>JASUAD010000011.1:0-10000000 GCA_037013555.1 Sextonia rubra
ACTCCTTGCCTATGAATGAACTCTAATTTTCTTAATGAACTAGCTTCTTCTGAATTAATTCTTTTCTTCTAGTGAACTCTTTATTTTGAATTGAACCCTCTGCTCCTGGATGAACTCTTTGCTCCTGACTGAACTCCCATATTTTGAACCAACTTTTTGCTTCTGAATCAACTCCTGGCTTTTGAATGAACTCTAGGTTTCTGAATATACTTATTTCCTCCGAACTCCTGCTTTTGAATGAACTCTATGCTTATGAATATACTTATTTCTTCTAAACGAACTCTTTTCTTCTGATCAACTCTTCATATCGAAATGAACTCCTCGCTTCTGAATGCACTCCTTTCTGCTGAATGAACTCCATGCTTCCGATCGAACTCTTTCTATTCGAATGTACTCGTTGCTTTTCAAAGAACGATGTTCGTATGAATGAACTCCCCTCCATTGAATGAACTATTCTTTTAATGAATTTTTTCCCTGTGAATGAACTCTTTGCTTCTGAATGACCTCTCCTCTTCTAAACGAACTATTCAATTCATGTGAACTTTTTGCTTCTAGACGAACTCTAAACTTCTTAATGTACTCCTTTTTTCTGAATGAACTCATTCCTTCTCAACGAGCTCTTTTATTCTAATTAACGCTTCGCTTTTCAGTATACCCCGTGCTTCTGAATGAACTCTTTTCTTATGAACGAAATCTTTACTATTGAAGAACTCTTTGGCTCTAAATTCAAACTTTCCTTATGAACTCATTACTTTTAAACAAACTCCTTCCCATTGAATGAATGTCTTTCCTCTGAATGAACTCTATTCTTCCGATTAAACTCATTTCCTGTGAACGAATTCTTTTCTTCTTATGAACCTTGTGTTTCTTAATGACAACCTTGCATTTGAATGTACTCATTCGGTCAGAATGAACACATTATTTCGAAATGAACTCTCTTCTTACGATAAACCATTTTCTTCCGAATGAACTCGATTTTCCGATGGACACCTTGTTTTGGAATGAGCACATTGCTTCAGAAGGAATACTTTTCTTCCAAATGAACTATTTCCTTCTAATCAAATCCTAATTTCAAAATGAACTCCTTGCTTCTAAATGCACTCCTTCCTGTGATGAACTTTTTTCTTCTTAATCAAATCTTTTATGTGCTGAACACCTTCCTCCTGAATCAAGTTTTTTCTTCTGATAAACTCGTTGCTTTTGCATACACTCCTTGCTTCAGAATGGGCATATTTCTTTTGATCAACTCATTGCATCATAATGTACGCCTTGCCTCTGAATGAACTCTATTTTTCTTAATGAACGAGCTTCTTCTGATTGAATTCTTTTCTTCTAGTGAACTCTTTACTTTGAATTAACCCTTTCCTCCTGGGTGAACTCTTTGCTCCTGGCCGAACTCCCAGCTTTTGAACTAACTATTTGATTTTGAATCGACTCCTTGCTTTTGATTGAACTCCATGTTTCTGAATGTACTTATTTCCTTCGATGAACCCATTTCTTCTAAATGAACTCTTTTCTTCTAAACGAACTCTTTATATCGAAATGACCTCCTCGCTTCCAAATATACTCCTTTCTTCTAAATGAACTCCTTGCTTTCAATCGAACTCTTTATGTCTGAATGTACTCGTTGCTTTCGAATGAATGATGTTCATACGAATGAACTCCCCTCTACCGAGTGAACTCTTCTTTTAATGAATTCTTTGCTTCCGAATGAACTCTTTCCTTCAAAACGAACTATTTTCTTCACGTCAACTCTTTGCTTCTAGACGAACACTAAGCTTCATAGTGTACTCCTTCTTTTTGAATAAACTCTTTCCTTCTTAACGAACTCTTTTCGTCTAATTAACTCTTCATATTTTAGGATATCCCGTGCCTCTAAATGAACTCTTTTCTTATGAATGAAGTCTTTACTACTGAAGAACTCTTTGGTTCTAAATGCAAACTTTCCAAAGGAACGCATTACTTTTGATTTTGAATCGACTCCTTGCTTTTGATTGAACTCCATGTTTCTGAATGTACTTATTTCCTTCGATGAACCCATTTCTTCTAAATGAACTCTTTTCTTCTAAACGAACTCTTTATATCGAAATGACCTCCTCGCTTCCAAATATACTCCTTTCTTCTAAATGAACTCCTTGCTTTCAATCGAACTCTTTATGTCTGAATGTACTCGTTGCTTTCGAATGAATGATGTTCATACGAATGAACTCCCCTCTACCGAGTGAACTCTTCTTTTAATGAATTCTTTGCTTCCGAATGAACTCTTTCCTTCAAAACGAACTATTTTCTTCACGTCAACTCTTTGCTTCTAGACGAACACTAAGCTTCATAGTGTACTCCTTCTTTCTGAATAAACTCTTTCCTTCTTAACGAACTCTTTTCGTCTAATTAACTCGTCATATTTTAGGATATCCCGTGCCTCTAAATGAACTCTTTTCTTATGAATGAAGTCTTTACTACTGAAGAACTCTTTGGTTCTAAATGCAAACTTTCCAAAGGAACGCATTACTTTCAAAAAAACTCCTTACCTCTGAATGAATGTCTTTCTTCTTAATGAACTCTATTATTCTAATTAAACTCATTTCCTCTGAAGAACTCATTTCTTGTGAACGAACTCTTTTCATCTGTTGAATTTTGTACCTCTTAATGATCTCTTTGCTTCAGAATGACAGCCTTGCTTTCGAATGAACTCATCCCGTCTGAATGAACTCATTAGTTCGAAATGAACTCCCCCTCTTGCAGCTGAAATTTTTTCTTACTATAAGCCACTTTCTTCTAGACAAACTCGATTTTCCGATGGACACCTTCTTTTGGATTGAGCGCATTGCTTCAGACGGAATACTTTTCTTCCAAATGAACTATTTTCTTCTAATCAAATCTTAATTTCGAAATGAACTCCCTGCTTCTAACTGTACTCCTACCTATGATAAACCTTTTTCTTCTTAATCAAATCTTTTCAGCCATGAACACCTTCTTTCTGGATCAAGCCTTTTCAACTGATGAACTATTTGCTTCTATATACGCTCCTTGCTTTTGTTGGAATGGGCTCATTTCTTTTGATCAACTCTTTGCTTCATAATGTACTCTTGCCTCTAAATGAACTCTATTCTTCGTAGCGAACTAGCTTCTTCTGAAGGAATTCTTTTCTTCCAGCGAACTCTTTGCTTTGAATTGAACTCTTTGCTCTCGACTGAACTCTTCGCTTCTGACTGAACTCCTTACTATTGAATGATTTCTTTGCTTGTAAATGAACTCCTGGCTTTCGAATTAACTCTACGCTTCTGAGTAAACTCATTTCCTCTGATGAACTCATTTCCTCTAAACAAACTCTTTTCTTTCGATCAAATCTTTATATCAAAATGAACTCCTAACTTCGAAAAGCACTCCTTCTGTCTGATGAACTCCTTGCTATTTACTTTTAAATAAATCATTTTCTCCCAATCGAACTGCTTTCATCAGGTGAACTCTTTTCTTTTAAATGTACACCTTGAATCTAATTGAACTCATGCTCTTCCGGAGAAATCTTTGCTTCGGGATGTACTCCTTGGTTCTCGATGAATTCTTTTCTTCTGACCCAACTTTTTTTTTCCGAATGAACTATGTTCATCTGACGAACTCATTGCATCTGAATATTCACCATGCTATTATATGAACTCTTCTGAAAGAACTCCGTTCCCGTGATGAACTCATTGCTTCAAGTTGTACTCCTTGCTTTTAGATGAACCCTTTCCTTCTAAATGAAGTCCGTTCTTCAGATGAACTCATTGCTTCTACATGTACTCCTTTCTTCACAATAACCTCATTCCTTCTGAACGAACAATTTCTTATGATCAACTCTCTGCTTCAGATTGTAATGCATGCTTATGAATGAACTCAATTCTTCTTATCGAACTTGCTTCTTCCGAATGAACTCAATTCTTCTAGTGAACTCTTTTCTCCTAATCGAACTCTTTGCTTTCGAATGAACTCTCTTTGCGTCTGGTTGAACTCGTTGCTTTTGATTGAAATCCTCTCTTCTGAACGATCTTTTCTCTTCTGATGAGCTATTTGCTATTTGCTTCTAGAAGAACTCTATTCTTCAGAAGAAGTCTTTTCATCTTAGTGCACTTGTTTATTGATAACGAACTTTTTTCTTCCGAAGAACACTTTGCTTTTGAATGAATACTTTGCCTGTGAATGTAAACTTTCCTTATGAGCAAACATTCTTTTCTGAATAAACTGTTTTCTTCTTATGAACACTTTACTTCTGAATGAGCACGTTCCTTTTGAATAATCTCTTTTCTTTTGAACAAACTCTTTTCTTCATATGAACTTTTAGCATCTAAAAAGGACACTTTGCCTTTGAATGAAATCTTTTTTTTCTATTGAACACTTTGCTTCGGAATGTTCTCGTCGCTGCTGCTAGAACGTTTCTCTTCTGGTGGACTCTTTGCCTCTGAATATACTCCTTGCATTAAAACAAACTCTTTTTTTCAAAATGAACTCGTTCCTTCTAGTGAACTCTTTCCTTCTGACGAACCTATTGCTTCTGATCGAACTCTTTCCTTCTAAATGTACTCGTTGCTTTTGTATGATTTCTGTTCATTTGAATAAACTCCCTTCTGTTAAGTGAACTCTACTTTTTTTATGAATCCTATGCTATCGAGTGAACTATATGCTTCTAAATAAACTCTTGTCTTCTAAAACGAACTATTTTCTTCATATGAACTCTTTGCTTATAGACTAACTTTATGCTTCTTAATGTACTCTTTCCTTCGAAATGAAAGCTTTCCGTCTCGACAAGCTCTTTTCTTTTGAACGAAATATTCGTTACTGAAGAACTCTTTGGTTCTAAATCCAAAATTTCCATAAGAAGTCTTTACATTTATACGAACTCCTTATTTTTGAATAAATGTCTTTCCTCTAAATCAGCTCTACTCTTCTGAATACACTCATTTCCTCCGACGAACTCATTTCTTCTTAACGAACTCTTTTTTCTGATGAACGCTGTGCTTCTTAACGAACTCTTTGCTTCGAAATGACAACCTCACTTTCGAGTGAAGTCGTTCTGTCTGAATGAATTCATTACTTCGGAATGAACTCTCTTCCTCCAACTCAACTCTTTTCTCGTTAAAAACTATTTTCTTCTTAAGGAACTCGATTATCCAGTGGACACTTTGCATTGGAACGGGCGCATTGCTTTCGAAGGAACACTTTCTTCCAAATGAACTCCTTTCTTCATATCCACTCGTAATTAAGAAATGAACTCTACGCCTCTAAATGTACCACTTCTTATGATGAACTCTTTTATTCCGAATCAAGTCTTTTTTGTGATGAACGCCTTCCTTCTCAATCAAGTCTTTTCAACTAATGAACTCTTTGCTACCGTGTACACTCCCTACTTCGGAATGAACATATTTCTTTTGATGAACTATTTGCATCATAACGTACTCCTTGCCTATGAATGAACTCTAATTTTCTTAATGAACTAGCTTCTTCTGAATTAATTCTTTTCTTCTAGTGAACTCTTTATTTTGAATTGAACCCTCTGCTCCTGGATGAACTCTTTGCTCCTGACTGAACTCCCATATTTTGAACCAACTTTTTGCTTCTGAATCAACTCCTGGCTTTTGAATGAACTCTAGGTTTCTGAATATACTTATTTCCTCCGAACTCCTGCTTTTGAATGAACTCTATGCTTATGAATATACTTATTTCTTCTAAACGAACTCTTTTCTTCTGATCAACTCTTCATATCGAAATGAACTCCTCGCTTCTGAATGCACTCCTTTCTGCTGAATGAACTCCATGCTTCCGATCGAACTCTTTCTATTCGAATGTACTCGTTGCTTTTCAAAGAACGATGTTCGTATGAATGAACTCCCCTCCATTGAATGAACTATTCTTTTAATGAATTTTTTCCCTGTGAATGAACTCTTTGCTTCTGAATGACCTCTCCTCTTCTAAACGAACTATTCAATTCATGTGAACTTTTTGCTTCTAGACGAACTCTAAACTTCTTAATGTACTCCTTTTTTCTGAATGAACTCATTCCTTCTCAACGAGCTCTTTTATTCTAATTAACGCTTCGCTTTTCAGTATACCCCGTGCTTCTGAATGAACTCTTTTCTTATGAACGAAATCTTTACTATTGAAGAACTCTTTGGCTCTAAATTCAAACTTTCCTTATGAACTCATTACTTTTAAACAAACTCCTTCCCATTGAATGAATGTCTTTCCTCTGAATGAACTCTATTCTTCCGATTAAACTCATTTCCTGTGAACGAATTCTTTTCTTCTTATGAACCTTGTGTTTCTTAATGACAACCTTGCATTTGAATGTACTCATTCGGTCAGAATGAACACATTATTTCGAAATGAACTCTCTTCTTACGATAAACCATTTTCTTCCGAATGAACTCGATTTTCCGATGGACACCTTGTTTTGGAATGAGCACATTGCTTCAGAAGGAATACTTTTCTTCCAAATGAACTATTTCCTTCTAATCAAATCCTAATTTCAAAATGAACTCCTTGCTTCTAAATGCACTCCTTCCTGTGATGAACTTTTTTCTTCTTAATCAAATCTTTTATGTGCTGAACACCTTCCTCCTGAATCAAGTTTTTTCTTCTGATAAACTCGTTGCTTTTGCATACACTCCTTGCTTCAGAATGGGCATATTTCTTTTGATCAACTCATTGCATCATAATGTACGCCTTGCCTCTGAATGAACTCTATTTTTCTTAATGAACGAGCTTCTTCTGATTGAATTCTTTTCTTCTAGTGAACTCTTTACTTTGAATTAACCCTTTCCTCCTGGGTGAACTCTTTGCTCCTGGCCGAACTCCCAGCTTTTGAACTAACTATTTGATTTTGAATCGACTCCTTGCTTTTGATTGAACTCCATGTTTCTGAATGTACTTATTTCCTTCGATGAACCCATTTCTTCTAAATGAACTCTTTTCTTCTAAACGAACTCTTTATATCGAAATGACCTCCTCGCTTCCAAATATACTCCTTTCTTCTAAATGAACTCCTTGCTTTCAATCGAACTCTTTATGTCTGAATGTACTCGTTGCTTTCGAATGAATGATGTTCATACGAATGAACTCCCCTCTACCGAGTGAACTCTTCTTTTAATGAATTCTTTGCTTCCGAATGAACTCTTTCCTTCAAAACGAACTATTTTCTTCACGTCAACTCTTTGCTTCTAGACGAACACTAAGCTTCATAGTGTACTCCTTCTTTTTGAATAAACTCTTTCCTTCTTAACGAACTCTTTTCGTCTAATTAACTCTTCATATTTTAGGATATCCCGTGCCTCTAAATGAACTCTTTTCTTATGAATGAAGTCTTTACTACTGAAGAACTCTTTGGTTCTAAATGCAAACTTTCCAAAGGAACGCATTACTTTTGATTTTGAATCGACTCCTTGCTTTTGATTGAACTCCATGTTTCTGAATGTACTTATTTCCTTCGATGAACCCATTTCTTCTAAATGAACTCTTTTCTTCTAAACGAACTCTTTATATCGAAATGACCTCCTCGCTTCCAAATATACTCCTTTCTTCTAAATGAACTCCTTGCTTTCAATCGAACTCTTTATGTCTGAATGTACTCGTTGCTTTCGAATGAATGATGTTCATACGAATGAACTCCCCTCTACCGAGTGAACTCTTCTTTTAATGAATTCTTTGCTTCCGAATGAACTCTTTCCTTCAAAACGAACTATTTTCTTCACGTCAACTCTTTGCTTCTAGACGAACACTAAGCTTCATAGTGTACTCCTTCTTTCTGAATAAACTCTTTCCTTCTTAACGAACTCTTTTCGTCTAATTAACTCGTCATATTTTAGGATATCCCGTGCCTCTAAATGAACTCTTTTCTTATGAATGAAGTCTTTACTACTGAAGAACTCTTTGGTTCTAAATGCAAACTTTCCAAAGGAACGCATTACTTTCAAAAAAACTCCTTACCTCTGAATGAATGTCTTTCTTCTTAATGAACTCTATTATTCTAATTAAACTCATTTCCTCTGAAGAACTCATTTCTTGTGAACGAACTCTTTTCATCTGTTGAATTTTGTACCTCTTAATGATCTCTTTGCTTCAGAATGACAGCCTTGCTTTCGAATGAACTCATCCCGTCTGAATGAACTCATTAGTTCGAAATGAACTCCCCCTCTTGCAGCTGAAATTTTTTCTTACTATAAGCCACTTTCTTCTAGACAAACTCGATTTTCCGATGGACACCTTCTTTTGGATTGAGCGCATTGCTTCAGACGGAATACTTTTCTTCCAAATGAACTATTTTCTTCTAATCAAATCTTAATTTCGAAATGAACTCCCTGCTTCTAACTGTACTCCTACCTATGATAAACCTTTTTCTTCTTAATCAAATCTTTTCAGCCATGAACACCTTCTTTCTGGATCAAGCCTTTTCAACTGATGAACTATTTGCTTCTATATACGCTCCTTGCTTTTGTTGGAATGGGCTCATTTCTTTTGATCAACTCTTTGCTTCATAATGTACTCTTGCCTCTAAATGAACTCTATTCTTCGTAGCGAACTAGCTTCTTCTGAAGGAATTCTTTTCTTCCAGCGAACTCTTTGCTTTGAATTGAACTCTTTGCTCTCGACTGAACTCTTCGCTTCTGACTGAACTCCTTACTATTGAATGATTTCTTTGCTTGTAAATGAACTCCTGGCTTTCGAATTAACTCTACGCTTCTGAGTAAACTCATTTCCTCTGATGAACTCATTTCCTCTAAACAAACTCTTTTCTTTCGATCAAATCTTTATATCAAAATGAACTCCTAACTTCGAAAAGCACTCCTTCTGTCTGATGAACTCCTTGCTATTTACTTTTAAATAAATCATTTTCTCCCAATCGAACTGCTTTCATCAGGTGAACTCTTTTCTTTTAAATGTACACCTTGAATCTAATTGAACTCATGCTCTTCCGGAGAAATCTTTGCTTCGGGATGTACTCCTTGGTTCTCGATGAATTCTTTTCTTCTGACCCAACTTTTTTTTTCCGAATGAACTATGTTCATCTGACGAACTCATTGCATCTGAATATTCACCATGCTATTATATGAACTCTTCTGAAAGAACTCCGTTCCCGTGATGAACTCATTGCTTCAAGTTGTACTCCTTGCTTTTAGATGAACCCTTTCCTTCTAAATGAAGTCCGTTCTTCAGATGAACTCATTGCTTCTACATGTACTCCTTTCTTCACAATAACCTCATTCCTTCTGAACGAACAATTTCTTATGATCAACTCTCTGCTTCAGATTGTAATGCATGCTTATGAATGAACTCAATTCTTCTTATCGAACTTGCTTCTTCCGAATGAACTCAATTCTTCTAGTGAACTCTTTTCTCCTAATCGAACTCTTTGCTTTCGAATGAACTCTCTTTGCGTCTGGTTGAACTCGTTGCTTTTGATTGAAATCCTCTCTTCTGAACGATCTTTTCTCTTCTGATGAGCTATTTGCTATTTGCTTCTAGAAGAACTCTATTCTTCAGAAGAAGTCTTTTCATCTTAGTGCACTTGTTTATTGATAACGAACTTTTTTCTTCCGAAGAACACTTTGCTTTTGAATGAATACTTTGCCTGTGAATGTAAACTTTCCTTATGAGCAAACATTCTTTTCTGAATAAACTGTTTTCTTCTTATGAACACTTTACTTCTGAATGAGCACGTTCCTTTTGAATAATCTCTTTTCTTTTGAACAAACTCTTTTCTTCATATGAACTTTTAGCATCTAAAAAGGACACTTTGCCTTTGAATGAAATCTTTTTTTTCTATTGAACACTTTGCTTCGGAATGTTCTCGTCGCTGCTGCTAGAACGTTTCTCTTCTGGTGGACTCTTTGCCTCTGAATATACTCCTTGCATTAAAACAAACTCTTTTTTTCAAAATGAACTCGTTCCTTCTAGTGAACTCTTTCCTTCTGACGAACCTATTGCTTCTGATCGAACTCTTTCCTTCTAAATGTACTCGTTGCTTTTGTATGATTTCTGTTCATTTGAATAAACTCCCTTCTGTTAAGTGAACTCTACTTTTTTTATGAATCCTATGCTATCGAGTGAACTATATGCTTCTAAATAAACTCTTGTCTTCTAAAACGAACTATTTTCTTCATATGAACTCTTTGCTTATAGACTAACTTTATGCTTCTTAATGTACTCTTTCCTTCGAAATGAAAGCTTTCCGTCTCGACAAGCTCTTTTCTTTTGAACGAAATATTCGTTACTGAAGAACTCTTTGGTTCTAAATCCAAAATTTCCATAAGAAGTCTTTACATTTATACGAACTCCTTATTTTTGAATAAATGTCTTTCCTCTAAATCAGCTCTACTCTTCTGAATACACTCATTTCCTCCGACGAACTCATTTCTTCTTAACGAACTCTTTTTTCTGATGAACGCTGTGCTTCTTAACGAACTCTTTGCTTCGAAATGACAACCTCACTTTCGAGTGAAGTCGTTCTGTCTGAATGAATTCATTACTTCGGAATGAACTCTCTTCCTCCAACTCAACTCTTTTCTCGTTAAAAACTATTTTCTTCTTAAGGAACTCGATTATCCAGTGGACACTTTGCATTGGAACGGGCGCATTGCTTTCGAAGGAACACTTTCTTCCAAATGAACTCCTTTCTTCATATCCACTCGTAATTAAGAAATGAACTCTACGCCTCTAAATGTACCACTTCTTATGATGAACTCTTTTATTCCGAATCAAGTCTTTTTTGTGATGAACGCCTTCCTTCTCAATCAAGTCTTTTCAACTAATGAACTCTTTGCTACCGTGTACACTCCCTACTTCGGAATGAACATATTTCTTTTGATGAACTATTTGCATCATAACGTACTCCTTGCCTATGAATGAACTCTAATTTTCTTAATGAACTAGCTTCTTCTGAATTAATTCTTTTCTTCTAGTGAACTCTTTATTTTGAATTGAACCCTCTGCTCCTGGATGAACTCTTTGCTCCTGACTGAACTCCCATATTTTGAACCAACTTTTTGCTTCTGAATCAACTCCTGGCTTTTGAATGAACTCTAGGTTTCTGAATATACTTATTTCCTCCGAACTCCTGCTTTTGAATGAACTCTATGCTTATGAATATACTTATTTCTTCTAAACGAACTCTTTTCTTCTGATCAACTCTTCATATCGAAATGAACTCCTCGCTTCTGAATGCACTCCTTTCTGCTGAATGAACTCCATGCTTCCGATCGAACTCTTTCTATTCGAATGTACTCGTTGCTTTTCAAAGAACGATGTTCGTATGAATGAACTCCCCTCCATTGAATGAACTATTCTTTTAATGAATTTTTTCCTTGTGAATGAACTCTTTGCTTCTGAATGACCTCTCCTCTTCTAAACGAACTATTCAATTCATGTGAACTTTTTGCTTCTAGACGAACTCTAAACTTCTTAATGTACTCCTTTTTTCTGAATGAACTCATTCCTTCTCAACGAGCTCTTTTATTCTAATTAACGCTTCGCTTTTCAGTATACCCCGTGCTTCTGAATGAACTCTTTTCTTATGAACGAAATCTTTACTATTGAAGAACTCTTTGGCTCTAAATTCAAACTTTCCTTATGAACTCATTACTTTTAAACAAACTCCTTCCCATTGAATGAATGTCTTTCCTCTGAATGAACTCTATTCTTCCGATTAAACTCATTTCCTGTGAACGAATTCTTTTCTTCTTATGAACCTTGTGTTTCTTAATGACAACCTTGCATTTGAATGTACTCATTCGGTCAGAATGAACACATTATTTCGAAATGAACTCTCTTCTTACGATAAACCATTTTCTTCCGAATGAACTCGATTTTCCGATGGACACCTTGTTTTGGAATGAGCACATTGCTTCAGAAGGAATACTTTTCTTCCAAATGAACTATTTCCTTCTAATCAAATCCTAATTTCAAAATGAACTCCTTGCTTCTAAATGCACTCCTTCCTGTGATGAACTTTTTTCTTCTTAATCAAATCTTTTATGTGCTGAACACCTTCCTCCTGAATCAAGTTTTTTCTTCTGATAAACTCGTTGCTTTTGCATACACTCCTTGCTTCAGAATGGGCATATTTCTTTTGATCAACTCATTGCATCATAATGTACGCCTTGCCTCTGAATGAACTCTATTTTTCTTAATGAACGAGCTTCTTCTGATTGAATTCTTTTCTTCTAGTGAACTCTTTACTTTGAATTAACCCTTTCCTCCTGGGTGAACTCTTTGCTCCTGGCCGAACTCCCAGCTTTTGAACTAACTATTTGATTTTGAATCGACTCCTTGCTTTTGATTGAACTCCATGTTTCTGAATGTACTTATTTCCTTCGATGAACCCATTTCTTCTAAATGAACTCTTTTCTTCTAAACGAACTCTTTATATCGAAATGACCTCCTCGCTTCCAAATATACTCCTTTCTTCTAAATGAACTCCTTGCTTTCAATCGAACTCTTTATGTCTGAATGTACTCGTTGCTTTCGAATGAATGATGTTCATACGAATGAACTCCCCTCTACCGAGTGAACTCTTCTTTTAATGAATTCTTTGCTTCCGAATGAACTCTTTCCTTCAAAACGAACTATTTTCTTCACGTCAACTCTTTGCTTCTAGACGAACACTAAGCTTCATAGTGTACTCCTTCTTTTTGAATAAACTCTTTCCTTCTTAACGAACTCTTTTCGTCTAATTAACTCTTCATATTTTAGGATATCCCGTGCCTCTAAATGAACTCTTTTCTTATGAATGAAGTCTTTACTACTGAAGAACTCTTTGGTTCTAAATGCAAACTTTCCAAAGGAACGCATTACTTTTGATTTTGAATCGACTCCTTGCTTTTGATTGAACTCCATGTTTCTGAATGTACTTATTTCCTTCGATGAACCCATTTCTTCTAAATGAACTCTTTTCTTCTAAACGAACTCTTTATATCGAAATGACCTCCTCGCTTCCAAATATACTCCTTTCTTCTAAATGAACTCCTTGCTTTCAATCGAACTCTTTATGTCTAAATGTACTCGTTGCTTTCGAATGAATGATGTTCATACGAATGAACTCCCCTCTACCGAGTGAACTCTTCTTTTAATGAATTCTTTGCTTCCGAATGAACTCTTTCCTTCAAAACGAACTATTTTCTTCACGTCAACTCTTTGCTTCTAGACGAACACTAAGCTTCATAGTGTACTCCTTCTTTCTGAATAAACTCTTTCCTTCTTAACGAACTCTTTTCGTCTAATTAACTCGTCATATTTTAGGATATCCCGTGCCTCTAAATGAACTCTTTTCTTATGAATGAAGTCTTTACTACTGAAGAACTCTTTGGTTCTAAATGCAAACTTTCCAAAGGAACGCATTACTTTCAAAAAAACTCCTTACCTCTGAATGAATGTCTTTCTTCTTAATGAACTCTATTATTCTAATTAAACTCATTTCCTCTGAAGAACTCATTTCTTGTGAACGAACTCTTTTCATCTGTTGAATTTTGTACCTCTTAATGATCTCTTTGCTTCAGAATGACAGCCTTGCTTTCGAATGAACTCATCCCGTCTGAATGAACTCATTAGTTCGAAATGAACTCCCCCTCTTGCAGCTGAAATTTTTTCTTACTATAAGCCACTTTCTTCTAGACAAACTCGATTTTCCGATGGACACCTTCTTTTGGATTGAGCGCATTGCTTCAGACGGAATACTTTTCTTCCAAATGAACTATTTTCTTCTAATCAAATCTTAATTTCGAAATGAACTCCCTGCTTCTAACTGTACTCCTACCTATGATAAACCTTTTTCTTCTTAATCAAATCTTTTCAGCCATGAACACCTTCTTTCTGGATCAAGCCTTTTCAACTGATGAACTATTTGCTTCTATATACGCTCCTTGCTTTTGTTGGAATGGGCTCATTTCTTTGATCAACTCTTTGCTTCATAATGTACTCTTGCCTCTAAATGAACTCTATTCTTCGTAGCGAACTAGCTTCTTCTGAAGGAATTCTTTTCTTCCAGCGAACTCTTTGCTTTGAATTGAACTCTTTGCTCTCGACTGAACTCTTCGCTTCTGACTGAACTCCTTACTATTGAATGATTTCTTTGCTTGTAAATGAACTCCTGGCTTTCGAATTAACTCTACGCTTCTGAGTAAACTCATTTCCTCTGATGAACTCATTTCCTCTAAACAAACTCTTTTCTTTCGATCAAATCTTTATATCAAAATGAACTCCTAACTTCGAAAAGCACTCCTTCTGTCTGATGAACTCCTTGCTATTTACTTTTAAATAAATCATTTTCTCCCAATCGAACTGCTTTCATCAGGTGAACTCTTTTCTTTTAAATGTACACCTTGAATCTAATTGAACTCATGCTCTTCCGGAGAAATCTTTGCTTCGGGATGTACTCCTTGGTTCTCGATGAATTCTTTTCTTCTGACCCAACTTTTTTTTTCCGAATGAACTATGTTCATCTGACGAACTCATTGCATCTGAATATTCACCATGCTATTATATGAACTCTTCTGAAAGAACTCCGTTCCCGTGATGAACTCATTGCTTCAAGTTGTACTCCTTGCTTTTAGATGAACCCTTTCCTTCTAAATGAAGTCCGTTCTTCAGATGAACTCATTGCTTCTACATGTACTCCTTTCTTCACAATAACCTCATTCCTTCTGAACGAACAATTTCTTATGATCAACTCTCTGCTTCAGATTGTAATGCATGCTTATGAATGAACTCAATTCTTCTTATCGAACTTGCTTCTTCCGAATGAACTCAATTCTTCTAGTGAACTCTTTTCTCCTAATCGAACTCTTTGCTTTCGAATGAACTCTCTTTGCGTCTGGTTGAACTCGTTGCTTTTGATTGAAATCCTCTCTTCTGAACGATCTTTTCTCTTCTGATGAGCTATTTGCTATTTGCTTCTAGAAGAACTCTATTCTTCAGAAGAAGTCTTTTCATCTTAGTGCACTTGTTTATTGATAACGAACTTTTTTCTTCCGAAGAACACTTTGCTTTTGAATGAATACTTTGCCTGTGAATGTAAACTTTCCTTATGAGCAAACATTCTTTTCTGAATAAACTGTTTTCTTCTTATGAACACTTTACTTCTGAATGAGCACGTTCCTTTTGAATAATCTCTTTTCTTTTGAACAAACTCTTTTCTTCATATGAACTTTTAGCATCTAAAAAGGACACTTTGCCTTTGAATGAAATCTTTTTTTTCTATTGAACACTTTGCTTCGGAATGTTCTCGTCGCTGCTGCTAGAACGTTTCTCTTCTGGTGGACTCTTTGCCTCTGAATATACTCCTTGCATTAAAACAAACTCTTTTTTTCAAAATGAACTCGTTCCTTCTAGTGAACTCTTTCCTTCTGACGAACCTATTGCTTCTGATCGAACTCTTTCCTTCTAAATGTACTCGTTGCTTTTGTATGATTTCTGTTCATTTGAATAAACTCCCTTCTGTTAAGTGAACTCTACTTTTTTTATGAATCCTATGCTATCGAGTGAACTATATGCTTCTAAATAAACTCTTGTCTTCTAAAACGAACTATTTTCTTCATATGAACTCTTTGCTTATAGACTAACTTTATGCTTCTTAATGTACTCTTTCCTTCGAAATGAAAGCTTTCCGTCTCGACAAGCTCTTTTCTTTTGAACGAAATATTCGTTACTGAAGAACTCTTTGGTTCTAAATCCAAAATTTCCATAAGAAGTCTTTACATTTATACGAACTCCTTATTTTTGAATAAATGTCTTTCCTCTAAATCAGCTCTACTCTTCTGAATACACTCATTTCCTCCGACGAACTCATTTCTTCTTAACGAACTCTTTTTTCTGATGAACGCTGTGCTTCTTAACGAACTCTTTGCTTCGAAATGACAACCTCACTTTCGAGTGAAGTCGTTCTGTCTGAATGAATTCATTACTTCGGAATGAACTCTCTTCCTCCAACTCAACTCTTTTCTCGTTAAAAACCATTTTCTTCTTAAGGAACTCGATTATCCAGTGGACACTTTGCATTGGAACGGGCGCATTGCTTTCGAAGGAACACTTTCTTCCAAATGAACTCCTTTCTTCATATCCACTCGTAATTAAGAAATGAACTCTACGCCTCTAAATGTACCACTTCTTATGATGAACTCTTTTATTCCGAATCAAGTCTTTTTTGTGATGAACGCCTTCCTTCTCAATCAAGTCTTTTCAACTAATGAACTCTTTGCTACCGTGTACACTCCCTACTTCGGAATGAACATATTTCTTTTGATGAACTATTTGCATCATAACGTACTCCTTGCCTATGAATGAACTCTAATTTTCTTAATGAACTAGCTTCTTCTGAATTAATTCTTTTCTTCTAGTGAACTCTTTATTTTGAATTGAACCCTCTGCTCCTGGATGAACTCTTTGCTCCTGACTGAACTCCCATATTTTGAACCAACTTTTTGCTTCTGAATCAACTCCTGGCTTTTGAATGAACTCTAGGTTTCTGAATATACTTATTTCCTCCGAACTCCTGCTTTTGAATGAACTCTATGCTTATGAATATACTTATTTCTTCTAAACGAACTCTTTTCTTCTGATCAACTCTTCATATCGAAATGAACTCCTCGCTTCTGAATGCACTCCTTTCTTCTAAATGAACTCCATGCTTCCGATCGAACTCTTTCTATTCGAATGTACTCGTTGCTTTTCAAAGAACGATGTTCGTATGAATGAACTCCCCTCCATTGAATGAACTATTCTTTTAATGAATTTTTTCCCTGTGAATGAACTCTTTGCTTCTGAATGACCTCTCCTCTTCTAAACGAACTATTCAATTCATGTGAACTTTTTGCTTCTAGACGAACTCTAAACTTCTTAATGTACTCCTTTTTTCTGAATGAACTCATTCCTTCTCAACGAGCTCTTTTATTCTAATTAACGCTTCGCTTTTCAGTATACCCCGTGCTTCTGAATGAACTCTTTTCTTATGAACGAAATCTTTACTATTGAAGAACTCTTTGGCTCTAAATTCAAACTTTCCTTATGAACTCGTTACTTTTAAACAAACTCCTTCCCATTGAATGAATGTCTTTCCTCTGAATGAACTCTATTCTTCCGATTAAACTCATTTCCTCTGACGAACTCATTTCCTGTGAACGAACTCTTTTCTTCTTATGAACCTTGTGCTTCTTAATGACAACCTTGCATTTGAATGTACTCATTCGGTCAGAATGATCACATTATTTCGAAATGAACTCTCTTCTTACTATAAACCATTTTCTTCCGAATGAACTCGATTTTCCGATGGACACCTTGTTTTGGAATGAGCACATTGCTTCAGAAGGAATACTTTTCTTCCAAATGAACTCTTTCCTTCTAATCAAATCCTAATTTCAAAATGAACTCCTTGCTTCTAAATGCACTCCTTCCTGTGATGAACTTTTTTCTTCTTAATCAAATCTTTTCTGTGCTGAACACCTTCCTCCTGAATCAAGTTTTTTCTTCTGATAAACTCATTGCTTTTGCATACACTCCTTGCTTCAGAATGGGCATATTTCTTTTGATCAACTCATTGCATCATAATGTACGCCTTGCCTCTGAATGAACTCTATTTTTCTTAATGAACGAGCTTCTTCTGAATGAATTCTTTTCTTCTAGTGAACTCTTTACTTTGAATTAACCCTTTCCTCCTGGGTGAACTCTTTGCTCCTGGCCGAACTCCCAGCTTTTGAACGAACTATTTGATTTTGAATCGACTCCTCGCTTTTGATTGAACTCCATGTTTCTGAATGTACTTATTTCCTTCGATGAACCAATTTCTTCTAAATGAACTCTTTTCTTCTAAACGAACCCTTTATATCGAAATGACCTCCTCGCTTCCAAATATACTCCTTTCTTCTAAATGAACTCCTTGCTTTCAATCGAACTCTTTATGTCTGAATGTACTCGTTGCTTTCGAATGAATGATGTTCATACGAATGAACTCCCCTCTACCGAGTGAACTCTTCTTTTAATGAATTCTTTGCTTCCGAATGAACTCTTTCCTTCAAAACGAACTTTTTTCTTCACGTCAACTCTTTGCTCCTAGACGAACACTAACTTCATAGTGTACTCCTTCTTTCTGAATAAACACTTTCCTTCTTAACGAACTCTTTTCGTCTAATTAACTCTTCATATTTTAGGATATCCCGTGCCTCTAAATGAACTCTTTTCTTATGAATGAAGTCTTTACTGCTGAAGAACTCTTTGGTTCTAAATGCAAACTTTCCAAAGGAACGCATTACTTTCAAAAAAACTCCTTACCTCTGAATGAATGTCTTTCTTCTTAATGAACTCTATTATTCTGATTAAACTCATTTCCTCTGATGAACTCATTTCTTGCGAACGAACTCTTTTTCTTCTGTTGAATTTTGTACCTCTTAATGATCTCTTTGCTTCAGAATGACAGCCTTGCTTTCGAATGAACTCGTCCGGTCTGAATGAACTCATTAGTTCGAAATGAACTCCCCCTCTTGCAGCTGAAATTTTTTCTTACTATAAGCCATTTTCTTCTAGACAAACTCGATTTTCCGATGGACACCTTGTTTTCGATTGAGCGCATTGCTTCAGACGGAATACTTTTCTTCCAAATGAACTCTTTTCTTCTAATCAAATCTTAATTTCGAAATGAACTCCCTGCTTCTAACTGTACTCCTACCTGTGATAAACCTTTTTCTTCTTAATCAAATCTTTTCAGCCATGAACACCTTCTTTCTGGATCAAGCCTTTTCAACTGATGAACTATTTGCTTCTATATACACTCCTTGCTTTTGTTGGAATGGGCTCATTTCTTTTGATCAACTCTTTGCTTCATAATGTACTCCTTGCCTCTAAATGAACTCTATTCTTCATAGTGAACTAGCTTCTTCTGAAGGAATTCTTTTCTTCCAGCGAACTCTTTGCTTTGAATTGAACTCTTTGCTCTCGATTGAACTCTTCGCTTCCGACTGAACTCCTTACTATTGAATGATTTCTTTGCTTGTAAATGAACTCCTGGCTTTCGAATTAACTCTACGCTTCTGAGTAAACTCATTTCCTCTGATGAACTCATTTCCTCTAAACAAACTCTTTTCTTTCGATCAACTCTTTATATCAAAATGAACTCCTCACTTCGAAAAGCACTCCTTCTGTCTGATGAACTCTTTGCTATTTACTTTTAAATAAATCATTTTCTCCCAATCGAACTGCTTTCATCGGGTGAACTCCTTTCTTTTAAATGTACACCTTGAATCTAATTGAACTCTGCTCTTCCGGAGAACTCTTTGCTTCGGGATGTACTCCTTGCTTCTCGATGAATTCTTTTCTTCTGAACCAACTATTTTTTTCCTAATGAACTATGTTCATCTGACGAACTCATTGCATCTGAATATTCACCATGCTATTAAATGAACTCTTCTGAAAGTACTCCGTTCTGGTGATGAACTCTTTGCTTCAAATTGTACTCCTTGCTTTTAGATGAACCCTTTTCTTCTAAATGAAGTCCGTTCTTCAGATGAACTCATTGCTTCTACATGTACTCCTTTCTTCACAATAAACTCATTCCTTCTGAACGAACAATTTCTTATGATCAACTCTCTGCTTCAGATTGTAATGCATGCTTATGAATGAACTCAATTTTTCTTATCGAACTTGCTTCTTCCGAACGAATTCAATTCTTCTAGTGAACTCTTTTCTCCTAATCGAACTCTTTGCTTTCGAATGAACTCTCTTTGCGTCTGGTTGAACTCGTTGCTTTTGATTGAAATCCTCTCTTCTGAATGATCTTTTCTCTTCTGATGAGCTATTTGTTATTTGCTTCTAGAAGAACTCTATTCTTCAGAAGAAGTCTTTTCATCTTAGTGCACTTGTTTCTTCATAACGAACTTTTTTCTTCCGAAGAACACTTTGCTTTTGAATGAATACTTTGCCTGTTAATGTAAACTTTCCTTATGAGCAAACATTTTTTTCTGAATAAACTGTTTTCTTCTTATGAACACTTTACTTCTGAATGAGCACGTTCCTTCTGAATAATCTCTTTTCTTCTGAACAAACTCTTTTCTTCATATGAACTTTTAGCATCTAAAAAGGACACTTTGCCTTTGAATGAAATCTTTTTTTTCTATTGAACACTTTGCTTCGGAATGTTCTCCTCGCTGCTGGCAGAACGTTTCTCGTCTGGTGGACTCTTTGCCTCTGAATATACTCCTTGCATTAAAACAAACTCTTTTTTTCAAAATGAACTCGTTCCTTCTAGTGAACTCTTTCCTTCTGACGAACCTATTGCTTCTGATCGAACTCTTTCCTTCTAAATGTACTCGTTGCTTTTGAATGAGCTCTGTTCGTTTGAATAAACTCCCTTCTGTTGAGTGAACTCTACTGTTTTTATGAATCCCACGCTATCGAATGAACTATATGCTTCTAAATAAACTCTTGTCTTCTAAAACGAACTATTATCTTCATATGAACTCTTTGCTTATAGACTAACTTTATGCTTCTTAATGTACTCTTTCCTTCGAAATGAAAGCTTTCTGTCTCGACAAGCTCTTTTCTTTTGAACGAAATATTCGTTACTGAAGAACTCTTTGGTTCTAAATCCCAAATTTCCATAAGAACTCTTTACATTTATACGAACTCCTTATTTTTGAATAAATGTCTTTCTTCTAAATCAGCTCTATTCTTCTGAATACACTCATTTCCTCCGACGAACTCATTTCTTCTTAACGAACTCTTTTTTTCTGATGAACGCTGTGCTTCTTAACGAACTCTTTGCTTCGAAATGACAACCTCACTTTCGAGTGAAGTCGTTCTGTCTGAATGAATTCATTACTTCGGAATGAACTCTCTTCCTCCAACTCAACTCTTTTCTCGTTAAAAGCCATTTTCTTCTTAAGGAACTCGATTATCCAGTGGACACTTTGCATTGGAACGGGCGCATTGCTTTCGAAGGAACACTTTCTTCCAAATGAACTCCTTTCTTCATATCCACTCGTGATTAAGAAATGAACTCTACGCCTCTAAATATACCACTTCTTGTGATGAACTCTTTTATTCCGAATCAAGTCTTTTTTGTGATGAACGCCTTCCTTCTCAATCAAGTCTTTTCAACTGATGAACTCTTTGCTACCGTGTACACTCCCTACTTCGGAATGAGCATATTTCCTTTGATGAACTATTTGCATCATAACGTACTCCTTGCCTATGAATGAACTCTAATTTTCTTAATGAACTAGCTTCTTCTGAATTAATTCTTTTCTTCTAGTGAACTCTTTATTTTGAATTGAACCCTCTGCTCCTGGATGAACTCTTTGCTCCTGACTGAACTCCCATATTTTGAACCAACTTTTTGCTTCTGAATCAACTCCTGGCTTTTGAATGAACTCTAGGTTTTTTAATATACTTATTTCCTCCGAACTCCTGCTTTTGAATGAACGCTATGCTTATGAATATACTTATTTCTTCTAAACGAACTCTTTTCTTCTGATCAACTCTTCATATCGAAACGAACTCCTCGCTTCTAAATGCACTCCTTTCTTCTGAATGAACTCCATGCTTCCGATCGAACTCTTTCTATTCGAATGTACTCGTTGCTTTTCAAAGAACGATGTTCGTATGAATGAACTCCCCTCCATTGAACGAACTATTCTTTTAATGAATTTTTTCCCCGTGAATGAACTCTTTGCTTCTGAATGACCTCTCTTCTTCTAAATGAACTATTCAATTCATGTGAACTTTTTGCTTCTAGACGAACTCTAAGCTTCTTAATGTACTCCTTTTTTCTGAATGAACTCATTCCTTCTCAACGAGCTCTTTTATTCTAATTAACGCTTCGCTTTTCAGTATACCCCGTGCTTCTGAATGAATTCTTTTCTTATGAACGAAATCTTTACTATTGAAGAACTCTTTGGCTCTAAATTCAAACTTTCCTTATGAACTCGTTACTTTTAAACAAACTCCTTCCCATTGAATGAATGTCTTTCCTCTGAATGAACTCTATTCTTCCGATTAAACTCATTTCCTCTGACGAACTCATTTCCTGTGAACGAACTCTTTTCTTCTTATGAACCTTGTGCTTCTTAATGACAACCTTGCATTTGAATGTACTCATTCGGTCAGAATGATCACATTATTTCGAAATGAACTCTCTTCTTACTATAAACCATTTTCTTCCGAATGAACTCGATTTTCCGATGGACACCTTGTTTTGGAATGAGCACATTGCTTCAGAAGGAATACTTTTCTTCCAAATGAACTCTTTCCTTCTAATCAAATCCTAATTTCAAAATGAACTCCTTGCTTCTAAATGCACTCCTTCCTGTGATGAACTTTTTTCTTCTTAATCAAATCTTTTCTGTGCTGAACACCTTCCTCCTGAATCAAGTTTTTTCTTCTGATAAACTCATTGCTTTTGCATACACTCCTTGCTTCAGAATGGGCATATTTCTTTTGATCAACTCATTGCATCATAATGTACGCCTTGCCTCTGAATGAACTCTATTTTTCTTAATGAACGAGCTTCTTCTGAATGAATTCTTTTCTTCTAGTGAACTCTTTACTTTGAATTAACCCTTTCCTCCTGGGTGAACTCTTTGCTCCTGGCCGAACTCCCAGCTTTTGAACGAACTATTTGATTTTGAATCGACTCCTCGCTTTTGATTGAACTCCATGTTTCTGAATGTACTTATTTCCTTCGATGAACCAATTTCTTCTAAATGAACTCTTTTCTTCTAAACGAACTCTTTATATCGAAATGACCTCCTCGCTTCCAAATATACTCCTTTCTTCTAAATGAACTCCTTGCTTTCAATCGAACTCTTTATGTCTGAATGTACTCGTTGCTTTCGAATGAATGATGTTCATACGAATGAACTCCCCTCTACCGAGTGAACTCTTCTTTTAATGAATTCTTTGCTTCCGAATGAACTCTTTCCTTCAAAACGAACTTTTTTCTTCACGTCAACTCTTTGCTTCTAGACGAACACTAAGCTTCATAGTGTACTCCTTCTTTCTGAATAAACACTTTCCTTCTTAACGAACTCTTTTCGTCTAATTAACTCTTCATATTTTAGGATATCCCGTGCCTCTAAATGAACTCTTTTCTTATGAATGAAGTCTTTACTGCTGAAGAACTCTTTGGTTCTAAATGCAAACTTTCCAAAGGAACGCATTACTTTCAAAAAAACTCCTTACCTCTGAATGAATGTCTTTCTTCTTAATGAACTCTATTATTCTGATTAAACTCATTTCCTCTGATGAACTCATTTCTTGCGAACGAACTCTTTTTCTTCTGTTGAATTTTGTACCTCTTAATGATCTCTTTGCTTCAGAATGACAGCCTTGCTTTCGAATGAACTCGTCCGGTCTGAATGAACTCATTAGTTCGAAATGAACTCCCCCTCTTGCAGCTGAAATTTTTTCTTACTATAAGCCATTTTCTTCTAGACAAACTCGATTTTCCGATGGACACCTTGTTTTCGATTGAGCGCATTGCTTCAGACGGAATACTTTCCTTCCAAATGAACTCTTTTCTTCTAATCAAATCTTAATTTCGAAATGAACTCCCTGCTTCTAACTGTACTCCTACCTGTGATAAACCTTTTTCTTCTTAATCAAATCTTTTCAGCCATGAACACCTTCTTTCTGGATCAAGCCTTTTCAACTGATGAACTATTTGCTTCTATATACACTCCTTGCTTTTGTTGGAATGGGCTCATTTCTTTTGATCAACTCTTTGCTTCATAATGTACTCCTTGCCTCTAAATGAACTCTATTCTTCATAGTGAACTAGCTTCTTCTGAAGGAATTCTTTTCTTCCAGCGAACTCTTTGCTTTGAATTGAACTCTTTGCTCTCGATTGAACTCTTCGCTTCCGACTGAACTCCTTACTATTGAATGATTTCTTTGCTTGTAAATGAACTCCTGGCTTTCGAATTAACTCTACGCTTCTGAGTAAACTCATTTCCTCTGATGAACTCATTTCCTCTAAACAAACTCTTTTCTTTCGATCAACTCTTTATATCAAAATGAACTCCTCACTTCGAAAAGCACTCCTTCTGTCTGATGAACTCTTTGCTATTTACTTTTAAATAAATCATTTTCTCCCAATCGAACTGCTTTCATCGGGTGAACTCTTTTCTTTTAAATGTACACCTTGAATCTAATTGAACTCTGCTCTTCCGGAGAACTCTTTGCTTCGGGATGTACTCCTTGCTTCTCGATGAATTCTTTTCTTCTGAACCAACTATTTTTTTCCTAATGAACTATGTTCATCTGACGAACTCATTGCATCTGAATATTCACCATGCTATTAAATGAACTCTTCTGAAAGTACTCCGTTCTGGTGATGAACTCTTTGCTTCAAATTGTACTCCTTGCTTTTAGATGAACCCTTTTCTTCTAAATGAAGTCCGTTCTTCAGATGAACTCATTGCTTCTACATGTACTCCTTTCTTCACAATAAACTCATTCCTTCTGAACGAACAATTTCTTATGATCAACTCTCTGCTTCAGATTGTAATGCATGCTTATGAATGAACTCAATTTTTCTTATCGAACTTGCTTCTTCCGAACGAATTCAATTCTTCTAGTGAACTCTTTTCTCCTAATCGAACTCTTTGCTTTCGAATGAACTCTCTTTGCGTCTGGTTGAACTCGTTGCTTTTGATTGAAATCCTCTCTTCTGAATGATCTTTTCTCTTCTGATGAGCTATTTGTTATTTGCTTCTAGAAGAACTCTATTCTTCAGAAGAAGTCTTTTCATCTTAGTGCACTTGTTTCTTCATAACGAACTTTTTTCTTCCGAAGAACACTTTGCTTTTGAATGAATACTTTGCCTGTTAATGTAAACTTTCCTTATGAGCAAACATTTTTTTCTGAATAAACTGTTTTCTTCTTATGAACACTTTACTTCTGAATGAGCACGTTCCTTCTGAATAATCTCTTTTCTTCTGAACAAACTCTTTTCTTCATATGAACTTTTAGCATCTAAAAAGGACACTTTGCCTTTGAATGAAATCTTTTTTTTCTATTGAACACTTTGCTTCGGAATGTTCTCCTCGCTGCTGGCAGAACGTTTCTCTTCTGGTGGACTCTTTGCCTCTGAATATACTCCTTGCATTAAAACAAACTCTTTTTTTCAAAATGAACTCGTTCCTTCTAGTGAACTCTTTCCTTCTGACGAACCTATTGCTTCTGATCGAACTCTTTCCTTCTAAATGTACTCGTTGCTTTTGAATGAGCTCTGTTCGTTTGAATAAACTCCCTTCTGTTGAGTGAACTCTACTGTTTTTATGAATCCCACGCTATCGAATGAACTATATGCTTCTAAATAAACTCTTGTCTTCTAAAACGAACTATTATCTTCATATGAACTCTTTGCTTATAGACTAACTTTATGCTTCTTAATGTACTCTTTCCTTCGAAATGAAAGCTTTCCGTCTCGACAAGCTCTTTTCTTTTGAACGAAATATTCGTTACTGAAGAACTCTTTGGTTCTAAATCCCAAATTTCCAGAAGAACTCTTTACATTTATACGAACTCCTTATTTTTGAATAAATGTCTTTCTTCTAAATCAGCTCTATTCTTCTGAATACACTCATTTCCTCCGACGAACTCATTTCTTCTTAACGAACTCTTTTTTTCTGATGAACGCTGTGCTTCTTAACGAACTCTTTGCTTCGAAATGACAACCTCACTTTCGAGTGAAGTCGTTCTGTCTGAATGAATTCATTACTTCGGAATGAACTCTCTTCCTCCAACTCAACTCTTTTCTCGTTAAAAGCCATTTTCTTCTTAAGGAACTCGATTATCCAGTGGACACTTTGCATTGGAACGGGCGCATTGCTTTCGAAGGAACACTTTCTTCCAAATGAACTCCTTTCTTCATATCCACTCGTGATTAAGAAATGAACTCTACGCCTCTAAATACACCACTTCTTGTGTTGAACTCTTTTATTCCGAATCAAGTCTTTTTTGTGATGAACGCCTTCCTTCTCAATCAAGTCTTTTCAACTGATGAACTCTTTGCTACCGTGTACACTCCCTACTTCGGAATGAGCATATTTCCTTTGATGAACTATTTGCATCATAACGTACTCCTTGCCTATGAATGAACTCTAATTTTCTTAATGAACTAGCTTCTTCTGAATTAATTCTTTTCTTCTAGTGAACTCTTTATTTTGAATTGAACCCTCTGCTCCTGGATGAACTCTTTGCTCCTGACTGAACTCCCATATTTTGAACCAACTTTTTGCTTCTGAATCAACTCCTGGCTTTTGAATGAACTCTAGGTTTTTTAATATACTTATTTCCTCCGAACTCCTGCTTTTGAATGAACGCTATGCTTATGAATATACTTATTTCTTCTAAACGAACTCTTTTCTTCTGATCAACTCTTCATATCGAAATGAACTCCTCGCTTCTAAATGCACTCCTTTCTTCTGAATGAACTCCATGCTTCCGATCGAACTCTTTCTATTCGAATGTACTCGTTGCTTTTCAAAGAACGATGTTCGTATGAATGAACTCCCCTCCATTGAACGAACTATTCTTTTAATGGATTTTTCCCCCGTGAATGAACTCTTTGCTTCTGAATGACCTCTCTTCTTCTAAATGAACTATTCAATTCATGTGAACTTTTTGCTTCTAGACGAACTCTAAGCTTCTTAATGTACTCCTTTTTTCTGAATGAACTCATTCCTTCTCAACGAGCTCTTTTATTCTAATTAACGCTTCGCTTTTCAGTATACCCCGTGCTTCTGAATGAATTCTTTTCTTATGAACGAAATCTTTACTATTGAAGAACTCTTTGGCTCTAAATTCAAACTTTCCTTATGAACTCGTTACTTTTAAAACAAACTCCTTCCCATTGAATGAATGTCTTTCCTCTGAATGAACTCTATTCTTCCGATTAAACTCATTTCCTCTGACGAACTCATTTCCTGTGAACGAACTCTTTTCTTCTTATGAACCTTGTGCTTCTTAATGACAACCTTGCATTTGAATGTACTCATTCGGTCAGAATGATCACATTATTTCGAAATGAACTCTCTTCTTACTATAAACCATTTTCTTCCGAATGAACTCGATTTTCCGATGGACACCTTGTTTTGGAATGAGCACATTGCTTCAGAAGGAATACTTTTCTTCCAAATGAACTCTTTCCTTCTAATCAAATCCTAATTTCAAAATGAACTCCTTGCTTCTAAATGCACTCCTTCCTGTGATGAACTTTTTTCTTCTTAATCAAATCTTTTCTGTGCTGAACACCTTCCTCCTGAATCAAGTTTTTTCTTCTGATAAACTCATTGCTTTTGCATACACTCCTTGCTTCAGAATGGGTATATTTCTTTTGATCAACTCATTGCATCATAATGTACGCCTTGCCTCTGAATGAACTCTATTTTTCTTAATGAACGAGCTTCTTCTGAATGAATTCTTTTCTTCTAGTGAACTCTTTGCTTTGAATTAACCCTTTCCTCCTGGGTGAACTCTTTGCTCCTGGCCGAACTCCCAGCTTTTGAACGAACTATTTGATTTTGAATCGACTCCTCGCTTTTGATTGAACTCCATGTTTCTGAATGTACTTATTTCCTTCGATGAACCCATTTCTTCTAAATGAACTCTTTTCTTCTAAACGAACTCTTTATATCGAAATGACCTCCTCGCTTCCAAATATACTCCTTTCTTCTAAATGAACTCCTTGCTTTCAATCGAACTCTTTATGTCTGAATGTACTCGTTGCTTTCGAATGAATGATGTTCATACGAATGAACTCCCCTCTACCGAGTGAACTCTTCTTTTAATGAATTCTTTGCTTCCGAATGAACTCTTTCCTTCAAAACGAACTTTTTTCTTCACGTCAACTCTTTGCTTCTAGACGAACACTAAGCTTCATAGTGTACTCCTTCTTTCTGAATAAACACTTTCCTTCTTAACGAACTCTTTTCGTCTAATTAACTCTTCATATTTTAGGATATCCCGTGCCTCTAAATGAACTCTTTTCTTATGAATGAAGTCTTTACTGCTGAAGAACTCTTTGGTTCTAAATGCAAACTTTCCAAAGGAACGCATTACTTTCAAAAAAACTCCTTACCTCTGAATGAATGTCTTTCTTCTTAATGAACTCTATTATTCTGATTAAACTCATTTCCTCTGATGAACTCATTTCTTGCGAACGAACTCTTTTTCTTCTGTTGAATTTTGTACCTCTTAATGATCTCTTTGCTTCAGAATGACAGCCTTGCTTTCGAATGAACTCGTCCGGTCTGAATGAACTCATTAGTTCGAAATGAACTCCCCCTCTTGCAGCTGAAATTTTTTCTTACTATAAGCCATTTTCTTCTAGACAAACTCGATTTTCCGATGGACACCTTGTTTTCGATTGAGCGCATTGCTTCAGACGGAATACTTTTCTTCCAAATGAACTCTTTTCTTCTAATCAAATCTTAATTTCGAAATGAACTCCCTGCTTCTAACTGTACTCCTACCTGTGATAAACCTTTTTCTTCTTAATCAAATCTTTTCAGCCATGAACACCTTCTTTCTGGATCAAGCCTTTTCAACTGATGAACTATTTGCTTCTATATACACTCCTTGCTTTTGTTGGAATGGGCTCATTTCTTTTGATCAACTCTTTGCTTCATAATGTACTCCTTGCCTCTAAATGAACTCTATTCTTCATAGTGAACTAGCTTCTTCTGAAGGAATTCTTTTCTTCCAGCGAACTCTTTGCTTTGAATTGAACTCTTTGCTCTCGATTGAACTCTTCGCTTCCGACTGAACTCCTTACTATTGAATGATTTCTTTGCTTGTAAATGAACTCCTGGCTTTCGAATTAACTCTACGCTTCTGAGTAAACTCATTTCCTCTGATGAACTCATTTCCTCTAAACAAACTCTTTTCTTTCGATCAACTCTTTATATCAAAATGAACTCCTCACTTCGAAAAGCACTCCTTCTGTCTGATGAACTCTTTGCTATTTACTTTTAAATAAATCATTTTCTCCCAATCGAACTGCTTTCATCGGGTGAACTCTTTTCTTTTAAATGTACACCTTGAATCTAATTGAACTCTGCTCTTCCGGAGAACTCTTTGCTTCGGGATGTACTCCTTGCTTCTCGATGAATTCTTTTCTTCTGAACCAACTATTTTTTTCCTAATGAACTATGTTCATCTGACGAACTCATTGCATCTGAATATTCACCATGCTATTAAATGAACTCTTCTGAAAGTACTCCGTTCTGGTGATGAACTCTTTGCTTCAAATTGTACTCCTTGCTTTTAGATGAACCCTTTTCTTCTAAATGAAGTCCGTTCTTCAGATGAACTCATTGCTTCTACATGTACTCCTTTCTTCACAATAAACTCATTCCTTCTGAACGAACAATTTCTTATGATCAACTCTCTGCTTCAGATTGTAATGCATGCTTATGAATGAACTCAATTTTTCTTATCGAACTTGCTTCTTCCGAACGAATTCAATTCTTCTAGTGAACTCTTTTCTCCTAATCGAACTCTTTGCTTTCGAATGAACTCTCTTTGCGTCTGGTTGAACTCGTTGCTTTTGATTGAAATCCTCTCTTCTGAATGATCTTTTCTCTTCTGATGAGCTATTTGTTATTTGCTTCTAGAAGAACTCTATTCTTCAGAAGAAGTCTTTTCATCTTAGTGCACTTGTTTCTTCATAACGAACTTTTTTCTTCCGAAGAACACTTTGCTTTTGAATGAATACTTTGCCTGTTAATGTAAACTTTCCTTATGAGCAAACATTTTTTTCTGAATAAACTGTTTTCTTCTTATGAACACTTTACTTCTGAATGAGCACGTTCCTTCTGAATAATCTCTTTTCTTCTGAACAAACTCTTTTCTTCATATGAACTTTTAGCATCTAAAAAGGACACTTTGCCTTTGAATGAAATCTTTTTTTTCTATTGAACACTTTGCTTCGGAATGTTCTCCTCGCTGCTGGCAGAACGTTTCTCTTCTGGTGGACTCTTTGCCTCTGAATATACTCCTTGCATTAAAACAAACTCTTTTTTTCAAAATGAACTCGTTCCTTCTAGTGAACTCTTTCCTTCTGACGAACCTATTGCTTCTGATCGAACTCTTTCCTTCTAAATGTACTCGTTGCTTTTGAATGAGCTCTGTTCGTTTGAATAAACTCCCTTCTGTTGAGTGAACTCTACTGTTTTTATGAATCCCATGCTATCGAATGAACTATATGCTTCTAAACAAACTCTTGTCTTCTAAAACGAACTATTATCTTCATATGAACTCTTTGCTTATAGACTAACTTTATGCTTCTTAATGTACTCTTTCCTTCGAAATGAAAGCTTTCCGTCTCGACAAGCTCTTTTCTTTTGAACGAAATATTCGTTACTGAAGAACTCTTTGGTTCTAAATCCCAAATTTCCATAAGAACTCTTTACATTTATACGAACTCCTTATTTTTGAATAAATGTCTTTCTTCTAAATCAGCTCTATTCTTCTGAATACACTCATTTCCTCCGACGAACTCATTTCTTCTTAACGAACTCTTTTTTTCTGATGAACGCTGTGCTTCTTAACGAACTCTTTGCTTCGAAATGACAACCTCACTTTCGAGTGAAGTCGTTCTGTCTGAATGAATTCATTACTTCGGAATGAACTCTCTTCCTCCAACTCAACTCTTTTCTCGTTAAAAGCCATTTTCTTCTTAAGGAACTCGATTATCCAGTGGACACTTTGCATTGGAACGGGCGCATTGCTTTCGAAGGAACACTTTCTTCCAAATGAACTCCTTTCTTCATATCCACTCGTGATTAAGAAATGAACTCTACGCCTCTAAATATACCACTTCTTGTGATGAACTCTTTTATTCCGAATCAAGTCTTTTTTGTGATGAACGCCTTCCTTCTCAATCAAGTCTTTTCAACTGATGAACTCTTTGCTACCGTGTACACTCCCTACTTCGGAATGAGCATATTTCCTTTGATGAACTATTTGCATCATAACGTACTCCTTGCCTATGAATGAACTCTAATTTTCTTAATGAACTAGCTTCTTCTGAATTAATTCTTTTCTTCTAGTGAACTCTTTATTTTGAATTGAACCCTCTGCTCCTGGATGAACTCTTTGCTCCTGACTGAACTCCCATATTTTGAACCAACTTTTTGCTTCTGAATCAACTCCTGGCTTTTGAATGAACTCTAGGTTTTTTAATATACTTATTTCCTCCGAACTCCTGCTTTTGAATGAACGCTATGCTTATGAATATACTTATTTCTTCTAAACGAACTCTTTTCTTCTGATCAACTCTTCATATCGAAATGAACTCCTCGCTTCTAAATGCACTCCTTTCTTCTGAATGAACTCCATGCTTCCGATCGAACTCTTTCTATTCGAATGTACTCGTTGCTTTTCAAAGAACGATGTTCGTATGAATGAACTCCCCTCCATTGAACGAACTATTCTTTTAATGAATTTTTTCCCCGTGAATGAACTCTTTGCTTCTGAATGACCTCTCTTCTTCTAAATGAACTATTCAATTCATGTGAACTTTTTGCTTCTAGACGAACTCTAAGCTTCTTAATGTACTCCTTTTTTCTGAATGAACTCATTCCTTCTCAACGAGCTCTTTTATTCTAATTAACGCTTCGCTTTTCAGTATACCCCGTGCTTCTGAATGAATTCTTTTCTTATGAACGAAATCTTTACTATTGAAGAACTCTTTGGCTCTAAATTCAAACTTTCCTTATGAACTCGTTACTTTTAAAACAAACTCCTTCCCATTGAATGAATGTCTTTCCTCTGAATGAACTCTATTCTTCCGATTAAACTCATTTCCTCTGACGAACTCATTTCCTGTGAACGAACTCTTTTCTTCTTATGAACCTTGTGCTTCTTAATGACAACCTTGCATTTGAATGTACTCATTCGGTCAGAATGATCACATTATTTCGAAATGAACTCTCTTCTTACTATAAACCATTTTCTTCCGAATGAACTCGATTTTCCGATGGACACCTTGTTTTGGAATGAGCACATTGCTTCAGAAGGAATACTTTTCTTCCAAATGAACTCTTTCCTTCTAATCAAATCCTAATTTCAAAATGAACTCCTTGCTTCTAAATGCACTCCTTCCTGTGATGAACTTTTTTCTTCTTAATCAAATCTTTTCTGTGCTGAACACCTTCCTCCTGAATCAAGTTTTTTCTTCTGATAAACTCATTGCTTTTGCATACACTCCTTGCTTCAGAATGGGTATATTTCTTTTGATCAACTCATTGCATCATAATGTACGCCTTGCCTCTGAATGAACTCTATTTTTCTTAATGAACGAGCTTCTTCTGAATGAATTCTTTTCTTCTAGTGAACTCTTTGCTTTGAATTAACCCTTTCCTCCTGGGTGAACTCTTTGCTCCTGGCCGAACTCCCAGCTTTTGAACGAACTATTTGATTTTGAATCGACTCCTCGCTTTTGATTGAACTCCATGTTTCTGAATGTACTTATTTCCTTCGATGAACCCATTTCTTCTAAATGAACTCTTTTCTTCTAAACGAACTCTTTATATCGAAATGACCTCCTCGCTTCCAAATATACTCCTTTCTTCTAAATGAACTCCTTGCTTTCAATCGAACTCTTTATGTCTGAATGTACTCGTTGCTTTCGAATGAATGATGTTCATACGAATGAACTCCCCTCTACCGAGTGAACTCTTCTTTTAATGAATTCTTTGCTTCCGAATGAACTCTTTCCTTCAAAACGAACTTTTTTCTTCACGTCAACTCTTTGCTTCTAGACGAACACTAAGCTTCATAGTGTACTCCTTCTTTCTGAATAAACACTTTCCTTCTTAACGAACTCTTTTCGTCTAATTAACTCTTCATATTTTAGGATATCCCGTGCCTCTAAATGAACTCTTTTCTTATGAATGAAGTCTTTACTGCTGAAGAACTCTTTGGTTCTAAATGCAAACTTTCCAAAGGAACGCATTACTTTCAAAAAAACTCCTTACCTCTGAATGAATGTCTTTCTTCTTAATGAACTCTATTATTCTGATTAAACTCATTTCCTCTGATGAACTCATTTCTTGCGAACGAACTCTTTTTCTTCTGTTGAATTTTGTACCTCTTAATGATCTCTTTGCTTCAGAATGACAGCCTTGCTTTCGAATGAACTCGTCCGGTCTGAATGAACTCATTAGTTCGAAATGAACTCCCCCTCTTGCAGCTGAAATTTTTTCTTACTATAAGCCATTTTCTTCTAGACAAACTCGATTTTCCGATGGACACCTTGTTTTCGATTGAGCGCATTGCTTCAGACGGAATACTTTTCTTCCAAATGAACTCTTTTCTTCTAATCAAATCTTAATTTCGAAATGAACTCCCTGCTTCTAACTGTACTCCTACCTGTGATAAACCTTTTTCTTCTTAATCAAATCTTTTCAGCCATGAACACCTTCTTTCTGGATCAAGCCTTTTCAACTGATGAACTATTTGCTTCTATATACACTCCTTGCTTTTGTTGGAATGGGCTCATTTCTTTTGATCAACTCTTTGCTTCATAATGTACTCCTTGCCTCTAAATGAACTCTATTCTTCATAGTGAACTAGCTTCTTCTGAAGGAATTCTTTTCTTCCAGCGAACTCTTTGCTTTGAATTGAACTCTTTGCTCTCGATTGAACTCTTCGCTTCCGACTGAACTCCTTACTATTGAATGATTTCTTTGCTTGTAAATGAACTCCTGGCTTTCGAATTAACTCTACGCTTCTGAGTAAACTCATTTCCTCTGATGAACTCATTTCCTCTAAACAAACTCTTTTCTTTCGATCAACTCTTTATATCAAAATGAACTCCTCACTTCGAAAAGCACTCCTTCTGTCTGATGAACTCTTTGCTATTTACTTTTAAATAAATCATTTTCTCCCAATCGAACTGCTTTCATCGGGTGAACTCTTTTCTTCTAAATGTACACCTTGAATCTAATTGAACTCTGCTCTTCCGGAGAACTCTTTGCTTCGGGATGTACTCCTTGCTTCTCGATGAATTCTTTTCTTCTGAACCAACTATTTTTTTCCTAATGAACTATGTTCATCTGACGAACTCATTGCATCTGAATATTCACCATGCTATTAAATGAACTCTTCTGAAAGTACTCCGTTCTGGTGATGAACTCTTTGCTTCAAATTGTACTCCTTGCTTTTAGATGAACCCTTTTCTTCTAAATGAAGTCCGTTCTTCAGATGAACTCATTGCTTCTACATGTACTCCTTTCTTCACAATAAACTCATTCCTTCTGAACGAACAATTTCTTATGATCAACTCTCTGCTTCAGATTGTAATGCATGCTTATGAATGAACTCAATTTTTCTTATCGAACTTGCTTCTTCCGAACGAATTCAATTCTTCTAGTGAACTCTTTTCTCCTAATCGAACTCTTTGCTTTCGAATGAACTCTCTTTGCGTCTGGTTGAACTCGTTGCTTTTGATTGAAATCCTCTCTTCTGAATGATCTTTTCTCTTCTGATGAGCTATTTGTTATTTGCTTCTAGAAGAACTCTATTCTTCAGAAGAAGTCTTTTCATCTTAGTGCACTTGTTTCTTCATAACGAACTTTTTTCTTCCGAAGAACACTTTGCTTTTGAATGAATACTTTGCCTGTTAATGTAAACTTTCCTTATGAGCAAACATTTTTTTCTGAATAAACTGTTTTCTTCTTATGAACACTTTACTTCTGAATGAGCACGTTCCTTCTGAATAATCTCTTTTCTTCTGAACAAACTCTTTCCTTCATATGAACTTTTAGCTTCTAAAAAGGACACTTTGCCTTTGAATGAAATCTTTTTTTTCTATTGAACACTTTGCTTCGGAATGTTCTCCTCGCTGCTGGCAGAACGTTTCTCTTCTGGTGGACTCTTTGCCTCTGAATATACTCCTTGCATTATTAAAACAAACTCTTTTTTTCAAAATGAACTCGTTCCTTCTAGTGAACTCTTTCCTTCTGACGAACCTATTGCTTCTGATCGAACTCTTTCCTTCTAAATGTACTCGTTGCTTTTGAATGAGCTCTGTTCGTTTGAATAAACTCCCTTCTGTTGAGTGAACTCTACTGTTTTTATGAATCCCATGCTATCGAATGAACTATATGCTTCTAAATAAACTCTTGTCTTCTAAAACGAACTATTATCTTCATATGAACTCTTTGCTTATAGACTAACTTTATGCTTCTTAATGTACTCTTTCCTTCGAAATGAAAGCTTTCCGTCTCGACAAGCTCTTTTCTTTTGAACGAAATATTCGTTACTGAAGAACTCTTTGGTTCTAAATCCCAAATTTCCATAAGAACTCTTTACATTTATACGAACTCCTTATTTTTGAATAAATGTCTTTCTTCTAAATCAGCTCTATTCTTCTGAATACACTCATTTCCTCCGACGAACTCATTTCTTCTTAACGAACTCTTTTTTTCTGATGAACGCTGTGCTTCTTAACGAACTCTTTGCTTCGAAATGACAACCTCACTTTCGAGTGAAGTCGTTCTGTCTGAATGAATTCATTACTTCGGAATGAACTCTCTTCCTCCAACTCAACTCTTTTCTCGTTAAAAGCCATTTTCTTCTTAAGGAACTCGATTATCCAGTGGACACTTTGCATTGGAACGGGCGCATTGCTTTCGAAGGAACACTTTCTTCCAAATGAACTCCTTTCTTCATATCCACTCGTGATTAAGAAAATGAACTCTACGCCTCTAAATATACCACTTCTTGTGATGAACTCTTTTATTCCGAATCAAGTCTTTTTTGTGATGAACGCCTTCCTTCTCAATCAAGTCTTTTCAACTGATGAACTCTTTGCTACCGTGTACACTCCCTACTTCGGAATGAGCATATTTCCTTTGATGAACTATTTGCATCATAACGTACTCCTTGCCTATGAATGAACTCTAATTTTCTTAATGAACTAGCTTCTTCTGAATTAATTCTTTTCTTCTAGTGAACTCTTTATTTTGAATTGAACCCTCTGCTCCTGGATGAACTCTTTGCTCCTGACTGAACTCCCATATTTTGAACCAACTTTTTGCTTCTGAATCAACTCCTGGCTTTTGAATGAACTCTAGGTTTTTTAATATACTTATTTCCTCCGAACTCCTGCTTTTGAATGAATGCTATGCTTATGAATATACTTATTTCTTCTAAACGAACTCTTTTCTTCTGATCAACTCTTCATATCGAAATGAACTCCTCGCTTCTAAATGCACTCCTTTCTTCTGAATGAACTCCATGCTTCCGATCGAACTCTTTCTATTCGAATGTACTCGTTGCTTTTCAAAGAACGATGTTCGTATGAATGAACTCCCCTCCATTGAACGAACTATTCTTTTAATGAATTTTTTCCCCGTGAATGAACTCTTTGCTTCTGAATGACCTCTCTTCTTCTAAATGAACTATTCAATTCATGTGAACTTTTTGCTTCTAGACGAACTCTAAGCTTCTTAATGTACTCCTTTTTTCTGAATGAACTCATTCCTTCTCAACGAGCTCTTTTATTCTAATTAACGCTTCGCTTTTCAGTATACCCCGTGCTTCTGAATGAATTCTTTTCTTATGAACGAAATCTTTACTATTGAAGAACTCTTTGGCTCTAAATTCAAACTTTCCTTATGAACTCGTTACTTTTAAACAAACTCCTTCCCATTGAATGAATGTCTTTCCTCTGAATGAACTCTATTCTTCCGATTAAACTCATTTCCTCTGACGAACTCATTTCCTGTGAACGAACTCTTTTCTTCTTATGAACCTTGTGCTTCTTAATGACAACCTTGCATTTGAATGTACTCATTCGGTCAGAATGATCACATTATTTCGAAATGAACTCTCTTCTTACTATAAACCATTTTCTTCCGAATGAACTCGATTTTCCGATGGACACCTTGTTTTGGAATGAGCACATTGCTTCAGAAGGAATACTTTTCTTCCAAATGAACTCTTTCCTTTTAATCAAATCCTAATTTCAAAATGAACTCCTTGCTTCTAAATGCACTCCTTCCTGTGATGAACTTTTTTCTTCTTAATCAAATCTTTTCTGTGCTGAACACCTTCCTCCTGAATCAAGTTTTTTCTTCTGATAAACTCATTGCTTTTGCATACACTCCTTGCTTCAGAATGGGCATATTTCTTTTGATCAACTCATTGCATCATAATGTACGCCTTGCCTCTGAATGAACTCTATTTTTCTTAATGAACGAGCTTCTTCTGAATGAATTCTTTTCTTCTAGTGAACTCTTTACTTTGAATTAACCCTTTCCTCCTGGGTGAACTCTTTGCTCCTGGCCGAACTCCCAGCTTTTGAACGAACTATTTGATTTTGAATCGACTCCTCGCTTTTGATTGAACTCCATGTTTCTGAATGTACTTATTTCCTTCGATGAACCAATTTCTTCTAAATGAACTCTTTTCTTCTAAACGAACTCTTTATATCGAAATGACCTCCTCGCTTCCAAATATACTCCTTTCTTCTAAATGAACTCCTTGCTTTCAATCGAACTCTTTATGTCTGAATGTACTCGTTGCTTTCGAATGAATGATGTTCATACGAATGAACTCCCCTCTACCGAGTGAACTCTTCTTTTAATGAATTCTTTGCTTCCGAATGAACTCTTTCCTTCAAAACGAACTTTTTTCTTCACGTCAACTCTTTGCTTCTAGACGAACACTAAGCTTCATAGTGTACTCCTTCTTTCTGAATAAACACTTTCCTTCTTAACGAACTCTTTTCGTCTAATTAACTCTTCATATTTTAGGATATCCCGTTCCTCTAAATGAACTCTTTTCTTATGAATGAAGTCTTTACTGCTGAAGAACTCTTTGGTTCTAAATGCAAACTTTCCAAAGGAACGCATTACTTTCAAAAAAACTCCTTACCTCTGAATGAATGTCTTTCTTCTTAATGAACTCTATTATTCTGATTAAACTCATTTCCTCTGATGAACTCATTTCTTGCGAACGAACTCTTTTTCTTCTGTTGAATTTTGTACCTCTTAATGATCTCTTTGCTTCAGAATGACAGCCTTGCTTTCGAATGAACTCGTCCGGTCTGAATGAACTCATTAGTTCGAAATGAACTCCCCCTCTTGCAGCTGAAATTTTTTCTTACTATAAGCCATTTTCTTCTAGACAAACTCGATTTTCCGATGGACACCTTGTTTTCGATTGAGTGCATTGCTTCAGACGGAATACTTTTCTTCCAAATGAACTCTTTTCTTCTAATCAAATCTTAATTTCGAAATGAACTCCCTGCTTCTAACTGTACTCCTACCTGTGATAAACCTTTTTCTTCTTAATCAAATCTTTTCAGCCATGAACACCTTCTTTCTGGATCAAGCCTTTTCAACTGATGAACTATTTGCTTCTATATACACTCCTTGCTTTTGTTGGAATGGGCTCATTTCTTTTGATCAACTCTTTGCTTCATAATGTACTCCTTGCCTCTAAATGAACTCTATTCTTCATAGTGAACTAGCTTCTTCTGAAGGAATTCTTTTCTTCCAGCGAACTCTTTGCTTTGAATTGAACTCTTTGCTCTCGATTGAACTCTTCGCTTCCGACTGAACTCCTTACTATTGAATGATTTCTTTGCTTGTAAATGAACTCCTGGCTTTCGAATTAACTCTACGCTTCTGAGTAAACTCATTTCCTCTGATGAACTCATTTCCTCTAAACAAACTCTTTTCTTTCGATCAACTCTTTATATCAAAATGAACTCCTCACTTCGAAAAGCACTCCTTCTGTCTGATGAACTCTTTGCTATTTACTTTTAAATAAATCATTTTCTCCCAATCGAACTGCTTTCATCGGGTGAACTCTTTTCTTTTAAATGTACACCTTGAATCTAATTGAACTCTGCTCTTCCGGAGAACTCTTTGCTTCGGGATGTACTCCTTGGTTCTCGATGAATTCTTTTCTTCTGAACCAACTATTTTTTTCCTAATGAACTATGTTCATCTGACGAACTCATTGCATCTGAATATTCACCATGCTATTAAATGAACTCTTCTGAAAGTACTCCGTTCTGGTGATGAACTCTTTGCTTCAAATTGTACTCCTTGCTTTTAGATGAACCCTTTTCTTCTAAATGAAGTCCGTTCTTCAGATGAACTCATTGCTTCTACATGTACTCCTTTCTTCACAATAAACTCATTCCTTCTGAACGAACAATTTCTTATGATCAACTCTCTGCTTCAGATTGTAATGCATGCTTATGAATGAACTCAATTTTTCTTATCGAACTTGCTTCTTCCGAACGAATTCAATTCTTCTAGTGAACTCTTTTCTCCTAATCGAACTCTTTGCTTTCGAATGAACTCTCTTTGCGTCTGGTTGAACTCGTTGCTTTTGATTGAAATCCTCTCTTCTGAATGATCTTTTCTCTTCTGATGAGCTATTTGTTATTTGCTTCTAGAAGAACTCTATTCTTCAGAAGAAGTCTTTTCATCTTAGTGCACTTGTTTCTTCATAACGAACTTTTTTCTTCCGAAGAACACTTTGCTTTTGAATGAATACTTTGCCTGTTAATGTAAACTTTCCTTATGAGCAAACATTTTTTTCTGAATAAACTGTTTTCTTCTTATGAACACTTTACTTCTGAATGAGCACGTTCCTTCTGAATAATCTCTTTTCTTCTGAACAAACTCTTTTCTTCATATGAACTTTTAGCATCTAAAAAGGACACTTTGCCTTTGAATGAAATCTTTTTTTTCTATTGAACACTTTGCTTCGGAATGTTCTCCTCGCTGCTGGCAGAACGTTTCTCTTCTGGTGGACTCTTTGCCTCTGAATATACTCCTTGCATTAAAACAAACTCTTTTTTTCAAAATGAACTCGTTCCTTCTAGTGAACTCTTTCCTTCTGACGAACCTATTGCTTCTGATCGAACTCTTTCCTTCTAAATGTACTCGTTGCTTTTGAATGAGCTCTGTTCGTTTGAATAAACTCCCTTCTGTTGAGTGAACTCTACTGTTTTTATGAATCCCATGCTATCGAATGAACTATATGCTTCTAAATAAACTCTTGTCTTCTAAAACGAACTATTATCTTCATATGAACTCTTTGCTTATAGACTAACTTTATGCTTCTTAATGTACTCTTTCCTTCGAAATGAAAGCTTTCCGTCTCGACAAGCTCTTTTCTTTTGAACGAAATATTCGTTACTGAAGAACTCTTTGGTTCTAAATCCCAAATTTCCATAAGAACTCTTTACATTTATACGAACTCCTTATTTTTGAATAAATGTCTTTCTTCTAAATCAGCTCTATTCTTCTGAATACACTCATTTCCTCCGACGAACTCATTTCTTCTTAACGAACTCTTTTTTTCTGATGAACGCTGTGCTTCTTAACGAACTCTTTGCTTCGAAATGACAACCTCACTTTCGAGTGAAGTCGTTCTGTCTGAATGAATTCATTACTTCGGAATGAACTCTCTTCCTCCAACTCAACTCTTTTCTCGTTAAAAGCCATTTTCTTCTTAAGGAACTCGATTATCCAGTGGACACTTTGCATTGGAACGGGCGCATTGCTTTCGAAGGAACACTTTCTTCCAAATGAACTCCTTTCTTCATATCCACTCGTGATTAAGAAAATGAACTCTACGCCTCTAAATATACCACTTCTTGTGATGAACTCTTTTATTCCGAATCAAGTCTTTTTTGTGATGAACGCCTTCCTTCTCAATCAAGTCTTTTCAACTGATGAACTCTTTGCTACCGTGTACACTCCCTACTTCGGAATGAGCATATTTCCTTTGATGAACTATTTGCATCATAACGTACTCCTTGCCTATGAATGAACTCTAATTTTCTTAATGAACTAGCTTCTTCTGAATTAATTCTTTTCTTCTAGTGAACTCTTTATTTTGAATTGAACCCTCTGCTCCTGGATGAACTCTTTGCTCCTGACTGAACTCCCATATTTTGAACCAACTTTTTGCTTCTGAATCAACTCCTGGCTTTTGAATGAACTCTAGGTTTTTTAATATACTTATTTCCTCCGAACTCCTGCTTTTGAATGAACGCTATGCTTATGAATATACTTATTTCTTCTAAACGAACTCTTTTCTTCTGATCAACTCTTCATATCGAAATGAACTCCTCGCTTCTAAATGCACTCCTTTCTTCTGAATGAACTCCATGCTTCCGATCGAACTCTTTCTATTCGAATGTACTCGTTGCTTTTCAAAGAACGATGTTCGTATGAATGAACTCCCCTCCATTGAACGAACTATTCTTTTAATGAATTTTTTCCCCGTGAATGAACTCTTTGCTTCTGAATGACCTCTCTTCTTCTAAATGAACTATTCAATTCATGTGAACTTTTTGCTTCTAAACGAACTCTAAGCTTCTTAATGTACTCCTTTTTTCTGAATGAACTCATTCCTTCTCAACGAGCTCTTTTATTCTAATTAACGCTTCGCTTTTCAGTATACCCCGTGCTTCTGAATGAATTCTTTTCTTATGAACGAAATCTTTACTATTGAAGAACTCTTTGGCTCTAAATTCAGACTTTCCTTATGAACTCGTTACTTTTAAAACAAACTCCTTCCCATTGAATGAATGTCTTTCCTCTGAATGAACTCTATTCTTCCGATTAAACTCATTTCCTCTGACGAACTCATTTCCTGTGAACGAACTCTTTTCTTCTTATGAACCTTGTGCTTCTTAATGACAACCTTGCATTTGAATGTACTCATTCGGTCAGAATGATCACATTATTTCGAAATGAACTCTCTTCTTACTATAAACCATTTTCTTCCGAATGAACTCGATTTTCCGATGGACACCTTGTTTTGGAATGAGCACATTGCTTCAGAAGGAATACTTTTCTTCCAAATGAACTCTTTCCTTCTAATCAAATCCTAATTTCAAAATGAACTCCTTGCTTCTAAATGCACTCCTTCCTGTGATGAACTTTTTTCTTCTTAATCAAATCTTTTCTGTGCTGAACACCTTCCTCCTGAATCAAGTTTTTTCTTCTGATAAACTCATTGCTTTTGCATACACTCCTTGCTTCAGAATGGGTATATTTCTTTTGATCAACTCATTGCATCATAATGTACGCCTTGCCTCTGAATGAACTCTATTTTTCTTAATGAACGAGCTTCTTCTGAATGAATTCTTTTCTTCTAGTGAACTCTTTGCTTTGAATTAACCCTTTCCTCCTGGGTGAACTCTTTGCTCCTGGCCGAACTCCCAGCTTTTGAACGAACTATTTGATTTTGAATCGACTCCTCGCTTTTGATTGAACTCCATGTTTCTGAATGTACTTATTTCCTTCGATGAACCCATTTCTTCTAAATGAACTCTTTTCTTCTAAACGAACTCTTTATATCGAAATGACCTCCTCGCTTCCAAATATACTCCTTTCTTCTAAATGAACTCCTTGCTTTCAATCGAACTCTTTATGTCTGAATGTACTCGTTGCTTTCGAATGAATGATGTTCATACGAATGAACTCCCCTCTACCGAGTGAACTCTTCTTTTAATGAATTCTTTGCTTCCGAATGAACTCTTTCCTTCAAAACGAACTTTTTTCTTCACGTCAACTCTTTGCTTCTAGACGAACACTAAGCTTCATAGTGTACTCCTTCTTTCTGAATAAACACTTTCCTTCTTAACGAACTCTTTTCGTCTAATTAACTCTTCATATTTTAGGATATCCCGTGCCTCTAAATGAACTCTTTTCTTATGAATGAAGTCTTTACTGCTGAAGAACTCTTTGGTTCTAAATGCAAACTTTCCAAAGGAACGCATTACTTTCAAAAAAACTCCTTACCTCTGAATGAATGTCTTTCTTCTTAATGAACTCTATTATTCTGATTAAACTCATTTCCTCTGATGAACTCATTTCTTGCGAACGAACTCTTTTTCTTCTGTTGAATTTTGTACCTCTTAATGATCTCTTTGCTTCAGAATGACAGCCTTGCTTTCGAATGAACTCGTCCGGTCTGAATGAACTCATTAGTTCGAAATGAACTCCCCCTCTTGCAGCTGAAATTTTTTCTTACTATAAGCCATTTTCTTCTAGACAAACTCGATTTTCCGATGGACACCTTGTTTTCGATTGAGCGCATTGCTTCAGACGGAATACTTTTCTTCCAAATGAACTCTTTTCTTCTAATCAAATCTTAATTTCGAAATGAACTCCCTGCTTCTAACTGTACTCCTACCTGTGATAAACCTTTTTCTTCTTAATCAAATCTTTTCAGCCATGAACACCTTCTTTCTGGATCAAGCCTTTTCAACTGATGAACTATTTGCTTCTATATACACTCCTTGCTTTTGTTGGAATGGGCTCATTTCTTTTGATCAACTCTTTGCTTCATAATGTACTCCTTGCCTCTAAATGAACTCTATTCTTCATAGTGAACTAGCTTCTTCTGAAGGAATTCTTTTCTTCCAGCGAACTCTTTGCTTTGAATTGAACTCTTTGCTCTCGATTGAACTCTTCGCTTCCGACTGAACTCCTTACTATTGAATGATTTCTTTGCTTGTAAATGAACTCCTGGCTTTCGAATTAACTCTACGCTTCTGAGTAAACTCATTTCCTCTGATGAACTCATTTCCTCTAAACAAACTCTTTTCTTTCGATCAACTCTTTATATCAAAATGAACTCCTCACTTCGAAAAGCACTCCTTCTGTCTGATGAACTCTTTGCTATTTACTTTTAAATAAATCATTTTCTCCCAATCGAACTGCTTTCATCGGGTGAACTCTTTTCTTTTAAATGTACACCTTGAATCTAATTGAACTCTGCTCTTCCGGAGAACTCTTTGCTTCGGGATGTACTCCTTGGTTCTCGATGAATTCTTTTCTTCTGAACCAACTATTTTTTTCCTAATGAACTATGTTCATCTGACGAACTCATTGCATCTGAATATTCACCATGCTATTAAATGAACTCTTCTGAAAGTACTCCGTTCTGGTGATGAACTCTTTGCTTCAAATTGTACTCCTTGCTTTTAGATGAACCCTTTTCTTCTAAATGAAGTCCGTTCTTCAGATGAACTCATTGCTTCTACATGTACTCCTTTCTTCACAATAAACTCATTCCTTCTGAACGAACAATTTCTTATGATCAACTCTCTGCTTCAGATTGTAATGCATGCTTATGAATGAAATCAATTTTTCTTATCGAACTTGCTTCTTCCGAACGAATTCAATTCTTCTAGTGAACTCTTTTCTCCTAATCGAACTCTTTGCTTTCGAATGAACTCTCTTTGCGTCTGGTTGAACTCGTTGCTTTTGATTGAAATCCTCTCTTCTGAATGATCTTTTCTCTTCTGATGAGCTATTTGTTATTTGCTTCTAGAAGAACTCTATTCTTCAGAAGAAGTCTTTTCATCTTAGTGCACTTGTTTCTTCATAACGAACTTTTTTCTTCCGAAGAACACTTTGCTTTTGAATGAATACTTTGCCTGTTAATGTAAACTTTCCTTATGAGCAAACATTTTTTTCTGAATAAACTGTTTTCTTCTTATGAACACTTTACTTCTGAATGAGCACGTTCCTTCTGAATAATCTCTTTTCTTCTGAACAAACTCTTTTCTTCATATGAACTTTTAGCATCTAAAAAGGACACTTTGCCTTTGAATGAAATCTTTTTTTTCTATTGAACACTTTGCTTCGGAATGTTCTCCTCGCTGCTGGCAGAACGTTTCTCTTCTGGTGGACTCTTTGCCTCTGAATATACTCCTTGCATTAAAACAAACTCTTTTTTTCAAAATGAACTCGTTCCTTCTAGTGAACTCTTTCCTTCTGACGAACCTATTGCTTCTGATCGAACTCTTTCCTTCTAAATGTACTCGTTGCTTTTGAATGAGCTCTGTTCGTTTGAATAAACTCCCTTCTGTTGAGTGAACTCTACTGTTTTTATGAATCCCATGCTATCGAATGAACTATATGCTTCTAAATAAACTCTTGTCTTCTAAAACGAACTATTATCTTCATATGAACTCTTTGCTTATAGACTAACTTTATGCTTCTTAATGTACTCTTTCCTTCGAAATGAAAGCTTTCCGTCTCGACAAGCTCTTTTCTTTTGAACGAAATATTCGTTACTGAAGAACTCTTTGGTTCTAAATCCCAAATTTCCATAAGAACTCTTTACATTTATACGAACTCCTTATTTTTGAATAAATGTCTTTCTTCTAAATCAGCTCTATTCTTCTGAATACACTCATTTCCTCCGACGAACTCATTTCTTCTTAACGAACTCTTTTTTTCTGATGAACGCTGTGCTTCTTAACGAACTCTTTGCTTCGAAATGACAACCTCACTTTCGAGTGAAGTCGTTCTGTCTGAATGAATTCATTACTTCGGAATGAACTCTCTTCCTCCAACTCAACTCTTTTCTCGTTAAAAGCCATTTTCTTCTTAAGGAACTCGATTATCCAGTGGACACTTTGCATTGGAACGGGCGCATTGCTTTCGAAGGAACACTTTCTTCCAAATGAACTCCTTTCTTCATATCCACTCGTGATTAAGAAAATGAACTCTACGCCTCTAAATATACCACTTCTTGTGATGAACTCTTTTATTCCGAATCAAGTCTTTTTTGTGATGAACGCCTTCCTTCTCAATCAAGTCTTTTCAACTGATGAACTCTTTGCTACCGTGTACACTCCCTACTTCGGAATGAGCATATTTCCTTTGATGAACTATTTGCATCATAACGTACTCCTTGCCTATGAATGAACTCTAATTTTCTTAATGAACTAGCTTCTTCTGAATTAATTCTTTTCTTCTAGTGAACTCTTTATTTTGAATTGAACCCTCTGCTCCTGGATGAACTCTTTGCTCCTGACTGAACTCCCATATTTTGAACCAACTTTTTGCTTCTGAATCAACTCCTGGCTTTTGAATGAACTCTAGGTTTTTTAATATACTTATTTCCTCCGAACTCCTGCTTTTGAATGAACGCTATGCTTATGAATATACTTATTTCTTCTAAACGAACTCTTTTCTTCTGATCAACTCTTCATATCGAAATGAACTCCTCGCTTCTAAATGCACTCCTTTCTTCTGAATGAACTCCATGCTTCCGATCGAACTCTTTCTATTCGAATGTACTCGTTGCTTTTCAAAGAACGATGTTCGTATGAATGAACTCCCCTCCATTGAACGAACTATTCTTTTAATGAATTTTTTCCCCGTGAATGAACTCTTTGCTTCTGAATGACCTCTCTTCTTCTAAATGAACTATTCAATTCATGTGAACTTTTTGCTTCTAGACGAACTCTAAGCTTCTTAATGTACTCCTTTTTTCTGAATGAACTCATTCCTTCTCAACGAGCTCTTTTATTCTAATTAACGCTTCGCTTTTCAGTATACCCCGTGCTTCTGAATGAATTCTTTTCTTATGAACGAAATCTTTACTATTGAAGAACTCTTTGGCTCTAAATTCAAACTTTCCTTATGAACTCGTTACTTTTAAAACAAACTCCTTCCCATTGAATGAATGTCTTTCCTCTGAATGAACTCTATTCTTCCGATTAAACTCATTTCCTCTGACGAACTCATTTCCTGTGAACGAACTCTTTTCTTCTTATGAACCTTGTGCTTCTTAATGACAACCTTGCATTTGAATGTATTCATTCGGTCAGAATGATCACATTATTTCGAAATGAACTCTCTTCTTACTATAAACCATTTTCTTCCGAATGAACTCGATTTTCCGATGGACACCTTGTTTTGGAATGAGCACATTGCTTCAGAAGGAATACTTTTCTTCCAAATGAACTCTTTCCTTCTAATCAAATCCTAATTTCAAAATGAACTCCTTGCTTCTAAATGCACTCCTTCCTGTGATAAACTTTTTTCTTCTTAATCAAATCTTTTCTGTGCTGAACACCTTCCTCCTGAATCAAGTTTTTTCTTCTGATAAACTCATTGCTTTTGCATACACTCCTTGCTTCAGAATGGGTATATTTCTTTTGATCAACTCATTGCATCATAATGTACGCCTTGCCTCTGAATGAACTCTATTTTTCTTAATGAACGAGCTTCTTCTGAATGAATTCTTTTCTTCTAGTGAACTCTTTGCTTTGAATTAACCCTTTCCTCCTGGGTGAACTCTTTGCTCCTGGCCGAACTCCCAGCTTTTGAACGAACTATTTGATTTTGAATCGACTCCTCGCTTTTGATTGAACTCCATGTTTCTGAATGTACTTATTTCCTTCGATGAACCCATTTCTTCTAAATGAACTCTTTTCTTCTAAACGAACTCTTTATATCGAAATGACCTCCTCGCTTCCAAATATACTCCTTTCTTCTAAATGAACTCCTTGCTTTCAATCGAACTCTTTATGTCTGAATGTACTCGTTGCTTTCGAATGAATGATGTTCATACGAATGAACTCCCCTCTACCGAGTGAACTCTTCTTTTAATGAATTCTTTGCTTCCGAATGAACTCTTTCCTTCAAAACGAACTTTTTTCTTCACGTCAACTCTTTGCTTCTAGACGAACACTAAGCTTCATAGTGTACTCCTTCTTTCTGAATAAACACTTTCCTTCTTAACGAACTCTTTTCGTCTAATTAACTCTTCATATTTTAGGATATCCCGTGCCTCTAAATGAACTCTTTTCTTATGAATGAAGTCTTTACTGCTGAAGAACTCTTTGGTTCTAAATGCAAACTTTCCAAAGGAACGCATTACTTTCAAAAAAACTCCTTACCTCTGAATGAATGTCTTTCTTCTTAATGAACTCTATTATTCTGATTAAACTCATTTCCTCTGATGAACTCATTTCTTGCGAACGAACTCTTTTTCTTCTGTTGAATTTTGTACCTCTTAATGATCTCTTTGCTTCAGAATGACAGCCTTGCTTTCGAATGAACTCGTCCGGTCTGAATGAACTCATTAGTTCGAAATGAACTCCCCCTCTTGCAGCTGAAATTTTTTCTTACTATAAGCCATTTTCTTCTAGACAAACTCGATTTTCCGATGGACACCTTGTTTTCGATTGAGCGCATTGCTTCAGACGGAATACTTTTCTTCCAAATGAACTCTTTTCTTCTAATCAAATCTTAATTTCGAAATGAACTCCCTGCTTCTAACTGTACTCCTACCTGTGATAAACCTTTTTCTTCTTAATCAAATCTTTTCAGCCATGAACACCTTCTTTCTGGATCAAGCCTTTTCAACTGATGAACTATTTGCTTCTATATACACTCCTTGCTTTTGTTGGAATGGGCTCATTTCTTTTGATCAACTCTTTGCTTCATAATGTACTCCTTGCCTCTAAATGAACTCTATTCTTCATAGTGAACTAGCTTCTTCTGAAGGAATTCTTTTCTTCCAGCGAACTCTTTGCTTTGAATTGAACTCTTTGCTCTCGATTGAACTCTTCGCTTCCGACTGAACTCCTTACTATTGAATGATTTCTTTGCTTGTAAATGAACTCCTGGCTTTCGAATTAACTCTACGCTTCTGAGTAAACTCATTTCCTCTGATGAACTCATTTCCTCTAAACAAACTCTTTTCTTTCGATCAACTCTTTATATCAAAATGAACTCCTCACTTCGAAAAGCACTCCTTCTGTCTGATGAACTCTTTGCTATTTACTTTTAAATAAATCATTTTCTCCCAATCGAACTGCTTTCATCGGGTGAACTCTTTTCTTTTAAATGTACACCTTGAATCTAATTGAACTCTGCTCTTCCGGAGAACTCTTTGCTTCGGGATGTACTCCTTGCTTCTCGATGAATTCTTTTCTTCTGAACCAACTATTTTTTTCCTAATGAACTATGTTCATCTGACGAACTCATTGCATCTGAATATTCACCATGCTATTAAATGAACTCTTCTGAAAGTACTCCGTTCTGGTGATGAACTCTTTGCTTCAAATTGTACTCCTTGCTTTTAGATGAACCCTTTTCTTCTAAATGAAGTCCGTTCTTCAGATGAACTCATTGCTTCTACATGTACTCCTTTCTTCACAATAAACTCATTCCTTCTGAACGAACAATTTCTTATGATCAACTCTCTGCTTCAGATTGTAATGCATGCTTATGAATGAACTCAATTTTTCTTATCGAACTTGCTTCTTCCGAACGAATTCAATTCTTCTAGTGAACTCTTTTCTCCTAATCGAACTCTTTGCTTTCGAATGAACTCTCTTTGCGTCTGGTTGAACTCGTTGCTTTTGATTGAAATCCTCTCTTCTGAATGATCTTTTCTCTTCTGATGAGCTATTTGTTATTTGCTTCTAGAAGAACTCTATTCTTCAGAAGAAGTCTTTTCATCTTAGTGCACTTGTTTCTTCATAACGAACTTTTTTCTTCCGAAGAACACTTTGCTTTTGAATGAATACTTTGCCTGTTAGTGTAAACTTTCCTTATGAGCAAACATTTTTTTCTGAATAAACTGTTTTCTTCTTATGAACACTTTACTTCTGAATGAGCACGTTCCTTCTGAATAATCTCTTTTCTTCTGAACAAACTCTTTTCTTCATATGAACTTTTAGCATCTAAAAAGGACACTTTGCCTTTGAATGAAATCTTTTTTTTCTATTGAACACTTTGCTTCGGAATGTTCTCCTCGCTGCTGGCAGAACGTTTCTCTTCTGGTGGACTCTTTGCCTCTGAATATACTCCTTGCATTAAAACAAACTCTTTTTTTCAAAATGAACTCGTTCCTTCTAGTGAACTCTTTCCTTCTGACGAACCTATTGCTTCTGATCGAACTCTTTCCTTCTAAATGTACTCGTTGCTTTTGAATGAGCTCTGTTCGTTTGAATAAACTCCCTTCTGTTGAGTGAACTCTACTTTTTTTATGAATCCCATGCTATCGAATGAACTATATGCTTCTAAATAAACTCTTGTCTTCTAAAACGAACTATTATCTTCATATGAACTCTTTGCTTATAGACTAACTTTATGCTTCTTAATGTACTCTTTCCTTCGAAATGAAAGCTTTCCGTCTCGACAAGCTCTTTTCTTTTGAACGAAATATTCGTTACTGAAGAACTCTTTGGTTCTAAATCCCAAATTTCCATAAGAACTCTTTACATTTATACGAACTCCTTATTTTTGAATAAATGTCTTTCTTCTAAATCAGCTCTATTCTTCTGAATACACTCATTTCCTCCGACGAACTCATTTCTTCTTAACGAACTCTTTTTTTCTGATGAACGCTGTGCTTCTTAACGAACTCTTTGCTTCGAAATGACAACCTCACTTTCGAGTGAAGTCGTTCTGTCTGAATGAATTCATTACTTCGGAATGAACTCTCTTCCTCCAACTCAACTCTTTTCTCGTTAAAAGCCATTTTCTTCTTAAGGAACTCGATTATCCAGTGGACACTTTGCATTGGAACGGGCGCATTGCTTTCGAAGGAACACTTTCTTCCAAATGAACTCCTTTCTTCATATCCACTCGTGATTAAGAAATGAACTCTACGCCTCTAAATATACCACTTCTTGTGATGAACTCTTTTATTCCGAATCAAGTCTTTTTTGTGATGAACGCCTTCCTTCTCAATCAAGTCTTTTCAACTGATGAACTCTTTGCTACCGTGTACACTCCCTACTTCGGAATGAGCATATTTCTTTTGATGAACTATTTGCATCATAACGTACTCCTTGCCTATGAATGAACTCTAATTTTCTTAATGAACTAGCTTCTTCTGAATTAATTCTTTTCTTCTAGTGAACTCTTTATTTTGAATTGAACCCTCTGCTCCTGGATGAACTCTTTGCTCCTGACTGAACTCCCATATTTTGAACCAACTTTTTGCTTCTGAATCAACTCCTGGCTTTTGAATGAACTCTAGGTTTTTTAATATACTTATTTCCTCCGAACTCCTGCTTTTGAATGAACGCTATGCTTATGAATATACTTATTTCTTCTAAACGAACTCTTTTCTTCTGATCAACTCTTCATATCGAAATGAACTCCTCGCTTCTAAATGCACTCCTTTCTTCTGAATGAACTCCATGCTTCCGATCGAACTCTTTTTATTCGAATGTACTCGTTGCTTTTCAAAGAACGATGTTCGTATGAATGAACTCCCCTCCATTGAACGAACTATTCTTTTAATGAATTTTTTCCCCGTGAATGAACTCTTTGCTTCTGAATGACCTCTCTTCTTCTAAATGAACTATTCAATTCATGTGAACTTTTTGCTTCTAGACGAACTCTAAGCTTCTTAATGTACTCCTTTTTTCTGAATGAACTCATTCCTTCTCAACGAGCTCTTTTATTCTAATTAACGCTTCGCTTTTCAGTATACCCCGTGCTTCTGAATGAATTCTTTTCTTATGAACGAAATCTTTACTATTGAAGAACTCTTTGGCTCTAAATTCAAACTTTCCTTATGAACTCATTACTTTTAAACAAACTCCTTCCCATTGAATGAATGTCTTTCCTCTGAATGAACTCTATTCTTCCGATTAAACTCATTTCCTCGGATGAACTCATTTCCTGTGAACGAACTCTTTTCTTCTTATGAACCTTGTGCTTCTTAATGACAACCTTGCATTTGAATGTACTCATTCGGTCAGAATGATCACATTATTTCGAAATGAACTCTCTTCTTACTATAAACCATTTTCTTCCGAATGAACTCGATTTTCCGATGGACACCTTGTTTTGGAATGAGCACATTGCTTCAGAAGGAATACTTTTCTTCCAAATGAACTCTTTCCTTCTAATCAAATCCTAATTTCAAAATGAACTCCTTGCTTCTAAATGCACTCCTTCCTGTGATGAACTTTTTTCTTCTTAATCAAATCTTTTCTGTGCTGAACACCTTCCTCCTGAATCAAGTTTTTTCTTCTGATAAACTCATTGCTTTTGCATACACTCCTTGCTTCAGAATGGGTATATTTCTTTTGATCAACTCATTGCATCATAATGTACGCCTTGCCTCTGAATGAACTCTATTTTTCTTAATGAACGAGCTTCTTCTGAATGAATTCTTTTCTTCTAGTGAACTCTTTGCTTTGAATTAACCCTTTCCTCCTGGGTGAACTCTTTGCTCCTGGCCGAACTCCCAGCTTTTGAACGAACTATTTGATTTTGAATCGACTCCTCGCTTTTGATTGAACTCCATGTTTCTGAATGTACTTATTTCCTTCGATGAACCCATTTCTTCTAAATGAACTCTTTTCTTCTAAACGAACTCTTTATATCGAAATGACCTCCTCGCTTCCAAATATACTCCTTTCTTCTAAATGAACTCCTTGCTTTCAATCGAACTCTTTATGTCTGAATGTACTCGTTGCTTTCGAATGAATGATGTTCATACGAATGAACTCCCCTCTACCGAGTGAACTCTTCTTTTAATGAATTCTTTGCTTCCGAATGAACTCTTTCCTTCAAAACGAACTTTTTTCTTCACGTCAACTCTTTGCTTCTAGACGAACACTAAGCTTCATAGTGTACTCCTTCTTTCTGAATAAACACTTTCCTTCTTAACGAACTCTTTTCGTCTAATTAACTCTTCATATTTTAGGATATCCCGTGCCTCTAAATGAACTCTTTTCTTATGAATGAAGTCTTTACTGCTGAAGAACTCTTTGGTTCTAAATGCAAACTTTCCAAAGGAACGCATTACTTTCAAAAAAACTCCTTACCTCTGAATGAATGTCTTTCTTCTTAATGAACTCTATTATTCTGATTAAACTCATTTCCTCTGATGAACTCATTTCTTGCGAACGAACTCTTTTTCTTCTGTTGAATTTTGTACCTCTTAATGATCTCTTTGCTTCAGAATGACAGCCTTGCTTTCGAATGAACTCGTCCGGTCTGAATGAACTCATTAGTTCGAAATGAACTCCCCCTCTTGCAGCTGAAATTTTTTCTTACTATAAGCCATTTTCTTCTAGACAAACTCGATTTTCCGATGGACACCTTGTTTTCGATTGAGCGCATTGCTTCAGACGGAATACTTTTCTTCCAAATGAACTCTTTTCTTCTAATCAAATCTTAATTTCGAAATGAACTCCCTGCTTCTAACTGTACTCCTACCTGTGATAAACCTTTTTCTTCTTAATCAAATCTTTTCAGCCATGAACACCTTCTTTCTGGATCAAGCCTTTTCAACTGATGAACTATTTGCTTCTATATACACTCCTTGCTTTTGTTGGAATGGGCTCATTTCTTTTGATCAACTCTTTGCTTCATAATGTACTCCTTGCCTCTAAATGAACTCTATTCTTCATAGTGAACTAGCTTCTTCTGAAGGAATTCTTTTCTTCCAGCGAACTCTTTGCTTTGAATTGAACTCTTTGCTCTCGATTGAACTCTTCGCTTCCGACTGAACTCCTTACTATTGAATGATTTCTTTGCTTGTAAATGAACTCCTGGCTTTCGAATTAACTCTACGCTTCTGAGTAAACTCATTTCCTCTGATGAACTCATTTCCTCTAAACAAACTCTTTTCTTTCGATCAACTCTTTATATCAAAATGAACTCCTCACTTCGAAAAGCACTCCTTCTGTCTGATGAACTCTTTGCTATTTACTTTTAAATAAATCATTTTCTCCCAATCGAACTGCTTTCATCGGGTGAACTCTTTTCTTTTAAATGTACACCTTGAATCTAATTGAACTCTGCTCTTCCGGAGAACTCTTTGCTTCGGGATGTACTCCTTGCTTCTCGATGAATTCTTTTCTTCTGAACCAACTATTTTTTTCCTAATGAACTATGTTCATCTGACGAACTCATTGCATCTGAATATTCACCATGCTATTAAATGAACTCTTCTGAAAGTACTCCGTTCTGGTGATGAACTCTTTGCTTCAAATTGTACTCCTTGCTTTTAGATGAACCCTTTTCTTCTAAATGAAGTCCGTTCTTCAGATGAACTCATTGCTTCTACATGTACTCCTTTCTTCACAATAAACTCATTCCTTCTGAACGAACAATTTCTTATGATCAACTCTCTGCTTCAGATTGTAATGCATGCTTATGAATGAACTCAATTTTTCTTATCGAACTTGCTTCTTCCGAACGAATTCAATTCTTCTAGTGAACTCTTTTCTCCTAATCGAACTCTTTGCTTTCGAATGAACTCTCTTTGCGTCTGGTTGAACTCGTTGCTTTTGATTGAAATCCTCTCTTCTGAATGATCTTTTCTCTTCTGATGAGCTATTTGTTATTTGCTTCTAGAAGAACTCTATTCTTCAGAAGAAGTCTTTTCATCTTAGTGCACTTGTTTCTTCATAACGAACTTTTTTCTTCCGAAGAACACTTTGCTTTTGAATGAATACTTTGCCTGTTAGTGTAAACTTTCCTTATGAGCAAACATTTTTTTCTGAATAAACTGTTTTCTTCTTATGAACACTTTACTTCTGAATGAGCACGTTCCTTCTGAATAATCTCTTTTCTTCTGAACAAACTCTTTTCTTCATATGAACTTTTAGCATCTAAAAAGGACACTTTGCCTTTGAATGAAATCTTTTTTTTCTATTGAACACTTTGCTTCGGAATGTTCTCCTCGCTGCTGGCAGAACGTTTCTCTTCTGGTGGACTCTTTGCCTCTGAATATACTCCTTGCATTAAAACAAACTCTTTTTTTCAAAATGAACTCGTTCCTTCTAGTGAACTCTTTCCTTCTGACGAACCTATTGCTTCTGATCGAACTCTTTCCTTCTAAATGTACTCGTTGCTTTTGAATGAGCTCTGTTCGTTTGAATAAACTCCCTTCTGTTGAGTGAACTCTACTTTTTTTATGAATCCCATGCTATCGAATGAACTATATGCTTCTAAATAAACTCTTGTCTTCTAAAACGAACTATTATCTTCATATGAACTCTTTGCTTATAGACTAACTTTATGCTTCTTAATGTACTCTTTCCTTCGAAATGAAAGCTTTCCGTCTCGACAAGCTCTTTTCTTTTGAACGAAATATTCGTTACTGAAGAACTCTTTGGTTCTAAATCCCAAATTTCCATAAGAACTCTTTACATTTATACGAACTCCTTATTTTTGAATAAATGTCTTTCTTCTAAATCAGCTCTATTCTTCTGAATACACTCATTTCCTCCGACGAACTCATTTCTTCTTAACGAACTCTTTTTTTCTGATGAACGCTGTGCTTCTTAACGAACTCTTTGCTTCGAAATGACAACCTCACTTTCGAGTGAAGTCGTTCTGTCTGAATGAATTCATTACTTCGGAATGAACTCTCTTCCTCCAACTCAACTCTTTTCTCGTTAAAAGCCATTTTCTTCTTAAGGAACTCGATTATCCAGTGGACACTTTGCATTGGAACGGGCGCATTGCTTTCGAAGGAACACTTTCTTCCAAATGAACTCCTTTCTTCATATCCACTCGTGATTAAGAAAATGAACTCTACGCCTCTAAATATACCACTTCTTGTGATGAACTCTTTTATTCCGAATCAAGTCTTTTTTGTGATGAACGCCTTCCTTCTCAATCAAGTCTTTTCAACTGATGAACTCTTTGCTACCGTGTACACTCCCTACTTCGGAATGAGCATATTTCCTTTGATGAACTATTTGCATCATAACGTACTCCTTGCCTATGAATGAACTCTAATTTTCTTAATGAACTAGCTTCTTCTGAATTAATTCTTTTCTTCTAGTGAACTCTTTATTTTGAATTGAACCCTCTGCTCCTGGATGAACTCTTTGCTCCTGACTGAACTCCCATATTTTGAACCAACTTTTTGCTTCTGAATCAACTCCTGGCTTTTGAATGAACTCTAGGTTTTTTAATATACTTATTTCCTCCGAACTCCTGCTTTTGAATGAACGCTATGCTTATGAATATACTTATTTCTTCTAAACGAACTCTTTTCTTCTGATCAACTCTTCATATCGAAATGAACTCCTCGCTTCTAAATGCACTCCTTTCTTCTGAATGAACTCCATGCTTCCGATCGAACTCTTTCTATTCGAATGTACTCGTTGCTTTTCAAAGAACGATGTTCGTATGAATGAACTCCCCTCCATTGAACGAACTATTCTTTTAATGAATTTTTTCCCCGTGAATGAACTCTTTGCTTCTGAATGACCTCTCTTCTTCTAAATGAACTATTCAATTCATGTGAACTTTTTGCTTCTAGACGAACTCTAAGCTTCTTAATGTACTCCTTTTTTCTGAATGAACTCATTCCTTCTCAACGAGCTCTTTTATTCTAATTAACGCTTCGCTTTTCAGTATACCCCGTGCTTCTGAATGAATTCTTTTCTTATGAACGAAATCTTTACTATTGAAGAACTCTTTGGCTCTAAATTCAAACTTTCCTTATGAACTCGTTACTTTTAAAACAAACTCCTTCCCATTGAATGAATGTCTTTCCTCTGAATGAACTCTATTCTTCCGATTAAACTCATTTCCTCTGACGAACTCATTTCCTGTGAACGAACTCTTTTCTTCTTATGAACCTTGTGCTTCTTAATGACAACCTTGCATTTGAATGTACTCATTCGGTCAGAATGATCACATTATTTCGAAATGAACTCTCTTCTTACTATAAACCATTTTCTTCCGAATGAACTCGATTTTCCGATGGACACCTTGTTTTGGAATGAGCACATTGCTTCAGAAGGAATACTTTTCTTCCAAATGAACTCTTTCCTTCTAATCAAATCCTAATTTCAAAATGAACTCCTTGCTTCTAAATGCACTCCTTCCTGTGATGAACTTTTTTCTTCTTAATCAAATCTTTTCTGTGCTGAACACCTTCCTCCTGAATCAAGTTTTTTCTTCTGATAAACTCATTGCTTTTGCATACACTCCTTGCTTCAGAATGGGTATATTTCTTTTGATCAACTCATTGCATCATAATGTACGCCTTGCCTCTGAATGAACTCTATTTTTCTTAATGAACGAGCTTCTTCTGAATGAATTCTTTTCTTCTAGTGAACTCTTTGCTTTGAATTAACCCTTTCCTCCTGGGTGAACTCTTTGCTCCTGGCCGAACTCCCAGCTTTTGAACGAACTATTTGATTTTGAATCGACTCCTCGCTTTTGATTGAACTCCATGTTTCTGAATGTACTTATTTCCTTCGATGAACCCATTTCTTCTAAATGAACTCTTTTCTTCTAAACGAACTCTTTATATCGAAATGACCTCCTCGCTTCCAAATATACTCCTTTCTTCTAAATGAACTCCTTGCTTTCAATCGAACTCTTTATGTCTGAATGTACTCGTTGCTTTCGAATGAATGATGTTCATACGAATGAACTCCCCTCTACCGAGTGAACTCTTCTTTTAATGAATTCTTTGCTTCCGAATGAACTCTTTCCTTCAAAACGAACTTTTTTCTTCACGTCAACTCTTTGCTTCTAGACGAACACTAAGCTTCATAGTGTACTCCTTCTTTCTGAATAAACACTTTCCTTCTTAACGAACTCTTTTCGTCTAATTAACTCTTCATATTTTAGGATATCCCGTGCCTCTAAATGAACTCTTTTCTTATGAATGAAGTCTTTACTGCTGAAGAACTCTTTGGTTCTAAATGCAAACTTTCCAAAGGAACGCATTACTTTCAAAAAAACTCCTTACCTCTGAATGAATGTCTTTCTTCTTAATGAACTCTATTATTCTGATTAAACTCATTTCCTCTGATGAACTCATTTCTTGCGAACGAACTCTTTTTCTTCTGTTGAATTTTGTACCTCTTAATGATCTCTTTGCTTCAGAATGACAGCCTTGCTTTCGAATGAACTCGTCCGGTCTGAATGAACTCATTAGTTCGAAATGAACTCCCCCTCTTGCAGCTGAAATTTTTTCTTACTATAAGCCATTTTCTTCTAGACAAACTCGATTTTCCGATGGACACCTTGTTTTCGATTGAGCGCATTGCTTCAGACGGAATACTTTTCTTCCAAATGAACTCTTTTCTTCTAATCAAATCTTAATTTCGAAATGAACTCCCTGCTTCTAACTGTACTCCTACCTGTGATAAACCTTTTTCTTCTTAATCAAATCTTTTCAGCCATGAACACCTTCTTTCTGGATCAAGCCTTTTCAACTGATGAACTATTTGCTTCTATATACACTCCTTGCTTTTGTTGGAATGGGCTCATTTCTTTTGATCAACTCTTTGCTTCATAATGTACTCCTTGCCTCTAAATGAACTCTATTCTTCATAGTGAACTAGCTTCTTCTGAAGGAATTCTTTTCTTCCAGCGAACTCTTTGCTTTGAATTGAACTCTTTGCTCTCGATTGAACTCTTCGCTTCCGACTGAACTCCTTACTATTGAATGATTTCTTTGCTTGTAAATGAACTCCTGGCTTTCGAATTAACTCTACGCTTCTGAGTAAACTCATTTCCTCTGATGAACTCATTTCCTCTAAACAAACTCTTTTCTTTCGATCAACTCTTTATATCAAAATGAACTCCTCACTTCGAAAAGCACTCCTTCTGTCTGATGAACTCTTTGCTATTTACTTTTAAATAAATCATTTTCTCCCAATCGAACTGCTTTCATCGGGTGAACTCTTTTCTTTTAAATGTACACCTTGAATCTAATTGAACTCTGCTCTTCCGGAGAACTCTTTGCTTCGGGATGTACTCCTTGCTTCTCGATGAATTCTTTTCTTCTGAACCAACTATTTTTTTCCTAATGAACTATGTTCATCTGACGAACTCATTGCATCTGAATATTCACCATGCTATTAAATGAACTCTTCTGAAAGTACTCCGTTCTGGTGATGAACTCTTTGCTTCAAATTGTACTCCTTGCTTTTAGATGAACCCTTTTCTTCTAAATGAAGTCCGTTCTTCAGATGAACTCATTGCTTCTACATGTACTCCTTTCTTCACAATAAACTCATTCCTTCTGAACGAACAATTTCTTATGATCAACTCTCTGCTTCAGATTGTAATGCATGCTTATGAATGAACTCAATTTTTCTTATCGAACTTGCTTCTTCCGAACGAATTCAATTCTTCTAGTGAACTCTTTTCTCCTAATCGAACTCTTTGCTTTCGAATGAACTCTCTTTGCGTCTGGTTGAACTCGTTGCTTTTGATTGAAATCCTCTCTTCTGAATGATCTTTTCTCTTCTGATGAGCTATTTGTTATTTGCTTCTAGAAGAACTCTATTCTTCAGAAGAAGTCTTTTCATCTTAGTGCACTTGTTTCTTCATAACGAACTTTTTTCTTCCGAAGAACACTTTGCTTTTGAATGAATACTTTGCCTGTTAGTGTAAACTTTCCTTATGAGCAAACATTTTTTTCTGAATAAACTGTTTTCTTCTTATGAACACTTTACTTCTGAATGAGCACGTTCCTTCTGAATAATCTCTTTTCTTCTGAACAAACTCTTTTCTTCATATGAACTTTTAGCATCTAAAAAGGACACTTTGCCTTTGAATGAAATCTTTTTTTTCTATTGAACACTTTGCTTCGGAATGTTCTCCTCGCTGCTGGCAGAACGTTTCTCTTCTGGTGGACTCTTTGCCTCTGAATATACTCCTTGCATTAAAACAAACTCTTTTTTTCAAAATGAACTCGTTCCTTCTAGTGAACTCTTTCCTTCTGACGAACCTATTGCTTCTGATCGAACTCTTTCCTTCTAAATGTACTCGTTGCTTTTGAATGAGCTCTGTTCGTTTGAATAAACTCCCTTCTGTTGAGTGAACTCTACTTTTTTTATGAATCCCATGCTATCGAATGAACTATATGCTTCTAAATAAACTCTTGTCTTCTAAAACGAACTATTATCTTCATATGAACTCTTTGCTTATAGACTAACTTTATGCTTCTTAATGTACTCTTTCCTTCGAAATGAAAGCTTTCCGTCTCGACAAGCTCTTTTCTTTTGAACGAAATATTCGTTACTGAAGAACTCTTTGGTTCTAAATCCCAAATTTCCATAAGAACTCTTTACATTTATACGAACTCCTTATTTTTGAATAAATGTCTTTCTTCTAAATCAGCTCTATTCTTCTGAATACACTCATTTCCTCCGACGAACTCATTTCTTCTTAACGAACTCTTTTTTTCTGATGAACGCTGTGCTTCTTAACGAACTCTTTGCTTCGAAATGACAACCTCACTTTCGAGTGAAGTCGTTCTGTCTGAATGAATTCATTACTTCGGAATGAACTCTCTTCCTCCAACTCAACTCTTTTCTCGTTAAAAGCCATTTTCTTCTTAAGGAACTCGATTATCCAGTGGACACTTTGCATTGGAACGGGCGCATTGCTTTCGAAGGAACACTTTCTTCCAAATGAACTCCTTTCTTCATATCCACTCGTGATTAAGAAAATGAACTCTACGCCTCTAAATATACCACTTCTTGTGATGAACTCTTTTATTCCGAATCAAGTCTTTTTTGTGATGAACGCCTTCCTTCTCAATCAAGTCTTTTCAACTGATGAACTCTTTGCTACCGTGTACACTCCCTACTTCGGAATGAGCATATTTCCTTTGATGAACTATTTGCATCATAACGTACTCCTTGCCTATGAATGAACTCTAATTTTCTTAATGAACTAGCTTCTTCTGAATTAATTCTTTTCTTCTAGTGAACTCTTTATTTTGAATTGAACCCTCTGCTCCTGGATGAACTCTTTGCTCCTGACTGAACTCCCATATTTTGAACCAACTTTTTGCTTCTGAATCAACTCCTGGCTTTTGAATGAACTCTAGGTTTTTTAATATACTTATTTCCTCCGAACTCCTGCTTTTGAATGAACGCTATGCTTATGAATATACTTATTTCTTCTAAACGAACTCTTTTCTTCTGATCAACTCTTCATATCGAAATGAACTCCTCGCTTCTAAATGCACTCCTTTCTTCTGAATGAACTCCATGCTTCCGATCGAACTCTTTCTATTCGAATGTACTCGTTGCTTTTCAAAGAACGATGTTCGTATGAATGAACTCCCCTCCATTGAACGAACTATTCTTTTAATGAATTTTTTCCCCGTGAATGAACTCTTTGCTTCTGAATGACCTCTCTTCTTCTAAATGAACTATTCAATTCATGTGAACTTTTTGCTTCTAGACGAACTCTAAGCTTCTTAATGTACTCCTTTTTTCTGAATGAACTCATTCCTTCTCAACGAGCTCTTTTATTCTAATTAACGCTTCGCTTTTCAGTATACCCCGTGCTTCTGAATGAATTCTTTTCTTATGAACGAAATCTTTACTATTGAAGAACTCTTTGGCTCTAAATTCAAACTTTCCTTATGAACTCGTTACTTTTAAAACAAACTCCTTCCCATTGAATGAATGTCTTTCCTCTGAATGAACTCTATTCTTCCGATTAAACTCATTTCCTCTGACGAACTCATTTCCTGTGAACGAACTCTTTTCTTCTTATGAACCTTGTGCTTCTTAATGACAACCTTGCATTTGAATGTACTCATTCGGTCAGAATGATCACATTATTTCGAAATGAACTCTCTTCTTACTATAAACCATTTTCTTCCGAATGAACTCGATTTTCCGATGGACACCTTGTTTTGGAATGAGCACATTGCTTCAGAAGGAATACTTTTCTTCCAAATGAACTCTTTCCTTCTAATCAAATCCTAATTTCAAAATGAACTCCTTGCTTCTAAATGCACTCCTTCCTGTGATGAACTTTTTTCTTCTTAATCAAATCTTTTCTGTGCTGAACACCTTCCTCCTGAATCAAGTTTTTTCTTCTGATAAACTCATTGCTTTTGCATACACTCCTTGCTTCAGAATGGGTATATTTCTTTTGATCAACTCATTGCATCATAATGTACGCCTTGCCTCTGAATGAACTCTATTTTTCTTAATGAACGAGCTTCTTCTGAATGAATTCTTTTCTTCTAGTGAACTCTTTGCTTTGAATTAACCCTTTCCTCCTGGGTGAACTCTTTGCTCCTGGCCGAACTCCCAGCTTTTGAACGAACTATTTGATTTTGAATCGACTCCTCGCTTTTGATTGAACTCCATGTTTCTGAATGTACTTATTTCCTTCGATGAACCCATTTCTTCTAAATGAACTCTTTTCTTCTAAACGAACTCTTTATATCGAAATGACCTCCTCGCTTCCAAATATACTCCTTTCTTCTAAATGAACTCCTTGCTTTCAATCGAACTCTTTATGTCTGAATGTACTCGTTGCTTTCGAATGAATGATGTTCATACGAATGAACTCCCCTCTACCGAGTGAACTCTTCTTTTAATGAATTCTTTGCTTCCGAATGAACTCTTTCCTTCAAAACGAACTTTTTTCTTCACGTCAACTCTTTGCTTCTAGACGAACACTAAGCTTCATAGTGTACTCCTTCTTTCTGAATAAACACTTTCCTTCTTAACGAACTCTTTTCGTCTAATTAACTCTTCATATTTTAGGATATCCCGTGCCTCTAAATGAACTCTTTTCTTATGAATGAAGTCTTTACTGCTGAAGAACTCTTTGGTTCTAAATGCAAACTTTCCAAAGGAACGCATTACTTTCAAAAAAACTCCTTACCTCTGAATGAATGTCTTTCTTCTTAATGAACTCTATTATTCTGATTAAACTCATTTCCTCTGATGAACTCATTTCTTGCGAACGAACTCTTTTTCTTCTGTTGAATTTTGTACCTCTTAATGATCTCTTTGCTTCAGAATGACAGCCTTGCTTTCGAATGAACTCGTCCGGTCTGAATGAACTCATTAGTTCGAAATGAACTCCCCCTCTTGCAGCTGAAATTTTTTCTTACTATAAGCCATTTTCTTCTAGACAAACTCGATTTTCCGATGGACACCTTGTTTTCGATTGAGCGCATTGCTTCAGACGGAATACTTTTCTTCCAAATGAACTCTTTTCTTCTAATCAAATCTTAATTTCGAAATGAACTCCCTGCTTCTAACTGTACTCCTACCTGTGATAAACCTTTTTCTTCTTAATCAAATCTTTTCAGCCATGAACACCTTCTTTCTGGATCAAGCCTTTTCAACTGATGAACTATTTGCTTCTATATACACTCCTTGCTTTTGTTGGAATGGGCTCATTTCTTTTGATCAACTCTTTGCTTCATAATGTACTCCTTGCCTCTAAATGAACTCTATTCTTCATAGTGAACTAGCTTCTTCTGAAGGAATTCTTTTCTTCCAGCGAACTCTTTGCTTTGAATTGAACTCTTTGCTCTCGATTGAACTCTTCGCTTCCGACTGAACTCCTTACTATTGAATGATTTCTTTGCTTGTAAATGAACTCCTGGCTTTCGAATTAACTCTACGCTTCTGAGTAAACTCATTTCCTCTGATGAACTCATTTCCTCTAAACAAACTCTTTTCTTTCGATCAACTCTTTATATCAAAATGAACTCCTCACTTCGAAAAGCACTCCTTCTGTCTGATGAACTCTTTGCTATTTACTTTTAAATAAATCATTTTCTCCCAATCGAACTGCTTTCATCGGGTGAACTCTTTTCTTTTAAATGTACACCTTGAATCTAATTGAACTCTGCTCTTCCGGAGAACTCTTTGCTTCGGGATGTACTCCTTGCTTCTCGATGAATTCTTTTCTTCTGAACCAACTATTTTTTTCCTAATGAACTATGTTCATCTGACGAACTCATTGCATCTGAATATTCACCATGCTATTAAATGAACTCTTCTGAAAGTACTCCGTTCTGGTGATGAACTCTTTGCTTCAAATTGTACTCCTTGCTTTTAGATGAACCCTTTTCTTCTAAATGAAGTCCGTTCTTCAGATGAACTCATTGCTTCTACATGTACTCCTTTCTTCACAATAAACTCATTCCTTCTGAACGAACAATTTCTTATGATCAACTCTCTGCTTCAGATTGTAATGCATGCTTATGAATGAACTCAATTTTTCTTATCGAACTTGCTTCTTCCGAACGAATTCAATTCTTCTAGTGAACTCTTTTCTCCTAATCGAACTCTTTGCTTTCGAATGAACTCTCTTTGCGTCTGGTTGAACTCGTTGCTTTTGATTGAAATCCTCTCTTCTGAATGATCTTTTCTCTTCTGATGAGCTATTTGTTATTTGCTTCTAGAAGAACTCTATTCTTCAGAAGAAGTCTTTTCATCTTAGTGCACTTGTTTCTTCATAACGAACTTTTTTCTTCCGAAGAACACTTTGCTTTTGAATGAATACTTTGCCTGTTAGTGTAAACTTTCCTTATGAGCAAACATTTTTTTCTGAATAAACTGTTTTCTTCTTATGAACACTTTACTTCTGAATGAGCACGTTCCTTCTGAATAATCTCTTTTCCTCTGAACAAACTCTTTTCTTCATATGAACTTTTAGCATCTAAAAAGGACACTTTGCCTTTGAATGAAATCTTTTTTTTCTATTGAACACTTTGCTTCGGAATGTTCTCCTCGCTGCTGGCAGAACGTTTCTCTTCTGGTGGACTCTTTGCCTCTGAATATACTCCTTGCATTAAAACAAACTCTTTTTTTCAAAATGAACTCGTTCCTTCTAGTGAACTCTTTCCTTCTGACGAACCTATTGCTTCTGATCGAACTCTTTCCTTCTAAATGTACTCGTTGCTTTTGAATGAGCTCTGTTCGTTTGAATAAACTCCCTTCTGTTGAGTGAACTCTACTTTTTTTATGAATCCCATGCTATCGAATGAACTATATGCTTCTAAATAAACTCTTGTCTTCTAAAACGAACTATTATCTTCATATGAACTCTTTGCTTATAGACTAACTTTATGCTTCTTAATGTACTCTTTCCTTCGAAATGAAAGCTTTCCGTCTCGACAGGCTCTTTTCTTTTGAACGAAATATTCGTTACTGAAGAACTCTTTGGTTCTAAATCCCAAATTTCCATAAGAACTCTTTACATTTATACGAACTCCTTATTTTTGAATAAATGTCTTTCTTCTAAATCAGCTCTATTCTTCTGAATACACTCATTTCCTCCGACGAACTCATTTCTTCTTAACGAACTCTTTTTTTCTGATGAACGCTGTGCTTCTTAACGAACTCTTTGCTTCGAAATGACAACCTCACTTTCGAGTGAAGTCGTTCTGTCTGAATGAATTCATTACTTCGGAATGAACTCTCTTCCTCCAACTCAACTCTTTTCTCGTTAAAAGCCATTTTCTTCTTAAGGAACTCGATTATCCAGTGGACACTTTGCATTGGAACGGGCGCATTGCTTTCGAAGGAACACTTTCTTCCAAATGAACTCCTTTCTTCATATCCACTCGTGATTAAGAAATGAACTCTACGCCTCTAAATATACCACTTCTTGTGATGAACTCTTTTATTCCGAATCAAGTCTTTTTTGTGATGAACGCCTTCCTTCTCAATCAAGTCTTTTCAACTGATGAACTCTTTGCTACCGTGTACACTCCCTACTTCGGAATGAGCATATTTCTTTTGATGAACTATTTGCATCATAACGTACTCCTTGCCTATGAATGAACTCTAATTTTCTTAATGAACTAGCTTCTTCTGAATTAATTCTTTTCTTCTAGTGAACTCTTTATTTTGAATTGAACCCTCTGCTCCTGGATGAACTCTTTGCTCCTGACTGAACTCCCATATTTTGAACCAACTTTTTGCTTCTGAATCAACTCCTGGCTTTTGAATGAACTCTAGGTTTTTTAATATACTTATTTCCTCCGAACTCCTGCTTTTGAATGAACGCTATGCTTATGAATATACTTATTTCTTCTAAACGAACTCTTTTCTTCTGATCAACTCTTCATATCGAAATGAACTCCTCGCTTCTAAATGCACTCCTTTCTTCTGAATGAACTCCATGCTTCCGATCGAACTCTTTTTATTCGAATGTACTCGTTGCTTTTCAAAGAACGATGTTCGTATGAATGAACTCCCCTCCATTGAACGAACTATTCTTTTAATGAATTTTTTCCCCGTGAATGAACTCTTTGCTTCTGAATGACCTCTCTTCTTCTAAATGAACTATTCAATTCATGTGAACTTTTTGCTTCTAGACGAACTCTAAGCTTCTTAATGTACTCCTTTTTTCTGAATGAACTCATTCCTTCTCAACGAGCTCTTTTATTCTAATTAACGCTTCGCTTTTCAGTATACCCCGTGCTTCTGAATGAATTCTTTTCTTATGAACGAAATCTTTACTATTGAAGAACTCTTTGGCTCTAAATTCAAACTTTCCTTATGAACTCATTACTTTTAAACAAACTCCTTCCCATTGAATGAATGTCTTTCCTCTGAATGAACTCTATTCTTCCGATTAAACTCATTTCCTCGGATGAACTCATTTCCTGTGAACGAACTCTTTTCTTCTTATGAACCTTGTGCTTCTTAATGACAACCTTGCATTTGAATGTACTCCTTCGGTCAGAATGATCACATTATTTCGAAATGAACTCTCTTCTTACTATAAACCATTTTCTTCCGAATGAACTCGATTTTCCGATGGACACCTTGTTTTGGAATGAGCACATTGCTTCAGAAGGAATACTTTTCTTCCAAATGAACTCTTTCCTTCTAATCAAATCCTAATTTCAAAATGAACTCCTTGCTTCTAAATGCACTCCTTCCTGTGATGAACTTTTTTCTTCTTAATCAAATCTTTTCTGTGCTAAACACCTTCCTCCTGAATCAAGTTTTTTCTTCTGATAAACTCATTGCTTTTGCATACACTCCTTGCTTCAGAATGGGTATATTTCTTTTGATCAACTCATTGCATCATAATGTACGCCTTGCCTCTGAATGAACTCTATTTTTCTTAATGAACGAGCTTCTTCTGAATGAATTCTTTTCTTCTAGTGAACTCTTTACTTTGAATTAACCCTTTCCTCCTGGGTGAACTCTTTGCTCCTGGCCGAACTCCCAGCTTTTGAACGAACTATTTGATTTTGAATCGACTCCTCGCTTTTGATTGAACTCCATGTTTCTGAATGTACTTATTTCCTTCGATGAACCCATTTCTTCTAAATGAACTCTTTTCTTCTAAACGAACTCTTTATATCGAAATGACCTCCTCGCTTCCAAATATACTCCTTTCTTCTAAATGAACTCCTTGCTTTCAATCGAACTCTTTATGTCTGAATGTACTCGTTGCTTTCGAATGAATGATGTTCATACGAATGAACTCCCCTCTACCGAGTGAACTCTTCTTTTAATGAATTCTTTGCTTCCGAATGAACTCTTTCCTTCAAAACGAACTTTTTTCTTCACGTCAACTCTTTGCTTCTAGACGAACACTAAGCTTCATAGTGTACTCCTTCTTTCTGAATAAACACTTTCCTTCTTAACGAACTCTTTTCGTCTAATTAACTCTTCATATTTTAGGATATCCCGTGCCTCTAAATGAACTCTTTTCTTATGAATGAAGTCTTTACTGCTGAAGAACTCTTTGGTTCTAAATGCAAACTTTCCAAAGGAACGCATTACTTTCAAAAAAACTCCTTACCTCTGAATGAATGTCTTTCTTCTTAATGAACTCTATTATTCTGATTAAACTCATTTCCTCTGATGAACTCATTTCTTGCGAACGAACTCTTTTTCTTCTGTTGAATTTTGTACCTCTTAATGATCTCTTTGCTTCAGAATGACAGCCTTGCTTTCGAATGAACTCGTCCGGTCTGAATGAACTCATTAGTTCGAAATGAACTCCCCCTCTTGCAGCTGAAATTTTTTCTTACTATAAGCCATTTTCTTCTAGACAAACTCGATTTTCCGATGGACACCTTGTTTTCGATTGAGCGCATTGCTTCAGACGGAATACTTTTCTTCCAAATGAACTCTTTTCTTCTAATCAAATCTTAATTTCGAAATGAACTCCCTGCTTCTAACTGTACTCCTACCTGTGATAAACCTTTTTCTTCTTAATCAAATCTTTTCAGCCATGAACACCTTCTTTCTGGATCAAGCCTTTTCAACTGATGAACTATTTGCTTCTATATACACTCCTTGCTTTTGTTGGAATGGGCTCATTTCTTTTGATCAACTCTTTGCTTCATAATGTACTCCTTGCCTCTAAATGAACTCTATTCTTCATAGTGAACTAGCTTCTTCTGAAGGAATTCTTTTCTTCCAGCGAACTCTTTGCTTTGAATTGAACTCTTTGCTCTCGATTGAACTCTTCGCTTCCGACTGAACTCCTTACTATTGAATGATTTCTTTGCTTGTAAATGAACTCCTGGCTTTCGAATTAACTCTACGCTTCTGAGTAAACTCATTTCCTCTGATGAACTCATTTCCTCTAAACAAACTCTTTTCTTTCGATCAACTCTTTATATCAAAATGAACTCCTCACTTCGAAAAGCACTCCTTCTGTCTGATGAACTCTTTGCTATTTACTTTTAAATAAATCATTTTCTCCCAATCGAACTGCTTTCATCGGGTGAACTCTTTTCTTTTAAATGTACACCTTGAATCTAATTGAACTCTGCTCTTCCGGAGAACTCTTTGCTTCGGGATGTACTCCTTGGTTCTCGATGAATTCTTTTCTTCTGAACCAACTATTTTTTTCCTAATGAACTATGTTCATCTGACGAACTCATTGCATCTGAATATTCACCATGCTATTAAATGAACTCTTCTGAAAGTACTCCGTTCTGGTGATGAACTCTTTGCTTCAAATTGTACTCCTTGCTTTTAGATGAACCCTTTTCTTCTAAATGAAGTCCGTTCTTCAGATGAACTCATTGCTTCTACATGTACTCCTTTCTTCACAATAAACTCATTCCTTCTGAACGAACAATTTCTTATGATCAACTCTCTGCTTCAGATTGTAATGCATGCTTATGAATGAACTCAATTTTTCTTATCGAACTTGCTTCTTCCGAACGAATTCAATTCTTCTAGTGAACTCTTTTCTCCTAATCGAACTCTTTGCTTTCGAATGAACTCTCTTTGCGTCTGGTTGAACTCGTTGCTTTTGATTGAAATCCTCTCTTCTGAATGATCTTTTCTCTTCTGATGAGCTATTTGTTATTTGCTTCTAGAAGAACTCTATTCTTCAGAAGAAGTCTTTTCATCTTAGTGCACTTGTTTCTTCATAACGAACTTTTTTCTTCCGAAGAACACTTTGCTTTTGAATGAATACTTTGCCTGTTAGTGTAAACTTTCCTTATGAGCAAACATTTTTTTCTGAATAAACTGTTTTCTTCTTATGAACACTTTACTTCTGAATGAGCACGTTCCTTCTGAATAATCTCTTTTCTTCTGAACAAACTCTTTTCTTCATATGAACTTTTAGCATCTAAAAAGGACACTTTGCCTTTGAATGAAATCTTTTTTTTCTATTGAACACTTTGCTTCGGAATGTTCTCCTCGCTGCTGGCAGAACGTTTCTCTTCTGGTGGACTCTTTGCCTCTGAATATACTCCTTGCATTAAAACAAACTCTTTTTTTCAAAATGAACTCGTTCCTTCTAGTGAACTCTTTCCTTCTGACGAACCTATTGCTTCTGATCGAACTCTTTCCTTCTAAATGTACTCGTTGCTTTTGAATGAGCTCTGTTCGTTTGAATAAACTCCCTTCTGTTGAGTGAACTCTACTGTTTTTATGAATCCCATGCTATCGAATGAACTATATGCTTCTAAATAAACTCTTGTCTTCTAAAACGAACTATTATCTTCATATGAACTCTTTGCTTATAGACTAACTTTATGCTTCTTAATGTACTCTTTCCTTCGAAATGAAAGCTTTCCGTCTCGACAAGCTCTTTTCTTTTGAACGAAATATTCGTTACTGAAGAACTCTTTGGTTCTAAATCCCAAATTTCCATAAGAACTCTTTACATTTATACGAACTCCTTATTTTTGAATAAATGTCTTTCTTCTAAATCAGCTCTATTCTTCTGAATACACTCATTTCCTCCGACGAACTCATTTCTTCTTAACGAACTCTTTTTTTCTGATGAACGCTGTGCTTCTTAACGAACTCTTTGCTTCGAAATGACAACCTCACTTTCGAGTGAAGTCGTTCTGTCTGAATGAATTCATTACTTCGGAATGAACTCTCTTCCTCCAACTCAACTCTTTTCTCGTTAAAAGCCATTTTCTTCTTAAGGAACTCGATTATCCAGTGGACACTTTGCATTGGAACGGGCGCATTGCTTTCGAAGGAACACTTTCTTCCAAATGAACTCCTTTCTTCATATCCACTCGTGATTAAGAAAATGAACTCTACGCCTCTAAATATACCACTTCTTGTGATGAACTCTTTTATTCCGAATCAAGTCTTTTTTGTGATGAACGCCTTCCTTCTCAATCAAGTCTTTTCAACTGATGAACTCTTTGCTACCGTGTACACTCCCTACTTCGGAATGAGCATATTTCCTTTGATGAACTATTTGCATCATAACGTACTCCTTGCCTATGAATGAACTCTAATTTTCTTAATGAACTAGCTTCTTCTGAATTAATTCTTTTCTTCTAGTGAACTCTTTATTTTGAATTGAACCCTCTGCTCCTGGATGAACTCTTTGCTCCTGACTGAACTCCCATATTTTGAACCAACTTTTTGCTTCTGAATCAACTCCTGGCTTTTGAATGAACTCTAGGTTTTTTAATATACTTATTTCCTCCGAACTCCTGCTTTTGAATGAACGCTATGCTTATGAATATACTTATTTCTTCTAAACGAACTCTTTTCTTCTGATCAACTCTTCATATCGAAATGAACTCCTCGCTTCTAAATGCACTCCTTTCTTCTGAATGAACTCCATGCTTCCGATCGAACTCTTTCTATTCGAATGTACTCGTTGCTTTTCAAAGAACGATGTTCGTATGAATGAACTCCCCTCCATTGAACGAACTATTCTTTTAATGAATTTTTTCCCCGTGAATGAACTCTTTGCTTCTGAATGACCTCTCTTCTTCTAAATGAACTATTCAATTCATGTGAACTTTTTGCTTCTAGACGAACTCTAAGCTTCTTAATGTACTCCTTTTTTCTGAATGAACTCATTCCTTCTCAACGAGCTCTTTTATTCTAATTAACGCTTCGCTTTTCAGTATACCCCGTGCTTCTGAATGAATTCTTTTCTTATGAACGAAATCTTTACTATTGAAGAACTCTTTGGCTCTAAATTCAAACTTTCCTTATGAACTCGTTACTTTTAAAACAAACTCCTTCCCATTGAATGAATGTCTTTCCTCTGAATGAACTCTATTCTTCCGATTAAACTCATTTCCTCTGACGAACTCATTTCCTGTGAACGAACTCTTTTCTTCTTATGAACCTTGTGCTTCTTAATGACAACCTTGCATTTGAATGTACTCATTCGGTCAGAATGATCACATTATTTCGAAATGAACTCTCTTCTTACTATAAACCATTTTCTTCCGAATGAACTCGATTTTCCGATGGACACCTTGTTTTGGAATGAGCACATTGCTTCAGAAGGAATACTTTTCTTCCAAATGAACTCTTTCCTTCTAATCAAATCCTAATTTCAAAATGAACTCCTTGCTTCTAAATGCACTCCTTCCTGTGATGAACTTTTTTCTTCTTAATCAAATCTTTTCTGTGCTGAACACCTTCCTCCTGAATCAAGTTTTTTCTTCTGATAAACTCATTGCTTTTGCATACACTCCTTGCTTCAGAATGGGTATATTTCTTTTGATCAACTCATTGCATCATAATGTACGCCTTGCCTCTGAATGAACTCTATTTTTCTTAATGAACGAGCTTCTTCTGAATGAATTCTTTTCTTCTAGTGAACTCTTTGCTTTGAATTAACCCTTTCCTCCTGGGTGAACTCTTTGCTCCTGGCCGAACTCCCAGCTTTTGAACGAACTATTTGATTTTGAATCGACTCCTCGCTTTTGATTGAACTCCATGTTTCTGAATGTACTTATTTCCTTCGATGAACCCATTTCTTCTAAATGAACTCTTTTCTTCTAAACGAACTCTTTATATCGAAATGACCTCCTCGCTTCCAAATATACTCCTTTCTTCTAAATGAACTCCTTGCTTTCAATCGAACTCTTTATGTCTGAATGTACTCGTTGCTTTCGAATGAATGATGTTCATACGAATGAACTCCCCTCTACCGAGTGAACTCTTCTTTTAATGAATTCTTTGCTTCCGAATGAACTCTTTCCTTCAAAACGAACTTTTTTCTTCACGTCAACTCTTTGCTTCTAGACGAACACTAAGCTTCATAGTGTACTCCTTCTTTCTGAATAAACACTTTCCTTCTTAACGAACTCTTTTCGTCTAATTAACTCTTCATATTTTAGGATATCCCGTGCCTCTAAATGAACTCTTTTCTTATGAATGAAGTCTTTACTGCTGAAGAACTCTTTGGTTCTAAATGCAAACTTTCCAAAGGAACGCATTACTTTCAAAAAAACTCCTTACCTCTGAATGAATGTCTTTCTTCTTAATGAACTCTATTATTCTGATTAAACTCATTTCCTCTGATGAACTCATTTCTTGCGAACGAACTCTTTTTCTTCTGTTGAATTTTGTACCTCTTAATGATCTCTTTGCTTCAGAATGACAGCCTTGCTTTCGAATGAACTCGTCCGGTCTGAATGAACTCATTAGTTCGAAATGAACTCCCCCTCTTGCAGCTGAAATTTTTTCTTACTATAAGCCATTTTCTTCTAGACAAACTCGATTTTCCGATGGACACCTTGTTTTCGATTGAGCGCATTGCTTCAGACGGAATACTTTTCTTCCAAATGAACTCTTTTCTTCTAATCAAATCTTAATTTCGAAATGAACTCCCTGCTTCTAACTGTACTCCTACCTGTGATAAACCTTTTTCTTCTTAATCAAATCTTTTCAGCCATGAACACCTTCTTTCTGGATCAAGCCTTTTCAACTGATGAACTATTTGCTTCTATATACACTCCTTGCTTTTGTTGGAATGGGCTCATTTCTTTTGATCAACTCTTTGCTTCATAATGTACTCCTTGCCTCTAAATGAACTCTATTCTTCATAGTGAACTAGCTTCTTCTGAAGGAATTCTTTTCTTCCAGCGAACTCTTTGCTTTGAATTGAACTCTTTGCTCTCGATTGAACTCTTCGCTTCCGACTGAACTCCTTACTATTGAATGATTTCTTTGCTTGTAAATGAACTCCTGGCTTTCGAATTAACTCTACGCTTCTGAGTAAACTCATTTCCTCTGATGAACTCATTTCCTCTAAACAAACTCTTTTCTTTCGATCAACTCTTTATATCAAAATGAACTCCTCACTTCGAAAAGCACTCCTTCTGTCTGATGAACTCTTTGCTATTTACTTTTAAATAAATCATTTTCTCCCAATCGAACTGCTTTCATCGGGTGAACTCTTTTCTTTTAAATGTACACCTTGAATCTAATTGAACTCTGCTCTTCCGGAGAACTCTTTGCTTCGGGATGTACTCCTTGGTTCTCGATGAATTCTTTTCTTCTGAACCAACTATTTTTTTCCTAATGAACTATGTTCATCTGACGAACTCATTGCATCTGAATATTCACCATGCTATTAAATGAACTCTTCTGAAAGTACTCCGTTCTGGTGATGAACTCTTTGCTTCAAATTGTACTCCTTGCTTTTAGATGAACCCTTTTCTTCTAAATGAAGTCCGTTCTTCAGATGAACTCATTGCTTCTACATGTACTCCTTTCTTCACAATAAACTCATTCCTTCTGAACGAACAATTTCTTATGATCAACTCTCTGCTTCAGATTGTAATGCATGCTTATGAATGAACTCAATTTTTCTTATCGAACTTGCTTCTTCCGAACGAATTCAATTCTTCTAGTGAACTCTTTTCTCCTAATCGAACTCTTTGCTTTCGAATGAACTCTCTTTGCGTCTGGTTGAACTCGTTGCTTTTGATTGAAATCCTCTCTTCTGAATGATCTTTTCTCTTCTGATGAGCTATTTGTTATTTGCTTCTAGAAGAACTCTATTCTTCAGAAGAAGTCTTTTCATCTTAGTGCACTTGTTTCTTCATAACGAACTTTTTTCTTCCGAAGAACACTTTGCTTTTGAATGAATACTTTGCCTGTTAGTGTAAACTTTCCTTATGAGCAAACATTTTTTTCTGAATAAACTGTTTTCTTCTTATGAACACTTTACTTCTGAATGAGCACGTTCCTTCTGAATAATCTCTTTTCTTCTGAACAAACTCTTTTCTTCATATGAACTTTTAGCATCTAAAAAGGACACTTTGCCTTTGAATGAAATCTTTTTTTTCTATTGAACACTTTGCTTCGGAATGTTCTCCTCGCTGCTGGCAGAACGTTTCTCTTCTGGTGGACTCTTTGCCTCTGAATATACTCCTTGCATTAAAACAAACTCTTTTTTTCAAAATGAACTCGTTCCTTCTAGTGAACTCTTTCCTTCTGACGAACCTATTGCTTCTGATCGAACTCTTTCCTTCTAAATGTACTCGTTGCTTTTGAATGAGCTCTGTTCGTTTGAATAAACTCCCTTCTGTTGAGTGAACTCTACTTTTTTTATGAATCCCATGCTATCGAATGAACTATATGCTTCTAAATAAACTCTTGTCTTCTAAAACGAACTATTATCTTCATATGAACTCTTTGCTTATAGACTAACTTTATGCTTCTTAATGTACTCTTTCCTTCGAAATGAAAGCTTTCCGTCTCGACAAGCTCTTTTCTTTTGAACGAAATATTCGTTACTGAAGAACTCTTTGGTTCTAAATCCCAAATTTCCATAAGAACTCTTTACATTTATACGAACTCCTTATTTTTGAATAAATGTCTTTCTTCTAAATCAGCTCTATTCTTCTGAATACACTCATTTCCTCCGACGAACTCATTTCTTCTTAACGAACTCTTTTTTTCTGATGAACGCTGTGCTTCTTAACGAACTCTTTGCTTCGAAATGACAACCTCACTTTCGAGTGAAGTCGTTCTGTCTGAATGAATTCATTACTTCGGAATGAACTCTCTTCCTCCAACTCAACTCTTTTCTCGTTAAAAGCCATTTTCTTCTTAAGGAACTCGATTATCCAGTGGACACTTTGCATTGGAACGGGCGCATTGCTTTCGAAGGAACACTTTCTTCCAAATGAACTCCTTTCTTCATATCCACTCGTGATTAAGAAATGAACTCTACGCCTCTAAATATACCACTTCTTGTGATGAACTCTTTTATTCCGAATCAAGTCTTTTTTGTGATGAACGCCTTCCTTCTCAATCAAGTCTTTTCAACTGATGAACTCTTTGCTACCGTGTACACTCCCTACTTCGGAATGAGCATATTTCTTTTGATGAACTATTTGCATCATAACGTACTCCTTGCCTATGAATGAACTCTAATTTTCTTAATGAACTAGCTTCTTCTGAATTAATTCTTTTCTTCTAGTGAACTCTTTATTTTGAATTGAACCCTCTGCTCCTGGATGAACTCTTTGCTCCTGACTGAACTCCCATATTTTGAACCAACTTTTTGCTTCTGAATCAACTCCTGGCTTTTGAATGAACTCTAGGTTTTTTAATATACTTATTTCCTCCGAACTCCTGCTTTTGAATGAACGCTATGCTTATGAATATACTTATTTCTTCTAAACGAACTCTTTTCTTCTGATCAACTCTTCATATCGAAATGAACTCCTCGCTTCTAAATGCACTCCTTTCTTCTGAATGAACTCCATGCTTCCGATCGAACTCTTTTTATTCGAATGTACTCGTTGCTTTTCAAAGAACGATGTTCGTATGAATGAACTCCCCTCCATTGAACGAACTATTCTTTTAATGAATTTTTTCCCCGTGAATGAACTCTTTGCTTCTGAATGACCTCTCTTCTTCTAAATGAACTATTCAATTCATGTGAACTTTTTGCTTCTAGACGAACTCTAAGCTTCTTAATGTACTCCTTTTTTCTGAATGAACTCATTCCTTCTCAACGAGCTCTTTTATTCTAATTAACGCTTCGCTTTTCAGTATACCCCGTGCTTCTGAATGAATTCTTTTCTTATGAACGAAATCTTTACTATTGAAGAACTCTTTGGCTCTAAATTCAAACTTTCCTTATGAACTCATTACTTTTAAACAAACTCCTTCCCATTGAATGAATGTCTTTCCTCTGAATGAACTCTATTCTTCCGATTAAACTCATTTCCTCGGATGAACTCATTTCCTGTGAACGAACTCTTTTCTTCTTATGAACCTTGTGCTTCTTAATGACAACCTTGCATTTGAATGTACTCATTCGGTCAGAATGATCACATTATTTCGAAATGAACTCTCTTCTTACTATAAACCATTTTCTTCCGAATGAACTCGATTTTCCGATGGACACCTTGTTTTGGAATGAGCACATTGCTTCAGAAGGAATACTTTTCTTCCAAATGAACTCTTTCCTTCTAATCAAATCCTAATTTCAAAATGAACTCCTTGCTTCTAAATGCACTCCTTCCTGTGATGAACTTTTTTCTTCTTAATCAAATCTTTTCTGTGCTAAACACCTTCCTCCTGAATCAAGTTTTTTCTTCTGATAAACTCATTGCTTTTGCATACACTCCTTGCTTCAGAATGGGTATATTTCTTTTGATCAACTCATTGCATCATAATGTACGCCTTGCCTCTGAATGAACTCTATTTTTCTTAATGAACGAGCTTCTTCTGAATGAATTCTTTTCTTCTAGTGAACTCTTTACTTTGAATTAACCCTTTCCTCCTGGGTGAACTCTTTGCTCCTGGCCGAACTCCCAGCTTTTGAACGAACTATTTGATTTTGAATCGACTCCTCGCTTTTGATTGAACTCCATGTTTCTGAATGTACTTATTTCCTTCGATGAACCCATTTCTTCTAAATGAACTCTTTTCTTCTAAACGAACTCTTTATATCGAAATGACCTCCTCGCTTCCAAATATACTCCTTTCTTCTAAATGAACTCCTTGCTTTCAATCGAACTCTTTATGTCTGAATGTACTCGTTGCTTTCGAATGAATGATGTTCATACGAATGAACTCCCCTCTACCGAGTGAACTCTTCTTTTAATGAATTCTTTGCTTCCGAATGAACTCTTTCCTTCAAAACGAACTTTTTTCTTCACGTCAACTCTTTGCTTCTAGACGAACACTAAGCTTCATAGTGTACTCCTTCTTTCTGAATAAACACTTTCCTTCTTAACGAACTCTTTTCGTCTAATTAACTCTTCATATTTTAGGATATCCCGTGCCTCTAAATGAACTCTTTTCTTATGAATGAAGTCTTTACTGCTGAAGAACTCTTTGGTTCTAAATGCAAACTTTCCAAAGGAACGCATTACTTTCAAAAAAACTCCTTACCTCTGAATGAATGTCTTTCTTCTTAATGAACTCTATTATTCTGATTAAACTCATTTCCTCTGATGAACTCATTTCTTGCGAACGAACTCTTTTTCTTCTGTTGAATTTTGTACCTCTTAATGATCTCTTTGCTTCAGAATGACAGCCTTGCTTTCGAATGAACTCGTCCGGTCTGAATGAACTCATTAGTTCGAAATGAACTCCCCCTCTTGCAGCTGAAATTTTTTCTTACTATAAGCCATTTTCTTCTAGACAAACTCGATTTTCCGATGGACACCTTGTTTTCGATTGAGCGCATTGCTTCAGACGGAATACTTTTCTTCCAAATGAACTCTTTTCTTCTAATCAAATCTTAATTTCGAAATGAACTCCCTGCTTCTAACTGTACTCCTACCTGTGATAAACCTTTTTCTTCTTAATCAAATCTTTTCAGCCATGAACACCTTCTTTCTGGATCAAGCCTTTTCAACTGATGAACTATTTGCTTCTATATACACTCCTTGCTTTTGTTGGAATGGGCTCATTTCTTTTGATCAACTCTTTGCTTCATAATGTACTCCTTGCCTCTAAATGAACTCTATTCTTCATAGTGAACTAGCTTCTTCTGAAGGAATTCTTTTCTTCCAGCGAACTCTTTGCTTTGAATTGAACTCTTTGCTCTCGATTGAACTCTTCGCTTCCGACTGAACTCCTTACTATTGAATGATTTCTTTGCTTGTAAATGAACTCCTGGCTTTCGAATTAACTCTACGCTTCTGAGTAAACTCATTTCCTCTGATGAACTCATTTCCTCTAAACAAACTCTTTTCTTTCGATCAACTCTTTATATCAAAATGAACTCCTCACTTCGAAAAGCACTCCTTCTGTCTGATGAACTCTTTGCTATTTACTTTTAAATAAATCATTTTCTCCCAATCGAACTGCTTTCATCGGGTGAACTCTTTTCTTTTAAATGTACACCTTGAATCTAATTGAACTCTGCTCTTCCGGAGAACTCTTTGCTTCGGGATGTACTCCTTGGTTCTCGATGAATTCTTTTCTTCTGAACCAACTATTTTTTTCCTAATGAACTATGTTCATCTGACGAACTCATTGCATCTGAATATTCACCATGCTATTAAATGAACTCTTCTGAAAGTACTCCGTTCTGGTGATGAACTCTTTGCTTCAAATTGTACTCCTTGCTTTTAGATGAACCCTTTTCTTCTAAATGAAGTCCGTTCTTCAGATGAACTCATTGCTTCTACATGTACTCCTTTCTTCACAATAAACTCATTCCTTCTGAACGAACAATTTCTTATGATCAACTCTCTGCTTCAGATTGTAATGCATGCTTATGAATGAACTCAATTTTTCTTATCGAACTTGCTTCTTCCGAACGAATTCAATTCTTCTAGTGAACTCTTTTCTCCTAATCGAACTCTTTGCTTTCGAATGAACTCTCTTTGCGTCTGGTTGAACTCGTTGCTTTTGATTGAAATCCTCTCTTCTGAATGATCTTTTCTCTTCTGATGAGCTATTTGTTATTTGCTTCTAGAAGAACTCTATTCTTCAGAAGAAGTCTTTTCATCTTAGTGCACTTGTTTCTTCATAACGAACTTTTTTCTTCCGAAGAACACTTTGCTTTTGAATGAATACTTTGCCTGTTAGTGTAAACTTTCCTTATGAGCAAACATTTTTTTCTGAATAAACTGTTTTCTTCTTATGAACACTTTACTTCTGAATGAGCACGTTCCTTCTGAATAATCTCTTTTCTTCTGAACAAACTCTTTTCTTCATATGAACTTTTAGCATCTAAAAAGGACACTTTGCCTTTGAATGAAATCTTTTTTTTCTATTGAACACTTTGCTTCGGAATGTTCTCCTCGCTGCTGGCAGAACGTTTCTCTTCTGGTGGACTCTTTGCCTCTGAATATACTCCTTGCATTAAAACAAACTCTTTTTTTCAAAATGAACTCGTTCCTTCTAGTGAACTCTTTCCTTCTGACGAACCTATTGCTTCTGATCGAACTCTTTCCTTCTAAATGTACTCGTTGCTTTTGAATGAGCTCTGTTCGTTTGAATAAACTCCCTTCTGTTGAGTGAACTCTACTTTTTTTATGAATCCCATGCTATCGAATGAACTATATGCTTCTAAATAAACTCTTGTCTTCTAAAACGAACTATTATCTTCATATGAACTCTTTGCTTATAGACTAACTTTATGCTTCTTAATGTACTCTTTCCTTCGAAATGAAAGCTTTCCGTCTCGACAAGCTCTTTTCTTTTGAACGAAATATTCGTTACTGAAGAACTCTTTGGTTCTAAATCCCAAATTTCCATAAGAACTCTTTACATTTATACGAACTCCTTATTTTTGAATAAATGTCTTTCTTCTAAATCAGCTCTATTCTTCTGAATACACTCATTTCCTCCGACGAACTCATTTCTTCTTAACGAACTCTTTTTTTCTGATGAACGCTGTGCTTCTTAACGAACTCTTTGCTTCGAAATGACAACCTCACTTTCGAGTGAAGTCGTTCTGTCTGAATGAATTCATTACTTCGGAATGAACTCTCTTCCTCCAACTCAACTCTTTTCTCGTTAAAAGCCATTTTCTTCTTAAGGAACTCGATTATCCAGTGGACACTTTGCATTGGAACGGGCGCATTGCTTTCGAAGGAACACTTTCTTCCAAATGAACTCCTTTCTTCATATCCACTCGTGATTAAGAAATGAACTCTACGCCTCTAAATATACCACTTCTTGTGATGAACTCTTTTATTCCGAATCAAGTCTTTTTTGTGATGAACGCCTTCCTTCTCAATCAAGTCTTTTCAACTGATGAACTCTTTGCTACCGTGTACACTCCCTACTTCGGAATGAGCATATTTCTTTTGATGAACTATTTGCATCATAACGTACTCCTTGCCTATGAATGAACTCTAATTTTCTTAATGAACTAGCTTCTTCTGAATTAATTCTTTTCTTCTAGTGAACTCTTTATTTTGAATTGAACCCTCTGCTCCTGGATGAACTCTTTGCTCCTGACTGAACTCCCATATTTTGAACCAACTTTTTGCTTCTGAATCAACTCCTGGCTTTTGAATGAACTCTAGGTTTTTTAATATACTTATTTCCTCCGAACTCCTGCTTTTGAATGAACGCTATGCTTATGAATATACTTATTTCTTCTAAACGAACTCTTTTCTTCTGATCAACTCTTCATATCGAAATGAACTCCTCGCTTCTAAATGCACTCCTTTCTTCTGAATGAACTCCATGCTTCCGATCGAACTCTTTTTATTCGAATGTACTCGTTGCTTTTCAAAGAACGATGTTCGTATGAATGAACTCCCCTCCATTGAACGAACTATTCTTTTAATGAATTTTTTCCCCGTGAATGAACTCTTTGCTTCTGAATGACCTCTCTTCTTCTAAATGAACTATTCAATTCATGTGAACTTTTTGCTTCTAGACGAACTCTAAGCTTCTTAATGTACTCCTTTTTTCTGAATGAACTCATTCCTTCTCAACGAGCTCTTTTATTCTAATTAACGCTTCGCTTTTCAGTATACCCCGTGCTTCTGAATGAATTCTTTTCTTATGAACGAAATCTTTACTATTGAAGAACTCTTTGGCTCTAAATTCAAACTTTCCTTATGAACTCATTACTTTTAAACAAACTCCTTCCCATTGAATGAATGTCTTTCCTCTGAATGAACTCTATTCTTCCGATTAAACTCATTTCCTCGGATGAACTCATTTCCTGTGAACGAACTCTTTTCTTCTTATGAACCTTGTGCTTCTTAATGACAACCTTGCATTTGAATGTACTCATTCGGTCAGAATGATCACATTATTTCGAAATGAACTCTCTTCTTACTATAAACCATTTTCTTCCGAATGAACTCGATTTTCCGATGGACACCTTGTTTTGGAATGAGCACATTGCTTCAGAAGGAATACTTTTCTTCCAAATGAACTCTTTCCTTCTAATCAAATCCTAATTTCAAAATGAACTCCTTGCTTCTAAATGCACTCCTTCCTGTGATGAACTTTTTTCTTCTTAATCAAATCTTTTCTGTGCTAAACACCTTCCTCCTGAATCAAGTTTTTTCTTCTGATAAACTCATTGCTTTTGCATACACTCCTTGCTTCAGAATGGGTATATTTCTTTTGATCAACTCATTGCATCATAATGTACGCCTTGCCTCTGAATGAACTCTATTTTTCTTAATGAACGAGCTTCTTCTGAATGAATTCTTTTCTTCTAGTGAACTCTTTACTTTGAATTAACCCTTTCCTCCTGGGTGAACTCTTTGCTCCTGGCCGAACTCCCAGCTTTTGAACGAACTATTTGATTTTGAATCGACTCCTCGCTTTTGATTGAACTCCATGTTTCTGAATGTACTTATTTCCTTCGATGAACCCATTTCTTCTAAATGAACTCTTTTCTTCTAAACGAACTCTTTATATCGAAATGACCTCCTCGCTTCCAAATATACTCCTTTCTTCTAAATGAACTCCTTGCTTTCAATCGAACTCTTTATGTCTGAATGTACTCGTTGCTTTCGAATGAATGATGTTCATACGAATGAACTCCCCTCTACCGAGTGAACTCTTCTTTTAATGAATTCTTTGCTTCCGAATGAACTCTTTCCTTCAAAACGAACTTTTTTCTTCACGTCAACTCTTTGCTTCTAGACGAACACTAAGCTTCATAGTGTACTCCTTCTTTCTGAATAAACACTTTCCTTCTTAACGAACTCTTTTCGTCTAATTAACTCTTCATATTTTAGGATATCCCGTGCCTCTAAATGAACTCTTTTCTTATGAATGAAGTCTTTACTGCTGAAGAACTCTTTGGTTCTAAATGCAAACTTTCCAAAGGAACGCATTACTTTCAAAAAAACTCCTTACCTCTGAATGAATGTCTTTCTTCTTAATGAACTCTATTATTCTGATTAAACTCATTTCCTCTGATGAACTCATTTCTTGCGAACGAACTCTTTTTCTTCTGTTGAATTTTGTACCTCTTAATGATCTCTTTGCTTCAGAATGACAGCCTTGCTTTCGAATGAACTCGTCCGGTCTGAATGAACTCATTAGTTCGAAATGAACTCCCCCTCTTGCAGCTGAAATTTTTTCTTACTATAAGCCATTTTCTTCTAGACAAACTCGATTTTCCGATGGACACCTTGTTTTCGATTGAGCGCATTGCTTCAGACGGAATACTTTTCTTCCAAATGAACTCTTTTCTTCTAATCAAATCTTAATTTCGAAATGAACTCCCTGCTTCTAACTGTACTCCTACCTGTGATAAACCTTTTTCTTCTTAATCAAATCTTTTCAGCCATGAACACCTTCTTTCTGGATCAAGCCTTTTCAACTGATGAACTATTTGCTTCTATATACACTCCTTGCTTTTGTTGGAATGGGCTCATTTCTTTTGATCAACTCTTTGCTTCATAATGTACTCCTTGCCTCTAAATGAACTCTATTCTTCATAGTGAACTAGCTTCTTCTGAAGGAATTCTTTTCTTCCAGCGAACTCTTTGCTTTGAATTGAACTCTTTGCTCTCGATTGAACTCTTCGCTTCCGACTGAACTCCTTACTATTGAATGATTTCTTTGCTTGTAAATGAACTCCTGGCTTTCGAATTAACTCTACGCTTCTGAGTAAACTCATTTCCTCTGATGAACTCATTTCCTCTAAACAAACTCTTTTCTTTCGATCAACTCTTTATATCAAAATGAACTCCTCACTTCGAAAAGCACTCCTTCTGTCTGATGAACTCTTTGCTATTTACTTTTAAATAAATCATTTTCTCCCAATCGAACTGCTTTCATCGGGTGAACTCTTTTCTTTTAAATGTACACCTTGAATCTAATTGAACTCTGCTCTTCCGGAGAACTCTTTGCTTCGGGATGTACTCCTTGGTTCTCGATGAATTCTTTTCTTCTGAACCAACTATTTTTTTCCTAATGAACTATGTTCATCTGACGAACTCATTGCATCTGAATATTCACCATGCTATTAAATGAACTCTTCTGAAAGTACTCCGTTCTGGTGATGAACTCTTTGCTTCAAATTGTACTCCTTGCTTTTAGATGAACCCTTTTCTTCTAAATGAAGTCCGTTCTTCAGATGAACTCATTGCTTCTACATGTACTCCTTTCTTCACAATAAACTCATTCCTTCTGAACGAACAATTTCTTATGATCAACTCTCTGCTTCAGATTGTAATGCATGCTTATGAATGAACTCAATTTTTCTTATCGAACTTGCTTCTTCCGAACGAATTCAATTCTTCTAGTGAACTCTTTTCTCCTAATCGAACTCTTTGCTTTCGAATGAACTCTCTTTGCGTCTGGTTGAACTCGTTGCTTTTGATTGAAATCCTCTCTTCTGAATGATCTTTTCTCTTCTGATGAGCTATTTGTTATTTGCTTCTAGAAGAACTCTATTCTTCAGAAGAAGTCTTTTCATCTTAGTGCACTTGTTTCTTCATAACGAACTTTTTTCTTCCGAAGAACACTTTGCTTTTGAATGAATACTTTGCCTGTTAGTGTAAACTTTCCTTATGAGCAAACATTTTTTTCTGAATAAACTGTTTTCTTCTTATGAACACTTTACTTCTGAATGAGCACGTTCCTTCTGAATAATCTCTTTTCTTCTGAACAAACTCTTTTCTTCATATGAACTTTTAGCATCTAAAAAGGACACTTTGCCTTTGAATGAAATCTTTTTTTTCTATTGAACACTTTGCTTCGGAATGTTCTCCTCGCTGCTGGCAGAACGTTTCTCTTCTGGTGGACTCTTTGCCTCTGAATATACTCCTTGCATTAAAACAAACTCTTTTTTTCAAAATGAACTCGTTCCTTCTAGTGAACTCTTTCCTTCTGACGAACCTATTGCTTCTGATCGAACTCTTTCCTTCTAAATGTACTCGTTGCTTTTGAATGAGCTCTGTTCGTTTGAATAAACTCCCTTCTGTTGAGTGAACTCTACTTTTTTTATGAATCCCATGCTATCGAATGAACTATATGCTTCTAAATAAACTCTTGTCTTCTAAAACGAACTATTATCTTCATATGAACTCTTTGCTTATAGACTAACTTTATGCTTCTTAATGTACTCTTTCCTTCGAAATGAAAGCTTTCCGTCTCGACAAGCTCTTTTCTTTTGAACGAAATATTCGTTACTGAAGAACTCTTTGGTTCTAAATCCCAAATTTCCATAAGAACTCTTTACATTTATACGAACTCCTTATTTTTGAATAAATGTCTTTCTTCTAAATCAGCTCTATTCTTCTGAATACACTCATTTCCTCCGACGAACTCATTTCTTCTTAACGAACTCTTTTTTTCTGATGAACGCTGTGCTTCTTAACGAACTCTTTGCTTCGAAATGACAACCTCACTTTCGAGTGAAGTCGTTCTGTCTGAATGAATTCATTACTTCGGAATGAACTCTCTTCCTCCAACTCAACTCTTTTCTCGTTAAAAGCCATTTTCTTCTTAAGGAACTCGATTATCCAGTGGACACTTTGCATTGGAACGGGCGCATTGCTTTCGAAGGAACACTTTCTTCCAAATGAACTCCTTTCTTCATATCCACTCGTGATTAAGAAATGAACTCTACGCCTCTAAATATACCACTTCTTGTGATGAACTCTTTTATTCCGAATCAAGTCTTTTTTGTGATGAACGCCTTCCTTCTCAATCAAGTCTTTTCAACTGATGAACTCTTTGCTACCGTGTACACTCCCTACTTCGGAATGAGCATATTTCTTTTGATGAACTATTTGCATCATAACGTACTCCTTGCCTATGAATGAACTCTAATTTTCTTAATGAACTAGCTTCTTCTGAATTAATTCTTTTCTTCTAGTGAACTCTTTATTTTGAATTGAACCCTCTGCTCCTGGATGAACTCTTTGCTCCTGACTGAACTCCCATATTTTGAACCAACTTTTTGCTTCTGAATCAACTCCTGGCTTTTGAATGAACTCTAGGTTTTTTAATATACTTATTTCCTCCGAACTCCTGCTTTTGAATGAACGCTATGCTTATGAATATACTTATTTCTTCTAAACGAACTCTTTTCTTCTGATCAACTCTTCATATCGAAATGAACTCCTCGCTTCTAAATGCACTCCTTTCTTCTGAATGAACTCCATGCTTCCGATCGAACTCTTTTTATTCGAATGTACTCGTTGCTTTTCAAAGAACGATGTTCGTATGAATGAACTCCCCTCCATTGAACGAACTATTCTTTTAATGAATTTTTTCCCCGTGAATGAACTCTTTGCTTCTGAATGACCTCTCTTCTTCTAAATGAACTATTCAATTCATGTGAACTTTTTGCTTCTAGACGAACTCTAAGCTTCTTAATGTACTCCTTTTTTCTGAATGAACTCATTCCTTCTCAACGAGCTCTTTTATTCTAATTAACGCTTCGCTTTTCAGTATACCCCGTGCTTCTGAATGAATTCTTTTCTTATGAACGAAATCTTTACTATTGAAGAACTCTTTGGCTCTAAATTCAAACTTTCCTTATGAACTCATTACTTTTAAACAAACTCCTTCCCATTGAATGAATGTCTTTCCTCTGAATGAACTCTATTCTTCCGATTAAACTCATTTCCTCGGATGAACTCATTTCCTGTGAACGAACTCTTTTCTTCTTATGAACCTTGTGCTTCTTAATGACAACCTTGCATTTGAATGTACTCATTCGGTCAGAATGATCACATTATTTCGAAATGAACTCTCTTCTTACTATAAACCATTTTCTTCCGAATGAACTCGATTTTCCGATGGACACCTTGTTTTGGAATGAGCACATTGCTTCAGAAGGAATACTTTTCTTCCAAATGAACTCTTTCCTTCTAATCAAATCCTAATTTCAAAATGAACTCCTTGCTTCTAAATGCACTCCTTCCTGTGATGAACTTTTTTCTTCTTAATCAAATCTTTTCTGTGCTAAACACCTTCCTCCTGAATCAAGTTTTTTCTTCTGATAAACTCATTGCTTTTGCATACACTCCTTGCTTCAGAATGGGTATATTTCTTTTGATCAACTCATTGCATCATAATGTACGCCTTGCCTCTGAATGAACTCTATTTTTCTTAATGAACGAGCTTCTTCTGAATGAATTCTTTTCTTCTAGTGAACTCTTTACTTTGAATTAACCCTTTCCTCCTGGGTGAACTCTTTGCTCCTGGCCGAACTCCCAGCTTTTGAACGAACTATTTGATTTTGAATCGACTCCTCGCTTTTGATTGAACTCCATGTTTCTGAATGTACTTATTTCCTTCGATGAACCCATTTCTTCTAAATGAACTCTTTTCTTCTAAACGAACTCTTTATATCGAAATGACCTCCTCGCTTCCAAATATACTCCTTTCTTCTAAATGAACTCCTTGCTTTCAATCGAACTCTTTATGTCTGAATGTACTCGTTGCTTTCGAATGAATGATGTTCATACGAATGAACTCCCCTCTACCGAGTGAACTCTTCTTTTAATGAATTCTTTGCTTCCGAATGAACTCTTTCCTTCAAAACGAACTTTTTTCTTCACGTCAACTCTTTGCTTCTAGACGAACACTAAGCTTCATAGTGTACTCCTTCTTTCTGAATAAACACTTTCCTTCTTAACGAACTCTTTTCGTCTAATTAACTCTTCATATTTTAGGATATCCCGTGCCTCTAAATGAACTCTTTTCTTATGAATGAAGTCTTTACTGCTGAAGAACTCTTTGGTTCTAAATGCAAACTTTCCAAAGGAACGCATTACTTTCAAAAAAACTCCTTACCTCTGAATGAATGTCTTTCTTCTTAATGAACTCTATTATTCTGATTAAACTCATTTCCTCTGATGAACTCATTTCTTGCGAACGAACTCTTTTTCTTCTGTTGAATTTTGTACCTCTTAATGATCTCTTTGCTTCAGAATGACAGCCTTGCTTTCGAATGAACTCGTCCGGTCTGAATGAACTCATTAGTTCGAAATGAACTCCCCCTCTTGCAGCTGAAATTTTTTCTTACTATAAGCCATTTTCTTCTAGACAAACTCGATTTTCCGATGGACACCTTGTTTTCGATTGAGCGCATTGCTTCAGACGGAATACTTTTCTTCCAAATGAACTCTTTTCTTCTAATCAAATCTTAATTTCGAAATGAACTCCCTGCTTCTAACTGTACTCCTACCTGTGATAAACCTTTTTCTTCTTAATCAAATCTTTTCAGCCATGAACACCTTCTTTCTGGATCAAGCCTTTTCAACTGATGAACTATTTGCTTCTATATACACTCCTTGCTTTTGTTGGAATGGGCTCATTTCTTTTGATCAACTCTTTGCTTCATAATGTACTCCTTGCCTCTAAATGAACTCTATTCTTCATAGTGAACTAGCTTCTTCTGAAGGAATTCTTTTCTTCCAGCGAACTCTTTGCTTTGAATTGAACTCTTTGCTCTCGATTGAACTCTTCGCTTCCGACTGAACTCCTTACTATTGAATGATTTCTTTGCTTGTAAATGAACTCCTGGCTTTCGAATTAACTCTACGCTTCTGAGTAAACTCATTTCCTCTGATGAACTCATTTCCTCTAAACAAACTCTTTTCTTTCGATCAACTCTTTATATCAAAATGAACTCCTCACTTCGAAAAGCACTCCTTCTGTCTGATGAACTCTTTGCTATTTACTTTTAAATAAATCATTTTCTCCCAATCGAACTGCTTTCATCGGGTGAACTCTTTTCTTTTAAATGTACACCTTGAATCTAATTGAACTCTGCTCTTCCGGAGAACTCTTTGCTTCGGGATGTACTCCTTGGTTCTCGATGAATTCTTTTCTTCTGAACCAACTAATTTTTTCCTAATGAACTATGTTCATCTGACGAACTCATTGCATCTGAATATTCACCATGCTATTAAATGAACTCTTCTGAAAGTACTCCGTTCTGGTGATGAACTCTTTGCTTCAAATTGTACTCCTTGCTTTTAGATGAACCCTTTTCTTCTAAATGAAGTCCGTTCTTCAGATGAACTCATTGCTTCTACATGTACTCCTTTCTTCACAATAAACTCATTCCTTCTGAACGAACAATTTCTTATGATCAACTCTCTGCTTCAGATTGTAATGCATGCTTATGAATGAACTCAATTTTTCTTATCGAACTTGCTTCTTCCGAACGAATTCAATTCTTCTAGTGAACTCTTTTCTCCTAATCGAACTCTTTGCTTTCGAATGAACTCTCTTTGCGTCTGGTTGAACTCGTTGCTTTTGATTGAAATCCTCTCTTCTGAATGATCTTTTCTCTTCTGATGAGCTATTTGTTATTTGCTTCTAGAAGAACTCTATTCTTCAGAAGAAGTCTTTTCATCTTAGTGCACTTGTTTCTTCATAACGAACTTTTTTCTTCCGAAGAACACTTTGCTTTTGAATGAATACTTTGCCTGTTAGTGTAAACTTTCCTTATGAGCAAACATTTTTTTCTGAATAAACTGTTTTCTTCTTATGAACACTTTACTTCTGAATGAGCACGTTCCTTCTGAATAATCTCGTTTCTTCTGAACAAACTCTTTTCTTCATATGAACTTTTAGCATCTAAAAAGGACACTTTGCCTTTGAATGAAATCTTTTTTTTCTATTGAACACTTTGCTTCGGAATGTTCTCCTCGCTGCTGGCAGAACGTTTCTCTTCTGGTGGACTCTTTGCCTCTGAATATACTCCTTGCATTAAAACAAACTCTTTTTTTCAAAATGAACTCGTTCCTTCTAGTGAACTCTTTCCTTCTGACGAACCTATTGCTTCTGATCGAACTCTTTCCTTCTAAATGTACTCGTTGCTTTTGAATGAGCTCTGTTCGTTTGAATAAACTCCCTTCTGTTGAGTGAACTCTACTTTTTTTATGAATCCCATGCTATCGAATGAACTATATGCTTCTAAATAAACTCTTGTCTTCTAAAACGAACTATTATCTTCATATGAACTCTTTGCTTATAGACTAACTTTATGCTTCTTAATGTACTCTTTCCTTCGAAATGAAAGCTTTCCGTCTCGACAAGCTCTTTTCTTTTGAACGAAATATTCGTTACTGAAGAACTCTTTGGTTCTAAATCCCAAATTTCCATAAGAACTCTTTACATTTATACGAACTCCTTATTTTTGAATAAATGTCTTTCTTCTAAATCAGCTCTATTCTTCTGAATACACTCATTTCCTCCGACGAACTCATTTCTTCTTAACGAACTCTTTTTTTCTGATGAACGCTGTGCTTCTTAACGAACTCTTTGCTTCGAAATGACAACCTCACTTTCGAGTGAAGTCGTTCTGTCTGAATGAATTCATTACTTCGGAATGAACTCTCTTCCTCCAACTCAACTCTTTTCTTGTTAAAAGCCATTTTCTTCTTAAGGAACTCGATTATCCAGTGGACACTTTGCATTGGAACGGGCGCATTGCTTTCGAAGGAACACTTTCTTCCAAATGAACTCCTTTCTTCATATCCACTCGTGATTAAGAAATGAACTCTACGCCTCTAAATATACCACTTCTTGTGATGAACTCTTTTATTCCGAATCAAGTCTTTTTTGTGATGAACGCCTTCCTTCTCAATCAAGTCTTTTCAACTGATGAACTCTTTGCTACCGTGTACACTCCCTACTTCGGAATGAGCATATTTCTTTTGATGAACTATTTGCATCATAACGTACTCCTTGCCTATGAATGAACTCTAATTTTCTTAATGAACTAGCTTCTTCTGAATTAATTCTTTTCTTCTAGTGAACTCTTTATTTTGAATTGAACCCTCTGCTCCTGGATGAACTCTTTGCTCCTGACTGAACTCCCATATTTTGAACCAACTTTTTGCTTCTGAATCAACTCCTGGCTTTTGAATGAACTCTAGGTTTTTTAATATACTTATTTCCTCCGAACTCCTGCTTTTGAATGAACGCTATGCTTATGAATATACTTATTTCTTCTAAACGAACTCTTTTCTTCTGATCAACTCTTCATATCGAAATGAACTCCTCGCTTCTAAATGCACTCCTTTCTTCTGAATGAACTCCATGCTTCCGATCGAACTCTTTTTATTCGAATGTACTCGTTGCTTTTCAAAGAACGATGTTCGTATGAATGAACTCCCCTCCATTGAACGAACTATTCTTTTAATGAATTTTTTCCCCGTGAATGAACTCTTTGCTTCTGAATGACCTCTCTTCTTCTAAATGAACTATTCAATTCATGTGAACTTTTTGCTTCTAGACGAACTCTAAGCTTCTTAATGTACTCCTTTTTTCTGAATGAACTCATTCCTTCTCAACGAGCTCTTTTATTCTAATTAACGCTTCGCTTTTCAGTATACCCCGTGCTTCTGAATGAATTCTTTTCTTATGAACGAAATCTTTACTATTGAAGAACTCTTTGGCTCTAAATTCAAACTTTCCTTATGAACTCATTACTTTTAAACAAACTCCTTCCCATTGAATGAATGTCTTTCCTCTGAATGAACTCTATTCTTCCGATTAAACTCATTTCCTCGGATGAACTCATTTCCTGTGAACGAACTCTTTTCTTCTTATGAACCTTGTGCTTCTTAATGACAACCTTGCATTTGAATGTACTCATTCGGTCAGAATGATCACATTATTTCGAAATGAACTCTCTTCTTACTATAAACCATTTTCTTCCGAATGAACTCGATTTTCCGATGGACACCTTGTTTTGGAATGAGCACATTGCTTCAGAAGGAATACTTTTCTTCCAAATGAACTCTTTCCTTCTAATCAAATCCTAATTTCAAAATGAACTCCTTGCTTCTAAATGCACTCCTTCCTGTGATGAACTTTTTTCTTCTTAATCAAATCTTTTCTGTGCTGAACACCTTCCTCCTGAATCAAGTTTTTTCTTCTGATAAACTCATTGCTTTTGCATACACTCCTTGCTTCAGAATGGGTATATTTCTTTTGATCAACTCATTGCATCATAATGTACGCCTTGCCTCTGAATGAACTCTATTTTTCTTAATGAACGAGCTTCTTCTGAATGAATTCTTTTCTTCTAGTGAACTCTTTACTTTGAATTAACCCTTTCCTCCTGGGTGAACTCTTTGCTCCTGGCCGAACTCCCAGCTTTTGAACGAACTATTTGATTTTGAATCGACTCCTCGCTTTTGATTGAACTCCATGTTTCTGAATGTACTTATTTCCTTCGATGAACCCATTTCTTCTAAATGAACTCTTTTCTTCTAAACGAACTCTTTATATCGAAATGACCTCCTCGCTTCCAAATATACTCCTTTCTTCTAAATGAACTCCTTGCTTTCAATCGAACTCTTTATGTCTGAATGTACTCGTTGCTTTCGAATGAATGATGTTCATACGAATGAACTCCCCTCTACCGAGTGAACTCTTCTTTTAATGAATTCTTTGCTTCCGAATGAACTCTTTCCTTCAAAACGAACTTTTTTCTTCACGTCAACTCTTTGCTTCTAGACGAACACTAAGCTTCATAGTGTACTCCTTCTTTCTGAATAAACACTTTCCTTCTTAACGAACTCTTTTCGTCTAATTAACTCTTCATATTTTAGGATATCCCGTGCCTCTAAATGAACTCTTTTCTTATGAATGAAGTCTTTACTGCTGAAGAACTCTTTGGTTCTAAATGCAAACTTTCCAAAGGAACGCATTACTTTCAAAAAAACTCCTTACCTCTGAATGAATGTCTTTCTTCTTAATGAACTCTATTATTCTGATTAAACTCATTTCCTCTGATGAACTCATTTCTTGCGAACGAACTCTTTTTCTTCTGTTGAATTTTGTACCTCTTAATGATCTCTTTGCTTCAGAATGACAGCCTTGCTTTCGAATGAACTCGTCCGGTCTGAATGAACTCATTAGTTCGAAATGAACTCCCCCTCTTGCAGCTGAAATTTTTTCTTACTATAAGCCATTTTCTTCTAGACAAACTCGATTTTCCGATGGACACCTTGTTTTCGATTGAGCGCATTGCTTCAGACGGAATACTTTTCTTCCAAATGAACTCTTTTCTTCTAATCAAATCTTAATTTCGAAATGAACTCCCTGCTTCTAACTGTACTCCTACCTGTGATAAACCTTTTTCTTCTTAATCAAATCTTTTCAGCCATGAACACCTTCTTTCTGGATCAAGCCTTTTCAACTGATGAACTATTTGCTTCTATATACACTCCTTGCTTTTGTTGGAATGGGCTCATTTCTTTTGATCAACTCTTTGCTTCATAATGTACTCCTTGCCTCTAAATGAACTCTATTCTTCATAGTGAACTAGCTTCTTCTGAAGGAATTCTTTTCTTCCAGCGAACTCTTTGCTTTGAATTGAACTCTTTGCTCTCGATTGAACTCTTCGCTTCCGACTGAACTCCTTACTATTGAATGATTTCTTTGCTTGTAAATGAACTCCTGGCTTTCGAATTAACTCTACGCTTCTGAGTAAACTCATTTCCTCTGATGAACTCATTTCCTCTAAACAAACTCTTTTCTTTCGATCAACTCTTTATATCAAAATGAACTCCTCACTTCGAAAAGCACTCCTTCTGTCTGATGAACTCTTTGCTATTTACTTTTAAATAAATCATTTTCTCCCAATCGAACTGCTTTCATCGGGTGAACTCTTTTCTTTTAAATGTACACCTTGAATCTAATTGAACTCTGCTCTTCCGGAGAACTCTTTGCTTCGGGATGTACTCCTTGGTTCTCGATGAATTCTTTTCTTCTGAACCAACTATTTTTTTCCTAATGAACTATGTTCATCTGACGAACTCATTGCATCTGAATATTCACCATGCTATTAAATGAACTCTTCTGAAAGTACTCCGTTCTGGTGATGAACTCTTTGCTTCAAATTGTACTCCTTGCTTTTAGATGAACCCTTTTCTTCTAAATGAAGTCCGTTCTTCAGATGAACTCATTGCTTCTACATGTACTCCTTTCTTCACAATAAACTCATTCCTTCTGAACGAACAATTTCTTATGATCAACTCTCTGCTTCAGATTGTAATGCATGCTTATGAATGAACTCAATTTTTCTTATCGAACTTGCTTCTTCCGAACGAATTCAATTCTTCTAGTGAACTCTTTTCTCCTAATCGAACTCTTTGCTTTCGAATGAACTCTCTTTGCGTCTGGTTGAACTCGTTGCTTTTGATTGAAATCCTCTCTTCTGAATGATCTTTTCTCTTCTGATGAGCTATTTGTTATTTGCTTCTAGAAGAACTCTATTCTTCAGAAGAAGTCTTTTCATCTTAGTGCACTTGTTTCTTCATAACGAACTTTTTTCTTCCGAAGAACACTTTGCTTTTGAATGAATACTTTGCCTGTTAGTGTAAACTTTCCTTATGAGCAAACATTTTTTTCTGAATAAACTGTTTTCTTCTTATGAACACTTTACTTCTGAATGAGCACGTTCCTTCTGAATAATCTCTTTTCTTCTGAACAAACTCTTTTCTTCATATGAACTTTTAGCATCTAAAAAGGACACTTTGCCTTTGAATGAAATCTTTTTTTTCTATTGAACACTTTGCTTCGGAATGTTCTCCTCGCTGCTGGCAGAACGTTTCTCTTCTGGTGGACTCTTTGCCTCTGAATATACTCCTTGCATTAAAACAAACTCTTTTTTTCAAAATGAACTCGTTCCTTCTAGTGAACTCTTTCCTTCTGACGAACCTATTGCTTCTGATCGAACTCTTTCCTTCTAAATGTACTCGTTGCTTTTGAATGAGCTCTGTTCGTTTGAATAAACTCCCTTCTGTTGAGTGAACTCTACTTTTTTTATGAATCCCATGCTATCGAATGAACTATATGCTTCTAAATAAACTCTTGTCTTCTAAAACGAACTATTATCTTCATATGAACTCTTTGCTTATAGACTAACTTTATGCTTCTTAATGTACTCTTTCCTTCGAAATGAAAGCTTTCCGTCTCGACAAGCTCTTTTCTTTTGAACGAAATATTCGTTACTGAAGAACTCTTTGGTTCTAAATCCCAAATTTCCATAAGAACTCTTTACATTTATACGAACTCCTTATTTTTGAATAAATGTCTTTCTTCTAAATCAGCTCTATTCTTCTGAATACACTCATTTCCTCCGACGAACTCATTTCTTCTTAACGAACTCTTTTTTTCTGATGAACGCTGTGCTTCTTAACGAACTCTTTGCTTCGAAATGACAACCTCACTTTCGAGTGAAGTCGTTCTGTCTGAATGAATTCATTACTTCGGAATGAACTCTCTTCCTCCAACTCAACTCTTTTCTCGTTAAAAGCCATTTTCCTCTTAAGGAACTCGATTATCCAGTGGACACTTTGCATTGGAACGGGCGCATTGCTTTCGAAGGAACACTTTCTTCCAAATGAACTCCTGTCTTCATATCCACTCGTGATTAAGAAATGAACTCTACGCCTCTAAATATACCACTTCTTGTGATGAACTCTTTTATTCCGAATCAAGTCTTTTTTGTGATGAACGCCTTCCTTCTCAATCAAGTCTTTTCAACTGATGAACTCTTTGCTACCGTGTACACTACCTACTTCGGAATGAGCATATTTCTTTTGATGAACTATTTGCATCATAACGTACTCCTTGCCTATGAATGAAATCTAATTTTCTTAATGAACTAGCTTCTTCTGAATTAATTCTTTTCTTCTAGTGAACTCTTTATTTTGAATTGAACCCTCTGCTCCTGGATGAACTCTTTGCTCCTGACTGAACTCCCATATTTTGAACCAACTTTTTGCTTCTGAATCAACTCCTGGCTTTTGAATGAACTCTAGGTTTTTTAATATACTTATTTCCTCCGAACTCCTGCTTTTGAATGAACGCTATGCTTATGAATATACTTATTTCTTCTAAACGAACTCTTTTCTTCTGATCAACTCTTCATATCGAAATGAACTCCTCGCTTCTAAATGCACTCCTTTCTTCTGAATGAACTCCATGCTTCCGATCGAACTCTTTCTATTCGAATGTACTCGTTGCTTTTCAAAGAACGATGTTCGTATGAATGAACTCCCCTCCATTGAACGAACTATTCTTTTAATGAATTTTTTCCCCGTGAATGAACTCTTTGCTTCTGAATGACCTCTCTTCTTCTAAATGAACTATTCAATTCATGTGAACTTTTTGCTTCTAGACGAACTCTAAGCTTCTTAATGTACTCCTTTTTTCTGAATGAACTCATTCCTTCTCAACGAGCTCTTTTATTCTAATTAACGCTTCGCTTTTCAGTATACCCCGTGCTTCTGAATGAATTCTTTTCTTATGAACGAAATCTTTACTATTGAAGAACTCTTTGGCTCTAAATTCAAACTTTCCTTATGAACTCATTACTTTTAAACAAACTCCTTCCCATTGAATGAATGTCTTTCCTCTGAATGAACTCTATTCTTCCGATTAAACTCATTTCCTCGGATGAACTCATTTCCTGTGAACGAACTCTTTTCTTCTTATGAACCTTGTGCTTCTTAATGACAACCTTGCATTTGAATGTACTCATTCGGTCAGAATGATCACATTATTTCGAAATGAACTCTCTTCTTACTATAAACCATTTTCTTCCGAATGAACTCGATTTTCCGATGGACACCTTGTTTTGGAATGAGCACATTGCTTCAGAAGGAATACTTTTCTTCCAAATGAACTCTTTCCTTCTAATCAAATCCTAATTTCAAAATGAACTCCTTGCTTCTAAATGCACTCCTTCCTGTGATGAACTTTTTTCTTCTTAATCAAATCTTTTCTGTGCTGAACACCTTCCTCCTGAATCAAGTTTTTTCTTCTGATAAACTCATTGCTTTTGCATACACTCCTTGCTTCAGAATGGGTATATTTCTTTTGATCAACTCATTGCATCATAATGTACGCCTTGCCTCTGAATGAACTCTATTTTTCTTAATGAACGAGCTTCTTCTGAATGAATTCTTTTCTTCTAGTGAACTCTTTACTTTGAATTAACCCTTTCCTCCTGGGTGAACTCTTTGCTCCTGGCCGAACTCCCAGCTTTTGAACGAACTATTTGATTTTGAATCGACTCCTCGCTTTTGATTGAACTCCATGTTTCTGAATGTACTTATTTCCTTCGATGAACCCATTTCTTCTAAATGAACTCTTTTCTTCTAAACGAACTCTTTATATCGAAATGACCTCCTCGCTTCCAAATATACTCCTTTCTTCTAAATGAACTCCTTGCTTTCAATCGAACTCTTTATGTCTGAATGTACTCGTTGCTTTCGAATGAATGATGTTCATACGAATGAACTCCCCTCTACCGAGTGAACTCTTCTTTTAATGAATTCTTTGCTTCCGAATGAACTCTTTCCTTCAAAACGAACTTTTTTCTTCACGTCAACTCTTTGCTTCTAGACGAACACTAAGCTTCATAGTGTACTCCTTCTTTCTGAATAAACACTTTCCTTCTTAACGAACTCTTTTCGTCTAATTAACTCTTCATATTTTAGGATATCCCGTGCCTCTAAATGAACTCTTTTCTTATGAATGAAGTCTTTACTGCTGAAGAACTCTTTGGTTCTAAATGCAAACTTTCCAAAGGAACGCATTACTTTCAAAAAAACTCCTTACCTCTGAATGAATGTCTTTCTTCTTAATGAACTCTATTATTCTGATTAAACTCATTTCCTCTGATGAACTCATTTCTTGCGAACGAACTCTTTTTCTTCTGTTGAATTTTGTACCTCTTAATGATCTCTTTGCTTCAGAATGACAGCCTTGCTTTCGAATGAACTCGTCCGGTCTGAATGAACTCATTAGTTCGAAATGAACTCCCCCTCTTGCAGCTGAAATTTTTTCTTACTATAAGCCATTTTCTTCTAGACAAACTCGATTTTCCGATGGACACCTTGTTTTCGATTGAGCGCATTGCTTCAGACGGAATACTTTTCTTCCAAATGAACTCTTTTCTTCTAATCAAATCTTAATTTCGAAATGAACTCCCTGCTTCTAACTGTACTCCTACCTGTGATAAACCTTTTTCTTCTTAATCAAATCTTTTCAGCCATGAACACCTTCTTTCTGGATCAAGCCTTTTCAACTGATGAACTATTTGCTTCTATATACACTCCTTGCTTTTGTTGGAATGGGCTCATTTCTTTTGATCAACTCTTTGCTTCATAATGTACTCCTTGCCTCTAAATGAACTCTATTCTTCATAGTGAACTAGCTTCTTCTGAAGGAATTCTTTTCTTCCAGCGAACTCTTTGCTTTGAATTGAACTCTTTGCTCTCGATTGAACTCTTCGCTTCCGACTGAACTCCTTACTATTGAATGATTTCTTTGCTTGTAAATGAACTCCTGGCTTTCGAATTAACTCTACGCTTCTGAGTAAACTCATTTCCTCTGATGAACTCATTTCCTCTAAACAAACTCTTTTCTTTCGATCAACTCTTTATATCAAAATGAACTCCTCACTTCGAAAAGCACTCCTTCTGTCTGATGAACTCTTTGCTATTTACTTTTAAATAAATCATTTTCTCCCAATCGAACTGCTTTCATCGGGTGAACTCTTTTCTTTTAAATGTACACCTTGAATCTAATTGAACTCTGCTCTTCCGGAGAACTCTTTGCTTCGGGATGTACTCCTTGGTTCTCGATGAATTCTTTTCTTCTGAACCAACTATTTTTTTCCTAATGAACTATGTTCATCTGACGAACTCATTGCATCTGAATATTCACCATGCTATTAAATGAACTCTTCTGAAAGTACTCCGTTCTGGTGATGAACTCTTTGCTTCAAATTGTACTCCTTGCTTTTAGATGAACCCTTTTCTTCTAAATGAAGTCCGTTCTTCAGATGAACTCATTGCTTCTACATGTACTCCTTTCTTCACAATAAACTCATTCCTTCTGAACGAACAATTTCTTATGATCAACTCTCTGCTTCAGATTGTAATGCATGCTTATGAATGAACTCAATTTTTCTTATCGAACTTGCTTCTTCCGAACGAATTCAATTCTTCTAGTGAACTCTTTTCTCCTAATCGAACTCTTTGCTTTCGAATGAACTCTCTTTGCGTCTGGTTGAACTCGTTGCTTTTGATTGAAATCCTCTCTTCTGAATGATCTTTTCTCTTCTGATGAGCTATTTGTTATTTGCTTCTAGAAGAACTCTATTCTTCAGAAGAAGTCTTTTCATCTTAGTGCACTTGTTTCTTCATAACGAACTTTTTTCTTCCGAAGAACACTTTGCTTTTGAATGAATACTTTGCCTGTTAGTGTAAACTTTCCTTATGAGCAAACATTTTTTTCTGAATAAACTGTTTTCTTCTTATGAACACTTTACTTCTGAATGAGCACGTTCCTTCTGAATAATCTCTTTTCTTCTGAACAAACTCTTTTCTTCATATGAACTTTTAGCATCTAAAAAGGACACTTTGCCTTTGAATGAAATCTTTTTTTTCTATTGAACACTTTGCTTCGGAATGTTCTCCTCGCTGCTGGCAGAACGTTTCTCTTCTGGTGGACTCTTTGCCTCTGAATATACTCCTTGCATTAAAACAAACTCTTTTTTTCAAAATGAACTCGTTCCTTCTAGTGAACTCTTTCCTTCTGACGAACCTATTGCTTCTGATCGAACTCTTTCCTTCTAAATGTACTCGTTGCTTTTGAATGAGCTCTGTTCGTTTGAATAAACTCCCTTCTGTTGAGTGAACTCTACTTTTTTTATGAATCCCATGCTATCGAATGAACTATATGCTTCTAAATAAACTCTTGTCTTCTAAAACGAACTATTATCTTCATATGAACTCTTTGCTTATAGACTAACTTTATGCTTCTTAATGTACTCTTTCCTTCGAAATGAAAGCTTTCCGTCTCGACAAGCTCTTTTCTTTTGAACGAAATATTCGTTACTGAAGAACTCTTTGGTTCTAAATCCCAAATTTCCATAAGAACTCTTTACATTTATACGAACTCCTTATTTTTGAATAAATGTCTTTCTTCTAAATCAGCTCTATTCTTCTGAATACACTCATTTCCTCCGACGAACTCATTTCTTCTTAACGAACTCTTTTTTTCTGATGAACGCTGTGCTTCTTAACGAACTCTTTGCTTCGAAATGACAACCTCACTTTCGAGTGAAGTCGTTCTGTCTGAATGAATTCATTACTTCGGAATGAACTCTCTTCCTCCAACTCAACTCTTTTCTCGTTAAAAGCCATTTTCCTCTTAAGGAACTCGATTATCCAGTGGACACTTTGCATTGGAACGGGCGCATTGCTTTCGAAGGAACACTTTCTTCCAAATGAACTCCTTTCTTCATATCCACTCGTGATTAAGAAATGAACTCTACGCCTCTAAATATACCACTTCTTGTGATGAACTCTTTTATTCCGAATCAAGTCTTTTTTGTGATGAACGCCTTCCTTCTCAATCAAGTCTTTTCAACTGATGAACTCTTTGCTACCGTGTACACTCCCTACTTCGGAATGAGCATATTTCTTTTGATGAACTATTTGCATCATAACGTACTCCTTGCCTATGAATGAAATCTAATTTTCTTAATGAACTAGCTTCTTCTGAATTAATTCTTTTCTTCTAGTGAACTCTTTATTTTGAATTGAACCCTCTGCTCCTGGATGAACTCTTTGCTCCTGACTGAACTCCCATATTTTCAACCAACTTTTTGCTTCTGAATCAACTCCTGGCTTTTGAATGAACTCTAGGTTTTTTAATATACTTATTTCCTCCGAACTCCTGCTTTTGAATGAACGCTATGCTTATGAATATACTTATTTCTTCTAAACGAACTCTTTTCTTCTGATCAACTCTTCATATCGAAATGAACTCCTCGCTTCTAAATGCACTCCTTTCTTCTGAATGAACTCCATGCTTCCGATCGAACTCTTTCTATTCGAATGTACTCGTTGCTTTTCAAAGAACGATGTTCGTATGAATGAACTCCCCTCCATTGAACGAACTATTCTTTTAATGAATTTTTTCCCCGTGAATGAACTCTTTGCTTCTGAATGACCTCTCTTCTTCTAAATGAACTATTCAATTCATGTGAACTTTTTGCTTCTAGACGAACTCTAAGCTTCTTAATGTACTCCTTTTTTCTGAATGAACTCATTCCTTCTCAACGAGCTCTTTTATTCTAATTAACGCTTCGCTTTTCAGTATACCCCGTGCTTCTGAATGAATTCTTTTCTTATGAACGAAATCTTTACTATTGAAGAACTCTTTGGCTCTAAATTCAAACTTTCCTTATGAACTCATTACTTTTAAACAAACTCCTTCCCATTGAATGAATGTCTTTCCTCTGAATGAACTCTATTCTTCCGATTAAACTCATTTCCTCGGATGAACTCATTTCCTGTGAACGAACTCTTTTCTTCTTATGAACCTTGTGCTTCTTAATGACAACCTTGCATTTGAATGTACTCATTCGGTCAGAATGATCACATTATTTCGAAATGAACTCTCTTCTTACTATAAACCATTTTCTTCCGAATGAACTCGATTTTCCGATGGACACCTTGTTTTGGAATGAGCACATTGCTTCAGAAGGAATACTTTTCTTCCAAATGAACTCTTTCCTTCTAATCAAATCCTAATTTCAAAATGAACTCCTTGCTTCTAAATGCACTCCTTCCTGTGATGAACTTTTTTCTTCTTAATCAAATCTTTTCTGTGCTGAACACCTTCCTCCTGAATCAAGTTTTTTCTTCTGATAAACTCATTGCTTTTGCATACACTCCTTGCTTCAGAATGGGTATATTTCTTTTGATCAACTCATTGCATCATAATGTACGCCTTGCCTCTGAATGAACTCTATTTTTCTTAATGAACGAGCTTCTTCTGAATGAATTCTTTTCTTCTAGTGAACTCTTTACTTTGAATTAACCCTTTCCTCCTGGGTGAACTCTTTGCTCCTGGCCGAACTCCCAGCTTTTGAACGAACTATTTGATTTTGAATCGACTCCTCGCTTTTGATTGAACTCCATGTTTCTGAATGTACTTATTTCCTTCGATGAACCCATTTCTTCTAAATGAACTCTTTTCTTCTAAACGAACTCTTTATATCGAAATGACCTCCTCGCTTCCAAATATACTCCTTTCTTCTAAATGAACTCCTTGCTTTCAATCGAACTCTTTATGTCTGAATGTACTCGTTGCTTTCGAATGAATGATGTTCATACGAATGAACTCCCCTCTACCGAGTGAACTCTTCTTTTAATGAATTCTTTGCTTCCGAATGAACTCTTTCCTTCAAAACGAACTTTTTTCTTCACGTCAACTCTTTGCTTCTAGACGAACACTAAGCTTCATAGCGTACTCCTTCTTTCTGAATAAACACTTTCCTTCTTAACGAACTCTTTTCGTCTAATTAACTCTTCATATTTTAGGATATCCCGTGCCTCTAAATGAACTCTTTTTTTATGAATGAAGTCTTTACTGCTGAAGAACTCTTTGGTTCTAAATGCAAACTTTCCAAAGGAACGCATTACTTTCAAAAAAACTCCTTACCTCTGAATGAATGTCTTTCTTCTTAATGAACTCTATTATTCTGATTAAACTCATTTCCTCTGATGAACTCATTTCTTGCGAACGAACTCTTTTTCTTCTGTTGAATTTTGTACCTCTTAATGATCTCTTTGCTTCAGAATGACAGCCTTGCTTTCGAATGAACTCGTCCGGTCTGAATGAACTCATTAGTTCGAAATGAACTCCCCCTCTTGCAGCTGAAATTTTTTCTTACTATAAGCCATTTTCTTCTAGACAAACTTGATTTTCCGATGGACACCTTGTTTTCGATTGAGCGCATTGCTTCAGACGGAATACTTTTCTTCCAAATGAACTCTTTTCTTCTAATCAAATCTTAATTTCGAAATGAACTCCCTGCTTCTAACTGTACTCCTACCTGTGATAAACCTTTTTCTTCTTAATCAAATCTTTTCAGCCATGAACACCTTCTTTCTGGATCAAGCCTTTTCAACTGATGAACTATTTGCTTCTATATACACTCCTTGCTTTTGTTGGAATGGGCTCATTTCTTTTGATCAACTCTTTGCTTCATAATGTACTCCTTGCCTCTAAATGAACTCTATTCTTCATAGTGAACTAGCTTCTTCTGAAGGAATTCTTTTCTTCCAGCGAACTCTTTGCTTTGAATTGAACTCTTTGCTCTCAATTGAACTCTTCGCTTCCGACTGAACTCCTTACTATTGAATGATTTCTTTGCTTGTAAATGAACTCCTGGCTTTCGAATTAACTCTACGCTTCTGAGTAAACTCATTTCCTCTGATGAACTCATTTCCTCTAAACAAACTCTTTTCTTTCGATCAACTCTTTATATCAAAATGAACTCCTCACTTCGAAAAGCACTCCTTCTGTCTGATGAACTCTTTGCTATTTACTTTTAAATAAATCATTTTCTCCCAATCGAACTGCTTTCATCGGGTGAACTCTTTTCTTTTAAATGTACACCTTGAATCTAATTGAACTCTGCTCTTCCGGAGAACTCTTTGCTTCGGGATGTACTCCTTGGTTCTCGATGAATTCTTTTCTTCTGAACCAACTATTTTTTTCCTAATGAACTATGTTCATCTGACGAACTCATTGCATCTGAATATTCACCATGCTATTAAATGAACTCTTCTGAAAGTACTCCGTTCTGGTGATGAACTCTTTGCTTCAAATTGTACTCCTTGCTTTTAGATGAACCCTTTTCTTCTAAATGAAGTCCGTTCTTCAGATGAACTCATTGCTTCTACATGTACTCCTTTCTTCACAATAAACTCATTCCTTCTGAACGAACAATTTCTTATGATCAACTCTCTGCTTCAGATTGTAATGCATGCTTATGAATGAACTCAATTTTTCTTATCGAACTTGCTTCTTCCGAACGAATTCAATTCTTCTAGTGAACTCTTTTCTCCTAATCGAACTCTTTGCTTTCGAATGAACTCTCTTTGCGTCTGGTTGAACTCGTTGCTTTTGATTGAAATCCTCTCTTCTGAATGATCTTTTCTCTTCTGATGAGCTATTTGTTATTTGCTTCTAGAAGAACTCTATTCTTCAGAAGAAGTCTTTTCATCTTAGTGCACTTGTTTCTTCATAACGAACTTTTTTCTTCCGAAGAACACTTTGCTTTTGAATGAATACTTTGCCTGTTAATGTAAACTTTCCTTATGAGCAAACATTTTTTTCTGAATAAATTGTTTTCTTCTTATGAACACTTTACTTCTGAATGAGCACGTTCCTTCTGAATAATCTCTTTTCTTCTGAACAAACTCTTTTCTTCATATGAACTTTTAGCATCTAAAAAGGACACTTTGCCTTTGAATGAAATCTTTTTTTTCTATTGAACACTTTGCTTCGGAATGTTCTCCTCGCTGCTGGCAGAACGTTTCTCTTCTGGTGGACTCTTTGCCTCTGAATATACTCCTTGCATTAAAACAAACTCTTTTTTTCAAAATGAACTCATTCCTTCTAGTGAACTCTTTCCTTCTGACGAACCTATTGCTTCTGATCGAACTCTTTCCTTCTAAATGTACTCGTTGCTTTTGAATGAGCTCTGTTCGTTTGAATAAACTCCCTTCTGTTGAGTGAACTCTGCTTTTTTTATGAATCCCATGCTATCGAATGAACTATATGCTTCTAAATAAACTCTTGTCTTCTAAAACGAACTATTATCTTCATATGAACTCTTTGCTTATAGACTAACTTTATGCTTCTTAATGTACTCTTTCCTTCGAAATGAAAGCTTTCCGTCTCGACAAGCTCTTTTCTTTTGAACGAAATATTCGTTACTGAAGAACTCTTTGGTTCTAAATCCCAAATTTCCATAAGAACTCTTTACATTTATACGAACTCCTTATTTTTGAATAAATGTCTTTCTTCTAAATCAGCTCTATTCTTCTGAATACACTCATTTCCTCCGACGAACTCATTTCTTCTTAACGAACTCTTTTTTTCTGATGAACGCTGTGCTTCTTAACGAACTCTTTGCTTCGAAATGACAACCTCACTTTCGAGTGAAGTCGTTCTGTCTGAATGAATTCATTACTTCGGAATGAACTCTCTTCCTCCAACTCAACTCTTTTCTCGTTAAAAGCCATTTTCTTCTTAAGGAACTCGATTATCCAGTGGACACTTTGCATTGGAACGGGCGCATTGCTTTCGAAGGAACACTTTCTTCCAAATGAACTCCTTTCTTCATATCCACTCGTGATTAAGAAATGAACTCTACGCCTCTAAATATACCACTTCTTGTGATGAACTCTTTTATTCCGAATCAAGTCTTTTTTGTGATGAACGCCTTCCTTCTCAATCAAGTCTTTTCAACTGATGAACTCTTTGCTACCGTGTACACTCCCTACTTCGGAATGAGCATATTTCTTTTGATGAACTATTTGCATCATAACATACTCCTTGCCTATGAATGAACTCTAATTTTCTTAATGAACTAGCTTCTTCTGAATTAATTCTTTTCTTCTAGTGAACTCTTTATTTTGAATTGAACCCTCTGCTCCTGGATGAACTCTTTGCTCCTGACTGAACTCCCATATTTTCAACCAACTTTTTGCTTCTGAATCAACTCCTGGCTTTTGAATGAACTCTAGGTTTTTTAATATACTTATTTCCTCCGAACTCCTGCTTTTGAATGAACGCTATGCTTATGAATATACTTATTTCTTCTAAACGAACTCTTTTCTTCTGATCAACTCTTCATATCGAAATGAACTCCTCGCTTCTAAATGCACTCCTTTCTTCTGAATGAACTCCATGCTTCCGATCGAACTCTTTCTATTCGAATGTACTCGTTGCTTTTCAAAGAACGATGTTCGTATGAATGAACTCCCCTCCATTGAACGAACTATTCTTTTAATGAATTTTTTCCCCGTGAATGAACTCTTTGCTTCTGAATGACCTCTCTTCTTCTAAATGAACTATTCAATTCATGTGAACTTTTTGCTTCTAGACGAACTCTAAGCTTCTTAATGTACTCCTTTTTTCTGAATGAACTCATTCCTTCTCAACGAGCTCTTTTATTCTAATTAACGCTTCGCTTTTCAGTATACCCCGTGCTTCTGAATGAATTCTTTTCTTATGAACGAAATCTTTACTATTGAAGAACTCTTTGGCTCTAAATTCAAACTTTCCTTATGAACTCATTACTTTTAAACAAACTCCTTCCCATTGAATGAATGTCTTTCCTCTGAATGAACTCTATTCTTCCGATTAAACTCATTTCCTCGGATGAACTCATTTCCTGTGAACGAACTCTTTTCTTCTTATGAACCTTGTGCTTCTTAATGACAACCTTGCATTTGAATGTACTCATTCGGTCAGAATGATCACATTATTTCGAAATGAACTCTCTTCTTACTATAAACCATTTTCTTCCGAATGAACTCGATTTTCCGATGAACACCTTGTTTTGGAATGAGCACATTGCTTCAGAAGGAATACTTTTCTTCCAAATGAACTCTTTCCTTCTAATCAAATCCTAATTTCAAAATGAACTCCTTGCTTCTAAATGCACTCCTTCCTGTGATGAACTTTTTTCTTCTTAATCAAATCTTTTCTGTGCTGAACACCTTCCTCCTGAATCAAGTTTTTTCTTCTGATAAACTCATTGCTTTTGCATACACTCCTTGCTTCAGAATGGGTATATTTCTTTTGATCAACTCATTGCATCATAATGTACGCCTTGCCTCTGAATGAACTCTATTTTTCTTAATGAACGAGCTTCTTCTGAATGAATTCTTTTCTTCTAGTGAACTCTTTACTTTGAATTAACCCTTTCCTCCTGGGTGAACTCTTTGCTCCTGGCCGAACTCCCAGCTTTTGAACGAACTATTTGATTTTGAATCGACTCCTCGCTTTTGATTGAACTCCATGTTTCTGAATGTACTTATTTCCTTCGATGAACCCATTTCTTCTAAATGAACTCTTTTCTTCTAAACGAACTCTTTATATCGAAATGACCTCCTCGCTTCCAAATATACTCCTTTCTTCTAAATGAACTCCTTGCTTTCAATCGAACTCTTTATGTCTGAATGTACTCGTTGCTTTCGAATGAATGATGTTCATACGAATGAACTCCCCTCTACCGAGTGAACTCTTCTTTTAATGAATTCTTTGCTTCCGAATGAACTCTTTCCTTCAAAACGAACTTTTTTCTTCACGTCAACTCTTTGCTTCTAGACGAACACTAAGCTTCATAGCGTACTCCTTCTTTCTGAATAAACACTTTCCTTCTTAACGAACTCTTTTCGTCTAATTAACTCTTCATATTTTAGGATATCCCGTGCCTCTAAATGAACTCTTTTTTTATGAATGAAGTCTTTACTGCTGAAGAACTCTTTGGTTCTAAATGCAAACTTTCCAAAGGAACGCATTACTTTCAAAAAAACTCCTTACCTCTGAATGAATGTCTTTCTTCTTAATGAACTCTATTATTCTGATTAAACTCATTTCCTCTGATGAACTCATTTCTTGCGAACGAACTCTTTTTCTTCTGTTGAATTTTGTACCTCTTAATGATCTCTTTGCTTCAGAATGACAGCCTTGCTTTCGAATGAACTCGTCCGGTCTGAATGAACTCATTAGTTCGAAATGAACTCCCCCTCTTGCAGCTGAAATTTTTTCTTACTATAAGCCATTTTCTTCTAGACAAACTTGATTTTCCGATGGACACCTTGTTTTCGATTGAGCGCATTGCTTCAGACGGAATACTTTTCTTCCAAATGAACTCTTTTCTTCTAATCAAATCTTAATTTCGAAATGAACTCCCTGCTTCTAACTGTACTCCTACCTGTGATAAACCTTTTTCTTCTTAATCAAATCTTTTCAGCCATGAACACCTTCTTTCTGGATCAAGCCTTTTCAACTGATGAACTATTTGCTTCTATATACACTCCTTGCTTTTGTTGGAATGGGCTCATTTCTTTTGATCAACTCTTTGCTTCATAATGTACTCCTTGCCTCTAAATGAACTCTATTCTTCATAGTGAACTAGCTTCTTCTGAAGGAATTCTTTTCTTCCAGCGAACTCTTTGCTTTGAATTGAACTCTTTGCTCTCAATTGAACTCTTCGCTTCCGACTGAACTCCTTACTATTGAATGATTTCTTTGCTTGTAAATGAACTCCTGGCTTTCGAATTAACTCTACGCTTCTGAGTAAACTCATTTCCTCTGATGAACTCATTTCCTCTAAACAAACTCTTTTCTTTCGATCAACTCTTTATATCAAAATGAACTCCTCACTTCGAAAAGCACTCCTTCTGTCTGATGAACTCTTTGCTATTTACTTTTAAATAAATCATTTTCTCCCAATCGAACTGCTTTCATCGGGTGAACTCTTTTCTTTTAAATGTACACCTTGAATCTAATTGAACTCTGCTCTTCCGGAGAACTCTTTGCTTCGGGATGTACTCCTTGGTTCTCGATGAATTCTTTTCTTCTGAACCAACTATTTTTTTCCTAATGAACTATGTTCATCTGACGAACTCATTGCATCTGAATATTCACCATGCTATTAAATGAACTCTTCTGAAAGTACTCCGTTCTGGTGATGAACTCTTTGCTTCAAATTGTACTCCTTGCTTTTAGATGAACCCTTTTCTTCTAAATGAAGTCCGTTCTTCAGATGAACTCATTGCTTCTACATGTACTCCTTTCTTCACAATAAACTCATTCCTTCTGAACGAACAATTTCTTATGATCAACTCTCTGCTTCAGATTGTAATGCATGCTTATGAATGAACTCAATTTTTCTTATCGAACTTGCTTCTTCCGAACGAATTCAATTCTTCTAGTGAACTCTTTTCTCCTAATCGAACTCTTTGCTTTCGAATGAACTCTCTTTGCGTCTGGTTGAACTCGTTGCTTTTGATTGAAATCCTCTCTTCTGAATGATCTTTTCTCTTCTGATGAGCTATTTGTTATTTGCTTCTAGAAGAACTCTATTCTTCAGAAGCAGTCTTTTCATCTTAGTGCACTTGTTTCTTCATAACGAACTTTTTTCTTCCGAAGAACACTTTGCTTTTGAATGAATACTTTGCCTGTTAATGTAAACTTTCCTTATGAGCAAACATTTTTTTCTGAATAAATTGTTTTCTTCTTATGAACACTTTACTTCTGAATGAGCACGTTCCTTCTGAATAATCTCTTTTCTTCTGAACAAACTCTTTTCTTCATATGAACTTTTAGCATCTAAAAAGGACACTTTGCCTTTGAATGAAATCTTTTTTTTCTATTGAACACTTTGCTTCGGAATGTTCTCCTCGCTGCTGGCAGAACGTTTCTCTTCTGGTGGACTCTTTGCCTCTGAATATACTCCTTGCATTAAAACAAACTCTTTTTTTCAAAATGAACTCGTTCCTTCTAGTGAACTCTTTCCTTCTGACGAACCTATTGCTTCTGATCGAACTCTTTCCTTCTAAATGTACTCGTTGCTTTTGAATGAGCTCTGTTCGTTTGAATAAACTCCCTTCTGTTGAGTGAACTCTGCTTTTTTTATGAATCCCATGCTATCGAATGAACTATATGCTTCTAAATAAACTCTTGTCTTCTAAAACGAACTATTATCTTCATATGAACTCTTTGCTTATAGACTAACTTTATGCTTCTTAATGTACTCTTTCCTTCGAAATGAAAGCTTTCCGTCTCGACAAGCTCTTTTCTTTTGAACGAAATATTCGTTACTGAAGAACTCTTTGGTTCTAAATCCCAAATTTCCATAAGAACTCTTTACATTTATACGAACTCCTTATTTTTGAATAAATGTCTTTCTTCTAAATCAGCTCTATTCTTCTGAATACACTCATTTCCTCCGACGAACTCATTTCTTCTTAACGAACTCTTTTTTTCTGATGAACGCTGTGCTTCTTAACGAACTCTTTGCTTCGAAATGACAACCTCACTTTCGAGTGAAGTCGTTCTGTCTGAATGAATTCATTACTTCGGAATGAACTCTCTTCCTCCAACTCAACTCTTTTCTCGTTAAAAGCCATTTTCTTCTTAAGGAACTCGATTATCCAGTGGACACTTTGCATTGGAACGGGCGCATTGCTTTCGAAGGAACACTTTCTTCCAAATGAACTCCTTTCTTCATATCCACTCGTGATTAAGAAATGAACTCTACGCCTCTAAATATACCACTTCTTGTGATGAACTCTTTTATTCCGAATCAAGTCTTTTTTGTGATGAACGCCTTCCTTCTCAATCAAGTCTTTTCAACTGATGAACTCTTTGCTACCGTGTACACTCCCTACTTCGGAATGAGCATATTTCTTTTGATGAACTATTTGCATCATAACGTACTCCTTGCCTATGAATGAACTCTAATTTTCTTAATGAACTAGCTTCTTCTGAATTAATTCTTTTCTTCTAGTGAACTCTTTATTTTGAATTGAACCCTCTGCTCCTGGATGAACTCTTTGCTCCTGACTGAACTCCCATATTTTCAACCAACTTTTTGCTTCTGAATCAACTCCTGGCTTTTGAATGAACTCTAGGTTTTTTAATATACTTATTTCCTCCGAACTCCTGCTTTTGAATGAACGCTATGCTTATGAATATACTTATTTCTTCTAAACGAACTCTTTTCTTCTGATCAACTCTTCATATCGAAATGAACTCCTCGCTTCTAAATGCACTCCTTTCTTCTGAATGAACTCCATGCTTCCGATCGAACTCTTTCTATTCGAATGTACTCGTTGCTTTTCAAAGAACGATGTTCGTATGAATGAACTCCCCTCCATTGAACGAACTATTCTTTTAATGAATTTTTTCCCCGTGAATGAACTCTTTGCTTCTGAATGACCTCTCTTCTTCTAAACGAACTATTCAGTTCATGTGAACTTTTTGCTTCTAGACGAACTCTAAGCTTCTTAATGTACTCCTTTTTTCTGAATGAACTCATTCCTTCTCAACGAGCTCTTTTATTCTAATTAACGCTTCGCTTTTCAGTATACCCCGTGCTTCTGAATGAATTCTTTTCTTATGAACGAAATCTTTACTATTGAAGAACTCTTTGGCTCTAAATTCAAACTTTCCTTATGAACTCGTTACTTTTAAACAAACTCCTTCCCATTGAATGAATGTCTTTCCTCTGAATGAACTCTATTCTTCCGATTAAACTCATTTCCTCTGATGAACTCATTTCCTGTGAACGAACTCTTTTCTTCTTATGAACCTTGTGCTTCTTAATGACAACCTTGCATTTGAATGTACTCATTCGGTCAGAATGATCACATTATTTCGAAATGAACTCTCTTCTTACTATAAACCATTTTCTTCCGAATGAACTCGATTTTCCGATGGACACCTTGTTTTGGAATGAGCACATTGCTTCAGAAGGAATACTTTTCTCCCAAATGAACTCTTTCCTTCTAATCAAATCCTAATTTCAAAATGAACTCCTTGCTTCTAAATGCACTCCTTCCTGTGATGAGCTTTTTTCTTCTTAATCAAATCTTTTCTGTGCTGAACACCTTCCTCCTGAATCAAGTTTTTTCTTCTGATAAACTCATTGCTTTTGCATACACTCCTTGCTTCAGAATGGGTATATTTCTTTTGATCAACTCATTGCATCATAATGTACGCCTTGCCTCTGAATGAACTCTATTTTTCTTAATGAACGAGCTTCTTCTGAATGAATTCTTTTCTTCTAGTGAACTCTTTACTTTGAATTAACCCCTTTCCTCCTGGGTGAACTCTTTGCTCCTGGCCGAACTCCCAGCTTTTGAACGAACTATTTGATTTTGAATCGACTCCTCGCTTTTGATTGAACTCCATGTTTCTGAATGTACTTAATTCCTTCGATGAACCCATTTCTTCTAAATGAACTCTTTTCTTCTAAACGAACTCTTTATATCGAAATGACCTCCTCGCTTCCAAATATACTCCTTTCTTCTAAATGAACTCCTTGCTTTCAATCGAACTCTTTATGTCTGAATGTACTCGTTGCTTTCGAATGAATGATGTTCATACGAATGAACTCCCCTCTACCGAGTGAACTCTTCTTTTAATGAATTCTTTGCTTCCGAATGAACTCTTTCCTTCAAAACGAACTTTTTTCTTCACGTCAACTCTTTGCTTCTAGACGAACACTAAGCTTCATAGCGTACTCCTTCTTTCTGAATAAACACTTTCCTTCTTAACGAACTCTTTTCGTCTAATTAACTCTTCATATTTTAGGATATCCCGTGCCTCTAAATGAACTCTTTTCTTATGAATGAAGTCTTTACTGCTGAAGAACTCTTTGGTTCTAAATGCAAACTTTCCAAAGGAACGCATTACTTTCAAAAAAACTCCTTACCTCTGAATGAATGTCTTTCTTCTTAATGAACTCTATTATTCTGATTAAACTCATTTCCTCTGATGAACTCATTTCTTGCGAACGAACTCTTTTTCTTCTGTTGAATTTTGTACCTCTTAATGATCTCTTTGCTTCAGAATGACAGCCTTGCTTTCGAATGAACTCGTCCGGTCTGAATGAACTCATTAGTTCGAAATGAACTCCCCCTCTTGCAGCTGAAATTTTTTCTTACTATAAGCCATTTTCTTCTAGACAAACTCGATTTTCCGATGGACACCTTGTTTTCGATTGAGCGCATTGCTTCAGACGGAATACTTTTCTTCCAAATGAACTCTTTTCTTCTAATCAAATCTTAATTTCGAAATGAACTCCCTGCTTCTAACTGTACTCCTACCTGTGATAGACCTTTTTCTTCTTAATCAAATCTTTTCAGCCATGAACACCTTCTTTCTGGATCAAGCCTTTTCAACTGATGAACTATTTGCTTCTATATACACTCCTTGCTTTTGTTGGAATGGGCTCATTTCTTTTGATCAACTCTTTGCTTCATAATGTACTCCTTGCCTCTAAATGAACTCTATTCTTCATAGTGAACTAGCTTCTTCTGAAGGAATTCTTTTCTTCCAGCGAACTCTTTGCTTTGAATTGAACTCTTTGCTCTCGATTGAACTCTTCGCTTCCGACTGAACTCCTTACTATTGAATGATTTCTTTGCTTGTAAATGAACTCCTGGCTTTCGAATTAACTCTACGCTTCTGAGTAAACTCATTTCCTCTGATGAACTCATTTCCTCTAAACAAACTCTTTTCTTTCGATCAACTCTTTATATCAAAATGAACTCCTCACTTCGAAAAGCACTCCTTCTGTCTGATGAACTCTTTGCTATTTACTTTTAAATAAATCATTTTCTCCCAATCGAACTGCTTTCATCGGGTGAACTCTTTTCTTTTAAATGTACACCTTGAATCTAATTGAACTCTGCTCTTCCGGAGAACTCTTTGCTTCGGGATGTACTCCTTGGTTCTCGATGAATTCTTTTCTTCTGAACCAACTATTTTTTTCCTAATGAACTATGTTCATCTGACGAACTCATTGCATCTGAATATTCACCATGCTATTAAATGAACTCTTCTGAAAGTACTCCGTTCTGGTGATGAACTCTTTGCTTCAAATTGTACTCCTTGCTTTTAGATGAACCCTTTTCTTCTAAATGAAGTCCGTTCTTCAGATGAACTCATTGCTTCTACATGTACTCCTTTCTTCACAATAAACTCATTCCTTCTGAACGAACAATTTCTTATGATCAACTCTCTGCTTCAGATTGTAATGCATGCTTATGAATGAACTCAATTTTTCTTATCGAACTTGCTTCTTCCGAACGAATTCAATTCTTCTAGTGAACTCTTTTCTCCTAATCGAACTCTTTGCTTTCGAATGAACTCTCTTTGCGTCTGGTTGAACTCGTTGCTTTTGATTGAAATCCTCTCTTCTGAATGATCTTTTCTCTTCTGATGAGCTATTTGTTATTTGCTTCTAGAAGAACTCTATTCTTCAGAAGAAGTCTTTTCATCTTAGTGCACTTGTTTCTTCATAACGAACTTTTTTCTTCCGAAGAACACTTTGCTTTTGAATGAATACTTTGCCTGTTAGTGTAAACTTTCCTTATGAGCAAACATTTTTTTCTGAATAAACTGTTTTCTTCTTATGAACACTTTACTTCTGAATGAGCACGTTCCTTCTGAATAATCTCTTTTCTTCTGAACAAACTCTTTTCTTCATATGAACTTTTAGCATCTAAAAAGGACACTTTGCCTTTGAATGAAATCTTTTTTTTCTATTGAACACTTTGCTTCGGAATGTTCTCCTCGCTGCTGGCAGAACGTTTCTCTTCTGGTGGACTCTTTGCCTCTGAATATACTCCTTGCATTAAAACAAACTCTTTTTTTCAAAATGAACTCGTTCCTTCTAGTGAACTCTTTCCTTCTGACGAACCTATTGCTTCTGATCGAACTCTTTCCTTCTAAATGTACTCGTTGCTTTTGAATGAGCTCTGTTCGTTTGAATAAACTCCCTTCTGTTGAGTGAACTCTACTTTTTTTATGAATCCCATGCTATCGAATGAACTATATGCTTCTAAATAAACTCTTGTCTTCTAAAACGAACTATTATGTTCATATGAACTCTTTGCTTATAGACTAATTTTATGCTTCTTAATGTACTCTTTCCTTCGAAATGAAAGCTTTCCGTCTCGACAAGCTCTTTTCTTTTGAACGAAATATTCGTTACTGAAGAACTCTTTGGTTCTAAATCCCAAATTTCCATAAGAACTCTTTACATTTATACGAACTCCTTATTTTTGAATAAATGTCTTTCTTCTAAATCAGCTCTATTCTTCTGAATACACTCATTTCCTCCGACGAACTCATTTCTTCTTAACGAACTCTTTTTTTCTGATGAACGCTGTGTTTCTTAACGAACTCTTTGCTTCGAAATGACAACCTCACTTTCGAGTGAAGTCGTTCTGTCTGAATGAATTCATTACTTCGGAATGAACTCTCTTCCTCCAACTCAACTCTTTTCTCGTTAAAAGCCATTTTCTTCTTAAGGAACTCGATTATCCAGTGGACACTTTGCATTGGAACGGGCGCATTGCTTTCGAAGGAACACTTTCTTCCAAATGAACTCCTTTCTTCATATCCACTCGTGATTAAGAAATGAACTCTACGCCTCTAAATATACCACTTCTTGTGATGAACTCTTTTATTCCGAATCAAGTCTTTTTTGTGATGAACGCCTTCCTTCTCAATCAAGTCTTTTCAACTGATGAACTCTTTGCTACCGTGTACACTCCCTACTTCGGAATGAGCATATTTCTTTTGATGAACTATTTGCATCATAACGTACTCCTTGCCTATGAATGAACTCTAATTTTCTTAATGAACTAGCTTCTTCTGAATTAATTCTTTTCTTCTAGTGAACTCTTTATTTTGAATTGAACCCTCTGCTCCTGGATGAACTCTTTGCTCCTGACTGAACTCCCATATTTTCAACCAACTTTTTGCTTCTGAATCAACTCCTGGCTTTTGAATGAACTCTAGGTTTTTTAATATACTTATTTCCTCCGAACTCCTGCTTTTGAATGAACGCTATGCTTATGAATATACTTATTTCTTCTAAACGAACTCTTTTCTTCTGATCAACTCTTCATATCGAAATGAACTCCTCGCTTCTAAATGCACTCCTTTCTTCTGAATGAACTCCATGCTTCCGATCGAACTCTTTCTATTCGAATGTACTCGTTGCTTTTCAAAGAACGATGTTCGTATGAATGAACTCCCCTCCATTGAACGAACTATTCTTTTAATGATATTTTTCCCCGTGAATGAACTCTTTGCTTCTGAATGACCTCTCTTCTTCTAAACGAACTATTCAGTTCATGTGAACTTTTTGCTTCTAGACGAACTCTAAGCTTCTTAATGTACTCCTTTTTTCTGAATGAACTCATTCCTTCTCAACGAGCTCTTTTATTCTAATTAACGCTTCGCTTTTCAGTATACCCCGTGCTTCTGAATGAATTCTTTTCTTATGAACGAAATCTTTACTATTGAAGAACTCTTTGGCTCTAAATTCAAACTTTCCTTATGAACTCGTTACTTTTAAACAAACTCCTTCCCATTGAATGAATGTCTTTCCTCTGAATGAACTCTATTCATCCGATTAAACTCATTTCCTCTGATGAACTCATTTCCTGTGAACGAACTCTTTTCTTCTTATGAACCTTGTGCTTCTTAATGACAACCTTGCATTTGAATGTACTCATTCGGTCAGAATGATCACATTATTTCGAAATGAACTCTCTTCTTACTATAAACCATTTTCTTCCGAATAAACTCGATTTTCCGATGGACACCTTGTTTTGGAATGAGCACATTGCTTCAGAAGGAATACTTTTCTCCCAAATGAACTCTTTCCTTCTAATCAAATCCTAATTTCAAAATGAACTCCTTGCTTCTAAATGCACTCCTTCCTGTGATGAGCTTTTTTCTTCTTAATCAAATCTTTTCTGTGCTGAACACCTTCCTCCTGAATCAAGTTTTTTCTTCTGATAAACTCATTGCTTTTGCATACACTCCTTGCTTCAGAATGGGTATATTTCTTTTGATCAACTCATTGCATCATAATGTACGCCTTGCCTCTGAATGAACTCTATTTTTCTTAATGAACGAGCTTCTTCTGAATGAATTCTTTTCTTCTAGTGAACTCTTTACTTTGAATTAACCCCTTTCCTCCTGGGTGAACTCTTTGCTCCTGGCCGAACTCCCAGCTTTTGAACGAACTATTTGATTTTGAATCGACTCCTCGCTTTTGATTGAACTCCATGTTTCTGAATGTACTTATTTCCTTCGATGAACCCATTTCTTCTAAATGAACTCTTTTCTTCTAAACGAACTCTTTATATCGAAATGACCTCCTCGCTTCCAAATATACTCCTTTCTTCTAAATGAACTCCTTGCTTTCAATCGAACTCTTTATGTCTGAATGTACTCGTTGCTTTCGAATGAATGATGTTCATACGAATGAACTCCCCTCTACCGAGTGAACTCTTCTTTTAATGAATTCTTTGCTTCCGAATGAACTCTTTCCTTCAAAATGAACTTTTTTCTTCACGTCAACTCTTTGCTTCTAGACGAACACTAAGCTTCATAGCGTACTCCTTCTTTCTGAATAAACACTTTCCTTCTTAACGAACTCTTTTCGTCTAATTAACTCTTCATATTTTAGGATATCCCGTGCCTCTAAATGAACTCTTTTCTTATGAATGAAGTCTTTACTGCTGAAGAACTCTTTGGTTCTAAATGCAAACTTTCCAAAGGAACGCATTACTTTCAAAAAAACTCCTTACCTCTGAATGAATGTCTTTCTTCTTAATGAACTCTATTATTCTGATTAAACTCATTTCCTCTGATGAACTCATTTCTTGCGAACGAACTCTTTTTCTTCTGTTGAATTTTGTACCTCTTAATGATCTCTTTGCTTCAGAATGACAGCCTTGCTTTCGAATGAACTCGTCCGGTCTGAATGAACTCATTAGTTCGAAATGAACTCCCCCTCTTGCAGCTGAAATTTTTTCTTACTATAAGCCATTTTCTTCTAGACAAACTCGATTTTCCGATGGACACCTTGTTTTCGATTGAGCGCATTGCTTCAGACGGAATACTTTTCTTCCAAATGAACTCTTTTCTTCTAATCAAATCTTAATTTCGAAATGAACTCCCTGCTTCTAACTGTACTCCTACCTGTGATAGACCTTTTTCTTCTTAATCAAATCTTTTCAGCCATGAACACCTTCTTTCTGGATCAAGCCTTTTCAACTGATGAACTATTTGCTTCTATATACACTCCTTGCTTTTGTTGGAATGGGCTCATTTCTTTTGATCAACTCTTTGCTTCATAATGTACTCCTTGCCTCTAAATGAACTCTATTCTTCATAGTGAACTAGCTTCTTCTGAAGGAATTCTTTTCTTCCAGCGAACTCTTTGCTTTGAATTGAACTCTTTGCTCTCGATTGAACTCTTCGCTTCCGACTGAACTCCTTACTATTGAATGATTTCTTTGCTTGTAAATGAACTCCTGGCTTTCGAATTAACTCTACGCTTCTGAGTAAACTCATTTCCTCTGATGAACTCATTTCCTCTAAACAAACTCTTTTCTTTCGATCAACTCTTTATATCAAAATGAACTCCTCACTTCGAAAAGCACTCCTTCTGTCTGATGAACTCTTTGCTATTTACTTTTAAATAAATCATTTTCTCCCAATCGAACTGCTTTCATCGGGTGAACTCTTTTCTTTTAAATGTACACCTTGAATCTAATTGAACTCTGCTCTTCCGGAGAACTCTTTGCTTCGGGATGTACTCCTTGGTTCTCGATGAATTCTTTTCTTCTGAACCAACTATTTTTTTCCTAATGAACTATGTTCATCTGACGAACTCATTGCATCTGAATATTCACCATGCTATTAAATGAACTCTTCTGAAAGTACTCCGTTCTGGTGATGAACTCTTTGCTTCAAATTGTACTCCTTGCTTTTAGATGAACCCTTTTCTTCTAAATGAAGTCCGTTCTTCAGATGAACTCATTGCTTCTACATGTACTCCTTTCTTCACAATAAACTCATTCCTTCTGAACGAACAATTTCTTATGATCAACTCTCTGCTTCAGATTGTAATGCATGCTTATGAATGAACTCAATTTTTCTTATCGAACTTGCTTCTTCCGAACGAATTCAATTCTTCTAGTGAACTCTTTTCTCCTAATCGAACTCTTTGCTTTCGAATGAACTCTCTTTGCGTCTGGTTGAACTCGTTGCTTTTGATTGAAATCCTCTCTTCTGAATGATCTTTTCTCTTCTGATGAGCTATTTGTTATTTGCTTCTAGAAGAACTCTATTCTTCAGAAGAAGTCTTTTCATCTTAGTGCACTTGTTTCTTCATAACGAACTTTTTTCTTCCGAAGAACACTTTGCTTTTGAATGAATACTTTGCCTGTTAGTGTAAACTTTCCTTATGAGCAAACATTTTTTTCTGAATAAACTGTTTTCTTCTTATGAACACTTTACTTCTGAATGAGCACGTTCCTTCTGAATAATCTCTTTTCTTCTGAACAAACTCTTTTCTTCATATGAACTTTTAGCATCTAAAAAGGACACTTTGCCTTTGAATGAAATCTTTTTTTTCTATTGAACACTTTGCTTCGGAATGTTCTCCTCGCTGCTGGCAGAACGTTTCTCTTCTGGTGGACTCTTTGCCTCTGAATATACTCCTTGCATTAAAACAAACTCTTTTTTTCAAAATGAACTCGTTCCTTCTAGTGAACTCTTTCCTTCTGACGAACCTATTGCTTCTGATCGAACTCTTTCCTTCTAAATGTACTCGTTGCTTTTGAATGAGCTCTGTTCGTTTGAATAAACTCCCTTCTGTTGAGTGAACTCTACTTTTTTTATGAATCCCATGCTATCGAATGAACTATATGCTTCTAAATAAACTCTTGTCTTCTAAAACGAACTATTATGTTCATATGAACTCTTTGCTTATAGACTAACTTTATGCTTCTTAATGTACTCTTTCCTTCGAAATGAAAGCTTTCCGTCTCGACAAGCTCTTTTCTTTTGAACGAAATATTCGTTACTGAAGAACTCTTTGGTTCTAAATCCCAAATTTCCATAAGAACTCTTTACATTTATACGAACTCCTTATTTTTGAATAAATGTCTTTCTTCTAAATCAGCTCTATTCTTCTGAATACACTCATTTCCTCCGACGAACTCATTTCTTCTTAACGAACTCTTTTTTTCTGATGAACGCTGTGCTTCTTAACGAACTCTTTGCTTCGAAATGACAACCTCACTTTCGAGTGAAGTCGTTCTGTCTGAATGAATTCATTACTTCGGAATGAACTCTCTTCCTCCAACTCAACTCTTTTCTCGTTAAAAGCCATTTTCTTCTTAAGGAACTCGATTATCCAGTGGACACTTTGCATTGGAACGGGCGCATTGCTTTCGAAGGAACACTTTCTTCCAAATGAACTCCTTTCTTCATATCCACTCGTGATTAAGAAATGAACTCTACGCCTCTAAATATACCACTTCTTGTGATGAACTCTTTTATTCCGAATCAAGTCTTTTTTGTGATGAACGCCTTCCTTCTCAATCAAGTCTTTTCAACTGATGAACTCTTTGCTACCGTGTACACTCCCTACTTCGGAATGAGCATATTTCTTTTGATGAACTATTTGCATCATAACGTACTCCTTGCCTATGAATGAACTCTAATTTTCTTAATGAACTAGCTTCTTCTGAATTAATTCTTTTCTTCTAGTGAACTCTTTATTTTGAATTGAACCCTCTGCTCCTGGATGAACTCTTTGCTCCTGACTGAACTCCCATATTTTCAACCAACTTTTTGCTTCTGAATCAACTCCTGGCTTTTGAATGAACTCTAGGTTTTTTAATATACTTATTTCCTCCGAACTCCTGCTTTTGAATGAACGCTATGCTTATGAATATACTTATTTCTTCTAAACGAACTCTTTTCTTCTGATCAACTCTTCATATCGAAATGAACTCCTCGCTTCTAAATGCACTCCTTTCTTCTGAATGAACTCCATGCTTCCGATCGAACTCTTTCTATTCGAATGTACTCGTTGCTTTTCAAAGAACGATGTTCGTATGAATGAACTCCCCTCCATTGAACGAACTATTCTTTTAATGATATTTTTCCCCGTGAATGAACTCTTTGCTTCTGAATGACCTCTCTTCTTCTAAACGAACTATTCAGTTCATGTGAACTTTTTGCTTCTAGACGAACTCTAAGCTTCTTAATGTACTCCTTTTTTCTGAATGAACTCATTCCTTCTCAACGAGCTCTTTTATTCTAATTAACGCTTCGCTTTTCAGTATACCCCGTGCTTCTGAATGAATTCTTTTCTTATGAACGAAATCTTTACTATTGAAGAACTCTTTGGCTCTAAATTCAAACTTTCCTTATGAACTCGTTACTTTTAAACAAACTCCTTCCCATTGAATGAATGTCTTTCCTCTGAATGAACTCTATTCATCCGATTAAACTCATTTCCTCTGATGAACTCATTTCCTGTGAACGAACTCTTTTCTTCTTATGAACCTTGTGCTTCTTAATGACAACCTTGCATTTGAATGTACTCATTCGGTCAGAATGATCACATTATTTCGAAATGAACTCTCTTCTTACTATAAACCATTTTCTTCCGAATAAACTCGATTTTCCGATGGACACCTTGTTTTGGAATGAGCACATTGCTTCAGAAGGAATACTTTTCTCCCAAATGAACTCTTTCCTTCTAATCAAATCCTAATTTCAAAATGAACTCCTTGCTTCTAAATGCACTCCTTCCTGTGATGAGCTTTTTTCTTCTTAATCAAATCTTTTCTGTGCTGAACACCTTCCTCCTGAATCAAGTTTTTTCTTCTGATAAACTCATTGCTTTTGCATACACTCCTTGCTTCAGAATGGGTATATTTCTTTTGATCAACTCATTGCATCATAATGTACGCCTTGCCTCTGAATGAACTCTATTTTTCTTAATGAACGAGCTTCTTCTGAATGAATTCTTTTCTTCTAGTGAACTCTTTACTTTGAATTAACCCCTTTCCTCCTGGGTGAACTCTTTGCTCCTGGCCGAACTCCCAGCTTTTGAACGAACTATTTGATTTTGAATCGACTCCTCGCTTTTGATTGAACTCCATGTTTCTGAATGTACTTATTTCCTTCGATGAACCCATTTCTTCTAAATGAACTCTTTTCTTCTAAACGAACTCTTTATATCGAAATGACCTCCTCGCTTCCAAATATACTCCTTTCTTCTAAATGAACTCCTTGCTTTCAATCGAACTCTTTATGTCTGAATGTACTCGTTGCTTTCGAATGAATGATGTTCATACGAATGAACTCCCCTCTACCGAGTGAACTCTTCTTTTAATGAATTCTTTGCTTCCGAATGAACTCTTTCCTTCAAAATGAACTTTTTTCTTCACGTCAACTCTTTGCTTCTAGACGAACACTAAGCTTCATAGCGTACTCCTTCTTTCTGAATAAACACTTTCCTTCTTAACGAACTCTTTTCGTCTAATTAACTCTTCATATTTTAGGATATCCCGTGCCTCTAAATGAACTCTTTTCTTATGAATGAAGTCTTTACTGCTGAAGAACTCTTTGGTTCTAAATGCAAACTTTCCAAAGGAACGCATTACTTTCAAAAAAACTCCTTACCTCTGAATGAATGTCTTTCTTCTTAATGAACTCTATTATTCTGATTAAACTCATTTCCTCTGATGAACTCATTTCTTGCGAACGAACTCTTTTTCTTCTGTTGAATTTTGTACCTCTTAATGATCTCTTTGCTTCAGAATGACAGCCTTGCTTTCGAATGAACTCGTCCGGTCTGAATGAACTCATTAGTTCGAAATGAACTCCCCCTCTTGCAGCTGAAATTTTTTCTTACTATAAGCCATTTTCTTCTAGACAAACTCGATTTTCCGATGGACACCTTGTTTTCGATTGAGCGCATTGCTTCAGACGGAATACTTTTCTTCCAAATGAACTCTTTTCTTCTAATCAAATCTTAATTTCGAAATGAACTCCCTGCTTCTAACTGTACTCCTACCTGTGATAGACCTTTTTCTTCTTAATCAAATCTTTTCAGCCATGAACACCTTCTTTCTGGATCAAGCCTTTTCAACTGATGAACTATTTGCTTCTATATACACTCCTTGCTTTTGTTGGAATGGGCTCATTTCTTTTGATCAACTCTTTGCTTCATAATGTACTCCTTGCCTCTAAATGAACTCTATTCTTCATAGTGAACTAGCTTCTTCTGAAGGAATTCTTTTCTTCCAGCGAACTCTTTGCTTTGAATTGAACTCTTTGCTCTCGATTGAACTCTTCGCTTCCGACTGAACTCCTTACTATTGAATGATTTCTTTGCTTGTAAATGAACTCCTGGCTTTCGAATTAACTCTACGCTTCTGAGTAAACTCATTTCCTCTGATGAACTCATTTCCTCTAAACAAACTCTTTTCTTTCGATCAACTCTTTATATCAAAATGAACTCCTCACTTCGAAAAGCACTCCTTCTGTCTGATGAACTCTTTGCTATTTACTTTTAAATAAATCATTTTCTCCCAATCGAACTGCTTTCATCGGGTGAACTCTTTTCTTTTAAATGTACACCTTGAATCTAATTGAACTCTGCTCTTCCGGAGAACTCTTTGCTTCGGGATGTACTCCTTGGTTCTCGATGAATTCTTTTCTTCTGAACCAACTATTTTTTTCCTAATGAACTATGTTCATCTGACGAACTCATTGCATCTGAATATTCACCATGCTATTAAATGAACTCTTCTGAAAGTACTCCGTTCTGGTGATGAACTCTTTGCTTCAAATTGTACTCCTTGCTTTTAGATGAACCCTTTTCTTCTAAATGAAGTCCGTTCTTCAGATGAACTCATTGCTTCTACATGTACTCCTTTCTTCACAATAAACTCATTCCTTCTGAACGAACAATTTCTTATGATCAACTCTCTGCTTCAGATTGTAATGCATGCTTATGAATGAACTCAATTTTTCTTATCGAACTTGCTTCTTCCGAACGAATTCAATTCTTCTAGTGAACTCTTTTCTCCTAATCGAACTCTTTGCTTTCGAATGAACTCTCTTTGCGTCTGGTTGAACTCGTTGCTTTTGATTGAAATCCTCTCTTCTGAATGATCTTTTCTCTTCTGATGAGCTATTTGTTATTTGCTTCTAGAAGAACTCTATTCTTCAGAAGAAGTCTTTTCATCTTAGTGCACTTGTTTCTTCATAACGAACTTTTTTCTTCCGAAGAACACTTTGCTTTTGAATGAATACTTTGCCTGTTAATGTAAACTTTCCTTATGAGCAAACATTTTTTTCTGAATAAACTGTTTTCTTCTTATGAACACTTTACTTCTGAATGAGCACGTTCCTTCTGAATAATCTCTTTTCTTCTGAACAAACTCTTTTCTTCATATGAACTTTTAGCATCTAAAAAGGACACTTTGCCTTTGAATGAAATCTTTTTTTTCTATTGAACACTTTGCTTCGGAATGTTCTCCTCGCTGCTGGCAGAACGTTTCTCTTCTGGTGGACTCTTTGCCTCTGAATATACTCCTTGCATTAAAACAAACTCTTTTTTTCAAAATGAACTCGTTCCTTCTAGTGAACTCTTTCCTTCTGACGAACCTATTGCTTCTGATCGAACTCTTTCCTTCTAAATGTACTCGTTGCTTTTGAATGAGCTCTGTTCGTTTGAATAAACTCCCTTCTGTTGAGTGAACTCTACTTTTTTTATGAATCCCATGCTATCGAATGAACTATATGCTTCTAAATAAACTCTTGTCTTCTAAAACGAACTATTATCTTCATATGAACTCTTTGCTTATAGACTAACTTTATGCTTCTTAATGTACTCTTTCCTTCGAAATGAAAGCTTTCCGTCTCGACAAGCTCTTTTCTTTTGAACGAAATATTCGTTACTGAAGAACTCTTTGGTTCTAAATCCCAAATTTCCATAAGAACTCTTTACATTTATACGAACTCCTTATTTTTGAATAAATGTCTTTCTTCTAAATCAGCTCTATTCTTCTGAATACACTCATTTCCTCCGACGAACTCATTTCTTCTTAACGAACTCTTTTTTTCTGATGAACGCTGTGCTTCTTAACGAACTCTTTGCTTCGAAATGACAACCTCACTTTCGAGTGAAGTCGTTCTGTCTGAATGAATTCATTACTTCGGAATGAACTCTCTTCCTCCAACTCAACTCTTTTCTCGTTAAAAGCCATTTTCTTCTTAAGGAACTCGATTATCCAGTGGACACTTTGCATTGGAACGGGCGCATTGCTTTCGAAGGAACACTTTCTTCCAAATGAACTCCTTTCTTCATATCCACTCGTGATTAAGAAATGAACTCTACGCCTCTAAATATACCACTTCTTGTGATGAACTCTTTTATTCCGAATCAAGTCTTTTTTGTGATGAACGCCTTCCTTCTCAATCAAGTCTTTTCAACTGATGAACTCTTTGCTACCGTGTACACTCCCTACTTCGGAATGAGCATATTTCTTTTGATGAACTATTTGCATCATAACGTACTCCTTGCCTATGAATGAACTCTAATTTTCTTAATGAACTAGCTTCTTCTGAATTAATTCTTTTCTTCTAGTGAACTCTTTATTTTGAATTGAACCCTCTGCTCCTGGATGAACTCTTTGCTCCTGACTGAACTCCCATATTTTCAACCAACTTTTTGCTTCTGAATCAACTCCTGGCTTTTGAATGAACTCTAGGTTTTTTAATATACTTATTTCCTCCGAACTCCTGCTTTTGAATGAACGCTATGCTTATGAATATACTTATTTCTTCTAAACGAACTCTTTTCTTCTGATCAACTCTTCATATCGAAATGAACTCCTCGCTTCTAAATGCACTCCTTTCTTCTGAATGAACTCCATGCTTCCGATCGAACTCTTTCTATTCGAATGTACTCGTTGCTTTTCAAAGAACGATGTTCGTATGAATGAACTCCCCTCCATTGAACGAACTATTCTTTTAATGAATTTTTTCCCCGTGAATGAACTCTTTGCTTCTGAATGACCTCTCTTCTTCTAAACGAACTATTCAGTTCATGTGAACTTTTTGCTTCTAGACGAACTCTAAGCTTCTTAATGTACTCCTTTTTTCTGAATGAACTCATTCCTTCTCAACGAGCTCTTTTATTCTAATTAACGCTTCGCTTTTCAGTATACCCCGTGCTTCTGAATGAATTCTTTTCTTATGAACGAAATCTTTACTATTGAAGAACTCTTTGGCTCTAAATTCAAACTTTCCTTATGAACTCGTTACTTTTAAACAAACTCCTTCCCATTGAATGAATGTCTTTCCTCTGAATGAACTCTATTCTTCCGATTAAACTCATTTCCTCTGATGAACTCATTTCCTGTGAACGAACTCTTTTCTTCTTATGAACCTTGTGCTTCTTAATGACAACCTTGCATTTGAATGTACTCATTCGGTCAGAATGATCACATTATTTCGAAATGAACTCTCTTCTTACTATAAACCATTTTCTTCCGAATGAACTCGATTTTCCGATGGACACCTTGTTTTGGAATGAGCACATTGCTTCAGAAGGAATACTTTTCTCCCAAATGAACTCTTTCCTTCTAATCAAATCCTAATTTCAAAATGAACTCCTTGCTTCTAAATGCACTCCTTCCTGTGATGAGCTTTTTTCTTCTTAATCAAATCTTTTCTGTGCTGAACACCTTCCTCCTGAATCAAGTTTTTTCTTCTGATAAACTCATTGCTTTTGCATACACTCCTTGCTTCAGAATGGGTATATTTCTTTTGATCAACTCATTGCATCATAATGTACGCCTTGCCTCTGAATGAACTCTATTTTTCTTAATGAACGAGCTTCTTCTGAATGAATTCTTTTCTTCTAGTGAACTCTTTACTTTGAATTAACCCCTTTCCTCCTGGGTGAACTCTTTGCTCCTGGCCGAACTCCCAGCTTTTGAACGAACTATTTGATTTTGAATCGACTCCTCGCTTTTGATTGAACTCCATGTTTCTGAATGTACTTATTTCCTTCGATGAACCCATTTCTTCTAAATGAACTCTTTTCTTCTAAACGAACTCTTTATATCGAAATGACCTCCTCGCTTCCAAATATACTCCTTTCTTCTAAATGAACTCCTTGCTTTCAATCGAACTCTTTATGTCTGAATGTACTCGTTGCTTTCGAATGAATGATGTTCATACGAATGAACTCCCCTCTACCGAGTGAACTCTTCTTTTAATGAATTCTTTGCTTCCGAATGAACTCTTTCCTTCAAAACGAACTTTTTTCTTCACGTCAACTCTTTGCTTCTTGACGAACACTAAGCTTCATAGCGTACTCCTTCTTTCTGAATAAACACTTTCCTTCTTAACGAACTCTTTTCGTCTAATTAACTCTTCATATTTTAGGATATCCCGTGCCTCTAAATGAACTCTTTTCTTATGAATGAAGTCTTTACTGCTGAAGAACTCTTTGGTTCTAAATGCAAACTTTCCAAAGGAACGCATTACTTTCAAAAAAACTCCTTACCTCTGAATGAATGTCTTTCTTCTTAATGAACTCTATTATTCTGATTAAACTCATTTCCTCTGATGAACTCATTTCTTGCGAACGAACTCTTTTTCTTCTGTTGAATTTTGTACCTCTTAATGATCTCTTTGCTTCAGAATGACAGCCTTGCTTTCGAATGAACTCGTCCGGTCTGAATGAACTCATTAGTTCGAAATGAACTCCCCCTCTTGCAGCTGAAATTTTTTCTTACTATAAGCCATTTTCTTCTAGACAAACTCGATTTTCCGATGGACACCTTGTTTTCGATTGAGCGCATTGCTTCAGACGGAATACTTTTCTTCCAAATGAACTCTTTTCTTCTAATCAAATCTTAATTTCGAAATGAACTCCCTGCTTCTAACTGTACTCCTACCTGTGATAGACCTTTTTCTTCTTAATCAAATCTTTTCAGCCATGAACACCTTCTTTCTGGATCAAGCCTTTTCAACTGATGAACTATTTGCTTCTATATACACTCCTTGCTTTTGTTGGAATGGGCTCATTTCTTTTGATCAACTCTTTGCTTCATAATGTACTCCTTGCCTCTAAATGAACTCTATTCTTCATAGTGAACTAGCTTCTTCTGAAGGAATTCTTTTCTTCCAGCGAACTCTTTGCTTTGAATTGAACTCTTTGCTCTCGATTGAACTCTTCGCTTCCGACTGAACTCCTTACTATTGAATGATTTCTTTGCTTGTAAATGAACTCCTGGCTTTCGAATTAACTCTACGCTTCTGAGTAAACTCATTTCCTCTGATGAACTCATTTCCTCTAAACAAACTCTTTTCTTTCGATCAACTCTTTATATCAAAATGAACTCCTCACTTCGAAAAGCACTCCTTCTGTCTGATGAACTCTTTGCTATTTACTTTTAAATAAATCATTTTCTCCCAATCGAACTGCTTTCATCGGGTGAACTCTTTTCTTTTAAATGTACACCTTGAATCTAATTGAACTCTGCTCTTCCGGAGAACTCTTTGCTTCGGGATGTACTCCTTGGTTCTCGATGAATTCTTTTCTTCTGAACCAACTATTTTTTTCCTAATGAACTATGTTCATCTGACGAACTCATTGCATCTGAATATTCACCATGCTATTAAATGAACTCTTCTGAAAGTACTCCGTTCTGGTGATGAACTCTTTGCTTCAAATTGTACTCCTTGCTTTTAGATGAACCCTTTTCTTCTAAATGAAGTCCGTTCTTCAGATGAACTCATTGCTTCTACATGTACTCCTTTCTTCACAATAAACTCATTCCTTCTGAACGAACAATTTCTTATGATCAACTCTCTGCTTCAGATTGTAATGCATGCTTATGAATGAACTCAATTTTTCTTATCGAACTTGCTTCTTCCGAACGAATTCAATTCTTCTAGTGAACTCTTTTCTCCTAATCGAACTCTTTGCTTTCGAATGAACTCTCTTTGCGTCTGGTTGAACTCGTTGCTTTTGATTGAAATCCTCTCTTCTGAATGATCTTTTCTCTTCTGATGAGCTATTTGTTATTTGCTTCTAGAAGAACTCTATTCTTCAGAAGAAGTCTTTTCATCTTAGTGCACTTGTTTCTTCATAACGAACTTTTTTCTTCCGAAGAACACTTTGCTTTTGAATGAATACTTTGCCTGTTAGTGTAAACTTTCCTTATGAGCAAACATTTTTTTCTGAATAAACTGTTTTCTTCTTATGAACACTTTACTTCTGAATGAGCACGTTCCTTCTGAATAATCTCTTTTCTTCTGAACAAACTCTTTTCTTCATATGAACTTTTAGCATCTAAAAAGGACACTTTGCCTTTGAATGAAATCTTTTTTTTCTATTGAACACTTTGCTTCGGAATGTTCTCCTCGCTGCTGGCAGAACGTTTCTCTTCTGGTGGACTCTTTGCCTCTGAATATACTCCTTGCATTAAAACAAACTCTTTTTTTCAAAATGAACTCGTTCCTTCTAGTGAACTCTTTCCTTCTGACGAACCTATTGCTTCTGATCGAACTCTTTCCTTCTAAATGTACTCGTTGCTTTTGAATGAGCTCTGTTCGTTTGAATAAACTCCCTTCTGTTGAGTGAACTCTACTTTTTTTATGAATCCCATGCTATCGAATGAACTATATGCTTCTAAATAAACTCTTGTCTTCTAAAACGAACTATTATCTTCATCTGAACTCTTTGCTTATAGACTAACTTTATGCTTCTTAATGTACTCTTTCCTTCGAAATGAAAGCTTTCCGTCTCGACAAGCTCTTTTCTTTTGAGCGAAATATTCGTTACTGAAGAACTCTTTGGTTCTAAATCCCAAATTTCCATAAGAACTCTTTACATTTATACGAACTCCTTATTTTTGAATAAATGTCTTTCTTCTAAATCAGCTCTATTCTTCTGAATACACTCATTTCCTCCGACGAACTCATTTCTTCTTAACGAACTCTTTTTTTCTGATGAACGCTGTGCTTCTTAACGAACTCTTTGCTTCGAAATGACAACCTCACTTTCGAGTGAAGTCGTTCTGTCTGAATGAATTCATTACTTCGGAATGAACTCTCTTCCTCCAACTCAACTCTTTTCTCGTTAAAAGCCATTTTCTTCTTAAGGAACTCGATTATCCAGTGGACACTTTGCATTGGAACGGGCGCATTGCTTTCGAAGGAACACTTTCTTCCAAATGAACTCCTTTCTTCATATCCACTCGTGATTAAGAAATGAACTCTACGCCTCTAAATATACCACTTCTTGTGATGAACTCTTTTATTCCGAATCAAGTCTTTTTTGTGATGAATGCCTTCCTTCTCAATCAAGTCTTTTCAACTGATGAACTCTTTGCTACCGTGTACACTCCCTACTTCGGAATGAGCATATTTCTTTTGATGAACTATTTGCATCATAACGTACTCCTTGCCTATGAATGAACTCTAATTTTCTTAATGAACTAGCTTCTTCTGAATTAATTCTTTTCTTCTAGTGAACTCTTTATTTTGAATTGAACCCTCTGCTCCTGGATGAACTCTTTGCTCCTGACTGAACTCCCATATTTTCAACCAACTTTTTGCTTCTGAATCAACTCCTGGCTTTTGAATGAACTCTAGGTTTTTTAATATACTTATTTCCTCCGAACTCCTGCTTTTGAATGAACGCTATGCTTATGAATATACTTATTTCTTCTAAACGAACTCTTTTCTTCTGATCAACTCTTCATATCGAAATGAACTCCTCGCTTCTAAATGCACTCCTTTCTTCTGAATGAACTCCATGCTTCCGATCGAACTCTTTCTATTCGAATGTACTCGTTGCTTTTCAAAGAACGATGTTCGTATGAATGAACTCCCCTCCATTGAACGAACTATTCTTTTAATGAATTTTTTCCTCGTGAATGAACTCTTTGCTTCTGAATGACCTCTCTTCTTCTAAACGAACTATTCAGTTCATGTGAACTTTTTGCTTCTAGACGAACTCTAAGCTTCTTAATGTACTCCTTTTTTCTGAATGAACTCATTCCTTCTCAACGAGCTCTTTTATTCTAATTAACGCTTCGCTTTTCAGTATACCCCGTGCTTCTGAATGAATTCTTTTCTTATGAACGAAATCTTTACTATTGAAGAACTCTTTGGCTCTAAATTCAAACTTTCCTTATGAACTCGTTACTTTTAAACAAACTCCTTCCCATTGAATGAATGTCTTTCCTCTGAATGAACTCTATTCTTCCGATTAAACTCATTTCCTCTGATGAACTCATTTCCTGTGAACGAACTCTTTTCTTCTTATGAACCTTGTGCTTCTTAATGACAACCTTGCATTTGAATGTACTCATTCGGTCAGAATGATCACATTATTTCGAAATGAACTCTCTTCTTACTATAAACCATTTTCTTCCGAATGAACTCGATTTTCCGATGGACACCTTGTTTTGGAATGAGCACATTGCTTCAGAAGGAATACTTTTCTCCCAAATGAATTCTTTCCTTCTAATCAAATCCTAATTTCAAAATGAACTCCTTGCTTCTAAATGCACTCCTTCCTGTGATGAGCTTTTTTCTTCTTAATCAAATCTTTTCTGTGCTGAACACCTTCCTCCTGAATCAAGTTTTTTCTTCTGATAAGCTCATTGCTTTTGCATACACTCCTTGCTTCAGAATGGGTATATTTCTTTTGATCAACTCATTGCATCATAATGTACGCCTTGCCTCTGAATGAACTCTATTTTTCTTAATGAACGAGCTTCTTCTGAATGAATTCTTTTCTTCTAGTGAACTCTTTACTTTGAATTAACCCCTTTCCTCCTGGGTGAACTCTTTGCTCCTGGCCGAACTCCCAGCTTTTGAACGAACTATTTGATTTTGAATCGACTCCTCGCTTTTGATTGAACTCCATGTTTCTGAATGTACTTATTTCCTTCGATGAACCCATTTCTTCTAAATGAACTCTTTTCTTCTAAACGAACTCTTTATATCGAAATGACCTCCTCGCTTCCAAATATACTCCTTTCTTCTAAATGAACTCCTTGCTTTCAATCGAACTCTTTATGTCTGAATGTACTCGTTGCTTTCGAATGAATGATGTTCATACGAATGAACTCCCCTCTACCGAGTGAACTCTTCTTTTAATGAATTCTTTGCTTCCGAATGAACTCTTTCCTTCAAAACGAACTTTTTTCTTCACGTCAACTCTTTGCTTCTAGACGAACACTAAGCTTCATAGCGTACTCCTTCTTTCTGAATAAACACTTTCCTTCTTAACGAACTCTTTTCGTCTAATTAACTCTTCATATTTTAGGATATCCCGTGCCTCTAAATGAACTCTTTTCTTATGAATGAAGTCTTTACTGCTGAAGAACTCTTTGGTTCTAAATGCAAACTTTCCAAAGGAACGCATTACTTTCAAAAAAACTCCTTACCTCTGAATGAATGTCTTTCTTCTTAATGAGCTCTATTATTCTGATTAAACTCATTTCCTCTGATGAACTCATTTCTTGCGAACGAACTCTTTTTCTTCTGTTGAATTTTGTACCTCTTAATGATCTCTTTGCTTCAAAATGACAGCCTTGCTTTCGAATGAACTCGTCCGGTCTGAATGAACTCATTAGTTCGAAATGAACTCCCCCTCTTGCAGCTGAAATTTTTTCTTACTATAAGCCATTTTCTTCTAGACAAACTCGATTTTCCGATGGACACCTTGTTTTCGATTGAGCGCATTGCTTCAGACGGAATACTTTTCTTCCAAATGAACTCTTTTCTTCTAATCAAATCTTAATTTCGAAATGAACTCCCTGCTTCTAACTGTACTCCTACCTGTGATAGACCTTTTTCTTCTTAATCAAATCTTTTCAGCCATGAACACCTTCTTTCTGGATCAAGCCTTTTCAACTGATGAACTATTTGCTTCTATATACACTCCTTGCTTTTGTTGGAATGGGCTCATTTCTTTTGATCAACTCTTTGCTTCATAATGTACTCCTTGCCTCTAAATGAACTCTATTCTTCATAGTGAACTAGCTTCTTCTGAAGGAATTCTTTTCTTCCAGCGAACTCTTTGCTTTGAATTGAACTCTTTGCTCTCGATTGAACTCTTCGCTTCCGACTGAACTCCTTACTATTGAATGATTTCTTTGCTTGTAAATGAACTCCTGGCTTTCGAATTAACTCTACGCTTCTGAGTAAACTCATTTCCTCTGATGAACTCATTTCCTCTAAACAAACTCTTTTCTTTCGATCAACTCTTTATATCAAAATGAACTCCTCACTTCGAAAAGCACTCCTTCTGTCTGATGAACTCTTTGCTATTTACTTTTAAATAAATCATTTTCTCCCAATCGAACTGCTTTCATCGGGTGAACTCTTTTCTTTTAAATGTACACCTTGAATCTAATTGAACTCTGCTCTTCCGGAGAACTCTTTGCTTCGGGATGTACTCCTTGGTTCTCGATGAATTCTTTTCTTCTGAACCAACTATTTTTTTCCTAATGAACTATGTTCATCTGACGAACTCATTGCATCTGAATATTCACCATGCTATTAAATGAACTCTTCTGAAAGTACTCCGTTCTGGTGATGAACTCTTTGCTTCAAATTGTACTCCTTGCTTTTAGATGAACCCTTTTCTTCTAAATGAAGTCCGTTCTTCAGATGAACTCATTGCTTCTACATGTACTCCTTTCTTCACAATAAACTCATTCCTTCTGAACGAACAATTTCTTATGATCAACTCTCTGCTTCAGATTGTAATGCATGCTTATGAATGAACTCAATTTTTCTTATCGAACTTGCTTCTTCCGAACGAATTCAATTCTTCTAGTGAACTCTTTTCTCCTAATCGAACTCTTTGCTTTCGAATGAACTCTCTTTGCGTCTGGTTGAACTCGTTGCTTTTGATTGAAATCCTCTCTTCTGAATGATCTTTTCTCTTCTGATGAGCTATTTGTTATTTGCTTCTAGAAGAACTCTATTCTTCAGAAGAAGTCTTTTCATCTTAGTGCACTTGTTTCTTCATAACGAACTTTTTTCTTCCGAAGAACACTTTGCTTTTGAATGAATACTTTGCCTGTTAATGTAAACTTTCCTTATGAGCAAACATTTTTTTCTGAATAAACTGTTTTCTTCTTATGAACACTTTACTTCTGAATGAGCACGTTCCTTCTGAATAATCTCTTTTCTTCTGAACAAACTCTTTTCTTCATATGAACTTTTAGCATCTAAAAAGGACACTTTGCCTTTGAATGAAATCTTTTTTTTCTATTGAACACTTTGCTTCGGAATGTTCTCCTCGCTGCTGGCAGAACGTTTCTCTTCTGGTGGACTCTTTGCCTCTGAATATACTCCTTGCATTAAAACAAACTCTTTTTTTCAAAATGAACTCGTTCCTTCTAGTGAACTCTTTCCTTCTGACGAACCTATTGCTTCTGATCGAACTCTTTCCTTCTAAATGTACTCGTTGCTTTTGAATGAGCTCTGTTCGTTTGAATAAACTCCCTTCTGTTGAGTGAACTCTACTTTTTTTATGAATCCCATGCTATCGAATGAACTATATGCTTCTAAATAAACTCTTGTCTTCTAAAACGAACTATTATCTTCATCTGAACTCTTTGCTTATAGACTAACTTTATGCTTCTTAATGTACTCTTTCCTTCGAAATGAAAGCTTTCCGTCTCGACAAGCTCTTTTCTTTTGAACGAAATATTCGTTACTGAAGAACTCTTTGGTTCTAAATCCCAAATTTCCATAAGAACTCTTTACATTTATACGAACTCCTTATTTTTGAATAAATGTCTTTCTTCTAAATCAGCTCTATTCTTCTGAATACACTCATTTCCTCCGACGAACTCATTTCTTCTTAACGAACTCTTTTTTTCTGATGAACGCTGTGCTTCTTAACGAACTCTTTGCTTCGAAATGACAACCTCACTTTCGAGTGAAGTCGTTCTGTCTGAATGAATTCATTACTTCGGAATGAACTCTCTTCCTCCAACTCAACTCTTTTCTCGTTAAAAGCCATTTTCTTCTTAAGGAACTCGATTATCCAGTGGACACTTTGCATTGGAACGGGCGCATTGCTTTCGAAGGAACACTTTCTTCCAAATGAACTCCTTTCTTCATATCCACTCGTGATTAAGAAATGAACTCTACGCCTCTAAATATACCACTTCTTGTGATGAACTCTTTTATTCCGAATCAAGTCTTTTTTGTGATGAATGCCTTCCTTCTCAATCAAGTCTTTTCAACTGATGAACTCTTTGCTACCGTGTACACTCCCTACTTCGGAATGAGCATATTTCTTTTGATGAACTATTTGCATCATAACGTACTCCTTGCCTATGAATGAACTCTAATTTTCTTAATGAACTAGCTTCTTCTGAATTAATTCTTTTCTTCTAGTGAACTCTTTATTTTGAATTGAACCCTCTGCTCCTGGATGAACTCTTTGCTCCTGACTGAACTCCCATATTTTGAACCAACTTTTTGCTTCTGAATCAACTCCTGGCTTTTGAATGAACTCTAGGTTTTTTAATATACTTATTTCCTCCGAACTCCTGCTTTTGAATGAACGCTATGCTTATGAATATACTTATTTCTTCTAAACGAACTCTTTTCTTCTGATCAACTCTTCATATCGAAATGAACTCCTCGCTTCTAAATGCACTCCTTTCTTCTGAATGAACTCCATGCTTCCGATCGAACTCTTTCTATTCGAATGTACTCGTTGCTTTTCAAAGAACGATGTTCGTATGAATGAACTCCCCTCCATTGAACGAACTATTCTTTTAATGAATTTTTTCCCCGTGAATGAACTCTTTGCTTCTGAATGACCTCTCTTCTTCTAAACGAACTATTCAGTTCATGTGAACTTTTTGCTTCTAGACGAACTCTAAGCTTCTTAATGTACTCCTTTTTTCTGAATGAACTCATTCCTTCTCAACGAGCTCTTTTATTCTAATTAACGCTTCGCTTTTCAGTATACCCCGTGCTTCTGAATGAATTCTTTTCTTATGAACGAAATCTTTACTATTGAAGAACTCTTTGGCTCTAAATTCAAACTTTCCTTATGAACTCGTTACTTTTAAACAAACTCCTTCCCATTGAATGAATGTCTTTCCTCTGAATGAACTCTATTCTTCCGATTAAACTCATTTCCTCTGATGAACTCATTTCCTGTGAACGAACTCTTTTCTTCTTATGAACCTTGTGCTTCTTAATGACAACCTTGCATTTGAATGTACTCATTCGGTCAGAATGATCACATTATTTCGAAATGAACTCTCTTCTTACTATAAACCATTTTCTTCCGAATGAACTCGATTTTCCGATGGACACCTTGTTTTGGAATGAGCACATTGCTTCAGAAGGAATACTTTTCTCCCAAATGAACTCTTTCCTTCTAATCAAATCCTAATTTCAAAATGAACTCCTTGCTTCTAAATGCACTCCTTCCTGTGATGAGCTTTTTTCTTCTTAATCAAATCTTTTCTGTGCTGAACACCTTCCTCCTGAATCAAGTTTTTTCTTCTGATAAACTCATTGCTTTTGCATACACTCCTTGCTTCAGAATGGGTATATTTCTTTTGATCAACTCATTGCATCATAATGTACGCCTTGCCTCTGAATGAACTCTATTTTTCTTAATGAACGAGCTTCTTCTGAATGAATTCTTTTCTTCTAGTGAACTCTTTACTTTGAATTAACCCCTTTCCTCCTGGGTGAACTCTTTGCTCCTGGCCGAACTCCCAGCTTTTGAACGAACTATTTGATTTTGAATCGACTCCTCGCTTTTGATTGAACTCCATGTTTCTGAATGTACTTATTTCCTTCGATGAACCCATTTCTTCTAAATGAACTCTTTTCTTCTAAACGAACTCTTTATATCGAAATGACCTCCTCGCTTCCAAATATACTCCTTTCTTCTAAATGAACTCCTTGCTTTCAATCGAACTCTTTATGTCTGAATGTACTCGTTGCTTTCGAATGAATGATGTTCATATGAATGAACTCCCCTCTACCGAGTGAACTCTTCTTTTAATGAATTCTTTGCTTCCGAATGAACTCTTTCCTTCAAAACGAACTTTTTTCTTCACGTCAACTCTTTGCTTCTAGACGAACACTAAGCTTCATAGCGTACTCCTTCTTTCTGAATAAACACTTTCCTTCTTAACGAACTCTTTTCGTCTAATTAACTCTTCATATTTTAGGATATCCCGTGCCTCTAAATGAACTCTTTTCTTATGAATGAAGTCTTTACTGCTGAAGAACTCTTTGGTTCTAAATGCAAACTTTCCAAAGGAACGCATTACTTTCAAAAAAACTCCTTACCTCTGAATGAATGTCTTTCTTCTTAATGAGCTCTATTATTCTGATTAAACTCATTTCCTCTGATGAACTCATTTCTTGCGAACGAACTCTTTTTCTTCTGTTGAATTTTGTACCTCTTAATGATCTCTTTGCTTCAGAATGACAGCCTTGCTTTCGAATGAACTCGTCCGGTCTGAATGAACTCATTAGTTCGAAATGAACTCCCCCTCTTGCAGCTGAAATTTTTTCTTACTATAAGCCATTTTCTTCTAAACAAACTCGATTTTCCGATGGACACCTTGTTTTCGATTGAGCGCATTGCTTCAGACGGAATACTTTTCTTCCAAATGAACTCTTTTCTTCTAATCAAATCTTAATTTCGAAATGAACTCCCTGCTTCTAACTGTACTCCTACCTGTGATAGACCTTTTTCTTCTTAATCAAATCTTTTCAGCCATGAACACCTTCTTTCTGGATCAAGCCTTTTCAACTGATGAACTATTTGCTTCTATATACACTCCTTGCTTTTGTTGGAATGGGCTCATTTCTTTTGATCAACTCTTTGCTTCATAATGTACTCCTTGCCTCTAAATGAACTCTATTCTTCATAGTGAACTAGCTTCTTCTGAAGGAATTCTTTTCTTCCAGCGAACTCTTTGCTTTGAATTGAACTCTTTGCTCTCGATTGAACTCTTCGCTTCCGACTGAACTCCTTACTATTGAATGATTTCTTTGCTTGTAAATGAACTCCTGGCTTTCGAATTAACTCTACGCTTCTGAGTAAACTCATTTCCTCTGATGAACTCATTTCCTCTAAACAAACTCTTTTCTTTCGATCAACTCTTTATATCAAAATGAACTCCTCACTTCGAAAAGCACTCCTTCTGTCTGATGAACTCTTTGCTATTTACTTTTAAATAAATCATTTTCTCCCAATCGAACTGCTTTCATCGGGTGAACTCTTTTCTTTTAAATGTACACCTTGAATCTAATTGAACTCTGCTCTTCCGGAGAACTCTTTGCTTCGGGATGTACTCCTTGGTTCTCGATGAATTCTTTTCTTCTGAACCAACTATTTTTTTCCTAATGAACTATGTTCATCTGACGAACTCATTGCATCTGAATATTCACCATGCTATTAAATGAACTCTTCTGAAAGTACTCCGTTCTGGTGATGAACTCTTTGCTTCAAATTGTACTCCTTGCTTTTAGATGAACCCTTTTCTTCTAAATGAAGTCCGTTCTTCAGATGAACTCATTGCTTCTACATGTACTCCTTTCTTCACAATAAACTCATTCCTTCTGAACGAACAATTTCTTATGATCAACTCTCTGCTTCAGATTGTAATGCATGCTTATGAATGAACTCAATTTTTCTTATCGAACTTGCTTCTTCCGAACGAATTCAATTCTTCTAGTGAACTCTTTTCTCCTAATCGAACTCTTTGCTTTCGAATGAACTCTCTTTGCGTCTGGTTGAACTCGTTGCTTTTGATTGAAATCCTCTCTTCTGAATGATCTTTTCTCTTCTGATGAGCTATTTGTTATTTGCTTCTAGAAGAACTCTATTCTTCAGAAGCAGTCTTTTCATCTTAGTGCACTTGTTTCTTCATAACGAACTTTTTTCTTCCGAAGAACACTTTGCTTTTGAATGAATACTTTGCCTGTTAATGTAAACTTTCCTTATGAGCAAACATTTTTTTCTGAATAAACTGTTTTCTTCTTATGAACACTTTACTTCTGAATGAGCACGTTCCTTCTGAATAATCTCTTTTCTTCTGAACAAACTCTTTTCTTCATATGAACTTTTAGCATCTAAAAAGGACACTTTGCCTTTGAATGAAATCTTTTTTTTCTATTGAACACTTTGCTTCGGAATGTTCTCCTCGCTGCTGGCAGAACGTTTCTCTTCTGGTGGACTCTTTGCCTCTGAATATACTCCTTGCATTAAAACAAACTCTTTTTTTCAAAATGAACTCGTTCCTTCTAGTGAACTCTTTCCTTCTGACGAACCTATTGCTTCTGATCGAACTCTTTCCTTCTAAATGTACTCGTTGCTTTTGAATGAGCTCTGTTCGTTTGAATAAACTCCCTTCTGTTGAGTGAACTCTACTTTTTTTATGAATCCCATGCTATCGAATGAACTATATGCTTCTAAATAAACTCTTGTCTTCTAAAACGAACTATTATCTTCATATGAACTCTTTGCTTATAGACTAACTTTATGCTTCTTAATGTACTCTTTCCTTCGAAATGAAAGCTTTCCGTCTCGACAAGCTCTTTTCTTTTGAACGAAATATTCGTTACTGAAGAACTCTTTGGTTCTAAATCCAAAATTTCCATAAGAACTCTTTACATTTATACGAACTCCTTATTTTTGAATAAATGTCTTTCTTCTAAATCAGCTCTATTCTTCTGAATACACTCATTTCCTCCGACGAACTCATTTCTTCTTAACGAACTCTTTTTTTCTGATGAACGCTGTGCTTCTTAACGAACTCTTTGCTTCGAAATGACAACCTCACTTTCGAGTGAAGTCGTTCTGTCTGAATGAATTCATTACTTCGGAATGAACTCTCTTCCTCCAACTCAACTCTTTTCTCGTTAAAAGCCATTTTCTTCTTAAGGAACTCGATTATCCAGTGGACACTTTGCATTGGAACGGGCGCATTGCTTTCGAAGGAACACTTTCTTCCAAATGAACTCCTTTCTTCATATCCACTCGTGATTAAGAAATGAACTCTACGCCTCTAAATATACCACTTCTTGTGATGAACTCTTTTATTCCGAATCAAGTCTTTTTTGTGATGAACGCCTTCCTTCTCAATCAAGTCTTTTCAACTGATGAACTCTTTGCTACCGTGTACACTCCCTACTTCGGAATGAGCATATTTCTTTTGATGAACTATTTGCATCATAACGTACTCCTTGCCTATGAATGAACTCTAATTTTCTTAATGAACTAGCTTCTTCTGAATTAATTCTTTTCTTCTAGTGAACTCTTTATTTTGAATTGAACCCTCTGCTCCTGGATGAACTCTTTGCTCCTGACTGAACTCCCATATTTTCAACCAACTTTTTGCTTCTGAATCAACTCCTGGCTTTTGAATGAACTCTAGGTTTTTTAATATACTTATTTCCTCCGAACTCCTGCTTTTGAATGAACGCTATGCTTATGAATATACTTATTTCTTCTAAACGAACTCTTTTCTTCTGATCAACTCTTCATATCGAAATGAACTCCTCGCTTCTAAATGCACTCCTTTCTTCTGAATGAACTCCATGCTTCCGATCGAACTCTTTCTATTCGAATGTACTCGTTGCTTTTCAAAGAACGATGTTCGTATGAATGAACTCCCCTCCATTGAACGAACTATTCTTTTAATGAATTTTTTCCCCGTGAATGAACTCTTTGCTTCTGAATGACCTCTCTTCTTCTAAATGAACTATTCAATTCATGTGAACTTTTTGCTTCTAGACGAACTCTAAGCTTCTTAATGTACTCCTTTTTTCTGAATGAACTCATTCCTTCTCAACGAGCTCTTTTATTCTAATTAACGCTTCGCTTTTCAGTATACCCCGTGCTTCTGAATGAATTCTTTTCTTATGAACGAAATCTTTACTATTGAAGAACTCTTTGGCTCTAAATTCAAACTTTCCTTATGAACTCATTACTTTTAAACAAACTCCTTCCCATTGAATGAATGTCTTTCCTCTGAATGAACTCTATTCTTCCGATTAAACTCATTTCCTCGGATGAACTCATTTCCTGTGAACGAACTCTTTTCTTCTTATGAACCTTGTGCTTCTTAATGACAACCTTGCATTTGAATGTACTCATTCGGTCAGAATGATCACATTATTTCGAAATGAACTCTCTTCTTACTATAAACCATTTTCTTCCGAATGAACTCGATTTTCCGATGGACACCTTGTTTTGGAATGAGCACATTGCTTCAGAAGGAATACTTTTCTTCCAAATGAACTCTTTCCTTCTAATCAAATCCTAATTTCAAAATGAACTCCTTGCTTCTAAATGCACTCCTTCCTGTGATGAACTTTTTTCTTCTTAATCAAATCTTTTCTGTGCTAAACACCTTCCTCCTGAATCAAGTTTTTTCTTCTGATAAACTCATTGCTTTTGCATACACTCCTTGCTTCAGAATGGGTATATTTCTTTTGATCAACTCATTGCATCATAATGTACGTCTTGCCTCTGAATGAACTCTATTTTTCTTAATGAACGAGCTTCTTCTGAATGAATTCTTTTCTTCTAGTGAACTCTTTACTTTGAATTAACCCCTTTCCTCCTGGGTGAACTCTTTGCTCCTGGCCGAACTCCCAGCTTTTGAACGAACTATTTGATTTTGAATCGACTCCTCGCTTTTGATTGAACTCCATGTTTCTGAATGTACTTATTTCCTTCGATGAACCCATTTCTTCTAAATGAACTCTTTTCTTCTAAACGAACTCTTTATATCGAAATGACCTCCTCGCTTCCAAATATACTCCTTTCTTCTAAATGAACTCCTTGCTTTCAATCGAACTCTTTATGTCTGAATGTACTCGTTGCTTTCGAATGAATGATGTTCATACGAATGAACTCCCCTCTACCGAGTGAACTCTTCTTTTAATGAATTCTTTGCTTCCGAATGAACTCTTTCCTTCAAAACGAACTTTTTTCTTCACGTCAACTCTTTGCTTCTAGACGAACACTAAGCTTCATAGCGTACTCCTTCTTTCTGAATAAACACTTTCCTTCTTAATGAACTCTTTTCGTCTAATTAACTCTTCATATTTTAGGATATCCCGTGCCTCTAAATGAACTCTTTTCTTATGAATGAAGTCTTTACTGCTGAAGAACTCTTTGGTTCTAAATGCAAACTTTCCAAAGGAACGCATTACTTTCAAAAAAACTCCTTACCTCTGAATGAATGTCTTTCTTCTTAATGAACTCTATTATTCTGATTAAACTCATTTCCTCTGATGAACTCATTTCTTGCGAACGAACTCTTTTTCTTCTGTTGAATTTTGTACCTCTTAATGATCTCTTTGCTTCAGAATGACAGCCTTGCTTTCGAATGAACTCGTCCGGTCTGAATGAACTCATTAGTTCGAAATGAACTCCCCCTCTTGCAGCTGAAATTTTTTCTTACTATAAGCCATTTTCTTCTAGACAAACTCAATTTTCCGATGGACACCTTGTTTTCGATTGAGCGCATTGCTTCAGACGGAATACTTTTCTTCCAAATGAACTCTTTTCTTCTAATCAAATCTTAATTTCGAAATGAACTCCCTGCTTCTAACTGTACTCCTACCTGTGATAGACCTTTTTCTTCTTAATCAAATCTTTTCAGCCATGAACACCTTCTTTCTGGATCAAGCCTTTTCAACTGATGAACTATTTGCTTCTATATACACTCCTTGCTTTTGTTGGAATGGGCTCATTTCTTTTGATCAACTCTTTGCTTCATAATGTACTCCTTGCCTCTAAATGAACTCTATTCTTCATAGTGAACTAGCTTCTTCTGAAGGAATTCTTTTCTTCCAGTGAACTCTTTGCTTTGAATTGAACTCTTTGCTCTCGATTGAACTCTTCGCTTCCGACTGAACTCCTTACTATTGAATGATTTCTTTGCTTGTAAATGAACTCCTGGCTTTCGAATTAACTCTACGCTTCTGAGTAAACTCATTTCCTCTGATGAACTCATTTCCTCTAAACAAACTCTTTTCTTTCGATCAACTCTTTATATCAAAATGAACTCCTCACTTCGAAAAGCACTCCTTCTGTCTGATGAACTCTTTGCTATTTACTTTTAAATAAATCATTTTCTCCCAATCGAACTGCTTTCATCGGGTGAACTCTTTTCTTTTAAATGTACACCTTGAATCTAATTGAACTCTGCTCTTCCGGAGAACTCTTTGCTTCGGGATGTACTCCTTGGTTCTCGATGAATTCTTTTCTTCTGAACCAACTATTTTTTTCCTAATGAACTATGTTCATCTGACGAACTCATTGCATCTGAATATTCACCATGCTATATTAAATGAACTCTTCTGAAAGTACTCCGTTCTGGTGATGAACTCTTTGCTTCAAATTGTACTCCTTGCTTTTAGATGAACCCTTTTCTTCTAAATGAAGTCCGTTCTTCAGATGAACTCATTGCTTCTACATGTGCTCCTTTCTTCACAATAAACTCATTCCTTCTGAACGAACAATTTCTTATGATCAACTCTCTGCTTCAGATTGTAATGCATGCTTATGAATGAACTCAATTTTTCTTATCGAACTTGCTTCTTCCGAACGAATTCAATTCTTCTAGTGAACTCTTTTCTCCTAATCGAACTCTTTGCTTTCGAATGAACTCTCTTTGCGTCTGGTTGAACTCGTTGCTTTTGATTGAAATCCTCTCTTCTGAATGATCTTTTCTCTTCTGATGAGCTATTTGTTATTTGCTTCTAGAAGAACTCTATTCTTCAGAAGAAGTCTTTTCATCTTAGTGCACTTGTTTCTTCATAACGAACTTTTTTCTTCCGAAGAACACTTTGCTTTTGAATGAATACTTTGCCTGTTAATGTAAACTTTCCTTATGAGCAAACATTTTTTTCTGAATAAACTGTTTTCTTCTTATGAACACTTTACTTCTGAATGAGCACGTTCCTTCTGAATAATCTCTTTTCTTCTGAACAAACTCTTTTCTTCATATGAACTTTTAGCATCTAAAAAGGACACTTTGCCTTTGAATGAAATCTTTTTTTTCTATTGAACACTTTGCTTCGGAATGTTCTCCTCGCTGCTGGCAGAACGTTTCTCTTCTGGTGGACTCTTTGCCTCTGAATATACTCCTTGCATTAAAACAAACTCTTTTTTTCAAAATGAACTCGTTCCTTCTAGTGAACTCTTTCCTTCTGACGAACCTATTGCTTCTGATCGAACTCTTTCCTTCTAAATGTACTCGTTGCTTTTGAATGAGCTCTGTTCGTTTGAATAAACTCCCTTCTGTTGAGTGAACTCTACTTTTTTTATGAATCCCATGCTATCGAATGAACTATATGCTTCTAAATAAACTCTTGTCTTCTAAAACGAACTATTATCTTCATATGAACTCTTTGCTTATAGACTAACTTTATGCTTCTTAATGTACTCTTTCCTTCGAAATGAAAGCTTTCCGTCTCGACAAGCTCTTTTCTTTTGAACGAAATATTCGTTACTGAAGAACTCTTTGGTTCTAAATCCCAAATTTCCATAAGAACTCTTTACATTTATACGAACTCCTTATTTTTGAATAAATGTCTTTCTTCTAAATCAGCTCTATTCTTCTGAATACACTCATTTCCTCCGACGAACTCATTTCTTCTTAACGAACTCTTTTTTTCTGATGAACGCTGTGCTTCTTAACGAACTCTTTGCTTCGAAATGACAACCTCACTTTCGAGTGAAGTCGTTCTGTCTGAATGAATTCATTACTTCGGAATGAACTCTCTTCCTCCAACTCAACTCTTTTCTCGTTAAAAGCCATTTTCTTCTTAAGGAACTCGATTATCCAGTGGACACTTTGCATTGGAACGGGCGCATTGCTTTCGAAGGAACACTTTCTTCCAAATGAACTCCTTTCTTCATATCCACTCGTGATTAAGAAATGAACTCTACGCCTCTAAATATACCACTTCTTGTGATGAACTCTTTTATTCCGAATCAAGTCTTTTTTGTGATGAACGCCTTCCTTCTCAATCAAGTCTTTTCAACTGATGAACTCTTTGCTACCGTGTACACTCCCTACTTCGGAATGAGCATATTTCTTTTGATGAACTATTTGCATCATAACGTACTCCTTGCCTATGAATGAACTCTAATTTTCTTAATGAACTAGCTTCTTCTGAATTAATTCTTTTCTTCTAGTGAACTCTTTATTTTGAATTGAACCCTCTGCTCCTGGATGAACTCTTTGCTCCTGACTGAACTCCCATATTTTCAACCAACTTTTTGCTTCTGAATCAACTCCTGGCTTTTGAATGAACTCTAGGTTTTTTAATATACTTATTTCCTCCGAACTCCTGCTTTTGAATGAACGCTATGCTTATGAATATACTTATTTCTTCTAAACGAACTCTTTTCTTCTGATCAACTCTTCATATCGAAATGAACTCCTCGCTTCTAAATGCACTCCTTTCTTCTGAATGAACTCCATGCTTCCGATCGAACTCTTTCTATTCGAATGTACTCGTTGCTTTTCAAAGAACGATGTTCGTATGAATGAACTCCCCTCCATTGAACGAACTATTCTTTTAATGAATTTTTTCCCCGTGAATGAACTCTTTGCTTCTGAATGACCTCTCTTCTTCTAAACGAACTATTCAGTTCATGTGAACTTTTTGCTTCTAGACGAACTCTAAGCTTCTTAATGTACTCCTTTTTTCTGAATGAACTCATTCCTTCTCAACGAGCTCTTTTATTCTAATTAACGCTTCGCTTTTCAGTATACCCCGTGCTTCTGAATGAATTCTTTTCTTATGAACGAAATCTTTACTATTGAAGAACTCTTTGGCTCTAAATTCAAACTTTCCTTATGAACTCGTTACTTTTAAACAAACTCCTTCCCATTGAATGAATGTCTTTCCTCTGAATGAACTCTATTCTTCCGATTAAACTCATTTCCTCTGATGAACTCATTTCCTGTGAACGAACTCTTTTCTTCTTATGAACCTTGTGCTTCTTAATGACAACCTTGCATTTGAATGTACTCATTCGGTCAGAATGATCACATTATTTCGAAATGAACTCTCTTCTTACTATAAACCATTTTCTTCCGAATGAACTCGATTTTCCGATGGACACCTTGTTTTGGAATGAGCACATTGCTTCAGAAGGAATACTTTTCTCCCAAATGAACTCTTTCCTTCTAATCAAATCCTAATTTCAAAATGAACTCCTTGCTTCTAAATGCACTCCTTCCTGTGATGAGCTTTTTTCTTCTTAATCAAATCTTTTCTGTGCTGAACACCTTCCTCCTGAATCAAGTTTTTTCTTCTGATAAACTCATTGCTTTTGCATACACTCCTTGCTTCAGAATGGGCATATTTCTTTTGATCAACTCATTGCATCATAATGTACGCCTTGCCTCTGAATGAACTCTATTTTTCTTAATGAACGAGCTTCTTCTGAATGAATTCTTTTCTTCTAGTGAACTCTTTACTTTGAATTAACCCTTTCCTCCTGGGTGAACTCTTTGCTCCTGGCCGAACTCCCAGATTTTGAACGAACTATTTGATTTTGAATCGACTCCTCGCTTTTGATTGAACTCCATGTTTCTGAATGTACTTGTTTCCTTCGATGAACCCATTTCTTCTAAATGAACTCTTTTCTTCTAAACGAACTCTTTATATCGAAATGACCTCCTCGCTTCCAAATATACTCCTTTCTTCTAAATGAACTCCTTGCTTTCAATCGAACTCTTTATGTCTGAATGTGCTCGTTGCTTTCGAATGAATGATGTTCATACGAATGAACTCCCCTCTACCGAGTGAACTCTTCTTTTAATGGATTCTTTGCTTCCGAATGAACTTTCCTTCAAAACGAACTTTTTTCTTCACGTCAACTCTTTGCTTCTAAACGAACACTAAGCTTCATAGCGTACTCCTTCTTTCTGAATAAACTCTTTCCTTCTTAACGAACTCTTTTCGTCTAATTAACTCTTCATATTTTAGGATATCCCGTGCCTCTAAATGAACTCTTTTCTTATGAATGAAGTCTTTAGTGCTGAAGAACTCTTTGGTTCTAAATGCAAACTTTCCAAAGGAACGCATTACTTTCAAAAAAACTCCTTACCTCTGAATGAATGTCTTTCTTCTTAATGAACTCTATTATTCTGATTAAACTCATTTCCTCTGATGAACTCATTTCTTGCGAACGAACTCTTTTTCTTCTGTTGAATTTTGTACCTCTTAATGATCTCTTTGCTTCAGAATGACAGCCTTGCTTTCGAATGAACTCGTCCGGTCTGAATGAACTCATTAGTTCGAAGTGAACTCCCCCTCTTGCAGCTGAAATTGTTTCTTACTATAAGCCATTTTCTTCTAGGCAAACTCGATTTTCCGATGGACACCTTGTTCTCGATTGAGCGCATTGCTTCAGATGGAATACTTTTCTTCCAAATGAACTCTTTTCTTCTAATCAAATCTTAATTTCGAAATGAACTCCCTGCTTCTAACTGTACTCCTACCTGTGATAAACCTTTTTCTTCTTAATCAAATCTTTTCAGCCATGAACACCTTCTTTCTGGATCAAGCCTTTTCAACTGATGAACTATTTGCTTCTATATACACTCCTTGCTTTTGTTGGAATGGGCTCATTTCTTTTGATCAACTCTTTGCTTCATAATGTACTCCTTGCCTCTAAATGAACTCTATTCTTCATAGTGAACTAGCTTCTTCTGAAGGAATTCTTTTCTTCCAGCGAACTCTTTGCTTTGAATTGAACTCTTTGCTCTCGATTGAACTCTTCGCTTCCGACTGAACTCCTTACTATTGAATGATTTCTTTGCTTGTAAATGAACTCCTGGCTTTCGAATTAACTCTACGCTTCTGAGTAAACTCATTTCCTCTGATGAACTCATTTCCTCTAAACAAACTCTTTTCTTTCGATCAACTCTTTATATCAAAATGAACTCCTCACTTCGAAAAGCACTCCTTCTGTCTGATGAACTCTTTGCTATTTACTTTTAAATAAATCATTTTCTCCCAATCGAACTGCTTTCATCGGGTGAACTCTTTTCTTTTAAATGTACACCTTGAATCTAATTGAACTCTGCTCTTCCGGAGAACTCTTTGCTTCGGGATGTACTCCTTGGTTCTCGATGAATTCTTTTCTTCTGAACCAACTATTTTTTTCCTAATGAACTATGTTCATCTGACGAACTCATTGCATCTGAATATTCACCATGCTATTAAATGAACTCTTCTGAAAGTACTCCGTTCTGGTGATGAACTCTTTGCTTCAAATTGTACTCCTTGCTTTTAGATGAACCCTTTTCTTCTAAATGAAGTCCGTTCTTCAGATGAACTCATTGCTTCTACATGTACTCCTTTCTTCACAATAAACTCATTCCTTCTGAACGAACAATTTCTTATGATCAACTCTCTGCTTCAGATTGTAATGCATGCTTATGAATGAACTCAATTTTTCTTATCGAACTTGCTTCTTCCGAACGAATTCAATTCTTCTAGTGAACTCTTTTCTCCTAATCGAACTCTTTGCTTTCGAATGAACTCTCTTTGCGTCTGGTTGAACTCGTTGCTTTTGATTGAAATCCTCTCTTCTGAATGATCTTTTCTCTTCTGATGAGCTATTTGTTATTTGCTTCTAGAAGAACTCTATTCTTCAGAAGCAGTCTTTTCATCTTAGTGCACTTGTTTCTTCATAACGAACTTTTTTCTTCCGAAGAACACTTTGCTTTTGAATGAATACTTTGCCTGTTAATGTAAACTTTCCTTATGAGCAAACATTTTTTTCTGAATAAACTGCTTTCTTCTTATGAACACTTTACTTCTGAATGAGCACGTTCCTTCTGAATAATCTCTTTTCTTCTGAACAAACTCTTTTCTTCATATGAACTTTTAGCATCTAAAAAGGACACTTTGCCTTTGAATGAAATCTTTTTTTTCTATTGAACACTTTGCTTCGGAATGCTCTCCTCGCTGCTGGCAGAACGTTTCTCTTCTGGTGGACTCTTTGCCTCTGAATATACTCCTTGCATTAAAACAAACTCTTTTTTTCAAAATGAACTCGTTCCTTCTAGTGAACTCTTTCCTTCTGACGAACCTATTGCTTCTGATCGAACTCTTTCCTTCTAAATGTACTCGTTGCTTTTGAATGAGCTCTGTTCGTTTGAATAAACTCCCTTCTGTTGAGTGAACTCTACTTTTTTTATGAATCCCATGCTATCGAATGAACTATATGCTTCTAAATAAACTCTTGTCTTCTAAAACGAACTATTATCTTCATATGAACTCTTTGCTTATAGACTAACTTTATGCTTCTTAATGTACTCTTTCCTTCGAAATGAAAGCTTTCCGTCTCGACAAGCTCTTTTCTTTTGAACGAAATATTCGTTACTGAAGAACTATTTGGTTCTAAATCCAAAATTTCCATAAGAACTCTTTACATTTATACGAACTCCTTATTTTTGAATAAATGTCTTTCTTCTAAATCAGCTCTATTCTTCTGAATACACTCATTTCCTCCGACGAACTCATTTCTTCTTAACGAACTCTTTTTTTCTGATGAACGCTGTGCTTCTTAACGAACTCTTTGCTTCGAGATGACAACCTCACTTTCGAGTGAAGTCGTTCTGTCTGAATGAATTCATTACTTCGGAATGAACTCTCTTCCTCCAACTCAACTCTTTTCTCGTTAAAAGCCATTTTCTTCTTAAGGAACTCGATTATCCAGTGGACACTTTGCATTGGAACGGGCGCATTGCTTTCGAAGGAACACTTTCTTCCAAATGAACTCCTTTCTTCATATCCACTCGTGACTAAGAAATGAACTCTACGCCTCTAAATATACCACTCTTGTGATGAACTCTTTTATTCCGAATCAAGTCTTTTTTGTGATGAACGCCTTCCTTCTCAATCAAGTCTTTTCAACTGATGAACTCTTTGCTACCGTGTACACTCCCTACTTCGGAATGAGCATATTTCTTTTGATGAACTATTTGCATCATAACGTACTCCTTGCCTATGAATGAACTCTAATTTTCTTAATGAACTAGCTTCTTCTGAATTAATTCTTTTCTTCTAGTGAACTCTTTATTTTGAACTGAACCCTCTGCTCCTGGATGAACTCTTTGCTCCGGACTGAACTCCCATATTTTGAACCAACTTTTTGCTTCTGAATCAACTCCTGGCTTTTGAATGAACTCTAGGTTTTTTAATATACTTATTTCCTCCGAACTCCTGCTTTTGAATGAACGCTATGCTTATGAATATACTTATTTCTTCTAAACGAACTCTTTTCTTCTGATCAACTCTTCATATCGAAATGAACTCCTCGCTTCTAAATGCACTCCTTTCTTCTGAATGAACTCCATGCTTCCGATCGAACTCTTTCTATTCGAATGTACTCGTTGCTTTTCAAAGAACGATGTTCGTATGAATGAACTCCCCTCCATTGAACGAACTATTCTTTTAATGAATTTTTTCCCCGTGAATGAACTCTTTGCTTCTGAATGACCTCTCTTCTTCTAAACGAACTATTCAGTTCATGTGAACTTTTTGCTTCTAGACGAACTCTAAGCTTCTTAATGTACTCCTTTTTTCTGAATGAACTCATTCCTTCTCAACGAGCTCTTTTATTCTAATTAACGCTTCGCTTTTCAGTATACCCCGTGCTTCTGAATGAATTCTTTTCTTATGAACGAAATCTTTACTATTGAAGAACTCTTTGGCTCTAAATTCAAACTTTCCTTATGAACTCGTTACTTTTAAACAAACTCCTTCCCATTGAATGAATGTCTTTCCTCTGAATGAACTCTATTCTTCCGATTAAACTCATTTCCTCTGATGAACTCATTTCCTGTGAACGAACTCTTTTCTTCTTATGAACCTTGTGCTTCTTAATGACAACCTTGCATTTGAATGTACTCATTCGGTCAGAATGATCACATTATTTCGAAATGAACTCTCTTCTTACTATAAACCATTTTCTTCCGAATGAACTCGATTTTCCGATGGACACCTTGTTTTGGAATGAGCACATTGCTTCAGAAGGAATACTTTTCTCCCAAATGAACTCTTTCCTTCTAATCAAATCCTAATTTCAAAATGAACTCCTTGCTTCTAAATGCACTCCTTCCTGTGATGAGCTTTTTTCTTCTTAATCAAATCTTTTCTGTGCTGAACACCTTCCTCCTGAATCAAGTTTTTTCTTCTGATAAACTCATTGCTTTTGCATACACTCCTTGCTTCAGAATGGGCATATTTCTTTTGATCAACTCATTGCATCATAATGTACGCCTTGCCTCTGAATGAACTCTATTTTTCTTAATGAACGAGCTTCTTCTGAATGAATTCTTTTCTTCTAGTGAACTCTTTACTTTGAATTAACCCTTTCCTCCTGGGTGAACTCTTTGCTCCTGGCCGAACTCCCAGCTTTTGAACGAAATATTTGATTTTGAATCGACTCCTCGCTTTTGATTGAACTCCATGTTTCTGAATGTACTTATTTCCTTCGATGAACCCATTTCTTCCAAATGAACTCTTTTCTTCTAAACGAACTCTTTATATCGAAATGACCTCCTCGCTTCCAAATATACTCCTTTCTTCTAAATGAACTCCTTGCTTTCAATCGAACTCTTTATGTCTGAATGTGCTCGTTGCTTTCGAATGAATGATGTTCATACGAATGAACTCCCCTCTACCGAGTGAACTCTTCTTTTAATGAATTCTTTGCTTCCGAATGAACTCTTTCCTTCAAAACGAACTTTTTTCTTCACGTCAACTCTTTGCTTCTAGACGAACACTAAGCTTCATAGCGTACTCCTTCTTTCTGAATAAACTCTTTCCTTCTTAACGAACTCTTTTCGTCTAATTAACTCTTCATATTTTAGGATATCCCGTGCCTCTAAATGAACTCTTTTCTTATGAATGAAGTCTTTACTGCTGAAGAACTCTTTGGTTCTAAATGCAAACTTTCCAAAGGAACGCATTACTTTCAAAAAAACTCCTTACCTCTGAATGAATGTCTTTCTTCTTAATGAACTCTATTATTCTGATTAAACTCATTTCCTCTGATGAACTCATTTCTTGTGAACGAACTCTTTTTCTTCTGTTGAATTTTGTACCTCTTAATGATCTCTTTGCTTCAGAATGACAGCCTTGCTTTCGAATGAACTCGTCCGGTCTGAATGAACTCATTAGTTCGAAGTGAACTCCCCCTCTTGCAGCTGAAATTGTTTCTTACTATAAGCCATTTTCTTCTAGGCAAACTCGATTTTCCGATGGACACCTTGTTCTCGATTGAGCGCATTGCTTCAGACGGAATACTTTTCTTCCAAATGAACTCTTTTCTTCTAATCAAATCTTAATTTCGAAATGAACTCCCTGCTTCTAACTGTACTCCTACCTGTGATAAACCTTTTTCTTCTTAATCAAATCTTTTCAGCCATGAACACCTTCTTTCTGGATCAAGCCTTTTCAACTGATGAACTATTTGCTTCTATATACACTCCTTGCTTTTGTTGGAATGGGCTCATTTCTTTTGATCAACTCTTTGCTTCATAATGTACTCCTTGCCTCTAAATGAACTCTATTCTTCATAGTGAACTAGCTTCTTCTGAAGGAATTCTTTTCTTCCAGCGAACTCTTTGCTTTGAATTGAACTCTTTGCTCTCGATTGAACTCTTCGCTTCCGACTGAACTCCTTACTATTGAATGATTTCTTTGCTTGTAAATGAACTCCTGGCTTTCGAATTAACTCTACGCTTCTGAGTAAACTCATTTCCTCTGATGAACTCATTTCCTCTAAACAAACTCTTTTCTTTCGATCAACTCTTTATATCAAAATGAACTCCTCACTTTGAAAAGAACTCCTTTTATCTGATGAACTCTTTGCTATTTACTTTTAAATAAATCATTTTCTCCCAATCGAACTGCTTTCATCGGGTGAACCCTTTTCTTTTAAATGTACACCTTGAATCTAATTGAACTCTGCTCTTCCGGAGAACTCTTTGCTTCGGGATGTACTCCTTGGTTCTCGATGAATTCTTTTCTTCTGAACCAACTATTTTTTTCCGAATGAACTATGTTCATCTGACGAACTCATTGCATCTGAATATTCACCATGCTATTATATGAACTCTTCTGAAAGTACTCCGTTCTGGTGATGAACTCTTTGCTTCAAATTGTACTCCTTGCTTTTAGATGAACCCTTTTCTTCTAAATGAAGTCCGTTCTTCAGATGAACTCATTGCTTCTACATGTGCTCCTTTCTTCACAATAAACTCATTCCTTCTTAACGAACAATTTCTTATGATCAACTCTCTGCTTCAGATTGTAATGCATGCTTATGAATGAACTCAATTCTTCTTATCGAACTTGCTTTTTCCGAACGAATTCAATTCTTCTAGTGAACTCTTTTCTCCTAATCGAACTCTTTGCTTTCGAATGAACTCTCTTTGCGTCTGGTTGAACTCGTTGCTTTTGATTGAAATCCTCTCTTCTGAATGATCTTTTCTCTTCTGATGAGCTATTTGTTATTTTCTTCTAGAAGAACTCTATTCTTCAGAAGAAGTCTTTTCATCTTAGTGCACTTGTTTCTTCATAACGAACTTTTTTCTTCCGAAGAACACTTTGCTTTTGAATGAATACTTTGCCTGTTAATGTAAACTTTCCTTATGAGCAAACATTTTTTTCTGAGTAAACTGTTTTCTTCTTATGAACACTTTACTTCTGAATGAGCACGTTCCTTCTGAATAATCTCTTTTCTTCTGAACAAACTCTTTTCTTCATATGAACTTTTAGCATCTAAAAAGGACACTTTGCCTTTGAATGAAATCTTTTTTTTCTATTGAACACTTTGCTTCGGAATGTTCTCCTCGCTGCTGGCAGAACGTTTCTCTTCTGGTGGACTCTTTGCCTCTGAATATACTCCTTGCATTAAAACAGACTCTTTTTTTCAAAATGAACTCGTTCCTTCTAGTGAACTCTTTCCTTCTGACGAACCTATTGCTTCTGATCGAACTCTTTCCTTCTAAATGTACTCGTTGCTTTTGAATGAGCTCTGTTCGTTTGAATAAACTCCCTTCTGTTGAGTAACTCTACTTTTTTTATGAATCCCATGCTATCGAATGAACTATATGCTTCTAAATAAACTCTTGTCTTCTAAACCGAACTATTATCTTCATAAGAACTCTTTGCTTATAGACTAACTTTATGCTTCTTAATGTACTCTTTCCTTCGAAATGAAAGCTTTCCGTGTCGACAAGCTCTTTTCTTTTGAACGAAATATTCGTTACTGAAGAACTCTTTGGTTCTAAATCCAAAATTTCCATAAGAACTCTTTACATTTATACGAACTCCTTATTTTTGAATAAATGTCTTTCTTCTAAATCAGCTCTATTCTTCTGAATACACTCATTTCCTCCGACGAACTCATTTCTTCTTAACGAACTCTTTTTTTCTGATGAACGCTGTGCTTCTTAACTAACTCTTTGCTTCGAGATGACAACCTCACTTTCGAGTGAAGTCGTTCTGTCTGAATGAATTCAATACTTCGGAATGAACTCTCTTCCTCCAACTCAACTCTTTTCTCGTTAAAAGCCATTTTCTTCTTAAGGAACTCGATTATCCAGTGGACACTTTGCATTGGAACGGGCGCATTGCTTTCGAAGGAACACTTTCTTCCAAATGAACTCCTTTCTTCATATCCACTCGTGACTAAGAAATGAACTCTACGCCTCTAAATATACCACTTCTTGTGATGAACTCTTTTATTCCGAATCAAGTCTTTTTTGTGATGAACGCCTTCCTTCTCAATCAAGTCTTTTCAACTGATGAACTCTTTGCTACCGTGTACACTCCCTACTTCGGAATGAGCATATTTCTTTTGATGAACTATTTGCATCATAACGTACTCCTTGCCTATGAATGAACTCTAATTTTCTTAATGAACTAGCTTCTTCTGAATTAATTCTTTTCTTCTAGTGAACTCTTTATTTTGAACTGAACCCTCTGCTCCTGGATGAACTCTTTGCTCCGGACTGAACTCCCATATTTTGAACCAACTTTTTGCTTCTGAATCAACTCCTGGCTTTTGAATGAACTCTAGGTTTTTTAATATACTTATTTCCTCCGAACTCCTGCTTTTGAATGAACGCTATGCTTATGAATATACTTATTTCTTCTAAACGAACTCTTTTCTTCTGATCAACTCTTCATATCGAAATGAACTCCTCGCTTCTAAATGCACTCCTTTCTTCTGAATGAACTCCATGCTTCCGATCGAACTCTTTCTATTCGAATGTACTCGTTGCTTTTCAAAGAACGATGTTCGTATGAATGAACTCCCCTCCATTGAACGAACTATTCTTTTAATGAATTTTTTCCCCGTGAATGAACTCTTTGCTTCTGAATGACCTCTCTTCTTCTAAACGAACTATTCAATTCATGTGAACTTTTTGCTTCTAGACGAACTCTAAGCTTCTTAATGTACTCCTTTTTTCTGAATGAACTCATTCCTTCTCAACGAGCTCTTTTATTCTAATTAATGCTTCGCTTTTCAGTATACCCCGTGCTTCTGAATGAACTCTTTTCTTATGAACGAAATCTTTACTATTGAAGAACTCTTTGGCTCTAAATTCAAACTTTCCTTATGAACTCATTACTTTTAAACAAACTCCTTCCCACTGAATGAATGTCTTTCCTCTGAATGAACTCTATTCTTCCGATTAAACTCATTTCCTCTGATGAACTCATTTCCTGTGAACGAACTCTTTTCTTCTTATGAGCCTTGTGCTTCTTAATGACAACCTTGCATTTGAATGTACTCATTCGGTCAGAATGATCACATTATTTCGAAATGAACTCTCTTCTTACTATAAACCATTTTCTTCCGAATGAACTCGATTTTCCGATGGACACCTTGTTTTGGAATGAGCACATTGCTTCAGAAGGAATACTTTTCTTCCAAATGAACTCTTTCCTTCTAATCAAATCCTAATTTCAAAATGAACTCCTTGCTTCTAAATGCACTCCTTCCTGTGATGAGCTCTTTTCTTCTTAATCAAATCTTTTCTGTGCTGAACACCTTCCTCCTGAATCAAGTTTTTTCTTCTGATAAACTCATTGCTTTTGCATACACTCCTTGCTTCAGAATGGGCATATTTCTTTTGATCAACTCATTGCATCATAATGTACGCCTTGCCTCTGAATGAACTCTATTTTTCTTAATGAACGAGCTTCTTCTGAATGAATTCTTTTCTTCTAGTGAACTCTTTACTTTGAATTAACCCTTTCCTCCTGGGTGAACTCTTTGCTCCTGGCCGAACTCCCAGCTTTTGAACGAAATATTTGATTTTGAATCGACTCCTCGCTTTTGATTGAACTCCATGTTTCTGAATGTACTTATTTCCTTCGATGAACCCATTTCTTCCAAATGAACTCTTTTCTTCTAAACGAACTCTTTATATCGAAATGACCTCCTCGCTTCCAAATATACTCCTTTCTTCTAAATGAACTCCTTGCTTTCAATCGAACTCTTTATGTCTGAATGTGCTCGTTGCTTTCGAATGAATGATGTTCATACGAATGAACTCCCCTCTACCGAGTGAACTCTTCTTTTAATGAATTCTTTGCTTCCGAATGAACTCTTTCCTTCAAAACGAACTTTTTTCTTCACGTCAACTCTTTGCTTCTAGACGAACACTAAGCTTCATAGCGTACTCCTTCTTTCTGAATAAACTCTTTCCTTCTTAACGAACTCTTTTCGTCTAATTAACTCTTCATATTTTAGGATATCCCGTGCCTCTAAATGAACTCTTTTCTTATGAATGAAGTCTTTACTGCTGAAGAACTCTTTGGTTCTAAATGCAAACTTTCCAAAGGAACGCATTACTTTCAAAAAAACTCCTTACCTCTGAATGAATGTCTTTCTTCTTAATGAACTCTATTATTCTGATTAAACTCATTTCCTCTGATGAACTCATTTCTTGTGAACGAACTCTTTTTCTTCTGTTGAATTTTGTACCTCTTAATGATCTCTTTGCTTCAGAATGACAGCCTTGCTTTCGAATGAACTCGTCCGGTCTGAATGAACTCATTAGTTCGAAGTGAACTCCCCCTCTTGCAGCTGAAATTGTTTCTTACTATAAGCCATTTTCTTCTAGGCAAACTCGATTTTCCGATGGACACCTTGTTCTCGATTGAGCGCATTGCTTCAGACGGAATACTTTTCTTCCAAATGAACTCTTTTCTTCTAATCAAATCTTAATTTCGAAATGAACTCCCTGCTTCTAACTGTACTCCTACCTGTGATAAACCTTTTTCTTCTTAATCAAATCTTTTCAGCCATGAACACCTTCTTTCTGGATCAAGCCTTTTCAACTGATGAACTATTTGCTTCTATATACACTCCTTGCTTTTGTTGGAATGGGCTCATTTCTTTTGATCAACTCTTTGCTTCATAATGTACTCCTTGCCTCTAAATGAACTCTATTCTTCATAGTGAACTAGCTTCTTCTGAAGGAATTCTTTTCTTCCAGCGAACTCTTTGCTTTGAATTGAACTCTTTGCTCTCGATTGAACTCTTCGCTTCCGACTGAACTCCTTACTATTGAATGATTTCTTTGCTTGTAAATGAACTCCTGGCTTTCGAATTAACTCTACGCTTCTGAGTAAACTCATTTCCTCTGATGAACTCATTTCCTCTAAACAAACTCTTTTCTTTCGATCAACTCTTTATATCAAAATGAACTCCTCACTTTGAAAAGAACTCCTTTTATCTGATGAACTCTTTGCTATTTACTTTTAAATAAATCATTTTCTCCCAATCGAACTGCTTTCATCGGGTGAACCCTTTTCTTTTAAATGTACACCTTGAATCTAATTGAACTCTGCTCTTCCGGAGAACTCTTTGCTTCGGGATGTACTCCTTGGTTCTCGATGAATTCTTTTCTTCTGAACCAACTATTTTTTTCCGAATGAACTATGTTCATCTGACGAACTCATTGCATCTGAATATTCACCATGCTATTATATGAACTCTTCTGAAAGTACTCCGTTCTGGTGATGAACTCTTTGCTTCAAATTGTACTCCTTGCTTTTAGATGAACCCTTTTCTTCTAAATGAAGTCCGTTCTTCAGATGAACTCATTGCTTCTACATGTGCTCCTTTCTTCACAATAAACTCATTCCTTCTTAACGAACAATTTCTTATGATCAACTCTCTGCTTCAGATTGTAATGCATGCTTATGAATGAACTCAATTCTTCTTATCGAACTTGCTTTTTCCGAACGAATTCAATTCTTCTAGTGAACTCTTTTCTCCTAATCGAACTCTTTGCTTTCGAATGAACTCTCTTTGCGTCTGGTTGAACTCGTTGCTTTTGATTGAAATCCTCTCTTCTGAATGATCTTTTCTCTTCTGATGAGCTATTTGTTATTTTCTTCTAGAAGAACTCTATTCTTCAGAAGAAGTCTTTTCATCTTAGTGCACTTGTTTCTTCATAACGAACTTTTTTCTTCCGAAGAACACTTTGCTTTTGAATGAATACTTTGCCTGTTAATGTAAACTTTCCTTATGAGCAAACATTTTTTTCTGAGTAAACTGTTTTCTTCTTATGAACACTTTACTTCTGAATGAGCACGTTCCTTCTGAATAATCTCTTTTCTTCTGAACAAACTCTTTTCTTCATATGAACTTTTAGCATCTAAAAAGGACACTTTGCCTTTGAATGAAATCTTTTTTTTCTATTGAACACTTTGCTTCGGAATGTTCTCCTCGCTGCTGGCAGAACGTTTCTCTTCTGGTGGACTCTTTGCCTCTGAATATACTCCTTGCATTAAAACAGACTCTTTTTTTCAAAATGAACTCGTTCCTTCTAGTGAACTCTTTCCTTCTGACGAACCTATTGCTTCTGATCGAACTCTTTCCTTCTAAATGTACTCGTTGCTTTTGAATGAGCTCTGTTCGTTTGAATAAACTCCCTTCTGTTGAGTAACTCTACTTTTTTTATGAATCCCATGCTATCGAATGAACTATATGCTTCTAAATAAACTCTTGTCTTCTAAACCGAACTATTATCTTCATAAGAACTCTTTGCTTATAGACTAACTTTATGCTTCTTAATGTACTCTTTCCTTCGAAATGAAAGCTTTCCGTGTCGACAAGCTCTTTTCTTTTGAACGAAATATTCGTTACTGAAGAACTCTTTGGTTCTAAATCCAAAATTTCCATAAGAACTCTTTACATTTATACGAACTCCTTATTTTTGAATAAATGTCTTTCTTCTAAATCAGCTCTATTCTTCTGAATACACTCATTTCCTCCGACGAACTCATTTCTTCTTAACGAACTCTTTTTTTCTGATGAACGCTGTGCTTCTTAACTAACTCTTTGCTTCGAGATGACAACCTCACTTTCGAGTGAAGTCGTTCTGTCTGAATGAATTCAATACTTCGGAATGAACTCTCTTCCTCCAACTCAACTCTTTTCTCGTTAAAAGCCATTTTCTTCTTAAGGAACTCGATTATCCAGTGGACACTTTGCATTGGAACGGGCGCATTGCTTTCGAAGGAACACTTTCTTCCAAATGAACTCCTTTCTTCATATCCACTCGTGACTAAGAAATGAACTCTACGCCTCTAAATATACCACTTCTTGTGATGAACTCTTTTATTCCGAATCAAGTCTTTTTTGTGATGAACGCCTTCCTTCTCAATCAAGTCTTTTCAACTGATGAACTCTTTGCTACCGTGTACACTCCCTACTTCGGAATGAGCATATTTCTTTTGATGAACTATTTGCATCATAACGTACTCCTTGCCTATGAATGAACTCTAATTTTCTTAATGAACTAGCTTCTTCTGAATTAATTCTTTTCTTCTAGTGAACTCTTTATTTTGAACTGAACCCTCTGCTCCTGGATGAACTCTTTGCTCCGGACTGAACTCCCATATTTTGAACCAACTTTTTGCTTCTGAATCAACTCCTGGCTTTTGAATGAACTCTAGGTTTTTTAATATACTTATTTCCTCCGAACTCCTGCTTTTGAATGAACGCTATGCTTATGAATATACTTATTTCTTCTAAACGAACTCTTTTCTTCTGATCAACTCTTCATATCGAAATGAACTCCTCGCTTCTAAATGCACTCCTTTCTTCTGAATGAACTCCATGCTTCCGATCGAACTCTTTCTATTCGAATGTACTCGTTGCTTTTCAAAGAACGATGTTCGTATGAATGAACTCCCCTCCATTGAACGAACTATTCTTTTAATGAATTTTTTCCCCGTGAATGAACTCTTTGCTTCTGAATGACCTCTCTTCTTCTAAACGAACTATTCAATTCATGTGAACTTTTTGCTTCTAGACGAACTCTAAGCTTCTTAATGTACTCCTTTTTTCTGAATGAACTCATTCCTTCTCAACGAGCTCTTTTATTCTAATTAATGCTTCGCTTTTCAGTATACCCCGTGCTTCTGAATGAACTCTTTTCTTATGAACGAAATCTTTACTATTGAAGAACTCTTTGGCTCTAAATTCAAACTTTCCTTATGAACTCATTACTTTTAAACAAACTCCTTCCCACTGAATGAATGTCTTTCCTCTGAATGAACTCTATTCTTCCGATTAAACTCATTTCCTCTGATGAACTCATTTCCTGTGAACGAACTCTTTTCTTCTTATGAGCCTTGTGCTTCTTAATGACAACCTTGCATTTGAATGTACTCATTCGGTCAGAATGATCACATTATTTCGAAATGAACTCTCTTCTTACTATAAACCATTTTCTTCCGAATGAACTCGATTTTCCGATGGACACCTTGTTTTGGAATGAGCACATTGCTTCAGAAGGAATACTTTTCTTCCAAATGAACTCTTTCCTTCTAATCAAATCCTAATTTCAAAATGAACTCCTTGCTTCTAAATGCACTCCTTCCTGTGATGAGCTCTTTTCTTCTTAATCAAATCTTTTCTGTGCTGAACACCTTCCTCCTGAATCAAGTTTTTTCTTCTGATAAACTCATTGCTTTTGCATACACTCCTTGCTTCAGAATGGGCATATTTCTTTTGATCAACTCATTGCATCATAATGTACGCCTTGCCTCTGAATGAACTCTATTTTTCTTAATGAACGAGCTTCTTCTGAATGAATTCTTTTCTTCTAGTGAACTCTTTACTTTGAATTAACCCTTTCCTCCTGGGTGAACTCTTTGCTCCTGGCCGAACTCCCAGCTTTTGAACGAAATATTTGATTTTGAATCGACTCCTCGCTTTTGATTGAACTCCATGTTTCTGAATGTACTTATTTCCTTCGATGAACCCATTTCTTCCAAATGAACTCTTTTCTTCTAAACGAACTCTTTATATCGAAATGACCTCCTCGCTTCCAAATATACTCCTTTCTTCTAAATGAACTCCTTGCTTTCAATCGAACTCTTTATGTCTGAATGTGCTCGTTGCTTTCGAATGAATGATGTTCATACGAATGAACTCCCCTCTACCGAGTGAACTCTTCTTTTAATGAATTCTTTGCTTCCGAATGAACTCTTTCCTTCAAAACGAACTTTTTTCTTCACGTCAACTCTTTGCTTCTAGACGAACACTAAGCTTCATAGCGTACTCCTTCTTTCTGAATAAACTCTTTCCTTCTTAACGAACTCTTTTCGTCTAATTAACTCTTCATATTTTAGGATATCCCGTGCCTCTAAATGAACTCTTTTCTTATGAATGAAGTCTTTACTGCTGAAGAACTCTTTGGTTCTAAATGCAAACTTTCCAAAGGAACGCATTACTTTCAAAAAAACTCCTTACCTCTGAATGAATGTCTTTCTTCTTAATGAACTCTATTATTCTGATTAAACTCATTTCCTCTGATGAACTCATTTCTTGTGAACGAACTCTTTTTCTTCTGTTGAATTTTGTACCTCTTAATGATCTCTTTGCTTCAGAATGACAGCCTTGCTTTCGAATGAACTCGTCCGGTCTGAATGAACTCATTAGTTCGAAGTGAACTCCCCCTCTTGCAGCTGAAATTGTTTCTTACTATAAGCCATTTTCTTCTAGGCAAACTCGATTTTCCGATGGACACCTTGTTCTCGATTGAGCGCATTGCTTCAGACGGAATACTTTTCTTCCAAATGAACTCTTTTCTTCTAATCAAATCTTAATTTCGAAATGAACTCCCTGCTTCTAACTGTACTCCTACCTGTGATAAACCTTTTTCTTCTTAATCAAATCTTTTCAGCCATGAACACCTTCTTTCTGGATCAAGCCTTTTCAACTGATGAACTATTTGCTTCTATATACACTCCTTGCTTTTGTTGGAATGGGCTCATTTCTTTTGATCAACTCTTTGCTTCATAATGTACTCCTTGCCTCTAAATGAACTCTATTCTTCATAGTGAACTAGCTTCTTCTGAAGGAATTCTTTTCTTCCAGCGAACTCTTTGCTTTGAATTGAACTCTTTGCTCTCGATTGAACTCTTCGCTTCCGACTGAACTCCTTACTATTGAATGATTTCTTTGCTTGTAAATGAACTCCTGGCTTTCGAATTAACTCTACGCTTCTGAGTAAACTCATTTCCTCTGATGAACTCATTTCCTCTAAACAAACTCTTTTCTTTCGATCAACTCTTTATATCAAAATGAACTCCTCACTTCGAAAAGAACTCCTTCTCTCTGATGAACTCTTTGCTATTTACTTTTAAATAAATCATTTTCTCCCAATCGAACTGCTTTCGTCGGGTGAACTCTTTTCTTTTAAATGTACACCTTGAATCTAATTGAACTCTGCTCTTCCGGAGAACTCTTTGCTTCGGGATGTACTCCTTGGTTCTCGATGAATTCTTTTCTTCTGAACCAACTATTTTTTTCCGAATGAACTATGTTCATCTGACGAACTCATTGCATCTGAATATTCACCATGCTGTTATATGAACTCTTCTGAAAGTACTCCGTTCTGGTGATGAACTCTTTGCTTCAAATTGTACTCCTTGCTTTTAGATGAACCCTTTTCTTCTAAATGAAGTCCGTTCTTCAGATGAACTCATTGCTTCTACATGTGCTCCTTTCTTCACAATAAACTCATTCCTTCTTAACGAACAATTTCTTATGATCAACTCTCTGCTTCAGATTGTAATGCATGCTTATGAATGAACTCAATTCTTCTTATCGAACTTGCTTCTTCCGAACGAATTCAATTCTTCTAGTGAACTCTTTTCTCCTAATCGAACTCTTTGCTTTCGAATGAACTCTCTTTGCGTCTGGTTGAACTCGTTGCTTTTGATTGAAATCCCCTCTTCTGAATGATCTTTTCTCTTCTGATGAGCTATTTGTTATTTTCTTCTAGAAGAACTCTATTCTTCAGAAGAAGTCTTTTCATCTTAGTGCACTTGTTTCTTCATAACGAACTTTTTTCTTCCGAAGAACACTTTGCTTTTGAATGAATACTTTGCCTGTTAATGTAAACTTTCCTTATGAGCAAACATTTTTTTCTGAGTAAACTGTTTTCTTCTTATGAACACTTTACTTCTGAATGAGCACGTTCCTTCTGAATAATCTCTTTTCTTCTGAACAAACTCTTTTCTTCATATGAACTTTTAGCATCTAAAAAGGACACTTTGCCTTTGAATGAAATCTTTTTTTTCTATTGAACACTTTGCTTCGGAATGTTCTCCTCGCTGCTGGCAGAACGTTTCTCTTCTGGTGGACTCTTTGCCTCTGAATATACTCCTTGCATTAAAACAGACTCTTTTTTTCAAAATGAACTCGTTCCTTCTAGTGAACTCTTTCCTTCTGACGAACCTATTGCTTCTGATCGAACTCTTTCCTTCTAAATGTACTCGTTGCTTTTGAATGAGCTCTGTTCGTTTGAATAAACTCCCTTCTGTTGAGTAACTCTACTTTTTTTATGAATCCCATGCTATCGAATGAACTATATGCTTCTAAATAAACTCTTGTCTTCTAAACCGAACTATTATCTTCATAAGAACTCTTTGCTTATAGACTAACTTTATGCTTCTTAATGTACTCTTTCCTTCGAAATGAAAGCTTTCCGTCTCGACAAGCTCTTTTCTTTTGAACGAAATATTCGTTACTGAAGAACTCTTTGGTTCTAAATCCAAAATTTCCATAAGAACTCTTTACATTTATACGAACTCCTTATTTTTGAATAAATGTCTTTCTTCTAAATCAGCTCTATTCTTCTGAATACACTCATTTCCTCCGACGAACTCATTTCTTCTTAACGAACTCTTTTTTTCTGATGAACGCTGTGCTTCTTAACTAACTCTTTGCTTCGAGATGACAACCTCACTTTCGAGTGAAGTCGTTCTGTCTGAATGAATTCAATACTTCGGAATGAACTCTCTTCCTCCAACTCAACTCTTTTCTCGTTAAAAGCCATTTTCTTCTTAAGGAACTCGATTATCCAGTGGACACTTTGCATTGGAACGGGCGCATTGCTTTCGAAGGAACACTTTCTTCCAAATGAACTCCTTTCTTCATATCCACTCGTGACTAAGAAATGAACTCTACGCCTCTAAATATACCACTTCTTGTGATGAACTCTTTTATTCCGAATCAAGTCTTTTTTGTGATGAACGCCTTCCTTCTCAATCAAGTCTTTTCAACTGATGAACTCTTTGCTACCGTGTACACTCCCTACTTCGGAATGAGCATATTTCTTTTGATGAACTATTTGCATCATAACGTACTCCTTGCCTATGAATGAACTCTAATTTTCTTAATGAACTAGCTTCTTCTGAATTAATTCTTTTCTTCTAGTGAACTCTTTATTTTGAACTGAACCCTCTGCTCCTGGATGAACTCTTTGCTCCGGACTGAACTCCCATATTTTGAACCAACTTTTTGCTTCTGAATCAACTCCTGGCTTTTGAATGAACTCTAGGTTTTTTAATATACTTATTTCCTCCGAACTCCTGCTTTTGAATGAACGCTATGCTTATGAATATACTTATTTCTTCTAAACGAACTCTTTTCTTCTGATCAACTCTTCATATCGAAATGAACTCCTCGCTTCTAAATGCACTCCTTTCTTCTGAATGAACTCCATGCTTCCGATCGAACTCTTTCTATTCGAATGTACTCGTTGCTTTTCAAAGAACGATGTTCGTATGAATGAACTCCCCTCCATTGAACGAACTATTCTTTTAATGAATTTTTTCCCCGTGAATGAACTCTTTGCTTCTGAATGACCTCTCTTCTTCTAAACGAACTATTCAATTCATGTGAACTTTTTGCTTCTAGACGAACTCTAAGCTTCTTAATGTACTCCTTTTTTCTGAATGAACTCATTCCTTCTCAACGAGCTCTTTTATTCTAATTAATGCTTCGCTTTTCAGTATACCCCGTGCTTCTGAATGAACTCTTTTCTTATGAACGAAATCTTTACTATTGAAGAACTCTTTGGCTCTAAATTCAAACTTTCCTTATGAACTCATTACTTTTAAACAAACTCCTTCCCACTGAATGAATGTCTTTCCTCTGAATGAACTCTATTCTTCCGATTAAACTCATTTCCTCTGATGAACTCATTTCCTGTGAACGAACTCTTTTCTTCTTATGAGCCTTGTGCTTCTTAATGACAACCTTGCATTTGAATGTACTCATTCGGTCAGAATGATCACATTATTTCGAAATGAACTCTCTTCTTACTATAAACCATTTTCTTCCGAATGAACTCGATTTTCCGATGGACACCTTGTTTTGGAATGAGCACATTGCTTCAGAAGGAATACTTTTCTTCCAAATGAACTCTTTCCTTCTAATCAAATCCTAATTTCAAAATGAACTCCTTGCTTCTAAATGCACTCCTTCCTGTGATGAGCTCTTTTCTTCTTAATCAAATCTTTTCTGTGCTGAACACCTTCCTCCTGAATCAAGTTTTTTCTTCTGATAAACTCATTGCTTTTGCATACACTCCTTGCTTCAGAATGGGCATATTTCTTTTGATCAACTCATTGCATCATAATGTACGCCTTGCCTCTGAATGAACTCTATTTTTCTTAATGAACGAGCTTCTTCTGAATGAATTCTTTTCTTCTAGTGAACTCTTTACTTTGAATTAACCCTTTCCTCCTGGGTGAACTCTTTGCTCCTGGCCGAACTCCCAGCTTTTGAACGAACTATTTGATTTTGAATCGACTCCTCGCTTTTGATTGAACTCCATCTTTCTGAATGTACTTATTTCCTTCGATGAACCCATTTCTTCTAAATGAACTCTTTTCTTCTAAACGAACTCTTTATATCGAAATGACCTCCTCGCTTCCAAATATACTCCTTTCTTCTAAATGAACTCCTTGCTTTCAATCGAACTCTTTATGTCTGAATGTACTCGTTGCTTTCGAATGAATGATGTTCATACGAATGAACTCCCCTCTACCGAGTGAACTCTTCTTTTAATGAATTCTTTGCTTCCGAATGAACTCTTTCCTTCAAAACGAACTAATTTTCTTCACGTCAACTCTTTGCTTCTAGACGAACACTAAGCTTCATAGTGTACCCCTTCTTTCTGAATAAACTCTTTCCTTCTTAACGAACTCTTTTCGTCTAATTAACTCTTCATATTTTAGGATATCCCGTGCCTCTAAATGAACTCTTTTCTTATGAATGAAGTCTTTACTACTGAAGAACTCTTTGGTTCTAAATGCAAACTTTCCAAAGGAACGCATTACTTTCAAAAAAACTCCTTACCTCTGAATGAATGTCTTTCTTCTTAGTGAACTCTATTATTCTGATTAAACTCATTTCCTCTGATGAACTCATTTCTTGTGAACGAACTCTTTTTCTTCTATTGAATTTTGTACCTCTTAATGATCTCTTTGCTTCAGAATGACAGCCTTGCTTTCGAATGAACTCGTCCGGTCTGAATGAACTCATTAGTTCGAAATGAACTCCCCCTCTTGCAGCCGAAATTTTTTCTTACTATAAGCCATTTTCTTCTAGGCAAACTCGATTTTCCGATGGACACCTTGTTCTCGATTGAGCGCATTGCTTCAGACGGAATACTTTTCTTCCAAATGAACTCTTTTCTTCTAATCAAATCTTAATTTCGAAATGAACTCCCTGCTTCTAACTGTACTCCTACCTGTGATAAACCTTTTTCTTCTTAATCAAATCTTTTCAGCCATGAACACCTTCTTTCTGGATCAAGCCTTTTCAACTGATGAACTATTTGCTTCTATATACACTCCTTGCTTTTGTTGGAATGGGCTCATTTCTTTTGATCAACTCTTTGCTTCATAATGTACTCCTTGCCTCTAAATGAACTCTATTCTTCATAGTGAACTAGCTTCTTCTGAAGGAATTCTTTTCTTCCAGCGAACTCTTTGCTTTGAATTGAACTCTTTGCTCTCGATTGAACTCTTCGCTTCCGACTGAACTCCTTACTATTGAATGATTTCTTTGCTTGTAAATGAACTCCTGGCTTTCGAATTAACTCTACGCTTCTGAGTAAAGTCATTTCCTCTAAACAAACTCTTTTCTTTCGATCAACTCTTTATATCAAAATGAACTCCTCACTTCGAAAAGCACTCCTTCTGTCTGATGAACTCTTTGCTATTTACTTTTAAATAAATCATTTTCCCCCAATCGAACTGCTTTCATCAGGTGAACTCTTTTCTTTCAAATGTACACCTTGAATCTAATTGAACTCTGCTCTTCCGGAGAACTCTTTGCTTCGGGATGTACTCCTTGGTTCTCGATGAATTCTTTTCTTCTGAACCAACTATTTTTTTCCGAATGAACTATGTTCATCTGACGAACTCATTGCATCTGAATATTCACCATGCTGTTATATGAACTCTTCTGAAAGTACTCCGTTCTGGTGATGAACTCTTTGCTTCAAATTGTACTCCTTGCTTATAGATGAACCCTTTTCTTCTAAATGAAGTCCGTTCTTCAGATGAACTCATTGCTTCTACATGTGCTCCTTTCTTCACAATAAACTCATTCCTTCTTAACGAACAATTTCTTATGATCAACTCTCTGCTTCAGATTGTAATGCATGCTTATGAATGAACTCAATTCTTCTTATCGAACTTGCTTCTTCCGAACGAATTCAATTCTTCTAGTGAACTCTTTTCTCCTAATCGATCTCTTTGCTTTCGAATGAACTCTCTTTGAGTCTGGTTGAACTCGTTGCTTTTGATTGAAATCCTCTCTTCTGAATGATCTTTTCTCTTCTGATGAGCTATTTGTTATTTGCTTCTAGAAGAACTCTATTCTTCAGAAGAAGTCTTTTCATCTTAGTGCACTTGTTTCTTCATAACGAACTTTTTTCTTCCGAAGAACACTTTGCTTTTGAATGAATACTTTGCCTGTTAATGTAAACTTTCCTTATGAGCAAACATTTTTTTCTGAATAAACTGTTTTCTTCTTATGAACACTTTACTTCTGAATGAGCACGTTCCTTCTGAATAATCTCTTTTCTTCTGAACAAACTCTTTTCTTCATATGAACTTTTAGCATCTAAAAAGGACACTTTGCCTTTGAATGAAATCTTTTTTTTCTATTGAACACTTCGCTTCGGAATGTTCTCCTCGCTGCTGGCAGAACGTTTCTCTTCAGGTGGACTCTTTGCCTCTGAATATACTCCTTGCATTAAAACAAACTCTTTTTTTCAAAATGAACTCGTTCCTTCTAGTGAACTCTTTCCTTCTGACGAACCTATTGCTTCTGATCGAACTCTTTCCTTCTAAATGTACTCGTTGCTTTTGAATGAGCTCTGTTCGTTTGAATAAACTCCCTTCTGTTGAGTGAACTCTACTCTTTTTATGAATCCCATGCTATCGAATGAACTATATGCTTCTAAATAAACTCTTGTCTTCTAAAACGAACTATTATCTTCATATGAACTCTTTGCTTATAGACTAACTTTATGCTTCTTAATGTACTCTTTCCTTCGAAATGAAAGCTTTCCGTCTCGACAAGCTCTTTTCTTTTGAACGAAATATTCGTTACTGAAGAACTCTTTGGTTCTAAATCCAAAATTTCCATAAGAACTCTTTACATTTATACGAACTCCTTATTTTTGAATAAATGTCTTTCTTCTAAATCAGCTCTATTCTTCTGAATACACTCATTTCCTCCGACGAACTCATTTCTTCTTAACGAACTCTTTTTTTCTGATGAACGCTGTGCTTCTTAACGAACTCTTTGCTTCGAGATGACAACCTCACTTTCGAGTGAAGTCGTTCTGTCTGAATGAATTCATTACTTCGGAATGAACTCTCTTCCTCCAACTCAACTCTTTTCTCGTTAAAAGCCATTTTCTTCTTAAGGAACTCGATTATCCAGTGGACACTTTGCATTGGAACGGGCGCATTGCTTTCGAAGGAACACTTTCTTCCAAATGAACTCCTTTCTTCATATCCACTCGTGACTAAGAAATGAACTCTACGCCTCTAAATATACCACTTCTTGTGATGAACTCTTTTATTCCGAATCAAGTCTTTTTTGTGATGAACGCCTTCCTTCTCAATCAAGTCTTTTCAACTGATGAACTCTTTGCTACCGTGTACACTCCCTACTTCGGAATGAGCATATTTCTTTTGATGAACTATTTGCATCATAACGTACTCCTTGCCTATGAATGAACTCTAATTTTCTTAATGAACTAGCTTCTTCTGAATTAATTCTTTTCTTCTAGTGAACTCTTTATTTTGAATTGAACCCTCTGCTCCTGGATGAACTCTTTGCTCCTGACTGAACTCCCATATTTTGAACCAACTTTTTGCTTCTGAATCAACTCCTGGCTTTTGAATGAACTCTAGGTTTTTTAATATACTTATTTCCTCCGAACTCCTGCTTTTGAATGAACGCTATGCTTACGAATATACTTATTTCTTCTAAACGAACTCTTTTCTTCTGATCAACTCTTCATATCGAAATGAACTCCTCGCTTCTAAATGCACTCCTTTCTTCTGAATGAACTCCATGCTTCCGATCGAACTCTTTCTATTCGAATGTACTCGTTGCTTTTCAAAGAACGATGTTCGTATGAATGAACTCCCCTCCATTGAACGAACTATTCTTTTAATGAATTTTTTCCCCGTGAATGAACTCTTTGCTTCTGAATGACCTCTCTTCTTCTAAACGAACTATTCAGTTCATGTGAACTTTTTGCTTCTAGACGAACTCTAAGCTTCTTAATGTACTCCTTTTTTCTGAATGAACTCATTCCTTCTCAACGAGCTCTTTTATTCTAATTAACGCTTCGCTTTTCAGTATACCCCGTGCTTCTGAATGAATTCTTTTCTTATGAACGAAATCTTTACTATTGAAGAACTCTTTGGCTCTAAATTCAAACTTTCCTTATGAACTCATTACTTTTAAACAAACTCCTTCCCATTGAATGAATGTCTTTCCTCTGAATGAACTCTATTCTTCTGATTAAACTCATTTCCTCTGATGAACTCATTTCCTGTGAACGAACTCTTTTCTTCTTATGAACCTTGTGCTTCTTAATGACAACCTTGCATTTGAATGTACTCATTCGGTCAGAATGATCACATTATTTCGAAATGAACTCTCCTCTTACTATAAACCACTTTCTTCCGAATGAACTCGATTTTCAGATGGACACCTTGTTTTGGAATGAGCACATTGCTTCAGAAGGAATACTTTTCTCCCAAATGAACTCTTTCCTTCTAATCAAATCCTAATTTCAAAATGAACTCCTTGCTTCTAAATGCACTCCTTCCTGTGATGAGCTTTTTTCTTCTTAATCAAATCTTTTCTGTGCTGAACACCTTCCTCCTGAATCAAGTTTTTTCTTCTGATAAACTCATTGCTTTTGCATACACTCCTTGCTTCAGAATGGGCATATTTCTTTTGATCAACTCATTGCATCATAATGTACGCCTTGCCTCTGAATGAACTCTATTTTTCTTAATGAACGACCTTCTTCTGAATGAATTCTTTTCTTCTAGTGAACTCTTTACTTTGAATTAACCCTTTCCTCCTGGGTGAACTCTTTGCTCCTGGCTGAACTCCCAGCTTTTGAACGAAATATTTGATTTTGAATCGACTCCTCGCTTTTGATTGAACTCCATGTTTCTGAATGTACTTATTTCCTTCGATGAACCCATTTCTTCCAAATGAACTCTTTTCTTCTAAACGAACTCTTTATATCGAAATGACCTCCTCGCTTCCAAATATACTCCTTTCTTCTAAATGAACTCCTTGCTTTCAATCGAACTCTTTATGTCTGAATGTGCTCGTTGCTTTCGAATGAATGATGTTCATACGAATGAACTCCCCTCTACCGAGTGAACTCTTCTTTTAATGAATTCTTTGCTTCCGAATGAACTCTTTCCTTCAAAACGAACTTTTTTCTTCACGTCAACTCTTTGCTTCTAGACGAACACTAAGCTTCATAGCGTACTCCTTCTTTCTGAATAAACTCTTTCCTTCTTAACGAACTCTTTTCGTCTAATTAACTCTTCATATTTTAGGATATCCCGTGCCTCTAAATGAACTCTTTTCTTATGAATGAAGTCTTTACTGCTGAAGAACTCTTTGGTTCTAAATGCAAACTTTCCAAAGGAACGCATTACTTTCAAAAAAACTCCTTACCTCTGAATGAATGTCTTTCTTCTTAATGAACTCTATTATTCTGATTAAACTCATTTCCTCTGATGAACTCATTTCTTGTGAACGAACTCTTTTTCTTCTGTTGAATTTTGTACCTCTTAATGATCTCTTTGCTTCAGAATGACAGCCTTGCTTTCGAATGAACTCGTCCGGTCTGAATGAACTCATTAGTTCGAAGTGAACTCCCCCTCTTGCAGCTGAAATTTTTTCTTACTATAAGCCATTTTCTTCTAGGCAAACTTGATTTTCCGATGGACACCTTGTTCTCGATTGAGCGCATTGCTTCAGACGGAATACTTTTCTTCCAAATGAACTCTTTTCTTCTAATCAAATCTTAATTTCGAAATGAACTCCCTGCTTCTAACTGTACTCCTACCTGTGATAAACCTTTTTCTTCTTAATCAAATCTTTTCAGCCATGAACACCTTCTTTCTGGATCAAGCCTTTTCAACTGATGAACTATTTGCTTCTATATACACTCCTTGCTTTTGTTGGAATGGGCTCATTTCTTTTGATCAACTCTTTGCTTCATTATGTACTCCTTGCCTCTAAATGAACTCTATTCTTCATAGTGAACTAGCTTCTTCTGAAGGAATTCTTTTCTTCCAGCGAACTCTTTGCTTTGAATTGAACTCTTTGCTCTCGATTGAACTCTTCGCTTCCGACTGAACTCCTTACTATTGAATGATTTCTTTGCTTGTAAATGAACTCCTGGCTTTCGAATTAACTCTACGCTTCTGAGTAAACTCATTTCCTCTGATGAACTCATTTCCTCTAAACAAACTCTTTTCTTTCGATCAACTCTTTATATCAAAATGAACTCCTCACTTCGAAAAGAACTCCTTCTCTCTGATGAACTCTTTGCTATTTACTTTTAAATAAATCATTTTCTCCCAATCGAACTGCTTTCGTCGGGTGAACTCTTTTCTTTTAAATGTACACCTTGAATCTAATTGAACTCTGCTCTTCCGGAGAACTCTTTGCTTCGGGATGTACTCCTTGGTTCTCGATGAATTCTTTTCTTCTGAACCAACTATTTTTTTCCGAATGAACTATGTTCATCTGACGAACTCATTGCATCTGAATATTCACCATGCTGTTATATGAACTCTTCTGAAAGTACTCCGTTCTGGTGATGAACTCTTTGCTTCAAATTGTACTCCTTGCTTTTAGATGAACCCTTTTCTTCTAAATGAAGTCCGTTCTTCAGATGAACTCATTGCTTCTACATGTGCTCCTTTCTTCACAATAAACTCATTCCTTCTTAACGAACAATTTCTTATGATCAACTCTCTGCTTCAGATTGTAATGCATGCTTATGAATGAACTCAATTCTTCTTATCGAACTTGCTTCTTCCGAACGAATTCAATTCTTCTAGTGAACTCTTTTCTCCTAATCGAACTCTTTGCTTTCGAATGAACTCTCTTTGCGTCTGGTTGAACTCGTTGCTTTTGATTGAAATCCTCTCTTCTGAATGATCTTTTCTCTTCGGATGAGCTATTTGTTATTTGCTTCTAGAAGAACTCTATTCTTCAGAAGAAGTCTTTTCATCTTAGTGCACTTGTTTCTTCATAACGAACTTTTTTCTTCCGAAGAACACTTTGCTTTTGAATGAATACTTTGCCTGTTAATGTAAACTTTCCTTATGAGCAAACATTTTTTTCTGAATAAACTGTTTTCTTCTTATGAACACTTTACTTCTGAATGAGCACGTTCCTTCTGAATAATCTCTTTTCTTCTGAACAAACTCTTTTCTTCATATGAACTTTTAGCATCTAAAAAGGACACTTTGCCTTTGAATGAAATCTTTTTTTTCTATTGAACACTTCGCTTCGGAATGTTCTCCTCGCTGCTGGCAGAACGTTTCTCTTCAGGTGGACTCTTTGCCTCTGAATATACTCCTTGCATTAAAACAAACTCTTTTTTTCAAAATGAACTCGTTCCTTCTAGTGAACTCTTTCCTTCTGACGAACCTATTGCTTCTGATCGAACTCTTTCCTTCTAAATGTACTCGTTGCTTTTGAATGAGCTCTGTTCGTTTGAATAAACTCCCTTCTGTTGAGTGAACTCTACTCTTTTTATGAATCCCATGCTATCGAATGAACTATATGCTTCTAAATAAACTCTTGTCTTCTAAAACGAACTATTATCTTCATATGAACTCTTTGCTTATAGACTAACTTTATGCTTCTTAATGTACTCTTTCCTTCGAAATGAAAGCTTTCCGTCTCGACAAGCTCTTTTCTTTTGAACGAAATATTCGTTACTGAAGAACTCTTTGGTTCTAAATCCAAAATTTCCATAAGAACTCTTTACATTTATACGAACTCCTTATTTTTGAATAAATGTCTTTCTTCTAAATCAGCTCTATTCTTCTGAATACACTCATTTCCTCCGACGAACTCATTTCTTCTTAACGAACTCTTTTTTTCTGATGAACGCTGTGCTTCTTAACGAACTCTTTGCTTCGAGATGACAACCTCACTTTCGAGTGAAGTCGTTCTGTCTGAATGAATTCATTACTTCGGAATGAACTCTCTTCCTCCAACTCAACTCTTTTCTCGTTAAAAGCCATTTTCTTCTTAAGGAACTCGATTATCCAGTGGACACTTTGCATTGGAACGGGCGCATTGCTTTCGAAGGAACACTTTCTTCCAAATGAACTCCTTTCTTCATATCCACTCGTGACTAAGAAATGAACTCTACGCCTCTAAATATACCACTTCTTGTGATGAACTCTTTTATTCCGAATCAAGTCTTTTTTGTGATGAACGCCTTCCTTCTCAATCAAGTCTTTTCAACTGATGAACTCTTTGCTACCGTGTACACTCCCTACTTCGGAATGAGCATATTTCTTTTGATGAACTATTTGCATCATAACGTACTCCTTGCCTATGAATGAACTCTAATTTTCTTAATGAACTAGCTTCTTCTGAATTAATTCTTTTCTTCTAGTGAACTCTTTATTTTGAATTGAACCCTCTGCTCCTGGATGAACTCTTTGCTCCTGACTGAACTCCCATATTTTGAACCAACTTTTTGCTTCTGAATCAACTCCTGGCTTTTGAATGAACTCTAGGTTTTTTAATATACTTATTTCCTCCGAACTCCTGCTTTTGAATGAACGCTATGCTTACGAATATACTTATTTCTTCTAAACGAACTCTTTTCTTCTGATCAACTCTTCATATCGAAATGAACTCCTCGCTTCTAAATGCACTCCTTTCTTCTGAATGAACTCCATGCTTCCGATCGAACTCTTTCTATTCGAATGTACTCGTTGCTTTTCAAAGAACGATGTTCGTATGAATGAACTCCCCTCCATTGAACGAACTATTCTTTTAATGAATTTTTTCCCCGTGAATGAACTCTTTGCTTCTGAATGACCTCTCTTCTTCTAAACGAACTATTCAGTTCATGTGAACTTTTTGCTTCTAGACGAACTCTAAGCTTCTTAATGTACTCCTTTTTTCTGAATGAACTCATTCCTTCTCAACGAGCTCTTTTATTCTAATTAACGCTTCGCTTTTCAGTATACCCCGTGCTTCTGAATGAATTCTTTTCTTATGAACGAAATCTTTACTATTGAAGAACTCTTTGGCTCTAAATTCAAACTTTCCTTATGAACTCATTACTTTTAAACAAACTCCTTCCCATTGAATGAATGTCTTTCCTCTGAATGAACTCTATTCTTCTGATTAAACTCATTTCCTCTGATGAACTCATTTCCTGTGAACGAACTCTTTTCTTCTTATGAACCTTGTGCTTCTTAATGACAACCTTGCATTTGAATGTACTCATTCGGTCAGAATGATCACATTATTTCGAAATGAACTCTCCTCTTACTATAAACCACTTTCTTCCGAATGAACTCGATTTTCCGATGGACACCTTGTTTTGGAATGAGCACATTGCTTCAGAAGGAATACTTTTCTCCCAAATGAACTCTTTCCTTCTAATCAAATCCTAATTTCAAAATGAACTCCTTGCTTCTAAATGCACTCCTTCCTGTGATGAGCTCTTTTCTTCTTAATCAAATCTTTTCTGTGCTGAACACCTTCCTCCTGAATCAAGTTTTTTCTTCTGATAAACTCATTGCTTTTGCATACACTCCTTGCTTCAGAATGGGCATATTTCTTTTGATCAACTCATTGCATCATAATGTACGCCTTGCCTCTGAATGAACTCTATTTTTCTTAATGAACGACCTTCTTCTGAATGAATTCTTTTCTTCTAGTGAACTCTTTACTTTGAATTAACCCTTTCCTCCTGGGTGAACTCTTTGCTCCTGGCTGAACTCCCAGCTTTTGAACGAAATATTTGATTTTGAATCGACTCCTCGCTTTTGATTGAACTCCATGTTTCTGAATGTACTTATTTCCTTCGATGAACCCATTTCTTCCAAATGAACTCTTTTCTTCTAAACGAACTCTTTATATCGAAATGACCTCCTCGCTTCCAAAATATACTCCTTTCTTCTAAATGAACTCCTTGCTTTCAATCGAACTCTTTATGTCTGAATGTGCTCGTTGCTTTCGAATGAATGATGTTCATACGAATGAACTCCCCTCTACCGAGTGAACTCTTCTTTTAATGAATTCTTTGCTTCCGAATGAACTCTTTCCTTCAAAACGAACTTTTTTCTTCACGTCAACTCTTTGCTTCTAGACGAACACTAAGCTTCATAGCGTACTCCTTCTTTCTGAATAAACTCTTTCCTTCTTAACGAACTCTTTTCGTCTAATTAACTCTTCATATTTTAGGATATCCCGTGCCTCTAAATGAACTCTTTTCTTATGAATGAAGTCTTTACTGCTGAAGAACTCTTTGGTTCTAAATGCAAACTTTCCAAAGGAACGCATTACTTTCAAAAAAACTCCTTACCTCTGAATGAATGTCTTTCTTCTTAATGAACTCTATTATTCTGATTAAACTCATTTCCTCTGATGAACTCATTTCTTGTGAACGAACTCTTTTTCTTCTGTTGAATTTTGTACCTCTTAATGATCTCTTTGCTTCAGAATGACAGCCTTGCTTTCGAATGAACTCGTCCGGTCTGAATGAACTCATTAGTTCGAAGTGAACTCCCCCTCTTGCAGCTGAAATTTTTTCTTACTATAAGCCATTTTCTTCTAGGCAAACTTGATTTTCCGATGGACACCTTGTTCTCGATTGAGCGCATTGCTTCAGACGGAATACTTTTCTTCCAAATGAACTCTTTTCTTCTAATCAAATCTTAATTTCGAAATGAACTCCCTGCTTCTAACTGTACTCCTACCTGTGATAAACCTTTTTCTTCTTAATCAAATCTTTTCAGCCATGAACACCTTCTTTCTGGATCAAGCCTTTTCAACTGATGAACTATTTGCTTCTATATACACTCCTTGCTTTTGTTGGAATGGGCTCATTTCTTTTGATCAACTCTTTGCTTCATTATGTACTCCTTGCCTCTAAATGAACTCTATTCTTCATAGTGAACTAGCTTCTTCTGAAGGAATTCTTTTCTTCCAGCGAACTCTTTGCTTTGAATTGAACTCTTTGCTCTCGATTGAACTCTTCGCTTCCGACTGAACTCCTTACTATTGAATGATTTCTTTGCTTGTAAATGAACTCCTGGCTTTCGAATTAACTCTACGCTTCTGAGTAAACTCATTTCCTCTGATGAACTCATTTCCTCTAAACAAACTCTTTTCTTTCGATCAACTCTTTATATCAAAATGAACTCCTCACTTCGAAAAGAACTCCTTCTCTCTGATGAACTCTTTGCTATTTACTTTTAAATAAATCATTTTCTCCCAATCGAACTGCTTTCGTCGGGTGAACTCTTTTCTTTTAAATGTACACCTTGAATCTAATTGAACTCTGCTCTTCCGGAGAACTCTTTGCTTCGGGATGTACTCCTTGGTTCTCGATGAATTCTTTTCTTCTGAACCAACTATTTTTTTCCGAATGAACTATGTTCATCTGACGAACTCATTGCATCTGAATATTCACCATGCTGTTATATGAACTCTTCTGAAAGTACTCCGTTCTGGTGATGAACTCTTTGCTTCAAATTGTACTCCTTGCTTTTAGATGAACCCTTTTCTTCTAAATGAAGTCCGTTCTTCAGATGAACTCATTGCTTCTACATGTGCTCCTTTCTTCACAATAAACTCATTCCTTCTTAACGAACAATTTCTTATGATCAACTCTCTGCTTCAGATTGTAATGCATGCTTATGAATGAACTCAATTCTTCTTATCGAACTTGCTTCTTCCGAACGAATTCAATTCTTCTAGTGAACTCTTTTCTCCTAATCGAACTCTTTGCTTTCGAATGAACTCTCTTTGCGTCTGGTTGAACTCGTTGCTTTTGATTGAAATCCTCTCTTCTGAATGATCTTTTCTCTTCGGATGAGCTATTTGTTATTTGCTTCTAGAAGAACTCTATTCTTCAGAAGAAGTCTTTTCATCTTAGTGCACTTGTTTCTTCATAACGAACTTTTTTCTTCCGAAGAACACTTTGCTTTTGAATGAATACTTTGCCTGTTAATGTAAACTTTCCTTATGAGCAAACATTTTTTTCTGAATAAACTGTTTTCTTCTTATGAACACTTTACTTCTGAATGAGCACGTTCCTTCTGAATAATCTCTTTTCTTCTGAACAAACTCTTTTCTTCATATGAACTTTTAGCATCTAAAAAGGACACTTTGCCTTTGAATGAAATCTTTTTTTTCTATTGAACACTTCGCTTCGGAATGTTCTCCTCGCTGCTGGCAGAACGTTTCTCTTCAGGTGGACTCTTTGCCTCTGAATATACTCCTTGCATTAAAACAAACTCTTTTTTTCAAAATGAACTCGTTCCTTCTAGTGAACTCTTTCCTTCTGACGAACCTATTGCTTCTGATCGAACTCTTTCCTTCTAAATGTACTCGTTGCTTTTGAATGAGCTCTGTTCGTTTGAATAAACTCCCTTCTGTTGAGTGAACTCTACTCTTTTTATGAATCCCATGCTATCGAATGAACTATATGCTTCTAAATAAACTCTTGTCTTCTAAAACGAACTATTATCTTCATATGAACTCTTTGCTTATAGACTAACTTTATGCTTCTTAATGTACTCTTTCCTTCGAAATGAAAGCTTTCCGTCTCGACAAGCTCTTTTCTTTTGAACGAAATATTCGTTACTGAAGAACTCTTTGGTTCTAAATCCAAAATTTCCATAAGAACTCTTTACATTTATACGAACTCCTTATTTTTGAATAAATGTCTTTCTTCTAAATCAGCTCTATTCTTCTGAATACACTCATTTCCTCCGACGAACTCATTTCTTCTTAACGAACTCTTTTTTTCTGATGAACGCTGTGCTTCTTAACGAACTCTTTGCTTCGAGATGACAACCTCACTTTCGAGTGAAGTCGTTCTGTCTGAATGAATTCATTACTTCGGAATGAACTCTCTTCCTCCAACTCAACTCTTTTCTCGTTAAAAGCCATTTTCTTCTTAAGGAACTCGATTATCCAGTGGACACTTTGCATTGGAACGGGCGCATTGCTTTCGAAGGAACACTTTCTTCCAAATGAACTCCTTTCTTCATATCCACTCGTGACTAAGAAATGAACTCTACGCCTCTAAATATACCACTTCTTGTGATGAACTCTTTTATTCCGAATCAAGTCTTTTTTGTGATGAACGCCTTCCTTCTCAATCAAGTCTTTTCAACTGATGAACTCTTTGCTACCGTGTACACTCCCTACTTCGGAATGAGCATATTTCTTTTGATGAACTATTTGCATCATAACGTACTCCTTGCCTATGAATGAACTCTAATTTTCTTAATGAACTAGCTTCTTCTGAATTAATTCTTTTCTTCTAGTGAACTCTTTATTTTGAACTGAACCCTCTGCTCCTGGATGAACTCTTTGCTCCTGACTGAACTCCCATATTTTGAACCAACTTTTTGCTTCTGAATCAACTCCTGGCTTTTGAATGAACTCTAGGTTTTTTAATATACTTATTTCCTCCGAACTCCTGCTTTTGAATGAACGCTATGCTTATGAATATACTTATTTCTTCTAAACGAACTCTTTTCTTCTGATCAACTCTTCATATCGAAATGAACTCCTCGCTTCTAAATGCACTCCTTTCTTCTGAATGAACTCCATGCTTCCGATCGAACTCTTTCTATTCGAATGTACTCGTTGCTTTTCAAAGAACGATGTTCGTATGAATGAACTCCCCTCCATTGAACGAACTATTCTTTTAATGAATTTTTTTCCCGTGAATGAACTCTTTGCTTCTGAATGACCTCTCTTCTTCTAAACGAACTATTCAACTCATGTGAACTTTTTGCTTCTAGACGAACTCTAAGCTTCTTAATGTACTCCTTTTTTCTGAATGAACTCATTCCTTCTCAACGTGCTCTTTTATTCTAATTAACGCTTCGCTTTTCAGTATACCCCGTGCTTCTGAATGAATTCTTTTCTTATGAACGAAATCTTTACTATTGAAGAACTCTTTGGCTCTAAATTCAAACTTTCCTTATGAACTCATTACTTTTAAACAAACTCCTTCCCATTGAATGAATGTCTTTTCTCTGAATGAACTCTATGCTTCCGATTAACCTCATTTCCTCTGATGAACTCATTTCCTGTGAACGAACTCTTTTCTTCTTATGAACCTTGTGCTTCTTAATGACAACCTTGCATTTGAATGTACTCATTCGGTCAGAATGATCACATTATTTCGAAATGAACTCTCTTCTTACTATAAACCATTTTCTTCCGAATGAACTCGATTTTCCGATGGACACCTTGTTTTGGAATGAGCACATTGCTTCAGAAGGAATACTTTTCTTCCAAATGAACTCTTTCCTTCTAATCAAATCCTAATTTCAAAATGAACTCCTTGCTTCTAAATGCACTCCTTCCTGTGATGAGCTCTTTTCTTCTTAATCAAATCTTTTCTGTGCTGAACACCTTCCTCCTGAATCAAGTTTTTTCTTCTGATAAACTCATTGCTTTTGCATACACTCCTTGCTTCAGAATGGGCATATTTCTTTTGATCAACTCATTGCATCATAATGTACGCCTTGCCTCTGAATGAACTCTATTTTTCTTAATGAACGAGCTTCTTCTGAATGAATTCTTTTCTTCTAGTGAACTCTTTACTTTGAATTAACCCTTTCCTCCTGGGTGAACTCTTTGCTCCTGGCCGAACTCCCAGCTTTTGAACGAACTATTTGATTTTGAATCGACTCCTCGCTTTTGATTGAACTCCATCTTTCTGAATGTACTTATTTCCTTCGATGAACCCATTTCTTCTAAATGAACTCTTTTCTTCTAAACGAACTCTTTATATCGAAATGACCTCCTCGCTTCCAAATATACTCCTTTCTTCTAAATGAACTCCTTGCTTTCAATCGAACTCTTTATGTCTGAATGTACTCGTTGCTTTCGAATGAATGATGTTCATACGAATGAACTCCCCTCTACCGAGTGAACTCTTCTTTTAATGAATTCTTTGCATCCGAATGAACTCTTTCCTTCAAAACGAACTATTTTCTTCACGTCAACTCTTTGCTTCTAGACGAACACTAAGCTTCATAGTGTACTCCTTCTTTCTGAATAAACTCTTTCCTTCTTAACGAACTCTTTTCGTCTAATTAACTCTTCATATTTTAGGATATCCCGTGCCTCTAAATGAACTCTTTTCTTATGAATGAAGTCTTTACTGCTGAAGAACTCTTTGGTTCTAAATGCAAACTTTCCAAAGGAACGCATTACTTTCAAAAAAACTCTTACCTCTGAATGAATGTCTTTCTTCTTAATGAACTCTATTATTCTGATTAAACTCATTTCCTCTGATGAACTCATTTCTTGTGAACGAACTCTTTTTCTTCTGTTTAATTTTGTACCTCTTAACGATCTCTTTGCTTCAGAATGACAGCCTTGCTTTCGAATGAACTCGTCCGGTCTGAATGAACTCATTAGTTCGAAATGAACTCCCCCTCTTGCAGCTGAAATTTTTTCTTACTATAAGCCATTTTCTTCTAGGCAAACTCGATTTTCCGATGGACACCTTGTTCTCGATTGAGCGCATTGCTTCAGACGGAATACTTTTCTTCCAAATGAACTCTTTTCTTCTAATCAAATCTTAATTTCGAAATGAACTCCCTGCTTCTAACTGTACTCCTACCTGTGATAAACCTTTTTCTTCTTAATCAAATCTTTTCAGCCATGAACACCTTCTTTCTGGATCAAGCCTTTTCAACTGATGAACTATTTGCTTCTATATACACTCCTTGCTTTTGTTGGAATGGGCTCATTTCTTTTGATCAACTCTTTGCTTCATAATGTACTCCTTGCCTCTAAATGAACTCTATTCTTCATAGCGAACTAGCTTCTTCTGAAGGAATTCTTTTCTTCCAGCGAACTCTTTGCTTTGAATTGAACTCTTTGCTCTCGATTGAACTCTTCGCTTCCGACTGAACTCCTTACTATTGAATGATTTCTTTGCTTGTAAATGAACTCCTGGCTTTCGAATTAACTCTACGCTTTTGAGTAAACTCATTTCCTCTGATGAACTCATTTCCTCTAAACAAACTCTTTTCTTTCGATCAACTCTTTATATCAAAATGAACTCCTCACTTCGAAAAGCACTCCTTCTGTCTGATGAACTCTTTGCTATTTACTTTTAAATAAATCATTTTCTCCCAATCGAACTGCTTTCATCAGGTGAACTCTTTTCTTTCAAATGTACACCTTGAATCTAATTGAACTCTGCTCTTCCGGAGAACTCTTTGCTTCGGGATGTACTCCTTGGTTCTCGATGAATTCTTTTCTTCTGAACCAACTATTTTTTTCCGAATGAACTATGTTCATCTGACGAACTCATTGCATCTGAATATTCACCATGCTGTTATATGAACTCTTCTGAAAGTACTCCGTTCTGGTGATGAACTCTTTGCTTCAAATTGTACTCCTTGCTTTTAGATGAACCCTTTTCTTCTAAATGAAGTCCGTTCTTCAGATGAACTCATTGCTTCTACATGTGCTCCTTTCTTCACAATAAACTCATTCCTTCTTAACGAACAATTTCTTATGATCAACTCTCTGCTTCAGATTGTAATGCATGCTTATGAATGAACTCAATTCTTCTTATCGAACTTGCTTCTTCCGAACGAATTCAATTCTTCTAGTGAACTCTTTTCTCCTAATCGAACTCTTTGCTTTCGAATGAACTCTCTTTGCGTCTGGTTGAACTCGTTGCTTTTGATTGAAATCCTCTCTTCTGAATGATCTTTTCTCTTCGGATGAGCTATTTGTTATTTGCTTCTAGAAGAACTCTATTCTTCAGAAGAAGTCTTTTCATCTTAGTGCACTTGTTTCTTCATAACGAACTTTTTTCTTCCGAAGAACACTTTGCTTTTGAATGAATACTTTGCCTGTTAATGTAAACTTTCCTTATGAGCAAACATTTTTTTCTGAATAAACTGTTTTCTTCTTATGAACACTTTACTTCTGAATGAGCACGTTCCTTCTGAATAATCTCTTTTCTTCTGAACAAACTCTTTTCTTCATATGAACTTTTAGCATCTAAAAAGGACACTTTGCCTTTGAATGAAATCTTTTTTTTCTATTGAACACTTCGCTTCGGAATGTTCTCCTCGCTGCTGGCAGAACGTTTCTCTTCAGGTGGACTCTTTGCCTCTGAATATACTCCTTGCATTAAAACAAACTCTTTTTTTCAAAATGAACTCGTTCCTTCTAGTGAACTCTTTCCTTCTGACGAACCTATTGCTTCTGATCGAACTCTTTCCTTCTAAATGTACTCGTTGCTTTTGAATGAGCTCTGTTCGTTTGAATAAACTCCCTTCTGTTGAGTGAACTCTACTCTTTTTATGAATCCCATGCTATCGAATGAACTATATGCTTCTAAATAAACTCTTGTCTTCTAAAACGAACTATTATCTTCATATGAACTCTTTGCTTATAGACTAACTTTATGCTTCTTAATGTACTCTTTCCTTCGAAATGAAAGCTTTCCGTCTCGACAAGCTCTTCTCTTTTGAACGAAATATTCGTTACTGAAGAACTCTTTGGTTCTAAATCCAAAATTTCCATAAGAACTCTTTACATTTATACGAACTCCTTATTTTTGAATAAATGTCTTTCTTCTAAATCAGCTCTATTCTTCTGAATACACTCATTTCCTCCGACGAACTCATTTCTTCTTAACGAACTCTTCTTTTCTGATGAACGCTGTGCTTCTTAACGAACTCTTTGCTTCGAAATGACAACCTCACTTTCGAGTGAAGTCGTTCTGTCTGAATGAATTCATTACTTCGGAATGAACTCTCTTCCTCCAACTCAACTCTTTTCTCGTTAAAAGCCATTTTCTTCTTAAGGAACTCGATTATCCAGTGGACACTTTGCATTGGAACGGGCGCATTGCTTTCGAAGGAACACTTTCTTCCAAATGAACTCCTTTCTTCATATCCACTCGTGACTAAGAAATGAACTCTACGCCTCTAAATATACCACTTCTTGTGATGAACTCTTTTATTCCGAATCAAGTCTTTTTTGTGATGAACGCCTTCCTTCTCAATCAAGTCTTTTCAACTGATGAACTCTTTGCTACCGTGTACACTCCCTACTTCGGAATGAGCATATTTCTTTTGATGAACTATTTGCATCATAACGTACTCCTTGCCTATGAATGAACTCTAATTTTCTTAATGAACTAGCTTCTTCTGAATTAATTCTTTTCTTCTAGTGAACTCTTTATTTTGAACTGAACCCTCTGCTCCTGGATGAACTCTTTGCTCCTGACTGAACTCCCATATTTTGAACCAACTTTTTGCTTCTGAATCAACTCCTGGCTTTTGAATGAACTCTAGGTTTTTTAATATACTTATTTCCTCCGAACTCCTGCTTTTGAATGAACGCTATGCTTATGAATATACTTATTTCTTCTAAACGAACTCTTTTCTTCTGATCAACTCTTCATATCGAAACGAACTCCTCGCTTCTAAATGCACTCCTTTCTTCTGAATGAACTCCATGCTTCCGATCGAACTCTTTCTATTCGAATGTACTCGTTGCTTTTCAAAGAACGATGTTCGTATGAATGAACTCCCCTCCATTGAACGAACTATTCTTTTAATGAATTTTTTCCCCGTGAATGAACTCTTTGCTTCTGAATGACCTCTCTTCTTCTAAACGAACTATTCAATTCATGTGAACTTTTTGCTTCTAGACGAACTCTAAGCTTCTTAATGTACTCCTTTTTTCTGAATGAACTCATTCCTTCTCAACGAGCTCTTTTATTCTAATTAACGCTTCGCTTTTCAGTATACCCCGTGCTTCTGAATGAACTCTTTTCTTATGAACGAAAGCTTTACTATTGAAGAACTCTTTGGCTCTAAATTCAAACTTTCCTTATGAACTCATTACTTTTAAACAAACTCCTTCCCACTGAATGAATGTCTTTCCTCTGAATGAACTCTATTCTTCCGATTAAACTCATTTCCTCTGATGAACTCATTTCCTGTGAACGAACTCTTTTCTTCTTATGAACCTTGTGCTTCTTAATGACAACCTTGCATTTGAATGTACTCATTCGGTCAGAATGATCACATTATTTCGAAATGAACTCTCTTCTTACTATAAACCATTTTCTTCCGAATGAACTCGATTTTCCGATGGACACCTTGTTTTGGAATGAGCACATTGCTTCAGAAGGAATACTTTTCTTCCAAATGAACTCTTTCCTTCTAATCAAATCCTAATTTCAAAATGAACTCCTTGCTTCTAAATGCACTCCTTCCTGTGATGAGCTCTTTTCTTCTTAATCAAATCTTTTCTGTGCTGAACACCTTCCTCCTGAATCAAGTTTTTTCTTCTGATAAACTCATTGCTTTTGCATACACTCCTTGCTTCAGAATGGGCATATTTCTTTTGATCAACTCATTGCATCATAATGTACGCCTTGCCTCTGAATGAACTCTACTTTTCTTAATGAACGAGCTTCTTCTGAATGAATTCTTTTCTTCTAGTGAACTCTTTACTTTGAATTAACCCTTTCCTCCTGGGTGAACTCTTTGCTCCTGGCCGAACTCCCAGCTTTTGAACGAACTATTTGATTTTGAATCGACTCCTCGCTTTTGATTGAACTCCATCTTTCTGAATGTACTTATTTCCTTCGATGAACCCATTTCTTCTAAATGAACTCTTTTCTTCTAAACGAACTCTTTATATCGAAATGACCTCCTCTCTTCCAAATATACTCCTTTCTTCTAAATGAACTCCTTGCTTTCAATCGAACTCTTTATGTCTGAATGTACTCGTTGCTTTCGAATGAATGATGTTCATACGAATGAACTCCCCTCTACCGAGTGAACTCTTCTTTTAATGAATTCTTTGCTTCCGAATGAACTCTTTCCTTCAAAACGAACTAATTTTCTTCACGTCAACTCTTTGCTTCTAGACGAACACTAAGCTTCATAGTGTACCCCTTCTTTCTGAATAAACTCTTTCCTTCTTAACGAACTCTTTTCGTCTAATTAACTCTTCATATTTTAGGATATCCCGTGCCTCTAAATGAACTCTTTTCTTATGAATGAAGTCTTTACTGCTGAAGAACTCTTTGGTTCTAAATGCAAACTTTCCAAAGGAACGCATTACTTTCAAAAAAACTCCTTACCTCTGAATGAATGTCTTTCTTCTTAATGAACTCTATTATTCTGATTAAACTCATTTCCTCTGATGAACTCATTTCTTGTGAACGAACTCTTTTTCTTCTGTTGAATTTTGTACCTCTTAATGATCTCTTTGCTTCAGAATGACAGCCTTGCTTTCGAATGAACTCGTCCGGTCTGAATGAACTCATTAGTTCGAAATGAACTCCCCCTCTTGCAGCCGAAATTTTTTCTTACTATAAGCCATTTTCTTCTAGGCAAACTCGATTTTCCGATGGACACCTTGTTCTCGATTGAGCGCATTGCTTCAGACGGAATACTTTTCTTCCAAATGAACTCTTTTCTTCTAATCAAATCTTAATTTCGAAATGAACTCCCTGCTTCTAACTGTACTCCTACCTGTGATAAACCTTTTTCTTCTTAATCAAATCTTTTCAGCCATGAACACCTTATTTCTGCAAGCCTTTTCAACTGATGAACTATTTGCTTCTATATACACTCCTTGCTTTTGTTGGAATGGGCTCATTTCTTTTGATCAACTCTTTGCTTCATAATGTACTCCTTGCCTCTAAATGAACTCTATTCTTCATAGCGAACTAGCTTCTTCTGAAGGAATTCTTTTCTTCCAGCGAACTCTTTGCTTTGAATTGAACTCTTTGCTCTCGATTGAACTCTTCGCTTCCGACTGAACTCCTTACTATTGAATGATTTCTTTGCTTGTAAATGAACTCCTGGCTTTCGAATTAACTCTACGCTTCTGAGTAAACTCATTTCCTCTGATGAACTCATTTCCTCTAAACAAACTCTTTTCTTTCGATCAACTCTTTATATCAAAATGAACTCCTCACTTCGAAAAGCACTCCTTCTGTCTGATGAACTCTTTGCTATTTACTTTTAAATAAATCATTTTCTCCCAATCGAACTGCTTTCATCAGGTGAACTCTTTTCTTTCAAATGTACACCTTGAATCTAATTGAACTCTGCTCTTCCGGAGAACTCTTTGCTTCGGGATGTACTCCTTGGTTCTCGATGAATTCTTTTCTTTTGAACCAACTATTTTTTTCCGAATGAACTATGTTCATCTGACGAACTCATTGCATCTGAATATTCACCATGCTGTTATATGAACTCTTCTGAAAGTACTCCGTTCTGGTGATGAACTCTTTGCTTCAAATTGTACTCCTTGCTTTTAGATGAACCCTTTTCTTCTAAATGAAGTCCGTTCTTCAGATGAACTCATTGCTTCTACATGTGCTCCTTTCTTCACAATAAACTCATTCCTTCTTAACGAACAATTTCTTATGATCAACTCTCTGCTTCAGATTGTAATGCATGCTTATGAATGAACTCAATTCTTCTTATCGAACTTGCTTCTTCCGAACGAATTCAATTCTTCTAGTGAACTCTTTTCTCCTAATCGAACTCTTTGCTTTCGAATGAACTCTCTTTGCGTCTGGTTGAACTCGTTGCTTTTGATTGAAATCCTCTCTTCTGAATGATCTTTTCTCTTCGGATGAGCTATTTGTTATTTGCTTCTAGAAGAACTCTATTCTTCAGAAGAAGTCTTTTCATCTTAGTGCACTTGTTTCTTCATAACGAACTTTTTTCTTCCGAAGAACACTTTGCTTTTGAATGAATACTTTGCCTGTTAATGTAAACTTTCCTTATGAGCAAACATTTTTTTCTGAATAAACTGTTTTCTTCTTATGAACACTTTACTTCTGAATGAGCACGTTCCTTCTGAATAATCTCTTTTCTTCTGAACAAACTCTTTTCTTCATATGAACTTTTAGCATCTAAAAAGGACACTTTGCCTTTGAATGAAATCTTTTTTTTCTATTGAACACTTCGCTTCGGAATGTTCTCCTCGCTGCTGGCAGAACGTTTCTCTTCAGGTGGACTCTTTGCCTCTGAATATACTCCTTGCATTAAAACAAACTCTTTTTTTCAAAATGAACTCGTTCCTTCTAGTGAACTCTTTCCTTCTGACGAACCTATTGCTTCTGATCGAACTCTTTCCTTCTAAATGTACTCGTTGCTTTTGAATGAGCTCTGTTCGTTTGAATAAACTCCCTTCTGTTGAGTGAACTCTACTCTTTTTATGAATCCCATGCTATCGAATGAACTATATGCTTCTAAATAAACTCTTGTCTTCTAAAACGAACTATTATCTTCATATGAACTCTTTGCTTATAGACTAACTTTATGCTTCTTAATGTACTCTTTCCTTCGAAATGAAAGCTTTCCGTCTCGACAAGCTCTTCTCTTTTGAACGAAATATTCGTTACTGAAGAACTCTTTGGTTCTAAATCCAAAATTTCCATAAGAACTCTTTACATTTATACGAACTCCTTATTTTTGAATAAATGTCTTTCTTCTAAATCAGCTCTATTCTTCTGAATACACTCATTTCCTCCGACGAACTCATTTCTTCTTAACGAACTCTTCTTTTCTGATGAACGCTGTGCTTCTTAACGAACTCTTTGCTTCGAAATGACAACCTCACTTTCGAGTGAAGTCGTTCTGTCTGAATGAATTCATTACTTCGGAATGAACTCTCTTCCTCCAACTCAACTCTTTTCTCATTAAAAGCCATTTTCTTCTTAAGGAACTCGATTATCCAGTGGACACTTTGCATTGGAACGGGCGCATTGCTTTCGAAGGAACACTTTCTTCCAAATGAACTCCTTTCTTCATATCCACTCGTGACTAAGAAATGAACTCTACGCCTCTAAATATACCACTTCTTGTGATGAACTCTTTTATTCCGAATCAAGTCTTTTTTGTGATGAACGCCTTCCTTCTCAATCAAGTCTTTTCAACTGATGAACTCTTTGCTACCGTGTACACTCCCTACTTCGGAATGAGCATATTTCTTTTGATGAACTATTTGCATCATAACGTACTCCTTGCCTATGAATGAACTCTAATTTTCTTAATGAACTAGCTTCTTCTGAATTAATTCTTTTCTTCTAGTGAACTCTTTATTTTGAACTGAACCCTCTGCTCCTGGATGAACTCTTTGCTCCTGACTGAACTCCCATATTTTGAACCAACTTTTTGCTTCTGAATCAACTCCTGGCTTTTGAATGAACTCTAGGTTTTTTAATATACTTATTTCCTCCGAACTCCTGCTTTTGAATGAACGCTATGCTTATGAATATACTTATTTCTTCTAAACGAACTCTTTTCTTCTGATCAACTCTTCATATCGAAACGAACTCCTCGCTTCTAAATGCACTCCTTTCTTCTGAATGAACTCCATGCTTCCGATCGAACTCTTTCTATTCGAATGTACTCGTTGCTTTTCAAAGAACGATGTTCGTATGAATGAACTCCCCTCCATTGAACGAACTATTCTTTTAATGAATTTTTTCCCCGTGAATGAACTCTTTGCTTCTGAATGACCTCTCTTCTTCTAAACGAACTATTCAATTCATGTGAACTTTTTGCTTCTAGACGAACTCTAAGCTTCTTAATGTACTCCTTTTTTCTGAATGAACTCATTCCTTCTCAACGAGCTCTTTTATTCTAATTAACGCTTCGCTTTTCAGTATACCCCGTGCTTCTGAATGAACTCTTTTCTTATGAACGAAAGCTTTACTATTGAAGAACTCTTTGGCTCTAAATTCAAAGTTTCCTTATGAACTCATTACTTTTAAACAAACTCCTTCCCACTGAATGAATGTCTTTCCTCTGAATGAACTCTATTCTTCCGATTAAACTCATTTCCTCTGATGAACTCATTTCCTGTGAACGAACTCTTTTCTTCTTATGAACCTTGTGCTTCTTAATGACAACCTTGCATTTGAATGTACTCATTCGGTCAGAATGATCACATTATTTCGAAATGAACTCTCTTCTTACTATAAACCATTTTCTTCCGAATGAACTCGATTTTCCGATGGACACCTTGTTTTGGAATGAGCACATTGCTTCAGAAGGAATACTTTTCTTCCAAATGAACTCTTTCCTTCTAATCAAATCCTAATTTCAAAATGAACTCCTTGCTTCTAAATGCACTCCTTCCTGTGATGAGCTCTTTTCTTCTTAATCAAATCTTTTCTGTGCTGAACACCTTCCTCCTGAATCAAGTTTTTTCTTCTGATAAACTCATTGCTTTTGCATACACTCCTTGCTTCAGAATGGGCATATTTCTTTTGATCAACTCATTGCATCATAATGTACGCCTTGCCTCTGAATGAACTCTACTTTTCTTAATGAACGAGCTTCTTCTGAATGAATTCTTTTCTTCTAGTGAACTCTTTACTTTGAATTAACCCTTTCCTCCTGGGTGAACTCTTTGCTCCTGGCCGAACTCCCAGCTTTTGAACGAACTATTTGATTTTGAATCGACTCCTCGCTTTTGATTGAACTCCATCTTTCTGAATGTACTTATTTCCTTCGATGAACCCATTTCTTCTAAATGAACTCTTTTCTTCTAAACGAACTCTTTATATCGAAATGACCTCCTCGCTTCCAAATATACTCCTTTCTTCTAAATGAACTCCTTGCTTTCAATCGAACTCTTTATGTCTGAATGTACTCGTTGCTTTCGAATGAATGATGTTCATACGAATGAACTCCCCTCTACCGAGTGAACTCTTCTTTTAATGAATTCTTTGCTTCCGAATGAACTCTTTCCTTCAAAACGAACTAATTTTCTTCACGTCAACTCTTTGCTTCTAGACGAACACTAAGCTTCATAGTGTACCCCTTCTTTCTGAATAAACTCTTTCCTTCTTAACGAACTCTTTTCGTCTAATTAACTCTTCATATTTTAGGATATCCCGTGCCTCTAAATGAACTCTTTTCTTATGAATGAAGTCTTTACTGCTGAAGAACTCTTTGGTTCTAAATGCAAACTTTCCAAAGGAACGCATTACTTTCAAAAAAACTCCTTACCTCTGAATGAATGTCTTTCTTCTTAATGAACTCTATTATTCTGATTAAACTCATTTCCTCTGATGAACTCATTTCTTGTGAACGAACTCTTTTTCTTCTGTTGAATTTTGTACCTCTTAATGATCTCTTTGCTTCAGAATGACAGCCTTGCTTTCGAATGAACTCGTCCGGTCTGAATGAACTCATTAGTTCGAAATGAACTCCCCCTCTTGCAGCCGAAATTTTTTCTTACTATAAGCCATTTTCTTCTAGGCAAACTCGATTTTCCGATGGACACCTTGTTCTCGATTGAGCGCATTGCTTCAGACGGAATACTTTTCTTCCAAATGAACTCTTTTCTTCTAATCAAATCTTAATTTCGAAATGAACTCCCTGCTTCTAACTGTACTCCTACCTGTGATAAACCTTTTTCTTCTTAATCAAATCTTTTCAGCCATGAACACCTTATTTCTGCAAGCCTTTTCAACTGATGAACTATTTGCTTCTATATACACTCCTTGCTTTTGTTGGAATGGGCTCATTTCTTTTGATCAACTCTTTGCTTCATAATGTACTCCTTGCCTCTAAATGAACTCTATTCTTCATAGCGAACTAGCTTCTTCTGAAGGAATTCTTTTCTTCCAGCGAACTCTTTGCTTTGAATTGAACTCTTTGCTCTCGATTGAACTCTTCGCTTCCGACTGAACTCCTTACTATTGAATGATTTCTTTGCTTGTAAATGAACTCCTGGCTTTCGAATTAACTCTACGCTTCTGAGTAAACTCATTTCCTCTGATGAACTCATTTCCTCTAAACAAACTCTTTTCTTTCGATCAACTCTTTATATCAAAATGAACTCCTCACTTCGAAAAGCACTCCTTCTGTCTGATGAACTCTTTGCTATTTACTTTTAAATAAATCATTTTCTCCCAATCGAACTGCTTTCATCAGGTGAACTCTTTTCTTTCAAATGTACACCTTGAATCTAATTGAACTCTGCTCTTCCGGAGAACTCTTTGCTTCGGGATGTACTCCTTGGTTCTCGATGAATTCTTTTCTTTTGAACCAACTATTTTTTTCCGAATGAACTATGTTCATCTGACGAACTCATTGCATCTGAATATTCACCATGCTGTTATATGAACTCTTCTGAAAGTACTCCGTTCTGGTGATGAACTCTTTGCTTCAAATTGTACTCCTTGCTTTTAGATGAACCCTTTTCTTCTAAATGAAGTCCGTTCTTCAGATGAACTCATTGCTTCTACATGTGCTCCTTTCTTCACAATAAACTCATTCCTTCTTAACGAACAATTTCTTATGATCAACTCTCTGCTTCAGATTGTAATGCATGCTTATGAATGAACTCAATTCTTCTTATCGAACTTGCTTCTTCCGAACGAATTCAATTCTTCTAGTGAACTCTTTTCTCCTAATCGAACTCTTTGCTTTCGAATGAACTCTCTTTGCGTCTGGTTGAACTCGTTGCTTTTGATTGAAATCCTCTCTTCTGAATGATCTTTTCTCTTCGGATGAGCTATTTGTTATTTGCTTCTAGAAGAACTCTATTCTTCAGAAGAAGTCTTTTCATCTTAGTGCACTTGTTTCTTCATAACGAACTTTTTTCTTCCGAAGAACACTTTGCTTTTGAATGAATACTTTGCCTGTTAATGTAAACTTTCCTTATGAGCAAACATTTTTTTCTGAATAAACTGTTTTCTTCTTATGAACACTTTACTTCTGAATGAGCACGTTCCTTCTGAATAATCTCTTTTCTTCTGAACAAACTCTTTTCTTCATATGAACTTTTAGCATCTAAAAAGGACACTTTGCCTTTGAATGAAATCTTTTTTTTCTATTGAACACTTCGCTTCGGAATGTTCTCCTCGCTGCTGGCAGAACGTTTCTCTTCAGGTGGACTCTTTGCCTCTGAATATACTCCTTGCATTAAAACAAACTCTTTTTTTCAAAATGAACTCGTTCCTTCTAGTGAACTCTTTCCTTCTGACGAACCTATTGCTTCTGATCGAACTCTTTCCTTCTAAATGTACTCGTTGCTTTTGAATGAGCTCTGTTCGTTTGAATAAACTCCCTTCTGTTGAGTGAACTCTACTCTTTTTATGAATCCCATGCTATCGAATGAACTATATGCTTCTAAATAAACTCTTGTCTTCTAAAACGAACTATTATCTTCATATGAACTCTTTGCTTATAGACTAACTTTATGCTTCTTAATGTACTCTTTCCTTCGAAATGAAAGCTTTCCGTCTCGACAAGCTCTTCTCTTTTGAACGAAATATTCGTTACTGAAGAACTCTTTGGTTCTAAATCCAAAATTTCCATAAGAACTCTTTACATTTATACGAACTCCTTATTTTTGAATAAATGTCTTTCTTCTAAATCAGCTCTATTCTTCTGAATACACTCATTTCCTCCGACGAACTCATTTCTTCTTAACGAACTCTTCTTTTCTGATGAACGCTGTGCTTCTTAACGAACTCTTTGCTTCGAAATGACAACCTCACTTTCGAGTGAAGTCGTTCTGTCTGAATGAATTCATTACTTCGGAATGAACTCTCTTCCTCCAACTCAACTCTTTTCTCGTTAAAAGCCATTTTCTTCTTAAGGAACTCGATTATCCAGTGGACACTTTGCATTGGAACGGGCGCATTGCTTTCGAAGGAACACTTTCTTCCAAATGAACTCCTTTCTTCATATCCACTCGTGACTAAGAAATGAACTCTACGCCTCTAAATATACCACTTCTTGTGATGAACTCTTTTATTCCGAATCAAGTCTTTTTTGTGATGAACGCCTTCCTTCTCAATCAAGTCTTTTCAACTGATGAACTCTTTGCTACCGTGTACACTCCCTACTTCGGAATGAGCATATTTCTTTTGATGAACTATTTGCATCATAACGTACTCCTTGCCTATGAATGAACTCTAATTTTCTTAATGAACTAGCTTCTTCTGAATTAATTCTTTTCTTCTAGTGAACTCTTTATTTTGAACTGAACCCTCTGCTCCTGGATGAACTCTTTGCTCCTGACTGAACTCCCATATTTTGAACCAACTTTTTGCTTCTGAATCAACTCCTGGCTTTTGAATGAACTCTAGGTTTTTTAATATACTTATTTCCTCCGAACTCCTGCTTTTGAATGAACGCTATGCTTATGAATATACTTATTTCTTCTAAACGAACTCTTTTCTTCTGATCAACTCTTCATATCGAAACGAACTCCTCGCTTCTAAATGCACTCCTTTCTTCTGAATGAACTCCATGCTTCCGATCGAACTCTTTCTATTCGAATGTACTCGTTGCTTTTCAAAGAACGATGTTCGTATGAATGAACTCCCCTCCATTGAACGAACTATTCTTTTAATGAATTTTTTCCCCGTGAATGAACTCTTTGCTTCTGAATGACCTCTCTTCTTCTAAACGAACTATTCAATTCATGTGAACTTTTTGCTTCTAGACGAACTCTAAGCTTCTTAATGTACTCCTTTTTTCTGAATGAACTCATTCCTTCTCAACGAGCTCTTTTATTCTAATTAACGCTTCGCTTTTCAGTATACCCCGTGCTTCTGAATGAACTCTTTTCTTATGAACGAAAGCTTTACTATTGAAGAACTCTTTGGCTCTAAATTCAAAGTTTCCTTATGAACTCATTACTTTTAAACAAACTCCTTCCCACTGAATGAATGTCTTTCCTCTGAATGAACTCTATTCTTCCGATTAAACTCATTTCCTCTGATGAACTCATTTCCTGTGAACGAACTCTTTTCTTCTTATGAACCTTGTGCTTCTTAATGACAACCTTGCATTTGAATGTACTCATTCGGTCAGAATGATCACATTATTTCGAAATGAACTCTCTTCTTACTATAAACCATTTTCTTCCGAATGAACTCGATTTTCCGATGGACACCTTGTTTTGGAATGAGCACATTGCTTCAGAAGGAATACTTTTCTTCCAAATGAACTCTTTCCTTCTAATCAAATCCTAATTTCAAAATGAACTCCTTGCTTCTAAATGCACTCCTTCCTGTGATGAGCTCTTTTCTTCTTAATCAAATCTTTTCTGTGCTGAACACCTTCCTCCTGAATCAAGTTTTTTCTTCTGATAAACTCATTGCTTTTGCATACACTCCTTGCTTCAGAATGGGCATATTTCTTTTGATCAACTCATTGCATCATAATGTACGCCTTGCCTCTGAATGAACTCTACTTTTCTTAATGAACGAGCTTCTTCTGAATGAATTCTTTTCTTCTAGTGAACTCTTTACTTTGAATTAACCCTTTCCTCCTGGGTGAACTCTTTGCTCCTGGCCGAACTCCCAGCTTTTGAACGAACTATTTGATTTTGAATCGACTCCTCGCTTTTGATTGAACTCCATCTTTCTGAATGTACTTATTTCCTTCGATGAACCCATTTCTTCTAAATGAACTCTTTTCTTCTAAACGAACTCTTTATATCGAAATGACCTCCTCGCTTCCAAATATACTCCTTTCTTCTAAATGAACTCCTTGCTTTCAATCGAACTCTTTATGTCTGAATGTACTCGTTGCTTTCGAATGAATGATGTTCATACGAATGAACTCCCCTCTACCGAGTGAACTCTTCTTTTAATGAATTCTTTGCTTCCGAATGAACTCTTTCCTTCAAAACGAACTAATTTTCTTCACGTCAACTCTTTGCTTCTAGACGAACACTAAGCTTCATAGTGTACCCCTTCTTTCTGAATAAACTCTTTCCTTCTTAACGAACTCTTTTCGTCTAATTAACTCTTCATATTTTAGGATATCCCGTGCCTCTAAATGAACTCTTTTCTTATGAATGAAGTCTTTACTGCTGAAGAACTCTTTGGTTCTAAATGCAAACTTTCCAAAGGAACGCATTACTTTCAAAAAAACTCCTTACCTCTGAATGAATGTCTTTCTTCTTAATGAACTCTATTATTCTGATTAAACTCATTTCCTCTGATGAACTCATTTCTTGTGAACGAACTCTTTTTCTTCTGTTGAATTTTGTACCTCTTAATGATCTCTTTGCTTCAGAATGACAGCCTTGCTTTCGAATGAACTCGTCCGGTCTGAATGAACTCATTAGTTCGAAATGAACTCCCCCTCTTGCAGCCGAAATTTTTTCTTACTATAAGCCATTTTCTTCTAGGCAAACTCGATTTTCCGATGGACACCTTGTTCTCGATTGAGCGCATTGCTTCAGACGGAATACTTTTCTTCCAAATGAACTCTTTTCTTCTAATCAAATCTTAATTTCGAAATGAACTCCCTGCTTCTAACTGTACTCCTACCTGTGATAAACCTTTTTCTTCTTAATCAAATCTTTTCAGCCATGAACACCTTATTTCTGCAAGCCTTTTCAACTGATGAACTATTTGCTTCTATATACACTCCTTGCTTTTGTTGGAATGGGCTCATTTCTTTTGATCAACTCTTTGCTTCATAATGTACTCCTTGCCTCTAAATGAACTCTATTCTTCATAGCGAACTAGCTTCTTCTGAAGGAATTCTTTTCTTCCAGCGAACTCTTTGCTTTGAATTGAACTCTTTGCTCTCGATTGAACTCTTCGCTTCCGACTGAACTCCTTACTATTGAATGATTTCTTTGCTTGTAAATGAACTCCTGGCTTTCGAATTAACTCTACGCTTCTGAGTAAACTCATTTCCTCTGATGAACTCATTTCCTCTAAACAAACTCTTTTCTTTCGATCAACTCTTTATATCAAAATGAACTCCTCACTTCGAAAAGCACTCCTTCTGTCTGATGAACTCTTTGCTATTTACTTTTAAATAAATCATTTTCTCCCAATCGAACTGCTTTCATCAGGTGAACTCTTTTCTTTCAAATGTACACCTTGAATCTAATTGAACTCTGCTCTTCCGGAGAACTCTTTGCTTCGGGATGTACTCCTTGGTTCTCGATGAATTCTTTTCTTTTGAACCAACTATTTTTTTCCGAATGAACTATGTTCATCTGACGAACTCATTGCATCTGAATATTCACCATGCTGTTATATGAACTCTTCTGAAAGTACTCCGTTCTGGTGATGAACTCTTTGCTTCAAATTGTACTCCTTGCTTTTAGATGAACCCTTTTCTTCTAAATGAAGTCCGTTCTTCAGATGAACTCATTGCTTCTACATGTGCTCCTTTCTTCACAATAAACTCATTCCTTCTTAACGAACAATTTCTTATGATCAACTCTCTGCTTCAGATTGTAATGCATGCTTATGAATGAACTCAATTCTTCTTATCGAACTTGCTTCTTCCGAACGAATTCAATTCTTCTAGTGAACTCTTTTCTCCTAATCGAACTCTTTGCTTTCGAATGAACTCTCTTTGCGTCTGGTTGAACTCGTTGCTTTTGATTGAAATCCTCTCTTCTGAATGATCTTTTCTCTTCGGATGAGCTATTTGTTATTTGCTTCTAGAAGAACTCTATTCTTCAGAAGAAGTCTTTTCATCTTAGTGCACTTGTTTCTTCATAACGAACTTTTTTCTTCCGAAGAACACTTTGCTTTTGAATGAATACTTTGCCTGTTAATGTAAACTTTCCTTATGAGCAAACATTTTTTTCTGAATAAACTGTTTTCTTCTTATGAACACTTTACTTCTGAATGAGCACGTTCCTTCTGAATAATCTCTTTTCTTCTGAACAAACTCTTTTCTTCATATGAACTTTTAGCATCTAAAAAGGACACTTTGCCTTTGAATGAAATCTTTTTTTTCTATTGAACACTTCGCTTCGGAATGTTCTCCTCGCTGCTGGCAGAACGTTTCTCTTCAGGTGGACTCTTTGCCTCTGAATATACTCCTTGCATTAAAACAAACTCTTTTTTTCAAAATGAACTCGTTCCTTCTAGTGAACTCTTTCCTTCTGACGAACCTATTGCTTCTGATCGAACTCTTTCCTTCTAAATGTACTCGTTGCTTTTGAATGAGCTCTGTTCGTTTGAATAAACTCCCTTCTGTTGAGTGAACTCTACTCTTTTTATGAATCCCATGCTATCGAATGAACTATATGCTTCTAAATAAACTCTTGTCTTCTAAAACGAACTATTATCTTCATATGAACTCTTTGCTTATAGACTAACTTTATGCTTCTTAATGTACTCTTTCCTTCGAAATGAAAGCTTTCCGTCTCGACAAGCTCTTTTCTTTTGAACGAAATATTCGTTACTGAAGAACTCTTTGGTTCTAAATCCAAAATTTCCATAAGAACTCTTTACATTTATACGAACTCCTTATTTTTGAATAAATGTCTTTCTTCTAAATCAGCTCTATTCTTCTGAATACACTCATTTCCTCCGACGAACTCATTTCTTCTTAACGAACTCTTCTTTTCTGATGAACGCTGTGCTTCTTAACGAACTCTTTGCTTCGAAATGACAACCTCACTTTCGAGTGAAGTCGTTCTGTCTGAATGAATTCATTACTTCGGAATGAACTCTCTTCCTCCAACTCAACTCTTTTCTCGTTAAAAGCCATTTTCTTCTTAAGGAACTCGATTATCCAGTGGACACTTTGCATTGGAACGGGCGCATTGCTTTCGAAGGAACACTTTCTTCCAAATGAACTCCTTTCTTCATATCCACTCGTGATTAAGAAATGAACTCTACGCCTCTAAATATACCACTTCTTGTGATGAACTCTTTTATTCCGAATCAAGTCTTTTTTGTGATGAACGCCTTCCTTCTCAATCAAGTCTTTTCAACTGATGAACTCTTTGCTACCGTGTACACTCCCTACTTCGGAATGAGCATATTTCTTTTGATGAACTATTTGCATCATAACGTACTCCTTGCCTATGAATGAACTCTAATTTTCTTAATGAACTAGCTTCTTCTGAATTAATTCTTTTCTTCTAGTGAACTCTTTATTTTGAATTGAACCCTCTGCTCCTGGATGAACTCTTTGCTCCTGACTGAACTCCCATATTTTGAACCAACTTTTTGCTTCTGAATCAACTCCTGGCTTTTGAATGAACTCTAGGTTTTTTAATATACTTATTTCCTCCGAACTCCTGCTTTTGAATGAACGCTATGCTTATGAATATACTTATTTCTTCTAAACGAACTCTTTTCTTCTGATCAACTCTTCATATCGAAATGAACTCCTCGCTTCTAAATGCACTCCTTTCTTCTGAATGAACTCCATGCTTCCGATCGAACTCTTTCTATTCGAATGTACTCGTTGCTTTTCAAAGAACGATGTTCGTATGAATGAACTCCCCTCCATTGAACGAACTATTCTTTTAATGAATTTTTTCCCCGTGAATGAACTCTTTGCTTCTGAATGACCTCTCTTCTTCTAAACGAACTATTCAATTCATGTGAACTTTTTGCTTCTAGACGAACTCTAAGCTTCTTAATGTACTCCTTTTTTCTGAATGAACTCATTCCTTCTCAACGAGCTCTTTTATTCTAATTAACGCTTCGCTTTTCAGTATACCCCGTGCTTCTGAATGAACTCTTTTCTTATGAACGAAAGCTTTACTATTGAAGAACTCTTTGGCTCTAAATTCAAACTTTCCTTATGAACTCATTACTTTTAAACAAACTCCTTCCCACTGAATGAATGTCTTTCCTCTGAATGAACTCTATTCTTCCGATTAAACTCATTTCCTCTGATGAACTCATTTCCTGTGAACGAACTCTTTTCTTCTTATGAACCTTGTGCTTCTTAATGACAACCTTGCATTTGAATGTACTCATTCGGTCAGAATGATCACATTATTTCGAAATGAACTCTCTTCTTACTATAAACCATTTTCTTCCGAATGAACTCGATTTTCCGATGGACACCTTGTTTTGGAATGAGCACATTGCTCCAGAAGGAATACTTTTCTTCCAAATGAACTCTTTCCTTCTAATCAAATCCTAATTTCAAAATGAACTCCTTGCTTCTAAATGCACTCCTTCCTGTGATGAGCTCTTTTCTTCTTAATCAAATCTTTTCTGTGCTGAACACCTTCCTCCTGAATCAAGTTTTTTCTTCTGATAAACTCATTGCTTTTGCATACACTCCTTGCTTCAGAATGGGCATATTTCTTTTGATCAACTCATTGCATCATAATGTACGCCTTGCCTCTGAATGAACTCTATTTTTCTTAATGAACGAGCTTCTTCTGAATGAATTCTTTTCTTCTAGTGAACTCTTTACTTTGAATTAACCCTTTCCTCCTGGGTGAACTCTTTGCTCCTGGCCGAACTCCCAGCTTTTGAACGAACTATTTGATTTTGAATCGACTCCTCGCTTTTGATTAAACTCCATCTTTCTGAATGTACTTATTTCCTTCGATGAACCCATTTCTTCTAAATGAACTCTTTTCTTCTAAACGAACTCTTTATATCGAAATGACCTCCTCGCTTCCAAATATACTCCTTTCTTCTAAATGAACTCCTTGCTTTCAATCGAACTCTTTATGTCTGAATGTACTCGTTGCTTTCGAATGAATGATGTTCATACGAATGAACTCCCCTCTACCGAGTGAACTCTTCTTTTAATGAATTCTTTGCTTCCGAATGAACTCTTTCCTTCAAAACGAACTAATTTTCTTCACGTCAACTCTTTGCTTCTAGACGAACACTAAGCTTCATAGTGTACCCCTTCTTTCTGAATAAACTCTTTCCTTCTTAACGAACTCTTTTCGTCTAATTAACTCTTCATATTTTAGGATATCCCGTGCCTCTAAATGAACTCTTTTCTTATGAATGAAGTCTTTACTACTGAAGAACTCTTTGGTTCTAAATGCAAACTTTCCAAAGGAACGCATTACTTTCAGAAAAACTCCTTACCTCTGAATGAATGTCTTTCTTCTTAATGAACTCTATTATTCTGATTAAACTCATTTCCTCTGATGAACTCATTTCTTGTGAACGAACTCTTTTTCTTCTGTTGAATTTTGTACCTCTTAATGATCTCTTTGCTTCAGAATGACAGCCTTGCTTTCGAATGAACTCGTCCGGTCTGAATGAACTCATTAGTTCGAAATGAACTCCCCCTCTTGCAGCCGAAATTTTTTCTTACTATAAGCCATTTTCTTCTAGGCAAACTCGATTTTCCGATGGACACCTTGTTCTCGATTGAGCGCATTGCTTCAGACGGAATACTTTTCTTCCAAATGAACTCTTTTCTTCTAATCAAATCTTAATTTCGAAATGAACTCCCTGCTTCTAACTGTACTCCTACCTGTGATAAACCTTTTTCTTCTTAATCAAATCTTTTCAGCCATGAACACCTTCTTTCTGGATCAAGCCTTTTCAACTGATGAACTATTTGCTTCTATATGTACTCCTTGCTTTTGTTGGAATGGACTCATTTCTTTTGATCAACTCTTTGCTTCGTAATGTACTCCTTGCCTCTAAATGAACTCTATTCTTCATAGCGAACTAGCTTCTTCTGAAGGAATTCTTTTCTTCCAGCGAACTCTTTGCTTTGAATTGAACTCTTTGCTCTCGATTGAACTCTTCGCTTCCGACTGAACTCCTTACTATTGAATGATTTCTTTGCTTGTAAATGAACTCCTGGCTTTCGAATTAACTTTACGCTTCTGAGTAAACTCATTTCCTCTGATGAACTCATTTCCTCTAAACAAACTCTTTTCTTTCGATCAACTCTTTATATCAAAATGAACTCCTCACTTCGAAAAGCACTCCTTCTGTCTGATGAACTCTTTGCTATTTACTTTTAAATAAATCATTTTCTCCCAATCGAATTGCTTTCATCAGGTGAACTCTTTTCTTTCAAATGTACACCTTGAATCTAATTGAACTCTGCTCTTCCGGAGAACTCTTTGCTTCGGGATGTACTCCTTGGTTCTCGATGAATTCTTTTCTTCTGAACCAACTATTTTTTTCCGAATGAACTATGTTCATCTGACGAACTCATTGCATCTGAATATTCACCATGCTGTTATATGAACTCTTCTGAAAGTACTCCGTTCTGGTGATGAACTCTTTGCTTCAAATTGTACTCCTTGCTTTTAGATGAACCCTTTTCTTCTAAATGAAGTCCGTTCTTCAGATGAACTCATTGCTTCTACATGTGCTCCTTTCTTCACAATAAACTCATTCCTTCTTAACGAACAATTTCTTATGATCAACTCTCTGCTTCAGATTGTAATGCATGCTTATGAATGAACTCAATTCTTCTTATCGAACTTGCTTCTTCCGAACGAATTCAATTCTTCTAGTGAACTCTTTTCTCCTAATCGAACTCTTTGCTTTCGAATGAACTCTCTTTGCGTCTGGTTGAACTCGTTGCTTTTGATTGAAATCCTCTCTTCTGAATGATCTTTTCTCTTCGGATGAGCTATTTGTTATTTGCTTCTAGAAGAACTCTATTCTTCAGAAGAAGTCTTTTCATCTTAGTGCACTTGTTTCTTCATAACGAACTTTTTTCTTCCGAAGAACACTTTGCTTTTGAATGAATACTTTGCCTGTTAATGTAAACTTTCCTTATGAGCAAACATTTTTTTCTGAATAAACTATTTTCTTCTTATGAACACTTTACTTCTGAATGAGCACGTTCCTTCTGAATAATCTCTTTTCTTCTGAACAAACTCTTTTCTTCATATGAACTTTTAGCATCTAAAAAGGACACTTTGCCTTTGAATGAAATCTTTTTTTCCAATTGAACACTTTGCTTCGGAATGTTCTCCTCGCTGCTGGGAGAACGTTTCTCTTCTGGTGGACTCTTTGCCTCTGAATATACTCCTTGCATTAAAACAGACTCTTTCTTTCAAAATGAACTCGTTCCTTCTAGTGAACTCTTTCCTTCTGACGAACCTATTGCTTCTGATCGAACTCTTTCCTTCTAAATGTACTCGTTGCTTTTGAATAAGCTCTGTTCGTTTGAATAAACTCCCTTCTGTTGAGTGAACTCTACTTTTTTTATGAATCCTATGCTATCGAATGAACTATATGCTTCTAAATAAACTCTTGTCTTCTAAAACGAACTATTATCTTCATATGAACTCTTTGCTTATAGACTAACTTTATGCTTCTTAATGTACTCTTTCCTTCGAAATGAAAGCTTTCCGTCTCGACAAGCTCTTCTCTTTTGAACGAAATATTCGTTACTGAAGAACTCTTTGGTTCTAAATCCAAAATTTCCATAAGAACTCTTTACATTTATACGAACTCCTTATTTTTAAATAAATGTCTTTCTTCTAAATCAGCTCTATTCTTCTGAATACACTCATTTCCTCCGACGAACTCATTTCTTCTTAACGAACTCTTCTTTTCTGATGAACGCTGTGCTTCTTAACGAACTCTTTGCTTCGAAATGACAACCTCACTTTCGAGTGAAGTCGTTCTGTCTGAATGAATTCATTACTTCGGAATGAACTCTCTTCCTCCAACTCAACTCTTTTCTCGTTAAAAGCCATTTTCTTCTTAAGGAACTCGATTATCCAGTGGACACTTTGCATTGGAACGGGCGCATTGATTTCGAAGGAACACTTTCTTCCAAATGAACTCCTTTCTTCATATCCACTCATGATTAAGAAATGAACTCTACGCCTCTAAATATACCACTTCTTGTGATGAACTCTTTTATTCCGAATCAAGTCTTTTTTGTGATGAACGCCTTCCTTCTCAATCAAGTCTTTTCAACTGATGAACTCTTTGCTACCGTGTACACTCCCTACTTCGGAATGAGCATATTTCTTTTGATGAACTATTTGCATCATAACGTACTCCTTGCCTATGAATGAACTCTAATTTTCTTAATGAACTAGCTTCTTCTGAATTAATTCTTTTCTTCTAGTGAACTCTTTATTTTGAATTGAACCCTCTGCTCCTGGATGAACTCTTTGCTCCTGACTGAACTCCCATATTTTGAACCAACTTTTTGCTTCTGAATCAACTCCTGGCTTTTGAAAGAACTCTAGGTTTTTTAATATACTTATTTCCTCCGAACTCCTGCTTTTGAATGAACGCTATGCTTATGAATATACTTATTTCTTCTAAACGAACTCTTTTCTTCTGATCAACTCTTCATATCGAAATGAACTCCTCGCTTCTAAATGCACTCCTTTCTTCTGAATGAACTCCATGCTTCCGATCGAACTCTTTCTATTCGAATGTACTCGTTGCTTTTCAAAGAACGATGTTCGTATGAATGAACTCCCCTCCATTGAACGAACTATTCTTTTAATGAATTTTTTCCCCGTGAATGAACTCTTTGCTTCTGAATGACCTCTCTTCTTCTAAACGAACTATTCAATTCATGTGAACTTTTTGCTTCTAGACGAACTCTAAGCTTCTTAATGTACTCCTTTTTTCTGAATGAACTCATTCCTTCTCAACGAGCTCTTTTATTCTAATTAACGCTTCGCTTTTCAGTATACCCCGTGCTTCTGAATGAACTCTTTTCTTATGAACGAAAGCTTTACTATTGAAGAACTCTTTGGCTCTAAATTCAAACTTTCCTTATGAACTCATTACTTTTAAACAAACTCCTTCCCACTGAATGAATGTCTTTCCTCTGAATGAACTCTATTCTTCCGATTAAACTCATTTCCTCTGATGAACTCATTTCCTGTGAACGAACTCTTTTCTTCTTATGAACCTTGTGCTTCTTAATGACAACCTTGCATTTGAATGTACTCATTCGGTCAAAATGATCACATTATTTCGAAATGAACTCTCTTCTTACTATAAACCATTTTCTTCCGAATGAACTCGATTTTCCGATGGACACCTTGTTTTGGAATGAGCACATTGCTTCAGAAGGAATACTTTTCTTCCAAATGAACTCTTTCCTTCTAATCAAATCCTAATTTCAAAATGAACTCCTTGCTTCTAAATGCACTCCTTCCTGTGATGAGCTCTTTTCTTCTTAATCAAATCTTTTCTGTGCTGAACACCTTCCTCCTGAATCAAGTTTTTTCTTCTGATAAACTCATTGCTTTTGCATACACTCCTTGCTTCAGAATGGGCATATTTCTTTTGATCAACTCATTGCATCATAATGTACGCCTTGCCTCTGAATGAACTCTATTTTTCTTAATGAACGAGCTTCTTCTGAATGAATTCTTTTCTTCTAGTGAACTCTTTACTTTGAATTAACCCTTTCCTCCTGGGTGAACTCTTTGCTCCTGGCCGAACTCCCAGCTTTTGAACGAACTATTTGATTTTGAATCGACTCCTCGCTTTTGATTGAACTCCATCTTTCTGAATGTACTTATTTCCTTCGATGAACCCATTTCTTCTAAATGAACTCTTTTCTTCTAAACGAACTCTTTATATCGAAATGACCTCCTCGCTTCCAAATATACTCCTTTCTTCTAAATGAACTCCTTGCTTTCAATCGAACTCTTTATGTCTGAATGTACTCGTTGCTTTCGAATGAATGATGTTCATACGAATGAACTCCCCTCTACCGAGTGAACTCTTCTTTTAATGAATTCTTTGCTTCCGAATGAACTCTTTCCTTCAAAACGAACTAATTTTCTTCACGTCAACTCTTTGCTTCTAGACGAACACTAAGCTTCATAGTGTACCCCTTCTTTCTGAATAAACTCTTTCCTTCTTAACGAACTCTTTTCGTCTAATTAACTCTTCATATTTTAGGATATCCCGTGCCTCTAAATGAACTCTTTTTTTATGAATGAAGTCTTTACTACTGAAGAACTCTTTGGTTCTAAATGCAAACTTTCCAAAGGAACGCATTACTTTCAAAAAAACTCCTTACCTCTGAATGAATGTCTTTCTTCTTAATGAACTCTATTATTCTGATTAAACTCATTTCCTCTGATGAACTCATTTCTTGTGAACGAACTCTTTTTCTTCTGTTGAATTTTGTACCTCTTAATGATCTCTTTGCTTCAGAATGGCAGCCTTGCTTTCGAATGAACTCGTCCGGTCTGAATGAACTCATTAGTTCGAAATGAACTCCCCCTCTTGCAGCCGAAATTTTTTCTTACTATAAGCCATTTTCTTCTAGGCAAACTCGATTTTCCGATGGACACCTTGTTCTCGATTGAGCGCATTGCTTCAGACGGAATACTTTTCTTCCAAATGAACTCTTTTCTTCTAATCAAATCTTAATTTCGAAATGAACTCCCTGCTTCTAACTGTACTCCTACCTGTGATAAACCTTTTTCTTCTTAATCAAATCTTTTCAGCCATGAACACCTTCTTTCTGGATCAAGCCTTTTCAACTGATGAACTATTTGCTTCTATATGTACTCCTTGCTTTTGTTGGAATGGACTCATTTCTTTTGATCAACTCTTTGCTTCGTAATGTACTCCTTGCCTCTAAATGAACTCTATTCTTCATAGCGAACTAGCTTCTTCTGAAGGAATTCTTTTCTTCCAGCGAACTCTTTGCTTTGAATTGAACTCTTTGCTCTCGATTGAACTCTTCGCTTCCGACTGAACTCCTTACTATTGAATGATTTCTTTGCTTGTAAATGAACTCCTGGCTTTCGAATTAACTCTACGCTTCTGAGTAAACTCATTTCCTCTGATGAACTCATTTCCTCTAAACAAACTCTTTTCTTTCGATCAACTCTTTATATCAAAATGAACTCCTCACTTCGAAAAGCACTCCTTCTGTCTGATGAACTCTTTGCTATTTACTTTTAAATAAATCATTTTCTCCCAATCGAACTGCTTTCATCAGGTGAACTCTTTTCTTTCAAATGTACACCTTGAATCTAATTGAACTCTGCTCTTCCGGAGAACTCTTTGCTTCGGGATGTACTCCTTGGTTCTCGATGAATTCTTTTCTTTTGAACCAACTATTTTTTTCCGAATGAACTATGTTCATCTGACGAACTCATTGCATCTGAATATTCACCATGCTGTTATATGAACTCTTCTGAAAGTACTCCGTTCTGGTGATGAACTCTTTGCTTCAAATTGTACTCCTTGCTTTTAGATGAACCCTTTTCTTCTAAATGAAGTCCGTTCTTCAGATGAACTCATTGCTTCTACATGTGCTCCTTTCTTCACAATAAACTCATTCCTTCTTAACGAACAATTTCTTATGATCAACTCTCTGCTTCAGATTGTAATGCATGCTTATGAATGAACTCAATTCTTCTTATCGAACTTGCTTCTTCCGAACGAATTCAATTCTTCTAGTGAACTCTTTTCTCCTAATCGAACTCTTTGCTTTCGAATGAACTCTCTTTGCGTCTGGTTGAACTCGTTGCTTTTGATTGAAATCCTCTCTTCTGAATGATCTTTTCTCTTCGGATGAGCTATTTGTTATTTGCTTCTAGAAGAACTCTATTCTTCAGAAGAAGTCTTTTCATCTTAGTGCACTTGTTTCTTCATAACGAACTTTTTTCTTCCGAAGAACACTTTGCTTTTGAATGAATACTTTGCCTGTTAATGTAAACTTTCCTTATGAGCAAACATTTTTTTCTGAATAAACTATTTTCTTCTTATGAACACTTTACTTCTGAATGAGCACGTTCCTTCTGAATAATCTCTTTTCTTCTGAACAAACTCTTTTCTTCATATGAACTTTTAGCATCTAAAAAGGACACTTTGCCTTTGAATGAAATCTTTTTTTCCAATTGAACACTTTGCTTCGGAATGTTCTCCTCGCTGCTGGGAGAACGTTTCTCTTCTGGTGGACTCTTTGCCTCTGAATATACTCCTTGCATTAAAACAGACTCTTTCTTTCAAAATGAACTCGTTCCTTCTAGTGAACTCTTTCCTTCTGACGAACCTATTGCTTCTGATCGAACTCTTTCCTTCTAAATGTACTCGTTGCTTTTGAATAAGCTCTGTTCGTTTGAATAAACTCCCTTCTGTTGAGTGAACTCTACTTTTTTTATGAATCCTATGCTATCGAATGAACTATATGCTTCTAAATAAACTCTTGTCTTCTAAAACGAACTATTATCTTCATATGAACTCTTTGCTTATAGACTAACTTTATGCTTCTTAATGTACTCTTTCCTTCGAAATGAAAGCTTTCCGTCTCGACAAGCTCTTCTCTTTTGAACGAAATATTCGTTACTGAAGAACTCTTTGGTTCTAAATCCAAAATTTCCATAAGAACTCTTTACATTTATACGAACTCCTTATTTTTAAATAAATGTCTTTCTTCTAAATCAGCTCTATTCTTCTGAATACACTCATTTCCTCCGACGAACTCATTTCTTCTTAACGAACTCTTCTTTTCTGATGAACGCTGTGCTTCTTAACGAACTCTTTGCTTCGAAATGACAACCTCACTTTCGAGTGAAGTCGTTCTGTCTGAATGAATTCATTACTTCGGAATGAACTCTCTTCCTCCAACTCAACTCTTTTCTCGTTAAAAGCCATTTTCTTCTTAAGGAACTCGATTATCCAGTGGACACTTTGCATTGGAACGGGCGCATTGATTTCGAAGGAACACTTTCTTCCAAATGAACTCCTTTCTTCATATCCACTCATGATTAAGAAATGAACTCTACGCCTCTAAATATACCACTTCTTGTGATGAACTCTTTTATTCCGAATCAAGTCTTTTTTGTGATGAACGCCTTCCTTCTCAATCAAGTCTTTTCAACTGATGAACTCTTTGCTACCGTGTACACTCCCTACTTCGGAATGAGCATATTTCTTTTGATGAACTATTTGCATCATAACGTACTCCTTGCCTATGAATGAACTCTAATTTTCTTAATGAACTAGCTTCTTCTGAATTAATTCTTTTCTTCTAGTGAACTCTTTATTTTGAATTGAACCCTCTGCTCCTGGATGAACTCTTTGCTCCTGACTGAACTCCCATATTTTGAACCAACTTTTTGCTTCTGAATCAACTCCTGGCTTTTGAATGAACTCTAGGTTTTTTAATATACTTATTTCCTCCGAACTCCTGCTTTTGAATGAACGCTATGCTTATGAATATACTTATTTCTTCTAAACGAACTCTTTTCTTCTGATCAACTCTTCATATCGAAATGAACTCCTCGCTTCTAAATGCACTCCTTTCTTCTGAATGAACTCCATGCTTCCGATCGAACTCTTTCTATTCGAATGTACTCGTTGCTTTTCAAAGAACGATGTTCGTATGAATGAACTCCCCTCCATTGAACGAACTATTCTTTTAATGAATTTTTTCCCCGTGAATGAACTCTTTGCTTCTGAATGACCTCTCTTCTTCTAAACGAACTATTCAATTCATGTGAACTTTTTGCTTCTAGACGAACTCTAAGCTTCTTAATGTACTCCTTTTTTCTGAATGAACTCATTCCTTCTCAACGAGCTCTTTTATTCTAATTAACGCTTCGCTTTTCAGTATACCCCGTGCTTCTGAATGAACTCTTTTCTTATGAACGAAAGCTTTACTATTGAAGAACTCTTTGGCTCTAAATTCAAACTTTCCTTATGAACTCATTACTTTTAAACAAACTCCTTCCCACTGAATGAATGTCTTTCCTCTGAATGAACTCTATTCTTCCGATTAAACTCATTTCCTCTGATGAACTCATTTCCTGTGAACGAACTCTTTTCTTCTTATGAACCTTGTGCTTCTTAATGACAACCTTGCATTTGAATGTACTCATTCGGTCAAAATGATCACATTATTTCGAAATGAACTCTCTTCTTACTATAAACCATTTTCTTCCGAATGAACTCGATTTTCCGATGGACACCTTGTTTTGGAATGAGCACATTGCTTCAGAAGGAATACTTTTCTTCCAAATGAACTCTTTCCTTCTAATCAAATCCTAATTTCAAAATGAACTCCTTGCTTCTAAATGCACTCCTTCCTGTGATGAGCTCTTTTCTTCTTAATCAAATCTTTTCTGTGCTGAACACCTTCCTCCTGAATCAAGTTTTTTCTTCTGATAAACTCATTGCTTTTGCATACACTCCTTGCTTCAGAATGGGCATATTTCTTTTGATCAACTCATTGCATCATAATGTACGCCTTGCCTCTGAATGAACTCTATTTTTCTTAATGAACGAGCTTCTTCTGAATGAATTCTTTTCTTCTAGTGAACTCTTTACTTTGAATTAACCCTTTCCTCCTGGGTGAACTCTTTGCTCCTGGCCGAACTCCCAGCTTTTGAACGAACTATTTGATTTTGAATCGACTCCTCGCTTTTGATTGAACTCCATCTTTCTGAATGTACTTATTTCCTTCGATGAACCCATTTCTTCTAAATGAACTCTTTTCTTCTAAACGAACTCTTTATATCGAAATGACCTCCTCGCTTCCAAATATACTCCTTTCTTCTAAATGAACTCCTTGCTTTCAATCGAACTCTTTATGTCTGAATGTACTCGTTGCTTTCGAATGAATGATGTTCATACGAATGAACTCCCCTCTACCGAGTGAACTCTTCTTTTAATGAATTCTTTGCTTCCGAATGAACTCTTTCCTTCAAAACGAACTAATTTTCTTCACGTCAACTCTTTGCTTCTAGACGAACACTAAGCTTCATAGTGTACCCCTTCTTTCTGAATAAACTCTTTCCTTCTTAACGAACTCTTTTCGTCTAATTAACTCTTCATATTTTAGGATATCCCGTGCCTCTAAATGAACTCTTTTCTTATGAATGAAGTCTTTACTACTGAAGAACTCTTTGGTTCTAAATGCAAACTTTCCAAAGGAACGCATTACTTTCAAAAAAACTCCTTACCTCTGAATGAATGTCTTTCTTCTTAATGAACTCTATTATTCTGATTAAACTCATTTCCTCTGATGAACTCATTTCTTGTGAACGAACTCTTTTTCTTCTGTTGAATTTTGTACCTCTTAATGATCTCTTTGCTTCAGAATGACAGCCTTGCTTTCGAATGAACTCGTCCGGTCTGAATGAACTCATTAGTTCGAAATGAACTCCCCCTCTTGCAGCCGAAATTTTTTCTTACTATAAGCCATTTTCTTCTAGGCAAACTCGATTTTCCGATGGACACCTTGTTCTCGATTGAGCGCATTGCTTCAGACGGAATACTTTTCTTCCAAATGAACTCTTTTCTTCTAATCAAATCTTAATTTCGAAATGAACTCCCTGCTTCTAACTGTACTCCTACCTGTGATAAACCTTTTTCTTCTTAATCAAATCTTTTCAGCCATGAACACCTTCTTTCTGGATCAAGCCTTTTCAACTGATGAACTATTTGCTTCTATATACACTCCTTGCTTTTGTTGGAATGGGCTCATTTCTTTTGATCAACTCTTTGCTTCGTAATGTACTCCTTGCCTCTAAATGAACTCTATTCTTCATAGCGAACTAGCTTCTTCTGAAGGAATTCTTTTCTTCCAGCGAACTCTTTGCTTTGAATTGAACTCTTTGCTCTCGATTGAACTCTTCGCTTCCGACTGAACTCCTTACTATTGAATGATTTCTTTGCTTGTAAATGAACTCCTGGCTTTCGAATTAACTCTACGCTTCTGAGTAAACTCATTTTCTCTGATGAACTCATTTCCTCTAAACAAACTCTTTTCTTTCGATCAACTCTTTATATCAAAATGAACTCCTCACTTCGAAAAGCACTCCTTCTGTCTGATGAACTCTTTGCTATTTACTTTTAAATAAATCATTTTCTCCCAATCGAACTGCTTTCATCAGGTGAACTCTTTTCTTTCAAATGTACACCTTGAATCTAATTGAACTCTGCTCTTCCGGAGAACTCTTTGCTTCGGGATGTACTCCTTGGTTCTCGATGAATTCTTTTCTTTTGAACCAACTATTTTTTTCCGAATGAACTATGTTCATCTGACGAACTCATTGCATCTGAATATTCACCATGCTGTTATATGAACTCTTCTGAAAGTACTCCGTTCTGGTGATGAACTCTTTGCTTCAAATTGTACTCCTTGCTTTTAGATGAACCCTTTTCTTCTAAATGAAGTCCGTTCTTCAGATGAACTCATTGCTTCTACATGTGCTCCTTTCTTCACAATAAACTCATTCCTTCTTAACGAACAATTTCTTATGATCAACTCTCTGCTTCAGATTGTAATGCATGCTTATGAATGAACTCAATTCTTCTTATCGAACTTGCTTCTTCCGAACGAATTCAATTCTTCTAGTGAACTCTTTTCTCCTAATCGAACTCTTTGCTTTCGAATGAACTCTCTTTGCGTCTGGTTGAACTCGTTGCTTTTGATTGAAATCCTCTCTTCTGAATGATCTTTTCTCTTCGGATGAGCTATTTGTTATTTGCTTCTAGAAGAACTCTATTCTTCAGAAGAAGTCTTTTCATCTTAGTGCACTTGTTTCTTCATAACGAACTTTTTTCTTCCGAAGAACACTTTGCTTTTGAATGAATACTTTGCCTGTTAATGTAAACTTTCCTTATGAGCAAACATTTTTTTCTGAATAAACTGTTTTCTTCTTATGAACACTTTACTTCTGAATGAGCACGTTCCTTCTGAATAATCTCTTTCCTTCTGAACAAACTCTTTTCTTCATATGAACTTTTAGCATCTAAAAAGGACACTTTGCCTTTGAATGAAATCTTTTTTTTCTATTGAACACTTTGCTTCGGAATGTTCTCCTCGCTGCTGGTAGAACGTTTCTCTTCAGGTGGACTCTTTGCCTTTGAATATACTCCTTGCATTAAAACAAACTCTTTTTTTCAAAATGAACTCGTTCCTTCTAGTGAACTCTTTCCTTCTGACGAACCTATTGCTTCTGATCGAACTCTTTCCTTCTAAATGTACTCGTTGCTTTTGAATGAGCTCTGTTCGTTTGAATAAACTCCCTTCTGTTGAGTGAACTCTACTTTTTTTATGAATCCTATGCTATCGAATGAACTATATGCTTCTAAATAAACTCTTGTCTTCTAAAACGAACTATTATCTTCATATGAACTCTTTGCTTATAGACTAACTTTATGCTTCTTAATGTACTCTTTCCTTCGAAATGAAAGCTTTCCGTCTCGACAAGCTCTTCTCTTTTGAACGAAATATTCGTTACTGAAGAACTCTTTGGTTCTAAATCCAAAATTTCCATAAGAACTCTTTACATTTATACGAACTCCTTATTTTTGAATAAATGTCTTTCTTCTAAATCAGCTCTATTCTTCTGAATACACTCATTTCCTCCGACGAACTCATTTCTTCTTAACGAACTCTTTTTTTCTGATGAACGCTGTGCTTCTTAACGAACTCTTTGCTTCGAAATGACAACCTCACTTTCGAGTGAAGTCGTTCTGTCTGAATGAATTCATTACTTCGGAATGAACTCTCTTCCTCCAACTCAACTCTTTTCTCGTTAAAAGCCATTTTCTTCTTAAGGAACTCGATTATCCAGTGGACACTTTGCATTGGAACGGGCGCATTGCTTTCGAAGGAACACTTTCTTCCAAATGAACTCCTTTCTTCATATCCACTCGTAATTAAGAAATGAACTCTACGCCTCTAAATATACCACTTCTTGTGATGAACTCTTTTATTCCGAATCAAGTCTTTTTTGTGATGAACGCCTTCCTTCTCAATCATGTCTTTTCAACTGATGAACTCTTTGCTACCGTGTACACTCCCTACTTCGGAATGAGCATATTTCTTTTGATGAACTATTTGCATCATAACGTACTCCTTGCCTATGAATGAACTCTAATTTTCTTAATGAACTAGCTTCTTCTGAATTAATTCTTTTCTTCTAGTGAACTCTTTATTTTGAATTGAACCCTCTGCTCCTGGATGAACTCTTTGCTCCTGACTGAACTCCCATATTTTGAACCAACTTTTTGCTTCTGAATCAACTCCTGGCTTTTGAATGAACTCTAGGTTTTTTAATATACTTATTTCCTCCGAACTCCTGCTTTTGAATGAACGCTATGCTTATGAATATACTTATTTCTTCTAAACGAACTCTTTTCTTCTGATCAACTCTTCATATCGAAATGAACTCCTCGCTTCTAAATGCACTCCTTTCTTCTGAATGAACTCCATGCTTCCGATCGAACTCTTTCTATTCGAATGTACTCGTTGCTTTTCAAAGAACGATGTTCGTATGAATGAACTCCCCTCCATTGAACGAACTATTCTTTTAATGAATTTTTTCCCCGTGAATGAACTCTTTGCTTCTGAATGACCTCTCTTCTTCTAAACGAACTATTCAATTCATGTGAACTTTTTGCTTCTAGACGAACTCTAAGCTTCTTAATGTACTCCTTTTTTTTTAATGAACTCATTCCTTCTCAACGAGCTCTTTTATTCTAATTAACGCTTCGCTTTTCAGTGCACCTCGTGCTTCTGAATGAACTCTTTTCTTATGAACGAAATCTTTACTATTGAAGAACTCTTTGGCTCTAAATTCAAACTTTCCTTATGAACTCATTACTTTTAAACAAACTCCTTCCCATTGAATGAATGTCTTTCCTCTGAATGAACTCTATTCTTCCGATTAAACTCATTTCCTCTGATGAACTCATTTCCTGTGAACGAACTCTTTTCTTCTTATGAACCTTGTGCTTCTTAATGACAACCTTGCATTTGAATGTACTCATTCAGTCAGAATGATCACATTATTTCGAAATGAACTCTCTTCTTACTATAAACCATTTTCTTCCGAATGAACTCGATTTTCCGATGGACACCTTGTTTTGGAATGAGCACATTGCTTCAGAAGGAATACTTTTCTTCCTAATGAACTCTTTCCTTCTAATCAAATCCTAATTTCGAAATGAACTCCTTGCTTCTAAATGCACTCCTTCTTGTGATGAACTTTTTTCTTCTTAATCAAATCTTTTATGTGCTGAACACCTTCCTCCTGAATCAAGTTTTTTCTTCTGATAAACTCATTGCTTTTGCATACACTCCTTGCTTCAGAATGGGCATATTTCTTTTGATCAACTCATTGCATCATAATGTACGCCTTGCCTCTGAATGTACTCTATTTTTCTTAATGAACGAGCTTCTTCTGAATGAATTCTTTTCTTCTAGTGAACTCTTTACTTTGAATTAACCCTTTCCTCCTGGGTGAACTCTTTGCTCCTGGCCGAACTCCCAGCTTTTGAACGAACTATTTGATTTTGAATCGACTCCTCGCTTTTGATTGAACTCCATCTTTCTGAATGTACTTATTTCCTTCGATGATCCCATTTTTTCTAAATGAACTCTTTTCTTCTAAACGAACTCTTTATATCGAAATGACCTCCTCGCTTCCAAATATACTCCTTTCTTCTAAATGAACTCCTTGTTTTCAATCGAACTCTTTATGTCTGAATGTACTCGTTGCTTTCGAATGAATGATGTTCATACGAATGAACTCCCCTCTACCGAGTGAACTCTTCTTTTAATGAATTCTTTGCTTCCGAATGAACTCTTTCCTTCAAAACGAACTATTTTCTTCACGTCAACTCTTTGCTTCTAGACGAACACTAAGCTTCATAGTGTACTCCTTCTTTCTGAATAAACTCTTTCCTACTTAACAAACTCTTTTCGTCTAATTAACTATTCATATTTTAGGATATCCCGTGCCTCTAAATGAACTCTTTTCTTATGAATGAAGTCTTTACTACTGAAGAACTCTTTGGTTCTAAATGCAAACTTTCCAAAGGAACGCATTACTTTCAAAAAAAACTCCTTACCTCTGAATGAATGTCTTTCTTCTTAATGAACTCTATTATTCTGATTAAACTCATTTCCTCTGATGAACTCATTTCTTGTGAACGAACTCTTTTTCTTCTGTTGAATTTTGTACCTCTTAATGATCTCTTTGCTTCAGAATGACAGCCTTGCTTTCGAATGAACTCATCCGGTCTGAATGAACTCATTAGTTCGAAATGAACTCCCCCTCGTGCAGCCGAAATTTTTTCTTACTATAAGCCATTTTCTTCTAGACAAACTCGATTTTCCGATGGACACCTTGTTTTCGATTGAGCGCATTGCTTCAGACGGAATACTTTTCTTCCAAATGAACTCTTTTCTTCTAATCAAATCTTAATTTCGAAATGAACTCCCTGCTTCTAACTGTACTCCTACCTGTGATAAACCTTTTTCTTCTTAATCAAATCTTTTCAGCCATGAACACCTTCTTTCTGGATCAAGCCTTTTCAACTGATGAACTATTTGCTTCTATATACACTCCTTGCTTTTGTTGGAATGGGCTCATTTCTTTTGATCAACTCTTTGCTTCATAATGTACTCCTTGCCTCTAAATGAACTCTATTCTTCATAGCGAACTACCTTCTTCTGAAGGAATTCTTTTCTTCCAGCGAACTCTTTGCTTTGAATTGAACTCTTTGCTCTCGATTGAACTCTTCGCTTCCGACTGAACTCCTTACTATTGAATGATTTCTTTGCTTGTAAATGAACTCCTAGCTTTCGAATTAACTCTACGCTTCTGAGTAAACTCATTTCCTCTGATGAACTCATTTCCTCTAAACAAACTCTTTTCTTTCGATCAACTCTTTATATCAAAATGAACTCCTCACTTCGAAAAGCACTCCTTCTGTCTGATGAACTCTTTGTTATTTACTTTTAAATAAATCATTTTCTCCCAATCGAACTGCTTTCATCAGGTGAGCTCTTTTCTTTCAAATGTACACCTTGAATCTAATTGAACTCTGCTCTTTCGGAGAACTCTTTGCTTCGGGATGTACTCCTTGGTTCTCGATGAATTCTTTTCTTCTGAACCAACTATTCTTTTCCGAATGAACTATGTTCATCTGACGAACTCATTGCATCTGAATATTCACCATGCTGTTATATGAACTCTTCTGAAAGTACTCCGTTCTGGTGATGAACTCTTCGCTTCAAATTGTACTCCTTGCTTTTAGATGAACCCTTTTCTTCTAAACGAAGTCCGTTCTTCAGATGAACTCATTGCTTCTACATGTGCTCCTTTCTTCACAATAAACTCATTCCTTCTTAACGAACAATTTCTTATGACCAACTCTCTGCTTCAGATTGTAATGCATGCTTATGAATGAACTCAATTCTTTTTATCGAACTTGCTTCTTCCGAACGAATTCAATTCTTCTAGTGAACTCTTTTCTCCTAATCGAACTCTTTGCTTTCGAATGAACTCTCTTTGCATCTGGTTGAACTCGTTGCTTTTGATTGAAATCCTCTCTTCTGAATGATCTTGTCTCTTCCGATGAGCTATTTGTTATTTGCTTCTAGAAGAACTCTATTCTTCAGAAGAAGTCTTTTCATCTTAGTGCACTTGTTTCTTCATAACGAACTTTTTTCTTCCGAAGAACACTTTGCTTTTGAATGAATACTTTGCCTGTTAATGTAAACTTTCCTTATGAGCAAACATTTTTTTCTGAATAAACTGTTTTCTTCTTATGAACACTTTACTTCTGAATGAGCACGTTCCTTCTGCATAATCTCTTTCCTTCTGAACAAACTCTTTTCTTCATATGAACTTTTAGCATCTAAAAAGGACACTTTGCCTTTGAATGAAATCTTTTTTTTCTATTGAACACTTTGCTTCGGAATGTTCTCCTCGCTGCTGGTAGAACGTTTCTCTTCAGGTGGACTCTTTGCCTCTGAATATACTCCTTGCATTAAAACAGACTCTTTCTTTCAAAATGAACTCGTTCCTTCTAGTGAACTCTTTCCTTCTGACGAACCTATTGCTTCTGATCGAACTCTTTCCTTCTAAATGTACTCGTTGCTTTTGAATGAGCTCTGTTCGTTTGAATAAACTCCCTTCTGTTGAGTGAACTCTACTTTTTTTATGAATCCTATGCTATCGAATGAACTATATGCTTCTAAATAAACTCTTGTCTTCTAAAACGAACTATTATCTTCATATGAACTCTTTGCTTATAGACTAACTTTATGCTTCTTAATGTACTCTTTCCTTCGAAATGAAAGCTTTCCGTCTCGACAAGCTCTTCTCTTTTGAACGAAATATTCGTTACTGAAGAACTCTTTGGTTCTAAATCCAAAATTTCCATAAGAACTCTTTACATTTATACGAACTCCTTATTTTTGAATAAATGTCTTTCTTCTAAATCAGCTCTATTCTTCTGAATACACTCATTTCCTCCGACGAACTCATTTCTTCTTAACGAACTCTTTTTTTCTGATGAACGCTGTGCTTCTTAACGAACTCTTTGCTTCGAAATGACAACCTCACTTTCGAGTGAAGTCGTTCTGTCTGAATGAATTCATTACTTCGGAATGAACTCTCTTCCTCCAACTCAACTCTTTTCTCGTTAAAAGCCATTTTCTTCTTAAGGAACTCGATTATCCAGTGGACACTTTGCATTGGAACGGGCGCATTGCTTTCGAAGGAACACTTTCTTCCAAATGAACTCCTTTCTTCATATCCACTCGTAATTAAGAAATGAACTCTACGCCTCTAAATATACCACTTCTTGTGATGAACTCTTTTATTCCGAATCAAGTCTTTTTTGTGATGAACGCCTTCCTTCTCAATCATGTCTTTTCAACTGATGAACTCTTTGCTACCGTGTACACTCCCTACTTCGGAATGAGCATATTTCTTTTGATGAACTATTTGCTTCATAACGTACTCCTTGCCTATGAATGAACTCTAATTTTCTTAATGAACTAGCTTCTTCTGAATTAATTCTTTTCTTCTAGTGAACTCTTTATTTTGAATTGAACCCTCTGCTCCTGGATGAACTCTTTGCTCCTGACTGAACTCCCATATTTTGAACCAACTTTTTGCTTCTGAATCAACTCCTGGCTTTTGAATGAACTCTAGGTTTTTTAATATACTTATTTCCTCCGAACTCCTGCTTTTGAATGAACGCTATGCTTATGAATATACTTATTTCTTCTAAACGAACTCGTTTCTTCTGATCAACTCTTCATATCGAAATGAACTCCTCGCTTCTAAATGCACTCCTTTCTTCTGAATGAACTCCATGCTTCCGATCGAACTCTTTCTATTCGAATGTACTCGTTGCTTTTCAAAGAACGATGTTCGTATGAATGAACTCCCCTCCATTGAACGAACTATTCTTTTAATGAATTTTTTCCCCGTGAATGAACTCTTTGCTTCTGAATGACCTCTCTTCTTCTAAACGAACTATTCAATTCATGTGAACTTTTTGCTTCTAGACGAACTCTAAGCTTCTTAATGTACTCCTTTTTTCTGAATGAACTCATTCCTTCTCAACGAGCTCTTTTATTCTAATTAACGCTTCGCTTTTCAGTATACCCCGTGCTTCTGAATGAACTCTTTTCTTATGAACGAAAGCTTTACTATTGAAGAACTCTTTGGCTCTAAATTCAAACTTTCCTTATGAACTCATTACTTTTAAACAAACTCCTTCCCACTGAATGAATGTCTTTCCTCTGAATGAACTCTATTCTTCCGATTAAACTCATTTCCTCTGATGAACTCATTTCCTGTGAACGAACTCTTTTCTTCTTATGAACCTTGTGCTTCTTAATGACAACCTTGCATTTGAATGTACTCATTCGGTCAGAATGATCACATTATTTCGAAATGAACTCTCTTCTTACTATAAACCATTTTCTTCCGAATGAACTCGATTTTCCGATGGACACCTTGTTTTGGAATGAGCACATTGCTTCAGAAGGAATACTTTTCTTCCAAATGAACTCTTTCCTTCTAATCAAATCCTAATTTCAAAATGAACTCCTTGCTTCTAAATGCACTCCTTCCTGTGATGAGCTCTTTTCTTCTTAATCAAATCTTTTATGTGCTGAACACCTTCCTCCTGAATCAAGGTTTTTCTTCTGATAAACTCATTGCTTTTGCATACACTCCTTGCTTCAGAATGGGCATATTTCTTTTGATCAACTCATTGCATCATAATGTACGCCTTGCCTCTGAATGAACTCTATTTTTCTTAATGAACGAGCTTCTTCTGAATGAATTCTTTTCTTCTAGTGAACTCTTTACTTTGAATTAACCCTTTCCTCCTGGGTGAACTCTTTGCTCCTGGCCGAACTCCCAGCTTTTGAACGAACTATTTGATTTTGAATCGACTCCTCGCTTTTGATTGAACTCCATCTTTCTGAATGTACTTATTTCCTTCGATGAACCCATTTCTTCTAAATGAACTCTTTTCTTCTAAACGAACTCTTTATATCGAAATGACCTCCTCGCTTCCAAATATACTCCTTTCTTCTAAATGAACTCCTTGCTTTCAATCGAACTCTTTATGTCTGAATGTACTCGTTGCTTTCGAATGAATGATGTTCATACGAATGAACTCCCCTCTACCGAGTGAACTCTTCTTTTAATGAATTCTTTGCTTCCGAATGAACTCTTTCCTTCAAAACGAACTAATTTTCTTCACGTCAACTCTTTGCTTCTAGACGAACACTAAGCTTCATAGTGTACCCCTTCTTTCTGAATAAACTCTTTCCTTCTTAACGAACTCTTTTCGTCTAATTAACTCTTCATATTTTAGGATATCCCGTGCCTCTAAATGAACTCTTTTCTTATGAATGAAGTCTTTACTACTGAAGAACTCTTTGGTTCTAAATGCAAACTTTCCAAAGGAACGCATTACTTTCAAAAAAACTCCTTACCTCTGAATGAATGTCTTTCTTCTTAATGAACTCTATTATTCTGATTAAACTCATTTCCTCTGATGAACTCATTTCTTGTGAACGAACTCTTTTTCTTCTGTTGAATTTTGTACCTCTTAATGATCTCTTTGCTTCAGAATGACAGCCTTGCTTTCGAATGAACTCATCCGGTCTGAATGAACTCATTAGTTCGAAATGAACTCCCCCTCGTGCAGCCGAAATTTTTTCTTACTATAAGCCATTTTCTTCTAGACAAACTCGATTTTCCGATGGACACCTTGTTTTCGATTGAGCGCATTGCTTCAGACGGAATACTTTTCTTCCAAATGAACTCTTTTCTTCTAATCAAATCTTAATTTCGAAATGAACTCCCTGCTTCTAACTGTACTCCTACCTGTGATAAACCTTTTTCTTCTTAATCAAATCTTTTCAGCCATGAACACCTTCTTTCTGGATCAAGCCTTTTCAACTGATGAACTATTTGCTTCTATATACACTCCTTGCTTTTGTTGGAATGGGCTCATTTCTTTTGATCAACTCTTTGCTTCATAATGTACTCCTTGCCTCTAAATGAACTCTATTCTTCATAGCGAACTACCTTCTTCTGAAGGAATTCTTTTCTTCCAGCGAACTCTTTGCTTTGAATTGAACTCTTTGCTCTCGATTGAACTCTTCGCTTCCGACTGAACTCCTTACTATTGAATGATTTCTTTGCTTGTAAATGAACTCCTGGCTTTCGAATTAACTCTACGCTTCTGAGTAAACTCATTTCCTCTGATGAACTCATTTCCTCTAAACAAACTCTTTTCTTTCGATCAACTCTTTATATCAAAATGAACTCCTCACTTCGAAAAGCACTCCTTCTGTCTGATGAACTCTTTGCTATTTACTTTTAAATAAATCATTTTCTCCCAATCGAACTGCTTTCATCAGGTGAACTCTTTTCTTTCAAATGTACACCTTGAATCTAATTGAACTCTGCTCTTCCGGAGAACTCTTTGCTTCGGGATGTACTCCTTGGTTCTCGATGAATTCTTTTCTTCTGAACCAACTATTTTTTTCCGAATGAACTATGTTCATCTGACGAACTCATTGCATCTGAATATTCACCATGCTGTTATATGAACTCTTCTGAAAGTACTCCGTTCTGGTGATGAACTCTTTGCTTCAAATTGTACTCCTTGCTTTTAGATGAACCCTTTTCTTCTAAATGAAGTCCGTTCTTCAGATGAACTCATTGCTTCTACATGTGCTCCTTTCTTCACAATAAACTCATTCCTTCTTAACGAACAATTTCTAATGATCAACTCTTTGCTTCAGATTGTAATGCATGCTTATGAATGAACTCAATTCTTCTTATCGAACTTGCTTCTTCCGAACGAATTCAATTCTTCTAGTGAACTCTTTTCTCCTAATCGAACTCTTTGCTTTCGAATGAACTCTCTTTGCGTCTGGTTGAACTCGTTGCTTTTGATTGAAATCCTCTCTTCTGAATGATCTTTTCTCTTCGGATGAGCTATTTGTTATTTGCTTCTAGAAGAACTCTATTCTTCAGAAGAAGTCTTTTCATCTTAGTGCACTTGTTTCTTCATAACGAACTTTTTTCTTCCGAAGAACACTTTGCTTTTGAATGAATACTTTGCCTGTTAATGTAAACTTTCCTTATGAGCAAACATTTTTTTCTGAATAAACTGTTTTCTTCTTATGAACACTTTACTTCTGAATGAGCACGTTCCTTCTGAATAATCTCTTTCCTTCTGAACAAACTCTTTTCTTCATATGAACTTTTAGCATCTAAAAAGGACACTTTGCCTTTGAATGAAATCTTTTTTTTCTATTGAACACTTTGCTTCGGAATGTTCTCCTCGCTGCTGGTAGAACGTTTCTCTTCAGGTGGACTCTTTGCCTTTGAATATACTCCTTGCATTAAAACAAACTCTTTTTTTCAAAATGAACTCGTTCCTTCTAGTGAACTCTTTCCTTCTGACGAACCTATTGCTTCTGATCGAACTCTTTCCTTCTAAATGTACTCGTTGCTTTTGAATGAGCTCTGTTCGTTTGAATAAACTCCCTTCTGTTGAGTGAACTCTACTTTTTTTATGAATCCTATGCTATCGAATGAACTATATGCTTCTAAATAAACTCTTGTCTTCTAAAACGAACTATTATCTTCATATGAACTCTTTGCTTATAGACTAACTTTATGCTTCTTAATGTACTCTTTCCTTCGAAATGAAAGCTTTCCGTCTCGACAAGCTCTTCTCTTTTGAACGAAATATTCGTTACTGAAGAACTCTTTGGTTCTAAATCCAAAATTTCCATAAGAACTCTTTACATTTATACGAACTCCTTATTTTTGAATAAATGTCTTTCTTCTAAATCAGCTCTATTCTTCTGAATACACTCATTTCCTCCGACGAACTCATTTCTTCTTAACGAACTCTTTTTTTCTGATGAACGCTGTGCTTCTTAACGAACTCTTTGCTTCGAAATGACAACCTCACTTTCGAGTGAAGTCGTTCTGTCTGAATGAATTCATTACTTCGGAATGAACTCTCTTCCTCCAACTCAACTCTTTTCTCGTTAAAAGCCATTTTCTTCTTAAAGAACTCGATTATCCAGTGGACACTTTGCATTGGAACGGGTGCATTGCTTTCGAAGGAACACTTTCTTCCAAATGAACTCCTTTCTTCATATCCACTCGTAATTAAGAAATGAACTCTACGCCTCTAAATATACCACTTCTTGTGATGAACTCTTTTATTCCGAATCAAGTCTTTTTTGTGATGAACGCCTTCCTTCTCAATCATGTCTTTTCAACTGATGAACTCTTTGCTACCGTGTACACTCCCTACTTCGGAATGAGCATATTTCTTTTGATGAACTATTTGCATCATAACATACTCCTTGCCTATGAATGAACTCTAATTTTCTTAATGAACTAGCTTCTTCTGAATTAATTCTTTTCTTCTAGTGAACTCTTTATTTTGAATTGAACCCTCTGCTCCTGGATGAACTCTTTGCTCCTGACTGAACTCCCATATTTTGAACCAACTTTTTGCTTCTGAATCAACTCCTGGCTTTTGAATGAACTCTAGGTTTTTTAATATACTTATTTCCTCCGAACTCCTGCTTTTGAATGAACGCTATGCTTTTGAATATACTTATTTCTTCTAAACGAACTCTTTTCTTCTGATCAACTCTTCATATCGAAATGAACTCCTCGCTTCTAAATGCACTCCTTTCTTCTGAATGAACTCCATGCTTCCGATCGAACTCTTTCTATTCGAATGTACTCGTTGCTTTTCAAAGAACGATGTTCGTATGAATGAACTCCCCTCCATTGAACGAACTATTCTTTTAATGAATTTTTTCCCCGTGAATGAACTCTTTGCTTCTGAATGACCTCTCTTCTTCTAAACGAACTATTCAATTCATGTGAACTTTTTGCTTCTAGACGAACTCTAAGCTTCTTAATGTACTCCTTTTTTTTTAATGAACTCATTCCTTCTCAACGAGCTCTTTTATTCTAATTAACGCTTCGCTTTTCAGTGCACCTCGTGCTTCTGAATGAACTCTTTTCTTATGAACGAAATCTTTACTATTGAAGAACTCTTTGGCTCTAAATTCAAACTTTCCTTATGAACTCATTACTTTTAAACAAACTCCTTCCCATTGAATGAATGTCTTTCCTCTGAATGAACTCTATTCTTCCGATTAAACTCATTTCCTCTGATGAACTCATTTCCTGTGAACGAACTCTTTTCTTCTTATGAACCTTGTGCTTCTTAATGACAACCTTGCATTTGAATGTACTCATTCAGTCAGAATGATCACATTATTTCGAAATGAACTCTCTTCTTACTATAAACCATTTTCTTCCGAATGAACTCGATTTTCCGATGGACACCTTGTTTTGGAATGAGCACATTGCTTCAGAAGGAATACTTTTCTTCCTAATGAACTCTTTCCTTCTAATCAAATCCTAATTTCGAAATGAACTCCTTGCTTCTAAATGCACTCCTTCTTGTGATGAACTTTTTTCTTCTTAATCAAATCTTTTATGTGCTGAACACCTTCCTCCTGAATCAAGTTTTTTCTTCTGATAAACTCATTGCTTTTGCATACACTCCTTGCTTCAGAATGGGCATATTTCTTTTGATCAACTCATTGCATCATAATGTACGCCTTGCCTCTGAATGTACTCTATTTTTCTTAATGAACGAGCTTCTTCTGAATGAATTCTTTTCTTCTAGTGAACTCTTTACTTTGAATTAACCCTTTCCTCCTGGGTGAACTCTTTGCTCCTGGCCGAACTCCCAGCTTTTGAACGAACTATTTGATTTTGAATCGACTCCTCGCTTTTGATTGAACTCCATCTCTCTGAATGTACTTATTTCCTTCGATGATCCCATTTCTTCTAAATGAACTCTTTTCTTCTAAACGAACTCTTTATATCGAAATGACCTCCTCGCTTCCAAATATACTCCTTTCTTCTAAATGAACTCCTTGTTTTCAATCGAACTCTTTATGTCTGAATGTACTCGTTGCTTTCGAATGAATGATGTTCATACGAATGAACTCCCCTCTACCGAGTGAACTCTTCTTTTAATGAATTCTTTGCTTCCGAATGAACTCTTTCCTTCAAAACGAACTAATTTTCTTCACGTCAACTCTTTGCTTCTAGACGAACACTAAGCTTCATAGTGTACCCCTTCTTTCTGAATAAACTCTTTCCTTCTTAACGAACTCTTTTCGTCTAATTAACTCTTCATATTTTAGGATATCCCGTGCCTCTAAATGAACTCTTTTCTTATGAATGAAGTCTTTACTACTGAAGAACTCTTTGGTTCTAAATGCAAACTTTCCAAAGGAACGCATTACTTTCAAAAAAACTCCTTACCTCTGAATGAATGTCTTTCTTCTTAATGAACTCTATTATTCTGATTAAACTCATTTCCTCTGATGAACTCATTTCTTGTGAACGAACTCTTTTTCTTCTGTTGAATTTTGTACCTCTTAATGATCTCTTTGCTTCAGAATGACAGCCTTGCTTTCGAATGAACTCATCCGGTCTGAATGAACTCATTAGTTCGAAATGAACTCCCCCTCGTGCAGCCGAAATTTTTTCTTACTATAAGCCATTTTCTTCTAGACAAACTCGATTTTCCGATGGACACCTTGTTTTCGATTGAGCGCATTGCTTCAGACGGAATACTTTTCTTCCAAATGAACTCTTTTCTTCTAATCAAATCTTAATTTCGAAATGAACTCCCTGCTTCTAACTGTACTCCTACCTGTGATAAACCTTTTTCTTCTTAATCAAATCTTTTCAGCCATGAACACCTTCTTTCTGGATCAAGCCTTTTCAACTGATGAACTATTTGCTTCTATATACACTCCTTGCTTTTGTTGGAATGGGCTCATTTCTTTTGATCAACTCTTTGCTTCATAATGTACTCCTTGCCTCTAAATGAACTCTATTCTTCATAGCGAACTACCTTCTTCTGAAGGAATTCTTTTCTTCCAGCGAACTCTTTGCTTTGAATTGAACTCTTTGCTCTCGATTGAACTCTTCGCTTCCGACTGAACTCCTTACTATTGAATGATTTCTTTGCTTGTAAATGAACTCCTGGCTTTCGAATTAACTCTACGCTTCTGAGTAAACTCATTTCCTCTGATGAACTCATTTCCTCTAAACAAACTCTTTTCTTTCGATCAACTCTTTATATCAAAATGAACTCCTCACTTCGAAAAGCACTCCTTCTGTCTGATGAACTCTTTGCTATTTACTTTTAAATAAATCATTTTCTCCCAATCGAACTGCTTTCATCAGGTGAACTCTTTTCTTTCAAATGTACACCTTGAATCTAATTGAACTCTGCTCTTCCGGAGAACTCTTTGCTTCGGGATGTACTCCTTGGTTCTCGATGAATTCTTTTCTTCTGAACCAACTATTTTTTTCCGAATGAACTATGTTCATCTGACGAACTCATTGCATCTGAATATTCACCATGCTGTTATATGAACTCTTCTGAAAGTACTCCGTTCTGGTGATGAACTCTTTGCTTCAAATTGTACTCCTTGCTTTTAGATGAACCCTTTTCTTCTAAATGAAGTCCGTTCTTCAGATGAACTCATTGCTTCTACATGTGCTCCTTTCTTCACAATAAACTCATTCCTTCTTAACGAACAATTTCTAATGATCAACTCTTTGCTTCAGATTGTAATGCATGCTTATGAATGAACTCAATTCTTCTTATCGAACTTGCTTCTTCCGAACGAATTCAATTCTTCTAGTGAACTCTTTTCTCCTAATCGAACTCTTTGCTTTCGAATGAACTCTCTTTGCGTCTGGTTGAACTCGTTGCTTTTGATTGAAATCCTCTCTTCTGAATGATCTTTTCTCTTCGGATGAGCTATTTGTTATTTGCTTCTAGAAGAACTCTATTCTTCAGAAGAAGTCTTTTCATCTTAGTGCACTTGTTTCTTCATAACGAACTTTTTTCTTCCGAAGAACACTTTGCTTTTGAATGAATACTTTGCCTGTTAATGTAAACTTTCCTTATGAGCAAACATTTTTTTCTGAATAAACTGTTTTCTTCTTATGAACACTTTACTTCTGAATGAGCACGTTCCTTCTGAATAATCTCTTTCCTTCTGAACAAACTCTTTTCTTCATATGAACTTTTAGCATCTAAAAAGGACACTTTGCCTTTGAATGAAATCTTTTTTTTCTATTGAACACTTTGCTTCGGAATGTTCTCCTCGCTGCTGGTAGAACGTTTCTCTTCAGGTGGACTCTTTGCCTTTGAATATACTCCTTGCATTAAAACAAACTCTTTTTTTCAAAATGAACTCGTTCCTTCTAGTGAACTCTTTCCTTCTGACGAACCTATTGCTTCTGATCGAACTCTTTCCTTCTAAATGTACTCGTTGCTTTTGAATGAGCTCTGTTCGTTTGAATAAACTCCCTTCTGTTGAGTGAACTCTACTTTTTTTATGAATCCTATGCTATCGAATGAACTATATGCTTCTAAATAAACTCTTGTCTTCTAAAACGAACTATTATCTTCATATGAACTCTTTGCTTATAGACTAACTTTATGCTTCTTAATGTACTCTTTCCTTCGAAATGAAAGCTTTCCGTCTCGACAAGCTCTTCTCTTTTGAACGAAATATTCGTTACTGAAGAACTCTTTGGTTCTAAATCCAAAATTTCCATAAGAACTCTTTACATTTATACGAACTCCTTATTTTTGAATAAATGTCTTTCTTCTAAATCAGCTCTATTCTTCTGAATACACTCATTTCCTCCGACGAACTCATTTCTTCTTAACGAACTCTTTTTTTCTGATGAACGCTGTGCTTCTTAACGAACTCTTTGCTTCGAAATGACAACCTCACTTTCGAGTGAAGTCGTTCTGTCTGAATGAATTCATTACTTCGGAATGAACTCTCTTCCTCCAACTCAACTCTTTTCTCGTTAAAAGCCATTTTCTTCTTAAGGAACTCGATTATCCAGTGGACACTTTGCATTGGAACGGGTGCATTGCTTTCGAAGGAACACTTTCTTCCAAATGAACTCCTTTCTTCATATCCACTCGTAATTAAGAAATGAACTCTACGCCTCTAAATATACCACTTCTTGTGATGAACTCTTTTATTCCGAATCAAGTCTTTTTTGTGATGAACGCCTTCCTTCTCAATCATGTCTTTTCAACTGATGAACTCTTTGCTACCGTGTACACTCCCTACTTCGGAATGAGCATATTTCTTTTGATGAACTATTTGCATCATAACATACTCCTTGCCTATGAATGAACTCTAATTTTCTTAATGAACTAGCTTCTTCTGAATTAATTCTTTTCTTCTAGTGAACTCTTTATTTTGAATTGAACCCTCTGCTCCTGGATGAACTCTTTGCTCCTGACTGAACTCCCATATTTTGAACCAACTTTTTGCTTCTGAATCAACTCCTGGCTTTTGAATGAACTCTAGGTTTTTTAATATACTTATTTCCTCCGAACTCCTGCTTTTGAATGAACGCTATGCTTTTGAATATACTTATTTCTTCTAAACGAACTCTTTTCTTCTGATCAACTCTTCATATCGAAATGAACTCCTCGCTTCTAAATGCACTCCTTTCTTCTGAATGAACTCCATGCTTCCGATCGAACTCTTTCTATTCGAATGTACTCGTTGCTTTTCAAAGAACGATGTTCGTATGAATGAACTCCCCTCCATTGAACGAACTATTCTTTTAATGAATTTTTTCCCCGTGAATGAACTCTTTGCTTCTGAATGACCTCTCTTCTTCTAAACGAACTATTCAATTCATGTGAACTTTTTGCTTCTAGACGAACTCTAAGCTTCTTAATGTACTCCTTTTTTTTTAATGAACTCATTCCTTCTCAACGAGCTCTTTTATTCTAATTAACGCTTCGCTTTTCAGTGCACCTCGTGCTTCTGAATGAACTCTTTTCTTATGAACGAAATCTTTACTATTGAAGAACTCTTTGGCTCTAAATTCAAACTTTCCTTATGAACTCATTACTTTTAAACAAACTCCTTCCCATTGAATGAATGTCTTTCCTCTGAATGAACTCTATTCTTCCGATTAAACTCATTTCCTCTGATGAACTCATTTCCTGTGAACGAACTCTTTTCTTCTTATGAACCTTGTGCTTCTTAATGACAACCTTGCATTTGAATGTACTCATTCAGTCAGAATGATCACATTATTTCGAAATGAACTCTCTTCTTACTATAAACCATTTTCTTCCGAATGAACTCGATTTTCCGATGGACACCTTGTTTTGGAATGAGCACATTGCTTCAGAAGGAATACTTTTCTTCCTAATGAACTCTTTCCTTCTAATCAAATCCTAATTTCGAAATGAACTCCTTGCTTCTAAATGCACTCCTTCTTGTGATGAACTTTTTTCTTCTTAATCAAATCTTTTATGTGCTGAACACCTTCCTCCTGAATCAAGTTTTTTCTTCTGATAAACTCATTGCTTTTGCATACACTCCTTGCTTCAGAATGGGCATATTTCTTTTGATCAACTCATTGCATCATAATGTACGCCTTGCCTCTGAATGTACTCTATTTTTCTTAATGAACGAGCTTCTTCTGAATGAATTCTTTTCTTCTAGTGAACTCTTTACTTTGAATTAACCCTTTCCTCCTGGGTGAACTCTTTGCTCCTGGCCGAACTCCCAGCTTTTGAACGAACTATTTGATTTTGAATCGACTCCTCGCTTTTGATTGAACTCCATCTTTCTGAATGTACTTATTTCCTTCGATGATCCCATTTCTTCTAAATGAACTCTTTTCTTCTAAACGAACTCTTTATATCGAAATGACCTCCTCGCTTCCAAATATACTCCTTTCTTCTAAATGAACTCCTTGTTTTCAATCGAACTCTTTATGTCTGAATGTACTCGTTGCTTTCGAATGAATGATGTTCATACGAATGAACTCCCCTCTACCGAGTGAACTCTTCTTTTAATGAATTCTTTGCTTCCGAATGAACTCTTTCCTTCAAAACGAACTAATTTTCTTCACGTCAACTCTTTGCTTCTAGACGAACACTAAGCTTCATAGTGTACCCCTTCTTTCTGAATAAACTCTTTCCTTCTTAACGAACTCTTTTCGTCTAATTAACTCTTCATATTTTAGGATATCCCGTGCCTCTAAATGAACTCTTTTCTTATGAATGAAGTCTTTACTACTGAAGAACTCTTTGGTTCTAAATGCAAACTTTCCAAAGGAACGCATTACTTTCAAAAAAACTCCTTACCTCTGAATGAATGTCTTTCTTCTTAATGAACTCTATTATTCTGATTAAACTCATTTCCTCTGATGAACTCATTTCTTGTGAACGAACTCTTTTTCTTCTGTTGAATTTTGTACCTCTTAATGATCTCTTTGCTTCAGAATGACAGCCTTGCTTTCGAATGAACTCATCCGGTCTGAATGAACTCATTAGTTCGAAATGAACTCCCCCTCGTGCAGCCGAAATTTTTTCTTACTATAAGCCATTTTCTTCTAGACAAACTCGATTTTCCGATGGACACCTTGTTTTCGATTGAGCGCATTGCTTCAGACGGAATACTTTTCTTCCAAATGAACTCTTTTCTTCTAATCAAATCTTAATTTCGAAATGAACTCCCTGCTTCTAACTGTACTCCTACCTGTGATAAACCTTTTTCTTCTTAATCAAATCTTTTCAGCCATGAACACCTTCTTTCTGGATCAAGCCTTTTCAACTGATGAACTATTTGCTTCTATATACACTCCTTGCTTTTGTTGGAATGGGCTCATTTCTTTTGATCAACTCTTTGCTTCATAATGTACTCCTTGCCTCTAAATGAACTCTATTCTTCATAGCGAACTACCTTCTTCTGAAGGAATTCTTTTCTTCCAGCGAACTCTTTGCTTTGAATTGAACTCTTTGCTCTCGATTGAACTCTTCGCTTCCGACTGAACTCCTTACTATTGAATGATTTCTTTGCTTGTAAATGAACTCCTGGCTTTCGAATTAACTCTACGCTTCTGAGTAAACTCATTTCCTCTGATGAACTCATTTCCTCTAAACAAACTCTTTTCTTTCGATCAACTCTTTATATCAAAATGAACTCCTCACTTCGAAAAGCACTCCTTCTGTCTGATGAACTCTTTGCTATTTACTTTTAAATAAATCATTTTCTCCCAATCGAACTGCTTTCATCAGGTGAACTCTTTTCTTTCAAATGTACACCTTGAATCTAATTGAACTCTGCTCTTCCGGAGAACTCTTTGCTTCGGGATGTACTCCTTGGTTCTCGATGAATTCTTTTCTTCTGAACCAACTATTTTTTTCCGAATGAACTATGTTCATCTGACGAACTCATTGCATCTGAATATTCACCATGCTGTTATATGAACTCTTCTGAAAGTACTCCGTTCTGGTGATGAACTCTTTGCTTCAAATTGTACTCCTTGCTTTTAGATGAACCCTTTTCTTCTAAATGAAGTCCGTTCTTCAGATGAACTCATTGCTTCTACATGTGCTCCTTTCTTCACAATAAACTCATTCCTTCTTAACGAACAATTTCTAATGATCAACTCTTTGCTTCAGATTGTAATGCATGCTTATGAATGAACTCAATTCTTCTTATCGAACTTGCTTCTTCCGAACGAATTCAATTCTTCTAGTGAACTCTTTTCTCCTAATCGAACTCTTTGCTTTCGAATGAACTCTCTTTGCGTCTGGTTGAACTCGTTGCTTTTGATTGAAATCCTCTCTTCTGAATGATCTTTTCTCTTCGGATGAGCTATTTGTTATTTGCTTCTAGAAGAACTCTATTCTTCAGAAGAAGTCTTTTCATCTTAGTGCACTTGTTTCTTCATAACGAACTTTTTTCTTCCGAAGAACACTTTGCTTTTGAATGAATACTTTGCCTGTTAATGTAAACTTTCCTTATGAGCAAACATTTTTTTCTGAATAAACTGTTTTCTTCTTATGAACACTTTACTTCTGAATGAGCACGTTCCTTCTGAATAATCTCTTTCCTTCTGAACAAACTCTTTTCTTCATATGAACTTTTAGCATCTAAAAAGGACACTTTGCCTTTGAATGAAATCTTTTTTTTCTATTGAACACTTTGCTTCGGAATGTTCTCCTCGCTGCTGGTAGAACGTTTCTCTTCAGGTGGACTCTTTGCCTTTGAATATACTCCTTGCATTAAAACAAACTCTTTTTTTCAAAATGAACTCGTTCCTTCTAGTGAACTCTTTCCTTCTGACGAACCTATTGCTTCTGATCGAACTCTTTCCTTCTAAATGTACTCGTTGCTTTTGAATGAGCTCTGTTCGTTTGAATAAACTCCCTTCTGTTGAGTGAACTCTACTTTTTTTATGAATCCTATGCTATCGAATGAACTATATGCTTCTAAATAAACTCTTGTCTTCTAAAACGAACTATTATCTTCATATGAACTCTTTGCTTATAGACTAACTTTATGCTTCTTAATGTACTCTTTCCTTCGACATGAAAGCTTTCCGTCTCGACAAGCTCTTCTCTTTTGAACGAAATATTCGTTACTGAAGAACTCTTTGGTTCTAAATCCAAAATTTCCTTAAGAACTCTTTACATTTATACGAACTCCTTATTTTTGAATAAATGTCTTTCTTCTAAATCAGCTCTATTCTTCTGAATACACTCATTTCCTCCGACGAACTCATTTCTTCTTAACGAACTCTTTTTTTCTGATGAACGCTGTGCTTCTTAACGAACTCTTTGCTTCGAAATGACAACCTCACTTTCGAGTGAAGTCGTTCTGTCTGAATGAATTCATTACTTCGGAATGAACTCTCTTCCTCCAACTCAACTCTTTTCTCGTTAAAAGCCATTTTCTTCTTAAGGAACTCGATTATCCAGTGGACACTTTGCATTGGAACGGGTGCATTGCTTTCGAAGGAACACTTTCTTCCAAATGAACTCCTTTCTTCATATCCACTCGTAATTAAGAAATGAACTCTACGCCTCTAAATATACCACTTCTTGTGATGAACTCTTTTATTCCGAATCAAGTCTTTTTTGTGATGAACGCCTTCCTTCTCAATCATGTCTTTTCAACTGATGAACTCTTTGCTACCGTGTACACTCCCTACTTCGGAATGAGCATATTTCTTTTGATGAACTATTTGCATCATAACGTACTCCTTGCCTATGAATGAACTCTAATTTTCTTAATGAACTAGCTTCTTCTGAATTAATTCTTTTCTTCTAGTGAACTCTTTATTTTGAATTGAACCCTCTGCTCCTGGATGAACTCTTTGCTCCTGACTGAACTCCCATATTTTGAACAAACTTTTTGCTTCTGAATCAACTCCTGGCTTTTGAATGAACTCTAGGTTTTTTAATATACTTATTTCCTCCGAACTCCTGCTTTTGAATGAACGCTATGCTTTTGAATATACTTATTTCTTCTAAACGAACTCTTTTCTTCTGATCAACTCTTCATATCGAAATGAACTCCTCGCTTCTAAATGCACTCCTTTCTTCTGAATGAACTCCATGCTTCCGATCGAACTCTTTCTATTCGAATGTACTCGTTGCTTTTCAAAGAACGATGTTCGTATGAATGAACTCCCCTCCATTGAACGAACTATTCTTTTAATGAATTTTTTCCCCGTGAATGAACTCTTTGCTTCTGAATGACCTCTCTTCTTCTAAACGAACTATTCAATTCATGTGAACTTTTTGCTTCTAGACGAACTCTAAGCTTCTTAATGTACTCCTTTTTTTTTAATGAACTCATTCCTTCTCAACGAGCTCTTTTATTCTAATTAACGCTTCGCTTTTCAGTGCACCTCGTGCTTCTGAATGAACTCTTTTCTTATGAACGAAATCTTTACTATTGAAGAACTCTTTGGCTCTAAATTCAAACTTTCCTTATGAACTCATTACTTTTAAACAAACTCCTTCCCATTGAATGAATGTCTTTCCTCTGAATGAACTCTATTCTTCCGATTAAACTCATTTCCTCTGATGAACTCATTTCCTGTGAACGAACTCTTTTCTTCTTATGAACCTTGTGCTTCTTAATGACAACCTTGCATTTGAATGTACTCATTCAGTCAGAATGATCACATTATTTCGAAATGAACTCTCTTCTTACTATAAACCATTTTCTTCCGAATGAACTCGATTTTCCGATGGACACCTTGTTTTGGAATGAGCACATTGCTTCAGAAGGAATACTTTTCTTCCTAATGAACTCTTTCCTTCTAATCAAATCCTAATTTCGAAATGAACTCCTTGCTTCTAAATGCACTCCTTCTTGTGATGAACTTTTTTCTTCTTAATCAAATCTTTTATGTGCTGAACACCTTCCTCCTGAATCAAGTTTTTTCTTCTGATAAACTCATTGCTTTTGCATACACTCCTTGCTTCAGAATGGGCATATTTCTTTTGATCAACTCATTGCATCATAATGTACGCCTTGCCTCTGAATGTACTCTATTTTTCTTAATGAACGAGCTTCTTCTGAATGAATTCTTTTCTTCTAGTGAACTCTTTACTTTGAATTAACCCTTTCCTCCTGGGTGAACTCTTTGCTCCTGGCCGAACTCCCAGCTTTTGAACGAACTATTTGATTTTGAATCGACTCCTCGCTTTTGATTGAACTCCATCTTTCTGAATGTACTTATTTCCTTCGATGATCCCATTTCTTCTAAATGAACTCTTTTCTTCTAAACGAACTCTTTATATCGAAATGACCTCCTCGCTTCCAAATATACTCCTTTCTTCTAAATGAACTCCTTGTTTTCAATCGAACTCTTTATGTCTGAATGTACTCGTTGCTTTCGAATGAATGATGTTCATACGAATGAACTCCCCTCTACCGAGTGAACTCTTCTTTTAATGAATTCTTTGCTTCCGAATGAACTCTTTCCTTCAAAACGAACTATTTTCTTCACGTCAACTCTTTGCTTCTAGACGAACACTAAGCTTCATAGTGTACTCCTTCTTTCTGAATAAACTCTTTCCTACTTAACAAACTCTTTTCGTCTAATTAACTCTTCATATTTTAGGATATCCCGTGCCTCTAAATGAACTCTTTTCTTATGAATGAAGTCTTTACTACTGAAGAACTCTTTGGTTCTAAATGCAAACTTTCCAAAGGAACGCATTACTTTCAAAAAAAACTCCTTACCTCTGAATGAATGTCTTTCTTCTTAATGAACTCTATTATTCTGATTAAACTCATTTCCTCTGATGAACTCATTTCTTGTGAACGAACTCTTTTTCTTCTGTTGAATTTTGTACCTCTTAATGATCTCTTTGCTTCAGAATGACAGCCTTGCTTTCGAATGAACTCATCCGGTCTGAATGAACTCATTAGTTCGAAATGAACTCCCCCTCGTGCAGCCGAAATTTTTTCTTACTATAAGCCATTTTCTTCTAGACAAACTCGATTTTCCGATGGACACCTTGTTTTCGATTGAGCGCATTGCTTCAGACGGAATACTTTTCTTCCAAATGAACTCTTTTCTTCTAATCAAATCTTAATTTCGAAATGAACTCCCTGCTTCTAACTGTACTCCTACCTGTGATAAACCTTTTTCTTCTTAATCAAATCTTTTCAGCCATGAACACCTTCTTTCTGGATCAAGCCTTTTCAACTGATGAACTATTTGCTTCTATATACACTCCTTGCTTTTGTTGGAATGGGCTCATTTCTTTTGATCAACTCTTTGCTTCACAATGTACTCCTTGCCTCTAAATGAACTCTATTCTTCATAGTGAACTAGCTTCTTCTGAAGGAATTCTTTTCTTCCAGCGAACTCTTTGCTTTGAATTGAACTCTTTGCTCTCGATTGAACTCTTCGCTTCCGACTGAACTCCTTACTATTGAATGATTTCTTTGCTTGTAAATGAACTCCTGGCTTTCGAATTAACTCTACGCTTCTGAGTAAACTCATTTCCTCTGATGAACTCATTTCCTCTAAACAAACTCTTTTCTTTCGATCAACTCTTTATATCAAAACGAACTCCTCACTTCGAAAAGCACTCCTTCTGTCTGATGAACTCTTTGCTATTTACTTTTAAATAAATCATTTTCTCCCAATCGAACTGCTTTCATCAGGTGAGCTCTTTTCTTTTAAATGTACACCTTGAATCTAATTGAACTCTGCTCTTCCGGAGAACTCTTTGCTTCGGGATGTACTCCTTGGTTCTCGATGAATTCTTTTCTTCTGAACCAACTATTTTTTTCCGAATGAACTATGTTCATCTGACGAACTCATTGCATCTGAATATTCACCATGCTATTATATGAACTCTTCCGAAATTACTCCGTTCTGGTGATGAACTCTTCGCTTCAAATTGTACTCCTTGCTTTTAGATGAACCCTTTTCTTCTAAATGAAGTCCGTTCTTCAGATGAACTCATTGCTTCTACATGTACTCCTTTCTTCACAATAAACTCATTCCTTCTTAACGAACAATTTCTTATGATCAACTCTCTGCTTCAGATTGTAATGCATGCTTATGAATGAACTCAATTCTTTTTATCGAACTTGCTTCTTCCGAACGAATTCAATTCTTCTAGTGAACTCTTTTCTCCTAATCGAACTCTTTGCTTTCGAATGAACTCTCTTTGCATCTGGTTGAACTCGTTGCTTTTGATTGAAATCCACTCTTCTGAATGATCTTGTCTCTTCCGATGAGCTATTTGTTATTTGCTTCTAGAAGAACTCTATTCTTCAGAAGAAGTCTTTTCATCTTAGTGCACTTGTTTCTTCATAACGAACTTTTTTCTTCCGAAGAACACTTTGCTTTTGAATGAATACTTTGCCTGTTAATGTAAACTTTCCTTATGAGCAAACATTTTTTTCTGAATAAACTGTTTTCTTCTTATGAACACTTTACTTCTGAATGAGCACGTTCCTTCTGCATAATCTCTTTCCTTCTGAACAAACTCTTTTCTTCATATGAACTTTTAGCATCTAAAAAGGACACTTTGCCTTTGAATGAAATCTTTTTTTTCTATTGAACACTTTGCTTCGAAATGTTCTCCTCGCTGCTGGTAGAACGTTTCTCTTCAGGTGGACTCTTTGCCTCTGAATATACTCCTTGCATTAAAACAAACTCTTTTTTTCAAAATGAACTCGTTCCTTCTAGTGAACTCTTTCCTTCTGACGAACCTATTGCTTCTGATCGAACTCTTTCCTTCTAAATGTACTCGTTGCTTTTGAATGAGCTCTGTTCGTTTGAATAAACTCCCTTCTGTTGAGTGAACTCTACTTTTTTTATGAATCCTATGCTATCGAATGAACTATATGCTTCTAAATAAACTCTTGTCTTCTAAAACGAACTATTATCTTCATATGAACTCTTTGCTTATAGACTAACTTTATGCTTCTTAATGTACTCTTTCCTTCGAAATGAAAGCTTTCCGTCTCGACAAGCTCTTCTCTTTTGAACGAAATATTCGTTACTGAAGAACTCTTTGGTTCTAAATCCAAAATTTCCTTAAGAACTCTTTACATTTATACGAACTCCTTATTTTTGAATAAATGTCTTTCTTCTAAATCAGCTCTATTCTTCTGAATACACTCATTTCCTCCGACGAACTCATTTCTTCTTAACGAACTCTTTTTTTCTGATGAACGCTGTGCTTCTTAACGAACTCTTTGCTTCGAAATGACAACCTCACTTTCGAGTGAAGTCGTTCTGTCTGAATGAATTCATTACTTCGGAATGAACTCTCTTCCTCCAACTCAACTCTTTTCTCGTTAAAAGCCATTTTCTTCTTAAGGAACTCGATTATCCAGTGGACACTTTGCATTGGAACGGGTGCATTGCTTTCGAAGGAACACTTTCTTCCAAATGAACTCCTTTCTTCATATCCACTCGTAATTAAGAAATGAACTCTACGCCTCTAAATATACCACTTCTTGTGATGAACTCTTTTATTCCGAATCAAGTCTTTTTTGTGATGAACGCCTTCCTTCTCAATCATGTCTTTTCAACTGATGAACTCTTTGCTACCGTGTACACTCCCTACTTCGGAATGAGCATATTTCTTTTGATGAACTATTTGCATCATAACGTACTCCTTGCCTATGAATGAACTCTAATTTTCTTAATGAACTAGCTTCTTCTGAATTAATTCTTTTCTTCTAGTGAACTCTTTATTTTGAATTGAACCCTCTGCTCCTGGATGAACTCTTTGCTCCTGACTGAACTCCCATATTTTGAACCAACTTTTTGCTTCTGAATCAACTCCTGGCTTTTGAATGAACTCTAGGTTTTTTAATATACTTATTTCCTCCGAACTCCTGCTTTTGAATGAACGCTATGCTTTTGAATATACTTATTTCTTCTAAACGAACTCTTTTCTTCTGATCAACTCTTCATATCGAAATGAACTCCTCGCTTCTAAATGCACTCCTTTCTTCTGAATGAACTCCATGCTTCCGATCGAACTCTTTCTATTCGAATGTACTCGTTGCTTTTCAAAGAACGATGTTCGTATGAATGAACTCCCCTCCATTGAACGAACTATTCTTTTAATGAATTTTTTCCCCGTGAATGAACTCTTTGCTTCTGAATGACCTCTCTTCTTCTAAACGAACTATTCAATTCATGTGAACTTTTTGCTTCTAGACGAACTCTAAGCTTCTTAATGTACTCCTTTTTTTTTAATGAACTCATTCCTTCTCAACGAGCTCTTTTATTCTAATTAACGCTTCGCTTTTCAGTGCACCTCGTGCTTCTGAATGAACTCTTTTCTTATGAACGAAATCTTTACTATTGAAGAACTCTTTGGCTCTAAATTCAAACTTTCCTTATGAACTCATTACTTTTAAACAAACTCCTTCCCATTGAATGAATGTCTTTCCTCTGAATGAACTCTATTCTTCCGATTAAACTCATTTCCTCTGATGAACTCATTTCCTGTGAACGAACTCTTTTCTTCTTATGAACCTTGTGCTTCTTAATGACAACCTTGCATTTGAATGTACTCATTCAGTCAGAATGATCACATTATTTCGAAATGAACTCTCTTCTTACTATAAACCATTTTCTTCCGAATGAACTCGATTTTCCGATGGACACCTTGTTTTGGAATGAGCACATTGCTTCAGAAGGAATACTTTTCTTCCTAATGAACTCTTTCCTTCTAATCAAATCCTAATTTCGAAATGAACTCCTTGCTTCTAAATGCACTCCTTCTTGTGATGAACTTTTTTCTTCTTAATCAAATCTTTTATGTGCTGAACACCTTCCTCCTGAATCAAGTTTTTTCTTCTGATAAACTCATTGCTTTTGCATACACTCCTTGCTTCAGAATGGGCATATTTCTTTTGATCAACTCATTGCATCATAATGTACGCCTTGCCTCTGAATGTACTCTATTTTTCTTAATGAACGAGCTTCTTCTGAATGAATTCTTTTCTTCTAGTGAACTCTTTACTTTGAATTAACCCTTTCCTCCTGGGTGAACTCTTTGCTCCTGGCCGAACTCCCAGCTTTTGAACGAACTATTTGATTTTGAATCGACTCCTCGCTTTTGATTGAACTCCATCTTTCTGAATGTACTTATTTCCTTCGATGATCCCATTTCTTCTAAATGAACTCTTTTCTTCTAAACGAACTCTTTATATCGAAATGACCTCCTCGCTTCCAAATATACTCCTTTCTTCTAAATGAACTCCTTGTTTTCAATCGAACTCTTTATGTCTGAATGTACTCGTTGCTTTCGAATGAATGATGTTCATACGAATGAACTCCCCTCTACCGAGTGAACTCTTCTTTTAATGAATTCTTTGCTTCCGAATGAACTCTTTCCTTCAAAACGAACTATTTTCTTCACGTCAACTCTTTGCTTCTAGACGAACACTAAGCTTCATAGTGTACTCCTTCTTTCTGAATAAACTCTTTCCTACTTAACAAACTCTTTTCGTCTAATTAACTCTTCATATTTTAGGATATCCCGTGCCTCTAAATGAACTCTTTTCTTATGAATGAAGTCTTTACTACTGAAGAACTCTTTGGTTCTAAATGCAAACTTTCCAAAGGAACGCATTACTTTCAAAAAAAACTCCTTACCTTTGAATGAATGTCTTTCTTCTTAATGAACTCTATTATTCTGATTAAACTCATTTCCTCTGATGAACTCATTTCTTGTGAACGAACTCTTTTTCTTCTGTTGAATTTTGTACCTCTTAATGATCTCTTTGCTTCAGAATGACAGCCTTGCTTTCGAATGAACTCATCCGGTCTGAATGAACTCATTAGTTCGAAATGAACTCCCCCTCGTGCAGCCGAAATTTTTTCTTACTATAAGCCATTTTCTTCTAGACAAACTCGATTTTCCGATGGACACCTTGTTTTCGATTGAGCGCATTGCTTCAGACGGAATACTTTTCTTCCAAATGAACTCTTTTCTTCTAATCAAATCTTAATTTCGAAATGAACTCCCTGCTTCTAACTGTACTCCTACCTGTGATAAACCTTTTTCTTCTTAATCAAATCTTTTCAGCCATGAACACCTTCTTTCTGGATCAAGCCTTTTCAACTGATGAACTATTTGCTTCTATATACACTCCTTGCTTTTGTTGGAATGGGCTCATTTCTTTTGATCAACTCTTTGCTTCACAATGTACTCCTTGCCTCTAAATGAACTCTATTCTTCATAGTGAACTAGCTTTTTCTGAAGGAATTCTTTTCTTCCAGCGAACTCTTTGCTTTGAATTGAACTCTTTGCTCTCGATTGAACTCTTCGCTTCCGACTGAACTCCTTACTATTGAATGATTTCTTTGCTTGTAAATGAACTCCTGGCTTTCGAATTAACTCTACGCTTCTGAGTAAACTCATTTCCTCTGATGAACTCATTTCCTCTAAACAAACTCTTTTCTTTCGATCAACTCTTTATATCAAAACGAACTCCTCACTTCGAAAAGCACTCCTTCTGTCTGATGAACTCTTTGCTATTTACTTTTAAATAAATCATTTTCTCCCAATCGAACTGCTTTCATCAGGTGAGCTCTTTTCTTTTAAATGTACACCTTGAATCTAATTGAACTCTGCTCTTCCGGAGAACTCTTTGCTTCGGGATGTACTCCTTGGTTCTCGATGAATTCTTTTCTTCTGAACCAACTATTTTTTTCCGAATGAACTATGTTCATCTGACGAACTCATTGCATCTGAATATTCACCATGCTATTATATGAACTCTTCCGAAATTACTCCGTTCTGGTGATGAACTCTTCGCTTCAAATTGTACTCCTTGCTTTTAGATGAACCCTTTTCTTCTAAATGAAGTCCGTTCTTCAGATGAACTCATTGCTTCTACATGTACTCCTTTCTTCACAATAAACTCATTCCTTCTTAACGAACAATTTCTTATGATCAACTCTCTGCTTCAGATTGTAATGCATGCTTATGAATGAACTCAATTCTTTTTATCGAACTTGCTTCTTCCGAACGAATTCAATTCTTCTAGTGAACTCTTTTCTCCTAATCGAACTCTTTGCTTTCGAATGAACTCTCTTTGCATCTGGTTGAACTCGTTGCTTTTGATTGAAATCCACTCTTCTGAATGATCTTGTCTCTTCCGATGAGCTATTTGTTATTTGCTTCTAGAAGAACTCTATTCTTCAGAAGAAGTCTTTTCATCTTAGTGCACTTGTTTCTTCATAACGAACTTTTTTCTTCCGAAGAACACTTTGCTTTTGAATGAATACTTTGCCTGTTAATGTAAACTTTCCTTATGAGCAAACATTTTTTTCTGAATAAACTGTTTTCTTCTTATGAACACTTTACTTCTGAATGAGCACGTTCCTTCTGCATAATCTCTTTCCTTCTGAACAAACTCTTTTCTTCATATGAACTTTTAGCATCTAAAAAGGACACTTTGCCTTTGAATGAAATCTTTTTTTTCTATTGAACACTTTGCTTCGAAATGTTCTCCTCGCTGCTGGTAGAACGTTTCTCTTCAGGTGGACTCTTTGCCTCTGAATATACTCCTTGCATTAAAACAAACTCTTTTTTTCAAAATGAACTCGTTCCTTCTAGTGAACTCTTTCCTTCTGACGAACCTATTGCTTCTGATCGAACTCTTTCCTTCTAAATGTACTCGTTGCTTTTGAATGAGCTCTGTTCGTTTGAATAAACTCCCTTCTGTTGAGTGAACTCTACTTTTTTTATGAATCCTATGCTATCGAATGAACTATATGCTTCTAAATAAACTCTTGTCTTCTAAAACGAACTATTATCTTCATATGAACTCTTTGCTTATAGACTAACTTTATGCTTCTTAATGTACTCTTTCCTTCGAAATGAAAGCTTTCCGTCTCGACAAGCTCTTCTCTTTTGAACGAAATATTCGTTACTGAAGAACTCTTTGGTTCTAAATCCAAAATTTCCTTAAGAACTCTTTACATTTATACGAACTCCTTATTTTTGAATAAATGTCTTTCTTCTAAATCAGCTCTATTCTTCTGAATACACTCATTTCCTCCGACGAACTCATTTCTTCTTAACGAACTCTTTTTTTCTGATGAACGCTGTGCTTCTTAACGAACTCTTTGCTTCGAAATGACAACCTCACTTTCGAGTGAAGTCGTTCTGTCTGAATGAATTCATTACTTCGGAATGAACTCTCTTCCTCCAACTCAACTCTTTTCTCGTTAAAAGCCATTTTCTTCTTAAGGAACTCGATTATCCAGTGGACACTTTGCATTGGAACGGGTGCATTGCTTTCGAAGGAACACTTTCTTCCAAATGAACTCCTTTCTTCATATCCACTCGTAATTAAGAAATGAACTCTACGCCTCTAAATATACCACTTCTTGTGATGAACTCTTTTATTCCGAATCAAGTCTTTTTTGTGATGAACGCCTTCCTTCTCAATCATGTCTTTTCAACTGATGAACTCTTTGCTACCGTGTACACTCCCTACTTCGGAATGAGCATATTTCTTTTGATGAACTATTTGCATCATAACGTACTCCTTGCCTATGAATGAACTCTAATTTTCTTAATGAACTAGCTTCTTCTGAATTAATTCTTTTCTTCTAGTGAACTCTTTATTTTGAATTGAACCCTCTGCTCCTGGATGAACTCTTTGCTCCTGACTGAACTCCCATATTTTGAACCAACTTTTTGCTTCTGAATCAACTCCTGGCTTTTGAATGAACTCTAGGTTTTTTAATATACTTATTTCCTCCGAACTCCTGCTTTTGAATGAACGCTATGCTTTTGAATATACTTATTTCTTCTAAACGAACTCTTTTCTTCTGATCAACTCTTCATATCGAAATGAACTCCTCGCTTCTAAATGCACTCCTTTCTTCTGAATGAACTCCATGCTTCCGATCGAACTCTTTCTATTCGAATGTACTCGTTGCTTTTCAAAGAACGATGTTCGTATGAATGAACTCCCCTCCATTGAACGAACTATTCTTTTAATGAATTTTTTCCCCGTGAATGAACTCTTTGCTTCTGAATGACCTCTCTTCTTCTAAACGAACTATTCAATTCATGTGAACTTTTTGCTTCTAGACGAACTCTAAGCTTCTTAATGTACTCCTTTTTTTTTAATGAACTCATTCCTTCTCAACGAGCTCTTTTATTCTAATTAACGCTTCGCTTTTCAGTGCACCTCGTGCTTCTGAATGAACTCTTTTCTTATGAACGAAATCTTTACTATTGAAGAACTCTTTGGCTCTAAATTCAAACTTTCCTTATGAACTCATTACTTTTAAACAAACTCCTTCCCATTGAATGAATGTCTTTCCTCTGAATGAACTCTATTCTTCCGATTAAACTCATTTCCTCTGATGAACTCATTTCCTGTGAACGAACTCTTTTCTTCTTATGAACCTTGTGCTTCTTAATGACAACCTTGCATTTGAATGTACTCATTCAGTCAGAATGATCACATTATTTCGAAATGAACTCTCTTCTTACTATAAACCATTTTCTTCCGAATGAACTCGATTTTCCGATGGACACCTTGTTTTGGAATGAGCACATTGCTTCAGAAGGAATACTTTTCTTCCTAATGAACTCTTTCCTTCTAATCAAATCCTAATTTCGAAATGAACTCCTTGCTTCTAAATGCACTCCTTCTTGTGATGAACTTTTTTCTTCTTAATCAAATCTTTTATGTGCTGAACACCTTCCTCCTGAATCAAGTTTTTTCTTCTGATAAACTCATTGCTTTTGCATACACTCCTTGCTTCAGAATGGGCATATTTCTTTTGATCAACTCATTGCATCATAATGTACGCCTTGCCTCTGAATGTACTCTATTTTTCTTAATGAACGAGCTTCTTCTGAATGAATTCTTTTCTTCTAGTGAACTCTTTACTTTGAATTAACCCTTTCCTCCTGGGTGAACTCTTTGCTCCTGGCCGAACTCCCAGCTTTTGAACGAACTATTTGATTTTGAATCGACTCCTCGCTTTTGATTGAACTCCATCTTTCTGAATGTACTTATTTCCTTCGATGATCCCATTTCTTCTAAATGAACTCTTTTCTTCTAAACGAACTCTTTATATCGAAATGACCTCCTCGCTTCCAAATATACTCCTTTCTTCTAAATGAACTCCTTGTTTTCAATCGAACTCTTTATGTCTGAATGTACTCGTTGCTTTCGAATGAATGATGTTCATACGAATGAACTCCCCTCTACCGAGTGAACTCTTCTTTTAATGAATTCTTTGCTTCCGAATGAACTCTTTCCTTCAAAACGAACTATTTTCTTCACGTCAACTCTTTGCTTCTAGACGAACACTAAGCTTCATAGTGTACTCCTTCTTTCTGAATAAACTCTTTCCTACTTAACAAACTCTTTTCGTCTAATTAACTCTTCATATTTTAGGATATCCCGTGCCTCTAAATGAACTCTTTTCTTATGAATGAAGTCTTTACTACTGAAGAACTCTTTGGTTCTAAATGCAAACTTTCCAAAGGAACGCATTACTTTCAAAAAAAACTCCTTACCTTTGAATGAATGTCTTTCTTCTTAATGAACTCTATTATTCTGATTAAACTCATTTCCTCTGATGAACTCATTTCTTGTGAACGAACTCTTTTTCTTCTGTTGAATTTTGTACCTCTTAATGATCTCTTTGCTTCAGAATGACAGCCTTGCTTTCGAATGAACTCATCCGGTCTGAATGAACTCATTAGTTCGAAATGAACTCCCCCTCGTGCAGCCGAAATTTTTTCTTACTATAAGCCATTTTCTTCTAGACAAACTCGATTTTCCGATGGACACCTTGTTTTCGATTGAGCGCATTGCTTCAGACGGAATACTTTTCTTCCAAATGAACTCTTTTCTTCTAATCAAATCTTAATTTCGAAATGAACTCCCTGCTTCTAACTGTACTCCTACCTGTGATAAACCTTTTTCTTCTTAATCAAATCTTTTCAGCCATGAACACCTTCTTTCTGGATCAAGCCTTTTCAACTGATGAACTATTTGCTTCTATATACACTCCTTGCTTTTGTTGGAATGGGCTCATTTCTTTTGATCAACTCTTTGCTTCACAATGTACTCCTTGCCTCTAAATGAACTCTATTCTTCATAGTGAACTAGCTTCTTCTGAAGGAATTCTTTTCTTCCAGCGAACTCTTTGCTTTGAATTGAACTCTTTGCTCTCGATTGAACTCTTCGCTTCCGACTGAACTCCTTACTATTGAATGATTTCTTTGCTTGTAAATGAACTCCTGGCTTTCGAATTAACTCTACGCTTCTGAGTAAACTCATTTCCTCTGATGAACTCATTTCCTCTAAACAAACTCTTTTCTTTCGATCAACTCTTTATATCAAAACGAACTCCTCACTTCGAAAAGCACTCCTTCTGTCTGATGAACTCTTTGCTATTTACTTTTAAATAAATCATTTTCTCCCAATCGAACTGCTTTCATCAGGTGAGCTCTTTTCTTTTAAATGTACACCTTGAATCTAATTGAACTCTGCTCTTCCGGAGAACTCTTTGCTTCGGGATGTACTCCTTGGTTCTCGATGAATTCTTTTCTTCTGAACCAACTATTTTTTTCCGAATGAACTATGTTCATCTGACGAACTCATTGCATCTGAATATTCACCATGCTATTATATGAACTCTTCCGAAATTACTCCGTTCTGGTGATGAACTCTTCGCTTCAAATTGTACTCCTTGCTTTTAGATGAACCCTTTTCTTCTAAATGAAGTCCGTTCTTCAGATGAACTCATTGCTTCTACATGTACTCCTTTCTTCACAATAAACTCATTCCTTCTTAACGAACAATTTCTTATGATCAACTCTCTGCTTCAGATTGTAATGCATGCTTATGAATGAACTCAATTCTTTTTATCGAACTTGCTTCTTCCGAACGAATTCAATTCTTCTAGTGAACTCTTTTCTCCTAATCGAACTCTTTGCTTTCGAATGAACTCTCTTTGCATCTGGTTGAACTCGTTGCTTTTGATTGAAATCCACTCTTCTGAATGATCTTGTCTCTTCCGATGAGCTATTTGTTATTTGCTTCTAGAAGAACTCTATTCTTCAGAAGAAGTCTTTTCATCTTAGTGCACTTGTTTCTTCATAACGAACTTTTTTCTTCCGAAGAACACTTTGCTTTTGAATGAATACTTTGCCTGTTAATGTAAACTTTCCTTATGAGCAAACATTTTTTTCTGAATAAACTGTTTTCTTCTTATGAACACTTTACTTCTGAATGAGCACGTTCCTTCTGCATAATCTCTTTCCTTCTGAACAAACTCTTTTCTTCATATGAACTTTTAGCATCTAAAAAGGACACTTTGCCTTTGAATGAAATCTTTTTTTTCTATTGAACACTTTGCTTCGAAATGTTCTCCTCGCTGCTGGTAGAACGTTTCTCTTCAGGTGGACTCTTTGCCTCTGAATATACTCCTTGCATTAAAACAAACTCTTTTTTTCAAAATGAACTCGTTCCTTCTAGTGAACTCTTTCCTTCTGACGAACCTATTGCTTCTGATCGAACTCTTTCCTTCTAAATGTACTCGTTGCTTTTGAATGAGCTCTGTTCGTTTGAATAAACTCCCTTCTGTTGAGTGAACTCTACTTTTTTTATGAATCCTATGCTATCGAATGAACTATATGCTTCTAAATAAACTCTTGTCTTCTAAAACGAACTATTATCTTCATATGAACTCTTTGCTTATAGACTAACTTTATGCTTCTTAATGTACTCTTTCCTTCGAAATGAAAGCTTTCCGTCTCGACAAGCTCTTCTCTTTTGAACGAAATATTCGTTACTGAAGAACTCTTTGGTTCTAAATCCAAAATTTCCTTAAGAACTCTTTACATTTATACGAACTCCTTATTTTTGAATAAATGTCTTTCTTCTAAATCAGCTCTATTCTTCTGAATACACTCATTTCCTCCGACGAACTCATTTCTTCTTAACGAACTCTTTTTTTCTGATGAACGCTGTGCTTCTTAACGAACTCTTTGCTTCGAAATGACAACCTCACTTTCGAGTGAAGTCGTTCTGTCTGAATGAATTCATTACTTCGGAATGAACTCTCTTCCTCCAACTCAACTCTTTTCTCGTTAAAAGCCATTTTCTTCTTAAGGAACTCGATTATCCAGTGGACACTTTGCATTGGAACGGGCGCATTGCTTTCGAAGGAACACTTTCTTCCAAATGAACTCCTTTCTTCATATCCACTCGTAATTAAGAAATGAACTCTACGCCTCTAAATATACCACTTCTTGTGATGAACTCTTTTATTCCGAATCAAGTCTTTTTTGTGATGAACGCCTTCCTTCTCAATCATGTCTTTTCAACTGATGAACTCTTTGCTACCGTGTACACTCCCTACTTCGGAATGAGCATATTTCTTTTGATGAACTATTTGCATCATAACGTACTCCTTGCCTATGAATGAACTCTAATTTTCTTAATGAACTAGCTTCTTCTGAATTAATTCTTTTCTTCTAGTGAACTCTTTATTTTGAATTGAACCCTCTGCTCCTGGATGAACTCTTTGCTCCTGACTGAACTCCCATATTTTGAACCAACTTTTTGCTTCTGAATCAACTCCTGGCTTTTGAATGAACTCTAGGTTTTTTAATATACTTATTTCCTCCGAACTCCTGCTTTTGAATGAACGCTATGCTTATGAATACACTTATTTCTTCTAAACGAACTCGTTTCTTCTGATCAACTCTTCATATCGAAATGAACTCCTCGCTTCTAAATGCACTCCTTTCTTCTGAATGAACTCCATGCTTCCGATCGAACTCTTTCTATTCGAATGTACTCGTTGCTTTTCAAAGAACGATGTTCGTATGAATGAACTCCCCTCCATTGAACGAACTATTCTTTTAATGAATTTTTTCCCCGTGAATGAACTCTTTGCTTCTGAATGACCTCTCTTCTTCTAAACGAACTATTCAATTCATGTGAACTTTTTGCTTCTAGACGAACTCTAAGCTTCTTAATGTACTCCTTTTTTTTTAATGAACTCATTCCTTCTCAACGAGCTCTTTTATTCTAATTAACGCTTCGCTTTTCAGTGTACCTCGTGCTTCTGAATGAACTCTTTTCTTATGAACGAAATCTTTACTATTGAAGAACTCTTTGGCTCTAAATTCAAACTTTCCTTATGAACTCATTACTTTTAAACAAACTCCTTCCCATTGAATGAATGTCTTTCCTCTAAATGAACTCTATTCTTCCGATTAAACTCATTTCCTCTGATGAACTCATTTCCTGTGAACGAACTTTTTTCTTCTTATGAACCTTGTGCTTCTTAATGACAACCTTGCATTTGAATGTACTCATTCGGTCAGAATGATCACATTATTTCGAAATGAACTCTCTTCTTACTATAAACCATTTTCTTCCGAATGAACTCGATTTTCCGATGGACACCTTGTTTTGGAATGAGCACATTGCTTCAGAAGGAATACTTTTCTTCCTAATGAACTCTTTCCTTCTAATCAAATCCTAATTTCGAAATGAACTCCTTGCTTCTAAATGCACTCCTTCTTGTGATGAACTTTTTTCTTCTTAATCAAATCTTTTCTGTGCTGAACACCTTCCTCCTGAATCAAGTTTTTTCTTCTGATAAACTCATTGCTTTTGCATACACTCCTTGCTTCAGAATGGGCATATTTCTTTTGATCAACTCATTGCATCATAATGTACGCCTTGCCTCTGAATGTACTCTATTTTTCTTAATGAACGAGCTTCTTCTGAATGAATTCTTTTCTTCTAATGAACTCTTTACTTTGAATTAACCCTTTCCTCCTGGGTGAACTCTTTGCTCCTGGCCGAACTCCCAGCTTTTGAACGAACTATTTGATTTTGAATCGACTCCTCGCTTTTGATTGAACTCCATCTTTCTGAATGTACTTATTTCCTTCGATGATCCCATTTCTTCTAAATGAACTCTTTTCTTCTAAACGAACTCTTTATATCGAAATGACCTCCTCGCTTCCAAATATACTCCTTTCTTCTAAATGAACTCCTTGCTTTCAATCGAACTCTTTATGTCTGAATGTACTCGTTGCTTTCGAATGAATGATGTTCATACGAATGAACTCCCCTCTACCGAGTGAACTCTTCTTTTAATGAATTCTTTGCTTCCGAATGAACTCTTTCCTTCAAAACGAACTATTTTCTTCACGTCAACTCTTTGCTTCTAGACGAACACTAAGCTTCATAGTGTACTCCTTCTTTCTGAATAAACTCTTTCCTTCTTAACAAACTCTTTTCGTCTAATTAACTCTTCATATTTTAGGATATCCCGTGCCTCTAAATGAACTCTTTTCTTATGAATGAAGTCTTTACTACTGAAGAACTCTTTGGTTCTAAATGCAAACTTTCCAAAGGAACGCATTACTTTCAAAAAAAACTCCTTACCTCTGAATGAATGTCTTTCTTCTTAATGAACTCTATTATTCTGATTAAACTCATTTCCTCTGATGAACTCATTTCTTGTGAACGAACTCTTTTTCTTCTGTTGAATTTTGTACCTCTTAATGATCTCTTTGCTTCAGAATGACAGCCTTGCTTTCGAATGAACTCATCCGGTCTGAATGAACTCATTAGTTCGAAATGAACTCCCCCTCGTGCAGCCGAAATTTTTTCTTACTATAAGCCATTTTCTTCTAGACAAACTCGATTTTCCGATGGACACCTTGTTTTCGATTGAGCGCATTGCTTCAGACGGAATACTTTTCTTCAAAATGAACTCTTTTCTTCTAATCAAATCTTAATTTCGAAATGAACTCCCTGCTTCTAACTGTACTCCTACCTGTGATAAACCTTTTTCTTCTTAATCAAATCTTTTCAGCCATGAACACCTTCTTTCTGGATCAAGCCTTTTCAACTGATGAACTATTTGCTTCTATATACACTCCTTGCTTTTGTTGGAATGGGCTCATGTCTTTTGATCAACTCTTTGCTTCATAATGTACTCCTTGCCTCTAAATGAACTCTATTCTTCATAGTGAACTAGCTTCTTCTGAAGGAATTCTTTTCTTCCAGCGAACTCTTTGCTTTGAATTGAACTCTTTGTTCTCGATTGAACTCTTCGCTTCCGACTGAACTCCTTACTATTGAATGATTTCTTTGCTTGTAAATGAACTCCTGGCTTTCGAATTAACTCTACGCTTCTGAGTAAACTCATTTCCTCTGATGAACTCATTTCCTCTAAACAGACTCTTTTCTTTCGATCAACTCTTTATATCAAAATGAACTCCTCACTTCGAAAAGCACTCCTTCTGTCTGATGAACTCTTTGCTATTTACTTTTAAATAAATCATTTTCTCCCAATCGAACTGCTTTCATCAGGTGAACTCTTTTCTTTTAAATGTACACCTTGAATCTAATTGAACTCTGCTCTTCCGGAGAACTCTTTGCTTCGGGATGTACTCCTTGGTTCTCGATGAATTCTTTTCTTCTGAACCAACAATTTTTTTCCGAATGAACTATGTTCATCTAACGAACTCATTGCATCTGAATATTCACCATGCTATTACGTGAACTCTTCTGAAATTACTCCGTTCTGGTGATGAACTCTTTGCTTCAAGTTGTACTCCTTGCTTTTAGATGAACCCTTTTCTTCTAAATGAAGTCCGTTCTTAAGATGAACTCATTGCTTCTACATGTACTCCTTTCTTCACAATAAACTCTTTCCTTCTTAACGAACAATTTCTTATGATCAACTCTCTGCTTCAGATTGTAATGCATGCTTATGAATGAACTCAATTCTTCTTATCGAACTTGCTTCTTCCGAACGAATTCAATTCTTCTAGTGAACTCTTTTTCTCCTAATCGAACTCTTTGCTTTCGAATGAACTCTCTTTGCGTCTGGTTGAACTCGTTGCTTTTGATTGAAATCCTCTCTTCTGAATGATCTTGTCTCTTCTGATGAGCTATTTGTTATTTGCTTCTAGAAGAACTCTATTCTTCAGAAGAAGTCTTTTCATCTTAGTGCACTTGTTTCTTCATAACGAACTTTTTTCTTCCGAAGAACACTTTGCTTTTGAATGAATACTTTGCCTGTTAATGTAAACTTTCCTTATGAGCAAACATTTTTTTCTGAATAAACTGTTTTCTTCTTATGAACACTTTACTTCTGAATGAGCACGTTCCTTCTGAATAATCTCCTTTCTTCTGAACAAACTCTTTTCTTCATATGAACTTTTAGCATCTAAAAAGGACACTTTGCCTTTGAATGAAATCTTTTTTTTCTATTGAACACTTTGCTTCGGAATGTTGTCCTCGCTGCTGGTAGAACGTTTCTCTTCTGGTGGACTCTTTGCCTCTGAATATACTCCTTGCATTAAATCAAACTCTTTTTTTCAAAATGAACTCGTTCCTTCTAGTGAACTCTTTCCTTCTGACGAACCTATTGCTTCTGATCGAACTCTTTCCTTCTAAATGTACTCGTTGCTTTTGAATGAGCTCTGTTCGTTTGAATAAACTCCCTTCTGTTGAGTGAACTCTACTTTTTTTATGAATCCTATGCTATCGAATGAACTATATGCTTCTAAATAAACTCTTGTCTTCTAAAACGAACTATTATCTTCATATGAACTCTTTGCTTATAGACTAACTTTATGCTTCTTAATGTACTCTTTCCTTCGAAATGAAAGCTTTCCGTCTCGACAAGCTCTTTTCTTTTGAACGAAATATTCGTTACTGAAGAACTCTTTGGTTCTAAATCCAAAATTTCCTTAAGAACTCTTTACATTTATACGAACTCCTTATTTTTGAATAAATGTCTTTCTTCTAAATCAGCTCTATTCTTCTGAATACACTCATTTCCTCCGACGAACTCATTTCTTCTTAACGAACTCTTTTTTTCTGATGAACGCTGTGCTTCTTAACGAACTCTTTGCTTCGAAATGACAACCTCACTTTCGAGTGAAGTCGTTCTGTCTGAATGAATTCATTACTTCGGAATGAACTCTCTTCCTCCAACTCAACTCTTTTCTCGTTGAAAGCCATTTTCTTCTTAAGGAACTCGATTATCCAGTGCACACTTTGCATTGGAACGGGCGCATTGCTTTCGATGGAACACTTTCTTCCAAATGAACTCCTTTCTTCATATCCACTCGTAATTAAGAAATGAACTCTACGCCTGTAAATATACCACTTCTTGTGATGAACTCTTTTATTCCGAATCAAGTCTTTTTTGTGATGAACGCCTTCCTTCTCAATCATGTCTTTTCAACTGATGAACTCTTTGCTACCGTGTACACTCCCTACTTCGGAATGAGCATATTTCTTTTGATGAACTATTTGCATCGTAACGTACTCCTTGCCTATGAATGAACTCAAATTTTCTTAATGAACTAGCTTCTTCTGAATTAATTCTTTTCTTCTAGTGAACTCTTTATTTTGAATTGAACCCTCTGCTCCTGGATGAACTCTTTGCTCCTGACTGAACTCCCATATTTTGAACCAACTTTTTGCTTCTGAATCAACTCCTGGCTTTGAATGAACTCTAGGTTTCTGAATATACTTATTTCCGCCGAACTCCTGCTTTTGAATGAACTCTATGCTTTTGAATATACTTATTTCTTCTAAACGAACTCTTTTCTTCTGATCAACTCTTCATATTGAAATGAACTCCTCGCTTCTAAATATACTCCTTTCTTCTGAATGAACTCCATGCTTCCGATCGAACTCTTTCTATTCGAATGTACTCGTTGCTTTTCAAAGAACGATGTTCGTATGAATGAACTCCCCTCCATTGAATGAACTATTCTTTTAATGAATTTTTTCCCCGTGAATGAACTCTTTGCTTCTGAATGACCTCTCTTCTTCTAAACGAACTATTCAATTCATGTGAACTTTTTGCTTCTAGACGAACTCTAAGCTTCTTAATGTACTCCTTTTTTCTGAATGAACTAATTCCTTCTCAACGGGCTCTTTTATTCTAATTAACGCTTCGCTTTTCAGTATACCCCGTGCTTCTGAATGAACTCTTTTCTTATGAACGAAATCTTTACTATTGAAGAACTCTTTGGCTCTAAATTCAAACTTTCCTTATGAACTCATTACTTTTAAACAAACTCCTTCCCATTGAATGAATGTCTTTCCTCTGAATGAACTCTATTCTTCCGATTAAACTCATTTCCTCTGATGAACTCATTTCCTGTGAACGAACTCTTTTCTTCTTATGAACCTTGTGCTTCTTAATGACAACCTTGCATTTGAATGTACTCATTCGGTCAGAATGAACACATTATTTCGAAATGAACTCTCTTCTTACTATAAACCATTTTCTTCCGAATGAACTCGATTTTTTGATGGACACCTTGTTTTGGAATGAGCACATTGCTTCAGAAGGAATACTTTTCTTCCTAATGAACTCTTTCCTTCTAATCAAATCCTAATTTCAAAATGAACTCCTTGCTTCTAAATGCACTCCTTCCTGTGATGAACTTTTTTCTTCTTAATCAAATTTTTCTGTGCTGAACACCTTCCTCCTGAATCAAGTTTTTTATGCTGATAAACTCATTGCCTTTGCATACACTCCTTGCTTCAGAATGGGCATATTTCTTTTGATCAACTCATTGCATCATAATGTACGCCTTGCCTCTGAATGAACTCTATTTTTCTTAATGAACGAGCTTCTTCTGAATGAATTCTTTTCTTCTAGTGAACTCTTTACTTTGAATTAACCCTTTCCTCCTAGGTGAACTCTTTGCTCCTGGCCGAACTCCCAGCTTTTGAACGAACTATTTGATTTTGAATCGACTCCTTGCTTTTGATTGAACTCCATATTTCTGAATGTACTTATTTCCTTCGATCAACCCATTTCTTCTAAATGAACTCTTTTCTTCTAAACGAACTCTTTTCTTCTGATCAATTCATTATATCGAAATGACCTCCACGCTTCCAAATATACTCCTTTCTTCTAAATGAACTCCTTGCTTTCAATCGAACTCTTTATGTCTGAATGTACTCGTCGCTTTCGAATGAATGATGTTCATACGAATGAACTCCCCTCTACCAAGTGAACTCTTCTTTTAATGAATTCTTTGCTTCCGAATGAACTCTTTCCTTCAAAACGAACTATTTTCTTCACGTCAACTCTTTGCTTCTAGACGAACACTAAGCTTCATAGTGTACTCCTTCTTTCCGAATAAACTCTTTCCTTCCTAACGAACTCTTTTCGTCTAATTAACTCTTCATATTTTAGGATATCCCGTGCCTCTAAATGAACTCTTTTCTAATGAATGAAGTCTTTACTACTGAAGAACTCTTTGGTTCTAAATGCAAACTTTCCAAAGGAACGCATTACTTTCAAAAAAACTCCTTACCTCTGAATGAATGTCTTTCTTCTTAATGAACTCTATTATTCTGATTAAACCCATTTCCTCTGATGAACTCATTTCTTGTGAACGAACTCTTTTCTTCTGTTGAATTTTATACCTCTTAATGATCTCTTTGCTTCAGAATGACAGCCTTGCTTTCGAATGAACTCGTCCGGTCTGAATGAACTCATTAGTTCGAAATGAACTCCCCCTCTTGCAGCTGAAATTTTTTCTTACTATAAGCCATTTTCTTCTAGACAAACTCAATTTTCCGATGGACACCTTGTTTTCGATTGAGCGCATTGCTTCAGACGGAATACTTTTCTTCCAAATGAACTCTTTTCTTCTAATCAAATCTTAATTTCGAAATGAACTCCCTGCTTCTAACTGTACTCCTACCTGTGATAAACCTTTTTCTTCTTAATCAAATCTTTTCAGCCATGAACACCTTCTTTCTGGATCAAGCCTTTTCAACTGATGAACTATTTGCTTCTATATACAAACCTTGCTTTTGTTGGAATGGGCTCATTTCTTTTGATCAACTCTTTGCTTCATAATGTACTCCTTGCCTCTAAATGAACTCTATTCTTCATAGCGAACTAGCTTCTTCTGAAGGAATTCTTTTCTTCCAGCGAACTCTTTGCTTTGAATTGAACTCTTTGCTCTCGATTGAACTCTTCGCTTCTGACTGAACTCCTTACTATTGAATGATTTCTTTGCTTGTAAATGAACTCCTGGCTTTCGAATTAACTCTACGCTTCTGAGTAAACTCATTTCCTCTGATGAACTCATTTCCTCTAAACAAACTCTTTTCTTTCGATCAACTCTTTATATCAAAATGAACTCCTCACTTCGGAAAGCACTCCTTCTATCTGATGAAGTCTTTGCTATTAACTTTTAAATAAATCATTTTCTCCCAATCGAACTGCTTTCATCAGGTGAACTCCTTTCTTTTAAATGTTCACCTTGAATCTAATTGAACTCTGCTCTTTCGGAGAACTCTTTGCTTCGGGATGTACTCCTTGGTTCTCGTTGAATTCTTTTCTTCTGAACCAACTATTTTTTTCCGAATGAACTATGTTCATCTGACGAACTCATTGCATCTGAATATTCACCATGCTATTATATGAACTCTTCTGAAAGTACTCCGTTCTGGTGATGAACTCTTTGCTTCAAATTGTACTCCTTGCTTTTAGATGAACCCTTTTCTTCTAAATGAAGTCCGTTCTTCAGATGAACTCATTGCTTCTACATGTACTCCTTTCTTCACAACAAACTCATTCCTTCTGAACGAACAATTTCTTATGATCAACTCTCTGCTTCAGATTGTAATGCATGCTTATGAATGAACTCAATTCTTCTTATCGAACTTGCTTCTTCCGAACGAATTCAATTCTTCTAGTGAACTCTTTTCTCCTAATCGAACTCTTTGCTTTTGAATGAACTCTCTTTGCGTCTGGTTGAACTCGTTGCTTTTGATTGAAATCCTCTCTTCCGAATGATCTTTTCTCTTCTGATGAGCTATTTGTTATTTGCTTCTAGAAGAACTCTATTCTTCAGAAGAAGTCTTTTCATCTTAGTGCACTTGTTTCTTCATAACGAACTTTTTTCTTCCGAAGAACACTTTGCTTTTGAATGAATACTTTGCCTGTTAATGTAAACTTTCCTTATGAGCAAACATTTTTTTCTGAATAAATTGTTTTCTTCTTATGAACACTTTACTTCTGAATGAGCACGTTCCTTCTGAATAATCTCTTTTCTTCTGAACAAACTCTTTTCTTCATATGAACTTTTAGCATCTAAAAAGGACACTTTGCCTTTGAATGAAATCTTTTTTTTCTATTGAACACTTTGCTTCGGAATGTTCTCCTCGCTGCTGGTAGAATGTTTCTCTTCTGGTGGACTCTTTGCCTCTGAATATACTCCTTGCATAAAAACAAACTCTTTTTTTCAAAATGAACTCGTTCCTTCTAGTGAACTATTTCCTTCTGACGAACCAATTGCTTCTGATCGAACTCTTTCCTTCTAAATGTACTCGTTGCTTTTGAATGAGCTCTGTTCGTTTGAATAAACTCCCTTCTGTTGAGTGAACTCTACTTTTTTTATGAATCCTATGCTATCGAATGAACTATATGCTTCTAAATAAACTCTTGTCTTCTAAACGAACTATTTTCTTCATATGAACTCTTTGCTTATAGACTAACTTTATGCTTCTTAATGTACTCTTTCCTTCGAAATGAAAGCTTTCCGTCTCGACAAGCTCTTTTCTTTTGAACGAAATATTCGTTACTGAAGAACTCTTTGGTTCTAAATCCAAAATTTCCATAAGAACTCTTTACATTTATACGAACTCCTTATTTTTGAATAAATGTCTTTCTTCTAAATCAGCTCTATTCTTCTGAATACACTCATTTCCTCCGACGAACTCATTTCTTCTTAACGAACTCTTTTTTTCTGATGAACGCTGTGCTTCTTAACGAACTCTTTGCTTCGAAATGACAACCTCACTTTCGAGTGAAGTCGTTCTGTCTGAATGAATTCATTACTTCGGAATGAACTCTCTTCCTCCAACTCAACTCTTTTCTCGTTAAAAACCATTTTCTTCTTAAGGAACTCGATTATCCAGTGGACACTTTGCATTGGAACGGGCGCATTGCTTTCGAAGGAACACTTTATTTCAAATGAACTCCTTTCTTCATATCCACTCGTAATTAAGAAATGAACTCTACGCCTCTAAATATACCACTTCTTGTGATGAACTCTTTTATTCCGAATCAAGTCTTTTTTGTGATGAACGCCTTCCTTCTCAATCAAGTCTTTTCAACTGATGAACTCTTTGCTACCGTGTACACTCCCTACATCGGAATGAGCATATTTCTTTTGATGAACTATTTGCATCATAACGTACTCCTTGCCTATGAATGAACTCTAATTTTCTTAATGAACTAACTTCTTCTGAATTAATTCTTTTCTTCTAGTGAACTCTTTATTTTGAATTGAACCCTCTGCTCCTGGATGAACTCTTTGCTCCTGACTGAACTCCCATATTTTGAACCAACTTTTTGCTTCTGAATCAACTCCTGGCTTTTGAATGAACTCTAGGTTTCTGAATATACTTATTTCCTCCGAACTCCTGCTTTTGAATGAACTCTATGCTTATGAATATACTTATTTCTTCTAAACGAACTATTTTCTTCTGATCAACTCTTCATATCGAAATGAACTCATCGCTTCTAAATGCACTCCTTTCTTCTGACTGAACTCCATGCTTCTGATCGAACTCTTTCTGTTCGAATGTACTCGTTGCTTTTCAAAGAACGATGTTCGTATGAATGAACTCCCCTCCATTGAATGAACTATTCTTTTAATGAATTTTTTCCCCGTGAATGAACTCTTTGCTTCTGAATGACCTCTCTTCTTCTAAATGAACTATTCTATTCATGTGAACTTTTTGCTTCTAGACGAACTCTAAGCTTCTTAATGTACTCCTTTTTTTCTGAATGAACTCATTCCTTCTCAACGAGCTCTTTTATTCTAATTAATGCTTTGCTTTTCAGTATACCCCGTGTTTCTGAATGAACTCTTTTTTTATGAACGAAATCTTTACTATTGAAGTACTCTTTGGCTCTAAATTCAAACTTTCCTTATGAACTCATTACTTCTGAATGAGCACGTTCCTTCTGAATAATCTCTTTTCTTCTGAACAAACTCTTTTCTTCAGATGAACTTTTAGCGTCTAAAGGACACTTTGCCTTTGAATGAAATCTTTTTTTTTCTATTGAACACTTTGCTTCGGAATGTTCTCCTCGCTGCTGGTAGATCATTTCTCTTCTTGTGGACTCTTTGCCTCTGAATATACTCCTTGCATTAAAACAAACTCTTTTTTTCAAAATGAACTCGTTCCTTCTAGTGAACTCTTTCCTTCTGATGAACCTATTGCTTCTGACCGATCTCTTTCCTTCTAAATGTACTCGTTGCTTTTGAATGAGCTCTGTTCGTTTGAATTAACTCCCTTCTGTTGAGTGAACTCTACTTTTTTGATGAATCTTATGCTATCGACTGAACTATATGCTTCTAAATAAACTCTTGTCTTTTAAAACGAACTATTTTCTTCATATGAACTCTTTGCTTATAGACTAACTTTATGCTTCTTAATGTACTCTTTCCTTTGAAATGAAAGCCTTCCTTCTCGACAAGCTCTTCTCTTTTGAACGAAATATTCATTACTGAAGAACTCTTTGGTTCTAAACCCAAACTTTCCATAAGAACTCTTTACATTTATACGAACTCCTTATTTTTGAATAAATGTCTTTCTTCTAAGTCAACTCTATTCTTCTGAATACACTCATTTCCTCCGACGAACTCATTTCTTCTTAACGAACTCTTTTTTTCTGATGAACGCTGTGTTTCTTAACGAACTCTTTGCTTCGAAATGACAACCTCACTTTCAAGTGAAGTCGTTCTGTCTGAATGAATTCATTACTTCGGAATGAACTCTCTTCCTCCAACTCAACTCTTTTCTCGTTAAAAACCATTTTCTTCGTAAGGAACTCGATTATCCAGTGGACACTTTGCATTGGAACGGGCGCATTGCTTTTGAAGGAACACTTTATTCCAAATGAACTCCTTTCTTCATATCCACTCGTAATTAAGAAATGAACTCTACGCCTCTAAATATACCATTTCTTGTGATGAACTCATTTATTCCGAATCAAGTCTTTTTTGTGATGAACGCCTTCCTTCTCAATCAAGTCTTTTCAACTGATGAACTGCTACCGTGTACACTCCCTACTTCGGAATGAGCATATTTCTTTTGATGAACTATTTGCATCATAACGTACTCCTTGCCTATGAACGAACTCTAATTTTCTTAACGAACTAGCTTCTTCTGAATTAATTCTTTTCTTCTAGTGAACTCTTTATTTTGAATTGAACCCTCTGCTCCTGGATGAACTCTTTGCTCCTGACTGAACTCCCATATTTTGAACCAACTTTTTCTTCTGAATCAACTCCTGGCTTTTCAATGAACTCTATGTTTCTGAATATACTTATTTCCTCCAAACTCTGGCTTTTGAATGAACTCTATGCTTATGAATATACTTATTTCTTCTAAACGAACTCTTTTCTTCTGATCAACTCTTCATATCGAAATGAACTCCTCGCTTCTAAATGCACTCCTTTCTTCTAAATGAACTCCTTGCTTCTGATCGAACTCTTTTTATTCGAATGCACCCGTTGCTTTTCAAAGAACGATGTTCGTATGAATGAACTCCCCTCCATTGAATGAACTATTCTTTTAATGAATTTTTTCCCCGTGAATGAACTCTTTGCTTCTGAATGACCTCTCTCCTTCTAAACGAACTATTTTATTCATGTGAACTTTTTGCTTCTAAATGAACTCTAAGCTTCTTAATGTACTCCTTTTTTCTGAAAGAACTCATTCCTTCTCAACGAGCTCTTTTATTCTAATTAACGCTTCACTTTTCAGTAAACCCCGTGCTTCTGAGTGAACTCTTTTCTTATGAACGAAATCTTTACTATTAAAGAACTCTTTGGCTCTAAATTCAAACTTTCCATATGAACTCATTACTTTTAAACAAACTCCTTCCCATTGAATGAATGTCTTTCCTCTGAATGATCTCTATTCTTCCGATTAAACTCATTTCCTCTGATGAACTCATTTCCTGTGAACGAGCTCTTTTCTTCTTATGAACCTTGTGCTTCTTAGTGGTCTCTTTGCTTCTGAATGACAACCTTGCATTTGAATGTACTCATTTGGTCAGAATGAACACATTATTTCGAAATGAACTCTTTTCTTACGATAAACCATTTTCTTCAGAATGAACTCGATTTTCCGATGGACACCTTGTTTTGGAATGAGCACATTGCTTCAGAAGGAATACTTTTCTTCCAAATGAACTCTTTCCTTCTAATCAAATCCTAATTTCAAAATGAACTCCTTGCTTCTAAATGCACTCCTTCCTGTGATGAACTTTTTTCTTCTTAATCAAGTCTTTTCTGAGCTGAACACCTTCCTCCTGAATCAAGTTTTTTCTACCGATAAACTCATTACTCTTGCATACACTCCTTGCTTCAAAATGGGCATATTTCATTTGATCAACTCATTGCATCATAATGTACGCCTTGCCTCTGAATGAACTCTACTATTCTTAATGAACTAGCTTCTTCTGAATGAATTCCTTTCTTCCAGTGAGCTCTTTACTTTGAATTGAACCCATCCCTCTTGGTTGAACTCTTTGCTCCAGGCCGAACTCCCAGCTTTTGAACGAACTATTTGATTTTGAATCGACTCCTTGCTTTTGATTGAACTCCATGTTTCTGAATGTACTTATAACCTTCGATGAACCCATTCCTTCTAAATGAACTCTTTTCTTCTAAACAAACACTTTTCTTCTATCAACTCTTTATATCGAAATGACCTCCTTGCTTCCAAATATACTCCTTTCTTCTAAATGAACTCCTTGCTTTCAATCGAACTCTTTCTGTCTGAATGTACTCGTTACTTTTGAATGAATGATGTTCATACGAATGAACTCCCCTCTACCAAGTGAACTCTTCTTTTAATGAATTCTTTGCTTCCGAATGAACTCTTTCCTTCCAAACGAACTATTTTCTTCAAGTCAACTCTTTGCTTCTAGACGAACTCTAAGCTTCATAGTGTACTCCTTCTTTCTGAATAAACTCTCTCCTTCTTAACGAACTCTTTTCTTCTAATTAACTCTTCATTTTTTTGGATATCCCGTGCCTCTAAATGAACTCTTTTCTTATGAATGAAGTCTTTACTATTGAAGAACTCTTTGGTTCTAATTGCAAACTTTCCAAAGGAATGCATTACTTTCAAAAAAACTCCTTACCTCTGAATGAATGTCTTTCTTCTTAATGAACTCTATTATTCTTATTAAACTCAATTCCTCTGATGAACTCATTTCTTGTGAACGAACTCTTTTCTTCTGTTGAATTTTGTACCTCCTAATGATCTCTTTGCTTCAAAATGACAGCCTTGCTTTCGAATGAACTCGTCCGGTCTGAATGAACTCATTAGTTCGAAATGAACTCCCCCTCTTGCAGCTGAAATTTTTTCTTACTATAAGCCATTTTCTTCTAGCCAAACTCGATTTTCCGATGGACACCTTGTTTTGGATTGAGCGCATTGCTTCAGACAGGATACTTTTCTTCCAAATGAACTCTTTTCTTCTAATCAAATCTTAATTTCGAAATGAACTCCCTGCTTCTAACTGTACTCCTACCTGTGATAAACCTTTTTCTTCTTAATCAAATCTTCTCTGCCATGAACACCTTCTTTCTGGATCAAGTCTTTTTAACTGACGAACTATTTGCTTCTATATACACTCCTTGCTTTGTTGGAAAGGGCTCATTTCTTTTGATCAACTCTTTGCTTCATAATGTACTCCTTGCCTCTAAATGAACTCTCATTTCTTTTGATCAACTCTTTGCTTCATAATGTACTCCTTGCCTCTAAATGAACTCTATTCTTCATAGTGAACTAGCTTCTTTTGAAGGAATTCCTTTCTTCCAGCGAACTCTTTACTTTGAATTGAACTCTTTGCTCTCGATTGAGCTCTTCGCTTTTGACTGAACTCCTTACTATTGAATGATTTCTTTGCTTGTAAGTGAACTCTTGGCTTTCGAATTAACTCTACGCTTCTGAGTAAACTCATTTCCTCTGATGAACTCATTTCCTCTAAACAAACTCTTTTCTTTCGATCAACTTTTTATATCAAAATGAACTTCTCACTTCGAAAAGCACTCCTTCTGTCTGATGAACTCTTTGCTATTTACTTTTAAATAAATCATTTTCTCCCAATCGAACTACTTTCATCAGGTGAACTCTTTTCGTTTAAATGTACTTCCTGAATCTAATTGAACTCTGCTCTTCCGGAGAACTCTTTACTTCGGGATGTACTCCTCGGTTCTCGATGAATTCTTTTCTTCTAAACCAACTATTTTTTTCCGAAAGAACTATGTTCATCTGACGAACTCATTGCATCTGAATATTCACCATGCTACTATATGAACTCTTTTAGTTTGAATGAAATCTATTCTTCTGAAAGAACTCCGTTCTAGTGATGAACTCTTTGCTTCAAATTGTACTCCTTGCTTTTAGATGAACTCTTTTCCTCTAAATGAAGTCCGTTCTTCAGATGAACTCATTGCTTCTACATGTACTCCTTTCTTCACAATAAACACATTCCTTCTGAACGAACAATTTCTTCCGATCAACTCTTTGCTTCAGATTGTAATGCATGCTTATGAAAGAACTCAATTCTTCTTAACGAACTTGCTTCTTCAGAACGAATTCAATTCTTCTAGTGAACTCTTTTCTGTTAATCGAACTCTTTGCTTTCGAATGAACTCTCTTTGCATCTGATTGAACTCGTTGCTTTTGATTGAAATCCTCTCTTCTGAATGATCTTTTCACTTCTGATGAGCTATTTGTTATTTGCTTCTACAAGAACTCAATTCTTCAGATGAAGACTTTTCATCTTAGTGCACTTGTTTCTTCATAACGAACTTTTTTCTTCCGAAGAACACTTTGCTTTTGAATGAATACTTTGCCTGTGAATGTAAACTTTCCTTATGAGCGAACATTTTTTTCTGAATAAACTGTTTTCTTCTCATGAACACTGTACTTCTGAATGAGCACGTTCCTTCTGAATAATCTCTTTTCTTCTGAATGAACCCTTTTCTTCAGACGAACTTTTAGCATCTAAAGGACACTTTGCCTTTGAATGAAATCTTTTTTTTCTATTGAACACTTTGCTTCGGGAAGTTCTCCTCGCTGCTGGTAGAACGTTTCTCTTCTGGTGGACTCATTGCCTCTGAATATACTCCTTGCATTAAAAACAAACTCTTTTTTTCAAAATGAACTCGTTCCTTCTAGTGAACTCTTTCCTTCTGACGAACCTATTGCTTCTGATCGACCTCTTTCCTTCTAGATGTACTCGTTGCTTTTGAATGAACTCTGTTCATTTGAATAAACTCCCTTCTGTTGAGTGAACTCTACTTTTTTGATGAATCTTATGCTATCGACTGAACTATATGCTTCTAAATAAACTCTTGTCTTTTAAAACGAACTATTTTGTCCATATGAACTCTTTGCTTATAGACTAACTTTATGCTTCTTAATGTACTCTTTCTTTCAAAATGAAAGCTTTCCTTCTCGACAAGCTCTTTTCTTTTGAACGAAATATTCATTACTGAAGAACTCCTTGGTTCTAAATCCAAACTTTCTATAAGAACTCTTTACATTTATACGAACTCCTTATTTTTGAATAAATGTCCTTCTTCTAAATCAACTCTATTCTTCTGAATACACTCATTTCCTCCGACGAACTCATTTCCACTTAGCGAACTCTTTTTTTCTGATGAACGCTGTGCTTCTTAACGAATTCTTTGCTTCGAAATGACAACCTCACTTTCGAGTGAAGTCGTTCTATCTGAATGAATTCATTACTTCGGAATGAACTCTCTTCGTCCAACTCAACTCTTTTCTTGTTAAAAACCATTTTCTTCTTAAGGAACTTGATTATCCAGTGGACACTTTGCATTGGAACAGGCGCATTGCTTTCGAAGGAACACTTTCTTCCAAATGAACTCCTTTCTTCATATCCACTCTTAATTAAGAAATGAACTCTACGCCTCTAAATATACCACTTCTTGTGATGAACTCTTTTATTCCGAATCAAGTCTTTTTTGTGATGAACGCCTTCCTTCTCAATCAAGTCTTCTTAACTGATGAACTCTTTGCTACCGTGTACACTCCCTACTTCGGAATGAGCATATTTCTTTGGATGAACTATTTGCATCATAACGTACTCCTTGCCTATGAATGAACTCTAATTTTCTTAATGAACTAGCTTCTTCTGAATTAATTCTTTTCTTTTAGTGAACTCTTTATTTTGAATTGAACCCTCTGCTCCTGGATGAACCCTTTGCTCCTGACTGAACTCCCATATTTTGAACCAACTTTTTCTTCTGAATCAGCTCCTGGCTTTTGAATGAACTCTATGTTTCTGAATATACTTATTTCCTCCATACTCTGGCTTTTGAATGAACTCTATGCTTATGAATATACTTATTTCTTTTAAACAAACTCTTTTCTTCTGATCAACTCTTTATATCGAAATGAACTCCTCACTTCTAAGTGCACTCCTTTCATCTGAATGAACTCCTTGCTTCTGATCGAACTCTTTTTGTTCGAATGTACTCGTTGCTTTTCAAAGAACGATGTTCGTATGAATGAACACCCCTCCATTGAATGAACTATTCTTTTAATGAATTTTTTCCCCGTGAATGAACTCTTTGCTTCTAAATGACCTCTCTCCTTCTAAACGAACTATTTTATTCATGTGAACTTTTTGCTTCTAGATGAACTCTAAGCTTCTTAATGTACTCCTTTTTTCTGAAAGAACTCATTCCTTCTCAACGAGCTCTTTTATTCTAATTAACGCTTCGCTTTTCAGTATACCCCGTGCTTCTGAATGAACTCTTTTCTTATGAACGAAATCTTTACTATTGAAGAACTCTTTGGCTCTAAAGTCAAACTTTCCATATGAACTCATTACTTTTAAACAAACTCCTTCCCATTGACTGAATGTCTTTCCTCTGAATGAACTCTATTCTTCCGATTAAACTCATTTCCTCTGATGAACTCATTTCCTGTGAACGAACTCTTTTCTTCTTATGAACCTTGTGCTTCTTAATGATCTCTTTGCTTCTAAATGACAACCTTGCATTTGAATGTACTCATTCGGTCAGAATGAACACATTATTTCGAAATGAACTCTTTTCTTACTATAAACCATTTTCTTCTGAATGAACTCGATTTTCCGATGGACACCTTATTTTGGAATGAGCACATTGCTTCAGAAGGAATACTTTTCTTCCAAATGAACTCTTTCCTTCTAATCAAATCCTAATTTCAAAATGAACTCCTTGCTTCTAAATGCACTCCATCCTATAATGAACTTTTTTCTTCTTAAACAAGTCTTTTCTGTGCTGAACACCTTCCTCCTGAATCAAGTATTTTCTACTAATAAACTCACTGCTTTTGCATAAACTCCTTGCTTCAGAATGGGCATGTCTTTTGATCAACTCATTGCATCATAATGTATGCCTTGCCTCTGAATGAACTCTTTTTTTCTTAATAAACTAGCTTCTTCTGAATGAGTTCTTTTCTTCTAGTGAACTCTTTACTTTGAATTGAACCCCTTCCTCTTGGATGAACTCTTTGCTCCTGGCCGAACTCCTAGCTTTTGAACGAACTATTTGATTTTGAATTGACTCCTTGCTTTTGATTGAACTCCAAGTTTTTTATTGTACTTATTTCCTTCGATGAACCCATTTCTTCTAAATGAACTCTTTTCTTCTAAACGAACTCTTTTCTTCTACTCAACTCTTTATATCGAAATGACCTCCTCGATTCTAAATATACTCCTTTCTTCTAAATGAACTCCTTGCTCTCAATCGAACTCTTTCTGTCGAATTTACTCGTTGCTTTTGAAGGAATGATGTTCATACAAATGAACTCCCCTCTACCGAGTGAACTCTTCTTTAAATGAATTCTTTGCTTCCGAATGAACTATTTCCTTCAAAACGAACTATTTTCTTCAAGTCAACTCTTTGCTTCTAGACGAACTCTAAGCTTCATAGTGTACTCCTTCTTTCTAAATAAACTCTTTTCTTCTTAACGAACTCTTTTCTTCTAATTAACTCTTCATTTTTTAGGATATCCCGTGCCTCTAAATGAACTCTTTTCTTATGAATGAAGTCTTTACTACTGAAGAACTCTTTGGTTCTAAATGCAAACTTTCCAAAGGAAAGCATTACTTTCAAAAAAAACTCCTTTCTTCTTAATGAACACTATTATTCTGATTAAACTCATTTCCTCTGATGAACTCATTTCTTGTGAACGAACTCTTTTCTTCAATTGAATTTTGTACCTCTTAATGATCTCTTTACTTTAGAATGACAGCCTCGCTTTCGAATGAACTCGTCCGGTTTGAATGAACTCATTAGTTCGAAATGAACTCCACCTCTTGCAGCTGAAATTTTTTCTTACTATAAGCCATTTTCTTCCAGACAAACTCGATTGTCCGATGGACACCTTGTTTTGGATTGAGCGCATTGCTTCAGACAGAATACTTTTCTTCCAAATGAACTCTTTTCTTCTAATCAAATCTTAGTTTCGAAATGAACTCCCTGCTCCCAACTGCACTCCTACCTGTGATAAACCTTTTTCTTCTTAATCAAATCTTTTCTGCCATGAACACCTTCTTTCTAGATCAAGTCTTTTCAACTGATGAACTATTTGCTTCTATATACACTCCTTGCTTTGTTGGAATGGGCTCATTTCTTTTGATCAACTCTTTGCTTCATAATGTACTCCTTGCCTCTAAATGAACTCTATTATTCATAGTGAACTAGCTTATTCTGAAGGAATTCTTTTCTTCCAGCGAACTCTTTGCTTTGAATTGAACTCTTTGCTCTCGATTCAACTCTTCGCTTTTGACTGAACTCCTTACTATTGAATGATTTCTTTCCTTGTAAATGAACTCCTGGCTTTCGAATTAACTCTATGTTTCTGAGTAAACTCATTTCCTCTGATGAACTCATTTCCTCTAAACAAAACTCTTTTCTTTCGATCAAATCTTTATATCAAAATGAGCTCCTCACTTCGAAAAGCACTCCTTCTATTTGATGAACTCTTTGCTATTTACTTTTAAATAAATCATTTTCTCCTAATCGAACTGCTTTCATCAGGTGAACTCTTTTCGTTTAAATGTATATCTTGAACCTAATTGAACTCTGCTCTTCCGGAGAACTATTTGCTTCAGGATGTACTCCTCGGTTCTCGATGAATTCTTTTCTTCTGAACCAACTATTTTTTTTCGAATGAACTATGTTCATCTAACGAACTCATTGCATCTGAATATTCACCATACTACTATATGAACTCTTTCGGTTTGAATGAAATCTATTCTTCTGAAAGAACTCCGTTCTGGTGACGAACTCTTTACTTCAAATTGTACTCCTCGCTTTTAGATGAACTCTTTTCTTCTAAATGAAATCCGTTCTTCAGATGAACTCATTGCTTCTACATGTACTCCTTTCTTCACAGTAAACTCATTCCTTCTGAACAAACAATTTCTTATGATCAACTCTCTGCTTTAGATTGTAATCCATGCTTATGAATGAAATCAATTCTTCTTAACGAACTGGTTTCTTCCGAACGAATTCAATTCTTCTAGTGAACTCTTTTCTCCTAATCGAACTCTTTGCTTTCGAATGAACTCTCTTTGCGTCTGATTGAACTCGTTGCTTTTGATTGAAATCCTCTCTTCTGAATGATCTTTTCTCTTCTGATGAGCTATTTGTTATTTGGTTCTAGAAAAACTCTATTCTTCAGATGAAGTCTTTTCATCTTAGTGCACTTGTTTCTTCATAACGAACTTTTTTCTTCCGAAGAACACTTTGCTTTTGAATGAATACTTTGCCTGTGAATGTAAACTTTCCTTAAGAGCAAATATTTTTTTCTGAATAAACTGTTTTCTTCTCATGAACACTTTACTTCTGAATGAGCACGTTCCTTCTGAATAATCTCTTTTCCTCTGAACAAACTCTTTTCTTCAGATGAACTTTTAGCATCTAAAGGACACTTTGCCTTTGAATGAAATTTTTTTTTCTAATGAACACTTTGCTTCGGACTGTTCCCCTCGCTGCTGGTAGAACGTTTCTCTTCTGGTGGACTCATTGCCTCTTAATATACTCCTTGCATTAAAACAAACTCTTCTTTTCAAAATGAACTCATTCCTTCTAGTGAACTCTTTCCTTCTGACGAGCCTATTGCTTCTGATCGAACTCTTTCCTTCTAAATGTACTTGTTGCTTTTGAATGAGCTCTGTTCGTTTGAATGAACTCCCTTCTGTTGAGTGAACTCTGCTTTTTTGATGAATCTTATGCTATTGACTGAACTATATGCTTCTAAATAAACTCTTGTCTTCTAAAATGAACTATTTTCTTCATATGAACTCTTTGCTTACAGACTAACTTTATGCTTCTTAATGTACTCTTTCCTTCGAAATGAAAGCTTTCCTTCTCGACAAGCTCTTTTCTTTTGAACGAAATATTCATTACTGAAGAACTCTTTGGTTCTAAATCCAAACTTTCCATAAGAACTCTTTACATTTATACAAACTCCTTATTTTTGAATAAATGTCTTTCTTCTAAATCAACTCTATTCTTCTGAATACACTCATTTCCTCCGACGAACTCATTTCTTCTTAGCAAACTCTTTTTTTCTGATGAACGCTGTGCTTCTTAACGAACTCTTTGCTTCAAAATGACAACCTCACTTTCGAGTGAAGTCGTTCTGTCTGAATGAATTCATTACTTCGGAATGAACTCTCTTCCTCCAATTCAACTCTTTTCTCATGAAAAACCATTTTCTTCGTAAGGAACTCGATTATCCAGTGGACACTTTGCATTGGAAAGGGCGCATTACTTTCGAAGGAACACTTTCTTCCAAATGAACTCCTTTCTTCATATCCTCTCTTAATTAAGAAATGAACTCTACGCCTCTAAATACACCACTTCTTGTGATGAACTCATTTATTCCGAATCAAGTCTTTTTTGTGATGAACGCCTTCCTTCTCAATCAAGTCTTTTCAACTAATGAACTTTTTGCTACCGTGTACACTCCCCACTTCGGAATGAGCGTATTTCTTTTGATGAACTATTTGCATCATAACGTACTCCTTGCCTATGAATGAACTCTAATTTTCTTAATGAACTAGCTTCTTCTGAATTAATTCTTTTCTTCTAGTGAATTGTTTATTTTGATTTGAACCCTCTGCTCCTGGATGAACTCTTTGCTCTTGACTGAACTCCCATATTTTGAACCAACTTTTTGCTTCTGAATCAACTCTTGGCTTTTGAATGAACTCTATGTTTCTGAATATACTTATTTCCTCCGAACTCTTGCTTTTGAATGAACTCTATGCTTATGAATATACTTATTTCTTTTAATCGAACTCTTTTCTTCTGATCAACTCTTTATATCGAAATGAACTCCTCGCTTCTAAATGCACTCCTTTCTTCTGAATCAACTCCTTGCTTCTGATCAAACTCTTTTGTTCGAATGTACTCGTTGCTTTTCAAAGAACGATGTTCGTATGAATGAACACCCCTCCATTGAATGAACTATTCTTTTAATGATTTTTTTCCCCGTGAATGAACTCTTTGCTTCTAAATGACCTCTCTTCTTCTAAACGAACTATTTCATTCATGTGAACTTTTTGCTTCTAGATGAATTCTAAGCTTCTGAATGTACTCCTTTTTTCTGAATGAACTCATTCGTTATCAACGAGCTCTTTTATTCTAATTAATGCTTCGCTTTTCAGTATACCCCGTGCTTCTGAATAAACCCTTTTCTTATGAACGAAATCTTTACTATTGAAGAACTCTTTGCTTCTAAATTCAAACTTTTCATATGAACTCATTACTTTTAAACAAACTCCTTACCTTTGACTGAATGTCTTTCCTTTGAATGAGCTCTATTCTTTTGATTATACTCATTTCCTCAGATGAACTCAATTCCTGTGAACGAACTCTTTTCTTCTTATGAACATTGTGCTTCTTAATGATCACTTTGCTTCTGAATGACAACCTTGCATTTGAATGTACTCATTCGGTCAGAATGAACTCATTAGTTCGAAAGGAACTCTTTTCTTACTATATACCATTTTCTTCTGAATGAACTCGATTTTCTGATGGACACCTTGTTTTGGAATGAGCACATTGCTTCAGAAGGAATACTTTTCTTCCAAATGAACTCTTTCCTTCTAATCAAATCCTAATTTCAAAATGAACTCCTTGCTTCTAAAAGCACTCCTTCCTGTGATGAACTTTTTTCTTCTTAATCAAATCTTTTCTGTGCTGAACACCTTCCTCCTGAATCAAGTTTTTTCTACTGATAAACTCATTGCTTTTGCGTAAACCCCTTGCTTCAGAATGGGCATATTTCTTTTGATCAACTCATTGCATCATAATGTACGCCTTCCCTCTGAATGAATTCTTTTCTTTTAGTGAACTCTTTACTTTGAATTGAACCCTTTTCTCTTGGATGAACTCTTTGCTCCTGGCCGAACTCCCAGCTTTTGATCGAACTATTTGATTTAGAATCGACTCCTTGCTTTTGACTGAACTCCGTGTTTCTAAATGTACTTATTTCCTTCGATGAACCCATTTCTTCTAAATGAACTCTTTTCTTTTAAATGAACTCTTTTCTTCTATCAACTCTTTATATCGAAATGACCTCCTCGCTTCCAAATATACTCCTTTCGTCTAAATGGACACTTTGCTTTCAATTGAACTCTTTCTGTCTGAATGTACTCGTTGCTTTTGAATGAATGATGTTCATACGAATGAACTCCCCTCTACCGAGTGAACTCCTCTTTAAATGAATTCTTTGCTTCCGAATGAACTCTTTCCTTCAAAACGAACTATTTTCTTCACGTCAACTCTTTGGTTCTAGACGAACTCTAAGCTTCATAGTGTACTCCTTCTTAACTCCTTCTTTCTGAATAAACTCTTTCCTTCTTAACGAACTCTTTTCTTCAAATTAACTCTTCATTGTTTAGGATATCCCGTGCCTCTAAATGAACTCTTTTCTTATGAATGAAGTCTTTACTATTGAAAAACTCTTTGGTTCTAATTGCAAACTTTCCAAAGGAATGCATTACTTTCAAAAAAACTCCTTACCTCTGAATGAATGTCTTTCTTCTTAATGAACTCTATTATTCTTATTAAACTCAATTCCTCTGATGAACTCATTTCTTGTGAACGAACTCTTTTCTTCTGTTGAATTTTGTACCTCCTAATGATCTCTTTGCTTCAAAATGACAGCCTTGCTTTCGAATGAACTCGTCCGGTCTGAATGAACTCATTAATTCGAAATGAACTCCCCTCTTGCAGCTGAAATTTTTTCTTACTATAAGCCATTTTCTTCTAGACAAACTCGATTGTCCGATGGACACCTTGTTTTGGATTGAGCACATTGCTTTAGACAGAATACTTTTCTTCCAAATGAACTCTTTTCTTCTAATCAAATCTTAATTTCGAAATGAACTCCCTGCTTCTAACTGTACTCCTACATGTGATAAACCTTTTTCTTCATAATCAAATCTTTTCTGCCATGAACACCTTCTTTCTGGATCAAGTCTTTTCAACTGATGAACTATTTGCTTCTATATACACTCCTTGCTTGGTTGGAATGAGCTCATTTCTTTTGATCAACTCTTTGCTTCATAATGTACTCCTTGCCTCTAAATGAACTCTATTATTCATAGTGAACTAGCTTCTTCTGAAGGAATTCTTTTCTTCCAGTGAACTCTTTGCTTTGAATTGAACTCTTCGCTTTTGACTGAACTCCTTACTATTGAATGATTTCTTTCCTTGTAAATGAACTCCTGGCTTTCGAATTAACTCTACGTTTCTGAGGAAACTCATTTCCTCTGATGAACTCATTTCCTCTAAACAAAACTCTTTTCTTTCGATCAACTCTTTATATCAAAATGAACTCCTCACTTCGAAAAGCACTCTTTCTGTCTGATGAACTCTTTGCTATTTACTTTTAAATAAATCATTTTCTCCCAGTCGAACTGCTTCCATCCGGTGAACTCTTTTCTTTTAAATGTACACCTTGAATCTAATTGAACTCTGCTCTTCCGGAGAACTCTTTGCTTCGGGATGTACTCCTTGGTTCTCGATGAATTATTTTCTTCTGAACCAACTATTTTTCCCGAATGAACTATGTTCATCTGACGAACTCATTGCATCTGAATATTCACCATGCTACCATATGAACTCTTTCAGTTTGAATGAAAGAAAGCACTCCGTTCTGGTGATGAACTCTTTGCTTCAAATTGTACTCCTTGCTTTTAGATGAACTCTTTTCTTCTAAATGAAGTCCGTTCTTCAAATGAACTCATTGCTTCTACATGTACTCCTTTCTTCACAATAAACTCATTCCTTCTGAACGAACAATTTCTTATGATCAACTCTCTGCTTCAGATTGTAATGCATGCTTATGAATGAACTCAATTCTTCTTATCGAACTTGCTTCTTCCGAACGAATTCAATTCTTCTAGTGAACTCTTTTCTCCTAATCGAACTCTTTGCTTTTGAATGAACTCTCTTTGCGTCTGGTTGAACTCGTTGCTTTTGATTGAAATCCTCTCTTCCGAATGATCTTTTCTCTTCTGATGAGCTATTTGTTATTTGCTTCTAGAAGAACTCTATTCTTCAGAAGAAGTCTTTTCATCTTAGTGCACTTGTTTCTTCATAACGAACTTTTTTCTTCCGAAGAACACTTTGCTTTTGAATGAATACTTTGCCTGTGAATGTAAACTTTCCTTATGAGCAAACATTTGTTTCTGAATAAACTGTTTTCTTCTTATGAACACTTTACTTCTGAATGAGCACGTTCCTTCTGAATAATCACTTTTCTTCTGAACAAACTCTTTTCTTCAGATGAACTTTTAGCATCTAAAGGACACTTTGCCTTTGAATGAAATCTTTTTTTTTTCTATTGAACACTTTGCTTTGAAATGTTCTCCTCGCTGCTGGTAGAACGTTTCTCTTCTAGTGGACTCTTTGCCTCTTAATATACTCCTTGCATTAAAACAAACTCTTTTTTTCAAAATGAACTCGTTCCTTCTAGTGAACTCTTTCCTTCTGACGAACCTATTGCTTCTAATCGAACTCTTTCCTTCTAAATGTACTCGTTGCTTTTGAATGAGCTCTGTTCGTTTGAATGAACTCCCTTCTGTTGAGTGAACTCTACTTTTTTGATGAATCTTATGCTATCGACTGAACTATATGCTTCTAAATAAACTCTTGTCTTCTAAAACGAACTATTTTCTTCATATGAACTCTTTGCTTTTCGACTAACTTTATGCTTCTTAATGTACTCTTTCCTTCGAAATGAAAGCTTTCCTTCTCGACAAGCTCTTTTCTTTTGAACGAAATATTCATTACTGAAGAACTCTTTGGTTCTAAATCCAAACTTTCCATAAGAACTCTTTACATTTATACAAACTCCTTATTTTTGAATAAATGTCTTTCTTCTAAATCAACTCTATTCTTCTGAATACACTCATTTCCTCCGACGAACTCATTTCTTCTTAGCAAACTCTTTTTTTCCGATGAACGCTGTGCTTCTTAACGAACTCTTTGCTTCGAAATGACAACCTCACTTTCGAGTGAAGTCGTTCTGTCTGAATGAATTCATTACTTCGGAATGAACTCTCTTCCTCCAACTGAACTCTTTTCTTGTTAAAAACCATTTTCTTCTTAAGGAACTCGATTATCCAGTGGACACTTTGCATTGGAATGGGCGCATTGCTTTCGAAGGAACACTTTCTTCCAAATGAACTCCCTTCTTCATATCCACTCTTAATTAAGAAATGAACTCTACGCCTCCAAATATACCACTTCTTGTGATGAACTCTTTTGTTCCAAATCAAGTCTTTTTTGTGATGAACGCCTTCCTTCTCAATCAAGTCTTTTCAACTGATGAACTCTTTGCTACCGTGTACACTCCCTACTTCGGAATGGGCATATTTAATGATGAACTATTTGCATCATAACGTACTCCTTACCTATGAATGAACTCTAATTTTCTTAATGAACTAGCTTCTTCTGAATTAATTCTTTTCTTCTAGTGAACTCTTTATTTTGAATTGAACCCTCTGCTCCTGGATGAACTCTATGCTCCTGACTGAACTCCCATTTTTTGAACGAACTTTTTGCTTCTGAATCAACTCCTGGCTTTTAAATGAACTCTAGGCTTCTGAATTACTTATTTCCTCCGAACTCCTGCTTTTGAATGAACTCTATGCTTATGAATATACTTATTTCTTTTAAACGAACTCTTTTCTTCTGATCAACTCTTTATATCGAAATAAACTCCTCGCTTCTAAATGCACTCCTTTCTTCTGAATCAACTCCATGCTTCTGATCGAACTCTTTCTGTTCGAATGTACTCGTTGCTTTTCAAAGAACGATGTTCGTATGAATGAACACCCCTCCATTGAATGAACTATTCTTTTAATGAATTTTTTCCCCGTGAATGAACTCTTTGCTTCTAAATGACCTCTCTCCTTCTAAACGAACTATTTTATTCATGTGAACTTTTTGCTTCTAGATGAACTCTAAGCTTCTTAATGTACTCCTTTTTTCTGAAAGAACTCATTCCTTCTCAACGAGCTCTTTTATTCTAATTAACGCTTCGCTTTTCAGTATACCCCGTGCTTCTGAATGAACTCTTTTCTTATGAACGAAATCTTTACTATTGAAGAACTCTTTGGCTCTAAATTCAAACTTTCCATATGAACTCATTACTTTTAAACAAACTCCTTCCCATTGACTGAATGTCTTTCCTCTGAATGAACTCTATTCTTCCGATTAAACTCATTTCCTCTGATGAACTCATTTCCTGTGAACGAACTCTTTTCTTCTTATGAACCTTGTGCTTCTTAATGACAACCTTGCATTTGAATGTACTCATTCGGTCAGAATGAACACATTATTTCGAAATGAACTCTTTTCTTACTATAAACCATTTTCTTCTGAGTGAACTTGATTTTTCGATGGACACCTTGTTGTGGAATGAGCACATTGCTTCAGAAGGAATACTTTTCTTCCAAATGAACTCTTTCCTTCTAATCAAATCCTAATTTCAAAATGAACTCCTCGCTTCTAAATGCACTCCTTCCTGTGATAAAACATTTTTCTTCTTAATCAAGTCTTTTCTGTGCTGAACACCTTCCTTCTGAATCAATTTTTTTCTACTGATAAACTCATTGCTTTTGCATACACTCCTCGCTTCAGAATGAGCATATTTCTTCTTATCAACTCATTGCATCATAATGTACTCCTTGCCTCTGAATGAGCTCTATTTTTCTTAATGAACTACCTTCTTCTGAATGAATTCTTTTCTTCTAGTGAACTCTTTACTTTGAATTGAACCCTTTCCTCTTGGATGGACTCTTTGCTCCTGGCCGAACTCCCAGCTTTTGAACGAACTATTTGATTTTGAATCGACTCCTTGCTTTTGAATGAACTCCACGTTTCTTAATATACTTATTTCCTTCGATGAACCCATTTCTTATAAACGAACTCTTTTCTTCTGATCAACTCTTTATATCGAAATGACCTCCTCGCTTCCAAATATACTCCTTTCTTCTGAATGAACTCCTTGCTTTCAATCGAACTCTTTCTGTCTGAATGTACTCGTTGCTTTTGAATGAATGATGCTCGTACGAATGAACTCCCCTCTACCGAGTGAACTCTTCTTTTAATGAATTCTTTGCTTCCGAATGAACTCTTTCCTTCAAAACGAGCTATTTTCTTCACCTCAACTCTTTGATTCTAGACGAACTCTAAGCTTCATAGTGTACTCCTTCTTTCTGAATAAACTCTTTCCTTCTTAACGAACTCTTTTCTTCTAATTGACTCTTCATTTTTTAGGATATCCCGTGCCTCTAAATGAACTCTTTTCTTATGAATGAAATCTTTACTACTCAAGAACTCTTTTTGGTTCTAAATGCAAACTTTCCAAAGGAACGCATTACTTTCAAAAACACTCCTTACCTCTGAATGAATGTCTTTCTTCTTAATGAACTCTATTATTCTGATTGAACTCATTTCCTCTGATGAACTCATTTCTTGTGAACGAACTTTTTTCTTCAGTTGAATTTTGTACCTCTTAATGATCACCTTGCTTCAGAATGACAGCCTTGCTTTCGAATGAACTCGTCCGGTCTGAATGAACTCATTAGTTCGAAATGAACTCCCCCTTTTGCAGCTGAAATTTTTTCTTACTATAAGCCATTTTCTTCTAGAAAAACTCGATTTTCCGATGGACACCTTGTTTTGGATGTGGAGCGCATTGCTTCAAATAGAATACTTTTCTTGCAAATGAACTCTTTTCTTCTAATCAAATCTTAATTTCGAAATGAACTCCCTGCTTCTAACTGTACTCCTACCTGTGATAAACCTTTTTCTTCTTAATCAAGTCTTTTCTGCGATGAACACCTTCCTTCTGGATCAAGTCTTTTCAACTGATGAACTATTTGCTTCTATATACACTCCTTGCTTCGGAATGGGCTCATTTCTTTTGATCAACTCTTTGCTTCATAATGTACTCCTTGCCTCTAAATGAACTCTGTTCTTCATAGTGTACTTGCTTCTTCTGAAGGAATTCTTTTCTTCTCGCGAACTCTTTGCTTTGAATTGAACTCTTTGCTCTCGATTGAACTCTTCGCTTCTGACTGAACTCCTTACTTTTGAATGATTTCTTTGCTTGTCAATGAACTCCTGGCTTTCGAATTAACTCTACGCTTCTGAATAAACTCATTTCCTCTAAACAAACTCTTTTCTTTCGATCAACTCTTTATATCAAAATGAACTCCTCACTTTGAAAAGCACTCCTTTCGTCTGATGAACTCTTTGCTATTTACTTTTAAATAAATCATTTTCTCCCAATCGAACTGCTTTCATCGGGTGAGCTCTTTTCTTTTAAATGTACACCTTGAATCTAATTGAACTCTGCGCTTCCGGAGAACTCTTTGCTTCGGGATGTACTCCTTGGCTCTCGATGAATTCTTTTCTTCTTAACCAACTATTTTTTTCCGAATGAACTATGTTCATCTGGCGAACTCATTGCATCTGAATATTCACCATGCTACTATATGAACTCTTTCAGTTTGAATGAAATCTATTCTTCTGAAAGAACTCCGTTCTGCTGATGAGCTCTTTGCTTCAAATTGTACTCCTTGCTTTGAGATGAACTCTTTTCTTCTAAATGAAGTCCGTTCTTCAGATGAACTCATTGCTTTTATATGTACTCCTTTCTTCACAACAAAGTCATTCCTTCTAAACGAACAATTTCTTATGATCAACTCTCTGCTTCAGACTGTAATGTATGCTTATGAATGAACTCAATTCTTCTTAACGAACTTGCTTCTTCCGAACGAATTCAATTCTTCTAGTGAACTCTTTTCTCCGAATCGGACTCTTTGCTTTCGAATGAACTCTCTTTGCGTCTGATTGAATTCGTTGCTTTTGATTGAAATCCTCTCTTCTGAATGATCTTTTCTCTTCCGATGAGCTATTTGTTATTTGCTTTCGAATGAACTCTCTATTCTTCAGATGAAGTCTTTTCATCTTAGTGCACTTGTTTCTTCATAACGAACTTTTTTCTTCTGAAGAACACTTTGCTTTTGAATGAGTACTTTGCCTGTGAATGTAAACTTTCCTTATGAACAAACATTTTTTTTCTGAATACACTGTTTTCATTTGATGAACACTTTACTTCTGAATGAGCAAGTTCCTTCTGAATAATCTCTTTTCTTCTGAACAAACTCTTTTCTTCAGATGAACTTTTAGCATCTAAAGGACACTTTGCTTTTGAATGAAATTTTTTTTTTCTAATGAACACTTTGCTTCGGAATGTTCTTCTCGCTGCTGGTAGAACGTTTCTCTTCTGGTAGACTCTTTGCCTCTGAATATACTCCTTGCATTAAAACAAACTCATCTTTTCAAAATGAACTCGTTCCTTCTAGTGAACTCTTTCCTTCTTACGAACCTATTACTTCTGATCGAACTCTTTCCTTCTAAATGCTTTTTGAATGAGCTATGTGCGTTTGAATAAACTCCCTTCTGTTGAGTGAACTCTACTTTTTTGATGAATCCTATGCTATCGAATGAACTATATGCTTCTGAATAAACTCTTGTCTTCTAAAACGAACTATTTTCTTCATATGAACTCTTTGCTTCTAGACTAACTTTATGCTTCTTAATGTACTCTTTCCTTCGAAATGAAAGCTTTCCTTCTCGACAAGCTCTTTTCTTTTGAACGAAATATTTATTACTGAAGAACTCTTTGGTTCTAACCCCAAACTTTCCATAAGAACTCTTTACATTTATACGAACTCCTTATTTTTGAATAAATGTCTTTCTTCTAAATCAACTCTATTCTTATGAATAAACTCATCTCCTCCGACGAACTCATTTCTTCTGAACGAACTCTTTTTTTCTGATGAACGCTGTGCTTCTTAACGAACTCTTTGCTTCTAAATGACAACCTCACTTTCGAGTGAAGTCGTTCTGTCTGAATGAATTCATTACTTCGAAATGATCTCTCTTCCTCCAACTAAACTCTTTTCACGTTAAAAACCATTTTCTTCTTAAGGAACTCGATTTTCCAGTGGACACTTTGCTTTGGAACGGGCGCATTGCTTTCGAAGGAACCCTTTCTTCCAAACAAACGCCTTTCTTCAGATCCACTCTTAATTTCGAAATGAACTCTACGCCTCTAAATATACCACTTCCTGTGATGAACTCTTTTATTCTGAATCAAGTCTTTTTTGTGATGAACGCCGTCATTCTCAATCAAGTCTTTTTAGCTAATGAACTCTTTGCTACCGTGTACACTCCCTACTTCGGAATGAGCATATTTCTTTTGATGAACTATTTGCATCATGATGTACTCCTTGCATATGAATGAACTCTAATTTTCTTAAGGAACTAGCTTCTTCTGAATGAACTCCTTTCTTCTAGTGAACTCTTTATTTTGAAATGAACCCTCTGCTCTTAGATGAACTCTTTGCTACCGTGTACACTCCCTACTTCAGAATGAGCATATTTCTTTTGATGAACTATTTGCATCATAATGTACTCCTTGCCTATGAATGAACTCTAATTTTCTTAATGAATTAGCTTCTTCTGAATGAATTCTTTTCTTCTAGTGAACTCTTTATTTTGAAATGAACCCTCTGCTCTTGGATGAACTCTTTGCTCCTGACTGAACTCCCATCTTTTGAACGAATGTTTGCTTCTGAATCAACTCCTGGCTTTTGAATGAACTCTATGCTTCTGAATATACTCATTTCCTCCGAACTCCTGCTTTTGAATGAACTCTATACTTCTGAATATACTTATTTCTTTTAAATGAACTCTTTTCTTCTAATCAACTCTTTATATTGAAATGAACTCTTTGCTTCTAAATGCACTCCTTTCTTCTGAATGAACTCCTTGCTTCTAATCGAACTCTTTCCGTTCGAATGTACTCATTGCTTTTGAAAGAAGAACGATGTTCGTAAGAATGAACTCCCCTCCATTGAATGAACTATTCTTTTAATGAATTTTTTCCCCGTGAATGAACTCTTTGCTTCTGAATGAACTCTCTTCTTCTAAACGAACTATTTTATTCAAGTGAACTCTTTGCTTCTAGACGAATTCTAAGCTTCTTAATGTACTCCTTTTTTCTGAATGAACTCATTCCTTCTCAACGAGCTCTTTTATTCTAATTAACGCTTCGCTTTTCAGTATACCCCATGCTTCTGAATGAACTCTTTTCTTATGAACGAAATCTTTACTATTGAAGAACTCTTTGCTTCTAAATTCAAACTTTCCATATGAACTCATTACTTTTAAACAAACTCCTTACCTTTGAATGAATGTCTTTCCTCTGAATGAACTCTATTCTTCCGATTAAACACATTTCCTCTGATGAACTCATTTCCTGTGAACGAACTCTTTTATTCTTATGAACCTTGTGCTTCTTAATGATTTCTTTGCTTCTGAATGACAACCTCGCATTTGAATGTACTCATTCGGTCAGAATGAACTCATTAGTTCGAAATGAACTCTTTTCTTACTATAAACCATTTTCTTCTGAATGAACTTGATTTTTCGATGGACACCTTGTTGTGGAATGAGCACATTGCTTCAGAAGGAATACTTTTCTTCCAAATGAACTCTTTCCTTCTAATCAAATCCTAATTTCAAAATGAACTCCTCGCTTCTAAATGCACTCCTTCCTGTGATAAAACATTTTTCTTCTTAATCAAGTCTTTTCTGTGCTGAACACCTTCCTTCTGAATCAATTTTTTTCTACTGATAAGCTCATTGCTTTTGCATACACTCCTCGCTTCAGAATGAGCATATTTCTTCTGATCAACTCATTGCATCATAATGTACTCCTTGCCTCTGAATGAATTCTTAATGAACTACCTTCTTCTGAATGAATTCTTTTCTTCTAGTGAACTCTTTACTTTGAATTGAACCCTTTCCTCTTGGATGGACTCTTTGCTCCTGGCCAAACTCCCAGCTTTTGAACGAACTATTTGATTTTGAATCGACTCCTTGCTTTTGAATGAACTCCATGTTTCTTAATATACTTATTTCCTTCGATGAACCCATTTCTTATAAACGAACTCTTTTCTTCTGATCAACTCTTTATATCGAAATGACCTCCTCGCTTCCAAATATACTCCTTTCTTCTGAATGAACTCCTTGCTTTCAATCGAACTCTTTCTGTCTGAATGTACTCGTTGCTTTTGAATGAATGATGCTCGTACGAATGAACTCCCCTCTACCGAGTGAACTCTTCTTTTAATGAATTCTTTGCTTCCGAATGAACTCTTTCCTTCAAAACGAGCTATTTTCTTCACCTCAACTCTTTGCTTCTAGACGAACTCTAAGCTTCATAGTGTACTCCTTCTTTCTGAATAAACTCTTTCCTTCTTAACGAACTCTTTTCTTCTAATTGACTCTTCATTTTTTAGGATATCCCGTGCCTCTAAATGAACTCTTTTCTTATGAATGAAATCTTTACTACTCAAGAACTCTTTTTGGTTCTAAATGCAAACTTTCCAAAGGAACGCATTACTTTCAAAAACACTCCTTACCTCTGAATGAATGTCTTTCTTCTTAATGAACTCTATTATTCTGATTGAACTCATTTCCTCTGATGAACTCATTTCTTGTGAACGAACTTTTTTCTTCAGTTGAATTTTGTACCTCTTAATGATCACCTTGCTTCAGAATGACAGCCTTGCTTTCGAATGAACTCGTCCGGTCTGAATGAACTCATTAGTTCGAAATGAACTCCCCCTTTTGCAGCTGAAATTTTTTCTTACTATAAGCCATTTTCTTCTAGAAAAACTCGATTTTCCGATGGACACCTTGTTTTGGATGTGGAGCGCATTGCTTCAAACAGAATACTTTTCTTGCAAATGAACTCTTTTCTTCTAATCAAATCTTAATTTCGAAATGAACTCCCTGCTTCTAACTGTACTCCTACCTGTGATAAACCTTTTTCTTCTTAATCAAGTCTTTTCTGCGATGAACACCTTCCTTCTGGATCAAGTCTTTTCAACTGATGAACTATTTGCTTCTATATACACTCCTTGCTTCGGAATGGGCTCATTTCTTTTGATCAACTCTTTGCTTCATAATGTACTCCTTGCCTCTAAATGAACTCTGTTCTTCATAGTGTACTTGCTTCTTCTGAAGGAATTCTTTTCTTCTCGCGAACTCTTTGCTTTGAATTGAACTCTTTGCTCTCGATTGAACTCTTCGCTTCTGACTGAACTCCTTACTTTTGAATGATTTCTTTGCTTGTCAATGAACTCCTGGCTTTCGAATTAACTCTACGCTTCTGAATAAACTCATTTCCTCTAAACAAACTCTTTTCTTTCGATCAACTCTTTATATCAAAATGAACTCCTCACTTTGAAAAGCACTCCTTTCGTCTGATGAACTCTTTGCTATTTACTTTTAAATAAATCATTTTCTCCCAATCGAACTGCTTTCATCGGGTGAGCTCTTTTCTTTTAAATGTACACCTTGAATCTAATTGAACTCTGCGCTTCCGGAGAACTCTTTGCTTCGGGATGTACTCCTTGGCTCTCGATGAATTCTTTTCTTCTTAACCAACTATTTTTTTCCGAATGAACTATGTTCATCTGGCGAACTCATTGCATCTGAATATTCACCATGCTACTATATGAACTCTTTCAGTTTGAATGAAATCTATTCTTCTGAAAGAACTCCGTTCTGCTGATGAGCTCTTTGCTTCAAATTGTACTCCTTGCTTTGAGATGAACTCTTTTCTTCTAAATGAAGTCCGTTCTTCAGATGAACTCATTGCTTTTATATGTACTCCTTTCTTCACAACAAAGTCATTCCTTCTAAACGAACAATTTCTTATGATCAACTCTCTGCTTCAGACTGTAATGTATGCTTATGAATGAACTCAATTCTTCTTAACGAACTTGCTTCTTCCGAACGAATTCAATTCTTCTAGTGAACTCTTTTCTCCGAATCGGACTCTTTGCTTTCGAATGAACTCTCTTTGCGTCTGATTGAATTCGTTGCTTTTGATTGAAATCCTCTCTTCTGAATGATCTTTTCTCTTCCGATGAGCTATTTGTTATTTGCTTTCGAATGAACTCTCTATTCTTCAGATGAAGTCTTTTCATCTTAGTGCACTTGTTTCTTCATAATGAACTTTTTTCTTCTGAAGAACACTTTGCTTTTGAATGAATACTTTGCCTGTGAATGTAAACTTTCCTTATGAACAAACATTTTTTTTCTGAATACACTGTTTTCTTTTGATGAACACTTTACTTCTGAATGAGCAAGTTCCTTCTGAATAATCTCTTTTCTTCTGAACAAACTCTTTTCTTCAGATGAACTTTTAGCATCTAAAGGACACTTTGCTTTTGAATGAAATTTTTTTTTTTTCTAATGAACACTTTGCTTCGGAATGTTCTCCTCGCTGCTGGTAGAACGTTTCTCTTCTGGTAGACTCTTTGCCTCTGAATATACTCCTTGCATTAAAACAAACTCATCTTTTCAAAATGAACTCGTTCCTTCTAGTGAACTCTTTCCTTCTTACGAACCTATTACTTCTGATCGAACTCTTTCCTTCTAAATGCTTTTTGAATGAGCTATGTGCGTTTGAATAAACTCCCTTCTGTTGAGTGAACTCTACTTTTTTGATGAATCCTATGCTATCGAATGAACTATATGCTTCTGAATAAACTCTTGTCTTCTAAAACGAACTATTTTCTTCATATGAACTCTTTGCTTCTAGACTAACTTTATGCTTCTTAATGTACTCTTTCCTTCGAAATGAAAGCTTTCCTTCTCGACAAGCTCTTTTCTTTTGAACGAAATATTTATTACTGAAGAACTCTTTGGTTCTAACCCCAAACTTTCCATAAGAACTCTTTACATTTATACGAACTCCTTATTTTTGAATAAATGTCTTTCTTCTAAATCAACTCTATTCTTATGAATAAACTCATCTCCTCCGACGAACTCATTTCTTCTGAACGAACTCTTTTTTCTGATGAACGCTGTGCTTCTTAACGAACTCTTTGCTTCTAAATGACAACCTCACTTTCGAGTGAAGTCGTTCTGTCTGAATGAATTCATTACTTCGAAATGATCTCTCTTCCTCCAACTAAACTCTTTTCACGTTAAAAACCATTTTCTTCTTAAGGAACTCGATTTTCCAGTGGACACTTTGCTTTGGAACGGGCGCATTGCTTTCGAAGGAACCCTTTCTTCCAAACAAACGCCTTTCTTCAGATCCACTCTTAATTTCGAAATGAACTCTACGCCTCTAAATATACCACTTCCTGTGATGAACTCTTTTATTCTGAATCAAGTCTTTTTTGTGATGAACGCCGTCATTCTCAATCAAGTCTTTTTAGCTAATGAACTCTTTGCTACCGTGTACACTCCCTACTTCGGAATGAGCATATTTCTTTTGATGAACTATTTGCATCATGATGTACTCCTTGCATATGAATGAACTCTAATTTTCTTAAGGAACTAGCTTCTTCTGAATGAACTCCTTTCTTCTAGTGAACTCTTTATTTTGAAATGAACCCTCTGCTCTTAGATGAACTCTTTGCTACCGTGTACACTCCCTACTTCAGAATGAGCATATTTCTTTTGATGAACTATTTGCATCATAATGTACTCCTTGCCTATGAATGAACTCTAATTTTCTTAATGAATTAGCTTCTTCTGAATGAATTCTTTTCTTCTAGTGAACTCTTTATTTTGAAATGAACCCTCTGCTCTTGGATGAACTCTTTGCTCCTGACTGAACTCCCATCTTTTGAACGAATGTTTGCTTCTGAATCAACTCCTGGCTTTTGAATGAACTCTATGCTTCTGAATATACTCATTTCCTCCGAACTCCTGCTTTTGAATGAACTCTATACTTCTGAATATACTTATTTCTTTTAAATGAACTCTTTTCTTCTAATCAACTCTTTATATTGAAATGAACTCTTTGCTTCTAAATGCACTCCTTTCTTCTGAATGAACTCCTTGCTTCTAATCGAACTCTTTCCGTTCGAATGTACTCATTGCTTTTGAAAGAAGAACGATGTTCGTAAGAATGAACTCCCCTCCATTGAATGAACTATTCTTTTAATGAATTTTTTCCCCGTGAATGAACTCTTTGCTTCTGAATGAACTCTCTTCTTCTAAACGAACTATTTTATTCAAGTGAACTCTTTGCTTCTAGACGAATTCTAAGCTTCTTAATGTACTCCTTTTTTCTGAATGAACTCATTCCTTCTCAACGAGCTCTTTTATTCTAATTAACGCTTCGCTTTTCAGTATACCCCATGCTTCTGAATGAACTCTTTTCTTATGAACGAAATCTTTACTATTGAAGAACTCTTTGCTTCTAAATTCAAACTTTCCATATGAACTCATTACTTTTAAACAAACTCCTTACCTTTGAATGAATGTCTTTCCTCTGAATGAACTCTATTCTTCCGATTAAACACATTTCCTCTGATGAACTCATTTCCTGTGAACGAACTCTTTTATTCTTATGAACCTTGTGCTTCTTAATGATTTCTTTGCTTCTGAATGACAACCTCGCATTTGAATGTACTCATTCGGTCAGAATGAACTCATTAGTTCGAAATGAACTCTTTTCTTACTATAAACCATTTTCTTCTGAATGAACTTGATTTTTCGATGGACACCTTGTTGTGGAATGAGCACATTGCTTCAGAAGGAATACTTTTCTTCCAAATGAACTCTTTCCTTCTAATCAAATCCTAATTTCAAAATGAACTCCTCGCTTCTAAATGCACTCCTTCCTGTGATAAAACATTTTTCTTCTTAATCAAGTCTTTTCTGTGCTGAACACCTTCCTTCTGAATCAATTTTTTTCTACTGATAAGCTCATTGCTTTTGCATACACTCCTCGCTTCAGAATGAGCATATTTCTTCTGATCAACTCATTGCATCATAATGTACTCCTTGCCTCTGAATGAATTCTTAATGAACTACCTTCTTCTGAATGAATTCTTTTCTTCTAGTGAACTCTTTACTTTGAATTGAACCCTTTCCTCTTGGATGGACTCTTTGCTCCTGGCCAAACTCCCAGCTTTTGAACGAACTATTTGATTTTGAATCGACTCCTTGCTTTTGAATGAACTCCATGTTTCTTAATATACTTATTTCCTTCGATGAACCCATTTCTTATAAACGAACTCTTTTCTTCTGATCAACTCTTTATATCGAAATGACCTCCTCGCTTCCAAATATACTCCTTTCTTCTGAATGAACTCCTTGCTTTCAATCGAACTCTTTCTGTCTGAATGTACTCGTTGCTTTTGAATGAATGATGCTCGTACGAATGAACTCCCCTCTACCGAGTGAACTCTTCTTTTAATGAATTCTTTGCTTCCGAATGAACTCTTTCCTTCAAAACGAGCTATTTTCTTCACCTCAACTCTTTGCTTCTAGACGAACTCTAAGCTTCATAGTGTACTCCTTCTTTCTGAATAAACTCTTTCCTTCTTAACGAACTCTTTTCTTCTAATTGACTCTTCATTTTTTAGGATATCCCGTGCCTCTAAATGAACTCTTTTCTTATGAATGAAATCTTTACTACTCAAGAACTCTTTTTGGTTCTAAATGCAAACTTTCCAAAGGAACGCATTACTTTCAAAAACACTCCTTACCTCTGAATGAATGTCTTTCTTCTTAATGAACTCTATTATTCTGATTGAACTCATTTCCTCTGATGAACTCATTTCTTGTGAACGAACTTTTTTCTTCAGTTGAATTTTGTACCTCTTAATGATCACCTTGCTTCAGAATGACAGCCTTGCTTTCGAATGAACTCGTCCGGTCTGAATGAACTCATTAGTTCGAAATGAACTCCCCCTTTTGCAGCTGAAATTTTTTCTTACTATAAGCCATTTTCTTCTAGAAAAACTCGATTTTCCGATGGACACCTTGTTTTGGATGTGGAGCGCATTGCTTCAAACAGAATACTTTTCTTGCAAATGAACTCTTTTCTTCTAATCAAATCTTAATTTCGAAATGAACTCCCTGCTTCTAACTGTACTCCTACCTGTGATAAACCTTTTTCTTCTTAATCAAGTCTTTTCTGCGATGAACACCTTCCTTCTGGATCAAGTCTTTTCAACTGATGAACTATTTGCTTCTATATACACTCCTTGCTTCGGAATGGGCTCATTTCTTTTGATCAACTCTTTGCTTCATAATGTACTCCTTGCCTCTAAATGAACTCTGTTCTTCATAGTGTACTTGCTTCTTCTGAAGGAATTCTTTTCTTCTCGCGAACTCTTTGCTTTGAATTGAACTCTTTGCTCTCGATTGAACTCTTCGCTTCTGACTGAACTCCTTACTTTTGAATGATTTCTTTGCTTGTCAATGAACTCCTGGCTTTCGAATTAACTCTACGCTTCTGAATAAACTCATTTCCTCTAAACAAACTCTTTTCTTTCGATCAACTCTTTATATCAAAATGAACTCCTCACTTTGAAAAGCACTCCTTTCGTCTGATGAACTCTTTGCTATTTACTTTTAAATAAATCATTTTCTCCCAATCGAACTGCTTTCATCGGGTGAGCTCTTTTCTTTTAAATGTACACCTTGAATCTAATTGAACTCTGCGCTTCCGGAGAACTCTTTGCTTCGGGATGTACTCCTTGGCTCTCGATGAATTCTTTTCTTCTTAACCAACTATTTTTTTCCGAATGAACTATGTTCATCTGGCGAACTCATTGCATCTGAATATTCACCATGCTACTATATGAACTCTTTCAGTTTGAATGAAATCTATTCTTCTGAAAGAACTCCGTTCTGCTGATGAGCTCTTTGCTTCAAATTGTACTCCTTGCTTTGAGATGAACTCTTTTCTTCTAAATGAAGTCCGTTCTTCAGATGAACTCATTGCTTTTATATGTACTCCTTTCTTCACAACAAAGTCATTCCTTCTAAACGAACAATTTCTTATGATCAACTCTCTGCTTCAGACTGTAATGTATGCTTATGAATGAACTCAATTCTTCTTAACGAACTTGCTTCTTCCGAACGAATTCAATTCTTCTAGTGAACTCTTTTCTCCGAATCGGACTCTTTGCTTTCGAATGAACTCTCTTTGCGTCTGATTGAATTCGTTGCTTTTGATTGAAATCCTCTCTTCTGAATGATCTTTTCTCTTCCGATGAGCTATTTGTTATTTGCTTTCGAATGAACTCTCTATTCTTCAGATGAAGTCTTTTCATCTTAGTGCACTTGTTTCTTCATAATGAACTTTTTTCTTCTGAAGAACACTTTGCTTTTGAATGAATACTTTGCCTGTGAATGTAAACTTTCCTTATGAACAAACATTTTTTTTCTGAATACACTGTTTTCTTTTGATGAACACTTTACTTCTGAATGAGCAAGTTCCTTCTGAATAATCTCTTTTCTTCTGAACAAACTCTTTTCTTCAGATGAACTTTTAGCATCTAAAGGACACTTTGCTTTTGAATGAAATTTTTTTTTTTTCTAATGAACACTTTGCTTCGGAATGTTCTCCTCGCTGCTGGTAGAACGTTTCTCTTCTGGTAGACTCTTTGCCTCTGAATATACTCCTTGCATTAAAACAAACTCATCTTTTCAAAATGAACTCGTTCCTTCTAGTGAACTCTTTCCTTCTTACGAACCTATTACTTCTGATCGAACTCTTTCCTTCTAAATGCTTTTTGAATGAGCTATGTGCGTTTGAATAAACTCCCTTCTGTTGAGTGAACTCTACTTTTTTGATGAATCCTATGCTATCGAATGAACTATATGCTTCTGAATAAACTCTTGTCTTCTAAAACGAACTATTTTCTTCATATGAACTCTTTGCTTCTAGACTAACTTTATGCTTCTTAATGTACTCTTTCCTTCGAAATGAAAGCTTTCCTTCTCGACAAGCTCTTTTCTTTTGAACGAAATATTTATTACTGAAGAACTCTTTGGTTCTAACCCCAAACTTTCCATAAGAACTCTTTACATTTATACGAACTCCTTATTTTTGAATAAATGTCTTTCTTCTAAATCAACTCTATTCTTATGAATAAACTCATCTCCTCCGACGAACTCATTTCTTCTGAACGAACTCTTTTTTCTGATGAACGCTGTGCTTCTTAACGAACTCTTTGCTTCTAAATGACAACCTCACTTTCGAGTGAAGTCGTTCTGTCTGAATGAATTCATTACTTCGAAATGATCTCTCTTCCTCCAACTAAACTCTTTTCACGTTAAAAACCATTTTCTTCTTAAGGAACTCGATTTTCCAGTGGACACTTTGCTTTGGAACGGGCGCATTGCTTTCGAAGGAACCCTTTCTTCCAAACAAACGCCTTTCTTCAGATCCACTCTTAATTTCGAAATGAACTCTACGCCTCTAAATATACCACTTCCTGTGATGAACTCTTTTATTCTGAATCAAGTCTTTTTTGTGATGAACGCCGTCATTCTCAATCAAGTCTTTTTAGCTAATGAACTCTTTGCTACCGTGTACACTCCCTACTTCGGAATGAGCATATTTCTTTTGATGAACTATTTGCATCATGATGTACTCCTTGCATATGAATGAACTCTAATTTTCTTAAGGAACTAGCTTCTTCTGAATGAACTCCTTTCTTCTAGTGAACTCTTTATTTTGAAATGAACCCTCTGCTCTTAGATGAACTCTTTGCTACCGTGTACACTCCCTACTTCAGAATGAGCATATTTCTTTTGATGAACTATTTGCATCATAATGTACTCCTTGCCTATGAATGAACTCTAATTTTCTTAATGAATTAGCTTCTTCTGAATGAATTCTTTTCTTCTAGTGAACTCTTTATTTTGAAATGAACCCTCTGCTCTTGGATGAACTCTTTGCTCCTGACTGAACTCCCATCTTTTGAACGAATGTTTGCTTCTGAATCAACTCCTGGCTTTTGAATGAACTCTATGCTTCTGAATATACTCATTTCCTCCGAACTCCTGCTTTTGAATGAACTCTATACTTCTGAATATACTTATTTCTTTTAAATGAACTCTTTTCTTCTAATCAACTCTTTATATTGAAATGAACTCTTTGCTTCTAAATGCACTCCTTTCTTCTGAATGAACTCCTTGCTTCTAATCGAACTCTTTCCGTTCGAATGTACTCATTGCTTTTGAAAGAAGAACGATGTTCGTAAGAATGAACTCCCCTCCATTGAATGAACTATTCTTTTAATGAATTTTTTCCCCGTGAATGAACTCTTTGCTTCTGAATGAACTCTCTTCTTCTAAACGAACTATTTTATTCAAGTGAACTCTTTGCTTCTAGACGAATTCTAAGCTTCTTAATGTACTCCTTTTTTCTGAATGAACTCATTCCTTCTCAACGAGCTCTTTTATTCTAATTAACGCTTCGCTTTTCAGTATACCCCATGCTTCTGAATGAACTCTTTTCTTATGAACGAAATCTTTACTATTGAAGAACTCTTTGCTTCTAAATTCAAACTTTCCATATGAACTCATTACTTTTAAACAAACTCCTTACCTTTGAATGAATGTCTTTCCTCTGAATGAACTCTATTCTTCCGATTAAACACATTTCCTCTGATGAACTCATTTCCTGTGAACGAACTCTTTTATTCTTATGAACCTTGTGCTTCTTAATGATTTCTTTGCTTCTGAATGACAACCTCGCATTTGAATGTACTCATTCGGTCAGAATGAACTCATTAGTTCGAAATGAACTCTTTTCTTACTATAAACCATTTTCTTCTGAATGAACTTGATTTTTCGATGGACACCTTGTTGTGGAATGAGCACATTGCTTCAGAAGGAATACTTTTCTTCCAAATGAACTCTTTCCTTCTAATCAAATCCTAATTTCAAAATGAACTCCTCGCTTCTAAATGCACTCCTTCCTGTGATAAAACATTTTTCTTCTTAATCAAGTCTTTTCTGTGCTGAACACCTTCCTTCTGAATCAATTTTTTTCTACTGATAAGCTCATTGCTTTTGCATACACTCCTCGCTTCAGAATGAGCATATTTCTTCTGATCAACTCATTGCATCATAATGTACTCCTTGCCTCTGAATGAATTCTTAATGAACTACCTTCTTCTGAATGAATTCTTTTCTTCTAGTGAACTCTTTACTTTGAATTGAACCCTTTCCTCTTGGATGGACTCTTTGCTCCTGGCCAAACTCCCAGCTTTTGAACGAACTATTTGATTTTGAATCGACTCCTTGCTTTTGAATGAACTCCATGTTTCTTAATATACTTATTTCCTTCGATGAACCCATTTCTTATAAACGAACTCTTTTCTTCTGATCAACTCTTTATATCGAAATGACCTCCTCGCTTCCAAATATACTCCTTTCTTCTGAATGAACTCCTTGCTTTCAATCGAACTCTTTCTGTCTGAATGTACTCGTTGCTTTTGAATGAATGATGCTCGTACGAATGAACTCCCCTCTACCGAGTGAACTCTTCTTTTAATGAATTCTTTGCTTCCGAATGAACTCTTTCCTTCAAAACGAGCTATTTTCTTCACCTCAACTCTTTGCTTCTAGACGAACTCTAAGCTTCATAGTGTACTCCTTCTTTCTGAATAAACTCTTTCCTTCTTAACGAACTCTTTTCTTCTAATTGACTCTTCATTTTTTAGGATATCCCGTGCCTCTAAATGAACTCTTTTCTTATGAATGAAATCTTTACTACTCAAGAACTCTTTTTGGTTCTAAATGCAAACTTTCCAAAGGAACGCATTACTTTCAAAAACACTCCTTACCTCTGAATGAATGTCTTTCTTCTTAATGAACTCTATTATTCTGATTGAACTCATTTCCTCTGATGAACTCATTTCTTGTGAACGAACTTTTTTCTTCAGTTGAATTTTGTACCTCTTAATGATCACCTTGCTTCAGAATGACAGCCTTGCTTTCGAATGAACTCGTCCGGTCTGAATGAACTCATTAGTTCGAAATGAACTCCCCCTTTTGCAGCTGAAATTTTTTCTTACTATAAGCCATTTTCTTCTAGAAAAACTCGATTTTCCGATGGACACCTTGTTTTGGATGTGGAGCGCATTGCTTCAAACAGAATACTTTTCTTGCAAATGAACTCTTTTCTTCTAATCAAATCTTAATTTCGAAATGAACTCCCTGCTTCTAACTGTACTCCTACCTGTGATAAACCTTTTTCTTCTTAATCAAGTCTTTTCTGCGATGAACACCTTCCTTCTGGATCAAGTCTTTTCAACTGATGAACTATTTGCTTCTATATACACTCCTTGCTTCGGAATGGGCTCATTTCTTTTGATCAACTCTTTGCTTCATAATGTACTCCTTGCCTCTAAATGAACTCTGTTCTTCATAGTGTACTTGCTTCTTCTGAAGGAATTCTTTTCTTCTCGCGAACTCTTTGCTTTGAATTGAACTCTTTGCTCTCGATTGAACTCTTCGCTTCTGACTGAACTCCTTACTTTTGAATGATTTCTTTGCTTGTCAATGAACTCCTGGCTTTCGAATTAACTCTACGCTTCTGAATAAACTCATTTCCTCTAAACAAACTCTTTTCTTTCGATCAACTCTTTATATCAAAATGAACTCCTCACTTTGAAAAGCACTCCTTTCGTCTGATGAACTCTTTGCTATTTACTTTTAAATAAATCATTTTCTCCCAATCGAACTGCTTTCATCGGGTGAGCTCTTTTCTTTTAAATGTACACCTTGAATCTAATTGAACTCTGCGCTTCCGGAGAACTCTTTGCTTCGGGATGTACTCCTTGGCTCTCGATGAATTCTTTTCTTCTTAACCAACTATTTTTTTCCGAATGAACTATGTTCATCTGGCGAACTCATTGCATCTGAATATTCACCATGCTACTATATGAACTCTTTCAGTTTGAATGAAATCTATTCTTCTGAAAGAACTCCGTTCTGCTGATGAGCTCTTTGCTTCAAATTGTACTCCTTGCTTTGAGATGAACTCTTTTCTTCTAAATGAAGTCCGTTCTTCAGATGAACTCATTGCTTTTATATGTACTCCTTTCTTCACAACAAAGTCATTCCTTCTAAACGAACAATTTCTTATGATCAACTCTCTGCTTCAGACTGTAATGTATGCTTATGAATGAACTCAATTCTTCTTAACGAACTTGCTTCTTCCGAACGAATTCAATTCTTCTAGTGAACTCTTTTCTCCGAATCGGACTCTTTGCTTTCGAATGAACTCTCTTTGCGTCTGATTGAATTCGTTGCTTTTGATTGAAATCCTCTCTTCTGAATGATCTTTTCTCTTCCGATGAGCTATTTGTTATTTGCTTTCGAATGAACTCTCTATTCTTCAGATGAAGTCTTTTCATCTTAGTGCACTTGTTTCTTCATAATGAACTTTTTTCTTCTGAAGAACACTTTGCTTTTGAATGAATACTTTGCCTGTGAATGTAAACTTTCCTTATGAACAAACATTTTTTTTCTGAATACACTGTTTTCTTTTGATGAACACTTTACTTCTGAATGAGCAAGTTCCTTCTGAATAATCTCTTTTCTTCTGAACAAACTCTTTTCTTCAGATGAACTTTTAGCATCTAAAGGACACTTTGCTTTTGAATGAAATTTTTTTTTTTTCTAATGAACACTTTGCTTCGGAATGTTCTCCTCGCTGCTGGTAGAACGTTTCTCTTCTGGTAGACTCTTTGCCTCTGAATATACTCCTTGCATTAAAACAAACTCATCTTTTCAAAATGAACTCGTTCCTTCTAGTGAACTCTTTCCTTCTTACGAACCTATTACTTCTGATCGAACTCTTTCCTTCTAAATGCTTTTTGAATGAGCTATGTGCGTTTGAATAAACTCCCTTCTGTTGAGTGAACTCTACTTTTTTGATGAATCCTATGCTATCGAATGAACTATATGCTTCTGAATAAACTCTTGTCTTCTAAAACGAACTATTTTCTTCATATGAACTCTTTGCTTCTAGACTAACTTTATGCTTCTTAATGTACTCTTTCCTTCGAAATGAAAGCTTTCCTTCTCGACAAGCTCTTTTCTTTTGAACGAAATATTTATTACTGAAGAACTCTTTGGTTCTAACCCCAAACTTTCCATAAGAACTCTTTACATTTATACGAACTCCTTATTTTTGAATAAATGTCTTTCTTCTAAATCAACTCTATTCTTATGAATAAACTCATCTCCTCCGACGAACTCATTTCTTCTGAACGAACTCTTTTTTCTGATGAACGCTGTGCTTCTTAACGAACTCTTTGCTTCTAAATGACAACCTCACTTTCGAGTGAAGTCGTTCTGTCTGAATGAATTCATTACTTCGAAATGATCTCTCTTCCTCCAACTAAACTCTTTTCACGTTAAAAACCATTTTCTTCTTAAGGAACTCGATTTTCCAGTGGACACTTTGCTTTGGAACGGGCGCATTGCTTTCGAAGGAACCCTTTCTTCCAAACAAACGCCTTTCTTCAGATCCACTCTTAATTTCGAAATGAACTCTACGCCTCTAAATATACCACTTCCTGTGATGAACTCTTTTATTCTGAATCAAGTCTTTTTTGTGATGAACGCCGTCATTCTCAATCAAGTCTTTTTAGCTAATGAACTCTTTGCTACCGTGTACACTCCCTACTTCGGAATGAGCATATTTCTTTTGATGAACTATTTGCATCATGATGTACTCCTTGCATATGAATGAACTCTAATTTTCTTAAGGAACTAGCTTCTTCTGAATGAACTCCTTTCTTCTAGTGAACTCTTTATTTTGAAATGAACCCTCTGCTCTTAGATGAACTCTTTGCTACCGTGTACACTCCCTACTTCAGAATGAGCATATTTCTTTTGATGAACTATTTGCATCATAATGTACTCCTTGCCTATGAATGAACTCTAATTTTCTTAATGAATTAGCTTCTTCTGAATGAATTCTTTTCTTCTAGTGAACTCTTTATTTTGAAATGAACCCTCTGCTCTTGGATGAACTCTTTGCTCCTGACTGAACTCCCATCTTTTGAACGAATGTTTGCTTCTGAATCAACTCCTGGCTTTTGAATGAACTCTATGCTTCTGAATATACTCATTTCCTCCGAACTCCTGCTTTTGAATGAACTCTATACTTCTGAATATACTTATTTCTTTTAAATGAACTCTTTTCTTCTAATCAACTCTTTATATTGAAATGAACTCTTTGCTTCTAAATGCACTCCTTTCTTCTGAATGAACTCCTTGCTTCTAATCGAACTCTTTCCGTTCGAATGTACTCATTGCTTTTGAAAGAAGAACGATGTTCGTAAGAATGAACTCCCCTCCATTGAATGAACTATTCTTTTAATGAATTTTTTCCCCGTGAATGAACTCTTTGCTTCTGAATGAACTCTCTTCTTCTAAACGAACTATTTTATTCAAGTGAACTCTTTGCTTCTAGACGAATTCTAAGCTTCTTAATGTACTCCTTTTTTCTGAATGAACTCATTCCTTCTCAACGAGCTCTTTTATTCTAATTAACGCTTCGCTTTTCAGTATACCCCATGCTTCTGAATGAACTCTTTTCTTATGAACGAAATCTTTACTATTGAAGAACTCTTTGCTTCTAAATTCAAACTTTCCATATGAACTCATTACTTTTAAACAAACTCCTTACCTTTGAATGAATGTCTTTCCTCTGAATGAACTCTATTCTTCCGATTAAACACATTTCCTCTGATGAACTCATTTCCTGTGAACGAACTCTTTTATTCTTATGAACCTTGTGCTTCTTAATGATTTCTTTGCTTCTGAATGACAACCTCGCATTTGAATGTACTCATTCGGTCAGAATGAACTCATTAGTTCGAAATGAACTCTTTTCTTACTATAAACCATTTTCTTCTGAATGAACTTGATTTTTCGATGGACACCTTGTTGTGGAATGAGCACATTGCTTCAGAAGGAATACTTTTCTTCCAAATGAACTCTTTCCTTCTAATCAAATCCTAATTTCAAAATGAACTCCTCGCTTCTAAATGCACTCCTTCCTGTGATAAAACATTTTTCTTCTTAATCAAGTCTTTTCTGTGCTGAACACCTTCCTTCTGAATCAATTTTTTTCTACTGATAAGCTCATTGCTTTTGCATACACTCCTCGCTTCAGAATGAGCATATTTCTTCTGATCAACTCATTGCATCATAATGTACTCCTTGCCTCTGAATGAATTCTTAATGAACTACCTTCTTCTGAATGAATTCTTTTCTTCTAGTGAACTCTTTACTTTGAATTGAACCCTTTCCTCTTGGATGGACTCTTTGCTCCTGGCCAAACTCCCAGCTTTTGAACGAACTATTTGATTTTGAATCGACTCCTTGCTTTTGAATGAACTCCATGTTTCTTAATATACTTATTTCCTTCGATGAACCCATTTCTTATAAACGAACTCTTTTCTTCTGATCAACTCTTTATATCGAAATGACCTCCTCGCTTCCAAATATACTCCTTTCTTCTGAATGAACTCCTTGCTTTCAATCGAACTCTTTCTGTCTGAATGTACTCGTTGCTTTTGAATGAATGATGCTCGTACGAATGAACTCCCCTCTACCGAGTGAACTCTTCTTTTAATGAATTCTTTGCTTCCGAATGAACTCTTTCCTTCAAAACGAGCTATTTTCTTCACCTCAACTCTTTGCTTCTAGACGAACTCTAAGCTTCATAGTGTACTCCTTCTTTCTGAATAAACTCTTTCCTTCTTAACGAACTCTTTTCTTCTAATTGACTCTTCATTTTTTAGGATATCCCGTGCCTCTAAATGAACTCTTTTCTTATGAATGAAATCTTTACTACTCAAGAACTCTTTTTGGTTCTAAATGCAAACTTTCCAAAGGAACGCATTACTTTCAAAAACACTCCTTACCTCTGAATGAATGTCTTTCTTCTTAATGAACTCTATTATTCTGATTGAACTCATTTCCTCTGATGAACTCATTTCTTGTGAACGAACTTTTTTCTTCAGTTGAATTTTGTACCTCTTAATGATCACCTTGCTTCAGAATGACAGCCTTGCTTTCGAATGAACTCGTCCGGTCTGAATGAACTCATTAGTTCGAAATGAACTCCCCCTTTTGCAGCTGAAATTTTTTCTTACTATAAGCCATTTTCTTCTAGAAAAACTCGATTTTCCGATGGACACCTTGTTTTGGATGTGGAGCGCATTGCTTCAAACAGAATACTTTTCTTGCAAATGAACTCTTTTCTTCTAATCAAATCTTAATTTCGAAATGAACTCCCTGCTTCTAACTGTACTCCTACCTGTGATAAACCTTTTTCTTCTTAATCAAGTCTTTTCTGCGATGAACACCTTCCTTCTGGATCAAGTCTTTTCAACTGATGAACTATTTGCTTCTATATACACTCCTTGCTTCGGAATGGGCTCATTTCTTTTGATCAACTCTTTGCTTCATAATGTACTCCTTGCCTCTAAATGAACTCTGTTCTTCATAGTGTACTTGCTTCTTCTGAAGGAATTCTTTTCTTCTCGCGAACTCTTTGCTTTGAATTGAACTCTTTGCTCTCGATTGAACTCTTCGCTTCTGACTGAACTCCTTACTTTTGAATGATTTCTTTGCTTGTCAATGAACTCCTGGCTTTCGAATTAACTCTACGCTTCTGAATAAACTCATTTCCTCTAAACAAACTCTTTTCTTTCGATCAACTCTTTATATCAAAATGAACTCCTCACTTTGAAAAGCACTCCTTTCGTCTGATGAACTCTTTGCTATTTACTTTTAAATAAATCATTTTCTCCCAATCGAACTGCTTTCATCGGGTGAGCTCTTTTCTTTTAAATGTACACCTTGAATCTAATTGAACTCTGCGCTTCCGGAGAACTCTTTGCTTCGGGATGTACTCCTTGGCTCTCGATGAATTCTTTTCTTCTTAACCAACTATTTTTTTCCGAATGAACTATGTTCTTCTGCCGAACTCATTGCATCTGAATATTCACCATGCTACTATATGAACTCTTTCAGTTTGAATGAAATCTATTCTTCTGAAAGAACTCCGTTCTGCTGATGAGCTCTTTGCTTCAAATTGTACTCCTTGCTTTGAGATGAACTCTTTTCTTCTAAATGAAGTCCGTTCTTCAGATGAACTCATTGCTTTTATATGTACTCCTTTCTTCACAACAAAGTCATTCCTTCTAAACGAACAATTTCTTATGATCAACTCTCTGCTTCAGACTGTAATGTATGCTTATGAATGAACTCAATTCTTCTTAACGAACTTGCTTCTTCCGAACGAATTCAATTCTTCTAGTGAACTCTTTTCTCCGAATCGGACTCTTTGCTTTCGAATGAACTCTCTTTGCGTCTGATTGAATTCGTTGCTTTTGATTGAAATCCTCTCTTCTGAATGATCTTTTCTCTTCCGATGAGCTATTTGTTATTTGCTTTCGAATGAACTCTCTATTCTTCAGATGAAGTCTTTTCATCTTAGTGCACTTGTTTCTTCATAATGAACTTTTTTCTTCTGAAGAACACTTTGCTTTTGAATGAATACTTTGCCTGTGAATGTAAACTTTCCTTATGAACAAACATTTTTTTTCTGAATACACTGTTTTCATTTGATGAACACTTTACTTCTGAATGAGCAAGTTCCTTCTGAATAATCTCTTTTCTTCTGAACAAACTCTTTTCTTCAGATGAACTTTTAGCATCTAAAGGACACTTTGCTTTTGAATGAAATTTTTTTTTTCTAATGAACACTTTGCTTCGGAATGTTCTCCTCGCTGCTGGTAGAACGTTTCTCTTCTGGTAGACTCTTTGCCTCTGAATATACTCCTTGCATTAAAACAAACTCATCTTTTCAAAATGAACTCGTTCCTTCTAGTGAACTCTTTCCTTCTTACGAACCTATTACTTCTGATCGAACTCTTTCCTTCTAAATGCTTTTTGAATGAGCTATGTGCGTTTGAATAAACTCCCTTCTGTTGAGTGAACTCTACTTTTTTGATGAATCCTATGCTATCGAATGAACTATATGCTTCTGAATAAACTCTTGTCTTCTAAAACGAACTATTTTCTTCATATGAACTCTTTGCTTCTAGACTAACTTTATGCTTCTTAATGTACTCTTTCCTTCGAAATGAAAGCTTTCCTTCTCGACAAGCTCTTTTCTTTTGAACGAAATATTTATTACTGAAGAACTCTTTGGTTCTAACCCCAAACTTTCCATAAGAACTCTTTACATTTATACGAACTCCTTATTTTTGAATAAATGTCTTTCTTCTAAATCAACTCTATTCTTATGAATAAACTCATCTCCTCCGACGAACTCATTTCTTCTGAACGAACTCTTTTTTTCTGATGAACGCTGTGCTTCTTAACGAACTCTTTGCTTCTAAATGACAACCTCACTTTCTAGTGAAGTCGTTCTGTCTGAATGAATTCATTACTTCGAAATGATCTCTCTTCCTCCAACTAAACTCTTTTCACGTTAAAAACCATTTTCTTCTTAAGGAACTCGATTTTCCAGTGGACACTTTGCTTTGGAACGGGCGCATTGCTTTCGAAGGAACCCTTTCTTCCAAACAAACGCCTTTCTTCAGATCCACTCTTAATTTCGAAATGAACTCTACGCCTCTAAATATACCACTTCCTGTGATGAACTCTTTTATTCTGAATCAAGTCTTTTTTGTGATGAACGCCGTCATTCTCAATCAAGTCTTTTTAGCTAATGAACTCTTTGCTACCGTGTACACTCCCTACTTCGGAATGAGCATATTTCTTTTGATGAACTATTTGCATCATGATGTACTCCTTGCATATGAATGAACTCTAATTTTCTTAAGGAACTAGCTTCTTCTGAATGAACTCCTTTCTTCTAGTGAACTCTTTATTTTGAAATGAACCCTCTGCTCTTAGATGAACTCTTTGCTACCGTGTACACTCCCTACTTCAGAATGAGCATATTTCTTTTGATGAACTATTTGCATCATAATGTACTCCTTGCCTATGAATGAACTCTAATTTTCTTAATGAATTAGCTTCTTCTGAATGAATTCTTTTCTTCTAGTGAACTCTTTATTTTGAAATGAACCCTCTGCTCTTGGATGAACTCTTTGCTCCTGACTGAACTCCCATCTTTTGAACGAATGTTTGCTTCTGAATCAACTCCTGGCTTTTGAATGAACTCTATGCTTCTGAATATACTCATTTCCTCCGAACTCCTGCTTTTGAATGAACTCTATACTTCTGAATATACTTATTTCTTTTAAATGAACTCTTTTCTTCTAATCAACTCTTTATATTGAAATGAACTCTTTGCTTCTAAATGCACTCCTTTCTTCTGAATGAACTCCTTGCTTCTAATCGAACTCTTTCCGTTCGAATGTACTCATTGCTTTTGAAAGAAGAACGATGTTCGTAAGAATGAACTCCCCTCCATTGAATGAACTATTCTTTTAATGAATTTTTTCCCCGTGAATGAACTCTTTGCTTCTGAATGAACTCTCTTCTTCTAAACGAACTATTTTATTCAAGTGAACTCTTTGCTTCTAGACGAATTCTAAGCTTCTTAATGTACTCCTTTTTTCTGAATGAACTCATTCCTTCTCAACGAGCTCTTTTATTCTAATTAACGCTTCGCTTTTCAGTATACCCCATGCTTCTGAATGAACTCTTTTCTTATGAACGAAATCTTTACTATTGAAGAACTCTTTGCTTCTAAATTCAAACTTTCCATATGAACTCATTACTTTTAAACAAACTCCTTACCTTTGAATGAATGTCTTTCCTCTGAATGAACTCTATTCTTCCGATTAAACACATTTCCTCTGATGAACTCATTTCCTGTGAACGAACTCTTTTATTCTTATGAACCTTGTGCTTCTTAATGATTTCTTTGCTTCTGAATGACAACCTCGCATTTGAATGTACTCATTCGGTCAGAATGAACTCATTAGTTCGAAATGAACTCTTTTCTTACTATAAACCATTTTCTTCTGAATGAACTTGATTTTTCGATGGACACCTTGTTGTGGAATGAGCACATTGCTTCAGAAGGAATACTTTTCTTCCAAATGAACTCTTTCCTTCTAATCAAATCCTAATTTCAAAATGAACTCCTCGCTTCTAAATGCACTCCTTCCTGTGATAAAACATTTTTCTTCTTAATCAAGTCTTTTCTGTGCTGAACACCTTCCTTCTGAATCAATTTTTTTCTACTGATAAGCTCATTGCTTTTGCATACACTCCTCGCTTCAGAATGAGCATATTTCTTCTGATCAACTCATTGCATCATAATGTACTCCTTGCCTCTGAATGAATTCTTAATGAACTACCTTCTTCTGAATGAATTCTTTTCTTCTAGTGAACTCTTTACTTTGAATTGAACCCTTTCCTCTTGGATGGACTCTTTGCTCCTGGCCAAACTCCCAGCTTTTGAACGAACTATTTGATTTTGAATCGACTCCTTGCTTTTGAATGAACTCCATGTTTCTTAATATACTTATTTCCTTCGATGAACCCATTTCTTATAAACGAACTCTTTTCTTCTGATCAACTCTTTATATCGAAATGACCTCCTCGCTTCCAAATATACTCCTTTCTTCTGAATGAACTCCTTGCTTTCAATCGAACTCTTTCTGTCTGAATGTACTCGTTGCTTTTGAATGAATGATGCTCGTACGAATGAACTCCCCTCTACCGAGTGAACTCTTCTTTTAATGAATTCTTTGCTTCCGAATGAACTCTTTCCTTCAAAACGAGCTATTTTCTTCACCTCAACTCTTTGCTTCTAGACGAACTCTAAGCTTCATAGTGTACTCCTTCTTTCTGAATAAACTCTTTCCTTCTTAACGAACTCTTTTCTTCTAATTGACTCTTCATTTTTTAGGATATCCCGTGCCTCTAAATGAACTCTTTTCTTATGAATGAAATCTTTACTACTCAAGAACTCTTTTTGGTTCTAAATGCAAACTTTCCAAAGGAACGCATTACTTTCAAAAACACTCCTTACCTCTGAATGAATGTCTTTCTTCTTAATGAACTCTATTATTCTGATTGAACTCATTTCCTCTGATGAACTCATTTCTTGTGAACGAACTTTTTTCTTCAGTTGAATTTTGTACCTCTTAATGATCACCTTGCTTCAGAATGACAGCCTTGCTTTCGAATGAACTCGTCCGGTCTGAATGAACTCATTAGTTCGAAATGAACTCCCCCTTTTGCAGCTGAAATTTTTTCTTACTATAAGCCATTTTCTTCTAGAAAAACTCGATTTTCCGATGGACACCTTGTTTTGGATGTGGAGCGCATTGCTTCAAACAGAATACTTTTCTTGCAAATGAACTCTTTTCTTCTAATCAAATCTTAATTTCGAAATGAACTCCCTGCTTCTAACTGTACTCCTACCTGTGATAAACCTTTTTCTTCTTAATCAAGTCTTTTCTGCGATGAACACCTTCCTTCTGGATCAAGTCTTTTCAACTGATGAACTATTTGCTTCTATATACACTCCTTGCTTCGGAATGGGCTCATTTCTTTTGATCAACTCTTTGCTTCATAATGTACTCCTTGCCTCTAAATGAACTCTGTTCTTCATAGTGTACTTGCTTCTTCTGAAGGAATTCTTTTCTTCTCGCGAACTCTTTGCTTTGAATTGAACTCTTTGCTCTCGATTGAACTCTTCGCTTCTGACTGAACTCCTTACTTTTGAATGATTTCTTTGCTTGTCATTGAACTCCTGGCTTTCGAATTAACTCTACGCTTCTGAATAAACTCATTTCCTCTAAACAAACTCTTTTCTTTCGATCAACTCTTTATATCAAAATGAACTCCTCACTTTGAAAAGCACTCCTTTCGTCTGATGAACTCTTTGCTATTTACTTTTAAATAAATCATTTTCTCCCAATCGAACTGCTTTCATCGGGTGAGCTCTTTTCTTTTAAATGTACACCTTGAATCTAATTGAACTCTGCACTTCCGGAGAACTCTTTGCTTCGGGATGTACTCCTTGGCTCTCGATGAATTCTTTTCTTCTTAACCAACTATTTTTTTCCGAATGAACTATGTTCATCTGCCGAACTCATTGCATCTGAATATTCACCATGCTACTATATGAACTCTTTCAGTTTGAATGAAATCTATTCTTCTGAAAGAACTCCGTTCTGCTGATGAGCTCTTTGCTTCAAATTGTACTCCTTGCTTTTAGATGAACTCTTTTCTTCTAAATGAAGTCCGTTCTTCAGATGAACTCATTGCTTTTATATGTACTCCTTTCTTCACAACAAAGTCATTCCTTCTAAACGAACAATTTCTTATGATCAACTCTCTGCTTCAGACTGTAATGTATGCTTATGAATGAACTCAATTCTTCTTAACGAACTTGCTTCTTCCGAACGAATTCAATTCTTCTAGTGAACTCTTTTCTCCGAATCGGACTCTTTGCTTTCGAATGAACTCTCTTTGCGTCTGATTGAATTCGTTGCTTTTGATTGAAATCCTCTCTTCTGAATGATCTTTTCTCTTCCGATGAGCTATTTGTTATTTGCTTTCGAATGAACTCTCTATTCTTCAGATGAAGTCTTTTCATCTTAGTGCACTTGTTTCTTCATAACGAACTTTTTTCTTCTGAAGAACACTTTGCTTTTGAATGAATACTTTGCCTGTGAATGTAAACTTTCCTTATGAACAAACATTTTTTTTCTGAATACACTGTTTTCATTTGATGAACACTTTACTTCTGAATGAGCAAGTTCCTTCTGAATAATCTCTTTTCTTCTGAACAAACTCTTTTCTTCAGATGAACTTTTAGCATCTAAAGGACACTTTGCTTTTGAATGAAATTTTTTTTTTTTCTAATGAACACTTTGCTTCGGAATGTTCTCCTCGCTGCTGGTAGAACGTTTCTCTTCTGGTAGACTCTTTGCCTCTGAATATACTCCTTGCATTAAAACAAACTCATCTTTTCAAAATGAACTCGTTCCTTCTAGTGAACTCTTTCCTTCTTACGAACCTATTACTTCTGATCGAACTCTTTCCTTCTAAATGCTTTTTGAATGAGCTATGTGCGTTTGAATAAACTCCCTTCTGTTGAGTGAACTCTACTTTTTTGATGAATCCTATGCTATCGAATGAACTATATGCTTCTGAATAAACTCTTGTCTTCTAAAACGAACTATTTTCTTCATATGAACTCTTTGCTTCTAGACTAACTTTATGCTTCTTAATGTACTCTTTCCTTCGAAATGAAAGCTTTCCTTCTCGACAAGCTCTTTTCTTTTGAACGAAATATTTATTACTGAAGAACTCTTTGGTTCTAACCCCAAACTTTCCATAAGAACTCTTTACATTTATACGAACTCCTTATTTTTGAATAAATGTCTTTCTTCTAAATCAACTCTATTCTTATGAATAAACTCATCTCCTCCGACGAACTCATTTCTTCTGAACGAACTCTTTTTTTCTGATGAACGCTGTGCTTCTTAACGAACTCTTTGCTTCTAAATGACAACCTCACTTTCGAGTGAAGTCGTTCTGTCTGAATGAATTCATTACTTCGAAATGATCTCTCTTCCTCCAACTAAACTCTTTTCACGTTAAAAACCATTTTCTTCTTAAGGAACTCGATTTTCCAGTGGACACTTTGCTTTGGAACGGGCGCATTGCTTTCGAAGGAACCCTTTCTTCCAAACAAACGCCTTTCTTCAGATCCACTCTTAATTTCGAAATGAACTCTACGCCTCTAAATATACCACTTCCTGTGATGAACTCTTTTATTCTGAATCAAGTCTTTTTTGTGATGAACGCCGTCATTCTCAATCAAGTCTTTTTAGCTAATGAACTCTTTGCTACCGTGTACACTCCCTACTTCGGAATGAGCATATTTCTTTTGATGAACTATTTGCATCATGATGTACTCCTTGCATATGAATGAACTCTAATTTTCTTAAGGAACTAGCTTCTTCTGAATGAACTCCTTTCTTCTAGTGAACTCTTTATTTTGAAATGAACCCTCTGCTCTTAGATGAACTCTTTGCTACCGTGTACACTCCCTACTTCAGAATGAGCATATTTCTTTTGATGAACTATTTGCATCATAATGTACTCCTTGCCTATGAATGAACTCTAATTTTCTTAATGAATTAGCTTCTTCTGAATGAATTCTTTTCTTCTAGTGAACTCTTTATTTTGAAATGAACCCTCTGCTCTTGGATGAACTCTTTGCTCCTGACTGAACTCCCATCTTTTGAACGAATGTTTGCTTCTGAATCAACTCCTGGCTTTTGAATGAACTCTATGCTTCTGAATATACTCATTTCCTCCGAACTCCTGCTTTTGAATGAACTCTATACTTCTGAATATACTTATTTCTTTTAAATGAACTCTTTTCTTCTAATCAACTCTTTATATTGAAATGAACTCTTTGCTTCTAAATGCACTCCTTTCTTCTGAATGAACTCCTTGCTTCTAATCGAACTCTTTCCGTTCGAATGTACTCATTGCTTTTGAAAGAAGAACGATGTTCGTAAGAATGAACTCCCCTCCATTGAATGAACTATTCTTTTAATGAATTTTTTCCCCGTGAATGAACTCTTTGCTTCTGAATGAACTCTCTTCTTCTAAACGAACTATTTTATTCAAGTGAACTCTTTGCTTCTAGACGAATTCTAAGCTTCTTAATGTACTCCTTTTTTCTGAATGAACTCATTCCTTCTCAACGAGCTCTTTTATTCTAATTAACGCTTCGCTTTTCAGTATACCCCATGCTTCTGAATGAACTCTTTTCTTATGAACGAAATCTTTACTATTGAAGAACTCTTTGCTTCTAAATTCAAACTTTCCATATGAACTCATTACTTTTAAACAAACTCCTTACCTTTGAATGAATGTCTTTCCTCTGAATGAACTCTATTCTTCCGATTAAACACATTTCCTCTGATGAACTCATTTCCTGTGAACGAACTCTTTTATTCTTATGAACCTTGTGCTTCTTAATGATTTCTTTGCTTTTGAATGACAACCTCGCATTTGAATGTACTCATTCGGTCAGAATGAACTCATTAGTTCGAAATGAACTCTTTTCTTACTATAAACCATTTTCTTCTGAATGAACTTGATTTTTCGATGGACACCTTGTTGTGGAATGAGCACATTGCTTCAGAAGGAATACTTTTCTTCCAAATGAACTCTTTCCTTCTAATCAAATCCTAATTTCAAAATGAACTCCTCGCTTCTAAATGCACTCCTTCCTGTGATAAAACATTTTTCTTCTTAATCAAGTCTTTTCTGTGCTGAACACCTTCCTTCTGAATCAATTTTTTTCTACTGATAAGCTCATTGCTTTTGCATACACTCCTCGCTTCAGAATGAGCATATTTCTTCTGATCAACTCATTGCATCATAATGTACTCCTTGCCTCTGAATGAATTCTTAATGAACTACCTTCTTCTGAATGAATTCTTTTCTTCTAGTGAACTCTTTACTTTGAATTGAACCCTTTCCTCTTGGATGGACTCTTTGCTCCTGGCCAAACTCCCAGCTTTTGAACGAACTATTTGATTTTGAATCGACTCCTTGCTTTTGAATGAACTCCATGTTTCTTAATATACTTATTTCCTTCGATGAACCCATTTCTTATAAACGAACTCTTTTCTTCTGATCAACTCTTTATATCGAAATGACCTCCTCGCTTCCAAATATACTCCTTTCTTCTGAATGAACTCCTTGCTTTCAATCGAACTCTTTCTGTCTGAATGTACTCGTTGCTTTTGAATGAATGATGCTCGTACGAATGAACTCCCCTCTACCGAGTGAACTCTTCTTTTAATGAATTCTTTGCTTCCGAATGAACTCTTTCCTTCAAAACGAGCTATTTTCTTCACCTCAACTCTTTGCTTCTAGACGAACTCTAAGCTTCATAGTGTACTCCTTCTTTCTGAATAAACTCTTTCCTTCTTAACGAACTCTTTTCTTCTAATTGACTCTTCATTTTTTAGGATATCCCGTGCCTCTAAATGAACTCTTTTCTTATGAATGAAATCTTTACTACTCAAGAACTCTTTTTGGTTCTAAATGCAAACTTTCCAAAGGAACGCATTACTTTCAAAAACACTCCTTACCTCTGAATGAATGTCTTTCTTCTTAATGAACTCTATTATTCTGATTGAACTCATTTCCTCTGATGAACTCATTTCTTGTGAACGAACTTTTTTCTTCAGTTGAATTTTGTACCTCTTAATGATCACCTTGCTTCAGAATGACAGCCTTGCTTTCGAATGAACTCGTCCGGTCTGAATGAACTCATTAGTTCGAAATGAACTCCCCCTTTTGCAGCTGAAATTTTTTCTTACTATAAGCCATTTTCTTCTAGAAAAACTCGATTTTCCGATGGACACCTTGTTTTGGATGTGGAGCGCATTGCTTCAAACAGAATACTTTTCTTGCAAATGAACTCTTTTCTTCTAATCAAATCTTAATTTCGAAATGAACTCCCTGCTTCTAACTGTACTCCTACCTGTGATAAACCTTTTTCTTCTTAATCAAGTCTTTTCTGCGATGAACACCTTCCTTCTGGATCAAGTCTTTTCAACTGATGAACTATTTGCTTCTATATACACTCCTTGCTTCGGAATGGGCTCATTTCTTTTGATCAACTCTTTGCTTCATAATGTACTCCTTGCCTCTAAATGAACTCTGTTCTTCATAGTGTACTTGCTTCTTCTGAAGGAATTCTTTTCTTCTCGCGAACTCTTTGCTTTGAATTGAACTCTTTGCTCTCGATTGAACTCTTCGCTTCTGACTGAACTCCTTACTTTTGAATGATTTCTTTGCTTGTCAATGAACTCCTGGCTTTCGAATTAACTCTACGCTTCTGAATAAACTCATTTCCTCTAAACAAACTCTTTTCTTTCGATCAACTCTTTATATCAAAATGAACTCCTCACTTTGAAAAGCACTCCTTTCGTCTGATGAACTCTTTGCTATTTACTTTTAAATAAATCATTTTCTCCCAATCGAACTGCTTTCATCGGGTGAGCTCTTTTCTTTTAAATGTACACCTTGAATCTAATTGAACTCTGCGCTTCCGGAGAACTCTTTGCTTCGGGATGTACTCCTTGGCTCTCGATGAATTCTTTTCTTCTTAACCAACTATTTTTTTCCGAATGAACTATGTTCATCTGCCGAACTCATTGCATCTGAATATTCACCATGCTACTATATGAACTCTTTCAGTTTGAATGAAATCTATTCTTCTGAAAGAACTCCGTTCTGCTGATGAGCTCTTTGCTTCAAATTGTACTCCTTGCTTTTAGATGAACTCTTTTCTTCTAAATGAAGTCCGTTCTTCAGATGAACTCATTGCTTTTATATGTACTCCTTTCTTCACAACAAAGTCATTCCTTCTAAACGAACAATTTCTTATGATCAACTCTCTGCTTCAGACTGTAATGTATGCTTATGAATGAACTCAATTCTTCTTAACGAACTTGCTTCTTCCGAACGAATTCAATTCTTCTAGTGAACTCTTTTCTCCGAATCGGACTCTTTGCTTTCGAATGAACTCTCTTTGCGTCTGATTGAATTCGTTGCTTTTGATTGAAATCCTCTCTTCTGAATGATCTTTTCTCTTCCGATGAGCTATTTGTTATTTGCTTTCGAATGAACTCTCTATTCTTCAGATGAAGTCTTTTCATCTTAGTGCACTTGTTTCTTCATAACGAACTTTTTTCTTCTGAAGAACACTTTGCTTTTGAATGAATACTTTGCCTGTGAATGTAAACTTTCCTTATGAACAAACATTTTTTTTCTGAATACACTGTTTTCATTTGATGAACACTTTACTTCTGAATGAGCAAGTTCCTTCTGAATAATCTCTTTTCTTCTGAACAAACTCTTTTCTTCAGATGAACTTTTAGCATCTAAAGGACACTTTGCTTTTGAATGAAATTTTTTTTTTTTCTAATGAACACTTTGCTTCGGAATGTTCTCCTCGCTGCTGGTAGAACGTTTCTCTTCTGGTAGACTCTTTGCCTCTGAATATACTCCTTGCATTAAAACAAACTCATCTTTTCAAAATGAACTCGTTCCTTCTAGTGAACTCTTTCCTTCTTACGAACCTATTACTTCTGATCGAACTCTTTCCTTCTAAATGCTTTTTGAATGAGCTATGTGCGTTTGAATAAACTCCCTTCTGTTGAGTGAACTCTACTTTTTTGATGAATCCTATGCTATCGAATGAACTATATGCTTCTGAATAAACTCTTGTCTTCTAAAACGAACTATTTTCTTCATATGAACTCTTTGCTTCTAGACTAACTTTATGCTTCTTAATGTACTCTTTCCTTCGAAATGAAAGCTTTCCTTCTCGACAAGCTCTTTTCTTTTGAACGAAATATTTATTACTGAAGAACTCTTTGGTTCTAACCCCAAACTTTCCATAAGAACTCTTTACATTTATACGAACTCCTTATTTTTGAATAAATGTCTTTCTTCTAAATCAACTCTATTCTTATGAATAAACTCATCTCCTCCGACGAACTCATTTCTTCTGAACGAACTCTTTTTTTCTGATGAACGCTGTGCTTCTTAACGAACTCTTTGCTTCTAAATGACAACCTCACTTTCGAGTGAAGTCGTTCTGTCTGAATGAATTCATTACTTCGAAATGATCTCTCTTCCTCCAACTAAACTCTTTTCACGTTAAAAACCATTTTCTTCTTAAGGAACTCGATTTTCCAGTGGACACTTTGCTTTGGAACGGGCGCATTGCTTTCGAAGGAACCCTTTCTTCCAAACAAACGCCTTTCTTCAGATCCACTCTTAATTTCGAAATGAACTCTACGCCTCTAAATATACCACTTCCTGTGATGAACTCTTTTATTCTGAATCAAGTCTTTTTTGTGATGAACGCCGTCATTCTCAATCAAGTCTTTTTAGCTAATGAACTCTTTGCTACCGTGTACACTCCCTACTTCGGAATGAGCATATTTCTTTTGATGAACTATTTGCATCATGATGTACTCCTTGCATATGAATGAACTCTAATTTTCTTAAGGAACTAGCTTCTTCTGAATGAACTCCTTTCTTCTAGTGAACTCTTTATTTTGAAATGAACCCTCTGCTCTTAGATGAACTCTTTGCTACCGTGTACACTCCCTACTTCAGAATGAGCATATTTCTTTTGATGAACTATTTGCATCATAATGTACTCCTTGCCTATGAATGAACTCTAATTTTCTTAATGAATTAGCTTCTTCTGAATGAATTCTTTTCTTCTAGTGAACTCTTTATTTTGAAATGAACCCTCTGCTCTTGGATGAACTCTTTGCTCCTGACTGAACTCCCATCTTTTGAACGAATGTTTGCTTCTGAATCAACTCCTGGCTTTTGAATGAACTCTATGCTTCTGAATATACTCATTTCCTCCGAACTCCTGCTTTTGAATGAACTCTATACTTCTGAATATACTTATTTCTTTTAAATGAACTCTTTTCTTCTAATCAACTCTTTATATTGAAATGAACTCTTTGCTTCTAAATGCACTCCTTTCTTCTGAATGAACTCCTTGCTTCTAATCGAACTCTTTCCGTTCGAATGTACTCATTGCTTTTGAAAGAAGAACGATGTTCGTAAGAATGAACTCCCCTCCATTGAATGAACTATTCTTTTAATGAATTTTTTCCCCGTGAATGAACTCTTTGCTTCTGAATGAACTCTCTTCTTCTAAACGAACTATTTTATTCAAGTGAACTCTTTGCTTCTAGACGAATTCTAAGCTTCTTAATGTACTCCTTTTTTCTGAATGAACTCATTCCTTCTCAACGAGCTCTTTTATTCTAATTAACGCTTCGCTTTTCAGTATACCCCATGCTTCTGAATGAACTCTTTTCTTATGAACGAAATCTTTACTATTGAAGAACTCTTTGCTTCTAAATTCAAACTTTCCATATGAACTCATTACTTTTAAACAAACTCCTTACCTTTGAATGAATGTCTTTCCTCTGAATGAACTCTATTCTTCCGATTAAACACATTTCCTCTGATGAACTCATTTCCTGTGAACGAACTCTTTTATTCTTATGAACCTTGTGCTTCTTAATGATTTCTTTGCTTTTGAATGACAACCTCGCATTTGAATGTACTCATTCGGTCAGAATGAACTCATTAGTTCGAAATGAACTCTTTTCTTACTATAAACCATTTTCTTCTGAATGAACTTGATTTTTCGATGGACACCTTGTTGTGGAATGAGCACATTGCTTCAGAAGGAATACTTTTCTTCCAAATGAACTCTTTCCTTCTAATCAAATCCTAATTTCAAAATGAACTCCTCGCTTCTAAATGCACTCCTTCCTGTGATAAAACATTTTTCTTCTTAATCAAGTCTTTTCTGTGCTGAACACCTTCCTTCTGAATCAATTTTTTTCTACTGATAAGCTCATTGCTTTTGCATACACTCCTCGCTTCAGAATGAGCATATTTCTTCTGATCAACTCATTGCATCATAATGTACTCCTTGCCTCTGAATGAATTCTTAATGAACTACCTTCTTCTGAATGAATTCTTTTCTTCTAGTGAACTCTTTACTTTGAATTGAACCCTTTCCTCTTGGATGGACTCTTTGCTCCTGGCCAAACTCCCAGCTTTTGAACGAACTATTTGATTTTGAATCGACTCCTTGCTTTTGAATGAACTCCATGTTTCTTAATATACTTATTTCCTTCGATGAACCCATTTCTTATAAACGAACTCTTTTCTTCTGATCAACTCTTTATATCGAAATGACCTCCTCGCTTCCAAATATACTCCTTTCTTCTGAATGAACTCCTTGCTTTCAATCGAACTCTTTCTGTCTGAATGTACTCGTTGCTTTTGAATGAATGATGCTCGTACGAATGAACTCCCCTCTACCGAGTGAACTCTTCTTTTAATGAATTCTTTGCTTCCGAATGAACTCTTTCCTTCAAAACGAGCTATTTTCTTCACCTCAACTCTTTGCTTCTAGACGAACTCTAAGCTTCATAGTGTACTCCTTCTTTCTGAATAAACTCTTTCCTTCTTAACGAACTCTTTTCTTCTAATTGACTCTTCATTTTTTAGGATATCCCGTGCCTCTAAATGAACTCTTTTCTTATGAATGAAATCTTTACTACTCAAGAACTCTTTTTGGTTCTAAATGCAAACTTTCCAAAGGAACGCATTACTTTCAAAAACACTCCTTACCTCTGAATGAATGTCTTTCTTCTTAATGAACTCTATTATTCTGATTGAACTCATTTCCTCTGATGAACTCATTTCTTGTGAACGAACTTTTTTCTTCAGTTGAATTTTGTACCTCTTAATGATCACCTTGCTTCAGAATGACAGCCTTGCTTTCGAATGAACTCGTCCGGTCTGAATGAACTCATTAGTTCGAAATGAACTCCCCCTTTTGCAGCTGAAATTTTTTCTTACTATAAGCCATTTTCTTCTAGAAAAACTCGATTTTCCGATGGACACCTTGTTTTGGATGTGGAGCGCATTGCTTCAAACAGAATACTTTTCTTGCAAATGAACTCTTTTCTTCTAATCAAATCTTAATTTCGAAATGAACTCCCTGCTTCTAACTGTACTCCTACCTGTGATAAACCTTTTTCTTCTTAATCAAGTCTTTTCTGCGATGAACACCTTCCTTCTGGATCAAGTCTTTTCAACTGATGAACTATTTGCTTCTATATACACTCCTTGCTTCGGAATGGGCTCATTTCTTTTGATCAACTCTTTGCTTCATAATGTACTCCTTGCCTCTAAATGAACTCTGTTCTTCATAGTGTACTTGCTTCTTCTGAAGGAATTCTTTTCTTCTCGCGAACTCTTTGCTTTGAATTGAACTCTTTGCTCTCGATTGAACTCTTCGCTTCTGACTGAACTCCTTACTTTTGAATGATTTCTTTGCTTGTCAATGAACTCCTGGCTTTCGAATTAACTCTACGCTTCTGAATAAACTCATTTCCTCTAAACAAACTCTTTTCTTTCGATCAACTCTTTATATCAAAATGAACTCCTCACTTTGAAAAGCACTCCTTTCGTCTGATGAACTCTTTGCTATTTACTTTTAAATAAATCATTTTCTCCCAATCGAACTGCTTTCATCGGGTGAGCTCTTTTCTTTTAAATGTACACCTTGAATCTAATTGAACTCTGCGCTTCCGGAGAACTCTTTGCTTCGGGATGTACTCCTTGGCTCTCGATGAATTCTTTTCTTCTTAACCAACTATTTTTTTCCGAATGAACTATGTTCATCTGCCGAACTCATTGCATCTGAATATTCACCATGCTACTATATGAACTCTTTCAGTTTGAATGAAATCTATTCTTCTGAAAGAACTCCGTTCTGCTGATGAGCTCTTTGCTTCAAATTGTACTCCTTGCTTTTAGATGAACTCTTTTCTTCTAAATGAAGTCCGTTCTTCAGATGAACTCATTGCTTTTATATGTACTCCTTTCTTCACAACAAAGTCATTCCTTCTAAACGAACAATTTCTTATGATCAACTCTCTGCTTCAGACTGTAATGTATGCTTATGAATGAACTCAATTCTTCTTAACGAACTTGCTTCTTCCGAACGAATTCAATTCTTCTAGTGAACTCTTTTCTCCGAATCGGACTCTTTGCTTTCGAATGAACTCTCTTTGCGTCTGATTGAATTCGTTGCTTTTGATTGAAATCCTCTCTTCTGAATGATCTTTTCTCTTCCGATGAGCTATTTGTTATTTGCTTTCGAATGAACTCTCTATTCTTCAGATGAAGTCTTTTCATCTTAGTGCACTTGTTTCTTCATAACGAACTTTTTTCTTCTGAAGAACACTTTGCTTTTGAATGAATACTTTGCCTGTGAATGTAAACTTTCCTTATGAACAAACATTTTTTTTCTGAATACACTGTTTTCATTTGATGAACACTTTACTTCTGAATGAGCAAGTTCCTTCTGAATAATCTCTTTTCTTCTGAACAAACTCTTTTCTTCAGATGAACTTTTAGCATCTAAAGGACACTTTGCTTTTGAATGAAATTTTTTTTTTTTCTAATGAACACTTTGCTTCGGAATGTTCTCCTCGCTGCTGGTAGAACGTTTCTCTTCTGGTAGACTCTTTGCCTCTGAATATACTCCTTGCATTAAAACAAACTCATCTTTTCAAAATGAACTCGTTCCTTCTAGTGAACTCTTTCCTTCTTACGAACCTATTACTTCTGATCGAACTCTTTCCTTCTAAATGCTTTTTGAATGAGCTATGTGCGTTTGAATAAACTCCCTTCTGTTGAGTGAACTCTACTTTTTTGATGAATCCTATGCTATCGAATGAACTATATGCTTCTGAATAAACTCTTGTCTTCTAAAACGAACTATTTTCTTCATATGAACTCTTTGCTTCTAGACTAACTTTATGCTTCTTAATGTACTCTTTCCTTCGAAATGAAAGCTTTCCTTCTCGACAAGCTCTTTTCTTTTGAACGAAATATTTATTACTGAAGAACTCTTTGGTTCTAACCCCAAACTTTCCATAAGAACTCTTTACATTTATACGAACTCCTTATTTTTGAATAAATGTCTTTCTTCTAAATCAACTCTATTCTTATGAATAAACTCATCTCCTCCGACGAACTCATTTCTTCTGAACGAACTCTTTTTTTCTGATGAACGCTGTGCTTCTTAACGAACTCTTTGCTTCTAAATGACAACCTCACTTTCGAGTGAAGTCGTTCTGTCTGAATGAATTCATTACTTCGAAATGATCTCTCTTCCTCCAACTAAACTCTTTTCACGTTAAAAACCATTTTCTTCTTAAGGAACTCGATTTTCCAGTGGACACTTTGCTTTGGAACGGGCGCATTGCTTTCGAAGGAACCCTTTCTTCCAAACAAACGCCTTTCTTCAGATCCACTCTTAATTTCGAAATGAACTCTACGCCTCTAAATATACCACTTCCTGTGATGAACTCTTTTATTCTGAATCAAGTCTTTTTTGTGATGAACGCCGTCATTCTCAATCAAGTCTTTTTAGCTAATGAACTCTTTGCTACCGTGTACACTCCCTACTTCGGAATGAGCATATTTCTTTTGATGAACTATTTGCATCATGATGTACTCCTTGCATATGAATGAACTCTAATTTTCTTAAGGAACTAGCTTCTTCTGAATGAACTCCTTTCTTCTAGTGAACTCTTTATTTTGAAATGAACCCTCTGCTCTTAGATGAACTCTTTGCTACCGTGTACACTCCCTACTTCAGAATGAGCATATTTCTTTTGATGAACTATTTGCATCATAATGTACTCCTTGCCTATGAATGAACTCTAATTTTCTTAATGAATTAGCTTCTTCTGAATGAATTCTTTTCTTCTAGTGAACTCTTTATTTTGAAATGAACCCTCTGCTCTTGGATGAACTCTTTGCTCCTGACTGAACTCCCATCTTTTGAACGAATGTTTGCTTCTGAATCAACTCCTGGCTTTTGAATGAACTCTATGCTTCTGAATATACTCATTTCCTCCGAACTCCTGCTTTTGAATGAACTCTATACTTCTGAATATACTTATTTCTTTTAAATGAACTCTTTTCTTCTAATCAACTCTTTATATTGAAATGAACTCTTTGCTTCTAAATGCACTCCTTTCTTCTGAATGAACTCCTTGCTTCTAATCGAACTCTTTCCGTTCGAATGTACTCATTGCTTTTGAAAGAAGAACGATGTTCGTAAGAATGAACTCCCCTCCATTGAATGAACTATTCTTTTAATGAATTTTTTCCCCGTGAATGAACTCTTTGCTTCTGAATGAACTCTCTTCTTCTAAACGAACTATTTTATTCAAGTGAACTCTTTGCTTCTAGACGAATTCTAAGCTTCTTAATGTACTCCTTTTTTCTGAATGAACTCATTCCTTCTCAACGAGCTCTTTTATTCTAATTAACGCTTCGCTTTTCAGTATACCCCATGCTTCTGAATGAACTCTTTTCTTATGAACGAAATCTTTACTATTGAAGAACTCTTTGCTTCTAAATTCAAACTTTCCATATGAACTCATTACTTTTAAACAAACTCCTTACCTTTGAATGAATGTCTTTCCTCTGAATGAACTCTATTCTTCCGATTAAACACATTTCCTCTGATGAACTCATTTCCTGTGAACGAACTCTTTTATTCTTATGAACCTTGTGCTTCTTAATGATTTCTTTGCTTCTGAATGACAACCTCGCATTTGAATGTACTCATTCGGTCAGAATGAACTCATTAGTTCGAAATGAACTCTTTTCTTACTATAAACCATTTTCTTCTGAATGAACTTGATTTTTCGATGGACACCTTGTTGTGGAATGAGCACATTGCTTCAGAAGGAATACTTTTCTTCCAAATGAACTCTTTCCTTCTAATCAAATCCTAATTTCAAAATGAACTCCTCGCTTCTAAATGCACTCCTTCCTGTGATAAAACATTTTTCTTCTTAATCAAGTCTTTTCTGTGCTGAACACCTTCCTTCTGAATCAATTTTTTTCTACTGATAAGCTCATTGCTTTTGCATACACTCCTCGCTTCAGAATGAGCATATTTCTTCTGATCAACTCATTGCATCATAATGTACTCCTTGCCTCTGAATGAATTCTTAATGAACTACCTTCTTCTGAATGAATTCTTTTCTTCTAGTGAACTCTTTACTTTGAATTGAACCCTTTCCTCTTGGATGGACTCTTTGCTCCTGGCCAAACTCCCAGCTTTTGAACGAACTATTTGATTTTGAATCGACTCCTTGCTTTTGAATGAACTCCATGTTTCTTAATATACTTATTTCCTTCGATGAACCCATTTCTTATAAACGAACTCTTTTCTTCTGATCAACTCTTTATATCGAAATGACCTCCTCGCTTCCAAATATACTCCTTTCTTCTGAATGAACTCCTTGCTTTCAATCGAACTCTTTCTGTCTGAATGTACTCGTTGCTTTTGAATGAATGATGCTCGTACGAATGAACTCCCCTCTACCGAGTGAACTCTTCTTTTAATGAATTCTTTGCTTCCGAATGAACTCTTTCCTTCAAAACGAGCTATTTTCTTCACCTCAACTCTTTGCTTCTAGACGAACTCTAAGCTTCATAGTGTACTCCTTCTTTCTGAATAAACTCTTTCCTTCTTAACGAACTCTTTTCTTCTAATTGACTCTTCATTTTTTAGGATATCCCGTGCCTCTAAATGAACTCTTTTCTTATGAATGAAATCTTTACTACTCAAGAACTCTTTTTGGTTCTAAATGCAAACTTTCCAAAGGAACGCATTACTTTCAAAAACACTCCTTACCTCTGAATGAATGTCTTTCTTCTTAATGAACTCTATTATTCTGATTGAACTCATTTCCTCTGATGAACTCATTTCTTGTGAACGAACTTTTTTCTTCAGTTGAATTTTGTACCTCTTAATGATCACCTTGCTTCAGAATGACAGCCTTGCTTTCGAATGAACTCGTCCGGTCTGAATGAACTCATTAGTTCGAAATGAACTCCCCCTTTTGCAGCTGAAATTTTTTCTTACTATAAGCCATTTTCTTCTAGAAAAACTCGATTTTCCGATGGACACCTTGTTTTGGATGTGGAGCGCATTGCTTCAAACAGAATACTTTTCTTGCAAATGAACTCTTTTCTTCTAATCAAATCTTAATTTCGAAATGAACTCCCTGCTTCTAACTGTACTCCTACCTGTGATAAACCTTTTTCTTCTTAATCAAGTCTTTTCTGCGATGAACACCTTCCTTCTGGATCAAGTCTTTTCAACTGATGAACTATTTGCTTCTATATACACTCCTTGCTTCGGAATGGGCTCATTTCTTTTGATCAACTCTTTGCTTCATAATGTACTCCTTGCCTCTAAATGAACTCTGTTCTTCATAGTGTACTTGCTTCTTCTGAAGGAATTCTTTTCTTCTCGCGAACTCTTTGCTTTGAATTGAACTCTTTGCTCTCGATTGAACTCTTCGCTTCTGACTGAACTCCTTACTTTTGAATGATTTCTTTGCTTGTCAATGAACTCCTGGCTTTCGAATTAACTCTACGCTTCTGAATAAACTCATTTCCTCTAAACAAACTCTTTTCTTTCGATCAACTCTTTATATCAAAATGAACTCCTCACTTTGAAAAGCACTCCTTTCGTCTGATGAACTCTTTGCTATTTACTTTTAAATAAATCATTTTCTCCCAATCGAACTGCTTTCATCGGGTGAGCTCTTTTCTTTTAAATGTACACCTTGAATCTAATTGAACTCTGCGCTTCCGGAGAACTCTTTGCTTCGGGATGTACTCCTTGGCTCTCGATGAATTCTTTTCTTCTTAACCAACTATTTTTTTCCGAATGAACTATGTTCATCTGCCGAACTCATTGCATCTGAATATTCACCATGCTACTATATGAACTCTTTCAGTTTGAATGAAATCTATTCTTCTGAAAGAACTCCGTTCTGCTGATGAGCTCTTTGCTTCAAATTGTACTCCTTGCTTTTAGATGAACTCTTTTCTTCTAAATGAAGTCCGTTCTTCAGATGAACTCATTGCTTTTATATGTACTCCTTTCTTCACAACAAAGTCATTCCTTCTAAACGAACAATTTCTTATGATCAACTCTCTGCTTCAGACTGTAATGTATGCTTATGAATGAACTCAATTCTTCTTAACGAACTTGCTTCTTCCGAACGAATTCAATTCTTCTAGTGAACTCTTTTCTCCGAATCGGACTCTTTGCTTTCGAATGAACTCTCTTTGCGTCTGATTGAATTCGTTGCTTTTGATTGAAATCCTCTCTTCTGAATGATCTTTTCTCTTCCGATGAGCTATTTGTTATTTGCTTTCGAATGAACTCTCTATTCTTCAGATGAAGTCTTTTCATCTTAGTGCACTTGTTTCTTCATAACGAACTTTTTTCTTCTGAAGAACACTTTGCTTTTGAATGAATACTTTGCCTGTGAATGTAAACTTTCCTTATGAACAAACATTTTTTTTCTGAATACACTGTTTTCATTTGATGAACACTTTACTTCTGAATGAGCAAGTTCCTTCTGAATAATCTCTTTTCTTCTGAACAAACTCTTTTCTTCAGATGAACTTTTAGCATCTAAAGGACACTTTGCTTTTGAATGAAATTTTTTTTTTTTCTAATGAACACTTTGCTTCGGAATGTTCTCCTCGCTGCTGGTAGAACGTTTCTCTTCTGGTAGACTCTTTGCCTCTGAATATACTCCTTGCATTAAAACAAACTCATCTTTTCAAAATGAACTCGTTCCTTCTAGTGAACTCTTTCCTTCTTACGAACCTATTACTTCTGATCGAACTCTTTCCTTCTAAATGCTTTTTGAATGAGCTATGTGCGTTTGAATAAACTCCCTTCTGTTGAGTGAACTCTACTTTTTTGATGAATCCTATGCTATCGAATGAACTATATGCTTCTGAATAAACTCTTGTCTTCTAAAACGAACTATTTTCTTCATATGAACTCTTTGCTTCTAGACTAACTTTATGCTTCTTAATGTACTCTTTCCTTCGAAATGAAAGCTTTCCTTCTCGACAAGCTCTTTTCTTTTGAACGAAATATTTATTACTGAAGAACTCTTTGGTTCTAACCCCAAACTTTCCATAAGAACTCTTTACATTTATACGAACTCCTTATTTTTGAATAAATGTCTTTCTTCTAAATCAACTCTATTCTTATGAATAAACTCATCTCCTCCGACGAACTCATTTCTTCTGAACGAACTCTTTTTTTCTGATGAACGCTGTGCTTCTTAACGAACTCTTTGCTTCTAAATGACAACCTCACTTTCGAGTGAAGTCGTTCTGTCTGAATGAATTCATTACTTCGAAATGATCTCTCTTCCTCCAACTAAACTCTTTTCACATTAAAAACCATTTTCTTCTTAAGGAACTCGATTTTCCAGTGGACACTTTGCTTTGGAACGGGCGCATTGCTTTCGAAGGAACCCTTTCTTCCAAACAAACGCCTTTCTTCAGATCCACTCTTAATTTCGAAATGAACTCTACGCCTCTAAATATACCACTTCCTGTGATGAACTCTTTTATTCTGAATCAAGTCTTTTTTGTGATGAACGCCGTCATTCTCAATCAAGTCTTTTTAGCTAATGAACTCTTTGCTACCGTGTACACTCCCTACTTCGGAATGAGCATATTTCTTTTGATGAACTATTTGCATCATGATGTACTCCTTGCATATGAATGAACTCTAATTTTCTTAAGGAACTAGCTTCTTCTGAATGAACTCCTTTCTTCTAGTGAACTCTTTATTTTGAAATGAACCCTCTGCTCTTAGATGAACTCTTTGCTACCGTGTACACTCCCTACTTCAGAATGAGCATATTTCTTTTGATGAACTATTTGCATCATAATGTACTCCTTGCCTATGAATGAACTCTAATTTTCTTAATGAATTAGCTTCTTCTGAATGAATTCTTTTCTTCTAGTGAACTCTTTATTTTGAAATGAACCCTCTGCTCTTGGATGAACTCTTTGCTCCTGACTGAACTCCCATCTTTTGAACGAATGTTTGCTTCTGAATCAACTCCTGGCTTTTGAATGAACTCTATGCTTCTGAATATACTCATTTCCTCCGAACTCCTGCTTTTGAATGAACTCTATACTTCTGAATATACTTATTTCTTTTAAATGAACTCTTTTCTTCTAATCAACTCTTTATATTGAAATGAACTCTTTGCTTCTAAATGCACTCCTTTCTTCTGAATGAACTCCTTGCTTCTAATCGAACTCTTTCCGTTCGAATGTACTCATTGCTTTTGAAAGAAGAACGATGTTCGTAAGAATGAACTCCCCTCCATTGAATGAACTATTCTTTTAATGAATTTTTTCCCCGTGAATGAACTCTTTGCTTCTGAATGAACTCTCTTCTTCTAAACGAACTATTTTATTCAAGTGAACTCTTTGCTTCTAGACGAATTCTAAGCTTCTTAATGTACTCCTTTTTTCTGAATGAACTCATTCCTTCTCAACGAGCTCTTTTATTCTAATTAACGCTTCGCTTTTCAGTATACCCCATGCTTCTGAATGAACTCTTTTCTTATGAACGAAATCTTTACTATTGAAGAACTCTTTGCTTCTAAATTCAAACTTTCCATATGAACTCATTACTTTTAAACAAACTCCTTACCTTTGAATGAATGTCTTTCCTCTGAATGAACTCTATTCTTCCGATTAAACACATTTCCTCTGATGAACTCATTTCCTGTGAACGAACTCTTTTATTCTTATGAACCTTGTGCTTCTTAATGATTTCTTTGCTTCTGAATGACAACCTCGCATTTGAATGTACTCATTCGGTCAGAATGAACTCATTAGTTCGAAATGAACTCTTTTCTTACTATAAACCATTTTCTTCTGAATGAACTTGATTTTTCGATGGACACCTTGTTGTGGAATGAGCACATTGCTTCAGAAGGAATACTTTTCTTCCAAATGAACTCTTTCCTTCTAATCAAATCCTAATTTCAAAATGAACTCCTCGCTTCTAAATGCACTCCTTCCTGTGATAAAACATTTTTCTTCTTAATCAAGTCTTTTCTGTGCTGAACACCTTCCTTCTGAATCAATTTTTTTCTACTGATAAGCTCATTGCTTTTGCATACACTCCTCGCTTCAGAATGAGCATATTTCTTCTGATCAACTCATTGCATCATAATGTACTCCTTGCCTCTGAATGAATTCTTAATGAACTACCTTCTTCTGAATGAATTCTTTTCTTCTAGTGAACTCTTTACTTTGAATTGAACCCTTTCCTCTTGGATGGACTCTTTGCTCCTGGCCAAACTCCCAGCTTTTGAACGAACTATTTGATTTTGAATCGACTCCTTGCTTTTGAATGAACTCCATGTTTCTTAATATACTTATTTCCTTCGATGAACCCATTTCTTATAAACGAACTCTTTTCTTCTGATCAACTCTTTATATCGAAATGACCTCCTCGCTTCCAAATATACTCCTTTCTTCTGAATGAACTCCTTGCTTTCAATCGAACTCTTTCTGTCTGAATGTACTCGTTGCTTTTGAATGAATGATGCTCGTACGAATGAACTCCCCTCTACCGAGTGAACTCTTCTTTTAATGAATTCTTTGCTTCCGAATGAACTCTTTCCTTCAAAACGAGCTATTTTCTTCACCTCAACTCTTTGCTTCTAGACGAACTCTAAGCTTCATAGTGTACTCCTTCTTTCTGAATAAACTCTTTCCTTCTTAACGAACTCTTTTCTTCTAATTGACTCTTCATTTTTTAGGATATCCCGTGCCTCTAAATGAACTCTTTTCTTATGAATGAAATCTTTACTACTCAAGAACTCTTTTTGGTTCTAAATGCAAACTTTCCAAAGGAACGCATTACTTTCAAAAACACTCCTTACCTCTGAATGAATGTCTTTCTTCTTAATGAACTCTATTATTCTGATTGAACTCATTTCCTCTGATGAACTCATTTCTTGTGAACGAACTTTTTTCTTCAGTTGAATTTTGTACCTCTTAATGATCACCTTGCTTCAGAATGACAGCCTTGCTTTCGAATGAACTCGTCCGGTCTGAATGAACTCATTAGTTCGAAATGAACTCCCCCTTTTGCAGCTGAAAGTTTTTCTTACTATAAGCCATTTTCTTCTAGAAAAACTCGATTTTCCGATGGACACCTTGTTTTGGATGTGGAGCGCATTGCTTCAAACAGAATACTTTTCTTGCAAATGAACGCTTTTCTTCTAATCAAATCTTAATTTCGAAATGAACTCCCTGCTTCTAACTGTACTCCTACCTGTGATAAACCTTTTTCTTCTTAATCAAGTCTTTTCTGCGATGAACACCTTCCTTCTGGATCAAGTCTTTTCAACTGATGAACTATTTGCTTCTATATACACTCCTTGCTTCGGAATGGGCTCATTTCTTTTGATCAACTCTTTGCTTCATAATGTACTCCTTGCCTCTAAATGAACTCTGTTCTTCATAGTGTACTTGCTTCTTCTGAAGGAATTCTTTTCTTCTCGCGAACTCTTTGCTTTGAATTGAACTCTTTGCTCTCGATTGAACTCTTCGCTTCTGACTGAACTCCATACTTTTGAATGATTTCTTTGCTTGTCATTGAACTCCTGGCTTTCGAATTAACTCTACGCTTCTGAATAAACTCATTTCCTCTAAACAAACTCTTTTCTTTCGATCAACTCTTTATATCAAAATGAACTCCTCACTTTGAAAAGCACTCCTTTCGTCTGATGAACTCTTTGCTATTTACTTTTAAATAAATCATTTTCTCCCAATCGAACTGCTTTCATCGGGTGAGCTCTTTTCTTTTAAATGTACACCTTGAATCTAATTGAACTCTGCGCTTCCGGAGAACTCTTTGCTTCGGGATGTACTCCTTGGCTCTCGATGAATTCTTTTCTTCTTAACCAACTATTTTTTTCCGAATGAACTATGTTCATCTGCCGAACTCATTGCATCTGAATATTCACCATGCTACTATATGAACTCTTTCAGTTTGAATGAAATCTATTCTTCTGAAAGAACTCCGTTCTGCTGATGAGCTCTTTGCTTCAAATTGTACTCCTTGCTTTTAGATGAACTCTTTTCTTCTAAATGAAGTCCGTTCTTCAGATGAACTCATTGCTTTTATATGTACTCCTTTCTTCACAACAAAGTCATTCCTTCTAAACGAACAATTTCTTATGATCAACTCTCTGCTTCAGACTGTAATGTATGCTTATGAATGAACTCAATTCTTCTTAACGAACTTGCTTCTTCCGAACGAATTCAATTCTTCTAGTGAACTCTTTTCTCCGAATCGGACTCTTTGCTTTCGAATGAACTCTCTTTGCGTCTGATTGAATTCGTTGCTTTTGATTGAAATCCTCTCTTCTGAATGATCTTTTCTCTTCCGATGAGCTATTTGTTATTTGCTTTCGAATGAACTCTCTATTCTTCAGATGAAGTCTTTTCATCTTAGTGCACTTGTTTCTTCATAACGAACTTTTTTCTTCTGAAGAACACTTTGCTTTTGAATGAATACTTTGCCTGTGAATGTAAACTTTCCTTATGAACAAACATTTTTTTTCTGAATACACTGTTTTCATTTGATGAACACTTTACTTCTGAATGAGCAAGTTCCTTCTGAATAATCTCTTTTCTTCTGAACAAACTCTTTTCTTCAGATGAACTTTTAGCATCTAAAGGACACTTTGCTTTTGAATGAAATTTTTTTTTTTTCTAATGAACACTTTGCTTCGGAATGTTCTCCTCGCTGCTGGTAGAACGTTTCTCTTCTGGTAGACTCTTTGCCTCTGAATATACTCCTTGCATTAAAACAAACTCATCTTTTCAAAATGAACTCGTTCCTTCTAGTGAACTCTTTCCTTCTTACGAACCTATTACTTCTGATCGAACTCTTTCCTTCTAAATGCTTTTTGAATGAGCTATGTGCGTTTGAATAAACTCCCTTCTGTTGAGTGAACTCTACTTTTTTGATGAATCCTATGCTATCGAATGAACTATATGCTTCTGAATAAACTCTTGTCTTCTAAAACGAACTATTTTCTTCATATGAACTCTTTGCTTCTAGACTAACTTTATGCTTCTTAATGTACTCTTTCCTTCGAAATGAAAGCTTTCCTTCTCGACAAGCTCTTTTCTTTTGAACGAAATATTTATTACTGAAGAACTCTTTGGTTCTAACCCCAAACTTTCCATAAGAACTCTTTACATTTATACGAACTCCTTATTTTTGAATAAATGTCTTTCTTCTAAATCAACTCTATTCTTATGAATAAACTCATCTCCTCCGACGAACTCATTTCTTCTGAACGAACTCTTTTTTTCTGATGAACGCTGTGCTTCTTAACGAACTCTTTGCTTCTAAATGACAACCTCACTTTCGAGTGAAGTCGTTCTGTCTGAATGAATTCATTACTTCGAAATGATCTCTCTTCCTCCAACTAAACTCTTTTCACGTTAAAAACCATTTTCTTCTTAAGGAACTCGATTTTCCAGTGGACACTTTGCTTTGGAACGGGCGCATTGCTTTCGAAGGAACCCTTTCTTCCAAACAAACGCCTTTCTTCAGATCCACTCTTAATTTCGAAATGAACTCTACGCCTCTAAATATACCACTTCCTGTGATGAACTCTTTTATTCTGAATCAAGTCTTTTTTGTGATGAACGCCGTCATTCTCAATCAAGTCTTTTTAGCTAATGAACTCTTTGCTACCGTGTACACTCCCTACTTCGGAATGAGCATATTTCTTTTGATGAACTATTTGCATCATGATGTACTCCTTGCATATGAATGAACTCTAATTTTCTTAAGGAACTAGCTTCTTCTGAATGAACTCCTTTCTTCTAGTGAACTCTTTATTTTGAAATGAACCCTCTGCTCTTAGATGAACTCTTTGCTACCGTGTACACTCCCTACTTCAGAATGAGCATATTTCTTTTGATGAACTATTTGCATCATAATGTACTCCTTGCCTATGAATGAACTCTAATTTTCTTAATGAATTAGCTTCTTCTGAATGAATTCTTTTCTTCTAGTGAACTCTTTATTTTGAAATGAACCCTCTGCTCTTGGATGAACTCTTTGCTCCTGACTGAACTCCCATCTTTTGAACGAATGTTTGCTTCTGAATCAACTCCTGGCTTTTGAATGAACTCTATGCTTCTGAATATACTCATTTCCTCCGAACTCCTGCTTTTGAATGAACTCTATACTTCTGAATATACTTATTTCTTTTAAATGAACTCTTTTCTTCTAATCAACTCTTTATATTGAAATGAACTCTTTGCTTCTAAATGCACTCCTTTCTTCTGAATGAACTCCTTGCTTCTAATCGAACTCTTTCCGTTCGAATGTACTCATTGCTTTTGAAAGAAGAACGATGTTCGTAAGAATGAACTCCCCTCCATTGAATGAACTATTCTTTTAATGAATTTTTTCCCCGTGAATGAACTCTTTGCTTCTGAATGAACTCTCTTCTTCTAAACGAACTATTTTATTCAAGTGAACTCTTTGCTTCTAGACGAATTCTAAGCTTCTTAATGTACTCCTTTTTTCTGAATGAACTCATTCCTTCTCAACGAGCTCTTTTATTCTAATTAACGCTTCGCTTTTCAGTATACCCCATGCTTCTGAATGAACTCTTTTCTTATGAACGAAATCTTTACTATTGAAGAACTCTTTGCTTCTAAATTCAAACTTTCCATATGAACTCATTACTTTTAAACAAACTCCTTACCTTTGAATGAATGTCTTTCCTCTGAATGAACTCTATTCTTCCGATTAAACACATTTCCTCTGATGAACTCATTTCCTGTGAACGAACTCTTTTATTCTTATGAACCTTGTGCTTCTTAATGATTTCTTTGCTTCTGAATGACAACCTCGCATTTGAATGTACTCATTCGGTCAGAATGAACTCATTAGTTCGAAATGAACTCTTTTCTTACTATAAACCATTTTCTTCTGAATGAACTTGATTTTTCGATGGACACCTTGTTGTGGAATGAGCACATTGCTTCAGAAGGAATACTTTTCTTCCAAATGAACTCTTTCCTTCTAATCAAATCCTAATTTCAAAATGAACTCCTCGCTTCTAAATGCACTCCTTCCTGTGATAAAACATTTTTCTTCTTAATCAAGTCTTTTCTGTGCTGAACACCTTCCTTCTGAATCAATTTTTTTCTACTGATAAGCTCATTGCTTTTGCATACACTCCTCGCTTCAGAATGAGCATATTTCTTCTGATCAACTCATTGCATCATAATGTACTCCTTGCCTCTGAATGAATTCTTAATGAACTACCTTCTTCTGAATGAATTCTTTTCTTCTAGTGAACTCTTTACTTTGAATTGAACCCTTTCCTCTTGGATGGACTCTTTGCTCCTGGCCAAACTCCCAGCTTTTGAACGAACTATTTGATTTTGAATCGACTCCTTGCTTTTGAATGAACTCCATGTTTCTTAATATACTTATTTCCTTCGATGAACCCATTTCTTATAAACGAACTCTTTTCTTCTGATCAACTCTTTATATCGAAATGACCTCCTCGCTTCCAAATATACTCCTTTCTTCTGAATGAACTCCTTGCTTTCAATCGAACTCTTTCTGTCTGAATGTACTCGTTGCTTTTGAATGAATGATGCTCGTACGAATGAACTCCCCTCTACCGAGTGAACTCTTCTTTTAATGAATTCTTTGCTTCCGAATGAACTCTTTCCTTCAAAACGAGCTATTTTCTTCACCTCAACTCTTTGCTTCTAGACGAACTCTAAGCTTCATAGTGTACTCCTTCTTTCTGAATAAACTCTTTCCTTCTTAACGAACTCTTTTCTTCTAATTGACTCTTCATTTTTTAGGATATCCCGTGCCTCTAAATGAACTCTTTTCTTATGAATGAAATCTTTACTACTCAAGAACTCTTTTTGGTTCTAAATGCAAACTTTCCAAAGGAACGCATTACTTTCAAAAACACTCCTTACCTCCGAATGAATGTCTTTCTTCTTAATGAACTCTATTATTCTGATTGAACTCATTTCCTCTGATGAACTCATTTCTTGTGAACGAACTTTTTTCTTCAGTTGAATTTTGTACCTCTTAATGATCACCTTGCTTCAGAATGACAGCCTTGCTTTCGAATGAACTCGTCCGGTCTGAATGAACTCATTAGTTCGAAATGAACTCCCCCTTTTGCAGCTGAAATTTTTTCTTACTATAAGCCATTTTCTTCTAGAAAAACTCGATTTTCCGATGGACACCTTGTTTTGGATGTGGAGCGCATTGCTTCAAACAGAATACTTTTCTTGCAAATGAACTCTTTTCTTCTAATCAAATCTTAATTTCGAAATGAACTCCCTGCTTCTAACTGTACTCCTACCTGTGATAAACCTTTTTCTTCTTAATCAAGTCTTTTCTGCGATGAACACCTTCCTTCTGGATCAAGTCTTTTCAACTGATGAACTATTTGCTTCTATATACACTCCTTGCTTCGGAATGGGCTCATTTCTTTTGATCAACTCTTTGCTTCATAATGTACTCCTTGCCTCTAAATGAACTCTGTTCTTCATAGTGTACTTGCTTCTTCTGAAGGAATTCTTTTCTTCTCGCGAACTCTTTGCTTTGAATTGAACTCTTTGCTCTCGATTGAACTCTTCGCTTCTGACTGAACTCCTTACTTTTGAATGATTTCTTTGCTTGTCAATGAACTCCTGGCTTTCGAATTAACTCTACGCTTCTGAATAAACTCATTTCCTCTAAACAAACTCTTTTCTTTCGATCAACTCTTTATATCAAAATGAACTCCTCACTTTGAAAAGCACTCCTTTCGTCTGATGAACTCTTTGCTATTTACTTTTAAATAAATCATTTTCTCCCAATCGAACTGCTTTCATCGGGTGAGCTCTTTTCTTTTAAATGTACACCTTGAATCTAATTGAACTCTGCGCTTCCGGAGAACTCTTTGCTTCGGGATGTACTCCTTGGCTCTCGATGAATTCTTTTCTTCTTAACCAACTATTTTTTTCCGAATGAACTATGTTCATCTGCCGAACTCATTGCATCTGAATATTCACCATGCTACTATATGAACTCTTTCAGTTTGAATGAAATCTATTCTTCTGAAAGAACTCCGTTCTGCTGATGAGCTCTTTGCTTCAAATTGTACTCCTTGCTTTTAGATGAACTCTTTTCTTCTAAATGAAGTCCGTTCTTCAGATGAACTCATTGCTTTTATATGTACTCCTTTCTTCACAACAAAGTCATTCCTTCTAAACGAACAATTTCTTATGATCAACTCTCTGCTTCAGACTGTAATGTATGCTTATGAATGAACTCAATTCTTCTTAACGAACTTGCTTCTTCCGAACGAATTCAATTCTTCTAGTGAACTCTTTTCTCCGAATCGGACTCTTTGCTTTCGAATGAACTCTCTTTGCGTCTGATTGAATTCGTTGCTTTTGATTGAAATCCTCTCTTCTGAATGATCTTTTCTCTTCCGATGAGCTATTTGTTATTTGCTTTCGAATGAACTCTCTATTCTTCAGATGAAGTCTTTTCATCTTAGTGCACTTGTTTCTTCATAACGAACTTTTTTCTTCTGAAGAACACTTTGCTTTTGAATGAATACTTTGCCTGTGAATGTAAACTTTCCTTATGAACAAACATTTTTTTTCTGAATACACTGTTTTCATTTGATGAACACTTTACTTCTGAATGAGCAAGTTCCTTCTGAATAATCTCTTTTCTTCTGAACAAACTCTTTTCTTCAGATGAACTTTTAGCATCTAAAGGACACTTTGCTTTTGAATGAAATTTTTTTTTTTTCTAATGAACACTTTGCTTCGGAATGTTCTCCTCGCTGCTGGTAGAACGTTTCTCTTCTGGTAGACTCTTTGCCTCTGAATATACTCCTTGCATTAAAACAAACTCATCTTTTCAAAATGAACTCGTTCCTTCTAGTGAACTCTTTCCTTCTTACGAACCTATTACTTCTGATCGAACTCTTTCCTTCTAAATGCTTTTTGAATGAGCTATGTGCGTTTGAATAAACTCCCTTCTGTTGAGTGAACTCTACTTTTTTGATGAATCCTATGCTATCGAATGAACTATATGCTTCTGAATAAACTCTTGTCTTCTAAAACGAACTATTTTCTTCATATGAACTCTTTGCTTCTAGACTAACTTTATGCTTCTTAATGTACTCTTTCCTTCGAAATGAAAGCTTTCCTTCTCGACAAGCTCTTTTCTTTTGAACGAAATATTTATTACTGAAGAACTCTTTGGTTCTAACCCCAAACTTTCCATAAGAACTCTTTACATTTATACGAACTCCTTATTTTTGAATAAATGTCTTTCTTCTAAATCAACTCTATTCTTATGAATAAACTCATCTCCTCCGACGAACTCATTTCTTCTGAACGAACTCTTTTTTTCTGATGAACGCTGTGCTTCTTAACGAACTCTTTGCTTCTAAATGACAACCTCACTTTCGAGTGAAGTCGTTCTGTCTGAATGAATTCATTACTTCGAAATGATCTCTCTTCCTCCAACTAAACTCTTTTCACGTTAAAAACCATTTTCTTCTTAAGGAACTCGATTTTCCAGTGGACACTTTGCTTTGGAACGGGCGCATTGCTTTCGAAGGAACCCTTTCTTCCAAACAAACGCCTTTCTTCAGATCCACTCTTAATTTCGAAATGAACTCTACGCCTCTAAATATACCACTTCCTGTGATGAACTCTTTTATTCTGAATCAAGTCTTTTTTGTGATGAACGCCGTCATTCTCAATCAAGTCTTTTTAGCTAATGAACTCTTTGCTACCGTGTACACTCCCTACTTCGGAATGAGCATATTTCTTTTGATGAACTATTTGCATCATGATGTACTCCTTGCATATGAATGAACTCTAATTTTCTTAAGGAACTAGCTTCTTCTGAATGAACTCCTTTCTTCTAGTGAACTCTTTATTTTGAAATGAACCCTCTGCTCTTAGATGAACTCTTTGCTACCGTGTACACTCCCTACTTCAGAATGAGCATATTTCTTTTGATGAACTATTTGCATCATAATGTACTCCTTGCCTATGAATGAACTCTAATTTTCTTAATGAATTAGCTTCTTCTGAATGAATTCTTTTCTTCTAGTGAACTCTTTATTTTGAAATGAACCCTCTGCTCTTGGATGAACTCTTTGCTCCTGACTGAACTCCCATCTTTTGAACGAATGTTTGCTTCTGAATCAACTCCTGGCTTTTGAATGAACTCTATGCTTCTGAATATACTCATTTCCTCCGAACTCCTGCTTTTGAATGAACTCTATACTTCCGAATATACTTATTTCTTTTAAATGAACTCTTTTCTTCTAATCAACTCTTTATATTGAAATGAACTCTTTGCTTCTAAATGCACTCCTTTCTTCTGAATGAACTCCTTGCTTCTAATCGAACTCTTTCCGTTCGAATGTACTCATTGCTTTTGAAAGAAGAATGATGTTCGTAAGAATGAACTCCCCTCCATTGAATGAACTATTCTTTTAATGAATTTTTTCCCCGTGAATGAACTCTTTGCTTCTGAATGAACTCTCTTCTTCTAAACGAACTATTTTATTCAAGTGAACTCTTTGCTTCTAGACGAATTCTAAGCTTCTTAATGTACTCCTTTTTTCTGAATGAACTCATTCCTTCTCAACGAGCTCTTCTATTCTAATTAACGCTTCGCTTTTCAGTATACCCCATGCTTCTGAATGAACTCTTTTCTTATGAACGAAATCTTTACTATTGAAGAACTCTTTGCTTCTAAATTCAAACTTTCCATATGAACTCATTACTTTTAAACAAACTCCTTACCTTTGAATGAATGTCTTTCCTCTGAATGAACTCTATTCTTCCGATTAAACACATTTCCTCTGATGAACTCATTTCCTGTGAACGAACTCTTTTATTCTTATGAACCTTGTGCTTCTTAATGATTTCTTTGCTTCTGAATGACAACCTTGCATTTGAATGTACTCATTCGGTCAGAATGAACTCATTAGTTCGAAATGAACTCTTTTCTTACTATAAACCATTTTCTTCTGAATGAACTTGATTTTTCGATGGACACCTTGTTGTGGAATGAGCACATTGCTTCAGAAGGAATACTTTTCTTCCAAATGAACTCTTTCCTTCTAATCAAATCCTAATTTCAAAATGAACTCCTCGCTTCTAAATGCACTCCTTCCTGTGATAAAACATTTTTCTTCTTAATCAAGTCTTTTCTGTGCTGAACACCTTCCTTCTGAATCAATTTTTTTCTACTGATAAGCTCATTGCTTTTGCATACACTCCTCGCTTCAGAATGAGCATATTTCTTCTGATCAACTCATTGCATCATAATGTACTCCTTGCCTCTGAATGAATTCTTAATGAACTACCTTCTTCTGAATGAATTCTTTTCTTCTAGTGAACTCTTTACTTTGAATTGAACCCTTTCCTCTTGGATGGACTCTTTGCTCCTGGCCAAACTCCCAGCTTTTGAACGAACTATTTGATTTTGAATCGACTCCTTGCTTTTGAATGAACTCCATGTTTCTTAATATACTTATTTCCTTCGATGAACCCATTTCTTATAAACGAACTCTTTTCTTCTGATCAACTCTTTATATCGAAATGACCTCCTCGCTTCCAAATATACTCCTTTCTTCTGAATGAACTCCTTGCTTTCAATCGAACTCTTTCTGTCTGAATGTACTCGTTGCTTTTGAATGAATGATGCTCGTACGAATGAACTCCCCTCTACCGAGTGAACTCTTCTTTTAATGAATTCTTTGCTTCCGAATGAACTCTTTCCTTCAAAACGAGCTATTTTCTTCACCTCAACTCTTTGCTTCTAGACGAACTCTAAGCTTCATAGTGTACTCCTTCTTTCTGAATAAACTCTTTCCTTCTTAACGAACTCTTTTCTTCTAATTGACTCTTCATTTTTTAGGATATCCCGTGCCTCTAAATGAACTCTTTTCTTATGAATGAAATCTTTACTACTCAAGAACTCTTTTTGGTTCTAAATGCAAACTTTCCAAAGGAACGCATTACTTTCAAAAACACTCCTTACCTCTGAATGAATGTCTTTCTTCTTAATGAACTCTATTATTCTGATTGAACTCATTTCCTCTGATGAACTCATTTCTTGTGAACGAACTTTTTTCTTCAGTTGAATTTTGTACCTCTTAATGATCACCTTGCTTCAGAATGACAGCCTTGCTTTCGAATGAACTCGTCCGGTCTGAATGAACTCATTAGTTCGAAATGAACTCCCCCTTTTGCAGCTGAAATTTTTTCTTACTATAAGCCATTTTCTTCTAGAAAAACTCGATTTTCCGATGGACACCTTGTTTTGGATGTGGAGCGCATTGCTTCAAACAGAATACTTTTCTTGCAAATGAACTCTTTTCTTCTAATCAAATCTTAATTTCGAAATGAACTCCCTGCTTCTAACTGTACTCCTACCTGTGATAAACCTTTTTCTTCTTAATCAAGTCTTTTCTGCGATGAACACCTTCCTTCTGGATCAAGTCTTTTCAACTGATGAACTATTTGCTTCTATATACACTCCTTGCTTCGGAATGGGCTCATTTCTTTTGATCAACTCTTTGCTTCATAATGTACTCCTTGCCTCTAAATGAACTCTGTTCTTCATAGTGTACTTGCTTCTTCTGAAGGAATTCTTTTCTTCTCGCGAACTCTTTGCTTTGAATTGAACTCTTTGCTCTCGATTGAACTCTTCGCTTCTGACTGAACTCCATACTTTTGAATGATTTCTTTGCTTGTCATTGAACTCCTGGCTTTCGAATTAACTCTACGCTTCTGAATAAACTCATTTCCTCTAAACAAACTCTTTTCTTTCGATCAACTCTTTATATCAAAATGAACTCCTCACTTTGAAAAGCACTCCTTTCGTCTGATGAACTCTTTGCTATTTACTTTTAAATAAATCATTTTCTCCCAATCGAACTGCTTTCATCGGGTGAGCTCTTTTCTTTTAAATGTACAACTTGAATCTAATTGAACTCTGCGCTTCCGGAGAACTCTTTGCTTCGGGATGTACTCCTTGGCTCTCGATGAATTCTTTTCTTCTTAACCAACTATTTTTTTCCGAATGAACTATGTTCATCTGCCGAACTCATTGCATCTGAATATTCACCATGCTACTATATGAACTCTTTCAGTTTGAATGAAATCTATTCTTCTGAAAGAACTCCGTTCTGCTGATGAGCTCTTTGCTTCAAATTGTACTCCTTGCTTTTAGATGAACTCTTTTCTTCTAAATGAAGTCCGTTCTTCAGATGAACTCATTGCTTTTATATGTACTCCTTTCTTCACAACAAAGTCATTCCTTCTAAACGAACAATTTCTTATGATCAACTCTCTGCTTCAGACTGTAATGTATGCTTATGAATGAACTCAATTCTTCTTAACGAACTTGCTTCTTCCGAACGAATTCAATTCTTCTAGTGAACTCTTTTCTCCGAATCGGACTCTTTGCTTTCGAATGAACTCTCTTTGCGTCTGATTGAATTCGTTGCTTTTGATTGAAATCCTCTCTTCTGAATGATCTTTTCTCTTCCGATGAGCTATTTGTTATTTGCTTTCGAATGAACTCTCTATTCTTCAGATGAAGTCTTTTCATCTTAGTGCACTTGTTTCTTCATAACGAACTTTTTTCTTCTGAAGAACACTTTGCTTTTGAATGAATACTTTGCCTGTGAATGTAAACTTTCCTTATGAACAAACATTTTTTTTCTGAATACACTGTTTTCATTTGATGAACACTTTACTTCTGAATGAGCAAGTTCCTTCTGAATAATCTCTTTTCTTCTGAACAAACTCTTTTCTTCAGATGAACTTTTAGCATCTAAAGGACACTTTGCTTTTGAATGAAATTTTTTTTTTTTCTAATGAACACTTTGCTTCGGAATGTTCTCCTCGCTGCTGGTAGAACGTTTCTCTTCTGGTAGACTCTTTGCCTCTGAATATACTCCTTGCATTAAAACAAACTCATCTTTTCAAAATGAACTCGTTCCTTCTAGTGAACTCTTTCCTTCTTACGAACCTATTACTTCTGATCGAACTCTTTCCTTCTAAATGCTTTTTGAATGAGCTATGTGCGTTTGAATAAACTCCCTTCTGTTGAGTGAACTCTACTTTTTTGATGAATCCTATGCTATCGAATGAACTATATGCTTCTGAATAAACTCTTGTCTTCTAAAACGAACTATTTTCTTCATATGAACTCTTTGCTTCTAGACTAACTTTATGCTTCTTAATGTACTCTTTCCTTCGAAATGAAAGCTTTCCTTCTCGACAAGCTCTTTTCTTTTGAACGAAATATTTATTACTGAAGAACTCTTTGGTTCTAACCCCAAACTTTCCATAAGAACTCTTTACATTTATACGAACTCCTTATTTTTGAATAAATGTCTTTCTTCTAAATCAACTCTATTCTTATGAATAAACTCATCTCCTCCGACGAACTCATTTCTTCTGAACGAACTCTTTTTTTCTGATGAACGCTGTGCTTCTTAACGAACTCTTTGCTTCTAAATGACAACCTCACTTTCGAGTGAAGTCGTTCTGTCTGAATGAATTCATTACTTCGAAATGATCTCTCTTCCTCCAACTAAACTCTTTTCACGTTAAAAACCATTTTCTTCTTAAGGAACTCGATTTTCCAGTGGACACTTTGCTTTGGAACGGGCGCATTGCTTTCGAAGGAACCCTTTCTTCCAAACAAACGCCTTTCTTCAGATCCACTCTTAATTTCGAAATGAACTCTACGCCTCTAAATATACCACTTCCTGTGATGAACTCTTTTATTCTGAATCAAGTCTTTTTTGTGATGAACGCCGTCATTCTCAATCAAGTCTTTTTAGCTAATGAACTCTTTGCTACCGTGTACACTCCCTACTTCGGAATGAGCATATTTCTTTTGATGAACTATTTGCATCATGATGTACTCCTTGCATATGAATGAACTCTAATTTTCTTAAGGAACTAGCTTCTTCTGAATGAACTCCTTTCTTCTAGTGAACTCTTTATTTTGAAATGAACCCTCTGCTCTTAGATGAACTCTTTGCTACCGTGTACACTCCCTACTTCAGAATGAGCATATTTCTTTTGATGAACTATTTGCATCATAATGTACTCCTTGCCTATGAATGAACTCTAATTTTCTTAATGAATTAGCTTCTTCTGAATGAATTCTTTTCTTCTAGTGAACTCTTTATTTTGAAATGAACCCTCTGCTCTTGGATGAACTCTTTGCTCCTGACTGAACTCCCATCTTTTGAACGAATGTTTGCTTCTGAATCAACTCCTGGCTTTTGAATGAACTCTATGCTTCTGAATATACTCATTTCCTCCGAACTCCTGCTTTTGAATGAACTCTATACTTCCGAATATACTTATTTCTTTTAAATGAACTCTTTTCTTCTAATCAACTCTTTATATTGAAATGAACTCTTTGCTTCTAAATGCACTCCTTTCTTCTGAATGAACTCCTTGCTTCTAATCGAACTCTTTCCGTTCGAATGTACTCATTGCTTTTGAAAGAAGAATGATGTTCGTAAGAATGAACTCCCCTCCATTGAATGAACTATTCTTTTAATGAATTTTTTCCCCGTGAATGAACTCTTTGCTTCTGAATGAACTCTCTTCTTCTAAACGAACTATTTTATTCAAGTGAACTCTTTGCTTCTAGACGAATTCTAAGCTTCTTAATGTACTCCTTTTTTCTGAATGAACTCATTCCTTCTCAACGAGCTCTTCTATTCTAATTAACGCTTCGCTTTTCAGTATACCCCATGCTTCTGAATGAACTCTTTTCTTATGAACGAAATCTTTACTATTGAAGAACTCTTTGCTTCTAAATTCAAACTTTCCATATGAACTCATTACTTTTAAACAAACTCCTTACCTTTGAATGAATGTCTTTCCTCTGAATGAACTCTATTCTTCCGATTAAACACATTTCCTCTGATGAACTCATTTCCTGTGAACGAACTCTTTTATTCTTATGAACCTTGTGCTTCTTAATGATTTCTTTGCTTCTGAATGACAACCTTGCATTTGAATGTACTCATTCGGTCAGAATGAACTCATTAGTTCGAAATGAACTCTTTTCTTACTATAAACCATTTTCTTCTGAATGAACTTGATTTTTCGATGGACACCTTGTTGTGGAATGAGCACATTGCTTCAGAAGGAATACTTTTCTTCCAAATGAACTCTTTCCTTCTAATCAAATCCTAATTTCAAAATGAACTCCTCGCTTCTAAATGCACTCCTTCCTGTGATAAAACATTTTTCTTCTTAATCAAGTCTTTTCTGTGCTGAACACCTTCCTTCTGAATCAATTTTTTTCTACTGATAAGCTCATTGCTTTTGCATACACTCCTCGCTTCAGAATGAGCATATTTCTTCTGATCAACTCATTGCATCATAATGTACTCCTTGCCTCTGAATGAATTCTTAATGAACTACCTTCTTCTGAATGAATTCTTTTCTTCTAGTGAACTCTTTACTTTGAATTGAACCCTTTCCTCTTGGATGGACTCTTTGCTCCTGGCCAAACTCCCAGCTTTTGAACGAACTATTTGATTTTGAATCGACTCCTTGCTTTTGAATGAACTCCATGTTTCTTAATATACTTATTTCCTTCGATGAACCCATTTCTTATAAACGAACTCTTTTCTTCTGATCAACTCTTTATATCGAAATGACCTCCTCGCTTCCAAATATACTCCTTTCTTCTGAATGAACTCCTTGCTTTCAATCGAACTCTTTCTGTCTGAATGTACTCGTTGCTTTTGAATGAATGATGCTCGTACGAATGAACTCCCCTCTACCGAGTGAACTCTTCTTTTAATGAATTCTTTGCTTCCGAATGAACTCTTTCCTTCAAAATGAGCTATTTTCTTCACCTCAACTCTTTGCTTCTAGACGAACTCTAAGCTTCATAGTGTACTCCTTCTTTCTGAATAAACTCTTTCCTTCTTAACGAACTCTTTTCTTCTAATTGACTCTTCATTTTTTAGGATATCCCGTGCCTCTAAATGAACTCTTTTCTTATGAATGAAATCTTTACTACTCAAGAACTCTTTTTGGTTCTAAATGCAAACTTTCCAAAGGAACGCATTACTTTCAAAAACACTCCTTACCTCTGAATGAATGTCTTTCTTCTTAATGAACTCTATTATTCTGATTGAACTCATTTCCTCTGATGAACTCATTTCTTGTGAACGAACTTTTTTCTTCAGTTGAATTTTGTACCTCTTAATGATCACCTTGCTTCAGAATGACAGCCTTGCTTTCGAATGAACTCGTCCGGTCTGAATGAACTCATTAGTTCGAAATGAACTCCCCCTTTTGCAGCTGAAATTTTTTCTTACTATAAGCCATTTTCTTCTAGAAAAACTCGATTTTCCGATGGACACCTTGTTTTGGATGTGGAGCGCATTGCTTCAAACAGAATACTTTTCTTGCAAATGAACTCTTTTCTTCTAATCAAATCTTAATTTCGAAATGAACTCCCTGCTTCTAACTGTACTCCTACCTGTGATAAACCTTTTTCTTCTTAATCAAGTCTTTTCTGCGATGAACACCTTCCTTCTGGATCAAGTCTTTTCAACTGATGAACTATTTGCTTCTATATACACTCCTTGCTTCGGAATGGGCTCATTTCTTTTGATCAACTCTTTGCTTCATAATGTACTCCTTGCCTCTAAATGAACTCTGTTCTTCATAGTGTACTTGCTTCTTCTGAAGGAATTCTTTTCTTCTCGCGAACTCTTTGCTTTGAATTGAACTCTTTGCTCTCGATTGAACTCTTCGCTTCTGACTGAACTCCATACTTTTGAATGATTTCTTTGCTTGTCATTGAACTCCTGGCTTTCGAATTAACTCTACGCTTCTGAATAAACTCATTTCCTCTAAACAAACTCTTTTCTTTCGATCAACTCTTTATATCAAAATGAACTCCTCACTTTGAAAAGCACTCCTTTCGTCTGATGAACTCTTTGCTATTTACTTTTAAATAAATCATTTTCTCCCAATCGAACTGCTTTCATCGGGTGAGCTCTTTTCTTTTAAATGTACACCTTGAATCTAATTGAACTCTGCGCTTCCGGAGAACTCTTTGCTTCGGGATGTACTCCTTGGCTCTCGATGAATTCTTTTCTTCTTAACCAACTATTTTTTTCCGAATGAACTATGTTCATCTGCCGAACTCATTGCATCTGAATATTCACCATGCTACTATATGAACTCTTTCAGTTTGAATGAAATCTATTCTTCTGAAAGAACTCCGTTCTGCTGATGAGCTCTTTGCTTCAAATTGTACTCCTTGCTTTTAGATGAACTCTTTTCTTCTAAATGAAGTCCGTTCTTCAGATGAACTCATTGCTTTTATATGTACTCCTTTCTTCACAACAAAGTCATTCCTTCTAAACGAACAATTTCTTATGATCAACTCTCTGCTTCAGACTGTAATGTATGCTTATGAATGAACTCAATTCTTCTTAACGAACTTGCTTCTTCCGAACGAATTCAATTCTTCTAGTGAACTCTTTTCTCCGAATCGGACTCTTTGCTTTCGAATGAACTCTCTTTGCGTCTGATTGAATTCGTTGCTTTTGATTGAAATCCTCTCTTCTGAATGATCTTTTCTCTTCCGATGAGCTATTTGTTATTTGCTTTCGAATGAACTCTCTATTCTTCAGATGAAGTCTTTTCATCTTAGTGCACTTGTTTCTTCATAACGAACTTTTTTCTTCTGAAGAACACTTTGCTTTTGAATGAATACTTTGCCTGTGAATGTAAACTTTCCTTATGAACAAACATTTTTTTTCTGAATACACTGTTTTCATTTGATGAACACTTTACTTCTGAATGAGCAAGTTCCTTCTGAATAATCTCTTTTCTTCTGAACAAACTCTTTTCTTCAGATGAACTTTTAGCATCTAAAGGACACTTTGCTTTTGAATGAAATTTTTTTTTTTTCTAATGAACACTTTGCTTCGGAATGTTCTCCTCGCTGCTGGTAGAACGTTTCTCTTCTGGTAGACTCTTTGCCTCTGAATATACTCCTTGCATTAAAACAAACTCATCTTTTCAAAATGAACTCGTTCCTTCTAGTGAACTCTTTCCTTCTTACGAACCTATTACTTCTGATCGAACTCTTTCCTTCTAAATGCTTTTTGAATGAGCTATGTGCGTTTGAATAAACTCCCTTCTGTTGAGTGAACTCTACTTTTTTGATGAATCCTATGCTATCGAATGAACTATATGCTTCTGAATAAACTCTTGTCTTCTAAAACGAACTATTTTCTTCATATGAACTCTTTGCTTCTAGACTAACTTTATGCTTCTTAATGTACTCTTTCCTTCGAAATGAAAGCTTTCCTTCTCGACAAGCTCTTTTCTTTTGAACGAAATATTTATTACTGAAGAACTCTTTGGTTCTAACCCCAAACTTTCCATAAGAACTCTTTACATTTATACGAACTCCTTATTTTTGAATAAATGTCTTTCTTCTAAATCAACTCTATTCTTATGAATAAACTCATCTCCTCCGACGAACTCATTTCTTCTGAACGAACTCTTTTTTCTGATGAACGCTGTGCTTCTTAACGAACTCTTTGCTTCTAAATGACAACCTCACTTTCGAGTGAAGTCGTTCTGTCTGAATGAATTCATTACTTCGAAATGATCTCTCTTCCTCCAACTAAACTCTTTTCACGTTAAAAACCATTTTCTTCTTAAGGAACTCGATTTTCCAGTGGACACTTTGCTTTGGAACGGGCGCATTGCTTTCGAAGGAACCCTTTCTTCCAAACAAACGCCTTTCTTCAGATCCACTCTTAATTTCGAAATGAACTCTACGCCTCTAAATATACCACTTCCTGTGATGAACTCTTTTATTCTGAATCAAGTCTTTTTTGTGATGAACGCCGTCATTCTCAATCAAGTCTTTTTAGCTAATGAACTCTTTGCTACCGTGTACACTCCCTACTTCGGAATGAGCATATTTCTTTTGATGAACTATTTGCATCATGATGTACTCCTTGCATATGAATGAACTCTAATTTTCTTAAGGAACTAGCTTCTTCTGAATGAACTCCTTTCTTCTAGTGAACTCTTTATTTTGAAATGAACCCTCTGCTCTTAGATGAACTCTTTGCTACCGTGTACACTCCCTACTTCAGAATGAGCATATTTCTTTTGATGAACTATTTGCATCATAATGTACTCCTTGCCTATGAATGAACTCTAATTTTCTTAATGAATTAGCTTCTTCTGAATGAATTCTTTTCTTCTAGTGAACTCTTTATTTTGAAATGAACCCTCTGCTCTTGGATGAACTCTTTGCTCCTGACTGAACTCCCATCTTTTGAACGAATGTTTGCTTCTGAATCAACTCCTGGCTTTTGAATGAACTCTATGCTTCTGAATATACTCATTTCCTCCGAACTCCTGCTTTTGAATGAACTCTATACTTCTGAATATACTTATTTCTTTTAAATGAACTCTTTTCTTCTAATCAACTCTTTATATTGAAATGAACTCTTTGCTTCTAAATGCACTCCTTTCTTCTGAATGAACTCCTTGCTTCTAATCGAACTCTTTCCGTTCGAATGTACTCATTGCTTTTGAAAGAAGAACGATGTTCGTAAGAATGAACTCCCCTCCATTGAATGAACTATTCTTTTAATGAATTTTTTCCCCGTGAATGAACTCTTTGCTTCTGAATGAACTCTCTTCTTCTAAACGAACTATTTTATTCAAGTGAACTCTTTGCTTCTAGACGAATTCTAAGCTTCTTAATGTACTCCTTTTTTCTGAATGAACTCATTCCTTCTCAACGAGCTCTTTTATTCTAATTAACGCTTCGCTTTTCAGTATACCCCATGCTTCTGAATGAACTCTTTTCTTATGAACGAAATCTTTACTATTGAAGAACTCTTTGCTTCTAAATTCAAACTTTCCATATGAACTCATTACTTTTAAACAAACTCCTTACCTTTGAATGAATGTCTTTCCTCTGAATGAACTCTATTCTTCCGATTAAACACATTTCCTCTGATGAACTCATTTCCTGTGAACGAACTCTTTTATTCTTATGAACCTTGTGCTTCTTAATGATTTCTTTGCTTCTGAATGACAACCTCGCATTTGAATGTACTCATTCGGTCAGAATGAACTCATTAGTTCGAAATGAACTCTTTTCTTACTATAAACCATTTTCTTCTGAATGAACTTGATTTTTCGATGGACACCTTGTTGTGGAATGAGCACATTGCTTCAGAAGGAATACTTTTCTTCCAAATGAACTCTTTCCTTCTAATCAAATCCTAATTTCAAAATGAACTCCTCGCTTCTAAATGCACTCCTTCCTGTGATAAAACATTTTTCTTCTTAATCAAGTCTTTTCTGTGCTGAACACCTTCCTTCTGAATCAATTTTTTTCTATTGATAAGCTCATTGCTTTTGCATACACTCCTCGCTTCAGAATGAGCATATTTCTTCTGATCAACTCATTGCATCATAATGTACTCCTTGCCTCTGAATGAATTCTTAATGAACTACCTTCTTCTGAATGAATTCTTTTCTTCTAGTGAACTCTTTACTTTGAATTGAACCCTTTCCTCTTGGATGGACTCTTTGCTCCTGGCCAAACTCCCAGCTTTTGAACGAACTATTTGATTTTGAATCGACTCCTTGCTTTTGAATGAACTCCATGTTTCTTAATATACTTATTTCCTTCGATGAACCCATTTCTTATAAACGAACTCTTTTCTTCTGATCAACTCTTTATATCGAAATGACCTCCTCGCTTCCAAATATACTCCTTTCTTCTGAATGAACTCCTTGCTTTCAATCGAACTCTTTCTGTCTGAATGTACTCGTTGCTTTTGAATGAATGATGCTCGTACGAATGAACTCCCCTCTACCGAGTGAACTCTTCTTTTAATGAATTCTTTGCTTCCGAATGAACTCTTTCCTTCAAAACGAGCTATTTTCTTCACCTCAACTCTTTGCTTCTAGACGAACTCTAAGCTTCATAGTGTACTCCTTCTTTCTGAATAAACTCTTTCCTTCTTAACGAACTCTTTTCTTCTAATTGACTCTTCATTTTTTAGGATATCCCGTGCCTCTAAATGAACTCTTTTCTTATGAATGAAATCTTTACTACTCAAGAACTCTTTTTGGTTCTAAATGCAAACTTTCCAAAGGAACGCATTACTTTCAAAAACACTCCTTACCTCTGAATGAATGTCTTTCTTCTTAATGAACTCTATTATTCTGATTGAACTCATTTCCTCTTATGAACTCATTTCTTGTGAACGAACTTTTTTCTTCAGTTGAATTTTGTACCTCTTAATGATCACCTTGCTTCAGAATGACAGCCTTGCTTTCGAATGAACTCGTCCGGTCTGAATGAACTCATTAGTTCGAAATGAACTCCCCCTTTTGCAGCTGAAATTTTTTCTTACTATAAGCCATTTTCTTCTAGAAAAACTCGATTTTCCGATGGACACCTTGTTTTGGATGTGGAGCGCATTGCTTCAAACAGAATACTTTTCTTGCAAATGAACTCTTTTCTTCTAATCAAATCTTAATTTCGAAATGAACTCCCTGCTTCTAACTGTACTCCTACCTGTGATAAACCTTTTTCTTCTTAATCAAGTCTTTTCTGCGATGAACACCTTCCTTCTGGATCAAGTCTTTTCAACTGATGAACTATTTGCTTCTATATACACTCCTTGCTTCGGAATGGGCTCATTTCTTTTGATCAACTCTTTGCTTCATAATGTACTCCTTGCCTCTAAATGAACTCTGTTCTTCATAGTGTACTTGCTTCTTCTGAAGGAATTCTTTTCTTCTCGCGAACTCTTTGCTTTGAATTGAACTCTTTGCTCTCGATTGAACTCTTCGCTTCTGACTGAACTCCATACTTTTGAATGATTTCTTTGCTTGTCATTGAACTCCTGGCTTTCGAATTAACTCTACGCTTCTGAATAAACTCATTTCCTCTAAACAAACTCTTTTCTTTCGATCAACTCTTTATATCAAAATGAACTCCTCACTTTGAAAAGCACTCCTTTCGTCTGATGAACTCTTTGCTATTTACTTTTAAATAAATCATTTTCTCCCAATCGAACTGCTTTCATCGGGTGAGCTCTTTTCTTTTAAATGTACACCTTGAATCTAATTGAACTCTGCGCTTCCGGAGAACTCTTTGCTTCGGGATGTACTCCTTGGCTCTCGATGAATTCTTTTCTTCTTAACCAACTATTTTTTTCCGAATGAACTATGTTCATCTGCCGAACTCATTGCATCTGAATATTCACCATGCTACTATATGAACTCTTTCAGTTTGAATGAAATCTATTCTTCTGAAAGAACTCCGTTCTGCTGATGAGCTCTTTGCTTCAAATTGTACTCCTTGCTTTTAGATGAACTCTTTTCTTCTAAATGAAGTCCGTTCTTCAGATGAACTCATTGCTTTTATATGTACTCCTTTCTTCACAACAAAGTCATTCCTTCTAAACGAACAATTTCTTATGATCAACTCTCTGCTTCAGACTGTAATGTATGCTTATGAATGAACTCAATTCTTCTTAACGAACTTGCTTCTTCCGAACGAATTCAATTCTTCTAGTGAACTCTTTTCTCCGAATCGGACTCTTTGCTTTCGAATGAACTCTCTTTGCGTCTGATTGAATTCGTTGCTTTTGATTGAAATCCTCTCTTCTGAATGATCTTTTCTCTTCCGATGAGCTATTTGTTATTTGCTTTCGAATGAACTCTCTATTCTTCAGATGAAGTCTTTTCATCTTAGTGCACTTGTTTCTTCATAACGAACTTTTTTCTTCTGAAGAACACTTTGCTTTTGAATGAATACTTTGCCTGTGAATGTAAACTTTCCTTATGAACAAACATTTTTTTTCTGAATACACTGTTTTCATTTGATGAACACTTTACTTCTGAATGAGCAAGTTCCTTCTGAATAATCTCTTTTCTTCTGAACAAACTCTTTTCTTCAGATGAACTTTTAGCATCTAAAGGACACTTTGCTTTTGAATGAAATTTTTTTTTTTTCTAATGAACACTTTGCTTCGGAATGTTCTCCTCGCTGCTGGTAGAACGTTTCTCTTCTGGTAGACTCTTTGCCTCTGAATATACTCCTTGCATTAAAACAAACTCATCTTTTCAAAATGAACTCGTTCCTTCTAGTGAACTCTTTCCTTCTTACGAACCTATTACTTCTGATCGAACTCTTTCCTTCTAAATGCTTTTTGAATGAGCTATGTGCGTTTGAATAAACTCCCTTCTGTTGAGTGAACTCTACTTTTTTGATGAATCCTATGCTATCGAATGAACTATATGCTTCTGAATAAACTCTTGTCTTCTAAAACGAACTATTTTCTTCATATGAACTCTTTGCTTCTAGACTAACTTTATGCTTCTTAATGTACTCTTTCCTTCGAAATGAAAGCTTTCCTTCTCGACAAGCTCTTTTCTTTTGAACGAAATATTTATTACTGAAGAACTCTTTGGTTCTAACCCCAAACTTTCCATAAGAACTCTTTACATTTATACGAACTCCTTATTTTTGAATAAATGTCTTTCTTCTAAATCAACTCTATTCTTATGAATAAACTCATCTCCTCCGACGAACTCATTTCTTCTGAACGAACTCTTTTTTTTGATGAACGCTGTGCTTCTTAACGAACTCTTTGCTTCTAAATGACAACCTCACTTTCGAGTGAAGTCGTTCTGTCTGAATGAATTCATTACTTCGAAATGATCTCTCTTCCTCCAACTAAACTCTTTTCACGTTAAAAACCATTTTCTTCTTAAGGAACTCGATTTTCCAGTGGACACTTTGCTTTGGAACGGGCGCATTGCTTTCGAAGGAACCCTTTCTTCCAAACAAACGCCTTTCTTCAGATCCACTCTTAATTTCGAAATGAACTCTACGCCTCTAAATATACCACTTCCTGTGATGAACTCTTTTATTCTGAATCAAGTCTTTTTTGTGATGAACGCCGTCATTCTCAATCAAGTCTTTTTAGCTAATGAACTCTTTGCTACCGTGTACACTCCCTACTTCGGAATGAGCATATTTCTTTTGATGAACTATTTGCATCATGATGTACTCCTTGCATATGAATGAACTCTAATTTTCTTAAGGAACTAGCTTCTTCTGAATGAACTCCTTTCTTCTAGTGAACTCTTTATTTTGAAATGAACCCTCTGCTCTTAGATGAACTCTTTGCTACCGTGTACACTCCCTACTTCAGAATGAGCATATTTCTTTTGATGAACTATTTGCATCATAATGTACTCCTTGCCTATGAATGAACTCTAATTTTCTTAATGAATTAGCTTCTTCTGAATGAATTCTTTTCTTCTAGTGAACTCTTTATTTTGAAATGAACCCTCTGCTCTTGGATGAACTCTTTGCTCCTGACTGAACTCCCATCTTTTGAACGAATGTTTGCTTCTGAATCAACTCCTGGCTTTTGAATGAACTCTATGCTTCTGAATATACTCATTTCCTCCGAACTCCTGCTTTTGAATGAACTCTATACTTCTGAATATACTTATTTCTTTTAAATGAACTCTTTTCTTCTAATCAACTCTTTATATTGAAATGAACTCTTTGCTTCTAAATGCACTCCTTTCTTCTGAATGAACTCCTTGCTTCTAATCGAACTCTTTCCGTTCGAATGTACTCATTGCTTTTGAAAGAAGAACGATGTTCGTAAGAATGAACTCCCCTCCATTGAATGAACTATTCTTTTAATGAATTTTTTCCCCGTGAATGAACTCTTTGCTTCTGAATGAACTCTCTTCTTCTAAACGAACTATTTTATTCAAGTGAACTCTTTGCTTCTAGACGAATTCTAAGCTTCTTAATGTACTCCTTTTTTCTGAATGAACTCATTCCTTCTCAACGAGCTCTTTTATTCTAATTAACGCTTCGCTTTTCAGTATACCCCATGCTTCTGAATGAACTCTTTTCTTATGAACGAAATCTTTACTATTGAAGAACTCTTTGCTTCTAAATTCAAACTTTCCATATGAACTCATTACTTTTAAACAAACTCCTTACCTTTGAATGAATGTCTTTCCTCTGAATGAACTCTATTCTTCCGATTAAACACATTTCCTCTGATGAACTCATTTCCTGTGAACGAACTCTTTTATTCTTATGAACCTTGTGCTTCTTAATGATTTCTTTGCTTCTGAATGACAACCTCGCATTTGAATGTACTCATTCGGTCAGAATGAACTCATTAGTTCGAAATGAACTCTTTTCTTACTATAAACCATTTTCTTCTGAATGAACTTGATTTTTCGATGGACACCTTGTTGTGGAATGAGCACATTGCTTCAGAAGGAATACTTTTCTTCCAAATGAACTCTTTCCTTCTAATCAAATCCTAATTTCAAAATGAACTCCTCGCTTCTAAATGCACTCCTTCCTGTGATAAAACATTTTTCTTCTTAATCAAGTCTTTTCTGTGCTGAACACCTTCCTTCTGAATCAATTTTTTTCTACTGATAAGCTCATTGCTTTTGCATACACTCCTCGCTTCAGAATGAGCATATTTCTTCTGATCAACTCATTGCATCATAATGTACTCCTTGCCTCTGAATGAATTCTTAATGAACTACCTTCTTCTGAATGAATTCTTTTCTTCTAGTGAACTCTTTACTTTGAATTGAACCCTTTCCTCTTGGATGGACTCTTTGCTCCTGGCCAAACTCCCAGCTTTTGAACGAACTATTTGATTTTGAATCGACTCCTTGCTTTTGAATGAACTCCATGTTTCTTAATATACTTATTTCCTTCGATGAACCCATTTCTTATAAACGAACTCTTTTCTTCTGATCAACTCTTTATATCGAAATGACCTCCTCGCTTCCAAATATACTCCTTTCTTCTGAATGAACTCCTTGCTTTCAATCGAACTCTTTCTGTCTGAATGTACTCGTTGCTTTTGAATGAATGATGCTCGTACGAATGAACTCCCCTCTACCGAGTGAACTCTTCTTTTAATGAATTCTTTGCTTCCGAATGAACTCTTTCCTTCAAAACGAGCTATTTTCTTCACCTCAACTCTTTGCTTCTAGACGAACTCTAAGCTTCATAGTGTACTCCTTCTTTCTGAATAAACTCTTTCCTTCTTAACGAACTCTTTTCTTCTAATTGACTCTTCATTTTTTAGGATATCCCGTGCCTCTAAATGAACTCTTTTCTTATGAATGAAATCTTTACTACTCAAGAACTCTTTTTGGTTCTAAATGCAAACTTTCCAAAGGAACGCATTACTTTCAAAAACACTCCTTACCTCTGAATGAATGTCTTTCTTCTTAATGAACTCTATTATTCTGATTGAACTCATTTCCTCTGATGAACTCATTTCTTGTGAACGAACTTTTTTCTTCAGTTGAATTTTGTACCTCTTAATGATCACCTTGCTTCAGAATGACAGCCTTGCTTTCGAATGAACTCGTCCGGTCTGAATGAACTCATTAGTTCGAAATGAACTCCCCCTTTTGCAGCTGAAATTTTTTCTTACTATAAGCCATTTTCTTCTAGAAAAACTCGATTTTCCGATGGACACCTTGTTTTGGATGTGGAGCGCATTGCTTCAAACAGAATACTTTTCTTGCAAATGAACTCTTTTCTTCTAATCAAATCTTAATTTCGAAATGAACTCCCTGCTTCTAACTGTACTCCTACCTGTGATAAACCTTTTTCTTCTTAATCAAGTCTTTTCTGCGATGAACACCTTCCTTCTGGATCAAGTCTTTTCAACTGATGAACTATTTGCTTCTATATACACTCCTTGCTTCGGAATGGGCTCATTTCTTTTGATCAACTCTTTGCTTCATAATGTACTCCTTGCCTCTAAATGAACTTTGTTCTTCATAGTGTACTTGCTTCTTCTGAAGGAATTCTTTTCTTCTCGCGAACTCTTTGCTTTGAATTGAACTCTTTGCTCTCGATTGAACTCTTCGCTTCTGACTGAACTCCTTACTTTTGAATGATTTCTTTGCTTGTCATTGAACTCCTGGCTTTCGAATTAACTCTACGCTTCTGAATAAACTCATTTCCTCTAAACAAACTCTTTTCTTTCGATCAACTCTTTATATCAAAATGAACTCCTCACTTTGAAAAGCACTCCTTTCGTCTGATGAACTCTTTGCTATTTACTTTTAAATAAATCATTTTCTCCCAATCGAACTGCTTTCATCGGGTGAGCTCTTTTCTTTTAAATGTACACCTTGAATCTAATTGAACTCTGCGCTTCCGGAGAACTCTTTGCTTCGGGATGTACTCCTTGGCTCTCGATGAATTCTTTTCTTCTTAACCAACTATTTTTTTCCGAATGAACTATGTTCATCTGCCGAACTCATTGCATCTGAATATTCACCATGCTACTATATGAACTCTTTCAGTTTGAATGAAATCTATTCTTCTGAAAGAACTCCGTTCTGCTGATGAGCTCTTTGCTTCAAATTGTACTCCTTGCTTTTAGATGAACTCTTTTCTTCTAAATGAAGTCCGTTCTTCAGATGAACTCATTGCTTTTATATGTACTCCTTTCTTCACAACAAAGTCATTCCTTCTAAACGAACAATTTCTTATGATCAACTCTCTGCTTCAGACTGTAATGTATGCTTATGAATGAACTCAATTCTTCTTAACGAACTTGCTTCTTCCGAACGAATTCAATTCTTCTAGTGAACTCTTTTCTCCGAATCGGACTCTTTGCTTTCGAATGAACTCTCTTTGCGTCTGATTGAATTCGTTGCTTTTGATTGAAATCCTCTCTTCTGAATGATCTTTTCTCTTCCGATGAGCTATTTGTTATTTGCTTTCGAATGAACTCTCTATTCTTCAGATGAAGTCTTTTCATCTTAGTGCACTTGTTTCTTCATAACGAACTTTTTTCTTCTGAAGAACACTTTGCTTTTGAATGAATACTTTGCCTGTGAATGTAAACTTTCCTTATGAACAAACATTTTTTTTCTGAATACACTGTTTTCATTTGATGAACACTTTACTTCTGAATGAGCAAGTTCCTTCTGAATAATCTCTTTTCTTCTGAACAAACTCTTTTCTTCAGATGAACTTTTAGCATCTAAAGGACACTTTGCTTTTGAATGAAATTTTTTTTTTTTCTAATGAACACTTTGCTTCGGAATGTTCTCCTCGCTGCTGGTAGAACGTTTCTCTTCTGGTAGACTCTTTGCCTATGAATATACTCCTTGCATTAAAACAAACTCATCTTTTCAAAATGAACTCGTTCCTTCTAGTGAACTCTTTCCTTCTTACGAACCTATTACTTCTGATCGAACTCTTTCCTTCTAAATGCTTTTTGAATGAGCTATGTGCGTTTGAATAAACTCCCTTCTGTTGAGTGAACTCTACTTTTTTGATGAATCCTATGCTATCGAATGAACTATATGCTTCTGAATAAACTCTTGTCTTCTAAAACGAACTATTTTCTTCATATGAACTCTTTGCTTCTAGACTAACTTTATGCTTCTTAATGTACTCTTTCCTTCGAAATGAAAGCTTTCCTTCTCGACAAGCTCTTTTCTTTTGAACGAAATATTTATTACTGAAGAACTCTTTGGTTCTAACCCCAAACTTTCCATAAGAACTCTTTACATTTATACGAACTCCTTATTTTTGAATAAATGTCTTTCTTCTAAATCAACTCTATTCTTATGAATAAACTCATCTCCTCCGACGAACTCATTTCTTCTGAACGAACTCTTTTTTTCTGATGAACGCTGTGCTTCTTAACGAACTCTTTGCTTCTAAATGACAACCTCACTTTCGAGTGAAGTCGTTCTGTCTGAATGAATTCATTACTTCGAAATGATCTCTCTTCCTCCAACTAAACTCTTTTCACGTTAAAAACCATTTTCTTCTTAAGGAACTCGATTTTCCAGTGGACACTTTGCTTTGGAACGGGCGCATTGCTTTCGAAGGAACCCTTTCTTCCAAACAAACGCCTTTCTTCAGATCCACTCTTAATTTCGAAATGAACTCTACGCCTCTAAATATACCACTTCCTGTGATGAACTCTTTTATTCTGAATCAAGTCTTTTTTGTGATGAACGCCGTCATTCTCAATCAAGTCTTTTTAGCTAATGAACTCTTTGCTACCGTGTACACTCCCTACTTCGGAATGAGCATATTTCTTTTGATGAACTATTTGCATCATGATGTACTCCTTGCATATGAATGAACTCTAATTTTCTTAAGGAACTAGCTTCTTCTGAATGAACTCCTTTCTTCTAGTGAACTCTTTATTTTGAAATGAACCCTCTGCTCTTAGATGAACTCTTTGCTACCGTGTACACTCCCTACTTCAGAATGAGCATATTTCTTTTGATGAACTATTTGCATCATAATGTACTCCTTGCCTATGAATGAACTCTAATTTTCTTAATGAATTAGCTTCTTCTGAATGAATTCTTTTCTTCTAGTGAACTCTTTATTTTGAAATGAACCCTCTGCTCTTGGATGAACTCTTTGCTCCTGACTGAACTCCCATCTTTTGAACGAATGTTTGCTTCTGAATCAACTCCTGGCTTTTGAATGAACTCTATGCTTCTGAATATACTCATTTCCTCCGAACTCCTGCTTTTGAATGAACTCTATACTTCTGAATATACTTATTTCTTTTAAATGAACTCTTTTCTTCTAATCAACTCTTTATATTGAAATGAACTCTTTGCTTCTAAATGCACTCCTTTCTTCTGAATGAACTCCTTGCTTCTAATCGAACTCTTTCCGTTCGAATGTACTCATTGCTTTTGAAAGAAGAACGATGTTCGTAAGAATGAACTCCCCTCCATTGAATGAACTATTCTTTTAATGAATTTTTTCCCCGTGAATGAACTCTTTGCTTCTGAATGAACTCTCTTCTTCTAAACGAACTATTTTATTCAAGTGAACTCTTTGCTTCTAGACGAATTCTAAGCTTCTTAATGTACTCCTTTTTTCTGAATGAACTCATTCCTTCTCAACGAGCTCTTTTATTCTAATTAACGCTTCGCTTTTCAGTATACCCCATGCTTCTGAATGAACTCTTTTCTTATGAACGAAATCTTTACTATTGAAGAACTCTTTGCTTCTAAATTCAAACTTTCCATATGAACTCATTACTTTTAAACAAACTCCTTACCTTTGAATGAATGTCTTTCCTCTGAATGAACTCTATTCTTCCGATTAAACACATTTCCTCTGATGAACTCATTTCTTGTGAACGAACTCTTTTATTCTTATGAACCTTGTGCTTCTTAATGATTTCTTTGCTTCTGAATGACAACCTCGCATTTGAATGTACTCATTCGGTCAGAATGAACTCATTAGTTCGAAATGAACTCTTTTCTTACTATAAACCATTTTCTTCTGAATGAACTTGATTTTTCGATGGACACCTTGTTGTGGAATGAGCACATTGCTTCAGAAGGAATACTTTTCTTCCAAATGAACTCTTTCCTTCTAATCAAATCCTAATTTCAAAATGAACTCCTCGCTTCTAAATGCACTCCTTCCTGTGATAAAACATTTTTCTTCTTAATCAAGTCTTTTCTGTGCTGAACACCTTCCTTCTGAATCAATTTTTTTCTACTGATAAGCTCATTGCTTTTGCATACACTCCTCGCTTCAGAATGAGCATATTTCTTCTGATCAACTCATTGCATCATAATGTACTCCTTGCCTCTGAATGAATTCTTAATGAACTACCTTCTTCTGAATGAATTCTTTTCTTCTAGTGAACTCTTTACTTTGAATTGAACCCTTTCCTCTTGGATGGACTCTTTGCTCCTAGCCAAACTCCCAGCTTTTGAACGAACTATTTGATTTTGAATCGACTCCTTGCTTTTGAATGAACTCCATGTTTCTTAATATACTTTATTTCCTTCGATGAACCCATTTCTTATAAACGAACTCTTTTCTTCTGATCAACTCTTTATATCGAAATGACCTCCTCGCTTCCAAATATACTCCTTTCTTCTGAATGAACTCCTTGCTTTCAATCGAACTCTTTCTGTCTGAATGTACTCGTTGCTTTTGAATGAATGATGCTCGTACGAATGAACTCCCCTCTACCGAGTGAACTCTTCTTTTAATGAATTCTTTGCTTCCGAATGAACTCTTTCCTTCAAAACGAGCTATTTTCTTCACCTCAACTCTTTGCTTCTAGACGAACTCTAAGCTTCATAGTGTACTCCTTCTTTCTGAATAAACTCTTTCCTTCTTAACGAACTCTTTTCTTCTAATTGACTCTTCATTTTTTAGGATATCCCGTGCCTCTAAATGAACTCTTTTCTTATGAATGAAATCTTTACTACTCAAGAACTCTTTTTGGTTCTAAATGCAAACTTTCCAAAGGAACGCATTACTTTCAAAAACACTCCTTACCTCTGAATGAATGTCTTTCTTCTTAATGAACTCTATTATTCTGATTGAACTCATTTCCTCTGATGAACTCATTTCTTGTGAACGAACTTTTTTCTTCAGTTGAATTTTGTACCTCTTAATGATCACCTTGCTTCAGAATGACAGCCTTGCTTTCGAATGAACTCGTCCGGTCTGAATGAACTCATTAGTTCGAAATGAACTCCCCCTTTTGCAGCTGAAATTTTTTCTTACTATAAGCCATTTTCTTCTAGAAAAACTCGATTTTCCGATGGACACCTTGTTTTGGATGTGGAGCGCATTGCTTCAAACAGAATACTTTTCTTGCAAATGAACTCTTTTCTTCTAATCAAATCTTAATTTCGAAATGAACTCCCTGCTTCTAACTGTACTCCTACCTGTGATAAACCTTTTTCTTCCTAATCAAGTCTTTTCTGCGATGAACACCTTCCTTCTGGATCAAGTCTTTTCAACTGATGAACTATTTGCTTCTATATACACTCCTTGCTTCGGAATGGGCTCATTTCTTTTGATCAACTCTTTGCTTCATAATGTACTCCTTGCCTCTAAATGAACTCTGTTCTTCATAGTGTACTTGCTTCTTCTGAAGGAATTCTTTTCTTCTCGCGAACTCTTTGCTTTGAATTGAACTCTTTGCTCTCGATTGAACTCTTCGCTTCTGACTGAACTCCATACTTTTGAATGATTTCTTTGCTTGTCATTGAACTCCTGGCTTTCGAATTAACTCTACGCTTCTGAATAAACTCATTTCCTCTAAACAAACTCTTTTCTTTCGATCAACTCTTTATATCAAAATGAACTCCTCACTTTGAAAAGCACTCCTTTCGTCTGATGAACTCTTTGCTATTTACTTTTAAATAAATCATTTTCTCCCAATCGAACTGCTTTCATCGGGTGAGCTCTTTTCTTTTAAATGTACACCTTGAATCTAATTGAACTCTGCGCTTCCGGAGAACTCTTTGCTTCGGGATGTACTCCTTGGCTCTCGATGAATTCTTTTCTTCTTAACCAACTATTTTTTTCCGAATGAACTATGTTCATCTGCCGAACTCATTGCATCTGAATATTCACCATGCTACTATATGAACTCTTTCAGTTTGAATGAAATCTATTCTTCTGAAAGAACTCCGTTCTGCTGATGAGCTCTTTGCTTCAAATTGTACTCCTTGCTTTTAGATGAACTCTTTTCTTCTAAATGAAGTCCGTTCTTCAGATGAACTCATTGCTTTTATATGTACTCCTTTCTTCACAACAAAGTCATTCCTTCTAAACGAACAATTTCTTATGATCAACTCTCTGCTTCAGACTGTAATGTATGCTTATGAATGAACTCAATTCTTCTTAACGAACTTGCTTCTTCCGAACGAATTCAATTCTTCTAGTGAACTCTTTTCTCCGAATCGGACTCTTTGCTTTCGAATGAACTCTCTTTGCGTCTGATTGAATTCGTTGCTTTTGATTGAAATCCTCTCTTCTGAATGATCTTTTCTCTTCCGATGAGCTATTTGTTATTTGCTTTCGAATGAACTCTCTATTCTTCAGATGAAGTCTTTTCATCTTAGTGCACTTGTTTCTTCATAACGAACTTTTTTCTTCTGAAGAACACTTTGCTTTTGAATGAATACTTTGCCTGTGAATGTAAACTTTCCTTATGAACAAACATTTTTTTTCTGAATACACTGTTTTCATTTGATGAACACTTTACTTCTGAATGAGCAAGTTCCTTCTGAATAATCTCTTTTCTTCTGAACAAACTCTTTTCTTCAGATGAACTTTTAGCATCTAAAGGACACTTTGCTTTTGAATGAAATTTTTTTTTTTTCTAATGAACACTTTGCTTCGGAATGTTCTCCTCGCTGCTGGTAGAACGTTTCTCTTCTGGTAGACTCTTTGCCTATGAATATACTCCTTGCATTAAAACAAACTCATCTTTTCAAAATGAACTCGTTCCTTCTAGTGAACTCTTTCCTTCTTACGAACCTATTACTTCTGATCGAACTCTTTCCTTCTAAATGCTTTTTGAATGAGCTATGTGCGTTTGAATAAACTCCCTTCTGTTGAGTGAACTCTACTTTTTTGATGAATCCTATGCTATCGAATGAACTATATGCTTCTGAATAAACTCTTGTCTTCTAAAACGAACTATTTTCTTCATATGAACTCTTTGCTTCTAGACTAACTTTATGCTTCTTAATGTACTCTTTCCTTCGAAATGAAAGCTTTCCTTCTCGACAAGCTCTTTTCTTTTGAACGAAATATTTATTACTGAAGAACTCTTTGGTTCTAACCCCAAACTTTCCATAAGAACTCTTTACATTTATACGAACTCCTTATTTTTGAATAAATGTCTTTCTTCTAAATCAACTCTATTCTTATGAATAAACTCATCTCCTCCGACGAACTCATTTCTTCTGAACGAACTCTTTTTTTCTGATGAACGCTGTGCTTCTTAACGAACTCTTTGCTTCTAAATGACAACCTCACTTTCGAGTGAAGTCGTTCTGTCTGAATGAATTCATTACTTCGAAATGATCTCTCTTCCTCCAACTAAACTCTTTTCACGTTAAAAACCATTTTCTTCTTAAGGAACTCGATTTTCCAGTGGACACTTTGCTTTGGAACGGGCGCATTGCTTTCGAAGGAACCCTTTCTTCCAAACAAACGCCTTTCTTCAGATCCACTCTTAATTTCGAAATGAACTCTACGCCTCTAAATATACCACTTCCTGTGATGAACTCTTTTATTCTGAATCAAGTCTTTTTTGTGATGAACGCCGTCATTCTCAATCAAGTCTTTTTAGCTAATGAACTCTTTGCTACCGTGTACACTCCCTACTTCGGAATGAGCATATTTCTTTTGATGAACTATTTGCATCATGATGTACTCCTTGCATATGAATGAACTCTAATTTTCTTAAGGAACTAGCTTCTTCTGAATGAACTCCTTTCTTCTAGTGAACTCTTTATTTTGAAATGAACCCTCTGCTCTTAGATGAACTCTTTGCTACCGTGTACACTCCCTACTTCAGAATGAGCATATTTCTTTTGATGAACTATTTGCATCATAATGTACTCCTTGCCTATGAATGAACTCTAATTTTCTTAATGAATTAGCTTCTTCTGAATGAATTCTTTTCTTCTAGTGAACTCTTTATTTTGAAATGAACCCTCTGCTCTTGGATGAACTCTTTGCTCCTGACTGAACTCCCATCTTTTGAACGAATGTTTGCTTCTGAATCAACTCCTGGCTTTTGAATGAACTCTATGCTTCTGAATATACTCATTTCCTCCGAACTCCTGCTTTTGAATGAACTCTATACTTCTGAATATACTTATTTCTTTTAAATGAACTCTTTTCTTCTAATCAACTCTTTATATTGAAATGAACTCTTTGCTTCTAAATGCACTCCTTTCTTCTGAATGAACTCCTTGCTTCTAATCGAACTCTTTCCGTTCGAATGTACTCATTGCTTTTGAAAGAAGAACGATGTTCGTAAGAATGAACTCCCCTCCATTGAATGAACTATTCTTTTAATGAATTTTTTCCCCGTGAATGAACTCTTTGCTTCTGAATGAACTCTCTTCTTCTAAACGAACTATTTTATTCAAGTGAACTCTTTGCTTCTAGACGAATTCTAAGCTTCTTAATGTACTCCTTTTTTCTGAATGAACTCATTCCTTCTCAACGAGCTCTTTTATTCTAATTAACGCTTCGCTTTTCAGTATACCCCATGCTTCTGAATGAACTCTTTTCTTATGAACGAAATCTTTACTATTGAAGAACTCTTTGCTTCTAAATTCAAACTTTCCATATGAACTCATTACTTTTAAACAAACTCCTTACCTTTGAATGAATGTCTTTCCTCTGAATGAACTCTATTCTTCCGATTAAACACATTTCCTCTGATGAACTCATTTCTTGTGAACGAACTCTTTTATTCTTATGAACCTTGTGCTTCTTAATGATTTCTTTGCTTCTGAATGACAACCTCGCATTTGAATGTACTCATTCGGTCAGAATGAACTCATTAGTTCGAAATGAACTCTTTTCTTACTATAAACCATTTTCTTCTGAATGAACTTGATTTTTCGATGGACACCTTGTTGTGGAATGAGCACATTGCTTCAGAAGGAATACTTTTCTTCCAAATGAACTCTTTCCTTCTAATCAAATCCTAATTTCAAAATGAACTCCTCGCTTCTAAATGCACTCCTTCCTGTGATAAAACATTTTTCTTCTTAATCAAGTCTTTTCTGTGCTGAACACTTTCCTTCTGAATCAATTTTTTTCTACTGATAAGCTCATTGCTTTTGCATACACTCCTCGCTTCAGAATGAGCATATTTCTTCTGATCAACTCATTGCATCATAATGTACTCCTTGCTTCTGAATGAATTCTTAATGAACTACCTTCTTCTGAATGAATTCTTTTCTTCTAGTGAACTCTTTACTTTGAATTGAACCCTTTCCTCTTGGATGGACTCTTTGCTCCTAGCCAAACTCCCAGCTTTTGAACGAACTATTTGATTTTGAATCGACTCCTTGCTTTTGAATGAACTCCATGTTTCTTAATATACTTTATTTCCTTCGATGAACCCATTTCTTATAAACGAACTCTTTTCTTCTGATCAACTCTTTATATCGAAATGACCTCCTCGCTTTCAAATATACTCCTTTCTTCTGAATGAACTCCTTGCTTTCAATCGAACTCTTTCTGTCTGAATGTACTCGTTGCTTTTGAATGAATGATGCTCGTACGAATGAACTCCCCTCTACCGAGTGAACTCTTCTTTTAATGAATTCTTTGCTTCCGAATGAACTCTTTCCTTCAAAACGAGCTATTTTCTTCACCTCAACTCTTTGCTTCTAGACGAACTCTAAGCTTCATAGTGTACTCCTTCTTTCTGAATAAACTCTTTCCTTCTTAACGAACTCTTTTCTTCTAATTGACTCTTCATTTTTTAGGATATCCCGTGCCTCTAAATGAACTCTTTTCTTATGAATGAAATCTTTACTACTCAAGAACTCTTTTCGGTTCTAAATGCAAACTTTCCAAAGGAACGCATTACTTTCAAAAACACTCCTTACCTCTGAATGAATGTCTTTCTTCTTAATGAACTCTATTATTCTGATTGAACTCATTTCCTCTGATGAACTCATTTCTTGTGAACGAACTTTTTTCTTCAGTTGAATTTTGTACCTCTTAATGATCACCTTGCTTCAGAATGACAGCCTTGCTTTCGAATGAACTCGTCCGGTCTGAATGAACTCATTAGTTCGAAATGAACTCCCCCTTTTGCAGCTGAAATTTTTTCTTACTATAAGCCATTTTCTTCTAGAAAAACTCGATTTTCCGATGGACACCTTGTTTTGGATGTGGAGCGCATTGCTTCAAACAGAATACTTTTCTTGCAAATGAACTCTTTTCTTCTAATCAAATCTTAATTTCGAAATGAACTCCCTGCTTCTAACTGTACTCCTACCTGTGATAAACCTTTTTCTTCCTAATCAAGTCTTTTCTGCGATGAACACCTTCCTTCTGGATCAAGTCTTTTCAACTGATGAACTATTTGCTTCTATATACACTCCTTGCTTCGGAATGGGCTCATTTCTTTTGATCAACTCTTTGCTTCATAATGTACTCCTTGCCTCTAAATGAACTCTGTTCTTCATAGTGTACTTGCTTCTTCTGAAGGAATTCTTTTCTTCTCGCGAACTCTTTGCTTTGAATTGAACTCTTTGCTCTCGATTGAACTCTTCGCTTCTGACTGAACTCCTTACTTTTGAATGATTTCTTTGCTTGTCAATGAACTCCTGGCTTTCGAATTAACTCTACGCTTCTGAATAAACTCATTTCCTCTAAACAAACTCTTTTCTTTCGATCAACTCTTTATATCAAAATGAACTCCTCACTTTGAAAAGCACTCCTTTCGTCTGATGAACTCTTTGCTATTTACTTTTAAATAAATCATTTTCTCCCAATCGAACTGCTTTCATCGGGTGAGCTCTTTTCTTTTAAATGTACACCTTGAATCTAATTGAACTCTGCGCTTCCGGAGAACTCTTTGCTTCGGGATGTACTCCTTGGCTCTCGATGAATTCTTTTCTTCTTAACCAACTATTTTTTTCCGAATGAACTATGTTCATCTGCCGAACTCATTGCATCTGAATATTCACCATGCTACTATATGAACTCTTTCAGTTTGAATGAAATCTATTCTTCTGAAAGAACTCCGTTCTGCTGATGAGCTCTTTGCTTCAAATTGTACTCCTTGCTTTTAGATGAACTCTTTTCTTCTAAATGAAGTCCGTTCTTCAGATGAACTCATTGCTTTTATATGTACTCCTTTCTTCACAACAAAGTCATTCCTTCTAAACGAACAATTTCTTATGATCAACTCTCTGCTTCAGACTGTAATGTATGCTTATGAATGAACTCAATTCTTCTTAACGAACTTGCTTCTTCCGAACGAATTCAATTCTTCTAGTGAACTCTTTTCTCCGAATCGGACTCTTTGCTTTCGAATGAACTCTCTTTGCGTCTGATTGAATTCGTTGCTTTTGATTGAAATCCTCTCTTCTGAATGATCTTTTCTCTTCCGATGAGCTATTTGTTATTTGCTTTCGAATGAACTCTCTATTCTTCAGATGAAGTCTTTTCATCTTAGTGCACTTGTTTCTTCATAACGAACTTTTTTCTTCTGAAGAACACTTTGCTTTTGAATGAATACTTTGCCTGTGAATGTAAACTTTCCTTATGAACAAACATTTTTTTTCTGAATACACTGTTTTCATTTGATGAACACTTTACTTCTGAATGAGCAAGTTCCTTCTGAATAATCTCTTTTCTTCTGAACAAACTCTTTTCTTCAGATGAACTTTTAGCATCTAAAGGACACTTTGCTTTTGAATGAAATTTTTTTTTTTCTAATGAACACTTTGCTTCGGAATGTTCTCCTCGCTGCTGGTAGAACGTTTCTCTTCTGGTAGACTCTTTGCCTCTGAATATACTCCTTGCATTAAAACAAACTCATCTTTTCAAAATGAACTCGTTCCTTCTAGTGAACTCTTTCCTTCTTACGAACCTATTACTTCTGATCGAACTCTTTCCTTCTAAATGCTTTTTGAATGAGCTATGTGCGTTTGAATAAACTCCCTTCTGTTGAGTGAACTCTACTTTTTTGATGAATCCTATGCTATCGAATGAACTATATGCTTCTGAATAAACTCTTGTCTTCTAAAACGAACTATTTTCTTCATATGAACTCTTTGCTTCTAGACTAACTTTATGCTTCTTAATGTACTCTTTCCTTCGAAATGAAAGCTTTCCTTCTCGACAAGCTCTTTTCTTTTGAACGAAATATTTATTACTGAAGAACTCTTTGGTTCTAACCCCAAACTTTCCATAAGAACTCTTTACATTTATACGAACTCCTTATTTTTGTATAAATGTCTTTCTTCTAAATCAACTCTATTCTTATGAATAAACTCATCTCCTCCGACGAACTCATTTCTTCTGAACGAACTCTTTTTTTCTGATGAACGCTGTGCTTCTTAACGAACTCTTTGCTTCTAAATGACAACCTCACTTTCGAGTGAAGTCGTTCTGTCTGAATGAATTCATTACTTCGAAATGATCTCTCTTCCTCCAACTAAACTCTTTTCACGTTAAAAACCATTTTCTTCTTAAGGAACTCGATTTTCCAGTGGACACTTTGCTTTGGAACGGGCGCATTGCTTTCGAAGGAACCCTTTCTTCCAAACAAACGCCTTTCTTCAGATCCACTCTTAATTTCGAAATGAACTCTACGCCTCTAAATATACCACTTCCTGTGATGAACTCTTTTATTCTGAATCAAGTCTTTTTTGTGATGAACGCCGTCATTCTCAATCAAGTCTTTTTAGCTAATGAACTCTTTGCTACCGTGTACACTCCCTACTTCGGAATGAGCATATTTCTTTTGATGAACTATTTGCATCATGATGTACTCCTTGCATATGAATGAACTCTAATTTTCTTAAGGAACTAGCTTCTTCTGAATGAACTCCTTTCTTCTAGTGAACTCTTTATTTTGAAATGAACCCTCTGCTCTTAGATGAACTCTTTGCTACCGTGTACACTCCCTACTTCAGAATGAGCATATTTCTTTTGATGAACTATTTGCATCATAATGTACTCCTTGCCTATGAATGAACTCTAATTTTCTTAATGAATTAGCTTCTTCTGAATGAATTCTTTTCTTCTAGTGAACTCTTTATTTTGAAATGAACCCTCTGCTCTTGGATGAACTCTTTGCTCCTGACTGAACTCCCATCTTTTGAACGAATGTTTGCTTCTGAATCAACTCCTGGCTTTTGAATGAACTCTATGCTTCTGAATATACTCATTTCCTCCGAACTCCTGCTTTTGAATGAACTCTATACTTCTGAATATACTTATTTCTTTTAAATGAACTCTTTTCTTCTAATCAACTCTTTATATTGAAATGAACTCTTTGCTTCTAAATGCACTCCTTTCTTCTGAATGAACTCCTTGCTTCTAATCGAACTCTTTCCGTTCGAATGTACTCATTGCTTTTGAAAGAAGAACGATGTTCGTAAGAATGAAATCCCCTCCATTGAATGAACTATTCTTTTAATGAATTTTTTCCCCGTGAATGAACTCTTTGCTTCTGAATGAACTCTCTTCTTCTAAACGAACTATTTTATTCAAGTGAACTCTTTGCTTCTAGACGAATTCTAAGCTTCTTAATGTACTCCTTTTTTCTGAATGAACTCATTCCTTCTCAACGAGCTCTTTTATTCTAATTAACGCTTCGCTTTTCAGTATACCCCATGCTTCTGAATGAACTCTTTTCTTATGAACGAAATCTTTACTATTGAAGAACTCTTTGCTTCTAAATTCAAACTTTCCATATGAACTCATTACTTTTAAACAAACTCCTTACCTTTGAATGAATGTCTTTCCTCTGAATGAACTCTATTCTTCCGATTAAACACATTTCCTCTGATGAACTCATTTCCTGTGAACGAACTCTTTTATTCTTATGAACCTTGTGCTTCTTAATGATTTCTTTGCTTCTGAATGACAACCTTGCATTTGAATGTACTCATTCGGTCAGAATGAACTCATTAGTTCGAAATGAACTCTTTTCTTACTATAAACCATTTTCTTCTGAATGAACTTGATTTTTCGATGGACACCTTGTTGTGGAATGAGCACATTGCTTCAGAAGGAATACTTTTCTTCCAAATGAACTCTTTCCTTCTAATCAAATCCTAATTTCAAAATGAACTCCTCGCTTCTAAATGCACTCCTTCCTGTGATAAAACATTTTTCTTCTTAATCAAGTCTTTTCTGTGCTGAACACCTTCCTTCTGAATCAATTTTTTTCTACTGATAAGCTCATTGCTTTTGCATACACTCCTCGCTTCAGAATGAGCATATTTCTTCTGATCAACTCATTGCATCATAATGTACTCCTTGCCTCTGAATGAATTCTTAATGAACTACCTTCTTCTGAATGAATTCTTTTCTTCTAGTGAACTCTTTACTTTGAATTGAACCCTTTCCTCTTGGATGGACTCTTTGCTCCTGGCCAAACTCCCAGCTTTTGAACGAACTATTTGATTTTGAATCGACTCCTTGCTTTTGAATGAACTCCATGTTTCTTAATATACTTATTTCCTTCGATGAACCCATTTCTTATAAACGAACTCTTTTCTTCTGATCAACTCTTTATATCGAAATGACCTCCTCGCTTCCAAATATACTCCTTTCTTCTGAATGAACTCCTTGCTTTCAATCGAACTCTTTCTGTCTGAATGTACTCGTTGCTTTTGAATGAATGATGCTCGTACGAATGAACTCCCCTCTACCGAGTGAACTCTTCTTTTAATGAATTCTTTGCTTCCGAATGAACTCTTTCCTTCAAAATGAGCTATTTTCTTCACCTCAACTCTTTGCTTCTAGACGAACTCTAAGCTTCATAGCGTACTCCTCCTTTCTGAATAAACTCTTTCCTTCTTAACGAACTCTTTTCTTCTAATTGACTCTTCATTTTTTAGGATATCCCGTGCCTCTAAATGAACTCTTTTCTTATGAATGAAATCTTTACTACTCAAGAACTCTTTGGTTCTAAATGCAAACTTTCCAAAGGAACGCATTACTTTCAAAAACACTCCTTACCTCTGAATGAATGTCTTTCTTCTTAATGAACTCTATTATTCTGATTGAACTCATTTCCTCTGATGAACTCATTTCTTGTGAACGAACTTTTTTCTTCAGTTGAATTTTGTACCTCTTAATGATCACCTTGCTTCAGAATGACAGCCTTGCTTTCGAATGAACTCGTCCGGTCTGAATGAACTCATTAGTTCGAAATGAACTCCCCCTTTTGCAGCAGAAATTTTTTCTTACTATAAGCCATTTTCTTCTAGAAAAACTCGATTTTCCGATGGACACCTTGTTTTGGATGTGGAGCGCATTGCTTCAAACAGAATACTTTTCTTGCAAATGAACTCTTTTCTTCTAATCAAATCTTAATTTCGAAATGAACTCCCTGCTTCTAACTGTACTCCTACCTGTGATAAACCTTTTTCTTCTTAATCAAGTCTTTTCTGCGATGAACACCTTCCTTCTGGATCAAGTCTTTTCAACTGATGAACTATTTGCTTCTATATACACTCCTTGCTTCGGAATGGGCTCATTTCTTTTGATCAACTCTTTGCTTCATAATGTACTCCTTGCCTCTAAATGAACTCTGTTCTTCATAGTGTACTTGCTTCTTCTGAAGGAATTCTTTTCTTCTCGCGAACTCTTTGCTTTGAATTGAACTCTTTGCTCTCGATTGAACTCTTCGCTTCTGACTGAACTCCTTACTTTTGAATGATTTCTTTGCTTGTCAATGAACTCCTGGCTTTCGAATTAACTCTACGCTTCTGAATAAACTCATTTCCTCTAAACAAACTCTTTTCTTTCGATCAACTCATTATATCAAAATGAACTCCGCACTTTGAAAAGCACTCCTTTCGTCTGATGAACTCTTTGCTATTTACTTTTAAATAAATCATTTTCTCCCAATCGAACTGCTTTCATCGGGTGAGCTCTTTTCTTTTAAATGTACACCTTGAATCTAATTGAACTCTGCGCTTCCGGAGAACTCTTTGCTTCGGGATGTACTCCTTGGCTCTCGATGAATTCTTTTCTTCTTAACCAACTATTTTTTTCCGAATGAACTATGTTCATCTGGCGAACTCATTGCATCTGAATATTCACCATGCTACTATATGAACTCTTTCAGTTTGAATGAAATCTATTCTTCTGAAAGAACTCCGTTCTGCTGATGAGCTCTTTGCTTCAAATTGTACTCCTTGCTTTTAGATGAACTCTTTTCTTCTAAATGAAGTCCGTTCTTCAGATGAACTCATTGCTTTTATATGTACTCCTTTCTTCACAACAAAGTCATTCCTTCTAAACGAACAATTTCTTATGATCAACTCTCTACTTCAGACTGTAATGTATGCTTATGAATGAACTCAATTCTTCTTAACGAACTTGCTTCTTCCGAACGAATTCAATTCTTCTAGTGAACTCTTTTCTCCGAATCGGACTCTTTGCTTTCGAATGAACTCTCTTTGCGTCTGATTGAATTCGTTGCTTTTGATTGAAATCCTCTCTTCTGAATGATCTTTTCTCTTCCGATGAGCTATTTGTTATTTGCTTTCGAATGAACTCTCTATTCTTCAGATGAAGTCTTTTCATCTTAGTGCACTTGTTTCTTCATAACGAACTTTTTTCTTCTGAAGAACACTTTGCTTTTGAATGAATACTTTGCCTGTGAATGTAAACTTTCCTTATGAACAAACATTTTTTTTCTGAATACACTGTTTTCATTTGATGAACACTTTACTTCTGAATGAGCTAGTTCCTTCTGAATAATCTCTTTTCTTCTGAACAAACTCTTTTCTTCAGATGAACTTTTAGCATCTAAAGGACACTTTGCTTTTGAATGAAATTTTTTTTTTTCTAATGAACACTTTGCTTCGGAATGTTCTCCTCGCTGCTGGTAGAACGTTTCTCTTCTGGTAGACTCTTTGCCTCTGAATATACTCCTTGCATTAAAACAAACTCATCTTTTCAAAATGAACTCGTTCCTTCTAGTGAACTCTTTCCTTCTTACGAACCTATTACTTCTGATCGAACTCTTTCCTTCTAAATGCTTTTTGAATGAGCTATGTGCGTTTGAATAAACTCCCTTCTGTTGAGTGAACTCTACTTTTTTGATGAATCCTATGCTATCGAATGAACTATATGCTTCTGAATAAACTCTTGTCTTCTAAAACGAACTATTTTCTTCATATGAACTCTTTGCTTCTAGACTAACTTTATGCTTCTTAATGTACTCTTTCCTTCGAAATGAAAGCTTTCCTTCTCGACAAGCTCTTTTCTTTTGAACGAAATATTTATTACTGAAGAACTCTTTGGTTCTAACCCCAAACTTTCCATAAGAACTCTTTACATTTATACGAACTCCTTATTTTTGAATAAATGTCTTTCTTCTAAATCAACTCTATTCTTATGAATAAACTCATCTCCTCCGACGAACTCATTTCTTCTGAACGAACTCTTTTTTTCTGATGAACGCTGTGCTTCTTAACGAACTCTTTGCTTCTAAATGACAACCTCACTTTCGAGTGAAGTCGTTCTGTCTGAATGAATTCATTACTTCGAAATGATCTCTCTTCCTCCAACTAAACTCTTTTCACGTTAAAAACCATTTTCTTCTTAAGGAACTCGATTTTCCAGTGGACACTTTGCTTTGGAACGGGCGCATTGCTTTCGAAGGAACCCTTTCTTCCAAACAAACGCCTTTCTTCAGATCCACTCTTAATTTCGAAATGAACTCTACGCCTCTAAATATACCACTTCCTGTGATGAACTCTTTTATTCTGAATCAAGTCTTTTTTGTGATGAACGCCGTCATTCTCAATCAAGTCTTTTTAGCTAATGAACTCTTTGCTACCGTGTACACTCCCTACTTCGGAATGAGCATATTTCTTTTGATGAACTATTTGCATCATGATGTACTCCTTGCATATGAATGAACTCTAATTTTCTTAAGGAACTAGCTTCTTCTGAATGAACTCCTTTCTTCTAGTGAACTCTTTATTTTGAAATGAACCCTCTGCTCTTAGATGAACTCTTTGCTACCGTGTACACTCCCTACTTCAGAATGAGCATATTTCTTTTGATGAACTATTTGCATCATAATGTACTCCTTGCCTATGAATGAACTCTAATTTTCTTAATGAATTAGCTTCTTCTGAATGAATTCTTTTCTTCTAGTGAACTCTTTATTTTGAAATGAACCCTCTGCTCTTGGATGAACTCTTTGCTCCTGACTGAACTCCCATCTTTTGAACGAATGTTTGCTTCTGAATCAACTCCTGGCTTTTGAATGAACTCTATGCTTCTGAATATACTCATTTCCTCCGAACTCCTGCTTTTGAATGAACTCTATACTTCTGAATATACTTATTTCTTTTAAATGAACTCTTTTCTTCTAATCAACTCTTTATATTGAAATGAACTCTTTGCTTCTAAATGCACTCCTTTCTTCTGAATGAACTCCTTGCTTCTAATCGAACTCTTTCCGTTCGAATGTACTCATTGCTTTTGAAAGAAGAACGATGTTCGTAAGAATGAAATCCCCTCCATTGAATGAACTATTCTTTTAATGAATTTTTTCCCCGTGAATGAACTCTTTGCTTCTGAATGAACTCTCTTCTTCTAAACGAACTATTTTATTCAAGTGAACTCTTTGCTTCTAGACGAATTCTAAGCTTCTTAATGTACTCCTTTTTTCTGAATGAACTCATTCCTTCTCAACGAGCTCTTTTATTCTAATTAACGCTTCGCTTTTCAGTATACCCCATGCTTCTGAATGAACTCTTTTCTTATGAACGAAATCTTTACTATTGAAGAACTCTTTGCTTCTAAATTCAAACTTTCCATATGAACTCATTACTTTTAAACAAACTCCTTACCTTTGAATGAATGTCTTTCCTCTGAATGAACTCTATTCTTCCGATTAAACACATTTCCTCTGATGAACTCATTTCCTGTGAACGAACTCTTTTATTCTTATGAACCTTGTGCTTCTTAATGATTTCTTTGCTTCTGAATGACAACCTTGCATTTGAATGTACTCATTCGGTCAGAATGAACTCATTAGTTCGAAATGAACTCTTTTCTTACTATAAACCATTTTCTTCTGAATGAACTTGATTTTTCGATGGACACCTTGTTGTGGAATGAGCACATTGCTTCAGAAGGAATACTTTTCTTCCAAATGAACTCTTTCCTTCTAATCAAATCCTAATTTCAAAATGAACTCCTCGCTTCTAAATGCACTCCTTCCTGTGATAAAACATTTTTCTTCTTAATCAAGTCTTTTCTGTGCTGAACACCTTCCTTCTGAATCAATTTTTTTCTACTGATAAGCTCATTGCTTTTGCATACACTCCTCGCTTCAGAATGAGCATATTTCTTCTGATCAACTCATTGCATCATAATGTACTCCTTGCCTCTGAATGAATTCTTAATGAACTACCTTCTTCTGAATGAATTCTTTTCTTCTAGTGAACTCTTTACTTTGAATTGAACCCTTTCCTCTTGGATGGACTCTTTGCTCCTGGCCAAACTCCCAGCTTTTGAACGAACTATTTGATTTTGAATCGACTCCTTGCTTTTGAATGAACTCCATGTTTCTTAATATACTTATTTCCTTCGATGAACCCATTTCTTATAAACGAACTCTTTTCTTCTGATCAACTCTTTATATCGAAATGACCTCCTCGCTTCCAAATATACTCCTTTCTTCTGAATGAACTCCTTGCTTTCAATCGAACTCTTTCTGTCTGAATGTACTCGTTGCTTTTGAATGAATGATGCTCGTACGAATGAACTCCCCTCTACCGAGTGAACTCTTCTTTTAATGAATTCTTTGCTTCCGAATGAACTCTTTCCTTCAAAATGAGCTATTTTCTTCACCTCAACTCTTTGCTTCTAGACGAACTCTAAGCTTCATAGCGTACTCCTCCTTTCTGAATAAACTCTTTCCTTCTTAACGAACTCTTTTCTTCTAATTGACTCTTCATTTTTTAGGATATCCCGTGCCTCTAAATGAACTCTTTTCTTATGAATGAAATCTTTACTACTCAAGAACTCTTTGGTTCTAAATGCAAACTTTCCAAAGGAACGCATTACTTTCAAAAACACTCCTTACCTCTGAATGAATGTCTTTCTTCTTAATGAACTCTATTATTCTGATTGAACTCATTTCCTCTGATGAACTCATTTCTTGTGAACGAACTTTTTTCTTCAGTTGAATTTTGTACCTCTTAATGATCACCTTGCTTCAGAATGACAGCCTTGCTTTCGAATGAACTCGTCCGGTCTGAATGAACTCATTAGTTCGAAATGAACTCCCCCTTTTGCAGCAGAAATTTTTTCTTACTATAAGCCATTTTCTTCTAGAAAAACTCGATTTTCCGATGGACACCTTGTTTTGGATGTGGAGCGCATTGCTTCAAACAGAATACTTTTCTTGCAAATGAACTCTTTTCTTCTAATCAAATCTTAATTTCGAAATGAACTCCCTGCTTCTAACTGTACTCCTACCTGTGATAAACCTTTTTCTTCTTAATCAAGTCTTTTCTGCGATGAACACCTTCCTTCTGGATCAAGTCTTTTCAACTGATGAACTATTTGCTTCTATATACACTCCTTGCTTCGGAATGGGCTCATTTCTTTTGATCAACTCTTTGCTTCATAATGTACTCCTTGCCTCTAAATGAACTCTGTTCTTCATAGTGTACTTGCTTCTTCTGAAGGAATTCTTTTCTTCTCGCGAACTCTTTGCTTTGAATTGAACTCTTTGCTCTCGATTGAACTCTTCGCTTCTGACTGAACTCCTTACTTTTGAATGATTTCTTTGCTTGTCAATGAACTCCTGGCTTTCGAATTAACTCTACGCTTCTGAATAAACTCATTTCCTCTAAACAAACTCTTTTCTTTCGATCAACTCATTATATCAAAATGAACTCCGCACTTTGAAAAGCACTCCTTTCGTCTGATGAACTCTTTGCTATTTACTTTTAAATAAATCATTTTCTCCCAATCGAACTGCTTTCATCGGGTGAGCTCTTTTCTTTTAAATGTACACCTTGAATCTAATTGAACTCTGCGCTTCCGGAGAACTCTTTGCTTCGGGATGTACTCCTTGGCTCTCGATGAATTCTTTTCTTCTTAACCAACTATTTTTTTCCGAATGAACTATGTTCATCTGGCGAACTCATTGCATCTGAATATTCACCATGCTACTATATGAACTCTTTCAGTTTGAATGAAATCTATTCTTCTGAAAGAACTCCGTTCTGCTGATGAGCTCTTTGCTTCAAATTGTACTCCTTGCTTTTAGATGAACTCTTTTCTTCTAAATGAAGTCCGTTCTTCAGATGAACTCATTGCTTTTATATGTACTCCTTTCTTCACAACAAAGTCATTCCTTCTAAACGAACAATTTCTTATGATCAACTCTCTGCTTCAGACTGTAATGTATGCTTATGAATGAACTCAATTCTTCTTAACGAACTTGCTTCTTCCGAACGAATTCAATTCTTCTAGTGAACTCTTTTCTCCGAATCGGACTCTTTGCTTTCGAATGAACTCTCTTTGCGTCTGATTGAATTCGTTGCTTTTGATTGAAATCCTCTCTTCTGAATGATCTTTTCTCTTCCGATGAGCTATTTGTTATTTGCTTTCGAATGAACTCTCTATTCTTCAGATGAAGTCTTTTCATCTTAGTGCACTTGTTTCTTCATAACGAACTTTTTTCTTCTGAAGAACACTTTGCTTTTGAATGAATACTTTGCCTGTGAATGTAAACTTTCCTTATGAACAAACATTTTTTTTCTGAATACACTGTTTTCATTTGATGAACACTTTACTTCTGAATGAGCAAGTTCCTTCTGAATAATCTCTTTTCTTCTGAACAAACTCTTTTCTTCAGATGAACTTTTAGCATCTAAAGGACACTTTGCTTTTGAATGAAATTTTTTTTTTTCTAATGAACACTTTGCTTCGGAATGTTCTCCTCGCTGCTGGTAGAACGTTTCTCTTCTGGTAGACTCTTTGCCTCTGAATATACTCCTTGCATTAAAACAAACTCATCTTTTCAAAATGAACTCGTTCCTTCTAGTGAACTCTTTCCTTCTTACGAACCTATTACTTCTGATCGAACTCTTTCCTTCTAAATGCTTTTTGAATGAGCTATGTGCGTTTGAATAAACTCCCTTCTGTTGAGTGAACTCTACTTTTTTGATGAATCCTATGCTATCGAATGAACTATATGCTTCTGAATAAACTCTTGTCTTCTAAAACGAACTATTTTCTTCATATGAACTCTTTGCTTCTAGACTAACTTTATGCTTCTTAATGTACTCTTTCCTTCGAAATGAAAGCTTTCCTTCTCGACAAGCTCTTTTCTTTTGAACGAAATATTTATTACTGAAGAACTCTTTGGTTCTAACCCCAAACTTTCCATAAGAACTCTTTACATTTATACGAACTCCTTATTTTTGAATAAATGTCTTTCTTCTAAATCAACTCTATTCTTATGAATAAACTCATCTCCTCCGACGAACTCATTTCTTCTGAACGAACTCTTTTTTTCTGATGAACGCTGTGCTTCTTAACGAACTCTTTGCTTCTAAATGACAACCTCACTTTCGAGTGAAGTCGTTCTGTCTGAATGAATTCATTACTTCGAAATGATCTCTCTTCCTCCAACTAAACTCTTTTCACGTTAAAAACCATTTTCTTCTTAAGGAACTCGATTTTCCAGTGGACACTTTGCTTTGGAACGGGCGCATTGCTTTCGAAGGAACCCTTTCTTCCAAACAAACGCCTTTCTTCAGATCCACTCTTAATTTCGAAATGAACTCTACGCCTCTAAATATACCACTTCCTGTGATGAACTCTTTTATTCTGAATCAAGTCTTTTTTGTGATGAACGCCGTCATTCTCAATCAAGTCTTTTTAGCTAATGAACTCTTTGCTACCGTGTACACCCCCTACTTCGGAATGAGCATATTTCTTTTGATGAACTATTTGCATCATGATGTACTCCTTGCATATGAATGAACTCTAATTTTCTTAAGGAACTAGCTTCTTCTGAATGAACTCCTTTCTTCTAGTGAACTCTTTATTTTGAAATGAACCCTCTGCTCTTAGATGAACTCTTTGCTACCGTGTACACTCCCTACTTCAGAATGAGCATATTTCTTTTGATGAACTATTTGCATCATAATGTACTCCTTGCCTATGAATGAACTCTAATTTTCTTAATGAATTAGCTTCTTCTGAATGAATTCTTTTCTTCTAGTGAACTCTTTATTTTGAAATGAACCCTCTGCTCTTGGATGAACTCTTTGCTCCTGACTGAACTCCCATCTTTTGAACGAATGTTTGCTTCTGAATCAACTCCTGGCTTTTGAATGAACTCTATGCTTCTGAATATACTCATTTCCTCCGAACTCCTGCTTTTGAATGAACTCTATACTTCTGAATATACTTATTTCTTTTAAATGAACTCTTTTCTTCTAATCAACTCTTTATATTGAAATGAACTCTTTGCTTCTAAATGCACTCCTTTCTTCTGAATGAACTCCTTGCTTCTAATCGAACTCTTTCCGTTCGAATGTACTCATTGCTTTTGAAAGAAGAACGATGTTCGTAAGAATGAACTCCCCTCCATTGAATGAACTATTCTTTTAATGAATTTTTTCCCCGTGAATGAACTCTTTGCTTCTGAATGAACTCTCTTCTTCTAAACGAACTATTTTATTCAAGTGAACTCTTTGCTTCTAGACGAATTCTAAGCTTCTTAATGTACTCCTTTTTTCTGAATGAACTCATTCCTTCTCAACGAGCTCTTTTATTCTAATTAACGCTTCGCTTTTCAGTATACCCCATGCTTCTGAATGAACTCTTTTCTTATGAACGAAATCTTTACTATTGAAGAACTCTTTGCTTCTAAATTCAAACTTTCCATATGAACTCATTACTTTTAAACAAACTCCTTACCTTTGAATGAATGTCTTTCCTCTGAATGAACTCTATTCTTCCGATTAAACACATTTCCTCTGATGAACTCATTTCCTGTGAACGAACTCTTTTATTCTTATGAACCTTGTGCTTCTTAATGATTTCTTTGCTTCTGAATGACAACCTTGCATTTGAATGTACTCATTCGGTCAGAATGAACTCATTAGTTCGAAATGAACTCTTTTCTTACTATAAACCATTTTCTTCTGAATGAACTTGATTTTTCGATGGACACCTTGTTGTGGAATGAGCACATTGCTTCAGAAGGAATACTTTTCTTCCAAATGAACTCTTTCCTTCTAATCAAATCCTAATTTCAAAATGAACTCCTCGCTTCTAAATGCACTCCTTCCTGTGATAAAACATTTTTCTTCTTAATCAAGTCTTTTCTGTGCTGAACACCTTCCTTCTGAATCAATTTTTTTCTACTGATAAGCTCATTGCTTTTGCATACACTCCTCGCTTCAGAATGAGCATATTTCTTCTGATCAACTCATTGCATCATAATGTACTCCTTGCCTCTGAATGAATTCTTAATGAACTACCTTCTTCTGAATGAATTCTTTTCTTCTAGTGAACTCTTTACTTTGAATTGAACCCTTTCCTCTTGGATGGACTCTTTGCTCCTGGCCAAACTCCCAGCTTTTGAACGAACTATTTGATTTTGAATCGACTCCTTGCTTTTGAATGAACTCCATGTTTCTTAATATACTTATTTCCTTCGATGAACCCATTTCTTATAAACGAACTCGTTTCTTCTGATCAACTCTTTATATCGAAATGACCTCCTCGCTTCCAAATATACTCCTTTCTTCTGAATGAACTCCTTGCTTTCAATCGAACTCTTTCTGTCTGAATGTACTCGTTGCTTTTGAATGAATGATGCTCGTACGAATGAACTCCCCTCTACCGAGTGAACTCTTCTTTTAATGAATTCTTTGCTTCCGAATGAACTCTTTCCTTCAAAACGAGCTATTTTCTTCACCTCAACTCTTTGCTTCTAGACGAACTCTAAGCTTCATAGTGTACTCCTTCTTTCTGAATAAACTCTTTCCTTCTTAACGAACTCTTTTCTTCTAATTGACTCTTCATTTTTTAGGATATCCCGTGCCTCTAAATGAACTCTTTTCTTATGAATGAAATCTTTACTACTCAAGAACTCTTTTTGGTTCTAAATGCAAACTTTCCAAAGGAACGCATTACTTTCAAAAACACTCCTTACCTCTGAATGAATGTCTTTCTTCTTAATGAACTCTATTATTCTGATTGAACTCATTTCCTCTGATGAACTCATTTCTTGTGAACGAACTTTTTTCTTCAGTTGAATTTTGTACCTCTTAATGATCACCTTGCTTCAGAATGACAGCCTTGCTTTCGAATGAACTCGTCCGGTCTGAATGAACTCATTAGTTCGAAATGAACTCCCCCTTTTGCAGCTGAAATTTTTTCTTACTATAAGCCATTTTCTTCTAGAAAAACTCGATTTTCCGATGGACACCTTGTTTTGGATGTGGAGCGCATTGCTTCAAACAGAATACTTTTCTTGCAAATGAACTCTTTTCTTCTAATCAAATCATAATTTCGTAGTGAACTCCCTGCTTCTAACTGTACTCCTACCTGTGATAAACCTTTTTCTTCTTAATCAAGTCTTTTCTGCGATGAACACCTTCCTTCTGGATCAAGTCTTTTCAACTGATGAACTATTTGCTTCTATATACACTCCTTGCTTCGGAATGGGCTCATTTCTTTTGATCAACTCTTTGCTTCATAATGTACTCCTTGCCTCTAAATGAACTCTGTTCTTCATAGTGTACTTGCTTCTTCTGAAGGAATTCTTTTCTTCTCGCGAACTCTTTGCTTTGAATTGAACTCTTTGCTCTCGATTGAACTCTTCGCTTCTGACTGAACTCCTTACTTTTGAATGATTTCTTTGCTTGTCAATGAACTCCTGGCTTTCGAATTAACTCTACGCTTCTGAATAAACTCATTTCCTCTAAACAAACTCTTTTCTTTCGATCAACTCTTTATATCAAAATGAACTCCTCACTTTGAAAAGCACTCCTTTCGTCTGATGAACTCTTTGCTATTTACTTTTAAATAAATCATTTTCTCCCAATCGAACTGCTTTCATCGGGTGAGCTCTTTTCTTTTAAATGTACACCTTGAATCTAATTGAACTCTGCGCTTCCGGAGAACTCTTTGCTTCGGGATGTACTCCTTGGCTCTCGATGAATTCTTTTCTTCTTAACCAACTATTTTTTTCCGAATGAACTATGTTCATCTGGCGAACTCATTGCATCTGAATATTCACCATGCTACTATATGAACTCTTTCAGTTTGAATGAAATCTATTCTTCTGAAAGAACTCCGTTCTGCTGATGAGCTCTTTGCTTCAAATTGTACTCCTTGCTTTTAGATGAACTCTTTTCTTCTAAATGAAGTCCGTTCTTCAGATGAACTCATTGCTTTTATATGTACTCCTTTCTTCACAACAAAGTCATTCCTTCTAAACGAACAATTTCTTATGATCAACTCTCTGCTTCAGACTGTAATGTATGCTTATGAATGAACTCAATTCTTCTTAACGAACTTGCTTCTTCCGAACGAATTCAATTCTTCTAGTGAACTCTTTTCTCCGAATCGGACTCTTTGCTTTCGAATGAACTCTCTTTGCGTCTGATTGAATTCGTTGCTTTTGATTGAAATCCTCTCTTCTGAATGATCTTTTCTCTTCCGATGAGCTATTTGTTATTTGCTTTCGAATGAACTCTCTATTCTTCAGATGAAGTCTTTTCATCTTAGTGCACTTGTTTCTTCATAACGAACTTTTTTCTTCTGAAGAACACTTTGCTTTTGAATGAATACTTTGCCTGTGAATGTAAACTTTCCTTATGAACAAACATTTTTTTTCTGAATACACTGTTTTCATTTGATGAACACTTTACTTCTGAATGAGCAAGTTCCTTCTGAATAATCTCTTTTCTTCTGAACAAACTCTTTTCTTCAGATGAACTTTTAGCATCTAAAGGACACTTTGCTTTTGAATGAAATTTTTTTTTTTCTAATGAACACTTTGCTTCGGAATGTTCTCCTCGCTGCTGGTAGAACGTTTCTCTTCTGGTAGACTCTTTGCCTCTGAATATACTCCTTGCATTAAAACAAACTCATCTTTTCAAAATGAACTCGTTCCTTCTAGTGAACTCTTTCCTTCTTACGAACCTATTACTTCTGATCGAACTCTTTCCTTCTAAATGCTTTTTGAATGAGCTATGTGCGTTTGAATAAACTCCCTTCTGTTGAGTGAACTCTACTTTTTTGATGAATCCTATGCTATCGAATGAACTATATGCTTCTGAATAAACTCTTGTCTTCTAAAACGAACTATTTTCTTCATATGAACTCTTTGCTTCTAGACTAACTTTATGCTTCTTAATGTACTCTTTCCTTCGAAATGAAAGCTTTCCTTCTCGACAAGCTCTTTTCTTTTGAACGAAATATTTATTACTGAAGAACTCTTTGGTTCTAACCCCAAACTTTCCATAAGAACTCTTTACATTTATACGAACTCCTTATTTTTGAATAAATGTCTTTCTTCTAAATCAACTCTATTCTTATGAATAAACTCATCTCCTCCGACGAACTCATTTCTTCTGAACGAACTCTTTTTTTCTGATGAACGCTGTGCTTCTTAACGAACTCTTTGCTTCTAAATGACAACCTCACTTTCGAGTGAAGTCGTTCTGTCTGAATGAATTCATTACTTCGAAATGATCTCTCTTCCTCCAACTAAACTCTTTTCACGTTAAAAACCATTTTCTTCTTAAGGAACTCGATTTTCCAGTGGACACTTTGCTTTGGAACGGGCGCATTGCTTTCGAAGGAACCCTTTCTTCCAAACAAACGCCTTTCTTCAGATCCACTCTTAATTTCGAAATGAACTCTACGCCTCTAAATATACCACTTCCTGTGATGAACTCTTTTATTCTGAATCAAGTCTTTTTTGTGATGAACGCCGTCATTCTCAATCAAGTCTTTTTAGCTAATGAACTCTTTGCTACCGTGTACACTCCCTACTTCGGAATGAGCATATTTCTTTTGATGAACTATTTGCATCATGATGTACTCCTTGCATATGAATGAACTCTAATTTTCTTAAGGAACTAGCTTCTTCTGAATGAACTCCTTTCTTCTAGTGAACTCTTTATTTTGAAATGAACCCTCTGCTCTTAGATGAACTCTTTGCTACCGTGTACACTCCCTACTTCAGAATGAGCATATTTCTTTTGATGAACTATTTGCATCATAATGTACTCCTTGCCTATGAATGAACTCTAATTTTCTTAATGAATTAGCTTCTTCTGAATGAATTCTTTTCTTCTAGTGAACTCTTTATTTTGAAATGAACCCTCTGCTCTTGGATGAACTCTTTGCTCCTGACTGAACTCCCATCTTTTGAACGAATGTTTGCTTCTGAATCAACTCCTGGCTTTTGAATGAACTCTATGCTTCTGAATATACTCATTTCCTCCGAACTCCTGCTTTTGAATGAACTCTATACTTCTGAATATACTTATTTCTTTTAAATGAACTCTTTTCTTCTAATCAACTCTTTATATTGAAATGAACTCTTTGCTTCTAAATGCACTCCTTTCTTCTGAATGAACTCCTTGCTTCTAATCGAACTCTTTCCGTTCGAATGTACTCATTGCTTTTGAAAGAAGAACGATGTTCGTAAGAATGAACTCCCCTCCATTGAATGAACTATTCTTTTAATGAATTTTTTCCCCGTGAATGAACTCTTTGCTTCTGAATGAACTCTCTTCTTCTAAACGAACTATTTTATTCAAGTGAACTCTTTGCTTCTAGACGAATTCTAAGCTTCTTAATGTACTCCTTTTTTCTGAATGAACTCATTCCTTCTCAACGAGCTCTTTTATTCTAATTAACGCTTCGCTTTTCAGTATACCCCATGCTTCTGAATGAACTCTTTTCTTATGAACGAAATCTTTACTATTGAAGAACTCTTTGCTTCTAAATTCAAACTTTCCATATGAACTCATTACTTTTAAACAAACTCCTTACCTTTGAATGAATGTCTTTCCTCTGAATGAACTCTATTCTTCCGATTAAACACATTTCCTCTGATGAACTCATTTCCTGTGAACGAACTCTTTTATTCTTATGAACCTTGTGCTTCTTAATGATTTCTTTGCTTCTGAATGACAACCTTGCATTTGAATGTACTCATTCGGTCAGAATGAACTCATTAGTTCGAAATGAACTCTTTTCTTACTATAAACCATTTTCTTCTGAATGAACTTGATTTTTCGATGGACACCTTGTTGTGGAATGAGCACATTGCTTCAGAAGGAATACTTTTCTTCCAAATGAACTCTTTCCTTCTAATCAAATCCTAATTTCAAAATGAACTCCTCGCTTCTAAATGCACTCCTTCCTGTGATAAAACATTTTTCTTCTTAATCAAGTCTTTTCTGTGCTGAACACCTTCCTTCTGAATCAATTTTTTTCTACTGATAAGCTCATTGCTTTTGCATACACTCCTCGCTTCAGAATGAGCATATTTCTTCTGATCAACTCATTGCATCATAATGTACTCCTTGCCTCTGAATGAATTCTTAATGAACTACCTTCTTCTGAATGAATTCTTTTCTTCTAGTGAACTCTTTACTTTGAATTGAACCCTTTCCTCTTGGATGGACTCTTTGCTCCTGGCCAAACTCCCAGCTTTTGAACGAACTATTTGATTTTGAATCGACTCCTTGCTTTTGAATGAACTCCATGTTTCTTAATATACTTATTTCCTTCGATGAACCCATTTCTTATAAACGAACTCGTTTCTTCTGATCAACTCTTTATATCGAAATGACCTCCTCGCTTCCAAATATACTCCTTTCTTCTGAATGAACTCCTTGCTTTCAATCGAACTCTTTCTGTCTGAATGTACTCGTTGCTTTTGAATGAATGATGCTCGTACGAATGAACTCCCCTCTACCGAGTGAACTCTTCTTTTAATGAATTCTTTGCTTCCGAATGAACTCTTTCCTTCAAAACGAGCTATTTTCTTCACCTCAACTCTTTGCTTCTAGACGAACTCTAAGCTTCATAGTGTACTCCTTCTTTCTGAATAAACTCTTTCCTTCTTAACGAACTCTTTTCTTCTAATTGACTCTTCATTTTTTAGGATATCCCGTGCCTCTAAATGAACTCTTTTCTTATGAATGAAATCTTTACTACTCAAGAACTCTTTTTGGTTCTAAATGCAAACTTTCCAAAGGAACGCATTACTTTCAAAAACACTCCTTACCTCTGAATGAATGTCTTTCTTCTTAATGAACTCTATTATTCTGATTGAACTCATTTCCTCTGATGAACTCATTTCTTGTGAACGAACTTTTTTCTTCAGTTGAATTTTGTACCTCTTAATGATCACCTTGCTTCAGAATGACAGCCTTGCTTTCGAATGAACTCGTCCGGTCTGAATGAACTCATTAGTTCGAAATGAACTCCCCCTTTTGCAGCTGAAATTTTTTCTTACTATAAGCCATTTTCTTCTAGGAAAACTCGATTTTCCGATGGACACCTTGTTTTGGATGTGGAGCGCATTGCTTCAAACAGAATACTTTTCTTGCAAATGAACTCTTTTCTTCTAATCAAATCATAATTTCGTAGTGAACTCCCTGCTTCTAACTGTACTCCTACCTGTGATAAACCTTTTTCTTCTTAATCAAGTCTTTTCTGCGATGAACACCTTCCTTCTGGATCAAGTCTTTTCAACTGATGAACTATTTGCTTCTATATACACTCCTTGCTTCGGAATGGGCTCATTTCTTTTGATCAACTCTTTGCTTCATAATGTACTCCTTGCCTCTAAATGAACTCTGTTCTTCATAGTGTACTTGCTTCTTCTGAAGGAATTCTTTTCTTCTCGCGAACTCTTTGCTTTGAATTGAACTCTTTGCTCTCGATTGAACTCTTCGCTTCTGACTGAACTCCTTACTTTTGAATGATTTCTTTGCTTGTCAATGAACTCCTGGCTTTCGAATTAACTCTACGCTTCTGAATAAACTCATTTCCTCTAAACAAACTCTTTTCTTTCGATCAACTCTTTATATCAAAATGAACTCCTCACTTTGAAAAGCACTCCTTTCGTCTGATGAACTCTTTGCTATTTACTTTTAAATAAATCATTTTCTCCCAATCGAACTGCTTTCATCGGGTGAGCTCTTTTCTTTTAAATGTACACCTTGAATCTAATTGAACTCTGCGCTTCCGGAGAACTCTTTGCTTCGGGATGTACTCCTTGGCTCTCGATGAATTCTTTTCTTCTTAACCAACTATTTTTTTCCGAATGAACTATGTTCATCTGGCGAACTCATTGCATCTGAATATTCACCATGCTACTATATGAACTCTTTCAGTTTGAATGAAATCTATTCTTCTGAAAGAACTCCGTTCTGCTGATGAGCTCTTTGCTTCAAATTGTACTCCTTGCTTTTAGATGAACTCTTTTCTTCTAAATGAAGTCCGTTCTTCAGATGAACTCATTGCTTTTATATGTACTCCTTTCTTCACAACAAAGTCATTCCTTCTAAACGAACAATTTCTTATGATCAACTCTCTGCTTCAGACTGTAATGTATGCTTATGAATGAACTCAATTCTTCTTAACGAACTTGCTTCTTCCGAACGAATTCAATTCTTCTAGTGAACTCTTTTCTCCGAATCGGACTCTTTGCTTTCGAATGAACTCTCTTTGCGTCTGATTGAATTCGTTGCTTTTGATTGAAATCCTCTCTTCTGAATGATCTTTTCTCTTCCGATGAGCTATTTGTTATTTGCTTTCGAATGAACTCTCTATTCTTCAGATGAAGTCTTTTCATCTTAGTGCACTTGTTTCTTCATAACGAACTTTTTTCTTCTGAAGAACACTTTGCTTTTGAATGAATACTTTGCCTGTGAATGTAAACTTTCCTTATGAACAAACATTTTTTTTCTGAATACACTGTTTTCATTTGATGAACACTTTACTTCTGAATGAGCAAGTTCCTTCTGAATAATCTCTTTTCTTCTGAACAAACTCTTTTCTTCAGATGAACTTTTAGCATCTAAAGGACACTTTGCTTTTGAATGAAATTTTTTTTTTTCTAATGAACACTTTGCTTCGGAATGTTCTCCTCGCTGCTGGTAGAACGTTTCTCTTCTGGTAGACTCTTTGCCTCTGAATATACTCCTTGCATTAAAACAAACTCATCTTTTCAAAATGAACTCGTTCCTTCTAGTGAACTCTTTCCTTCTTACGAACCTATTACTTCTGATCGAACTCTTTCCTTCTAAATGCTTTTTGAATGAGCTATGTGCGTTTGAATAAACTCCCTTCTGTTGAGTGAACTCTACTTTTTTGATGAATCCTATGCTATCGAATGAACTATATGCTTCTGAATAAACTCTTGTCTTCTAAAACGAACTATTTTCTTCATATGAACTCTTTGCTTCTAGACTAACTTTATGCTTCTTAATGTACTCTTTCCTTCGAAATGAAAGCTTTCCTTCTCGACAAGCTCTTTTCTTTTGAACGAAATATTTATTACTGAAGAACTCTTTGGTTCTAACCCCAAACTTTCCATAAGAACTCTTTACATTTATACGAACTCCTTATTTTTGAATAAATGTCTTTCTTCTAAATCAACTCTATTCTTATGAATAAACTCATCTCCTCCGACGAACTCATTTCTTCTGAACGAACTCTTTTTTTCTGATGAACGCTGTGCTTCTTAACGAACTCTTTGCTTCTAAATGACAACCTCACTTTCGAGTGAAGTCGTTCTGTCTGAATGAATTCATTACTTCGAAATGATCTCTCTTCCTCCAACTAAACTCTTTTCACGTTAAAAACCATTTTCTTCTTAAGGAACTCGATTTTCCAGTGGACACTTTGCTTTGGAACGGGCGCATTGCTTTCGAAGGAACCCTTTCTTCCAAACAAACGCCTTTCTTCAGATCCACTCTTAATTTCGAAATGAACTCTACGCCTCTAAATATACCACTTCCTGTGATGAACTCTTTTATTCTGTATCAAGTCTTTTTTGTGATGAACGCCGTCATTCTCAATCAAGACTTTTTAGCTAATGAACTCTTTGCTACCGTGTACACTCCCTACTTCGGAATGAGCATATTTCTTTTGATGAACTATTTGCATCATGATGTACTCCTTGCATATGAATGAACTCTAATTTTCTTAAGGAACTAGCTTCTTCTGAATGAACTCCTTTCTTCTAGTGAACTCTTTATTTTGAAATGAACCCTCTGCTCTTAGATGAACTCTTTGCTACCGTGTACACTCCCTACTTCAGAATGAGCATATTTCTTTTGATGAACTATTTGCATCATAATGTACTCCTTGCCTATGAATGAACTCTAATTTTCTTAATGAATTAGCTTCTTCTGAATGAATTCTTTTCTTCTAGTGAACTCTTTATTTTGAAATGAACCCTCTGCTCTTGGATGAACTCTTTGCTCCTGACTGAACTCCCATCTTTTGAACGAATGTTTGCTTCTGAATCAACTCCTGGCTTTTGAATGAACTCTATGCTTCTGAATATACTCATTTCCTCCGAACTCCTGCTTTTGAATGAACTCTATACTTCTGAATATACTTATTTCTTTTAAATGAACCCTTTTCTTCTAATCAACTCTTTATATTGAAATGAACTCTTTGCTTCTAAATGCACTCCTTTCTTCTGAATGAACTCCTTGCTTCTAATCGAACTCTTTCCGTTCGAATGTACTCATTGCTTTTGAAAGAAGAACGATGTTCGTAAGAATGAACTCCCCTCCATTGAATGAACTATTCTTTTAATGAATTTTTTCCCCGTGAATGAACTCTTTGCTTCTGAATGAACTCTCTTCTTCTAAACGAACTATTTTATTCAAGTGAACTCTTTGCTTCTAGACGAATTCTAAGCTTCTTAATGTACTCCTTTTTTCTGAATGAACTCATTCCTTCTCAACGAGCTCTTTTATTCTAATTAACGCTTCGCTTTTCAGTATACCCCATGCTTCTGAATGAACTCTTTTCTTATGAACGAAATCTTTACTATTGAAGAACTCTTTGCTTCTAAATTCAAACTTTCCATATGAACTCATTACTTTTAAACAAACTCCTTACCTTTGAATGAATGTCTTTCCTCTGAATGAACTCTATTCTTCCGATTAAACACATTTCCTCTGATGAACTCATTTCCTGTGAACGAACTCTTTTATTCTTATGAACCTTGTGCTTCTTAATGATTTCTTTGCTTCTGAATGACAACCTTGCATTTGAATGTACTCATTCGGTCAGAATGAACTCATTAGTTCGAAATGAACTCTTTTCTTACTATAAACCATTTTCTTCTGAATGAACTTGATTTTTCGATGGACACCTTGTTGTGGAATGAGCACATTGCTTCAGAAGGAATACTTTTCTTCCAAATGAACTCTTTCCTTCTAATCAAATCCTAATTTCAAAATGAACTCCTCGCTTCTAAATGCACTCCTTCCTGTGATAAAACATTTTTCTTCTTAATCAAGTCTTTTCTGTGCTGAACACCTTCCTTCTGAATCAATTTTTTTCTACTGATAAGCTCATTGCTTTTGCATACACTCCTCGCTTCAGAATGAGCATATTTCTTCTGATCAACTCATTGCATCATAATGTACTCCTTGCCTCTGAATGAATTCTTAATGAACTACCTTCTTCTGAATGAATTCTTTTCTTCTAGTGAACTCTTTACTTTGAATTGAACCCTTTCCTCTTGGATGGACTCTTTGCTCCTGGCCAAACTCCCAGCTTTTGAACGAACTATTTGATTTTGAATCGACTCCTTGCTTTTGAATGAACTCCATGTTTCTTAATATACTTATTTCCTTCGATGAACCCATTTCTTATAAACGAACTCTTTTCTTCTGATCAACTCTTTATATCGAAATGACCTCCTCGCTTCCAAATATACTCCTTTCTTCTGAATGAACTCCTTGCTTTCAATCGAACTCTTTCTGTCTGAATGTACTCGTTGCTTTTGAATGAATGATGCTCGTACGAATGAACTCCCCTCTACCGAGTGAACTCTTCTTTTAATGAATTCTTTGCTTCCGAATGAACTCTTTCCTTCAAAACGAGCTATTTTCTTCACCTCAACTCTTTGCTTCTAGACGAACTCTAAGCTTCATAGTGTACTCCTTCTTTCTGAATAAACTCTTTCCTTCTTAACGAACTCTTTTCTTCTAATTGACTCTTCATTTTTTAGGATATCCCGTGCCTCTAAATGAACTCTTTTCTTATGAATGAAATCTTTACTACTCAAGAACTCTTTTTGGTTCTAAATGCAAACTTTCCAAAGGAACGCATTACTTTCAAAAACACTCCTTACCTCTGAATGAATGTCTTTCTTCTTAATGAACTCTATTATTCTGATTGAACTCATTTCCTCTGATGAACTCATTTCTTGTGAACGAACTTTTTTCTTCAGTTGAATTTTGTACCTCTTAATGATCACCTTGCTTCAGAATGACAGCCTTGCTTTCGAATGAACTCGTCCGGTCTGAATGAACTCATTAGTTCGAAATGAACTCCCCCTTTTGCAGCTGAAATTTTTTCTTACTATAAGCCATTTTCTTCTAGGAAAACTCGATTTTCCGATGGACACCTTGTTTTGGATGTGGAGCGCATTGCTTCAAACAGAATACTTTTCTTGCAAATGAACTCTTTTCTTCTAATCAAATCATAATTTCGTAGTGAACTCCCTGCTTCTAACTGTACTCCTACCTGTGATAAACCTTTTTCTTCTTAATCAAGTCTTTTCTGCGATGAACACCTTCCTTCTGGATCAAGTCTTTTCAACTGATGAACTATTTGCTTCTATATACACTCCTTGCTTCGGAATGGGCTCATTTCTTTTGATCAACTCTTTGCTTCATAATGTACTCCTTGCCTCTAAATGAACTCTGTTCTTCATAGTGTACTTGCTTCTTCTGAAGGAATTCTTTTCTTCTCGCGAACTCTTTGCTTTGAATTGAACTCTTTGCTCTCGATTGAACTCTTCGCTTCTGACTGAACTCCTTACTTTTGAATGATTTCTTTGCTTGTCAATGAACTCCTGGCTTTCGAATTAACTCTACGCTTCTGAATAAACTCATTTCCTCTAAACAAACTCTTTTCTTTCGATCAACTCTTTATATCAAAATGAACTCCTCACTTTGAAAAGCACTCCTTTCGTCTGATGAACTCTTTGCTATTTACTTTTAAATAAATCATTTTCTCCCAATCGAACTGCTTTCATCGGGTGAGCTCTTTTCTTTTAAATGTACACCTTGAATCTAATTGAACTCTGCGCTTCCGGAGAACTCTTTGCTTCGGGATGTACTCCTTGGCTCTCGATGAATTCTTTTCTTCTTAACCAACTATTTTTTTCCGAATGAACTATGTTCATCTGGCGAACTCATTGCATCTGAATATTCACCATGCTACTATATGAACTCTTTCAGTTTGAATGAAATCTATTCTTCTGAAAGAACTCCGTTCTGCTGATGAGCTCTTTGCTTCAAATTGTACTCCTTGCTTTTAGATGAACTCTTTTCTTCTAAATGAAGTCCGTTCTTCAGATGAACTCATTGCTTTTATATGTACTCCTTTCTTCACAACAAAGTCATTCCTTCTAAACGAACAATTTCTTATGATCAACTCTCTGCTTCAGACTGTAATGTATGCTTATGAATGAACTCAATTCTTCTTAACGAACTTGCTTCTTCCGAACGAATTCAATTCTTCTAGTGAACTCTTTTCTCCGAATCGGACTCTTTGCTTTCGAATGAACTCTCTTTGCGTCTGATTGAATTCGTTGCTTTTGATTGAAATCCTCTCTTCTGAATGATCTTTTCTCTTCCGATGAGCTATTTGTTATTTGCTTTCGAATGAACTCTCTATTCTTCAGATGAAGTCTTTTCATCTTAGTGCACTTGTTTCTTCATAACGAACTTTTTTCTTCTGAAGAACACTTTGCTTTTGAATGAATACTTTGCCTGTGAATGTAAACTTTCCTTATGAACAAACATTTTTTTTCTGAATACACTGTTTTCATTTGATGAACACTTTACTTCTGAATGAGCAAGTTCCTTCTGAATAATCTCTTTTCTTCTGAACAAACTCTTTTCTTCAGATGAACTTTTAGCATCTAAAGGACACTTTGCTTTTGAATGAAATTTTTTTTTTTCTAATGAACACTTTGCTTCGGAATGTTCTCCTCGCTGCTGGTAGAACGTTTCTCTTCTGGTAGACTCTTTGCCTCTGAATATACTCCTTGCATTAAAACAAACTCATCTTTTCAAAATGAACTCGTTCCTTCTAGTGAACTCTTTCCTTCTTACGAACCTATTACTTCTGATCGAACTCTTTCCTTCTAAATGCTTTTTGAATGAGCTATGTGCGTTTGAATAAACTCCCTTCTGTTGAGTGAACTCTACTTTTTTGATGAATCCTATGCTATCGAATGAACTATATGCTTCTGAATAAACTCTTGTCTTCTAAAACGAACTATTTTCTTCATATGAACTCTTTGCTTCTAGACTAACTTTATGCTTCTTAATGTACTCTTTCCTTCGAAATGAAAGCTTTCCTTCTCGACAAGCTCTTTTCTTTTGAACGAAATATTTATTACTGAAGAACTCTTTGGTTCTAACCCCAAACTTTCCATAAGAACTCTTTACATTTATACGAACTCCTTATTTTTGAATAAATGTCTTTCTTCTAAATCAACTCTATTCTTATGAATAAACTCATCTCCTCCGACGAACTCATTTCTTCTGAACGAACTCTTTTTTTCTGATGAACGCTGTGCTTCTTAACGAACTCTTTGCTTCTAAATGACAACCTCACTTTCGAGTGAAGTCGTTCTGTCTGAATGAATTCATTACTTCGAAATGATCTCTCTTCCTCCAACTAAACTCTTTTCACGTTAAAAACCATTTTCTTCTTAAGGAACTCGATTTTCCAGTGGACACTTTGCTTTGGAACGGGCGCATTGCTTTCGAAGGAACCCTTTCTTCCAAACAAACGCCTTTCTTCAGATCCACTCTTAATTTCGAAATGAACTCTACGCCTCTAAATATACCACTTCCTGTGATGAACTCTTTTATTCTGAATCAAGTCTTTTTTGTGATGAACGCCGTCATTCTCAATCAAGTCTTTTTAGCTAATGAACTCTTTGCTACCGTGTACACCCCCTACTTCGGAATGAGCATATTTCTTTTGATGAACTATTTGCATCATGATGTACTCCTTGCATATGAATGAACTCTAATTTTCTTAAGGAACTAGCTTCTTCTGAATGAACTCCTTTCTTCTAGTGAACTCTTTATTTTGAAATGAACCCTCTGCTCTTAGATGAACTCTTTGCTACCGTGTACACTCCCTACTTCAGAATGAGCATATTTCTTTTGATGAACTATTTGCATCATAATGTACTCCTTGCCTATGAATGAACTCTAATTTTCTTAATGAATTAGCTTCTTCTGAATGAATTCTTTTCTTCTAGTGAACTCTTTATTTTGAAATGAACCCTCTGCTCTTGGATGAACTCTTTGCTCCTGACTGAACTCCCATCTTTTGAACGAATGTTTGCTTCTGAATCAACTCCTGGCTTTTGAATGAACTCTATGCTTCTGAATATACTCATTTCCTCCGAACTCCTGCTTTTGAATGAACTCTATACTTCTGAATATACTTATTTCTTTTAAATGAACCCTTTTCTTCTAATCAACTCTTTATATTGAAATGAACTCTTTGCTTCTAAATGCACTCCTTTCTTCTGAATGAACTCCTTGCTTCTAATCGAACTCTTTCCGTTCGAATGTACTCATTGCTTTTGAAAGAAGAACGATGTTCGTAAGAATGAACTCCCCTCCATTGAATGAACTATTCTTTTAATGAATTTTTTCCCCGTGAATGAACTCTTTGCTTCTGAATGAACTCTCTTCTTCTAAACGAACTATTTTATTCAAGTGAACTCTTTGCTTCTAGACGAATTCTAAGCTTCTTAATGTACTCCTTTTTTCTGAATGAACTCATTCCTTCTCAACGAGCTCTTTTATTCTAATTAACGCTTCGCTTTTCAGTATACCCCATGCTTCTGAATGAACTCTTTTCTTATGAACGAAATCTTTACTATTGAAGAACTCTTTGCTTCTAAATTCAAACTTTCCATATGAACTCATTACTTTTAAACAAACTCCTTACCTTTGAATGAATGTCTTTCCTCTGAATGAACTCTATTCTTCCGATTAAACACATTTCCTCTGATGAACTCATTTCCTGTGAACGAACTCTTTTATTCTTATGAACCTTGTGCTTCTTAATGATTTCTTTGCTTCTGAATGACAACCTTGCATTTGAATGTACTCATTCGGTCAGAATGAACTCATTAGTTCGAAATGAACTCTTTTCTTACTATAAACCATTTTCTTCTGAATGAACTTGATTTTTCGATGGACACCTTGTTGTGGAATGAGCACATTGCTTCAGAAGGAATACTTTTCTTCCAAATGAACTCTTTCCTTCTAATCAAATCCTAATTTCAAAATGAACTCCTCGCTTCTAAATGCACTCCTTCCTGTGATAAAACATTTTTCTTCTTAATCAAGTCTTTTCTGTGCTGAACACCTTCCTTCTGAATCAATTTTTTTCTACTGATAAGCTCATTGCTTTTGCATACACTCCTCGCTTCAGAATGAGCATATTTCTTCTGATCAACTCATTGCATCATAATGTACTCCTTGCCTCTGAATGAATTCTTAATGAACTACCTTCTTCTGAATGAATTCTTTTCTTCTAGTGAACTCTTTACTTTGAATTGAACCCTTTCCTCTTGGATGGACTCTTTGCTCCTGGCCAAACTCCCAGCTTTTGAACGAACTATTTGATTTTGAATCGACTCCTTGCTTTTGAATGAACTCCATGTTTCTTAATATACTTATTTCCTTCGATGAACCCATTTCTTATAAACGAACTCTTTTCTTCTGATCAACTCTTTATATCGAAATGACCTCCTCGCTTCCAAATATACTCCTTTCTTCTGAATGAACTCCTTGCTTTCAATCGAACTCTTTCTGTCTGAATGTACTCGTTGCTTTTGAATGAATGATGCTCGTACGAATGAACTCCCCTCTACCGAGTGAACTCTTCTTTTAATGAATTCTTTGCTTCCGAATGAACTCTTTCCTTCAAAACGAGCTATTTTCTTCACCTCAACTCTTTGCTTCTAGACGAACTCTAAGCTTCATAGTGTACTCCTTCTTTCTGAATAAACTCTTTCCTTCTTAACGAACTCTTTTCTTCTAATTGACTCTTCATTTTTTAGGATATCCCGTGCCTCTAAATGAACTCTTTTCTTATGAATGAAATCTTTACTACTCAAGAACTCTTTTTGGTTCTAAATGCAAACTTTCCAAAGGAACGCATTACTTTCAAAAACACTCCTTACCTCTGAATGAATGTCTTTCTTCTTAATGAACTCTATTATTCTGATTGAACTCATTTCCTCTGATGAACTCATTTCTTGTGAACGAACTTTTTTCTTCAGTTGAATTTTGTACCTCTTAATGATCACCTTGCTTCAGAATGACAGCCTTGCTTTCGAATGAACTCGTCCGGTCTGAATGAACTCATTAGTTCGAAATGAACTCCCCCTTTTGCAGCTGAAATTTTTTCTTACTATAAGCCATTTTCTTCTAGGAAAACTCGATTTTCCGATGGACACCTTGTTTTGGATGTGGAGCGCATTGCTTCAAACAGAATACTTTTCTTGCAAATGAACTCTTTTCTTCTAATCAAATCATAATTTCGTAGTGAACTCCCTGCTTCTAACTGTACTCCTACCTGTGATAAACCTTTTTCTTCTTAATCAAGTCTTTTCTGCGATGAACACCTTCCTTCTGGATCAAGTCTTTTCAACTGATGAACTATTTGCTTCTATATACACTCCTTGCTTCGGAATGGGCTCATTTCTTTTGATCAACTCTTTGCTTCATAATGTACTCCTTGCCTCTAAATGAACTCTGTTCTTCATAGTGTACTTGCTTCTTCTGAAGGAATTCTTTTCTTCTCGCGAACTCTTTGCTTTGAATTGAACTCTTTGCTCTCGATTGAACTCTTCGCTTCTGACTGAACTCCTTACTTTTGAATGATTTCTTTGCTTGTCAATGAACTCCTGGCTTTCGAATTAACTCTACGCTTCTGAATAAACTCATTTCCTCTAAACAAACTCTTTTCTTTCGATCAACTCTTTATATCAAAATGAACTCCTCACTTTGAAAAGCACTCCTTTCGTCTGATGAACTCTTTGCTATTTACTTTTAAATAAATCATTTTCTCCCAATCGAACTGCTTTCATCGGGTGAGCTCTTTTCTTTTAAATGTACACCTTGAATCTAATTGAACTCTGCGCTTCCGGAGAACTCTTTGCTTCGGGATGTACTCCTTGGCTCTCGATGAATTCTTTTCTTCTTAACCAACTATTTTTTTCCGAATGAACTATGTTCATCTGGCGAACTCATTGCATCTGAATATTCACCATGCTACTATATGAACTCTTTCAGTTTGAATGAAATCTATTCTTCTGAAAGAACTCCGTTCTGCTGATGAGCTCTTTGCTTCAAATTGTACTCCTTGCTTTTAGATGAACTCTTTTCTTCTAAATGAAGTCCGTTCTTCAGATGAACTCATTGCTTTTATATGTACTCCTTTCTTCACAACAAAGTCATTCCTTCTAAACGAACAATTTCTTATGATCAACTCTCTGCTTCAGACTGTAATGTATGCTTATGAATGAACTCAATTCTTCTTAACGAACTTGCTTCTTCCGAACGAATTCAATTCTTCTAGTGAACTCTTTTCTCCGAATCGGACTCTTTGCTTTCGAATGAACTCTCTTTGCGTCTGATTGAATTCGTTGCTTTTGATTGAAATCCTCTCTTCTGAATGATCTTTTCTCTTCCGATGAGCTATTTGTTATTTGCTTTCGAATGAACTCTCTATTCTTCAGATGAAGTCTTTTCATCTTAGTGCACTTGTTTCTTCATAACGAACTTTTTTCTTCTGAAGAACACTTTGCTTTTGAATGAATACTTTGCCTGTGAATGTAAACTTTCCTTATGAACAAACATTTTTTTTCTGAATACACTGTTTTCATTTGATGAACACTTTACTTCTGAATGAGCAAGTTCCTTCTGAATAATCTCTTTTCTTCTGAACAAACTCTTTTCTTCAGATGAACTTTTAGCATCTAAAGGACACTTTGCTTTTGAATGAAATTTTTTTTTTTCTAATGAACACTTTGCTTCGGAATGTTCTCCTCGCTGCTGGTAGAACGTTTCTCTTCTGGTAGACTCTTTGCCTCTGAATATACTCCTTGCATTAAAACAAACTCATCTTTTCAAAATGAACTCGTTCCTTCTAGTGAACTCTTTCCTTCTTACGAACCTATTACTTCTGATCGAACTCTTTCCTTCTAAATGCTTTTTGAATGAGCTATGTGCGTTTGAATAAACTCCCTTCTGTTGAGTGAACTCTACTTTTTTGATGAATCCTATGCTATCGAATGAACTATATGCTTCTGAATAAACTCTTGTCTTCTAAAACGAACTATTTTCTTCATATGAACTCTTTGCTTCTAGACTAACTTTATGCTTCTTAATGTACTCTTTCCTTCGAAATGAAAGCTTTCCTTCTCGACAAGCTCTTTTCTTTTGAACGAAATATTTATTACTGAAGAACTCTTTGGTTCTAACCCCAAACTTTCCATAAGAACTCTTTACATTTATACGAACTCCTTATTTTTGAATAAATGTCTTTCTTCTAAATCAACTCTATTCTTATGAATAAACTCATCTCCTCCGACGAACTCATTTCTTCTGAACGAACTCTTTTTTTCTGATGAACGCTGTGCTTCTTAACGAACTCTTTGCTTCTAAATGACAACCTCACTTTCGAGTGAAGTCGTTCTGTCTGAATGAATTCATTACTTCGAAATGATCTCTCTTCCTCCAACTAAACTCTTTTCACGTTAAAAACCATTTTCTTCTTAAGGAACTCGATTTTCCAGTGGACACTTTGCTTTGGAACGGGCGCATTGCTTTCGAAGGAACCCTTTCTTCCAAACAAACGCCTTTCTTCAGATCCACTCTTAATTTCGAAATGAACTCTACGCCTCTAAATATACCACTTCCTGTGATGAACTCTTTTATTCTGAATCAAGTCTTTTTTGTGATGAACGCCGTCATTCTCAATCAAGTCTTTTTAGCTAATGAACTCTTTGCTACCGTGTACACCCCCTACTTCGGAATGAGCATATTTCTTTTGATGAACTATTTGCATCATGATGTACTCCTTGCATATGAATGAACTCTAATTTTCTTAAGGAACTAGCTTCTTCTGAATGAACTCCTTTCTTCTAGTGAACTCTTTATTTTGAAATGAACCCTCTGCTCTTAGATGAACTCTTTGCTACCGTGTACACTCCCTACTTCAGAATGAGCATATTTCTTTTGATGAACTATTTGCATCATAATGTACTCCTTGCCTATGAATGAACTCTAATTTTCTTAATGAATTAGCTTCTTCTGAATGAATTCTTTTCTTCTAGTGAACTCTTTATTTTGAAATGAACCCTCTGCTCTTGGATGAACTCTTTGCTCCTGACTGAACTCCCATCTTTTGAACGAATGTTTGCTTCTGAATCAACTCCTGGCTTTTGAATGAACTCTATGCTTCTGAATATACTCATTTCCTCCGAACTCCTGCTTTTGAATGAACTCTATACTTCTGAATATACTTATTTCTTTTAAATGAACTCTTTTCTTCTAATCAACTCTTTATATTGAAATGAACTCTTTGCTTCTAAATGCACTCCTTTCTTCTGAATGAACTCCTTGCTTCTAATCGAACTCTTTCCGTTCGAATGTACTCATTGCTTTTGAAAGAAGAACGATGTTCGTAAGAATGAACTCCCCTCCATTGAATGAACTATTCTTTTAATGAATTTTTTCCCCGTGAATGAACTCTTTGCTTCTGAATGAACTCTCTTCTTCTAAACGAACTATTTTATTCAAGTGAACTCTTTGCTTCTAGACGAATTCTAAGCTTCTTAATGTACTCCTTTTTTCTGAATGAACTCATTCCTTCTCAACGAGCTCTTTTATTCTAATTAACGCTTCGCTTTTCAGTATACCCCATGCTTCTGAATGAACTCTTTTCTTATGAACGAAATCTTTACTATTGAAGAACTCTTTGCTTCTAAATTCAAACTTTCCATATGAACTCATTACTTTTAAACAAACTCCTTACCTTTGAATGAATGTCTTTCCTCTGAATGAACTCTATTCTTCCGATTAAACACATTTCCTCTGATGAACTCATTTCCTGTGAACGAACTCTTTTATTCTTATGAACCTTGTGCTTCTTAATGATTTCTTTGCTTCTGAATGACAACCTTGCATTTGAATGTACTCATTCGGTCAGAATGAACTCATTAGTTCGAAATGAACTCTTTTCTTACTATAAACCATTTTCTTCTGAATGAACTTGATTTTTCGATGGACACCTTGTTGTGGAATGAGCACATTGCTTCAGAAGGAATACTTTTCTTCCAAATGAACTCTTTCCTTCTAATCAAATCCTAATTTCAAAATGAACTCCTCGCTTCTAAATGCACTCCTTCCTGTGATAAAACATTTTTCTTCTTAATCAAGTCTTTTCTGTGCTGAACACCTTCCTTCTGAATCAATTTTTTTCTACTGATAAGCTCATTGCTTTTGCATACACTCCTCGCTTCAGAATGAGCATATTTCTTCTGATCAACTCATTGCATCATAATGTACTCCTTGCCTCTGAATGAATTCTTAATGAACTACCTTCTTCTGAATGAATTCTTTTCTTCTAGTGAACTCTTTACTTTGAATTGAACCCTTTCCTCTTGGATGGACTCTTTGCTCCTGGCCAAACTCCCAGCTTTTGAACGAACTATTTGATTTTGAATCGACTCCTTGCTTTTGAATGAACTCCATGTTTCTTAATATACTTATTTCCTTCGATGAACCCATTTCTTATAAACGAACTCTTTTCTTCTGATCAACTCTTTATATCGAAATGACCTCCTCGCTTCCAAATATACTCCTTTCTTCTGAATGAACTCCTTGCTTTCAATCGAACTCTTTCTGTCTGAATGTACTCGTTGCTTTTGAATGAATGATGCTCGTACGAATGAACTCCCCTCTACCGAGTGAACTCTTCTTTTAATGAATTCTTTGCTTCCGAATGAACTCTTTCCTTCAAAACGAGCTATTTTCTTCACCTCAACTCTTTGCTTCTAGACGAACTCTAAGCTTCATAGTGTACTCCTTCTTTCTGAATAAACTCTTTCCTTCTTAACGAACTCTTTTCTTCTAATTGACTCTTCATTTTTTAGGATATCCCGTGCCTCTAAATGAACTCTTTTCTTATGAATGAAATCTTTACTACTCAAGAACTCTTTTTGGTTCTAAATGCAAACTTTCCAAAGGAACGCATTACTTTCAAAAACACTCCTTACCTCTGAATGAATGTCTTTCTTCTTAATGAACTCTATTATTCTGATTGAACTCATTTCCTCTGATGAACTCATTTCTTGTGAACGAACTTTTTTCTTCAGTTGAATTTTGTACCTCTTAATGATCACCTTGCTTCAGAATGACAGCCTTGCTTTCGAATGAACTCGTCCGGTCTGAATGAACTCATTAGTTCGAAATGAACTCCCCCTTTTGCAGCTGAAATTTTTTCTTACTATAAGCCATTTTCTTCTAGGAAAACTCGATTTTCCGATGGACACCTTGTTTTGGATGTGGAGCGCATTGCTTCAAACAGAATACTTTTCTTGCAAATGAACTCTTTTCTTCTAATCAAATCATAATTTCGTAGTGAACTCCCTGCTTCTAACTGTACTCCTACCTGTGATAAACCTTTTTCTTCTTAATCAAGTCTTTTCTGCGATGAACACCTTCCTTCTGGATCAAGTCTTTTCAACTGATGAACTATTTGCTTCTATATACACTCCTTGCTTCGGAATGGGCTCATTTCTTTTGATCAACTCTTTGCTTCATAATGTACTCCTTGCCTCTAAATGAACTCTGTTCTTCATAGTGTACTTGCTTCTTCTGAAGGAATTCTTTTCTTCTCGCGAACTCTTTGCTTTGAATTGAACTCTTTGCTCTCGATTGAACTCTTCGCTTCTGACTGAACTCCTTACTTTTGAATGATTTCTTTGCTTGTCAATGAACTCCTGGCTTTCGAATTAACTCTACGCTTCTGAATAAACTCATTTCCTCTAAACAAACTCTTTTCTTTCGATCAACTCTTTATATCAAAATGAACTCCTCACTTTGAAAAGCACTCCTTTCGTCTGATGAACTCTTTGCTATTTACTTTTAAATAAATCATTTTCTCCCAATCGAACTGCTTTCATCGGGTGAGCTCTTTTCTTTTAAATGTACACCTTGAATCTAATTGAACTCTGCGCTTCCGGAGAACTCTTTGCTTCGGGATGTACTCCTTGGCTCTCGATGAATTCTTTTCTTCTTAACCAACTATTTTTTTCCGAATGAACTATGTTCATCTGGCGAACTCATTGCATCTGAATATTCACCATGCTACTATATGAACTCTTTCAGTTTGAATGAAATCTATTCTTCTGAAAGAACTCCGTTCTGCTGATGAGCTCTTTGCTTCAAATTGTACTCCTTGCTTTTAGATGAACTCTTTTCTTCTAAATGAAGTCCGTTCTTCAGATGAACTCATTGCTTTTATATGTACTCCTTTCTTCACAACAAAGTCATTCCTTCTAAACGAACAATTTCTTATGATCAACTCTCTGCTTCAGACTGTAATGTATGCTTATGAATGAACTCAATTCTTCTTAACGAACTTGCTTCTTCCGAACGAATTCAATTCTTCTAGTGAACTCTTTTCTCCGAATCGGACTCTTTGCTTTCGAATGAACTCTCTTTGCGTCTGATTGAATTCGTTGCTTTTGATTGAAATCCTCTCTTCTGAATGATCTTTTCTCTTCCGATGAGCTATTTGTTATTTGCTTTCGAATGAACTCTCTATTCTTCAGATGAAGTCTTTTCATCTTAGTGCACTTGTTTCTTCATAACGAACTTTTTTCTTCTGAAGAACACTTTGCTTTTGAATGAATACTTTGCCTGTGAATGTAAACTTTCCTTATGAACAAACATTTTTTTTCTGAATACACTGTTTTCATTTGATGAACACTTTACTTCTGAATGAGCAAGTTCCTTCTGAATAATCTCTTTTCTTCTGAACAAACTCTTTTCTTCAGATGAACTTTTAGCATCTAAAGGACACTTTGCTTTTGAATGAAATTTTTTTTTTTCTAATGAACACTTTGCTTCGGAATGTTCTCCTCGCTGCTGGTAGAACGTTTCTCTTCTGGTAGACTCTTTGCCTCTGAATATACTCCTTGCATTAAAACAAACTCATCTTTTCAAAATGAACTCGTTCCTTCTAGTGAACTCTTTCCTTCTTACGAACCTATTACTTCTGATCGAACTCTTTCCTTCTAAATGCTTTTTGAATGAGCTATGTGCGTTTGAATAAACTCCCTTCTGTTGAGTGAACTCTACTTTTTTGATGAATCCTATGCTATCGAATGAACTATATGCTTCTGAATAAACTCTTGTCTTCTAAAACGAACTATTTTCTTCATATGAACTCTTTGCTTCTAGACTAACTTTATGCTTCTTAATGTACTCTTTCCTTCGAAATGAAAGCTTTCCTTCTCGACAAGCTCTTTTCTTTTGAACGAAATATTTATTACTGAAGAACTCTTTGGTTCTAACCCCAAACTTTCCATAAGAACTCTTTACATTTATACGAACTCCTTATTTTTGAATAAATGTCTTTCTTCTAAATCAACTCTATTCTTATGAATAAACTCATCTCCTCCGACGAACTCATTTCTTCTGAACGAACTCTTTTTTTCTGATGAACGCTGTGCTTCTTAACGAACTCTTTGCTTCTAAATGACAACCTCACTTTCGAGTGAAGTCGTTCTGTCTGAATGAATTCATTACTTCGAAATGATCTCTCTTCCTCCAACTAAACTCTTTTCACGTTAAAAACCATTTTCTTCTTAAGGAACTCGATTTTCCAGTGGACACTTTGCTTTGGAACGGGCGCATTGCTTTCGAAGGAACCCTTTCTTCCAAACAAACGCCTTTCTTCAGATCCACTCTTAATTTCGAAATGAACTCTACGCCTCTAAATATACCACTTCCTGTGATGAACTCTTTTATTCTGAATCAAGTCTTTTTTGTGATGAACGCCGTCATTCTCAATCAAGTCTTTTTAGCTAATGAACTCTTTGCTACCGTGTACACCCCCTACTTCGGAATGAGCATATTTCTTTTGATGAACTATTTGCATCATGATGTACTCCTTGCATATGAATGAACTCTAATTTTCTTAAGGAACTAGCTTCTTCTGAATGAACTCCTTTCTTCTAGTGAACTCTTTATTTTGAAATGAACCCTCTGCTCTTAGATGAACTCTTTGCTACCGTGTACACTCCCTACTTCAGAATGAGCATATTTCTTTTGATGAACTATTTGCATCATAATGTACTCCTTGCCTATGAATGAACTCTAATTTTCTTAATGAATTAGCTTCTTCTGAATGAATTCTTTTCTTCTAGTGAACTCTTTATTTTGAAATGAACCCTCTGCTCTTGGATGAACTCTTTGCTCCTGACTGAACTCCCATCTTTTGAACGAATGTTTGCTTCTGAATCAACTCCTGGCTTTTGAATGAACTCTATGCTTCTGAATATACTCATTTCCTCCGAACTCCTGCTTTTGAATGAACTCTATACTTCTGAATATACTTATTTCTTTTAAATGAACTCTTTTCTTCTAATCAACTCTTTATATTGAAATGAACTCTTTGCTTCTAAATGCACTCCTTTCTTCTGAATGAACTCCTTGCTTCTAATCGAACTCTTTCCGTTCGAATGTACTCATTGCTTTTGAAAGAAGAACGATGTTCGTAAGAATGAACTCCCCTCCATTGAATGAACTATTCTTTTAATGAATTTTTTCCCCGTGAATGAACTCTTTGCTTCTGAATGAACTCTCTTCTTCTAAACGAACTATTTTATTCAAGTGAACTCTTTGCTTCTAGACGAATTCTAAGCTTCTTAATGTACTCCTTTTTTCTGAATGAACTCATTCCTTCTCAACGAGCTCTTTTATTCTAATTAACGCTTCGCTTTTCAGTATACCCCATGCTTCTGAATGAACTCTTTTCTTATGAACGAAATCTTTACTATTGAAGAACTCTTTGCTTCTAAATTCAAACTTTCCATATGAACTCATTACTTTTAAACAAACTCCTTACCTTTGAATGAATGTCTTTCCTCTGAATGAACTCTATTCTTCCGATTAAACACATTTCCTCTGATGAACTCATTTCCTGTGAACGAACTCTTTTATTCTTATGAACCTTGTGCTTCTTAATGATTTCTTTGCTTCTGAATGACAACCTTGCATTTGAATGTACTCATTCGGTCAGAATGAACTCATTAGTTCGAAATGAACTCTTTTCTTACTATAAACCATTTTCTTCTGAATGAACTTGATTTTTCGATGGACACCTTGTTGTGGAATGAGCACATTGCTTCAGAAGGAATACTTTTCTTCCAAATGAACTCTTTCCTTCTAATCAAATCCTAATTTCAAAATGAACTCCTCGCTTCTAAATGCACTCCTTCCTGTGATAAAACATTTTTCTTCTTAATCAAGTCTTTTCTGTGCTGAACACCTTCCTTCTGAATCAATTTTTTTCTACTGATAAGCTCATTGCTTTTGCATACACTCCTCGCTTCAGAATGAGCATATTTCTTCTGATCAACTCATTGCATCATAATGTACTCCTTGCCTCTGAATGAATTCTTAATGAACTACCTTCTTCTGAATGAATTCTTTTCTTCTAGTGAACTCTTTACTTTGAATTGAACCCTTTCCTCTTGGATGGACTCTTTGCTCCTGGCCAAACTCCCAGCTTTTGAACAAACTATTTGATTTTGAATCGACTCCTTGCTTTTGAATGAACTCCATGTTTCTTAATATACTTATTTCCTTCGATGAACCCATTTCTTATAAACGAACTCTTTTCTTCTGATCAACTCTTTATATCGAAATGACCTCCTCGCTTCCAAATATACTCCTTTCTTCTGAATGAACTCCTTGCTTTCAATCGAACTCTTTCTGTCTGAATGTACTCGTTGCTTTTGAATGAATGATGCTCGTACGAATGAACTCCCCTCTACCGAGTGAACTCTTCTTTTAATGAATTCTTTGCTTCCGAATGAACTCTTTCCTTCAAAACGAGCTATTTTCTTCACCTCAACTCTTTGCTTCTAGACGAACTCTAAGCTTCATAGTGTACTCCTTCTTTCTGAATAAACTCTTTCCTTCTTAACGAACTCTTTTCTTCTAATTGACTCTTCATTTTTTAGGATATCCCGTGCCTCTAAATGAACTCTTTTCTTATGAATGAAATCTTTACTACTCAAGAACTCTTTTTGGTTCTAAATGCAAACTTTCCAAAGGAACGCATTACTTTCAAAAACACTCCTTACCTCTGAATGAATGTCTTTCTTCTTAATGAACTCTATTATTCTGATTGAACTCATTTCCTCTGATGAACTCATTTCTTGTGAACGAACTTTTTTCTTCAGTTGAATTTTGTACCTCTTAATGATCACCTTGCTTCAGAATGACAGCCTTGCTTTCGAATGAACTCGTCCGGTCTGAATGAACTCATTAGTTCGAAATGAACTCCCCCTTTTGCAGCTGAAATTTTTTCTTACTATAAGCCATTTTCTTCTAGGAAAACTCGATTTTCCGATGGACACCTTGTTTTGGATGTGGAGCGCATTGCTTCAAACAGAATACTTTTCTTGCAAATGAACTCTTTTCTTCTAATCAAATCATAATTTCGTAGTGAACTCCCTGCTTCTAACTGTACTCCTACCTGTGATAAACCTTTTTCTTCTTAATCAAGTCTTTTCTGCGATGAACACCTTCCTTCTGGATCAAGTCTTTTCAACTGATGAACTATTTGCTTCTATATACACTCCTTGCTTCGGAATGGGCTCATTTCTTTTGATCAACTCTTTGCTTCATAATGTACTCCTTGCCTCTAAATGAACTCTGTTCTTCATAGTGTACTTGCTTCTTCTGAAGGAATTCTTTTCTTCTAGCGAACTCTTTGCTTTGAATTGAACTCTTTGCTCTCGATTGAACTCTTCGCTTCTGACTGAACTCCTTACTTTTGAATGATTTCTTTGCTTGTCAATGAACTCCTGGCTTTCGAATTAACTCTACGCTTCTGAATAAACTCATTTCCTCTAAACAAACTCTTTTCTTTCGATCAACTCTTTATATCAAAATGAACTCCTCACTTTGAAAAGCACTCCTTTCGTCTGATGAACTCTTTGCTATTTACTTTTAAATAAATCATTTTCTCCCAATCGAACTGCTTTCATCGGGTGAGCTCTTTTCTTTTAAATGTACACCTTGAATCTAATTAAACTCTGCGCTTCCGGAGAACTCTTTGCTTCGGGATGTACTCCTTGGCTCTCGATGAATTCTTTTCTTCTTAACCAACTATTTTTTTCCGAATGAACTATGTTCATCTGGCGAACTCATTGCATCTGAATATTCACCATGCTACTATATGAACTCTTTCAGTTTGAATGAAATCTATTCTTCTGAAAGAACTCCGTTCTGCTGATGAGCTCTTTGCTTCAAATTGTACTCCTTGCTTTTATCAATTTGGGGGAAAAAAGTTTCTTGAGAGTTCTCCATGAAACACTAGAATCAAGAAGCTTTTTCCATATTTAGACCTGATAAAACACTAGAATCAAGAAGCTTTCTCCATATTTAGACCTGATAAAATTTAGATAGTACCAAAATATTGTAAATACCTATTTTAAATAAATCAAACAAACTAAACATTTTGGCATTTAAGAACACCTGATTGGTAAGCCATAATATCAAAAACTTTTTGACGTACTACAGTAAACCACAGTACCTAGACTATTAGAAAACCCATTTAGAAAAACTATGAAAAGCATTCAGCAAGCATAGTGAAGGTCAAAAGAAAAACATGTGGAGATTAAGTATTAAAGCAGAAAAGCTTTTTCCTAGGGGAAAAAAGAAGAGAAGATTTCATTTGCAGAAGGAAAGCAGCAAAATGAAAAATATTTTACCAATTTTACCTCCTCCTCCTAATCAATATCAGTTGTAACTATTTCCAGATAATGTGGGGTAATTTACATGCTAGTTTTATAACAAAGTAGACTCAAAATTTGATTCGGTGATTTTTATGGCTAAAATTCATTCTATTTCCAACTTTCCTCCTCTTCCAGGCTTTAGGATGGAACATGCCGAGACATGACATATGGCAATGGAAATATCAACAAGAGGACACTCCAATGGGACACCAAAAAAAAGGATAGGCTAACACAATGCATATGTTTGCTTGCTAATCCTCTAATCCTAGTTTATTCCTACATAGTGATTGCTTGTTCATCCTCCATTCCTAGTTTATTCACTTTATTCTCCTTCAAAATTTTCCTTCGGATTTTTAAAAGAATGGAAGAAACCATTTGTAAAACAAAGCTTAGAGTACCCTGAGAAATAAATATTTTGTAGAGTTCCCACTTAAAATTTTATAAATTAACATCTAAGTCTAATTGAATTATAATACACAACTTCAAGTACAGATGAGTAAACCTATATAATGGGATTTTTCATATCATCCATATATCCAACAGGCTTGAACATTCCCCTGATGGCAGTGATATTCATCATTGGATTTTATTACAATTGTTATATGGGCATTTCACAATTTTAATCCTAGTGAATAGATGGCCTAAATCCAAAGGTGGATGCATCCTTTTCTTTTCTTTTCTTTTCTTTTCTTTTTTCCATCAGTAATCCGATGCTAAATATTGCTCGAATTAGGATGATATTCAGGCCAGTCGTTGCAAATAGGATGACATTTTCCCACTGTCAACCCTGATATTATCTCTATCAGAAACTCTAATACAAACAATTTTGTATGACTATTTATATTCATTTCTCTTGAAATGAATAAAAAATAGCCCAAAAAGGACGTGAGAAATCTAAAGAATTGAACTTTTTAGCAAGAACAAAAAGATAATGAAAAGAACAATATTCATATGAAAAATGAAAGTTCTCTAAAAGAAAGAAAAGAATAACCCAAGTAATAAAAGTACATGCTTTTATCATTTATTTTAACCCACTAGGCACAAACTCACATCCAATCTCAGAAGATTCCATAAGAAAAGCTCAAAACAAACACAAAGATTTTTAAAGTGCTATAAAGTAAAACCCTGAATCCCAAGACATCAAAAAAACAAACCAAAATTCACAAAAAATGTCAATTTTTGAAAAATATCCAACATATATATTAGATGTGATCATTATGTTTTGATTTTCTTTCTCGAGTGATTTAAATTGTAATTATGGACATTTCAAGAACCTGCATGAAAACAAAGGGAAAAAGAGATATAGTGTCATTAATTACATTTTTTTGGTTAATGCAAATATTGGCCAGTGCTACAAGGATGGTGGCTTGAGGTTATTGGTGAAGGTTGATTAATAGATCTTGTATTTGGATGGCAGATCTAGGGTGGGGGAGGGTTGGTGTGGGTGGATCAAGGGTGATGGAGCATGTATGGTATTTTTTTTATTGTTTTATTCTTTGTTTTGCATTCTCTTTTTATGTTATTCTCTTCTTTTCCTACTCTCTATTTAGGGATTTTTACAAAAAAAATTCTCCCTAAACATGGATTAGACGAAATTATTAAGAAATCTTAGAAAAAATCATTCGCATTCTTGTAACGATTTCGTTAGGGCATCTCCGAAACTTATATCATTGGGCATACTAGAAAGTGAATCTTTTCGATGGTTTCGATAAGGCATACCAAATATCTCCTCTTCTTTGTGCATCATTGCTAAGGCAAATGGAGAAAGGCAAGGCTGACATCATTTTTTAAACCAAAAGTAGGAAGGGCTACAAAGTCATTAGAAAAGTGAAGAACCTCATTTTAGTTGGTTCCTTGCCTTCCTTCTCAAACCCCTTAAGTAGCCCAAGGATATTGTTGAGATCATCACATGTCCCTCTCTCTCTCACTCATTTCCTCTCTCTCTCTCATTTGGTGAGATTATCATATTTCCATTTTAAGGGGAGTTTATTTATCTATCATTTTTTAACATTCACTTTTGATTTTCATTCTTCGGCCACTTTTAGAAATATGAACCTATGTATTGTTTGTTTAAGTTAATTCCCAATAGAAATTTTGAATGTTGGGGATTCTTAGAATATCTATCAGTAATTCAGTGTTTGATACAAGAGATGACCCACTATGGAGAATCATGACTACAAGATATGTCAAGATTATGGTGAGGATGGTGAACAACAAATCATAAATTGACTTCATTTTTGCTTTTTAAATTAATTTCCGCATCATGTTAGTAATATGCCCTAATTACATATTACAAATTTGCATTGGAACTTCATGGCCCTCTGTAATTGACCCTTATAACTATATCTTTGTTTTACAGTTCAAAGACACTTCTCTCACTAAAATACATATAGATTGGATATTTATGCTTTACATTAATCGGATCATGTCTTCTATTTAATGCTGGTAGAGAAAAGGCTTTCTAAATTAGAAGACATTTGACTGAATGGTGAAAAACTGGTGGTGCTCAAAATAGCGGGTTTGGTAGACTGCTCCTGGGTCTCATTTTCTGGCTTGACCTTGGCCACTACATGGTCTAACACCCACCTTGGCTTGCCACATTTAGTACAAAGGGGCATATAAATTTCGGAAATGACATTCTAAGGCACTAAAAATATAAAGTGATTTTTGGTAAGTTTAAGTATTTTTTTTTCTATTGTTAGGTGTTGTTGTTAACCTTATTTGTGGAACTATTGGTGCTTGTAGCAGTCTCATTTTCCTGGCTTGACTTTGGCCACTACATGGTTTAACTTGTGCTGTGAGGCATTTGCATTTGCATTTAAGTTGTGTTTGAGATCACATAAGCTTGGCCATAGCAGAAAGGTGGCATTTGCAATAGATTGCATATAATGTTACAATTGGAACAAAGGGATTTGGTGGAATTATAAGGCTTGTTTGTTGCAAAGAGGTTCATACAAATTTGAGGGAATCAACTTTTAAGGCACCAACTTAGTAGTTTTGATGTTCTAAAAACTTTGGATCATTCCACTGAGTTTTGCATCTTTAAGCTTGGAGTTAAAATATTAGATTGATGTAAAGATATCGTTTTTCAATGGTGATATATGTCAGTGAAATTATTCATACTATATAATTGACTATAGATTGCTATGGTTCTCACTTCTTTTTTATCCCTTAGGATGCAAGTCACCCTCGATCACAAGGGACTGAGCTATAAAAAGAGGAAAGGGTACCTTTAAAGGTTCCTTTTGTTTGTTCCTTTCTAAACAGTAAACACTAGTAGAAATAGCATGAGATAACCAAACCTCATTGCTGAAGATTTTTAAAGATTGAATTGGTAAAATTAAATAACTGATGAGTTAAAAATGTCAAGAGAACCACCATAAGCTGAGAAGTATAAAATAATAAACAGAAACATCAACCTCTGCTTCAACCATAAGTAATACCTGATTTCATGATTAAGTAGCATTCTCATGGCTAAATTTTAAGGCCCATAAGCTAGACACAATTCTAAATACCAGTCCTAGTAATGAGCAGTTAGGTTAAGTTTAAGGGCTAGCCCAATCCAGGCCATAAGTATCTCATATGCATTCATTTTTTAAGCTGGCTAAGTGTTGCATGCATATGCATATATCTAGCTATTTATATGTATTTTCATGAAAGGAGTTGACTTTCTGTTGTGTTGTTAAAACCTTAAATGGCCTATGGGTGCATCAACCCACATTACCAAAATTTCAAGGCACTTTTAGAAGGTTTTGTGTGAAAGACATCGGTGTTCCCTAAATGGTATATAGGATAATTTCTCTGCCACTCAATCGGATATTTTAAAAATGATGAAATATTAACTAATATGTTTTCTCCAAATTTTCCTCCAATCATTGATGCTTTTGATGATTTGTTTTGACAAGATTAGTTATCTATGCATATCAGTTTTTATTGGTTGTCGTTGAGTTAGTGAAGAGTATTTAGACCCATGTTCTTCACATCAAATCTTTATTGTTATTGTGGATGCTGTGAGTGTGGGCAACCACTTATTGTATTTCTAATGAATTCCATATAATCAATATAATGTTTCTGCAACAAAAAAAAAATGGTGGTATATGATGAAGGCGTTCAGAAGCTTGATAAATTGTTTTTGTATTTTGATTTGCATTTTAAAATTGAACAGTTTTATCACACATCTTAAATGTTGATTCAGTTTTATTTTGGTACAAACATATCGGTGTTGGTGAATGATAACTACCTTCATTCAACACACTGCCTATGTTACCATGACCAGAGAATTACTCATGGTGTATCATTTTGAAATATGATCACAAATCCATATTCAAAGCAAGTTTCATGATTTTGTTTATCATAAATCTGGCATTTTTCTTTTGATTGGTAACATAACTTGAACCCACCTACCCGTTTGGGCATCCCTTCACAAGAGTTCATTTGCCCTTTCTTTTCTTTATTTTTTTTTTCTTGTTAATCATTGTTGGAGGGAAACTATATTTCCAAGTGTCTAGTATGATCTTTGGGTCTTTGTTGTTTTCTTCTTTTTGCCTTTATCTTTTTTCTCTCTTACCTATTTCTTTAAGTGATAGTTAATTTTGTCATCCTTCATAAGTTTTTTACCTACAAAAGATAACGTTAGGAGGAAAGAGATTAGCAGAGAAGTGGGAACTATACTAAGAGAAATGGTTGAGAAGAGACAAAATGCAATGAAGATGAGAGATGCCATTGATTTATTGGGCCTTTTGATGAATCCAACTTAAAAGAATCGCAAGAAAATGGTGACTCCATGAGCATGGGAATAACAATTGATGATGTGATTGAGGAGTGCAAGCTGTTCTACTTTGCTAATCAGAAATCATTATGATCATTCCAATGTTTACTGCATCTCATTTCGTCCCATTTTAGAGTGGATTTCAAAAATGCATGCTCAACTACTTCATTATAATATTGTCATATACATAGTATTATTCGCATTACAAAAATCAACTTCAGTAATTCGTTAATTGTGATATGATGAGGACATTCCATCTTCACATATCCTCTTATTATTACAAGATCAGAAAAAATACTCTAGGTTCTTCCTTTGAAGAGTATTTATATATAATTTGAAAGAGAGACATAAAAGTTACATGGGTTGGTTTCTTTTGATGCAAGCAAAATTTATTCCAAAGGACAAGAAGAGTAACACATCATACAATAGGTAACGGACATAAAGAACTAGTAAGGAAAGGTAAAGAGCACTTATCCAATACAATCATGGAAGTTCTTGGTCCTAATATGTAGTTGGTTTATTACATTGATATTAGATCAATTTGTAGCTCAAAAGTAAAATTGTGGTCTTTGTGATTTGTGCATTCCATCTATTGGCAGTTTATCAATTCATGTATGATAGTAGTTTGATCTTTTAGTTAAGTGGAGACCATGAGTCTCATAGTAGAGAAATTGTTAAAAAAATATATTTTGAGTCCCTTGCTATTTCTTGTAAATTAGACATTAATTTCCAAGGATAATTGAAAAGATGAGTATCTTGGGCTCCTTGGTTGAGAAATTTGGATGGCCAAAGGGATCAACTCCACAATATCATAAGATGGCCAATGGAGTAACTACATAAGGCATTTCCATGCCAATTAAGTTGTCCTTGTAGGACCAAGAGGCCCTCCCACTTTAGCTAGAGAATACCAACTGGAGGGTAATCTTGGATTAACACTAACTGAAAAACTAAGATACTTAATAGGTTGAGTTAGCTAGCTTGCAATCCATTGTCCTTTTAAGATAAGATATGTGAGAATAACAAAGATAATTAAAAAAAACACTGGAAAGGGCACCCGAAATTGACCTAAAATTTTGAATTTTCTCATAAATATATAACTTTTAGGTAACGATATCGTTGACCATCCTTTATACATCATATGCTCTTTTTTTTGTCTCCAACATTTATTTTTTAATATCTTTTATATTGAGATTTATAAAGACTGCAGAGGGCACTAGAATTTGACCTAAAAACGGAAACTTTCAATTAACGTTATCGTTACCTTTCTTTATACATTATGCACCCATTTTTTGTCCCTAACATTCATTCCTTAATACATTTATACTTAGATGCATAAATCTTTGACAGGGCACTAGAAATTGACCCAAAAAAAGAATTTTTCCCATAAATATATAACTTTCAGCCTTGGGTAACGATATCATTACCATCTTTTATGCATTATACACCCATTTTTTGTCCCCAACATTCATTTCTTAATATCTTTATACTGAGATGCATAAACAAGGAAAGCAGCACTAGAATTTGATCAAAAAAATATTTTTTTCATAAGTATATAACATTCAAATAATGATATCCTTACCATTTTTTATATGCTATATACACCCATTTTTTGTTTCCAACGTTCATTCTTTAATATCTTTTTATTGATATGCATAAAGACTGTGAGGGAACTACAATTTGACCCAAAAAATGATTTTTTTTCCATAAATATAAAACTTTTAGGTAGCGGTATGTTATAATCATTTATACATTATATGCCTATTTTCAGTCTTCAATATCTGTTTTGTAACATCATTATACTGAGGTGTAGAAATTCTATAACGGACACTTGAATTTGACGCATATGTTATTTCCCCTTAAGTATATAATTTCAAGTAACGATATAATTACCATTCTTGATAAGTTGGTCTGTAACATTCAATCCATGATGTCTTTATATTGAAGAGCTTAAACACCAGAAATGACACAAGAACTTGACTCAGAAATGTTTGAACATTCATATTTATAATTTTTTGCTAACGTTATCATTACCATTATTTATAGATTCTAAAGGTATTATGTTTAACAATCATTTTTTAGAAATGTTCTTACCAGATGGATATTTGGGCATCTTGCCTAGATGGGGCCCCTCAAAATCAGTCCTTTCAATAAAAGATGGTGGGCCTCACTGGTGAGAGTCAGAAACAACAACCAAATAAATACCGTTTTAGCATATTACATGAAGAGTTCATATAATTCACAAAATTTTGTTGTGGCAAATGCCTCCCTACAATTATACTCTAGTATAACCTCACTGCCATTAAGTTTTGCCTCCCCACTGAGCACATTCTTATAAAATGGGAGTTCTTAAGGCTCATTACATTATCAAAACTCAAGAAAAAAAGAAATAGATTAATGCAATGGGAAAACGTAACTAAAGATCAAATTTTACACATCGCAGGAAAGTTAAGCTGATAATTTGCAAAATTGATACCTGTACCTACCACTAAATGTTAAAAGGAGATCTAGAATACAAAACCGAGTAGGCAAATTATAGTTTTGTAGAGATGGAGAGATGTATTCTATCTTTCTTTTTCAACCCATATTACCATATATTGGATTTCAATTACCTCAATTTTTAGCAGCATCATGTCGAAATGCAAATAGATGATTATTTTGGAAGGAAAGCATCCTATATAGCACTTTATACTCTAGGGTCATCCAAAGAACCTTTAAAACAAAGGTGTATAATTATGACTCGAGAACACTAAAAAAAATTGAACTATAACATTACAATGGAATTTCAAAAGTTTAAATACTAGACATTAAAGAATGGCAATTGCATGAGATAATGTTCTTAAAACTAATATGAAAACGAGAAATGCATTTAGTTGTCGAAAATAATAAATTAAACATACAAGCAGTTTCATCCTCAAAACAGGAGAAATCATAGGAAGTGGTTCTCTTTACTACAACCAGGGCAAGCAAAAAGCTTAGCGCTTTTTCATCATCTTAAATCAATGCTCTATCACCAAAAAAGTGGACTTCAATTAATATTTTTTTATCTCATTTGTAAGTGAAGAGTGTTGTGACAGTGGATCTTTTGTGATGTTGGCATTTACATTTGGTATTGTTAGACATTGTAAGACCTCAGCAATGAAATCCTAGAAATGAATCATAGCAGCACCCTGATTGAAAAAAATATAATAGATAGATACGTTAACAACTTAAGAACTTCCACATTCAACACATGCATAATTATAATCTTAGCAAAATATGGAAATATGCCCACTCAACAACCTAAGAAATTCCAAATGCAACAAAATTTGTGGACATGTTGGCCAGCATACACAAAAAGATATATATCTCACCTCAAGGCATGTAAAGATCCTAGGAAGCCGATGGCCACATCCAAGCTGACAGCCATAAATAGGAAATTGAATTAATAGCAGAACTAAAAGAAAGGCGCTAGTCCACTAGAGAGCCAATTCTAGTTCATCTTCTATCTAAAATAAAGCCAGGGCACTTGGAAGGATATTACAAAACAAACTAACAAGGAAAATAGAAGCATTAATAGTGGACATTGGTAAAGGCATGCAAACACGAGGAGCTTTAAGGAAGATTGTCGCCCTCCCTCAAACCATTGGGGACAAAGAGGGACAGAAGATGGAAAAATTATTTCTAAAATGCCCTAATGAGTGTTTTATTCTTAATAAGCCTAACGATATAGTTATGAGGCAAAATTGTCTTTTTCATGCGTATGACATCCTAATTCGATCTTTTCAAATATTTCTTAATCAATTAGTCCAAATAGGATTTATGCTTAATTTTTTAGTAAAAAAATTCCCTCTATTTATTTATACTTTTTTCTATTACTTTTTCTGTTCCCTTTTTTTTGTATTATTTATTTATTTATTTCTATTCTTTTTTTATTTGATTTTTATTATTCTCTTTTTCATATTCTTTTTTGTTCCCTTTTTATCCAATTCCTTTTTTTATATTCTCATTTTTCTATTCTCCTTTTTTCTAATATCTAATATTTTTTCTATTCTCTGTTTTTTATTTTCTTTCTTTTCTATTTTCTTTTTGCCCATTGTTTTGTTCTATTTCATATTTTTCTATTCCATTTTGCTTTTATTCACTTTTACACTATTTTCATTTTTTATTTTATTTTTTTATCTGTTTATATTCTCTTTTTTATTCCACTTTTTTCTATTCTCTATTTCTTTCTATGTTTTATTATATTCTCTATTTTTTATATTTCATATTTTCTCTATTTTATTTTTCTCCTATTCTTCTTTTTTCTATTCTCTATTTATTTCTACTATTTATTTAGTCTCAATTTTTTATATTACTTTTTTTATATTCTTGATTTCTTTCTACCTTTTTATCATATTCTCTATTCTTTATATTTTCTATTTTTTCAATTCTTATTTATTTCTACTTTTTATTCTCTATTTTTTCCATTACTTTTTTTGTATATCTTATTTTTTATATTCTTTTGTATCTTTTTATTATATATTTTCTTTTTTCTTTTTTATTATTTTTTTAATATTATTTTTCCATTCCTTTTTTTCTCTTTTTACTCTATTTCTTTTTTTTCTATTCTCTTTTTCTATTCTCTTTTTTGTATTATCTTATTTTTTAATTCTCTTTTTTTCTTCTATTTTCTTTTTTTTCCCATTATCTCTATTTTTGTAGTTCTCCTTTTTTTTTCTCTTTTTTCTAATCTTTAATATGCTTTCAATTCTCTTTTTTCAATCTCTTTTTGAAAATTCTCTTTTTGTCAATTCTTTTTTTTTTCCATTTTTCTTCATGACGACGGAGGAGCTTGGACGAAGGATGAGGACTCAAAAACCCTAATTTTCTTAGTCAGAGGTGGCCAAAACCCAACTAGGAGAAAATGTTTACAAAAGAAATATAGATGAAAACAGGTCAACTCCAAACTAGACCTAAACCTGGAACAACCTGACTAATAGGGCCAACGCATAATGGATGTACTACTACGTTTGTCCACTCACCCAAAAGATCTGCAGTGGGCTCCATTCATATTGAGATGAAATTTATAACTAAGCACCAAATAAATGAGAGAAGAGCATTTATTTTCAGGATTTTAGATTTTCTTAAGTAAACCCGACTGATTAAAGGTCCTAACGAAATTTTCATGACTTAGTGCTCAAAAAGATATAAACTTTTCAATTAACTAGTATGGTCTTTCATGTGCATGCAAATGTAGTTGACTTTTTTTAGTTAAGATTTTTTTTAGGCTGCTCTTGGATTGGATCGAACTTCACCTAAACCTAAACATGACCCAAACCAGATTTGCCCAGACTTCTTGAGTTGTTCTCAGGTCGTGTCGAACTTGACCGGACCTAAAATGACCCAAACCTGGTTGGGACTGCTTGGGTTGCTCACAGATGGGGTCAAACTTGACCTGACCTGAACACGACCCGTACAAAGCTATTTTGCTAGGCTATTGAACACAAGTAAAATCTGATTTAAGCCAAACCTGACCTGGCCTCTTTATTTCACTAGGTTGTACTTGTTAGAATTGGTATCAAAAGATGGATTGACGAGATCTTCGATGATATCATCTAGTAGTAATCTAGGAAGACCTGATTTTCTTCAGAAAAGGAAAGGCAATTAGGTTTCGATTTGTCACAATGCAAAGAATAAAAACCCATTACTATACATGACAGTTGCATGTTTGACGGGATGAACACCGGGATTAAGATAGAAGGCAGGATTCACAAGTTATTAGTGAATCTGGATTTTGGAACGTCTCTTTTGTCTTAATAGATAGAAGTTAGGTTCAATATACTACAAAGATGCATAGCAACAAATGGAAGGCACTTTGCAGGTTTGAAACAGTGGTGTTCAGGTCAAAGGAAGCAATTGTAAAAATCTGAAGTCAGTTTGGATTTGGTCGACATCGGACAATGCTAAAATTGCAAGTGCACTTGGGCTAAGGGGTGTAGAAATCGTGCTCGATAGTAGCACATCAAGGACATACCTTTCAACAAGGTATGGGAAAACCAAGACTTTGTAGGGTATCTTCAAGGTGGCATTAAGGATTTACGAAATCCAAGCAAAGGTCAAAATTGTTGGTTATAGTCTTTTATTCCGGTTTAGCAAGGTTGGTTCATCTGGTGTTGCTAGGACCGAGGTTTAGGGCTCGGGGTATTTTAGGCATTATATAGGATTTTCTTAGGGGTTAAGAAAGCGATAACTATATATATTGATATATTGTAACCCTAATTCCCTAGAAGGTTGAAAGAGAGACAATAGATGATATTCCTCTTCCCCCTGGACATGGGTAATCTTGTCGAACCACGTAAAATTGTTGTGTTCAGGTGTGATTGTTTAATGTGTGTTGTCATGGTTGATCCGTCGATTATGAGTAATTTCCAAGGCGCTGCTTTTCCTAGCAAGTGGTATCAAAGACCCGACTAAAGCTGAAATAGAAGACAAAACCCAACATAGATAACAATGCAAAAAAAAAAAAAAAAAAAAGTCCCTCATCTACTTTTCAAATCTATTACAAAATAATAACAATTCCCGTTCAGCGAACTAAACTATAAATTAATATGAACTCATTCAGTTGCAATTTGCACCGGATATATACAGTATAGAGACCAACTTTGGGAGCCATTGTTAGTTTCTAACATTCTATTAGTGAACCTATTTGGTAGCTTGGGAGTACAACAAATGTCTCATGCTTTGCCTATTATATGTTGCAATTGTGTTACATGCTTAAATTTAATTACAAATGTCTCATGGTTTGCCTATTAGATATTACAATGGCTTACCTACTTAAATTTATATAATTGGATGACTCCAAACTTCCTCCAAACTCACCAATCCCAATAAAAGAATACAAACAACTTCTCTTCTCAAAAAACATTAGCCCATGATAATGACAAATAGAAAGGCACTCCAAATTGCTTATCACAATTGTTTGAGAGAGACAACAACCGTACCTAAACAAACCTAAACAAATGAAAGAAAACATCTCCCCAACACAGAAAGTATCAAAAAGAAAATATTTAAAAAAAGACTCAGATGATCTTTAAACAAATTAAGATGATGATCCAATCGCAGCATGTAGAAGAACATGAAGAGATGCATGTGAAGAAAACATATAAATAAAATGATGGTGAAAAGCGCAAGAATCCCCACTGCATATTACTTCTGCTAGCAAGCTCTCATGCTGGGACATATGTTAGTACAATGGTATCTCCATTTTGAATAAATTATCACCATAGGCCTTTCATTAAATCTTGGTAACTAGTTTGAAAAGAATAGTACTCTTAGTAATATGAATAAGTTGTTTTACTTAGTGGTAAAGGCTCTCGTTCCCATCCCCCACTCTAAGGATCCATCCCTGGTGGTTGGCATTCTTTTCCTTCCTGCTTGGCCACTGAGCTAAGTCAGTGATGCAAAAAAAAAAAAACCAAAAAAGTTGTTTTACCTGAAAAAATTATGGTTCTCTCACTCTAGCACCCATCATTATCAAATGGGTCTCAATTAAAATTCCAATTCCTATAGTTAATATGTCTAGTATGAAAAAATTAGTTGAACTTAATAACTTAACACTGTTACTAGCATGTAAAAAACTAAAACACAATAGTTTATAAAAAAAATTAGAACTATCACATAGATAGAGTTCAAAAATATTCTTAATGATTTATACCTTGCAGTTATAGAGCTAAGTATGGAACCAACTCTTTCCACTCACAAGAGACAAATACCAAGACATAATTGAACCAACAAGCAAGGAATTTATTGGCTTCATGCTACTGTCAATCTTAGATCTTAGCCATGAAATTAGCTCCATACAGGATAGTGAGCCAAGCTATCATCTTGACTCAACCCCATCTAAGACAACTATATGATATAATGAACAACTATTAAGCACGTACTTATGTTCTTTAAAGATATTGAATGTTGACACAAGATACAAAGGAACTACACAATAACTATTGATAAAAATCATAGGCGAATTTCCAATGGGAATCATCATCAATTTATGTTTCTCTCTTAATATTTACAGCATTTTAGAAATGAAAGATAAATAAATAACAAACCAAAGGTTTCTGTTAAAAAAGATTAGTATAAAAAGACAATAAAGAAAATAAGATCAATATATATACATTTGTCAAAGACAAACAGTGAATATGATAACAAACATATAAAGAACATGGTTACTAACAACAAGCACTTACATACCTTATCAATCAGCTATCAGAGTTTTGTCATCTCTCAAAGAAATAGATTAGGCACAAAAATAAGCATTAAGTAGTTGGAAACAATCTGACAATATATAAAGTGAAATTGTGAATAGTATTATTTCATTCAATAGGATACTTTTGTCTTTTAATTGATGAGATGATGTCATATAGGGTTTACATAGTTCATCCTTTCACTCAAAGAAATAGTTTCATCTAAGTAATTAATATAACTCTTTTATCAATATATAAACCAACCCCTACATGTGACCAAAACCCATTCCTCACATTTCCCCTTCATCATCATCTTCAATTTCACTCATTGTCACCATCTAGCCTCCATCACCTGGGACCACCATAAAAAAGAACAAAGTTTTTTTTTTTAATTTGACTTGGATGGTGATATCACCTCTTAACTATATAGACGAAAAACATGCGCAAGGTTATATGTGGGTGAGCAAGAAAAAGGGGCCTTGAGACTACAATGGTAGATTCTTATCTTTTAGGGCCTTTTTTGGTTTATGGTGAAACTAAGGGGGGTTTTTTGATAAAATCCTCATAATTATAAAAGAAAGAAAGATAATACAGTCTCCATATCGATCAAAGAAAGTAGAGGAAACTCTTTTGATTAATTAAAGTTACCATTTCAAAATAATAATAATAATAATAATAAAGTAGAGGAAATTCTTAAAAAAAGACAAATAAATAAATATAATTGGTATCGTGTTTTTTGAATACCTTACTTTTAGTCCAAAATTCTAGAAAACACAAATAAATACAAAAAAATTGGTATCATGTTTTTTGAATACCTTATTTTTCATCTGAAATCTAAGAAAGAGACAAAAAAAATAGAATGGCAAATAAAGGTTGGTGGTGCCCCATTGATAATTTTTGACATAAGATTTAGTTGGTATTTGATTTAGCTGGTACCATTCAATTGGATTCAACTCAAATATTTTACTCATTCAATGAATGAATTTTAAGTTTAGCCAATAAGTTTTCAAAATATCTATCAAGTGGATGAATAAGAATCAATTTATTGATCTAGTGAATAGAAACTTTAATGGCATGTGAATTGTTCAAGACTAAGAAAAAATATGTAAACAACATGGTGAGTAGATGATTTCGGGCAAGTATCCAAAGAAAATTAGAAGCAATAGAGCCAGCACTTTGCTTGTAATATTTTAACAATAAAAAAAGAGTCATTGAGATATGTTTCACATTATATAGGGAAATTAAAAAAAAATGCCCCAGTTAAAAAATGCTCATTTTTTCAGTTTTTTTTTCGTCATGGAGCCCAATTGAGTCATGAAGGTCAATGTTATGAGAATGCTAGAATTGAGAATGATATTGAATTCTTCTTTAATTCTAATGTTGAGTTTGATTTGCTCTAAAATTTCATGCATGAGAAGTCAATCCAGCTTAAATTTCAAGAATTTTATGAGCTGGTTATTTACAAGGACTCTTTCTATTAGATGTTCGCATAACAAGAATGTTAAAAGTAAATAATCAATTAAAATAATAATTTTTAGAAATCAAAATTAGAATGATCTTTAAGAGATTTTTGTGTGGGTCTCGCATAACCATAACATATAGAACCCTAAATGTGCTGAAATTATATAGAATGCAAATAAAAATCATTGTAATTGAAGTACCTTACTTTTAGGGAGGATAATGTTTTTCTTTCCCTTTTAGATTCTTACATTTTATTTAGATTATTATTGAAGTTTATTTTTATTTAGTTTGTAAATTATAAATCATTGTACATATACTCTCGGATCCTTTTCTTTTACCCCATTTGGATAAAAGATTGGGTTTCTACTGTTATTCAACACTTAATTTAATTTCCAATGTACATTAGGTACACATATTTTATTTTCTTTTTTTTTTCGAATTATTGAATTTAGTTTATTAAAATTTATCATTATCCTTGCAATTGTAACATATAAACAAAGTATAAAATCAGGGCATTATCAAATTCCAAGTTGTATAATCTATGTATCTACCATATATACATAGAGAAAATATAATTTGGGTGTCCAACACATTCCTATGGGCCCTAAAGGCCCCCGCCATAGTAATCCAATGCAATGCAAAATTTTCGACCCATGACGTTGAGTTGAAGTGGCCGTGCAATGGAAGCAAATGTTGAAAAAAAAAATGATAGAGAAATTTCTCCACCATCAAACAAAATCAACCAAACCCCATACATCTCGAGAAGGAAAGAAAAGAAAGAAATGAAAAAAGAAATAAAAAACCAAGAAAATCCAAATGACCGTTGGATTGAAAACTATAAGAAGAGTGGTTCTGGTCCACTTTAATTTAATCAAGCCCAAGAGGCGTACTGAAGCAAGACTCTTAAGGTTTGGCCCAGCACGTGATGCTTGGAACCTGGTGCGTTGTGCAGAGAAAGCAGACAATGGTGGCGACGGACTTTGGGGCTCTGCGCTACGATGATGTGGTCTCGCTGCTCGTGTAACCCGAACTGAAGCCTGAAGGCACTTGAAATGGCATGTGAAGGAACTCGCGTCTATGGCTTTCTCCAAATCCCAGCGCAGAGGGTTTTCGGAAACCCTTTATCTTCTTGCTGTCTGGATTCAATAAGAGGGAGAAGGGAAAGGAAGGAGCAGCAACGGGATGCCGCGGGGTGGTGCTACACGGTGAGGGTGATGGCGCAGAAGCGGTGCATGGCGGTAAGGCTGGCGGCGGTGCTCGGTGAATGGTATGCCCCTGCCCTCTTCTATTTTCTCTCTCTCTCTCTCTCTTCTCTCTCTCTCTCTCTTGTTTCCTTTTTTTTTTTCACTGTTCTGGGTTGGGGACGAATGGGGGCAGAGGCCTTGGCGAAAGCAGAGGCGAGGGGTTCGGGTTTCTGCTGCTGGTTTCGGGGTAATGTGGATTTGGCGAGAAGGGCTTTGGGTATGGATGCAGGGTTTGAAGTCTTGGTTGATTTGGAGAAGCAGTTGCAATTTTGAAAGGGATTTGGAGTTTCGATTTGGGGATTTTGAGGGTTGGGCAACGGACTTGGTGTGATGGGGTTTGAAAGGTTTGAGGATCTTGGTAGCAATGACTGTGTAGATTGATTGGGAGGATCGAAGGAGTTGGAATGTAGGTTAGGGTTTTGGAAGATCTGGGTTTACGGTTATGGGAGATCTATGGTGTTGATGGAGTTAGGGTTTGAACACTGGGGCTTTCGGTTACATGGGATTGGCGAAGTGGGCTTCGGTTGGGGTGGCAAGGAAGATGGTGTCTACTTGTTGTGGTTTGGAGTAGTTTGAATGAGGGGGGATGGGGTTGGAGGTATTCGGCCAAGAGGATTTGGGCAGTAAGGGTATGGATTGATGATGATCGGTGATTGGTTAGGGATGCTGAATCATAACCGTGATGATCAGTAGGGATGATGGATCACCGAATCATGAATTCGGGTTGGAAAGATCTTCAGCTCTGATACCAAATGATGTGGAGTGGGTTACCAGACGCGGGGTGGGCAGTACATATGGTGGGTGGTGGCCTTCTTGGTGGGTTTTAGGCTTTTTTCGGGTGGACTCCTGTCAAGAGTGTCGTGTCAGTGTCTGTCACTGTTGGTGGGTGATAGAGAGAGGGTGTTGTAGTGCTAGTCGGTTGGTTGGCTTGCTGAAAGGGGAGAGAGAATCTGGCTTGTGCAGATTGAAGTAGTGAATGGGCATGAAGAAAGAGTTAAGTTAGGTTACCTTTTAGATAACTGCATTTATACGTCTCAACGATTAATTTCACGGTATTTTTCACTGCCGCAGTTAGATTCATTATTTCTTGCTTTTCTATTCTGTTGCTTGTTTCACATCACATTACATGTATATTATTTGGTATGGAATTTGATTTTTATCATTGCCCATCTAACTTCTTGTTATTGGCAGTGTAGCTCTATGCTTCGTTGGGTTGGAACTTGGACTTCAATCATCCATCATTATTATTTCCTCCATTTGTAAGTCCAATACTTCCCAATTGGATCTCTTTTTCAACTCTTCATATAAACAAGTTTGATGAAGAAAGATGTGGATTTGATGTTTGATTAGATGAATTATATCTTGGCTATGTAACTTCAGTTACCTTTTCTTTGAAATTTGCTATATTTGGCACTCTGGGTGATCATGATTTTTTGCTCATTATGTTGATTTGTCTATTTGAGGCGTTGGGTGGATTTTGGGTTGATGGGATTTTTTTTATCTATATATAATTAGATAGTGTTTGATTTATGTGAAAGTTGAAGTAGCGTAACTTGTGAATTGGATAAGTTCTCTCACCATTTTCTATATTCAATGAAACAAAATCTCCTCTCCACAAATGATGACCATTTTGTGTTGAAGATTGCAGATTTTGGCTTTGCAAGATAAGACATTATTATGTCAGAACTTAGAAGCCATTATAATTAATTCAAAAGAACTGCTAAAAAAATATTTTAGCTATCACGTTTCAAGGGGTAGATAAAGCTTCTCCTTGGATGATGTCTTGTGTGTAATTGTGTGGGGTATATATCTCTTATACCCAGTTGTCCCTTGGTGGCCTTTGCATCTGCTTGGTTTCTTAAGAAAGTTTTACATATTACCATTCATAGTTATATATATTTAAACTAAACGTCTTTGATAGGTTTACAACCTCAAGACTTAGCTGAAACATTGTGTGTTTCACCACTATATATGGCTTTGCAAATAATGAAACTACCGAAATATGATGCTAAGGTGACATTTATCTCTTTCCTTGGACAGTTTGAACCAATCTTCTTTCTAAAAGGTTTGTCAACAGTTCAACTTGCACTAAATATGCAGGCAGATTTCTAGAGTGTTGGTGCTATCCTGTTTTAGTTGGTAACGGGGAAAACCCCATTTTTTCAAAATAACCAAATTCAGGTTTGAGTGCTTTTCACATATATCATGAGTTACTCATCTGTATATTGGTAATGGCTGTCAACAATTTTATAATGAGTGATCTTATTTTTTTTGTTAACTTAGTCGCTGCAAAACATCTTGAAATCAAATGAGTTGCGCTTCCAAACAGATAAAAGTGATCCGAGTCCCGGGTGTCTTTATTTGTGTCAAAAGTTGTTGCGCCGAAATCTAGGTATGTACTTTGTATCACTGCAGTTTGTGACATGAGCATATTAAAAATTTTATGTTGATTCTTTTTGGGATTTTTATGAAAAAATTATGCTTAAATTCTAATTAAATGGGTTTATGAAGAAAAACAATAAAAACTACAGTAGAGTTGTTTGTACTTTCCTTGTGGACTAAACTACTGTCATTGAAAATATCACATCAATTGGTTGATTTTATTGTTACACACCTGTAACTCATCATCTCCATTCCTCCTCTTAAGCTACTCATCTTCTGTCATAGAAGTCTCCTCATCTCTTACAAATAGTATAAATAATTGTTGTAAGACTTGAATGATCCTACAAAATCCAACTGGGAAGCCACCTTTCTTCTTCTTCTCCCAACCCACTAGATGGCCCAACCTCACAATTCCACTCCAGCTCTCATCTTTGAAGCTTGAAAATCATTCGTTTCGATGTCCTGAAATCCCATTCTTCAATCGGATATCTTGATGTAGGTTGCAATGGTTGAAACATACACAAAATTTTGTAGGTTGGACCATGCACATTTGTTGTTTGAAAGTGTGTTGGATAGAGATGTTGCATCTTGGAATGTGATGATTATGGTATTTTTGCTGGTGGGTCTCCTTGACAAATCTTTCTAACTTTTCCATCAAATGATATTGTTGGAGCTTAAGCCCGATTTTATCATGGTTTTAAGCTTAACTCAAATGATCATTGATTGTTTCCTTTAGATGTGTCATGATGGAATTAGACCAGATATGAGCACCACTCTTAGCTTATTGTCCTCATGCATTCACTCCAAAGCACTTTTACAAGGGAAGCTATTCCATTCTCGTGGTATTAAAGGAGGGTTTGATTCCAATGTATAACACTTTGATTTCTATATATTCTAAATGCAATGACCTTGTGTTTGCATGGCTTTTGTTCAATACAATTTTGTAGAGAACTTGTGTTTTTTGGACCGATATGATTAATTGGTATGCTCAGTAGGGGAAGTTGAAAATGAGCCCTGAGATTGAAGATGAAAAAGGGCAAAACTCTTTGCTTTTTTGGTCTAACTGTGAGTGTTGGAGATTTAATTTACCAACTGTAGAGGAGAATCTCTATGGGAGTATTGAGGGTTTAGGGTTTTCTTTTTCTCCAAAAAGAAAAGGAAAAAAGAAGAGTTTATGGTTTCGTTGGGCATCAACTAGGGGGGGGGAGGGTGGAAGAACATGAAACCATGGTTTCAGATGAGATTGTATAAGGGCAGTTGATGATATCAAAAAGTGGGCGGTGGTATTATCAGATGGGCTAATATGGTCTCAAAAAGATGTACGGACAACTCTCCTGGCATTTTCTTATTTTTTTTAAAAAATCCATCAAATCAAGGTTTAAACTTATTTTTTCCATAACAATCCCATTCCTTTTTAACCGCAAGGGCATATGTAGCATGCTAGTATAACTGAGAAATAATTGGCCCTTTCCATGCCTTTCATCATTGTCACTACTCTTATAGACTGTTGGCATGAAATAAGATCATCTAACTTGTATGTTGCTAGTACTAATTGGAAAGTGAAACACTGTTTCAATTGTTTTCGTGGAGCATAGCATCTATGTAACATCTACTGTGCTGGTATATTCCTAGCAGACAAATCAACCCCTTTTGTTATCCACTTATCAAATTGGAAACTCATATGAGTAGTCAGCAAATTTTGGTTATTTAATTTTTACCATCAATGAACACTTTCACAACAAAGAGAATAAAAACAAGTAGCATGAAACAACTTTTATTTCTATTTATTCTTCGAAGGATCTTGGTTGAATCTTTTAAAGAGTAAGATATCATGAAACAACTTTTATTGTTGAAGCTTTTTGCTATAATTTGTTTCGTCCTTGTTACCATATCTTTATTGCATTGTTGGTTGCCTCCAACTTGTCAACATTGTGTTGCTTGTGTTATGAATAAGTCTAATGGGTCGACCAAAGACTCAACACTTATTGGAATATCTAAAGATTGTCTTTTAATTTATTTGGGTTTTGATAATTAAAATATCATCTTATTTAGCATGTAAAATATATATCCAAAATTTTAGATAGTTCTCTATTATTTGTAATGTGATATTTCATATAGAGTGTATCTACATTGGAGTGTGGATGCAAGTTATTCATTGTTCTACTATAAATGAATACATGTTAATCTAAGTTTCATAAACCTCCCTATGGTGCTTGCTTGGATGTATACTAATCATTAGGTTAAGAAAGGAAGGACATGCTTGGTGTAGATTAGGTGTGTGTGAAATATATATATATATATATATATTTGATCAGTAACAAAGAGATATTATTAAGGAAAAAAGGTATAGCTAGACTTAGACAAACATGATTGTGACCCTTGATTTACTGATGTAGGCCAGACCATAGGTTGGCCAACTCATTGGGCCCAGTCCGTCAGCCTAATTGGATACCTAGTTATTTAGGAATATTATTAGTAGTTTGATTGCATTAGGGTTAACATTAGTGGGTTTCCTATCTTGTTTAGGATTATTCTAATATTAGTAAGTTTTGTTTCTTAGGGATTAAGCCAACTCCTATATAAAGGATTTTAGGCCTCATTGTTATACATGCTTAGTTTTAATTTATAAAAGTTCTCTTTGAGATTGAAGATGTTATCGCTTGTAGTGTTTTCCTCTTATGAGGATGTCCTAGGGGCTGAATCCTTATTTTGGGTCTGTTGCCGTCGTAAAGCTCCCAAGTAATCTAGGACTTGTAATTGTAAAGCTTTGAAATGAATCTGCTAAAATGTTGAAGTGTCTGGTCAAATATATCTTATACTTTAAGGAAAAACTTTTTCAGAGTTCAAATCTAGGCGTACCATGATATCATTAGTGTTTTCATATTCCTTACGACTTCGCATTGAATGAATTGATAGGTACTTCCATACTAATCACTCATATCTAAACATGTATACATGTAATGAGTCATTCATATTCCCTATGTCTTAACTTTTGAGTGGTGCATCTTAAAGGGTATTTGATTATGGTGCTAAAAGTTTTAGGCCTTTTAAAAATGACTCAAGTCATTTTGTAGTGTAGACCTCTGGCCCAGCTGGATTTCTATTTGGATTGATTTTATATGTCATGTCCTAGGGATGGGTTTCATTAGATACTGTTACTGCAGCAGAAAGCCTGGCCCTGACACGCCAATCTGTTGGGAGTTTAAGAGAAGCACAGGAGCTTTTACAGCGGTAATTAGTCATTTGATGTCCTTGATGTTCTTTCAGCATAATGCATGTTATATTTAGGTTCCTGGTCACCTATACTGATGGATATTTATTTCATGCATTGTCACATTTCAGGTGTCTTGACGTCAGGAAAACCGTACTACATGAAAACCATATTCAGGTTCTCTGTTTTGACATTCCCTAACAAGAAATGCTTCTTAAATTCTGAGAATTTGAAGACGTGATTCTTGAATAGTGTTTTGAGTGTTCCTTCTCTTAATCCTCAGAATGATACGCAAACCTATATTACTTTTGTGTCATCCATCTCACTATCAATTTGTTAGGATATCGAAGTTATCTTGTGTGAAATTTTATTGATCTGTCTCTGTTTGTTATTAGCTAAGATGTAGCATATGTTTATTATACCTGTTAGTGCTCACTGGTGCTGGTATTTGTTTCTTCCAAGATGTTCCCAAAATGCTTTGACTCTTACAGTCTGCTTGTATTGTCATGTGCCCCAAAAAAAAAAAAGAAAAAATGTAGAAGGATAATTGACTACAGACCATCAGTCATATAACCAAGAGATTCCAATGTTATGGCTGACTTTTCCATGCAAACCAATCTGTTGCTATAAAGAAATATCAAGATGTATTTTTGGGATTGCAGTTTCTATTTGGCAAATCCTTATGAAACTTATACCCAAGGTGTTTCTCTTGTTCTGAAATCTAGCTTTTGCTTTTTTACGTGTTTCCTACACTCATGCTCTCAAAACCATTTATAGACCGATTATTGGGACCATGGTAGACTGATTATTGGGACCATGGTTTGACCAGTTCTAAAACAAGATTAATCCCAACAAACTTCTACTTTTTGTGTTTTATTTTCTGATATGGATATTCTAGATTTCTGTGAACCAAAAACCATGGAAAAGAAGGTTGTCATAGATACAATCTCTCAATGACAATAGCCCTTGGCATAGTTGGAACATGCTCACTAACATCAGCATAAATCTGTGCATTTAATTATATCATTTAAAATCCTTTTACTAAAGATCATACATAGATAAAAAAATAATAATAATAAACAATTTGAAACTCTACTTCAATAAAATTCAAAGTCTAAACTGACAATTATTTTCATAATTTCAGAAACTAAATGATTCAAATAAAACTAGTCCTTAGAAAGTTTGGTGATATGCCTATCAACCATGAATGTCAAAGTTAAGAGCTTGATCGTTGCAGCTTCTAAAATCTTTTACAAATTGATTACCTGGCAAGGACAAACCAGGAATCAGTAACTACTGAGTAAGGAAAAACTTTACATGATTGAATACAAGGTATGTGATCATATACATCCAAATAGGTGCATTAGTAATTAAGAAACAAAGATAATGTTTTCAGAAATCAAATGGACCTACAAATCACTTAAGAGAGCTGCCTTGTTTACCCTTTTTTGGATACCAGCAGAGGCCCACAACACATTCCAAACCGCAAATTTATAACCCATCCCTCGTAGCAGAACATAAGGAGCCTCTTCATCTACCACATCACGACAGTCCTCCCAAAATCAAGGCAACACACCATCCCGTAGGCACAACAAATAATCTCACCCCCAGTTCTCCACCTTTGTTGCACAACCCCCATTGCACAACCAAGATTCCCAATAACACAACAGCCATGGCAATCCTGCCCAAATTCAGATGTATATCAAAGCACTCATCACTTATAGGTGACCCATTTTAGACATAGGCCTGACTTTATGAGTTGTTTCCCCAAATTGGCACTTGTATAGGAGTGATCCTATACTGTGCTTCCACTTTCTGAATAATTACATACATATAATCATTAATCAGCATCCAAAATGAGTACTAATCAGCCAAAATTACATATATATATATATAATCATTTATCAGCCAAAATCAAAGTAATCTTCTATAGTGTTACTACACTGCTTGGGTTTCTGCAATGCAACCCACAACCCTTCCTGGTTATACTTCCATTGCCAGTGTTGGAATAGGTCAACACTATGTGCGAGGCGTCACTACAATCAGCCCCCAAATTAGTGTAACATACTTTCTTATTGCCACAACAAATTTCAGAATCTTATTTCTCTAAATTAGTTTACTTTTATAGTTCCAGTAATGGAACATGCTTCCCATAGCTACGATGGACACATCCATAAAACCTCTATCATTTGCAATTAAATAAAGATTGAATCGAGCCCCTAAATCAGAATTGAGCCCACAGTTTGTTACATATTTTCAAATAATGAAATCTAATGCCATTATATACATATATAACATCAAGGAAGATTTCATACTTTTAAACACCAACGCATAATAGGAGAACCACAGACTGTAAACGAAGTGTTTTTAGTTCAAATCAAAATTGGAATAACACAATTAACAGGCCTGAAGTATCAAATAGAAGGTTGGCAAGCCCTAGATCTCAAGATCTAGGGTTCGGCCCATCAGTATTTTTCGCAAATCTGATCCAGCTAGCCCTAGATCATTAGATCTAGGGTTTGGCGAGCACCTAAGACCAGATCTGGTCTTGGCCAGCCCTAGATCTTGTGATCTAGGGTTCTGCTTGAGAGGAAATTGTCTCTCTGTAATACAAGCCCTTTCCCATTATTGTCCAGGTCAGAGAAAACCCATTACTATCCATGTGTATGCTACAACAAAGCACCAAAAACACAATCAGGCAGTGTTTTTCCCCACCTTGTATAAAACTTTGTAGCCTTCTCTATTCATGGCAGACCGAATGACATCCAATCAGTGAGTTTCTCCTTCCTATGCCTTCTCTTGTCTTGATTCCCATAACCTTCTTGTCTATGGTTTTCTCTAAAAGATACAGATTGAAAGTGAAAGGAAGAATACCAAGGAGAATGGGAGAAAAGAGGGCTTCTAAGAGGAAGGTCCCCAATGAATGTCGTGGAATAGGAATGGGCTCCCTCCACACTTGTGCAACCTCTTTTCCACTTTGGGAGATATTCGAAAGTACAATCACAAATAGAGCTGGAAACAAGAAGAATAATACTAGAGTTTCTGTAAAGAATTGCTTGCCTTGGTGAGTCGATCTTCATCCTCTTTTATTATCAAAACTTTCCTTGATTACAACTTGACTTAAGGTAATCATTATAATGTATGGAAATGACTATCTAACATAATAGGAATCTAATTATGTACAATTGATTCTCTTGACTAAGTTTACCCATCATCATCATCATCATCATCATCATCAAAGCCTTATTCCAACTATGTTGGATTGGCTACATGAATTCTGTTTCTCAATTCCGTTCTATTTTGAGCCAAATCCTTAGATAAGTCAAACTTCTTCAAATCTGATTTAATGAACTTCATCAATGTTTTCTTCGGCCTATCCTTACATCTTGATGGGCCATCCACCTAGAGAGCCAAACTTTTTTTCACCGGTGCCATTACCGGCATATGCTCAACATGCCCAAACCATTTTAAACGGGTTTCTCTAATCTTAACCTCTATTGGTGCTATCCCTAAATACTCTTGAATGCGTTCATTTCTAATTTTATCTTTTTTAGTTTTACCATGCATCCACTTAAGCATTCTCATATTTGCCACATCCATCTTATATAGGCGCCTTCTTAATTGGCCAACATTCTGCTCCATATGCCATAGCTAGTTTAACCACTGTCCTGTAAAATTTTTTCTTCAATTTCGTTGGCATTCATTTATCATAAAGCACTCCAGATGCTAGTCTCCACTTCAGCCATCTAGCTTTTATTCTAGGCTTAACATTTTCGCCAATCTCCCCATCCTTATTAATCATCGAAGCCAGATACCGAAAAGAATATCTACGTGGTATCTCATGGGTTTCAATTTTGATAGTTTTTTCAACACTTTGTATATGTTCACTGAAGTTACAATCCATATATTCTGCCTTTGTATGACTTATTTTAAAGCCTTTAGATTCTAATGCTCCTCGCCATCTCTCGAGTTGTACATTTACTGCTTCTTTTGATTCATCTATCAATACTATATCATTTGCAAACAACATACACCATGATACTTCTTCTTGAATATGCACAGTTAACTCATCTATAATCAATGCAAAGAGATAATGGCTTAAGGTTGATCCCTAATGCAAACCTACATGCTACAATGACAGGGAATCCACCTGTTTCTCCACATGTGGTTCTCACATTTGTTAGTGCTCCTTCATGCATATCTTTAAAATTTGCAATGTAACCTCTGGAGACATTTCATTTCTTCAAAACCCACCAAATTAAATCCGTCGGTACCCTATCATAAGTTTTTTCTAAATCGATAAAGACCATGTGTAGATTTTTCCTCTTTGCTCAATATTTTTCCATTAATTATTCAAGTGAAAAGATAGCTTCCATAGTTGACTTCCCTGGCATAAAACCATATTGATTTTTGGCAATCTTGGTCCTCCGTCTAAGTCATTGCTCTATTATTCTCTCCCATAACTTCATAGTATGACTAAGTCTACCCGCATGTTCAAATGTGTATTGGGATAAGGCCCATTAGAATAAAGGCGGGCCTATGAAGGGCCAAAAATACATGGGCTAGTGTTGAAATAAAGGCGGGCCTATGAAGGGCCAAAAATACACGGGCTAGTGTTAACATCCCCCCTCCAATTGATGTTGATCCATCTGCAATAATTTACGAGCCAAGAAACTTATGACACGGTCGAGGAAGATTTTTGGTGAATATGTCAGCAAGTTGGAGTTCACTAGAAACGTGGGGAAGACTAATCACTTTGCGATCATATTCGTCTGGTATAAAATGACAATCCACCCCTATATGTTTGGTTTGTAGATCATAAAAGTCTAGATTTGTAGTGATGCGAATGGCACTAGTATTGTTAGCATGAAGGGGGGTTGATTCTTTTTAAGGAAAGCCAAGTTTAGAGAGTAATCCTCACAACCAAAGGATCTCAGAACAAGCCAAAGACATTGCGCGATACTTCGATTTTGTGGAAGATTTTGAAACTTTATCTTTCTTCTTGTATTTCGAAGAGATCAATACTTCACTCAATTAAATGCACCACCCTGTAGTAGATTGTCTACTATCTGGACATCCTATTCCATCCACATCAGAATAAGCAATGAGAGTAAGTGGTGTGCCAACAAGGAAAAATAAACCTATTGTGGGAGATCCAAGAATATAACGAATGATTCGCTTTAGAGTAGTTAAATGAAGGTGCTATGATGTAGTCATAAACTGACTCACTGCATTCACTACACAATAGATAATAGGTCTGGTGATTGTTAAATACACTAAACTTCAAACTAAACGACAGTAAGTGGTGGGATCAGGAAGTAAATCTGCCTCATGCTGACTAAGTTTAGCATTGATTCCTAATGGTGTATCCACTAGAGTGGAGCCATGAAGACCAGTAAGTTCAATAAGATCCATGACATATTTATGTTGATGAAGAAAGAGACCTTTGTTTGATTGACATATTTTCAAGCCTAAGAAATAAGTCAAGGGATATCTTTCATATGAAAGGCATCTTGAAGTGAAGATTGTTGCTTGTGTATCATGTTTGCATTAGTCCTGGTGATAATGATATCATCCACATATACAAGAAGAATGGTGGTCCCCTTGAGGAGGTCAGTCAGTAAACATGGAAGAATCATAACGACTTTGCAGAAAATCCATACCAAGCAACATGCCATGAAACTTCTCAAACCATGCTTTGGGTGATTTTTTAAGGCCATGTAACGAACGGAGTAGCTATCGACATCTATTTTGGATTCAAAGGTGCATCCTTGGGGGAGACACATATAAACCTCATCCTTGAGGTCCCTATGTAGGAAAGCATTTTTCACATCCATCTGATAATGGGGCCATGACTGAGAAGTAGCAAGTGCTAGGATTGTGCGAACAATTGTCATCTTGGCTATAGGGGCTAAGGTCTCTTCATAATCAATGTCATACTCTTTTTCGATTGCCCAGTGCCACTAATCGTGCTTATAGTGGTTCAACAAACCATCAGGTTTCATTTTAGTGGAATAAACCCATTTGTAGCTGATGGGTTTAATAGCAAGAGAATATCGCATGACATCCCATTTGTGATTTTCCGTAAGTGCATCAGGTTGCTCTTGCATGGCCTATCGCCAACAATCAAGTTCTATGGCTCGTGAATAGGTATTAAGAATCTGAATAGAGGAAAGAGTGGTAAGCAGTGAACAATGAGTAAAACCAAGGCAATCAGGAGCTCTAGAGATCCTGGTTGATCTTCAAAGAGGGATAGAGGAGCTAATTTGAGGTTTGGAAGGCGCAGATCCACTGCCGTAGTGATATTAGTGGCTGGGGGCTCTGGAGCAGTCTCTTTGCCTGCTATGCTGTTTGTACACAAGATTTGGTTTAAGTCTAATGACTTTAGACGAAGTAGGTTCAGCAAAATTAGGAAGAAATGATATGGGAGTAGTTCAACATGGTCAACATGATTTTGGATGAAATATTGATTTTCAAAAAACACGACATTCGGAGAGACCCATATCCTATGAACCTTTGGATCATAGCAAAGAAACCCCCTTGTGCCATTTGTAGAGCCTACAAATGCACAATGGGCGGATTGGGCAATTAATTTTGTGCTTTCCGTTGGAGGAAGAATGTCACACCCCTAATTTGTAAATCAGGGTTACATAAGATTTGGAGCCAATTTAAAAATTTTTCTCAATAATAAATAACAAACCAAGAGAGGCATAAATACAAGAATCTGAATCCAACTCTCGACTTGGCCTAACCAAGAGAAGGTCAGAGCTCAACGGTGCCGACACGTGAAATCATTGCAAAACGGGGTAACTGGCTGAATGTGACTAAAATCCCAAAATGATGAGCTATTCCTTACATGTGTTTCATATTATACTTTCATATCATATCGAGCTTATGAACATACTTACGAACAGTCCTCCAGGATCACAATAGGTAAAAGCCATGTAAACTAGGATAACAAGTGTTTTGAGTGATTTTCTGAAGAAAGCAGCTGAAAACAATCCTTTTTCGTTGAAAACGGGTTACCTACCAAATTTATGTTGAAAAAAAAAAAGCATAGAAACCCTAAGGTCTGAAAATTGTCGGACAGCTTTCCGACATGGAATTGCTGTCCCAAATTGGGTAAGAAGTACGAGGTGAATTCGGTGTCCGAGGGTGGACGCAGTGCATCAAGGCAACCCCTGCCAATCCTCAAAACACCCTAAGCTAGGATTCAATCGGTAAAGGGTCTCCGGTCGCGACATAAGTGTTGGATGTCGTACCCCGCGCGACTCCAAGCCTTATCGTCCCATCTAAGTCCTAGTACGAAGAGGGTAAGAGGGTTCCTAGCGTGAACGTGCGTAACATGACTGTAGTTTAGAGGAAACGGACAATACAACTTATAAGAAGAAAAGAATACCACCTATCATTTTATTAAGGTCCGAGGGTTGTCTTCGGCGGGGTGGAGTGATGATGAAACACACTTACACTCATTTTAAGGTTCGGATGTCAAAATTTATATCACCTTAGTGCTTAATCATGTAAAGATATCCTTAATCCTTAAACGGTTTACATTCAGTTCATAAACAATCAACCAACACCTCCAAACAAACCTCAATGGTGTTATATGTTCCCAACTTCTCATTTTTGGAGGCCAAATTTGAAGTCCATGTGAGTCTAGGTGGTGGTCCTAATACATGATCCTAAGTCAAGGAATTCTGCTTGAGAATTGTATCCATTTTTAGACTTCCAATTGGTATATTAGCAGGGCATTTGAATGCCTAAATTTAATGTTTTAGAACCCCTAAGGATTGTCTTAAAAGTTGGTGAGAGTTTCGATGAAAACGGGGGTGGAAGGCCCCACAACTAGCTCCCCAAAGGGGGAGCCTGCAGCCTATTCAGTACTGCGAGAAGGCAATGACCAGCCCCACCTTAGTGTAATGCATTTCAGCCAGATTCTCCCTTGTTTTGGGGCATAATTGGCACCATATTTGGAGCATCAAAATACTTAATTAAACCACTCAATTGGGCTCCAATCTTACCTTAATTGATTGATCAAAATCAATTATAAAAAGTGGGGAAAACTAAGATAATACATGTCTAGTATATGTGAATCATAAAATAATCAAGTGACACATAATGATAGTGGAATTAATGACTTGCCTCAAGCTTCAATGGTCCAAATCAAGTCTCTAAAACCTTCCAATCAACTGAAACCCACCTAGACAAGAAATTCCCAAAAGAAAATGGAAAAACTAGTGAAGCGTTGGTGAATTGACTTGCATGTTGGATTTCTAGGCCTTCAAGGCATGCTGTATAGGAATCTTGAGGAAGGAAGAGGAGATATTACCTTTACCATGGCTGACTAACAAGAAATCCATAAATGGAGGGGCTACACTAGCTCAATTTGCAAGAAAATTGCATGGATAGAGAGAAGAATGAGAGGAATGGGATGGTGGAATTTATTTTGTATTAGCACAAGGTTGGTGGATGATATGGAGGGAACAAAATAAAAAAAGAAGAGGAGCAAGGGGTTGTTGCGAAGCTTTGGTCATGTTTGGCATGGTTGGGAACGAGAATGGAGGAAAAAGGATAAGAGGGCCCATTTATATTAGATTAAAGTGGGTCCTACCTATAATCTTATTTGGGCCACACTCACAAACCATTGAAATCACGCTGCTCACCAAACCACAACACAGTCCAATCAATGCAAGAGGGTCTCACCTCTAAAAAATGCACGCATGTGATATGAACAATGCATGGCCAAAAGCCAAGGAGGATTTACAAATCCAACATCCAACCAACAGTTGCAAAGAATAGAAGCTAATGAGCATGTTGAAAACCATTCTAGACCAAAACTCCAATTGACCTAGTTGTGGGGAAGGAAAGACCTTACTAGTGGTTGTATGGTTTGGGGGAAAACTTAAAAGACGGGTTGTTAAAGAGAGGAGTGATTAAGGAAGGAGCTTTTGGCCGCATTCTGGCGACCTGGCGGCTGGGATTTCTGGCGGCAGTAGGTGAGAGTAGGAAGAAGAAGGAAGGGAGAAATGGGGAAGAAAAGGGAAGCAAGAAGGGAAAGAAAGAGAGGAAGAAAGGAAGGAAAAGAAGGAGAAGAGGGAGGGTAGTGGCCGGCGAAAGAGGGGAGTTTGGATCCTTTGATGGGAGCTGTTGGTGAGTGGAAGGAGGAAATCGGGAGATAAAGAGAAAGAAGGGAAAATGGGGCGAGGACATTTTAGCTGGGGCAAATAAGAGTTAAGGGATAGAGAAATAAAATAAGTAAAAGAAAAGAGAATAAGATGGGGGGAGAGAGAGAGAGGTGGGGTGGGATTGGTTTTGATGAGGAAAAATATGAGAGTAAGTGGGGCAGTTTTGTTTTTAAAATAAGGTGGGGCCCACTTTAATTAAAAGTTTGATTAAAACTTGTTTTGGCCATAACTTATAAACTAGAGGTTGGATTGAGTCACCGCAAATGCAAATGTTCACGAAATTTAATGAGCTTCCCAATGACACCACTTTTGGCATGGTTTGAAAGAGTTGGAATTTTGGCGTATTTTAATGTGCTGGGTATTTTTCATGAAAGGCTTAATTTTTAGAAAATAAGATATTTAGTGGCTGAGATGACTCTGCATCGGTTAGGGTAGAAGGGGAAGGTTAATGGGATTAAGAGAGCTACCCAATGAGCCCAAAATCTTACAATTTGAAAAACTACGAAAAAGGGCTTTAACTTTCTAAAATTGCAAACTAACCCCTATTGAACTCAAACGAGCTTGAAACCCGAACAAGACTTCGTACAAACGATTTTAACAGTAATTCGGACTTTGCTTCTAAACGCACTTAATTGACTTAGGCAATTAACTAAAACTAACTACATCTTGGGAGTTCAGGATGTTACAAAGAAGAACAAAACACACACACCCAAAAGTGTGAAGATGAGAAAATGTGGGTTTGGTATGGAAAAGGTGATGATAGGGTGTTTGATTTTCAACACGTGGGGATGGCAACCTATTTTTCAGTTGTATAGCTGTGGAAAGGGCTCCTGGCAAAACACGAACAGGGATTGAGGATTCCAAACGGAGGGATCAAACGATGTCCAAAAGGTGTCTATTCATTTGTTTAGATACCCTATTTTGTTGCAGGATGTAGGAACATATTCGCTGGGATATGATCCCTTCGATTTGGAGAAATTGTGGAAAATCTTTTAACTTCCCAAAGCTATTGAAAACATGTTCGAACCCCAACACTAAGTTGGTCCACATATAAAACACCCATAAAAACTAATAATCATAATTAGTTACCCATAATTAGCCATAAGTACATATAATAATGGTTGGGGTCTTTACACATATCTCGTACGTATGCCGCACCATTATCGGGCCATACTGTGTTCATGCAGGTGTATCGTCTTTTTTACCGCATCCATGTATTACAGAAGGTAAGCATACTCGGCACCTATGCACCAAAGGACAGCATCAGCAAACTACAAAAGTCATGGCAAATGGGTAAACATCATCCAGAATACTATGTAATATAGGAAAGCAAGTAAAGAAAGGGATGATCATGTGAAGAATACACCAGATGGTCTATGGAGAAACAAAAACAATAAAGAGGGAAAGGAAACACCCTAACCACCTCTACGCACCCACACACACAGCCCCTACATAGAGGCGCCCCTCCTGTGCTGAACTAACAGCATTAGTGATGTTCGACACACAATAAATCCTAAGTCAAGTGAAGGGTTCGCATTTCCGTGCAAATGGTCCAATCATTGGAGAAATTATTCACGGTCATCATTCGGTTCCACACCAAGTACACACACACACACTGAATAGTCCTTTTTGAGCATCACACTGCTTACCAAACTACAACACGGTCCAATCAATGCAAGAGGGTGTTACCTCTAAGAAATGCACACAAGCGATATGAACACTGCATGCCCAAAAGCCAAGGAGGATTTAGAAATCCGACCAGCAATTACAAAGAAAAGAAGCTAATGAGCATGCTAAAAGCCATTTTAGACTAAAACTCCAATTGACCTAGCTATGGGGAAGGGAAGACCTTACTTAGTGCTTGTATGATTTGGGGAAAACTTGAAAGAGGGGTTCTTGAAGAGAGGAGTGGTCAAGGAAGGAGCTTTCGGCAGCATTTCGGCGACCTAGCGGGCTGGGTTCTGGTAGTAGTAGGTGAGAGGAGAAAGAAGAAGGAAGGGAGAAATGGGGAAGAAAAGGGAAGCAAGAAGGGAAAGAAAGAGAGGAAAAATGGGGAAGGGAAAGGAGAAGAGGGAGGGTCAGTGGCTGGCGAGAGAGTGGGGAGTTCGGATCCTCTGATGGGAGCTGTTGGTGAGGGGAAAAGAGGAAATTGGGAGACAGAGAGAGAAGGGAAAATGGGGCAAGGACATTTCAGCTGGGGGAAATAAGGGATAAGGGACAGGGAAATAAAATAAGAAAAAGAAAAGAGACTATGATGGGGGAGAGAAAGAGAGAGAATAATAATGGAGGAGACAGAATGAGGAGTGAGAGGTGGGGTGCGATCGGTTTTGATGAGGGAAAATAAGAGAGCGTAAGTGGGGAAATAAGGGATAAGGGACATGGAAATAAAATAAGAAAAAGAAAAGAGACTATGATGGGGGAGAGAAAGAGAGAGAATAATAATGGAGGAGACAGAATGAGGAGTGAGAGGTGGGGTGAGATCGGTTTTGATGAGGGAAAATAAGAGAGCGTAAGTGGGGAGGCTTTGTTTTTAAAATAAGGTGGGGCCCGCTTTAATTAAAAGTTTGATTAAAACTTGTTTTGACCATAACTTATAAATCAGAGGTCGGATTGAGTCACCGCAAATGCCAATGTTCACGAAATTTAATGAGCTTCCCAATGACACCACTCTTAGCTTGGTTTAAAAGAGTCGGAATTTGGCCTATTTTAATGTGTTGGTTATCTTTTATAAAAGGCTTAATTTTCAGAAAATAAGATATTTAGTGGCTGAGATGGGCCTAGGTTGGTTAGGGTAGAATGGGAAGGTTAATGGGATTAAGAGAGCTACCCAATGAGCCCAAAATCTCACAATTCGAAAAACTATGAAAAAGGGCTTTTAACTTTCTAAAATTGCAAACTACACCTTATTGAACTCAAACAAGCTCAAAACCCGAACAAGACTTTGTACAGACGATTTTAACAATAATTTGGTCTTGCACAGCTTCTAAATGCACTTAATTGACTCATCATCATCATCCCAACTGTGTTGGGGTCGACTATATGAATTCTGTTTCTCCATTCCATTCTATTTTGAGCCAAATCCTTATATAAGTTAAACTTTTTCAAATCGGATTTAATGACCTGTATCAATGTTTTCTTCGGCGTACCCCTACCTCTTGATGGGCCATCTACCTGGATATTCAAACTTTCTCTCACCGGTGCCATTAATGGCATGCGATCAATACGCCCAAACCATCTTAAATGGGTTTCTCTAATCTTATCCCATATTGGTGCTGCCCCTAAATGCCACTTATTTCTAATTTTATCTTTCATAGTTTTACCACTTATCTACCTAAGCATTCTCATCTCAGCCACATCCATCTTATGTATGTCTTCTTAATTGGCCAACATTCTGCTCCATATGTTATACTTAGTCTAACTACTGTCTTGTAAAAATTACTCTCGAATTTCATTGGCATTATTCATCTGTCATGAAGCACTCCAGAAGCTAATCTCCACTCCAGCCATCCAGCTTTTATTTAATGCTTAACATCTTCGTTAATCTCCCCATCTTTATAATCATCGAGCTCAAATACCAAAAAGAATCTCTACATGGTATCTCATGGTTTCAATTTTGATAGTGGTTTCAACACTTTGTATATGTCCACTGAAGTTGTGTAATAACCCTGAATTTTTTTGAGTGGGCCAACTGGGTTTAGAAAGGCCTAGTTTCGACTAGTCCAACTCATGACTGGATTGGGCTACTGGGCCAAAACTTTCAGGTTCAGATATATGATCTAAATCCACTTATTTGTGACTGTGTAGCTTCCCAAAGAAGGCTCCTCGTTTTATACCAATAGACATAACTTTTGGCCTTCCCCATATGACCTTTAAAAGCGGAGAATTTCTTTTAGGACTCCTCCATTGGACGTCCAATACTCTATAAGAAGAGACCTCCTCTCTTCTTTGGCCACTTTCTCATGGATGAAGAGTAGAAGTCTAATGTTTTGATATTTGAAAATTGAAGCAAAGAATTTCGGCAAGGAGCTTTTGCCTAGTGGATATTTGATTTGAGGTCACTCATTACTTACACCAGGTAAATAGAACTTCTCATACATTCAATCGAATATTTTGCTATCAATGAAAATGATTCTTCATAAATCATTGTGTTGAATTGAACCAATGTACATATATATAAGTTCATGTAGATATTTGTGCCTAAGAACAAGATGCAAATCCATCTTTGAGATTGATAGGCAACCTCATGGATGTGTTTCCTTTGATTTAGACCAATGAGAGTCCGTTATACTAACAATCAGACCTGTACTGATGGATTTACAAGGCTGTCGATATGTCTGTAATGGAAAATAAAGGTTTAAACTTACCATCTTTGTGCAAATGTTTGGTTAATTGTTTCCTATGATAAATATGCTTCTGAAGGATTGTTTTTATCATTCAATATGATAGTTTAATGTGTAAATTAATTCAGAACTGGGACAAGTACCAATTCAAGTCGTCAAAAAGAAGCCTGATTGTTTGTGGGTGGTGGGCCCATGTGGCCCACCTGATCTAGGATCAAGCTCCCACATCTAAAAGGGGACTGGTGGACGACCACGGGAATGGTGGACCCATAATGATTGGACCATTGGGCCCCCTTCATCCAAAGGATCCAAATGGACTAGGCCTGAGACCCACTTCATTTGGCACAGGTTCTGTTGAACCATATTTCTTTTATATTGTTGTGAGAAACTAATTAGAGTCACATGACATAAATTCTGGATATTTGTATAGAAGCTTTCCTTCCTTAAGAGTGGTTTAAACCTTACATCTTTAAGAAGTAACAGTGACTGCTACTCCCCTAATGGTAATTAACTGTGAAAATGTTCTATAAGTATGATAATTTGTTGTAACCTTATGTGTATTATAGTATAATGTCTAAGAAGCGCCTTCATTTTCTATTAAATTAAGAACAAGTGATCAAGATGAAAAAAAAATACTGTAATTAGTTTGAGATCAAATTTTAACTGCCTTTATCTTATTGTTAGATTGTTTTACTATTCATTAGTAGTATTCTAATTCTTATTTTTATTAGATTCAGGTTTAATATTATCAATAAAAACTATTGTGTTAAGCGAGTATTTAAAGTGGGACTCATGACACCTGAACATAATGATTAGATCAAATTTAAATGTAGGTATTTGGATCTGGTTTTTATTCTATGACAAAACAGAAAATCGAAGACGTGGTCAATGCCACATTACTGCGATACCAATAATGATCCAGAGTGGGGCGAGATTCAATAGGAAATATGTGGGATTGGCCAATGGTAAATGTGATGATGACTATTATAAAACCTATGAACAAGAAAATGAACCCAGTATTATGATTGCTATGGAGTATTTGTTGTTACGCTGGTATTGGGTTCAATCTTCGAATGACGAATGGTGACAGTTTTGTCATGAAAAAAATATAAATTTCCATGTGGGAACATGAGAACTACTATGAATTGAGATGGGTGACGGTCTTGTCACGACACGAATATGAATCCCCTTGTTCAAACAACTCCTATGAATTAAGATGGGTGACAATCTTGTCATGACACGAATATAAATTCTCTTGTTCAAATAACTCCTATGAATTAGGATGGGTGATAGTCTTGTCATGACGCGAATATGAAGACCGGATGAAAGTACAAAATAACAATCATGGTATACGTTAAGCCATCTTGTTGAATAAGATAATAGATTTGTAGTAAGGTGTAGTGAAAGAAATACATGGTTCAATGGTAGGGAGTGTGACACATTACCAATAGCAGTAATAGGAATACTGCCACCATCTGTAGTATTGATTTGGAGATTTCCATCATATTTCTTTAGATTAGAAAGATTGTCTTTTAAAAAAGTTATATAACTGGAAGCTTCCAAATCAAGGTACCAAGTGGAAGTAAAAGTTTTGGTTTTACCCACAAGGTACCAAGATTAGAAAAATCATTGACAATCATTTGTTGAACCAATTCGGGAGTAAGAGTGCCAGAGGAGGTAGGTGGTACAATAGTAGATGTATTGGTGATCGGCTTTTGCATGGTTGCGGGATTAGCCTTTTGATTCTAAGGGTGCTTCTTGTTAAGTAAATTGTTTGCCGCAACTCTTAACGCCTAAGCATTTTGGTTGCAATGGTTAGCAATTCTTGAGTGAGCGTGCCAGAGGAGGTAGGTGGTACAATAGTAGATGTATTGGTGATCGGCTTTTGCATGGTTGCGGGATTAGCCTTTTGATTCTGAGGGTGCTTCTTGTTAAGTAAATTGTTTGCCGCAACTCTTAACGCCTAGGCATTTTGGTTGCAATGGTTAGCAATTCTTGAAATGGTATTAGAGCTACCACAGGTCTTGGGTTCAAATTCATGCTGCCGTGTCCTTAGTATTATGTTGCAAGTGCAAGCGTGCAGGGCAGAAGGCCCCATGCAACTCTATGACGGGCGTGTGCTTTGAGTTCGGGCTTTGTTTTTCCCGACGGAGGTGTTAAGTATATTGTTTGCCGCAACTCTAATGCCTAGGCATTTTGGTTGTAATGGTTAGTGACTCTTGACACTTCCTGTATTTTGGAAGAACATGTCCTTTATTTTTCCATTAAGAACAAAATTTTTGGTTGCATTGTGTAGCAAAATGTCCATATTTTTGACAACTGTAACATTGTATCTAGCTTATCTCACTCCCTTGTGGATTTCCCTTCGTAGCAAAGGTGACATATATGAGACCACTTGAAGTTTGTTGAGCAAGTGCAGCTTGTGTAGCAAGTCATTCTTGTTTCAGAAGTTCATTCAAGCAGGTTTCAATTGATGGTGAACGTATGTGACTCATTAAATTGGATTGGATCATTTCAAACTTCAGATTTGGTTTCATTAAGAACTGATCTCTTTGAGTAGTCTTATGAATATTTTGAAGAGTTGCCAAGGATGTAGTAGGAATATCCGTATAAATGATTTCAGCATAGTCAGCCCACAAGCTAATGAATTGGGAGTAGTAAGTCTGGATGGACATGCTCCCTACGTATATTGGGCTATCTTATGTTCCAAATGAAATTTCCGTTCCGAATTCTCTTGCTGATAGATGGCTCTCAAATAGTCCCACATGTCTTTAGTAATCTTGTAGGGTCTAAGATGCAAAATAAATTGGGATTCAATAGAGCTAAGAATCCAACTCATAATCTGGGCATCTTTGGTATCCCATTTTGGGATTGCTTTTTCATTGGTGGGTCTAGAATCAGATCCATCAACATGACCCCACAAATTGGCGGACATAGGAGTTTTGGTTGAGGGGGGCTTACGTTAGTCACTTGAAAAGTCAATTAGTATTTTTTTCATTGTTTTTGTATCAAATCTAATAAAAAAATTAACATATGTAATAAAGCACGCAATTAACACACATCTTATCCAAATATTTAACTTGTTTTCTTCCAATCTAAATTAGATGTCATACAACTATAGGAATTCGAAAGGAACCAAGCCATACACCTCAGCTTGATATGAAATTGAAAGATGAAGATCTCCAAGATATTTTAGCCTCGCGCCAAGCCACTTAAGAGAAGAAAAATGGTGGCAGAAAATAATCCACTTGAGAAACATGTGATTGAGAGTCATTTAAACAGAAACTACTCCATGTGACTGAACTTTCAATGTCAATGAGAGTTATTTAAACATGTGATTGAGAGTCATCTAAATAAAAAACAATGTCCAAAATATTTCTTGACTTTGATGTGAATTCTTTGTGTTCTAAGCAAGTTGCAGAGGAAAATGCAATTGGATATGAGACCAACTTCATGCAAATAGCAAAAAATTCAAAAAAACTAAATTTCAACTAGAGGAAAAAATGTTAAATTTCAATACCATATTAGAAAGAATGTTTAATATCAACTAAAACACATCACTAGAACATGGAGAATCCTGCTAATTTGTCGCATTGTAAACCGGCCATGGATTATTAGAGAGACCATTAATAAGGATAGACCCTCTACAAGCAAATAGGCCCTTATTGAAGTAAAATTCTATGATTTGTCATTAGAGGGGATCTATGATGCCTAGATGCAGACATGGGTATGGATACGGACAGGGAACGAGGGTTCGATGCACCGACTTGAAGATTTTAGGACACAGATATGGGTACGGCATTTCAAAAAATATATACATATAAATACTTATTGTAGTGCTTAAATATTACGAGGCCCATTGTGTAGATAAAATTTTCAATGAGATGGGCCTGATAGTATCTTAGCATAGAAAAAAAGAAAAGAAAAGAAAAGAAAAGTGAGCTGAGTGTCTAGTTGGCCCAATAGCTTAACATTAAAATAAAAAAAAAGAAAAAAAAAAGCCCAATGGGCCCATTCTCATTAATAAAATGCGATGGGTTTTTTTGCCCTTTTTGCATCTCTAGGGCATCATTGAACAATAAAAAAGAAGAAGAAGAAGAAGAATGAATAAGAAGTGGAAGCGTACATGTCGCCTGAAGCTAGAAGCAGCAACAGTAGCAGAAAGCAAAACAGTGCTCTACCACCTTCTTGAAAAAGCAACCCTTAAAAAAAAAGCAACAGCCCCTGTCAAGTTAGTTGTCTTCTTCCTCGTTGCCACCTTCTTTTCATCTCCTTTTTTACTTTCCTTTTGATCAAACTGAGAGAGGGCTCATTTAGGAGTAAATTGATCAAAATGGACAAAATTTGCTGTAATTTTGGGCAAAAAATATTGCATAACCGTATCTTAAAATTAAGGGCGGTATCTTGCCGTATACCATACCCATATCCGTATCGTATCGTATTGATACGGGTACCACAGGGCATTTGGAGTATCCATGTATCATAGGAGGGGATGTCATCCATTTAGATTAATCCAAATTATCAAATCCTACGCTTTGAAACTTATGCTGTGTGGGTTACTTTGGAAAAAAATAGAAACGGGTATCCACTTGGAAATCCTAACATAACTACATAGAAAATGGTGGACAGCTCTCTGCTCAAATGAAAAATCTTGTGGACCCAAAGCAACGACTAGCCATTTATTTATGCATCATACAATCCAGTGCTCCATGTGAGACTGACTTATGATCAGCAACTCCCACTCCAAACCCCAGAAACACACCCAAATTCTTACATGCATGAGTCCCATTGGTTATGCTACATCCAAATGACATGATTCATTCTGGAATTCAACGAATCCCTAAAATTTTGCAAGGCCCTTGGCATTTATGTGGTGGACCTCAAACCACCATGTTAGATATATCTCCTCTCCTCTCATTAGTAGGGCTTGAAAATGGAAGAATGCATCAATAAAAGATGGAAACCAGCATGCTAATTAGATTGTCATTTTTTTTCCTAGGTATATAAATACGAACACAATCAGGCTCATAAGTCCATTGCTCATTTAACTTATCCTTCTGGTGTTTCCTTTCTTTTCTTTACTCTAAAAGCGAAAACTTTCAACTTATTCTAGTGGCCTAATTGACAATATTGCTTTTACAAGGAAACAAAATGCAGCTGAGATTGTTTTACTTACTCAATGTATCTCGATGAAGGGCCCAACTTAAGAAAGAATTTTTTGATGATTTCTATTTCCTTCATCTAACCATCTTTAGCATCCATTCAGGTCTTTTTTCTAAAAAAGGCAGATTTTCATAATTTTACCTTTTGCAATATATTGCATCAAATTGGACAAAGTGGTAGAGAGAGAGAGAGAGAGAGAGAGAGAGAGAGAGAGAGAGAGCAGACTTGAGATATACTAGCCAGAGAGAGGGATGCCGGTGGTGGTGTTGTGCTCTGATGGTGATGTCGGTCGCCTGAGATGGTTCTAGGGACTTGGGGATTTTTGAGGGAGGGAAGCAGAGAGAGACAGAAATGGGATTTGGTAATTTTTTTTGAGAGGGAGGGAAAGAAACGAGAAAGGGGGAAAACTGGTAGGGGCTTAGGGATTTTTTAACTAGGGGCTGGGGCAAATGGGCCTTATGGCCCTTATGAGCTTTTCCATTTTTTTTTTTCTGGCATGGGGTTTTAGCCCCCAACCCATGATAAGTAGGTCCACCCCTGACCCCACAGCTCTTTACCTTTAAGGTAAATCTGTAATTGGAAGGCCCAAGAGGTGTAGTTTTTCTCATTAATATTAATAATGGGAGTTTCACTTTTATCCATTTGATCAACTGTCTTCGATTGAGAGAAAGAACTGCAAAGATAATTTAGGAGGGTAATAGAGCAGTCAAAACAAAAATGCAATGCAGATGTATCAAGATAATCTTAAAGGAATTATTCCTTTTTAAATCTGTGACCAAAAAACCAAGCACAGAAGAAGCCAGCATGTGCTGACCCCCAAAACACAGAAAATAAGGTGCTGGGTAACCTCTATTTCAGGCACTAGAATGCTGGTTTTCCTTTGATAAAAAATCAAAGGAAAACCATCTGGCATAAAAAAACAGAGAATATGGTGCTGGGTGGCCATCTTCTATCTTCTTAACGGTGACCATCTTTTCTATTGACATTATCCAGTTCATCTCTAATCTAATTTTTTATTGTTATCATTCATTTTTTTGAATTGCCTTCGGAACATGCTGATTTGCCAGTTCACTTTCTTTCTTTCATTGCAGGTTGGTTCCAATAAGCTTCACCTGGCAAGAGTAGCAATGCTTAGTGCTATTCAGCTAAGGAAGGTGAACATTTCAGAAGCAATAGCTGAACTTGATGAGGCAAAACTTCTTTTAGATAATTCCATAAGGTTTGTGTTACTGCTCTTGATGTTCATTTCATTTAAATGGCCTCATATTTATGTCCGTGTTCATGTATTTTGGAAAGAATTGCATGAGGACTTGAATTTTGGTGATGTTTACTCTTCAAAATTCACTTCCCTTAAATGAACTTTCATAGGGAAGAAGCACTAGAATCATTAAGGAAAAAAATATGACTTAGCAAGCTCATGTTGTGTGCATCATCCAATAATCCAAACAATTGTTCTGAGGGGACTTACATCACATGGACTATGGTAAAGAAAATAGAAACCCTGACAAGAAGATCCTATAAATCTCACCTGAAGCATCTTTAGCTTTAAATTTGAGCTATTGTTGTATCTCACTCTATATATTTCTAAGCTGCAGTTAAAGATTCATGATCGTGTCATTAAGGAAGTCCTGGTCTATCAGTTAAGAACCTTGATCTTAAGTTCTATGGATTTGAATGAAGAAAGTTCTAGGGTTTTGCGAGAAATTGAGTAGAAAAGAAAATAAAGGAAAGGAAAAAAAAGAATTGGAGCAAAACAGATAGATGACTGTCACCTTTTATATTAATTTAATTTTTACTATGTACAGAATACCCCATAGAAAATTCTAATTAAGTAATCCTTGAACAACTTTGTAAATATTGAAAAGTTGTAAAGAAACTGTCTGATTAATGAAGACTAATTAGGTGTTGTCTCACAACACTATCTATAGTAGGACAATTAGATTAACAATCTAGATCATTTAGAATGGGCCACATGTAACAAGTCCTATGGATATTGTTAATATCCTAGATGATTATATAAATGAGGAATCGGATTTTACCCTAGTGAATCTGAAAGCGATCCTAGTAAATTTTCGACAAGCTACAGATATATGTTTCAGTGTTAAGTGATTGTACTAAGAGCCTTCTATTGCTTGATAGAATAGCAAGTCAAGTTTTGAATAATCCAGAAGAAAAAAGAAGCGGTGTGTGGAATAGTGGAGTGGCAAGAGAAAGTGGGAAAGATGAGCATGCTGCAGTTGTCATTCTGGTCAGTTTATGTTTATTTCTAATTAGTAGAACCTATGGAAATAAGTTTCTATAATGCTTGGTTTTATTTATTGTTATAATGTTTTCACATGACAATCATTGGTTAGTCCATTATATTTTCGTCCATGTGTTGTCTGCTATATCATAATATCATGGTATGAATGGACCTATAAACTATGATGCCCAGATACGGCATGGATACGGCAAAGACACGGCAAAGACACTGTACGGACACGGATTTTACATGTAAAAAGTGAAGTATTAGATACGATACGATACAATACGTTGCCTATTTTGAAGTATCCGTGTATCATAGCCTATAAATGCTTTTTTAACTTTACATTGATGTGGGTTAAATTGATTGTATGTTTCATAAACTTGTGATACCAACCAATAAGGGTCTGAATTGATGCTTTGTGAAGTGCCAAAGCATGGAAAAGATATCTTCAAGAGACTCCCACAATGAGGAAACAAACATTAAAGAGAAATCTCAATCCACGAAGGAAAATCTTATTTTTCTCCAAAGTTTATGAGAAAATTCAATCCAGGAAGGAAATTTTTATTAAGCTCCAAAATTCCCTTTAATGTCTTACATGCATAGTTGAAAAACTCATTCCTTTTCTGAAAAACTCATAAAGCAAAACAAAAACCGTCCTCCAAAAATTTTGTTCCAAATTTCAGTCTATCTCAATCTAGTTTAGTCTATCTCTGTCCAATAATACAAATTCTAAACTCTATGGTTGTGATGAATATTTGAAGCTTTAAACTTTATGGTTGTTCAATTTTACGACTGTTGGCCATAATGATGACATTAATTTGTTATGTTTAATTGTTCATATCATACACGCCATATTATGAATTGATTTAGTAGAGTAAGCTAAATGTATCAAATCATATTTTTAAAATTTATTATTAATATTGTGTGTTTTTATCTGTGCACATATGTTTCTAATTTTTATACCTTTTCTGAAGTGTAAATCTGAAATATTCCTTTAAAGTTCCAAATCAGCCGAACCATTGCAGTTTGGAGTCCAAACTGGAATAATTTTTCAATTATGCTTACAATGCTCATATATGTAAGAAAACAAAACCCTACATTCAAAGACTTCCTATGAAATTAGAAAGCTAATCCTAATTCCATTTTATTAATGAAATAAAGAACCAAAGAAAATCCTAGATGAAGAAGTAATCATTTGTCTTTGGATGTCCAGTTATTAGCCCTCCTTCTTTGGATCCTATGTGTGGGTCACTGATGAGGCTACATCGGCCCATAGGCTTTGTGTCAACTTGTATATCTCCCACTTGAGGGTTTGCAGGATATAGTATAGTGCAAGTCCAAAGGATGTATTGAGTGGAAAAGTCTTGTTACTGAATGATCTTATGATCATGTAGAATATGAGTTTGTTTACTATGTTGGTTAGAGTAAGAATCATGTGCCTATTGGAGGAACCAAGGATGAAAATGGTGGTAGCGGCTGGCAGTTGAAACACTAGTAACAGGGGATATATAACAGTAGTAGCATAGGAAGCTGTGACTAAGAAAAGTGGTAAAAAAATTTGGAAAAAATATCAAAAAAAAAAAAAAAACCAATTATATTGGAAAATATTTGAATTTCATGTTTTTTTAATAGTAACTAATTTATGGGGGTGTAGCAGTCCCTTAATTGCATGGAGGCCTTGTATTGATGTATGATATTGATCTATTTTTTTTTTTTCACATTTATTCATGTTGATTACTTATAATAACTTAGAAACTAATGGAATGCTTATGATCAAACCTTTTCATAAAAATATCTTCATTATTCATGTTCAATAGTAAACACTAGTTACATGACAAATGCCATAATAATTAATGACTTTATCAAAAGAAACAATGTACTTAACACTTTACACTAAAGAGTATAGAGTTGAGAAAGGACTACCTCTAATACCAATGGGAATGTCTTCCAAGGTTTATCGCGTCATTGTCCTCATCCCCATCTTTATTGTGATTGGTACCGCCACTACCAATACCATATTGCATGTGCTCACCATACTAATATTAGTGGGCATAGCGACGCATTCCTAATTTGAAGCAGTCGGATTGTCTAGGGCCCAAATACACCAAAAACCAAGAATATCCAGCAACTAGAACTGATTGCAGTAAAATAACGGAAATGCTAGAATGCAAATCGAGCAAGAAACAAAGTAAATAAACCCAAAACACTGCCCTAGAGCCTTCTCAACTACCTTGCCTTCACACGATAGAAGGGAGAGGAAATAAAACAAAGCAACACAATGCTTTAAAAACTGAAAATGTACTGTAGCATGCCTATGATAGTCGACCATTACATCCTTATATATTACTTAGTAGAAAGTACTAGAAAGTCTAGAGTGCTGTCAATCCTTTCCTAAATCATAATACATTGACTTTCTTCAGATGCATCAATGGACTCAACAAAGATGGTCCCAGTGACAGAGTATATTAAAAAAAATATTAATTGTGTTTGAGTGTTGCTCGTCCATCTGTCACACATAATGGTCTCCTCCCATATACCTTTAGCAGTAGCCACCCAACTCTTTATGTCTTCGTACTCAATTTCTAAATATTGGTGCCCACATCATAGACGAAAGGTATTGTTATACTAGGATCAACCTTTGCTGCAACATATGCTATGGTTTGGAAGGAGAATCCACTGTTTGAGGTGGAATGTTCATATGAATTAGCTACTTTGTTGAAGCAGTGGCTAATTTTTCTTTGGCATTTTAAAGCATCTTTGATATTTTGCGCTATTTAGCCGACTCCTTTCCATGTGCTAGAGGATCTGTTGCCCTAGGTATTGCACTATTGAGATTCGGTGGTGCTTTATGTGAAGAAGTAATCTCTACTTCATCCTCTCGTTGTTGAGTTTTGAATGCTCAACACATTGTCCAGGCCATACCTTTCCCATTAAATGAGCGCCCTACACTAGATGAGGCCCCGACTCAATGTGTCTTTCTCTTTTGTGCCATCAACTTTTGTGCAGCTTTTATATTTGGTTCATCACTGTCATTGTCATAATTGGAGGGTATGATGCAGCCCTAGGGTTAGGACTGCGTGGAGGTGCCTAAGCACGTGTCCGACGACACTTCGAACGGTCACAAAGACTTCTACACACACGAGGACACGCCTCTCTGAAGAAAACCCAATTCTATTAATCAACCAAATCTGAGAATTTCTTCTTTACAAGGCCATATATATAGTTAAAGCAAACCTAATGAGCAAGAAAACCCTATGCTAAAAATGGAAACTTTCCTAATAACAATTTAATTAAAACTCTACTAATAATAATCCTAATATAAGTTGAAGAGGGGCTGTTTTGGCCTAGACTGTATCATCCTCCCTGGGTTGAAAGAAGAGTTCGTCCTCGAACTCGATTCTGCTTCGGATTGCCAGTGTAAATGTGTTGAACATGAAGCACTTTCTTTGTGGCAGCTTTCCAGGAATTCTTCTTTGGCGGTTGTGGTTTTTCAGGATAAAGAGTAACTTGCTGTCCACCATGCATGAATGTATAGGTGTTGTCGCATATACCATGAGTCCCATTCTTGTCATACATCCATGGACGGCCCAAGAAGATATCACCACTATCCATAAGTAACACATCACACTAGATTGTATCTGTGTAAGTCTCACCAATAGCAAAAGTAACTTTGCAAGTATGTCGAACATGCGCTTGATCACCATTCATTAGCCACTTGACAAAATAAGGACAGTTATGCTTATAAACTTTCAATTGGAGGCGATCAACAAGAGCTTAGGAGATGAGATTTTCACAACTTCCACTGTCAATAACAACTGTATAGTTTTGTCCCTGAATTATTCCTGCGGAACGGAAAATATTTTTGCGCAACCACTTATGCTCAACAGTTGGTGAAGCGTCCTTGAGGACAATAGGAGCATCATCTGGGGGCTCTGCATCGGTGAATTCAATTTCCCCAGTGTCAATATCCTTGGGATTGGCAATATCCTTAGGATCAGTGTCAGTACCCTTAGTATCATCTTGGATATTATTATTAGCACCTTCAATCTCAATCAAATGTATTCGCTTTGGACATTCTGCTGCTCGATATCCGTACTGATGACAATGAAAACAAACCATCTTATTTTGACCTTCAGTCCTAGCAAAAATCTGTCCATTGGATTTAGCTTCTTGTATAGATGAATTCTTCGGAGAAACCCATTTGGATTTTTGAACTTGATGATTTGCAATTCCCTTAGCCTTGATAGCATGTTGGATGAGTTCATCGACATAATCAAAATGTTGGAAGGCAAGGATATGCTGAATGTCTAGTCTCAACCCATTGAAAAGTCTATCAACTACCACATCATCATCTTCATTCAAGCTACAACGAGCTTGCAGAGTTAAAAATTCCTCAGAATATTCAATGACTGTTTTGGATCTTTGTTTCAAGTTTTGAAGGCTGGACCGTAGATCTCTTGCATAGTTGACAGGAAGGAATTTTTTGTTTCAAAATATTCTTCATCTCAGTCCATGTATCAACTGGGTCCATGTTTTGATTCCTCCGTTTTCTTTACAATTCAGCCCACCAAGTTGCAGCATAATTACGAAATCTAGTGGCAATTAGTGTGACTTTATGGTGCTCAGTCATTGGCTTATGTGCAAATATATTCTCTACGCACACTAACCAATCCATAAATTCCGCATGCTGCAATTTTCCATCATATTCAGGAATCACAATTTTAAACCCCAAGTCTCGATCAGGATTATGGACTGGTGGATCCCGTGGATTCCGAATATGAGCACCATCTTCATGGTGGTGATGTACACGGTGATTATTTTCCAAATTTGTCACTCTAATATCCAATTGTTGCAGTGTGGTGTGCATGTCATCAACTTTGGCAGATAATTCTCTAATGGCACTAGCCAAATCTTCAAGTGAAGAAGATGAAGATTCAGCATCCACTTGCTTCTTAGGAGGCATTTTTTTTTTCAATGCAAAAGTTAAATCTGACTGACCTGATGTGTAGATCTACTCTTCAGAAGTATGCGGAGAAGGACAGATGGGAAATCGGAGCACTGTTGATGTTAATCTTGCTTAAATAAATTCTGACCATTAATTGAATGATGATGATGTGATGATAGTGCCAACTGACTGGGCACTTGTGATCTTCACAACTTGAGCGTCAAATACAGTAACAGATGGTTGGATTGTATTTAACGTGGGCCTTGTGAATGAGTTAGACTGAATGGACTTGACCCGACCCAAGCTCGAAATATGTGCCAGAGAAAGATCAAAAGGATACAGCTCGAGTCTTTCTGGTTCTCGGCTGCAAAGAGGTGGTGATGTCTGCAAAAGATGGCGATGTGGAAGAGCTGCGTCCTGGCTTGCGATGACTCCAACGGTAGCAGCGAGGGGGTGGAATCTCAGGGCAAGCGGCGGCGAGCTACGATCGGCGATAGCAGATAGCAGCGATGGCAGCATACGGCGGTGGCTATGATCAGCGGTAGCAGATGGCGGCGATGGCAGCGTACGGCGGAGGCTGGCGACAGCAGACCCCCGTGGCGACGACGGATGATGATGATGATGGTGCTGCGAAGGCAGTGACGATGGTGTTGCGATGATGCAAGGTATGTTTCCTTCTCGCTCTTAACTGTGGATCCTCTCTCTGCTGCTTCTTCCCTTTTTTCTTTTTTTTTTTTCACTCCAGGGGGGATTGAAGGTGTTTGCAGGGAAGGGATCGTGCAGGATGATGGGGTGAGGTGTAGATCTGGGGTGGGGACTGTGGTGGGATTTCAGTGTTATGAGTCACGGCAGGGATATTGGGTCGTCTGGGATAGCAGTGGAGAGGATGGGACGAACAGTGGAAGGCAACAGCGACAAACAGGGAGATTAGGGTTAGGGTTTGTGGATTTGGGTGGGGCGATGCAGGCAGGGAAGGTTTCTGATAAGGGGCCGACTGTTATATATAGGAAAGGGTTTCGGGACAGGGTTTTGGGGACTCTGGATTGTGTGGGAGCGGGGTATTCGGTGGTGGATCTAGGTAGACAGAGTCGTGGTTTTAGGGTTTGAAGAGGGTGGTAGTAGATTGGGTGTGATCTGGAATGGCAGCGGAGAGGATGGGTCGTCTGGGATAGCAGCGGAGAGGAGGAGATGAACAGTGGATGGGGTGACAAAGTCCGGGAACAACAGAGGGCTCTCGGCGACCAAATCTGGTCTCTGATACCAATCTGATGTAGCCCTAGGGTTAGGACTGCGTGGAGGTGCCTAAGCACGTGTCTGACGACACTTCGAACGGTCACAAAGACTTCAACACACACGAGGACGCGCCTCTCTGGGGAAAATTTAATTCTATTAATCAACCAAATCTGAGAATTTATTCTCTACAAAGCCATATATATAGTTAAAGCAAACTTAATGAGCAAGAAAACTCTAGGCTAAAAAGGGAAACTTTCCTAATAACAATTTAATTAGGACTCTACTAATAATAATCCTAATATAAGTTGAAGAGGGGCTGCTGGGGCCTAGACTGCATCAGGGTACTTCCTCCCCAAAGGCCTCAAAGCGGGTATCATTAACTTCTTGTGTACCTTTTCTCTAGGATCTTTACTTTTCTTTATTTTGCTTGATTGAGAAGCCTTTTCATCTCTTCTTGAAGCCCTTTCGACACATTTGGACACCCGCAATATGGGCCAAATGCTGCTTGAATCTTGTTATGCCCACATTTGTTGTTTTATTACAAAAATCCCACTTAATTTTCAGTCCATTGCCATCAATTGCTACATTGTATTTCCACGCAAGATCTATTTAACATGCCATCTTCGCAAATGAGCATAGAAGTTGAACTTTGTGTCTTTCACACAGTAAAATACCTATATATATTATATATATTTGCTTATGAAAACCCATTCCGATGCAATTCAGTTGACTAAATTGAAAAAATAATTATTTAAAAAGTCATAAAAAGCCGAAATTAAAAATAAAATAAACATTAAGGAAGGTTAGGTTCATGTATGTGAATGGTAGATCTAGCACTTTCGAAGTATTTTGAAGTGTTTGGTTGCCCAAATTATAAAAAAAAATTCCTAAAAATCTGAAAATAAATATAAAAAATTCAAAACCATCAAGGAATGTTGGATTCATATTTGGGGTTCAAAGCTCTAAGACATTGTAATGATTTTGAAATGTTATGGTTGCTCAAATTATAAAAAAGTCCTAAAAAAAACTGAAAATAAGAAATAAAAAATTCAAAAATATCAAGAAATGTAGGATTCATCTGTGGGATACATAGATCTAACGCATTATAATGATTTTGAAGTTTTTTGGTGTACCAAATTGATATAATTTTTTTAATTCCTAAAAATCCAAAAATAAAAAATAAAAATAAAACAATGAAAGAGGCATGGATTCCTGTATGGGAATCATAGATCTAACACATGAAGGTGATTTTAAAGTGATTCGGTTTACCACATTGAAAAAAAAAATTCATAAAATACCCTAAAATTCAAATTTTTAAAAAATAAATAAATTTAAAAATAAATGAAAGAATGTGGGTTTTGTGGGATTCATCCATAGGATTCGTAGATCTAACACTCAGGAGCCATTTTCAGGTGATTTGGTTGGTTTTATTTAAGAAAAATTATTTTTTCTAAAAAAAATAAAAAATACTTATTTAAAAACAAAAATAATTCAAAAATCATAAAAAGTTGTTGGTTTGATTTATGGATACATAGGTCTAACCCTTAGATGCCATTTCCAAGAGGCTCCTGGAAAAAGAAAGAGAAATGAAAGCGAAAAGCTGAAGAAAAACACAAAAATACTTTGAAAATAATGCTTTGAGTTCAACGATGATGAACGGCTTTGATTTGCTTGGTCTTTGTGTTCTTTTTCTCATAGATTTAGAATTGAATGAAGTGACCTTAAGGACCCAACTTGCGGAGAAATTGTTGTCAAAATGGGGAAGGGGGCAGTAAAAAGTAGCGAGGAAACGATTATCAGGTTATTGGTTGGTTTTTTAACTCAACTGCTTCATATTGATATGGGCCACTATGTTTGTCGGCACCATAAATGTAAAAAAGAAAAAAAATGAGAAAAAAGAAGTAGTGATATTTTGATCCTTGTTTGTAACCCTTTTTGTGTGGTCCTCAAGTCTTTAGATCTCTTCGGTGGATTGAAGAGTTCAAAGGAGAACTAAAAGAGTATATGAGTGCATTTGGAAATGGCTATAAGGTCATTGGCTGGATTTTTTAACCCAGCCGCTTTGTATTGAAAAGGGCCGCTATGTTTGCTAGTTGGGATGTGTGTGGGGGGGTGCGGGTTGGGTTGGAGGATATTTTGATCCTTGCTTGCAATGCTTTTGCTTGATGTTCAAGTGTTCATATCTCTTGGATGGCTTAAAGGGGTCAAGAGAGCACTTGGAGAGTGTATGAATGCCTTTGGATGTGCTCTCTACCCTATTAATTGTGTTAGGGATGAGTTTGTTGCCAAAAACATGGAGGATATCATATATATAGGGAGTTTCCCTCTAAAAATAAGCAATTTGCCTTTCACTTAGAATGGGCACTATCCTTTAAAAGGAGTGTGTGAGTTCAAGTCCTACTTGTAGAAGAAAAATTGGTCATTGCCCTACTACATGGTGCGTCCCGCGCACCAATGGTGTGCTGATGGGGGCCGGATCAAGCATGACTTATCACTACCCCACCAACTCAACATGATATTGTTCGCTTCAGCATACGTGCCCACGCGAGGACTTCCCAGGTAGTCACCCATCATGGTACTGCTCCCACTAAAGCATGCTTAACTTAAAACATGTCATTTTGAGTTAAAGTGGGGTTTGACTTATAAGCCTAGGGATGTGGTCAGCGCCTTATCCGATGTGAGACTAGCGGAGGCTCTCCATTAGAGGCCCGTGGTTGACACACTTCGCCTCATGGTTAGGGGTGCTGCTTGGGCCAAGTTCTCACTCACCCTAACCAGAATAAGAGTCGTTCTCGGCTCTAATACCAATTGTCATAGCCCGGCCAAGTCAGTATGATATTGTCCGCTTTGGCCCACGCGCACTGAACACATGGGGACTTCCTTGGCGGTCACCCATCCTAGTTTGCTCCTACACAAGCACGGTTAACTTGGGATTTCTTATGTGATCTAGGGTCACACGACTTTAAAACGCATCATGTTAAGTTAAGACAGTGTTTAACTTATAAGCCTAGGGTGGCCTTATCCGATGTGGGACTAGCATAGGGTTTTTGTTGGAAGCCCATGGTTGACACGCTTCACCCCATGGTTAGGGGTGCCGCCCTTACCATGTTCTCACATGGCCCCATTTGATCCCCACTTCCTCATGTCTTTTGAGGTCAAAGTCCTTGTCAACTAGAGATGTCAAAGTGCCATGGTTGCCGAAAAGTCCTGAGTCCCCACTAATGGCCTTGTGAGGAAGGAAGGAGAAATAAGAGGAACATTATACCTTGAGCCTACTATATAATATTCTAAATGGTCACCTTTACTAGATATGAATATTTTTTATGCCTAGCATGCTGCTACTTCTATTTTGGAGGAAATCCATGTCTGTGCTATCAATTTTTTGTGTAGATCCATGACCTCTCCCAACTCTTTTGCTCCTCTAAATATATTTTACTTTACCCACCTTCCTCTGAAGGGCTTTATGCTCCTCATTTTATCTCCTTGGCACTTTGTGAGTAATGCCCTATTTCTTTTGGCAACTGGTACTTTCACAACATCCCATTTGGTGAGATGGGGTCCTTTGGATTCTCCTTCACATCTTGCAAGAGATCTCTTTGTTTCCCTTCTTAAGCATTTTAGTTACCTTAAGGGGTCGTTTGTTTTTTGCCATTTGCATATATAAACATTACTCATGTGAAATGGTTTCACACATTCATATTTGTTTTTATATTTTACACATGTGGTGTGTAAATCCAATATGATTTTGGTGCGTAAATAGAATGCAAAGAGTAGAAACTTTTCACACCTCAATAGGTGTGAAAAGGATTCCCACCCGGCACACAAATGGCGTTGGTACAGGGCATCAACAGTAGTACTTCACGCCCAGCACGTTTTTTTTTTTTTTTTTGGCCACTAAAATCATGATCATAACCGTCCAAGTTATTTGGAATGCCAAAAATGGCTATGGTGCAAAAAATCAGCCGTTGGATCATCTTATATTATGAGATCTTTATGACACAAATCTGGCCATTGATCTTCAATTCTGGGATTTTGTGGGCCCTGTTATCACAATCCAAATCGTTAATCTCATTCAGAATTCCATTTTCAGCTAGGAAACCAAATTGCAGACCTTCATTCATCATAGATCTTGAGATATCTTAAAAAGAACGTTTCCGCCACTAGATGCATCCTGCCAGTCCAGTTTTTCTTAATTTTTGCATCTTGTATGCTTCAAATGCAAGATTTGAACCGTCCAAAATGTTTGAAATGATGATAACGGCCATGGTACAAAATTTCAACCGTTGGATCATTTTACGTTGTGAGACATTTATGAAACAATTTAGGCCATTGACCTTAATTTCTAGGATTTTGTGGGCCCCATTTTCATGATTCGAACCATTAATCTTGTTCAAAAGGTCACTTTCAGTTAGAAGGTCAAATTTCAAGTGTTGATTTAGCATGGATCTTGAGATATTTTGAAAATACATATCAGCCATTGGTGTAATTAAGATTTACATTTGAAAGAGTGTGAAAATAACAAAAAAAAATTATATTTCACATGTAAGTCATTTACATATGTAAATGACTCACATATGTAAATGACTTACATGTGAGTCATTTATATATTTAAATCATTTTCACATCACATATGAAAAAAAACGGACGACCCCTAAAGGAATTTTATTCTGGTCACCAAATGATAATAGGAAGTTTCTTGTTTCTTTTTGCATTTTTCTGTCTCTAGGTCCCACCAGTAATATAGGATTTGGCAAAGAGGAAGTTAATTTTTATTTGAAGGAAAAGCATGACTGCTGGATCTTTTCTATCCTGGGATCTTGTATATCCTGATTCAAACGTGTGAAATGTTATTTTTTGAATGAAAAATTGTGCTACGTCTGTTGTTTTCTCACTGTGCAAGTTGTGCATGTTCACTTTGATATTTCTCTGCTTCAAACGTATTCTAAGCTGCTTTTTCTTTTCTTTTCTTTTTTTTTTTTTGGGAGTAGAACTTGTGTCTGCATTGTTAGCTTAATCTTCGTTTGCTTCGAACTTACAGTATGCTTTAGTTATTTAGGGTGTGCCATTTTTGCTTCTTAAGTATAATGGACTTATAAGTGTTATGCAGTTGCAATCCTTGGACACTCTAGGGCTTTTGGAAGTCACAAAGCTTGAATTACAGGATCCCATGGTAATTGTTCTCATTTTCATGTATAGCGTTGACTACATCTCTTGAATCTAACATACATAAGTTGGCGTGGCTGCTCTCTTTTGTGACCTCCAAAGGTAACTTCTCATCAATTTGTCCCTTTAGTGCAAAAAAGAGAAGCACAGATGAAGCGACAGCTTCTCTAGCCAAATCCTGTCTTGCGTTCTTTTTTTTTTTTTTTTTTTTTTTGGTTCATGCTTACATGTTGATCAGTTAAAGCTGTTTTTTTATGAGTGAAGCAGATTAAATGATGCATTTGAAATTTTGCAATGTACATGTCTCTGCTTTTGTTCTGGGAAGCTAATGACAATATTCTATCTACTTAGTGAACTAACTATATCACAATGTTGTCTTTCAGTAATGTATTTTACTAGTCTTGTCTGTTTTCTCTCTGACCTTGATTAGCTGTTGAACTATGATTGGACTCTTTCCATTAGTTACAGTTGGAATTATTCCTGCAGGCTAGCTAAATTGGGTGATGCTTGACGCTTCAGGGAGAAAATGCGACTCCAGTAGAGGCTGAGCATGCTCTTCATCAGTGTATTGCATTGTTCAAGGAGGTATTTACTTTAAAATATAAAAATTCACCTGTACAGGTTGGATCCTCTGCAACATATGGTTGTTGTGTCATTCAATATTATTAAAAGCACGGTGGTCTCTTTACCTTAAGTAATCTAATGTTGTTTCCTTTCGGGGGAATACTCAATACCCAGCCTTGAGTGGACTTTGTATTCAGGCCCAGCATTTTCATCCAGATTACCCAATTAAAGTTAGTTATGATGTGGTTTTCTGTGCAGCCAAGAGTTCGTAATCTACTTTTCGATTTACCAGATGTAAAGGTAGAGTATCTTTCCTGCTTGAAGCATCTCACGAGCATTGTAAGTGGAAATGAAAGTGCGGAGCAATCAAAGGTGTTGCAAGAATTAACAGATGAAGTCAAGCTCATGGAAGCCGATCTGTCCCTAAACAGGAAGCACAGGAGCTAATGAATTCTGCAGTTTAACTCTCTAACAGAGAATAATTCATATTTTCCAACAGGAGCTAATGAATTCTGCAGTTTAACTCTCTAACAGAGAATAATTCATATTTTCCAACTGGTTTCTACAAAATCAACCTGGGAATTTGTCTTCCTCATTTGTTCGAAGAATGCGAAGTTGATTCTTTGTATCAATTGATGTTGGCACCTTGGTATCATATATATGCAAAAGGATTGGTCCTTGGGTCTTTAGGCTGATAGAATCACTCTTGGTCAGTACGCCAACCTAGTAAAAAAAAGAAAGTATAGTCTTCACGTCCCAATCATTGTGTGAACTACTTATGCAACGGCTGAAGAAATAAACAAACCTGTACAGCTTGCAAATTGGAATGAATTTTCGCTTGGTTAAACTGCTGACAGGTAACCAGCTGCTGGAATTCATTCAAAGCATAAAAAATGGTGAGTGAAAAGTATGTATTGGCTATGTTAACTTTAAATGCAAATGTAAAAGAAAAGGATAGAGAGACAAAGCAATATTCTCTCTGATATTGCAAGTTATTATCTTCTATTCCATAAATAATGCATTGAATGGTTTCTTTTGGTCTTTGTTTTTGGGTAAAACATTGAATGACGTAGCAACATTTCTCTTGATCGAGAAGCTCTCGGCAAATGTGGACTGACTTTATCAAGTCTCCGAAATGCAGATTCAAGTGTGTCATTGTATGAGAATATTGCCCTCCTACGGATTGAAGAGGGAACAAAAATATTTTTTTCTACAAGTAGGTGGGTCAACCTGACTCCAGCCCACTTTTGACGAAGTTTTTAGGCCAGGTATGGAGCTAGCCTAAAGGCACATCTGTGCCGCAACTTTTCAATGGAAAAAGTGTAGAAGTTGTAGATGCTTTTATATAAGGAAAAAAAAAAGGGCGGCTCAGTGCATGTGGCTCCCATATAACGGGGTCTGGAGAGGGTAAGATGTGTGCAGCCTGACCTTCATTTTAAAGAGGTTGTTTCCGTGATGTAAACTCATGTCATTCAAAATGCTATCAGTAAGCCTTTACTGTTGGGTCAGGCCGCCTTTTTGTAAACAGTTTTATATGCTACAGTAAAATTCATGTTTGGTGCACTTGTTTTTAGCACATTTGCAACCCTATGAAAAATCTAAGACCATTGGGATCCATGAGAAATCCATATATATGAGGATTTCTCACTTCCTTGACAGTAGGTATTACACAATAAAAATATTTATGGATATAAATGAGAAAATTTTGTATTGGAGCATAAATCCACAAAAAAGAGGATTTTCAAATTTTATGAGGCATGGTTGAACCTTAAAATCCTCAGACATGAGGATTTTTATTTGCCCAGCTCCTCAACTAAACATGCGTTTTCTACAACAGCATGGAAAGTTGGCAAAGAAGCCCCACGGATTTGATTACTAGACCTAACTAACCTTTGCGTATCAACGTGAAAATGTGTGTCTTCTCCCCGCATTAGTAGTTGCCAAATGAGAACAAAGTTGTCATTGTTATCTAGTTTATTAGTGTGGCCTTATTTCTTCTCTTGCCAGTTTTTAGGTTCTATTTGATTTTCTAGTAAGGAAACTCTCTACAGGACATTATTGTAAAGTGAGTAGCGATTCTGGAACACTTGTAACAATAAAAAAAAGTCATTGAGATATGTTTCACATTACATATAGGGAAATTAAAAAAAAATGCCCCAGTTAAAAAATGCTCATTTTTTCACTTTTTTTTTTTTTTTTTGTCATGGAGCCCAATTGAGTCATGAAGGTCAATGTTATGAGAATGCTAGAATTGAGAACGATATTGAATTCTTCTTTAATTCTAATGTTGAGTTTGATTTGCTCTAAAATTTCATGCATGAGAAGTCAATCCAGCTTGAATTTCAAGAATTTTATGGGCTGGTTATTTACAAGGACTTTTTCTATTAGATGTTCACATAACAAAAATGTTAAAAGCAGATAATCAATTAAAATAATAATTTTTAGAAATCAAAATTAGAATGATCTTTAAGAGATTTTTGTGTGGGTCCCGCATAACCATAACATACAGAACCCTAAATGTACTAAAATTATAGAATGCAAATAAAAATCATTGTAATTGAAGTACCTTACTTTTAGGGAGGATAATGTTTTTCTTTCCCCTTTAGATTCTTACATTTTATTTAGATTATTATTGAAGTTTATTTTTTTATTTAGTTTGTAAATTATAAATCATTGTACATACACTCTCGGATCCTTTTCTTTTACCCCATTGGGATAAAAGATTGGGTTTTTACTGTTATTCAACACTTAATTTAATTTCCAATGTACATTAGGTAGACATATTTTATTTTATTTTATTTTTTCGAATTATTGACTTTAGTTTATTAAAATTTATCATTATCTTTACAATTTTAACATAAAAACAAAGTATAAAATCAGGGCATTATCAAATTCCAAGTTGCATAATCTATGTATCTACCATACATACATAGAGAAAATATAATTTGAGTGTCCAACACATTCTTATGGGCCTTAAAGGCTCCCGCCATATTAATCCAATGTAATGCAAAATTTTTGACTTATGGCGTTGAGTTGAAGTGGCCGTGCAGTAGAAGCAAATGTTGAAAAAAAAAATGATAGAGAAATTTCTCCACCATCAAACAAAATCAACCAAACCCCATACATCTCGAGAAGGAAAGAAAAGAAAGAAATGAAAAAAGAAATAAAAAACCAAGAAAATCCAAATGACCGTTGGATTGAAAATTATAAGAAGAGTGGTTCCGGTCCACTTTAATTCAATCAAGCCCAAGAGGCGTACTGAAGCAAGACTCTAGGTTTTGGCCTAGCACGTGATGCTTGGATCCTGGTGCGTTGTGCAGAGAAAGGAGGCAATGGTGGCGACGGACTTTGGGGCTCTGCGCTACGATGATGTGGTCTCGCTGCTCGTGTAACCCGAACTGAAGCCTGAAGGCACTTGAAATGGCATGTGAAGGAACTCGCGTCTATGGCTTTCTCCAAATCCCAGCGCAGAGGGTTTTCGGAAACCCTTTATCTTCTTGCTGTCTGGATTCAATCAGAGGGAGAAGGGAAAGGAAGGAGCAGCAACGGGATGCCGCGGGGTGGTGCTACACGGTGAGGGTGATGGCGCAGAAGCGGTGCTCGGTGAATGGTATGCCACTGCCCTCTTCTATTTTCTGTCGCTTTTTCTCTGTTGTCTCTCTCTCTCTCTCTCTCTTCTCTCTCTTTCTCTTGTTTCCTTTTGTTTTTCACTGCTCTGGGTTGGGGACGCATGGGGGCAGAGGCCTTGGAGAAAGCAGAGAAGAGGGGTTCGGGTTTCTGCTGCTGGTTTCGGGGTAATGTGGATTTGGCGAGAAGGGCTTTGGGTATGGATGCAGGGTTTGAAGTCTTGGTTGATTTGGAGAAGCAGTTGGTATTTTGAAAGGGATTTGGAGTTTCGATTTGGGGTTTTTGAGGGTTGGGCAACGGACTTGGTGTGATGGGTTTTGAAAGGTTTGAGGACCTTGGTAGCAAGGACTGTGTAGATTGATTGGGAGGATCGAAGGAGTTGGAATGTAGGTTAGGGTTTTGGAAGATCTGGGTTTACGGAGTTAGGGTTTGAACACTGGGCTTTCGATTACATTGGATTTGCAAAGTGGGCTTCGGCTGGGGTGGCAAGGAAGGTGGCGTCTACTTGTTGTGGTTTGGAGTAGTTTGAATGAGGTGGGATGGGGTTGGAGGTATTCGGCCAGGAGGATTTGGGCAGTAAGGGTATGGATTGATGATGATCGGTGATTGGTTAGGGATGCCGAATCATAACTGTGATGGTTAGTAGGGATGATGGATCACTGAATCGCGAATCGCGAATTCGGGTTGGAACGATCTTCAGCTCTGATACCAAATGATGTGGAGTGGGTTACCAGACGCGGGTGGGCAGTACATATGGTGGGTGGTGGCCTGCTTGGTGGGTTTTAGGCTTTTTTTGGGTGGACTCCTGTCAAGAGTGTCGTGTCAGTGTCTGTCACTGTTGGTGGGTGATGTAGTGCCAGTCGGTTGGTTGGTTTGCTGAAAGGGGAGAGAGAGAATCTGGCTTGTGCAGATTGAAGTAGTGAATGGGCATGAAGAAAGAGCCAAGTTAGGTTACCTTTTAGATAACTGCATTTATACTTCTCAACGATTAATATGACGGTATTTTTCACTGCCGCAGTTAGATTCATTATTTCTTGCTTTTCTATTCTATTGCTTGTTTCACGTCACATTACATGTATAGCATTCAGTATGGAATTTGATTTTTATCATTGCCCATCTAACTTCTTGTTATTGGCAGTGTAGCTGTACGCTTCTTTGGGTTGGAACTTGAAATTCAATCATCCGTCATTCTTATTTCCTCCATTTGTAAGTCCAATCATTCCCAATTGGATCTGTTTTTCAACTCTTCATATAAACAAGTTTGATGAAGAAAGATGTGGATTTGATGTTTGATTGGATGAATTATATCTTGGCTATGTAACTTCAGTTACCTTTTCTTTGAAATTTGCTATTTTTAGCACTCTGAGTGATCGTGATTTTTTGCTCATTATGTTGATTTGTCTATTCGAGGCATTGGGTGGATTTTGGGTGATGGTTTTTTGTTTTGATCTATATATAATTAGATAGTGTTTGATTTATGTGAAAGTTGAAGTGGCGTAACTTGTGAATTGGATAAGTTCTCTCACCATTTTCTATATTCAATGAAACAAAATCTCCTCTCCACAATTGATGACCATTTTGTGTTGAAGATTGCAGATTTTGGCTTTGCAAGATAAGACATTATTATGTCAGAACTTAGAAGCCATTATAATTAATTCAAAAGAAATGCTAAAAAAATATTTCAGCTATCATGTTTCAAGGGGTAGATAGAGCTTCTCCTTGGATGATGTCTTGTGTGTAATTGTGTGGGGTATATATCTCTTATACCCAGTTGTCCCTTGGTGGCCTTTGCATCTGCTTGGTTTCTTAAGAAAGTTTTACATATTACCATTCATATTTTTATATATTAAAACTAAACGTCTTTGACAGGTCTGCAACCTCAAGACTTAGCTGAAACATTGTGTGTTTCACCACTATACATGACTCTGCAAATAATGAAACTACGGAAATATGATGCTAAGGTGACATTTATCTCTTTCCTTGGACAGTTTGAACCAATCTTCTTTCTGAAAGGTTTGTCCCCAGTTCAACTTGCACTAAATATGCAGGCAGATTTCTAGAGTGTTGGTGCTATCCTGTTTCAGTTGGTAACGGGGAAAACCCCAGTTTTTCAAAATAACTAAATTCAGGTTTGAGTGCTTTTCACATATATCATGAGTTACTCATCTGTATATTGGTAATGGCTGTCAACAATTTTGGAATGAGTGATCTTATTTCTTTTGTTAACTTAGTTGCTGTCAAAGAGTAAAGCAAACTATATAATTTGGAGAAAGTATATTATAAGCCAACATTAGTATGATAAAAGCATTTTTTGTAATTGGTAGGAGGTTACATGACTTGAGCCTACAGCCTCAGGTTGCAATACTCAGTATCTTCCACTGTATCACAAGCTCGTGTCTCATCATGATAAAAGCCTTATACCATTTCTTTGTGTGTGGTGTACAGTTGCACATCTAATAATTTCAAATCCTATAGCATGCATACTTTAGAAAGATCACGATCTATTGTTTCCTCCCTAATCGATAGCCATTAAACATTAGTTATGTTACCTTCAGACTTGTCAAGTCTTTATCATGAGATCAACAACTTCATTGTTTTCACTTTTTATAGCCTTTACCATCCATTTAGGGTCTCTTGTGAGTTCTTTACTACTTTATCCTATTTAAAGCCACTCCTTTTCTTTCTCCATAGTCTTATATCTCTTCTTCAATGTCTAGTTTGAGGTCTTTAGTGGTCTCTCCCTTCTATTGTTTCCTTGAAGTTATCATGTTCCTTGAAGCATGACTGTTCTACATGTTGTGCATATGCTATTTTTCCAGCCTTTTTTGAACATGTCCTAACTACCTTAAACAAACTGCCTAAATTAAGCTGGTAATTTTGCATCTGTATCAATTATTGGCTGGAGAGGAATGGGAAAACACTCTTTGGGATTGTAATTGGTCCACGAGGACTGAAAAGTGCCCTTTTTTTTTTATGCTCATTAAACTACTTTAAGTCTTTTTTATTTTATTTTATTTTATCTGGAACTACTAGGACTCTATTGTTAAAATGTTTGCTCGCTCTTTATTTCTTTTACTTAGGGACGAGAAGGGACTATTTTATGCACTGGATCTTGGTGGCACAAACTTCCATGTGCTGCATGTTCAGCTGGGCGGAAAGGAAGGACGTATTGGTAAACAAGAGTTTACAGAGGTGTCCATTCCTCCACGTTTGATGACTGGGAACTTCAGATGTAAGTTGAAAGAGCCTGCTAGACTCCAAGTTACTATCAAGTGTCAAACCTGATTAAGTGAGCAAACATTTAATTGTTTAAATTTCATTATGTTTACAGGAACTATTTGATTACATTGCTACAGAACTAGCGAAATTTGCTGCGACGGAGGGTGAAGATTTTCATGTTTCTGTTGGTAGAGAAAGGGAACTTGGTTTTACTTTTTCTTTCCCTGTGAAACAAACTTCCATTTCTTCAGGAACTGTAATAAAGTGGACAAAAGGCTTCTCCATTGATGATGCAGTTAAGTCCGACTACTCATATCCCATTCTGATATCTTATTAATATTAATTCATCCTTATAATTAGTACTAATATGTAGCATTTTGCATGAAAGTCATTAGATTGCATTTCCTTTTGTTTTACCTATGTAGAGTGCAGAGCAACTCTTGAAAGGCAAAGCACCATCTTCATGGAATCATACTTCACATAAAACAAAAGCACTTAATGTGGATTTGTTTGTTGCTAGGAGGCTTTTTTGTTTTTGAACATCTGTGAAAATTTTCATTAATGAATTGAAGGGATGTGAAAGTAGAAATGGTGAACAGCAAGAAACACAAGAAAACACCAAAATACAGCCCAAAATCAGCTTAAAGATTCCTATGTTCGTTCTTCCACTTTCACTTGAAGTTTTCTTCCTTTTCTTCTTTCTTCCACATAAATTACGGTTGTTCTTCAACTTTAAATCTTCAAATAGTATGCTTTCTCGGGAACCACGGAACTAGGCAGATCCTGCAAGAAGCAATAACTGTAGGCATTTCACTAGTTGCTTAAATTGATGTGTAATAACTAAAATTTCATATAGCCGTGCCAGTGACTAAAATTGAAGAAATATAGTTCTGCCATTGTTTGGCCAACAAGGTTGCAGACAGCTCATCCAAGCTTGATTTTCCAGTCATCACTTTGTTCAGAGATTGCTTGCCTCCATCTTCACATGAAATCTACTTGGAAGATTTGAGATCGGCTACAAATTACAGGTTGATAATTTCTTGGGAATAGGAGTCACTGTCATGAATCTGAATCTGGCAGTCACCCCATCTGTCCTTGCATCAGCTTTGTCAATTAAATATTTCAGGGGATCCAGTGTCTTGGAGTGAGTCTAAGGAGCCTTAGATGTTTAAGACTCCTAGTCCTGGATGTTTTGGGCTTAGTCTTTGGTTGTGCTATTGTTTTTTCTGTTTAGTTGTTTTCTGTCTTCTGGTAATGAACCTCTTCCTTTCGACAAATAAAGAAAAAAAACAAATAATAAATATTAAAATTTTTGACTGTTCTAAGCCTTTTCTATTTACTACAACTGGCAGAGACAATTACAATGTCTGGGATATTATTTGGGAATTTTTAGCAGTCCTTGTTCTTAATAAGAGAATACTGACTGCTACAATACTTTCAGTTCATATGAATACCTGTATATATGAGATGTTGCCCAACTGGCATGCCTTCCGTGATAAGAGTTGCAAATTAATCCTGCTGTATTAGGCATTGGATCTTGTTTGGAGTGTGCTTGTAAAGCAGTGGACCCTAGACATTTCCACCTGCTAGAGGAGTTTGTAACCCAAGTAGAAATGTATAAGGGAAATGATGCAGTCTAGGGCCCAACCCTCTGAGCCTCTCTTTCAATTAGATTAGGATTCTTATTATTATTATTAGAAAAATTTCTATTTTTAGCCTAGGGTTTTCTTGCTTATGAAAATTGTTTAACTATATATATGGCTTTGTAGAGAAGAACTTCTCAGAGAGATTTAGTTGATTAATAGAATTGGGTTTTCCCCAGAGGTGTTCCTCGTGTGTGTTGAAGTCCTTTGTGACCGTTCGAAGTGTCGTTAGACACGTGCTCAGGCACTTCCACGCAGCCCTAGCCCTTGGGCTGCATCAGATTGGTATCAAAGCCCGCTCTCCACCGTCACCGAATCCCAACATCACAGACAACCACCACGCCATCCCTACCACAGCCCCCAAACCCTAATCGCCCCACCATCTTCGCCACAGAAGACCACCAACCACGGCCGACACCCTCTGTCTACCCAACCCACCACCGAAACCCCGATCCCACACAGTTCCGAGTCCCCAACACCCGGCCCGAAGCCAAACCCCACCCCCATCTCCGTCCAGCGCCAGCAACCATCCCGAATCCTCCGCACCAGATCTACACATCTCCCCATCCCCTACCCCCATCCGTTAACCCTCATCCTGCACCGACACAGATCGCCTTCAATTGAAAGTTTATAAGCATAATCGTCCTTATTTTGTCAAATGGCTAATGAATGGTGATCGAGCGCATGTTCGACATACTTGCAAAGTTACTTTTGCCATTGGTGAGACTTACAAGGATACAATCTGGTGTGATGTGCTACCTATGGATAGTGGTGATATCTTATTGGGACGTCCTTGGATGTATGATAAAAATGGAACTCATGGTATGCGCGACAACACCTATACATTCATGCATGGTGGACAGCAAGTTACGCTTCATCCTGAGAAACCACAACCGCCAAAGAAGAATTCCTGGAAAGCTGCCACAAGGGATGTCCTTCATGTTCAACACATTTACACTGGCAATCCGAAGCAGCATCAAGTTCGAGGACGAACTCTTCTTTCAACCCGGGGAGGATGATGCAGTCTAGTGCCCAGCCCTCTGAGCCTCTCTTTCAATTAGATTAGGATTCTTATTATTATTATTAGAAAAATTTCTATTTTTAGCCTAGGGTTTTCTTGCTTATGAAGATTGTTTAACTATATATATGGCTTTGTAGAGAAGAACTTCTCAGAGAGATTTAGTTGATTAATAGAATTGGGTTTTCCCCAGAGGTGTTCCTCGTGTGTGTTGAAGTCCTTTGTGACCGTTCGAAGTGTCGTTAGACACGTGCTCAGGCACTTCCACGCAGCCCTAGCCCTTGGGCTGCATCAGGAAACTATCTCCATTCTCCCGGAAAAGGTCTATCATAAGGAAACATGTTTATATGGTTGTGCTGTATGGTAAATTCTCAATCATTTTATGTTTCTAAATGGACCATTTGTTTTTTTCCTTCTTTTTAACTTCTATTTTTTAAAAATTTCCTATTATTTCCTCTTCATCTTATTATTTTCTTTTGAATCTAGGTTGGGGAAGACGTAGTGGTTTGAGTTGACGAAAGTTATGGAAAGAAAAGGTGTTGATATGCGTGTGGCAGCGCTTGTAAGTTTAAGAGGAGATTGTTGGGAAGAAGAAGAAAGGTGGGTTCCCAGTTAGATTTTGTAGGATCATTCAAGTCTTACAACAATTATTTATACTATTTGTAAGAGATGAGGAGACTTCTATGACAGAAGATGTGTTAGTTCCCAGTTAGATTTTGTAGGATCATTCAAGTCTTACAACAATTATTTATACTATTTGTAAGAGATGAGGAGACTTCTATGACAGAAGATGAGTAGCTTAAGAGGAGGAATGGAGATGATGAGTTACAGGTGTGTAACAATAAAATCAACCAATTGATGTGATATTTTCAATGAGAGTAGTTTAGTCCACAAGGAAAGTACAAACAACTCTACTGCAGTTTTTATTGTTTTTCTTCATAAACCCATTTAATTAGAATTTAAGCATAATTTTTTCAAAAAAATCCCAAAAAGAATCAACATAAAATTTTTAATATGCTCATGTCACAAACTGCAGTGATATAAAGTACATACCTAGATTTCGGCGCAACAACTTTTGACACAAATAAAGACACCCAAGACTCGGATCACTTTTATCTATTGGGAAGCGCAACTTATTTGATTTTAAGATGTTTTGCAGCAACTAAGTTAATAAAAGAAATAAGATCAGTCATTATAAAATTGTTGACAGCCATTAATATGGTGCTATCCTGTTTCAGTTGGTAACGGGGAAAACCCCATTTTTTCAAAATAACCAAATTCAGGTTTGAGGGTTATTTAGTGACATTGTTTAGGAACATATCAAATCACTTTCAAAAGGAAAAGCATTAAAAAAAAATGTCATTTTCACTATTAAAGTATACATCATATTCAACTGTTGGTGGGATCGTTGTGAAACAAGAAATCTACTAGGACCACGTTTGAGGGTAAGACTAACCTATATGCTTGCTACTCATTGCTACCCATTCTAGTACCACTCATTTTTGGGGAGCCAAGATGTTCATCAATTAAGTGGTTGCATGTGTTCTGGACTAAAAACAGTTCAGTCCACTTAACTTCTGGGCCTTGTATGAATGATTAAAAATCTCTCCAACAATCCATATTCAATGTGCATGTTTTAATCCACCTTACAAGTGGCAATTGTTTCAGGTCATTTACATGGTGGGTGCAGTTCACCATTTAATGGTATGCCAAGGAGAGGTTGTCACAGTGTCCAATAAATTGAGATCATATTTTGCTCATGCACCTATTCCATACATTGTGATCTATGATGCCCGGATACGGCATGGATACGGCGAGGACACCTTATGGACACGGCAGGGACACGGATTTTACACACAAAAAGTGAAGTATCGGATACGATACGACACGATACGTTGGCCATTTTGAAGTATCCGTGCATCATAGATTGTGATTAATTTCTTGGTTGCCAGGTCATTGATCTGACCCACAGCTGTTTGAATTTTGGCATTTTATTTGGACTTTTGATGTGTTTTTATTCCCTTAGCTACCTACTTATTGGCTTTAATGACCATTGATGGGGCTTTGAATCTCTTGAATCCTTAAGATGTTATTTTGTGTATTCAAGTGGATCTAGACATTCTCTTGGAATGATCATAAAAAAGGGATCATGTTTAGAGATTAGGACTTTCTAGTTTGCTATTTGTTAACTTGGAATTGTCTAATGAAGGTTTTATAGCTAATTCTCTAGGCTAAATAGTCATTTCTTTGCATATGAACCATTTATTTATATAGCATAAATTGGAATAACATTTGGTTTGGGGCTTCTGTTTTCATTTATTTATTAATGCTTAAAGTTTTATACAGTTTTTATCATTAAGTTCTCTACATGTTTTGCAGTGTATTAGAGTATGTTAAATTTTTTCTGCTTGATGATGATGTTTTTAATGATACCCTATTGACCATGCTAGAGATTTTAAAAATTCAAAGCTTTTCTTTGCTTTCTTGCTGTTGGATCTGGTAGTAATCATTTCATTTGAATTGTAATATCCTGTTGGCACAGTGGAAATGCTTGTTGGAACAATAGAAGGTCTAGTAATCAGTGATGCTGGAGCACCTGTTAGACGAGGTGCTTTTATTGGAAGCTGTAAGGATCGTATATGGGAGGCTATGAGAGCATCTTCTTATGTTCCATTCTACCTTGATGATTTCTTTGATGGTATTATTTTCAGATTCTTTATCATTTGGGACAATTTACCATGGAAACATATTGCATTTGGGAACTGGCTGGGTGTGGCAGTATGCTTTTATGACTCTTGTTCATCCTTGATAGTTGTGTTTTATTTTCTTATCATCTTTTTCAAACGTATATCGTTGGCAAGATAGAGCTATTGTTGCAAATAATCCCACTATTTTTGCCATAAGGGAGGCTCAACTTTTGTGGCCTGATACATGGATTGACTGTCTAGTTTCTGCAGGATGTGGTTCTATTTCTGCAAGGGTATGCTGAGAATTCTTTTTAATCACTGCATATATTTTCGAGTTAATTCATAAAAGAACTAGAATTTGCTCTACTATTGAAAAATGATCAGAACTTGTGCATATCTGGTTAGGTATCTCTTGAAAAGGCGATAGATGCCTAATGATTTGTTGCTTTGCTTAGATCACAATTTGCATTATTTTTGGAGCTGTATTTCTTTTTACTTTTTTCCCCTAAAAATTAATAGCAGTAATGTTACCAATGGAAGCAAAAGTGGCATTATTAACACAAATATGCAGATGTTCTAAAAAGTTAGGAATAGTCATATATCATGCTTACTTGGAAGATGGATTGGTCGATGGATGTATGCAAAATTGAAATTGATTTATGTTTTTTCTTTTGATTATATTTATTCACTTAGGCTTGAAAGGGAGGTTGGCGTAATCTCGATATCGGACAAGTGTTGATTGAGAGTGTATGTTTAGTGGGGAGAGTGGAGGAAGCTTTGAACTCATTGCTACCTATGCTTCCTGAAATATGCTATTTCCGGTTCAACCGAGGTGATATATTGAATCTGGAATTTCTTCTTATCTAGGTAACAGTAAAAATGAATTTTTGAATTTACTTGCAAATTCCATTATTTTTCTTTGCTTCCAATCCATTTGGAGTGCTTTATTGTTTGGTCCCTTCATTGGTTTGAGATAAATGCCTTAGTGCTAATGAGAAATCTTAGTGCTTGTTTGGATGCATAAAAAAGTACTAGAAAATAATATATTGTAGGATACAATCTTTTTTGTAAACATACCAATCTTGCATATTTAGCAAACAAAGAAAAGTATGAAGATAATATTGTTTCTTTCAATAAGTTAAAGATTTTCTCCTACACCTTTACCCTCTAGAAGATTTTTTACTGGATAAAAATCTGTCAAAATCCAAGTTCTAAAAAAACCTCGCCTGTTGTCACGAGGCATGTTTGTTTACATGAGTGGTAAAGTAAATGAAGGTGTAACATCATGGTAAAGGTGAGGTAACGTAAAGGTTAAGTTTCCAATCAATTGGTCAAACCATCTTTATTTGAAATCAAACATCAGGCACAAACAAACGAAATCATATCTAATCCAAAACCTCAATCTAAGACCAATACTACTAACAAAAAATACCACAATGGAAACGAATGAACCTAAATCCAACACCATCACCTAAAACTTAAATTGTCATCTAATTACCACAAATGAACACACAATCTAACTGACGAACAAAACCATCCTAAAACTAGACCAACACATCTTGAACACATTCCAATATTGGTCAAACCAAGAAAGATTGATATAGAATATAAATCTAAGTTTCCTAATCTCACTTTATGCAGTGAACTGCAAATAGACATAGAAAAACTCAAATCCAAGATCAGGAAGTACCCAATTAGGTCGAGCATTCCACAAGAACAATTAGTGCCGTCCAAAACCACCAAGGAATCTAATGCATTACTTGAGGATCAACACCAAGAGATTATTAAACCTAGCATCGAAATACCGCACGGAAGCCCTCACATAGAGCCTAACCACTCACTAGAGGAGACCTTAGAAAAGACACTAGTGTCATGAAAATTTGACTAGTGAGCCTAGTAGGACAAACCATCCAAAAGGCAATGATGTCGTCAAACCAACCATAGGGAACATGTGTGACTTCCACAATGAGGTAGAGCATAATCTTGTATTAGCCTTGATTAAGGCCCATCAAAACGCAAGGCTAGAACATCAGAGTACTTTAAAATGTTTCTCATGCCCTCCCTCCATGAACCCAATTATTAGATGAGATTACACAGGATACTTTGGAGAGAGACAAATATCGAGAGTTGGATCCCCTAGTCAAATGTTAAAATTCTAAATCTCAGATCCAATCCTTTTCTTGGAATGGTACCTAACTGAAAAGAATGAAAATTTGGATAAAACAGTGGAAACCGCTCCCAAATTGGCAGGGCATACAGAGCTAGATCCTATTGGTTTCCTTGGAAGAATTGAGACAACTCCAGAAACTCACGGAAAAACCTTTGGAGACTTGACTCTAGAAGAACTTTCGGGTACTAGCCTAAATATACCATGTAGGATTTTGATGGTCTCGATGAGCGACATAGGTACCACTACGATTGAAGAAAACTTTATTCTATTTAACCTTCCAGCAGTGGCAAAGCCAAAATATCAAGATTTCACTCAAAAGATTCTCACAATGTAAAGGCCCATGGCTACAAAGAAATTTTAGACCACACATAGTAAATTATGGATGGACCACATTTAAGCAAACTAGACACACAACGATGGAACTTAGGGCCCAAAGAAAGAAACAAAACCACGCGACCTACACAGAAGATGAGGGTCAAACGATTAGGAAAGCAAGAGACCAAAGATCATTGACGGAAAATGAAAAATCATTTTTAAAAGATCACAAATCCCCTAATTGCTTAAACTCTTTTAGACCAAGGCCTAAATGGCATAGGTCCTAAACATTTCAACACTCTTGCCGAAAGGCCTCCCATATAAAAGCTCTATTTGAATACATCAATGAGTGAAACCATATCAGCATTATCAAATAAAGCAACTTGGAAGGATGCATACAATACTTTTTAATATGAGATTAAGGCTAAAGTGGCGGTGGTCTGAAATATTATAGTGGTCACGTGTTCGGACGGATCAAGGTAAAACATTAAGTGCTAAATACATTGTCTTGACACCCAGGGGATGTCAAAGTTATCAAAGAAAATGATGTTATAAAGTAAGATATGTTCTCATTAGACCAAGGCCCAAATGGCGGAGGTCTAAGATGTTTCAACACTCCTACTTCTGAAGAGAGCAAAATAATAAGATCCAAACCAAGTTGCTGAAGATAAAAACACGTATGTTGAGAGGTCTAAAACGCGCACGTTTTTAAATACCCAAAGTATTCAAATTGTGCATCACATCATTAGCACACACAATGGAGAATCATAAGTAGGCTAGACAAATCTCCGACTTCATACCAATGAAGGGTTGCAAGTTCAAACAAGCCCAAACAAAGTAGCTAACACTTAAGATTATGCAAAAAAATAAAATACATAAATAAATAAATAAAATACAAAACCACAAAATTCCAAAAAAGAAAAAACCCAAAAAAACAAAATCACGAAATTAAAAAAAAAAAAGAAAACAAGAGGAATGTAAAAATACATTTGTCAGATCTTTATAAAGGCATAGGTGGACCGTGGCATTGGAGAATCCTCTAATAGAGCAATCATGACTAGAAATCCTTAGAAGTCACTAGTTTTAATGATGGGATGGATGTCTATGAGGCAGTGGGTAACCAAAAGGGTGATTCGGTTGATTACACTAGAAGGTTTAAGAAGTGTCTAAGGCATTCATATTAATGGTAATAGAATATATATACATATATTTTATAATAAATGGCAATAGAATATTACACACAAAGTGGGTAGAAGCCGAAGCATATGTTAATATTATGGCTGCTACAGTTACCAAATTCATTAATAAAAATATCATATGTAGATTTGGCATCCCCAAAGTATTCATAATAGACAATGGTTCTCAATTCATTTCCCACCAAATAAATGAATTGTGTGCAAAATTTAAAATAGAACTGCATCATTCAACCCCATATTACCCTCAAACCAATGGTCAAGGACGAATAAAAAATGAAAGCTACAGAGCATGCACAAGTCTATTGGAAGCGGATTATGAGAGCTTACGACAATCATGTCATTGAAAGAGAATTCAAAGTTGGTGACCATGTGCTGGAACACATCAATCCATCATAGCTTCCACACTCTCAAGGTAAGTTATGACCTAATTCGGAAAGCCTTTACGTGATTAAGAAAAAAGCATATGCTGGTAATGCGTATATTGTAGTGAATACGGAAGAGGAAGAGCTTCCCAATCCGTGGAATGCTATGTACTTAAAAAAATATGTGATATAGTCCTTTCCTTTGGAGCGAGAGTTGTAGTTTCTTGGACATGACTGCCGCAACCCTCTATGGAAGGCGACGGAGTACACTGAATGGAATTTGAGCTCAAGCGCACACTTACACTATATCACTTGAGAGGGCAAGATCTTGAGTCTATCCCTTGCAAATTCACATGGTCGGAAGCTAGCAAAAGCCAAAGTCTAAGTGGGTTAAGTAGGTTTTGAAGGGTGCTTTGGCAAACATATTGATTCTTATAGAATATAAGTTGTTCACAATTTAGATGGAGTTGGACACACCATCGGTACGGATGTAGTATAATGTTTAAGCAGGCTTATCTTGGCTGTGCCTACGAGAAACAATATAGTTTCGACTCGTTATGGTAGTACGCATTGTGTGTATTGAACAGGATCACTTTTGGGTTTATTGTTTTTATACTGACTTTATAAGACGATTAACATCCAAATGGTTATTATGAGTGCTTGTACTCTTAATCCCGATATAAATAATAGATACATACATTTAGTGTTTGGCATTTTGATTTACAAAGGAGTGAGACCTTTTATGGGTCAATAATCTTAGTAAATTAGATGACTGCACTACGCGTATGGTGGATATTAGTTTATTGATGGAATCCACACCCCGTAATAAGGATCATTGGTATCAACTTGATGAAGTTTATTAGTTTTGATTATGTCAAACACTGCAGGTGGACTTTATGTCCAACATATCAAATAAGTTAAGTGTAAGGTCTCAAAGAATTATAAAGATATCGATTAAATATAGATGTCAATAATTATTTAATCAATAGATATCTAAAATCTTAACGTGAGGAGATTAATAAGCATTTAATAGTAAGAAGCTTGAAATATAATTTTGAGAATAAGAACAGGAGTGCAATTATAATTCTCTAGTGGACTAAATTGTAATTTATGGAACTAAGATTCTAATTTGGGTTGAATTGGGGTGTTTTATTTCCATAAGAAGCCTATTCCTTATTTCCTTTTTAAGGTCGCTATTGTAGCCTATAAATATGCATTATTGCTTTCTAGGAAATACATAAAAGAGAAATATCGTTTTTGAGAGCAAAGAGAATTCACAGAAGAGGCCTACAGCCCCGTGTGAGTTAGAGCATAGAGAAATACAGTAGACGGTCTTGAAATTTTCGGGTTGTTGTAAGACCGAGATCAAATTAGAGGGATATCAAAGGTATGGTTCTTGAATCATCATCGTCTAAAGTTATTTTCGCGGTAATATGTATGCAATATCGAGGGATCCTAGCAGCTGCCTCTCAACAAGGAGGATACTTGATAAGCTTGCTTTCCATCAGTGGCGTTGTGAGAGATGTAGGTATGCTCTCCATGTTTCACACATAGATTCCTTTTCTGGACTTATTTAGCCTCTGTGCTCCCTACATTTCGCCTCTCCCTAAGTCGAGGTAGGTGAAAGTCGTAGCACCTAACACAACGACTGATAGTCTTGCTAACACAGTCATTGAGTACACCAAAAGACCTTGGAAACCACAAAGTATGCCTTGGGACTTAACCAAAAAGGTTAAGTAATCATCGAGTGGAATGCAAAGGTTTGACCTCCTTGGGAGTTCGAAATGATTTAGTAACTTTCATAGCACACATTTGCAGATCAAGGAGTTAATCCTCACTCTCGCACTTCACCCCAGCCGACATATTCACTAGCTTTTTATGTTGGGGCATTTTATTTATTTTCATTGTGATGTATGCCTTCCCAATTTGGGTCCCATCATGACGTACATGAACTACACGAGCACTCACCGCGTGCACCAACACACCTCATGCATGCTTTTATTATTGACACTATTTATAGGAGCAGAAAGATATTCCCATAAAGTTTCAATTCTGTTCTTTTGTTTTTGAAAGCTTGAATGCTAAAATAGCACCTTAACATTTTTACTGAGAAAGATAACTGAATGTTGGCCAGAACGTGCAGGGGTCCTAAATATACTTTACAACTTTGTCTTGAGGCTTGGCAAGGAAACAAACCCCACTTGCATTCATCCTATCTCATACAATGGGGCAATTTTTTTAGATTATCTTATAGGTATTATTTTCCACACAATTCTATTGAACTATATTGGAATATGGCCAAATGAAATCATGGATTTTGGACCTTGTCCATTATGATGTCTTTAGTCAAGGTGATATTATGCATGGGATTCATTTATTTCAACTTGCATGCTATGGTGGTTATTAGTTGCTTATGACTTACGTATGTTTTGATTTCTTCCCCTACATATGCGCTGATGATCTAAATGTCATCTAGGAAGCATAGACATGTGCTTCGGGTCCTTGTATTGGTGTCGAATACGGACACAGTTTGGACACGTGTCCGACAAGCTACAAAACTTGTCTGTCATTTTTACAAAATTTTAAATTTAGACACGATGGGGACACAACGAGGTTATTTTAAATTTCTAAATCCCTCTTTTTTATTTTTGATTGTTGAGTGTGACTAATGCCTGCTATAAAAAAAAATTTTGAATGAAGTTTCAAATTTTCATAAATAATTTAGGGATAATTTCAGTCCAAATATGAAATTTCCCAAACAATCGATGTTTTTTTTTTTTTGGCTACCCTCTATTCTAACTCATTTTTTTCTTTTTTGCTAGTTCCAATAATAGTTTTGTTTTTCTTTTCTATTAATTGTGACATTATACTTCTTAATTTGGTTAAAAATGTAATTATTCTTCATTTTTGTGATTACATATAAAAAATATATATTTATTATTTGCCATGTCCTGGTCGTGTCTGTAACCTACTTTTTTAGGATTTATCGTATTGCTGTGTCTGTGTTGTGTTGTATTCGTGTCTCGTGTCCATATCCGCGCTTCTTAAAATGCTATTAGAACATAGACTTGCCTGCTTCACTAAACGTCACACACTAGGCACTTCCTATTGTTTAAGTACCTAATCATATATATTACTTATTGAACTTTAACTGTTGTGAGATCATGCTTGTTTAAGTCTCTCATCATATGGAACCCCTCTAGGTCCAACTCTAAACTACCCATGAGAGACATTGCTTAACACAGGTTTAGCACGAGTTTTGAGAAATTTTGGAAAACTTTTGGCTGGATCTCTTCTTGCTTTGAAACCCAACTGAAAAGGCTAAGCAGTCACAGAAAGGATGTGAAAGCTCAACCTCCCAAAGAGTTTGAAATGATTAGGTAGATTTCATAGTAACTATTTGTAGATCGAGGAGTTAATCCTCTTTTACACTTAATGCCCGACTAGCATATACATAAGTTTTACGTTGGGGCATTTTTTATTTATTACTCACCTCTCATAACTTCCTAATTTGGGTCCTATCATTGCATATTGGACTCACACGATTACTCACCAGTTTGCACACACTCACCTCACATGCATGCTTTTACTACTAACAACTTTTCAGTTGGATGCAAAGAAAAATATCCTATGAGGTTTCAATTCTGATCTTCTTTTTAAAAGATTGAATGCAAAAATGGCCCCTTGACATTTTTACTAAGAAAGACAATTTTATCCTAGCCAAATCATGCAGGGGGCCTAAAAATTACCACACTGACAAGTTCTTTTTGAGTTCTTGTAGGAAAACCTACCTCGGTTGCATTCATGATATCAGACTTGCTAATAACTCTGGTTTTGTTCTTTATTCATCTTACATTTTTAAAATGCTTAATTCATTTTTTTTGTTGGTTTGATTCTATATGAGTGAGTTGAGGGGCTACACATATGAAATAGTTTTGTTTGTTTCTTATTATGTCATGTTATTTTATGTTATTGATATATTTGAGTATTTAACTCATGTGGTACATGATCCAGATCTCAATGAAAAAGACTTCATGCAAGACTATGCATAAGAAGTTAAAGCATTGGATGAAACCTGAACCAATTCGTATTAAAACTATTTATTATTTGGAATTAAATCGTTGTTGTTGCTTGTACAATAGTTATCTAATTTAACTTATTATTTTTAGTTTTAAAAAAAAATTTCTAGTAATATTTGATTATAGTGGGCCTGCAGCAATCAATAAATTTTGGTGTTTGACATGTGCATGCCAAAATTAATGTAATTACATTTTTGACAGACAATTATTGCTTTCAGCTGCCAACAACTCTTGTTTTGTTTCGTGTTCGTCTTTCATTTCTGAATGCTTAGTTCATTTCTATTGTCTTTTTTTTTGGCCTGGTTTGATTATCTATAAATGAGTTATGGGCCTGAAGTTATTGTTTCACTTCTAATGTTGTTTGGTTTTCCTTTTTTTTTTTCCTTTCTTGGTTTGATTATCTATGAATGAGTTGAGGGGCATAATATATTTATTGCATTCAACTGCCAAAACCTTTGGTTTTGTTCTTTATTCATCTTTGATTTTTGAAATGCTATTTTTTAATATTATATTTTTAATTTTTTTTATGGTTTGCTTTGGTTATCTATGGATCAATTGAAGGGCTTGCATTTTTTATAGATATTTATTGCTTTAAGCTGCTAACAACTCTAATTTTTTTTTTTGTATTCATCTTTCATTTCTAAAATTATTAATTCATTTTTAATGCTGTTCCTTTTTTTTTGGGCTTGGTTTGATTATCTATGTATGAGTTGGGGGGCCAATACTTTGATTCATTTGAAATAGTTTTAGTTTATAATATTATTTTTCTTGTCACATCAATCTCGTCTTCGTTTTGCAGATGGTATATTATTAAAATTCGACAACTTGTAATTGCCATGTCATCCTTTTTTCGTCTTTGATTTTTATTTTAATGGAGCAATAGGTTAGCTCCATTATATATGGCAATAACTATACTAGATTGCTCACTTATTTGATAGTATGTCTCTTACTCTTTCTTAAATGTGATATATGGTTAAATGACATGAGTTGCTTTAGGTGCTCTTTATTTATTGTTTTTGTGTTACCTTGTCCTAGTATGGTTATTGCATTATTTATAAAGCATATGGTGAAATGTACCATATATTTTATTTGGATTTTCTTTTTATTATTTCCTATTATTCATATGAAATAGTTTTGATTTATAATTATTTATCTTATCAAATCTAACTTTTATCTATTTCGTAGATGATTTCGTGCATTAGTAAAAATAGACAACTTTTATTTGATGATCCTTTTTCCTCCTTCAATTTGATTTCAATGGAGTAACGGGTTAGATGAAATTATGGGGTTACTATTCTAGACCATTCAGTTATTTGCTAATTAGTCTCTTACTCTTTCTTAAATGCAGTATATGAATAAAAGATATGAATTAGTTTGAGTGCTCTATACTTCTTGTATTAACTTGTCCTATATGATTGTTGCATTATTTATATAATGCATAAGGTGACATATAAGATAGAATAGATGATTTTTAGATTTTCTTTTTATTATGCCATGTTATTTATACATTTGTATATTTGAATCATGTGGTTTATTAATCCAAATTTCTATGAACATGTCCTAATGCAAGACTATGGTCAAGAAGCTAAAACATTGGATGAAACCAACCATGGGAAATGAATGTGGGAATCAGTTGGCTAAAATTGTCCATGTCCAGATCTGGACGTTACACCTTAAGCCCCATGCCCCCTTGAGATGGTTGAATTAATGTATGATTTAAACTATTCAATTGAAGGAAAGCAGTTTTGATTGAGTAGTTTTGGTTTAGCGAGGAAGGTTCAGTTCCTTGAAAAATAAAGAAGAGTGGGGCTTTATTTACTTATTTTATTTTTCTCCTTTAAGGACTTATGTTTAATCTTTTTCATAACAATAAATATGTCAATACAACTAGACTTTTATTATTCGAGATGTTTAAAACTGAACCACACATTTAAAAAGAAAATTTTCAGTTTTGAGTCCATTTTGGCATTTCAGTCCATTTTGGCTAAGAACTGTAATGATTTACAGAAATATTTGCAAAGCCCCTAGCTATATGCAAACTACAAAATAGTTTCATTTCATATTATGAGTTCATGTTTGAGTTTGCATTTCTAATTTTATATTGTCAATGTAGGGAGCTTATAAATTGTTTTTTGGCATGTTGAAATAATTGTGTCCGCTCCACAGTAATTTATCATTTGGTTGTTCCGTCTGACCAATTCTAGCTAAAATCGGCTCTTCTATAACCTTTTATGTTGTCCAGGTGTTAAGAGGGGAAATTGGATAGCCCATCAAGTCTAATCCCACTACCGATGGCAAACTCTTGGATTTCTCATTGGTATGTGTTAGAAATTAAATCTCTATTTTATTTTATTGTATATGGTATAATATTTTCATTAGTGTATGAATTTTATAATGAAATGCTTATTGATGTATGCATTTTCCAATGAAATGCTCTTAATACGATCTTGTGGACATCACTTGGAGAGGTAAAAAAGGACAAAGGAAGTGACTCAGTACCTCTCTCTATAAAGATTGGTGATCAGAAGTTAGTCATTAGGATAATTTCATCAGAGAAGTGTACTCACATGTCATTTGATCTAGTTTTCAAGAAAGAATTTGATTTCTCTCATAGCTGGAAGCATTGGAGTGTTTACTTTTGTGGTTAATATATAACTCCCTATAAAGAAGAATGGCCATCAGATTGTTCCATTGCAAGCGGTTTCCTCTTTTGTTATTGAATGGCTCGTGGCATTTTACTTTGGGTGTATATTTTCTTATTGGTTTTGGTCCTTGATGCTATGCTTTTCTCATTATCACGTTTGAGGATCTAATTGGCAACCTTCAAATATTTGTTCTAGATATCTTATTGTTGCTTTTTACCATGCCTTATGTATTACATTTTTTTGCCTTTTAACATATAAAATATGTTCTTTCTAATTTTAAATCTTTCAGATATTCATTTTGATTTCGAGGGGACTCATGCATTTCTAGCAAAAGAAAATGGTCCATTTTGCTTCTTTTTCTGCCTATTTGCTAGTAAATGGTTTCATATGTCTAACATGCTGACTGGTTAGGTTTTCACATACCTTACAATTTTAATATCAGATATCCTCCTTTAAATATTTGAGGAAAAAAAGGGTAAGTAAGATATGTAATTGGATGCAATTAGTATGTATGTAATGAAAGGTCTGATATTCTCCATTGGAGTTTTCTATAAATCTACTCACCATCATCCCTTTGTTCTGTGCATGGTCTTATTCTACTATTTACTATATAGATTTCTTCCTTCTATGTTTGCATTTTTGGTCTTTTCTTCACCTGTCTTGTTTTGCACAGCTGTTTTTCTTGGAATCCTATTGAGTTATTGTTTCTCTAATCAGAATAATTGCAAAAACTCTATGGGGTTAGTTTTGTTTCATTAAAATGTGCCAAGAGCAAGGTAATCTTCATTTCTTTATGTTACTTTATTCTCCCAAGTAGTATATGTTGATGACTTGATTTTCTACATAGGTTCTATATCTTTTTGAGGGTGATAGTGTTGCCTTGATATTTAAACTAAATCCATCCACTTTGACATTTTTAGCTCATATTCTTTATATAGTGAAACTCCAATAGGAAATTAAGCTTGCAATGCTTTGTTTATGAATAATTGTTGTGCATTTAAATGGCTTCATACTTGCCCTTCTATTTATTTGTTTGTAATGGTTTGTTTTCAATATGATTTCTCATTTTTGTTTCCATGTTTTCTATAGTGGTATTTCTATTGGTTTCCTAATGTTTCTTATGGCGGATGCAATTTTCTCTTTTATGATGGATGCAATTTTCTCTTTTCTAGTTTAAGTTTGTAGTATAGGGTTTTTAGTATAGATAATTTTTTATGGTGTGTATAGGACTATAATTAATTTAATTTTAGTGTATTTATTTTTGTTTTGTATAGATTTTGAGTATGATTTTTAGATTTTCTTTTAAGATATGTTTAAACCATATGAATTGATCTCGCCTTGTTGATCGACTCCGCTCTCACTGGGTTTTATTACTACTTGCATTTGGATTGTTGAACAAGTTTTTGGTGCCGTAGCTGAGGAGCACCATATGAGGTAATCTTTTTAACTTTCTCTCTTTAGTTTATTGATTTGTGGGATTTGTTACTTTATAGGAGGTGCATGCATGGAATGTTTTGACCTGCACTTAATAAAAAAACAGGAAATTCAAATTCTAAAATTTTGATTGAAATCTGATTTTTGGTTTTATTTTCGAACTCATAAAGCTATTTTTTAGGAATATAAAATTTTGCAAAGTTGTCTTTGTTAGCATGTTTTATTGTCTTTTTTCCTATTCTCACTTTTTTTCTATTCTTTCTTTCTATTCCATTTTTTCTATTCTTTTGTCCTCTGTTTTGTTTTTTCAGTATCTATTTCCATTCCATTTTCTTCTATTATCCTCTTTATCTATTGTCTTCTTTTTTTATTCTCTATTTATATCTACTATTTTTTTTATTATCTATGTTTTATATTCTCTTTTTTTCCTATTCTCTATAGATTTTTACTATTTTCTATCTCTTTTTTCACATCTTTTTCTATTCTCTATGTGTTTCTAGTAATCTTTTCTATTCTCTGTTTTTCTATTTTCTTTTCCCCCATTTTTCTATTATCAATTTATTTTAACTATTTTCTTCCTTCTGTGTTTGCATTTTTGGTCTCTTCTTCATCTGTCTTGTTTTGCACTATTGTTCTTCTTGGAACCCTATTGTATTATTGTTTCTCCAACTAGAATAATTGCACAAACTATATAGGGTCAGTTTGGGTTTGTTTCACTAAAATGTGCCAAGAGCAAGGTAATCTTCATTTGTTTGTTACTTTCTTCTCCCAAGTGGTATGTTTTGATGACTTGGTTTTCTACATTAGGTTTTATCTTTTTCACGGTGATAGTGTTGCCTTGATATTTGAACTAAATCCATCCACTTGGATAATTCTAGCTCATATTCTTTATATAGTTGAAAACTCTAACAAGAAATTAAGCTTGCAATGCTTTGTTCATGAATAATTGTTGTGCATTTAAATGGCTTCATACTTGTCCTTCTATTTATTTGTTTGTTAATGGCTTGTTTTCAATATATTTTCTCATTTTCTGCAATGGTATTTCTATTGGTTTTCTAATGTTTCTTATGGTGGATGCAGTTTTTTCTTTTCTAGTTTAGGTTTGTAGTGTAGCATTTTTAGTTTAGATAATTTTTTATGGTGTGTAAAGGACTGTAATTAATTTAATTTTAGTGTATTTAATTCTGATATGTTTTTAAGACAGGTGCAAGTTCTATGAATTGATCTCGCCTTATCGATCAACCTGGCCCTCACCGGTTTTATTACTACTTCACAACCTTGCGTTTGGATTGTCAAACAAGATCTTGGTGCCGTTGCCGAGAGCACCATATGAGGTAATCTTTTTAAATTTCTCTGTTTAGTTTATTGCTTTGTGGTATTTGTTATTTTATTTGTCATAATATTAATTTTAGGATGTGCATACTTGGAATGTTTTGACTAGCGCATAATCGAAAAGCATGAAATTTAAATTCTAAAATTTTGATTGAAATCTGATTTTTGGGTTAATTTTCAAACTCATGAAGTGTTGTCTTGATATTTGAACTAAACCCATCCACTTTGACAATTAGCTCATATTCTTCATATAGTTAAACTCTAATAGGAAATTAAGCTTGCAATGCATTGTTCATGAATAATTGTTGTGCATTTAAATGGCTTTATACTTGCCCTTCTATTTATTTATTTGTAATGGCTTGTATTCAATTTGTTCTCTCATTTTTGTTTATATATTTTCAATAGTGGTATTTCTGTTGGTTTTCTAATGTTTCTTATGGTGGATGCAGTTTTCGCTTTTTTAGTTTAGATTTGTAATGTAGGGTTTTAGTTTAGATAATTTTGTATGGTGTGTAAATGATTATAATTAATTTAATTTTAGTGTATTTAATTCTGGTTTGTATAGATTTATAGTAGAATTTTTAGATTTTTTTTAAAGACAGGTGCAAGTTGCATGAATTGATTTCACCTTTTTGTTCGACCCAGTTCTCACCGGGTTTTATTACTACTTCACAACCTTGCATTTGGATTGTCGAATAAGTTCTTGGTGCCGTTGCCAGGGCGTACGAAATGATGGAATCTTTTTAACTTTCTATTTATAGTTTATTGCTTTGTGGTATTTGTTACTTTATTTGTCATAATATTAATTTTAGGAAGTGCATGCAAGGATTGTTTTGATTGGCGACTAATCCAAAAAAAAAGAAATTTAAATTCTAAAATTTTGATTGGAATCTAATTTTTTGTTTAATTTTCAGACTCAAAAAGTGTTGCTTTGATATTTGAACTAAATCTATCCAGTTTGACAATTCTAGCTCATATTGTTTATATAGGTAAACTCCAGTAGTAAATTAAGCTTGCAATGCTTTGTTCATGAATAATTGTTGGAATTTGAATGGCTCTTCATATTTGCCATTCTATTTATTTGTTTGTAATGGCATGTTTTCAATTTGTTCCTATATTTTCAACAGTGGTATTTTCTATTGGTTTTCTAATGTTTCATATGGTGGATGCAACTTTACCTTTTTTAGTTTAGGTTTGTAGTGTAGGGTTTTAGTTGAAATAATTTTTTATGGTGTGTAAAGGACTGTAATTAATTTAATTTGTGTATTTAATTATGGTTTGTATAGATTTTGAGTAGGATTTTTTAGATTTTCTGTTAAGACAGGTGCAAGTCGTATGAATTGATCATTCTTTGTCGATGAACCCAGTTTTCACCTGGTTTTATTTTTACTTCACAACCTTGCATTTGGATTGTCATACAAGTTCGTGGTACCATTGCCGAAGAGTGTCATATGAGGTAATCTTTTTAACTCTCTCTTTAGTTTATTGCTTTTTGGGATTTGTTACTTTATTTGTCATAATATTAGTTTTAGAAGGTACATGCATTGAATGCTTTGACCGGCGCCTAATCGAAAATAAGGAAATTTAAATTCTAAAATTTTGATTGAAATCTGATTTTTGGTTTAATTTTCGAACTCATAAAGTGTTGCCTTGATATTTGAACCAAATCTATCCACTTAGACAATTCTTGCTCATATTCTTTATATAGTTCAACACCAATAGGAAATGATGCTTACAATGCTTTGTTCATGAATAATGGTAGTGCATTTAAATGGCTTCATACCTGCCCTTCTTTTATTTGTTTGTAATGGCAGTTTTTCAATATGTTCTCTCATTTTTGTTCCTATATTTTTTTATAGTGGTATTTCTATTGGTTTTCTAATGTGTCTTATGGTGGATGCAGTTTTCTCCTTTTTAGTTTAGGTTTATAGCAGGTTTTTAATTTAGATAAATTTTTATGTCATGTAAAGGATTGTAATTAATTTAATTTTTGTGTATTTAATTATGGTTTGTATAGATTTTGAGTAGGATTTTTAGATTTTCTTTTAAGACAGGTGCAAGTCGTCTGAATTGATCATGCCTTGTTGATTGACCTGGTTTTCATCGGGTTTTGATACTACGTCACAACCTTGCATTTGGATTGTCATACAAGTTCTTGGTGCCATTGCCGGAGAGTGTCATATGAGGTAATCCTTTTAATTCTCTCTTTAGTTTATGGCTTTGTGGGATTTGTTACTTTATTTGTCATAGTATTCGTTTTAGAAGGTGCATGTATGGAATGTTTTGACTGGCGCCTAATCAAAAGAAAGGAAACTTAAATTCTAAAATTTTGATTGAAATCTGATTTTTGGTTTAATTTTCGAACTCATAAAGTGTTGCCTTGATATTTGAACTAAATCCATCCACTTTGACAATTCTTGCTCATATTCTTTATATAGTTAAACTTCAATAGGAAATTAAGCTTGTAATGCTTTGTTCTTGAATAATTGTTGTGCATTTAAGTAGCTTCTTTATACTTGCCATTCTATTTATTTGTTTGTAATGGCTTGTTTTCAATTTGTTCTCTCATTTTTGTTCCTATATTTTCAATAGTGGTATTTTTATTGGTTTTTTAATGTTTCTTATGGTGGATGTAGTTTTCTGTTTTTTAGTTTAGGTTTGTTCTGTAGGGTTTTAGTTTACATAATTTTTTATGGTGCGTAAAGGATTGTAATTAATTTAATTTTTGCGTATTTAATTCTGATTTGTATAGATTTTGAGTAGGATTTTTAGATTTTCTTTTAAGATAGGTGCAAGTCATATGAATTGATCACGCCTTGTCGATCGACCTGGTTTTTACCGAGTTTTATTACTACTTTACAATCTTGCTTTTGTATTGTTATACAAGTTGTTGGTGCCATTGCTGCAGTGTCCCACATGAGGTAATCTTTTTAACCCTCGCTTTAGTTTGTTGCTTTGTGGGATTTCTTGCTTTATTTGTCATAATATTAGTTTTAGGAGGTGCATGCATGGAATGCTTTGACCGGCACCTAATAAAAAAATGAAATTTAAATTTTAAAATTTTGATTGAAATTTGATTTTTGATTTAATTTTTGAACCTATAAGTGTTGGCTTGATATTTGAACTAAATCTATCCATTTTGACAATTTTAGCTCATATTCCCTATATAGTTAAACTCCATTAGGAAATTAAGCTTGCATTGCTTTGTTCATGAATAATTGTTGTGCATTTAAATGGCTTCTTCGTACTTGCCCTTTTATTTATTTGTTTATAATGGCTTGTTTTCAATTTGTTCTCTCATTTTTGTTCTTATATTTTCGACAATGGTATTTCTGTTGGTTTTCTAATGTTATTGTGGATGCAATTTTCTCTTTTTTAGTTTAGGCTTGTAGTGTAGTGTTTTAGTTTACATAATTTTTTATGGTGTGTAAAGGACTCTAATTAATTAAATTTTGTGTGTATTTAATTCTAGTTTGTATAGATTTTGGGTTGGATTTTTAGATTTTCTTTCAAGACAGGTACAAGTCATATGAATTGATCACGCCTTCTTGATCAACCAGGTTTTCATCGTATTTTATTACTACTTTACAACCTTGCATTGGATTGTTGTACAAGTTTGTAGTGCCATTGCTGTTGAACGCCATATGAGATAATCTTTTAATCCTCTCTTCTTAGTTTGTTGATTTGTGAGATTTGTTACTTTATTTGTCATAATATTATTTTTTTGAGGTGTATGCATTGAATGTTTTGAACGGCGCCTAATCGAAAAAAATGAAATTTAAATTCTAAAATTTTGATTGAAATCTGATTTTTGGTTTAATATTCGAACTCATAAAGTGTTGCCTTGCTATTAGAACTAAATTCATCTTCTATGACAATTCTAGCTCATATTCTTTATATAGTTAAACTCCAATTGGAAATTAAGCTTGCAATGCTTTGTTCATGAATAATTGTTTTGCATTTAAATGGCTTCTTCATACGTGCCCTTCTATTTATTTGTTTGTAATAGCTTGTTTTCAATTTGTTCTCTCATATTTGTTCCTATATTTTCAACAGTGGTATTTCTATTGGTTTTTTAATGTTTCTTGTGGTGGATGCAGTTTTCTTTGTTCCAATTTTAGGTTTGTAGCGTAGGGTTATTTAGTTTAGATAATTTTTTATGTTGTGTGAAGGACTATAATTAATTTAATTTTTGTGTTTTTAATTCTAGTTTGTATAGATTTTGTGTAGGATATTTAGATTTTCTTTTAAGATAGGTGCAAGTTGTATGAATTGATCACGCATTAATGATCGACCCGGTTTTCTCTAGGTTCTATTACTACTTTACATCCTTGCATTTGGATTGTCATACAAGTTCTTGGTGCAGTTGCCGGAGAGCACCATATAAGGTAATTTTTTTAACTCTCTCTTTAGTATATGGCTTTGTGGGATTTGTTACTTTATTTGTCATAATATTAGGTATAGGAGGTGTATGCATGGAATGTTTTGATTGGCGCCAAATTGAAAAAAAGGAAATATAAGTTCTAAAATTTTGATTGAAATCTGATTTTTGGTTTAATTTTTGAACTCATAAATTGTTGCCTTGATATTTGAACAAAATCCATCTACTTTGACAATTCTAGCTCATATTCTTTATATAGTTAAACTACAACAGGAAATTAAGCTTGCAATGGTTTGTTCTTGAATAATTGTTGTGCACCTAAATGGCTTCATACTTGCCCTTTTTTTTTGTTTATAATGGTAACTTTTCAATTTGTTTTCTGATTTTTGTTCCTATATTTTTTACAGTGGTATTTCTATTGGTTTTCTAATGTTTCTTATAGTTGATGTAGTTTTCTCTTTTCTAGTTTAGGTTTGTCATGTAGGGTTTTTAGTTTGAATAATTTTTTATGTCATGTGAAGGATTGTAATTAATTTAATTTAGTGTATTTTATTCTAGTTTAGATAGATTTTGAGTAGGATTTTTAGATTTTCTTTTAAGACAAATGCAAGTTATATGAATTGATCATGCCTTGTCGATTGACCCTACGACTTCACAACCTTGCATTGCATTGTCGTACAAGTTCTTGGTGTCGTTGCCAGAGAGCACCATATGAGGTAATCTTTTTAACTCTCTCTCTTTAGTTTATTGCTTTTGGGGATTTGTTACTTTATTTGCATGCATGGAATGTTTTGACCGGTGCATAACCGAAAAAAAGGAAATTTAAATTCTAAAATTTTGCTTGAAATCTGTTTTTTGGTTTCATTTTCGAACTCATAAAGTGTTGCCTTGATATCTAAACTAAATCCATCCACTTTGACAATTCTAACTCATATTCTTCATATAGTTAAATTCCAAAAGGAAATTAAGCTTGCAATGCCTTTATTCATGAATAATTGTTGTCCATTTAAATGGCTTCTTACTTGCCCATCTTTTATTTGTTTGTAATGGCAGTTTTTCATTATGTTCTCTCATTTTTTGTTCCTATATTTCTACAGTGGTATTTTTATTGGTTTTTTAATGTTTCTTATGGTGGATGTAATTTTTTCTTTTCTTGTTTAGGTATGTAGTGTAGGGTTTTTAGTTTAGATAATTTTTTATGTTGTGTAAGGGATTGTAATTAATTTATTTTTTGTGTATTTAATTCTTATTTATATAGATTTTGAGTAGGATGTTTAAATTTTCTTTTGAGATAGGTGCAAGTCATATGAACTGATTACGCCTTGTCGATCGACCCGGTTTTCACCAAGGTGTTATTACTACTTCAGAACTTTGCATTCGGATTGTCGTACAAGTTCTTGGTGCCATTGCTAGAGAGTGTCATATGAGGTAATCTTTTTAACTCTCTCTAGTTTATGGCTTTGTGGGTTTTATTATTTTATTTATCATAATATTAGTTTTAGGAGGTGCATGCATGGAATGTTTTCACTGGCGCCTTATCGAAAAAGAGAAAATTTAAATTCTAAAATTTTGATTGAAATTTGATTTTGGGTTTAATTTTCAAACTCAAAGTGTTGCCTTGATATTTTAACTAAATCTATCTACTTTGACATTTCTAGCTCATATTCTTTATATAGTTAAACTCCAATGGAAAATTAAACTTGCAATGCTTTGTTCGTAAATAATTGTTGCGCATTTAAATGGCTTTTTCTTACATGCCCTTCTATTTATTTGTTTGTAATGGCTTCTTTTTAGTTTGTGCTCTCATTTTTAACTGTGGTATTTCTGTTAGTTTTCTAATGTGTCTTATGGTGGATGCAGTTTTCTCCTTTTTAGTTTAGGTTTGTAGCAGGTATTTAGTTTAGATAATTTTTTATGTTGTGTAAAGGACTGTAATTAATTTAATTTTTACGTATTTAATTCTAGTTTGTATAGATTTTGGGTAGGATTTTTAGAATTTCTTTTAAGACAGGTGCAAGTCGTATGAATTGATCACGCCTCGTTGATCGACCTGGTTTTCACTGGGTTTTATTACTATGTCACAACCTTGCATTTGGATTGTCATACAAGTTCTTAATGCCGTTGCCGGATAGTGCCATATGAGGTAATTCTTTTAACTCTCTTTTTAGTTTATGGCTTTGTGGGATTTGTTAGTTTATTTGTCATAATATTCATTTTAGGAGTTGCATGCATAGAATGTTTTGACCGGCGCCTAATGAAAAGAAAGGAAACTTAAATTCTAAAATTTTGATTGAAATCTGATTTTTGGTTTAATTTTTAAACTCGTTAGTGTTGCCTTGATATTTGAACTAAATCTATCCACTTTGACAATTCGAGCTTATATTCTTTATATAGTTAAACTCCAATAGTAAATTAAGCTTGCAATGCTTTGTTCATAAGTAATTGTTGTGCATTTAAATGGCTTTTTCTTACATGCCCTTTTATTTATTTGTTTGTAATGACTTCTTTTCAGTATGTGCTCTCATTTTTTACAATGGTATTTCTATTGGTTTTCTAATGTGTCTTGTGGTGGATGTAGTTTTCTCCTTTTTGGTTTAGGTTTGTAGTGCAGGTTTTTAGTTTAGATAATTTTTTATGTTGTGTAAAGGACTATAATTAATTTAATTTTTGTGTATTTAATCCTTGTTTGTATAGATTGAGTAGGATTTTTAGATTTTCTTTCAAGACAGGTGCAAGTTGTATGAATTGATCACGTCTTGTCGATTAACCCTGTTTTCACTGGGTTTTATTATTGCTTCAAAACCTTGCATTTGGATTGTCGTACAAGTTTTTCGTGCCGTTGTTGGAGAGTGCCATATGAGGTAATCCTTTTAACTCTCTCTTTAGTTTATAGCTTTGTGGGATTTGTCACTTTATTTGTCATAATATTTGTTTTAGGAGTTGCATGCATGGAATGTTTTGACTAGCGCCTAATCAAATGAAAGGAAATTTAAATTCTAAAATTTTGATTGAAATCTGATTTTTGGTTTAATTTTCGAACTCATAAAGTATTGCCTTGATATTTGAACTAAATCCATCCAGTTTGACAATTCTAGCTCATATTCTTAATATAGTTAAAGTCCAATAGTAAATTAAGCTTATAATGTTTTGTTCATGAATAATTGTTGTGCATTCAAATGGTTTATTCTTACTTGCCCTTTTATTTATTTGCTTGTTTTCAAATTGTTCACTCATTTTTGTTCCTATATTTTTAACAGTGGTATTTCTATTGGTTTTCTATTATTTCTTATGGTGTATGTAGTTTTCTCTTTTTTAGTTTAGGTTTGTAGTGTGTAGGGTTTTAGTTTACATAATTTTTTATGGTGTATAAAGAACTGTAATTAATTTAGTTTTTGTGTATTTCATTTTGGTTTGTATAGGTTTTGAGTAGGATTTTTAGATTTTCTTTTCAGACAGGTGCAAGTTGTATGAATTGATCGCGCCTTGTCGATCAACCTAGTTTTCACCGGGTTTTATTACAACTTCACAATGTTGCATTTGGATTATCTCACAAGTTCTTGGTACTGTTGTCGGAGTGTGCAATATGAGGTAATCTTTTTAACCCTTTCTCTTTAGTTTATTGCTTTGTGGGATTTCTTACTTTATTTGTCATAATATTAGATTTAGGAGGTGTATGCACGGAATGTTTTGACCGGCGCCTAATCAAATAAAAGGAAATTTAAATTCTAAAATTTTGATTGAAATTTGTTTTTTTGTTTAACCTTGATATTTGAACTAAATCCATCCATTTTGACAATTCTAGCTCACATTTTTTATAGTTAAACTCCAATAGGTAATTAAACTTGCAATGCTTTGTTCATGAATAGTTGTGCGTTTAAATGGCTTCATACTGGCCCGTCTTTTTATTTGTTTCTAATGGCAGTTTTTTCACTACATTCTCTCGTTTTTGTTTCTATATTTTCTACAGTGGTATCTCTATTGGTTTTCTAATGTTTCTTACGGTGGATGCAGTTTTCTCTTTTCTATTTTAGGTTTTTAGTGTATGGCTTTTAGTTCAGATAATGTTTTATGTCGTGTAAAGGACTATAATTAATTTAATTTTAGTATATTTAATTCTAGTTTCGGTAAACTTTGGGTAGGATTTTTAAATTTTCTTTTAAGAAAGGTGCAAGTTGTTTGATTTGATCACGCCTTGTCAATCAACCCGGTTTTTATCGGGTATTATTACTGCTTTACAACCTTGCGTTTGGATTGTAGGAGTTCTTAGTACCGTTGCCAGGGAGTGTCATATGAGGTAATCTTTTTAACTCTCTCTTTTTAGTTTATTTGGCTTTATGGGATTTGTTACTTTATTTGTCATAATATTATTTTTAGGAGGTGCATGTATGGAGTTTTTTGACCAGCTCCTAATTGAAAAAAAGGAAATTTAAATTGTAAAAGTTTGCTTAAAATTTGATTTTTTGTTTAATTTTCATACTCAAAGTGTTGCCTTGAACTAAATTAATTCTAGCTTGTATAAATTTTAAATAGGTTTTTTAGATTTTCTTAAAACATAGGTGCAAGTTGTATGAATTGATCTTACCTTTCATTGTGTAGGTTGTCACCGGGTTTTATTGCTACTTACAACCTTGCATTTGTATTGTTGAAAAAGTTCTTGGTGCCATTGCCATGGAGCGTCATATGAGGTAATCAATTTAGCTCTCTTTCTCTCTCTTTAGTTTATTGCTTTGTGGGATTTGTTACTTAATTTGTCATAATATTAGTTTTAGGATGTGTATTCATATGAGGTAATCTATTTAACTCTCTTTAGTTTATTGCTTTGTGGTGTTGTTACTTAATTTTTCATAAGATTAGTTTTAAGAGGTGTATGCATGAAATGTTTTGACCCGCGGATAATAAAAAAATGAAAATTTAAATTCTAAAATATTGTTTGAAATCTGATTTTTGGGTTTAATTTTCAATCTTTTCAAGCTATTTTAAATAATATAAAATTTTGCAAAGTTGTCTTTATTAGTATGTTCTCATTTTTTTTCTATTCTCTTTTTTCCTTTTCTCATTTTTTGTCTACTATCTTTATTTCTACTATTTTTTTAGAACCCATAATTGGATTAAAAATTTTAAAATTTTCTTTTTTTAGATTCGAAGTTGATTTTTTACTTAACTATTCTCTACTCATTATATTCTCCATTTTATCAATTCTCCTCTTTTTTTTTCTATTCTCTTTTTCTTATTCTCTTTTCTTCTATAATCTATTTATTTTTACTATTTTTTGATATTTGCTATTTTTTAACTCATTTTTTTCTATTCTCTGTTTTTGCTATTTTCTTTATTTTTCTATTCTCTATTTCTTTTTGCTTTTTTTATTCTAAATTTTTTGTCTATTACTTTTATGGTATTCCCCTTTTTTTGGTATTCTTTTTTCTTACCTACTTTTTCATTCTGTTCTCTTTGTTTTAATTTTCTTTTTTTTCTCTTCTCTTTTTTATATTCCTTTTTTCCATTATAAAATTTAAGTTCTCTTATTTTATTATCTTTTTTCTAATTTCTTTTTTTTTTTGGCAATTCTCTTTTTGTATTCTCTCTTTTTGTGTATTTTATTCTGATCTTGTTCTTTTTTATTTCATTTTTTTCTTTTTTTTATCCCATATTTTTTATTCTCCTTTTCTCTATTTTTATTATTTGCATTTTTATTTTTTCATTATATTTTTCTATTCTCCATTTTATTTTCCTTTTATTCTCCTCTCTTTCTAGATGCTTGTTTCTATTTAATATTTATTTCTGCTATTTTTTTCTATTCTCTATTTATATTATTTTCTACTTTTCCATTTTTTTTCCTATTCCCTATTTATTTCTAGTATGTTTGCTATTTAATATTTTTTTAATATTATCTACTTTTTTCAACTATTTTTATATTCTATGTTTTTCAAATTCTCTAATTTCTCTATTCTATTTTTTTCCTATTCTCTTTCTATTTCTACTATTTTTTAATTCTCTATTTTTTATATCCGTTTTTTATTCTCCATTTATTTCTACATTTCATTCCTATTCTTTATTCTTAATATTCTCTATTTTTTGAAAATTTTAATACTCTATTTTATATATTTCTACTATTTCTTTAGTATTCTCTTTTTTCTTATTCTCATTTTTATATTCTCTTTTTATTCTATTTTCCTTATTTTTCTGTTCTCTATTTAATTCTACTTTTCCCTATTCTCAATTTTTTTTCTATTGTTTTTGTATTCCCCTTTTTTGGTATTCTTTTTCTTTTTATCTATTTTTTCATTTTATTCTCTTTTCTTTTCTTTTTTTCTCTTATCTTTTTTATATTAATTTTTTATTCCCTTTTTATTCTATTCTTTCTTTTCCATTATAAATTTTCAATTCTCTTTTTTTATTATCATTTCTTTTTCAATTCTCTTTTGTTCTAGTCTCTTTTTTGTATTCTTTTTTTGTTTATTTTATTCTACCATTTTTCTTCCATTTTATTTTTTTTCTTTTTTTTGTATTTCATTTTTTAATTATCATTTTCTATTCTCCTTTTGTATTTTTCCTTTTTATAGCAATTCCTTATTTTTACTCTATTTATCTTTACCTTTTCTATTCTCAATTTTTGCAGTTTAGGGTTTTCTGTTTAGTGTTTGTGATTTAGTGTTTTGTGTTTAGGGTTTTGGGCTTAGGGTTTATATGGTTTTAGGGTCTGGATCTAGGGTTTATGCTTGGGGTTTGACGTTTGGGTTTTTAGGTTTAGGGTTTTAGATTTAGGGTTCTAGGTTTAGATTTGGGGTTGCAAATTCAGGGTTCAACATTTTAAGGTGATTTAGGGTTTTAGGGTTTAGGGTTTAGAGTTTGGGGTTTCAAGTTCTAGGGTTAAGGGTTTTAGGATTTATCTTTTTGTATTTGCTTCTCCTTTTCTTCTATTATCCTCTTTATTTATTTTTTTTTTCTATTCTCTATTTATTTCCTATTCTCTATTTATTTTTACTATTTCTTTCTATACTCTATTATTTTTTATTACTTTTTTTTTCTATTCTCTATTTATTTATATTGTTTTCTTCCTTTTATCTATTCTTTATAATATCTATTTCTCAATTTTCTTCTTTTTCTGTTCTCTTTACTTATTCTTCTTTCTTTATGTTCTCTATTTTTTATATTTTCCATTTTTTATTCTCTTTTATAGCCATACTCTTTTGTTTATTCTTTATTTATTTCTACTCTTTTCTATTCTCAATTTTCTTCTATTATTTTTTCTTGTATTCCCTTTTTAAAACTCTTTATTTTTACCCATTTTAATCTATTTTCTCTTTCTATTCTTTTTTTTCAATTTCTTTTTTTTCTATTCTCTTTTTAATCTATTTCTTTTTTTAATTCTCCTTTTTTCAAGTCTCTTTATTTTATTCTCTGTTTGTCTTTTGTTTTGTTTCTATTCTCCTTTTTTTCTATTTTAGTTTCTTTATTCCATTTTCTTCTATTCTTTTTTTTCTTTATTTTCATTTTTCTATTTTCTTTTCTTGTTACCTTTTTTATTCTTGTTTTCTTCCATTATTCAATTTTTCTTTTGAATTTTTTTGATTCTCGATTTCTTTCTATTTTCTTTTTTCTTCACTCTTTTTGTCCTATACTATATTTCTTTTTAGTATTTTTTCTATTCTATAATTTTTCTATTGTCTTTTGTTTTTCAATTCTTTTCCTATTCTCTCTTTAGTTTTACTATTTTTTTCTTTTTCTAGTTTTAATATTCTCAATTTATTTTTACTATTTTTTATATTCTCTATTTATGTCTATTCTCTTCTTATTTCTACAAATTTTTATCTATACTCTATTTTCATATATTCTCTGTTATGTCTATTCTCTATCTTATATATTCTTGATTTATTTCTATAAATTTTCATTTATCTTGTTTTTAATATTCTCATTTTTTACATTTTTTTCTATTACATATTTATTTGTAATATTTTTTTCTATGCCCTATTTCATATATTATCTATTTTGGTTTAGGGGTTTAGGGGCTTAGGGTTTGGGGCATAGGTTTTTAGGGTTTTAGTGTCTAAGGTTTAGGGTTTGAGGTTTGGGGTTTTTGGGCTTAGGGCCTGGGGTTTAGTGTTTTGTATTTAGAGTTTAGGATGTATAGTTTAGGTTTGGGGTTTAGGGTTTCATGCTTAGTGTTTAAGGTTTGGGGTTTAGGATTTAGGGTTTTAGGGTTTAAGGCTTTAGGGTTTTAGGTGTTGGGGTTTAGGATTTAGGGTTTGGGGTATAAAGTTTAGGGTTTTAGGTTTTAGATTATAGGTTTAGGGCTTTGAGTTTAGGGTTAAGGGTTTTAGATTTTAGGGTTTAAAGTTTAGGGTTTGATGGCTTCAAGGTTTATGGTTTAGAGTTTTGGGTTTTAGGGTTTATCTTTTTGCATTCTCCTTTTCTTCTATTCTCCTCTTTTTATGTTGCCTTCTTTTTCTATTATCTTTTTGTATTCTCTTTTTTATTCTCCTTTTCTTCTATTCTCCTCTTAATATATTGTCTTCTTTTCCTATTCTCCATTTATTTCTACTATTTTTTTCTATTAATTATATTTTCTATTCTCTGTTTTTCTTATTCTCTATAGATTTCTACTATTTTTATATTCTCTTTTTTCACAATTTTTATATTATCATTTATTTCTGCTAATTTTTTCTTTTATCTATTTTAATATTCTTTTCTCCCCATTTTTCTATTATCATTTTATTTTTACTATTTTCTACTATTCTCAATTTTTTCTATTACTTTTGTTTTGTATTCCATGTTTTTGGCATTCTTTTTATCTTTTCATTTTTTTTTGTATTCTCATTTCTTCTATTCCATTTTTTAATTTTTTATGTTTTTTCATTTGTTTTTGTTCTAGTCTCCTTTTACTATTCTATTTGTATTTGTATTTTTTTAATTTGTTATTTTATATTTTACTTTTTTCTATTCTTTTGTTCAATATTGTATTTTCTAATCACTTTCCCTCTATTTTCATTTTTCTCTATTCTCTTTTTTTTTATCATCCTTTTCTTCTTTTATCCACTTTTTCTATTAACTTCCTTTCTATTCTCTATTTATTTCTATTATTTTGAATATTCTTCTTTTTCCATTTTTTCCCTATTCTCTATAAATTTCTACTATTTTTTTATATTCTCTATTTTCTCTGTTCTTTTTTATTCTTTGTTTATTTCTACTTGTTTCTATTCTCTGTTTTCTCAATTTAATTTTTTCTATTCTTTTTTTTCTACCCCATTTTTTTCTATTATCTTTTTCTCTACTTTCCTTTTATAAAATCTTTTCCAGTTCTCTATTTTATTGTCCATTTTTTTATTTTGTTTTTCAAATCTCTATTTATTTCTACTATGTTTTTCTTCTATTCTCCATTTTTAATGTTCTTTGCTTTCATCTATTCTCATTTTGTCCTATTCTCCATTTATTTCCACTATTTTTTATTCTCTTTATTTTTCATTTTTATATTCTCTATTTGTTTCTACTATTTATTTATATGCTCTAATTTTTCTATTCTCTTTTTTTCCTTCCTTTTTCTATTGTAAATTTATTTCTACTACATTTTTTTACTCTCTAATTTTTATTTTCTTTACTTGTTTCTATTTGTTTTATTCCTTATTTTCTCTATCCTCTTTTTCTCTTTTTCTCTTCTTTCTATTTTCTAATTATTTTTACTATATTTTTTCTATTCTCTATTTTTTCTATTACTTTGTTCATGCTATCTATTTATTTATACTAGTTTTTCCTGTTCTCTATTCATTATATTCACCATTTCTTCTATTCTTTTTTTTACCTATTTCTTTAATATTCACTATTTTTAATGCTTTTTCTATTATTTCTTTTTACTATTTTCTTTATTTTTCTATTCTCTATTTCTTTCTACTTTTTTCTATGCTCAATTTTTTTCTATTACTTTTTTGGATTCCCCATTTTTGGTATTCTTTTTTTTTAATCTATTGTTCCATTCTATTCTCTTTTTTTGTTTTCTTTTTTTCTTTGCACTTTTTATATTCCTTTTCCCATTATAATTTTTAAATTCTCTTTTTTAATCTATTTTCTAATTATTTTTTTCATTTTCCTTTTGTTCTAGTTTCTTTTTCTATTCTCTTTTCTCTATTTTATTCTATTCTTTTTGTTTCTATTTCATTTGTTCCTTTCTTTTCTTTTGTACTCCATTTTTTATTCTCCTTTCCCTTATTTTAATCATTTTCTTTTTTATTTCTTGATTATATTTTTTTACTCTCCATTTTATTTTCCTTGTATTTTATTCTCCTCTTTTTCTATTGACTTTATTTTTCTATTCTCTTTTTTATTTTACCTAATTTTTTCTATTCTCTATTTTTATATTCTTTATTTGTAATAGTCCCTACTTTTTTTTATTTTTTTTCCTATTCTCTATTTATTTTTATTATTTTTCTATTCTCTATTTTCTAATTATCTGCTTCTTTCAACTATTTTTTATATTCAATATTTTTTAAATTCTCTAATTTCTCTATTTTAATTTTCCCCTACTCTCTTTTTTATTTTTATTATTTTTGTTCTCCATTTATTTCTGTGTTTCATTGCTATTCTCTATTCTTTATATTTTCTATTTTTTGAATTTTTTAATATTCTCTATTTTATTTATTTCTACAATTTCTTTAGTATTCCCTTTTTTTAATCCTCAATTCTCTATTCTCTTTTTTTTTCTATTTTCATTATTTTTTATTCTCTATTTAATTCGACCGTTTTTTGTCTTCAATTTTTTTATATTACATTTTCCTATCCTCCCTTTTTTTGGCATTCATTTTTATCTATTTTTTTCCTTCTATTCTCTTTTTTTAATTCTTTTTTTATATTTTTTAATATAATTTTTCTATTCTCTTTTTATATTATCTTTCTTTTTTCAATTATCTTTTCTTTGAGTCTTTTTTGTATTCACTTTTTATCTATTTTATTCTGCTTTTTTTCTTTTTCTTTTATCTTTTTCTATTTTTTTTGTAATCCATTCTTTAATTGTCATTTTCTATTCTCCTTTTTATTTTCCTTTTCTTCTATTCTCCTCTTTTTCTATTTATTTTTTTAAATTTCTATTTATTTCAACTAGTTTTTCTATATCCTCTATGTTTTATATTTTTTTATTTATTTTATTCTCTACTTTTTCAATTTTTCATATTCTCTATTTATTTCTGCCATTTTTATTTTTCTCTATTTTTTATTATCTCTTTCTTTCAACTATTTTTATATTCGATATTTTTCAAATTCTCTAATTTCTCTATTCTCGTTTTTTCTTATTCTCTATTTTTTATAATATTTTTTCATTCCTTATTTTTTTTGTTACTTTTTGTTTCTATTTTTTTTTCTATGTTTCATTTCATTTTCCATTCTTCATATTTTTTATTTTTTTGAATTCATATTTTTCTATTTATTTTTCCTACCCTATTTAATTTTACTATTCTCTATTTGTTTTTACTTTTCTTTTATTCTTTATTGTTTTCTATTATGCTTTTTGTATCCCCTATTCTTTATATTCCATTTTTATCTATTTTCCTTTTCTTGTGTTCAATAATTTTTTTTTTTGGTATTTTCTGTTTTCCAACTCTCTTTTTTATATTCACTTCTTCTACTCCATTTTTTCATTTCCTTTTTATTCTGCTGCTTTTTCTCTATTTTCTTTTTTTTTCCTATGTTCTTTTTTTTTTTTTTTGATCTCTTAGCTTTTTTCAATTCTTTTTTAACTTCATTTTTTTCTATTATTTTTCTAATCTCTTGTTTTTTTAATTTTCCTTTTTTCTATTTTTTATTCTTTTTTATCTAATCTTTTTTTAATTATCTTTTTTCCCGTCTCTTTCTCTATCCTCTATTTTTTTATTTGATTTTTTCCTATTCTCTTTTTATTTTTACTATTTCATTTGATTCTCTATTATTTTCTTTTACTTTTTTTCTATTTTCTATTCATTTCTACTATTTTCTTCCTATTATGTATTCTTTATAATCTCTATTTCTCTATTCTTATTTTTTATGTTCTCTTTTTACGTATTCTTTTTTCTTCTATGCCTTATTTATTTCTGCTACATTTTACATTCTCTCCTTTTTTTCTTCTCTTTATAATTATTTTGTATTTTTTATTCTCTATTTATCTCTACTTTTTTCTATTCTCAATTTTCTTCTATTACTTTCTTTTTTGTATTCCCTTGTTTGAATTCTTTATTATTATCTATTTTAATCTACTTTTTCTTTCTATTCTCTTTTTTTCTACTCTCTATTTTTGGGTTCTCTTATTTTCAATTTCTTTTTTTAATTCTCTTTTTTCCTGGTCTCTTTATGTCCTTCTCTTTTTGTCTATTGTTTTTGTTTCTATTCTCTTTTTGTCTTTTATTTTCTTTATTCCTTTTTCTTCTATTCTTTTTTCTTTTATTTTCATTTCTTTATTTTCCTTTCTTATTACCTTTTTTATTCTTGTTTTCTTCTATTATTCGCTTTTCCTTTTGAATTTTTTTCTATTCTAAATTTCTTTCTGATAGTTTTTTCACTCTCTATTTTTTATATTTTTTATTTTTTCTAGACTCTTTTTTTGCCTATGCTCTATTTCTTTCTAATATTTTTTACATTCTCTAATTTTTCTTTTCTCTTTTATGTTTCATTTGTTTTCCAATTCTCTCCTTAATTCTATTATTTTTTTCCTTCTTCTATTTTTATCTTTCCAAATTACTTTTACTACTTTTTTGTTCTATTTTTTATATTCTATATTTTTTCTACTATTTTTCTTATTCTCTTCTTATTTCGATGATTTTTGTCTCTATACTTTATTTTCATAGATTCTCTGTTATGTCTATTCTCTCTTTTTTTATATATATTCTCAATTTATTTCTATAATTTTTTAAATTCTTTGATTTTTTATCTTCTCCTTTTTCCTTTTTATTGTTCCATATTTATTTTTGATATTTCTTTCTCTATGCCTTATTTTCATATATTATCTATTTTGGTTTAGGGCCTTAGTGTTTAGGGCATACATTTTAGGGTTTGGGGATTGTTTTTGGGGTTTAGGGTTTAGGGTGTTTTAGGTTTAGAGTTTAGTGTTTAGTGTTTAGAGTTTGGGGCTTAGGGTTTAGGGTTTTAGGGCTTAAGGTTTAAGGTTTAGGGTTTAGGGTTTGGGTTTTAGGGTTTTGGGGTTTTGGATTCAGGGTTCAGGGTTTATGGTTTGGGGTTTGGGGTTTAGGGTTTTAGGGCTCAAGGTTTAGGGCTTAGGGTTTTAGGGTTTTGGAGTTTCAGATTCAGGGTTCAAGATTTATGGTTTGGGGTTTAGGGTTTAGGTTTTAGTTTAGTGCTTTAGGTTTTAAGGTTACAGTTTTGGGTTTGAGGTTTTAGGGTTTTATGGTATGATGGTTTTAGGGTAGGGTTTTGGGTTTTGTGTTTTGGTTTAGGGTTTTAGGCTTTAGAGTTTATCTATTGGTATTCTCCTTTTTATTCTCCTTTTCATCTATTCTCCTCTTTAACTATTATTTTATTTTTCTGCTCTCTATTTATTTCTACTATTTTTTTCTATTAATTATATTTTATATTCTTTTTTTCCTTTCCTTTATAGATTTATATGATTTTTTTATTCTCTTTTTTCTCATTTTTTCTATTCTATTTTTTATATTTTATCTTTTTCTATTCTTTTGTTCAATATTCTATTTTTTTTCTATTCACTTTCCCCCTATTTTCTTTTTTTATACCCTCTTTTTTATCATCCTTTTTTTTCTTTTATCCACTTTTTCTATTGACTCCCTAAAGCTATTCTCTATTTATTTCTACTATTTTATGATTTTTCTTATTCTCTTTTTATTTCTACTATTTTCTATCCTCTAATTTTCATATTCTATTTTTTTCTAGTCTCTTTTCATTTCTACTATTTTTTCCTATTCTTAATTATTTATATTATCTATTTATTTTTACTATTTTGTTATATTCTCTATTTTCTTTATTCTTTTTTTATTTCTTTTTTGTCTATTCTCTATTTATTTCTAACTTTTTCTATTCTCTTTTTTTCAATTTATTTTTTTCTATTCTTTTTTTTTGTTTCATTTTTTCTATTATCTTTTTTTTTACTTTTTTTAAAGATCTTTTCCACTTCTCTGCTTAATTCTCCTCTTTTTCTATTCTGCTTGGTTTTTCAAATCTCTATTTATTTCTATTCTCCATTTTAATATTCTTTGCTTTTATGTGTTCTCTTTTTTTCTTATTCTTTATTTATTTCCATTATTTTTAATCTCTTTAATTTTCTTTTTTATAGTCTTTATTTGTTTCTACTATTTTTCTATTCTCCTTATTTCCCTTTTTTTTTCTGGTTTTAAACTTATCTCTTCAATATTTTTCTACTCTTTGTTTTTTGTTTTGTCTACTTGTTTCTACTATTTTTATATTCCTTATTTTCTCTTATTCTCTAGTTATCTTTTCTATTTTTTTTATCTTTTTTTTTCTATTACCTTTTTTCTATTCTTTATTTATTTCTACTATTTTTTTTCCTATTCTCCATTTTATCAATTGTCATTTTTTTTCTATTCTCTTTTTTGCCCTACTCTCGTTTCTCTTGCACTCTATTTATTTTTTATTTCTTTAATATTTGCAATTTTTAATTTATTTTTTATTCTCCCATTTTACTATTTGTCTATTTTTCTGTTCTCTATTTCATTCTACTTTTCTTTATTTTATATTTTTTTTCTAGTACTTTTTTGTATTTCCCTTTTTATTATTCTTTTTGATCTATTTTTTCATTCTATTCTCTTTTTTTATATTCATTTTTTCTCTTCTATTTTTTATATTCCTTTTTTCCTTTATAATTTCTAATTTCTCTTTTTTGTTATCATTTTTTAATTTATTTTTTCCCATTTACTTTTGTTCTAGTCTTGTTTTGTATTCTCTTTTTGTCTATTTTTATTTTGTTATTTTCTTTTTCTATTTTACTTTTTTTTGTTTTTTTGTATTCTATTTTTTATTCTCCTTTTCTTTATTTTAATTATTTTTCATTTTTCTTTTTTCATTATATTTCTATATTCTCCTTTTTATTTTCCTTTTATTTTATTCTCCTCTTTTTCTATTTACTTTCTTTCCTATTATCTATTTATTTCTACTAATTTTTTCTATTGTCTTTTTCATATTCTATGTTTGTAATATTCTCTACTTTTTATTTTTTTTTCCATTCTCTGTTATAATATTCTCTATCACAATGTTTTCTTTTTTTTTTTTTTCCAACAGTCTTTTTTATATTCACTTCTTTCATTTCATTTTACAATTCCTTTTTTTTATTCCATTGCTTTTTCTGTCTTCTCTTTTTTCTTCCTTTCCTCATTTTTCTAATCTCTTAGTTTTTCCAATTCATTTTTTAATTTTCATTTTTTTTCTCTTATTTTTTCTAACCACATCTTTTTCATTTTCTTTTTTTGTTTTTTACTCTAATATCCTTTCTAATTCTCTGTTCTCAAGTATCTTTTTCTTTATCCTCTATTTTTCTCAATTCGATTTTTTCCTACTCTCTATTTTCTCACTATTTCTTTTTACTCTCTCTTTTTATTCGATTTTTTCCTACTCTCTATTTATTTCAACTATTTTCTTCCTATTATCTATTCTTTATAATCTCTATTTCTTAGTTTCTCATTTTTTTTAGTTCTCTTTTTACTTACTCTCTTTACTTCTCTCTATTTATTTCTACTAAATTTTACGTTCTCTATGTTACTTTTCTCTTTATTGTTATTATGTATTTTTTATTCTCTATTTATCTCTACTTTTTTCTATTCTCAATTTTCTTATATTACATTTTCTTTTGCATTCCCTTTTTTGAATTCTTTATTATTAGCTATTTTAATCTATCTTTTCTTTCTATTTTATATTTTTTGATTCTCTTTTTTCAATTTCCTTTTTTTCTATTCACTTTTTAATCTATTTCCTCTTTATAATTCTCTTTTTTTTTCTAGTCTCTTTATTTCTTTCTCTTTTTGTCTATTGCTTTTGTTTCTATTCTCATTTTTCTCTATTTTATTTTCATTATTTCATTTTCTTCAATTCTCTTCTCCTCTATTTTTGTTTTTTTATTTTCTCTATTTGTTTCTGCTATTTTGATTTTCCTTATTTCCTTTTATTCCTTCTTTTTATTCTCTAATTATTTTTTCTATTTTTTTTTGCCCTTTATTCTTTCTATTATATTTTTCTATTCTCTATTTATTTCTACTAGTTTTTTTTCATGTACTCTATTCATTATATTCTTCAATTTATCAATTGTCATTTTTTTCTATTCTCTTTTTTTTCCTATTCTCTTTTCTTCTGTACTTTATTTATTATTGCCATTTCTTTAAAATTCGCTATTTTTAGTTTATTTTTTTATTCTCCCATTTTGCTATTTTCTTTATTTTTCGATTCTTTATTTTTTTTCTATTTCCCCCTATTTTCAATTTTTTCTATTATTTTTTTGTATTACTTTTTATCTAGTTTTTCATTCTATTCTCCTTTCTTGAATTCTTTTTTCAATTCCTTTTTTTGTATTCCTTTTTTCCTTTGTAATTTTTAATAACTCTTTTTTTATTATCTTTTTACTAATTTATTTCTTCCCATTCTCTTTTGTTCTAGTAACTTTTTGTCAATTTTATTCTATTCTTTTCTTTTTCTATTTCACAATTTTCTATTTTTTATGCCATTTTTTATTCTCCTTTTCTCTATTTTAATTATTTTTCTTTTTTCCTTTTTCATTATATTTTTATATTCGCCTTTTTATTTTCTTTTTATTTTATTCCTCACTTTTTCTATTGACTTCTTTTCTCTATTCTCTATTTATTTCTACTATTTTTTCTATTCTCTTTTTTCTATTCTTTATTTATATATTCTTTATTTATTTCAAAAATTTTTACCATTTTCTATTATAATATTTTTTTTGTATTTTTTTTTTCTAACTCTCTTTTTTATATTCACTTGATTTATTCCATTTTACTATTCCTTTTTTTATTCCATTGCTTTTTCTCTATTCTATTTTTTTCCTATCCTCTTCTTACTAATCTCCTAGTTTTTTCAATTCATTTTTTCAGTTTCATTTTTTCCTCTTATTTTTTCTAATCTTTTTTTCTTTTTCTTTTTTTTTATCCCTTTTTTTCTAATATATTTCCAACTTGCTTTTTTCTAGTCTTTTTTTTTTCTATCCTCTATTTTTTCAATTTGATTTTTTTCCTCTTATCTATTTTTTACTATTTAATTTTATTCTCTATTATTTTCTATCACTTTTTTCCTATTCTCGATTTATTTCTACTATTTTCTTCCTATTATCTATTCTTTATAATCACTATTTCTCATTTCTCATTTTTTCTTTTCTCCTTTTACTTATTCTCTTTCTTCTTCTCTCTATTTATTTCTACTAAACTTTACATTCTCTATTTTTTATTCTCTTTATAGTTATTTTGTATTTTTTATTCTTTATTTATCGCTATTTTTTTCTATTCTTAATTTTTTTACGTTACATTTTTTTGTATTTCCTTTTTTGAATTCTTTATTATTATCTATCATAATCTATCTTTTTTTACCTTACATTTTTTTGTATTCCCTTTTTTGAATTCTTTATTATTATCTATCATAATCTATCTTTTCTTTCTATTTTGTATTTTTTGATTCCCTTTTTTCAATTTCTTTTTTTTCTATTCACTTTTTACTCTATTTCCTTTTTTTAATTCTCTTTTTTTCTAGTCTCTTTATTTCTTCCTCTTTTTTTTATATTGTTTTTGTTTCTATTCTTTTCTTTTCTCTATTTTATTTCCATTTTCTTCAATTCTCTTTTCCTCTATTTCTGTTTTTTTATTTTCTTTACTGATGTCTACGATTTTTATATTCCTTATTTTATCTTATTCTCTTCTTTCCATTCGCTAATTATTTTTTCTGTCTTTCTTCTATTCTCTATTTTTTTATTACTTTTTTCTGTTCTTTATTTATTTCGACTAGTATTTTTTTTCCTATTCTCAATTCATTATATTCTTCATTTTATCAATTGTAATTTTTTTTCTCTTTTTTTTCATTCTCACTTTTTTTTACACTTTATTTATTTTTGCTAATTCTTTAATATTCATTATTTTTAGTTAATTTTTATTCTTATGTTTTCTACTTTTGTTAATTCTCTAATCTCTATTTCTTTCTAGTCTTCTCTATTTTCAATTTTTTTCAATTACGTTTTTTTGAATTACACTTTTTTGGTATTCTTTTTTATCTATTTTTCAGTCTATTCTTTTTTTTATATTCTTTTTTTTTCTCTTCTCATCTTCCTTTTTTCCTTTATAATTTTTAATTTCTCTTTTTTATGATCTTTTTTCTTATTTGTTTTTGCCATTCTCTTTTGTTCTAGTCTCTTTCTGTTTGTTTTATTCTATTCTTTTCTTTTTCTATTTCACATTTTCTACTTTTTGTATTGCATTTTTATTCTCCTTTTCTTTATTTTTAATATTTTTCTTTTTTCTTTTTTCATTATATTTTTATATTCTCTTTTTTTTCTTTCTATTTTTTCTCCTCTTTTTCTTTGACTTTTTTCCTATTCTCTATTTATTTCTGCTATTTTTCATTCTCTTTTTTATATTCTCTATTTGTAATATTCTTTACTTTTTTTGAGTTTTTTTCCTATTCTCTATTTATTTTGATAATGTTTTCTATTCTCTATTACAATATTTTCTATTACAATATACTTTTTGTTTTTAATTTGTTTTCCAACTCCCTTTTTATATTCACTTGTTTTATTCGGTTTTACTACTTTTTTATTCCATTGCCTTTTCTCTATTCGCCTTTCTTTTCCATCCTCTTTTTTTCTAATCTCTTAGTTTTTTCAATTCATTTTTTATTTTCATTTTTTCCCTTATTTCTTCTAATCTCTTTTTAATTTTCTTTTATTTGTTTTTTATTCTTTTTATTCTAATATTTTTTCTAATTCTCTTTTTACCTGTCTCTTTTTCTTTATCCTGTATTTTCTTCAATTCAATTTTTTCCTATTCTCTTTTTCTTTTACTATTTCTTTTTATTCTATATTATTTTTTATTACCTTTTCTCTATTCTCTATTTATTTCTATGATTTCTTTCCTCGTACCTATTCTTTATAATCTCTATTTCTTAATTCTCTTTTTTTCTGTTCTCTTTTTACATATTCTCCTTACTTCTTCTCTTTATTTATTTCTACTAAATTTTACATTCTCTATTTTATGATTGTCTTTATAGTTATTTTGTACTTTTTATTCTCTTTGTATCTCCACTTTTTTTATTCTCAATTTTCTTATATTAATTTTTTTATTTTCACTTTTTTGAATTCTTTATTATTATCTATTTTAATCTATTTTTTTATTTTATAATTTTTATTCTCGTTTTTCAATTTCCATTTTTTCTATTCCCTTTTTAATCTATTTCCCTTTTTTAATTCTCTTTTCTTCTAGTCTTCTTATTTCTTTTTCTTTTTGTCTATTGTTTCTGTTTATATTCTCTTTTTTCCTTTATTTTTGTTTCTTTATTTCATTTTCTTCAAATCTCTTTTCCTATATTTCTATTTTTTATGTTCTCTACTTGTTACTACTATTTTTATATTCCTTTTTTCTCTTATTCTCTTTTTCTATTCTCTAATTATTTTTTCTAATTTTCTTTTATTCTATATTTTTTCTATTAATTTTTTTGTTTTCTATTATTTCTACTAGTTTTGTTTTCCTATTCTCTATCCATTATATTCTACATTTTATCAATTGTCATTTTTTTTCTATTCTCTTTTCTTTTGCACTTTATTTATTTTTTATATTTCTTTAATATTCTATATTTTTAATTTCATTTTATTCTCTCATTTTGCTATTTTCTTTTTTTTAATCTCAATTTCTTTCGAGTTTGCACTCTTCTAAATTTTTTTCAATTATTTTTTTTTGAATTCCTCCTGTTTGTATTCTTTTTTATCTATTTTTTCAGTCTATTCTCTTTTTTATATTTTTTTTCTCTTCTTTTTTCATATTCATTTTTTCCTTTATAATTTTTAATTTCTCTTTTTTATGATCTTTTTTCCAATTTATTTTTCTCATTCACTTTTGTTTTATTCTCTTTTTTGTGTTCTCTTTTTGTCTATTTCATTTTATTCGTTTCTTTTTCTATTTAACTTTTTTCTACCTTTTTTTGTATTCCATTTTTTTATTCTCCTTATCTCTATTTTTAATTTTATTCTTTTTTCATTATATTTTTATATTCATTTTTTTATTTTCTTTCTATTTTATTCTGCTCTTTTTCGTTGACTTTTTTTTCTATTCTCTATTTATTTTTCCTATTTTTTAATTCTCTTTTTTATCTTCTCTGTTTGTAATATTCTCTACTTTTTTGATTTTTTCCTATTCTCCATTTATTTTGACAATTTTTTCTATTCTCTATTACAATATACTTTTTGTTTATTTTTTGTTTTCCAACTCTTTTTTTATATTCAATTGTTTTATTTGGTTTTACTACTTGTTTATTCCATTGCTTTTTCTCTATTCTCCTTTTTCTTTTATGCTCTTTTTTTTTCAATCTCTTAGTTTTTTCTATTCATTTTTTATTTTCATTATTTTCTTATTTTTTCTAATCTCTTTTTTATAATTTTCTTTTTTTGTTTTTTATTCTTTTTCTTCTAATATTTTTTCTAATTCTCTTTTTTCTAGTCTCTTTTTCTCTACCCTTTATTTTTTTCAATTTGATTTTTTCTTACTCTCTATTTTTTTTACTATTTTTTATTCTCTATTATATCTATTACCCTTTTTTGTATTCTCTATTTATTTCATGAGTTCTTTCCAATTATTTATTCTTTATAATCTCTATTTCTCAATTCTCATTTTTTTCTGCTCCTTTTTTTTTTACTTATTCTCTTTTCTTCTTCTCTCTATTTATTTCTACTAAATTCTACATTCTCTATTTTGCGATTCTCTTTATAGTTATTTTGTATTTTTTATTCTCTTTTTATCTCTACTTTTTTCTATTCTCTATTTTCTTATATTACCTTTTTTTATATTCCCTTTTTTGAATTATTTATTATTGTCTATTTTAATCTATTTTTTCTTTCTATTTTATATTTTTATTATTTTTTTTCAATTTCCATTTTTTTCTATTCCTTTTTTAATCTATTTCCTTTTTTTAATTCTCTAATTTTCTAGTCTCCTTATTTCTTTCTCTTTTTGTCTATTCTTTTTGTTTCTATTTTTTTTTTCTCTATTTTATTTTCTTTATTTCATTTTCTTCAGTTCTCTTTTCCTCTATTTTTGATTTTTTATTTTCTCTACTTGTTTCCACTGTTTTTATATTCCTTATTTTCTATTATTCTCTTCTTCTATTCTTTAATTATTTTTCAGTTTTTCTTCTATTCTCTATTTTTTCTCCTACTTTTTTTCTATTCTATATTTATTTTGACTAACATTTTTTTCTATTCTCTATTCATTATATTCTCCATTTTATCAATTGTCATTTTTTCTATTCTCTGTTTCTTTTGCTATTCTTTCTTCTTCTGCACTCTACTTATTTTTGCTATTTCTTTAATATTTACTATTTTAATTTATTTTTTATTCTCTCATTTTACTAATTTCTTTATTTTTCTGTTCTCTACTTCTTTCTACTCTTCTCTTTATTTAAGTTTTTCAATTACATTCTTTTTGTATTCCCTTTTTTGTTCTATTCTTTTTTTTATCTGTTTTTTCATTCTATTCTCTTTTTTATGAACTTTTTTTCTCTTCACTTTTTTTATTCCTTTTTTCCTTTATAATTTTTAATTTCACTTCTTTTATTATCTTTGTTCTAATTTATTTATCCCATTCTCTTTTGCACTAGTCTCTTATTTGTGTTCTCTCTTTGTCTATTTTATTCTATTCTTTTCTTTCCCTATTTCACATTTTTCAACTTTTTTTGTGTTCCATTTTTTATTCTTCTTTTTTCTTTTTTTGAATTATATTTTTTCTTTTTTCATTATATTTTTTAATTCTCCTTTTTATTTTACTTTTATTTTATTCTCGCCTTTTTCTTTGACTTTTGTTTCTATTCTCTATTTATTTCTGCTATTTTTTCCTATTTTTTTTATATTCTTTGTAATATTCTCTACTTTTTTGATTTTTTTTCTTGTTCTCTATTTATTTCGAAAATTATTTTCTATTCTCTATTATAATAATTTCAATTACAATACATTTACGTATTTCTTGTTTTCCAACTCTCTTCTTTATTTTCACATTTTTCATTCCATTTTTCTTCCATTGCTTTTTCTCGATTCCCTTTTATTTCTATCCTCTTTTTTCTAATCTCTTAGTTTTTCAATTCTTTTTTGTAATATTATTTTTTATTTTTTCTAATCACTTTTTTTCTTTTCTTTTTTATTTAATTTATTCTAATATGTTTTCCAATTCTTTTTTTTCTAGTCTCTTCTCTTTATCCTCTGTTGTTTTCAATTTGATTTTTTCCTATTCTATTATTTTCTATTACTTTCTTTTATTCTCTTTTTACAATTTCCTTTTCTTAAATTCCCATTTTAATCTATTTCCTTTTTTTGAATCTTTTTTTTCTAGTCTTTTTATTTCTTTCTATTTCTACCTATTGCTTTTGTTTCTGTTCACTTTCTTCTCTAGTTTATTTTCTTTATTCCATTTTCTTCAATTCTCTTTTCTTTTATTTCTGTTTTTTATTTTCTTTACTTGTCTTTACTATTTATATTCCTTATTTTCTCTTATTCTCTTCTTTCTATGTCTAATTATTTTTTCTATTTTTTTTCGATTCTCTATTATTTCTATTACATTTTTTGTTCTCCATTTATTTCTACTAGTTTTTTTTTTCTGATTCTCTATACATTATGTTGTCCATTTTAACAATTTTCATTTTTTTCTATTCTCTTTTTTTTCATACTCTTTTTTCTTTTGCACTCTATTTATTCTTGCTATTTCTTTAGTATTCACTACTTTTAACTTATTTTTTATTCTCTCATTTTGCTATTTTCTTTATTTTTCTAATCTCTATTTCTTTCTAGTTTTCTCCATTTTCAACTTTTTTCAATTATGTTTTTTTGAATTCCTTCTTTTTTGTATTCTTTTTTATCTATTTTTTCATTGTATTATCTTTGTTTATATTCTTTTTTTCTCTTCTCTTTTTTATATTTTGTTTTTCCTATATAATTTTTAATTTCACTTTTTTTATTATCTTTTTTCTAATTTATTTTTCCCACTCTCTTTTGTTCTAGTCTCCTTTTTGTGTTCTCCTTTTTGTCTATTTTATTCTATTCATTTCCTTCTCTATTTCACAATTTTCTTTTTTTTTTCTTCCAAAATTTTCTCCATTTCTCTATTTTATTATTTTTTTTCATTATATTTTTAAATTCCCCTTTTTATTTTCCTTTTATTTTATTCCCCTCTTTTTCTATAGACTTCTCTTTTTATATTCTCTATTTATTTCTACCATTTTTTTTCTATTCACTTTTTTATATTCTTTGTTTGTTATTTTCTCTACTTTTTTTATTTTTTACCTATTCTCTATTTATTTTGACAATTTTTTCTATTCTCTATTATAATAATTTCTATTACAATATTTTTTTTCTATTTTTTGTTTTCCAGCTCTCTTTTTTATATTCACTTCTTCGATTCCGTTTTACTCTTCCTTTTTTATTCCATTCCTTTTTCTCTATTCTTTTTCTCTATCCATGTTTTTTCTAATCTCTTAGTTTTTTCCATTTATTTTTTTATTTTTTCTAATATTTTCTCTAATCTTTTTTTCTCATTTTCTTTCTTTTATTCTAATATATTTCCAATTCCTTTTTTCCAGTCTTTTTTTCTCTATCCTAAATTTATTTCTATTCAATTTTTCCTATTCTCTATTATTTTACTATATCTTTTTATTCTCTATTACTTTATATTACCATTTTTCTATTCTCTATTTACTTCTACTATTTTCTTCCTATTTTCTATTCTTTATAATTTCAATTTATCAATTATCTTTTCTTCTTCCTTCTATTTGTTTCCACTAAATTTTACATTCCTATTTTTTTAATTCTCTTTATAGTTATTCAATATTTTCCATTCTTTAAATATCTCTATATTTTTCTATTCTTAATTTTCTAATATTACATTTTTGTATTCCCTTTTCTGAATTCTTTATTATTATTTATTTTAATCTATTTTTTTCTTTTTATTTTATATTTTTTACCCTCTTTTTTCAATTTCCTTTTTTCTATTCCCTTTTTAATCTATTTCCTTTTTTTAATTCTCTTTTTTCCAGTCTCCTTATTTCTTTCTCTTTTTTATCAATTGGTTTTGTTTCTATTCCCCTTTTTATCTATTTTGTTTTCTTTATTCCATTTTCTTTAATTCTCTTTTCCACTATTTCCTTTTTTATTTTCTCTACTTGTTTCTATTATTTTTATATTCCTTATTTTCTCTTGTTCTCTTCTTTCTATTCTCTAGTTATCTTTTCTGTTTTTTTATCTTTGTTTTTTCTCATACCTTTTTTCTATTCTCTATTTATTTCTACTATTATTTTCCTATTCTCTGTTCATTATATTCTCCATTTTGTCAATTGTCACTTTTTTCTATGCTTTTTTCTTTCATTCTCTATTTATTTTTGCCATATCTTTAATATTCATTATTTTTAATTGATTTTTTCATTCTCTCATTTTGTTTATTTCTTTATTTTTCTATTCTCTTTTTTTAATTTTTTTCTATTAATTTTTTTGTATTCCCTTTTTTATGTATTATTTTTATCTTTCTCTTAGTCTATTCTCTTTTTTATATTCTTTTTTCTCTTCTATTTTTTATATTCCGTTTTTCCTTTACAATTTTTAAATTCTCTTTTTTATTATCATTTTTCTAATTTATTTTTTCCCTTTCTCTTTTGTTCTAGTCTCTTTTTTGTATTCTCTTTTTGTCTGTTTTATTCTATTTTATTCTTTTTTATTTCATATTTTTCAATTTTTCTTGTATTCCATTTTTATTCTCTTTTTCTCTAATTAAATTATTTTTCTATTTTCTATTTTCATTATATTTTTATATACACTTTTTTATTTTCCTTTCATTATTCTCCTTTTTCTATTGAGTTTTTTTATTCTCTATTTTGTTTTTGTTATTTTTTTGTCTCTTTTTATATTCTTTCTTTACAACATTCTCTACTTGTTCCAATTTTTTTTCCTATTCTCTATTTATTTCACTATTTTTTCTATCCTCTTTTTTCTAATCTCTTAGTTTTCTCAATTCATTTTTTATTTTCTTTTTTTCCTCTTATTTCTTCTAATCTCTTTTTTTTATTTTCCCTTTTTGTTTTTTTATTCATTTTATTCTAGTATTTTTTCCAATTCTCTTTTTCCAGTCCCTTTTTATCCATCCTCTATTTTTTTATTCAATTTTTTCCTATTCTCTATTTTTTTACTATTTTGTCTATTCTCTATTTATTTCTACTATTTTCTTCCAATTATCTATTCTTTATAATCTCTATTTCTCAATTCTTAATTTTTTTCTATTCTCCTTTTACTTGTCGTCTTTTCTCCTTCTGTTTATTTATTTCTACTATATTTTGCATTCTCTATTCTTTCATTCTCTTTATAGTTATTTTGTGTTCTTTATTCTCTATTTATCTTTGCTCTTTTCTATTCTAAATTTTCTTCTATAACTTTTTTTGGTATTCCCTTTTTTGAATCCTTTATTATTATCCATTTTAATATATTTTTCTTTCTCTTCTTTTTTTTCAATTTCCTCTTTTATTCCCTTTTTAATCTATTTTTTTAATTCTCTTTTTTTTTCTTGTCTCTTTGTTTCATTCTCTTTTTTGTCTATTGTTTTTGTTTTTATTCTTTTTTATATTTTATTTTCTTTATTCCATTTTCTTCTTTCTCTTTTCCTCTATTTTCAAGTTTCTATATTCTTATTACCTTTTTATTCTTATTTTCTTCTATTATTCTCTTTTTCTTTTGAATTATTTTTATTCCATATTTTTTTCTAATAGTTTTTTCTATACTTGCTTTTTCCAATGCTCTGTCTCTTTCTACTTTTTTTATATTCTCTGAATTTTCTTTTTTCTTTTATTTTTCAATTGTTTTCCTATTCTCCATTTAGTTCTACTACCTTGTCCTTTTTTATTTTTTATATTCTCAATTTATTTTTGCTATTGTTTGTTTTATTTTTTTTCATATTTTATATTTTGTCTACTATTTTTTTATTCTCTACTTATTTCTATGGTTTTTCTCTATATTCTATTTTCATATATTCTCTATTTTGTCTATTCTCTATTTTAAATATTATCAATTTATTTCTATAATTTTTTCAATTCTATTATTTTTATATTCTCTTTTTTTTCTTTTTTACTATTCCATGTTTAGTTTTGATATTTTTTCTTTATGCACAATTCTCATATATTATCTATTTTGGTTTAGGCCTTAGGTCTTAAGGTTTAAGGTATAAGGTTTTAGGGTTTTAAGGCTTTAGGGTTTAATGTTTTGGGTTTGGGGTTTGGGGTTTTAGGTTAAGGGTTTAGCGTTTCATGTTTAGGGTATAGGGCTTAGGGTTTGGGTTTTAAGGTCTAACCCTTTTATTTTTTCAATCCTTTTGACTTTTTCAAAACTTTTAATTTTTCAAACCTATTATTTTTTGAAATAGGTTTATTTTTTCAAAACCTTTATTTTTTTCAGAACCCATATATTTTTTCAAACCCTTATATTTTATCTAACCCTATTAATTTTTCAGAAGCCTTTTATTTTTTTCAAGCCTTTTTATAATCTCAAACCATTTTACTTTCTGAAACCCATTTTTACCCTCCTATGTTTTCAAATCCCTTTATTTTTTCTAATCCATTTATCTTTTTCTCAAATCCTTTTATTTGTCTAACCCTTTTATATTTTCAAACCATTTTATTTTTTCAAAACTTTTATTTTTTTAAACCTTATATTTTTTGAAACCATTTTATTTCGCCTAAGCCTTTTTTTTAAAACCCTTTTATTTTTCAAACCATTTTATTTTTTAAAACACATGTTTGTGTAGAACCCTTTTATATTTTCAAACCCTTTTATTTTTTTGAACATTTTTTTTCAAAACTTTTCATTTTTACAAATTTTTTTATTTTCGTAATCCCATTTTTTCAGAGCACTTGTACCTTTTTAGAATCCTTATATTTTTTCAGACCCATTTATTTTTTCAAACCCTTTTATTTTGTCTAACCCTTCCATTTTTCCAAAAATTTTATTTTTTTAACCCTCTTATTTATTCAAGAATTTTAATTTTTCAAAACCTTTTATTTTTCAAACCCTTTTTTTTAACCCCAGCTATTTTTTCAAGCCCGTTTATTCTTTCAAACCTTTTTATTTTTTCTAAACCTTTTATTTTTTTAAACCCTTTTATTTTGTCCAACTTTTTTATATTTTCAAACCTTTTCATTTTTTCAAAATCTTTTAGTTTTTCAGAACCTTTATTTTTTTTTTCAACAACTTTTATTTTTTCAAACCCTTTAATTGTTTCTAACAATATTATTTTTTCAAACCCCTTTATTTCATCTAACTCTTTTAAGTTTCCAAACCGTTTTATTTTTCAAAATTTTTATTTTTTCAACCCCTTTATTATTTCAAACACTTTTTACATTTTAAAACCTTTTATTTTTTGAAACTATTTTATTTTTTCAAACCCTTTTATTTTTTGAAGCCCTTTTATCTTCTCAAACCATTTTAGATTTTCAAACCCATTTTTTTCAGAACCCATTTACTTTTTCGAACGAACTTATTTTTTCAAACCTTTTTATTTTTTTTCTAACACTTTTATTTTTTCAAACCCTTTCACTTTGTCTAACCCTTTTTATTTTTTCAAACCCTTTAAATTTTTGGAAAACTTTAATTTTTTTAAAAATCATTTTTTTACCTTTCTATTTTTCAAACCTTTTTATTTTTTTAGAAACCCTATATTTTTTTAAGCCTTTATATTTTGTCTAATCCTTTTATTTTTTTCAAAGATGTTTATTTTTTAACCTTTTTATTTTTCAACAATTTAATTTTTTCAAACACTTTTATTTTTTCAAACTTTGTTATCATTTCAAACCCTTTTATTTTTTGAACCCTTATGAGTTTTTAAACCATTTTATTTTTTCAGACCTTTTTATTTCATCAAACCCTTTTTATTTTTTCAAAACCTTTTTATTTTTTCAAACCCCTTATTTTTTTAGAATCCTTGTATTTTTTTGGAACCCTTACATTTTCTCAAACCCTTTTATTTTTTTCATAGACTTTTGTTTTTCTAACAATTTTATTTTTTTCAAAATTTTTTATTTTGCTTAACCCTTTTATTTTTCAAACTCTTTTATTTTTATCAAAAATTTTATTCTTTAAACCCTTTTATTTTTTCAAACCCTTTTATTTTTTTAAAACCTTTTATTTTTTAGAACCGTTGTACTTCTTTAGAATCCTTACATTTTCCCTAACCATTTTATTTTTTCATTACCTTTTGTGTTTTCTAACAATTTTATTTTTTCAAACCATTTTATTTTGTCTAACCCTTTTATTTTTTTCAAAACTTTTATTTTTCAATCCCTTTTATTTTTTTCAACCCTTCTATTGTTTCAAACCTTTTTATTTTTTCTGAACCCTTGTATTTTCTTAGAGCCCATATATTTTTTTCAAACCTTTACATTTTGTCTAACCATTTGTTTTTATAGAACTCTTTTATTTTTTCAAGCCCTTTTATTTTATCAAACCCTTTTACTATTTTGAACACTTTCATTTTCTGAAACCCTATGAATTTTTTTAAATCATTTTATTTTTTTCAAACACTTTTATTTCTTTAAACCCTTTTGTTTTTCCAAGCCCTTTTATTTTTTCGAACCCATTTTTTTTCAAGCCTTTTTATTTTTTTTCAAATCTTTTAGTTTTTTAACCCTATTATTTTTCCAAACCCTTTTATTTCTTCAAACTCTTTCGTTTTTTCAAGCCCTTTTATTTCTCTGAACCCATTAATTCTTTAACCTTCTATGTTTTCTAACTTCTTTTTTTTATCTTGCCCTTTTACATTTTTTAGACCCTTTTATTTTTTCAAACCCTTTTAGTTTTTCAAACCCATCTATTTTTTTAGAACCCTTTCATTTTCTCAAACCCTTTTATTTTTTAACCATTTCATTTTTTAACCTTTTTATTTTTTTCAAATGCTTTTTTAAAGCCTTTTTAATTTTTCAAACCATTTTATTCAAGGAAACCCGTTTGTATTTTCAAACCCTATTATTTTTTCAACCACATTTATTTTTTAAACACATTTATTTTCAAAACCTTTAATTTGTTAAACCCCTTTTATTTTTTTAGAGCCCCTTTTATTTTTCCAATCACTTTAATTTTTTCAAATACTTTGAGTTCTCCAAACCCTTTTTTTCTTCTTTAGAGCTTTTCTATTTTTTCAAACCCTGTTATTTTTTCTAGCACTTTTATTTCTTCAAACAATTTTATTTTTCTAACCCTTTATTTTTTTTCAAAACTTTTATTTTTTTAGTACTTTTATTATTTCAAACTTTCATTTTTTAAAAACCTTTTATTTTTTTAAACCCTTCTATTTTTTAGACCCATTTACTTTTTTCAAACCCTTTTATTTTTTAAACCTTTTTTTTAACTCCATTTATTTTTTTAGATCCATTTTCTTTTTTTCAGGCCATTTTATATTTTCAAACCCATTGTTTTTAATACCCTTTTAATTTTTCAAAACCTTTTATTTTTTTCAAGCCTTTTTATTTTTTCAAACCCTTTTAATGTCTCTAACCCATTTATTTTTTTTCAAAACTATTATTTTTAAACACTTTTATTTTTATAAACCCTCTTATTTTTTTAGAACCCTTGTGATTTTTCAAAAGCCATACGTGTTTTCAAACCCTTTCATTTTTTTCCTAACACTTTAATTTTTTTCAACCCCTTTTATTTTGTCTATCCCTTTTTTTTCTTCAAACCATTATATTTTTTTCAAAACTTTTATTTTTTTCAACCTTTTATTTTTCAATCCCTTTTATTTTTCACAACCTTTTATTTTTTGAAACTCTTTTATTTTCTTCAAACCATTTTATTTTTCCAAACCTTTTTATTTTTTCAAAATCTTTTTTTCTTTCAAAACCATTATATTTTTTCAAACCTTCAATTTTGTCTAAGCTTTTTATTTTTTTTCAAACACTTTTATTCTTTAACCTTTTTATTTTTTCAACGATTTTATTTTTCTAGACACTTTTATTTTGTCAAACCCTTTTATTTTTCAAAACCCTTTCATTTCTTCAGACCTATTTACTTTTTCAACCTTTTTATTTTTCCAAGCCCTTTTATTTTATCAAAACCTTTTATTTTTTAAACTCTTTCTTTTTTTCTAACCCTTTTGCTTTTTCAAACCCTTTTACTTTTTCAAACTCTTCTATTTTTTAAGAACCTTTTTAATTTTTCATACATTTTTATTTTCTAAACCTTTTATTTTTTTGACCTTTTTATGTTTTTCAAAAACTTTTATGTTTTCAAACCCATATTTTGGAACCCTTTTATTTTTCCAAAATCCTTTTTACACCATTTTATTTTTTCAAACCCTTTTGTATTGCCAAACCTTGATATTTTTTTAGAACCATTGATTTTGTGAAACCTTTTATTTTTCAAACATTTTGATTTTGAACCCCTTTTATGTTTTTAGAACCCTTTTATTTTTTCAAGCACGGTTATTTTTCAAATATTTTTATATTTTCAAACCCTCTTTTTCTTTTTCAAAACCGTATTATTTTTCCAACCCTTTTTATTTTTCAAAACCTCTTTATTCTATCGAAACCTTTTAATTTTTCTAACTTTTAATTTTTTTTTCTACAACTTTTATTTTTTCAAATCCTTTAATTTTTTTAGAGTCCTTTTATTTTTTTAGAACCCCTTAATTTTTTCAAGCCCTTTTATTTTCTCAAACCATTTTATATTTCAAACCCATTTTTTTTAGAACCCTTCAATTTTTTCAAACCATTTTATTATTTCTTTTATTTCGTGTAGCCTTTTATTTTTTCAAACACTTTTATTTATTCAAAATTTTATTTTTTTATGCCCTTTTATTTTTTCAAAATCTTTCCTTTTTTCAAAACCTTTGCATTTTTTTAAAACCCGTATATATTTTCAAACCCTTTTATTTCTCAAACTCTTTAACTTTTAAAACACTTTTATTTTTCAATTTTTTTATTTTTTCAAATAACTTTTTTTCAAGCCTCTGATTTTTCTCAAGCCCTTTTACTTTTTCAAACCACTTTTATTTTATCAAACCCTTTTATTTTGTCTAAACCTTTTATTTCTTCTAAACTTTTTATTTTTTCAATGCATTTATATTTTCAAACCCTTTTACTTTTTCAACCCTTTTAATGTTTAAAACCTTTTTATTTTTTAAAGACCTTTATATTTTTTCAGTGCACTTATATTTTTTCAAACCCCTATATTTTGTCTAACCCTTTTATTTTTCAAATACTTTTATTTTTTAACCCATTAATTTTTTAAACCATTTTATTTTTGCAAACACTTTTATTTTTTCAAACCCTTGTATTATTTCAAACACTTTCAATTTTGAAACACTATCGTTTTTTTAAACCATTTTATTTTTTCAAGCCCCCTATTCTTTCAAACCCTTTTAGTTTTTCAACATTTTTATTTTTCCAAACCCTTTTATTTTATCAAAACATTTTATTTTTTATAAATCTTTTGTTTTATCAAAACCTTTTATTTTTCAAAACTTTTGATTTCTTTAGACCCATTTATTTTTTCAAACCCTTTTATTCTATCTAACCTTTTTTAGTTTTTAAAATCCATTTATTCTTCAAAAGATTTACTTTTCAAACCCTTTTAATTTTTCTAACCCTTTTATTTTTTGGAACTCTGTTATTTTTTCAAATCCTTTTAATTTTTAATCCTTTTATTTTTTTCAACCTTGTTAATTTTCAAACACTTTTATTTTTTCAAACCGTTTTCTTATTTTGAAAACCCTTTATTTTTTTAAACCAATTTTTTCAAACATTTTTATTCTTTCAAACCCATTTGTACTTTCCAACCTTGTTATTTTTTTAATACTGACCTATTTTATCAAACCCTTTTATTTTTTGAACCACTTTTATATTTTTAGATCCCTTATATTTTTTCAAGCATATTTATTTTTTCAAATAGTTTTATTTTGTCAAACCATGTTTTTCTTCTTCAAAACCTTTTTAGTTTTTTTGACCTAGCTGTTTTTTTCTAACTCTTTTGATTTTTCAAACCCATTTGTTCCTATACCACTTTTATTTTTACAAACCACTTTAATTTTCCAAACCATTTCATTATTTCAAATATTTGTAAACCATTTTATCTTTCCAAACTATTTTATTTTTTTAATGGCTTTTATTTTTTAAAACCCTTCTATTTTTCAAACCCTTTTAGTTTTTCTACCCTCTTATTTTTCTATGCCATTTTATTTTTTCACAACCTTCTAATTTTGCTAACTCTTTCATTTTTTTAGCCCTTTTACATTTTCACACCCTTTAATATTTTCAAACCCTTTTTAATTTTCAAATGATTTAATTTTTTTTAACTACTTTTATTTTCTCAAAACCTTTTCTTATTTTGAAACCCTTTTATTTTTTTAAACCAATTTTTTCTCAAACCCTTTTATTCTTTCAAACCCTTTTGTATTTTTGAACCCCGTTATTTTTTCACACCTTTTTATTTTGTCAAACCTTTTCATTTTTCAAGCCTTTTTACCTTTTGAACCCCTTTATATTTTCAGGCACTTCTATTTTTTCAGATACTTTTATTTTTTTCAAACCCTTTTTTCCTTTTCAAAATGTTTTTATTTTTTTAAAAGTGATTATTTTTTCTAACTCTTTTATTTTTTTCAAACCTTTATAGCACTTTTATTTTTTCAAACCATTTTATTTTGCCTCACCCATTTATTATATCAACAAATTTATTTTTTCAACACTTTTATTATATCAAACACCTTTTTTTTTCAAAACCATTCATTTCTTCAAGCCCTTTTATTTTCAAAACCCTTTAGTTTTTTAAACACTTTTATTTTTCCAAAACCATTTTATTTTTCCAAGCCCTTTTCTTTTGTCAAAGCATTTTAATTTTTCAAACCCATTTTTTTAGAACCATTTTACGTTTTCAAACCCTTTTATTTTTTTCAAATCCTTTTATTTTTCTTAACACTTTCACATTTTCAAAACTTTTATTTTTTAACACATTTATTTTTTTAAAACACTTTTTTTTTCAAATTCTTTGATTTTTTAAAATGCTTTTACTTTTTAAACCCTTTTGTTTTTTCAAACCAAATTTTTTCATAACCCTTTTACTTTTTCAAACTCTTTAATTTTTACTAACTCTTTTTGTTCATAGCCTTTTATTTTCAAACTTCTTTATTTTTTTATAACCCTTTTATTTTTTTCAAACACTTTTGTTTTTTCAAAACTTTTATTTTTTTCAAACCCTTTTCTCTTTCTAGCCCTTTAAATTTTTTTCAAACCATTTTATTTTTCCAAAACTATTTCTGTTTTTAGAACCACTGCTTTTTTTTTCAGAACCCTCATATTTTTTCAAACCATTGTATTTTTTCTAACCTTTTTATTTTTTTTTCAAATACTTGTATTTTTTTAACCATTTTATTTTTTTCAACCATTTTATTTTTTCAAAGATTTTTATTTTTTCAAAGACTTTTATTATTTCAAACCCTTTTATTTTTTGAAACCCTAAGATTTTTGCAAGCCATTTTACTTTTTTCAAACCCATTTATTTATTTGAACTCATTTATTCTCTCTAACCCGACTATTTTTTAAAACCCTTTCAGTTTTCCAATCCTTTCATTTTTTCCAAACCCTTTTATTTTATTAAAACCTTTTATTTTTCCTAACCCTTTCATTTTTTCTAGGCTTTTTACTTTTTTTTGAACCCTTTTATCTTTTTGACTATTTTTTGGAACCCTTTTATTTTTTCAAAAAATTTTATTTTTTCAAATGCATTTGTGTTTTTAAACTATTTTTTTCAAACCCATTTATTCTTGCAAACCCTTTTGTATTTTCACACCTATTTGTATAAACACATTTATTTTGTCAAACCCTTTCATTTTTTGAACGGCTATCAATTTTTCAAAACTCTTTTATTTTGTCAAGTACTTTTATTTTTTCAAATACTATAATTTTTTCATTTTCAAAAGCTTTAGTTTTTCAAACACTGTTATTTTTTATAACACTTTTATTTCTTAAAACCCTTTTTGTTTTTATAGCACTAATATTTTTTCAAACAATTTTACTTTGTGTAACCAATTTATTATTTCAAAACTTTTTTGTTTTCAACACTTTTATTGTTTCAAACACATTTTTTTTTCAAAACATTTACTATTTCAAATCTGTTTATTTTTCAGACCCATTTATTTTTTCATAACCTTTTACTTTTTCAAACGCTTTTAATTTTTCTAACCATTTTATTTTGTCTAACCCATTTTTTTCAAACCCTTTTAATTTTTTTAACTTTTATCTTTTTAAACCGTTTTTTAAACCCTTTCATCTTTGCAAAATCTTGTACTTTTTCAGAACCCTTGTATTTTTATAGAACGTATATATTTCTTCAAACCCTTTCAGTTCTTGTAACACATTTATCGTTTCCAACCCTTTCATTTCCTCTAACCCTTTTATTATTTCAAACCATTTTATTTTTTCAAAACTTTAATTTTTTAACCCTTTTTTTAAAACATTTTTAATTTTTCAAAAACTTTTATTTTTTAAACCCTCTTATTTTTTCAAACCTTTTTCATTTTTCAACGCTTTTTATTTTCTTTCAAATCATTTTATCTTTTTACCTCATTTTTTTAGAACCATTTTACTTTTTCAAACCCTTTTATTGTTCTAACACTTTTATTTTTTCAAACCCTTTTACTTTTTCTAGCACTTATGTCATTTCAAGAAATTTTATTTTTTCGAACCCTTTTATTTTTTCCAAAACTTTTATTTTTTCAAACATTATGAGTTTTTGAAAAAATTTTATTTTTTAAAAACCCTTGTATTTTTTCAAACCCTTTTATTTTTTCAAACACTTTTACTTTTTCAAACCCTTTTTATTATTTCAAAACATTTCAATTTTTGAAACCCTGTGACATTTTTACACCATTTTAATTTTTCAGACCCTTTTATTTCTTCGATCTCCTTTATTTTTTTTATACCCTTTTATTTTTTCAAACCCTTTTAGTTTTAGGCTCGTTTAATTTTCCAAATCCTTCTATTTCATGAAAACTTTCTACTTTTTCGAACTCTTTCATTTTTTTTCAAACCCTTTTAGTTTTCCAAACCCTTCAATTTTTTCAGAATCCTTTTTTTTTTTTGAACACTTTTATTTTTACTAACACTTTTTTTCAAACACTTTTATTCTGTCTAACCCTTTTATTTTTTCAAACCATTTTATCTTTTCAAAATTTTTATTTTTCCAACCCTTGCAGTTTTTTAGACACTTTTATATTTTCAAAACCTTTTATTTTTCAAACCCTTCTATTTTTTGAAAACCTTTAATTTTTTAAACCCCTTTTATTTATTCAAACCATTTTATTTTTTCAAGCCCATTTTTTCATAACTTTTTACTTTCAACTTTTTCAAACCCATTTATTTTTTTAAGCCCTTTTAATTATTCTAACACTTTTACTTTTCAAACCCGTTTATTGTTTCTAACCTTTTATTTTTTTGAACCCTTTTAACTTTTCAAAACTTCCATTTATTCAAATCTTCTTATTTTTTCAACCATTTTACTTTTTCACACCCTTTAGTATTTACAAGACCTTTTATTTTTTTAGAACACATTAATTATTTCAAAACCCATATCTTTTTTTCAAACCCTTAAATTTTGCCTAACCTTTTTATTTTTTTTCAAAACCCTTTTTTTAATCCCTTTTGTTTTTTCAAATCTTTTTATTTTTTGCTCCCACTTTTTTCAAACCATTTCATTTTATCAAAACAGTTATGTTTTTAAACCAATTTATTTTTTTAGCCCTTTAATTTTTTCAAACCCCTTAATTTTTAAAAAACATTTATTTTTTCAAACCATTTGTTTTTTTAAAAACTTTTACTTTTTAGAACCCTTGTACTTTTTAATTTCGTTATAGATTTTCAATCCCTTTTATTTTTTTAAGCCCTTTTGTTTTTTCTTAAACTTTAATTTTTTGAAACCCATATATTTGTCCAACCCATTTATTTTTCAAAATTCTTTCAGAAGCCTTTTTTTTTTCAAACCCCTTAATTTTTCCGAAACATTTTTATTTTTTCAAACCCTTTTATTTTGTCTCACCATTTTATTATTTCTAAGCTTTTTTTAAACTTTTTTCAACCCTTTTATTTTTTAAAAACACTTTTATTTATTCATAACCTTCATTTTTTTAACCCATTCATTTTTTTCTAGCTCTTTTCTTTAGTCAAAAAGTTTTAGGTTTTAAAACCCTTTCATTTTATAAATCCCTTTTAATTTTTAAACCCTATTATTTGTATCCCTTTTATTTTTTCAAACCCTTTTATTTTTTTTAACACATTTATTTTTTCAAAGCCCTTTTATTTTTTACAACCCTTTTATTTTTCAAACCTATTTTTTAACACTTTTATCTTTTCAAAGCACTTTTATTATTTCAAGCCCTTTTAATTTTTCAAACCATTTTACTTTTCCAAACCTTCTTTATTTTTAGAATTCTATTATTTTTCAAACCCTTTTATTCTTTCTAACCCTTCTATTTTTCTCAAACCATTTTATGTTTTCTAACGCTTTTATTTTTTCATAAAATTTATTATTTAGCCCTTTTATTTTTTTGAACTTTAATCTTTTTCAAAATTTCTTTTAACCCCTCTAATTTCTTATATCCTTTTCTTTTTCTAAACAACTTTATTTTTTCAAATCATTTTACTTTTTCAAACCTTTTTAGTTTTTTCAAACCCTTTTATTTTTTCCAACGCTTTTCTTTTTTTTCAAAGCCCTTTAGTTTTTTAAAAGTTTTTCATTTTTTTAACCCCTTTCAATTTTTTGAACCCTTTTATTTTTTCAAGTGCATTTATTTTTCAAACCCCATAATTTTTTCTAGCCCTTTTAATTTTAAAAGCCTTTTATGTATTAAACCCCTGTTATTAAAACATATATATTTTTAAACCTTTTTCAAAATAGTTATATATTCAACTCTTTTATTTTTTCAAACACTTTTATTTTTTCAAAACCTTTTATTTTTTCAAACCCTTTTATGTTTTAAACAATTTAATTTTTTCACACCATTTTATTTTTTTCAAACCCTTTTATTTTCTTAAATAGTTTAAATTTTTTGAAATATTTTTTCTGTAAACATTTTTATTTTTCAAACTTTTTTTCAAAGCATCTTTTTTCAGAACCCTTTTAGTTTTTTAAGGCCCATCATTTCCTTAAGCCCTTTTATTTTTTCAAATGCTTCTAGATTTTCAACCCTTTTCCTTTTCCATACCTTTTTATTTTATCATAACCTTCCAATTTTTCTAACCCTTTCCTTTTTTCTAACCTTTTATTTTTTTTCAAATGCTTTTCTTTCTATCAAACCCATTTATTTATTTTTTTTGAACACTTTTATTTTTTCAAACTCCCATATTTTCTCAAAACCTTTTATTTTTTCATGCCCAATTATATTTTCCAACCCAATAATTTTTTTGAACACTGCTATTTTTGCAAACCCTTTTATTTTTTGAAAACCTTTTTCTTTTTCTAACCTATTTATTTTTTCTAAACCATTTTATTTTTTTCAAGCCCCTTTATTTTTCTAAACCTGTAATTTATTCAAAACCATTTATTTTTTCAAAATTTTTATTTTTTTCATCCCTTTTATTTTTTTCAAAAAATTATAATTTTTTTCAAAAATTGTTCTCTTCCTAAATAATTTTATCTTTTCAAACTATTTTATTTTTTCAAACCCTTTTCTTTTCTCCAACCCTTTTATTTTTTCACACCCCTTTTTTTCAAACCTTTTGATTTTTCCAAACCCTTTTACTTTTTCAAGCCTTTTATTTTTCCAAACACTTTTATTTTTTCAAACCCATTTATTTTTTTAGAACCTTTTATTTTTTCAAACCCTTTTAGTTTTTTAGACTCTATTATTTTATCAAAACCTATTACTTTTTAATCCCATTTATATTTTCAAATCCACTTATTTTCTCACACCCTGTTGCTTTTTAAAACCTATTTCTTTTGCAAACCCTTTTTATTTTTAAGCCATTTTTTATTTTCAAACACATTTATTTTTTCAAACCCTTTATTTTTCTAACCTTTTTTTTTCAAATCTTTTTTAGTTTTTCAACCCTTTTATTTTTTTTCAAACCCTTTTATTTTGTCAAAACCTTTGATTTTTCCTAAGCTTTTTAGTTTTTCTAACCCTTTTATTTTTCCAAATCTTTTTTTCTTTTGAACCCTTCTATGTTTTCAACCCTTTTATTTTTTAGAACCCTTTAAACTTTTCAAACCCATTTATATTTTCAAAACCATTTATTTTTTCAAACCCAGTTAGTTTTTCAACCCCTCCTTCCTTCAAGCCCTTTTATTTTTTTGAAAACCCAATTATTTTTTCGAACCCTTTTATTTTTTAAAACCTTTATTTTTCTTAGACCCTTTTATTTTTTCTAAACCTTTTATTATTCAGATCCTTTAACTTTTTTTAATCATAATACTTTTTTCAACCCCTTTTATTTTTTTCAAGCCCTTTTATTTTTTTCAAACCTTTTTATTTCTTCAAAACCATTTTATTTTTCTTAACCATTTTATTGTTTCTAACCCATTAATGTTTTCTAACTCCTTCATTTCATTCATGCCCTTTTACTTTTTCAAACCATCTTTTTTTTTCAAACCCCTTTATTTTTTTAACCCTTTTTATTTTCTCAGAAATCCAAAATCTTTTTTAAGCCTTTTTATTTTTTCAAACACAGTTACTTTTTCAAACCCTTTTTTGTTTAAAACCCTTTATTTTTTTTTAAAATCCTCTTATATTTTTAACCCTTTAAAATTTTCAGACGATTCTATTTTTTCAAAGCCTTCTGTTTTTTCAAAACCCTTTTAGTTTTTCAACCCCGGTATTTTTCCTTGCACTTTGTTTTTCTAACTCTTTTATTTATTGTAACCTTTTTTTTACAAGCCCTTTTATTTTTTTAGACCTTATTCCTTTTTCAAACCCTCTTATTTTTTAAAAATGCTTTTATTTTTTTTAGAACCTTTTTACTTTTTCATAACCCTTTTAACCCCTTTTTTTGTTCTCTTGAACCCCTTTTATTTTTTCAAAACCCTTTCATTTTTTTAACATTTTCATTTTTTTTAAACACTAGTATTTTTTCAAGCCCTTTTTTCAAAATCCCTTTATTTTTTCAAACCTTTTTTTATTTTTTCTAACCCATTTATTTTTTTCAAATTCTTTTATTTTTCTTAACCCTTTTATTTTTTTTTCAAGCCCTTTTACCTTCTCAAACCCTTTTATTTTTCAAATTTTTTAATTTTTTAAACCCCTTTTATTTTTTCAAAAGCCTTTAATTTTTTCATGCCCTTTCACTTTTTCAAACACTTTTACATTTTCAAACCCTTTTTTCAGTACCCTTTTATTCTTTTGAACCCTTTATTTTTTCAAACCCTTTTATATTTTTAACCCTTTTAGTTTTTTAGACCCTTCTATTTTTTCAAAATGTTTTATTTCTTCAAACCCTTTTAGTTTTTCAACCCTCCTACTTTCACATCCACTTTTGCTTTTCTAACCTTTTTATTTTTTTAACCTACTTATTTTTTCAAGCCCTTTTATTTTTTATTCCCTTTTGATTTTAAAAACTATTTAATTGTTTTTATCCCACTTATTTTTTTCAAAATTGTTTACTTATTCTAACCTTTTTTCTTCAGGCCCTTTTTTTAGACCCATTTATTTTTTCAAACCCTCTTATTTTTTTGAAGACTTTATTTTTTCAGAACTCTTTTGCTTTTTTAGAACCCTTTTTTTTTCAAATCCCTTCATCTTTTAAACAGTTTTTTTGTTTTTTTAACCGTTTTTATTTTTTTAAGCCTTTTCATTGGCTTAAACGCTTTAATTATTTCATGCCCATTTTTTTATAAACCATTTATTTTTTTCAAGCCCTTTTAATTTTTCGAACCCATTTTTTTTCAAATACTTTTATTTTTCCTAACCCTTTTATTTTTTTAGACCATTTTACCTTTTCAAACGCTTTTATTTTTTGAACCCTTTTTAGTCTTTTAGAAGCCCTTAATTTTTTTAAGCTCCTTTATTTCTTTAAACACTTTTATTTTTTCAAACCTTTTTTTAGAACCTTTTTATTTTTTCAAATGCTTTTATTTTTCAAACCCATCTATATTTTCCACCCTTTTAATTTTTTTGACCATTCTATTTTTCAAACCTTTTATTTTTTTCAACCCCGTTTAGGTTTTCCACTGTTTTCCCATGCGCTTTTACTTTTCAAACCTTTTTATTTTTTCAAACCCATTTCTTTTTTCAAATGCTTTCTTTTTTCAAACACTTTTCTCCTTTCAAACCCCGTTATCTTTTAAAACCATTTTATTTTTTGAATGCCTTTTAATTTGAAAAACTCTTTAATTTCTCAATCCCATTTATTTTTCCAAAGCCTTTTATTTATTTTAACCATCTTTTCAAGCCCATTTATTTTTTTAGTCCTTTTTCAAACCCTCTTATTTTATGCAACACTTTTATTTCCTCAGAACCCTTTTATTTTTTACGATCCTCTTATTTATCAAACCCTTTCATTTTTTTAAATCCTCCTACTTATTAAACCTTTTTTTGTATTCCTGAACCTCCTTTACTTTTTCATAGCCCTTTTATTTTTTTAGAAAACTTTTATTTTTTAAATACACATCTTTATCAAATCTTTTTTCTTTGTTTTTTAGAACCCCTTTTATTTTCACAAAACACATTCATTTTTTCAAGCTATTTCATTTTTTTCAAACACTTTTTAAGCCATTTTTTAGAATCCTTTTATTTTTTCAAACCATTTTATTTTCTCTAACCCATTTATTTTTTCAAGCCCTTTTATTTTTTGAAACACTTTTAGTTTTTTAAACCCTTTATTTTCTTTGATCCTTTTATTTTCTCAAAACCTTCTATTTTTTAAAAACTTTAATTTTTTTCAACCCTTTATTTTTTCAAAACCTTTTATTTTTTCAAACCCTTTTAGTTTTTTCAAATCCCTTTGCTTTTCTAAACAATTTTAATTTTCTAAACCAATTTTTTTTTCAAACCCTTTTATTTCATTCAAACCCACGTATTTTTTCCAACCATTTTATTTTTAAAACCTTTCATTTTTTAGAACCCATTATTTTTCAAACCCACTAATTTTTTTGAACCACTTTATTTTTTTCAAACACTTTAATTTTTTAGAACCCTCTTATTTCTGTAAGCCTTTTATTTTTTCTAACCCATTTATTTTTTTAAACCCTTTTATTTTTTTAGAACCCTTTTATTTTTTCAAGCCCTTTATTTTAGAAACCATTTATTTTTTCTAATTCGTTTAATTTTTCAAACCCTTTTATTTATTCTAACCCATTTAGCTTTTTGAAGCCCTTTTATTTTCTTCTAACATTTTTAATTTTTAAACCCTTATATTTTTCTAACCCTTTTTTTAACCCTTTAATTTTTTAAACAATTTATTTTTACAACACTTTTATTTTTTTCAAATGCTTTTATTTTTTCAAACCCTTTTGTTTTCATTAAACCCCTATAGTTTTCAAAATCCCTTCATTTTTCCAATCCATTTATTGTTTCATCACTATTATTGTTATAAACTCTTTCATTTTTTTTAAACCCACTTATTTTTTAAACCTTTTTATTTTTTCAAAACTATATATTTTTTCAAACACATTTGTTTTTTTTAAACCCTGTTTTTTCAAACCCATCCATCTTTTGAAACTGTTTTATTTTTCAAATCCTTTTATTTTTTGAAGACCTTTCATCTTTTACGAGCCCCTTTAATTTTTCAAGCCCCTTTAATTTTTCAAAAGATTTTTTCCAGAATTCTTTTACTTTTCCAAACCCTTTTATTTCCAACCCTGTTATTTATTCAAATGCTTTTTTTAAGAACACTTTTATTTTTTAAAACACTTTTGTTTTCTTAACCCTTTTATTTTTTTAAACCATTTTCCTTTTTAGCACTTTTCACTTTTCAAACTATTTTATTTTATTAACCCTTTCATTTTTTTTAAACCTTGAATTCTTTCAAACCTCTAATTTTTTCAAAACTTTTATCTTTTCATCCTTTTTATTTTTACAAACACCTTAATTTTTTAAAAGACTTTAAATTTTCAAACCTATTTATTTTTTAAGAAAGTTTTATTTTTTTAAACAATTTATTTTTGCAAACCATTATTTTTTTAAAATCCTTTTAATTTTTGTAAACCATTTATTTTTTCAAACATTTTTATTTTTCCCAAACCCATTTATTTCTTCAAAACCTTTTTTCATCAAACCCTTTTAGTTTTTCAAACCATTTTAGCTTTTCAAAACCTTTTTATTTTTTCAGAACCTTTTTATTTTATCACAACCTTTTATTTTTTCAAACCCTTTTACTTTTTTAGAAACCTTTTATTTTCTTTAAACATCGTTATTTTTTCAAAGACTTTTATTTTTCAAACCCTTTGATTATTTCAAACCTTTTTATTTTTTTTAAATCATTTCATTTTTTCAAACCAATTTATTCTTTCAAGCCCATTTACTTTTTCAAACCCTTGAAGTTTTTCAATCCTTTTAATTTTCCAAACCCATTTATTGAATAAAAACCTTCTACTTTTTCACACCTTATTATTTTTGAAACCCTTTTTTTAAAACCTTTTTATTTTTTTAAACCATTTTATGTTTTTAAGCCTTTTTATTTTTTCAAACTCTTTCCTCCTATTATCTATTCTCTATTTACTTCTACTACTTTCCTCCTATTATCTATTCTTTATAGTCTCTATTTTTCAATTCCCATTGTTTTTATTCTTTATTTATTTCTGCTATTTTTTATTCATGATTTGTAATATTTTCTACTTTTCTATTTTTTTCCTATTCTCTACTTGATTCTACTATTTTTCTATTCTCTATTTTTTTATTACCTACTTCTTTCAACTATTTTTTTTTATATACTATCTTTTTAAATTCTCTTATTTCTATACTCTTTTCATCCTATTCTCTATTTATTTCTATTATTTTTTTTCTATCCTCAATTTTTGTTATTATCTACTTCTTTTAATAATTTTTTTATATTCTATATTTTCAAATTCTTTAATTTCTATATTCTTTTTTAGTATTCTCTATATATTTTCACTATTTTTTAATTTTATATTTTTCTATTACTTTTCGTTTCTATTTTCCATTTATTTCTACATTTTGTTCCTTTTTTTAATTCTTTATTTTTATCTATTTTAGTCTATTTTTTCTATTCTCCTTTTTTCTATTTTCTATTCTTTTTTTAATTTCTTTTTTATTCCTTTTTTAATATATTTCTTTTTTTAATTCTCTTTTTTCTAGTCTCTTTATTTTATTTTCTTTTTATCTATTTTTTTCTATTTTATTTTCTTTATTCCATTTTCTTCTATTCTCTATTTTCATTTTTTCTATTTTCTTTGCTTATTACCTTTTTCATTCTCATTTTCTTCTATTATTCTCATTTTCTTTTGAATTCTTTTTCAATTCTCTATTTCTTTCTAATACTCAATTTAGAAATTAGTGAGTGATTTTCTAACATTCCATGCAAGCCCTAACTTCAATTAGGTTGGTAATCCTATTATGCATGCAACTCCAAAATCTAAAAGAATATAAACTAACCTAACCTAAGAAAGTTAGAAAGTTACCTTAATTGGTGCTCCCCTGCAACGGCGCTAAAAATTTTATTGCAAATCTCCAAGTGCAAAGTTATATGATGTAGTAATATCTTAGTGAGTACGGGATCGAATTCACAATGAACAAATATGATTAGGTCCTTTTCAACTTAACAAAAGTCTAAACTAATGAAACAAATAATTCCTAATTCTAAAATCAATCCTAAACCTATTCCTACACTCTAATCAATGCAATAATGCATGATATGCATGAAACAATGCATGAATGACTTAGTCCTAGAAAAGCAAAATATTAAGATGCATGCTAAAATTCTTCTAAGTATGAAACTACTTGTATATAACCTATGTTTCAAGGCTCTATACAACTGACAAAAATGATCTAAACCTAAACTTAATAGATTGAATTTATACCTTAATGATGCATGTTTCAAACAAAACAAATGGAATTGAAAAAGAATCTGAAACAAAGAAAATATGCATAAATAAAGATGACCAATACAATCTGAAACTACAGAATTTTTGCACACAGGTAGTTTGTTCACTTTGTGTTCAAGCCCTTTGCTTCTAGACTTCCCGAATTATTTTCACTTGAAACTTAGGCTTTTGAATGTAAACCTTTCAAAGTTCAATTTCGCCAATTTTTACAAAAAAAAATTCAATGATTTGATCAAGTAATCAATTCCAAATTTTCGAACAAAAACATGTCTACTGTAGAAATCTGTATGCAGACTATTTTACTAGTATGTGTTTAAGCCACTGAGAATCTAACTTCCCAAAAATCTTTTTTCTTTAAAATTTATGTAGTTTAAATTTATTTTATTAAGAAACAATTCCTCCAAATTTCAAGACAAAATAATATCACTGAGTAGATTTTAAATTGTCAAGATTTTGACTAAAAGCACCACTATATGCTATCTTTTTGTGTAGTCTCTTTTTTAATCCGAATTTTAACTTTTTACTCATAAATTTCAGATCTAAGAATTAAATTTTCAAAAACTAAAACTCACCATAAATCTCATGCAATGATTCTAAAACCTAATTCCATCCTTAAGTTATGCAAGATCTAAACACAATAATCAAAATAGTATAAAAACAATGAATTTAAATGTAGTAAAACTTGGAATTGGAATGTAGTGAACTTGAATGTAAATGTAGTAGAACAAATATTTAAATGTAGTAAGCATGAATTTAAATGTAGTTCAAGTAGTAGAATACTTTTCTAAAATCGCATCAATCATAAGATTCACCCATTATTTTAAACATAACAATGTAGATTAGGGTTGTCAATCCCATCAAAAACATCATTATCAAAATAAAAGATCAACCATGTAAAAGACAAGATCTAAAAACAAAGTAGAATTTTACTAATGAAGTGGTGTTCTTTACAAAGAATTTACATCAACTGAAACCAAAAAGAATTACTACTTACACTAGGATGGATTGGAACCCCCTTCTTCTTATGGATGGTGGACCAAGTTGGTGGTGTGGCCAATACCGAACCTTCTTTATGAGCATTTTTTATGGAGAGAACTTGAACAAGAGAGAATGTAGTAAAGAGAGGATTAGTAGAGGGAGAGAGAAACAACCATAGCTAGGGTCCTTCAAACTTCCTTAAGTAGATTTTGGCATTCCAAGTCCCTCTCTCATGAAACTCCTTTGAAAATTACAATAATCTCCTTTGAGATGGGGCTTGTTTCTTAGCCAACAAGTTTGGATGAGATTTGGATTGAGTAAAAGTGAATTTTCTTGCTAAAGTTCTAAATGAACCCACCTTTTGATTTTTTGCTAAAACTTACCAAAGGATAGGGCCCATCTTTGATGAGACAATCTCAATCCCAAGTAGGAAAATCATAGCGACAGTCTCGAGGTCATAACTTTCTCATTTCAGCTCCAAATTACACAATCTTGGGCAATAGATATCTACTTTGAAAGAGCTTTCCAATGGTGCCAATATTGGCTCAATCCGATGTACGGTTTGAGAGATATGATTATTTTAATCCAAACTATCCTAAAAAAACCAAGATTGACTTTCCTTCTTCGATACAGCTCTTCTTTTTTTCAATTATCACTTTCTCTTTCCTTCTTAATCTCCAAGATTGATAAGGATAAGATAAGGAGGTGTCTTGTGCTGAAAATGTCCTTAGATTTGAGCCAAAAGCAATGGCAATAAGGCCCACTTGAAGAAGGGCCCACTTTTCTTCAGTTTTTCTTCAATTTTAAGTGGAGTAGGGTCCACCTCCTTGGCTGGACGTCCAAGGCTGAGGAAGAGCATCCCTTGGATGTGCAAAATACTACTTGAAAGGCTAGGGATCTATCTCCTATGATAGCTTATCCTTTTCCAACTAAAACTCTCTTTTCTCTCATGAATTATCTCATTTCTTTCTTAAATTTTGCATAAATAATGGGGAGACAATTTAAAAGAGTTTAAGTGTGATCCAAACATGAAAATAGAGAAGGCTTGGATGTGCATGCTTATGTGTGGGTCCCCTTGTGGTTTTGCAAACTTGTTATTGCATTATTTCTTTAATTACTGCATCATCATGGTATTTCATCGAATTTTTTTATAAAATTCGACAGGTACAATTCAAGTGGAATGAATGAACTCCCTTTTACCCATGACACATGTGTGAGCTCTCCACATGTGTGAATGTTTGCATGGTCTGCTGACTTCAAATTCTTCTCTTTTCTTATTCTGATCAGCACAATTTCATCTCCAATCTTCACTGCAAACCCAATATGATTTTCTGAGCTACATGTGGGTCCTAAGCAAGAATCCTAATGTCAATAGGATTCTTTATCCAGGAAGGGTATCTCTTCCAATTGACAGCTAGTGGGTCCCAGTTTTTACAGTACCTGTAAAAAAAGATTAAACGATAAAAATTAATAGAGCTCTAGTCCAACTATGACTCTTCGCAAATAGTCTTGATTCAACTAGGATTCCTCCAAAATTTTGAAAAATGATATGAAACAAGTGGAATATTGTAATGAATGATGATTCCAGTGATTTCATGCATGAAACTATGACATTTTATGTGAAATGATAGTTTTACCCGTGAAGTCACAAATGCATGATTGCAAACTCATTTCACATGAAATGATAGCATAAGATGACATCATTGTAAATGTTTTGACTTAAATAAACTAATGATGAATTAATTTCAAATCATTTCATGAGGATCAAGGTTTAACAAATATTTTGAAAATTAGGGTTTCAAAAAAAGCAGTTTTCATGATTTTGTGCTAAAATGATGATTTTTGAGAGAATTATGCATTAAACATAAAATATGGATTTCAAGTGCACTAATCATGATTCTACCCTAGTTGATGCAGTTTAGAATGATTAAGTCCTTAAAATAAATGAAATTATATATGAAAAAAGTGAAGTCTTAAGGACTCATCAATAGGGTTTTAGGGGTTTAGGGTTGTAGGATTTAAGGTTTAGGGTTTAGTCTTTTGGGTATAGGGTTATAGGGTTTAGGGTTTGGGCTTTGGGGTTTAGGGTTTCGGCTTTGCTGTTTGGGGTTTAGTGTTTTGTGTTTAAGGTTTACGGTTTAGGGTTTGGGGTTTAGGGTTTAGGGTTTAGGGTTTAGGGTTTAAGAGTTTAGTTTTCAGGGTTCAAGGTTTAGGGTTTGGGTTTGGGGCTTGGCGTTTAGGGTTAATGTTTAGGCTTTAGGGTTTTAGGTTTGGGGTATTAGGTTTAGGTTAAGGGTTCAAGGTTTAGGCTTTTAAGATTTTAGAGTTTAGTGTTTGTGTTTAAGGGTTTAGGGGTTTAGGGGTTAGGTTTAAGCATTTAGAGTTTAGGGTATAGGGTTTAAGGTTGAGGATTTTAGTGTTTAGGGTTCATGGTTCCGAGTTTAGTGTTCAGGTTTTAGGGGTTTTGGGTTGTAGTGTTTAGGTTTTAAGGTTTTAGGGTTTAGGGTTTTAACGTAACAGGGTGTAGGGTTTAGGGTGGTTTAGGGTTTTAGGTTTTAGGGTTAGGGTTCAAGGGTTCAAGGATCAGGTTTTAGGGTTTCAGGTTTAGGGTTTAGGGTTTTGGGTTTGGGTTTTGGCTTAGCATTTTGGGTTTTGGGTTTTTTGTTTAAGGTTTTAAGGATTAGTGTTTAAGGTTTAGGGTTTAAGGTTTTAGGGTTTAGAGTCTTTTGTTTAGTGGTTTTTGGGTTAGAGTTTAACAGTTAGGGTTTAGGGTATAGGGTTAAGAGTTGAGGGTTTTAGTGTTTAGGTTTCAAGGTTCTAGGTTCAAGGTTCAGGATTCAGGTTTTAAGGGTTTAGGGTTTTAGGATTTAGGCTTTACAGTTTTAGGGTTTAGGGTTGGGTTTTACGGTTTAGAGTTTAGGTTATTAAGGTTTTAGGGTTTAGGGACTAGGTTTTAGGGTTTAGGGTTTAGGGGTTTGGGCTGGTTTAGGGTTTAGGGTTTAGGGTTTAGGATTAGCACCAAGAACCGTCCAATCTTCACAAAGTATCCTGTCTCTCCCTCATGTCTTTCTTGACTTACCAAGATTGAGAATCAACAAAGCCACACATGAGGAGAAAATCAACATGCAAAGATTTACATGGTTGGCAAACTCACCACATCCATGGAAAACTAATTTTCACTATTCAGCCCAACATGGTTGGTTAATCTCTATAAACCACGGAGGAGAAAGCTCTTTCCTCTCTCACACTAAGTCTAGGGTTATAGATTATATTAACGTATAATCTACTTTTTCTTGGCCCTCCTAAGAAACCATGTGTTAGTCAAGAAGAAAGCCTGCTACAATAACCAAAATACCTACAATCCTAAATCTAATCATCGGCCAATCTAATGAACCAACTTGGTTAAACTGGAATAAAATACAAAAACCAACAACAATGTAACAACTATGTTTAATTGTGATACAAGGTGTGGGATGAGAAAATAATATAGAAATCCATGATCAACTTCTATGCGAACAACACTGATGCCATGAGGAAAGCTATCCAACACAATCTTACTATAAGTTACCCCCTTCTATCCTCACACAATCTTACTATAAGTTACCCCCTTCTATCCTTAGAAATTTTTAGTGTTATAAAATGACAATTACTTTTCATTATAGGAGGGATGGATGGATAAAATCCTGGAATGGGAGACTTGTACAAAGTCAGTGGCTTGCCTTAACAAGTAAGCTAAGCATTCACTTTTGCATGAAACAATTTTTTCCAAGCACCATACTAATGATAAAATTAAACTTGTAGGTACGTGGCAGAAAGTGTTCAACTAACATGTGATTCTGCATACAAGGTTGTTGATCAAAATTCAACATTAGGAGCTAAGGGAAGGAAGAAATTTTGTATTCAATTAAAATCACTTTATGTAGTTTCATTCTTGGGTGTTAATCCAGATTGAATGTTCATTGATCATAGATGATGATCTCTTTTCTTGGCTTCCAGTTGTTCAAAAAAGGTTTCACAAGCTGGTGTGAGATTGGCAGTGGTTCTCAATTAGAGCTTTGACAAAAGTGCTAGGGAAAAGTTCTCAACGATCGCAGTAGTTTCAATGCTTGTTGGAGCTTATGCAAAGTCCATTATATGGCTTAAGGCATAATTCATATGGAGTTATAACTTGTAAGCCTACCAGTAAAGAAGTCCAATGTTTAGAACTGAGTTCTTAGAATTTAAAATAGTTTGGGGTGAAAGTAGTTATTCAGCTATGGTGGGATCATATATGGATCATATATTACAATGGTATCCACATAAGGGTGCACCGCCTCTATTTGGTAAGAAAGTTCTCATGTCATAATGAAATCATCACCCTTACTCTCATGGCCATGATTGTATACTTTAACCAATCTGATGACTCCCACAAGGATACTTTAACCGATCTGATGACTCCCACAATGAACAGACAATAACTTAACAATTGTAACTCTTCAACACAAAGCCTACAAAAAAGATGATTCAAAAGAGGAAAAAAATGGGCTATCATATCCTAAGTGGAAGAAAAGGCATGCAAATTAGTTGTTGTGAAGATATAGTGTTGGGGTTTTAATTGGGACATGTTTGGTTCAGCAGCCATCGATATAGAAGTTGCTACTCAATCCATCATGGCCTACATGCTACACATGATGCATCACATGCAAAATGGATTGAACTCTTGAATGTGAAATTTGAGGATTGTATTCTACAGCTATAATCTATTTTGCCTTTTTAAAATTTTGATATGTAACAAAGATAAACCGATCAATATATATATATATAACAAAGATAACTCTCCAATTACTTTGGGAAGCCTATCTTCTGGAGAGTTGCAACAAGATCCCATTGAATGATAAATAGAGTACAAGAATCCACTTGAATGATAAATAGAAAAAGAATCAATCTCATGGATAATATCTCTAACAATCAAATAAATGGTGAGATATAAATCAAGAGCAAGGTGCATGAGTAAATGATTATTCCAAGCACTTTTTCACCTAAGTGCACTATTAGTATAAAAGTAAAGTTTTCATTGGGAGAGTGTTGCTAGAGTCATGAGTATTGCTACGGAAACAATGGTCTCTAACACAAATGTATGAATCATCCATTTAATTCACCCCCCAAATTACTGCCACACCTAAGTCCATTTGCCTAAAGATTCATATAATATTATTTTATGATCTAAATCTTCTCTACATTAGAAATTTCCTTAATTAAATTTAGATTATTCATGCCCCAATGCACTAAAACACTTAAGCTCTTCCGGTGCCACAAATGATTAGCATAGCTTCACTATCATCAACCACCATTTAATCGAAACATTCAGTACTTCATCTTCTTTATGATTTATCTGTCACCCAAATTTAAAAGGAACCTTCAGTAGTTCATAAATTTGAAATGTTGGAGCAGCATTCATTTATTATTTAAAATAAGGAAAAAAATTAATTTATGAGAAAATGAGTGTTTTACTTAACATCATTAACTCCTTTAGTCGGTGCCTTCTTTTCATTAAAGCCTTTAGTCAGCACCTTAGTGATCACATGAGTAATAATTCCAATCAAACAGCCGAACAAACACAACAACACTTAATGCCACGTCTCAACCTCATTCTTTAGGTCATCATGATAAGCTTGCCTAAACAATAAAAAGCCAAATGAACATGTCACTGCCAGCGAGCAAAAATTCTCATTCATTACTAACATAAAAGGATAGTAAAATTAAGTGGTCATAGTCCCTGCTACAAGTATGGTAGCAATATACTGGGGTCTTGGTTTTGTTTGAGTTCATTCCATTATGTGTGTGATCAAGGTATAGATATTGATTTCATCATCCCTAGGCCTTGACTTTATTTGAGTGGTCCATCATTTATGACTAGGATATTGATATCAACGTTATCATGGGCTGCTCATATGTCAAAAACTCCCTTGTGGACACAGGGAATCAAACCTTGATCAGTGCCAAGATGTGAGTGTTTGATAGTGGCTATTGATGGCATGAAGTAACCAACAGTGGCTTGGTCAAGTTATACAAGTTTTGGTAGGTTTTGATATTTGAGTTACATTAAGACCGAGATTTAATTCCTCTGATGAAACAATCAATCATTTAACAGATGGCATCAAATCGACCCTTTATAATAGGGACATGCAAAAACCATCCACATAATGGCACGAGGCTAGTGGCTATTGATGGCATGACTCGACCAAAGAGGCTTGGTCAAGTTGTACAAGTTTTGGTAGTGTTTGAAAGTCTAAGTTACATTGAGCCCAAGAACTAATTTCGTTGATGAAACAGTCAATCATTTAACAGATGGCATCAATTTGATTACTTAATAGGGACATGCAGAAACCATTAACACAGTGACAAGAGGCTAGGTTCCTGATCTAGGTTTCCAACTCGTGATCTATCCACAGCGATGATCAACAAATCAACAGCCTAGATCAACACCAACTACCTTGTTCATGTCAATGACCTTTTCCTATAGTTTCTTAGGAATGTTGAAACTATAATTCATCATTCAATCATTTAAGTAAAGCAGAACATTAGTAACAGGAGCTTAGTAAATTGGAGACAACCTTGCAGCGAAAAGATCAACAACCAACGAGTGAATCCAAGCAGATGCCGATGTCATTTCACTCGAAAACATTTTTAACATACCAAGTAGCTGCACAAAAAAAATTTTCATCAATAGGGAAGATGAAAAAAAAAATTTAAGGAGCAACCTCATACCCATCAAGCAATTGAGATGCCTACATGGATACATTTAGGATGTTTGCAACTTGGGCTAGTCCAAATTATTATGTTCAGTTAGGTCGGCAATAAGTGAAGCTGAATATGGATTTCTCTCTCTCTCTCTCTCTCTCTCTCTCTCTCTCTCTCACTCACTCACTCACTCACTCACAAACACATCAATCATTAATTCCAATGCCTAGCATGAGTTAATTGCTCTAGATATTGGGTCAGAGTGCATCATAGTGGTACCCTTCAGATGGTGGGTGCAGATTTCGAACACTTGCGCCATGTTGTCAAGTGTCTGAGAAACTAGTTTGGCCATCTGAATCATCTGATTGGACATGTATACATGGCTCTTGGGTAGCAAGTTAGATGTGAATGATATTTAGCCCAAACGAACATCTGCAGCCTCAATGAGAAATGCATGGGATAAAAGGAAAAAAATAAGGTCCCTATATTTCTTATTAAACATAATTTACTCTATGAAACTGGATTAGTATGCACTGTACTATCTATTGGTGTGGAGTTGTGGATGTTGTAGTGGGGTAGATCCATGAATAAGGGATAGACCTATGGAAACAAGTATTTACTTGCAAACATCAGCTGTAAGGTGTTCGGTGTCCATGATTGATAGAAAAGATACGCATAAAGAATCCCAAGTACAATGTAAGCCATCACATTGCATGGAGAAAAATCTGTAATTTATTAGAAAAGTTGCAATTTTAATAAAAGTTGCACATGGGCTAAGAGACTAGTTGTATTTGCACACATATGGTGCACCACAACTTTTAAAGCACTTAAATATCTCTCTTTATATATATACATATATAAATGTAACTGTGTGTATTGCACATAGGACCTTGCTCCTATATAGATGTCTCACATGGTCTCCTATAAAGCCCACCTAAGGGCACCATCAATCACAGTTGATGTGGTGAAAAGATCCAAATGGGATTGGCCGATGTATATATTTTCAAGTCCATTTGATCATCCTGTGTTGCCCTCTCACTATTTTTGGAATGCGGGCTTTTTTTCTTTTTTAAATCTCATTCCAAGGGTCGAATACTCAAATGCCATCGAATCAGTTTGAGACCCATGGGATCCATCACATTCTTGGGAGATTGGGTTACATGGTCAGATTGATCAAAAAGGTCCACACGGGTTGTCTAACATGGTGTGAGATATTCCCAAAGGAGCACTGGCCATGGATTAAGGGCTTGGGATAATCAAATGGAATTGAAATTATAAACATAGGTTAGTTTGATTTAGATATTTCGACCCCCCACCTCACCCATGATTGATGGGGCTAAGTAAGCTCAAGGGTAGTTGGCATGATCATCTATTCGGGATATCTACACAAGAGCTCAACCGACCTTGGGCATCCCGTGCAGACTCCCTTGTGGGGCCCACTGAGACCATGACAATCATGGGAAAGGTGAGGGATCAAGATGAGATATAAATGTGTGCAAAATTTTAAGTCTATTAAATCATCTTAAAACCTGATCCATGGACCTTAAGTTTAATGATTTGAAAGGCATCATCTTTTTAGGATTTCAAACTAGTGATGAGCAAAAGTTGGATGAGTATCAAATTTGGGCTTTTGCCAAACTGACAGAGAGGAAGAGAAGGGGAAGGGGGGGTTGTGGGTTGGATGGATCATACATGGCCCTAGGTGTGCACCACATGACAGTCCTGTTAGGATTAGTGAATCCTTTTAATTAACTAAATATAGAGAAGAAGAAGAAGAAGAAGATCACGGTGGGAAACTTGTCATACCCAAAGAGAGGGTCAACTATCTTCTTATAATCAATAATTTGCTATTTTACATCCTATAATTGATACATGATTCATTCTAATTACATGTATCTATAAGTAATAAAGGAAATAGCATAAAAGAGAATGATATTGTACAGTTGTATAATGTTCACCAAAGCTAAGGGATCTCACACATGGGATTGTTTATGTTAAAGAAATGGGCCTTTGGTCATGGGCTTGCCAAGATGGGCCACTTGCTTTTATACTCCCCCTCAAATTGATACAGCTTTTCAATAAGCATTAATTTGGAAAGAATATAATCATGATGATCTCAAGGTAAACCCTTGGTGAAGACATCTGCCAGTTGTTCAGAGGAAGAGATATAGGGTAGAGAGATTTTGTTGGAGAAAAAATGTTGATGGATAAAGTGACAATCGATCTCAATGTGCTTAGGGTGCTCATGGAAAACTGCATTTTTCACAATCCGGATAGCACTAATGTTATCTGTATACAACGGATTTGGATCTTTTAGGAAGACACTAAATTCTTGAAGAAGGCGTTATAGCCATATGACCTCACTGCTAACAAAAGACATTGAGCAATATTCTACCTCTATCATTAATTTCAAAGGTGTGCTTTGCTTCTTGTTTTTCCATGAGATAAAAGAGGGGCCCAATAACGTGCACCATCTTGTTTTCAGTCAACCAGTATCAGGACACCAATCCACATTAGCATATGCTTACAATTATAAGGACAATGCAAAGTGCTAAAGTAAACCATAATCATGAGTACCCTTGACATAATGCAGAATTTGATAAAACGGCTTGAAGATGTGGTTTATGTGGATTGCTGATAAATTGGCTTATAGGTTACACAACATGGGAGATGTCTGGCCAAGTCATGGTCAAATAGAGAAGGCTGCCAACCAATCGACGAAATGTGGTAGGATCTATAAGAGGATGCCCATCTTTTTTGCTCATTTTGACATAAAGCTCTATGGGAGTGGTATTGTCTTGGCATTGCTAGGTCATATAGAGTGAATTAAGTCATCAGTATATTTGGATAGAGTAACTCAAATGCCATCTTTGTTTTGTGTAACTTGTAAACCTAAAAAGTAAGTTAAAGGACCAAGGCCCTTCATTTTGAAGGTACTCATGAGATGGGATTTTAGTTCAGAGATACTAGCCTGATCATTCCTATTGATTATCATATCTTCAACATAGATTAATAAAAGTGTGCAGCCACGAGAGGATCTTCAAATTAAGAGAGAGCGATCATTTGAATTTTGATAAAAGTGGGCTCGAAGGATGGTAGATCGGAATTTTTCAAACCATGCACAAGGAGCTTGTTTAAGCCCATCAAAGGACTTCATCAACTTGTAGACATGCTGTGGAGGATAAATATAGCCCGGTGGAGGACGTATATACATAATTTCCTATGCATTCTTGACATCCATCTACCAAAGGGGTTAGTTACAAACTATCGCAATGCTAGTAAGCACCGAACTATAGTTATTTTGGCGACCAGTGCAAAGGTTTCATCATAATCAATTCCATACTGCTGCTTGTAACCTTGGGCAACCAGTTGAGCCTTATATTTGTTAATGTTGCCATCAAGTTGATATTTAATAGAATAGACCCATTTGGTTCCATTGATGAATGTATATGCTGGAAGTGGTACCGAGTTCCAAGTTTTGTTGGATTCGACAAAGAGTAATTCATCTGTCATTGCATCATGCCAACAAAGGATATTAGCAGCTTGTGAATAAGATTTTAGAATAAGAATTGGATCCAAAGAGGTAAGCAATGCTGGAAATCCATATCAATAAGGTGAGATAAACATATGACTAGAGAACCGTAAAAGAGTGTAGAAGTAGTACCTTTAGTAGTATCATTGCCTTAAAGAACTAGCGGGGTCAGTGTATCGAAGGAGGGAGCAGTAGGTGTTTGTCTCTGACGATGTGTGTAGACCTAGGCAACTATAGAATGACAACTAAGAGGTGAAAATTAAGGAAGATAAGAGATTTGGATCTGAAAAGGACTAGCTGACTATAAATAAAATGGAACGTGTTCCAAGAAAACAACATTTTCAGAGATTTGTATGTGTCATTCTTTGGAATCATAGCACTAAAATCCTTTGTGTTCACCATTATAGCTAAAAAAACATGCATCGAGCTGCTTGTGGTGATAGTTTGTTATACTCTAATGATGGGAGATAGACAAAACAAAGACACCCAAAAATCCTTAAATGTTAGTGTTAGGAGGATGACCATATAGACACTCAAAATGTGAGATTTTACCAAGGACAGAGATAGGTAACTAACCGATAATGTGGACTACTATGTGGGCTACCTCACACCAGAACTTAAGGGGAACATGGGATTCCACAAGGAGAGTTTTGATGGTTTTTAAGGGATGGCAATTTTTTCTTTCAGCAACCCCATTTTGCTACAGGGTGTGGGGAAAGGATTGTTATGAAGAATGCCTTTTCTGCTATAAAGTTATTAAATTGTGTGGATGTATACTGACCCCCTGAGTCTGAACAAAGAATTTTAATGCTAAAGTTGAGTGGTTACCAAATTACAGAATTTTTGAAACATGGAAAAAACATCAAATTTAGATTTCAAAAAATAGATCCATGTGTAATGATAGTAGTCATCTATGAAGGTAAAATAGTACTTATAGCCAAGTCGGCTTAAGTGAGGGGCAATCCACCAAACATTGGTGCGAACAACATCAAATGAGGCAACTACACGAGAATAATGAATAGGAAAAGGTAAAACATGACTTTTGCTTAAACAACAAGATTCACACTTTGATTTTGAGAAATGAGAAACCATAGAACTAAAAATTGATTTATCCAAATAACCAAATTGAAATAAAGACAACAAGTTTGGATAATTCAAATGACTAAGGCATTTATGCCAAGTGGTCCACACATTATTTAGACTGCTAATGGCAGATGCAAGAAACGATTATTGTCCTTTGTCCAAGAGAAGCAGCCTACCATAGTTACTCCCCATTCTGATCACCTTCTCAATTTGTCGTTCCTATATGAAACAACCACAAGGCAAAAAGTTAACCAAATAACCAGAATCAACGAGTTGGCCAATGGAAATGAGATTCACAATTAAGCTTGAGACAAAATAAACATTAGGCAAGGTAAGGCTTCGAATAGTTATGGTTCATCGACCAGAAATTTTAAATGATCACCATTTGCGGTAGTGATTGAATCATGGCCAATGTATGGTTTATGGTTGTGCAAATTCTAGGCCACCAATGTCATGTGGTTTACAGCACTAGAGTCTAGGAACCATGTGGTGGGAATGACAGAAATGTATAGCGTGGTGGATGAATGAAATGAAAGAAATGCATTAAGAGGAGAAGACAAATCATTAAATACCCATTGAAGTAAATGCAGATGCCAAATAAGAATTAATCAAGTCCCAAATATGGGCAGTGGTTAGTGTGACTGAGATAGTTTCAGAGGGAGCTAAGTCACGTGGAGTAGATTGTTGAGCTTGAAGTGCAATAGGATCGCACTTTTGTGTCTGGTCAGATTTCTTATCCCACCTTGTGCAATTGGAGATAACATGCCCATTGCGTTTGCAATAATTTCAAAATAATTTCTTCTAGCAATTCTGTGCCACTTGCTTTTACTTCTTACATTTAAAACATTGTAGTTTTTTCCTGGGTAGTAAAAAAGGATGTCTCATCAAACTGTGATAGTACCGATTGAGTAAAAAGGACCTTTGATTCCTCCGGAAGGGAATACTGAGATGAAAGTTGAGTTTCTTCACAAAGGACCTCCTAGACACATGTCTCCAAATCGGGAGAGATTTTCTGATTCATGAGTGCTACTCGTACAGGCTCAAATTCAAGATGAAGGCTCATCAAGAACTGACTAACATGGAGTTCTTCTTGTAGTTTGAAGGCTTGTGGAAGAAATTCCTTAGAAATGGATTGGAGGAGCATCTGGTCCCTTCCTATCGATAGGGTTAGGAACCCATTGTAGCATTATTAGACAATCTTATCAGTTTGGCAATATTTTTCTAATTTCATGTCCAGATGGAATCTTCGGGCTTTATTTTGTTTGTGATAAATTTTCTTTATGTCTGCTCACATGTCAGAAGCTTTTGTAAAAATTTGAAGTGCCAATGTAAAGGGGGGATCAATGGAATTGAGAATCCATGCTACAACCTTTGCATTCCATTGATTCCAACTGGCAATTGATTTTTCATCTTTAGCTAATTTTTCCCTTGTTCCATTAAAATACCCTAACATCCCTTGTCCTTCAATATAATTCTTAAGATGAAATGCCCAAGACATGTAATTGTGCCACTGAATTTAACAAAAATGACATCAATTTTGTCCATTTGATTTTAGAAAATGTTTCCAAAGAGAAGAGATGGGCTGTAACACTGTTTAAAAAAAACAGTAGAAAAAACCCCCAGGGCATCCAAAAATTTTATAGCAGAAGGGGTTTTTGCTTGTTAGAACACTATGTCTTCTCTAATCTGCCTTCTAGGTTATATTGGTGACTTGATTATGTAACTTCTAAACCAAGTTTGATTGAATTTCAATGGTTGTATTTGATTATAAAGCCTTAAAACTATAACAGTTCCTAAAAAATTGCCAAACCAGAAAGCAGGTAAAGATTAACCTTTTTGAGGCTATAAAATTTTAGAAAAATAATTAATAATCCCAGGAATATTGGTCGACCAAGATGAGGGTTATTTCTGGAGATTTTGCAATCTAGTGATGGGGCCCACTTTATGATCATAAGGCCAAATGACTATCAAGTGTGAACTAGGAAGCTTTTTATTATAGAAAAAAATAGACTTCTAGCAATTTGAAGTCTCTGATAGAACAATCAGTCCTCTTTTAATGGAGGAAATGGAAGGGAGTAGAGAAAAGATTGTATATTCTTCTCTGTCAATTGATTTGATTACAAGATGTAAAGCCTAAGGGTTTCAGAGATTTCCTCATTTCTCTGATACCATGTTAGGATTAATGAATCCTCCTAATTAACCAGATATAGGGAAGAAGAAGAAGAAGAATATCATTATGTCATACCCAAAGAGAGGGTCGACTGTCTTCTTATAATCAATAAGTTTCTATTTTACATCCTATGATTGATACATGATTAATTCTAATTACATGTATGTGTAAGAAAGAAAGGAAAGAGCATAAAAAAGAATTATATTGTACAGTTGTATAATGTTAACCAAAGCTAAGGGATCCCACACGTGGGATTGTTTATGTTAGAAAAATGGGCTTTTGGTCATGGGCTTGCCAAGATGGGCCACTTGCTTTTATGTACTTCTACAAGTGCACACAATGGATCTCCATGAGGACATCCGTAGGATAGAGCTACGCACACATCAATATTATTAATGCAGAAACTAAAATTCAACTATCAGGAAGAAGAAAAAACTAGCTTTCGACTCTAAAAAACAACAGAAAAGCAAGGAGAACAATCATCAAAATAATACCCAGAAAGTTCAAAGGGAAACAAAAAAACAATAAATTCCAATGCTTCAAGCCCTAAAAGAGCCGTTTTACTCAACATATGAAACTAATTTACTCTCTTTACATGGCTGCCCTTTACAGTATATAAGAAAAACTTTCCCTTAGGCACCATCAGCACCTATTTTACTAGTAGGTGCAACCCCCCTATGATCAATTGAACCCCCTCACACTCACTACCTCCCATGAATTGGCACAAGCCTGAATTTGATAGGCATCTAATGGTTACTCAATATTGGATAAAATCCAAAAAAGAAACAAATGAGGCTACCTAAAACAATTAATCTTGAGGTTATATATCGAAGAGTTAAGATGATCGAATGGGGTTGTTATTTTGTACACCCTATGTCTCATTCAAATTTTTCGATTCCTCACCTCTCCCATGATTAGAATGGCGCTAGGTAAGCCTGACAAAGGGGTACTCAGGAGAGGGTTGCCAGTTGCCATTGGCCCATACATTAACACACACACTCCATCTTCTTTTCCACAAAGATATAAAAATCATAAACAAGATTACAAAAAGAGTTCTAACTAAATCAATTAGTAAATATGAGAGTATTAATGCAACTAACATTGTAAAAAAGAAATATTTGAAGGAAAGAAGTCCTAAAGAGGACTTCTGGCAATTTGCTTGCACATAGAAATGTGCACAATTATAGTTGGCACACAGTACAGGCTACAGGTTCCTTATGAACTAAACCTGAATCATTCAGAGCAGAATTTTGATCTAGAATGGTTGGACCTATTGTTGGGCTAGACGGAAAATCATTTTGGGCCCAACCTTCAACTTGCACTCATAAACATGTAGGAATTAAGATGCATCACTTATGTACAGTAAATTGCAAGCAGTTAAATTATGTAGGCAAACAAACACTAATCTTTTGCACTATTAATTAACCCCCCCCCCCCCCCCCCCAAACCAATAGAATTATATAAATTCTTAGTTGCACCATTTCTTATACCCAAGATCTAAGCCAACACCAGTCACTGATGTTAAATTGGGATGGAGAAAACCACAATTTACTTCCATTTCTAAATTCCAACATTGGTTCCACCCAGGATGCACATTGGAATACATTAATCATCCATATTGACAATGACAAAATTCATCCATTGGAAGTGTTGGCTATTTTGGTGGCTCTAAAGATCTTCTCTCATACTTTTCAAAGTCCTTTGATGGTGAAAAGTGACTCTTCTAATGGTATCTCTTGGGTTACAGGGACAACGGTTAAGTCTTGGAATTTTCAATTTGTTCTCAATGAAATCAAGGAGCTGGCTTCTACTCTTTATGTAGTTTTCTCTCATGTGATCAAATTAGCTAATGGGTTTCTGGATTCTTTAGCAAAATAAGGGGTCCTTAGATCCTCTCCTTGGGAGGCTATTCTTGTGTAATTCTTTCTTTGATTATAAGTCTCTTATAGTCATGTTGTTGTTTCTTTGTTGTTTGTCTCAATAAATATACCATTACTTTTCAAAAAAAAAAGACAAAATTTTAGTACACGTGAACACCTTTAGTTTCCAAAAGTCTAAGAAATCTTACAACTTCAGCTTTAGGAGCCACAACCATGAGAGCATAAAATGGAAGAACAGTAGCTGTTCTAAGAGTGAAAGCATTACTATCAACTGTAGAACTCGGAAGCCCTGCAAGAGAAACTAGATTCACTAAGACAGAAAATAGAAACTATCAGCTTGTGTCTTGTGCATGACTAATGCACAAATACTTTAAAATGGGCTACGTATCGTGTTGTATCATATCCAATACTTCACTTTTTACGTGTAAAATATGTATCCACGCCATATCTAGGAATCATAGGTGTGTGAAGGATAAAAAACTGTGTTCGAGTCTTGAATGGCATAGGGATCATTTATACAAGATAGCTTGATGACAGTATTTGCAAACATCACAAAAGGGTTAAGAAGTAATAAAACTAGATTTTCAAGAATCATTGCTTAGATTTGTATTTAATCCATGAGATAAATGCTAATATCAGTAATAATGAGTTCATCATCATGGGTCCAAGACTTTTAAATTAAAAAGATACTGTAGTACATTTTGGGACGCACATGCGAGATAGATAATTGGACTTACAAAAAATGATAGAAATAGAGATTAGTACATAAGTGGAAAATTCAAGTTAGCTTCAAATCCAATAAACATTATCATGAAAGCCTTGTCCTAATAGTGTTGGGATCAGCTAAATGAATTTCATTTTGCCATTCTATTCTACTTTAATCCTATGGCAAATCTTCAGATTGGTTGCAGTTCTTCAGATGTATCCTTACTATGTCCATCCATTTCCTCTTTAGGCTACCCCTTTTCCTTGAGAAGCCATCAACCTACATAGAAAAACTTTTCGTCATCAATGCCATTGTTGGCCAGCACTTGACATGTCCAAGCTATTTCAAATGAAGCTCAATTAATTTATTACCTATTTATGTTACCCCTAAATGCTCTCAAAAGTGCTCATTTTTTTATTCTATTTTAGATGTATGTTGTGTTTATCCCTTTTCTACTTTGTTTTCTGTAGACATTCTACATTAACTCTTTTTCCTTTAATTGCATCAGCTAACTCCAAGCTCCTACATGTCAAAATTCTCATATTCCAAGTTGTAAGTCAAATCCTCCCCTTTTTTTCTAGACAAACTTCTTTGCTCGCAATTGTCCAAATTGTTGCAGGAACCCTTGTCTACCATCCACTGCAACCAAGTGCCATTGCAATGTGTTGCTTATAGTGGTTTACATCCTATTATGGTAACAGAACCCTTGCCCACTTTTCATTACAACTTGGCCCCCTTGCAATGCATCACTTATAAAGGGGAATATCCTAGCATGAATCATGGAATGTTGTTTTTTCGGAATTCATGTTTAGGCAATAACAAAAGTTCTATGTTGGTTGTCAACTTACTTAATGTAACTTAACCTAATCCTTCTTTATCTAGGCTAGGGACAAACAACAAAAATGAAGTTGAAGTTAGCTCCAATAAAATAGAAAAATCAAACATTTTCATATGAAATGGTTTGGACATGCATGAAAAAGAGAAAAAAGGCGCCTAAGATATATGGAAGGGTTACAAGTTTGAGGAACTAATTGCAAAATATTGCTAAAAATCTTGAATATAATTGTAAAGGATGTGGTAAATAGTGAATATAAATTCTAAAGGGTTAAGTGGAAAAGCATAATTCACAAAGTTGACTTGAGATTGAAAGATAATGCTGCAATGATTATAACAAATCTAGGAAGATGCTTTTGTCACCTACATTTGGTGATATTAATTTTACATTATCACCCCTAATGACTATAGTTACATATGTTTCAATGCTTAACCTTTCTCACCATTCAAAAAAAAAATGCAAGTTCCCTACCAAACATGCCCATCACAGTGATATCATATTAGTCATCTTCAATTCTATATAGATATTTTGTAGTAACCTCATTACTAAGGGAGTTGATCTCTTTATTTCATTTTTTATGATCTTCCATCATTTATCAAAGGTCAAAACAGAGGGGTTCATATTACCTAGTAACAGGAAATGCTAAAAAAATACTCTAAAAAGTGACAGTGTTTAATGGGTAAAGAAAGATGAATTAGTTGATAGATACAAAGCCTCCTTTGCAGTAAAATGATATGTACAAAATGTTAGTTCTACGATGCTTTTTATCCATGGTCAAAATCAAGGAAACTAAACTCATTTGAGTCTACAACATCATTTATACATATCAGGGTTTGAAATGATATTAAAAAATTCCTTCAACGGATTTTGAGAGGAAGACTGTAACGACCCAGTCCCAAAGTAAAATTTGAACGAAAGAATATAAGTAATAATCTATTCTAAACTATCGAGGCGCCTTTTGGAGACAAAAGCGTGAGGACTTCCATAAAAACTATAAAGTTAAGCGTACTTGAGTCAGAGCAATTTCAGAATGGGTGACCTCCTGGGAAGTCCAAAGCGAACAATACCTCGATGGTGCAGAGCAGATTGTTACAGATGGTATCAGAGCAGGGGATGGCTCTCCTCTGAGTGGTGGGAGAGGACTGCTCGAATCTTGCCTCCCTCTCGAGTCCTGCTCTCCACAAATAGCGGGGTGGGGTGGGGTGGGGTGGGGAACGAAGGAGGAGGAACGAAGTCCTACATCACTGATGAGGCCGTCTTCGATCTGACATTGTTCGAGATATGTGGATATGGGGACATATTCGGCGGAAGCTGGTGGGCCTATAATGACCTAGTCCCAAAGTAAAATTTGAATGAAAGAATATAAGTAATAATTTGTTCTAAACTATTGAGGCGCCTTTTGGGGACAAAACCGTGAGGACTTCCATAAAAACTATAAAGTTAAGCGTGCTTGAGTCAGAACAATTTCAGGATTAGTGACCTCCTGGGAAGTCCAAAGCGGACAATACCTCGATGGTGCGGAGTGGATTGTTACAAAGAGTGCACATTTCTCCAAGGCATGAATTTGTTGGAAAAACATAGAAAGGAATATATAGGGCTAAATAGGTTATTAAGTTCTCCAAGGTTGGTTTGTTAGAACTCAGATTTCTACAAATTAAAGAACTCAAAACATTTACATTTCAAAATAATGTTATTTTTAAGTGCTCTAACAAAAGGATATGCAAGCTATTAGAATGGATAGATTTGCTCATTCTAACTTTATATTGCTCCGAACTATCATCCAACTTGAACATAAATTTGGTTAGGGAAAAGAAATTTGCATATATGGAATGCCCTGCCAAAATCGATGTCTATCCCTCTGAGTCTTTCCATGATTATCATAATAACCATGGATATCCAATCCATTGGCTTTTCAAGGTTACATCAAATTTTCTTTTAAAAAGGATACCTTATATATGTGCAGTGATTGTAAAAAAAAAAAATCTAAATCAAATTTATGGAAAAGATTCAACCTGAATTTTAAAAAGTTTTGGTGAATCTAATTTGTTATTTTGGTCTTACAAAAAAAAAATCTTGCAATTCTTTGAAGAAAGTTCCATGATTTTATACAAAGCAAGAACCAAAAGAATTGGCTTTTATGCCTTTCCTTCTATTAGTTTTCTATTCAAATTTTGTTTTGAGGCCTAATAAGCCCAAGTAATACCTTTTTACTTGTATTAAGGAATGATAAGCATCTCTATAATGATGCAATAATAACTTAAGATAACCATGTCATGACACCATATAAATGTGTGGCAGTATTCTAGGGGATAAGTAGAATGTTGGGTTTAAAGCACGTCTAATTTTCAATGCAAAGACATCTTAAACTGATTTTTGAAATCTAGTTCCTTAAGAATTCTTTAAATGCTTTAGAAGATAAAGTAAGCCCTAGCTTTAATATAAACATCAACCTCTTAGGTATCACATTTGTAGTCACTATATTCGATTCACAATTGATTCTCACTTGCTTAAGTCTCAACCATGATGAAGGTATATCAGAATTGCAAATATGTGGCAAGGGTAGTCATGCTTGGTGGATGTTCTTGCATATCAAGGTCAAGCTTTGGGTATCAAACCTTGACAAAGGTAATATCAGATAGTTGCATAAATCCAAGACAGTCATACTGGGTGGATGTCCATTCAAATCAGAGGTCAACCTTAGGGAAGATGCACTTGAATGTATGCTAAAGTTCAAGTAGTGAGATGACTAGAAAAATGCATAATTATCAATTTCATTATCTTTGGGGTTATACTAAAATCCAAACTTACGTTGTTAAGAGATACTTTTTTCTAGTTTATGCTGTGTCAATTCTCAAATCATCACTAACACCAATTGCCTTTTTTTACCCATTCTTTTTTATTTCCTTTTTTCTATGAGGTGGGTGGGTGGGTGACTTCCAAAGTACAAATAAATAACCAACAAAATGCAAAACTATCCACCCTAGCAAACTATTCAACCTCATGGAGATTTGGGTACATCCAAGAACACTTAGAGATAGAACTCGTATATGTCAAAATCTTGAGATCATATGCAAGATCATAGTGCAACTTGGAAATCATAAATTTGTATAAATGATGAAAATCGAGAAATAGCCAACGTGATAGAAGGCTTACAAGAAGTAGTAACACTAAAGCATTTTCCTTGAGAGGCAAATTTTGAGACATTTGGTTGGACGGAACTCTCTTTCCTGTCAAAAAAGTCCAATCGGTTTCAACCTTCCTTCCATTTTCTGTAAGCCTCTGACCAAAATGCTACATTCTTACACCTCTAAAAGCAAATTGTTGTCCATGTTTCACCTTTGAAGATGGGAAAAATCATATAGGCTGCATTGATTGATTGATCAACAAGAAAAGAATTATTAAAGAAAACTTCTACAAGTTCACAACACAAATATATATTTAAATTGAATCCACAAAAAAAGTACAACATAATAGAACCAGCTTTCATAAAGAAGATAACCCATATAAGGGGAAAAAGGTATAAAAGGGTGACATGGAGAGTTAAAGTATCTGCAACATGAGTGACCATGATATCCACATGGTTCCAGAAAAAAAAAATCTCACTGGTCTATGCCAAAGAGGGAGTATGAGATGGGGGTAGGAGCTAGGGAGAGGGGAGTTGCACAAGAACAATGGTAGTGAATTATTTACTTTGAAATGAAAATGAATGAATTATTCCTAGAAAATCCTTTGTAGCATTGATGTAAAAATGCAATATTGATGAACAAGCAAGTTAAAAACATGGAAAACATGGCAAAAAAAACTAAAAGAGCTAGGTAAGAATTATATATAGAGAGAGGAATGTTAGGATGCATCCTTCCCCCACCCTATGGTGAGGGATACTTACATAACTTTCCCTACTTGTACTTGAGCATTCCTCTTTTTCATACAACTTTGTGTCATTTGCACATCAATATATCTAAATATGGAAGTGTCCCTCACCTGTGGTGAGGGATGGATGCAAACTAATATTCTCCACGTATATACACACACACATACACCAAGGGAAAATCTCTGATGTATAGATGAACAACTATATGTCATTGACTTATTAAACCTCTATTAAAAAAATTTAACGCCATATGAACAAGTGACTTCAATGTTCAAACTACCCAACTTATTCATTCATGTATAGGTTGTAGAAATTTGCAGCCACATGGGTAGTGAGATGGTTAAGGCATCTCTCACTAGGGGAGAGGCCCTCTGATCAATGTATGTGAACTTCTTATGCAGCTAAAAGATAAATTGTGCTAACTTTAGAATGAAAATAGCAAATTGCACCTCTTGCATAGGAAAAAAAAGTTGGTATGAATGAGAAAACTAGATACTAAAGTAATCACATATAGTACTCACTACTGAAAAGTATGTCCAAAATCATGATCTATTAGTCTAACATGGAAATCCTAGGATTAGGATTAACAAGGACTATCAATATGTGAATTTGCATTTGTCTTTTATTTTTTGTGTGTGTGTGTGTGTGAAAGAGAGAGAGAGAGAGCAAAAACAACTTTTTGTGCAATGGCAGTTTGGCTGCTAATACTTTGTGGTCATCTGTCTGATTTTTGTGCAATACCACAATTAATAGATATCACCATTACAAGCTATATCACAGTACATTATTAAATAAGTAGCTTTTGATATTAGCATTGGGGTTTCAATAACTGCAGGGAGTCATTGTTCCTTTAGTATATGAATAGGGTTGAGTTGCTTAAGGTTGCTCAGTATTATCTTCTAAGTCTCTATTAGTCAATGTCAGATTCTAGTAATGTTCGTTTTTTCTCAGCTACTTGGCCCTGGTTTAAGGGACCAAGGTTTAAGGGTGGTAGTAGGCATTGAAATTAAAAAAAAATTTAACTATTTAGTTTCCAAGCTTAACTACAACCAGAGTAGCGAAGAATTCACATTTTTGTTAATGCAAAAGTTCATAAATAATAATCATGGGAACAATCTAATGGAGAATTTTATCAATTTGGGGGAAAAAAGTTTCTTGAGAGTTCTCCGTGAAACACTAGAATCAAGAAGCTTTCTCCATATTTAGACCTGATAAAACACTAGAATCAAGAAGCGTTCTCCATATTTAGACCTGATAAAATTTAGATAGTACCAAAATATTGTAAATACCTATTTTAAATAAATCAAACAAACTAAACATTTTGGCATTTAAGAACACCTGATTCGTAAGCCATAATATTAAAAACTTTTTGACATACTATAGTAAACCACAATACCTAGACTATTAGATAGAAAACCCATTTAGAAAAACTATGAAAAGCATTCAGCAAGCATAGTGAAGGTCAAAAGAAAAACATGTGGAGATTAAGTATTAAAGCAGAAAAGCTTTTTCCTAGGGAAAAAAAGCAGAGAAGATTTCATTTGCAGAAGGAAAGCCGCAAAATGAAAAATATTTTACCAATTTTACCTCCTCCTCCTAATCAATATCAGTTGTAACTATTTCCAGATAATGTGGGGTAATTTACATGCTAGTTTTATAACAAAGTAGACTCAAAATTTGATTCAGTGATTTTTATGGCTAAAATTCATTCTATTTCCAACTTTCCTCCTCTTCCAGGCTTTAGGATGGAACATGCCGAGACATGACATATGGCAATGAAAATATCAACAAGAGGACACTCCAATGGGACACAAAAAAAAAAGGATAGGCTAACACAATGCATATGTTTGCTTGCTAATCCTCTAATCCCAGTTTATTCCCACATAGTGATTGCTTGTTCATCCTCCATTCCTAGTTTATTCACTTTATTCTCCTTCAAAATTTTCCTTCTGATTTTTAAAAGAATGGAAGAAACCATTTGTAAAACAAAGCTTAGAGTACCCTGAGAAATAAATATTTTGTAGAGTTCCCACTTAAAATTTTATAAATTAACATCTTAGTCTAATTGAATTATAATACACAACTTCAAGTACAGATGAGTAAACCTATATAATGGAATTTTTCATATCATCCATATATCCAACAGGCTTGAACATTCCCCTGATGGCAGTGATATTCATCATTGGATTTTATTACAATTGTTATATGGGCATTTCACAATTTTAATCCTAGTGAATAGATGGCCTAAATCCAAAGGTGGATGCATCCTTTTCTTTTCTTTTCTTTTCTTTTCTTTTTTCTATCAGTAATCCGATGCTAAATATTGCTCGAATTAGGATGATATTCAGGCCAGTCGTTGCAAATAGGATGACATTTTCCAACTGTCAGCCCTGATATTATCTCTATCAGAAACTCTAATACAAACAATTTTGTATGACTATTTATATTCATTTCTCTTGAAATGAATAAAAAATAGCCCAAAAAGGACGTGAGAAATCTAAAGAATTGAACTTTTTAGCAAGAACAAAAAGATAATGAAAAGAACAATATTCATATGAAAAATGAAAGTTCTCTAAAAGAAAGAAAAGAATAACCCAAGTAATAAAAGTACATGCTTTTATCATTTATTTTAACCCACTAGGCACAAACTCACATCCAATCTCAGAAGATTCCATAAGAAAAGCTCAAAACAAACACAAAGATTTTTAAAGTGCTATAAAGTAAAACCCTGAATCCCAAGACATCAAAAAAACAAACCAAAATTCACAAAAAATGTCAATTTTTGAAAAATATCCAACATATATATTAGATGTGATCATTATGTTTTGATTTTCTTTCTCGAGTGATTTAAATTGTAATTATGGACATTTCAAGAACCTGCATGAAAACAAAGGGAAAAAGAGATATAGTGTCATTAATTACATTTTTTTGGTTAATGCAAATATTGGCCAGTGCTACAAGGATGGTGGCTTGAGGTTATTGGTGAAGGTTGATTAATAGATCTCGTATTTGGATGGCAGATCTAGGGTGGGGGAGGGCTGGTGTGGGTGGATCAAGGGTGATGGAGCATGTATGGTATTTTTTTTTATTGTTTTATTCTTTGTTTTGCATTCTCTTTTTATGTTATTCTCTTATTTTCCTACTCTCTATTTAGGGATTTTTACAAAAAAAAATTCTCCCTAAACATGGATTAGACGAAATTATTAAGAAAGCTTAGAAAAAATCATTCGCATTCTTGTAACGATTTCGTTAGGGCATCTCTGAAACTTATATCATTGGGCATACTAGAAAGTGAATCTTTTCGATGGTTTCGATAAGGCATATCAAATATCTCCTCTTCTTTGTGCATCATTGCTAAGGCAAATGGAGAAAGGCAAGGCTGACATCATTTTTTAAACCAAAAGTAGGAAGGGCTACAAAGTCATTAGAAAAGTGAAGAACCTCATTTTAGTTGGTTCCTTGCCTTCCTTCTCAAACCCCTTAAGTAGCCCAAGGATATTGTTGAGATCATCACATGTCCCTCTCTCTCTCACTCATTTCCTCTCTCTCTCTCTCTCTCATTTGGTGAGATTATCATATTTCCATTTACGGGGAGTTTATTTATCTGTCATTTTTTAACATTCACTTTTGATTTTCATTCTTCGGCCACTTTTAGAAATATGAACCTATGTATTGTTTGTTTAAGTTAATTCCCAATAGAAATTTTGAATGTTGGGGATTCTTAGAATATCTATCAGTAATTCAGTGTTTGATGCAAAAGATGACCCACTATGGAGAATCGTGACTACAAGATATGTCAAGATTATGGTGAGGATGGTGAACAACAAATCATAAATTGACTTCATTTTTGCTTTTTAAATTAATTTCCACATCATGTTAGTAATATGCCCTAATTACATATTACAAATTTGCATTGGAACTTCATGGCCCTCTGTAATTGACCCTTATAACTATATCTTTGTTTTACAGTTCAAAGACACTTCTCTCACTAAAATACATATAGATTAGATATTTATGCTTTACATTAATCGGATCATGTCTTCTATTTAATGCTGGTAGAGAAAAGGCTTTTCTAGATTAGAAGACATTGGACTGAATGGTGAAAAAATGGTGGTGCTCAAAATAGCGGGTTTGGTAGACTGCTCCTGGGTCTCATTTTCTGGCTTGACCTTGGCCACTACATGGTCTAACACCCACCTTGGCTTGCCACATTTAGTACAAAGGGGCATATAAATTTCGGAAATGACATTCTAAGGCACTAAAAATATAAAGTGATTTTTGGTAAGTTTAAGTATTTTTTTTTCTATTGTTAGGTGTTGTTGTTAACCTTATTTGTGGAACTATTGGTGCTCATAGCAGTCTCATTTTCCTGGCTTGACTTTGGCCACTACATGGTTTAACTCGTGCTGTGAGGCATTTGCATTTGCATTTAAGTTGTGTTTGAGATCACATAAGCTTGGCCATAGCAGAAAGGTGGCATTTGCAATAGATTGTATATACTGTTACAATTGGAACAAAGGGATTTGGTGGAATTATAAGGCTTGTTTGTTGCAAAGAGGTTCATACAAATTTGAGGGAATCAACTTTTAAGGCACCAACTTAGTAGTTTTGATGTTCTAAAAACTTTGGATCATTCCACTGAGTTTTGCATCTTTAAGCTTGGAGTTAAAATATTAGATTGATGTAAAGATATCGTTTTTCAATGGTGATATATGTCAGTGAAATTATTCATACTATATAATTGACTATAGATTGCTATGGTTCTCACTTATTTTTCATCCCTTAGGATGCAAGTCACCCTCAATCACAAGGGACTGAGCTATAAAAAGAGGAAGGGGTACCTTTAAAGGTTCCTTTTGTTTGTTCCTTTTTAAACAGTAAACACTAGTAGAAATAGCATGAGATAACCAAACCTCATTGCTGAAGATTTTTAAAGATTGAATTGGTAAAATTAAATAACTGATGAGTTATAAAAAATGTCAAGAGAGCCACCATAAGCTGAGAAGTATAAAATAATAAACAGAAACATCAACCTCTGCTTCAACCATAAGTAATACCTGATTTCATGATTAAGTAGCATTCTCATGGCTAAATTTTAAGGCCCATAAGCTAGACACAATTCTAAATACTGGTCCTAGTAATGAGTAGTTGGGTTAAGCTTAAGGGCTAGCCCAATCCAGGCCATAAGTATCTCATATGCATTCATTTTTTAAGTTGGCTAAGTGTTGCATGCATATGCATATATCTAGCTATTTATATGTATTTTCATGAAAGGAGTTGACTTTCTATTGTGTTGTTAAAACCTTAAATGGCCTATGGGTGCATCAACCCACAATACCAAAATTTCAAGGCACTTTTAGAAGGTTTTGTGTGAAAGACATCGGTGTTCCCTAAATGGTATATAGGATAATTTCTCTGCCACTCAATCGGATATTTTAAAAATGATGAAATATCAACTAATATGTTTTCTCCAAATTTTCCTCCAATCATTGATGCTTTTGATGATTTGTTTTGACAAGATTAGTTATCTATGCATATCAGTTTTTATTGGTTGTCGCTGAGTTAGTGAAGAGTATTTAGACCCATGTTCTTCACATCAAATCTTTATTGTTATTGTGGATGCTGTGAGTGTGGGCAACCACTTATTGTATTTCTAATGATTTCCATGTAATCAATATGATGTTTCTCAACAAAAAAAAATGGTGGTATATGATGAAGGCGTTCGGAAGCTTGATAAATTGTTTTTGTATTTTGATTTTCATTTTAAAATTGAACAGTTTTATCACACATCTTAAATGTTGATTCAGTTTTATTTTGGTACAAACATATCGGTGTTGGTGAATGATAACTACCTTCATTCAACACACTGCCTATGTTACCATGATCGGAGAATTACTCATGGTGTATCATTTTGAAATATGATCACAAATCCATATTCAAAGCAAGTTTCATGATTTTGTTTATCATAAATCTGGCATTTTTCTTTTGATTGGTAACATGACTTGAACCCACCTACCCGTTTGGGCATCCCTTCACAAGAGTTCATTTGCCCTTTCTTTTCTTTATTTTTTTTTTCTTGTTAATCATTGTTGGAGGGAAACTATATTTCCAAGTGTCTAGTATGATCTTTGGCTCTCTGTTGTTTTCTTCTTTTTGCCTTTATCTTTTTTCTCTCCTACCTATTTCTTTAAGTGATAGTTAATTTTGTCATCCTTCATAAGTTTTTACCCACAAAAGATAACGTTAGGAGGAAAGAGATTAGCAGAGAAGTGGGAACTATACTAAGAGAAATGGTTGAGAAGAGACAAAATGCAATGAAGATGAGAGATGCCATTGATGTATTGGGCCTTTTTATGAATCCAACTTAAAAGAATCGCAAGAAAATGGTGACTCCATGAGCATGGGAATAACAATTGATGATGTGATTGAGGAGTGCAAGCTGTTCTACTTTGCTAATCAGAAATCATTATGATCATTCCAATGTTTACTGCATCTCATTTCATCCCATTTTAGAGTGGATTTCAAAAATGCATGCTCAACTACTTCATTATAATATTGTCATATACATAGTATTATTCGCAGTACAAAAATCAACTTCAGTAATTCGTTAATTGTGATATGATGAGGACATTCCATCTTCACATATCCTCTTATTATTACAAGATCAGAAAAAATACTCTAGGTTCTTCCTTTGAAGAGTATTTATATATAATTTGAAAGAGAGACATAAAAGTTACATGGGTTGGTTTCTTTTGATGCAAGCAAAATTTTATTCCAAAGGACAAGAAGAGTAACACATCATATGATAGGTAACGGACATAAAGAACTAGTAAGGAAAGGTAAAGAGTACTTATCCAATACAATCATGGAAGTTCTTGGTCCTAATATGTAGTTGGTTTATTACATTGATATTAGATCAATTTGTAGCTCAAAAGTAAAATTGTGATCTTTGTGATTTGTGCATTCCATCTATTGGCAGTTTATCAATTCATGTATGATAGAAGTTTGATCTTTTAGTTAAGTGGAGACCATGAGTCTCAGAGTAGAGAAATTATTAAAAAATATATTTTGAGTCCCTTGCTATTTCTTGTAAATTAGACATTAATTTCCAAGGATAATTGAAAAGATGAGTATCTTGGGCTCCCTGGTTGAGAAATTTGGATGGCCAAAGGAATCAACTCCACAATATCATAAGATGGCCAATGGAGTAACTACATAAGGCATTTCCATGCCAATTAAGTTGTCCTTGTATGACAAGAGGCCCTCCCACTTTAATTCGAGAATACCAACTGGAGGGTAATCTTGGATTAACACTAACTGAAAAACTAAGATACTTAATAGGTTGAGTTAGCTAGCTTGCAATCCATTATCCTTTTAAGATAAGATATGCGAGAATAACAAAGATAATTAAAAAAAAACACTGGAAAGGGCACCCGAAATTGACCTAAAATTTTGAATTTTCTCATAAATATATAACTTTTAGGTAACGACATCGTTGACCATCCTTTATACATCATATGCTCTTTTTTTTGTCTCCAACATTTATTTTTTAATATATTTCATATTGAGATGCATAAAGACTGCAGAGGGCACTAGAATTTGACCTAAAAACGGAAACTTTCAATTAACGTTATCGTTACCTTTCTTTATACATTATGCACCCATTTTTTGTCCCTAACATCCATTCCTTAATACATTTATACTTAGATGCATAAATCTTTGACAGGGCACTAGAAATTGACCCAAAAAATGAATTTTTCCCATAAATATATAACTTTCAGCCTTGGGTAACGATATCATTACCATCTTTTATGCATTATACACCCATTTTTGGTCCCCAACATTCATTTCTTAATATCTTTATACTGAGATGCATAAACAAGGAAGGCGGCACTAGAATTTGATCAAAAAAATATTTTTTTCATAAGTATATAACATTCAAATAATGATATCCTTACCATCTTTTATATGCTATATACACCCATTTTTTGTTTCCAACATTCATTCTTTAATATCTTTATATTGAGATGCATAAAGACTGTGAGGGAACTACAATTTGACCCAAAAAATAATTTTTTTCCATAAATATAAAACTTTTAGGTAGCGGTATCTTATAATCATTCATACATTATATGCCTATTTTCAGTCTTCAATATCTGTTTTGTAACATCATTATACTGAGGTGAAGAAATTCTATAACGGACACTTGAATTTGATACATATGTTATTTCCCCTTAAGTATATAATTTCAAATAACGATATAATTACCATTCTTGATAAGTTGGTCTATAACATTCAATCCATGATGTCTTTATATTGAAGAGCTTAAACACCAGAAATGACACAAGAACTTGACTCAGAAATGTTTGAACATTCATATTTATAATTTTTTGCTAACGTTATCATTACCATTATTTATAGATTCTAAAGGTATTATGTTTAACAATCATTTTTTAGAAATGTTCTTACCAGATGGATATTTGGGCGTCTTGCCTAGATGGGGCCCCTCAAAATCAGTCCTTTCAATAAAAGATGGTGGGCCTCACTGGTGAGAGTCAGAAACAACAACCAAATAAATACCGTTTTAGCATATTACATGAAGAGTTCATATAATTCACAAAATTTTGTTGTGGCAAATGCCTCCCTACAATTATACTCTAGTATAACCTCACTGCCATTAAGTTCTGCCTCCCCACTGAGCACATTCTTATAAAATGAGAGTTCTTAAGGCTCATTACATTATCAAAACTCAAGAAAAAAAGAAATAGATTAATGCAATGGGAAAACATAACTAAAGATCAAATTTTACACATCGCAGGAAAGTTAAGCTGATAATTTGCAAAATTGATACCTGTACCTACCACTAAATGTTAAAAAGGAGATCTAGAATACAAAACCGAGTAGGCAAATTATAGTTTTGTAGAGATGGAGAGATGTATTCTATCTTTCTTTTTCAACCCATATTACCATATATTGGATTTCAGTTACCTCAATTTTTAGTAGCATCATGTCGAAATGCAAATAGATGATGATTTTGGAAGGAAAGCATCCTATATAGCACTTTATACTCTAGGGTCATCCAAAGAACCTTTAAAACAAAGGTGTATAATTATGACTCGAGAACACTAAAAAAAAATTGAACTATAACATTACAATGGAATTTCAAAAGTTTAAATACTAGACATTAAAGAATGGCAATTGCATGAGATAATGTTCTGAAAACTAATATGAAAATGAGAAATGCATTTAGTTGTCGAAAATAATGAATTAAACATACAAGCAGTTTCATCCTCAAAACAGGAGAAATCATAGGAAGTGGTTCTCTTTACTACAACCAGGGTAAGCAAAAAGCTTAGCGCTCTTTCATCATCTTAAATCAATGCTCTATCACCAAAAAAGTGGACTTCAATTAATATTTTTTTATCTCATTTGTAAGTGAAGAGTGTTGTGACAGTGGATCTTTTGTGATGTTGGCATTTACATTTGGTATTGTTAGACATTGTAAGACCTCAGCAATGAAATCCTAGAAATGAATCATAGCAGCACCCTGATTGAAAAAAATATGATAGATAGATATGTTACCAACTTAAGAACTTCCACATTCAACACATGCATAATTATAATTTTAGCAAAATATGGAAATATGCCCACTCAACAACCTAAGAAATTCCAAATGCAACAAAATTTGTGGACATGTTGGCCAGCATATACAAAAAGATATATATCTTACCTCAAGGCATGTAAAGATCCTAGGAAGCCCATGGCCACATCCAAGCTGACAGCCATAAATAGGAAATTGAATTAATAGCAGAACTAAAAGAAAGGCGCTATTCCACTAGAGAGCCAATTTTAGTTCATCTTCTATCAAAAAAAAAACAAGGGCACTTGGAAGGATATTACAAAACAAACTAACAAGGAAAATAGAAGCATTAATAGTGGACATTGGTAAAGGCATGCAAACACGAGGAGCTTTAAGGAAGATTGTCGCCCTCCCTCAAGCCATTGGGGACGAAGAGGGACAGAAGATGGAAAAATTATTTCTAAAATGCCCTAATGAGGTCATTCAACGAAGAGGAGTGTTTTATTCTTAATAAGCCTAACGATATAGTTATGAGGCAAAATTGTCTTTTTCATTCGTACGACGTCCTAATTCGATCTTTTCAAATATTTCTTAATCAATTAGTCCATTTATGCTTAATTTTTTAGTAAAAAAATCCCCTCTATTTATTTATACTTTTTTCTATTACTTTTTCTGTTCCCTTTTTTTGTATTATTTATTTATTTTTTTCTATTCTTTTTTTATTTGATTTTTATTATTCTCTTTTTCATATTCTTTTTTGTTCCCTTTTTATCCAATTCCTTTTTTTATATTCTCATTTTTCTATTCTCCCTTTTTCTAATATCTAATATTTTTTCTATTCTCTGTTTTTTAGTTACTTTCTTTTCTATTTTCTTTTTGCCCATTGTTTTGTTCTATTTCATATTTTTCTATTCCATTTTGCTTTTATTCACTTTTACACTATTTTCATTTTTTATTTTATTTTTTTTATCTGTTTCTATTCTCTTTTTTATTCCACTTTTTTCTATTCTCTATTTCTTTCTATGTTTTATTATATTCTCTGTTTTTTATATTTCATATTTTCTCTATTTTATTTTTCTCCTATTCTTCTTTTTTCTATTCTCTATTTATTTCTACTATTTATTTAGTCTCAATTTTTTATATTACTTTTTTTATATTCTTGATTTCTTTCTACCATTTTTTCATATTCTTTATTCTTTATATTTTCTATTTTTTCAATTCTTATTTATTTCTACTTTTATTCTCTATTTTTTCCATTACATTTTTTGTATATCTTATTTTTTATATTCTTTTGTATCTTTTTATTATATATTTTCTTTTTTCTTTTTTATTATTTTTTTAATATTATTTTTCCATTCCTTTTGTTCTCTTTTTACTCTATTTCTTTTTTTCTATTCTCTTTTTTTATTATCTTTTTTGTATTATCTTATTTTTTAATTCTCTTTTTTTCTTCTATTTTCTTTTTTTTCCTATTATCTCTATTTTTGTAGTTCTCTTTTTTTTCTCTTTTTTCTAATCTTTAATATGCTTTCAATTCTCTTTTTTCAATCTCTTTTTGAAAATTCTCTTTTTGTCAATTCTTTTTTTTTTCCATTTTTCTTCATGACGACGGAGGAGCTTGGACGAAGGACGAGGACTCAAAAACCCTAATTTTCTTAGTCAGAGGTGGCCAAAACCCAACTAGGAGAAAATGTTTACAAAAGAAATATAGATGAAAACAGGTCAACTCCAAACTAGACCTAAACCTGGAACAACCTGACTAATAGGGCCAAGGCCTAATGGATGTACTACTACGTTTGTCCACTCACCCAAAAGATCTGCAGTGGGCTCCATTCATATTGAGATGAAATTTATAACTAAGCACCAAATAAATGAGAGAAGAGCATTTATTTTCAAGATTTTAGATTTTCTTAAGTAAACCCGACTGATTAAAGGTCCTAACGAAATTTTCATGACTTAGTGCTCAAAAAGATATAAACTTTTCAATTAACTAGTATGGTCTTTCATGTGCATGCAAATGCAATTGACTTTTTTTAGTTAAGATTTTTTTTAGGCTGCTCTCGGATTGGATCGAACTTCACCTAAACCTAAACATGACCCAAACCAGATTTGCCCAGACTTCTTGAGTTGTTCTCAGGTCGTGTCGAACCTGACCGGACCTAAAATGACCCAAACCTGGTTGGGACTGCTTGGGTTGCTCACAGATGGGGTCAAACTTGACCTGACCTGAACACGACCCGTACAAAGCTATTTTGCTAGGCTATTAAACACAAGTAAAATCTGATTTAAGCCAAACCTGACCTGGCCTCTTTATTTCACTAGGTTGTACTTGCTAGAATTGGTATCAAAAGATGGATTGACGAGATCTTCGATGATATCATCTAGTAGTAATCTAGGAAGACCCGATTTTCTTCAGAAAAGGAAAGGCAATTAGGTTCCGATTTGTCACAATGCAAAGAATAAAAACCCATTACTATACATGACAGTTGCATGTTTGACGGGATGAACACCGGGATTAAGATAGAAGGCAAGATTCATAAGTTATTAGTGAATCTGGATTTTGGAACGTCTCTTTTGTCTTAATAGATAGAAGTTAGGTTCAATATACTACAAAGATGCATAGCAACAAATGGAAGGCACTTTGCAAGTTTGAAACAGTGGTGTTCAGGTCAAAGGAAGCAATTGTAAAAATCTGAAGTCAGTTCGGATTTGGTCGACATCGGACAATGCTAAAATTGCAAGTGCACTTGGGCTAAGGGGTGTAGAAATCGTGCTCGATAGTAGCACATCAAGGACATACCTTTCAACAAGGTATGGGAAAACCAAGACTTTGTAGGGTATCTTCAAGGTGGCATTGAGGATTTACGAAATCCAAGCAAAGGTCAAAATTGTTGGGTTATAGTCTTTTATTCCGGTTTAGCAGGGTTGGTTCATCTGGTGTTGCTAGGACTGAGGTTTAGGGCTCGGGGTATTTTAGGCATTATATAGGATTTTCTTAGGGGTTAAGAAAGCGGTAACTATATATATTGATCTATTGTAACCCTAATTCCCTAGAAGGTTGAAAGAGAGACAATAGATGATATTCCTCTTCCCCCTGGACATAGGTAATCTTGTCGAACCACGTAAAATTGTTGTGTTCAGGTGTGATTGTTTAATGTGTGTTGTCATGGTTGATCCGTCGATTATGAGTAGTTTCCAAGGCGCTGCTTTTCCTAGCAAGTGGTATCAAAGACCCGACTAAAGCTGAAATAGAAGACAAAACCCAACATAGATAACAATGCAAAAAAAAAAAAAAAAAGTCCCTCATCTACTTTTCAAATCTATTACAAAATAATAACAATTCCCTTTCAGTGAACTAAACTATAAATTAATATGAACTCATTCAGTTGCAATTTGCACCGGATATATACAGTATAGAGACCAACTCTGGGAGCCATTGTTAGTTTCTAACATTCTATTATTGAACCTATTTGGTAGCTTGGGAGTACAACAAATGTCTCATGCTTTGCCTATCATATGTTGCAATTGTGTTACATGCTTAAATTAAATTACAAATGTCTCATGGTTTGCCTATTAGATATTACAATGGCTTACCTACTTAAATTTATATAATTGGATGACTCCAAACTTCCTCCAAACTCACCAATCCCAATAAAAGAATACAAACAACTTCTCTTCTCAAACAACATTAGCCCATGATAATGACAAATAGAAAGGCACTCCAAATTGCTTATCACAATTGTTTGAGAGAGACAACAACCATACCTAAACAAACCTAAACAAATGAAAGAAAACATCTCCCCAACACAGAAAGTATCAAAAAGAAAATATTTAAAAAAAGACTCAGATGATCTTTAAAAAAATTAAGATGATGATCCAATCACAGCATGTAGAAGAACATGAAGAGATGCATGTGAAGAAAACATATAAATAAAATGACGGTGAAAAGCGCAAGAATCCCCACTGCATATTACTTCTGCTAGCAAGCTCTCATGCTGGGACATATGTTAGTACAATGGTATCTCCATTTTGAATAAATTATCACCATAGGCCTTTCATTAAATCTTGGTAACTAGTTTGAAAAGAATAGTACTCTTAGTAATATGAATAAGTTGTTTTACCTAGTGGTAAAGGCTCTCATTCCCATCCCCCACTCCAGGGATCCATCCCTGGTGGTTGGCATTCTTTTCCTTCCTGCTTGGCCACTGAGCTAAGTCAGTGATGCAAAAAAAAAAAAAAAACAAAAAAAGTTGTTTTACCTGAAAAAATTATGGTTCTCTCACTCTAGCACCCACCATTATTAAATGGGTCTCAATTAAAATTCCAATTCCTATAGTTAATGTGTCTAGTATGAAAAAATTAGTTGAACTTAATAACTTAACATTGTTACTAGCATGTAAAAAACTAAAACACAATAGTTTATAAAAAAAATTAGAACTATCACATAGATAGAGTTCAAAAATATTCTTAATGATTTATACCTTGCAGTTATAGAGCTAAGTATGGAACCAACTCTTTCCACTCACAAGAGACAAATATCAAGACATAATTGAACCAACAAGCAAGGAATTTTTTGGCTTCATGCTACTGTCAATCTTAGATCTTAGCCATGAAATTAGCTCCATACAGGATAGTGAGCCAAGCTATCATCTTGACTCAACCCCATCTAAGACAACTATAAGATATAATGAACAACTATTAAGTACGTACTTATGTTCTTTAAAGATATTGAATGTTGACACAAGATACAAAGGAACTACACAATAACTATTGATAAAAATCATAGGCGAATTTCCAATGGGAATCATCGTCAATTTATGTTTCTCTCTTAATATTTACAGCATTTTAGAAATGAAAGATAAATAAATAACAAACCAAAGGTTTTTGTTAAAAAAGATTAGTATAAAAAGACAATAAAGAAAATAAGATCAGTATATATACATTTGTCAAAGACAAACAGTGAATATGATAACAAATATAAAAAGAACATGGTTACTAACAACAAGCACTTGCATACCTTATCAATCAGCTATCAGAGTTTTGTCATCTCTCAAAGAAATCGATTAGGCACAATAATAAGCATTAAGTAGTTGGAAACAATCTGACAATACATAAAGTGAAATTGTGAATAGTATTATTTCATTCAATAGGATACTTTTGTCTTTTAATTGATGAGATGATGTCATATAGGGTTTACATAGTTCATCCTTTCACTCAAAGAAATAGTTTCATCCAAGTAATTAATATTACTCTTTTATCAACATATAAACCAACCCCTACATGTGACCAAAACCCATTCCTCATATTTCCCTTTCATCATCATCTTCAATTTCACTCATTGTCACCATCTAGCCTCCATCACCTGGGACCACCATAAAAAAGAACAAAGTTTTTTTTTTTTTTTAATTTGACTTGGATGGTGATATCACCTCTTAACTATAAAGACGAAAAAAATGAGCAAGGTTATATGTGGGTGAGCAAGAAAAAGGGGCCTTGAGACTACAATGGTAGATTCTTATCTTTTAGGGCCTTTTTTGGTTTACGGTGAAACTAAGGGGGGTTTTTCGATAAAATCCTCATAATTATAAAAGAAAGAAAGATAATACAGTCTCCATATCGATCAAAGAAAGTAGAGGAAACTCTTTTGATTAATTAAAGTTACCATTTCAAAATAATAATAATAATAATAAAGTAGAGGAAATTCTTAAAAAAAGACAAATAAATAAATATAATTGGTATCGTGTTTTTTGAATACCTTACTTTTAGTCCAAAATTCTAGAAAACACAAATAAATACAAAAAAAAATTGTTATCATGTTTTTTGAATACCTTATTTTTCATCTGAAATCTAAGAAAGAGACAAAAAAAATAGAATGGCAAATAAAGGTTGGTGGTGCCCCATTGATAATTTTTGACATAAGATTTAGTTGGTACCATTCAATTGGATTCAACTCAAATATTTTACTCATTCAATGAATGAATTTTAAGTTTAGCCAATAAGTTTTCAAAATATCTATCAAGTGGATGAATAAGAATCAATTTATTGATCTAGTGAATAGAAACTTTGATGGCATGTGAATTGTTCAAGACTAAGAAAAAAAATGTAAACAACATGGTGAGTAGATGATTTCGGGCAAGTATCCAAAGAAAATTAGAAGCAATAGAGCCAGCACTTTGCTTGTAATATTGTAACAACAAAAAAAGAGTCATTGAGATATGTTTCACATTATATAGGGAAATTAAAAAAAAATGCCCCAGTTAAAAAATGCTCATTTTTTCACTTATTTTTCGTCATGGAACCCAATTGAGTCATAAAGGTCAATGTTATGAGAATGCTAGAATTGAGAATGATATTGAATTCTTCTTTAATTCTAATGTTGAGTTTGATTTGCTCTAAAATTTCATGCACGAGAAGTCAATCCAGCTTGAATTTCAAGAATTTTATGAGCTGGTTATTTACAATGACTCTTTCTATTAGATGTTCGCATAACAAGAATGTTAAAAGCAGATAATCAATTAAAATAATAATTTTTAGAAATCAAAATTAGAATGATCTTTAAGAGATTTTTGTGTGGGTCCCGCATAACCATAACATATAGAACCCTAAATGTGCTGAAATTATATAGAATGCAAATAAAAATCATTGTAATTGAAGTACCTTACTTTTAGGGAGGATAATGTTTTTCTTTCCCTTTTAGATTCTTACATTTTATTTAGATTATTATTGAAGTTTATTTTTATTTAGTTTGTAAATTATAAATCATTGTACATATACTCTCGGATCCTTTTCTTTTACCCCATTTGGATAAAAGATTGGGTTTCTACTGTTATTCAACACTTAATTTAATTTCCAATGTACATTAGGTAGACATATTTTATTTTATTTTTTTTTTCGAATTATTGACTTTAGTTTATTAAAATTTATCATTATCCTTGCAATTGTAACATATAAACAAAGTATAAAATCAGGGCATTATCAAATTCCAAGTTGTATAATCTATGTAACTACCATACATACATAGAGAAAATATAATTTGGGTGTCCAACGCATTCCTATGGGCCCTAAAGGCCCCTGCCATATTAATCCAATGCAATGCAAAATTTTCGATCCATGGCGTTAAGTTGAAGTGGCCATGCAATGGAAGCAAATGTTGAAAAAAGAAATGATAGAAAAACTTCTCCACCATCAAACAAAATCAACCAAACCCCATACATCTCTGGAAGGAAAGAAAAGAAAGACGTGAAAAAAAAAAAATTAAAAAACCAAGAAAATCCAAATGATCGTTGGATTGAAAACTATAAGAAGAGTGGTTCTGGTCCCCCTTAATTTAATCAAGCCCAAGAGGCGTACCGAAGCAAGACTCTAAGGTTTGGCCCAGCACGTGATGCTTGGATCCTGGTGCGTTGTGCAGAGAAAGCAGACAATGGTGGCGACGGACTTTGGGGCTCTGCGCTACGATGATGTGGTCTCGCTGCTCGTGTAATCCGAACTGAAGCCTGAAGGCACTTGAAATGGCATGTGAAGGAACTCGCGTCTATGGCTTTCTCCAAATCCCAGCGCAGAGGGTTTTCGGAAACCCTTTATCTTCTTGCTGTCTGGATTCAATAAGAGGGAGAAGGGAAAGGAAGGAGCAGCAACGGGATGCCGCGGGGTGGTGCTACACGGTGAGGGTGATGGCGCAGAAGCGGTGCATGGCGGTAAGGCTGGCGGCGGTGCTCGGTGAATGGTATGCCCCTGCCCTCTTCTATTCTCTCTCTCTCTCTCTCTCTCTCTCTCTCTCTCTCTCTCTCTCTTGTTTCCTTTTTTTTTTTCACTGTTCTGGGTTGGGGACGAATGGGGGCAGAGGCCTTGGCGAAAGCAGAGGCGAGGGGTTCGGGTTTCTGCTGCTGGTTTCGGGGTAATGTGGATTTGGCGAGAAGGGCTTTGGGTATGGATGCAGGGTTTGAAGTCTTGGTTGATTTGGAAAGCAGTTGCGATTTTGAAAGGGATTTGGAGTTTCGATTTGGGGTTTTTGAGGGTTGGGCAACGGACTTGGTGTGATGGGGTTTGAAAGGTTTGAGGATCTTGGTAGCAATGACTGTGTAGATTGATTGGGAGGATCGAAGGAGTTGGAATGTAGGTTAGGGTTTTGGAAGATCTGGGTTTACGGTTATGGGAGATCTATGGTGTTGATGGAGTTAGGGTTTGAACACTGGGCTTTCGGTTACATGGGATTTGCGAAGTGGGCTTCGGTTGGGGTGGCAAGGAAGATCGTGTCTACTTGTTGTGGTTTGGAGTAGTTTGAATGAGGGGGGATGGGGTTGGAGGTATTCGGCCAAGAGGATTTGGGCAGTAAGGGTATGGATTGATGATGATCGGTGATTGGTTAGGGATGCTGAATCATAACCGTGATGGTCAGTAGGGATGATGGATCACCGAATCACGAATTCGGGTTGGAAAGATCTTCAGCTCTGATACCAAATGATGTGGAGTGGGTTACCAGATGCGGGGTGGGCAGTACATATGGTGGGTGGTGGCCTTCTTGGTGGGTTTTAGGCTTGTTTCGAGTGGACTCCTGTCAAGAGTGTCGTGTCAGTGTCTGTCACTGTTGGTGGGTGATAGAGAGGGGTGTTGTAGTGCTAGTCGGTTGGTTGGCTTGCTGAAAGGGGAGAGAGAATCTGGCTTGTGCAGATTGAAGTAGTGAATGGGCATGAAGAAAGAGTTAAGTTAGGTTACCTTTTAGATAACTGCATTTATACGTCTCAACGATTAATTTCACGGTATTTTTCACTGCCGCAGTTAGATTCATTATTTCTTGCTTTTCTATTCTATTGCTTGTTTCACATCACATTACATGTATATTATTTGGTATGGAATTTGATTTTTATCATTGCCCATCTAACTTCTTGTTATTGGCAGTGTAGCTCTATGCTTCGTTGGGTTGGAACTTGGACTTCAATCATCCATCATTCTTATTTCCTCCATTTGTAAGTCCAATCCTTCCCAATTGGATCTCTTTTTTGAACTCTTCATATAAACAAGTTTGATGAAGAAAGATGTGGATTTGATGTTTGATTAGATGAATTATATCTTGGCTATGTAACTTTAGTTACCTTTTCTTTGAAATTTGCTATATTTGGCACTCTGGGTGATCATGATTTTTTGCTCATTATGTTGATTTGTCTATTTGAGGCGTTGGGTGGATTTTGGGTGATGGGATTTTTTTGATCTATAAATAATTAGATAGTGTTTGATTTATGTGAAAGTTGTAGCGTAACTTGTGAATTGGATAAGTTCTCTCACCATTTTCTATATTCAATGAAACAAAATCTCCTCTCCACAAATGATGACCATTCTGTGTTGAATATTGCAAATTTTGGCTTTGCAAGATAAGACATTATTATGTCAGAACTTAGAAGCCATTATAATTAATTCAAAAGAAATGCTAAAAAAATATTTTAGCTATCACGTTTCAAGGGGTAGATAAAGCTTCTCCTTGGATGATGTCTTGTGTGTAATTGTGTGGGGTATATATCTCTTATACCCAGTTGTCCCTTGGTGGCCTTTGCATTTGCTTGGTTTCTTAAGAAAGTTTTACATATTACCATTCATAGTTATATATATTTAAACTAAACGTCTTTGATAGGTCTACAACCTCAAGACTTAGCTGAAACATTGTGTGTTTCACCACTATATATGGCTTTGCAAATAGTGAAACTACCGAAATATGATGCTAAGGTGACATTTATCTCTTTCCTTGGACAGTTTGAACCAATCTTCTTTCTAAAAGGTTTGTCAACAGTTCAACTTGCACTAAATATGCAAGCAGATTTCTAGAGTGTTGGTGCTATCCTGTTTCAGTTGGTAACGGGGAAAACCCCATTTTTTCAAAATAACCAAATTCAGGTTTGAGTGCTTTTCACATATATCATGAGTTACTCATCTGTATATTGGTAATGGCTGTCAACAATTTTATAATGAGTGATCTTATTTTTTTTGTTAACTTAGTCGCTGCAAAACATCTTGAAATCAAATGAGTTGCACTTCCAAACAGATAAAAGTGATTCGAGTCCTGGGTGTCTTTATTTGTGTCAAAAGTTGTTGCGCCGAAATCTAGGTATGTACTTTGTATCACTGCAGTTTGTGACATGAGCATATTAAAAATTTTATGTTGATTCTTTTTGGGATTTTTATGAAAAAATTATGCTTAAATTCTAATTAAATGGGTTTATGAAGAAAAACAATAAAAACTACAGTAGAGTTGTTTGTACTTTCCTTGTGGACTAAACTACTGTCATTGAAAATATCACATCAATTGGTTGATTTTATTGTTACACACCTGTAACTCATCATCTCCGTTCCTCCTCTTAAGCTACTCATCTTCTGTCATAGAAGTCTCCTCATCTCTTACAAATAGTATAAATAATTGTTGTAAGACTTGAATGATCCTACAAAATCCAACTGGGAAGCCACCTTTCTTCTTCTTCTCCCAACCCACTAGATGGCCCAACCTCACAATTCCACTCCAGCTCTCATCTTTGAAGCTTGAAAATCATTCGTTTCGATGTCCTGAAATCCCATTCTTCAATCGGATATCTTGATGTAGGTTGCAATGGTTGAAACATACACAAACCATGCACATTTGTTGTTTGAAAGTATGTTGGATAGAGATGTTGCATCTTGGAATGTGATGATTATGGTATTTTTGCTGGTGGGTCTCCTTGACAAATCTTTCTAACTTTTCCATCAAATGATATTGTTGGAGCTTAAGCCCGATTTGATCATGGTTTTAAGCTTAACTCAAATGATCATTGATTGTTTCCTTTAGATGTGTCATGATGGAATTAGACCAGATATGAGCACCACTCTTAGCTTATTGTCCTCATGCATTCACTCCAAAGCACTTTTACAAGGGAAGCTATTCCATTCTCGTGGTATTAAAGGAGAGTTTGATTCCAATGTATAACACTTTGATTTCTATATATTCTAAATGCAATGACCTTGTGTCTGCATGGCTTTTGTTCAATACAATTTTGTAGAGAACTTGTGTTTTTTGGACCGATATGATTAATTGGTATGCTCAGTAGGGTAAGTTGAAAATGAGCCCTGAGTTTGAAGATGAAAAAGGGCAAAACTCTTTGCTTTTTTGGTCTAACTATGAGTGTTGGAGATTTAATTTACCAACTGTAGAGGAGAATCTCTATGGGAGTATTGAGGGTTTAGGGTTTTTTTTTTCTCCAAAAAGAAAAGGAAAAAAGAAGAGTTTAAGGTTTCGTTGGGCATCAACTAGGGGGGAAGAACATGAAACCATGGTTTCAGATGAGATTGTATAAGGGCAGTTGATGATATCAGCAAGTGGGTGGTGGTATTATCAGATGGGCTAATATGGTCCCAAAAAGATGTACGGATAACTCTCCTGGCATTTTCTTATTTTTCTTAAAAAATCCGTCAAATCAAGGTTTAAACTTATTTTTTCCATAACAATCCCATTCCTTTTTAACCGCAAGGGCATATGTAGCATGCTAGTATAACTAAGAAATAATTGGCCCTTTCCATGCCTTTCATCATTGTCACTACTCTTATAGACTATTGGCATGAAATAAGATCATCTAACTTGTATGTTGCTAGTACTAATTGGAAAGTGAAACACTGTTTCAATTGTTTTCGTGGAGCATAGCATCTATGTAACATCTACTGTGCTGGTATATTCCTAGCAGACAAATCAACCCCTTTTGTTATCCACTTATCAAATTGGAAACTCATATGAGTAGTCAGCGAATTTGGTTATTTAATTTTTACCATCAATGAACACTTTCACAACAAAGCGAATAAAAACAAGTAGCATGAAACAACTTTTATTTCTATTTATTCTTCGAAGGATCTTGGTTCAATCTTTTAAAGAGCAAGATATCATGAAACAACTTTTATTGTTGAAGCTTTTTGGTATAATTTGTTTCGTCCTTGTTACCATATCTTTATTGCATTGTTGGTTGCCTCCAACTTGTCAACATTGTGTTGCTTGTGTTATGAATAAGTCTAATGGGTCGACCAAAGACTCAATCAACACTTATTGGAATATCTAAAGATTGTCTTTTAATTTATTTGGGTTTTGATAATTAAAATATCATCTTATTTAGCATGTAAAATATATATCCAAATTTTTAGATAGTTCTCTATTATTTGTAATGTGATATTTCATATAGAGTGTATCTACATTGGAGTGTGGATGCAAGTTATTCATTGTTCTACTATAAATGAATACATATTAATCTAAGTTTCATAAACCTCCCTATGGTGCTTGCTTGGATGTATACTAATCATTAGGTTAAGAAAGGAAGGACAGGCTTGGTGTAGATTAGGTGTGTGTGAAATATATATATATATATTTGATCAGTAACAAAGAGATATTATGAAGGAAAAAAGGTATAGCTAGACTTAGACAAACATGATCGTGACCCTTGATTTACTGATGTAGGCCAGACCATAGGTTGGCCAACTCAGTGGGCCCAGTCCGTCAGCCTAATTGGATACCTAGTTATTTAGGAATATTATTAGTAGTTTGATTGCATTAGGGTTAACATTAGTGGGTTTCCTATCTTGTTTAGGATTATTCTAATATTAGTAAGTTTTGTTTCTTAGGGATTAAGCCAACTCCTATATAAAGGATTTTAGGCCTCATTGTTATACATGCTTAGTTTTAATTTATAAAAGTTCTCTTTGAGATTGAAGATGTTATCGCTTGTAGTGTTTTCCTCTTATGAGGATGTCCTAGGGGCTGAATCCTTATTTTGGGTCTTTTGCCGTCGTAAAGCTCCCAAGTAATCTAGGACTTGTAATTGTAAAGCTTTTAAATGAATCTGCTAAAATGTTGAAGTGTCTGGTCAAATATATCTTATACTTTAAGGAAAAACTTTTTCAGAGTTCAAATCTAGGCGTACCATGATATCATTAGTGTTTTCATATTCCTTACCACTTCGCATTGAATGAATTGATAGGTACTTCCATACTAATCATTCATATCTAAACATGTATACATGTAATGAGTCATTCATATTCCCTATGTCTTAACTTTTGAGTGGTGCATCTTAAGGGTATTTGATTATGGTGCTAAAAGTTTTAGGCCTTTTAAAAATGACTCAAGTCATTTTGTAGTGTAGACCTCTGGCCCAGCTGGATTTCTATTTGGATTGATTTTATATGTCGTGTCCTAGGGATGGGTTTCATTAGATACTGTTACTGCAGCAGAAAGCCTGGCCCTGACTCTCCAATCTGTTGGGAGTTTAAGAGAAGCACAGGAGCTTTTACAGCGGTAATTAGTCATTTGATGTCCTTGATGTTCTTTCAGCATAATGCATGTTATATTTAGGTTCCTGGTCACCTATACTGATGGATATTTATTTCATGCATTGTCACATTTCAGGTGTCTTGACGTCAGGAAAACCATACTACATGAAAACCATATTCAGGTTCTCTGTTTTGACATTCCCTAACAAGAAATGCTTCTTAAATTCTGAGAATTTGAAGACGTGATTCTTGAATAGTGTTTTGAGTGTTCCTTCTCTTAATCCTCGGAATGATACGCAAACCTATATTACTTTTGTGTCATCCATCTCACTATCAATTTGTTAGGATATCGAAGTTATCTTTTGTGAAATTTTATTGATCTGTCTCTGTTTGTTATTAGCGAAGATGTAGCACATGTTTATTATACCTGTTAGTGCTCACTGGTGCTGGTATTTGTTTCTTCCAAGATGTTCCCAAAATGCTTTGACTCTTACAGTCTGCTTGTATTGTCATGTGCCCCCAAAAAAAAAAAAAAAGAAAAAATGTAGAAGGATAATTGACTACAGACCATCAGTCATATAACCAAGAGATTCCAATGTTATGGCTGACTTTTCCATGCAAACCAATCTGTTGCTATAAAGAAATATCATGATGTATTTTTGAGATTGCAGTTTCTATTTGGCAAATCCTTATGAAACTTATACCCAAGGTGTTTCTCTTGTTCTGAAATCTAGCTTTTGCTTTTTTACGTGTTTCCTACACTCATGCTCTCAAAACCATTTATAGACCGATTATTGGGACCATGGTAGACTGATTATTGGGACCATGGTTTGACCAGTTCTAAAAAAAGATTAATCCCAACAAACTTCTACTTTTTGTGTTTTATTTTCTGATATGGATATTCTAGATTTCTGTGAACCAAAAACCATGGAAAAGAAGGTTGTCATAGATACAATCTCTCAATGACAATAGCCCTTGGCATAGTTGGAACATGCTCACTAACATCAGCATAAATCTGTGCATTTAATTATATCATTTAAAATCCTTTTACTAAAGATCATACATAGATAAAAAAATAATAATAATAAACAATTTGAAACTCTACTTCAATAAAATTCAAAGTCTAAACTGACAATTTTTTTCATAATTTCAGAAACTAAATGATTCAAATAAAACTAGTCCTTAGAAAGTTTGGTGATATGCCTATCAACCATGAATGTCAAAGTTAAGAGCTTGATCGTTGCAGCTTCTAAAATCTTTTACAAATTGATTACCTGGCAAGGACAAACCAGGAATCAGTAACTACTGAGTAAGGAAAAACTTTACATGATTGAATACAAGGTATGTGATCATATACATCCAAATAGGTGCATTAGTAATTAAGAAACAAAGATAATGTTTTCAGAAATCAAATGGACCTACAAATCACTTAAGAGAGCTGCCTTGTTTACCCTTTTTTGGATACCAGCAGAGGCCCACAACACTTCCCAAACTCAAATTTACAACCCATACCTCGTAGCAGAACATAAGGAGCCTCTTCATCTACCACATCACAACAGTCCTCCCAAATTCAAGGCAACACACCATCCCGTAGGCACAACAAATAATCTCACCCCTAGTTCTCCGCCTTTGTTGCACAACCCCCATTGCACAACCAAGATTCCCAATAACACAACAGCCGTGGCAATCCTGCCCAAATTCAGATGTATATCAAAGCACTCATCACTTATAGGTGACCCATTTTAGACATAGGCCTGACTTTAAGAGCCGTTTCCCCAAATTGGCTCTTGTATAGGAGTGATCCTATACTGTGCTTCCACTTTCTGAATAATTACATACATATAATCATTAATCAGCATCCAAAATGAGTACTAATCAGCCAAAATTACATATATATATAATCATTTATCAGCCAAAATCAAAGTAATCTTCTATTGTGTTACTACACTGCTTGGGTTTCTGCAATGCAACCCACAACCCTTCCTGGTTGTACTTCCAGTGCCAGTGTTGGAATAGGTCAACACTATGTGTGAGGTGTCACTACAATCAGCCCCCAAATTAGTGTAACATACTTTCTTATTGCCACAACAAATTTCAGAATCTTATTTCTCTAAATTAGTTTACTTTTATAGTTCCAGTAATGGAACATGCTTCCCATAGCTAGGATGGACACATCCATAAAACCTCTATCATCTGCAATTAAATAAAGATTGAATCGAGCCCCTAAATCAGAATTGAGCCCACAGTTTGTTACATATTTTCAAATAATGAAATCTAATGCCATTATATACATATATAACATCAAGGAAGATTTCATACTTTTAAACACCAACGCATAATAGGAGAACCACATACTGTAAACGAAGTGTTTTTAGTTCAAATCAAAATTGGAATAACACAATTAACAGGCCTGAAGTATCAAATAGAAGGTTGGCAAGCCCTAGATCTCAAGATCTAGGGTTCGGCCCATCAGTATTTTTCCCAAATCTGATCCAGCTAGCCCTAGATCATTAGATCTAGGGTTTGGCGAGCACCTAAGACCAGATCTGGTCTTGGCCAGCCCTAGATCTTGTGATCTAGGGTTCTGCTTGAGAGGAAATTGTCTCTCTGTAATACAGCCCCTTTCCCATTATTGTCCAGGTCAGAGAAAACCCATTACTATCCACGTGTATGCTACAACAAAGCACCAAAAACACAATCAGGCAGTGTTTTTCCCCACCTTGTATAAAACTTTGTAGCCTTCTCTATTCATGGCAGACCGAATGACATCCAATCAGTGAGTTTCTCCTTCCTATGCCTTCTCTTGTCTTGATTCCCATAACCTTCTTGGCTATGGTTTTCTCTAAAAGATACAGATTGAAAGTGAAAGGAAGAATACCAAGGATAATGGGAGAAAAGAGGGCTTCTAAGAGGAAGGTCCCCAATGAATGTCGTGGAATGGGAATGGGCTCCCTCCACACTTGTGCAACCTCTTTTCCACTTTGGGAGATATTCGAAAGTACAATCACAAATAGAGCTGGAAACAAGAAGAATAATGCTAGAGTTTTTGTAAAGAATTGCTTGCCTTGGTGAGTCGATCTTCATCCTCTTTTATTATCAAAACTTTCCTTGATTACAACTTGACTTAAGGTAATCATTATAATGTATGGAAATGACTATCTAACATAATAGGAATCTAATTATGTACAATTGATTCTCTTGACTAAGTTTACCCATCATCATCATCATCATCATTATCATCAAAGCCTTATTCCAACTATGTTGGATTGGCTACATGAATTCTGTTTCTCCATTCCGTTCTATTTTGAGCCAAATCCTTAGATAAGTCAAACTTCTTCAAATCTGATTTAATGAACTTCATCAATGTTTTCTTCGGCCTATCCTTACATCTTGATGGGCCATCCACCTAGAGAGCTAAACTTTTTCTCACCGGTGCCATTACCGGCATATGCTCAACATGCCCAAACTATTTTAAACGGGTTTCTCTAATCTTAACCCCTATTGGTGCTATCCCTAAATACTCTTGAATGCGTTTATTTCTAATTTTATCTTTTTTAGTTTTACCACACATCCACCTAAGCATTCTCATATTTGCCACATCCATCTTATATAGGCGCCTTCTTAATTGGCCAACATTCTGCTCCATATGCCATAGCTAGTCTAACCACTGTCCTGTAAAATTTTCTCTTCAATTTCGTTGGCATTCATTTATCACAAAGCACTCCAGATGCTAGTCTCCACTTCAGCCATCTAGCTTTTATTCTAGGCTTAACATTTTCGCCAATCTCTCCATCCTTATTAATCATCGAAGCCAGATACCGAAAAGAATATGTACGTGGTATCTCATGGGTTTCAATTTTGATAGTTTTTTCAACACTTTGTATATGTTCACTAAAGTTACAATCCATATATTCTGCCTTTGTACGACTTATTTTAAAGCCTTTAGATTCTAATGCTCCTCGCCATCTCTCGAATTGTATATTTACTGCTTCTTTTGATTCATCTATCAATACTATATCATTTGCAAACAACATACACCATGATACTTCTTCTTGAATATGCACAGTTAACTCATTTATAATCAATGCAAAGAGATAATGGCTTAAGGTTGATCCCTGATGCAAACCTACAGTCACAGGGAATCCACCTGTTTCTCCACATGTGGTTCTCACATTTGTTAGTGCTCCTTCATGCATATCTTTAGAATTTGCAATGTAACCTTTGGAGACATTTCATTTCTTCAAAACCCACCAAATTAAATCCGTCGGTACCCTATCATAAGTTTTTTCTAAATCGATAAAGACCATGTGTAGATTTTTCCTCTTTGCTCAATATTTTTCCATTAATTATTTAAGTGAAAAGATAGCTTCCATAGTTGACCTCCCTGGCATAAAACCATATTGATTTTTAGCAATCTTGGTCCTCTGTCTAAGTCATTGTTCTATTATTCTCTCCTATAACTTCATAGTATGACTAAGTCTACCCGCATGTTCAAATGTGTATTGGGTTAAGGCCCATTAGAATAAAGGCGGGCCTATGAAGGGCCAAAAATACACGGGCTAGTGTTAACATCCCCCCTCCAATTGATGTTGATCCATCTGCAATAATTTACGAGCCAAGAAACTTATGACACGGTCGAGGAAGATTTTTGGTGAATATGTCAGCAAGTTGGAGTTCACTAGAAATGTGGGGAAGACTAATCACTTTGCGATCATATTCGTCTGGTATAAAATGACAATCCACCCCTATATGTTTGGTTTGTAGATCATAAAAGTCTAGATTTGTAGTGATGCGAATGGCACTAGTATTGTTAGCATGAAGGGGGGTTGATTGTTTTTAAGGAAAGCCAAGTTTAGAGAGTAATCCTCGCAACCAAAGGATCTCAGAACAAGCCAAAGACATTGCGCGATACTTCGATTTTGTGGAAGATTTTGAAACTTTATCTTTCTTCTTGTATTTCCAAGAGATCAATACTTCACTCAATTAAATGCACCACCCTGTAGTAGATTGTCTACTATCTGGACATCCTATTCAATCCACATCAGAATAAGCAATGAGAGTAAGTGGTGTGCCAACAAGGAAAAATAAACCTATTGTGGGAGATCCAAGAATATAACGAATGATTCGCTTTAGAGTAGTTAAATGAAGGTGCTATGATGTAGTCATAAACTGACTCACTGCATTCACTACACAATAGATAATAGGTCTGGTGATTGTTAAATACACTAAACTTCAAACCAAACGACAGTAAGTGGTGGGATCAGGAAGTAGATCTGCCTCATGCTGACTAAGTTTAGAATTGATTCCTAATGGTGTATCCACTAGAGTGGAGCCATGAAGACCAGTAAGTTCAATCAGATCCATGACATATTTATGTTGATGAAGAAAGAGGCCTTTGTTTGATTGACATATTTCCAAGCCTAAGAAATAAGTCAAGGGATACCTTTCATATGAAAGGCATCTTGAAGTGAAGATTGTTGCTTGTGTATCATGTTTGCATTAGTCCCAGTGATAATGATATCATCCACATATACAAGAAGAATGGTGGTCCCCTTGAGGAGGTCAGTCATTAAACATGGAAGAATCATAACGACTTTGCAGAAAATCCATACCAAGCAACATGCCATGAAACTTCTCAAACCATGCTTTGGGTGATTTTTTAAGGCCATGTAACGAACGGAGTAGCTATCGACATCTATTTTGGATTCAAAGGTGCATCCTTGGGGGAGACACATATAAACCTCATCCTTGAGGTCCCTATGTAGGAAAGCATTTTTCACATCCATCTGATAATGGGGCCATGACTGAGAAGTAGCAAGTGCTAGGATTGTGCAAACAATTGTCATCTTGCCTATAGGGGCTAAGGTCTCTTCATAATCAATGTCATACTCTTTTTCGATTGCCCAGTGCCACTAATCGTGCTTATAGTGGTTCAACAAACCATCAGGTTTCATTTTAGTGGTATAAACCCATTTGTAGCTGATGGGTTTAATAGCAAGAGAATATCGCATGACATCCCATTTGTGATTTTCCGTAAGTGCATCAGGTTGCTCTTGCATGGCCTATCTCTAACAATCAAGTTCTATGGCTCGTGAATAGGTATTAAGAATCTGAATAGAGGAAAGAGTGGTAAGCAGTGAACAATGAGTAAAACCAAGGCAATCAAGAGTTCTAGAGATCCTGGTTGATCTTCAAAGAGGGATAGAGGAGCTAATTTGAGGTTTGGAAGGCAGATCCACTGCCGTAGTGATATTAGTGGCTGGGGGCTCTGGAGTAGTCTCTTTGCATGCTATGCTGTTTGTACACAAGATTTGGTTTAAGTCTAATGACTTTAGACGAAGTAGGTTCACCAAAATTAGGAAGAAATGATATGGGAGTAGTTCAACATGGTCAACATGATTTTGGATGAAATATTGATTTTCAAAAAACACGACATTCGGAGAGACCCATATCCTATGAACCTTTGGATCATAGCAAAGAAACCCCCTTGTGCCATTTGTAGAGCCTACAAATGCACAATGGGCGGATTGGGCAATTAATTTTGTGCTTTCCGTTGGAGGAAGAATGTCACACCCCTAATTCGTAAATCAGGGTTACATAAGATTTGGAGCCAATTTAAAAATTTTTCTCAATAATAAATAACAAACCAAGAGAGGCATAAATACAAGAATTTGAATCCAACTCTCGACTTGGCCTAACCAAGAGAAGATCAGAGCTCAACGGTACCGACACGTGAAATCATTGCAAAACGGGGTAACTGGCTGAATGTGACTAAAATCCCAAAATGATGAGCTATTCCTGACATGTGTTTCATATTATACTTTCATATCATATCGAGCTTATGAACATACTTACGAACAGTCCTCCAGGATCACAACAGGTAAAAACCATGTAAACTAGGATAACAAGTGTTTTGAGTGATTTTCTGAAGAAAGCAGCTAAAAACAATCCTTTTTCGTTGAAAACGGGTTACCTACCAAATTTATGTTGAAAAAAAAAGCATAGAAACCCTAAGGTTTGAAAACTGTTGGACAGCTTTCCGACATGGAATTGCTGTCCCAAATTGGGTAAGAAGTACGAGGTGGATTCGGTGTCCGAGGGTGGACGCAGTGCATCAAGGCAACCCCTGCCAATCCTCAAAACACCCTAAGCTAGGATCCAATCGGTAAAGGGTCTCCGGTTGCGACATAAGTGTTGGATGTCGTACCCCGCGCGACTCCAAGCCTTATCGTCCCATCTAAGTCCTAGTACGAAGAGGGTAAGAGGGTTCCTAGCGTGAACCTGCGTAACATGACTGTAGTTTAGAGGAAACGGACAATACAACTTATAAGAAGAAAAGAATACCACCTATCATTTTATTAAGGTCCGAGGGTTGTCTTCGGCGGGGTGGAGTGATGATGAAACACACTTACACTCATTTTAAGGTTCGGATGTCAGGATTTATATCACCTTAGTGCTCAATCATGTAAAGATATCCTTAATCCTTAAACGGTTTACATTCAGTTCATAAACAATCAACCAACACCTCCAAACAAACCTCAATGGTGTTATATGTTCCCAACTTCTCATTTTTGGAGGCCAAATTTGAAGTCCAAGTGAGTCTAGGTGGTGATCCTAATACATGATCCTAAGTCAAGGAATTCTACTTGAGAATTGCATCCATTTTTAGACTTCCAATTGGTATATTAGCAGGGCATTTGAATGCCTAAATTTAATGTTTTAGAACCCCTAAGGATTGTCTTAAAAGTTGGTGAGAGTTTCGATGAAAATGGGGGTGGAAAGCCCCACAACTAGCTCCCCAAAGGGGGAGCCTGCAGCCTATTCAGTATTGCGAGAAGGCAATGACCAGCCCCACCTTAGTGTAATGCATTTCAGCCGGATTCTCCCTTGTTTTGGGGCATAATTGGCACCATATTTGGAGCATCAAAATACTTAATTAAACCACTCAATTGGGCTCCAATCTTACCTTAATTGATTGATCAAAATCAATTATAAAAAGTGGGGAAAACTAAGATAATACATGTCTAGTATATGTGAATCATAAAATAATCAAGTGACACATAATGATAGTGGAATTAATCACTTGCCTCAAGCTTCAATGGTCCAAATCAAGTCTCTAAAACCTTCCAATCAACTGAAACCCACCTAGACAAGAAATTCCCAAAAGAAAATGGAAAAACTAGTGAAGCGTTGGTGAATTGACTTGCATGTTGGATTTCTAGGCCTTCAAGGCATGCTGTATAGGAATCTTGAGGAAGGAAGAGGAGATATTACCTTTACCATGGCTGACTAGCAAGAAATCCATAAATGGAGGGGCTACACTAGCTCAATTTGCGAGAAAATTGCATGGATAGAGAGAGAAGAATGAGAGGAATGGGATGGTGGAATTTATTTTTTGTTAGCACAAGGTTGGTGGATGATATAGAGGGAACAAAATAAAAAAAGAAGAGGAGCAAGGGGCTGTTGCGAAGCTTTGGTCATGTTTGGCATGGTTGGGAACGAGAATGAAGGAAAAAGGAGAAGAGGGCCCATTTATATTAGATTACAGTGGGTCCTACCTATAATCTTATTCGGGCCACACTCACAAACCATTGAAATCACGCTGCTCACCAAACCACAACACAGTCAAATCAATGCAAGAGGGTCTCACCTCTAAAAAATGCACGCATGTGATATGAACAATGCATGGCCAAAAGCCAAGGAGGATTTACAAATCCAACATCCAACCAAATAGAAGCTAATGAGCATGCTGAAAACCATTCTAGACCGAAACTCCAATTGACCTAGTTGTGGGGAAGGAAAGACCTTACTAGTGGTTGTATGGTTTGGGGGAAAACTTAAAAGACGAGTTGTTAAAGAGAGGAGTGATTAAGGAAGGAGCTTTTGGCCGCATTCTGGCGACCTAGCGGCTGGGATTTCTGGCGGAAGTAGGTGAGAGTAGGAAGAAGGAAGGGAGAAATGGGGAAGAAAAGGGAAGCAAGAAGGGAAAGAAAGAGAGGAAGAAAGGAAGGAAAAGAAGGAGAAGAGGGAGGGTAGTGGCTGGCGAAAGAGGGGAGTTTGGATCCTTTGATGGGAGCTGTTGGTGAGTGGAAGGAGGAAATCGGGAGATAGAGAGAAAGAAGGGAAAATGGGGTGAGGACATTTTAGCTGGGGCAAATAAGAGGTAAGGGATAGAGAAATAAAATAAGTAAAAGAAAAGAGAATAAGATGGGGGGAGAGAGAGAAGTGGGGTGGGATTGGTTTTGATGAGGAAAAATATGAGAGAGTAAGTGGGGCAGTTTTGTTTTTAAAATAAGGTGGGGCCCACTTTAATTAAAAGTTTGATTAAAACTTGTTTTGGCCATAACTTATAAACTAGAGGTTGGATTGAGTCACCGCAAATGCAAATGTTCACGAAATTTAATGAGCTTCCCAATGACACCACTCTTGGCATGGTTTGAAAGAGTTGGAATTTTGGCCTATTTTAATGTGCTGGGCATTTTTCATGAAAGGCTTAATTTTTAGAAAATAAGATATTTAGTGGCTGAGATGACTCTGCATCGGTTAGGGTAGAAGTGGAAGGTTAATGGGATTAAGAGAGCTACCCAATGAGCCCAAAATCTTACAATTTGAAAAACTACGAAAAAGGGCTTTAACTTTCTAAAATTGCAAACTAAACCCTATTGAACTCAAACGAGCTTGAAACCCGAACAAGACTTCATACAAACGATTTTAACAGTAATTCGGACTTTGCTTCTAAACGCACTTAATTGACTTAGGCAATTAACTAAAACTAACTACATCTTGGGAGTTCAGGATGTTACAAAGAAGAACAAAACACACACACACAAAAGTGTGAAGATGAGAAAATGTGGGTTTGGTATGGAAGAGGTGATGATAGGGTGTTTGATTTTCAACACATGGGGATGGCAACCTATTTATCAGTTGTATAGCTGTGGAAAGGGCTCCTGGCAAAACACGAACAGGGATTGAGGATTCCAAATGGAGGGATCAAACGATGTCCAAAAGGTGTCTATTCATTTGTTTAGATACCCCATTTTGTTGCAGGATGTGTCACGACCCGAGCCCAGAATTCGGGGGTTAGCGAAAAGCTAAACCGGTGACACACGTACTCCCGTGCACGTGCACCCAAACCCAGTCCAGATGCACGCACACAAGGGATCTAACACGTGCGAAACAGACGAACGCGGAAGCTGTAGATATCATAGCAAGCAACAAAGAAAATAGCGGAAGCCAAAGCAGAAACAAATACGGAAGCGACAAAGACAATACACTGATATAAAACCAAATACACACCAAAACCATATACACAAAATATACAGAATACAAGTCCAAAGTCCAAAGTCCAAATACAAATCCCCTGAAACCAAAACTCAAAATCCCAAAACGAAAAGCCACTGGAAGCATGCATGAACGCACTCGGCAGAGATGATCAGGCCCACTCTGCCAAACCTGAGGGTGCCTCTACACTCGCCCCTGCAGCCTCCTCGACCGCCGGGGAGCTGGGCAAGGTATCTGTGCCTGCAACACCACAGACCACACAAATGAATACAACGATCCAGCAAATATAAGTAACAGGAAAGAAACACGCATAGTATCAAAGCGAATGAAATAGGGACAGAAGATTAAATACAGAGTCCATCTTAGTATGCTAAGCAAATCGTGCATAGGAGTAAAACATGATAATGGAATCAAAACATAGAATACTGAACTAGTTGGCTACTACGTTAACCATGTTCTCTCCAAAAGAGAGCAGAGCAGAGCAGAGCAGAGGAGAACACCGCTGTCCAGGCCAAAGGTACAACGGGTCTCGGTTCCTGGGTTCCGGGGTCCCAAGACAAAGCAACACTGCAGTTAAACAGAGATACAGAGATCTAAGCCGGAGGTAACCCCGTCGGGCATCCTAGGGCTGAGGCTGAGTAGAGCCAGACTAATACCAATCAAATCAAATCCATAGAAAGGGAGATTATCCGCTTTGAACTCACCGATGACAAAGACCGGATCTTATCCTCACGTATTAACCTCTGGGCAGAGCCACCAGGGAATACCTAAAATCAGAGATATACAAAGCCAGAGAATATACAAAGCATAGCATAGATCAAAACATAGTACAGAGCGAAGAATAATACAGATATACAGAACGAAAGCAAAATGACTGAGGAATGCATAACATAGATTAACAGAACAGAGGGCAAAACCATAAACAATATGCAATGCATCTCAGATTAATACGGAATCAAGGTTCATTACAAGCCAAGTCTAATCTAGTTGCATCACTGTCACTAACCGTGCATGTTGATGTAGTTTTAAGTTATTCGATGCACCGTTGCCATCCTAGTGTTGCAATATAATCCTCATGTGCACCGAAGTCCCTTAAACCAACACCCATGGGGAGGTGCTTAACAATGAGCAACACTCACATGAATAAGTCACAGCCTAACAGACTATTCATGCGCTCCAAAGAATCCATTTGGGCCGGTTTACGGGTATGGTTAACCTGTATTTGAGCCCTACAAGGTCACACCATTAGCCTAAGTTTAACCGATAGTTTACAGGTCTTACGGTTTAGCCATGGGTGACCTACGGCTTAGCCGTGGCATCCTACGGCGTAGCCGCAATATGCACTACGGCTTAGCCGTGGTTCCCTTCAGAACACGGCTAAACTGTCAGCTTTTCCACCTCTGATCTGATACATCTCACGGCTGAGCTACAGTCAGTATACGGCTTAGCCGTAGACCAATCCACGGCTTAGCCGTATCCACACCGTAGAAGTACTGATATCAGAAAAGTTTCGACTGATCAGAGATTAAATTCACGGCTGGGGTCACGGTTGGGTCACGGCTAGCTTACGGCTCAGCCGTAGGACAAATTACGGCTTAGCCGTAGCCTAGCCGTAGAACAAATTCAGATTTTCGAGTCTCTGGAAAGCGAGCCGTAGAAATTTACGGCTTAGCCGTACAATACAGAATACGAGTTCGGGAAGATTACAGAAACGAAATTTTTGTACAGAAACTGAATAAAACAAGCTCAACTGATTCTCATAGCTTAGAAAATGGCTGTAAAACATTATATACACTAAAGAAGATGGAAATCAAAGCATTCAAATAGAGCACCCATGTGTGTTCTCAAAGTCTGTACTTATACTTGCCTCAAATCTGACAAATCTTCTGAAATCAAGCTCCAAGCAACTAAAATCAAAACAAATCAAAGCAATCACACATGCATGAGATGAAGACATAGCAACAGAGAATGGGAGATGTAATTGGAGAGGAAATACAAAGAGTTGGGAAAGAACCCACTTACCTAAGGCAAGGACAGAGAGAGGGGAGAAATTCCAACCAAACAGTCCAACCAAACAGAGATTAGCAAAACCCAATCGAAGGAGAGAGAGAGAGAGAGAGAGAGAGAGAGATGGTGGAGGGAGCTTCACCTGGAATTCTCTCTAGCATGCAACGTGGGAGAGAAAAGAGCAGGGAGTTGGACATCTGGAGTAACTCATCTTATATAGGTTTGGAAGTTTTAAAACAAGGTCCAATGGGTTTAAGCAATTTACAGTTTAAGTCACACGAAGGTCTAACTTCTCCAATTGACTCCAAACGGATCTGACACAGTTATGGAAATTGTCGATCTCAACGAAATACGCGTGCTGACACCAAGATGATGCAAAGATGATATGAGCCAAACAAAAGCAAAATTACGAAAAAGGGCTTAGAACTAACTATCTCAGGTCAAAGGTCACTCAACTACCTATCCCAGGCCCAAAACCAAGTCCAAAAGAATAAACAAAACAAAACACACACTAATGAGCCACTAATCCGGCTCAAAGGGGATCGGAGTGTTACATCCTCCCCCACTAGGAATCATTCCGTCCTCGGAATGACTACCTACCTGCGCAAAGAGATGTGGGTACTGGCGCGCTAGCTGCTCCTCTAGCTCCCAAGTAGCCTCATCTGGACCATGATGCTCCCACAACACTTTCACCCATCTGATAGCCCTGGTACGAAGAATCTGCTCTCGTGTCCCAACGATGCGAAGCGGACGCTCAACGTAAGTCGCATTAGGCTGAATCTGGATATCATCGTAGCGAATCACATGGCTCGGATCTGGCACATACTTACGGAGCATCGACACATGGAACACATCGTGCACACCGGAGAACTCAACTGGAAGCGTCAACCGATAAGCTAAATCTCCAACTCGGCTCTTGACTTCGAACGGTCCTACATATCTCGGAGCTAACTTGCCCTTCTGACCAAATCGAACTGTGCCCTTCATCGGAGAAACTTTAAGGAACACCCAATCTCCAACTTGGAATGCCAAAGGTCTCCTCCGAGTATCCGCATAGCTCTTCTGCCTGGACCGAGCAATCTTCAGATTCTCTATCACTTTCTGCACTTTCTCTGTCGTCTCAGCAATGATCGTCGGACCATGGAAACTTCTAGTTCCAACTTCTTCCCAGCACACTGGGGTCCTGCACTTGCGTCCGTATAGAGCCTCATAAGGTGCCATACCAATACTCTCATGGAAGCTGTTGTTGTAAGCAAACTCACACAAGGCCAGATGTGTATCCCATTCCTTCTCAAAGTTCAGCACACTAGCTCTGAGCATATCCTCCAACGTCTGAATGGTACGCTCCGACTGTCCATCGGTCTGGGGGTGGTATGCCGTACTAAAACTCAGCGTCGTACCCATAGCTTCCTGAAATGCTTTCCAGAATGAAGATACAAAACGACTGTCGCGATCGGACACAATCGATACTGGGGTGCCATGCAATCTGACTATCTCGTCAACAAATTTCTTGGCCATCTCTGTGAATGTCATCCCTTTCTTGAACGGAAGGAAATGTGCTGACTTGGTCAATCTGTCCACTATTACCCAGATCGCATTATTCTTTCTACTGGTCGGCGGAAAACCGGAGACGAAATCCATCGTAATGTGCTCCCACTTCCACTGCGGGGTGTGCAATGGATGCAATGATCCTGGAGGTCGCTGATGATCAGCTTTTACCCTCTGACAGGTCAAACATCGAGCTACGAACCCTGCGATCTCCCGCTTCATATTGTTCCACCAAAATCTATCCTTCAAGTTCCGGTACATCTTCGTACTCCCGGGGTGCATCGCATATCGGGCATCGTGCGCATCTGTCATCAATTTCTCTTTCAACTCATCCACAGCGGGAACACACAATCTGTCCCTGAAGTACAAAACTCCATCCACCAAGCTGAAATCCGGTCGATCTGCAATCCGATCTCTGAACTTCACCAGGAGGGGGTCCTCAAACTGGCGATCCTTGATCTGCTGAATCACCTCAGGCTGAAACACGACGGTAGTAGCTAATGTCACCAATCCACCTACCGTCCGAACCTCAACAGGCTGATCATGCACAAGCATATAAAATCCTGCCAACACCTGAAGACTGTCTGTCCTCCTGCTGAGTGCATCTGCAACTACATTGCCCTTGCCTGGGTGGTACTTGATCGGAAAGTCGTAATCTTTGATGAACTCCAACCATCTTCGCTGCCTCATATTCAAGTCATGCTGATCAAACAAGTACTGCAGACTGTGATGATCGGAATGGACCTCAAACTTCACACCGTACAGGTAATGTCGCCACAACTTCAGTGCAAATACAATGGCTGCTAACTCCAAGTCATGTGTGGCATAGTTCTTCTCATGTTCTTTCAGCTGTCTGGATCCATAGGCAATCACCTTCTGATTCTGCATCAGTACACAGCCTAATCCAACTCGAGAAGCATCGGAATAAATCACAAATCCTTCACTACCATCCGGGAGAGTCAACACTGGCGCCGTAGTGAGCTTTTCTTTCAACATCTGAAAACTACGCTCACACTTCTCTGTCCACTCATACGGAACCTTCTTCCGAGTCAACTGAGTCAGCGGGGCTGAAATCTTTGAGAAATCCTGCACGAACCTGCGGTAATATCCCGCTAATCCCAGAAAACTCCGAATCTCCGTCACTGATCTAGGACGGGGCCAATGGACTACTGCCTCAATCTTAGCCGGATCCACCATCAATCCATCTCTAGAAATCTTATGACCCAGAAATGCAACTTGCTCTAACCAGAAATCACACTTGGACAACTTGGCATACAACTTGTGATCTCTAAGCAGCTGCAATGCTTTCCTCAGATGGTCTGTATGTTCCTCAGCAGTCTTCGAATAGACCAATATGTCATCTATGAAAACCACAACAAACTGGTCCAAGAATGAAGTAAACACCCTGTTCATCAACGCCATAAAAGCTGCGGGTGCGTTCGTTAAACCAAATGGCATGACAAGGAACTCGTAGTGTCCATACCGAGTCCTGAAAGCTGTCTTAGGAACATCTTCATCCTTCACCCTGAGCTGGTGATATCCTGACCTCAAGTCAATCTTCGAGAAATAAGCTGCACCCTGAAGCTGATCGAACAACTCATCGATCCTAGGCAATGGATATTTGTTCTTGATAGTCACTTTGTTCAACTGTCTGTAGTCAATGCACATCCGGAAACTGCCATCCTTCTTTTTGACAAACAATACAGGAGCTCCCCAAGGTGAAACACTTGGGCGTATGAACCCTTTATCCAACAAATCCTGCAACTGTTTCTTCAATTCCAACAATTCTGCAGGTGCCATACGATATGGAGCTCTACTGATGGGTGCTGTACCTGGCATCAAATTAATCGCAAACTCTATCTCTCGAGCTGGTGGTAACCCTGGCACATCCTCCGGAAAGACATCCGGGAACTCGCTGACTACTGGAATCTCGCTGAGCTGTCGCTGATCTTTCTTCTCTGAAATGAATGCAAGAAATCCTTCACATCCCCTACGAAGCATCCTGTCTGCTTTACAAGCAGATATCACACGCCTGGGGCACTTCGTCTGGCTGCCCTCAAATCGGAATCCGCTGCCCAAATCAAAATAAATAGCCTTGCTGTAGCAATTGATACACGCATGATATCTCGCAAGCCAGTCCATACCAAGGATCACATCAAAATCCAGTGTCGTGAGCAACACGAGGTCTACTGGGAGCTGATGACCAGCTATCCGCACATCACACTGAGGGTAGAAAACACTGCACTCCACCTGTTTACCAACCGGAGTGGATACTAACAACAAGTAGGGAAGTGGTGTAGGTCGCTGTCGAAGCTGCACAGCAAAATGGGGTGCTACGTACGAACGCGTAGACCCTGAGTCAAATAAAGCTAAAGCCTCTGCATCAGAAATTAAAATTTTACCTTCCACTACCGTGGCCTCCTCCGCGCCCTCATGCGTAGCAGCATATGCTCGGGCTGTCTGGCGGTTCTGCGTCTGGCCTGGGCGAGCTGGCTGAGATCTGCCCTGTGCTGTAGGTCCTGTCTGTCTCGTCTGTGGAGAGGACTGAAACTTCGGGCATTGGGCCCGCCTGTGGTCCGTAGAGCCACACCCGAAACAAGCCCCACTCTTCCTCCAACATCTATCGGTGGGGTGATCCTTCCCACAGTGACTGCAAACCACCTGAGAACTGCTCGAACTGCCCTGCTTACCCTTGAACTTCTTCTGGAACTGACTTCTACCACTGAAACCTGCTGCCCTCTTAGCCTCTGTTCGCTCCTCCTCAAAGATAGCCTCTGCATCATAAGCCCTGTCAATAGCGTCATCCAATGTAGCCGGCCACATACAAGCAACCACGTGGCGTTTGTGTCTCGGATTCAGGCCGTTGACGAAGCGAGTCACCTTCTTATGCTCCGTGTTCACCATATCCTCTCCGAAGTGGGACAACTCTGTAAACTTGTGTACATAATCTGCAACTGGCATCTGTCTCTGCTGAAGGTTGAAGAATTCCACTTCCTTGGCTCGCTGAATATGGAGAGGCATGAACTTACGACGGAATTGCTGCTTGAAGGTCTCCCAAACTGTGGCACTGGGCATAGTCTGAAATGAGGTCTTAACACTCCTCCACCATGTCTTAGCTACACTCCGAAGCATAGAGGCTGTGAGAACTACCTTCTGCTTGTTGCTGCACACAATCGTATCAAACAACTCTTCAGTCTGCTCCAACCATTGCTCAGCCTGCAATGCATCCTCTATTCCATGAAACTCAGTCGCCCCTCGCTTACGGAACTTGTCGAAAAGAGCATTAGGATCTGATTCCTTAGGCTGGAAAATCACCTGCTGATCTACATGAGGTGATGCTACTGCAGCAGCCTGACTCTGCCTATCTACCATGGATGCCATCTGCGCCTGTAATGATTGCATAGACTGCATCATCATCATCAAGCGCTCCTCACTGCTGATATGTGGGGGTACCGATCCACTATCACCGTTATGGCCCTGTTGATTCTCATCCCTAGATCCGGATCCTGATGCCATCCTGCAAAAGGAAAAGAAACACAACACACACAAATATAAAATGCCCTGAGTTAGTCCGATCCCAAATCAACCTATGAGACTTCGAGTCAAATAGTTGATAGCGTTGTCTCACCACGATCTTAGATGCCTACATGCTTATACTAGCATGCTCTGATACCATACAATACGTATGTCACGACCCGAGCCCAGAATTCGGGGGTTAGCGAAAAGCTAAACCGGTGACACACGTACTCCCGTGCACGTGCACCCAAACCCAGTCCAGATGCACGCACACAAGGGATCTAACACGTGCGAAACAGACGAACGCGGAAGCTGTAGATATCATAGCAAGCAACAAAGAAAATAGCGGAAGCCAAAGCAGAAACAAATACGGAAGCGACAAAGACAATACACTGATATAAAACCAAATACACACCAAAACCATATACACAAAATATACAGAATACAAGTCCAAAGTCCAAAGTCCAAATACAAATCCCCTGAAACCAAAACTCAAAATCCCAAAACGAAAAGCCACTGGAAGCATGCATGAACGCACTCGGCAGAGATGATCAGGCCCACTCTGCCAAACCTGAGGGTGCCTCTACACTCGCCCCTGCAGCCTCCTCGACCGCCGGGGAGCTGGGCAAGGTATCTGTGCCTGCAACACCACAGACCACACAAATGAATACAACGATCCAGCAAATATAAGTAACAGGAAAGAAACACGCATAGTATCAAAGCGAATGAAATAGGGACAGAAGATTAAATACAGAGTCCATCTTAGTATGCTAAGCAAATCGTGCATAGGAGTAAAACATGATAATGGAATCAAAACATAGAATACTGAACTAGTTGGCTACTACGTTAACCATGTTCTCTCCAAAAGAGAGCAGAGCAGAGGAGAACACCGCTGTCCAGGCCAAAGGTACAACGGGTCTCGGTTCCTGGGTTCCGGGGTCCCAAGACAAAGCAACACTGCAGTTAAACAGAGATACAGAGATCTAAGCCGGAGGTAACCCCGTCGGGCATCCTAGGGCTGAGGCTGAGTAGAGCCAGACTAATACCAATCAAATCAAATCCATAGAAAGGGAGATTATCCGCTTTGAACTCACCGATGACAAAGACCGGATCTTATCCTCACGTATTAACCTCTGGGCAGAGCCACCAGGGAATACCCAAAAATCAGAGATATACAAAGCCAGAGAATATACAAAGCATAGCATAGATCAAAACATAGTACAGAGCGAAGAATAATACAGATATACAGAACGAAAGCAAAATGTCTGAGGAATGCATAACATAGATTAACAGAACAGAGGGCAAAACCATAAACAATATGCAATGCATCTCAGATTAATACGGAATCAAGGTTCATTACAAGCCAAGTCTAATCTAGTTGCATCACTGTCACTAACCGTGCATGTTGATGTAGTTTTAAGTTATTCGATGCACCGTTGCCATCCTAGTGTTGCAATATAATCCTCATGTGCACCGAAGTCCCTTAAACCAACACCCATGGGGAGGTGCTTAACAATGAGCAACACTCACATGAATAAGTCACAGCCTAACAGACTATTCATGCGCTCCAAAGAATCCATTTGGGCCGGTTTACGGGTATGGTTAACCTGTATTTGAGCCCTACAAGGTCACACCATTAGCCTAAGTTTAACCGATAGTTTACAGGTCTTACGGTTTAGCCATGGGTGACCTACGGCTTAGCCGTGGCATCCTACGGCGTAGCCGCAATATGCACTACGGCTTAGCCGTGGTTCCCTTCAGAACACGGCTAAACTGTCAGCTTTTCCACCTCTGATCTGATACATCTCACGGCTGAGCTACAGTCAGTATACGGCTTAGCCGTAGACCAATCCACGGCTTAGCCGTATCCACACCGTAGAAGTACTGATATCAGAAAAGTTTCGACTGATCAGAGATTAAATTCACGGCTGGGGTCACGGTTGGGTCACGGCTAGCTTACGGCTCAGCCGTAGGACAAATTACGGCTTAGCCGTAGCCTAGCCGTAGAACAAATTCAGATTTTCGAGTCTCTGGAAAGCGAGCCGTAGAAATTTACGGCTTAGCCGTACAATACAGAATACGAGTTCGGGAAGATTACAGAAACGAAATTTTTGTACAGAAACTGAATAAAACAAGCTCAACTGATTCTCATAGCTTAGAAAATGGCTGTAAAACATTATATACACTAAAGAAGATGGAAATCAAAGCATTCAAATAGAGCACCCATGTGTGTTCTCAAAGTCTGTACTTATACTTGCCTCAAATCTGACAAATCTTCTGAAATCAAGCTCCAAGCAACTAAAATCAAAACAAATCAAAGCAATCACACATGCATGAGATGAAGACATAGCAACAGAGAATGGGAGATGTAATTGGAGAGGAAATACAAAGAGTTGGGAAAGAACCCACTTACCTAAGGCAAGGACAGAGAGAGGGGAGAAATTCCAACCAAACAGTCCAACCAAACAGAGATTAGCAAAACCCAATCGAAGGAGAGAGAGAGAGAGAGAGAGAGAGAGAGATGGTGGAGGGAGCTTCACCTGGAATTCTCTCTAGCATGCAACGTGGGAGAGAAAAGAGCAGGGAGTTGGACATCTGGAGTAACTCATCTTATATAGGTTTGGAAGTTTTAAAACAAGGTCCAATGGGTTTAAGCAATTTACAGTTTAAGTCACACGAAGGTCTAACTTCTCCAATTGACTCCAAACGGATCTGACACAGTTATGGAAATTGTCGATCTCAACGAAATACGCGTGCTGACACCAAGATGATGCAAAGATGATATGAGCCAAACAAAAGCAAAATTACGAAAAAGGGCTTAGAACTAACTATCTCAGGTCAAAGGTCACTCAACTACCTATCCCAGGCCCAAAACCAAGTCCAAAAGAATAAACAAAACAAAACACACACTAATGAGCCACTAATCCGGCTCAAAGGGGATCGGAGTGTTACAGGATGTAGGAACATATTTGCTGGGATATGATCCCTTAGATTTGGAGAAATTGTGGAAAATCTTTTAACTTCCCAAAGCTATTGAAAACATGTTCTAACCCCAACACTAAGTTGGTCCACATATAAAACACCCATAAAAACTAATAATCATAATTAGTTACCCATAATTAGCCATAAGTACATATAATAATGGTTGGGGTCTTTACACGAATCTCGTACGTATGCCGCACCATTATCGGGCCATACTGCGTTCATGCGGGTGTATCGTCTTTTTTGCCGCATCCATGTATTACAGAAGGTAAGCATACTCGGCACCTATGCACCAAAGGACAGCATCAGCAAACTACAAAAGTCATGGCAAATGGGTAAACATCATCCAGAATACTATGTAATATAGGAAAGCAAGTAAAGAAAGGGATGATCATGTAAAGAATACACCAGATGTTCTATGGAGAAACAAAAACAATAAAGAGGGAAAGGAAACACCCTAACCACCTCTACGCACCCACACACACAGCCCCTACATAGAGACGCCCCTCCTGTGCTGAACTAACAGCATTAGTGATGTTCGACACACAATAAATCCTAAGTCAAGTGAAGGGTTCGCATTTCCGTGCAAATGGTCCAATCATTGGAGAAATTATTCATGTTCATCATTCGGTTCCACACCAAGTACACACACACACACACACACTGAATAGTCCTTTTTGAGCATCACACTGCTTACCAAGCTACAACACGGTCCAATCAATGCAAGAGGGTGTTACCTCTAAGAAACGCACACAAGCGATATGAACACTGCATGCCCAAAAGCCAAGGAGGATTTAGAAATCTGACTAGCAATTACAAAGAAAAGAAGCTAATGAGCATGCTAAAAACCATTTTAGACTAAAACTCCAATTGACCTAGCTATGGGGAAGGGAAGACCTTACTTAGTGCTTGTATGATTTGGGGAAAACTTGAAAGAGGGGTTCTTGAAGAGAGGAGTGGTCAAGGAAGGAGCTTTTGGCAGCATTCCGGCGACCTAGCGGGCTGGGTTCTGGTAGTAGTAGGTGAGAGGAGAAAGAAGAAGGAAGGGAGAAATGGGGAAGAAAAGGGAAGCAAGAAGGGAAAGAAAGAGAGGAAAAAAGGGGAAGGGAAAGGAGAAGAGGGAGGGTCAGTGGCTGGCGAGAGAGTGGGGAGTTCGGATCCTCTGATGGGAGCTGTTGGTGAGGGGAAAAGAGGAAATTGGGAGACAGAGAGAGAAGGGAAAATGGGGCAAGGACATTTCAGCTGGGGGAAATAAGGGATAAGGGACAGAGAAATAAAATAAGAAAAAGAAAAGAGACTATGATGGGGAGAGAAAGAGAGAGAATAATAATGGAGGAGACAGAATGAGGAGTGAGAGGTGGGGTGGGATCGGTTTTGATGAGGGAAAATAAGAGAGCGTAAGTGGGGAGGCTTTGTTTTTAAAATAAGGTGGGGCCCACTTTAATTAAAAGTTTGATTAAAACTTTTTTTGACCACAACTTATAAATCAGAGGTCGGATTGAGTCACCACAAATGCCAATGTTCATGAAATTTAATGAGCTTCCCAATGACACCACTCTTGGCATGGTTTAAAAGAGTCGGAATTTGGCCTATTTTAATGTGTTGGTTATCTTTTATAAAAGGCTTAATTTTCAGAAAATAAGATATTTAGTGGCTGAGATGGGCCTAGGTCGGTTAGGGTAGAATGGGAAGGTTAATGGGATTAAGAGAGCTACCCAATGAGCCCAAAATCTCACAATTCAAAAAACTACGAAAAAGGGCTTTTAACTTTCTAAAATTGCAAACTACACCTTATTGAACTCAAGCAAGCTCAAAACCCGAACAAGACTTTGTATAGACGATTTTAACAATAATTTGGTCTTGCATAGCTTCTAAACGCACTTAATTGACTCATCATCATCATCCCAACTGTGTTGGGGTCGACTATATGAATTCTGTTTCTCCATTCCATTCTATTTTGAGCCAAATCCTTATATAAGTTAAACTTTTTCAAATCGGATTTAATGACCTGTATCAATGTTTTCTTCGGCTTACCTCTACCTCTTGATGGGCCATCTACATGGATATTCAAACTTTCTCTCACCGGTGCCATTAATGGCATGCGATCAATACGCCCAAACCATCTTAAATGGGTTTCTCTAATCTTATCCCATATTGGTGTTGCCCCTAAATGCTTTCAAAAGCGCTCATTTCTAATTTTATCTTTCATAGTTTTACCACTTATCCACCTAAGCATTCTCATCTCAGCCACATCCATCTTATGTATGTCTTCTTAATTGGCCAACATTCTGCTCCATATGTTATAGCTAGTCTAACTACTGTCTTGTAAAAATTACTCTTGAATTTCATTGGCATTATTCATCTGTCATGAAGCACTCCAGAAGCTAATCTCCACTCCAGCCATCCAGCTTTTATTTAATGCTTAACATCTTCGTTAATCTCCCCATCCTTACTAATCATCGAGCCCAAATACCAAAAAGAATCTCTACATGGTATCTCATGGTTTCAATTTTGATAGTGGTTTCAACACTTTGTATATGTCCACTGAAGTTGTGTAATAACCCTGAATTTTTTTGAGTGGGCCAACTGGGTTTAGAAAGGCCCAGTTTCGACTAGTCCAACTCATGACTGGATTGGGCTACTGGGCCAAAACTTTCAGGTTCAGATATATGATCTAAATCCACTTATTTGTGACTGTGTAGCTTCCCAAAGAAGGCTCCTCGTTTTATACCAATAGACATAACTTTTGGCCTTCCCCATATGACCTTTAAAAGCGGAGAATTTCTTTTAGGACTCCTCCATTGGACGTCCAATACTCTATAAGAAGAGACCTCCTCTCTTCTTTGGCCACTTTCTCATGGATGAAGAGTAGAAGTTTAATGTTTTGATATTTGAAAATTGAAGCAAAGAATTTCGGCAAGGAGCTTTTGCCTAGTGGATGTTTGATTTGAGGTCACTCATTACTTACACCAGGTGAATAGAACTTCTCATACATTCAATCGAATATTTTGCTATCAATGAAAATGATTCTTCATAAATCATTGTGTTGAATTGAACCAATGTACATATATATAAGTTCCTGTAGATATTTGTGCCTAAGAACAAGATGCAAATCCATCTTTGAGATTGATAGGCAACCTCGTGGATGTGTTTCCTTTGATTTAGACCAATGAGAGTCCGTTATACTAATAATCAGACCTGTACTGATGGATTTACAAGGCTGTCGATATGTCTGTAATGGAAAATAAAGGTTTAAACTTACCATCTTTGTGCAGATGTTTGGTTAATTGTTTCCTATGATAAATATGCTTCTGAAGGATTGTTTTTATCATTCAATATGATAGTTTAATGTGTAAATTAATTCAGAACTGGGATAAGTACCAATTCAAGTCGTCAAAAAGAAGCCTGATTGTTTGTGGGTGGTGGGCCCATGTGGCCCACCTGATCTAGGATCAAGCTACCACATCTAAAAGGGGACTGGTGGACGACCACGGGAATGGTGGACCCATAATGATTGGACCATTGGGCCCCCTTCATCCAAAGGATCCAAATGGACTAGGCCTGAGACCCACTTCATTTGGCACAGGCTCTGTTGAACCATATTTCTTTTATATTGTTGTGAGAAACTAATTAGAGTCACATGACATAAATTCTGGATATTTGCATAGAAGCTTTCCTTCCTTTAGAGTGGTTTAAACCTTACGTCTTTAAGAAGTAACAGTGACTGCTACTCCCCTAATGGTAATTAACTGTGAAAATGTTCTATTAGAATTTGTTGTAACCTTATGTGTATTATAGTATAATGTCTAAGAAGCACCTTGATTTTCTATTAAATTAAGAACATGTGATCAAGATGAAAAAAAAAATACTGTAATTAGTTTGAGATCAAATTTTAACTGCCTTTATCTTATTGTTAGATTGTTTTACTATTCATTAGTAGTATTCTAATTCTTATTTTTATTAGATTCAGGTTTAATATTATCAATAAAAACTATTGTGTTAAGCGAGTATTTAAAGTGGGACTCATGACACCTGAACATAATGATTAGATCAAATTTAAATGTAGGTATTTGGATCTGGTTTTTATTCTATGACAAAATAGAAAATCGAAGACGTGGTCAATGCCACATAACTGCGATACCAATAATGATCCAGAGTGGGGCGAGATTCAATAGGAAATATGTGGGATTGGCCAATGGTAAATGTGATGATGACTATTATAAAACCTATGAACAAGAAAATGAACCCAGTATTATGATTGCTATGGAGTATTTGTTGTTATGCTGTTATTGGGTTCAATCTTCGAATGACGAATGGTGACAGTTTTGTCATGAAAAAAATATAAATTTCCATGTGGGAACATGAGAACCACTATGAATTGAGATGGGTGACGGTCTTGTCACGACACGAATATGAATCCCCTTGTTCAAACAACTCCTATGAATTAAGATGGGTGACAATCTTGTCACGACACGAATATAAATCCTCTTGTTCAAATAACTCCTATGAATTAGGATGGGTGATAGTCTTGTCATGACGCGAATATGAAGACCGGATGAAAGTACAAAATAACAATCATGGTATACGTTAAGCCATCTTGTTGAATAAGATAATAGATTTGTAGTAAGGTGTAGTGAAAGAAATACATGGTTCAATGGTAGGGAGTGTGACACATTACCAATAGTAGTAATAGGAATACTGCCACCATCTGTAGTATTGATTTGGAGATTTCCATCATATTTCTTTAGATTAGAAAGATTGTCTTTTGAAAAAGTTATATAATTGGAAGCTTCCAAATCAAGGTACCAAGTGGAAGTAAAAGTTTTGTTTTTACCCACAAAGTACCAAGATTAGAAAAAGCATTGACAATCATTTGTTGAACCAATTCGGGAGTGAGAGTGCCAGAGGAGGTAGGTGGTACAATAGTAGATGTATTGGTGATCGGCTTTTGCATGGTTGCGGGATTAGCCTTTTGATTCTGAGGGTGCTTCTTGTTAAGTAAATTGTTTGCCGCAACTCTTAACGCCTAGGCATTTTGGTTGCAATGGTTAGCAATTCTTGAGTGAAAGTGCCAGAGGAGGTAGGTGGTACAATAGTAGATGTATTGGTGATCGGCTTTTGCATGGTTGCGGGATTAGCCTTTTGATTTTGAGGGTGCTTCTTGTTAAGTAAATTGTTTGCCGCAACTCTTAACGCCTAGGCATTTTGGTTGCAATGGTTAGCAATTCTTGAGATGGTATTAGAGCTACCACAAGTCTTGGGTTCAAATTCATGCTGCCGTGTCCTTAGTATTATGTTGCAAGTGCAAGCGTGCAGGGCAGAAGGCCCCATGCAGCTCTATGACGGGTGTGTGCTTTGAGTTCGGGCTATGTTTTTCCCGACGGAGGTGTTAAGTATATTGTTTGCCGCAACTCTAATGCCTAGGCATTTTGGTTGTAATGGTTAGTGACTCTTGACACTTCCTGTATTTTGGAAGAACATGTCCTTTATTTTTCCATTAAGAACAAAATTTTTGGTTGCATTGTGTAGCAAAATGTCCATATTTTTGACAACTGTAACATTGTATCTAGCTTATCTCACTCCCTTGTGGATTTCCTTCGTAGCAAAGGTGACATATATGAGACCACTTGAAGTTTGTTGAGCAAGTGCAGCTTGTGTAGCAAGTCATTCTTGTTGCAGAAGTTCATTCAAGCAGGTTTCAATTGATGGTGAACGTATGTGACTCATTAAATTGGATTGGATCATTTCAAACTTCAGATTTGGTTTCATTAAGAACTGATCTCTTTGAGTAGTCTTATGAATATTTTGAAGAGTTGCCAAGGATGTAGTAGGAATATCCGTATAAATGATTTCAGCATAGTCAGCCCACAAGCTAATGAATTGGGAGTAGTAAGTCTGGATGGACATGCTCCCTATGTATATTGGGCTATCTTATGTTCCAAATGAAATTTCCGTTCCGAATTCTCTTGCTGATAGATGGCTCTCAAATAGTCCCACATGTCTTTAGTAATCTTGTAGGGTCTAAGATGCAAAATTAATTGGGATTCAATAGAGCTAAGAATCCAACTCATAATCTGGGCATCTTTGGTATCCCATTTTGGGATTGCTTTTTCATTGGTGGGTCTAGAATCAGATCCATCAACATGACCCCACAAATTGGCGGACCTAGGAGTTTTGGTTGAGGGGGGCTTATGTTAGTCACTTGAAAAGTCAATTAGTATTTTTTTCATTGTTTTTTTAATCAAATCTAATAAAGAAATTAACATATGTAATAAAGCACGCAATTAACACACATCTTATCCAAATATTTAACTTGTTTTCTTCCAATCTAAATTAGATGTCATACAACTATAGGAATTCGAAAGGAACCAGGCCATACACCTCAGCTTGATATGAATTTGAAAGATGAAGATCTCCAAGATATTTTAGCCTCGCGCCAAGCCACTTAAGAGAAGAAAAATGGTGGCAGAAAATAATCCACTTGAGAAACATGTGATTGAGAGTCATTTAAACAGAAACTACTCCATGTGACTGAACTTTCAATGTCAATGAGAGTTATTTAAACATGTGATTGAGAGTCATCTAAATAAAAAACAATGTCCAAAATATTTCTTGACTTTGATGTGAATTCTTTGTGTTCTAAGCAAGTTGCAGAGGAAAATGCAATTGGATATGAGACCAACTTCATGCAAATAGCAAAAAATTCAAAAAAACTAAATTTCAACTAGAGGAAAAAATGTTAAATTTCAATACCATATTAGAAAGAATGTTTAATATCAACTAAAACACATCACTAGAACATGGAGAATCCTGCTAATTTGTCGCATTGTAAACTGGCCATGGATTATTAGAGAGACCATTAATAAGGATAGACCCTCTACAAGCAAATAGGCCCTTATTGAAGTAAAATCCTATGATTTGTCATTAGAGGGGATCTATGATGCCTATATGCGGACATGGGTACGGATACGGACAGGGAATGAGGGTTCGATGCACCGACTTGAAGATTTTAGGACACATATATGGGTACGGCATTTCAAAAAATATATACATATAAATACTTATTGTAGTGCTTAAATATTACGAGGCCCATTGTGTAGATAAAATTTTCAATGAGATGGGCCTAATAGTATCTTAGCATAGAAAAAAAGAAAAGAAAAGAAAAGAAAAGAAAAGTGAGCAAAGTGTCTAGTTGGCCCAATAGCTTAACATTAAAATAGAAAAAAAAGAAAAAAAAAAGCCCAACGGGCCCATTCTCATTAATAAAATGCAATGGGTTTTTTTGCCCTTTTTGCATCTCTAGGGCATCATTGAACAATAAAAAAGAAGAAGAAGAATGAATAAGAAGTGGAAGCGTACATGTTGCCTGAAGCTAGAAGCAGCAACAGTAGCAGAAAGCAAAACAGTGCTCTACCACCTTCTTGAAGAAGCAACCCTTAAAAAAAAAGCAGCAGCCCCTGTCAAGTTAGTTGTCTTCTTCCTCGTTGCCACCTTCTTCTCATCTCCTTTTTTACTTTCCTTTTGATCAAATTGAGAGAGAGCTCATTTAGGAGTAAATTGATCAAAATGGACAAAATTTGCTGTAATTTTGGGCAAAAAATATTGCATAACCGTATCTTAAAATTAAGGGCGGTATCTTGCCGTATACCATACCCATATCCATATCGTATCGTATTGATACGGGTACCACAGGGCATTTAGAGTATCCATGTATCATAGGAGGGGATGCCATCCATTTAGATTAATCCAAATTATCAAATCCTACGCTTTGAAACTTATGCTGTGTGGGTTACTTTGGAAAAAAATAGAAACGGGTATCCACTTGGAAATCCTAACATAACTACATAGAAAATGGTGGACAGCTCTCTGCTCAAATGAAAAATCTTGTGGACCCAAAGCAACGACTAGCCATTTATTTATGCATCATACAATCCAGTGCTCCATGTGAGACTGACTTATGATCAGCGACTCCCACTCCAAACCCCAGAAACACACCCAAATTCTTACATGCATGAGTCCCATTGGTTCTGCTACATCCAAATGACATGATTCATTCTGGAATTCAACGAATCCCTAAAATTTTGCAAGGCCCTTGGCATTTATGTGGTGGACCTCAAACCACCATGTTAGATATATCTCCTCTCCTCTCATCAGTAGGGCTTGAAAATGGAAGAATGCATCAATAAAAGATGGAAACCAGCATGCTAATTAGATTGTCATTTTTTTTTCCTAGGTATATAAATACGAACACAATCAGGCTCATAAGTCCATTGCTCATTTAACTTATCCTTTTGGTGTTTCCTTTCTTTTCTTTACTCTAAAAGCGAAAACTTTCAACTTATTCTAGTGGTCTAACTGACAATATTGCTTTTACAAGGAAACAAAATGCAGCTGAGATTGTTTTACTTACTCAATGTATTTCGATGAAGGGCCCAACTTAAGAAAGAACTTTTTGATGATTTCTATTTCCTTCATCTAACCATCTTTACTAGCCATTCAGGTCTCTTTTCTAAAAAAGCCAGATTTTCATAATTTTACCTTTTGCAATATATTGCATCAAATTGGACAAAGTGGTAGAGAGAGAGAGAGAGAGAGAGAGAGAGAGAGAGAGAGAGAGCAGACTTGAGATATACTAGCCAGAGAGAGGGATGCCGGTGGTGGTGTTGTGCTCTGATGGTGATGTCGGTCGCCTGAGATGGTTCTAGTGACTTGGGGATTTTTGAGGGAGGGAAGCAGAGAGAGACAGAAATGGGATTTGGTAATTTTTTTTGAGAGGGAGGGAAAGAAACGAAAAAGGGGGAAAACAGGTAGGGGCTTAGGGATTTTTTAACTAGGGGCTGGGGCAAATGGGCCTTATGGCCCTTATGAGCTTTTCCAATTTTTTTTTTTTTTTCTGGCATGGGGTTTCAGCCCCCAACCCATGATAAGTAGGTCCACCCCTGACCCCACAGCTCTTTACCTTTAAGGTAAATCTGTAATTGGATGGCCCAAGAGGTGTAGTTTTTCTCATTAATTTTAATAATGGGAGTTTCACTTTTATCCATTTGATCAACTGTCTTCGATTGAGAGAAAGAACTGCAAAGATAATTTAGGAGGGTAATAAAGCAGTCAAAACAAAAATGCAATGCAGATGTATCAAGATAATCTTAAAGGAATTATTTCTTCTTAAATCTGTGACCAAAAAACCAAGCACAGAAGAAGCCAGCATGTGCTGACCCCCAAAACATAGAAAATAAGGTGCTGGGCAACCTCTATTTCAGGCACTAGAATGCTGGTTTTCCTTTGATAAAAAATCAAAGGAAAACCATCTGGCATAAAAAAACAGAGAATATGGTGTTGGGTGGCCATCTTTTATCTTCTTAACGGTGACCATCTTTTCTATTGACATTATCCAGTTCATCTCTAATCTAATTTTTTATTGTTATCATTCATTTTTTTGAATTGCCTTCGGAACATACTGATTTGCCAGTTCACTTTCTTTCTTTCATTGCAGGTTGGTTCCAATAAGCTTCACCTGGCAAGAGTAGCAATGCTTAGTGCTATTCAGCTAAGGAAGGTGAACATTTGAAAAGCAATAGCTGAACTTGATAAGGCAAAACTTCTTTTAGATAATTCCATAAGGTTTGTGTTACTGCTCTTGATGTTCATTTCATTTAAATGGCCTCATATTTATGTCCGTGTTCATGTATTTTGGAAAGAATTGCATGAGGACTTGAATTTTGGTGATGTTTAGTCTTCAAAATTCACTTCCCTTAAATGAACTTTCATAGGGAAGAAGCACTAGAATCATTAAGGAAAAAAATATGACTTAGCAAGCTCATGTTGTGTGCATCATCCAATAATCCAAACAATTGTTCTGAGGGGACTTACGTCACATGGACTATGGTAAAGAAAATAGAAACCCTAACAAGAAGATCCTATAAATCTCACCTGAAGCATCTTTAGCTTTAAATTTGAGCTATTGTTGTATCTCACTCTATATATTTCTAAGCTGTAGTTAAAGATTCATGATCGTGTCATTAAGGAAGTCCTGGTCTATCAGTTAAGAACCTTGATCTTAAGTTCTATGGATTTGAATGAAGAAAGTTTTAGGGTTTTGCGAGAAATTGAGTAGAAAAGAAAATAAAGGAAAGGAAAAAAAGGAATTGGAGCAAAACAGATAGATGACTGTCACCTTTTATATTAATTTAATTTTTACTATTTACAGAATACCCCATAGAAAATTCTAATTAAGTAGTCCTTGGACAATTTTGTAAATATTGAAAAGTTGTAAAGAAACTGTCTGATTAATGAAGACTAATTAGGTGTTGTCTCACAACACTATCTATAGTAGGACAATTAGATTAACAATCTAGATCATTTAGAATGGGCCACATGTAACAAGTCCTATGGATATTGTTAATATCCTAGATGATTATATAAATGAGGAATCGGATTTTACCCTAGTGAATCTGAAAGCGATCCTAGTAAATTCTCGATAAGCTACAGATATATGTTTCAGTGTTAAGTGATTGTACTAAGAGCCTTCTATTGCTTGATAGAATAGCAAGTCAAGTTTTGAATAATCCAAAAGAAAAAAGAAGCGGTGTGTGGAATAGTGGAGTGGCAAGAGAAAGTGGGAAAGATGAGCATGCTGCAGTTGTCATTCTGGTCAGTTTATGTTTATTTCTAATTAGTAGAACCTATGGAAATAATTATTTCTATAATGCTTGGTTTTATTTATTGTTATAATGTTTTCACATGACAATCATTGGTTAGTCCATTATATTTTCGTCCATGTGTTGTCTGCTATATCATAATATCATGGTATGAATGGACCTATAAACTATGATGCCCAGATATAGCATTGATACGGCAAAGACACGCCAAAGACACTGTACGGACACAGATTTTACATGTAAAAAGTGAAGTATTAGATACGATACGACACAATACGTTGCCTATTTTGAAGTATCCATGCATCATAGCCTATAAATGCTTTTTTAACCTTACATTGATGTGGGTTAAATTGATTGTATGTTTCATAAACTTGTGATACCAACCAGTAAGGGTCTGAATTGATGCTTTGTGAAGTGCCAAAGCATGGAAAAGATATCTTCAAGAGACTCCCACAATGAGGAAACAAACAATAAAGAGAAATCTCAATCCACGAAGGAAAATCTTATTTTTCTCCAAAGTTTATGAGAAAATTCAATCCAGGAAGGAAATTTTTATTAAGCTCCAAAATTCCCTTTAATGTCTTACATGCATAGTTGAAAAACTCATTCCTTTTCTGAAAAACTCATAAAGCAAAACGAAAACCGTCCTCCAAAAATTTTGTTCCAAATTTCAGTCTATCTCAATCTAGTTTAGTCTATCTCTGTCCAATAATGCAAATTCTAAACTCTATGGTTGTGATGAATATTTGAAGCTTTAAACTTTATGGTTGTTGAATTTTACGACTGTTGGCCATAATGATGACATTAATTTTTTATGTTTAATTGTTCATATCATACACGCCATATTATGAATTGATTTAGTAGAGTAAGCTAAATGTATCAAATCATATTTTTAAAATTTATTATTAATATTGTGTGTTTTTATCTGTGCACATATGTTTCTAATTTTTATACCTTTTCTGAAATGTAAATCTGAAATATTTCTTTAAAGTTCCAAATCAGCCGAACCATTGCAGTTTGGAGTCCAAACTGGAATAATTTTTCAATTATGCTTGCAATGCTCATATATGTAAGAAAACAAAACCCTACATTCAAAGACTTCCTATGAAATTAGAAAGCTAATCCTAATTCCATTTTATTAATGAAATAAAGAACCAAAGAAAATCCTAGATGAAGAAGTAATCATTTGTCTTTGGATGTCCAGTTATTAGCCCTCCTTCTTTGGATCCTATGTGTGGGTCACTGATGAGGCTACATCGGCCCATAGGCTTTGTGTCAACTTGTATATCTCCCACTTGAGGGTTTGCAGGATATAGTATAGTGCAAGTCCAAAGGATGTATTGAGTGGAAAAGTCTTGTTACTGAATGATCTTATGATCATGTAGAATATGAGTTTGTTTACTATGTTGGTTAGAGTAAGAATCATGTGCCTATTGGAGGAACCAAGGATGAAAATGGTGGTAGCGGCTGGCAGTTGAAACACTAGTAACAGGGGATATATAACAACAGTAGCATAGCAAGCTGTGACTAAGAAAAGTGGTAAAAAAATTTGGAAAAAATATCAAAAAAAAAAACCAATTATATTGGAAAATATTTGAATTTAATGTTTTTTTAATAGTAACTAATTTATGGGGGTGTAGCAGTCCCTTAATTGCATGGAGGTCTTGTATTGATGTATGATATTGATCTATTTTTTTTTTCACATGTATTCATGTTGATTACTTATAATAACTTAGAAACTAATGGAATGCTTATGATCAAACCTTGTCATAAAAATATCTTCATTATTCATGTTCAATAGTAAACACTAGTTACATGACAAATGCCATAATAATTAATAACTTTATCAAAAGAAACAATGTACTTAACACTTTACACTAAAGAGTATAGAGTTGAGAAAGGACTACCTCTAATACCAATGGGAATGTCGGACATCCCCATCTTTATTGTGATTGGTACTGCCACTACCAATACCATATTGCATGTGCTCACCATACTAATATTAGTGGGCATAGCGACGCATTCCTAATTTGAAGCAGTTGGATTGTCTAGGGCCCAAATACACCAAAAACCAAGAATATCCAGCAACTAGAACTGATTGCAGTAAAATAACGGAAATGCTAGAATGCAAATCGAGCAAGAAACAAAGTAAGTAAACCCAAAACACTGCCCTAGAGCCTTCTCAACTACCTTGCCTTCACACGATAGAAGGGAAAGGAAATAAAACAAAGCAACACAATGCTTTAAAAACTGAAAATGTACTGTAGCATGCCTATGATAGTCGACCATTACATCCTTATATATTACTTAGTAGAAACTACTAGAAAGTCTAGAGTGCTGTCAATCCTTTCCTAAATCATAATACATTGACTTTCTTCAGATGCATCAATGGACTCAACAAAGATGGTCCCAGTGACAGAGTATATTAAAAAAAATATTAATTGTGTTTGAGTGTTGCTCGTCCATCTGTCACACATAATGGTCTCCTCCCATATACCTTTAGCAGTAGCCACCCAACTCTTTATGTCTTCGTACTCAATTTCTAAATATTGGTGCCCTCATCATAGACGAAAGGTATTGTTATACTAGGATCAACCTTTGCTGCAACATATGCTATGGTTTGGAAGGAGAATCCACTGTTTGAGGTGGAATGTTCATATGAATTAGCTACTTTGTTGAAGCAGTGGCTAATTTTTCTTTGGCATTTTAAAGCGTCTTTGATATTTTGCGCTATTTAGCCGACTCCTTTCCATGTGCTAGAGGATCTGTTGCCCTAGGTATTGCACTACTGAGATTCGGTGGTGCTTTATGTGAAGAAGTAATCTCTACTTCATCCTCTTGCTGTTGAGTTTTGAATGCTCAACACATTGTCCAGGCCATACCTTTCCCATTAAATGAGCGCCCTGCACTAGATGAGCCCCCGACTCAATGTGTCTTTCTCTTTTGTGCCATCAACTTTTGTGCAGCTTTTATATTTGGTTCATCACTGTCATTGTCATAATTGGAGGGTATGATGTAGCCTTAGGGTTAGGACTGCGTGGAGGTGCCTAAGCACGTGTCCGACGACACTTCGAACGGTCACAAAGACTTCAACACACACGAGGACGCGCCTCTCTGGGGAAAACCCAATTCTATTAATCAACCAAATCTGAGAATTTCTTCTCTACAAAGCCATATATATAGTTAAAGCAAACTTAATGAGCAAGAAAACCCTAGGCTAAAAATGAAAACTTTCCTAATAACAATTTAATTAGAACTCTACTAATAATAATCCTAATATAAGTTGAAGAGGGGCTGCTGTGGCCTAGACTGCATCATCCTCCCCGGGTTGAAAGAAGAGTTCGTCCTCGAACTCGATTCTGCTTCGGATTGCCAGTGTAAATGTGTTGAACATGAAGCACTTTCTTTGTGGTAGCTTTCCAGGAATTCTTCTTTGGCGGTTGTGGTTTTTCAGGATAAAGAGTAACTTGCTGTCCACCATGCATGAATGTATAGGTGTTGTCGCGCATACCATGAGTCCCATTCTTGTCATACATCCATGGACGGCCCAATAAGATATCACCACTATCCATAGGTAACACATCACACTGGATTGTATCTGTGTAAGTCTCACCAATAGCAAAAGTAACTTTGCAAGTATGTCGAACATGCGCTTGATCACCATTCATTAGCCACTTGACAAAATAAGGATAGTTATGCTTATAAACTTTTAATTGGAGGCGATCAACAAGAGCTTGGGAGATGAGATTTTCAAAACTTCCACTGTCAATAACAACTGTACAGTTTTGTTCCTGAATTATTCCTGCGGAACGGAAAATATTTTTCCGCAACCACTTATGCTCAACAGTTGGTGAAGCGTCCTTGAGGACAATAGGAGCATCATCTGGGGGCTCTGCATCGTTGAATTTAATTTCCCCAGTGTCAATATCCTTGGGATTGGCAATATCCTTAGGATTAGTGTCAGTACCCTTAGTATCATCTTGGATATTGTTATTAGCACCTTCAATCTCAATCAAATGTATTCGCTTTGGACATTCTGCTGCTCGATGTCCGTACTGGTGACAATGAAAGCAAACCATCTTATTTTGACCTTCAGTCCTAGCAAAAATCTGTCCATTGGATTTAGCTTCTTGTATAGATGAATTCTTCAGAGAAACCCATTTGGATTTTTGAACTTGATGATTTGCAATTCCCTTAGCCTTGATAGCATGTTAGATGAGTTCATCGACATAATCAAAATGTTGGAAGGCAAGGATATGCTGAATGTCTAGTCTCAACCCATTGAAAAATCTATCAACTACCACATCATCATCTTCATTCAAGCCACAACGAGCTTGCAGAGTTAAAAATTCCTCAGAATATTCAATGACTGTTTTGGATCTTTGTTTCAAGTTTTGAAAGCTGGACCGTAGATCTCTTGCATAGTTGACAGGAAGGAATTTTTTGTTTCAAAATATTCTTCATCTCAGTCCATGTATCAACTGGGTCCATGTTTTGATTCCTCCGTTTTCTTTACAATTCAGCCCACCAAGTTGCAGCATAATTACGAAATCTAGTGGCAATTAGTGTGACTTTATGGTGCTCAGTCATTGGCTTATGTATGAATATATTCTCCACGCACACTAACCAATCCATAAATTCCGCAGGCTGCAATTTTCCATCATATTCAGGAATCACAATTTTAATCCCTAAGTCTCGATCAGGATTATGGATTGGTGGATCTCGTGGATTCAGAATATGAGCACCATCTTCATGGTGGTGATGTACACAGTGATTATTTTCCAAATTTGTCACTCTAATATCCAATTGTTGCAGTGTGGTGTGCATGCCATCAACTTTGGTAGATAATTCTCTAATGGCACTAGCCAAATCTTCAAGTGAAGAAGATGAAGATTTAGCATCCACTTGCTTCTTAGGAGGCTTTTTTTTTTTCAATGCAAAAGTTAAATCTGACTGACCTGATGTGTAGATCTACTCTTCAGAAGTATGCGGAGAAGAACAGATGGGAAATCGGAGCACTGTTGATGTTAATCTTGCTTAAATAAATTCTGACCATTAATTGAATGATGATGATGTGATGATAATGCCAACTGACTGGGCACTTGTGATCTTCACAACTTAAGCGTCAAATGCAGTAACAGATGGTTGGAATGTATTTAACGTGGGCCTTGTGAATGAGTTAGACTGAACTGGACTTGACCCGACCCAAGCTCGAAATATGTGCCAGAGAAAGATCAAAAGGATACAGCTCGAGTCTTTCTGGTTCTCGGCTGCAAAGAGGTGGCGATGTCTGCAAGAGATGGCGATGTGGAAGAGCTGCGTCCTGGCTTGCGACGACTCCAACGGTAGCAGCAAGGGGGTGGAATCTCAGGGCAGGCGGCGGCGAGCTACGATCGGCGATAGCAGACAGCAGCGATGGCAGCATACGGCGGTGGCTACGATCGGCGGTAGCAGATAGCGGCGATAGCAGCGTACGGCGGTGGCTGGCGACAGCAGACCCCCGCGGCGACAATGGATGATGATGATGATGGTGCTACGAAGGCGGTGACGATGGTGTTGCGACGATGCAAGGTATGTTTCCTTCTCGCTCTCGACTGCGGATCCTCTCTCTGCTGCTTCTTCCCCTTTTTTTTTTTTTCACTCCAGGGGGGATTGAAGGTGTTTGCAGGGAAGGGATCGTGCAGGATGATGGGGTGAGGTGTAGATCTGGGGTGGGGACTGTGGTGGGATTTCAGTGTTATGAGTCACGGCAGGGATATTGGGTCGTCTGGGATAGCAGCGGAGAGGATGGGACGAACAGTGGAAGGCAACAGCGACGAACAGGGAGATTAGGGTTAGGGTTTGTGGATTTGGGTGGGGCGATGCAGGCAGGGAAGGTTTCTGATAAGGGGCCGACTGTTATATATAGGAAAGGGTTTCGGGACAGGGTTTTGGGGACTCTGGATTGTGTGGGAGCGGGGTATTCGATGGTGGATCTGGGTAGACAGAGTCGTGGTTTTAGGGTTTGAAGAGGGCGGTAGTAGATTGGGTGTGATCTGGAATGGCAGCGGAGAGGATGGGTCGTCTGGGATAGCAGCGGAGAGGAGGAGATGAGCAGTGGATGGAGTGACAAAGTCCGGGAACAACAGAGGGCTCTTGGCGACCAGATCTGGTCTCTAATACCAATCTGATGCAGCCCTAGAGTTAGGACTGCGTGGAGGTGCCTAAGCACGTGTCCGACGACACTTCGAACGGTCACAAAGACTTCAACACACACGAGGACACGCCTCTCTGGGAAAACCCAATTCTATTAATCAACCAAATCTGAGAATTTCTTCTCTACAAAGCCATATATATAGTTAAAGCAAACTTAATGAGCAAGAAAACCCTAGGCTAAAAATGGAAACTTTCCTAATAACAATTTAATTAGAACTCTACTAATAATAATCCTAATATAAGTTGAAGAGGGGCTGCTAGGGCCTAGACTGCATCAGGGTACTTCTTCCCCAAAGGCCTCAAAGCGGGTATCATTAACTTCTTGTGTACCTTTTCTCTTGGATCTTTACTTTTCTTTATTTTGCTTGATTGAGAAGCCTTTTCATCTTTTCTTGAAGCCCTTTCGACACATTTGGACACCCGCAATATGGGCCAAATGCTGCTTGAATCTTGTTATGCCCACATTTGTTGTTTTATTACAAAAATCCCACTTAATTTTCAGTCCATTGCCATCAATTGCTACATTGTATTTCCACGCAAGATCTATTTAACATGCCATCTTCGCAAATGAGCATAGAAGTTGAACTTTGTGTCTTTCACACAGTAAAATACCTATATATATTATATATATTTGCTTATGAAAACCCATTCCGATGCAATTCAGTTGACTAAATTGAAAAAATAATTATTTAAAAAGTCATAAAAATCCGAAATTAAAAATAAAATAAACATTAAGGAAGGTTAGGTTCATGTATGTGAATGATAGATCTAGCACTTTCGAAGTATTTTGAAGTGTTTGGTTGCCCAAATTATAAAAAAAAATTCCTAAAAATCTGAAAATAAAAATAAAAAATTCAAAACCATCAAGGAATGTTGGATTCATATTCGGGGTTCAAAGTTCTAAGACATTGTAATGATTTTGAAATGTTATGGTTGCTCAAATTATAAAAAAGTCCTAAAAAAAATGAAAATAAGAAATAAAAAATTCAAAAATATCAAGAAATGTAGGATTCATCTGTGGGATACATAGATCTAACACATTATAATGATTTTGAAGTTTTTTGGTTTACCAAATTGAAATAATTTTTTTAATTCCTAAAAATCCAAAAATAAAAAATAAAAATAAAAAAATGAAAGAGGGATGGATTCCTATATGGGAATCATAGATCTAACACATGAGGGTGATTTTAAAGTGATTCGGTTTACCACATTGAAAAAAAAAATTCATGAAATACCCTAAAATTCAAAATTTTAAAAAAATAAATAAATTTAAAAATAAATGAAAGAATGTGGGATTTGTGGGATTCATCCATAGGATTCGTAGATCTAACACTCAGGAGCCATTTTCAGGTGATTTGGTTGGTTTTATTTAAGAAAAATTATTTTTTCTAAAAAAAATAAAAAATACTTATTTAAAAAAAAAATAATTCAAAAATCATAAAAAGTTGTTGGTTTGATTTATGGATACATAGGTCTAACCCTTAGATGCCATTTCCAAGAGGCTCCTGGAAAAAGAAAGAGAAATGAAAGCGAAAAGCTGAAGAAAAACACAAAAATACTTTGAAAATAATGCTTTTGAGTTCAACGATGATGAACGGCTTTGATTTGCTTGGTCTTTGTGTTTTTTTTCTCATAGATTTAGAATTGAATGAAGCGACCTTAAGGACCCAACTTGCGGAGAAATTGTTGTCAAAATGGGGAAGGGGGCAGTAAAAAGTAGCAAGGAAACGATTATTAGGTTATTGGCTGGTTTTTTAACTCAACTGCTTCATATTGATATGGGCCACTATGTTTGTCGACACCATAAATGTAAAAAAGAAAAAAAAAAGAGAAAAAAGAAGTAGTGATATTTTTATCCTTGTTTGTAACCCTTTTTGTGTGGTCCTCAAGTCTTTAGATCTCTTCGGTGGATTGAAGAGTTCAAGGGAGAACTAAAAGAGTATATGAGTGCATTTGGAAATGGCTATAAGGTCATTGGCTGGATTTTTTAACCCAGCCGTTTTGTATTGAAAAGGGCCGCTATGTTTGCTAGTTGGGATGTGTGTGGGGCGGTGCGGGTTGGGTTGGAGGATATTTTGATCCTTGGTTGCAATGCTTTTGCTTGATTTTCAAGTGTTCATATCTCTTGGATGGCTTAAAGGGGTCAAGAGAGCACTTGGAGAGTGTATGAATGCCTTTGGATGTGCTCTTTACCCTATTAATTGTGTTAGGGATGAGTTTGTTGCCAAAAACATGGAGGATATCATATATATAGGGAGTTTCCCTCTAAAAATAGGCAATTTGCCTTTCACTTAGAATGGGCACTACCCTTTAAAAGGAGTGTGTGAGTTCAAGTCCTACTTGTAGAAGAAAAATTGGTCATTGCCCTACTACATGGTGCGTCCCGCGCACCAATGGTGTGCTGATGGGGGCCGGATCAAGCATGACTTATCACTACCCCACCAACTCAACATGATATTGTTCGCTTCAGCATACGTGCCCACGCGAGGACTTCCCAAGTAGTCACCCATCATGGTACTGCTCCCACTAAAGCATGCTTAACTTAAAACATGTCATTTTGAGTTAAAGTGGGGTTTGGCTTATAAGCCTAGGGATGTGGTCGGTGCCTTATCCGATGTGAGACTAGCGGAGGCTCTCCATTAGAGGCCCGTGGTTGACACACTTCGCCTCATGGTTAGGGGTGCTGCTTGGGCCAAGTTCTCACTCACCTTAACCATTATAAGAGTCGTTCTCGGCTCTAATACCAATTGTCATAGCCCGGCCAAGTCAGTATGATATTGTCCGCTTTGGCCCACGTGCACTGAACACATGGGGACTTCCTTGGCGGTCACCCATCCTAGTTTGCTCCTACGCAAGCACGGTTAACTTGGGATTTCTTATGTGATCTAGGGTCACACGACTTTAAAACGCATCATGTTAAGTTAAGACAGTGTTTAACTTATAAGCCTAGGGTCGTCTTATCCGATGTGGGACTAGCATAGGGTTTTTGTTGGAAGCCCATGGTTGACACGCTTCACCCCATGGTTAGGGGTGCCGCCCTTACCATGTTCTCACATGGCCCCATTTGATCCCCACTTCCTCATGTCTTTTGAGGTCAAAGTCCTTGTCAACTAGAGATGTCAAAGTGCCATAGTTGCCGAAAAGTCCTGAGTCCCCACTAATGGCCTTGTGAGGAAGGAAGGAGAAATAAGAGGAACATTATACCTTGAGCCTACTATATAATATTCTAAATGGTCACCTTTACTAGATATGAATATTTTTTATGCCTAGCATGCTGCTACTTCTATTTTGGAGGAAATCCCTGTCTGTGCTATCAATTTTTTGTGTAGATCCATGACCTCTCCCAACTCTTTTGCTCCTCTAAATATATTTTACTTTACCCACCTTCCTCTGAAGGGCTTTATGCTCCTCATTTTATCTCCTTGGCACTTTGTGAGTAATGCCCTATTTCTTTTGGCAACTGGTACTTTCACAACATCCCATTTGGTGAGATGGGGTCCTTTGGATTCTCCTTCACATCTTGCAAGAGATCTCTTTGTTTCCCTTCTTAAGCATTTTAGTTACCTTAAGGGTTCGTTTGTTTTTTGCCATTTGCATATATAAACATTACTCATGTGAAATGGTTTCACACATTTATGTTTGTTTTTATATTTTACACATGTGGTGTGTAAATCCAATATGATTTTGGTGCGTAAATAGAATGCAAAAAGAGTATAAACTTTTCACACCTCAATAGGTGTGAAAAGGATTCCCACCCAGCACACAAATGGCGCTGGTACAGGGCGTCAACAGTAGTACTTCACGCCCAGCACGTTTTTTTTTTTTTTTTGGCCACCAAAATCATGATCATAACTGTCCAAGTTATTTGGAATGCCAAAAATGGCTATGGTGCAAAAAATCAGCCGTTGGATCATCTTATATTATGAGATCTTTATGACACAAATCGGGCCATTGATCTTCAATTCTGGGATTTTGTGGGCCCTGTTATCACAATCGAAATCGTTAATCTCATTCAGAATGCCATTTTCAGCTAAGAAACCAAATTGCAGACCTTCATTCATCATAGATCTTGAGATATCTTAAAAAGAACGTTTCCGCCACTAGATGCATCCTGCCAGTCCGGTTTTTCTTAATTTTTGCATCTTGTATGCTTCAAATGCAAGATCTGAACCGTCCAAAATGTTTGAAATGATGATAACGGCCATGGTACAAAATTTCAACCGTTGGATCATTTTACGTTGTGAGACATTTATGAAACAATTCAGGCCATTGACCTTAATTTCTAGGATTTTGTGGGCCCCATTTTCATGATTCGAACCATTAATCTTGTTCAAAAGGTCACTTTCAATTAGAAGGTCAAATTTCAAGTGTTGATTTAGCATGGATCTTGAGATATTTTGAAAATACATATCAGCCATTGGTGTAATTAAGATTTACATTTGAAAGAGTGTGAAAATAACAAACAAAAATTATATTTCACATGTAAGTCATTTATATATGTAAATGACTCACATATGTAAATGACTTACATGTGAGTCATTTATATATTTAAATCATTTTCACATCACATATGAAAAAAACGGACGACCCCTAAAGGAATTTTATTCTGGTCACCAAATGATAATAGGAAGTTTCTTGTTTCTTTTTGCAATTTTCTGTCTCTAGGTCCCACCAGTAATATAGGATTTGGCAAAGAGGAAGTTAGTTTTTATTTGAAGGAAAAGCATGACTGCTGGATCTTTTCTCTCCTGGGATCTTGTATATCCTGATTCAAATGTGTGAAATGTTATTTTTTGAATGAAAAATTGTGCTACGTCTGTTGTTTTCTCACTGTGCAAGTTGTGCATGTTCACTTTGATATTTCTCTGCTTCAAACGTATTCTAAGCTGCTTTTTCTTTTCTTTTCTTTTTGTTTTTGGGAGTAGAACTTGTGTCTGCATTGTTTGCTTTGAACTTACAGTATGCTTTAGTTATTTAGGGTGTGCCATTTTTGCTTCTTAAGTATAATGGACTTATAAGTGTTATGCAGTTGCAATCCTTGGACACTCTTGGGCTTTTGGAAGTCACAAAGCTTGAATTACAGGATCCCATGGTAATTGTTCTCATTTTCATGTATAGCGTTGACTACATCTCTTGAATCTAACATACATAAGTGGGCGTGGCTGCTCTCTTTTGTGACCTCCAAAGGTAACTTCTCATCAATTTGTCCCTTTAGTGCAAAAAAGAGAAGCACAGATGAAGCGACAGCTTCTCTAGCCAAATCCTGTCTTGCGTTCTTTTTTTTTTGGTTCATGCTTACATGTTGATCAGTTAAAGCTGTTTTTTTTATGAGTGAAGCAGATTAAATGATGCATTCGAAATTTTGCAATGTACATGTCTCTGCTTTTGTTCTGGGAAGCTAATGACAATATTCTATCTACTTAGTGAACTAACTCTATCACAATGTTGTCTTTCAGTAATGTATTTTACTAGTCTTGTCTGTTTTCTCTCTGACCTTGATTAGCTGTTGAACTATGGTTGGACTCTTTCCATTAGTTACAGTTGGAATTATTCCTACAGACTAGCTAAATTGGGTGATGCTTGACACTTCAGGGAGAAAATGCAACTCCAGTAGAGGCTGAGCATGCTCTTCATCAGTGTATTGCATTGTTCAAGGAGGTATTTACTTTAAAATATAAAAATTCACCTGTACAGGTTGGATCCTCTGCAAAGTATGGTTGTTATGTCATTCAATATTATTAAAAGCACGGTGGTCTCTTTACCTTAAGTAATCTAATGTTGTTTCCTTTCGGGAGAATACTCAATACCCAGCCTTGAGTGGACTTTGTATTCAGGCCCAGCATTTTCATCAAGATTACCCAATTAAAGTTAGTTATGATGTGGTTTTCTGTGCAGCCAGGAGTTCGTAATCTACTTTTCGATTTACCAGATGTAAAGGTAGAGTATCTTTCCTGCTTGAAGCATCTCACGAGCATTGTAAGTGGAAATGCAAGTGCGGAGCAATCAAAGGTGTTGCAAGAATTAACAGATGAAGTCAAGCTCATGGAAGCCGATCTGTCCCTAAACAGGAAACACAGGAGCTAATGAATTCTGCAGTTTAACTCTCTAACAGAATAATTCATATTTTCCAACAGGAGCTAATGAATTCTGTAGTTTAACTCTCTAACAGAGAATAATTCATATTTTCCAACTGGTTTCTACAAAATCAACCTGGGAATTTGTCTACCTCATTTGTTCGAAGAATGCGAAGTTGATTCTTTGTATCAAGTGGTGTTGGCACCTTGGTATCATACATATGCAAAAGGATTGGTCCTTGGGTCTTTAGGCTGATAGAATCACTCTTGGTCAGTAGGCGAACCTAGCAAAAAAAAGAAAGTATAGTCTTCACATCCCAATCATTGCGTGAACTACTTATGCAATGGCTGAAGAAATAAACAAACCTGTACAGCTTGCAAATTGGAATGAATTTTCGCTTGGTTAAACTGCTGACAGGTAACCAGCTGCTGGAATTCATTCAAAGCATAAAAAATGGTGAGTGAAAAGTATGTATTGGCTATGTTAACTTTAAATGCAAATGTAAAAGAAAAGGATAGAGAGACAAAGCAATATTCTCTCTGATATTGCAAGTTATTATCTTCTATTCCATAAATAATGCATTGAATGGTTTCTTTTGGTCTTTGTTTTTGGGTAAAACATTGAATGACGTAGCAACATTTCTCTTGATCGAGAAGCTCTCGGCAAATGTGGACTGACTTTATCAAGTCTCCGAAATGCAGATTCAAATGTGTCATTGTATGAGAATATTGCCCTCCTACGGATTGAAGAGGGAACAAAAATATTTTTTTCTACAAGTAGGTGGGTCAACCTGACTCCAGCCCACTTTTGAAGAAGTTTTTAGGCCAGGTATGGAGCTAGCCTAAAGGCACATCTGTGCCACAACTTTTCAATGGAAAAAGTGTAGAAGTTGTAGACGTTTTTATATAAGGAAAAAAAAAAGGACGGCTCAATGCATGAGGCTCCCACATAACGGGGTCTGGAGAGGGTAAGATGTGTGCAGCCTGACCTTCATTTTAAAGAGGTTGTTTCTGTGACGTAAACTTATATCATTCAGAATGCTACCAGTAAGCCTTTACTGTTGAGTCAGGCCGCCCTTCTGTAAACACTTTTATATGCTACAGTAAAATTCATGTTTGGTGCACTTGTTTTTAGCACATTTGCAACCCTATGAAAAATCCAAGACCATTGGGATCCATGAGGAATCCATATATATGAGGATTTCTCACTTCCTTGACAGCAGGTATTACACAGTAAAAATATTGATGGATATAAATGAGAAAATTTTGTATTGGAGCATAAATCCACAAAAAAGAGGATTTTCAAATTTTATGAGGCATGGTTGAACCTTAAAATCCTCAGACATGAGGATTTTTATTTGCCCAGCTCTTCAACTAAACATGCGTTTTCTACAACAGCATGGAAAGTTGGCAAAGAAGCCCCACGGATTAGATTACTAGACCTAACTAACCTTTGCGTATCAACGTGAAAATGTGTCTTCTCCCCGCATTAGTAGTTGCCAAATGAGAACAAAGTTGTCATTGTTATCTAGTTTATTAGTGTGGCCTTGTTTCTTCTCTTGCCAGTTTTTAGGTTCTACTTGATTTTCTAGTAAGGAAACTCTCTACAGGACATTATTGTAAAGTGAGTAGCGATTCTGGAACACTTGTAACAATAAAAAAAGAGTCATTGAGATATGTTTCACATTACATATAGGGAAATTAAAAAAAAATGCCCTAGTTAAAAAATGCTCATTTTTTCACTTTTTTTTTTTTTTTTGTCATGGAGCCCAATTGAGTCATGAAGGTCAATGTTATGAGAATGCTAGAATTGAGAATGATATTGAATTCTTCTTTAATTCTAATGTTGAGTTTGATTTGCTCTAGAATTTCATGCATGAGAAGTCAATCCAGCTTGAATTGCAAGAATTTTATGGGCTGGTTATTTACAAGGACTTTTTCTATTAGATGTTCGCATAACAAAAATGTTAAAAGCAAATAATCAATTAAAATAATAATTTTTAGAAATCAAAATTAGAATGATCTTTAAGAGATTTTTGTGTGGGTCCCGCATAATCATAACATATAAAACCCTAAATGTGCTGAAGTTATAGAATGCAAATAAAAATCATTGTAATTGAAGTACCTTACTTTTAGGGAGGATAATGTTTTTCTTTCCCCTTTAGATTCTTACATTTTATTTAGATTATTATTGAAGTTTATTTTTTTATTTAGTTTGTAAATTATAAATCATTGTACATGCACTCTTGGATCCTTTTCTTTTACCCCATTGGGATAAAAGATTAGGTTTTTACTGTTATTCAACACTTAATTTAATTTCCAATGTACATTACGTAGACATATTTTATTTTATTTTATTTTTTCGAATTATTGACTTTAGTTTATTAAAATTTATCATTATCCTTGCAATTTTAACATAAAAACAAAGTATAAAATCAGGGCATTATCAAATTCCAAGTTGTATAATCTATGTATCTACCATACATATATAGAGAAAATATAATTTGGGTGTCCAACACATTCTTATGGGCCTTAAAGGCCTCCGCCATATTAATCCAATGCAATTCAAAATTTTCGATCTAGGGCGTTGAGTTGAAGTGGCCGTGCAATAGAAGCAAATGTTGAAAAAAAAAATGATAGAGAAATTTCTCCACCATCAAACAAAATCAACCAAACCCCATACATCTCGAGAAGGAAAGAAAAGAAAGAAATGAAAAAAGAAATAAAAAACCAAGAAAATCCAAATGACCGTTGGATTGAAAACTATAAGAAGAGTGGTTCTGGTCCACTTTAATTTAATCAAGCCCAAGTGGCGTACTGAAGCAAGACTCTTAAGGTTTGGCCCAGCACGTGATGCTTGGAACCTGGTGCGTTGTGCAGAGAAAGCAGACAATGGTGGCGACGGACTTTGGGGCTCTGCGCTACGATGATGTGGTCTCGCTGCTCGTGTAACCCGAACTGAAGCCTGAAGGCACTTGAAATGGCATGTGAAGGAACTCGCGTCTATGGCTTTCTCCAAATCCCAGCGCAGAGGGTTTTCGGAAACCCTTTATCTTCTTGCTGTCTGGATTCAATCAGAGGGAGAAGGGAAAGGAAGGAGCAGCAACGGGATGCCGCGGGGTGGTGCTACACGGTGAGGGTGATGGCGCAGAAGCGGTGCTCGGTGAATGGTATGCCACTGCCCTCTTCTATTTTCTGTCGCTTTTTCTCTGTTGTCTCTCTCTCTCTCTCTCTTCTCTCTCTTTCTCTTGTTTCCTTTTGTTTTTCACTGCTCTGGGTTGGGGACGCATGGGGGCAGAGGCCTTGGCGAAAGCAGAGAAGAGGGGTTCGGGTTTCTGCTGCTGGTTTCGGGGTAATGTGGATTTGGCGAGAAGGGCTTTGGGTATGGATGCAGGGTTTGAAGTCTTGGTTGATTTGGAGAAGCAGTTGGGATTTTGAAAGGGATTTGGAGTTTCGATTTGGGGTTTTTGAGGGTTGGGCAACGGACTTGGTGTGATGGGTTTTGAAAGGTTTGAGGACCTTGGTAGCAAGGACTGTGTAGATTGATTGGGAGGATCGAAGGAGTTGGAATGTAGGTTAGGGTTTTGGAAGATCTGGGTTTACGGAGTTAGGGTTTGAACACTGGGCTTTCGGTTACATTGGATTTGCAAAGTGGGCTTCGGCTGGGGTGGCAAGGAAGATGGCGTCTACTTGTTGTGGTTTGGAGTAGTTTGAATGAGGTGGGATGGGGTTGGAGGTATTCGGCCAGGAGGATTTGGGCAGTAAGGGTATGGATTGATGATGATCGGTGATTGGTTAGGGATGCCGAATCATAACTGTGATGGTTAGTAGGGATGATGGATCACTGAATCGCGAATCGCGAATTCGGGTTGGAACGATCTTCAGCTCTGATACCAAATGATGTGGAGTGGGTTACCAGACGCGGGTGGGCAGTACATATGGTGGGTGGTGGCCTGCTTGGTGGGTTTTAGGCTTTTTTCGGGTGGACTCCTGTCAAGAGTGTCGTGTCAGTGTCTGTCACTGTTGGTGGGTGATAGAGAGAGGGTGTTGTAGTGCCAGTCGGTTGGTTGGTTTGCTGAAAGGGGAGAGAGAGAATCTGGCTTGTGCAGATTGAAGTAGTGAATGGGCATGAAGAAAGAGCCAAGTTAGGTTACCTTTTAGATAACTGCATTTATACTTCTCAACGATTAATTTGACGGTATTTTTCACTGCCGCAGTTAGATTCATTATTTCTTGCTTTTCTATTCTATTGCTTGTTTCACGTCACATTACATGTATAGCATTCAGTATGGAATTTGATTTTTATCATTGCCCATCTAACTTCTTGTTATTGGCAGTGTAGCTGTACGCTTCTTTGGGTTGGAACTTGAAATTCAATCATCCGTCATTCTTATTTCCTCCATTTGTAAGTCCAATCATTCCCAATTGGATCTGTTTTTCAACTCTTCATATAAACAAGTTTGATGAAGAAAGATGTGGATTTGATGTTTGATTGGATGAATTATTTCTTGGCTATGTAACTTCAGTTACCTTTTCTTTGAAATTTGCTATTTTTAGCACTCTGAGTGGTCGTGATTTTTTGCTCATTATGTTGATTTGTCTATTCGAGGCATTGGGTGGATTTTGGGTGATGGTTTTTTGTTTTGATCTATATATAATTAGATAGTGTTTGATTTATGTGAAAGTTGAAGTAGCGTAACTTGTGAATTGGATAAGTTCTCTCACCATTTTCTATATTCAATGAAACAAAATCTCCTCTCCACAATTGATGACCATTTTGTGTTGAAGATTGCAGATTTTGGCTTTGCAAGATAAGACATTATTATGTCAGAACTTAGAAGCCATTATAATTAATTCAAAAGAAATGCTAAAAAAATATTTCAGCTATCATGTTTCAAGGGGTAGATAGAGCTTCTCCTTGGATGATGTCTTGTGTGTAATTGTGTGGGGTATATATCTCTTATACCCAGTTGTCCCTTGGTGGCCTTTGCATCTGCTTGGTTTCTTAAGAAAGGTTTACATATTACCATTCATATTTTTATATATTAAAACTAAATGTCTTTGACACGTCTGCAACCTCAAGACTTAGCTGAAACATTGTGTGTTTCACCACTATACATGGCTCTGCAAATAATGAAACTACGGAAATATGATGCTAAGGTGACATTTATCTCTTTCCTTGGACAGTTTGAACCAATCTTCTTTCTGAAAGGTTTGTCCCCAGTTCAACTTGCACTAAATATGCAGGTAGATTTCTAGAGTGTTGGTGCTATCTTGTTTCAGTTGGTAACGGGGAAAACCCCAGTTTTTCAAAATAACCAAATTCAGGTTTGAGTGCTTTTCACATATATCATGAGTTACTCATCTGTATATTGGTAATGGCTGTCAACAATTTTATAATGTGTGATCTTATTTCTTTTGTTAACTTAGTTGCTGTCAAAGAGTAAAGCAAACTATATAATTTGGAGAAAGTATATTATAAGCCAACATTAGTATGATAAAAGCATTTTTTGTAATTGGTAGTAGGTTACATGACTTGAGCCTACAGCCTCAGGTTGCAATACTCAGTACCTTCCACGGTATCACAAGCTCGTGTCTCATCATGATAAAAGCCTTATACCATTTCTTTGTGTGTGGTGTACAGTTGCACATCTAATAATTTCAAATCCTATAATAGCATGCATACTTTAGAGAGATCACGATCTATTGTTTGCTCCCTAATCGATAGCCATTAAACATTAGTTATGTTACCTTCAGACTTGTCAAGTCTTTATCATGAGATCAACAACTTCATTGCTTTCAACTTTTGATAGCCTTTACCATCCATTTAGGGTCTCTTGTGAGTTCTTTACTACTTTATCCTATTTAAAGCCACTCCTTTTCTTTCTCCATAGTCTTATATCTCTTCTTCAATGTCTAGTTTGAGGTCTTTAGTGGTCTCTCCCTTCTATTGTTTCCTTGAAGTTATCATGTTCCTTGAAGCATGACTGTTCTACATGTTGTGCATATGCTATTTTTCCAGCCTTTTTTGAACATGTCCTAACTACCTTAAACAAACTGCCTAAATTAAGCTGGTAATTTTGCATCTGTATCAATTATTGGCTGGAGAGGAATGGGGAAAACACTCTTTGGGATTGTAATTGGTCCACGAGGACTGAAAAGTGCCCTTTTTTTTATGCTCATTAAACTACTTTAAGTCTTTTTTATTTTATTTTATTTTATCTGGAACTACTAGGACTCTATTGTTAAAATGTTTGCTCGCTCTTTATTTCTTTTACTTAGGGACGAGAAGGGACTATTTTATGCACTGGATCTTGGTGGCACAAACTTCCATGTGCTGCGTGTTCAGCTGGGTGGAAAGGAAGGACGTGTTGGTAAACAAGAGTTTACAGAGGTGTCCATTCCTCCACGTTTGATGACTGGGAACTTCAGATGTAAGTTGAAAGAGCCTGCTAGACTCCAAGTTACTATCAAGTGTCAAACCTGATTAAGTGAGCAAACATTTAATTGTTTAAATTTCATTATGTTTACAGGAACTATTTGATTACATTGCTACAGAACTAGCGAAATTTGCCACGACGGAGGGTGAAGATTTTCATGTTTCTGTCGGTAGACAAAGGGAACTTGGTTTTACTTTTTCTTTCCCTGTGAAACAAACTTCCATTTCTTCAGGAACTGTAATAAAGTGGACAAAAGGCTTCTCCATTGATGATGCAGTTAAGTTCGACTACTCATTTCCCATTCTGATATCCTATTAATATTAATTCATCCTTATAATTAGTACTAATATGTAGCATTTTGCATGAAAGTCATTAGATTGCATTTCCTTTTGTTTTACCAATGTAGAGTGCAGAGCAACTCTTGAAAGGCAAAGCACCATCTTCATGGAATCATACTTCACATAAAACAAAAGCACTTAATGTGGATTTGTTTGTTGCTAGGAGGCTTTTTTGTTTTTGAACATCTGTGAAAATTTTCATTAATGAATTGAAGGGATGTGAAAGTAGAAATGGTGAACAGCAAGAAACACAAGAAAACACCAAAATACAGCCCAAAATCAGCTTAAAGATTCCTATGTTCGTTCTTCCACTTTCACTTGAAGTTTTCTTCCTTTTCTTCTTTCTTCCACATAAATTACGGTTGTTCTTCAACTTTAAATCTTCAAATAGTATGCTTTCTCGGGAACCACGGAACTAGGCAGATCCTGCAAGAAGCAATAACTGTAGGCATTTCACTAGTTGCTTAAATTGATGTGTAATAACTAAAATTTCATATAGCCGTGCCAGTGACTAAAATTGAAGAAATATAGTTCTGCCATTGTTTGGCCAACAAGGTTGCAGACAGCTGATCCAAGCTTGATTTTCCAGTCATCACTTTGTTCAGAGATTGCTTGCCTCCATCTTCACATGAAATCTACTTGGAAGATTTGAGATCGGCTACAAATTACAGGTTGATAATTTCTTGGGAATAGGAGTCACTGTCATGAATCTGAATCTGGCAGTCACCCCATCTGTCCTTGCATCAGCTTTGTCAATTAAATATTTCAGGGGATCCAGTGTCTTGGAGTGAGTCTAAGGAGCCTTAGATGTTTAAGACTCCTAGTCCTGGATGTTTTGGGCTTAGTCTTTGGTTGTGCTATTGTTTTTTCTGTTTAGTTGTTTTCTGTCTTCTGGTAATGAACCTCTTCCTTTCGACAAATAAAGAAAAAAACAAATAATAAATATTAAAATTTTTGACTGTTCTAAGCCTTTTCTATTTACTACAACTGGCAGAGACAATTACAATGTCTGGGATATTATTTGGGAATTTTTAGCAGTCCTTGTTCTTAATAAGAGAATACTGACTGCTACAATATTTTCAGTTCATACGAATACCTGTATATATGAGATGTTGCCCAACTGGCATGCCTTCCGTGATAAGAGTTGCAAATTAATCCTGCTGTATTGGGCATTGGATCTTGTTTGGAGTGTGCTTGTGAAGCAGTGGACCCTAGACATTTCCACCTGCTAGAGGAGTTTGTAACCCAAGTAGAAATGTATAAGGGAAACTATCTCCATTCTCCCAGAAAAGGTCTATCATAAGGAAACATGTTTATATGGTTGTGCTGTATGGTAAATTCTCAATCATTTTATGTTTCTAAATGGACCATTTGTTTTTTTCCTTCTTTTTAACTTCTATTTTTTAAAAATTTCCTATTATTTCCTCTTCATCTTATTATTTTCTTTTGAATCTAGGTTGGGGAAGACCTACGGTTGAGTTGACGAAAGTTATGGAAAGCAAAGGTGTTGATATGCGTGTGGCAGCGCTTGTAAGTTTAAGAGGAGATTGTTGGGAAGAAGAAGAAAGGTGGGTTCCCAGTTGGATTTTGTAGGATCATTCAAGTCTTAAAACAATTATTTATACTATTTGTAAGAGATGAGGAGACTTCTATGACAGAAGATGAGTAGCTTAAGAGGAGGAATGGAGATGATGAGTTACAGGTGTGTAACAATAAAATCAACCAATTGATGTGATATTTTCAATGAGAGTAGTTTAGTCCACAAGGAAAGTACAAACAACTCTACTGCAGTTTTTATTGTTTTTCTTCATAAACCCATTTAATTAGAATTTAAGCATAATTTTTTCAAAAAAATCCCAAAAAGAATCAACATAAAATTTTTAATATGCTCATGTCACAAACTGCAGTGATATAAAGTACATACCTAGATTTCGGCGCAACAACTTTTGACACAAATAAAGACACCCAGGACTCGGATCACTTTTATCTATTAGAAAGCGCAACTCATTTGATTTTAAGATGTTTTGCAGCAACTAAGTCAATAAAAGAAATAAGATCAGTCATTATAAAATTGTTGACAGCCATTAATATGGTGCTATCCTGTTTCAGTTGGTAACGGGGAAAACCCCATTTTTTCAAAATAACCAAATTCAGGTTTGAGTGTTATTTAGTGACATTGTTTAGGAACATATCAAATCACTTTCAAAAGGAAAAGCATTAAAAAAAATGTCATTTTCACTATTAAAGTATACATCATATTCAACCGTTGGTGGGATCGTTGTGAAACAAGAAATCTACTAGGACCACGTTTGAGGGTAAGACTAACCTATATGCTTGCTATTCATTGCTACCCATTCTAGTACCACTCATTTTTGGGGAGCCAAGATGTTCATCAATTAAGTGGTTGCATGTGTTCTGGACTAAAAACAGTTCAGTCCACTTAACTTCTGGGCCTTGTATGAATGATTAAAAATCTCTCCAACAATCCATATTCAATGTGCATGTTTTAATCCACCTTACAAGTGGCAATTGTTTCAGGTCATTTACATGGTGGGTGCAGTTCACCATTTAATGGTATGCCAAGGAGAGGTTGTCACAGAGTCCAATAAATTGAGATTATATTTTGCTCATGCACCTATTCCATACATTGTGATTAATTTCTTGGTTGCCAGGTCATTGATCTGACCCACGACTGTTTGAATTGTGGCATTTTATTTGGACTTTTGATGTGTTTTTATTCCCTTAGCTACCTACTTATTGGCTTTAATGACCATTGATGGGGCTTTGAATCTCTTGAATCCTTAAGATGTTATTTTGTGTATTCAAGTGGATCTAGACATTCTCTTGGAATGATCATAAAAAAGGGATCATGTTTAGAGATTAGGACTTTCTAGTTTGCTATTTGTTAACTTGGAATTGTCTAATGAAGGTTTTATAGCTAATTCTCTAGGCTAAATAGTCATTTCTTTGCATATGAACCATTTATTTATATAGCATAAATTGGAATAACATTTGGTTTGGGGCTTCTGTTTTCATTTATTTATTAATGCTTAAAGTTTTATACAGTTTTTATCATTAAGTTTTCTATATGTTTTGCAGTGTATTAGAGTATGTCAAATTTTTTCTGCTTGATGATGATGTTTTTAATGATACCCTATTGACCATTCTAGAGATTTTAAAAATTCAAAGCTTTTCTTTGCTTTCTTGCTGTTGGATCTGGTAGTAACCATTTCATTTGAATTGTAATATCCTGTTGGCACAGTGGAAATGCCTGTTGGAACAATAGAAGGTCTAGTAATCAGTGATGCTGGAGCACCTGTTAGACGAGGTGCTTTTATTGGAAGCTGCAAGGATCGTATATGGAAGGCTATGAGAGCATCTTCTTATGTTCCATTCTACCTTGATGATTTCTTTGATGGTATTATTCTCAGATTCTTTATCATTTGGGACAATTTACCATGGAAACATATTGCATTTGGGAACTGGCTGGGTGTAGCAGTATGCTTTTATGACTCTTGTTCATCCTTGATAGTTGTGTTTTATTTTCTTATCATCTTTTTCAAACGTATATCGTTGGCAAGATAGAGCTATTGTTGCAAATAATCCCACTATTTTTGCCATAAGGGAGGCTCAACTTTTATGGCCTGATACATGGATTGACTGTCTAGTTTCTGCAGGATGTGGTTCTATTTCTACAAAGGTCTGCTGAGAATTCTTTTTAATCACTGCATATATTTTCGAGTTAATTCATAAAAGAACTAGAATTTGCTCAAGCTCTACTATTGAAAAATGATCAGAACTTGTGCATATCTGGTTAGGTATCTCTTGAAAAGGCGATGGATGCCTAATGATTTGCTGCTTTGCTTAGATCACAATTTGCATTATTTTTGGAGCTGTATTTCTTTTTACTTTTTTCCCCTAAAAATTAATAGCAGTAATGTTACCAATGGAAGCAAAAGTGGCATTATTAACACAAATATGCAGATGTTCTAAAAAGTTAGGAATAGTCATATATCATGCTTACTTGGAAGATGGATTGGTCGATGGATGTATGCAAAATTGAAATTCATTTATGTTTTTTCTTTTGATTATATTTATTCACTTAGGCTTGAAAGGGAGGTTGGCGTAATCTCGATATCGGACAAGTGTTGATTGAGAGTGTATGTTTAGTGGGGAGAGTGGAGGAAGCTTTGAACTCATTGCTACCTATGCTTCCTGAAATATGCTATTTCCGGTTCAACCGAGGTGATATATTGAATCTGGAATTTCTTCTTATCTAGCTAACAGTAAAAATGAATTTTTGAATTTACTTGCAAATTCCATTATTTTGCTTTGCTTCCAATCCATTTGGAGTGCTTTATTGTTTGGTCCCTTCATTGGTTTGAGATAAATGCCTTAGTGCTAATGAGAAATCTTAGTGCTTGTTTGGATGCATAAAAAAGTACTAGAAAATAATATATTGTAGGATACAATCTTTTTTGTAAACATACCAATCTTGCATATTTAGCAAACAAAGAAAAGTATGAATATAATATTGTTTTCTTTCAATAAGTTAAAGATTTTCTCCTACACCTTTACCTTCTAGAAGATTTTTTACTAGATAAAAATCTGTCAAAATCCAAGTTCTAAAAAAACCTCGCCTGTTGTCACGAGGCATGTTTGTTTACATGAGTGGTAAAGTAAATGAAGGTGTAACATCGTGGTAAAGGTGAGGTAACGTAAAGGTTAAGTTTCCAATCAATTGGTCAAACCATCTTTATTTGAAATCAAACATCAGGCACAAACAAACGAAATCATATATAATCCAAAACCTCAATCTAAGACCAATACTACTAACGAAAAATACCACAATGGAAACGAATGAACCTAAATCCAACACCATCACCTAAAACTTAAATTGTCATCTAATTACCACAAATGAACACACAATCTAACTGACGAACAAAACCATCCTAAAACTAGACCAACACATCTTGAACACATTCCAATATTGGTCAAACCAAGAAAGATTGATATAGAATATAAATCTAAGTTTCCTAATCTCACTTTATGCAGTGAACTGCAAATAGACATAGAAAAACTCAAATCCAAGATCAGGAAGTACCCAATTAGGTCGAGCATTCCACAAGAACAATTAGTGCCGTCCAAAACCACCAAGGAATCTAATGCATTACTTGAGGATCAACACCAAGAGATTATTAAACCTAGCATCGAAATACCGCACGGAAGCCCTCACATAGAGCCTAACCACTCACTAGAGGAGACATTAGAAAAGACACCAGTGTCATGAAAATTTGACTAGTGAGCCTAGTAGGACAAACCCTCCAAAAGGCAATGATGTCGTCAAACCAACCGTAGGGAACATGTGTGACTTCCACAATGAGGTAGAGCATAATCTTGTATTAGCCTTAATTAAGGCCCATCAAAACGCAAGGCTAGAACATCAGAGTACTTTAAAATGTTTCTCATGCCCTCCCTCCATGAACCCAATTATTAGATGAGATTACACAGGATACTTTGGAGAGAGACAAATATCGAGAGTTGGATCCCCTAGTCAAATGTTAAAATTCTAAATCTCAAATCCAATCCTTTTCTTGGAATGGTACCTAACTGAAAAGAATGAAAATTTGGATAAAACAGTGGAAACCGCTCCCAAATTGGCAGGGCATATAGAGCTAGATCTTATTGGTTTCCTTGGAAGAATTGAGACAACTCCGGAAACTCACGGAAAAACCTTTGGAGACTTGACTCTAGAAGAACTTTCGGGTACTTGCCTAAATATACCATGTAGGATTCTGATGGTCTAGATGAGCGACATAGGTACCACTACGATTGAAGAAAACTTTATTCTATTTAACCTTCCAGCAGTGGCAAAGCCAAAATATCAAGATTTCACTCAAAAGATTCTCACAATGTAAAGGCCCATGGCTACAAAGAAATTTTAGACCACACATAGTAAATTATGGATGGACCACATTTAAGCAAACTAGACACACAACGATGGAACTTAGGGCCCAAAGAAAGAAACAAAAGCACGCGACCTACACAGAAGATAAGGGTCAAACGATTAGGAAAGCAAGAGACCAAAGATCATTGACGGAAAATGAAAAATCATTTTTAAAAGATCACAAATCCCCTAATTGCTTAAACTCTTTTAGACCAAGGCCTAAATGGCATAGGTCCTAAACATTTCAACACTCTTGCCGAAAGGCCTCCCTTATAAAAGCTCTATTTGAATACATCAATGAGTGAAACCATATCAGCATTATCAAATAAAGAAACTTGGAAGGACGCATACAATACTTTTTAATATGAGATTAAGGCTAAAGTGGCGGTGGTCTAAAATATTATAGTGGTCACGTGTTTGGACGGATCAAGGTAAAACATTAAGTGCTAAATACATTGTCCTGACACCCAAGGGATGTCAAAGTTATCAAAGAAAATGCTGTTATAAAGTAAGATATGTTCTCATTAGACCAAGGCCCAAATGGCGGAGGTCTAAGATGTTTCAACGCTCCTACTTCTGAAGAGAGCAAAATAATAAGATCCAAACCAAGTTGCTGAAGATATAAACACGTATGTTGAGAGGTCTAAAACGCACACGTTTTTAAATACCCAAAACATTCAAATTGTGCATCACATCATTAGCACACACAATGGAGAATCATAAGTAGGCTAGACAAATCTCCGACTTCATACCAATGAAGGGTTGCAAGTTCAAACAACCCAAACAAAGTAGCTAACACTTAAGATTATGCAAAAAAAATAAAATACATAAATAAATAAATAAAATACAAAACCACAAAAATCCAAAAAAGAAAAAACCCAAAAAAACAAAATCACGAAATTAAAAAAAAGAAAACAAGAGGAATTTAAAAATACATTTGTCAGATCTTTATAAAGGCATAGGTGGACCGTGGCATTGGAGAATCCTCTAATAGAGCAATCATGACTAGAAATCCTTAGAAGTTACTAGTTTTAATGATGGGATGGATGTCTATGAGGCAGTGGGTAACCAAAAGGGTGATTCGGTTGATTACACTAGAAGGTTTAAGAAGTGTCTAAGGCATTCATATTAATGGCAATAGAATATATATACATATATTTTATAATAAATGGCAATAGAATATTACACACAAAGTGGGTAGAAGCCGAAGCATATGTTAATATTATGGCTGCTACAGTTACCAAATTCATTAATAAAAATATCATACGTAGATTTGGCATCCCCAAAGTATTCATACTAGACAATGGTTCTCAATTCATTTCCCACCAAATAAATGAATTGTGTGCAAAATTTAAAATAGAACTGCATCATTCAACCCCATATTACCCTCAAACCAATGGTCAAGGACGAATAAAAAATGAAAGCTATAGAGCATGCACAAGTCTATTGGAAGCGGATTATGAGAGCTTACGACAATCATGTCATTGAAAGAGAATTCAAAGTTGGTGACCATGTGCTGGAACACATCAATCCATCATAGCTTCCACACTCTCAAGGTAAGTTATGAACTAATTGGGAAGGCCTTTACGTGATTAAGAAAAAAGCATATGCTGGTAATGCGTATATTGTAGTGAATGCGGAAGGGGAAAAGCTTCCCAATCCGTGGAATGCTATGTACTTAAAAAAATATGTGATATATAGTCCTTTCCTTTGGAGCGAGAGTTGTAGTTTCTTGGACATGACTGCCGCAACCCTCTATGGAAGGCGGCGGAGTACACTGAATGGAATTTGAGCTCAAGTGCACACTTACACTATATCACTTGAGAGGGCAAGATCTTGAGTCTATCCCTTGCAAATTCACATGGTCGGAAGCTAGCAAAAGCCAAAGTCTAAGTGGGTTAAGTAGGTTTTGAAGGGTGCCTTGGCAAACACACGGAAGACTTGTTTATTGGTTCTTATAGAATATAAGTTGTTCACAATTTAGATGGAGTTGGACACACCATCGGTACGGATGTAGTATAATGTTTAAGCAGGCTTATCTTGGCTGTGCTTACGAGAAACAATATCGTTTCGACTCGTTATGGTAGTACGCATTGTGTGTATTGAACATGATCGCTTTTGGGTTTATTGTTTTTATACTGATTTTATAAGACGATTAACATCCAAATGGTTATTATGAGTGCTTGTACTCTTAATCCCAATAAAAATAATAGATACATACATTTAGTGTTTGGCATTTTGATTTACAAAGGAGTGAGACCTTTTATGGGTCAATAATCTTAGTAAATTAGATGACTGCACTACGTGTATGGTGGATATTAGTTTATTGATGGAATCCACACCCTGTAATAGGGATCATTGATATCAACTTGATGAAGTTTATAAGTTTTGATTATGTCAAACTCTGCAGGTGGACTTTATGTCCGACATATCAAATGAGTTAAGTGTAAGGTCTCAAAGAATTATAAAGATATCGATTAAATATAGATGTCAATAATTATTTAATCAATAAATATCTATAATCTTAACGTGAGGAGATTAATAAGCATTTAATAGTAAGAAGCTTGAAATATAATTTTGAGAATAAGGACAGGAGTGCAATTATAATTCTCTAGTGGACTAAATTGTAATTTATGGAACTAAGATTCTAATTTGGGTTGAATTGGGGTGTTTTATTTCCATAAGAAGCTTATTCCTTATTTCCTTTTTAAGGTCGCTATTGTAGCCTATAAATATGCGTTATTGCTCTCTAGGAAATACATAAAAGAGAAATATCGTTTTTGAGAGCAAAGAGAATTCACAGAAGAGGCCTACAGCCCGGTGTGAGTTAGAGCATAGAGAAATATAGTAGACGGTCTTGAAATTTTCGGGTTGTTGTAAGACGGAGATCAAATCAGAGAGATATCAAAGGTATGGTTCTTGAATCGTCATCGTCTAAAGTTATTTCCGCGGTAATATGTATGCAATATCGAGGGATCCTAGCAGCAGCCTCTCAACAAGGAGGATACTTGATAAGCTTGCTTTCCATCAATGGCGTTGCGAGAGATGTAGGTATGCTCTCCATGTTTCACACATAGATTCCTTTTCTGGACTTATTTAGCCTCTGTGCTCCCTACATTTCGCCTCTCCCTAAGTCAAGGTAGGTGAAAGTCGTAGCACCTAACACGACGACTGATAGTCTTGCTAACACAGTCATTGAGTACACCAAAAGACCTTGGAAACCACAAAGTATGCCCTGGGACTTAACCAAAAAGGTTAAGTAATCATCGAGTGGAATGCAAAGGTTTGACCTCCTTGGGAATTCGAAATGATTTAGTAACTTTCATAGCACACATTCGCAGATCAAGGAGTTAATCCTCACTCTTGCACTTCACCCCAGCCGACATATTCACTAGCTTTTTATGTTGGGGCATTTTATTTATTTTCATTGTGATGTATGCCTTCCCAATTTGGGTCCCATCATGACGTACATGAACTACACGAGCACTCACCGCGTGCACCAACACACCTCATGCATGCTTTTATTATTGACACTATTTATAGGAGCAGAAAGATATTCCCATAAGGTTTCAATTCCGTTCTTTTGTTTTTGAAAGCTTGAATGCTAAAATGGGACCTTAACATTTTTACTGAGAAAGATAACTGAATGTTGGCCAGAACGTGCAGGGGTCCTAAATATACTTTACAACTTTGTCTTGAGGCTTGGCAAGGAAACAAACCCCACTTGCATTCATCCTATCTTTTTTTAGATTATCTTATAGGTATTATTTTCCACACAATTCAATTGAACTATATTGGAATATGGCCAAATAAAATCATGAATTTTGGACCTTGTCCATTATGATGTCTTTAGTCAAGGTGATATTATGCATGGGATTCATTTATTTCAACTTGCATGCTATGGTGGTTATTAGTTGCTTATGACTTACGTATGTTTTGATTTCTTCCCCTACATATGCGCTGATGATCTAAATGTCATCTAGGAAGCATAGACATGCGCTTCGGGTCCTTGTATTGGTGTCGGATACGGACACAGTTTGGACACGTGTCCGACAAGCTACAAAACTTGTCTGTCATTTTTACAAATTTTTAAATTTAGACACGATGGGGACACAACGAGGTTATTTTAAATTTCTAAATCCCTCTTTTTTATTTTTGATTGTTGAGTGTGACTAATGCCTGCTATAAAATAAAATTTTGAATGAAGTTTCAAATTTTCATAAATAATTTAGGGATAATTTCAGTCCAAATATGAAATTTCCCAAACAATCGATTTTTTTTTCTTTTTTGGCTACCCTCTATTCTAACTCATTTTTTTCTTTTTTGCTAGTTCCAATAATAGTTTTGTTTTTCTTTTCTATTAATTGTGACATTATACTTCTTAATTTGGTTAAAAATGTAATTATTCTTCAATTTTGTGATTACATATAAAAAAATATATTTATTATTTGCCATGTCCTGCTCGTATCTGTAACCTACATTTTTAGGATTTATCGTATTGCTTTGTCTGTGTTGTGTTGTATTCGTGTCTCGTGTCCATATCCGCGCTTCTTAAAATGCTATCAGAACATAGACTTGCCTGCTTCACTAAACGTCACACACTAGGCACTTCCTATTGTTTGAGTACCTAATCATATATATTACTTATTGAACTTTAACTGTTGTGAGATCATGCTTGTTTAAGTCTCTCATCATATGGAACCCCTCTAGGTCCAACTCTAAACTACCCATGAGAGACATTGCTTAACACCGGTTTAGCACGAGTTTTGAGAAATTTTGGAAAACTTTTGGCTGGATCTCTTCTTGCTTTGAAACCCAACTGAAAAGGCTAAGCAGTCACAGAAAGGATGTGAAAGCTCAACCTCCCAAAGAGTTTGAAATGATTATGTAGATTTCATAGTAACTATTTGTAGATCGAGGAGTTAATCCTCTTTTACACTTAATGCCCGACTAGCATATACATAAGTTTTACGTTGGGGCATTTTTTATTTATTACTCACCTCTCATAACTTCCTAATTTGGGTCCTATCATTGCATACTGGACTCACACGATTACTCACCAGTTTGCACACACTCACCTCACATGCATGCTTTTACTACTAACAACTTTTCAGTTGGATGCAAAGAAAAATATCCTATGAGGTTTCAATTCTGATCTTCTTTTTAAAAGATTGAATGCAAAAATGGCCCCTTGACATTTTTACTGAGAAAGACAATTTTATCCTAGCCAAATCATGCAGGGGGCTTAAAAATTACCACACTGACAAGTTCTTTTTGAGTTCTTGTAGGAAAACATACCCCGGTTGCATTCATGGTATCCGACTTGCTAATAACTCTGGTTTTGTTCTTTATTCCTCTTACATTTTTAAAATGCTTAATTCATTTTTTTTTTGTTGGTTTGATTCTATATGAGTGAGTTGAGGGGCTACACATATGAAATAGTTTTGTTTGTTTCTTATTATGTCATGTTATTTTATGTTATTGATATATTTGAGTATTTAACTCATGTGGTACATGATCCAGATCTCAATGAAAAAGACTTCATGCAAGACTATGCATAAGAAGTTAAAGCATTGGATGAAACCTGAACCAATTCGTATTAAAAATATTTATTATTTGGAATTAAATCGTTGTTGTTGCTTGTACAATAGTTATCTAATTTAACTTATTATTGTTAGTTTTAAAAAAAAATTTCTAGTGATATTTGATTATAGTGGGCCTGCAGCAATCAATAAATTTTGGTGTTTGACATGTGCATGCCAAAATTAATGTAATTACATTTTTGACAGACAATTATTGCTTTCAGCTGCCAACAACTCTTGTTTTGTTTCGTGTTCGTCTTTCATTTCTGAATGCTTAGTTCATTTCTAATGTCTTTTTTTTTTTTTTTTTTTTTGGCTTGGTTTGATTATCTATAAATGAGTTATGGGCCTGAAGTTATTGTTTCACTTCTAATGTTGTTTGGTTTTCCTTTTTTTTTTTTTTCTTTTCTTGGTTTGATTATCTATGAATGAGTTGAGGGGCATAATATATTTATTGCATTCAACTGCCAAAACCTTTGGTTTTGTTCTTTATTCATCTTTGATTTTTGAAATGCTATTTTTTAATATTATATTTTTAATTTTTTTTATGGTTTGCTTTGGTTATCTATGGATCAATTGAAGGGCTTGCATTTTTTATAGATATTTATTGCTTTAAGCTGCTAACAACTCTATTTTTTTTTTTGTATTCATCTTTCATTTCTAAAATTACTAATTCATTTTTAATGCTGTTCCTTTTCTTTTTGGCTTGGTTTGATTATCTATGTATGAGTTGGGGGGCCAATACTTTGATTCATTTGAAATAGTTTTAGTTTATAATATTATTTTTCTTGTCACATCAATCTCGTCTTCGTTTTGCAGATGGTATATTATTAAAATTCGACAACTTGTAATTGCCATGTCATCCTTTTTTCGTCTTTGATTTTTATTTTAATGGAGCAACAGGTTAGCTCCAATATATATGGCAATAACTATACTAGATTGCTCACTTATTTGATAGTATGTCTCTTACTTTTTCTTAAATGTGATATATGGTTAAATGACATGAGTTGCTTTAGGTGCTCTTTATTTATTGTTTTTGTGTTACCTTGTCCTAGTATGGTTATTGCATTATTTATAAAGCATATGGTGAAATGTACCATATATTTTATTTGGATTTTCTTTTTATTATTTCCTATTATTCATATGAAATAGTTTTGATTTATAATTATTTATCTTATCAAATCTAACTTTTATCTATTTCGTAGATGATTTCGTGCATTAGTAAAAATAGACAACTTTTATTTGATGATCCTTTTTCCTCCTTCAATTTGATTTCAATGGAGTAACGGGTTAGATGAAATTATGGGGTTACTATTCTAGACCATTCACTTATTTGCTAATTAGTCTCTTACTCTTTCTTAAATGCAGTATATGAATAAAAGATATGAATTAGTTTGAGTGCTCTATACTTCTTGTATCAACTTGTCCTATATGATTGTTGCATTATTTATATAATGCATAAGGTGACATATGAGATAGAATAGATGATTTTTAGATTTTCTTTTTATTATGCCATGTTATTTATACATTTGTATATTTGAATCATGTGGTTTATTAATCCAAATTTCTATGAACATGTCCTAATGCAAGACTATGGTCAAGAAGCTAAAACATTGGATGAAACCAACCATGGGAAATGAATGTGGGAATCAGTTGGCAAAAATTGTCCATGTTCAGATCTAGACGTTACACCTTAAGCCCCATGCCCCCTTGAGATGGTTGAATTAATGTATGATTTAAACTATTCAACTGAAGGAAAGCAGTTTTGATTGAGTAGTTTTGGTTTAGCGAGGAAGGTTCAGTTCCTTGAAAAATAAAGAAGAGTGGGGCTTTATTTACTTATTTTATTTTTCTCCTTTAAGGACTTATGTTTAATCTTTTTCATAACAATAAATATGTCAATACAACTAGACTTTTATTATTCGAGATGTTTAAAACTGAACCATACATTTAAAAAGAAAATTTTCAGTTTTGAGTCCATTTTGGCATTTCAGTCCATTTTGGCTAAGAACTGTAATGATTTATAGAAATATTTGCAAAGCCCCTAGCTATATGCAAACTACAAAATAGTTTCATTTCATATTATGAGTTCATGTTTGAGTTTGCATTTCTAATTTTATATTGTCATGTAGGCAGCTTATAAATTGTTTTTTGGCATGCTGAAATAATTGTGTCCGCTCCACAGTAATTTATCATTTGGTGGTTCCATCTAACCAATTCTAGCTAAAATCAGCTCTTCTATAACCTTTTATGTTATCCAGGTGTTAAGAGGGGAAATTGGATAGCCCATCAAGTGTAATCCCACTACCGATGGCAAACTCTTGGACTTCTCACTGGTATGTGTTAGAAATTAAATCTCTATTTTATTTTATTGTATATGGTATAATATTTTCATTAGTGTATGAATTTTATAATGAAATGCTTATTGATGTATGCATTTTACAATGAAATGCTCTTAATATGATCTTGTAGACATCACTTGGAGAGGTAAAAAAGGACAAAGGAAGTGACTCAGTACCTCTCTCTATAAAGATTGGTGATCAGAAGTTAGTCATTAGGATAATTTCATCAGAGAAGTGTACTCACATGTCATTTGATCTAGTTTTCAAGAAAGAATTTGATTTCTCTTATAGCTGGAAGCATTGGAGAGTTTACTTTTGTGGTTAATATATAACTCCCTATAAAGAAGAATGGCCATCAGATTGTTCCATTGCAAGCGGTTTCCTCTTTTGTTATTGAATGCCTCGTGGCATTTTACTTTGGGTGTATATTTTCTTATTGGTTTTGGTCCTTGATGCTATGCTTTTCTCATTATCACGTCTGAGGATCTAATTGGTAACCTTCAAATATTTGTTCTAGATATCTTACTGTTGCTTTTTACCATGCCTTATGTATTACATTTTTTTGCATTTTAACATATGAAATATGTTCTTTCTAATTTTAAATCTTTCATATATTCATTTTGATTTCGAGGGGACTCATGCATTTCTAGCAAAAGAAAATGGTCCATTTTGCTTCTTTTTCTGCCTATTTGCTAACAAATGGTTTCATATGTCTAACATGCTGACTGGTTAGGTTTTCACATACCTTACAATTTTAATATCAGGTATCCTCCTTTAAATATTTGAGGAAAAAAAGGGTAATTAAGATATGTAATTGGATGCAATTAGTATGTATGTAATGAAAGGTCTGATATTCTCCATTGGAGTTTTCTATAAATCTACTCACCATCATCCCTTTGTTTTGTGCATGGTCTTATTCTACTATTTACTATATAGATTTCTTCCTTCTATGTTTGCATTTTTGGTCTTTTCTTCACCTGTCTTGTTTTGCACAGCTGTTTTTCTTGGAATCCTATTGAGTTATTGTTTCTCCAATTGGAATAATTGCAGAAACTCTATGGGGTTAGTTTTGTTTCATTAAAATGTGCCAAGAGCAAGGTAATCTTCATTTCTTTATGTTACTTTATTCTCCCAAGTAGTATATGTTGATGACTTGATTCTCTACATTAGGTTCTATATCTTTTTGAGGGTGATAGTGTTGCCTTGATATTTGAACTAAATCCATCCACTTTGACATTTTTAGCTCATATTCTTTATATAGTGAAACTCCAATAGGAAATTAAGCTTGCAATGCTTTGTTTATGAATAATTGTTGTGCATTTAAATGGCTTCATACTTGCCCTTCTATTTATTTGTTTGTAATGGTTTGTTTTCAATATGATTTCTCATTTTTGTTTCCATGTTTTCTATAGTGGTATTTCTATTGGTTTCCTAATGTTTCTTATGGCGGATGCAATTTTCTCTTTTATGATGGATGCAATTTTCTCTTTTCTAGTTTAATTTTGTAGTATAGGGTTTTTAGTGTAGATAATTTTTTATGGTGTGTATAGGACTATAATTAATTTAATTTTAGTGTATTTATTTCTGTTTTGTATAGATTTTGAGTATGATTTTTAGATTTTCTTTTAAGATATGTTTAAACCATATGAATTGATCTCGCCTTGTCGATCGACTCCGCTCTCACTGGGTTTTATTACTACTTGCATTTGGATTGTTGAACAAGTTTTTGGTGCCATAGCTGAGGAGCACCATATGAGGTAATCTTTTTAACTTTCTCTCTTTAGTTTATTGATTTGTGGGATTTGTTACTTTATAGGAGGTGCATGCATGGAATGTTTTGACCTGCACATAATAAAAAAACAGGAAATTCAAATTCTAAGATTTTGATTGAAATCTGATTTTTGGTTTTATTTTCGAACTCATAAAGCTATTTTTTAGGAATATAAAATTTTGCAAAGTTGTCTTTGTTAGCATGTTTTATTGTCTTTTTTCCTATTCTCACTTTTTTTCTATTCTTTCTTTCTATTCCATTTTTTCTATTCTTTTGTCCTCTGTTTTGTTTTTTCAGTATCTATTTCCATTCCATTTTCTTCTATTATCCTCTTTATCTATTGTCTTCTTTTTTTATTCTCTATTTATATCTACTATTTTTTTATTATCTATGTTTTATATTCTCTTTTTTTCCTATTCTCTATAGATTTTTACTATTTTCTATCTCTTTTTTCACATCTTTTTCTATTCTCTGTGTGTTTCTAGTAATCTTTTCTATTCTCTGTTTTTCTATTTTCTTTTCCCCCATTTTTCCTATTATCAATTTATTTTAACTATTTTCTTCCTTCTGTGTTTGCATTTTTGGTCTCTTCTTCATCTGTCTTGTTTTGCACTATTGTTCTTCTTGGAACCCTATTGTATTATTGTTTCTCCAACTAGAATAATTGCACAAACTGTATAGGGTCAGTTTGGGTTCGTTTCACTAAAATGTGCCAAGAGCAAGGTAATCTTCATTTGTTTGTTACTTTCTTCTCCCAAGTGGTATGTGTTGATGACTTGTTTTCTACATTAGGTTTTATCTTTTTCACGGTGATAGTGTTGCCTTGATATTTGAACTAAATCCATCCACTTGGATAATTCTAGCTCATATTCTTTATATAGTTGAAAACTCTAACAAGAAATTAAGCTTGCAATGCTTTGTTCATGAATAATTGTTGTGCATTTAAATGGCTTCATACTTGTCCTTCTATTTATTTGTTTTTTAATGGCTTGTTTTCAATATATTTTCTCATTTTCTGCAATGGTATTTCTATTGGTTTTCTAATGTTTCTTATGGTGGATGCAGTTTTCTCTTTTCTAGTTTAGGTTTGTAGTGTAGCATTTTTAGTTTAGATAATTTTTTATGGTGTGTAAAGGACTGTAATTAATTTAATTTTAGTGTATTTAATTCTGATATGTTTTTAAGACAAGTGCAAGTTCTATGAATTGATCTCGCCTTATCGATCAACCTGGTCCTCACCGGTTTTATTACTATTTCATAACCTTGCGTTTGGATTGTCAAACAAGATCTTGGTGCCGTTGCCGAGAGCACCATATGAGGTAATCTTTTTAAATTTTTCTCTTTAGTTTATTGCTTTGTGGTATTTGTTATTTTATTTGTCATAATATTAATTTTAGGAGGTGCATACTTGGAATGTTTTGACTAGCGTATAATCGAAAAGAATGAAATTTAAATTCTAAAATTTTGATTGAAATCTAATTTTTGGGTTAATTTTCAAACTCATGAAGTGTTGCCTTGATATTTGAACTAAACCCATCCACTTTGACAATTAGCTCATATTCTTCATATAGTTAAACTCTAATAGGAAATTAAGCTTGCAATGCATTGTTCATGAATAATTGTTGTGCATTTAAATGGCTTTATACTTGCCCTTCTATTTATTTGTTTGTAATGGCTTGTATTTAATTTGTTCTCTCATTTTTGTTTATATATTTTCAATAGTGGTATTTCTATTGGTTTTCTAATGCTTCTTATGGTAGATGCAGTTTTCGCTTTTTTAGTTTAGATTTGTAGTGTAGGGTTTTAGTTTAGATAATTTTGTATGGTGTGTAAAGGACTATAATTAATTTAATTTTAGTGTATTTCATTCTGGTTTGTATAGATTTATAGTAGAATTTTTAGATTTTTTTTTTAAGACAGGTGCTTGCATGAATTGATTTCACCTTTTTGTTCGACCCAGTTCTCACCGGGTTTTATTACTAATTCACAACCTTGCATTTGGATTGTCGAATAAGTTCTTGGCGCCGTTGTCGGGGAGTACGAAATGATGGAATCTTTTTAACTTTCTATTTGTAGTTTATTGCTTTGTGGTATTTGTTACTTTATTTTTCATAATATTAATTTTAGGAGGTGCATGCAAGGATTGTTTTGATTGGCGACTAATCCAAAAAAAAAAAAGAAACTTAAATTCTAAAATTTTGATTGGAATATAATTTTTGGTTTAATTTTCAGACTCAAAAAGTGTTGCTTTGATATTTGAACTAAATCTATCCAGTTTGACAATTCTAGCTCATATTGTTTATATAGTTAAACTCCAGTAGTAAATTAAGCTTGCAATGCTTTGTTTATGAATAATTGTTAGAATTTGAATGGCTCTTCATATTTGCCCTTCTATTTATTTGTTTGTAATGGCATGTTTTCAATTTGTTCCTATATTTTCAACAGTGGTATTTTCTATTGGTTTTCTAATGTTTCATATGGTGGATGCAACTTTACCTTTTTTAGTTTAGGTTTGTAGTGTAGGGTTTTAGTTGAAATAATTTTTTATGGTGTGTAAAGGACTGTAATTAATTTAATTTGTGTATTTAATTATGGTTTGGATAGATTTTGAGTAGGATTTTTTAGATTTTCTGTTAAGATAGGTGCAAGTCGTATGAATTAATCATGCTTTGTCGATGAACCCAGTTTTCACCTGGTTTTATTTTTACTTCACAACCTTGCATTTGGATTGTCATACAAGTTCGTGGTACCATTGCCGAAGAGTGCCATATGAGGTAATCTTTTTAACTCTCTCTTTAGTTTGTTGCTTTTTGGGATTTGTTACTTTATTCGTCATAATATTAGTTTTAGGAGGTACATGCATAGAATGCTTTGACCGGCGCCTAATCGAAAATAAGGAAATTTAAATTCTAAAATTTTGATTGAAATCTGATTTTTGGTTTAATTTTCGAACTCATAAAGTGTTGCCTTGATATTTGAACTAAATCTATCCACTTTGACAATTCTTGCTCATATTCTTTATATAGTTCAACACCAATAGGAAATGATGCTTGCAATGCTTTGTTTATGAAAATTGGTAGTGCATTTAAATGGCTTCATACCTGCCCTTCATTTTATTTGTTTGTAATGGCAGTTTTTCAATATGTTCTCTCATTTTTGTTCCTATATTTTTTTTATAGTGGTATTTCTATTGGTTTTTTAATGTGTCTTATGGTGGATGCAGTTTTCTCCTTTTTAGTTTAGGTTTGTAGCAGGTTTTTAATTTAGATAAATTTTTATGTCATGTAAAGGATTGTAATTAATTTAATTTTTGTGTATTTAATTATGGTTTGTATAGATTTTGAGTAGGATTTTTAGATTTTCTTTTAAGACAGGTGCAAGTCGTCTGAATTGATCATGCCTTGTTGATTGACCTGGTTTTCATCGGGTTTTGATACTACGTCACAACCTTGCATTTGGATTGTCATATAAGTTCTTGGTGCCATTGCCGAAGAGTGTCATCTGAGGTAATCCTTTTAATTCTCTCTTTAGTTTATGGCTTTGTGGGATTTGTTACTTTATTTGTCATAATATTCGTTTTAGAAGGTGCATGCATGGAATATTTTGACTGGCGCCTAATCAAAAGAAAGGAAACTTAAATTCTAAAATTTTGATTGAAATCTGATTTTTAGTTTAATTTTCAAACTCATAAAGTGTTGCCTTGATATTTGACCTAAATCCATCCACTTTGACAATTCTTGCTCATATTCTTTATATAGTTAAACTCCAATAGGAAATTAAGCTTGTAATGCTTTGTTCTTGAATAATTGTTGTGCATTTAAGTAGCTTCTTTATTACTTGCCCTTCTATTTATTTGTTTGTGATGGCTTGTTTTCAATTTGTTCTCTCATTTTTGTTCCTATATTTTCAACAGTGGTATTTTTATTGGTTTTTTAATGTTTCTTATGGTGGATGTAGTTTTCTGTTTTTTAGTTTAGGTTTGTTCTGTAGGGTTTTAGTTTACATAATTTTTTATGGTGTGTAAAGGACTGTAATTAATTTAATTTTTGCGTATTTAATTCTGATTTGTATAGATTTTGAGTAGGATTTTTAGATTTTCTTTTAAGATAGGTGCAAGTCATATGAATTGATCACGCCTTGTCGATCGACCTGGTTTTCACCGAGTTTTATTACTACTTTACAATCTTGCTTTTGTATTGTTATACAAGTTGTTGGTGCCATTGCTGCAGTGTCCCACATGAGGTAATCTTTTTAACCCTCACTTTAGTTTGTTGCTTTGTGGGATTTCTTGCTTTATTTGTCATAATATTAGTTTTAGGAGGTGCATGCATGGAATGCTTTGACCGGCACCTAATAAAAAAATGAAATTTAAATTTTAAAATTTTGATTGAAATTTGATTTTTTGATTTAATTTTTGTACCTATAAGTGTTGGCTTGATATTTGAACTAAATCTATCCATTTTGACAATTTTAGCTCATATTCCCTATATAGTTAAACTCCATTAGGAAATTAAGCTTGCATTGCTTTGTTCACTAATAATTGTTGTGCATTTAAATGGCTTCTTCGTACTTGCCCTTTTATTTATTTGTTTATGATGGCTTGTTTTCAATTTGCTCTCTCATTTTTGTTCTTATATTTTCGACAATGGTATTTCTGTTGGTTTTTTAATGTTATTGTGGATGCAATTTTCTCTTTTTTAGTTTAGGCTTGTAGTGTAGTGTTTTAGTTTACATAATTTTTTATGGTGTGTAAAGGACTCTAATTAATTAAATTTTGTGTGTATTTAATTCTAGTTTGTATAGATTTTAGGTTGGATTTTTAGATTTTCTTTCAAGACAGGTACAAGTCATACGAATTGATCACGCCTTCTCGATCAACCAGGTTTTCATCATATTTTATTACTACTTTACAACCTTGCATTGGATTGTTGTACAAGTTTGTAGTGCCATTGCTGTTGAACGCCATATGAGATAATCTTTTAATCCCCTCTTCTTAGTTTGTTGATTTGTGAGATTTGTTACTTTATTTGTCATAATATTATTTTTTTGAGGTGTATGCATTGAATGTTTTGAACGGCGCCTAATCGAAAAAAATGAAATTTAAATTCTAAAATTTTGATTGAAATCTAATTTTTGGTTTAATATTCGAACTCATAAAGTGTTGCCTTGCTATTAGAACTAAATTCATCTTCTATGACAATTCTAGCTCATATTCTTTATATAGTTAAACTCCAATTGGAAATTAAGCTTGCAATGCTTTGTTCATGAATAATTGTTTTGCATTTAAATGGCTTCTTCATACGTGCCCTTCTATTTATTTGTTTGTAATAGCTTGTTTTCAATTTGTTCTCTCATATTTGTTCCTATAACAGTGGTATTTCTATTGGTTTTTTAATGTTTCTTGTGGTTGATGCAGTTTTCTTTGTTCCAATTTTAGGTTTGTAGCGTAGGGTTATTTAGTTTAGATAATTTTTTATGTTGTGTGAAGGACTATAATTAATTTAATTTTTGTGTTTTTAATTCTAGTTTGTATAGATTTTGTGTAGGATATTTAGATTTTCTTTTAAGATAGGTGCAAGTTGTATGAATTGATCACGCATTAATTATCGACCCGGTTTTCTCTAGTTTCTATTACTACTTTACATCCTTGCATTTGGATTGTCATACAAGTTCTTGGTGCAATTGCCGGAGAGCACCATATAAGGTAATTTTTTTAACTCTCTCTTTAGTATATGGCTTTGTGGGATTTGTTACTTTATTTGTCATAATATTAGGTATAGGAGGTGCATGCATGGAATGTTTTGATTGGCGCCAAATTGAAAAAAAGGAAATATAAGTTCTAAAATTTTGATTGAAATCTGATTTTTGGTTTAATTTTTGAACTCATAAATTGTTGTCTTGATATTTGAACAAAATCCATCTACTTTGACAATTCTAGCTCATATTTTTTATATAGTTAAACTGCAACAGGAAATTAAGCTTGCAATGGTTTGTTCTTGAATAATTGTTGTGCACTTAAATGGCTTCATACTTGCCCTTTTTTTTTGTTTATAATGGTAACTTTTCAATTTGTTTTCTGATTTTTGTTCCTATATTTTTTACAGTGGTATTTCTATTGGTTTTCTAATGTTTCTTATAGTTGATGTAGTTTTCTCTTTTCTAGTTTAGGTTTGTCATGTAGGGTTTTTAGTTTAGATAATTTTTTATGTCATGTGAAGGATTGTAATTAATTTAATTTAGTGTATTTTATTCTAGTTTAGATAGATTTTGAGTAGGATTTTTAGATTTTCTTTTAAAACAAATGCAAGTTGTATGAATTGATCATGCCTTGTCGATTGACCCTACGACTTCACAACCTTGCATTGGATGGTCGTACAAGTTCTTGGTGCCGTTGCCAGAGAGCGCCATATGAGGTAATCTTTTTAACTCTCTCTCTTTAGTTTATTGCTTTTTGGGATTTGTTACTTTATTTGCATGCATGGAATGTTTTGACCGGTGCATAATCGAAAAAAAGGAAATTTAAATTCTAAAATTTTGCTTGAAATCTGTTTTTTGGTTTCATTTTCGAACTCATAAAGTGTTGTCTTGATATTTGAACTAAATCCATCCACTTTGACAATTCTAACTCATTCTTTATATAGTTAAATTCCAAAAGGAAATTAAGCTTGCAATGCCTTTATTCATGAATAATTGTTATCCATTTAAATGGCTTCTTACTTGCCCATCTTTTATTTGTTTGTAATGGCAGTTTTTCATTATGTTCTCTCATTTTTTGTTCCTATATTTCTACAGTGGTATTTTTATTGGTTTTTTAATGTTTCTTATGGTGGATGTAATTTTTTCTTTTCTTGTTTAGGTATGTAGTGTAGGGTTTTTAGTTTAGATAATTTTTTATGTTGTGTAAGGGATTGTAATTAATTTATTTTTTGTGTATTTAATTCTTATTTATATAGATTTTGAGTAGGATGTTTAAATTTTCTTTTGAGATAGGTGCAAGTCATATGAATTGATTACGCCTTGTCGATCGACCCGGTTTTCACCAGGTGTTATTACTACTTCACAACTTTGCATTCGGATTGTCGTACAAGTTCTTGGTGCCATTGCTAGAGAGTGTCATATGAGGTAATCTTTTTAACTCTCTCTAGTTTATGGCTTTGTGGGTTTTATTATTTTATTTATCATAATATTAGTTTTAGGAGGTGCATGCATGGAATGTTTTCACTGGCGCCTTGTCGAAAAGGAGAAAATTTAAATTCTAAAATTTTGATTGAAATTTGATTTTGGGTTTAATTTTCAAACTCAAAGTGTTGCCTTGATATTTTAACTAAATCTATCTACTTTGACATTTCTAGCTCATATTCTTTATATAGTTAAACTTCAATGGAAAATTAAACTTGCAATGCTTTGTTCGTAAATAATTGTTGCGCATTTAAATGGCTTTTTCTTACATGCCCTTCTATTTATTTGTTTGTAATGGCTTCTTTTTAGTTTGTACTCTCATTTTTTACTGTGGTATTTCTGTTAGTTTTCTAATGTGTCTTATGGTGGATGCAGTTTTCTCCTTTTTAGTTTAGGTTTGTAGCAGGTATTTAGTTTAGATAATTTTTTATGTCGTGTAAAGGACTGTAATTAATTTAATTTGTACGTATTTAATTCTAGTTTGTATAGATTTTGGGTAGGATTTTTAGAATTTCTTTTAAGACAGGTGCAAGTCGTATGAATTGATCACGCCTTGTTGATCGACCTGGTTTTCACTGGGTTTTATTACTATGTCACAACCTTGCATTTGGATTGTCATACAAGTTCTTAGTGCCGTTGCCGCAGAGTACCATATGAGGTAATTCTTTTAACTCTCTTTTAGTTTATGGCTTTGTGGGATTTGTTAGTTTATTTGTCATAATATTCATTTTAGGAGTTGCATGCATAGAATGTTTTGATCGGCGCCTAATGAAAAGAAAGGAAACTTAAATTCTAAAATTTTGATTAAAATCTGATTTTTGGTTTAATTTTTAAACTCGTTAGTGTTGCTTTGATATTTGAACTAAATCTATCCACTTTGACAATTCGAGCTTATATTCTTTATATAGTTAAACTCCAATAGTAAATTAAGCTTGCAATGCTTTGTTCATAAATAATTGTTGCGCATTTAAATGGCTTTTTCTTACATGCCCTTTTATTTATTTGTTTGTAATGACTTCTTTTCAGTATGTGCTCTCATTTTTTACAATGGTATTTCTATTGGTTTTGTAATGTGTCTTGTGGTGGATATAGTTTTCTCCTTTTTGGTTTAGGTTTGTAGTGCAGGTTTTTAGTTTAGATAATTTTTTATGTCGTGTAAAGCACTATAATTAATTTAATTTTTGTGTATTTAATCCTTGTTTGTATAGATTGAGTAGGATTTTTAGATTTTCTTTCAAGACAGGTGCAAGTTGTATGAATTGATCACGTCTTGTCGATTAACCCTGTTTTCATTGGGTTTTATTATTGCTTTAAAACCTTGCATTTGGATTGTCGTACAAGTTTTTCGTGCCGTTGTTGGAGAGTGCCATATGAGGTAATCCTTTTAACTCTTTCCTTAGTTTATGGCTTTGTGGGATTTGTCACTTTATTTGTCATAATATTTGTTTTAGGAGTTGCATGCATGGAATGTTTTGACTAGCGCCTAATCAAATGAAGGGAAATTTAAATTCTAAAATTTTGATTGAAATCTGATTTTTGGTTTAATTTTCGAACTCATAAAGTATTGCCTTGATATTTGAACTAAATCCATCCAGTTTGACAATTCTAGCTCATATTCTTTATATAGTTAAAGTCCAATAGTAAATTAAGCTTATAATGTTTTTGTTCATGAATAATTGTTGTGCATTCAAATGGTTTATTCAAATGGTTCATGAATAATCCATCCAGTTGCCTATTCTCTTTTTTATTTTTATTATTTTTTTTCTCCATTTATTTCTGTGTTTCATTCCTATTCTCTATTCTTTATATTTTCTATTTTTTGAATTTTTTAATATTCTCTATTTTACTTATTTCTACAATTTCTTTAGTATTCCCTTTTTTTAATCCTCAATTCTCTATTCTCTTTTTTTTTCTATTTTCATTATTTTTTATTCTCTATTTAATTCTAGCGTTTTTTGTCCTCAATTTTTTTATATTACATTTTCCTATCCTCCCTTTTTTTGGTATTCATTTTTATCTATTTTTTTTCCTTCTATTCTCTTTTTTTAATTCTTTTTTTCTATTTTTAATATAATTTTTCTATTCTCTTTTTATATTATCTTTCTTTTTTCAATTATCTTTTCTTCGAGTCTTTTTTGTATTTATTTTTATCTATTTTATTCTACTTTTTTCTTTTTCTTTTATCTTTTTCTATTTTTCTTGTAATCCATTTTTTTAATTGTCATTTTCTATTCTCCTTTTTATTTTCCTTTTCTTCTATTCTCCTCTTTTTCTATTTATTTTTTTAAATTTCTATTTATTTCTACTAGTTTTTCTATATCCTCTATGTTTTATATTTTTTTATTTATTTTAATCTCTACTTTTTCAATTTTTCATATTCTCTATTTATTTCTACCATTTTTATTTTTCTCTATTTTTTATTATCTCTTTCTTTCAACTATTTTTTATATTCGATATTTTTCAAATTCTCTAATTTCTCTATTCTCGTTTTTTCCTATTCTCTATTTTTTATAATATTTTTTCATTCCTTATTTTTTTTTGTTACTTTTTTGTTTCTATTTTTTTTTCTATGTTTCATTTCATTTTCCATTCTTCATATTTTTTATTTTTTTTAATTCAATTTTTCTATTTATTTTTCCTACCCTATTTAATTTTACTATTCTCTATTTGTTTTTACTTTTCTTCTATTCTCTATTGTTTTCTATTATGCTTTTTGTATCCCTTATTCTTTATATTCCATTTTTATCTATTTTCCTTTTCTTATGTTCAATAATTTTTTTTTTGGTATTTTCTGTTTTCCAACTCTCTTTTTTATATTCACTTCTTCTACTCCATTTTTTCATTTCCTTTTTATTCTGCTGCTTTTTCTCTATTTTCTTTTTTTTCCTATGTTCTTTTTTTTTTTTTGATCTCTTAGTTTTTTTCAATTCTTTTTTAACTTCATTTTTTTCTATTATTTTTCTAATCTCTTGTTTTTTTTAATTTTCATTTTTTCTCTTTTTTATTCTTTTTTATCTAATCTTTTTTTAATTATCTTTTTTCCCGTCTCTTTTTCTATCCTCTATTTTTTTATTTGATTTTTTCCTATTCTCTTTTTATTTTTACTATTTCATTTGATTCTCTATTATTTTCTTTTACTTTTTTTCTATTTTCTATTTATTTCTACTATTTTCTTCCTATTATGTATTCTTTATAATCTCTATTTCTCAATTTTTATTTTTTTTGTTCTCTTTTTACGTATTCTTTTTTCTTCTATGCCTTATTTATTTCTACTACTTTTTACATTCTCTCCTTTTTTCTTCTCTTTATAGTTATTTTGTATTTTTTATTCTCTATTTATCTCTACTTTTTTCTATTCTCAATTTTCTTCTATTACTTTCTTTTTTGTATTCCCTTGTTTGAATTCTTTATTATTATCTATTTTAATCTACTTTTTCTTTCTATTCTCTTTTTTTCTACTCTCTATTTTTGGGTTCTCTTTTTTTCAATTTAATTTTTTCTATTCCATTTTTAATCTATTTCTTTTTTTAATTCTCTTTTTTCCTGGTCTCTTTATGTCCTTCTCTTTTTGTCTTTTATTTTCTTTATTCCATTTTCTTCTATTCTTTTTTCTTTTATTTTCATTTCTTTATTTTCCTTTCTTATTACCTTTTTTATTCTTGTTTTCTTCTATTATTCGCTTTTCCTTTTGAATTTTTTTCTATTCTAAATTTCTTTCTGATAGTTTTTTCACTCTCTATTTTTTATATTCTTTATTTTTTCTAGACTCTTTTTTTGCCTATGCTCTATTTCTTTCTAATATTTTTTACATTCTCTAATTTTTCTTTTCTCTTTTATGTTTCATTTGTTTTCCGATTCTCTCTTTAATTCTATTATTTTTTTCCTTCTTCTATTTTTATTTTTCCAAATTATTTTTACTACTTTTTTGTTATATTTTTTATATTCTATATTTTTTTTACTATTTTTCTTATTCTCTTCTTATTTCGATGATTTTTGTCTCTATACTCTATTTTCATAGATTCTCTGTTATGTCTATTCTCTCTTTTTTTTATATATATTCTCAATTTATTTCTATAATTTTTTAAATTCTTTGATCTTTTACCTTCTCCTTTTTCCTTTTTATTGTTCCATATTTATTTTTGATATTTCTTTCTCTATGCCCTATTTTCATATATTATCTATTTTGGTTTAGGGGCTTAGGGTTTCGGGCATACATTTTAGGGTTTAGGTTTGTTTTTGGGGTTTAGGGTTTAGGGTGTTTTAGGTTTAGAGTTTAGTGTTTAGTGTTTAGGGTTTGGGGCTTAGGGTTTAAGGTTTTAGGGCTTAAGGTTTAAGGTTTAGGATTTAGGGTTTGGGTTTTAGGGTTTTGGGGTTTTGGATTCAGGGTTCAGGGTTTATGGTTTGGGGTTTGGGGTTTAGGGTTTTAGGGCTCAAGGTTTAGGGCTTAGGGTTTTAGGGTTTTGGAGTTTCAGATTCAGGGTTCAGGATTTATGGTTTGGGGTTTAGGGTTTAGGTTTTAGTTTAGGGCTTTAGGTTTTAGGGTTACAGTTTTGGGTTTAAGGTTTTAGGGTTTTATGGTTTGATGGTTTTAGGGTAGGGTTTTGGGTTTTGGGTTTTGGTTTAGGGTTTTAGGCTTTAGAGTTTATCTATTGGTATTCTCCTTTTTATTCTCCTTTTCATCTATTCTCCTCTTTAACTATTATTTTATTTTTCTGCTCTCTATTTATTTCTACTATTTTTTTCTATTAATTATATTTTATATTCTTTTTTTCCTTTCCTTTATAGATTTATATGATTTTTTTATTCTCTTTATTCTCATTTTTTCTATTCTATTTTTTTATATTTTATCTTTTTCTATTCTTTTGTTCAATATTCTATTTTTTTCTATTCACTTTCCCCCTATTTTTTTCTTTTTATACCCTCTTTTTTATCATCCTTTTTTTTCTTTTATCCACTTTTTCTATTGACTCCCTAAAGCTATTCTCTATTTATTTTTACTATTTTATCTATTCTCGATTATTAATATTCTCTTTTATCCATTTCTTTTCTTATTCTCTTTTTATTTCTACTATTTTCTATCCTCTAATTTTCATATTCTATTTTTTTCTAGTCTCTTTTCATTTCTACTATTTTTTCCTATTCTTAATTATTTATATTATCTATTTATTTTTACTATTTTGTTATATTCTCTATTTTCTTTATTCTTTTTTTATTTCTTTTTTGTCTATTCTCTATTTATTTCTAACTTTTTCTATTCTCTTTTTTTCAATTTATTTTTTTCTATTCTTTTTTTTTGTTTCATTTTTTCTATTATCTTTTTCTTTACTTTTTTTAAAGATCTTTTCCACTTCTCTGCTTAATTCTCCTCTTTTTCTATTCTGCTTGGTTTTTCAAATCTTTATTTATTTCTACTGATTTTTTTTCTATTCTCCATTTTAATATTCTTTGCTTTTATGTGTTCTCTTTTTTTCTTATTCTTATTTATTTCCATTATTTTTAATCTCTTTAATTTTCTTTTTTATAGTCTTTATTTGTTTCTACTATTTTTCTATTCTCCTTATTTCCCTTTTTTTTTTTTCTGGTTTTAAACTTATCTCTTTAATATTTTTCTACTCTTTGTTTTTTGTTTTCTCTACTTGTTTCTACTATTTTTATATTCCTTATTTTCTCTTATTCGCTAGTTATCTTTTCTGTTTTTTTATCTTTTTTTTTCTATTACCTTTTTCCTATTCTTTATTTATTTCTACTATTTTTTTTCCTATTCTCCATTTTATCAATTGTCATTTTTCTCTATTCTCTTTTTTGCCCTATTCTCTTTTCTCTTGCACTCTATTTACTTTTTATTTCTTTAATATTTGCTATTTTTAATTTATTTTTTATTCTCCCATTTTACTATTTGTCTATTTTTCTGTTCTCTATTTCATTCTACTTTTCTTTATTTTATATTTTTTTCTAGTACTTTTTTGTATTTCCCTTTTTATTATTCTTTTTTATCTATTTTTTCATTCTATTCTCTTTTTTTATATTCATTTTTTCTCTTCTATTTTTTATATTCCTTTTTTCCTTTATAATTTATAATTTCTCTTTTTTGTTATCATTTTTTAATTTATTTTTTTCCATTTACTTTTGTTCTAGTCTTATTTTGTATTCTCTTTTTGTCTATTTTTATTTTGTTATTTTCTTTTTCTATTTTACATTTTTTTGTTTTTTTGTATTCTATTTTTTATTCTCCTTTTCTTTATTTTAATTATTTTTCTTTTTTCTTTTTTTCATTATATTTCTATATTCACCTTTTTATTTTCCTTTTATTTTATTCTCCTCTTTTTCTATTTAATTTCTTTCCTATTATCTATTTATTTCTACTAATTTTTTCTATTGTCTTTTTCATATTCTATGTTTGTAATATTCTCTACTTTTTTATTTTTCTCCATTCTCTGTTATAATATTCTCTATCACAATGTTTTCTTTTTTTTTTTCCAACAGTCTTTTTTATATTCACTTCTTTCATTTCATTTTACAATTCCTTTTTTTATTCCATTGCTTTTTCTGTCTTCTCTTTTTTCTTCCTTTCCTCATTTTTCTAATCTCTTAGTTTTTCCAATTCATTTTTTAATTTTCATTTTTTTCTCTTATTTTTTCTAACCACATCTTTTTCATTTTCTTTTTTTGTTTTTTACTCTAATATCCTCTCTAATTCTCTTTTCTCAAGTATCTTTTTATTTATCCTCTATTTTTCTCAATTCGATTTTTTCCTACTCTCTATTTTTTTACTATTTCTTTTTACTCTCTCTTTTTATTCGATTTTTTCCTACTCTCTATTTATTTCAACTATTTTCTTCCCATTATCTATTCTTTATAATCTCTATTTCTTAGTTTCTCATTTTTTTCAGTTCTCTTTTTACTTACTCTCTTTACTTCCCTCTGTTTATTTCTACTAAATTTTACGTTCTCTATGTTTTTATTCTCTTTATTGTTATTATGTATTTTTTTATTCTCTATTTATCTCTACTTTTTTCTATTCTCAATTTTCTTATATTACATATTCTTTTGCATTCACTTTTCTGAATTCTTTATTATTATCTATTTTAATCTATCTTTTCTTTCTATTTTATATTTTTTGATTTTCTTTTTCAATTTCCTTTTTTTCTATTCACTTTTTAATCTATTTCCTCTTTATAATTCTCTTTTTTTTTTCTAGTCTCTTTATTTCTTTCTCTTTTTGTCTATTGCTTTTGTTTTTATTCTCATTTTTCTCTATTTTATTTTCATTATTTCATTTTCTTCAATTCTCTTTTCCTCTATTTTTGTTTTTTATTTTCTCTATTTGTTTCTACTATTTTGATTTTCCTTATTTCCTCTTATTCCTTCTTTTTATTCTCTAATTATTTTTTCTATTTTTTTTGCTCTTTATTCTTTCTATTATATTTTTCTATTCTCTATTTATTTCTACTAGTTTTTTTTCATATACTCTATTCATTATATTCTTCATTTTATCAATTGTCATTTTTTTCTATTCTCTTTTTTTTCCTATTCTCTTTTCTTCTGTACTTTATTTATTATTGCCATTTCTTTAAAATTCACTATTTTTAGTTTTTTTTATTCTCCCATTTTGCTATTTTCTTTATTTTTCTATTCTCTATTTTTTTTCTATTTTCCCCTATTTTCAATTTTTTTCTATTATTTTTTTGTATTACTTTTTATCTAGTTTTTCATTCTATTCTCCTTTCTTGAATTCTTTTTTCAATTCCTTTTTTTGTATTCCTTTTTTCCTTTGTAATTTTTAATAACTCTTTTTTTATTAACTTTTTACTAATTTATTTCTTCCCATTCTCTTTTGTTCTAGTAACTTTTTGTCAATTTTATTCTATTCTTTTCTTTTTCTATTTCACAATTTTCTATTTTTTATGCCATTTTTTATTCTCCTTTTCTCTATTTTAATTATTTTTCTTTTTTCCTTTTTCATTATATTTTTATATTCTCCTTTTTATTTTCTTTTTATTTTATTCTTCACCTTTTCTATTGACTTCTTTTCTCTATTCTCTATTTATTTCTACTATTTTTTCTATTCTTTATTTATATATTCTTTATTTATTTCAAAAATTTTTACTATTTTCTATTATAATTTTTTTTTTGTATTTTTTGTTTTCTAACTCTCTTTTTTATATTCACTTGATTTATTCCATTTTACTATTCCTTTTTTTATTCCATTGCTTTTTCTCTATTCTATTTTTTTCCTATCCTCTTCTTGCTAATCTCCTAGTTTTTTCAATTCATTTTTTCAGTTTCATTTTTTCCTCTTATTTTTTCTAATCTTTTTTTCTTTTTCTTTTTTTGTTTTTTAATCCCTTTTTTTCTAATATTTTTCCAACTTGCTTTTTTCTAGTCTTTTTTTTTCTATCCTCTATTTTTTCAATTTGATTTTTTTCCTCTTCTTTATTTTTTACTATTTAATTTTATTCTCTATTATTTTCTATCACTTTTTTCCTATCCTCGATTTGTTTCTACTATTTTCTTCCTATTATCTATTCTTTATAATCACTATTTCTCATTTCTCATTATTTCTTTTCTCCTTTTACTTATTCTCTTTCTTCTTCTCTCTATTTATTTCTACTAAACTTTACATTCTTTATTTTTTCATTCTTTTTATAGTTATTTTGTATTTTGTATTCTTTATTTATCGCTATTTTTTTCTATTCTTAATTTTTTTACCTTTTTGTATTCCCTTTTTTGAATTCTTTATTATTATCTATCATAATCTATCTTTTTTTTCTATTTTGTATTTTTTGATTCCCTTTTTTCAATTTCCTTTTTTTCTATTCACTTTTTACTCTATTTCCTTTTTTTAATTCTCTTTTTTTCTAGTCTCTTTATTTCTTCCTCTCTTTTTTTCTATTGTTTTTGTTTCTATTCTTTTGTTTTTCTCTATTTTATTTCCATTTTCTTCAATTCTCTTTTCCTCTATTTCTGTTTTTTATTTTCTTTACTGATGTCTACGATTTTTATATTCCTTATTTTATCTTATTCTCTTCTTTCTATTCTCTAATTATTTTTTCTGTTTTTCTTCTATTCTCTATTTTTCTATTACTTTTTTCTGTTCTTTATTTATTTCAACTAGTATTTTTTTCCTATTCTCAATTCATTATATTCTTCATTTTATCAATTGTAATTTTTTTTCTCTATTTTTTTCATTCTCACTTTTTTTTACTCTCTATTTATTTTTGCTAATTTTTTAATATTCATTATTTTTAGTTAATTTTTATTCTTACGTTTTTCTACTTTTGTTAATTCTCTAATCTCTATTTCCTTCTAGTTTTCTCTATTTTCAATTTTTTTCAATTATGTTTTTTTGAATTACACTTTTTTGGTATTCTTTTTTATCTATTTTTCAGTCTATTCTTTTTTTTATATTCTTTTTTTTCTCGTCTTTTTCATCTTCCTTTTTTCCTTTATAATTTATAATTTCTCTTTTTTATGATCTTTTTTCTTATTTGTTTTTGCGATTCTCTTTTGTTCTAGTCTCTTTCTGTTTGTTTTATTCTATTCTTTTCTTTTTCTATTTCACATTTCTACTTTTTGTATTGCATTTTTATTCTCCTTTTCTCCATTTTTAATATTTTTCTTTTTTCTTTTTTCATTATATTTTTATATTCTCGTTTTTTTTCTTTCTATTTTATTCTCCTCTTTTTCTTTGACTTTTTCCCTATTCTCTATTTATTTCTGCTATTTTTCATTCTCTTTTTTATATTCTCTATTTGTAATATTCTTTACTTTTTTTGAGTTTTTTTCCTATTCTCTATTTATTTTGACAATGTTTTCTGTTCTCTATTACAATATTTTCTATTACAATATACTTTTTGTTTTTAATTTGTTTTCCAACTCCCTTTTTTATATTCACTTGTTTTATTCGGTTTCACTACTTTTTTATTCCATTGTCTTTTCTCTATTCACCTTTCTTTTCCATCCTCTTTTTTCTAATCTCTTAGTTTTTTCAATTCATTTTTTACTTTCATTTTTTCCCTTATTTCTTCTAATCTCTTTTTAATTTTCTTTTATTTGTTTTCTATTCTTTTTATTCTAATATTTTTTCTAATTCTCTTTTTACTAGTCTCTTTTTCTTTATCCTGTATTTTCTTCAATTCAATTTTTTCCTATTCTCTTTTTCTTTTACTATTTCTTTTTATTCTGTATTATTTTTTATTACCTTTTCTCTATTCTCTATTTATTTCTATGATTTCTTTCCTCGTACCTATTCTTTATAATCTCTATTTCTTAATTCTCATTTTTTTCTGTTCTCTTTTTACATATTCTCTTTACTTCTTCTCTTTATTTATTTCTACTAAATTTTACATTCTCTATTTTATGATTGTCTTTATAGTTATTTTGTACTTTTTATTCTCTTTGTGTCTCTATTTTTTTATTCTTAATTTTCTTATATTAATTTTTTTATTTTCACTTTTTTGAATTCTTTATTATTATCTATTTTAATCTATTTTTTCGTTCTATTTTATAATTTTTATTCTCGTTTTTCAGTTTCCATTTTTTCTATTCCCTTTTTTTATCTATTTCCCTTTTTTAATTCTCTTTTCCTCTAGTCTTCTTATTTCTTTTTCTTTTTGTCTATTGTTTTTGTTTATATTCTCTTTTTTCCTTTATTTTTGTTTCTTTATTTCATTTTCTTCAAATCTCTTTTCCTCTATTTCTATTTTTTATTTTCTCTACTTGTTACTACTATTTTTATATTCCTTTTTCTCTTATTCTCTTTTTCTATTCTCTAATTATTTTTTCTAATTTTCTTTTATTCTCTATTTTTTCTATTAATTTTTTTGTTTTCTATTATTTCTACTAGTTTTGTTTTCCTATTCTCTATCCATTATATTCTACATTTTATCAATTGTCGTTTTTCTCTATTCTCTTTTCTTTTGCACTTTATTTATTTTTTATATTTCTTTAATATTCTATATTTATAATTTCATTTTATTCTCTCATTTTGCTATTTTCTTTTTTTTAATCTCAATTTCTTTCGAGTTTGCACTCTTTTAAATTTTTTTCAATTATGTTTTTTTGAATTCCTCCTGTTTGTATTCTTTTTTATCTATTTTTTCAGTCTATTCTCTTTTTTATATTTTTTTTCTTTTTTTTTTCATATTCATTTTTTCCTTTATAATTTATAATTTCTCTTTTTTATGATCTTTTTTCCAATTTATTTTTCTCATTCACTTTTGTTTTATTCTCTTTTTTGTGTTCTCTTTTTGTCTATTTCATTTTATTCGTTTCTTTTTCTATTTCACTTTTTTCTACCTTTTTTTGTATTCCATTTTTTTATTCTCCTTTTCTCTATTTTTAATTTTTTTCTTTTTTCATTATATTTTTATATTCATTTTTCTATTTTCTTTCTATTTTATTCTACTCTTGTTCATTGACTTTTTTTTCTATTCTCTATTTATTTTTTCTATTTTTTAATTCTCTTTTTTATCTTCTCTGTTTGTAATATTCTCTACTTTTTCGATTTTTTCCTATTCTTTATTTATTTTGACAATTTTTCTATTCTCTATTATAATATACTTTTCGTTTATTTTTTGTTTTCCAACTCTTTTTTAATATTCAATTGTTTTATTTGGTTTTACTACTTGTTTATTCCATTGCTTTTTCTCTATTCTCCTTTTTCTTTTATGCTCTTTTTTTTTCAATCTCTTAGTTTTTTCTATTCATCTTTTATTTTCATTTTTTTCTTATTTTTTCTAATCTCTTTTTTATAATTTTCTTTTTTTGTTTTTTATTCTTTTTATTCTAATATTTTTTCTAATTCTCTTTTTTCCAGTCTATTTTTCTCTATCCTTTATTTTTTTCAATTTGATTTTTTCTTACTCTCTATTTTTTTACTATTTTTTATTCTCTATTATATGTATTACCCTTTTTTGTATTCTCTATTTATTTCATGAGTTCTTTCCAATTATTTATTCTTTATAATCATTATTTCTCAATTCTCATTTTTTTCTGCTCCTTTTTTTTTACTTATTCTCTTTTCTTCTTCTCTCTATTTATTTCTACTAAATTTTACATTCTCCATTTTGCGATTCTCTTTATAGTTATTTTTTATTTTTTATTCTCTTTTTATCTCTATTTTTCTCTATTCTCTATTTTCTTATATTACCTTTTTTTATATTCCCTTTTTTGAATTCTTTATTATTGTCTATTTTAATCTATTTTTTTTTCTATTTTCTATTTTTATTTTCTTTTTTCAATTTCCATTTTTTTCTATTCCTTTTTTAATCTATTTCCTTTTTTTAATTCTCTAATTTTCTAGTCTCCTTATTTCTTTCTCTTTTTGTATATTCTTTTTGTTTTTATTTTCTTTTTTCTCTATTTTATTTTCTTCATTCCATTTTCTTCAGTTCTCTTTTCCTCTATTTTTGATTTTTTATTTTCCCTACTTGTTTCCACTGTTTTTATATTCCTTATTTTCTATTATTCTCTTCTTCTATTCTTTAATTATTTTTCAGTTTTTCTTCTATTCTCTATTTTTTCTCCTACTTTTTTTCTATTCTATATTTATTTTGACTAACATTTTTTTTTATTCTCTATTCATTATATTCTCCATTACATTCTCCATTTTATCGATTGTCATTTTTTCTATTCTCTGTTTCTTTTCCTATTCTTTCTTCTTCTGCACTCTATTTATTTTTGCTATTTCTTTAATATTTACTATTTTAATTTATTTTTTATTCTCTCATTTTACTAATTTCTTTATTTTTCTGTTCTCTACTTCTTTCTACTCTTCTCTTTATTTAAGTTTTTCAATTACATTCTTTTGTATTCCCCTTTTTTTCTATTCTTTTTTTATTTATTTTTTCATTTTATTCTCTTTTTTTATTCTCTTTTTTTTCTCTTCACTTTTTTTATTCCTTTTTTCCTTTATAATTTTAATTTCACTTCTTTTATTATCTTTGTTCTAATTTATTTATCCCATTCTCTTTCGCACTAGTCTCTTATTTGTGTTCTCTCTTTGTCTATTTTATTCTATTCTTTTCTTTCCCTATTTCACATTTTTCAACTTTTTTTGTGTTCCATTTTTTATTCTTCTTTTCTTTTTTTTTTGAATTATATTTTTTCTTTTTTCATTATATTTTTTAATTCTCCTTTTTTTTTTACTTTTATTTTATTCTCGCCTTTTTCTATTGACTTTTGTTTCTATTCTCTATTTATTTCTGCTATTTTTTCCTATTCTTTTTTTATATTCTTTGTAATATTCTCTACTTTTTGATTTTTTTTCCTGTTCTCTATTTATTTCGACAATTATTTTCTATTCTCTATTATAATAATTTCAATTACAATACATTTACGTATTTCTTATTTTCCAACTCTCTTCTTTGTTTTCACATTTTTCATTCCATTTTTCTTCCATCGCTTTTTCTCGATTCCCTTTTATTTCTATCCTCTTTTTTCTAATCTCTTAGTTTTTCAATTCTTTTTTGTAATATTATTTTTTTTTTCTATACTCTTTTTTTCTTTTCTTTTTTATTTTATTTATTCTAATATGTTTTCCAATTCTTTTTTTTCTAGTCTCTTCTCTCTATCCTCTGTTGCTTTCAATTTGATTTTTTCCTATTCTATTATTTTCTATTACCTTCTTTTATTTTCTTTTTACAATTTCCTTTTCTTAAATTCCCATTTTAATCTATTTCCTTTTTCTGAATCTTTGTTTTCTAGTCTCCTTATTTCTTTATATTTCTGCCTATTGCTTTTGTTTTTGTTCACTTTCTTCTCTATTTTATTTTCTTTATTCCATTTTCTCCAATTCTCTTTTCTTTTACTCTTGTTTTTTATTTTCTTTACTTGTCTTTACTATTTATATTCCTTATTTTCTCTTATCTTCTTCTTTCTATGTCTAATTATTTTTTTTATTTTTTTTCGATTCTCTATTATTTCTATTACATTTTTTTGTTCTCCATTTATTTCTACTAGTTTTTTTTTCTGATTCTCTATACATTATGTTGTCCATTTTACCAATTTTCATTTTTTTCTATTCTCTTTTTTTTTTCATACTCTCTTTTCTTTTGCACTGTATTTATTCTTGCTATTTCTTTAGTATTCACTATTTTTAATTGATTTTTTATTCTCTCATTTTGCTAATTTCTTTATTTTTCTAACCTCTATTTCTTTTTAGTTTTCTCCATTTTCAACTTTTTTCAATTATGTTTTTTTGAATTCCTTCTTTTTTGTATTCTTTTTTATCTATTTTTTCATTGTATTATCTTTGTTTATATTCGTTTTTTCTCTTCTCTTTGTTATATTCCGTTTTTCCTATATAATTTTTAATTTCACTTTTTTTATTATCTTTTTTCTAATTTATTTTTCCCACTCTCTTTTGTTCTAGTCTCTTTTTTGTGTTCTCTTTTTTGTCTATTTTATTCTATTCATTTCCTTCTTTATTTCACAATTTTATTTTTTTTTTCTTCCAAAATTTTCTCCATTTCTCTATTTTATTATTTTTCTTTTTTTTCATTATATTTTTAAATTCTCCTTTTTATTTTCCTTTTATTTTATTCCCCTCTTTTTCTATAGACTTCTTTTTTTATATTCTCTATTTATTTCTACCATTTTTTTCTATTCACTTTTTTATAATCTCTGTTTGGTATTTTCTCTACTTTTTTATTTTTTACCTATTCTCTATTTATTTTGACAATTTTTTCTATTCTCTATTATAATAATTTCTATTACAATATTTTTTTTCTATTTTTTGTTTTCCAGCTCTCTTTTTTATATTCACTTCTTCGATTCCGTTTTACTCTTCCTTTTTTATTCCATTCCTTTTTCTCTATTCTTTTTTTTCTATCCATTTTTTTCTAATCTCCTAGTTTTTTTCATTTATTTTTTATTTTTTCTATTATTTTCTCTAATCTTTTTTTCTCATTTTCTTTCTTTTATTCTAATATATTTCCAATTCCTTTTTTCCAGTTTTTTTTCTCTATCCTAAATTTATTTCTATTCAATTTTTCCTATTCTCTATTATTTTACTATATCTTTTTATTCTCTATTACTTTATATTACCATTTTTCTATTCTCTATTTATTTCTACTATTTTCTTCCTATTTTCTATTCTTTATAATTTCAAGTTATCAATTCTCTTTTCTTCTTCCTTCTATTTGTTTCCCCTAAATTTTACATTCCTATTTTTTTAATTCTCTTTATAGTTATTCTATATTTTCCATTCTTTAAATATCTCTATATTTTTCTATTCTTAATTTTCTTATATTACATTTTTGTATTCCCTTTTCTGAATTCTTTATTATTATTTATTTTAATCTATTTTTTTCTTTTTCTTTTATATTTTTTATCCTCTTTTTTCAATTTCCTTTTTTCTATTCCCTTCTTAATCTATTTCCATTTTTTAATTCTCTTTTTTCCAGTCTCCTTATTTCTTTCTCTTTTTTATCAATTGGTTTTGTTTCTATTCCCCTTTTTATCTATTTTGTTTTCTTTATTCCATTTTCTTTAATTCTCTTTTCCACTATTTCCTTTTTTATTTTCTCTACTTGTTTCTATTATTTTTATATTCCTTATTTTCTCTTGTTCTCTTCTTTCTATTCTCTAGTTATCTTTTCTGTTTTTTTATCTTTGTTTTTTCACTTACCTTTTTCTATTCTCTATTTATTTCTACTATTATTTTCCTATTCTCTGTTCAATATATTCTCCATTTTGTCAATTGTCACTTTTTTCTATGCTCTTTTCTTTCATTCTCTATTTATTTTTGCTATATCTTTAATATTCATTATTTTTAATTGATTTTTTCATTCTCTCATTTTGGTTATTTCTTTATTTTTCTATTCTCTTTTTTTAATTTGTTTCTATTAATTTTTTTGTATTCCTTTTTTTATGTATTATTTTTATCTTTCTCTTAGTCTATTCTCTTTTTATATTCTTTTTTTCTCTTCTACTTTTTATATTGCATTTTTCCATTATAATTTTTAAATTCTCTTTTTTATTATCATTTTTCTAATTTATTTTTTCCCTTTCTCTTTTGTTATAGTCTCTTTTTTGTATTCTCTTTTTGTCTATTTCATTCTGTTTTTTTCTTTTTTATTTCATATTTTTCAATTTTTCTTGTATTCCATTTTTATTCTCTTTTTCTCTAATTAAATTATTTTTCTTTTTTCTATTTTCATTATATTTTTATATACTCTTTTTTATTTTCCTTTCATTTTATTCTCCTTTTTCTATTGACTTTTTTTTATTCTTTATTTGTTTTTGTTATTTTTTGTCTCTTTTTATATTCTTTCTTTACAACATTCTCTTCTTGTTCCAATTTTTTTTCCTATTCTCTATTTATTTCACTATTTTTTCTATCCTCTTTTTTCTAATCTCTTAGTTTTCTCAATTCATTTTTTATTTTCATTTTTTCCTCTTATTTCTTCTAATCTCTTTTTTTTATTTTCCCTTTTTGTTTTTTATTCATTTTTATTCTAGTATTTTTTCCAATTCTCTTTTTCCAGTCCCTTTTTATCCATCCTCTATTTTTTTATTCAATTTTTTCCTATTCTCTATTTTTTTACTATTTTGTCTATTCTCTATTTATTTCTACTATTTTCTTCCAATTATCTATTCTTTATAATCTCTATTTCTCAATTCTTAATTTTTTTCTATTCTCCGTTTACTTGTCCTCTTTTCTCCTTCTGTTTATTTATTTCTACTATATTTTGCATTCTCTATTCTTTCATTCTCTTTATAGTTATTTTGTGTTTTTTATTCTCTATTTATCTTTGCTCTTTTCTATTCTAAATTTTCTTCTATAACTTTTTTTGGTATTCCCTTTTTTGAATTCTTTATTATCATCCATTTTAATATATTTTTCTTTCTCTTCTTTTTTTTCAATTTCCTCTTTTATTCCCTTTTTAATCTATTTTTTTAATTCTCTTTTTTTTTCTTTTCTCTTTGTTTCATTCTCTTTTTTGTCTATTGTTTTTGTTTTTATTCTTTTTTATATTTTATTTTCTTTATTCCATTTTCTTCTTTCTCTTTCCCTCTATTTTCAAGTTTCTATATTCTTATTACCTTTTTATTCTTGTTTTCTTCTATTATTCTCTTTTTCTTTTGAATTGTTTTTATTCCATATTTTTTTCTAATAGTTCTTTCTATACTTGCTTTTTCCAATGCTCTGTCTCTTTCTACTTTTTTTATATTCTCTGATTTTTCTTTTTTCTTTTATTTTTCAATTGTTTTCCTATTCTCCATTTAGTTCTACTACCTTGTCCTTTTTTATTTTTTATATTCTCAATTTATTTTTGCTATTGTTCGTTTTATTTTTTTTCATATTTTATATTTTGTCTACTATTTTTTTATTCTCTACTTATTTCTATGATTTTTCTCTATATTCTATTTTCATATATTCTCTATTTTGTCTATTCTCTATTTTAAATATTATCAATTTATTTCTATAATTTTTTTCAATTCTCTTATTTTTATATTCTCTTTTTTTTCTTTTTTACTATTCCATGTTTAGTTTTGATATTTTTTCTTTATGCGCTATTTTCATATATTATCTATTTTCGTTTAGGCCTTAGGTCTTAAGGTTTAAGGTATAAGGTTTTAGGGTTTAAGGTTTAGGGTTTTAAGGCTTTAGGGGTTAGTGTTTTGGGTTTGGGGTTTGGGGTTTTAGGTTAAGGGTTTAGTGTTTCATGTTTAGGGTATAGGGTCTAGGGTTTGGGTTTTAAGGTCTAACCCTTTTATTTTTTTCAATCCTTTTGACTTTTTCAAAACTTCTAATTTTTCAAACCTATTATTTTTTTAAATAGGTTTATTTTTTTAAAACCTTAATTTTTTCAGAAACCATATATTTTTTTCAAACCCTTATATTTTATCTAACCCTATTAATTTTTCAGAAGCCTTTCACTTTTTTCAAGCCTTTTTATAATCTCAAACCATTTTACTTTTTGAAACCCATTTTTAACTCCTATTTTTTCAAATCCCTTTATTTTTTCTAATCCATTTATCTTTTTCTCAAATCCTTTTATTTGTCTAACCCTTTTATATTTTAAAACCATTTTATTTTTTCAAAATTTTATTTTTTTAAACCTTATATTTTTTGAAACCATTTTATTTCATCTAAGCCTTTTTTTTTAAAACCCTTTTATTTTTCAAACCATTTTATTTTTTCAAACACATGTTTGTGTAGAACCCTTTTATATTTTCAAACCCTTTTTATTTTTTTAAACCCTTTCATTTTTTCGAACAATTTTTTTTCAAAACTTTTCATTTTTACAAATTTTTTATATTTTCTTAATCCCATTTTTTCAGAGCACTTGTACCTTTTTAGAATCCTTATATTTTTTCAGACCCATTTATTTTTTCAAACCATTTTATTTTGTCTAACCCTTCCATTTTTCCAAAACTTTTATTTTTTTTAACCCTCTTATTTATTCAAGAATTTTATTTTTTCAAAACCTTTTATTTTTCAAACCCTTTTTTTTAACCCCAGCTATTCTTTCAAGCCCATTTATTCTTTCAAACCTTTTTATTTTTTCTAACCCTTTTATTTTTTTAAACCCTTTTATTTTGTCTAACTTTTTTATATTTTCAAACCTTTTTATTTTTTCAAAATCTTTTAGTTTTTCAGAACCTTTATTTTTTTTTCAACAACTTTTATTTTTTCAAACCCTTTAATTGTTTATAACAATATTATTTTTTCAAACCCTTTTATATCATCTAACCCTTTTATGTTTCCAAACCGTTATATTTTTCAAAACTTATATTTTTTCAACCCCTTTATTATTTCAAACACTTTTACATTTTCAAAACCTTTTATGTTTTGAAACTATTTTATTTTTTCAAACCCTTTTATTTTTTGAAGCCCTTTTGTCTTCTCAAACCATTTTAAATTTTCAAACCCATTTTTTTCAGAACCCATTTACTTTTTCGAACGCTCTTATTTTTTCAAACCTTTTTATTTTTTTTTAACACTATTATTTTTTCAAACCCTTTAAATTCTTGGAAAACTTTAATTTTTTTAAAAATCTTTTTTTTTACCTTTCTATTTTTCAAACCCTTTTATTTTTTTAGAAACCTTATATTTTTTTAAGCCTTTATATTTTGTCTAATCCTTTTATTTTTTTCAAAGATGTTTATTTTTTAACCTTTTTATTTTTCAACTATTTAATTTTTTCAAACACTTTTATTTTTTCAAACTTTGTTATCATTTGAAACCCTTTTATTTTTTGAAACCTTATGAGTTTTTAAACCATTTTATTTTTTCAGACCTTTTTATTTCATCAAACCCTTTTTATTTTTTCAAAACCTTTTATCTTTCAGAACTTGCGTATTTTTTCAGAACCCTTATATTTTCTCAAACCCTTATATTTTTTCTAACCCATTTATTTTTCAGAACCCTTTTATTTTTTCAAACCCATTTTTTTCAGAACCTTTTTATTCTTTCAAGCCCATTTGTTTTTTCTCACACTTATATTTTTTGAAACCCTTTTATTTTGTCTAACCCTTTTCTTTGGTCTATCCTTTTTATATTTTCAAACCTTTTTATTTTTTCAAACCCCTTTTTTTTAGAACACTTGTATTTTTTTGGAACCCTTACATCTTTTCAAACCCTTTTATTTTTTTCATAGATTTTTGTTTTTCTAATAATTTTATTTTTTTCAAAATTTTTTATTTTGTCTAACCCTTTCATTTTTCAAACTCTTTTATTTTTATCAAAAATTTTATTCTTTAAACCCTTTTATTTTTTCAAACCCTTTTATTTTTTTTAAAACCTTTTATTTTTTAGAACCGTTGTACTTCTTTAGAATCCTTACATTTTCCCCAACCATTTTACTTTTTCATTCCCTTTTGTGTTTTCTAACAATTTTAATTCTTCAAACCATTTTATTTTGTCAAACCCTTTTATTTTTCAATCCTTTTTATTTTCTTCAACCCTTCTATTGTTTCAAACCATTTTATTTTTTTCTGAACCCTTGTATTTTTTTAGAGCCCATATATTTTTTCAAACCTTTACATTTTGTCTAACCATTTGTTTTTATAGAACTCTTTTATTTTTTCAAGCCTTTTTATTTTTTTAAACCCTTCTATTTTCTCTAACCCATTTATTTTTTTTCAAAACTATTATTTTTAAAGACTTTTATTTTTATAAACCCTCTTATTTTTTTAGAACCCTTGTAATTTTTCAAAAGCCTTATGTGTTTTCGAACCCTTTCATTTTTTTCCTAACACTTTAATTTTTTTCAACCCCTTTTATTTTGTCTATCCCTTTTCTTTTTTCAAACCATTATATTTTTTTCAAAACTTTTATTTTTTCAACCTTTTATTTTTCAAACACTTTTATTTTTCACATCCTTTTATTTTTTGAAACTCTTTTATTTTCTTCAAACCATTTTATTTTTTCAAACCTTTTTATTTTTTCAAAACCTTTTATTCTTTCAAAACCATTATATTTTTTATGAACCCTTTTATTTTTTCAAACCCTTCAATTTTGTCTAAGTTTTTTATTTTTTTTCAAACACTTTTATTCTTTTACCTTTTTGTTTTTTCAACGATTTTATTTTTCTAGACACTTTTATTTTGTCAAACCCTTTTATTAATTCAAACCCTTTTATTTTTCAAAACCCTTTCATTTCTTCAGACCATTTTACTTTTTCAAACCTTTTTATTTTTCCAAGCCCATTTATTTTATCAAAACCTTTTATTTTTTAAACTCTTTCTTTTTTTCTAACCCTTTTGCTTTTTCAAACCCTTTTACTTTTTCAAACTCTTCTATTTTTTAAGAACCTTTTTATTTTTTCATACATTTTTATTTTCTAAACCTTTTATTTTTTTGACCTTTTTATGTTTTTCAAAAACTTTTATTTTTTCAAACCCATATTTTGGAACCCTTTTATTTTTCCAAAATCTTTTTTACACCATTTTATTTTTTCAAACCCTTTTATTGTTTCAAACCCTTTTGTATTTCCAAACCTTGATATTTTTTTAGAACAATTTATTTTGTCAAACCTTTTATTTTTCAAACACTTTGATTTTGAACCCCTTTTATGTTTCTAGAACCCTTTTATTTTTTCCAGCACTTTATTTTTCAAATATTTTTATATTTTCAAACCCTTTTTTTTCTTTTTCAAAACCCTGTTATTTTTTCAACCCTTTTTATTTTTCAAAACCTCTTTATTCTATCGAAACCTTTTAATTTTTCTAACTTTTAATTTTTTTTTCTACCCCTTTTATTTTTTCAAATCGTTTAATTTTTTTAGCGTCCTTTTATTTTTTTAGAACCCTTTAATTTTTTCAAGCCCTTTCATTTTTTCAAGCCCTTTTATTTTCTCAAACCATTTTATATTTCAAACCCATTTTTTTTAGAACCCTTCTATTTTTTCAAACCATTTTATTATTTCTTTTATTTCGGTAGCCTTTTATTTTTTCAAACACTTTTATTTATTCAAAACTTTTATTTTTTTTTATGCCCTTTTATTTTTTCAAAATCTTTCTGTTTTTCAAAACCTTTGCATTTTTTTAAAACCCGTATATATTTTCAAACCCTTTTATTTTGTTTTCCACTTTTATTTTTTAAACCATTATATTTTTTCAAAACTTTTATTTTCCCAAACTCTTTAACTTTTAAAACACTTTTATTTTTCAACTTTTTTATTTTTTCAAATAACTTTTTTTCAAGCCTTTTATTTTTCTCAAGCCCTTTTACTTTTTCAAACCACTTTATTTTTTCATAACCCTTTTGTTTTCTCTAACCATTTTATTTTTCCAAACCCACTTTTTTCCTAACACTTTTATTTTATCAAACCCTTTTATTTTGTCTAAACCTTTTATTTCTTCTAAATGTATTATTTTTTCAATGCATTTATATTTTCAAACCCTTTTACTTTTTCAACCCTTTTAATGTTTAAAACCTTTTTATTTTTTAAAGACCTTTATATTTTTTCAGTGCACTTATATTTTTTCAAACCCCTATATTTTGTCTAACCCTTTTATTTTTCAAATACTTTTATTTTTTAACCCATTAATTTTTTAAACCATTTTATTTTTGCAAACACTTTTATTTTTTCAAACCCTTGTATTATTTCAAACACTTTCAATTTAGAAACACTATCGTTTTTTTAAACCATTTTATTTTTTCAAGCCCCCTATTCTTTCAAACCCTTTTAGTTTTTCAACATTTTTATTTTTCCAAACCCTTTTATTTTATCAAAACATTTTATTTTTTGTAAATCTTTTGTTTTATCAAAACCTTTTATTTTTCAAAACTTTTGATTTCTTTAGACCCATTTATTTTTTCAAACCCTTTTATTCTATCTAACCTTTTTTAGTTTTTAAAATCCATTTATTTCTTCAAAAGATATACCTTTCAAACCCTTTTAATTTTTCTAACCCTTTTATTTTTTGGAACTCTGTTATTTTTTCAAATCCTTTTAATTTTTAATCCTTTTATTTTTTCCAACCTTGTTATTTTTCAAACACTTTTATTTTTTCAAACTTTTTTCTTATTTTGAAAACCCTTTATTTTTTTAAACCAATTTTTTCAAACATTTTTATTCTTTCAAACCCATTTGTACTTTCCAACCTTGTTATTTTTTTAATACTGACCTATTTTATCAAACCCATTTATTTTTTGAACCACTTTTATATTTTTAGATCCCTTTTATTTTTTCAAGCACATTTATTTTTTCAAATACTTTTATTTTCTCAAACCATGTTTTTCTTCTTCAAAAACTTTTTAGTTTTTTTGACCTAGCTGTTTTTTTCTAACTCTTTTAATTTTGTCAAACCACTTTTATTTTTACAAACCACTTTAATTTTTCAAACCATTTCATTATTTCAAAAATTTTATTTTTTCAATAATTTTGTTACTTCAAACACGTTTATTTTTCACAACCTTTTATTTTTTCAGACCCATTTATTTTTTCAAACCTTTTTTTAACCGTTCATATTTTTTGAACCCCTTTTATTTTTTAGAACTCTTTTATTTTTTCTAGCCCTTTTATTTTTTTAACCATTTCATTTGTTTAAACCCACTAATTTTTTAGAACCCTTTATTTTTTTTTTTTACCTTTTTATTTTTTTCAACCCTCTTATTTCTTCAAACACTTTTATATTTTCAAAACCTTTTATTTTTTCAAACCTATCTTTTTCAGAACCCTTCTACTTTTTCAATCCCTTTAATTTTATTTACACTTTTAGTTTTTTTAAAAGTTTTATTTTTTAAAACCCTTATATTTTTTTTCAACATTTTTAGTTTTTCAAACTTTTTTGTTTTTTGAAAACTTTTTATTTTTTCAGAACCCATGCATTTTTTTAGAACCCTTACAATTTTTCAAACACTTTTATTTTTTAACCCATTTATTTTTATACCATTTTATTTTTTCAAACACTTTTATTATTTTAAACTTTTTTATTTTTTAAAAACCTATGATTTTTTTAAACCACTTTATTTTTTTGAACCCTTCTGTTTTTTTAAACCCTTTTAGTTATCCAACCTTTTGTTTTTCTAAACCCTTTTATTTTATCAAAAACTTTGATTTTTTCAACCCCTTTTACTTTTTCAAACCCTTTTATTTTTTCAAACCCTTTTATTTTCCTAACACTTTTATTCTTCCAAACCATTTTTTTTCTAAGTGTTTTATTTTTTTTCAAACCCTTTTATTTTATGACACTTTAACTTTTTCAATCCCTTTTATTTTTTTAACCCTTTTATATTTTTCAAAACTTTTATTTTTTTCAAACCTTTCTATTTTTGAAACCCTTTAATTTTTTCAAATCATTTTATTTTTTCCAAGCCCTTGCATTTTTTCAGAACCCTTATAATTTTTTAAACCCTTACATTTTGTCTAACCCCTTTATTTTTTCAAACACTTTTAATTTTTAAACATTTATATTTTTAACCATTTTATTTTTTTCAAACACTTTTATTTTTTGAAACCTCTTACTATTTCAAACCCATTTATCTTATGAAACCCTATGATATTTGTAAACCATTTTATCTTTTCAAACTATTTTATTTTTTCAATGGCTTTTATTTTTTAAAACCCTTCTATTTTTCAAACCCTTTTAGTTTTTCTACCCTCTTATTTTTCTATGCCATTTTATTTTTTCACAACCTTCTAATTTTGCTAACTCTTTCATTTTTTTAGCCCTTTTCCATTTTCATACCCTTTTATATTTTCAAACCCTTTTTAATTTTCAAATGATTTAATTTTTTTAACCCTTTTATTTTTTTCAAATACTTTTATTTTCTCAAAACCTTTTCTTATTTTGAAATCCTTTTATTTTTTTAAACCAATTTTTTCTCAAACCCTTTTATTCTTTCAAACCCTTTTGTATTTTTTAACCCTGTTATTTTTTCACACCTTTTTATTTTGTCAAACCTTTTCATTTTTCAAGCCTTTTTACTTTTTGAACCCCTTTATATTTTCAGGCACTTCTATTTTTTCAGATACTTTTATTTTTTTCAAACCCTTTTTTCCTTTTCACAAAGTTTTTAATTTTTTAAACGTGAGTATTTTTTCTAACTCTTTTATTTGTTTCAAAGCTTTATAGCACTTTTATTTTTTCAAACCATTTTATTTTGCCTAACCCATTTATTACATCAACAAATTTAATTTTTCAACACTTTTATTGTGTCAAACACCTTTTTTTTCAAAACCATTCATTTCTTCATGCCCTTTTATTTTCAAAACCCTTTAGTTGTTTAATCACTTTTATTTTTCCAAAACCATTTTATTTTTCCAAGCCCTTTTCTTTTGTCAAAGCATTTTAACTTTTCAAACCCATTTTTTTAGAACCATTTTACGTTTTCGAAACCTTTTATTTTTTTCAAATCCTTTTATTTTTCCTAACACTTTCACATTTTCAAAACTTTTATTTTTTAACACATTTATTTTTTTAAAACACTTTTTTTTTCAAATTCTTTTATTTTTTAAAATGCTTTTACTTTTTAAACCCTTTTACTTTTTCAAACCAAATTTTTTCATAACCCTTTTACTTTTTCAAACTCTTTTATTTTTACTAACACTTTTTTTTTCATACCCTTTTATTTTTTCTAACACTTTTATTTTTTCAAACCTCTCTATTTTTTTATAACCCTTTTATTTTTTTCAAACACTTTTGTTTTTTCAAAAATTTTATTTTTTTTCAAACCCTTTTCTCTTTCTAGCCCTTTAATTTTTTTTTCAAACCACTTTATTTTTCCAAAACTATTTCTGTTTTTAGAACCCTTGCTTTTTTTTTTCAGAACCCTCATATTTTTTCAAACCCTTGTATTTTCTCTAACCTTTCTATTTTTTTTCAAATACTTTTATTTTTTAACCATTTCATTTTTTCCAACCATTTTATTTTTTCAAATATTTTTATTTTTTCAAAGACTTTTATTATTTCAAACCCTTTTATTTTTTGAAACCCTAAGATTTTTGCAAGCCATTTTACTTTTTTCAAACCCATTTATTTATTTGAACTCTTTTATTCTCTCTAACCAGACTATTTTTTAAAACCCTTTTAGTTTTCCAATCCTTTCATTTTTCCAAACCCTTTTATTTTATTAAAACCTTTTATTTTTCCTAACCCTTTCGTTTTTTCTAGGCTTTTTACTATTTTGAACCCTTTTATCTTTCTGACTATTTTTTTGGAACCCTTTTATTTTTTCACAAAATTTTATTTTTTCAAATGCATTTGTATTTTTAAACTACTTTTTTCAAACCCATTTATTCTTGCAAACCCTTTTGTATTTTCACACCTATTTGTATAAACACAATTATTTTGTCAAAACCTTTCATTTTTTGAACGCCTTTCATTTTTTCAAAACTCTTTTATTTTGTCAAGTACTTTTATTTTTTCAAATACTATAATTTTTCAAACCCCTTTTTCATTTTCAAAAGCTTTAGTTTTTCAAACACTGTTATTTTTTATAACACTTTTATTTCTTAAAACCCTTTTTGTTTTTATAGCACTAATATTTTTTCAAACAATTTTACTTTGTGTAACCAATTTATTATTTCAAAACTTTTTTGTTTTCAACACTTTTATTGTTTCAAACACATTTTTTTTTCAAAACCTTTATTATTTCAAATCTGTTTATTTTTTAGACCCATTTATTTTTTCATAACCTTTTACTTTTTCAAACCCTTTTAATTTTTCTAACACTTTGATTTTTTCAAACCATTTTATTTCGCCTAACCCATTTTTTTCAAACCCTTTTAATTTTTTTAACTTTTATCTTTTTAAACCGTTTTTTTAAACCCTTTCTTCTTTGCAAAATCTTGTACTTTTTCAGAACCCTTGTATTTTTATAGAACGCATATATTTCTTCAAACCCTTTCAGTTCTTGTAACACTTTTATCGTTTCCAACCCATTCATTTTGTCTAACCCTTTTATTTTTTCAAACCATTTTATTTTTTCAAAACTTTAATTTTTTAACCCTTTTATTTTTTAAAACATTTTTAATTTTTAAAAAACTTTTATTTTTTTAAACCCTCTTATTTTTTCAAACCTGTTTCTTTTTTCAACGCTTTTTATTTTTTTTCAAATCATTTTAACTTTTTACCTCATTTTTTTAGAACCATTTTACTTTTTCAAACCCTTTTATTGTTCTAACACTTTTATATTTTCAAACCCTTTTACTTTTTCTAGCCCTTGTGTCATTTCAAGAAATTTTATTTTTTCGAACCCTTTATTTTTTTCAAAACTTTTATTTTTTCAAACATTATGAGTTTTTGAAAACATTTTATTTTTTTAAAAACCCTTGTATTTTTTCAAAACCCTTTTATTTTTTCAAACCCTTTATGTTTTCAAACACTTTTAATTTTCAAACCCTTTTTATTATTTCAAACCATTTCAATTTTTGAAACCCTGTGACATTTTTACACCATTTTATTTTTTCAAACCCTTTTATTTCTTCGATCTCCTTTATTTTTTTTATACCCTTTTATTTTTTTTCAAACCCTTTTAGTTTTAGGCGCATTTAATTTTCCAAATCCTTCTATTTCATGAAAACTTTCTACTTTTTCGAACTCTTTCATTTTTTTCAAACCCTTCGATTTTTTCAGAATCTTTTTTTTTTTTGAACACTTTTATTTATACTAACACTTTTTTTTCAAACACTTATATTTTGTCTAACCCTTTTATTTTTTCAAACCATTTTATCTTTTCAAAATTTTTATTTTTTCAACCCTTGCAGTTTTTTAGACACTTTTATATTTTCAAAACCTTTTATTTTTCAAACCCTTCTATTTTTTGAAAACCTTTAATTTTTTAAACCCCTTTTATTTATTCAAACCATTTTATTTTTTCAAGCCCATTTTTTCATAACTTTTTACTTTCTACTTTTTTAAACCCATTTATTTTTTCAAGCCCTTTTAATTATTCTAACACTTTTACTTTTCAAACCCGTTTATTGTTTCTAACCTTTTATTTTTTTGAACCCTTTTAATTTTTCAAAACTTCCATTTATTCAAATCTTCTTATTTTTTCAACCATTTTATTTTTTCACACCCTTTAGTATTTACAAGACCTTTTATTTTTTTAGAACACTTTAATTATTTCAAAAACCATATCTTTTTTTCAAACCCTTAAATTTTGCCTAACCTTTTTATTTTTTTCAAAACCCTTTTTTTAATCAATTTTGTTTTTTTAAACCTTTTTATTTTTTGCTCCCACTTTTTTCAAACCATTTTATTTTATCAAAACAGTTATGTTTTTAAAACAATTTATTTTTTTAGTCCTTTAATTTTTTCAAACCCTTTAATTTTTAAAAAACATTTATTTTTTCAAACCCTTTATTTTTTTAAAAACTTTTACTTTTTAGAACCCTTGTACTTTTTAATTCCATTATAGTTTTTCAATCCCGTTTATTTTTTTAAGCCCTTTTGTTTTTTCTTAAACTTTAATTTTTTGAAACCCATATATTTGTCCAACCCATTTATTTTTCAAAAATCTTTCAGAAGCCTTTTTTTTTCAAACCCTTTTATTTTTCCGGAACATTTTTATTTTTTCAAACCCTTTTATTTTGTCTCACCACTTTATTATTTCTAAGCTTTTTTTAAACTTTTTTCAACCCATTTATTTTTTAAAAACACTTTTATTTATTCATAACCTTTATTTTTTTAACCCATTCATTTTTTCTAGCTCCTTTCTTTATTCAAAAAGTTTTATGTTTTAAAACCCTTTCATTTTATAAATCCCTTTTAATTTTTAAACCCTATTATTTGTATCCCTTTTATTTTTTCAAACCCTTTTATTTTTTTTAACACATTTATTTTTTCAAAGCCCTTTTATTTTTTTAGAACCCTTTTGATTTTTCAAACCTATTTTTTAACACTTTTATCTTTTCAAAGCACTTTTATTATTTCAAGCCCTTTTAATTTTTCAAACCATTTTACTTTTCCAACCCCTCTTTATTTTTAGAATTCTAATATTTTTCAAACCCTTTCATTCTTTCTAACCCTTCCATTTTTTTCAAACCATTTTACTTTTTCTAATGCTTTTATTTTTTCATAAATTTTATTTTTTAGCCCTTTTATTTTTTTGACCTTTAATCTTTTTCAAAATTTCTTTTAACCCCTTTAATTTTTTATATCCTTTTCTTTTTCTAAACAACATTATTTTTTCAAATCATTTTACTTTTTCAAACCTTTTTAGTTTTTTCAAACCCTTTTATTTTTTTCAACTCTTTTGTTTTCTTTTCAAAGCCCTTTAGTTTTTTAAAAGTTTTTTATTTTTTTAACCCCTTTCAATTTTTTGAACCCTTTTATTTTTTTCAAGTGCATTTATTTTTCAAACCCCTTTATTTTTTCTAGCCCTTTTAATTTTAAAAGCCTTTTATGTATTAAACCCCTGTTAATAAAACATATATATTTTTAAACCTTTTTCAAAACAGTTATATTTTCAACTCTTTTATTTTTTTAAACACTTTTATTTTTCCAAAACCTTTTATTTTTTTCAAACCCTTTTATGTTTTAAACAATTTAATTTTTTCACACCATTTTATTTTTTTCAAACCCTTTTATTTTCTTAAACAGTTTAAATTTTTTGAAATATTTTTTCTGTAAAGATTTTTATTTTTCAAACTTTTTTTTCAAAGCATCTTTTTTCAGAACCCATTTAGTTTTTGAAGGCCCATCATTTCCTTAAGCCCTTTTATTTTTTCGAACCCTTCTAGATTTTCAACCCTTTTCTTTTTCCATACCATTTTATTTTATCATAACCTTCCAATTTTTCTAACCCTTTCCTTTTTTCTAACCTTTTACTTTTTTTCAAATGCTTTTCTTACTATCAAACCCATTTATTTTTTTTTTGAACACTTTTATTTTTTCAAACTCCTATATTTTCTCAAAACCTTTTATTTTTTCATGCCCAATTATATTTTCCAACCCATTTATTTTTTTGAACACTGTTATTTTTGCAAACCCTTTTATTTTTTGAAAACCTTTTTCTTTTTCTAACCAATTTATTTTTTCTAAACCATTTTATTTTTTCAAACCCCTTTATTTTTCTAACCCTGTTATTTATTCAAAACCATTTATTTTTTCAAAATTTTTATTTTTTCATCCCTTTTATTTTTTTCAAAAAATTATAATTTTTTTCAAAAATTGTTCTCTTCCTAAATAATTTTATCTTTTCAAACTATTTTATTTTTTCAAACCCTTTTCTTTTCTCCAACCCTTTTATTTTTTCAAACCCTTTTTTTTCAAACCTTTTGATTTTTCCAAACCCTTTTACTTTTTCAAGCCTTTAATTTTTCCAAACACTTTTATTTTTTCAAACCCTTTTATTTTTTTAGAACCTTTTATTTTTTCAAACCCTTCTATTTTTTTAGACTCTATTATTTTATCAAAACCTATTATTTTTTAATCCCATTTATATTTTCGAATCCTTTTATTTTTTCACACCCTGTTGCTTTTTAAAACCTTTTTCTTTGGCAAACCCTTTTTATTTTTAAGCCATTTTTTATTTTCAAACCCTTTTATTTTTTCAAACCCTTTATTTTCATAACCTTTTTTTTCAAACCTTTTTTAGTTTTTCAACCCTTTTATTTTTTTCAAACCCTTTTATTTTGTCAAAACCTTTGATTTTTCCTAAGCTTTTTAGTTTTTCTAACCCTTTTATTTTTCCAAATCTTTTTTTCTTTTGAATATGTTTTCAACCCTTTTATTTTTTAGAACCCTTTAAACTTTTCAAACCCATTTATATTTTCAAAACCATTTATTTTTTCAAACCCAGTTAGTTTTTCAACCGCTCCTTTCTTCAAGCCCTTTTATTTTTTCAAACCCAATTATTTTTTCGAATCCTTTTAATTTTTTAAACCTTTATTTTTTTAGACCCTTTTATTTTTTTCTAAACCTTTTATTATTCAGACCCTTTAACTTTTTTTTAATCATAATACTTTTTTCAACCCCTTTTATTTTTTTTCAAGTCCTTTTATTTTTTCAAACCTTTTTATTTCTTCAAAACCATTTTATTTTTCTTAACCATTTTATTGTTTCTAACCCATTAATGTTTTCTAACTCCTTCATTTCATTCAGGCCCTTTTACTTTTTCAAACCATCTTATTTTTCAAACCCCTTTACTTTTTGAACCCTTTTTATTTTCTCAGAAATCCAAAATCTTTTTCAAGCCTTTTTATTTTTTCAAACACAGTTACTTTTTCAAACCCTTTTTTGTTTAAAACCCTTTATTTTTTTTTAAAAATCCTTTTATATTTTTAACCCTTTAAAATTTTCAGATGATTCTATTTTTTCAAAGCCTTTTGTTTTTTCAAAACCCTTTTAGTTTTTCAACCCCTGTATTTTTCCTTGCACTTTGTTTTTCTAACCCACTTATTGTTTTCAAACCCATTCATTTTTTCAAAGACCTTTTATTTACAGTAACCTTTTTTTTTCAAGCCCTTTTATTTTTTTAGACCTTATTCCTTTTTCAAAACCCTCTTATTTTTTAAAAATGCTTTTATTTTTTTTAGAACCTTTTTACTTTTTCATAACCCTTTTAACCACTTTTTTGTTCTCTTGAACCCCTTTTATTTTTTCAAAACCCTTTCATTTTTTCTAGCATTTTCATTTTTTTAAATCAAGCCCTTTTTTCAAAATCCCTTTATTTTTTCAAACCTTTTTATTTTTTCTAACCCATTTATTATTTTTCAAGCCCTTTTACCTTTTCAAACCCTTTTATTTTTCAAATTTTTTAATTTTTTAAACCCCTTTTATTTTTTCAAAAGCCTTTAATTTTTTCATGCCCTTTCACTTTTTCAAACACTTTTACATTTTCAAACCCTTTTTTCAGTACCCTTTTATTTTTTAGAACCCTTTATTTTTTTCGAACCCTTTTATATTTTTTAACCCTTTTAGTTTTTTAGACCCTTCTATTTTTTCAAATCGTTTTATTTCTTCAAACCCTTTTAGTTTTTCAACCCTCCTACTTTCGCATCCACTTTTGCTTTTCTAACCTTTTTATTTTTTTAACCGATTTATTTTTTCAAAACCTTTTATTTTTTATTCCCTTTTGATTTTAAAAACTATTTAATTGTTTTTATCCCACTTATTTTTTTCAAAACTGTTTATTTATTCTAACCTTTTTTCTTCAGGCCCTTTTTTTAGACCAATTTATTTTTCCAAACCCTCTTATTTTTTTGAAGACTATATTTTTTCAGAACTCTTTTGCTTTTTTAGAACCCTTTTTTTTCAAATCCCTTTATCTTTTAAACCTTTTTTTTTGTTTTTTTAACCGTTTTTATTTTTTTAAGCCTTTTCATTGTCTTAAATGCTTTAATTATTTCATGCCCATTTTTGTATAAACCATTTATTCTTTTCAAGCCCTTTTAATTTTTCAAACCCATTTTTTTTCAAATCCTTTTATTTTTCCTAAACCATTTATTTTTTTAGACCATTTTACCTTTTCAAACGCTTTTATTTTTTGAACCATTTTTAGTCTTTTACAAGCCCTTAATTTTTTTAAGCTCCTTTATTTCTTTAAACACTTTTATTTTTTCAAACCTTTTTTAGAACCTTTTTATTTTTTCAAAAGCTTTTATTTTTCAAACCCATCTATATTTTCTACCCTTTTAATTTTTCTGACCATTCTATTTTTCAAACCTTTTATTTTTTCAACCCCGTTTAGTTTTTCCACTGTTTTTCCATGCACTTTCGTTTTTCTAACCTTTTTATTTTTTCCAACCCATTTCTTTTTTCAAATGCTTTCTTTTTTCAAACACTTTTCTCCTATCAAACCCCCTGATCTTTTAAAACCATTTTATTTTTTGAATGCCTTTTAATTTGAAAAACTCTTTAATTTCTCAATCCCATTTATTTTTCCAAAGTTTTTTTTTATTTTAACCATCTTTTCAAGCCCATTTATTTTTTTAGTCCTTTTTCAAACCCTCTTATTTTATGAAACACTTTTATTTCCTCAGAAACCCTTTATTTTTTACGATCCTCTTATTTATCAAACCCTTTCATTTTTTTAAATCCTCCTATTTATTAAACCTTTTTTCTATTCTTGAACCTCCTTTACTTTTTCATAGCCCTTTTATTTGTTTAGAATACTTTTATTTTTTAAATCCACTTCTTCATCAAACCTTTTTTTTTTGTTTTTTAGAACCCCTTTTATTTTCTCAAAACACATTCATTTTTTCAAACTTTTTCATTTTTTTCAAACACTTTTTAAGCCTTTTTTTAGAATCCTTTTATTTTTTCAAACCTTTTCATTTTTTCTAACCCATTTATTTTTTCAACCCCTTTCATTTTTTGTAACACTTTTAGTTTTTTAAACCCTTTATTTTCTCTAATCCTTTTATTTTTTTCAAAACCTTCCATTTTTTAAAAACTTTAATTTTTTTTCAACCCTTTATTTTTTCAAAACCTTTTATTTTTTCAAACCCTTTTAGTTTTTTCAAATCCCTTTGCTTTTCTAAACAATTTTACTTTTCTAAACCAATTTTTTTTTCAAACTCTTTTATTTCATTCAAACCCTCATATTTTTTCCAACCATTTTATTTTTAAAACCTTTCATTTTTTAGAACCCATTATTTTTCAAACCCACTAATTTTTTTGAACCACTTTATTTTTGTCAAACACTTAAATTTTTTAGAACCCTCTTATTTCTGTAAGCCTTTTATTTTTTCTAACCCATTTATTTTCTTAAACCCTTTTATTTTTTTGGAACCCTTTTATTTTTTTCAAAGACTTTTATTTTTTCAAGCCCTTTATTTTAGAAACCATTTATTTTTTCTAATCCGTTTAATTTTTCAAACCCTGTATTTATTCTAACCCATTTCGCTTTTTGAAGCCCTTTTATTTTCTTCTAACATTTTTAATTTTTAAACCCTTATATTTTTCTAACCCTTTTTTTAACCCTTTAATTTTTTAAACATTTTATTTTTACAATACTTTTATTTTTTTCAAATGCTTTTATTTTTTCAAACCCTTTTGCTCTCGTTAAACCCTTATAGTTTTCAAAATCCCTTTATTTTTCCAATCCATTTATTGTTTCAACACTATTATTGTTATAAACTCTTTAATTTTTTTAAACCCACTTATTTTTTAAACCGTTTTATTTTTTCAAAACTATATATTTTTTCAAACACATTTGTTTTTTCTAAACCCTGTATTTTCAAACCCATCCATCTTTTGAAACTGTTTTATTTTTCAAATCCTTTTATTTTTTGAAGACCTTTCATCTTTTACGAGCCCCTTTAATTTTTCAAGCCCCTTTAATTTTTCAAAAGCTTTTTTCCAGAAATCTTTTACTTTTCCAAACCCCTTTTTTTTCCAGCCCTTTTATTTATTCAAATGCTTTTTTTACGAACACTTTTATTTTTTAAAACACTTTTGTTTTTTTAACCCTTTTATTTTCTTAAACCATTTTCTTTTTTAGCACTTTTCACTTTTCAAACTATTTTATTTTATTAACCCTTTTATTTTTTTTAAACATTGAATTCTTTCAAACCTTTAATTTTTTCAAAACTTTTATCTTTTCATCCCTTTTATTTTACAAACACCTTAATTTTTTAAAAGACTTTAAATTTTCAAACCTATTTATTTTTTAAGAAATTTTTATTTTTTAAAACAATTTTATTTTTGCAAACCATTATTTTTTTTAAATCCTTTTAATTTTTGTAAACCATTTATTTTTTCAAACATTTTTATTTTTCCCAAACCCATTTATTTCTTCAAAACCTTTTTTCATCAGAGCCTTTTAGTTTTTCAAACCATTTTAGCTTTTCAGAACCTTTTTATTTTTTTAGAACCTTTTTATTTTATCACAACCTTTTATTTTTTTCAAACCCTTTTACTTTTATAGAAACCTTTTATTTTCTTTAAACACTGTTATTTTTTCAAAGACTTTTATTTTTCAAACCCTTTGATTATTTCAAACCTTTTTATTTTTTTTAAATCATTTCCTTTTTTCAAACCAATTTATTTTTTCAAGCCCATTTACTTTTTCAAACCCTTGAAGTTTTTCAATCCTTTTAATTTTCCAAACCCATTTATTGAATAAAAACCTTCTACTTTTTCACACCTTATTATTTTTGAAACCCTTTTTTTAAAACCTTTTTATTTTTTTAAACCATTTAACGTTTTCAACCCTTTTTATTTTTTCAAACTCTTTTACTTGCTCAACTTTTCCAATTTTTTGAAACCCTTTTATTTAAACCAACCTTCAATTTTTTCTAACCCTTTTGTTTCTTCAAATGCTATTATTTTTTGAAACCCATTTTAATTTTTAAAACACTTTTTTTTAAACAGTTGTATTTTTCTAAGCCCTTTTAATTTTTGAACCTCTTACACTTTTTTAACCTTGTTTTCTTTTTTTAAACCATTTTATTTTTTCTAACCCTTTTATTTAGCAAAACCTATTTATTTTTTCAGACACTTTTATTTTTACAAACCCTTTATTTTTTTTAGAACTTTTATTTTTTTAAACACATTTTATTTTTTTAAATGCTTCTATTTTTCAAACCATTTTATTTTAACAAACCCATATATTTTAACTAATTTTTAACCTTTTTTTCAAACTTTGTTTTTTCAAACTTTGTTATTTTATTTCCTTAACCTTTTTAATATGTTCAACCCATTTATTGTTTCAACCCTTTTATTTTTTCAAACCAATTTACCATTTCAACCCTTTTATTTTTTCAACCTTTTTTTCTCAAACCCTTTGTTTTAGTTGTATTATTTTTTTCAACACTTTTCTTTTCTCAAGCCTTATTATTTTTTCAACATCTTTTGTTTTTATAAGCCAATCTTTTTTTTTTCATATGAATTTTTTTTTCAAACCCTTTAATTTTTGCAAACAATTTTATTTTTTAAAAAACCTTTTTTTATTTCAAACAATTTTATTTTGTCAAACCATTTTTGTTCAAATGCTTTTATTTTTTTAGCCTTTTTACTCTTAAAACCCGTATACTCTATAAACCTTTTTATTTTTTCAAACCATTTATTTTTTAAAACCCTTTTACTCTTTCAAACCCTTTTAGTTTTTGAAACCCTTTTATTTTCACAAACACTTTAGTTTTCTCAAACCCTTTTATTTTTTCAAGCCCTTTTATTTTTTTGAGCTAGTTTACTTATTTCACCCTTTTAATTTTTAACCCCTTTATTTATCCTAAACCTTTTATTTTTTCAAACCATTTTTTAACCCGTTTAGTTTTTTAAACCCTTTCCTTTACTTAAACCTTTTTATTTTATGAACTGATTTTAATTTTTTACACCATCTCATTTTTTTCAAACCAAATGTTTTTTTCAAACCCTTTTATTTTTTTAGACGCTTTTATATTCCCAAACACTTTTATTTTTACATTCCTATTTATTTTCATTTTGTCTACCCTTTTGTTTTTTTAAACCATTTAATTTTTTGAAGCTTGTTTATATTTTCAAACCCCTTTATTTTTTTCAAAGCCAATTTTAAAAACCCTTTTATTTTTTCAAACCATTTTATGTTTTCTAACTCTTTTATTTTTTTTAAACCCATTTAGATTTTCAACACTTTCATTTTTTCAGACTCTCATATTTTATTATAACCTTTTATTTTTTCAAACCCATTTATATTTTCAAAGACATTTATTTTCTCAAACACGATCAGTTATTCAACTATATCAAATTTTCAAACCCTTCTTTTTTTCAACCCTTTTATTTTTTTCAAACACTTTAATTTCTTAAACCACTTATTTTTTTTACCTGTTTATTTTTTTCAAATTCTTTTATTTTTTCAAACCCGCTTATTTGTTCAAAAGCCTTATAATTTTTAGAACCCCTTTATTTTTTCAAACCAATTTATTTTTCCAAAAAGTATATTTTTTTAACCTTTTTTTTAAACCTTTTTAGTTTTGTAAAACCATTTCATTTTTTCTAACCCTTTTGTTGTTCCTAGCTCTTTTATTTTTTCTAACCCGTTTATTTTTTGAAACCCTTTTATTTTTTAAAACCTTTTAGTTTTAAAATGCTATTATTTTATCAAAACCTTTTATTTTTATAGGACCCATTTCATTTTTCAAATCCATATATTTTTTTCAAACCCTTTTAATTTTTAGACTGTTTTATTTAATCAAACATTTTTATTTTCTGAAACCTTTTTATTTTCGCAAACCCTTTTATTTATTCTAAACCTTTTCTAAAACCATTTTTTTCTAACCCTTTTTATTTTTTTAAACAATTTTATACTCTACAAGCCATTTATTTTTTCAATCCCCTTTATTTTTTAATTCTTTTTACTCTTTTAAATAATTTTATTTTTTCAAACTCTTTTATTTTTTTTACCTCCCTTATTTTCTAAAACTCTCTTATTTTATTAAAGTGTTTTTTAGACCCATTTATATTCTCAAAGCCATTTATATTATCAAACATGATTATTTTTTCAACCTCTTTTCAAACCCTTTTATTTTTTTCAAACTTTTACTTTTTTTAACCATTATATCTTTTCAAATTCTTTTTTTTCAAACCCTTATTTTTTCAAACCTTCTTATTGGTTCAAAGACCTATTATTTTTTTAAAACCTTTTTATTTTTTAAAACCATTTTATTTTTCTCAAGTAGTTTATTTTTTAAACTCTTTATTTCCGTAGAACCATTTTATTTTTTTTAATGCTTATTTTTCTAACTATTTTATTTTTTCTAACCCTTATAGTTTTTTTAGGCCTTACAATATTTTCAATTCTTTTTATTTTTTCAGCCCTCCCTTTTATTTTTTCAAACCTTTTATTTTTTTTCAAATGCTTTTATTTTTTGAAACCCTTTATTTCTTTAAACACTTTCATTTATCAAAACCTATTTTTTTTCAACCCTTTTATTTTTTTCAAAACCTTTTTTCTTCAAACCCTATAATGTTTTTGAACCACACTATTTTCTCAAACCCTTTTTATTTTTTCAAACACTTTTATCTTTCCAGACCCTTTTATATTTTCAAACTATATTATCTTATCAAAACCTTTTTTTTTCAACCCTATTATTTTTTTAACCCTTTCATTTCTAAAACACTCTTATTTAAGAAAACCTTTTATTTTTTAAGCCCATTTATATTTTCAAACCCCGTTCATTTTCCAATTCCATTTTTTTTCAAACCCTTTTATTTTTACAAACCTTTTTATGTTTTTCAACCCTTCTAGTTTTCCAACCCTTTTATTTTTTGAAACTTTCTTATTTTATCAAAACCTTTTATTTTTCTAAACCCTTTCATATTTTTGAAGACATTATGTTTTTCTAAAACAATTATTTTTTCAACCATTTTATCTTTCCAGACCACTTCATTTTTCAACCTTTTTATCTTTTCAAACAATTTAATTTTTTGAAACCTTTTATTTTTTTTCTGCCCATTTATTTTTCCAACTTTTATTTTTTCTCAAACCCTTTTATTTTTTTCAAACTAACTTTTTAAAGATATTTTATTTTTTAAGAACCCATTTCATTTTTCAAATCTTTATATTTTTTTTAAACACATTCAATTTTTAGACCCTTTAACATTTTCCAACCCTTTTATTTTCATAAACCCTTTTATTTTTTTCTAACCCTTGCTTTAAACCTTTTTTTAACCCTTTTATTTTTTTATAACCCATTTATTTTATCAATCCCTTGTAATTTTTTCCAAACCTTTTCCTTATTTAAAAATTTTATTTTTCCAAACCCTTTTATTTTTTCCAACCTATATAGTTTTTCAACCTTTTTATCTTCTAAAACACACTTATTTTATCAAAACCATTCACTTTTTCAAAAGCATTTATATTTTCAAATCCATTTATTTGTTCAAACAAGATTATTTCTTCATCCTTTTTTATATTTTCAAACCCTTTTGTTTTTTTAAACCCTTTAACTTTTCAAACCTTTTATTTATTTAGCCCTTTTATTTTCTAAAATTCTTTTATTTTTTCAAACACTTTTACTTTAAAACTGTCTTATTTCTCAAAAAAACTTTTATTTCTTTAGAACCCTTCTATTTTTTCAAACCAATTTATTTTTTTCACCCTTTTATTTTTGTAGAACCTTTTTATTTTTTCTAATGCATTTGTTTTTTCGAACCCTTTTATTTTTTTCAAGCCTTTTTATTTTTTAGACCCTTTTATTTTCTTTAATGCATTTTTAACCCTTTTATTTTATAAAACCCTTTTATTTTTTTAGAGCTTTCATTTTTTTAGAACCCATTTCACTTTTCAAACCCTTATAATTTTTCAAATTCATTTTTTTAGACCTTAATATTTTTTTAAACACATCCATTTTTTAGAACTCATTTCCTATGGATGGATTGGAACCACCTTCTTCTTATGGATGGTGGACCAAGTTGGTGGTGTGGCCAATACCGAACCTTCTTTATGAGCATTTTTTATGGAGAGAACTTGAACAAGAGAGAATGTAGTAAAGAGAGGATTAGTAGAGGGAGAGAGAAACAACCATAGCTAGGGTCCTTCAAACTTCCTTAAGTAGATTTTGGCATTCCAAGTCCCTCTCTCATGAAACTCCTTTGAAAATTGCAACAATCTCCTTTGAGATGGGGCTTGTTTCTTAGCCAACAAGTTTGGATGAGATTTGGATTGAGTAAAAGTGAATTTTCTTGCTAAAGTTCTAATGAACCCACCTTTTGATTTTTTGCTAAAACTTGCCAAAGGATAGGGCCCACCTTTGATGAGACAATCTCAATCCCAAGTAGGAAAATCATAGCGACAGTCTCGAGGTCATAACTTTCTCATTTCAGCTCCAAATTACACAATCTTGGGCAATAAATATCTACTTTGAAAGAGCTTTCCAATGGTGCCAATATTGGCTCAATCCGATGTACGGTTTGAGAGATATGATTATTTTAATCCAAACTATCCTAAAAAACCCAAGATTGACTTTCCTTCTTCGATGCAACTCTTCTTTTTTTCAATTATCACTTTCTCTTTCCTTCTTAATCTCCAAGATTGATAAGGATAAGATAAGGAGGAGTCTTGTGCTGAAAATGTCCTTAGATTTGAGCCAAAAGCAATGGCAATAAGGCCCACTTGAAGAAGGGCCCACTTTTCTTCAGTTTTTCTTCAATTTTAAGTGGAGTAGGGTCCACCTCCTTGGGTGGACGTCCAAGGCTGAGGAAGAGCATCCCTTGGATGTGCAAAATACTACTTGAAAGGATAGGGATCTATCTCCTATGATAGCTTATCCTTTTCCAACTAAAACTCTCTTTTCTCTCATGCATTATCTCATTTCTTTCTTAAATTTTGCATAAATAATGGGGAGACAATTTAAAAGAGTTTAAGTGTGATCCAAACATGAAAATAGAGAAGGCTTGGATGTGCATACTTATGTGTGGGTCCCCTTGTGGTTTTGCAAACTTCTTATTGCATTATTTCTTTAATTACTGCATCATCATGGTATTTCATCGAATTTTTTTATAAAATTCGATAGGTACAATTCAAGTGGAATGAATGAACTCCCTCTTACCTATGACACATGTGTGAGCTCTCCACATGTGTGAATGTTTGCATGGTCTGCTGACTTCAAATTCTTCTCTGTTCTTATTCTGATCAGCACAATTTCATCTCCAATCTTCACTGCAAACCCAATATGATTTTATGAGCTACATGTGGGTCCTAAGCAAGAATCCTAATGTCAATAGGATTCTTTATCCAGGAAGGGTATCTCTTCCAAGTGACAGCTAGTGGGTCCCAGTTTTTACAGTACCTGTAAAAAAGATTAAACGATAAAAATTAATAGAGCTCTAGTCCAACTATGACTCTTCGCAAATAGTCTTGATTCAACTAGGATTCCTCCAAAATTTTGAAAAATGATATGAAACAACTGGAATATTGTAGTGACTGATGATTCTAGTGATTTCATGCATGAAACTATGACATTTTATGTGAAATGATAGTTTTACCCGTGAAGTCACAAATGCATGATTGCAAACTCATTTCACATGAAATGATAGCATAAGATGACATCATTGTAAATGTTTTGACTTCAATAAACTAATGATGAATTAATTTCAAATCATTTCATGAGGATCAAGGTTTAACAAATATTTTGAAAATTAGGGTTTCAAAAAAAGCAATTTTCATGATTTTGTGCTAAAATGATGATTTTTGAGAGAATTATGCATTAAATATAAAATATGGATTTCAAGTACACTAATCATGATTCTACCCTAGTTGATGCAGTTTAGAATGATTAAGTCCTTAAAATAAATGAAATTATATATGAAAAAGTGAAGTCTTAAGGACTCATCAATAGGGTTTTAGGGGTTTAGGGTTGTAGGATTTAAGGTTTAGGGTTTAGTCTTTTGGGTATAGGGTTATAGGGTTTAGGGTTTAGGGTTTGGGCTTTGGGGTTTAGTGTTTTGTGTTTAAGGTTTACGGTTTAGGGTTTGGGGTTTGGGGTTTAGGGTTTAGGGTTTAAGAGTTTAGTTTTCAGGGTTCAGGGTTTAGAGTTTGGGTTTGGGGCTTGGCGTTTAGGGTTAAGGTTTAGGCTTTAGGGTTTTAGGTTTGGGGTATTAGGCTTAGGTTAAGGGTTCAAGGTTTAGGCTTTTAAGATTTTAGAGTTTAGTGTTTGTGTTTAAGGGTTTTGGGGTTTAGGGGTTAGGGTTAAGCATTTAGAGTTTAGGGTATAGGGTTTAAGGTTAAGGGTTTTAGTGTTTAGGGTTCATAGTTCCGGGTTTAGTGTTCAGGTTTTAGGGGTTTTGGGTTGTAGTGTTTAGGTTTTAAGGTTTTAGGGTTTAGGGTTTTAACGTAGCAGGGTGTAGGGTTTAGGGTGGTTTAGGGTTTTAGGTTTTAGGGTTAGGGTTCAAGGGTTCAAGGATCAGGTTTTAGGGTTTCAGGTTTAGGGTTTAGGGTTTTGGCTTAGCATTTTGGGTTTTGGGTTTTTGGTTTAAGGTCTTAGGGATTAGTGTTTAAGGTTTAGGGTTTAAGGTTTTAGGGTTTAGAGTCTTTTGTTTAATGGTTTTGGGGTTAGAGTTTAACAGTTAGGGTTTAGGGTATAGGGTTGAGAGTTGAGGGTTCAAGGTTCTAGGTTCAAGGTTCAGGATTTAAGTTTTAAGGGTTTAGGGTTTTTAGGATTTAGGCTTTACAGTTTTAGGGTTTAGGGTTGGGTTTTAGCGTTTAGAGTTTAGGTTATTAAGGTTTTATGGTTTAGGGACTAGGTTTTAGGGTTTAGGGTTTAGGGGTTTGGGCCGGTTTAGGGTTTAGGGTTTAGGGTTTAGGATTAGCACCAAGAACCAACCAATCTTCACAAAGTATCCTGTCTCTCCCTCATGTCTTTCTTGACTTACCAAGATTGAGAATCAACAAAGCCACACATGAGGAGAAAATCAACATGCAAAGATTTACATGGTTGGCAAACTCACCACATCCATGGAAAACTAATTTTCACTATTCAGCCCAACATGGTTGGTTAATCTCTATAAACCACGGAGGAGAAAGCTCTTTCCTCTCTCACACTAAGTCTAGGGTTATAGATTATATTAACGTATAATCTACTTTTTCTTGGCCCTCCTAAGAAACCATGTGTTAGTCAAGAAGTAAGCCTGCTACAATAACCAAAATACCTACAATCCTAAATCTAATCATTGGCCAATCTAATGAACCAACCTGGTTAAACTGGAATAAAAGACAAAAACCAACAACAATGTAACAACTATGTTTAATTGTGATACAAGGTGTGGGATGAGAGAATAATATAGAAATCCATGATCAACTTCGATGCGAACAACACTGATGCCATGAGGAAAGCCATCCAACACAATCTTACTATAAGTTACCCCCTTCTATCCTCACACAATCTTACTATAAGTTACCCCCTTCTATCCTTAGAAATTTTTAGTGTTATAAAATGACAATTACTTTTCATTACGGGAGGGATGGACGGATAAAATCCTGGAATGGGAGACTTGTACAAAATCAGTGGCTTGCCTTAACAAGTAAGCTAAGCATTCACTTTTGCATGAAACAATTTTTTCCAAGCACCATACTAATGATAAAATTAAACTTGTAGGTACGTGGCAGAAAGTGTTCAACTAGCATGTGATTCTGCATACAAGGTTGTTGATCAAAATTCAACATTAGGAGATAAGGGAAGGAAGAAATTTTGTATTCAATTAAAATTACTTTATGTAGTTTCATTCTTGGGTGTTAATCTAGATTGAATGTTCATTGATCATAGATGACGATCTCTTTTCTTGGCTTCCAGTTGTTCAAAAAAGGTTTCACAAACTGGTGTGAGATTGGCAGTGGTTCTCAATTAGAGCTTTGACAAAAGTGCTAGGGAAAAGTTCTCAATGATCACAGTAGTTTCAATGCTTGTAGGAGCTTATGCAAAGTCCATTATATGGCTTAAGGCATAATTCATATGGAGTTATAACTTGTAAACCTACCAGTAGAGAAGTCCAATGTTTAGAACTGAGTTCTTAGAATTTAAAATAGTTTGGGGTGAAAGTAGTTATTCAGCTATGGTGGGATCATATATGGATCATATATTACAATGGTATCCACATAAGGGTGCACCGCCTCTATTTGGTAAGAAAGTTCTCATGTCATAATGAAATCATCACCCTTACTCTCATGGCCATGATTGTATACTTTAACCAATCTGATGACTCCCACAAGGATACTTTAACCGATCTGATGACTCCCACAATGAACAGACAATAACTTAACAATTGTAACTCTTCAACACAAAGCCTACAAAAAAGATGATTCAAAAGGAAAAAAAATGGGCTATCATATCCTAAGTGGAAGAAAAGGCATGCAAATTAGTTGTTGTGAAGATATAGTGTTGGGGTTTTAATTAGACATGTTTGGTTCAGCAGCCATCGATATAGAAGTTGCTACTCAATCCATCATGGCCTACATGCTACACATGATGCATCACATGCAAAATGGATTGAACTCTTGAATGTGAAATTTGAGGATTGTATTCTATAGCCATAATCTATTTTGCCTTTTTAAAATTTTGATATGTAACAAAGATAAACCGATCAATATATATAACAAAGATAAGTCTCCAATTACGTTGGGAAGCCTATCTTCTGGAGAGTTGCAACAAGATCCCATTGAATGATAAATAGAGTACAAGAATCCACTTGAATGATAAATAGAAAAAGAATCAATCTCATGGATAATATCTCTAACAATCAAATAAATGGTGAGATATAAATCAAGAGCAAGGTGCATGAGTAAATGATTATTCCAAGCACTTTTTAACCTAAGTGCATTATTAGTATAAAAGTAAAGTTTTCATTGGGAGAGTGTTGCTAGAGTCATGAGTATTGCTACGGAAACAATGGTCTCTAACACAAATGTATGAATCATCCATTTAATTCACCCCCCAAATTACTGCCACACCTAAGTCCATTTGCCTAAAGATTCATATAATGTTATTCTATGATCTGAATCTTCTCTACATTAGACATTTCCTTAATTAAATTTAGATTATTCATGCCCCAATGCACTAAAACACTTAAGCTCTTTCGGTGCCACAAATGATTAGCATAGCTTCACTATCATCAACCACCATTTAATCGAAACATTCAGTACTTCATCTTCTTTATGATTTATCTATCACCCAAATTTAAAAGGAACCTTCAGTAGTTCATAAATTTGAAATGTTGGAGCAGCATTCATTTATTATTTAAAATAAGGAAAAAAATTAATTTATGAGAAAATGAGTGTTTTACTTAACATCATTAACTCCTTTAGTCGGTGCCTTCTTTTCATTAAAGCCTTTAGTCAGCACCTTAGTGATCACATGAGCAATAATTCCAATCAAACAGCCGAACAGACACAACAACATTTAATGCCACGTCTCAACCTCATTCTTTAGGTCATCATGATAAGCTTGCCTAAACAATAAAAAGCCAAATGAACATGTCACTGCCAGCGAGCAAAAATTCTCATTCATTACTAACATAAAAGGATAGTAAAATTATGTGGTCATAGTCCCTGCTACAAGTATGGTAGCAATATACTGGGGTCTTGGTTTTGTTTGAGTTCATTCCATTATGTGTGTGATCAAGGTATAGATATTGATTTCATCATCCCTAGGCCTTGACTTTATTTGAGTGGTCCATCATTTATGACTAGGATATTGATATCAACGTTATCATGGGCTGCTCATATGTCAAAAACTCCCTTGTGGACACAGAGAATCAAATCTTGATCAGTGCCAAGATGTGAGTGTTTGATAGTGGCTATTGATGGCATGAAGTAACCAACAGTGGCTTGGTCAAGTTATACAAGTTTTGGTAGGTTTTGATATTTGAGTTACATTAAGACCGGGATTTAATTCCTCTGATGAAACAATCAATCATTTAACAGATGGCATCAAATCGACCCTTTATAATAGGGACATGCAAAAACCATCCACATAATGGCACGAGGCTAGTGGCTATTGATGGCATGACTCGACCAAAGAGGCTTGGTCAAGTTGTACAAGTTTTGGTAGTGTTTGAAAGTCTAAGTTACATTGAGCCCAAGAACTAATTTCGTTAATGAAACAGTCAATCATTTAGCAGATGGCATCAATTTGACTACTTAATAGGGACATGCAGAAACCATTAACACAGTGACAAAAGGCTAGGTTCCTGATCTAGGTTTCCAACTCGTGATCTATCCACAGCGATGATCAACAAATCAACAGCCTAGATCAACACCAACTACCTTGTTCATGTCAATGACCTTTTCCTATAGTTTCTTATGAATGTTGAAACTATCATTCATCATTCAATCATTTAAGTAAAGCAGAACATTAGTAACAGGAGCTTAGTAAATTGGAGACAACCTTGCAGCGAAAAGATCAACAACCAACGAGTGAATCCAAGCAGATGCCGATGTCATTTCACTCGAAAACATTTTTAACATACCAAGTAGCTACACAAAAAAAATTTTCATCAATAGGGAAGATGAAAAAAAAAATTTAAGGAGCAACCTCATACCCATCAAGCAATTGAGATGCCTACATGGATACATTTAGGATGTTTGCAACTTGGGCTAGTCCAAATTATTATGTTCAGTTAGGTCGGCAATAAGTGAAGCTAAATATGGATTTCTCTCTCTCTCTCTCTCTCTCTCTCTCTCTCTCTCTCTCACTCACTCACTCACTCACTCACAAACACATCAATCATTAATTCCAATGCCCAGCATGAGTTAATTGCTCTAGATATTGGGTCAGAGTGCATCATAGTGGCACCCTTCAGATGGTGGGTGCAGATTTCGAACACTTGCGCCATGTTGTCAAGTGTCCGAGAAACTAGTTTGGCCATCTGAATCATTTGATTGGACATGTATACATGGCTCTTGGGTAGCAAGTTAGATGTGAATGATATTTAGCCCAAACGAACATCTGCAGCCTCAATGAGAAATGCATGGGATAAAAGGAAAAAAAATAAGGTCCCTATATTTCTTATTAAACATAATTCACTCTATGAGACTAGATTAGTGTGCACTATACTATCTATTGGTGTGGAGTTGTGGATGTTGTAGTGGGGTAGATCCATGAATAAGGGATAGACCTATGGAAACAAGTATTTACTTGCAAACATCAGCTGTAAGGTGTTCGGTGTCCATGATTGATAGAAAAGATACGCATAAAGAATCCCAAGTACAATGTAAGCCATCACATTGCATGGAGAAAAATCTGCAATTTATTAGAAAAGTTGCAATTTTAATAAAAGTTGCACATGGGCTAAGAGACTAGTTGTATTTGCACACATATGGTGCACCACAACTTTTAAAGCACTTAAATATCTCTCTCTATGTATATACATATATATATGTAACTGTGTGTGTATTACACATAGGACCTTGCTCCTATATAGATGTCTCGCATGGTCTCCTATAAAGCCCACCTAAGGGCACCATCAATCACAGTTGATGTGGTGAAAAGATCCAAATGGGATTGGCCGATGTATATATTTTCAAGTCCGTTTGATCATCCTGTGTTGCCCTCTCACTATTTTTGGAATGCAGGCTTTTTTTCTTTTTTAAATCTCATTCCAAGGGTCGAATACTCAAATGCCATCGAATTAGTTTGAGACCCATGGGATCCATCACATTCTTGGGAGATTGGGTTACATGGTCGATTGATCAAAAAGGCCCGCACGGGTTGTCTAACACGGTGTGAGATATTCCCAAAGGAGCACTGGCCATGGATCAAGGGCTTGGGATAATCAAATGGAATTGAAATTATAAACATAGGTTAGTTTGATTTAGATATTTTGACCCCCCACCTCACCCATGATTGATGAGGCTAAGTAAGCTCAAGGGTAGTTGGCATGATCATCTATTTGAGATATCTGCACAAGAGCTCAACCGACCTTGGGCATCCCGTGCAGACTCCCTTATGGGGCCCACTGAGACCATGACAATCATGGGAAAGGTGAGGGATCAAGATGAGATATAAATGTGTGCAAAATTTTAAGTCTATTAAATCATCTAAAAACCTGATCCATGGACCTTAAGTTTAATGATTTGAAAGGCATCATCTTTTTAGGATTTCAAACTAGTGATGAGCAAAAGTTAGATGAGTATCAAATTTGGGCTTTTGCCAAACTGACAGAGAGGAAGAGAAGGGGAAGGGGGGGTTGTGGGTTGGATGGATCATACATGGCCCTAGGTGTGCACCACATGACAGTCCTGTTAGGATTAGTGAATCCTTTTAATTAACTAAATATAGAGAAGAAGAAGAAGAAGAAGATCACAGTGGGAAACTTGTCATACCCAAAGAGAGGGTCAACTATCTTCTTATAATCAATAATCTGCTATTTTACATCCTATGATTGATACATGATTCATTCTAATTACATGTATCTATAAGTAATAAAGGAAATAGCATAAAAGAGAATGATATTGTACAGTTGTATAATGTTCACCAAAGCTAAGGGATCTCACACATGGGATTGTTTATGTTAAAAAAATGGGCCTTTGGTCATGGGCTTGCCAAGATGGGCCACTTGCTTTTATACTCCCCCTCAAATTGATACAGCTTTTCAATAAGCATTAATTTGGAAAGAATATAATCATGATGATCTCAAGGTAAACCCTTGGTGAAGACATCTGCCAGTTGTTCAGAGGAAGAGATATAGGGTAGAGAGATTTTGTTGGAGAAAAAATGTTGATGGATAAAGTGACAATCGATCTCAATGTGCTTAGTGTGCTCATGGAAAACTGCATTTTTCACAATCCGGATAGCACTAATGTTATCTGTATACAACGGATTTGGATCTTTTAGGAAGACACTAAATTCTTGAAGAAGGCGTTATAGCCATATGACCTCACTGCTAACAAAAGACATTGAGCAATATTCTACCTCTATCATTAATTTCAAAGGTGTGCTTTGCTTCTTGTTTTTCCATGAGATAAGAGAGGGGCCCAATAACGTGCACCATCTTGTTTTCAGTCAACCAGTATCAGGACACCAATCCACATTAGCATATGCTTACAATTATAAGGACAATGCAAAGTGCTAAAGTAAACCATAATCATGAGTACCCTTGACATAATGCAGAATTTGATAAAACGGCTTGAAGATGTGGTTTATGTGGATTGCTGATAAATTGGCTTATAGGTTACACAACATGGGAGATGTCTGGCCAAGTCATGGTCAAATAGAGAAGGCTGCCAACCAATCGACGAAATGTGGTAGGATCTATAAGAGGATGCCCATCTTTTTTGCTCATTTTGACATAAAGCTCTATGGGAGTGGTATTGTCTTGGCATTGCTAGGTCATATAGAGTGAATTAAGTCATCAGTATATTTGGATAGAGTAACTCAAATGCCATCTTTGTTTTGTGTAACTTGTAAACCTAAAAAGTAAGTTAAAGGACCAAGGCCCTTCATTTTGAAGGTACTCATGAGATGGGATTTTAGTTCAGAGATACTAGCCTGATCATTCCTATTGATTATCATATCTTCAACATGGGAGATGTCTGGCCAAGTCATGGTCAAATAGAGAAGGCTGCCAACCAAACAACGAAATGTGGTAGGATCTATAAGAGGATGCCCATCTTTTCTGCTCATTTTGACATAAAGCTCTATGGGAGTGGTATTGTCTTGGCATTGCTAGGTCATATAGAGTGAATTAAGTCATCAGTATATTTGGATAAAGTAACTCAAATGCCATCTTTGTTTTGTTTAACTTGTAAACCTAAAAAGTAAGTCAAAGGACCAAGGCCCTTCATTTTGAAGGTACTCATGAGATGGGATTTTAGTTCAGAGATACTAGCCTGATCATTCCTATTGATTATCATATCTTCAACATAGATTAATAAAAGTGTGCAGCCACGAGAGGATCTTCAAATTAAGAGAGAGCGATCATTTGAATTTTGATAAAAGTGGGCTCGAAGGATGGTAGATCGGAATTTTTCAAACCATGCACAAGGAGCTTGTTTAAGCCCATCAAAGGACTTTATCAACTTGTAGACATGCTGTGGAGGATAAATATAGCCCGGTGGAGGATGTATATACATAATTTCCTATGCATTCTTGACATCCATCTACCAAAGGGGTTAGTTACAAACTATCGCAATGCTAGTAAGCACCGAACTATAGTCATTTTGGCAACCGGTGCAAAGGTTTCATCATAATCAATTCCATACTGCTGCTTGTAACCTTGGGCAACCAGTTGAGCCTTATATTTGTTAATGTTGCCATCAAGTTGATATTTAATAGAATAGACCCATTTGGTTCCATTGATGAATGTATATGCTGGAAGTGGTACCGAGTTCCAAGTTTTATTGGATTCGACAAAGAGTAATTCATCTGTCATTGCATCATGCCAACAAAGGATATTAGCAGCTTGTGAATAAGATTTTAGAATAAGAATTGGATCCAAAGAGGTAAGCAATGCTGGAAATCCATATCAATAAGGTGAGATAAACATATGACTAGAGAACCGTAAAAGAGGTGTAGAAGTAGTACCTTTAGTAGTATCATTGTCTTAAAGAGCTAGCGGGGTCAGTGTATCGAAGGAGGGATCAGTAGGTGTTTGTCTCTGACGATGTGTGTAGACCTAGACAACTATAGAATGACAACTAAATGGTGAAAATTAAGGAAGATAAGAGATTTGGATCTCAAAAGGACTAGCTGACTATAAATAAAATGGAACGTGTTCCAAGAAAACAACATTTTCAGAGATTTGTATGTGTCATTCTTTGGAATCATACCACTAAAATCCTTTGTGTTCACCATTATAGCTAAAAAAACATGCATCGAGCTGCTTGTGGTGATAGTTTGTTATACTCTAATGATGGGAGATATACAAAACAAAGACACCCAAAAATCCTTAAATGTGAGTATTAGGAGGATGACCATATAGACACTCAAAATGTGAGAGTTTACCAAGGACAGAGATAGGTAACTAACTGATAATGTGGACTACTATGTGGGCTACCTCACACCAGAACTTAAGGGGAACATGGGATTCCACAAGGAGAGTTTTGATGGTTTTTAAGGGATGGCAATTTTTTCTTTCAGCAACCCCATTTTGCTACAGGGTGTGGGGAAAGGATTGTTATGAAGAATGCCTTTTCTGCTATAAAGTTATTAAATTTTGTGGATGTATACTGACCCCCTGAGTCTGAACAAAGAATTTTAATGCTAAAGTTGAGTGGTTACCAAATTACAGAATTTTTGAAACATGGAAAAAACATCAAATTTAGATTTCAGAAAATAGATCCATGTGTAATAATAGTTGTCATCTATGAAGGTAAAATAGTACTTATAGCCAAGTCGGCTTAAGTGAGGGGCAATCCACCAAACATTGGTGCGAACAACATCAAATGAGGCAACTACACGAGAATAATGAATAGGAAAAGGTAAAACATGACTTTTGCTTAAACAACAAGATTCACACTTTGATTTTGAGAAATGAGAAACCATATAACTAAAAATTGATTTATCCAAATAACCAAATTGAAATAAAGACAACAAGTTTGGATAATTCAAATGACTAAGGCATTTATGCCAAGTGGTCCACACATTATTTAGACTACTAATGGCAGATGCAAGAAACGATTATTGTCCTTTGTCCAAGAGAAGCAGCCTACCATAGTTACTCCCCATTCTGATCACCTTCTCAATTTGTCGTTCCTATATGAAACAACCACAAGGCAAAAAGTTAACCAAGTAACCAGAATCAACGAGTTGGCCAATGGAAATGAGATTCACAATTGAGCTTGAGACAAAATAAACATTAGGCAAGGTAAGGCTTCGAATAGTTATGGTTCATCGACCAGAAATTTTAAATGATCACCATTTGCGGTAGTGATTGAATCATGGCCAATGTATGGTTTATGGTTGTGCAAATTCTAGGCCACCAATGTCATGTGGTTTACAGCACTAGAGTCTAGGAACCATGTGGTGGGAATGACAGAAATGTATAGTGTGGTGGATGAATGAAATGAAAGAAATGCATTAAGAGGAGAAGACAAATCATTAAATACCCATTGAAGTAAATGCAGATGCCACATAAGAATTAATCAAGTCCCAAATATGGGTAGTGGTTAGTGTGACTGAGATAGTTTCAGAGGGAGCTAAGTCACGTGGAGTAGATTGTTGAGCTTGAAGTGCAGTAGGATCGCACTTTTGTGTCTGGTCAGATTTCTTATCCCACCTTGTGCAATTGGAAATAACATGCCCATTGCGTTTGCAATAATTTTAAAATAATTTCTTCTAGCAATTCTGTGCCACTTGCTTTTACTTCTTACATTTAAAACATTGTAGTTTTTTCCCGGGTAGTAAAAAAGGATGTCTCATCAAACTATGATAGTACCGATTGAGTAAAAAGGACCTTTGATTCCTCCGGAAGGGAATACTGAGATGAAAGTTGAGTTTCTTCACAAAGGACCTCCTAGACACATGTCTCCAAATTGGGAGAGATTTTCTGATTCATGAGTGCTACTCGTACAGGCTCAAATTCAAGATGAAGGTTCATCAAGAACTGACTAACATGGAGTTCTTCTTGTAGTTTGAAGGCTTGTGGAAGAAATTCCTTAGAAATGGATTGGAGGAGCATCTGGTCCCTTCCTATCGATAGGGTTAGGAACCCATTGTAGCATTATTAGACAATCTTATCAGTTTGGCAATATTTTTCTAATTTCATGTCCAGATGGAATCTTCGGGCTTTATTTTGTTTGTGATAAATTTTCTTTATGTCTGCCCACATGTCAGAAGCTTTTGTAAAAATTTGAAGTGCCAATGTAAAGGGGGGATCAATGGAATTGAGAATCCATGCTACAACCTTTGCATTCCATTGATTCCAACTGGCAATTGATTTTTCATCTTTAGCTAATTTTTCCCTTGTTCCATTAAAATACCCTAACATCCCTTGTCCTTCAATATAATTCTTAAGATGAAATGCCCAAGACATGTAATTGTGCCACTGAATTTAACAAAAATGACATCAATTTTGTCCATTTGATTTTAGAAAATGTTTTCAAAGAGAAGAGATGGGCTGTAACACTGTTTAAAAAAAATAGTAGAAAATACCCCCAGGGCATCCAAAAATTTTATAGCAGAAGGGGTTTTTGCTTGTTAGAACACTATGTCTTCTCTAATCTGCCTTCTAGTTTATATTGGTGACCTGATTATGTAACTTCTAAACCAAGTTTGATTGAATTTCAATGGTTGTATTTGATTATAAAGCCTTAAAACCATAACAGTTCCTAAAAAATTGCCAAACCAGAAAGCAGGTAAAGATTAACCTTTTTGAGGCTATAAAATTTTAGAAAAATAATTAATAATCCCAAGAATATTGGTCAACCAAGATGAGGGTTATTTCTGGAGATTTTGCAATCTAGTGATGGGGCCCACTTTATGATCATAAGGCCAAATGACTATCAAGTGTGAACTAGGAAGCTTTTTATTATAGAAAAAAATAGACTTCTAGCAATTTGAAGTCTCTGATAGAACAATCAGTCCTCTTTTAATGCAAGAAATGGAAGGGAGTAGAGAAAAGATTGTATATTCTTCTCTGTGGATTGATTTGATTACAAGATGTAAAGCCTGAGGGTTTCAGAGATTTCCTCATTTCTCTGATACCATGTTAGGATTAATGAATCCTCCTAATTAACCAGATATAGGGAAGAAGAAGAAGAAGAATATCATTATGTCATACCCAAAGAGAGGGTCGACTGTCTTCTTATAATCAATAAGTTTCTATTTTACATCCTATGATTGATACATGATTAATTCTAATTACATGTATGTGTAAGAAAGAAAGGAAAGAGCATAAAAAAGAATTATATTGTACAGTTGTATAATGTTAACCAAAGCTAAGGGATCCCACACGTGGGACTGTTTATGTTAGAAAAATGGGCTTTTGGTCATGGGCTTGCCAAGATGGGCCACTTGCTTTTATGTACTTCTACAAGTGCACACAATGGATCTCCATGAGGACATCCGTAGGATAGGGCTACGCACACATCAATATTATTAATGCAAAAAATAAAATTCAACTATCAGGAAGAAGAAAAAACTAGCTTTCGACTCTAAAAAACAACAGAAAAGCAAGGAGAACAATCATCAAAATAATACCCAGAAAGTTCAAAGGGAAACAAAAAACAATAAATTCCAATGCTTCAAGCCCTAAAAGAGCCGTTTTACTCAACATATGAAACTGATTTACTCTCTTTACATGGCTGCCCTTTACAGTATATAAGAAAAACTTTCCCTTAGGCACCATCAGCACCTATTTTACTAGTAGGTGCAACCCCCCTATGATCAATTGAACCCCCTCACACTCACTACCTCCCATGAATTGGCACAAGCCTGAATTTGATAGGCATCTAATGGTTACTCAATATTGGATTATAATCCAAAAAAGAAACAAATGAGGCTACCTAAAACAATTAATCTTGAGGCTATATATCGAAGAGTTAAGATGATCGAATCGGGTTGTTATTTTGTACACCCTATGTCTCATTCAAATTTTTCGATTCCTCACCTCTCCCATGATTAGAATGGCGCTAGGTAAGCCTAACAAAGTGGTACTCAGGAGAGGGTTGCCAGTTGCCATTGGCCCATACATTAACACACACACTCCATCTTCTTTTCCACAAAGATATAAAAATCATAAACAAGATTACAAAAAGAGTTCTAACTAAATCAATTAGTAAATATGAGAGTATTAATGCAACTAACATTGTAAAAAAGAAATATTTGAAGGAAAGAAGTCCTAAAGAGGACTTCTGGCAATTTGCTTGCACATAGAAATGTGCACAATTATAGTTGGCAACAGTACAGGCTACAGGTTCCTTATGAACTGAACCTGAATCATTCAGAGCATAATTTTGATCTAGAATGGTTGGACCTATTGTTGGGCTAGACGGAAAATCATTTTGGGCCCAACCTTCAACTTGCACTCATAAACATGTAGGAATTAAGATGCATCACTTATGTACAGTAAATTGCAAGCAGTTAAATTATGTAGGCAAACAAACACTAATCTTTTGCACTATTAATTAACCCCCCCCCCCCCCCCCCCCAAACCAATAGAATTATATAAATTCTTAGTTGCACCATTTCTTATACCCAAGATCTAAGCCAACACTAGTCACTGATGTTAAATTGGGATGGAGAAAACCACAATTTACTTCCATTTCTAAATTCCAACATTGGTTCCACCCAGGATGCACATTGGAATACATTAATCATCCATATTGACAATGACAAAATTCATCCATTGGAAGTGTTGGCTATTTTGGTGGCTCTAAAGATCTTCTCTCATACTTTTCAAAGTCCTTTGATGGTGAAAAGTGACTCTTCTAATGGTATCTCTTGGGTTACAGGGACAACGGTTAAGTCTTGGAATTTTCAATTTGTTCTCAATGAAATCAAGGAGCTGGCTTCTACTCTTTATGTAGTTTTCTCTCATGTGATCAAATTAGCTAATGGGTTTCTGGATTCTTTAGCAAAATAAGGGGTCCTTAGATCCTCTCCTTGGGAGGCTATTCTTGTGTAATTCTTTCTTTGATTATAAGTCTCTTATAGTCATGTTGTTGTTTCTTTGTTGTTTGTCTCAATAAATATACCATTACTTTTCAAAAAAAAAAGACAAAATTTTAGTACACGTGAACACCTTTAGTTTCCAAAAGTCTAAGAAATCTTACAACTTCAGCTTTAGGAGCCACAACCATGAGAGCATAAAATGGAAGAACAGTAGCTGTTCTAAGAGTGAAAGCATTACTATCAACTGTAGAACTCGGAAGCCCTGCAAGAGAAACTAGATTCACTAAGACAGAAAATAGAAACTATCAGCTTGTGTCTTGTGCATGACTAATGCACAAATACTTTAAAATGGGCTACGTATCGTGTTGTATCATATCCAATACTTCACTTTTTACGTGTAAAATATGTATCCACGCCATATCTAGGAATCATAGGTGTGTGAAGGATAAAAAACTGTGTTCGAGTCTTGAATGGCATATGGATCATTTATACAAGATAGCTTGATGACAGTATTTGCAAACATCACAAAAGGGTTAAGAAGTAATAAAACTAGATTTTCAAGAATCATTGCTTAGATTTGTATTTAATCCATGAGATAAATGCTAATATCAGTAATAATGAGTTCATCATCATGGGTCCAAGACTTTTAAATTAAAAAGATACTGTAGTACATTTTGGGACGCACATGCGAGATAGATAATTGGACTTACAAAAAATGATAGAAATAGAGATTAGTACATAAGTGGAAAATTCAAGTTAGCTTCAAATCCAATAAACATTATCATGAAAGCCTTGTCCTAATAGTGTTGGGATCAGCTAAATGAATTTCATTTTGCCATTCTATTCTACTTTAATCCTATGGCAAATCTTCAGATTGGTTGCAGTTCTTCAGATGTATCCTTACTATGTCCATCCATTTCCTCTTTAGGCTACCCCTTTTCCTTGAGAAGCCATCAACCTACATAGAAAAACTTTTCATCATCAATGCCATTGTTGGCCAGCACTTGACATGTCCAAGCTATTTCAAATGAAACTCAATTAATTTATTACCTATTAATGTTACCCCTAAATGTTCTCAAAGGTGCTCATTTTTTTATTCTATTTTAGATGTATGTTGTGTTTATCCCTTTTCTACTTTGTTTTCTGTAGACATTCTACATTAACTCTTTTTCCTTTAATTGCATCAGCTAACTCCAAGCTCCTACATGTCAAAATTCTCATATTCCAAGTTGTAAGTCAAATCCTCCCCTTTTTTTCTAGACAAACTTCTTTGCTCACAGTTGTCCAAATTGTTGCAGGAACCCTTGTCTACCATCCACTGCAACCAAGTGCCATTGCAATGTGTTGCTTATAGTGGTTTACATCCTATTATGATAACAGAACCCTTGCCCACTTTTCATTACAACTTGGCCCCCTTGCAATGCATCACTTATAAAGGGGAATATCCTAGCATGAATCATGGAATGTTGTTTTTTCGGAATTCATGTTTAGACAGTAACAAAAGTTCTATGTTGGTTGTCAACTTACTTAATGTAACTTAACCTAATCCTTCTTTATCTAGGCTAGGGACAAACAACAAAAACGAAGTTGAAGTTAGCTCCAATAAAATAGAAAAATCAAACATTTTCATATGAAATGGTTTGGACATGCATGAAAAAGAGAAAAAAGGCGCCTAAGATATATGGAAGGGTTATAAGTTTGAGGAACTAATTGCAAAATATTGATAAAAATCTTGAATATAATTGTAAGGGATGTGGTAAATAGTGAATATAAATTCTAAAGGGTTAAGTGGAAAAGCATAATTCACAAAGTTGACTTCAGATTGAAAGATAATGCTGCAATGATTATAACAAATCTAGGAAGATGCTTTTGTCACCTACATTTGGTGATATTAATTTTACAGTATCACCCCTAATGACTATAGTTACATATGTTTCAATGCTTAACCTTTCTCACCATTCAAAAAAAAAAAAAATGCAAGTTCCCTACCAAACATGCCCATCACAGTGATATCATATTAGTCATCTTCAATTCTATATAGATATTTTGTAGTAACCTCATTACTGAGGGAGTTGATCTCTTTATTTCATTTTTTATGATCTTCCATCATTTATCAAAGGTCAAAACAGAGGGGTTCATATTACCTAGTAACAGGAAATGCTAAAAAAATGCTCTAAAAAGTGACAGTGTTTAATGGGTAAAGAAAGATGAATTAGTTGATAGATACAAAGCCTCCTTTGCAGTAAAATGATATGTACAAAATGTTAGTTCTACGATGCTTTTTATCCATGGTCAAAATCAAGGAAACTAAACTCATTTGAGTCTACAACATCATTTATACATATCAGGATTTGAAATGATATTAAGAAATTCCTTAAACGGATTTTGAGAAGGAAGAGTGTAACGACCCAGTCCCAAAGTAAAATTTGAACGAAAGAATATAAGTAATAATATGTTCTAAACTATCGAGGCGCCTTTTGGAGATAAAAGCGTGAGGACTTCCATAAAAACTATAAAGTTAAGCATGCTTGAGTCAGAGCAATTTCAGAATGGGTGACCTCCTGGGAAGTCCAAAGCAGACAACACCTCGATGGTGCAGAGCAAATTGTTACAGATGGTATCAGAGCAGGGGATGGCTCTCCTCTGAGTGGTGGGAGAGGACCGCTCGAATCTTGCCTCCCTCTCGAGTCCTGCCCTCCACAAATAGCGGGGTGGTGGGGTGGGGTGGGGAACAAAGGAGGAGGAACGAAGTCCTACATCACTGATGAGGCCGTCTTCGGTCCGACATTGTTCGAGATATGTGGATATGGGGACATATCCGGCGGAAGCTGGTGGGCCTGTAACGACCCAATCGCAAAGTAAAATTTGAATGAAAGAATATAAGTAATAATCTGTTCTAAACTATCGAGGCGCCTTTTGGGGACAAAACCGTGAGGACTTCCATAAAAACTATAAAGTTAAGCGTGCTTGAGTCAGAGCAATTTCAGGATTGGTGACCTCCTGGGAAGTCCAAAGCGGACAATACCTCGATTGTGCGGAGTGGATTGTTACAAAGAGTGCACATTTCTCCAAGGCATGAATTTGTTGGAAAAACATAGAAAGGAATATATAGGGCTAAATAGGTTATTAAGTTCTCCAAGGTTGGTTTGTTAGAACTCAGATTTCTACAAATTAAAGAACTCAAAACATTTACATTTCAAAATAATGTTATTTTTAAGTGCTCTAATAAAAGGATATGCAAGCTATTAGAATGGATAGATTTGCTCATTCTAACTTTATATTGCTCTGAACTATCATCCAACCTAAACATAAATTTGGTTAGGGAAAAGAAATTTGTATATATGGAATGCCCTACCAAAATCGATGTCTATCCCTCTGAGTCTTTCCATGATTATCATAATAACCATGGATATCCAATCCATTGGCTTTTCAAGGTTACATCAAATTTTCTTTTAAAAAGGATACCTTATATATGTGCAGTGATTGTAAAAAAAAAATCTAAATCAAATTTATGGAAAAGATTCAACCTGAATTTAAAAAAGTTTTCGTGAATCTAATTTGTTATTTTGGTCTTACAAAAAAAAATCTTGCAATTCTTTAAAGAAAGTTTCACGATTTTATACAAAGCAAGAACCAAAAGAATTGGCTTTTATGCCTTTCCTTCTATTAGTTTTCTATTCAAATTTTGTTTTGAGGCCTAATAAGCCCAAGTAATACCTTTTTACTTGTATTAAGGAATGATAAGCATCTCTATAATGATGCAATAATAACTTAAGATAACCATGTCATGACACCATATAAATGTGTGGCAGTATTCTAGGGGATAAGTAGAATGTTGGGTTTAAAGCACGTCCAATTTTCAATGCAAAGACATCTTAAACTGATTTTTGAAATCTAGTTCCTTAAGAATTCTTTAAATGCTTTAGAAGATAAAGTAAGCCCTAGCTTTAATATAAACATCAACCTCTCAGGTATCACATTTGTAGTCACTATATTCGATTCACAATTGATTCTCACTTGCTTAAGTCTCAACCATGATGAAGGTATATTAGAATTGCAAATATGTGGCAAGGGTAGTCATGCTTGGTGGATGTTTTTGCATATCAAGGTCAAGCTTTGGGTATCAAACCTTGACAAAGGTAATATCAAACAGTTGCATAAATCCAAACAGTCATACTGGGTGGATGTCCATGCAAATCAGAGGTCAACCTTAGGGAAGATGCACTTGAATGTATGCTAAAGTTCAAGTAGTGAGATTACTAGAAAAATGCATAATTATCAATTTCATTATCTTTGGGGTTATACTAAAATCCAAACTTACGTTGTAAGAGATACTTTTTTCTAGTTTATGCCGTGTCAATTCTCAAATCATCACTAACACCAATTGCCTTTTTTTACCCATTCTTTTTTATTTCCTTTTTTCTATAAGGTGGGTGGGTGGGTGACTTCCAAAGTACAAATAAATAACCAACAAAATGCAAAACTATCCACCCTAGCAAACTATTCAACCTCATGGAGATTTGGGTACATCCAAGAACACTTAGAGATAGAACTCGTATATGTCAAAATCTTGAGATCATATGCAAGATCATAGTGCAACTTGGAAATCATAAATTTGTATAAATGATGAAAATCAAGAAATAGCCAACGTGATAGAAGGCTTACAAGAAGTAGTAAGCCTTGAGAGGCAAATTTTGAGACATTTGGTTGGACGGAACTCTCTTCCCTGTCAAAAAAGTCCAATCGGTTTCAACCTTCCTTCCATTTTCTGTAAGCCTCTGACCAAAATGCTCCATTCTTACACCTCTAAAAGCAAATTGTTGTCCATGTTTCACCTTTGAAGATGGGAAAAATCATATAGGCTGCATTGATTGATTGATCAACAAGAAAAGAATTATTAAAGAAAACTTCTACAAGTTCACAACACAAATATATATTTAAATTGAATCCACAAAAAAAGTACAACATAATAGAACCAGCTTTCATAAAGAAGATAACCCATATAAGGGGAAAAAGGTATAAAAGGGTGACATGGAGATTTAAAGTATCTGCAACATGAGTGACCATGATATCCACATGGTTCCAGAAAAAAAAATCTCACAGGTTTATGCCAAAGAGGGAGTATGAGATGGGGGTAGGAGCTAGGGAGAGGGGAGTTGCACAAGAACAATGATAGTGAATTATTTACTTTGAAATGAAAATGAATGAATTATTCCTAGAAAATCCTTTGTAGCATTGATGTAAAAATGCAATATTGATGAACAAGCAAGTTAAAAACATGGAAAACATGGCAAAAAAACTAAAAGAGCTAGGTAAGAATTATATATATAGAGAGGAATGTTATGATGCATCCTTCCCCCACCCTATGGTGAGGGATACTTACATGACTTTCCCTACTTGTACTTGAGCATTCCTCTTTTTCATACAACTTTGTGTCATTTGCACATCAATATATCTAAATATGGAAGTGTCCCTCACCTGTGGTGAGGGATGGATGCAAACTAATATTCTCCACATATATACACACACACACACATACACAAAGGGAAAATCTTTGATGTATAGATGAACAACTATATGTCATTGACTTATTAAACCTCTATTAAAAAAATTTAACGCCATATGAACAAGTGACTTCAATGTTCAAACTACCCAACTTATTCATTCATGTATAGGTTGTAGAAATTTGCAGCCACATGGGTAGTGAGATGGTTAAGGCATCTCTCACTAGGGGAGAGGCCCTCTGATCAATGTATGTGAACTTCTTATGCAGCTAAAAGATAAATTGTGCTAACTTTAGAATGAAAATAGCAAATTGCACCTCTTGCATAGGAAAAAAAAGTTGGTATGAATGAGAAAACTAGATACTAAAGTAACCACATATAGTACTCACTACTGAAAAGTATGTCCAAAATCATGATCTATTAGTCTAACATGGAAATCCTAGGATTAGGATTAACAAGGACTATCAATATGTGAATTTGCATTTGTTTTTTATTTTTTGTGTGTGTGTGTGAAAGAGAGAGAGAGAAAGAGAGAGAGAGAGAGAGCAAAAACAACTTTTTATGCAATGGCAGTTTGGCTGCTAATACTTTGTGGTCATCTGTCTGATTTTTGTGCAATACCACAATTAATAGATATCACCATTACAAGCTATATCACAATACATTATTAAATAAGTAGCTTTTGATATTAGCATTGGGGTTTCAATAACTGCAGGGGGTCATTGTTCCTTTAGTATATGAATAGGGTTGAGTTGCTTAAGGTTGCTCAGTATTATCTTCTGAGTCTCTATTAGTCAATGTCAGATTCTAGTAATGTTCGTTTTTTCTCAGCTACTTGGCCCTGGTTTAAGGAACCAAGGTTTAAGGGTGGTAGTAGGCATTGAAATTAAAAAAAAATTTAACTATTTAGTTTCCAAGCTTAACTACAACCAGAGTAGCGAAGAATTCACATTTTTGTTAATGCAAAAGTTCATAAATAATAATCATGGGAACAATCTAATGGAGAATTTTATCAATTTGGGGGAAAAAAGTTTCTTGAGAGTTCTCCATGAAACACTAGAATCAAGAAGCTTTCTCCATATTTAGAACTGATAAAATTTAGATAGTACCAAAATATTGTAAATACCTATTTTAAATAAATCAAACAAACTAAACATTTTGGCATTTAAGAACACCTGATTGGTAAGCCATAATATCAAAAACTTTTGGACGTACTACAGTAAACCACAGTACCTAGACTATTAGATAGAAAACCCATTTAGAAAAATTATGAAAAGCATTCAGCAATCATAGTGAAGGTCAAAAGAAAAACATGTGGAGATTAAGTATTAAAGAAGAAAAGCTTTTTCCTAGGGAAAAAAAGCAGAGAAGATTTCATTTGCAGAAGGAAAGCCGCAAAATGATTACCAATTTTACCTCCTCCTCCTAATCAATATCAGTTGTAACTATTTCCAGATAATGTGGGGTAATTTACATGCTAGTTTTATAACAAAGTAGACTCAAAATTTGATTCAGTGATTTTTATGGCTAAAATTCATTCTATTTCCAACTTTCCTCCTCTTCCAGGCTTTAGGATGGAACATGCCGAGACATGACATATGGCAATGGAAATATCAACAAGAGGACACTTCAATGGGACACCAAAAAAAAGGATAGGCTAACACAATGCATATGTTTGCTTGCTAATCCTCTAATCCTAGTTTATTCCCACATAGTGATTGCTTGTTCATCCTCCATTCCTAGTTTATTCACTTTATTCTCCTTCAAAATTTTCCTTCTGATTTTTAAAAGAATGGAAGAAACCATTTGTAAAACAAAGCTTAGAGTACCCTAAGAAATAAATATTTTGTAGAGTTCCCACTTAAAATTTTATAAATTAACATCTTAGTCTAATTGAATTATAATACACAACTTCAAGTACAGATGAGTAAACCTATATAATGGGATTTTTCATATCATCCATATATCCAACAGGCTTGAACATTCCCCTGATGGCAGTGATATTCATCATTGGATTTTATTACAATTGTTATATGGGCATTTCACAATTTTAATCCTAGTGAATAGATGGCCTAAATCCAAAGGTGGATGCATCCTTTTCTTTTCTTTTCTTTTCTTTTCTTTTTTCTATCAGTAATCCGATGCTAAATATTGCTCGAATTAGGATGATATTCAGGCCAGTCGTTGCAAATAGGATGACATTTTCCAACTGTCAACCCTGATATTATCTCTATCAGAAACTCTAATACAAACAATTTTGTATGACTATTTATATTCATTTCTCTTGAAATGAATAAAAAATAGCCCAAAAAGGACATGAGAAATCTAAAGAATTGAACTTTTTAGCAAGAACAAAAAGATAATGAAAAGAACAATATTCATATGAAAAATGAAAGTTCTCTAAAAGAAAGAAAAGAATAACCCAAGTAATAAAAGTACATGCTTTTATCATTTATTTTAACCCACTAGGCACAAACTCACATCCAATCTCAGAAGATTCCATAAGAAAAGCTCAAAACAAACACAAAGATTTTTAAAGTGCTATAAAGTAAAACCCTGAATCCCAAGACATCAAAAAAAACAAACCAAAATTCACAAAAAAGTTGATTTTTGAAAAATATCCAACATATATTAGATGTGATCATTATGTTTTGATTTTCTTTCTCGAGTGATTTAAATTGTAATTATGGACATTTCAAGAACCTGCATGAAAACAAAGGGGAAAAGAGATATAGTGTCGTTAATTACATATTTTTAGTTAATGCAAATATTGGCCAGTGCTACAAGGATGGTGGCTTGAGGTTATTGGTGAAGGTTGATTAATAGATCTTGTATTTGGATGGCAAATCTAGGGTGGGGGAGGGCTGGTGTGGGTGGATCAAGGGTGATGGAGCATGTATGGTATTTTTTTTTATTGTTTTATTCTTTGTTTTGCATTCTCTTTTTATGTTATTCTCTTCTTTTCCTACTCTCTATTTAGGGATTTTTACAAAAAAAAATTCTCCCTAAACATGGATTAGACGAAATTATTAAGAAAGCTTAGAAAAAATCATTCTCATTCTTGTAACGATTTCGTTAGGGCATCTCCGAAACTTATATCATTGGGCATACTAGAAAGTGAATCTTTTCGATGGTTTCGATAAGGCATACCAAATATCTCCTCTTCTTTGTGCATCATTGCTAAGGCAAATGGAGAAAGGCAAGGCTGACATCATTTTTTAAACCAAAAGTAGGAAGGGAGGAAGGGCTACAAAGTCATTAGAAAAGTGAAGAACCTCATTTTAGTTGGTTCCTTGCCTTTGTTCTCAAACCCCTTAAGTAGCCCAAGGATATTGTTGAGATCATCACATGTCCCTCTCTCTCTCTCTCATTTCCTCTCTCTCTCATTTGGTGAGATTATCATATTTCCATTTTAAGGGGAGTTTATTTATCTGTCATTTTTTAACATTCACTTTTGATTTTCATTCTTCGACCACTTTTAGAAATATGAACCTATGTATTGTTTGTTTAAGTTAATTCCCAATAGAAATTTTGAATGTTGGGGATTCTTAGAATATCTATCAGTAATTCAGTGTTTGATGCAAGAGATGACCCGCTATGGAGAATCATGACTACCAGATATGTCAAGATTATGGTGAGGATGGTGAACAACAAATCATAAATTGACTTCATTTTTGCTTTTTAAATTAATTTCCGCATCATATTTGTAATATGCCCTAATTACATATTACAAATTTGCATTGGAACTTCATGGCCCTCTGTAATTGACCCTTATAACTATATCTTTGTTTTACAGTTCAAAGACACTTCTCTCACTAAAATACATATAGATTAGATATTTATGCTTTACATTAATCGGATCATGTCTTCTATTTAATGCTGGTAGAGAAAAGGCTTTCTAGATTAGAAGACATTGGACCGAATGGTGAAAAACTGGTGGTGCTCAAAATAGTGGGTTTGGTAGACTGCTCCTGGCTCTCATTTTCTGGCTTGACCTTGGCCACTACATGGTCTAACACCCACCTTGGCTTGCCACATTTAGTACAAAGGGGCATATAAATTTCGGAAATGACATTCTAAGGCACTAAAAATATAAAGTGATTTTTGGTAAGTTTAAGTATTTTTTTTTTCTATTGTTAGGTGTTGTTGTTAACCTTATTTGTGGAACTATTGGTGCTCGTAGCAGTCTCATTTTCCTGGCTTGACTTTGGCCACTACATGGTTTAACTCGTGCTGTGAGGCATTTGCATTTGCATTTAAGTTGTGTTTGAGATCACATAAGCTTGGCCATAGCAGAAAGGTGGCATTTGCAATAGATTGTATATAATGTTACAATTGGAACAAAGGGATTTGGTGGAATTATAAGGCTTGTTTGTTGCAAAGAGGTTCATACAAATTTGAGGGAATCAACTTTTAAGGCACCAACTTAGTAGTTTTGATGTTCTAAAAACTTTGGATCATTCCACTGAGTTTTGCATCTTTAAGTTTGGAGTTAAAATATTAGATTGATGTAAAGATATCGTTTTTCAATGGTGATATATGTCAGTGAAATTATTCATACTATATAATTGACTATAGATTGCTATGGTTTTCACTTCTTTTTCATCCCTTAGGATGCAAGTCACCCTCGATCACAAGGGACTGAGCTATAAAAAGAGGAAGGGGTACCTTTAAAGGTTCCTTTTGTTTGTTCCTTTCTAAACAGTAAACACTAGTAGAAATAGCATGAGATAACCAAACCTCATTGCTGAAGATTTTTAAAGATTGAATTGGTAAAATTAAATAACTGATGAGTTATAAAAAATGTCAAGAGAACCACCATAAGCTGAGAAGTATAAAATAATAAACAGAAACATCAACCTTTGCTTCAACCATAAGTAATACCTGATTTCATGATTAAGTAGCATTCTCATGGCTAAATTTTAAGGCCCATAAGCTAGACACAATTCTAAATACCAGTCCTAGTAATGAGCAGTTGGGTTAAGCTTAAGGGCTAGCCCAATCCAGGCCATAAGTATCTCATATGCATTCATTTTTTAAGCTGGCTAAGTGTTGCATGCATATGCATATATCTAGCTATTTATATGTATTTTCATGAAAGGAGTTGACTTTCTGTTGTGTTGTTAAAACCTTAAATGGCCTATGGGTGCATCAACCCACATTACCAAAATTTCAAGGCACTTTTAGAAGGTTTTGTGTGAAAGACATCGATGTTCCCTAAATGGTATATAGGATAATTTCTCTGCCACTCAATCGGATATTTTAAAAATGATGAAATATCAACTAATATGTTTTCTCCAAATTTTCCTCCAATCATTGATGCTTTTGATGATTTGTTTTGACAAGATTAGTTATCTATGCATATCAGTTTTTATTGGTTGTCGCTGAGTTAGTGAAGAGTATTTAGACCCATGTTCTTCACATCAAATCTTTATTGTTATTGTGGATGCTGTGAGTGTGGGCAACCACTTATTGTATTTCTAATGAATTCCATGTAATCAATATGATGTTTCTGCAACAAAAAAAAATGGTAGTATATGATGAAGGTGTTCAGAAGCTTGATAAATTGTTTTTGTATTTTGATTTGCATTTTAAAATTGAACAGTTTTATCACACATCTTAAATGTTGATTCAGTTTTATTTTGGTACAAACATATCGGTGTTGGTGAATGATAACTACCTTCATTCAACACACTGCCTATGTTACCATGACCAGAGAATTACTCATGGTGTATCATTTTCAAATATGATCACAAATCCATATTCAAAGCAAGTTTCATGATTTTGTTTATCATAAATCTAGCATTTTTCTTTTGATTGGTAACATGACTTGAACCCACCTACCCGTTTGGGCATCCCTTCACAAGAGTTCATTTGCCCTTTCTTTTCTTTATTTTTTTTTCTTGTTAATCATTGTTGGAGGGAAACTATATTTCCAAGTGTCTAGTATGATCTTTGAGTCTTTGTTGTTTTCTTCTTTTTGCCTTTATCTTTTTTCTCTCTTACCTATTTCTTTAAGTGATAGTTAATTTTGTCATCCTTCATAAGTTTTTACCCACAAAAGATAACGTTAAGAGGAAAGAGATTAGTAAAGAAGTGGGAACTATACTAAGAGAAATGGTTGAGAAGAGACAAAATGCAATGAAGATGAGAGATGCCATTGATTTATTGGGCCTTTTGATGAATCCAACTTAAAAGAATTGCAAGAAAATTGTGACTCCATGAGCATGGGAATAACAGTTGATGATGTGATTGAGGAGTGCAAGCTGTTCTACTTTGCTAATCAGAAATCATTATGATCATTCCAATGTTTACTGCATCTCATTTCATCCCATTTTAGAGTGGATTTCAAAAATGCATGCTCGACTACTTCATTATAATATTGTCATATACATAGTATTATTTGCATTACAAAAATCAACTTCAGTAATTCGTTAATTGTGATATGATGAGGACATTCCATCTTCACATATCCTCTTATTATTACAAGATCAGAAAAAACACTCTAGGTTCTTCCTTTGAAGAGTATTTATATATAATTTGAAAGAGAGACATAAAAGTTACATGGGTTGGTTTCTTTTGATGCAAGCAAAATTTATTCCAAAGGACAAGAAGAGTAACATATCATATGATAGGTAACGGACATAAAGAACTAGTAAGGAAAGGTAAAGAGCACTTATCCAATACAATCATGGAAGTTCTTGGTCCTAATATGTAGTTGGTTTATTACATTGATATTAGATCAATTTGTAGCTCAAAAGTAAAATTGTGATCTTTGTGATTTGTGCATTCCATCTATTGGCAGTTTATCAATTCATGTATGATAGAAGTTTGATCTTTTAGTTAAGTGGAGACCATGAGTCTCATAGTAGAGAAATTGTTAAAAAATATATTTTGAGTCCCTTGCTATTTCTTGTAAATTAGACATTAATTTCCAAGGATAATTGAAAAAATGAGTATCTTGGGCTCCTTGGTTGAGAAATTTGGATGGCCAAAGGGATCAACTCCACAATATCATAAGATGGCCAATGGAGTAACTACATAAGGCATTTCCATGCCAATTAAGTTGTCCTTGTAGGACCAAGAGGCCCTCTCACTTTAGCTAGAGAATACCAACTGGAGGGTAATCTTGGATTAACACTAACTGAAAAACTAAGATACTTAATAGGTTGAGTTAGCTAGCTTGCACTCCATTGTCCTTTTAAGATAAGATATGTGAGAATAACAAAGATAATTAAATAAAACACTGGAAAGGGCACCCGAAATTGACCTAAAATTTTGAATTTTCTCATAAATATATAACTTTTAGGTAACGACATCGTTAACCATCCTTTATACATCATATGCTCTTTTTTTTGTCTCCAACATTTATTTTTTTAATATCTTTTATATTGAGATGCATAAAGACTGCAGAGGACACTAGAATTTGACCTAAAAACGGAAACTCTCAATTAATGTTATCGTTACCTTTCTTTATACATTATGCACCCATTTTTTGTCCCTAACATTCATTTCTTAATACATTTATACTTAGATGCATAAATCTTTGACAGGGCACTAGAAATTGACCCAAAAAATGAATTTTTCCCATAAATATATAACTTTCAGCCTTGGGTAACGATATCATTACCATCTTTTATGCATTACCCACCCATTTTTGGTCCCCAACATTCATTTCTTAATATCTTTATACTGAGATGCATAAACAAAGAAGGCAGCACTAGAATTTGATCAAACAAATATTTGTTTCATAAGTATATAACATTCAAATAATGATATCCTTACCATCTTTTATATGCTATATACACCCATTTTTTGTTTCCAACGTTCATTCTTTAATATCTTTATATTAAGATGCATAAAGACTGTGAGGGAACTACAATTTGACCCAAAAAATGATTTTTTTCCATAAATATAAAACTTTTAGGTAGCGGTATGTTATAATCATTTATACATTATATGCCTATTTTTAGTCTTCAATATCTGTTTTGTAACATCATTATACTGAGGTGTAGAAATTCTATAACGGACACTTGAATTTGACACATATGTTATTTCCCCTTAAGTATATAATTTCAAGTAACAATATAATTACCATTCTTGATAAGTTGGTCTGTAACATTCAATCCATGATGTCTTTATATTGAAGAGCTTAAACACCAGAAATGACACAAGAACTTGACTCAGAAATGTTTGAACATTCATATTTATAATTTTTTGCTAACGTTATCATTACCATTATTTATAGATTCTAAAGGTATTATGTTTAACAATCATTTTTTAGAAATGTTCTTACCAGATGGATATTTGGGCGTCTTGCCTAGATGGGGCCCCTCAAAATCAGTCCTTTCAATAAAAGATGGTGGGCCTCACTGGTGAGAGTCAGAAACAACAACCAAATAAATACCGTTTTAGCATATTACATGAAGAGTTCATATAATTCACAAAATTTTGTTGTGGCAAATGCCTCCCTACAATTATACTCTAGTATAACCTCACTGCCATTAAGTTCTGCCTCCCCACTGAGCACATTCTTATAAAATGGGAGTTCTTAAGGCTCATTACATTATCAAAACTCAAGAAAAAAAGAAATAGATTAATGCAATGGGAAAACGTAACTAAAGATCAAATTTTACACATCGCAGGAAAGTTAAGCTGATAATTTGCAAAATTGATACCTGTACCTACCACTAAATGTTGAAAGGAGATCTAGAATACGAAACCGAGTAGGCAAATTATAGTTTTGTAGAGATGGAGAGATGTATTCTATCTTTTTTTTTCAACCCATATTACCATATATTGGATTTCAGTTACCTCAATTTTTAGCAGCATCATGTCGAAATGCAAATAGATGATTATTTTGGAAGGAAAGCATCCTATATAGCACTTTATACTCTAGGGTCATCCAAAGAACCTTTAAAACAAAGGTGTATAATTATGACTCGAGAACACTAAAAAAAATTGAACTATAACATTACAATGGAATTTCAAAAGTTTAAATACTAGACATTAAAGAATGGCAATTGCATGAGATAATGTTCTTAAAACTAATATGAAAACGAGAAATGCATTTAGTTGTCGAAAATAATAAATTAAACATACAAGCAGTTTCATCCTCAAAACAGGAGAAATCATAGGAAGTGGTTCTCTTTACTACAACCAGGGCAAGCAAAAAGCTTAGCGCTTTTTCATCATCTTAAATCAATGCTCTATCACCAAAAAAGTGGACTTCAATTAATATTTTTTTATCTCATTTGTAAGTGAAGAGTGTTGTGACAGTGGATCTTTTGTGATGTTGGCATTTACATTTGGTATTGTTAGACATTGTAAGACCTCAGCAATGAAATCCTAGAAATGAATCATAGCAGCACCCTGATTGAAAAAAATATGATAGATAGATACGTTAACAACTTAAGAACTTCCACATTCAACACATGCATAATTATAATCTTAGCAAAATATGGAAATATGCCCACTCAACAACCTAAGAAATTCCAAATGCAACAAAATTTGTGGACATGTTGGCCAGCATACACAAAAAGATATATATCTCACCTCAAGGCATGTAAAGATCCTAGGAAGCCGATGGCCACATCCAAGCTGACAGCCATAAATAGGAAATTGAATTAATAGCAGAACTAAAAGAAAGGCGCTAGTCCACTAGAGAGCCAATTCTAGTTCATCTTCTATCTAAAATAAAGCCAGGGCACTTGGAAGGATATTACAAAACAAACTAACAAGGAAAATAGAAGCATTAATAGTGGACATTGGTAAAGGCATGCAAACACGAGGAGCTTTAAGGAAGATTGTCGCCCTCCCTCAAACCATTGGGGACGAAGAGGGATAGAAGATGGAAAAATTATTTCTAAAATGCCCTAATGAGGTCATTCAACGAAGAGGAGTGTTTTATTCTTAATAAGCCTAACGATATAGTTATGAGGCAAAATTGTCTTTTTCATGCGTATGACATCCTAATTCGATCTTTTCAAATATTTCTTAATCAATTAGTCCAAATAGGATTTATGCTTAATTTTTTAGTAAAAAAATTCCCTCTATTTATTTATACTTTTTTCTATTACTTTTTCTGTTCCCTTTTTTTGTATTATTTATTTATTTTTTTCTATTCTTTTTTTATTTGATTTTTATTATTCTCTTTTTCATATTCTTTTTTGTTCCCTTTTTATCCAATTCCTTTTTTTATATTCTCATTTTTCTATTCTCCTTTTTTCTAATATCTAATATTTTTTCTATTCTCTGTTTTTTATTTTCTTTCTTTTCTATTTTCTTTTTGCCCATTGTTTTGTTCTATTTCATATTTTTCTATTCCATTTTGCTTTTATTCAGTTTTACACTATTTTCATTTTTTATTTTATTTTTTTTATCTGTTTCTATTCTCTTTTTTATTCCACTTTTTTCTATTCTCTATTTCTTTCTATGTTTTATTATATTCTCTATTTTTTATATTTCATATGTTCTCTATTTTATTTTTCTCCTATTCTTCTTTTTTCTATTCTCTATTTATTTCTACTATTTATTTAGTCTCAATTTTTTATATTACTTTTTTTATATTCTTGATTTCTTTCTACCTTTTTTTCATATTCTCTATTCTTTATATTTTCTATTTTTTCAATTCTTATTTATTTCTACTTTTTATTCTCTATTTTTTCCATTACTTTTTTTGTATATCTTATTTTTTATATTCTTTTGTATCTTTTTATTATAGATTTTATTTTTTCTTTTTTATTATTTTTTTAATATTATTTTTCCATTCCTTTTTTTCTCTTTTTACTCTATTTCTTTTTTTTTTCTATTCTCTTTTTTTATTATCTTTTTTGTATTATCTTATTTTTTAATTCTCTTTTTTTCTTCTATTTTCTTTTTTTTTCCATTATCTCTATTTTTGTAGTTCTCTTTTTTTTTTCTCTTTTTTCTAATCTTTAATATGTTTTCAATTCTCTTTTTTCAATCTCTTTTTGAAAATTCTCTTTTTGTCAATTCTTTTTTTTTTTTCCATTTTTCTTCATGACGACGGAGGAGCTTGGACGAAGGACGAGGACTCAAAAACCCTAATTTTCTTAGTCAGAGGTGGCCAAAACCCAACTAGGAGAAAATGTTTACAAAAGAAATATAGATGAAAACAGGTCAACTCCAAACTAGACCTAAACCTGGAACAACCTGACTAATAGGGCCAAGGCCTAATGGATGTACTACTACGTTTGTCCACTCACCCAAAAGATCTACAGTGGGCTCCATTCATATTGAGATGAAATTTATAACTAAGCACCAAATAAATGAGAGAAGAGCATTTATTTTCAGGATTTTAGATTTTCTTAAGTAAACCTGACTGATTAAAGGTCCTAACGAAATTTTCATGACTTAGTGCTCAAAAAGATATAAACTTTTCAATTAACTAGTATGGTCTTTCATGTGCATGCAAATGCAGTTGACTTTTTTTAGTTAAGATTTTTTTTAGGCTGCTCTTGGATTGGATCGAACTTCACCTAAACCTAAACATGACCCAAACCAGATTTGCCCAGACTTCTTGAGTTGTTCTCAGGTCGTGTCGAACTTGACCGGACCTAAAATGACCCAAACCTGGTTGGGACTGCTTGGGTTGCTCACAGATGGGGTCAAACTTGACTTGACCTGAACACGACCCGTACAAAGCTATTTTGCTTGGCTATTGAACACAAGTAAAATCTGATTTAAGCCAAACCTGACCTGGCCTCTTTATTTCACTAGGTTGTACTTGCTAGAATTGGTATCAAAAGATGGATTGACGAGATCTTCGATGATATCATCTAGTAGTAATCTAGGAAGACCCGATTTTCTTCAGAAAAGGAAAGGCAATTAGGTTCCGATTTGTCACAATGCAAAGAATAAAAACCCATTACTATACATGACAGTTGCATGTTTGACGGGATGAACACCGGGATTAAGATAGAAGGCAGGATTCACAAGTTATTAGTGAATCTGGATTTTGGAACGTCTCTTTTGTCTTAATAGATAGAAGTTAGGTTCAATATACTACAAAGATGCATAGCAACAAATGGAAGGCACTTTGCAGGTTTGAAACAGTGGTGTTCAGGTCAAAGGAAGCAATTGTAAAAATCTGAAGTCAATTTGGATTTGGTCGACATCGGACAATGCTGAAATTGCAAGTGCACTTGGGCTAAGGGGTGTAGAAATCATGCTCGATAGTAGCACATCAAGGACATACCTTTCAACAAGGTATGGGAAAACCAAGACTTTGTAGGGTATCTTCAAGGTGGCATTGAGGATTTACGAAATCGAAGCAAAGGTCAAAATTGTTGGGTTATAGTCTTTTATTCCGGTTTAGCAGGGTTGGTTCATCTGGTGTTGCTAGGACCGAGGTTTAGGGCTCGGGGTATTTTAGGCATTATATAGGATTTTCTTAGGGGTTAAGAAAGCGGTAACTATATATATTGATATATTGTAACCCTAATTCCCTAGAAGGTTGAAAGAGAGACAATAGATGATATTCCTCTTCCCCCTGGACATAGGTAATCTTGTCGAACCACGTAAAATTGTTGTGTTCAGGTGTGATTGTTTAATGTGTATTGTCATGGTTGATCCGTTGATTATGAGTAATTTCCAAGGCGCTACTTTTCCTAGCAAGTTGTCACAATCTGCTAAATTGCCCCACATTTTGTGCCTAGATGGGTCTTCAGGCCAGGCCAATCTCATGACCCATGACCAAGGGCCCGTTGTCTAGAAGTTTCTACCATTCTCTACAACCTTGGAATAGTGTAGAAACTTAGATATTTGTAAAGAGTAGTGTAGAACATTCTAGAGAGAGTTCTAGAAAACTCTCAACCAATGTATGCTTGACACGTGGCGCATTCTAAGCCACACCTTGTAAGGCCAATGTGTATATAAGGGGGTGGCCTCCCTCATTTGTATCCATCCAAGAGTTAAGAAGCTCTCTAGTTCTTTTAGCATTCTCCAAGTGTTCTTCTCTTGTGAGTGTGGTGTTAGTCTTAGAGTTGGGTGAGTTCCAATTGACTCGGGAGGAAAGGCTTACTCACTAAGTGCACGGGGCATTAGTTGAGTGCCGCACGGCGGCACGGGCTACAAATCGTGGGTGAGACGATCGGTCCGTGACAAGTGGTATCAGAGACAAGGTTGGTTCATCACCCTTAAGGCAATATCACAAGGAAGAAGTTGTGATGGCATCCCACGAAAGCGAACTCACTGAGGTCCTTGGCAAGGGTGGAAAGAGGGGGAAGGGACGAGACACTTCCCGTGAGCTAGTTGGGGACTTGGACTTGGCCACCCTAGAGAGGCGTCTAAGGTCCTTAGAGCGAACCGTTCGTGAGGTGGATGGTCGTGTAGACTTGCTGGAAGGCCGTGTTAATGCCCAAGAAGAGAGCCAACAGGAGTTGGCATCTCGGGTAAACACGGTGGGCGAAGAGGTTGTTGACATCCGGAAGATGCTACACGAAGAAGCTCGTGATGCTTTCCAAGTCATGACAGAGGAGGTCAAGGAAACCATCGCCTCACTAAGGGAAGAGTTGTTGGCAGATCTTCGTGCAAGGGATGAGGATGTCAAGAACCGACTTGCTGTGTTGGAGCGAGCTGTTGCCAACGGAGGCACTTCCGTCAAGGAGGCCCGAAAGGTACGGTTACCTGAACCCAAATGCTATAAAGGTGCTAGGGATGCTAAGGAAGTAGAAAATTTCTTGTGGCATATGGAGCATTACTTTAAGGTTGCCAAAGTGGAGGATGAGGCAACTAAGGTAGAAATGGCCACCATGTATCTGGAGGATGATGCCATGTTGTGGTGGCGTAGACGGCTCAATGATATGGAGAGAGGTCTTTGTACCATTGAGTCATGGGAAGATTTCAGGAAGGAACTGAAGTCTCAATTCCTGCCTGAAAATGTGGAGTATTTGGCTAGGAAAAACTTGATGAAGCTTAAACATGATGGCTCTATCCGAGAATATGTGAAGAAGTTCACCCATTGTATGTTGGATATCACTAATATGACTGATGAAGATCGGTTGTTCTTCTTTATGAATGGGTTACAACCATGGGCTGAACAAGAGCTTCAAAGGAGGAATGTACAGGACCTAGCCACGGCCCTTGCCACGGCCGAAAAATTGACAGAGTTCACTAAAAGGGCTGAATCAGGGAAGCCAAAACCCACTAAGCCCTACCAAGGCAAAGGTGGGGGAGACAAGAAGGGTGACCCTAAAGATGGTGGGAAAAAGCCCTTCTTCTCACATAAGGGCCAAGACAAACCCAGTGGGACTGGGAAGTCTAGTCAAATCCAGTGCTACATTTGTGGGGGCCTTGGGCACAAGCTGTTTGAGTGTCCAAAAAGGCGCACCCTTAATGCCTTGTTGAAAGGAAAAGAAGAGGCGGCCTCTAGTGATGAGGAAGGCACTGATGACCCAAGGATGAGTGCCCTCACCATACTCAATGCAGTGAAGAAACCAGCAACCGGCTCCCCACCCGTCAACAAAAGCCTTATGTATGTCAATGTGCATATCAACGGCAAGGTCACCAAAGCATTGGTAGACACGGGTGCTACACATAATTTCCTTGCCGAAGATGAAGCACACAAGTTGGGGCTGAAACTAGAGAAGGACTCCAGCCGTATGAAGGCTGTAAACTCTGAAGCTCGACCCATCAAAGGAGTTGCCAAGGGGGTAGAAATCCAAGTCGGGGATTGGAAAGGCAAAACCAACTTCACTGTGGTCCCCTTGGATGACTTCAAAGCGGTGCTAGGGGTGGAGTTTCTTAAGCCAACTAAGGCAGTGCCAATGTTACACTTGGACGCTGTTGACATCATGGATGAAAAGAAACCTTGCATGGTCCCAGCTATTAAGGCTAAGAGGGAGGTGGCCACACTATCAGCTCTGCAGTTGGCCAAAGGTGTCAAGAGGGGTGAAGACACCTACCTAGTAGCACTAGTGGAAGACAAGGATGTCTCACACCCAGATGTGCCAAAGGAGATTGATCAAGTCCTTGGAGAGTTCAAGGATGTGATGCCGCCAGAGCTGCCCAAAAGGCTTCCTCCAAGGAGGGAAGTGGACCACAAGATAGAGTTGGAATCTGGTGCCCTGCCACCAGCAATGAGTCCCTATCGGATGGCTCCTCCAGAGTTAGAAGAATTGAAGAAGCAGCTGCGGGAGTTGCTCGATGCAGGGTTCATCCAACCCTCCAAAGCACCATATGGAGCACCGATGCTGTTCCAAAAGAAACATGACGGTAGTCTTCGGTTATGCATTAACTATCGGGCGCTCAACAAAGTCACCATCAAGAATAAGTACCATATCCCTCTCATAGCAGATTTGTTCGATCAGCTTGGTGGAGCAAAGTATTTCTCAAAGTTGGATCTTCGGTCAGGATATTATCAGGTCCGGAAAGCAGCAGGAGATGAGCCAAAGACCACATGTGTGACACGCTATGGCGCATATGAGTTCTTGGTCATGCCATTTGGCCTGACAAATGCACCAGCCACGTTCTGTACACTTATGAATCGGATTTTCCATCCCTACTTGGACAAGTTCGTGGTGGTATATCTAGATGACATTGTGGTCTACAGCAAAACTCTAGAGGAACACAAGGAGCACCTCCGGACAGTCTTACAGGTACTACGCTCTAACCAACTCTATGTTAAGAAGGAAAAGTGCTCGTTTGCCCAAGAAGAGGTGATGTTTTTAGGGCATAAGATAAAGGAAGGCACCATTCGCATGGATGAAGGAAAAATCAAGGCCATATGGGAATGGTGCCCTCCAACCAAGGTGACAGAGTTGAGATCATTCCTTGGCCTGGTGAACTATTATAGAAGGTTCATATCAGGCTTCTCCAAGAGGGCATCCCCCTTGACTGACCTACTTAAGAAGGGTCAAGCTTGGCATTGGAAGGAGGAATGCCAAAAAGCTTTTGAGGATTTAAAGGAAGCGGTGATGACGGAACCGGTGTTGGCATTACCGGATTACACCAAGCCATTTGAGGTGCACACTGATGCCTCAGACTTTGCTATTGGAGGGGTACTCCTACAAGAAGGACATCCTATAGCATATGAAAGCCGTAAGCTCAATGAGACAGAGAGGAGATACTCTGTCCATGAGAAGGAGATGACTGCCATTGTGCATTGCTTACGGACATGGAGGCACTATCTACTTGGATCCCGGTTTATTGTTCGGACAGACAATGTTGCCACAAGCTTCTTTCAAACTCAAAAGAAGTTGACACCAAAGCAGGCAAGGTGGCAAGATTTCTTGGCTGAGTTTGACATGGTTATTAAGTATAAGCCGGGGCGCACTAACCAAGTGGCGGACGCCTTGAGTAGAAAGGCGGAGTTGGTGGAGTTAAATGCCATCATCACCATTACCAATCCCATACTTGAAAGGATCAAGGAGGGCTTACCAAAGGACAAAATGGCACAAAGCTTGTTGGAAGCTACTAAGGATGGAAGGACCAGGCGCTTCTGGGAGGAGAATGGCCTACTCTATGCAAAAGGGAACAAGCCCTATGTGCCTAAGTGGGGGAACTTGAGGAGGGACCTTGTAACGACCCAGTCCCAAAAAGTACATGTGAATGAAAGAATATAAGTAATAATCCGTCCTAAACTGTCGAGGCGCCTTTTGAGGACAAAACCATGAGGACTTCCATAAAAAACTATAAAGTTAAGCGTGCTCGAGTCAGAACAATTTTAGGATGGGTGACCTCCTGGGAAGTCCAAAGCGGACAATACCTCGATGGTGCGGGGCGGGTTGTTACAGATGGTATCAGAGAAGGGGATGGCTCTCCTCTGAGTGGTGGAGGGTGAGGCCGTTAGGCCGGACCCCTTGGGGACCGCTCGAATCTTGCTTCCCTCTCGAATCCTGCCCTCCACAAATAGGAGGGGGGAACGAAGGAGGAGGAACGAAGTTCCACATCGCTTATGAGGCCGTCTTCGGTCCGACAGTCTAGATATGTGGATATGGGGACATATCCGGCGGAAGCTGGTGGGCCTGTAATGACCCAGTCCCAAAAAGTACATGTGAATGAAAGAATATAAGTAATAATCCGTCCTAAACTGTCGAGGCGCCTTTTGAGGACAAAACCGTGAGGACTTCCATAAAAAACTATAAAGTTAAGCGTGCTCGAGTCAGAGCAATTTTAGGATGGGTGACCTCCTGGGAAGTCCAAAGCGGACAATACCTCGATGGTGCGGGGCGGGTTGTTACAGACCTCATAAAAGAATGCCATGACACCCGATGGGCTGGTCATCCAGGATATAGGAGGACCCTCGCACTACTTGGTGCACGATTCTACTGGCCACAGATGAAGGACGATGTTGAGGGCTATGTGCGGACTTGCCTTGTGTGCCAACAAGACAAGGTGGAGCATCAAAGGCCAGCTGGCGAATTAGAACCGTTGCCGACCCCCGCACGACCATGGCAAAGTATTTCCATGGACTTCATCTCGTGCCTACCCACGGTGAATGGGTTAGGTAGCATTATGGTTGTGGTGGACAGATTCTCCAAATATGCTACCTTCATTGCCGCACCAAGAGACTGCACCGCCGCCGATGCAGCTATTCTTTTCTTCCGGAACGTGGTGAAGTACTGGGGCTTACCGGAAGTCATCATTAGTGATCGCGACCCTAGGTTCACGGGGAAGTTTTGGACAGAGTTGTTCAAGCTGCTAGGGTCCGACCTACACTTCTCCACAAGTTTTCATCCCCAAACCGATGGGCAGACTGAACGGACCAACGCACTCTTGGAGGAATACTTACGGCACTACGTCAACACAAACCAAAAGGATTGGGTAAGTCATCTAGACGTGGCGCAATTCTGTTATAACCTTCAAAGAAGTGAATCCACAGGTCGTAGCCCATTTGAGATAGCAACAGGGCAGCAACCCCTCACACCCCACACAGTCACAACAGGTTATGCGGGGAGTAGTCAAGCTGCCTTCACATTTGCCAAAGATTGGCATGAGCAACAGGATGTCGCCAAGGCTTACTTGCACAAGGCCACCAAGCGCATGAAGAAATGGGCGGATAAGAAGCGAAGGCCGATGCATTACAATGTGGGCGACAAAGTAATGATGAAGCTACAACCCCACCAATTCAAAGTGTTCAGGAAAGTTCATAAGGGGTTGATACGAAGGTATGAGGGACCATTCACCATCATTAAAAGGGTGGGTAATGCGGCTTACAAGTTAGACCTTCCATCTAACTTCAAGATCCACCCAGTCTTCCATGTGAGTTGTCTTAAGCCGTATCATGAAGACAAGGAAGACCCGTCAAGGAATTGCATCAATCGACTATCGGCTACAATGATGACATCATTTGATAAAGAGGCTGAACGCATCCTTGACGACCGAAGAGTAAGTCGGCGTGGTGTCCCTCCATATATCGAGTACTTAGTGAAATGGAAGGGCCAACCCAACCATGAAGCAAGTTGGGAACGAGCAGACACTTTATGGCAATATGAGAAAGTACTCGAAGATTATCACAAGGAGAATGCCGCAGCGAGGACGTCTGCGGGTTAGGTGGGGGAGATTGTCACAATCTGCTAAATTGCCCCACATTTTGTGCCTAGATGGGTCTTCAGGCCAGGCCAATCTCATGACCCATGACCAAGGGCCCGTTGTCTAGAAGTTTCTACCATTCTCTACAACCTTGGAATAGTGTAGAAACTTAGATATTTGTAAAGAGTAGTGTAGAACATTCTAGAGAGAGTTCTAGAAAACTCTCAACCAATGTATGCTTGACACGTGGCGCATTCTAAGCCACACCTTGTAAGGCCAATGTGTATATAAGGGGGTGGCCTCCCTCATTTGTATCCATCCAAGAGTTAAGAAGCTCTCTAGTTCTTTTAGCATTCTCCAAGTGTTCTTCTCTTGTGAGTGTGGTGTTAGTCTTAGAGTTGGGTGAGTTCCAATTGACTCGGGAGGAAAGGCTTACTCACTAAGTGCACGGGGCATTAGTTGAGTGCCGCACGGGCTACAAATCGTGGGTGAGACGATCGGTCCGTGACAAAGTGGTATCAAAGACCTAACTAAAGCTGAAATAGAAGACAAAACCCACCATAGATAACAATGCAAAAAAAAAAAAAAAGTCCCTCATCTACTTTTCAAATCTATTACAAAATAATAACAATTCCCTTTCAGCGAACTAAACTATAAATTAATATGAACTCATTCAGTTGCAATTTGCACCGGATATATACAATATAGAGACCAACTCTGGGAGCCATTGTTAGTTTCTAACATTCTATTATTGAACCTATTTGGTAGCTTGGGAGTACAACAAATGTCTCATGCTTTGTCTATTATATGTTGCAATTGTGTTACATGCTTAAATTTAATTACAAATGTCTCATGGTTTGCCTATTAGATATTACAATAGCTTACCTACTTAAATTTATATAATTGGATGACTCCAAACTTCCTCCAAACTCACCAATCCCAATAAAAGAATACAAACAACTTCTCTTCTCAAACAACATTAGCCCATGATAATGACAAATAGAAAGGCACTCCAAATTGCTTATCACAATTGTTTGAGAGAGACAACAACCGTACCTAAACAAACCTAAACAAATGAAAGAAAACATCTCCCCAACACAGAAAGTATCAAAAAGAAAATATTTAAAAAAAGACTCAGATGATCTTTAAAAAAATTAAGATGATGATCCAATCGCAGCATGTAGAAGAACATGAAGAGATCCATGTGAAGAAAACATATAAATAAAATGACGGTGAAAAGCGCAAGAATCCCCACTGCATATTGCTTCTGCTAGCAAGCTCTCATGCTGGGACATATGTTAGTACAATGGTATCTCCATTTTGAATAAATTATCACCATAAGCCTTTCATTAAATCTTGGTAACTAGTTTGAAAAGAATAGTACTCTTAGTAATATGAATAAGTTGTTTTACCTAGTGGTAAAGGCTCTCGTTCCCATCCCCCACTCCAGGGATCCATCCCTGGTGGTTGGCATTCTTTTCCTTCTTGCTTGGCCACTGAGCTAAGTCAGTGATGCAAAAAAAAAAAAAAAAAAAAAAAACCAAAAAAGTTGTTTTACCTGAAAAAATTATGGTTCTCTCACTCTAGTACCCATCATTATCAAATGGGTCTCAATTAAAATTCCAATTCCTATAGTTAATGTGTCTAGTATGAAAAAATTAGTTGAACTTAATAACTTAACATTGTTATTAGCATGTAAAAAACTAAAACACAATAGTTTATAAAAAAAAATTAAAACTATCACATAGATAGAGTTCAAAAATATTCTTAATGATTTATACCTTGCAGTTATAGAGCTAAGTATGGAACCAACTCTTTCCACTCACAAGAGACAAATACCAAGACATAATTGAACCAACAAGCAAGGAATTTATTGGCTTCATGCTACTGTCAATCTTAGATCTTAGCCATGAAATTAGCTCCATACAAGATAGTGAGCCAAGCTATCATCTTGACTCAACCTCATCTAAGACAACTATAAGATATAATGAACAACTATTAAGTACGTACTCATGTTCTTTAAAGATATTGAATGTTGACACAAGATACAAAGGAACTACACAATAACTATTGATAAAAATCATAGGCGAATTTCCAATGGGAATCATCGTCAATTTATGTTTCTCTCTTAATATTTACAGCATTTTAGAAATGAAAGATAAATAAATAACAAACCAAAGGTTTTTGTTAAAAAAGATTAGTATAAAAAGACAATAAAGAAAATAAGATCAGTATATATACATTTGTCAAAGACAAACAGTGAATATGATAACAAACATATAAAGAACATGGTTACTAACAACAAGCACTGGCATACCTTATCAATCAGCTATCAGAGTTTTGTCATCTCTCAAAGAAATAGATTAGGCACAATAATAAGCATTAAGTAGTTGGAAACAATCTGACAATATATAAAGTGAAATTGTGAATAGTATTATTTCATTCAATAGGATACTTTTGTCTTTTAATTGATGAGATGATGTCATATAGGGTTTACATAGTTCATCCTTTCACTCAAAGAAATAGTTTCATCCAAGTAATTAATATTACTCTTTTATCAACATATAAACCAACCCCTACATGTGACCAAAACCCATTCCTCACATTTCCCTTTCATCATCATCTTCAATTTCACTCATTGTCACCATCTAGCCTCCATCACCTGGGACCACCATAAAAAAGAACAAAGTTTTTTTTATAATTTGACTTGGATGGTGATATCACCTCTTAACTATAAAGACGAAAAACATGCGCAAGGTTATATGTGGGTGAGCAAGAAAAAGGGGCCTTGAGACTACAATGGTAGATTCTTATTTTTTAGGGCCTTTTTTGGTTTACGGTGAAACTAAGGGGGGTTTTTTGATAAAATCCTCATAATTATAAAAGCAAGAAAGATAATACAGTCTCCATATCGATCAAAGAAAGTAGAGGAAACTCTTTTGATTAATTAAAGTTACCATTTCAAAATAATAATAATAATAATAAAGTAGAGGAAATTCTTAAAAAAAGACAAATAAATAAATATAATTGGTATCGTGTTTTTTGAATACCTTACTTTTAGTCCAAAATTCTAGAAAACACAAATAAATACAAAAAAATTGGTATCATGTTTTTTGAATACCTTATTTTTCATCTGAAATCTAAGAAAGAGACAAAAAAAATAGAATGGCAAATAAAGGTTGGTGGTGCCCCATTGATAATTTTTGACATAAGATTTAGTTGGTAGTTGATTTAGCTGGTACCATTCAATTGGATTCAACTCAAATATTTTACTCATTCAATGAATGAATTTTAAGTTTAGCCAATAAGTTTTCAAAATATCTATCAAGTGGATGAATAAGAATCAATTTATTGATCTAGTGAATAGAAACTTTGATGGCATGTGAATTGTTCAAGACTAAGAAAAAAAAATGTAAACAACATGGTGAGTAGATGATTTCGGGCAAGTATCCAAAGAAAATTAGAAGCAATAGAGCCAGCACTTTGCTTGTAATATTGTAACAATAAAAAAAGAGTCATTGAGATATTTTCACATTATATAGGGAAATTAAAAAAAAAATGCCCCAGTTAAAAATGCTCATTTTTTCACTTTTTTTTTTTCGTCATGGAGCCCAATTGAGTGATGAAGGTCAATGTTATGAGAATGCTAGAATTGAGAATGATATTGAATTCTTCTTTAATTCTAATGTTGAGTTTGATTTGCTCTAAAATTTCATGCATGAGAAGTCAATCTAGCTTGAATTTCAAGAAATTTATGAGCTGGTTATTTACAAAGACTTTTTCTATTAGATGTTCGTATAACAAAAATGTTAAAAGCAAATAATTAATTAAAATAATAATTTTTAGAAATCAAAATTAGAATGATCTTTAAGAGATTTTTGTGTGGGTCCTGCATAACCATAACATATAGCACCCTAAATGTGCTGAAATTATAGAATGCAAATAAAAATCATTGTAATTGAAGTACCTTACTTTTAGGGAGGATAATGTTTTTCTTTCCCCTTTAGATTCTTACATTTTATTTAGATTATTATTGAAGTTTATTTTTTTATTTAGTTTGTAAATTATAAATCATTGTACATACGCTCTCGGATCCTTTTCTTTTACCCCATTGGGATAAAAGATTGGGTTTTTACTGTTATTCAACACTTAATTTAATTTCCAATGTACATTAGGTAGACATATTTTATTTTATTTTTTTTTTCGAATTATTGACTTTAGTTTATTAAAATTTATCATTATCCTTGCAATTGTAACATATAAACAAAGTATAAAATCAGGGCATTATCAAATTCCAAGTTGTATAATCTATGTAACTACCATACATACATAGAGAAAATATAATTTGGGTGTCCAACGCATTCCTATGGGCCCTAAAGGCCCCTGCCATATTAATCCAATACAATGCAAAATTTTTGATCCATGGCGTTGAGTTGAAGTGGCCATGCAATGGAAGCAAATGTTGAAAAAAGAAATGATAGAAAAACTTCTCCACCATCAAACAAAATCAACCAAACCCCATACATCTCTGGAAGGAAAGAAAAGAAAGACGTGAAAAAAAAAATTAAAAAACCAAGAAAATCCAAATGATCGTTGGATTGAAAACTATAAGAAGAGTGGTTCTGGTCCCCCTTAATTTAATCAAGCCCAAGAGGCGTACCGAAGCAAGACTCTAAGGTTTGGCCCAGCACGTGATGCTTGGATCCTGGTGCGTTGTGCAGAGAAAGCAGACAATGGTGGCGACGGACTTTGGGGCTCTGCGCTACGATGATGTGGTCTCGCTGCTCGTGTAATCCGAACTGAAGCCTGAAGGCACTTGAAATGGCATGTGAAGGAACTCGCGTCTATGGCTTTCTCCAAATCCCAGCGCAGAGGGTTTTCGGAAACCCTTTATCTTCTTGCTGTCTGGATTCAATAAGAGGGAGAAGGGAAAGGAAGGAGCAGCAACGGGATGCCGCGGGGTGGTGCTACACGGTGAGGGTGATGGCGCAGAAGCGGTGCATGGCGGTAAGGCTGGCGGCGGTGCTCGGTGAATGGTATGCCCCTGCCCTCTTCTATTCTCTCTCTCTCTCTCTCTCTCTCTCTCTCTCTCTTGTTTCCTTTTTTTTTTTCACTGTTCTGGGTTGGGGACGAATGGGGGCAGAGGCCTTGGCGAAAGCAGAGGCGAGGGGTTCGGGTTTCTGCTGCTGGTTTCGGGGTAATGTGGATTTGGCGAGAAGGGCTTTGGGTATGGATGCAGGGTTTGAAGTCTTGGTTGATTTGGAAAGCAGTTGCGATTTTGAAAGGGATTTGGAGTTTCGATTTGGGGTTTTTGAGGGTTGGGCAACGGACTTGGTGTGATGGGGTTTGAAAGGTTTGAGGATCTTGGTAGCAATGACTGTGTAGATTGATTGGGAGGATCGAAGGAGTTGGAATGTAGGTTAGGGTTTTGGAAGATCTGGGTTTACGGTTATGGGAGATCTATGGTGTTGATGGAGTTAGGGTTTGAACACTGGGGCTTTCGGTTACATGGGATTTGCGAAGTGGGCTTCGGTTGGGGTGGCAAGGAAGATGGTGTCTACTTGTTGTGGTTTGGAGTAGTTTGAATGAGGGGGGATGGGGTTGGAGGTATTCGGCCAAGAGGATTTGGGCAGTAAGGGTATGGATTGATGATGATAGGTGATTGGTTAGGGATGCTGAATCATAACCGTGATGATCAGTAGGGATGATGGATCACCGAATCATGAATTCGGGTTGGAAAGATCTTCAGCTCTGATACCAAATGATGTGGAGTGGGTTACCAGACGCGGGGTGGGCAGTACATATGGTGGGTGGTGGCCTTCTTGGTGGGTTTTAGGCTTTTTTCGGGTGGACTCCTGTCAAGAGTGTCGTGTCAGTGTCTGTCACTGTTGGTGGGTGATAGAGAGAGGGTGTTGTAGTGCTAGTCGGTTGGTTGGCTTGCTGAAAGGGGAGAGAGAATCTGGCTTGTGCAGATTGAAGTAGTGAATGGGCATGAAGAAAGAGTTAAGTTAGGTTACCTTTTAGATAACTGCATTTATACGTCTCAACGATTAATTTCACGGTATTTTTCACTGCCGCAGTTAGATTCATTATTTCTTGCTTTTCTATTCTGTTGCTTGTTTCACATCACATTACATGTATATTATTTGGTATGGAATTTGATTTTTATCATTGCCCATCTAACTTCTTGTTATTGGCAGTGTAGCTCTATGCTTCGTTGGGTTGGAACTTGGACTTCAATCATCCATCATTATTATTTCCTCCATTTGTAAGTCCAATACTTCCCAATTGGATCTCTTTTTCAACTCTTCATATAAACAAGTTTGATGAAGAAAGATGTGGATTTGATGTTTGATTAGATGAATTATATCTTGGCTATGTAACTTCAGTTACCTTTTCTTTGAAATTTGCTATATTTGGCACTCTGGGTGATCATGATTTTTTGCTCATTATGTTGATTTGTCTATTTGAGGCGTTGGGTGGATTTTGGGTTGATGGAATTTTTTTTATCTATATATAATTAGATAGTGTTTGATTTATGTGAAAGTTGAAGTAGCGTAACTTGTGAATTGGATAAGTTCTCTCACCATTTTCTATATTCAATGAAACAAAATCTCCTCTCCACAAATGATGACCATTCTGTGTTGAAGATTGCAGATTTTGGCTTTGCAAGATAAGACATTATTATGTCAGAACTTAGAAGCCATTATAATTAATTCAAAAGAAATGCTAAAAAAATATTTTAGCTATCACGTTTCAAGGGGTAGATAAAGCTTCTCCTTGGATGATGTCTTGTGTGTAATTGTGTGGGGTATATATCTCTTATACCCAGTTGTCCCTTGGTGGCCTTTGCATCTGCTTGGTTTCTTAAGAAAGTTTTACATATTACCATTCATAGTTATATATATTTAAACTAGACGTCTTTGATAGGTCTACAACCTCAAGACTTAGCTGAAACATTGTGTGTTTCACCACTATATATGGCTTTGCAAATAATGAAACTACGGAAATATGATGCTAAGGTGACATTTATCTCTTTCCTTGGATAGTTTGAACCAATCTTCTTTCTAAAAGGTTTGTCAACAGTTCAACTTGCACTAAATATGCAGGCAGATTTCTAGAGTGTTGGTGCTATCCTGTTTCAGTTGGTAACGGGGAAAACCCCATTTTTTCAAAATAACCAAATTCAGGTTTGAGTGCTTTTCACATATATCATGAGTTACTCATCTGTATATTGGTAATGGCTGTCAACAATTTTATAATGAGTGATCTTATTTTTTTTGTTAACTTAGTCGCTGCAAAACATCTTGAAATCAAATGAGTTGCGCTTCCAAACAGATAAAAGTGATCTGAGTCCCGGGTGTCTTTATTTGTGTCAAAAGTTGTTGCGCCGAAATCTAGGTATGTACTTTGTATCACTGCAGTTTGTGACATGAGCATATTAAAAATTTTATGTTGATTCTTTTTGGGATTTTTATGAAAAAATTATGCTTAAATTCTAATTAAATGGGTTTATGAAGAAAAACAATAAAAACTACAGTAGAGTTGTTTGTACTTTCCTTGTGGACTAAACTACTGTCATTGAAAATATCACATCAATTGGTTGATTTTATTGTTACACACCTGTAACTCATCATCTCCATTCCTCCTCTTAAGCTACTCATCTTCTGTCATAGAAGTCTCCTCATCTCTTACAAATAGTATAAATAATTGTTGTAAGACTTGAATGATCCTACAAAATCCAACTAGGAAGCCACCTTTCTTCTTCTTCTCCCAACCCACTAGATGGCCCAACCTCACAATTCCACTCCAGCCCTCATCTTTGAAGCTTGAAAATCATTCGTTTCGATGTCCTGAAATCCCATTCTTCAATCGGATATCTTGATGTAGGTTGCAATGGTTGAAACATACACAAAATTTTGTAGGTTGGACCATGCACATTTGTTGTTTGAAAGTATGTTGGATAGAGATGTTGCATCTTGGAATTTGATGATTATGGTATTTTTGCTGGTGGGTCTCCTTGACAAATCTTTCTAACTTTTCCATCAAATGATATTGTTGGAGCTTAAGCCCGATTTTATCATGGTTTTAAGCTTAACTCAAATGATCATTGATTGTTTCCTTTAGATGTGTCATGATGGAATTAGACCAGATATGAGCACCACTCTTTGCTTATTGTCCTCATGCATTCACTCCAAAGCACTTTTACAAGGGAAGCTATTCCATTCTCGTGGTATTAAAGGAGAGTTTGATTCCAATGTATAACACTTTGATTTCTATATATTCTAAATGCAATGACCTTGTGTCTGCATGGCTTTTGTTCAATACAATTTTGTAGAGAACTTGTGTTTTTTGGACCGATATGATTAATTGGTATGCTCAATAGGGGAAGTTGAAAATGAGCCCTGAGTTTGAAGATGAAAAAGGGCAAAACTCTTTGCTTTTTTGGTCTAACTGTGAGTGTTGGAGATTTAATTTACCAACTGTAGAGGAGAATCTCTATGGGAGCATTGAGGGTTTAGGGTTTTCTTTTTCTCCAAAAAGAAAAGGAAAAAAGAAGAGTTTATGGTTTCGTTGGGCATCAACTAGGGGGGAAGAACATGAAACCATGGTTTCAGATGAGATTGTATAAGGGCAGTTGATGATATCAGCAAGTGGGTGGTGGTATTATCAGATGGGCTAATATGGTCCCAAAAAGATGTACGGACAACTCTCCTGGCATTTTCTTATTTTTCTTAAAAAATCCGTCAAATCAAGGTTTAAACTTATTTTTTCCATAACAATCCGATTCCTTTTTAACCGCAAGGGCATATGTAGCATGCTAGTATAACTAAGAAATAATTGGCCCTTTCCATGCCTTTCATCATTGTCACTACTCTTATAGACTGTTGGCATGAAATAAGATCATCTAACTTGTATGTTGCTAGTACTAATTGGAAAGTGAAACACTGTTTCAATTGTTTTCGTGGAGCATAGCATCTATGTAACATCTACTGTGCTGGTATATTCCTAGCAGACAAATCAACCCCTTTTGTTATCCACTTATCAAATTGGAAACTCATATGAGTAGTCAGCGAATTTTGGTTATTTAATTTTTACCATCAATGAACACTTTCACAACAAAGAGAATAAAAACAAGTAGCATGAAACAACTTTTATTTCTATTTATTCTTCGAAGGATCTTGGTTCAATCTTTTAAAGAGCAAGATATCATGAAACAACTTTTATTGTTGAAGCTTTTTGCTATAATTTGTTTCGTCCTTGTTACCATATCTTTATTGCATTGTTGGTTGCCTCCAACTTGTCAACATTATGTTGCTTGTGTTATGAATAAGTCTAATGGGTCGACCAAAGACTCAACACTTAGTGGAATATCTAAAGATTGTCTTTTAATTTATTTGGGTTTTGATAATTAAAATATCATCTTATTTAGCATGTAAAATATATATCCAAATTTTTAGATAGTTCTCTATTATTTGTAATGTGATATTTCATATAGAGTGTATCTACATTGGAGTGTGGATGCAAGTTATTCATTGTTCTACTATAAATGAATACATGTTAATCTAAGTTTCATAAACCTCCCTATGGTGCTTGCTTGGATGTATGCTAATCATTAGGTTAAGAAAGGAAGGACAGGCTTGGTGTAGATTAGGTGTGTGTGAAATATATATATATATTTGATCAGTAACAAAGAGATATTATTAAGGAAAAAAGGTATAGCTAGACTTAGACAAACATGATCGTGACCCTTGATTTACTGATGTAGGCCAGACCATAGGTTGGCCAACTCATTGGGCCCAGTCTGTCAGCCTAATTGGATACCTAGTTATTTAGGAATATTATTAGTAGTTTGATTGCATTAGGGTTAACATTAGTGGGTTTCCTATCTTGTTTAGGATTATTCTAATATTAGTAAGTTTTGTTTCTTAGGGATTAAGCCAACTCCTATATAAAGGATTTTAGGCCTCATTGTTATACATGCTTAGTTTTAATTTATAAAAGTTCTCTTTGAGATTGAAGATGTTATCGCTTGTAGTGTTTTCCTCTTATGAGGATGTCCTAGGGGCTGAATCCTTATTTTGGGTCTGTTGCCGTCGTAAAGCTCCCAAGTAATCTAGGACTTGTAATTGTAAAGCTTTTAAATGAATCTGCTAAAATGTTGAAGTGTCTGGTCAAATATATCTTATACTTTAAGGAAAAACTTTTTCAGAGTTCAAATCTAGGCGTACCATGATATCATTAGTGTTTTCATATTCCTTACCACTTCGCATTGAATGAATTGATAGGTACTTCCATACTAATCATTCATATCTAAACATGTATACATGTAATGAGTCATTCATATTCCCTATGTCTTAACTTTTGAGTGGTGCATCTTAAGGGTATTTGATTATGGTGCTAAAAGTTTTAGGCCTTTTAAAAATGACTCAAGTCATTTTGTAGTGTAGACCTCTGGCCCAGCTGGATTTCTATTTGGATTGATTTTATATGTCGTGTCCTAGGGATGGGTTTCATTAGATACTGTTACTGCAGCAGAAAGCCTGGCCCTGACTCTCCAATCTGTTGGGAGTTTAAGAGAAGCACAGGAGCTTTTACAGCGGTAATTAGTCATTTGATGTCCTTGATGTTCTTTCAGCATAATGCATGTTATATTTAGGTTCCTGGTCACCTATACTGATGGATATTTATTTCATGCATTGTCACATTTCAGGTGTCTTGACGTCAGGAAAACCGTACTACATGAAAACCATATTCAGGTTCTCTGTTTTGACATTCCCTAACAAGAAATGCTTCTTAAATTCTGAGAATTTGAAGACGTGATTCTTGAATAGTGTTTTGAGTGTTCCTTCTCTTAATCCTCAGAATGATACGCAAACCTATATTACTTTTGTGTCATCCATCTCACTATCAATTTGTTAGGATATCGAAGTTATCTTGTGTGAAATTTTATTGATCTGTCTCTGTTTGTTATTAGCTAAGATGTAGCACATGTTTATTATACCTGTTAGTGCTCACTGGTGCTGGTATTTGTTTCTTCCAAGATGTTCCCAAAATGCTTTGACTCTTACAGTCTGCTTGTATTGTCATGTGCCCCAAAAAAAAAAAAAGAAAAAATGTAGAAGGATAATTGACTACAGACCATCAGTCATATAACCAAGAGATTCCAATGTTATGGCTGACTTTTCCATGCAAACCAATCTGTTGCTATAAAGAAATATCAAGATGTATTTTTGAGATTGCAGTTTCTATCTGGCAAATCCTTATGAAACTTATACCCAAGGTGTTTCTCTTGTTCTGAAATCTAGCTTTTGCTTTATTACGTGTTTCCTACACTCATGCTCTCAAAACCATTTATAGACCGATTATTGGGACCATGGTAGTCTGATTATTGGGACCATGGTTTGACCAGTTCTAAAACAAGATTAATCCCAACAAACTTCTACTTTTTGTGTTTTATTTTCTGATATGGATATTCTAGATTTCTGTGAACCAAAAACCATGGAAAAGAAGGTTGTCATAGATACAATCTCTCAATGACAATAGCCCTTGGCATAGTTGGAACATGCTCACTAACATCAGCATAAATCTGTGCATTTAATTATATCATTTAAAATCCTTTTACTAAAGATACATAGATAAAAAAATAATAATAATAAACAATTTGAAACTCTACTTCAATAAAATTCAAAGTCTAAACTGACAATTTTTTTCATAATTTCAGAAACTAAATGATTCAAATAAAACTAGTCCTTAGAAAGTTTGGTGACATGCCTATCAACCATGAATGTCAAAGTTAAGAGCTTGATCGTTGCAGCTTCTAAAATCTTTTACAAATTGATTACCTGGCAAGGACAAACCAGGAATCAGTAACTACTGAGTAAGGAAAAACTTTACATGATTGAATACAAGGTATGTGATCATATACATCCAAATAGGTGCATTAGTAATTAAGAAACAAAGATAATGTTTTCAGAAATCAAATGGACCTACAAATCACTTAAGAGAGCTGCCTTGTTTACCCTTTTTTGGATACCAGCAGAGGCCCACAACACATTCCAAACCGCAAATTTACAACCCATCCCTCGTAGCAGAACATAAGGAGCCTCTTCATCTACCACATCACGACAGTCCTCCCAAAATCAAGGCAACACACCATCCCGTAGGCACAACAAATAATCTCACCCCCAGTTCTCCACCTTTGTTGCACAACCCCCATTGCACAACCAAGATTCCCAATAACACAACAGCCATGGCAATCCTGCCCAAATTCAGATGTATATCAAAGCACTCATCACTTATAGGTGACCCATTTTAGACATAGGCCTGACTTTAAGAGCTGTTTCCCCAAATTGGCACTTGTATAGGAGTGATCCTATACTGTGCTTCCACTTTCTGAATAATTACATACATATAATCATTAATCAGCATCCAAAATGAGTACTAATCAGCCAAAATTACATATATATATATATAATCATTTATCAGCCAAAATCAAAGTAATCTTCTATAGTGTTACTACACTGCTTGGGTTTCTGCAATGCAACCCACAACCCTTCCTGGTTGTACTTCCATTGCCAGTGTTGGAATAGGTCAACACTATGTGCGAGGTGTCACTACAATCAGCCCCCAAATTAGTGTAACATACTTTCTTATTGCCACAACAAATTTCAGAATCTTATTTCTCTAAATTAGTTTACTTTTATAGTTCCAGTAATGGAACATGCTTCCCATAGCTAGGATGGACACATCCATAAAACCTCTATCATCTGCAATTAAATAAAGATTGAATCGAGCCCCTAAATCAGAATTGAGCCCACAGTTTGTTACATATTTTCAAATAATGAAATCTAATGCCATTATATACATATATAACATCAAGGAAGATTTCATACTTTTAAACACCAACGCATAATAGGAGAACCACAGACTGTAAACGAAGTGTTTTTAGTTCAAATCAAAATTGGAATAACACAATTAACAGGCCTGAAGTATCAAATAGAAGGTTGGCAAGCCCTAGATCTCAAGATCTAGGGTTCGGCCCATCAGTATTTTTCCCAAATCTGATCCAGCTAGCCCTAGATCATTAGATCTAGGGTTTGGCGAGCACCTAAGACCAGATCTGGTCTTGGCCAGCCCTAGATCTTGTGATCTAGGGTTCTGCTTGAGAGGAAATTGTCTCTCTGTAATACAACCCCTTTCCCATTATTGTCCAGGTCAGAGAAAACCCATTACTATCCATGTGTATGCTACAACAAAGCACCAAAAACACAATCAGGCAGTGTTTTTCCCCACCTTGTATAAAACTTTGTAGCCTTCTCTATTCATGGCAGACCGAATGACATCCAATCAGTGAGTTTCTCCTTCCTATGCCTTCTCTTGTCTTGATTCCCATAACCTTCTTGTCTATGGTTTTCTCTAAAAGATACAGATTGAAAGTGAAAGGAAGAATACCAAGGAGAATGGGAGAAAAGAGGGCTTCTAAGAGGAAGGTCCCCAATGAATGTCGTGGAATAGGAATGGGCTCCCTCCACACTTGTGCAACCTCTTTTCCACTTTGGGAGATATTCGAAAGTACAATCACAAATAGAGCTGGAAACAAGAAGAATAATACTAGAGTTTCTGTAAAGAATTGCTTGCCTTGGTGAGTCGATCTTCATCCTCTTTTATTATCAAAACTTTCCTTGATTACAACTTGACTTAAGGTAATCATTATAATGTATGGAAATGACTATCTAACATAATAGGAATCTAATTATGTACAATTGATTCTCTTGACTAAGTTTACCCATCATCATCATCATCATCATCATCATCAAAGCCTTATTCCAACTATGTTGGATTGGCTACATGAATTCTGTTTCTCCATTCCGTTCTATTTTGAGCCAAATCCTTAGATAAGTCAAACTTCTTCAAATCTGATTTAATGAACTTCATCAATGTTTTCTTCGGCCTATCCTTACATCTTGATGGGCCATCCACCTAGAGAGCCAAACTTTTTTTCACCGGTGCCATTACCGGCATATGCTCAACATGCCCAAACCATTTTAAACGGGTTTCTCTAATCTTAACCTCTATTGGTGCTATCCCTAAATACTCTTGAATGCGTTCATTTCTAATTTTATCTTTTTTAGTTTTACCATGCATCCACTTAAGCATTCTCATATTTGTCACATCCATCTTATATAGGCGCCTTCTTAATTGGCCAACATTCTGCTCCATATGCCATAGCTAGTTTAACCACTGTCCTGTAAAATTTTTTCTTCAATTTCGTTGGCATTCATTTATCATAAAGCACTCCAGATGCTAGTCTCCACTTCAGCCATCTAGCTTTTATTCTAGGCTTAACATTTTCGCCAATCTCCCCATCCTTATTAATCATCGAAGCCAGATACCGAAAAGAATATCTACGTGGTATCTCATGGGTTTCAATTTTGATAGTTTTTTCAACACTTTGTATATGTTCACTGAAGTTACAATCCATATATTCTGCCTTTGTACGACTTATTTTAAAGCCTTTAGATTCTAATGCTCCTCGCCATCTCTCGAGTTGTACATTTACTGCTTCTTTTGATTCATCTATCAATACTATATCATTTGCAAACAACATACACCATGATACTTCTTCTTGAATATGCACAGTTAACTCATCTATAATCAATGCAAAGAGATAATGGCTTGAGGTTGATCCCTAATGCAAACCTACATGCTACAATGACAGGGAATCCACCTGTTTCTCCATATGTGGTTCTCACATTTGTTAGTGCTCCTTCATGCATATCTTTAAAATTTGCAATGTAACCTCTGGAGACATTTCATTTCTTTAAAACCCACCAAATTAAATCCGTCGGTACCCTATCATAAGTTTTTTCTAAATCGATAAAGACCATGTGTAGATTTTTCCTCTTTGCTCAATATTTTTCCATTAATTATTCAAGTGAAAAGATAGCTTCCATAGTTGACTTCCCTGGCATAAAACCATATTGATTTTTGGCAATCTTGGTTCTCCGTCTAAGTCATTGCTCTATTATTCTCTCCCATAACTTCATAGTATGACTAAGTCTACCCGCATGTTCAAATGTGTATTGGGCTAAGGCCCATTAGAATAAAGGCGGGCCTATGAAGTGCCAAAAATACATGGGCTAGTGTTGAAATAAAGGCGGGCCTATGAAGGGCCAAAAATACACGGGCTAGTGTTAACATCCCCCCTCCAATTGATGTTGATCCATCTGCAATAATTTACGAGCCAAGAAACTTATGACACGGTCGAGGAAGATTTTTGGTGAATATGTCAGCAAGTTGGAGTTCACTAGAAACGTGGGGAAGACTAATCACTTTGCGATCATATTCGTCTGGTATAAAATGACAATCCACCCATATATGTTTGGTTTGTAGATCATAAAAGTCTAGATTTGTAGTGATTCGAATGGCACTAGTATTGTTAGCATGAAGGGGGGTTGATTGTTTTTAAGGAAAGCCAAGTTTAGAGAGTAATCCTCACAACCAAAGGATCTCAGAACAAGCCAAAGACATTGCGCGATACTTCGATTTTGTGGAAGATTTTGAAACTTTTTCTTTCTTCTTGTATTTCGAAGAGATCAATACTTCACTCAATTAAATGCACCACCCTGTAGTAGATTGTCTACTATCTGGACATCCTATTCAATCCACATCAGAATAAGCAATGAGAGTAAGTGGTGTGCCAACAAGGAAAAATAAACCTATTGTGGGAGATCCAAGAATATAACGAATGATTCGCTTTAGAGTAGTTAAATGAAGGTGCTATGATGTAGTCATAAACTGACTCACTGCATTCACTACACAATAGATAATAGGTCTGGTGATTGTTAAATACACTAAACTTCAAACCAAACGACAGTAAGTGGTGGGATCAGGAAGTAAATCTGCCTCATGCTGACTAAGTTTAGCATTGATTCCTAATGGTGTATCCACTAGAGTGGAGCCATGAAGACCAGTAAGTTCAATAAGATCCATGACATATTTATGTTGATGAAGAAAGAGACCTTTGTTTGATTGACATATTTTCAAGCCTAAGAAATAAGTCAAGGGATATCTTCCATATGAAAGGCATCTTGAAGTGAAGATTGTTGCTTGTGTATCATGTTTGCATTAGTCCTGGTGATAATGATATCATCCACATATACAAGAAGAATGGTGGTCCCCTTGAGGAGGTCAGTCAGTAAACATGGAAGAATCATAACGACTTTGCAGAAAATCCATACCAAGCAACATGCCATGAAACTTCTCAAACCATGCTTTGGGTGATTTTTTAAGGCCATGTAACGAACGGAGTAGCTATCGACATCTATTTTGGATTCAAAGGTGCATCCTTGGGGGAGACACATATAAACCTCATCCTTGAGGTCCCTATGTAGGAAAGCATTTTTCACATCCATCTGATAATGGGGCCATGACTGAGAAGTAGCAAGTGCTAGGATTGTGCGAACAATTGTCATCTTGGCTATAGGGGCTAAGGTCTCTTCATAATCAATGTCATACTCTTTTTCGATTGCCCAGTGCCACTAATCGTGCTTATAGTGGTTCAACAAACCATCAGGTTTCATTTTAGTGGAATAAACCCATTTGTAGCTGATGGGTTTAATAGCAAGAGAATATCGCATGACATCCCATTTGTGATTTTCCGGAAGTGCATCAGGTTGCTCTTGCATGGCCTATCGCCAACAATCAAGTTCTATGGCTCGTGAATAGGTATTAAGAATCTGAATAGAGGAAAGAGTGGTAAGCAGTGAACAATGAGTAAAACCAAGGCAATCAGGAGCTCTAGAGATCCTGGTTGATCTTCAAAGAGGGATAGAGGAGCTAATTTGAGGTTTGGAAGGCGCAGATCCACTGCCGTAGTGATATTAGTGGCTGGGGGCTCTGGAGCAGTCTCTTTGCATGCTATGCTGTTTGTACACAAGATTTGGTTTAAGTCTAATGACTTTAGACGAAGTAGGTTCAGCAAAATTAGGAAGAAATGATATGGGAGTAGTTCAACATGGTCAACATGATTTTGGATGAAATATTGATTTTCAAAAAACACGACATTCGGAGAGACCCATATCCTATGAACCTTTGGATCATAGCAAAGAAACCCCCTTGTGCCATTTGTAGAGCCTACAAATGCACAATGGGCGGATTGGGCAATTAATTTTGTGCTTTCCGTTGGAGGAAGAATGTCACACCCCTAATTTGTAAATCAGGGTTACATAAGATTTGGAGCCAATTTAAAAATTTTTCTCAATAATAAATAACAAACCAAGAGAGGCATAAATACAAGAATCTGAATCCAACTCTCGACTTGGCCTAACCAAGAGAAGATCAGAGCTCAACGGTGCCGACACGTGAAATCATTGCAAAACGGGGTAACTGGCTGAATGTGACTAAAATCCCAAAATGATGAGCTATTCCTTACATGTGTTTCATATTATACTTTCATATCATATCGAGCTTATGAACATACTTACGAACAGTCCTCCAGGATCACAATAGGTAAAAGCCATGTAAACTAGGATACCAAGTGTTTTGAGTGATTTTCTGAAGAAAGCAGCTGAAAACAATCATTTTTCGTTGAAAACGGGTTACCTACCAAATTTATGTTGAAAAAAAAAAAGCATAGAAACCCTAAGGTCTGAAAATTGTCGGACAGCTTTCCGACATGGAATTGCTGTCCCAAATTGGGTAAGAAGTACGAGGTGAATTCGGTGTCCGAGGGTGGACGCAGTGCATCAAGGCAACCCCTGCCAATCCTCAAAACACCCTAAGCTAGGATTCAATTGGTAAAGGGTCTCCGGTCGCGACATAAGTGTTGGATGTCGTACCCCGCGCGACTCCAAGCCTTATCGTCCCATCTAAGTCCTAGTACGAAGAGGGTAAGAGGGTTCCTAGCGTGAACGTGCGTAACATGACTGTAGTTTAGAGGAAACGGACAATACAACTTATAAGAAGAAAAGAATACCACCTATCATTTTATTAAGGTCCGAGGGTTGTCTTCGGCGGGGTGGAGTGATGATGAAACACACTTACACTCATTTTAAGGTTTGGATGTCAGGATTTATATCACCTTAGTGCTCAATCATGTAAAGATATCCTTAATCCTTAAACGGTTTACATTCAGTTCATAAACAATCAACCAACACCTCCAAACAAACCTCAATGGTGTTATATGTTCCCAACTTCTCATTTTTGGAGGCCAAATTTGAAGTCCATGTGAGTCTAGGTGGTGGTCCTAATACATGATCCTAACTCAAGGAATTCTGCTTGAGAATTGTATCCATTTTTAGACTTCCAATTGGTATATTAGCAGGGCATTTGAATGCCTAAATTTAATGTTTTAGAACCCCTAAGGATTGTCTTAAAAGTTGGTGAGAGTTTCGATGAAAACGGGGGTGGAAGGCCCCACAACTAGCTCCCCAAAGGGGGAGCCTGCAGCCTATTTAGTACTGCGAGAAGGCAATGACCAGCCCCACCTTAGTGTAATGCATTTCAGCCGGATTCTCCCTTGTTTTGGGGCATAATTGGCACCATATTTGGAGCATCAAAATACTTAATTAAACCACTCAATTGGGCTCTAATCTTACCTTAATTGATTGATCAAAATCAATTATAAAAAGTGGGGAAAACTAAGATAATACATGTCTAGTATATGTGAATCATAAAATAATCAAGTGACACATAATGATAGTGGAATTAATCACTTGCCTCAAGCTTCAATGGTCCAAATCAAGTCTCTAAAACCTTCCAATCAACTGAAACCCACCTAGACAAGAAATTCCCAAAAGAAAATGGAAAAACTAGTGAACTGTTGGTGAATTGACTTGCATGTTGGATTTCTAGGCCTTCAAGGCATGCTGTATAGGAATCTTGAGGAAGGAAGAGGAGATATTACCTTTACCATGGCTGACTAGCAAGAAATCCATAAATGGAGGGGCTACACTAGCTCAATTTGCGAGAAAATTGCATGGATAGAGAGAAGAATGAGAGGAATGGGATGGTGGAATTTATTTTGTATTAGCACAAGGTTGGTGGATGATATGGAGGGAACAAAATAAAAAAAGAAGAGGAGCAAGGGGTTGTTGCGAAGCTTTGGTCATGTTTGGCATGGTTGGGAACGAGAATGGAGGAAAAAGGATAAGAGGGCCCATTTATATTAGATTAAAGTGGGTCCTACCTATAATCTTATTCGGGCCACACTCACAAACCATTGAAATCACGCTGCTCACCAAACCACAACACAGTCCAATCAATGCAAGAGGGTCTCACCTCTAAAAAATTGTAAGGACCCGAACCCCCACTAATCTTAGTTACGTTAATTAACCTTGTTTTATATTGATTAAGACTTGTTGAGGGTTAATTCAGTGTGAATTATTGGGTTTGGACCCCACTTAGGTAGTTAAGGGCATTTTAGTAAATTTTTCTTATGCCTCTAGGTTACCCCGTCCATCTCCTTACGTGTGATTCATCGCGTAGATCATCTTTTGTGTTGAGCCCGAGTTGATCCGGACTCATCTTAAGCCGATTGGAGCCCTTCCGGACTAAACTGAAAATTCTAGAAACAAGTGGGCTAGTGTGCAACTTCAGGAAAACATGTTTCAAAAGGGGAAACTAACGTGCACTCTCCTTCTTCCTCTCTCGTTTTCTTGGCTGGAATCTGGTCTGCTGGGTGTCTTCTTCTCACCTTGACTTCAATCAAGTATGGTGGGCCTTTGAGGGTGTGCATGCACAAGGGATGGCATCCACCCACGTTCTTCTTCCCCATTGACCATGTTCCATTACATTCTAGTGTAAAGTGATCTCTCCTCCAAGAGTGATCTCTCCTCCAAGTTACAACAATACAAGGTAAGGAATAGGTTCCATTTCGTCTTCTTGGGTTTGTTAGGATCATAGGGACTTCGTTATTGACATGCATGTGGATTCTTCCACATTTTGGGCCTATGTGTAGAGAACCCATTAGAGAACCCATTACAGTACTGGGAGCTTCCTCTGAGCATACAGCAAGAAGGATCTAGGAAGGCCTAAACACGGTAACAAGGCAAGTATTAAGTTATAGGTACTGCATGCATGGTTGAATGTGGATGATTTGAGTTAGTTCTTGCATTTCCAATTCCCAGCCACTTCAATGCTATTGTTTTAATTGATACAAATGAGGTGTGAATCAAGTAGGAATGATGGAGATGGGATACTCTCACTCTCAGGAGTACTTCAGTTGAGCTTCAGAATTCCCGTATAAGCTAGTGCTGTAGTGAGCTCGTACAGAAAAGTGAGCTACAGAACTGTCTGAGATTTTCTGAAGCTTACGGCGAAGATACGGCTAAGCCGTGAGCTCTTACGGCTCAATGTCCAGAGAGCAGTAAAATGAGGTTTTGTACTACGGCTCACTTACGGCTACGCCGTGAAATCCACTACGGCTAAGCCGTACCCAGCCCGTAGCCTAGCCGTAGGTCTTTCTACGGCGAACTTTCCAGAGAGCTCACAGAACCAGTTCCTTCTACGGCCTGCATACGGCTGCACCGTGAGATACCCTACGGCTAAGCCGTAACCTCCCCGTGACCCAGCCGTAGGCTTAGCACGGCTAAGCCGTAGGCCAATATACGGTTGAACCGTAACCCCACGGAAAAATCCGGACGACTGTGACCCCCTCTCGGCTAAGCCGTAACCCTGTATACGGCTAAGCCGTAAGAACCCAGTGAACGTAAGATGTTAGGAGTCTCGATGATGTTGTAGGGCTTTAGTCATGGTACCCTCTATACCCCCTTTGGCCATTGGTAATTATACGTTGGAATGAATGAAGGATTCCCCAATGGTAAGTCATGGATGTTGGCATGAGAAGGGTGTTCCGTATACACAATGTAATACCCAGACGCGGTAACACAGCGACACCGAACATCTCATGTGTACCTCGTACTGAATGTCCTTGGGGAATTAGGAGACTGCTTCATCTAAATGCAATCATATCATATTGATACATAACACTACCTTTGACATGACTGTTATCGCATTCACTTCCTCTAACAAACCCCGAGGCAATTCAGACCTGAGCTTCTAATGAGTGCGTGTCTGACAAGCCAGAGCTTCTATTGAGTGTGTGCTTGCTAGCCAAGGGTGTAGCGGAGGCTCGGGCCTTGTAGCCTACCTGCATGTATTTCGTTTAAGTATTCGTTGTTTCATGACTATCTATTTCTTGTATATGTTATGATTGTATGATTGACTTCGAGTCGGCACCACTTGGCTTCTGCCCTTTGGGTATTATATGTCACCACTACAGTAGGTTTACGGAGGGGTTGTCGACGCTCCTCGGGAAGCTAGCTTGATCCCCTAGCGACCCATACGTTATGTATGCTCCCTTTGGGAGAATAGAGCATCGTGGTTGCCAATCAGTATGTATAACACTAAGTTTCACTCATGCATCATGTTTAGTGATTGTTCTTGCTAATGTATTTTGTTATATTAATTCCTATGCTTAGTACTTGCTTAACCGTCGTGTTAACAGTGTTACCCTCGGTATTGCAGATTCAGCACCCGCTCCCGACACGAATGCTGACGCGGCCCCGGAAGATACCCCAACGGTACCTCGGGGTGTAGGTGAATGGATGGATGGCGACGTTTACTACTAGCCATCCTACGGAGAGCGTCTCTTCAGGGAATATTATGTTGAAGACTTGTGTATCACCTTAAGGACTGATTTTGGGAACGTATTTTTAAGGACTATAACACTATTGTATGTAATTATGCTCTAATAGACTATGAACTTTATGTGCTCTTGATGATTATTGAGTATTTCACAGGTTCTCGATTATGATAGTTTATGTTTGTACGTGTGTCAGCTTACCTCACACGTTCCTGTGGAATCTCCCTTGTAGGAATTCGTGCAAACTTCTTCAGGGCACGGATTTCTACGGGATTACGTATCCACGCCCTGGGGGCCCACTCAAATCCCCAAATTCCCGGGATTGGGGCGTGACATACGTAAGTAATGGTATCAAAGCCATTTCAAGAAGTCACTTAAAAGACTTAGCAACATTAGGAAGCGTGGTGAGGTTCCGATAGATCCGTTTAAGTGGGTTTCTATTATAAATGATAACTATGGTATGACTGTAGTATGTATGTATGTGCATTTATTAAACATATATGATTAATGACCATTGTGACTGCAGAACCATGGCGTCTGGATCCGGTACGAACAACAGCTCCGGTGATAATAACCGTAATAATATTGAGTTGGACGGCGCTGATCCTCCACCACAACCTCCCCCACAACCCACCTACAATACAGAGGAACGGTTTATGATGTTAATGCATCAATTGGCAGCTAGTAACGCCAATCAGGCCGCCATGCAGTTGCAGATGGCCGCCATGTTGAACCGACAGGATCAGCCAGGAGATCCCAACTCCTTGTATGAGAAGTTTCGAAAAAGGGGAGCAACAGAGTTTACTGGACATGAGGATCCGTTACAAGCAGATGAATGGTTTGTCCACACGGAAAATGTTTTCGATACCTTGACTTGCACATCTAGACAGCAAGTGGTCCTCGCAGCATCCATGTTTAGAGACGTCGCGGATACATGGTGGAAGAGTATCCGGGACCACATGAGGACTATGCCGGATGCTACTGTGTGGGAAGCCTTTAAGAGGCAGTTTCGGAAGAAGTTCATCCCTGACCATGTTACTCGCAAAAAGAAGGCAGAGTTTCTTTCCCTGCAGCAGAACCTCATGACCGTTGCAGAATACGTGCATGTATTCAGCCAGCTTTCTCGGTTTGCTCTAGACTTGATTGATACTGAGGAAAAGAGGGTGGAAAGATTTCTGGAAGGGTTAAGGCCTGCTATCAAGGGACATGCCACTGCCTTTCAGCGTCCCGTTCAATATGATGATGCAGTAGCCAGGGCTTATGCAGCGGAAGAAATTGAGAAGAGTCTATTCTTGGGGGAGTCTAAGAAGAGTGCTCCACCTTCGGGGAAAGGTCAGCAGTACTCTAAGAAACAGAAGGGAGTTGCTAGCAGCACGTCCCGACCAGTTTGTGGTGCATGTGGGAAGGGTCACGAGACTAGTAAATGTTGGAGGGCTATGGGAGCCTGTTTTGGCTGTGGCTCCCTGGACCATCGCTTGTCCGAGTGCCCGAGAAGGAAGGAATTTAGCCAAGGCTATCAACAGCAGCAGTATCAGCAGCCCCCTCCTGCGCCTAACCGACAGCAACAGCAAGTGAGACAAGGCCAAGGGCAGACACGACAAGGCCAAGGGCAGACACGACAAGGCCAGGGACAACAGAGACAAGGACAGCAACACCGACCCCAAAGGCAAGGCCGCGCTTATGCCTTGACACAAGAAGAGGCAGAAGCGGCAGAACATGCGGTTGTAGGTAAGGTTTCTGTTTGTGGTATTGAAGCTAAAGTGTTGTTTGATTCGGGATCTTCACACTCCTTCATCTCACCTCGGTTCTCTAGTAGGATACAGGAATCGCCAGCACAGTTGCCATATGTGCTGAGCGTTATCACTCCGGTTGGTAAACGGGTAACCTGTGATGACTATTACCCTGGTTGTCGAGTTCTCATCGGAGAAGTTCTTCTCCCAGCGGAACTTATTGTGCTACCCATGCACGACTTCGATGTAATCCTAGGCATGGACTGGCTGACCAAATATATGGCCTGTTTGGATTGCTACCGTAAGACCGTCACCGTAAAGGTGAGTGAAGATGGTCCAAGTGCGGTGTTCCAAGGTGACAAGAAGAGTTCGAACACCAGATTGATTTCAGCACTTCGAGCGGAACGATTAATACATAGTGGTTGTGAGGGCTATATTGCCTTCATCGTAGAAAAGAAATCACCTAAGAAGTTAGAAGAAATATCTGTGGTTTGCGAATTTCCGGACGTATTCCCGGATGAAGTACCCGGCCTCCCACCAATCAGGGAAGTGGATTTTACTATAGAGCTGGTACCCGGTACCGCTCCCATATCTAAGGCCCCATATAGAATGGCCCCGGCAGAGCTACGTGAACTGAAACTGCAGTTACAAGAATTATTGGATAAAGGGTTTGTTCGCCCTAGCACATCTCCTTGGGGAGCCCCAGTTTTATTTGTGAAGAAGAAGGATGGCACCCTTAGAATGTGTATTGATTACCGGCAGTTGAATCAGGTGACAATTAAAAACAAATATCCACTGCCTAGAATTGATGAATTGTTTGATCAGCTACAAGGTGCAACACATTTTTCGAAGATCGATCTTAGGTCTGGATATCATCAGCTGCGAGTTAGGGACCAAGATGCATCAAAGACAGCTTTCAGGACGAGATATGGGCATTACGAATTCTTGGTTATGCCTTTTGGATTGACAAATGCCCCCGCAGTGTTTATGGCCTTAATGAACAAGATCTTCTCATCCTATCTTGATCAGTTCGTAGTAATTTTCATCGATGATGTTTTGGTGTACTCCAAGACCAAAGGCGAGCATGCGGAGCATCTGAGGACCTCTCTACAATTGCTAAGGGACCACCGACTGTATGCTAAACTGGACAAATGTGAATTTTGGCTGGAACAAGTTGCCTTTTTAGGGCATATAATTTCTAAGGATGGGCTGGCAGTAGATCCGGCTAAGATTGAGGCTATAACTACTTGGCAGAGTCCCAAAACCGTTGCAGAAATTAGAAGTTTTGTTGGCTTGGCCGGTTATTATAGAAGGTTCGTGAAGGACTTTTCCAAAATAGTCGCCCCTTTGACTAAGTTGACACGAAAGAACGAACCATTTGTGTGGTCCGCTGAGTGTGAGTCGAGTTTCCAACTGCTTAAGGAGAAGTTAACCTCAGCCCCGATCTTATCCCTGCCAGAAGGGAGTGGCGGATTTGTTATCTATACAGATGCTTCAGGGATTGGGCTAGGGTGTGTACTCATGCAGAATGGAAAAGTAATAGCATACGGATCTCGCCAATTGAAGGAACATGAGAAAAACTATGCCGTACATGACTTGGAATTGGCTGCAGTGATCTTCGCGCTGAAGATGTGGAGACATTACTTATACGGAGAGAAATTTGAAGTCCATAGTGATCACCGTAGTCTCCAGTATCTGTTTTCGCAGCATGATCTTAACATGAGACAGCGCAGGTGGTTGGAATTCATAAAGGATTATGACTTTCCGATTAGATACTTCCCTGGAAAAGGGAATGTAGTAGCTGATGCTTTAAGCAGGAAATCCACCACCGAGTTGGCAGCCTTGTGTGGTGAATGGTCCCTAGTGGAGGAATTCCGAGATCTGGACGCGGAAGTTGAATTCGTAGATGATAAGGTCATGTTAGTGGCTATGTCAGTCTTCGAACCCACCTTGATTCAGCAGATCAAGGAGAGACAGTTTGAAGACCCGGAGTTTGTCAAGATTCGTGATCATATTTCTGAGAAACCGGACTTCAGGAGTGTAGATGGCGTGTTGTACTTCCGAGATCGGCTTTGTGTTCCAGGAGTTCAAAATCATAACCTAAAGAGGGCAATTATGACTGAAGCACACCATGCTCGGTATTCCATGCACCCAGGGAGTACAAAAATGTACCGGAATCTACATGGCAGGTTTTGGTGGAATAACATGAAGAGGGACATAGCAGGCTTTGTGGCCAAATGCCTTACCTGCCAACGAGTGAAGGCTGAGCACAGGAAGCCTCCCGGTTTGTTACACCCTCTACAGATCCCTAAATGGAAATGGGAGAATCTGACGATGGATTTTGTTTCCGGACTACCTCGAACAAGTAGACACCATGATGTAGTGTGGGTGATTGTCGACCGACTAACAAAATCAGCCCACTTTATTCCCATCAAGAAAGGGATGAAATTTCAGGAAATGGCCAAGATCTTCATTGATGAGGTTGTACGGCTACATGGTACCCCGGTCTCAATTGTATCCGACCGAGATAGTAGGTTCGTGTCCTCCTTTTGGCAGTCTTTCCAGACGTCTTTAGGCACCAAACTCAGTTTTAGCACGGCTTACCATCCTCAAACAGATGGGCAATCGGAACGAACGATACAGACCCTGGAAGATATGCTACGAGCTAGCGTAATGGATTTCGGAAAGGAGTGGGATGAGCACCTCTCCTTGTGCGAGTTTGCATATAATAACAGCTTTCACGCGAGCATCGGTATGGCCCCATTTGAAGCCTTGTATGGACGAAAGTGCCGTACGCCAGTTTGCTGGGAAGAAGTTGGGGTTAGGAGTTTCCATGGACCCACTCTGGTAGCGGATACAGCAGAGAAAGTACAAAAAGTACAAGATAGACTGAGAACTGCACGATCACGCCAGAAGAGTTATGCAGATAACCGCCGCCGGCCCCTCGAGTTCCAAGTGGGGGACAGAGTTTTCCTAAAAGTTTCCCCAATGAAGGGTACTATCAGGTTTGGCCAGAAGGGTAAGCTTGCTCCTCGGTTCGTCGGGCCTTTTGAAATACAGAGTAGAGTGGGAGACTTAGCTTATCGGTTGGAGTTGCCACCCTCGCTTGCAGGAGTCCATAATGTGTTCCATGTGTCAATGCTCCGGAAATACCTCCCAGATCCGTCACATGTTCTTGAGTTGGATGATGTACAGGTACGGCCTAATGTGAGCTACGAAGAGAGACCCCTTCGTATCGTTGACACTAAGGAACAGGTGCTGCGTACACGAACGATCAAATGGGTCAAGGTGTTATGGAATCACCATGGACAGGAAGAGGCCACTTGGGAACTTGAAGATCAAATTCGGGCTAAATATCCAGAGCTACTACCTAAGGTACGTGCATTCGGAGGACCGAATGATCTTAAGTGGGGGAGGATGTAAGGACCCGAACCCCCACTAATCTTAGTTACGTTAATTAACCTTGTTTTATATTGATTAAGACTTGTTGAGGGTTAATTCAGTGTGAATTATTGGGTTTGGACCCCACTTAGGTAGTTAAGGGCATTTTAGTAAATTTTTCTTATGCCTCTAGGTTACCCCGTCCATCTCCTTACGTGTGATTCATCGCGTAGATCATCTTTTGTGTTGAGCCCGAGTTGATCCGGACTCATCTTAAGCCGATTGGAGCCCTTCCGGACTAAACTGAAAATTCTAGAAACAAGTGGGCTAGTGTGCAACTTCAGGAAAACATGTTTCAAAAGGGGAAACTAACGTGCACTCTCCTTCTTCCTCTCTCGTTTTCTTGGCTGGAATCTGGTCTGCTGGGTGTCTTCTTCTCACCTTGACTTCAATCAAGTATGGTGGGCCTTTGAGGGTGTGCATGCACAAGGGATGGCATCCACCCACGTTCTTCTTCCCCATTGACCATGTTCCATTACATTCTAGTGTAAAGTGATCTCTCCTCCAAGAGTGATCTCTCCTCCAAGTTACAACAATACAAGGTAAGGAATAGGTTCCATTTCGTCTTCTTGGGTTTGTTAGGATCATAGGGACTTCGTTATTGACATGCATGTGGATTCTTCCACATTTTGGGCCTATGTGTAGAGAACCCATTAGAGAACCCATTACAGTACTGGGAGCTTCCTCTGAGCATACAGCAAGAAGGATCTAGGAAGGCCTAAACACGGTAACAAGGCAAGTATTAAGTTATAGGTACTGCATGCATGGTTGAATGTGGATGATTTGAGTTAGTTCTTGCATTTCCAATTCCCAGCCACTTCAATGCTATTGTTTTAATTGATACAAATGAGGTGTGAATCAAGTAGGAATGATGGAGATGGGATACTCTCACTCTCAGGAGTACTTCAGTTGAGCTTCAGAATTCCCGTATAAGCTAGTGCTGTAGTGAGCTCGTACAGAAAAGTGAGCTACAGAACTGTCTGAGATTTTCTGAAGCTTACGGCGAAGATACGGCTAAGCCGTGAGCTCTTACGGCTCAATGTCCAGAGAGCAGTAAAATGAGGTTTTGTACTACGGCTCACTTACGGCTACGCCGTGAAATCCACTACGGCTAAGCCGTACCCAGCCCGTAGCCTAGCCGTAGGTCTTTCTACGGCGAACTTTCCAGAGAGCTCACAGAACCAGTTCCTTCTACGGCCTGCATACGGCTGCACCGTGAGATACCCTACGGCTAAGCCGTAACCTCCCCGTGACCCAGCCGTAGGCTTAGCACGGCTAAGCCGTAGGCCAATATACGGTTGAACCGTAACCCCACGGAAAAATCCGGACGACTGTGACCCCCTCTCGGCTAAGCCGTAACCCTGTATACGGCTAAGCCGTAAGAACCCAGTGAACGTAAGATGTTAGGAGTCTCGATGATGTTGTAGGGCTTTAGTCATGGTACCCTCTATACCCCCTTTGGCCATTGGTAATTATACGTTGGAATGAATGAAGGATTCCCCAATGGTAAGTCATGGATGTTGGCATGAGAAGGGTGTTCCGTATACACAATGTAATACCCAGACGCGGTAACACAGCGACACCGAACATCTCATGTGTACCTCGTACTGAATGTCCTTGGGGAATTAGGAGACTGCTTCATCTAAATGCAATCATATCATATTGATACATAACACTACCTTTGACATGACTGTTATCGCATTCACTTCCTCTAACAAACCCCGAGGCAATTCAGACCTGAGCTTCTAATGAGTGCGTGTCTGACAAGCCAGAGCTTCTATTGAGTGTGTGCTTGCTAGCCAAGGGTGTAGCGGAGGCTCGGGCCTTGTAGCCTACCTGCATGTATTTCGTTTAAGTATTCGTTGTTTCATGACTATCTATTTCTTGTATATGTTATGATTGTATGATTGACTTCGAGTCGGCACCACTTGGCTTCTGCCCTTTGGGTATTATATGTCACCACTACAGTAGGTTTACGGAGGGGTTGTCGACGCTCCTCGGGAAGCTAGCTTGATCCCCTAGCGACCCATACGTTATGTATGCTCCCTTTGGGAGAATAGAGCATCGTGGTTGCCAATCAGTATGTATAACACTAAGTTTCACTCATGCATCATGTTTAGTGATTGTTCTTGCTAATGTATTTTGTTATATTAATTCCTATGCTTAGTACTTGCTTAACCGTCGTGTTAACAGTGTTACCCTCGGTATTGCAGATTCAGCACCCGCTCCCGACACGAATGCTGACGCGGCCCCGGAAGATACCCCAACGGTACCTCGGGGTGTAGGTGAATGGATGGATGGCGACGTTTACTACTAGCCATCCTACGGAGAGCGTCTCTTCAGGGAATATTATGTTGAAGACTTGTGTATCACCTTAAGGACTGATTTTGGGAACGTATTTTTAAGGACTATAACACTATTGTATGTAATTATGCTCTAATAGACTATGAACTTTATGTGCTCTTGATGATTATTGAGTATTTCACAGGTTCTCGATTATGATAGTTTATGTTTGTACGTGTGTCAGCTTACCTCACACGTTCCTGTGGAATCTCCCTTGTAGGAATTCGTGCAAACTTCTTCAGGGCACGGATTTCTACGGGATTACGTATCCACGCCCTGGGGGCCCACTCAAATCCCCAAATTCCCGGGATTGGGGCGTGACAAAAATGCACGCATGTGATATGAACAATGCATGGCCAAAAGCCAAGGAGGATTTACAAATCCAACATCCAACCAACAGTTGCAAAGAATAGAAGCTAATGAGCATGTTGAAAACCATTCTAGACCAAAACTCCAATTGACCTAGTTGTGGGGAAGGAAAGACCTTACTAGTGGTTGTATGGTTTGGGGGAAAACTTAAACGACGGGTTGTTAAAGAGAGGAGTGATTAAGGAAGGAGCTTTTGGCCGCATTCTGGCAACCTGGCGGCTGGGATTTCTGGCGGCAGTAGGTGAGAGTAGGAAGAAGAAGGAAGGGAGAAATGGGGAAGAAAAGGGAAGCAAGAAGGGAAAGAAAGAGAGGAAGAAAGGAAGGAAAAGAAGGAGAAGAGGGAGGGTAGTGGCCGGCGAAAGAGGGGAGTTTGGATCCTTTGATGGGAGCTGTTGGTGAGTGGAAGGAGGAAATCGGGAGATAGAGAGAAAGAAGGGAAAATGGGGCGAGGACATTTTAGCTGGGGCAAATAAGAGTTAAGGGATAGAGAAATAAAATAAGTAAAAGAAAAGAGAATAAGATGGGGGGAGAGAGAGAGAGAGGTGGGGTGGGATTGGTTTTGATGAGGAAAAATATGAGAGAGTAAGTGGGGCAGTTTTGTTTTTAAAATAAGGTGGGGCCCACTTTAATTAAAAGTTTGATTAAAACTTGTTTTGGCCATAACTTATAAACTAGAGGTTGGATTGAGTCACCGCAAATGCAAATGTTCACGAAATTTAATGAGCTTCCCAATGACACCACTTTTGGCATTGTTTGAAAGAGTTGGAATTTTGGCCTATTTTAATGTGTTGGGTATTTTTCATGAAAGGCTTAATTTTTAGAAAATAAGATATTTAGTGGCTGAGATGACTCTGCATCGGTTAGGGTAGAAGGGGAAGGTTAATGGGATTAAGAGAGCTACCCAATGAGCCCAAAATCTTACAATTTGAAAAACTACGAAAAAGGGCTTTAACTTTCTAAAATTGCAAACTAACCCCTATTGAACTCAAACGAGCTTGAAACCCGAACAAGACTTCGTACAAACGATTTTAACAGTAATTCGGATTTTGCTTCTAAACGCACTTAATTGACTTAGGCAATTAACTAAAACTAACTACATCTTGGGAGTTCAGGATGTTACAAAGAAGAACAAAACACACACACACCCAAAAGTGTGAAGATGAGAAAATGTGGGTTTGGTATGGAAAAGGTGATGATAGGGTGTTTGATTTTCAACACGTGGGGATGGCAACCTATTTTTCAGTTGTATAGCTGTGGAAAGGGCTGCTGGCAAAACACGAACAGGGATTGAGGATTCCAAACGGAGGGATCAAACGATGTCCAAAAGGTGTCTATTCATTTGTTTAGATACCCTATTTTGTTGCAGGATGTAGGAACATATTCGCTGGGATATGATCCCTTCGATTTGGAGAAATTGTGGAAAATCTTTTAACTTCCCAAAGCTATTGAAAACATGTTCGAACCCCAACACTAAGTTGGTCCACATATAAAACACCCATAAAAACTAATAATCATAATTAGTTACCCATAATTAGCCATAAGTACATATAATAATGGTTGGGGTCTTTACACATATCTCGTACGTATGCCGCACCATTATCGGGCCATACTGTGTTCATGCGGGTGTATCGTCTTTTTTGCCGCATCCATGTATTACAGAAGGTAAGCATACTCGGCACCTATGCACCAAAGGACAGCATCAGCAAACTACAAAAGTCATGGCAAATGCGTAAACATCATCCAGAATACCATGTAATATAGGAAAGCAAGTAAAGAAAGGGATGATCATGTGAAGAATACACCAGATGGTCTATGGAGAAACAAAAACAATAAAGAGGGAAAGGAAACACCCTAACCACCTCTACGCACCCACACACACAGCCCCTACATAGAGGCGCCCCTCCTGTGCTGAACTAACAGCATTAGTGATGTTCGACACACAATAAATCCTAAGTCAAGTGAAGGGTTCGCATTTCCGTGCAAATGGTCCAATCATTGGAGAAATTATTCACGTTCATCATTCGGTTCCACACCAAGTACACACACACACACTGAATAGTCCTTTTTGAGCATCACACTGCTTACCAAACTACAACATGGTCCAATCAATGCAAGAGGGTGTTACCTCTAAGAAATGCACACAAGCGATATGAACACTGCATGCCCAAAAGCCAAGGAGGATTTAGAAATCCGACCAGCAATTACAAAGAAAAGAAGCTAATGAGCATGCTAAAAGCCATTTTAGACTAAAACTCCAATTGACCTAGCTATGGGGAAGGGAAGACCTTACTTAGTGCTTGTATGATTTGGGGAAAACTTGAAAGAGGGGTTCTTGAAGAGAGGAGTGGTCAAGGAAGGAGCTTTCGGCAGCATTTCGGCGACCTAGCGGGCTGGGTTCTGGTAATAGTAGGTGAGAGGAGAAAGAAGAAGGAAGGGAGAAATGGGGAAGAAAAGGGAAGCAAGAAGGGAAAGAAAGAGAGGAAAAAAGGGGAAGGGAAAGGAGAAGAGGGAGGGTCTGTGGCTGGCGAGAGAGTGGGGAGTTCGGATCCTCTGATGGGAGCTGTTGGTGAGGGGAAAAGAGGAAATTGGGAGACAGAGAGAGAAGGGAAAATGGGGCAAGGACATTTCAGCTGGGGGAAATAAGGGATAAGGGACAGGGAAATAAAATAAGAAAAAGAAAAGAGACTATGATGGGGGAGAGAAAGAGAGAGAATAATAATGGAGGAGACAGAATGAGGAGTGAGAGGTGGGGTGGGATCGGTTTTGATGAGGGAAAATAAGAGAGCGTAAGTGGGGAAATAAGGGATAAGGGACAGGGAAATAAAATAAGAAAAAGAAAAGAGACTATGATGGGGGAGAGAAAGAGAGAGAATAATAATGGAGGAGACAGAATGAGGAGTGAGAGGTGGGGTGAGATCGGTTTTGATGAGGGAAAATAAGAGAGCGTAAGTGGAGAGGCTTTGTTTTTAAAATAAGGTGGGGCCCGCTTTAATTAAAAGTTTGATTAAAACTTGTTTTGACCATAACTTATAAATCAGAGGTCGGATTGAGTCACCACAAATGCCAATGTTCACGAAATTTAATGAGCTTCCCAATGACACCACTCTTAGCTTGGTTTAAAAGAGTCGGAATTTGGCTTATTTTAATGTGTTGGTTATCTTTTATAAAAGGCTTAATTTTCAGAAAATAAGATATTTAGTGGCTGAGATGGGCCTAGGTTGGTTAGGGTAGAATGGGAAGGTTAATGGGATTAAGAGAGCTACCCAATGAGCCCAAAATCTCACAATTCGAAAAACTATGAAAAAGGGCTTTTAATTTTCTAAAATTGCAAACTACACCTTATTGAACTCAAACAAGCTCAAAACCCGAACAAGACTTTGTACAGACGATTTTAACAATAATTTGGTCTTGCATAGCTTCTAAATGCACTTAATTGACTCATCATCATCATCCCAACTGTGTTGGGGTCGACTATATGAATTCTGTTTCTCCATTCCATTCTATTTTGAGCCAAATCCTTATATAAGTTAAACTTTTTCAAATCAGATTTAATGACCTGTATCAATGTTTTCTTCGGCGTACCCCTACCTCTTGATGGGCCATCTACATGGATATTCAAACTTTCTCTCACCGGTGCCATTAATGGCATGCGATCAATACGCCCAAACCATCTTAAATGGGTTTCTCTAATCTTATCCCATATTGGTGCTGCCCCTAAATGCCACTTATTTCTAATTTTATCTTTCATAGTTTTACCACTTATCTACCTAAGCATTCTCATCTCAGCCACATCCATCTTATGTATGTCTTCTTAATTGGCCAACATTCTGCTCCATATGTTATACCTAGTCTAACTACTGTCTTGTAAAAATTACTCTCGAATTTCATTGGCATTATTCATCTGTCATGAAGCACTCCAGAAGCTAATCTCCACTCCAGCCATCCAGCTTTTATTTAATGCTTAACATCTTCGTTAATCTCCCCATCTTTATAATCATCGAGCTCAAATACCAAAAAGAATCTCTACATGGTATCTCATGGTTTCAATTTTGATAGTGGTTTCAACACTTTGTATATGTCCACTGAAGTTGTGTAATAACCCTGAATTTTTTTGAGTGGGCCAACTGGGTTTAGAAAGGCCCAGTTTCGACTAGTCCAACTCATGACTGGATTGGGCTACTGGGCCAAAACTTTCAGGTTCAGATATATGATCTAAATCCACTTATTTGTGACTGTGTAGCTTCCCAAAGAAGGCTCCTCGTTTTATACCAATAGACATAACTTTTGGCCTTCCCCATATGACCTTTAAAAGCGGAGAATTTCTTTTAGGACTCCTCCATTGGACGTCCAATACTCTATAAGAAGAGACCTCCTCTCTTCTTTGGCCACTTTCTCATGGATGAAGAGTAGAAGTCTAATGTTTTGATATTTGAAAATTGAAGCAAAGAATTTCGGCAAGGAGCTTTTGCCTAGTGGATGTTTGATTTGAGGTCACTCATTACTTACACCAGGTGAATAGAACTTCTCATACATTCAATCGAATATTTTGCTATCAATGAAAATGATTCTTCATAAATCATTGTGTTGAATTGAACCAATGTACATATATATAAGTTCCTGTAGATATTTGTGCCTAAGAACAAGGTGCAAATCCATCTTTGAGATTGATAGGCAACCTCATGGATGTGTTTCCTTTGATTTAGACCAATGAGAGTCCGTTATACTAACAATCAGACCTGTGCTGATGGATTTACAAGGCTGTCGATATGTCTGTAATGGAAAATAAAGGTTTAAACTTCCCATCTTTGTGCAGATGTTTGGTTAATTGTTTCCTATGATAAATATGCTTCTGAAGGATTGTTTTATCATTCAATATGATAGTTTAATGTGTAAATTAATTTAGAACTGGGACAAGTACCAATTCAAGTCGTCAAAAAGAAGCCTGATTGTTTGTGGGTGGTGGGCCCATGTGGCCCACCTGATCTAGGATCAAGCTCCCACATCTAAAAGGGGACTGGTGGACGACCACGGGAATGGTGGACCCATAATGATTGGACCATTGGGCCCCCTTCATCCAAAGGATCCAAATGGACTAGGCCTGAGACCCACTTCATTTGGCACAGGTTCTGTTGAACCATATTTCTTTTATATTGTTGTGAGAAACTAATTAGAGTCACATGACATAAATTCTGGATATTTGTATAGAAGCTTTCCTTCCTTAAGAGTGGTTTAAACCTTACATCTTTAAGAAGTAACAGTGACTGCTACTCCCCTAATGGTAATTAACTGTGAAAATGTTCTATTAGTATGATAATTTGTTGTAACCTTATGTGTATTATAGTATAATGTCTAAGAAGCACCTTCATTTTCTATTAAATTAAGAACATGTGATCAAGATGAAAAAAAAATACTGTAATTAGTTTGAGATCAAATTTTAACTGCCTTTATCTTATTGTTAGATTGTTTTACTATTCATTAGTAGTATTCTAATTCTTATTTTTATTAGATTCAGGTTTAATATTATCAATAAAAACTATTGTGTTAAGCGAGTATTTAAAGTGGGACTCATGACACCTGAACATAATGATTAGATCAAATTTAAATGTAGGTATTTGGATCTAGTTTTTATTCTATGACAAAACAGAAAATCGAAGACGTGGTCAATGCCACATTACTGCGATACCAATAATGATCCAGAGTGGGGCGAGATTCAATAGGAAATATGTGGGATTGGCCAATGGTAAATGTGATGATGACTATTATAAAACCTATGAACAAGAAAATGAACCCAGTATTATGATTGCTATGGAGTATTTGTTGTTACGCTGGTATTGGGTTCAATCTTCGAATGACGAATGGTGACAGTTTTGTCATGAAAAAAATATAAATTTCCATGTGGGAACATGAGAACTACTATGAATTGAGATGGGTGACGGTCTTGTCACGACACGAATATGAATCTCCTTGTTCAAACAACTCCTATGAATTAAGATGGGTGACAATCTTGTCATGACACGAATATAAATTCTCTTGTTCAAATAACTCCTATGAATTAGGATGGGTGATAGTCTTGTCATGACGCGAATATGAAGACCGGATGAAAGTACAAAATAACAATCATGGTATACGTTAAGCCATCTTGTTGAATAAGATAATAGATTTGTAGTAAGGTGTAGTGAAAGAAATACATGGTTCAATGGTAGGGAGTGTGACACATTACCAATAGCAGTAATAGGAATACTGCCACCATCTGTAGTATTGATTTGGAGATTTCCATCATATTTCTTTAGATTAGAAAGATTGTCTTTTGAAAAAGTTATATAATTGGAAGCTTCCAAATCAAGGTACCAAGTGGAAGTAAAAGTTTTGGTTTTACCCACAAGGTACCAAGATTAGAAAAATCATTGACAATCATTTGTTGAACCAATTCGGGAGTAAGAGTGCCAGAGGAGGTAGGTGGTACAATAGTAGATGTATTGGTGATCGGCTTTTGCATGGTTGCGGGATTAGCCTTTTGATTCTAAGGGTGCTTCTTGTTAAGTAAATTGTTTGCCGCAACTCTTAACGCCTAAGCATTTTGGTTGCAATGGTTAGCAATTCTTGAGTGAGCGTGCCAGAGGAGGTAGGTGGTACAATAGTAGATGTATTGGTGATCGGCTTTTGCATGGTTGCGGGATTAGCCTTTTGATTATGAGGGTGCTTCTTGTTAAGTAAATTGTTTGCCGCAACTCTTAACGCCTAGGCATTTTGGTTGCAATGGTTAGCAATTCTTGAAATGGTATTAGAGCTACCACAGGTCTTGGGTTCAAATTCATGCTGCCGTGTCCTTAGTATTATGTTGCAAGTGCAAGCGTGCAGGGCAGAAGGCCCCATGCAACTCTATGACGGGCGTGTGCTTTGAGTTTGGGCTATGTTTTTCCCGACGGAGGTGTTAAGTATATTGTTTGCCGCAACTCTAATGCCTAGGCATTTTGGTTGTAATGGTTAGTGACTCTTGACACTTCCTGTATTTTGGAAGAACATGTCCTTTATTTTTCCATTAAGAACAAAATTTTTGGTTGCATTGTGTAGCAAAATGTCCATATTTTTGACAACTGTAACATTGTATCTAGCTTATCTCACTCCCTTGTGGATTTCCCTTCGTAGCAAAGGTGACATATATGAGACCACTTGAAGTTTGTTGAGCAAGTGCAGCTTGTGTAGCAAGTCATTCTTGTTGCAGAAGTTCATTCAAGCAGGTTTCAATTGATGGTGAACGTATGTGACTCATTAAATTGGATTGGATCATTTCAAACTTCAGATTTGGTTTCATTAAGAACTGATCTCTTTGAGTAGTCTTATGAATATTTTGAAGAGTTGCCAAGGATGTAGTAGGAATATCCGTATAAATGATTTCAGCATAGTCAGCCCACAAGCTAATGAATTGGGAGTAGTAAGTCTGGATGGACATGCTCCCTACGTATATTGGGCTATCTTATGTTCCAAATGAAATTTCCGTTCCGAATTCTCTTGCTGATAGATGGCTCTCAAATAGTCCCACATGTCTTTAGTAATCTTGTAGGGTCTAAGATGCAAAATAAATTGGGATTCAATAGAGCTAAGAATCCAACTCATAATCTGGGCATCTTTGGTATCCCATTTTGGGATTGCTTTTTCATTGGTGGGTCTAGAATCAGATCCATCAACATGACCCCACAAATTGGCGGACATAGGAGTTTTGGTTGAGGGGGGCTTACGTTAGTCACTTGAAAAGTCCATTGGTATTTTTTTCATTGTTTTTGTATCAAATCTAATAAAAAAATTAACATATGTAATAAAGCACGCAATTAACACACATCTTATCGAAATATTTAACTTGTTTTCTTCCAATCTAAATTAGATGTCATACAACTATAGGAATTCGAAAGGAACCAAGCCATACACCTCAGCTTGATATGAAATTGAAAGATGAAGATCTCCAAGATATTTTAGCCTCGCGCCAAGCCACTTAAGAGAAGAAAAATGGTGGCAGAAAATAATCCACTTGAGAAACATGTGATTGAGAGTCATTTAAACAGAAACTACTCCATGTGACTGAACTTTCAATGTCAATGAGAGTTATTTAAACATGTGATTGAGAGTCATCTAAATAAAAAACAATGTCCAAAATATTTCTTGACTTTGATGTGAATTCTTTGTGTTCTAAGCAAGTTGCAGACGAAAATGCAATTGGATATGAGACCAACTTCATGCAAATAGCAAAAAATTCAAAAAAACTAAATTTCAACTAAAGGAAAAAATGTTAAATTTCAATACCATATTAGAAAGAATGTTTAATATCAACTAAAACACATCACTAGAACATGGAGAATCCTGCTAATTTGTCGCATTGTAAACCGGCCATGGATTATTAGAGAGACCATTAATAAGGATAGACCCTCTACAAGCAAATAGGCCCTTATTGAAGTAAAATTCTATGATTTGTCATTAGAGGGGATCTATGATGCCTAGATGCAGACATGGGTATGGATACGGACAGGGAACGAGGGTTCGATGCACCGACTTGAAGATTTTAGGACACAGATATGGGTACGACATTTCAAAAAATATATACATATAAATACTTATTGTAGTGCTTAAATATTACGAGGCCCATTGTGTAGATAAAATTTTCAATGAGATGGGCCTGATAGTATCTTAGCATAGAAAAAAAGAAAAGAAAAGAAAAGAAAAGTGAGCTGAGTGTCTAGTTGGCCCAATAGCTTAACATTAAAATAAAAAAAAAAGAAAAAAAAAAGCCCAATGGGCCCATTCTCATTAATAAAATGCGATGGGTTTTTTTGCCCTTTTTGCATCTCTAGGGCATCATTGAACAATAAAAAAGAAGAAGAAGAAGAAGAATGAATAAGAAGTGGAAGCGTACATGTCGCCTGAAGCTAGAAGCAGCAACAGTAGCAGAAAGCAAAACAGTGCTCTACCACCTTCTTGAAAAAGCAACCCTTAAAAAAAAAGCAACAGCCCCTGTCAAGTTAGTTGTCTTCTTCCTCGTTGCCACCTTCTTCTCATCTCCTTTTTTACTTTCCTTTTGATCAAACTGAGAGAGGGCTCATTTAGGAGTAAATTGATCAAAATAGACAAAATTTGCTGTAATTTTGGGCAAAAAATATTGCATAACCGTATCTTAAAATTAAGGGCGGTATCTTGCCGTATACCATACCCATATCCGTATCGTATCGTATTGATACGGGTACCACAGGGCATTTGGAGTATCCATGTATCATAGGAGGGGATGTCATCCATTTAGATTAATCCAAATTATCAAATCCTACGCTTTGAAACTTATGCTGTGTGGGTTACTTTGGAAAAAAATAGAAACGGGTATCCACTTGGAAATCCTAACATAACTACATAGAAAATGGTGGACAGCTCTCTGCTCAAATGAAAAATCTTGTGGACCCAAAGCAACGACTAGCCATTTATTTATGCATCATACAATCCAGTGCTCCATGTGAGACTGACTTATGATCAGCAACTCCCACTCCAAACCCCAGAAACACACCCAAATTCTTACATGCATGAGTCCCATTGGTTATGCTACATCCAAATGACATGATTCATTCTGGAATTCAACGAATCCCTAAAATTTTGCAAGGCCCTTGGCATTTATGTGGTGGACCTCAAACCACCATGTTAGATATATCTCCTCTCCTCTCATTAGTAGGGCTTGAAAATGGAAGAATGCATCAATAAAAGATGGAAACCAGCATGCTAATTAGATTGTCATTTTTTTTCCTAGGTATATAAATACGAACACAATCAGGCTCATAAGTCCATTGCTCATTTAACTTATCCTTCTGGTGTTTCCTTTCTTTTCTTTACTCTAAAAGCGAAAACTTTCAACTTATTCTAGTGGCCTAATTGACAATATTGCTTTTACAAGGAAACAAAATGCAGCTGAGATTGTTTTACTTACTCAATGTATCTCGATGAAGGGCCCAACTTAAGAAAGAACTTTTTGATGATTTCTATTTCCTTCATCTAACCATCTTTAGCATCCATTCAGGTCTTTTTTCTAAAAAAGGCAGATTTTCATAATTTTACCTTTTGCAATATATTGCATCAAATTGGACAAAGTGGTAGAGAGAGAGAGAGAGAGATAGAGAGAGCAGACTTGAGATATACTAGCCAGAGAGAGGGATGCCGGTGGTGGTGTTGTGCTCTGATGGTGATGTTGGTCGCCTGAGATGGTTCTAGGGACTTGGGGATTTTTGAGGGAGGGAAGCAGAGAGAGACAGAAATGGGATTTGGTAATTTTTTTTGAGAGGGAGGGAAAGAAACGAGAAAGGGGGAAAACTGGTAGGGGCTTAGGGATTTTTTAACTAGGGGCTGGGGCAAATGGGCCTTATGGCCCTTATGAGCTTTTCCATTTTTTTTTTTTTCTGGCATGGGGTTTTAGCCCCCAACCCATGATAAGTAGGTCCACCCCTGACCCCACAGCTCTTTACCTTTAAGGTAAATCTGTAATTGGAAGGCCCAAGAGGTGTAGTTTTTCTCATTAATTTTAATAATGGGATTTTCACTTTTATCCATTTGATCAACTGTCTTCGATTGAGAGAAAGAACTGCAAAGATAATTTAGGAGGGTAATAGAGCAGTCAAAACAAAAATGCAATGCAGATGTATCAAGATAATCTTAAAGGAATTATTCCTTCTTAAATCTGTGACCAAAAAACCAAGCACAGAAGAAGCCAGCATGTGCTGACCCCCAAAACAGAGAAAATAAGGTGCTGGGTAACCTCTATTTCAGGCACTAGAATGCTGGTTTTCCTTTGATAAAAAATCAAAGGAAAACCATCTGGCATAAAAAAACAGAGAATATGGTGCTGGGTGGCCATCTTTTATCTTCTTAACGGTGACCATCTTTTCTATTGACATTATCCAGTTCATCTCTAATCTAATTTTTTATTGTTATCATTCATTTTTTTGAATTGCCTTCGGAACATGCTGATTTGCCAGTTCACTCTCTTTCTTTCATTGCAGGTTGGTTCCAATAAGCTTCACCTGGCAAGAGTAGCAATGCTTAGTGCTATTCAGCTAAGGAAGGTGAACATTTCAGAAGCAATAGCTGAACTTGATAAGGCAAAACTTCTTTTAGATAATTCCATAAGGTTTGTGTTACTGCTCTTGATGTTCATTTCATTTAAATGGCCTCATATTTATGTCCGTGTTCATGTATTTTGGAAAGAATTGCATGAGGACTTGAATTTTGGTGATGTTTACTCTTCAAAATTCACTTCCCTTAAATGAACTTTCATAGGGAAGAAGCACTAGAATCATTAAGGAAAAAAATATGACTTAGCAAGCTCATGTTGTGTGCATCATCCAATAATCCAAACAATTGTTCTGAGGGGACTTACATCACATGGACTATGGTAAAGAAAATAGAAACCCTGACAAGAAGATCCTATAAATCTCACCTGAAGCATCTTTAGCTTTAAATTTGAGCTATTGTTGTATCTCACTCTATATATTTCTAAGCTGCAGTTAAAGATTCATGATCGTGTCATTAAGGAAGTCCTGGTCTATCAGTTAAGAACCTTGATCTTAAGTTCTATGGATTTGAATGAAGAAAGTTCTAGGGTTTTGCGAGAAATTGAGTAGAAAAGAAAATAAAGGAAAGGAAAAAAAAGAATTGGAGCAAAACAGATAGATGACTGTCACCTTTTATATTAATTTAATTTTTACTATTTACAGAATACCCCATAGAAAATTCTAATTAAGTAATCCTTGGACAACTTTGTAAATATTGAAAAGTTGTAAAGAAACTGTCTGATTAATGAAGACTAATTAGGTGTTGTCTCACAACACTATCTATAGTAGGACAATTAGATTAACAATCTAGATCATTTAGAATGGGCCACATGTAACAAGTCCTATGGATATTGTTAATATCCTAGATGATTATATAAATGAGGAATCGGATTTTACCCTAGTGAATCTGAAAGCGATCCTAGTAAATTTTCGACAAGCTACAGATATATGTTTCAGTGTTAAGTGATTGTACTAAGAGCCTTCTATTGCTTGATAGAATAGCAAGTCAAGTTTTGAATAATCCAAAAGAAAAAAGAAGCGGTGTGTGGAATAGTGGAGTGGCAAGAGAAAGTGGGAAAGATGAGCATGCTGCAGTTGTCATTCTGGTCAGTTTATGTTTATTTCTAATTAGTAGAACCTATGGAAATAAGTATTTCTATAATGCTTGGTTTTAATTATTGTTATAATGTTTTCACATGACAATCATTGGTTAGTCCATTATATTTTCGTCCATGTGTTGTCTGCTATATCATAATATCATGGTATGAATGGACCTATAAACTATGATGCCCAGATACGGCATGGATACGGCAAAGACATGGCAAAGACACTGTACGGACACGGATTTTACATGTAAAAAGTGAAGTATTAGATACGATACGATACAATACGTTGCCTATTTTGAAGTATCCGTGCATCATAGCCTATAAATGCTTTTTTAACCTTACATTGATGTGGGTTAAATTGATTGTATGTTTCATAAACTTGTGATACCAACCAATAAGGGTCTGAATTGATGCTTTGTGAAGTGCCAAAGCATGGAAAAGATATCTTCAAGAGACTCCCACAATGAGGAAACAAACATTAAAGAGAAATCTCAATCCACGAAGGAAAATCTTATTTTTCTCCAAAGTTTATGAGAAAATTCAATCCAGGAAGGAAATTTTTATTAAGCTCCAAAATTCCCTTTAATGTCTTACATGCATAGTTGAAAAACTCATTCCTTTTCTGAAAAACTCATAAAGCAAAACGAAAACCGTCCTCCAAAAATTTTGTTCCAAATTTCAGTCTATCTGAATCTAGTTTAGTCTATCTCTGTCCAATAATGCAAATTCTAAACTCTATGGTTGTGATGAATATTTGAAGCTTTAAACTTTATGGTTGTTGAATTTTACGACTGTTGGCCATAATGATGACATTAATTTGTTATGTTTAATTGTTCATATCATACACGCCATATTATGAATTGATTTAGTAGAGTAAGCTAAATGTATCAAATCATATTTTTAAAATTTATTATTAATATTGTGTGTTTTTATCTGTGCACATATGTTTCTAATTTTTATACCTTTTCTGAAGTGTAAATCTGAAATATTTCTTTAAAGTTCCAAATCAGCCGAACCATTGCAGTTTGGAGTCCAAACTGGAATAATTTTTCAATTATGCTTACAATGCTCATATATGTAAGAAAACAAAACCCTACATTCAAAGACTTCCTATGAAATTAGAAAGCTAATCCTAATTCCATTTTATTAATGAAATAAAGAACCAAAGAAAATCCTAGATGAAGAAGTAATCATTTGTCTTTGGATGTCCAGTTATTAGCCCTCCTTCTTTGGATCCTATGTGTGGGTCACTGATGAGGCTACATCGGCCCATAGGCTTTGTGTCAACTTGTATATCTCCCACTTGAGGGTTTGCAGGATATAGTATAGTGCAAGTCCAAAGGATGTATTGAGTGGAAAAGTTTTGTTACTGAATGATCTTATGATCATGTAGAATATGAGTTTGTTTACTATGTTGGTTAGAGTAAGAATCATGTGCCTATTGGAGGAACCAAGGATGAAAATGGTGGTAGCGGCTGGCAGTTGAAACACTAGTAACAGGGGATATATAACAGTAGTAGCATAGCAAGCTGTGACTAAGAAAAGTGGTAAAAAAATTTGGAAAAAATATCAAAAAAAAAAAACCAATTATATTGGAAAATATTTGAATTTAATGTTTTTTTAATAGTAACTAATTTATGGGGGTGTAGCAGTCCCTTAATTGCATGGAGGCCTTGTATTGATGTATGATATTGATCTATTTTTTTTTTCACATTTATTCATGTTGATTACTTATAATAACTTAGAAACTAATGGAATGCTTATGATCAAACCTTTTCATAAAAATATCTTCATTATTCATGTTCAATAGTAAACACTAGTTACATGACAAATGCCATAATAATTAATGACTTTATCAAAAGAAACAATGTACTTAACACTTTACACTAAAGAGTATAGAGTTGAGAAAGGACTACCTCTAATACCAATGGGAATGTCTTCCAAGGTTTATCGCGTCATTGTCCTCATCCCCATCTTTATTGTGATTGGTACCGCCACTACCAATACCATATTGCATGTGCTCACCATACTAATATTAGTGGGCATAGCGACGCATTCCTAATTTGAAGCAGTCGGATTGTCTAGGGCCCAAATACACCAAAAACCAAGAATATCCAGCAACTAGAACTGATTGCAGTAAAATAACGGAAATGCTAGAATGCAAATTGAGCAAGAAACAAAGTAAATAAACCCAAAACACTGCCCTAGAGCCTTCTCAACTACCTTGCCTTCACACGATAGAAGGGAGAGGAAATAAAACAAAGCAACACAATGCTTTAAAAACTGAAAATGTACTGTAGCATGCCTATGATAGTCGACCATTACATCCTTATATATTACTTAGTAGAAAGTACTAAAAAGTCTAGAGTGCTGTCAATCCTTTCCTAAATCATAATACATTGACTTTCTTCAGATGCATCAATGGACTCAACAAAGATGGTCCCAGTGACAGAGTATATTAAAAAAAATATTAATTGTGTTTGAGTGTTGCTCGTCCATCTGTCACACATAATGGTCTCCTCCCATATACCTTTAGCAGTAGCCACCCAACTCTTTATGTCTTCGTACTCAATTTCTAAATATTGGTACCCACATCATAGACGAAAGGTATTGTTATACTAGGATCAACCTTTGCTGCAACATATGCTATGGTTTGGAAGGAGAATCCACTGTTTGAGGTGGAATGTTCATATGAATTAGCTACTTTGTTGAAGCAGTGGCTAATTTTTCTTTGGCATTTTAAAGCATCTTTGATATTTTGCGCTATTTAGCCGACTCCTTTCCATGTGCTAGAGGATCTGTTGCCCTAGGTATTGCACTACTGAGATTCGGTGGTGCTTTATGTGAAGAAGTAATCTCTACTTCATCCTCTCGTTGTTGAGTTTTGAATGCTCAACACATTGTCCAGGCCATACCTTTCCCATTAAATGAGCGCCCTACACTAGATGAGCCCCCGACTCAATGTGTCTTTCTCTTTTGTGCCATCAACTTTTGTGCAGCTTTTATATTTGGTTCATCACTGTCATTGTCATAATTGGAGGGTATGATGCAGCCCTAGGGTTAGGACTGCGTGGAGGTGCCTAAGCACGTGTCCGACGACACTTCGAACGGTCACAAAGACTTCTACACACACGAGGACACGCCTCTCTGAAGAAAACCCAATTCTATTAATCAACCAAATCTGAGAATTTCTTCTTTACAAGGCCATATATATAGTTAAAGCAAACCTAATGAGCAAGAAAACCCTAGGCTAAAAATGGAAACTTTCCTAATAACAATTTAATTAAAACTCTACTAATAATAATCCTAATATAAGTTGAAGAGGGGCTGTTGTGGCCTAGACTGTATCATCCTCCTTGGGTTGAAAGAAGAGTTCGTCCTCGAACTCGATTCTGCTTCGGATTGCCAGTGTAAATGTGTTGAACATGAAGCACTTTCTTTGTGGCAGCTTTCCAGGAATTCTTCTTTGGCGGTTGTGGTTTTTCAGGATAAAGAGTAACTTGCTGTCCACCATGCATGAATGTATAGGTGTTGTCGCGTATACCATGAGTCCCATTCTTGTCATACATCCATGGACGGCCCAAGAAGATATCACCACTATCCATAAGTAACACATCACACTGGATTGTATCTGTGTAAGTCTCACCAATAGCAAAAGTAACTTTGCAAGTATGTCGAACATGCGCTTGATCACCATTCATTAGCCACTTGACAAAATAAGGACAGTTATGCTTATAAACTTTCAATTGGAGGCGATCAACAAGAGCTTAGGAGATGAGATTTTCACAACTTCCACTGTCAATAACAACTGTACAGTTTTGTCCCTGAATTATTCCTGCGGAACGGAAAATATTTTTGCGCAACCACTTATGCTCAACAGTTGGTGAAGCGTCCTTGAGGACAATAGGAGCATCATCTGGGGGCTCTGCATCGGTGAATTCAATTTCCCCAGTGTCAATATCCTTGGGATTGGCAATATCCTTAGGATCAGTGTCAGTACCCTTAGTATCATCTTGGATATTGTTATTAGCACCTTTAATCTCAATCAAATGTATTCGCTTTGGACATTCTGCTGCTCGATGTCCGTACTGATGACAATGAAAACAAACCATCTTATTTTGACTTTCAGTCCTAGCAAAAATCTGTCCATTGGATTTAGCTTCTTGTATAGATGAATTCTTCGGAGAAACCCATTTGGATTTTTGAACTTGATGATTTGCAATTCCCTTAGCCTTGATAGCATGTTGGATGAGTTCATCGACATAATCAAAATGTTGGAAGGCAAGGATATGCTGAATGTCTAGTTTCAACCCATTGAAAAGTCTATCAACTACCACATCATCATCTTCATTCAAGCTACAACGAGCTTGCAGAGTTAAAAATTCCTCAGAATATTCAATGACTGTTTTGGATTTTTGTTTCAAGTTTTGAAGGCTGGACCGTAGATCTCTTGCATAGTTGACAGGAAGGAATTTTTTGTTTCAAAATATTCTTCATCTCAGTCCATGTATCAACTGGGTCCATGTTTTGATTCCTCCGTTTTCTTTACAATTCAGCCCACCAAGTTGCAGCATAATTACGAAATCTAGTGGCAATTAGTGTGACTTTATGGTGCTCAGTCATTGGCTTATGTGCGAATATATTCTCCACGCACACTAACCAATCCATAAATTCCGCAGGCTGCAATTTTCCATTATATTCAGGAATCACAATTTTAAACCCCAAGTCTCGATCAGGATTATGGACTGGTGGATCCCGTGGATTCCGAATATGAGCACCATCTTCATGGTGGTGATGTACACGGTGATTATTTTCCAAATTTGTCACTCTAATATCCAATTGTTGCAGTGTGGTGTGCATGTCATCAACTTTGGCAGATAATTCTCTAATGGCACTAGCCAAATCTTCAAGTGAAGAAGATGAAGATTCAGCATCCACTTGCTTCTTAGGAGGCATTTTTTTTTTCAATGCAAAAGTTAAATCTGACTGACCTGATGTGTAGATCTACTCTTCAGAAGTATGCGGAGAAGGACAGATGGGAAATCGGAGCACTGTTGATGTTAATCTTGCTTAAATAAATTCTGACCATTAATTGAATGATGATGATGTGATGATAGTGCCAACTGACTGGGCACTTGTGATCTTCACAACTTGAGCGTCAAATACAGTAACAGATGGTTGGATTGTATTTAACGTGGGCCTTGTGAATGAGTTAGACTGAATGGACTTGACCCGACCCAAGCTCGAAATATGTGCCAGAGAAAGATCAAAAGGATACAGCTCGAGTCTTTCTGGTTCTCGGCTGCAAAGAGGTGGCGATGTCTGCAAAAGATGGCGATGTGGAAGAGCTGCGTCCTGGCTTGCGACGACTCCAACGGTAGCAGCGAGGGGGTGGAATCTCAGGGCAGGCGGCGGCGAGCTACGATCGGCGATAGCAGACAGCAGCGATGGTAGCATACGGCGGTGGCTACGATCAGCGGTAGCAGATAGCGGCGATGGCAGCGTACGGCGGTGGCTGGCGACAGCAGACCCCCGTGGGGACGACGGATGATGATGATGATGGTGCTGCGAAGGCAGTGACGATGGTGTTGCGATGATGCAAGGTATGTTTCCTTCTCGCTCTCAACTGCGGATCCTCTCTCTGCTGCTTCTTCCCTTTTTTCTTTTTTTTTTTCACTCCAGGGAGGATTGAAGGTGTTTGCAAGGAAGGGATCGTGCAGGATGATAGGGTGAGGTGTAGATCTGGGGTGGGGACTGTGGTGGGATTTCAGTGTTATGAGTCACGGCAGGGATATTGGGTCGTCTGGGATAGCAGTGGAGAGGATGGGACGAACAGTGGAAGGCAACAACGACGAACAGGGAGATTAGGGTTAGGGTTTGTGGATTTGGGTGGGGCGATGCAGGCAGGGAAGGTTTCTGATAAGGGGCCGACTGTTATATATAGGAAAGGGTTTCGGGACAGGGTTTTGGGGACTCTGGATTGTGTGGGAGCGGGGTATTCGGTGGTGGATCTAGGTAGACAGAGTCGTGGTTTTAGGGTTTGAAGAGGGTGGTAGTAGATTGGGTGTGATCTGGAATGGCAGCGGAGAGGATGGGTCGTCTGGGATAGCAGCGGAGAGGAGGAGATGAACAGTGGATGGGGTGACAAAGTCCGGGAACAACAGAAGGCTCTCGGCGACCAAATCTGGTCTCTGATACCAATCTGATGTAGCCCTAGGGTTAGGACTGCGTGGAGGTGCCTAAGCACGTGTCTGACGACACTTCGAACGGTCACAAAGACTTCAACACACACGAGGACGCGCCTCTCTGGGGAAAACTTAATTCTATTAATCAACCAAATCTGAGAATTTATTCTCTACAAAGCCATATATATAGTTAAAGCAAACTTAATGAGCAAGAAAACTCTAGGCTAAAAAGGGAAACTTTCCTAATAACAATTTAATTAGGACTCTACTAATAATAATCCTAATATAAGTTGAAGAGGGGCTGCTGGGGCCTAGACTGCATCAGGGTACTTCCTCCCCAAAGGCCTCAAAGCGGATATCATTAACTTCTTGTGTACCTTTTCTCTAGGATCTTTACTTTTCTTTATTTTGCTTGATTGAGAAGCCTTTTCATCTCTTCTTGAAGCCCTTTCGACACATTTGGACACCCGCAATATGGGCCAAATGCTGCTTGAATCTTGTTATGCCCACATTTGTTGTTTTATTACAAAAATCCCACTTAATTTTCAGTCCATTGCCATCAATTGCTACATTGTATTTCCACGCAAGATCTATTTAACATGCCATCTTCGCAAATGAGCATAGAAGTTGAACTTTGTGTCTTTCACACAGTAAAATACCTATATATATTATATATATTTGCTTATGAAAACCCATTCCGATGCAATTCAGTTGACTAAATTGAAAAAATAATTATTTAAAAAGTCATAAAAAGCCGAAATTAAAAATAAAATAAACATTAAGGAAGGTTAGGTTCATGTATTTGAATGGTAGATCTAGCACTTTCGAAGTATTTTGAAGTGTTTGGTTGCCCAAATTATAAAAAAAAATTCCTAAAAATCTGAAAATAAATATAAAAAATTCAAAACCATCAAGGAATGTTGGATTCATATTTGGGGTTCAAAGCTCTAAGACATTGTAATGATTTTGAAATGTTATGGTTGCTCAAATTATAAAAAAGTCCTAAAAAAAAACTGAAAATAAGAAATAAAAAATTCAAAAATATCAAGAAATGTAGGATTCATCTGTGGGATACATAGATCTAACACATTATAATGATTTTGAAGTTTTTTGGTGTACCAAATTGATATAATTTTTTTAATTCCTAAAAATCCAAAAATAAAAAATAAAAATAAAAAAATGAAAGAGGCATGGATTCCTGTATGGGAATCATAGATCTAACACATGAAGGTGATTTTAAAGTGATTCGGTTTACCACATTGAAAAAAAAAAATCATAAAATACCCTAAAATTCAAAATTTTAAAAAATAAATAAATTTAAAAATAAATGAAAGAATGTGGGATTTGTGGGATTCATCCATAGGATTCGTAGATCTAACACTCAGGAGCCATTTTCAGGTGATTTGGTTGGTTTTATTTAAGAAAAATTATTTTTTCTAAAAAAAATAAAAAATACTTATTTAAAAACAAAAATAATTCAAAAATCATAAAAAGTTGTTGGTTTGATTTATGGATACATAGGTCTAACCCTTAGATGCCATTTCCAAGAGGCTCCTGGAAAAAGAAAGAGAAATGAAAGCGAAAAGCTGAAGAAAAACACAAAAATACTTTGAAAATAATGCTTTGAGTTCAACGATGAACGGCTTTGATTTGCTTGGTCTTTGTGTTCTTTTTCTCATAGATTTAGAATTGAATGAAGTGACCTTAAGGACCCAACTTGCGGAGAAATTGTTGTCAAAATGGGGAAGGGGGCAGTAAAAAGTAGCGAGGAAACGATTATCAGGTTATTGGTTGGTTTTTAAACTCAACTGCTTCATATTGATATGGGCCACTATGTTTGTCGGCACCATAAATGTAAAAAAGAAAAAAAAATGAGAAAAAAGAAGTAGTGATATTTTGATCCTTGTTTGTAACCCTTTTTGTGTGGTCCTCAAGTCTTTAGATCTCTTCGGTGGATTGAAGAGTTCAAAGGAGAACTAAAAGAGTATATGAGTGCATTTGGAAATGGCTATAAGGTCATTGGCTGGATTTTTTAACCCAGCCGCTTTGTATTGAAAAGGGCCGCTATGTTTGCTAGTTGGGATGTGTGTGGGGGGGTGCGGGTTGGGTTGGAGGATATTTTGATCCTTGCTTGCAATGCTTTTGCTTGATGTTCAAGTGTTCATATCTCTTGGATGGCTTAAAGGGGTCAAGAGAGCACTTGGAGAGTGTATGAATGCCTTTGGATGTGCTCTCTACCCTATTAATTGTGTTAGGGATGAGTTTGTTGCCAAAAACATGGAGGATATCATATATATAAGGAGTTTCCCTCTAAAAATAGGCAATTTGCCTTTCACTTAGAATGGGCACTACCCTTTAAAAGGAGTGTGTGAGTTCAAGTCCTACTTGTAGAAGAAAAATTGGTCATTGCCCTACTACATGGTGCGTCCCGCACACCAATGGTGTGCTGATGGGGGCCAGATCAAGCATGACTTATCACTACCCCACCAACTCAACATGATATTGTTCGCTTCAGCATACGTGCCCACGCAAGGACTTCCCAGGTAGTCACCCATCATGGTACTGCTCCCACTAAAGCATGCTTAACTTAAAACATGTCATTTTGAGTTAAAGTGGGGTTTGACTTATAAGCCTAGGGATGTGGTCAGCGCCTTATCCGATGTGAGACTAGCGGAGGCTCTCCATTAGAGGCCCGTGGTTGACACACTTCGCCTCATGGTTAGGGGTGCTGCTTGGGCCAAGTTCTCACTCACCCTAACCAGAATAAGAGTCGTTCTCGGCTCTAATACCAATTGTCATAGCCCGGCCAAGTCAGTATGATATTGTCCGCTTTGGCCCACGCGCACTGAACACATGGGGACTTCCTTGGCGGTCACCCATCCTAGTTTGCTCCTACACAAGCACGGTTAACTTGGGATTTCTTATGTGATCTAGGGTCACACGACTTTAAAACGCATCATGTTAAGTTAAGACAGTGTTTAACTTATAAGCCTAGGGTGGCCTTATCCGATGTGGGACTAGCATAGGGTTTTTGTTGGAAGCCCATGGTTGACACGCTTCACCCCATGGTTAGGGGTGCCGCCCTTACCATGTTCTCACATGGCCCCATTTGATCCCCACTTCCTCATGTCTTTTGAGGTCAAAGTCCTTGTCAACTAGAGATGTCAAAGTGCCATAGTTGCCGAAAAGTCCTGAGTCCCCACTAATGGCCTTGTGAGGAAGGAAGGAGAAATAAGAGGAACATTATACCTTGAGCCTACTATATAATATTCTAAATGGTCACCTTTACTAGATATGAATATTTTTTATGCCTAGCATGCTGCTACTTCTATTTTGGAGGAAATCCATGTCTGTGCTATCAATTTTTTGTGTAGATCCATGACCTCTCCCAACTCTTTTGCTCCTCTAAATATATTTTACTTTACCCACCTTCCTCTGAAGGGCTTTATGCTCCTCATTTTATCTCCTTGGCACTTTGTGAGTAATGCCCTATTTCTTTTGGCAACTGGTACTTTCACAACATCCCATTTGGTGAGATGGGGTCCTTTGGATTCTCCTTCACATCTTGCAAGAGATCTCTTTGTTTCCCTTCTTAAGCATTTTAGTTACCTTAAGGGGTCGTTTGTTTTTTGCCATTTGCATATACAAACATTACTCATGTGAAATGGTTTCACACATTCATGTTTGTTTTTATATTTTACACATGTGGTGTGTAAATCCAATATGATTTTGGTGCGTAAATAGAATGCAAAAAGAGTAGAAACTTTTCACACCTCAATAGGTGTGAAAAGGATTCCCACCCGGCACACAAATGGCGCTGGTACAGGGCATCAACAGTAGTACTTCACGCCCAGCACGTTTTTTTTTTTTTTTTGGCCACTAAAATCATGATCATAACCGTCCAAGTTATTTGGAATGCCAAAAATGGCTATGGTGCAAAAAATCAGCCGTTGGATCATCTTATATTATGAGATCTTTATGACACAAATCGGGCCATTGATCTTCAATTCTGGGATTTTGTGGGCCCTGTTATCACAATCCAAATCGTTAATCTCATTCAGAATTCCATTTTCAGCTAGGAAACCAAATTGCAGACCTTCATTCATCATAGATCTTGAGATATCTTAAAAAGAACGTTTCCGCCACTAGATGCATCCTGCCAGTCCAGTTTTTCTTAATTTTTGCATCTTGTATGCTTCAAATGCAAGATTTGAACCGTCTAAAATGTTTGAAATGATGATAACGGCCATGGTACAAAATTTCAACCGTTGGATCATTTTACGTTGTGAGACATTTATGAAACAATTCAGGCCATTGACCTTAATTTCTAGGATTTTGTGGGCCCCATTTTCATGATTCGAACCATTAATCTTGTTCAAAAGGTCACTTTCAGTTAGAAGGTCAAATTTCAAGTGTTGATTTAGCATGGATCTTGAGATATTTTGAAAATACATATCAGCCATTGGTGTAATTAAGATTTACATTTGAAAGAGTGTGAAAATAACAAAAAAAAATTATATTTCACATGTAAGTCATTTACATATGTAAATGACTCACATATGTAAATGACTTACATGTGAGTCATTTATATATTTAAATTATTTTCACATCACATATGAAAAAAAACGGACGACCCCTAAAGGAATTTTATTCTGGTCACCAAATGATAATAGGAAGTTTCTTGTTTCTTTTTGCATTTTTCTGTCTCTAGGTCCCACCAGTAATATAGGATTTGGCAAAGAGGAAGTTAATTTTTATTTGAAGGAAAAGCATGACTGCTGGATCTTTTCTATCCTGGGATCTTGTATATCCTGATTCAAACGTGTGAAATGTTATTTTTTGAATGAAAAATTGTGCTACGTCTGTTGTTTTCTCACTGTGCAAGTTGTGCATGTTCACTTTGATATTTCTCTGCTTCAAACGTATTCTAAGCTGCTTTTTCTTTTCTTTTCTTTTTTTTTTTTTTGGGAGTAGAACTTGTGTCTGCATTGTTAGCTTAATCTTCGTTTGCTTCGAACTTACAGTATGCTTTAGTTATTTAGGGTGTGCCATTTTTGCTTCTTAAGTATAATGGACTTATAAGTGTTATGCAGTTGCAATCCTTGGACACTCTTGGGCTTTTGGAAGTCACAAAGCTTGAATTACAGGATCCCATGGTAATTGTTCTCATTTTCATGTATAGCGTTGACTACATCTCTTGAATCTAACATACATAAGTTGGCGTGGCTGCTCTCTTTTGTGACCTCCAAAGGTAACTTCTCATCAATTTGTCCCTTTAGTGCAAAAAAGAGAAGCACAGATGAAGCGACAGCTTCTCTAGCCAAATCCTGTCTTGCGTTCTTTTTTTTTTTTGGTTCATGCTTACATGTTGATCAGTTAAAGCTGTTTTTTTATGAGTGAAGCAGATTAAATGATGCATTTGAAATTTTGCAATGTACATGTCTCTGCTTTTGTTCTGGGAAGCTAATGACAATATTCTATCTACTTAGTGAACTAACTATATCACAATGTTGTCTTTCAGTAATGTATTTTACTAGTCTTGTCTGTTTTCTCTCTGACCTTGATTAGCTGTTGAACTATGATTGGACTCTTTCCATTAGTTACAGTTGGAATTATTCCTGCAGGCTAGCTAAATTGGGTGATGCTTGACGCTTCAGGGAGAAAATGCGACTCCAGTAGAGGCTGAGCATGCTCTTCATCAGTGTATTGCATTGTTCAAGGAGGTATTTACTTTAAAATATAAAAATTCACCTGTACAGGTTGGATCCTCTGCAACATATGGTTGTTGTGTCATTCAATATTATTAAAAGCACGGTGGTCTCTTTACCTTAAGTAATCTAATGTTGTTTCCTTTCGGGAGAATACTCAATACCCAGCCTTGAGTGGACTTTGTATTCAGGCCCAGCATTTTCATCCAGATTACCCAATTAAAGTTAGTTATGATGTGGTTTTCTGTGCAGCCAAGAGTTCGTAATCTACTTTTCGATTTACCAGATGTAAAGGTAGAGTATCTTTCCTGCTTGAAGCATCTCACGAGCATTGTAAGTGGAAATGAAAGTGCGGAGCAATCAAAGGTGTTGCAAGAATTAACAGATGAAGTCAAGCTCATGGAAGCCGATCTGTCCCTAAACAGGAAGCACAGGAGCTAATGAATTCTGCAGTTTAACTCTCTAACAGAGAATAATTCATATTTTCCAACAGGAGCTAATGAATTCTGCAGTTTAACTCTCTAACAGAGAATAATTCATATTTTCCAACTGGTTTCTACAAAATCAACCTGGGAATTTGTCTTCCTCATTTGTTCGAAGAATGCGAAGTTGATTCTTTGTATCAATTGATGTTGGCACCTTGGTATCATATATATGCAAAAGGATTGGTCCTTGGGTCTTTAGGCTGATAGAATCACTCTTGGTCAGTACGCCAACCTAGTAAAAAAAAGAAAGTATAGTCTTCACGTCCCAATCATTGCGTGAACTACTTATGCAACGGCTGAAGAAATAAACAAACCTGTACAGCTTGCAAATTGGAATGAATTTTCGCTTGGTTAAACTGCTGACAGGTAACCAGCTGCTGGAATTCATTCAAAGCATAAAAAATGGTGAGTGAAAAGTATGTATTGGCTATGTTAACTTTAAATGCAAATGTAAAAGAAAAGGATAGAGAGACAAAGCAATATTCTCTCTGATATTGCAAGTTATTATCTTCTATTCCATAAATAATGCATTGAATGGTTTCTTTTGGTCTTTGTTTTTGGGTAAAACATTGAATGACGTAGCAACATTTCTCTTGATCGAGAAGCTCTCGGCAAATGTGGACTGACTTTATCAAGTCTCCGAAATGCAGATTCAAGTGTCATTGTATGAGAATATTGCCCTCCTACGGATTGAAGAGGGAACAAAAATATTTTTTTCTACAAGTAGGTGGGTCAACCTGACTCCAGCCCACTTTTGACGAAGTTTTTAGGCCAGGTATGGAGCTAGCCTAAAGGCACATCTGTGCCACAACTTTTCAATGGAAAAAGTGTAGAAGTTGTAGATGCTTTTATATAAGGAAAAAAAAAAGGGCGGCTCAGTGCATGTGGCTCCCACATAACGGGGTCTGGAGAGGGTAAGATGTGTGCAGCCTGACCTTCATTTTAAAGAGGTTGTTTCCGTGATGTAAACTCATGTCATTCAAAATGCTATCAGTAAGCCTTTACTGTTGGGTCAGGCCGCCTTTTTGTAAACAGTTTTATATGCTACAGTAAAATTCATGTTTGGTGCACTTGTTTTTAGCACATTTGCAACCCTATGAAAAATCTAAGACCATTGGGATCCATGAGAAATCCATATATATGAGGATTTCTCACTTCCTTGACAGTAGGTATTACACAATAAAAATATTTATGGATATAAATGAGAAAATTTTGTATTGGAGCATAAATCCACAAAAAAGAGGATTTTCAAATTTTATGAGGCATGGTTGAACCTTAAAATCCTCAGACATGAGGATTTTTATTTGCCCAGCTCCTCAACTAAACATGCGTTTTCTACAACAGCATGGAAAGTTGGCAAAGAAGCCCCACGGATTTGATTACTAGACCTAACTAACCTTTGCGTATGAACGTGAAAATGTGTGTCTTCTCCCCGCATTAGTAGTTGCCAAATGAGAACAAAGTTGTCATTGTTATCTAGTTTATTAGTGTGGCCTTGTTTCTTCTCTTGCCAGTTTTTAGGTTCTATTTGATTTTCTAGTAAGGAAACTCTCTACAGGACATTATTGTAAAGTGAGTAGCGATTCTGGAACACTTGTAACAATAAAAAAAAGTCATTGAGATATGTTTCACATTACATATAGGGAAATTAAAAAAAAAAAATGCCCCAGTTAAAAAATGCTCATTTTTTCACTTTTTTTTTTTTTTTTTTGTCATGGAGCCCAATTGAGTCATGAAGGTCAATGTTATGAGAATGCTAGAATTGAGAACGATATTGAATTCTTCTTTAATTCTAATGTTGAGTTTGATTTGCTCTAAAATTTCATGCATGAGAAGTCAATCCAGCTTGAATTTCAAGAATTTTATGGGCTGGTTATTTACAAGGACTTTTTCTATTAGATGTTCACATAACAAAAATGTTAAAAGCAGATAATCAATTAAAATAATAATTTTTAGAAATCAAAATTAGAATGATCTTTAAGAGATTTTTGTGTGGGTCCCGCATAACCATAACATACAGAACCCTAAATGTACTGAAATTATAGAATGCAAATAAAAATCATTGTAATTGAAGTACCTTACTTTTAGGGAGGATAATGTTTTTCTTTCCCCTTTAGATTCTTACATTTTATTTAGATTATTATTGAAGTTTATTTTTTTATTTAGTTTGTAAATTATAAATCATTGTACATACACTCTCGGATCCTTTTCTTTTACCCCATTGGGATAAAAGATTGGGTTTTTACTGTTATTCAACACTTAATTTAATTTCCAATGTACATTAGGTAGACATATTTTATTTTATTTTATTTTTTCGAATTATTGACTTTAGTTTATTAAAATTTATCATTATCTTTACAATTTTAACATAAAAACAAAGTATAAAATCAGGGCATTATCAAATTCCAAGTTGTATAATCTATGTATCTACCATACATACATAGAGAAAATATAATTTGAGTGTCCAACACATTCTTATGGGCCTTAAAGGCTCCCGCCATATTAATCCAATGTAATGCAAAATTTTTGACTTATGGCGTTGAGTTGAAGTGGCCGTGCAGTAGAAGCAAATGTTGAAAAAAGAAATGATAGAGAAATTTCTCCACCATCAAACAAAATCAACCAAACCCCATACATCTCGAGAAGGAAAGAAAAGAAAGAAATGAAAAAAGAAATAAAAAACCAAGAAAATCCAAATGACCGTTGGATTGAAAACTATAAGAAGAGTGGTTCTGGTCCACTTTAATTCAATCAAGCCCAAGAGGCGTACTGAAGCAAGACTCTAGGTTTTGGCCTAGCACGTGATGCTTGGATCCTGGTGCGTTGTGCAGAGAAAGGAGACAATGGTGGCGACGGACTTTGGGGCTCTGCGCTACGATGATGTGGTCTCGCTGCTCGTGTAACCCGAACTGAAGCCTGAAGGCACTTGAAATGGCATGTGAAGGAACTCGCGTCTATGGCTTTCTCCAAATCCCAGCGCAGAGGGTTTTCGGAAACCCTTTATCTTCTTGCTGTCTGGATTCAATCAGAGGGAGAAGGGAAAGGAAGGAGCAGCAACGGGATGCCGCGGGGTGGTGCTACACGGTGAGGGTGATGGCGCAGAAGCGGTGCTCGGTGAATGGTATGCCACTGCCCTCTTCTATTTTCTGTCGCTTTTTCTCTGTTGTCTCTCTCTCTCTCTCTCTTCTCTCTCTTTCTCTTGTTTCCTTTTGTTTTTCACTGCTCTGGGTTGGGGACGCATGGGGGCAGAGGCCTTGGCGAAAGCAGAGAAGAGGGGTTCGGGTTTCTGCTGCTGGTTTCGGGGTAATGTGGATTTGGCGAGAAGGGCTTTGGGTATGGATGCAGGGTTTGAAGTCTTGGTTGATTTGGAGAAGCAGTTGGGATTTTGAAAGGGATTTGGAGTTTCGATTTGGGGTTTTTGAGGGTTGGGCAACGGACTTGGTGTGATGGGTTTTGAAAGGTTTGAGGACCTTGGTAGCAAGGACTGTGTAGATTGATTGGGAGGATCGAAGGAGTTGGAATGTAGGTTAGGGTTTTGGAAGATCTGGGTTTACGGAGTTAGGGTTTGAACACTGGGCTTTCGGTTACATTGGATTTGCAAAGTGGGCTTCGGCTGGGGTGGCAAGGAAGATGGCGTCTACTTGTTGTGGTTTGGAGTAGTTTGAATGAGGTGGGATGGGGTTGGAGGTATTCGGCCAGGAGGATTTGGGCAGTAAGGGTATGGATTGATGATGATCGGTGATAAGTTAGGGATGCCGAATCATAACTGTGATGGTTAGTAGGGATGATGGATCACTGAATCGCGAATCGCGAATTCGGGTTGGAACGATCTTCAGCTCTGATACCAAATGATGTGGAGTGGGTTACCAGACGCGGGTGGGCAGTACATATGGTGGGTGGTGGCCTGCTTGGTGGGTTTTAGGCTTTTTTCGGGTGGACTCCTGTCAAGAGTGCCGTGTCAGTGTCTGTCACTGTTGGTGGGTGATAGAGAGAGGGTGTTGTAGTGCCAGTCGGTTGGTTGGTTTGCTGAAAGGGGAGAGAGATAATCTGGCTTGTGCAGATTGAAGTAGTGAATGGGCATGAAGAAAGAGCCAAGTTAGGTTACCTTTTAGATAACTGCATTTATACTTCTCAACGATTAATATGACGGTATTTTTCACTGCCGCAGTTAGATTCATTATTTCTTGCTTTTCTATTCTATTGCTTGTTTCACGTCACATTACATGTATAGCATTCAGTATGGAATTTGATTTTTATCATTGCCCATCTAACTTCTTGTTATTGGCAGTGTAGCTGTACGCTTCTTTGGGTTGGAACTTGAAATTCAATCATCCGTCATTCTTATTTCCTCCATTTGTAAGTCCAATCATTCCCAATTGGATCTGTTTTTCAACTCTTCATATAAACAAGTTTGATGAAGAAAGATGTGGATTTGATGTTTGATTGGATGAATTATATCTTGGCTATGTAACTTCAGTTACCTTTTCTTTGAAATTTGCTATTTTTAGCACTCTGAGTGATCGTGATTTTTTGCTCATTATGTTGATTTGTCTATTCGAGGCATTGGGTGGATTTTGGGTGATGGTTTTTTGTTTTGATCTATATATAATTAGATAGTGTTTGATTTATGTGAAAGTTGAAGTAGCGTAACTTGTGAATTGGATAAGTTCTCTCACCGTTTTCTATATTCAATGAAACAAAATCTCCTCTCCACAATTGATGACCATTTTGTGTTGAAGATTGCAGATTTTGGCTTTGCAAGATAAGACATTATTATGTCAGAACTTAGAAGCCATTATAATTAATTCAAAAGAAATGCTAAAAAAATATTTCAGCTATCATGTTTCAAGGGGTAGATAGAGCTTCTCCTTGGATGATGTCTTGTGTGTAATTGTGTGGGGTATATATCTCTTATACCCAGTTGTCCCTTGGTGGCCTTTGCATCTGCTTGGTTTCTTAAGAAAGTTTTACATATTACCATTCATATTTTTATATATTAAAACTAAACGTCTTTGACAGGTCTGCAACCTCAAGACTTAGCTGAAACATTGTGTGTTTCACCACTATACATGACTCTGCAAATAATGAAACTACGGAAATATGATGCTAAGGTGACATTTATCTCTTTCCTTGGACAGTTTGAACCAATCTTCTTTCTGAAAGGTTTGTCCCCAGTTCAACTTGCACTAAATATGCAGGCAGATTTCTAGAGTGTTGGTGCTATCCTGTTTCAGTTGGTAACGGGGAAAACCCCAGTTTTTCAAAATAACTAAATTCAGGTTTGAGTGCTTTTCACATATATCATGAGTTACTCATCTGTATATTGGTAATGGCTGTCAACAATTTTGGAATGAGTGATCTTATTTCTTTTGTTAACTTAGTTGCTGTCAAAGAGTAAAGCAAACTATATAATTTGGAGAAAGTATATTATAAGCCAACATTAGTATGATAAAAGCATTTTTTGTAATTGGTAGTAGGTTACATGACTTGAGCCTACAGCCTCAGGTTGCAATACTCAGTATCTTCCACTGTATCACAAGCTCGTGTCTCATCATGATAAAAGCCTTATACCATTTCTTTGTGTGTGGTGTACAGTTGCACATCTAATAATTTCAAATCCTATAGCATGCATACTTTAGAAAGATCACGATCTATTGTTTCCTCCCTAATCGATAGCCATTAAACATTAGTTATGTTACCTTCAGACTTGTCAAGTCTTTATCATGAGATCAACAACTTCATTGTTTTCACTTTTTATAGCCTTTACCATCCATTTAGGGTCTCTTGTGAGTTCTTTACTACTTTATCCTATTTAAAGCCACTCCTTTTCTTTCTCCATAGTCTTATATCTCTTCTTCAATGTCTAGTTTGAGGTCTTTAGTGGTCTCTCCCTTCTATTGTTTCCTTGAAGTTATCATGTTCCTTGAAGCATGACTGTTCTACATGTTGTGCATATGCTATTTTTCCAGCCTTTTTTGAACATGTCCTAACTACCTTAAACAAACTGCCTAACTTAAGCTGGTAATTTTGCATCTGTATCAATTATTGGCTGGAGAGGAATGGGGAAAACACTCTTTGGGATTGTAATTGGTCCACGAGGACTGAAAAGTGCCCTTTTTTTTTATGCTCATTAAACTACTTTAAGTCTTTTTTATTTTATTTTATTTTATCTGGAACTACTAGGACTCTATTGTTAAAATGTTTGCTCGCTCTTTATTTCTTTTACTTAGGGACGAGAAGGGACTATTTTATGCACTGGATCTTGGTGGCACAAACTTCCATGTGCTGCATGTTCAGCTGGGCGGAAAGGAAGGACGTGTTGGTAAACAAGAGTTTACAGAGGTGTCCATTCCTCCACGTTTGATGACTGGGAACTTCAGATGTAAGTTGAAAGAGCCTGCTAGACTCCAAGTTACTATCAAGTGTCAAACCTGATTAAGTGAGCAAACATTTAATTGTTTAAATTTCATTATGTTTACAGGAACTATTTGATTACATTGCTACAGAACTAGCGAAATTTGCTGCGACAGAGGGTGAAGATTTGCATGTTTCTGTTGGTAGACAAAGGGAACTTGGTTTTACTTTTTCTTTCCCTGTGAAACAAACTTCCATTTCTTCAGGAACTGTAATAAAGTGGACAAAAGGCTTCTCCATTGATGATGCAGTTAAGTCCGACTACTCATATCCCATTCTGATATCTTATTAATATTAATTCATCCTTATAATTAGTACTAATATGTAGCATTTTGCATGAAAGTCATTAGATTGCATTTCCTTTTGTTTTACCTATGTAGAGTGCAGAGCAACTCTTGAAAGGCAAAGCACCATCTTCATGGAATCATACTTCACATAAAACAAAAGCACTTAATGTGGATTTGTTTGTTGCTAGGAGGCTTTTTTGTTTTTGAACATCTGTGAAAATTTTCATTAATGAATTGAAGGGATGTGAAAGTAGAAATGGTGAACAGCAAGAAACACAAGAAAACACCAAAATACAGCCCAAAATCAGCTTAAAGATTCCTATGTTCGTTCTTCCACTTTCACTTGAAGTTTTCTTCCTTTTCTTCTTTCTTCCACATAAATTACGGTTGTTCTTCAACTTTAAATCTTCAAATAGTATGCTTTCTCGGGAACCACGGAACTAGGCAGATCCTGCAAGAAGCAATAACTGTAGGCATTTCACTAGTTGCTTAAATTGATGTGTAATTACTAAAATTTCATATAGCCGTGCCAGTGACTAAAATTGAAGAAATATAGTTCTGCCATTGTTTGGCCAACAAGGTTGCAGACAGCTCATCCAAGCTTGATTTTCCAGTCATCACTTTGTTCAGAGATTGCTTGCCTCCATCTTCACATGAAATCTACTTGGAAGATTTGAGATCGGCTACAAATTACAGGTTGATAATTTCTTGGGAATAGGAGTCACTGTCATGAATCTGAATCTGGCAGTCACCCCATCTGTCCTTGCATCAGCTTTGTCAATTAAATATTTCAGGGGATCCAGTGTCTTGGAGTGAGTCTAAGGAGCCTTAGATGTTTAAGACTCCTAGTCCTGGATGTTTTGGGCTTAGTCTTTGGTTGTGCTATTGTTTTTTCTGTTTAGTTGTTTTCTGTCTTCTGGTAATGAACCTCTTCCTTTCGACAAATAAAGAAAAAAACAAATAATAAATATTAAAATTTTTGACTGTTCTAAGCCTTTTCTATTTACTACAACTGGCAGAGACAATTACAATGTCTGGGATATTATTTGGGAATTTTTAGCAGTCCTTGTTCTTAATAAGAGAATACTGACTGCTACAATACTTTCAGTTCATATGAATACCTGTATATATGAGATGTTGCCCAACTGGCATGCCTTCCGTGATAAGAGTTGCAAATTAATCCTGCTGTATTGGGCATTGGATCTTGTTTGGAGTGTGCTTGTAAAGCAGTGGACCCTAGACATTTCCACCTGCTAGAGGAGTTTGTAACCCAAGTAGAAATGTATAAGGGAAACTATCTCCATTCTCCCGGAAAAGGTCTATCATAAGGAAACATGTTTATATGGTTGTGCTGTATGGTAAATTCTCAATCATTTTATGTTTCTAAATGGACCATTTGTTTTTTTCCTTCTTTTTAACTTCTATTTTTTAAAAATTTCCTATTATTTCCTCTTCATCTTATTATTTTCTTTTGAATCTAGGTTGGGGAAGACGTAGTGGTTTGAGTTGACGAAAGTTATGGAAAGAAAAGGTGTTGATATGCGTGTGGCAGCGCTTGTAAGTTTAAGAGGAGATTGTTGGGAAGAAGAAGAAAGGTGGGTTCCCAGTTGGATTTTGTAGGATCATTCAAGTCTTACAACAATTATTTATACTATTTGTAAGAGATGAGGAGACTTCTATGACAGAAGATGAGTAGCTTAAGAAGATGAGTAGCTTAAGAGGAGGAATGGAGATGATGAGTTACAGGTGTGTAACAATAAAATCAACCAATTGATGTGATATTTTCAATGAGAGTAGTTTAGTCCACAAGGAAAGTACAAACAACTCTACTGCAGTTTTTATTGTTTTTCTTCATAAACCCATTTAATTAGAATTTAAGCATAATTTTTTCAAAAAAATCCCAAAAAGAATCAACATAAAATTTTTAATATGCTCATGTCACAAACTGCAGTGATATAAAGTACATACCTAGATTTCGGCGCAACAACTTTTGACACAAATAAAGACACCCAAGACTCGGATCACTTTTATCTATTGGGAAGCGCAACTTATTTGATTTTAAGATGTTTTGCAGCAACTAAGTTAATAAAAGAAATAAGATCAGTCATTATAAAATTGTTGACAGCCATTATAATGCGGAACGGAATAGAGACGCAGGGCGGGCAAGGTAGAAAATGGAAATCCAGGGGAATTGGGCTCTCACCAAACTCCAATCACAGGAGGCATTAGAAATTGGGCTCTCACCAAACTCCACTCGCAGGAGGCGTTAGAGATTTCGAGGAGAACTCGAAGAAACTTGGGGAAGATCCCAAAACTTTTCATTAATCATTCATAACTACCGTGCCAAAATGGCTTTACAATGCTTAAATAGATAAAAGACTAACCCTAAGACTAATCTAGACCATCCAATCACATTGATGGTTGAGATTAAAACATTATTTAAACATCTTATTAAAATAACTTAAAGCAAATAAAACCCTAAATAAACTAGGATAGGTGGGCTAGGCCCAAAGACGGGTCGACCCACGGGGGACCATGGGTTTGTCCTGCATCACATTAATATGGTGCTATCCTGTTTCAGTTGGTAACGGGGAAAACCCCATTTTTTCAAAATAACCAAATTCAGGTTTGAGTGTTATTTAGTGACATTGTTTAAGAACATATCAAATCACTTTCAAAAGGAAAAGAATTAAAAAAAAATGTCATTTTCACTATTAAAGTATACATCATATTCAACTGTTGGTGGGATCGTTGTGAAACAAGAAATCTACTAGGACCACGTTTGAGGGTAAGACTAACCTATATGCTTGCTACTCATTGCTACCCATTCTAGTACCACTCATTTTTGGGGAGCCAAGATATTCATCAATTAAGTGGTTGCATGTGTTCTGGACTAAAAACAGTTCAGTCCACTTAACTTCTGGGCCTTGTATGAATGATTAAAAATCTCTCCAACAATCCATATTCAATGTGCATGTTTTAATCCACCTTACAAGTGGCAATTGTTTCAGGTCATTTACATGGTGGGTGCAGTTCACCATTTAATGGTATGCCAAGGAGAGGTTGTCACAGTGTCCAATAAATTGAGATCATATTTTGCTCATGCACCTATTCCATACATTGTGATTAATTTCTTGGTTGCCAGGTCATTGATCTGACCCACAGCTGTTTGAATTTTGGCATTTTATTTGGACTTTTGATGTGTTTTTATTCCCTTAGCTACCTACTTATTGGCTTTAATGACCATTGATGGGGCTTTGAATCTCTTGAATCCTTAAGATGTTATTTTGTGTATTCAAGTGGATCTAGACATTCTCTTGGAATGATCATAAAAAGGGATCATGTTTAGAGATTAGGACTTTCTAGTTTGCTATTTGTTAACTTGGAATTGTCTAATGAAGGTTTTATAGCTAATTCTCTAGGCTAAATAGTCATTTCTTTGCATATGAACCATTTATTTATATAGCATAAATTGGAATAACATTTGGTTTGGGGCTTCTGTTTTCATTTATTTATTAATGCTTAAAGTTTTATATAGTTTTTATCATTAAGTTCTCTACATGTTTTGCAGTGTATTAGAGTATGTTAAATTTTTTCTGCTTGATGATGATGTTTTTAATGATACCCTATTGACCATGCTAGAGATTTTAAAAATTCAAAGCTTTTCTTTGCTTTCTTGCAGTTGGATCTGGTAGTAATCATTTCATTTGAATTGTAATATCCTGTTGGCACAGTGGAAATGCCTGTTGGAACAATAGAAGGTCTAGTAATCAGTGATGCTGGAGCACCTGTTAGACGAGGTGCTTTTATTGGAAGCTGTAAGGATCGTATATGGGAGGCTATGAGAGCATCTTCTTATGTTCCATTCTACCTTGATGATTTCTTTGATGGTATTATTTTCAGATTCTTTATCATTTGGGACAATTTACCATGGAAACATATTGCATTTGGGAACTGGCTGGGTGTGGCAGTATGCTTTTATGACTCTTGTTCATCCTTGATAGTTGTGTTTTATTTTCTTATCATCTTTTTCAAACGTATATTGTTGGCAAGATAGAGCTATTGTTGCAAATAATCCCACTATTTTTGCCATAAGGGAGGCTCAACTTTTGTGGCCTGATACATGGATTGACTGTCTAGTTTCTGCAGGATGTGGTTCTATTTCTGCAAGGGTATGCTGAGAATTCTTTTTAATCACTGCATATATTTTCGAGTTAATTCATAAAAGAACTAGAATTTGCTCTACTATTGAAAAATGATCAGAACTTGTGCATATCTGGTTAGGTATCTCTTGAAAAGGCGATAGATGCCTAATGATTTGTTGCTTTGCTTAGATCACAATTTGCATTATTTTTGGAGCTGTATTTCTTTTTACTTTTTTCCCCTAAAAATTAATAGCAGTAATGTTACCAATGGAAGCAAAAGTGGCATTATTAACACAAATATGCAGATGTTCTAAAAAGTTAGGAATAGTCATATATCATGCTTACTTGGAAGATGGATTGGTCGATGGATGTATGCAAAATTGAAATTGATTTATGTTTTTTCTTTTGATTATATTTATTCACTTAGGCTTGAAAGGGAGGTTGGCGTAATCTCGATATCGGACAAGTGTTGATTGAGAGTGTATGTTTAGTGGGGAGAGTGGAGGAAGCTTTGAACTCATTGCTACCTATGCTTCCTGAAATATGCTATTTCCGGTTCAACCGAGGTGATATATTGAATCTGGAATTTCTTCTTATCTAGGTAACAGTAAAAATGAATTTTTGAATTTACTTGCAAATTCCATTATTTTTCTTTGCTTCCAATCCATTTGGAGTGCTTTATTGTTTGGTCCCTTCATTGGTTTGAGATAAATGCCTTAGTGCTAATGAGAAATCTTAGTGCTTGTTTGGATGCATAAAAAAGTACTAGAAAATAATATATTGTAGGATACAATCTTTTTTGTAAACATACCAATCTTGCATATTTAGCAAACAAAGAAAAGTATGAAGATAATATTGTTTTCTTTCAATAAGTTAAAGATTTTCTCCTACACCTTTACCCTCTAGAAGATTTTTTACTGGATAAAAATCTGTCAAAATCCAAGTTCTAAAAAAACCTCGCCTGTTGTCACGAGGCATGTTTGTTTACATGAGTGGTAAAGTAAATGAAGGTGTAACATCATGGTAAAGGTGAGGTAACGTAAAAGTTAAGTTTCCAATCAATTGGTCAAACCATCTTTATTTGAAATCAAACATCAGGCACAAACAAACGAAATCATATCTAATCCAAAACCTCAATCTAAGACCAATACTACTAACGAAAAATACCACAATGGAAACGAATGAACCTAAATCCAACACCATCACCTAAAACTTAAATTGTCATCTAATTACCACAAATGAACACACAATCTAACTGACGAACAAAACCATCCTAAAACTAGACCAACACATCTTGAACACATTCCAATATTGGTCAAACCAAGAAAGATTGATATAGAATATAAATCTAAGTTTCCTAATCTCACTTTATGCAGTGAACTGCAAATAGACATAGAAAAACTCAAATCCAAGATCAGGAAGTACCCAATTAGGTCGAGCATTCCACAAGAACAATTAGTGCCGTCCAAAACCACCAAGGAATCTAATGCATTACTTGAGGATCAACACCAAGAGATTATTAAACCTAGCATCGAAATACCGCACGGAAGCCCTCACATAGAGCCTAACCACTCACTAGAGGAGACCTTAGAAAAGACACTAGTGTCATGAAAATTTGACTAGTGAGCCTAGTAGGACAAACCATCCAAAAGGCAATGATGTCGTCAAACCAACCATAGGGAACATGTGTGACTTCCACAATGAGGTAGAGCATAATCGTGTATTAGCCTTGATTAAGGCCCATCAAAACGCAAGGCTAGAACATCAGAGTACTTTAAAATGTTTCTCATGCCCTCCCTCCATGAACCCAATTATTAGATGAGATTACACAGGATACTTTGGAGAGAGACAAATATTGAGAGTTGGATCCCCTAGTCAAATGTTAAAATTCTAAATCTCAGATCCAATCCTTTTCTTGGAATGGTACCTAACTGTAAAGAATGAAAATTTGGATAAAACAGTGGAAACCGCTCCCAAATTGGCAGGGCATATAGAGCTAGATCCTATTGGTTTCCTTGGAAGAATTGAGACAACTCCAGAAACTCACGGAAAAACCTTTGGAGACTTGACTCTAGAAGAACTTTCGGGTACTTGCCTAAATATACCATGTAGGATTTTGATGGTCTCGATGAGCGACATAGGTACCACTACGATTGAAGAAAACTTTATTCTATTTAACCTTCCAGCAGTGGCAAAGCCAAAATATCAAGATTTCACTCAAAAGATTCTCACAATGTAAAGGCCCATGGCTACAAAGAAATTTTAGACCACACATAGTAAATTATGGATGGACCACATTTAAGCAAACTAGACACACAACGATGGAACTTAGGGCCCAAAGAAAGAAACAAAACCACGCGACCTACACAGAAGATGAGGGTCAAACGATTAGGAAAGCAAGAGACCAAAGATCATTGACGGAAAATGAAAAATCATTTTTAAAAGATCACAAATCCCCTAATTGCTTAAACTCTTTTAGACCAAGGCCTAAATGGCATAGGTCCTAAACATTTCAACACTCTTGCCGAAAGGCCTCCCATATAAAAGCTCTATTTGAATACATCAATGAGTGAAACCATATCAGCATTATCAAATAAAGCAACTTGGAAGGATGCATACAATACTTTTTAATATGAGATTAAGGCTAAAGTGGCGGTGGTCTGAAATATTATAGTGGTCACGTGTTCGGACGGATCAAGGTAAAACATTAAGTGCTAAATACATTGTCTTGACACCCAGGGGATGTCAAAGTTATCAAAGAAAATGATGTTATAAAGTAAGATATGTTCTCATTAGACCAAGGCCCAAATGGCGGAGGTCTAAGATGTTTCAACACTCCTACTTCTGAAGAGAGCAAAATAATAAGATCCAAACCAAGTTGCTGAAGATAAAAACACGTATGTTGAGAGGTCTAAAACGCGCACGTTTTTAAATACCCAAAGTATTCAAATTGTGCATCACATCATTAGCACACACAATGGAGAATCATAAGTAGGCTAGACAAATCTCCGACTTCATACCAATGAAGGGTTGCAAGTTCAAACAAGCCCAAACAAAGTAGCTAACACTTAAGATTATGCAAAAAAATAAAATACATAAATAAATAAATAAAATACAAAACCACAAAATTCCAAAAAAGAAAAAACCCAAAAAAACAAAATCACGAAATTAAAAAAAAAAGAAAACAAGAGGAATGTAAAAATACATTTGTCAGATCTTTATAAAGGCATAGGTGGACCGTGGCATTGGAGAATCCTCTAATAGAGCAATCATGACTAGAAATCCTTAGAAGTCACTAGTTTTAATGATGGGATGGATGTCTATGAGGCAGTGGGTAACCAAAAGGGTGATTCGGTTGATTACACTAGAAGGTTTAAGAAGTGTCTAAGGCATTCATATTAATGGCAATAGAATATATATACATATATTTTATAATAAATGGCAATAGAATATTACACACAAAGTGGGTAGAAGCCGAAGCATATGTTAATATTATGGCTGCTACAGTTACCAAATTCATTAATAAAAATATCATATGTAGATTTGGCATCCCCAAAGTATTCATAATAGACAATGGCTCTCAATTCATTTCCCACCAAATAAATGAATTGTGTGCAAAATTTAAAATAGAACTGCATCATTCAACCCCATATTACCCTCAAACCAATGGTCAAGGACGAATAAAAAATGAAAGCTACAGAGCATGCACAAGTCTATTGGAAGCGGATTATGAGAGCTTACGACAATCATGTCATTGAAAGAGAATTCAAAGTTGGTGACCATGTGCTGGAACACATCAATCCATCATAGCTTCCACACTCTCAAGGTAAGTTATGACCTAATTCGGAAAGCCTTTACGTGATTAAGAAAAAAGCATATGCTGGTAATGCGTATATTGTAGTGAATGCGGAAGAGGAAGAGCTTCCCAATCCGTGGAATGCTATGTACTTAAAAAAATATGTGATATAGTCCTTTCCTTTGGAGCGAGAGTTGTAGTTTCTTGGACATGACTGCCGCAACCCTCTATGGAAGGCGACGGAGTACACTGAATGGAATTTGAGCTCAAGTGCACACTTACACTATATCACTTGAGAGGGCAAGATCTTGAGTCTATCCCTTGCAAATTCACATGGTCGGAAGCTAGCAAAAGCCAAAGTCTAAGTGGGTTAAGTAGGTTTTGAAGGGTGCCTTGGCAAACATATTGATTCTTATAGAATATAAGTTGTTCACAATTTAGATGGAGTTGGACACACCATCGGTACGGATGTAGTATAATGTTTAAGCAGGCTTATCTTGGCTGTGCCTACGAGAAACAATATAGTTTCGACTCGTTATGGTAGTACGCATTGTGTGTATTGAACAGGATCACTTTTGGGTTTATTGTTTTTATACTGACTTTATAAGGCGATTAACATCAAATGGTTATTATGAGTGCTTGTACTCTTAATCCCGATATAAATAATAGATACATACATTTAGTGTTTGGCATTTTGATTTACAAAGGAGTGAGACCTTTTATGGGTCAATAATCTTAGTAAATTAGATGACTGCACTACGCGTATGGTGGATATTAGTTTATTGATGGAATCCACACCCCGTAATAAGGATCATTGGTATCAACTTGATGAAGTTTATTAGTTTTGATTATGTCAAACTCTGCAGGTGGACTTTATGTCCAACATATCAAATAAGTTAAGTGTAAGGTCTCAAAGAATTATAAAGATATCGATTAAATATAGATGTCAATAATTATTTAATCAATAGATATCTAAAATCTTAACGTGAGGAGATTAATAAGCATTTAATAGTAAGAAGCTTGAAATATAATTTTGAGAATAAGAACAGGAGTGCAATTATAATTCTCTAGTGGACTAAATTGTAATTTATGGAACTAAGATTCTAATTTGGGTTGAATTGGGGTGTTTTATTTCCATAAGAAGCCTATTCCTTATTTCCTTTTTAAGGTCGCTATTGTAGCCTATAAATATGCATTATTGCTTTCTAGGAAATACATAAAAGAGAAATATCGTTTTTGAGAGCAAAGAGAATTCACAGAAGAGGCCTACAGCCCCGTGTGAGTTAGAGCATAGAGAAATACAGTAGACGGTCTTGAAATTTTCGGGTTGTTGTAAGACCGAGATCAAATTAGAGGGATATCAAAGGTATGGTTCTTGAATCATCATCGTCTAAAGTTATTTTCGCGGTAATATGTATGCAATATCGAGGGATCCTAGCAGCTGCCTCTCAACAAGGAGGATACTTGATAAGCTTGCTTTCCATCAGTGGCGTTGCGAGAGATGTAGGTATGCTCTCCATGTTTCACACATAGATTCCTTTTCTGGACTTATTTAGCCTCTGTGCTCCCTACATTTCGCCTCTCCCTAAGTCGAGGTAGGTGAAAGTCGTAGCACCTAACACGACGACTGATAGTCTTGCTAACACAGTCATTGAGTACACCAAAAGACCTTGGAAACCACAAAGTATGCCTTGGGACTTAACCAAAAAGGTTAAGTAATCATCGAGTGGAATGCAAAGGTTTGACCTCCTTGGGAGTTCGAAATGATTTAGTAACTTTCATAGCACACATTTGCAGATCAAGGAGTTAATCCTCACTCTTGCACTTCACCCCAGCCGACATATTCACTAGCTTTTTATGTTGGGGCATTTTATTTATTTTCATTGTGATGTATGCCTTCCCAATTTGGGTCCCATCATGACGTACATGAACTACACGAGCACTCACTGCGTGCACCAACACACCTCATGCATGCTTTTATTATTGACACTATTTATAGGAGCAGAAAGATATTCCCATAAGGTTTCAATTCTGTTCTTTTGTTTTTGAAAGCTTGAATGCTAAAATAGCACCTTAACATTTTTACTGAGAAAGATAACTGAATGTTGGCCAGAACGTGCAGGGGTCCTAAATATACTTTACAACTTTGTCTTGAGGCTTGGCAAGGAAACAAACCCCACTTGCATTCATCCTATCTCATACAATGGGGCAATTTTTTTAGATTATCTTATAGGTATTATTTTCCACACAATTCTATTGAACTATATTGGAATATGGCCAAATGAAATCATGGATTTTGGACCTTGTCCATTATGATGTCTTTAGTCAAGGTGATATTATGCATGGGATTCATTTATTTCAACTTGCATGCTATGGTGGTTATTAGTTGCTTATGACTTACGTATGTTTTGATTTCTTCCCCTACATATGCGCTGATGATCTAAATGTCATCTAGGAAGCATAGACATGTGCTTCGGGTCCTTGTATTGGTGTCGAATACGGACACAGTTTGGACACGTGTCCGACAAGCTACAAAACTTGTCTGTCATTTTTACAAAATTTTAAATTTAGACACGATGGGGACACAACGAGGTTATTTTAAATTTCTAAATCCCTCTTTTTTATTTTTGATTGTTGAGTGTGACTAATGCCTGCTATAAAAAAAAATTTTGAATGAAGTTTCAAATTTTCATAAATAATTTAGGGATAATTTCAGTCCAAATATGAAATTTCCCAAACAATCGATTTTTTTTTTTTTTGGCTACCCTCTATTCTAACTCATTTTTTTCTTTTTTGCTAGTTCCAATAATAGTTTTGTTTTTCTTTTCTATGAATTGTGACATTATACTTCTTAATTTGGTTAAAAATGTAATTATTCTTCATTTTTGTGATTACATATAAAAAATATATATTTATTATTTGCCATGTCCTGGTCGTGTCTGTAACCTACTTTTTTAGGATTTATCGTATTGCTGTGTCTGTGTTGTGTTGTATTCGTGTCTCGTGTCCATATCCGCGCTTCTTAAAATGCTATCAGAACATAGACTTGCCTGCTTCACTAAACGTCACACACTAGGCACTTCCTATTGTTTGAGTACCTAATCATATATATTACTTATTGAACTTTAACTGTTGTGAGATCATGCTTGTTTAAGTCTCTCATCATATGGAACCCCTCTAGGTCCAACTCTAAACTACCCATGAGAGACATTGCTTAACACAGGTTTAGCACGAGTTTTGAGAAATTTTGGAAAACTTTTGGCTGGATCTCTTCTTGCTTTGAAACCCAACTGAAAAGGCTAAGCAGTCACAGAAAGGATGTGAAAGCTCAACCTCCCAAAGAGTTTGAAATGATTATGTAGATTTCATAGTAACTATTTGTAGATCGAGGAGTTAATCCTCTTTTACACTTAATGCCCGACTAGCATATACATAAGTTTTACGTTGGGGCATTTTTTATTTATTACTCACCTCTCATAACTTCCTAATTTGGGTCCTATCATTGCATACTGGACTCACACGATTACTCACCAGTTTGCACACACTCACCTCACATGCATGCTTTTACTACTAACAACTTTTCAGTTGGATGCAAAGAAAAATATCCTATGAGGTTTCAATTCTGATCTTCTTTTTAAAAGATTGAATGCAAAAATGGCCCCTTGACATTTTTACTAAGAAAGACAATTTTATCCTAGCCAAATCATGCAGGGGGCCTAAAAATTACCACACTGACAATTTCTTTTTGAGTTCTTGTAGGAAAACCTACCTCGGTTGCATTCATGATATCAGACTTACTAATAACTCTGGTTTTGTTCTTTATTCATCTTACATTTTTAAAATGCTTAATTCATTTTTTTTTTGTTGGTTTGATTCTATATGAGTGAGTTGAGGGGCTACACATATGAAATAGTTTTGTTTGTTTCTTATTATGTCATGTTATTTTATGTTATTGATATATTTGAGTATTTAACTCATGTGGTACATGATCCAGATCTCAATGAAAAAGACTTCATGCAAGACTATGCATAAGAAGTTAAAGCATTGGATGAAACCTGAACCAATTCGTATTAAAAATATTTATTATTTGGAATTAAATCGTTGTTGTTGCTTGTACAATAGTTATCTAATTTAACTTATTATTGTTAGTTTTAAAAAAAAATTTCTAGTAATATTTGATTATAGTGGGCCTGCAGCAATCAATAAATTTTGGTGTTTGACATGTGCATGCCAAAATTAATGTAATTACATTTTTGACAGACAATTATTGCTTTCAGCTGCCAACAACTCTTGTTTTGTTTCGTGTTCGTCTTTCATTTCTGAATGCTTAGTTCATTTCTATTGTCTTTTTTTTTGGCCTGGTTTGATTATCTATAAATGAGTTATGGGCCTGAAGTTATTGTTTCACTTCTAATGTTGTTTGGTTTTCCTTTTTTTTTTCCTTTCTTGGTTTGATTATCTATGAATGAGTTGAGGGGCATAATATATTTATTGCATTCAACTGCCAAAACCTTTGGTTTTGTTCTTTATTCATCTTTGATTTTTGAAATGCTATTTTTTAATATTATATTTTTAATTTTTTTTATGGTTTGCTTTGGTTATCTATGGATCAATTGAAGGGCTTGCATTTTTTATAGATATTTATTGCTTTAAGCTACTAACAACTCTAATTTTTTTTTTTATATTCATCTTTCATTTCTAAAATTATTAATTCATTTTTAATGCTGTTCCTTTTTTTTGGGCTTGGTTTGATTATCTATGTATGAGTTGGGGGGCCAATACTTTGATTCATTTGAAATAGTTTTAGTTTATAATATTATTTTTCTTGTCACATCAATCTCGTCTTCGTTTTGCAGATGGTATATTATTAAAATTCGACAACTTGTAATTGCCATGTCATCCTTTTTTCGTCTTTGATTTTTATTTTAATGGAGCAATAGGTTAGCTCCAATATATATGGCAATAACTATACTAGATTGCTCACTTATTTGATAGTATGTCTCTTACTCTTTCTTAAATGTGATATATGGTTAAATGACATGAGTTGCTTTAGGTTTTCTTTATTTATTGTTTTTGTGTTACCTTGTCCTAGTATGGTTATTGCATTATTTATAAAGCATATGGTGAAATGTACCATATATTTTATTTGGATTTTCTTTTTATTATTTCCTATGATTCATATGAAATAGTTTTGATTTATAATTATTTATCTTATCAAATCTAACTTTTATCTATTTCGTAGATGATTTCGTGCATTAGTAAAAATAGAGAACTTTTATTTGATGATCCTTTTTCCTCCTTCAATTTGATTTCAATGGAGTAACGGGTTAGATGAAATTATGGGGTTACTATTCTAGACCATTCAGTTATTTGCTAATTAGTCTCTTACTCTTTCTTAAATGCAGTATATGAATAAAAGATATGAATTAGTTTGAGTGCTCTATACTTCTTGTATTAACTTGTCCTATATGATTGTTGCATTATTTATATAATGCATAAGGTGACATATAAGATAGAATAGATGATTTTTAGATTTTCTTTTTATTATGCCATGTTATTTATACATTTGTATATTTGAATCATGTGGTTTATTAATCCAAATTTCTATGAACATGTCCTAATGCAAGACTATGGTCAAGAAGCTAAAACATTGGATGAAACCAACCATGGGAAATGAATGTGGGAATCAGTTGGCTAAAATTGTCCATGTCCAGATCTGGACGTTACACCTTAAGCCCCATGCCCCCTTGAGATGGTTGAATTAATGTATGATTTAAACTATTCAATTGAAGGAAAGCAGTTTTGATTGAGTAGTTTTGGTTTAGCGAGGAAGGTTCAGTTCCTTGAAAAATAAAGAAGAGTGGGGCTTTATTTACTTATTTTATTTTTCTCCTTTAAGGACTTATGTTTAATCTTTTTCATAACAATAAATATGTCAATACAACTAGACTTTTATTATTCGAGATGTTTAAAACTGAACCACACATTTAAAAAGAAAATTTTCAGTTTTGAGTCCATTTTGGCATTTCAGTCCATTTTGGCTAAGAACTGTAATGATTTACAGAAATATTTGCAAAGCCCCTAGCTATATGCAAACTACAAAATAGTTTCATTTCATATTATGAGTTCATGTTTGAGTTTGCATTTCTAATTTTATATTGTCAATGTAGGGAGCTTATAAATTGTTTTTTGGCATGTTGAAATAATTGTGTCCGCTCCACAGTAATTTATCATTTGGTTGTTCCGTCTGACCAATTCTAGCTAAAATCGGCTCTTCTATAACCTTTTATGTTGTCCAGGTGTTAAGAGGGGAAATTGGATAGCCCATCAAGTCTAATCCCACTACCGATGGCAAACTCTTGGATTTCTCATTGGTATGTGTTAGAAATTAAATCTCTATTTTATTTTATTGTATATGGTATAATATTTTCATTAGTGTATGAATTTTATAATGAAATGCTTATTGATGTATGCATTTTCCAATGAAATGCTCTTAATACGATCTTGTGGACATCACTTGGAGAGGTAAAAAAGGACAAAGGAAGTGACTCAGTACCTCTCTCTATAAAGATTGGTGATCAGAAGTTAGTCATTAGGATAATTTCATCAGAGAAGTGTACTCACATGTCATTTGATCTAGTTTTCAAGAAAGAATTTGATTTCTCTCATAGCTGGAAGCATTGGAGTGTTTACTTTTGTGGTTAATATATAACTCCCTATAAAGAAGAATGGCCATCAGATTGTTCCATTGCAAGCGGTTTCCTCTTTTGTTATTGAATGGCTCGTGGCATTTTACTTTGGGTGTATATTTTCTTATTGGTTTTGGTCCTTGATGCTATGCTTTTCTCATTATCACGTTTGAGGATCTAATTGGCAACCTTCAAATATTTGTTCTAGATATCTTATTGTTGCTTTTTACCATGCCTTATGTATTACATTTTTTTGCCTTTTAACATATAAAATATGTTCTTTCTAATTTTAAATCTTTCAGATATTCATTTTGATTTTGAGGGGACTCATGCATTTCTAGCAAAAGAAAATGGTCCATTTTGCTTCTTTTTCTGCCTATTTGCTAGTAAATGGTTTCATATGTCTAACATGCTGACTGGTTAGGTTTTCACATACCTTACAATTTTAATATCAGATATCCTCCTTTAAATATTTGAGGAAAAAAAGGGTAAGTAAGATATGTAATTGGATGCAATTAGTATGTATGTAATGAAAGGTCTGATATTCTCCATTGGAGTTTTCTATAAATCTACTCACCATCATCCCTTTGTTCTGTGCATGGTCTTATTCTACTATTTACTATATAGATTTCTTCCTTCTATGTTTGCATTTTTGGTCTTTTCTTCACCTGTCTTGTTTTGCACAACTGTTTTTCTTGGAATCCTATTGAGTTATTGTTTCTCTAATCAGAATAATTGCAAAAACTCTATGGGGTTAGTTTTGTTTCATTAAAATGTGCCAAGAGCAAGGTAATCTTCATTTCTTTATGTTACTTTATTCTCCCAAGTAGTATATGTTGATGACTTGATTTTCTACATTAGGTTCTATATCTTTTTGAGGGTGATAGTGTTGCCTTGATATTTGAACTAAATCCATCCACTTTGACATTTTTAGCTCATATTCTTTATATAGTGAAACTCCAATAGGAAATTAAGCTTGCAATGCTTTGTTTATGAATAATTGTTGTGCATTTAAATGGCTTCATACTTGCCCTTCTATTTATTTGTTTGTAATGGTTTGTTTTCAATATGATTTCTCATTTTTGTTTCCATGTTTTCTATAGTGGTATTTCTATTGGTTTCCTAATGTTTCTTATGGCGGATGCAATTTTCTCTTTTATGATGGATGCAATTTTCTCTTTTCTAGTTTAAGTTTGTAGTATAGGGTTTTTAGTATAGATAATTTTTTATGGTGTGTATAGGACTATAATTAATTTAATTTTAGTGTATTTATTTCTGTTTTGTATAGATTTTGAGTATGATTTTTAGATTTTCTTTTAAGATATGTTTAAACCATATGAATTGATCTCGCCTTGTCGATCGACTCCGCTCTCACTGGGTTTTATTACTACTTGCATTTGGATTGTTGAACAAGTTTTTGGTGCCGTAGCTGAGGAGCACCATATGAGGTAATCTTTTTAACTTTCTCTCTTTAGTTTATTGATTTGTGGGATTTGTTACTTTATAGGAGGGGCATGCATGGAATGTTTTGACCTGCACATAATAAAAAAACAGGAAATTCAAATTCTAAAATTTTGATTGAAATCTGATTTTTGATTTTATTTTCGAACTCATAAAGCTATTTTTTAGGAATATAAAATTTTGCAAAGTTGTCTTTGTTAGCATGTTTTATTGTCTTTTTTCCTATTCTCACTTTTTTTCTATTCTTTCTTTCTATTCCATTTTTTCTATTCTTTTGTCCTCTGTTTTGTTTTTTCAGTATCTATTTCCATTCCATTTTCTTCTATTATCCTCTTTATCTATTGTCTTCTTTTTTTATTCTCTATTTATATCTACTATTTTTTTATTATCTATGTTTTATATTCTCTTTTTTTCCTATTCTCTATAGATTTTTACTATTTTCTATCTCTTTTTTCACATCTTTTTCTATTCTCTATGTGTTTCTAGTAATCTTTTCTATTCTCTGTTTTTCTATTTTCTTTTCCCCCATTTTTCTATTATCAATTTATTTTAACTATTTTCTTCCTTCTGTGTTTGCATTTTTGGTCTCTTCTTCATCTGTCTTGTTTTGCACTATTGTTCTTCTTGGAACCCTATTGTATTATTGTTTCTCCAACTAGAATAATTGCACAAACTATATAGGGTCAGTTTGGGTTTGTTTCACTAAAATGTGCCAAGAGCAAGGTAATCTTCATTTGTTTGTTACTTTCTTCTCCCAAGTGGTATGTTTTGATGACTTGGTTTTCTACATTAGGTTTTATCTTTTTCACGGTGATAGTGTTGCCTTGATATTTGAACTAAATCCATCCACTTGGATAATTCTAGCTCATATTCTTTATATAGTTGAAAACTCTAACAAGAAATTAAGCTTGCAATGCTTTGTTCATGAATAATTGTTGTGCATTTAAATGGCTTCATACTTGTCCTTCTATTTATTTGTTTGTTAATGGCTTGTTTTCAATATATTTTCTCATTTTCTGCAATGGTATTTCTATTGGTTTTCTAATGTTTCTTATGGTGGATGCAGTTTTCTCTTTTCTAGTTTAGGTTTGTAGTGTAGCATTTTTAGTTTAGATAATTTTTTATGGTGTGTAAAGGACTGTAATTAATTTAATTTTAGTGTATTTAATTCTGATATGTTTTTAAGACAGGTGCAAGTTCTATGAATTGATCTCGCCTTATCGATCAACCTGGTCCTCACCGGTTTTATTACTATTTCACAACCTTGCGTTTGGATTGTCAAACAAGATCTTGGTGCCGTTGCCGAGAGCACCATATGAGGTAATCTTTTTAAATTTCTCTGTTTAGTTTATTGCTTTGTGGTATTTGTTATTTTATTTGTCATAATATTAATTTTAGGATGTGCATACTTGGAATGTTTTGACTAGCGCATAATCGAAAAGCATGAAATTTAAATTCTAAAATTTTGATTGAAATCTGATTTTTGGGTTAATTTTCAAACTCATGAAGTGTTGTCTTGATATTTGAACTAAACCCATCCACTTTGACAATTAGCTCATATTCTTCATATAGTTAAACTCTAATAGGAAATTAAGCTTGCAATGCATTGTTCATGAATAATTGTTGTGCATTTAAATGGCTTTATACTTGCCCTTCTATTTATTTGTTTGTAATGGCTTGTATTCAATTTGTTCTCTCATTTTTGTTTATATATTTTCAATAGTGGTATTTCTGTTGGTTTTCTAATGTTTCTTATGGTGGATGCAGTTTTCGCTTTTTTAGTTTAGATTTGTAGTGTAGGGTTTTAGTTTAGATAATTTTGTATGGTGTGTAAAGGATTATAATTAATTTAATTTTAGTGTATTTAATTCTGGTTTGTATAGATTTATAGTAGAATTTTTAGATTTTTTTTAAAGACAGGTGCAAGTTGCATGAATTGATTTCACCTTTTTGTTCGACCCAGTTCTCACCGGGTTTTATTACTACTTCACAACCTTGCATTTGGATTGTCGAATAAGTTCTTGGTGCCGTTGCCAGGGCGTACGAAATGATGGAATCTTTTTAACTTTCTATTTATAGTTTATTGCTTTGTGGTATTTGTTACTTTATTTGTCATAATATTAATCTGAGGAAGTGCATGCAAGGATTGTTTTGATTGGCGACTAATCCAAAAAAAAAGAAATTTAAATTCTAAAATTTTGATTGGAATCTAATTTTTTGTTTAATTTTCAGACTCAAAAAGTGTTGATTTGATATTTGAACTAAATCTATCCAGTTTGACAATTCTAGCTCATATTGTTTATATAGGTAAACTCCAGTAGTAAATTAAACTTGCAATGCTTTGTTCATGAATAATTGTTGGAATTTGAATGGCTTTTCATATTTGCCATTCTATTTATTTGTTTGTAATGGCATGTTTTCAATTTGTTCCTATATTTTCAACAGTGGTATTTTCTATTGGTTTTCTAATGTTTCATATGGTGGATGCAACTTTACCTTTTTTAGTTTAGGTTTGTAGTGTAGGGTTTTAGTTGAAATAATTTTTTATGGTGTGTAAAGGACTGTAATTAATTTAATTTGTGTATTTAATTATGGTTTGTATAGATTTTGAGTAGGATTTTTTAGATTTTCTGTTAAGACAGGTGCAAGTCGTATGAATTGATCATTCTTTGTCGATGAACCCAGTTTTCACCTGGTTTTATTTTTACTTCACAACCTTGCATTTGGATTGTCATACAAGTTCGTGGTACCATTGCCGAAGAGTGTCATATGAGGTAATCTTTTTAACTCTCTTTAGTTTATTGCTTTTTGGGATTTGTTACTTTATTCGTCATAATATTAGTTTTAGAAGGTACATGCATAGAATGCTTTGACCGGCGCCTAATCGAAAATAAGGAAATTTAAATTCTAAAATTTTGATTGAAATCTGATTTTTGGTTTAATTTTCGAACTCATAAAGTGTTGCCTTGATATTTGAACCAAATCTATCCACTTAGACAATTCTTGCTCATATTCTTTATATAGTTCAACACCAATAGGAAATGATGCTTGCAATGCTTTGTTCATGAATAATGGTAGTGCATTTAAATGGCTTCATACCTGCCCTTCTTTTATTTGTTTGTAATGGCAGTTTTTCAATATGTTCTCTCATTTTTGTTCCTATATTTTTTTATAGTGGTATTTCTATTGGTTTTTTAATGTGTCTTATGGTGGATGCAGTTTTCTCCTTTTTAGTTTAGGTTTATAGCAGGTTTTTAATTTAGATAAATTTTTATGTCATGTAAAGGATTGTAATTAATTTAATTTTTGTGTATTTAATTATGGTTTGTATAGATTTTGAGTAGGATTTTTAGATTTTCTTTTAAGACAGGTGCAAGTCGTCTGAATTGATCATGCCTTGTTGATTGACCTGGTTTTCATCGGGTTTTGATACTACGTCACAACCTTGCATTTGGATTGTCATACAAGTTCTTGGTGCCATTGCCGGAGAGTGTCATATGAGGTAATCCTTTTAATTCTCTCTTTAGTTTATGGCTTTGTGGGATTTGTTACTTTATTTGTCATAGTATTCGTTTTAGAAGGTGCATGCATGGAATGTTTTGACTGGCGCCTAATCAAAAGAAAGGAAACTTAAATTCTAAAATTTTGATTGAAATCTGATTTTTGGTTTAATTTTCGAACTCATAAAGTGTTGCCTTGATATTTGAACTAAATCCATCCACTTTGACAATTCTTGCTCATATTCTTTATATAGTTAAACTTCAATAGGAAATTAAGCTTGTAATGCTTTGTTCTTGAATAATTGTTGTGCATTTAAGTAGCTTCTTTATACTTGCCATTCTATTTATTTGTTTGTAATGGCTTGTTTTCAATTTGTTCTCTCATTTTTGTTCCTATATTTTCAATAGTGGTATTTTTATTGGTTTTTTAATGTTTCTTATGGTGGATGTAGTTTTCTGTTTTTTAGTTTAGGTTTGTTCTGTAGGGTTTTAGTTTACATAATTTTTTATGGTGCGTAAAGGATTGTAATGAATTTAATTTTTGCGTATTTAATTCTGATTTGTATAGATTTTGAGTAGGATTTTTAGATTTTCTTTTAAGATAGGTGCAAGTCATATGAATTGATCACGCCTTGTCGATCGACCTGGTTTTTACCGAGTTTTATTACTACTTTACAATCTTGCTTTTGTATTGTTATACAAGTTGTTGGTGCCATTGCTGCAGTGTCCCACATGAGGTAATCTTTTTAACCCTCGCTTTAGTTTGTTGCTTTGTGGGATTTCTTGCTTTATTTGTCATAATATTAGTTTTAGGAGGTGCATGCATGGAATGCTTTGACCGGCACCTAATAAAAAAATGAAATTTAAATTTTAAAATTTTGATTGAAATTTGATTTTTGATTTAATTTTTGAACCTATAAGTGTTGGCTTGATATTTGAACTAAATCTATCCATTTTGACAATTTTAGCTCATATTCCCTATATAGTTAAACTCCATTAGGAAATTAAGCTTGCATTGCTTTGTTCATGAATAATTGTTGTGCATTTAAATGGCTTCTTCGTACTTGCCCTTTTATTTATTTGTTTATAATGGCTTGTTTTCAATTTGTTCTCTCATTTTTGTTCTTATATTTTCGACAATGGTATTTCTGTTGGTTTTCTAATGTTATTGTGGATGCAATTTTCTCTTTTTTAGTTTAGGCTTGTAGTGTAGTGTTTTAGTTTACATAATTTTTTATGGTGTGTAAAGGACTCTAATTAATTAAATTTTGTGTGTATTTAATTCTAGTTTGTATAGATTTTGGGTTGGATTTTTAGATTTTCTTTCAAGACAGGTACAAGTCATATGAATTGATCACGCCTTCTTGATCAACCAGGTTTTCATCGTATTTTATTACTACTTTACAACCTTGCATTGGATTGTTGTACAAGTTTGTAGTGCCATTGCTGTTGAACGCCATATGAGATAATCTTTTAATCCTCTCTTCTTAGTTTGTTGATTTGTGAGATTTGTTACTTTATTTGTCATAATATTATTTTTTTGAGGTGTATGCATTGAATGTTTTGAACGGCGCCTAATCGAAAAAAATGAAATTTAAATTCTAAAATTTTGATTGAAATCTGATTTTTGGTTTAATATTCGAACTCATAAAGTGTTGCCTTGCTATTAGAACTAAATTCATCTTCTATGACAATTCTAGCTCATATTCTTTATATAGTTAAACTCCAATTGGAAATTAAGCTTGCAATGCTTTGTTCATGAATAATTGTTTTGCATTTAAATGGCTTCTTCATACGTGCCCTTCTATTTATTTGTTTGTAATAGCTTGTTTTCAATTTGTTCTCTCATATTTGTTCCTATATTTTCAACAGTGGTATTTCTATTGGTTTTTTAATGTTTCTTGTGGTGGATGCAGTTTTCTTTGTTCCAATTTTAGGTTTGTAGCGTAGGGTTATTTAGTTTAGATAATTTTTTATGTTGTGTGAAGGACTATAATTAATTTAATTTTTGTGTTTTTAATTCTAGTTTGTATAGATTTTGTGTAGGATATTTAGATTTTCTTTTAAGATAGGTGCAAGTTGTATGAATTGATCACGCATTAATGATCGACCCGGTTTTCTCTAGGTTCTATTACTACTTTACATCCTTGCATTTGGATTGTCATACAAGTTCTTGGTGCAGTTGCTGGAGAGCACCATATAAGGTAATTTTTTTAACTCTCTCTTTAGTATATGGCTTTGTGGGATTTGTTACTTTATTTGTCATAATATTAGGTAGAGGAGGTGTATGCATGGAATGTTTTGATTGGCGCCAAATTGAAAAAAAGGAAATATAAGTTCTAAAATTTTGATTGAAATCTGATTTTTGGTTTAATTTTTGAACTCATAAATTGTTGCCTTGATATTTGAACAAAATCCATCTACTTTGACAATTCTAGCTCATATTCTTTATATAGTTAAACTACAACAAGAAATTAAGCTTGTAATGGTTTGTTCTTGAATAATTGTTGTGCACCTAAATGGCTTCATACTTGCCCTTTTTTTTTTGTTTATAATGGTAACTTTTCAATTTGTTTTCTGATTTTTGTTCCTATATTTTTTACAGTGGTATTTCTATTGGTTTTCTAATGTTTCTTATAGTTGATGTAGTTTTCTCTTTTCTAGTTTAGGTTTGTCATGTAGGGTTTTTAGTTTGAATAATTTTTTATGTCATGTGAAGGATTGTAATTAATTTAATTTAGTGTATTTTATTCTAGTTTAGATAGATTTTGAGTAGGATTTTTAGATTTTCTTTTAAGACAAATGCAAGTTGTATGAATTGATCATGCCTTGTCGATTGACCCTACGACTTCACAACCTTGCATTGCATTGTCGTACAAGTTCTTGGTGTCGTTGCCAGAGAGCACCATATGAGGTAATCTTTTTAACTCTCTCTCTTTAGTTTATTGCTTTTGGGGATTTGTTACTTTATTTGCATGCATGGAATGTTTTGACCGGTGCATAATCGAAAAAAAGGAAATTTAAATTCTAAAATTTTGCTTGAAATCTGTTTTTTGGTTTCATTTTTGAACTCATAAAGTGTTGCCTTGATATCTAAACTAAATCCATCCACTTTGACAATTCTAACTCATATTCTTCATATAGTTAAATTCCAAAAGGAAATTAAGCTTGCAATGCCTTTATTCATGAATAATTGTTGTCCATTTAAATGGCTTCTTACTTGCCCATCTTTTATTTGTTTGTAATGGCAATTTTTTATTATGTTCTCTCATTTTTTGTTCCTATATTTCTACAGTGGTATTTTTATTGGTTTTTTAATGTTTCTTATGGTGGATGTAATTTTTTCTTTTCTTGTTTAGGTATGTAGTGTAGGGTTTTTAGTTTAGATAATTTTTTATGTTGTGTAAGGGATTGTAATTAATTTATTTTTTGTGTATTTAATTCTTATTTATATAGATTTTGAGTAGGATGTTTAAATTTTCTTTTGAGATAGGTGCAAGTCATATGAACTGATTACGCCTTGTCAATCGACCCGGTTTTCACCAAGGTGTTATTACTACTTCACAACTTTGCATTCGGATTGTCGTACAAGTTCTTGGTGCCATTGCTAGAGAGTGTCATATGAGGTAATCTTTTTAACTCTCTAGTTTATGGCTTTGTGGGTTTTATTATTTTATTTATCATAATATTAGTTTTAGGAGGTGCATGCATGGAATGTTTTCACTGGCGCCTTATCGAAAAAGAGAAAATTTAAATTCTAAAATTTTGATTGAAATTTGATTTTGGGTTTAATTTTCAAACTCAAAGTGTTGCCTTGATATTTTAACTAAATCTATCTACTTTGACATTTCTAGCTCATATTCTTTATATAGTTAAACTCCAATGGAAAATTAAACTTGCAATGCTTTGTTCGTAAATAATTGTTGCGCATTTAAATGGCTTTTTCTTACATGCCCTTCTATTTATTTGTTTGTAATGGCTTCTTTTTAGTTTGTGCTCTCATTTTTAACTGTGGTATTTCTGTTAGTTTTCTAATGTGTCTTATGGTGGATGCAGTTTTCTCCTTTTTAGTTTAGGTTTGTAGCAGGTATTTAGTTTAGATAATTTTTTATGTCGTGTAAAGGACTGTAATTAATTTAATTTTTACGTATTTAATTCTAGTTTGTATAGATTTTGGGTAGGATTTTTAGAATTTTTTTTAAGACAGGTGCAAGTCGTATGAATTGATCACGCCTTGTTGATCGACCTGGTTTTCACTGGGTTTTATTACTATGTCACAACCTTGCATTTGGATTGTCATACAAGTTCTTAGTGCCGTTGCCGGATAGTGCCATATGAGGTAATTCTTTTAACTCTCTTTTTAGTTTATGGCTTTGTGGGATTTGTTAGTTTATTTGTCATAATATTCATTTTAGGAGTTGCATGCATAGAATGTTTTGACCGGCGCCTAATGAAAAGAAAGGAAACTTAAATTCTAAAATTTTGATTGAAATCTGATTTTTGGTTTAATTTTTAAACTCGTTAGTGTTGCCTTGATATTTGAACTAAATCTATCCACTTTGACAATTCGAGCTTATATTCTTTATATAGTTAAACTCCAATAGTAAATTAAGCTTGCAATGCTTTGTTCATAAATAATTGTTGTGCATTTAAATGGCTTTTTCTTACATGCCCTTTTATTTATTTGTTTGTAATGACTTCTTTTCAGTATGTGCTCTCATTTTTTACAATGGTATTTCTATTGGTTTTCTAATGTGTCTTGTGGTGGATGTAGTTTTCTCCTTTTTGGTTTAGGTTTGTAGTGCAGGTTTTTAGTTTAGATAATTTTTTATGTTGTGTAAAGGACTATAATTAATTTAATTTTTGTGTATTTAATCCTTGTTTGTATAGATTGAGTAGGATTTTTAGATTTTCTTTCAAGACAGGTGTAAGTTGTATGAATTGATCACGTCTTGTCGATTAACCCTGTTTTCACTGGGTTTTATTATTGCTTCAAAACCTTGCATTTGGATTGTCGTACACGTTTTTCGTGCCGTTGTTGGAGAGTGCCATATGAGGTAATCCTTTTAACTCTCTCTTTAGTTTATAGCTTTGTGGGATTTGTCACTTTATTTGTCATAATATTTGTTTTAGGAGTTGCATGCATGGAATGTTTTGACTAGCGCCTAATCAAATGAAAGGAAATTTAAATTCTAAAATTTTGATTGAAATCTGATTTTTGGTTTAATTTTCGAACTCATAAAGTATTGCCTTGATATTTGAACTAAATCCATCCAGTTTGACAATTCTAGCTCATATTCTTTATATAGTTAAAGTCCAATAGTAAATTAAGCTTATAATGTTTTGTTCATGAATAATTGTTGTGCATTCAAATGGTTTATTCTTACTTGCCCTTTTATTTATTTGCTTGTTTTCAAATTGTTCACTCATTTTTGTTCCTATATTTTTAACAGTGGTATTTCTATTGGTTTTCTATTGTTTCTTATGGTGTATGTAGTTTTCTCTTTTTTAGTTTAGGTTTGTAGTGTGTAGGGTTTTAGTTTACATAATTTTTTATGGTGTATAAAGAACTATAATTAATTTAATTTTTGTGTATTTCATTTTGGTTTGTATAGATTTTGAGTAGGATTTTTAGATTTTCTTTTCAGACAGGTGCAAGTTGTATGAATTGATCGCGCCTTGTCGATCAACCTAGTTTTCACCGGGTTTTATTACAACTTCACAATGTTGCATTTGGATTATCTCACAAGTTCTTGGTACTGTTGTCGGAGTGTGCAATATGAGGTAATCTTTTTAACCCTTTCTCTTTAGTTTATTGCTTTGTGGGATTTCTTACTTTATTTGTCATAATATTAGATTTAGGAGGTGTATGCACGGAATGTTTTGACCGGCGCCTAATCAAATAAAAGGAAATTTAAATTCTAAAATTTTGATTGAAATCTGTTTTTTTGTTTAACCTTGATATTTGAACTAAATCCATCCATTTTGACAATTCTAGCTCACATTTTTTATAGTTAAACTCCAATAGGTAATTAAACTTGCAATGCTTTGTTCATGAATAGTTGTGCGTTTAAATGGCTTCATACTGGCCCGTCTTTTTATTTGTTTCTAATGGCAGTTTTTTCACTACATTCTCTCGTTTTTGTTTCTATATTTTCTACAGTGGTATCTCTATTGGTTTTCTAATGTTTCTTACGGTGGATGCAGTTTTCTCTTTTCTAGTTTAGGTTTTTAGTGTATGGCTTTTAGTTCAGATAATGTTTTATGTCGTGTAAAGGACTATAATTAATTTAATTTTAGTATATTTAATTCTAGTTTCGGTAAACTTTGGGTAGGATTTTTAAATTTTCTTTTAAGAAAGGTGCAAGTTGTTTGATTTGATCACGCCTTGTCAATCAACCCGGTTTTTATCGGGTATTATTACTGCTTTACAACCTTGCGTTTGGATTGTAGGAGTTCTTAGTACCGTTGCCAGGGAGTGTCATATGAGGTAATCTTTTTAACTCTCTCTTTTTAGTTTATTTGGCTTTATAGGATTTGTTACTTTATTTGTCATAATATTATTTTTAGGAGGTGCATGTATGGAGTTTTTTGACCAGCTCCTAATTGAAAAAAGGGAAATTTAAATTGTAAAAGTTTGCTTAAAATTTGATTTTTTGTTTAATTTTCATACTCAAAGTGTTGCCTTGAACTAAATTAATTCTAGCTTGTATAAATTTTGAATAGGTTTTTTAGATTTTCTTAAAACATAGGTGCAAGTTGTATGAATTGATCTTACCTTTCATTGTGTAGGTTGTCACCGGGTTTTATTGCTACTTACAACCTTGCATTTGTATTGTTGAAAAAGTTCTTGGTGCCATTGCCATGGAGCGTCATATGAGGTAATCAATTTAGCTCTCTTTCTCTCTCTTTAGTTTATTGCTTTGTGGGATTTGTTACTTAATTTGTCATAATATTAGTTTTAGGATGTGTATTCATATGAGGTAATCTATTTAACTCTCTTTAGTTTATTGCTTTGTGGTGTTGTTACTTAATTTTTCATAAGATTAGTTTTAAGAGGTGTATGCATGAAATGTTTTGACCCGCGGATAATAAAAAAATGAAAATTTAAATTCTAAAATATTGTTTGAAATCTGATTTTTGGGTTAAAATTTCAATCTTTTCAAGCTATTTTAAATAATATAAAATTTTGCAAAGTTGTCTTTATTAGTATGTTCTCATTTTTTTTCTATTCTCATTTTTCCTTTTCTCATTTTTTGTCTACTATCTTTATTTCTACTATTTTTTTAGAACCCATAATTGGATTAAAAATTTTAAAATTTTCTTTTTTTAGATTCGAAGTTGATTTTTTACTTAACTATTCTCTACTCATTATATTCTCCATTTTATCAATTCTCCTCTTTTTTTTTCTATTCTCTTTTTCTTATTCTCTTTTCTTCTATAATCTATTTATTTTTACTATTTTTTGATATTTGCTATTTTTTAACTCATTTTTTTCTATTCTCTGTTTTTGCTATTTTCTTTATTTTTCTATTCTCTATTTCTTTTTGCTTTTTTTATTCTAAATTTTTTGTCTATTACTTTTATGGTATTCCCTTTTTTTTGGTATTCTTTTTTCTTACCTACTTTTTCATTCTGCTCTCTTTGTTTTAATTTTCTTTTTTTTCTCTTCTCTTTTTTATATTCCTTTTTTCCATTATAAAATTTAAGTTCTCTTATTTTATTATCTTTTTTCTAATTTCTTTTTTTTTTGGCAATTCTCTTTTTGTATTCTCTCTTTTTGTGTATTTTATTCTGATCTTGTTCTTTTTTATTTCATTTTTTTATTTTTTTTATCCCATATTTTTTATTCTCCTTTTCTCTATTTTTATTATTTGCATTTTTATTTTTTCATTATATTTTTCTATTCTCCATTTTATTTTCCTTTTATTCTCCTCTCTTTCTAGATGCTTGTTTCTATTTAATATTTATTTCTGCTATTTTTTTCTATTCTCTATTTATATTATTTTCTACTTTTCCATTTTTTTTCCTATTCCCTATTTATTTCTAGTATGTTTGCTATTTAATATTTTTTTAATATTATCTACTTTTTTCAACTATTTTTATATTCTATGTTTTTCAAATTCTCTAATTTCTCTATTCTATTTTTTTCCTATTCTCTTTCTATTTCTACTATTTTTTAATTCTCTATTTTTTATATCCGTTTTTTATTCTCCATTTATTTCTACATTTCATTCCTATTCTTTATTCTTAATATTCTCTATTTTTTGAAAATTTTAATACTCTATTTTATATATTTCTACTATTTCTTTAGTATTCTCTTTTTTCTTATTCTCATTTTTATATTCTCTTTTTATTCTATTTTCCTTATTTTTTTGTTCTCTATTTAATTCTACTTTTCCCTATTCTCAATTTTTTTTCTATTGTTTTTGTATTCCCCTTTTTTGGTATTCTTTTTCTTTTTATCTATTTTTTCATTTTATTCTCTTTTCTTTTCTTTTTTTCTCTTATCTTTTTTATATTAATTTTTTATTCCCTTTTTATTCTATTCTTTCTTTTCCATTATAAATTTTCAATTCTCTTTTTTTATTATCATTTCTTTTTCAATTCTCTTTTGTTCTAGTCTCTTTTTTGTATTCTTTTTTTGTTTATTTTATTCTGCCATTTTTCTTCCATTTTATTTTTTTCTTTTTTTGTATTTCATTTTTTAATTATCATTTTCTATTCTCCTTTTGTATTTTTCCTTTTTATAGCAATTCCTTATTTTTACTCTATTTATCTTTACCTTTTCTATTCTCAATTTTTGCAGTTTAGGGTTTTCTGTTTAGTGTTTGTGATTTAGTGTTTTGTGTTTAGGGTTTTGGGCTTAGGGTTTATATGGTTTTAGGGTCTGGATCTAGGGTTTATGCTTGGGGTTTGACGTTTAGGTTTTAAGGTTTAGGGTTTTAGATTTAGGGTTCTAGGTTTAGATTTGGGGTTGCAGATTCAGGGTTCAACATTTTAAGGTGATTTAGGGTTTTAGGGTTTAGGGTTTAGAGTTTGGGGTTTCAAGTTCTAGGGTTAAGAGTTTTAGGATTTATCTTTTTGTATTTGCTTCTCCTTTTCTTCTATTATCCTCTTTATTTATTGTTTTTTTTCTATTCTCTATTTATTTCCTATTCTCTATTTATTTTTACTATTTCTTTCTATACTCTATTATTTTTTATTACTTTTTTTTTCTATTCTCTATTTATTTATATTGTTTTCTTCCTTTTATCTATTCTTTATAATATCTATTTCTCAATTTTCTTCTTTTTCTGTTCTCTTTACTTATTCTTCTTTCTTTATGTTCTCTATTTTTTATATTTTCCATTTTTTATTCTCTTTTATAGCCATACTCTTTTGTTTATTCTTTATTTATTTCTACTCTTTTCTATTCTCAATTTTCTTCTATTATTTTTTCTTGTATTCCCTTTTTAAAACTCTTTATTTTTACCCATTTTAATCTATTTTCTCTTTCTATTCTTTTTTTTCAATTTCTTTTTTTTCTATTCTCTTTTTAATCTATTTCTTTTTTTAATTCTCCTTTTTTCAAGTCTCTTTATTTTATTCTCTGTTTGTCTTTTGTTTTGTTTCTATTCTCCTTTTTTTCTATTTTAGTTTCTTTATTCCATTTTCTTCTATTCTTTTTTTTCTTTATTTTCATTTTTCTATTTTCTTTTCTTGTTACCTTTTTTATTCTTGTTTTCTTCCATTATTCAATTTTTCTTTTGAATTTTTTTGATTCTCGATTTCTTTCTATTTTCTTTTTTCTTCACTCTTTTTGTCCTATACTATATTTCTTTTTAGTATTTTTTCTATTCTATAATTTTTCTATTGTCTTTTGTTTTTCAATTCTTTTCCTATTCTCTCTTTAGTTTTACTATTTTTTTCTTTTTCTAGTATTAATATTCTCAATTTATTTTTACTATTTTTTATATTCTCTATTTATGTCTATTCTCTTCTTATTTCTACAAATTTTTATCTATACTCTATTTTCATATATTCTCTGTTATGTCTATTCTCTATCTTATATATTCTTGATTTATTTCTATAATTTTTCATTTATCTTGTTTTTAATATTCTCATTTTTTACATTTTTTTCTATTACATATTTATTTGTAATATTTTTTTCTATGCCCTATTTCATATATTATCTATTTTGGTTTAGGGGTTTAGGGGCTTAGGGTTTGGGGCATAGGTTTTTAGGGTTTTAGTGTCTAAGGTTTAGGGTTTGAGGTTTGGGGTTTTTGGGCTTAGGGCCTGGGGTTTAGTGTTTTGTATTTAGAGTTTAGGATGTATAGTTTAGGTTTGGGGTTTAGGGTATCATGCTTAGTGTTTAAGGTTTGGGGTTTAGGATTTAGGGTTTTAGGGTTTAAGGCTTTAGGGTTTTAGGTGTTGGGGTTTAGGATTTAGGGTTTGGGGTATAAAGTTTAGGGTTTTAGGTTTTAGATTATAGGTTTAGGGCTTTGAGTTTAGGGTTGAGGGTTTTAGATTTTAGGGTTTAAAGTTTAAAGTTTGATGGCTTCAAGGTTTATGGTTTAGAGTTTTGGGTTTTAGGGTTTATCTTTTTGCATTCTCCTTTTCTTCTATTCTCCTCTTTTTATGTTGCCTTCTTTTTCTATTATCTTTTTGTATTCTCTTTTTTATTCTCCTTTTCTTCTATTCTCCTCTTAATATATTGTCTTCTTTTCCTATTCTCCATTTATTTCTACTATTTTTTTCTATTAATTATATTTTCTATTCTCTGTTTTTCTTATTCTCTATAGATTTCTACTATTTTTATATTCTCTTTTTTCACAATTTTTATATTATCATTTATTTCTACTAATTTTTTCTTTTATCTATTTTAATATTCTTTTCTCCCCATTTTTCTATTATCATTTTATTTTTACTATTTTCTACTATTCTCAATTTTTTCTATTACTTTTGTTTTGTATTCCATGTTTTTGGCATTCTTTTTATCTTTTCATTTTTTTTTTGTATTCTCATTTCTTCTATTCCATTTTTTAATTTTTTATGTTTTTTCATTTGTTTTTGTTCTAGTCTCCTTTTACTATTCTATTTGTATTTGTATTTTTTTAATTTGTTATTTTATATTTTACTTTTTTCTATTCTTTTGTTCAGTATTGTATTTTCTAATCACTTTCCCTCTATTTTCATTTTTCTCTATTCTCTTTTTTTTTATCATCCTTTTCTTCTTTTATCCACTTTTTCTATTAACTTCCTTTCTATTCTCTATTTATTTCTATTATTTTGAATATTCTTCTTTTTCCATTTTTTCCCTATTCTCTATAAATTTCTACTATTTTTTTATATTCTCTATTTTCTCTGTTCTTTTTTATTCTTTGTTTATTTCTACTTGTTTCTATTCTCTGTTTTCTCAATTTAATTTTTCCTATTCTTTTTTTTCTACCCCATTTTTTTCTATTATCTTTTTCTCTACTTTCCTTTTATAAAATCTTTTCCAGTTCTCTATTTTATTGTCCATTTTTTTATTTTGTTTTTCAAATCTCTATTTATTTCTACTATGTTTTTCTTCTATTCTCCATTTTTAATGTTCTTTGCTTTCATCTATTCTCTTTTTTTCCTATTCTCCATTTATTTCCACTATTTTTTATTCTCTTTATTTTTCATTTTTATATTCTCTATTTGTTTCTACTATTTATTTATATGCTCTAATTTTTCTATTCTCTTTTTTTCCTTCCTTTTTCTATTGTAAATTTATTTCTACTACATTTTTTTACTCTCTAATTTTTATTTTCTTTACTTGTTTCTATTTGTTTTATTCCTTATTTTCTCTATCCTCTTTTTCTCTTTTTCTCTTCTTTCTATTTTCTAATTATTTTTACTATATTTTTTCTATTCTCTATTTTTTCTATTACTTTGTTCATGCTATTTATTTATTTATACTAGTTTTTTCCTGTTCTCTATTCATTATATTCACCATTTCTTCTATTCTTTTTTTTACCTATTTCTTTAATATTCACTATTTTTAATGCTTTTTCTATTATTTCTTTTTACTATTTTCTTTATTTTTCTATTCTCTATTTCTTTCTACTTTTTTCTATGCTCAATTTTTTTCTATTACTTTTTTGGATTCCCCATTTTTGGTATTCTTTTTTTTTAATCTATTTTTCCATTCTATTCTCTTTTTTTGTTTTCTTTTTTTCTTTGCACTTTTTATATTCCTTTTCCCATTATAATTTTTAAATTCTCTTTTTTAATCTATTTTCTAATTATTTTTTTCATTTTCCTTTTGTTCTAGTTTCTTTTTCTATTCTCTTTTCTCTATTTTATTCTATTCTTTTTGTTTCTATTTCATTTGTTCCTTTCTTTTCTTTTGTACTCCATTTTTTATTCTCCTTTTCCTTATTTTAATCATTTTCTTTTTTATTTTTTGATTATATTTTTTTACTCTCCATTTTATTTTCCTTGTATTTTATTCTCCTCTTTTTCTATTGACTTTATTTTTCTATTCTCTTTTTTATTTTAGCTAATTTTTTCTATTCTCTATTTTTATATTCTTTATTTGTAATAGTCCCTACTTTTTTTTATTTTTTTCCTATTCTCTATTTATTTTTATTATTTTTCTATTCTCCATTTTCTAATTATCTGCTTCTTTCAACTATTTTTTATATTCAATATTTTTTAAATTCTCTAATTTCTCTATTTTAATTTTCCCCTACTCACTTTTTTATTTTTATTATTTTTGTTCTCCATTTATTTCTGTGTTTTAGTGCTATTCTCTATTCTTTATATTTTCTATTTTTTGAATTTTTTAATATTCTCTATTTTATTTATTTCTACAATTTCTTTAGTATTCCCTTTTTTTAATCCTCAATTCTCTATTCTCTTTTTTTTTTCTATTTTCATTATTTTTTATTCTCTATTTAATTCGACCGTTTTTTGTCCTCAATTTTTTTATATTACATTTTCCTATCCTCCCTTTTTTTGGCATTCATTTTTATCTATTTTTTTCCTTCTATTCTCTTTTTTTAATTCTTTTTTTATATTTTTTAATATAATTTTTCTATTCTCTTTTTATATTATCTTTCTTTTTTCAATTATCTTTTCTTTGAGTCTTTTTTGTATTCACTTTTTATCTATTTTATTCTGCTTTTTTTCTTTTTCTTTTATCTTTTTCTATTTTTTTTGTAATCCATTTTTTTAATTGTCATTTTCTATTCTCCTTTTTATTTTCCTTTTCTTCTATTCTCCTCTTTTTCTATTTATTTTTTTAAATTTCTATTTATTTCTACTAGTTTTTCTATATCCTCTATGTTTTATATTTTTTTATTTATTTTATTCTCTACTTTTTCAATTTTTCATATTCGCTATTTATTTCTGCCATTTTTATTTTTCTCTATTTTTTATTATCTCTTTCTTTCAACTATTTTTTATATTCGATATTTTTCAAATTCTCTAATTTCTCTATTCTCGTTTTTTCTTATTCTCTATTTTTTATAATATTTTTTCATTCCTTATTTTTTTTGTTACTTTTTGTTTCTATTTTTTTTTCTATGTTTCATTTCATTTTCCATTCTTCATATTTTTTATTTTTTTGAATTCATATTTTTCTATTTATTTTTCCTACCCTATTTAATTTTACTATTCTCTATTTGTTTTTACTTTTCTTTTATTCTTTATTGTTTTCTATTATGCTTTTTGTATCCCCTATTCTTTATATTCCATTTTTATCTATTTTCCTTTTCTTGTGTTCAATAATTTTTTTTTTGGTATTTTCTGTTTTCCAACTCTCTTTTTTATATTCACTTCTTCTACTCCATTTTTTTCATTTCCTTTTTATTCTGCTGCTTTTTCTCTATTTTCTTTTTTTTTCCTATGTTCTTTTTTTTTTTTGATCTCTTAGCTTTTTTCAATTCTTTTTTAACTTCATTTTTTTCTATTATTTTTCTAATCTCTTGTTTTTTTAATTTTCCTTTTTTCTATTTTTTATTCTTTTTTATCTAATCTTTTTTTAATTATCTTTTTTCCCGTCTCTTTCTCTATCCTCTATTTTTTTATTTGATTTTTTCCTATTCTCTTTTTATTTTTACTATTTCATTTGATTCTCTATTATTTTCTTTTACTTTTTTTCTATTTTCTATTCATTTCTACTATTTTCTTCCTATTATGTATTCTTTATAATCTCTATTTCTCTATTCTTATTTTTTATGTTCTCTTTTTACGTATTCTTTTTTCTTCTATGCCTTATTTATTTCTGCTACATTTTACATTCTCTCCTTTTTTTCTTCTCTTTATAATTATTTTGTATTTTTTATTCTCTATTTATCTCTACTTTTTTCTATTCTCAATTTTCTTCTATTACTTTCTTTTTTGTATTCCCTTGTTTGAATTCTTTATTATTATCTATTTTAATCTACTTTTTCTTTCTATTCTCTTTTTTTCTACTCTCTATTTTTGGGTTCTCTTATTTTCAATTTCTTTTTTTCTATTCCATTTTTAATCTATTTCTTTTTTTAATTCTCTTTTTTCCTGGTCTCTTTATGTCCTTCTCTTTTTGTCTATTGTTTTTGTTTCTATTCTCTTTTTGTCTTTTATTTTCTTTATTCCTTTTTCTTCTATTCTTTTTTCTTTTATTTTCATTTCTTTATTTTCCTTTCTTATTACCTTTTTTATTCTTGTTTTCTTCTATTATTCGCTTTTCCTTTTGAATTTTTTTCTATTCTAAATTTCTTTCTGATAGTTTTTTCACTCTCTATTTTTTATATTTTTTATTTTTTCTAGACTCTTTTTTTGCCTATGCTCTATTTCTTTCTAATATTTTTTACATTCTCTAATTTTTCTTTTCTCTTTTATGTTTCATTTGTTTTCCAATTCTCTCTTTAATTCTATTATTTTTTTCCTTCTTCTATTTTTATCTTTCCAAATTACTTTTACTACTTTTTTGTTCTATTTTTTATATTCTATATTTTTTCTACTATTTTTCTTATTCTCTTCTTATTTCGATGATTTTTGTCTCTATACTCTATTCTCATAGATTCTCTGTTATGTCTATTCTCTCTTTTTTTATATATATTCTCAATTTATTTCTATAATTTTTTAAATTCTTTGATTTTTTATCTTCTCCTTTTTCCTTTTTATTGTTCCATATTTATTTTTGATATTTCTTTCTCTATGCCTTATTTTCATATATTATCTATTTTGGTTTAGGGCCTTAGGGTTTAGGGCATACATTTTAGGGTTTAGGGATTGTTTTTGGGGTTTAGGGTTTAGGGTGTTTTAGGTTTAGAGTTTAGTGTTTAGTGTTTAGAGTTTGGGGCTTAGGGTTTAGGGTTTTAGGGCTTAAGGTTTAAGGTTTGGGGTTTAGGGTTTGGGTTTTAGGGTTTTGGGGTTTTGGATTCAGGGTTCAGGGTTTATGGTTTGGGGTTTGGGGTTTAGGGTTTTAGGGCTCAAGGTTTAGGGCTTAGGGTTTTAGGGTTTTGGAGTTTCAGATTTAGGGTTCAAGATTTATGGTTTGGGGTTTAGGGTTTAGGTTTTAGTTTAGTGCTTTAGGTTTTAAGGTTACAGTTTTGGGTTTGAGGTTTTAGGGTTTTATGGTATGATGGTTTTAGGGTAGGGTTTTGGGTTTTGTGTTTTGGTTTAGGGTTTTAGGCTTTAGAGTTTATCTATTGGTATTCTCCTTTTTATTCTCCTTTTCATCTATTCTCCTCTTTAACTATTATTTTATTTTTCTGCTCTCTATTTATTTCTACTATTTTTTTCTATTAATTATATTTTATATTCTTTTTTTCCTTTCCTTTATAGATTTATATGATTTTTTTATTCTCTTTTTTCTCATTTTTTCTATTCTATTTTTTATATTTTATCTTTTTCTATTCTTTTGTTCAATATTCTATTTTTTTTCTATTCACTTTCCCCCTATTTTCTTTTTTTATACCCTCTTTTTTATCATCCTTTTTTTTCTTTTATCCACTTTTTCTATTGACTCCCTAAAGCTATTCTCTATTTATTTCTACTATTTTATGATTTTTCTTATTCTCTTTTTATTTCTACTATTTTCTATCCTCTAATTTTCATATTCTATTTTTTTCTAGTCTCTTTTCATTTCTACTATTTTTTCCTATTCTTAATTATTTATATTATCTATTTATTTTTACTATTTTGTTATATTCTCTATTTTCTTTATTCTTTTTTTATTTCTTTTTTGTCTATTCTCTATTTATTTCTAACTTTTTCTATTCTCTTTTTTTCAATTTATTTTTTTCTATTCCTTTTTTTGTTTCATTTTTTCTATTATCTTTTTTTTTTACTTTTTTTAAAGATCTTTTCCACTTCTCTGCTTAATTCTCCTCTTTTTCTATTCTGCTTGGTTTTTCAAATCTCTATTTATTTCTACTGATTTTTTTTCTATTCTCCATTTTAATATTCTTTGCTTTTATGTGTTCTCTTTTTTTCTTATTCTTTATTTATTTCCATTATTTTTAATCTCTTTAATTTTCTTTTTTTATAGTCTTTATTTGTTTCTACTATTTTTCTATTCTCCTTATTTCCCTTTTTTTTTTCTGGTTTTAAACTTATCTCTTCAATATTTTTCTACTCTTTGTTTTTTGTTTTGTCTACTTGTTTCTACTATTTTTATATTCCTTATTTTCTCTTATTCTCTAGTTATCTTTTCTATTTTTTTTATCTTTTTTTTTCTATTACCTTTTTTCTATTCTTTATTTATTTCTACTATTTTTTTTCCTATTCTCCATTTTATCAATTGTCATTTTTTTTCTATTCTCTTTTTTGCCCTACTCTCGTTTCTCTTGCACTCTATTTATTTTTTATTTCTTTAATATTTGCTATTTTTAATTTATTTTTTATTCTCCCATTTTACTATTTGTCTATTTTTCTGTTCTCTATTTCATTCTACTTTTCTTTATTTTATATTTTTTTCTAGTACTTTTTTGTATTTCCCTTTTTATTATTCTTTTTGATCTATTTTTTCATTCTATTCTCTTTTTTTATATTCATTTTTTCTCTTCTATTTTTTATATTCCTTTTTTCCTTTATAATTTCTAATTTCTCTTTTTTGCTATCATTTTTTAATTTATTTTTTCCCATTTACTTTTGTTCTAGTCTTGTTTTGTATTCTCTTTTTGTCTATTTTAATTTTGTTATTTTCTTTTTCTATTTTACTTTTTTTTGTTTTTTTGTATTCTATTTTTTATTCTCCTTTTCTTTATTTTAATTATTTTTCATTTTTCTTTTTTCATTATATTTCTATATTCTCCTTTTTATTTTCCTTTTATTTTATTCTCCTCTTTTTCTATTTACTTTCTTTCCTATTATCTATTTATTTCTACTAATTTTTTCTATTGTCTTTTTCATATTCTATGTTTGTAATATTCTCTACTTTTTATTTTTTTTACCATTCTCTGTTATAATATTCTCTATCACAATGTTTTCTTTTTTTTTTTTTCCAACAGTCTTTTTTATATTCACTTCTTTCATTTCATTTTACAATTCCTTTTTTTTATTCCATTGCTTTTTTTGTCTTCTCTTTTTTCTTCCTTTCCTCATTTTTCTAATCTCTTAGTTTTTCCAATTCATTTTTTAATTTTCATTTTTTTCTCTTATTTTTTCTAACCACATCTTTTTCATTTTCTTTTTTTTTTTTTACTCTAATATCCTTTCTAATTCTCTGTTCTCAAGTATCTTTTTCTTTATCCTCTATTTTTCTCAATTCGATTTTTTCCTACTCTCTATTTTTTTACTATTTCTTTTTACTCTCTCTTTTTATTCGATTTTTTCCTACTCCCTATTTATTTCAACTATTTTCCTCCTATTATCTATTCTTTATAATCTCTATTTCTTAGTTTCTCATTTTTTTTAGTTCTCTTTTTACTTACTCTATTTACTTCTCTCTATTTATTTCTACTAAATTTTACGTTCTCTATGTTATTTTTCTCTTTATTGTTATTATGTATTTTTTATTCTCTATTTATCTCTACTTTTTTCTATTCTCAATTTTCTCATATTACAATTTCTTTTGCATTCCCTTTTTTGAATTCTTTATTATTAGCTATTTTAATCTATCTTTTCTTTCTATTTTATATTTTTTGATTCTCTTTTTTCAATTTCCTTTTTTTCTATTCACTTTTTAATCTATTTCCTCTTTATAATTCTCTTTTTTTTTCTAGTCTCTTTATTTCTTTCTCTTTTTGTCTATTGCTTTTGTTTCTATTCTCATTTTTCTCTATTTTATTTTCATTATTTCATTTTCTTCAATTCTCTTCTCCTCTATTTTTGTTTTTTTATTTTCTCTATTTGTTTCTGCTATTTTGATTTTCCTTATTTCCTTTTATTCCTTCTTTTTATTCTCTAATTATTTTTTCTATTTTTTTTTGCTCTTTATTCTTTCTATTATATTTTTATATTCGCCTTTTTATTTTCTTTTTATTTTATTCCTCACTTTTTCTATTGACTTCTTTTCTCTATTCTCTATTTATTTCTACTATTTTTTCTATTCTCTTTTTTCTATTCTTTATTTATATATTCTTTATTTATTTCAAAAATTTTTACCATTTTCTATTATAATATTTTTTTTGTATTTTTTCTTTTCTAACTCTCTTTTTTATATTCACTTGATTTATTCCATTTTACTATTCCTTTTTTTATTCCATTGCTTTTTCTCTATTCTATTTTTTTCCTATCCTCTTCTTACTAATCTCCTAGTTTTTTCAATTCATTTTTTCAGTTCCATTTTTTCCTCTTATTTTTTGTAATCTTTTTTTCTTTTTCTTTTTTTTATCCCTTTTTTTCTAATATTTTTCCAACTTGCTTTTTTCTAGTCTTTTTTTTTTCTATCCTCTATTTTTCAATTTGATTTTTTTCCTCTTATCTATTTTTTACTATTTAATTTTATTCTCTATTATTTTCTATCACTTTTTTCCTATTCTCGATTTATTTCTACTATTTTCTTCCTATTATCTATTCTTTATAATCACTATTTCTCATTTCTCATTTTTTCTTTTCTCCTTTTACTTATTCTCTTTCTTCTTCTCTCTATTTATTTCTACTAAACTTTACATTCTCTATTTTTTATTCTCTTTATAGTTATTTTGTATTTTTTATTCTTTATTTATCGCTATTTTTTTCTATTCTTAATTTTTTTACGTTACATTTTTTTGTATTTCCTTTTTTGAATTCTTTATTATTATCTATCATAATCTATCTTTTTTTACCTTACATTTTTTTGTATTCCCTTTTTTGAATTCTTTATTATTATCTATCATAATCTATCTTTTCTTTCTATTTTGTATTTTTTGATTCCCTTTTTTCAATTTCTTTTTTTTCTATTCACTTTTTACTCTATTTCCTTTTTTTAATTCTCTTTTTTTCTAGTCTCTTTATTTCTTCCTCTTTTTTTTTTCTATTGTTTTTGTTTCTATTCTTTTCTTTTCTCTATTTTATTTCCATTTTCTTCAATTCTCTTTTCCTCTATTTCTGTTTTTTTATTTTCTTTACTGATGTCTACGATTTTTATATTCCTTATTTTATCTTATTCTCTTCTTTCCATTCTCTAATTATTTTTTCTGTCTTTCTTCTATTCTCTATTTTTTTATTACTTTTTTCTGTTCTTTATTTATTTCGACTAGTATTTTTTTTCCTATTCTCAATTCATTATATTTTTTTTTGAATTCCTCCTGTTTGTATTCTTTTTTATCTATTTTTTCAGTCTATTCTCTTTTTTATATTTTTTTTCTCTTCTTTTTTCATATTCATTTTTTCCTTTATAATTTTTAATTTCTCTTTTTTATGATCTTTTTTCCAATTTATTTTTCTCATTCACTTTTGTTTTATTCTCTTTTTTGTGTTCTCTTTTTGTCTATTTCATTTTATTCGTTTCTTTTTCTATTTAACTTTTTTCTACCTTTTTTTGTGTTCCATTTTTTTATTCTCCTTTTCTCTATTTTTAATTTTATTCTTTTTTCATTATATTTTTATATTCATTTTTTTATTTTCTTTCTATTTTATTCTGCTCTTTTTCGTTGACTTTTTTTCCTATTCTCTATTTATTTTTCCTATTTTTTAATTCTCTTTTTTATCTTCTCTGTTTGTAATATTCTCTACTTTTTTGATTTTTTCCTATTCTCCATTTATTTTGACAATTTTTTCTATTCTCTATTACAATATACTTTTTGTTTATTTTTTGTTTTCCAACTCTTTTTTTATATTCAATTGTTTTATTTGGTTTTACTACTTGTTTATTCCATTGCGTTTTCTCTATTCTCCTTTTTCTTTTATGCTCTTTTTTTTCAATCTCTTAGTTTTTTCTATTCATCTTTTATTTTCATTATTTTCTTATTTTTTCTAATCTCTTTTTTATAATTTTCTTTTTTTGTTTTTTATTCTTTTTCTTCTAATATTTTTTCTAATTCTCTTTTTTCCAGTCTCTTTTTCTCTATCCTTTATTTTTTTCAATTTGATTTTTTCTTACACTCTATTTTTTTTACTATTTTTTATTCTCTATTATATCTATTACCCTTTTTTGTATTCTCTATTTATTTCATGAGTTCTTTCCAATTATTTATTCTTTATAATCTCTATTTCTCAATTCTCATTTTTTTCTGCTCCTTTTTTTTTTACTTATTCTCTTTTCTTCTTCTCTCTATTTATTTCTACTAAATTCTACATTCTCTATTTTGCGATTCTCTTTATAGTTATTTTGTATTTTTTATTCTCTTTTTATCTCTACTTTTTTCTATTCTCTATTTTCTTATATTACCTTTTTTAATATTCACTTTTTTGAATTCTTTATTATTGTCTATTTTAATCTATTTTTTCTTTCTATTTTATATTTTTATTATTTTTTTCAATTTCCATTTTTTTCTATTCCATTTTTAATCTATTTCCTTTTTTTAATTCTCTAATTTTCTAGTCTCCTTATTTCTTTCTCTTTTTGTCTATTCTTTTTGTTTCTATTTTCTTTTTTCTCTATTTTATTTTCTTTATTTCATTTTCTTCAGTTCTCTTTTCCTCTATTTTTGATTTTTTATTTTCTCTACTTGTTTCCACTGTTTTTATATTCCTTATTTTCTATTATTCTCTTCTTCTATTCTTTAATTATTTTTCAGTTTTTCTTCTATTCTCTATTTTTTCTCCTACTTTTTTTCTATTCTATATTTATTTTGACTAACATTTTTTTCTATTCTCTATTCATTATATTCTCCATTTTATCAATTGTCATTTTTTCTATTCTCTGTTTCTTTTGCTATTCTTTCTTCTTCTGCACTCTATTTATTTTTGCTATTTCTTTAATATTTACTATTTTAATTTATTTTTTATTCTCTCATTTTACTAATTTCTTTATTTTTCTGTTCTCTACTTCTTTCTACTCTTCTCTTTATTAAAGTTTTTCAATTACATTCTTTTTGTATTCCCCTTTTTTTTCTATTCTTTTTTTTATCTGTTTTTTCATTCTATTCTCTTTTTTATGAACTTTTTTTCTCTTCACTTTTTTTATTCCTTTTTTCCTTTATAATTTTTAATTTCACTTCTTTTATTATCTTTGTTCTAATTTATTTATCCCATTCTCTTTTGCACTAGTCTCTTATTTGTGTTCTCTCTTTGTCTATTTTATTCTATTCTTTTCTTTCCCTATTTCACATTTTTCAACTTTTTTTGTGTTCCATTTTTTATTCTTCTTTTTTCTTTTTTTGAATTATATTTTTTCTTTTTTCATTATATTTTTTAATTCTCCTTTTTATTTTACTTTTATTTTATTCTCGCCTTTTTCTTTGACTTTTGTTTCTATTCTCTATTTATTTCTGCTATTTTTTCCTTTTTTTTTATATTCTTTGTAATATTCTCTACTTTTTTGATTTTTTTTCCTGTTCTCTATTTATTTCGACAATTATTTTCTATTCTCTATTATAATAATTTCAATTACAATACATTTACGTATTTCTTGTTTTCCAACTCTCTTCTTTATTTTCACATTTTTCATTCCATTTTTCTTCCATTGCTTTTTCTCGATTCCCTTTTATTTCTATCCTCTTTTTTCTAATCTCTTAGTTTTTCAATTCTTTTTTGTAATATTATTTTTTATTTTTTCTAATCACTTTTTTTCTTTTATTTTTTATTTTATTTATTCTAATATGTTTTCCAATTCTTTTTTTTCTAGTCTCTTCTCTTTATCCTCTGTTGTTTTCTATTTGATTTTTTCCTATTCTATTATTTTCTATTACTTTCTTTTATTCTCTTTTTACAATTTCCTTTTCTTAAATTCCCATTTTAATCTATTTCCTTTTTTTGAATCTTTTTTTTCTAGTCTTTTTATTTCTTTCTATTTCTGCCTATTGCTTTTGTTTCTGTTCACTTTCTTCTCTAGTTTATTTTCTTTATTCCATTTTCTTCAAGTCTCTTTTCTTTTATTTCTGTTTTTTATTTTCTTTACTTGTCTTTACTATTTATATTCCTTATTTTCTCTTATTCTCTTCTTTCTATGTCTAATTATTTTTTCTATTTTTTTTCGATTCTCTATTATTTCTATTATATTTTTTGTTCTCCATTTATTTCTACTAGTTTTTTTTTCTGATTCTCTATACATTATGTTGTCCATTTTAACAATTTTCATTTTTTTCTATTCTCTTTTTTTTCATACTCTTTTTTCTTTTGCACTCTATTTATTCTTGCTATTTCTTTATTATTCACTACTTTTAACTTATTTTTTATTCTCTCATTTTGCTATTTTCTTTATTTTTCTAATCTCTATTTCTTTCTAGTTTTCTCCATTTTCAACTTTTTTCAATTATGTTTTTTTGAATTCCTTCTTTTTTGTATTCTTTTTTATCTATTTTTTCATTGTATTATCTTTGTTTATATTCTTTTTTTCTCTTCTCTTTTTTATATTTTGTTTTTCCTATATAATTTTTAATTTCACTTTTTTTATTATCTTTTTTCTAATTTATTTTTCCCACTCTCTTTTGTTCTAGTCTCCTTTTTGTGTTCTCCTTTTTGTCTATTTTATTCTATTCATTTCCTTCTCTATTTCACAATTTTATTTTTTTTTCTTCCAAAATTTTCTCCATTTCTCTATTTTATTATTTTTTTTCATTATATTTTTAAATTCTCCTTTTTATTTTCCTTTTATTTTATTCCCCTCTTTTTCTATAGACTTCTTTTTTTATATTCTCTATTTATTTCTACCATTTTTTTCTATTCACTTTTTTATATTCTTTGTTTGTTATTTTCTCTACTTTTTTTATTTTTTACCTATTCTCTATTTATTTTGACAATTTTTTCTATTCTCTATTATAATAATTTCTATTACAATATTTTTTTTCTATTTTTTGTTTTCCAGCTCTCTTTTTTATATTCACTTCTTCGATTCCGTTTTACTCTTCCTTTTTTATTCCATTCCTTTTTCTCTATTCTTTTTTTCTATCCATGTTTTTTCTAATCTCTTAGTTTTTTCCATTTATTTTTTTATTTTTTCTAATATTTTCTCTAATCTTTTTTTCTCATTTTCTTTCTTTTATTCTAATATATTTCCAATTCCTTTTTTCCAGTCTTTTTTTCTCTATCCTAAATTTATTTCTATTCAATTTTTCCTATTCTCTATTATTTTACTATATCTTTTTATTCTCTATTACTTTATATTACCATTTTTCTATTCTCTATTTACTTCTACTATTTTCTTCCTATTTTCTATTCTTTATAATTTCAATTTATCAATTATCTTTTCTTCTTCCTTCTATTTGTTTCCACTAAATTTTACATTCCTATTTTTTTAATTCTCTTTATAGTTATTCAATATTTTCCATTCTTTAAATATCTCTATATTTTTCTATTCTTAATTTTCTCATATTACATTTTTGTATTCCCTTTTCTGAATTCTTTATTATTATTTATTTTAATCTATTTTTTTCTTTTTATTTTATATTTTTTATCCTCTTTTTTCAATTTCCTTTTTTCTATTCCCTTTTTAATCTATTTCCTTTTTTTAATTCTCTTTTTTCCAGTCTCCTTATTTCTTTCTCTTTTTTATCAATTGGTTTTGTTTCTATTCCCCTTTTTATCTATTTTGTTTTCTTTATTCCACTTTCTTTAATTCTCTTTTCCACTATTTCCTTTTTTATTTTCTCTACTTGTTTCTATTATTTTTATATTCCTTATTTTCTCTTGTTCTCTTCTTTCTATTCTCTAGTTATCTTTTCTGTTTTTTTATCTTTGTTTTTTCTCATACCTTTTTTCTATTCTCTATTTATTTCTACTATTATTTTCCTATTCTCTGTTCATTATATTCTCCATTTTGTCAATTGTCACTTTTTTCTATGCTTTTTTCTTTCATTCTTTATTTATTTTTGCCATATCTTTAATATTCATTATTTTTAATTGATTTTTTCATTCTCTCATTTTGTTTATTTCTTTATTTTTCTATTCTCTTTTTTTAATTTTTTTCTATTAATTTTTTTGTATTCCCTTTTTTATGTATTGTTTTTATCTTTCTCTTAGTCTATTCTCTTTTTTATATTCTTTTTTTCTCTTCTATTTTTTATATTCCATTTTTCCTTTATAATTTTTAAATTCTCTTTTTTATTATCATTTTTCTAATTTATTTTTTCCCTTTCTCTTTTGTTCTAGTCTCTTTTTTGTATTCTCTTTTTGTCTATTTTATTCTATTTTATTCTTTTTTATTTCATATTTTTCAATTTTTCTTGTATTCCATTTTTTATTCTCTTTTTCTCTAATTAAATTATTTTTCTATTTTCTATTTTCATTATATTTTTATATACACTTTTTTATTTTCCTTTCATTATTCTCCTTTTTCTATTAAGTTTTTTTATTCTCTATTTTGTTTTTGTTATTTTTTTGTCTCTTTTTATATTCTTTCTTTACAACATTCTCTACTTGTTCCAATCTTTTTTCCTATTCTCTATTTATTTCACTATTTTTTCTATCCTCTTTTTTCTAATCTCTTAGTTTTCTCAATTCATTTTTTATTTTCTTTTTTTCCTCTTATTTCTTCTAATCTCTTTTTTTTATTTTCCCTTTTTGTTTTTTTATTCATTTTATTCTAGTATTTTTTCCAATTCTCTTTTTCTAGTCCCTTTTTATCCTTTTTATCCAATTCCCTTTACTATTTTGTCTATTCTCTATTTATTTCTACTATTTTCTTCCAATTATCTATTCTTTATAATCTCTATTTCTCAATTCTTAATTTTTTTCTATTCTCCTTTTACTTGTCCTCTTTTCTCCTTCTGTTTATTTATTTCTACTATATTTTGCATTCTCTATTCTTTCATTCTCTTTATAGTTATTTTGTGTTCTTTATTCTCTATTTATCTTTGCTCTTTTCTATTCTAAATTTTCTTCTATAACTTTTCTTGGTATTCCCTTTTTTGAATTCTTTATTATTATCCATTTTAATATATTTTTCTTTCTCTTCTTTTTTTTTCAATTTCCTCTTTTATTCCCTTTTTAATCTATTTTTTTAATTCTCTTTTTTTTTCTTGTCTCTTTGTTTCATTCTCTTTTTTGTCTATTGTTTTTGTTTTTATTCTTTTTTATATTTTATTTTCTTTATTCCATTTTCTTCTTTCTTTTTTCCTCTATTTTCAAGTTTCTATATTCTTATTACCTTTTTATTCTTGTTTTCTTCTATTATTCTCTTTTTCTTTTGAATTATTTTTATTCCATATTTTTTTCTAATAGTTTTTTCTATACTTGCTTTTTCCAATGCTCTGTCTCTTTCTACTTTTTTTATATTCTCTGAATTTTCTTTTTTCTTTTATTTTTCAATTGTTTTCCTATTCTCCATTTAGTTCTACTACCTTGTCCTTTTTTATTTTTTATATTCTCAATTTATTTTTGCTATTGTTTGTTTTATTTTTTTTCATATTTTATATTTTGTCTACTATTTTTTTATTCTCTACTTATTTCTATGGTTTTTCTCTATATTCTATTTTCATATATTCTCTATTTTGTCTATTCTCTATTTTAAATATTATCAATTTATTTCTATAATTTTTTCAATTCTATTATTTTTATATTCTATTTTTTTTCTTTTTTACTATTCCATGTTTAGTTTTGATATTTTTTCTTTATGCACAATTCTCATATATTATCTATTTTGGTTTAGGCCTTAAGTCTTAAGGTTTAAGGTATAAGGTTTTAGGGTTTTAAGGCTTTAGGGTTTAATGTTTTGGGTTTGGGGTTTGGGGTTTTAGGTTAAGGGTTTAGCGTTTCATGTTTAGGGTATAGGGCTTAGGGTTTGGGTTTTAAGGTCTAACCCTTTTATTTTTTCAATCCTTTTGACTTTTTTAAAACTTTTAATTTTTCAAACCTATTATTTTTTGAAATAGGTTTATTTTTTCAAAACCTTTATTTTTTTCAGAACCCATATATTTTTTCAAACCCTTATATTTTATCTAACCCTATTAATTTTTCAGAAGCCTTTTATTTTTTTCAAGCCTTTTTATAATCTCAAACCATTTTACTTTCTGAAACGAATTTTTACCCTCCTATTTTTTCAAATCCCTTTATTTTTTCTAATCCATTTATCTTTTTCTCAAATCCTTTTATTTGTCTAACCCTTTTATATTTTCAAACCATTTTATTTTTTCAAAACTTTTATTTTTTTAAACCTTATATTTTTTGAAACCATTTTATTTCGTCTAAGCCTTTTTTTTAAAACCCTTTTATTTTTCAAACCATTTTATTTTTTAAAACACATGTTTGTGTAGAACCCTTTTATATTTTCAAACCCTTTTATTTTTTTGAACATTTTTTTTCAAAACTTTTCATTTTTACAAATTTTTTTATTTTCTTAATCCCATTTTTTCAGAGCACTTGTACCTATTTAGAATCCTTATATTTTTTCAGACCCATTTATTTTTTCAAACCCTTTTATTTTGTCTAACCCTTCCATTTTTCCAAAACTTTTATTTTTTTAACCCTCTTATTTATTCAACAATTTTATTTTTTCAAAACCTTTTATTTTTCAAACCCTTTTTTTTAACCCCAGCTATTTTTTAAAGCCCGTTTATTCTTTCAAACTTTTTATTTTTTCTAAACCTTTTATTTTTTTAAACCCTTTTATTTTGTCTAACTTTTTTATATTTTCAAACTTTTTTTTTTCAAAATCTTTTAGTTTTTCAGAACCTTTATTTTTTTTTCAACAACTTTTATTTTTTCAAACCCTTTAATTGTTTCTAACAATATTATTTTTTCAAACCCCTTTATTTCATCTAACCCTTTTAAGTTTCCAAACCGTTTTATTTTTCAAAACATTTATTTTTTTAACCCCTTTATTATTTCAAACACTTTTTACATTTTAAAACCTTTTATTTTTTGAAACTATTTTATTTTTTCAAACCCTTTTATTTTTTGAAGCCCTTTTATCTTCTCAAACCATTTTAAATTTTCAAACCCATTTTTTTCAGAACCCATTTACTTTTTTGAACGCACTTATTTTTTCAAACCTTTTTATTTTTTCTCTAACACTTTTATTTTTTCAAACCCTTTCACTTTGTCTAACCCTTTTTATTTTTTCAAACCCTTTAAATTTTTGGAAAACTTTAATTTTTTTAAAAATCTTTTTTTTACCTTTCTATTTTTCAAACCTTTTTATTTTTTCAGAAACCCTATATTTTTTTAAGCCTTTATATTTTGTCTAATCCTTTTATTTTTTTCAAAGATGTTTATTTTTTAACCTTTTTATTTTTCAACTATTTAATTTTTTCAAACACTTTTATTTTTTCAAACTTTGTTATCATTTCAAACCCTTTTATTTTTTGAACCCTTATGAGTTTTTAAACCATTTTATTTTTTCAGACCTTTTTATTTCATCAAACCCTTTTTATTTTTTCAAAACCTTTTTATTTTTTCAAACCCCTTATTTTTTTAGAATCCTTGTATTTTTTTGGAACCCTTACATTTTCTCAAACCCTTTTATTTTTTTCATAGACTTTTGTTTTTCTAACAATTTTATTTTTTTCAAAATTTTTTATTTTGCTTAACCCTTTTATTTTTCAAACTCTTTTATTTTTATCAAAAATTTTATTCTTTAAACCCTTTTATTTTTTCAAACCCCTTTATTTTTTTAAAACCTTTTATTTTTTAGAACCGTTGTACTTCTTTAGAATCCTTACATTTTCCCTAACCATTTTATTTTTTCATTCCCTTTTGTGTTTTCTAACAATTTTATTTTTTCAAACCATTTTATTTTGTCTAACCCTTTTATTTTTTTCAAAACTTTTATTTTTCAATCCCTTTTATTTTTTTCAACCCTTCTATTGTTTCAAACCTTTTTATTTTTTCTGAACCCTTGTATTTTCTTAGAGCCCATATATTTTTTTCAAACCTTTACATTTTGTCTAACCATTTGTTTTTATAGAACTCTTTTATTTTTTCAAGCCCTTTTATTTTATCAAACCCTTTTACTATTTTGAACACTTTCATTTTTTGAAACCCTATGAATTTTTTTAAATCATTTTATTTTTTTCAAACACTTTTATTTCTTTAAACCCTTTTGTTTTTCCAAGCCCTTTTATTTTTTCGAACCCATTTTTTTTCAAGCCTTTTTATTTTTTTCAAATCTTTTAGTTTTTTAACCCTATTATTTTTCCAAACCCTTTTATTTCTTCAAACTCTTCCGTTTTTTCAAGCCCTTTTATTTCTCCGAACCCAGTAATTTTTTAACCTTCGATGTTTTCTAACTTCTTTTTTTTATCTTGCCCTTTTACATTTTTCAGACCCTTTTATTTTTTCAAACCCTTTTAGTTTTTCAAACCCATCTATTTTTTTAGAACCCTTTCATTTTCTCAAACCCTTTTATTTTTTAACCATTTCATTTTTTAGCCTTTTTATTTTTTTCAAATGCTTTTTTAAAGCCTTTTTAATTTTTCAAACCATTTTATTCAAGGAAACCCATTTGTATTTTCAAACCCTATTATTTTTTCAACCACATTTATTTTTTAAACACATTTATTTTCAAAACCTTTAATTTGTTAAACCCCTTTTATTTTTTTAGAGCCCCTTTTATTTTTCCAATCACTTTAATTTTTTCAAATACTTTGAGTTCTCCAAACCCTTTTTTTTTTCTTTAGAGCTTTTCTATTTTTTCAAACCTTGTTATTTTTTCTAGCACTTTTATTTCTTCAAACAATTTTATTTTTCTAACCCTTTATTTTTTTTCAAAACTTTTATTTTTTTAGTACTTTTATTATCTCGAACTTTCATTTTTTAAAAATCTTTTATTTTTTTAAACCCTTTTATTTTTCAGACCCATTTACTTTTTTCAAACCCTTTTATTTTTTAAACCTTTTTTTTAACTCCATTTATTTTTTTAGATCCATTTTCTTTTTTTCAGGCCATTTTATATTTTCAAACCCATTGTTTTTAATACCCTTTTAATTTTTCAAAACCTTTTATTTTTTTCAAGCCTTTTTATTTTTTCAAACCCTTTTATTTTCTCTAACCCATTTATTTTTTTTCAAAACTATTATTTTTAAACACTTTTATTTTTTTAAACCCTCTTATTTTTTTAGAACCCTTGTAATTTTTCAAAAGCCATACGTGTTTTCAAACCCTTTCATTTTTTTCCTAACACTTTAATTTTTTTCAACCCCTTTTATTTTGTCTATCCCTTTTCTTTCTTCAAACCATTATATTTTTTTCAAAACTTTTATTTTTTTCAACCTTTTATTTTTCAATCACTTTTATTTTTCACAACCTTTTATTTTTTGAAACTCTTTTATTTTCTTCAAACCATTTTATTTTTCCAAACCTTTTTATTTTTTCAAAATCTTTTTTTCTTTCAAAACCATTATATTTTTTCAAACCTTCGATTTTGTCTAACCTTTTTATTTTTTTTCAAACACTTTTATTCTTTAACCTTTTTATTTTTTCAACAATTTTATTTTTCTAGACACTTTTATTTTGTCAAACCCTTTTATTTTTCAAAACCCTTTCATTTCTTCAGACCTATTTACTTTTTCAAACATTTTTTTTTCCAAGCCCTTTTATTTTATCAAAACCTTTTTTTTTTAAACTCTTTCTTTTTTTCTAACCCTTTTGCTTTTTCAAACCCTTTTACTTTTTCAAACTCTTCTATTTTTTAAGAACCTTTTTAATTTTTCATACATTTTCATTTTCTAAACCTTTTATTTTTTTGACCTTTTATGTTTTTCAAAATTTTTATGTTTTCAAACCCATATTTTGGAACCCTTTTATTTTTCCAAAATCCTTTTTACACCATTTTATTTTTTCAAACCCTTTCGTATTGCCAAACCTTGATATTTTTTTAGAACCATTTATTTTGTCAAACCTTTTATTTTTCAAACATTTAGATTTTGAACCCCTTTTATGTTTTTAGAACCCTTTTATTTTTTCAAGCACTGTTATTTTTCAAATATTTTTATATTTTCAAACCCTTTTATTTCTTTTTCAAAACCCTATTAATTTTCCAACCCTTTTTATTTTTCAAAACCTCTTTATTCTATCGAAACCTTTTAATTTTTCTAACTTTTAATTTTTTTTTCTACAACTTTTATTTTTTCAAATCCTTTAATTTTTTTAGAGTCCTTTTATTTTTTTAGAACCCTTTAATTTTTTCAAGCCCTTTTATTTTCTCAAACCATTTTATATTTCAAACCCATTTTTTTTAGAACCCTTCAATTTTTTCAAACCATTTTATTATTTCTTTTATTTCGTGTAGCCTTTTATTTTTTCAAACACTTTTATTTATTCAAAATTTTATTTTTTTATGCCCTTTTATTTTTTCAAAATCTTTCCTTTTTTCAAAACCTTTGCATTTTTTTAAAACCCTTTTATTTTGTTTTCCACTTTTATTTCTTTAAACCATTATATTTTTTCGAAACTTTTATTTTCTCAAACTCTTTAACTTTTAAAACACTTTTATTTTTCAATTTTTTTATTTTTTCAAATAACTTTTTTTCAAGCCTCTGATTTTTCTCAAGCCCTTTTACTTTTTCAAACCACTTTATTTTTTTCATAACCCTTTTGTTTTCTCTAACCATTTTATTTTTCCAAACCCATTTTTTTCCTAACACTTTTATTTTATCAAACCCTTTTATTTTGTCTAAACCTTTTATTTCTTCTAAACTTTTTATTTTTTCAATGCATTTATATTTTCAAACCCTTTTACTTTTTCAACCCTTTTAATGTTTAAAACCTTTTTATTTTTTAAAGACCTTTATATTTTTTCAGTGCACTTATATTTTTTCAAACCCCTATATTTTGTCTAACCCTTTTATTTTTCAAATACTTTTATTTTTTAACCCATTAATTTTTTAAACCATTTTATTTTTGCAAACACTTTTATTTTTTCAAACCCTTGTATTATTTCAAACACTTTCAATTTTGAAACACTATCGTTTTTTTAAACCATTTTATTTTTTCAAGCCCCCTATTCTTTCAAACCCTTTTAGTTTTTCAACATTTTTATTTTTCCAAACCCTTTTATTTTATCAAAACATTTTATTTTTTATAAATCTTTTGTTTTATCAAAACATTTTATTTTTCAAAACTTTTGATTTCTTTAGACCCATTTATTTTTTCAAACCCTTTTATTCTATCTAACCTTTTTTAGTTTTTAAAATCCATTTATTTCTTCAAAAGATTTACTTTTCAAACCCTTTTAATTTTTCTAACCCTTTTATTTTTTGGAACTCTGTTATTTTTTCAAATCCTCTTAATTTTTAATCCTTTTATTTTTTTTCAACCTTGTTAATTTTCAAACACTTTTATTTTTTCAAACCTTTTTCTTATTTTGAAAACCCTTTATTTTTTTAAACCAATTTTTTCAAACATTTTTATTCTTTAAAACCCATTTGTACTTTCCAACCCTGTTATTTTTTTAATACTGACCGATTTTATCAAACCCTTTTATTTTTTGAACCACTTTTATATTTTTAGATCCCTTATATTTTTTCAAGCACAATTATTTTTTCAAATAGTTTTTTTTGTCAAACCATGTTTTTCTTCTTCAGAACCTTTTTAGTTTTTTTGACCTAGCTGTTTTTTTCTAACTCTTTTGATTTTTCAAACCCATTTGTTCCTATACCACTTTTATTTTTACAAACCACTTTAATTTTCCAAACCATTTCATTATTTCAAATATTTGTAAACCATTTTATCTTTCCAAACTATTTTATTTTTTTAATGGCTTTTATTTTTTAAAACCCTTCTATTTTTCAAACCCTTTTAGTTTTTCTACCCTCTTATTTTTCTATGCCATTTTATTTTTTCACAACCTTCTAATTTTGCTAACTCTTTCATTTTTTTAGCCCTTTTACATTTTCATACCCTTTAATATTTTCAAACCCTTTTTAATTTTCAAATGATTTAATTTTTTTTAACTACTTTTATTTTCTCAAAACCTTTTCTTATTTTGAAACCCTTTTATTTTTTTAAACCAATTTTTTCTCAAACCCTTTTATTCTTTCAAACCCTTTTGTATTTTTGAACCCCGTTATTTTTTCACACCTTTTTATTTTGTCAAACCTTTTCATTTTTCAAGCCTTTTTACCTTTTGAACCCCTTTATATTTTCAGGCACTTCTATTTTTTCAGATACTTTTATTTTTTTCAAACCCTTTTTTCCTTTTCAAAATGTTTTTATTTTTTTAAAAGTGATTATTTTTTCTAACTCTTTTATTTTTTTCAAACCTTTATAGCACTTTTATTTTTTCAAACCATTTTATTTTGCCTCACCCATTTATTATATCAACAAATTTATTTTTTCAACACTTTTATTATATCAAACACCTTTTTTTTTCAAAACCATTCAGTTCTTCAAGCCCTTTTATTTTCAAAACCCTTTAGTTTTTTAAACACTTTTATTTTTCCAAAACCATTTTATTTTTCCAAGCCCTTTTCTTTTGTCAAAGCATTTTAATTTTTCAAACCCACTTTTTTAGAACCATTTTACGTTTTCAAACCCTTTTATTTTTTTCAAATCCTTTTATTTTTCTTAACACTTTCATATTTTCAAAACTTTTATTTTTTAACACATTTATTTTTTTAAAACACTTTTCTTTTCAAATTCTTTGATTTTTTAAAATGCTTTTACTTTTTAAACCCTTTTGTTTTTTCAAACCAAATTTTTTCATAACCCTTTTACTTTTTCAAACTCTTTTATTTTTACTAACTCTTTTTGTTCACACCCTTTTATTTTCAAACTTCTTTATTTTTTTATAACCCTTTTATTTTTTTCAAACACTTTTGTTTTTTCAAAACTTTTATTTTTTTCAAACCCTTTTCTCTTTCTAGCCCTTTAAATTTTTTTCAAACCATTTTATTTTTCCAAAACTATTTCTGTTTTTAGAACCACTGCTCTTTTTTTTTTCAGAACCCTCATATTTTTTCAAACCATTGTATTTTTTCTAACCTTTTTATTTTTTTTCAAATACTTGTATTTTTTTAACCATTTTATTTTTTTCAACCATTTTATTTTTTCAAAGATTTTTATTTTTTCAAAGACTTTTATTATTTCAAACCCTTTTATTTTTTGAAACCCTAAGATTTTTGCAAGCCATTTTACTTTTTTCAAACCCATTTATTTATTTGAACTCATTTATTCTCTCTAACCCGACTATTTTTTAAAACCTTTTCAGTTTTCCAATCCTTTCATTTTTTCCAAACCCTTTTATTTTATTAAAACCTTTTATTTTTCCTAACCCTTTCATTTTTTTCTAGGCTTTTTACTTTTTTTGAACCCTTTTATCTTTTTGACTATTTTTTGGAACACTTTTATTTTTTCAAAAAATTTTATTTTTTCAAATGCATTTGTGTTTTTAAACTATTTTTTTCAAACCCATTTATTCTTGCAAACCCTTTTGAATTTTCACACCTATTTGTATAAACACATTTATTTTGTCAAACCCTTTCATTTTTTGAACGCCTATCAATTTTTCAAAACTCTTTTATTTTGTCAAGTACTTTTATTTTTTCAAATACTATAATTTTTTCATTTTCAAAAGCTTTAGTTTTTCAAACACTGTTATTTTTTATAACACTTTTATTTCTTGAAACCCTTTTTGTTTTTATAGCACTAATATTTTTTCAAACAATTTTACTTTGTGTAACCAATTTATTATTTCAAAACTTTTTTGTTTTCAACACTTTTATTGTTTCAAACACATTTTTTTTCAAAACATTTACTATTTAAAATCTGTTTATTTTTCAAACCCATTTATTTTTTCATAACCTTTTACTTTTTCAAACGCTTTTAATTTTTCTAACCATTTTATTTTGTCTAACCCATTTTTTTCAAACCCTTTTAATTTTTTTAACTTTTATCTTTTTAAACCGTTTTTTAAACCCTTTCATCTTTGCAAAATCTTGTACTTTTTCAGAACCCTTGTATTTTTATAGAACGCATATATTTCTTCAAACCCTTTCAGTTCTTGTAACACATTTATCGTTTCCAACCCTTTCATTTCCTCTAACCCTTTTATTATTTCAAACCATTTTATTTTTTCAAAACTTTAATTTTTTAACCATTTTTTTTAAAACATTTTTAATTTTTCAAAAACTTTTATTTTTTTAAATCCTCTTATTTTTTCAAACCTTTTTCTTTTTTCAACGCTTTTTATTTTTTTCAAATCATTTTATCTTTTTACCTCATTTTTTTAGAACCATTTTACTTTTTCAAACCCTTTTATTGTTCTAACACTTTTATTTTTTCAAACCCTTTTACTTTTTTTAGCACTTGTGTCATTTCAAGAAATTTTATTTTTTCGAACCCTTTTATTTTTTTTAAAACTTTTATTTTTTCAAACATTATGAGTTTTTGAAAACATTTTATTTTTTAAAAACCCTTGTATTTTTTCAAACCCTTTTATTTTTTCAAACACTTGTACTTTTTCAAACCCTTTTTATTATTTCAAAACATTTCAATTTTTGAAACCTTGTGACATTTTTACACCATTTTATTTTTTCAGACCCTTTTATTTCTTCGATCTCCTTTATTTTTTTTATACCCTTTTATTTTTTCAAACCCTTTTAGTTTTAGGCGCGTTTAATTTTCCAAATCCTTCTATTTCATGAAAACTTTCTACTTTTTCGAACTCTTTCATTTTTTTTTCAAACCCTTTTAGTTTTTCAAACCCTTCGATTTTTTCAGAATCCTTTTTTTTTTTTGAACACTTTTATTTTTATTAACACTTTTTTTCAAAACACTTTTATTCTGTCTAACCCTTTTATTTTTTCAAACCATTTTATCTTTTCAAAATTTTTATTTTTTCAACCCTTGCAGTTTTTTAGACACTTTTATATTTTCAAAACCTTTTATTTTTCAAACCCTTCTATTTTTTGAAAACCTTTAATTTTTTAAACCCCTTTTATTTATTCAAACCATTTTATTTTTTCAAGCCCATATTTTCATAACTTTTCACTTTCAACTTTTTCAAACCCATTTATTTTTTTAAGCCCTTTCAATTATTCTAACACTTTTACTTTTCAAACCCGTTTATTGTTTCTAACCTTTTATTTTTTTGAACCCTTTTAATTTTTCAAAACTTCCATTTATTCAAATCTTCTTATTTTTTCAACCATTTTACTTTTTCACACCCTTTAGTATTTACAAGACCTTTTATTTTTTTAGAACACATTAATTATTTCAAAACCCATATCTTTTTTTCAAACCCTTAAATTTTGCCTAACCTTTTTATCTTTTTCAAAACCCTTTTTTTAATCCCTTTTGTTTTTTCAAATCTTTTTATTTTTTGCTCCCACTTTTTTCAAACCATTTCATTTTATCAAAACAGTTATGTTTTTAAACCAATTTATTTTTTTAGCCCTTTAATTTTTTCAAACCCCTTAATTTTTAAAAAACATTTATTTTTTCAAACCATTTGTTTTTTTAAAAACTTTTACTTTTTAGAACCCTTGTACTTTTTAATTTCGTTATAGATTTTCAATCCCTTATATTTTTTTAAGCCCTTTTGTTTTTTCTTAAACTTTAATTTTTTGAAACCCATATATTTGTCCAACCCATTTATTTTTCAAAATTCTTTCAGAAGCCTTTTTTTTTTCAAACCCTTTCATTTTTCCGAAATATTTTTATTTTTTCAAACCCTTTTATTTTTTAAAAACACTTTTATTTATTCATAACCTTTATTTTTTTAACCCATTCATTTTTTTTTAGCTCTTTTCTTTAGTCAAAAAGTTTTAGGTTTTAAAACCCTTTCATTTAATAAATCCCTTTTAATTTTTAAACCCTATTATTTGTATCCCTTTTATTTTTTCAAACCCTTTTATTTTTTTTAACACATTTATTTTTTCAAAGCCCTTTTATTTTTTAGAACCCTTTTATTTTTCAAACCTATTTTTTAACACTTTTATCTTTTCAAAGCACTTTTATTATTTCAAGCCCTTTTAATTTTTCAAACCATTTTACTTTTCCAAACCTTCTTTATTTTTAGAATTCTATTATTTTTCAAACCCTTTTATTCTTTCTAACCCTTCTATTTTTTTCAAACCATTTTACGTTTTCTAACGCTTTTATTTTTTCATAAAATTTATTTTTTAGCCCTTTTATTTTTTTGAACTTTAATCTTTTTCAAAATTTCTTTTAACCCCTCTAATTTCTTATATCCTTTTCTTTTTCTAAACAACTTTATTTTTTCAAATCATTTTACTTTTTCAAACCTTTTTAGTTTTTTCAAACCCTTTTATTTTTTCCAACTCTTTTCTTTTTTTTCAAAGCCCTTTAGTTTTTTAAAAGTTTTTCATTTTTTTAACCCCTTTCAATTTTTTGAACCCTTTTATTTTTTCAAGTGCATTTATTTTTCAAACCCCATAATTTTTTCTAGCCCTTTTAATTTTAAAAGCCTTTTATGTATTAAACCCCCGTTATTAAAACATATATATTTTTAAACCTTTTTCAAAATAGTTATATATTCAACTCTTTTATTTTTTCAAACACTTTTATTTTTTCAAAACCTTTTATTTTTTCAAACCCTTTTATGTTTTAAACAATTTAATTTTTTCACACCATTTTATTTTTTTCAAACCCTTTTATTTTCTTAAATAGTTTAAATTTTTTGAAATATTTTTTCTGTAAACATTTTTATTTTTCAAACTTTTTTTTCAAAGCATCTTTTTTCAGAACCCTTTTAGTTTTTTAAGGCCCATCATTTCCTTAAGCCCTTTTATTTTTTCAAATGCTTCTAGATTTTCAACCCTTTTCCTTTTCCATACCTTTTTATTTTATCATAACTTCCAATTTTTCTAACCCTTTCCTTTTTTCTAACCTTTTATTTTTTTTCAAATGCTTTTCTTTCTATCAAACCCATTTATTTATTTTTTTTGAACACTTTTATTTTTTCAAACTCCCATATTTTCTCAAAACCTTTTATTTTTTCATGCCCAATTATATTTTCCAACCCAATAATTTTTTTGAACACTGCTATTTTTGCAAACCCTTTTATTTTTTGAAAACCTTTTTCTTTTTCTAACCTATTTATTTTTTCTAAACCATTTTATTTTTTTCAAGCCCCTTTATTTTTCTAAACCTGTAATTTATTCAAAACCATTTATTTTTTCAAAATTTTTATTTTTTCATCCCTTTTATTTTTTTCAAAAAATTATAATTTTTTTCAAAAAATGTTCTCTTCCTAAATAATTTTATCTTTTAAAACTATTTTATTTTTTCAAACCCTTTTCTTTTCTCCAACCCTTTTATTTTTTCACACCCCTTTTTTTCAAACCTTTTGATTTTTCCAAACCCTTTTACTTTTTCAAGCCTTTTATTTTTCCAAACACTTTTATTTTTTCAAACCCATTTATTTTTTTAGAACCTTTTATTTTTTCAAACCCTTTTATTTTCTTAGACTCTATTATTTTATCAAAACCTATTACTTTTTAATCCCATTTATATTTTCAAATCCATTTATTTTCTCACACCCTGTTGCTTTTTAAAACCTATTTCTTTTGCAAACCCTTTTTATTTTTAAGCCATTTTTTATTTTCAAACACTTTTATTTTTTCAAACCCTTTATTTTTGTAACCTTTTTTTTTCAAATCTTTTTTAGTTTTTCAACCCTTTTATTTTTTTCAAACCCTTTTATTTTGTCAAAACCTTTGATTTTTCCTAAGCTTTTTAGTTTTTCTAACCCTTTTATTTTTCCAAATCTTTTTTTCTTTTGAACCCTTCTATGTTTTCAACCCTTTTATTTTTTAGAACCCTTTAAACTTTTCAAATCCATTTATACTTTCAAAACCATTTATTTTTTCAAACCCAGTTAGTTTTTCAACCCCTCCTTCCTTCAAGCCCTTTTATTTTTTCAAACCCAATTATTTTTTTGAACCCATTTATTTTTTAAAACCTTTATTTTTTTAGACCCTTTTATTTTTTCTAAACCTTTTATTATTCAGATCCTTTAACTTCTTTTAATCATAATACTTTTTTCAACCCCTTTTATTTTTTTCAAGCCCTTTTATTTTTTTCAAACCTTTTTATTTCTTCAAAACCATTTTATTTTTCTTAACCATTTTATTGTTTCTAACCCATTAATGTTTTCTAACTCCTTCATTTCATTCATGCCCTTTTACTTTTTCAAACCATCTTTTTTTTTCAAACCCCTTTATTTTTTTAACCCTTTTTATTTTCTCAGAAATCCAAAATCTTTTTCAAGCCTTTTTATTTTTTCAAACACAGTTACTTTTTCAAACCCTTTTTTGTTTAAAACCCTTTATTTTTTTTTTAAATCCTCTTATATTTTTAACCCTTTAAAATTTTCAGACGATTCTATTTTTTCAAAACCCTTTTATTTTTTCAACCCCTGTATTTTTCCTTGCACTTTGTTTTTCTAACTCTTTTATTTATTGTAACCTTTTTCTTACAAGCCCTTTTATTATTTTAGACCTTATTCCTTTTTCAAACCCTCTTATTTTTTAAAAATGCTTTTATTTTTTTTAGAACCTTTTTACTTTTTCATAACCCTTTTAACCCCTTTTTTTGTTCTCTTGAACCCCTTTTATTTTTTCAAAACCCTTTCATTTTTTTTAACATTTTCATTTTTTTAAACACTAGTATTTTTTCAAGCCCTTTTTTCAAAATCCCTTTATTTTTTCAAACCTTTTTTTATTTTTTCTAACCCATTTATTTTTTTCAAATTCTTTTATTTTTCTTAACCCTTTTATTTTTTTTCAAGCCCTTTTACCTTCTCAAACCCTTTTATTTTTCAAATTTTTTAATTTTTTAAACCCCTTTTATTTTTTCAAAAGCCTTTAATTTTTTCATGCCCTTTCACTTTTTCAAACACTTTTACATTTTCAAACCCTTTTTTCAATACCCTTTTATTTTTTTGAACCCTTTATTTTTTCAAACCCTTTTATATTTTTAACCCTTTTAGTTTTTTAGACCCTTCTATTTTTTCAAAACGTTTTATTTCTTCAAACCCTTTTAGTTTTTCAACCCTCCTACTTTCACATCCACTTTTGCTTTTCTAACCTTTTTATTTTTTTAACCTACTTATTTTTTCAAGCCCTTTTATTTTTTATTCCCTTTTGATTTTAAAAACTATTTAATTGTTTTTATCCCACTTATTTTTTTCAAAATTGTTTACTTATTCTAACCTTTTTTCTTCAGGCCCTTTTTTTAGACCCATTTATTTTTTCAAACCCTCTTGTTTTTTTGAAGACTTTATTTTTTCAGAACTCTTTTGCTTTTTTAGAACCCTTTTTTTTTCAAATCCCTTCATCTTTTAAACAGTTTTTTTATTTTTTTAACCGTTTTTATTTTTTTAAGCCTTTTCATTGTCTTAAACGCTTTAATTATTTCATGCCCATTTTTTTATAAACCATTTATTTTTTTCAAGCCCTTTTAATTTTTCGAACCCATTTTTTTTCAAATACTTTTATTTTTCCTAAACCTTTTATTTTTTAGACCATTTTACCTTTTCAAACGCTTTTATTTTTTGAACCCTTTTTAGTCTTTTAGAAGCCCTTAATTTTTTTAAGCTCCTTTATTTCTTTAAACACTTTTATTTTTTCAAACCTTTTTTTAGAACCTTTTTATTTTTTCAAATGCTTTTATTTTTCAAACCCATCTATATTTTCCACCCTTTTAATTTTTTTGAGCATTCTATTTTTCAAACCTTTTATTTTTTCAACCCCGTTTAGGTTTTCCACTGTTTTCCCATGCGCTTTTATTTTTCTAACCTTTTTATTTATTCAAACCCATTTCTTTTTTCAAATGCTTTCTTTTTTCAAACACTTTTCTCCTTTCAAACCCCGTTATCTTTTAAAACCATTTTATTTTTTGAATGCCTTTTAATTTGAAAAGCTCTTTAATTTCTCAATCCCATTTATTTTTCCAAAGCCTTTTATTTATTTTAACCATCTTTTCAAGCCCATTTATTTTTTTAGTCCTTTTTCAAACCCTCTTATTTTATGCAACACTTTTATTTCCTCAGAACCCTTTTATTTTTTACGATCCTCTTATTTATCAAACCCTTTCATTTTTTTTAAATCCTCCTATTTATTAAACCTTTTTTTGTATTCCTGAACCTCCTTTACTTTTTCATAGCCCTTTGATTTTTTTAGAAAAATTTTATTTTTTAAATACACATCTTTATCAAATCTTTTTTCTTTGTTTTTTAGAACCCCTTTTATTTTCACAAAACACATTCATTTTTTCAAGCTATTTCATTTTTTTCAAACACTTTTTAAGCCATTTTTTAGAATCCTTTTATTTTTTCAAACCTTTTTATTTTCTCTAACCCATTTATTTTTTCAAGCCCTTTTATTTTTTGTAACACTTTTAGTTTTTTAAACCCTTTATTTTCTTTGATCCTTTTATTTTCTCAAAACCTTCTATTTTTTAAAAACTTTAATTTTTTTCAACCCTTTATTTTTTCAAAACCTTTTATTTTTTCAAACCGTTTTAGTTTTTTCAAATCCCTTTGCTTTTCTAAACAATTTTAATTTTCTAAACCAATTTTTTTTTCAAACCTTTTTATTTCATTCAAACCCACGTATTTTTTCCAACCATTTTATTTTTAAAACCTTTCATTTTTTAGAACCCATTATTTTTCAAACCCACTAATTTTTTTGAACCACTTTATTTTTTTCAAACCCTTTAATTTTTTAGAACCCTCTTATTTCTGTAAGCCTTTTATTTTTTCTAAACCATTTATTTTTTTAAACCCTTTTATTTTTTTTAGAACCCTTTTATTTTTTCAAGCCCTTTATTTTAGAAACCATTTATTTTTTCTAATTCGTTTAATTTTTCAAACCCTTTTATTTATTCTAACCCATTTAGCCTTTTGAAGCCCTTTTATTTTCTTCTAACATTTTTAATTTTTAAACCCTTATATTTTTCTAACACTTTTTTTAACCCTTTAATTTTTTAAACAATTTATTTTTACAACACTTTTATTTTTTTCAAATGCTTTTATTTTTTCAAACCCTTTTGTTTTCATTAAACCCCTATAGTTTTCAAAATCCCTTCATTTTTCCAATCCATTTATTGTTTCATCACTATTATTGTTATAAACTCTTTCATTTTTTTTAAACCCACTTATTTTTTAAACCTTTTTATTTTTTCAAAACTATATATTTTTTCAAACACATTTGTTTTTTTTAAACCCTGTTTTTTCAAACCCATCCATCTTTTGAAACTGTTTTATTTTTCAAATCCTTTTATTTTTTGAAGACCTTTCATCTTTTACGAGCCCCTTTAATTTTTCAAGCCCCTTTAATTTTTCAAAAGATTTTTTCCAGAATTCTTTTACTTTTCCAAACCCTTTTATTTCCAACCCTATTATTTATTCAAATGCTTTTTTTAAGAACACTTTTATTTTTTAAAACACTTTTGTTTTCTTAACCCTTTTATTTTTTTAAACCATTTTCCTTTTTAGCACTTTTCACTTTTCAAACTATTTTATTTTATTAACCCTTTCATTTTTTTTAAACCTTAAATTCTTTCAAACCTTTAATTTTTTCAAAACTTTTATCTTTTCATCCTTTTTATTTTTACAAACACCTTAATTTTTTAAAAGACTTTAAATTTTCAAACCTATTTATTTTTTAAGAAAGTTTTATTTTTTTAAACAATTTATTTTTGCAAACCATTATTTTTTTAAAATCCTTTTAATTTTTGTAAACCATTTATTTTTTCAAACATTTTTATTTTTCCCAAACCCATTTATTTCTTCAAAACCTTTTTTCATCAAACCCTTTTAGTTTTTCAAACCATTTTAGCTTTTCAAAACCTTTTTATTTTTTCAGAACCTTTTTATTTTATCACAACCTTTTATTTTTTCAAACCCTTTTACTTTTTTAGAAACCTTTTATTTTCTTTAAACACCGTTATTTTTTCAAAGACTTTTATTTTTCAAACCCTTTGATTATTTCAAACCTTTTTATTTTTTTTAAATCATTTCATTTTTTCAAACCAATTTATTCTTTCAAGCCCATTTACTTTTTCAAACCCTTGAAGTTTTTCAATCCTTTTAATTTTCCAAACCCATTTATTGAATAAAAACCTTCTACTTTTTCACACCTTATTATTTTTGAAACCCTTTTTTTAAAACCTTTTTATTTTTTTTAAACCATTTTATGTTTTTAAGCCTTTTTATTTTTTCAAACTCTTTCCTCCTATTATCTATTCTCTATTTACTTCTACTACTTTCCTCCTATTATCTATTCTTTATAGTCTCTATTTTTCAATTCCCATTGTTTTTATTCTCTATTTATTTCTGCTATTTTTTATTCATGATTTGTAATATTTTCTACTTTTCTATTTTTTTCCTATTCTCTACTTGATTCTACTATTTTTCTATTCTCTATTTTTTTTATTACCTACTTCTTTCAACTATTTTTTTTATATACTATCTTTTTAAATTCTCTTATTTCTATACTCTTTTCATCCTATTCTCTATTTATTTCTATTATTTTTTTTCTATCCTCAATTTTTGTTATTATCTACTTCTTTTAATAATTTTTTTATATTCTATATTTTCAAATTCTTTAATTTCTATATTCTTTTCTAGTATTCTCTATATATTTTCACTATTTTTTAATTTTATATTTTTCTATTACTTTTCGTTTCTATTTTCCATTTATTTCTACATTTTGTTCCTTTTTTTAATTCTTTATTTTTATCTATTTTAGTCTATTTTTTCTATTCTCCTTTTTTCTATTTTCTATTCTTTTTTTAATTTCTTTTTTATTCCTTTTTTAATATATTTCTTTTTTTAATTCTCTTTTTTCTAGTCTCTTTATTTTATTTTCTTTTTATCTATTTTTTTCTATTTTATTTTCTTTATTCCATTTTCTTCTATTCTCTATTTTCATTTTTTCTATTTTCTTTGCTTATTACCTTTTTCATTCTCATTTTCTTCTATTATTCTCATTTTCTTTTGAATTCTTTTTCAATTCTCTATTTCTTTCTAATACTCAATTTAGAAATTAGTGAGTGATTTTCTAACATTCCATGCAAGCCCTAACTTCAATTAGGTTGGTAATCCTATTATGCATGCAACTCCAAAATCTAAAAGAATATAAACTAACCTAACCTAAGAAAGTTAGAAAGTTACCTTAATTGGTGCTCCCCTGCAACGGCGCTAAAAATTTTATTGCAAATCTCCAAGCGCAAAGTTATATGATGTAGTAATATCTTAGTGAGTACGGGATCGAATTCACAATGAGCAAATATGATTAGGTCCTTTTCAACTTAACAAAAGTCTAAACTAATGAAACAAATAATTCCTAATTCTAAAATCAATCCTAAACCTATTCCTACACTCTAATCAATGCAATAATGCATGATATGCATGAAACAATGCATGAATGACTTAGTCCTAGAAAAGCAAAATATTAAGATGCATGCTAAAATTCTTCTAAGTATGAAACTACTTGTATATAACCTATGTTTCAAGGCTCTATACAACTGACAAAAATGATCTAAACCTAAACTTAATAGATTGAATTTATACCTTAATGATGCATGTTTCAAACAAAACAAATGGAATTGAAAAAGAATCTGAAACAAAGAAAATATGCATAAATAAAGATGACCAATACAATCTGAAACTACAGAATTTTTGCACACAGGTAGTTTGTTCACTTTGTGTTCAAGCCCTTTGCTTCTAGACTTCCCGAATTATTTTCACTTGAAACTTAGGCTTTTGAATGTAAACCTTTCAAAGTTCAATTTCGCCAATTTTTACAAAAAAAAAATTCAATGATTTGATCAAGTAATCAATTCCAAATTTTCGAACAAAAACATGTCTACTGTAGAAATCTGTATGCAGATTATTTTACTAGTATGTGTTTAAGCCACTGAGAATCTAACTTCCCAAAAATCTTTTTTCTTTAAAATTTATGTAGTTTAAATTTATTTTATTAAGAAACAATTCCTCCAAATTTCAAGACAAAATAATATCACTGAGTAGATTTTAAATTGTCAAGATTTTGACTAAAAGCACCACTATATGCTATCTTTTTGTGTAGTCTCTTTTTTAATCCGAATTTTAACTTTTTACTCATAAATTTCAGATCTAAGAATTAAATTTTCAAAAACTAAAACTCACCATAAATCTCATGCAATGATTCTAAAACCTAATTCCATCCTTAAGTTATGCAAGATCTAAACACAATAATCAAAATAGTATAAAAACAATGAATTTAAATGTAGTAAAACTTGGAATTGGAATGTAGTGAACTTGAATGTAAATGTAGTAGAACAAATATTTAAATGTAGTAAGCATGAATTTAAATGTAGTTCAAGTAGTAGAATACTTTTCTAAAATCGCATCAATCATAAGATTCACCCATTATTTTAAACATAACAATGTAGATTAGGGTTGTCAATCCCATCAAAAACATCATTATCAAAATAAAAGATCAACCATGTAAAAGACAAGATCTAAAAACAAAGTAGAATTTTACTAATGAAGTGGTGTTCTTTACAAAGAATTTACATCAACTGAAACCAAAAAGAATTACTACTTACACTAGGATGGATTGGAACCACCTTCTTCTTATGGATGGTGGACCAAGTTGGTGGTGTGGCCAATACCGAACCTTCTTTATGAGCATTTTTTATGGAGAGAACTTGAACAAGAGAGAATGTAGTAAAGAGAGGATTAGTAGAGGGAGAGAGAAACAACCATAGCTAGGGTCCTTCAAACTTCCTTAAGTAGATTTTGGCATTCCAAGTCCCTCTCTCATGAAACTCCTTTGAAAATTACAATAATCTCCTTTGAGATGGGGCTTGTTTCTTAGCCAACAAGTTTGGATGAGATTTGGATTGAGTAAAAGTGAATTTTCTTGCTAAAGTTCTAAATGAACCCACCTTTTGATTTTTTGCTAAAACTTGCCAAAGGATAGGGCCCATCTTTGATGAGACAATCTCAATCCCAAGTAGGAAAATCATAGCGACAGTCTCGAGGTCATAACTTTCTCATTTCAGCTCCAAATTACACAATCTTGGGCAATAGATATCTACTTTGAAAGAGCTTTCCAATGGTGCCAATATTGGCTCAATCCGATGTACGGTTTGAGAGATATGATTATTTTAATCCAAACTATCCTAAAAAAACCAAGATTGACTTTCCTTCTTCGATACAGCTCTTCTTTTTTTCAATTATCACTTTCTCTTTCCTTCTTAATCTCCAAGATTGATAAGGATAAGATAAGGAGGTGTCTTGTGCTGAAAATGTCCTTAGATTTGAGCCAAAAGCAATGGCAATAAGGCCCACTTGAAGAAGGGCCCACTTTTCTTCAGTTTTTCTTCAATTTTAAGTGGAGTAGGGTCCACCTCCTTGGCTGGACGTCCAAGGCTGAGGAAGAGCATCCCTTGGATGTGCAAAATACTACTTGAAAGGCTAGGGATCTATCTCCTATGATAGCTTATCCTTTTCCAACTAAAACTCTCTTTTCTCTCATGAATTATCTCATTTCTTTCTTAAATTTTGCATAAATAATGGGGAGACAATTTAAAAGAGTTTAAGTGTGATCCAAACATGAAAATAGAGAAGGCTTGGATGTGCATGCTTATGTGTGGGTCCCCTTGTGGTTTTGCAAACTTGTTATTGCATTATTTCTTTAATTACTGCATCATCATGGTATTTCATCGAATTTTTTTATAAAATTCGATAGGTACAATTCAAGTGGAATGAATGAACTCCCTTTTACCCATGACACATGTGTGAGCTCTCCACATGTGTGAATGTTTGCATGGTCTGCTGACTTCAAATTCTTCTCTTTTCTTATTCTGATCAGCACAATTTCATCTCCAATCTTCACTGCAAACCCAATATGATTTTCTGAGCTACATGTGGGTCCTAAGCAAGAATCCTAATGTCAATAGGATTCTTTATCCAGGAAGGGTATCTCTTCCAATTGACAGCTAGTGGGTCCCAGTTTTTACAGTACCTGTAAAAAAAGATTAAACGATAAAAATTAATAGAGCTCTAGTCCAACTATGACTCTTCGCAAATAGTCTTGATTCAACTAGGATTCCTCCAAAATTTTGAAAAATGATATGAAACAAGTGGAATATTGTAATGAATGATGATTCCAGTGATTTCATGCATGAAACTATGACATTTTATGTGAAATGATAGTTTTACCCGTGAAGTCACAAATGCATGATTGCAAACTCATTTCACATGAAATGATAGCATAAGATGACATCATTGTAAATGTTTTGACTTAAATAAACTAATGATGAATTAATTTCAAATCATTTCATGAGGATCAAGGTTTAACAAATATTTTGAAAATTAGGGTTTCAAAAAAAGCAGTTTTCATGATTTTGTGCTAAAATGATGATTTTTGAGAGAATTATGCATTAAACATAAAATATGGATTTCAAGTGCACTAATCATGATTCTACCCTAGTTGATGCAGTTTAGAATGATTAAGTCCTTAAAATAAATGAAATTATATATGAAAAAAGTGAAGTCTTAAGGACTCATCAATAGGGTTTTAGGGGTTTAGGGTTGTAGGATTTAAGGTTTAGGGTTTAGTCTTTTGGGTATAGGGTTATAGGGTTTAGGGTTTGGGCTTTGGGGTTTAGGGTTTCGGCTTTGCGGTTTGGGGTTTAGTGTTTTGTGTTTAAGGTTTACGGTTTAGGGTTTGGGGTTTAGGGTTTAGGGTTTAGGGTTTAAGAGTTTAGTTTTCAGGGTTCAGGGTTTAGGGTTTGGGTTTGGGGCTTGGCGTTTAGGGTTAATGTTTAGGCTTTAGGGTTTTAGGTTTGGGGTATTAGGTTTAGGTTAAGGGTTCAAGGTTTAGGCTTTTAAGATTTTAGAGTTTAGTGTTTGTGTTTAAGGGTTTAGGGGTTTAGGGGTTAGGGTTAAGCATTTAGAGTTTAGGGTATAGGGTTTAAGGTTGAGGATTTTAGTGTTTAGGGTTCATGGTTCCGAGTTTAGTGTTCAGGTTTTAGGGGTTTTGGGTTGTAGTGTTTAGGTTTTAAGGTTTTAGGGTTTAGGGTTTTAACGTAGCAGGGTGTAGGGTTTAGGGTGGTTTAGGGTTTTAGGTTTTAGGGTTAGGGTTCAAGGGTTCAAGGATCAGGTCTTAGGGTTTCAGGTTTAGGGTTTAGGGTTTTGGGTTTGGGTTTTGGCTTAGCATTTTGGGTTTTGGGTTTTTTGTTTAAGGTTTTAAGGATTAGTGTTTAAGGTTTAGGGTTTAAGGTTTTAGGGTTTAGAGTCTTTTGTTTAGTGGTTTTTGGGTTAGAGTTTAACAGTTAGGGTTTAGGGTATAGGGTTGAGAGTTGAGGGTTTTAGTGTTTAGGTTTCAAGGTTCTAGGTTCAAGGTTCAGGATTCAGGTTTTAAGGGTTTAGGGTTTTAGGATTTAGGCTTTACAGTTTTAGGGTTTAGGGTTGGGTTTTACGGTTTAGAGTTTAGGTTATTAAGGTTTTAGGGTTTAGGGACTAGGTTTTAGGGTTTAGGGTTTAGGGGTTTGGGTTGGTTTAGGGTTTAGGGTTTAGGGTTTAGGATTAGCACCAAGAACCGTCCAATCTTCACAAAGTATCCTGTCTCTCCCTCATGTCTTTCTTGACTTACCAAGATTGAGAATCAACAAAGCCACACATGAGGAGAAAATCAACATGCAAAGATTTACATGGTTGGCAAACTCACCACATCCATGGAAAACTAATTTTCACTATTCAGCCCAACATGGTTGGTTAATCTCTATAAACCACGGAGGAGAAAGCTCTTTCCTCTCTCACACTAAGTCTAGGGTTATAGATTATATTAACGTATAATCTACTTTTTCTTGGCCCTCCTAAGAAACCATGTGTTAGTCAAGAAGAAAGCCTGCTACAATAACCAAAATACCTACAATCCTAAATCTAATCATCGGCCAATCTAATGAACCAACTTGGTTAAACTGGAATAAAAGACAAAAACCAACAACAATGTAACAACTATGTTTAATTGTGATACAAGGTGTGGGATGAGAAAATAATATAGAAATCCATGATCAACTTCTATGCGAACAACACTGATGCCATGAGGAAAGCTATCCAACACAATCTTACTATAAGTTACCCCCTTCTACCCTCACACAATCTTACTATAAGTTACCCCCTTCTATCCTTAGAAATTTTTAGTGTTATAAAATGACAATTACTTTTCATTACAGGAGGGATGGATGGATAAAATCCTGGAATGGGAGAGTTGTACAAAATCAGTGGCTTGCCTTAACAAGTAAGCTAAGCATTCACTTTTGCATGAAACAATTTTTTCCAAGCACCATACTAATGATAAAATTAAACTTGTAGGTACGTGGCAGAAAGTGTTCAACTAGCATGTGATTCTGCATACAAGGTTGTTGATCAAAATTCAACATTAGGAGCTAAGGGAAGGAAGAAATTTTGTATTCAATTAAAATCACTTTATGTAGTTTCATTCTTGGGTGTTAATCCAGATTGGATGTTCATTGATCATAGATGATGATCTCTTTTCTTGGCTTCCAGTTGTTCAAAAAAGGTTTCACAAGCTGGTGTGAGATTGGCAGTGGTTCTCAATTAGAGCTTTGACAAAAGTGCTAGGGAAAAGTTCTCAACGATCGCAGTAGTTTCAATGCTTGTAGGAGCTTATGCAAAGTCCATTATATGGCTTAAGGCATAATTCATATGGAGTTATAACTTGTAAGCCTACCAGTAGAGAAGTCCAATGTTTAGAACTGAGTTCTTAGAATTTAAAATAGTTTGGGGTGAAAGTAGTTATTCAGCTATGGTGGGATCATATATGGATCATATATTACAATGGTATCCACATAAGGGTGCACCGCCTCTATTTGGTAAGAAAGTTCTCATGTCATAATGAAATCATCACCCTTACTCTCATGGCCATGATTGTATACTTTAACCAATCTGATGACTCCCACAAGGATACTTTAACCGATCTGATGACTCCCACAATGAACAGACAATAACTTAACAATTGTAACTCTTCAACACAAAGCCTACAAAAAAGATGATTCAAAAGGGGAAAAAAATGGGCTATCATATCCTAAGTGGAAGAAAAGGCATGCAAATTAGTTGTTGTGAAGATATAGTGTTGGGGTTTTAATTGGGACATGTTTGGTTCAGCAGCCATCGATATAGAAGTTGCTACTCAATCCATCATGGCCTACATGCTACACATGATGCATCACATGCAAAATGGATTGAACTCTTGAATGTGAAATTTGAGGATTGTATTCTATAGCTATAATCTATTTTGCCTTTTTAAAATTTTGATATGTAACAAAGATAAACCGATCAATATATATAACAAAGATAAGTCTCCAATTACTTTGGGAAGCCTATCTTCTGGAGAGTTGCAACAAGATCCCATTGAATGATAAATAGAGTACAAGAATCCACTTGAATGATAAATAGAAAAAGAATCAATCTCATGGATAATATCTCTAACAATCAAATAAATGGTGAGATATAAATCAAGAGCAAGGTGCATGAGTAAATGATTATTCCAAGCACTTTTTCACCTAAGTGCACTATTAGTATAAAAGTAAAGTTTTCATTGGGAGAGTGTTGCTAGAGTCATGAGTATTGCTACGGAAACAATGGTCTCTAACACAAATGTATGAATCATCCATTTAATTCACCCCCCAAATTACTGCCACACCTAAGTCCATTTGCCTAAAGATTCATATAATATTATTTTATGATCTAAATCTTCTCTACATTAGAAATTTCCTTAATTAAATTTAGATTATTCATGCCCCAATGCACTAAAACACTTAAGCTCTTCCGGTGCCACAAATGATTAGCATAGCTTCACTATCATCAACCACCATTTAATCGAAACATTCAGTACTTCATCTTCTTTATGATTTATCTGTCACCCAAATTTAAAAGGAACCTTCAGTAGTTCATAAATTTGAAATGTTGGAGCAGCATTCATTTATTATTTAAAATAAGGAAAAAAATTAATTTATGAGAAAATGAGTGTTTTACTTAACATCATTAACTCCTTTAGTCGGTGCCTTCTTTTCATTAAAGCCTTTAGTCAGCACCTTAGTGATCACATGAGTAATAATTCCAATCAAACAGCCGAACAAACACAACAACACTTAATGCCACGTCTCAACCTCATTCTTTAGGTCATCATGATAAGCTTGCCTAAACAATAAAAAGCCAAATGAACATGTCACTGCCAGCGAGCAAAAATTCTCATTCATTACTAACATAAAAGGATAGTAAAATTAAGTGGTCATAGTCCCTGCTACAAGTATGGTAGCAATATACTGGGGTCTTGGTTTTGTTTGAGTTCATTCCATTATGTGTGTGATCAAGGTATAGATATTGATTTCATCATCCCTAGGCCTTGACTTTATTTGAGTGGTCCATCATTTATGACTAGGATATTGATATCAACGTTATCATGGGCTGCTCATATGTCAAAAACTCCCTTGTGGACACAGGGAATCAAACCTTGATCAGTGCCAAGATGTGAGTGTTTGATAGTGGCTATTGATGGCATGAAGTAACCAACAGTGGCTTGGTCAAGTTATACAAGTTTTGGTAGGTTTTGATATTTGAGTTACATTAAGACCGGGATTTAATTCCTCTGATGAAACAATCAATCATTTAACAGATGGCATCAAATCGACCCTTTATAATAGGGACATGCAAAAACCATCCACATAATGGCACGAGGCTAGTGGCTATTGATGGCATGACTCGACCAAAGAGGCTTGGTCAAGTTGTACAAGTTTTGGTAGTGTTTGAAAGTCTAAGTTACATTGAGCCCAAGAACTAATTTCGTTGATGAAACAGTCAATCATTTAACAGATGGCATCAATTTGATTACTTAATAGGGACATGCAGAAACCATTAACACAGTGACAAGAGGCTAGGTTCCTGATCTAGATTTCCAACTCGTGATCTATCCACAGCGATGATCAACAAATCAACAGCCTAGATCAACACCAACTACCTTGTTCATGTCAATGACCTTTTCCTATAGTTTCTTAGGAATGTTGAAACTATAATTCATCATTCAATCATTTAAGTAAAGCAGAACATTAGTAACAGGAGCTTAGTAAATTGGAGACAACCTTGCAGCGAAAAGATCAACAACCAACGAGTGAATCCAAGCAGATGCCGATGTCATTTCACTCAAAAACATTTTTAACATACCAAGTAGCTGCACAAAAAAAATTTTCATCAATAGGGAAGATGAAAAAAAAAATTTAAGGAGCAACCTCATACCCATCAAGCAATTGAGATGCCTACATGGATACATTTAGGATGTTTGCAACTTGGGCTAGTCCAAATTATTATGTTCAGTTAGGTCGGCAATAAGTGAAGCTGAATATGGATTTCTCTCTCTCTCTCTCTCTCTCTCTCTCACTCACTCACTCACTCACAAACACATCAATCATTAATTCCAATGCCTAGCATGAGTTAATTGCTCTAGATATTGGGTCAGAGTGCATCATAGTGGTACCCTTCAGATGGTGGGTGCAGATTTCAAACACTTGCGCCATGTTGTCAAGTGTCTGAGAAACTAGTTTGGCCATCTGAATCATCTGATTGGACATGTATACATGGCTCTTGGGTAGCAAGTTAGATGTGAATGATATTTAGCCCAAACGAACATCTGCAGCCTCAATGAGAAATGCATGGGATAAAAGGAAAAAAATAAGGTCCCTATATTTCTTATTAAACATAATTCACTCTGTGAGACTGGATTAGTATGCACTGTACTATCTATTGGTGTGGAGTTGTGGATGTTGTAGTGGGGTAGATCCATGAATAAGGGATAGACCTATGGAAACAAGTATTTACTTGCAAACATCAGCTGTAAGGTGTTCGGTGTCCATGATTGATAGAAAAGATACGCATAAAGAATCCCAAGTACAATGTAAGCCATCACATTGCATGGAGAAAAATCTGTAATTTATTAGAAAAGTTGCAATTTTAATAAAAGTTGCACATGGGCTAAGAGACTAGTTGTATTTGCACACATATGGTGCACCACAACTTTTAAAGCACTTAAATATCTCTCTTTATATATATACATATATAAATGTAACTGTGTGTATTACACATAGGACCTTGCTCCTATATAGATGTCTCACATGGTCTCCTATAAAGCCCACCTAAGGGCACCATCAATCACAGTTGATGTGGTGAAAAGATCCAAATGGGATTGGCCGATGTATATATTTTCAAGTCCATTTGATCATCCTGTGTTGCCCTCTCACTATTTTTGGAATGCGGGCTTTTTTTCTTTTTTAAATCTCATTCCAAGGGTCGAATACTCAAATGCCATCTAATCAGTTTGAGACCCATGGGATCCATCACATTCTTGGGAGATTGGGTTACATGGTCAGATTGATCAAAAAGGTCCACACGGGTTGTCTAACATGGTGTGAGATATTCCCAAAGGAGCACTGGCCATGGATTAAGGGCTTGGGATAATCAAATGGAATTGAAATTATAAACATAGGTTAGTTTGATTTAGATATTTCGACCCCCCACCTCACCCATGATTGATGGGGCTAAGTAAGCTCAAGGGTAGTTGGCATGATCATCTATTCGGGATATTTGCACAAGAGCTCAACCGACCTTGGGCATCCCGTGCAGACTCCCTTGTGGGGTCCACTGAGACCATGACAATCATGGGAAAGGTGAGGGATCAAGATGAGATATAAATATGTGCAAAATTTTAAGTCTATTAAATCATCTTAAAACCTGATCCATGGACCTTAAGTTTAATGATTTGAAAGGCATCATCTTTTTAGGATTTCAAACTAGTGATGAGCAAAAGTTGGATGAGTATCAAATTTGGGCTTTTGCCAAACTGACAGAGAGGAAGAGAAGGGGAAAGGGGGGTTGTGGGTTGGATGGATCATACATGGCCCTAGGTGTGCACCACATGACAGTGCTGTTAGGATTAGTGAATCCTTTTAATTAACTAAATATAGAGAAGAAGAAGAAGAAGAAGATCACGGTGGGAAACTTGTCATACCCAAAGAGAGGGTCAACTATCTTCTTATAATCAATAATTTGCTATTTTACATCCTATAATTGATACATGATTCATTCTAATTACATGTATCTATAAGTAATAAAGGAAATAGCATAAAAGAGAATGATATTGTACAGTTGTATAATGTTCACCAAAGCTAAGGGATCTCACACATGGGATTGTTTATGTTAAAGAAATGGGCCTTTGGTCATGGGCTTGCCAAGATGGGCCACTTGCTTTTATACTCCCCCTCAAATTGATACAGCTTTTCAATAAGCATTAATTTGGAAAGAATATAATCATGATGATCTCAAGGTAAACCCTTGGTGAAGACATCTGCCAGTTGTTCAGAGGAAGAGATATAGGGTAGAGAGATTTTGTTGGAGAAAAAATGTTGATGGATAAAGTGACAATCGATCTCAATGTGCTTAGTGCGCTCATGGAAAACTGCATTTTTCACAATCCGGATAGCACTAATGTTATCTGTATACAACGGATTTGGATCTTTTAGGAAGACACTAAATTCTTGAAGAAGGCGTTATAGCCATATGACCTCACTGCTAACAAAAGACATTGAGCAATATTCTACCTCTATCATTAATTTCAAAGGTGTGCTTTGCTTCTTGTTTTTCCATGAGATAAGAGAGGGGCCCAATAACGTGCACCATCTTGTTTTCAGTCAACCAGTATCAGGACACCAATCCGCATTAGCATATGCTTACAATTATAAGGACAATGCAAAGTGTTAAAGTAAACCATAATCATGAGTACCCTTGACATAATGCAGAATTTGATAAAACGGCTTGAAGATGTGGTTTATGTGGATTGCTGATAAATTGGCTTATAGGTTACACAACATGGGAGATGTCTGGCCAAGTCATGGTCAAATAAAGAAGGCTGCCAACCAATCGACGAAATGTGGTAGGATCTATAAGAGGATGCCCATCTTTTTTGCTCATTTTGACATAAAGCTCTATGGGAGTGGTATTGTCTTGGCATTGCTAGGTCATATAGAGTGAATTAAGTCATCAGTATATTTGGATAGAGTAACTCAAATGCCATCTTTGTTTTGTTTAACTTGTAAACCTAAAAAGTAAGTTAAAGGACCAAGGCCCTTCATTTTGAAGGTACTCATGAGATGGGATTTTAGTTCAGAGATACTAGCCTGATCATTCCTATTGATTATCATATCTTCAACATAGATTAATAAAAGTGTGCAGCCACGAGAGGATCTTCAAATTAAGAGAGAGCGATCATTTGAATTTTGATAAAAGTGGGCTCGAAGGATGGTAGATCGGAATTTTTCAAACCATGCACAAGGAGCTTGTTTAAGCCCATCAAAGGACTTCATCAACTTGTAGACATGCTGTGGAGGATAAATATAGCCCGGTGGAGGACGTATATACATAATTTCCTATGCATTCTTGACATCCATCTACCAAAGGGGTTAGTTACAAACTATCGCAATGCTAGTAAGCACCGAACTATAGTTATTTTGGCGACCAGTGCAAAGGTTTCATCATAATCAATTCCATACTGCTGCTTGTAACCTTGGGCAACCAGTTGAGCCTTATATTTGTTAATGTTGCCATCAAGTTGATATTTAATAGAATAGACCCATTTGGTTCCATTGATGAATGTATATGCTGGAAGTGGTACCGAGTTCCAAGTTTTGTTGGATTCGACAAAGAGTAATTCATCTGTCATTGCATCATGCCAACAAAGGATATTAGCAGCTTGTGAATAAGATTTTAGAATAAGAATTGGATCCAAAGAGGTAAGCAATGCTGGAAATCCATATCAATAAGGTGAGATAAACATATGACTAGAGAACCGTAAAAGAGTGTAGAAGTAGTACCTTTAGTAGTATCATTGCCTTAAAGAACTAGCGGGGTCAGTGTATCGAAGGAGGGAGCAGTAGGTGTTTGTCTCTGACAATGTGTGTAGACCTAGGCAACTATAGAATGACAACTAAGAGGTGAAAATTAAGGAAGATAAGAGATTTGGATCTGAAAAGGACTAGCTGACTATAAATAAAATGGAACGTGTTCCAAGAAAACAACATTTTCAGAGATTTGTATGTGTCATTCTTTGGAATCATAGCACTAAAATCCTTTGTGTTCACCATTATAGCTAAAAAAACATGCATCGAGCTGCTTGTGGTGATAGTTTGTTATACTCTAATGATGGGAGATAGACAAAACAAAGACACCCAAAAATCCTTAAATGTTAGTATTAGGAGGATGACCATATAGACACTCAAAATGTGAGATTTTACCAAGGATAGAGATAGGTAACTAACCGATAATGTGGACTACTATGTGGGCTACCTCACACCAGAACTTAAGGGGAACATGGGATTCCACAAGGAGAGTTTTGATGGTTTTTAAGGGATGGCAATTTTTTCTTTCAGCAACCCCATTTTACTACAGGGTGTGGGGAAAGGATTGTTATGAAGAATGCCTTTTCTGCTATAAAGTTATTAAATTTTGTGGATGTATACTGACCCCCTGAGTCTGAACAAAGAATTTTAATGCTAAAGTTGAGTGGTTACCAAATTACAGAATTTTTGAAACATGGAAAAAACATCAAATTTAGATTTCAGAAAATAGATCCATGTGTAATGATAGTAGTCATCTATGAAGGTAAAATAGTACTTATAGCCAAGTCGGCTTAAGTGAGGGGCAATCCACCAAACATTGGTGCGAACAACATCAAATGAGGCAACTACACGAGAATAATGAATAGGAAAAGGTAAAACATGACTTTTGCTTAAACAACAAGATTCACACTTTGATTTTGAGAAATGAGAAACCATAGAACTAAAAATTGATATATCCAAATAACCAAATTGAAATAAAGACAACAAGTTTGGATAATTCAAATGACTAAGGCATTTATGCCAAGTGGTCCACACATTATTTAGACTGCTAATGGCAGATGCAAGAAACGATTATTGTCCTTTGTCCAAGAGAAGCAGCCTACCATAGTTACTCCCCATTCTGATCACCTTCTCAATTTGTCGTTCCTATATAAAACAACCACAAGGCAAAAAGTTAACCAAATAACCAGAATCAACGAGTTGGCCAATGGAAATGAGATTCACAATTAAGCTTGAGACAAAATAAACATTAGGCAAGGTAAGGCTTCGAATAGTTATGGTTCATCGACCAGAAATTTTAAATGATCACCATTTGCGGTAGTGATTGAATCATGGCCAATGTATGGTTTATGGTTGTGCAAATTCTAGGCCACCAATGTCATGTGGTTTACAGCACTAGAGTCTAGGAACCATGTGGTGGGAATGACAGAAATCTATAGCGTGGTGGATGAATGAAATGAAAGAAATGCATTAAGAGGAGAAGACAAATCATTAAATACCCATTGAAGTAAATGCAGATGCCAAATAAGAATTAATCAAGTCCCAAATATGGGCAGTGGTTAGTGTGACTGAGATAGTTTCAGAGGGAGCTAAGTCACGTGGAGTAGATTGTTGAGCTTGAAGTGCAATAGGATCGCACTTTTGTGTCTGGTCAGATTTCTTATCCCACCTTGTGCAATTGGAGATAACATGCCCATTGCGTTTGCAATAATTTCAAAATAATTTCTTCTAGCAATTCTGTGCCACTTGCTTTTACTTCTTACATTTAAAACATTGTAGTTTTTTCCTGGGTAGTAAAAAAGGATGTCTCATCAAACTGTGATAGTACCGATTGAGTAAAAAGGACCTTTGATTCCTCCGGAAGGGAATACTGAGATGAAAGTTGAGTTTCTTCACAAAGGACCTCCTAGACACATGTCTCCAAATCGGGAGAGATTTTCTGATTCATGAGTGCTACTCGTACAGGCTCAAATTCAAGATGAAGGCTCATCAAGAACTGACTAACATGGAGTTCTTCTTGTAGTTTGAAGGCTTGTGGAAGAAATTCCTTAGAAATGGATTGGAGGAGCATCTGGTCCCTTCCTATCAATAGGGTTAGGAACCCATTGTAGCATTATTAGACAATCTTATCAGTTTGGCAATATTTTTCTAATTTCATGTCCAGATGGAATCTTCGGGCTTTATTTTGTTTGTGATAAATTTTCTTTATGTCTGCCCACATGTCAGAAGCTTTTGTAAAAATTTGAAGTGCCAATGTAAAGGGGGGATCAATGGAATTAAGAATCCATGCTACAACCTTTGCATTCCATTGATTCCAACTGGCAATTGATTTTTCATCTTTAGCTAATTTTTCCCTTGTTCCATTAAAATACCCTAACATCCCTTGTCCTTCAATATAATTCTTAAGATGAAATGCCCAAGACATGTAATTGTGCCACTGAATTTAACAAAAATGACATCAATTTTGTCCATTTGATTTTAGAAAATGTTTCCAAAGAGAAGAGATGGGCTGTAACACTGTTTAAGAAAAACAGTAGAAAATACCCCCAGGGCATCCAAAAATTTTATAGCAGAAGGGGTTTTTGCTTGTTAGAACACTATGTCTTCTCTAATCTGCCTTCTAGGTTATATTGGTGACTTGATTATGTAACTTCTAAACCAAGTTTGATTGAATTTCAATGGTTGTATTTGATTATAAAGCCTTAAAACTATAACAGTTCCTAAAAAATTGCCAAACCAGAAAGCAGGTAAAGATTAACCTTTTTGAGGCTATAAAATTTTAGAAAAATAATTAATAATCCCAGGAATATTGGTCGACCAAGATGAGGGTTATTTCTGGAGATTTTGCAATCTAGTGATGGGGCCCACTTTATGATCATAAGGCCAAATGACTATCAAGTGTGAACTAGGAAGCTTTTTATTATAGAAAAAAATAGACTTCTAGCAATTTGAAGTCTCTGATAGAACAATCAGTCCTCTTTTAATGCAGGAAATGGAAGGGAGTAGAGAAAAGATTGTATATTCTTCTCTGTCAATTGATTTGATTACAAGATGTAAAGCCTGAGGGTTTCAGAGATTTCCTCATTTCTCTGATACCATGTTAGGATTAATGAATCCTCCTAATTAACCAGATATAGGGAAGAAGAAGAAGAAGAATATCATTATGTCATACCCAAAGAGAGGGTCGACTGTCTTCTTATAATCAATAAGTTTCTATTTTACATCCTATGATTGATACATGATTAATTCTAATTACATGTATGTGTAAGAAAGAAAGGAAAGAGCATAAAAAAGAATTATATTGTACAGTTGTATAATGTTAACCAAAGCTAAGGGATCCCACACGTGGGATTGTTTATGTTAGAAAAATGGGCTTTTGGTCATGGGCTTGCCAAGATGGGCCACTTGCTTTTATGTACTTCTACAAGTGCACACAATGGATCTCCATGAGGACATCCGTAGGATAGAGCTACGCACACATCAATATTATTAATGCAGAAACTAAAATTCAACTATCAGGAAGAAGAAAAAACTAGCTTTCGACTCTAAAAAACAACAGAAAAGCAAGGAGAACAATCATCAAAATAATACCCAGAAAGTTCAAAGGGAAACAAAAAAACAATAAATTCCAATGCTTCAAGCCCTAAAAGAGCCGTTTTACTCAACATATGAAACTAATTTACTCTCTTTACATGGCTGCCCTTTACAGTATATAAGAAAAACTTTCCCTTAGGCACCATCAGCACCTATTTTACTAGTAGGTGCAACCCCCCTATGATCAATTGAACCCCCTCACACTCACTACCTCCCATGAATTGGCACAAGCCTGAATTTGATAGGCATCTAATGGTTACTCAATATTGGATAAAATCCAAAAAAGAAACAAATGAGGCTACCTAAAACAATTAATCTTGAGGTTATATATCGAAGAGTTAAGATGATCGAATGGGGTTGTTATTTTGTACACCCTATGTCTCATTCAAATTTTTCGATTCCTCACCTCTCCCATGATTAGAATGGCGCTAGGTAAGCCTGACAAAGGGGTACTCAGGAGAGGGTTGCCAGTTGCCATTGGCCCATACATTAACACACACACTCCATCTTCTTTTCCACAAAGATATAAAAATCATAAACAAGATTACAAAAAGAGTTCTAACTAAATCAATTAGTAAATATGAGAGTATTAATGCAACTAACATTGTAAAAAAGAAATATTTGAAGGAAAGAAGTCCTAAAGAGGACTTCTGGCAATTTGCTTGCACATAGAAATGTGCACAATTATAGTTGGCACACAGTACAGGCTACAGGTTCCTTATGAACTAAACCTGAATCATTCAGAGCAGAATTTTGATCTAGAATGGTTGGACCTATTGTTGGGCTAGACGGAAAATCATTTTGGGCCCAACCTTCAACTTGCACTCATAAACATGTAGGAATTAAGATGCATCACTTATGTACAGTAAATTGCAAGCAGTTAAATTATGTAGGCAAACAAACACTAATCTTTTGCACTATTAATTAACCCCCCCCCCCCCCCCCAAACCAATAGAATTATATAAATTCTTAGTTGCACCATTTCTTATACCCAAGATCTAAGCCAACACCAGTCACTGATGTTAAATTGGGATGGAGAAAACCACAATTTACTTCCATTTCTAAATTCCAACATTGGTTCCACCCAGGATGCACATTGGAATACATTAATCATCCATATTGACAATGACAAAATTCATCCATTGGAAGTGTTGGCTATTTTGGTGGCTCTAAAGATCTTCTCTCATACTTTTCAAAGTCCTTTGATGGTGAAAAGTGACTCTTCTAATGGTATCTCTTGGGTTACAGGGACAACGGTTAAGTCTTGGAATTTTCAATTTGTTCTCAATGAAATCAAGGAGCTGGCTTCTACTCTTTATGTAGTTTTCTCTCATGTGATCAAATTAGCTAATGGGTTTCTGGATTCTTTAGCAAAATAAGGGGTCCTTAGATCCTCTCCTTGGGAGGCTATTCTTGTGTAATTCTTTCTTTGATTATAAGTCTCTTATAGTCATGTTGTTGTTTCTTTGTTGTTTGTCTCAATAAATATACCATTACTTTTCAAAAAAAAAAGACAAAATTTTAGTACACGTGAACACCTTTAGTTTCCAAAAGTCTAAGAAATCTTACAACTTCAGCTTTAGGAGCCACAACCATGAGAGCATAAAATGGAAGAACAGTAGCTGTTCTAAGAGTGAAAGCATTACTATCAACTGTAGAACTCGGAAGCCCTGCAAGAGAAACTAGATTCACTAAGACAGAAAATAGAAACTATCAGCTTGTGTCTTGTGCATGACTAATGCACAAATACTTTAAAATGGGCTACGTATCGTGTTGTATCATATCCAATACTTCACTTTTTACGTGTAAAATATGTATCCACGCCATATCTAGGAATCATAGGTGTGTGAAGGATAAAAAACTGTGTTCGAGTCTTGAATGGCATATGGATCATTTATACAAGATAGCTTGATGACAGTATTTGCAAACATCACAAAAGGGTTAAGAAGTAATAAAACTAGATTTTCAAGAATCATTGCTTAGATTTGTATTTAATCCATGAGATAAATGCTAATATCAGTAATAATGAGTTCATCATCATGGGTCCAAGACTTTTAAATTAAAAAGATACTGTAGTACATTTTGGGACGCACATGCGAGATAGATAATTGGACTTACAAAAAATGATAGAAATAGAGATTAGTACATAAGTGGAAAATTCAAGTTAGCTTCAAATCCAATAAACATTATCATGAAAGCCTTGTCCTAATAGTGTTGGGATCAGCTAAATGAATTTCATTTTGCCATTCTATTCTACTTTAATCCTATGGCAAATCTTCAGATTGGTTGCAGTTCTTCAGATGTATCCTTACTATGTCCATCCATTTCCTCTTTAGGCTACCCCTTTTCCTTGAGAAGCCATCAACCTACATAGAAAAACTTTTCGTCATCAATGCCATTATTGGCCAGCACTTGACATGTCCAAGCTATTTCAAATGAAACTCAATTAATTTATTACCTATTTATGTTACCCCTAAATGCTCTCAAAAGTGCTCATTTTTTTATTCTATTTTAGATGTATGTTGTGTTTATCCCTTTTCTACTTTGTTTTCTGTAGACATTCTACATTAACTCTTTTTCCTTTAATTGCATCAACTAACTCCAAGCTCCTACATGTCAAAATTCTCATATTCCAAGTTGTAAGTCAAATCCTCCCCTTTTTTTCTAGACAAACTTCTTTGCTCGCAATTGTCCAAATTGTTGCAGGAACCCTTGTCTACCATCCACTGCAACCAAGTGCCATTGCAATGTGTTGCTTATAGTGGTTTACATCCTATTATGATAACAGAACCCTTGCCTACTTTTCATTACAACTTGGCCCCCTTGCAATGCATCACTTATAAAGGGGAATATCCTAGCATGAATCATGGAATGTTGTTTTTTCGGAATTCATGTTTAGGCAATAACAAAAGTTCTATGTTGGTTGTCAACTTACTTAATGTAACTTAACCTAATCCTTCTTTATCTAGGCTAGGGACAAACAACAAAAATGAAGTTGAAGTTAGCTCCAATAAAATAGAAAAATCAAACATTTTCATATGAAATGGTTTGGACATGCATGAAAAAGAGAAAAAAGGCGCCTAAGATATATGGAAGGGTTACAAGTTTGAGGAACTAATTGCAAAATATTGCTAAAAATCTTGAATATAATTGTAAAGGATGTGGTAAATAGTGAATATAAATTCTAAAGGGTTAAGTGGAAAAGCATAATTCACAAAGTTGACTTGAGATTGAAAGATAATGCTGCAATGATTATAACAAATCTAGGAAGATGCTTTTGTCACCTACATTTGGTGATATTAATTTTACATTATCACCCCTAATGACTATAGTTACATATGTTTCAATGCTTAACCTTTCTCACCATTCAAAAAAAAAATGCAAGTTCCCTACCAAACATGCCCATCACAGTGATATCATATTAGTCATCTTCAATTCTATATAGATATTTTGTAGTAACCTCATTACTAAGGGAGTTGATCTCTTTATTTCATTTTTTATGATCTTCCATCATTTATCAAAGGTCAAAACAGAGGGGTTCATATTACCTAGTAACAGGAAATGCTAAAAAAATACTCTAAAAAGTGACAGTGTTTAATGGGTAAAGAAAGATGAATTAGTTGATAGATACAAAGCCTCCTTTGCAGTAAAATGATATGTACAAAATGTTAGTTCTACGATGCTTTTTATCCATAGTCAAAATCAAGGAAACTAAACTCATTTGAGTCTACAACATCATTTATACATATTAGGGTTTGAAATGATATTAAAAAATTCCTTCAACGGATTTTGAGAGGAAGACTGTAACGACCCAGTCCCAAAGTAAAATTTTAACGAAAGAATATAAGTAATAATCTATTCTAAACTATCGAGGCGCCTTTTGGAGACAAAAGCGTGAGGACTTCCATAAAAACTATAAAGTTAAGCGTACTTGAGTCAGAGCAATTTCAGAATGGGTGACCTCCTGGGAAGTCCAAAGCGAACAATACCTCGATGGTGCAGAGCAGATTGTTACAGATGGTATCAGAGCAGGAGATAGCTCTCCTCTGAGTGGTGGGAGAGGACTACTCGAATCTTGCCTCCCTCTCGAGTCCTGCTCTCCACAAATAGCGGGGTGGGGTGGGGTGGGGTGGGGAACGAAGGAGGAGGAACGAAGTCCTACATCACTGATGAGGCCGTCTTCGATCTGACATTGTTCGAGATATGTGGATATGGGGACATATTCGGCGGAAGCTGGTGGGCCTATAATGACCCAGTCCCAAAGTAAAATTTGAATGAAAGAATATAAGTAATAATTTGTTCTAAACTATTGAGGCGCCTTTTGGGGACAAAACCGTGAGGACTTCCATAAAAACTATAAAGTTAAGCGTGCTTGAGTCAGAACAATTTCAGGATTAGTGACCTCCTGGGAAGTCCAAAGCGGACAATACCTCGATGGTGCGGAGTGGATTGTTACAAAGAGTGCACATTTCTCCAAGGCATGAATTTGTTGGAAAAACATAGAAAGGAATATATAGGGCTAAATAGGTTATTAAGTTCTCCAAGGTTGGTTTGTTAGAACTCAGATTTCTACAAATTAAAGAACTCAAAACATTTACATTTCAAAATAATGTTATTTTAAAGTGCTCTAACAAAAGGATATGCAAGCTATTAGAATGGATAGATTTGCTCATTCTAACTTTATATTGCTCCGAACTGTCATCCAACTTGAACATAAATTTGGTTAGGGAAAAGAAATTTGTATATATGGAATGCCCTGCCAAAATCGATGTCTATCCCTCTGAGTCTTTCCATGATTATCATAATAACCATGGATATCCAATCCATTGGCTTTTCAAGGTTACATCAAATTTTCTTTTAAAAAGGATACCTTATATATGTGCAGTGATTGTAAAAAAAAAAAAATCTAAATCAAATTTATGGAAAAGATTCAACCTGAATTTTAAAAAGTTTTGGTGAATCTAATTTGTTATTTTGGTCTTACAAAAAAAAATCTTGCAATTCTTTGAAGAAAGTTCCATGATTTTATACAAAGCAAGAACCAAAAGAATTGGCTTTTATGCCTTTCCTTCTATTAGTTTTCTATTCAAATTTTGTTTTGAGGCCTAATAAGCCCAAGTAATACCTTTTTACTTGTATTAAGGAATGATAAGCATCTCTATAATGATGCAATAATAACTTAAGATAACCATGTCATGACACCATATAAATGTGTGGCAGTATTCTAGGGGATAAGTAGAATGTTGGGTTTAAAGCACGTCTAATTTTCAATGCAAAGACATCTTAAACTGATTTTTGAAATCTAGTTCCTTAAGAATTCTTTAAATGCTTTAGAAGATAAAGTAAGCCCTAGCTTTAATATAAACATCAACCTCTTAGGTATCACATTTGTAGTCACTATATTCGATTCACAATTGATTCTCACTTGCTTAAGTCTCAACCATGATGAAGGTATATCAGAATTGCAAATATGTGGCAAGGGCAGTCATGCTTGGTGGATGTTCTTGCATATCAAGGTCAAGCTTTGGGTATCAAACCTTGACAAAGGTAATATCAGACAGTTGCATAAATCCAAGACAGTCATACTGGGTGGATGTCCATTCAAATCAGAGGTCAACCTTAGGGAAGATGCACTTGAATGTATGCTAAAGTTCAAGTAGTGAGATGACTAGAAAAATGCATAATTATCAATTTCATTATCTTTGGGGTTATACTAAAATCCAAACTTACGTTGTTAAGAGATACTTTTTTCTAGTTTATGCTGTGTCAATTCTCAAATCATCACTAACACCAATTGCCTTTTTTTACCCATTCTTTTTTATTTCCTTTTTTCTATGAGGTGGGTGGGTGGGTGACTTCCAAAGTACAAATAAATAACCAACAAAATGCAAAACTATCCACCCTAGCAAACTATTCAACCTCATGGAGATTTGGGTACATCCAAGAACACTTAGAGATAGAACTCGTATATGTCAAAATCTTGAGATCATATGCAAGATCATAGTGCAACTTGGAAATCATAAATTTGTATAAATGATGAAAATCGAGAAATAGCCAACGTGATAGAAGGCTTACAAGAAGTAGTAACACTAAAGCATTTTCCTTGAGAGGCAAATTTTGAGACATTTGGTTGGACGGAACTCTCTTTCCTGTCAAAAAAGTCCAATCGGTTTCAACCTTCCTTCCATTTTCTGTAAGCCTCTGACCAAAATGCTACATTCTTACACCTCTAAAAGCAAATTGTTGTCCATGTTTCACCTTTGAAGATGGGAAAAATCATATAGGCTGCATTGATTGATTGATCAACAAGAAAAGAATTATTAAAGAAAACTTCTACAAGTTCACAACACAAATATATATTTAAATTGAATCCACAAAAAAAGTACAACATAATAGAACCAGCTTTCATAAAGAAGATAACCCATATAAGGGGAAAAAGGTATAAAAGGGTGACATGGAGAGTTAAAGTATCCGCAACATGAGTGACCATGATATCCACATGGTTCCAGAAAAAAAAAATCTCACTGGTCTATGCCAAAGAGGGAGTATGAGATGGGGGTAGGAGCTAGGGAGAGGGGAGTTGCACAAGAACAATGGTAGTGAATTATTTACTTTGAAATGAAAATGAATGAATTATTCCTAGAAAATCCTTTGTAGCATTGATGTAAAAATGCAATATTGATGAACAAGCAAGTTAAAAACATGGAAAACATGGCAAAAAAACTAAAAGAGCTAGGTAAGAATTATATATAGAGAGAGGAATGTTAGGATGCATCCTTCCCCCACCCTATGGTGAGGGATACTTACATAACTTTCCCTACTTGTACTTGAGCATTCCTCTTTTTCATACAACTTTGTGTCATTTGCACATCAATATATCTAAATATGGAAGTGTCCCTCACCTGTGGTGAGGGATGGATGCAAACTAATATTCTCCACGTATATACACACACACACATACACCAAGGGAAAATCTCTGATGTATAGATGAACAACTATATGTCATTGACTTATTAAACCTCTATTAAAAAAATTTAACGCCATATGAACAAGTGACTTCAATGTTCAAACTACCCAACTTATTCATTCATGTATAGGTTGTAGAAATTTGCAGCCACATGGGTAGTGAGATGGTTAAGGCATCTCTCACTAGGGGAGAGGCCCTCTGATCAATGTATGTGAACTTCTTATGCAGCTAAAAGATAAATTGTGCTAACTTTAGAATGAAAATAGCAAATTGCACCTCTTGCATAGGAAAAAAAAGTTGGTATGAATGAGAAAACTAGATACTAAAGTAATCACATATAGTACTCACTACTGAAAAGTATGTCCAAAATCATGATCTATTAGTCTAACATGGAAATCCTAGGATTAGGATTAACAAGGACTATCAATATGTGAATTTGCATTTGTCTTTTATTTTTTGTGTGTGTGTGTGTGAAAGAGAGAGAGAGAGAGCAAAAACAACTTTTTGTGCAATGGCAGTTTGGCTGCTAATACTTTGTGGTCATCTGTCTGATTTTTGTGCAATACCACAATTAATAGATATCACCATTACAAGCTATATCACAGTACATTATTAAATAAGTAGCTTTTGATATTAGCATTGGGGTTTCAATAACTGCAGGGAGTCATTGTTCCTTTAGTATATGAATAGGGTTGAGTTGCTTAAGGTTGCTCAGTATTATCTTCTAAGTCTCTATTAGTCAATGTCAGATTCTAGTAATGTTCGTTTTTTCTCAGCTACTTGGCCCTGGTTTAAGGGACCAAGGTTTAAGGGTGGTAGTAGGCATTGAAATTAAAAAAAATTTAACTATTTAGTTTCCAAGCTTAACTACAACCAGAGTAGCGAAGAATTCACATTTTTGTTAATGCAAAAGTTCATAAATAATAATCATGGGAACAATCTAATGGAGAATTTTATCAATTTGGGGGAAAAAAGTTTCTTGAGAGTTCTCCGTGAAACACTAGAATCAAAAAGCTTTCTCCATATTTAGACCTGATAAAACACTAGAATCAAGAAGCGTTCTCCATATTTAGACCTGATAAAATTTAGATAGTACCAAAATATTGTAAATACCTATTTTAAATAAATCAAACAAACTAAACATTTTGGCATTTAAGAACACCTGATTCGTAAGCCATAATATTAAAAACTTTTTGACATACTATAGTAAACCACAGTACCTAGACTATTAGATAGAAAACCCATTTAGAAAAACTATGAAAAGCATTCAGCAAGCATAGTGAAGGTCAAAAGAAAAACATGTGGAGATTAAGTATTAAAGCAGAAAAGCTTTTTCCTAGGGAAAAAAAGCAGAGAAGATTTCATTTGCAGAAGGAAAGCCGCAAAATGAAAAATATTTTACCAATTTTACCTCCTCCTCCTAATCAATATCAGTTGTAACTATTTCCAGATAATGTGGGGTAATTTACATGCTAGTTTTATAACAAAGTAGACTCAAAATTTGATTCAGTGATTTTTATGGCTAAAATTCATTCTATTTCCAACTTTCCTCCTCTTCCAGGCTTTAGGATGGAACATGCCGAGACATGACATATGGCAATGAAAATATCAACAAGAGGACACTCCAATGGGACACAAAAAAAAAAAAGGATAGGCTAACACAATGCATATGTTTGCTTGCTAATCCTCTAATCCTAGTTTATTCCCACATAGTGATTGCTTGTTCATCCTCCATTCCTAGTTTATTCACTTTATTCTCCTTCAAAATTTTCCTTCTGATTTTTAAAAGAATGGAAGAAACCATTTGTAAAACAAAGCTTAGAGTACCCTGAGAAATAAATATTTTGTACAGATGAGTAAACCTATATAATGGAATTTTTCATATCATCCATATATCCAACAGGCTTGAACATTCCCCTGATGGCAGTGATATTCATCATTGGATTTTATTACAATTGTTATATTGGCATTTCACAATTTTAATCCTAGTGAATAGATGGCCTAAATCCAAAGGTGGATGCATCCTTTTCTTTTCTTTTCTTTTCTTTTCTTTTTTCTATCAATAATCCGATGCTAAATATTGCTCGAATTAGGATGATATTCAGGCCAGTCGTTGCAAATAGGATGACATTTTCCAACTGTCAGCCCTGATATTATCTCTATCAGAAACTCTAATACAAACAATTTTGTATGACTATTTATATTCATTTCTCTTGAAATGAATAAAAAATAGCCCAAAAAGGACGTGAGAAATCTAAAGAATTGAACTTTTTAGCAAGAACAAAAAGATAATGAAAAGAACAATATTCATATGAAAAATGAAAGTTCTCTAAAAGAAAGAAAAGAATAACCCAAGTAATAAAAGTACATGCTTTTATCATTTATTTTAACCCACTAGGCACAAACTCACATCCAATCTCAGAAGATTCCATAAGAAAAGCTCAAAACAAACACAAAGATTTTTAAAGTGCTATAAAGTAAAACCCTGAATCCCAAGACATCAAAAAAACAAACCAAAATTCACAAAAAATGTCAATTTTTGAAAAATATCCAACATATATATTAGATGTGATCATTATGTTTTGATTTTCTTTCTCGAGTGATTTAAATTATAATTATGGACATTTCAAGAACCTGCATGAAAACAAAGGGAAAAAGAGATATAGTGTCATTAATTACATTTTTTTGGTTAATGCAAATATTGGCCAGTGCTACAAGGATGGTGGCTTGAGGTTATTGGTGAAGGTTGATTAATAGATCTCGTATTTGGATGGCAGATCTAGGGTGGGGGAGGGCTGGTGTGGGTGGATCAAGGGTGATGGAGCATGTATGGTATTTTTTTTATTGTTTTATTCTTTGTTTTGCATTCTCTTTTTATGTTATTCTCTTATTTTCCTACTCTCTATTTAGGGATTTTTACAAAAAAAAATTCTCCCTAAACATGGATTAGACGAAATTATTAAGAAAGCTTAGAAAAAATCATTCGCATTCTTGTAACGATTTCGTTAGGGCATCTCTGAAACTTATATCATTGGGCATACTAGAAAGTGAATCTTTTCGATGGTTTCGATAAGGCATATCAAATATCTCCTCTTCTTTGTGCATCATTGCTAAGGCAAATGGAGAAAGGCAAGGCTGACATCATTTTTTAAACCAAAAGTAGGAAGGGTTACAAAGTCATTAGAAAAGTGAAGAACCTCATTTTAGTTGGTTCCTTGCCTTCCTTCTCAAACCCCTTAAGTAGCCCAAGGATATTGTTGAGATCATCACATGTCCCTCTCTCTCTCACTCATTTCCTCTCTCTCTCTCTCTCTCATTTGGTGAGATTATCATATTTCCATTTTAAGGGGAGTTTATTTATCTGTCATTTTTTAACATTCACTTTTGATTTTCATTCTTCGGCCACTTTTAGAAATATGAACCTATGTATTGTTTGTTTAAGTTAATTCCCAATAGAAATTTTGAATGTTGGGGATTCTTAGAATATCTATCAGTAATTCAGTGTTTGATGCAAAAGATGACCCACTATGGAGAATCGTGACTACAAGATATGTCAAGATTATGGTGAGGATGGTGAACAACAAATCATAAATTGACTTCATTTTTGCTTTTTAAATTAATTTCCACATCATGTTAGTAATATGCCCTAATTACATATTACAAATTTGCATTGGAACTTCATGGCCCTCTGTAATTGACCCTTATAACTATATCTTTGTTTTACAGTTCAAAGACACTTCTCTCACTAAAATACATATAGATTAGATATTTATGCTTTACATTAATCGGATCATGTCTTCTATTTAATACTGGTAGAGAAAAGGCTTTTCTAGATTAGAAGACATTGGACTGAATGGTGAAAAACTGGTGGTGCTCAAAATAGCGGGTTTGGTAGACTGCTCCTGGGTCTCATTTTCTGGCTTGACCTTGGCCACTACATGGTCTAACACCCACCTTGGCTTGCCACATTTAGTACAAAGGGGCATATAAATTTCGGAAATGACATTCTAAGGCACTAAAAATATAAAGTGATTTTTGGTAAGTTTAAGTATTTTTTTTTTCTATTGTTAGGTGTTGTTGTTAACCTTATTTGTGGAACTATTGGTGCTCATAGCAGTCTCATTTTCCTGGCTTGACTTTGGCCACTACATGGTTTAACTCGTGCTGTGAGGCATTTGCATTTGCATTTAAGTTGTGTTTGAGATCACATAAGCTTGGCCATAGCAGAAAGGTGGCATTTACAATAGATTGTATGTAATGTTACAATTGAAACAAAGGGATTTGGTGGAATTATAAGGCTTGTTTGTTGCAAAGAGGTTCATACAAATTTGAGGGAATCAACTTTTAAGGCACCAACTTAGTAGTTTTGATGTTCTAAAAACTTTGGATCATTCCACTGAGTTTTGCATCTTTAAGCTTGGAGTTAAAATATTAGATTGATGTAAAGATATCATTTTTCAATGGTGATATATGTCAGTGAAATTATTCATACTATATAATTGACTATAGATTGCTATGGTTCTCACTTATTTTTCATCCCTTAGGATGCAAGTCACCCTCAATCACAAGGGACTGAGCTATAAAAAGAGGAAGGGGTACCTTTAAAGGTTCCTTTTGTTTGTTCCTTTTTAAACAGTAAACACTAGTAGAAATAGCATGAGATAACCAAACCTCATTGCTGAAGATTTTTAAAGATTGAATTGGTAAAATTAAATAACTGATGAGTTATAAAAAATGTCAAGAGAGCCACCATAAGCTGAGAAGTATAAAATAATAAACAGAAACATCAACCTCTGCTTCAACCATAAGTAATACCTGATTTCATGATTAAGTAGCATTCTCATGGCTAAATTTTAAGGCCCATAAGCTAGACACAATTCTAAATACTGGTCCTAGTAATGAGCAGTTGGGTTAAGCTTAAGGGCTAGCCCAATCCAGGCCATAAGTATCTCATATGCATTCATTTTTTAAGTTGGCTAAGTGTTGCATGCATATGCATATATCTAGCTATTTATATGTATTTTCATGAAAGGAGTTGACTTTCTATTGTGTTGTTAAAACCTTAAATGGCCTATGGGTGCATCAACCCACATTACCAAAATTTCAAGGCACTTTTAGAAGGTTTTGTGTGAAAGACATCGGTGTTCCCTAAATGGTATATAGGATAATTTCTCTGCCACTCAATCGGATATTTTAAAAATGATGAAATATCAACTAATATGTTTTCTCCAAATTTTCCTCCAATCATTGATGCTTTTGATGATTTGTTTTGACAAGATTAGTTATCTATGCATATCAGTTTTTATTGGTTGTCGCTGAGTTAGTGAAGAGTATTTAGACCCATGTTCTTCACATCAAATCTTTATTGTTATTGTGGATGCTGTGAGTGTGGGCAACCACTTATTGTATTTCTAATGATTTCCATGTAATCAATATGATGTTTCTCAACAAAAAAAAAATGGTGGTATATGATGAAGGCATTCGGAAGCTTGATAAATTGTTTTTGTATTTTGATTTTCATTTTAAAATTGAACAGTTTTATCATACATCTTAAATGTTGATTCAGTTTTATTTTGGTACAAACATATCGGTGCTGGTGAATGATAACTACCTTCATTCAACACACTGCCTATGTTACCATGACCGGAGAATTACTCATGGTGTATCATTTTGAAATATGATCACAAATCCATATTCAAAGCAAGTTTCATGATTTTGTTTATCATAAATCTGGCATTTTTCTTTTGATTGGTAACATGACTTGAACCCACCTACCCGTTTGGGCATCCCTTCACAAGAGTTCATTTGCCCTTTCTTTTCTTTATTTATTTTTTCTTGTTAATCATTGTTGGAGGGAAACTATATTTCCAAGTGTCTAGTATGATCTTTGGCTCTCTGTTGTTTTCTTCTTTTTGCCTTTATCTTTTTTCTCTCCTACCTATTTCTTTAAGTGATAGTTAATTTTGTCATCCTTCATAAGTTTTTACCCACAAAAGATAACGTTAGGAGGAAAGAGATTAGCAGAGAAGTGGGAACTATACTAAGAGAAATGGTTGAGAAGAGACAAAATGCAATGAAGATGAGAGATGCCATTGATGTATTGGGCCTTTTTATGAATCCAACTTAAAAGAATCGCAAGAAAATGGTGACTCCATGAGCATGGGAATAACAATTGATGATGTGATTGAGGAGTGCAAGCTGTTCTACTTTGCTAATCAGAAATCATTATGATCATTCCAATGTTTACTGCATCTCATTTCATCCCATTTTAGAGTGGATTTCAAAAATGCATGCTCAACTACTTCATTATAATATTGTCATATACATAGTATTATTCGCAGTACAAAAATCAACTTCAGTAATTCGTTAATTGTGATATGATGAGGACATTCCATCTTCACATATCCTCTTATTATTACAAGATCAGAAAAAATACTCTAGGTTCTTCCTTTGAAGAGTATTTATATATAATTTGAAAGAGAGACATAAAAGTTACATGGGTTGGTTTCTTTTGATGCAAGCAAAATTTTATTCCAAAGGACAAGAAGAGTAACACATCATATGATAGGTAACGGACATAAAGAACTAGTAAGGAAAGGTAAAGAGCACTTATCCAATACAATCATGGAAGTTCTTGGTCCTAATATGTAGTTGGTTTATTACATTGATATTAGATCAATTTGTAGCTCAAAAGTAAAATTGTGATCTTTGTGATTTGTGCATTCCATCTATTGGCAATTTATCAATTCATGTATGATAGAAGTTTGATCTTTTAGTTAAGTGGAGACCATGAGTCTCAGAGTAGAGAAATTATTAAAAAATATATTTTGAGTCCCTTGCTATTTCTTGTAAATTAGACATTAATTTCCAAGGATAATTGAAAAGATGAGTATCTTGGGCTCCCTGGTTGAGAAATTTGGATGGCCAAAGGAATCAACTCCACAATATCATAAGATGGCCAATGGAGTAACTACATAAGGCATTTCCATGCCAATTAAGTTGTCCTTGTATGACAAGAGGCCCTCCCACTTTAGCTAGAGAATACCAACTGGAGGGTAATCTTGGATTAACACTAACTGAAAAACTAAGATACTTAATAGGTTGAGTTAGCTAGCTTGCAATCCATTATCCTTTTAAGATAAGATATGCGAGAATAACAAAGATAATTTAAAAAAACACTGGAAAGGGCACCCGAAATTGACCTAAAATTTTGAATTTTCTCATAAATATATAACTTTTAGGTAACGACATCGTTGACCATCCTTTATACATCATATGCTCTTTTTTTTGTCTCCAACATTTATTTTTTAATATATTTCATATTGAGATGCATAAAGACTGCAGAGGGCACTAGAATTTGACCTAAAAATGGAAACTTTCAATTAATGTTATCGTTACCTTTCTTTATACATTATGCACCCATTTTTTGTCCCTAACATCCATTCCTTAATACATTTATACTTAGATGCATAAATCTTTGACAGGGCACTAGAAATTGACCCAAAAAATGAATTTTTCCCATAAATATATAACTTTCAGCCTTGGGTAACGATATCATTACCATCTTTTATGCATTATACACCCATTTTTGGTCCCCAACATTCATTTCTTAATATCTTTATACTGAGATGCATAAACAAGGAAGGCAGCACTAGAATTTGATTTAAAAAATATTTTTTTCATAAGTATATAACATTCAAATAATGATATCCTTACCATCTTTTATATGCTATATACACCCATTTTTTGTTTCCAACATTCATTCTTTAATATCTTTATATTGAGATGCATAAAGACTGTGAGGGAACTACAATTTGACCCAAAAAATAATTTTTTTCCATAAATATAAAACTTTTAGGTAGCGGTATCTTATAATCATTTATACATTATATGCCTATTTTCAGTCTTCAATATCTGTTTTGTAACATCATTTTACTGAGGTGAAGAAATTCTATAACGGACACTTGAATTTGACACATATGTTATTTCCCCTTAAGTATATAATTTCAAATAACGATATAATTACCATTCTTGATAAGTTGGTCTATAACATTCAATCCATGATGTCTTTATATTGAAGAGCTTAAACACCAGAAATGACACAAGAACTTGACTCAGAAATGTTTGAACATTCATATTTATAATTTTTTGCTAACGTTATCATTACCATTATTTATAGATTCTAAAGGTATTATGTTTAACAATCATTTTTTAGAAATGTTCTTACCAGATGGATATTTGGGCGTCTTGCCTAGATGGGGCCCCTCAAAATCAGTCCTTTCAATAAAAGATGGTGGGCCTCACTGGTGAGAGTCACAAACAACAACCAAATAAATACCGTTTTAGCATATTACATGAAGAGTTCATATAATTCACAAAATTTTGTTGTGGCAAATGCCTCCCTACAATTATACTCTAGTATAACCTCACTGCCATTAAGTTCTGCCTCCCCACTGAGCACATTCTTATAAAATGAGAGTTCTTAAGGCTCATTACATTATCAAAACTCAAGAAAAAAAGAAATAGATTAATGCAATGGGAAAACATAACTAAAGATCAAATTTTACACATCGCAGGAAAGTTAAGCTGATAATTTGCAAAATTGATACCTGTACCTACCACTAAATGTTAAAAAGGAGATCTAGAATACAAAACCGAGTAGGCAAATTATAGTTTTGTAGAGATGGAGAGATGTATTCTATCTTTCTTTTTCAACCCATATTACCATATATTGGATTTCAGTTACCTCAATTTTTAGTAGCATCATGTCGAAATGCAAATAGATGATGATTTTGGAAGGAAAGCATCCTATATAGCACTTTATACTCTAGGGTCATCCAAAGAACCTTTAAAACAAAGGTGTATAATTATGACTCGAGAACACTAAAAAAAATTTGAACTATAACATTACAATGGAATTTCAAAAGTTTAAATACTAGACATTAAAGAATGGCAATTGCATGAGATAATGTTCTGAAAACTAATATGAAAATGAGAAATGCATTTAGTTGTCGAAAATAATGAATTAAACATACAAGCAGTTTCATCCTCAAAACAGGAGAAATCATAGGAAGTGGTTCTCTTTACTACAACCAGGGCAAGCAAAAAGCTTAGCGCTCTTTCATCATCTTAAATCAATGCTCTATCACCAAAAAAGTGGACTTCAATTAATATTTTTTTATCTCATTTGTAAGTGAAGAGTGTTGTGACAGTGGATCTTTTGTGATGTTGGCATTTACATTTGGTATTGTTAGACATTGTAAGACCTCAGCAATGAAATCCTAGAAATGAATCATAGCAGCACCCTGATTGAAAAAAATATGATAGATAGATATGTTACCAACTTAAGAACTTCCACATTCAACACATGCATAATTATAATTTTAGCAAAATATGGAAATATGCCCACTCAACAACCTAAGAAATTCCAAATGCAACAAAATTTGTGGACATGTTGGCCAGCATATACAAAAAGATATATATCTTACCTCAAGGCATGTAAAGATCCTAGGAAGCCCATGGCCACATCCAAGCTGACAGCCATAAATAGGAAATTGAATTAATAACAGAACTAAAAGAAAGGCGCTATTCCACTAGAGAGCCAATTCTAGTTCATCTTCTATAAAAAAAAAACAAGGGCACTTGGAAGGATATTACAAAACAAACTAACAAGGAAAATAGAAGCATTAATAGTGGACATTGGTAAAGGCATGCAAACACGAGGAGCTTTAAGGAAGATTGTCGCCCTCCCTCAAGCCATTGGGGACGAAGAGGGACAGAAGATGGAAAAATTATTTCTAAAATGCCCTAAGAGGTCATTCAACGAAGAGGAGTGTTTTATTCTTAATAAGCCTAACGATATAGTTATGAGGCAAAATTGTCTTTTTCATTCGTACGACGTCCTAATTCGATCTTTTCAAATATTTCTTAATCAATTAGTCCATTTATGCTTAATTTTTTAGTAAAAAAATCCCCTCTATTTATTTATACTTTTTTCTATTACTTTTTCTGTTCCCTTTTTTTGTATTATTTATTTATTTTTTTCTATTCTTTTTTTATTTGATTTTTATTATTCTCTTTTTCATATTCTTTTTTGTTCCCTTTTTATCCAATTCCTTTTTTTATATTCTCATTTTTCTATTCTCCCTTTTTCTAATATCTAATATTTTTTCTATTCTCTGTTTTTTAGTTTCTTTCTTTTCTATTTTCTTTTTGCCCATTGTTTTGTTCTATTTCATATTTTTCTATTCCATTTTGCTTTTATTCACTTTTACACTATTTTCATTTTTTATTTTATTTTTTTTATCTGTTTCTATTCTCTTTTTTATTCCACTTTTTTCTATTCTCTATTTCTTTCTATGTTTTATTATATTCTCTGTTTTTTATATTTCATATTTTCTCTATTTTATTTTTCTCCTATTCTTCTTTTTTCTATTCTCTATTTATTTCTACTATTTATTTAGTCTCAATTTTTTATATTACTTTTTTTATATTCTTGATTTCTTTCTACCATTTTTTCATATTCTTTATTCTTTATATTTTCTATTTTTTCAATTCTTATTTATTTCTACTTTTATTCTCTATTTTTTCCATTACATTTTTTGTATATCTTATTTTTTATATTCTTTTGTATCTTTTTATTATATATTTTCTTTTTTCTTTTTTATTATTTTTTTAATATTATTTTTCCATTCCTTTTTTTCTCTTTTTACTCTATTTCTTTTTTTCTATTCTCTTTTTTTATTATCTTTTTTGTATTATCTTATTTTTTAATTCTCTTTTTTTCTTCTATTTTCTTTTTTTTCCTATTATCTTTATTTTTGTAGTTCTCTTTTTTTTCTCTTTTTTCTAATCTTTAATATGCTTTCAATTCTCTTTTTTCAATCTCTTTTTGAAAATTCTCTTTTTGTCAATTCTTTTTTTTTTCCATTTTTCTTCATGACGACGGAGGAGCTTGGACGAAGGACGAGGACTCAAAAACCCTAATTTTCTTAGTCAGAGGTGGCCAAAACCCAACTAGGAGAAAATGTTTACAAAAGAAATATAGATGAAAACAGGTCAACTCCAAACTAGACCTAAACCTGGAACAACCTGACTCATAGGGCCAAGGCCTAATGGATGTACTACTACGTTTGTCCACTCACCCAAAAGATCTGCAGTGGGCTCCATTCATATTGAGATGAAATTTATAACTAAGCACCAAATAAATGAGAGAAGAGCATTTATTTTCAGGATTTTAGATTTTCTTAAGTAAACCCGACTGATTAAAGGTCCTAACGAAATTTTCATGACTTAGTGCTCAAAAAGATATAAACTTTTCAATTAACTAGTATGGTCTTTCATGTGCATGCAAATGCAATTGACTTTTTTTAGTTAAGATCTTTTTTAGGCTGCTCTCGGATTGGATCGAACTTCACCTAAACCTAAACATGACCCAAACCAGATTTGCCCAGACTTCTTGAGTTGTTCTCAGGTCGTGTCGAACCTGACCGGACCTAAAATGACCCAAACCTGGTTGGGACTGCTTGGGTTGCTCACAGATGGGGTCAAACTTGACCTGACCTGAACACGACCCGTACAAAGCTATTTTGCTAGGCTATTGAACACAAGTAAAATCTGATTTAAGCCAAACCTGACCTGGCCTCTTTATTTCACTAGGTTGTACTTGCTAGAATTGGTATCAAAAGATGGATTGACGAGATCTTCGATGATATCATCTAGTAGTAATCTAGGAAGACCCGATTTTCTTCAGAAAAGGAAAGGCAATTAGGTTCCGATTTGTCACAATGCAAAGAATAAAAACCCATTACTATACATGACAGTTGCATGTTTGACGGGATGAACACCGGGATTAAGATAGAAGGCAGGATTCATAAGTTATTAGTGAATCTGGATTTTGGAACGTCTCTTTTGTCTTAATAGATAGAAGTTAGGTTCAATATACTACAAAGATGCATAGCAACAAATGGAAGGCACTTTGCAGGTTTGAAACAGTGGTGTTCAGGTCAAAGGAAGCAATTGTAAAAATCTGAAGTCAGTTCGGATTTGGTCGACATCGGACAATGCTAAAATTGCAAGTGCACTTGGGCTAAGGGGTGTAGAAATCGTGCTCGATAGTAGCACATCAAGGACATACCTTTCAACAAGGTATGGGAAAACCAAGACTTTGTAGGGTATCTTCAAGGTGGCATTGAGGATTTACGAAATCCAAGCAAAGGTCAAAATTGTTGGGTTATAGTCTTTTATTCCGGTTTAGCAGGGTTGGTTCATCTGGTGTTGCTAGGACTGAGGTTTAGGGCTCGGGGTATTTTAGGCATTATATAGGATTTTCTTAGGGGTTAAGAAAGCGGTAACTATATATATTGATCTATTGTAACCCTAATTCCCTAGAAGGTTGAAAGAGAGACAATAGATGATATTCCTCTTCCCCCTGGACATAGGTAATCTTGTCGAACCACGTAAAATTGTTGTGTTCAGGTGTGATTGTTTAATGTGTGTTGTCATGGTTGATCCGTCGATTATGAGTAGTTTCCAAGGCGCTGCTTTTCCTAGCAAGTGGTATCAAAGACCCGACTAAAGCTGAAATAGAAGACAAAACCCAACATAGATAACAATGCAAAAAAAAAAAAAAAGTCCCTCATCTACTTTTCAAATCTATTACAAAATAATAACAATTCCCTTTCAGTGAACTAAACTATAAATTAATATGAACTCATTCAGTTGCAATTTGCACCGGATATATACAGTATAGAGACCAACTCTGGGAGCCATTGTTAGTTTCTAACATTCTATTATTGAACCTATTTGGTAGCTTGGGAGTACAACAAATGTCTCATGCTTTGCCTATCATATGTTGCAATTGTGTTACATGCTTAAATTAAATTACAAATGTCTCATGGTTTGCCTATTAGATATTACAATGGCTTACCTACTTAAATTTATATAATTGGATGACTCCAAACTTCCTCCAAACTCACCAATCCCAATAAAAGAATACAAACAACTTCTCTTCTCAAACAACATTAGCCCATGATAATGACAAATAGAAAGGCACTCCAAATTGCTTATCACAATTGTTTGAGAGAGACGACAACCGTACCTAAACAAACCTAAACAAATGAAAGAAAACATCTCCCCAACACAGAAAGTATCAAAAAGAAAATATTTAAAAAAAGACTCAGATGATCTTTAAAAAAATTAAGATGATGATCCAATCACAGCATGTAGAAGAACATGAAGAGATGCATGTGAAGAAAACATATAAATAAAATGACGGTGAAAAGCGCAAGAATCCCCACTGCATATTACTTCTGCTAGCAAGCTCTCATGCTGGGACATATGTTAGTACAATGGTATCTCCATTTTGAATAAATTATCACCATAGGCCTTTCATTAAATCTTGGTAACTAGTTTGAAAAGAATAGTACTCTTAGTAATATGAATAAGTTGTTTTACCTAGTGGTAAAGGCTCTCATTCCCATCCCCCACTCCAGGGATCCATCCCTGGTGGTTGGCATTCTTTTCCTTCCTGCTTGGCCACTGAGCTAAGTCAGTGATGCAAAAAAAAAAAAAAAAAAAAAACAAAAAAGTTGTTTTACCTGAAAAAATTATGGTTCTCTCACTCTAGCACCCACCATTATCAAATGGGTCTCAATTAAAATTCCAATTCCTATAGTTAATGTGTCTAGTATGAAAAAATTAGTTGAACTTAATAACTTAACATTGTTACTAGCATGTAAAAAACTAAAACACAATAGTTTATAAAAAAAATTAGAACTATCACATAGATAGAGTTCAAAAATATTCTTAATGATTTATACCTTGCAGTTATAGAGCTAAGTATGGAACCAACTCTTTCCACTCACAAGAGACAAATACCAAGACATAATTGAACCAACAAGCAAGGAATTTTTTGGCTTCATGCTACTGTCAATCTTAGATCTTAGCCATGAAATTAGCTCCATACAGGATAGTGAGCCAAGCTATCATCTTGACTCAACCCCATCTAAGACAACTATAAGATATAATGAACAACTATTAAGTACGTACTTATTTTCTTTAAAGATATTGAATGTTGACACAAGATACAAAGGAACTACACAATAACTATTGATAAAAATCATAGGCGAATTTCCAATGGGAATCATCGTCAATTTATGTTTCTCTCTTAATATTTACAGCATTTTAGAAATGAAAGATAAATAAATAACAAACCAAAGGTTTTTGTTAAAAAAGATTAGTATAAAAAGACAATAAAGAAAATAAGATCAGTATATATACATTTGTCAAAGACAAACAGTGAATATGATAATAAATATAAAAAGAACATGGTTACTAACAACAAGCACTTGCATACCTTATCAATCAGCTATCAGAGTTTTGTCATCTCTCAAAGAAATAGATTAGGCACAATAATAAGCATTAAGTAGTTGGAAACAATCTGACAATACATAAAGTGAAATTGTGAATAGTATTATTTCATTCAATAGGATACTTTTGTCTTTTAATTGATGAGATGATGTCATATAGGGTTTACATAGTTCATCCTTTCACTCAAAGAAATAGTTTCATCCAAGTAATTAATATTACTCTTTTATCAACATATAAACCAACCCCTACATGTGACCAAAACCCATTCCTCACATTTCCCTTTCATCATCATCTTCAATTTCACTCATTGTCACCATCTAGCCTCCATCACCTGGGACCACCATAAAAAAGAACAAAGTTTTTTTTTTTTTAATTTGACTTGGATGGTGATATCACCTCTTAACTATAAAGACGAAAAAAATGAGCAAGGTTATATGTGGGTGAGCAAGAAAAAGGGGCCTTGAGACTACAATGGTAGATTCTTATCTTTTAGGGCCTTTTTTGGTTTACGGTGAAACTAAGGGGGGTTTTTCGATAAAATCCTCATAATTATAAAAGAAAGAAAGATAATACAGTCTCCATATCGATCAAAGAAAGTAGAGGAAACTCTTTTGATTAATTAAAGTTACCATTTCAAAATAATAATAATAATAATAAAGTAGAGGAAATTCTTAAAAAAAGACAAATAAATAAATATAATTGGTATCGTATTTTTTGAATACCTTACTTTTAGTCCAAAATTCTAGAAAACACAAATAAATACAAAAAAAAATTGTTATCATGTTTTTTGAATACCTTATTTTTCATCTGAAATCTAAGAAAGAGACAAAAAAATAGAATGGCAAATAAAGGTTGGTGGTGCCCCATTGATAATTTTTGACATAAGATTTAGTTGGTATTTGATTTAGTTGGTACCATTCAATTGGATTCAACTCAAATATTTTACTCATTCAATGAATGAATTTTAAGTTTAGCCAATAAGTTTTCAAAATATCTATCAAGTGGATGAATAAGAATCAATTTATTGATCTAGTGAATAGAAACTTTGATGGCATGTGAATTGTTCAAGACTAAGAAAAAAAATGTAAACAACATGGTGAGTAGATGATTTCGGGCAAGTATTCAAAGAAAATTAGAAGCAATAGAGCCAGCACTTTGCTTGTAATATTGTAACAACAAAAAAAGAGTCATTGAGATATGTTTCACATTATATAGGGAAATTAAAAAAAAATGCCCCAGTTAAAAAATGCTCATTTTTTCACTTTTTTTTTCGTCATGGAACCCAATTGAGTCATAAAGGTCAATGTTATGAGAATGCTAGAATTGAGAATGATATTGAATTCTTCTTTAATTCTAATGTTGAGTTTGATTTGCTCTAAAATTTCATGCACGAGAAGTCAATCCAGTTTGAATTTCAAGAATTTTATGAGCTGGTTATTTACAAGGACTCTTTCTATTAGATGTTCGCATAACAAGAATGTTAAAAGCAGATAATCAATTAAAATAATAATTTTTAGAAATCAAAATTAGAATGATCTTTAAGAGATTTTTGTGTGGGTCCCGCATAACCATAACATATAGAACCCTAAATGTGCTGAAATTATATAGAATGCAAATAAAAATCATTGTAATTGAAGTACCTTACTTTTAGGGAGGATAATGTTTTTCTTTCCCTTTTAGATTCTTACATTGTATTTAGATTATTATTGAAGTTTATTTTTATTTAGTTTGTAAATTATAAATCATTGTACATATACTCTCGGATCCTTTTCTTTTACCCCATTTGGATAAAAGATTGGGTTTCTACTGTTATTCAACACTTAATTTAATTTCCAATGTACATTAGGTAGACATATTTTATTTTATTTTTTTTTTCAAATTATTGACTTTAGTTTATTAAAATTTATCATTATCCTTGCAATTGTAACATATAAACAAAGTATAAAATCAGGGCATTATCAAATTCCAAGTTGTATAATCTATGTATCTACCATACATACATAGAGAAAATATAATTTGGGTGTCCAACGCATTCCTATGAGCCCTAAAGGCCCCTGCCATATTAATCCAATGCAATGCAAAATTTTCGATCCATGGCGTTGAGTTGAAGTGGCCATGCAATGGAAGCAAATGTTGAAAAAAGAAATGATAGAAAAACTTCTCCACCATCAAACAAAATCAACCAAACCCCATACATCTCTGGAAGGAAAGAAAAGAAAGACGTGAAAAAAAAAAAATTAAAAAACCAAGAAAATCCAAATGATCGTTGGATTGAAAACTATAAGAAGAGTGGTTCTGGTCCCCTTTAATTTAATCAAGCCCAAGAGGCGTACCGAAGCAAGACTCTAAGGTTTGGCCCAGCACGTGATGCTTGGATACTGGTGCGTTGTGCAGAGAAAGGAGACGATGGTGGCGACGGACTTTGGGGCTCTGCGCTACGATGATGTGGTCTCGCTGCTCGTGTAATCCGAACTGAAGCCTGAAGGCACTTGAAATGGCATGTGAAGGAACTCGCGTCTATGGCTTTCTCCAAATCCCAGCGCAGAGGGTTTTCGGAAACCCTTTATCTTCTTGCTGTCTGGATTCAATAAGAGGGAGAAGGGAAAGGAAGGAGCAGCAACGGGATGCCGCGGGGTGGTGCTACACGGTGATGGTGATGGCGCAGAAGCGGTGCATGGCGGTAAGGCTGGCGGCGGTGCTCGGTGAATGGTATGCCCCTGCCCTCTTCTATTCTCTCTCTCTCTCTCTCTCTCTCTCTCTTGTTTCCTTTTTTTTTTTTTCACTGTTCTGGGTTGGGGACGAATGGGGGCAGAGGCCTTGGCGAAAGCAGAGGCGAGGGGTTCGGGTTTCTGCTGCTGGTTTCGGGGTAATGTGGATTTGGCGAGAAGGGCTTTGGGTATGGATGCAGGGTTTGAAGTCTTGGTTGATTTGGAGAAGCAGTTGCGATTTTGAAAGGGATTTGGAGTTTCGATTTGGGGTTTTTGAGGGTTGGGCAACGGACTTGGTGTGATGGGGTTTGAAAGGTTTGAGGATCTTGGTAGCAATGACTGTGTAGATTGATTGGGAGGATCGAAGGAGTTGGAATGTAGGTTAGGGTTTTGGAAGATCTGGGTTTACGGTTATGGGAGATCTATGGTGTTGATGGAGTTAGGGTTTGAACACTGGGCTTTCGGTTACATGGGATTTGCGAAGTGGGCTTCGGTTGGGGTGGCAAGGAAGATCGTGTCTATTTGTTGTGGTTTGGAGTAGTTTGAATGAGGGGGGATGGGGTTGGAGGTATTCGGCCAAGAGGATTTGGGCAGTAAGGGTATGGATTGATGATGATCGGTGATTGGTTAGGGATGCTGAATCATAACCGTGATGGTCAGTAGGGATGATGGATCACCGAATCACGAATTCGGGTTGGAAAGATCTTCAGCTCTGATACCAAATGATGTGGAGTGGGTTACCAGATGCGGGGTGGGCAGTACATATGGTGGGTGGTGGCCTTCTTGGTGGGTTTTAGGCTTGTTTCGAGTGGACTCCTGTCAAGAGTGTCGTGTCAGTGTCTGTCACTGTTGGTGGGTGATAGAGAGGGGTGTTGTAGTGCTAGTCGGTTGGTTGGCTTGCTGAAAGGGGAGAGAGAATCTGGCTTGTGCAGATCGAAGTAGTGAATGGGCATGAAGAAAGAGTTAAGTTAGGTTACCTTTTAGATAACTGCATTTATACGTCTCGACGATTAATTTCACGGTATTTTTCACTGCCGCAGTTAGATTCATTATTTCTTGCTTTTCTATTCTATTGCTTGTTTCACATCACATTACATGTATATTATTTGGTATGGAATTTGATTTTTATCATTGCCCATCTAACTTCTTGTTATTGGCAGTGTAGCTCTATGCTTCGTTGGGTTGGAACTTGGACTTCAATCATCCATCATTCTTATTTCCTCCATTTGTAAGTCCAATCCTTCCCAATTGGATCTCTTTTTTGAACTCTTCATATAAACAAGTTTGATGAAGAAAGATGTGGATTTGATGTTTGATTAGATGAATTATATCTTGGCTATGTAACTTTAGTTACCTTTTCTTTGAAATTTGCTATATTTGGCACTCTGGGTGATCATGATTTTTTGCTCATTATGTTGATTTGTCTATTTGAGGCGTTGGGTGGATTTTGGGTGATGGGATTTTTTTGATCTATAAATAATTAGATAGTGTTTGATTTATGTGAAAGTTGTAGCGTAACTTGTGAATTGGATAAGTTCTCTCACCATTTTCTATATTCAATGAAACAAAATCTCCTCTCCACAAATGATGACCATTCTGTGTTGAATATTGCAAATTTTGGCTTTGCAAGATAAGACATTATTATGTCAGAACTTAGAAGCCATTATAATTAATTCAAAAGAAATGCTAAAAAAATATTTTAGCTATCACGTTTCAAGGGGTAGATAAAGCTTCTCCTTGGATGATGTCTTGTGTGTAATTGTGTGGGGTATATATCTCTTATACCCAGTTGTCCCTTGGTGGCCTTTGCATTTGCTTGGTTTCTTAAGAAAGTTTTACATATTACCATTCATAGTTATATATATTTAAACTAAACGTCTTTGATAGGTCTACAACCTCAAGACTTAGCTGAAACATTGTGTGTTTCACCACTATATATGGCTTTGCAAATAGTGAAACTACCGAAATATGATGCTAAGGTGACATTTATCTCTTTCCTTGGACAGTTTGAACCAATCTTCTTTCTAAAAGGTTTGTCAACAGTTCAACTTGCACTAAATATGCAAGCAGATTTCTAGAGTGTTGGTGCTATCCTGTTTCAGTTGGTAACGGGGAAAACCCCATTTTTTCAAAATAACCAAATTCAGGTTTGGGTGCTTTTCACATATATCATGAGTTACTCATCTGTATATTGGTAATGGCTGTCAACAATTTTATAATGAGTGATCTTATTTTTTTTGTTAACTTAGTCGCTGCAAAACATCTTGAAATCAAATGAGTTGCACTTCCAAACAGATAAAAGTGATTCGAGTCCTGGGTGTCTTTATTTGTGTCAAAAGTTGTTGCGCCGAAATCTAGGTATGTACTTTGTATCACTGCAGTTTGTGACATGAGCATATTAAAAATTTTATGTTGATTCTTTTTGGGATTTTTATGAAAAAATTATGCTTAAATTCTAATTAAATGGGTTTATGAAGAAAAACAATAAAAACTACAGTAGAGTTGTTTGTACTTTCCTTGTGGACTAAACTACTGTCATTGAAAATATCACATCAATTGGTTGATTTTATTGTTACACACCTGTAACTCATCATCTCCGTTCCTCCTCTTAAGCTACTCATCTTCTGTCATAGAAGTCTCCTCATCTCTTACAAATAGTATAAATAATTGTTGTAAGACTTGAATGATCCTACAAAATCCAACTGGGAAGCCACCTTTCTTCTTCTTCTCCCAACCCACTAGATGGCCCAACCTCACAATTCCACTCCAGCTCTCATCTTTGAAGCTTGAAAATCATTCGTTTCGATGTCCTGAAATCCCATTCTTCAATCGGATATCTTGATGTAGGTTGCAATGGTTGAAACATACACAAAATTTTGTAGGTTGGACCATGCACATTTGTTGTTTGAAAGTATGTTGGATAGAGATGTTGCATCTTGGAATGTGATGATTATGGTATTTTTGCTGGTGGGTCTCCTTGACAAATCTTTCTAACTTTTCCATCAAATGATATTGTTGGAGCTTAAGCCCGATTTGATCATGGTTTTAAGCTTAACTCAAATGATCATTGATTGTTTCCTTTAGATGTGTCATGATGGAATTAGACCAGATATGAGCACCACTCTTAGCTTATTGTCCTCATGCATTCACTCCAAAGCACTTTTACAAGGGAAGCTATTCCATTCTCGTGGTATTAAAGGAGAGTTTGATTCCAATGTATAACACTTTGATTTCTATATATTCTAAATGCAATGACCTTGTGTCTGCATGGCTTTTGTTCAATACAATTTTGTAGAGAACTTGTGTTTTTTGGACCGATATGATTAATTGGTATGCTCAGTAGGGTAAGTTGAAAATGAGCCCTGAGTTTGAAGATGAAAAAGGGCAAAACTCTTTGCTTTTTTGGTCTAACTATGAGTGTTGGAGATTTAATTTACCAACTGTAGAGGAGAATCTCTATGGGAGTATTGAGGGTTTAGGGTTTTTTTTTTCTCCAAAAAGAAAAGGAAAAAAGAAGAGTTTAAGGTTTCGTTGGGCATCAACTAGGGGGGAAGAACATGAAACCATGGTTTCAGATGAGATTGTATAAGGGCAGTTGATGATATCAGCAAGTGGGTGGTGGTATTATCAGATGGGCTAATATGGTCCCAAAAAGATGTACGGATAACTCTCCTGGCATTTTCTTATTTTTCTTAAAAAATCCGTCAAATCAAGGTTTAAACTTATTTTTTCCATAACAATCCCATTCCTTTTTAACCGCAAGGGCATATGTAGCATGCTAGTATAACTAAGAAATAATTGGCCCTTTCCATGCCTTTCATCATTGTCACTACTCTTATAGACTATTGGCATGAAATAAGATCATCTAACTTGTATGTTGCTAGTACTAATTGGAAAGTGTAACACTGTTTCAATTGTTTTCGTGGAGCATAGCATCTATGTAACATCTACTGTGCTGGTATATTCCTAGCAGACAAATCAACCCCTTTTGTTATCCACTTATCAAATTGGAAACTCATATGAGTAGTCAGCGAATTTGGTTATTTAATTTTTACCATCAATGAACACTTTCACAACAAAGCGAATAAAAACAAGTAGCATGAAACAACTTTTATTTCTATTTATTCTTCGAAGGCTCTTGGTTCAATCTTTTAAAGAGCAAGATATCATGAAACAACTTTTATTGTTGAAGCTTTTTGGTATAATTTGTTTCGTCCTTGTTACCATATCTTTATTGCATTGTTGGTTGCCTCCAACTTGTCAACATTGTGTTGCTTGTGTTATGAATAAGTCTAATGGGTCGACCAAAGACTCAATCAACACTTATTGGAATATCTAAAGATTGTCTTTTAATTTATTTGGGTTTTGATAATTAAAATATCATCTTATTTAGCATGTAAAATATATATCCAAATTTTTTGATAGTTCTCTATTATTTGTAATGTGATATTTCATATAGAGTGTATCTACATTGGAGTGTGGATGCAAGTTATTCATTGTTCTACTATAAATGAATACATATTAATCTAAGTTTCATAAACCTCCCTATGGTGCTTGCTTGGATGTATACTAATCATTAGGTTAAGAAAGGAAGGACAGGCTTGGTGTAGATTAGGTGTGTGTGAAATATATATATATATATTTGATCAGTAACAAAGAGATATTATGAAGGAAAAAAGGTATAGCTAGACTTAGACAAACATGATCTGACCCTTGATTTACTGATGTAGGCCAGACCATAGGTTGGCCAACTCAGTGGGCCCAGTCCGTCAGCCTAATTGGATACCTAGTTATTTAGGAATATTATTAGTAGTTTGATTGCATTAGGGTTAACATTAGTGGGTTTCCTATCTTGTTTAGGATTATTCTAATATTAGTAAGTTTTGTTTCTTAGGGATTAAGCCAACTCCTATATAAAGGATTTTAGGCCTCATTGTTATACATGCTTAGTTTTAATTTATAAAAGTTCTCTTTGAGATTGAAGATGTTATCGCTTGTAGTGTTTTCCTCTTATGAGGATGTCCTAGGGGCTGAATCCTTATTTTGGGTCTTTTGCCGTCGTAAAGCTCCCAAGTAATCTAGGACTTGTAATTGTAAAGCTTTTAAATGAATCTGCTAAAATGTTGAAGTGTCTGGTCAAATATATCTTATACTTTAAGGAAAAACTTTTTCAGAGTTCAAATCTAGGCGTACCATGATATCATTAGTGTTTTCATATTCCTTACCACTTCGCATTGAATGAATTGATAGGTACTTCCATACTAATCATTCATATCTAAACATGTATACATGTAATGAGTCATTCATATTCCCTATGTCTTAACTTTTGAGTGGTGCATCTTAAGGGTATTTGATTATGGTGCTAAAAGTTTTAGGCCTTTTAAAAATGACTCAAGTCATTTTGTAGTGTAGACCTCTGGCCCAGCTGGATTTCTATTTGGATTGATTTTATATGTCGTGTCCTAGGGATGGGTTTCATTAGATACTGTTACTGCAGCAGAAAGCCTGGCCCTGACTCTCCAATCTGTTGGGAGTTTAAGAGAAGCACAGGAGCTTTTACAGCGGTAATTAGTCATTTGATGTCCTTGATGTTCTTTCAGCATAATGCATGTTATATTTAGGTTCCTGGTCACCTATACTGATGGATATTTATTTCATGCATTGTCACATTTCAGGTGTCTTGACGTCAGGAAAACCATACTACATGAAAACCATATTCAGGTTCTCTGTTTTGACATTCCCTAACAAGAAATGCTTCTTAAATTCTGAGAATTTGAAGACGTGATTCTTGAATAGTGTTTTGAGTGTTCCTTCTCTTAATCCTCGGAATGATACGCAAACCTATATTGCTTTTGTGTCATCCATCTCACTATCAATTTGTTAGGATATCGAAGTTATCTTTTGTGAAATTTTATTGATCTGTCTCTGTTTGTTATTAGCGAAGATGTAGCACATGTTTATTATACCTGTTAGTGCTCACTGGTGCTGGTATTTGTTTCTTCCAAGATGTTCCCAAAATGCTTTGACTCTTACAGTCTGCTTGTATTGTCATGTGCCCCAAAAAAAAAAAAAAAAAGAAAAAATGTAGAAGGATAATTGACTATAGACCATCAGTCATATAACCAAGAGATTCCAATGTTATGGCTGACTTTTCCATGCAAACCAATCTGTTGCTCTAAAGAAATATCAAGATGTATTTTTGAGATTGCAGTTTCTATTTGGCAAATCCTTATGAAACTTATACCCAAGGTGTTTCTCTTGTTCTGAAATCTAGCTTTTGCTTTTTTACGTGTTTCCTACACTCATGCTCTCAAAACCATTTATAGACCGATTATTGGGACCATGGTAGACTGATTATTGGGACCATGGTTTGACCAGTTCTAAAACAAGATTAATCCCAACAAACTTCTACTTTTTGTGTTTTATTTTCTGATATGGATATTCTAGATTTCTGTGAACCAAAAACCATGGAAAAGAAGGTTGTCATAGATACAATCTCTCAATGACAATAGCCCTTGGCATAGTTGGAACATGCTCACTAACATCAGCATAAATCTGTGCATTTAATTATATCATTTAAAATCCTTTTACTAAAGATCATACATAGATAAAAAAATAATAATAATAAACAATTTGAAACTCTACTTCAATAAAATTCAAAGTCTAAACTGACAATTTTTTTCATAATTTCAGAAACTAAATGATTCAAATAAAACTAGTCCTTAGAAAGTTTGGTGATATGCCTATCAACCATGAATGTCAAAGTTAAGAGCTTGATCGTTGCAGCTTCTAAAATCTTTTACAAATTGATTACCTGGCAAGGACAAACCAGGAATCAGTAACTACTGAGTAAGGAAAAACTTTACATGATTGAATACAAGGTATGTGATCATATACATCCAAATAGGTGCATTAGTAATTAAGAAACAAAGATAATGTTTTCAGAAATCAAATGGACCTACAAATCACTTAAGAGAGCTGCCTTGTTTACCCTTTTTTGGATACCAGCAGAGGCCCACAACACTTCCCAAACTCAAAGTTACAACCCATACCTCGTAGCAGAATATAAGGAGCCTCTTCATCTACCACATCACAACAGTCCTCCCAAATTCAAGGCAACACACCATCCCGTAGGCACAACAAATAATCTCACCCCCAGTTCTCCGCCTTTGTTGCACAACCCCCATTGCACAACCAAGATTCCCAATAACACAACAGCCGTGGCAATCCTGCCCAAATTCAGATGTATATCAAAGCACTCATCACTTATAGGTGACCCATTTTAGACATAGGCCTGACTTTAAGAGCCGTTTCCCCAAATTGGCACTTGTATAGGAGTGATCCTATACTGTGCTTCCACTTTCTGAATAATTACATACATATAATCATTAATCAGCATCCAAAATGAGTACTAATCAGCCAAAATTACATATATATATATAATCATTTATCAGCCAAAATCAAAGTAATCTTCTATAGTGTTACTACACTGCTTGGGTTTCTGCAATGCAACCCACAACCCTTCCTGGTTGTACTTCCAGTGCCAGTGTTGGAATAGGTCAACACTATGTGTGAGGTGTCACTACAATCAGCCCCCAAATTAGTGTAACATACTTTCTTATTGCCACAACAAATTTCAGAATCTTATTTCTCTAAATTAGTTTACTTTTATAGTTCCAGTAATGGAACATGCTTCCCATAGCTAGGATGGACACATCCATAAAACCTCTATCATCTGCAATTAAATAAAGATTGAATCGAGCCCCTAAATAAGAATTGAGCCCACAGTTTGTTACATATTTTCAAATAATGAAATCTAATGCCATTATATACATATATAACATCAAGGAAGATTTCATACTTTTAAACACCAACACATAATAGGAGAACCACAGACTGTAAACGAAGTGTTTTTAGTTCATATCAAAATTGGAATAACACAATTAACAGGCCTGAAGTATCAAATAGAAGGTTGGCAAGCCCTAGATCTCAAGATCTAGGGTTCGGCCCATCAGTATTTTTCCCAAATCTGATCCAGCTAGCCCTAGATCATTAGATCTAGGGTTTGGCGAGCACCTAAGACCAGATCTGGTCTTGGCCAGCCCTAGATCTTGTGATCTAGGGTTCTGCTTGAGAGGAAATTGTCTCTCTGTAATACAGCCCCTTTCCCATTATTGTCCAGGTCAGAGAAAACCCATTACTATCCACGTGTATGCTACAACAAAGCACCAAAAACACAATCAGGCAGTGTTTTTCCCCGCCTTGTATAAAACTTTGTAGCCTTCTCTATTCATGGCAGACCGAATGACATCCAATCAGTGAGTTTCTCCTTCCTATGCCTTCTCTTGTCTTGATTCCCATAACCTTCTTGGCTATGGTTTTCTCTAAAAGATACAGATTGAAAGTGAAAGGAAGAATACCAAGGATAATGGGAGAAAAGAGGGCTTCTAAGAGGAAGGTCCCCAATGAATGTCGTGGAATGGGAATGGGCTCCCTCCACACTTGTGCAACGTCTTTTCCACTTTGGGAGATATTCGAAAGTACAATCACAAATAGAGCTGGAAACAAGAAGAATAATGCTAGAGTTTTTGTAAAGAATTGCTTGCCTTGGTGAGTCGATCTTCATCCTCTTTTATTATCAAAACTTTCCTTGATTACAACTTGACTAAGGTAATCATTATAATGTATGGAAATGACTATCTAACATAATAGGAATCTAATTATGTACAATTGATTCTCTTGACTAAGTTTACCCATCATCATCATCATCATCATTATCATCAAAGCCTTATTCCAACTATGTTGGATTGGCTACATGAATTCTGTTTCTCCATTCCGTTCTATTTTGAGCCAAATCCTTAGATAAGTCAAACTTCTTCAAATATGATTTAATGAACTTCATCAATGTTTTCTTCGGCCTATCTTTACATCTTGATGGGCCATCCACCTAGAGAGCTAAACTTTTTCTCACCGGTGCCATTACCGGCATATGCTCAACATGCCCAAACTATTTTAAACGGGTTTCTCTAATCTTAACCCCTATTGGTGCTATCCCTAAATACTCTTGAATGCGTTTATTTCTAATTTTATCTTTTTTAGTTTTACCACACATCCACCTAAGCATTCTCATATTTGCCACATCCATCTTATATAGGCGCCTTCTTAATTGGCCAACATTCTGCTCCATATGCCATAGCTAGTCTAACCACTGTCCTGTAAAATTTTCTCTTCAATTTCGTTGGCATTCATTTATCACAAAGCACTCCAGATGCTAGTCTCCACTTCAGCCATCTAGCTTTTATTCTAGGCTTAACATTTTCGCCAATCTCCCCATCCTTATTAATCATCGAAGCCAGATACCGAAAAAAATATGTACGTGGTATCTCATGGGTTTCAATTTTGATAGTTTTTTCAACACTTTGTATATGTTCACTAAAGTTACAATCCATATATTCTGCCTTTGTACGACTTATTTTAAAGCCTTTAGATTCTAATGCTCCTCGCCATCTCTCGAATTGTATATTTACTGCTTCTTTTGATTCATCTATCAATACTATATCATTTGCAAACAACATACACCATGATACTTCTTCTTGAATATGCACAGTTAACTCATTTATAATCAATGCAAAGAGATAATGGCTTAAGGTTGATCCCTGATGCAAACCTACAGTCACAGGGAATCCACCTGTTTCTCCACATGTGGTTCTCACATTTGTTAGTGCTCCTTCATGCATATCTTTAAAATTTGCAATGTAACCTCTGGAGACATTTCATTTCTTCAAAACCTACCAAATTAAATCCGTCGGTACCCTATCATAAGTTTTTTCTAAATCGATAAAGACCATGTGTAGATTTTTCCTCTTTGCTCAATATTTTTCCATTAATTATTTAAGTGAAAAGATAGCTTCCATAGTTGACCTCCCTGGCATAAAACCATATTGATTTTTAGCAATCTTGGTCCTCTGTCTAAGTCATTGTTCTATTATTCTCTCCTATAACTTCATAGTATGACTAAGTCTACCCGCATGTTCAAATGTGTATTGGGTTAAGGCCCATTAGAATAAAGGCGGGCCTATGAAGGGCCAAAAATACACGGGCTAGTGTTAACATCCCCCCTCCAATTGATGTTGATCCATCTGCAATAATTTACGAGCCAAGAAACTTATGACACGGTCGAGGAAGATTTTTGGTGAATATGTTAGCAAGTTGGAGTTCACTAGAAACGTGGGGAAGACTAATCACTTTGCGATCATATTCGTTTGGTATAAAATGACAATCCACCCCTATATGTTTGGTTTGTAGATCATAAAAGTCTAGATTTGTAGTGATGCGAATGGCACTAGTATTGTTAGCATGAAGGGGGGTTGATTGTTTTTAAGGAAAGCCAAGTTTAGAGAGTAATCCTCACAACCAAAGGATCTCAGAACAAGCCAAAGACATTGCGCGATACTTCGATTTTGTGGAAGATTTTGAAACTTTATCTTTCTTCTTGTATTTCCAAGAGATCAATACTTCACTCAATTAAATGCACCACCCTGTAATAGATTGTCTACTATCTGGACATCCTATTCAATCCACATCAGAATAAGCAATGAGAGTAAGTGGTGTGCCAACAAGGAAAAATAAACCTATTGTGGGAGATCCAAGAATATAACGAATGATTCGCTTTAGAGTAGTTAAATGAAGGTGCTATGATGTAGTCATAAACTGACTCACTGCATTCACTACACAATAGATAATAGGTCTGGTGATTGTTAAATACACTAAACTTCAAACCAAACGACAGTAAGTGGTGGGATCAGGAAGTAGATCTGCCTCATGCTGACTAAGTTTAGAATTGATTCCTAATGGTGTATCCACTAGAGTGGAGCCATGAAGACCAGTAAGTTCAATCAGATCCATGACATATTTATGTTGATGAAGAAAGAGGCCTTTGTTTGATTGACATATTTCCAAGCCTAAGAAATAAGTCAAGGGATACCTTTCATATGAAAGGCATCTTGAAGTGAAGATTGTTGCTTGTGTATCATGTTTGCATTAGTCCCAGTGATAATGATATCATCCACATATACAAGAAGAATGGTGGTCCCCTTGAGGAGGTCAGTCATTAAACATGGAAGAATCATAACGACTTTGCAGAAAATCCATACCAAGCAACATGCCATGAAACTTCTCAAACCATGCTTTGGGTGATTTTTTAAGGCCATGTAACGAACGGAGTAGCTATCGACATCTATTTTGGATTCAAAGGTGCATCCTTGGGGGAGACACATATAAACCTCATCCTTGAGGTCCCTATGTAGGAAAGCATTTTTCACATCCATCTGATAATGGGGCCATGACTGAGAAGTATCAAGTGCTAGGATTGTGCAAACAATTGTCATCTTGCCTATAGGGGCTAAGGTCTCTTCATAATCAATGTCATACTCTTTTTCGATTGCCCAGTGCCACTAATCGTGCTTATAGTGGTTCAACAAACCATCAGGTTTCATTTTAGTGGTATAAACCCATTTGTAGCTGATGGGTTTAATAGCAAGAGAATATCGCATGACATCCCATTTGTGATTTTCCGTAAGTGCATCAGGTTGCTCTTGCATGGCCTATCGCTAACAATCAAGTTCTATGGCTCGTGAATAGGTATTAAGAATCTGAATAGAGGAAAGAGTGGTAAGCAGTGAACAATGAGTAAAACCAAGGCAATCAAGAGTTCTAGAGATCTTGGTTGATCTTCAAAGAGGGATAGAGGAGCTAATTTGAGGTTTGGAAGGCAGATCCACTGCCGTAGTGATATTAGTGGCTGGGGGCTCTGGAGTAGTCTCTTTGCATGCTATGCTGTTTGTACACAAGATTTGGTTTAAGTCTAATGACTTTAGACGAAGTAGGTTCTGCAAAATTAGGAAGAAATGATATGGGAGTAGTTCAACATGGTCAACATGATTTTGGATGAAATATTGATTTTCAAAAAACACGACATTCGGAGAGACCCATATCCTATGAACCTTTGGATCATAGCAAAGAAACCCCCTTGTGCCATTTGTAGAGCCTACAAATGCACAATGGGCGGATTGGGCAATTAATTTTGTGCTTTCCGTTGGAGGAAGAATGTCACACCCCTAATTCGTAAATCAGGGTTACATAAGATTTGGAGCCAATTTAAAAATTTTTCTCAATAATAAATAACAAACCAAGAGAGGCATAAATACAAGAATTTGAATCCAACTCTCGACTTGGCCTAACCAAGAGAATATCAGAGCTCAACGGTGCCGACACGTGAAATCATTGCAAAACGGGGTAACTGGCTGAATGTGACTAAAATCCCAAAATGATGAGCTATTCCTGACATGTGTTTCATATTATACTTTCATATCATATCGAGCTTATGAACATACTTACGAACAGTCCTCCAGGATCACAACAGGTAAAAACCATGTAAACTAGGATAACAAGTGTTTTGAGTGATTTTCTGAAGAAAGCAGCTAAAAACAATCCTTTTTCGTTGAAAACGGGTTACCTACCAAATTTATGTTGAAAAAAAAAGCATAGAAACCCTAAGGTCTGAAAACTGTTGGACAGCTTTCCGACATGGAATTGCTGTCCCAAATTGGGTAAGAAGTACGAGGTGGATTCGGTGTCCGAGGGTGGACGCAGTGCATCAAGGCAACCCCTGCCAATCCTCAAAACACCCTAAGCTAGGGTCCAATCGGTAAAGGGTCTCCGGTCGCGACATAAGTGTTGGATGTCGTACCCCGCGCGACTCCAAGCCTTATCGTCCCATCTAAGTCCTAGTACGAAGAGGGTAAGAGGGTTCCTAGCGTGAACCTGCATAACATGACTGTAGTTTAGAGGAAACGGACAATACAACTTATAAGAAGAAAAGAATACCACCTATCATTTTATTAAGGTCCGAGGGTTGTCTTCGGCGGGGTGGAGTGATGATGAAACACACTTACACTCATTTTAAGGTTCGGATGTCAGGATTTATATCACCTTAGTGCTCAATCATGTAAAGATATCCTTAATCCTTAAACGGTTTACATTCAGTTCATAAACAATCAACCAACACCTCCAAACAAACCTCAATGGTGTTATATGTTCCCAACTTCTCATTTTTGGAGGCCAAATTTGAAGTCCAAGTGAGTCTAGGTGGTGATCCTAATACATGATCCTAAGTCAAGGAATTCTACTTGAGAATTGCATCCATTTTTAGACTTCCAATTGGTATATTAGCAGGGCATTTGAATGCCTAAATTTAATGTTTTAGAACCCCTAAGGATTGTCTTAAAAGTTGGTGAGAGTTTCGATGAAAATGGGGGTGGAAAGCCCCACAACTAGCTCCCCAAAGGGGGAGCCTGCAGCCTATTCAGTACTGCGAGAAGGCAATGACCAGCCCCACCTTAGTGTAATGCATTTCAGCCGGATTCTCCCTTGTTTTGGGGCATAATTGGCACCATATTTGGAGCATCAAAATACTTAATTAAACCACTCAATTGGGCTCCAATCTTACCTTAATTGATTGATCAAAATCAATTATAAAAAGTGGGGAAAACTAAGATAATACATGTCTAGTATATGTGAATCATAAAATAATCAAGTGACACATAATGATAGTGGAATTAATCACTTGCCTCAAGCTTCAATGGTCCAAATCAAGTCTCTAAAACCTTCCAATCAACTGAAACCCACCTAGACAAGAAATTCCCAAAAGAAAATGGAAAAACTAGTGAAGCGTTGGTGAATTGACTTGCATGTTGGATTTCTAGGCCTTCAAGGCATGCTGTATAGGAATCTTGAGGAAGGAAGAGGAGATATTACCTTTACCATGGCTGACTAGCAAGAAATCCATAAATGGAGGGGCTACACTAGCTCAATTTGCGAGAAAATTGCATGGATAGAGAGAGAAGAATGAGAAGAATGGGATGGTGGAATTTATTTTTTGTTAGCACAAGGTTGGTGGATGATATGGAGGGAACAAAATAAAAAAAGAAGAGGAGCAAGGGGCTGTTGCGAAGCTTTGGTCATGTTTGGCATGGTTGGGAACGAGAATGAAGGAAAAAGGAGAAGAGGGCCCATTTATATTAGATTACAGTGGGTCCTACCTATAATCTTATTCGGGCCACACTCACAAACCATTGAAATCACGCTGCTCACCAAACCACAACACAGTCAAATCAATGCAAGAGGGTCTCACCTCTAAAAAATGCACGCATGTGATATGAACAATGCATGGCCAAAAGCCAAGGAGGATTTACAAATCCAACATCCAACCAAATAGAAGCTAATGAGCATGCTGAAAACCATTCTAGACCGAAACTCCAATTGACCTAGTTGTGGGGAAGGAAAGACCTTACTAGTGGTTGTATGGTTTGGGGGAAAACTTAAAAGACGAGTTGTTAAAGAGAGGAGTGATTAAGGAAGGAGCTTTTGGCCGCATTCTGGCGACCTGGCGGCTGGGATTTCTGGCGGAAGTAGGTGAGAGTAGGAAGAAGGAAGGGAGAAATGGGGAAGAAAAGGGAAGCAAGAAGGGAAAGAAAGAGAGGAAGAAAGGAAGGAAAAGAAGGAGAAGAGGGAGGGTAGTGGCCCGCGAAAGAGGGGAGTTTGGATCCTTTGATGGGAGCTGTTGGTGAGTGGAAGGAGGAAATCGGGAGATAGAGAGAAAGAAGGGAAAATGGGGTGAGGACATTTTAGCTGGGGCAAATAAGAGGTAAGGGATAGAGAAATAAAATAAGTAAAAGAAAAGAGAATAAGATGGGGGGAGAGAGAGAAGTGGGGTGGGATTGGTTTTGATGAGGAAAAATATGAGAGAGTAAGTGGGGCAGTTTTGTTTTTAAAATAAGGTGGGGCCCACTTTAATTAAAAGTTTGATTAAAACTTGTTTTGGCCATAACTTATAAACTAGAGGTTGGATTGAGTCACCGCAAATGCAAATGTTCACGAAATTTAATGAGCTTCCCAATGACACCACTCTTGGCATGGTTTGAAAGAGTTGGAATTTTGGCCTATTTTAATGTGCTGGGCATTTTTCATGAAAGGCTTAATTTTTAGAAAATAAGATATTTAGTGGCTGAGATGACTCTGCATCGGTTAGGGTAGAAGTGGAAGGTTAATGGGATTAAGAGAGCTACCCAATGAGCCCAAAATCTTACAATTTGAAAAACTACGAAAAAGGGCTTTAACTTTCTAAAATTGCAAACTAAACCCTATTGAACTCAAACGAGCTTGAAACCCGAACAAGACTTCATACAAACGATTTTAACAGTAATTCGGACTTTGCTTCTAAACGCACTTAATTGACTTAGGCAATTAACTAAAACTAACTACATCTTGGGAGTTCAGGATGTTACAAAGAAGAACAAAACACACACACCCAAAAGTGTGAAGATGAGAAAATGTGGGTTTGGTATGGAAGAGGTGATGATAGGGTGTTTGATTTTCAACACGTGGGGATGGCAACCTATTTATCAGTTGTATAGCTGTGGAAAGGGCTCCTGGCAAAACACGAACAGGGATTGAGGATTCCAAATGGAGGGATCAAACGATGTCCAAAAGGTGTCTATTCATTTGTTTAGATACCCCATTTTGTTGCAGGATGTAGGAACATATTTGCTGGGATATGATCCCTTAGATTTGGAGAAATTGTGGAAAATCTTTTAACTTCCCAAAGCTATTGAAAACATGTTCTAACCCCAACACTAAGTTGGTCCACATATAAAACACCCATAAAAACTAATAATCATAATTAGTTACCCATAATTAGCCATAAGTACATATAATAATGGTTGGGCTCTTTACACGAATCTCGTACGTATGCTGCACCATTATCGGGCCATACTGCGTTCATGCGGGTGTATCGTCTTTTTTGCCGCATCCATGTATTACATAAGGTAAGCATACTCGGCACCTATGCACCAAAGGACAGCATCAGCAAACTACAAAAGTCATGGCAAATGGGTAAACATCATCCAGAATACTATGTAATATAGGAAAGCAAGTAAAGAAAGGGATGATCATGTAAAGAATACACCAGATGTTCTATGGAGAAACAAAAACAATAAAGAGGGAAAGGAAACACCCTAACCACCTCTACGCACCCACACACACAGCCCCTACATAGAGGCGCCCCTCCTGTGCTGAACTAACAGCATTAGTGATGTTCGACACACAATAAATCCTAAGTCAAGTGAAGGGTTCACATTTCCGTGCAAATGGTCCAATCATTGGAGAAATTATTCATGTTCATCATTCGGTTCCACACCAAGTACACACACACACACACACTGAATAGTCCTTTTTGAGCATCACACTGCTTACCAAGCTACAACACGGTCCAATCAATGCAAGAGGGTGTTACCTCTAAGAAACGCACACAAGCGATATGAACACTGCATGCCCAAAAGCCAAGGAGGATTTAGAAATCTGACTAGCAATTACAAAGAAAAGAAGCTAATGAGCATGCTAAAAACCATTTTAGACTAAAACTCCAATTGACCTAGCTATGGGGAAGGGAAGACCTTACTTAGTGCTTGTATGATTTGGGGAAAACTTGAAAGAGGGGTTCTTGAAGAGAGGAGTGGTCAAGGAAGGAGCTTTTGGCAGCATTCCGGCGACCTAGCGGGCTGGGTTCTGGTAGTAGTAGGTGAGAGGAGAAAGAAGAAGGAAGGGAGAAATGGGGAAGAAAAGGGAAGCAAGAAGGGAAAGAAAGAGAGGAAAAAAGGGGAAGGGAAAGGAGAAGAGGGAGGGTCAGTGGCTGGCGAGAGAGTGGGGAGTTCGGATCCTCTGATGGGAGCTGTTGGTGAGGGGAAAAGAGGAAATTGGGAGACAGAGAGAGAAGGGAAAATGGGGCAAGGACATTTCAGCTGGGGGAAATAAGGGATAAGGGACAGAGAAATAAAATAAGAAAAAGAAAAGAGACTATGATGGGGAGAGAAAGAGAGAGAATAATAATGGAGGAGACAGAATGAGGAGTGAGAGGTGGGGTGGGATCGGTTTTGATGAGGGAAAATAAGAGAGCATAAGTGGGGAGGCTTTGTTTTTAAAATAAGGTGGGGCCCACTTTAATTAAAAGTTTGATTAAAACTTTTTTTGACCACAACTTATAAATCAGAGGTCGGATTGAGTCACCGCAAATGCCAATGTTCACGAAATTTAATGAGCTTCCCAATGACACCACTCTTGGCATGGTTTAAAAGAGTCGGAATTTGGCCTATTTTAATGTGTTGGTTATCTTTTATAAAAGGCTTAATTTTCAGAAAATAAGATATTTAGTGGCTGAGATGGGCCTAGGTCGGTTAGGGTAGAATGGGAAGGTTAATGGGATTAAGAGAGCTACCCAATGAGCCCAAAATCTCACAATTCGAAAAACTACGAAAAAGGGCTTTTAACTTTCTAAAATTGCAAACTACACCTTATTGAACTCAAGCAAGCTCAAAACCCGAACAAGACTTTGTACAGACGATTTTAACAATAATTTGGTCTTGCATAGCTTCTAAACGCACTTAATTGACTCATCATCATCATCCCAACTGTGTTGGGGTCGACTATATGAATTCTGTTTCTCCATTCCATTCTATTTTGAGCCAAATCCTTATATAAGTTAAACTTTTTCAAATCGGATTTAATGACCTGTATCAATGTTTTCTTCGGCTTACCTCTACCTCTTGATGGGCCATCTACATGGATATTCAAACTTTCTCTCACCGGTGCCATTAATGGCATGCGATCAATACGCCCAAACCATCTTAAATGGGTTTCTCTAATCTTATCCCATATTGGTGTTGCCCCTAAATGCTTTCAAAAGCGCTCATTTCTAATTTTATCTTTCATAGTTTTACCACTTATCCACCTAAGCATTCTCATCTCAGCCACATCCATCTTATGTATGTCTTCTTAATTGGCCAACATTCTGCTCCATATGTTATAGCTAGTCTAACTACTGTCTTGTAAAAATTACTCTTGAATTTCATTGGCATTATTCATCTGTCATGAAGCACTCCAGAAGCTAATCTCCACTCCAGCCATCCAGCTTTTATTTAATGCTTAACATCTTCGTTAATCTCCCCATCCTTACTAATCATCGAGCCCAAATACCAAAAAGAATCTCTACATGGTATCTTATGGTTTCAATTTTGATAGTGGTTTCAACACTTTGTATATGTCCACTGAAGTTGTGTAATAACCCTGAATTTTTTTGAGTGGGCCAACTGGGTTTAGAAAGGCCCAGTTTCGACTAGTCCAACTCATGACTGGATTGGGCTACTGGGCCAAAACTTTCAGGTTCAGATATATGATCTAAATCCACTTATTTGTGACTGTGTAGCTTCCCAAAGAAGGCTCCTCGTTTTATACCAATAGACATAACTTTTGGCCTTCCCCATATGACCTTTAAAAGCGGAGAATTTCTTAGGACTCCTCCATTGGACGTCCAATACTCTATAAGAAGAGACCTCCTCTCTTCTTTGGCCACTTTCTCATGGATGAAGAGTAGAAGTTTAATGTTTTGATATTTGAAAATTGAAGCAAAGAATTTCGGCAAGGAGCTTTTGCCTAGTGGATGTTTGATTTGAGGTCACTCATTACTTACACCAGGTGAATAGAACTTCTCATACATTCAATCGAATATTTTGCTATCAATGAAAATGATTCTTCATAAATCATTGTGTTGAATTGAACCAATGTACATATATATAAGTTCCTGTAGATATTTGTGCCTAAGAACAAGATGCAAATCCATCTTTGAGATTGATAGGCAACCTCATGGATGTGTTTCCTTTGATTTAGACCAATGAGAGTCCGTTATACTAACAATCAGACCTGTACTGATGGATTTACAAGGCTGTCGATATGTCTGTACTGGAAAATAAAGGTTTAAACTTACCATCTTTGTGCAGATGTTTGGTTAATTGTTTCCTATGATAAATATGCTTGTGAAGGATTGTTTTTATCATTCAATATGATAGTTTAATGTGTAAATTAATTCAGAACTGGGATAAGTACCAATTCAAGTCGTCAAAAAGAAGCCTGATTGTTTGTGGGTGGTGGGCCCATGTGGCCCACCTGATCTAGGATCAAGCTACCACATCTAAAAGGGGACTGGTGGACGACCACGGGAATGGTGGACCCATAATGATTGGACCATTGGGCCCCCTTCATCCAAAGGATCCAAATGGACTAGGCCTGAGACCCACTTCATTTGGCACAGGCTCTGTTGAACCATATTTCTTTTATATTGTTGTGAGAAACTAATTAGAGTCACATGACATAAATTCTGGATATTTGCATAGAAGCTTTCCTTCCTTTAGAGTGGTTTAAACCTTACATCTTTAAGAAGTAACAGTGACTGCTACTCCCCTAATGGTAATTAACTGTGAAAATGTTCTATTAGAATTTGTTGTAACCTTATGTGTATTATAGTATAATGTCTAAGAAGCACCTTGATTTTCTATTAAATTAAGAACATGTGATCAAGATGAAAAAAAAAATACTGTAATTAGTTTGAGATCAAATTTTAACTGCCTTTATCTTATTGTTAGATTGTTTTACTATTCATTAGTAGTATTCTAATTCTTATTTTTATTAGATTCAGGTTTAATATTATCAATAAAAACTATTGTGTTAAGCGAGTATTTAAAGTGGGACTCATGACACCTGAACATAATGATTAGATCAAATTTAAATGTAGGTATTTGGATCTGGTTTTTATTCTATGACAAAACAGAAAATCGAAGACGTGGTCAATGCCACATAACTGCGATACCAATAATGATCCAGAGTGGGGCGAGATTCAATAGGAAATATGTGGGATTGGCCAATGGTAAATGTGATGATGACTATTATAAAACCTATGAACAAGAAAATGAACCCAGTATTATGATTGCTATGGAGTATTTGTTGTTACGCTGTTATTGGGTTCAATCTTCGAATGACGAATGGTGACAGTTTTGTCATGAAAAAAATATAAATTTCCATGTGGGAACATGAGAACCACTATGAATTGAGATGGGTGACGGTCTTGTCACGACACGAATATGAATCCCCTTGTTCAAACAACTCCTATGAATTAAGATGGGTGACAATCTTGTCACGACACGAATATAAATCCTCTTGTTCAAATAACTCCTATGAATTAGGATGGGTGATAGTCTTGTCATGACGCGAATATGAAGACCGGATGAAAGTACAAAATAACAATCATGGTATACGTTAAGCCATCTTGTTGAATAAGATAATAGATTTGTAGTAAGGTGTAGTGAAAGAAATACATGGTTCAATGGTAGGGAGTGTGACACATTACCAATAGTAGTAATAGGAATACTGCCACCATCTGTAGTATTGATTTGGAGATTTCCATCATATTTCTTTAGATTAGAAAGATTGTCTTTTGAAAAAGTTATATAATTGGAAGCTTCTAAATCAAGGTACCAAGTGGAAGTAAAAGTTTTGTTTTTACCCACAAAGTACCAAGATTAGAAAAAGCATTGACAATCATTTGTTGAACCAATTCGGGAGTGAGAGTGCCAGAGGAGGTAGGTGGTACAATAGTAGATGTATTGGTGATCGGCTTTTGCATGGTTGCGGGATTAGCCTTTTGATTCTGAGGGTGCTTCTTGTTAAGTAAATTGTTTGCCGCAACTCTTAACGCCTAGGCATTTTGGTTGCAATGGTTAGCAATTCTTGAGTGAGAGTGCCAGAGGAGGTAGGTGGTACAATAGTAGATGTATTGGTGATCGGCTTTTGCATGGTTGCGGGATTAGCCTTTTGATTCTGAGGGTGCTTCTTGTTAAGTAAATTGTTTGCCGCAACTCTTAACGCCTAGGCATTTTGGTTGCAATGGTTAGCAATTCTTGAGATGGTATTAGAGCTACCACAAGTCTTGGGTTCAAATTCATGCTGCCGTGTCCTTAGTATTATGTTGCAAGTGCAAGCGTGCAGGGCAGAAGGCCCCATGCAGCTCTATGACGGGTGTGTGCTTTGAGTTCGGGCTATGTTTTTCCCGACGGAGGTGTTAAGTATATTGTTTGCCGCAACTCTAATGCCTAGGCATTTTGGTTGTAATGGTTAGTGACTCTTGACACTTCCTGTATTTTGGAAGAACATGTCCTTTATTTTTCCATTAAGAACAAAATTTTTGGTTGCATTGTGTAGCAAAATGTCCATATTTTTGACAACTGTAACATTGTATCTAGCTTATCTCACTCCCTTGTGGATTTCCCTTCGTAGCAAAGGTGACATATATGAGACCACTTGAAGTTTGTTGAGCAAGTGCAGCTTGTGTAGCAAGTCATTCTTGTTGCAGAAGTTCATTCAAGCAGGTTTCAATTGATGGTGAACGTATGTGACTCATTAAATTGGATTGGATCATTTCAAACTTCAGATTTGGTTTCATTAAGAACTGATCTCTTTGAGTAGTCTTATGAATATTTTGAAGAGTTGCCAAGGATGTAGTAGGAATATCCGTATAAATGATTTCAGCATAGTCAGCCCACAAGCTAATGAATTGGGAGTAGTAAGTCTGGATGGACATGCTCCCTATGTATATTGGGCTATCTTATGTTCCAAATGAAATTTCCGTTCCGAATTCTCTTGCTGATAGATGGCTCTCAAATAGTCCCACATGTCTTTAGTAATCTTGTAGGGTCTAAGATGCAAAATAAATTGGGATTCAATAGAGCTAAGAATCCAACTCACAATCTGGGCATCTTTGGTATCCCATTTTGGGATTGCTTTTTCATTGGTGGGTCTAGAATCAGATCCATCAACATGACCCCACAAATTGGCGGACCTAGGAGTTTTGGTTGAGGGGGGCTTACGTTAGTCACTTGAAAAGTCAATTAGTATTTTTTTCATTGTTTTTTTAATCAAATCTAATAAAAAAATTAACATATGTAATAAAGCACGCAATTAACACACATCTTATCCAAATATTTAACTTGTTTTCTTCCAATCTAAATTAGATGTCATACAACTATAGGAATTCGAAAGGAACCAGGCCATACACCTCAGCTTGATATGAATTTGAAAGATGAAGATCTCCAAGATATTTTAGCCTCGCGCCAAGCCACTTAAGAGAAGAAAAATGGTGGCAGAAAATAATCCACTTGAGAAACATGTGATTAAGAGTCATTTAAACAGAAACTACTCCATGTGACTGAACTTTCAATGTCAATGAGAGTTATTTAAACATGTGATTGAGAGTCATCTAAATAAAAAACAATGTCCAAAATATTTCTTGACTTTGATGTGAATTCTTTGTGTTCTAAGCAAGTTGCAGAGGAAAATGCAATTGGATATGAGACCAACTTCATGCAAATAGCAAAAAATTCAAAAAAACTAAATTTCAACTAGAGGAAAAAATGTTAAATTTCAATACCATATTAGAAAGAATGTTTAATATCAACTAAAACACATCACTAGAACATGGAGAATCCTGCTAATTTGTCGCATTGTAAACCGGCCATGGATTATTAGAGAGACCATTAATAAGGATAGACCCTCTACAAGCAAATAGGCCCTTATTGAAGTAAAATCCTATGATTTGTCATTAGAGGGGATCTATGATGCCTATATGCGGACATGGGTACGGATACGGACAGGGAATGAGGGTTCGATGCACCGACTTGAAGATTTTAGGACACATATATGGGTACGGCATTTCAAAAAATATATACATATAAATACTTATTGTAGTGCTTAAATATTACGAGGCCCATTGTGTAGATAAAATTTTCAATGAGATGGGCCTAATAGTATCTTAGCATAGAAAAAAAGAAAAGAAAAGAAAAGAAAAGAAAAGTGAGCAAAGTGTCTAGTTGGCCCAATAGCTTAACATTAAAATAGAAAAAAAAGAAAAAAAAAAGCCCAACGGGCCCATTCTCATTAATAAAATGCAATGGGTTTTTTTGCCCTTTTTGCATCTCTAGGGCATCATTGAACAATAAAAAAGAAGAAGAAGAATGAATAAGAAGTGGAAGCGTACATGTTGCCTGAAGCTAGAAGCAGCAACAGTAGCAGAAAGCAAAACAGTGCTCTACCACCTTCTTGAAGAAGCAACCCTTAAAAAAAAAGCAGCAGCCCCTGTCAAGTTAGTTGTCTTCTTCCTCGTTGCCACCTTCTTCTCATCTCCTTTTTTACTTTCCTTTTGATCAAATTGAGAGAGAGCTCATTTAGGAGTAAATTGATCAAAATGGACAAAATTTTCTGTAATTTTGGGCAAAAAATATTGCATAACCGTATCTTAAAATTAAGGGCGGTATCTTGCCGTATACCATACCCATATCCATATCGTATCGTATTGATACGGGTACCACAGGGCATTTAGAGTATCCATGTATCATAGGAGGGGATGCCATCCATTTAGATTAATCCAAATTATCAAATCCTACGCTTTGAAACTTATGCTGTGTGGGTTACTTTGGAAAAAAATAGAAACGGGTATCCACTTGGAAATCCTAACATAACTACATAGAAAATGGTGGACAGCTCTCTGCTCAAATGAAAAATCTTGTGGACCCAAAGCAACGACTAGCCATTTATTTATGCGTCATACAATCCAGTGCTCCATGTGAGACTGACTTATGATCAGCGACTCCCACTCCAAACCCCAGAAACACACCCAAATTCTTACATGCATGAGTCCCATTGGTTCTGCTACATCCAAATGACATGATTCATTCTGGAATTCAACGAATCCCTAAAATTTTGCAAGGCCCTTGGCATTTATGTGGTGGACCTCAAACCACCATGTTAGATATATCTCCTCTCCTCTCATCAGTAGGGCTTGAAAATGGAAGAATGCATCAATAAAAGATGGAAACCAGCATGCTAATTAGATTGTCATTTTTTTTTCCTAGGTATATAAATACGAACACAATCAGGCTCATAAGTCCATTGCTCATTTAACTTATCCTTTTGGTGTTTCCTTTCTTTTCTTTACTCTAAAAGCGAAAACTTTCAACTTATTCTAGTGGTCTAACTGACAATATTGCTTTTACAAGGAAACAAAATGCAGCTGAGATTGTTTTACTTACTCAATGTATCTCGATGAAGGGCCCAACTTAAGAAAGAACTTTTTGATGATTTTTATTTCCTTCATCTAACCATCTTTACTAGCCATTCAGGTCTCTTTTCTAAAAAAGGCAGATTTTCATAATTTTACCTTTTGCAATATATTGCATCAAATTGGACAAAGTGGTAGAGAGAGAGAGAGAGAGAGAGAGAGAGAGAGAGCAGACTTGAGATATACTAGCCGGAGAGAGGGATGCCGGTGGTGGTGTTGTGCTCTGATGGTGATGTCGGTCGCCTGAGATGGTTCTAGTGACTTGGGGATTTTTGAGGGAGGGAAGCAGAGAGAGACAGAAATGGGATTTGGTAATTTTTTTTGAGAGGGAGGGAAAGAAACGAAAAAAGGGGGAAAACAGGTAGGGGCTTAGGGATTTTTTAACTAGGGGCTGGGGCAAATGGGCCTTATGGCCCTTATGAGCTTTTCCATTTTTTTTTTTTTTTCTGGCATGGGGTTTCAGCCCCCAACCCATGATAAGTAGGTCCACCCCTGACCCCACTGCTCTTTACCTTTAAGGTAAATCTGTAATTGGATGGCCCAAGAGGTGTAGTTTTTCTCATTAATTTTAATAATGGGAGTTTCACTTTTATCCATTTGATCAACTGTCTTCGATTGAGAGAAAGAACTGCAAAGATAATTTAGGAGGGTAATAGAGCAGTCAAAACAAAAATGCAATGCAGATGTATCAAGATAATCTTAAAGGAATTATTCCTTCTTAAATCTGTGACCAAAAAACCAAGCACAGAAGAAGCCAGCATGTGCTGACCCCCAAAACATAGAAAATAAGGTGCTGGGCAACCTCTATTTCAGGCACTAGAATGCTGGTTTTCCTTTGATAAAAAATCAAAGGAAAACCATCTGGCATAAAAAAACAGAGAATATGGTGTTGGGTGGCCATCTTTTATCTTCTTAACGGTGACCATCTTTTCTATTGACATTATCCAGTTCATCTCTAATCTAATTTTTTATTGTTATCATTCATTTTTTTGAATTTCCTTCGGAACATACTGATTTGCCAGTTCACTTTCTTTCTTTCATTGCAGGTTGGTTCCAATAAGCTTCACCTGGCAAGAGTAGCAATGCTTAGTGCTATTCAGCTAAGGAAGGTGAACATTTGAAAAGCAATAGCTGAACTTGATAAGGCAAAACTTCTTTTAGATAATTCCATAAGGTTTGTGTTACTGCTCTTGATGTTCATTTCATTTAAATGGCCTCATATTTATGTCCGTGTTCATGTATTTTGGAAAGAATTGCATGAGGACTTGAATTTTGGTGATGTTTAGTCTTCAAAATTCACTTCCCTTAAATGAACTTTCATAGGGAAGAAGCACTAGAATCATTAAGGAAAAAAATATGACTTAGCAAGCTCATGTTGTGTGCATCATCCAATAATCCAAACAATTGTTCTGAGGGGACTTACATCACATGGACTATGGTAAAGAAAATAGAAACCCTAACAAGAAGATCCTATAAATCTCACCTGAAGCATCTTTAGCTTTAAATTTGAGCTATTGTTGTATCTCACTCTATATATTTCTAAGCTGCAGTTAAAGATTCATGATCGTGTCATTAAGGAAGTCCTGGTCTATCAGTTAAGAACCTTGATCTTAAGTTCTATGGATTTGAATGAAGAAAGTTCTAGGGTTTTGCGAGAAATTGAGTAGAAAAGAAAATAAAGGAAAGGAAAAAAAGGAATTGGAGCAAAACAGATAGATGACTGTCACCTTTTATATTAATTTAATTTTTACTATTTACAGAATACCCCATAGAAAATTCTAATTAAGTAGTCCTTGGACAATTTTGTAAATATTGAAAAGTTGTAAAGAAACTGTCTGATTAATGAAGACTAATTAGGTGTTGTCTCATAACACTATCTATAGTAGGACAATTAGATTAACAATCTAGATCATTTAGAATGGGCCACATGTAACAAGTCCTATGGATATTGTTAATATCCTAGATGATTATATAAATGAGGAATCGGATTTTACCCTAGTGAATCTGAAAGCGATCCTAGTAAATTTTCGACAAGCTACAGATATATGTTTCAGTGTTAAGTGATTGTACTAAGAGCCTTCTATTGCTTGATAGAATAGCAAGTCAAGTTTTGAATAATCCAAAAGAAAAAAGAAGCGGTGTGTGGAATAGTGGAGTGGCAAGAGAAAGTGGGAAAGATGAGCATGCTGCAGTTGTCATTCTGGTCAGTTTATGTTTATTTCTAATTAGTAGAACCTATGGAAATAATTATTTCTATAATGCTTGGTTTTATTTATTGTTATAATGTTTTCACATGACAATCATTGGTTAGTCCATTATATTTTCGTCCATGTGTTGTCTGCTATATCATAATATCATGGTATGAATGGACCTATAAACTATGATGCCCAGATACAGCATTGATACGGCAAAGACACGCCAAAGACACTGTACGGACACAGATTTTACATATAAAAAGTGAAGTATTAGATACGATACGACACAATACGTTGCCTATTTTGAAGTATCCATGCATCATAGCCTATAAATGCTTTTTTAACCTTACATTGATGTGGGTTAAATTGATTGTATGTTTCATAAACTTGTGATACCAACCAGTAAGGGTCTGAATTGATGCTTTGTGAAGTGCCAAAGCATGGAAAAGATATCTTCAAGAGACTCCCACAATGAGGAAACAAACATTAAAGAGAAATCTCAATCCACGAAGGAAAATCTTATTTTTCTCCAAAGTTTATGAGAAAATTCAATCCAGGAAGGAAATTTTTATTAAGCTCCAAAATTCCCTTTAATGTCTTACATGCATAGTTGAAAAACTCATTCCTTTTCTGAAAAACTCATAAAGCAAAACGAAAACCGTCCTCCAAAAATTTTGTTCCAAATTTCAGTCTATCTCAATCTAGTTTAGTCTATCTCTGTCCAATAATGCAAATTCTAAACTCTATGGTTGTGATGAATATTTGAAGCTTTAAACTTTATGGTTGTTGAATTTTACGACTGTTGGCCATAATGATGACATTAATTTTTTATGTTTAATTGTTCATATCATACACGCCATATTATGAATTGATTTAGTAGAGTAAGCTAAATGTATCAAATCATATTTTTAAAATTTATTATTAATATTGTGTGTTTTTATCTGTGCACATATGTTTCTAATTTTTATACCTTTTCTGAAATGTAAATCTGAAATATTTCTTTAAAGTTCCAAATCAGCCGAACCATTGCAGTTTGGAGTCCAAACTGGAATAATTTTTCAATTATGCTTGCAATGCTCATATATGTAAGAAAACAAAACCCTACATTCAAAGACTTCCTATGAAATTAGAAAGCTAATCCTAATTCCATTTTATTAATGAAATAAAGAACCAAAGAAAATCCTAGATGAAGAAGTAATCATTTGTCTTTGGATGTCCAGTTATTAGCCCTCCTTCTTTGGATCCTATGTGTGGGTCACTGATGAGGCTACATCGGCCCATAGGCTTTGTGTCAACTTGTATATCTCCCACTTGAGGGTTTGCAGGATATAGTATAGTGCAAGTCCAAAGGATGTATTGAGTGGAAAAGTCTTGTTAATGAATGATCTTATGATCATGTAGAATATGAGTTTGTTTACTATGTTGGTTAGAGTAAAAATCATGTGCCTATTGGAGGAACCAAGGATGAAAATGGTGGTAGCGGCTGGCAGTTGAAACACTAGTAACAGGGGATATATAACAACAGTAGCATAGCAAGCTGTGACTAAGAAAAGTGGTAAAAAAATTTGGAAAAAATATCAAAAAAAAAAAAACCAATTATATTGGAAAATATTTGAATTTAATGTTTTTTTAATAGTAACTAATTTATGGGGGTGTAGCAGTCCCTTAATTGCATGGAGGTCTTGTATTGATGTATGATATTGATCTATTTTTTTTTTCACATGTATTCATGTTGATTACTTATAATAACTTAGAAACTAATGGAATGCTTATGATCAAACCTTGTCATAAAAATATCTTCATTATTCATGTTCAATAGTAAACACTAGTTACATGACAAATGCCATAATAATTAATAACTTTATCAAAAGAAACAATGTACTTAACACTTTACACTAAAGAGTATAGAGTTGAGAAAGGACTACCTCTAATACCAATGGGAATGTCGGACATCCCCATCTTTATTGTGATTGGTACTGCCACTACCAATACCATATTGCATGTGCTCACCATACTAATATTAGTGGGCATAGCGACGCATTCCTAATTTGAAGCAGTTGGATTGTCTAGGGCCCAAATACACCAAAAACCAAGAATATCCAGCAACTAGAACTGATTGCAGTAAAAAAACGGAAATGCTAGAATGCAAATCGAGCAAGAAACAAAGTAAGTAAACCCAAAACACTGCCCTAGAGCCTTCTCAACTACCTTGCCTTCACACGATAGAAGGGAAAGGAAATAAAACAAAGCAACACAATGCTTTAAAAACTGAAAATGTACTGTAGCATGCCTATGATAGTCGACCATTACATCCTTATATATTACTTAGTAGAAACTACTAGAAAGTCTAGAGTGCTGTCAATCCTTTCCTAAATCATAATACATTGACTTTCTTCAGATGCATCAATGGACTCAACAAAGATGGTCCCAGTGACAGAGTATATTAAAAAAAATATTAATTGTATTTGAGTGTTGCTCGTCCATCTGTCACAAATAATGGTCTCCTCCCATATACCTTTAGCAGTAGCCACCCAACTCTTTATGTCTTCGTACTCAATTTCTAAATATTGGTGCCCTCATCATAGACGAAAGGTATTGTTATACTAGGATCAACCTTTGCTGCAACATATGCTATGGTTTGGAAGGAGAATCCACTGTTTGAGGTGGAATGTTCATATGAATTAGCTACTTTGTTGAAGCAGTGGCTAATTTTTCTTTGGCATTTTAAAGCGTCTTTGATATTTTGCGCTATTTAGCCGACTCCTTTCCATGTGCTAGAGGATCTGTTGCCCTAGGTATTGCACTACTGAGATTCGGTGGTGCTTTATGTGAAGAAGTAATCTCTACTTCATCCTCTTGCTGTTGAGTTTTGAATGCTCAACACATTGTCCAGGCCATACCTTTCCCATTAAATGAGCGCCCTGCACTAGATGAGCCCCCGACTCAATGTGTCTTTCTCTTTTGTGCCATCAACTTTTGTGCAGCTTTTATATTTGGTTCATCACTGTCATTGTCATAATTGGAGGGTATGATGTAGCCTTAGGGTTAGGACTGCGTGGAGGTGCCTAAGCACGTGTCCGACGACACTTCGAACGGTCACAAAGACTTCAACACACACGAGGACGCGCCTCTCTGGGGAAAACCCAATTCTATTAATCAACCAAATCTGAGAATTTCTTCTCTACAAAGCCATATATATAGTTAAAGCAAACTTAATGAGCAAGAAAACCCTAGGCTAAAAATGAAAACTTTCCTAATAACAATTTAATTAGAACTCTACTAATAATAATCCTAATATAAGTTGAAGAGGGGCTGCTGTGGCCTAGACTGCATCATCCTCCCCGGGTTGAAAGAAGAGTTCGTCCTCGAACTCGATTCTGCTTCGGATTGCCAGTGTAAATGTGTTGAACATGAAGCACTTTCTTTGTGGCAGCTTTCCAGGAATTCTTCTTTGGCGGTTGTGGTTTTTTAGGATAAAGAGTAACTTGCTGTCCACCATGCATGAATGTATAGGTGTTGTCGCGCATACCATGAGTCCCATTCTTGTCATACATCCATGGACGGCCCAATAAGATATCACCACTATCCATAGGTAACACATCACACTGGATTGTATCTGTGTAAGTCTCACCAATAGCAAAAGTAACTTTGCAAGTATGTCGAACATGCGCTTGATCACCATTCATTAGCCACTTGACAAAATAAGGATAGTTATGCTTATAAACTTTTAATTGGAGGCGATCAACAAGAGCTTGGGAGATGAGATTTTCACAACTTCCACTGTCAATAACAACTGTACAGTTTTGTTCCTGAATTATTCCTGCGGAACGGAAATATTTTTCCGCAACCACTTATGCTCAACAGTTGGTGAAGCGTCCTTGAGGACAATAGGAGCATCATCTGGGGGCTCTGCATCGTTGAATTTAATTTCCCCAGTGTCAATATCCTTGGGATTGGCAATATCCTTAGGATTAGTGTTAGTACCCTTAGTATCATCTTGGATATTGTTATTAGCACCTTCAATCTCAATCAAATGTATTCGCTTTGGACATTCTGCTGCTCGATGTCCGTACTGGTGACAATGAAAGCAAACCATCTTATTTTGACTTTCAGTCCTAGCAAAAATCTGTCCATTGGATTTAGCTTCTTGTATAGATGAATTCTTCAGAGAAACCCATTTGGATTTTTGAACTTGATGATTTGCAATTCCCTTAGCCTTGATAGCATGTTGGATGAGTTCATCGACATAATCAAAATGTTGGAAGGCAAGGATATGCTGAATGTCTAGTCTCAACCCATTGAAAAATCTATCAACTACCACATCATCATCTTCATTCAAGCCACAACGAGCTTGCAGAGTTAAAAATTCCTCAGAATATTCAATGACTGTTTTGGATCTTTGTTTCAAGTTTTGAAAGCTGGACCGTAGATCTCTTGCATAGTTGACAGGAAGGAATTTTTTGTTTCAAAATATTCTTCATCTCAGTCCATGTATCAACTGGATCCATGTTTTGATTCCTCCGTTTTCTTTACAATTCAGCCCACCAAGTTGCAGCATAATTACGAAATCTAGTGGCAATTAGTGTGACTTTATGGTGCTCAGTCATTGGCTTATGTATGAATATATTCTCCACGCACACTAACCAATCCATAAATTCCGCAGGCTGTAATTTTCCATCATATTCAGGAATCACAATTTTAATCCCTAAGTCTCGATCAGGATTATGGATTGGTGGATCTCGTGGATTCAGAATATGAGCACCATCTTCATGGTGGTGATGTACACGGTGATTATTTTCCAAATTTATCACTCTAATATCCAATTGTTGCAGTGTGGTGTGCATGCCATCAACTTTGGTAGATAATTCTCTAATGGCACTAGCCAAATCTTCAAGTGAAGAAGATGAAGATTTAGCATCCACTTGCTTCTTAGGAGGCTTTTTTTTTTTCAATGCAAAAGTTAAATCTGACTGACCTGATGTGTAGATCTACTCTTCAGAAGTATGCGGAGAAGAACAGATGGGAAATCGGAGCACTGTTGATGTTAATCTTGCTTAAATAAATTCTGACCATTAATTGAATGATGATGATGTGATGATAATGCCAACTGACTGGGCACTTGTGATCTTCACAACTTAAGCGTCAAATACAGTAACAGATGGTTGGAATGTATTTAACGTGGGCCTTGTGAATGAGTTAGACTGAACTGGACTTGACCCGACCCAAGCTCGAAATATGTGCCAGAGAAAGATCAAAAGGATACAGCTCGAGTCTTTCTGGTTCTCGGCTGCAAAGAGGTGGCGATGTCTGCAAGAGATGGCGATGTGGAAGAGCTGCGTCCTGGCTTGCGACGACTCCAACGGTAGCAGCAAGGGGGTGGAATCTCAGGGCAGGCGGCGGCGAGCTACGATCGGTGATAGCAGACAGCAGCGATGGCAGCATACGGCGGTGGCTACGATCGGCGGTAGCAGATAGCGGCGATGGCAGCGTACGGCGGTGGCTGGCGACAGCAGACCCCCGCGGCGACGATGGATGATGATGATGTTGGTGCTGCGAAGGCGGTGACGATGGTGTTGCGACGATGCAAGGTATGTTTCCTTCTCGCTCTCGACTGCGGATCCTCTCTCTGCTGCTTCTTCCCCTTTTTTTTTTTTCACTCCAGGGGGGATTGAAGGTGTTTGCAGGGAAGGGATCGTGCAGGATGATGGGGTGAGGTGTAGATCTGGGGTGGGGACTGTGGTGGGATTTCAGTGTTATGAGTCACGGCAGGGATATTGGGTCGTCTGGGATAGCAGCGGAGAGGATGGGACGAACAGTGGAAGGCAACAGCGACGAACAGGGAGATTAGGGTTAGGGTTTGTGGATTTGGGTGGGGCGATGCAGGCAGGGAAGGTTTCTGATAAGGGGCCGACTGTTATATATAGGAAAGGGTTTCGGGACAGGGTTTTGGGGACTCTGGATTGTGTGGGAGCGGGGTATTCGATGGTGGATCTGGGTAGACAGAGTCGTGGTTTTAGGGTTTGAAGAGGGCGGTAGTAGATTGGGTGTGATCTGGAATGGCAGCGGAGAGGATGGGTCGTCTGGGATAGCAGCGGAGAGGAGGAGATGAGCAGTGGATGGAGTGACAAAGTCCGGGAACAACAGAGGGCTCTTGGCGACCAGATCTGGTCTCTAATACCAATCTGATGCAGCCCTAGGGTTAGGACTGCGTGGAGGTGCTTAAGCACGTGTCCGACGACACTTCGAACGGTCACAAAGACTTCAACACACACGAGGACACGCCTCTCTGGGGAAAACCCAATTCTATTAATCAACCAAATCTGAGAATTTCTTCTCTACAAAGCCATATATATAGTTAAAGCAAACTTAATGAGCAAGAAAACCCTAGGCTAAAAATGGAAACTTTCCTAATAACAATTTAATTAGAACTCTACTAATAATAATCCTAATATAAGTTGAAGAGGGGCTGCTAGGGCCTAGACTGCATCAGGGTACTTCTTCCCCAAAGGCCTCAAAGCGGGTATCATTAACTTCTTGTGTACCTTTTCTCTTGGATCTTTACTTTTCTTTATTTTGCTTGATTGAGAAGCCTTTTCATCTCTTCTTGAAGCCCTTTCGACACATTTGGACACCCGCAATATGGGCCAAATGCTGCTTGAATCTTGTTATGCCCACATTTGTTGTTTTATTACAAAAATCCCACTTAATTTTCAGTCCATTGCCATCAATTGCTACATTGTATTTCCACGCAAGATCTATTTAACATGCCATCTTCGCAAATGAGCATAGAAGTTGAACTTTGTGTCTTTCACACAGTAAAATACCTATATATATTATATATATTTGCTTATGAAAACCCATTCCGATGCAATTCAGTTGACTAAATTGAAAAAATAATTATTTAAAAAGTCATAAAAATCCAAAATTAAAAATAAAATAAACATTAAGGAAGGTTAGGTTCATGTATGTGAATGATAGATCTAGCACTTTCGAAGTATTTTGAAGTGTTTGGTTGCCCAAATTATAAAAAAAAATTCCTAAAAATCTGAAAATAAAAATAAAAAATTCAAAACCATCAAGGAATGTTGGATTCATATTCGGGGTTCAAAGCTCTAAGACATTGTAATGATTTTGAAATGTTATGGTTGCTCAAATTATAAAAAAGTCCTAAAAAAAACTGAAAATAAGAAATAAAAAATTCAAAAATATCAAGAAATGTAGGATTCATCTGTGGGATACATAGAGCTAACACATTATAATGATTTTGAAGTTTTTTGGTTTACCAAATTGAAATAATTTTTTTAATTCCTAAAAATCCAAAAATAAAAAATAAAAATAAAAAAAATGAAAGAGGGATGGATTCCTATATGGGAATCATAGATCTAACACATGAGGGTGATTTTAAAGTGATTCGGTTTACCACATTGAAAAAAAAAATTCATGAAATACCCTAAAATTCAAAATTTTTAAAAAATAAATAAATTTAAAAATAAATGAAAGAATGTGGGATTTGTGGGATTCATCCATAGGATTCGTAGATCTAACACTCGGAGCCATTTTCAGGTGATTTGGTTGGTTTTATTTAAGAAAAATTATTTTTTCTAAAAAAAATAAAAAATACTTATTTAAAAACAAAAATAATTCAAAAATCATAAAAAGTTGTTGGTTTGATTTATGGATACATAGGTCTAACCCTTAGATGCCATTTCCAAGAGGCTCCTGGAAAAAGAAAGAGAAATGAAAGCGAAAAGCTGAAGAAAAACACAAAAATACTTTGAAAATAATGCTTTTGAGTTCAACGATGATGAACGGCTTTGATTTGCTTGGTCTTTGTGTTTTTTTTCTCATAGATTTAGAATTGAATGAAGCGACCTTAAGGACCCAACTTGCGGAGAAATTGTTGTCAAAATGGGGAAGGGGGCAGTAAAAAGTAGCGAGGAAACGATTATCAGGTTATTGGCTGGTTTTTTAACTCAACTGCTTCATATTGATATGGGCCACTATGTTTGTCGACACCATAAATGTAAAAAAGAAAAAAGAAAGAGAAAAAAGAAGTAGTGATATTTTTATCCTTGTTTGTAACCCTTTTTGTGTGGTCCTCAAGTCTTTAGATCTCTTCGGTGGATTGAAGAGTTCAAGGGAGAACTAAAAGAGTATATGAGTGCATTTGGAAATGGCTATAAGGTCATTGGCTGGATTTTTTAACCCAGCCGTTTTGTATTGAAAAGGGCCGCTATGTTTGCTAGTTGGGATGTGTGTGGGGGGGTGCGGGTTGGGTTGGAGGATATTTTGATCCTTGGTTGCAATGCTTTTGCTTGATTTTCAAGTGTTCATATCTCTTGGATGGCTTAAAGGGGTCAAGAGAGCACTTGGAGAGTGTATGAATGCCTTTGGATGTGCTCTTTACCCTATTAATTGTGTTAGGGATGAGTTTGTTGCCAAAAACATGGAGGATATCATATATATAGGGAGTTTCCCTCTAAAAATAGGCAATTTGCCTTTCACTTAGAATGGGCACTACCCTTTAAAAGGAGTGTGTGAGTTCAAGTCCTACTTGTAGAAGAAAAATTGGTCATTGCCCTACTACATGGTGCGTCCCGCGCACCAATGGTGTGCTGATGGGGGCCGGATCAAGCATGACTTATCACTACCCCACCAACTCAACATGATATTGTTCGCTTCAGCATACGTGCCCACGTGAGGACTTCCCAAGTAGTCACCCATCATGGTACTGCTCCCACTAAAGCATGCTTAACTTAAAACATGTCATTTTGAGTTAAAGTGGGGTTTGACTTATAAGCCTAGGGATGTGGTCGGTGCCTTATCCGATGTGAGACTAGCGGAGGCTCTCCATTAGAGGCCCGTGGTTGACACACTTCGCCTCATGGTTAGGGGTGCTGCTTGGGCCAAGTTCTCACTCACCTTAACCATTATAAGAGTCGTTCTCGGCTCTAATACCAATTGTCATAGCCCGGCCAAGTCAGTATGATATTGTCCGCTTTGGCCCACGTGCACTGAACACATGGGGACTTCCTTGGCGGTCACCCATCCTAGTTTGCTCCTACGCAAGCACGGTTAACTTGGGATTTCTTATGTGATCTAGGGTCACACGACTTTAAAATGCATCATGTTAAGTTAAGACAGTGTTTAACTTATAAGCCTAGGGTCGTCTTATCCGATGTGGACTAGCATAGGGTTTTTGTTGGAAGCCCATGGTTGACACGCTTCACCCCATGGTTAGGGGTGCCGCCCTTACCATGTTCTCACATGGCCCCATTTGATCCCCACTTCCTCATGTCTTTTGAGGTCAAAGTCCTTGTCAACTAGAGATGTCAAAGTGCCATAGTTGCCGAAAAGTCCTGAGTCCCCACTAATGGCCTTGTGAGGAAGGAAGGAGAAATAAGAGGAACATTATACCTTGAGCCTACTATATAATATTCTAAATGGTCACCTTTACTAGATATGAATATTTTTTATGCCTAGCATGCTGCTACTTCTATTTTGGAGGAAATCCCTGTCTGTGCTATCAATTTTTTGTGTAGATCCATGACCTCTCCCAACTCTTTTGCTCCTCTAAATATATTTTACTTTACCCACCTTCCTCTGAAGGGCTTTATGCTCATTTTATCTCCTTGGCACTTTGTGAGTAATGCCCTATTTCTTTTGGCAACTGGTACTTTCACAACATCCCATTTGGTGAGATGGGGTCCTTTGGATTCTCCTTCACATCTTGCAAGAGATCTCTTTGTTTCCCTTCTTAAGCATTTTAGTTACCTTAAGGGTTCGTTTGTTTTTTGCCATTTGCATATATAAACATTACTCATGTGAAATGGTTTCACACATTTATGTTTGTTTTTATATTTTACACATGTAGTGTGTAAATCCAATATGATTTTGGTGCGTAAATAGAATGCAAAAAGAGTATAAACTTTTCACACCTCAATAGGTGTGAAAAGGATTCCCACCCAGCACACAAATGGCGCTGGTACAGGGCGTCAACAGTAGTACTTCACGCCCAGCACGTTTTTTTTTTTTTTTTGGCCACCAAAATCATGATCATAACTGTCCAAGTTATTTGGAATGCCAAAAATGGCTATGGTGCAAAAAATCAGCCGTTGGATCATCTTATATTATGAGATCTTTATGACACAAATCGGGCCATTGATCTTCAATTCTGGGATTTTGTGGGCCCTGTTATCACAATCGAAATCGTTAATCTCATTCAGAATGCCATTTTCAGCTAAGAAACCAAATTGCAGACCTTCATTCATCATAGATCTTGAGATATCTTAAAAAGAACGTTTCCGCCACTAGATGCATCCTGCCAGTCCGGTTTTTCTTAATTTTTGCATCTTGTATGCTTCAAATGCAAGATCTGAACCGTCCAAAATGTTTGAAATGATGATAACGGCCATGGTACAAAATTTCAACCGTTGGATCATTTTACGTTGTGAGACATTTATGAAACAATTCAGGCCATTGACCTTAATTTCTAGGATTTTATGGGCCCCATTTTCATGATTCGGACCATTAATCTTGTTCAAAAGGTCACTTTCAATTAGAAGGTCAAATTTCAAGTGTTGATTTAGCATGGATCTTGAGATATTTTGAAAATACATATCAGCCATTGGTGTAATTAAGATTTACATTTGAAAGAGTGTGAAAATAACAAACAAAAATTATATTTCACATGTAAGTCATTTATATATGTAAATGACTCACATATGTAAATGACTTACATGTGAGTCATTTATATATTTAAATCATTTTCACATCACATATGAAAAAAACGGACGACCCCTAAAGGAATTTTATTCTGGTCACCAAATGATAATAGGAAGTTTCTTGTTTCTTTTTGCAATTTTCTGTCTCTAGGTCCCACCAGTAATATAGGATTTGGCAAAGAGGAAGTTAGTTTTTATTTGAAGGAAAAGCATGACTGCTGGATCTTTTCTATCCTGGGATCTTGTATATCCTGATTCAAATGTGTGAAATGTTATTTTTTGAATGAAAAATTGTGCTACGTCTGTTGTTTTCTCACTGTGCAAGTTGTGCATGTTCACTTTGATATTTCTCTGCTTCAAACGTATTCTAAGCTGCTTTTTCTTTTCTTTTCTTTTTGTTTTTGGGAGTAGAACTTGTGTCTGCATTGTTTGCTTTGAACTTACAGTATGCTTTAGTTATTTAGGGTGTGCCATTTTTGCTTCTTAAGTATAATGGACTTATAAGTGTTATGCAGTTGCAATCCTTGGACACTCTTGGGCTTTTGGAAGTCACAAAGCTTGAATTACAGGATCCCATGGTAATTGTTCTCATTTTCATGTATAGCGTTGACTACATCTCTTGAATCTAACATACATAAGTGGGCGTGGCTGCTCTCTTTTGTGACCTCCAAAGGTAACTTCTCATCAATTTGTCCCTTTAGTGCAAAAAAGAGAAGCACAGATGAAGCGACAGCTTCTCTAGCCAAATCCTGTCTTGCGTTCTTTTTTTTTTTGGTTCATGCTTACATGTTGATCAGTTAAAGCTGTTTTTTTTTATGAGTGAAGCAGATTAAATGATGCATTCGAAATTTTGCAATGTACATGTCTCTGCTTTTGTTCTGGGAAGCTAATGACAATATTCTATCTACTTAGTGAACTAACTCTATCACAATGTTGTCTTTCAGTAATGTATTTTACTAGTCTTGTCTGTTTTCTCTCTGACCTTGATTAGCTGTTGAACTATGGTTGGACTCTTTCCATTAGTTACAGTTGGAATTATTCCTACAGACTAGCTAAATTGGGTGATGCTTGACACTTCAGGGAGAAAATGCAACTCCAGTAGAGGCTGAGCATGCTCTTCATCAGTGTATTGCATTGTTCAAGGAGGTATTTACTTTAAAATATAAAAATTCACCTGTACAGGTTGGATCCTCTGCAAAATATGGTTGTTGTGTCATTCAATATTATTAAAAGCACGGTGGTCTCTTTACCTTAAGTAATCTAATGTTGTTTCCTTTCGGGAGAATACTCAATACCCAGCCTTGAGTGGACTTTGTATTCAGGCTCAGCATTTTCATCCAGATTACCCAATTAAAGTTAGTTATGATGTGGTTTTCTGTGCAGCCAGGAGTTCGTAATCTACTTTTCGATTTACCAGATGTAAAGGTAGAGTATCTTTCCTGCTTGAAGCATCTCACGAGCATTGTAAGTGGAAATGCAAGTGCGGAGCAATCAAAGGTGTTGCAAGAATTAACAGATGAAGTCAAGCTCATGGAAGCCGATCTGTCCCTAAACAGGAAACACAGGAGCTATTGAATTCTGCAGTTTAACTCTCTAACAGAGAATAATTCATATTTTCCAACAGGAGCTAATGAATTCTGTAGTTTAACTCTCTAACAGAGAATAATTCATATTTTCCAACTGGTTTCTACAAAATCAACCTGGGAATTTGTCTTCCTCATTTGTTCGAAGAATGCGAAGTTGATTCTTTGTATCAAGTGGTGTTGGCACCTTGGTATCATACATATGCAAAAGGATTGGTCCTTGGGTCTTTAGGCTGATAGAATCACTCTTGGTCAGTAGGCGAACCTAGCAAAAAAAAGAAAGTATAGTCTTCACATCCCAATCATTGCGTGAACTACTTATGCAATGGCTGAAGAAATAAACAAACCTGTACAGCTTGCAAATTGGAATGAATTTTCGCTTGGTTAAACTGCTGACAGGTAACCAGCTGCTGGAATTCATTCAAAGCATAAAAAATGGTGAGTGAAAAGTATGTATTGGCTATGTTAACTTTAAATGCAAATGTAAAAGAAAAGGATAGAGAGACAAAGCAATATTCTCTCTGATATTGCAAGTTATTATCTTCTATTCCATAAATAATGCATTGAATGGTTTCTTTTGGTCTTTGTTTTTGGGTAAAACATTGAATGACGTAGCAACATTTCTCTTGATCGAGAAGCTCTCGGCAAATGTGGACTGACTTTATCAAGTCTCCGAAATGCAGATTCAAATGTGTCATTGTATGAGAATATTGCCCTCCTACGGATTGAAGAGGGAACAAAAATATTTTTTTCTACAAGTAGGTGGGTCAACCTGACTCCAGCCCACTTTTGACAAAGTTTTTAGGCCAGGTATGGAGCTAGCCTAAAGGCACATCTGTGCCACAACTTTTCAATGGAAAAAGTGTAGAAGTTGTAGACGCTTTTATATAAGGAAAAAAAAAAGGGCGGCTCAATGCATGAGGCTCCCACATAACGGGGTCTGGAGAGGGTAAGATGTGTGCAGCCTGACCTTTATTTTAAAGAGGTTGTTTCTGTGACGTAAACTTATATCATTCAGAATGCTACCAGTAAGCCTTTACTGTTGGGTCAGGCCGCCCTTCTGTAAACACTTTTATATGCTACAGTAAAATTCATGTTTGGTGCACTTGTTTTTAGCACATTTGCAACCCTATGAAAAATCCAAGACCATTGGGATCCATGAGGAATCCATATATATGAGGATTTCTCACTTCCTTGACAGCAGGTATTACACAGTAAAAATATTGATGGATATAAATGAGAAAATTTTGTATTGGAGCATAAATCCACAAAAAAGAGGATTTTCAAATTTTATGAGGCATGGTTGAACCTTAAAATCCTCAGACATGAGGATTTTTATTTGCCCAGCTCTTCAACTAAACATGCGTTTTCTACAACAGCATGGAAAGTTGGCAAAGAAGCCCCACGGATTAGATTACTAGACCTAACTAACCTTTGCGTATCAACGTGAAAATGTGTGTCTTCTCCCCGCATTAGTAGTTGCCAAATGAGAACAAAGTTGTCATTGTTATCTAGTTTATTAGTGTGGCCTTGTTTCTTCTCTTGCCAGTTTTTAGGTTCTATTTGATTTTCTAGTAAGGAAACTCTCTACAGGACATTATTGTAAAGTGAGTAGCGATTCTGGAACACTTGTAACAATAAAAAAAAGTCATTGAGATATGTTTCACATTACATATAGGGAAATTAAAAAAAAATGCCCCAGTTAAAAAATGCTCATTTTTTCACTTTTTTTTTTTTGTCATGGAGCCCAATTGAGTCATGAAGGTCAATGTTATGAGAATGCTAGAATTGAGAACGATATTGAATTCTTCTTTAATTCTAATGTTAAGTTTGATTTGCTCTAAAATTTCATGCATGAGAAGTCAATCCAGCTTGAATTTCAAGAATTTTATGGGCTGGTTATTTACAAGGACTTTTTCTATTAGATGTTCACATAACAAAAATGTTAAAAGCAGATAATCAATTAAAATAATAATTTTTAGAAATCAAAATTAGAATGATCTTTAAGAGATTTTTGTGTGGGTCCCGCATAATCATAACATATAGAACCCTAAATTTGCTGAAATTATAGAATGCAAATAAAAATCATTGTATTTGAAGTACCTTACTTTTAGGGAGGATAATGTTTTTCTTTCCCCTTTAGATTCTTACATTTTATTTAGATTATTATTGAAGTTTATTTTTTTATTTAGTTTGTAAATTATAAATCATTGTACATGCACTCTCGGATCCTTTTCTTTTACCCCATTGGGATAAAAGATTGGGTTTTTACTGTTATTCAACACTTAATTTAATTTCCAATGTACATTACGTAGACATATTTTATTTTATTTTATTTTTTCGAATTATTGACTTTAGTTTATTAAAATTTATCATTATCCTTGCAATTTTAACATAAAAACAAAGTATAAAATCAGGGCATTATCAAATTCCAAGTTGTATAATCTATGTATCTACCATACATATATAGAGAAAATATAATTTGGGTGTCCAACAGATTCTTATGGGCCTTAAAGGCCTCCGCCATATTAATCCAATGCAATTCAAAATTTTCGATCTAGGGCGTTGAGTTGAAGTGGCCGTGCAATAGAAGCAAATGTTGAAAAAAAAAATGATAGAGAAATTTCTCCACCATCAAACAAAATCAACCAAACCCCATACATCTCGAGAAGGAAAGAAAAGAAAGAAATGAAAAAAGAAATAAAAAACCAAGAAAATCCAAATGACCGTTGGATTGAAAACTATAAGAAGAGTGGTTCTGGTCCACTTTAATTTAATCAAGCCCAAGAGGCGTACTGAAGCAAGACTCTTAAGGTTTGGCCCAGCACGTGATGCTTGGAACCTGGTGCGTTGTGCAGAGAAAGCAGACAATGGTGGCGACGGACTTTGGGGCTCTGCGCTACGATGATGTGGTCTCGCTGCTCGTGTAACCCGAACTGAAGCCTGAAGGCACTTGAAATGGCATGTGAAGGAACTCGCGTCTATGGCTTTCTCCAAATCCCAGCGCAGAGGGTTTTCGGAAACCCTTTATCTTCTTGCTGTTGGATTCAATCAGAGGGAGAAGGGAAAGGAAGGAGCAGCAACGGGATGCCGCGGGGTGGTGCTACACGGTGAGGGTGATGGCGCAGAAGCGGTGCTCGGTGAATGGTATGCCACTGCCCTCTTCTATTTTCTGTCGCTTTTTCTCTGTTGTCTCTCTCTCTCTCTCTCTTCTCTCTCTTTCTCTTGTTTCCTTTTGTTTTTCACTGCTCTGGGTTGGGGACGCATGGGGGCAGAGGCCTTGGCGAAAGCAGAGAAGAGGGGTTCGGGTTTCTGCTGCTGGTTTCGGGGTAATGTGGATTTGGCGAGAAGGGCTTTGGGTATGGATGCAGGGTTTGAAGTCTTGGTTGATTTGGAGAAGCAGTTGGGATTTTGAAAGGGATTTGGAGTTTCGATTTGGGGTTTTTGAGGGTTGGGCAACGGACTTGGTGTGATGGGTTTTGAAAGGTTTGAGGACCTTGGTAGCAAGGACTGTGTAGATTGATTGGGAGGATCGAAGGAGTTGGAATGTAGGTTAGGGTTTTGGAAGATCTGGGTTTACGGAGTTAGGGTTTGAACACTGGGCTTTCGGTTACATTGGATTTGCAAAGTGGGCTTCGGCTGGGGTGGCAAGGAAGATGGCGTCTACTTGTTGTGGTTTGGAGTAGTTTGAATGAGGTGGGATGGGGTTGGAGGTATTCGGCCAGGAGGATTTGGGCAGTAAGGGTATGGATTGATGATGATCGGTGATTGGTTAGGGATGCCGAATCATAACTGTGATGGTTAGTAGGGATGATGGATCACTGAATCGCGAATCGCGAATTCGGGTTGGAACGATCTTCAGCTCTGATACCAAATGATGTGGAGTGGGTTACCAGGCGGGTGGGCAGTACATATGGTGGGTGGTGGCCTGCTTGGTGGGTTTTAGGCTTTTTTCGGGTGGACTCCTGTCAAGAGTGCCGTGTCAGTGTCTGTCACTGTTGGTGGGTGATAGAGAGAGGGTGTTGTAGTGCCAGTCGGTTGGTTGGTTTGCTGAAAGGGGAGAGAGATAATCTGGCTTGTGCAGATTGAAGTAGTGAATGGGCATGAAGAAAGAGCCAAGTTAGGTTACCTTTTAGATAACTGCATTTATACTTCTCAACGATTAATTTGACGGTATTTTTCACTGCCGCAGTTAGATTCATTATTTCTTGCTTTTCTATTCTATTGCTTGTTTCACGTCACATTACATGTATAGCATTCAGTATGGAATTTGATTTTTATCATTGCCCATCTAACTTCTTGTTATTGGCAGTGTAGCTGTACGCTTCTTTGGGTTGGAACTTGAAATTCAATCATCCGTCATTCTTATTTCCTCCATTTGTAAGTCCAATCATTCCCAATTGGATCTCTTTTTCAACTCTTCATATAAACAAGTTTGATGAAGAAAGATGTGGATTTGATGTTTGATTGGATGAATTATATCTTGGCTATGTAACTTCAGTTACCTTTTCTTTGAAATTTGCTATTTTTAGCACTCTGAGTGATCGTGATTTTTTGCTCATTATGTTGATTTGTCTATTCGAGGCATTGGGTGGATTTTGGGTGATGGTTTTTTGTTTTGATCTATATATAATTAGATAGTGTTTGATTTATGTGAAAGTTGAAGTAGCGTAACTTGTGAATTGGATAAGTTCTCTCACCATTTTCTATATTCAATGAAACAAAATCTCCTCTCCACAATTGATGACCATTTTGTGTTGAAGATTGCAGATTTTGGCTTTGCAAGATAAGACATTATTATGTCAGAACTTAGAAGCCATTATAATTAATTCAAAAGAAATGCTAAAAAAATATTTCAGCTATCATGTTTCAAGGGGTAGATAGAGCTTCTCCTTGGATGATGTCTTGTGTGTAATTGTGTGGGGTATATATCTCTTATACCCAGTTGTCCCTTGGTGGCCTTTGCATCTGCTTGGTTTCTTAAGAAAGGTTTACATATTACCATTCATATTTTTATATATTAAAACTAAATGTCTTTGACACGTCTGCAACCTCAAGACTTAGCTGAAACATTGTGTGTTTCACCACTATACATGGCTCTGCAAATAATGAAACTACGGAAATATGATGCTAAGGTGACATTTATCTCTTTCCTTGGACAGTTTGAACCAATCTTCTTTCTGAAAGGTTTGTCCCCAGTTCAACTTGCACTAAATATGCAGGTAGATTTCTAGAGTGTTGGTGCTATCCTGTTTCAGTTGGTAACGGGGAAAACCCCAGTTTTTCAAAATAACCAAATTCAGGTTTGAGTGCTTTTCACATATATCATGAGTTACTCATCTGTATATTGGTAATGGCTGTCAACAATTTTATAATGTGTGATCTTATTTCTTTTGTTAACTTAGTTGCTGTCAAAGAGTAAAGCAAACTATATAATTTGGAGAAAGTATATTATAAGCCAACATTAGTATGATAAAAGCATTTTTTGTAATTGGTAGTAGGTTACATGACTTGAGCCTACAGCCTCAGGTTGCAATACTCAGTACCTTCCACGGTATCACAAGCTCGTGTCTCATCATGATAAAAGCCTTATACCATTTCTTTGTGTGTGGTGTACAGTTGCACATCTAATAATTTCAAATCCTATAATAGCATGCATACTTTAGAGAGATCACGATCTATTGTTTGCTCCCTAATCGATAGCCATTAAACATTAGTTATGTTACCTTCAGACTTGTCAAGTCTTTATCATGAGATCAACAACTTCATTGCTTTCAACTTTTGATAGCCTTTACCATCCATTTAGGGTCTCTTGTGAGTTCTTTACTACTTTATCCTATTTAAAGCCACTCCTTTTCTTTCTCCATAGTCTTATATCTCTTCTTCAATGTCTAGTTTGAGGTCTTTAGTGGTCTCTCCCTTCTATTGTTTCCTTGAAGTTATCATGTTCCTTGAAGCATGACTGTTCTACATGTTGTGCATATGCTATTTTTCCAGCCTTTTTTGAACATGTCCTAACTACCTTAAACAAACTGCCTAAATTAAGCTGGTAATTTTGCATCTGTATCAATTATTGGCTGGAGAGGAATGGGGAAAACACTCTTTGGGATTGTAATTGGTCCACGAGGACTGAAAAGTGCCCTTTTTTTTATGCTCATTAAACTACTTTAAGTCTTTTTTATTTTATTTTATTTTATCTGGAACTACTAGGACTCTATTGTTAAAATGTTTGCTCGCTCTTTATTTCTTTTACTTAGGGACGAGAAGGGACTATTTTATGCACTGGATCTTGGTGGCACAAACTTCCATGTGCTGCGTGTTCAGCTGGGTGGAAAGGAAGGATGTGTTGGTAAACAAGAGTTTACAGAGGTGTCCATTCCTCCACGTTTGATGACTGGGAACTTCAGATGTAAGTTGAAAGAGCCTGCTAGACTCCAAGTTACTATCAAGTGTCAAACCTGATTAAGTGAGCAAACATTTAATTGTTTAAATTTCATTATGTTTACAGGAACTATTTGATTACATTGCTACAGAACTAGCGAAATTTGCCACGACGGAGGGTGAAGATTTTCATGTTTCTGTCGGTAGACAAAGGGAACTTGGTTTTACTTTTTCTTTCCCTGTGAAACAAACTTCCATTTCTTCAGGAACTGTAATAAAGTGGACAAAAGGCTTCTCCATTGATGATGCAGTTAAGTCCGACTACTCATTTCCCATTCTGATATCCTATTAATATTAATTCATCCTTATAATTAGTACTAATATGTAGCATTTTGCATGAAAGTCATTAGATTGCATTTCCTTTTGTTTTACCAATGTAGAGTGCAGAGCAACTCTTGAAAGGCAAAGCACCATCGTGGAATCATACTTCACATAAAACAAAAGCACTTAATGTGGATTTGTTTGTTGCTAGGAGGCTTTTTTGTTTTTGAACATCTGTGAAAATTTTCATGAATGAATTAAAGGGATGTGAAAGTAGAAATGGTGAACAGCAAGAAACACAAGAAAACACCAAAATACAGCCCAAAATCAGCTTAAAGATTCCTATGTTCGTTCTTCCACTTTCACTTGAAGTTTTCTTCCTTTTCTTCTTTCTTCCACATAAATTACGGTTGTTCTTCAACTTTAAATCTTCATGGAATCATACTTCACATAAAACAAAAGCACTTAATGTGGATTTGTTTGTTGCTAGGAGGCTTTTTTGTTTTTGAACATCTGTGAAAATTTTCATTAATGAATTAAAGGGATGTGAAAGTAGAAATGGTGAACAGCAAGAAACACAAGAAAACACCAAAATACAGCCCAAAATCAGCTTAAAGATTCCTATGCTCGTTCTTCCACTTTCACTTGAAGTTTTCTTCCTTTTCTTCTTTCTTCCACATAAATTACGGTTGTTCTTCAACTTTAAATCTTCAAATAGTATGCTTTCTCGGGAACCACGGAACCAGGCAGATCCTGCAAGAAGCAATAACTGTAGGCATTTCACTAGTTGCTTAAATTGATGTGTAATAACTAAAATTTCATATAGCCGTGCCAGTGACTAAAATTGAAGAAATATAGTTCTGCCATTGTTTGGCCAACAAGGTTGCAGACAGCTCATCCAAGCTTGATTTTCCAGTCATCACTTTGTTCAGAGATTGCTTGCCTCCATCTTCACATGAAATCTACTTGGAAGATTTGAGATCGGCTACAAATTACAGGTTGATAATTTCTTGGGAATAGGAGTCACTGTCATGAATCTGAATCTGGCAGTCACCCTATCTGTCCTTGCATCAGCTTTGTCAATTAAATATTTCAGGGGATCCAGTGTCTTGGAGTGAGTCTAAGGAGCCTTAGATGTTTAAGACTCCTAGTCCTGGATGTTTTGGGCTTAGTCTTTGGTTGTGCTATTGTTTTTTCTGTTTAGTTGTTTTCTGTCTTCTGGTAATGAACCTCTTCCTTTCGACAAATAAAGAAAAAAACAAATAATAAATATTAAAATTTTTGACTGTTCTAAGCCTTTTCTATTTACTACAACTGGCAGAGACAATTACAATGTCTGGGATATTATTTGGGAATTTTTAGCAGTCCTTGTTCTTAATAAGAGAATACTGACTGCTACAATATTTTCAGTTCATACGAATACCTGTATATATGAGATGTTGCCCAACTGGCATGCCTTCCGTGATAAGAGTTGCAAATTAATCCTGCTGTATTGGGCATTGGATCTTGTTTGGAGTGTGCTTGTGAAGCAGTGGACCCTAGACATTTCCACCTGCTAGAGGAGTTTGTAACCCAAGTAGAAATGTATAAGGGAAACTATCTCCATTCTCCCAGAAAAGGTCTATCATAAGGAAACATGTTTATATGGTTGTGCTGTATGGTAAATTCTCAATCATTTTATGTTTCTAAATGGACCATTTGTTTTTTTCCTTCTTTTTAACTTCTATTTTTTAAAAATTTCCTATTATTTCCTCTTCATCTTATTATTTTCTTTTGAATCTAGGTTGGGGAAGACGTAGTGGTTTGAGTTGACGAAAGTTATGGAAAGCAAAGGTGTTGATATGCGTGTGGCAGCGCTTGTAAGTTTAAGAGGAGATTGTTGGGAAGAAGAAGAAAGGTGGGTTCCCAGTTGGATTTTGTAGGATCATTCAAGTCTTACAACAATTATTTATACTATTTGTAAGAGATGAGGAGACTTCTATGACAGAAGATGAGTAGCTTAAGAAGATGAATGGAGATGATGAGTTACAGGTGTGTAACAATAAAATCAACCAATTGATGTGATATTTTCAATGAGAGTAGTTTAGTCCACAAGGAAAGTACAAACAACTCTACTGCAGTTTTTATTGTTTTTCTTCATAAACCCATTTAATTAGAATTTAAGCATAATTTTTTCAAAAAAATCCCAAAAAGAATCAACATAAAATTTTTAATATGCTCATGTCACAAACTGCAGTGATATAAAGTACATACCTAGATTTCGGCGCAACAACTTTTGACACAAATAAAGACACCCAGGACTCGAATCACTTTTATCTATTGGAAAGCGCAACTCATTTGATTTTAAGATGTTTTGCAGCAACTAAGTCAATAAAAGAAATAAGATCAGTCATTATAAAATTGTTGACAGCCATTAATATGGTGCTATCCTGTTTCAGTTGGTAACGGGGAAAACCCCATTTTTTCAAAATAACCAAATTCAGGTTTGAGTGTTATCTAGTGACATTGTTTAGGAACATATCAAATCACTTTCAAAAGGAAAAGAATTAAAAAAAAATGTCATTTTCACTATTAAAGTATACATCATATTCAACTGTTGGTGGGATTGTTGTGAAACAAGAAATCTACTAGGACCACGTTTGAGGGTAAGACTAACCTATATGCTTGCTACTCATTGCTACCCATTCTAGTACCACTTATTTTTGGGGAGCCAAGATGTTCATCAATTAAGTGGTTGCATGTGTTCTGGACTAAAAACAGTTCAGTCTACTTAACTTCTGGGCCTTGTATGAATGATTAAAAATCTCTCCAACAATCCATATTCAATGTGCATGTTTTAATCCACCTTACAAGTGGCAATTGTTTCAGGTCATTTACATGGTGGGTGCAGTTCACCATTTAATGGTATGCCAAGGAGAGGTTGTCACAGAGTCCAATAAATTGAGATCATATTTTGCTCATGCACCTATTCCATACATTGTGATTAATTTCTTGGTTGCCAGGTCATTGATCTGACCCACAGCTGTTTGAATTGTGGCATTTTATTTGGACTTTTGATGTGTTTTTATTCCCTTAGCTACCTACTTATTGGCTTTAATGACCATTGATGGGGCTTTGAATCTCTTGAATCCTTAAGATGTTATTTTGTGTATTCAAGTGGATCTAGACATTCTCTTGGAATGATCATAAAAAAGGGATCATGTTTAGAGATTAGGACTTTCTAGTTTGCTATTTGTTAACTTGGAATTGTCTAATGAAGGTTTTATAGCTAATTCTCTAGGCTAAATAGTCATTTCTTTGCATATGAACCATTTATTTATATAGCATAAATTGGAATAACATTTGGTTTGGGGCTTCTGTTTTCATTTATTTATTAATGCTTAAAGTTTTATACAGTTTTTATTATTAAGTTTTCTATATGTTTTGCAGTGTATTAGAGTATGTCAAATTTTTTCTGCTTGATGATGATGTTTTTAATGATACCCTATTGACCATTCTAGAGATTTTAAAAATTCAAAGCTTTTCTTTGCTTTCTTGCTGTTGGATCTGGTAGTAACCATTTCATTTGAATTGTAATATCCTGTTGGCACAGTGGAAATGCCTGTTGGAACAATAGAAGGTCTAGTAATCAGTGATGCTGGAGCACCTGTTAGACGAGGTGCTTTTATTGGAAGCTGCAAGGATCGTATATGGAAGGCTATGAGAGCATCTTCTTATGTTCCATTCTACCTTGATGATTTCTTTGATGGTATTATTCTCAGATTCTTTATCATTTGGGACAATTTACCATGGAAACATATTGCATTTGGGAACTGGCTGGGTGTGGCAGTATGCTTTTATGACTCTTGTTCATCCTTGATAGTTGTGTTTTATTTTCTTATCATCTTTTTCAAACGTATATCGTTGGCAAAATAGAGCTATTGTTGCAAATAATCCCACTATTTTTGCCATAAGGGAGGCTCAACTTTTGTGGCTTGATACATGGATTGACTGTCTAGTTTCTGCAGGATGTGGTTCTATTTCTACAAAGGTATGCTGAGAATTCTTTTTAATCACTGCATATATTTTCGAGTTAATTCATAAAAGAACTAGAATTTGCTCAAGCTCTACTATTGAAAAATGATCAGAACTTGTGCATATCTGGTTAGGTATCTCTTGAAAAGGCGATGGATGCCTAATGATTTGCTGCTTTGCTTAGATCACAATTTGCATTATTTTTGGAGCTGTATTTCTTTTTACTTTTTTCCCCTAAAAATTAATAGCAGTAATGTTACCAATGGAAGCAAAAGTGGCATTATTAACACAAATATGCAGATGTTCTAAAAAGTTAGGAATAGTCATATATCATGCTTACTTGGAAGATGGATTGGTCGATGGATGTATGCAAAATTGAAATTCATTTATGTTTTTTCTTTTGATTATATTTATTCACTTAGGCTTGAAAGGGAGGTTGGCGTAATCTCGATATCGGACAAGTGTTGATTGAGAGTGTATGTTTAGTGGGGAGAGTGGAGGAAGCTTTGAACTCATTGCTACCTATGCTTCCTGAAATATGCTATTTCCGGTTCAACCGAGGTGATATATTGAATCTGGAATTTCTTCTTATCTAGCTAACAGTAAAAATGAATTTTTGAATTTACTTGCAAATTCCATTATTTTGCTTTGCTTCCAATCCATTTGGAGTGCTTTATTGTTTGGTCCCTTCATTGGTTTGAGATAAATGCCTTAGTGCTAATGAGAAATCTTAGTGCTTGTTTGGATGCATAAAAAAGTACTAGAAAATAATATATTGTAGGATACAATCTTTTTTGTAAACATACCAATCTTGCATATTTAGCAAACAAAGAAAAGTATGAATATAATATTGTTTTCTTTCAATAAGTTAAAGATTTTCTCCTACACCTTTACCTTCTAGAAGATTTTTTACTAGATAAAAATCTGTCAAAATCCAAGTTCTAAAAAAACCTCGCCTGTTGTCACGAGGCATGTTTGTTTACATGAGTGGTAAAGTAAATGAAGGTGTAACATCGTGGTAAAGGTGAGGTAACGTAAAGGTTAAGTTTCCAATCAATTGGTCAAACCATCTTTATTTGAAATCAAACATCAGGCACAAACAAACGAAATCATATATAATCCAAAACCTCAATCTAAGACCAATACTACTAACGAAAAATACCACAATGGAAACGAATGAACCTAAATCCAACACCATCACCTAAAACTTAAATTGTCATCTAATTACCACAAATGAACACACAATCTAACTGACGAACAAAACCATCCTAAAACTAGACCAACACATCTTGAACACATTCCAATATTGGTCAAACCAAGAAAGATTGATATAGAATATAAATCTAAGTTTCCTAATCTCACTTTATGCAGTGAACTGCAAATAGACATAGAAAAACTCAAATCCAAGATCAGGAAGTACCCAATTAGGTCGAGCATTCCACAAGAACAATTAGTGCCGTCCAAAACCACCAAGGAATCTAATGCATTACTTGAGGATCAACACCAAGAGATTATTAAACCTAGCATCGAAATACCGCACGGAAGCCCTCACATAGAGCCTAACCACTCACTAGAGGAGACATTAGAAAAGACACCAGTGTCATGAAAATTTGACTAGTGAGCCTAGTAGGACAAACCCTCCAAAAGGCAATGATGTCGTCAAACCAACCGTAGGGAACATGTGTGACTTCCACAATGAGGTAGAGCATAATCTTGTATTAGCCTTGATTAAGGCCCATCAAAACGCAAGGCTAGAACATCAGAGTACTTTAAAATGTTTCTCATGCCCTCCCTCCATGAACCCAATTATTAGATGAGATTACACAGGATACTTTGGAGAGAGACAAATATCGAGAGTTGGATCCCCTAGTCAAATGTTAAAATTCTAAATCTCAAATCCAATCCTTTTCTTGGAATGGTACCTAACTGAAAAGAATGAAAATTTGGATAAAACAGTGGAAACCGCTCCCAAATTGGCAGGGCATATAGAGCTAGATCTTATTGGTTTCCTTGGAAGAATTGAGACAACTCCGGAAACTCACGGAAAAACCTTTGGAGACTTGACTCTAGAAGAACTTTCGGGTACTTGCCTAAATATACCATGTAGGATTCTGATGGTCTAGATGAGCGACATAGGTACCACTACGATTGAAGAAAACTTTATTCTATTTAACCTTCTAGCAGTGGCAAAGCCAAAATATCAAGATTTCACTCAAAAGATTCTCACAATGTAAAGGCCCATGGCTACAAAGAAATTTTAGACCACACATAGTAAATTATGGATGGACCACATTTAAGCAAACTAGACACACAACGATGGAACTTAGGGCCCAAAGAAAGAAACAAAAGCACGCGACCTACACAGAAGATGAGGGTCAAACGATTAGGAAAGCAAGAGACCAAAGATCATTGACGAAAAATGAAAAATCATTTTTAAAAGATCACAAATCCCCTAATTGCTTAAACTCTTTTAGACCAAGGTCTAAATGGCATAGGTCCTAAACATTTCAACACTCTTGCCGAAAGGCCTCCCATATAAAAGCTCTATTTGAATACATCAATGAGTGAAACCATATCAGCATTATCAAATAAAGCAACTTGGAAGGACGCATACAATACTTTTTAATATGAGATTAAGGCTAAAGTGGCGGTGGTCTAAAATATTATAGTGGTCACGTGTTCGGACGGATCAAGGTAAAACATTAAGTGCTAAATACATTGTCCTGACACCCAGGGGATGTCAAAGTTATCAAAGAAAATGCTGTTATAAAGTAAGATATGTTCTCATTAGACCAAGGCCCAAATGGCGGAGGTCTAAGATGTTTCAACGCTCCTACTTCTGAAGAGAGCAAAATAATAAGATCCAAACCAAGTTGCTGAAGATATAAACACGTATGTTGAGAGGTCTAAAACGCACACGTTTTTAAATACCCAAAGCATTCAAATTGTGCATCACATCATTAGCACACACAATGGAGAATCATAAGTAGGCTAGACAAATCTCCGACTTCATACCAATGAAGGGTTGCAAGTTCAAACAACCCAAACAAAGTAGCTAACACTTAAGATTATGCAAAAAAATAAAATACATAAATAAATAAATAAAATACAAAACCACAAAAATCCAAAAAAGAAAAAACCCAAAAAAACAAAATCACGAAATTAAAAAAAAGAAAACAAGAGGAATGTAAAAATACATTTGTCAGATCTTTATAAAGGCATAGGTGGACCGTGGCATTGGAGAATCCTCTAATAGAGCAATCATGACTAGAAATCCTTAGAAGTCACTAGTTTTAATGATGGGATGGATGTCTATGAGGCAGTGGGTAACCAAAAGGGTGATTCGGTTGATTACACTAGAAGGTTTAAGAAGTGTCTAAGGCATTCATATTAATGGCAATAGAATATATATACATATATTTTATAATAAATGGCAATAGAATATTACACACAAAGTGGGTAGAAGCCGAAGCATATGTTAATATTATGGCTGCTACAGTTACCAAATTCATTAATAAAAATATCATACGTAGATTTGGCATCCCCAAAGTATTCATACTAGACAATGGTTCTCAATTCATTTCCCACCAAATAAATGAATTGTGTGCAAAATTTAAAATAGAACTGCATCATTCAACCCCATATTACCCTCAAACCAATGGTCAAGGACGAATAAAAAATGAAAGCTATAGAGCATGCACAAGTCTATTGGAAGCGGATTATGAGAGCTTACGACAATCATGTCATTGAAAGAGAATTCAAAGTTGGTGACCATGTGCTGGAACACATCAATCCATCATAGCTTCCACACTCTCAAGGTAAGTTATGAACTAATTGGGAAGGCCTTTACGTGATTAAGAAAAAAGCATATGCTGGTAATGCGTATATTGTAGTGAATGCGGAAGGGGAAAAGCTTCCCAATCCGTGGAATGCTATGTACTTAAAAAAATATGTGATATATAGTCCTTTCCTTTGGAGCGAGAGTTGTAGTTTCTTGGACATGACTGCCGCAACCCTCTATGGAAGGCGGCGGAGTACACTGAATGGAATTTGAGCTCAAGTGCACACTTACACTATATCACTTGAGAGGGCAAGATCTTGAGTCTATCCCTTGCAAATTCACATGGTCGGAAGCTAGCAAAAGCCAAAGTCTAAGTGGGTTAAGTAGGTTTTGAAGGGTGCCTTGGCAAACACACGGAAGACTTGTTTATTGGTTCTTATAGAATATAAGTTGTTCACAATTTAGATGGAGTTGGACACACCATCGGTACGGATGTAGTATAATGTTTAAGCAGGCTTATCTTGGCTGTGCTTACGAGAAATAATATAGTTTCGACTCGTTATGGTAGTACGCATTGTGTGTATTGAACAGGATCGCTTTTGGGTTTATTGTTTTTATACTGATTTTATAAGACGATTAACATCCAAATGGTTATTATGAGTGCTTGTACTCTTAATCCCAATAAAAATAATAGATACATACATTTAGTGTTTGGCATTTTGATTTACAAAGGAGTGAGACCTTTTATGGGTCAATAATCTTAGTAAATTAGATGACTGCACTACGTGTATGGTGGATATTAGTTTATTGATGGAATCCACACCCTGTAATAGGGATCATTGATATCAACTTGATGAAGTTTATAAGTTTTGATTATGTCAAACTCTGCAGGTGGACTTTATGTCCGACATATCAAATGAGTTAAGTGTAAGGTCTCAAAGAATTATAAAGATATCGATTAAATATAGATGTCAATAATTATTTAATCAATAAATATCTATAATCTTAACGTGAGGAGATTAATAAGCATTTAATAGTAAGAAGCTTGAAATATAATTTTGAGAATAAGGATAGGAGTGCAATTATAATTCTCTAGTGGACTAAATTGTAATTTATGGAACTAAGATTCTAATTTGGGTTGAATTGGGGTGTTTTATTTCCATAAGAAGCTTATTCCTTATTTCCTTTTTAAGGTCGCTATTGTAGCCTATAAATATGCGTTATTGCTCTCTAGGAAATACATAAAAGAGAAATATCGTTTTTGAGAGCAAAGAGAATTCACAGAAGAGGCCTACAGCCCGGTGTGAGTTAGAGCATAGAGAAATATAGTAGACGGTCTTGAAATTTTCGGGTTGTTGTAAGACCGAGATCAAATCAGAGAGATATCAAAGGTATGGTTCTTGAATCATCATCGTCTAAAGTTATTTCCGCGGTAATATGTATGCAATATCGAGGGATCCTAGCAGCAGCCTCTCAACAAGGAGGATACTTGATAAGCTTGCTTTCCATCAATGGCGTTGCGAGAGATGTAGGTATGCTCTCCATGTTTCACACATAGATTCCTTTTCTGGACTTATTTAGCCTCTGTGCTCCCTACATTTCGCCTCTCCCTAAGTCAAGGTAGGTGAAAGTCGTAGCACCTAACACGACGACTGATAGTCTTGCTAACACAGTCATTGAGTACACCAAAAGACCTTGGAAACCACAAAGTATGCCCTGGGACTTAACCAAAAAGGTTAAGTAATCATCGAGTGGAATGCAAAGGTTTGACCTCCTTGGGAATTCGAAATGATTTAGTAACTTTCATAGCACACATTCGCAGATCAAGGAGTTAATCCTCACTCTTGCACTTCACCCCAGCCGACATATTCACTAGCTTTTTATGTTGGGGCATTTTATTTATTTTCATTGTGATGTATGCCTTCCCAATTTGGGTCCCATCATGACGTACATGAACTACACGAGCACTCACCGCGTGCACCAACACACCTCATGCATGCTTTTATTATTGACACTATTTATAGGAGCAGAAAGATATTCCCATAAGGTTTCAATTCCGTTCTTTTGTTTTTGAAAGCTTGAATGCTAAAATGGGACCTTAACATTTTTACTGAGAAAGATAACTGAATGTTGGCCAGAACGTGCAGGGGTCCTAAATATACTTTACAACTTTGTCTTGAGGCTTGGCAAGGAAACAAACCCCACTTGCATTCATCCTATCTTTTTTTAGATTATCTTATAGGTATTATTTTCCACACAATTCAATTGAACTATATTGGAATATGGCCAAATAAAATCATGAATTTTGGACCTTGTCCATTATGATGTCTTTAGTCAAGGTGATATTATGCATGGGATTCATTTATTTCAACTTGCATGCTATGGTGGTTATTAGTTGCTTATGACTTACGTATGTTTTGATTTCTTCCCCTACATATGCGCTGATGATCTAAATGTCATCTAGGAAGCATAGACATGCGCTTCGGGTCCTTGTATTGGTGTCGGATACGGACACAGTTTGGACACGTGTCCGACAAGCTACAAAACTTGTCTGTCATTTTTACAAATTTTTAAATTTAGACACGATGGGGACACAACGAGGTTATTTTAAATTTCTAAATCCCTCTTTTTTATTTTTGATTGTTGAGTGTGACTAATGCCTGCTATAAAATAAAATTTTGAATGAAGTTTCAAATTTTCATAAATAATTTAGGGATAATTTCAGTCCAAATATGAAATTTCCCAAACAATCGATTTTTTTTTTTTGGCTACCCTCTATTCTAACTCATTTTTTTCTTTTTTGCTAGTTCCAATAATAGTTTTGTTTTTCTTTTCTATTAATTGTGACATTATACTTCTTAATTTGGTTAAAAATGTAATTATTCTTCAATTTTGTGATTACATATAAAAAAATATATTTATTATTTGCCATGTCCTGCTCGTGTCTGTAACCTACATTTTTAGGATTTATCGTATTGCTTTGTCTGTGTTGTGTTGTATTCGTGTCTCGTGTCCATATCCACGCTTCTTAAAATGCTATCAGAACATAGACTTGCCTGCTTCACTAAACGTCACACACTAGGCACTTCCTATTGTTTGAGTACCTAATCATATATATTACTTATTGAACTTTAACCGTTGTGAGATCATGCTTGTTTAAGTCTCTCATCATATGGAACCCCTCTAGGTCCAACTCTAAACTACCCATGAGAGACATTGCTTAGCACGGGTTTAGCACGAGTTTTGAGAAATTTTGGAAAACTTTTGGCTGGATCTCTTCTTGCTTTGAAACCCAACTGAAAAAGCTAAGCATTCACGGAAAGGATGTGAAAGCTCAACCTCCCAAAGAGTTTAAAATGATTATGTAGATTTCATAGTAACTATTTGTAGATCGAGGAGTTAATCCTCTTTTACACTTAATGCCCGACTAGCATATACATAAGTTTTACGTTGGGGCATTTTTTATTTATTACTCCACCTCTCATAACTTCCTAATTTGGGTCCTATCATTGCATACTGGACTCACACGATTACTCACCAGTTTGCACACACTCACCTCACATGCATGCTTTTACTACTAACAACTTTTCAGTTGGATGCAAAGAAAAATATCCTATGAGGTTTCAATTCTGATCTTCTTTTTAAAAGATTGAATGCAAAAATGGCCCCTTGACATTTTTACTGAGAAAGACAATTTTATCCTAGCCAAATCATGCAGGGGGCTTAAAAATTACCACACTGACAAGTTCTTTTTGAGTTCTTGTAGGAAAACCTACCCCGGTTGCATTCATGGTATCCGACTTGCTAATAACTCTGGTTTTGTTCTTTATTCCTCTTACATTTTTAAAATGCTTAATTCATTTTTTTTTGTTGGTTTGATTCTATATGAGTGAGTTGAGGGGCTACACATATGAAATAGTTTTGTTTGTTTCTTATTATGTCATGTTATTTTATGTTATTGATATATTTGAGTATTTAACTCATGTGGTACATGATCCAGATCTCAATGAAAAAGACTTCATGCAAGACTATGCATAAGAAGTTAAAGCATTGGATGAAACCTGAACCAATTCGTATTAAAAATATTTATTATTTGGAATTAAATCGTTGTTGTTGCTTGTACAATAGTTATCTAATTTAACTTATTATTGTTAGTTTTAAAAAAAAATTTCTAGTGATATTTGATTATAGTGGGCCTGCAGCAATCAATAAATTTTGGTGTTTGACATGTGCATGCCAAAATTAATGTAATTACATTTTTGACAGGCAATTATTGCTTTCAGCTGCCAACAACTCTTGTTTTGTTTCGTGTTCGTCTTTCATTTCTGAATGCTTAGTTCATTTCTAATGTCTTTTTTTTTTGGCTTGGTTTGATTATCTATAAATGAGTTATGGGCCTGAAGTTATTGTTTCACTTCTAATGTTGTTTGGTTTTCCTTTTTTTTTTTTTTCCTTTCTTGGTTTGATTATCTATGAATGAGTTGAGGGGCATAATATATTTATTGCATTCAACTGCCAAAACCTTTGGTTTTGTTCTTTATTCATCTTTGATTTTTGAAATGCTATTTTTTAATATTATATTTTTAATTTTTTTTATGGTTTGCTTTGGTTATCTATGGATCAATTGAAGGGCTTGCATTTTTTATAGATATTTATTGCTTTAAGCTGCTAACAACTCTTTTTTTTTTTTTTTTTTTGTATTCATCTTTCATTTCTAAAATTATTAATTCATTTTTAATGCTGTTCCTTTTTTTTTGGCTTGGTTTGATTATCTATGTATGAGTTGGGGGGCCAATACTTTGATTCATTTGAAATAGTTTTAGTTTATAATATTATTTTTCTTGTCACATCAATCTCGCCTTCGTTTTGCAGATGGTATATTATTAAAATTCGACAACTTGTAATTGCCATGTCATCCTTTTTTCGTCTTTGATTTTTATTTTAATGGAGCAACAGGTTAGCTCCAATATATATGGCAATAACTATACTAGATTGCTCACTTATTTGATAGTATGTCTCTTACTTTTTCTTAAATGTGATATATGGTTAAATGACATGAGTTGCTTTAGGTGCTCTTTATTTATTGTTTTTGTGTTACCTTGTCCTAGTATGGTTATTGCATTATTTATAAAGCATATGGTGAAATGTACCATATATTTTATTTGGATTTTCTTTTTATTATTTCCTATGATTCGTATGAAATAGTTTTGATTTATAATTATTTATCTTATCAAATCTAACTTTTATCTATTTCGTAGATGATTTCGTGCATTAGTAAAAATAGACAACTTTTATTTGATGATCCTTTTTCCTCCTTCAATTTGATTTCAATGGAGTAACGGGTTAGATGAAATTATGGGGTTACTATTCTAGACCATTCACTTATTTGCTAATTAGTCTCTTACTCTTTCTTAAATGCAGTATATGAATAAAAGATATGAATTAGTTTGAGTGCTCTATACTTCTTGTATTAACTTGTCCTATATGATTGTTGCATTATTTATATAATGCATAAGGTGACATATGAGATAGAATAGATGATTTTTAGATTTTCTTTTTATTATGCCATGTTTTTTATACATTTGTATATTTGAATCATGTGGTTTATTAATCCAAATTTCTATGAACATGTCCTAATGCAAGACTATGGTCAAGAAGCTAAAACATTGGATGAAACCAACCATGGGAAATGAATGTGGGAATCAGTTGGCAAAAATTGTCCATGTTCAGATCTAGACGTTACACCTTAAGCCCCATGCCCCCTTGAGATGGTTGAATTAATGTATGATTTAAACTATTCAACTGAAGGAAAGCAGTTTTGATTGAGTAGTTTTGGTTTAGCGAGGAAGGTTCAGTTCCTTGAAAAATAAAGAAGAGTGGGGCTTTATTTACTTATTTTATTTTTCTCCTTTAAGGACTTATGTTTAATCTTTTTCATAACAATAAATATGTCAATACAACTAGACTTTTATTATTCGAGATGTTTAAAACTGAACCATACATTTAAAAAGAAAATTTTCAGTTTTGAGTCCATTTTGGCATTTCAGTCCATTTTGGCTAAGAACTGTAATGATTTATAGAAATATTTGCAAAGCCCCTAGCTATATGCAAACTACGAAATAGTTTCATTTCATATTATGAGTTCATGTTTGAGTTTGCATTTCTAATTTTATATTGTCATGTAGGCAGCTTATAAATTGTTTTTTGGCATGCTGAAATAATTGTGTTCGCTCCACAGTAATTTATCATTTGGTGGTTCCATCTGACCAATTCTAGCTAAAATCGGCTCTTCTATAACCTTTTATGTTATCCAGGTGTTAAGAGGGGAAATTGGATGGCCCATCAAGTGTAATCCCACTACCGATGGCAAACTCTTGGATTTCTCACTGGTATGTGTTAGAAATTAAATCTCTATTTTATTTTATTGTATATGGTATAATATTTTCATTAGTGTATGAATTTTATAATGAAATGCTTATTGATGTATGCATTTTACAATGAAATGCTCTTAATATGATCTTGTAGACATCACTTGGAGAGGTAAAAAAGGACAAAGGAAGTGACTCAGTACCTCTCTCTATAAAGATTGGTGATCAGAAGTTAGTCATTAGGATAATTTCATCAGAGAAGTGTACTCACATGTCATTTGATCTAGTTTTCAAGAAAGAATTTGATTTCTCTCATAGCTGGAAGCATTGGAGTGTTTACTTTTGTGGTTAATATATAACTCCCTATAAAGAAGAATGGCCATCAGATTGTTCCATTGCAAGTGGTTTCCTCTTTTGTTATTGAATGCCTCGTGGCATTTTACTTTGGGTGTATATTTTCTTATTGGTTTTGGTCCTTGATGCTATGCTTTTCTCATTATCACGTCTGAGGATCTAATTGGTAACCTTCAAATATTTTTTCTAGATATCTTACTGTTGCTTTTTACCATGCCTTATGTATTACATTTTTTTGCCTTTTAACATATGAAATATGTTCTTTCTAATTTTAAATCTTTCAGATATTCATTTTGATTTCGAGGGGACTCATGCATTTCTAGCAAAAGAAAATGGTCCATTTTGCTTCTTTTTCTGCCTATTTGCTAACAAATGGTTTCATATGTCTAACATGCTGACTGGTTAGGTTTTCACATACCTTACAATTTTAATATCAGGTATCCTCCTTTAAATATTTGAGGAAAAAAAGGGTAATTAAGATATGTAATTGGATGCAATTAGTATGTATGTAATGAAAGGTCTGATATTCTCCATTGGAGTTTTCTATAAATCTACTCACCATCATCCCTTTGTTTTGTGCATGGTCTTATTCTACTATTTACTATATAGATTTCTTCCTTCTATGTTTGCATTTTTGGTCTTTTCTTCACCTGTCTTGTTTTGCACAGCTGTTTTTCTTGGAATCCTATTGAGTTATTGTTTCTCCAATTGGAATAATTGCAGAAACTCTATGGGGTTAGTTTTGTTTCATTAAAATGTGCCAAGAGCAAGGTAATCTTCATTTCTTTATGTTACTTTATTCTCCCAAGTAGTATATGTTGATGACTTGATTCTCTACATTAGGTTCTATATCTTTTTGAGGGTGATAGTGTTGCCTTGATATTTGAACTAAATCCATCCACTTTGACATTTTTAGCTCATATTCTTTATATAGTGAAACTCCAATAGGAAATTAAGCTTGCAATGCTTTGTTTATGAATAATTGTTGTGCATTTAAATGGCTTCATACTTGCCCTTCTATTTATTTGTTTGTAATGGTTTGTTTTCAATATGATTTCTCATTTTTGTTTCCATGTTTTCTATAGTGGTATTTCTATTGGTTTCCTAATGTTTCTTATGGCGGATGCAATTTTCTCTTTTATGATGGATGCAATTTTCTCTTTTCTAGTTTAATTTTGTAGTATAGGGTTTTTAGTGTAGATAATTTTTTATGGTGTGTATAGGACTATAATTAATTTAATTTTAGTGTATTTATTTCTGTTTTGTATAGATTTTGAGTATGATTTTTAGATTTTCTTTTAAGATATGTTTAAACCATATGAATTGATCTCGCCTTGTCGATCGACTCCGCTCTCACTGGGTTTTATTACTACTTGCATTTGAATTGTTGAACAAGTTTTTGGTGCCATAGCTGAGGAGCACCATATGAGGTAATCTTTTTAACTTTCTCTCTTTAGTTTATTGATTTGTGGGATTTGTTACTTTATAGGAGGTGCATGCATGGAATGTTTTGACCTGCACATAATAAAAAAACAGGAAATTCAAATTCTAAGATTTTGATTGAAATCTGATTTTTGGTTTTATTTTCGAACTCATAAAGCTATTTTTTAGGAATATAAAATTTTGCAAAGTTGTCTTTGTTAGCATGTTTTATTGTCTTTTTTCCTATTCTCACTTTTTTTCTATTCTTTCTTTCTATTCCATTTTTTCTATTCTTTTGTCCTCTGTTTTGTTTTTTCAGTATCTATTTCCATTCCATTTTCTTCTATTATCCTCTTTATCTATTGTCTTCTTTTTTTATTCTCTATTTATATCTACTATTTTTTTTATTATCTATGTTTTATATTCTCTTTTTTTCCTATTCTCTATAGATTTTTACTATTTTCTATCTCTTTTTTCACATCTTTTTCTATTCTCTGTGTGTTTCTAGTAATCTTTTCTATTCTCTGTTTTTCTATTTTCTTTTCCCCCATTTTTCCTATTATCAATTTATTTTAACTATTTTCTTCCTTCTGTGTTTGCATTTTTGTCTCTTCTTCATCTGTCTTGTTTTGCACTATTGTTCTTCTTGGAACCCTATTGTATTATTGTTTCTCCAACTAGAATAATTGCACAAACTGTATAGGGTCAGTTTGGGTTCGTTTCACTAAAATGTGCCAAGAGCAAGGTAATCTTCATTTGTTTGTTACTTTCTTCTCCCAAGTGGTATGTGTTGATGACTTGTTTTCTACATTAGGTTTTATCTTTTTCACGGTGATAGTGTTGCCTTGATATTTGAACTAAATCCATCCACTTGGATAATTCTAGCTCATATTCTTTATATAGTTGAAAACTCTAACAAGAAATTAAGCTTGCAATGCTTTGTTCATGAATAATTGTTGTGCATTTAAATGGCTTCATACTTGTCCTTCTATTTATTTGTTTTTTAATGGCTTGTTTTCAATATATTTTCTCATTTTCTGCAATGGTATTTCTATTGGTTTTCTAATGTTTCTTATGGTGGATGCAGTTTTCTCTTTTCTAGTTTAGGTTTGTAGTGTAGCATTTTTAGTTTAGATAATTTTTTATGGTGTGTAAAGGACTGTAATTAATTTAATTTTAGTGTATTTAATTCTGATATGTTTTTAAGACAGGTGCAAGTTCTATGAATTGATCTCGCCTTATCGATCAACCTGGTCCTCACCGGTTTTATTACTATTTCATAACCTTGCGTTTGGATTGTCAAACAAGATCTTGGTGCCGTTGCCGAGAGCACCATATGAGGTAATCTTTTTAAATTTTTCTCTTTAGTTTATTGCTTTGTGGTATTTGTTATTTTATTTGTCATAATATTAATTTTAGGAGGTGCATACTTGGAATGTTTTGACTAGCGTATAATCGAAAAGAATGAAATTTAAATTCTAAAATTTTGATTGAAATCTAATTTTTGGGTTAATTTTCAAACTCATGAAGTGTTGCCTTGATATTTGAACTAAACCCATCCACTTTGACAATTAGCTCATATTCTTCATATAGTTAAACTCTAATAGGAAATTAAGCTTGCAATGCATTGTTCATGAATAATTGTTGTGCATTTAAATGGCTTTATACTTGCCCTTCTATTTATTTGTTTGTAATGGCTTGTATTTAATTTGTTCTCTCATTTTTGTTTATATATTTTCAATAGTGGTATTTCTATTGGTTTTCTAATGTTTCTTATGGTAGATGCAGTTTTCGCTTTTTTAGTTTAGATTTGTAGTGTAGGGTTTTAGTTTAGATAATTTTGTATGGTGTGTAAAGGACTATAATTAATTTAATTTTAGTGTATTTCATTCTGGTTTGTATAGATTTATAGTAGAATTTTTAGATTTTTTTTTTAAGACAGGTGCTTGCATGAATTGATTTCACCTTTTTGTTCGACCCAGTTCTCACCGGGTTTTATTACTAATTCACAACCTTGCATTTGGATTGTCGAATAAGTTCTTGGTGCCGTTGCCGGGGAGTACGAAATGATGGAATCTTTTTAACTTTCTATTTGTAGTTTATTGCTTTGTGGTATTTGTTACTTTATTTTTCATAATATTAATTTTAGGAGGTGCATGCAAGGATTGTTTTGATTGGTGACTAATCCAAAAAAAAAAAAAGAAACTTAAATTCTAAAATTTTGATTGGAATATAATTTTTGGTTTAATTTTCAGACTCAAAAAGTGTTGCTTTGATATTTGAACTAAATCTATCCAGTTTGACAATTCTAGCTCATATTGTTTATATAGTTAAACTCCAGTAGTAAATTAAGCTTGCAATGCTTTGTTTATGAATAATTGTTAGAATTTGAATGGCTCTTCATATTTGCCCTTCTATTTATTTGTTTGTAATGGCATGTTTTCAATTTGTTCCTATATTTTTAACAGTGGTATTTTCTATTGGTTTTCTAATGTTTCATATGGTGGATGCAACTTTACCTTTTTTAGTTTAGGTTTGTAGTGTAGGGTTTTAGTTGAAATAATTTTTTATGGTGTGTAAAGAACTGTAATTAATTTAATTTGTGTATTTAATTATGGTTTGGATAGATTTTGAGTAGGATTTTTTAGATTTTCTGTTAAGATAGGTGCAAGTTGTATGAATTAATCATGCTTTGTCGATGAACCCAGTTTTCACCTGGTTTTATTTTTACTTCACAACCTTGCATTTGGATTGTCATACAAGTTCGTGGTACCATTGCCGAAGAGTGCCATATGAGGTAATCTTTTTAACTCTCTCTTTAGTTTGTTGCTTTTTGGGATTTGTTACTTTATTCGTCATAATATTAGTTTTAGGAGGTACATGCATAGAATGCTTTAACCGGCGCCTAATCGAAAATAAGGAAATTTAAATTCTAAAATTTTGATTGAAATCTGATTTTTGGTTTAATTTTCGAACTCATAAAGTGTTGCCTTGATATTTGAACTAAATCTATCCACTTTGACAATTCTTGCTCATATTCTTTATATAGTTCAACACCAATAGGAAATGATGCTTGCAATGCTTTGTTTATGAATAATGGTAGTGCATTTAAATGGCTTCATACCTGCCCTTCATTTTATTTGTTTGTAATGGCAGTTTTTCAATATGTTCTCTCATTTTTGTTCCTATATTTTTTTATAGTGGTATTTCTATTGGTTTTTTAATGTGTCTTATGGTGGATGCAGTTTTCTCCTTTTTAGTTTAGGTTTGTAGCAGGTTTTTAATTTAGATAAATTTTTATATCATGTAAAGGATTGTAATTAATTTAATTTTTGTGTATTTAATTATGGTTTGTATAGATTTTGAGTAGGATTTTTAGATTTTCTTTTAAGACAGGTGCAAGTCGTCTGAATTGATCATGCCTTGTTGATTGACCTGGTTTTCATCGGGTTTTGATACTACGTCACAACCTTGCATTTGGATTGTCATATAAGTTCTTGGTGCCATTGCCGAAGAGTGTCATCTGAGGTAATCCTTTTAATTCTCTCTTTAGTTTATGGCTTTGTGGGATTTGTTACTTTATTTGTCATAATATTCGTTTTAGAAGGTGCATGCATGGAATATTTTGACTGGCGCCTAATCAAAAGAAAGGAAACTTAAATTCTAAAATTTTGATTGAAATATGATTTTTAGTTTAATTTTCAAACTCATAAAGTGTTGCCTTGATATTTGACCTAAATCCATCCACTTTGACAATTCTTGCTCATATTCTTTATATAGTTAAACTCCAATAGGAAATTAAGCTTGTAATGCTTTGTTCTTGAATAATTGTTGTGCATTTAAGTAGCTTCTTTATTACTTGCCCTTCTATTTATTTGTTTGTGATGGCTTGTTTTCAATTTGTTCTCTCATTTTTGTTCCTATATTTTCAACAGTGGTATTTTTATTGGTTTTTTAATGTTTCTTATGGTGGATGTAGTTTTCTGTTTTTTAGTTTAGGTTTGTTCTGTAGGGTTTTAGTTTACATAATTTTTTATGGTGTGTAAAGGACTGTAATTAATTTAATTTTTGCGTATTTAATTCTGATTTGTATAGATTTTGAGTAGGATTTTTAGATTTTCTTTTAAGATAGGTGCAAGTCATATGAATTGATCACGCCTTGTCGATCGACCTGGTTTTCACCGAGTTTTATTACTACTTTACAATCTTGCTTTTGTATTGTTATACAAGTTGTTGGTGCCATTGCTGCAGTGTCCCACATGAGGTAATCTTTTTAACCCTCACTTTAGTTTGTTGCTTTGTGGGATTTCTTGCTTTATTTGTCATAATATTAGTTTTAGGAGGTGCATGCATGGAATGCTTTGACCGGCACCTAATAAAAAAATGAAATTTAAATTTTAAAATTTTGATTGAAATTTGATTTTTTGATTTAATTTTTGTACCTATAAGTGTTGGCTTGATATTTGAACTAAATCTATCCATTTTGACAATTTTAGCTCATATTCCCTATATAGTTAAACTCCATTAGGAAATTAAGCTTGCATTGCTTTGTTCACGAATAATTGTTGTGCATTTAAATGGCTTCTTCGTACTTGCCCTTTTATTTATTTGTTTATGATGGCTTGTTTTCAATTTGCTCTCTCATTTTTGTTCTTATATTTTCGACAATGGTATTTCTGTTGGTTTTTTAATGTTATTGTGGATGCAATTTTCTCTTTTTTAGTTTAGGCTTGTAGTGTAGTGTTTTAGTTTACATAATTTTTTATGGTGTGTAAAGGACTCTAATTAATTAAATTTTGTGTGTATTTAATTCTAGTTTGTATAGATTTTGGGTTGGATTTTTAGATTTTCTTTCAAGACAGGTACAAGTCATACGAATTGATCACGCCTTCTCGATCAACCAGGTTTTCATCGTATTTTATTACTACTTTACAACCTTGCATTGGATTGTTGTACAAGTTTGTAGTGCCATTGCTGTTGAACGCCATATGAGATAATCTTTTAATCCCCTCTTCTTAGTTTGTTGATTTGTGAGATTTGTTACTTTATTTGTCATAATATTATTTTTTTGAGGTGTATGCATTGAATGTTTTGAACGGCGCCTAATCGAAAAAAATGAAATTTAAATTCTAAAATTTTGATTGAAATCTGATTTTTGGTTTAATATTCGAACTCATAAAGTGTTGCCTTGCTATTAGAACTAAATTCTCTTCTATGACAATTCTAGCTCATATTCTTTATATAGTTAAACTCCAATTGGAAATTAAGCTTGCAATGCTTTGTTCATAAATAATTGTTTTGCATTTAAATGGCTTCTTCATACGTGCCCTTCTATTTATTTGTTTGTAATAGCTTGTTTTCAATTTGTTCTCTCATATTTGTTCCTATAACAGTGGTATTTCTATTGGTTTTTTAATGTTTCTTGTGGTTGATGCAGTTTTCTTTGTTCCAATTTTAGGTTTGTAGCGTAGGGTTATTTAGTTTAAATAATTTTTTATGTTGTGTGAAGGACTATAATTAATTTAATTTTTGTGTTTTTAATTCTAGTTTGTATAGATTTTGTGTAGGATATTTAGATTTTCTTTTAAGATAGGTGCAAGTTGTATGAATTGATCACGCATTAATGATCGACCCGGTTTTCTCTAGTTTCTATTACTACTTTACATCCTTGCATTTGGATTGTCATACAAGTTCTTGGTGCAATTGCTGGAGAGCACCATATAAGGTAATTTTTTTAACTCTCTCTTTAGTATATGGCTTTGTGGGATTTGTTACTTTATTTGTCATAATATTAGGTATAGGAGGTGCATGCACGGAATGTTTTGATTGGCGCCAAATTGAAAAAAAGGAAATATAAGTTCTAAAATTTTGATTGAAATCTGATTTTTGGTTTAATTTTTGAACTCATAAATTGTTGCCTTGATATTTGAACAAAATCCATCTACTTTGACAATTCTAGCTCATATTCTTTATATAGTTAAACTGCAACAGGAAATTAAGCTTGCAATGGTTTGTTCTTGAATAATTGTTGTGCACTTAAATGGCTTCATACTTGCCCTTTTTTTTTGTTTATAATGGTAACTTTTCAATTTGTTTTCTGATTTTTGTTCCTATATTTTTTACAGTGGTATTTCTATTGGTTTTCTAATGTTTCTTATAGTTGATGTAGTTTTCTCTTTTCTAGTTTAGGTTTGTCATGTAGGGTTTTTAGTTTAGATAATTTTTTATGTCATGTGAAGGATTGTAATTAATTTAATTTAGTGTATTTTATTCTAGTTTAGATAGATTTTGAGTAGGATTTTTAGATTTTCTTTTAAAACAAATGCAAGTTGTATGAATTGATCATGCCTTGTCGATTGACCCTACGACTTCACAACCTTGCATTGGATTGTCGTACAAGTTCTTGGTGCCGTTGCCAGAGAGCGCCATATGAGGTAATCTTTTTAACTCTCTCTCTTTTGTTTATTGCTTTTTGGGATTTGTTACTTTATTTGCATGCATGGAATGTTTTGACCGGTGCATAATCGAAAAAAAGGAAATTTAAATTCTAAAATTTTGCTTGAAATCTGTTTTTTGGTTTCATTTTCGAACTCATAAAGTGTTGTCTTGATATTTGAACTAAATCCATCCACTTTGACAATTCTAACTCATTCTTTATATAGTTAAATTCCAAAAGGAAATTAAGCTTGCAATGCCTTTATTCATGAATAATTGTTATCCATTTAAATGGCTTCTTACTTGCCCATCTTTTATTTGTTTGTAATGGCAGTTTTTCATTATGTTCTCTCATTTTTTGTTCCTATATTTCTACAGTGGTATTTTTATTGGTTTTTTAATGTTTCTTATGGTGGATGTAATTTTTTCTTTTCTTGTTTAGGTATGTAGTGTAGGGTTTTTAGTTTAGATAATTTTTTATGTTGTGTAAGGGATTGTAATTAATTTATTTTTTGTGTATTTAATTCTTATTTATATAGATTTTGAGTAGGATGTTTAAATTTTCTTTTGAGACAGGTGCAAGTCATATGAATTGATTACGCCTTGTCGATCAACCCGGTTTTCACCAGGTGTTATTACTACTTCACAACTTTGCATTTGGATTGTCGTACAAGTTCTTGGTGCCATTGCTAGAGAGTGTCATATGAGGTAATCTTTTTAACTCTCTCTAGTTTATGGCTTTGTGGGTTTTATTATTTTATTTATCATAATATTAGTTTTAGGAGGTGCATGCATGGAATGTTTTCACTGGCGCCTTGTCGAAAAAGAGAAAATTTAAATTCTAAAATTTTGATTGAAATTTGATTTTGGGTTTAATTTTCAAACTCAAAGTGTTGCCTTGATATTTTAACTAAATCTATCTACTTTGACATTTCTAGCTCATATTCTTTATATAGTTAAACTTCAATGGAAAATTAAACTTGCAATGCTTTGTTCGTAAATAATTGTTGCGCATTTAAATGGCTTTTTCTTACATGCCCTTCTATTTATTTGTTTGTAATGGCTTCTTTTTAGTTTGTGCTCTCATTTTTAACTGTGGTATTTCTGTTAGTTTTCTAATGTGTCTTATGGTGGATGCAGTTTTCTCCTTTTTAGTTTAGGTTTGTAGCAGGTATTTAGTTTAGATAATTTTTTATGTCGTGTAAAGGACTGTAATTAATTTAATTTGTACGTATTTAATTCTAGTTTGTATAGATTTTGGGTAGGATTTTTAGAATTTCTTTTAAGACAGGTGCAAGTCGTATGAATTGATCACGCCTTGTTGATCGACCTGGTTTTCACTGGGTTTTATTACTATGTCACAACCTTGCATTTGGATTGTCATACAAGTTCTTAGTGCCGTTGCCGGAGAGTACCATATGAGGTAATTCTTTTAACTCTCTTTTAGTTTATGGCTTTGTGGGATTTGTTAGTTTATTTGTCATAATATTCATTTTAGGAGTTGCATGCATAGAATGTTTTGATCGGCGCCTAATGAAAAGAAAGGAAACTTAAATTCTAAAATTTTGATTAAAATCTGATTTTTGGTTTAATTTTTAAACTCGTTAGTGTTGCTTTGATATTTGAACTAAATCTATCCACTTTGACAATTCGAGCTTATATTCTTTATATAGTTAAACTCCAATAGTAAATTAAGCTTGCAATGCTTTGTTCATAAATAATTGTTGTGCATTTAAATGGCTTTTTCTTACATGCCCTTTTATTTATTTGTTTGTAATGACTTCTTTTCAGTATGTGCTCTCATTTTTTACAATGGTATTTCTATTGGTTTTCTAATGTGTCTTGTGGTGGATATAGTTTTCTCCTTTTTTGTTTAGGTTTGTAGTGCAGGTTTTTAGTTTAGATAATTTTTTATGTCGTGTAAAGCACTATAATTAATTTAATTTTTGTGTATTTAATCCTTGTTTGTATAGATTGAGTAGGATTTTTAGATTTTCTTTCAAGACAGGTGCAAGTTGTCTGAATTGATCACGTCTTGTCGATTAACCCTGTTTTCATTGGGTTTTATTATTGCTTTAAAACCTTGCATTTGGATTGTCGTACAAGTTTTTCGTGCCGTTGTTGGAGAGTGCCATATGAGGTAATCCTTTTAACTCTCTCCTTAGTTTATGGCTTTGTGGGATTTGTCACTTTATTTGTCATAATATTTGTTTTAGGAGTTGCATGCATGGAATGTTTTGACTAGCGCCTAATCAAATGAAGGGAAATTTAAATTCTAAAATTTTGATTGAAATCTGATTTTTGGTTTAATTTTCGAACTCATAAAGTATTGCCTTGATATTTGAACTAAATCCATCCAGTTTGATAATTCTAGCTCATATTCTTTATATAGTTAAAGTCCAATAGTAAATTAAGCTTATAATGTTTTTGTTGATGAATAATTGTTGTGCATTCAAATGATTTATTCAAATGGTTCATGAATAATCCATCCTGTTGCCTATTCTCTTTTTTATTTTTATTATTTTTTTTCTCCATTTATTTCTGTGTTTCATTCCTATTCTCTATTCTTTATATTTTCTATTTTTTGAATTTTTTAATATTCTCTATTTTATTTATTTCTACAATTTCTTTAGTATTCCCTTTTTTTAATCCTCAATTCTCTATTCTCTTTTTTTTTCTATTTTCATTATTTTTTATTCTCTATTTAATTCTAGCGTTTTTTGTCCTCAATTTTTTTATATTACATTTTCCTATCCTCCCTTTTTTTGGTATTCATTTTTATCTATTTTTTTTCCTTCTATTCTCTTTTTTTAATTATTTTTTTCTATTTTTAATATAATTTTTCTATTCTCTTTTTATATTATCTTTCTTTTTTCAATTATCTTTTCTTCGAGTCTTTTTTGTATTTATTTTTATCTATTTTATTCTACTTTTTTCTTTTTCTTTTATCTTTTTCTATTTTTCTTGTAATCCATTTTTTTAATTGTCATTTTCTATTCTCCTTTTTATTTTCCTTTTCTTCTATTCTCCTCTTTTTCTATTTATTTTTTTAAATTTCTATTTATTTCTACTAGTTTTTCTATATCCTCTATGTTTTATATTTTTTTATTTATTTTATTCTCTACTTTTTCAATTTTTCATATTCTCTATTTATTTCTACCATTTTTATTTTTCTCTATTTTTTATTATCTCTTTCTTTCAACTATTTTTTATATTCGATATTTTTCAAATTCTCTAATTTCTCTATTCTCGTTTTTTCCTATTCTCTATTTTTTATAATATTTTTTCATTCCTTTTTTTTTTTTTTTTACTTTTTTGTTTCTATTTTTTCTCTATGTTTCATTTCATTTTCCATTCTTCATATTTTTTATTTTTTTTAATTCATATTTTTCTATTTATTTTTCCTACCCTATTTAATTTTACTATTCTCTATTTGTTTTTACTTTTTTTCTATTCTCTATTGTTTTCTATTATGCTTTTTGTATCCCTTATTCTTTATATTCCATTTTTATCTATTTTCCTTTTCTTATGTTCAATAATTTTTTTTTTGGTATTTTCTGTTTTCCAACTCTCTTTTTTATATTCACTTCTTCTACTCCATTTTTTCATTTCCTTTTTATTCTGCTGCTTTTTCTCTATTTTCTTTTTTTTCCTATGTTCTTTTTTTTTTTTTGATCTCTTAGCTTTTTTCAATTCTTTTTTAACTTCATTTTTTTCTATTATTTTTCTAATCTCTTGTTTTTTTAATTTTCCTTTTTTCTCTTTTTTATTCTTTTTTATCTAATCTTTTTTTAATTATCTTTTTTCCCGTCTCTTTTTCTATCCTCTATTTTTTTATTTGATTTTTTCCTATTCTCTTTTTATTTTTACTATTTCATTTGATTCTCTATTATTTTCTTTTACTTTTTTTCTATTTTCTATTTATTTCTACTATTTTCTTCCTATTATGTATTCTTTATAATCTCTATTTCTCAATTCTTATTTTTTCTGTTCTCTTTTTACGTATTCTTTTTTCTTCTATGCCTTATTTATTTCTACTACTTTTTACATTCTCTCCTTTTTTCTTCTCTTTATAGTTATTTTGTATTTTTTATTCTCTATTTATCTCTACTTTTTTCTATTCTCAATTTTCTTCTATTACTTTCTTTTTCGTATTCCCTTGTTTGAATTCTTTATTATTATCTATTTTAATCTACTTTTTCTTTCTATTCTCTTTTTTTCTACTTTCTATTTTTGGGTTCTCTTTTTTTCAATTTCTTTTTTTCTATTCCATTTTTAATCTATTTCTTTTTTTAATTCTCTTTTTTCCTGGTCTCTTTATGTCCTTCTCTTTTTGTCTTTTATTTTCTTTATTCCATTTTCTTCTATTCTTTTTTCTTTTATTTTCATTTCTTTATTTTCCCTTCTTATTACCTTTTTTATTCTTGTTTTCTTCTATTATTCGCTTTTCCTTTTGAATTTTTTTCTATTCTAAATTTCTTTCTGATAGTTTTTTCACTCTCTATTTTTTATATTCTTTATTTTTTCTAGACTCTTTTTTTGCCTATGCTCTATTTCTTTCTAATATTTTTTACATTCTCTAATTTTTCTTTTCTCTTTTATGTTTCATTTGTTTTCCGATTCTCTCTTTAATTCTATTATTTTTTTCCTTCTTCTATTTTTATTTTTCCAAATTATTTTTACTACTTTTTTGTTATATTTTTTATATTCTATATTTTTTTTACTATTTTTCTTATTCTCTTCTTATTTCGATGATTTTTGTCTCTATACTCTATTTTCATAGATTCTCTGTTATGTCTATTCTCTCTTTTTTTTATATATATTCTCAATTTATTTCTATAATTTTTTAAATTCTTTGATTTTTTACCTTCTCCTTTTTCCTTTTTATTGTTCCATATTTATTTTTGATATTTCTTTCTCTATGCCCTATTTTCATATATTATCTATTTTGGTTTAGGGGCTTAGGGTTTCAGGCATACATTTTAGGGTTTAGGTTTGTTTTTGGGGTTTAGGGTTTAGGGTGTTTTAGGTTTAGAGTTTAGTGTTTAGTGTTTAGGGTTTGGGGCTTAGGGTTTAGGGTTTTAGGGCTCAAGGTTTAAGGTTTAGGATTTAGGCTTTGGGTTTTAGGGTTTTGGGGTTTTAGATTCAGGGTTCAGGGTTCAGGGTTTATGGTTTGGGGTTTGGGGTTTAGGGTTTAGGCTCAAGGTTTAGGGCTTAGGGTTTTAGGGTTTTGGAGTTTCAGATTCAGGGTTCAGGATTTATGGTTTGGGGTTTAGGGTTTAGGTTTTAGTTTAGGGCTTTAGGTTTTAGGGTTACAGTTTTGGGTTTAAGGTTTTAGGGTTTTATGGTTTGATGGTTTTAGGGTAGGGTTTTGGGTTTTGGGTTTTGGTTTAGGGTTTTAGGCTTTAGAGTTTATCTATTGGTATTCTCCTTTTTATTCTCCTTTTCATCTATTCTCCTCTTTAACTATTATTTTATTTTTCTACTCTCTATTTATTTCTACTATTTTTTTCTATTAATTATATTTTATATTCTTTTTTTCCTTTCCTTTATAGATTTATATGATTTTTTTATTCTCTTTATTCTCATTTTTTCTATTCTATTTTTTTATATTTTATCTTTTTCTATTCTTTTGTTCAATATTCTATTTTTTTTCTATTCACTTTCCCCCTATTTTTTTCTTTTTATACCCTCTTTTTTATCATTCTTTTTTTTCTTTTATCCACTTTTTCTATTGACTCCCTAAAGCTATTCTCTATTTATTTCTACTATTTTATCTATTCTTGATTATTAATATTCTCTTTTATCCATTTCTTTTCTTATTCTCTTTTTATTTCTACTATTTTCTATCCTCTAATTTTCATATTCTATTTTTTTCTAGTCTCTTTTCATTTCTACTATTTTTTCCTATTCTTAATTATTTATATTATCTATTTATTTTTACTATTTTGTTATATTCTCTATTTTCTTTATTCTTTTTTTATTTCTTTTTTGTCTATTCTATATTTATTTCTAACTTTTTCTATTCTCTTTTTTTCAATTTATTTTTTTCTATTCTTTTTTTTTTGTTTCATTTTTTCTATTATCTTTTTCTTTACTTTTTTTAAAGATCTTTTCCACTTCTCTGCTTAATTCTCCTCTTTTTCTATTCTGCTTGGTTTTTCAAATCTCTATTTATTTCTACTGATTTTTTTTCTATTCTCCATTTTAATATTCTTTGCTTTTATGTGTTCTCTTTTTTTCTTATTCTTTATTTATTTCCATTATTTTTAATCTCTTTAATTTTCTTTTTTATAGTCTTTATTTGTTTCTACTATTTTTCTATTCTCCTTATTTCCCTTTTTTTTTCTGGTTTTAAACTTATCTCTTTAATATTTTTCTACTCTTTGATTTTTGTTTTCTCTACTTGTTTCTACTATTTTTATATACCTTATTTTCTCTTATTCGCTAGTTATCTTTTCTATTTTTTTATCTTTTTTTTTCTATTATCTTTTTTCTATTCTTTATTTATTTCTACTATTTTTTTTTTCCTATTCTCCATTTTATCAATTGTCATTTTTTTCTATTCTTTTTTTTGCCCTATTCTCTTTTCTCTTGCACTCTATTTACTTTTTATTTCTTTAATATTTGCTATTTTTAATTTATTTTTTATTTTCCCATTTTACTATTTGTCTATTTTTCTGTTCTCTATTTCATTCTACTTTTCTTTATTTTATATTTTTTCTAGTACTTTTTTGTATTTCCCTTTTTATTATTCTTTTTTATCTATTTTTTCATTCTATTCTCTTTTTTTATATTCATTTTTTCTCTTCTATTTTTTATATTCCTTTTTTCCTTTATAATTTCTAATTTCTCTTTTTTGTTATCATTTTTTAATTTATTTTTTTCCATTTACTTTTGTTCTAGTCTTATTTTGTATTCTCTTTTTGTCTATTTTTATTTTGTTATTTTCTTTTTCTATTTTACATTTTTTTGTTTTTTTGTATTCTATTTTTTATTCTCCTTTTCTTTATTTTAATTATTTTTCTTTTTTCTTTTTTTCATTATATTTCTATATTCACCTTTTTATTTTCCTTTTATTTTATTCTCCTCTTTTTCTATTTACTTTCTTTCCTATTATCTATTTATTTCTACTAATTTTTTCTATTGTCTTTTTCATATTCTATGTTTGTAATATTCTCTACTTTTTTATTTTTCTCCATTCTCTGTTATAATATTCTCTATCACAATGTTTTCTTTTTTTTTTTTTTGCAACAGTCTTTTTTATATTCACTTCTTTCATTTCATTTTACAATTCCTTTTTTTATTCCATTGCTTTTTCTGTCTTCTCTTTTTTCTTCCTTTCCTCATTTTTCTAATCTCTTAGTTTTTCCAATTCATTTTTTAATTTTCATTTTTTTCTCTTATTTTTTCTAACCACATCTTTTTCATTTTCTTTTTTTGTTTTTTACTCTAATATCCTCTCTAATTCTCTTTTCTCAAGTATCTTTTTCTTTATCCTCTATTTTTCTCAATTCGATTTTTTCCTACTCTCTATTTTTTTACTATTTCTTTTTACTCTCTCTTTTTATTCGATTTTTTCCTACTCTCTATTTATTTCAACTATTTTCTTCCTATTATCTATTCTTTATAATCTCTATTTCTTAGTTTCTCATTTTTTTCAGTTCTCTTTTTACTTACTCTCTTTACTTCCCTCTGTTTATTTCTACTAAATTTTACGTTCTCTATGTTTTTATTCTCTTTATTGTTATTATGTATTTTTTTATTCTCTATTTATCTCTACTTTTTTCTATTCTCAATTTTCTTATATTACATATTCTTTTGCATTCCCCTTTCTGAATTCTTTATTATTATCTATTTTAATCTATCTTTTCTTTCTATTTTATATTTTTTGATTCTCTTTTTCAATTTCCTTTTTTTCTATTCACTTTTTAATCTATTTCCTCTTTATAATTCTCTTTTTTTTTCTAGTCTCTTTATTTCTTTCTCTTTTTGTCTATTGCTTTTGTTTTTATTCTCATTTTTCTCTATTTTATTTTCATTATTTCATTTTCTTCAATTCTCTTTTCCTCTATTTTTGTTTTTTATTTTCTCTACTTGTTTCTACTATTTTGATTTTCCTTATTTCCTCTTATTCCTTCTTTTTATTCTCTAATTATTTTTTCTATTTTTTTTTGCTCTTTATTCTTTCTATTATATTTTTCTATTCTCTATTTATTTCTACTAGTTTTTTTTCATATACTCTATTCATTATATTCTTCATTTTATCAATTGTCATTTTTTTCTATTCTCTTTTTTTTCCTATTCTCTTTTCTTCTGTACTTTATTTATTATTGCCATTTCTTTAAAATTCACTATTTTTAGTTTATTTTTTTATTCTCCCATTTTGCTATTTTCTTTATTTTTCTATTCTCTATTTTTTTCTATTTTCCCCTATTTTCAATTTTTTTCTATTATTTTTTTGTATTACTTTTTATCTAGTTTTTCATTCTATTCTCCTTTCTTGAATTCTTTTTTCAATTCCTTTTTTTGTATTCCTTTTTTCCTTTGTAATTTTTAATAACTCTTTTTTTATTAACTTTTTACTAATTTATTTCTTCCCATTCTCTTTTGTTCTAGTAACTTTTTGTCAATTTTATTCTATTCTTTTCTTTTTCTATTTCACAATTTTCTATTTTTTTATGCCATTTTTTATTCTCTTTTTCTCTATTTTAATTATTTTTCTTTTTTCCTTTTTCATTATATTTTTATATTCTCCTTTTTATTTTCTTTTTATTTTATTCTTCACCTTTTCTATTGACTTCTTTTCTCTATTCTCTATTTATTTCTATTATTTTTTCTATTCTTTATTTATATATTCTTTATTTATTTCAAAAATTTTTACTATTTTCTATTATAATATTTTTTTTGTATTTTTTGTTTTCTAACTCTCTTTTTTATATTCACTTGATTTATTCCATTTTACTATTCCTTTTTTTATTACATTGCTTTTTCTCTATTCTATTTTTTTCCTATCCTCTTCTTGCTAATCTCCTAGTTTTTTCAATTCATTTTTTCAGTTTCATTTTTTCCTCTTATTTTTTCTAATCTTTTTTTCTTTTTCTTTTTTTGTTTTTTTATCCCTTTTTTTCTAATATTTTTCCAACTTGCTTTTTTCTAGTCTTTTTTTTTCTATCCTCTATTTTTTCAATTTGATTTTTTTCCTCTTCTTTATTTTTTACTATTTAATTTTATTCTCTATTATTTTCTATCACTTTTTTCCTATTCTCGATTTATTTCTACTATTTTCTTCCTATTATCTATTCTTTATAATCACTATTTCTCATTTCTCATTTTTTCTTTTCTCCTTTTACTTATTCTCTTTCTTTTTCTCTCTATTTATTTCTACTAAACTTTACATTCTCTATTTTTTCATTCTCTTTATAGTTATTTTGTATTTTTTATTCTTTATTTATCGCTATTTTTTTCTATTCTTAATTTTTTTACGTTTCATTTTTTTGTATTCCCTTTTTTGAATTCTTTATTATTATCTATCATAATCTATCTTTTTTTTCTATTTTGTATTTTTTGATTCCCTTTTTTCAATTTCCTTTTTTTCTATTCACTTTTTACTCTATTTCCTTTTTTTAATTCTCTTTTTTTCTAGTCTCTTTATTTCTTCCTCTTTTTTTTCTATTGTTTTTGTTTCTATTCTTTTGTTTTTCTCTATTTTATTTCCAATTTCTTCAATTCTCTTTTCCTCTATTTCTGTTTTTTATTTTCTTTACTGATGTCTACGATTTTTATATTCCTTATTTTATCTTATTCTCTTCTTTCTATTCTCTAATTATTTTTTCTGTTTTTCTTCTATTCTCTATTTTTCTATTACTTTTTTCTATTCTTTATTTATTTCAACTAGTATTTTTTTCCTATTCTCAATTCATTATATTCTTCATTTTATCAATTGTAATTTTTTTTCTCTATTTTTTTCATTCTCACTTTTTTTACACTCTATTTATTTTTGCTAATTTTTTAATATTCATTATTTTTAGTTAATTTTTATTCTTACGTTTTTCTACTTTTGTTAATTCTCTAATCTCTATTTCCTTCTAGTTTTCTCTATTTTCAATTTTTTTCAATTATGTTTTTTTGAATTACACTTTTTTGGTATTCTTTTTTATCTATTTTTCAGTCTATTCTTTTTTTTATATTCTTTTTTTTCTCTTGTCTTTTTCATCTTCCTTTTTTCCTTTATAATTTTTAATTTCTCTTTTTTATGATCTTTTTTCTTATTTGTTTTTGCGATTCTCTTTTGCTCTAGTCTCTTTCTGTTTGTTTTATTCTATTCTTTTCTTTTTCTATTTCACATTTCTACTTTTTGTATTGCATTTTTATTCTCCTTTTCTCCATTTTTAATATTTTTCTTTTTTCTTTTTTCATTATATTTTTATATTCTCGTTTTTTTCTTTCTATTTTATTCTCCTCTTTTTCTTTGACTTTTTTCCTATTCTCTATTTATTTCTGCTATTTTTCATTCTCTTTTTTATATTCTCTATTTGTAATATTCTTTACTTTTTTTGAGTTTTTTTCCTATTCTCTATTTATTTTGACAATGTTTTCTGTTCTCTATTACAATATTTTCTAGTACAATATACTTTTTGTTTTTAATTTGTTTTCCAACTCCCTTTTTTATATTCACTTGTTTTATTCGGTTTTACTACTTTTTTATTCCATTGCCTTTTCTCTATTCACCTTTCTTTTCCATCCTCTTTTTTCTAATCTCTTAGTTTTTTCAATTCATTTTTTACTTTCATTTTTTCCCTTATTTCTTCTAATCTCTTTTTAATTTTCTTTTATTTGTTTTCTATTCTTTTTATTCTAATATTTTTTCTAATTCTCTTTTTACCAGTCTCTTTTTCTTTATCCTGTATTTTCTTCAATTCAATTTTTTCCTATCCTCTTTTTCTTTTACTATTTCTTTTTATTCTGTATTATTTTTTATTACCTTTTCTCTATTCTCTATTTATTTCTATGATTTCTTTCCTCGTACCTATTCTTTATAATCTCTATTTCTTAATTCTCATTTTTTTCTGTTCTCTTTTTACATATTCTCTTTACTTCTTCTCTTTATTTATTTCTACTAAATTTTACATTCTCTATTTTATGATTGTCTTTATAGTTATTTTGTACTTTTTATTCTCTTTGTATCTCTACTTTTTTTATTCTCAATTTTCTTATATTAATTTTTTTATTTTCACTTTTTTGAATTCTTTATTATTATCTATTTTAATCTATTTTTTCGTTCTATTTTACAATTTTTATTCTCGTTTTTCAATTTCCATTTTTTCTATTCCCTTTTTTTATCTATTTCCCTTTTTTAATTCTCTTTTCCTCTAGTCTTCTTATTTCTTTTTTTTTTTTGTCTATTGTTTTTGTTTATATTCTCTTTTTTCCTTTATTTTTGTTTCTTTATTTCATTTTCTTCAAATCTCTTTTCCTCTATTTCTATTTTTTATTTTCTCTACTTGTTACTACTATTTTTATATTCCTTTTTCTCTTATTCTCTTTTTCTATTCTCTAATTATTTTTTCTAATTTTCTTTTATTCCCTATTTTTTCTATTAATTTTTTTGTTTTCTATTATTTCTACTAGTTTTGTTTTCCTATTCTCTATCCATTATATTCTACATTTTATCAATTGTCGTTTTTCTCTATTCTCTTTTCTTTTGCACTTTATTTATTTTTTATATTTCTTTAATATTCTATATTTATAATTTCATTTTATTCACTCATTTTGCTATTTTCTTTTTTTTAATCTCAATTTCTTTCGAGTTTGCACTCTTTTAAATTTTTTTCAATTATGTTTTTTTGAATTCCTCCTGTTTGTATTCTTTTTTATCTATTTTTTCAGTCTATTCTCTTTTTTATATTTTTTTTCTTTTTTTTTCATATTCATTTTTTCCTTTATAATTTATAATTTCTCTTTTTTATGATCTTTTTTCCAATTTATTTTTCTCATTCACTTTTGTTTTATTCTCTTTTTTGTGTTCTCTTTTTGTCTATTTCATTTTATTCGTTTCTTTTTCTATTTCACTTTTTTCTACCTTTTTTTGTATTCCATTTTTTTATTCTCCTTTTCTCTATTTTTAATTTTTTTCTTTTTTCATTATATTTTTATATTCATTTTTTTATTTTCTTTCCATTTTATTCTGCTCTTGTTCGTTGACTTTTTTTTCTATTCTCTATTTATTTTTTCTATTTTTTAATTCTCTTTTTTATCTTCTCTGTTTGTAATATTCTCTACTTTTTCGATTTTTTCCTATTCTTTATTTATTTTGACAATTTTCTATTCTCTATTATAATATACTTTTTGTTTATTTTTTGTTTTCCAACTCTTTTTTAATATTCAATTGTTTTATTTGGTTTTACTACTTGTTTATTCCATTGCTTTTTCTCTATTCTCCTTTTTCTTTTATGCTCTTTTTTTTTCAATCTCTTAGTTTTTTCTATTCATCTTTTATTTTCATTTTTTTCTTATTTTTTCTAATCTCTTTTTTATAATTTTCTTTTTTTGTTTTTTATTCTTTTTATTCTAATATTTTTTCTAATTCTCTTTTTTCCAGTCTATTTTTCTCTATCCTTTATTTTTTTCAATTTGATTTTTTCTTACTCTCTATTTTTTTACTATTTTTTATTCTCTATTATATCTATTACCCTTTTTTGTATTCTCTATTTATTTCATGAGTTCTTTCCAATTATTTATTCTTTATAATCATTATTTCTCAATTCTCATTTTTTTCTGCTCCTTTTTTTTTTACTTATTCTCTTTTCTTCTTCTCTCTATTTATTTCTACTAAATTTTACATTCTCTATTTTGCGATTCTCTTTATAGTTATTTTTTATTTTTTATTCTCTTTTTATCTCTATTTTTCTCTATTCTCTATTTTCTTATATTACCTTTTTTTATATTCCCTTTTTTGAATTCTTTATTATTGTCTATTTTAATCTATTTTTTTTCTATTTTCTATTTTTATTTTCTTTTTTCAATTTCCATTTTTTTCTATTCCTTTTTTAATCTATTTCCTTTTTTTAATTCTCTAATTTTCTAGTCTCCTTATTTCTTGCTCTTTTTGTCTATTCTTTTTGTTTTTATTTTCTTTTTTCTCTATTTTATTTTCTTTATTCCATTTTCTTCAGTTCTCTTTTCCTCTATTTTTGATTTTTTATTTTCCCTACTTGTTTCCACTGTTTTTATATTCCTTATTTTCTATTATTCTCTTCTTCTATTCTTTAATTATTTTTCAGTTTTTCTTCTATTCTCTATTTTTTCTCCTACTTTTTTTCTATTCTATATTTATTTTGACTAACATTTTTTTCTATTCTCTATTCATTATATTCTCCATTACATTCTCCATTTTATCAATTGTCATTTTTTCTATTCTCTGTTTCTTTTCCTATTCTTTCTTCTTCTGCACTCTATTTATTTTTGCTATTTCTTTAATAATTACTATTTTAATTTATTTTTTATTCTCTCATTTTACTAATTTCTTTATTTTTCTGTTCTCTACTTCTTTCTACTCTTCTCTTTATTTAAGTTTTTCAATTACATTCTTTTGTATTCCCCTTTTTTTCTATTCTTTTTTTATCTATTTTTTCATTTTATTCTCTTTTTTTATGAACTTTTTTTTCTCTTCACTTTTTTTATTCCTTTTTTCCTTTATAATTTTAATTTCACTTCTTTTATTATCTTTGTTCTAATTTATTTATCCCATTCTCTTTCGCACTAGTCTCTTATTTGTGTTCTCTCCTTGTCTATTTTATTCTATTCTTTTCTTTCCCTATTTCACATTTTTCAACTTTTTTTGTGTTCCATTTTTTATTCTTCTTTTCTTTTTTTTTTGAATTATATTTTTTCTTTTTTCATTATATTTTTTAATTCTCCTTTTTTTTACTTTTATTTTATTCTCGCCTTTTTCTATTGACTTTTGTTTTTATTCTTTATTTGTTTCTGCTATTTTTTCCTATTCTTTTTTTATATTCTTTGTAATATTCTCTACTTTTTTGATTTTTTTTCCTGTTCTCTATTTATTTCGACAATTATTTTCTATTCTCTATTATAATAATTTCAATTACAATACATTTACGTATTTCTTATTTTCCAACTCTCTTCTTTGTTTTCACATTTTTCATTCCATTTTTCTTCCATTGCTTTTTCTTGATTCCCTTTTAGTTCTATCCTCTTTTTTCTAATCTCTTAGTTTTTCAATTCTTTTTTGTAATATTATTTTTTTATTTTTTTCTATTCTCTTTTTTTCTTTTCTTTTTTATTTTATTTATTCTAATATGTTTTCCAATTCTTTTTTTTCTAGTCTCTTCTCTCTATCCTCTGTTGCTTTCAATTTGATTTTTTCCTATTCTATTATTTTCTATTACCTTCTTTTATTTTCTTTTTACAATTTCCTTTTCTTAAATTCCAATTTTAATCTATTTCCTTTTTCTGAATCTTTGTTTTCTAGTCTCCTTATTTCTTTATATTTCTACCTATTGCTTTTGTTTTTGTTCACTTTCTTCTCTATTTTATTTTCTTTATTCCATTTTCTCCAATTCTCTTTTCTTTTATTCTTGTTTTTTATTTTCTTTACTTGTCTTTACTATTTATATTCCTTATTTTCTCTTATTCTCTTCTTTCTATGTCTAATTATTTTTTTTATTTTTTTTCGATTCTCTATTATTTCTATTACATTTTTTTGTTCTCCATTTATTTCTACTAGTTTTTTTTTTGATTCTTTATACATTATGTTGTCCATTTTACCAATTTTCATTTTTTCCTATTCTCTTTTTTTTTCATACTCTCTTTTCTTTTGCACTCTATTTATTCTTGCTATTTCTTTAGTATTCACTATTTTTAATTGATTTTTTATTCTCTCATTTTGCTAATTTCTTTATTTTTCTAATCTCTATTTCTTTTTAGTTTTCTCCATTTTCAACTTTTTTCAATTATGTTTTTTTGAATTCCTTCTTTTTTGTATTCTTTTTTATCTATTTTTTCATTGTATTATCTTTGTTTATATTCGTTTTTTCTCTTCTCTTTTTTATATTCCGTTTTTCCTATATAATTTTTAATTTCACTTTTTTTATTATCTTTTTTCTAATTTATTTTTCCCACTCTCTTTTGTTCTAGTCTCTTTTTTGTGTTCTCTTTTTTGTCTATTTTATTCTATTCATTTCCTTCTCTATTTCACAATTTTATTTTTTTTTTCTTCCAAAATTTTCTCCATTTCTCTATTTTATTATTTTTCTTTTTTTTAATTATATTTTTAAATTCTCCTTTTTATTTTCCTTTTATTTTATTCCCCTCTTTTTCTATAGACTTCTTTTTTTATATTCTCTATTTATTTCTACCATTTTTTTCTATTCACTTTTTTATAATCTCTGTTTGGTATTTTCTCTACTTTTTTATTTTTTACCTATTCTCTATTTATTTTGACAATTTTTTCTATTCTCTATTATAATAATTTCTATTACAATATTTTTTTTCTATTTTTGGTTTTCCAGCTCTCTTTTTTATATTCACTTCTTCGATTCCGTTTTACTATTCCTTTTTTATTCCATTCCTTTTTCTCTATTCTTTTTTTTCTATCCATTTTTTTCTAATCTCCTAGTTTTTTCCATTTATTTTTTTATTTTTTCTATTATTTTCTCTAATCTTTTTTTCTCATTTTCTTTCTTTTATTCTAATATATTTCCAATTCCTTTTTTCCAGTCTTTTTTTCTCTATCCTAAATTTATTTCTATTCAATTTTTCCTATTCTCTATTATTTTACTATATCTTTTTATTCTCTATTACTTTATATTACCATTTTTCTATTCTCTATTTATTTCTACTATTTTCTTCCTATTTTCTATTCTTTATAATTTCAAGTTATCAATTCTCTTTTCTTCTTCCTTCTATTTGTTTCCCCTAAATTTTACATTCCTATTTTTTAATTCTCTTTATAGTTATTCTATATTTTCCATTCTTTAAATATCTCTATATTTTTCTATTCTTAATTTTCTTATATTACATTTTTGTATTCCCTTTTCTGAATTCTTTATTATTATTTATTTTAATCTATTTTTTTCTTTTTCTTTTATATTTTTTATCCTCTTTTTTCAATTTCCTTTTTTCTATTCCCTTCTTAATCTATTTCCTTTTTTTAATTCTCTTTTTTCCAGTCTCCTTATTTCTTTCTCTTTTTTATCAATTGGTTTTGTTTCTATTCCCCTTTTTATCTATTTTGTTTTCTTTATTCCATTTTCTTTAATTCTCTTTTCCACTATTTCCTTTTTTATTTTCTCTACTTGTTTCTATTATTTTTATATTCCTTATTTTCTCTTGTTCTCTTCTTTCTATTCTCCAGTTATCTTTTCTGTTTTTTTATCTTTGTTTTTTCACTTACCTTTTTCTATTCTCTATTTATTTCTACTATTATTTTCCTATTCTCTGTTCAATATATTCTCCATTTTGTCAATTGTCACTTTTTTCTATGCTCTTTTCTTTCATTCTCTATTTATTTTTGCTATATCTTTAATGTTCATTATTTTTAATTGATTTTTTCATTCTCTCATTTTGGTTATTTCTTTATTTTTCTATTCTCTTTTTTTAATTTTTTTCTATTAATTTTTTTGTATTCCCTTTTTTATGTATTATTTTTATCTTTCTCTTAGTCTATTCTCTTTTTATATTCTTTTTTTCTCTTCTACTTTTTATATTGCATTTTTCCATTATAATTTTTAAATTCTCTTTTTTATTATCATTTTTCTAATTTATTTTTTCCCTTTCTCTTTTGTTCTAGTCTCTTTTTTGTATTCTCTTTTTGTCTATTTCATTCTGTTTTTTTCTTTTTTATTTCATATTTTTCAATTTTTCTTGTATTCCATTTTTATTCTCTTTTTCTCTAATTAAATTATTTTTCTTTTTTCTATTTTCATTATATTTTTATATACTCTTTTTTATTTTCCTTTCATTTTATTCTCCTTTTTCTATTGACTTTTTTTTATTCTTTATTTGTTTTTGTTATTTTTTTGTCTCTTTTTATATTCTTTCTTTACAACATTCTCTTCTTGTTCCAATTTTTTTTCCTATTCTCTATTTATTTCACTATTTTTTCTATCCTCTTTTTTCTAATCTCTTAGTTTTCTCAATTCATTTTTTATTTTCTTTTTTTCCTCTTATTTCTTCTAATCTCTTTTTTTTATTTTCCCTTTTTGTTTTTTATTCATTTTTATTCTAGTATTTTTTCCAATTCTCTTTTTCCAGTCCCTTTTTATCCATCCTCTATTTTTTTATTCAATTTTTTCCTATTCTCTATTTTTTTACTATTTTGTCTATTCTCTATTTATTTCTACTATTTTCTTCCAATTATCTATTCTTTATAATCTCTATTTCTCAATTCTTAATTTTTTTCTATTCTCCTTTTACTTGTCCTCTTTTCTCCTTCTGTTTATTTATTTCTACTATATTTTGCATTCTCTATTCTTTCATTCTCTTTATAGTTATTTTGTGTTTTTTATTCTCTATTTATCTTTGCTCTTTTCTATTCTAAATTTTCTTCTATAACTTTTTTTGGTATTCCCTTTTTTGAATTCTTTATTATTATCCATTTTAATATATTTTTCTTTCTCTTCTTTTTTTTCAATTTCCTCTTTTATTCCCTTTTTAATCTATTTTTTTAATTCTCTTTTTTCTTCTTTTCTCTTTGTTTCATTCTCTTTTTTGTCTATTGTTTTTGTTTTTATTCTTTTTTATATTTTATTTTCTTTATTCCATTTTCTTCTTTCTCTTTTCCTCTATTTTCAAGTTTCTATATTCTTATTACCTTTTTATTCATGTTTTCTTCTATTATTCTCTTTTTCTTTTGAATTGTTTTTATTCCATATTTTTTTCTAATAGTTCTTTCTATACTTGCTTTTTCCAATGCTCTGTCTCTTTCTACTTTTTTTATATTCTCTGATTTTTCTTTTTTCTTTTATTTTTCAATTGTTTTCCTATTCTCCATTTAGTTCTACTACCTTGTCCTTTTTTATTTTTTATATTCTCAATTTATTTTTGCTATTGTTCGTTTTATTTTTTTTCATATTTTATATTTTGTCTACTATTTTTTTATTCTCTACTTATTTCTATGATTTTTCTCTATATTCTATTTTCATATATTCTCTATTTTGTCTATTCTCTATTTTAAATATTATCAATTTATTTCTATAATTTTTTTCAATTCTCTTATTTTTATATTCTCTTTTTTTTCTTTTTTACTATTCCATGTTTAGTTTTGATATTTTTTCTTTATGCGCTATTTTCATATATTAGCTATTTTCGTTTAGGCCTTAGGTCTTAAGGTTTAAGGTATAAGGTTTTAGGGTTTAAGGTTTAGGGTTTTAAGGCTTTAGGGGTTAGTGTTTTGGGTTTGGGGTTTGGGGTTTTAGGTTAAGGGTTTAGTGTTTCATGTTTAGGGTATAGGGTTTAGGGTTTGGGTTTTAAGGTGTAACCCTTTTATTTTTTTCAATCCTTTTGACTTTTTCAAAACTTCTAATTTTTCAAACCTATTATTTTTTGAAATAGGTTTATTTTTTTAAAACCTTAATTTTTTCAGAACCCATATATTTTTTTCAAACCCTTATATTTTATCTAACCCTATTAATTTTTCAGAAGCCTTTCACTTTTTTCAAGCTTTTTCATAATCTCAAACCATTTTACTTTTTGAAACCCATTTTTAACTCCTATTTTTTCAAATCCCTTTATTTTTTCTAATCCATTTATCTTTTTCTCAAATCCTTTTATTTGTCTAACCCTTTTATATTTTAAAACCATTTTATTTTTTCAAAACTTTTATTTTTTTAAACCTTATATTTTTTGAAACCATTTTATTTCATCTAAGCCTTTTTTTTAAAACCCTTTTATTTTTCAAACCATTTTATTTTTTCAAACACATGTTTGTGTAGAACCCTTTTATATTTTCAAACCCCTTTTATTTTTTCAAACCCTTTCATTTTTTCGAACAATTTTTTTTCAAAACTTTTCATTTTTACAAATTTTTTATATTTTCTTAATCCCATTTTTTCAGAGCACTTGTACCTTTTTAGAATCCTTATATTTTTTCAGACCCATTTATTTTTTCAAACCATTTTATTTTGTCTAACCCTTCCATTTTTCCAAAAATTTTATTTTTTTTAACCCTCTTATTTATTCAAGAATTTTATTTTTTCAAAACATTTTATTTTTTTTAACCCTCTTTTGCATAAATAATGGGGAGACAATTTAAAAGAGTTTAAGTGTGATCCAAACATGAAAATAGAGAAGGCTTGGATGTGCATACTTATGTGTGGGTCCCCTTGTGGTTTTGCAAACTTCTTATTGCATTATTTCTTTAATTACTGCATCATCATGGTATTTCATCGAATTTTTTTATAAAATTCGATAGGTACAATTCAAGTGGAATGAATGAACTCCCTCTTACCTATGACACATGTGTGAGCTCTCCACATGTGTGAATGTTTGCATGGTCTGCTGACTTCAAATTCTTCTCTGTTCTTATTCTGATCAGCACAATTTCATCTCCAATCTTCACTGCAAACCCAATATGATTTTATGAGCTACATGTGGGTCCTAAGCAAGAATCCTAATGTCAATAGGATTCTTTATCCAGGAAGGGTATCTCTTCCAAGTGACAGCTAGTGGGTCCCAGTTTTTACAGTACCTGTAAAAAAAGATTAAACGATAAAAATTAATAGAGCTCTAGTCCAACTATGACTCTTCGCAAATAGTCTTGATTCAACTAGGATTCCTCCAAAATTTTGAAAAATGATATGAAACAACTGGAATATTGTAGTGACTGATGATTCCAGTGATTTCATGCATGAAACTATGACATTTTATGTGAAATGATAGTTTTACCCGTGAAGTCACAAATGCATGATTGCAAACTCATTTCACATGAAATGATAGCATAAGATGACATCATTGTAAATGTTTTGACTTAAATAAACTAATGATGAATTAATTTCAAATCATTTCATGAGGATCAAGGTTTAACAAATATTTTGAAAATTAGGGTTTCAAAAAAAGCAATTTTCATGATTTTGTGCTAAAATGATGATTTTTGAGAGAATTATGCATTAAACATAAAATATGGATTTCAAGTACACTAATCATGATTCTACCCTAGTTGATGCAGTTTAGAATGATTAAGTCCTTAAAATAAATGAAATTATATATGAAAAAGTGAAGTCTTAAGGACTCATCAATAGGGTTTTAGGGGTTTAGGGTTGTAGGATTTAAGGTTTAGGGTTTAGTCTTTTGGGTATAGGGTTATAGGGTTTAGGGTTTAGGGTTTGGGCTTTGGGGTTTAGGGTTTTGGTTTTGCTGTTTGGGGTTTAGTGTTTTGTGTTTAAGGTTTACGGTTTAGGGTTTGGGGTTTGGGGTTTAGGGTTTAGGGTTTAAGAGTTTAGTTTTCAGGGTTCAGGGTTTAGAGTTTGGGTTTGGGGCTTGGCGTTTAGGGTTAAGGTTTAGGCTTTAGGGTTTTAGGTTTGGGGTATTAGGTTTAGGTTAAGGGTTCAAGGTTTAGGCTTTTAAGATTTTAGAGTTTAGTGTTTGTGTTTAAGGGTTTTGGGGTTTAGGGGTTAGGGTTAAGCATTTAGAGTTTAGGGTATAGGGTTTAAGGTTAAGGGTTTTAGTGTTTAGGGTTCATAGTTCCGGGTTTAGTGTTCAGGTTTTAGGGGTTTTGGGTTGTAGTGTTTAGGTTTTAAGGTTTTAGGGTTTAGGGTTTTAACGTAGCAGGGTGTAGGGTTTAGGGTGGTTTAGGGTTTTAGGTTTTAGGGTTAGGGTTCAAGGGTTCAAGGATCAGGTTTTAGGGTTTCAGGTTTAGGGTTTAGGGTTTTGGCTTAGCATTTTGGGTTTTGGGTTTTTGGTTTAAGGTCTTAGGGATTAGTGTTTAAGGTTTAGGGTTTAAGGTTTTAGGGTTTAGAGTCTTTTGTTTAGTGGTTTTGGGGTTAGAGTTTAACAGTTAGCGTTTAGGGTATAGGGTTGAGAGTTGAGGGTTTTAGTGTTTAGGGTTCAAGGTTCTAGGTTCAAGGTTCAGGATTCAGGTTTTAAGGGTTTAGGGTTTTTAGGATTTAGGCTTTACAGTTTTAGGGTTTAGGGTTGGGTTTTAGGGTTTAGAGTTTAGGTTATTAAGGTTTTATGGTTTAGGGACTAGGTTTTAGGGTTTAGGGTTTAGGGGTTTGGGCCGGTTTAGGGTTTAGGGTTTAGGGTTTAGGATTAGCACCAAGAACCAACCAATCTTCACAAAGTATCCTGTCTCTCCCTCATGTCTTTCTTGACTTACCAAGATTGAGAATCAACAAAGCCACACATGAGGAGAAAATCAACTTGCAAAGATTTACATGGTTGGCAAACTCACCACATCCATGGAAAACTAATTTTCACTATTCAGCCCAACATGGTTGGTTAATCTCTATAAACCACGGAGGAGAAAGCTCTTTCCTCTCTCACACTAAGTCTAGGGTTATAGATTATATTAACGTATAATCTACTTTTTCTTGGCCCTCCTAAGAAACCATGTGTTAGTCAAGAAGAAAGCCTGCTACAATAACCAAAATACCTACAATCCTAAATCTAATCATTGGCCAATCTAATGAACCAACCTGGTTAAACTGGAATAAAAGACAAAAACCAACAACAATGTAACAACTATGTTTAATTGTGATACAAGGTGTGGGATGAGAGAATAATATAGAAATCCATGATCAACTTCGATGCGAACAACACTGATGCCATGAGGAAAGCCATCCAACACAATCTTACTATAAGTTACCCCCTTCTATCCTCACACAATCTTACTATAAGTTACCCCCTTCTATCCTTAGAAATTTTTAGTGTTATAAAATACAATTACTTTTCATTACAGGAGGGATGGACGGATAAAATCCTGGAATGGGAGACTTGTACAAAATCAGTGGCTTGCCTTAACAAGTAAGCTAAGCATTCACTTTTGCATGAAACAATTTTTTCCAAGCACCATACTAATGATAAAATTAAACTTGTAGGTACGTGGCAGAAAGTGTTCAACTAGCATGTGATTCTGCATACAAGGTTGTTGATCAAAATTCAACATTAGGAGATAAGGGAAGGAAGAAATTTTGTATTCAATTAAAATTACTTTATGTAGTTTCATTCTTGGGTTTTAATCCAGATTGAATGTTCATTGATCATAGATGACGATCTCTTTTCTTGGCTTCCAGTTGTTCAAAAAAGGTTTCACAAGCTGGTGTGAGATTGGCAGTGGTTCTCAATTAGAGCTTTGACAAAAGTGCTAGGGAAAAGTTCTCAATGATCGCAGTAGTTTCAATGCTTGTAGGAGCTTATGCAAAGTCCATTATATGGCTTAAGGCATAATTCATATGGAGTTATAACTTGTAAACCTACCAGTAGAGAAGTCCAATGTTTAGAACTGAGTTCTTAGAATTTAAAATAGTTTGGGGTGAAAGTAGTTATTCAGCTATGGTGGATCATATATGGATCATATATTACAATGACATCCACATAAGGGTGCACCGCCTCTATTTGGTAAGAAAGTTCTCATGTCATAATGAAATCATCACCCTTACTCTCATGGCCATGATTGTATACTTTAATCAATCTGATGACTCCCACAAGGATACTTTAACCGATCTGATGACTCCCACAATGAACAGACAATAACTTAACAATTGTAACTCTTCAACACAAAGCCTACAAAAAAGATGATTCAAAAGGAAAAAAAATGGGCTATCATATCCTAAGTGGAAGAAAAGGCATGCAAATTAGTTGTTGTGAAGATATAGTGTTGGGGTTTTAATTAGACATGTTTGGTTCAGCAGCCATCGATATAGAAGTTGCTACTCAATCCATCATGGCCTACATGCTACACATGATGCATCACATGCAAAATGGATTGAACTCTTGAGTGTGAAATTTGAGGATTGTATTCTACAGCCACAATCTATTTTGCCTTTTTAAAATTTTGATATGTAACAAAGATAAACCGATCAATATATATAACAAAGATAAGTCTCCAATTACGTTGGGAAGCCTATCTTCTGGAGAGTTGCAACAAGATCCCATTGAATGATAAATAGAGTACAAGAATCCACTTGAATGATAAATAGAAAAAGAATCAATCTCATGGATAATATCTCTAACAATCAAATAAATGGTGAGATATAAATCAAGAGCAAGGTGCATGAGTAAATGATTATTCCAAGCACTTTTTAACCTAAGTGCACTATTAGTATAAAAGTAAAGTTTTCATTGGGAGAGTGTTGCTAGAGTCATGAGTATTGCTACGGAAACAATGGTCTCTAACACAAATGTATGAATCATCCATTTAATTCACCCCCCAAATTACTGCCACACCTAAGTCCATTTGCCTAAAGATTCATATAATGTTATTCTATGATCTGAATCTTCTCTACATTAGAAATTTCCTTAATTAAATTTAGATTATTCATGCCCCAATGCACTAAAACACTTAAGCTCTTTCGGTGCCACAAATGATTAGCATAGCTTCACTATCATCAACCACCATTTAATCGAAACATTCAGTACTTCATCTTCTTTATGATTTATCTATCACCCAAATTTAAAAGGAACCTTCAGTAGTTCATAAATTTGAAATGTTGGAGCAGCATTCATTTATTATTTAAAATAAGGAAAAAAATTAATTTATGAGAAAATGAGTGTTTTACTTAACATCATTAACTCCTTTAGTCGGTGCCTTCTTTTCATTAAAGCCTTTAGTCAGCACCTTAGTGATCACATGAGCAATAATTCCAATCAAACAGCCGAACAGACACAACAACATTTAATGCCACGTCTCAACCTCATTCTTTAGGTCATCATGATAAGCTTGCCTAAACAATAAAAAGCCAAATGAACATGTCACTGTCAGCGAGCAAAAATTCTCATTCATTACTAACATAAAAGGATAGTAAAATTATGTGGTCATAGTCCCTGCTACAAGTATGGTAGCAATATACTGGGGTCTTGGTTTTGTTTGAGTTCATTCCATTATGTGTGTGATCAAGGTATAGATATTGATTTCATCATCCCTAGGCCTTGACTTTATTTGAGTGGTCCATCATTTATGACTAGGATATTGATATCAACGTTATCATGGGCTGCTCATATGTCAAAAACTCCCTTGTGGACACAGAGAATCAAATCTTGATCAGTGCCAAGATGTGAGTGTTTGATAGTGGCTATTGATGGCATGAAGTAACCAACAGTGGCTTGGTCAAGTTATACAAGTTTTGGTAGGTTTTGATATTTGAGTTACATTAAGACCGGGATTTAATTCCTCTGATGAAACAATCAATCATTTAACAGATGGCATCAAATCGACCCTTTATAATAGGGACATGCAAAAACCATCCACATAATGGCACGAGGCTAGTGGCTATTGATGGCATGACTCGACCAAAGAGGCTTGGTCAAGTTGTACAAGTTTTGGTAGTGTTTGAAAGTCTAAGTTACATTGAGCCCAAGAACTAATTTCGTTGATGAAACAGTCAATCATTTAGCAGATGGCATCAATTTGACTACTTAATAGGGACATGCAGAAACCATTAACACAGTGACAAAAGGCTAGGTTCCTGATCTAGGTTTCCAACTCGTGATCTATCCACAGCGATGATCAACAAATCAACAGCCTAGATCAACACCAACTACCTTGTTCATGTCAATGACCTTTTCCTATAGTTTCTTATGAATGTTGAAACTATCATTCATCATTCAATCATTTAAGTAAAGCAGAACATTAGTAACAGGAGCTTAGTAAATTGGAGACAACCTTGCAGCGAAAAGATCAACAACCAACGAGTGAATCCAAGCAGATGCCGATGTCATTTCACTCGAAAACATTTTTAACATACCAAGTAGCTACACAAAAAAAATTTTCATCAATAGGGAAGATGAAAAAAAAAATTTAAGGAGCAACCTCATACCCATCAAGCAATTGAGATGCCTACATGGATACATTTAGGATGTTTGCAACTTGGGCTAGTCCAAATTATTATGTTCAGTTAGGTCGGCAATAAGTGAAGCTAAATATGGATTTCTCTCTCTCTCTCTCTCTCTGTCTCTCTCACTCACTCACTCACTCACTCACTCACAAACACATCAATCATTAATTCCAATGCCCAGCATGAGTTAATTGCTCTAGATATTGGGTCAGAGTGCATCATAGTGGTACCCTTCAGATGGTGGGTGCAGATTTCGAACACTTGCGCCATGTTGTCAAGTGTCCGAGAAACTAGTTTGGCCATCTGAATCATTTGATTGGACATGTATACATGGCTCTTGGGTAGCAAGTTAGATGTGAATGATATTTAGCCCAAACGAACATCTGCAGCCTCAATGAGAAATGCATGGGATAAAAGGAAAAAAAATAAGGTCCCTATATTTCTTATTAAACATAATTCACTCTATGAGACTAGATTAGTGTGCACTATACTATCTATTGGTGTGGAGTTGTGGATGTTGTAGTGGGGTAGATCCATGAATAAGGGATAGACCTATGGAAACAAGTATTTACTTGCAAACATCAGCTGTAAGGTGTTCGGTGTCCATGATTGATAGAAAAGATACGCATAAAGAATCCCAAGTACAATGTAAGCCATCACATTGCATGGAGAAAAATCTGCAATTTATTAGAAAAGTTGCAATTTTAATAAAAGTTGCACATGGGCTAAGAGACTAGTTGTATTTGCACACATATGGTGCACCACAACTTTTAAAGCACTTAAATATCTCTCTCTATGTATATACATATATATATGTAACTGTGTGTGTATTACACATAGGACCTTGCTCCTATATAGATGTCTCGCATGGTCTCCTATAAAGCCCACCTAAGGGCACCATCAATCACAGTTGATGTGGTGAAAAGATCCAAATGGGATTGGCCGATGTGTATATTTTCAAGTCCGTTTGATCATCCTGTGTTGCCCTCTCACTATTTTTGGAATGCAGGCTTTTTTTCTTTTTTAAATCTCATTCCAAGGGTCGAATACTCAAATGCCATCGAATCAGTTTGAGACCCATGGGATCCATCACATTCTTGGGAGATTGGGTTACATGGTCGATTGATCAAAAAGGCCCGCACGGGTTGTCTAACACGGTGTGAGATATTCCCAAAGGAGCACTGGCCATGGATCAAGGGCTTGGGATAATCAAATGGAATTGAAATTATAAACATAGGTTAGTTTGATTTAGATATTTTGACCCCCCACCTCACCCATGATTGATGGGGCTAAGTAAGCTCAAGGGTAGTTGGCATGATCATCTATTCGAGATATCTGCACAAGAGCTCAACCGACCTTGGGCATCCCGTGCAGACTCCCTTGTGGGGCCCACTGAGACCATGATAATCATGGGAAAGGTGAGGGATCAAGATGAGATATAAATGTGTGCAAAATTTTAAGTCTATTAAATCATCTAAAAACCTGATCCATGGACCTTAAGTTTAATGATTTGAAAGGCATCATCTTTTTAGGATTTCAAATTAGTGATGAGCAAAAGTTAGATGAGTATCAAATTTGGGCTTTTGCCAAACTGACAGAGAGGAAGAGAAAGGGAAGGGGGGGTTGTGGGTTGGATGGATCATACATGGCCCTAGGTGTGCACCACATGACAGTCCTGTTAGGATTAGTGAATCCTTTTAATTAACTAAATATAGAGAAGAAGAAGAAGAAGAAGATCACAGTGGGAAACTTGTCATACCCAAAGAGAGGGTCAACTATCTTCTTATAATCAATAATCTGCTATTTTACATCCTATGATTGATACATGATTCATTCTAATTACATGTATCTATAAGTAATAAAGGAAATAGCATAAAAGAGAATGATATTGTACAGTTGTATAATGTTCACCAAAGCTAAGGGATCTCACACATGGGATTGTTTATGTTAAAAAAATGGGCCTTTGGTCATGGGCTTGCCAAGATGGGCCACTTGCTTTTATACTCCCCCTCAAATTGATACAGCTTTTCAATAAGCATTAATTTGGAAAGATTATAATCATGATGATCTCAAGGTAAACCCTTGGTGAAGACATCTGCCAGTTGTTCAGAGGAAGAGATATAGGGTAGAGAGATTTTGTTGGAGAAAAAATGTTGATGGATAAAGTGACAATCGATCTCAATGTGCTTAGTGTGCTCATGGAAAACTGCATTTTTCACAATCCGGATAGCACTAGTGTTATCTGTATACAACGGATTTATATCTTTTAAGAAGACACTAAATTCTTGAAGAAGGCGTTATAGCCATATGACCTCACTGCTAACAAAAGACATTGAGCAATATTCTACCTCTATCATTAATTTCAAAGGTGTGCTTTGCTTCTTGTTTTTCCATGAGATAAGAGAGGGGCCCAATAACGTGCACCATCTTGTTTTCAATCAACAAGTATCAGGACACCAATCCGCATTAGCATATGCTTACAATTATAAGGGCAATGCAAAGTGTTAAAGTAAACCATAATCATGAGTACCCTTGACATAATGTAGAATTTGATAAAACGGCTTGAAGATGTGGTTTATGTGGATTGCTGATAAATTGGCTTATAGGTTACACAACATGGGAGATGTCTGGCCAAGTCATGGTCAAATAGAGAAGGCTGCCAACCAAACGACGAAATGTGGTAGGATCTATAAGAGGATGCCCATCTTTTTTGCTCATTTTGACATAAAGCTCTATGGGAGTGGTATTGTCTTGGCATTGCTAGGTCATATAGAGTGAATTAAGTCATCAGTATATTTGGATAGAGTAACTCAAATGCCATCTTTGTTTTGTTTAACTTGTAAACCTAAAAAGTAAGTCAAAGGACCAAGGCCCTTCATTTTGAAGGTACTCATGAGATGGGATTTTAGTTCAGAGATACTAGCCTGATCATTCCTATTGATTATCATATCTTCAACATGGGAGATGTCTGGCCAAGTCATGGTCAAATAGAGATGGCTGCCAACCAAACGACGAAATGTGGTAGGATCTATAAGAGGATGCCCATCTTTTTTGCTCATTTTGACATAAAGCTCTATGGGAGTGGTATTGTCTTGGCATTGCTAGGTCATATAGAGTGAATTAAGTCATCAGTATATTTGGATAAAGTAACTCAAATGCCATCTTTGTTTTGTTTAACTTGTAAACCTAAAAAGTAAGTCAAAGGACCAAGGCCCTTCATTTTGAAGGTACTCATGAGATGGGATTTTAGTTCAGAGATACTAGCCTGATCATTCCTATTGATTATCATATCTTTAACATAGATTAATAAAAGTGTGCAGCCACGAGAGGATCTTCAAATTAAGAGAGAGCGATCATTTGAATTTTGATAAAAGTGGGCTCGAAGGATGGTAGATCGGAATTTTTCAAACCATGCACAAGGAGCTTGTTTAAGCCCATCAAAGGACTTCATCAACTTGTAGACATGCTGTGGAGGATAAATATAGCCCGGTGGAGGATGTATATACATAATTTCCTATGCATTCTTGACATCCATCTACCAAAGGGGTTAGTTACAAACTATCGCAATGCTAGTAAGCACCGAACTATAGTCATTTTGGCAACCGGTGCAAAGGTTTCATCATAATCAATTCCATACTGCTGCTTGTAACCTTGGGCAACCAGTTGAGCCTTATATTTGTTAATGTTGCCATCAAGTTGATATTTAATAGAATAGACCCATTTGGTTCCATTGATGAATGTATATGCTGGAAGTGGTACCGAGTTCCAAGTTTTATTGGATTCGACAAAGAGTAATTCATCTGTCATTGCATCATGCCAACAAAGGATATTAGCAGCTTGTGAATAAGATTTTAGAATAAGAATTGGATCCAAAGAGGTAAGCAATGCTGGAAATCCATATCAATAAGGTGAGATAAACATATGACTAGAGAACCGTAAAAGAGGTGTAGAAGTAGTACCTTTAGTAGTATCATTGTCTTAAAGAGCTAGCGGGGTCAGTGTATCGAAGGAGGGATCAGTAGGTGTTTGTCTCTGACGATGTGTGTAGACCTAGGCAACTATAGAATGACAACTAAATGGTGAAAATTAAGGAAGATAAGAGATTTGGATCTCAAAAGGACTAGCTGACTATAAATAAAATGGAACGTGTTCCAAGAAAACAACATTTTCAGATATTTGTATGTGTCATTCTTTGGAATCATACCACTAAAATCCTTTGTGTTCACCATTATAGCTAAAAAAACATGCATCGAGCTGCTTGTGGTGATAGTTTGTTATACTCTAATGATGGGAGATATACAAAACAAAGACACCCAAAAATCCTTAAATGTGAGTATTAGGAGGATGACCATATAGACACTCAAAATGTGAGAGTTTACCAAGGACAGAGATAGGTAACTAACTGATAATGTGGACTACTATGTGGGCTACCTCACACCAGAAGTTAAGGGGAACATGGGATTCCACAAGGAGAGTTTTGATGGTTTTTAAGGGATGGCAATTTTTTCTTTCAGCAACCCCATTTTGCTACAGGGTGTGGGGAAAGGATTGTTATGAAGAATGCCTTTTCTGCTATAAAGTTATTAAATTTTGTGGATGTATACTGACCCCCTGAGTCTGAACAAAGAATTTTAATGCTAAAGTTGAGTGGTTACCAAATTACAGAATTTTTGAAACATGGAAAAAACATCAAATTTAGATTTCAGAAAATAGATCCATGTGTAATAATAGTTGTCATCTATGAAGGTAAAATAGTACTTATAGCCAAGTCGACTTAAGTGAGGGGCAATCCACCAAACATTGGTGCGAACAACATCAAATGAGGCAACTACACGAGAATAATGAATAGGAAAAGGTAAAACATGACTTTTGCTTAAACAACAAGATTCACACTTTGATTTTGAGAAATGAGAAACCATATAACTAAAAATTGATTTATCCAAATAACCAAATTGAAATAAAGACAACAAGTTTGGATAATTCAAATGACTAAGGCATTTATGCCAAGTGGTCCACACATTATTTAGACTACTAATGGTAGATGCAAGAAACGATTATTGTCCTTTGTCCAAGAGAAGCAGCCTACCATAGTTACTCCCCATTCTGATCACCTTCTCAATTTGTCGTTCCTATATGAAACAACCACAAGGCAAAAAGTTAACCAAATAACCAGAATCAACGAGTTGGCCAATGGAAATGAGATTCACAATTGAGCTTGAGACAAAATAAACATTAGGCAAGGTAAGGCTTCGAATAGTTATGGTTCATCGACCAGAAATTTTAAATGATCACCATTTGCGGTAGTGATTGAATCATGGCCAATGTATGGTTTATGGTTGTGCAAATTCTAGGCCACCAATGTCATGTGGTTTACAGCACTAGAGTCTAGGAACCATGTGGTGGGAATGACAGAAATGTATAGTGTGGTGGATGAATGAAATGAAAGAAATGCATTAAGAGGAGAAGACAAATCATTAAATACCCATTGAAGTAAATGCAGATGCCACATAAGAATTAATCAAGTCCCAAATATGGGCAGTGGTTAGTGTGACTGAGATAGTTTCAGAGGGAGCTAAGTCACGTGGAGTAGATTGTTGAGCTTGAAGTGCAGTAGGATCGCACTTTTGTGTCTGGTCAGATTTCTTATCCCACCTTGTGCAATTGGAGATAACATGCCCATTGCATTTGCAATAATTTTAAAATAATTTCTTCTAGCAATTCTGTGCCACTTGCTTTTACTTCTTACATTTAAAACATTGTAGTTTTTTCCCGGGTAGTAAAAAAGGATGTCTCATCAAACTATGATAGTACCGATTGAGTAAAAAGGACCTTTGATTCCTCCGGAAGGGAATACTGAGATGAAAGTTGAGTTTCTTCACAAAGGACCTCCTAGACACATGTCTCCAAATTGGGAGAGATTTTCTGATTCATGAGTGCTACTCGTACAGGCTCAAATTCAAGATGAAGGTTCATCAAGAACTGACTAACATGGAGTTCTTCTTGTAGTTTGAAGGCTTGTGGAAGAAATTCCTTAGAAATGGATTGGAGGAGCATCTGGTCCCTTCCTATCGATAGGGTTAGGAACCCATTGTAGCATTATTAGACAATCTTATCAGTTTGGCAATATTTTTCTAATTTCATGTCCAGATGGAATCTTCGGGCTTTATTTTGTTTGTGATAAATTTTCTTTATGTCTGCCCACATGTCAGAAGCTTTTGTAAAAATTTGAAGTGCCAATGTAAAGGGGGGATCAATGGAATTGAGAATCCATGCTACAACCTTTGCATTCCATTGATTCCAACTGGCAATTGATTTTTCATCTTTAGCTAATTTTTCCCTTGTTCCATTAAAATACCCTAACATCCCTTGTCCTTCAATATAATTCTTAAGATGAAATGCCCAAGACATGTAATTGTGCCACTGAATTTAACAAAAATGACATCAATTTTGTCCATTTGATTTTAGAAAATGTTTTCAAAGAGAAGAGATGGGCTGTAACACTTTTTAAAAAAAATATTAGAAAATACCCCCAGGGCATCCAAAAATTTTATAGAAGAAGGGGTTTTTGCTTGTTAGAACACTATGTCTTCTCTAATCTGCCTTCTAGTTTATATTGGTGACCTGATTATGTAACTTCTAAACCAAGTTTGATTGAATTTCAATGGTTGTATTTGATTATAAAGCCTTAAAACCATAACAGTTCCTAAAAAATTGCCAAACCAGAAAGCAGGTAAAGATTAACCTTTTTGAGGCTATAAAATTTTAGAAAAATAATTAATAATCCCAAGAATATTGGTCAACCAAGATGAGGGTTATTTCTGGAGATTTTGCAATCTAGTGATGGGGCCCACTTTATGATCATAAGGCCAAATGACTATCAAGTGTGAACTAGGAAGCTTTTTATTATAGAAAAAAATAGACTTCTAGCAATTTGAAGTCTCTGATAGAACAATCAGTCCTCTTTTAATGCAAGAAATGGAAGGGAGTAGAGAAAAGATTGTATATTCTTCTCTGTGGATTGATTTGATTACAAGATGTAAAGCCTGAGGGTTTCAGAAATTTCCTCATTTCTCTGATACCATGTTAGGATTAATGAATCCTCCTAATTAACCAGATATAGGGAAGAAGAAGAAGAAGAATATCATTATGTCATACCCAAAGAGAGGGTCGACCGTCTTCTTATAATCAATAAGTTTCTATTTTACATCCTATGATTGATACATGATTAATTCTAATTACATGTATGTGTAAGAAAGAAAGGAAAGAGCATAAAAAAGAATTATATTGTACAGTTGTATAATGTTAACCAAAGCTAAGGGATCCCACACGTGGGACTGTTTATGTTAGAAAAATGGGCTTTTGGTCATGGGCTTGCCAAGATGGGCCACTTGCTTTTATGTACTTCTACAAGTGCACACAATGGATCTCCATGAGGACATCCGTAGGATAGGGCTACGCACACATCAATATTATTAATGCAAAAAATAAAATTCAACTATCAGGAAGAAGAAAAAACTAGCTTTCGACTCTAAAAAACAACAGAAAAGCAAGGAGAACAATCATCAAAATAATACCCAGAAAGTTCAAAGGGAAACAAAAAACAATAAATTCCAATGCTTCAAGCCCTAAAAGAGCCGTTTTACTCAACATATGAAACTGATTTACTCTCTTTACATGGCTGCCCTTTACAGTATATAAGAAAAACTTTCCCTTAGGCACCATCAGCACCTATTTTACTAGTAGGTGCAACCCCCCTATGATCAATTGAACCCCCTCACACTCACTACCTCCCATGAATTGGCACAAGCCTGAATTTGATAGGCATCTAATGGTTACTCAATATTGGATTATAATCCAAAAAAGAAACAAATGAGGCTACCTAAAACAATTAATCTTGAGGCTATATATCGAAGAGTTAAGATGATCGAATCGGGTTGTTATTTTGTACACCCTATGTCTCATTCAAATTTTTCGATTCCTCACCTCTCCCATGATTAGAATGGCGCTAGGTAAGCATAACAAAGTGGTACTCAGGAGAGGGTTGCCAGTTGCCATTGGCCCATACATTAACACACACACTCCTTCTTCTTTTCCACAAAGATATAAAAATCATAAACAAGATTACAAAAAGAGTTCTAACTAAATCAATTAGTAAATATGAGAGTATTAATGCAACTAACATTGTAAAAAAGAAATATTTGAAGGAAAGAAGTCCTAAAGAGGACTTCTGGCAATTTGCTTGCACATAAAAATGTGCACAATTATAGTTGGCACACAGTACAGGCTACAGGTTCCTTATGAACTGAACCTGAATCATTCAGAGCATAATTTTGATCTAGAATGGTTGGACCTATTGTTGGGCTAGACCGAAAATCATTTTGGGCCCAACCTTCAACTTGCACTCATAAACATGTAGGAATTGAGATGCATCACTTATGTACAGTAAATTGCAAGCAGTTAAATTACGTAGGCAAACAAACACTAATCTTTTGCACTATTAATTAACAACCCCCCCCCCCCCCCCCCCCCCCCCCAAAAAATAGAATTATATAAATTCTTAGTTGCACCATTTCTTATACCCAAGATCTAAGCCAACACCAGTCACTGATGTTAAATTGGGATGGAGAAAACCACAATTTACTTCCATTTCTAAATTCCAACATTGGTTCCACCCAGGATGCACATTGGAATACATTAATCATCCATATTGGCAATGACAAAATTCATCCATTGGAAGTGTTGGCTATTTTGGTGGCTCAAAGATCTTCTCTCATACTTTTCAAAGTCCTTTGATGGTGAAAAGTGACTCTTCTAATGGTATCTCTTGGGTTACAGGGACAACGGTTAAGTCTTAGAATTTTCAGTTTGTTCTCAATGAAATCAAGGAGCTGGCTTCTACTCTTTATGTAGTTTTCTCTCATGTGATCAAATTAGCTAATGGGTTTCTGGATTCTTTAGCAAAATAAGGGGTCCTTAGATCCTCTCCTTGGGAGGCTATTCTTGTGTAATTCTTTCTTTGATTATAAGTCTCTTATAGTCATGTTGTTGTTTCTTTGTTGTTTGTCTCAATTAATATACCATTACTTTTCAAAAAAAAAAGACAAAATTTTAGTACACGTGAACACCTTTAGTTTCCAAAAGTCTAAGAAATCTTACAACTTCAGCTTTAGGAGCCACAACCATGAGAGCATAAAATGGAAGAACAGTAGTTGTTCCAAGAGTGAAAGCATTACTATCAACTGTAGAACTTGGAAGCCCTGCAAGAGAAACTAGATTCACTAAGACAGAAAATAGAAACTATCAGCTTGTGTCTTGTGCATGACTAATGCACAAATACTTTAAAATGGGCTACGTATCGTATTGTATCATATCCAATACTTCACTTTTTACGTGTAAAATATGTATCCATGCCATATCTAGGAATCATAGGTGTGTGAAGGATAAAAAACTGTGTTCAAGTCTTGAATGGCATATGGATCATTTATACAAGATAGCTGATGACAATATTTGCAAACATCACAAAAGGGTTAAGAAGTAGTAAAACTAGATTTTCAAGAATCATTGCTTAGATTTGTATTTAATCCATGAGATAAATGCTAATATCAGTAATAATGAGCTCATCATCATGGGTCCTAGACTTTTAAATTAAAAAGATACTATAGTACATTTTGGGATGCACATGCGAGATAGATAATTGGACTTACAAAAAATGATAGAAATAGAGATTAGTACATAAGTGGAAAATTCAAGTTAGCTTCAAATCCAATAAACATTATCATGAAAGCCTTGTCCTAATAGTGTTGGGATCAGCTAAATGAATTTCATTTTGCCATTCTATTCTACTTTAATCCTATGGCAAATCTTCAGATTGGTTGCAGTTCTTTAGATGTATCCTTACTATGTCCATCCATTTCCTCTTTAGGCTACCCCTTTTCCTTGAGAAGCCATCAACCTACATAGAAAAACTTTTCGTCATCAATGCCATTGTTGGCCAGCACTTGACATGTCCAAGCTATTTCAAATGAAACTCAATTAATTTATTACCTATTTATGTTACCCCTAAATGTTCTCAAAGGTGCTCATTTTTTTATTCTATTTTAGATGTATGTTGTGTTTATCCCTTTTCTACTTTGTTTTCTGTAGACATTCTACATTAACTCTTTTTCCTTTAATTGCATCAGCTAACTCCAAGCTCCTACATGTCAAAATTCTCATATTCCAAGTTGTAAGTCAAATCCTCCCCTTTTTTTCTAGACAAACTTCTTTGCTCACAGTTGTCCAAATTGTTGCAGGAACCCTTGTCTACCATCCACTGCAACCAAGTGCCATTGCAATGTGTTGCTTATAGTGGTTTACATCCTATTATGATAACAGAACCCTTGCCCACTTTTCATTACAACTTGGCCCCCTTGCAATGCATCACTTATAAAGGGGAATATCCTAGCATGAATCATGGAATGTTGTTTTTTCGGAATTCATGTTTAGACAGTAACAAAAGTTCTATGTTGGTTGTCAACTTACTTAATGTAACTTAACCTAATCCTTCTTTATCTAGGCTAGGGACAAACAACAAAAATGAAGTTGAAGTTAGCTCCAATAAAATAGAAAAATCAAACATTCTCATATGAAATGGTTTGGACATGCATGAAAAAGAGAAAAAAGGCGCCTAAGATATATGGAAGGGTTACAAGTTTGAGGAACTAATTGCAAAATATTGATAAAAATCTTGAATATAATTGTAAGGGATGTGGTAAATAGTGAATATAAATTCTAAAGGGTTAAGTGGAAAAGCATAATTCACAAAGTTGACTTCAGATTGAAAGATAATGCTGCAATGATTATAACAAATCTAGGAAGATGCTTTTGTCACCTACATTTGGTGATATTAATTTTACAGTATCACCCCTAATGACTATAGTTACATATGTTTCAATGCTTAACCTTTCTCACCATTCAAAAAAAAAAAAAATGCAAGTTCCCTACCAAACATGCCCATCACAGTGATATCATATTAGTCATCTTCAATTCTATATAGATATTTTGTAGTAACCTCATTACTGAGGGAGTTGATCTCTTTATTTCATTTTTTATGATCTTCCATCATTTATCAAAGGTCAAAACAGAGGGGTTCATATTACCTAGTAACAGGAAATGCTAAAAAAATGATCTAAAAAGTGACAGTGTTTAATGGGTAAAGAAAGATGAATTAGTTGATAGATACAAAGCCTCCTTTGCAGTAAAATGATATGTACAAAATGTTAGTTCTACGATGCTTTTTATCCATGGTCAAAATCAAGGAAACTAAACTCATTTGAGTCTACAACATCATTTATACATATCAGGATTTGAAATGATATTAAGAAATTCCTTAAACGGATTTTGAGAAGGAAGAGTGTAACGACCCAGTCCCAAAGTAAAATTTGAACGAAAGAATATAAGTAATAATCTGTTCTAAACTATCGAGGCGCCTTTTGGAGATAAAAGCGTGAGGACTTCCATAAAAACTATAAAGTTAAGCATGCTTGAGTCAGAGCAATTTCAGAATGGGTGACCTCCTGGGAAGTCCAAAGCAGACAACACCTCGATGGTGCAGAGCAGATTGTTACAGATGGTATCAGAGCAGGGGATGGCTCTCCTCTGAGTGGTGGGAGAGGACCGCTCGAATCTTGCCTCCCTCTCGAGTCCTGCCCTCCACAAATAGCGGGGTGGTGGGGTGGGGTGGGGAACGAAGGAGGAGGAACGAAGTCCTACATCACTGATGAGGCCGTCTTCGGTCCGACATTGTTCGAGATATGTGGATATGGGGACATATCCGGCGGAAGCTGGTGGGCCTGTAACGACCCAATCCCAAAGTAAAATTTGAATGAAAGAATATAAGTAATAATCTGTTCTAAACTATCGAGGCGCCTTTTGGGGACAAAACCGTGAGGACTTCCATAAAAACTATAAAGTTAAGCGTGCTTAAGTCAGAGCAATTTCAGGATTGGTGACCTCCTGGGAAGTCCAAAGCGGACAATACCTCGATTGTGTGGAGTGGATTGTTACAAAGAGTGCACATTTCTCCAAGGCATGAATTTGTTGGAAAAACATAGAAAGGAATATATAGGGCTAAATAGGTTATTAAGTTCTCCAAGGTTGGTTTGTTAGAACTCAGATTTCTACAAATTAAAGAACTCAAAACATTTACATTTCAAAATAATGTTATTTTTAAGTGCTCTAATAAAAGGATATGCAAGCTATTAGAATGGATAGATTTGCTCATTCTAACTTTATATTGCTCTGAACTATCATCCAACCTAAACATAAATTTGGTTAGGGAAAAGAAATTTGTATATATGGAATGCCCTACCAAAATCGATGTCTATCCCTCTGAGTCTTTCCATGATTATCATAATAACCATGGATATCCAATCCATTGGCTTTTCAAGGTTACATCAAATTTTCTTTTAAAAAGGATACCTTATATATGTGCAGTGATTGTAAAAAAAAAAATCTAAATCAAATTTATGGAAAAGATTCAACCTGAATTTAAAAAAGTTTTGGTGAATCTAATTTGTTATTTTGGTCTTACAAAAAAAAATCTTGCAATTCTTTGAAGAAAGTTTCATGATTTTATACAAAGCAAGAACCAAAAGAATTGGCTTTTATGCCTTTCCTTCTATTAGTTTTCTATTCAAATTTTGTTTTGAGGCCTAATAAGCCCAAGTAATACCTTTTTACTTGTATTAAGGAATGATAAGCATCTCTATAATGATGCAATAATAACTTAAGATAACCATGTCATGACACCATATAAATGTGTGGCAGTATTCTAGGGGATAAGTAGAATGTTGGGTTTAAAGCACGTCCAATTTTCAATGCAAAGACATCTTAAACTGATTTTTGAAATCTAGTTCCTTAAGAATTCTTTAAATGCTTTAGAAGATAAAGTAAGCCCTAGCTTTAATATAAACATCAACCTCTCAGGTATCACATTTGTAGTCACTATATTCGATTCACAATTGATTCTCACTTGCTTAAGTCTCAACCATGATGAAGGTATATCAGAATTGCAAATATGTGGCAAGGGTAGTCATGCTTGGTGGATGTTTTTGCATATCAAGGTCAAGCTTTGGGTATCAAACCTTGACAAAGGTAATATCAGACAGTTGCATAAATCCAAACAGTCATACTAGGTGGATGTCCATGCAAATCAGAGTTCAACCTTAGGGAAGATGCACTTGAATGTATGCTAAAGTTCAAGTAGTGAGATTACTAGAAAAATGCATAATTATCAATTTCATTATCTTTGGGGTTATACTAAAATCCAAACTTACGTTGTAAGAGATACTTTTTTCTAGTTTATGCCGTGTCAATTCTCAAATCATCACTAACACCAATTGCCTTTTTTTACCCATTCTTTTTTATTTCCTTTTTTCTATGAGGTGGGTGGGTGGGTGACTTCCAAAGTACAAATAAATAACCAACAAAATGCAAAACTATCCACCCTAGCAAACTATTCAACCTCATAGAGATTTGGGTACATCCAAGAACACTTAGAGATAGAACTCGTATATGTCAAAATCTTGAGATCATATGCAAGATCATAGTGCAACTTGGAAATCATAAATTTGTATAAATGATGAAAATCGAGAAATAGCCAACGTGATAGAAGGCTTACAAGAAGTAGTAAGCCTTGAGAGGCAAATTTTGAGACATTTGGTTGGACGGAACTCTCTTCCCTGTCAAAAAAGTCCAATCGGTTTCAACCTTCCTTCCATTTTCTGTAAGCCTCTGACCAAAATGCTCCATTCTTACACCTCTAAAAGCAAATTGTTGTCCATGTTTCACCTTTGAAGATGGGAAAAATCATATAGGCTGCATTGATTGATTGATCAACAAGAAAAGAATTATTAAAGAAAACTTCTACAAGTTCACAACACAAATATATATTTAAATTGAATCCACAAAAAAAGTACAACATAATAGAACCAGCTTTCATAAAGAAGATAACCCATATAAGGGGAAAAAGGTATAAAAGGGTGACATGGAGATTTAAAGTATCTGCAACATGAGTGACCATGATATCCACATGGTTCCAGAAAAAAAAATCTCACTGGTTTATGCCAAAGAGGGAGTATGAGATGGGGGTAGGAGCTAGGGAGAGGGGAGTTGCACAAGAACAATGATAGTGAATTATTTACTTTGAAATGAAAATGAATGAATTATTCCTAGAAAATCCTTTGTAGCATTGATGTAAAAATGCAATATTGATGAACAAGCAAGTTAAAAACATGGAAAACATGACAAAAAAACTAAAAGAGCTAGGTAAGAATTATATATATAGAGAGGAATGTTATGATGCATCCTGGGATACTTACATGACTTTCCCTACTTGTACTTGAGCATTCCTCTTTTTCATACAACTTTGTGTCATTTGCACATCAATATATCTAAATATGGAAGTGTCCCTCACCTGTGGTGAGGGATGGATGCAAACTAATATTCTCCACATATATACACACACACACACATACACAAAGGGAAAATCTTTGATGTATAGATGAACAACTATATGTCATTGACTTATTAAAGCTCTATTAAAAAAATTTAACGCCATATGAACAAGTGACTTCAATGTTCAAACTACCCAACTTATTCATTCATGTATAGGTTGTAGAAATTTGCAGCCACATGGGTAGTGAGATGGTTAAGGCATCTCTCACTAGGGGAGAGGCCCTCTGATCAATGTATGTGAACTTCTTATGTAGCTAAAAGATAAATTGTGCTAACTTTAGAATGAAAATAGCAAATTGCACCTCTTGCATAGGAAAAAAAAGTTGGTATGAATGAGAAAACTAGATACTAAAGTAACCACATATAGTACTCACTACTGAAAAGTATGTCCAAAATCATGATCTATTAGTCTAACATGGAAATCCTAGGATTAGGATTAACAAGGACTATCAATATGTGAATTTGCATTTGTTTTTTATTTTTTGTGTGTGTGTGTGAAAGAGAGAGAGAGAAAGAGAGAGAGAGAGAGAGAGCAAAAACAACTTTTTATGCAATGGCAGTTTGGCTGCTAATACTTTGTGGTCATCTGTCTGATTTTTGTGCAATACCACAATTAATAGATATCACCATTACAAGCTATATCACAATACATTATTAAATAAGTAGCTTTTGATATTAGCATTGGGGTTTCAATAACTGCAGGGGGTCATTGTTCCTTTAGTATATGAATAGGGTTGAGTTGCTTAAGGTTGCTCAGTATTATCTTCTGAGTCTCTATTAGTCAATGTCAGATTCTAGTAATGTTCGTTTTTTCTCAGCTACTTGGCCCTGGTTTAAGGAACCAAGGTTTAAGGGTGGTAGTAGGCATTGAAATTAAAAAAAAATTTAACTATTTAGTTTCCAAGCTTAACTACAACCAGAGTAGCGAAGAATTCACATTTTTGTTAATGCAAAAGTTCATAAATAATAATCATGGGAACAATCTAATGGAGAATTTTATCAATTTGGGGGAAAAAAGTTTCTTGAGAGTTCTCCATGAAACACTAGAATCAAGAAGCTTTCTCCATATTTAGAACTGATAAAATTTAGATAGTAACAAAATATTGTAAATACCTATTTTAAATAAATCAAACAAACTAAACATTTTGGCATTTAAGAACACCTGATTGGTAAGCCATAATATCAAAAACTTTTTGACGTACTACAGTAAACCACAGTACCTAGACTATTAGATAGAAAACCCATTTAGAAAAATTATGAAAAGCATTCAGCAATCATAGTGAAGGTCAAAAGAAAAACATGTGGAGATTAAGTATTAAAGAAGAAAAGCTTTTTCCTAGGGAAAAAAAGCAGAGAAGATTTCATTTGCAGAAGGAAAGCCGCAAAATGATTACCAATTTTGCCTCCTCCTCCTAATCAATATCAGTTGTAACTATTTCCAGATAATGTGGGGTAATTTACATGCTAGTTTTATAACAAAGTAGACTCAAAATTTGATTCAGTGATTTTTATGGCTAAAATTCATTCTATTTCCAACTTTCCTCCTCTTCCAGGCTTTAGGATGGAACATGCCGAGACATGACATATGGCAATGGAAATATCAACAAGAGGACACTTCAATGGGACACCAAAAAAAAAGGATAGGCTAACACAATGCATATGTTTGCTTGCTAATCCTCTAATCCTAGTTTATTCCCACATAGTGATTGCTTGTTCATCCTCCATTCCTAGTTTATTCACTTTATTCTCCTTCAAAATTTTCCTTCTGATTTTTAAAAGAATGGAAGAAACCATTTGTAAAACAAAGCTTAGAGTACCCTAAGAAATAAATATTTTGTAGAGTTCCCACTTAAAATTTTATAAATTAACATCTTAGTCTAATTGAATTATAATACACAACTTCAAGTACAGATGAGTAAACCTATATAATGGGATTTTTCATATCATCCATATATCCAACAGGCTTGAACATTCCCCTGATGGCAGTGATATTCATCATTGGATTTTATTACAATTGTTATATGGGCATTTCACAATTTTAATCCTAGTGAATAGATGGCCTAAATCCAAAGGTGGATGCATCCTTTTCTTTTCTTTTCTTTTCTTTTCTTTTTTCTATCAGTAATCCGATGCTAAATATTGCTCGAATTAGGATGATATTCAGGCCAGTCGTTGCAAATAGGATGACATTTTCCAACTGTCAACCCTGATATTATCTCTATCAGAAACTCTAATACAAACAATTTTGTATAACTATTTATATTCATTTCTCTTGAAATGAATAAAAAATAGCCCAAAAAGGACATGAGAAATCTAAAGAATTGAACTTTTTAGCAAGAACAAAAAGATAATGAAAAGAACAATATTCATATGAAAAATGAAAGTTCTCTAAAAGAAAGAAAAGAATAACCCAAGTAATAAAAGTACATGCTTTTATCATTTATTTTAACCCACTAGGCACAAACTCACATCCAATCTCAGAAGATTCCATAAGAAAAGCTCAAAACAAACACAAAGATTTTTAAAGTGCTATAAAGTAAAACCCTGAATCCCAAGACATAAAAAAAAACAAACCAAAATTCACAAAAAAGTTGATTTTTGAAAAATATCCAACATATATTAGATGTGATCATTATGTTTTGATTTTCTTTCTCGAGTGATTTAAATTGTAATTATGGACATTTCAAGAACCTGCATGAAAACAAAGGGGAAAAGAGATATAGTGTCGTTAATTACATATTTTTAGTTAATGCAAATATTGGCCAGTGCTACAAGGATGGTGGCTTGAGGTTATTGGTGAAGGTTGATTAATAGATCTTGTATTTGGATGGCAAATCTAGGGTGGGGGAGGGCTGGTGTGGGTGGATCAAGGGTGATGGAGCATGTATGGTATTTTTTTTTATTGTTTTATTCTTTGTTTTGCATTCTCTTTTTATGTTATTCTCTTCTTTTCCTACTCTCTATTTAGGGATTTTTACAAAAAAAAATTCTCCCTAAACATGGATTAGACGAAATTATTAAGAAAGCTTAGAAAAAATCATTCTCATTCTTGTAACGATTTCGTTAGGGCATCTCCGAAACTTATATCATTGGGCATACTAGAAAGTGAATCTTTTCGATGGTTTCGATAAGGCATACCAAATATCTCCTCTTCTTTGTGCATCATTGCTAAGGCAAATGGAGAAAGGCAAGGCTGACATCATTTTTTAAACCAAAAGTAGGAAGGGAGGAAGGGCTACAAAGTCATTAGAAAAGTGAAGAACCTCATTTTAGTTGGTTCCTTGCCTTTGTTCTCAAACCCCTTAAGTAGCCCAAGGATATTGTTGAGATCATCACATGTCCCTCTCTCTCTCTCTCATTTCCTCTCTCTCTCATTTGGTGAGATTATCATATTTCCATTTTAAGGGGAGTTTATTTATCTGTCATTTTTTAACATTCACTTTTGATTTTCATTCTTCGACCACTTTTAGAAATATGAACCTATGTATTGTTTGTTTTAGTTAATTCCCAATAGAAATTTTGAATGTTGGGGATTCTTAGAATATCTATCAGTAATTCAGTGTTTGATGCAAGAGATGACCCACTATGGAGAATCATGACTACCAGATATGTCAAGATTATGGTGAGGATGGTGAACAACAAATCATAAATTGACTTCATTTTTGCTTTTTAAATTAATTTCCGCATCATATTAGTAATATGCCCTAATTACATATTACAAATTTGCATTGGAACTTCATGGCCCTCTGTAATTGACCCTTATAACTATATCTTTGTTTTACAGTTCAAAGACACTTCTCTCACTAAAATACATATAGATTAGATATTTATGCTTTACATTAATCGGATCATGTCTTCTATTTAATGCTGGTAGAGAAAAGGCTTTCTAGATTAGAAGACATTGGACCGAATGGTGAAAAACTGGTGGTGCTCAAAATAGTGGGTTTGGTAGACTGCTCCTGGCTCTCATTTTCTGGCTTGACCTTGGCCACTACATGGTCTAACACCCACCTTGGCTTGCCACATTTAGTACAAAGGGGCATATAAATTTCGGAAATGACATTCTAAGGCACTAAAAATATAAAGTGATTTTTGGTAAGTTTAAGTATTTTTTTTTTCTATTGTTAGGTGTTGTTGTTAACCTTATTTGTGGAACTATTGGTGCTCGTAGCAGTCTCATTTTCCTGGCTTGACTTTGGCCACTACATGGTTTAACTCGTGCTGTGAGGCATTTGCATTTGCATTTAAGTTGTGTTTGAGATCACATAAGCTTGGCCATAGCAGAAAGGTGGCATTTGCAATAGATTGTATATAATGTTACAATTGGAACAAAGGGATTTGGTGGAATTATAAGGCTTGTTTGTTGCAAAGAGGTTCATACAAATTTGAGGGAATCAACTTTTAAGGCACCAACTTAGTAGTTTTGATGTTCTAAAAACTTTGGATCATTCCACTGAGTTTTGCATCTTTAAGCTTGGAGTTAAAATATTAGATTGATGTAAAGATATCGTTTTTCAATGGTGATATATGTCAGTGAAATTATTCATACTATATAATTGACTATAGATTGCTATGGTTTTCACTTCTTTTTCATCCCTTAGGATGCAAGTCACCCTCGATCACAAGGGACTGAGCTATAAAAAGAGGAAGGGGTACCTTTAAAGGTTCCTTTTGTTTGTTCCTTTCTAAACAGTAAACACTAGTAGAAATAGCATGAGATAACCAAACCTCATTGCTGAAGATTTTTAAAGATTGAATTGGTAAAATTAAATAACTGATGAGTTATAAAAAATGTCAAGAGAACCACCATAAGCTGAGAAGTATAAAATAATAAACAGAAACATCAACCTCTGCTTCAACCATAAGTAATACCTGATTTCATGATTAAGTAGCATTCTCATGGCTAAATTTTAAGGCCCATAAGCTAGACACAATTCTAAATACCAGTCCTAGTAATGAGCAGTTGGGTTAAGCTTAAGGGCTAGTCCAATCCAGGCCATAAGTATCTCATATGCATTCATTTTTTAAGTTGGCTAAGTGTTGCATGCATATGCATATATCTAGCTATTTATATGTATTTTCATGAAAGGAGTTGACTTTCTGTTGTGTTGTTAAAACCTTAAATGGCCTATGGGTGCATCAACCCACATTACCAAAATTTCAAGGCACTTTTAGAAGGTTTTGTGTGAAAGACATCGGTGTTCCCTAAATGGTATATAGGATAATTTCTCTGCCACTCAATCGGATATATTAAAAATGATGAAATATCAACTAATATGTTTTCTCCAAATTTTCCTCCAATCATTAATGCTTTTGATGATTTGTTTTGACAAGATTAGTTATCTATGCATATCAATTTTTATTGGTTGTCGCTGAGTTAGTGAAGAGTATTTAGACCCATGTTCTTCACATCAAATCTTTATTGTTATTGTGGATGCTGTGAGTGTGGGCAACCACTTATTGTATTTCTAATGAATTCCATGTAATCAATATGATGTTTCTGCAACAAAAAAAAATGGTAGTATATGATGAAGGTGTTCAGAAGCTTGATAAATTGTTTTTGTATTTTGATTTGCATTTTAAAATTGAACAGTTTTATCACACATCTTAAATGTTGATTCAGTTTTATTTTGGTACAAACATATCGGTGTTGGTGAATGATAACTACCTTCATTCAACACACTGCCTATGTTACCATGACCAGAGAATTACTCATGGTGTATCATTTTGAAATATGATCACAAATCCATATTCAAAGCAAGTTTCATGATTTTGTTTATCATAAATCTAGCATTTTTCTTTTGATTGGTAACATGACTTGAACCCACCTACCCGTTTGGGCATCCCTTCACAAGAGTTCATTTGCCCTTTCTTTTCTTTATTTTTTTTTCTTGTTAATCATTGTTGGAGGGAAACTATATTTCCAAGTGTCTAGTATGATCTTTGAGTCTTTGTTGTTTTCTTCTTTTTGCCTTTATCTTTTTTCTCTCTTACCTATTTCTTTAAGTGATAGTTAATTTTGTCATCCTTCATAAGTTTTTACCCACAAAAGATAACGTTAAGAGGAAAGAGATTAGCAGAGAAGTGGGAACTATACTAAGAGAAATGGTTGAGAAGAGACAAAATGCAATGAAGATGAGAGATGCCATTGATTTATTGGGCCTTTTGATGAATCCAACTTAAAAGAATTGCAAGAAAATTGTGACTCCATGAGCATGGGAATAACAATTGATGATGTGATTGAGGAGTGCAAGCTGTTCTACTTTGCTAATCAGAAATCATTATGATCATTCCAATGTTTACTGCATCTCATTTCATCCCATTTTAGAGTGGATTTCAAAAATGCATGCTCGACTACTTCATTATAATATTGTCATATACATAGTATTATTTGCATTACAAAAATCAACTTCAGTAATTTGTTAATTGTGATATGATGAGGACATTCCATCTTCACATATCCTCTTATTATTACAAGATCAGAAAAAACACTCTAGGTTCTTCCTTTGAAGAGTATTTATATATAATTTGAAAGAGAGACATAAAGTTACATGGGTTGGTTTCTTTTGATGCAAGCAAAATTTATTCCAAAGGACAAGAAGAGTAACATATCATATGATAGGTAACGGACATAAAGAACTAGTAAGGAAAGGTAAAGAGCACTTATCCAATACAATCATGGAAGTTCTTGGTCCTAATATGTAGTTGGTTTATTACATTGATATTAGATCAATTTGTAGCTCAAAAGTAAAATTGTGATCTTTGTGATTTGTGCATTCCATCTATTGGCAGTTTATCAATTCATGTATGATAGAAGTTTGATCTTTTAGTTAAGTGGAGACCATGAGTCTCATAGTAGAGAAATTGTTAAAAAATATATTTTGAGTCCCTTGCTATTTCTTGTAAATTAGACATTAATTTCCAAGGATAATTGAAAAAATGAGTATCTTGGGCTCCTTGGTTGAGAAATTTGGATGGCCAAAGGGATCAACTCCACAATATCATAAGATGGCCAATGGAGTAACTACATAAGGCATTTCCATGCCAATTAAGTTGTCCTTGTAGGACCAAGAGGCCCTCTCACTTTAGCTAGAGAATACCAACTGGAGGGTAATCTTGGATTAACACTAACTGAAAAACTAAGATACTTAATAGGTTGAGTTAGCTAGCTTGCAATCCATTGTCCTTTTAAGATAAGATATGTGAGAATAACAAAGATAATTAAATAAAACACTGGAAAGGGCACCCGAAATTGACCTAAAATTTTGAATTTTCTCATAAATATATAACTTTTAGGTAACGACATCGTTAACCATCCTTTATACATCATATGCTCTTTTTTTTGTCTCCAACATTTATTTTTTAATATCTTTTATATTGAGATGCATAAAGACTACAGAGGACACTAGAATTTGACCTAAAAACGGAAACTCTCAATTAACGTTATCGTTACCTTTCTTTATACATTATGCACCCATTTTTTGTCCCTAACATTCATTCCTTAATACATTTATACTTAGATGCATAAATCTTTGACAGGGCACTAGAAATTGACCCAAAAAATGAATTTTTCCCATAAATATATAACTTTCAGCCTTGGGTGATGATATCATTACCATCTTTTATGCATTACACACCCATTTTTGGTCCCCAACATTCATTTCTTAATATCTTTATACTGAGATGCATAAACAAGGAAGGCAGCACTAGAATTTGACCAAACAAATATTTGTTTCATAAGTATATAACATTCAAATAATGATATCCTTACCATCTTTTATATGCTATATACACCCATTTTTTGTTTCCAACGTTCATTCTTTAATATCTTTATATTAAGATGCATAAAGACTGTGAGGGAACTACAATTTGACCCAAAAAATGATTTTTTTCCATAAATATAAAACTTTTAGGTAGCGGTATGTTATAATCATTTATACATTATATGCCTATTTTTAGTCTTCAATATCTGTTTTGTAACATCATTATACTGAGGTGTAGAAATTCTATAACGGACACTTGAATTTGACACATATGTTATTTCCCCTTAAGTATATAATTTCAAGTAACAATATAATTACCATTCTTGATAAGTTGGTCTGTAACATTCAATCCATGATGTCTTTATATTGAAGAGCTTAAACACCAGAAATGACACAAGAACTTGACTTAGAAATGTTTGAACATTCATATTTATAATTTTTTGCTAACGTTATCATTACCATTATTTATAGATTCTAAAGGTATTATGTTTAACAATCATTTTTTAGAAATGTTCTTACCAGATGGATATTTGGGCGTCTTGCCTAGATGGAGCCCCTCAAAATCAGTCCTTTCAATAAAAGATGGTGGGCCTCACTGGTGAGAGTCAGAAACAACAACCAAATAAATACCATTTTAGCATATTACATGAAGAGTTCATATAATTCACAAAATTTTGTTGTGGCAAATGCCTCCCTACAATTATACTCTAGTATAACCTCACTGCCATTAAGTTCTGCCTCCCCACTGAGCACATTCTTATAAAATGGGAGTTCTTAAGGCTCATTACATTATCAAAACTCAAGAAAAAAAGAAATAGATTAATGCAATGGGAAAACGTAACTAAAGATCAAATTTTACACATCGCAGGAAAGTTAAGCTGATAATTTGCAAAATTAATACCTGTACCTACCACTAAATGTTGAAAGGAGATCTAGAATACAAAACCGAGTAGGCAAATTATAGTTTTGTAGAGATGGAGAGATGTATTCTATCTTTTTTTTTCAACCCATATTACCATATATTGGATTTCAGTTACCTCAATTTTTAGCAGCATCATGTCGAAATGCAAATAGATGATTATTTTGGAAGGAAAGCATCCTATATAGCACTTTATACTCTAGGGTCATCCAAAGAACCTTTAAAACAAAGGTGTATAATTATGACTCGAGAACACTAAAAAAAATTGAACTATAACATTACAATGGAATTTCAAAAGTTTAAATACTAGACATTAAAGAATGGCAATTGCATGAGATAATGTTCTTAAAACTAATATGAAAACGAGAAATGCATTTAGTTGTCGAAAATAATAAATTAAACATACAAGCAGTTTCATCCTCAAAACAGGAGAAATCATAGGAAGTGGTTCTCTTTACTACAACCAGGGCAAGCAAAAAGCTTAGCGCTTTTTCATCATCTTAAATCAATGCTCTATCACCAAAAAAGTGGACTTCAATTAATATTTTTTTATCTCATTTGTAAGTGAAGAGTGTTGTGACAGTGGATCTTTTGTGATGTTGGCATTTACATTTGGTATTGTTAGACATTGTAAGACCTCAGCAATGAAATCCTAGAAATGAATCATAGCAGCACCCTGATTGAAAAAAATATGATAGATAGATACGTTAACAACTTAAGAACTTCCACATTCAACACATGCATAATTATAATCTTAGCAAAATATGGAAATATGCCCACTCAACAACCTAAGAAATTCCAAATGCAACAAAATTTGTGGACATGTTGGCCAGCATACACAAAAAGATATATATCTCACCTCAAGGCATGTAAAGATCCTAGGAAGCCGATGGCCACATCCAAGCTGACAGCCATAAATAGGAAATTGAATTAATAGCAGAACTAAAAGAAAGGTGCTAGTCCACTAGAGAGCCAATTCTAGTTCATCTTCTATCTAAAATAAAGCCAGGGCACTTGGAAGGATATTACAAAACAAACTAACAAGGAAAATAGAAGCATTAATAGTGGACATTGGTAAAGGCATGCAAACACGAGGAGCTTTAAGGAAGATTGTCGCCCTCCCTCAAACCATTGGGGACGAAGAGGGACAGAAGATGGAAAAATTATTTCTAAAATGCCCTAATGAGGTCATTCAACGAAGAGGAGTGTTTTATTCTTAATAAGCCTAACGATATAGCTATGAGGCAAAATTGTCTTTTTCATGCGTATGACATCCTAATTCGATCTTTTCAAATATTTCTTAATCAATTAGTCCAAATAGGATTTATGCTTAATTTTTTAGTAAAAAAATTCCCTCTATTTATTTATACTTTTTTCTATTACTTTTTCTGTTCCCTTTTTTTGTATTATTTATTTATTTTTTTCTATTCTTTTTTATTTGATTTTTATTATTCTCTTTTTCATATTCTTTTTTGTTCCCTTTTTATCCAATTCCTTTTTTTATATTCTCATTTTTCTATTCTCCTTTTTTCTAATATCTAATATTTTTTCTATTCTCTGTTTTTTATTTTCTTTCTTTTCTATTTTCTTTTTGCCCATTGTTTTGTTCTATTTCATATTTTTCTATTCCATTTTGCTTTTATTCAGTTTTACACTATTTTCATTTTTTATTTTATTTTTTTTATCTGTTTCTATTCTCTTTTTTATTCCACTTTTTTCTATTCTCTATTTCTTTCTATGTTTTATTATATTCTCTATTTTTTATATTTCATATGTTCTCTATTTTATTTTTCTCCTATTCTTCTTTTTTCTATTCTCTATTTATTTCTACTATTTATTTAGTCTCAATTTTTTATATTACTTTTTTTATATTCTTGATTTCTTTCTACCTTTTTTTCATATTCTCTATTCTTTATATTTTCTATTTTTTCAATTCTTATTTATTTCGACTTTTTATTCTCTATTTTTTCCATTACTTTTTTTGTATATCTTATTTTTTATATTCTTTTGTATCTTTTTATTATAGATTTTCTTTTTTCTTTTTTATTATTTTTTTAATATTATTTTTCCATTCCTTTTTTTCTCTTTTTACTCTATTTCTTTTTTTTTCTATTCTCTTTTTTTATTATCTTTTTTGTATTATCTTATTTTTTAATTCTCTTTTTTTCTTCTATTTTCTTTTTTTTTCCATTATCTCTATTTTTGTAGTTCTCTTTTTTTTTTCTCTTTTTTCTAATCTTTAATATGTTTTCAATTCTCTTTTTTCAATCTATTTTTGAAAATTCTGTTTTTGTCAATTCTTTTTTTTTTTCCATTTTTCTTCATGACGACGGAGGAGCTTGGACGAAGGACGAGGACTCAAAAACCCTAATTTTCTTAGTCAGAGGTGGCCAAAACCCAACTAGGAGAAAATGTTTACAAAAGAAATATAGATGAAAACAGGTCAACTCCAAACTAGACCTAAACCTGGAACAACCTGACTAATAGGGCCAAGGCCTAATGGATGTACTACTACGTTTGTCCACTCACCCAAAAGATCTACAGTGGGCTCCATTCATATTGAGATGAAATTTATAACTAAGCACCAAATAAATGAGAGAAGAGCATTTATTTTCAGGATTTTAGATTTTCTTAAGTAAACCTGACTGATTAAAGGTCCTAACGAAATTTTCATGACTTAGTGCTCAAAAAGATATAAACTTTTCAATTAACTAGTATGGTCTTTCATGTGCATGCAAATGCAGTTGACTTTTTTTAGTTAAGATTTTTTTTAGGCTGCTCTTGGATTGGATCGAACTTCACCTAAACCTAAACATGACCCAAACCAGATTTGCCCAGACTTCTTGAGTTGTTCTCAGGTCGTGTCGAACTTGACCGGACCTAAAATGACCCAAACCTGGTTGGGACTGCTTGGGTTGCTCACAGATGGGGTCAAACTTGACTTGACCTGAACACGACCCGTACAAAGCTATTTTGCTTGGCTATTGAACACAAGTAAAATCTGATTTAAGCCAAACCTGACCTGGCCTCTTTATTTCACTAGGTTGTACTTGCTAGAATTGGTATCAAAAGATGGATTGACGAGATCTTCGATGATATCATCTAGTAGTAATCTAGGAAGACCCGATTTTCTTCAGAAAAGGAAAGGCAATTAGGTTCCGATTTGTCACAATGCAAAGAATAAAAACCCATTACTATACATGACAGTTGCATGTTTGACGGGATGAACACCGGGATTAAGATAGAAGGCAGGATTCACAAGTTATTAGTGAATCTGGATTTTGGAACGTCTCTTTTGTCTTAATAGATAGAAGTTAGGTTCAATATACTACAAAGATGCATAGCAACAAATGGAAGGCACTTTGCAGGTTTGAAATAGTGGTGTTCAGGTCAAAGGAAGCAATTGTAAAAATCTGAAGTCAATTTGGATTTGGTCGACATCGGACAATGCTGAAATTGCAAGTGCACTTGGGCTAAGGGGTGTAGAAATCATGCTCGATAGTAGCACATCAAGGACATACCTTTCAACAAGGTATGGGAAAACCAAGACTTCGTAGGGTATCTTCAAGGTGGCATTGAGGATTTACGAAATCGAAGCAAAGGTCAAAATTGTTAGGTTATAGTCTTTTATTCCGGTTTAGCAGGGTTGGTTCATTTGGTGTTGCTAGGACCGAGGTTTAGGGCTCGGGGTATTTTAGGCATTATATAGGATTTTCTTAGGGGTTAAGAAAGCGGTAACTATATATATTGATATATTGTAACCCTAATTCCCTAGAAGGTTGAAAGAGAGACAATAGATGATATTCCTCTTCCCCCTGGACATAGGTAATCTTGTCGAACCATGTAAAATTGTTGTGTTCAGGTGTGATTGTTTAATGTGTGTTGTCATGGTTGATCCGTTGATTATGAGTAATTTCCAAGGCGCTACTTTTCCTAGCAAGTGGTATCAAAGACCTAACTAAAGCTGAAATAGAAGACAAAACCCACCATAGATAACAATGCAAAAAAAAAAAAAAAAAGTCCCTCATCTACTTTTCAAATCTATTACAAAATAATAACAATTCCCTTTCAGCGAACTAAACTATAAATTAATATGAACTCATTCAGTTGCAATTTGCACCGGATATATACAGTATAGAGACCAACTCTGGGAGCCATTGTTAGTTTCTAACATTCTATTATTGAACCTATTTGGTAGCTTGGGAGTACAACAAATGTCTATGCTTTGTCTATTATATGTTGCAATTGTGCTACATGCTTAAATTTAATTACAAATGTCTCATGGTTTGCCTATTAGATATTACAATAGCTTACCTACTTAAATTTATATAATTGGATGACTCCAAACTTCCTCCAAACTCACCAATCCCAATAAAAGAATACAAACAACTTCTCTTCTCAAACAACATTAGCCCATGATAATGACAAATAGAAAGGCACTCCAAATTGCTTATCACAATTGTTTGAGAGAGACAACAACCGTACCTAAACAAACCTAAACAAATGAAAGAAAACATCTCCCCAACATAGAAAGTATCAAAAAGAAAATATTTAAAAAAAGACTCAGATGATCTTTAAAAAAATTAAGATGATGATCCAATCGCAGCATGTAGAAGAACATGAAGAGATGCATGTGAAGAAAACATATAAATAAAATGACGGTGAAAAGCGCAAGAATCCCCACTGCATATTACTTCTGCTAGCAAGCTCTCATGCTGGGACATATGTTAGTACAATGGTATCTCCATTTTGAATAAATTATCACCATAAGCCTTTCATTAAATCTTGGTAACTAGTTTGAAAAGAATAGTACTCTTAGTAATATGAATAAGTTGTTTTACCTAGTGGTAAATGCTCTCGTTCCCATCCCCCACTCCAGGGATCCATCCCTGGTGGTTGGCATTCTTTTCCTTCTTGCTTGGCCACTGAGCTAAGTCAGTGATGCAAAAAAAAAAAAAAAAAACCAAAAAAGTTGTTTTACCTGAAAAAATTATGGTTCTCTCACTCTAGTACCCATCATTATCAAATGGGTCTCAATTAAAATTCCAATTCCTATAGTTAATGTGTCCAGTATGAAAAAATTAGTTGAACTTAATAACTTAACATTGTTATTAGCATGTAAAAAACTAAAACACAATAGTTTATAAAAAAAAATAAAACTATCACATAGATAGAGTTCAAAAATATTCTTAATGATTTATACCTTGCAGTTATAGAGCTAAGTATGGAACCAACTCTTTCCACTCACAAGAGACAAATACCAAGACATAATTGAACCAACAAGCAAGGAATTTATTGGCTTCATGCTACTGTCAATCTTAGATCTTAGCCATGAAATTAGCTCCATACAAGATAGTGAGCCAAGCTATCATCTTGACTCAACCTCATCTAAGACAACTATAAGATATAATGAACAACTATTAAGTACGTACTTATGTTCTTTAAAGATATTGAATGTTGACACAAGATACAAAGGAACTACACAATAACTATTGATAAAAATCATAGGCGAATTTCCAATGGGAATCATCGTCAATTTATGTTTCTCTCTTAATATTTACAGCATTTTAGAAATGAAAGATAAATAAATAACAAACCAAAGGTTTTTGTTAAAAAAGATTAGTATAAAAAGACAATAAAGAAAATAAGATCAGTATATATACATTTGTCAAAGACAAACAGTGAATATGATAACAAACATATAAAGAACATGGTTACTAACAACAAGCACTGGCATACCTTATCAATCAGCTATCAGAGTTTTGTCATCTCTCAAAGAAATAGATTAGGCACAATAATAAGCATTAAGTAGTTGGAAACAATCTGACAATATATAAAGTGAAATTGTGAATAGTATTATTTCATTCAATAGGATACTTTTGTCTTTTAATTGATGAGATGATGTCATATAGGGTTTACATAGTTCATCCTTTCACTCAAAGAAATAGTTTCATCCAAGTAATTAATATTACTCTTTTATCAACATATAAACCAACCCCTACATGTGACCAAAACCCATTCCTCACATTTCCCTTTCATCATCATCTTCAATTTCACTCATTGTCACCATCTAGCCTCCATCACCTGGGACCACCATAAAAAAGAACAAAGTTTTTTTTATAATTTGACTTGGATGGTGATATCACGTCTTAACTATAAAGACGAAAAACATGCGCAAGGTTATATGTGGGTGAGCAAGAAAAAGGGGCCTTGAGACTACAATGGTAGATTCTTATTTTTTAGGGCCTTTTTTGGTTTACGGTGAAACTAAGGGGGGGTTTTTCGATAAAATCCTCATAATTATAAAAGCAAGAAAGATAATACAGTCTCCATATCGATCAAAGAAAGTAGAGGAAACTCTTTTGATTAATTAAAGTTACCATTTCAAAATAATAATAATAATAATAAAGTAGAGGAAATTCTTAAAAAAAGACAAATAAATAAATATAATTGGTATTGTGTTTTTTGAATACCTTACTTTTAGTCCAAAATTCTAGAAAACACAAATAAATACAAAAAAATTGGTATCATGTTTTTTGAATACCTTATTTTTCATCTGAAATCTAAGAAAGAGACAAAAAAAATAGAATGGCAAATAAAGGTTGGTGGTGCCCCATTGATAATTTTTGACATAAGATTTAGTTGGTAGTTGATTTAGCTGGTACCATTCAATTGGATTCAACTCAAATATTTTACTCATTCAATGAATGAATTTTAAGTTTAGCCAATAAGTTTTCAAAATATCTATCAAGTGGATGAATAAGAATCAATTTATTGATCTAGTGAATAGAAACTTTGATGGCATGTGAATTGTTCAAGACTAAGAAAAAAAAATGTAAACAACATGGTGAGTAGATGATTTCGGGCAAGTATCCAAAGAAAATTAGAAGCAATAGAGCCAGCACTTTGCTTGTAATATTGTAACAATAAAAAAAGAGTCATTGAGATATTTTCACATTATATAGGGAAATTAAAAAAAAAATGCCCCAGTTAAAAAATGCTCATTTTTTCACTTTTTTTTTTCGTCATGGAGCCCAATTGAGTGATGAAGGTCAATGTTATGAGAATGCTAGAATTGAGAATGATATTGAATTCTTCTTTAATTCTAATGTTGAGTTTGATTTGCTCTAAAATTTCATGCATGAGAAGTCAATCTAGCTTGAATTTCAAGAAATTTATGAGCTGGTTATTTACAAAGACTTTTTCTATTAGATGTTCGTATAACAAAAATGTTAAAAGCAAATAATCAATTAAAATAATAATTTTTAGAAATCAAAATTAGAATGATCTTTAAGAGATTTTTGTGTGGGTCCTGCATAACCATAACATATAGCACCCTAAATGTGCTGAAATTATAGAATGCAAATAAAAATCATTGTAATTGAAGTACCTTACTTTTAGGGAGGATAATGTTTTTCTTTCCCCTTTAGATTCTTACATTTTATTTAGATTATTATTGAAGTTTATTTTTTTATTTAGTTTGTAAATTATAAATCATTGTACATACGCTCTCGGATCCTTTTCTTTTACCCCATTGGGATAAAAGATTGGGTTTTTACTGTTATTCAACACTTAATTTAATTTCCAATGTACATTAGGTAGACATATTTTATTTTATTTTATTTTTTTGAATTATTGACTTTAGTTTATTAAAATTTATCATTATCCTTGCAATTTTAACATAAAAACAAAGTATAAAATCAGGGCATTATCAAATTCCAAGTTGTATAATCTATGTATCTACCATACATATATAGAGAAAATATAATTTGGGTGTCCAACACATTCTTATGGGCCTTAAAGGCCTCCGCCATATTAATCCAATGCAATTCAAAATTTTCGATCTAGGGCGTTGAGTTGAAGTCGCTGTGCAATAGAAGCAAATGTTGAAAAAAAAAATGATAGAGAAATTTCTCCACCATAAAACAAAATCAACCAAACCCCATACATCTCGAGAAGGAAAGAAAAGAAAGAAATGAAAAAAGAAATAAAAAACCAAGAAAATCCAAATGACCGTTGGATTGAAAACTATAAGAAGAGTGGTTCTGGTCCCCTTTAATTTAATCAAGCCCAAGAGGCGTACTGAAGCAAGACTCTTAAGGTTTGGCCCAGCACGTGATGCTTGGAACCTGGTGCGTTGTGCAGAGAAAGCAGACAATGGTGGCGCCGGACTTTGGGGCTCTGCGCTACGATGATGTGGTCTCGCTGCTCGTGTAATCCGAACTGAAGCCTGAAGGCACTTGAAATGGCATGTGAAGGAACTCGCGTCTATGGCTTTCTCCAAATCCCAGCGCAGAGGGTTTTCGGAAACCCTTTATCTTCTTGCTGTCTGGATTCAATAAGAGGGAGAAGGGAAAGGAAGGAGCAGCAACGGGATGCCGCGGGGTGGTGCTACACGGTGAGGGTGATGGCGCAGAAGCGGTGCATGGCGGTAAGGCTGGCGGCGGTGCTCGGTGAATGGTATGCCCCTGCCCTCTTCTATTCTCTCTCTCTCTCTCTCTCTCTCTCTCTTGTTTCCTTTTTTTTTTTTCACTGTTCTGGGTTGGGGACGAATGGGGGCAGAGGCCTTGGCGAAAGCAGAGGCGAGGGGTTCGGGTTTCTGCTGCTGGTTTCGGGGTAATGTGGATTTGGCGAGAAGGGCTTTGGGTATGGATGCAGGGTTTGAAGTCTTGGTTGATTTGGAGAAGCAGTTGCGATTTTGAAAGGGATTTGGAGTTTCGATTTGGGGTTTTTGAGGGTTGGGCAACGGACTTGGTGTGATGGGGTTTGAAAGGTTTGAGGATCTTGGTAGCAATGACTGTGTAGATTGATTGGGAGGATCGAAGGAGTTGGAATGTACGTTAGGGTTTTGGAAGATCTGGGTTTACGGTTATGGGAGATCTATGGTGTTGATGGAGTTAGGGTTTGAACACTGGGCTTTCGGTTACATGGGATTTGCGAAGTGGGCTTCGGTTGGGGTGGCAAGGAAGATGGTGTCTACTTGTTGTGGTTTGGAGTAGTTTGAATGAGGGGGGATGGGGTTGGAGGTATTCGGCCAAGAGGATTTGGGCAGTAAGGGTATGGATTGATGATGATCGGTGATTGGTTAGGGATGCTGAATCATAACCGTGATGGTCAGTAGGGCTGATGGATCACCGAATCATGAATTCGGGTTGGAAAGATCTTCAGCTCTGATACCAAATGATGTGGAGTGGGTTACCAGACGCGGGGTGGGCAGTACATATGGTGGGTGGTGGCCTTCTTGGTGGGTTTTAGGCTTTTTTCGGGTGGACTCCTGTCAAGAGTGTCGTGTCAGTGTCTGTCACTGTTGGTGGGTGATAGAGAGAGGGTGTTGTAGTGCTAGTCGGTTGGTTGGCTTGCTGAAAGGGGAGAGAGAATCTGGCTTGTGCAGATTGAAGTAGTGAATGGGCATGAAGAAAGAGTTAAGTTAGGTTACCTTTTAGATAACTGCATTTATACGTCTCAACGATTAATTTCACGGTATTTTTCACTGTCGCAGTTAGATTCATTATTTCTTGCTTTTCTATTCTGTTGCTTGTTTCACATCACATTACATGTATATTATTTGGTATGGAATTTGATTTTTATCATTGCCCATCTAACTTCTTGTTATTGGCAGTGTAGCTCTATGCTTCGTTGGGTTGGAACTTGGACTTCAATCATCCATCATTATTATTTCCTCCATTTGTAAGTCCAATACTTCCCAATTGGATCTCTTTTTCAACTCTTCATATAAACAAGTTTGATGAAGAAAGATGTGGATTTGATGTTTGATTAGATGAATTATATCTTGGCTATGTAACTTCAGTTATCTTTTCTTTGAAATTTGCTATATTTGGCACTCTGGGTGATCATGATTTTTTGCTCATTATGTTGATTTGTCTATTTGAGGCGTTGGGTGGATTTTGGGTTGATGGAATTTTTTTTATCTATATATAATTAGATAGTGTTTGATTTATGTGAAAGTTGAAGTAGCGTAACTTGTGAATTGGATAAGTTCTCTCACCATTTTCTATATTCAATGAAACAAAATCTCCTCTCCACAAATGATGACCATTCTGTGTTGAAGATTGCAGATTTTGGCTTTGCAAGATAAGACATTATTATGTCAGAACTTAGAAGCCATTATAATTAATTCAAAAGAAATGCTAAAAAAATATTTTAGCTATCACGTTTCAAGGGGTAGATAAAGCTTCTCCTTGGATGATGTCTTGTGTGTAATTGTGTGGGGTATATATCTCTTATACCCAGTTGTCCCTTGGTGGCCTTTGCATCTGCTTGGTTTCTTAAGAAAGTTTTACATATTACCATTCATAGTTATATATATTTAAACTAGACGTCTTTGATAGGTCTACAACCTCAATACTTAGCTGAAACATTGTGTGTTTCACCACTATATATGGCTTTGCAAATAATGAAACTACGGAAATATGATGCTAAGGTGACATTTATCTCTTTCCTTGGATAGTTTGAACCAATCTTCTTTCTAAAAGGTTTGTCAACAGTTCAACTTGCACTAAATATGCAGGCAGATTTCTTGAGTGTTGGTGCTATCCTGTTTCAGTTGGTAACGGGGAAAATCCCATTTTTTCAAAATAACCAAATTCAGGTTTGAGTGCTTTTCACATATATCATGAGTTACTCATCTGTATATTGGTAATGGCTGTCAACAATTTTATAATGAGTGATCTTATTTTTTTTGTTAACTTAGTCGCTGCAAAACATCTTGAAATCAAATGAGTTGCGCTTCCAAACAGATAAAAGTGATCCGAGTCCCGGGTGTCTTTATTTGTGTCAAAAGTTGTTGCGCCGAAATCTAGGTATGTACTTTGTATCACTGCAGTTTGTGACATGAGCATATTAAAAATTTTATGTTGATTCTTTTTGGGATTTTTATGAAAAAATTATGCTTAAATTCTAATTAAATGGGTTTATGAAGAAAAACAATAAAAACTATAGTAGAGTTGTTTGTACTTTCCTTGTGGACTAAACTACTGTCATTGAAAATATCACATCAATTGGTTGATTTTATTGTTACACACCTGTAACTCATCATCTCCATTCCTCCTCTTAAGCTACTCATCTTCTGTCATAGAAGTCTCCTCATCTCTTACAAATAGTATAAATAATTGTTGTAAGACTTGAATGATCCTACAAAATCCAACTAGGAAGCCACCTTTCTTCTTCTTCTCCCAACCCACTAGATGGCCCAACCTCACAATTCCACTCCAGCCCTCATCTTTGAAGCTTGAAAATCATTCGTTTCGATGTCCTGAAATCCCATTCTTCAATCGGATATCTTGATGTAGGTTGCAATGGTTGAAACATACACAAAATTTTGTAGGTTGGACCATGCACATTTGTTGTTTGAAAGTATGTTGGATAGAGATGTTGCATCTTGGAATTTGATGATTATGGTATTTTTGCTGGTGGGTCTCCTTGACAAATCTTTCTAACTTTTCCATCAAATGATATTGTTGGAGCTTAAGCCCGATTTTATCATGGTTTTAAGCTTAACTCAAATGATCATTGATTGTTTCCTTTAGATGTGTCATGATGGAATTAGACCAGATATGAGCACCACTCTTAGCTTATTGTCCTCATGCATTCACTCCAAAGCACTTTTACAAGGGAAGCTATTCCATTCTCGTGGTATTAAAGGAGAGTTTGATTCCAATGTATAACACTTTGATTTCTATATATTCTAAATGCAATGACCTTGTGTCTGCATGGCTTTTGTTCAATACAATTTTGTAGAGAACTTGTGTTTTTTGGACCGATATGATTAATTGGTATGCTCAGTAGGGGAAGTTGAAAATGAGCCCTGAGTTTGAAGATGAAAAAGGGCAAAACTCTTTGCTTTTTTGGTCTAACTGTGAGTGTTGGAGATTTAATTTACCAACTGTAGAGGAGAATCTCTATGGGAGCATTGAGGGTTTAGGGTTTTCTTTTTCTCCAAAAAGAAAAGGAAAAAAGAAGAGTTTATGGTTTCGTTGGGCATCAACTAGGGGGGAAGAACATGAAACCATGGTTTCAGATGAGATTGTATAAGGGCAGTTGATGATATCAGCAAGTGGGTGGTGGTATTATCAGATGGGCTAATATGGTCCCAAAAAGATGTACGGACAACTCTCCTGGCATTTTCTTATTTTTCTTAAAAAATCCGTCAAATCAAGGTTTAAACTTATTTTTTCCATAACAATCCGATTCCTTTTTAACCGCAAGGGCATATGTAGCATGCTAGTATAACTAAGAAATAATTGGCCCTTTCCATGCCTTTCATCATTGTCACTACTCTTATAGACTGTTGGCATGAAATAAGATCATCTAACTTGTATGTTGCTAGTACTAATTGGAAAGTGAAACACTGTTTCAATTGTTTTCGTGGAGCATAGCATCTATGTAACATCTACTGTGCTGGTATATTCCTAGCAGACAAATCAACCCCTTTTGTTATCCACTTATCAAATTGGAAACTCATATGAGTAGTCAGCGAATTTTGGTTATTTAATTTTTACCATCAATGAACACTTTCACAACAAAGAGAATAAAAACAAGTAGCATGAAACAACTTTTATTTCTATTTATTCTTCGAAGGATCTTGGTTCAATCTTTTAAAGAGCAAGATATCATGAAACAACTTTTATTGTTGAAGCTTTTTGCTATAATTTGTTTCGTCCTTGTTACCATATCTTTATTGCATTGTTGGTTGCCTCCAACTTGTCAACATTATGTTGCTTGTGTTATGAATAAGTCTAATGGGTTGACCAAAGACTCAACACTTATTGGAATATCTAAAGATTGTCTTTTAATTTATTTGGGTTTTGATAATTAAAATATCATCTTATTTAGCATGTAAAATATATATCCAAATTTTTAGATAGTTCTCTATTATTTGTAATGTGATATTTCATATAGAGTGTATCTACATTGGAGTGTGGATGCAAGTTATTCATTGTTCTACTATAAATGAATACATGTTAATCTAAGTTTCATAAACCTCCCTATGGTGCTTGCTTGGATGTATGCTAATCATTAGGTTAAGAAAGGAAGGACAGGCTTGGTGTAGATTAGGTGTGTGTGAAATATATATATATATTTGATCAGTAACAAAGAGATATTATTAAGGAAAAAAGGTATAGCTAGACTTAGACAAACATGATCGTGACCCTTGATTTACTGATGTAGGCCAGACCATAGGTTGGCCAACTCATTGGGCCCAGTCTGTCAGCCTAATTGGATACCTAGTTATTTAGGAATATTATTAGTAGTTTGATTGCATTAGGGTTAACATTAGTGGATTTCCTATCTTGTTTAGGATTATTCTAATATTAGTAAGTTTTGTTTCTTAGGGATTAAGCCAACTCCTATATAAAGGATTTTAGGCCTCATTGTTATACATGCTTAGTTTTAATTTATAAAAGTTCTCTTTGAGATTGAAGATGTTATCGCTTGTAGTGTTTTCCTCTTATGAGGATGTCCTAGGGGCTGAATCCTTATTTTGGGTCTGTTGCCGTCGTAAAGCTCCCAAGTAATCTAGGAGTTGTAATTGTAAAGCTTTTAAATGAATCTGCTAAAATGTTGAAGTGTCTGGTCAAATATATCTTATACTTTAAGGAAAAACTTTTTCAGAGTTCAAATCTAGGCGTACCATGATATCATTAGTGTTTTCATATTCCTTACCACTTCGCATTGAATGAATTGATAGGTACTTCCATACTAATCATTCATATCTAAACATGTATACATGTAATGAGTCATTCATATTCCCTATGTCTTAACTTTTGAGTGGTGCATCTTAAGGGTATTTGATTATGGTGCTAAAAGTTTTAGGCCTTTTAAAAATGACTCAAGTCATTTTGTAGTGTAGACCTCTGGCCCAGCTGGATTTCTATTTGGATTGATTTTATATGTCGTGTCCTAGGGATGGGTTTCATTAGATACTGTTACTGCAGCAGAAAGCCTGGCCCTGACTCTCCAATCTGTTGGGAGTTTAAGAGAAGCACAGGAGCTTTTACAGCGGTAATTAGTCATTTGATGTCCTTGATGTTCTTTCAGCATAATGCATGTTATATTTAGGTTCCTGGTCACCTATACTGATGGATATTTATTTCATGCATTGTCACATTTCAGGTGTCTTGACGTCAGGAAAACCGTACTACATGAAAACCATATTCAGGTTCTCTGTTTTGACATTCCCTAACAAGAAATGCTTCTTAAATTCTGAGAATTTGAAGACGTGATTCTTGAATAGTGTTTTGAGTGTTCCTTCTCTTAATCCTCAGAATGATACGCAAACCTATATTACTTTTGTGTCATCCATCTCACTATCAATTTGTTAGGATATCGAAGTTATCTTGTGTGAAATTTTATTGATCTGTCTCTGTTTGTTATTAGCTAAGATGTAGCACATGTTTATTATACCTGTTAGTGCTCACTGGTGCTGGTATTTGTTTCTTCCAAGATGTTCCCAAAATGCTTTGACTCTTACAGTCTGCTTGTATTGTCATGTGCCCCAAAAAAAAAATAGAAAAAATGTAGAAGGATAATTGACTACAGACCATCAGTCATATAACCAAGAGATTCCAATGTTATGGCTGACTTTTCCATGCAAACCAATCTGTTGCTATAAAGAAATATCAAGATGTATTTTTGAGATTGCAGTTTCTATTTGGCAAATCCTTATGAAACTTATACCCAAGGTGTTTCTCTTGTTCTGAAATCTAGCTTTTGCTTTATTACGTGTTTCCTACACTCATGCTCTCAAAACCATTTATAGACCGATTATTGGGACCATGGTAGTCTGATTATTGGGACCATGGTTTGACCAGTTCTAAAACAAGATTAATCCCAACAAACTTCTACTTTTTGTGTTTTATTTTCTGATATGGATATTCTAGATTTCTGTGAACCAAAAACCATGGAAAAGAAGGTTGTCATAGATACAATCTCTCAATGACAATAGCCCTTGGCATAGTTGGAACATGCTCACTAACATCAGCATAAATCTGTGCATTTAATTATATCATTTAAAATCCTTTTACTAAAGATACATAGATAAAAAAATAATAATAATAAACAATTTGAAACTCTACTTCAATAAAATTCAAAGTCTAAACTGACAATTTTTTTCATAATTTCAGAAACTAAATGATTCAAATAAAACTAGTCCTTAGAAAGTTTGGTGATATGCCTATCAACCATGAATGTCAAAGTTAAGAGCTTGATCATTGCAGCTTCTAAAATCTTTTACAAATTGATTACCTGGCAAGGACAAACCAGGAATCAGTAACTACTGAGTAAGGAAAAACTTTACATGATTGAATACAAGTTATGTGATCATATACATCCAAATAGGTGCATTAGTAATTAAGAAACAAAGATAATGTTCTCAGAAATCAAATGGACCTACAATTCACTTAAGAGAGCTGCCTTGTTTACCCTTTTTTGGATACCAGCAGAGGCCCACAACACATTCCAAACCGCAAATTTACAACCCATACCTCGTAGCAGAACATAAGGAGCCTCTTCATCTACCACATCACGACAGTCCTCCCAAATTCAAGGCAACACACCATCTCGTAGGCACAACAAATAATCTCACCCCCAGTTCTCCGCCTTTGTTGCACAACCCCCATTGCACAACCAAGATTCCCAATAACACAATAGCCATGGCAATCCTGCCCAAATTCAGATGTATATCAAAGCACTCATCACTTATAGGTGACCCATTTTAGACATAGGCCTGACTTTAAGAGCCGTTTCCCCAAATTGGCACTTGTATAGGAGTGATCCTATACTGTGCTTCCACTTTCTGAATAATTACATACATATAATCATTAATCAGCATCCAAAATGAGTACTAATCAGCCAAAATTACATATATATATAATCATTTATCAGCCAAAATCAAAGTAATCTTCTATAGTGTTACTACACTGCTTGGGTTTCTGCAATGCAACCCACAACCCTTCCTGGTTGTACTTCCATTGCCAGTGTTGGAATAGGTCAACACTATGTGCGAGGTGTCACTACAATCAGCCCCCAAATTAGTGTAACATACTTTCTTATTGCTACAACAAATTTCAGAATCTTATTTCTCTAAATTAGTTTACTTTTATAGTTCCAGTAATGGAACATGCTTCCAATAGCTAGGATGGACACATCCATAAAACCTCTATCATCTGCAATTAAATAAAGATTGAATCAAGCCCCTAAATCAGAATTGAGCCCACAGTTTGTTACATATTTTCAAATAATGAAATCTAATGCCATTATATACATATATAACATCAAGGAAGATTTCATACTTTTAAACACCAACACATAATAGGAGAACCACATACTGTAAACGAAGTGTTTTTAGTTCAAATCAAAATTGGAATAACACAATTAACAGGCCTGAAGTATCAAATAGAAGGTTGGCAAGCCCTAGATCTCAAGATCTAGGGTTCGGCCCATCAGTATTTTTCCCAAATCTGATCCAGCTAGCCCTAGATCATTAGATCTAGGGTTTGGCGAGCACCTAAGACCAGATCTGGTCTTGGCCAGCTCTAGATCTTGTGATCTAGGGTTCTGCTTGAGAGGAAATTGTCTCTCTGTAATACAGCCCCTTTCCCATTATTGTCTAGGTCAGAGAAAACCCATTACTATCCACGTGTATGCTACAACAAAGCACCAAAAACACAATCAGGCAGTGTTTTTCCCCACCTTGTATAAAACTTTGTAGCCTTCTCTATTCATGGCAGACCGAATGACATCCAATCAGTGAGTTTCTCCTTCCTATGCCTTCTCTTGTCTTGATTCCCATAACCTTCTTGGCTATGGTTTTCTCTAAAAGATACAGATTGAAAGTGAAAGGAAGAATACCAAGGAGAATGGGAGAAAAGAGGGCTTCTAAGAGGAAGGTCCCCAATGAATGTCGTGGAATAGGAATGGGCTCCCTCCACACTTGTGCAACCTCTTTTCCACTTTGGGAGATATTCGAAAGTACAATCACAAATAGAGCTGGAAACAAGAAGAATAATACTAGAGTTTCTGTAAAGAATTGCTTGCCTTGGTGAGTTGATCTTCATCCTCTTTTATTATCAAAACTTTCCTTGATTACAACTTGACTTAAGGTAATCATTATAATGTATGGAATTGACTATCTAACATAATAGGAATCTAATTATGTACAATTGATTCTCTTGACTAAGTTTACCCATCATCATCATCATCATCATCATCATCATCATCATCAAAGCCTTATTCCAACTATGTTGGATTGGCTACATGAATTCTGTTTCTCCATTCCGTTCTATTTTGAGCCAAATCCTTAGATAAGTCAAACTTCTTCAAATCTGATTTAATGAACTTCATCAATGTTTTCTTCGGCCTATCCTTACATCTTGATGGGCCATCCACCTAGAGAGCCAAACTTTTTCTCACCGGTGCCATTACCGGCATATGCTTAACATGCCCAAACCATTTTAAACGGGTTTCTCTAATCTTAACCCCTATTGGTGCTATCCCTAAATACTCTTGAATGCATTCATTTCTAATTTTATCTTTTTTAGTTTTACCACACATCCACCTAAGCATTCTCATATTTGCCACATCCATCTTATATAGGCGCCTTCTTAATTGGCCAACATTCTGCTCCATATGCCATAGCTAGTCTAACCACTGTCCTGTAAAATTTTCTCTTCAATTTCGTTGGCATTCATTTATCACAAAGCACTCCAGATGCTAGTCTCCACTTCAGCCATCTAGCTTTTATTCTAGGCTTAACATTTTCGCCAATCTCCCCATCCTTATTAATCATCGAAGCCAGATACCGAAAAGAATATCTACGTGGTATCTCATGGGTTTCAATTTTGATAGTTTTTTCAACACTTTGTATATGTTCACTGAAGTTACAATCCATATATTCAGCCTTTGTACGACTTATTTTAAAGCCTTTAGATTCTAATGCTCCTCGCCCTCTCTCGAGTTGTACATTTACTGTTTCTTTTGATTCATCTATCAATACTATATCATTTGCAAACAACATGCACCATGATACTTTTTCTTGAATATGCAAAGAGATAATGGCTTAAGGTTGATCCCTGATGCAAACCTACAGTCACAGGGAATCCACCTGTTTCTCCATATGTGGTTCTCACATTTGTTAGTGCTCCTTCATGCATATCTTTAAAATTTACAATGTAACCTCTGGAGACATTTCATTTCTTCAAAACTCACCAAATTAAATCCGTCGGTACCCTATCATAAGTTTTTTCTAAATCGATAAAGACCATGTGTAGATTTTTCCTCTTTGCTCAATATTTTTCCATTAATTATTTAAGTGAAAAGATAGCTTCCATAGTTGACCTCCCTGACATAAAACCATATTGATTTTTAGCAATCTTGGTCTTCCGTTTAAGTCATTGCTCTATTATTCTCTCCCATAACTTCATAGTATGACTAAGTCTACCCGCATGTTCAAATGTGTATTGGGTTAAGGCCCATTAGAATAAAGGCGGGCCTATGAAGGGCCAAAAATACACGGGCTAGTGTTAACATCCCCCCTCCAATTGATGTTGATCCATCTGCAATAATTTACGAGCCAAGAAAACTTATGACACGGTCGAGGAAGATTTTTGGTGAATATGTCAGCAAGTTGGAGTTCACTCGAAACGTGGGGAAGACTAATCACTTTGCGATCATAATCGTCTGGTATAAAATGACAATCCACCCCTATATGTTTGGTTTGTAGATCATAAAAGTCTAGATTTGTAGTGATGCGAATGGCACTAGTATTGTTAGCATGAAGGGGGGTTGATTGTTTTTAAGGAAAGCCAAGTTTAGAGAGTAATCCTCACAACCAAAGGATCTCAGAACAAGCCAAAGACATTGCGCGATACTTCAATTTTGTGGAAAATTTTGAAACTTTATCTTTCTTCTTGTATTTCGAAGAGATCAATACTTCACTCAATTAAATGCACCACCCTGTAGTAGATTGTCTACTATCTGGACATCCTATTCAATCCACATCAGAATAAGCAATGAGAGTAAGTGGTGTGCCAACAAGGAAAAATAAACCTATTGTGGGAGATCCAAGAATATAATGAATGATTCGCTTTAGAGTAGTTAAATGAAGGTGCTATGATGTAGTCATAAACTGACTCACTGCATTCACTACACAATAGATAATAGGTCTGGTGATTGTTAAATACACTAAACTTCAAACCAAACGACAGTAAGTGGTGGGATCAGGAAGTAGATCTGCCTCATGCTGACTAAGTTTAGCATTGATTCCTAATGGTGTATCCACTAGAGTGGAGCCATGAAGACCAGAAGTTCAATCAGATCCATGACATATTTATGTTGATGAAGAAAGTGACCTTTGTTTGATTGACATATTTCCAAGCCTAAGAAATAAGTCAAGGGATATCTTTCATATGAAAGGTATCTTGAAGTGAAGATTGTTGCTTGTGTATCATGTTTGCATTAGTCCCGGTGATAATGATATCATCCACATATACAAGAAGAATGGTGGTCCCCTTGAGGAGGTCAGTCAGTAAACATGGAAGAATCATAACGACTTTGCAGAAAATCCATACCAAGCAACATGCCATGAAACTTCTCAAACCATGCTTTGGGTGATTTTTTAAGGCCATGTAACGAACGGAGTAGCTATCAACATCTATTTTGGATTCAAAGGTGCATCCTTGGGGGAGACACATATAAACCTCATCCTTGAGGTCCCTATATAGGAAAGCATTTTTCACATCCATCTGATAATGGGGCCATGACTGAGAAGTAGCAAGTGCTAGGATTGTGCAAACAATTGTCATCTTGGCTATAGGGGCTAAGGTCTCTTCATAATCAATGTCATACTCTTTTTCGATTGCCCAGTGCCAGTAATCGTGCTTATAGTGGTTCAACAAACCATCATGTTTCATTTTAGTGGAATAAACCCATTTGTAGCTGATGGGTTTAATAGCAAGAGAATATCGCATGACATCCCATTTGTGATTTTCCGTAAGTGCATCAGGTTGCTCTTGCATGGCCTATCGCCAACAATCAAGTTCTATGGCTCGTGAATAGGTATTAAGAATCTGAATAGAGGAAAGAGTGGTAAGCAGTGAACAATGAGTAAAACCAAGGCAATTAGGAGCTCTAGAGATCCTGGTTGATCTTCAAAGAGGGATAGAGGAGCTAATTTGAGGTTTGGAAGGCAGATCCACTGCCGTAGTGATATTAGTGGCTAGGGGCTCTGGAGCAGTCTCTTTGCATGCGATGCTGTTTGTACACAAGATTTGGTTTAAGTCTAATGACTTTAGACGAAGTAGGTTCAGCAAAATTAGGAAGAAATGATATGGGAGTAGTTCAACATGGTCAACATGATTTTGGATGAAGTATTGATTTTCAAAAAACACGATATTCGGAGAGACCCATATCCTATGAACCTTTGGATCATAGCAAAGAAACCCCCTTGTGCCATTTGTAGAGCCTACAATGCACAATGGGCGGATTGGGCAATTAATTTTGTGCTTTCCGTTGGAGGAAGAATGTCACACCCCTAATTCGTAAATCAGGGTTACATAGGATTTGGAGCCAATTTAAAAAATTTTCTCAATAATAAATAACAAACCAAGAGAGGCATAAATACAAGAATCTGAATCCAACTCTCGACTTGGCCTAACCAAGAGAAGATCAGAGCACAATGGTGCCGACACGTGAAATCATTGCAAAACGGGGTAACTGGCTAAATGTGATTAAAATCCCAAAATGATGAGCTATTCCTGACATGTGTTTCATATTATACTTTCATATCATATCGAGCTTATGAACATACTTACGAACAGTCCTCCAGGATCACAACAGGTAAAAACCATGTAAACTAGGATAACAAGTGTTTTGAGTGATTTTCTGAAGAAAGCAGTTGAAAACAATCCTTTTTCGTTGAAAACGGGTTACCTACCAAATTTATGTTGAAAAAAAAAGCATAGAAACCCTAAGGTCTGAAAACTGTTGGACAGCTTTCCGACATGGAATTGCTGTCCCAAATTGGGTAAGAAGTACGAGGTGGATTCGGTGTCCGAGGGTGGACGCAGTGCATCAAGGCAACCCCTGCCAATCCTCAAAACACCCTAGGCTAGGATCCAATCGGTAAAGGGTCTCCGGTCGCGACATAAGTGTTGGATGTCGTACCCCGCGCGACTCCAAGCCTTATCGTCCCATCTAAGTCCTAGTACGAAGAGGGTAAGAGGGTTCCTAGCGTGAACGTGCGTAACATGACTGTAGTTTAGAGGAAACGGACAATACAACTTATAAGAAGAAAAGAATACCACCTATCATTTTATTAAGGTCCGAGGGTTGTCTTCGGCGGGGTGGAGTGATCATGAAACACACTTACACTCATTTTAAGGTTCGGATGTCAGGATTTATATCACCTTAGTGCTCAATCATGTAAAGATATCCTTAATCCTTAAACGGTTTACATTCAGTTCATAAACAATCAACCAACACCTCCAAACAAACCTCAATGGTGTTATATGTTCCCAACTTCTCATTTTTGGAGGCCAAATTTGAAGTCCAAGTGAGTCTAGGTGGTGGTCCTAATACATGATCCTAAGTCAAGGAATTCTACTTGAGAATTGCATCCATTTTTAGACTTCCAATTGGTATATTAGCAGGGCATTTGAATGCCTAAATTTAATGTTGTAGAACCCCTAAGGATTGTCTTAAAAGTTGGCGAGAGTTTCAATGAAAACGGGGGTGGAAAGCCCCACAACTAGCTCCCCAAAGGGGGAGCCTGCAGCCTATTCAGTACTGCGAGAAGGCAATGACCAGCCCCACCTTAGTGTAATGCATTTCAGCCGGATTCTCCCTTGTTTTGGGGCATAATTGGCACCATATTTGGAGCATCAAAATACTTAATTAAACCACTCAATTGGGCTCCAATCTTACCTTAATTGATTGATCAAAATCAATTATAAAAAGTGGGGAAAACTAAGATAATACATGTCTAGTATATGTGAATCATAAAATAATCAAGTGACACATAATGATAGTGGAATTAATCACTTGCCTCAAGCTTCAATGGTCCAAATCAAGTCTCTAAAACCTTCCAATCAACTGAAACCCACCTAGACAAGAAATTCCCAAAAGAAAATGGAAAAACTAGTGAAGCGTTGGTGAATTGACTTACATGTTGGATTTCTAGGCCTTCAAGGCATGCTGTATAGGAATCTTGAGGACGGAAGAGGAGATATTACCTTTACCATGGCTGACTAGCAAGAAATCCATAAATGGAGGGGCTACACTAGTTCAATTTGCGAGAAAATTGCATGGATACAGAGAAGAATGAGAGGAATGGGATGATGGAATTTATTTTGTATTAGCACAAGGTTGGTGGATGAGATGGAGGGAACAAAATAAAAAAAGAAGAGGAGCAAGGGGTTGTTACGAAGCTTTGGTCATGTTTGGCATGGTTGGGAACGAGAATGGAGGAAAAAGGAGAAGAGGGCCCATTTATATTAGATTACAGTGGGTCCTACCTATAATCTTATTCGGGCCACACTCACAAACCATTGAAATCACGGTGCTCACCAAACCACAACACAGTCCAATCAATGCAAGAGGGTCTCACCTCTAAAAAATGCACGCATGTGATATGAACAATGCATGGCCAAAAGCCAAGGAGGATTTACAAATCCAACATCCAACCAACAGTTGCAAAGAATAGAAGCTAATGAGCATGCTGAAAACCATTCTAGACCAAAACTCCAATTGACCTAGTTGTGGGGAAGGAAAGACCTTACTAGTGGTTGTATGGTTTGGGGGAAAACTTAAAAGACGGGTTGTTAAAGAGAGGAGTGATTAAGGAAGGAGCTTTTGGCCGCATTCTGGCGACCTGGCGGCTGGGATTTCTGGCGGAAGTAGGTGAGAGTAGGAAGAAGAAGGAAGGGAGAAATGGGGAAGAAAAGGGAAGCAAGAAGGGAAAGAAAGAGAGGAAGAAAGGAAGGAAAAGAAGGAGAAGAGGGAGGGTAGTGGCCGGCGAAAGAGGGGAGTTTGAATCCTTTGATGGGAGCTGTTGGTGAGTGGAAGGAGGAAATCGGGAGATAGAGAGAAAGAAGGGAAAATGGGGCGAGGACATTTTAGCTGGGGCAAATAAGAGGTAAGGGATAGAGAAATAAAATAAGTTAAAGAAAAGAGAATAAGATGGGGGGAGAGAGAGAGAGGTGGGGTGGGATTGGTTTTGATGAGGAAAAATATGAGAGAGTAAGTGGGGCAGTTTTGTTTTTAAAATAAGGTGGGGCCCACTTTAATTAAAAGTTTGATTAAAACTTGTTTTGGCCATAACTTATAAACTAGAGGTTGGATTGAGTCACCGCAAATGCAAATGTTCACGAAATTTAATGAGCTTCCCAATGACACCACTCTTGGCATGGTTTGAAAGAGTTGGAATTTTGGCCTATTTTAATGTGCTGGGTATTTTTCATGAAAGGCTTAATTTTTAGAAAATAAGATATTTAGTGGCTGAGATGACTCTGCATCGGTTAGGGTAGATGGGGAAGGTTAATGGGATTAAGAGAGCTACCCAATGAGCCCAAAATCTTACAATTTGAAAAACTACGAAAAAGGGCTTTAACTTTCTAAAATTGCAAACTAACCCCTATTGAACTCAAACGAGCTTGAAACCCGAACAAGACTTCGTACAAACGATTTTAACAGTAATTCGGACTTTGCTTCTAAACGCACTTAATTGACTTAGGCAATTAACTAAAACTAACTACATCTTGGGAGTTCAGAATGTTACAAAGAAGAACAAAACACACACACCCAAAAGTGTGAAGATGAGAAAATGTGGGTTTGGTATGGAAGAGGTGATGATAGGGTGTTTGATTTTCAACACGTGGGGATGGCAACCTATTTATCAGTTGTATAGCTGTGGAAAGGGCTCCTAGCAAAACACGAACAGGGATTGAGGATTCCAAATGGAGGGATCAAACGATGTCCAAAAGGTGTCTATTCATTTGTTCAGATACCCTATTTTGTTGCAGGATGTAGGAACATATTTGCTGGGATATGATCCCTTCGATTTGGAGAAATTGTGGAAAATCTTTTAACTTCCCAAAGCTATTGAAAACATGTTCTAACCCCAACACTAAGTTGGTCCACATATAAAACACCCATAAAAACTAATAATCATAATTAGTTACCCATAATTAGCCATAAGTACATATAATAATGGTTGGGGTCTTTACACGTATCTCGTACGTATGCTGCACCCTTATCGGGCCATACTGCGTTCATGCGGGTGTATCGTCTTTTTTGCCGTATCCATGTATTACAGAAGGTAAGCATACTCGGCACCTATGCACCAAAGGACATCATCAGCAAACTACAAAAGTCATGGCAAATGGGTAAACATCATCCAGAATACTATGTAATATAGGAAAGCAAGTAAAGAAAGGGATGATCATGTAAAGAATACACCAGATGGTCTATGGAGAAACAAAAACAATAAAGAGGGAAAGGAAACACCCTAACCACCTCTACACACCCACACACACAGCCCCTACATAGAGGCGCCCCTCCTGTGATGAACTAACAGCATTAGTGATGTTTGACACACTAAATCCTAAGTCAAGTGAAGGGTTCGCATTTCCGTGCAAATGGTCCAATCATTGGAGAAATTATTCATGTTCATCATTCGGTTCCACACCAAGTACACACACACACTGAATCACACTGCTTAGCAAACTACAACACGGTCCAATCAATGCAAGTGGGTGTTACCTCTAAGAAACGCACACAAGCGATATGAACACTGCATGCCCAAAAGCCAAGGAGGATTTAGAAATTTGACCAGCAATTACAAAGAAAAGAAGCTAATGAGCATGCTAAAAACCATTTTAGACTAAAACTCCAATTGACCTAGCTATGGGGAAGGGAAGACCTTACTTAGTGCTTGTATGATTTGGGGAAAACTTGAAAGAGGGGTTCTTGAAGAGAGGAGTGGTCGAGGAAGGAGCTTTCGGCAGCATTCCGGCGACCTAGTGGCTGGGTTCTGGTAGTAGTAGGTGAGAGGAGAAAGAAGAAGGAAGGGAGAAATGGGGAAGAAAAGGGAAACAGGAAGGGAAAGAAAGAGAGGAAAAAAGGAAGGGAAAGGAGAAGAGGGAGGGTCAGTGGCTGGCGAGAGAGTGGGGAGTTCGGATCCTCTGATGGGAGCTGTTGGTGAGGGGAAAAGAGGAAATTGGGAGACAGAGAGAGAAGGGAAAATGGGGTAAGGACATTTCAGCTGGGGGAAATAAGGGATAAGGGACAGAGAAATAAAATAAGAAAAAGAAAAGAGACTATGATGGGGAGAGAAAGAGAGAGAATAATAATGGAGGAGACAGAATGACGAGTGAGAGGTGGGGTGGGATCGGTTTTGATGAGGGAAAATAAGAGAGCGTAAGTGGGGAGGCTTTGTTTTTAAAATAAGGTGGGGCCCACTTTAATTAAAAGTTTGATTAAAACTTTTTTTGACCATAACTTATAAATCAGAGGTCGGATTGAGTCACTGCAAATGCCAATGTTCACGAAATTTAATGAGCTTCCCAATGACACCACTCTTGGCATGGTTTAAAAGAGTCGGAATTTGGCCTATTTTAATGTGTCCCAATCTTTTATAAAAGGCTTAATTTTCAGAAAATAAGATATTTAGTGGCTGAGATGGGCCTAGGTCGGTTAGGGTAGAATGGGAAGGTTAATGGGATTAAGAGAGCTACCCAATGAGCCCAAAATCTCACAATTCGAAAAACTACGAAAAAGGGCTTTTAACTTTCTAAAATTGCAAACTACACCTTATTGAACTCAAACAAGCTCAAAACCCGAACAAGACTTTGTACAGACGATTTTAACAATAATTTGGTCTTGCATAGCTTCTAAACGCACTTAATTGACTCATTATCATCATCCCAACTGTGTTGGGGTCTACTATATGAATTCTTTTTCTCCATTCCATTCTATTTTGAGCCAAATCCTTATATAAGTTAAACTTTTTCAAATCGGATTTAATGACCTGTATCAATGTTTTCTTCGGCTTACCCCTACCTCTTGATGGGCCATCTACCTGGATATTCAAACTTTCTCTCACCGGTGCCATTAATGGCATGCGATCAATACGCCCAAACCATCTTAAATGGGTTTCTCTAATCTTATCCCATATTGGTGTTGTCCCTAAATGCTTTCGAAAGCGCTCATTTCTAATTTTATCTTTCATAGTTTTACCACTTATCCACCTAAGCATTCTCATCTCAGCCACATCCATCTTATGTATGTCTTCTTAATTGGCCAACATTCTGCTCCATATGTTATAGCTAGTCTAACTACTGTCTTGTAAAAATTACTCTTGAATTTTATTAGCATTATTCATCTGTCATGAAGCACTCCAGAAGCTAATCTCCACTCCAGCCATTCAGTTTTTATTTAATGCTTAACATCTTCGTTAATCTCCCCATCCTTACTAATCATCGAGCCCAAATACCAAAAAGAATCTCTACATGGTATCTCATGGTTTCAATTTTGATAGTGGTTTCAACACTTTGTATATGTCTACTGAAGTTGTGTAATAACCCTGAATTTTTTTGAGTGGGCCAACTCGGTTTAGAAAGGCCCAGTTTCGACTAGTCCAACTCATGACTGGATTGGGCTACTGGGCCAAAACTTTCAGGTTCAGATATATGATCTAAATCCACTTATTTGTGACTGTGTAGCTTCCCAAAGAAGGCTCCTCGTTTTATAGCAATAGACATAACTTTTGGCCTTCCCCATATGACCTTTAAAAGCGGAGAATTTCTTTTAGGACTCCATTGGACGTCCAATACTCTATAAGAAGAGACCTCCTCTCTTCTTTGGCCACTTTCTCATGGATGAAGAGTAGAAGTCTAATGTTTTGATATTTGAAAATTGAAGGAAAGAATTTCGGCAAGGAGCTTTTGCCTAGTGGATGTTTGATTTGAGGTCACTCATTACTTACACCAGGTGAATAGAACTTCTCATACATTCAATCGAATATTTTGCTATCAATGAAAATGATTCTTCATAAATCATTGTGTTGAATTGAACCAATGTACATATATATAAGTTCCTGTAGATATTTGTGCCTAAGAACAAGATGCAAATCCATCTTTGAGATTGATAGGCAACCTCATGGATGTGTTTCCTTTGATTTAGACCAATAAGAGTCCGTTATACTAACAATCAGACTTGTACTGATGGATTTACAAGGCTGTCGATATGTCTGTAATGGAAAATAAAGGTTTAAACTTACCATCTTTGTGCAGATGTTTGGTTAATTGTTTCCTATGATAAATATGCTTATGAAGGATTGTTTTTATCATTCAATATGATAGTTTAATGTGTAAATTAATTCAGAACTGGGACAAGTACCAATTCAAGTCGTCAAAAAGAAGCCTGATTGTTTGTGGGTGGTGGGCCCATGTGGCCCACCTGATCTAGGATCAAGCTCCCACATCTAAAAGGGGACTAGTGGACGACCACGGGAATGGTGGACCCATAATGATTGGACCATTGGGCCCCCTTCATCCAAAGGATCCAAATGGACTAGGCCTGAGACCCACTTCATTTGGCACAGGTTCTGTTGAACCATATTTCTTTTATATTGTTGTGAGAAACTAATTAGAGTCACATGACAAAAATTCTGGATATTTGTATAGAAGCTTTCCTTCCTTAAGAGTGGTTTAAACCTTACATCTTTAAGAAGTAACAGTGACTGCTACTCCCCTAATGGTAATTAACTGTGAAAATGTTCTATTAGTATGATAATTTGTTGTAACCTTATGTGTATTATAGTATAATGTCTAAGAAGCACCTTCATTTTCTATTAAATTAAGAACATGTGATCAAGATGAAAAAAAAATACTGTAATTAGTTTGAGATCAAATTTTAACTGCCTTATTGTTAGATTGTTTTACTATTCATTAGTAGTATTCTAATTCTTATTTTTATTAGATTCAGGTTTAATATTATCAATAAAAACTATTGTGTTAAGCGAGTATTTAAGGTGGGACTCATGACACCTGAACATAATGATTAGATCAAATTTAAATGTAGGTATTTGGATCTGGTTTTTATTCTATGACAAAACAGAAAATCGAAGACGTGGTCAATGCCACATAACTGCGATACCAATAATGATCCAGAGTGGGGCGAGATTCAATAGGAAATATGTGGGATTGGCCAATGGTAAATGTGATGATGACTATTATAAAACCTATGAACAAGAAAATGAACCCAGTATTATGATTGCTATGGAGTATTTGTTGTTACGCTGTTATTGGGTTCAATCTTCGAATGACGAATGGTGACAGTTTTGTCATGAAAAAAATATAAATTTCCATGTGGGAACATGAGAACCACTATGAATTGAGATGGGTGACGGTCTTGTCACGACACGAATATGAATCCCCTTGTTCAAACAACTCCTATGAATTAAGATGGGTGACAATCTTGTTACGACACGAATATAAATCCTCTTGTTCAAATAACTCCTATGAATTAGGATGGGTGATAGTCTTGTCATGACGCGAATATGAAAACCGGATGAAAGTACAAAATAACAATCATGGTATACATTAAGCCATCTTGTTGAATAAGATAATAGATTTGTAGTAAGGTGTAGTGAAAGAAATACATGGTTCAATGGTAGGGAGTGTGACACATTACCAATAGCAGTAATAGGAATACTGCCACCATCTGTAGTATTGATTTGGAGATTTCCATCATATTTCTTTAGATTAGAAAGATTGTCTTTTGAAAAAGTTATATAATTGGAAGCTTCCAAATCAAAGTACCAAGTGGAAGTAAAAGTTTTGTTTTTACCCACAAGGTACCAAGATTAGAAAAAGCATTGACAATCATTTGTTGAACCAATTCGGGAGTGAGAGTGCCAGAGGAGGTAGGTGGTACAATAGTAGATGTATTGGTGATCGGCTTTTGCATGGTTGCGGGATTAGCCTTTTGATTCTGAGGGTGCTTCTTATTAAGTAAATTGTTTGCCGCAACTCTTAACGCCTAGGCATTTTGGTTGCAATGGTTAGCAATTCTGTGAGAGTGCCAGAGGAGGTAGGTGGTACAATAGTAGATGTATTGGTGATCGGCTTTTGCATGGTTGCGGGATTAGCCTTTTGATTCTGAGGGTGCTTCTTGTTAAGTAAATTGTTTGCCGCAATTCTTAACGCCTAGGCATTTTGGTTGCAATGGTTAGCAATTCTTGAGATGGTATTAGAGCTACCACAAGTCTTGGGTTCAAATTCATGCTGCCGTGTCTTTAGTATTATGTTGCAAGTGCAAGCGTGCAGGGCAGAAGGCCCCATGCAACTCTATGACGGGTGTGTGTTTTGAGTTCGGGCTATGTTTTTCCTGACGGAGGTGTTAAGTATATTGTTTGCCGCAACTCTAATGCCTAAGCATTTTGGTTGTAATGGTTAGTGACTCTTGACACTTCCTGTATTTTGGAAGAACATGTCCTTTATTTTTCCATTAAGAACAAAATTTTTGGTTGCATTGTGTAGCAAAATGTCCATATTTTTGACAACTATAACATTGTATCTAGCTTATCTCACTCCCTTGTGGATTTCCCTTCGTAGCAAAGGTGACATATATGAGACCACTTGAAGTTTGTTGAGCAAGTGCAGCTTGTGTAGCAAGTCATTCTTGTTGTAGAAGTTCATTCAAGCAGGTTTCAATTGATGGTGAACGTATGTGACTCATTAAATTGGATTGGATCATTTCAAACTTCAGATTTGGTTTCATTAAGAACTGATCTCTTTGAGTAGTCTTATGAATATTTTGAAGAGTTGCCAAGGATGTAGTAGGAATATCCGTATAAATGATTTCAGCATAGTCAGCCCACAAGCTAATGAATTGGGAGTAGTAAGTTTGGATGGACATGCTCCCTACGTATATTGGGCTATCTTATGTTCCAAATGAAATTTCCGTGCCGAATTCTCTTGCTGATAAATGGCTCTCAAATAGTCCCACGTCTTTAGTAATCTTGTAGGGTCTAAGATGCAAAATAAATTGGGATTCAATAGAGCTAAGAATCCAACTCATAATCTGGGCATCTTTGGTATCCCATTTTGGGTTTGCTTTTTCATTGGTGGGTCTAGAATCAGATCCATCAACATGATCCCACAAATTGGCGGACCTAGGAGTTTTGGTTGAGGGGGGCTTACATTAGTCACTTGAAAAGTCAATTAGTATTTTTTTCATTGTTTTTTTTATCAAATCTAATAAAAAAATTAACATATGTAATAAAGCACGCAATTAACACACATCTTATCCAAATATTTAACTTGTTTTCTTCCAATCTAAATTAGATGTCATACAACTATAGGAATTCGAAAGGAACCAGGCCATACACCTCAGCTTGATATGAATTTGAAAGATGAAGATCTCCAAGATATTTTAGCCTCGCGCCAAGCCACTTAAGAGAAGAAATATGGTGGCAGAAAATAATCCACTTGAGAAACATGTGATTGAGAGTCATTTAAACAGAAACTACTCCATGTGACTGAACTTTCAATGTCAATGAGAGTTATTTAAACATGTGATTGAGAGTCATCTAAATAAAAAACAATGTCCAAAATATTTCCTGACTTTGATGTGAATTCTTTGTGTTCTAAGCAAGTTGCAGAGGAAAATGCAATTGGATATGAGACCAACTTCATGCAAATAGCAAAAAATTCAAAAAAACTAAATTTCAACTAGAGGAAAAAATGTTAAATTTCAATACCATATTAGAAAAAATGTTTAATATCAACTAAAACACATCACTAGAACATGGAGAATCCTGCTAATTTGTCGCATTGTAAACCGGCCATGGATTATTAGAGAGACCATTAATAAGGATAGACCCTCTACAAGCAAATAGGCCCTTATTAAAGTAAAATTCTATGATTTGTCATTAGAGGGGATCTATGATGCCTAGATGCGGACATGGGTACGGATACGGACAGGGAACGAGGGTTCGATGCACCGACTTGAAGATTTTAGGACACAGATATGGGTATGGCATTTCAAAAAATATATACATATAAATACTTATTGTAGTGCTTAAATATTATGAGGCCCATTGTGTAGATAAAATTTTCAATGAGATGGGCCTGATAGTATCTTAGCATAGAAAAAAAGAAAAGAAAAGTGAGCTAAGTGTCTAGTTGGCCCAATAGCTTAACATTAAAATAGAAAAAAAAGAAAAAAAAAGCCCAACGGGCCCATTCTCATTAATAAAATGCGATGGGTTTTTTTGCCCTTTTTGCATCTCTAGGGCATCATTGAACAATAAAAAAAAAGAAGAAGAAGAAGAATGAATAAGAAGTGGAAGCGTACATGTCGCCTGAAGCTAGAAGCAGCAATAGTAGCAGAAAGTAAAACAGTGCTCTACCACCTTCTTGAAGAAGCAACCCTTAAAAAAAAAGCAGCAGCCCCTGTCAAGTTAGTTGTCTTCTTCCTCGTTGCTACCTTCTTCTCATCTCCTTTTTTACTTTCCTTTTGATCAAATTGAGAGAGGGCTCATTTAGGAGTAAATTGATCAAAATGGACAAAATTTGCTGTAATTTTGGGCAAAAAATATTGCATAACCGTATCTTAAAATTAAGGGCGGTATCTTGCCGTATACCATACCCATATCCATATCGTATCGTATTGATATGGGTACCACAGGGCATTTGGAGTATCCATGTATCATAGGAGGGGATGCCATCCATTTAGATTAATCCAAATTATCAAATCCTACGCTTTGAAACTTATGCTGTGTGGGTTACTTTGGAAAAAAATAGAAACTGGTATCCACTTGGAAATCCTAACATAACTACATAGAAAATGGTAGACAGCTCTCTGCTCAAATGAAAAATCTTGTGGACCCAAAGCAACGACTAGCCATTTATTTATGCATCATACAATCCAGTGCTCCATGTGAGACTGACTTATGATCAGCGACTCCCACTCCAAACCCTAGAAACACACCCAAATTCTTGCATGCATGAGTCCCATTGGTTCTGCTACATCCAAATGACATGATTCATTCTGGAATTCAACGAATCCCTAAAATTTTGCAAGGCCCTTGGCATTTATGTGGTGGACCTCAAACCACCATGTTAGATATATCTCCTCTCCTCTCATCAGTAGGGCTTGAAAATGGAAGAATGCATCAATAAAAGATGGAAACCAGCATGCTAATTAGATTGTCATTTTTTTTCCTAGGTATATAAATACGAACACAATCAGGCTCGTAAGTCCATTGCTCATTTAACTTATCCTTCTGGCGTTTCCTTTCTTTTCTTTACTCTAAAAGTGAAAACTTTCAACTTATTCTAGTGGTCTAATTGACAATATTGCTTTTACAAGGAAGCAAAATGCAGCTGAGATTGTTTTACTTACAGAATGTATCTCAATGAAGGGCCCAACTTAAGAAAGAACTTTTTGATGATTTCTATTTCCTTCATCTAACCATCTTTACCAGCCATTTAGGTCTCTTTTCTAAAAAAGGCAGATTTTCATAATTTTACCTTTTGCAATATATTGCATCAAATTGGACAAAGTGGTAGAGAGAGAGAGAGAGAGAGCAGACTTGAGATATACTAGCCGGAGAGAGGGATGCCGGTGGTGGTGTTGTGCTCTGATGGTGATGTCGATCGCCTGAGATGGTTCTAGTGACTTGGGGATTTTTGAGGGAGGGAAGCAGAGAGAGACAGAAATGGGATTTGGTAATTTTTTTTGAGAGGGAGGGAAAGAAACGAGAAAGGGGGAAAACTGGTAGGGGCTTAGGGATTTTTTAACTAGGGGCTGGGGCAAATGGGCCTTATGGCCCTTATGAGCTTTTCCATTTTTTTTTTTTTTTCTGGCATGGGGTTTTAGCCCCCAACCCATGATAAGTAGGTCCACCCCTGACCCCACAGCTCTTTACCTTTAAGGTAAATCTGTAATTGGAAGGCCCAAGAGGTGTAGTTTTTCTCATTAATTTTAATAATGGGAGTTTCACTTTTATCCATTTAATCGACTGTCTTCAATTGAGAGAAAGAACTGCAAAGATAATTTAGGAGGGTAATAGAGCAGTCAAAACAAAAATGCAATGCAGATGTATCAAGATAATCTTAAAGGAATTATTCCTTATTAAATCTGTGACCAAAAAACCAAGCACAGAAGAAGCCAGCAAGTGCTGACCCCCAAAACACAGAAAATAAGGTGCTAGGCAACCTCTATTTCAGGCACTAAAATGCTGGTTTTCCTTTGATAAAAAATCAAAGGAAAACCATCTGGCATAAAAAAACAGAGAATATGGTGCTGGGTGGCCATCTTTTATCTTCTTAACGGTGACCATCTTTTCTATTGACATTATCCAGTTCATCTCTAATCTAATTTTTTATTGTTATCATTCATTTTTTTGAATTGCCTTCGGAACATACTGATTAGTTCACTTTCTTTCTTCCATTGCAGGTTGGTTCCAATAAGCTTCACCTGGCAAGAGTAGCAATGCTTAGTGCTATTCAGCTAAGGAAGGTGAACATTTCAGAAGCAATAGCTGAACTTGATAAGGCAAAACTTCTTTTAGATAATTCCATAAGGTTTGTGTTACTGCTCTTGATGTTCATTTCATTTAAATGGCCTCATATTTATGTCCGTGTTCATGTATTTTGGAAAGAATTGCATGAGGACTTGAATTTTGGTGATGTTTACTCTTCAAAATTCACTTCCCTTAAATGAACTTTCATAGGGAAGAAGCACTAGAATCATTAAGGAAAAAAATATGACTTAGCAAGCTCATGTTGTGTGCATCATCCAATAATCCAAACAATTGTTCTGAGGGGACTTACGTCACATGGACTATGGTAAAGAAAATAGAAACCCTGACAAGAAGATCCTATAAATCTCACCTGAAGCATCTTTAGCTTTAAATTTGAGCTATTGTTGTATCTCACTCTATATATTTCTAAGCTGCAGTTAAAGATTCATGATCGTGTCATTGAGGAAGTCCTGGTCTATCAGTTAAGAACCTTGATCTTAAGTTCTATGGATTTGAATGAAGAAAGTTCTAGGGTTTTGCGAGAAATTGAGTAGAAAAGAAAATAAAGGAAAGGAAAAAAAAGAATTGGAGCAAAACAGATAGATGACTGTCACCTTTTATATTAATTTAATTTTTACTATTTACAGAATACCCCATAGAAAATTCTAATTAAGTAGTCCTTGGACAATTTTGTAAATATTGAAAAGTTGTAAAGAAACTGTCTGATTAATGAAGGCTAATTAGGTGTTGTCTCACAACACTATCTATAGTAGGACAATTAGATTAACAATCTAGATCATTTAGAATGGGCCACATGTAACAAGTCCTATGGATATTGTTAATATCCTAGATGATTATATAAATGAGGAATCGGATTTTACCCTAGTGAATCTGAAAGCGATCCTAGTAAATTTTCGACAAGCTACATATATATGTTTCAGTGTTAAGTGATTGTACTAAGAGCCTTCTATTGCTTGATAGAATAGCGAGTCAAGTTTTGAATAATCCAAAAGAAAAAAGAAGCGGTGTGTGGAATAGTGGAATGGCAAGAGAAAGTGGGAAAGATGAGCATGCTGCAGTTGTCATTCTGGTCAGTTTATGTTTATTTCTAATTAGTAGAACCTATGGAAATAATTATTTCTATAATGCTTGGTTTTATTTATGGTTATAATGTTTTCACATGACAATCATTGGTTAGTCCATTATATTTTCGTCCATGTGTTGTCTGCTATATCATAATATCATGGTATGAATGGACCTATAAACTATGATGCCCAGATACGGCATGGATACGGCAAAGACACGCCAAAGACACTGTATGGACACGGGTTTTACATGTAAAAAGTGAAGTATTAGATACGATACGACACAATACGTTGCCTATTTTGAAGTATCCGTGCATCATAGCCTATAAATGCTTTTTTAACCTTACATTGATGTGGGTTAAATTGATTGTATGTTTCATAAGCTTGTGATACCAACCAGTAAGGGTCTGAATTGATGCTTTGTGAAGTGCCAAAGCATGGAAAAGATATCTTCAAGAGACTCCCACAATGAGGAAACAACCATTAAAGAGAAATCTCAATCCACGAAGGAAAATCTTATTTTTCTCCAAAGTTTATGAGAAAATTCAATCTAGGAAGGAAATTTTTATTAAGCTCCAAAATTCCCTTTAATGTCTTACATGCATAGTTGAAAAACTCATTCCTTTTCTGAAAAACTAATAAAGCAAAACGAAAACCGTCCTCCAAAAATTTTGTTCCAAATTTCAGTCTATCTCAATCTAGTTTAGTCTATCTCTGTCCAATAATGCAAATTCTAAACTCTATGGTTGTGATGAATATTTGAAGCTTTAAACTTTATGGTTGTTGAATTTTACGACTGTTAGCCATAATGATGACATTAATTTGTTATGTTTAATTGTTCATATCATACACGCCATATTATGAATTGATTTAGTAGAGTAAGCTAAATGTATCAAATCATATTTTTAAAATTTATTATTAATATTGTGTGTTTTTATCTGTGCACATATGTTTCTAATTTTTATACCTTTTCTGAAATGTAAATCTGAAATATTTCTTTAAAGTTCCAAATCAGCCGAACCATTGCAGTTTGGAGTCCAAACTGGAATAATTTTTCAATTATGCTTACAATGCTCATATATGTAAGAAAACAAAACCCTACATTCAAAGACTTCCTATGAAATTAGAAAGCTAATCCTAATTCCATTTTATTAATGAAATAAAGAACCAAAGAAAATCCTAGATGAAGAAGTAATCATTTGTCTTTGGATGTCCAGTTATTAGCCCTCCTTCTTTGGATCCTATGTGTGGGTCACTGATGAGGCTACATCGGCCCATAGGCTTTGTGTCAACTTGTATATCTCCCACTTGAGGGTTTGCAGGATATAGTATAGTGCAAGTCCAAAGGATGTATTGAGTGGAAAAGTCTTGTTACTGAATGATCTTATGATCATGTAGAATATGAGTTTGTTTACTATGTTGGTTAGAGTAAGAATCATGTGCCTATTGGAGGAACCAAGGATGAAAATGGTGGTAGCGGCTGGCAGTTGAAACACTAGTAACAGGGGATATATAACAGCAGTAGCATAGCAAGCTGTGACTAAGAAAAGTGGTAAAAAAATTTGGAAAAAATATCAAAAAAAAAAAAAACCAATTATATTGGAAAATATTTGAATTTAATGTTTTTTTTAATAGTAACTAATTTATGGGGATGTAGCAGTCCCTTAATTGCATGGAGGTCTTGTATTGATGTATGATATTGATCTATTTTTTTTTTTCACATGTATTCATGTTGATTACTTATAATAACTTAGAAACTAATGGAATGCTTATGATCAAACCTTGTCATAAAAATATCTTCATTATTCATGTTCAATAGTAAACACTAGTTACATGACAAATGCCATAATAATTAATAACTTTATCAAAAGAGACAAATGCCATAATAATTAATAACTTTATCAAAAGAAACAATGTACTTAACACTTTACACTAAAGAGTATAGAGTTGAGAAAGGACTACCTCTAATACCAATGGAAATGTCTTCCAAGGTTTATCGCGTCATTGTCCTCATCCCCATCTTTATTGTGATTGGTACTGCCACTACCAATACTATATTGCATGTGCTCACCATACTAATATTAGTGGGCATAGTGACACATTCCTAATTTGAAGCAGTCGGATTGTCTAGGGCCCAAATACACCAAAAACCAAGAATATCCAGCAACTAGAACTGATTGCAGTAAAATAACGGAAATGCTAGAATGCAAATCGAGCAAGAAACAAAGTAAATAAACCCAAAACACTGCCCTAGAGCCTTCTCAACTACCTTGCCCTCACACGATAGAAGGGAGAGGAAATAAAACAAAGCAACACAATGCTTTAAAACTGAAAATGTACTGTAGCATGCCTATGATAGTCGACCATTACATCCTTATATATTACTTAGTAGAAACTACTAGAAAGTCTAGAGTGCTGTCAATCCTTTCCTAAATCATAATACATTGACTTTCTTTAGATGCATCAATGGACTTAACAAAGATGGTCCCAGTGACGGAGTATATTAAAAAAAATATTAATTGTGTTTGAGTGTTGCTCGTCCATCTGTCACACATAATGGTCTCCTCCCATATACCTTTAGCAGTAGCCACCCAACTCTTTATGTCTTTGTACTCAATTTCTAAATATTGGTGCCCACATCATAGACGAAAGGTATTGTTATACTAGGATCAACCTTTGCTGCAACATATGCTATGGTTTGGAAGGAGAATCCACTGTTTGAGGTGGAATGTTCATATGAATTAGCTACTTTGTTGAAGCAGTGGCTAATTTTTCTTTGGCATTTTAAAGCATCTTTGATATTTTGCGCTATTTAGCCGACTCCTTTCCATGTGCTAGAGGATCTGTTGCCTTAGGTATTGCACTACTGAGATTCGGTGGTGCTTTATGTGAAGAAGTAATCTCTACTTCATCCTCTCGTTGTTGAGTTTTGAATGCTCAACACATTGTCCAGGCCATACCTTTCCCATTAAATGAGCGCCCTGCACTAGATGAGCCCCCGACTCAATGTGTCTTTCTCTTTTGTGCCATCAACTTTTGTGCAGCTTTTATATTTGGTTCATCATTGTCATTGTCATAATTGGAGGGTATGATGTAGCCCTAGGGTTAGGACTGCGTGGAGGTGCCTAAGTACGTGTCCGACGACACTTCGAACGGTCACAAAGACTTCAACACACACGAGGACGCGCCTCTCTGGGGAAAACCCAATTCTATTAATCAACCAAATGTGAGAATTTCTTCTCTACAAAGCCATATATATAGTTAAAGCAAACTTAATGAGCAAGAAAACCCTAGGCTAAAAATGGAAACTTTCCTAATAACAATTTAATTAGAACTCTACTAATAATAATCCTAATATAAGTTGAAGAGGGGCTGCTGTGGCCTAGACTGCATCATCCTCCCCGGGTTGAAAGAAGAGTTCGTCCTCGAACTCGATTCTGCTTCGGATTGCCAGTGTAAATGTGTTGAACATGAAGGACTTTCTTTGTGGCAGCTTTCCAGGAATTCTTCTTTGGCGGTTGTGGTTTTTCAGGATAAAGAGTAACTTGCTGTCCACCATGCATGAATGTATAGGTGTTGTCGCGCATACCATGAGTCCTATTCTTGTCATACATCCATGGACGGCCCAATAAGATATCACCACTATCCATAGGTAACACATCACACTGGATTGTATCTGTGTAAGTCTCACCAATAGCAAAAGTAACTTTGCAAGTATGTCGAACATGCGCTTGATCACCATTCATTAGCCACTTGACAAAATAAGGACAGTTATGCTTATAAACTTTCAATTGGAGGCGATCAACAAGAGCTTAGGAGATGAGATTTTCACAACTTCCACTGTCAATAACAACTGTACAGTTTTGTCCCTGAATTATTCTTGTGGAACGGAAAATATTTTTGCGCAACCACTTATGCTCAACAGTTGGTGAAGCGTCCTTGAGGACAATAGGAGCATCATCTGGGGGCTCTGCATCGGTGAATTCAATTTCCCCAGTGTCAATATCCTTGGGATTGGCAATATCCTTAGGATCAGTGTCAGTACCCTTAGTATCATCTTGGATATTGTTATCAGCACCTTCAATCTCAATCAAATGTATTCGCTTTGGACATTCTGCTGCTTGATGTCCGTACTGGTGACAATGAAAATAAACCATCTTATTTTGACCTTCAGTCTTAGCAAAAATCTGTCCATTGGATTTAGCTTCTTGTATAGATGAATTCTTCGGAGAAACCCATTTGGATTTTTGAACTTGATGATTTGCAATTCCCTTAGCCTTGATAGCATGTTGGATGAGTTCATCGACATAATCAAAATGTTGGAAGGCAAGGATATGCTGAATGTCTAGTCTTAACCCATTGAAAAATCTATCAACTACCACATTATCATCTTCATTCAAGCCACAACGAGCTTGCAGAGTGAAAAATTCCTCAGAATATTCAATGACTGTTTTGGATCTTTGTTTTAAGTTTTGAAAGCTGGACCGTAGATCTCTTGCATAGTTGACAGGAAGGAATTTTTTGTTTCAAAATATTCTTCATCTCAGTCCATGTATCAACTGGGTCCATGTTTTGATTCCTCCGTTTTCTTTACAATTCAGCCCACCAAGCTGCAGCATAATTACGAAATCTAGTGGCAATTAGTGTGACTTTATGGTGCTCAGTCATTGGCTTATGTGCGAATATATTCTCCACGCATACTAACCAATCCATAAATTCCGCAGGCTGCAATTTTCCATCATATTCAGGAATCACAATTTTAATCCCTAAGTCTCGATCAGGATTATGGACTGGTGGATCTCGTGGATTCCGAATATGAGCACCATCTTCATGGTGGTGATGTACACGGTGATTATTTTCCAAATTTGTCACTCTAATATCCAATTGTTGCAGTGTGGTGTGCATGCCATCAACTTTGGCAGATAATTCTCTAATGGCACTAGCCAAATCTTCAAGTGAAGAAGATAAAGATTCAGCATCCACTTGCTTCTTAGGAGGCATTTTTTTTTTCAATGCAAAAGTTAAATCTGACTGACCTGATGTGTAGATCTACTCTTCAGAAGTATGCGGAGAAGGACAGATGGGAAATCGGAGCACTATTGATGTTAATCTTGCTTAAATAAATTATGACCATTAATTGAATGATGATGATGTGATAATAGTGCCAACTGACTGGGCACTTCTGATCTTCACAACTTGAGCGTCAAATACAGTAATAGATGGTTGGAATGTATTTAATATGGGCCTTGTGAATGAGTTAGACTGAACTAGACTTGACCCGACCCAAGCTCGAAATATGTGCTAGAGAAAGATCAAAAGGATACAGCTCGAGTCTTTCTGGTTCTCGGCTGCAAAGAGGTGGCGATGTCTGCAAGAGATGGCGATGTGGAAGAGCTGCGTCCCGGCTTACGACAACTCCAACGGTAGCAGCGTGGGCCTTGTGAATGAGTTAGACTGAACTGGACTTGACCCGACCCAAGCTCAAAATATGTGCTAGAGAAAGATCAAAAGGATACAGCTCGAGTCTTTCTGGTTCTCGGCTGCAAAGAGGTGGCGATGTCTGCAAGAGATGGCGATGTGGAAGAGCTGCGTCCCGGCTTATGACAACTCCAACGGTAGCAGCGTGGGCCTTGTGAATGAGTTAGACTGAACTGGACTTGACCCGACCCAAGCTCAAAATATGTGCTAGAGAAAGATCAAAAGGATACAGCTCGAGTCTTTCTGGTTCTCGGCTGCAAAGAGGTGGCGATGTCTGCAAGAGATGGCGATGTGGAAGAGCTGCGTCCCGGCTTGCGACGACTCCAACGGTAGCAGCGAGGGGGTGGAATCTCAGGGCAGGTGGCGGCGAGCTACGATCGGCGATAGCAGACAGCAGCGATGGCAGCATACGGCGGTGGCTACGATCGGCGGTAGCACATAGCGGCGATGGCAGCGTACGGCGGTGGCTGGCGACAGCAGACCCCCGCGGCGACGACGGATGATGATGATGATGGTGCTGCGAAGGCGGTGACGATGGTGTTGCGACGATGCAAGGTATGTTTCCTTCTCGCTCTCGACTGCGGATCCTCTCTCTGCTGCTTCTTCCCTTTTTTTTTTTTTCACTCTAGGGGGGATTGAAGGTGTTTGCAGGGAAGGGATCGTGCAGGATGATGGGGTGAGGTGTAGATCTGGGGTGGGGATTGTGGTGGGATTTCAATGTTATGAGTCACGGCAGGGATATTGGGTCGTCTGGGATAGCAGCGGAGAGGATGGGACGAACAGTGGAAGGCAACAGCGAAGAACAGGGAGATTAGGGTTAGGGTTTATGGATTTGGGTGGGGCGATGCAGGCAAGGAAGGTTTCTGATAAGGGGCCGACTGTTATATATAGGAAAGGGTTTCGGGACAGGGTTTTGGGGACTCTGGATTGTGTGGGAGCGGGGTATTTGGTGGTGGATCTGGGAGACAGAGTCGTGGTTTTAGGGTTTGAAGAGGGCGGTAGTAGATTGGGTGTGATCTGGAATGGCAGCGGAGAGGATGGGTCGTCTGGGATAGCAGCGGAGAGGAGGAGATGAACAGTGGATGGGGTGACAAAGTCCGGGAACAACAGAGGGCTCTCGGCGACCAGATTTGGTCTCTGATACCAATCTGATGCAGCCCTAGGGTTAGGACTGCGTGGAGGTGCCTAAGCATGTGTCCGACGACACTTCGAACGGTCACAAAGACTTCAACACACACGAGGACGCGCCTCTCTGGGGAAAACCCAATTCTATTAATCAACCAAATCTGAGAATTTCTTCTCTACAAAGCCATATATATAGTTAAAGCAAACTTAATGGGCAAGAAAACCCTAGGCTAAAAATGAAAACTTTCCTAATAACAATTTAATTAGAACTCTACTAATAATAATCCTAATATAAGTTGAAGAGGGGCTGCTGGGGCCTAGACTGCATCATGGTGCTTCCTCCCCAAAGGCTTCAAAGCGGGTATCATTAACTTCTTGTGTACCTTTTCTCTTGGATCTTTACTTTTCTTTATTTTGCTTGATTGAGAAGCCTTTTCATCTCTTCTTGAAGCCCTTTCGACACATTTGGACACCCGCAATATGGGCCAAATGCTGCTTGAATCTTGTTATGCCCACATTTGTTGTTTTATTACAAAAATCCCACTTAATTTTCAGTCCATTGCCATCAATTGCTACATTGTATTTCCACGCAAGATCTATTTAACATGCCATCTTCGCAAATGAGCATAGAAGTTGAACTTTGTGTCTTTCACACAGTAAAATACCTATATATATTATATATATTTGCTTATGAAAACCCATTCCGATGCAATTCAGTTGACTAAATTGAAAAAATAATTATTTAAAAAGTCATAAAAATCCGAAATTAAAAATAAAATAAACATTAAGGAAGGTTAGGTTCATGTATGTGAATGATAGATCTAGCACTTTTGAAGTATTTTGAAGTGTTTGGTTGCCCAAATTATAAAAAAAAATTCCTAAAAATCTGAAAATAAAAATAAAAAATTCAAAACCATCAAGGAATGTTGGATTCATATTTGGGGTTCAAAGCTCTAAGACATTGTAATGATTTAGAAATGTTATGGTTGCTCAAATTATAAAAAAGTCCTAAAAAAAACTGAAAATAAGAAATAAAAAAATCAAAAATATCAAGAAATGTAGGATTCATCTGTGGGATACATAGATCTAACACATTATAATGATTTTGAAGTTTTTTGGTTTACTAAATTGAAATAATTTTTTTAATTCCTAAAAATCCAAAAATAAAAAATAAAAATAAAAAAAATGAAAGAGGGATGGATTCCTGTATGGGAATCATAGATCTAACACATGAGGGTGATTTTAAAGTGATTCGGTTTACCACATTGAAAAAAAAAATTCATAAAATACCCTAAAATTCAAAATTTTAAAAAATAAATAAATTTAAAAATAAATGAAAGAATGTGGGATTTGTGGGATTCATCCATAGGATTCATAGATCTAACACTCAGGAGCCATTTTCATGTGATTTGGTTGGTTTTATTTAAGAAAAATTATTTTTTCTAAAAAAAATAAAAAATACTTATTTAAAAACAAAAATAATTCAAAAATCATAAAAAGTTGTTGGTTTGATTTATGGATACATAGGTCTAACCCTTAGATGCCATTTCCAAGAGGCTCCTGGAAAAAGAAAGAGAAATGAAAGCGAAAAGCTGAAGAAAAACACAAAAATACTTTGAAAATAATGCTTTTGAGTTCAACGATGATGAACGGCTTTGATTTGCTTGGTCTTTGTGTTTTTTTTTTCATAGATTTAGAATTGAATGAAGCGACCTTAAGGACCCAACTTGCAGAGAAATTGTTGTCAAAATGGGGAAGGGGGCAGTAAAAAGTAGCGAGGAAACGATTGTCAGGTTATTGGCTGGTTTTTTAACTCAACTGCTTCATATTGATATGGGCCACTATGTTTGTCGGCACCATAAATGTAAAAAAGAAAAAAAAAAAGAGAAAAAAGAAGTAGTGATATTTTGATCCTTGTTTGTCCTCAAGTCTTTAGATCTCTTCGGTGGATTGAAGAGTTCAAGGGAGAACTAAAAGAGTATATGAGTGCATTTGGAAATGGCTATAAGGTCATTGGCTGGATTTTTTAACCCAGCCGCTTTGTATTGAAAAGGGCTGCTATGTTTGCTAGTTGGGATGTGTGTGGGGGGGTGCCGGTTGGGTTGGAGGATATTTTGATCCTTGCTTGCAATGCTTTTGCTTGATGTTCAAGTGTTCATATCTCTTGGATGGCTTAAAGGGGTCAAGAGAGCACTTGGAGAGTGTATGAATGCCTTTGGATGTGCTCTCTACCCTATTAATCGTGTTAGGGATGAGTTTGTTGCCAAAAACATGGAGGATATCATATATATAGGGAGTTTCCCTCTAAAAATAGGCAATTTGCCTTTCACTTAGAATGGGCACTACCCTTTAAAAGGAGTGTGTGAGTTCAAGTCCTACTTGTAGAAGAAAAATTGGTCATTGCCCTACTACATGGTGCATCCCGCGCACCAATGGTGTGCTGATGGGGGCCGGATCAAGCATGACTTATCACTACCCCACCAACTCAACATGATATTGTTCGCTTCAGCATACGTGACCATGCGAGGACTTCCCAAGTAGTCACCCATCATGGTACTGCTCCCACTAAAGCATGCTTAACTTAAAACATGTCATTTTGAGTTAAAGTGGGGTTTGACTTATAAGCCTAGGGATGTGGTCGGCGCCTTATCCGATGTGAGACTACGGAGGCTCTCCATTAGAGGCCCGTGGTTGACACACTTCGCCTCATGGTTAGGGGTGCTACTTGGGCCAAGTTCTCACTCACCCTAACCAGAATAAGAGTCATTCTCGGCTCTAATACCAATTGTCATAGCCCGGCCAAGTCAGTATGATATTGTCCGCTTTGGCCCACGTGCACTGAACACATGGGGACTTCCTTGGCGGTCACCCATCCTAGTGTGCTCCTACACAAGCACGGTTAACTTGGGATTTCTTATGTGATCTAGGGTCACACGACTTTAAAACGCATCATGTTAAGTTAAAACAGTGTTTAACTTATAAGCCTAGGGTTGCCTTATCCGATGTGGGACTAGCATAGGGTTTTTGTTGGAAGCCCATGGTTGACACGCTTCACCCCATGGTTAGGGGTGCCACCCTTACCATGTTCTCACATGGCCCCATTTGATCCCCACTTCCTCATGTCTTTTGAGGTCAAAGTCCTTGTCAACTAGAGATGTCAAAGTGCCATAGTTGCCGAAAAGTCCTGAGTCCCCACTAATGGCCTTGTGAGGAAGGAAGGAGAAATAAGAGGAACATTATACCTTGAGCCTACTATATAATATTCTAAATGGTCACCTTTACTAGATATGAATATTTTTTATGCCTAGCATGCTGCTACTTCTATTTTGGAGGAAATCCATGTCTGTGCTATCAATTTTTTGTCTAGATCCATGACCTCTCCCAACTCTTTTGCTCCTCTAAATATATTTTACTTACCCACCTTCCTCTGAAGGGCTTTATGCTCCTCATTTTATCTCCTTGGCACTTTGTGAGTAATGCCCTATTTCTTTTGGCAACTGGTACTTTCACAACATCCCATTTGGTGAGATGGGGTCCTTTGGATTCTCCTTCACATCTTGCAAGAGATCTCTTTGTTTCCCTTCTTAAGCATTTTAGTTACCTTAAGGGGTCGTTTGTTTTTTGCCATTTGCATATATAAACATTACTCATGTAAAATGGTTTCACACATTCATGTTTGTTTTTATATTTTACACATGTGGTGTGTAAATCCCATATGATTTTGGTGCGTAAATAGAATGCAAAAAGAGTAGAAACTTTTCACACCTCAATAGGTGTGAAAAGGATTCCCACCCAGCACACAAATGGCGCTGGTACAGGGCGTCAACAGTAGTACTTCACACCCAGCACGTTTTTTTTTTTTTGCCACCAAAATCATGATCATAACCGTCCAAGTTATTTGGAATGCCAAAAATGGCTATGGTGCAAAAAATCAGCCGTTGGATCATCTTATATTATGAGATCTTTATGACACAAATCGGGCCATTGATCTTCAATTTTGGGATTTTGTGGGCCCTGTTATCACAATCCAAATCGTTAATCTCATTCAGAATGCCATTTTCAGCTAAGAAACCAAATTGCAGACCTTCATTCATCATAGATCTTGAGATATCTTAAAAAGAACGTTTCCGCCACTAGATGCATCCTGCCAGTCCGGTTTTTCTTAATTTTTGCATCTTGTATGCTTCAAATGCAAGATCTGAACCGTCCAAAATGTTTGAAATGATGATAACGGCCATGGTACAAAATTTCAACCGTTGGATCATTTTACGTTGTGAGACATTTATGAAACAATTCAGGCCATTGACCTTAATTTCTAGGATTTTGTGGGCCCCATTTTCATGATTCGAACCATTAATCTTGTTCAAAAGGTCACTTTCAATTAGAAGGTCAAATTTCAAGTGTTGATTTAGCATGGATCTTGAGATATTTTGAAAATACATATCAGCCATTGGTGTAATTAAGATTTACATTTGAAAGAGTGTGAAAATAACAAACAAAAATTATATTTCACATGTAAGTCATTTACATATGTAAATGACTCACATATGTAAATGACTTACATGTGAGTCATTTATATATTTAAATCATTTTCACATCACATATGAAAAAAACGGACGACCCCTAAAGGAATTTTATTCTGGTCACCAAATGATAATAGGAAGTTTCTTGTTTCTTTTTGCAATTTTCTGTCTCTAGGTCCCACCAGTAATATAGGATTTGGCAAAGAGGAAGTTAATTTTTATTTGAAGGAAAAGCATGACTGCTGGATCTTTTCTATCCTGGTATCTTGTATATCCTGATTCAAATGTGTGAAATGTTATTTTTTGAATGAAAAATTGTGCTACGTCTGTTGTTTTCTCACTGTGCAAGTTGTGCATGTTCACTTTGATATTTCTCTGCTTCAAACGTATTCTAAGCTGCTTTTTCTTTTCTTTTCTTTTTGTTTTTGGGAGTAGAACTTGTGTCTGCATTGTTTGCTTTGAACTTACAGTATGCTTTAGTTATTTAGGGTGTGCCATTTTTGCTTCTTAAGTATAATGGACTTATAAGTGTTATGCAGTTGCAATCCTTGGACACTCTTGGGCTTTTGGAAGTCACAAAGCTTGAATTACAGGATCCCATGGTAATTGTTCTCATTTTCATGTATAGCGTTGACTACATCTCTTGAATCTAACATACATAAGTGGGCGTGGCTGCTCTCTTTTGTGACCTCCAAAGGTAACTTCTCATCAATTTGTCCCTTTAGTGCAAAAAAGAGAAGCATAGATGAAGCGACAGCTTCTCTAGCCAAATCCTGTCTTGCGTTCTTTTTTTTTTTTTGGTTCATGCTTACATGTTGATCAGTTAAAGCTGTTTTTTTCATGAGTGAAGCAGATTAAATGATGCATTCGAAATTTTGCAATGTACATGTCTCTGCTTTTGTTCTGGGAAGCTAATGACAATATTCTATCTACTTAGTGAACTAACTCTATCACAATGTTGTCTTTCAGTAATGTATTTTACTAGTCTTGTCTGTTTTCTCTCTGACCTTGATTAGCTGTTGAACTATGGTTGGACTCTTTCCATTAGTTACAGTTGGAATTATTCCTACAGACTAGCTAAATTGGGTGATGCTTGACACTTCAGGGAGAAAATGCAACTCCAGTAGAGGCTGAGCATGCTCTTCATCAGTGTATTGCATTGTTCAAGGAGGTATTTACTTTAAAATATAAAAATTCACCTGTACAGGTTGGATCCTCTGCAAAATATGGTTGTTGTGTCATTCAATATTATTAAAAGCACGGTGGTCTCTTTACCTTAAGTAATCTAATGTTGTTTCCTTTCGGGAGAATACTCAATACCCAGCCTTGAGTGGACTTTGTATTCAGGCCCAGCATTTTCATCCAGATTACCCAATTAAAGTTAGTTATGATGTGGTTTTCTATGCAGCCAGGAGTTCGTAATCTACTTTTCGATTTACCAGATGTAAAGGTAGAGTATCTTTCCTGCTTGAAGCATCTCACGAGCATTGTAAGTGGAAATGCAAGTGCGGAGCAATCAAAGGTGTTGCAAGAATTAACAGATGAAGTCAAGCTCATGGAAGCCGATCTGTCCCTAAACAGGAAACACAGGAGCTAATGAATTCTGCAGTTTAACTCTCTAACAGAGAATAATTCATATTTTCCAACAGGAGCTAATGAATTCTGCAGTTTAACTCTCTAACAGAGAATAATTCATATTTTCCAACTGGTTTCTACAAAATCAACCTGGGAATTTGTCTTCCTCATTTGTTCGAAGAATGCGAAGTTGATTCTTTGTATCAATTGGTGTTGGCACCTTGGTATCATACATATGCAAAAGGATTGGTCCTTGGGTCTTTAGGCTGATAGAATCACTCTTGGTCAGCAGGCGAACCTAGCAAAAAAAAGAAAGTATAGTGTTCACATCCCAATCATTGCGTGAACTACTTATGCAATGGCTGAAGAAATAAACAAACCTGTACAGCTTGCAAATTGGAATGAATTTTCGCTTGGTTAAACTGCTGACAGGTAACCAGCTGCTGGAATTCATTCAAAGCATAAAAAATGGTGAGTGAAAAGTATGTATTGGCTATGTTAACTTTAAATGCAAATGTAAAAGAAAAGGATAGAGAGACAAAGCAATATTCTCTCTGATATTGCAAGTTATTATCTTCTATTCCATAAATAATGCATTGAATGGTTTCTTTTGGTCTTTGTTTTTGGGTAAAACATTGAATGACGTAGCAACATTTCTCTTGATCGAGAAGCTCTCGGCAAATGTGGACTGACTTTATCAAGTCTCCGAAATGCAGATTCAAATGTGTCATTGTATGAGAATATTGCCCTCCTACGGATTGAAGAGGGAACAAAAATATTTTTTTCTACAAGTAGGTGGGTCAACCTGACTCCAGCCCACTTTTGACAAAGTTTTTAGGCCAGGTATGGAGCTAGCCTAAAGGCACATCTGTGCCACAACTTTTCAATGGAAAAAGTGTAGAAGTTGTAGACGCTTTTATATAAGGAAAAAAAAAAGGGCGGCTCAATGCATGAGGCTTCCACATAACGGGGTCTGGAGAGGGTAAGATGTGTGCAGCCTGACCTTCATTTTAAAGAGGTTGTTTCTGTGACGTAAACTTATATCATTCAGAATGCTACCAGTAAGCCTTTACTGTTGGGTCAGGCCGCCCTTCTGTAAACACTTTTATATGCTACAGTAAAATTCATGTTTGGTGCACTTGTTTTTAGCACATTTGCAACCCTATGAAAAATCCAAGACCATTGGGATCCATGAGGAATCCATATATATGAGGATTTCTCACTTCTTTGACAGCAGGTATTACACAGTAAAAATATTGATGGATATAAATGAGAAAATTTTGTATTGGAGCATAAATCCACAAAAAAGAGGATTTTCAAATTTTATGAGGCATGGTTGAACCTTAAAATCCTCAGACATGAGGATTTTTATTTGCCCAGCTCTTCAACTAAACATGCGTTTTCTACAACAGCATGGAAAGTTGGCAAAGAAGCCCCACGGATTAGATTACTAGACCTAACTAACCTTTGCGTATCAACGTGAAAATGTGTGTCTTCTCCCCGCATTAGTAGTTGCCAAATGAGAACAAAGTTGTCATTGTTATCTAGTTTATTAGTGTGGCCTTGTTTCTTCTCTTGCCAGTTTTTAGGTTCTACTTGATTTTCTAGTAAGGAAACTTTCTACAGGACATTATTGTAAAGTGAGTAGCGATTCTGGAACACTTGTAACAATAAAAAAAGAGTTATTGAGATATGTTTCACATTACATATAGGGAAATTAAAAAAAAAATGCCCCAGTTAAAAAATGCTCATTTTTTCACTTTTTTTTTTTTTTTTGTCATGGAACCCAATTGAGTCATGAAGGTCAATGTTATGAGAATGCTAGAATTGAGAATGATATTGAATTCTTCTTTAATTCTAATGTTGAGTTTGATTTGCTCTAGAATCTCATGCATGAGAAGTCAATCCAGCTTGAATTTCAAGAATTTTATGGGCTGGTTATTTACAAGGACTTTTTCTATTAGATGTTCGCATAACAAAAATGTTAAAAGCAAATAATCAATTAAAATAATAATTTTTAGAAATCAAAATTAGAATGATTTTTAAGAGATTTTTGTGTGGGTCCCGCATAATCATAACATATAGAACCCTAAATTTGCTGAAATTATAGAATGCAAATAAAAATCATTGTATTTGAAGTACCTTACTTTTAGGGAGGATAATGTTTTTCTTTCCCCTTTAGATTCTTACATTTTATTTAGATTATTATTGAAGTTTATTTTTTTATTTAGTTTGTAAATTATAAATCATTGTACATGCACTCTCGGATCCTTTTCTTTTACCCCATTGGGATAAAAGATTGGGTTTTTACTGTTATTCAACACTTAATTTAATTTCCAATGTACATTAGGTAGACATATTTTATTTTATTTTATTTTTTCGAATTATTGACTTTAGTTTATTAAAATTTATCATTATCCTTGCAATTTTAACATAAAAACAAAGTATAAAATCAGGGCATTATCAAATTCCAAGTTGTATAATCTATGTATCTACCATACATATATAGAGAAAATATAATTTGGGTGTCCAACACATTCTTATGGGCCTTAAAGGCCTCCGCCATATTAATCCAATGCAATTCAAAATTTTCGATCTAGGGCGTTGAGTTGAAGTGGCCGTGCAATAGAAGCAAATGTTGAAAAAAAAAATGATAGAGAAATTTCTCCACCATCAAACAAAATCAACCAAACCCCATACATCTCGAGAAGGAAAGAAAAGAAAGAAATGAAAAAAGAAATAAAAAACCAAGAAAATCCAAATGACCGTTGGATTGAAAACTATAAGAAGAGTGGTTCTGGTCCACTTTAATTTAATCAAGCCCAAGAGGCGTACTGAAGCAAGACTCTTAAGGTTTGGCCCAGCACGTGATGCTTGGAACCTGGTGCGTTGTGCAGAGAAAGCAGACAATGGTGGCGATGGACTTTGGGGCTCTGCGCTACGATGATGTGGTCTCGCTGCTCGTGTAACCCGAACTGAAGCCTGAAGGCACTTGAAATGGCATGTGAAGGAACTCGCGTCTATGGCTTTCTCCAAATCCCAGCGCAGAGGGTTTTCGGAAACCCTTTATCTTCTTGCTGTCTGGATTCAATCAGAGGGAGAAGGGAAAGGAAGGAGCAGCAACGGGATGCCTCGGGGTGGTGCTACACGGTGAGGGTGATGGCGCAGAAGCGGTGCTCGGTGAATGGTATGCCACTGCCCTCTTCTATTTTCTGTCGCTTTTTCTCTGTTGTCTCTCTCTCTCTCTCTCTTCTCTCTCTTTCTCTTGTTTCCTTTTGTTTTTCACTGCTCTGGGTTGGGGACGCATGGGGGCAGAGGCCTTGGCGAAAGCAGAGAAGAGGGGTTCGGGTTTCTGGTGCTGGTTTCGGGGTAATGTGGATTTGGCGAGAAGGGCTTTGGGTATGGATGCAGGGTTTGAAGTCTTGGTTGATTTGGAGAAGCAGTTGGGATTTTGAAAGGGATTTGGAGTTTCGATTTGGGGTTTTTGAGGGTTGGGCAACGGACTTGGTGTGATGGGTTTTGAAAGGTTTGAGGACCTTGGTAGCAAGGACTGTGTAGATTGATTGGGAGGATCGAAGGAGTTGGAATGTAGGTTAGGGTTTTGGAAGATCTGGGTTTACGGAGTTAGGGTTTGAACACTGGGCTTTCGGTTACATTGGATTTGCAAAGTGGGCTTCGGCTGGGGTGGCAAGGAAGATGGCGTCTACTTGTTGTGGTTTGGAGTAGTTTGAATGAGGTGGGATGGGGTTGGAGGTATTCGGCCAGGAGGATTTGGGCAGTAAGGGTATGGATTGATGATGATCGGTGATTGGTTAGGGATGCCGAATCATAACTGTGATGGTTAGTAGGGATGATGGATCACTGAATCGCGAATCGCGAATTCGGGTTGGAATGATCTTCAGCTCTGATACCAAATGATGTGGAGTGGGTTACCAGACGCGGGTGGGCAGTACATATGGTGGGTGGTGGCCTGCTTGGTGGGTTTTAGGCTTTTTTCGGGTGGACTCCTGTCAAGAGTGCCGTGTCAGTGTCTGTCACTGTTGGTGGGTGATAGAGAGAGGGTGTTGTAGTGCCAGTCGGTTGGTTGGTTTGCTGAAAGGGGAGAGAGATAATCTGGCTTGTGCAGATTGAAGTAGTGAATGGGCATGAAGAAAGAGCCAAGTTAGGTTACCTTTTAGATAACTGCATTTATACTTCTCAACGATTAATTTGACGGTATTTTTCACTGCCGCAGTTAGATTCATTATTTCTTGCTTTTCTATTCTATTGCTTGTTTCACGTCACATTACATGTATAGCATTCAGTATGGAATTTGATTTTTATCATTGCCCATCTAACTTCTTGTTATTGGCAGTGTAGCTGTACGCTTCTTTGGGTTGGAACTTGAAATTCAATCATCCGTCATTCTTATTTCCTCCATTTGTAAGTCCAATCATTCCCAATTGGATCTCTTTTTCAACTCTTCATATAAACAAGTTTGATGAAGAAAGATGTGGATTTGATGTTTGATTGGATGAATTATATCTTGGCTATGTAACTTCAGTTACCTTTTCTTTGAAATTTGCTATTTTTAGCACTCTGAGTGATCGTGATTTTTTGCTCATTATGTTGATTTGTCTATTCGAGGCATTGGGTGGATTTTGGGTGATGGTTTTTTGTTTTGATCTATATATAATTAGATAGTGTTTGATTTATGTGAAAGTTGAAGTAGCGTAACTTGTGAATTGGATAAGTTCTCTCACCATTTTCTATATTCAATGAAACAAAATCTCCTCTCCACAATTGATGACCATTTTGTGTTGAAGATTGCAGATTTTGGCTTTGCAAGATAAGACATTATTATGTCAGAACTTAGAAGCCATTATAATTAATTCAAAAAAAATGCTAAAAAAATATTTCAGCTATCATGTTTCAAGGGGTAGATAGAGCTTCTCCTTGGATGATGTCTTGTGTGTAATTGTGTGGGGTATATATCTCTTATACCCAGTTGTCCCTTGGTGGCCTTTGCATCTGCTTGGTTTCTTAAGAAAGGTTTACATATTACCATTCATATTTTTATATATTAAAACTAAATGTCTTTGACACGTCTGCAACCTCAAGACTTAGCTGAAACATTGTGTGTTTCACCACTATACATGGCTCTGCAAATAATGAAACTACGGAAATATGATGCTAAGGTGACATTTATCTCTTTCCTTGGACAGTTTGAACCAATCTTCTTTCTGAAAGGTTTGTCCCCAGTTCAACTTGCACTAAATATGCAGGTAGATTTCTAGAGTGTTGGTGCTATCCTGTTTCAGTTGGTAACGGGGAAAACCCCAGTTTTTCAAAATAACCAAATTCAGGTTTGAGTGCTTTTCACATATATCATGAGTTACTCATCTGTATATTGGTAATGGCTGTCAACAATTTTATAATGTGTGATCTTATTTCTTTTGTTAACTTAGTTGCTGTCAAAGAGTAAAGCAAACTATATAATTTGGAGAAAGTATATTATAAGCCAACATTAGTATGATAAAAGCATTTTTTGTAATTGGTAGTAGGTTACATGACTTGAGCCTACAGCCTCAGGTTGCAATACTCAGTACCTTCCACGGTATCACAAGCTCGTGTCTCATCATGATAAAAGCCTTATACCATTTCTTTGTGTGTGGTGTACAGTTGCACATCTAATAATTTCAAATCCTATAGCATGCATACTTTAGAAAGATCACGATCTATTGTTTGCTCCCTAATCGATAGCCATTAAACATTAGTTATGTTACCTTCAGACTTGTCAAGTCTTTATCATGAGATCAACAACTTCATTGCTTTCAACTTTTGATAGCCTTTACCATCCATTTAGGGTCTCTTGTGCGTTCTTTACTACTTTATCCTATTTAAAGCCACTCCTTTTCTTTCTCCATAGTCTTATATCTCTTCTTCAATGTCTAGTTTGAGGTCTTTAGTGGTCTCTCCCTTCTATTGTTTCCTTGAAGTTATCATGTTCCTTGAAGCATGACTGTTCTACATGTTGTGCATATGCTATTTTTCCAGCCTTTTTTGAACATGTCCTAACTACCTTAAACAAACTGCCTAAATTAAGCTGGTAATTTTGCATCTGTATCAATTATTGGCTGGAGAGGAATGGGGAAAACACTCTTTGGGATTGTAATTGGTCCACGAGGACTGAAAAGTGCCCTTTTTTTTATGCTCATTAAACTACTTTAAGTCTTTTTTATTTTATTTTATTTTATCTGGAACTACTAGGACTCTATTGTTAAAATGTTTGCTCGCTCTTTATTTCTTTTACTTAGGGACGAGAAGGGACTATTTTATGCACTGGATCTTGGTGGCACAAACTTCCATGTGCTGCGTGTTCAGCTGGGTGGAAAGGAAGGACGTGTTGGTAAACAAGAGTTTACAGAGGTGTCCATTCCTCCACGTTTGATGACTGGGAACTTCAGATGTAAGTTGAAAGAGCCTGCTAGACTCCAAGTTTCTATCAAGTGTCAAACCTGATTAAGTGAGCAAACATTTAATTGTTTAAATTTCATTATGTTTACAGGAACTATTTGATTACATTGCTACAGAACTAGCGAAATTTGCCACGACGGAGGGTGAAGATTTTCATGTTTCTGTCGGTAGACAAAGGGAACTTGGTTTTACTTTTTCTTTCCCTGTGAAACAAACTTCCATTTCTTCAGGAACTGTAATAAAGTGGACAAAAGGCTTCTCCATTGATGATGCAGTTAAGTCCGACTACTCATATCCCATTCTGATATCCTATTAATATTAATTCATCCTTATAATTAGTACTAATATGTAGCATTTTGCATGAAAGTCATTAGATTGCATTTCCTTTTGTTTTACCAATGTAGAGTGCAGAGCAACTCTTGAAAGGCAAAACACCATCGTGGAATCATACTTCACATAAAACAAAAGCACTTAATGTGGATTTGTTTGTTGCTAGGAGGCTTTTTCGTTTTTGAACATCTGTGAAAATTTTCATGAATGAATTAAAGGGATGTGAAAGTAGAAATGGTGAACAGCAAGAAACACAAGAAAACACCAAAATACAGCCCAAAATCAGCTTAAAGATTCCTATGTTCGTTCTTCCACTTTCACTTGAAGTTTTCTTCCTTTTCTTCTTTCTTCCACATAAATTACGGTTGTTCTTCAACTTTAAATCTTCATGGAATCATACTTCACATAAAACAAAAGCACTCAATGTGGATTTGTTTGTTGCTAGGAGGCTTTTTTGTTTTTGAACATCTGTGAAAATTTTCATTAATGAATTAAAGGGATGTGAAAGTAGAAATGGTGAACAGCAAGAAACACAAGAAAACACCAAAATACAGCCCAAAATCAACTTAAAGATTCCTATGCTCGTTCTTCCACTTTCACTTGAAGTTTTCTTCCTTTTCTTCTTTCTTCCACATAAATTACGGTTGTTCTTCAACTTTAAATCTTCAAATAGTATGCTTTCTCGGGAACCACGGAACCAGGCAGATCCTGCAAGAAGCAATAACTGTAGGCATTTCACTAGTTGCTTAAATTGATGTGTAATAACTAAAATTTCATATAGCCGTGCCAGTGACTAAAATTGAAGAAATATAGTTCTGCCATTGTTTGGCCAACAAGGTTGCAGACAGCTCATCCAAGCTTGATTTTCCAGTCATCACTTTGTTCAGAGATTGCTTGCCTCCATCTTCACATGAAATCTACTTGGAAGATTTGAGATCGGCTACAAATTACAGGTTGATAGTTTCTTGGGAATAGGAGTCACTGTCATGAATCTGAATCTGGCAGTCACCCCATCTGTCCTTGCATCAGCTTTGTCAATTAAATATTTCAGGGGATCCAGTGTCTTGGAGTGAGTCTAAGGAGCCTTAGATGTTTAAGACTCCTAGTCCTGGATGTTTTGGGCTTAGTCTTTGGTTGTGCTATTGCTTTTTCTGTTTAGTTGTTTTCTGTCTTCTGGTAATGAACCTCTTCCTTTCGACAAATAAAGAAAAAAACAAATAATAAATATTAAAATTTTTGACTGTTCTAAGCCTTTTCTATTTACTACAACTGGCAGAGACAATTACAATGTCTGGGATATTATTTGGGAATTTTTAGCAGTCCTTGTTCTTAATAAGAGAATACTGACTGCTACAATATTTTCAGTTCATACGAATACCTGTATATATGAGATGTTGCCCAACTGGCATGCCTTCCGTGATAAGAGTTGCAAATTAATCCTGCTGTATTGGGCATTGGATCTTATTTGGAGTGTGCTTGTGAAGCAGTGGACCCTAGACATTTCCACCTGCTAGAGGAGTTTGTAACCCAAGTAGAAATGTATAAGGGAAACTATCTCCATTCTCCCAGAAAAGGTCTATCATAAGGAAACATGTTTATATGGTTGTGCTGTATGGTAAATTCTCAATCATTTTATGTTTCTAAATGGACCATTTGTTTTTTTCCTTCTTTTTAACTTCTATTTTTTAAAAATTTCCTATTATTTCCTCTTCATCTTATTATTTTCTTTTGAATCTAGGTTGGGGAAGACCTACGGTTGAGTTGACGAAAGTTATGGAAAGAAAAGGTGTTGATATGCGTGTGGCAGCGCTTGTAAGTTTAAGAGGAGATTGTTGGGAAGAAGAAGAAAGGTGGGTTCCCAGTTGGATTTTGTAGGATCATTCAAGTCTTAAAACAATTATTTATACTATTTGTAAGAGATGAGGAGACTTCTATGACAGAAGATGAGTAGCTTAAGAGGAGGAATGGAGATGATGAGTTACAGGTGTGTAACAATAAAATCAACCAATTGATGTGATATTTTCAATGAGAGTAGTTTAGTCCACAAGGAAAGTACAAACAACTCTACTGCAGTTTTTATTGTTTTTCTTCATAAACCCATTTAATTAGAATTTAAGCATAATTTTTTCAAAAAAATCCTAAAAAGAATCAACATAAAATTTTTAATATACTCATGTCACAAACTGCAGTGATATAAAGTACATACCTAGATTTCGGCGCAACAACTTTTGACACAAATAAAGACACCCAGGACTCGGATCACTTTTATCTATTGGAAAGCGCAACTCATTTGATTTTAAGATGTTTTGCAGCAACTAAGTCAATAAAAGAAATAAGATCAGTCATTATAAAATTGTTGACAGCCATTAATATGGTGCTATCCTGTTTCAGTTGGTAACGGGGAAAACCCCATTTTTTCAAAATAACCAAATTCAGGTTTGAGTGTTATCTAGTGACATTGTTTAGGAACATATCAAATCACTTTCAAAAGGAAAAGAATTAAAAAAAAATGTCATTTTCACTATTAAAGTATACATCATATTCAACTGTTGGTGGGATTGTTGTGAAACAAGAAATCTACTAGGACCACGTTTGAGGGTAAGACTAACCTATATGCTTGCTACTCATTGCTACCCATTCTAGTACCACTTATTTTTGGGGAGCCAAGATGTTCATCAATTAAGTGGTTGCATGTGTTCTGGACTAAAAACAGTTCAGTCTACTTAACTTCTGGGCCTTGTATGAATGATTAAAAATCTCTCCAACAATCCATATTCAATGTGCATGTTTTAATCCACCTTACAAGTGACAATTGTTTCAGGTCATTTACATGGTGGGTGCAGTTCACCATTTAATGGTATGCCAAGGAGAGGTTGTCACAGAGTCCAATAAATTGAGATCATATTTTGCTCATGCACCTATTCCATACATTGTGATTAATTTCTTGGTTGCCAGGTCATTGATCTGACCCACAGCTGTTTGAATTTTGGCATTTTATTTGGACTTTTGATGTGTTTTTATTCCCTTAGCTACCTACTTATTGGCTTTAATGACCATTGATGGGGCTTTGAATCTCTTGAATCCTTAAGATGTTATTTTGTGTATTCAAGTGGATCTAGACATTCTCTTGGAATGATCATAAAAAAGGGATCATGTTTAGAGATTAGGACTTTCTAGTTTGCTATTTGTTAACTTGGAATTGTCTAATGAAGGTTTTATAGCTAATTCTCTAGGCTAAATAGTCATTTCTTTGCATATGAACCATTTATTTATATAGCATAAATTGGAATAACATTTGGTTTGGGGCTTCTGTTTTCATTTATTTATTAATGCTTAAAGTTTTATACAGTTTTTATCATTAAGTTTTCTATATGTTTTGCAGTGTATTAGAGTATGTCAAATTTTTTCTGCTTGATGATGATGTTTTTAATGATACCCTATTGACCATTCTAGAGATTTTAAAAATTTAAAGCTTTTCTTTGCTTTCTTGCTGTTGGATCTGGTAGTAATCATTTCATTTGAATTGTAATATCCTGTTGGCATAGTGGAAATGCCTGTTGGAACAATAGAAGGTCTAGTAATTAGTGATGCTGGAGCACCTGTTAGACGAGGTGCTTTTATTGGAAGCTGCAAGGATCGTATATGGAAGGCTATGAGAGCATCTTCTTATGTTCCATTCTACCTTGATGATTTCTTTGATGGTATTATTCTCAGATTCTTTATCATTTGGGACAATTTACCATGGAAACATATTGCATTTGGGAACTGGCTGGGTGTGGCAGTATGCTTTTATGACTCTTGTTCATCCTTGATAGTTGTGTTTTATTTTTTTATCATCTTTTTCAAACGTATATCGTTGGCAAGATAGAGCTATTGTTGCAAATAATCCCACTATTTTTGCCATAAGGGAGGCTCAACTTTTGTGGCCTGATACATGGATTGACTGTCTAGTTTCTGCAGGATGTGGTTCTATTTCTACAAAGGTATGCTGAGAATTCTTTTTAATCACTGCATATATTTTCGAGTTAATTCATAAAAAAACTAGAATTTGCTCAAGCTCTACTATTGAAAAATGATCAGAACTTGTGCATATCTGGTTAGGTATCTCTTGAAAAGGCGATGGATGCCTAATGATTTGCTGCTTTGCTTAGATCACAATTTGCATTATTTTTGGAGCTGTATTTCTTTTTACTTTTTTCCCCTAAAAATTAATAGCAGTAATGTTACCAATGGAAGCAAAAGTGGCATTATTAACACAAATATGCAGATGTTCTAAAAAGTTAGGAATAGTCATATATCATGCTTACTTGGAAGATGGATTGGTCGATGGATGCATGCAAAATTGAAATTCATTTATGTTTTTTCTTTTGATTATATTTATTCACTTAGGCTTGAAAGGGAGGTTGGCGTAATCTCGATATCGGACAAGTGTTGATTGAGAGTGTATGTTTAGTGGGGAGAGTGGAGGAAGCTTTGAACTCATTGCTACCTATGCTTCCTGAAATATGCTATTTCCGGTTCAACCGAGGTGATATATTGAATCTGAAATTTCTTCTTATCTAGCTAACAGTAAAAATGAATTTTTGAATTTACTTGCAAATTCCATTATTTTGCTTTGCTTCCAATCCATTTGGAGTGCTTTATTGTTTGGTCCCTTCATTGGTTTGAGATAAATGCCTTAGTGCTAATGAGAAATCTTAGTGCTTGTTTGGATGCATAAAAAAGTACTAGAAAATAATATATTGTAGGATACAATCTTTTTTGTAAACATACCAATCTTGCATATTTAGCAAACAAAGAAAAGTATGAAGATAATATTGTTTTCTTTCAATAAGTTAAAGATTTTCTCCTACACCTTTACCCTCTAGAAGATTTTTTACTAGATAAAAATCTGTCAAAATCCAAGTTCTAAAAAAACCTCGCCTGTTGTCACGAGGCATGTTTGTTTACATGAGTGGTAAAGTAAATGAAGGTGTAACATCATGGTAAAGGTGAGGTAACGTAAAGGTTAAGTTTCCAATCAATTGGTCAAACCATCTTTATTTGAAATCAAACATCAGGCACAAACAAACGAAATCATATATAATCCAAAACCTCAATCTAAGACCAATACTACTAACGAAAAATACCACAATGGAAACGAATGAACCTAAATCCAACACCATCACCTAAAACTTAAATTGTCATCTAATTACCACAAATGAACACACAATCTAACTGACGAACAAAACCATCCTAAAACTAGAACAACACATCTTGAACACATTCCAATATTGGTCAAACCAAGAAAGATTGATATAGAATATAAATCTAAGTTTCCTAATCTCACTTTATGCAGTGAACTACAAATAGACATAGAAAAACTCAAATCCAAGATCAGGAAGTACCCAATTAGGTCGAGCATTCCACAAGAATGCCGTCCAAAACCACCAAGGAATCTAATGCATTACTTGAGGATCAACACCAAGAGATTATTAAACCTAGCATCGAAATACCGCATGGAAGCCCTCACATAGAGCCTAACCACTCACTAGAGGAGACATTAGAAAAGACACCAGTGTCATGAAAATTTGACTAGTGAGCCTAGTAGGACAAACCCTCCAAAAGGCAATGATGTCGTCAAACCAACCATAGGGAACTTGTGTGACTTCCACAATGAGGTAGAGCATAATCTTGTATTAGCCTTGATTAAGGCCCATCAAAACGCAAGGCTAGAACATCAGAGTACTTTAAAATGTTTCTCATGCCCTCCCTCCATGAACCCAATTATTAGATGAGATTACACAGGATACTTTGGAGAGAGACAAATATCGAGAGTTGGATCCCCTAGTCAAATGTTAAAATTCTAAATCTCAGATCCAATCCTTTTCTTGGAATGGTACTTAACTGAAAAGAATGAAAATTTGGATAAAACAATGGAAACCGCTCCCAAATTGGCAGGGCATATAGAGCTAGATCCTATTGGTTTCCTCGGAAGAATTGAGACAACTCCGGAAACTCATGGAAAAACCTTTGGAGACTTGACTCTAGAAGAACTTTCGGGTACTTGCCTAAATATACCATGTAGGATTCTGATGGTCTCGATGAGCGACATAGGTACCACTACGATTGAAGAAAACTTTATTCTATTTAACCTTCCAGCAGTGGCAAAGCCAAAATATCAAGATTTCACTCAAAAGATTCTCACAATGTAAAGGCCCATGGCTACAAAGAAATTTTAGACCACACATAGTAAATTATGGATGGACCACATTTAAGCAAACTAGACACACAACGATGGAACTTAGGGCCCAAAGAAAGAAACAAAAGCACGCGACCTACACAGAAGATGAGGGTCAAACGATTAGGAAAGCAAAAGACCAAAGATCATTGACGGAAAATGAAAAATCATTTTTAAAAGATCACAAATCCCCTAATTGCTTAAACTCTTTTAGACCAAGGCCTAAATGGCATAGGTCCTAAACATTTCAACACTCTTGCCGAAAGGCCTCCCATATAAAAGCTCTATTTGAATACATCAATGAGTGAAACCATATCAGCATTATCAAATAAAGCAACTTGGAAGGACGCATACAATACTTTTTAATATGAGATTAAGGCTAAAGTGGCGGTGGTCTAAAATATTATAGTGGTCACGTGTTCGGACGGATCAAGGTAAAACATTAAGTGCTAAATACATTGTCCTGACACCCAGGGGATGTCAAAGTTATCAAAGAAAATGCTGTTATAAAGTAAGATATGTTCTCATTAGACCAAGGCCCAAATGGCGGAGGTCTAAGATGTTTCAACGCTCCTACTTCTGAAGAGAGCAAAATAATAAGATCCAAACCAAGTTGCTGAAGATATAAACACGTATGTTGAGAGGTCTAAAACGCACACGTTTTTAAATACCCAAAGTATTCAAATTGTGCATCACATCATTAGCACACACAATGGAGAATCATAAGTAGGCTAGACAAATCTCCGACTTCATACCAATGAAGGGTTGCAAGTTCAAACAACCCAAACAAAGTAGCTAACACTTAAGATTATGCAAAAAAATAAAATACATAAATAAATAAATAAAATACAAAACCACAAAAATCCAAAAAAGAAAAAACCCAAAAAATCAAAATCACGAAATTAAAAAAAAGAAAACAAGAGGAATGTAAAAATACATTTGTCAGATCTTTATAAAGGCATAGGTGGACCGTGGCATTGGAGAATCCTCTAATAGAGCAATCATGACTAGAAATCCTTAGAAGTCACTAGTTTTAATGATGGGATGGATGTCTATGAGGCAGTGGGCAACCAAAAGGGTGATTCGGTTGATTACACTAGAAGGTTTAAGAAGTGTCTAAGGCATTCATATTAATGGCAATAGAATATATATACATATATTTTATAATAAATGGCAATAGAATATTACACACAAAGTGGGTAGAAGCCGAAGCATATGTTAATATTATGGCTGCTACAGTTACCAAATTCATTAATAAAAATATCATACGTAGATTTGGCATCCCCAAAGTATTCATACTAGACAATGGTTCTCGATTCATTTCCCACCAAATAAATGAATTGTGTGCAAAATTTAAAATAGAACTGCATCATTCAACCCCATATTACCCTCAAACCAATGGTCAAGGACGAATAAAAAATGAAAGCTATAGAGCATGCACAAGTCTATTGGAAGCGGATTATGAGAGCTTACAACAATCATGTCATTGAAAGAGAATTCAAAGTTGGTGACCATGTGCTGGAACACATCAATCCATCATAGCTTCCACACTCTCAAGGTAAGTTATGACCTAATTGGGAAGGCCTTTACGTGATTAAGAAAAAAGCATATGTTGGTAATGCGTATATTGTAGTGAATGCGGAAGGGGAAAAGCTTCCCAATCCGTGGAATGCTATGTACTTAAAAAAATATGTGATATATAGTCCTTTCCTTTGGAGCGAGAGTTGTAGTTTCTTGGACATGACTGCCGCAACCCTCTATGGAAGGCGGCGGAGTACACTGAATGGAATTTGAGCTCAAGCGCACACTTACACTATATCACTTGAGAGGGCAAGATCTTGAGTCTATCCCTTGCAAATTCACATGGTCGGAAGCTAGCAAAAGCCAAAGTCTAAGTGGGTTAAGTAGGTTTTGAAGGGTGCCTTGGCAAACACACGGAAGACTTGTTTATTGGTTCTTATAGAATATAAGTTGTTCACAATTTAGATGGAGTTGGACACACCATCGGTACGGATGTAGTATAATGTTTAAGCAGGCTTATCTTGGCTGTGCTTACGAGAAACAATATAGTTTCGACTCGTTATGGTAGTACGCATTGTGTGTATTGAACAGGATCGCTTTTGGGTTTATTGTTTTTATACTGACTTTATAAGACGATTAACATCCAAATGGTTATTATGAGTGCTTGTACTCTTAATCCCAATATAAATAATAGATACATACATTTAGTGTTTGGCATTTTGATTTACAAAGGAGTGAGGCCTTTTATGGGTCAATAATCTTAGTAAATTAGATGACTGCACTACGTGTATGGTGGATATTAGTTTATTGATGGAATCCACACCCCGTAATAGGGATCATTGATATCAACTTGATGAAGTTTATAAGTTTTGATTATATCAAACTCTGCAGGTGGACTTTATGTCCGACATATCAAATGAGTTAAGTGTAAGGTCTCAAAGAATTATAAAGATATCGATTAGATATAGATGTCAATAATTATTTAATCAATAAATATCTAAAATCTTAATGTGAGGAGATTAATAAGCATTTAATAGTAAGAAGCTTGAAATATAATTTTGAGAATAAGGACAGGAGTGCAATTATAATTCTCTAGTGGACTAAATTGTAATTTATGGAACTAAGATTCTAATTTGGGTTGAATTGGGGTGTTTTATTTCCATAAGAAGCTTATTCCTTATTTCCTTTTTAAGGTCGCCATTGTAGCCTATAAATATGCGTTATTGCTCTCTAGGAAATACATAAAAGAGAAATATCGTTTTTGAGAGCAAAGAGAATTCACAGAAGAGGCCTACAGCCCGGTGTGAGTTAGAGCATAGAGAAATACAGTAGACGGTCTTGAAATTTTCGAGTTGTTGTAAGACCGAGATCAAATCAGAGAGATATCAAAGGTATGGTTCTTGAATCATCATCGTCTAAAGTTATTTCCGCGGTAATATGTATGCAATATCGAGGGATCCTAGCAGCAGCCTCTCAACAAGGAGGATACTTGATAAGCTTGCTTTCCATCAATGGCGTTGCGAGAGATGTAGGTATGCTCTCCATGTTTCACACATAGATTCCTTTTCTGGACTTATTTAGCCTCTGTGCTCCCTACATTTCGCCTCTCCCTAAGTCGAGGTAGGTGAAAGTCGTAGCACCTAACACGACGACTGATAGTCTTGCTAACACAGTCATTGAGTACACCAAAAGACCTTGGAAACCACAAAGTATGCCCTGGGACTTAACCAAAAAGGTTAAGTAATCATCGAGTGGAATGCAAAGGTTTGACCTCCTTGGGAGTTCGAAATGATTTAGTAACTTTCATAGCACACATTTGCAGATCAAGGAGTTAATCCTCACTCTTGCACTTCACCCCAGCCGACATATTCACTAGCTTTTTATGTTGGGGCATTTTATTTATTTTCATTGTGATGTATGCCTTCCCAATTTGGGTCCCATCATGACGTACATGAACTACACGAGCACTCACCGCGTGCACCAACACACCTCATGCATGCTTTTATTTTTGACACTATTTATAGGAGCAGAAAGATATTCCCATAAGGTTTCAATTCCGTTCTTTTGTTTTTGAAAGCTTGAATGCTAAAATGGCACCTTAACATTTTTACTGAGAAAGATAACTGAATGTTGGCCAGAACGTGCAGGGGTCCTAAATATATTTTACAACTTTGTCTTGAGGCTTGGCAAGGAAACAAACCCCACTTGCATTCATCCTATCTTTTTTTAGATTATCTTATAGGTATTATTTTCCACACAATTCTATTGAACTATATTGGAATATGGCCAAATGAAATCATGAATTTTGGACCTTGTCCATTATGATGTCTTTAGTCAAGGTGATATTATGCATGGGATTCATTTATTTCAACTTGCATGCTATGGTGGTTATTAGTTGCTTATGACTTACGTATGTTTTGATTTCTTCCCCTACATGTGCGCTGATGATCTAAATGTCATCTAGGAAGCATAGACATGCGCTTCGGGTCCTTGTATTGGTGTCGGATACGGACACAGTTTGGACACGTGTCCGACAAGCTACAAAACTTGTCTGTCATTTTTACAAATTTTTAAATTTAGACACGATGGGGACACAACGAGGTTATTTTAAATTTCTAAATCCCTCTTTTTTATTTTTGATTGTTGAGTGTAACTAATGCCTGCTATAAAAAAAAATTTTTGAATGAAGTTTCAAATTTTCATAAATAATTTAGGGATAATTTCAGTCCAAATATGAAATTTCCCAAACAATCGATTTTTTTTTTGGCTACCCTCTATTCTAACTCATTTTTTTCTTTTTTGCTAGTTCCAATAATAGTTTTTTTTTCTTTTTTATTAATTGTGACATTATACTTCTTAATTTGGTTAAAAATGTAATTATTCTTCAATTTTGTGATTACATATAAAAAAAATATATTTACTATTTGCCATGTCCTGGTCGTGTCTGTAACCTACATTTTTAGGATTTATCGTATTGCTTTGTCTGTGTTGTGTTGTATTCGTGTCTCGTGTCCATATCCGCGCTTCTTAAAATGCTATCAGAACATAGACTTGCCTGCTTCACTAAACGTCACACACTAGGCACTTCCTATTGTTTGAGTACCTAATCATATATATTACTTATTGAACTTTAACTGTTGTGAGATCATGCTTGTTTAAGTCTCTCATCATATGGAACCCCTCTAGGTCCAACTCTAAACTACCCATGAGAGACATTGCTTAGCACGGGTTCAGCACGAGTTTTGAGAAATTTTGGAAAACTTTTGGTTGGATCTCTTCTTGCTTTGAAATCCAACTGAAAAGGCTAAGCAGTCACGGAAAGGATGTGAAAGCTCAACCTCCCAAAGAGTTTGAAATGATTATGTAGATTTCATAGTAACTATTTGTAGATCGAGGAGTTAATCCTCTTTTACACTTAATGCCTGACTAGCATATACACAAGTTTTACGTTGGGGCATTTTTTATTTATTACTCACCTCTCATAACTTCCTAATTTGGGTCCTATCATTGCATACTGGACTCACACGATCACTCACCAGTTTGCACACACTCACCTCACATGCATGCTTTTACTACTAACAACTTTTCAGTTGGATGCAACGAAAAATATCCTATGAGGTTTCAATTCTGATCTTCTTTTTAAAAGATTGAATGCAAAAATGGCCCCTTGACATTTTTACTGAGAAAGACAATTTTATCCTAGCCAAATCATGCAGGGGGCCTAAAATTACCACACTGACAAGTTCTTTTTGAGTTCTTGTAGGAAAACCTACCCCGGTTGCATTCATGATATCCGACTTGCTAATAACTCTGGTTTTGTTCTTTATTCATCTTACATTTTTAAAATGCTTAATTCATTTTTTTTTTGTTGGTTTGATTCTATATGAGTGAGTTGAGGGGCTACACATATGAAATAGTTTTGTTTGTTTCTTATTATGTCATGTTATTTTATGTTATTGATATATTTGAGTATTTAACTTATGTGGTACATGATCTAGATCTCAATGAAAAAGACTTCATGCAAGCCTATGCATAAGAAGTTAAAGCATTGGATGAAACCTGAACCAATTCGTATTAAAACTATTTATTATTTGGAATTAAATCGTTGTTGTTGCTTGTACAATAGTTATCTAATTTAACTTATTATTGTTAGTTTTAAAAAAAAATTTATAGTGATATTTGATTATAGTGGGCCTGCAGCAATCAATAAATTTTGGTGTTTGACATGTGCATGTCAAAATTAATGTAATTACATTTTTGACAGACAATTATTGCTTTCAGCTGCCAACAACTCTTGTTTTGTTTCGTGTTCGTCTTTCATTTCTGAATGCTTAGTTCATTTCTAATGTCTTTTTTTTTTTTTTTTTTTGGCTTGGTTTGATTATCTATAAATGAGTTATGGGCCTGAAGTTATTGTTTCACTTCTAATGTTGTTTGGTTTTCCTTTTTTTTTTTTTTTTCCTTTCTTGGTTTGATTATCTATGAATGAGTTGAGGGGCATAATATATTTATTGCATTCAACTGCCAAAACCTTTGGTTTTGTTCTTTATTCATCTTTGATTTTTGAAATGCTATTTTTTAATATTATATTTTTAATTTTTTTTATGGTTTGCTTTGGTTATCTATGGATCAATTGAAGGGCATGCATTTTTTATAGATATTTATTGCTTTAAGCTGCTAACAACTCTATTTTTTTTTTTTTTGTATTCATCTTTCATTTCTAAAATTATTAATTCATTTTTAATGCTGTTCCTTTTTTTTTGGCTTGGTTTGATTATCTATGTATGAGTTGGGGGGCCAATACTTTGATTCATTTGAAATAGTTTTAGTTTATAATATTATTTTTCTTGTCACATCAATCTCGTCTTCGTTTTGCAGATGGTATATTATTAAAATTTGACAACTTGTAATTGCCATGTCATCCTTTTTTCGTCTTTGATTTTTATTTTAATGGAGCAACAGGTTAGCTCCAATATATATGGCAATAACTATACTAGATTGCTCACTTATTTGATAGTATGTCTCTTACTCTTTCTTAAATGTGATATATGGTTAAATGACATGAGTTGCTTTAGGTGCTCTTTATTTATTGTTTTTGTGTTACCTTGTCCTAGTATGGTTATTGCATTATTTATAAAGCATATGGTGAAATGTACCATATATTTTATTTGGATTTTCTTTTTATTATTTCCTATTATTCATATGAAATAGTTTTGATTTATAATTATTTATCTTATCAAATCTAACATTTATCTATTTCGTAGATGATTTCGTGCATTAGTAAAAATAGACAACTTTTATTTGATGATCCTTTTTCCTCCAATTTGATTTCAATGGAGTAACGGGTTAGATGAAATTATGGGGTTACTATTCTAGACCATTCACTTATTTGCTAATTAGTCTCTTACTCTTTCTTAAATGCAGTATATGAATAAAAGATATGAATTAGTTTGAGTGCTCTATACTTCTTGTATTAACTTGTCCTATATGATTGTTGCATTATTTATATAATGCATAAGGTGACATATGAGATAGAATAGATGATTTTTAGATTTTCTTTTTATTATGCCATGTTATTTATACATTTGTATATTTGAATCATGTGGTTTATTAATCCAAATTTCTATGAACATGTCCTAATGCAAGACTATGGTCAAGAAGCTAAAACATTGGATGAAACCAACCATGGGAAATGAATGTGGGAATCAGTTGGCAAAAATTGTCCATGTTCAGATCTAGACGTTACACCTTAAGCCCCATGCCCCCTTGAGATGGTTGAATTAATGTATGATTTAAACTATTCAACTGAAGGAAAGCAGTTTTGATTGAGTAGTTTTGGTTTAGCGAGGAAGGTTCAGTTCCTTGAAAAATAAAGAAGAGTGGGGCTTTATTTACTTATTTTATTTTTCTCCTTTAAGGACTTATGTTTAATCTTTTTCATAACAATAAATATGTCAATACAACTAGACTTTTATTATTCGAGATGTTTAAAACTGAACCATACATTTAAAAAGAAAATTTTCAGTTTTGAGTCCATTTTGGCATTTCAGTCCATTTTGGCTAAGAACTGTAATGATTTATAGAAATATTTGCAAAGCCCCTAGCTATATGCAAACTACAAAATAGTTTCATTTCATATTATGAGTTCATGTTTGAGTTTGCATTTCTAATTTTATATTGTCATGTAGGCAGCTTATAAATTGTTTTTTGGCATGCTGAAATAATTGTGTCCGCTCCACAGTAATTTATCATTTGGTGGTTCCATCTGACCAATTCTAGCTAAAATCGGCTCTTCTATAACCTTTTATGTTGTCCAGGTGTTAAGAGGGGAAATTGGATAGCCCATCAAGTGTAATCCCACTACCGATGGCAAACTCTTGGATTTCTCACTGGTATGTGTTAGAAATTAAATCTCTATTTTATTTTATTGTATATGGTATAATATTTTCATTAGTGTATGAATTTTATAATGAAATGCTTATTGATGTATGCATTTTACAATGAAATGCTCTTAATACGATCTTGTAGACATCACTTGGAGAGGTAAAAAAGGACAAAGGAAGTGACTCAGTACCTCTCTCTATAAAGATTGGTGATCAGAAGTTAGTCATTAGGATAATTTCATCAGAGAAGTGTACTCACATGTCATTTGATCTAGTTTTCAAGAAAGAATTTGATTTCTCTCATAGCTGGAAGCATTGGAGTGTTTACTTTTGTGGTTAATATATAACTCCCTATAAAGAAGAATGGCCATCAGATTGTTCCATTGCAAGCGGTTTCCTCTTTTGTTATTGAATGGCTCGTGGCATTTTACTTTGGGTGTATATTTTCTTATTGGTTTTGGTCCTTGATGCTATGCTTTTCTCATTATCACGTCTGAGGATCTAATTGATAACCTTCAAATATTTGTTCTAGATATCTTACTGTTGCTTTTTACCATGCCTTATGTATTACATTTTTTTGCCTTTTAACATATGAAATATGTTCTTTCTAATTTTAAATCTTTCAGATATTCATTTTGATTTCGAGGGGACTCATGCATTTCTAGCAAAAGAAAATGGTCCATTTTGCTTCTTTTGCTGCCTATTTGCTAACAAATGGTTTCATATGTCTAACATGCTGACTGGTTAGGTTTTCACATACCTTACAATTTTAATATCAGATATCCTCCTTTAAATATTTGAGGAAAAAAAGGGTAAGTAAGATATGTAATTGGATTGCAATTAGTATGTATGTAATGAAAGGTCTGATATTCTCCATTGGAGTTTTCTATAAATCTACTCACCATCATCCCTTTGTTCTGTGCATGGTCTTATTCTACTATTTACTATATAGATTTCTTCCTTCTATGTTTGCATTTTTGGTCTTTTCTTCACCTGTCTTGTTTTGCACAGTTGTTTTTCTTGGAATCCTATTGAGTTATTGTTTCTCCAATCGGAATAATTGCAGAAACTCTATGGGGTTAGTTTTGTTTCATTAAAATGTGCCAAGAGCAAGGTAATCTTCATTTCTTTATGTTACTTTATTCTCCCAAGTAGTATATGTTGATGACTTGATTCTCTACATTAGGTTCTATATCTTTTTGAGGGTGATAGTGTTGCCTTGATATTTGAACTAAATCCATCCACTTTGACAATTTTAGCTCATATTCTTTATATAGTGAAACTCCAATAGGAAATTAAGCTTGCAATGCTTTGTTTATGAATGATTGTTGTGCATTTAAATGGCTTCATACTTGCCCTTCTATTTATTTGTTTGTAATGGTTTGTTTTCAATATGATTTCTCATTTTTGTTTCCATGTTTTCTATAGTGGTATTTCTATTGGTTTCCTAATGTTTCTTATGGCGGATGCAATTTTCTCTTTTATGATGGATGCAATTTTCTCTTTTCTAGTTTAAGTTTGTAGTATAGGGTTTTTAGTGTAGATAATTTTTTATGGTGTGTATAGGACTATAATTAATTTAATTTTAGTGTATTTATTTCTGTTTTGTATAGATTTTGAGTATGATTTTTAGATTTTCTTTTAAGATATGTTTAAACCATATGAATTGATCTCGCCTTGTCGATCGACTCCTCTCTCACTGGGTTTTATTACTACTTGCATTTGGATTGTTGAACAAGTTTTTGGTGCCATAGCTGAGGAGCACCATATGAGGTAATCTTTTTAACTTTCTCTCTTTAGTTTATTGATTTGTGGGATTTGTTACTTTATAGGAGGTGCATGCATGGAATGTTTTGACCTGCACATAATAAAAAAACAGGAAATTCAAATTCTAAGATTTTGATTGAAATCTGATTTTTCGTTTTATTTTCGAACTCATAAAGCTATTTTTTAGGAATATAAAATTTTGCAAAGTTGTCTTTGTTAGCATGTTTTATTGTCTTTTTTCCTATTCTCACTTTTTTTCTATTCTTTCTTTCTATTCCATTTTTTCTATTCTTTTGTCCTCTGTTTTGTTTTTTCAGTATCTATTTCCATTCCATTTTCTTCTATTATCCTCTCTATCTATTGTCTTCTTTTTTTATTCTCTATTTATATCTACTATTTTTTTTTATTATCTATGTTTTATATTCTCTTTTTTTCCTATTCTCTATAGATTTTTACTATTTTCTATCTCTTTTTTCACATCTTTTTCTATTCTCTGTGTGTTTCTAGTAATCTTTTCTGTTCTCTGTTTTTCTATTTTCTTTTCCCCGATTTTTTCTATTATCAATTTATTTTAACTATTTTCTTCCTTCTGTGTTTGCATTTTTGGTCTCTTCTTCATCTGTCTTGTTTTGCACTATTGTTCTTCTTGGAACCCTATTGTATTATTGTTTCTCCAACTAGAATAATTGCACAAACTGTATAGGGTCAGTTTGGGTTCGTTTCACTAAAATGTGCCAAGAGCAAGGTAATCTTCATTTGTTTGTTACTTTCTTCTCCCAAGTGGTATGTGTTGATGACTTGTTTTCTACATTAGGTTTTATCTTTTTCACGGTGATAGTGTTGCCTTGATATTTGAACTAAATCCATCCACTTGGATAATTCTGGCTCATATTCTTTATATAGTTGAAAGCTCTAACAAGAAATTAAGCTTGCAATGATTTGTTCATGAATAATTGTTGTGCATTTAAATGGCTTCATACTTGTCCTTCTATTTATTTGTTTGTTAATGGCTTGTTTTCAATATATTTTCTCATTTTCTGCAATGGTATTTCTATTGGTTTTCTAATGTTTCTTATGGTGGATGCAGTTTTCTCTTTTCTAGTTTAGGTTTGTAGTGTAGCATTTTTAGTTTAGATAATTTTTTATGGTGTGTAAAGGACTGTAATTAATTTAATTTTAGTGTATTTAATTCTGATATGTTTTTAAGACATGTGCAAGTTCTATGAATTGATCTCGCCTTATCGATCAACCTGGTCCTCACCGGTTTTATTACTATTTCATAACCTTGCGTTTGGATTGTCAAACAAGATCTTGGTGCCGTTGCCGAGAGCACCATATGAGGTAATTTTTTTAAATTTCTCTCTTTAGTTTATTGCTTTGTGGTATTTGTTATTTTATTTGTCATAATACTAATTTTAGGAGGTGCATACTTGGAATGTTTTGACTAGCGCATAATCGAAAAGAATGAAATTTAAATTCTAAAATTTTGATTGAAATCTGATTTTTGGGTTAATTTTCAAACTCATGAAGTGTTGCCTTGATGTTTGAACTAAACCCATCCACTTTGACAATTAGCTCATATTCTTTATATAGTTAAACTCTAATAGGAAATTAAGCTTGCAATGCATTGTTCATGAATAATTGTTGTGCAGTTAAATGGCTTTATACTTGCCCTTCTATTTATTTGTTTGTAATGGCTTGTATTTAATTTGTTCTCTCATTTTTGTTTATATATTTTCAATAGTGGTATTTCTATTGGTTTTCTAATGTTTCTTATGGTGGATGCAGTTTTCGCTTTTTTAGTTTAGATTTGTAGTGTAGGGTTTTAGTTGAGATAATTTTGTATGGTGTGTAAAGGACTATAATTAATTTAATTTTAGTGTATTTAATTCTGGTTTGTATAGATTTATAGTAGAATTTTTAGATTTTTTTTAAAGACAAGTGCAAGTTGCATGAATTGATTTCACCTTTTTGTTCGACCCAGTTCTCACTGGGTTTTATTACTAATTCACAACCTTGCATTTGGATTGTCGAATAAGTTCTTGGTGCCGTTGCCGGGGAGTACGAAATGATGGAATCTTTTTAACTTTCTATTTGTAGTTTATTGCTTTGTGGTATTTGTTACTTTATTTTTCATAATATTAATTTTAGGAGGTGCATGCAAGGATTGTTTTGATTGGCGACTAATCCAAAAAAAAAGAAACTTAAATTCTAAAATTTTGATTGGAATCTAATTTTTGGTTTAATTTTCAGACTCAAAAAGTGTTGCTTTGATATTTGAACTAAATCTATCCAGTTTGACAATTCTAGCTCATATTGTTTATATAGTTAAACTCCAGTAGTAAATTAAGCTTGCAATGCTTTGTTCATGAATAATTGTTAGAATTTGAATGGCTCTTCATATTTGCCCTTCTATTTATTTGTTTGTAATGGCATGTTTTCAATTTGTTCCTATATTTTGAACAGTGGTATTTTCTATTGGTTTTCTAATGTTTCATATGGTGGATGCAACTTTACCTTTTTTAGTTTAGGTTTGTAGTGTAGGGTTTTAGTTGAAATAATTTTTTATCGTGTGTAAGGGACTGTAATTAATTTAATTTGTGTATTTAATTATGGTTTGTATAGATTTTGAGTAGGATTTTTTAGATTTTCTGTTAAGACAGGTGCAAGTCGTATGAATTGATCATGCTTTGTCGATGAACCCAGTTTTCACCTGGTTTTATTTTTACTTCACAACCTTGCATTTGGATTGTCATACAAGTTCGTGGTACCATTGCCGAAGAGTGCCATATGAGGTAATCTTTTTAACTCTCTCTTTAGTTTGTTGCTTTTTGGGATTTGTTACTTTATTCGTCATAATATTAGTTTTAGGAGGTACATGCATAGAATGCTTTGACCGGCGCCTAATCGAAAATAAGGAAATTTAAATTCTAAAATTTTGATTGAAATCTGATTTTTGGTTTAATTTTCGAACTCATAAAGTGTTGCCTTGATATTTGAACTAAATCTATCCACTTTGACAATTCTTGCTCATATTCTTTATATAGTTTAACACCAATAGAAAATGATGCTTGCAATGCTTTGTTCATGAATAATGGTAGTGCATTTAAATGGCTTCATACCTGCCCTTCATTTTATTTGTTTGTAATGGCAGTTTTTCAATATGTTCTCTCATTTTTGTTCCTATATTTTTTTATAGTGGTATTTCTATTGGTTTTTTAATGTGTCTTATGGTGGATGCAGTTTTCTCCTTTTTAGTTTTGGTTTGTAGCAGGTTTTTAATTTAGATAACTTTTTGTGTCATGTAAAGGATTGTAATTAATTTAATTTTTGTGTATTTAATTATGGTTTGTATAGATTTTGAGTAGGATTTTTAGATTTTCTTTTAAGACAGGTGCAAGTCGTCTGAATTGATCATGCCTTGTTGATTGACCTGGTTTTCATCGGGTTTTGATACTACGTCACAACCTTGCATTTGGATTGTCATATAAGTTCTTGGTGCTATTGCCGAAGAGTGTCATATAAGGTAATCCTTTTAATTCTCTCTTTAGTTTATGGCTTTGTGGGATTTGTTACTTTATTTGTCATAATATTCGTTTTAGAAGGTGCATGCATGGAATGTTTTGACCGGCGCCTAATCAAAAGAAAGGAAACTTAAATTCTAAAATTTTGATTGAAATCTGATTTTTAGTTTAATTTTCGAACTCATAAAGTGTTGCCTTGATATTTGACCTAAATCCATCCACTTTGACAATTCTTGCTCATATTCTTTATATAGTTAAACTCTAATAGGAAATTAAGCTTGTAATGCTTTGTTCTTGAATAATTGTTGTGCATTTAAGTAGCTTCTTTATACTTGCCCTTCTATTTATTTGTTTGTGATGGCTTGTTTTCAATTTGTTCTCTCATTTTTGTTCCTATATTTTCAACAGTGGTATTTTTATTGGTTTTTTAATGTTTCTTATGGTGGATGTAGTTTTCTGTTTTTTAGTTTAGGTTTGTTTTGTAGGGTTTTAGTTTACATAATTTTTTATGGTGTGTAAAGGACTGTAATTAATTTAATTTTTGCGTATTTAATTCTGATTTGTATAGATTTTGAGTAGGATTTTTAGATTTTCTTTTAAGATAGGTGTAAGTCATATGAATTGATCACGCCTTGTCGATCGACCTGGTTTTCACCGAGTTTTATTACTACTTTACAATCTTGCTTTTGTATTGTTATACAAGTTGTTGGTGCCATTGCTGCGGTGTCCCACATGAGGTAATCTTTTTAACCCTCGTTTTAGTTTGTTGCTTTGTGGGATTTCTTGCTTTATTTGTCATAATATTAGTTTTAGGAGGTGCATGCATGGAATGCTTTCACCGGCACCTAATAAAAAAATGAAATTTAAATTTTAAATTTTTGATTGAAATTTGATTTTTTTATTTAATTTTTGAACCTATAAGTGTTGGCTTGATATTTGAACTAAATCTATCCATTTTGACAATTTTAGCTCATATTCCCTATATAGTTAAACTCCATTAGGAAATTAAGCTTGCATTGCTTTGTTCACGAATAATTATTGTGCATTTAAATGGCTTCTTCGTACTTGCCCTTTTATTTATTTGTTTATGATGGCTTGTTTTCAATTTGCTCTCTCATTTTTGTTCTTATATTTTCGACAATGGTATTTCTGTTGGTTTTCTAATGTTATTGTGGATGCAATTTTCTCTTTTTTAGTTTAGGCTTGTAGTGTAGTGTTTTAGTTTACATAATTTTTTATGGTGTGTAAAGGACTCTAATTAATTAAATTTTGTGTGTATTTAATTCTAGTTTGTATAGATTTTGGGTTGGATTTTTAGATTTTCTTTCAAGACAGCTACAAGTCATATGAATTGATCACGCCTTCTCGATCAACCAGGTTTTCATCGTATTTTATTACTACTTTACAACCTTGCATTGGATTGTTGTACAAGTTTATAGTGCCATTGCTGTTGAACGCCATATGAGATAATCTTTTAATCCTCTCTTCTTAGTTTGTTGATTTGTGAGATTTGTTACTTTATTTGTCATAATATTATTTTTTTTGAGGTGTATGCATTGAATGTTTTGAACGGCGCCTAATCGAAAAAAAATGAAATTTAAATTCTAAAATTTTGATTGAAATCTGATTTTTGGTTTAATATTCGAACTCATAAAGTGTTGCCTTGCTATTAGAACTAAATTCATCTTCTATGACAATTCTAGCTCATATTCTTTATATAGTTAAACTCCAATTGGAAATTAAGCTTGCAATGCTTTGTTCATGAATAATTGTTTTGCATTTAAATGGCTTCTTTATACGTGCCCTTCTATTTATTTGTTTGTAATAGCTTGTTTTCAATTTGTTCTCTCATATTTGTTCCTATATTTTCAACAGTGGTATTTCTATTGGTTTTTTAATGTTTCTTGTGGTTGATGCAGTTTTCTTTGTTCCAATTTTAGGTTTGTAGCGTAAGGTTATTTAGTTTAGATAATTTTTTATGTTGTGTGAAGGACTGTAATTAATTTAATTTTTGTGTTTTTAATTCTAGTTAGTATAGATTTTGTGTAGGATATTTAGATTTTCTTTTAAGATAGGTGCAAGTTGTATGAATTGATCACGCATTAATGATCGACCCGGTTTTCTCTAGGTTCTATTACTACTTTACATCCTTGCATTTGGATTGTCATACGAGTTCTTGGTGCAGTTGCCGGAGAGCACCATATAAGGTAATTTTTTTAACTCTCTCTTTAGTATATGGCTTTGTGGGATTTGTTACTTTATTTGTCATAATATTAGGTATAGGAGGTGCATGCATGGAATGTTTTGATTGGCGCCAAATTGAAAAAAAGGAAATATAAGTTCTAAAATTTTGATTGAAATCTGATTTTTGGTTTAATTTTTGAACTCATAAATTGTTGCCTTGATATTTGAACAAAATCCATCTACTTTGACAATTCTAGCTCATATTCTTTATATAGTTAAACTGCAACAGGAAATTAAGCTTGCAATGGTTTGTTCTTGAATAATTGTTGTGCACTTACATGGCTTCATACTTGCCCTTTTTTTTTTGTTTATAATGGTAACTTTTCAATTTGTTTTCTGATTTTTGTTCCTATATTTTTTACAGTGGTATTTCTATTGGTTTTCTAATGTTTCTTATAGTTGATGTAGTTTTCTCTTTTCTAGTTTAGGTTTGTCATGTAGGGTTTTTAGTTTAGATAATTTTTTATGTCATGTGAAGGATTGTAATTAATTTAATTTAGTGTATTTTATTCTAGTTTAGATAGATTTTGAGTAGGATTTTTAGATTTTCTTTTAAGACAAATGCAAGTTGTATGAATTGATCATGCCTTGTCGATTGACCCTACGACTTCATAACCTTGCATTGGATTGTCGTACAAGTTCTTGGTGCCGTTGCCAGAGAGCGCCATATGAGGTAATCTTTTTAACTCTCTCTCTTTAGTTTATTGCTTTTTGGGAGTTGTTACTTTATTTGCATGCATGGAATGTTTTGACCGGTGCATAATCGAAAAAAAGGAAATTTAAATTCTAAAATTTTGCTTGAAATCTGTTTTTTTTTGTTTCATTTTCGAACTCATAAAGTGTTGCCTTGATATTTGAACTAAATCCATCCACTTTGACAATTCTAACTCATATTCTTTATATAGTTAAATTCCAAAAGGAAATTAAGCTTGCAATGCCTTTATTCATGAATAATTGTTATCCATTTAAATGGCTTCTTACTTGCCCATCTTTTATTTGTTTGTAATGGCAGTTTTTCATTATGTTCTCTCATTTTTTGTTCCTATATTTCTACAGTGGTATTTTTATTGGTTTTTTAATGTTTCTTATGGTGGATGTAATTTTTTCTTTTCTTGTTTAGGTATGTAGTGTAGGGTTTTTTGTTTAGATAATTTTTTATGTTGTGTAAGGGATTGTAATTAATTTATTTTTTGTGTATTTAATTCTTATTTATATAGATTTTGAGTAGGATGTTTAAATTTTCTTTTGAGACAGGTGCAAGTCATATGAATTGATTACGCCTTGTCGATCGACCCGGTTTTCACCAGGTGTTATTACTACTTCACAACTTTGCATCGGATTGTCGTACAAGTTCTTGGTGCCATTGCTAGAGAGTGTCATATGAGGTAATCTTTTTAACTCTCTCTAGTTTATGGCTTTGTGGGTTTTATTATTTTATTTATCATAATATTAGTTTTAGGAGGTGCATGCATGGAATGTTTTCACTGGCGCCTTATCGAAAAAGAGAAAATTTAAATTCTAAAATTTTGATTGAAATTTGATTTTGGGTTTAATTTTTAAACTCAAAGTGTTGCCTTGATATTTTAACTAAATCTATCTACTTTGACATTTCTAGCTCATATTCTTTATATAGTTAAACTTCAATGGAAAATTAAACTTGCAATGCTTTGTTCGTAAATAATTGTTGCGCATTTAAATGGCTTTTTCTTACATGCCCTTCTATTTATTTGTTTGTAATGGCTTCTTTTTAGTTTGTGCTCTCATTTTTAACTGTGGTATTTCTGTTAGTTTTCTAATGTGTCTTATGGTGGATGCAGTTTTCTCCTTTTTAGTTTAGGTTTGTAGCAGGTATTTAGTTTAGATAATTTTTTATGTCGTGTAAAGGACTGTAATTAATTTAATTTTTACGTATTTAATTCTAGTTTGTATAGATTTTGGGTAGGATTTTTAGAATTTCTTTTAAGACAGGTGCAAGTCGTATGAATTGATCACGCCTTGTTGATCGACCTGGTTTTCACTGGGTTTTATTACTATGTCACAACCTTGCATTTGGATTGTCATACAAGTTCTTAGTGCCGTTGCCGGAGAGTGCCATATGAGGTAATTCGTTTAACTCTCTTTTTAGTTTATGGCTTTGTGGGATTTGTTAGTTTATTTGTCATAATATTCATTTTAGGAGTTGCATGCATAGAATGTTTTGACCGGCGCCTAATGAAAAGAAAGGAAACTTAAATTCTAAAATTTTGATTGAAATTTGATTTTTGGTTTAATTTTTAAACTCGTTAGTGTTGCCTTGATATTTGAACTAAATCTATCCACTTTGACAATTCGAGCTTATATTCTTTATATAGTTAAACTCCAATAGTAAATTAAGCTTGCAATGCTTTGTTCATAAATAATTGTTGTGCATTTAAATGGCTTTTTCTTACATGCCCTTTTATTTATTTGTTTGTAATGACTTCTTTTCAGTATGTGCTCTCATTTTTTACAATGGTATTTCTATTGGTTTTCTAATGTGTCTTGTGGTGGATATAGTTTTCTCCTTTTTGGTTTAGGTTTGTAGTGCAGGTTTTTAGTTTAGATAATTTTTTATGTCGTGTAAAGGACTATAATTAATTTAATTTTTGTGTATTTAATCCTTGTTTGTATAGATTGAGTAGGATTTTTAGATTTTCTTTCAAGACAGGTGCAAGTTGTATGAATTGATCACGTCTTGTCGATTAACCCTGTTTTCACTGGGTTTTATTATTGCTTCAAAACCTTGCATTTGGATTGTCGTACAAGTTCTTCGTGCCGTTGTTGGAGAGTGCCATCTGAGGTAATCCTTTTAACTCTCTCCTTAGTTTATGGCTTTGTGGGATTTGTCACTTTATTTGTCATAATATTTGTTTTAGGAGTTGCATGCATGGAATGTTTTGACTAGCGCCTAATCAAATGAAGGGAAATTTAAATTCTAAAATTTTGATTGAAATCTGATTTTTGGTTTAATTTTCGAACTCATAAAGTATTGCCTTGATATTTGAACTAAATCCATCCAGTTTGACAATTCTAGCTCATATTCTTTATATAGTTAAAGTCCAATAGTAAATTAAGCTTATAATGTTTTTGTTCATGAATAATTGTTGTGCATTCAAATGGTTTATTCTTACTTGCCCTTTTATTTATTTGTTTGTAATGGCTTGTTTTCAAATTGTTCACTCATTTTTGTTCCTATATTTTTAACAGTGGTATTTCTATTGGTTTTCTATTGTTTCTTATGGTGTATGTAGTTTTCTCTTTTTTAGTTTAGGTTTGTAGTGTGTAGGGTTTTAGTTTACATAATTTTTTATGGTGTATAAAGAACTGTAATTAATTTAATTTTTGTGTATTTCATTTTGGTTTGTATAGATTTTGAGTAGGATTTTTAGATTTTCTTTTCAGACAGGTGCAAGTTGTATGAATTGATCACGCTTTGTCGATCAACCTAGTTTTCACCTGGTTTTATTACAACTTCACAATGTTGCATTTGGATTATCTCACAAGTTCTTGGTACTGTTGTTGGAGTGTGCCATATGAGGTAATCTTTTTAACCCTTTCTCTTTAGTTTATTGCTTTGTGGGATTTCTTACTTTATTTGTCATAATATTAGATTTAGGAGGTGTATGCACGGAATGTTTTGATCGGCGCCTAATCAAATAAAAGGAAATTTAAATTCTAAAATTTTGATTGAAATCTGTTTTTTTTGTGAGCTAGAATTGTCAAAATGGATGGATTTAGTTCAAATATCAAGGTAATTAAACTTGCAATGCTTTGTTCATGAATAGTTGTTGTGCGTTTAAATGGCTTCATACTGGCCCATCTTTTTATTTGTTTCTAATGGCAGTTTTTTCACTACATTCTCTCGTTTTTGTTTCTATATTTTCTACAGTGGTATCTTTATTGGTTTTCTAATGTTTCTTACGGTGGATGCAGTTTTCTCTTTTCTAGTTTAGGTTTTTAGTGTATGGCTTTTAGTTCAGATAATATTTTATGTCGTGTAAAGGACTGTAATTAATTTAATTTTAGTATATTTAATTCTAGTTTCGGTAAATTTTGGGTAGGATTTTTAAATTTTCTTTTAAGAAAGGTGCAAGTTGTTTGATTTGATCACGCCTTGTCAATCAACCCGGTTTTTATCGGGTATTATTACTGCTTTACAACCTTGCGTTTGGATTGTAGGAGTTCTTAGTACCGTTGCCCGGGAGTGTCATATGAGGTAATCTTTTTAACTCTCTCTTTTTAGTTTATTTGGCTTTGTGGGATTTGTTACTTTATTTGTCATAATATTATTTTTAGGAGGTGCATGTATGGAGTTTTTTGACCAGCTTCTAATCGAAAAAAAGGAAATTAAATTGTAAAAGTTTGCTTAAAATTTGATTTTTTGTTTAATTTTCATACTCAAAGTGTTGCCTTGAACTAAATTAATTCTAGCTTGTATAAATTTTGAATAGGTCTTTTAGATTTTCTTAAAACATAGGTGCAAGTTGTGTGAATTGATCTTACCTTTCATTGTGTAGGTTGTCACCGGGCTTTATTGCTACTTACAACCTTGCATTTGTATTGTTGAAAAAGTTCTTGGTGCCATTGCCATGGAGCGTCATATGAGGTAATCAATTTAGCTCTCTTTCTCTCTCTTTAGTTTATTGCTTTGTGGGATTTGTTACTCAATTTGTCATAATATTAGTTTTAGGATGTGTATTCATATGAGGTAATCTATTTAACTCTTTTTAGTTTATTGCTTTGTGGTTTTGTTACTTAATTTTTCTTAAGATTAGTCTTAAGAGGTGTATGCATGAAATGTTTTGACCCGCGGATAATAAAAAAATAAAAATTTAAATTCTAAAATATTGTTTGAAATCTGATTTTTGGGTTTAATTTTCAGTCTTTTCAAGCTATTTTAAATAATATAAAATTTTGCAAAGTTGTCTTTATTAGTATGTTCTCATTTTTTTTCTATTCTCTTTTTTCCTTTTCTCATTTTTTGTCTACTATCTTTATTTCTACTATTTTTTTAGAACCCATAATTGGATTAAAAATTTTAAAATTTTCTTTTTTTAGATTCGAGGTTGATTTTTTACTTAACTATTCTCTACTCATTATATTCTCCATTTTATCAATTCTCCTCTTTTTTTTTCTATTCTCTTTTTCTTATTCTCTTTTCTTTTATAATCTATTTATTTTTACTATTTTTTGATATTTGCTATTTTTTAACTCATTTTTTTCTATTCTCTATTTTTGCTATTTTCTTTATTTTTCTATTCTATATTTCTTTTTGGTTTTTTTATTCTAAATTTTTTGTCTATTACTTTTATGGTATTCCCCTTTTTTTGGTATTCTTTTTTCTTACCTACTTTTTCATTCTGTTCTCTTTGTTTTAATTTTCTTTTTTTTCTCTTCTCTTTTTTATATTCCTTTTTTCCATTATAAAATTTAAGTTCTCTTATTTTATTATCTTTTTTCTAATTTCTTTTTTTTTGGCAATTCTCTTTTGCTCAAGTCTCTTTTTGTATTCTCTTTTTTTGTGTATTATATTCTGATCTTGTTCTTTTTTATTTCATTTTTTTCTTTTTTTATCCCATATTTTTTATTCTTCTTTTCTCTATTTTTATTATTTGCATTTTTATTTTTTCATTATATTTTTCTATTCTCCATTTTATTTTCCTTTTATTCTCCTCTCTTTCTAGATGCTTGTTTCTATTTAATATTTATTTCTGCTATTTTTTTCTATTCTCTATTTATATTATTTTCTACTTTTCCATTTTTTTTCCTATTCCCTATTTATTTCTAGTATGTTTGCTATTTTATATATTTTTTATATTATCTACTTTTTTCAACTATTTTTATATTCTATGTTTTTCAAATTCTCTAATTTCTCTATTCTATTTTTTTCTTATTCTCTCTCTATTCTACTATTTTTTAATTCTCTATTTTTATATCCGTTTTTTATTCTCCATATATTTCTACATTTCATTCCTATTCTTTATTCTTAATATTCTCTATTTTTTGAAAATTTTAATACTCTATTTTATATATTTCTACTATTTCTTTAGTATTCTCTTTTTTTTATTCTCATTTTTATATTCTCTTTTTATTCTATTTTCCTTATTTTTCTGTTCTCTATTTAATTCTACTTTTCCCTATTCTCAATTTTTTTTCTATTGTTTTTGTATTCCCCTTTTTTGGTATTCTTTTTCTTTTTATCTATTTTTTCTTTCTATTCTCTTTTCTTTTCTTTTTTCTCTTCTCTTTTTTATATTAATTTTTTATTCCCTTTTTATTCTATTCTTTCTTTTCCATTATAAATTTTCAATTCTCTTTTTTCATTATCATTTCTTTTTCAATTCTCTTTTGTTCTAGTCTCTTTTTTGTATTCTTTTTTTGTTTATTTTATTCTGCCTTTTTTCTTCCATTTTATTTTTTTCTTTTTTTTTGTATTTCATTTTTTAATTATCATTTTCTATTCTCCTTTTGTATTGTTCCTTTTTATAGCAATTCCTTATTTTTACTCTATTTATCTTTACCTTTTCTATTCTCAATTTTTGCGGTTTAGGGTTTTCTGTTTAGTGTTTGTGATTTAGTGTTTTGTGTTTAGGGTTTTGGACTTAGGGTTTATATGGTTTTAGGGTTTGGATCTAGGGTTTATGCTTGGGGTTTGACGTTTGGGTTTTAAGGTTTAGGGTTTTAGATTTAGGGTTCTAGGTTTAGATTTGGGGTTGCAGATTCAGGGTTCAACATTTTAGGGTGATTTAGGGTTTTAGGGTTTAGGGTTTAGAGTTTTGGGTTTCAAGTTTTAGGGTTAAGGGTTTTAGGATTTATCTTTTTGTATTTGCTTCTCCTTTTCTTTTATTATCCTCTTTATTTATTGTTTTTTTTTCTATTCTCTATTTATTTCCTATTCTCTATTTATTTTTACTATTTCTTTCTATTCTCTATTATTTTTTATTACTTTTTTTTTCTATTCTCTATTTATTTATATTGTTTTCTTCCTTTTATCTATTCTTTATAATATCTATTTCTCAATTTTCTTCTTTTTCTGTTCTCTTTACTTATTCTTCTTTCTTTATGTTCTCTATTTTTTATATTTTCCATTTTTTATTCTCTTTTATAGCCATACTCTTTTGTTTATTCTTTATTTATTTCTACTCTTTTCTATTCTCAATTTTCTTCTATTATTTTTTCTTGTATTCCCTTTTTAAAACTCTTTATTTTTACCCATTCTAATCTATTTTCTCTTTCTATTCTTTTTTTTCAATTTCTTTTTTTTCTATTCTCTTTTTCATCTATTTCTTTTTTTAATTCTCCTTTTTTCAAGTCTTTTTATTTTATTCTCTGTTTGTCTTTTGTTTTGTTTCTATTCTCCTTTTTTTCTATTTTAGTTTCTTTATTCCATTTTCTTCTATTCTTTTTTTTCTTTATTTTCATTTTTCTATTTTCTTTTCTTGTTACCTTTTTTATTCTCGTTTTCTTCCATTATTCAACTTTTCTTTTAAATTTTTTTGATTCTCGATTTCTTTCTATTTTCTATTTTCTTCACTCTTTTTGTCCTATACTATATTTCTTTTTAGTATTTTTTCTATTCTATAATTTTTCTATTGTCTTTTATTTTTCAATTCTTTTCCTATTCTCTCTTTAGTTTTACTATTTTTTTTCTTTTTCTAGTTTTAATATTCTCAATTTATTTTTACTATTTTTTATATTCTCTATTTATGTATATTCTCTTCTTATTTCTACAAATTTTTATCTATACTCTATTTTCACATATTCTCTGTTATGTCTATTCTCTATCTTATATATTCTTGATTTATTTCTATAATTTTTCATTTATCTTGTTTTTAATATTCTCATATTTTACATTTTTTTCTATTACATATTTATTTGTAATATTTTTTTCTATGCCCTATTTCATATATTATCTATTTTGGTTTAGGGGTTTAGGGGCTTAGGGTTTGGGGCATAGGTTTTTAGGGTTTTAGTGTCTAAGGTTTAGGGTTTGAGGTTTGGGGTTTTGGGCTTAGGGCCTGGGGTTTAGTGTTTTGTATTTAGAGTTTAGGATGTATAGTTTAGGTTTGGGGTTTAGGGTTTCATGCTTAGTGTTTAAGGTTTGGGGTTTAGGATTTAGGGTTTTAGGGTTTAAGGCTTTAGGGTTTTAGGTGTTAGGGTTTAGGGTTTGGGGTTTAAAGTTTAGGGTTTTAGGTTTTAGATTATAGGTTTAGGGCTTTGAGTTTAGGGTTGAGGGTTTTAGATTTTAGGGTTTAAAGTTTAGGGTTTGATGGCTTCAAGGTTTTATGGTTTAGAGTTTTGGGTTTTAGGGTTTATCTTTTTGCATTCTCCTCTTTTTATGTTGCCTTCTTTTTCTATTATCTTTTTGTATTCTCTTTTTTATTCTCCTTTTCTTCTATTCTCCTCTTAATATATTGTCTTCTTTTCCTATTCTCCATTTATTTCTACTATTTTTTTCTATTAATTATATTTTATATTCTCTATTTTTCTTATTCTCTATAGATTTCTACTATTTTTATATTCTCTTTTTTCACAATTTTTATATTATCATTTATTTCTATTAATTTTTTCTTTTATCTATTTTAATATTCTTTTCTCCCCATTTTTCTATTATCATTTTATTTTTACTATTTTCTACTATTCTCAATTTTTTCTATTACTTTTGTTTTGTATTCCATGTTTTTGGCATTCTTTTTATCTTTTTTTTTTTTTTTTTGTATTCTCATTTCTTCTATTCCATTTTTTAATTTTTTATGTTTTTTCAATTGTTTTTGTTCTAGTCTCCTTTTACTATTCTATTTGTATTTGTATTTTTTTAATTTGTTATTTTATATTTTACTTTTTTCTATTCTTTTGTTCAGTATTGTATTTTCTAATCACTTTCCCTCTATTTTCATTTTTCTCTATTCTCTTTTTTTTATCATCCTTTTCTTCTTTTATCGACTTTTTCTATTAACCTCCTTTCTATTCTCTATTTATTTCTATTATTTTGAATATTCTTCTTTTTCCATTTTTTCCCTATTCTCTATAAATTTCTACTATTTTTTTATATTCTCTATTTTCTCTGTTCTTTTTTATTCTTTGTTTAGTTCTACTTGTTTCTATTCTCTGTTTTCTCAATTTAATTTTTTCTATTCTTTTTTTTCTACCCCATTTTTTTTTCTATTATCTTTTTCTCTACTTTCCTTTTATAAAATCTTTTCCAGTTCTCTATTTTATTGTCCATTTTTTTTATTTTATTTTTCAAATCTCTATTTATTTCTACTATGTTTTTCTTCTATTCTCCATTTTTAATGTTCTTTGCTTTCATCTATTCTCTTTTTTTCCTATTCTGCATTTATTTCCACTATTTTTTATTCTCTTTATTTTTCATTTTTATATTCTCTATTTGTTTCTACTATTTATTTATATGCTCTAATTTTTCTATTATCTTTTTTTCCTTCCTTTTTCTATTGTAAATTTATTTCTACTACATTTTTTTACTCTCTAATTTTTATTTTCTTTACTTGTTTCTATTTGTTTTATTCCTTATTTTCTCTATCCTCTTTTTCTCTTCTTTCTATTTTCTAATTATTTTTACTATATTTTTTCTATTCTCTATTTTTTCTATTACTTTGTTCATGCTATCTATTTATTTATACTAGTTTTTTCCTGTTCTCTATTCATTATATTCACCATTTCTTCTATTCTTTTTTTTTACCTATTTCTTTAATATTCACTTTTTTTAATGCTTTTTCTATTATTTCTTTTTACTATTTTCTTTATTTTTCTATTCTCTATTTCTTTCTACTTTTTTCTATGCTCAATTTTTTTCTATTACTTTTTTGGATTCCCCATTTTTGGTATTCTTTTTTTTTTAATCTATTTTTCCATTCTATTCTCTTTTTTTGTTTTCTTTTTTTCTTTGCACTTTTTTATATTCCTTTTCCCATTATAATTTTTAAATTTTCTTTTTTAATCTATTTTCTAATTATTTTTTTCATTTTCCTTTTGTTCTAGTTTCTTTTTCTATTCTCTTTTTCTCTATTTTATTCTATTCTTTTCGTTTCTATTTCATTTGTTCCTTTCTTTTCTTTTGTATTCCATTTTTTATTCTCTTTTTCCTTATTTTAATCATTTTCTTTTTTATTTTTTGATTATATTTTTTTACTCTCCATTTTATTTTCCTTGTATTTTATTCTCCTCATTTTCTATTGACTTTATTTTTCTATTCTCTTTTTTATTTTACCTATTTTTTCTATTCTCTATTTTTATATTCTCTATTTGTAATAGTCCCTACTTTTTTTTATTTTTTTTCCTATTCTCTATTTATTTTTATTATTTTTTCTATTCTCTATTTTCTAATTATCTGCTTCTTTTAACTATTTTTTATATTCAATATTTTTTAAATTCTCTAATTTCTCTATTTTAATTTCCCCCTATTCTCTTTTTTATTTTTATTATTTTTGTTCTCCATTTATTTCTGTGTTTCATTCCTATTCTCTATTATTTATATTTTCTATTTTTTGAATTTTTTAATATTCTCTATTTTATTTATTTCTACAATTTCTTTAGTATTCCCTTTTTTAATCCTCAATTCTCTATTCTCTTTTTTTTTCTATTTTCATTATTTTTTATTCTCTATTTAATTCTAGCGTTTTTTGTCCTCAATTTTTTTATATTACATTTTCCTATCCTCCCTTTTTTTGGTATTCATTTTTATCTATTTTTTTCCTTCTATTCTCTTTTTTTAATTCTTTTTTTCTATTTTTTAATATAATTTTTCTATTCTCTTTTTATATTATCTTTCTTTTTTCAATTATCTTTTCTTCGAGTCTTTTTTGTATTTATTTTTTATCTATTTTATTCTAACTTTTTCTTTTTCTTTTATCTTTTTCTATTTTTCTTGTAATCCATTTTTTTAATTGTCATTTTCTATTCTCCTTTTTATTTTCCTTTTCTTCTATTCTCCTCTTTTTCTATTTATTTTTTTAAATTTCTATTTATTTCTACTAGTTTTTCTATATCCTCTATGTTTTATATTTTTTATTTATTTTATTCTCTACTTTTTCAATTTTTCATATTCTCTATTTATTTCTACCATTTTTATTTTTCTCTATTTTTTATTATCTCTTTCTTTCAACTATTTTTTATATTCGATATTTTTTAAATTCTCTAATTTCTCTATTCTCGTTTTTTCCTATTCTCTAGTTTTTATAATATTTTTTCATTCCTTATTTTTTTGGTTACTTTTTGTTTCTATTTTTTTTTTCTATATTCATTTCATTTTCCATTCTTCATATTTTTTATTTTTTTTAATTCATATTTTTCTATTTATTTTTCCTACCCTATTTAATTTTACTATTCTCTATTTGTTTTTACTTTTCTTCTATTCTCTATTGTTTTCTATTATGCTTTTTGTATCCCCTATTCTTTATATTCCATTTTTATCTATTTTCCTTTTCTTATGTTCAATAATTTTTTTTTTGGTATTTTCTGTTTTCCAACTCTCTTTTTTATATTCACTTCTTCTACTCCATTTTTTCATTTCCTTTTTATTCTGCTGCTTTTTCTCTATTTTCTTTTTTTTCCTATGTTCTTTTTTTTTTTGATCTCTTAGCTTTTTTCAATTCTTTTTTAACTTCATTTTTTTCTATTATTTTTCTAATATCTTGTTTTTTTAATTTTCCTTTTTTCTCTTTTTTATTCTTTTTTATCTAATCTTTTTTTAATTATCTTTTTTCCCGTCTCTTTCTATATCCTCTATTTTTTTATTTGATTTTTTCCTATTCTCTTTTTATTTTTACTATTTCATTTGATTCTCTATTATTTTCTTTTACTTTTTTTCTATTTTCTATTTATTTCTACTATTTTCTTCCTATTATGTATTCTTTATAATCTCTATTTCTCAATTCTTATTTTTTCTATTCTCTTTTTACGTATTCTTTTTTCTTCTATGCCTTATTTATTTCTACTACTTTTTACATTCTCTCCTTTTTTCTTCTCTTTATAGTTATTTTGTATTTTTTATTCTCTATTTATCTCTACTTTTTTCTATTCTCAATTTTCTTCTATTACTTTCTTTTTTGTATTCCCTTGTTTGAATTCTTTATTATTATCTATTTTAATCTACTTTTTCTTTCTATTCTCTTTTTTTCTACTCTCTATTTTTGGGTTCTCTTTTTTTCAATTTCTTTTTTTCTATTCCATTTTTAATCTATTTCTTTTTTTAATTCTCTTTTTTCCTGGTCTCTTTATGTCCTTCTCTTTTTGTCTATTGTTTTTGTTTCTATTCTCTTTTTGTCTTTTATTTTCTTTATTCCATTTTCTTCTATTCTTTTTTCTTTTATTTTCATTTCTTTATTTTCCTTCCTTATTACCTTTTTTATTCTTGTTTTCTTTTATTATTCGCTTTTCCTTTTGAATTTTTTTCTATTCTAAATTTCTTTCTGATAGTTTTTTCACTCTCTATTTTTTATATTCTTTATTTTTTTCTAGACTCTTTTTTTGCCTATGCTCTATTTCTTTCTAATAGTTTTTACATTCTCTAATTTTTCTTTTCTCTTTTATGTTTCATTTGTTTTCCGATTCTCTCTTTAATTCTATTATTTTTTTCCTTCTTCTATTTTTATTTTTCCAGATTATTTTTACTACTTTTTTGTTATATTTTTTATATTCTATATTTTTTTTACTATTTTTCTTATTCTCTTTTTATTTCGATGATTTTTGTCTCTATACTCTATTTTCATAGATTCTATGTTATGTCTATTCTCTCTTTTTTTTATATATATTCTCAATTTATTTCTATAATTTTTTAAATTCTTTGATTTTTTATCTTCTCCTTTTTCCTTTTTATTGTTCCATATTTATTTTTGGTATTTCTTTCTCTATGCCCTATTTTCCTATATTATCTATTTTGGTTTAGGGGCTTAGGGTTTAGGGCATACATTTTAGGGTTTAGGTTTGTTTTTGGGGTTTAGGGTTTAGGGTGTTTTAGGTTTAGAGTTTAGTGTTTAGTGTTTAGGGTTTGGGGCTTAGGGTTTAGGGTTTTAGGGCTTAAGGTTTAAGGTTTAGGATTTAGGGTTTGGGTTTTAGGGTTTTGGGGTTTTGGATTCAGGGTTTAGGGTTTATGGTTTGGGGTTTGGGGTTTAAGGTTTTAGGGCTCAAGGTTTAGGGCTTAGGGTTTTAGGGTTTTGGAGTTTCAGATTCAGGGTTCAAGATTTATGGTTTGGGGTTTAGGGTTTAGGTTTTAGTTTAGGGCTTTAGGTTTTAGGGTTACAGTTTTGGGTTTAAGGTTTTAGGGTTTTATGGTTTGATGGTTTTAGGGTAGGGTTTTGGGTTTTGGGTTTTGGTTTAGGGTTTTAGGCTTTAGAGTTTATCTATTGGTATTCTCCTTTTTATTCTCCTTTTCATCTATTCTCCTCTTTAACTATTATTTTATTTTTCTGCTCTCTATTTATTTCTACTATTTTTTTCTATTAATTATATTTTATATTCTTTTTTTCCTTTCCTTTATAGATTTATATGATTTTTTTATTCTCTTTATTCTCATTTTTTCTATTCTATTTTTTTATATTTTATCTTTTTCTTTTCTTTTCTTCAATATTCTATTTTTTTTCTATTCACTTTCCCCCTATTTTCTTCTTTTTATACCCTCTTTTTTATCATCCTTTTTTTTCTTTTATCCACTTTTTCTATTGACTCCCTAAAGCTATTCTCTATTTATTTCTACTATTTTATCTATTCTCGATTATTAATATTCTCTTTTATCCATTTATTTTCTTATTCTCTTTTTATTTCTACTATTTTCTATCCTCTAATTTTCATATTCTATTTTTTTCTAGTCTCTTTTCATTTCTACTATTTTTTCCTATTCTTAATTATTTATATTATCTATTTATTTTTACTATTTTGTTATATTCTCTATTTTCTTTATTCTTTTTTATTTCTTTTTTGTCTATTCTCTATTTATTTCTAACTTTTTCTATTCTCTGTTTTTCAATTTATTTTTTTCTATTCTTTTTTTGTTTCATTTTTTCTATTATCTTTTTCTTTACTTTTTTTAAAGATCTTTTCCACTTCTCTGCTTAATTCTCCTCTTTTTCTATTCTGCTTGGTTTTTCAAATCTCTATTTATTTCTACTGATTTTTTTTTCTATTCTCCATTTTAATATTCTTTGCTTTTATGTGTTCTCTTTTTTTCTTATTTTTTATTTATTTCCATTATTTTTAATCTCTTTAATTTTCTTTTTTATAGTCTTTATTTGTTTCTACTATTTTTCTATTCTCCTTATTTCCCTTTTTTTTTCTGGTTTTAAACTTATCTCTTCAATATTTTTCTACTCTTTGTTTTTTGTTTTGTCTACTTGTTTCTACTATTTTTATATTCCTTATTTTCTTTTATTCTCTAGTTATCTTTTCTATTTTTTTATCTTTTTTTTTCTATTACCTTTTTTCTATTCTTTATTTATTTCTACTATTTTTTTTCCTATTCTCCATTTTATCAATTGTCATTTTTTTCTATTCTCTTTTTTGCCCTATTCTCTTTTCTCTTGCACTCTATTTATTTTTTATTTCTTTAATATTTGCTATTTTTAATTTATTTTTTATTCTCCCATTTTACTATTTGTCTATTTTTCTGTTCTCTATTTCATTCTACTTTTCTTTATTTTATATTTTTTTTTAGTACTTTTTTGTATTTCCCTTTTTATTATTCTTTTTGATCTATTTTTTCATTCTATTCTCTTTTTTTATATTCATTTTTTCTCTTCTATTTTTTATATTCCTTTTTTCCTTTATAATTTCTAATTTCTCTTTTTTGTTATCATTTTTTAATTTATTTTTTCCCATTTACTTTTGTTCTAGTCCTGTTTTGTATTCTCTTTTTGTCTATTTTTATTTCGTTATTTTCTTTTTCTATTTTACATTTTTTTGTTTTTTTGTATTCTATTTTTTATTCTCCTTTTCTTTATTTTAATTATTTTTTTTTCTTTTTTCATTATATTTCTATATTCACCTTTTTATTTTCCTTTTATTTTATTCTCCTCTTTTTCTATTTACTTTCTTTCCTATTATCTATTTATTTCTACTAATTTTTTCTATTGTCTTTTTCATATTCTATGTTTGTAATATTCTCTACTTTTTTATTTTCTTCCATTCTCTGTTATAATATTCTCTATCACAATGTTTTCTTCTTTTTTTTTCCAACAGTCTTTTTTATATTCATTTCTTTCATTTCATTTTACAATTCCTTTTTTTATTCCATTTCTTTTTCTGTCTTCTTTTTTTCTTCCTTTCCTCATTTTTCTAATCTCTTAGTTTTTCCAATTCATTTTTTAATTTTCATTTTTTTCTCTTATTTTTTCTAACCACATCTTTTTCATTTTCTTTTTTTGTTTTTTACTCTAATATCCTCTCTAATTCTCTTTTCTCAAGTATCTTTTTCTTTATCCTCTATTTTTCTCAATTCGATTTTTTCCTACTCTCTATTTTTTTACTATTTCTTTTTACTCTCTCTTTTTATTCGATTTTTTCCTACTCTCTATTTATTTCAACTATTTTCTTCCTATTATCTATTCTTTATAATCTCTATTTCTTAGTTTCTCATTTTTTTCAGTTCTCTTTTTACTTACTCTCTTTACTTCTCTCTATTTATTTCTACTAAATTTTACGTTCTCTATGTTTTTATTCTCTTTATTGTTATTATGTATTTTTTATTCTCTATTTATCTCTACTTTTTTCTATTCTCAATTTTCTTATATTACATTTTCTTTTGCATTCCCTTTTCTGAATTCTTTATTATTATCTATTTTAATCTATTTTTTCTTTCTATTTTATATTTTTTGATTCTCTTTTTCAATTTCCTTTTTTTTCTATTCACTTTTTAATCTATTTCCTCTTTATAATTCTCTTTTTTTTCTAGTCTCTTTATTTCTTTCTCTTTTTGTCTATTGCTTTTGTTTTTATTCTCATTTTTCTCTATTTTAGTTTCATTATTTCATTTTCTTCAATTCTCTTTTCCTCTATTTTTGTTTTTTATTTTCTCTATTTGTTTCTACTATTTTGATTTTCCTTATTTCCTCTTATTCCTTCTTTTTATTCTCTAATTATTTTTTCTATTTTTTTTTGCTCTTTATTCTTTCTATTATATTTTTCTATTCTCTATTTATTTCTACTAGTTTTTTTTCATATACTCTATTCATTATATTCTTCATTTTATCAATTGTCATTTTTTTCTATTCTCTTTTTTTCCTATTCTCTTTTCTTCTGTACTTTATTTATTATTGCCATTTCTTTAAAATTCACTATTTTTAGTTTATTTTTTTATTCTCCCATTTTGCTATTTTCTTTATTTTTCTATTCTCTATTTTTTTTCTATTTTCCCCTATTTTCAATTTTTTCTATTATTTTTTTGTATTACTTTTTATCTAGTTTTTCATTCTATTCTCCTTTCTTGAATTCTTTTTTCAATTCCTTTTTTTGTATTCCTTTTTTCCTTTGTAATTTTTAATAACTCTTTTTTTTATTAACTTTTTACTAATTTATTTCTTCCCATTCTCTTTTGTTCTAGTAACTTTTTGTCAATTTTATTCTATTCTCTTCTTTTTCTATTTCACAATTTTCTATTTTTTTATGCCATTTTTTATTCTCCTTTTCTCTATTTTAATTATTTTTCTTTTTTCCTTTTTCATTATATTTTTATATTCTCCTTTTTATTTTCTTTTTATTTTATTCCTCACCTTTTCTATTGACTTCTTTTCTCTATTCTCTATTTATTTCTACTATTTTTTCTATTCTCTTTTTTCTATTCTTTATTTATATATTCTTTATTTATTTCAAAAATTTTTACTATTTTCTATTATAATATTTTTTTTGTATTGTTTGTTTTCTAACTCTCTTTTTTATATTCACTTGATTTATTCCATTTTACTATTCCTTGTTTTATTCCATTGCTTTTTCTCTATTCTATTTTTTTCCTATCCTCTGCTTGTTAATCTCCTAGTTTTTTCAATTCATTTTTTCAGTTTCATTTTTTCCTCTTATTTTTTCTAATCTTTTTTTCTTTTTCTTTTTTTGTTTTTTTATCCCTTTTTTTCTAATATTTTTCCAATTTGCTTTTTTCTAGTCTTTTTTTTTCTATCCTCTATTTTTTCAATTTGATTTTTTTCCTCTTCTCTATTTTTTACTATTTAATTTTATTCTCTATTATTTTCTATCACTTTTTTCCTATTCTTGATTTATTTCTACTATTTTCTTCCTATTATCTATTCTTTATTATCACTATTTCTCATTTCTCATTTTTTCTTTTCTCCTTTTACTTATTCTCTTTCTTCTTCTCTCTATTTATTTCTACTAAACTTTACATTCTCTATTTTTTTATTCTCTTTATAGTTATTTTGTATTTTTTATTCTTTATTTATCGCTATTTTTTTCTATTCTTAATTTTTTTACGTTACATTTTTTTGTATTCCCTTTTTTGAATTCTTTATTATTATCTATCATAATCTATCTTTTTTTACGTTACACTTTTTTGTATTCCCTTTTTTGAATTCTTTATTATTATCTATCATAATCTATCTTTTCTTTCTATTTTGTATTTCTTGATTCCATTTTTTCAATTTCCTTTTTTTCTATTCACTTTTTACTCTTTCATTTTTTTAATTCTCTTTTTTTCTAGTCTCTTTATTTCTTCCTCTTTTTTTTTCTATTGTTTTTGTTTCTATTCTTTTGTTTTTCTCTATTTTATTTCCATTTTCTTCAATTCTCTTTTCCTTTATTTCTATTTTTTATTTTCTTTACTGATGTCTACGATTTTTATATTCCTTATTTTATCTTATTCTCTTCTTTCTATTCTGTAATTATTTTTTCTGTTTTTCTTCTATTCTCTATTTTTCTATTACTTTTTTCTGTTCTTTATTTATTTCGACTAGTATTTTTTTCCTATTCTCAATTCATTATATTCTTCATTTTATCAATTGTAATTTTTTTCTCTATTTTTTTCATTCTCACTTTTTTTTACACTCTATTTATTTTTGCTAATTCTTTAATATTCATTATTTTTAGTTAATTTTTATTCTTACGTTTTTCTACTTTTGTTAATTCTCTAATCTCTATTTCCTTCTAGTTTTCTCTATTTTCAATTTTTTTTCAATTATTTTTTTTTGAATTACACTTTTTTGGTATTCTTTTTTATCTATTTTTTAGTCTATTCTTTTTTTTATATTCTTTTTTTTTCTCTTGTCTTTTTCATCTTCCTTTTTTCCTTTATAATTTTTAATTTCTCTTTTTTATGATCTTTTTTCTTATTTGTTTTTGTGATTCTCTTTTGTTCTAGTCTCTTTCTGTTTGTTTTATTTTATTCTTTTCTTTTTCTATTTCACATTTCTACTTTTTGTATTGCATTTTTATTCTCCTTTTCTCCATTTTTAATATTTTTCTTTTTTCTTTTTTCATTATATTTTTATATTCTTGTTTTTTTTCTTTCTATTTTATTCTCCTCTTTTTCTTTGACTTTTTTCCTATTCTCTATTTATTTCTGCTATTTTTCATTCTCTTTTTTATATTCTCTATTTTTAATATTCTTTACTTTTTTTGAGTTTTTTTCCTATTCTCTATTTATTTTGACAATGTTTTCTGTTCTCTATTACAATATTTTCTATTACAATATACTTTTTGTTTTTAATTTGTTTTCCAACTCCCTTTTTTATATTCACTTGTTTTATTCGGTTTTACTACTTTTTTAATCCATTGCCTTTTCTCTATTCACCTTTCTTTTCCATCCTCTTTTTTCTAATCTCTTAGTTTTTTCAATTCATTTTTTACTTTCATTTTTTCCCTTATTTCTTCTAATCTCTTTTTAATTTTCTTTTATTTGTTTTCTATTCTTTTTATTCTAATATTTTTTCTAATTCTCTTTTTACCAGTCTCTTTTTCTTTATCCTGTATTTTCTTGAATTCAATTTTTTCCTATTCTCTTTTTCTTTTACTATTTCTTTTTATTCTGTATTATTTTTTATTACCTTTTCTCTATTCTCTATTTATTTCTATGATTTCTTTCCTCGTACCTATTCTTTATAATCTCTATTTCTTAATTCTCATTTTTTTCTGTTTTCTTTTTACATATTCTCTTTACTTCTACTCTTTATTTATTTCTACTAAATTTTACATTCTCTATTTTATGATTGTCTTTATAGTTATTTTGTACTTTTTATTCTCTTTGTATCTCTACTTTTTTTATTCTCAATTTTCTTATATTAATTTTTTTATTTTCACTTTTTTGAATTCTTTATTATTATCTATTTTAATCTATTTTTTCGTTCTATTTTATAATTTTTATTCTTGTTTTTCAATTTCCATTTTTTCTATTCCCTTTTTAATCTATTTCCCTTTTCTAATTCTCTTTTCCTCTAGTCTTCTTATTTCTTTTTCTTTTTGTCTATTGTTTTTGTTTATATTCTCTTTTTTCCTTTATTTTTGTTTCTTTATTTCATTTTCTTCAAATCTCTTTTCCTCTATTTCTATTTTTTATTTTCTCAACTTGTTACTCCTATTTTTATATTCCTTTTTCTCTTATTCTCTTTTTCTATTCTCTAATTATTTTTTCTAATTTTCTTTTATTCTCTATTTTTTCTATTAATTTTTTTGTTTTCTATTATTTCTACTAGTTTTGTTTTCCTATTCTCTATCCATTATATTCTACATTTTATCAATTGTCGTTTTTTTCTATTCTCTTTTCTTTTGCATTTTATTTATTTTTTATATTTCTTTAATATTCTATATTTTTAATTTCATTTTATTCTCTCATTTTGCTGTTTTCTTTTTTTTAATCTCAATTTCTTTCGAGTTTGCACTCTTTTAAATTTTTTTCAATTATGTTTTTTTGAATTCCTCCTGTTTGTATTCTTTTTTATCTATTTTTTCAGTCTATTTTCTTTTTTATATTTTTTTTCTCTTTTTTTTTTCATATTCATTTTTTCATTTATAATTTTTAATTTCTCTTTTTTATGATCTTTTTTCCAATTTATTTTTCTCATTCACTTTTGTTTTATTCTCTTTTTTGTGTTCTCTTTTTGTCTACTTCATTTTATTCGTTTCTTTTTCTATTTCACTTTTTTCTACCTTTTTTTGTATTCCATTTTTTTATTCTCCTTTTCTCTATTTTTAATTTTTTTCTTTTTTCATTATATTTTTATATTCATTTTTTTATTTTCTTTCTATTTTATTCTACTCTTTTTCGTTGACTTTTTTTTTCTATTCTCTATTTATTTTTTCTATTTTTTAATTCTCTTTTTTATCTTCTCTGTTTGTAATATTCTCTACTTTTTCGATTTTTTCCTATTCTTTATTTATTTTGACAATTTTTTCTATTCTCTATTACAATATACTTTTTGTTTATTTTTTGTTTTCCAACTCTTTTTTAATATTCAATTGTTTTATTTGGTTTTACTACTTGTTTATTCCATTGCTTTTTCTCTATTCTCCTTTTTATTTTATGCTCTTTTTTTTTTCAATCTCTTAGTTTTTTCTATTCATCTTTTATTTTCATTTTTTTCTTATTTTTTCTAATCTCTTTTTTATAATTTTCTTTTTTTGTTTTTTATTCTTTTTATTCTAATATTTTTTCTAATTCTCTTTTTTCCAGTCTCTTTTTCCCTATCCTTTATTTTTTTAAATATGATTTTTTCTTACTCCCTATTTTTTTACTATTTTTTATTCTCTATTATATCTATTACCCTTTTTTGTATTCTCTATTTATTTCATGAGTTCTTTCCAATTATTTATTCTTTATAATCTCTATTTCTCAATTCTCATTTTTTTCTGCTCCTTTTTTTTTTACTTATTCTCTTTTCTTCTTCTCTCTATTTATTTCTACTAAATTTTACATTCTCTATTTTGCGATTCTCTTTATAGTTATTTTTTATTTTTATTTTCTTTTTATCTCTATTTTTCTCTATTCTCTATTTTCTTATATTACCTTTTTTTATATTCCCTTTTTTGAATTCTTTATTATTGTCTATTTTAATCTATTTTTTCTTTCTATTTTATATTTTTATTTTCTTTTTTCAATTTCCATTTTTTTCTATTCCTTTTTTAATCTATTTCCTTTTTTTAATTCTCTAATTTTCTAGTCTCCTTATTTCTTTCTTTTTTTGTCTATTCTTTTTGTTTCTATTTTCTTTTTTCTCTATTTTATTTTCATTATTCCATTTTCTTCAGTTCTCTTTTCCTCTATTTTTGATTTTTTATTTTCTCTACTTGTTTCCACTGTTTTTATATCCCTTATTTTCTATTATTCTCTTTTCTTCTATTCTTTAATTATTTTTCAGTTTTTCTTCTATTCTCTATTTTTTCTCCTACTTTTTTTCTATTCTATATTTATTTTAACTAACATTTTTTTCTATTCTCTATTCATTATATTCTCCATTATATTCTCCATTTTATCAATTGTCATTTTTTCTATTCTCTGTTTCTTTTCCTATTCTTTCTTCTTCTGCACTCTATTTATTTTTGCTATTTCTTTAATATTTACTATTTTAATTTATTTTTTATTCTCTCATTTTACTAATTTCTTTATTTTTCTGTTCTCTACTTCTTTCTACTCTTCTCTTTATTTAAGTTTTTCAATTACATTCTTTTGTATTCCCCTTTTTTTCTATTCTTTTTTTATCTATTTTTTCATTTTATTCTCTTTTTTTATGAACTTTTTTTTCTTTTCACTTTTTTTATTCCTTTTTTCCTTTATAATTTTTAATTTCACTTTTTTTATTATCTTTTTTCTAATTTATTTTTCCCTCTCTTTTGTTCTAGTCTCTTTTTTATGTTCTCTTTTTTGTCTATTTTATTCTATTCATTTCCTTCTCTATTTCACAATTTTCTTTTTTTTTTCTTCCAAAATTTTCTCCATTTCTCTATTTTATTATTTTTCTTTTTTTTCATTATATTTTTAAATTCTCCTTTTTATTTTCCTTTTATTTTATTCCCCTCTTTTTCTATAGACTTCTTTTCTTATATTCTCTATTTATTTCTACCATTTTTTTCTATTCACTTTTTTATATTCTCTGTTTGGTATTTTCTCTACTTTTTTTATTTTTTACCTATTCTCTATTTATTTTGACAATTTTTTCTATTCTCTATTATAATAATTTCTATTACAATATTTTTTTTCTATTTTTTTGTTTTCCAGCTCTCTTTTTTATATTCACTTCTTCGATTCCGTTTTACTTTTCCTTTTTTATTCCATTCCTTTTTCTCTATTCTTTTTTTCTATCCATTTTTTTTCTAATCTCCTAGTTTTTTCCATTTATTTTTTTATTTTTTCTATTATTTTCACTAATCTTTTTTTCTCATTTTCTTTCTTTTATTCTAATATATTTCCAATTCCTTTTTTCCAGTCTTTTTTTCTCTATCCTAAATTTATTTCTATTCAATTTTTCCTATTCTCTATTACTTTATATTACCATTTTTCTATTCTCTATTTATTTCTACTATTTTCTTCCTATTTTCTATTCTTTATAATTTCAAGTTATCAATTCTCTTTTCTTCTTCCTTCTATTTGTTTCCCCTAAATTTTACATTCCTATTTTTTTAATTCTCTTTATAGTTATTCTATATTTTCCATTCTTTAAATATCTCTATATTTTTCTATTCTTAATTTTCTTATATTACATTTTTTGTATTCCCTTTTCTGAATTCTTTATTATTATTTATTTTAATCTATTTTTTTCTTTTTATTTTATATTTTTTATCCTCTTTTTTCAATTTCCTTTTTTCTATTCCCTTCTTAATCTATTTCCTTTTTTTAATTCTCTTTTTTCCAGTCTCCTTATTTCTTTCTCTTTTTTATCAATTGGTTTTGTTTCTATTCCCCTTTTTATCTATTTTGTTTTCTTTATTCCATTTTCTTTAATTCTCTTTTCCACTATTTCCTTTTTTATTTTCTCTACTTGTTTCTATTATTTTTATATTCCTTATTTTCTCTTGTTCTCTTCTTTCTATTCTCTAGTTATCTTTTCTGTTTTTTTATCTTTGTTTTTTCTCTTACCTTTTTCTATTCTCTATTTATTTCTTCTATTATTTTCCTATTCTCTGTTCATTATATTCTCCATTTTGTCAATTGTCACTTTTTTCTATGCTCTTTTCATTCATTCTCTATTTATTTTTGCTATATCTTTAATATTCATTATTTTTAATTGATTTTTTCATTCTCTCATTTTGTTTATTTCTTTATTTTTCTATTCTCTTTTTCTAATTTTCCTCTATTAATTTTTTTGTATTCCTTTTTTTATGTATTATTTTTATCTTTCTCTTAGTCTATTCTCTTTTTTATATTCTTTTTTTCTCTTCTATTTTTTATATTCCATTTTTCCATTATAATTTTTAAATTCTCTTTTTTATTATCATTTTTCTAATTTATTTTTTCCCTTTCTCTTTTGTTCTAGTCTCTTTTTTGTATTCTCTTTTTGTCTATTTTATTCTTTTTTTTCTTTTTTATTTCATATTTTTCAATTTTTCTTGTATTCCATTTTTATTCTCTTTTTCTCTAATTAAATTATTTTTCTTTTTTCTATTTTCATTATATTTTTATACACTCTTTTTTATTTTCCTTTCATTTTATTCTCCTTTTTCTATTGACTTTTTTTATTCTCTATTTGTTTTTGTTATTTTTTTGTCTCTTTTTATATTCTTTCTTTACAACATTCTCTACTTGTTCCAATTTTTTTTCCTATTCTCTATTTATTTCACTATTTTTTCTATCCTCTTTTTTCTAATCTCTTAGTTTTCTCAATTCATTTTTTATTTTCTTTTTTTCCTCTTATTTCTTCTAATCTCTTTTTTTTATTTTCCCTTTTTGTTTTTTATTCATTTTTATTCTAGTATTTTTTTCCAATTCTCTTTTTCCATCCCTTTTTATCCATCCTTTATTTTTTTATTCAATTTTTTCCTATTCTCTATTTTTTTACTATTTTGTCTATTCTCTATTTATTTCTACTATTTTCTTCCAATTATCTATTCTTTATAATCGCTATTTCTCAATTCTTAATTTTTTTCTATTCTCCTTTTACTTGTCCTCTTTTCTCCTTCTGTTTATTTATTTCTACTATATTTTGCATTCTCTGTTCTTTCATTCTCTTTATAGTTATTTTGTGTTCTTTATTCTCTATTTATTTTGCTCTTTTCTATTCTAAATTTTCTTCTATAACTTTTTTTGGTATTCCCTTTTTTGAATTCTTTATTATTATCCATTTTAATATATTTTTCTTTCTCTTCTTTTTTTTCAATTTCCTCTTTTATTCCCTTTTTAATCTATTTTTTTAATTCTCTTTTTTTTTCTTGTCTCTTTGTTTCATTCTCTTTTTTGTCTATTGTTTTTGTTTTTATTCTTTTTTATATTTTATTTTCTTTATTACATTTTCTTCTTTCTCTTTTCCTCTATTTTCAAGTTTCTATATTCTTATTACCTTTTTATTCTTGTTTTCTTCTATTATTCTCTTTTTCTTTTGAATTGTTTTTATTCCATATTTTTTTCTAATAGTTCTTTCTATACTTGCTTTTTCCAATGCTCTGTCTCTTTCTACTTTTTTTATATTCTCTGATTTTTCTTTTTTCTTTTATTTTTCAATTGTTTTCCTATTCTCCATTTAGTTCTACTACCTTGTCCTTTTTTATTTTTTATATTCTCAATTTATTTTTGCTATTGTTCGTTTTATTTTTTTTCATATTTTATATTTTGTCTACTATTTTTTTATTCTCTACTTATTTCTATGATTTTTCTTTATATTCTATTTTCATATATTCTCTATTTTGTCTATTCTCTATTTTAAATATTATCAATTTATTTCTATAATTTTTTCAATTCTCTTATTTTTATATTCTCTTTTTTTTTCTTTTTTACTATTCCATGTTTAGTTTTGATATTTTTTCTTTATGCGCTATTTTCATATTTTATCTATTTTGGTTTAGGCCTTAGGTCTTAAGGTTTAAGGTATAAGGTTTTAGGGTTTAAGGTTTAGGGTTTTAAGGCTTTAGGGGTTAGTGTTTTGGGTTTGGGGTTTGGGGTTTTAGGTTAAGGGTTTAGTGTTTCATGTTTAGGGTATAGGGTATAGGGTTTGGGTTTTAAGGTCTAACCCTTTTATTTTTTCAATCCTTTTGACTTTTTCAAAACTTTTAATTTTCAAACCTATTATTTTTTGAAATAGGTTTATTTTTTCAAAACCTTAATTTTTTCAGAACCCATATATTTTTTCAAACCCTTATATTTTATCTAACCCTATTAATTTTTCAGAAGCCTTTCATTTTTTCCAAGCCTTTTTATAATCTCAAACCATTTTACTTTTTGAAACCCATTTTTAACTCCTATTTTTTCAAATCCCTTTATTTTTTCTAATCCATTTATCTTTTTCTCAAATCCTTTTATTTGTCTAACCCTTTTATATTTTAAAACCATTTTATTTTTTCAAAACTTTTATTTTTTTAAACCTTATATTTTTTGAAACCATTTTATTTCGTCTAAGCCTTTTTTTTTAAACCCTTTTATTTTTCAAACCATTTTATTTTTTCAAACACATGTTTGCGTAGAACCCTTTTATATTTTCAAACCCTTTTTATTTTTTCAAACCCTTTCATTTTTTCGAACAATTTTTTTTCAAAACTTTTCATTTTTACAAATTTTTTATATTTTCTTAATCCCATTTTTTCAGAGCACTTGTACCTTTTTAGAATCCTTATATTTTTTCAGACCCATTTATTTTTTCAAACCCTTTTATTTTGTCTAACCCTTCCATTTTTCCAAAACTTTTATTTTTTTTGACCCTCTTATTTATTCAATAATTTTATTTTTTCAAAACCTTTTGTTTTTCAAACCTTTTTTTTTAACCCCAGTCATTCTTTCAAGCCCATTTATTCTTTCAAACCCTTTTATTTTGTCTAACTTTTTTATATTTTCAAACCTTTTTATTTTTTCAAAATCTTTTAGTTTTTCAGAACCTTTATTTTTTTTTTCAACAACTTTTATTTTTTCAAACCCTTTAATTGTTTATAACTATATTATTTTTTCAAACCCTTTTAAATCATCTAACCCTTTTATGTTTCCAAACCATTTTATTTTTCAAAACTTTTATTTTTTCAACCCCTTTATTATTTCAAACACTTTTACATTTTCAAAACCTTTTATTTTTTGAAACTATTTTATTTTTTCAAACCCTTTTATTTTTTGAAGCCCTTTTGTCTTCTCAAACCATTTTAAATTTTCAAACCCATTTTTTTCAGAACCCATTTACTTTTTCGAACGCTCTTATTTTTTCAAACCTTTTTATTTTTTTTCTAACACTATTATTTTTTCAAACCCTTTAAATTTTTGGAAAACTTTAATTTTTTTAAAAATCTTTTTTTTTTACCTTTCTATTTTTCAAACCCTTTTATTTTTTTAGAAACCTTATATTTTTTTAAGCCTTTATATTTTGTCTAATCCTTTTATTTTTTTCAAAGATGTTTATTTTTTAACCTTTTTATTTTTCAACTATTTAATTTTTTCAAACACTTTTATTTTTTCAAACTTTGTTATCATTTCAAACCCTTTTATTTTTTGAAACCTTATGAGTTTTTAAACCATTTTATTTTTTCAGACCTTTTTATTTCATCAAACCCTTTTTATTTTTTCAAAACCTTTTATCTTTCAGAACTTGGGTATTTTTTCAGAACCCTTTTATTTTTTCAAACCCATTTTTTTCAGAACCTTTTTATTCTTTCAAGCCCATTTGTTTTTTCTTACGCTTATATTTTTTGAAAACCTTTTATTTTGTCTAACCCTTTTATTTGGTCTATCCTTTTTATATTTTCAAACCTTTTTATTTTTTCAAACCCCTTATTTTTTTAGAACACTTGTATTTTTTGGAACCCTTACATCTTTTCAAACCCTTTTATTTTTTTCATAGATTTTTGTTTTTCTAACAATTTTATTTTTTTCAAAATTTTTTATTTTGTCTAACCCTTTCATTTTTCAAACTCTTTTATTTTTATCAAAAATTTTATTCTTTAAACCCTTTTATTTTTTCAAACTCTTTTATTTTTTTTAAAACCTTTTATTTTTTATAACCGTTGTACTTCTTTAGAATCCTTACATTTTCCCCAACCATTTTATTTTTTCATTCCCTTTTGTGTTTTCTAACAATTTTATTTCTTCAAACCATTTTATTTTGTCTAACCCTTTTATTTTTCAATCCTTTTTATTTTCTTCAACCCTTCTATTGTTTCAAACCTTTTTATTTTTTTCTGAACCCTCGTATTTTTTTAGAGCCCATATATTTTTTCAAACCTTTACATTTTGTCTAACCATTTGTTTTTATAGAACTCTTTTATTTTTTCAAGCCTTTTTAATTTTTCAAACCCTTTTATTTTCTCTAACCCATTTATTTTTTTTCAAAACTATTATTTTTTAAACACTTTTATTTTTATAAACCCTCTTATTTTTTTAGAACCCTTGTAATTTTTCAAAAGCCTTATGTGTTTTCGAACCCTTTCATTTTTTTCCTAACACTTTAATTTTTTTCAACCCCTTTTATTTTGTCTATCCCTTTTCTTTTTTCAAACCAACTTTTATTTTTTCAACCTTTTATTTTTCAAACACTTTTATTTTTCACAACCTTTTATTTTTTGAAACTCGTTTATTTTCTTCAAACCATTTTATTTTTTAAACCTTTTTATTTTTTTCAAAACCTTTTATTCTTTCAAAACCATTATATTTTTTACGAACCCTTTTATTTTTTCAAACCCTTTGATTTTGTCTAAGCTTTTTATTTTTTTTCAAACACTTTTATTCTTTAACCTTTTTATTTTTTCAACGATTTTATTTTTCTAGACACTTTTATTTTGTCAAACCCTTTTATTAATTCAAACCCTTTTATTTTTCAAAACCTTTTCATTTCTTTTGACCTTTTTACTTTTTCAAACCTTTTTATTTTTCCAAGCCCATTCATTTTATCAAAACCTTTTATTTTTTAAACTCTTTCTTTTTTTCTAACCCTTTTGCTTTTTCAAACCCTTTTGCTTTTATTTTTTACTTTTTCAAACTCTTCTATTTTTTAAGAACCTTTTTATTTTTTCATACATTTTTATTTTCTAAACCTTTTATTTTTTTGACCTTTTTATGTTTTTCAAAAACTTTTATTTTTTCAAACCCATATTTTGGAACCCTTTTATTTTTCCAAAATCTTTTTTACACCATTTTATTTTTTCAAACCCTTTTATTGTTTCAAACCCTTTTATATTTCCAAACCTTGATATTTTTTTAGAACCATTTATTTTGTCAAACCTTTTATTTTTCAAACACTTTGATTTTGAACCCCTTTTATGTTTTTAGAACCCTTTTATTTTTTTCAAGCACTTTTATTTATCAAATATTTTTATATTTTCAAACCTTTTTTTTCTTTTTCAAAACCCTATTATTTTTTCAACCCTTTTTATTTTTCAAAACCTCTTTATTCTATCGAAACCTTTTAATTTTTCTAACTTTTTATTTTTTTTCTACCCCTTTTATTTTTTCAAATCCTTTAATTTTTTTAGAGTCCTTTTTTTTTAGAACCCTTTAATTTTTTCAAGCCCTTTCATTTTTTCAAGCCCTTTTATTTTCTCAAACCATTTTATATTTCAAACCCATTTTTTTTAGAACCCTTCTATTTTTTCAAACCATTTTATTATTTCTTTTATTTCGTGTAGCCTTTTATTTTTTCAAACACTTTTATTTATTCAAAACTTTTATTTTTTTTATGCCCTTTTATTTTTTCAAAATCTTTCTGTTTTTCAAAACCTTTGCATTTTTTTAAAACCCGTATATATTTTCAAACCCTTTTATTTTGTTTTCCACTTTTATTTTTTAAACCATTATATTTTTTCAAAACTTTTATTTTCTCAAACTCTTTAACTTTTAAAACACTTTTATTTTTCAACTTTTTTATTTTTTCAAATAACTTTTTTTCAAGCCTTTTATTTTTCTCAAGCCCTTTTACTTTTTCAAACCACTTTATTTTTTCATAACCCTTTTGTTTTCTCTAACCATTTTATTTTTCCAAACCCATTTTTTTCCTAACACTTTTATTTTATGAAACCCTTTTAGTTTGTCTAAACCTTTTATTTCTTCTAAACGTTTTATTTTTTCAATGCATTTATATTTTCAAACCCTTTTACTTTTTCAACCCTTTTAATGTTTAAAACCTTTTTATTTTTTAAAGACCTTTATATTTTTTCAGTGCACTTATATTTTTTCAAACCCCTATATTTTGTCTAACCCTTTTATTTTTCAAAAACTTTTATTTTTTAACCCATTAATTTTTTAAACCATTTTATTTTTGCAAACACTTTTATTTTTTCAAACCCTTGTATTATTTCAAAAACTTTGAATTTTGAAACACTATCGTTTTTTTAAACCATTTTATTTTTTCAAGCCCCCTATTCTTTCAAACCCTTTTAGTTTTTCAACATTTTTATTTTTCCAAACCCTTTTATTTTATCAAAACATTTTATTTTTTATAAATCTTTTGTTTTATCAAAACCTTTTATTTTTCAAAACTTTTGATTTCTTTAGACCCATTTATTTTTTCAAACCCTTTTATTCTATCTAACCTTTTTTAGTTTTTAAAATCCATTTATTTCTTCAAAAGATTTACTTTTCAAACCCTTTTAATTTTTCTAACCCATTTATTTTTTGGAACTCTGTTATTTTTTCAAATCCTTTTAATTTTTAGTCTTTTTATTTTTTTCAACCTTGTTATTTTTCAAACACTTTTATTTTTTCAAACTTTTTTCTTATTTTGAAAACCCTTTATTTTTTTAAACCAATTTTTCCAAACATTTTTATTCTTTCAAACCCATTTGTACTTTCCAACCTTGTTATTTTTTTAATACTGACCTATTTTATCAAACCCTTTTATTTTTTGAACCACTTTTATATTTTTAGATCCCTTTTACTTTTTCAAGCACATTTATTTTTTCAAATACTTTTATTTTGTCAAACCATGTTTTTCTTCTTCAAAAACTTTTTAGTTTTTTTGACCTAGCTGTTTTTTTCTAACTCTTTTAATTTTTCAAACCCATTTGTTCCTATACCACTTTTATTTTTACAAACCACTTTAATTTTTCAAACCATTTCATTATTTCAAAAATTTTATTTTTTCAATAATTTTGTTACTTCAAACACGTTTATTTTTCACAACCTTTTATTTTTTCAGACCCATTTATTTTTTCAAACCTTTTTTTTAACCGTTCTTATTTTTTGAACCACTTTTATTTTTTAGAACTCTTTTATTTTTTCTAGCCCCTTTATTTTTTTAACCATTTCATTTGTTTAAACCCACTAATTTTTTAAAACCCTTTTAATTTTTTTTTACCTTTTTATTTTTTCAACCCTCTTATTTCTTCAAACACTTTTATATTTTCAAAACCATTTATTTTTTCAAACCTATCTTTTTCAGAACCCTTCTACTTTTTCAATCCCTTTAATTTTATTTACACTTTTACTTTTTTTAAAAGTTTTATTTTTTAAAACCCTTATATTTTTTTTCAACATTTTTAGTTTTTCAAACTTTTTTGTTTTTTTGAAAACTTTTCATTTTTTCAGAACCCATGCATTTTTTTAGAACCCTTACAATTTTTCAAACACTTTTATTTTTTATACCATTTTATTTTTTCAAACACTTTTATTATTTTAAACTTTTTTATTTTTTAAAAACCCATGATTTTTTTAAACCACTTTATTTTTTCAAACCCTTCTGTTTTTTTAAACCCGTTTAGTTATCCAACCTTTTGTTTTTCTAAACCCTTTTATTTTATCAAAAACTTTGATTTTTTCAACCCCTTTTACTTTTTCAAACCCTTCTATTTTTTCAAACCCTTTTATTTTCCTAACACTTTTATTCTTCCAAACCATTTTTTTTCTAACTCTTTTATTTTTTTTCAAACCCTTTTATTTTATGACACTTTAACTTTTTCAATCCCTTTTATTTTTTTAACCCTTTTATATTTTTCAAAACTTTTATTTTTTTCAAACCTTTCTATTTTTTAAACCCTTTAATTTTATCAAATCATTTTATTTTTTCCAAGCCCTTGCATTTTTTCAGAACCCTTATAATTTTTTAAACCCTTACATTTTGTCTAACCCCTTTATTTTTTCAAACACTTTTAATTTTTAAACATTTATATTTTTAACCATTTTATTTTTTTCTAACACTTTTATTTTTTGAAACCTCTTACTATTTCAAACCCATTTATCTTATGAAACCCTATGATATTTGTAAACCATTTTATCTTTTCAAACTATTTTATTTTTTCAATGGCTTTTATTTTTTAAAACCCTTCTATTTTTCAAACCCTTTTAGTTTTTCAACCCTCTTATTTTTCTATGCCATTTTATTTTTTCACAACCTTCTAATTTTGCTAACTCTTTCATTTTTTTAGCCCTTTTACATTTTCATACCCTTTCATATTTTCAAACCCTTTTTAATTTTCAAATGATTTAATTTTTTTAACCCTTTTATTTTTTTAAACCAATTTTTTCTCAAACCCTTTTATTCTTTCAAACCCTTTTGTATTTTTGAACCCTGTTATTTTTTCACACCTTTTTATTTTGTCAAACCTTTTCATTTTTCAAGCCTTTTTACTTTTTGAACCCCTTTATATTTTCAGGCACTTCTATTTTTTCAGATACTTTTATTTTTTTCAAACCCTTTTTTCCTTTTCAAAATGTTTTTAATTTTTTAAACGTGATTATTTTTTCTAACTCTTTTATTTTTTTCAAACCTTTATAGCACTTTTATTTTTTCAAACCATTTTATTTTGCCTAACCCATTTATTATATCAACAAATTTAATTTTTCAACACTTTTATTGTGTCAAACACCTTTTTTTTCAAAACCATTCATTTCTTCAAGCCCTTTTATTTTCAAAACCCTTTAGTTTTTTAATGACTTTTATTTTTCCAAAACCATTTTATTTTTCCAAGCCCTTTTCTTTTGTCAAAGCATTTTAATTTTTCAAACCCATTTTTTTAGAACCATTTTACGTTTTCGAAACCATTTATTTTTCTCAAATCCTTTTATTTTTCCAAACACTTTCACATTTTCAAAACTTTTATTTTTTAACACATTTATTTTTTTAAAACACTTTTTTTTTTCAAATTCTTTTATTTTTTAAAACGCTTTTACTTTTTAAACCCTTTTATTTTTTCAAACCAAATTTTTTCATAACCCTTTTACTTTTTCAAACTCTTTTATTTTTACTAACACTTTTTTTTTCATACCCTTTTATTTTTTCTAACACTTTTATTTTTTCAAACCTCTTTATTTTTTTATAACCCTTTTATTTTTTTCAAACACTTTTGTTTTTTCAAAACTTTTATTTTTTTCAAACCCTTTTCTCTTTCTAGCCCTTTAATTTTTTTTCAAACCACTTTATTTTTCCAAAACTATTTCTGTTTTTAGAACCCTTGCTTTTTTTTTTCAGAACCCTCATATTTTTTCAAACCCTTGTATTTTCTCTAGCCTTTCTATTTTTTTTCAAATACTTGTATTTTTTAACCATTTTATTTTTCCAACCATTTTATTTTTTCAAAGATTTTTAATTTTTTCAAAGACTTTTATTATTTCAAACCCCTTTATTTTTTGAAACCCTAAAATTTTTGCAAGCCATTTTACTTTTTTCAAACCCATTTATTTATTTGAACTCTTTTATTCTCTCTAACCCGACTATTTTTTAAAACCCTTTTAGTTTTCCAATCCTTTCATTTTTCCAAACCCTTTTATTTTATTAAAACCTTTTATTTTTCCTAACCCTTTCATTTTTTCTAGGCTTTTTACTTTTTTGAACCCTTTTATCTTTTTGACTATTTTTTTGGAACCCTTTTATTTTTTCAAAAAATTTTATTTTTTCAAATGCATTTGTATTTTTAAACTACTTTTTTCAAACCCATTTATTCTTGCAAACCCTTTTGTATTTTCACACCTATTTGTATAAACACATTTATTTTGTCAAACCCTTTCATTTTTTGAACGCCTTTCATTTTTTCAAAACTCTTTTATTTTGTCAAGTACTTTTATTTTTTCAAATACAATACTTGTTTCAAACCCTTTTTTCATTTTCAAAAGCTTTAGTTTTTCAAACACTGTTATTTTTTATAACACTTTTATTTCTTAAAACCCCTTTTGTTTTTATAGCACTAACATTTTTTCAAACAATTTTACTTTGTGTAACCAATTTATTATTTCAAAACTTTTTTGTTTTCAACACTTTTATTGTTTCAAACACATTTTTTTTCAAAACCTTTATTATTTCAAATCTGTTTATTTTTTAGACCCATTTATTTTTTCATAACCTTTTACTTTTTAAAACCCTTTTAATTTTTCTAACACTTTGATTTTTTCAAACCATTTTATTTTGTCTAACCCATTTTTTTCAAACCCTTTTAATTTTTTTAACTTTTATCTTTTTAAACCGTTTTTTTAAACCCTTTCTTCTTTGCAAAATCTTGTACTTTTTCAGAACCCTTGTATTTTTATAGAATGCATATATTTCTTCAAACCCTTTCAGTTCTTGTAACACTTTTATCGTTTCCAACCCTTTCATTTTGTCTAACCCTTTTATTTCTTCAAACCATTTTATTTTTTCAAAACTTTAATTTTTTAACCCTTTTATTTTTTAAAACATTTTTAATTTTTCAAAAACTTTTATTTTTTTAAACCCTCTTATTTTTTCAAACCTTTTTCTTTTTTCAACGCTTTTTATTTTTTTTCAAATCATTTTATCTTTTTACCTCATTTTTTTAGAACCATTTTACCTTTTCAAACCCTTTTATTGTTCTAACACTTTTATATTTTCAAACCCTTTTACTTTTTTTAGCCCTTGTGTCATTTCAAGAAATTTTATTTTTTCGAACCCTTCTATTTTTTTCAAAACTTTTATTTTTTCAAACATTATGAGTTTTTGAAAACATTTAATTTTTTAAAAACCTTTGTATTTTTTCAAAACCCTTTTATTTTTTCAAACCCTTAATGTTTTCAAACACTTTTAATTTTCAAACCCTTTTTATTATTTCAAACCATTTCAATTTTTGAAACCCTGTGACATTTTTACACCATTTTATTTTTTCAGACCCTTTTATTTCTTCGATCTCCTTTATTTTTTTATACCCTTTTATTTTTTCAAACCCTTTTACTTTTAGGCGCATTTAATTTTCCAAATCCTTCTATTTCATGAAAACTTTCTACTTTTTCGAACTTTTTCATTTTTTTCAAACCCTTTTAGTTTTTCAAACCCTTCGATTTTTTTAGAATCCTTTTATTTTTTTTGAACACTTTTATTTTTACTAACACTTTTTTTCAAACACTTTTATTTTGTCTAACCCTTTTATTTTTTCAAACCATTTTATCTTTACAAAATTTTTATTTTTTCAACCCTTGCAGTTTTTTAGACACTTTTATATTTTCAAAACCTTTTATTTTTCAAACCCTTCTATTTTTTGAAAACCTTTAATTTTTTAAACCCCTTTTATTTATTCAAACCATTTTATTTTTTCAAGCGCATTTTTTCATAACTTTTTACTTTCTACTTTTTCAAACCCATTTATTTTTCAAGCCCTTTTAATTATTCTAACACTTTTACTTTTCAAACCCGTTTATTGTTTCTAACCTTTTATTTTTTTGAACCTTTTAATTTTTCAAAACTTCCATTTATTCAAATCTTCTTATTTTTTCAACCATTTTATTTTTTCACACCCTTTAGTATTTACAAGACCTTTTATTTTTTTAGAACACTTTAATTATTTCAAAACCCATATCTTTTTTTCAAACCCTTAAATTTTGCGTAACCTTTTTATTTTTTTCAAAACCCTTTTTTTAATCAATTTTGTTTTTTCAAACCTTTTTATTTTTTGCTCCCACTTTTTTCAAACCATTTTATTTTATCAAAACAGTTATGTTTTTAAACCAATTTATTTTTTTAGCCCTTTACTTTTTTCAAACCCTTTAATTTTTAAAAAACATTTATTTTTTCAAACCCTTTGTTTTTTTTAAAAACTTTTACTTTTTAGAACCCTTGTACTTTTTAATTCCATTATAGTTTTTCAATCCCTTTTATTTTTTTAAGCCCTTTTGTTTTTTCTTAAACTTTAATTTTTTGAAACCCATATATTTGTCCAACCCATTTATTTTTCAAAAATCTTTCAGAAGCCTTTTTTTTTCAAACCCTTTTATTTTGTCTCACCACTTTATTATTTCTAAGCTTTTTTTTAAACTTTTTTCAACCCTTTTATTTTTTAAAAACACTTTTATTTATTCATAACCTTTATTTTTTCAACCCATTCATTTTTTTCTAGCTCCTTTCTTTATTCAAAAAGTTTTAGGTTTTAAAACCCTTTCATTTTATAAATCCCTTTTAATTTTTAAACCCTATTATTTGTATCCTTTTTATTTTTTCAAACCCTTTTATTTTTTTTAACACATTTATTTTTTCAAAGCCCTTTTATTTTTTTAGAACCCTTTTATTTTTCAAACCTATTTTTTAACACTTTTATCTTTTCAAAGCACTTTTATTATTTCAAGCCCTTTTAATTTTTCAAACCATTTTACTTTTCCAAACCCTCTTTATTTTTAGAATTCTATTATTTTTCAAACCCTTTTATTCTTTCTAACCCTTCTATTTTTTTCAAACCATTTTACTTTTTCTAATGCATTTATTTTTTCATAAATTTTATTTTTTAGCCCTTTCATTTTTTTGACCTTTAATCTTTTTCAAAATTTCTTTTAACCCCTTTAATTTTTTATATCCTTTTCTTTTTCTAAACAGCATTATTTTTTCAAATCATTTCACTTTTTCAAACCTTTTTAGTTTTTTCAAACCCTTTTATTTTTTCCAACTCTTTTGTTTTTTTTCAAAGCCCTTTAGTTTTTTAAAAGTTTTTTATTTTTTTAACCCCTTTCAATTTTTTGAACCCTTTTAATTTTTTCAAGTTCATTTATTTTTCAAACCCCTTTATTTTTTCTAGCCCTTTTAATTTTAAAAGCCTTTTATGTATTAAACCCCTGTTATTAAAACATATATATTTTTAAACCTTTTTCAAAACAGTTATATTTTCAACTTTTTTATTTTTTCAAACACTTTTATTTTTTCAAAACCTTTTATTTTTTTCAAACCCTTTTATGTTTTAAACAATTTAATTTTTTCACACCATTTTATTTTTTTCAAACCCTTTTATTTTCTTAAACAGTTTAAATTTTTTGAAATATTTTTTCTGTAAACATTTTTATTTTTCAAACTTTTTTTTCAAAGCATCTTTTTTCAGAACCCTTTTAGTTTTTTAAGGCCCATCATTTCCTCAAGCCCTTTTATTTTTTCAAACCCTTCTAGATTTTCAACCCTTTTCTTTTTCCATACCTTTTTATTTTATCATAACCTTCCAATTTTTCTAACCCTTTCCTTTTTTCTAACCTTTTACTTTTTTTCAAATGCTTTTCTTTCTATCAAACCCATTTATTTTTTTTTTTGAACACTTTTATTTTTTCAAACTCCCATATTTTCTAAAAAGCTTTTATTTTTTCATGCCCAATTATATTTTCCAACCCATTTATTTTTTTGAACACTGTTATTTTTGCAAACCCTTTTATTTTTTGAAAACCTTTTTCTTTTTCTAACCTATTTATTTTTTCTAAACCATTTTATTTTTTCAAACCCCTTTATTTTTCTAACCCTGTGATTTATTCAAAACCATTTATTTTTTCAAAATTTTTATTTTTTCATCCCTTTTATTTTTTTCAAAAAATTATAAGTTTTTCAAAAATTGTTCTTTTCCAAAATAATTTTATCTTTTCAAACTATTTTATTTTTTCAAACCCTTTTCTTTTCTCCAACCCTTTTATTTTTTCAAACCCTTTTTTTTCAAACCTTTTGATTTTTCCAAACCCTTTTACTTTTTCAAGCCTTTTATTTTTCCAAACACTTTTATTTTTTCAAACCCTTTTATTTTTTTAGAACCTTTTATTTTTTCAAACCCTTTTATTTTTTTAGACTCTATTATTTTATCAAAACCTATTATTTTTTAATTCCATTTATATTTTCGAATCCTTTTATTTTTTCACACCCTGTTGCGTTTTAAAACCTTTTTCTTTGGCAAACCCTTTTTATTTTTAAGCCATTTTTTATTTTCAAACCTTTTTATTTTTTCAAACCCTTTATTTTCGTAACCTTTTTTTTTCAAACCTTTTTTAGTTTTTCAACCCTTTTATTTTTTTCAAACGCTTTTATTTTGTCAAAACCTTTGATTTTTCCTAAGCTTTTTAGTTTTTCTAACCCTTTTATTTTTCCAAATCTTTTTTTCTTTTGAATATGTTTTCAACCCTTTTATTTTTTAGAACCCTTTAAACTTTTCAAACCCATTTATATTTTCAAAACCATTTATTTTTTCAAACCCAGTTAGTTTTTCAACCCCTCCTTTCTTCAAGCCCTTTTATTTTTTCAAACCCAATTATTTTTTCGAATCCTTTTATTTTTTTAAACCTTTATTTTTTTAGACCCTTTTATTTTTTCTAAACCTTTTATTATTCAGACCCCTTAACTTTTTTTAATCATAATACTTTTTTCAACCCCTTTTATTTTTTTTCAAGTCCTTTTATTTTTTTCAAACCTTTTTATTTCTTCAAAAGCATTTTATTTTTCTTAACCATTTTATTGTTTCTAACCCATTAATGTTTTCTAACTCCTTCATTTCATTCAGGCCCTTTTACTTTTTCAAACCATCTTATTTTTCAAACCCCTTTATTTTTTGAACCCTTTTTATTTTCTCAGAAATCCAAAATCTTTTTCAAGCCTTTTTATTTTTTCAAACACAGTTACTTTTTCAAACCCTTTTTTGTTTAAAACCCTTTATTTATTTAAAATCCTTTTATATTTTTAACCCTTTAAAATTTTCAGATGATTCTATTTTTTCAAAGCCTTTTGTTTTTTCAAAACCCTTTTAGTTTTTCAACCCCTGTATTTTTCCTTGCACTTTGTTTTTCTAACCCTCTTATTTTTTTCAAACCCATTCATTTTTTCAAAGACCTTTTATTTATTGTAACCTTTTTTTTACAAGCCCTTTTATTTTTTTTAGACCATATTCCTTTTTCAAACCCTCTTATTTTTTAAAAATGCTTTTATTTTTTTTAGAACCTTTTTACTTTTTCATAACCCTTTTAACCCCTTTTTTGTTCTCTTAAACCCTTTTTATTTTTTCAAAACCCTTTCATTTTTTTTAACATTTTCATTTTTTCAAATCAAGCCCTTTTTTCAAAATCCCTTTATTTTTTCAAACCTTTTTATTTTTTCTAACCCATTTATTATTTTTCAAGCCCTTTTACCTTTTCAAACACTCTTATTTTTCAAATTTTTTAATTTTTTAAACCCCTTTTATTTTTTCAAAAGCCTTTAATTTTTTCATGCCCTTTCACTTTTTCAAACACTTTAACATTTTCAAACCCTTTTTTCAGTACCCTTTTATTTTTTAGAACCCTTTATTTTTTTCAAACCCTTTTATATTTTTAACCCTTTTAGTTTTTTAGACCCTTCTATTTTTTCAAATCGTTTTATTTCTTCAAACCCTTTTAGTTTTTCAACCCTCCTACTTTCGCATCCACTTTTGCTTTTCTAACCTTTTTATTTTTTTAACCTATTTATTTTTTCAAACCCTTTTATTTTTTATTCCCTTTTGATTTTAAAAACTATTTAATTGTTTTTTCCCACTTATTTTTTTCAAAAATTGTTTATTTATTCTAACCTTTTTTCTTCAGGCCCTTTTTTTAGACCCATTTATTTTTCCAAACCCTCTTATTTTTTTGAAGACTTTATTTTTTCAGAACTCTTTTGCTTTTTTAGAACCCTTTTTTTTTCAAATCCCTTTATCTTTTAAACCTTTTTTTTGTTTTTTTAACCGTTTTTATTTTTTAAGCCTTTTCATTCTCTTAAATGCTTTAATTTTTTCATGCATATCTTTTTATAAACCATTTATTCTTTTCAAGCCCTTTTAATTTTTCTAACCCATTTTTTTTCAAATCCTTTTATTTTTCCTAACCCTTTTATTTTTTTAGACCATTTTACCTTTTCAAACGCTTTTATTTTTTGAACCCTTTTTAGTCTTTTAGAAGCCCTTAATTTTTTTAAGCTCCTTTATTTCTTTAAACACTTTTATTTTTTCAAACCTTTTTTAGAACCTTTTTTATTTTTCCAAATGCTTTTATTTTTCAAACCCATCCATATTTTCTACCCTTTTAATTTTTCTGACCATTCTATTTTTCAAACCTTTTATTTTTTCAACCCCGTTTAGTTTTTCCACTATTTTTCCATGCGCTTTTGTTTTTCTAACCTTTTTATTTTTTCAAACCCATTTCTTTTTTCAAATGCTTTCTTTTTTCAAACACTTTTCTCCTTTCAAACCCCCTTATCTTTTAAAACCATTTTATTTTTTGAATGCCTTTTAATTTCTCAATCCCATTTATTTTTCCAAAGCTTTTTATTTATTTTAACCATCTTTTCAAGCCCATTTATTTTTTTAGTCCTTTTTCAAACCCTCTTATTTTATGAAACACTTTTATTTCCTCTAAACCCCTTTATTTTTTACGATCCTCTTATTTATCAAACCCTTTCATTTTTTTAAATCCTCCTATTTATTAAACCTTTTTTTTATTCTTGAACCTCCTTTACCTTTTCATAGCCCTTTTATTTTTTTAGAATACTTTTATTTTTTAAATCCACTTCTTCATCAAACCTTTTTTTTTTTTGTTTTTTAGAACCCCTTTGATTTTCTCAAAACACATTCATTTTTTCAAGCTTTTTCATTTTTTTCAAACACTTTTTAAGCCTTTTTTTAGAATCCTTTTATTTTTTCAAACCATTTTATTTTTTCTAACCCATTTATTTTTTCAACCCCCTTCATTTTTTGTAACACTTTTAGTTTTTTAAACCTTTTATTTTCTCTTATCCTTTTATTTTTTCAAAACGTTCCATTTTTTAAAAACTTTAATTTTTTTTCAACCCTTTATTTTTTCAAAACCTTTTACTTTTTCAAACCCTTTTAGTTTTTTCAAATCCCTTTGCTTTTCTAAACAATTTTACTTTTCTAAACCAATTTTTTTTTCAAACTCTTTTATTTCATTCAAACCCACATATTTTTTCCAACCATTTTATTTTTAAAACCATTCATTTTTTAGAACCCATTATTTTCCAAACCCACTAATTTTTTTGAACCACTTTATTTTTTTCAAACCCTTTAATTTTTTAGAACCCTCTTATTTCTGTGAGCCTTTTATTTTTTCTAACCCATTTATTTTTTTAAACCCTTTTATTTTTTTGGAACCCTTTTATTTTTTTCAAAGACTTTTATTTTTTCAAGCCCTTTATTTTAGAAACCATTTATTTTTTCTAATCCGTTTAATTTTTCAAACCTTTTTATTTATTCTAACCCATTTAGCTTTTTGAAGCCCTTTTATTTTCTTCTAACATTTTTTATTTTTAAACCCTTATATTTTTCTAACCTTTTTTTTAACCCTTTAATTTTTTAAACATTTTATTTTTACAATACTTTTATTTTTTTCAAATGCTTTTATTTTTTCAAACCCTTTTGTTCTCGTTAAACCCTTATAGTCTTTAAAATCCCTTTTTTTTTCCAATCCATTTATTGTTTCAACACTATTATTGTTATCAACTCTTTAATTTTTTTAAACCCACTTATTTTTTAAACCTTTTTATTTTTTCAAAACTATATATTTTTTCAAACACATTTGTTTTTTTTAAACCCTGTATTTTCAAAACCATCCATCTTTTGAAACTGTTTTATTTTTCAAATCCTTTTACTTTTTGAAGAGCTTTCATCTTTTACGAGCCCCTTTAATTTTTCAAGCCCCTTTAATTTTTCAAAAGCTTTTTTCCAGAATTCTTTTACTTTTCCAAACCCTTTTTTTTCCAGCCAATTTATTTATTCAAATGCTTTTTTAAGAACACATTTATTTTTTAAAACACTTTTGTTTTTTTAACCCTTTTATTGTCTTAAACCATTTTCTTTTTTTAGCACTTTTCACTTTTCAAACTATTTTATTTTATTAACCCTTTTATTTTTTTTAAACATTGAATTCTTTCAAACCTTTAATTTTCTCAAAACTTTTATCTTTTCATCCCTTTTATTTTACAAACACCTTAATTTTTTAAAAGACTTTAAAATTTCAAACCTATTTATTTTTTAAAAAATTTTTATTTTTTAAAACAATTTTATTTTTGCAAACCATTATTTTTTTAAAATCTTTTTAATTTTTGTAAACCATTTATTTTTTCAAACATTTTTATTTTTCCCAAACCCATTTATTTCTTCAAAACCTTTTTTCATCAGAGCCTTATAGTTTTTCAAACCATTTTAGCTTTTCAGAACCTTTTTATTTTTTTAGAACCTTTTTATTTTATTTTTCAAACCCTTTTTCTTTTATAGAAACCTTTTATTTTCTTTAAACACTGTTATTTTTTCAAAAAATTTTATTTTTCAAACCCTTTGATTATTTCAAACCTTTTTTTTTAAAATCATTTCATTTTTTCAAACCAATTTATTTTTTCAAGCCCATTTACTTTTTCAAACCCTTGAAGTTTTTCAATCCTTTTAATTTTCCAAACCCATTTATTGACTAAAAACCTTCTACTTTTTCACACCTTATTATTTTTGAAACCCTTTTTTTAAAACCTTTTTATTTTTTTAAACCATTTTATGTTTTTATCCCTTTTTATTTTTTCAAACTCTTTTACTTGCTCAACTTATCCAATTTTTTGAAACCCTTTTATTTAAACCAACCTTCAATTTTTTCTAACCCTTTTGTTTCTTCAAATGCTATTATTTTTTGAAACCCATTTTAATTTTTAAAACACTTTTTTTCTGAAACAGTTGTATTTTTCTAAGCCCTTTTAATTTTTGAACCTCTTACACTTTTTTTACATTGTTTTCTTTTTTTGAACCATTTTATTTTTTCTAACCCTTTTATTTAGCAAAACCTATTTATTTTTTCAGACACTTTTATTTTTACAAACCCTTTAATTTTTTTAGCCCTTTTATTTTTTTAAACACAATTTATTTTTTTTAAATGCTTCTATTTTTCATACCATTTTATTTTAACAAACCCATATATTTTAACCATTTTTTAACCTTTTTTTCAAACTTTGTTTTTTCAAACTTTGTTATTTTTTCAAACCTTTTTATTTTTTATAACATTTTATTTATTCAAAACATTTACTTTTTCAAACCCTTTTATTTCCTTAACCTTTTTAATATGTTCAACCCATTTATTGTTTCAACCCTTTTATTTTTTCAAACCAATTTACCATTTCAACCCTTTTATTTTTTCAACCTTTTTTTCTCAAACCCTTTGTTTTAGTTGTTTTATTTTTTTTAACACTTTTCTTTTCTCAAGCCTTATTATTTTTTCAAAATCTTTTTTTTATAAGCCAATCTTTTTTTTTCATATGAATTTTTTTTTCAAACCATTTAATTTTTGCAAAAAATTTTATTTTTTAAAAAACCTTTTTTTATTTCAAACAATTTTATTTTGTCAAACCATTTTTGTTCAAATGCTTTTATTTTTTTAGCCTTTTTACTCTTAAAACCCTTATACTCTACAAACCTTTTTATTTTTTCAAACCATTTATTTTTTAAAACCCTTTTACTCTTTCAAACCCTTTTAGTTTTTGAAACCCATTTATTTTCACCAACACTTTAGTTTTCTCAAACCCTTTTATTTTTTCAAGCCCTTTTATTTTTTTGAGCTAGTTTACTTATTTCACCCTTTTAATTTTTAACCCCTTTATTTATCCTAAACCTTTTATTTTTTCAAACCATTTTTTAACCCGTTTAGTTTTTTAAACCCTTTCCTTTACTTAAACTTTTTTATTTTATGAACCGATTTTATTTTTTTACACCATCTCATTTTTTTCAAACCAAATGTTTTTTTCAAACCCTTTTATTTTTTTAGACGCTTTTATATTCCCAAACACTTTTATTTTTACATTCCTATTTATTTTCATTTTGTCTACCCTTTTGTTTTTTTAAACCATTTAATTTTTTGAAGCTTGTTTATATTTTTAAACCCCCTTATTTTTTCAAAGCCAATTTTAAAAACCCTTTTATTTTTTCAAACCATTTTATGTTTTCTAACTCTTTTATTTTTTTAAAAACCATTTAGATTTTCAACACTTACATTTTTTCAAACTCTCATATTTTATTATAACCTTTTATTTTTTCAAACCCATTTATATTTTCAAAGACATTTATTTTCTCAAACACGATCAGTTATTCAACTATTTCAAATTTTCAAACCCTTCTTTTTTTCAACCCTTTTTATTTTTTTCAAAGACTTTAATTTCTTAAACCACTTATTTTTTTTTGCCCGTTTATTTTTTTCAAATTCTTTTATTTTTTCAAACCCGTTTATTTGTTCAAAAGCCTTATACTTTTTAGAACCCCATTATTTTTTTCAAACCAATTTATTTTTCCAAAAAGTATATTTTTTTAACCTTTTTTTTAAACCTTTTTAGTTTTGTAAAACCATTTCATTTTTTCTAAACCTTTTGTTGTTCCTAGCTCTGTCATTTTTTCTAACCCATTTATTTTTTGAAACCCTTTTATTTTTTAAAACCTTTTAGTTTTAAAATGCTATTATTTTATCAAAACCTTTTATTTTTAAAGGACCCATTTCATTTTTCAAATCCACATATTTTTTTCAAACCCTTTTAATTTTTAGACTGTTTTATTTAATCAAAAATTTTTATTTTCTGAAACCTTTTTATTTTCGCAAACCCTTTTATTTATTCTAAACCTTTTCTTAAACCATTTTTTTCTAACCCTTTTTATTTTTTTAAACAATTTATACTCTACAAGCCATTTATTTTTTCAATCCCCATTATTTTTTAATTCTTTTAACTCTTTTAAATAATTTTATTTTTTCAAACTCTTTTATTTTTTTTAACCCCCTTATTTTCTAAAACTCTCTTATTTTATTAAAGTGTTTTTTAGACCCATTTATATTCTCAAAGCCATTTATATTTCAAACATGATTATTTTTTCAACCTTTTTTCAAACCCTTTTATTTTTTTCAAACTTTTACTTTTTTTAACCATTATATCTTTTCAAATTCTTTTTTTCAAACCCTTATTTTTTCAAACCTTCTTATTGGTTCAAAAACCTATTATTTTTTTAAAACCTTTTTATTTTTTCAAACCATTTTATTTTTCTCAAGTAGTTTATTTTTTAAACTCTTTATTTCCGTAGAACCATTTTATTTTTTCTAATGCTTATTTTTCTAACTCTTTTATTTTTTCTAACCCTTATAGTTTTTTTAGGCCTTACAATATTTTCAATTCTTTTTATTTTTTCAGCCCTCCCTTTTATTTTTTCAAACCTTTTATTTTTTTTCAAATGCTTTTATTTTTTGAAACCATTTATGTCTTTAAACACTTTCATTTATCAAAACCTATTTTTTTTCAACCCTTTTATTTTTTTCAAAACCTTTTTTCTTCAAACCCTATAATGTTTTTGAACCACACTATTTTCTCAAACCCTTTTTATTTTTTCAAACACTTTTATCTTTCCAGACCCTTTTATATTTTCAAACTATATTATCTTATCAAAACCTTTTTTTTTTCAACCCTATTATTTTTTTAACCCTGTCATTTCTAAAACACTCTTATTTAAGAAAACCTTTTATTTTTTAAGCCCATTTATATTTTCAAACCCCGTTCATTTTCCAATTCCATTTTTTTTCAAACCCTTTTATTTTTTCAAACCTTTTTATGTTTTTCAACCCTTCTAGTTTTCCAACCCTTTTATTTTTTGAAACTTTCTTATTTTATCAAAACCTTTTATTTTTCTAAACCCTTTCATATTTTTGAAGACATTATTTTTTTCTAAAACAATTATTTTTTCAACCATTTTATCTTTCCAGACCACTTCATTTTTCAACCTTTTTATCTTTTCAAACAATTTAATTTTTTGAAACCTTTTATTTTTTTTTTCTGCCCATTTATTTTTCCAACTTTTATTTTTTCTCAAACCCTTTTATTTTTTTCAAACCAACTTTTTAAAGATATTTTATTTTTTAAGAACCCATTTCATTTTTCAAATCTTTATATTTTTTTTAAACACATTCAATTTTTAGACCCTTTAACATTTTCCAGCCCTTTTATTTTCATAAACCCTTTTATTTTTTTCTAACCCTTGCTTTAAACCTTTTTGTAACCCTTTTATTTTTTAAAACCCATTTATTTTATCAATCCCTTGTAATTTTTTCCAAACCTTTTCCTTATTTAAAAATTTTATTTTTCCAAACCCTTTTATTTTTTTCAAACCTATATAGTTTTTCAACCTTTTTATCTTCTAAAACACACTTATTTTATCAAAACCATTCACTTTTTCAAAAGCATTTATATTTTCAAATCCATTTATTTGTTCAAACAAGATTATTTCTTCATTCTTTTTTATATTTTCGAACCCTTTTGTTTTTTTAAACCCTTTAAATTTTGAAACCTTTTATTTATTTAGCCCTTTTATTTTCTAAAATTCTTCTATTTTTTCAAACACTTTTACTTTAAAACCATCTTATTTCTCAAAAAGACTTTTCTTTCTTTAGAACCCTTTTATTTTTTCAAACCAATTTATTTTTTTCACCCTTTTATTTTCGTAGAACCTTTTTATTTTTTCTAATGCATTTGTTTTTTCGAACCCATTTATTTTTTCAAACCTTTTTATTTTTTAGACCCTTTTATTTTCTATAATGCATTTTTAACACTTTTATTTTATAAAACCCTTTTATTTTTTTAGAGCTTTCATTTTTTTAGAACCCATTTCACTTTTTAAACCCTTATAATTTTTCAAATTCATTTTTTTAGACCTTAATATTTTTTTAAACACATCCATTTTTTAGAACTCCTTTTTTATATTGAACCCTTACATTCTTTTAAACCCTTTCATTTTTTTGACCCTCTTATTTTTACAAACCCGTTTATTTTCTCAAACCCTTTTATTTTTACCCTCATAATTATACAAATCCTTTTATTTTTTCAAGCCCCTCTACATTTCAAGAACCTTTTATTTTTTTCAAATTCTTATATTTTTTTAACCCATTTAATTTTTCAAACTCTCTTATTTTATCAAAACCTTTTATTTTTTCAAATTCGTTTATATTTTCAAACCCTTTTATTTTTTTAAGAAAATTTTTTGAACCTGTTATTTATTCAAACCCTTTGATTTTTTGAAACCTTTTATTTTTTTCAAATTATTTTATTTTTTAAAAACTTTTTATTTTTTTAGACCCAGTTATCTGTTCAGAAACTTTTTATTTTTTAAGAACCCTTTTAGTTTTTCAAATAGTTTATCTTTTTAACCTTTTTATTTTGCTCAGAAACTTTTTATTTTTTGAACCCATTTACTTTTGAGAAAACTATTTTACTTTTTCTAACCCTTCTGTTTTTTTCTAATCCATTTATTCTTCTAGAACCATTTATTTTTTTAAACCCTTTTATTTTTTTTTGTCCTTTTATTTTTTCAAATAACTTTTAAAACCTTTTATTTTCATCCAAATTCTTTTATTTTCTGAAAATCTTTTATTTTTTTAGAACCCCTTTCATTTTTCAAACCCATTCAATTTATAGACCATTTTACTTTCTCAAACCCTTTTATTTTCTGAAATCATTGATTTTCATAAAACTTTTTGTTTTTTCAAACCCTTCAAATTTTTTGCAACCCACTTACTTTTTCATCCCCTTTTATTTTTTTCAAAACCTTTTAGCCTTTTAAAAGATTTTATTTTTTCATACTATTACTATTTTTCAAACCTTTATGGTTTTTGAACCCTTTTGTTTTCTAAAACTCTGTTATTATATCAAAACCATTTATTTTTACAAACTCGTTTATATTTTCAAATTTTTTCAAACATGATTATTTTTTCAATCCTTTTAAATTTTCAAACACCTCTATTTTTTCAATCCTTTTATCTTTTTCAGACCCTATAATTTTTAAAACCTTTTATTTTTTTCAGCCAATTATATTTTCAAATTCTTTTATCATTTTTATACCCTTTTTTTTTCAAACCATTTTATTTGTTTAGACACTTTTATTTTTTCAGAACCCTTTTATTTTTTCAAACCAATTTATTTTTTAAATCAATTTATTTTTTAACCCTTTTATTTTTGTAGAACTATTTTACTTTTTCTAACGTTTTTATTTTTTCTAAACCTCTTATTTTTTGAAACCTTTTTATTTTTTTAGCCCATGTATTTTTTCAACCCCTTTTATTTTTTCAAACTTTATATTTTTAAACACTATTATTTTCCTAAACCTTTTATTTTTTCAAAACCTTTTATTTCTTTGGAACCCATTTCATTTTTCAAAACCCTTTATTTTTTCAAATGCTTTTATTTTTTTAGAACCCCTTTCTTTCTTCAAACCCTTATATTTTTTTAAACGCTTTCATTTTTTCGTACCCATTTATTTTTACAAACCCATTTATTTTCTCAAACCCTTTCATTTTCTAAAACTCTTTTATTATTTCATACTAATTTATTTACCCAAATCCTTTTATTTTTTCAAGCCCTTTAACATTTTAGGAAGCTTTTATTTTTTCCACCTTTTAATTTTTCAAACTCTCTTATTTTATCAAGACCTTTTGTTATTTTAAACTCATTATATTTTCAAACCCTTTCATTTTTTGGAATGATATTATTTTATCAAACGCTTTTATATTTTTAGACCCAATTATTTTTTAAGCCATTTTATTTTTTTGAACCTTTTTATTTTTTGAAACCCTTTAATTTTTTGAAACCTTTTATTTTTTTCCTTTTTATTTTTTCAAACCCTTATATTTTTTTCAAGCCCTTTTATTGTTTTAGGAACCATTATTTTTTTAGAACCCATTTATTTTTCAAACCAATTTAGTTTTTGAAATAGTTTATTTTTTGAACCCTTTTATTTTTATAGAGCGGTTTATTTTTTCTAGCCCTTTTATTTTTTCCAAACCTTTTATTCATTTAGACCCTATTATTTTTCCAAACCCATTTATTTTTTCTAGCCCTTTTATTTTTTCAAAACCTTCATTTTTTAAAACCTTGTATTTTCACAAAACCAATTCTTTTTTTTTAGAAACCATTGCTTTTTTTCAAAGCCTTTTTTTTCCAAACCCGTTTAATTTTTAGACCCTTTTACTTTTTTTGACCCTTTCACGATTTTAGACCCTTGTATTTTTTGAAACCGTTTAATTTCTAAAGCACTTTTATTTTTTTTTCAAACCCATTTATTTTTTTCTAACCTTTTTTTCCAACCATTTTTTAATAACCCTTTTACTTTTTTTCAAACCCACTCATTTTTTGTAACCCATTTATTTTTTCAACCGCTTTTACTTTTTAAACCCTTTTACTCGTTTAAAAAATTAATTTTTTTCAAACGCAATTAGTTTTTCAAACCGTTTTAGTTTTTCAACACTTTTGCCTTCTTAACACACTCATTTTATCAAAACCTTTTATTTTTTTTCAAACCTGTTTATATTTCAAAGCCACTTATTTTTTCAAAGACAATTATTTTTTTAACCATTTTATATTTTCAGGCCCATTTATTTTTCCAAACCATTTAATTTCTAAAACCTTTTATTTTTTTACCCCTTTATTTTTTCAAACCATTTTATTTTTTCAACTCTATTATTTGTTCAAAAACCTTCTATTTTTTTAAAACCTTTTTATTTTTTAAACAATTTATTTTTTCTAACCCTTTTATTTTTATAGAACTATTTTATTTTTTCTAACAATTTTGTTTTTTCTAAACCTTTTATTTTTCCTAACCTTGTTGTCTTTTAGAGCCTTTTATTTTTTCAAACCATTTAATTTTTACTAACCTTTTATTATTTCAAACCCTTTCATTTTTTCAAATGCTTTTATTTTCTCAGAACCGTTTAGTTTTTCATAACCCTTTATTTTTTTAGAGTGTATTTCATTTTTCAAACCCTTATATTTTTTCAAATTCATTCTTTGAGACCTTTTTATTTTTTCAAGCCTTTTTATTTTCAAAACCCCTTTCGTTTTTCAAACCCTTTTATATTTTTCAAACCAATTCATTTTTTCTAACCCTTTTATTTTTTCTAACCCTTTTATTTTCACTAACCCTTTAATTTTTCATACCCTTTCATTTATTCAAATCCATTTATTTTTTTTTTCAAGCCCTTCTACTTTTCAAGACCCCTTTATTTTTTTTCAAAAGCTTTCAATTTTTCAACGCTCTTAACTTTTAAAACTCTTCTTTTATCAAAACCTTTTACTTTTCAAACATGTTTCTATTTTCCAAACTATTCAAATTTCGAAACCATATTATTTTTTTAACACTTATATATTTTCAAACCCTTTTACTTTTTAAACCCATTTTATTTTTCCAAACCCATTTATTTTTTTCAAACCCTTTTATTTTTTTCAAACCTTTTATTTATTATTTTTTTTGCCCTTTGATTTTTTCAAATTTTTTATTTTCTTCAAACCTGTATTTTTTAGACCTTTTATTTATTCAAAAACCTTTTATTTTTTCATACCCTTTAACTTTTTAAAACTAATTATTTTTTTAGCCTTTTTATTTTTTACAAATACATTAATTTTTTCAAACACTTTTCTTTTTTTCAAACCTTTTATTATTTCAAACCAATTTCTTTTTTCAAATAGTTCATTTTTCTAACCTTTTTATTTTTTTCTAATCTTTTGACTTTTTTAGACCCTTTTATTTTTTCAAACCCTTTTATTTTTCTAGCCTCTTTATTTTTTAAAAACCTTTTATATTTTCAAATACATTTATTTTTTAAAACCTTTATTTTTTTCAAATGCATCTATTTTCATAAAACCATTTATTTTTTTCAGAACCCTTTATTCTTTCAAAACACATTTCATTTTTCAAACCCTTAAATTTTTTTAAATTCTTTTTTTGAGACCCTTTTATTTTTTCAAACCCATTTATTTTTTCAGAACCCCTTTCTTTTTCAAACCCTTTTAGTTTTATGAACCCTTTCATTTTCTCAAACCCTTTAATTTTCTTAAACCCTTTCATTTCTAATACCCTTTTATTTTTTTCAAATCCTTTTATATTTTCAAGCCCTCCCACTTTTCAGGACCCTTTTATTTTTTTCAAACACTTTTATTTTTCCAACCGTTTAATTTTTCAAACTCTCTTACTTTATAAAAACTATTTACTTTTTCAAAATTTATATTTTATTCTTTGAAACCCATTTACTTTTTCCAACACTTTTATATTTTCAAACCCTTTCATTTATTCAAACCCTTTTATTTTTTTCAAACCCTATTATTTCTATCAAATCTTCTATTTTTTTCTATACCTTTTATTTTTTTTTTAAATGCTTTTATTTTTCAAACCCTTTCTTTAACAAACCCTTTTATTTCTTCAAACCTATTTACTTTTTCAAACTCTCTTAAACCCAATCATATTTTGAAACCTTTTTATTTTTTTAAACCTTTTTATTTTTTCAAAACCCTTTTCTTCAAACCCATTTATTTTTTCAAGCCCCTTAACTTTTTCAAATGGTTTTATTTTTTTGAACTCTATTATTTTTTTCAAAACCTTTAATTTTTTTAAAACTTCTTTTTTATCAAAACCCTTTTTTTTCTAGCCCTTTTATTTTTTCAAGCCCATTTATATTTTCAAACCCCATTATTTTTTTCAAAACCGTTTTTTTCAAACCTTTTCTTCTTCAAACCCATTTATATTTTCAAACCCTTTTATTTTTCAAACCTTTTATTTTTTTGGCTGTTTATTTTTTGAATTTATTTTATTTTTTCAAACCCTTGTATTGTTTTATACCCTTCTACTTGTTCAAAGATCTTTTATTTTTCAAAACCAATTTATTTTTTCAAGTAAATTTATTTTTCCAAATAGTTTATCTTTTTAACACTTTTATTTTTTTAACCTTTTTACTTTTGCTAAACCAAATTATTTTTTTCTAACCCTTTTGTTTTCTCTAACCCTTTATTATTTTAGACCCTTTAATTTTTTTAGTCCCTTTTATTTTTTTACTCTTTTATTTTCTAAAAACCTTTTAATTTTTCAAGCCCCATTATATTTTCAACCTTTTAGTTTTTCAAACACTTTTATTTTGTCAAAAACTCTTATTTTTTAGGAACCCTTTATTTTTTCAGAACCCATTTTAGTTTTTTAACCCATATATTTTTTTCAAACCCTTTCAAGTTTTAGACCCATTTACTTTTACAAACCCATTTATTTTTGCAAACCCCTTTATTTTTTCAAACTCTCTAATTTTATCAAAACCAATTTTTTTAACCTTTTTATATTTTGAAACCTCTTTATTATTTAAACCCTTTTATTTTCTCAAATCCTTTAACTTTTCAAACCCTATTTATTTTTTGAAACAATTTTATTTTTCAAACTCTCTTGTCTTATCAAAATCTTTTTCTTTCCACCAATTTTATTCTTTCAACCCATTTTTTTTCAAATTCTATTAGTTAAAAAAACCATTGATTTTTCTAAGCCCATTTATATTTTCAAACCCTTTTATTTTTTCAAATCCATTTTTTCCAACCTTTTTATTCTTTTGAGCCCTTTTATATTTTTAAACTCTTACATTTTTTTTCAAACCATTTTAGCTTTTCAAACCAATTTATTATTGAACCCCCTTTATTTTTTCAGAATCCTCTCCCTTTTTTCTCACGCCTATTATTTTATCAAACCCATATACTTTTTCAAAATCCTTTAATTTTTCAAGCCATTTTTTATTTTCTAACCAATTTTCTAAAAAACATTTTTATTTTTTCAAAACTTCTATTGCTTAATCCCTTTTTTTAAAACACTTTTATCTTTTCAAAACATTTTATTTTTTTGAAACCATTTATTTTTTTTAAAACCCTTTTATTTTTTAACCAATTTAATATTTCAAACAATTTTAATTTTTCCAGCCCTTTCATTTTTTCTCAAAACCCTTTTACTTTTTAAAGCCTTTTTAGTTTTTATAGCCCATTAATTTTTTTTCAAACCCGTTCATATTTTCTAACACTTTTATTTATTAAAACCCATATATTTTGTCAAACCGTTTTATTTTATGACCATTTTATTTTTTCAACCCAATTATTTTTTCAAACACTTTTATTTTTTAAACCATTTTATCATTTCAAACACCTTTATTTTGCCAAACCCTTTCACTTTTTTAAAACTATTTTACATTTTCAAATCTTATTTTTTCCAACCGTTTTATCTTTCAAACCCTTTTATTTTGTCAAACCCTTTTAGTTTTTCGACCCTTTTATTTTTACAAACCCTTTTATTTTATCAAAACTTTTTATTTTTTTGGAACCCTTTCATTTTTTCTAACCCTTTCACTTTTTTCAAAACCGGTTATTTTTTCAAACCCTTCTATTTTTTTCAAAACTTTTTTATTTTTTCAACCCTGTTCTTTTTTCAAACTCTATTATTTTATCAAAACCTATTTTTTTAAAACCATTTATATTATAAAGGCCTTCTATTTATTCAAAACCCATTTATTATTTCAAAAAATTTATTTTATTAAACTATTTTATTTTTTCTAACCCTTTTTTCTTCAAACCCTTTTATTTTTTCAAAATGCTTTACAAACCCCTTTATTTCTTCCAACCCTTTTCTTTATTCAAACCCTTTTACTTTTTCAAACCCTTTTCTTTTTTCAAACCCTTTTATTTCTTAAAGCCCTTTTAATTTTTTTCAAGCCTTAAAATTTTTTTAGAACTTTTTATTTTTTTAAACCCTTTCATTTTTTCAGACCCATTTATTTTTTTCAAACCCTTTTGTTTTTAAACCCTTTTATGTCTTGACTTCTTTTTATTTTTTCAGAACACTTTTATTTTTTCAAGCCCTTTTATTTTTTCAAACCTTTATATTTTTTCAAACTTTTTTTTAGAACCCTAGCATTTTTTCAAAGCCTTTTCTTTTTTCTAACCCTTTTATTTTTTCAAACCTTTTTATTTTTCTCTAATACTTTCACTTTTACAAACCATTTCAGTTTATCTAACCCTTTTCTTTTTACAAACCCTTTTTTTGAACTTTTATTTTTTTCAACCCCTTTATCGTTTCAAACACTTTTATTTTTTCAAACCCTTTTATTTTTTGAACAGCTTTATTTTTTCAAACTATTTTATTTTTTCAAACCCATTTATTTCTTTCAAACCCTTTTATCTTCATAAACCCTTTCACTTTGTGGAAACATTTTTTTCTTCAAACCTTTTTGTTTTTTCAAACCTTTTTTTAGACCTTTTCTTTTTTTAGAGGCCTTTTGTTCTTTTAAAACCCTTTTATTTTTTTAAAACCTTTTTATTTTTTCAAACTCCTATATTTCTTTCAAGCCCTTCAACTTTTTAAGAACCCTTTTCTTTTTTCTAAAATTTTATTTTTTTCAACCCCTTATTTTTATTAAACAATTATTTTTTTCAAAATCTTTTATTTCTTCAAATCCTTCTATTTTTTTAGACCATTTATTTTTTCAAACCCTTTTCTTTTTCAAACCATTTTATTTTTGAAACCCTTTTATTTTTTTAGAAACCTTTATTGTTTCAACCCCTTTTATTTTTTAAAACCCTTTTTTTAAACCTTTTTTTTCAAACTATTTTGCTTTCTCTAGCACTTTTATTTTTAAAGTTGTTTCATATCTTCTAACCTTTTTATTTTTTAAAACCCTTTACTTTTTCGAACACATTTATTTTTTTAACCTTTTATTTTTTTCAAATGCTTTTATTTTTTAAAAATGTTTTATTTTTTTCAAACCCTTTTATTTTTTCAGGCCCATTTATTTTTTTTCAAACCATTTTATTTTTAAACCTTTTTTTGGAAAACTTTTATTTTTTTCAAAACCTTTTTTCTTCTTACCCTCTTCTTTCTTCAAACCTATTTATTTTTTGAAACCCTTTTATTTCTTTTTTAGCCTTTTTATTTTTTTAGAACCTTTTAATTTTTTCAAACCCTTTCATTTTTTGAAACACTTTGATTTGTTAAAACCCATATATTGTGTCAAAACCTTTTATTTTTTAACCATTTTATTTGTTAACCCAATTATTTTTTTAAACACTTTTATTTTTTCAAACCATTTTATTATTTCAAGACCTTTGTTTTTCAATCCCTTCATTTTTTGAAACCATTTCACTTTTTCAAATCCTTTTATTTTTTTCAAACCATTTTAGTTTTTTGAACCGCTTAATTCTCATTTTTCTATTCTCTATTTCATTCTAATTTTTTCTATTCACAATTTATTCTATTACATTTTCTTGTGTTTCCCTTTTTAGTATTCTTTTTTTACCTATTTTTTCATTCTATTCTCTTTTTCATATTCCCTTTTTATTGTGTTCTCTTTTTTTATTATCTTTTTTTTTTCAATTCCCTTTATTTCTATTTGCTTTTATGTATTCTTTTTTCCTCTATTTTATTCTATTTCTTCTTTTTTATTTTTTTGTATTCCATTTTTTTACTTATCATTTTCTATTCGCCTTTTTATTTCTTTTTTTCGATTCTCCTTTTTTCTATTGACTTATTTTTTCTATTCTTTACTTATTTCTGCTATGTTTTCTCTATTTTTTAATTTAATATCTTCTATTTATTATATTCTCTACTTTTTTAATTTTTTCCATATTCCCTGTTTATTTCTACTATTTTTTTTGTTCTTTATTTTTATTATCTACTTCTTTCAACTATTTTTTTTGTTTTCTATATTTTTTAAATCCTCTAATTTCTCCATTCTCTTCTTTTCCTATTTGTTCTTTATTTATGCTATTTTTTCTAATTCTCTATTTTTCTATTACCTTTTTGTTTTTATTCTCTATTTACTTGTATATTTTACTTCTATTTTTCATTCTTTATATTTTTGATGTTTTCAATTCATAGTTTTTCTGATTTGTTTTTCCTACTTATTTAATTCTACTACTCTATTATATTCTCTATTTAATTTTACTATTCTTTGTTTATTTTTACTTTTTTCTTTTCTTTATTGATTTCTATTATGCTTTTTATATCCCCTATTTTTTGTATTCTTTTTTTTTCTATTCTTTTTCTTATGTTTAATATTTTTTTTCTATTTTTAGTTTCTACCCCTATTTTTAATATTCGCTTCTTCTATTTCGTTTTTTCTATTCCCTTTTTATTCAATTGCTTTTTCTCTATTCTCTTTTTTCTATGCTCTTTTTTTCTATACTTTTAGTTTCTCAATGCTTTTTTTTATTTTAATTTTTTCTATTATTTTTTCTAATCTCTTATTTTTTTTCATTTTCTTTTTTTCTGTGTTTTATTCTTTTTTCTTCTAATCTTCTTTTTTAATTTGCTACTTTCCCATCTCTTTTTATCTATTTTCTATTTTTTTCTATTCGATGTTTTCCTTTTCTCTATTTATTTTTACTATTTCTTTCTATTCTCTATTCTTTTCTATTACATTTTTTCCATTCTCTATTTACTTCTACTACTTTCCTCCTATTATCTATTCTTTATAGTCTCTATTTTTCAATTCTCATTGTTTTTATTCTCTATTTATTTCTGCTATTTTTTATTCATGATTTGTAATATTTTCTACTTTTCTATTTTTTCCTATTCGCTACTTGATTCTACTATTTTTCTATTCTCTATTTTTTTTATTACCTACTTCTTTCAACTATTTTTTTTATATACTATCTTTTTAAATTCTCTGATTTCTATATACTTTTCATCATATTCTCTATTTATTTCTATTATTTTTTTTTCTATCCTCAATTTTTGTTATTATCTACTTCTTTTAATAATTTTTTTATATTCTATATTTTCAAATTCTTTAATTTCTATATTCTTTTTTAGTATTCTCTATATATTTTCACTATTTTTTAATTTTATATTTTTCTATTACTTTTCGTTTCTATTTTCCATTTATTTCTACCTATTGTTCCTTTTTTGAATTCTTTATTTTTATCTATTTTAATCTATTTTCTATTCTCCTTTTTTCTATTTTCTATTCTTTTTTTAATTTCTTTTTTATTCCTTTTTTAATATATTTCTTTTTTTAATTCTCTTTTTTCTAGTCTCTTTATTTTATTTTCTTTTTATCTATTTTTATCTATTTTATTTTCTTTATTCCATTTTCTTCTATTCTCTATTTTCATTTTTTCTATTTTCTTTGCTTATTACCTTTTTCATTCTCATTTTCTTCTATTATTCTCATTTTCTTTTGAATTCTTTTTCAATTCTCTATTTCTTTCTAATACTCAATTTAGAAATTAGTGAGTGATTTTCTAACATTCCATGCAAGCCCTAACTTCAATTAGGTTGGTAATCCTATTATGCATGCAACTCCAAAATCTTAAAGAATATAAACTAACCTAACCTAAGAAAGTTAGAAAGTTACCTTAATTGGTGCTCCCCTGCAACGGCGCTAAAAATTTTATTGCAAATCTCCAAGTGCAAAGTTATCTGATGTAGTAATATCTTGGTGAGTACAAGATCGAATTTACAATGAGCAAATATGATTAGGTCCTTTTCAACTTAACAAAAGTCTAAACTAATGAAACAAATGATTCCTAATTCTAAAATCAATCCTAAACCTATTCCTACGCTCTAATCAATGCAATAATGCATGATATGCATGAAACAATGCATGAATGACTTAGTCCTAGAAAAGCAAAATATTAAGATGCATGCTAAAATTCTTCTAAGTATGAAACTACTTGTATATAACCTATGTTTCAAGGCTCTATACAACTGACAAAAATGATCTAAACCTAAACTTAATAGATTGAATTTATACCTTAATGATGCATGTTTCAAACAAAACAAATGGAATTGAAAAAGAATCTGAAACAAAGAAAATATGCATAAATAAAGATAACCAATACAATCTGAAACTACAGAATTTCTGCACACAGGTAGTTTGTTCACTTTGTGTTCAAGCCCTTTGTTTCTAGACTTCCCGAATTATTTTCACTTGAAACTTAGGCTTTTGAATGTAAACCTTTCAAAGTTCAATTTCGCCAATTTTTACAAAAAAAAAAATTCAATGATTTGATCAAGTAATCAATTCCAAATTTTCGAACAAAAACATGTCTACTGTAGAAATCTGTATACAGACTATTTTACTAGTATGTGTTTAAGCCACTGAGAATCTAACTTCCCAAAAATCTTTTTTCTTTAAAATCTATGTAGTTTAAATTTATTTTATTAAGAAACAATTCCTCCAAATTTCAAGACAAAATAATATCACTGAGTAGATTTTAAATTGTCAAGATTTTGACTAAAAGCACCACTATATGCTATCTTTTTGTGTAGTCTCTTTTTTAATCCGAATTTTAACTTTTTACTCATAAATTTCAGATCTAAGAATTAAATTTTCAAAAACTAAAACTCACCATAAATCTCATGCAATGATTCTAAAACCTAATTCCATCCTTAAGTTATGCAAGATCTAAACACAATAATCAAAATAGTATAAAAACAATGAATTTAAATGTAGTAAAACTTGGAATTGGAATGTAGTGAACTTGAATGCAAATGTAGTCGAACAAATATTTAAATGTAGTAAGCATGAATTTAAATGTAGTTCAAGTAGTAGAATACTTTTCTAAAATCGCATCAATCATAAGATTCACCCATTATTTTAAACATAACAATGTAGATTAGGGTTGTCAATCCCATCAAAAGCATCATTATCAAAACAAAAGATCAACCATGTAAAAGACAAGATCTAAAAGCAAAGTAGAATTTTACTAATGAAGTGGTGTTCTTTACAAAGAATTTACATCAACTGAAACAAAAAAGAATTACTACTTACACTAGGATGGATTGGAACCACCTTCTTCTTATGGATGGTGGACCAAGTTGGTGGTGTGGCCAATACCGAACCTTCTTTATGAGCATTTTTTATGGAGAGAACTTGAACAAGAGAGAATGTAGTAAAGAGAGGATTAGTAGAGGGAGAGAGAAACAACCATAGCTAGGGTCCTTCAAACTTCCTTAAGTAGATTTTGGCATTCCAAGTCCCTCTCTCATGAAACTCCTTTGAAAATTGCAACAATCTCCTTTGAGATGGGGCTTGTTTCTTAGCCAACAAGTTTGGATGAGATTTGGATTGAGTAAAAGTGAATTTTCTTGCTAAAGTTCTAATGAACCCACCTTTTGATTTTTTGCTAAAACTTGCCAAAGGATAGGGCCCACCTTTGATGAGACAATCTCAATCCCAAGTAGGAAAATCATAGCGACAGTCTCAAGGTCATAACTTTCTCATTTCAGCTCCAAATTACACAATCTTGGGCAATAGATATCTACTTTGAAAGAGCTTTCCAATGGTGCCAATATTGGCTCAATCCGATGTACGGTTTGAGAGATATGATTATTTTAATCCAAACTATCCTAAAAAAACCAAGATTGACTTTCCTTCTTCGATACAGTTCTTCTTTTTTTCAATTATCACTTTCTCTTTCCTTCTTAATCTCCAAGATTGATAAGGATAAGATAAGGAGGAGTCTTGTGCTGAAAATGTCCTTAGATTTGAGCCAAAAGCAATGGCAATAAGGCCCACTTAAAGAAGGGCCCACTTTTCTTCAGTTTTTCTTCAATTTTAAGTGGAGTAGGGTCTACCTCCTTGGCTGGACGTCCAAGGCTGAGGAAGAGCATCCCTTGGATGTGCAAAATACTACTTGAAAGGATAGGGATCTATCTCCTATGATAGCTTATCCTTTTCCAACTAAAACTCTCTTTTCTCTCATGAATTATCTCATTTCTTTCTTAAATTTTGCATAAATAATGGGGAGACAATTTAAAAGAGTTTAAGTGTGATCCAAACATGAAAATAGAGAAGACTTGGATGTGCATGCTTATGTGTGGGTCCCCTTGTGGTTTTGCAAACTTCTTATTGCATTATTTCTTTAATTACTGCATCATCATGGTATTTCATCGAATTATTTTATAAAATTCGATAGGTACAATTCAAGTGGAATGAATGAACTCCCTTTTACCCATGACACATGTGTGAGCTCTCCACATGTGTGAATGTTTGCATGGTCTGCTGACTTCAAATTCTTCTCTGTTCTTATTCTGATCAGCACAATTTCATCTCCAATCTTCACTGCAAACCCAATATGATTTTATAAGCTACATGTGGGTCCTAATCAAGAATCCTAATGTCAATAGGATTCTTTATTCAGGAAGGGTATCTCTTCCAATTGACAGCTAGTGGGTCCCAGTTTTTACAGTACCTGTAAAAAAAGATTAAACGATAAAAATTAATAGAGCTCTAGTCCAACTATGACTCTTCGCAAATAGTCTTGATTCAACTAGGATTCCTCCAAAATTTTGAAAAATGATATGAAACAAGTGGAATATTGTAGTGACTGATGATTCCAGTGATTTCATGCATGAAACTATGACATTTTATGTGAAATGATAGTTTTACCCGTGAAGTCACAAATGCATGATTGCAAACTCATTTCACATGAAATGATAACATAAGATGACATCATTGTAAATGTTTTGACTTAAATAAACTAATGATGAATTAATTTCAAATCATTTCATGAGGATCAAGGTTTAACAAATATTTTGAAAATTAGGGTTTCAAAAAAAACAATTTTCATGATTTTGTGCTAAAATGATGATTTTTGAGAGAATTATGCATTAAACATAAAATATGGATTTCAAGTACACTAATCATGATTCTGCCCTAGTTGATGCAGTTTAGAATGATTAAGTCCTTAAAATAAATGAAATTATATATGAAAAAGTGAAGTCTTAAGGACTCATCAATAGGGTTTTAGGGGTTTAGGGTTGTAGGATTTAAGGTTTAGGGTTTAGTCTTTTGGGTATAGGGTTATAGGGTTTAGGGTTTGGGCTTTGGGGTTTAGGGTTTTGGCTTTGCTGTTTGGGGTTTAGTGTTTTGTGTTTAAGGTTTACAGTTTAGGGTTTGGGGTTTGGGGTTTAGGGTTTAGGGTTTAAGAGTTTAGTTTTCAGGGTTCAGGGTTTAGAGTTTGGGTTTGGGGCTGGGCATTTAGGGTTAAGGTTTAGGCTTTAGGGTTTTAGGTTTGGGGTATTAGGTTTAGGTTAAGGGTTCAAGGTTTAGGCTTTTAAGATTTTAGAGTTTAGTGTTTGTGTTTAAGGGTTTTGGGGTTTAGGGGTTAGGGTTAAGCATTTAGAGTTTAGGGTATCGGGTTTAAGGTTGAGGGTTTTAGTGTTTAGGGTTCATGGTTCCGGGTTTAGTGTTCAGGTTTTAGGGGTTTTGGGTTGTAGTGTTTAGGTTTTAAGGTTTTAGGGTTTAGGGTTTTAACGTAGCAGGGTGTAGGGTTTAGGGTGGTTTAGGGTTTTAGGTTTTAGGGTTAGGGTTCAAGGGTTCAAGGATCAGGTTTTAGGGTTTCAGGTTTAGGGTTTAGGGTTTTGGGTTTGGGTTTTGGCTTAGCATTTTGGGTTTTGGGTTTTTGGTTTAAGGTCTTAGGGATTAGTGTTTAAGGTTTAGGGTTTAAAGTTTTAGGGTTTAGAGTCTTTTGTTTAGTGGTTTTGGGGTTAGAGTTTAACAGTTAGGGTTTAGGGTATAGGGTTGAGAGTTGAGGGTTTTAGTGTTTAGGGTTCAAGGTTCTAGGTTCAAGGTTCAGGATTCAGGTTTTAAGGGTTTAGGGTTTTTAGGATTTAGGCTTTACAGTTTTAGGGTTTAGGGTTGGGTTTTAGGGTTTAGAGTTTAGGTTATTAAGGTTTTATGGTTTAGGGACTAGGTTTTAGGGTTTAGGGTTTAGGATTAGCACCAAGAACCGACCAATCTTCACAAAGTATCCTGTCTCTCCCTCATGTCTTTCTTGACTTACCAAGATTGAGAATCAACAAAGCCACACATGAGGAGAAAATCAACATGCAAAGATTTACATGGTTGGCAAACTCACCACATCCATGGAAAACTAATTTTCACTATTCAGCCCAACATGGTTGGTTAATCTCTATAAACCACGGAGGAGAAAGCTCTTTCCTCTCTCACACTAAGTCTAGGGTTATAGATTATATTAACGTATAATCTACTTTTTCTTGGCCCTCCTAAGAAACCATGTGTTAGTCAAGAAGAAAGCTTGCTACAATAACCAAAATACCTACAATCCTAAATCTAATCATTGGCCAATCTAATGAACCAACCTGGTTAAACTGGAATAAAAGACAAAAACCAACAACAATGTAACAACTATGTTTAATTGTGATACAAGGTGTGGGATGAGAAAATAATATAGAAATCCATGATCAACTTCTATGCGAACAACACTAATGCCATGAGGAAAGCCATCCAACACAATCTTACTATAAGTTACCCCCTTCTATCCTCACACAATCTTACTATAAGTTACCCCCTTCTATCCTTAGAAATTTTTAGTGTTATAAAATGACAATTACTTTTCATTACAGGAGGGATGGACGGATAAAATCCTGGAATGGGAGACTTGTACAAAATCAGTGGCTTGCCTTAACAAGTAAGCTAAGCATTCACTTTTGCATGAAACAATTTTTTCCAAGCACCATACTAATGATAAAATTAAACTTGTAGGTACGTGGCAGAAAGTGTTCAACTAGCATGTGATTCTGCATACAAGGTTGTTGATCAAAATTCAACATTAGGAGCTAAGGGAAGGAAGAAATTTTGTATTCAATTAAAATTACTTTATGTAGTTTCATTCTTGGGTGTTAATCCAGATTGAATGTTCATTGATCATAGATGACGATCTCTTTTCTTGGCTTCCAGTTGTTCAAAAAAGGTTTCACAAGCTGGTGTGAGATTGGTAGTGGTTCTCAATTAGAGCTTTGACAAGAGTGCTAGGGAAAAGTTCTCAATGATCGCAGTAGTTTCAATGCTTGTAGGAGCTTATGCAAAGTCCATTATATGGCTTAAGGCATAATTCATATGGAGTTATAACTTGTAAACCTACCAGTAGAGAAGTCCAATGTTTAGAACTGAGTTCTTAGAATTTAAAATAGTTTGGGGTGAAAGTAGTTATTCAGCTATGGTGGGATCATATATGGATCATATATTACAATGATATCCACATAAGGGTGCACCGCCTCTATTTGGTAAGAAAGTTCTCATGTCATAATGAAATCATCACCCTTACTCTCATGGCCATGATTGTATACTTTAACCAATCTGATGACTCCCACAAGGATACTTTAACCGATCTGATGACTCCCACAATGAACAGACAATAACTTAACAATTGTAACTCTTCAACACAAAGCCTACAAAAAAGATGATTCAAAAGGAAAAAAAATGGGCTATCATATCCTAAGTGGAAGAAAAGGCATGCAAATTAGTTGTTGTGAAGATATAGTGTTGGGGTTTTAATTGGGACATGTTTGGTTCAACAGCCATCGATATAGAAGTTGCTACTCAATCCATCATGGCCTACATGCTACACATGATGCATCACATGCAAAATGGATTGAACTCTTGAATGTGAGATTTGAGGATTGTATTCTACAGCTATAATCTATTTTGCCTTTTTAAAATTTTGATATGTAACAAAGATAAACCGATCAATATATATAACAAAGATAAGTCTCCAATTACGTTGGGAAGCCTATCTTCTGGAGAGTTGCAACAAGATCCCATTGAATGATAAATAGAGTACAAGAATCCACTTGAATGATAAATAGAAAAAGAATCAATCTCATGGATAATATCTCTAACAATCAAATAAATGGTGAGATATAAATCAAGAGCAAGGTGCATGAGTAAATGATTATTCCAAGCACTTTTTAACCTAAGTGCACTATTAGTATAAAAGTAAAGTTTTCATTGGGAGAATGTTGCTAGAGTCATGAGTATTGCTACGGAAACAATGGTCTCTAACACAAATGTATGAATCATCCATTTAATTCACCCGCCAAATTACTGCCACACCTAAGTCCATTTGCCTAAAGATTAATATAATGTTATTCTATGATCTGAATCTTCTCTACATTAGAAATTTCCTTAATTAAATTTAGATTATTCATGCCCCAATGCACTTAAACACTTAAGCTCTTCCGGTGCCACAAATGATTAGCATAGCTTCACTATCATCAACCACCATTTAATCAAAACATTCAGTACTTCATCTTCTTTATGATTTATCTGTCACCCAAACTTAAAAGGAACCTTCAGTAGTTCACAAATTTGAAATGTTGGAGCAGCATTCATTTATTATTTAAAATAAGGAAAAAAATTAATTTATGAGAAAATGAGTGTTTTACTTAACATCATTAACTCCTTTAGTCGGTGCCTTCTTTTCATTAAAGCCTTTAGTCAGCACCTTAGTGATCACATGAGCAATAATTCCAATCAAACAGCCGAACAGACACAACAACATTTAATGCCACGTCTCAACCTCATTCTTTAGGTCATCATGATAAGCTTGCCTAAACAATAAAAAGCCAAATGAACATGTCACTGCCAGCGAGCAAAAATTCTCATTCATTACTAACATAAAAGGATAGTAAAATTATGTGGTCATAGTCCCTGCTACAAGTATGGTAGCAATATACTGGGGTCTTGGTTTTGTTTGAGTTCATTCCATTATGTGTGTGATCAAGGTATAGATATTGATTTCATCATCCCTAGGCCTTGACTTTATTTGAGTGGTCCATCATTTATGACTAGGATATTGATATCAACGTTATCATGGGCTGCTCATATGTCAAAAACTCCCTTGTGGACACAGGGAATCAAACCTTGATCAGTGCCAAGATGTGAGTGTTTGATAGTGGCTATTGATGGCATGAAGTAACCAACAGTGGCTTGGTCAAGTTATACAAGTTTTGGTAGGTTTTGATATTTGAGTTACATTAAGACCGGGATTTAATTCCTCTAATGAAACAATCAATCATTTAACAGATGGCATCAAATCGACCCTTTATAATAGGGACATGCAAAAACCATCCACATAATGGCACGAGGCTAGTGGCTATTGATGGCATGACTCGACCAAAGAGGCTTGGTCAAGTTGTACAAGTTTTGGTAGTGTTTGAAAGTCTAAGTTACATTGAGCCCAAGAACTAATTTCGTTGATGAAACAGTCAATCATTTAGCAGATGGCATCAATTTGATTACTTAATAGGGACATGTAGAAACCATTAACACAGTGACAAGAGGCTAGGTTCCTGATCTAGGTTTCCAACTCGTGATCTATCCACAGCGATGATCAACAAATCAACAGCCTAGATCAACACCAACTACCTTGTTCATGTCAATGACCTTTTCCTATAGTTTCTTGTGAATTTTGAAACTATCATTCATCATTCAATCATTTAAGTAAAGCAGAACATTAGTAACAGGAGCTTAGTAAATTGGAGACAACCTTGCAGCGAAAAGATCAACAACCAACGAGTGAATCCAAGCAGATGCCGATGTCATTTCACTCGAAAACATTTTTAACATACCAAGTAGCTGCACAAAAAAAATTTTCATCAATAGGGAAGATGAAAAAAAAAAATTTAAGGAGCAACCTCATACCCATCAAGCAATTGAGATGCCTACATGGATACATTTAGGATGTTTGCAACTTGGGCTAGTCCAAATTATTATGTTCAGTTAGGTTGGCAATAAGTGAAGCTAAATATGGATTTCTCTCTCTCTCTCTCTCTCTCTCTCTCTCTCTTTCTCTCTCTCACTCACTCACTCACTCACTCACTCACTCACTCACAAACACATCAATCATTAATTCCAATGCCCAGCATGAGTTAATTGCTCTAGATATTGGGTCAGAGTGCATCATAGTGGTACCCTTCAGATGGTGGGTGCAGATTTCGAACACTTACGCCATGTTGTCAAGTGTCCGAGAAACTAGTTTGGCCATCTGAATCATCTGATTGGACATGTATACATGGCTCTTGGGTAGCAAGTTAGATGTGAATGATATTTAGCCCAAACGAACATCTGCAGCCTCAATGAGAAATGCATGGGATAAAAGGAAAAAAAATAAGGTCCCTATATTTCTTATTAAACATAATTCACTCTATGAGACTGGATTAGTATGCACTATACTATCTATTGGTGTGGAGTTGTGGATGTTGTAGTGGGGTAGATCCATGAATAAGGGATAGACCTATGGAAACAAGTATTTACTTGCAAACATCAGCTGTAAGGTGTTCGGTGTCCATGATTGATAGAAAAGATACGCATAAAGAATCCCAAGTACAATGTAAGCCATCACATTGCATGGAGAAAAATCTGCAATTTATTAGAAAAGTTGCAATTTTAATAAAAGTTGCACATGGGCTAAGAGACTAGTTGTATTTGCACACATATGGTGCACCACAACTTTTAAAGCACTTAAATATCTCTCTCTATGTATATACATATATATATGTAACGGTGTGTGTATTACACATAGTACCTTGCTCCTATATAGATGTCTCGCATGGTCTCCTATAAAGCCCACCTAAGGGCACCATCAATCACAGTTGATGTGGTGAAAAGATCCAAATGGGATTGGCCGATGTATATATTTTCAAGTCCGTTTGATCATCCTGTGTTTCCCGCTCACTATTTTTGGAATGCAGGCTTTTTTTCTTTTTTAAATCTCATTCCAAGGGTCGAATACTCAAATGCCATCGAATCAGTTTGAGACCCATGGGATCCATCACATTATTGGGAGATTGGGTTACATGGTCGATTGATCAAAAAGGCCCGCACGGGTTGTCTAACACGGTGTGAGATATTCCCAAAGGAGCACTGGCCATAGATCAAGGGCTTGGGATAATCAAATGGAATTGAAATTATAAACATAGGTTAGTTTGATTTAGATATTTCGACCCCCCACCTCACCCATGATTGATGGGGCTAAGTAAGCTCAAGGGCAGTTGGCATGATCATCTATTCGAGATATCTGCACAAGAGCTCGACTGACCTTGGGCATCCCGTGCAGACTCCCTTGTGGGGCCCACTGAGACCATGACAATCATGGGAAAGGTGAGGGATCAAGATGAGATATAAATGTGTGCAAAATTTTAAGTCTATTAAATCATCTTAAAACCTGATCCATGGACCTTAAGTTTAATGATTTGAAAGGCATCATCTTTTTAGGATTTCAAACTAGTGATGAGCAAAAGTTGGATAAGTATCAAATTTGGGCTTTTGCCAAACTAACAGAGAGGAAGAGAAGGGGAAGGGGGGGTTGTGGGTTGGATGGATCATACATGGCCCTAGGTGTGCACCACATGACAGTCCTGTTAGGATTAGTGAATCCTTTTAATTAACTAAATATAGAGAAGAAGAAGAAGAAGAAGATCACGGTGGGAAACTTGTCATACCCAAAGAGAGGGTCAACTATCTTCTTATAATCAATAATCTGCTATTTTACATCCTATGATTGATACATGATTCATTCTAATTACATGTATCTATAAGTAATAAAGGAAATAGCATAAAAGAGAATGATATTGTACAGTTGTATAATGTTCACCAAAGCTAAGGGATCTCACACATGGGATTGTTTATGTTAAAAAAATGGGCCTTTGGTCATGGGCATGCCAAGATGGGCCACTTGCTTTTATACTCCCCCTTAAATTGATACAGCTTTTCAATAAGCATTAATTTGGAAAGAATATAATCATGATGATCTCAAGGTAAACCCTTGGTGAAGACATCTGCCAGTTGTTCAGAGGAAGAGATATAGGGTAGAGAGATTTTGTTGGAGAAAAAATGTTGATGGATAAAGTGACAATCGATCTCAATGTGCTTAGTGTGCTCATGGAAAACTGCATTTTTCACAATCCGGATAGCACTAGTGTTATCTGTATACAACGGATTTGGATCTTTTAAGAAGACACTAAATTCTTGAAGAAGGCGTTATAGCCATATGACCTCACTGCTAACAAAAGACATTGAGCAATATTCTACCTCTATCATTAATTTCAAAGGTGTGCTTTGCTTCTTGTTTTTCCATGAGATAAGAGAGGGGCCCAATAACGTGCACCATCTTGTTTTCAGTCAACAAGTATCAGGACACCAATCCGCATTAGCATATGCTTACAATTATAAGGACAATGCAAAGTGTTAAAGTAAACCATAATCATGAGTACCCTTGACATAATGCAGAATTTGATAAAACGGCTTGAAGATGTGGTTTATGTGGATTGCTGATAAATTGGCTTATAGGTTACACAACATGGGAGATGTCTGGCCAAGTCATGGTCAAATAGAGAAGGCTGCCAACCAAACGACGAAATGTTGTAGGATCTATAAGAGGATGCCCATCTTTTTTGCTCATTTTGACATAAAGCTCTATGGGAGTGGTATTGTCTTGGCATTGCTAGGTCATATAGAGTGAATTAAGTCATCAGTATATTTGGATAGAGTAACTCAAACGCCATCTCTGTTTTGTTTAACTTGTAAACCTAAAAAGTAAGTCAAAGGACCAAGGCCCTTCATTTTGAAGGTACTCATGAGATGGGATTTTAGTTCAGAGATACTAGCCTGATCATTCCTATTGATTATCATATCTTCAACATGGGAGATGTCTGGCCAAGTCATGGTCAAATAGAGAAGGCTGCCAACCAAACGACGAAATGTGGTAGGATCTATAAGAGGATGCCCATCTTTTTTGCTCATTTTGACATAAAGCTCTATGGGAGTGGTATTGTCTTGGCATTGCTAGGTCATATAGAGTGAATTAAGTCATCAGTATATTTGGATAGAGTAACTCAAATGCCATCTTTGTTTTGTTTAACTTGTAAACCTAAAAAGTAAGTTAAAGGACCAAGGCCCTTCATTTTGAAGGTACTCATGAGATGGGATTTTAGTTCAGAGATACTAGCCTGATCATTCCTATTGATTATCATATCTTCAACATAGATTAATAAAAGTGTGCAGCCACGAGAGGATCTTCGAATTAAGAGAGAGCGATCATTTGAATTTTGATAAAAGTGGGCTCGAAGGATGGTAGATCGGAATTTTTCAAACCATACACAAGGAGCTTGTTTAAGCCCATCAAAGGACTTCATCAACTTGTAGACATGCTGTGGAGGATAAATATAGCCCGGTGGAGGATGTATATACATAATTTCCTATGCATTCTTGACATCCATCTACCAAAGGGGTTAGTTACAAACTATCGCAATGCTAGTAAGCACCGAACTATAGTCATTTTGGCGACCGGTGCAAAGGTTTCATCATAATCAATTCCATACTACTGCTTGTAACCTTGGGCAACCAGTTGAGCCTTATATTTGTTAATGTTGCCATCAAGTTGATATTTAATAGAATAGACCCATTTGGTTCCATTGATGAATGTATATGCTGGAAGTGGTACCGAGTTCCAAGTTTTGTTGGATTCGACAAAGAGTAATTCATCTGTCATTGCATCATGCCAACAAAGGATATTAGCAGCTTGTGAATAAGATTTTAGAATAAGAATTGGATCCAAAGAGGTAAGCAATGCTGGAAATCCATATCAATAAGGTGAGATAAACATATGACTAGAGAACCGTAAAAGAGGTGTAGAAGTAGTACCTTTAGTAGTATCATTGTCTTAAAGAGCTAGTGGGGTCAGTGTATCGAAGGAGGGATCAGTAGGTGTTTGTCTCTGACGATGTGTGTAGACCTAGGCAACTATAGAATGACAACTAAATGGTGAAAATTAAGGAAGATAAGAGATTTGGATCTCAAAAGGACTAGCTGACTACAAATAAAATGGAACGTGTTCCAAGAAAACAACATTTTCAGAGATTTGTATGTGTCATTCTTTGGAATCATAGCACTAAAATCCTTTGTGTTCACCATTATAGCTAAAAAAACATGCATCGAGCTCCTTGTGGTGATAGTTTGTTATACTCTAATGATGGGAGATATACAAAACAAAGACACCCAAAAATCCTTAAATGTGAGTATTAGGAGGATGACCATATAGACACTCAAAATGTGAGAGTTTACCAAGGACAGAGATAGGTAACTAACTGATAATGTGGACTACTATGTGGGCTACCTCACACCAGAACTTAAGGGGAACATGGGATTCCACAAGGTGAGTTTTGATGGTTTTTAAGGGATGGCAATTTTTTCTTTCAGCAACCCCATTTTGCTACAGGGTGTGGGGAAAGGATTGTTATGAAGAATGCCTTTTCTGCTATAAAGTTATTAAAATTTGTGGGTGTATACTGACCCCCTGAGTCTGAACAAAGAACTTTAATGCTAAAGTTGAGTGGTTACCAAATTACAGAATTTTTGAAACATGGAAAAAACATCAAATTTAGATTTCAGAAAATAGATCCATGTGTAATGATAGTTGTCATCTATGAAGGTAAAATAGTACTTATAGCCAAGTCGGCTTAAGTGAGGGGCAATCCACCAAACATTGGTGCGAACAACATCAAATGAGGCAACTACACGAGAATAATGAATAGGAAAAGGTAAAACATGACTTTTGCTTAAACAACAAGATTCACACTTTGATTTTGAGAAATGAGAAACCATATAACTAAAAATTGATTTATCCAAATAACCAAATTGAAATAAAGACAACAAGTTTGGATAATTCAAATGACTAAGGCATTTATGCCAAGTGGTCCACACATTATTTAGACTACTAATGGCAGATGCAAGAAACGATTATTGTCCTTTGTCCAAGAGAAGCAGCCTACCATAGTTACTCCCCATTCTGATCACCTTCTCAATTTGTCGTTCCTATATGAAACAACCACAAGGCAAAAAGTTAACCAAATAACCAGAATCAACGAGTTGGCCAATGGAAATGCGATTCACAATTAAGCTTGAGACAAAATAAACATTAGGCAAGGTAAGGCTTCGAATAGTTATGGTTCATCGACCAGAAATTTTAAATGATCACCATTTGCGGTAGTGATTGAATCATGGCCAATGTATGGTTTATGGTTGTGCAAATTCTAGGCCACCAATGTCATGTGGTTTACAGCACTAGAGTCTAGGAACCATGTGGTGGGAATGACAGAAATGTATAGTGTGGTGGATGAATGAAATGAAAGAAATGCATTAAGAGGAGAAGACAAATCATTAAATACCCATTGAAGTAAATGCAGATGCCACATAAGAATTAATCAAGTCCCAAATATGGGCAGTGGTTAGTGTGACTGAGATAGTTTCAGAGGGAGCTAAGTCACGTGGAGTAGATTGTTGACCTTGAAGTGCAGTAGGATCGCACTTTTGTGTCTGGTCAGATTTCTTATCCCACCTTGTGCAATTGGAGATAACATGCCCATTGCGTTTGCAATAATTTCAAAATAATTTCTTCTAGCAATTCTGTGCCACTTGCTTTTACTTCTTACATTTAAAACATTGTAGTTTTTTCCCAGGTAGTAAAAAAGGATGTCTCATCAAACTGTGATAGTACCGATTGAGTAAAAAGGACCTTTGATTCCTCCGGAAGGGAATACTGAGATGAAAGTTGAGTTTCTTCACAAAGGACCTCCTAAACACATGTCTCCAAATTGGGAGAGATTTTCTGATTCATGAGTGCTACTCGTACAGGCTCAAATTCAAGATGAAGGTTCATCAAGAACTGACTAACATGGAGTTCTTCTTGTAGTTTAAAGGCTTGTGGAAGAAATTCCTTAGAAATGGATTGGAGGAGCATCTGGTCCCTTCCTATCGATAGGGTTAGGAACCCATTGTAGCATTATTAGACAATCTTATCAGTTTGGCAATATTTTTCTAATTTCATGTCCAGATGGAATCTTCGGGCTTTATTTTGTTTGTGATAAATTTTCTTTATGTTTGCCCACATGTCAGAAGCTTTTGTAAAAATTTGAAGTGCCAATGTAAAGGGGGGATCAATGGAATTGAGAATCCATGCTACAACCTTTGCATTCCATTGATTCCAACTGGCAATTGATTTTTCATCTTTAGCTAATTTTTCCCTTGTTCCATTAAAATACCCTAACATCCCTTGTCCTTCAATATAATTCTTAAGATGAAATGCCCAAGACATGTAATTGTGCCACTGAATTTAACAAAAATGACATCAATTTTGTCCATTTGATTTTAGAAAATGTTTTCAAAGAGAAGAGATGGGCTATAACACTGTTTAAAAAAAAACAGTAGAAAATACCCCCAGGGCATCCAAAAATTTTATAGCAGAAGGGGTTTTTGCTTGTTAGAACACTATGTCTTCTCTAATCTGGCTTCTAGGTCATATTGGTGACCTGATTATGTAACTTCTAAACCAAGTTTGATTGAATTTCAATGGTTGTATTTGATTATAAAGCCTTAAAACCATAACAGTTCCTAAAAAATTGCCAAACCAGAAAGCAGGTAAAGATTAACCTTTTTGAGGCTATAAAATTTTAGAAAAATAATTAATAATCCCAAGAATATTGGTCGACCAAGATGAGGGTTATTTCTGGAGATTTTGCAATCTAGTGATGGGGCCCACTTTTTGATCATAAGGCCAAATGACTATCAAGTGTGAACTAGGAAGCTTTTTATTATAGAAAAAAATAGACTTCTAGCAATTTTAAGTCTCTGATAGAGCAATCAGTCCTCTTTTAATGCAGGAAATGGAAGGGAGTAGAGAAAAGATTGTATATTCTTCTCTGTGGATTGATTTGATTACAAGATGTAAAGCCTGAGGGTTTCAGAGATTTCCTCATTTCTCTGATACCATGTTAGGATTAATGAATCCTCCTAATTAACCAGATATAGGGAAGAAGAAGAAGAAGAAGAATATCATTATGTCATACCCAAAGAGAGGGTCGACTGTCTTCTTAGAATCAATAAGTTTCTATTTTACATCCTATGATTGATACATGATTAATTCTAATTACATGTATGTGTAAGAAAGAAAGGAAAGAGCACAAAAAAGAATTATATTGTACAGTTGTATAATATTAACCAAAGCTAAGGGATCCCACACGTGGGATTGTTTATGTTAGAAAAATGGGCTTTTGGTCATGGGCTTGCCAAGATGGGCCACTTGCTTTTATGTACTTCTACAAGTGCACACAATGGATCTCCATGAGGACATCCGTAGGATAGGGCTACGCACACATCAATATTATTAATGCAGAAACTAAAATTCAACTATCAGGAAGAAGAAAAAACTAGCTTTCGTCTCTAAAAAACAACAGAAAAGCAAGGAGAACAATCATCAAAATAATACCCAGAAAGTTCAAAGGGAAACAAAAAACAATAAATTCCAATGCTTCAAGCCCTAAAAGAGCCGTTTTACTCAACATATGAAACTAATTTACTCTCTTTACATGGCTGCCCTTTACAGTATATAAGAAAAACTTTCCCTTAGGCACCATCAGCACCTATTTTACTAGTAGGTGCAACCCCCCTATGATCAATTGAACCCCCTCACACTCACTACCTCCCATGAATTGGCACAAGCCTGAATTTGATAGGCATCTAATGGTTACTCAATATTGGATTAAAATCCAAAAAAGAAACAAATGAGGCTACCTAAAACAATTAATCTTGAGGCTATATATCGAAGAGTTAAGATGATCGAATCGGGTTGTTATTTTGTACACCCTATGTCTCATTCAAATTTTTCGATTCCTCACCTCTCCCATGATTAGAATGGCACCAGGTAAGCCTGACAAAGTGGTACTCAGGAGAGGGTTGCCAGTTGCCATTGGCCCATACATTAACACACACACTTCATCTTCTTTTCCACAAAGATATAAAAATCATAAACAAGATTACAAAAAGAGTTCTAACTAAATCAATTAGTAAATATGAGAGTATTAATGCAACTAACATTGTAAAAAAGAAATATTTGAAGGAAAGAAGTCCTAAAGAGGACTTTTGGCAATTTGCTTGCACATAGGAATGTGCACAATTATAGTTGGCACACAGTACAGGCTACAGGTTCCTTATGAACTAAACCTGAATCATTTAGAGCAGAATTTTGATCTAGAATGGTTGGACCTATTGTTGGGCTAGACCGAAAATCATTTTGGGCCCAACCTTCAACTTGCACTCATAAACATGTAGGAATTGAGATGCATCACTTATGTACAGTAAATTGCAAGCAGTTAAATTACATAGGCAAACAAACACTAATCTTTTGCACTATTAATTAACACCCCCCCCCCCCCCCCCAATAGAATTATATAAATTCTTAGTTGCACCATTTCTTATACGCAAGATCTAAGCCAACACCAGTCACTGATGTTAAATTGGGATGGAGAAAACCACAATTTACTTCCATTTCTAAATTCCAACATTGGTTCCACCCAGGATGCACATTGGAATACATTAATCATCCATATTGGCAATGACAAAATTCATCCATTGGAAGTGTTGGCTATTTTGGTGGCTCTAAAGATCTTCTCTCATACTTTTCAAAGTCCTTTGATGGTGAAAAGTGACTCTTCTAATGGTATCTCTTGGGTTACAGGGACAACGGTTAAGTCTTGGAATTTTCAGTTTGTTCTCAATGAAATCAAGGAGCTGGCTTCTACTCTTTATGTAGTTTTCTCTCATGTGATCAAATTAGCTAATGGGTTTCTGGATTCTTTAGCAAAATAAGGGGTCCTTAGATCCTCTCCTTGGGAGGCTATTCATGTGTAATTCTTTCTTTGATTATAAGTCTCTTATAGTCATGTTGTTGTTTCTTTGTTGTTTGTCTCAATAAATATACCATTACTTTTCAAAAAAAAAAGACAAAATTTTAGTACACGTGAACACCTTTAGTTTCCAAAAGTCTAAGAAATCTTACAACTTCAGCTTTAGGAGCCACAACCATGAGAGCATAAAATGGAAGAACAGTAGTTGTTCCAAGAGTGAAAGCATTACTATCAACTGTAGAACTTGGAAGCCCTGCAAGAGAAACTAGATTCACTAAGACAGAAAATAGAAACTATCAGCTTGTGTCTTGTGCATGACTAATGCACAAATACTTTAAAATGGGCTACGTATCGTGTTGTATCATATCCAATACTTCACTTTTTACGTGTAAAATATGTATCCATGCCATATCTAGGAATCATAGGTGTGTGAAGGATAAAAAACTGTGTTCGAGTCTTGAATGGCATATGGATCATTTATACAAGATAGCTTGATGACAATATTTGCAAACATCACAAAAGGGTTAAGAAGTAGTAAAACTAGATTTTCAAGAATCATTGCTTAGATTTGTATTTAATCCATGAGATAAATGCTAATATCAGTAATAATGAGCTCATCATCATGGGTCCTAGACTTTTAAATTAAAAAGATACTATAGTACATTTTGGGATGCACATGCGAGATAGATAATTGGACTTACAAAAAATGATAGAAATAGAGATTAGTACATAAGTGGAAAATTCAAGTTAGCTTCAAATCCAATAAACATTATCATGAAAGCCTTGTCCTAATAGTGTTGGGATCAGCTAAATGAATTTCATTTTGCCATTCTATTCTACTTTAATCCTATGGCAAATCTTCAGATTGGTTGCAGTTCTTCAGATGTATCCTTACTATGTCCATCCATTTCCTCTTTAGGCTACCCCTTTTCCTTGAGAAGCCATCAACCTACATAGAAAAACTTTTCGTCATCAATGCCATTGTTGGCCAGCACTTGACATGTCCAAGCTATTTCAAATGAAGCTCAATTAATTTATTACCTATTTATGTTACCCCTAAATGCTCTCAAAAGTGCTCATTTTTTTATTCTATTTTAGATGTATGTTGTGTTTATCCCTTTTCTACTTTGTTTTCTGTAGACATTCTACATTAACTCTTTTTCCTTTAATTGCATCAGCTAACTCCAAGCTCCTACATGTCAAAATTCTCATATTCCAAGTTGTAAGTCAAATCCTCCCCTTTTTTTCTAGACAAACTTCTTTGCTCGCAATTGTCCAAATTGTTGCAGGAACCCTTGTCTACCATCCACTGCAACCAAGTGCCATTGCAATGTGTTGCTTATAGTGGTTTACATCCTATTATGGTAACAGAACCCTTGCCCACTTTTCATTACAACTTGGCCCCCTCGCAATGCATCACTTATAAAGGGGAATATCCTAGCATGAATCATGGAATGTTGTTTTTTCGGAATTCATGTGTAGACAGTAACAAAAGTTCTATGTTGGTTGTCAACTTACTTAATGTAACTTAACCTAATCCTTCTTTATCTAGGCTAGGGACAAACAACAAAAATGAAGTTGAAGTTAGCTCCAATAAAATAGAAAAATCAAACATTTTCATATGAAATGGTTTGGACATGCATGAAAAAGAGAAAAAAGGCGCCTAAGATATATGGAAGGGTTACAAGTTTGAGGAACTAATTGCAAAATATTGATAAAAATCTTGAATATAATTGTAAGGGATGTGGTAAATAGTGAATATAAATTCTAAAGGGTTAAGTGGAAAAGCATAATTCACAAAGTTGACTTGAGATTGAAAGATAATGCTGCAATGATTATAACAAATCTAGGAAGATGCTTTTGTCACCTACATTTGGTGATATTAATTTTACAGTATCACCCCTAATGACTATAGTTACATATGTTTCAATGCTTAACCTTTCTCACCATTCAAAAAAAAAAAAATGCAAGTTCCCTACCAAACATGCCCATCACAGTGATATCATATTAGTCATCTTCAATTCTATATAGATATTTTGTAGTAACCTCATTACTAAGGGAGTTGATCTCTTTATTTCATTTTTTATGATCTTCCATCATTTATCAAAGGTCAAAACAGAGGGGTTCATATTACCTAGTAACAGGAAATGCTAAAAAAATGCTCTAAAAAGTGACAGTGTTTAATGGGTAAAGAAAGATGAATTAGTTGATAGATACAAAGCCTCCTTTGCAGTAAAATGATATGTACAAAATGTTAGTTCTACGATGCTTTTTATCCATGGTCAAAATCAAGGAAACGATTTGTTATAATCATTGCAGAATTATCTTTCAATCTCAAGTCAACTTTGTGAATTATGCTTTTCCACTTAACCCTTTAGAATTTATATTCACTATTTACCACATCCCTTACAATTATATTCAAGATTTTTATCAATATTTTGCAATTAGTTCCTCAAACTTGTAACCCTTCCATATATCTTAGGCGCCTTTTTTCTCTTTTTCATGCATGTCCAAACCATTTGAGTCTACAACATCGTTTATACATATCAGGATTTGAAATGATATTAAAAAATTCCTTCAACGGATTTTGAGAAGGAAGAGTGTAACGACCCAGTCCCAAAGTAAAATTTGAACGAAAGAATATAAGTAATAATCTGTTCTAAACTATCGAGGCGCCTTTTGGAGATAAAAGCGTGAGGACTTCTATAAAAACTATAAAGTTAAGCATGCTTGAGTCAAAGCAATTTCAGAATGGGTGACCTCCTGGGAAGTCCAAAGCGGACAATACCTCGATGGTGCAGAGCAGATTGTTACAGATGGTATCAGAGCAGGGGATGGCTCTCCTCTGAGTGGTGGGAGAGGACCGCTCGAATCTTACCTCCCTCTCGAGTCCTGCCCTCTACAAATAACGGGGTGGTGGGGTGGGGTGGGGAACGAAGGAGGAGGAACGAAGTCCTACATCACTGATGAGGCCGTCTTCGGTCCAACATTGTTCGAGATATGTGGATATGGGGATATATCCGGCGGAAGCTGGTGGGCCTGTAACGACCCAGTCCCAAAGTAAAATTTGAATGAAAGAATATAAGTAATAATCTGTTCTAAACTATCGAGGCGCCTTTTGGGGACAAAACCGTGAGGACTTCCATAAAAACTATAAAGTTAAGCGTGCTTGATTCAGAGCAATTTCAGGATTGGTGACCTCCTGGGAAGTCCAAAGCGGACAATGCCTTGATGGTGCGGAGTGGATTGTTACAAAGAGTGCACATTTCTCCAAGGCATGAATTTGTTGGAAAAACATAGAAAGGAATATATAGGGCTAAATAGGTTATTAAGTTCTCCAAGGTTGGTTTGTTAGAACTCAGATTTCTACAAATTAAAGAACTCAAAACATTTACATTTCAAAATAATGTTATTTTTAAGTGCTCTAATAAAAGGATATGCAAGCTATTAGAATGGATAGATTTGCTCATTCTAACTTTATATTGCTCTGAACTATCATCCAACCTGAACATAAATTTGGTTAGGGAAAAGAAATTTGTATATATGGAATGCCCTGCCAAAATCGATGTCTATCCCTCTGAGTCTTTCCATGATTATCATAATAACCATGGATATCCAATCCATTGGCTTTTCAAGGTTACATCAAATTTTCTTTTAAAAAGGATACCTTATATATGTGCAGTGATTGTAAAAAAAGAAAATCTAAATCAAATTTATGGAAAAGATTCAACCTGAATTTAAAAAAGTTTTGGTGAATCTAATTTGTTATTTTGGTCTTACAAAAAAAAATCTTGCAATTCTTTGAAGAAAGTTCCATGATTTTATACAAAGCAAGAACCAAAAGAATTGGCTTTTATGCCTTTCCTTCTATTAGTTTTCTATTCAAATTTTGTTTTGAGGCCTAATAAGCCCAAGTAATACCTTTTTACTTGTATTAAGGAATGATAAGCATCTCTATAATGATGCAATAATAACTTAAGATAACCATGTCATGACACCATATAAATGTGTGGCAGTATTCTAGGGGATAAGTAGAATGTTGGGTTTAAAGCACATCCAATTTTCAATGCAAAGACATCTTAAACTGATTTTTGAAATCTAGTTCCTTAAGAATTCTTTAAATGCTTTAGAAGATAAAGTAAGCCCTAGCTTTAATATAAACATCAACCTCTCAGGTATCACATTTGTAGTCACTATATTCGATTCACAATTGATTCTCACTTGCTTAAGTCTCAACCATGATGAAGGTATATCAGAATTGCAAATATGTGGCAAGGGTAGTCATGCTTGGTGGATGTTCTTGCATATCAAGGTCAAGCTTTGGGTATCAAACCTTGACAAAGGTAATATCAGACAGTTGCATAAATCCAAGACAGTCATACTGGGTGGATGTCCATGCAAATCAGAGGTCAACCTTAGGGAAGATGCACTTGAATGTATGCTAAAGTTCAAGTAGTGAGATTACTAGAAAAATGCATAATTATCAATTTCATTATCTTTGGGGTTATACTAAAATCCAAACTTACGTTGTAAGAGATACTTTTTTCTAGTTTATGCCGTGTCAATTCTCAAATCATCACTAACACCAATTGCCTTTTTTTACCCATTCTTTTTTATTTCCTTTTTTCTATGAGGTGGGTGGGTGGGTGACTTCCAAAGTACAAATAAATAACCAACAAAATGCAAAACTATCCACCCTAGCAAACTATTCAACCTCATGGAGATTTGGGTACATCCAAGAACACTTAGAGATAGAACTCGTATATGTCAAAATCTTGAGATCATATGCAAGATCATAGTGCAACTTGGAAATCATAAATTTGTATAAATGATGAAAATCGAGAAATAGCCAACGTGATAGAAGGCTTACAAGAAGTAGTAAGCCTTGAGAGGCAAATTTTGAGACATTTGGTTGGACGGAACTCTCTTTCCTGTCAAAAAAGTCCAATCGGTTTCAACCTTCCTTCCATTTTCTGTAAGCCTCTGACCAAAATGCTCCATTCTTACACCTCTAAAAGCAAATTGTTGTCCATGTTTCACCTTTGAAGATGGGAAAAATCATATAGGCTGCGTTGATTGATTGATCAACAAGAAAAGAATTATTAAAGAAAACTTCTACAAGTTCACAACAGAAATATATATTTAAATTGAATCCACAAAAAAGTACAACAAAATAGAACCAGCTTTCATAAAGAAGATAACCCATATAAGGGGAAAAAGGTATAAAAGGGTGACATGGAGATTTAAAGTATCTGCAACATGAGTGACCATGATATCCACATGGTTCCAGAAAAAAAAAATCTCACTGGTTTATGCCAAAGAGGGAGTATGAGATGGGGGTAGGAGCTAGGGAGAGGGGAGTTGCACAAGAACAATGATAGTGAATTATTTACTTTGAAATGAAAATGAATGAATTATTCCTAGAAAATCCTTTGTAGCATTGATGTAAAAATGCAATATTGATGAACAAGCAAGTTAAAAACATGGAAAACATGGCAAAAAAACTAAAAGAGCTAGGTAAGAATTATATATATATAGAGGAATGTTATGGTGCATCCTTCCCCCACCCTATGGTGAGGGATACTTACATGACTTTCCCTACTTGTACTTGAGCATTCCTCTTTTTCATACAACTTTGTGTCATTTGCACATCAATATATCTAAATATGGAAGTGTCCCTCACTTGTGGTGAGGGATGGATGCAAACTAATATTCTCCACGTATATACACACATACACACATACACCAAGGGAAAATCTTTGATGTATAGATGAACAACTATATGTCATTGACTTATTAAACCTCTATTAAAAAAATTTAACGGCATATGAACAAGTGACTTCAATGTTCAAACTACCCAACTTATTCATTCATGTATAGGTTGTAGAGATTTGCAGCCACATGGGTAGTGAGATGGTTAAGGCATCTCTCACTAGGGGAGAGGCCCTCTGATCAATGTATGTGAACTTCTTATGCAGCTAAAAGATAAATTGTGCTAACTTTAGAATGAAAATAGCAAATTGCACCTCTTGCATAGGAAAAAAAGTTGGTATGAATGAGAAAACTAGATACTAAAGTAACCACATATAGTACTCACTACTGAAAAGTATGTCCAAAATCATGATCTATTAGTCTAACATGGAAATCCTAGGATTAGGATTAACAAGGACTATCAATATGTGAATTTGCATTTGTTTTTTATTTTTTGTGTGTGTGTGTGAAAGAGAAAGAGAGAAAGAGAGAGAGAGAGAGAGAGAGCAAAAACAACTGTTTATATAATGGCAGTTGTGCTGCTAATACTTTGTGGTCATCTGTCTGATTTTTGTGCAATACCACAATTAATAGATATCACCATTACAAGCTATATCACAATACATTATTAAATAAGTAGCTTTTGATATTAGCATTGGGGTTTCAATAACTGCAGGGGGTCATTGTTCCTTTAGTATATGAATAGGGTTGAGTTGCTTAAGGTTGCTCAGTATTATCTTCTAAGTCTCTATTAGTCAATGTCAGATTCTAGTAATGTTCGTTTTTTCTCAGCTACTTGGCCCTGGTTTAAGGAACCAAGGTTTAAGGGTGGTAGTAGGCATTAAAATTAAAAAAAAATTTAACTATTTAGTTTCCAAGCTTAACTACAACCAGAGTAGCGAAGAATTCACATTTTTGTTAATGCAAAAGTTCATAAATAATAATCATGGGAACAATCTAATGGAGAATTTTATCAGTTTGGGGGAAAAAAGTTTCTTGAGAGTTCTCCATGAAACACTAGAATCAAGAAGCTTTCTCCATATTTAGACCTGATAAAATTTAGATAGTACCAAAATATTGTAAATACCTATTTTAAATAAATCAAACAAACTAAACATTTTGGCATTTAAGAACACCTGATTGGTAAGCCATAATATCAAAAAATTTTTGACGTACTACAGTAAACCACAGTACCTAGACTATTAGATAGAAAACCCATTTAGAAAAATTATGAAAAGCATTCAGCAAGCATAGTGAAGGTCAAAAGAAAAACATGTGGAGATTAAGTATTAAAGAAGAAAAGCTTTTTCCTAGGGAAAAAAAGCAGAGAAGATTTCATTTGCAGAAGGAAAGCCGCAAAATGAAAAATATTTTACCAATTTTACCTCCTCCTCCTAATCAATATCAGTTGTAACTATTTCCAGATAATGTGGGGTAATTTACATGCTAGTTTTATAACAAAGTAGAATCAAAATTTGATTCAGTGATTTTTATGGCTAAAATTCATTCTATTTCCAACTTTCCTCCTCTTCCAGGCTTTAGGATGGAACATGCCGAGACATGACATATGGCAATGGAAATATCAACAAGAGGACACTCCAATGGGACACCAAAAAAAAAGGATAGGCTAACACAATGCATATGTTTGCTTGCTAATCCTCTAATCCTAGTTTATTCCCACATAGTGATTGCTTGTTCATCCTCCATTCCTAGTTTATTCACTTTATTCTCCTTCAAAATTTTCCTTCTGATTTTTAAAAGAATGGAAGAAACCATTTGTAAAACAAAGCTTAGAGTACCCTGAGAAATAAATATTTTGTAGAGTTCCCACTTAAAATTTTATAAATTAACATCTTAGTCTAATTGAATTATAATACACAACTTCAAGTACAGATGAGTAAACCTATATAATGGGATTTTTCATATCATCCATATATCCAACAGGCTTGAACATTCCCCTGATGGCAGTGATATTCATCATTGGATTTTATTACAATTGTTATATGGGCATTTTCACAATTTTAATCCTAGTGAATAGATGGCCTAAATCCAAAGGTGGATGCATCCTTTTCTTTTCTTTTCTTTTCTTTTCTTTTTTCTATCAGTAATCCGATGCTAAATATTGCTCAAATTAGGATGATATTCAGGCCAGTCGTTGCAAATAGGATGACATTTTCCAACTGTCAACCCCGATATTATCTCTATCAGAAACTCTAATACAAACAATTTTGTATGACTATTTATATTCATTTCTCTTGAAATGAATAAAAAAATAGCCCAAAAAAGACGTGAGAAATCTAAAGAATTGAACTTTTTAGCAAGAACAAAAAGATAATGAAAAGAACAATATTCATATGAAAAATGAAAGTTCTCTAAAAGAAAGAAAAGAATAACCCAAGTAATAAAAGTACATGCTTTTATCATTTATTTTAACCCACTAGGCACAAACTCACATCCAATCTCAGAAGATTCCATAAGAAAAGCTCAAAACAAACACAAAGATTTTTAAAGTGCTATAAAGTAAAACCCTGAATCCCAAGACATCAAAAAAACAAACCAAAATTCACAAAAAAGTTGATTTTTGAAAAATATCCAACATATATATTAGATGTGATCATTATGTTTTGATTTTCTTTCTCGAGTGATTTAAATTGTAATTATGGACATTTCAAGAACCTGCATGAAAACAAAGGGAAAAAGAGATATAGTGTCGTTAATTACATTTTTTTGGTTAATGCAAATATTGGCCAGTGCTACAAGGATGGTGGCTTGAGGTTATTGGTGAAGGTTGATTAATAGATCTTGTATTTGGATGGCAGATCTAGGGTGGGGGAGGGCTGGTGTGGGTGGATCAAGGGTGATGGAGCATGTATGGTATTTTTTTTATTGTTTTATTCTTTGTTTTGCATTCTCTTTTTATGTTATTCTCTTCTTTTCCTACTCTCTATTTAGGGATTTTTACAAAAAAAAATTCTCCCTAAACATGGATTAGACGAAATTATTAAGAAAGCTTAGAAAAAATCATTCGCATTCTTGTAACGATTTCGTTAGGGCATCTCCGAAACTTATATCATTGGGCATACTAGAAAGTGAATCTTTTTGATGGTTTCGATAAGGCATACCAAATATCTCCTTTTCTTTGTGCATCATTGCTAAGGCAAATGGAGAAAGGCAAGGCTGACATCATTTTTTAAACCAAAAGTAGGAAGGGAGGAAGGGCTACAAAGTCATTAGAAAAGTGAAGAACCTCATTTTAGTTGGTTCCTTGCCTTCCTTCTCAAACCCCTTAAGTAGCCCAAGGATATTGTTGAGATCATCACATGTCCCTCTCTCTCTCACTCATTTCCTCTCTCTCTCTCATTTGGTGAGATTATCATATTTCCATTTTAAGGGGAGTTTATTTATCTGTCATTTTTTAACATTCACTTTTGATTTTCATTCTTCAGCCACTTTTAGAAATATGAACCTATGTATTGTTTGTTTAAGTTAATTCCCAATAAAAATTTTGAATGTTGGGGATTCTTAGAATATCTATCAGTAATTCAGTGTTTGATGCAAGAGATGACCCACTATGGAGAATCATGACTACAAGATATGTCAAGATTATGGTGAGGATGGTGAACAACAAATCATAAATTGACTTCTTTTTTGCTTTTTAAATTAATTTCCGCATCATGTTAGTAATATGCCCTAATTACATATTACAAATTTGCATTGGAACTTCATGGCCCTCTGTAATTGACCCTTATAACTATATCTTTGTTTTACAGTTCAAAGACACTTCTCTCACTAAAATACATATAGATTAGATATTTATGCTTTACATTAATCGGATCATGTCTTCTATTTAATGCTGGTAGAGAAAAGGCTTTCTAGATTAGAAGACATTGGACCGAATGGTGAAAAACTGGTGGCGCTCAAAATAGCGGGTTTGGTAGACTGCTCTTGGGTCTCATTTTCTGGCTTGACCTTGGCCACTACAGGGTCTAACACCCACCTTGGCTTGCCACATTTAGTACAAAGGGGCATATAAATTTCGGAAATGACATTCTAAGGCACTAAAAATATAAAGTGATTTTTGGTAAGTTTAAGTATTTTTTTTTCTATTGTTAGGTGTTGTTGTTAACCTTATTTGTGGAACTATTGGTGCTCGTAGCAGTCTCATTTTCCTGGCTTAACTTTGGCCACTACATGGTTTAACTCGTGCTGTGAGGCATTTGCATTTGCATTTAAGTTGTGTTTGAGATCACATAAGCTTGGCCATAGCAGAAAGGTGGCATTTGCAATAGATTGTATATACTGTTACAATTGGAACAAAGGGATTTGGTGGAATTATAAGGCTTGTTTGTTGCAAAGAGGTTCATACAAATTTGAGGGAATCAACTTTTAAGGCACCAACTTAGTAGTTTTGATGTTCTAAAAACTTTGGATCATTCCACTGAGTTTTGCATCTTTAAGCTTGGAGTTAAAATATTAGATTGATGTAAAGATATCGTTTTTCAATGGTGATATATGTCAGTGAAATTATTCATACTATATAATTGACTATAGATTGCTATGGTTCTCACTTCTTTTTCATCCCTTAGGATGCAAGTCACCCTCGATCACAAGGGACTGAGCTATAAAAAGAGGAAGGGGTACCTTTAAAGGTTCCTTTTGTTTGTTCCTTTCTAAACAGTAAACACTAGTAGAAATAGCATGAGATAACCAAACCTCATTGCTGAAGATTTTTAAAGATTGAATTGGTAAAATTAAATAACTGATGAGTTATAAAAAATGTCAAGAGAACCACCATAAGCTGAGAAGTATAAAATAATAAACAGAAACATCAACCTCTGCTTCAACCATAAGTAATACCTTATTTCATGATTAAGTAGCATTCTCATGGCTAAATTTTAAGGCCCATAAGCTAGACACAATTCTAAATACCAGTCCTAGTAATGAGCAGTTGGGTTAAGCTTAAGGGCTAGCCCAATCTAGGCCATAAGTATCTCATATGCATTCATTTTTTAAGCTGGCTAAGTGTTGCATGCATATGCATATATCTAGCTATTTATATGTATTTTCATGAAAGGAGTTGACTTTCTGTTGTGTTATTAAAACCTTAAATGGCCTATGGGTGCATCAACCCACATTACCAAAATTTCAAGGCACTTTTAGAAGGTTTTGTGTGAAAGACATCGGTGTTCCCTAAATGGTACATAGGATAATTTCTCTGCCACTCAATCGGATATTTTAAAAATGATGAAATATCAACTAATATGTTTTCTCCAAATTTTCCTCCAATCATTGATGCTTTTGATGATTTGTTTTGACAAGATTAGTTATCTATGCATATCAGTTTTTATTGGTTGTCGCTGAGTTAGTGAAGAGTATTTAGACCCATGTTCTTCACATCAAATCTTTATTGTTATTGTGGATGCTGTGAGTGTGGGCAACCACTTATTGTATTTCTAATGAATTCCATGTAATCAATATGATGTTTCTGCAACAAAAAAAAATGGTGGTATATGATGAAGTCGTTCGGAAGCTTGATAAATTGTTTTTGTATTTTGATTTACATTTTAAAATTGAACAGTTTTATCACACATCTTAAATGTTGATTCAGTTTTATTTTGGTACAAACATATCGGTGTTGGTGAATGATAACTACCTTCATTCAACAAACTGCCTATGTTACCATGACCAGAGAATTACTCATGGTGTATCATTTTGAAATATGATCACAAATCCATATTCAAAGCAAGTTTCATGATTTTGTTTATCATAAATCTAGCATTTTTCTTTTGATTGGTAACATGACTTGAACCCACCTACCCGTTTGGGCATCCCTTCACAAGAGTTCATTTGCCCTTTCTTTTCTTTATTTTTTTTTCTTGTTAATCATTGTTGGAGGGAAACTATATTTCCAAGTGTCTAGTATGATCTTTGGGTCTTTGTTGTTTTCTTCTTTTTGCCTTTATCTTTTTTCTCTCTTACTTATTTCTTTAAGTGATAGTTAATTTTGTCATCCTTCATAAGTTTTTACCCACAAAAGATAACGTTAGGAGGAAAGAGATTAGCAGAGAAGTGGGAACTATACTAAGAGAAATGGTTGAGAAGAGACAAAATGCAATGAAGATGAGAGATGCCATTGATTTATTGGGCCTTTTGATGAATCCAACTTAAAAGAATCGCAAGAAAATGGTGACTCCATGAGCATGGGAATAACAATTGATGATGTGATTGAGGAGTGCAAGCTGTTCTACTTTGCTAATCAGAAATCATTATGATCATTCTAATGTTTACTGCATCTCATTTCATCCCATTTTAGAGTGGATTTCAAAAATGCATGCTCGACTACTTCATTATAATATTGTCATATACATAGTATTATTTGCATTACAAAAATCAACTTCAGTAATTCGTTAATTGTGATATGATGAGGACATTCCATCTTCCCATATCCTCTTATTATTACAAGATCAGAAAAAATACTCTAGGTTCTTCCTTTGAAGAGTATTTATATATAATTTGAAAGAGAGACATAAAAGTTACATGGGCTGGTTTCTTTTGATGCAAGCAAAATTTATTCCAAAGGACAAGAAGAGTAACACATCATATGATAGGTAACGGACATAAAGAACTAGTAAGGAAAGGTAAAGAGCACTTATCCAATACAATCATGGAAGTTCGTGGTCCTAATATGTAGTTGGTTTATTACATTGATATTAGATCAATTTGTAGCTCAAAAGTAAAATTGTGATCTTTGTGATTTGTGCATTCCATCTATTGGCAGTTTATCAATTCATGTATAATAGAAGTTTGATCTTTTAGTTAAGTGGAGACCATGAGTCTCATAGTAGAGAAATTGTTAAAAAATATATTTTGAGTCCCTTGCTATTTCTTGTAAATTAGACATTAATTTCCAAGGATAATTGAAAAGATGAGTATCTTGGGCTCCTTGGTTGAGAAATTTGGATGGCCAAAGGGATCAACTCCACAATATCATAAGATGGCCAATGGAGTAACTACATAAGGCATTTCCATGCCAATTAAGTTGTCCTTGTAGGACCAAGAGGCCCTCCCACTTTAGCTAGAGAATACCAACTGGAGGGTAATCTTGGATTAACACTAACTGAAAAACTAAGATACTTAATAGGTTGAGTTAGCTAGCTTGCAATCCATTGTCCTTTTAAGATAAGATATGTGAGAATAACAAAGATAATTAAAAAAAACACTGGAAAGGGCACCTGAAATTGACCTAAAATTTTGAATTTTCTCATAAATATATAACTTTTAGGTAACGACATCGTTGACCATCCTTTATACATCATATGCTCTTTTTTTTTTGTCTCCAACATTTATTTTTTAATATCTTTTATATTGAGATGCATAAAGACTGCAGAGGGCACTAGAATTTGACCTAAAAACGGAAACTTTCAATTAACGTTATTGTTACCTTTCTTTATACATTATGCACCCATTTTTTGTCCCTAACATTCATTCCTTAATACATTTATACTTAGATGCATAAATCTTTGACAGGGCACTAGAAATTGACCCAAAAAATGAATTTTTCCCATAAATATATAACTTTCAGCCTTGGGTAATGATATCATTACCATCTTTTATGCATTATACACCCATTTTTGGTCCCCAACATTCATTTCTTAATATCTTTATACTGAGATGCATAAACAAGGAAGGCAGCACTAGAATTTGATCAAAAAAATATTTTTTTCATAAGTATATAACATTCAAATAATGATATCCTTACCATCTTTTATATGCTATATACACCCATTTTTTGTTTCCAACGTTCATTCTTTAATATCTTTATATTGAGATGCATAAAGACTGTGAGGGAACTACAATTTGACCCAAAAAATGATTTTTTTCCATAAATATAAAACTTTTAGGTAACTGTATGTTATAATCATTTATACATTATATGCCTATTTTCAGTCTTCAATATCTATTTTGTAACATCATTATACTGAGGTGTAGAAATTCTATAACGGACACTTGAATTTGACACATATGTTATTTCCACTTAAGTATATAATTTCAAGTAACGCTATAATTACCATTCTTGATAAGTTGGTCTGTAACATTCAATCCATGATGTCTTTATATTGAAGAGCTTAAACACCAGAAATGACACAAGAACTTGACTCAGAAATGTTTGAACATTCATATTTATAATTTTTTGCTAACGTTATCATTACCATTATTTATAGATTCTAAAGGTATTATGTTTAACAATCATTTTTTAGAAATGTTCTTACCAGATGGATATTTGGGCGTCTTCCTAGATGGGGCCCCTCAAAATCAGTCCTTTCAATAAAAGATGGTGGGCCTCACTGGTGAGAGTCAGACAACAACCAAATAAATACCGTTTTAACATATTACATGAAGAGTTCATATAATTCACAAAATTTTGTTGTGGCAAATGCCTCCCTACAATTATACTCTAGTATAACCTCATTGCCATTAAGTTCTGCCTCCCCACTGAGCACATTCTTATAAAATGGGAGTTCTTAAGGCTCATTACATTATCAAAACTCAAGAAAAAAAGAAATAGATTAATGCAATGGGAAAATGTAACTAAAGATCAAATTTTACACATCGCAGGAAAGTTAAGCTGATAATTTGCAAAATTGATACCTATACCTACCACTAAATGTTGAAAGGAGATCTAGAATACCAAACCGAGTAGGCAAATTATAGTTTTGTAGAGATGGAGAGATGTATTCTATCTTTTTTTTTCAACCCATATTACCATATATTGGATTTCAGTTACCTCAATTTTTAGCAGCATCATGTCGAAATGCAAATAGATGATGATTTTGGAAGGAAAGCATCCTATATAGCACTTTATACTCTAGGGTCATCCAAAGAACCTTTAAAACAAAGGTGTATAATTATGACTCGAGAACACTAAAAAAAATTGAACTATAACATTACAATGGAATTTCAAAAGTTTAAATACTAGACATTAAAGAATGGCAATTGCATGAGATAATGTTCTTAAAACTAATATGAAAACGAGAAATGCATTTAGTTGTCGAAAATAATGAATTAAACATACAAGCAGTTTCATCTTCAAAACAGGAGAAATCATAGGAAGTGGTTCTCTTTACTACAACCAGGGCAAGCAAAAAGCTTAGCGCTCTTTCATCATCTTAAATCAATGCTCTATCACCAAAAAAGTGGACTTCAATTAATATTTTTTTATCTCATTTGTAAGTGAAGAGTGTTGTGACAGTGGATCTTTTGTGATGTTGGCATTTACATTTGGTATTGTTAGACATTGTAAGACCTCAGCAATGAAATCCTAGAAATGAATCATAGCAGCACCATGATTGAAAAAAATATGATAGATAGATACGTTAACAACTTAAGAACTTCCACATTCAACACATGCATAATTATAATTTTAGCAAAATATGGAAATATGCCCACTCAACAACCTAAGAAATTCCAAATCCAACAAAATTTGTGGACATGTTGGCCAGCATATACAAAAAGATATATATCTCACCTCAAGGCATGTAAAGATCCTAGGAAGCCCGTGGCCACATCCAAGCTGACAGCCATAAATAGGAAATTGAATTAATAGCAGAACTAAAAGAAAGGCGCTAGTCCACTAAAGAGCCAATTCTAGTTCATCTTCTATCTAAAATAAAGCCAAGGCACTTGGAAGGATATTACAAAACAAACTAACAAGGAAAATAGAAGCATCAATAGTGGACATTGGTAAAGGCATGCAAACACGAGGAGCTTTAAGGAAGATTGTCGCCGTCCCTCAAGCCATTGGGGACAAAGAGGGACAAAAGATGGAAAAATTATTTCTAAAATGCCCTAATGAGGTCATTCAACGAAGAGGAGTGTTTTATTCTTAATAAGCCCAACGATATAGTTATGAGGCAAAATTGTCTTTTTCATGCGTACGACATCCTAATTCGATCTTTTAAAATATTTCTTAATCAATTAGTCCAAATAGGATTTATGCTTAATTTTTTAGTAAAAAATCCCCTCTATTTATTTATACTTTTTTCTATTACTTTTTCTGTTCCCTTTTTTTGTATTATTTATTTATTTTTTTCTATTCTTTTTTTATTATTCCCTTTTTCATATTCTTTTTTATTCCCTTTTTATCCAATTCCTTTTTTTATATTCTCATTTTTCTATTCTCCTTTTTTCTAATATCTAATATTTTTTCTATTCTCTGTTTTTTAGTTTCTTTCTTTTCTATTTTCTTTTTGCCCATTGTTTTGTTCTATTTCATATTTTTCTATTCCATTTTTCTTTTATTCACTTTTACACTATTTTCATTTTTTATTTTATTTTTTTATCTGTTTCTCTTCTCTTTTTTATTCCACTTTTTTCTATTCTCTATTTCTTTCTATGTTTTATTATATTCTCTGTTTTTTATATTTCATATTTTCTCTATTTTATTTTTCTCCTATTCTTCTTTTTTATATTCTCTATTTATTTCTACTATTTATTTAGTCTCAATTTTTTATATTACTTTTTTTATATTCTTGATTTCTTTCTACCTTTTTTTCATATTCTCTATTTTTTATATTTTCTATTTTTTCAATTCTTATTTATTTCTACTTTTTATTCTCTATTTTTTCCATTACTTTTTTGTGTATCTTATTTTTTATATTCTTTTGTATATTTTTATTATATATTTTCTGTTTTCTTTTTTATTATTTTTTTAATATTATTTTTCCATTCCTTTTTTTCTCTTTTTACTCTATTTCTTTTTTTTCTATTCTCTTTTTTTATTATCTTTTTTGTATTATCTTTTTTTTTAATTCTCTTTTTTTCTTCTATTTTCTTTTTTTCCTATTATCTCTATTTTTGTAGTTCTCTTTTTTTTCTCTTTTTTCTAATCTTTAATATGTTTTCAATTCTCTTTTTTCAATCTCTTTTTGAAAATTCTTTTTTTGTCAATTCTTTTTTTTTTTCATTTTTCTTTATGACGAGGGAGGAGCTTGGACGAAGGACGAGGACTCAAAAACCCTAATTTTCTTAGTCAGAGGTGGCCAAAACCCAACTAGGAGAAAATGTTTACAAAAGAAATATAGATGAAAACAGGTCAACTCCAAACTAGACCTAAACCTGGAACAACCTGACTAATAGGGCCAAGGCCTAATGGATGTACTACTACGTTTGTCCACTCACCCAAAAGATCTGCAGTGGGCTCCATTCATATTGAGATGAAATTTATAACTGAGCACCAAATAAATGAGAGAAGAGCATTTATTTTCAGGATTTTAGATTTTCTTAAGTAAACCCGACTGATTAAAGGTCCTAACGAAATTTTCATGACTTAGTGCTCAAAAAGATATAAACTTTTCAATTAACTAGTATGGTCTTTCATGTGCATGCAAATGCAGTTGACTTTTTTTAGTTAAGATTTTTTTTAGGCTGCTCTCGGATTGGATCGAACTTCACCTAAACCTAAACATGACCCAAACCAGATTTGCCCAGACTTCTTGAGTTGTTCTCAGGTCGTGTCGAACCTGACCGGACCTAAAATGACCCAAACCTGGTTGGGACTGCTTGAGTTGCTCACAAATGGGGTCAAACTTGACCTGACCTGAACACAACCCGTACAAAGCTATTTTGCTAGGCTATTGAACACAAGTAAAATCTGATTTAAGCCAGACCTGACCTTGCCTCTTTATTTCACTAGGTTGTACTTGCTAGAATTGGTATCAAAAGATGGATTGACAAGATCGTCGATGATATCATCTAGTAGTAATCTAGGAAGACCCGATTTTCTTCAGAAAAGGAAAGGCAATTAGGTTCCGATTTGTCACAATGCAAAGAATAAAAACCCATTACTATACATGACAGTTGCATGTTTGACGGGATGAACACCGGGATTAAGATAGAAGGCAGGATTCACAAGTTATTAGTTAATCTGGATTTTGGAACGTCTCTTTTGTCTTAATAGATAGAAGTTAGGTTCAATATACTAAAAAGATGCATAGCAACAAATGGAAGGCACTTTGCAGGTTTGAAACAGTGGTGTTCAGGTCAAAGGAAGCAATTGTAAAAATCTGAAGTCAGTTTGGATTTGGTCGACATCGGACAATGCTAAAATTGCAAGTGCACTTGGGCTAAGGGGTGTAGAAATCATGCTCGATAGTAGCACATCAAGGACATACCTTTCAACAAGGTATGGGAAAACCAAGACTTTGTAGGGTATCTTCAAGGTGGCATTGAGGATTTACGAAATCCAAGCAAAGGTCAAAATTGTTGGGTTATAGTCTTTTATTCTGGTTTAGCAGGGTTGGTTCATCTGGTGTTGCTAGGACCGAGGTTTAGGGCTCGGGGTATTTTAGGCATTATATAGGATTTTCTTAGGGGTTAAGAAAGCGGTAACTATATCTATTGATATATTATAACCCTAATTCCCTAGAAGGTTGAAAGAGAGACAATAGATGATATTCCTCTTCCCCCTGGACATAGGTAATCTTGTCGAACCACGTAAAATTGTTGTGTTCAGGTGTGATTGTTTAATGTGTGTTGTCATGGTTGATCCGTCGATTATGAGTAATTTCCAAGGCGCTGCTTTTCCTAGCAAGTGGTATCAAAGACCCAACTAAAGCTGAAATAGAAGACAAAACCCAACATAGATAACAATGCAAAAAACAAAAAAAAGTCCCTCATCTACTTTTCAAATCTATTACAAAATAATAACAATTCCCTTTTAGCGAACTAAACTATAAATTAATATGAACTCATTCAGTTGCAATTTGCACCGGATATATACAGTATAGAGACCAACTCTGGGAGCCATTGTTAGTTTCTAACATTCTATTATTGAACCTATTTGGTAGCTTAGGAGTACAACAAATGTCTCATGCTTTGCCTATTATATGTTGCAATTGTGTTACATGCTTAAATTTAATTACAAATGTCTCATGGTTTGCCTATTAGATATTACAATGGCTTACCTACTTAAATTTATATAATTGGATGACTCCAAACTTCCTCCAAACTCACCAATCCCAATAAAAGAATACAAACAACTTCTCTTCTCAAACAACATTAGCCCATGATAATGACAAATAGAAAGGCACTCCAGATTGCTTATCACAATTGTTTGAGAGAGACAACAACCGTACCTAAACAAACCTAAACAAATGAAAGAAAACATCTCCCCAACACAGAAAGTATCAAAAAGAAAATATTTAAAAAAAGACTCAGATGATCTTTAAAAAAATTAAGATGATGATCCAATCGCAGCATGTAGAAGAACATGAAGAGATGCATGTGAAGAAAACATATAAATAAAATGACGGTGAAAAGCACAAGAATCCCCACTGCATATTACTTCTGTTAGCAAGCTCTCATGCTGGGACATATGTTAGTACAATGGTATCTCCATTTTGAATAAATTATCACCATAGGCCTTTCATTAAATCTTGGTAACTAGTTTGAAAAGAATAGTACTCTTAGTAAAATGAATAAGTTGTTTTACCTAGTGGTAAAGGCTCTCGTTCCCATCCCCCACTCCAGGGATCCATCCCTGGTGGTTGGCATTCTTTTCCTTCCTGCTTGGCCACTGAGCTAAGTAAGTGATGCAAAAAAAAAAAAAAAAAAAAAAACCAAAAAAGTTGTTTTACCTGAAAAAATAATGGTTCTCTTACTCTAGCACCCACCATTATCAAATGGGTCTCAATTAAAATTCCAATTCCTATAGTTAATGTGTCTAGTATGAAAAAATTAGTTGAACTTAATAACTTAACATTGTTACTAGCATGTAAAAAACTAAAACACAATAGTTTATTAAAAAAAATTAGAACTATCACATAGATAGAGTTCAAAAATATTCTTAATGATTTATACCTTGCAGTTATAGAGCTAAGTATGGAACCAACTCTTTCCACTCACAAGAGACAAATACCAAGACATAATTGAACCAACAAGCAAGGAATTTATTGGCTTCATGCTACTGTCAATCTTAGATCTTAGCCATGAAATTAGCTCCATACAGGATAGTGAGCCAAGCTATCATCTTGACTCAACCCCATCTAAGACAACTATAAGATATAATGAACAACTATTAAGTACGTACTTATGTTCTTTAAAGATATTGAATGTTGACACAAGATACAAAGGAACTACACAATAACTATTGATAAAAATCATAGGCGAATTTCCAATGGGAATCATCGTCAATTTATGTTTCTCTCTTAATATTTACAGCATTTTAGAAATGAAAGATAAATAAATAACAAACCAAAGGTTTTTGTTAAAAAAGATTAGTATAAAAAGACAATAAAGAAAATAAGATCAGTATATATACATTTGTCAAAGACAAACAGTGAATATGATAACAAACATATAAAGAACATGGATACTAACAACAAGCACTTGCATACCTTATCAATCAGCTATCAGAGTTTTGTCATCTCTCAAAGAAATAGATTAGGCACAATAATAAGCATTAAGTAGTTGGAAACAATCTGACAATATATAAAGTGAAATTGTGAATAGTATTATTTCATTTAATAGGATACTTTTGTCTTTTAATTGATGAGATGATGTCATATAGGGTTTACATAGTTTATCCTTTCACTCAAAGAAATAGTTTCATCCAAGTAATTAATATTACTCTTTTATCAACATATAAACCAACCCCTACATGTGACCAAAACCCATTCCTCACATTTCCCTTTCATCATCATCTTCAATTTCACTCATTGTCACCATCTAGCCTCCATCACCTGGGACCACCATAAAAAAGAACAAAGTTTTTTTTTTTAATTTGACTTGGATGGTGATATCACCTCTTAACTATAAAGACGAAAAACATGCGCAAGGTTATATGTGGGTGAGCAAGAAAAAGGGGCCTTGAGACTACAATGGTAGATTCTTATCTTTTAGGGCCTTTTTTGGTTTACGGTGAAACTAAGGGGGGTTTTTCGATAAAATCCTCATAATTATAAAAGCAAGAAAGATAATACAGTCTCCATATCGATCAAAGAAAGTAGAGGAAACTCTTTTGATTAATTAAAGTTACCATTTCAAAATAATGATAATAATAATAAAGTAGAGGAAATTCTTAAAAAAAGACAAATAAATAAATATAATTGGTATCATGTTTTTGAATACCTTACTTTTAGTCCAAAATTCTAGAAAACACAAATAAATACAAAAAAATTGGTATCATGTTTTTTGAATACCTTATTTTTCATCTGAAATCTAAGAAAGAGACAAAAAAAAAAATAGAATGGCAAATAAAGGTTGGTGGTGCCCCATTGATAATTTTTGACATAAGATTTAGTTGGTAGTTGATTTAGCTGGTACCATTCAATTGGATTCAACTCAAATATTTTACTCATTCAATGAATGAATTTTAAGTTTAGCCAATAAGTTTTCAAAATATCTATCAAGTGGATGAATAAGAATCAATTTATTGATCTAGTGAATAGAAACTTTGATGGCATGTGAATTGTTCAAGACTAAGAAAAAAAATGTAAACGACATGGTGAGTAGATGATTTCGGGCAAGTATCCAAAGAAAATTAGAAGCAATAGAGCCAGCACTTTGCTTGTAATATTGTAATAATAAAAAAAGAGTCATTGAGATATTTTCACATTATATAGGGAAATTAAAAAAAAATGCCCCAGTTAAAAAATGCTCATTTTTTTCACTTTTTTTTTCGTCATGGAGCCCAATTGAGTCATGAAGGTCAATGTTATGAGAATGCTAGAATTGAGAATGATATTGAATTCTTCTTTAATTCTAATGTTGAGTTTGATTTGCTCTAAAATTTCATGCATGAGAAGTCAATCCAGCTTGAATTTCAAGAAATTTATGAGCTGGTTATTTACAAGGACTCTTTCTATTAGATGTTCGCATAACAAGAATGTTAAAAGCAGATAATCAATTAAAATAATAATTTTTAGAAATCAAAATTAGAATGATCTTTAAGAGATTTTTGTGTGGGTCTCGCATAACCATAATATATAGAACCCTAAATGTGCTGAAATTATATAGAATGCAAATAAAAATCATTGTAATTGAAGTACCTTACTTTTAGGGAGGATAATGTTTTTCTTTCCCTTTTAGATTCTTACATTTTATTTAGATTATTATTGAAGTTTATTTTTATTTAGTTTGTAAATTATAAATCATTGTACATATACTCTCGGATCCTTTTCTTTTACCCCATTTGGATAAAAGATTGGGTTTCTACTGTTATTCAACACTTAATTTAATTTCCAATGTACATTAGGTAGACATATTTTATTTTCTTTTTTTGTTCAAATTATTGACTTTAGTTTATTAAAATTTATCATTATCCTTGCAATTGTAACATATAAACAAAGTATAAAATCAGGGCATTATCAAATTCCAAGTTGTATAATCTATGTATCTACCATACATACATAGAGAAAATATAATTTGGGTGTCCAACACATTCCTATGGGCCCTAAAGACCCCCGCCATATTAATCCAATGCAATGCAAAATTTTCAACCCATGGCGTTGAGTTGAAGTGGCCGTGCAATGGAAGCAAATGTTGAAAAAAAAAATGATAGAGAAACTTCTCCACCATCAAACAAAATCAACCAAACCCCATACATCTCTGGAAGGAAAGAAAAGAAAGACATGAAAAAAAATAATAATAATAAAAAACCAAGAAAATCCAAATGACTGTTGGATTGAAAACTATAAGAAGAGTGGTTCTGGTCCCCTTTTATTTAATCAAGCCCAAGAGGCGTACCGAAGCAAGACTCTAAGGTTTGGCCCAGCACGTGATGCTTGGATCCTGGTGCGTTGTGCAGAGAAAGGAGACAATGGTGGCGACGGGCTTTGGGGCTCTGCGCTACGATGATGTGGTCTCGCTGCTCGTGTAACCCGAACTGAAGCCTGAAGGTACTTGAAATGGCATGTGAAGGAACTCGCGTCTATGGCTTTCTCCAAATCCCAGCGCAGAGGGTTTTCGGAAACCCTTTATCTTCTTGCTGTCTGGATTCAATAAGAGGGAGAAGGGAAAGGAAGGAGCAGCAACGGGATGCCGCGGGGTGGTGCTACACGGTGAGGGTGATGGCGCAGAAGCGGTGCATGGCGGTAAGGCTGGCGGCGGTGCTCGGTGAATGGTATGCCCCTGCCCTCTTCTATTCTCTCTCTCTCTCTCTCTCTTGTTTCCTTTTTTTTTTTTCACTGTTCTGGGTTGGGGACGAATGGGGGCAGAGGCCTTGGCGAAAGCAGAGGCGAGGGGTTCGGGTTTCTGCTGCTGGTTTCGGGGTAATGTGGATTTGGCGAGAAGGGCTTTGGGTATGGATGCAGGGTTTGAAGTCTTGGTTGATTTGGAGAAGCAGTTGCGATTTTGAAAGGGATTTGGAGTTTCGATTTGGGGTTTTTGAGGGTTGGGCAACGGACTTGGTGTGATGGGGTTTGAAAGGTTTGAGGATCTTGGTAGCAATGACTGTGTAGATTGATTGGGAGGATCGAAGGAGTTGGAATGTAGGTTAGGGTTTTGGAAGATCTGGGTTTACGGTTATGGGAGATCTATGGTGTTGATGGAGTTAGGGTTTGAACACTGGGCTTTCGGTTACATGGGATTTGCGAAGTGGGCTTCGGTTGGGGTGGCAAGGAAGATGGTGTCTACTTGTTGTGGTTTGGAGTAGTTTGAATGAGGGGGGATGGGGTTGGAGGTATTCGGCCAAAAGGATTTGGGCAGTAAGGGTATGGATTGATGATGATCGGTGATTGGTTAGGGATGCTGAATCATAACCGTGATGGTCAGTAGGGATGATGGATCACCGAATCACGAATTCGGGTTGGAAAGATCTTCAGCTCTGATACCAAATGATGTGGAGTGGGTTACCAGACGCGGGGTGGGCAGTACATATGGTGGGTGGTGGCCTTCTTGGTGGGTTTTAGGCTTTTTTCGGGTGGACTCCTGTCAAGAGTGTCGTGTCAGTGTCTGTCACTGTTGGTGGGTGATAGAGAGAGGGTGTTGTAGTGCTAGTCGGTTGGTTGGCTTGCTGAAAGGGGAGAGAGAATCTGGCTTGTGCAGATTGAAGTAGTGAATGGGCATGAAGAAAGAGTTAAGTTAGGTTACCTTTTAGATAACTGCATTTATACGTCTCAACGATTAATTTCACGGTATTTTTCACTGCCGCAGTTAGATTCATTATTTCTTGCTTTTCTATTCTATTGCTTGTTTCACATCACATTACACGTATATTATTTGGTATGGAATTTGATTTTTATCATTGCGCATCTAACTTCTTGTTATTGGCAGTGTAGCTCTATGCTTCGTTGGGTTGGAACTTGGACTTCAATCATCCATCATTCTTATTTCCTCCATTTGTAAGTCCAATCCTTCCCAATTGGATCTCTTTTTCAACTCTTTATATAAACAAGTTCGATGAAGAAAGATGTGGATTTGATGTTTGATTAGATGAATTATATCTTGGCTATGTAACTTCAGTTACCTTTTCTTTGAAATTTGCTATATTTGGCACTCTGGGTGATCATGATTTTTTGCTCATTATGTTGATTTGTCTATTTGAGGCGTTGGGTGGATTTTGGGTTGATGGGATTTTTTTGATCTATATATAATTAGATAGTGTTTGATTTATGTGAAAGTTGAAGTAGCGTAACTTGTGAATTGGATAAGTTCTCTCACCATTTTCTATATTCAATGAAACAAAATCTCCTCTCCACAAATGATGACCATTCTGTGTTGAAGATTGCAGATTTTGGCTTTGCAAGATAAGACATTATTATGTCAGAACTTAGAAGCCATTATAATTAATTCAAAAGAAATGCTAAAAAAATATTTTAGCTATCACGTTTCATGGGGTAGATAAAGCTTCTCCTTGGATGATGATGTCTTGTGTGTAATTGTGTGGGGTATATATCTCTTATACCCAGTTATCCCTTGGTGGCCTTTGCATCTGCTTGGTTTCTTAAGAAAGTTTTACATATTACCATTCATAGTTATATATATTTAAACTAAACGTCTTTGATAGGTCTACAACCTCAAGACTTAGCTGAAACATTGTGTGTTTCACCACTATATATGGCTTTGCAAATAATGAAACTACGGAAATATGATGCTAAGGTGACATTTATCTCTTTCCTTGGATAGTTTGAACCAATCTTCTTTCTAAAAGGTTTGTCAACAGTTCAACTTGCACTAAATATGTAGGCAGATTTCTAGAGTGTTGGTGCTATCCTGTTTCAGTTGGTAACGGGGAAAACCCCATTTTTTCAAAATAACCAAATTCAGGTTTGAGTGCTTTTCACATATATCATGAGTTACTCATCTGTATATTGGTAATGGCTGTCAACAATTTTATAATGAGTGATCTTATTTTTTTTGTTAACTTAGTCGCTGCAAAACATCTTCAAATCAAATGAGTTGCGCTTCCAAACAGATAAAAAGTGATCCGAGTCCCGGGTGTCTTTATTTGTGTCAAAAGTTGTTGCGCCGAAATCTAGGTATGTACTTTGTATCACTGCAGTTTGTGACATGAGCATATTAAAAATTTTATGTTGATTCTTTTTGGGATTTTTATGAAAAAATTATGCTTAAATTCTAATTAAATGGGTTTATGAAGAAAAACAATAAAAACTACAGTAGAGTTGTTTGTACTTTCCTTGTGGACTAAACTACTGTCATTGAAAATATCACATCAATTGGTTGATTTTATTGTTACACACCTGTAACTCATCATCTCCATTCCTCCTCTTAAGCTACTCATCTTCTGTCATAGAAGTCTCCTCATCTCTTACAAATAGTATAAATAATTGTTGTAAGACTTGAATGATCCTACAAAATCCAACTGGGAAGCCACCTTTCTTCTTCTTCTCCCAACCCACTAGATGGCCCAACCTCACAATTCCACTCCAGCCCTCATCTTTGAAGCTTGAAAATCATTCGTTTCGATGTCCTGAAATCCCATTCTTCAATCGGATATCTTGATGTAGGTTGCAATGGTTGAAACATACACAAAATTTTGTAGGTTGGACCATGCACATTTGTTGTTTGAAAGTATGTTGGATAGAGATGTTGCATCTTGGAATGTGATGATTATGGTATTTTTGCTGGTGGGTCTCCTTGACAAATCTTTCTAACTTTTCCATCAAATGATATTGTTGGAGCTTAAGCCCGATTTGATCATGGTTTTAAGCTTAACTCAAATGATCATTGATTGTTTCCTTTAGATGTGTCATGATGGAATTAGACCAGATATGAGCACCACTCTTAGCTTATTGTCCTCATGCATTCACTCCAAAGCACTTTTACAAGGGAAGCTATTCCATTCTCGTGGTATTAAAGGAGAGTTTGATTCCAATGTATAACACTTTGATTTCTATATATTCTAAATGCAATGACCTTGTGTTTGCATGGCTTTTGTTCAATACAATTTTGTAGAGAACTTGTGTTTTTTGGACCGATATGATTAATTGGTATGCTCAGTAGGGGAAGTTGAAAATGAGCCCTGAGTTTGATGATGAAAAAGGGCAAAACTCTTTGCTTTTTTGGTCTAACTGTGAGTGTTGGAGATTTAATTTACCAACTGTAGAGGAGAATCTCTATGGGAGTATTGAGGGTTTAGGGTTTTCTTTTTCTCCAAAAAGAAAAGGAAAAAAGAAGAGTTTATGGTTTCGTTGGGCATCAACTAGGGGGGAAGAACATGAAACCATGGTTTCAGATGAGATTGTATAAGGGCAGTTGATGATATCAGCAAGTGGGTAGTGGTATTATCAGATGGGCTAATATGGTCCCAAAAAGATGTACGGACAACTCTCCTGGCATTTTCTTATTTTTCTTAAAAAATCCGTCAAATCAAGGTTTAAACTTATTTTTTCCATAACAATCCCATTCCTTTTTAACTGCAAGGGCATATGTAGCATGCTAGTATAACTAAGAAATAATTGGTCCTTTCCATGCCTTTCATCATTGTCACTACTCTTATAGACTGTTGGCATGAAATAAGATCATCTAACTTGTATGTTGCTAGTACTAATTGGAAAGTGAAACACTGTTTCAATTGTTTTCGTGGAGCATAGCATCTATGTAACATCTACTGTGCTGGTATATTCCTAGCAGACAAATCAACCCCTTTTGTTATCCACTTATCAAATTGGAAACTCATATGAGTAGTCAGCGAATTTTGGTTATTTAATTTTTACCATCAATGAACACTTTCACAACAAAGAGAATAAAAACAAGTAGCATGAAACAACTTTTATTTCTATTTATTCTTCGAAGGATCTTGGTTTAATCTTTTAAAGAGCAAGATATCATGAAACAACTTTTATTGTTGAAGCTTTTTGCTATAATTTGTTTCGTCCTTGTTACCATATCTTTATTGCATTGTTGGTTGCCTCCAACTTGTCAACATTGTGTTGCTTGTGTTATGAATAAGTCTAATGGGTCGACCAAAGACTCAACACTTATTGGAATATCTAAAGATTGTCTTTTAATTTATTTGGGTTTTGATAATTAAAATATCATCTTATTTAGCATGTAAAATATATATCCAAATTTTTAGATAGTTCTCTATTATTTGTAATGTGATATTTCATATAGAGTGTATCTACATTGGAGTGTGGATGCAAGTTATTCATTGTTCTACTATAAATGAATACATGTTAATCTAAGTTTCATAAACCTCCCTATGGTGCTTGCTTGGATGTATACTAATCATTAGGTTAAGAAAGGAAGGACAGGCTTGGTGTAGATTAGGTTTGTGTGAAATATATATATATATTTGATCAGTAACAAAGAGATATTATTAAGGAAAAAAGGTATAGCTAGACTTAGACAAACATGATCGTGACCCTTGATTTACTGATGTAGGCCAGACCATAGGTTGGCCAACTCATTGGGCCCAGTCCGTCAGCCTAATTGGATACCTAGTTATTTAGGAATATTATTAGTAGTTTGATTGCATTAGGGTTAACATTAGTGGGTTTCCTATCTTGTTTAGGATTATTCTAATATTAGTAAGTTTTGTTTCTTAGGGATTAAGCCAACTCCTATATAAAGGATTTTAGGCCTCATTGTTATACATGCTTAGTTTTAATTTATAAAAGTTCTCTTTGAGATTGAAGATGTTATCGCTTGTAGTGTTTTCCTCTTATGAGGATGTCCTAGGGGCTGAATCCTTATTTTGAGTCTGTTGCCGTCGTAAAGCTCCCAAGTAATCTAGGACTTGTAATTGTAAAGCTTTTAAATGAATCTGCTAAAATGTTGAAGTGTCTGGTCAAATATATCTTATACTTTAAGGAAAAACTTTTTCAGAGTTCAAATCTAGGCGTACCATGATATCATTAGTGTTTTCATATTCCTTACCACTTCGCATTGAATGAATTGATAGGTACTTCCATACTAATCATTCATATCTAAACATGTATACATGTAATGAGTCATTCATATTCCCTATGTCTTAACTTTTGAGTGGTGCATCTTAAGGGTATTTGATTATGGTGCTAAAAGTTTTAGGCCTTTTAAAAATGACTCAAGTCATTTTGTAGTGTAGACCTCTGGCCCAGCTGGATTTCTATTTGGCGTGTCCTAGGGATGGGTTTCATTAGATACTGTTACTGCAGCAGAAAGCCTGGCCCTGACTCTCCAATCTGTTGGGAGTTTAAGAGAAGCACAGGAGCTTTTACAGCGGTAATTAGTCATTTGATGTCCTTGATGTTCTTTCAGCATAATGCATGTTATATTTAGGTTCCTGGTCACCTATACTGATGGATATTTATTTCATGCATTGTCACATTTCAGGTGTCTTGACGTCAGGAAAACCGTACTACATGAAAACCATATTCAGGTTCTCTGTTTTGACATTCCCTAACAAGAAATGCTTCTTAAATTCTGAGAATTTGAAGACGTGATTCTTGAATAGTGTTTTGAGTGTTCCTTCTCTTAATCCTCAGAATGATACGCAAACCTATATTACTTTTGTGTCATCCATCTCACTATCAATTTGTTAGGATATCGAAGTTATCTTTTGTGAAATTTTATTGATCTGTCTCTGTTTGTTATTAGCTAAGATGTAGCACATGTTTATTATACCTGTTAGTGCTCACTGGTGCTGGTATTTGTTTCTTCCAAGATGTTCCCAAAATGCTTTGACTCTTACAGTCTGCTTGTATTGTCATGTGCCCCAAAAAAAAAAAAAGAAAAAATGTAGAAGGATAATTGACTACAGACCATCAGTCATATAACCAAGAGATTCCAATGTTATGGCTGACTTTTCCATGCAAACCAATCTGTTGCTATAAAGAAATATCAAGATGTATTTTTGAGATTGCAGTTTCTATTTGGCAAATCCTTATGAAACTTATACCCAAGGTGTTCTCTTGTTCTGAAATTTAGCTTTTGCTTTTTTACGTGTTTCCTACACTCATGCTCTCAAAACCATTTATAGACCGATTATTGGGACCATGGTAGACTGATTATTGGGACCATGGTTTGACCAGTTCTAAAACAAGATTAATCCCAACAAACTTCTACTTTTTGTGTTTTATTTTCTGATATGGATATTCTAGATTTCTGTGAACCAAAAACCATGGAAAAGAAGGTTGTCATAGATACAATCTCTCAATGACAACAGCCCTTGGCATAGTTGGAACATGCTCACTAACATCAGCATAAATCTGTGCATTTAATTATATCATTTAAAATCCTTTTACCAAAGATCATACATAGATAAAAAAATAATACTAATAAACAATTTGAAACTCTACTTCAATAAAATTCAAAGTCTAAACTGACAATTTTTTTCATAATTTCAGAAACTAAATGATTCAAATAAAACTAGTCATTAGAAAGTTTGGTGATATGCCTATCAACCATGAATGTCAAAGTTAAGAGCTTGATCATTGCAGCTTCTAAAATCTTTTACAAATTGATTACCTGGCAAGGACAAACCAGGAATTAGTAACTACTGAGTAAGGAAAAACTTTACATGATTGAATACAAGGTATGTGATCATATACATCCAAATAGGTGCATTAGTAATTAAGAAACAAAGATAATGTTTTCAGAAATCAAATGGACCTACAAATCACTTAAGAGAGCTGCCTTGTTTACCCTTTTTTGGATACCAGCAGAGGCCCACAACACATCCCAAACCGCAAATTTACAACCCATACCTCGTAGCAGAACATAAGGAGCCTCTTCATCTACCACATCACGACAGTCCTCCCAAATTCAAGGCAACACACCATCCCGTAGGCACAACAAATAATCTCACCCCCAGTTCTCCGCCTTTGTTGCACAACCCCCATTGCACAACCAAGATTCCCAATAACACAACAGCCATGGCAATCCTGCCCAAATTCAGATGTATATCAAAGCACTCATCACTTATAGGTGACCCATTTTAGACATAGGCCTGACTTTAAGAGCCGTTTCCCCAAATTGGCACTTGTGTAGGAGTGATCCTATACTGTGCTTCCACTTTCTGAATAATTACATACATATAATCATTAATCAGCATCCAAAATGAGTACTAATCAGCCAAAATTACATATATATAATCATTTATCAGCCAAAATCAAAGTAATCTTCTATAGTGTTACTACACTGCTTGGGTTTCTGCAATGCAACCCACAACCCTTCCTGGTTGTACTTCCATTGCCAGTGTTGGAATAGGTCAACACTATGTGCGAGGTGTCACTACAATCAGCCCCCAAATTAGTGTAACATACTTTCTTATTGCCACAACAAATTTCAGAATCTTATTTCTCTAAATTAGTTTACTTTTATAGTTCCAGTAATGGAACATGCTTCCCATAGCTAGGATGGACACATCCATAAAACCTCTATCATCTGCAATTAAATAAAGATTGAATCGAGCCCCTAAATCAGAATTGAGCCCACAGTTTGTTACATATTTTCAAATAATGAAATCTAATGCCATTATATACATATATAACATCAAGGAAGATTTCATACTTTTAAACACCAACACATAATAGGAGAACCACAGACTGTAAACGAAGTGTTTTTAGTTCAAATCAAAATTGGAATAACACAATTAACAGGCCTGAAGTATCAAATAGAAGGTTGGCAAGCCCTAGATCTCAAGATCTAGGGTTCGGCCCATCAGTATTTTTCCCAAATCTGATCCAGCTAGCCCTAGATCATTAGATCTAGGGTTTGGCGAGCACCTAAGACCAGATCTGGTCTTGGCCAGCCCTAGATCTTGTGATCTAGGGTTCTGCTTGAGAGGAAATTGTCTCTCTGTAATACAGCCCCTTTCCCATTACTATCCACGTGTATGCTACAACAAAGCACCAAAAACACAATCAGGCAATGTTTTTCCCCACCTTGTATAAAACTTTGTAGCCTTCTCTATTCATGGCAGACCGAATGACATCCAATCAGTGAGTTTCTCCTTCCTATGCCTTCTCTTATCTTGATTCCCATAACCTTCTTGGCTATGGTTTTCTCTAAAAGATACAGATTGAAAGTGAAAGGAAGAATACCAAGGAGAATGGGAGAAAAGAGGGCTTCTAAGAGGAAGGTCCCCAATGAATGTTGTGGAATAGGAATGGGCTCCCTCCACACTTGTGCAACCTTTTTTCCACTTTGGGAGATATTCGAAAGTACAATCACAAATAGAGCTGGAAACAAGAAGAATAATACTAGAGTTTCTATAAAGAATTGCTTGCCTTGGTGAGTCGATCTTCATCCTCTTTTATTATCAAAACTTTCCTTGATTATAACTTGACTTAAGGTAATCATTATAATGTATGGAAATGACTATGTAACATAATAGGAATCTAATTATGTACAATTGATTCTCTTGACTAAGTTTACCCATCATCATCATCATCAAAGCCTTATTCCAACTATGTTGGATTGGCTACATGAATTCTGTTTCTCCATTCCGTTCTATTTTGAGCCAAATTTTTAGATAAGTCAAACTTCTTCAAATCTGATTTAATGAACTTCATCAATGTTTTCTTCGGCCTATCCTTACATCTTGATGGGTCATCCACCTAGAGAGCCAAACTTTTTCTCACCAGTGCCATTACCGGCATATGCTCAACATGCCCAAACCATTTTAAACGGGTTTCTCTAATCTTAACCCCTATTGGTGCTATCCCTAAATACTCTTGAATGCGTTCATTTCTAATTTTATCTTTTTTAGTTTTACCACACATCCACCTAAGCATTCTCATATTTGCCACATCCATCTTATATAGGCGCCTTCTTAATTGGCCAACATTCTGCTCCATATGCCATAGCTAGTCTAACCACTGTCCTGTAAAATTTTCTTTTCAATTTCGTTGGCATTCATTTATCACAAAGCATTCCAGATGCTAGTCTCCACTTCAGCCATCTAGCTTTTATTCTAAGCTTAACATTTTCGCCAATCTCCCCATCCTTATTAATCATCGAAGCCAGATACCGAAAAGAATATCTACGTGGTATCTCATGGGTTTCAATTTTGATAGTTTTTTTAACACTTTGTATATGTTCACTAAAGTTACAATCCATATATTCTACCTTTGTACTACTTATTTTAAAGCCTTTAGATTCTAATGCTCCTTGCCATCTCTCGAGTTGTACATTTACTGCTTCTTTTGATTCATCTATCAATACCATATCATTTGCAAACAACATACACCATGATACTTCTTCTTGAATATGCACAGTTAACTCATCTATAATCAATGCAAAGAGATAATGGCTTAAGGTTGATCCCTGATGCAAACCTACAGTGACAGGGAATCTACCTGTTTCTCCACATGTGGTTCTCACATTTGTTAATGCTCCTTCATCCATATCTTTAAAATTTGCAATGTAACCTCTGGAGACATTTCATAACTTCAAAATCCACCAAATTAAATCCGTCGGTACCCTATTATAAGTTTTTTCTAAATCGATAAAGACCATGTGTAGATTTTTCCTCTTTGCTCAATATTTTTCCATTAATTATTTAAGTGAAAAGATAGCTTCCATAGTTGACCTCCTTGGCATAAAACCATACTGATTTTTAGCAATCTTGGTCCTCTGTCTAAGTCATTGCTCTATTATTCTCTCCCATAACTTCATAGTATGACTAAGTCTACCCGCATGTTCAAATGTGTATTGGGTTAAGGCCCATTAGAATAAAGGCGGGCCTATGAAGGGCCAAAAATACACGGGCTAGTGTTGAAATAAAGGCGGGCCTATGAAGGGCCAAAAATACACCAGCTAGTGTTAACATCCCCCCTCCAATTGATGTTGATCCATTTGCAATAATTTACGAGCCAAGAAACTTATGACACGGTCGAGGAAGATTTTTGGTGAATATGTCAACAAGTTGGAGTTCACTAGAAACGTGGGGAAGACTAATCACTTTGCGATCATATTTGTCTGGTATAAAATGACAATCCACCCCTATATGTTTGGTTTGTAGATCATAAAAGTCTAGATTTGTAGTGATGCGAATGGCACTAGTATTGTTAGCATGAAGGGGGGTTGATTGTTTTTAAGGAAAGCCAAGTTTAGAGAGTATTCCTCACAACCAAAGGATCTCAAAACAAGCCAAAGACATTGCGCGATACTTCGATTTTGTGGAAGATTTTGAAACTTTATCTTTCTTCTTGTATTTCCAAGAGATCAATACTTCACTCAATTAAATGCACCACCCTGTAGTAGATTGTCTACTATCTGGACATCCTATTCAATCCACATCAGAATAAGCAATGAGAGTAAGTGGTGTGCCAACAAGGAAAAATAAACCTATTGTGGGAGATCCAAGAATATAACGAATGATTCGCTTTAGAGTAGTTAAATGAAGGTGCTATGATGTAGTCATAAGCTGACTCACTGCATTCACTACACAATAGATAATAGGTCTGGTGATTGTTAAATACACTAAACTTCAAACCAAACGATAGTAAGTGGTGGGATCAGGAAGTAGATTTGCCTCATGCTGACTAAGTTTAGCATTGATTCCTAGTGGTGTATCCACTAGAGTGGAGCCATGAAGACCAGTAAGTTCAATCAGATCCATGACATATTTATGTTGATGAAGAAAGAGACCTTTGTTTGATTGACATATTTCCAAGCCTAAGAAATAAGTCAAGGGATATCTTTCATATGAAAGGCATCTTGAAGTGAAGATTGTTGCTTGTGTATCATGTTTGCATTAGTCCCGGTGATAATGATATCATCCACATATACAAGAAGAATGGTGGTCCCCTTGAGGAGGTCAATCAGTAAACATGGAAGAATCATAACGACTTTGCAAAAAATCCATACCAAGCAACATGCCATGAAACTTCTCAAACCATGCTTTGGGTGATTTTTTAAGGCCATGTAACGAACGGAGTAGCTATCGACATTTATTTTGGATTCAAAGGTGCATCCTTGGGGGAGACACATATAAACCTCATCCTTGAGGTCCCTATGTAGGAAAGCATTTTTCACATCCATCTGATAATGGGGCCATGACTGAGAAGTAGCAAGTGCTAGGATTGTGCAAACAATTGTCATCTTGGCTATAGGGGCTAAGGTCTCTTCATAATCAATGTCATACTCTTTTTCGATTGCCCAGTGCCACTAATCGTGCTTATAGTGGTTCAACAAACCATCAGGTTTCATTTTAGTGGAATAAACCCATTTGTAGCTGATGGGTTTAATAGCAAGAGAATATCGCATGACATCCCATTTGTGATTTTCCGTAAGTGCATCAGGTTGCTCCTGCATGGCCTATCACCAACAATCAAGTTCTATGGCTCGTGAATAGGTATTAAGAATCTGAACAGAGGAAAGAGTGGTAAGCAGTGAACAATGAGTAAAACCAAGCAATTAGGAGCTCTAGAGATCCTGATTTGTAGCCGATGGGTTTAATAGCAAGAGAATATCGCATGACATCCCATTTGTGATTTTCCGTAAGTGCATCAGGTTGCTCTTGCATGGCCTATCGCCAACAATCAAGTTCTATGGCTCGTGAATAGGTATTAAGAATCTGAATAGAGGAAAGAGTGGTAAGCAGTGAACAATGAGTAAAACCAAGGCAATCAGGAGCTCTAGAGATCCTGGTTGATCTTCAAATAGGGATAGAGGAGCTAATTTGAGGTTTGGAAGGCAGATCCACTGCTGTAGTGATATTAGTGGCTGGGGGCTCTGGAGCAGTCTCTTTGCATGCTATGCTGTTCGTACAAAAGAGTTGGTTTAAGTCTAATGACTTTAGACGGAGTAGGTTTAGCAAAATTAGGAAGAAATGATATGGGAGTAGTTCAACATGGTCAACATGATTTTGGATGAAATATTGATTTTCAAAAAACACTACATTCGGAGAGACCCATATCCTATGAACCTTTGGATCATAGCAAAGAAACCCCCTTGTGCCATTTGTAGAGCCTACAAATGCACAATGGGCGGATTGGGCAATTAATTTTGTGCTTTCCGTTGGAGGAAGAATGTCACACCCCTAATTCGTAAATCAGGGTTACATAAGATTTGGAGCCAATTTAAAAATTTTTCTCAATAATAAATAACAAACCAAGAGAGGCATAAATACAAGAATCTGAATCCAACTCTCGACTTGGCCTAACCAAGAGAAGATCAGAGCTCAACGGTGCCGACACGTGAAATCATTGCAAAACGGGGTAACTGGCTGAATGTGACTAAAATCCCAAAATGATGAGCTATTCCTGACATGTGTTTCATATTATACTTTCATATCATATCGAGCTTATGAACATACTTACAAACAGTCCTCCAGGATCACAACAGGTAAAAACCATGTAAACTAGGATAACAAGTGTTTTGAGTGATTTTCTGAAGAAAGCAGCTGAAAATAATCCTTTTTCGTTGAAAACAGGTTACCTTCCAAATTTATGTTGAAAAAAAAAGCATAGAAACCCTAAGGTCTGAAAACTGTCGGACAGCTTTCCGACATGGAATTGCTGTCCCAAATTGGGTAAGAAGTACGAGGTGGATTCGGTGTCCGAGGGTGGACGCAGCGCATCAAGGCAACCCCTGCCAATCCTCAAAACACCCTAAGCTAGGATCCAATCGGTAAAGGGTCTCCGGTCGCGACATAAGTGTTGGATGTCGTACCCCGCGCGACTCCAAGCCTTATCGTCCCATCTAAGTCCTAGTACGAAGAGGGTAAGAGGGTTCCTAGCGTGAACGTGCGTAACATGACTGTAGTTTAGAGGAAACGGACAATACAACTTATAAGAAGAAAAGAATACCACCTATCATTTTATTAAGGTCCGAGGGTTGTCTTCGGCGGGGTGGAGTGATCATGAAACACACTTGCACTCATTTTAAGGTTCGGATGTCAGGATTTATATCACCTTAGTGCTCAATCATGTAAAGATATCCTTAATCCTTAAACGGTTTACATTCAGTTCATAAACAATCAACTAACACCTCTAAACAAACCTCAATGGTTTGTCCAAGTGAGTCTAGGTGGTGGTCCTAATACATGATCCTAAGTCAAGGAATTCTACTTGAGAATTGCATCCATTTTTAGACTTCCAATTGGTATATTAGCAGGGCATTTGAATGCCTAAATTTAATGTTTTAGAACCCCTAAGGATTGTCTTAAAAGTTGGTGAGAGTTTCGATGAAAACGGGGGTGGAAAGCCCCACAACTAGCTCCCCAAAGGGGGAGCCTGCAGCCTATTCAGTACTGCGAGAAGGCAATGACCAGCCCCACCTTAGTGTAATGCATTTCAGCCGGATTCTCCCTTGTTTTGGGGCATAATTGGCACCATATTTGGAGCATCAAAATACTTAATTAAACCACTCAATTGGGCTCCAATCTTACCTTAATTGATTGATCAAAATCAATTATAAAAAGTGGGGAAAACTAAGATAATACATGTCTAGTATATGTGAATCATAAAATAATCAAGTGACACATAATGATAGTGGAATTAATCACTTGCCTCAAGCTTCAATGGTCCAAATCAAGTCTCTAAAACCTTCCAATCAACTGAAACCCACCTAGACAAGAAATTCCCAAAAGAAAATGGAAAAACTAGTGAAGCGTTGGTGAATTGACTTGCATGTTGGATTTCTAGGCCTTCAAGGCATGCTGTATAGGAATCTTGAGGAACGAAGAGGAGATATTACCTTTACCTGGGCTGACTAGCAAGAAATCCATAAATGGAGGGGCTACACTAGCTCAATTTGCGAGAAAATTGCATGGATAGAGAGAGAAGAATGAGAGGAATGGGATGGTGGAATTTATTTTGTATTAGCACAAGGTTGGTGGATGATATGGAGGGAACAAAATAAAAAAAGAAGAGGAGCAAGGGGTTGTTGCGAAGCTTTGGTCATGTTTGGCATGGTTGGGAACGAGAAAATTGCATGGATAGAGAGAGAAGAATGAGAGGAATGGGATGGTGGAATTTATTTTGTATTAGCACAAGGTTGGTGGATGATATGGAGGGAACAAAATAAAAAAAGAAGAGGAGCAAGGGGTTGTTGCGAAGCTTTGGTCATGTTTGGCATGGTTGGGAACGAGAATGGAGGAAAAAGGAGAAGAGGGCCCATTTATATTAGATTACAGTGGGTCCTACCTATAATCTTATTCGGGCCACACTCACAAACCATTGAAATCACGGTGCTCACCAAACCACAACACAGTCCAATCAATGCAAGAGGGTCTCACCTCTAAAAAATGCACGCATGTGATATGAACAATGCATGGCCAAAGGCCAAGGAGGATTTACAAGTCCAACATCCAACCAACAGTTGCAAAGAATAGAAGCTAATGAGCATGCTGAAAACCATTCTAGACCAAAACTCCAATTGACCTAGTTGTGGGGAAGGAAAGACCTTACTACTGGTTGTATGGTTTGGGGGAAAACTTAAAAGACGGGTTGTTAAAGAGAGGAGTGATTAAGGAAGGAGCTTTTGGCCGCATTCTGGTGACCTGGCGGTTGGGATTTCTGGCGGAAGTAGGTGAGAGTAGGAAGAAGAAGGAAGGGAGAAATGGGGAAGAAAGGGAAGCAAGAAGGGAAAGAAAGAGAGGAAGAAAGGAAGGAAAAGAAGGAGAAGAGGGAGGGTAGTGGCCGGCGAAAGAGGGGAGTTTGGATCCTTTGATGGGAGCTGTTGGTGAGTGGAAGGAGGAAATCGGGAGATAGAGAGAAAGAAGGGAAAATGGGGCGAGGACATTTTAGCTGGGGCAAATAAGAGGTAAGGGATAAAGAAATAAAATAAGTAAAAGAAAAGAGAATAAGATGGGGGGAGAGAGAGAAAGGTGGGTTGGGATTGGTTTTTGATGAGGAAAAATATGAGAGAGTAAGTGGGGCAGTTTTGTTTTTAAAATAAGGTGGGGCCCACTTTAATTAAAAGTTTGATTAAAACTTATTTTGGCCATAACTTATAAACTAGAGGTTGGATTGAGTCACCGCAAATGCAAATGTTCACGAAATTTAATGAGCTTCCTAATGACACCACTCTTGGCGTGGTTTGAAAGAGTTGGAATTTTGGCCTATTTTAATGTGCTGGGTATTTTTCATGAAAGGCTTAATTTTTAGAAAATAAGATATTTAGTGGCTGAGATGACTCTGCATCGGTTAGGGTAGAAGGGGAAGGTTAATGGGATTAAGAGAGCTACCCAATGAGTCCAAAATCTTACAATTTGAAAAACTATGAAAAAGGGCTTTAACTTTCTAAAATTGCAAACTAACCCCTATTGAACTCAAACGAGCTTGAAACCCGAACAAGACTTCGTACAAACGATTTTAACAGTAATTCGGACTTTGCTTCTAAACGCACTTAATTGACTTAGGCAATTAACTAAAACTAACTATATTTTGGGAGTTTAGGATGTTACAAAGAAGAACAAAACACACACACCCAAAAGTGTGAAGATGAGAAAATGTGGGTTTGGTATGGAAGAGGTGATGATAGGGTGTTTGATTTTCAACACGTGGGGATGGCAACCTATTTATCAGTTGTATAGCTGTGGAAAGGGCTCCTGGCAAAACACGAACAGGGATTGAGGATTCCAAATGGAGGGATCAAACGATGTCCAAAAGGTGTCTATTCATTTGTTTAGATACCCCATTTTGTTGCAGGATGTAGGAACATATTCGCTGGGATATGATCCCTTCGATTTGGAGAAATTGTGGAAAATCTTTTAACTTCCCAAAGCTATTGAAAACATGTTCTAACCCCAACACTAAGTTGGTCAACATATAAAACACCCATAAAAACTAATAATCATAATTAGTTACCCATAATTAGCCATAAGTACATATAATAATGGTTGGGGTCTTTACATGTATCTCGTACGTATGCTGCACCATTATCGGGCCATACTGCGTTCATGCGGGTGTATTGTCTTTTTTGCCGCATCCATGTATTACAGAAGGTAAGCATACTCGGCACCTATGCACCAAAGGACAGCATCAACAAACTACAAAAGTCATGGCAAATGGGTAAACATCATCCAGAATACTATGTAATATAGGAAAGCAAGTAAAGAAAGGGATGATCATGTAAAGAATACACCAGATGGTCTATGGAGAAACAAAAACAATAAAGAGGGAAAGGAAACACCCTAACCACCTCTACGCACCCACACACACAGCCCCTACATAGAGGCACCCCTCCTGTGCTGAACTAACAGCATTAGTAATGTTCGACACACAATAAATCCTAAGTCAAGTGAAGGGTTCGCATTTCCGTGCAAATGGTCCAATCATTGGAGAAATTATTCATGTTCATCATTCGGTTCCACACCAAGTACACACACACACACACACTGAATAGTCCTTTTTGAGCATCACACTGCTTACCAAACTACAACATGGTCCAATCAATGCAAGAGGGTGTTACCTCTAAGAAACGCACACAAGCGATACGAACACTGCATGCCCAAAAGCCAAGGAGGATTTAGAAATCCGACCAGCAATTACAAAGAAAAGAAGCTAATGAGCATGCTAAAAACCATTTTAGACTAAAACTCCAATTGACCTAGCTATGGGGAAGGGAAGACCTTACTTAGTGCTTGTATGATTTGGGGAAAACTTGAAAGAGGGGTTCTTGAAGAGAGGAGTGGTCAAGGAAGGAGCTTTCGGCAGCATTCCGGCAACCTAGCGGGCTGGGTTCTGGTAGTAGTAGGTGAGAGGAGAAAGAAGAAGGAAGGGAGAAATGGGGAAGAAAAGGGAAGCAAGAAGGGAAAAAAAGAGAGGAAAAAAGGGGAAGGGAAAGGAGAAGAGGGAGGGTCAGTGGCTGGCGAGAGAGTGGGGAGTTCGGATCCTCTGATGGGAGCTGTTGGTGAGGGGAAAAGAGCAAATTGGGAGACAAAGAGAGAAGGGAAAATGGGGCAAGGACATTTCAGCTGGGGGAAATAAGGGATAAGGGACAGAGAAATAAAATAAGAAAAAGAAAAGAGACTATGATGGGGAGAGAAAGAGAGAATAATAATGGAGGAGACAGAATGAGGAGTGAGAGGTGGGGTGGGATCGGTTTTGATGAGGGAAAATAAGAGAGCGTAAGTGGGGAGGCTTTGTTTTTAAAATAAGGTGGGGCCCACTTTAATTAAAAGTTTGATTAAAACTTTTTTTGACCATAACTTATAAATCAGAGGTCGGATTGAGTCACCGCAAATGCCAATGTTCACGAAATTTAATGAGCTTCTCAATGACACCACTCTTGGCATGGTTTAAAAGAGTCGGAATTTGGCCTATTTTAATGTGTTGGTTATCTTTTATAAAAGGCTTAATTTTCAGAAAATAAGATATTTAGTGGCTGAGATGGGCCTCGGTCGGTTAGGGTAGAATGGGAAGGTTAATGGGATTAAGAGAGCTACCCAATGAGCCCAAAATCTCACAATTCGAAAAACTACGAACAAGGGCTTTTAACTTTCTAAAATTGCAAACTACACCTTATTGAACTCAAACAAGCTCAAAACCCGAACAAGACTTTGTACAGACGATTTTAACAATAATTTGGTCTTGCATAGCTTCTAAACGCACTTAATTGACTCATCATCATCATCCCAACTGTGTTGGGGTCGACTATATGAATTCTGTTTCTCCATTCCATTCTATTTTGAGCCAAATCCTTATATAAGTTAAACTTTTTCAAATCGGATTTAATGACCTGTATCAATGTTTTCTTCGGCTTACCCCTACCTCTTGATGGGCCATCTACCTGGATATTCAAACTTTCTCTCACCGGTGCCATTAATGGCATGCGATCAATACGCCCAAACCATCTTAAATGGGTTTCTCTAATCTTATCCCATATTGGTGTTGCCCTTAAATGCTTTCGAAAGCGCTCATTTCTAATTTTATCTTTCATAGTTTTACCACTTATCCACCTAAGCATTCTCATCTCAGCCACATCCATCTTATGTATGTCTTCTTAATTGGCCAACATTCTGCTCCATATGTTATAGTTAGTCTAACTACTGTCTTGTAAAAATTACTCTTGAATTTTATTGGCATTATTCATCTGTCATGAAGCACTCTAGAAGCTAATCTCCACTCCAGCCATTCAGCTTTTATTTAATGCTTAACATCTTCGTTAATCTCCCCATCCTTACTAATCATCGAGCCCAAATACCAAAAAGAATCTCTACATGGTATCTCATGGTTTCAATTTTGATAGTGGTTTCAACACTTTGTATATGTCTACTGAAGTTGTGTAATAACCCTGAATTTTTTTGAGTGGGCCAACTAGGTTTAGAAAGGCCCCAGTTTCGACTAGTCCAACTCATGACTGGATTGGGCTACTGGGCCAAAACTTTCAAGTTCAGATATATGATCTAAATCCACTTATTTGTGATTGTGTAGCTTCCCAAAGAAGGCTCCTTGTTTTATAGCAATAGACATAACTTTTGGCCTTCCCCATATGACCTTTAAAAGCGGAGAATTTCTTTTAGGACTCCTCCATTGGACGTCCAGTACTCTATAAGAAGAGACCTCCTCTCTTCTTTGGCCACTTTCTCATGGATGAAGAGTAGAAGTCTAATGTTTTGATATTTGAAAATTGAAGCAAAGAATTTCGGCAAAGAGCTTTTGCCTAGTGGATGTTTGATTTGAGGTCACTCATTACTTACACCAGGTGAATAGAACTTCTCATACATTCAATCGAATATTTTGCTATTAATGAAAATGATTCTTCATAAATCATTGTGTTGAATTGAACCAATGTACATATATATAAGTTCCTGTAGATATTTGTGCCTAAGAACAAGATGCAAATCCATCTTTGAGATTGATAGGCAACCTCATGGATGTGTTTCCTTTGATTTAGACCAATAAGAGTCCGTTATACTAACAATCAGACCTGTACTGATGGATTTACAAGGCTGTCGATATGTCTGTAATGGAAAATAAAGGTTTAAACTTACCATCTTTGTGCAGATGTTTGGTTAATTGTTTCCTATGATAAATATGCTTATGAAGGATTGTTTTTATCATTCAATATGATAGTTTAATGTGTAAATTAATTCAGAACTGGGACAAGTACCAATTCAAGTCGTCAAAAAGAAGCCTGATTGTTTGTGGGTGGTGGGCCCATGTGGCCCACCTGATCTAGGATCAAGCTCCCACATCTAAAAGGGGACTGGTGGACGACCACGGGAATGGTGGACCCATAATGATTGGACCATTGGGCCCCCTTCATCCAAAGGATCCAAATGGACTAGGCCTGAGACCCACTTCATTTGGCACAGGTTCTGTTGAACCATATTTCTTTTATATTGTTGTGAAAAACTAATTAGAGTCACATGACATAAATTCTGGATATTTGTATAGAAGCTTTCCTTCCTTAAGAGTGGTTTAAACCTTACATCTTTAAGAAGTAACAGTGACTGCTACTCCCCTAATGGTAATTAACTGTGAAAATGTTCTATTAGTATGATAATTTGTTGTAACCTTATGTGTATTATAGTATAATGTCTAAGAAGCACCTTCATTTTCTATTAAATTAAGAACATGTGATCAAGATGAAAAAAAAATACTGTAATTAGTTTGAGATCAAATTTTAACTGCCTTATTGTTAGATTGTTTTACTATTCATTAGTAGTATTCTAATTCTTATTTTTATTAGATTCAGGTTTAATATTATCAATAAAAACTATTGTGTTAAGCGAGTATTTAAGGTGGGACTCATGACACCTGAACATAATGATTAGATCAAATTTAAATGTAGGTATTTGGATCTGGTTTTTATTCTATGACAAAACAGAAAATCGAAGACGTGGTCAATGCCACATAACTGCGATACCAATAATGATCCAGAGTGGGGCGAGATTCAATAGGAAATATGTGGGATTGGCCAATGGTAAATGTGATGATGACTATTATAAAACCTATGAACAAGAAAATGAACCCAGTATTATGATTGCTATGGAGTATTTGTTGTTACGCTGGTATTGGGTTCAATCTTCGAATGACGAATGGTGACAGTTTTGTCATGAAAAAAATATAAATTTCCATGTGGGAACATGAGAACTACTATGAATTGAGATGGGTGACGGTCTTGTCACGACACGAATATGAATCCCCTTGTTCAAACAACTCCTATGAATTAAGATGGGTGACAATCTTGTTACGACACGAATATAAATCCTCTTGTTCAAATAACTCCTATGAATTAGGATGGGTGATAGTCTTGTCATGACGCGAATATGAAGACCGGATGAAAGTACAAAATAACAATCATGGTGTACGTTAAGCCATCTTGTTGAATAAGATAATAGATTTGTAGTAAGGTGTAGTGAAAGAAATACATGGTTCAATGGTAGGGAGTGTGACACATTACCAATAGCAGTAATAGGAATACTGCCACCATCTGTAGTATTGATTTGGAGATTTCCATCATATTTCTTTAGATTAGAAAGATTTTCTTTTGAAAAAGTTATATAATTGGAAGCTTCCAAATCAAGGTACCAAGTGGAAGTAAAAGTTTTGTTTTTACCCACAAGGTACCAAGATTAGAAAAAGCATTGACAATCATTTGTTGAACCAATGCGGGAGTGAGAGTGCCAGAGGAGGTAGGTGGTACAATAGTAGATGTATTGGTGATCGGCTTTTGCATGGTTGCGGGATTAGCCTTTTGATTCTGAGGGTGCTTCTTGTTAAGTAAATTGTTTGCCGCAACTCTTAACGCCTAGGCATTTTGGTTGCAATGGTTAGCAATTCTTGAGTGAGAGTGCCAAAGGAGGTAGGTGGTACAATAGTAGATGTATTGGTGATCGGCTTTTGCATGGTTGCGGGATTAGCCTTTTGATTCTGAGGGTGCTTCTTGTTAAGTAAATTGTTTGCCGCAACTCTTAACGCCTAGGCATTTTGGTTGCAATGGTTAGCAATTCTTGAGATGGTATTAGAGCTACCACAAGTCTTGGGTTCAAATTCATGCTGCCGTGTCTTTAGTATTATGTTGCAAGTGCAAGCGTGCAGGGCAGAATGCCCCATGCAGCTCTATGACGGGTATGTGCTTTGAGTTCGGGCTATGTTTTTCCTGACGGAGGTGTTAAGTATATTGTTTGCCGCAACTCTAATGCCCAGGCATTTTGGTTGTAATGGTTAGTGACTCTTGACACTTCCTGTATTTTGGAAGAACATGTCCTTTATTTTTCCATTAAGAACAAAATTTTTGGTTGCATTGTGTAGCAAAATGTCCATATTTTTGACAACTGTAACATTGTATCTAGCTTATCTCACTCCCTTGTGGATTTCCCTTCGTAGCAAAGGTGACATATATGAGACCACTTGAAGTTTGTTGAGCAAGTGCAGCTTGTGTAGCAAGTCATTCTTGTTGCAGAAGTTCATTCAAGCAGGTTTCAATTGATGGTGAACGTATGTGACTCATTAAATTGGATTGGATCATTTCAAACTTCAGATTTGGTTTCATTAAGAACTAATCTCTTTGAGTAGTCTTATGAATATTTTGAAGAGTTGCCAAGGATGTAGTAGGAATATCCGTATAAATGATTTCAGCATAGTCAGCCCACAAGCTAATGAATTGGGAGTAGTAAGTCTGGATGGACATGCTCCCTACGTATATTGGGCTATCTTATGTTCCAAATGAAATTTCCGTGCCGAATTCTCTTGCTGATAGATGGCTCTCAAATAGTCCCACATGTCTTTAGTAATCTTGTAGGGTCTAAGATGCAAAATAAATTGGGATTCAATAGAGCTAAGAATCCAACTCATAATCTGGGCATCTTTGGTATCCCATTTTGGGTTTGCTTTTTCATTGGTGGGTCTAGAATCAGATCCATCAACATGACCCCACAAATTGGCGGACCTAGGAGTTTTGGTTGAGGGGGGCTTACGTTAGTCACTTGAAAAGTCAATTAGTATTTTTTTCATTGTTTTTTTTTTATCAAATCTAATAAAAAAATTAACATATGTAATAAAGCACGCAATTAACACACATCTTATCCAAATATTTAACTTGTTTTCTTCCAATCTAAATTAGATGTCATACAACTATAGGAATTCGAAAGGAACCAGGCCATACACCTCAGCTTGATATGAATTTGAAAGATGAAGATCTCCAAGATATTTTAGCCTCGCGCCAAGCCACTTAAGAGAAGAAAAATGGTGGCAGAAAATAATCCACTTGAGAAACATGTGATTGAGAGTCATTTAAACAGAAACTACTCCATGTGACTGAACTTTCAATGTCAATGAGAGTTATTTAAACATGTGATTGAGAGTCATCTAAATAAAAAACAATGTCCAAAATATTTCTTGACTTTGATGTGAATTCTTTGTGTTCTAAGCAAGTTGCAGAGGAAAATGCAATTGGATATGAGACCAACTTCATGCAAATAGCAAAAAATTCAAAAAAACTAAATTTCAACTAGAGGAAAAAATGTTAAATTTCAATACCATATTAGAAAGAATGTTTAATATCAACTAAAACACATCACTAGAACATGGAGAATCCTGCTAATTTGTCGCATTGTAAACCGGCCATGGATTATTAGAGAGACCATTAATAAGGATAGACCCTCTACAAGCAAATAGGCCCTTATTGAAGTAAAATTCTATGATTTGTCATTAGAGGGGATCTATGATGCCTAGATGCGGACATGGGTACAGATACGGACAGGGAACGAGGGTTCGATGCACCGACTTGAAGATTTTAGGACACATATATGGGTACTGCATTTCAAAAAATATATACATATAAATACTTATTGTAGTGCTTAAATATTACGAGGCCCATTGTGTAGATAAAATTTTCAATGAGATGGGCCTGATAGTATCTTAGCATAGAAAAAAAGAAAAGAAAAGAAAAGAAAAGAAAAGTGAGCTAAGTGTCTAGTTGGCCCAATAGCTTAACATTAAAATAGAAAAAAAAAAAAAAGGCCCAACGGGCCCATTCTCATTAATAAAATGCGATGGGTTTTTTTGCCCTTTTTGCATCTCTAGGGCATCATTGAACAATAAAAAAGAAGAAGAAGAAGAAGAATGAATAAGAAGTGGAAGCGTACATGTCGCCTGAAGCCAGAAGCAGCAACAGTAGCAGAAAGCAAAACAGTGCTCTATCACCTTCTTGAAGAAGCAACCCTTAAAAAAAAAAGCAGCAGCCCCTGTCAAGTTAGTTGTCTTCTTCCTCGTTGCCACCTTCTTCTCATCTCCTTTTTTACTTTCCTTTTGATCAAATTGAGAGAGGGCTCATTTAGGAGTAAATTGATCAAAATGGACAAAATTTGCTATAATTTTGGGCAAAAAATATTGCATAACCGTATCTTAAAATTAAGGGCGGTATCTTGCCGTATACCATACCCATATCCATATCGTGTCGTATTGATACGGGTACCACAGGGCATTTGGAGTATCCATGTATCATAGGAGGGGATGCCATCCATTTAGATTAATCCAAATTATCAAATCCTACGCTTTGAAACTTATGCTGTGTGGGTTACTTTGGAAAAAAATAGAAACGGGTATCCACTTGGAAATCCTAACATAACTACATAGAAAATGGTGGACAGCTCTCTGCTCAAATGAAAAATCTTGTGGACCCAAAGCAACGACTAGCCATTTATTTATGCATCATACAATCCAGTGCTCCATGTGAGACTGACTTATGATTAGCGACTCCCACTCCAAACCCCAGAAACACACCCAAATTCTTACATGCATGAGTCCCATTGGTTCTGCTACATCCAAATGACATGATTCATTCTGGAATTGAACGAATCCCTAAAATTTTGCAAGGCCCTTGGCATTTATGTGGTGGACCTCAAACCACCATGTTAGATATATCTCCTCTCCTCTCATCAGTAGGGCTTGAAAATGGAAGAATGCATCAATAAAAGATGGAAACCAGCATGCTAATTAGATTGTCATTTTTTTTCCTAGGTATATAAATATGAACACAATCAGGCTCATAAGTCCATTGCTCATTTAACTTATCCTTCTGGTGTTTCCTTTCTTTTCATTACTCTAAAAGCGAAAACTTTCAACTTATTCTAGTGGTCTAATTGACAATATTGCTTTTACAAGGAAACAAAATGCAGCTGAGATTGTTTTACTTACTCAATGTATCTCGATGAAGGGCCCAACTTAAGAAAGAACTTTTTGATGATTTCTATTTCCTTCATCTAACCATCTTTAGCAGCCATTCAGGTCTCTTTTCTAAAAAAGGCAGATTTTCATAATTTTACCTTTTGCAATATATTGCATCAAATTGGACAAAGTGGTAGAGAGAGAGAGAGAGAGAGAGAGAGAGCAGACTTGAGATATACTAGCCGGAGAGAGGGATGCCGGTGGTGGTGTTGTGCTCTGATGGTGATGTTGGTCGCCTGAGATGGTTCTAGTGACTTGGGGATTTTTGAGGGAGGGAAGCAGAGAGAGATAGAAATGGGATTTGGTAATTTTTTTTGAGAGGGAGGGAAAGAAACGAGAAAGGGGGAAAACTGGTAGGGGCTTAGGGATTTTTTAACTAGGGGCTGGGGCAAATGGGCCTTATGGCCCTTATGAGCTTTTCCATTTTTTTTTTCTGGCATGGGGTTTTAGCCCCCAACCCATGATAAGTAGGTCCACCCCTGACCCCACAGCTCTTTACCTTTAAGGTAAATCTGTAATTGGAAGGCCCAAGAGGTGTAGTTTTTCTCATTAATTTTAATAATGGGAGTTTCACTTTTATCCATTTGATCAACTGTCTTCGATTGAGAGAAAGAACTGCAAAGATAATTTAGGAGGGTAATAGAGCAGTCAAAACAAAAATGCAATGCAGATGTATCAAGATAATCTTAAAGGAATTATTCCTTCTTAAATCTATGACCAAAAAACCAAGCACAGAAGAAGCCAGCATGTGCTGACCCCCAAAACACAGAAAATAAGGTGCTGGGTAACCTCTATTTCAGGCACTAGAATGCTGGTTTTCCTTTGATAAAAAATCAAAGGAAAACCATCTGGCATAAAAAAACAGAGAATATGGTGCTGGGTGGCCATCTTTTATCTTCTTAACGGTGACCATCTTTTCTATTGACATTATCCAGTTCATCTCTAATCTAATTTTTTATTGTTATCATTCATTTTTTTGAATTGCCTTCGGAACATACTGATTTGCCAGTTCACTTTCTTTCTTTCATTGCAGGTTGGTTCCAATAAGCTTCACCTGGCAAGAGTAGCAATGCTTAGTGCTATTCAGCTAAGGAAGGTGAACATTTCAGAAGCAATAGCTGAACTTGATAAGGCAAAACTTCTTTTAGATAATTCCATAAGGTTTGTGTTACTGCTCTTGATGTTCATTTCATTTAAATGGCCTCATATTTATGTCCGTGTTCATGTATTTTGGAAAGAATTGCATGAGGACTTGAATTTTGGTGATGTTTACTCTTTAAAATTCACTTCCCTTAAATGAACTTTCATAGGGAAGAAGCACTAGAATCATTAAGGAAAAAAATATGACTCAGCAAGCTCATGTTGTGTGCATCATCCAATAATCCAAACAATTGTTCTGAGGGGACTTACGTCACATGGACTATGGTAAAGAAAATAGAAACCTTGACAAGAAGATCCTATAAATCTCACCTGAAGCATCTTTAGCTTTAAATTTGAGCTATTGTTGTATCTCACTCTATATATTTCTAAGCTGCAGTTAAAGATTCATGATCGTGTCATTGAGGAAGTCCTGGTCTATCAGTTAAGAACCTTGATCTTAAGTTCTATGGATTTGAATGAAGAAAGTTCTAGGGTTTTGCGAGAAATTGAGTAGAAAAGAAAATAAAGGAAAGGAAAAAAAAGGAATTGGAGCAAAACAGATAGATGACTGTCACCTTTTATATTAATTTAATTTTTACTATTTACAGAATACCCCTTAGAAAATTTTAATTAAGTAGTCCTTGGACAATTTTGTAAATATTGAAAAGTTGTAAAGAAACTGTCTGATTAATGAAGACAATTAGGTGTTGTCTCACAACACTATCTATAGTAGGACAATTAGATTAACAATCTAGATCATTTAGAATGAGCCACATGTAACAAGTCCTATGGATATTGTTAATATCCTAGATGATTATATAAATGAGGAATCGGATTTTACCCTAGTGAATCTGAAAGCGATCCTAGTAAATTTTCGACAAGCTACAGATATATGTTTCAGTGTTAAGTGATTGTACTAAGAGCCTTCTATTGCTTGATAGAATAGCAAGTCAAGTTTTGAATAATCCAAAAGAAAAAAGAAGCGGTGTGTGGAATAGTGGAGTGGCAAGAGAAAGTGGGAAAGATGAGCATGCTGCAGTTGTCATTCTGGTCAGTTTATGTTTATTTCTAATTAGCAGAACCTATGGAAATAATTATTTCTATAATGCTTGGGTTTATTTATTGTTATAATGTTTTCACATGACAATCATTGGTTAGTCCATTATATTTTTGTCCATGTGTTGTCTGCTATATCATAATATCATGGTATGAATGGACCTATAAACTATGATGCCCAGATACGGCATGGATACGGCAAAGACACGCCAAAGACACTGTACGAACACGGATTTTACATGTAAAAAGTGAAGTATTAGATACGATACGACACAATACGTTGCCTATTTTGAAGTATCCATGCATCATAGCCTATAAATGCTTTTTTAACCTTACATTGATGTGGGTTAAATTGATTGTATGTTTCATAAACTTGTGATACCAACCAGTAAGGGTCTGAATTGATGCTTTGTGAAGTGCCAAAGCATGGAAAAGATATCTTCAAGAGACTCCCACAATGAGGAAACAAACATTAAAGAGAAATCTCAATCCACGAACGAAAATCTTATTTTTCTCCAAAGTTTATGAGAAAATTCAATCCAGGAAGGAAATTTTTATTAAGCACCAAAATGCCCTTTAATGTCTTACATGCATAGTTGAAAAACTCATTCCTTTTCTGAAAAACTCATAAAGCAAAACGAAAACCGTCCTCCAAAAATTTTGTTCCAAATTTCAGTCTATCTCAATCTAGTTTAGTCTATCTCTGTCCAATAATGCAAATTCTAAACTCTATGGTTGTGATGAATATTTGAAGCTTTAAACTTTATGGTTGTTGAATTTTACGACTGTTGGCCATAATGATGACATTAATTTGTTATGTTTAATTGTTCATATCATACACGCCATATTATGAATTGATTTAGTAGAGTAAGCTAAATGTATCAAATCATATTTTTAAAATTTATTATTAATATTGTGTGTTTTTATCTGTGCACATATGTTTCTAATTTTTATACCTTTTCTGAAATGTAAATCTGAAATATTTCTTTAAAGTTCCAAATCAGCCGAACCATTGCAGTTTGGAGTCCAAACTGGAATAATTTTTCAATTATGCTTACAATGCTCATATATGTAAGAAAACAAAACCCTACATTCAAAGACTTCCTATGAAATTAGAAAGCTAATCCTAATTCCATTTTATTAATGAAATAAAGAACCAAAGAAAATCCTAGATGAAGAAGTAATCATTTGTCTTTGGATGTCCAGTTATTAGCCCTCCTTCTTTGGATCCTATGTGTGGGTCACTGATGAGGCTACATCGGCCCATAGGCTTTGTGTCAACTTGTATATCTCCCACTTGAGGGTTTGCAGGATATAGTATAGTGCAAGTCCAAAGGATGTATTGAGTGGAAAAGTCTTGTTACTGAATGATCTTATGATCATGTAGAATATGAGTTTGTTTAGAGTAAGAATCATGTGCCTATTGGAGGAACCAAGGATGAAAATGGTGGTAGCGGCTGGCAGTTGAAACACTAGTAACAGGGGATATATAACAGCAGTAACATAGCAAGCTGTGACTAAGAAAAGTGGTAAAAAAATTTGGAAAAAATATCAAAAAAAAAAAAAAACCAATTAGATTGGAAAATATTTGAATTTAATGTTTTTTTTAATAGTAACTAATTTATGGGGGTGTAGCAGTCCCTTAATTGCATGGAGGTCTTGTATTGATGTATGATATTGATCTATTTTTTTTTTCACATGTATTCATGTTGATTACTTATAATAACTTAGAAACTAATGGAATGCTTATGATCAAACCTTGTCATAAAAATATCTTCATTATTCATGTTCAATAGTAAACACTAGTTACATGACAAATGCCATAATAATTAATAACTTTATCAAAAGAAACAATGTACTTAACACTTTACACTAAAGAGTATAGAGTTGAGAAAGGACTACCTCTAATACCAATGGGAATGTCTTCCAAGGTTTATCGCGTCATTGTCCTCATCCCCATCTTTATTGTGATTGGTACCGCCACTACCAATACCATATTGCATGTGCTCACCATACTAATATTAGTGGGCATAGCGATGCATTCCTAATTTGAAGCAGTCGGATTGTCTAGGGCCCAAATAAACCAAAAACCAAGAATATCCAGCAACTAGAACTGATTGCAGTAAAATAACGGAAATGCTAGAATGCAAATCGAGCAAGAAACAAAGTAAATAAACCCAAAACACTGCCCTAGAGCCTTCTCAACTACCTTGCCTTCACACGATAGAAGGGAGAGGAAATAAAACAAAGCAACACAATGCTTTAAAAACTGAAAATGTACTGTAGCATGCCTATAATAGTCGACCATTACATCCTTATATATTACTTAGTAGAAACTACTAGAAAGTCTAGAGTGCTGTCAATCCTTTCCTAAATCATAATACATTGACTTTCTTCAGATGCATCAATGGACTCAACAAAGATGGTCCCAGTGACAGAGTATATTAAAAAAAATATTAATTGTGTTTGAGTGTTGCTCGTCCATCTGTCACACATAATGGTCTCCTCCCATATACCTTTAGCAGTAGCCACCCAACTCTTTATGTCTTCGTACTCAATTTCTAAATATTGGTGCCCACGTCATAGACGAAAGGTATTGTTATACTAGGATCAACCTTTGCTACAACATATGCTATGGTTTGGAAGGAGAATCCACTGTTTGAGGTGGAATGTTCATATGAATTAGCTACTTTGTTGAAGCAGTGGCTAATTTTTCTTTGGTATTTTAAAGCATCTTTGATATTTTGCGCTATTTAGCCAACTCCTTTCCATGTGCTAAAGGATCTGTTGCCCTAGGTATTGCACTACTGAGATTCGGTGGTGCTTTATGTGAAGAAGTAATCTCTACTTCATCCTCTCGTTGTTGAGTTTTGAATGCTCAACTCATCAGGCCATACCTTTCCCATTAAATGAGCGCCCTGCACTAGATGAGCCCCCGACTCAATGTGTCTTTCTCTTTTGTGCCATCAACTTTTGTGCAGCTTTTATATTTGGTTCATCACTGTCATTGTCATAATTGGAGGGTATGATGTAGCCCTAGGGTTAGGACTGCGTGGAGGTGCCTAAGCACGTGTCCGACGACACTTCGAATGGTCACAAAGACTTCAACACACATGAGGACGCGCCTCTCTAGGGAAAACCCAATTCTATTAATCAATCAAATCTGAGAATTTCTTCTCTACAAAGCCATATATATAGTTAAAGCAAACTTAATGAGCAAGAAAACCCTAGGCTAAAAATGGAAACTTTCCTAATAACAATTTAATTAGAACTCTACTAATAATAATCCTAATATAAGTTGAAGAGGGGCTGCTGTGGCCTAGACTGCATCATCCTCGCCGGGTTGAAAGAAGAGTTCATCCTCGAACTCGATTCTGCTTCGGATTGCCAGTGTAAATGTGTTAAACATGAAGGACTTTCTTTGTGGCAGCTTTCCAGGAATTCTTCTTTGGCGGTTGTGGTTTTTCAGGATAAAGAGTAACTTGCTGTCCACCATGCATGAATGTATAGGTGTTGTCGCGCATACCATGAGTCCCATTCTTGTCATACATTCATGGACGGCCCAATAAGATATCACCACTATCCATAGGTAACACATCACACTGGATTGTATCTGTGTGAGTCTCACCAATAGCAAAAGTAACTTTGCAAGTATGTCGAACATGCGCGCTTGATCACCATTCATTAGCCACTGGACAAAATAAGGATAGTTATGCTTATAAACTTTCAATTGGAGGCGATCAACAAGAACTTGGGAGATGAGATTTTCACAACTTCCACTGTCAATAACAACTATACAGTTTTGTCCCTGAATTATTCCTGCGGAACGGAAAATATTTTTGTACAACCACTTATGCTCAACAGTTGGTGAAGCGTCCTTGAGGACAATAGAAGCATCATCTGGGGGCTCTGCATCGGTGAATTCAATTTCCCCAGTGTCAATATCCTTGGGATTGGCAATATCCTTAGGATCAGTGTCAGTACCCTTAGTATCATCTTGGATATTGTTATCAGCACCTTCAATCTCAATCAAATGTATTCGCTTTGGACATTCTGCTGCTCAATGTCCGTACTGGTGACAATGAAAACAAACCATCTTATTTTGACCTTCAGTCCTAGCAAAAATCTGTCCATTGGATTTAGCTTCTTGTACAGATGAATTCTTCGGAGAAACCCATTTGGATTTTTGAACTTGATGATTTGCAATTCCCTTAGCCTTGATAGCATGTTGGATGAGTTCATCGACATAATCAAAATGTTGGAAGGCAAGGATATGCTGAATGTCTAGTTTCAACCCATTGAAAAATCTATCAACTACCACATCATCATCTTCATTCAAGCCACAACGAGCTTGCAGAGTTAAAAATTCATCAGAATATTCAATGACTGTTTTGGATCTTTGTTTCAAGTTTTGAAAGCTGGACCGTAGATCTCTTGCATAGTTGACAGGAAGGAATTTTTTGTTTCAAAATATTCTTCATCTCAGTCCATGTATCAACTGGGTCCATGTTTTGATTCCTCCGTTTTCTTTACAATTCAGCCCACCAAGTTGCAGCATAATTACGAAATCTAGTGGCAATTAGTGTGACTTTATGGTGCTCAGTCATTGGCTTATGTGCGAATATATTCTCCACGCACACTAACCAATCCATAAATTCCGCAGGCTGCAATTTTCCATCATATTCAGGAATCACAATTTTAATCCCTAAGTCTCGATCAGGATTATGGATTGGTGGATCTTGTGGATTCCGAATATGAGCACCATCTTCATGGTGGTGATGTACACGGTGATTATTTTCCAAATTTGTCACTCTAATATCCAATTGTTGCAGTGTGGTGTGCATGCCATCAACTTTGGCAGATAATTCTCTAATGGCAATAGCCAAATCTTCAAGTGAAGAAGATGAAGATTCAGCATCCACTTGCTTCTTAGGAGGCATTTTTTTTTTTCAATGCAAAAGTTAAATCTGACTGACCTGATGTGTAGATCTACTCTTCAGAAGTATGCGGAGAAGGACAGATGGGAAATCGGAGCACTGTTGATGTTAATCTTGCTTAAATAAATTCTGACCATTAATTGAATGATGATGATGTGATGATAGTGCCAACTGACTGGGCACTTGTGATCTTCACAACTTGAGCGTCAAATACAGTAACAGATGGTTGGAATGTATTTAACGTGGGCCTTGTGAATGAGTTAGACTGAACTGGACTTGACGCGACCCAAGCTCGAAATATGTGCCAGAGAAAGATCAAAAGGATACAGCTCGAGTCTGGTTCTTGGCTACAAAGAGGTGGCGATGTCTGCAAGAGATGGCGATGTGGAAGAGCTGCGTCCCGGCTTGCGACGACTCCAACGGTAGCAGCGAGGGGGTGGAATCTCAGGGCAGGCGGCGGCGAGCTACAATCGGCGATAGCAGACAGCAGCGATGGCAGCATACGGCGGTGGCTACGATCGGCAGTAGTAGACAGCGGCGATGGCAGTGTACGGCGGTGGCTGGCGACAACAGACCCCCGCGGCGACGACGGATGATGATGATGATGGTGCTGCGAAGGCGGTGACGATGGTGTTGCGACGATGCAAGGTATGTTTCCTTCTCGCTCTCGACTGCGGATCCTCTCTCTGCTGCTTCTTCCCTTTTTTTTTTTTTTCACTCCAGGGGGGATTGAAGGTGTTTGCAGGGAAGGGATCGTGCAGGATGATGGGGTAAGGTGTAGATCTGGGGTGGGGACTGTGGTGGGATTTCAGTGTTATGAGTCACGGCAGGGATATTGGGTCGTTTGGGATAGCAGTGGAGAGGATGGGACGAACAATGGAAGGCAACAGCGACGAACAGGGAGATTAGGGTTAGGGTTTGTGGATTTGGGTGGGGCGATGCAGGCAGGGAAGGTTTCTGATAAGGGGCCGACTGTTATATATAGGAAAGGGTTTCGGGACAGGGTTTTGGGGACTCTGGATTGTGTGGGAGCGGGGTATTCAGTGGTGGATCTGGGTAGACAGAGTCGTGGTTTTAGGGTTTGAAGAGGGCGGTAGTAGATTGGGTGTGATCTGGAATGGCAGCGGAGAGGATGGGTCGTTTGGGATAGCAGCGGAGAGGAGGAGATAAACAGTGGATGGGGTGACAAAGTCCGGGAACAACAGAGGGCTCTCGACGACCAAATCTGGTCTCTGATACCAATCTGATGCAGCCCTAGGGTTAGGACTGCGTGGAGTGCCTAAGCACGTGTCCGACGACATTTCGAACGGTCACAAAGACTTCAACACACACGATGACGCGCCTCTCTGGGGAAAACCCAATTCTATTAATCAACCAAATCTGAGAATTTCTTCTCTAAAAAGCTATATATATAGTTAAAGCAAACTTAATGAGCAAGAAAACCCTAGGCTAAAAATGGAAACTTTCCTAATAACAATTTAATTAGAACTCTACTAATAATAATCCTAATATAAGTTGAAGAGGGCCTGCTGGGGCTTAGACTGCATCAGGGTACTTCCTCCCCAAAGGCCTCAAAGCGGGTATCATTAACTTCTTGTGTACCTTTTCTCTTGGATCTTTATTTTTCTTTATTTTGCTTGATTGAGAAGCCTTTTCATCTCTTCTTGAAGCCCTTTCGACACATTTGGACACCCGCAATATGGGCCAAATGCTGCTTGAATCTTGTTATGCCCACATTTGTTGTTTTATTACAAAAATCCCACTTAATTTTCAGTCCATTGCCATCAATTGCTACATTGTATTTCCACGCAAGATCTATTTAACATGCCATCTTCGCAAATGAGCATAGAAGTTGAACTTTGTGTCTTTCACACAGTAAAATACCTATATATATTATATATATTTGCTTATGAAAACCCATTCCGATGCAATTCAGTTGACTAAATTGAAAAAACAATTATTTAAAAAGTCATAAAAATCTGAAATTAAAAATAAAATAAACATTAAGGAAGGTTAGGTTCATGTATGTGAATGATAGATCTAGCACTTTCGAAGTATTTTGAAGTGTTTGGTTGCCCAAATTATAAAAAAAAATTCCTAAAAATCTGAAAATAAAAATAAAAAATTCAAAACCATCAAGGAATGTTGGATTCATATTTGGGGTTCAAAGCTCTAAGACATTGTAATGATTTTGAAATGTTATGGTTGCTCAAATTATAAAAAAGTCCTAAAAAAAACTGTTCATGTATGTGAATGATAGATCTAGCACTTTCGAAGTATTTTGAAGTGTTTGGTTGCCCAAATTATAAAAAAAAATTCCTAAAAATCTGAAAATAAAAATAAAAAATTCAAAACCATCAAGGAATGTTGGATTCATATTTGGGGTTCAAAGCTCTAAGACATTGTAATGATTTTGAAATGTTATGGTTGCTCAAATTATAAAAAAGTCCTAAAAAAAACTGAAAATAAGAAATAAAAAAATAAAAAATATCAAGAAATGTAGGATTCATCTGTGGGATACATAGATCTAACACATTATAATGATTTTGAAGTTTTTTGGTTTACCAAATTGAAATAATTTTTTTAATTCCTATAAATCCAAAAATAAAAAATAAAAATAAAAAAATGAAAGAGGGATGGATTCCTGTATGGGAATCATAGATCTAACACATGAGGGTGTTTTTAAAGTGATTCGGTTTACCACATTGAAAAAAAAATTCATAAAATACCCTAAAATTCAAATTTTTAAAAAATAAATAAATTTAAAAATAAAAGAAAGAATGTGGGATTTGTGGGATTCATCCATAGGATTCGTAGATCTAACACTCAGGAGCCATTTTCAGGTGATTTGGTTGGTTTTATTTAAGAAAAATTATTTTTTCTAAAAAAAATAAAAAATACTTATTTAAAAACAAAAATAATTCAAAAATCATAAAAAGTTGTTGGTTTGATTTATGGATACATAGGTCTAACCCTTAGATGCCATTTCCAAGAGGCTCCTAGAAAAAGAAAGAGAAATGAAAGCGAAAAGCTGAAGAAAAACACAAAAATACTTTGAAAATAATGCTTTTGAGTTCAATGATGATGAACGGCTTTGATTTGCTTGGTCTTTGTGTTTTTTTTCTCATAGATTTAGAATTGAATGAAGCGACCTTAAGGACCCAACTTGCGGAGAAGTTGTTGTCAAAATGGGGAAGGGGGCAGTAAAAAGTAGTGAGGAAACGATTATTAGGTTATTGGCTGGTTTTTTAACTCAACTGCTTCATATTGATATGGGCCACTATGTTTGTCGGCACCATAAATGTAAAAAAGAAAAAAAAAAGAGAAAAAGAAGTAGTGATATTTTGATCCTTGTTTGTAACCCTTTTTGTGTGGTCCTCAAGTCTTTAGATCTCTTCGGTGGATTGAAGAGTTCAAGGGAGAACTAAAAGAGTATATGAGTGCATTTGGAAATGGCTATAAGGTCATTGGCTGGATTTTTTAACCCAGCCGCTTTGTATTGAAAAGGGCCGCTATGTTTGCTAGTTGGGATGTGTGTGGGGGGGTGCGGGTTGGGTTGGAGGATATTTTGATCCTTGCTTGCAATGCTTTTGCTTGATGTTCAAGTGTTCATATCTCTTGGATGGCTTAAAGGGGTCAAGAGAGCACTTGGAGAGTGTATGAATGCCTTTGGATGTGCTCTCTACCCTATTAATTGTGTTAGGGATGAGTTTGTTGCCAAAAACATGGAGGATATCATATATATAGGGAGTTTCCCTCTAAAAATAGGCAATTTGCCTTTCATTTAGAATGGGCACTACCCTTTTTTAGGAGTGTGTGAGTTCAAGTCCTACTTGTAGAAGAAAAATTGGTCATTGGCCTACTACATGGTGCGTCCCGCGCACCAATGGTGTGCTGATGGGGGCCGGATCAAGCATGACTTATCACTACCCCACCAACTCAACATGATATTGTTCGCTTCAGCATACATGCCCACGCGAGGACTTCCCAGGTAATCACCTATCATGGTACTGCTCCCACTAAAGCATGCTTAACTTAAAACATGTCATTTTGAGTTAAAGTGGGGTTTGACTTATAAGCCTAGGGATGTGGTCGGCGCCTTATCCGATGTGAGACTAGCGGAGGCTCTCCATTAGAGGCCCGTGGTTGACACACTTCACCTCATGGTTAGGGGTGCTGCTTGGGCCAAGTTCTCACTCACCCTAACCAGAATAAGAGTCGTTCTCAGCTCTAATACCAATTGTCATAGCCCGGTCAAGTCAGTATGATATTGTCCGCTTTGGCCCACGTGCACTGAACACATGGGGACTTCCTTGGCGGTCACCCATCCTAGTTTGCTCCTACGCAAGCACGGTTAACTTGGGATTTCTTATGTGATCTAGGGTCATACGACTTTAAAACGCATCATGTTAAGTTAAGACAGTGTTTAACTTATAAGCCTAGGGTCGCCTTATCCGATGTGGGACTAGCATAGGGTTTTTGTTGGAAGCCCATGGTTGACACGCTTCACCCCATGGTTAGGGTGCCGCCCTTACCATGTTCTCACATGGCCCCATTTGATCCCCACTTCCCCATTTCTTTTGAGGTCAAAGTCCTTGTCAACTAGAGATGTCAAAGTGCCATAGTTGCCGAAAAGTCCTGAGTCCCCACTAATGGCCTTGTGAGGAAGGAAGGAGAAATAAGAGGAACATTATACCTTGAGCCTACTATATAATATTCTAAATGGTCACCTTTACTAGATATGAATATTTTTTATGCCTAGCATGCTGCTACTTCTATTTTGGAGGAAATCCATGTCTGTGCTATCAATTTTTTGTGTAGATCCATGACCTCTCCCAACTCTTTTGCTCCTCTAAATATATTTTACTTTACCCACCTTCCTCTGAAGGGCTTTATGCTCCTCATTTTATTTCCTTGGCACTTTGTGAGTAATGCCCTATTTCTTTTGGCAACTGGTACTTTCACAACATCCCATTTGGTGAGATGGGGTCCTTTGGATTCTCCTTCACATTTTGCAAGAGATCTCTTTGTTTCCCTTCTTAAGCATTTTAGTTACCTTAAGGGGTCGTTTGTTTTTTGCCATTTGCATATATAAACATTACTCATGTGAAATGGTTTCACACATTCATGTTTGTTTTTATATTTTACACATGTGGTGTGTAAATCCCATATGATTTTGGTGTGTAAATAGAATGCAAAAAGAGTAGAAACTTTTCACACCTCAATAGGTGTGAAAAGGATTCCCACCCAGCACACAAATGGCGCTGGTACAGGGCGTCAACAGTAGTACTTCACACCCAGCACGTTTTTTTTTTTGGCCACCAAAATCATGATCATAACCGTCCAAGTTATTTGGAATGCCAAAAACGGCTATGGTGCAAAAAATTAGCCGTTGGATCATCTTATATTATGAGATCTTTATGACACAAATCGGGCCATTGATCTTCAATTCTGGGATTTTGTGGGCCCTGTTATCACAATCCAAATCGTTAATCTCATTCAGAATGCCATTTTCAGTTAAGAAACCAAATTGCAGACCTTCATTCATCATAGATCTTGAGATATCTTAAAAAGAACGTTTCCGCCACTAGATGCATCCTGCCAGTCCGGTTTTTCTTAATTTTTGCATCTTGTATGCTTCAAATGCAAGATCTGAACCGTCCAAAATGTTTGAAATGATGATAACGGCCATGGTACAAAATTTCAACCGTTGGATCATTTTACGTTGTGAGACATTTATGAAACAATTCAGGCCATTGACCTTAATTTCTAGGATTTTGTGGGCCCCATTTTCATGATTCGAACCATTAATCTTGTTCAAAAGGTCACTTTCAATTAGAAGGTCAAATTTCAAGTGTTGATTTAGCATGGATCTTGAGATATTTTGAAAATACATATCAGCCATTGGTGTAATTAAGATTTACATTTGAAAGAGTGTGAAAATAACAAACAAAAATTATATTTCACATGTAAGTCATTTATATATGTAAATGACTCACGTATGTAAATGACTTACATGTGAGTCATTTATATATTTAAATCATTTTCACATCACATATGAAAAAAACGGACGACCCCTAAAGGAATTTTATTCTGGTCACCAAATGATAATAGGAAGTTTCGTGTTTCTTTTTGCATTTTTCTGTCTCTAGGTCCCACCAGTAATATAGGATTTGGCAAAGAGGAAGTTAATTTTTATTTGAAGGAAAAGCATGACTGCTGGATCTTTTCTATCCTGGTATCTTGTATATCCTGATTCAAATGTGTGAAATGTTATTTTTTGAATGAAAAATTGTGCTACGTCTGTTGTTTTCTCACTGTGCAAGTTGTGCATGTTCACTTTGATATTTCTCTGCTTCAAACGTATTCTAAGCTGTTTTTTCTTTTCTTTTCTTTTTTTTTGGGAGTAGAACTTGTGTCTGCATTGTTTGCTTTGAACTTACAGTATGCTTTAGTTATTTAGGGTGTGCCATTTTTGCTTCTTAAGTATAATGGACTTATAAGTGTTATGCAGTTGCAATCCTTGGACACTCTTGGGCTTTTGGAAGTCACAAAGCTTGAATTACAGGATCCCATGGTAATTGTTCTCATTTTCATGTATAGCGTTGACTACATCTCTTGAATCTAACATACATAAGTGGGCGTGGCTGCTCTCTTTTGTGACCTCCAAAGGTAACTTCTCATCAATTTGTCCCTATAGTGCAAAAAAGAGAAGCACAGATGAAGCGACAGCTTCTCTAGCCAAATCCTGTCTTGCGTTCTTTTTTTTTTTTTTGGTTCATGCTTACATGTTGATCAGTTAAAGCTGTTTTTTTTATGAGTGAAGCAGATTAAATGATGCATTCGAAATTTTGCAATGTACATGTCTCTGCTTTTGTTCTGGGAAGCTAATGACAATATTCTATCTACTTAGTGAACTAACTATATCACAATGTTGTCTTTCAGTAATGTATTTTACTAGTCTTGTCTGTTTTCTCTCTGACCTTGATTAGCTGTTGAACTATGGTTGGACTCTTTCCATTAGTTACAGTTGGAATTATTCCTACAGACTAGCTAAATTGGGTGATGCATGACACTTCAGGGAGAAAATGCAACTCCAGTAGAGGCTGAGCATGCTCTTCATCAGTGTATTGCATTGTTCAAGGAGGTATTTACTTTAAAATATAAAAATTCACCTGTACAGGTTGGATCCTCTGCAAAATATGGTTGTTGTGTCATTCAATATTATTAAAAGCACGGTGGTCTCTTTACCTTAAGTAATCTAATGTTGTTTCCTTTCGGGAGAATACTCAATACCCAGCCTTGAGTGGACTTTGTATTCAGGCCCAGCATTTTCATCCAGATTACCCAATTAAAGTTAGTTATGATGTGGTTTTCTGTGCAGCCAGGAGTTCGTAATCTACTTTTCGATTTACCAGATGTAAAGGTAGAGTATCTTTCCTGCTTGAAGCATCTCACGAGCATTGTAAGTGGAAATGCAAGTGCGGAGCAATCAAAGGTGTTGCAAGAATTAACAGATGAAGTCAAGCTCATGGAAGCCGATCTGTCCCTAAACAGGAAACACAGGAGCTATTGAATTCTGCAGTTTAACTCTCTAACAGAGAATAATTCATATTTTCCAACAGGAGCTAATGAATTCTGTAGTTTAACTCTCTAACAGAGAATAATTCATATTTTCCAACTGGTTTCTACAAAATCAACCTGGGAATTTGTCTTCCTCATTTGTTCGAAGAATGCGAAGTTGATTCTTTGTATCAAGTGGTGTTGGCACCTTGGTATCATACATATGCAAAAGGATTGGTCCTTGGGTCTTTAGGCTGATAGAATCACTCTTGGTCAGTAGGCGAACCTAGCAAAAAAAAGAAAGTATAGTCTTCACATCCCAATCATTGCGTGAACTACTTATGCAATGGCTGAAGAAATAAACAAACCTGTACAGCTTGCAAATTGGAATGAATTTTCGCTTGGTTAAACTGCTGACAGGTAACCAGCTGCTGGAATTCATTCAAAGCATAAAAAATGGTGAGTGAAAAGTATGTATTGGCTATGTTAACTTTAAATGCAAATGTAAAAGAAAAGGATAGAGAGACAAAGCAATATTCTCTCTGATATTGCAAGTTATTATCTTCTATTCCATAAATAATGCATTGAATGGTTTCTTTTGGTCTTTTTTTTTGGGTAAAACATTGAATGACGTAGCAACATTTCTCTTGATCGAGAAGCTCTCGGCAAATGTGGACTGACTTTATCAAGTCTCCGAAATGCAGATTCAAATGTGTCATTGTATGAGAATATTGCCCTCCTACGGATTGAAGAGGGAACAAAAATATTTTTTTCTACAAGTAGGTGGGTCAACCTGACTCCAGCCCACTTTTGACAAAGTTTTTAGGCCAGGTATGGAGCTAGCCTAAAGGCACATCTGTGCCACAACTTTTCAATGGAAAAAGTGTAGAAGTTGTAGACGCTTTTATATAAGGAAAAAAAAAAGGGCGGCTCAATGCATGAGGCTCCCACATAACGGGGTCTGGAGAGGGTAAGATGTGTGCAGCCTGACCTTCATTTTAAAGAGGTTGTTTCTGTGACGTAAACTTATATCATTCAGAATGCTACCAGTAAGCCTTTACTGTTGGGTCAGGCCGCCCTTCTGTAAACACTTTTATATGCTACAGTAAAATTCATGTTTGGTGCACTTGTTTTTTGCACATTTGCAACCCTATGAAAAATCCAAGACCATTGGGATCCATGAGGAATCCATATATATGAGGATTTCTCACTTCCTTGACAGCAGGTATTACACAGTAAAAATATTGATGGATATAAATGAGAAAATTTTGTATTGGAGCATAAATCCACAAAAAAGAGGATTTTCAAATTTTATGAGGCATGGTTGAACCTTAAAATCCTCAGACATGAGGATTTTTATTTGCCCAGCTCTTCAACTAAACATGCGTTTTCTACAACAGCATGGAAAGTTGGCAAAGAAGCCCCACGGATTAGATTACTAGACCTAACTAACCTTTGCGTATCAACGTGAAAATGTGTGTCTTCTCCCCGCATTAGTAGTTGCCAAATGAGAACAAAGTTGTCATTGTTATCTAGTTTATTAGTGTGGCCTTGTTTCTTCTCTTGCCAGTTTTTAGGTTCTACTTGATTTTCTAGTAAGGAAACTCTCTACAGGACATTATTGTAAAGTGAGTAGCGATTCTGGAACACTTGTAACAATAAAAAAAGAGTCATTGAGATATGTTTCACATTACATATAGGAAAATTAAAAAAAAAATGCCCCAGTTAAAAAATGCTCATTTTTTCACTTTTTTTTTTTTTTGTCATGGAACCCAATTGAGTCATGAAGGTCAATGTTATGAGAATGCTAGAATTGAGAATGATATTGAATTCTTCTTTAATTCTAATGTTGAGTTTGATTTGCTCTAGAATCTCATGCATGAGAAGTCAATCCAGCTTGAATTTCAAGAATTTTATGGGCTGGTTATTTACAAGGACTTTTTCTATTAGATGTTCGCATAACAAAAATGTTAAAAGCAAATAATCAATTAAAATAATAATTTTTAGAAATCAAAATTAGAATGATTTTTAAGAGATTTTTGTGTGGGTCCCGCATAATCATAACATATAGAACCCTAAATTTGCTGAAATTATAGAATGCAAATAAAAATCATTGTATTTGAAGTACCTTACTTTTAGGGAGGATAATGTTTTTCTTTCCCCTTTAGATTCTTACATTTTATTTAGATTATTATTGAAGTTTATTTTTTTATTTAGTTTGTAAATTATAAATCATTGTACATGCACTCTCGGATCCTTTTCTTTTACCCCATTGGGATAAAAGATTGGGTTTTTACTGTTATTCAACACTTAATTTAATTTCCAATGTACATTACGTAGACATATTTTATTTTATTTTATTTTTTCGAATTATTGACTTTAGTTTATTAAAATTTATCATTATCCTTGCAATTTTAACATAAAAACAAAGTATAAAATCAGGGCATTATCAAATTCCAAGTTATATAATCTATGTATCTACCATACATATATAGAGAAAATATAATTTGGGTGTCCAACACATTCTTATGGGCCTTAAAGGCCTCCGCCATATTAATCCAATGCAATTCAAAATTTTCGATCTAGGGCGTTGAGTTGAAGTGGCCGTGCAATAGAAGCAAATGTTGAAAAAAAAAATGATAGAGAAATTTCTCCACCATCAAACAAAATCAACCAAACCCCATACATCTCGAGAAGGAAAGAAAAGAAAGAAATGAAAAAAGAAATAAAAAACCAAGAAAATCCAAATGACCGTTGGATTGAAAACTATAAGAAGAGTGGTTCTGGTCCACTTTAATTTAATCAAGCCCAAGAGGCGTACTGAAGCAAGACTCTTAAGGTTTGGCCCAGCACGTGATGCTTGGAACCTGGTGCGTTGTGCAGAGAAAGCAGACAATGGTGGCGACGGACTTTGGGGCTCTGCGCTACGATGATGTGGTCTCGCTGCTCGTGTAACCCGAACTGAAGCCTGAAGGCACTTGAAATGGCATGTGAAGGAACTCGCGTCTATGGCTTTCTCCAAATCCCAGCGCAGAGGGTTTTCGGAAACCCTTTATCTTCTTGCTGTCTGGATTCAATAAGAGGGAGAAGGGAAAGGAAGGAGCAGCAACGGGATGCCGCGGGGTGGTGCTAGACGGTGAGGGTGATGGCGCAGAAGCGGTGCTCGGTGAATGGTATGCCCCTGCCCTCTTCTATTTTCTGTCGCTTTTTCTCTGTTGTCTCTCTCTCTCTCTTCTCTCTCTTTCTCTTGTTTCCTTTTGTTTTTCACTGCTCTGGGTTGGGGACGCATGGGGGCAGAGGCCTTGGCGAAAGCAGAGAAGAGGGGTTCGGGTTTCTGCTGCTGGTTTCGGGGTAATGTGGATTTGGCGAGAAGGGCTTTGGGTATGGATGCAGGGTTTGAAGTCTTGGTTGATTTGGAGAAGCAGTTGGGATTTTGAAAGGGATTTGGAGTTTCGATTTGGGGTTTTTGAGGGTTGGGCAACGGACTTGGTGTGATGGGTTTTGAAAGGTTTGAGGACCTTGGTAGCAAGGACTGTGTAGATTGATTGGGAGGATCGAAGGAGTTGGAATGTAGGTTAGGGTTTTGGAAGATCTGGGTTTACGGAGTTAGGGTTTGAACACTGGGCTTTCGGTTACATTGGATTTGCAAAGTGGGCTTCGGCTGGGGTGGCAAGGAAGATGGCGTCTACTTGTTGTGGTTTGGAGTAGTTTGAATGAGGTGGGATGGGGTTGGAGGTATTCGGCCAGGAGGATTTGGGCAGTAAGGGTATGGATTGATGATGATCGGTGATTGGTTAGGGATGCCGAATCATAACTGTGATGGTTAGTAGGGATGATGGATCACTGAATCGCGAATCGCGAATTCGGGTTGGAACGATCTTCAGCTCTGATACCAAATGATGTGGAGTGGGTTACCAGACGCGGGTGGGCAGTACATATGGTGGGTGGTGGCCTGCTTGGTGGGTTTTAGGCTTTTTTCGGGTGGACTCCTGTCAAGAGTGTCGTGTCAGTGTCTGTCACTGTTGGTGGGTGATAGAGAGAGGGTGTTGTAGTGCCAGTCGGTTGGTTGGTTTGCTGAAAGGGGAGAGAGAGAATCTGGCTTGTGCAGATTGAAGTAGTGAATGGGCATGAAGAAAGAGCCAAGTTAGGTTACCTTTTAGATAACTGCATTTATACTTCTCAACGATTAATATGACGGTATTTTTCACTGCTGCAGTTAGATTCATTATTTCTTGCTTTTCTATTCTATTGCTTGTTTCACATCACATTACATGTATATTATTTGGTATGGAATTTGATTTTTATCATTGCCCATCTAACTTCTTGTTATTGGCAGTGTAGCTCTATGCTTCGTTGGGTTGGAACTTGGACTTCAATCATCCATCATTCTTATTTCCTCCATTTGTAAGTCCAATCCTTCCCAATTGGATCTCTTTTTCAACTCTTCATATAAACAAGTTTGATGAAGAAAGATGTGGATTTGATGTTTGATTAGATGAATTATATCTTGGCTATGTAACTTCAGTTACCTTTTCTTTAAAATTTGCTATATTTGGCACTCTGGGTGATCATGATTTTTTGCTCATTATGTTGATTTGTCTATTCGAGGCATTGGGTGGATTTTGGGTGATGGTTTTTTGTTTTGATCTATATATAATTAGATAGTGTTTGATTTATGTGAAAGTTGAAGTAGCGTAACTTGTGAATTGGATAAGTTCTCTCACCATTTTCTATATTCAATGAATCAAAATCTCCTCTCCACAAATGATGACCATTTTGTGTTGAAGATTGCAGATTTTGGCTTTGCAAGATAAGACATTATTATGTCAGAACTTAGAAGCCATTATAATTAATTCAAAAGAAATGCTAAAAAAATATTTCAGCTATCATGTTTCAAGGGGTAGATAGAGCTTCTCCTTGGATGATGTTTTGTGTGTAATTGTGTGGGGTATATATCTCTTATACCCAGTTGTCCCTTGGTGGCCTTTGCATCTGCTTGGTTTCTTAAGAAAGTTTTACATATTACCATTCATATTTTTATATATTAAAACTAAATGTCTTTGACAGGTCTGCAACCTCAAGACTTAGCTGAAACATTGTGTGTTTCACCACTATACATGGCTCTGCAAATAATGAAACTACGGAAATATGATGCTAAGGTGACATTTATCTCTTTCCTTGGACAGTTTGAACCAATCTTCTTTCTGAAAGTTTGTCCCCAGTTCAACTTGCACTAAATATGCAGGTAGATTTCTAGAGTGTTGGTGCTATCTGTTTCAGTTGGTAACGGGGAAAACCCCAGTTTTTCAAAATAACCAAATTCAGGTTTGAGTGCTTTTCACATATATCATGAGTTACTCATCTGTATATTGGTAATGGCTGTCAACAATTTTATAATGTGTGATCTTATTTCTTTTGTTAACTTAGTTGCTGTCAAAGAGTAAAGCAAACTATATAATTTGGAGAAAGTATAGTATAAGCCAACATTAGTATGATAAAAGCATTTTTTGTAATTGGTAGTAGGTTACATGACTTGAGCCTACAGCCTCAGGTTGCAATACTCAGTACCTTCCACGGTATCACAAGCTCGTGTCTCATCATGATAAAAGCCTTATACCATTTCTTTGTGTGTGGTGTACAGTTGCACATCTAATAATTTCAAATCCTATAGCATGCATACTTTAGAAAGATCACGATCTATTGTTTCCTCCCTAATCGATAGCCATTAAACATTAGTTATGTTACCTTCAGACTTGTCAAGTCTTTATCATGAGATCAACAACTTCATTGCTTTCACTTTTTATAGCCTTTACCATCCATTTAGGGTCTCTTGTGAGTTCTTTACTACTTTATCCTATTTAAAGCCACTCCTTTACTTTCTCCATAGTCTTATATCTCTTCTTCAATGTCTAGTTTGAGGTCTTTAGTGGTCTCTCCCTTCTATTGTTTCCTTGAAGTTATCATGTTCCTTGAAGCATGACTGTTCTACATGTTGTGCATATGCTATTTTTCCAGCCTTTTTTGAACATGTCCTAACTACCTTAAACAAACTGCCTAAATTAAGCTGGTAATTTTGCATCTGTATCAATTATTGGCTGGAGAGGAATGGGGAAAACACTCTTTGGGATTGTAATTGGTCCACGAGGACTGAAAAGTGCCCTTTTTTTTATGCTCATTAAACTACTTTAAGTCTTTTTTATTTTATTTTATTTTATCTGGAACTACTAGGACTCTATTGTTAAAATGTTTGCTCACTCTTTATTTCTTTTACTTAGGGACGAGAAGGGACTATTTTATGCACTGGATCTTGGTGGCACAAACTTCCATGTGCTGCGTGTTCAGCTGGGTGGAAAGGAAGGACGTGTTGGTAAACAAGAGTTTACAGAGGTGTCCATTCCTCCACGTTTGATGACTGGGAACTTCAGATGTAAGTTGAAAGAGCCTGCTAGACTCCAAGTTACTATCAAGTGTCAAACCTGATTAAGTGAGCAAACATTTAATTGTTTAAATTTCATTATGTTTACAGGAACTATTTGATTACATTGCTACAGAACTAGCGAAATTTGCCACGACGGAGGGTGAAGATTTTCATGTTTCTGTCGGTAGACAAAGGGAACTTGGTTTTACTTTTTCTTTCCCTGTGAAACAAGCTTCCATTTCTTCAGGAACTGTAATAAAGTGGACAAAAGGCTTCTCCATTGATGATGCAGTTAAGTCCGACTACTCATATCCCATTCTGATATCCTATTAATATTAATTCATCCTTATAATTAGTACTAATATGTAGCATTTTGCATGAAAGTCATTAGATTGCATTTCCTTTTGTTTTACCAATGTAGAGTGCAGAGCAACTCTTGAAAGGCAAAGCACCATCTTCATGGAATCATACTTCACATAAAACAAAAGCACTTAATGTGGATTTGTTTGTTGCTGGGAGGCTTTTTTGTTTTTGAACATCTGTGAAAATTTTCATTAATGAATTGAAGGGATGTGAAAGTAGAAATGGTGAACAGCAAGAAACACAAGAAAACACCAAAATACAGCCCAAAATCAGCTTAAAGATTCCTATGTTCGTTCTTCCACTTTCACTTGAAGTTTTCTTCCTTTTCTTCTTTCTTCCACATAAATTATGGTTGTTCTTCAACTTTAAATCTTCAAATAGTATGCTTTCTCGGGAACCATGGAACCAGGCAGATCCTGCAAGAAGCAATAACTGTAGGCATTTCACTAGTTGCTTAAATTGATGTGTAATAACTAAAATTTCGTATAGCCGTGCCAGTGACTAAAATTGAAGAAATATAGTTCTGCCATTGTTTGGCCAACAAGGTTGCAGACAGCTCATCCAAGCTTGATTTTCCAGTCATCACTTTGTTCAGAGATTGCTTGCCTCCATCTTCACATGAAATCTACTTGGAAGATTTGAGATCGGCTACAAATTACAGGTTGATAATTTCTTGGGAATAGGAGTCACTGTCATGAATCTGAATCTGGCAGTCATCCCATCTGTCCTTGCATCAGCTTTGTCAATTAAATATTTCAGGGGATCCAGTGTCTTAGAGTGTGAGTCTAAGGAGCCTTAGATGTTTAAGACTCCTAGTCCTGGATGTTTTGGGCTTAGTCTTTGGTTGTGCTATTGTTTTTTCTGTTTAGTTGTTTTCTGTCTTCTGGTAATGAACCTCTTCCTTTCGACAAATAAAGAAAAAAACAAATAATAAATATTAAAATTTTTGACTGTTCTAAGCCTTTTCTATTTACTACAACTGGCAGAGACAATTACAATGTCTGGGATATTATTTGGGAATTTTTAGCAGTCCTTGTTCTTAATAAGAGAATACTGACTGCTACAATATTTTCAGTTCATACGAATACCTGTATATATGAGATGTTGCCCAACTGGCATGCCTTCCGTGATAAGAGTTGCAAATTAATCCTGCTGTATTGGGCATTGGATCTTGTTTGGAGTGTGCTTGTAAAGCAATGGACCCTAGACATTTCCACCTGCTAGAGGAGTTTGTAACCCAAGTAGAAATGTATAAGGGAAACTATCTCCATTCTCCCGGAAAAGGTCTATCATAAGGAAACATGTTTATATAGTTGTGCTGTATGGTAAATTCTCAGTCATTTTATGTTTCTAAATGGACCATTTGTTTTTTTCCTTCTTTTTAACTTCTATTTTTTAAAAATTTCCTATTATTTCCTCTTCATCTTATTATTTTCTTTTGAATCTAGGTTGGGGAAGACGTAGTGGTTGAGTTGACAAAAGTTATGGAAAGAAAAGGTGTTGATATGCGTGTGGCAGCGCTTGTAAGTTTAAGAGGAGATTGTTGGGAAGAAGAAGAAAGGTGGGTTCCCAGTTGGATTTTGTAGGATCATTCAAGTCTTACAACAATTATTTATACTATTTGTAAGAGATGAGGAGACTTCTATGACAGAAGATGAGTAGCTTAAGAGGAGGAATGGAGATGATGAGTTACAGGTGTGTAACAATAAAATCAACCAATTGATGTGATATTTTCAATGAGAGTAGTTTAGTCCACAAGGAAAGTACAAACAACTCTACTGCAGTTTTTATTGTTTTTCTTCATAAACCCATTTAATTGGAATTTAAGCATAATTTTTTCAAAAAAATCCCAAAAAGAATCAACATAAAATTTTTAATATGCTCATGTCACAAACTGCAGTGATATGAAGTACATACCTAGATTTCGGCGCAACAACTTTTGACACAAATAAAGACACCCAGGACTTGGATCACTTTTATCTATTGGGAAGCGCAACTCATTTGATTTTAAGATGTTTTGCAGCAACTAAGTTAATAAAAGAAATAAGATCAGTCATTATAAAATTGTTGACAGCCATTAATATGATGTTATCCTGTTTCAGTTGGTAACGGGGAAAACCCCATTTTTTCAAAATAACCAAATTCAGGTTTGAGTGTTATTTAGTGACATTGTTTAGGAACATATCAAATCACTTTCAAAAGGAAAAGAATTAAAAAAAAATGTCATTTTCACTATTAAAGTATACATCATATTCAACTGTTGGTGGGATCGTTGTGAAACAAGAAATCTACTAGGACCATGTTTGAGGGTAAGACTAACCTATGCTTGCTACTCATTGCTACCCATTCTAGTACCACTCAGTTTTGGGGAGCCAAGATGTTCATCAATTAAGTGGTTGCATGTGTTCTGGACTAAAAACAGTTCAGTCTACTTAACTTCTGGGCCTTGTATGAATGATTAAAAATCTCTCCAACAATCCATATTCAATGTGCATGTTTTAATCCACCTTACAAGTGGCAATTGTTTCAGGTCATTTACATGGTGGGTGCAGTTCACCATTTAATGGTATGCCAAGGAGAGGTTGTCACAGAGTCCAATAAATTGAGATCATATTTTGCTCATGCACCTATTCCATACATTGTGATTAATTTCTTGGTTGCTAGGTCATTGATCTGACCCACAGCTGTTTGAATTTTGGCATTTTCTTTGGACTTTTGATGTGTTTTTATTCCCTTAGCTACCTACTTATTGGCTTTAATGACCATTGATGGGGCTTTGAATCTCTTGAATCCTTAAGATGTTATTTTGTGTATTCAAGTGGATCTAGACATTCTCTTGGAATGATCATAAAAAAGGGATCATGTTTAGAGATTAGGACTTTCTATTTTGCTATTTGTTAACTTGGAATTGTCTAATGAAGGTTTTATAGCTAATTCTCTAGGCTAAATAGTCATTTCTTTGCATATGAACCATTTATTTATATAGCATAAATTGGAATAACATTTGGTTTGGGGCTTCTGTTTTCATTTATTTATTAATGCTTGAAGTTTTATACAGTTTTTATCATTAAGTTTTCTACATCTTTTGCAGTGTATTAGAGTATGTCAAATTTTTTCTGCTTGATGATGATGTTTTTAATGATACCCTATTGACCATGCTAGAGATTTTAAAAATTCAAAGCTTTTCTTTGCTTTCTTGCTGTTGGATCTGGTAGTAATCATTTCATTTGAATTGTAATATTCTGTTGGCACAGTGGAAATGCCTGTTGGAACAATAGAAGGTCTAGTAATCAGTGATGCTGGAGCACCTGTTAGACGAGGTGCTTTTATTGGAAGTTGCAAGGATCGTATATGGGAGGCTATGAGAGCATCTTCTTATGTTCCATTCTACCTTGATGATTTCTTTGATGGTATTATTCTCAGATTCTTTATCATTTGGGACAATTTACCATGGAAACATATTGCATTTGGGAACTGGCTGGGTGTGACAGTATGCTTTTATGACTCTTGTTCATCCTTGATAGTTGTGTTTTATTTTCTTATCATCTTTTTCAAACGTATATCGTTGGCAAGATAGAGCTATTGTTGCAAATAATTCCATTATTTTTGCCATAAGGGAGGCTCAACTTTTGTGGCCTGATACATGGATTGACTGTCTAGTTTCTGCAGGATGTGGTTCTATTTCTACAAAGGTATGCTGAGAATTCTTTTTAATCACTGCATATATTTTCGAGTTAATTCATAAAAGAACTAGAATTTGCTCAAGCTCTACTATTGAAAAATGATCAGAACTTGTGCATTTCTGGTTAGGTATCTCTTGAAAAGGCGATGGATGCCTAATGATTTGCTGCTTTGCTTAGATCACAATTTACATTATTTTTGGAGCTGTATTTCTTTTTACTTTTTTCCCCTAAAAATTAATAGCAGTAATGTTACCAATGGAAGCAAAAGTGGCATTATTAACACAAATATGCAGATTTTCTAAAAAGTTAGGAATAGTCATATATCATGCTTACTTGGAAGATGGATTGGTCGATGGATGTATGCAAAATTGAAATTCATTTATGTTTTTGCTTTTGATTATATTTATTCACTTAAGCTTGAAAGGGAGGTTGGCGTAATCTCGATATCGGACAAGTGTTGATTGAGAGTGTATGTTTAGTGGGGAGAGTGGAGGAAGCTTTGAACTCATTGCTACCTATGCTTCCTAAAATATGCTATTTCCGGTTCAACCGAGTTGATATATTGAATCTGGAATTTCTTCTTATCTAGCTAACAGTAAAAATGAATTTTTGAATTTACTTGCAAATTCCATTATTTTGCTTTGCTTCCAATCCATTTGGAGTGCTTTATTGTTTGGTCCCTTCATTGGTTTGAGATAAATGCCTTAGTGCTAATGAGAAATCTTAGTGCTTGTTTGGATGCATAAAAAAGTACTAGAAAATAATATATTGTAGGATACAATCTTTTTTGTAAACATACCAATCTTGCATATTTAGCAAACAAAGAAAAGTATGAAGATAATATTGTTTTCTTTCAATAAGTTAAAGATTTTCTCCTACACCTTTACCCTCTAGAAGATTTTTTATTAGATAAAAATCTGTCAAAATCCAAGTTCTAAAAAAACCTCGCCTGTTGTCACGAGGCATGTTTGTTTACATGAGTGGTAAAGTAAATGAAGGTGTAACATCATGGTAAAGGTGAGGTAACGTAAAGGTTAAGTTTCCAATCAATTGGTCAAACCATCTTTATTTGAAATCAAACATCAGGCACAAACAAACGAAATCATATATAATCCAAAACCTCAATCTAAGACCAATACTACTAACGAAAAATACAACAATGGAAACGAATGAACCTAAATCCAACACCATCACCTAAAACTTAAATTGTCATCTAATTACCACAAATGAACATACAATCTAACTGACGAACAAAACCATCCTAAAACTAGACCAACACATCTTGAACACATTCCAATATCGGTCAAACCAAGAAAGATTGATATAGAATATAAATCTAAGTTTCCTAATCTCACTTTATGCAGTGAACTGCAAATAGACATAGAAAAACTCAAATCCAAGATCAGGAAGTACCCAATTAGGTCGAGCATTCCACAAGAACAATTAGTGCCGTCCAAAACCACCAAGGAATCTAATGCATTACTTGAGGATCAACACCAAGAGATTATTAAACCTAGCATCGAAATACCGCACGGAAGCCCTCACATAGAGCCTAACCACTCACTAGAGGAGACCTTAGAAAAGACACCAGTGTCATGAAAATTTGACTAGTGAGCCTAGTAGGACAAACCCTCCAAAAGGCAATGATGTCGTCAAACCATTGGTGTAACATCATGGTAAAGGTGAGGTAACGTAAAGGTTAAGTTTCCAATCAATTGGTCAAACCATCTTTATTTGAAATCAAACATCAGGCACAAACAAACGAAATCATATATAATCCAAAACCTCAATCTAAGACCAATACTACTAACGAAAAATACAACAATGGAAACGAATGAACCTAAATCCAACACCATCACCTAAAACTTAAATTGTCATCTAATTACCACAAATGAACATACAATCTAACTGACGAACAAAACCATCCTAAAACTAGACCAACACATCTTGAACACATTCCAATATCGGTCAAACCAAGAAAGATTGATATAGAATATAAATCTAAGTTTCCTAATCTCACTTTATGCAGTGAACTGCAAATAGACATAGAAAAACTCAAATCCAAGATCAGGAAGTACCCAATTAGGTCGAGCATTCCACAAGAACAATTAGTGCCGTCCAAAACCACCAAGGAATCTAATGCATTACTTGAGGATCAACACCAAGAGATTATTAAACCTAGCATCGAAATACCGCACGGAAGCCCTCACATAGAGCCTAACCACTCACTAGAGGAGACCTTAGAAAAGACACCAGTGTCATGAAAATTTGACTAGTGAGCCTAGAAGGACAAACCCTCCAAAAGGCAATGATGTCGTCAAACCAACCATAGGGAACATGTGTAACTTCCACCCTGAGGTAGAGCATAATCTTGTATTAGCCTTGATTAAGGCCCATCAAAACGCAAGGCTAGAACATCAGAGTACTTTAAAATGTTTCTCATGCCCTCCCTCCATGAACCCAATTATTAGATGAGATTACACAGGATACTTTGGAGAGAGACAAATATCGAGAGTTGGATCCCCTAGTCAAATGTTAAAATTCTAAATCTCAGATCCAATCCTTTTCTTGGAATGGTACCTAACTGAAAAGAATGAAAATTTGGATAAAATAGTGGAAACCGCTCCCAAATTGGCAGGGCATATAGAGCTAGATCCTATTGGTTTCCTTGGAAGAATTGAGACAACTCCGGAAACTCACGGAAAAACCTTTGGAGACTTGACTCTAGAAGAACTTTCGGGTACTTGCCTAAATATACTATGTAGGATTCTGATGGTCTCGATGAGCGACATAGGTACCACTACGATTGAAGAAAACTTTATTCTATTTAACCTTCCAGCAGTGGCAAAGCCAAAATATCAAGATATCACTCAAAAGATTCTCACAATGTAAAGGCCCATGGCTACAAAGAAATTTTAGACTACACATAGTAAATTATGGATGGACCACATTTAAGCAAACTAGACACACAACGATGGAACTTAGGGCCCAAAGAAAGAAACAAAACCACACGACCTACACAGAAGATGAGGGTCAAACGATTAGGAAAGCAAGAGACCAAAGATCATTGACGGAAAATGAAAAATCATTTTTAAAAGATCACAAATCCCCTAATTGCTTAAACTCTTTTAGACCAAGGCCTAAATGGCATAGGTCCTAAACATTTCAACACTCTTGCCGAAAGGCCTCCCATATAAAAGCTCTATTTGAATACATCAATGAGTGAAACCATATCAGCATTATCAAATAAAGCAACTTGGAAGGACGCATACGATACTTTTTAATATGAGATTAAGGCTTAAGTGGCGGTGGTCTGAAATATTATAGTGGCCACGTGTTCGGACGGATCAAGGTAAAACATTAAGTGCTAAATACATTGTCCTGACACCCAGGGGATGTCAAAGTTATCAAAGAAAATGCTGTTATAAAGTAAGATATGTTCTCATTAGACCAAGGCCCAAATGGCGGAGGTCTAAGATGTTTCAACGCTCCTACTTCTGAAGAGAGCAAAATAATAAGATCCAAACCAAGTTGCTGAAGATAAAAACACGTATGTTGAGAGGTCTAAAACGCGCACGTTTTTAAATACCCAAAGTATTCAAATTGTGCATCACATCATTAGCACACACAATGGAGAATCATAAGTAGGCTAGACAAATCTCCGACTTCATACCAATGAAGGGTTGCAAGTTCAAACAATCCCAAACAAAGTAGCTAACACTTAAGATTATGCAAAAAAATAAAATACATAAATAAATAAATAAAATAAAAAACCACAAAAATCCAAAAAAGAAAAACCCCAAAAAACAAAATCACGAAATTAAAAAAAAGAAAACAAGAGGAATGTAAAAATACATTTGTCAGATCTTTATAAAGGCATAGGTGGACCGTGGCATTGGAGAATCCTCTAATAGAGCATGACTAGAAATCCTTAGAAGTCACTAGTTTTAATGATGGGATGGATGTCTATGAGGCAGTGGGTAACCAAAAGGGTGATTTGGTTGATTACACTAGAAGGTTTAAGAAGTGTCTAAGGCATTCATATTAATGGCAATAGAATATATATACATATATTTTATAATAAATGGCAATAGAATATTACACACAAAGTGGGTAGAAGCCGAAGCATATGTTAATATTATGGCTGCTACAGTTACCAAATTCATTAATAAAAATATCATATGTAGATTTGGCATCCCCAAAGTATTCATACTAGACAATGGTTCTCAATTCATTTCCCACCAAATAAATGAATTGTGTGCAAAATTTAAAATAGAACTGCATCATTCAACCCCATATTACCCTCAAACCAATGGTCAAGGACGAATAAAAAATGAAAGCTACAGAGCGTGCACAAGTCTATTGGAAGCGGATTATGAGAGCTTACGACAATCATGTCATTGAAAGAGAATTCAAAGTTGGTGACCATGTGCTGGAACACATCAATCCATCATAGCTTCCACACTCTCAAGGTAAGTTATGACCTAATTGGGAAGGCCTTTACGTGATTAAGAAAAAAGCATATGCTGGTAATGCGTATATTGTAGTGAATGCGGAAGGGGAAGAGCTTCCCAATCCGTGGAATGCTATGTACTTAAAAAAATATGTGATATATAGTCCTTTCCTTTGGAGCGAGAGTTGTAGTTTCTTGGACATGACTGCCGCAACCCTCTATGGAAGGCGACGGAGTATACTGAATGGAATTTGAGCTCAAGCGCACACTTACACTATATCACTTGAGAGGGCAAGATCTTGAGTCTATCCCTTGCAAATTCAGATGGTCGGAAGCTAGCAAAAGCCAAAGTCTAAGTGGGTTAAGTAGGTTTTGAAGGGTGCCTTGGCAAACACACGGAAGACTTGTTTATTGGTTCTTATAGAATATAAGTTGTTCACAATTTAGATGGAGTTGGACACACCATCGGTACGGATGTAGTATAATGTTTAAACAGGCTTATCTTGGCTGTGCCTACGAGAAACAATATAGTTTCGACTCGTTATGGTAGTACGCATTGTGTGTATTGAACAGGATCGCTTTTGGGTTTATTGTTTTTATACTGACTTTATAAGACGATTAACATCCAAATGGTTATTATGAGTGCTTGTACTCTTAATCCCAATATAAATAATAGATACATACATTTAGTGTTTGGCATTTTGATTTACAAATGAGTGAGACCTTTTATGGGTCAATAATCTTAGTAAATTAGATGACTGCACTACGTGTATGGTGGATATTAGTTTATTGATGGAATCCACACCCCGTAATAGGGATCATTGATATCAACTTGATGAAGTTTATAAGTTTTGATTATGTCAAACTCTGCAGGTAGATTTTATGTTCGACATATCAAATAAGTGTAAGGTCTTAAAGAAGTATAAAGATATCGATTAAATATAGATGTCAATAATTATTTAATTAATAAATATCTAAAATCTTAACGTGAGGAGATTAATAAGCATTTTATAGTAAGAAGCTTTAAATATAATTTTGAGAATAAGGACAGGAGTGCAATTATAATTCTCTAGTGGACTAAATTGTAATTTATGGAACTAAGATTCTAATTTGGGTTGAATTGGGGTGTTTTATTTCCATAAGAAGCTTATTCCTTATTTCCTTTTTAAGGTCGCTATTGTAGCCTATAAATATGCGTTATTGCTCTCTAGGAAATACATAAAAGAGAAATATCGTTTTTGAGAGCAAAGAGAATTCACAGAAGAGGCCTACAACCCGGTGTGAGTTAGAGCATAGAGAAATACAGTAGACGGTCTTGAAATTTTCGGGTTGTTGTAAGACCGAGATCAAATCAGAGAGATATCAAAGGTATGGTTCTTGAATCATCATCGTCTAAAGTTATTTCTGCGGTAATATGTATGCAATATCGAGGGATCCTAGCAGCTGCCTCTCAACAAGGAGGATACTTTGATGAGCTTGCTTTCCATCAGTGGCGTTGCGAGAGATGTAGGTATGCTCTCCATGTTTCACACATAGATTCCTTTTCTGGACTTATTTAGCCTCTGTGCTCCCTACATTTCGCCTCTCCCTAAGTCGAGGTAGGTGAAAGTCGTAGCACCTAACACGATGACTGATAGTCTTGCTAACACAGTCATTGAGTACACCAAAAGACCTTGGAAACCACAAAGTATGCCCTGGGACTTAACCAAAAAGGTTAAGTAATCATCGAGTGGAATGCAAAGGTTTGACCTCCTTGGGTGAAAGTAACTTTCATAGCACATCTTTGCAGATCAAGGAGTTAATCCTCACTCTTGCACTTCACCCCAGCCGACATATTCACTAGCTTTTTATGTTGGGGCATTTTATTTATTTTCATTGTGATGTATGCCTTCCCAATTTGGGTCCCATCATGACGTACATGAACTACACGAGCACTCACCGCGTGCACCAACACACCTCATGCATGCTTTTATTTTTGACACTATTTATAGGAGCAGAAAGATATTCCCATAAGGTTTCAATTCCGTTCTTTTGTTTTTGAAAGCTTGAATGCTAAAATGGCACCTTAACATTTTTACTGAGAAAGATAACTGAATGTTGGCTAGAACGTGCAGGGGTCCTAAATATACTTTACAACTTTGTCTTGAGGCTTGGCAAGGAAACAAACCCCACTTGCATTCATCCTATCTTTTTTTAGATTATCTTATAGGTATTATTTTCCACACAATTCTATTGAACTATATTGGAATATGGCCAAATGAAATCATGAATTTTGGACCTTGTCCATTATGATGTCTTTAGTCAAGGTGATATTATGCATGGGATTCATTTATTTCAACTTGCATGCTATGGTGGTTATTAGTTGCTTATGACTTACGTATGTTTTGATTTCTTCCCCTACATATGCGTTGATGATCTAAATGTCATCTAGGAAGCATAGACATGCGCTTCGGGTCCTTGTATTGGTGTCGGATACGGACACAGTTTGGACACGTGTCCGACAAGCTACAAAACTTGTCTGTCATTTTTACAAATTTTTAAATTTAGACACGATGGGGACACAACGAGGTTATTTTAAATTTCTAAATCCCTCTTTTTTATTTTTGATTGTTGAGAGTGACTAATGCCTGCTATAAAAAAAATTTTTGAATGAAGTTTCAAATTTTCATAAATAATTTAGGGATAATTTCAGTCCAAAGATGAAATTTCCCAAACAATCGATGTTTTTTTTTTTTTGGCTACCCTCTATTCTAACTCATTTTTTTCTTTTTTGCTAGTTCCAATAATAGTTTTGTTTTTCTTTTCTATTAATTGTGACATTATACTCCTTAATTTGGTTAAAAATGTAATTATTCTTCAATTTTGTGATTACATATAAAAAATATATATTTATTATTTGCCATGTCCTGGTCGTGTCTGTAACCTACATTTTTAGGATTTATTGTATTTCTTTGTCTGTGTTGTGTTGTATTCGTGTCTCGTGCCCATATCCGCGCTTCTTAAAATGCTATCAGAATATAGACTTGCCTGCTTCACTAAACGTCACACACTAGGCACTTCCTATTGTTTGAGTACCTAATCATATATATTACTTATTGAACTTTAACTGTTGTGAGATCATATGCTTGTTTAAGTCTCTCATCATATGGAACCCCTCTAGGTCCAACTCTAAACTACCCATGAGAGACATTGCTTAGCACGGGTTTAGCACGACTTTTGAGAAATTTTGGAAAACTTTTGGCTGGATCTCTTCTTACTTTGAAATCCAACTGAAAAGGCTAAGCAGTCACGGAAAGGATATGAAAGCTCAACCTCCCAAAGAGTTTGAAATGATTATGTAGATTTCATAGTAACTATTTGTAGATCGAGGAGTTAATCCTCTTTTACACTTAATGCCTGACTAGCATATACATAAGTTTTACGTTGGGGCATTTTTTATTTATTACTCACCTCTCATAACTTCCTAATTTGGGTCCTATCATTGCATACTGGACTCACACGATCACTCACCAGTTTGCACACACTCACCTCACATGCATGCTTTTACTACTAACAACTTTTCAGTTGGATGCAAAGAAAAATATCCTATGAGGTTTCAATTCTGATCTTCTTTTTAAAAGATTGAATGCAAAAATGGCCCCTTGACATTTTTACTGAGAAAGACAATTTTATCCTAGCCAAATCATGCAGGGGGCCTAAAAATTACCACACTGACAAGTTCTTTTTGAGTTCTTGTAGGAAAACCTACCCCGGTTGCATTCATGATATCCGACTTGCTAATTACTCTGGTTTTGTTCTTTATTCATCTTACATTTTTAAAATGCTTAATTCATTTTTTTTTGTTGGTTTGATTCTATATGAGTGAGTTGAGGGGCTACACATATGAAATAGTTTTGTTTGTTTCTTATTATGTCATGTTATTTTATGTTATTGATATATTTGAGTATTTAACTCATGTGGTACATGATCCAGATCTCAATGAAAAAGACTTCATGCAAGACTATGCATAAGAAGTTAAAGCATTGGATGAAACCTGAACCAATTCGTATTAAAACTATTTATTATTTGGAATTAAATTGTTGTTGTTGCTTGTACAATAGTTATCTAATTTAACTTATTATTGTTAGTTTTAAAAAAAATTTCTAGTGATATTTGATTATAGTGGGCCTGCAGCAATCAATAAATTTTGGTGTTTGACATGTGCATGCCAAAATTAATGTAATTACATTTTTGACAGACAATTATTGCTTTCAGCTGCCAACAACTCTTGTTTTGTTTCGTGTTCGTCTTTCATTTCTGAATGCTTAGTTCATTTCTAATGTCTTTTTTTTTTTTGGCTTGGTTTGATTATCTATAAATGAGTTATGGGCCTGAAGTTATTGTTTCACTTCTAATGTTGTTTGGTTTTCCTTTTTTTTTTTCCTTTCTTGGTTTGATTATCTATGAATGAGTTGAGGGGCATAATATATTTTTTGCATTCAACTGCCAAAACCTTTGGTTTTGTTCTTTATTCATCTTTGATTTTTGAAATGCTATTTTTTAATATTATATTTTTAATTTTTTTTATGGTTTGCTTTGGTTATCTATGGATCAATTGAAGTGCTTGCATTTTTTATAGATATTTATTGCTTTAAGCTGCTAACAACTCTAATTTTTTTTTTGTATTCATCTTTCATTTCTAAAATTATTAATTCATTTTTAATGCTGTTCCTTTTTTTTTGGCTTGGTTTGTTTATCTATGTATGAGTTGGGGGGCCAATACTTTGATTCATTTGAGATAGTTTTAGTTTATAATATTATTTTTCTTGTCACATCAATCTCGTCTTCGTTTTGCAGATGGTATATTATTAAAATTCAACAACTTGTAATTGCCATGTCATCCTTTTTTCGTCTTTGATTTTTATTTTAATGGAGCAACAGGTTAGCTCCAATATATATGGCAATAACTTTACTAGATTGCTCACTTATTTGATAGTATGTCTCTTACTCTTTCTTAAATGTGATATATGGTTAAATGACATGAGTTGCTTTAGGTGCTCTTTATTTATTGTTTTTGTGTTACCTTGTCCTAGTATGGTTATTGCATTATTTATAAAGCATATGGTGAAATGTACCATATATTTTATTTGGATTTTCTTTTTATTATTTCCTATTATTCATATGAAATAGTTTTGATTTATAATTATTTATCTTATCAAATCTAACTTTTATCTATTTCGTAGATGATTTCGTGCATTAGTAAAAATAGACAACTTTTATTTGATGATCCTTTTTCCTCCAATTTGATTTCAATGGAGTAACGGGTTAGATGAAACTATGGGTTTACTATTCTAGACCATTCACTTATTTGCTAATTAGTCTCTTACTCTTTCTTAAATGCAGTATATGAATAAAAGATATGAATTAGTTTGAGTGCTCTATATTTCTTGTATTAACTTGTCCTATATGATTGTTGCATTATTTATATAATGCATAAGGTGACATATGAGATAGAATAGATGATTTTTAGATTTTCTTTTTATTATGCCATGTTATTTATACATTTGTATATTTGAATCATGTGGTTTATTAATCCAAATTTCTATGAACATGTCCTAATGCAAGACTATGGTCAAGAAGCTAAAACATTGGATGAAACCAACCATGGGAAATGAATGTGGGAATCAGTTGGCTAAAATTGTCCATGTTCAGATCTGGACGTTACACCTTAAGCCCCATGCCCCCTTGAGATGGTTGAATTAATGTATGATTTAAACTTTTCAACTGAAGGAAAGCAGTTTTGATTGAGTAGTTTTGGTTTAGCGAGGAAGGTTCAGTTCCTTGAAAAATAAAGAAGAGTGGGGCTTTATTTACTTATTTTATTTTTCTCCTTTAAGGACTTATGTTTAATCTTTTTCATAACAATAAATATGTCAATACAACTAGACTTTTATTATTCGAGATGTTTAAAACTGAACCATACATTTAAAAAGAAAATTTTCAGTTTTGAGTCCATTTTGGCATTTCAGTCCATTTTGGCTAAGAACTGTAATGATTTATAGAAATATTTGCAAAGCCCCTAGCTATATGCAAACTACAAAATAGTTTCATTTCATATTATGAGTTCATGTTTGAGTTTGCATTTCTAATTTTATATTGTCATGTAGGCAGCTTATAAATTGTTTTTTGGCATGCTGAAATAATTGTGTCCGCTCCACAGTAATTTATCATTTGGTGGTTCCATCTGACCAATTCTAGCTAAAATCGGCTCTTCTATAACCTTTTATGTTGTCCAGGTGTTAAGAGGGGAAATTGGATAGCCCATCAAGTGTAATCCCACTACCGATGGCAAACTCTTGGATTTCTCACTGGTATGTGTTAGAAATTAAATCTCTATTTTATTTTATTGTATATGGTATAATATTTTCATTAGTGTATGAATTTTATAATGAAATGCTTATTGATGTATGCATTTTACAATGAAATGCTCTTAATACGATCTTGTAGACATCACTTGGAGAGGTAAAAAAGGACAAAGGAACTGACTCAGTACCTCTCTCTATAGGATAATTTCATTAGGATAATTTCATCAGAGAAGTTTACTCACATGTCATTTGATCTAGTTTTCAAGAAAGAATTTGATTTCTCTCATAGCTGGAAGCATTGGAGTGTTTACTTTTGTGGTTAATATATAACTACCTATAAAGAAGAATGGCCATCAGATTGTTCCATTGCAAGCGGTTTCCTCTTTTGTTATTGAATGGCTCGTGGCATTTTACTTTGGGTGCATATTTTCTTATTGGTTTTGGTCCTTGATGCTATGCTTTTCTCATTATCACGTCTGAGGATCTAATTGGTAACCTTCAAATATTTGTGCTAGATATCTTACTGTTGCTTTTTACCATGCCTTATGTATTACATTTTTTTGCCTTTTAACATATGAAATATGTTCTTTCTAATTTTAAATCTTTCAGATATTCATTTTGATTTCGAGGGGACTCATGCATTTCTAGCAAAAGAAAATGGTCCATTTTGCTTCTTTTTCTGCCTATTTGCTAGCAAATGGTTTCATATGTCTAACATGCTGACTGGTTAGGTTTTCACATACCTTACAATTTTAATATCAGATATCCTCCTTTAAATATTTGAGGAAAAAAAGGGTAAGTAAGATATGTAATTGGATGCAATTAGTATGTATGTAATGAAAGGTCTGATATTCTCCATTGGAGTTTTCTATAAATCTTCACCATCATCCCTTTGTTCTGTGCATGGTCTTATTCTACTATTTACTATATAGATTTCTTCCTTCTATGTTTGCATTTTTGGTCTTTTCTTCACCTGTCTTGTTTTGCACAGCTGTTTTTCTTGGAATCCTATTGAGTTATTGTTTCTCCAATCGGAATAATTGCAGAAACTCTATGGGGTTAGTTTTGTTTCATTAAAATGCGCCAAGAGCAAGGTAATCTTCATTTCTTTATGTTACTTTATTCTCCCAAGTAGTATATGTTGATGACTTGATTCTCTACATTAGGTTCTATATCTTTTTGAGGGTGATAGTGTTGCCTTGATATTTGAACTAAATCCATCCACTTTGACATTTTTAGCTCATATTCTTTATATAGTGAAACTCCAATAGGAAATTAAGCTTGCAATGCTTTGTTTATGAATAATTGTTGTGCATTTAAATGGCTTCATACTTGCCCTTCTATTTATTTGTTTGTAATGGTTTTTTTTCAATATGATTTCTCATTTTTGTTTCCATGTTTTCTATAGTGGTATTTCTATTGGTTTCCTAATGTTTCTTATGGCGGATGCAATTTTTTCTTTTCTAGTTTAAGTTTGTAGTATAGGGTTTTTAGTGTAGATAATTTTTTATGGTGTGTATAGGACTATAATTAATTTAATTTTAGTGTATTTATTTCTGTTTTGTATAGATTTTGAGTATGATTTTAAAATTTTCTTTTAAGATATGTTTAAACCATATGAATTGATCTCGCCTTGTCGATCGACTCCACTCTCACTGGGTTTTATTACTACTTGCATTTGGATTGTTGAACAAGTTTTTGGTGCCATAGCTGAGGAGCACCATATGAGGTAATCTTTTTAACTTTCTCTCTTTAGTTTATTGATTTGTGGGATTTGTTACTTTATAGGAGGTGCATGCATGGAATGTTTTGACCTACACATAATAAAAAAACAGGAAATTCAAATTCTAAGATTTTGATTGAAATCTGATTTTTGGTTTTATTTTCGAACTCATAAAGCTATTTATTAGGAATATAAAAGTTTGCAAAGTTGTCTTTGTTAGCATGTTTTATTGTCTTTTTTCCTATTCTCACTTTTTTTCTATTCTTTCTTTCTATTCCATTTTTTCTATTATTTTGTCCTCTGTTTTGTTTTTTCAGTATCTATTTCCATTCCATTTTCTTCTATTATCCTCTTTATCTATTGTCTTCTTTTTTTATTCTCTATTTATATCTACTATTTTTTTTATTATCTATGTTTTATATTCTCTTTTTTTCCTATTCTCTATAGATTTTTACTATTTTCTATCTCTTTTTTCACATCTTTTTCTATTCTCTGTGTGTTTCTAGTAATCTTTTCTATTCTCTGTTTTTCTATTTTCTTTTCCCCCATTTTTTCTATTATCAATTTATTTTAACTATTTTCTTCCTTCTGTGGTTGCATTTTTTGTCTCTTCTTCATCTGTCTTGTTTTGCACTATTGTTCTTCTTGGAACCGTATTTTATTATTGTTTTTCCAACTAGAATAATTGCACAAACTGTATAGGGTCAGTTTGGGTTCGTTTCACTAAAATGTGCCAAGAGCAAGGTAATCTTCATTTGTTTGTTACTTTCTTCTCCCAAGTGGTATGTGTTGATGACTTGTTTTCTACATTAGGTTTTATCTTTTTCACGGTGATAGTGTTGCCTTGATATTTGAACTAAATCCATCCACTTGGATAATTCTAGCTCATATTCTTTATATAGTTGAAAACTCTAATAAGAAATTAAGCTTGCAATGCTTTGTTCATGAATAATTGTTGTGCATTTAAATGGCTTCATACTTGTCCTTCTATTTATTTGTTTGTTAATGGCTTGTTTTCAATATATTTTCTCATTTTCTGCAATGGTATTTCTATTGGTTTTCTAATGTTTCTTATGGTGGATGCAGTTTTCTCTTTTCTAGTTTAGGTTTGTAGTGTAGCATTTTTAGTTTAGATAATTTTTTATGGTGTGTAAAGGACTGTAATTAATTTAATTTTAGTGTATTTAATTCTGATATGTTTTTAAGACAGGTGCAAGTTCTATGAATTGATCTCGCCTTATCGATCAACCTGGTCCTTACCGGTTTTATTACTACTTCATAACCTTGCGTTTGGATTGTCAAACAAGATCTTGGTGCCGTTGCCGAGAGCACCATATGAGGTAATCTTTTTAAATTTCTCTCTTTAGTTTATTGCTTTGTGGTATTTGTTATTTTATTTGTCATAATATTAATTTTAGGAGGTGCATACTTGGAATGTTTTGACTAGCACATAATCGAAAAGAATGAAATTTAAATTCTAAAATTTTGATTGAAATCTGATTTTTGGGTTAATTTTCAAACTCATGAAGTGTTGCCTTGATATTTGAACTAAACCCATCCACTTTGACAATTAGCTCATATTCTTCATATAGTTAAACTCTAATAGGAAATTAAGCTTGCAATGCATTGTTCATGAATAATTGTTGTGCATTTAAATGGCTTTATACTTGCCCTTCTATTTATTTGTTTGTAATGGCTTGTATTTAATTTGTTCTCTCATTTTTGTTTATATATTTTCAATAGTGGTATTTCTATTGGTTTTCTAATGTTTCTTATGGTGGATGTAGTTTTCGCTTTTTTAATTTAGATTTGTAGTGTAGGGTTTTAGTTTAGATAATTTTGTATGGTGTGTAAAGGACTATAATTAATTTAATTTTAGTGTATTTAATTCTGGTTTGTATAGATTTATAGTAGAATTTTTAGATTTTTTTTTAAGACAGGTGCAAGTTGCATGAATTGATTTCACCTTTTTGTGTGACCCAGTTCTCACCAGGTTTTATTACTAATTCACAACTTTGCATTTGGATTGTCGAATAAGTTCTTGGTGCCGTTGCCGGGGAGTACGAAATGATGGAATCTTTTTAACTTTCTATTTGTAGTTTATTGCTTTGTGGTATTTGTTACTTTATTTTTCATAATATTAATTTTAGGAGGTGCATGCAAGGATTGTTTTGATTGGCGACTAATCCAAAAAAAAAGAAACTTAAATTCTAAAATTTTGATTGGAATCTAATTTTTTGTTTAATTTTCAGACTCAAAAAGTGTTGCTTTGATATTTGAGCTAAATCTATCCAGTTTGACAATTCTAGCTCATATTGTTTATATAGTTAAACTCCAGTAGTAAATTAAGCTTGCAATGCTTTGTTCATGAATAATCGTTAGAATTTGAATGGCTCTTCATATTTGCCCTTCTATTTATTTGTTTGTAATGGCATGTTTTCAATTTGTTCCTATATTTTCAACAGTGGTATTTTCTATTGGTTTTCTAATGTTTCATATGGTGGATGCAACTTTACCTTTTTTAGTTTAGGTTTGTAGTGTAGGGTTTTAGTTGAAATAATTTTTTATGGTGTGTAAAGGACTGTAATTAATTTAATTTGCGTATTTAATTATGGTTTGTATAGATTTTGAGTATGATTTTTTAGATTTTCTGTTAAGACAGGTGCAAGTCGTATGAATTGATCATGCTTTGTCGATGAACCCAGTTTTCACCTGGTTTTATTTTTACTTCACAACCTTGCATTTGGATTGTCATGCAAGTTCGTGGTACCATTGCCGAAGAGTGCCATATGAGGTAATCTTTTTAACTCTCTCTTTAGTTTGTTGCTTTTTGGGATTTGTTACTTTATTCGTCATAATATTAGTTTTAGGAGGTACATGCATAGAATGCTTTGACCGGCGCCTAATCGAAAATAAGGAAATTTAAATTCTAAAATTTTGATTGAAATCTGATTTTTGGTTTAATTTTCGAACTCATAAAGTGTTGCCTTGATATTTGAACTAAATCTATCCACTTTGACAATTCTTGCTCATATTCTTTATATAGTTCAACACCAATAGGAAATGATGCTTGCAATGCTTTGTTCATGAATAATGGTAGTGCATTTAAATGGCTTCATACCTGCCCTTCATTTTATTTGTTTGTAATGGCAGTTTTTCAATATGTTCTCTCATTTTTGTTCCTATATTTTTTTATAGTGGTATTTCTATTGGTTTTTTAATGTGTCTTATGGTGGATGCAGTTTTCTCCTTTTTAGTTTAGGTTTGTAGCAGGTTTTTAATTTAGATAAATTTTTATGTCATGTAAAGGATTGTAATTAATTTAATTTTTGTGTATTTAATTATGGTTTGTATAGATTTTGAGTAGGATTTTTAGATTTTCTTTTAAGACAGGTGCAAGTCGTCTGAATTGATCATGCCTTGTTGATTGACCTGGTTTTCATCGGGTTTTGATACTACGTCACAACCTTGCATTTGGATTGTCATATAAGTTCTTGGTGCTATTGCCGAAGAGTGTCATATAAGGTAATCCTTTTAATTCTCTCTTTAGTTTATGGCTTTGTGGGATTTGTTACTTTATTTGTCATAATATTCGTTTTAGAAGGTGCATGCATGGAATGTTTTGACCGGCGCCTAATCAAAAGAAAGGAAACTTAAATTCTAAAATTTTGATTGAAATCTGATTTTTAGTTTAATTTTCGAACTCATAAAGTGTTGCTTTGATATTTGACTTAAATCCATCCACTTTGACAATTCTTGCTCATATTCTTTATATAGTTAAACTCCAATAGGAAATTAAGCTTGTAATGCTTTGTTCTTGAATAATTGTTGTGCATTTAAGTAGCTTCTTTATACTTGCCCTTCTATTTATTTGTTTGTGATGGCTTATTTTCAATTTGTTCTCTCATTTTTGTTCCTATATTTTCAACAGTGGTATTTTTATTGGTTTTTTAATGTTTCTTATGGTGGATGTAGTTTTCTGTTTTTCAGTTTAGGTTTGTTCTGTAGGGTTTTAGTTTACATAATTTTTTATGGTGTGTAAAGGACTATAATTAATTTAATTTTTGCGTATTTAATTCTGATTTGTATAGATTTTGAGTAGGATTTTTAGATTTTCTTTTAAGATAGGTGCAAATCATATGAATTGATCACGCCTTGTCGATCGACCTGGTTTTCACCGAGTTTTATTACTACTTTACAATTTTGCTTTTGTATTGTTATACAAGTTGTTGGTGCCATTGCTGCAGTGTCCCACATGAGGTAATCTTTTTAACCCTCGCTTTAGTTTGTTGCTTTGTGGGATTTCTTGCTTTATTTGTCATAATATTAGTTTTAGGAGGTGCATACATGGAATGCTTTGACCGGCACCTAATAAAAAAATGAAATTTAAATTTTAAAATTTTGATTGAAATTTGATTTTTTGATTTAATTTTTGAACCTATAAGTGTTGGCTTGATATTTGAACTAAATCTATCCATTTTGACAATTTTAGCTCATATTCCCTATATAGTTAAACTCCATTAGGAAATTAAGCTTGCATTGCTTTGTTCACGAATAATTGTTGTGCATTTAAATGGCTTCTTCGTACTTGTCCTTTTATTTATTTGTTTATGATGGCTTGTTTTCAATTTGCTCTCTCATTTTTGTTCTTATATTTTCGACAATGGTATTTCTGTTGGTTTTCTAATGTTATTGTGGATGCAATTTTCTCTTTTTTAGTTTAGGCTTGTAGTGTAGTGTTTTAGTTTACATAATTTTTTATGGTGTGTAAAGGACTCTAATTAATTAAATTTTGTGTGTATTTAATTCTAGTTTGTATAGATTTTGGGTTGGATTTTTAGATTTTCTTTCAAGACAGGTACAAGTCATATGAATTGATCAAGCCTTCTCGATCAACCAGGTTTTCATCGTATTTTATTACTACTTTACAACCTTGCATTGGATTGTTATACAAGTTTGTAGTGCCATTGCTGTTGAACGCCATATGAGATAATTTTTTAATCCTCTCTTCTTAGTTTGTTGATTTGTGAGATTTGTTACTTTATTTATCATAATATTTTTTTTTTGAGGTGTATGCATTGAATGTTTTGAACGGTGCCTAATCGAAAAAAATGAAATTTAAATTCTAAAATTTTGATTGAAATCTGATTTTTGGTTTAATATTCGAACTCATAAAGTGTTGCCTTGCTATTAGAACTAAATTCATCTTCTATGACAATTCTAGCTCATATTCTTTATATAGTTAAACTCCAATTGGAAATTAAGCTTGCAATGCTTTGTTCATGAATAATTGTTTTGCATTTAAATGGCTTCTTCATACGTGCCCTTCTATTTATTTGTTTGTAATAGCTTGTTTTCAATTTGTTTTCTCATATTTGTTCCTATATTTTCAACAGTGGTATTTCTATTGGTTTTTTTAATGTTTCTTGTGGTTGATGCAGTTTTCTTTGTTCCAATTTTAGGTTTGTAGCGTAGGGTTATTTAGTTTAGATAATTTTTTATGTTGTGTGAAGGACTATAATTAATTTAATTTTTGTGTTTTTAATTCTAGTTTGTATAGATTTTGTGTAGGATATTTAAATTTTCTTTTAAGATAGGTGCAAGTTGTATGAATTGATCACGCATTAATGATCGACTCGGTTTTCTCTAGGTTCTATTACTACTTTACATCTTTGCATTTGGATTGTCATACAAGTTCTTGGTGCAGTTGCCGGAGAGCACCATATAAGGTAATTTTTTTAACTCTCTCTTTAGTATATGGCTTTGTGGGATTTGTTACTTTATTTGTCATAATATTAGATATAGGAGGTGAATGCATGGAATGTTTTGATTGGCGCCAAATTGAAAAAAAGGAAATATAAGTTCTAAAATTTTGATTAAAATCTGATTTTTGGTTTAATTTTTGAACTCATAAATTGTTGCCTTGATATTTGAACAAAATCCATCTACTTTGACAATTCTAGCTCATATTCTTTATATAGTTAAACTGCAACAGGAAATTAAGCTTGCAATGGTTTGTTCTTGAATAATTGTTGTGCACTTAAATGGCTTCATACTTGCCCTCTTTTTTTTTTGTTTATAATGGTAACTTTTCAATTTGTTTTTTGATTTTTGTTCCTATATTTTTTACAGTGGTATTTCTATTGGTTTTCTAATGTTTCTTATAGTTGATGTAGTTTTCTCTTTTCTAGTTTAGGTTTGTCATGTAGGGTTTTTAGTTTAGATAATTTTTTATGTCATGTGAAGGATTGTAATTAATTTAATTTAGTGTATTTTATTCTAGTTTAGATAGATTTTGAGTAGGATTTTTAGATTTTCTTTTAAGACAAATGCAAGTTGTATGAATTGATCATGTCTTGTCGATTGACCCTACGACTTCACAACCTTGCATTGGATTGTCGTACAAGTTCTTGGTGCCGTTGCCAGAGAGCGCCATATGAGGTAATCTTTTTAACTCTCTCTTTAGTTTATTGCTTTTTGGGATTTGTTACTTTATTTGCATGCATGGAATGTTTTGACCGGTGCATAATCGAAAAAAAGGAAATTTAAATTCTAAAATTTTGCTTGAAATCTGTTTTTTGGTTTCATTTTCGAACTCATAAAGTGTTGCCTTGATATTTGAACTAAATCCATCCACTTTGACAATTCTAACTCATATTCTTTATATAGTTAAATTCCAAAAGGAAATTAAGCTTGCAATGCCTTTATTCATGAATAATTGTTATCCATTTAAATGGCTTCTTACTTGCCCATCTTTTATTTGTTTGTAATGGCAGTTTTTCATTATGTTCTCTCATTTTTTGTTCCTATATTTCTACAGTGGTATTTTTATTGGTTTTTTAATGTTTCTCATGGTGGATGTAATTTTTTCTTTTCTTGTTTAGGTATGTAGTGTAGGGTTTTTAGTTTAGATAATTTTTTATGTTGTGTAAGGGATTGTAATTAATTTATTTTTTGTGTATTTAATTCTTATTTATATAGATTTTGAGTAGGATGTTTAAAATTTCTTTTGAGACAGGTGCAAGTCATATGAATTGATTACGCCTTGTCGATCGACCCGGTTTTCACCAGGTGTTATTACTACTTCACAACTTTGCATTCGGATTGTCGTACAAGTTCTTGGTGCCATTGCTAGAGAGTGTCATATGAGGTAATCTTTTTAACTCTCTCTAGTTTATGGCTTTGTGGGTTTTATTATTTTATTTATCATAATATTAGTTTTAGGAGGTGCATGCATGGAATGTTTTCACTGGCGCCTTATCGAAAAAGAGAAAATTTAAATTCTAAAATTTTGATTGAAATTTGATTTTGGGTTTAATTTTCAAACTCAAAGTGTTGCCTTGATATTTTAACTAAATCTATCTACTTTGACATTTCTAGCTCATATTCTTTATATAGTTAAACTTCAATGGAAAATTAAACTTGAAATGCTTTGTTCGTAAATAATTGTTGCTCATTTAAATGGCTTTTTCTTACATGCCCTTCTATTTATTTGTTTGTAATGGCTTCTTTTTAGTTTGTGCTCTCATTTTTAACTGTGGTATTTCTGTTAGTTTTCTAATGTGTCTTATGGTGGATGCAGTTTTCTCCTTTTTAGTTTATTAGGTTTGTTGCAGGTATTTAGTTTAGATAATTTTTTATGTCGTGTAAAGGACTGTAATTAATTTAATTTTTACATATTTAATTCTAGTTTGTATAGATTTTGGGTAGGATTTTTAGAATTTCTTTTAAGACATGTGCAAGTTGTATGAATTGATCACGCCTTGTTGATCAACCTGGTTTTCACTGGGTTTTATTACTATGTCACAACCTTGCATTTGGATTGTCATACAAGTTCTTAGTGCCGTTGCCGGAGAGTGCCATATGAGGTAATTCTTTTAACTCTCTTTTTAGTTTATGGCTTTGTAGGATTTGTTAGTTTATTTGTCACAATATTCATTTTAGGAGTTGCATGCATAGAATGTTTTAACCGGTGCCTAATGAAAAGAAAGGAAACTTAAATTCTAAAATTTTGATTGAAATCTGATTTTTGGTTTAATTTTTAAACTCGTTAGTGTTGCCTTGATATTTGAACTAAATCTATCCACTTTGACAATTCGAGCTTATATTCTTTATATAGTTAAACTCCAATAGTAAATTAAGCTTGCAATGCTTTGTTCATAAATAATTGTTGTGCATTTAAATGGCTTTTTCTTACATGCCCTTTTATTTATTTGTTTGTAATGACTTCTTTTCAGTATGTGCTCTCATTTTTAACAATGGTATTTCTATTGGTTTTCTAATGTGTCTTGTGGTGAATATAGTTTTCTCCTTTTTGGTTTAGGTTTGTAGTGCAGGTTTTTAGTTTAGATAATTTTTTATGTCGTGTAAAGGACTGTAATTAATTTAATTTTTGTGTATTTAATCCTTGTTTGTATAGATTGAGTAGGATTTTTAGATTTTCTTTCAAGACAGGTGCAAGTTGTATGAATTGATCACGTCTTGTTGATTAACCCTGTTTTCACTGGGTTTTATTATTGCTTCAAAACCTTGCATTTGGATTGTCGTACAAGTTTTTCGTGCCGTTGTTGGAGAGTGCCATATGAGGTAATCCTTTTAACTCTCTCCTTAGTTTATGGCTTTGTGGGATTTGTCACTTTATTTGTCATAATATTTGTTTTAGGAGTTGCATGCATGGAATGTTTTGACTAGCGCCTAATCAAATGAAGGGAAATTTAAATTCTAAAATTTTGATTGAAATCTGATTTTTGGTTTAATTTTCAAACTCATAAAGTATTGCCTTGATATTTGAACTAAATCCATCCAGTTTGACAATTCTAGCTCATATTCTTTATATAGTTAAAGTCCAATAGTAAATTAAGCTTATAATGTTTTTGTTCATGAATAATTGTTGTGCATTCAAATGATTTATTCTTACTTGCCCTTTTATTTATTTGTTTGTAATGGCTTGTTTTCAAATTGTTCACTCATTTTTGTTCCTATATTTTTAACAGTGGTATTTCTATTGGTTTTCTATTGTTTCTTATGGTGTATATAGTTTTCTCTTTTTTAGTTTAGGTTTGTAGTGTGTAGGGTTTTAGTTTACATAATTTTTTATGGTGTATAAAGAACTGTAATTAATTTAATTTTTGTGTATTTCATTTTGGTTTGTATAGATTTTGAGTAGGATTTTTAGATTTTCTTTTCAGACAGGTACAAGTTGTATGAATTGATCACGCCTTGTCGATTAACCTAGTTTTCACCGGGTTTTATTACAACTTCACAATGTTGCATTTGGATTATCTTACAAGTTCTTGGTATTGTTGTCGGAGTGTGCCATATGAGGTAATCTTTTTAACCCTTTCTCTTTAGTTTATTGCTTTGTGGGATTTCTTACTTTATTTGTCATAATATTAGATTTAGGAGGTGTATGCATGGAATGTTTTGACCGGCGCCTAATCAAATAAAAGGAAATTTAAATTCTAAAATTTTGATTGAAATCTGTTTTTTTGTGAGCTAAAATTGTCAAAATGGATGGATTTAGTTCAAATATCAAGGTAATTAAACTTGCAATGCTTTGTTCATGAATAGTTGTTGTGCGTTTAAATGGCTTCATACTGGCCCGTCTTTTTATTTGTTTCTAATGGCAGTTTTTTCACTACATTCTTTCTTTTTGTTTCTATATTTTCTACAGTGGTATCTCTATTGGTTTTCTAATGTTTCTTACGGTGGATGCAGTTTTCTCTTTTCTAGTTTAGGTTTTTAGTGTATGGCTTTTAGTTCAGATAATATTTTATGTCGTGTAAAGGACTGTAATTAATTTAATTTTAGTATATTTAATTCTAGTTTCGGTAAACTTTGGGTAGGATTTTTAAATTTTCTTTTAAGAAAGGTGCAAGTTGTTTGATTTGATCACGCCTTGTCAATCAACCCGGTTTTTATCGGGTATTATTACTGCTTTACAACCTTGCGTTTGGATTGTAGGAGTTCTTAGTACCGTTGCCCGGGAGTGTCATATGAGGTAATCTTTTTAACTCTCTCTTTTTAGTTTATTTGGCTTTGTGGGATTTGTTACTTTATTTGTCATAATATTATTTTTAGGAGGTGCATGTATGGAGTTTTTTGACCAGCTCCTAATCGAAAAAAAGGAAATTTAAATTGTAAAAGTTTGCTTAAAATTTGATTTTTTTGTTTAATTTTCATACTCAAAGTGTTGCCTTGAACTAAATTAATTCTAGCTTGTATAAATTTTGAATAGGTCTTTTAGATTTTCTTAAAACATAGGTGCAAGTTGTGTGAATTGATCTTACCTTTCATTGTGTAGGCTGTCACCGGGCTTTATTGCTACTTACAACCTTGCATTTGTATTGTTGAAAAAGTTCTTGGTGCCATTGCCATGGAGCACCATGGAGCGTCATATGAGGTAATCAATTTAGCTCTCTTTCTCTCTCTTTAGTTTATTGCTTTGTGGGATTTGTTACTCAATTTGTCATAATATTAGTTTTAGGATGTGTATTCATATGAGGTAATCATGAGTTTAGCTCTCTTTCTCTCTCTTTAATTTATTGCTTTGTGGTTTTGTTACTTAATTTTTCATAAGATTAGTTTTAAGAGGTGTATGCATGAAATGTTTTGACCCGCGGATAATAAAAAAATGAAAATTTAAATTCTAAAATATTGTTTGAAATCTGATTTTGGGTTTAATTTTCAGTCTTTTCAAGCTATTTTAAATAATATAAAATTTTGCAAAGTTGTCTTTATTAGTATGTTCTCATCTTTTTTCTATTCTCTTTTTTCCTTTTCTCATTTTTTGTCTACTATCTTTATTTCTACTATTTTTTTAGAACCCATAATTGGATTAAAATTTTTAAAATTTTCTTTTTTTAGATTCGAAGTTGATTTTTTACTTAACTATTCTCTACTCATTATATTCTCCATTTTATCAATTCTCCTCTTTTTTTTTCTATTCTCTTTTTCTTATTCTCTTTTCTTTTATAATCTATTTATTTTTACTATTTTTTGATATTTGCTATTTTTTAACTCATTTTTTTCTATTCTCTATTTTTGCTATTTTCTTTATTTTTCTATTCTCTATTTCTTTTTGCTTTTTTTATTCTAAATTTTTTGTCTATTACTTTTATGGTATTCCCCTTTTTTTGGTATTCTTTTTTCTTACCTACTTTTTCATTCTGTTCTCTTTGTTTTAATTTTCTGTTTTTTTCTCTTCTTTTTTTATATTCCTTTTTACCATTATAAAATTTAAGTTCTCTTATTTTATTATCTTTTTTCTAATTTCTTTTTTTTTTTGGCAATTCTCTTTTGCTCAAGTCTCTTTTTGTATTCTCTTTTTTTGTGTATTATATTCTGATCTTGTTCTTTTTTATTTCATTTTTTTCTTTTTTTTATCCCATATTTTTTATTCTTCTTTTCTCTATTTTTATTATTTGCATTTTTATTTTTTCATTATATTTTTCTATTCTCCATTATATTTTCCTTTTATTCTCCTCTCTTTCTAGATGCTTGTTTCTATTTAATATTTATTTCTGCTATTTTTTTCTATTCTCTATTTGTATTATTTTCTACTTTTCCATTTTTTTTCCTATTCCCTATTTATTTCTAGTATGTTTGCTATTTTATATTTTTTTATATTATATACTTTTTTCAACTATTTTTATATTCTATGTTTTTCAAATTCTCTAATTTCTCTATTCTATTTTTTTCCTATTCTCTTTCTATTTCTACTATTTTTTAATTCTCTATTCTTTATATCCGTTTTTTATTCTCCATTTATTTCTACATTTCATTCCTATTCTTTATTCTTAATATTCTCTATTTTTTGAAAATTTTAATACTCTATTTTATATATTTCTATTATTTCTTTAGTATTCTCTTTTTTTTTATTCTCATTTTTATATTCTCTTTTTATTCTATTTTCCTTATTTTTCTGTTCTCTATTTAATTCTACTTTTCCCTATTCTCAATTTTTTTTCTATTGTTTTTGTATTCCCCTTTTTTGGTATTCTTTTTCTTTTTATCTATTTTTTCATTCTATTCTCTTTTCTTTTCTTTTTTCTCTTCTCTTTTTTATATTAATTTTTTATTCCCTTTTTATTCTATTCTTTCTTTTCCATTATAAATTTTCAATTCTCTTTTTTTATTATCATTTCTTTTTCAATTCTCTTTTGTTCTAGTCTCTTTTTTGTATTCTTTTTTTGTTTATTTTATTCTGCCTTTTTTTCTTCCATTTTATTTTTTTCTTTTTTTTTGTATTTCATTTTTTAATTATCATTTTCTATTCTCCTTTTGTATTGTTCCTTTTTATAACAATTCCTTATTTTTACTCTATTTATCTTTACCTTTTCTATTCTCAATTTTTGCGGTTTAGGGTTTTCTGTTTAGTGTTTGTGATTTAGTGTTTTGTGTTTAGGGTTTTGGGCTTAGGGTTTATATGGTTTTAGGGTTTGGATCTAGGGTTTATGCTTGGGGTTTGACGTTTGGGTTTTAAGGTTTAGGGTTTTAGATTTAGGGTTCTAGGTTTAGATTTGGGGTTGCAGACTCAGGGTTCAACATTTTAAGGTGATTTAGGGTTTTAGGGTTTAGGGTTTAGAGTTTTGGGTTTCAAGTTTTAGGGTTAAGGGTTTTAGGATTTATCTTTTTGTATTTGCTTCTCCTTTTCTTCTATTATCCTCTTTATTTATTGTTTTTTTTCTATTCTCTATTTATTTCCTATTCTCTATTTATTTTTACTATTTCTTTCTATTCTCTATTATTTTTTATTACTTTTTTTTTCTATTCTCTATTTATTTATATTGTTTTCTTCCTTTTATCTATTCTTTATAATATCTATTTCTCAATTTTCTTCTTTTTCTGTTCTCTTTACTTATTCTTCTTTCTTTATGTTCTCTATTTTTTATATTTTCCATTTTTATTCTCTTTTATAGCCATACTCTTTTGTTTATTCTTTATTTATTTCTACTCTTTTCTATTCTCTATTTTCTTGTATTATTTTTTCTTGTATTCCCTTTTTAAAACTCTTTATTTTTACCCATTTTAATCTATTTTCTCTTTCTATTCTTTTTTTTCAATTTCTTTTTTTTCTATTCTCTTTTTAATCTATTTCTTTTTTTAATTCTCCTTTTTTCAAGTCTCTTTATTTTATTCTCTGTTTGTCTTTTGTTTTGTTTCTATTCTCCTTTTTTCTATTTTAGTTTCTTTATTCCATTTTCTTCTATTCTTTTTTTTCTTTATTTTCATTTTTCTATTTTCTTTTCTTGTTACCTTTTTTTATTCTCGTTTTCTTCCATTATTCAACTTTTCTTTTGAATTTTTTGATTCTCGATTTCTTTCTATTTTCTTTTTTCTTCACTCTTTTTGTCCTATACTATATTTCTTTTTAGTATTTTTTCTATTCTATAATTTTTCTATTGTCTTTTATTTTTCAATTCTTTTCCCATTCTCTCTTTAGTTTTACTATTTTTTTTCTTTTTCTAGTTTTAATATTCTCAATTTATTTTTACTATTTTTTATATTCTCTATTTATGTCTATTCTCTTCTTATTTCTACAAATTTTTATCTATACTCTATTTTCATATATTCTCTATTATGTCTATTCTATATCTTATATATTCTTGATTTATTTCTATAATTTTTCATTTATCTTGTTTTTAATATTCTCATTTTTTACATTTTTTTCTATTACATATTTATTTGTAATATTTTTTTCTATGCCCTATTTCATATATTATCTATTTTGGTTTAGGGGTTTAGGGGCTTAGGGTTTGAGGCATAGGTTTTTAGGGTTTTAGTGTCTAAGGTTTAGGGTTTGAGGTTTGGGGTTTGGGGCTTAGGGCCTGGGGTTTAGTGTTTTGTATTTAGAGTTTAGGATGTATAGTTTAGGTTTGGGGTTTAGGGTTTCATGCTTAGTGTTTAAGGTTTAGGGTTTAGGATTTAGGGTTTTAGGGTTTAGGGCTTTAGGGTTTTAGGTGTTGGGGTTTAGGGTTTGGGGTTTAAAGTTTAAGGTTTTAGGTTTTAGATTATAGGTTTAGGGCTTTGAGTTTAGGGTTGAGGGTTTTAGATTTTAGGGTTTAAAGTTTAGGGTTTGATGGCTTAGAGTTTTGGGTTTTAGGGTTTATCTTTTTGTATTCTCCTTTTCTTCTATTCTCCTCTTTTTATGTTGCCTTCTTTTTCTATTATCTTTTTGTATTCTCTTTTTTATTCTCCTTTTCTTCTATTCTCCTCTTAATATATTGTCTTTTTTTCCTATTCTCCATTTATTTCTACTATTTTTTTCTATTAATTATATTTTATATTCTCTGTTTTTCTTATTCTCTATAGATTTCTACTATTTTTATATTCTCTTTTTTCACAATTTTTATATTATCATTTATTTCTACTAATTTTTTCTTTTATCTATTTTAATATTCTTTTCTCCCCATTTTTCTATTATCATTTTATTTTTACTATTTTCTACTATTCTCAATTTTTTCTATTACTTTTGTTTTGTATTCCATGTTTTTGGCATTCTTTTTATCTTTTCTTTTTTTTTTTTTTTGTATTCTCATTTCTTCTATTCCATTTTTTAATTTTTTATGTTTTTTCAATTGTTTTTGTTCTAGTCTCCTTTTACTATTCTATTTGTATTTGTATTTTTTTAATTTGTTATTTTATATTTTACTTTTTTCTATTCTTTTGTTCAGTATTATATTTTCTAATCACTTTCCCTCTATTTTCATTTTTCTCTATTCTCTTTTTTTTATCATCCTTTTCTTCTTTTATCCACTTTTTCTATTAACTTCCTTTCTATTCTCTATTTATTTCTATTATTTTGAATATTCTTCTTTTTCCATTTTTTCCCTATTCTCTATAAATTTCTACTATTTTTTTGTATTCTCTATTTTCTCTGTTCTTTTTTATTCATTGTTTATTTCTACTTGTTTCTATTCTCTGTTTTCTCAATTTAATTTTTTCTATTCTTTTTTTTCTACCCCATTTTTTTTCTATTATCTTTTTCTCTACTTTCCTTTTATAAAATCTTTTCCAGTTCTCTATTTTATTGTCCATTTTTTTTTATTTTGTTTTTCAAATCTCTATTTATTTCTACTATGTTTTTCTTCTATTCTCCATTTTTAATGTTCTTTGCTTTCATCTATTCTCTTTTTTTCCTATTCTGCATTTATTTCCACTATTTTTTATTCTCTTTATTTTTCATTTTTATATTCTCTATTTGTTTCTACTATTTATTTATATGCTCTAATTTTTCTATTCTCTTTTTTTCCTTCCTTTTTCTATTGTAAATTTATTTATACTACATTTTTTTACTCTCTAATTTTTATTTTCTTTACTTGTTTCTATTTGTTTTATTCCTTATTTTCTCTATCCTCTTTTTCTCTTTTTCTCTTCTTTCTATTTTCTAATTATTTTTACTATATTTTTTCTATTCTCTATTTTTTCTATTACTTTGTTCATGCTATCTATTTATTTATACTAGTTTTTTCCTGTTCTCTATTCATTATATTCACCATTTCTTCTATTCTTTTTTTTTTTACCTATTTCTTTAATATTCACTATTTTTAATGCTTTTTCTATTATTTCTTTTTACTATTTTCTTTATTTTTCTATTCTCTATTTCTTTCTACTTTTTTCTATGCTCAATTTTTTTCTATTACTTTTTTGGATTCCCCATTTTTGGTATTCTTTTTTTTTTTAATCTATTTTTCCATTCTATTCTCTTTTTTTGTTTTCTTTTTTTCTTTGCACTTTTTTATATTCCTTTTCCCATTATAATTTTTAAATTCTCTTTTTAAATCTATTTTCTAATTATTTTTTTCATTTTCCTTTTGTTCTAGTTTCTTTTTCTATTCTCTTTTTCTCTATTTTATTCTATTCTTTTCGTTTCTATTTCATTTGTTCCTTTCTTTTCTTTTGTATTCCATTTTTTATTCTCTTTTTCCTTATTTTAATCATTTTCTTTTTATTTTTTGATTATATTTTTTTATTCTCCATTTTATTTTCCTTGTATTTTATTCTCCTCTTTTTCTATTGACTTTATTTTTCTATTCTCTTTTTTATTTTAGTTATTTTTTTCTATTCTCTATTTTTATATTCTCAATTTGTAATAGTCCCTACTTTTTTTTATTTTTTTTCCTATTCTCTATTTATTTTTATTATTTTTTCTATTCTCTATTTTCTAATTATCTGCTTCTTTCAACTATTTTTTATATTCAATATTTTTTAAATTCTCTAATTTCTCTATTTTAATTTTCCCCTATTCTCTTTTTTATTTTTATTATTTTTGTTCTCCATTTATTTCTGTGTTTCATTCATATTCTCTATTCTTTATATTTTCTATTTTTTGAATTTTTTAATATTCTCTATTTTATTTATTTCTACAATTTCTTTAGTATTCCCTTTTTTTAATCCTCAATTCTCTATTCTCTTTTTTTTTTCTATTTTCATTATTTTTTATTCTCTATTTAATTCTAGCGTTTTTTGTCCTCAATTTTTTTATATTACATTTTCCTATCCTCCCTTTTTTTGGTATTCATTTTTATCTATTTTTTTTTCCTTCTATTCTCTTTTTTTAATTCTTTTTTTCTATTTTTTAATATAATTTTTCTATTCTCTTTTTATATTATCTTTCTTTTTTCAATTATCTTTTCTTCGAGTCTTTTTTGTATTCATTCTTTTATCTATTTTATTCTACTTTTTTCTTTTTCTTTTATCTTTTTCTATTTTTCTTGTAATCTATTTTTTTAATTGTCATTTTCTATTCTCCTTTTTATTTTCCTTTTCTTCTATTCTCCTCTTTTTCTATTTATTTTTTTAAATTTCTATTTATTTCTACTAGTTTTTCTATATCCTCTATGTTTTATATTTTTTTATTTATTTTATTCTCTACTTTTTTTCAATTTTTCATATTCTCTATTTATTTCTACCATTTTTATTTTTCTCTATTTTTTATTATCTCTTTCTTTCAACTATTTTTTATATTCGATATTTTTCAAATTCTCTAATTTCTCTATTCTCGTTTTTTCCTATTCTCTATTTTTTATAATATTTTTTCATTCCTTATTTTTTTTTGTTACTTTTTGTTTCTATTTTTTTTTCTATGTTTCATTTCATTTTCCATTCTTCATATTTTTTATTTTTTTTAATTCATATTTTTCTATTTATTTTTCCTACCCTATTTAATTTTACTATTCTCTATTTGTTTTTACTTTTCTTCTATTCTCTATTGTTTTCTATTATGCTTTTTGTATCCCCTATTCTTTATATTCCATTTTTATCTATTTTCCTTTTCTTATGTTCAATAATTTTTTTTTTTGGTATTTTCTATTTTCCAACTCTCTTTTTTATATTCACTTCTTCTACTCCATTTTTTCATTTCCTTTTTATTCTGCTGCTTTTTCTCTATTTTCTTTTTTTTCCTATGTTCTTTTTTTTTTTTTTTTGATCTCTTAGCTTTTTTCAATTCTTTTTTAACTTCATTTTTTTCTATTATTTTTCTAATCTCTTCTTTTTTTAATTTTCCTTTTTTCTCTTTTTTATTCTTTTTTATCTAATCTTTTTTTAATTATCTTTTTTCCCGTTTCTTTCTCTATCCTCTATTTTTTTATTTGATTTTTTCCTATTCTCTTTTTATTTTTACTATTTCATTTGATTCTCTATTATTTTCTTTTACTTTTTTTCTATTTTCTATTTATTTCTACTATTTTCTTCCTATTATGTATTCTTTATAATCTCTAGTTCTCAATTCTTATTTTTTCTGTTCTCTTTTTACGTATTCTTTTTTCTTCTATGCCTTATTTATATCTACTACTTTTTACATTCTCTCCTTTTTTCTTCTCTTTATAGTTATTTTGTATTTTTTATTCTCTATTTATCTCTACTTTTTTCTATTCTCAATTTTCTTCTATTACTTTCTTTTTTGTATTCCCATGTTTGAATTCTTTATTATTAACTATTTTAATCTACTTTTTCTTTCTATTCTCTTTTTTTCTACTCTCTATTTTTGGGTTCTCTTTTTTTCAATTTCTTTTTTTCTATTCCATTTTTAATCTATTTCTTTTTTTAATTCTCTTTTTTCCTGGTCTCTTTATGTCCTTCTCTTTTTGTCTATTGTTTTTATTTCTATTCTCTTTTTGTCTTTTATTTTCTTTATTCCATTTTCTTCTATTCTTTTTTCTTTTATTTTCATTTCTTTATTTTCCTTTCTTATTACCTTTTTTATTCTTGTTTTATTCTATTATTCGCTTTTCCTTTTGAATTTTTTTCTATTCTAAATTTCTTTCTGATAGTTTTTTCACTCTCTATTTTTTATATTCTTTATTTTTTCTAGACTCTTTTTTTGCCTATGCTCTATTTCTTTCTAATATTTTTTACATTCTCTAATTTTTCTTTTCTCTTTTATGTTTCATTTGTTTTCCGATTCTCTCTTTAATTCTATTATTTTTTTCCTTCTTCTATTTTTATTTTTCCAAATTATTTTTACTACTTTTTTGTTATATTTTTTATATTCTATATATTTTTTTACTATTTTTCTTATTCTCTTCTTATTTCGATGATTTTTGTCTCTATACTCTATTTTCATAGATTCTTTGTTATGTCTATTCTCTTTTTTTTATATATATTCTCAATTTATTTCTATAATTTTTTAAATTCTTTGATTTTTTTTATCTTCTCCTTTTTCCTTTTTATTGTTCCATATTTATTTTTGATATTTCTTTCTCTATGCCCTATTTTCATATATTATCTATTTTGGTTTAGGGGCTTAGGGTTTAGGGCATACATTTTAGGGTTCAGGTTTATTTTTGGGGTTTAGGGTTTAGGGTGTTTTAGGTTTAGAGTTTAGTGTTTAGGGTTTGGGGCTTAGGGTTTAGGGTTTTAGGGCTTAAGGTTTAAGGTTTAGGGTTTAGGGTTTGGGTTTTAGGGTTTTGGGGTTTTGGATTCAGGGTTCAGGGTTTATGGTTTGGGGTTTGGGGTTTAGGGTTTTAGGGCTCAAGGTTTAGGGCTCAGGGTTTTAGGGTTTTGGAGTTTCAGATTCAGGGTTCAGGATTTATGGTTTAGGGTTTAGGGTTTAGGTTTTAGTTTAGGGCTTTAGGTTTTAGGGTTACAGTTTTGGGTTTAAGGTTTTAGGGTTTTATGGTTTGATGGTTTTAGGGTAGGGTTTTGGGTTTTGGTTTAGGGTTTTAGGCTTTAGAGTTTATCTATTGGTATTCTCCTTTTTATTCTCCTCTTCATCTATTCTCCTCTTTAACTATTATTTTATTTTTCTGCTCTCTATTTATTTCTACTATTTTTTTCTATTAATTATATTTTATATTCTTTTTTTCCTTTCCTTTATAGATTTATATGATTTTTTTATTCTCTTTATTCTCATTTTTTCTATTCTATTTTTTTATATTTTATCTTTTTCTATTCTTTTGTTCAATATTCTATTTTTTTCTATTCACTTTCCCCCTATTTTCTTTTTTTTATACCCTCTTTTTTATCATCCTTTTTTTTCTTTTATCCACTTTTTCTATTACTCCCTAAAGCTATTCTCTATTTATTTCTACTATTTTATCTATTCTCGGTTATTAATATTCTCTTTTATCCATTTCTTTTCTTATTCGCTTTTTATTTCTACTATTTTCTATCCTCTAATTTTCATATTCTATTTTTTTTCTAGTCTCTTTTCATTTCTACTATTTTTTCCTATTCTTAATTATTTATATTATCTATTTATTTTTACTATTTTGTTATATTCTCTATTTTCTTTATTCTTTTTTTATTTCTTTTTTGTCTATTCTCTATTTATTTCTAATTTTTTCTATTCTCTTTTTTTCAATTTATTTTTTTCTATTCTTTTTTTTTTGTTTCATTTTTTCTATTATCTTTTTCTTTACCTTTTTTAAAGATCTTTTCCACTTCTCTGCTTAATTCTCCTCTTTTTCTATTCTTCTTGGTTTTTCAAATCTCTATTAATTTCTACTAATTTTTTTTCTATTCTCCATTTTAATATTCTTTGCTTTTATGTGTTCTCTTTTTTTCTTATTCTTTATTTATTTCCATTATTTTTAATCTCTTTAATTTTCTTTTTTATAGTCTTTATTTGTTTCTACTATTTTTCTATTCTCCTTATTTCCCTTTTTTTTTTTGGTTTTAAACTTATCTCTTCAATATTTTTCTACTCTTTGTTTTCTGTTTTCTCCACTTGTTTCTACTATTTTTATATTCCTTATTTTCTCTTATTCTCTAGTTATCTTTTCTATTTTTTTATCTTTTTTTTCTTTATTACCTTTTTTCTATTCTTTATTTATTTCTACTATTTTTTTTCCTATTCTCCATTTTATCAATTGTCATTTTTTTTCTATTCTCTTTTTTGCCCTATTCTCTTTTCTCTTGCACTCTATTTATTTTTTATTTCTTTAATATTTGCTATTTTTAATTTATTTTTTTTTCTCCCATTTTACTATTTGTCTATTTTTCAGTTCTCTATTTCATTCAACTTTTCTTTATTTTATATTTTTTTCTAGTACTTTCTTGTATTTCCCTTTTTATTATTCTTTTTGATCTATTTTTTCATTCTATTCTCTTTTTTTATATTCATTTTTTCTCTTCTATTTTTTATATTCCTTTTTTCCTTTATAATTTCTAATTTCTCTTTTTTGTTATCATTTTTTAATTTATTTTTTCCCATTTACTTTTGTTCTAGTATTGTTTTGTATTCTCTTTTTGTCTATTTTTATTTTGTTATTTTCTTTTTCTATTTTACATTTTTTTGTTTTTTTGTATTCTATTTTTTATTCTCCTTTTCTTTATTTTAATTATTTTTCATTTTTCTTTTTTCATTATATTTCTATATTCTCCTTTTTATTTTCCTTTCATTTTATTCTCCTCTTTTTCTATTTACTTTCTTTCCTATTATCTATTTATTTCTACTAATTTTTTCTATTGTCTTTTTCATATTCTATGTTTGTAATATTCTCTACTTTTTTATTTTTTTCCATTCTCTGTTATAATATTCTCTATCACAATGTTTTCTTTTTTTTTTTCCAACAGTCTTTTTTATATTCACTTCTTTCATTTCATTTTACAATTCCTTTTTTTTTGCTTTTTCTATCTTCTCTTTTTTCTTCCTTTCCTCATTTTTCTAATCTCTTAGTTTTTCCAATTCATTTTTTAATTTTCATTTTTTTCTCTTATTTTTTCTAACCACATCTTTTTCATTTTCTTTTTTTGTTTTTTACTCTAATATCCTCTCTAATTCTCTTTTCTCAAGTATCTTTTTCTTTATCCTCTATTTTTCTCAATTCGATTTTTTCCTACTCTATTTTTTTACTATTTCTTTTTACTCTCTCTTTTTATTCGATTTTTTCCTACTCTCTATTTATTTCAACTATTATCTATTCTTTATAATCTCTATTTCTCAGTTTCTCATTTTTTTCAGTTTTCTTTTTACTTACTCTCTTTACTTCTCTCTATTTATTTCTACTAAATTTTACGTTCTCTATGTTTTTATTCTCTTTATTGTTATTATGTATTTTTTATTCTCTATTTATCTCTACTTTTTTCTATTCTCAATTTTCTTATATTACATTTTCTTTTGCATTCCCTTTTTTGAATTCTTTATTATTATCTATTTTAATCTATCTTTTCTTTCTATTTTATATTTTTTGATTCTCTTTTTTCAATTTCCTTTTTTTCTATTCACTTTTTAATCTATTTCCTCTTTATAATTCTCTTTTTTTTTTCTAATCTCTTTATTTCTTTCTCTTTTTGTCTATTGCTTTTGTTTCTATTCTCATTTTTCTCTATTTTATTTTCATTATTTCATTTTCTTCAATTCTCTTTTCCTCTATTTTTGTTTTTTATTTTCTCTATTTGTTTCTACTATTTTGATTTTCCTTATTTCCTCTTATTCCTTCTTTTTATTCTCTAATTATTTTTTCTATTTTTTTTTGCCCTTTATTCTTTCTATTATATTTTTCTATTCTCTATTTATTTCTACTAGTTTTTTTTCATATACTCTATTCATTATATTCTTCATTTTATCAATTGTCATTTTTTTCTGTTCTCTTTTTTTTCCTATTCTCTTTTCTTCTGTACTTTATTTATTATTGCCATTTCTTTAAAATTCACTATTTTTAGTTTATTTTTTATTCTCCCATTTTGCTATTTTCTTTATTTTTCTATTCTCTATTTTTTTTCTATTTTCCCCTATTTTCAATTTTTTCTATTATTTTTTTGTATTACATTTTATCTAGTTTTTCATTCTATTCTCCTTTCTTGAATTCTTTTTTCAATTCCTTTTTTTGTATTCCTTTTTCCTTTGTAATTTTTAATAACTCTTTTTTTATTATCTTTTTACTAATTTATTTCTTCCCATTCTCTTTTGTTCTAGTAACTTTTTGTCAATTTTATTCTGTTCTTTTCTTTTTCTATTTCACAATTTTCTATTTTTTATGCCATTTTTTATTCTCCTTTTCTCTATTTTAATTATTTTTCTTTTTTCCTTTTTCATTATATTTTTATATTCTCCTTTTTATTTTCTTTTTATTTTATTCCTTACTTTTTCTATTGACTTCTTTTCTCTATTCTCTATTTATTTCTACTATTTTTTCTATTCTCTTTTTTCTATTCTTTATTTATATATTCTTTATTTATTTCAAAAATTTTTACTATTTTCTATTATAATATTTTTTTTGTATTTTTTTTTTCTAACTCTCTTTTTTATATTCACTTGATTTATTCCATTTTACTATTCCTTTTTTTATTCCATTGCTTTTTCTCTATTCTATTTTTTTCCTATCCTCTTCTTGCTAATCTCCTAGTTTTTTCAATTCATTTTTTCAGTTTCATTTTTTCCTCTTATTTTTTCTAATCTTTTTTTCTTTTTCTTTTTTTGTTTTTTATCCCTTTTTTTCTAATATTTTTCCAACTTGCTTTTTTCTAGTCTTTTTTTTTCTATCCTCTATTTTTTCAATTTAATTTTTTTCCTCTTCTCTATTTTTTACTATTTAATTTTATTCTCTATTATTTTCTATCACTTTTTTCCTCTTCTAGATTTATTTCTACTATTTTCTTCCTATTATCTATTCTTTATAATCACTATTTCTCATTTCTCATTTTTTCTTTTCTCCTTCTACTTATTCTCTTTCTTCTTCTCTCTATTTATTTCTACTAAACTTTACATTCCCTATTTTTTTATTCTCTTTATAGTTATTTTGTATTTTTTATTCTTTATTTATCGCTATTTTTTTCTATTCTTAATTTTTTTACGTTACATTTTTTTGTATTCCCTTTTTTGAATTCTTTATTATTATCTATCATAATCTATCTTTTCTTTCTATTTTGTATTTTTTGATTCCCTTTTTTCAATTTTCTTTTTTTCTATTCACTTTTTACTCTCTTTCCTTTTTCTAATTCTCTTTTTTTCTAGTCTCTTTATTTCTTCCTCTTTTTTTTTCTATTGTTTTTGTTTCTATTCTTTTTTTTTCTCTATTTTATTTCCATTTTCTTCAATTCTCTTTTCCTCTATTTCTGTTTTTTATTTTCTTTACTAATGTCTACGATTTTTATATTCCTTATTTTATCTTATTCTCTTCTTTCTATTCTCTAATTATTTTCTCTGTTTTTCTTCTATTCTCTATTTTTCTATTATTTTTTTCTGTTCGTTATTTATTTCGACTAGTATTTTTTTCCTATTCTCAATTCATTATATTCTTCATTTTATCAATTGTAATTTTTTTTCTCTTTTTTTTTCATTCTCACTTTTTTTTTACAATCTATTTATTTTTGCTAATTCTTTAATATTCATTATTTTTAGTTAATTTTTATTCTTACATTTTTCTACTTTTGTTAATTCTCTAATCTCTATTTCCTTCTAGTTTTCTCTATTTTCAATTTTTTTCAATTATGTTTTTTTGAATTACACTTTTTTGGTATTCTTTTTTATCTATTTTTCAGTCTATTCTTTTTTTTTCTCTTCTCTTTTTCATCTTCCTTTTTTCCTTTATAATTTTTAATTTCTCTTTTTTATGATCTTTTTTCTTATTTGTTTTTGCCATTCTCTTTTGTTCTAGTCTCTTTTGGTTTGTTTTATTCTATTCTTTTCTTTTTCTATTTCACATTTTCTACTTTTTGTATTGCATTTTTATTCTCCTTTTCTCTATTTTTAATATTTTTCTTTTTTCTTTTTTCATTATATTTTTATATTCTCTTTTTTTCTTTCTATTTTATTCTCCTCTTTTTCTTTGACTTTTTTCCTATTCTCTATTTATTTCTGCTATTTTTCATTCTCTTTTTTATGTTCTCTATTTGTAATATTCTTTACTTTTTTTGAGTTTTTTTCCTATTCTCTATTTATTTTGACAATGTTTTCTGTTCTCTATTACAATATTTTCTATTACAATATACTTTTTGTTTTTAATTTGTTTTCCAACTCCCTTTTTTATATTCACTTGTTTTATTCGGTTTTACTACTTTTTTATTCCACTGCCTTTTCTCTATTCGCCTTTCTTTTCCATCCTCTTTTTTCTAATCTCTTAGTTTTTTCAATTCATTTTTTACTTTCATTTTTTCCCTTATTTCTTCTAATCTCTTTTTAATTTTCTTTTATTTGTTTTTTATTCTTTTTATTCTAATATTTTTTCTAATTCTCTTTTTACCAGTCTCTTTTTCTTTATCCTGTATTTTCTTCAATTCAATTTTTTCCTATTCTCTTTTTCTTTTACTATTTCTTTTTATTCTGTATTATTTTTTATTACCTTTTCTCTATTCTCTATTTATTTCTATGATTTCTTTCCTCGTACCTATTCTTTATAATCTCTATTTCTTAATTCTCATTTTTTTCTGTTCTCTTTTTACATATTCTCTTTACTTCTTCTCTTTATTTATTTCTACTAAATTTTACATTCTCTATTTTATGATTGTCTTTATAGTTATTTTGTACTTTTTATTCTCTTTGTATCTCTACTTTTTTTATTCTCAATTTTCTTATATTAATTTTTTTATTTTCACTTTTCTGAATTCTTTATTATTCTCTATTTTAATCTATTTTTTCTTTCTATTTTATAATTTTTACTCTCGTTTTTCAATTTCCATTTTTTCTATTCCCTTTTTAATCTATTTCCCTTTTTTAATTCTCTTTTCTTCTAGTCTTCTTATTTCTTTTTCTTTTTGTCTATTGTTTTTGTTTATATTCTCTTTTTTTCCTTTATTTTTGTTTCTTTATTTCATTTTCTTCAAATCTCTTTTCCTCTATTTCTATTTTTTATTTTCTCTACTTGTTACTACTATTTTTATAGTCCTTTTTTCTCTTATTCTCTTTTTCTATTCTCTAATTATCTTTTCTAATTTTCTTTTATTCTCTATTTTTTCTATCAATTTTTTTGTTTTCTATTATTTCTACTAGTTCTGTTTTCCTATTCTCTATCCATTATATTCTACATTTTATCAATTGTCGTTTTTTTCTATTCTCTTTTCTTTTGCACTTTATTTATTTTTTATATTTCTTTAATATTCTATATTTTTAATTTCATTTTATTCTCTCATTTTGCTATTTTCTTTTTTTAATCTCAATTTCTTTCGAGTTTGCACTCTTCTAAATTTTTTCAATTATGTTTTTTTGAATTCCTCCTGTTTGTATTCTTTTTTATCTATTTTTTCAGTCTATTCTCTTTTTTATATTTTTTTTCTCTTCTTTTTTCATATTCATTTTTTCCTTTATCATTTTTAATTTCTCTTTTTTATGATCTTTTTTCCAATTTATTTTTCTCATTCACTTTTGTTTTATTCTCTTTTTTGTGTTCTCTTTTTGTCTATTTCATTTTATTCGTTTCTTTTTCTATTTCACTTTTTTCTACCTTTTTTTGTATTCCATTTTTTTATTCTCCTTTTCTCTATTTTTATTTTTTTTTTTTTCATTATATTTTTATATTCATTTTTTTATTTTCTTTCTATTTTATTCTGCTCTTTTTCGTTGACTTTTTTTTCTATTCTCTATTTATTTTTTCTATTTTTTAATTCTCTTTTTTATCTTCTCTGTTTGTAATATTCTCTACTTTTTCAATTTTTTCCTATTCTCTATTTATTTTGACAATTTTTTCTATTCTCTATTACAATATATTTTTTGTTTATTTTTTGTTTTCCAACTCTTTTTTTATATTCAATTGTTTTATTTGGTTTTACTACTTGTTTATTCCATTGCTTTTTCTCTATTCTCCTTTTTCTTTTATGCTCTTTTTTTTTCAATCTCTTAGTTTTTTCTATTCAACTTTTATTTTCATTTTTTTCTTATTTTTTCTAATCTCTTTTTTATAATTTTCTTTTTTTGTTTTTTATTCTTTTTATTCTAATATTTTTTCTAATTCTCTTTTTTCCAGTCTTTTTTTCTCTATCCTTTATTTTTTTTCAATTTGATTTTTTCTTACTCTCTATTTTTTTACTATTTTTTTATTCTCTATTATATCTATTACCCTTTTTTGTATTCTCTATTTATATCATGAGTTCTTTCCAATTATTTACTCTTTATAATCTCTATTTCTCAATTCTCATTTTTTTCTGCTCCTTTTTTTTTTTTTACTTATTCTCTTTTCTTCTTCTCTCTATTTATTTCTACTAAATTTTACATTCTCTATTTTGCGATTCTCTTTATAGTTATTTTGTATTTTTTATTCTCTTTTTATCTCTACTTTTTTCTATTCTCTATTTTCTTATATTACCTTTTTTTATATTCCCTTTTTTGAATTCTTTATTATTGTCTATTTTAATCTTTTTTTTCTTTCTATTTTATATTTTTACTTTTTTCAATTTCCATTTTTTTCTATTCCTTTTTTAATCTATTTCCTTTTTTTAATTCTCTAATTTTCTAGTCTCCTTATTTCTTTCGCTTTTTGTCTATTCTTTTTGTTTCTATTTTCTTTTTTCTCTATTTTATTTTCTATATTCCATTTTCTTCAGTTCTCTTTTCCTCTATTTTTGATTTTTTATTTTCTCTACTTGTTTCCACTGTTTTTATATTCCTTATTTTCTATTATTCTCTTCTTTTATTCTTTAATTATTTTTCAGTTTTTCTTCTATTCTCTATTTTTTCTCCTACTTTTTTTCTATTCTATATTTATTTTGACTAACATTTTTTTCTATTCTCTATTCATTATATTCTCCATTATATTCTCCATTTTATCAATTGTCATTTTTTCTATTCTCTGTTTCTTTTCCTATTCTTTCTTCTTCTGCACTCTATTTATTTTTGCTATTTCTTTAATATTTACTATTTTAATTTATTTTTTATTCTCTCATTTTACTAATTTCTTTATTTTTCTGTTCTCTACTTCTTTCTACTCTTTTCTTTATTTAAGTTTTTCAATTACATTCTTTTGTATTCCCCTTTTTTTCTATTCTTTTTTTATCTATTTTTTCATTCTATTCTCTTTTTTTATGAACTTTTTTTTCTCTTCACTTTTTTTATTCCTTTTTTCCTTTATAATTTTTAATTTCACTTCGTTTATTATCTTTGTTCTAATTTATTTATCCCATTCTCTTTTGCACTAGTCTCTTATTTGTGTTCTCTCTTTGTCTATTTTATTCTATTCTATTCTTTCCCTATTTCACATTTTTCAACTTTTTTTGTGTTCCAATTTTTATTCTTCTTTTCTCTTTTTTTGAATTATATTTTTTCTTTTTTCATTATATTTTTTAATTCTCCTTTTTATTTTACTTTTATTTTATTCTCGCCTTTTTCTATTGACTTTTGTTTCTATTCTCTATTTATTTTTGCTATTTTTTGCTATTCTTTTTTTTATATTCTTCGTAATATTCTCTACTTTTTGGATTTTTTTTCCTGTTCTCTATTTATTTCGACAATTATTTTCTATTCTCTATTATAATAATTTTAATTACAATACATTTACGTATTTCTTGTTTTCCAACTCTCTTCTTTATTTTCACATTTTTCATTCCATTTTTCTTCCATTGCTTTTTCTCGATTCCCTTTTATTTCTATCCTCTTTTTTCTAATCTCTTAGTTTTTCAATTCTTTTTTGTAATATTATTTTTTTATTTTTCTAATCTCTTTTTTTCTTTTTCATTTTATTTATTCTAATATGTTTTCCAATTCTTTTTTTTCTAGTCTCTTCTCTCTATCCTCTGTTGTTTTCAATTTGATTTTTTCCTATTCTATTATTTTCTATTACTTTCTTTTATTCTCTTTTTACAATTTCCTTTTCTTAAATTCCCATTTTAATCTATTTCCTTTTTCTGAATCTTTTTTTTCTAGTCTCTTTATTTCTTTCTATTTCTGCCTATTGCTTTTGTTTCTGTTCACTTTCTTCTCTATTTTATTTTCTTTATTCCATTTTCTCCAATTCTCTTTTCTTTTATTTCTGTTTTTTATTTTCTTTACTTGTCTTTACTATTTATATTCCTTATTTTCTCTTATTCTCTTCTTTCTATGTCTAATTATTTTTTTATTTTTTTCGATTCTCTATTATTTCTATTACATTTTTTTGTTCTCCATTTATTTCTACTTGTTTTTTTTTCTGATTCTCTATACATTATGTTGTCCATTTTACCAATTTTCATTTTTTTCTATTATCTTTTTTTTTATACTCTCTTTTCTTTTGCACTCTATTTATTCTTGTTATTTCTTTAGTATTCACTATTTTTAATATATTTCTTATTCTCTCATTTTGCTATTTTCTTTATTTTTCTAATCTCTATTTCTTTCTAGTTTTCTCCATTTTCAACTTTTTTCAATTATGTTTTTTTGAATTCCTTCTTTTTTGTATTCTTTTTTATCTATTTTTTCATTGTATTATCTTTGTTTATATTCGTTTTTTCTCTTCTCTTTTTTATATTCCGTTTTTCCTATATAATTTTTAATTTCACTTTTTTTATTATCTTTTTTCTAATTTATTTTTCCCACTCTCTTTTGTTCTAGTCTCCTTTTTGTGTTCTCTTTTTTGTCTATTTTATTCTATTCATTTCCTTCTCTATTTCCCAATTTTCTTTTTTTTTCTTCCAAAATTTTCTCCATTTCACTATTTTATTATTTTTCTTTTTTTTCATTATATTTTTAAATTCTCCTTTTTATTTTCCTTTTATTTTATTCCCCTCTTTTTCTATAGACTTCTTTTTTTATATTCTCTATTTATTTCTACCATTTTTTTCTATTCACTTTTTTATATTCTCTGTTTGTTATTTTCTCTTCTTTTTTTATTTTTTACCTATTCTCTATTTATTTTGACAATTTTTTCTATTCTCTATTATAATAATTTCTATTACAATATTTTTTTCTATTTTTTGTTTTCCAGCTCTCCTTTTTATATTCACTTCTTCGATTCCGTTTTACTATTCCTTTTTTATTCCATTCCTTTTTCTCTATTCTTTTTTTCTATCCATTTTTTTTCAAATCTCTTAGTTTTTTCCATTTATTTTTTTATTTTTTCTATTATTTTCTCTAATCTTTTTTTCTCATTTTCTTTCTTTTATTCTAATATATTTCCAATTCCTTTTTTCCAGTCATTTTTTCTCTATCCTAAATTTATTTCTATTCAATTTTTCCTATTCTCTATTATTTTACTATATCTTTTTATTCTTTGTTACTTTATATTACCATTTTTCTATTCTCTATTTATTTCTACTATTTTCTTTCTATTTACTATTCTTTATAATTTCAATTTATCAATTCTCTTTTCTTCTTCCTTCTATTTGTTTCCACTAAATTTTACATTCCTATTTTTTTAATTCTCTTTATAGTTATTCTATATTTTCCATTCTTTAAATATTTCTATATTTTTCTATTCTTAATTTTCTTATATTACATTTTTGTATTCCCTTTTCTGAATTCTTTATTATTATTTATTTTAATATATTTTTTTCTTTATATTTTATATTTTTTATCCGCTTTTTTCAATTTCCTTTTTTCTATTCCCTTCTTAATCTATTTCCTTTTTTTAATTCTCTTTTTTCCAGTCTCCTTATTTCTTTCTCTTTTTTATCAATTGGTTTGTTTCTATTCCCCTTTTTATCTATTTTGTTTTCTTTATTCCATTTTCTTTAATTCTCTTTTCCACTATTTCCTTTTTTATTTTCTCTACTTGTTTCAATTATTTTTATATTCCTTATTTTCTCTTGTTCTCTTCTTTCTATTCTCTAGTTATCTTTTCTGTTTTTTATCTTTGTTTTTTCTCTTACCTGTTTTCTATTCTCTATTTATTTCTACTATTATTTTCCTATTCTCTGTTCATTATATTCTCCATTTTGTCAATTGTCACTTTTTTCAATGCTCTTTTCTTTCATTCTCTATTTATTTTTGCCATATCTTTAATATTCATTATTTTTAATTGATTTTTTCATTCTCTCATTTTATTTATTTCTTTATTTTTCTATTCTCTTTTTTTAATTTTTTTCTATTAATTTTTTTGTACTCCCTTTTTTATGTATTATTTTTATCTTTCTCTTAGTCTATTCTCTTTTTTATATTCTTTTTTTCTCTTCTATTTTTTATATTCTATTTTTCCTTTATAATTTTTAAATTCTCTTTTTTATTATCATTTTTCTAATTTATTTTTTCCCTTTCTCTTTTGTTCTAGTCTCTTTTTTGTATTCTCTTTTTGTCTGTTTTATTCTTTTTTTTCTTTTTTATTTCATATTTTTCAATTTTTCTTGTATTCCATTTTTTATTCTCTTTTTCTCTCATTAAATTATTTTTTTTCTATTTTCATTATATTTTTATATACTTTTTTTTATTTTCCTTCCATTTTATTCTCCTTTTTCTATTGAATTTTTTTATTCTTTATTTGTTTTTGTTATTTTTTTGTCTCTTTTTATATTCTTTCTTTACAACATTCTCTACTTGTTCCAATTTTTTTTCCTATTCTCTATTTATTTCACTATTTTTTCTATCCTCTTTTTTCTAATCTCTTAGTTTTCTCAATTCATTTTTTATTTTCTTTTTTTCCTCTTATTTCTTCTAATCTCTTTTTTTTTATTTTCCCATTTTGTTATTTATTCATTTTTATTCTAATATTTTTTCCAATTCTCTTTTTCCAGTCCCTTTTATCCATCCTCTATTTTTTTATTCAATTTTTTCCTATTCTCTAATTTTTTACTATTTCGTCTATTCTCTATTTATTTCTACTATTTTCTTCCAATTATCTATTCTTTATAATCTCTATTTCTCAATTCTTAATTTTTTTCTATTCTCCTTTTACTTGTCCTCTTTTCTCCTTCTATTTATTTATTTCTACTATATTTTGCATTCTCTATTCTTTCATTCTCTTTATAGTTATTTTGTGTTCTTTATTCTGTATTTATCTTTGCTCTTTTCTATTCTAAATTTTCTTCTATAACTTTTTTTGGTATTCCCTCTTTTGAATTCTTTATTATTATCCATTTTAATATATTTTTCTTTCTCTTCTTTTTTTCAATTTCCACTTTTATTCCCTTTTTAATCTATTTTTTTATTCTCTTTTTTTTTCTTGTCTCTTTGTTTCATTCTCTTTTTTGTCTATTGTTTTTGTTTTTATTCTTTTTTATATTTTATTTTCTTTATTCCATTTTCTTCTTTCTCTTTTCCTCTATTTTCAAGTTTCTATATTCTTATTACCTTTTTATTCTTGTTTTCTTCTATTATTCTCTTTTTCTTTTGAATTGTTTTTATTCCATATTTTTTTCTAATAGTTTTTTCTATTCTTGCTTTTTCCAATGCTCTGTCTCTTTCTACTTTTTTTATATTCTCTGATTTTTCTTTTTTCTTTTATTTTTCAATTGTTTTCCTATTCTCCATTTAGTTCTACTACCTTGTCCTTTTTTATTTTTTATATTCTCAATTTATTTTTGCTATTGTTCGTTTTATTTTTTTTCATATTTTATATTTTGTCTACTATTTTTTTATTTTCTACTTATTTCTATGATTTTTCTCTATATTCTATTTTCATATATTCTCTATTTTGTCTATTCTCTATTTTAAATATTATCAATTTATTTCTATAATTTTTTCAATTCTCTTATTTTTATATTCTCTTTTTTTTCTTTTTTACTATTCCATGTTTAGTTTTGATCTTTTTTCTTTATGCGCTATTTTCATATATTATCTATTTTGGTTTAGGCCTTAGGTCTTAAGGTTTAAGGTATAAGGTTTTAGGGTTTAAGGTTTAGGGTTTTAAGGCTTTAGGGTTTAGTGTTTTGGGTTTGGGGTTTGGGGTTTTAGGTGAAGGGTTTAGTGTTTCATGTTTAGGGTATAGGGTTTAGGGTTTGGGTTTTAAGGTCTAACCCTTTTATTTTTTCAATCCTTTTGACTTTTTCAAAACTTTAATTTTTCAAACCTATTATTTTTTGAAATAGGTTTATTTTTTCAAAACCTTTATTTTTTCAGAACCCATAAATTTTTTCAAACCCTTATATTTTATCTAACCCTATTAATTTTTCAGAAGCCTTTTATTTTTTTCAAGCCTTTTTATAATCTCAAACCATTTTACTTTTTGAAACCCATTTTTACCCTCCTATTTTTTCAAATCCCTTTATTTTTTCTAATCCATTTATCTTTTTCTCAAATCCTTTTATTTGTCTAACCCTTTTATATTTTCAAACCATTTTATTTTTTCAAAACTTTTATTTTTTTAAACCTTATATTTTTTGAAACCATTTTATTTCGTCTAAGCCTTTTTTTTAAACCCATTTATTTTTCAAACCATTTTATTTTTTCAAACGCATGTTTGTGTAGAACCCTTTTATTTTTTCAAACCCTTTTTATTTTTTCAAACCCTTTTATTTCTTCGAACATTTTTTTTCAAAACTTTTCATTTTTACAAATTTTTTATATTTTCTTAATCCCATTTTTTCAGAGCACTTGTACCTTTTTAGAATCCTTATATTTTTTCAGACCCATTTATTCTTTCAAACCCTTCCATTTTTCCAAAACTTTTATTTTTTTAACCCTCTTATTTATTCAACAATTTTATTTTCTCAAAACCTTTTATTTTTCAAATCCTTTTTTTTAACCCCAGCTATTCTTTCAAGCCCATTTATTCTTTCAAACCTTTTTATTTTTTCTAACCCTTATATTTTTTTAAACCCTTTTATTTTGTCTAACTTTTTTATATTTTCAAACCTTTTTATTTTTTCAAAATCTTTTAGTTTTTCAGAGCCTTTATTTTTTTTAACAACTTTTATTTTTTCAAACCCTTTAATTGTTTCTAACAATATTATTTTTTCAAACCCTTTTATTTCATCTAACCCTTTTTTGTTTCCAAACAGTTTTATTTTTCAAAACTTTTATTTTTTCAACCCCTTTATTATTTCAAACACTTTTACATTTTCAAAACCTTTTATTTTTTGAAACTATTTTATTTTTTCAAACCCTTTTATTTTTTGAAGCCCTTTTATCTTCTCAAACCATTTTAAATTTTCAAACCCATTTTTTTCAGAACCCATTTACTTTTTCGAATGCTCTTATTTTTTCAAACCTTTTTATTTTTTTTCTAACACTTTTACTTTTTCAAACCCTTTCACTTTGTCTAACCCTTTTTATTTTTTCAAACCCTTTAAATTTTTGGAAAACTTTAATTTTTTTAAAAATCTTTTTTTTACCTTTCTATTTTTCAAACCTTTTTATTTTTTTAGAAACCTAATATTTTTTTAAGCCTTTATATTTTGTCTAATCCTTTTATTTTTTCCAAAGGTGTTTATTTTTTAACCTTTTTATTTTTCAACTATTTAATTTTTTCAAACACTTTTATTTTTTCAAACTTTGTTATCATTTCAAACCCTTTTATTTTTTGAAACCTTATGAGTTTTTAAACCATTTTATTTTTTCAGACCTTTTTATTTCATCAAACCCTTTTTATTTTTTCAAAACCTTTTATCTTTCAGAACTTGGGTATTTTTTCAGAACCCTTATATTTTCTCAAACCCTTATATTTTTTCTAACCCATTTATTTTTCAGAACCCTTTTATTTTTTCAAACCCATTTTTTTCAGAACCTTTTTATTCTTTCAAGCCCATTTGTTTTTTCGTACACTTATATTTTTTGAAACCCTTTTATTTTATCTAACCCTTTTCTTTGGTCTATCCTTTTTATATTTTCAAACCTTTTTATTTTTTCAAACCCCTTATTTTTTTAGAACCCTTGTATTTTTTTGGAACCCTTACATATTTTCAAACCCTTTTATTTTTTTTCATAGACTTTTGTTTTTCTAACAATTTTATTTTTTTTCAAAATTTTTTATTTTGTCTAACCCTTTTATTTTTCAAACTCTTTTATTTTTATCAAAAATTTTATTCTTTAAACCCTTTTATTTTTTCAAACCCTTTTATTTTTTTAAAACCTTTTATTTCCTAGAACCGTTGTACTTCTTTAGAATCCTTACATTTTCCCCAACCATTTTATTTTTTCATTCCCTTTTGTGTTTCTAACAATTTTATTTTTTCAAACCATTTTATTTTGTCTAACCCATTTATTTTTTTCAAAACTTTTATTTTTCAATCCCTTTTATTTTTTTTTCAACCCTTCTATTGTTTCAAACCTTTTTAATTTTTCTGAACCCTTGTATTTTTTTAGAGCCCATTTATTTTTTCAAGCCTTTACATTTTGTCTAACCATTTGTTTTTATAGAACTCTTTTATTTTTTCAAGCCCTTTTATTTTATCAAACCCTTTTACTATTTGAACACTTTCATTATTTGAAACCCTATGAATTTTTTTTAAATCATTTTATTTTTTTGAACACTTTTATTTCTTCAAACCTTTTTGTTTTTCCAAGCCCTTTTATTTTTTCAAACCCTTTTTTTTTCAAGCCTTTTTATTTTTTTTCAAATCTTTTAGTTTTTTAACCCTATTATTTTTCCAAACCCTTTTATTTCTTCAAACTCTTTCGTTTTTTCAAGCCCTTTTATTTCTCCGAACCCATTAATTTTTTAACCTTCTATGTTCTCTAACTTCTTTTTTTTATCTTGCCCTTTTACTTTTTCAGACCCTTTTATTTTTTCAAACCCTTTTAGTTTTTCAAACCCATCTATTTTTTTAGAACCCTTTCATTTTCTCAAACCCTTTTATTTTTAACCATTTCATTTTTTAGCCTTTTTATTTTTTTCAAATGCTTTTTTTTAAGCCTTTTTATTTTTTCAAACCATTTTATTCAAGGAAACCCGTTTGTATTTTGAAACCCTATTATTTTTTTAAACACGTTTATTTTCAAAACCTTTAATTTGTTAAACCCCTTTTATTTTTTTAGAGCCCCTTTTATTTTTCCAATCACTTTAATTTTTTCAAATACTTTGAGTTCTCCAAACCCTTTTTTTCTTCTTCAGAGCTTTCCTATTTTTTCAAACCCTGTTATTTTTTCTAGCACTTTTATTTCTTCAAACAATTTTATTTTTTCTAACCCTTTATTTTTTTTCAAAACTTTTATTTTTTCAGTACTTTTATTATTTCGAATTTTCATTTTTTAAAAACCTTTTATTTTTTTAAACCCTTCTATTTTTTAGACCCATTTACTTTTTTCAAACCCTTTTATTTTTTAAACCTTTTTTTTAACTCCATTTATTTTTTTAGATCCATTTTCTTTTTTTTAAGCCATTTTATATTTTCAAACCCATTGTTTTTAATACCCTTTTAATTTTTCAAAACCCTTTATTTTTTCAAGCCTTTTTATTTTTTCAAACCCTTTTATTTTCTCTAACCCATTTTTTTTTCAAAACTATTATTTTTAAACACTTTTATTTTTATAAACCCTCTTATTTTTTTAGAACCCTTGTAATTTTTCAAAAGCCTTATGTGTCTTCGAACCCTTTCATTTTTTTTCCTAACACTTTAATTTTTTCCAACCCCTTTTATTTTGTCTATCCCTTTTCTTTTTTCAAACCATTATATTTTTTTCAAAACTTTTATTTTTTCAACCTTTTATTTTTCAAACACTTTTATTTTTCACAACCATTTATTTTTTTAAACTCTTTTATTTTCTTCAAACCATTTTATATTTTCAAACCTTTTTATTTTTTCAAAACCTTTTATTTTTTCAAAACCTTTTATTTTTTTCAAAACCATTACATTTTTTATGAACGCTTTTATTTTTTCAAACCCTTCGATTTTGTCTAAGCTTTTTATTTTTTTTCAAACACTTTTATTCATTAACCTTTTCATTTTTTCAACGATTTTATTTTTCTAGACACTTTTATTTTGTCAAACCCTTTTATTAATTCAAACCGTTTTATTTTTCAAAACCCTTTCATTTCTTTAGACCTTTTTACTTTTTCAAACCTTTTATTTTTTAAACTCTTTCTTTTTTTCTAACCCTTTTGCTTTTTTTAAACTCTTTTACTTTTTCAAACTCTTCTATTTTTTAAGAACCTTTTTATTTTTTCATACATTTTTATTTTCTAAACCTTCTATTTTTTTGACCTTTTTATGTTTTTCAAAAACTTTTATTTTTTCAAACCCATATTTTGGAACCCTTTTATTTTTCCAAAATCTTTTTTACACCATTTTATTATTCAAACCCTTTTATTGTTTCAAACCCTTTTGTATTTCCAAACCTTGATATTTTTTTAGAACCATTTATTTTGTCAAACCTTTTATTTTTCAAACACTTTGATTTTGAACCCCTTTTATGTTTTTAGAACCCTTTTATTTTTTCAAGCACTTTTATTTTTCAAATATTTTTATATTTTCAAAACCTTTTTTTTCTTTTTCAAAACCCTATTATTTTTTCAACCCTTTTTATTTTTCAAAACCTCTTTATTCTATCGAAACCTTTTAATTTTTATAACTTTTAATTTTTTTTCTACCCCTTTTATTTTTTCAAATCCTTTAATTTTTTTAGAGTCCTTTAATTTTTTTTAGAACCCTTTAATTTTTCCAAGCCCTTTCATTTTTTCAAGCCCTTTTATTTTCTCGAACCATTTTATATTTCAAACCCATTTTTTTTAGAACCCTTCTATTTTTTCAAACCATTTTATTATTTCTTTTATTTCGTGTAGCCTTTTATTTTTTCAAACACTTTTATTTATTCAAAACTTTTATTTTTTTTATGCCCTTTTATTTTTTCAAAATCTTTCCTTTTTTCAAAACCTTTGCATTTTTTTAAAACCCGTAAATATTTTCAAACCCTTTTATTTTGTTTTCCACTTTTATTTCTTTAAACCATTATATTTTTTCAAAACGTTTATTTTCTCAAACTCTTTAACTTTTAAAACAATTTTATTTTTCAACTTTTTTTATTTTTTCAAATAACTTTTTTTCAAGCCTCTTATTTTTCTCAAGCCCTTTTACTTTTTCAAACCACTTTATTTTTTCATAACCCTTTTGTTTTCTCTAACCATTTTATTTTTCCAAACCCATTTTTTTCCTAACACTTTTATTTTGTCAAACCCTTTTATTTTGTCTAAACCTTTTATTTCTTCTAAATGTTTTATTTTTTCAATGCATTTATATTTTCAAACCCTTTTACTTTTTCAACCCTTTTAATGTTTAAAACCTTTTTATTTTTTAAAGACCTTTATATTTTTTCAGTGCACTTATATTTTTTCAAACCCCTATATTTTGTCTAACCCTTCTATTTTTCAAATACTTTTATTTTTTAACCCATTAATTTTTTAAACCATTTTATTTTTGCAAACACTTTTATTCTCTCAAACACTTTCAATTTTGAAACACTATGGTTTTTTTTAAACCATTTTATTTTTTCAAGCCCCCTATTCTTTCAAACCCTTTTAGTTTTTCAACATTTTTATTTTTTCAAACCCTTTTATTTTATCAAAACATTTTATTTTTTATAAATCTTTTGTTTTATCAAAACCTTTTATTTTTCAAAACTTTTGATTTCTTTAGACCCATTTATTTTTTCAAACCCTTGTATTCTATCTAACCTTTTTTAGTTTTTAAAATCCATTTATTTCTTCAAAAGATTTAATTTTCAAACCCTTTTAATTTTTCTAACCCTTTTATTTTTCGGAACTCTGTTATTTTTTCAAATCCTTTTCATTTTTAATCCTTTTCAAACCTTTTTCTTATTTTAAAAACCCTTTATTTTTTTAAACCAATTTTTTCAAACATTTTTATTCTTTCAAACCCATTTGTACTTTCCAACCTTGTTATTTTCTTAATACTGACCTATTTTATCAAACCCTTTTATTTTTTGAACCACTTTTATATTTTTAGATCCCTTTTATTTTTTCAAGCACATTTATTTTTTTCAAATACTTTTATTTTGTCAAACCATGTTTTTCTTCTTCAGAACCTTTTTAGTTTTTTTGACCTAGCTGTTTTTTTCTAACTCTTTTAATTTTTCAAACCCATTTGTTCCTATACCACTTTTATTTTTACAAACCACTTTAATTTTTCAAACCATTTCATTATTTCAAAAATTTTATTTTTTCAATAATTTTGTTACTTCAAACACTTTCATTTTTCACAACCTTTTATTTTTTCAGACCCATTTATTTTTTTCAAACCTTTTTTTTAACCGTTCTTATTTTTTGAACCCCTTTTATTTTTTAGAACTCTTTTATTTTTTCTAGCCCTTTTATTTTTTTAACCATTTCATTTGTTGAAACCCACTAATTTTTTAGAACCCTTTTATATTTTTTTACCTTTTTTATTTTTTTCAACCCTCTTATTTCTTCAAACACTTTTATATTTTCAAAACCTTTTATTTTTTCAAACCTATCTTTTTCAGAACCCTTCTACTTTTTCAATCCCTTTAATTTATTTACACTTTTAGTTTTTTAAAAAGTTTTATTTTTTAAAACCATTATATTTTTTTCAACATTTTTAGTTTTTCAAACTTTTTTGTTTTTTGAAAACTTTTTATTTTTTCAGAACCCATGCATTTTTTTAGAACCCTTACATTTTTTCAAACACTTTTATTTTTTAACCCATTTATTTTTATACCATTTTATTTTTTCAAACACTTTTATTATTTTTAACTTTTTTATTTTTTAAAAACCTAAGATTTTTTTAAACCACTTTATTTTTTCAAACCCTTCTGTTTTTTTTTAAACCCTTTTTAGTTATCCAACCTTTTGTTTTTCTAGACCCTTTTATTTTATCAAAAACTTTGATTTTTTCAACCCCTTTTACTTTTTCAAACCCTTTTATTTTTTCAAACCCTTTTATTTTCCTAACACTTTTATTCTTACAAACCATTTTTTTTCTAACTCTTTTATTTTTTTTCAAGCCCTTTTATTTTATGACACTTTAACTTTTTCAATCCCTTTTATTTTTTTACCCCTTTTATATTTTTCAAAACTTTTATTTTTTTCAAACCTTTCTATTTTTGAAACCCTTTAATTTTTTCAAATCATTTTATTTTTTCCAAGCCCTTGCATTTTTTCAGAACCCTTATAATTTTTCAAACCCTTACATTTTGTCTAACCCCTATATTTTTTCAAACACTTTTAATTTTTAAACATTTATATAATTAACCATTTTATTTTTTTCAAACACTTTTATTTTTTGAAACCTTTTACTATTTCAAAACCTTTTATCTTTTGAAACCCTATGATATTTGTAAACCATTTTATCTTTTCAAACTATTTTATTTTTTCAATGGCTTTTATTTTTTAAAACCCTTCTATTTTTCAAACCCTTTTAGTTTTTCTACCCTCTTATTTTTCTATGCCATTTTATTTTTTCACAACCTTCTAATTTTGCTAACTCTTTCATTTTTTTAGCCATTTTACATTTTCATACCCTTTTTAATTTTCAAATGATTTAATTTTTTTTAACCCTTTTATTTTTTCAAATACTTTTATTTTCTCAAAACCTTTTCTTATTTTAAAACCCTTTTATTTTTTTTAAACCAATTTTTTCTCAAACCCTTTTATTCTTTCAAACCCATTTGTATTTTTGAACCCTGTTATTTTTTCACACGTTTTTATTTTGTCAAACCTTTTCATTTTTCAAGCCTTTTTACTTTTTGAACCCCTTTATATTTTCAGGCACCTCTATTTTCTCAGATACTTTTATTTTTTTTCAAACCCTTTTTTCCTTTTCAAAACGTTTTTATTTTTTTAAACGTGATTATTTTTTCTAACTCTTTTATTTTTTTCAAACCATATAGCACTTTCATTTTTTCAAACCATTTTATTTTGCCTAATCCATCTATTATATCAACAAATTTATTTTTTCAACACTTTTATTGTATCAAACACCTTTTTTTTCAAAACCATTCATTTCTTCAAGCCCTTTTATTTTCAAAACCCTTTAGTTTTTTAATCACTTTTATTTTTCCAAAACCATTTTATTTTTCCAAGCCCTTTTCTTTTGTCAAAGCATTTTAATTTTCAAACCCATTTTTTTAGAACCATCTTACGTTTTTGAACCCTTTCATTTTTTTCAAATCCTTTTATTTTTCCTAACACTTTCACATTTTCAAAACTTTTATTTTTTAACACATTTATTTTTTTAAAACACTTTTATTTTTTCAAATTCTTTTATTTTTTAAAACGCTTTTACTTTTTAAACCCTTTTATTTTTTCAAACCAAAGTTTTTCATAACCCTTTTACTTTTTCAAACTCTTTTATCTTTACTAACACTTTTTTTTTCATACCCTTTTATTTTTTCTAAAACTTTTATTTTTTCAAACCTCTTTATTTTTTTATAACCCTTTTATTTTTTTCAAACACTTTTGTTTTTTCAAAAATTTTATTTTTTTCAAACCCTTTTCTCTTTCTAGCCCTTTAATTTTTTTTCAAACCATTTTATTTTTCTAAAACTATTTTTGTTTTTAGAACCCTTGCTTTTTTTTTCAGAACCCTCATATTTTTTCAAACCCTTGTATTTTCTCTAACCTTTTTATTTTTTTTCAAATACTTGTATTTTTTAACCATTTTATTTTTTTCAACCATTTTATTTTTTCAAAGATTTTTATTTTTTCAAAGACTTTTATTATTTCAAACCCTTTTATTTTTTGAAACCCTAAGATTTTTGCAAGCCAATTTACTTTTTTCAAACCCACTTATTTATTTGAACTCTTTTATTCTCTCTAACCCGACCATTTTTTAAAACCCTTTTAGTTTTCCAATCCTTTCAATTTTCCAAACCCTTTTATTTTATTAAAACCTTTTATTTTTGCTAACCCTTTCATTTTTTCTAGGCTTTTTACTTTTTTGAACCCTTTTATCTTTTTGACTATTTTTTTGGAACCCTTTTATTTTTTCAAAAAATTTTATTTTTTCAAATGCATTTGTATTTTTAAACTATTTTTTTCAAACCCATTTATTCTTGCAAACCCTTTTGTATTTTCACACCTATTTGTATAAACACATTTATTTTGTCAAACCCTTTCATTTTTTGAATGCCTTTCATTTTTTCAAAACTCTTTTATTTTGTCAAGTACTTTTATTTTTTCAAATACTATAATTTTTTCAAACCCTTTTTTCATTTTCAAAAGCTTTAGTTTTTCAAACACTGTTATTTTTTATAACACTTTTATTTCTTAAAACCCTTTCTGTTTTTATAGCACTAATATTTTTTCAAACAATTTTACTTTGTGTAACCAATTTATTATTTCGAAACTTTTTTGTTTTCAACACTTTTATTGTTTCAAACACATTTTTTTTTCAAAACCTTTATTATTTCAAATTTGTTTATTTCTCAGACCCATTTATTTTTTCATAACCTTTTACTTTTTCAAACCCTTTTAATTTTTCTAACACTTTGATTTTTTCAAACCATTTTATTTTTTCTAACCCATTTTTTTCAAACCCTTTTAATTTTTTTAACTTTTATCATTTTAAACCGTTTTTTAAACCCTTTCTTCTTTGCAAAATCATGTACTTTTTCAGAACCCTTGTATTTTTATAGAACGCATATATTTCTTCAAACCCTTTTAGTTCTTGTAACACTTTTATCGTTTCCAACCCTTTTATTTTTTAAAACATTTTTACTTTTTCAAAAACTTTTATTTTTTTAAACCCTCTTATTTTTTCAAACCTTCTTCTTTTTTCAACGCTTTTTTATTTTTTTCAAATCATTTTATCTTTTTACCCCATTTTTTAAGAACCATTTTACTTTTTCAAACCCTTTTATTGTTCTAACACTTTTATTTTTTCAAACCCTTTTACTTTTTCTAGCCCTTGTGTCATTTCAAGAAATTTAATTTTTTCGAACCCTTTTATTTTTTCAAAACTTTTATTTTTTCAAACATTATGAGTTTTTGAAAACATTTTATTTTTTAAAAACCCTTGTATTTTTTCAAAACCCTTTTATTTTTTCAAACCCTTTATGTTTTCAAACACTTTTACTTTTTCAAACCCTTTTTATTATTTCAAACCATTTCAATTTTTGAAACCCTGTGACATTTTCACACCATTTTATTTTTTCAGACCCATTTATTTCTTCAATCTCCTTTATTTTTTTATACCCTTTTATTTTTTCAAACCCTTTTAGTTTTAGGCGCGTTTAATTTTCCAAATCCTTTTATTTCATGAGAACTTTCTATTTTTTTGAACTTTTTCATTTTTTTCAAACCGTTTTAGTTTTTCAAACCCTTTGATTTTTTTAGAATCCTTTTATTTTTTTGAACACTTTTATTTTTACTAACACTTTTTTTCAAACACTTTTATTCTGTCTAACCCTTTTATTTTTTCAAACCATTTTATCTTTTCAAAATTTTTATTTTTTCAACCCTTGCAGTTTTTTAGACACTTTTATATTTTCAAAACCTTTTATTTTTCAAACCCTTCTATTTTTTGAAAACCTTTAATTTTTTAAACCCCTTTTATTTATTCAAACCATTTTATTTTTTCAAGCCCATTTTTTCATAACTTTTTACTTTCTACTTTTTCAAACCCATTTATTTTTTCAAGCCCTTTTAATTATTCTAACACTTTTCTTTTCAAACCCGTTTACTGTTTCTAACCTTTTATTTTTTTGAACCCTTTTAATTTTTCAAAACTTCCATTTAGTCAAATCTTCTTATTTTTCAACCATTTTATTTTTTCACACCCATTAGTATTTACAAGACCTTTTATTTTTTTAGAACACTTTAATTATTTCAAAACCCATATCTTTTTTTCAAACCCTTAAATTTTGCCTAACCTTTTTATTTTTTTCAAAACCCTTTTTTTAATCCCTTTTTTTTTTCAATCCTTTTTATTTTTTGCTCCCACTTTTTTCAAACCATTTTATTTTATCAAAACAATTATGTTTTTAAACCAATTTATTTTTTTAGCCCTTTAATTTTTTCAAACCCTTTAATTTTTAAAAAAGATTTATTTTTTCAAACCCTTTTGTTTTTTTAAAAACTTTTACTTTTTAGAACCCTTGTACTTTTTAATTCCACTATAGTTTTTCAATCCCTTTTATTTTTTTAAGCCCTTTTGTTTTTTCGTGAACTTTAATTTTTTGAAACCCATTTATTTTTCAAAAATCTTTCAGAAGCCTTTTTTTTTTCAAACCCTTTCATTTTTTTGGAACATTTTTATTTTTTCAAACCTTTTTATTTTGTCTCACCATTATATTATTTCTAAGCTTTTTTTAAACTTTTTTCAACCCTTTTATTTTTTAAAAACACTTTTATTTATTCATAACCTTTATTTTTTTAACCCATTCATTTTTTTCTAGCTCTTTTCTTTATTCAAAAAGTTTTAGGTTTTAAAACCCTTTCATTTTATAAATCCCTTTTAATTTTTAAACCCTATTATTTGTATCCTTTTTATTTTTTCAAACCCTTTTATTTTTTTTTAACACATTTATTTTTTCAAAGCCCTTTTATTTTTTTAGAACCCTTTTATTTTTCAAACCTTTTTTTTAACACTTTTATCTTTTCAAAGCACTTTTATTATTTCAAGCCCTTTTAATTTTTCAAACCATTTTACTTTTCCAAACCCTCTTTATTTTTAGAAATCTATTATTTTTCATACCCTTTTATTCTTTCTAACCCTTTTATTTTTTTCAAACCATTTTACCTTTTCTAACGCTTTTATTTTTTTATAAATTTTATTTTTTAGCCCTTTTATTTTTTTGACCTTTAATCTTTTTCAAAATTTCTTTTAACCCCTCTAATTTTTTAAATCCTTTTCTTTTTCTAAATAACTTTATTTTTTCAAATCATTTTACTTTTTCAAACCTTTTTAGTTTTTTCAAACCCTTTTATTTTTCACAACTCTTTTGGCTTTTTCAAAGCCCTTTAGTTTTTTAAAAGTTTTTTTTTTATTTTTTAACCCCTTTCAATTTTTTGAACCCTTTTATTTTTTCAAGTGCATTTATTTTTCAAACCCCTTTATTTTTTCTAACCCTTTTAATTTTAAAAGCCTTTTATGTATTAAACCCATGTTATTAAAACATATATATTTTGAAACATTTTTCAAAACAGTTATATTTTCAACTCTTTTATTTTTTCAAACACTTTTATTTTTTCAAAACGTTTTATTTTTTTCAAACCCTTTTATGTTTTAAACAATTTAATTATTTCACACCATTTTATTTTTTTCAAACCCTTTTATTTTCTTAAACAGTTTAAATTTTTTGAAATATTTTTTCTGTAAACATTTTTATTTTTCAAACTTTTTTTTCAAAGCATCTTTTTTCAGAACCCTTTTAGTTTTTTAAGGCCCATCATTTCCTCAAGCCCTTTTATTTTTGAAACCCTTTTATTTTTTCAAACCCTTCTAGATTTTCAACCCTTTTCTTTTTCCATACCATTTTATTCTATCGTAACCTTCCAATTTTTCTAACCATTTCCTTTTTCTAACCTTTTATTTTTTTCAGAGGCTTTTCTTTCTATCAAACCCATTTATTTTTTTTTCAACACTTTTATTTTTTCAAACTCCCATATTTTCTCAAAACCTTTTATTTTTTCATGCCCAATTATATTTTCCAACCCATTTATTTTTTTAACACTGCTATTTTTGCAAACCCTTTTATTTTTTGAAAACCTTTTTCTTTTTCTAACCTATTTATTTTTTCTAAACCATTTTATTTTTTCAAACCCCTTTATTTTTCTAACCCTGTTATTTATTCAAAACCATTTATTTTTTCAAAATTTTTATTTTTTCCATCCCTTTTATTTTTTTCAAAAAATTATAATTTTTTTCAAAACTTGTTCTCTTCCTAAATAATTTTATCTTTTCAAACTATTTTATTTTTTCAAACCCTTTTCTTTTCTCCAATCCTTTTATTTTTTCAAACCCTTTTTTTTCAAACCTTTTGATTTTTCCAAACCCTTTTACTTTTTCAAGCCTTTTATTTTTCCAAACACTTTTATTTTTTCAAACCCTTTTATTTTTTTAGACTCAATTATTTTATCAAAACCTATTATTTTTTAATCCCATTTATATTTTCAAATCCTTTTATTTTTTCACATCCTGTTGCTTTTTAAAACCTTTTTCTTTGGCAAACCCTTTTTATTTTTAAGCCATTTTTTATTTTCAAACCTTTTTATTTTTTCAAACCCTTTATTTTTGTAACCTTTTTTTTTCAAACCCTTTTATTTTGTCAAAACCTTTGATTTTTCCTAAGCTTTTTAGTTTTTCTAACCCTTTTATTTTTCCAAATCTTTTTTTCTTTTGAACCCTTCTATGTTTTCAACTCTTTTATTTTTTAGAATCCTTTAAACTTTTCAAACCCATTTATATTATCAAAACCATTTATTTTTTCAAAACCAGTTAGTTTTTCAACCCCTCCTTTCTTCAAGCCCTTTTATTTTTTCAAACCCAATTAGTTTTTTGAACCCTTTTATTTTTTTAAACCTTTATTTTTTTAGACCCTTTTATTTTTTCTAAAACTTTTATTATTCAGACCCTTTAACTTTTTTTAATCATAATACTTTTTTCAACCCCTTTTATTTTTTTCTTTTCAAGCCCTTTTATTTTTTTCAAACCTTTTTATTTCTTCAAAACCATTTTATTTTTCTTAACCATTTTATTGTTTCTAACCCATTCATGTTTTCTAACTCCTTCATTTCATTCATGCCCTTTTACTTTTACAAACCATCTTATTTTTCAAACCCATTTATTTTCTGAACCCTTTTTATTTTCTCAGAAATCCAAAATTTTTTTCGAGCCTTTTTATTTTTTCAAACACAGTTACTTTTTCAAACCCTTTTTTGTTCAAAACCCTTTATTTTTTTAAAATCCTTTTATATTTTTAACCCTTTAAAATTTTCAGACGATTCTATTTTTTCAAAGCTTTTTGTTTTTTCAAAACCCTTTTAGTTTTTCAACCCCTGTATATTGCACTTTGTTTTTCGAACCCTTTTATTTTTTCAAACCCATTCATTTCTTCAAAGACCTTTAATTTATTGTAACCTTTTTTTTACAAGCCCTTTTATTTTTTTAGACCTTATTCCTTTTTCAAACCCTCTTATTTTTTAAAAATGCTTTTATTTTTTTTAGAACCTTTTTACTTTTTCATAACCCGTTTAACCCCTTTTTTGTTCTCATGAACCCCTTTTATTTTTTCAAAACCCTTTCATTTTTTTAACATTTTCATTTTTTTAAACACTAGTATTTTTTCAAGCCCTTTTTTCAAAATCCCTTTATTTTTTCAAACCATTTTATTTTTTCTAACCCATTTATTTTTATCAAATTCTTTTATTTTTCTTAACCCTTTTATTTTTTTCAAGCCCTTTTACCTTTTCAAACCCTTTTATTTTTAAAATTGTTTAATTTTTTAAACCCCTTTTATTTTTTCAAAAGCCTTTAATTTTTTCATGCCCTTTCACTTTTTCAAACACTTTTACATTTTCAAACCCTTTTTTCAGTACCCTTTTATTTTTTTGAACCCTTTATTTTTTTCAAACGCTTTTATATTTTTAACCCTTTTAGTTTTTTAGACCCTTCTATTTTTTCAAATCGTTTTATTTCATCAAACCCTTTTAGTTTTTCAACCCTCCTACTTTCGCATCCACTTTTGCTTTTCTAACCTTTTTATTTTTTTAACCTATTTATTTTTTCAAACCCGTTTATTTTTTTTATTCCCTTTTGATTTTAAAAACTATTTAATTGTTTTTATCCCACTTATTTTTTTCAAAATTGTTTATTTATTCTGACCTTTTTTCTTCAGGCCCTTTTTTTTAGACCCATTTATTTTTTCAAACCCTCTTATTTTCTTGAAGACATTATTTTTTGCTTTTTTAGAATGCTTTTTTTTTCAAATCCCTTTATTTTTTAAACCTTTTTTTTTGTTTTTTTAACCGTTTTTATTTTTTTAAGCCTTTTCATTGTCTTAAACGCTTTAATTATTTCATGCCCGTTTTTTTACAAACCATTTATTTTTTTCAAGCCCGTTTAATTTTTCTAACCCATTTTTTTTTCAAATCCTTTTATTTTTCCTAACCCTTTATTTTTTTAGACCATTTAACCTTTTCAAACGCTTTTATTTTTTGAACCCTTTTTAGGCTTTTAGAAGCCCTTAATTTTTTTAAGCTCCTTTATTTCTTTAAACACTTCTATTTTTTCAAACCTTTTTTTAGCACCTTTTTATTTTTTCAAACGCTTTTATTTTCCAAACCCATCCATATTTTCAACCCTTTTAATTTTTTTGACCATTCTATTTTTCAAACCTTTTATTTTTTCAACCCCGTTTAGTTTTTCCACTGTCTTTCCATGCGCTTTTGTTTTTCTAACCTTTTTATTTTTTCAAACCCATTTCTTTTTTCAAATGCTTTCTTTTTTTCAAACACTTTTCTCCTTTCAAACCCTATTATCTTTTAAAACCATTTTATTTTTTGAATGCCGTTTAATTTGAAAAACTCTTTAATTTCTCAATCCCATTTATTTTTCCAAAGCCTTTTATTTATTTTAACCATCTTTTCAAGCCCATTTATTTTTTTAATCCTTTTTCAAACCCTCTTATTTTACTAAACACTTTTATTTCTTCAGAACCCTTTCATTTTTTACGATCCTCTTATTTATCAAACCCTTTCATTTTTTTAAACCCTCCTATTTATTGAACCTTTTTTTGTATTCTTGAACCTCCTTTACTTTTTCATAGCCCTTTTATTTTTTTAGAATACTTTTATTTTTTAAATCGACTTCTTTATCAAACCTTTTTTTTTCTTTTTCAGAACCCCATTTATTTTCTCAAAACACATTCATTTTTCCAAGCTTTTTCAAATTTTTCAAACACCTTTTAAGCCTTTTTTTAGAATCCTTTTATTTTTTCAAACCTTTTTATTTTTTCTAACCCATTTATTTTTTCAAACCCTTCTATTTTTTGTAACACTTTTAGTTTTTTAAACCCTTTATTTTCGCTGATCCTTTTATTTTTTCAAAACCATCTATTCTTTAAAAACTTTAATTTTTTTTCAACCTTTTATTTTTTCAAACCCTTTTATTTCATTCAAACCCTCGTATTTTTTCCAACCATTTTATTTTTAAAACCTTTCATTTTTTCGAACCCATTATTTTTCAAACCCACTAATTTTTTCGAACCACTTTACTTTTTCCAAACCCTTTAATTTTTTAGAACCCTCTTATTTCTGTAAGCCTTTTATTTTTTCTAACCCATTTATTTTTTTAAACCCTTTTATTTTTTTCGAGCCATTTCATTTTTTTCAAAGACTTTTATTTTTTCAAGCCCTTTATTTTAGAAACCATTTATTTTTTATAATCCGTTTAATTTTTCAAACCTTTTTATTTATTCTAACCCATTTAGCATTTTGAAGCCCTTTTATTTTCTTCTAATATTTTTAATTTTTAAACCCTTATATTTTTCTAACCCTTTTTTCAACCCTTTAATTTTTTAAACATTTTATTTTTACAACACTTTTATTTTTTTCAAAAGCTTTTATTTTTTTCAAACCCTTTTGTTTTCGTTAAACCCTTATAGTTTTGAAAATCCCTTTATTTTTCCAATCCATTTATTGTTTCATCACTATTATTGTTATAAACTCTTTCATTTTTTTAAACCCACTTATTTTTTAAACCTTTTTATTTTTTCAAAACTATATATTTTTTCAAACACATTTGTTTTTTTTAAACCCTGTATTTTCAAACCCATCCATCTTTTGAAACTGTTTTATTTTTCAAATCCTTTATTTTTTGAAGACCTTTCATCTTTTACGAGCCCCTTTAATTTTTCAAAAGCTTTTTTCCAGAATTCTTTTACTTTTCCAAACCCTTTTTTTTCCAGCCCTTTTATTTAGTCAAATGCTTTTTTTAAGAACACTTTTACTTTTTAAAACACTTTTGTTTTTCTAACCCTTTAATTTTTTTAAACCATTTTCTTTTTTAGCACTTTTCACTTTTCAAACCATTTTATTTTATTAACCCTTTTATTTTTTTAAACCTTGAATTCTTTCAAACCTTTAATTTTTTCAAAACGTTTATCTTTTCATCCCTTTTATTTTTACAAACACCTTAATTTTTTAAAAGACTTTAAATTTTCAAACCTATTTATTTTTTAAGAAATTTTTATTTTTTTAAACAATTTTATTTTTGCAAACCATTATTTTTTTAAATCCTTTTAATTTTTGTAAACCATTTATTTTTTCAAACATTTTTATTTTTCCCAAACCCATTTATTTCTTCAAAACCTTTTTTCATCAGAGCCTTTTAGTTTTTCAAACCATTTTAGCTTTTTAGAACCTTTTTATTTTTTTAGAACCTTTTTATTTTACCACAACCTTTTATTTTTCCAAACCCTTTTACTTTTTTAGAAACCTTTTATTTTCTTTAAGCACTGTTATTTTTTCAAAGGCTTCTATTTTTCAAACCCTTTGATTATTTCAAACCTTCTTATTTTTTTTAAATCATTTCATTTCTTCAAACCAATTTATTTTTTCAAGCCCATTTACTTTTTCAAACCCTTGAAGTTTTTCAATCCTTTTAATTTTCCAAACCCATTTATTGAATAAAAACCTTCTACTTTTTCACACCTTATTATTTTTGAAACCCCTTTTTAAAACCTTTTTATTTTTTAAACCATTTTATGTGTTTAAGCCTTTTTATTTTTTCAAACTCTTTTACTTTCTCAACTTTTCCAATTTTTTTAAACCCTTTTATTTAAACCAACCTTCAGTTTTTTCTAACACTTTTGTTTCTTCAAATGCTACTATTTTTTGAAACCCATTTTAATTTTTAAAATACTTTTTTTTTGAAACAGTTGTATTTTTCTAAGCCCTTTTAAATTATGAACCTTTTACATTTTTTTACCTTGTTTTATTTATTTGAACCATTTTATTCTTTCTAACACTTTTATTTAGCAAAACCTATTTATTTTTTCAGACCCTTTTATTTTTACAAACCCTTTATTTTTTTTAGCCCTTTTATTTTTTTAAACACATTTTATTTTTTTTAAATGCTTCTATTTTTCATACCATTTTATTTTAACAAACCCATATATTTTAACCATTTTTTAACCTTTTTTTCAAACTTTGTTATTTTTTCAAACCTTTTTATTTTTTATAACATTTTATTTATTCAAAACATTTACTATTTCAAACCCTTTTATTTCTTTAACCTTTTTAATATGTTAAACCCATTTATTGTTTCAACCCTTTTATTTTTTCAAACCAATTTACCATTTCAACACTTTTATTTTTTCAACCTTTTTTTCACAAACCCTTTGTTTTAGTTGTTTTATTTTTTTTAACACTTTTCTTTTCTCAAGCCCTATTATTTTTCCAGAATCTTTCGTTTTTATAAGCCAGTCATTTTTTTCATATGAATTTTTTTTCAAACCCTTTAATTTTTGCAAACAATTTTATTTTTTAAAAAACCTTTTTTATTTCAAACAATTTTAATTTGTCAAACCTTTTTTGTTCAAATGCTTTTATTTTTTTAGCCTTTTTACTCTTAAAACCCGTATACTCTATAAACCTTCTTATTTTTTCAAACCATTTATTTTTTAAAACCCTTTTATTCTTTCAAACCCTTTTAGTTTTTGAAACCCTTTTATTTTCACAAACACTTTAGTTTTCTCAAACCCTTTTATTTTTTCAAGCCCTTTAATTTTTTTTCAAGATGGTTTACTCATTTCACCCTTTTAATTTTTAACCCCTTTATTTATCCTAAACCTTTTATTTTTTCAAACCATTTTTTAACCCATTTAGTTTTTTTAAACCCTTTCCTTTACTTAAACCTTTTTCTTTTATGAACAGATTTTATTTTTTTACACCATCTCATTTTTTTCGAACCAAATGTTTTTTTCAAACCCCTTTATTTTTTTAGATGCTTGTATATTCGCAAACACTTTTATTTTTACATTCCTATTTATTTTCATTTTGTCTACCCCTTTGTTTTTTTAAGCCATTTAATTTTTTGAAGCTTGTTTATATTTTCAAACCCCCTTATTTTTTCAAAGCCAATTTTAAAAACCCTTTTATTTTTTCAAACCATTTTATGTTTTCTAACTCTTTTATTTTTTTAAAACCCATTTAGATTTTCAACACTTTTATTTTTTCAGACTCTCATATTTTATTATAACCTTTTATTTTTTCAAACACATTTATATTTTCAAAGACATTTATTTTCTCAAACACGATCAGTTTTTCAACTATTTCAAATTTTCAAACCCTTCTTTTTTTCAACCCTTTTATTTTTTTTCAAACACTTTAATTTCTTAAACCATTTATTTTTTTTGCCCGTTTATTATTTTCAAATTCTTTTATTTTTTCAAAACTGTTTATTTGTTCAAAAGCCCTATAATTTTTAGAACCCCTTTAATTTTTCAAACCAATTTATTTCTCCAAAAAGTATATTTTTTTAACCTTTTTTAAAACCTTTTTAGTTTTGTAAAACCATTTTATTTTTTCTAACCCTTTTGTTGTTCCCAGCTCTTTCATTTTTTCTAACCCGTTTATTTTTTGAAACCCTTTTATTTTTTTAAAACCTTTTAGTTTTAAAATGCTGTTATTTTATCAAAACCTTTTATTTTTATAGGACCCATTTCATTTTTCAAGTCCATATATTTTTTCAAACCCTTTTAATTTTTAGACTGTTTTATTTAATCAAACATTTTGATTTTCTGAAACCCTTTTATTTTCGCAAACCCTTCTATTTATTCTAAACCTTTTCTAAAACCATTTTTTTCTAACCCTTTTTATTTTTTTAAACAATTTTATACTCTACAACCCATTTATTTTGTCAATCCCCTTTATTTTTTAATTCTTTTTACTCTTTTAAATAATTTCATTTTTTCAAACTCTTTTATTTTTTTTCAACCCCTTCATTCTCTAAAAATCTCTTATTTTATTAAAGTGTTTTTTAGACCCATTTATATTCTCAAAGCCATTTATATTATTAAACATGATTATTTTTTCAACCTTTTTTCAAACCCTTTTATTTTTTTTCAAACTTTTAGTTTTTTTAACCATTATATCTTTTCAAATTCTTTTTTTTTTCAAACCCTTATTTTCTCAAACCCTTTTATTGGTTCAGAAACCTATTATTTTTTTAAAAACCTTTTATTTTTTCAAACCATTTTATTTTTCTCAAGCAGCTTATTTTTTCAACTCTTTATTTCTGTAGAACCATTTTATTTTTTCTAATGCTTTTTTTTCTAACCCTTTCATTTTTTCTAACCTTTATAGTTTTTTTAGGCCTTACAATATTTTCAATTCTTTTTATTTTTTCAGCCCTCCCTTTTATTTTTTCAAACCTTTTATTTTTTTTCAAATGCTTTTATTTTCTGAAACCCTTTATTTTTTTAAACACTTTCATTTATCAAAACCTATTTTTTTTCAACCCTTTTATTTTTTTCAAAACCTTTTTTCTTCAAACCCTATAATGTTTTTGAACCAAACTATTTTCTCAAACCCTTTTTATTTTTTCAAACACTTTTATCTTTTCAGACCCTTTTATATTTTGAAACTATATTATTTTATCAAAACCTTTTTTTTTCAACCCAATTATTTTTTTAACCCTTTCATTTCTAAAACACTTTTATTTAAGAAAACCTTCAATTTTTTAAGCCCATTTATATTTTCAAACACCGTTCAATTTCCAATTCCATTTTTTTTAAACCTTTTTATTTTTTCAAACCTTTTTATGTTTTTCAACCCTTTTAGTTTTCCAACCCTATTATTTTTTGAAACTTTCTTATTTTATCAAAACCTTTTATTTTCCTAAACCCTTTCATATTTTTGAAGACATTATTTTTTTCTAAAACAATTATTTTTTCAACCATTTTATCTTTCCAGACCACTTCATTTTCAACCTTTTTATCTTTTCAAACAATTTAATTTTTTGAAACCTTTTATTATTATTATTTTTTTGCCCATTTATTTTTCCAACTTTTATTTTTTCTCAAACCCTTTTATTTTTTCAAACTAAATTTTTAAAAATATTTTATTTTTTAAGAACCCATTTCATTTTTCAAATCTTTATATTTTTTTAAACACATTCAATTTTTAGACCCTTTAACTTTTTCCAACCGTTTTATTTTCTTAAACCCTTTTATTTTTTTCTAACCCTTGCTTTAAACCTTTTTTTAACCCTTTTATTTTTTATAACCCATTTATTTTATCAATCCCTTGCAATTTTTTCAAAACCTTTTACTTATTTAAAAATTTTATTTTTCCAAACCCTTTTATTTTTTCAAACCTATATAGTTTTTCAACCTTTTTATCTTCTAAAACACTCTTACTTTATCAAAACCATTCACTTCTTCAAAAGCATTTATATTTTCAAATCCATTTATTTGTTCAAACAAGATTTTTTCTTCATCCTTTTTTATATTTTCGAACCCTTTTATTTTTTTTAAACCCTTTATCTTTTGAAACCTTCTATTTATTTAGCCCTTTTATTTTTTTAAAATTCTTTTATTTTTTCAAACACTTTTATTTTAAAACTGTCTTATTTCTGAAAAAAACTTTTATTTCTTTAGAACCCTTCTATTTTTTCAAACCAATTTATTTTTTTCACCCTTTTATTTTTGTAAAACCTTTTTATTTTTTCTAATGCATTTGATTTTTCGAACCCTTTTATTTTTTCAAACCTTTTTATTTTTTAGACCCTTTTATTTTCTTTAATGCATTTTTAACCCTTTTATTTTATAAAACCCTTTTATTTTTTTAGAGCTTTCATTTTTTTAGAACCCATTTCATTTTTCAAACCCTTATAATTTTACAAATTCATTTTTTTAGACCTTAATATTTTTTTAAACACTTCCATTTTTTAGAACTCCTTTCTTATATTGAACCCTTATATTCTTTTAAACCCTTCCATTTTTTTGACCCTCTTATTTTTAGAAACCCGTTTATTTTCTCAAACCCTTTTATTTTTACCCTCTTATTTATACAAATCCTTTTATTTCTTCAAGCCCCTCTACATTTCAAGAACCTTTTATTTTTTTCAAATTCTTATATTTTTTAACCCATTTAATTTTTCAAACTCTCTTTTTTTTCAAAGCCTTTTTTTTCCAAACCGGTTTAATTTTTACACCCTTTCACTTTTTTAGACCCTTTCACTTTTTTAGACCCTTGTATTTTCTGAAACCGTTTAATTTCTAAAGCTCTTTTATTTTTTTTTCAAACCCATTTATTTTTTCTAACCTTTTTTTCCAACCATTTTTTAATAACCCTTTTACTTTTTTTCAAACCCACTTATTTTTTGTAACCCATTTATTTTTTCAATCGCATTTACTTTTTAAACCCTTTTACTCTTTTAAAAAAATTAATTTCTTTCAAACGCAATTAGTTTTTCAAACCGTTTTAGTTTTTCAACACTTTTGTTTTCTTAACTCTCTTATTTTATCAAAACCTTTAATTTTTTTTCAAACTTGTTTATATTTCAAAGCCACTTATTTTTTCAAAGACAATTATTTTTTTAACCATTTTATATTTTCAGGCCCTTTTATTTTTCCAAACCTTTTAATTTTCAAAACCTTTTATTTTTTTTTACCCATTTATTTTTTCACACGATTTTATTTTTTCAAACTCTATTATTTGTTCAAAAACCTTCTATTTTTTAGAACCCTTTTATTTTTTAAACCAATTTTTTTAAACAATTTATTTTTCTAACCCTTTTATTTTTGTGGAACTATTTTATTTTTTCTAACACTTTTGTTTTTTCTAAACCTTTTATTTTTTCTAACCTTGTTGTCTTTTAGAGCCTTTTATTTTTTCAACCCTTTTAATTTTTACAAACCTTTTATTTTTTCAAACCCTTTTATTTCTTCAAATGCTTTTATTTTCTCAGAACCTTTTAGTTTTTCATAACCCTTTATTTTTTTAGAGTGTATTTCATTTTTCAAACCCTTATATTTTTTTAGATTCATTCTTTGAGACCTTTTTATTTTTTCAAGCCCTTTTATTTTCAGAACCCCTTTTGTTTTTCAAACCCTTTTATATTTTTCAAACCCATTCATTTTTTATAACCCTTTTATTTTTTCTAACCCTTTAATTTTTCATACCCTTTCATTTATTCAAATCCATTTTTTTTTTTTCAAGCCCTTCTACTTTTCAAGACCCCTTTATTTTTTTTTTCAAAAGCTTTCAATTTTTCAACCCCCTTAACTTTTAAAACTCTCTTCTTTCATCAAAACCTTTTACTTTTCAAACTTGTTTCTATTTTCTAAACTATTCAAATTACGAAACCATATTATTTTTTTAACACCTATATATTTTCAAACCCGTTTATTTTTTTAACCCATTTTATTTTTCCAAACCCTTTTATTTTTTTCAAACCCTTTAATTTTTTGAAACCTTTTATTTATTATTTTTTTTGCCCTTTTATTTTTTTCAAATTTTTTATTTACTTCAAACCTGTATTTTTTTAGACCTTTTATTTATTCAAAAACCTTTTATTTTTTCATACCCTTTAATTTTTTAAAACTAATTATTTTTTTAGCCTTTTTATTTTTTACAAATTCATTAATTTTTTCAAACACTTTTCTTTTTTTCAAACCTTTTATTATTTCAAACCAATTTCTTTTTTCAAATAGTTTATTTTTCTAACCTTTTTATTTTTTTCTAATCTTTTGACTTTTTTAGACCCTTTTATTTTTTCAAACCCTTTTATTTTTTCTAGCCTTTTTATTTTTTAAAAACCTTTTATATTTTCAAATACATTTATGTTTTAAAACCTTTATTTTTTTCAAATGCTTCTATTTCCTTAAAACCTTTTATTTTTTTTCAGAACCCTTTATTCTTTCAAAACACATTTCATTTTTCAAACCCTTAAATTTTTTTAAATTCTTTTTTTGATACCCTTTTATTTTTTCAAACCCATTTATTTTTTCAGAACCCCTTTCTTTTTCAGACCCTTTTAGTTTTATGAACCCTTTCATTTTCTCAAACCCTTTAATTTTCTCAAACCCTTTCATTTCTAACACCCTTTTATTTTTTTCAAATCCTTTTATATTTTTAAGCCCTCCTACTTTTCAGGACCCTTTCATTTTTTTGAAACACTTTTATTTTTCCAACCGCTTAATTTTTCAAACTCTCTTACTTTATAAAAACTATTTACTTTTTCAAACTTGTTTATATTTTATTCTTTGAAACCCATTTACTTTTTCCAACACTTTTATATTTTCAAACACTTTCATTTATTCAAACCCTTTTATTTTTTTCAAACCTTATTATTTCTATCAATCTCCTATTTTTTTATATTCCTTTTATTTTTTTTTAAATGCTTTTATTTTTCAAACCCTTTCTTTAACAAACCCTTTTATTTCTTCAAACCCATTCACATTTTCAAACTCTCTTAAACCCTTTCATATTTTGAAACCTTTTTATTTTTTTAAACCTTTTTATTTTTTCAAAACCTTTTTCTTCAAACCCATTTATTTTTTCAAGCCCTTTAACTTTTTCAAACGGTTTTATTTTTTTGAACCCTATTATTTTTTTCAAAACCTTTTATTTTTTTTAAACTTCTTTTCTTATCAAAACCCTTTTTTTTCTAGCCCTTTTACTTTTTCAAGCCCATTTATATTTTCAAACCCCATTATTTTTTCAAAACCGTTTTTTTTCAAACCTTTTCTTCTTTCAAACCCATTTATATTATCAAACCCTTTTATTTTTCAAACCTTTTATTTTTTTTGCTGTGTATTTTTTGAATTTATTTTATTTTTTCAAACCCTTGTATTGTTTTATATATACCCTTCTACTTGTTCAAAGATCTTTTATTTTTCAAAACCAATTTATTTTTTCAAGTAAATTTATTTTTCCAAATAGTTTATCTTTTTAACACTTTTATTTTTTTAACCTTTTTACTTTCGCTAAACCAAATTATTTTTTTCTAACCCTTTTGTTTTCTCTAACCCTTTATTAGTTTAGACCCTTTAATTTTTTTAGTCCCTTTCATTTTTTTACTCTTTTATTTTCTGAAAAACTTTTATTTTTTCAAGCCCCATTATATTTTCAACCTTTTAGTTTTTCAAACACTTTTATTTTGTCAAAAACTCTTATTTTTTAGGAACCCTTTATTTTTTCAGAACCCATTTTAATTTTTTAACCCATATGTTTTTTTCAAACCCTATCAAGTTTTAGACCCATTTACTTTTACAAACCCTTTTATTTTTGCAAACCCCTTTATTTTTTCAAACTCTCTTATTTTATCAAAACCAATTTTTTTTAACCTTTTTATATTTTGAAACCCCTTTATTTTTTAAACCCTTTTATTTTCTCAAATCCTTTAACTTTTCAAACCCTATTTATTTTTTGAAACAATTTTATTTTTCAAACTCTCTTGTCTTATCAAAATCTTTTTCTTTCCACCGATTTTATTCTTTCAACCCATTTTTTTTCAAATTCGATTAGTTAAAAAAACCATTGATTTTTTTAAGCCCATTTATATTTTCAAACCCCTTTATTTTTTTCAAATCCATTTTTTCCAACCTTTTTATTCTTTTGAGCCCTTTTCTATTTTTAAACCCTTACATTTTTTTTCAAACCATTTTAGCTTTTCAAACCAATTTATTTTTGAACCCCTTTTATTTTTTCAGAATCCTTTCATTTTTTTCTCACACCTATTACTTTATCAAACCCATATACTATTTCAAACCCTTTTGTTTCTTCTAAACTTTTATTTTTTCAAGCCGTTTTTTATTTTCTAACCAATTTTCTAAAAAACATTTTTATTTATTCAAAACTTCTATTGCTTAAAACCTTTTTTTAAAACACTTTTATTTTTTCAAAACATTTTATTTTTTTGAAACCATTTATTTTTTAAGACCCTTTTATTTTTTAACCAATTTAATATTTCAAACAATTTTAATTTTTCTAGCCCTTTCATTTTTTCTCAAAACCCTTTTACTTTTTAAAGCCCTTTTAGTTTTTATAGCCCATTAATTTTTTTTTCAAACCCGTTCATATTTTCTAACACTTTTATTTATTAAAACCCGTATATTTTGTCAAACCGTTTTATTTTATGACCATTTTATTTTTTCAACCCAATTATTTTTTCAAACACTTTTATTTTTTCAAACCATTTTATCATTTCAAACACCTTTATTTTGCCAAACCCTTTCACTTTTTTAAAACTATTTTACATTTTCAAATCTTATTTTTTTCAAACTGTTTTATCTTTCAAACCCTTTTATTTTGTCAAACCCTTTTAGTTTTTTGACCCTTTTATTTTTACAAACCCTTTTATTTTATCAAAACCTTTTATTTTTTTGGAACCCTTTCATTTTTTCTAACCCTTTCACTTTTTTCAAAACCTATTATTTTTTTAAACCCTTCTATTTTTTCAAAACTTTTTATTTTTTCAACCCTGTTCTTTTTTCAAACTCTATTATTTTATCAAAACCTATTTTTTTTAAACCATTTATATTATAAAGGCCTTCTATTTATTTAAAACCCATTTATTATTTCAAAAACTTTTATTTTATTAAACTATTTTATTTTTTCCAACCTTTTTTTCTTTAGACCCTTTTATTTTTTCAAAATGCTTTGATTTCTTCACAGCACTTTTATTTCAAACCCCTTTATTTCTTCCAACCCTTTTCTTTATTCAAACCCTTTTACTTTTTCAAACCCTTTTCTTTTTTCAAACCTTTTTATTTCTTAAAGCCCTTTTAATTTTTTTCAAGCCTTAAAATTTTTTTAGAACTTTTTATTTTTTTAAACCCTTTTATTTTTTCAGACCCATTTATTTTTTTCAAACCCTTTTGTTTTTAAACCCTTTTATGTTTTGACCTCTTTTTATTTTTTCAGAACACTTTTATTTTTTCAAGCCCTTTTATTTTTTCAAACCTTTATATTTTTTTAAACTTTTTTTTAGAACCCGAGCATTTTTTCAAAGCCTTTTCTTTTTTCTAACCCTTTTATTTTTTCAAACCTTTTTATTTTTTTCTAATACTTTTATTTTTACAAACCGTTTCAGTTTATCTAACCCTTTTCTTTTTACAAACCCTTTTTTTGAACTTTTATTTTTTTCAACCCCATTATCTTTTCAAACACTTTTATTTTTTCAAACACTTTCATTTTTTCAAACCCTTTTATTTTTTCAACAGCTTTATTTTTTCAAACCATTTTATTTTTTCAAACCCATTTATTTCTTTCAAACCCTTTTATCTTCATAAACCCTTTTATTTTGTTGAAACATTTTTTTCTTCAAACCTTTTTGTTTTTTCAAACCTTTTTTTAGACCTTTTCTTTTTTTAGAGGCCTTTTGTTCTATTAAAACCCTTTTATTTTTTTGAAACCTTTTTATTTTTTCAAACTCCTATATTTCTTTCAAGCCCTTCAACTTTTTAAGAACCCTTTTATTTTTTCTAAAATTTTTTTTTTCAACCCCTTATTTTTATTAAACAATTATTTTTTTCAAAATCTTTTATTTCTTCAAATCCTTCTATTTTTTTAGACCATTTATTTTTTCAAACCCTTTTCTTTTTCAAACCATTTTATTTTTGAACCCTTTCTATTTTTTTAGAAACCTTTATTGTTTCAACCCCTTTTATTTTTTAAAACCCTTTTTTTAAACCTTTTTTTTTCAAACTATTTTGCTTTCTCTAGCACTTTTATTTTTAAAGTTGTTTCAAATCTTCTAACCTTTTTATTTTTTAAAACCCTTTACTTTTTTGAACACTTTTATTTTTTTAACCTTTTATTTTTTTCAAACACTTTTATTTTTTAAAAATGTTTTATTTTTTTCAAACCCTTTTATTTTTTCAAACCCATTTATTTTTTTCAAACCATTTTATTTTTAAACCTTTTTTTTTGGAGAACTTTTATTTTTTTCAAGCCCTTTTATTTTTTTCAAAACCTTTTTTCTTCTTACCCTCTTCTTTCTTCAAACCTATTTATTTTTTGAAACCCTCTTATTTCTTTTTTAGCCCTTTTATTTTTTTAGAACCTTTTAATTTTTTTCAAACCCTTTCATTTTTTGAAACACTTTGATTTGTTAAAACCCATATATTGTGTCAAAACCTTTTATTTTTTAACCATTTTATTTGTTAACCCAACTATTTTTTCAAACACTTTTATTTTTTCAAACCATTTTATTATTTCAAGACCTTTGTTTTTCAATCCCTTCATTTTTTTGAAACCATTTCACTTTTTCAAATCCTTTTATTTTTTTCAAACCATTTTAGTTTTTTGAACCGCTTAATTCTCATTTTTCTATTTTCTATTTCATTCTAGTTTTTTCTATTCTCAATTTATTCTATTACATTTTCTTGTGTTTCCCTTTTTAGTATTCTTTTTTTACCTATTTTTCATTCTATTCTCTTTTTCATATTCCCTTTTTATTGTGTTCTCTTTTTTTATTATCTTTTTTTTTCAATTCCCTTTATTTCTATTTGCTTTTATGTATTCTTTTTTCCTCTATTTTATTCTATTTCTTCTTTTTTATTTTTTTGTATTCCATTTTTTTAGTTATCATTTTCTATTTGCCTTTTTATTTCTTTTTTTCTATTCTCCTTTTTTCTGTTGACTTATTTTTTCTATTCTTTATCTATTTCTGCTATGTTTTCTCTATTTTTTTAATTTAATATCTTCTATTTATTATATTCTCTACTTTTTTAATTTTTTCCATATTCCCTATTTATTTCTACTATTTTTTTGTTCTTTATTTTTATTATCAACTTCTTTCAACTATTTTTTTTGTTTTCTATATTTTTTAAATTCTCTAATTTCTCCATTCTCGTCTTTTCCTATTCGTTCTTTATTTATGCTATTTTTTCTAATTCTCTATTTTTCTATTACCTTTTTGTTTTTATTCTTTATTTATTTGTATATTTTACTTCTATTTTTCATTCTTTATATTTTTGATGTTTTCAATTCATAGTTTTTCTGATTTGTTTTTCCAACTTATTTAATTCTACTACTCTATTATATTCTCTATTTAATTTTACTATTCTTTATTTATTTTTAATTTTTTATTTTCTTTATTGATTTCTATTATGCTTTTTATATCCCCTATTTTTTGTATTCTTTTTTTTTCTATTCTTTTTCTTATGTTTAATATTTTTTTTTCTATTTTTAGTTTCTACCCCTATTTTTAATATTTGCTTCTTCTATTTCGTTTTTTCTATTCCCTTTTTATTCAATTGCTTTTTCTCTATTCTCTTTTTTCTATGCTTTTTTTTCTATACTTTTAGTTTCTCAATGCTTTTTTTTATTTTAATTTTTTCTATTATTTTTTCTACTCTCTTATTTTTTTTTCATTTTCTTTTTTTCTGTGTTTATTCTTTTTTCTTCTAATCTTCTTTTTTAATTTGCTACTTTCCCATCTCTTTTTATCTATTTTCTATTTTTTCTATTCGATCTTTCCCTATTCTCTATTTATTTTTACTATTTCTTTCTTTTCTCTATTCTTTTCTATTACATTTTTTCCATTCTCTATTTACTTCTACGACTTTCCTCCTATTATCTATTCTTTATAGTCTCTATTTTTCAATTCTCATTGTTTTTATTATCTATTTATTTATGCTATTTTTTATTCATGATTTGTAATATTTTCTACTTTTCTATTTTTTCCTATTCTCTACTTGATTCTACTATTTTTCTATTCTCTATTTTTTTATTACCTACTTCTTTCAACTATTTTTTATATACTATCTTTTTAAATTCTCTGATTTCTATATTCTTTTCATCCTATTCTCTATTTATTTCTATTATTTTTTTTCTATCCTCAATTTTTGTTATTATCTACTTCTTTTAATAATTTTTTTATATTCTATATTTTCAAATTCTTTAATTTCTATATTCTTTTTTAGTATTCTCTATATATTTTCACTATTTTTTAATTTTATATTTTTCTATTACTTTTTGTTTCTATTTTCCATTGATTTCTACATTTTTTCCTTTTTTGAATTCTTTATTTTTATCTATTTTAATCTATTTTTTCTATTCTCCTTTTTTCTATTTTCTATTCTTTTTTTAATTTCTTTTTTATTCCTTTTTTAATATATTTCTTTTTTTAATTCCCTTTTTTCTAGTCTCTTTATTTTATTTTCTTTTTATCTATTTTTTTCTATTTTATTTTCTTTATTCCATTTTCTTCTATTCTCTATTTTCATCTTTTCTATTTTCTTTGCTTATTACCTTTTTCATTCTCATTTTCTTCTATTATTCTCATTTTCTTTTGAATTCTTTTTCAATTCTCTATTTCTTTCTAATACTCAATTTAGAAATTAGTGAGTGATTTTCTAACATTCCATGCAAGCCCTAACTTCAATTAGGTTGGTAATCCTATTATGCATGCAACTCCAAAATCTAAAAGAATATAAACTAACCTAACCTAAGAAAGTTAGAAAGTTACCTTAATTGGTGCTCCCCTGCAACGGCGCTAAAAATTTTATTGCAAATCTCCAAGTGCAAAGTTATCTAATGTAGTAATATCTTGGTGAGTACGGGATCGAATTCACAATGAGCAAATATGATTAGGTCCTTTTCAACTTAACAAAAGTCTAAACTAATGAAACAAATGATTCCTAATTTTAAAATCAATCCTAAACCTATTCCTACGCTCTAATCAATGCAATAATGCATGATATGCATGAAACAATGCATGAATGACTTAGTCCTAGAAAAGCAAAATATTAAGATGCATGCTAAAATTCTTCTAAGTATGAAACTACTTGTATATAACCTATGTTTCAAGGCTCTATACAACTGACAAAAATGATCTAAACCTAAACTTAATAGATTGAATTTATACCTTAATGATGCATGTTTCAAACAAAACAAATGGAATTGAAAAAGAATCTGAAACAAAGAAAATATGCATAAATAAAGATGACCAATACAATCTGAAACTACAGAATTTCTGCACACAGGTAGTTTGTTCACTTTGTGTTCAAGCCCTTTGTTTCTAGACTTCCCGAATTATTTTCACTTGAAACTTAGGCTTTTGAATGTAAACCTTTCAAAGTTCAATTTCGTCAATTTTTACAAAAAAAAAAATTCAATGATTTGATCAGGTAATCAATTCCAAATTTTCGAACAAAAACATGTCTACTATAGAAATCTGTATACAGACTATTTTACTAGTATGTGTTTAAGCCACTGAGAATCTAACTTCCCAAAAATCTTTTTTCTTTAAAATTTATGTAGTTTAAATTTATTTTATTAAGAAACAATTCCTCCAAATTTCAAGACAAAATAATATCATTGAGTAGATTTTAAAGTGTCAAGATTTTGACTAAAAGCACCACTATATGCTATCTTTTTGTGTAGTCTCTTTTTTAATCCGAATTTTAACTTTTTACTCATAAATTTCAGATCTAAGAATTAAATTTTCAAAAACTAAAACTCACCATAAATCTCATGCAATGATTCTAAAACCTAATTCCATCCTTAAGTTATGCAAGATCTAAACACAATAATCAAAATACTATAAAAACAATGAATTTAAATGTAGTAAAACTTGGAATTGGAATGTAGTGAACTTGAATGTAAATGTAGTAGAACAAATATTTAAATGTAGTGAGCATGAATTTAAATGTAGTTCAAGTAGTAGAATACTTTTCTAAAATCGCATCAATCATAAGATTCACCCATTATTTTAAACATAACAATGTAGATTAGGGTTGTCAATCCCATCAAAAACATCATTATCAAAACAAAAGATCAACCATGTAAAAGACAAGATCTAAAAGCAAAGTAGAATTTTACTAATGAAGTGGTGTTCTTTAAAAAGAATTTACATCAACTGAAACCAAAAAGAATTACTACTTACACTAGGATGGATTGGAACCACCTTCTTCTTATGGATGGTGGACCAAGTTGGTGGTGGTGTGACCAATACCGAACCTTCTTTATGAGCATTTTTTATGGAGAGAACTTGAACAAGAGAGAATGTAGTAAAGAGAGGATTAGTAGAGGGAGAGAGAAACAACCATAGCTAGGGTCCTTCAAACTTCCTTAAGTAGATTTTGGCATTCCAAGTCCCTCTTTCATGAAACTCCTTTGAAAATTGCAACAATCTCCTTTGAGATGGGGCTTGTTTCTTAGCCAACAAGTTTGGATGAGATTTGGATTGAGTAAAAGTGAATTTTCTTGCTAAAGTTCTAAATGAACCCACCTTTTGATTTTTTTGCTAAAACTTGCCAAAGGATAGGGCCCACCTTTGATGAGACAATCTCAATCCCAAGTAGGAAAATCATAGCGACAGTCTCGAGGTCATAACTTTCTCATTTCAGCTCCAAATTACACAATCTTGGGCAATAGATATTTACTTTGAAAGAGCTTTCCAATGGTGCCAATATTGGCTCAATCTGATGTACGGTTTGAGAGATATGATTATTTTAATCCAGACTATCCTAAAAAAACCAAGATTGACTTTCCTTCTTCGATACAGCTCTTCTTTTTTTCAATTATCACTTTCTCTTTCCTTCTTAATCTCCAAGATTGATAAAAGGAGGAGTCTTGTGCTGAAAATGTCCTTAGATTTGAGCCAAAAGCAATGGCAATAAGGCCCACTTGAAGAAGGGCCCACTTTTCTTCAGTTTTTCTTCAATTTTAAGTGGAGTAGGGTCCACCTCCTTGGCTGGACGTCCAAGGCTGAGGAAGAGCATCCCTTGGATGTGCAAAATACTACTTGAAAGGATAGGGATCTATCTCCTATGATTAGCTTATCCTTTTCCAACTAAAACTCTCTTTTCTCTCATGAATTATCTCATTTCTTTCTTAAATTTTGCATAAATAATGGGGAGACAATTTAAAAGAGTTTAAGTGTGATCCAAACATGAAAATAGAGAAGACTTGGATGTGCATGCTTATGTGTGGGTCCCCTTGTGGTTTTGCAAACTTCTTATTGCATTATTTCTTTAATTACTGCATCATCATGGTATTTCATCGAATTTTTTTATAAAATTCGATAGGTACAATTCAAGTGGAATGAATGAACTCCCTTTTACCCATGACACATGTGTGAGCTCTCCACATGTGTGAATGTTTGCATGGTCTGCTGACTTCAAATTCTTCTCTGTTCTTATTCTGATCAGCACAATTTCATCTCCAATCTTCACTGCAAACCCAATATGATTTTATAAGCTACATGTGGGTCCTAATCAAGAATCCTAATGTCAATAGGATTCTTTATTCAGGAAGGGTATCTCTTCCAATTGACAGCTAGTGGGTCCCAGTTTTTACAGTACCTGTAAAAAAAGATTAAACGATAAAAATTAATAGAGCTCTAGTCCAACTATGACTCTTCGCAAATAGTCTTGATTCAACTAGGATTCCTCCAAAATTTTGAAAAATGATATGAAACAAGTGGAATATTGTAGTGACTGATGATTCCAGTGATTTCATGCATGAAACTATGACATTTTATGTGAAATGATAGTTTTACCCGTGAAGTCACAAATGCATGATTGCAAACTCATTTCACATGAAATGATAGCATAAGATGACATCATTGTAAATGTTTTGACTTAAATAAACTAATGATGAATTAATTTCAAATCATTTCATGAGGATCAAGGTTTAACAAATATTTTGAAAATTAGGATTTCAAAAAAAGCAATTTTCATGATTTTGTGCTAAAATGATGATTTTTGAGAGAATTATGCATTAAACATAAAATATGGATTTCAAGTGCACTAATCATGATTCTACCCTAGTTGATGCAGTTTAGAATGATTAAGTCCTTAAAATAGATGAAATTATATATGAAAAAGTGAAGTCTTAAGGACTCATCAATAGGGTTTTAGGGGTTTAGGGTTGTAGGATATAAGGTTTAGGGTTTAGTCTTTTAGGTATAGGGTTATAGGGTTTAGGGTTTGGGCTTTGGGGTTTAGGGTTTCGGCTTTGTTGTTTGGGGTTTAGTGTTTTGTGTTTAAGGTTTACGGTTTAGGGTTTGGGGTTTGGGGTTTAGGGTTTAGGGGTTTAGTTTTCAGGGTTCAGGGTTTAGGGTTTGGGTTTGGGGCTTGGCGTTTAGGGTTAAGGTTTAGGCTTTAAGGTTTTAGGTTTGGGGTATTAGGTTTCGGTTAAGGGTTCAAGGTTTAGGCTTTTAAGATTTTAGAGTTTAGTGTTTGTGTTTAAGGGTTTTGGGGTTTAGGGATTAGGGTTAAGCATGTAGAGTTTAGGGTATAGGGTTTAAGGTTGAGGGTTTTAGTGTTTAGAGTTCATGGTTCCGGGTTCAGTGTTCAGGTTTTAGGGGTTTTGGGTTGTAGTGTTTAGGTTTTAAGGTTTTAGGGTTTAGGGTTTTAACGTAGCAGGGTGTAGGGTTTAGGGTGGTTTAGGGTTTTAGGTTTTAGGGTTAGGGTTCAAGGGTTCAAGGATCAGGTTTAGGGTTTAGGGTTTTGGGTTTGGGTTTTGGCTTAGCATTTTGGGTTTTGGGTTTTTGGTTTAAGGTTTTAGGGATTAGTGTTTAAGGTTTAGGGTTTAAGGTTTTAGGGTTTAAAGTCTTTTGTTTAGTGGTTTTGGGGTTAGAGTTTAACAATTAGGGTTTAGGGTATAGGGTTGAGAGTTGAGGGTTTTAGTGTTTAGGGTTTAAGGTTCTAGGTTCAAGGTTCAAGATTCAGGTTTTAAGGGTTTAGGGTTTTAGGATTTAGGTTTTACAGTTTTAGGGTTTAGGGTTGGGTTTTAGGGTTTAGAGTTTAGGTTATTAAGGTTTTAGGGTTTAGGGACTAGGTTTTAGGGTTTAGGGTTTAGGGTTTGGGCCGGTTTAGGGTTTAGGGTTTAGGGTTTAGGATTAGCACCAAGAACCGACCAATCTTCACAAAGTATCCTGTCTCTCCCTCATGTCTTTCTTGACTTACCAAGATTGAGAATCAACAAAGCCACACATGAGGAGAAAATCAACATGCAAAGATTTACATGGTTGGCAAACTCACCACATCCATGGAAAACTAATTTTCACTATTCAGCCCAACATGGTTGGTTAATCTCTATAAACCACGGAGGAGAAAGCTCTTTCCTCTCTCACACTAAGTCTAGGGTTATAGATTATATTAACATATAATCTACTTTTTCTTGGCCCTCCTAAGAAACCATGTGTTAGTCAAGAAGAAAGCCTGCTACAATAACCAAAATACCTACAATCCTAAATCTAATCATTAGCCAATCTAATGAACCAACCTAGTTACACTGGAATAAAAGACAAAAACCAACAACAATGTAACAACTATGTTTAATTGTGATACAAGGTGTGGGATGAGAAAATAATATAGAAATCCATGATCAACTTCTATGCGAACAACACTGATGCCATGAGGAAAGCTATCCAACACAATCTTACTATAAGTTACCCCCTTCTATCCTTAGAAATTTTTAGTGTTATAAAATGACAATTACTTTTCATTACAGGAGGGATGGATGGATAAAATCCTGGAATGGGAGACTTGTACAAAATCAGTGGCTTGCCTTAACAAGTAAGCTAAGCATTCACTTTTGCATGAAACAATTTTTTCCAAGCACCATACTAATGATAAAATTAAACTTGTAGGTACGTGGTAGAAAGTGTTCAACTAGCATGTGATTCTGCATACAAGGTTGTTGATCAAATTCAACATTAGGAGTAAAGGGAAGGAAGAAATTTTGTATTCAATTAAAATTACTTTATGTAGTTTCATTCTTGGGTGTTAATCCAGATTGAATGTTCATTGATCATAGATGATGATCTCTTTTCTTGGCTTCCAGTTGTTCAAAAAAGGTTTCACAAGCTGGTGTGAGATTGGCAGTGGTTCTCAATTAGAGCTTTGACAAAAGTGCTAGGGAAAAGTTCTCAATGATCGCAGTAGTTTCAATGCTTGTAGGAGCTTATGCAAAGTCCATTATATGGCTTAAGGCATAATTCATATGGAGTTATAACTTGTAAACCTACCAGTAGAGAAGTCCAATGTTTAGAACTGAGTTCTTAGAATTTAAAATAGTTTGGGGTGAAAGTAGTTATTCAGCTATGGTGGGATCATATATGGATCATATATTACAATGGTATCCACATAAGTGTGCACCGCCTCTATTTGGTAAGAAAGTTCTCATGTCATAATGAAATCATCACCCTTACTCTCATGGCCATAATTGTATACTTTAACCAATCTGATGACTCCCACAAGGATACTTTAACCCATAAATCATCAATAGCGGGAATCCAACCTAATGACCGAAGATCCCAAGAATTAGGTTTACTGGGAAAAACAAGCGAACTCAATGATTAGAATACCGATATAATGAGAATATGTGGTTCTCAAAACAAAAAACTCATCCCTATAATATTATGTTATGAGAGGTTAAATGTCAGTACATTACCTATAGCTAGTGAGATTAGATTTAATCCTTAATGAGATCTATAGCTTATATGGTGGGGTGCACAGCTGTAGAAGCACCCTTAATAGACTCATCTATATGAGTGTGAAAGTGAGGCCACTGTCTATAAGAATTTGGGCAAATTCTCTAGAGCACTCATAAAATCCAGGATAAAGCACATGGTCGTAAAGTGCTGAACTATGGACTCCAGCATATAATACTTTGTATATTTTTTGACCGAAATACAGAATTGAAGTTCAAGACTCCGGTCACTTCAACTCCTAAAGGTTTGAAAATTTTATCATGATGGTGAGGTTCAACCTTTGTCACCTTACCAGTATAATGCTCCCTGAATATTTTGAAATAGGGGGGGATTGTTGGGTTTTAAGGGGTTTCAAACTTGAGTTTTATACAAAGAGAGCTTTGTGGTTTTTTCAAGAGTCCCACATCAAAAAAGTATAAACTCTTTGAATCAGTAGCTATGCACATCCTTGTCTTTATACTTCAAGCTATTTTGGGCTCTTTTGCTACAAGCCCTATGCGTGCACACGAGCCGGGCTTGGCCTAAGGATCTCAATCCAAAAATCGTTTAACCAAGTGCATGTCCGCGATGCGTATCCTGCGTGATTATCATGAGTAGGGGGGGTGCAAATCCTTGCCCAGCCTTCCTCGGGGAACCCATATTGTGATATGCAAGTGGCATCCTTTTGCTAAAATTTATTTTTAAATCATTTTTAATTAAGTACTTCAAGCATTTTTCAAATTAAATGTATTAAACATCTTTTATTAATGGGTTAATTAAAAACTCATTTAACAAGGGACGTTAATGGGTTCATTAAAACTCATTTAAATGGACGTTTAAAATTCAAAAATTCTAATGCCTTTTTCTTAAATGGGCTTTTAATGGTGATTTCAAAGGCATATGTTTAATACCCAATGGCTATTTTTATTATAAATTGGGCAGCTGGGTTCAAACGATGATACAGAATTTTTCCTCCTCCTCCTATTTCCCCAATTTTCTTTACTTCTGAGCACTCTCTGTTGGAGACCAGCTGATCTAAACTTTGTGTGTAACCAAGGGAGATCGTACTGTGGAGGCCGTTGTATCCTGGGGGCGATTCCAGCTGAGCACCTCTTCGCATCTAGGTTTTATCCAAAGGGGCAGAACTCGGAACTCATCCTAAAGAAAATGTCCACTGATGTGCTTCGGCCAACAACTATTGTTCATGATTTCCATCAATTTTTCCCATCACAACATCCTTCCACAGCACAGCAGATTAGGTATTGTTGTTTCAATTTATTTCTATTACTACAGCAGTTTCTAGCTTTCATCTCTATAACATGAAATTCATTATTAACACTATGATTTTCTTTTGTAAAGCAAGTAAAAGAAGAAAAGAGGGAAGTGCAAATCAAATTTCATTTCAGCACAAGGTCACGAATCACTTAATTGTGAGCATGAAGAGGTTCAAACAATGCTTTGACGTGGTGAAGTTCTGCGAAGTGCAAACTTGCGATGGACATTTGGAGTAGTGATTTTGTATCAATGTTCAAAATTGAGAATAGAAAATGAAGAAAAAAAAAAAGAAGCAAGCAGTTACGAATTGGCCGTGACCATGGATATACTCGAACAATACCTAATTTGAGCAAGCTACAATAGAGCTCTTACATCAAAGGTAACTCAGAGCCATGGGAAGAAATCAGGGCAAGAAGGGTTTAAATCCAAACCCCAACTCATCATGCACTAAAACACCAAAACTGCAAGCAAAAACCCAAATCCCAACTCGTCGTTAGCAAAACCCCAAAAAAGCCATAGGTATTCCTTGAAATTGTGGGCCCATTCTGGTGCATATCCGTGAAGCATATGAACTATGGTGTGTGTGAAGCATGCTTTGCATCAATTGAAACATGAAAATCACCAAAAATAATCAAACAAGAAACATACAAACCCAAGGTATGGGTTCAGCCATGAACAATACACGAAGAAAATGAAGTTCAGAACCCTCACTAGCCATCATACTAACAAAGAGGAAAAGGGGAGGCTCAAAAATTCGACTGGAACTCAAGGACAAAGGTCGCCGAGCAGCTTTCTTACTCGCAGTCTCGGCTTGGGAATTTTGAAACATGCAGAGTAAAAAAAAAAGCAAGATCTTTATGCTTACTCATGTTTTGCCTAAGCTCACGGTCACCACTTTTCTCCCCCTCTTCCACAATCACGGTTGTTTTGAGCAATGGGACCCATTGCTTAGTGGCTCACTCTCCCAAATGTGATCATTCAAGTTCCCACAGCACGATGAACTCACTTCAGGTTTCATTTCAAAAAACAAAAATGGTTTTCTTCAATGCCAACACCACCCGAGTTTCAAGTTAATCTTGAACAAACCCAATTTTGAGCCAAATTTGTCATCTCAAATTGTTTTGAAATCAAAATTCAACAAAGCCAATTTTTTCCCTAAATTCCATCTCATTTTGACTTATGTCAAGCCAAGTCAAAACCTAAAACTTGATTTTGAAAATAAACCAAACTTCATGAAATTCCAAACCCAAATCCATTTCAAATTTCAAACCTTGATTTTTCTTAAAATCTCAGGAATTCATTTTGTGGGTGTTCCATACAATCCTCATGGAGATGCTACTCTAGATAACTATAATAAATACGCCAAAAACAAAAATCAAATCCATTCCCAAAATCTAAACCAAATTCACAACTACTAGTTTGTCTAATACCTTAGGGATTCATTTTGTGGGTGTTCCCCATAGTACCCACAAAGATTTTTGTTTTGATATCTATGAAAATTAGGGCAAAGAAAATTAGATTCCTTATTATTTTGCCAAATTCTATCATCAAGCCCTTCATGGTTTTTTTAGAATCTCAATACTTCAAGTCTAGGCCTACAACCTACCTTGACAAAACTACATTTTCATCAAGCCATTCTTCTTCCACAGATTGGCTATTTTAAGGCACAATGAGTCCAAAGCCATCCTTTCTTCATTTCACCTTGATGGGGCACTTGTTGACCCATAAAAAATCACAAACGTTAAAAATGTTATAGTGAAGACATCACAAGTAAATTCCAAGTTCAAGGGCACATAAACCCTAGAGTTATGAATGACATCTGGATGTTCAAATATGATGAAACTCACTCAAAAGACTTTAGATGTGCTCAGAGTGCAGCAGTTCAAATTCCCAACTTACTGGACTTCATTTGGTCACTCAACTAAATGATAAGTTCTTAAACCTGCATATTTTCATACATCTTTTGGACTATTTTAAGGACTTATTAACTTGAAAGAGCCTTATTTAGTGTGATATCATGAGTTCATGCATTTTAAATTCATTTTTATATTTTTCTGCATAAATTGTTTAAAAAATCACACTTTTTGTATATATTCATGAAACCTGCCATTTTTGGAAAGTTTTGTGAAAATAATTTTTCTCATGATATAAATTGAGTTTTAATCATTATTAGTTCATTCATATAAAATCATGATGAATGGTGTACATTTTCATTGTCATTTCATGAGAAATGGGTTCGCATTCACGCATTTGTGATCTTAGGGGTAAAATTATCTTTTTACATGAATTTACATTTGTTTTGTAGGAAATTGATGATATGAGTCCCATTTGTAAAGAATTGAGGCAAGGAATTGATTTTCAAGAAAAAGGAGAGAAAATTGAAGAGAAAAAGAAATTGGAAGAAAATTGCAAAAAACTGGCTTCATGGTCCCACACACACATACACATGCGTGGGGTACACTTGTAAAACATCCAAGTTGGGTCCATTTACTTGTTGCACATTTTCAAGAGATTTTGAAGAAAATCTAAAGAATATATCATCAAAGATAGATAAGGAAAGCCACATAGGAGTTCTTTTTAGAGAAAGAAATGACTTAATTCAAAAAAAATATCCAAGCAAGCTATTCCACATCCAAAAGAGGATTTAATTCAGATTTTGGCTGAAAAGGAAAAGGAAAAAAAATCAAGAGGGTTATCTTCAAAGATCTCTTCAAGTTTGGAGCCAACAAGGAGAACTTTCCAAAAAAGGAAAGTTGATGATGCAAAGAGATAAAAGGGGAACTTTTACACCTCATGTGGGCCAAGTTTGATTCCAATAGAGGATTCTTATCTCTAAATTATCTCTCAAAAGATCTCAATGCAAGGTGGCAAAGACAAAGAAGGAAAGAAGCATCTAAGAGAGACTTCTAATCAAAACAAGCAAAGAAAGAAAAGAAAAATAAAAAAAATCCCAAAAGATATTGCACGTCCAAAACATTGTTTGGAGCCCTTTTTCTTTCGTTTTCATTATTATTTTTAAGATTTTAGAGTTTGAGAAAGAGTAGGACTTGAAAAGGTATAAATAGGGCGCCCCTCTCCATAGTCTTCGTGGAAGAATTACCCACCTCCCACCTCTAGATTTCTACATTCATCTCTCCCTCTCTTGTTCTCTACATCTTAAGTCATCAAGGAGGCCTAGCCCTAAAGCCACACCACCAACCTTGAAGTGTCAATTAGAAGGAGGAATTCTCATCCATCCTAGTATGTAATTGTTTGCTTTTTAACATCAATCTTTTGTAAAACAATTTCATGCTAGTAAAATTTGTTTCTTTTCAATTGTTCTTGTCTTTGATTTTGTGGTGTTTATAATTTTAGTCCTGTTTGTGATTGGGTTAATTTTCATTCTTGTTTAAATATTGGGATAGAATTGGAATCACAACTAGTAACCCATCTTAGTATCATTTTCAATATACTTTGTTTCTTTGTATACATTGTATGTTTGAAGGCAATGCAAGATGGAGTTAAAGAGGTTTGAGTGAAAAAAGATTAGAGGCCAATTCTGAAATTTATTTCTACATGGAATGCAAATTTTTTGTTCCCACTTAGATTGACGACCTAAGATGAAGAATAAGACCCTAAGACAACACTTCTAATCTTTTTGTACCTAGATTAAGATAAGAAATTGGAAGAGCAATCTACCGCCTTTGACTTTCTGTTATTACTACCTTTGACTTCCTTTGTTTACTGCCTTTGACTTCCTGCAATTTTATTTTATTTTCTACACTTTTGTTATTTTCTTGTTATATTCATGTTGATTTTAAGTTTTGTTTTTGCATAGTTTGATGGTTGGATTAGAGTTCATTGCATTTATTTTCATATCATAAGATTTTGTGCATATTTAAGTTGATGCAAATTAAGCCTTCAGATCTAAATCTAATGATGAAATTTGGACTCAATATATAAACAACATAACTTAATAGTTTCAACAAACTGTAGAAACAGTTTTTGACCAAAAGTTCGAAGTGGGTAGACCAGTTAAATCATAATATTTTTCTTTGAAACTTGGGAAAATTATAGTTTAGGATGTGGTCTTTCATTCTTTAGAATTTTAGGTCAAAATAATTTCAGAAGGCTTGTAAACCAGAGGCTTAAACTTTGCTAATCAGTCAACTCAGATCAGAATTTCTACATAGAATTTTACAAAGTTGTAATGTTCATGCATTCATAACTTTTTCGTCTTAGATCCTTTCTTACTTCTTTTTTTTTTTTTTTTTGTTAGTTGCTTGCATTAGTAGAGCATAAATTTCAGCCATTAAATTTAGATTTACGATGCATTAAAATAGTTCAAATTATGTAAAATAGTTCAGCATACTAGTTCTTCATACTTAGAATTTTTCAGCCTCTCATGGCATGGATTGCATTACTAATTTTACTAACTTTCTAATTTTAAATTTTTTTCTAGTTTTATATATTTGGTTGTTTTAGTTAATTTCCATAATTAAAGATCTTTCTAAATTTTTGTAATTAAAGATTTTAAATTGGAAAGTTTTCTAGTTTTGGAAATTCTAACTTAGGAAAGTTTTTAACTTTTGTTTATTTTGTTTCTATCATTGTTTAGTTTAGTTAGTTTCTAATTTTAGTTTTTATTTTTAGAAATTCTAACTTGTGTTTTAGTTTTGCAGTAATTTTAGTTTTATTTAGGATTTTTAGATTTAGGTTTTTAGTTTTAGGAAAGTTTCATTTTATTTTGTTGTAATTAATTTAATTTTGGTAAAGTAGGAATGATGGTTATAATTTTTAGCTTTTAGGCTAGTTTTAGATTTTGAATTAGGACAGGTACAAATTGAAAAAGGAACCTTAAAATACATAGCTCCCTGTGGATTCGACCCCATACTTACCGGGATATTACTAAATTGCGGCTCTGCACTTGGAGCTCACGATCACTAAATAAACATCAAATTCAAGGTTCATTCACTCAAAACCATGGGTGTCTTCGTGTGTATTAAACAGGACCACTTTTAAGTTTACTATCTTTATACTGATTATATAAGACGATTAACATATAAATGGTTATTATGAGTGCGTGTACTCTTAATCCCGATACAAATAATAGACACATACATTTAGTATTTGGCATTTTGATTTACAAAGAAGTGAGACCTTTTATGGGTCAATAATCTCAATAAATTAATGACTACACTACGTATATGGTGGATATTAATTTATTGATGGACTCGACATCCTGTAATAGAGATTGATGATATCCCCTTGATGAAGCTTATAAGTTTTGATTATCTTAAACCCTACAGGTGGACCTTGTGCCCAACATATCAAATAAGTTAAGTGTAAGGTCTTGAGGAATTACAAAGATATTGATTAAATATAGTTGTCAATAATTATTTAATCAATGGATATTTGAAATCTTAACATGGGGGGATTAATAAGCATTTAATAACAAGAAGCTCAAAATATTACTTTAAGAATAAGGACAGGAGTGCAATTATAATTCTCTAGTAGACCGACTTGTAATTTATGAAACTAGGATTCTAATTTGGGTCAAATTAGGGTTTCCTATTTCCATAAAAATTCTATTCTTTATTTCCTTCTTAAGGTCCCTATTGTAGCCTATAAATATGCACTATTGCTCTCTAGGAAACATAATAAGAGAAATTTTGTTTTTTAGAGCAAAGAGAATTTGTAGAAGAGGCCCACACCCCACTACGAGTTCAAGTATAGAGGAATACAATAGAAGGTCTTAAGATTTTCGGGCCACTATAACGCCAAAATCAAATCAAAGAGATCTCCAAGTATAGTTCTTGAATTATCATCATCTAAAGTTATTTTTATAGTAATATGCATGTAATATTAAGGGATCCTAGTGGATGCCTCCTAACATTGGTAACAGAGCTAATCTTGATACTGCATATGGATTGAACAGAACATGGTAAGATTATAGGTTGCTATAAAAAAAACAATGAAATTGCATTTGTTGTACTTAACCCTAGTTTTGCAGCGAACTATCTAACATTTGTTTGTAGCAGTTAATCTAGCTATCATGGTTATCATGTGTTATGTTATGTGAATGGATCCCACAAATCAAATTCGTGGTTATTGTTTTACATATTTTATAATATTTTTGGTGATATAATTGTATTGACATAGCATGTAAACTCCATTCATTAAGAGTCTTAAGATTCAATGTAATTTTTCATGGTAATGTCATTATATTGATATAGCATATGAACTCTCTTCATCAGGAGGCTTAAGGTCAGTGTAATTTTTTTTTAAGAAAGGACACAAGTTCTAAAGGCAGTAATTCATTTTCGAAGGAAGAACTTCATGAAAAAAATCTGGTCCGGGGGCAATATCCCTGTGCCCTTGTTAGGGACGCCGCCCCCAGACCCCCTTTGCGAAGCACATGTTTTGAAAAAGTGGCAATCAAGAAGACAAAGGATCCTACTTGGCCATGATAGCTAGGACTCTTTTGCTCGTTGTCTTTCATATTTTGTGCTTGGATGTCTATTGGTATTATAACCTACTAAATATGATATTAGACCTATTTAATAATGTTTAAAATGATAAAAGTAGTAAAGATAGGGTAACCTAGACATCTTGGTAACGTATTACTTCAAGATTCTAAACTGGTCTTAATTAAACTATTTTACAATAACCTTCATTATTAAATTACTAAGTTGAAGAGAGAAACCTTTAGTTCCTACAATCTCTATCATTATTTTGTAGGAGATATAATTTATTTATGTGTTGACCTTAGAGTCTTTCTCCTCATTGGATGAGTTAATTATGGAATCTCAAGTACAAACTCTCATATGGATGATTTAGGGTAATTATTAGTATAGGTCACTTCTCCATCTGATGAGCTCGAACACAGAATAATGGACCTTCAATAATGGTGTACACTTAGCTACAAATAACAGTATGCTCTCCATCTAAATCACTGCTATTATTTATAGGACCAAAGTCATGGCAACTATTTGGTTTTACTTAGCACAGTTTGTTACTTTGACTGTAAAACTAATAGGTTATGTCCTATCTGAACAAACTAAGTATGATAGAAGTTCTCACATCGAGGTATACTATGCATTGGTGTTTTTTATCGCTATCAGATTCTTTTATTAATTGGCAAAGGGAGCCATTTTCCTCTTATTTGACTCCAAAGTTTATTTACTCATCATAATTTATTTATTATATAATTCTCAAGATTTAAGATGGGTTCTTTCAATCCACTTCTAGTTATTCTCAAAAAGCACAAACTCACTGGACCTAATTACATTGACTAGAAAAGAAACTTGGATATTGTGCTAACTGCTAAAAAGTACAAATATGTGCTTACTAAGGTGTGCCCAGAGAAACTTGCAGACCGTTTTACTAATAAGGTGGTCGTCTAGGCATACAAAAAATAGATCAAGGTTGATGAGATGGTACAATGTTACATGTTGGCATCTATGTCAAATGTTTTGTAACATCAGCATTAGTCTTCTCCTACTACCGATGACATCATGTACAGTCTCAAGGAGATGTTTGGTGATCAGGATCAGGCAGCTAGGCAGGTTGCTCTGAAAGAACTGTTTAACACTAAAATGGCTAAAAGCACTGCTATGAGGGACCATATTCTAAAAATGATAGGACACCTCAATGAACTAGAGGTTCTTGGAGCCAAAATTGATGGGGAGACCTAGATCAATATCATTCTCCAGTCCTTGACTAATTCTTTTAAGAATTTTTGGCTAAATTCCAACATGAACAAGCTCAATTTTTCTCTAGCAAATTTACTTAAGGAACTTCGGGCTACTGAGGGCTTTCTGAAAAAGCCACCTAGTATTCACGTTGTTGAAAATAGTTCTATTTCTAAGCTGAAAGGCAAGAAAAAACAGAAAAAGGGTCAGAATCATAATACAAGTCCTCAAAGGGGCAACGGACCCTATGGAGGAGTGAAAAAGCCTAAGGGTAAGTGTTTTCATTGCAAGCAAGTAGGGCAATAGAAAAGGCAATCTCCAACTTATCTCAACAAAGTGAATAATAACTAAATTTCATTCACTAGCTGTTCAATCATATTTGGCGGTTATATCTACTGGTACCTGGTGTGTAAATACGGAAGCCACTAATTATGTTTGTAATTCTTTGCAGAGGTTCCAGGAAACTAAGCAGCCAAGTGATGGAGAGATTTATTTGCTTATGAGCGATGCTACAAGAGTGGCAGCAGTTGCAATAGGAGATGTTTGTCTAAGTTGTAGTAGTGATAAGACTTTAATTGTAAAAGATTGTCTTTATGTTCCCTCCATTAAAAGGAATTTAATTTTTGTTTCCAAGTTGGTTAAAAGCGGATGTTCTATTTATTTTAATAAACTTGTGGTTATTAAGTACGATATGCATTTTATCTGTTCTGGCTCATTGGTGGATGATCTTTATAATGTTGATCCTATCTCTCCTAAAATCTAACTGACTGAATCGAATAACACAATTACCCTACCATGTAAAAAAAAGAAAACTTCATAATTGAACCAAACGTATCTTTGGCATTTACGCCTGAGTTATATTAATTGAAACTGGATTTCAAGACTAGTTGCAAATGGACCATTAGATTCATTGAAAGTGGAGGCACTTCTATTCTGCAAATCTTGTTTAAAGGGGAAAATGACCAAGCAGTCATTTTCGTCAAAAGGCAATAGGGCTAAAGAACCATTGGAATTGGTTCACTTTGACTTGTGTGGACCCCTGAATGTTCAAGCAAGAGGTAGTTTTGACTATTTCATCACTTTTATTAATGACTACTCAAGGTATGGGTACATTTACTTAGTGCGCTATAAGTCGAATGCTTTGAGATATTCAAAGAGTAAAAGGCGGAAAGGGAGAAGCGTCTAAGTTAGAGTATCAGGACACTACGATCTGATCGTGGTGGCGAGTACCTCTTTGGAGAATTTAGGGACTACTTAGCATAAGAGAGGATTACATCCCAGTTGTTTGCACTAAGTACACCTCAACAAAATGGTGTAGCAGAAAAAAGGAATAAGACTCCTATGGATACGATGAGCTCAATGATGACTTGTCATATTTGCCTAATTCATTTTGGGGGCATGCTCTAGATACGACACATACATTCTAAACTTAGTTCCATCTAAGTCAGTACCTATTACACCTACAAAACTATAGACTAGGTGCAAACCCAGTTTAAAGCATGTTTGGATTTGGGGCAATCCAACACATGTGCTAAAAAGGAACATAGACAAGTTGGAACTAAGAATGGAAGTTTGTGTTTTCGTTGAAATCCCAGAGGAATAAAAGGTGGTTTGTTTTAAAATCCTAAAGATTGGAAGGTCATTGTTAACACCAATGCCCGATTCTTAGAAGAGGACTATATAATGAACCATAAACCCAAGAGTAGAATTGTTCTAAAGGAATTGAGAGGAGAGAGACTTACCCAAGTTCTGCCATTACTAGTAGCATAGGAAGTGACACCACAAGATGTAGAATTCAGCGTTCTATTACCTCGCATTAGTGGGAGGCTGCGAGGTCTTAAGCTGATGATCTTAAGGTGATCCCACCAACATGTTGGGTGATGAACCGGATCAGCATGTCGATGATGGTACAATAAAATTAGTTTTAGCACAGCTTGACACTACTCATACAGAGAAATAGAATGTGCCTCATCGTAGTGGAGGGTCATTCATCGACCCAAGTAGTATATGTTCTTGGGAGAGTCATTCGACGGAGTCCTTGATGATTTAGATACCAAACCCTTTAACTATAGTGAAGCACTCAAAAACAAAGATGCAAAACCATGGCAAAGAGCTATAAAATCAGAAATGGAGTCTATGTACTCTAATCAAATCTGGGATCTTGTAAAACCACTGGAGGGGATAAACCCTATCAGTTTTAAGTGGGTCTACCAGAAAAAAAGAGGAGTCGATGTAAAAGTTGAAACCTTTAAAACTAGGATTGTTACAAAAGAGTTTTTTACTTAAAAAGAAGGAATCGATTATAAGGAGACCTTCTCGCTAGTAGCCACGTTGAAATCTATCCAGATTCTTTTATCCACTGTGGCTGATTTTGATTACTAAATTTAGCAAATGGATGTTAAGACAACTTTCCTTAATGGAAATCTTGATGAGTGCATCTATATGATGCAACCAAATGGATTCATAATTGAAGGTCGTAAGCGCATATTGTGCAAGCTTAAGAGGTCCATTTATGAAATTAAACAGGTGTCTAGATCTTGGAACATTAGTTTTAATCAAGCTATTAAATCTTATGGTTTTGAGCAGAACCCTGATGAATCCTATGTGTATAAGAGGTGCAATGGTAGTGTGGTGGTTTTCTTAATACTTTATGTTAATAACATCCTACTCGTTGGAAACGATGTCGGGGTGTCATCTTTAGTTTAAGTATGGTTGAGCAGTCAGTTCGATATGAATGACTTAGGACAAGCCAGTCACAATCAAGAAATCAAGCTCCTGCGAGATCAAAAACAAAAAATGTTGGGCTTATTTCAAGCGATTTATATTGATGCGATTCTTGCCTATTTTAGCATGCAAGATTCCAAGAAAAGATTTCTTCCTTTCAGGCATAAAATTACTCTATCCAAGCATCAGTGTCCTCAAACACCTGATGAGATGGAAAAGATGAAGTACATTATGCTTCAATAGTGGGAAGTCTCATGTATCAAATGCTATGCACTAGACCTGATATTTGTTTGGCCATCAGCATGGCTAGCAGATACTGGTCTAATCTAGGGAAAGAACATTGGACTGCGGTAAAGCATATACTAAAGTACCTTAAGAGGACTAGCAATTATATACTGATTTACCAGGTCAAGAGTTTGATACCCATTAGGTACATAGACTCAGACTTCTAGTTAGATAATGATGCCAAAAAGTGGACCTCAGAATTTATATTTACCTTGGGAGGTGGAGCAATAAATTGGAGGAGTGTCAAGCAATCATATACTGCTGACTCTGCCATGGAAGCCGAATATGTGGTAGCTTCTGAAATAGCCAAGGAGGCGATTTGGCTCAAAAACTATTTGAAAGATCTAAAAGTGGTACCTTTTGTAAAATCACGTATAGTCCTTTATCATGATCATACTGATGTGGTTGCTAATTCAAAAAAATCCAGGATGCATAAGAAAGATAAGTACATCCAGCGTAAGTACTTTCTCATAGAAAAATCGTATAGAGGATGATATAATTGTGACCAAGATTACATAGGCAGACAACCTAGTAGATCCTTTTACAAAGAACTTACCAACAAAGAGCTTTGATAGTCATGTGGAGGGAATGGGGTTGAAATACATGTCAGCATGGTTTTGAGTCTAAGTGGGAGATTGTTTGAAATTTATACTAAAAGCATACTTTTATGTATTTGTCTTTAATTAACTTACTTATTAGTAAAGTTTGTCTTTTCATCTAAATGAAAATTTGTATGGGCAAAATGATTGCATTGTTATTTATTATGCATGTATGTGTCTTTTATTTTATAAAGTAGATAAGTTGGTATGTAAAGTTCCGCTTACACACGGAAAACTTATTTGTCAATTCTTATATAATATAAGTTATTATTGTTTACAATCTAAATAAAGCTGGACACACCATCGACACAATTGTTGCATGATGTTTTAATAGGCTTGTCTTGGCTACAGGAAATGGTTTAGTTTCAACTCATTATGCTAGAACGCTTTGTGTGTATTAAACAAGACTACTTTTGGGTTTATTGTCTTTATACTGACTATATAAGATGATTAACTTATAAATGGTTATTATAAGTACTTATACTCCTAATCCCAATATAAATAATAGACAAGTTTATTTAGTGTTTGGTATTTTGATTTACAAAGGAGTGAGACCTTTTATGAGTCAATAATCTCAGTAAATTGGATAACTAAACTATGTGTATGGTGGATATTAGTTTATTAACGGAATCCACGTCCCGTAATAGGGATTGATGATATCCGCTTGATGATGCTTTTAAGTTTTGATTATGTCAAACCCTGCAGGTGAACTTTGTGTCTGATATATCAAATAAGTTAAGTGTAAGGTCCTGAGGAATTACAAAGATATCGATTACATATAGTTTCAATAATTATTTAATCGATGGATATCTGAAATCTTAACATGGGGATATTAATAAGAATGTAATAATAAGAAGCTTGAAATATCATTTTGAGAATAAGGATAGAAGTGCAATCATAATTCTCTAGTGGACTGAGTTGTAATTTATGAAACTAGGATTCTAATTTGGGTCGAATTAGGGTTTCTATTTCCATAAAAAGCATATTCCTTATTTCCTTCTTAAGGTCCCTATTGTAGCCTATAAATATACGCTATTGCTCTTTAGGAAACATAACAAGAGAAATCTCATTTTTTTAGAGCAAAGAGAATTCACATAAGAGTTCCACACCTCGATGCAAGTTCAAGCATAGTGGAATACAGTAAAAGGTCTTGAAATTCTTAGGCTGTTGTAAGACTGAGATCAAATCAAAGAGATCTCGCAGGTATGGTTCTTAAGTCATCATCATCTAGAGTTATTTTCACAGTAATCTGTACACAACATTAAGGGATCCTAGCGGATGCATCCCAACAAAAACAATGCACCATCAACTACTAATTGTCAAAGTATCGGCCATCCAGGAAAGAAATCAAAAAAAGACTAAGGCATGTGTACCATCAACTAGTTAAAGGAGCTCATGGAACAAAACCATCGATTACCCTGGGTAGACCAAAGGTCACTACACAACAAAGTAAAGTAGTCAGCCACTTCAAAGTTGAGTTTCAAAACCCTTTAAGACTTGTGAAAAATTGCCAAGATTTGAAGAAAAACCTAGCCCCATCATCTTGTGAGAAATCCAAGTCCAAAACCCTAAAAATTCCCAAACTTTCCTTTTCCCACAGTGGAGTAGCTGACTACTTCACAATATGGGAATTTGAAAAGTTTTGTGGAAAAGATGGGATTTTGGACAAAAATCAAGAAAAGCGGATGAAAATAAAGAAAAGCATGCTTGAAATAATGAAAACTCCATGAAAAATGTCAGGAAAGCAAGAAACCACAAGAAATCTACTCGTCGTGGCGAAGGAGGAAGAAGACGAACGGTTGAACCACCATGTGACAATTCGATTGCCTCAAGACCTCTTCTCTCATCATAACACATCAAGGGAAGAAGAAAAATCAAAGGGACTTGATCATACATCAATTCATAAGGAGCAATCATCACATAAAAAGCTCAAAAGAAAATAATAGAAGTAGAGCCAATTAGCTTTGCAATACAACAAAAAGACCGTGAGCAAGAAAACGGCTCACCTGCCATTGGGAATGTTGATTGATGAAATAGCTAGGGCAAGAAGAAGCAAGAAAACTCAAAGAAAGCTTGAAGGCAGGTGATTGTGAGTTCCAAGTGCAAAACCATGATGTAGTAATGAAAACTGGTGAGACCAGGTCAATCCTCAAGGAGCAATGTATTTTAAAGTTCCTTTTTCAACTTATATCTACCCTAAATAAAAATCTAAAACTAGCCTAAAATATAACCATTCTTACTTTGTAAAAATAAAAATTAAATAATTACAATCCAAATAAATAAAATTCCTAAATTAGAAAGCCTAAATCTAAAAATTCCTAAACAAAACTAAAATTGCTATAAAACTAAAACACAAGTTAGAACTTCCCATAAAAGAAAACTAAAATTAGAAACTTACTAAAATAAAAACTAAACACTGTTAGAAACTAATTAAACAAAAATAAAAACTTTCCTAAGTTAGAAAGAAAACTTTTAACTTAAAATCTTCAATTAAAACAAGTTTAGAAAGATCTTTTAATTTTGGAAATTATCTAAAACAATCAAAAACATAAAACTAAAACAAATTTAAATTTAGAAATTGGTAAAGTTAGTAACGCAATGCATGCCATGAGATGTTGAAAAATTCTAAGTCTGAAAAACTAGTATGCTGATGCGAATTTTATGCATAATTTGAACTATTCTAATACGTCCAAAATCTAAGTTTAATGGCTGGAATTCAAACAATACTAATGTGAGGAAGTAACAAAAAAAAGAAGTGAAAAAGGATCTAAAATGAAAAAGTTATAAATGCATGGACATGTCAACTTTTGCAAAATTCTGTGTGGAAATTCTGATCCGAATTGACCGATTGGCAAAGTTTAAGCCTCTGATTCACAAACCTTCTGAAATTATTTTGGTATGAAATTCTGTGAAATGAAAGACCACATCCTAAACTTTAATTTCGCCAAGTTTCAAAGAAAAATATTATGATTTGACTGGTCTACCCACTTCAAACTTTGTGTCAAAAACTATTTCTGCAATTTACTGAAACTGTTAAGTTATGTTGTTTGTAAATTGAGTTCGAATTTAATCATTAAATTCAAATCTTGAAAGCTTAATTTTCAGTGACTTAAATATGTACAAAATCTTATGATGTGAAAATAGTTACAATGAACTCTAATTTAACCATCAAACTATTCATAAACAAAACTTAGAATCAACATGAACATAACAAGAAAAATAACAAAAGTGAAAAAAATAAAGAAAAGTACAGGAAGTCAAAGGCGGTAAATAACGGAAGTCAAATGTGGCAAATAATGGAAGTCAAAGGTGGTAGATTGTTCTTTTAATTTCTTATCTCAACTTGGGCTCAAAAAGATTAGAAGTGTTGTCTTAGGATCTTCTTCTTCATCTTAGGTCGTCAATCCAAGTGAGAATAACAAATCACCATTCAATGTAGAAATAAATTTCAGAATTGGCCTCTAATATTTTCTCGCTCAAATCTTAACTCCATCTTTCACTGCCTCCAAACATACTATGTATCCGAAGAAACAAAGTATATTGAAAAGGATACTAAGATGAGTTAATAGTTGTGATTCCAATTCTATCCCAATATTTAAACAAAAATGAAAATTAACCCAAATACAAACAAGACTAATATTACGAACACCACAAATTCAAGACAAGAAAAATTGAAAAGAAACAAATTTTACTAGCATGAAATTGTTTAACAAAAGATTGAAAATAAAAAGCAACCGATTACATACTTGGATGGAAGAGAATTCCTCCTTCTAGTTGACACTTCAAGGTTGGTGTTGTGGCTTTAGGGCTAAGCCTCCTTGATGACTTAAGATAGAGAGACAAGAGAGGGAAAGATGGAGTGTAGAAATCTAGAGGTGGGAGGTGGGCAATTCTTCCATAAAGAGTATGGGAGCGGGGTGCCCTATTTATACTTTTTCAAGTCCTACTCTCTCTCAAACTTAATTTGATAAAATTGGAAACAAATTAAGCTCCATGATAAGCTTTCCAACATCTTTGCAATCCCGCCTAAAAATGTATAGTAAATTTCCCGAGGTCATAACTTTATTGTTTTAACTCCAATTGGTGCAATCTTGGATCCTATGGATATTTATTTGAAAAGAGCTTTCCAACGGTAGGTAGATTGTCCAAATCTAATGCTTAGTTTGAGAGTTATGACCATTTTAATGCAAGCTGTCCAATGAAAAATAGGATTGACTTTCTATTGTTGAATTCTTTGTCTTTGACTTTCTTTCCTTGAATTCCATCCACCTTGGCTTTTTTTTCTTACATTAATTTTAAATTCTTACAACAATAGGAGAGTGGAACCCCTTTCTTGAGTATTCCATAAGTTTGTCCCAACACATGTGAATATGTGTGTGAGACCACAAAGCCAACTTTGAAAATTTTTCTCCTTTCTTCTTTTTCTCTTCAATTCTTCTCTCCTTTCTTTTGAAAATCATTTCTTTGCCTCAATTATTTAAAAATGGGACCCTTATCATCAATTTCCTTCAAAAAAATGTGAATTCACATGAAAATACAATTTTAACCCTAAAATCACAAATGCATTACTATGAGCCCATCTCTCATGAAATGACAATGAAAATGCACACCTTTTTTTGTGATTTTATGTGAATGAACTAATGGTGATTAAATTTAACTTATTTTATGAGAAAACTAAATATTCACAAAACTTTCCAAATATAGATTTTCCAAAAATGGTAGGTTTCATGAATGTATGCAAAAAGTGTGATTTTTAAACAAATTATGTAGAAAAATACTACAATGATATATAAATGCATGAAACCATGATATCACACTAAATGAGGCTCTTTCAAGTCAATAAGTCCTTAAAATGGTCCAAAATGTATATGAGAATATGCATTTTTAAAAACTCATCAGCAGAAGCAAAATTTACTAAGTGGGAAGATTTGATGTCCCATTCCCTTTAATAGACAAAATTGATTGGCCACTCAGTGTAACACCCACGGTAGCCAAGAAGCAATGTTTTGCTTCTTTACCCCCACTTTTCATCTTTTTCAAATTTTAAAATTCCAAAACCCCTTTACTTTTATGTTCTTCTCTAAAATACCTTCGAAACAAATGGCTACATGATTAGTTTCAACTTCATTTGACCCTTTAAATCCCTAGTCAAGTGAAATTTAGAAACCTTCCTTAGGAAATTTAAGGTGTAGCTGTAGCTCAAAAAAAGCAATTCACTTCATAATTCTAACCTTTTGATGGTCAAACATCTCTCTTCTTAGTTAATAAAAGCCTTCTCCATGCCTTTAACAAAAAATCAACCTCAAAACCCCCAATCAAAAAGCACCTTCATTCATTCAAAACTCCTTCATATTCAACAAAAGCACTGCAAACTCGGTCAAATGCCATTTTTAGGGGAAACAAAAGCATACAAACCAACCCAATTTCCATTCAAAACCACATAAACCCTTGGATAAACCTTTGAACACCTTAAACCTCAAGAAATACCCTCACTCACATAGAAAAAACAAACGATTTTCATGGAAAAGAGGATGAAGGAAGTAAGTTTTCCACAATTCAACTCATTTTCCATTCTCCACAGTAGAACTTCCTAGTCTCTTCAAAAAATTAGGAATCATGACAAACTAGGTCCCACAGGCTACAATAACAAATTGACTACAAAAAGAAGGAAGCAAGAGAGGATAGTCATCCTTTCCAAATCAACATCTTTCAAGGCACAACGACTATAGGAAAAACCCTTCATCATTGCACCTTGAAGGAGCATTTGTTGACATGCAATAAGTTCAGAAGAAATTCACAAGCAAATCAACTATGCAAAAGTTAGGTCAAGACTCAAACATGGCTCAAACACAGCAAAACATAGTCCAAACTACTCAAGGATAAAGCTTGAAAATACACGGTGAAGTTTAGAAAAGAAAACAAATCCAAAAAGCTTAAAAAATAAAGGAAAGAGTTCACTGGCCTACTGCATAGAATAGTAGCCGATGGAGGACCACAGTGGCCACCTAAAGAAAAACAATAGCTGACCCCTGCAGATCTTTGATAACTCATCAAGTAGCTGATATAGACCTGGTCAAATTATACCTTGGTTAATTTCAAGCTGATTGGCAAGATTTAAAGAATAAAGATCTAGCTACCACCTCACACAATTAATTGTAGGAGTGTACCAACCATACAAATGTACAGTAAGCTAACCCCCTTGTAAATCAAATTTTTCTCAATCTTCTCCTTTCCACAAAAGACTTTTGAGGGCTATAAATACCCCCCTTGGTTATCCATTGCAGACACAATTGGACACAACACCAAATCAAGCAACCATCCAAGCTTCAGCATAGCAAATCTTTGAGAAGACTCCATTGCTTTAACTTCTTCGCAACAACACCAACGCTAAAGACAAGGTACTTGATCTTTTGAAAATGATTAGAAGGATAGTGTCTTGCTCTAAATGAGCCTCTAAAAAAGAAAAGTCTTTCGAGACTTTCTTCATTTCCTTCACCTAGGAGAAAAGAAAGATACGGGTACAACCATGGCCAACCGATGGGTATAATGTGATAAGCAATCCAAGGAGGAAACCATGACCATAGATCTTTTGTTGTAACTCCTCTGGGCTCTATATCCAAGGAAAAATGAGTGATAGATAATGAAGATTGCTCAATCGACTTAAAAACAAAAAAAATGGCACGTACTCCATACATGCAGGATTGGCCATAACACTGAAGTAGTCGACTGAAAATGGAAACTTATTTGGAATTTTTTAGAAATTAACAATGTAAATTGCTAGCATTCCATGCATTTCCCTAATTCAACTTTGAGCTGTCTTCCAATTAATGCATGCACTTCCAATTCCTAGAAAATGTAAAATTTAAAGTGCACCTACAAAATATAACCTAGGAAAACCAAAAAGTTACCTTAATCAGCGCTCCCCGGCAACAACGCCAAAAACTTGTTAGCAACTCCAAGTGTAGAGTTTCAATGTATTAATAATCCCAGTGAGTACGACCATAGAGAGAAATTTGATTCAAGTTCTTTCTAAGTTGTAATTAAAATAAAACTAGAAAAATAGAAAACTTAAACTAAATACATAAATTAAAACAACTAAGTTCCAAATTAATTAAATTAAATTAATTAGAATGAAATTAATATTTCCTAAACCTAAATCGGTCCTAAAACTAATTCTAAACTCTACTTAAATGCAAATATGCAAAGTATGCATGAATGACGCAAATCTACAATATCACTACTTTATGATGCATGCTAAAAAATTTCGAAGGCTGGAAAAATTGTTGCACAAGATCAACTTTGAGGCTCTGTATGACTATCCTAGCATGGCCTAAATCTAAATTTTATGGCTGGAACAGAAACTCTTATGATGCATTAATAAAAAAAATAGAGGTAAAAACAGATTTAAACTGAGAGAGGTATGCATGCCTAAAGTAGATGGTTTAACATTTTTATTGTCAGAATTCTGCACGCAAATTGATTGAGTCACCAAGTTTAGGTCTCTGAAAACCCTACCTTCGAATCCTTTGAGGCTAGAATTTTAGGTTTTCAAAGACTACTTGGCAAGGTTTTATTCCCCCAAGTTTCAAGAAAAAAACAGGATGATTTACCGGGGTTTCAAATCATATACTTTTGGCCAAAAACCATGTTGAGTCCGCCAAATCTGCGTGTAGATTTTGTGACTGGGTTGCTAATTTTTCAAGTTGGGTTATTTTGGGTTTTCAAAGACTACTTTCCTCCAAGTTTCAAGAAAAAAACAAGCTGATTTACCTAGGTTTCAAATCGCATACTTTTGGCCAAAAACCATGTTGAATCCACCAAATCTGAGTGTAGATTTCATGACTGGGTTGCTAATTTTTCAACTTAGGTTATTTTGGGGTTTCAATGACTACTTGGCAAGGTTTTATTTCCCTAAGTTTCAAGAAAAAAACGAGACGATTTACCTGGGTTTCAAATCGCATACTTTTGGCCAAAACCATGTTGAATCTACCAATCTGAGTGCAAATTCTATGACTGGGTTACTACTTTTTTCAAGTTAGGTTGCTAAAACCTAAATTTAGAGATCTAGATCATCAACCTTTCAGCAACAAAACATGGAATAATTTTTTCTAATGAATGCATGCAATGATAACACATTCCAACCCTAAAATCATGCATAAAAAACATAAAATAACAAAGACATGCGAGATAAAATTGCAAGAATTTAAAGATGCTTTGCAAGAAATTTAAAGCTGGTAAAAATAAGAATTTAAAGTTGGTAATTTATAGAAAAGTAAAGGAGTTAATTTGCTGAAAAGTAATGTTGGTGATAGCACAACAAAATAATGTCGGTAAGTGCAAAAAAAAAAAAAGTAAAGATGGTGAATGCCAAAAAAGTAAAGGTGGTGAGATTTAATTCCAAAATCTCTCTTCTACTTTGGCTTAATGATAACCAAAAATCTAAACCTAAGGCCTTGATCTTAAATCTGAGGCATCAATCCATATCTAAATCAATAAACTGCATGCGAATGGGATGGGGTTTCAAGGTAGGGCTCATAAACAATAGTAGTACAAAAGATCTTCATTTCCAATTTGTATTGTCTCTAACCACATAAATAAAAGAGAAATCAAATTGTAAATCAGAGGATACTAAACTGGGATGTTTGTGGTGAGAAGTCATACCTCTACTAACCTTACCCATCACATGCAATTAACCCAAAAATCTAGAAAAACTAGAATTAGAAAAGCACAAAGTAGAACAAAAAGTGAAACAAAACAACTTAAAATTAAATCTTTACTAATATGTGATGTTTGATTACATAAGTTGAAAGAAAATAATATTACAAATACCACACAGAAGGATGAAGAAATCTTTCTCTTCTAGTGGAGGATCTTCAACATAGTGGCCAACAATCTTGAAGAGAGATGGAAAGATGGACAGGATGAAGAGAGAGTTAGGAGATGGGCATGTGAGAGAGGGAGAACTAGAGAGAGAGATATGCCAATTCCTTCATGCTTTTGGACATCCCCTAGACTCCTTTTATTTTTTTTTTTTTCATTTTTTTTTTCATCTCCAGATTCATTGAATCTGGACTCCTTCTGGTTGGATTGAGATTATCTCCTTTGAATGGATTAAGCTTATCTTAATTTGGAGAGATCTCTTCCTTGACTTTCAAGTTAAGTGAGGATAAGATAAAAAGAGATAAATGAAGTCTTTTGCTGGACTTCTTTTCACACCCATATCTTTGGATTTGAATGAGCTAAAACCAGTTTATTTAGGCCCATCTTTGATGAGAAATTTTCAATCCTATCTAGAAAATCCACAACCAACTTCTTGAGACCATAACATTGTCATTTTAGCTTTGTTTTGTACAATCCTAGGCTCCACAAATATCTACTCAAAAAGATATTTCCAATGGTACTTAGATTTCCCCCGGTCCGTCACACGACAAAGTTATAACAATTTTAATATATTATGTCTATAGAAAAATGGAATTGACTTTCCTTCTTGCAATAGGACTATTTTTTTCTCTTGGGATTTCTTGAATTTTTAAGAAATAATTAGGAGAGCAATATCTAAAGTGATTGGTATGCATTTGAATAAAAAATCATGGGGAGGATGGACGTCAAATGTGGAGTGGGACCTCTCTTATCTTCATTAATCATCACCCCTCTTTAAGATAAATTCTTCTCTCTTGATGAGGACCCCTTGGACATAATGGTAAGAAAATGTTCTAGAATCCTCTACAAGCATCTTAAACAGGAGCCAAGATAGGATGTGAGACGTCCCATTGGGTGTGGGTATCTCCAATCTTTGCAAATTCTTATTTTAATTTATAGAGTCTTCAATTTCTATGTTTCTTGGGCAATTCTAAGGAAAATTCTTGAAATTATCTATGGAGACAACTTAAGCAAGATGGGTGGACCCCCTTTTTCTATGCCACATGCGTGAGCTTCTCACATGTGTGAGTGTGTGGGGTCCACTGGCTTGAGTCCTTCTATCTTCTTCATTTCAACTTCTTTTTTAGCTCCAATCTTCACTACGGGGCCCGGGATGATTTTTCTATCTGTGGCATGTCCCGTGCAAGAGTCTTGAAGTCAGTAGGAATCTTCATGCAACATGGTTTTGAGTAGGTTCTAAAATTTTACTGTCAACAGAGTTTCAATGTGGCTGGGATTCGTCGCAAAAAGTCTTAATCCATCTAGGATTCCTCAAAATTTTGAAAAATACAATATAATGTCTATAAAAATGCAGTGACAAATGAATTCAGTGATTTCATGCAGAAAACTATGACATTTTATTTAAAATGACAGTTTTATACTTAAAGTCACAAATGCATGAATCCGGCTCCATTTCACATGAAATGATAGCATAAAATGACATCTTGTGAATAATTTAACTTAAATAAACTAATGATGAATAAAATTGAGATGATTTCATTAGAAATCATGATTTTCCAAAGATTTTTAAAAATTAGGGTTTCGTAAATGGAATTTTCATGATTTTATACAAAACATGTAATTTTGAGAAAATTATGCATTAATGCACTATAAATGAATTTCAATGAATAAAACATGATTTTACCCTAATTGATGCAGTTTAGCCCTTAATTGCATCAAATAGTCATTTTAGGGGATGTTTGGATAAATGCATAACATAATATTAACAAATTTAAATATTGTAAGATTTCATTATCATAGAATAAAATAGTGACATATTATTATATTGTGTAATTTATGGTGTTTGGCAATTTCTACATATTTCAATATACTTTTGAAGTGTTTGGTAGTATGTAAAAAAATCTCACAAGATGATATACTAAGCAAGGGTTGGAGAGAAAGTAACAATTGATCGAATGCATGACGCATTAACTAGTAATCAAAAGTGTTAATAATCATAGTAGGAGTCATCTATTGTTGAAAAAATTATATAATTAAAAGTTAAAACCATAACATCCAAGCAATGTGGTTTAATTAAAGTGGGTCCACCAAACATTGGTAACCATTGTATAATACATCTAAGCTTGACTAAGTGTGATTACCACAAATGACCCTATCTATTTTTCCGTAAAAGCTTCACTAATGTTAGACATCACTGATGAGAAATCATTGTGGGATCCATTAGTGTTGATAGTCATATTAACATTTAATGATGGCAAATTGATAATCACACCCACAAAATTCAACATTGGTAATCAATATGGACGCCAATTTATTTTGGTGGTATCGCACCCACTTAATGTTTGTAATCATGATTAAAGCCACTTATTGTAACATTTGCAGGACTCACTTAATATTGATAATTAACAAGGGCTATGCAATCATTATATGGTCATAGTAATCCACATTAAATTTGTAAGCATTGTGGGGCCAATTTAATAGTAAGACTCATAGTCGTACTCCTAGAGGAAGCATTGATGTTAGAACTTATGGTGGGCCACTATATTTAATGACTACTAATGAACTCTCCAATGATTTTTACTAAAAATCACCTTTCTTATTTATCAAAAGATTATTTTATATAGCATATCCTTGAATAATATAATATGAAGGTTTTTGGAAGAAAGTGAGATATTGTAAGACACTTTCTAAGTTATCAAAACACCTATTTTTTAGATGAGTGCATTATTTTATAAACTAATAGATAATATACCAAAATTTCTTAAAATATATTGCTTCCAAACACCCCCCTTAAGGACTCATCATACATTTTAGAAAAGCTCGATATTCTTCTATATTTTTCAAAAACAATATTAATTTGGTAGTTTAAAGCTTAAGAGTATGTGGGATAATAGACCCCATAAAAAATAAGGTTGAATCAAAGAACTTATTCAAAATCTTTTATTAATTCAAGTATTTGTCAACTATCTTCAAGTATAAAAATATCTGCATATGATAACTATAAAGCAAAATATTGATCATCTACACTTTATAATTTATTGTTTCTCTTAATATTTGATGTGTATAATTCCTCCTATATTTTTTTTGGGAGTTTTATTTAGAATTTTACAAATTTCCTTCCTTGCTTGTTTTCTAGAATGAGATGAATAAATATAACGTACAATATATTTAATTACATCTACTATAGGTTTGATAAACTCTAAGCTCTCATGTACTATAAGATTGAAAAGGTGAAATGCATATCTATTGTGAAAAATCATCTAATTTAAATTAAGTTTAAGCTCTAATTTCAACATGTCAACTGCGACATTATTATTGCTTTCATTATCTAAAGTTATAGAAATTATTTTATCAACTATATTATAATTTCTTAATTTTTCTAGGATAATGGCCCTATCCTAAAGTAGAATGTGGGTACTCAAGTAAAGAGAATGATATCATTCTCTTCTGCATAATCCAATCAAAATTAATATAATGTACATTTATGGCAATATATCCAACATTTTGTTTAGAAGTATAGAAATCTAAAGTTCATGTTATTTTTTCTATTATGTTTTGAAGACTAGCTTTAAAATTTTCTCTTTCTTTTTTAAACATTTTACTACATCATTTTGTGTAGTATTTCTAAACATTGATTTAAATGAAGGGGCAAATGCCTCATTTATAAATTCTTGTAGGTTTCTTTTTCAGTAATTGAAAATGGTAATTGATTAATTACTATAAATTTTACAAATTGGTATCTTGCATCAAAAACATTATATTGAAAAACCCCTAAACTACCACTAGAGGAAGTTTGGGATAGTTTATGTTGCACCCTACTACCTCATACTCCCATATTACCTCTAGTATGTTTAGGTATACACAATTTATAATGTTTAATAAGATGGCTAGTACCACTTGTTGACTTACAACTATAATGTTACTTACAAAAATTATATTGTGCCTTTTCCAATAAATTTACAATGGGATCATTAACCTATAAAATATCAAAATAGTCCAAATGTCCAAATTTTTTTTTTCTTTTTACTTGTACATTGAGTTTAGAATACATTTGGAGCATTACTTTCTACATTTTCTTGTTTTGTTGCAACCAAATGTTCATATTCATCAATATCATTTAACCTAAAATCCAAGTTGAGGTTTTTTGAAAGTCTAGCCATTTTTCAAAAATAAAGTTTAAAATGAAAATTAAGTAATTATAAATATTAGTGTGTTTGTTGTGATAATTTATTTAAGAAAGGGGAGAATATGAGACTTATTATATAATATTAATATGAATATGCTAATTAAAAGCTAAGATTTAAATTAATAAATACCTCAAGAGAAAAGCTTAGAGAGAGAGAGAGCATGAGATCTTTCAGCAAATCAACTCTAGTCAAGGTTCCACTCCAGATTAAGAGTTGTAAAGTGAGCTTAGAGTAAGCATGTAAATGAAAGAGATTAGAGAACTTTAGGGAGAGAATGGGAGACTAGGAGAGCTTTGTAGTGTGTAAGAAATGAAGGAGGGATGAAGTATTTATAGATTTACAAAAGGGTGAAATGACATAAAGTACCCCTCATTTGACTATTAGTTGGTAGGTTAGGGAGGGTAATATTAGTAAAAGGGTTAAAGGGTGAAAAAGTCACAAACACCCCCTCCCCATTTTTTTCATTTTTGGGCTATTGGGGGGTTAAATGGTCAAAACACCCCCACCCCCCCATAGTCGTTTATGATTGTTGGATGGGGGGTTCGAATTTGCAGCCATGCCATGCCGAGCAGCAGCCCATGGCTTAGGGCAGAGCCCATGTCATGGTCAACAAGTGGGGCTGGCCCACAACCCACAAAATGCGAGCAAGGCCATGGTAGACTTGGGCAGCGCACCCATATTTACATGCTTAATGGAGAGTGGGACATCAAATGTAGCTTTCTAATTTGTGTGAGACTCTTCTCTCCTTCTCTTGCACTTATCTCCCTCACCAAAGCTTTCCTTGTTCATCACAAACTCTTTCTTTCCAAATCTCTTGAAAAAAATATATACAATTAAAAAATGAAAATGGGCCCCACCATAGATGTCCACCCTTGGGAATGGTCCCCAGGTGGTTTATTACTTTTTAGAGGACTCTTCTTCAAATTGTCTATTGATATGCAGGTTGCATTATTTGCACTTCCTACACAAATATAATCTAGCTAAAATTCCTCATAGAAGAGTCCTAATGTGAATAGGATTTCAAAAAATTTTGTTTTTGTGAAGTTTTGAAATTTATGAAAGAGAATTAGAAAAAATACATAAAATAATAATTTTCATGAAATTATACTGAAAAATGTATAAAATGAACGATTTAGACTAAATTTCAATACTTTAATACTCGATCACATAAAACCATGAATTAGTGTTAAATCAATACATTTGACCTGCTTGAGTCCATAAATATACATAAAATAATGATAAAATGTGTAATTTTATGTACTCATCGCCTGCCCTAGAAAAAGCCCTTAAAATGAGGGCTTTTGTTTCTAAGGAAAAGCCATAAGACTGAACTTGAAATATTTTTTGAAAGCCCTAAAATTTGAGGGTTAGGCTTGGATACTGTCACGCCCCCAAAACTAGGCTGGATCCAAACCCGGTTCTAGGGGTGTGAGAATTTGGGCCAATTAAAATTTTTCTTCATAAACAATATGGGCCCCAATTTCTGGTGGATCAAAGTCCTTCGTAAAACTATGCTTTGTGATCAAGCAACCATAATCACACGCAGAACTGAAATCCATAATCATCACAGATGAATATCATACATCAACCAAAGAACATATCTCAATAATAATAAAGTCAAGGTCAAGTGCTTCGAAGTATAGTAATTAAAGTTATAATTCCAAAACAAATAAATTTAATGAATAAACTAATGGCCTCAAACATAACCTTATTGCATAATCTAAAGTTTTGATCTCTGCACCAACTCTAAAACACCTCGACAATGTCATCGGTGCTTCACCCAACAACTCCGCCACCTAGCAAAATCTCCTGCGTTGCCTGACCCTCCTATTCGGCACTGATAATGAAACCTAGACACCAAAAATAATGGGGCAGATTGACATAATCTGGCAAGAGGGTAAACTGCAAGCAATGGTGTTAATCAATTAAATTAAAACATACTTTCATTCTGACCAAAACATACCGAATGTAAATCCCATGGCATGAATGCTCAAAAACGAGTATCCCCACAGATACAATATACCAAAACAGGTACTTTCGCAAATATAATATACAAAAATGAGTATCCCCGCAAACAGATATATAAAAATGGGTATTCTTGCAATCAAATATACAAAAACGGGTATTCCCATCAAACATAACAAATAATACAGCTGTGTACTATAATCCACAGTACACGCTGACCTGATGGCATACATCCACCTCCGAACTGTAGTCAATGAGAAATACATATATATATATACAAATACATACATCTACCGATGCACAATGAACCATGATATGAAACCCTTAATCCCAATATTCAACCCAATATCAATCTAAGTATTTAGATTACTTAATTTAAAAGTGTATTATGAATTGTGTGTCTTTTCAAGTTCTCTGAAGGTAAGCACTAATCCATCTAACGGTTATAGTTAGTTAAATAAACACATGAGAACCAACCCTCTTTCACAATAGAAATGTGAGTTCACAATACTAATATCCTACTTTCAATGTCTATCATGTGGTACATGCCGAACCTCACATTCTCATCCTGAATTCAGTCCAATTTTCATGTGAACATTCAACTAATTTTCTAAAAATACAGGAATCTACCTAATCCAATTATGCATAATTAGTGTGTGTTATAAATTGGGTAAAAGATATTCAAATTCCAAATCAAAACTTAAATCAAATTATGATAAAAAAGGGGAAGGAAATAATTAAGTCTTTAATATCATTGTTGTGTACAATTACACCCTATTATTTTATATAAAACAAAAGGTACAAATTTTGGGTTCCAGATCGAAATCTAAACTCAAATTAAAAATCCAAATTAGAATTATAAATATATTCTAATTAAGACTTAATCACTCCCAATTACATCTTAGTTAATTTCTAATCAATCTAAATAAAATATTAATCACAATTACATAGTTCCCAATTAAATTTATAAACAACCCAAACTAGATTTCTAATATCACCTAATTAAGAATTAATTAACATAATCAATTCTCCATTAATCTACTAGACCATTAGTAGAAATACAATGATCTAAACTATTGGCAAATATTATACTAAATACTAATTAGTATATATATATATATTTTTTTTAAACTAGGTCCAGCCCTGTCGAACCTAGCCTAGACCTGCCAGCAAACCCGCCCTAATCGCAACTGGGCCCAACAGCTACCAAGGCGAGGCGCTGCCAAGCCCAGCCGCAGCCAGGCCCAGCCTGGCTGCTAGGCAGTGGCTACAGCGCATGAATTTTTTTTATATAATTTCTTATTCATCAATAAATCTTTGTTTCCAAACAAACAAAAATCAATCTTCCTTGTTTCAAATCTCAAACATTAATCCTTAATCAAAACACTAAATCCAATCAATGAAATCATACCCAAAGCATGTTATTCAACAAGCAAAAAAAAAAAAAAAGAACATTGTAAATAACTAAGAGGCATTGTTTGCAGTTATCCACTTGACTGGATCTCGATGCCAAAAGTGAATCTGATGATTAACCTTGGTTTCCCCCCGGAGAATTTATAAGGCTTAATTACAGAGAAAAGGAAAAAGATGGAAGAATGGGAAAAACTCTAAGGTTTATATTATGTAAAGGTTTTTTAAATTACAATGAAGGGCTCCCTGCTTTCTAATGAGTTTTATAAAATTTCAGAAAAGGTCTTTTAGCTTAAAAGGGTCAAATAACTCACGCCCAAGTCCCAAGAGTGTTAAATCAGTCCATCTAACCCCTCACAACCTGACTCAAATCCGACAAACTGATTCTACCCAAAAATAAAAATCTGGGGCTTGACAGATACTTTTAGTTCGGCCCAAACCTGGCCATAGCCCTCATAATTTTCTTTATATTTTTTATTATACATACATACATATGCATAAATATATTTTCACATACACATGAAAATGCGCATATAGCAATCACATGGTAGTAATAAAATGAGGGATATATAGGTAATTTCATAACCCCATACCCATTACAAAGTGCCCTAAAATATCATATACACACAATTCATTTCATTTCTATTTGATTATTTGGGTAATGTATTGTACTTTTAATGCATAAGAAATAAGTATTTGCTTATGACCCCCTCTAGTCTTATTGCTTTTTATTTAGATTTTTATATTATTTTTATGCATTCTTGCATGCAAAAGGGGTTTAGTGCTCAGATAGACTTTTTTTCTTTATATAGTGAGTTCGGATTCCAACTTTTGTATATGTGTAGTTTGTATGTTTATGGACCTTCCATGATATGAGTTGATCCAAATATCTTTTTAATTAGTTAATTATAACTCCCAAATTTAAAATTCTAAATTAATAGTGATTTTTAAGAGCATTTATCTTAGTGAATGAAATCCAACAATGCTTAGTACCTGGATCAATGCTAAATTGATAATAATTTCAATTCATAAAAGGTGGGTGAATGCAAATGTTTTAGAACCTCTCAAAGATAAGAGATGAAATGATTTGGTGTGTATATGTGTGAGATAGAACATACTCTAAATTATGTTCTTTCTATAACAACATAAATAAAACCATACGTCTAGCACCTTAGTCACAAAATTACATATAACTTTGTTTAATAAGAGAAAACTTTTAGAGACAACTTCCAAATATTCTCTTAGTTGTCCCTCTGCAATAGAGGGTAGAAAAAATAAAGCTTAGTCGATACTCAATACTTGGAAGCAATTTTAAAAAATTAAATACCGTTATTCTTGTCTTGAGGCCTTGAGCACTGCCTTGGCTTTGACTCGTCCATGCTTGGCCCTGTGCATATTAAGGGTAGGGTTAGGACAACCACGGGCCCTGCCCAGCCCTTTGGCAACACTAATTGATATGTACCAATGCTCAAGTGAAATCCTCATCTTTACAAACTTTCAATGAGCAATCTTTTTCTATGATTAGTGAAAAACTCCACCAATTCAGACATTCACACCTAGGGGTGTCCATGGGCAGGGTCAAGCGGGCAAAGGCATATCCAGGCCCAGTCCGACTTTAGAAACAGTGGCCTAGGTCCAAACTAAGCCTAACACAAGCTGTAAAAATTAAGCACAAGCCCACCCATTTAATCAATCAGGCTACACCGAATCTAGCTTTTTATCAATTTTGTGGCCACTTCAGTAATTATTTGTACTAATTAAATTAACTCACATGCATTCATTATACGGGCAAGGCTTTGGGCTTTCTATCACTTAATCAAGCCTAGCCTAGTTATTAAACGGGCCCTAATTACGTAACAAAGCCCGGCCTAAGGTGGGATGGGCTCAAATCGGGATCGGGCTCGAGGTGGCCCAACCCATGAGCACCCCTCTTTTTTTTTTTCTGATAGGTAAAATTAGCTTTTATTGAATGAAAAGATATAATACAAGCGGTGGTGGGTTACACTAACCCAAAGGGATATACCCCTTTGCAACGCCCATAGCCCGGGCAACAAGCAAAATCAATCCTCTAAGAGGAATAAATAGTAAACAAATTAAATCGTTTGAAGAAATTCTTAAAGATGTCTCATAATTACTGTGACAAATCTACTCATTCTAAGAGAATTAAGAGTTAAAGACATAAATTGGACTAAAGAAAATCTTTAAATACATTTTGATAGCGTTCTGGCCTTAAAGCGTTCACTCCATTTCCATCTGTTTCTACCGAAAAACATTGCACTTCATCCGGGAACAATTGTATCCCCTCCTGCATTGTTGGATAAAGATCCACATCGTATTTAATGAAACCATCGATGAGCGTTTATCTTTCCATAGAATGACAATCGTGGTGTGTTGTTTCCTAACAATTGCAAGAGAAAACCACTTTGGTATAAAAGGTTGGGCTTAGTATTGTTCAGGCCGATCAATTTGAGGTAGATTCCACTGGCTTTGATAATGCTCTGGTAATGATAAACTTATATATAAAAATCTGGTCCGAATTTTCTTCATAATTTCATGTCATTACTGAGAAATGAGCAGATTTAGCTTTGAATATTCGATCATTTCTCTCCTTCCAAATATGCCATGCAATAGTGCGAAAAAGAAATTTTCTGAAACACTGAAGATCTCTAACTTGTGAACCTAACCCATTAAGCATTGATAAAACAATATCCTCATAGGAGTCACAAGGAACTATTGTAAGGAACAATTTCTGCAAGAGCATTGTTAGATTTTGTGGACTCAATCCATTAGTTGATGTAATAAATTGATTAATTTCTTTATTTATCAATAAAATCATGGTGTACTTTCATGAGATAAAATTATTTTACTACTTCATGCACATGACCAATACATATGACATAATGGTTCATGAGTTGAGCCGGGTCCCATTAGTATATTAGATGTGATATATGTGCATGGATGCGATCTACACACGGGAGATATATGTCACAAATCTTATACTTAAATAGCTTCACAACCAGTAATGAGACTGGGCATCTCATTTGATAAGGTTGCAGCACTTTGATCACTATGAGATAGTGTGATTTGTCTCGATCATCAGAATGTAAGATTCTGGATCACGGTGCTGGTACATTTGATGTATTGAAAGACCATGAGATGCACCTTATGGAATTCCGTCTCAATAATAAGGTATGCTCTCATAATTCCTTAGCACTAGGCTCTCAATCCTGATACATTGATGAACTTAAGTTTCTATCTATTCATTTGCTTTGAGTCACCAATGAGTGAGGCCGACTATAGGTTAACACCTCGATGTCTTGGGTATGTGGTAGTAGAACTGTAGGAACATTGAATGATCAAAATGGAATCTATCTCTATTATCCTCTTGTGCCAATTAATGGGTTTGTCATTAGTAAGTGCGCACCCATCTCAATTAAGAGTTAATTGGATGGTACTGATGATTACTGTGATTAATTGGGGCTCAAGGATAATAAGATGTGGAACTTAGATTGGAAGAGATAGATTTATTCCAATTGATCCACGGATATTGATAGAGGGGCCTACTTGTGGTAATTGGGAAGTTTCGGTTCTTCATTGTAATTTATTCCTAAGACTGGAGTGCAATTGCATTTATTTAGTGGTGTTATTTGTAATTAACTGTGGGCCCGGATTGCACATGAGATGTGGGGTCCGGTGTTCCAGTTGGAGCCAGCTTTCTAAGGAATCCCTAGTGGTCCCCACGCTAACCCAAGATATTGGAGTTTACTAATCTGACTTGAACTCTAGAAAGAAGAGTTTGGAAAGGAGAAAGCTACTAATTGCTTTGGAAGTAAGACTTCTAATTCAATTAGACAAGGGAGAGATTTGAAAGTCTATAAAATCTCTTGGACGTCCAATAAGACTCTCTCTCACGCCCAAAACCCTATTCATGCAAGAGTTGCACGAATTTCTCTCTCCTTCTCTCTTCTAGTTCCTTGGAGTTTCGAGTTGGGATTTCTCCTGAAGATTCCACCACTCTTCTTGAGAAAAGAAATCCAATTCAGGTCATAGCGTGGAAGGCTAAGAGGTGTTGAAGATTCTCATCATTAAGTAGAGTCGCAACTTCTTCATTAGAGCACTGCGGATCTCCAAAGGTATGATCTACTTCTTTCATGTCGTAGATTATTGTGGATATTTAGTGCTATTTGATTCTATCTTTTAGATAGAATATTTACTGTACATGGTTATGAGATTGAGGGTAATGCATCCTGGATTGGGTTTTTGGTCTTATGGATAGTTGATCCCTGTGTCAAGTAGGTTAAAAGTTTTGAAAATCTATCCACGAGACCCACCTGCTTCCAACAAAGCGCATCCCAAATATTCCTAGAAAAGGAGCATTGGGAAAAAAGAAGATCAGCTGATTCCCATGTACCCTCACAAGGAGAGCAATTTGTATCACAGTTAACATGGCGCAGGAAGAGAAAATCTTTAGTTTTAGTTCACCCGTGGAAGATCATCCAAGCACACATCAAGTTGTTCTTGATTCCCCTTTTAAACCATAGCCATTCTACCCATATGGGAGAAGGAAAAGTACACTCAAGGAGTGCTTCATAAGCTGATTTGAGGGAGAAGTTTCCATTCTCTAATGCTGTCCATTTAATCTCATCCGAGAAATTTGGTGCTGGGATAATTTTTGCATTAATTTTTTTCCCATATGGTGATGAGGTGACCAGAAGTAGGAGGGGGTAAGTTCCATCCATCAGCTCTAATGAAACTCCTCACTTTCACATTATGGCCCATACCTAGGTCATTAATTGCCTGGGTACCATAGAGATCAATCAACCAATCTTCCATCCCTTAGCCACTTGTCATACCAAAATGAGGTGCTATCTCCATTCCTAATAAGAGTTATAATACTGGGGCACACTTCCTCTCTCATTTTCAAATTACTTTTTCAACCCCGAGAGACATTTCGTGGTACAGGAATATCCAAAAAAGACTTAATAAATAGATATTTAACCCGAACCCAATTACTCCAACAATTGTTATAATTGCATAAGAGATTCCACACCTGTCTCATCACAACTGCCTCTGCCAGATGATGCACTGATTTGATACCAACGCCACCATTAAGAATTGGCCTAAATATTTTTTCCTAGGACAATGGATGAAGATAATTGCTTCCAGACCATGCATTCCAAAAAAAATTCCCGGATTTAACACTTTGATGCATCTAAAATAGATTTTGGAAAACTGAATGTTGTTGCCCAAAATAAACGCAAAGAGGATAGTGTAGGTCACCCATCTTAGTACTAATAATCGTATCTAAGGACACTTAACTTTGAAATTATTACGAAATTCAGGGCAACACGACTTTAAAAGGCTTCATGTTGAGTTAATACAGAGTTTGACTTATAAGCTCAAGGTCAAAACATGACTATTTTTTATATGTGACTTGCGAAGTCCCTAGGAGACATAAGCAAGCAAGAATCACACCCTGGCGATCAAGACAGACAAGACAAGCCCAGGTAAGTGGGATCTCACATTCTCCCCCACCGAAGACAAGCCCAGGTAGGTGGGATCTCACATTCTCACCCACCGAAAATGGAGTCATCCTCGGCTAGGATACCAATTGCCACAGGCCCTCCCAACTTACATGATATTATTCTCTTTGGCCCACGTGCACGTGCACGTGCACACGCAAGGATTTCCCAAGCAGTAACTCATCTTAGTATTGCTCCCGCCCAAGCGTGCTTAACTTCGAAATTCTTATGGAATCCGAGGCCGCATGGTTTTAAAAGTCCTCATGTTGATTTAATATGAGGTTTGACTTATAAGCCCAAGGTCAAGACATGGGTATTTTTAATGCAGAACTCATAGAGTGACCCCCTATGAGACAAGTAAGCAAGCATCAAACCCTGGCAATGAGGACAAACAAGACAAGCCCAAGCAGATCAGATCTCACACTAGATATGACAGGGGCTAATTTGATTTCCATCTAGCTAGCCAAGATCTAACTTTGTCCAAAAGAGGTTGGCATTCAGTAAGGGAGATTCTCTTAGAAGTAAGTGGAATTCCCAAACACCTAATTGGCAGCAACCCATGTTCACTTTAGAGCAATTTGAAAAGAAGGCCTTACTCTTCATCCAATTTACTCCCACCCGTGAGAAATACTTGAAATGATGCAGAAAATATCTCAAATTATGAGCTGCTTGAGGAGTTGCTTTACTAAATACAACCAAATCATCAGCAAACATTAGGTGAGAGATTGCAGTTCCACAACGATTATGAGGAGTAGGTATCAAAGAAGCTGAAGCATAGGAAGTCATCCAGATAAAAAAAAAAATACTCCATCACCATACTAAATAGAAATGGGGATAATGGACATCCCTGGCGTAAACCACAAGTGCTTTTAAACTAAACCGCCGCTGATCCATTCACTAATATAGAAAAATGAGGATTTGTAATGCATGATCAAATTAATTTTATCAACTGAGCAGGAAATTGCATAGCTATCATTGCTCCTTCAAGGAAATCCCACCGCACGCTGTCACATGCTTTAGCCAAATCCACTTTAACACACATATGGCAAACTCCTTGGTTCAAATGAAATTTATGAAGGACATCCTGGGCCAATAATATATCGTCTGCTGTACGTCTACCTGGAATGAATGTTGATTGCATAAGGCCTATCAATTTTCCAATTATAAGCTGTATCAGATTCACTAATATTCTACTTGAGATTTTAGAAAGCTCATTGGTAAGTGAAATCGGTCTATATTTATCAGGAGATGAGGCACTATCGATCCCCTCTGGGAACAAGGACAATGAAAGTTGCCTTTTGTTGATTCAACATAGAGCCTGTTCTCAAGAATTCTTGAATTGCAGCACAAAAATCATTTCCTATTATAGGAATGGGCATTGAACCCGTCCTGGAGCTTTATGAGCATTAGCATACCTCAATGCATTTTCAATCTCCTCAATTGACACTGATTTTAGTAGATTAAGCTTATCCTCTTAATTCAGCTAACCGGATGGATTGAAAAGAGACAAATCTTGCTCAATTGTATTTTAGTTAGGGTTGAATAAATGTTTAAAATAAGATGTAAATAAATACCTGGGAAATTGCCGAAGGATTTGAAAATGTTGTCCCTCCCAAATCAGTGATAATTGTTAGAAATATAAGCTTGTGATTGCCTCTCCTTTGTAAGCCCGTAAAAATTTTTCGTGTGTTGTCCATCCCCCAAAATTTGCATGCATATCTCTAGACTTGTACTGCAGCATATTTTTCTTCAAAAAGCAACAACTTCTCTAGCTACTGCCTAGCTTATTTTTTCCCCCATTACCAGGGCAGTATCAATTGGATTATTCACCAATCGAGTCTGAATTAACTCATTACATGAGCACCCCTGTCCACACAATCTTACGCTCGTAGGCCGATCATTCTTTAGGTTATGTATTTTTCTGACAATAAACCTGTGCGAACAGAATCTCTCATAAATAAAATGATTTTATTCGTTCCAGTTCGAACCACGTGGCCCCTACTTCAACTTGCAATTAAACCGCAAAAACCCCGTGGCCGAGAATCCAGATTCTCTCTCCTCCACGCACAAAACGACGAAATAATGCATCCCCATTCCAGCTGCTCAAGAGTAACGTCAATTTCGTTTCACGTGGCCAGATTACACAAAACTACCAGAAAAATCCCTAAGAGCACTCTGAACCGTCCATCTCGATCCGTAGAGTCCAATCGATCATTTCGACCTTTCCTTCTTTTGTCCTTTCCATGAATCTTCTAGCAAATTTGTCGATCACCTTTTATGAGATTCATGACTCGCTCACGGGCTATAGAAACCGCCCGTCAGATCCTGCGCAAATTGTCCTCAAGAAAGAGCAGCGTTATCTTTTCTGAAGCTGCGGATTTCTTTCCCGTTTTATCAAGCTGCTGGATTTCTGCTATTTACCGGTCAATGCCAACTGTTTGTTTGAGGTTTTAGGAACTTGGAGCCACTTCGTCACACTTATTCAGGTAAATGAATCCCAATCGATTTCCCTGACTTTCTTCACAAAAAAAAAAAAAAAAAAAAGGACATTCCAAATCTTTTGAGTTTATTCTGAAAACTAGCTCGGAGAAATGCAATCATCATCGTGGGCCTCGAGTCCTTGGCACTAGCCTGTGTGTTTATGCTTTGCTTTCGTAGATAGTGGTGATTAGCTTGTATGTTGATAGTTAAATTTGCTACGTGTTGGTGATTGCGTGCGGATAGGATATCAGATATAAACTGTATTGGGGGATTTTGTTATCGGATATCGAGAATGCGAGTGGCTGTGATCGGTGGTGGGGTAAGTGGACTGGGTGCAGCGCACGTGCTCGCAAAAGCAGGAGTTGATGTGGTGGTGTACGACAAGGAAGATTGCTTGGGAGGGCATGCTAAGACCGTGACTGTTGATGGCGTCGATTTGGATCTTGGATTCATGGTCTTCAACCGCGTAAGTGCTATTTTCTACTTTTACATTTCTTTTGTTAGGATTTTGACGGTAAGGTGGCGTGAGACCTAATTTTGACTTCGTTTTTTTCAATACCCCTTCACTTCAGTTGAAATAAGGAAAAGGGGGTTTTCTGGAAGGTCACCATTAGATGTTGATTTCTGGTGACTTAACCAAAGTATAGATATTTTTCTCTTTCATTTATGTGATATCAAAAAATTTTATTCTAATATTAGATAAAGGAGTCAAAACTGTAGGGTCTTTTGAATTATAGTGGCTATAAATGGACCAATCATTGTCCTCTATATTAACATGAGCCTCTTAATTAGGCAAGTGAATGATAGGCTTCCCTAGTAATGTGGGGGAGACCATAATTGGTCCACTCACAATTACAATCATAATTGGTCAATGGGTACTTTTTTCTCTTTAATAAAGTTTTGTACTATCACATTATAGTGTTGCAATACAAAATTAAAGGGAAACCTCTGGGGAGTTAATCAACGACTAATGATAACCGTATATGAAAAACGGTTATGCCTCATTGCATCTTTCAAAATGTGAGTTTTATGTTGTATGTTTTTTTAATTAAAATATGTAAATAGAAAGAAAAACACATTTTCTTTGGTGGAAATCCCTTTTTATTTTTCACTCCTTTTCTTTCCTTTTATGTTGGTGTGGGGATGAAGTAGAGTCCAAACAAACTAAGGACATGTACGCTAGAGACTAGTTTTCAAGTGCTAAGCACCAAGCTCAAAATGGTGTTAGGCACCTACCACCTAAAATTTTAACAACATATACTAACATGGAATATGTTTGAGTGGCCACCCTTAGCTGTATCATTTTTTTCCCTTAATCAACCCATTGCCTCCAGATTCTCTTACGAAGGAGAGTGGAGGGGGGAGTGGAAAGTGGCGACCCATTGACACGAACTACACAAAATCAACTCCCTCCATTTCAGGGTTTTAGTTTTTTTGGTAGAACCCTCCACTTCAGTTGACGTCTTCAAATTTTACTCCACGGATCCGATGATAACATTGAAAATATAAACGATGATATGATCAATGCATTAAACTAATCGTTTATATAAGATTGTATTGCTCACATTGCTCAATCTAGCTGTTCTAGAGTAATCACTGGAAATATTTCGGGTAATAGGAGGGTGATCATTTCCTATGGATTGAATTTTCGATAGCAAGCTCCACGCTGAAGTTTCTCTAGGCACTTAATACGGACCTTTTCATATTAGCGTCTTACGACCAGATTACGTCTCGTCCCATGTGGATTGTAACAACACAAGAAAAAAAAATCTATGAGACAATGTAATCCAGGAGAAATTGATAAACATAAAATATGAAAGATGGCACAAAGTAATGCAGGAGAAATTGATACCATGTTTGTTCAATAGTGTGGAGAATGAGACATGCTGGAAGTAAGGGGGCATTTGTGCAGTGTTATCAGAATTCAGATTTACAGAATACCTTTTCTATTTTGTGGAAAACGAACCCTGACCTTTTGGGCATGTTTGTATAACTATTTGCTATAGAAAAGAAAACGGTTTTCTTCAAAAAATTCATTTTTAATGTTTTTGTTACAGTACAATTCCTTGGAACCACTTTCTGCTACGTCAGACTTTTCCTTGAAAAAATTGAAAATAAAATTCCCATGAGGGGCTATCGGACTTTTTTAGAGAAAAGTTGATGCTTCTTTATAATTTTGTTTCCTAATTCATTTTCATATCAAATAAATAAAAACGAATTTTCCATTAGAAATCCACAACTGCACAAAAAACCATTTGTATCATTTCATCAAAGAAAACAAATTTACACAAAACATGAGTTGCATACTTCCGCAAAACTCATTTTCTAAGATTTTCAATTACCATGGAAATAACTGACGTGACAATTTCCTCTTTTCACATAAATGGTATGTACACAAAAGTGCCCTTTAAGAAATCAATTTTCTATGGAATTGTGAAAATTTTAGCTCATTTTCCTCTTTTCCTGACCAAAAAAAAACGGCTAATTTCCTCTTGCAAATTACAAATATTGCTGTGGATTTTAGAAAGCTGATGGAAGTTTCCAAAGGCAATCTCTTATTATTCAGAAATTTCAATTTTTGTGAGACTCTTAAAAAAAAGGTCCCTTACTAATTAGTAGTGTTCACGTGTTAATTAGGTCTCCCAAATTGTGGTCTCCCTGGCCCCTGCTGTTGTACCATGGTATCGTACTAACGAAAAATATCAATCTTATAGTACAAGACTTTAACAAAAATAAATAAATAAACAAGATTAACGATTTTTTTACCTGAACTTACACAAAGGTAACCGAGCAATAATATGGAATTTTCAAGAATCATAAAATAAATAAATAAATAAATAAATAAGCGTCGATGTTGTGAAACTCAAAATGAGAACTGGCCTTGATTTTCGAAGCTCACTAATTACAATTGTCTTCTTTCAATCTTCCCAAAACTCATCTATTCTTGAAAACGCCCAAATCCTACACCGAACATAGTCTAGAATTAAAAAAACGTACTTGGAATTACATTAGCATGTTGGGATCCATGGTTGAAATACCCTCCTAAAAACACTCAAAAAGTTCGGAAGAAGAGCTCACATCTAAGGACTCCAACTAAGCTCAGACCAATAGTAAGAGGGCAGCGGCACGTGAAGGTGACTGGAAGAAAGAGGAAGTCAAGACGAGCGTGATGGTGGCCTTCGCCAAGCAAACAACAATCTAAAGCTTGAGATATGATGAAAATAGGAAAGAAAAAATGGAAAGGAGAGATGGTGATGATAGAGATCAACGATGGGCCTAAGTTTTTGGATAGAGGAAGGCCCCAGGGGGAACTTCAAATCCACTCCATCCCATTCCCCATGTAGTCCTCAGGTGGCCCCCACCTATGTGAACCAAATATTTGAGTTTACATTACCTTAAGCTTGAGCTTAGAAGAGCTGGCCCTATATATATATATATATATATATGTATTTGGGGTGGGGGGGGTGGAAATAATCTTGTGAGAAGTAGCTCTCACCATTTTTTTATGAGAACTCTTAGTGAGGCTCATCAATCACTCAATTCAAACCTTCCAATACATGGAACCCCCCCCCCCCCACACCAATCCAACCGCGCGATAGCCACATGCCTTAAGTTTCCATCAAATGTGAATTTACTAGATGGTTCCATCGACTAAGTAACAATCCAAATGGACTGCATGTGTGGGCTAGGGATACAAGGGTTAGAGACATGTGATTGAGGCCAAACTTGACTTTGGGGTGGTTCCACATAGATCTTTACATCCTGTTGTTTCCATCCCCAAATGTGGGTCCTCTAAAAAGTTCTCACAGGATCTCTCTCTCTCTCTCTCTCTCTCTCTCTCTCTCCATATATATATATATTTATATATGGGAGCACCTCTCATAAGCTCAAGCTTTGGATAAGGTAAGTTCAAGTATATGGCTTACACTTGTAGAGCCCACTTGGGACCCATGTGAGGATGGGGCAATTTAAAGGCCTCCTTAGGATCCTCATCTCTGCCAAAAAAAAAAAAAAAGAAAGAAAGAAAGAAAGAAAGAAAAGAAAAAGAAAAGCCCAAATTGTGGTTTCTATCATCTCCATTTGGGCCCCAAAAATTTAATAGTCAATAGTCCATTTGGATCAGTGCATAGTCGATCCAACGGTTTAGTAAATTCAAATTTGACCAAAAATTGGTGGACATTTGCAATTCAGGGAAGTCATGTGTTTGGTCCATTTGGATTGACCAAAGGTGGACCCCAAGGGCTTGAGCTTATGGAATTTCTTATATAAGCTTGAGCTTAGAAGAGGCTTGCTCTATATATATATATATTTATATATATGGAAAATATTACTATGCATCATTCTCTCATAATTTGGTAAGGGACAAAGGCATATTTGAAAAGATTCATGCATAAGAAAGGAAAAGTCATTTATAGTATATATTATGAAAAGAATAATTTTCATATGTAAAGAGAAAAAGCCACGTCATTGTCCCTCACCACATGGTGATGGAAGGATGTATAATAAGATTTTAACACATATATATATCCACCAAGCATTGGAGCTCACATAGTGGGGCCTTACTTATGATCCATCCAAATTAGCCATAAAACGACTACCCCCCATGATAGTCACTAACACCAAGTTTAGCACTCATCCAATTTGATTGAACCATTGGATCGGATTGCACTTATTTTGGATGGTCAAAATTTGTCGGCCATTGATCAAGGGGTTAAGATGATGATTTAACCCTCCATCACCACACATGAGTATGTGGAGGGGAGCTTGTCACATTCCTAAGTGGGCCCCATTAGAAAGTGGTGCTCATAATAAAGTGAGCACCAGTGCTCAACAAAGGATCTCCCTCTGTGTGTGTGTATGTGTGGAAAACTTTCCCTAAGCTTGAGCTTATATAAGAAATTCTATAAGCTCAAGTCCTTAGGGCCCACCCTTGGTCCATCCAAATGAACCAAACACACGATCTCCCTGAATTCCATATGCCTACCAATTTTTTTTCAAATCCAAATTTACTGGATCGGTGAATCGATTGTACACCGATCCGAGTGGACTGTTGACCATTAAACTTTTTGAGTACAAATGAGATGATGAAACCACGGTCCTTCGAATCCCTCTCCCTTGCCCAATCCCCAGCCTCATTCCCATGTGGGTCCCCAGGTGAGCCCCACCTATGTGAACTGTACACTTGAGCTTATTTTTCCCTAAGCTTGAACTTTTAAAGGAACCAACCATTATTAGGTGGGCCCCACTTGTGTAAACCACACAAATACGCTTGTTTACCTTCTCCAAAGCTTGAGTTTGTAGGGGAACTAAAAAACTCAAGCTTAGGGGAAAATAAGCTCAAGTGTGTAGTTCCCAGAGGTGGGGCCCACCTAGGGATTAACATGGGAATCGAAATTAGAGAGATTTGAAGGACTCCCTAGGACCCTCTTTTTTGTAAAAAAAAAATATATATATATTATCTCCAACCATGATTTCTATCATTTCCATCTAAACCCTAAAAGTTTAATAGTCAATAGTTTATTCAAATCAATGCACAGTTGATTAAATGGTTTAGTAAATTTAGATTTGATAAAAAATTGATAGACATACGAAATTCAGGGGGGTCGTGTATTTGGTCCGTTTAGATGGACTAAGAGTGAGCCCCAAGGGCCAGAGCTTATGGAATTTTTTATATAAGCTTGAGCTTAGAGGAACTTTTCCTATATATATGGGAATATTCATATGCATATGTCCCTCACCATTTTTTTCGTGAGAACTCTAATTGGAACCCACTGTATAGTCCATCCAAATGGATCACACATACGATCCCCTTGAATTGAACACATTTACCATTTTTTTGACAAATCTGAATTTATTGGACGGTTGGATCGACTATGCATCCATTCGAATGGAATGAATTTGTGGGTCACGGTTAACAGGTTAAGGACATGTGATTGAGACTAAACTTGGTATGTAAGGGGGTCCTCCATAAATCTTTCCATCCCCCCCAGTCTCATCCCTTGGTGGGGTCCACTATGGGGCCTATAGAGTATGCATGGTCCCTTGGTGATGGACATATGCACATGTATATTTTCCATATTTATATAGAAAAAAGTGTGTGGTTCACACATGTGGGGCCCACTGGGGACCCACATGGGAATGGGGATAGAGGGCATTTGAAGGACTCTCTAGGATCATCCTTTTTGCAAAAACTCAGCCTTAACTGTGGTTTCTCTCATCTCCATTTGGATCCCAAAAATTTAATGGTCAATAATTTATTCGGTTCGAGACACAGTCGATATAATGGTCCAATAAATTTGTATTTGACCAAAAATTAGTGAACATGTTGAATTTAGGGAGCTCCTGTGTTTGATCTATTTGGATGGACCAAGGGTGGGCCCCAAATGCTTAGGCTTATAGAATTTCTTATATAAGCTCAAGCTTAAAGTAACTTTTCCCTATATATGACTAGCTCTCCTAAGCTCAAGCTTAGGGTAAGGTAAGCTCAAGTGTGTGGTTTACATAGGTAGAGCCCACTTAATGGGGATCGAGGGTTTAGGGGGGATGGGGGGAGGGATTTGAAGGACTCTTTATGACCCTCCTCTATATAAAAGAAAATCAACCCCAACCATGGTTTTTATTTTCTCCATCTGGGCCCCAAAAGTTTAATGGTCAACAGTCCATTTGGATCGATTCACAATCGATCTAATGGTCTAGTAAATTCGAATTTAATCAAAAGTTAGTGGATATATAGAATTCAGGCGGGGTCATATGTTTAGTCCATTTAGATGAACCAAGGGTGGACCTCAAGGGCTCGTGCTTATGAAATTTATTTATAAGATCAAGCTTAGGGGAACTTTTTCCTATATTGGAGTTAGCTCCGCTAAGCTTAAGCTTAGAGTAAGGTAAGCTCAAGTGTGTGTTTCATATAGGTGGGGTCCACTTGAAAACCCACATGGGGATGGGGATGGGGAGGTTTGAAGGACACCTTGGGACTCTCCTTTATGCAAAAAATTAGCCCTAACCATAGTTCTATGCTCTCTATCTAAGCCCCACTATTTTAATGGTCAATAGTCCATTTGGATTAATGTATAGTCAATTCAATGGTCTAATAAATTTAGATTTGACAAAAAACTAGTGGACATGTGAAATTTAGGAGGGGTTATGTGTTTAGTCCATTTGGATAGACCAAGGGTGGATCCCAAGGGCTCGGGCTTAAGAAATTTCTTACATCAGGTCAAGTTTAGGGGAACATTTCCCTATATTAGGGCTAGCACCCCTAAGGTCAAACTTAAAGTAAGGTAAGCTCAAGTGGGTGGTTCATACAGGTAGGGCTTACCTGGGGACTCGCATGGGGATGGTAGTAGGTGAATTTGAAAGACTCTTTGGGACCCACCTCTCTACAAAAAATCAACTCTAATGGTAGTTTCTATCGTCTCCATCTAACCAACAGTTTAATGATTTATAGTCCATTCGGATCGAAGCACAGTCAATCCAATGGTTCAGTAGCTTCAAATTTGACTAAAAATTAGTGGACATGTGGAATTCAGGGGATTGTGTATTTGGTCCATTCGGGCTTGCGAAATTTCTTATTTAAGCTCGAGCTTAGTGGAATTTTACCATATATATATATATATATATATGAGTAGTTTTCTAGTGATAGGTGATTCACACCAATTTTGTAAGAGGCACCGATGTCAGCCGCCCAATGTTCCAGACATTCCAACATTGTCTGGCTGACATTGGCACCAGATCTCTCTCTCTCTCTCTCTCTCTAGATATATATATATATATACACTCACACAGACCACAACATGGATTCCCGTTACACTCACACAGACCACAACATGGATTCCCGTCATCAATTCAACAATGCCTCTCTGCATACATGTAACCTACAAACTTCATGTCAATCCATGTAAGATTGACTATTTGTTTGAACAAAGGTGAAAAGGCATGGAATTTGGCAATCTTTCAATCCAATGGTCAATTCTGATTGGATTGGAAACTCATATTAAAAGTGATGAAACCGCCCATCCAGATTGTGACAATATGGGTCTGAATTTGGGCATGAAGTAATGAATAATTATTAATTAATCAATGAATAATTATTAATTAATCACATTCCCTTCCGCTAGGACTTAATATTATTGGAGATGGACATGGTGAGACCACAGCTTGAACGTTTTGAATGTTTGCAAGATTGGCTACCATCTATAAATTTGATTTGACCTTAACTCTCCTATATGGACAACCTTATGTAAAGTCACGCATTTACAATTTTATGATATTTAGTGCCTGTATTCTTTTAAAAGTATAAACAGTAAAGGTGACTACCAAAAATGAATCACTGGGTTAACCATTATCCAGTCCACTGCAAGCATGACCGCTGTGAGGACCACGGGGCTGAGAGCACCTTCATAGGTTAGTTGAAGCAACTTGACAATTGGCAATTGGCTCACGTGGAGCTCTGGAAAGTTTATGTGACGAAAATCCTTGAAATATTGATTGATTTGGTAGCCTTAAAAAATAACTGATAATTAGATTAAGACATGTTTATTCATTTCTTTTAGATTTCTTACTCTAGCACACAGCATTCTCAATTCCACTGAAAAATTTACCGTCAGGTGAAATAAATAGAAATGGGAAATGGGAATACTCATATTGTGAATGGTTGTTTTCCTGCGGGTCTTCGAATTGTCCAAATCTTTTTCCGTTACTGCTATTTACATGATTCTTGTTTCTATCTAGGTCCATACAAATATTAGATAAGCATCAAGTTTGGTTGAGTACTGAAGTGGCTAGCGAGTGTGAGGAGCGTAGATTGATTATAGCTGTGTGATAGGTGGGCGTAATGGGCCATATCATACAGGAGTCAACCTCGATGTCCTTGAGAATTTTCACAAACTATCTTGTTTGCTGTCCACATTGTGTGTTCAAAAGGGTCGTAGGTGCACAAATCATAAGAAACTATCCCTAGTTAACTGCGAGGTTGATCTTTTAATGAAGAGAATTGCTGGATAAACAGCAAATCCAACTCTTTTCACACAAGAGAAAACTAAAAGAAATAAATTTTCAAAAGTACCCCCATCTCTCTGTCCCTCCTTTCCTCCTCTCTCCTCCCCTCTCCTACCTTTTCCCTTAGGCCGGCGAGAGGGGGGCTCTCCCTCTTACTCTCCTTATTCCTCTTCCTCTTCCTCTTCTCTCCCTCCCTCTTCCTCCTCTTCCTCTCCTCTCCCTCCTTCCTCTCCCCATCTCCTCCTCCTTCCTCTCCTGTCCCTCCCCTTTCCTCTCCTCTCCTCTTCCTCCCTCTTCCTCTCCTTTCCTCATCTCCTCGCCTCTCCGTGCCGCTCTACCTCATGAGGCCGAGCGGGGCGGAGAGGCGAGGAGATGAGGAGAGTAAAAAAGGGAGAGGAAGAGGGAAGAAGGAGGGAGAGGAGGAAAGGAAACGGGAGATGAAGCTGGAGGAAGGAGAGAGGAGAGGAAGAGGAATGGGAAGAAGGAGAAGAAGAGGGAGAGGGAGAGGAAGAGGAGGAGAGAGAGGGAATGGGAGAGGAAGAGGGAGAGGCAGAGGTAGAGAGAGGGAGGGAGAGCTCCCCTCCCACCAGCCAGAGTTCATCGCCTGCCAGAATGAAAGGGGAGGAGAAGTGTGTGGGGGAGAGAAAGGTATTTTGGCAATTTAAGATTTTTTTTTTTTTCATATGTGATGAGAGATAAAGATTATGTTCAAATAGCAGCCTTCTCTGTCAAATCAGTCTGACTGGTTGCATCACCGTCATCTTGAGTATCAAATAAGCAACCTTATTGTGTTCAAAACAGTCAGGCTGGGATTGTGTTTAAATGGATAACATACCAAATCTCAATTTACATTGATGTAATTCAAAATTTGGGTTTCTCCTTATTATTTTCTTGTTCAATGAACGAATAACTAAAATGCTACATCTTATTTCGTGTTGGGTTCGAGTTTGATATTTTTTATCCATTTAATGAATAGGTTGGATTCTAGTTGTGTTTGTCATGGATCCATTGTAGCTATTTGACTACTCAAGATGACTTGAATCCAATCCCAGCCTGACTGGTTGCATCACCGCCTGCCAGAACATGCCAAATCCAACATGTTAATTATCGTTGACCCTCGACATTTTTAACCTGATTAACAAAAGGGTTGGGTTCTTCTGATTGAGCATGTGCATGCTACTTAACAGTTCTCAATCCGACTTGAGCCTTCTCCGTATTTGCAACTAGAAGTGTAAGGACATTGTTATAGTTTTATAAAAAATATTAGAATGTTCAGCAGCTTAACGGGCATCTATTAACTGCTAATTTTCAGATTTTTCTTAGAGTTATGTGTTTGGATTTACTAAAGCCAACCCAACCTTTGGGTCCTACTAAAAAAAAAAATTCCATGTGAGTTCAATTGGTTTAAAAGGTTTCCCCAACATGGTTCACATTTCGGTATCTATCACGGTATCGGTTGGCCCCAAAAACCAATATAATATTAGGTTCGGTCATAGTTCGCAGTCCTTAGCAGTGTGAATTTTTTTTTAGTTCAAAAAAGTTTGAAAAAAATATCCAAAAAACTTAGAATATTATAAAATGCTAGAAAATGATATATATTTTTTCTAGTACACACTATTAATCAAAATATTGGTCCCATAAAGTCATAGCACCCTCTATCGTTATTTAATCTATAATTGTTAAATATGTCAAGTATAATCTTTGTGTTATCCTTACAATTTATAAATCCATTAATGTAGATCATATTTAAAGTCTAAATCATTAAAAATACCTAACACCTCTTATATTAGCTTTATAGAAAAAATCACTCCAATTCAAGTTAGGTCCACAGTTGAATTTCTAATGTTGCATTATTAGAATCATCAATCATTAGCCAATTGATATGTATAATTTCATGATCTAATATCTACAAAAGTCAAAAAATTTCAAATTTCAAAGGGGGCATTTGTTTTAAAGTAGTTTTGACAGAATTTATTTAAGTGGGCTAATAGGTAACAATTAGAAAAAAGAGTAAGTATATCTAGAAGATTTTATAAGCTTTATGCTCCATAGTACGGCTAAACTACACAAAAATTGTACTACTCAAAATAATTTCCCAACTTTGTTTTGGGTTTTAGCCAAACTTAATTTTACTTGGAGATTGGTAGTGATACTATTAGATTGAGGATTTTCTTTTTCAAAATCGATCAACTGGTCCATCTAATGGTGGATCAATCTCTTATTAGATTAAAACTTGTCCAGAACCCATAGAAAAAAGAGACAATTATTTTGAAAGGCTTTGATTTATGTAGGTGGGCCTTCCTGTGGAGCTCACATATTGACTTTCCAAGTTACATGCATGCTGTAACTCATAGTTAAAAGAATAATATAAAAGGAAGCCCTTAAAAACGCTTTTGAAATGTCTTCACTGGTATAGGAAGGGGGAGGGCTTGGGACGACAAACCGAGGGAAGAAAAGGTGGAAAGAGAAAAAAAAAAAAAAGAAGAAGAAGAAAGGAAAGCCGAAGAGAGAGGGAAAGGAAAGGGAAGAGGAAGATGGAGCAGTGGCTTACCTATGATGGATGAGTGCTGCAACTCCTTGCTTCTAGCTCCGACGTACTGCAAATCCAAATCCTTCATTCTCTTCTCTCCTCTTTCCTCCCTGTGTTTCTTTCTCCTTCTCATTTTTTTTTCTTTTCCTTTTATACACAATGCTCTGTGCGTGCAAAGATCTAGGAGGAAGGGGTAAGAACCTAGTTCATCCACCGATATTTAACAATATTGGACGATATATCAATCGAACTGATATTTTCAATATAACGGCCGATATATGCCAATATCTTGGTGATTTCTTAACGTTCTACGACCGATACTGAGTCTCATGAGATTATCGTAACAGTGATGGCTGATACCGATATGTATCGGTTGATACATACCGGTATTGGTCGATTTTTTTAACCGTGCTTCCCAACGTACCCTTCTATAAATTTTCTTTTTATTAAAAAAACTAAAAAAGCTGCTAGCTCTATTTCAAAGGGAGGCTTAAAGTTTTTCTTCTCCTTTTTGTTAGGTTTTAAAATATATAATTATATCTATGCAATATTGCAGGGTTTGTAATTTTATGTGATATCATAGTGGCTCAATTGGTTTGAGCCTTAAGTTTACTTCGTAAGGTCTTGAGTTCAACTCCGCCCCTTGTGTTACTTGGGCACTATATATGCGGCTAAGTATATACACTCTAGGGATTAGTCTTGCTCGTAAGAATCAAGTAACCCTCCGCCCAAACGCCAAGGTTCTCTTGGTTGGGCTAGCAAAAGATAACCTCGATCATAAAAAAAATATTAAAAAAGTAAAAAGGGCACTAGCTCTATGTCAAGGGAGGGCTAAAGGTTTTTTTTCTCCTTTTTGTTGGGTTAGAAAACATAGAATTATATCTATGCAATGTTGCAAGGCTTGTAATTTTATGTGATTTGGCATGTTTATGTGCATTTTACTCAATAAAAACTGTACAAGTTATTGTAGAAAAATATTTAAAATTTGGTAAAAGAAGAAAAATAAAGAAAAACAAAAGAGAACCAGCTCTATTTCAAGGGGCGGTCGAAGTTTTTTTGCCTAAGACGTGGGCTGCTAGATGAAATGGATGCACTTGTTGTTAGAGTTACCCAAAACCTCAGGATCAAGATTTAACTTGGTTATAATCTGAATAATATTAAAGATATAATATTTATAATTTAAAAGGAATCATACCTCTAGAATCAATGGAATCTACTTTAAAAAGGTGGGTTTTACAACTCTCTGCAATTTCCTTCTTTCTACAAATATGAGTAATAAGAGTCTTTATAATTTCACAAGTGCAGAGAGTAACCCAAGATGTCAACTTTTATAAGCCTTCCCAAATGCATCCTTTCCATCAAGGAATGCAAGCCATGAATATTCCCTTATTAACAAGGAATGAGGAAAGAAGAAAAATATAGCAAGGAAGAGCCTTACATGCATGTGTCGATTCACATGAAAAAGAGAGAAAGAGCCCATTTGGTGGTCATGTAGACCACCTTAAATGGTGTTCCAACACTCCCACTTGGCCCACTTAACCACATGCATATACCTTAAAATTTAAATATACGTATATATAATATTTTTTTAAATGACTCAAAAAAAATTTTTTTAAAATGACTTTGACTGGTTGACCACTTTAAAAAACAGTTCTTATTCAACTTTTATGCCATTCTTTAATTTGTGATAAACAAAAATACTAATGTGAATTATGACGGTCACATATCATTATTGACACATGTACTTTCATAATCACAACATCAACATTCTCACATAAACAAGACTTTAACAAGGGTTAAAATAGGATCTTAACGTGTCAGTCCTATTTTAAGGGTAATTTAATACCATAACCTTACATTCTCACTTTATGGACATTAATCACATGTGATGATAGCATCTAAAGTAAGAATTACGAAATCATTTTGATTGCAACTATAATGTCCAATGTAGACAACGTCAAACAAACATATATACATATATCCTAATAAGGCAATTCGTACAAACCCATATTTAATATATGTCCATTATAGGCAGTCGATGGCAATGCTTCTGTTAGTAGATCTGCAAGCATAAGGTCTGTCGGAACCCCAATAACTGACACAAAAAAATCTCATCATTTCTCTTTCAAGACTAGATATTTGACTTCCAAGAACTTAGATTTACTGTAATGTTTATCATTTTGAGCGAAACACCTCACTACATCGTTATTGTAGTTAATTTTCAAAGATTAGGAAATTTGACCCATGATCTTAAGTCCCGAAATGAAATTACACAACCAAATTGCATGACCCATGGCTTCAAAGCATGCCATGTATTCTACATCAAATGTGGAAGGAGTGACTAGCGTTTGCTTTGCACTTCTTTACAAGATTATCCCACTAAATAATAGGAAGATTTATCCTAAAGTTGATCTCCTAGTATCGAGACAGTCAAAAAAGTTTGAATCTGAGTATCTTATCACCTCCAAATGATCTCATATCTTATATTTGAGTATATATTTACTAGTACCACATAGATACCATAGAACCTTTTTCACCCCTGTCCAATGCACTATGCTTGGATCACTTTGGTATCTACTTAATATTCCAACTGCAAAGCTGATGTCTAGTTTGGTACTAGTTTGTGCGTAAATCAAACTTCTTATTGCACCCACATATAGACATTTGTGCAGCTGTGCCCTTTTTATTTCATTCCTTAGACATTGTTCCTTACTAAATTTATCTTCCTTCATAATAGGTGTATTATGTTGCCTACACCCTTTCATATGAAATCTCTTAAGAATAGCATTGATGTAGGCTTCCTTAGACAACCCAGGTAATCATCGGAATCTATCCTAAAATATCTCAATTTCTATTATAAAGGTTGCTTAGCCCATATCTTTCAAATCAAGATTATTCTCAAGATAACATTTAGTCTCATGAATCATACCAAGGTTGTTACTAGCAAATTAAGTATCGTCAACATATAGGACTAAAATCATAAACTTGCTCCCACTAATTTTAAGATAAATGCAATGATCAACAACATTTTCTATAAAACTGAATGTTGTGATAATATTGTTGAACTTTAGATACCATTGTCTAGAAGCTTATTTAAGACCATATATCTACTTTTTTTAATTTACAGACTAGTTTACTCTTACCCTATTCTACAAAACCTTCAGGTTGTTCCATGTATACTTCCTCTTCCAAATTCCTATTTAGAAACGCAATCTTAATGTCCATTTGATGTAGCTCTAAGTTAAAATGAGCTACAAAAGATATAACAATTCTGAATGAATTTTTCTTTAATACAGGATAATAGGTTTTATTATAATCAACACCTTCTCTTTGAGTAAAACCCTTGGCTACAAGTTGGGCTTTGAATCGTTGGACTTTTCCTTTAGAATCCCTTTTAGTCTTAAAGATTCATTTACATTTAACAGTTTTAGATCTCTTAAGAAGTTCAGCAAGATTCCAAACTTGGTTTTCAGCCATGGATTTTGACTCATCTTTCATAGATTCTATCAATTTATGAAAGTTTTCACTGATAATGGCTTCTTTGAACGCTTTAGGATCTTCCTTTATTCCAATATTTGTCTCTTTCAAATACACAACATAATCATCTGTAACTGTAGGTCTTTTGACCCGAGTTAACCTTCTTAATTCTTTTGGATTTATTTTACTAACATTTAGCTGTGTAATATTTGGAATTTGATCACCTTCAATAGTTTGTCCTGTGAGTGTTTCGAGTTGTTGTTCCTCTAGATTATCGATGTTCATATTATCAAGAGGAATATCTAAGTTAACCCGTTTGTTCAGTGGTAGTTGTATCTCTTGAATACAAACATCAAATGGAACAACTATGCCACTTTTACCAAGTAATATTGAGTCCCTGATTTCTTTATAAGCAAATTTTCTTGTGTCACTAATCTAACTATTTTGGTTATTCTCCATAAATTTGGTATTATTGGATTCCACAATCCTAGTGCCATAGCTAGGACAGTAAAACATATACCTTTTACCTTTTCGGATATTTGATAAAATATTCACTTACTGTTCTTAGATCTAATTTCTTTTCTTGTCGGTTAAACATTCACTTTAGATGGACATCCCCAGACTCGAAAATGACTTAGACTGGGTTTTCTGCTAGTCTACAACTCGAAAGGAGTTTTTGAAACTACTTTGCTATGTACATGGTTCAAAATATATATTGTCATCTTTAGTGCTTCACTCTACATAGATTTGGGTAATGTGGTATTACTGACTATACACTTAACTATATCCATCAACATCCTATTTTTTTTCTCAGCAACACCATTCTGCTGAGGCATTTCAGGTATTGTATATTGGGCAACAATGCCATCTTATTCAAGGAATCTTACGAATGGACCTAAGTTACAACCTAATTTGGTGTATTTTCCATAATATTTTCCACCCCTATCAGACCTCATAACTTTAATTCTTTTATCTAATTGCTTTTCTACTTCAGCTTTGAATATTTTGAAGACATTCACAGCTTTGGATTTTTCTTTAATTAAATAAATGTTATCAAAACATGAGTAGTTGTCAATGAAGGTGATGAAATATGTTTCGCTTATAAAACAAAGTATATGCATTTTATCACAAATATCCATATGGATTAACTCAATAAGTCCAAAACTCCTTATGGTAGTTTCTTGATTATCTTAGATTGTTTACATTTAATACAATCAATGTCGACATTGAAATTGGTGAAGTTAAGGTTTGATAAAATCTCATCCTTCATCAATCTCACCATTCTCTCATTGAATGTGTCCTAATCTTTTATGCCACAAGTTAGAAAAGTTCTCATTGATGACACTTCTTTTCGTGCCGATGTTGACCCCATAATTAATGTGCTAGGTATAAAATGACTGTGCATGCGTTGAATTTAACCTTAATCTATACAATCCATCATATAAAAAACCATTCCCAACTAAAATAGCATTTTTATAAACTTTTAACAATCCATATTCAAAAGTAAATACAAAACTATCATGATCCAATTTTAAAATTGAAATTAAATTCCTAGATAAAGGAAGGACATAAAAAGTATCATGAAAATCTAGCGAGAATCCAGTGTCCAGCACAAGTCGGTAGATGCCTATCCTCTCAACTTTCAATTCCTATTGGTTCCCCATCATAATGGTTCGCTGATCATCACTTGGACTCCGCCTTGAAAGGAATTCATGCATACAACCACATACGTGAACAGTTGCACCGAACTCGACCCACCATGTATTTTATGAGACATCTACTAAATTAGTTTCGAAACAAAAAAGAGATAAATTATTATGATTACCTCTTGATTTGAGCCAAGTTTTCCTTTTCAAACAGTCCACTTTGAAGTGGCAATTTTTTTATAGAAAAAAAACTTTTTTATGGCCCTTTTTCTTCTTTCTTAGCTTTCCACATTCCTTAGGAACATCGATGTTAGCCCTTTTCTTTCCTTTAAATTTCTTTTGGGAGATAATATTAACTATAATTTGCCCCTTAGCCCTCAAGCTTCGTTCATCTTGATGACATCTAGAGATCAATTCACTTATAGTTCACGAAGTTAAGCTCTGATTATATGCCACTTTGAATGAGCCAAAAGAAGGAAGAAGAGAGTCAAGGATAAATTGGATTAAATATCCATCAGATACACTCATGTCAACATCCTTCAATTTTTTAGCAAGATTCATCATGATTAAAATGTGCTCTATTTCTTCTATAGTCCTATCATATTTTAAATTTGTTAATCGATTCATCAAAGATGCACCTAGGGCTTTGTCCGTTATCTCAAATTGCTTTTTCACTAATTCAAAGAGGTCTTTAGCATTGTCCTTAATTATAAGTGACCCCTTTATACTTTTAGAAACAGATTTGATACAATCTTTAAGGTAAACTTTATTACATCTTTTCCATTTACCATAATTTGCTTTATTAGTGGCTAGACTCATTTCTGTGGGCTTTGAGGGCATAGGTTCATCAACAGCCATGTGCAAGTCTAAACAGATAAATGCTAGCATTAGCATGTTTAATCAGTCAACAAAGTTTAGTTCAAGTTTGATCCATCCAGGATTGAAATAGCCCCTAAGCAGGAAGGTAAAGATATAGATTTGGAGGCTGTAAAATAAATATACAGACAAATTTATACTTTAGATTAAAAAATAATAATAACAATAACTTTGAGAGTTCCGGTACATCATTGTAATTCTACCTTTTGGCCACAAAAATAATATTTATATTATCACTCTTCTATAATTAATGAGACCATTTAAATAAAACATTTATCAAATTAATTGACTTTACCTTTGGGTCATAGAAAAATTAGCCCTTGATTTTTTTTATTAAGCATGTCTAATTCCATTTTCAAGTTATTAAAAAATTATCAAACCTTTAGGCTGATAATCAATCTCTTAAATGAAGTTGCCATTTAGTGTCATTGTTTATAACATAATCGAATTGGTGATTTATTTAATTTTCAATTTTACAATACATAATTTTATCATAATTGGGGCACTTTGATGACTACCAAATTAATAAAAAAATGTGTATTTTGAATTAATACATACAACAACATTATGTGATCATGAGTCTCTTTAGATCACCATATCCAAGCGATGATCATTTGACTAGATGACATTTCCTTTATAGGTACCCTTTTTATGACTAATAGTTCAAGATAACTTTAATTAGGCCATTGGTCAAACCCTAATATCCTTAATTGATTCATCTTCACGACTGATCCATTCAATCCAACCACTGATTCTACTCTCATTTGGCTTAAAATCATATAAACAAGCATATAAATTGAATATATTAACTCTGATCATAATAATCAAAATAAACTAAGTGTTGAAATAAATCTTTAATGAGTTAAAGTAAAGTTTATTAATTATGCACAAAAATTAGAATTACTTTATGACTTATCCGGATCGTTAATCTTGAAAATCTCGCAGAAACGAAATTATAAGTGAAAACAGATCGAAATTGAACCCAAATGAGTCCTTAATCACAAAAATAAAATTTCACCCTATTCAATTTTTCTCTAATTTGATCAACCTTGGTGTTGACCGGCCACATAAGAAAGTTAAGAATATTTAGATTATGGATTTTACCGATTTGGATCAGTCAGATTGTCTTTAAATGGGCCATAGTAATAGACCCTATTGAAGGATCGGTACAACCTAGTAAGTACAGGTTTGTTCACATGGTCACAAACGTGAACGCTGTGCACATTAACTTCTTCTGGGATTTTTCCGCCGTGGATATATATATATTATTGTATATATTTTGTTGCTGCCATTTGACTTGGGCTGGCTGGGTTTAGCAATGTTTGCTTTTGCTTGCTTCTATGCACAACAACTGTGCACAGAACAACCAAATGAAATATTGATTACCGACTGTAATGCCACTATTCTGTCAGGCAAGAAAATGCCTATTCTTTCATGCAGGAAAAAATCAATAAATAAAACACCTTCAACATGAGAAGCTATGATCAGGTTTTTGGATTAAAACTAGAATAGAGAAGGATACACCTAAATGCCCAACAAAGAAATAACCTTAGGAAATGGATTATTCATATTAAGTGCAAAACTAGAGTCTCTGATATCAATTGTTAGAGTTACTCAAAACCTCATAATTAAGATTTAACTTAATTATAATCTGAATAATATTGAAGATATGATATATATATATATAATTTAAAAGAATCATACCTCTAGAATCCATGGAATCTATTATTGAAAGGTGGGATTTACAAATATGAGTGATGGAAGTCTTTGCAATTTCACAAGTGTAGAGAGTTATCCAAGATGTTAGCTCTTATAAGCCTTTTCAAATGCATCAATTCCATCAAGGGATGCAAGTCATTAATCTTCCCTTAATAACAGTGAATGAAGAAAGAAGAAAAATACAGAAAAGAAGAGCCTTGCATGCATGTATCTATTAATGTAGAGGAATAGAGAGAGCCCATTTTGTAGTCATGTGGACCACCTTAAATGGTGTTCCAACACTTGTTTGAAAGTAGTTTTCATAGGAGATATAGGCAGTTCGAGACAAATGAATAATCGATGGAGTTGTTGTGTGTGACAGGTAACATATCCGAATATGATGGAGTGGTTTGAGAGCCTGGGAATCGACATGGAGAGGTCGGACATGTCGTTTTCGGTGAGCTTAGACAAGGGCCAGGGGTGCGAATGGGGAAGCCGAAACGGTCTGTCCAGCTTGTTTGCGCAGAAGCGGAATGCACTCAATCCTCTCTTTTGGCAGATGATCCGTGAAATCATGAAATTCAAAGACGATGTCATCAGGTATGTCCTCTGATATTTGTAATAGCTATTTTCAATTGGTTTGAATATTATAATTCCCTGTCTAATATGATTAAAATTATTAAATAAAAATAGAAATTTCCGACTAGTTAAAGAGTGAAAATTGTTTGGGTGAACCATATATGTAAGGGTAACGTTACCTTATAAGCATAACGCATGTGAGAAATATGGATTGCAGCTCCTTAGGCACACTTAGATGCCTACTAACAAGTGGAGATTGGGTCCACATGGAAAGGTCTCTTTAATCCTCATCAATAGTGGTAAAAAAAATAAAGAAAATCTTAGCCCTTTATTTAGTAGCCATAATTGCTATTCTTTTAACCATAGATTTCTTATATAGCAAATCCAATGGTAGATTAAGGGTATGCTGCTAATATATGACTTGGATATAGTAGGGACAAACCACGAAGATGAAGACACAAATTTCCCATATAAAAAGTGAAGTATTATAGATGATACGACACGATGTGTTGCCCATTTTGAATTATTCATGTCTCTCATGAAACCATTATCTTTCATGAGAGAGAAATTGGGCATGATGCTAGATCATAAGAGGATGAATATCTAAAAGGGCCTGCATTGATTAAAGGTGGGCCCAAATGGGCCCCATGGAGATAGACTCCATATAAGGTTGCTTCTAGGAGAACATTATTTGCTTTTACAAATAAGAAAAGTACAATAATCTATTTAAAATAAGAAAACAAACATGTGATAAAATCTGCTGAGACCTCCCATTATAATATGTAATATAATAAAAATTGTTGTGGGGTCCGGTGAGAGTTAAAATTAAAAGGTAGTGGTCCGAATTAAACTGAAAGCCTTATGCTATAAAATTGTGGCAAAAGCTGATGAAAACTCGTCGTCCTAAACTATGAATATTTCATTAAAACTATTATTAATAAGAAATTAAAATTAGAATTTTCAATCAAAAATAAAATCCCACTTGCCAAAAAGTAGATAGTTCTTAAATCAGAATTTTTTTAAAGTTCTTTTGTAAGTCAGAATTTTTTTATCTATAAAAAGAAAATTAAGATTTCAAGCTTGTGATAAAAAAATATGACGATGCGTATATTATCTTCCTTATTCTTTTTAGTCCAAAAAAAAGTAACCCTTTTGCTAAGTGTAAATCCTTTTTGGTAAATTAGAACATAGCCCTTAGAAAAATTAAGATTTAAGATTTGTTATTAAATTGTAGAAAATGAAATTATGTACAAAAGTTAATCAAAATTTATAATTCAGAGGTAAACTAAAAAGGTGTGCATACTTTCCTCTTTTTATTTAGAGGATTTAACACCAAAAACCCTCTAGATAGTTCCTACCACATAAAATAGGTCCTTTGGGTTGTTTTTGTTGCAAGAACTTCTTTTTTTTTTAAGGTAGATTCCTCTTAACTGGGCGCCATGATGTGCATCAGTAGAGATCCCATAACTGGGCCGATGGGACTGGATGCAAAGCCTCTACTAAGAAAGAATGGCATTCTTTCATTTCTTTTTTTTCCCCTTCTTTGAAAAGACCAAGTACCAGCATAGGGTGTAGTTAGTGTATTCATTCCGGAGGAAGCTGGATTTTCTAGTTGGTTGCAGTTCATGTGCAGTGGGGCCGAATGTAATCTTGCAGAGACCCAACTAAGAAAGAAGAGCGTTGCTTCGAGGAGTCATGGCAGCCCCTATGCCAAATGGAGAATAACTATTCTTCCGGCGAGAAGGGATATGAATGGTTGGGTGATACTGGGTGATGGAAATAGACTTGGGGCAAATTGAGATGGGCAGTCACATTTTATCCTTCCATTTTAAAGGCACTATTTTCCCTGCAGATGCCTACATAAAAAACCTCAGAGATCTATTATTCTAGTTTTTTATATCGATGGAGATGGAGAAAAACGAAAGAAGCGAAAGAAGGAACGGAAGAAAGAACTGTAGTTATTCGTTGTTGGTAAAGAGCAATTTCAGCTTAGCTCGTCTCTTCAACTGTTTTGATTTATGTCTTGAAATGTGTGATATGCAGATTGGTGCTTCTTATTTAGTATCTGGGGCGTACTGGATTTGACTTGGACTATGGAATTAGCTTGTGATTGACGGCTGGCAACGTGTCAGATGAAGATAAACTCGCACGTGTCCGTGTTGACGGGTGAAAAGTGTCCAAAACCATGTGATTATAATTCACATGACCCATGCTGGCAAAATTTCTTTTGAGTTTTTTTTATACACCCAGTTTGTAGGCCTCTCGTTGACAACGCTAGTGTCGTGTTATTACAAACTGCTGAGAAATGGTGAATTTGGTGTGCTTATTTCGTTGTTGGGCGAAAACAATTTGCGTCAACATTTTTTCTGAGATAACATCATTGGCTGGTGCTGGTTTGCTTTCTTAATGAAGTTTCAGCTGAAAAGCATTTGGGAAATGTTGCCTATCTGTTTCTGCTGATATGCTACAAACTACTTGCTATTTGGTATACATCCAAACGTGCTTTTGTTTCTTGCAGTTGAGACGGGTTGTGATGCATATGAGTGAGAGGTGACTGTGGGTGTTGGTGATGAGGGATAAAAACAACGCTAGCATTGCTTAGCTCGTTAAAAAAGAGAGAAATTTGGAGATGCTAGGGTCGCTTCTCCATAATATAAATTTGACCTGCACACTTTCACGCATGGCCAACACCCACACAGCACCAGCCCATCTTCACTCCACTTTGCAGAGACCACCACTTTCACAGTAAGCACATCACAGCCCTGCCACCTTCATCACCGATGCACTTAACCAAACACAATCCAGCTCACCGTCTCCTCATTTAATTTTAAAAAAAAAGATATTGAAGCTAGCGCCGATTCCCTACTTTTTTTTTTTTTTTTTTTTACACCAAAAAGGATCCCGATGACCAATCTAGTGTGGTCAGAACTACAGGATCCTTTTCTGTGTGGGACCCACCTAATTAAGGGTTGTTTCATGCTAAATCTTCTTCTTCTTTATTCTTCTTCTTCTTTTTTTTTTTTTAATGAATACAACCTTTTGCATGTTAAAAATATTTAACTTTGAGGAAAAGAGTCAAATGTGCCCCTTTCAATATAATGTTGACATTTCTTGCTTAAACCGGTTATGACTAGAAACAAAACTATTGTCCATAAATTATAATATATAACCAAAACGAAAAAGTCCTCATTGTATTTTGCTAGTAGTTTTGTTGCAAGAAAATCCTAACTTAAAAGTATAATTTTAATTTCTAGTAGATGATAAATATAACTACTCATTCCAAAATGTAGATATTTCCTCATAAAATTAAATCATAACTAAAAATTATCTAATTAAAATTCAAAATCCATCGTTAAAAGTAAAGTCAAGATTCTAAAAATATATATATTTCTTGTGACCTATAAGAAAAACCCTTAATGCAAAAAAAAAAAAATTATAACACGACTTATAAAAATGTGCTTGTTGTCATTTCTATCTCTTAATAAACAAATACAAAAAACCCTTTGCTAAAGGGGATTTTTTATTTGTAAATCAAAACAACCTTTTAAAAACAGAAACAAAATTTTAATAATAAAACTTAATTTCATCAGTGAAAACAATTTATCTTTAAGAAGGTTCATATATGATTTACTAAAAAGTTGGTACTGCTGTCAGGACCCCAACTCCAGTGCCCCATCGGATTCCGAATCGTGGCTCAGGGACATCACACATCATACATTGGTTAAATCAAAGATCATATAACGAATAGGCATTTACCTACTAAACCAATCTTTCATCAAAGGGTCCAATTTAATAAAAAAAAAAAGAAAAACATTATCCCAAATAAACCTAATAAAAATTTACATACATCAGCATCAAGTTTAATTTTACTAAAAGTAAATAAACTAAAACTTTAGAGGGCTAATCCCTTGAAGCTGGTAAATCTTGTACTGCTCACTCAGCAATGCATGTCAAAGCCGATGCCCCTCTTCACCCATATACTGGTTATCTGAAGTGGGGGCAAAACCACTTTTCAGTACACATTTGAGTGAATTTTTACTCTCATGCATATAATAACAATCAACATAAAGGCACAAAATAGATAATTGTAAAGTCACAATAATGCAAGTCACAAAAGTGCATTAGTTCAATTCATTGTGTCTTTATGAGAGGGATAATTACCTTTGCCCATGATATTTCCCTTATCTTTGTTGGGTATATGTCTTGTATTCCGGTTTTGTCAGATGAGTCCACTGGGTTAGCCAAAGACTAGTTTAAGGTCAAGGATATTTTGGTAATTGTACCGGGGCTTTCTTGGTGGCCAAGAAAGCAAAGACTATATATGTATTTAGTCTGTAACCCTAGATCTTGCGCAGTTAAAGAGAGGTGAGAGCTCTCTTGCCTGTAGTATTCTCACACCACGTAGGTGAGACGATGTGAGAGAACGTGTGTCTCTATATGCTTTACTTGTGATAGTGAAGATGATCGTCTCTGTGTTCGTGAACATAGCCTTGTTTGGGTGAACCATATAAATCTCGTGTCTCTTCTTGTGTGTGGTTGTTTCGTGTTGATCTTATGAATAATATATGTGCACAACGGGTAATGTCAAAATCACAACAATCTTTACAAGGCACAGGTCAACATAAACTTGTCCATAAAGGTACTAGCACAATGTAAAGGACATAAACCTATTTGAAATAGGTTGAAGAGAAATAATGCGAGGAAGAAGTGAGAGTGGAAGAAAGGTCATATTACTAATGTGGGGATCCACATAAGATGTAGATGGCCCAATTTGGGGTAGTGATTACAATCAATCATGATCTAATTACAGCCTAATAATAAATGTAAAAAAGATCTAAGTGCTACAAAATTGGTCTGTACACAGACATTTCCATATATACAATGTTGACTTATCTTTGCTAAGATCCCATGTGATTGTTATCCTTTAGGCCTGATTTGGGCCTTCTCTTTATGAGCAAGACCGATTTGAGCCTTCCTGATCTCTACAAAGGAACCAAAACATAATCCAAAACATACAACCAGCAAAGGGTCCATAAAATAAATGCTACCCGCACAAAACACAGAATGACGAACAAGGTTCAAAACATACATAGCCGGTACAGGAAATCATCTCCCATAATGTCTTCCTGTACCGTGCTAGCAGATAAGTGTTCCCGTGGTCCCTTCAGAAATAGATATTAGTGAGGTTTTTTCAATGCTTAGTATGTGAGTCCACTCATTTCCATCACACAAAGTCTATAGTGTTCATCAATTACATGTAGGGCACGTTTGGTAATGGGTGAGGAAGCTGTAGATCTACGGATTCCTCATTATTCCTGGAAATGAAAAATCATCATCAAGAATTTTATAGTTGAGGACTTCTCATGTTTCACGTTTGGTAGAATTGTGCAATGACGGGAGATTGTCACAATCCATGTTTGGTACTAAACACCAAAATCTGTAGAAAATAAACATTCCACTAAGATGGGGCCATTGGCATTTAGCCATGATCACTAACAAGTGGGGCCAATTCATGAAATTGAAAACTAATAACCCTTGGCATAACTGTTCAATGATTGAATTTATGGGCCCACTCGCCATATTGAACAATATAAAACCCCTTATAGTAGATGCACATATGAATGAACTGATAGGGCTAACTTCATGATCTTAAACAAACTAAGGCCCCTTAGCACAGAAGTGCATATGATTTATCAACTTTGCCTTCTACATTTTATATGAATCATTAGCAACACATTTTGCACAATTCTTTTTTTTTTTTTTTTTTTGTGAATAGTTATCTAGATGCAATTTTTTTTTTTATCTTTTCCTTCCTCATGCAGTTTAAAGTTAAATTTATGTAGTAAGGTAGTTACAAACAGCACTACAGTAACAGAGGACAGATGTGTCAGCAGGTTTGGTTCCTCAACTTTAGCAATATCCCATACCAACACACATCTACATCCTAGTTAAAAGGCACAAAAAGAAAAGGACAGGTCCGTAGAGGCTGCTTTTGTAATAGAGACATGATAACTATGTTTACTAGAAAATCAATCATCTTAAAGTACAATCATTGTAGAGTCAAAACCGTTCAGCCATGCAAATAATTTTATAGGAGTATGGAAACAACTTAAAATTGTTAATTCCACAAACTTAAGATCTATGAAGGACAGCTCAATGAGTGTACCTTTAGAGGTTCACCTGATATGATTTGACCAAAACATTTGTTTACTGCTACACTTTACAAGATGTTGGACGCCTAGACAAGGGTTACTAAACCTCTAATTGGGTTTATCCAAAGTTGTTTGTTGTTAGTTCTTCATCACCATCATCAAACCCTTGTCCAAACTATGTTGGGGTACCTATTATTGTTTATTGGAAAAATATCCTAGCAGATGCTTTAAATTTTAATTTTAATTGCCACAATGTCAATCTATGGGACCTAGGTGAGATCAAAGTGAAATGCCACCCTGAAGAAGTGCAAATAGGTTTAATAAAGAGGTCTTTTTACCTTTTTTTCTCTCTTTACTAGGAGATATTTTTTATATGACCAATGAGCACTCTCAGGAAACTAAAGCAACTGTTCCATATTAGGGGAAAAAAAAAGCATTTATATGATGCAAAATAGCTCTTTAGGCTCCCCTGTTTTGTGTTGCTTGACTTCATCCATAGAAATGAGCCTTCCATTTGGCTGTCCCTGTAGTCCTGAAACAAACAATGCATAAATCCAGCAGCAAATGGTAATCTGTCTCTCTCCCCGAGGAACTTATAACTGGCACTAAGGGTAAGAAACTTAAACTGATGCTAAGAGAAACTTGAATGGAAGATGCGATAAGGATAGAAGTAAATTGGCAAACACTTACATTGATTCATTATGGGGGGTTGAAATGCAGGAACATGAAGAACAAATGTAAACTAATCCTGTGATTGAGAATGCAAGGAAAACAGAAAAAAACAACTTAACAGTTTGATCAAATATCATGACAGCCTGCTTATAGTTCATCCAGAAAACAAAATGAGCATGCAAATTGCAACTGAATTTAAGGCTTCTAATGAAAAGAAGTTAGTAGCAGGCACAACCTTTATATGATGCAATAATTAACTAGTGATTTCTTTAAACTTTAGCAAACGAAGTCATTGAGGGATCTTTTCTTTACATTGGAATTTCAGCCCCATTGTATGCTGCAACGTACAAGATTATACTTACTTAAATGGAGTCTACTAAAAGAATCAATATAGTTGAAAGTTTAAACAACCTCACATGGTTCTCACAGTCAAATTCTATACATACACTACTGTGCCAATCTAAGAATTCAAACCACCATCAGAGTGTCCAAAACTAGTAATTTGTCATTGGGCTAAAAAGCCCTAAGTCAAGAAATTTAATTTATTGCTCTTGGGTGAGGGGAAAGGCAAGGTTCAACAAAGCATTTGTTTTGGGAATGAGCAAATTTAACAATTATTCATACAATGATAAGTTAAACCATAACATGGTCAAGAAATAGATGCCTGAATTAACAGTAAGAACGTGTATAAATTTAGTTATAAAAAAAGACGTGAAGAAATTTTAAAATAAATAATCAGAAGATAATTGATTCATCCATAAGAACGTGAAGTAATTTCAAAATAAACAATCAAACAACTTCCAAGAAAAAAACAAAATCAAATGGAAGGGGAGATAGAGAGTGGGACACGGTAGAGGGGAACAACAGGGGGGCAAAAAGATGGTGGGGGTAAGAGAGGTAGGGCTCTGCAGGGTGAGAGATTTTGAGAGATAGGGGGCTGAACAGATGGTTCGAGAGAGGTGGTGGGGTGGACTCAGAAGGGGATATAGGGGGAGCTCTGAATGAGCAGGGAGTAATGGCAAGCCAACAGGGACAACTGGTGTGATGGCGTGGGGCAGTTTTGGGGAGGGATGGAGGGAAGAGAGAGAAAGAGTTCGGAAGAGAAGGAGATGCAAAGAGAGATGGAGAGCTGATGAGAGAGATGCTTGCCTTAAGGAGAAGTGCAGATCGCAGTGTGTGTGACAGCGGTTGTGGGAGAGACAATAATGAGAGATGAGTGCAAGAGAGAAATAAGAGGTGCCGATTTCCGTTTTTATACCTATGCCTTTTTGAGCTGAGGATTGGCAGATCTGAAGGGGGGGCTTCGGATCGAAGAGTCATCACAACAGAAGATCTCCTCTGGCCCAAATCATTAAAGTTTTGTTCTTACCAAACTTGGTGTTTAAGTAAAACTGTGGAAAGCGAAATCATTGCCTCAATGATTTTGTTACCAAACCTGCCCTTACCAATATACACGCATTTACATATAACCATCCCCTATCACACGATCGGATTTCATAATTACCCCACTTTGATCTAGAAATTGTTATCCATCTGTGTAGAGGTAATTACATCACCACAGTCAATAATTATCATTCAAATCAATGGCATACATGGTTGTCATAGAATATGAGAGTCCACATAAAACTACCATCCTAACAATACATCACCTCTGGCCCAAATCATTAAAGTTTTGTTCTTACCAAACTTGGTGTTTAAGTAAAACTGTGGAAAGCGAAATCATTGCCTCAATGATTTTGTTACCAAACCTGCCCTTACCAATATACATGCATTTACATATAACCATCCCCTATCACACGATCGGATTTCATAATTACCCCACTTTGATCTAGAAATTGTTATCCATCTGTGTAGAGGTAATTACATCACCAGAGTCAATAATTATCATTCAAATCAATGGCATACATGGTTGTCATAGAATATGAGAGTCCACATAAAACTACCATCCTAACAATACATCACCTCTGGCCCAAATCATTAAAGTTTTGTTCTTACCAAACTTGGTGTTTAAGTAAAACTGTGGAAAGCGAAATCATTGCCTCAATGATTTTGTTACCAAACCTGCCCTTACCAATATACACGCATTTACATATAACCATCCCCTATCACACGATCGGATTTCATAATTACCCCACTTTGATCTAGAAATTGTTATCCATCTGTGTAGAGGTAATTACATCACCACAGTCAATAATTATCATTCAAATCAATGGCATACATGGTTGTCATAGAATATGAGAGTCCACATAAAACTACCATCCTAACAATGCATATTGCATCAACATATCACAGGAAAATTTAACAATCACCTTGTGGCCTTCTTTTAATCATCATAGCACATTGATGTCGCATAAAATCTGCATTATACATGTTCTTTTTAGTTCATGTGAAACCACATAAGGATATCAGCCTCACACCAGCAGTTATCATCCATCACATATAAGTATGTTATCAAACATCTAGGGTACATCATAATTACTATCATTGCACATGTAAATTCAGGTTTGGGAATCATATCATAAATCAACATATTGCATGTTTATTACTCTAGGAACATCAGTCTATGAAGATCCACTGTAAATTCCATTGATGAAGAAGCAAGAAACCTAACAATGCATCAACAAGGTCCAGTGAGCACCAACACATGGATTGGTTAGTGCGGCCATATGCGGACCCTCTATCTATGAGATGATCTCCTCAACCTCCACTCTAGGGCTTTCTTACATTAAAATCAGCCATCAGATTGTAACCCAGGTCTGATCATTCTCAGAAATATTGACAACTCAAGAAACAGTTATGAAATTCATCGTATACACAATGAGTACACCAAGTATCTATCATGGTTAGAATTTAAGACCTTTGAAGGAGAGCATGTGTCAATGTCCTGTCACCATGCAAGCCCAATTTATCAAAACTGTTTTCCATTTTTTCTCTTCATTAAATCTATTGATTTAGGTATTCATTAAAAGCATGCAAACATGTTCATATTAAGATCTCTTAACCCTAGAATTCGACGAGAAACATCGCTGATGTGTGTAGAATAGCATTTTCACCCACCTCTTATAGAAGAAGTGCTGCGTTAACGATATGTGGATGGAATAGGTCTCATTGCACTGGTGCTGGCGGTTTAAATTCCAATAGAAAATGTCTTACGCACAAAGACATTATATCAGGCACAAGTCCTTTTCTGGAATTGAGCTCCCTCACCATCTCCACAAGGTGTTTCAACTAGCCTTTAACCTTAGTACTTAGGAGTCTCCCGGCAAACACCCCAAGTTGTGCTCGGTTATGCTCTCCTATTACTCAGGTCTCCTTAAGGCTTCAATGATCTCTTCATGGAGAAGCGGTACAAACTGACCGGAAGCTTTAGTGTTAGCACGAAGTCCTTGGTCGCATAATCAATGGAGTAAAACTCCACATTCTAATAATTGATCACAGCACTTTACTTTCAACACACCCAGACATCTCTTCATTTTCCTTTCTGGCTTTCATTTCACGTTTACAGTTGGTAGAAGACTTTTTAGTGGGGCAATTAGACATTATTGATACTCATTAAATACCTATGTTTGTTCTAGTCTTTTTTTTTTTTTTTTTTGGAAAGGTTAGATTTCCATTAAATAAAAACAATATTACACTAAGAGGCCAGAAGGCCAAAGAGAAAAAAGAAAAGAAAGCACAACCCCGAAGAAACAAAGAAGGCTACAGCTAGAACCATGGACCCCACCCCAACCCCAGCCCTCCAAAAGGACCCCAAGCAGGATCAGAAGCTAACTAAAGAGAGTTACATTCATGAGCATCTAGAATTTTAGGAGGATAGAGCATCTTCAATTTCCTCCCAAGACGATTTGCACGGGGGGAAACAGGAGAGAAGGTAATACATAAATCCTGCAGAAGATTACTAAGCTTCCTGACAATAAATCGAGCACCCCATGGCGAGCAATCAGGACATTTGAGGGCTTCAGCGAACCAGCTTTCTGTCTCCAAGTAAACTTGAGAAGATAGGTGCTGCACAGCAGAACGAAGGAACTCCAAACAGGCTTGGGGATAGTTCTCGTTAGACTGAATCATAGCTGAGATTAGACGACGAGAAGGGTGCCAAACTAGCCCGAGAGTGCATTCCTGCATCTGGAAAAGTTCTGCCATCCCAAGGCAAGAACAGGTTGTCTTTGATGTTGAGGGAGCCCAGCTACAGCACCCGGAGGGAGGTTCCACCATTGATGAAAGTGGGGAGGGAGGTGAGAGTGCAGGAATATAATGCGACTCTGAATCTGGTGGAGAACATGAGAAAGAACCTGGGAAGGCCGCCGAGACTGCTTAGTAAAAACTCTTTTGTTACGTTCTCTCCATAGAGTCCACACAAACGCAGGAAATAGCAGGTGAGCAAGGCAGTCTAGGCCGGAGATCTTCCTTTGAGGGCGTTGAAGATAGAGGTCAGTCTCCGCATCTGCGACGGGATGAGGAGGGTGAAGCCCCACCTTCAGAAGAAGCCCAGACCAGACCTCCTGAGAAAAGGGACAGTGAATTAACAAATGGTCCAAATCCTTGTGAGCTCCATTACATAAAACACAGTGCAGGTCACAAAGAAGACTTCTAGAGCTAAGAAACACTCTAGTTTTTAGCCTACCCAAGAAGCACATCCAGGCACAGATAGAGTGCTTAGCAATATGGCCTTTGAACCAGTTAAGGGAAGCCCAGTCAACATCAGGAATACTAGTGTGGCAACCCATCTAGGAAGCACAATGAAGAGTAAAGGATCCGTTGTCTTCACCAGTCCAGACAACTTCGTCAGGCATAGAAGCCTCTAGCATCGGCAGCTGCTGAACAGAATGAACTATCGCAGCCATGGAATGGGGGATGGAAGGAGGAAGATTCTGCCCAATAGGACCTACAAGCTCCTGCACTTTAACAGTTCGCCCAAGCCTCAGGTCGTAAACTGCTCTATTTTCTGCAAGATTAACAATCTTTCCTTCAGGTAACCAACGGTCATACCAAAACTAAGTTTTTGCACCATCCCCTAGAAGATGTCTAATGTGGGGCAGAGCATTCTCCCTAAAGTAAAGAATTGATTTCCAACCCCATGAGGCAGCCAAAGAAAGGGGGACTTGCCAAAAGGAGTGCTGCCTAGGATACTTAGCTCTCACCCACTTAGACCAGCAATTGTCTTTGTAGGCTACAAGATTCCAAACTTAACGAAGGAGGGCTGCCTCATTCATCTTCCGCAAGAGCATTAAGCCTAGACCTCCTTTTTTTTTTAGGAAGTGCAAATAGAATCCCAAACAATAGGACAGAAAGGATTAGAAGACCAATCATTCCAAAAAAAGCTTCTTATAAGCTGATCAAGGGCATCAAGGAGGGACAAAGGCAACTGAAAAACATTAGCCCAAAACAACATGAGTGAAGATAGGGTTGACTTAATGAGTTCCACACGCCCCGCATAAGATGAGATCTTCGCTCTCCAACCCGATAGATGATGGTGGAACTTCTCTAGAAGGGTTGCACAATCCAAGAAGTTCAGCTTCTTCATAGAAAGAGGAACCCCCAAATAACGAAAAAGGAACTTCCCTTCTTCCATGTGGAGGATGCCTTTTATGTCTAGCTTTGACTCCATGGAGGTGTTGGAGAAAAACAGAAGACTTCTATGCCAATTAACAGCTAGACCTGAAACTCTCCTAAAGCGCTCCAAGAACTCTTTGATACTTCTAAAAGCCCGAGGAGTGCTCCAGCTAAAGAGGATCACATCGTCCGCAAAGAGAAGATGAGATATAGAGATCCCCGCCTTACAATAGGGAGCAGGTATAATCCCAGATCTCACAAGGTTATCTATTTGAATGGAAAAAGCTTCCATAACCAAAGTAAATAAGAAAGGAGATAGAGGACACCCTTGCCTAAGGCCTTTTCTACCTAGGAAGAACCCTTCTACATGCCCATTCACCAAGTGGAGTAATAAGGTTTTGTGACACAAGCCATTATCAGCCAAATGAAACTCATAGGGAAGCTCATCATCTTCAAAGTAGTTTCCAAGAAATCCCACCTGACACTATCATAAGCCTTAGCTAGATCCAACTTGAGGCACATTCGAGGCTTACCTTGCTTCATATGAAAGCGGTGGAGTAAGTCCCGAGCAAGCAAGATATTGTCACTGATGGATCTCCCAAGGATGAAGGCAGACAAGGTAGCGCCAACTAACTTTACCATAAGAAGCTTTAGCCTACCAAGCAAGATCCAAGCGATAATCTTGTAAATCTCATTTGTTAGGGAGATAGGCTTGTATCTATTTGGGGTGAGAGCATTCTCCATTTTGGGAACAATAACTATAAAAGTGTGCTTGGTTTGGCCTAAAAGCTTTGAGGAGAGGAAGAAGTCCTGAATAGCAGTGCAGACATCGTTCTAGATAATCGGCCAACACACTTTATAAAAGTGGGCATTAAACCCATCAGGGCCTGGAGCTTTATGAGGGTTTCCCCACTTGATAGCCCTCTCAATTTCATCAATTGTTACATTCGCCCCAAGTTGATGGATGTCACAGTCAGAAAGGCAACCCCTAGGTTGAAATCGGGAAACATAATTTTCCTCTTCAGCATCAAGCCCTAGCACTTTGGCAAACTGATCCACAAAGACAGCAGCAATAGCAAAAGGTTCATGATGTTGGAGCCCACTAGGATGTGTAATACTGTGGATGAAAGATGTGTTGGGAGGCAGCTGCCAGGATCCTTAGATATTGTACACAGATTACTGCGGAAATAACTTTAGACGATGATAATTCAAAAATCATACCTGTGAAATCTCTCTGATTTGACCTCGGTCTTACAACAACTTGAAAATCTCAAAACCTTCTATTGTATTCCTCTATGTTCAAACTCGCACCGGAGTGTGGGCCTCTTCTACGAATTCTCTTTACTTCAAAAACAAGATTTCTATTTTTTGTATTTTTCCTAAAAGCAATAGCGCATATTTATAGGCTACAATAGGGACCTTAAGAAGGAAATAAGGAATAGCCTTTTTATGGAAACAAGAAACCCTAATTCAATCCAAATTAGAATCCTAGTTTTATAAATTACAATTCAGTCCACTAGAGAATTATAACTGTACTCCTATCCTTATTTTCAAAATAATATTTGATCTTCTTATTATTAAATGCTTATTAATCTCCCCATATTAAGATATTAGAAATCTATCGATTAAATAATTATTGACACCTATCTGTAATCTATATCATTATAATTCCTGGAGACTTGCACTTAACTTATTTGATATGTCGGACACAAAGTCCACCTACAGGTTTTGACATAATCAAAACTTATAAGCTTTATTGAGGGGATATCATTAATCCTTATTACGGGACATAGATTCCGTTAATAAACTAATATGCACCATACACGTAGTATAGTCATCCAATTTACTAATATTATTGACCTATAAAAGATCTACACTCCTTTGTAAATCAAAATGCCAAACACTAAATATATGTGTCTATTATTTATATCAGGATTAAAAGTACAAGCACTCATAATAACCATTTGGATGTTAATCATCTTATATAGCTAGTATAAAGACAATAAACCCAAAAGTGGTCCAGTTCAATACACACAAAGCGTACTAGCGTAACAAGTTGAAACTATACAGTTTCCCGTAGCCAAAATAAGCCTGCTAAAACATCATGTTACAATCATACCGATGGTGTGTCCAACTCCATCTAGATTGTGAACAACAATTTATATTCTATAAGAACCGACAAGCAAGTCTTCCATATGTAAGCTGCACTCTACACACTAACTTATCTACTTTATAGAATAAAAGACACAGACACGCATAACACCAACTTGCATAATAAATAACAATGCAACCATTTGCCCATACAAATTCTCATTAAGATGAAAAGTCAAACTTCACTAATAAATAAATCAATCAAATAGAAATACATAAAAGTATGCTTTTAGTATAAATTTCTAACAAGATGAAACTTGGCGGTTTCTCATCACCCTATAAAAGTCTTTGGTATTGCTGTCTCATAGATTTATAGCCTGGTTACTGGATTTTTTCTTCAACATACTCTCCTCCATTTTAACAAACAATCTAAAGAAGTTTTGGCAAGATTTTCAGCCTCCAGTAAGCACAAGTCATTGGGAGCCAGATCAAGCTGACTCTGAACTGAATCCAGCTGAATTTGAGCCTCTTTAATACTGGTGGACAAGCAGAGGTTGCCCTTCATCCACTGCTTAAGCTTTCCTTTCAGGTTCTTCAATTTAGTGATCAGTCTATGCATAGGAGTTCCTAAGACCTCCAAAGTCCAAGACTCCCTAACTATCTTAAAGAAGCCCTCCATCTTTGCCTAGTAGTTAAAATATCTAAAGGGGGACTTGCGCCTCCCAGCTGCTGGGGGAGTAAACAGCAGTCCCAAGTGGTCTGAAAGCCCAGGAGGGCAGCACTTCACAGTTAAAGGGCTTAAGCTGAAAAAGGAAGTGTTTCCCATTCCTCTGTCCAGCTTGCACGAAATTCTAGAGGAGTCTGAAGCTGAATTTGACCAAGTGAAGAACAGACCAGCCATAGGAATATCTTGTAGCCCCACAGCATCCACGCACTCCATCATGTTAGGCACTCAAGGGACAGCCCCTCCAATTTTTTCAGTGGATCACTGGACCTGGTTGAAATCCCCACATACAATCCAAGGGACACTGTCTTGAACTGATCTGGATAAATCACAAATTTTAGTCCAGAGATCCCGGCGCAAAATACTGGTAGTAGCTCCATAGCAGACTATCAGATAGAACTGGCCTTGAGGGGAAGAGACCTGACAGTGCACTGCTTGATAGGAAATGTCTATCACCTATAAGAAGAAGACCTTTGGGTCCCAAAGGATCCAAATTCATTTTGAAGCCCGTGGCTCCAAATTTGAGAGCTCTAGCCAATTTGGAGGGGTAACTTTATTCTGAGTGAAGTAGCTCAAGGAATGCTTAATTTTAGTCTCAAGAAGCTCAACTAAGGAAAGTTGCAAACACTTAATTTTATTTCTAATTTCCATTTGCATGGGGGATCTGTTCATCCCCCTGACATTCCATAAGAGAAAACTCATTTATGAACGTGGGAGGGGGAAAGGTACCCCTTAATTCTCTCATTTTGCAGGCGACTGGTAGCCTTTAAGTGAGCCATTCCAGATTTTGCTGCAGTTTTCCTACTCGTGGTATCTCTGTCTCCATGATCAGCATTTGTAGGAGTTGAGTTTCTCACCCCAGGCCTCTTATGCAGGGTGGAGTCAACTTTTCTCAGAGGGGTTATACCAGCCCCCATCATCACCAAAGATGTTGCATTTTCAAGCTCAACTGTAGGAATGTGGGAGTTGCCATCTACGTTTGACCAGCAATCGAATCGATTTACTCGAATTGTCAAATTTGCATCCACTGATCCTTTCCTAGATCCATTGTTAGGCTGAACGTTGCCAGCTTCTGTTTGATTTGCCATATATCTCTTCTGGTCAATAGCCAAACTCGTTTTCTTTGGCACCCATATCTGCTTCATTTTAGGACTATGGGCGCGGTTTGCGTCTGAATGACTAAAGGTCCTACACTTCTGGCAAGGGTAGGGTCTCCAGTCATATTCAACTCTCTGCTGAGTAGATTTTCCGTTATACTCACTTGTGATGTTCTTAGGTAGAGTAGAGTTGGCGTTTACCTCCACACAAACCCGAGCATAAGATGGCCTGGTGCCTTGAGCTGTGGCTTTATCCATATACAGTGGTTTTCCTATGAGACTAGCTATCTTGCTCAATCCTGATTTGGATCAGAAGCAGAAATTGAGAGCCTCTACATATAAACAACTATGCTCCATCGTTTCAAAACTAGGGGGTGGCCTTGGACTACCCACGGGCCCTCTTCCGGCACCTGCTGGCACTGTTCAAAGGAGGTGAATTTGAACAAATAGAACCTGTCCTCCATAGAAAGGGTCTGGAATTGACACTGTTTCCAGGCTCTTCCTAGAGCTGCTTGAACAGCAAAAAAAGTTAAGGTCTTTTACCTATAAAGTATCCCACAAGAGGGTTTTCCCACTCCTCTGTTGCTTCAGTTACATCCTCGTCTATGAGGGTAGCTTTGTCATCTCCTTGAGCAACAGCCGGAATGTCTAGCAGGCAGCGATCCAATGCCTTTTGCCGGACTGAATAACGATGACCATGAGGTAGCTCAGGGAACATGACCTTCAATGGACTCCTGGGGTGTGGCCCCAGATCCAGACCGCACAAATAAAGAGTTTGTCTCTAGAGAGTTTGACCCTGAATTTCTTGTTAGTTTATCTTAATTACCTCTTTAACACTAGGATTTTCATATTCAATCATTAAAATAATTTTTCATTTTTTTTCAACAATAGTAACATTTATCCTTTCCTGTTCTTTTTGTCTTGAAATGCATCTCATTATGCCATATTTATTTATTTGTCCTTTTTTTTGACCTTATCATTTTTCAAGTATTTTAACTGTATTAGTAATTAGTAATATATTTTCTTTTTCAAAACTTTGCGTCTGTTGGCTAGGCTAATTTACGAGTTTTGAATGATCTTTCCAAATCCCTTTGTTATTTTTTGTTGCCTGTGTATTGCACTGGTTTTTTTTTTTTCCAAGTACATTATGTTAAGTTTGAGTATTTCTTCACTTATTCCATTACATGCCACAGATTATGGGTCGATTTGATAAGAGGAATTTACCTTCGTGTGGATTATTCTCTTTGAATTCTCTAAATTCTTCATTTGGTTAGAGAACTCCAAAGGAGCCCGGATTTGCTAAAATTAAATGGCTGCAATAGCCCTTGCCATGTTTCAAATTCTGGAATTTAATTACTTTTTTGAGATCGCATTTGAGGGATACCAGGAATTAAAGTTTCTGACATGAATTTGAGAGGATTTGAAATTATTCAGGGTAGAATCTCTCAAATTCTTGCTATCAAAGAGACCCATATGGATTTCATTAGAACTATGCAATGATTAATTGTTCACAAAAAAGGAAAAGGAAAAAAAAAGATTTTAATGGTTGAAGCTGTTTCCTAAGACATTGATTTTTGTCTGAATTGAAATCCTTTCTCCCGTATTGCATTAACTTTTTTCTTTGTGCTAACAGGAAATCTCATTTGCTCTTGGCAGGTATTTAGAGAACCTCGAGGAAAACCCTGACATTGATCGCACGGAAACACTGGGAAGTTTTATTAAATCACATGGTTACTCACAGTTATTCCAAGAGGCGTATCTTGTAAGACGAAAAACATGTGCAGTCATTGATTCTGTATTATTGCTAGTGTTTGCCATTGTGGTATATCAGTGGTTGAATCTTGCAGGTTCCAGTTTGTGCTTCAATCTGGTCCTGTCCTTCGGACGGAGTACTGAACTTCTCTGCTTATTTCGTTCTTTCATTTTGTCGGAACCATCATCTCCTTCAGGTACACATGCTTAAATTTTATTCATTTTAGCAATGGATTCATTTGGTGCAACAAGACATTCACCGAAAGTATTTGGGAAATTGAAATGTGCAATCAATTAAACCAAAAGTACTTGGGAAGTGGAACTGTCCAACCCCATCAGCTGTATTGTGAGTGATGCCCACTTCTTTTTAGCAAACTCGTACCTGATTGGGATTTTCGCTCGAGCAGAAAGTTTATTTGGAGCTATTAGAGAAGGGTTCTTTTATAAAGTCACATAAGGACTTATTTGTTAATTTGAAACTAGTTAGGGACCTTGATGTAAATCCAATAATATCCAGGGACTATTGTAAGTTTAGAAATTAGTAAAATATTATTACAGGAGCGGTTGCCCAACCTGGGTTGGCCAATCATTCTTCTATTCCATCATAAAATTCCTCCTCCTCCTCCTCCTCCTTCTCCTCTCTCTCTCTCTATATATATACACATACATACATATATATATATATGAAGAGTGCTAGATAGTGCTTGGGCGATTTTAAACATGTATATATATATGGGGAGTTTTAGATAGCACTTGAACATTTTTAAATGTGGAAACGCCCCTTTTTGCAACGAAAATTAAGAATTTGAAGAAGCAATTAATATCATTTTTAAAAATGAGAAAAAATTTCTACATGACTTATTTTTTTTGGAAGATAGAAAAAGGGCAGAAACACTTCTTTTAAATGAAACATTCCTGAGAATATATATATATATATCTTATTTCGATTTAGACAAAATCCTAGATACAGTCGAGCTTAGGGTTTCAACTTGGTATAAGAGGCAAGCACCAAAGAGGAGACTTGCAAGAAGAGATCTAGTGGTCTAGATCTATCCCTTTCAGCAGTTTTGGGTTGATTCAGCCACAGCCGAACACAAACATATGTTCACTGGGTGTCGACTGAACTGGGTGTTGCCCTCCCACAATCTGGGTGTTCTATAATGGCTGGAGTAGTCTAGTTCAGGTCTGATGTGCGTTTGAAGGAGGGACAAAGGATAGAAAGATTATGATTGGTGGTTCGACGAATGGTGATTCGGCTGTTAGAGTGGTAGCAGTCTGTCAGTCTGGTGGCTATTTGTTTGATGTTCGTTTGTTGCCTGTTGGTTGTTTATTTGAGTTTGGTGGCTGTTTGTTTGACTGCCTAGCGAAGTTTGTTCTAGGCTCGTTTGTGTTTGACAGACGAGTATTGGTAAGTACTTGATGTGTTTTGCAGTCCAACAAATGATTATCTAATAATGCAATTTCTGGAATTGATGTTTCGGAGTGTCAGTCAAGTTCTGGAGATCTGCAGTGTTCTTCTCATAGGTTGGTGATTTCTTTTCAATTTTTCTTTGGACTCATCAAATTGGTAATAAATTGAAACCTCACTTTAAACCGAGTCCGAGGGTGAGCTTCGCGGGATCCAACCAAAAACACCTCTCAAATGTGTTAATCCTAGTGCATAGATAACACCAGGCCTTTTCAATGGTACTAATTATAAGGATTGGGCCTATTCAGCCACAATGGCCATTCGGGGTTCAAAGACACTTGGCTATATTAATGAGAGTATCAAGGAAGCAGGAAAAGACGACTCCAAATATTCTGACTGAATGTCAGAAAATATATTGGTCATGAACTAGATTCTTAATTCAATTTAAGAAGGTATTGCAAAACATTTTAAGTATTATAAGACTGAAAAAGAGCTTTGGGAGTCAATTGAGGCTGCCTATGCACAGCAGAGGAATAATGCTCGGATATTAAAATTGAAAATGAGAATTGCTAGTTTTAAACAAGTGAGTCTATCAATAGGAGATTATTATGCTAGATTCTGGGCATTGTGGAGAGAGTTGAGTCACAATGACTCCTTACACCTGTTGTGCTAAGAAATCGGCAACATTGCTAGGAAACCAACATATCTTTGAGCTATTGGGTGGTCTTAACCCAAAATATGAACCCATTCGCACCCAAGTAAAAGTCAGGACTCTTTACCTCCCATTTATTATTTGCTCTATTACAAAGAGAATAAGGTTGTTGTATGGTTAGGACTCCTAAATTTGATAATACATCTGAGAGGTATGCTCTTGCAAATAATAGTGTGAGCAACATGTTGTCAAATATAGGAAACGGTGGTTACAATGGGCATGATAGAAGTTGAGGGCGTGGTCATGTAAATTATTGTGGAGGTGGACGTAATTGTGGAAATGGTGGTTGTGGTCGAGGAAGTGGTGGACAGTCTTAACTCTAATTTTGGCAAACCTTTTTGTACCCTCTGTGGAAGATACTTGCATGCTAAGGAAAATTGTTGAGATTTGAACAGTCAGCCAGGAAATATTTTTGCATCCTCGACGGAGGTGGAGTGCCTAAGTGAACAAGATGCCAGTGTTAAATTTGACTCACAAAATTGGAAGGATGAGCTCAAAAATATTTGTTAGAGATTGGCTGCATTAGAGGGTGCAACTGAAGATGCTTCAGTGGGTATAGCCTCTTCACTACATTTTCTTCCACTGCTTCTCCTTCTAGTTGGGTGATTGATTCAAGGGCAACAAGCCATGTGACATGTGTTCTAAGTTTCAATCTTTCACTTCTACTACTACTACTAGAAGGGTGGGAATTGCTTATAGTTCTTATAACCACATAGTTGGAAGGAAACTAGTCGCGTCTTACCGAACTTACCCTTATCCTCCGTTCTCTATGTTCCAAATTTTTCTTTCAATATTCTGTCTATTAGTACTGTAACCAAGCATAATAATTATTGTGTTTTCTTTTATCCTTCTTGCTATGTGTTTCAAGATCTACGAACGGGGTAGAAGATTGGTGATATTAGTGACAGTCATAGTCTTTACACCTTGGACTTAGAGAATATAGAGTCAAGAGTTCTATGGACTGGAGCTGACGATAACCAAGGATCAAAATAGCAGTAGTGAATGGAGTCGTGGCCGGTCACCAAAATGCTGTGCGGTAGCGGGGCTACGCAGTGGCATGATTAGAAAAAGTTGTCAAAAAATTTGAAAAAGTTTCAAAAAATTCAAAAAATTGTAAAGAGCTAGAATATATATATTTTTTGCAAAAATAACTAAAATAAGGGCGCATAACGGCCCGTTCAATGCATTTTGTTCTGTATCACTATATAATTAGAAAACAATGTATTCATATTGATTACTTGTAGTAACTTATAAACTACTAAAATGCAAATAAAAAGCTATGTATGCCATATTGCCATGAAGGTATCATCAAAATGAATAATGTACCAAGAGTTTAAGACTTAGAGTGACTCAATAATCAACATTCAACTCAACAAATGACATAATAATAAACAACTTCATAAAAGCAATATACTTAAAAGAGTTGAGACTTGAAAGTTAATATAAAGTTGATAAATAATATAATGTGATTTAGTTGAGCACATTTTAAAAAATTTATACTCTTTTCAAAACATCCTAATAATATGAACATAAAAAATTAAGTAAATTAAAATATACAAGAAAAAAGTATGATTCACCCATGGGATTCATAGATCTAACACTTGTGAGTGATTCACCCATGGGATTTATAGATCTAACACTTGTGAGTGATTTCAAGTAATTTGGTTAGTGTTTATTCAGAAAAATAGTTTTTTTTCAAAAAAGTAAAAACATTTGAGAATAATATAAATAAATAAATAAATAATCCATAAATAAGTATGATCCACTATCCTTTCCTACGAGCTCATTTAAGTCCTTTCGTAAGAAAATTTGTTCACTAGTTTGGATTTCTTATGGTAAACCATCTATCTTCTCTCAAAATTGTTTCCTGACATTTTCATCTAATTTTGCTTTCAGAGCAAATGTACTAATGTATTTAATTATGTCTTCCTTCAACACTTTAATTAATACAATTCTGTTGCCCAACCCTTTATCCCCACAATATTCTCTTTGAAGTCCTTATTTACAACTATACCTACTCCATTTCTTATATATATACATACATAAATATATGAAAGACTATTATGCATCCATCTCTCACCACAAGGTGAGGGATAATTCTTTTTTTAGACCTATCAAGATCAAAAAGGTATCAAAATCTGTGATGGTTTTGTTTTTTTTACACATCAATACTTTTCAAACTAGAAGCAACCCTCACCATAGTATAAAGGACATATGCATAGTAGTTTTGTCCTATATATATATCTGCATAAAAAGGTTTATAACCATCAACAAGCTACTTAGCTTCACCCCCTTAACACTTTGTCTCTTGTAGACTAGCTAGAGTATTTCTTCTTCCTTCATTACCTCGACTAAGTCCATGCACTTGTTGGCAAAGTTCCTATAGTTCAAGTAGCAAGTGAAACCTCTCTCTTCTTTTAAACTTCTTTAGTTGCACTCGTCCATAATGGTGAGGTAGCCCTTGTCAACTTTCTACTTCAACCAAGTGGCATTGCAGTTCGTTGTTTAAAGCAGTGAACACCCTAATATGATCTCAAATTGCTCTGAACTCAAAATTTACGTTTGGATTGTGGCAAGATTTTATGTTAGCTGTCAACCTATATAACACACCACTTCTTTACTTGGGCTTGGGATTAGCAGTAGAGACAGGTGGAGTAGTAATAAAAATAATAACATGGATCATAATTATATGATAATAATTATAGTAACCATTCTAATAACTGTCCAAATAATTAAAAACTATATAACCTCAAAAAATATATTTTACATACATTTAAGATATTTAATATCCAATAATTACTGGAAATCAAAGAAACTAAATATATGAGCATCAGAAAATATTCTTGCCCCTAAATTGAGTGGTATTACAACTCGTCATAATTCCACCAAAAAGGCATTATTATCATGCCTTGTACTCAGTCAAGCAGCATCAGCCAGTATAAATCTTGAATTAATGTCTGACATTCCCGACAACTGTCGAATACAAAGTTGTATCCAGCTTACACAACCTTTATCATATCCTGGTGCAGTGCTTTGCAACCAATTTGGCCAAAACTCCTGATTTAAGTAATTAGTGTTAGAAAACAATAAGAAGTCATCATTTTGGCGCTCGACAACTCTCTCTCTCATAGAAAAACACCATAATAAAATCTAAAGAATCTTGTTCTGCTCAAACGATGGTTATAGGGGTGCAATATCGATCAACAAGAGACAGTTGCAAGATGTGTAAAATGCAGCTGGAAAGCTTTCAACCAAAACAAGATTCGTCAAGAAATGGAACTTGAGAGATGATTCCGAAGAAAACCCAATAGAACCACTAGTTAGTGTTCCCCAAAAGGTCTCCACAACTCATCTCATTCACATTTCAAGATAAAAGAGTGATTTCCCTACTTGAACTCAATCTTCTATTGAAGAAATATAATCCTATTTATGGATGAATAGAGAACCTATTTAGACAAGTTGCAATAGAAATGTTTTTAAAATGTTCAACATGTCTCGTATGTTTCACATGAGATAGGTCCCCCAGGGCAATGAACTCCATTTCCTAATGGGTTGTGTCCCGTACTGGATCTGGTGAGATTGTGCATGACTCCAGACTTGTGCTTGACCTGGCTAACTGGAAATCTGGGTCAGAGGTCAGGATCTTGGATCAGTTCTGGTTCTAATTTCCAAATGACTTTCTAATATCAAAGCATCATAAGAGTTTAAAGCTCCTATTGGAAAAGCATAAATGGAAGATTGGTCCATCATCCCTCCTTATACCGAACATTCTTATTCATTCCATACAAAAAAACTGCTTTATATATGAAAATTTGTATATTTTCTTCACCTAGTTTTACTATATGCCTTCACTTATTACAAGCCTTATGTCAATCCTAATACAATGTCTCTAACATTCTGATACAATGCAATAGTAAATCAATTTTTTACACTCCTCCATATGCACATGATAATAACAGGTAGACATGTATTAGTAGCATTATCAATCAGCTGGGTGATTTTCTCGGCTACTATGGATGCCATTATACTTCCCATGGACTGAAAATCCACAACACTTTGGTTGACCAAATCCCTGTTTGAACAGCCTTAGTGCTGTAAAGAATACATAATAGGGACATAATATATAATAAAAAAAAACCTTTGACAAACATATTTTGACAACTTTGTTCAATTTTTTAACTAGGTTGACTATTACAGTGGTTTTTTTTTAATATTAATTTTGTACTCGCAGATGTTTGGCCGACCACAATGGCTTACAGTCAAATCAAGGTCACACACTTACATCAAGAAGGTTTATTTCTACCTTACTGCTGATATTAATGATCTTAACGTATTTTAAAAACATAACATTGATAATGATTCGCTTGAATGATATAGATTAGAGAAGAGCTGGAGAGCAAATTTTGTCAGATACGAACCGGCTGTGAGGTGCAATCTGTTTCAACAATTGATCGTGGGGGTAAGAAATTATTTCTACAGACCACCCATTGATAATTCAAGAAACTTAATTTCATGCAGTCTCTTCATAGATCTAGGGTAATGTAAAGAAAAAAAATTCAAAAACTAATAACTCTGATTTTTAAAATATTGAATCCACTGATTGGTGGATTTCTTTCTTTGGTTTTTCCTTTTTATCTTTTAGAGTGTAAGCTATAAAAGAAGAGAGAGGAAATAGAGAAGAGTAAAAAGATCATTGCTGCATTTGAATAATGAGAATAGTGATACAAGAGATGTTAGAATACTATGGTGGACCACCATCTTGGAAGGATGGGGCATCCAATGAAACCTTGTCAAAAAGATTGTTTAATAGGAGCTCAGTTGGAGATTGGAGAAAGAGAATATTAGTCCCATCTTGATTGGTATACATGTTACGTTGATTAGTCTTCTGCTTCATAACAACTTAAGTTTTTGGGATGTATTGGCTATTCATACTTTCTATGATATGAGTGCCACACCAAGCCTTGAGTTCGAACCCCAAGTAGTCATTGTTCCCCTAGGACATGTGTAGGCACATGTGGGTTGCAACTTCTATCAGCATCCTATTCGACAGGTAATGTTCAGTAGTTTGGTCTTCCGATTCTTAACAACTTAGGTAGCGTTTGATTCGCTAGAATGAAGGTCGAAATGGAATGGTCATTCCGTTAGAGTGACCATTCCCACGTTTGGTTCGTAAAAAAGTGGCGGAATGACCATTACTTCAGGAATCACCATTCCTTTTGTTGGGTGGAGGGGGGGGTTGTTAGAAGAATGGACATTCCATTCCTTTGTAATTTTCCCTTGAGTCCAAAAAGCCCCTTTCATCAAACAAAACCTGAGATGCCCGATCATAAGACCTAGCCTCCTTCCTCCTTGTCTCTGACCTCTCTCTCCTTTTGTGATTCGTCGCCGATCCTCTTCCGTCTACCATAAGGCATGTTCTGTGACACCCCTTCTCGCCATTGGTTGATTGGAACCCACCGTAGAGGGAGATGGTTGGGATAGAAAGAAGGAGAAGGGTTGGGTGAGAAAAGGAGAGAGGGCTGTGACAGAGAGAGAAGGAAAGGGGGCTGGGCGACAGAGGGAGAGGGTTGGGACAAAGAGAGAGGGAGAAAGGGCTGGGAAGTGAGAGATAAGGAGAAGGGGCTGGGCGAGAGAGGGAGAAAGGGCTGGGAATATAGAGTAGAAGAGGGGCTGGGCGAAAAAGGAAAGAGGGTTGTGATAGAGAGAGGGAGAGGGGGTTGGGCGAGAGAGGAAAAGGGCTGGGACAAAGATAGAGGGAGAGGGAGCTGGGAAGTGAGAGATAGGGAGAGGGGGGCTGGGCGAGAGAGGGAGAGGTTTGGGACAGATAGAGAGGGAGAGAGGGCTGGGAAGCGAGAGATAAGGAGAGAGAGCTGGGCGAGAGGGGGAAAGACTACTGGGAGCAGAGAGAGAGGGAGAGGGGCTAGGAATAGAGGAGAGGGAGAGGGGCTGGGCAAGAAGGGAGAGAGGGTTGGGATAGAGGAGGGGTTGAGAATAGAGAGAGGGAAAGAGTGCTGAGAACACAAATAGTGGGAGAGGGGGCTGGGCGAGAGAGGGAGAGGGTTGGGATGGAGAGAGAGAGAGGGAGAGAGGGCTGGGAATAGAGATAGGGCTTGGCGAGAGAGGGAAATTTTGGCAAAAAAAAATTCACAAGAGTATTTTGGTCAGTTTTATGTAATTTTTATTCCATTCCCGACATCATTCACGCATGCCAAATACAGGAACTGGAATGAGAATTTTATTACTGGATTGATTCCTCTGTCCAACCAAACGTTGGAATGGGAATTACTATTCTTGCCTCATTCCATTCCAGACTCATTCCAGTCTCCATTCCATTTTTGCCAAAAATCATTCCAGCGAACTAAACGCTATTTTAAGCTTTTAGGATGTATTAGCTAGTCAGACTTGAAAGTACATGTACTGGAAACATATTTGGATAGGTACTATTCTAACCAAGATAAGATTCCCAATTGGTCAATTTTATATATGGAGAGGGGATCTATAATTTGTTAAGTATATTGTTTGCCGCAACTTTAACATTAAGACATTTTGGTTGCAATGGTTAGCAAGTCTTGACATAGAATGAGCATTATGTTGCGGGCGCAGGTGCGCAAGGTAGAAGGCTCCATGCATAGTAGTTTGCTACAACTTTAATGCCTAAGCGTTTTGGTTGCAATGGTTAGCAAGTCTTGATACAATTGACCACATGCTTATCTCACATGCCCTTTCCTCTCCTTTCTCCCTCATGTGTTCTTCCTCTTCAGGATGTTCAATAATACATGAAGGGTAGTCAGTAGTCACTAGGCAGTCATCGTGCCTAGCGAGGCGAATTAACTTCATAACTGGGATCAGCGTGTGATCAGCATCGTTTCTTAATATTTATCAAGCACTGTAATTATTATCTATAATTGTGTTAATCTTAGAAACCATTCTAAGAATTTTTTTGGAGTTATTGGTAATAAATGACTGCTCTATGGAAGGCTGCTATGTGTTGGATGTCAATGGCTCAAGAGAAACATATGATGGATGCATACTGGCTGTCCACGCGCCTGATGCTTTGAGAATATTAGGAGAACAAGCAACATATGAGGAAACAAAAGTACTTGGTACTTTTCAATATGTCTACAGGTATTTTCTACTTCTCTTTTTCCTGCATTACTTAACTTTAAGGCTTGAATCCTCCCCAAAACATCCAAAATAAAGAAACACCCAGTTACTGTATCTCACAACAATGCCTCAAAATGGACTTCCTCCTTTGACGAAATCCTAATATTTTTCCAATCATTGACAAAAGCCAGAGCAGAGTAAAATGCAACAAAAAAAAAAAAAAAAAAAGACCTGCCCACAATATCCATAGGAGTATTTCATTGATTGTGCATTTTGCTTTCCATCATGTTAATTAAGTATCAAAACCTGGAACTTGAGGTCCTTTGAATTCCGTTTCGCAACTATGAGTGTGCATTTTCCCACATGCGTAAGTCAAATAAATTTTTTAGATTCATAAACCTTAAAATTCATTATATTGAGTTCATTTAAAACTTCCTATCTAAACAAAATCTGAAATTCACTAGCAATAATAAAAGGCATTTAAAGAAATCAACTACTAATATCATCTCCTTTTACTTTATTATCTTCTGCCCTCATATGTGCATGTCCAGCTATGGCTTCCTGGTCATCACAAACTCAATATCTACTTTTGATTACCTGAATTGGGTCAAATTCACATATCAGTACAAATGTGCAAATAGAATTCTAAGTCCACATGTGTAATCAACATGAAAACATAGAATTAGCATAATGAATTTACAGTTAAGTCCAGCTTTAGGTTTCTAACACTAGCCTTAGGACAACCACCTAAGCATACATCACAGGCTCATAAATCACACATCTCATGAATTCCTCGTATCACAAATAAGGGGGCTTGACCCATTGTGAATCGTACAACTGACCTAATGATGCCATAGTGACCTCATGGCCACATGCGTTGGGCCCAATTAAATTTAGAATTTTTTATTTAGATTACTAATTTTAATTAATGAGTTATAATTAGGATCTTGTTTCCTTATTATTTAGTTTTTTAGTTAAAAGGGTGCCTTGGCCCATCGATAAAGGCTTACTGGTAGCGTCTTGAAGGACGGGGGGTTCAAGTCACGGAAACAGCCTCCTCAAAATAAAATTAAAGCAGCGTACATTATGCCCTCTCCAAAACCCGCTATGCGGGAGCCCTGAGCCACCCTTTTTTTTTTTTTTTTTCAGTTTCTTAGTTAACTAGGTTTCTTATGCTTTAAGTTATCTATTCTTATTTATATGCCATTGTAAATAACAATTATAGAGACTTAAATTGATTAACAAAATTAAGTTTTATCTCATATATGTATTTTCATGTGCTTGAAGTCTTTTGACGATGTAAAATGTCCTTCAACATGTGCTTCACCACTTACACCCTCACCCCGACCCACTCTGGCCCTAACCCTACGCAGGCATTAGTTTGGTATAAGAGACTAATGATCCGTTGATAGTCAGCATCATTACCCTATTCATCCGGTCCATTTACCATAACCAACATCAACATCCCCATCATCGCGCAGCCTTTCATATCCGTCCGCCAAAACAGATCCCTGACCGCATCCAGAACCTAGATTCCCATCATCACCCACCTTCCCCCAATCATCTCGACAATATCGCTATCCCTTTCCCCTCTTCACCAAACTAATCCAACAGCACCAAAACCACTTCCCCAACCGATCTCGACAATATCCCTCACCCCAGTTCCCCATCGCAGTCCAGAGTCCATCCCCACTCACCATGCCACACTCGATCCAACCCCGCTCAGCCCGATCCCTGACGATGACCATCAACACCCATTCCTTGAAACCTTTGCAACTGACACCAATTCCTTTTCCCCCATCAGTCGCCGGAACCCCATCGCCTTTGCAAGATATTGAAACAAAACCAAAAAGAGAAAAAAAACACGAATAGTCGAGACCCACCTCCGTCAATACCTTCAAACCCACACCCCATCACCAAAACCAAAACCCTAATCCTCCATGGCCATCGGCCAACACCCACCATTCCCACCCTACACCGTCGACACCGAATCCCATGTTCCTCCACTGTCGAAACCCAAAGTCCACCTCTCAGCCCCAACCCAGCCTCTCCCCGCGGTTCCCTTGGCCATTTGAAAAAATAAAAAAAGTAGAAGAAGAAGAAGAAGAAAGCAAGAAGACGAAGAGAGAGAGAGAGAGAGAGAGAGAGAGAGAGCCGGTGAAGAAGAGTGGCACCCGCGAGTCCGCCCCATCCCCATCACCGTCGCCGCTCGCCGTCATCACCTCTTGAAGCCAGTCAAGCAACCGTCGTCGATTTCTCCAGATAATTCCACTCTCCTCCTCTTGACGCCAGCCCTAGCAGCGCACTGCAGCACACCCATCACTTGCGATCGCATTCCATCTCTTGCAGGGTTGTCGCCATTCTCGCCTCTTCATCACCTTAACACACACACACAGGGGGATCAAACCCTTCCTTTATCAGAGCCGAAAGGGACTTAATGCCGTTCTGCTTTCTTGTCATGATGATTGAGACAACTAGAAATGGATTTGGACCTAGTTCAAGTGCAGGTCTGTCCTGATCTGACCCATCTCAATTGAAGCCTAACTATTTTTTAAGAATCCAGCTTCTGACCCATTTGCATGAAAAAATCTCATCCGGTTCTATTGCTGCAATCATCGTTCCATCAACAACTGAGCAGTCAAATAGCAGATTTGACCAAAAAATCAAAGGCCGAATATTATTTTGCCATCGTGAGCCCATTTGAAGTCAAAGTTTAGATTTACCTTCAGCAGCATGTTTGTGGAGTGTAGATCTACACATCAGGTTCATCTATTTTTTCATTCAAAATAAAATTTCGTAATACTACAATCTTCAATATATTTCAAAAATACAAATATGGAGAAAAATTATGGCTCATGGTATTTTGAAAATCAAATTTATTTTTCGATCATTTTTTAATTTGAAATAAGGAGAAATGTCTATTCTTAACTCTAGTAATATGTTTTCATGGCTTCAAGGTAAGCGTGGATTCAAAGATGAGAAAGAACATGACTTAATTAATTTCGCTAGAGCTTTGAGACTAGAAGTTGTTCCATCAAGATACCCAATCAGACCATGTCTTTCAACAAAATGGGCTTTGCTGGTCCTCATCAACTTAAGCCGGGTGACAAGAAGACGAAAAAGTAGCATCACAAGTATTATCAACAAAATAATAGTTGTCATTTGTTCTAAGACCTCTCATAATCACTTTGCCATTTTTGTTGAGATCTCACAACCTCAACTACTGAAATTTACCACATTATCTCTATCACAAATTTCAGTTATACTAAGCAAATTATGTTTTAAACTATTGACATTGTACATCTTTAATCACAGGAAGGTTATGGACTTTCAAAGTACCCTTACCTACTATTCTAGTAACGCTACTATCTCCAAATGTGACAATACCACCACCAAATTCAAACAATTCTGAAAAACGTAATTTATCACTAGTCATGTTCCTAGAACACTCGGTATCTAAGTACCAACTAGATTAGGGGCTGTGTGGGCTACTAAAATCTTAGTTTTGGGATTAGTCAACCTCTTAACCTTCACACCTCGTCTACCTAAGATCTAGCTCGATGTAGGATAAACCTGTGGTTCTCCATAGGTCGACTTGCCTTTGGGCATAGCCTACCTACCCTAATTCATTTAAGGCTTTATTTGCTTATATTTTTAAGTTATTTTAGTAAGGTGTTTTAATCTTGACAGTTTGGATGGTCCAGATTAATCTTATGATTATGTCTTTTATCTATTTAAGTATTGTAAAACCTTTTTGCCTTAATTAATAATTGATGATTAATAAAAAAATTTGAAATTTTTTCTAAATTTCTTCAAGCTCTCTTGAAATCTCTAACGCCTCCTGAAGTAGAGTTTAGTGAGAACTCAATTTTCCCCTCTATCTCCGTATTTTACCTTACCAGCCCCGTATCTCCCATCAATTTCATATTAATATTATTTGGTATAAGAGCCGAAGTTCGATGAGACTAGATCGAAGATTCGGCATTCCATCATCCTTACTGTGCCGTCACCATCACCATAGCCAATGGCGGTATCAGATCCATGCCATCTGCATCAGTTTGGAACCACAGCCATTAGATTTGACCCATCAACCGCCTCCATACGAGCACAGAGCCCAAATCTAACACACATTCCATATCCATCCCAAATTTGAGATCCGAAACTCCAATCCCCTTCTAGAGACCCTAATCAACCCTAACGCCATCACTGTAAATCCCACCACCCGACCAAGACCCCTCGCTCCCTCACTGCCTGTGCACAACCCCACCAACTCCAGCCCCTACCCTCTCTAATCTCTATGCCATTGCCCTTCCCCAACGCGACCCCTTCAAAACCCTCACTCCATCTTCCCGCACACCCAAGCCCCAAGACAGCTTCCTTTCCCCTGTAGAGAGAGAGAGAGAAAGAGAGAGAGAGAGCCCACCGTCGCCATCGCCGTGAGTAGCGGCCCAAGCCGTACGCCAACGTCACTTGCTGTCGTTCCCTCGCCAAGCTGCCGGCAGTCCACTGCTTGCTGCACGTCATTGTTGCACGCCTGTCGGTGGTTGTCGTTGTCATCCACCAGCACCAACAAGTGTCGCCAAGCACTCTCTTCTCCATTACTGAGGCACATGGGCGTAAAAGGTTTAAAAGCCTTTTTCTCTTCTTTCAGGCTTTGAGATCTAGACAGAGACAAATAAAAAGGGTGGGCCTGGTTTTCCAATCAGGTTGGATCTTACCCAATTCGGAGGAGAACCCCAATCTAGTTTGTGAGCAATTCAGGCCGGGTTACAAGTCAGGTCAATTCGGGCCAGGCTGACTTGATCCACAGCACAGGCGCTTCCTAGTTTTAGTTTCGGTTCAGGCCAGGTCATGGGTTAGGCTGACACCATTCTGCAGGAAAAAAGTAAAATAAAATCCAGCAGGAAGCAATTGCTGACTTCAGTGTGACGCAAGCACGGGTCAAGCCGGAGGTTGCCAAATTGGACGGCAGAAGCTTCTTGTGCAAAATCAGGACCATCCGAACTCCAATTTCAAATCAATTTGGACTCCAATTTCAAATCCATATGATCTTGTGCACTCATTTTAATAAGGTCTGCACTATGTTGTAGGTATTATGGCAGAGTTCATCAATCAAGTGCCATAGTTAATTCAATTTCAACCATCTATCTTTAATTAGCAAAATCTCTTCAAAATCTGTAACGCTATGGATTGGAGTTTGGTGAGAGTCTAATTCTTTAATGTTTCTTGGATTGGAGTTTGGTAAGAGCCCAATTTTTCCATCTATTTTTATCTTCTACCTTATCCACCCCCATGTCTCCACTGTATTCCGCATTATACCTTCCAGCTGCTACACCACTATCACTGGCCAAACCTCCTAAACCTCAGATCCAACCTTCCAATCATCAAAACCCTTAGCCAACCGCTATTCCCATCCACATAACACTACTTGATGCATATATCACAGAACCCAACCGTCATATAACTTAGAACTAAAACTGCCGGCACAGGTCTCCCAAATTTCACATGTCACCATCTCCAAAACCAATAGTCAACTGCACATGTGCCCACAAACTTTAAGGTGTCAACCACTTTCGTTAAAATTCTTCAACTGAGTATTACTCATAGTAGTACCCATAGCTGAATGCCATCTGCTCTTAATAACCATCAGTTGTTGTCCGTAACCCCGTAAAATACATTGCCCAACTGCTGCCCAACACCCATACTACAATCCAAACCCATTTGGATCCATCCAGACCCAGGCCAAGCAGTGTTGGGGTTGATCTCCACTTGACAAAACTTGATTTCAGGATCTTTTGGCCCTTGAAACTTGTTATTAGGTCCCCTTTTTTGACTGCTAGCAATTTAAGGCCCATTAGAACATCTGAACTGCAGGAGTATTGTGCACAAATCTAAATCTCTAATTTCTCAATTAAACACACCAAATTTATTGAGAACCTGTTTGAACCTAGCCTTTTGTTAAATCCTCAACTGGGGACAATAATCTATTTATCATTGCAACTCCCTAATCCGATTTGCAAGGCTCTCATTATGGGATTGTAGCAAGGCCTAGAGTAAAACATAATTTTCCCTAATTGAAATTGGATAAAAGGTGCAATCTGAATTTTTAATTTTATAAATTTATTTGAGAATGTTAAGTGTTTTCGGATCTCACCACATCAAATAGTAGCCTTGTACTGTCCTGCATCACAATTGAAGTGCATTGCCACTTATTCGCCAACATGTTGACATGGGAACAATTTAGCTTCCTCATGTATCTTTTGAACATCAGCTAGCAGATTGCTCTATGAAAGCCGTGCCCAAGTCTTACGATGATTACTTGTCTTCCAAATTGCTGCTATTGTTGCATCAATTCGAGGGGGAGTGTAAAGACAGTAGGACCCACTACACCATAGTGTGTCCCACATGGTTCTTCCTAGCTGTATCTTGTCAAATGCACATGTATATTGATGTAATCTACTGTAATTAGGCCATAGATTGTGGATTTCGTCTGTGGATCCTTTCTTAATTGTATGTTTTGATTGGGCCCAAGCCCATTATGTGAACGATTCGGTTGATCGTAGAGGGACATGACACTCATTTATTCTTTCTTGTCATTCTACTTCCTCTACCTTATCATAACTAAACTTGCTAAGTTTAAGTCTTTGAGATGCTTCCATAAGAGACCAAAGGTCAACTTACAACACTAATATGCGATAAGTAACGTGTCAAACAATTACAATTCATTAACTATCTTAGAATCGTGTAATTTCACATTCACAAGTAGCATAATAGAATCACCATTAGGAATGACATAGAAATTGGATGACATGCAAATAGAACCTGTAGAACCAAATATGAGCATGTAATTCAATTATGAAACTATTACTGTAGCCTGTATTGAGCAAGTTACCATTGCATGTTACTGTAGTGATTTATTGTAGCGAGTTACTGTAGCATGAATAGTAACGGCTGACTATATTTTGCTTAAATAACAATCCAAACACTCTTTAATACAATCTCTTTAACATCACGCATAAATCATGGCATATATGGTTCTCAACATCCCAAAATCTACAAAAAAAAAACACAACTAGAAAACATTCACACATGGGGAATTGAGTGTATACTCACATTGAATAAGCTAGACTGCTAGAGTTGCTTGGTTTACTTAGGGAAGATGAATGTCATCCAAGAGAGCACAATCTGCTGCATCTTTGCATCTCTTTCTAGTTTCCTTCAAGTCTCTTCTAGTTCTGTTTAGGGTTCTAGTTGATAGGAATGTTAGAGAGAGATTGCATTGAGGGCCAGAGGTTTTCCTAGTGGAGACATATATTTATAATTTGTGGCTACTGATCCACTTTCCTAATCTGAACTCTACTAGGAAAATCTTTTTTCTAATTTGTGTTATGATTCCTTTTAAGCGACAAGGCTGACTTTCTAATTTTAGTAGGATACAGGAGTAGCTTTTTTCTGTTCTTGGTCGACCACAACTTTCTAAATCATGGTCCTTTCTTATAATGAGAATACAATTCCTATTAGATCACTTCTCACGGTCCCACTAATACCTTTTAATCCCCAAATTAGAAGTCCACCAAGAGAATACGAACTATTTTTTATACTAAGGGTTCTACCAGTAATTCAAAAAGACTTGATCCTGTTAACTTAAAATCAATGGGTCCTACATATGCCTAACGACTTAAAACCCAATTCAAAAGGAGAGACTTAATCAAAACAATTTAATGGTTCACACACCACATAAACAAAATAGAGACTAGAAAGAATTGGTTTGAAACTATTCATGATCAGAACGTTGAAGTTTAGAAGGAAATGGAAAGAGAATGGAAGAGATGCCTTCAAAGTGCATTCTCGTAGAGGAACTACACATAAGGATGAGGAAATTATAATGAAGCCCCTTAGATACTTATGCAAGGGAATAAGTACATGGGTAAATGGGAAACACCAATAGAAGTACATGGGTAAATGGGCAATGATATCTTTCACAGGTAGTGGGGATACAGGAAACCCATGATGCCAATTGTTGTAAGGTTTGAGATTCCCATTAAAACACTTTCATTGTTTACAAATTCCAATACTATTAGTTCATTAGTGAGCATATGCTACCGCCTACCGGTAAGGGTGGCTTGACCCAACGGTAAAGGCTTACCAGCAGTATCCTGGAGGACGCAGATTCAAGTCCCAGAAACAGCGTCTTCAAAATGAAGGTAAAGCTATGTACATCTTGCCCTCCCCATACCCCGCTATGCAGGAGCCTCATGCACTAGGGCCGCCCTTTTTAGTGAGCATATGCTAGCTAGTTGTTTGCCTAGTGCATATTACTTACCTTCTTCAGTATAGAATCATTTTCCTTTGTTAGTTGTACATCATCTGAAGTTGCTTTATGATAATGTTTCCCACTTTCAGAGAAATTTCAAATTTTCAGTATTTGTGGGTAAGATTGATTCAATTGTTGCCAACCAATGAGTAATTTTGGGCCCCCTCTTGGGTGATTGTGGTGTTTCTTTTAGATTTCCTTTCATAAATTTCAGTTCAAATTTGAGTGGTGCTTTTATAAGGAGGGTATTTGACTGATACAAGTGTTGGCAACCTATTTGTTTGTTGCTTCCTCTTTGACCTTACCATGCTCTTGTTTTGTTTGTTGCTTAATATACTTCATTCCTTTTCTCCAAAACAAACTTTGGTGACTGAAACTAACCAAAGATAGTGGTGATTGCAATGGCAACAACAACAACAATGAGAGCAATAACAACAACACATGATAGAAATATTGAATCCTTTAACATTGAAAGATAGTTGTGATTGCAATGGCATCAACAATGATGACGACAACAATAACGACAACAACATATAATTGAAATATTGAATCTTGTAACATTTTTTTTTTCACCGTTAATTTTTTTTTCTTTTCTTAACAAAGATTTTCTGATGGCATTTTGTTGTTGGTTCTAAATGCAAAGTGTTTTCATAGATGATGCGTAAAAAAGAGTAACAGAAAGGATCTTGTTTATTATTGAAGTCAATGCTTCTGATGTTGCTGATCATTCTGTCAGACCCATGGCCTCTTTAGCAGATTCTAGTTGGCCAAAATGTCCAACTCATTTTCATTGGATTGTGAAAATATTCTTTACATTTTTTCAAAATGGTCAATTCAAACTGATTAGCTTCTTTAACAAATGCTTGTAGGCCAAATATCCAAATATTGTTTTGGTCCACTTTGAGAATTCATAAGGTTATTTTCATTGGATCTTGTCAAAGTATTCATAGGTTAATTTATATTGAATCTTGTTATGTTCAATCCAAATTCCAAACTGATCAAATCTTTTTTGTTTTTTCGTTGTGTTTTCATCTAAGTGCTGCTTTCGATAATATTCTCTTGACAGTGATATATTCCTTCACCGTGACAAAAACTTCATGCCCCAAAACCCAGCAGCGTGGAGTGCTTGGAATTTTCTTGGAACTACTGGCAACAAAGTGTGTCTAACATATTGGCTCAATGCTCTTCAGGTAGGTGCTGTATTTTTGGCATTATATAATCTTTTGTTATAATGCTTTGTTCATATAAGAGCATTTGAATCTGTAAATGCAGAGAAGGATATGGGTTTTGATCATTGCCAGTGCCTAAATAAATTCCATTGAGTTCATACCTTTAGGAAAATAGGCCTAATTACTTTCCTGTAATTAAGACAATAATCACATGTATTGTGTAATTTTCAGAATATTGGTGAAAGTGGTCGCCCTTTTCTCGTGACTCTCAATCCACCTCATACACCAGAGTATAGTTTACTTAAATGGTCAACAGGCCATCCTTTTCCTTCGGTTGCTACCTCAAAAGCTTTGGTTGCTCTTGATGCAATTCAGGGGAAGAGGGGAATATGGTTTTCTGGAGCTTACCAAGGTGAGTATTATTTTAATTGTTATCAGCTTGTACAAACTTACTCTACAAAGAAAAAACAACAAAACAAACTCAGGTTACATACCTGACAAATGCTAAACTTCGAAAGATGCATTGAATGATATTAGTTTATGATACATTTCCTTTCGAGACTGTTTAAAGCTCATATCACAATCAGTGCATGAGACAGTTTTTGCTGGCATTGGCGACTTTATGGAAGACTATGAACAATGGTGCAGCTGATTTTAGAAATTTTAATGTCTTTTTTATTTTTTTATTTTTATTTTATTTTTTGTCTTAGTGGCCAATGGTAGCAGGATTGAACCCTGAATTTCCTCACTATGTTGAGGATTCTCTCAATCCGTTGCAATATGGCCAGGCGGTTTTACTGTGCTAGAGTAGTGTGTGATATTTTTTTTAGGTATATTTACTTCTGTGGATGTCAGTGTATTTAGGCTTCATAAAGTTGTGTCTAGGAGACTAGAACCAACTCACATCCATGCTTATGTTCTTATACAGGAGATTGATGAATGACTAGGTCCACTGTTTATGCAGTATATGGAGTTTTCTATTGTTTATGATTGCCTAAGAAATTTGTGTACCCTGTGCATGGAAACTGATCACTAATAATGGAAATGATACATGCCACAATAATAAAAATGTATAGATTTTTATTACAGTATAAATATATTTTCATTAAAAGACAAAGTTTTCCAGATGATGAGAATAAAGGGCTGTATTATGGTGAAAACAAGATAAAGATGAGTCTTGTGTGCCATTGCAGTCCAGATAAAGAGTCTTTATGATGACCTAAGAACAATGCGTAACCTATGCAATGAAAAGTAGTACATTCTTCATCATCAAAACATACATGCCATGATGATAGAGATATATAGATTATCATGAAGTATTTATTTATATTGCCACCAGGGAAAAAATGTTAACAAGATGAACAGAATAAATGGTTTAAATTGTAGCAGTAGACCAGAACGTGAGGTTTGTTTTGTTGAACAAAGTACATAAACATACGTTGAAAATTTTGCAAACAAGAAGATACAGAATCTTTCTGCTGCATCTATGGAACATCTTTAGGCATCCACAGGAGCCTGTTACTCCGCTTGGGCTGCAAAGTTGATGTGGCCATTGAGCTGAGTTCTATAAATGGAGGCCCAAGAATTGGCTGCATAGTTGCCCATCTTTTCTGTGCTAAGACATAGTGGGTCAGTCCATTGGTCCTAGCCCATATGCTATTGGCCTATTGGGCCTATTCCATTGTCAGACAGCCCATTGGTCCAACTATATCTAATTTCTTAGTATGACAATTTACAATAGATTTCCTATTCTATATTCTTAATTTTGCAAAAATTTAAAGAAGATTTTCTAGATATAGGTTTTTAGTTTAGAAAATCGCAAAACAGTTGATTGGATTCTAATTAATGAGACGGAGGATAAAGAACTCCTATATAGAAAAGGAGATTCACATAAGCATCTCATTTTATACAGAGAAAATCCTATGCACAACTCCCAATAGGCAGGATTTTCATCTTCCCTTCATTAAGTGTCTTGCATTATTTCATGCTCCAAATGAAAATTTGCTATTTCTTCTCATATTATAATTCCAATTAGCAAATGATTCTCCTTGTAAAAAGATTTCTTGCGGGGAAAAAGGGCAGGCATCCGTGAAGAATATGTGGGGGTCCATTCATCGGTTGGATCTCATTTTCTGCCTCAAGTGGTTCATAATAATAGTGTAGATCATCTTAATTTTGAGGGTGTAGTAGTAAATGAAACTTCAAACATGCAATATCCATGTTTCTTCTCTGTTTTAAAGCATGTCAGCACAAGAAGAACCCCAGGTGCTGTTACCAATTTTTAAATAACTATTCTATTAAAAAGAATGAGGAGATACAAAACACGTCAATATTGTACATCATGTCATTTTATTTTCTTTTCTTTCTTTCTTTCCTTTTGTTTTATTTTTTATTTTTACCAGAAGCTGATCATATTTTAAAGACATCAGATGTGACAAGTTTAACATGTATGCATTCGCTACTATTTATTAGGCTGCTTCTTGTGTGTGTAGGTTATGGCTTCCATGAGGATGGGTTGAAGGTAGTAATAAAACTTAGTACTAAGGAAATACAAAAGAAATCAAATATACATCCTTCAGTTCAAAGTATCTTATTTTGATTGGTTATTCTTGAATCTTTCATTGAAATGACCCCATAAATTTGGATGCCTTTCATGGATGATGTTTCTGTAGGCTGGCATGATAGCTGCTCATGGTGTGCTTGGACAGAATTGTGTTCTTCTAGAAGACAGAAAACACATGGTACTTTCTTTGGTGGAAACTGGTGCGAGGCTTCTTATTACTAAATTCCTCAAACGTTATGTCTCTAAAGGAATTTTAACGTAAGTTAATATGAATGGAAGATGATTATCCCTCTTTCCTATTTCTATCTGAACTCGATTGATTTTGATATCCTAATTTTGTGTTTTCTAGATATTGCAGAGTCTTAGTTTAATATCTCTTGCAACTATATATTTGCCTCATGGCTGACAGGATTTCATCTATGTAGCATCTGGGCTTAATTTGCAAATTCAGAAAAGTTATGGACTGTTCTGTAAATAGAGAAATAAGTGACCTTCTTTAAAACAAGAGAAATTTTAATAAAACATATATTAATGTTGTGAAACCTTAAGAGACACCTCTGTATTTCTCATTCCATGAGATCTGGTTTCTTTCTTTTATTTTTTCTCCTTCTGTTATTATTTTAACCTTCATTAGAAAAAAAAAACTAGAGATCATTCAATCTTGAGCTTTATAATGGCATCAGAGCTTCAAGTCTAGTTGTCGACTGTCAGGGGAGAACGTTTTAATGGATAAGAGAATGGAAATTTGAGAGAAATTGTGTTGCAAGGGCTGGCTGAATGCTCCAAGACAAGTTGTTCAGTCACAAGATGTCTTTTTCTTTTTTCCTGAGTCTTTTTGATCCGTTTTTTTCTGAGTCTTTTTGACCCTTTTATTTTTCTGGGTCTTTCTCTAGTTTCTAAAGATCACCTTGGCTGTTGCTTGAAGTTTGATTATCTAGTACTTATGTTGTGGAGAGAAACTGATGCAGACCAAGGGTTAGGGTTTGCATGGAGGTGCCTAAGCACGTGTCCAAGGATACTTCGAACCGTCAAGATGACTTCAACACATACGAGGACACACATCTCTGGAAAAACCCAATTCTATTAATCAACAAAATCTGAGAATTTCTTCTCTACAATGCCATATATATAGTAGAAACAAACTTAATGTGCAAGAAAACCCTACGCTAGTAATGGAAACTTTCCTAATAACAATTTAATTAGAAATCTACTTAGAAATCTACTAATAATAATCCTAATCTAATTTGAAGAAGGACTGCTGGGGCTCAGACTGCATCATCCTCCCTAGGTTGAAAGAAGAGTTCGTCCTCGAACTCGATTCTGCTTCGGATTGCCTCTGTAAATGTGGTGAACATGAAGGACTTACTTTGCGGCAGCTTTCCAGGAATTCTTCTTCGGCGGTTGTGGTTTCTCGGGATAAAGAGTAATTTGTTGTCACCATGCATGAATGTGTAGGTGGTGTCACGCATACCATGAGTTCCATTTTTGTCATACATCCAAGGACGGCCCAATAAGATATTACCACTATCCATAGGTAGCACATCATACCAGATAGTATCTTTGTAAATCTCACAAATGGCAAAAGTAACTTTGCAAGTATGTCGAACATACGCTTGATCACCATTCATTAGCCACTTGACAAAATAAGGACGGTTATGCTTATAAATTTTCAATTGGAGGCGATCAACAAGAGCTTGGGAGATGAGATTTTCACAGCTTCCACCACCAATAACAACTGTGCAATGTTGTCCCTGAATCATTCCGGTGGAATGGAAAATATTTTTTCGCAATCACTTATGCTCAACAGTTGATGGAGCATCCTTGAGGACAATAAGAGCTTCACCTGTGGTATCTGCATCGATTATTTCAAGTTCCTCATTGTCAATATCCTTGGGATTGTCAATATCCTTAGGATCAGTGTCAGCACCCTTAATATCATCTGGGATATTTTTATCAGCACCTTCAATCTCAATCAGATGTATTTGCTTTGGACATTCTGCTCCGCGATGCCCGTGCTGTTGACAATGAAAACAAACCATCTTATGTTGACTTTCAGTCCGTGCAAAAATCTGTCCATTGGATTTAGCTTCTTGTAGAGGAGAATTCTTTGGCGGAACCCATTTGGATTTTCATTTGGATTTTTGTACTTGATGATTTGCAATTCCCTCAACTTTGATAGTATGTTGGATGAGTTCATCGACATTATCAAAATGTTGGAAGGCAAGGATATGTTGAATGTCTATTCTCAACCCATTGAAAAATTGATCAACTACCACATCATCATCTTCATTCAAGCCACAACGAGCTTGCAGCGTTAAAAATTCTTCAGAATAATCAACAATAGTCTTGGACCTTTGTTTTAAGTTTTGAAAACTGGAACGTAGATCTCTTGCATAGTTGACAGGGAGGAATTTTTTTTTCAAAATATTCTTCATCTCAGTCCATGTATCAATAGGGTCCATGTTCTGATTCCTCCGTTTTCTCTGCAAGTCAGCCCACCAAGTTGCAGCATAATTTCGGAATCTAGTAACAATCAGTGTGACTTTATGATGCTCAGTCATCGGCTTGTGTGCGAAAATATTTTCCACACACACTAACCAATCCATGAATTCAACGGGCTGCAATTTTCCATCATATTCGGGAATCACAATTTTAATCCCTAATTTTTGATCAAGATTATTAACTGGTGGATCCCGTTGATTCCGAATATTTGCACCATCATCACGGTGGTGATGCATACGTTAATTATTTTCCAAAGATGTCCAATTGTTGCAGGGTGGTGTGTATGCCATCAACTTTTACAGATAATTCTCTAATGGCATTAGCCAAATCTTCAAGTGAAGAAGATGAAGATTCAGCATCCACTTGCTTCTTAGGAGGCATTGTTTTTTTTTTAAATACAAAATTGAAATCTGACTGACCTGATGTGTAGATCTACTCTTCAGAAGTACGCTGGTAAAGACAGATCGGAAATCGGAGCATAGTTGATGTTGATCTTGCAGAGACAAATTGACCAGAACTCTTTTAAGAAGAATTTCGTGTGCGGGCCTAACCGTTGGGCTCACCTCCTTGAAAACAGGTCAAGTGTACCCGTCTTAGAACATGGGCCCAATACCGATTGTTTTTTTTTTTCGGTCTCGTTCTTCGTGACGAGAAGAGGGAGATAAAAAGAATTCGTTTGCCCTAGGTGCTTCAGTGGATACAAGAGGGGAGGAGGGGAGGGAACCGGAAGAGAGGAAGGGACGGGGGAGAGAGGCATCTGCGCTGGAGACGAGGTTGAGTGGTAGCGACGATGGTGCAGTGAGCGGCGGATGGTGTCAGCAGCTAGGTGCGGCTCCAGTGAAGTGTATGCAGCAGCGGTGGGGTAAGCCGTGCGGCAGCGGCTGGAGGCAGAGACGTGGTGCCTCCAGCCGTCTTAGAACATGGGCCCAATACCGATTGTTTTTTTTTTTCGGTCTCGTTCTTCGTGACGAGAAGAGGGAGATAAAAAGAATTCGTTTGCCCTAGGTGCTTCAGTGGATACAAGAGGGGAGGAGGGGAGGGAACCGGAAGAGAGGAAGGGACGGGGGAGAGAGGCATCTGCGCTGGAGACGAGGTTGAGTGGTAGCGACGATGGTGCAGTGAGCGGCGGATGGTGTCAGCAGCTAGGTGCGGCTCCAGTGAAGTGTATGCAGCAGCGGTGGGGTAAGCCGTGCGGCAGCGGCTGGAGGCAGAGACGTGGTGCCAGACGACGGCAGCGGCTGGGATGGCAGCGATCGTCGAGTAGTACCGGTTGGCGGCAGACTACGGCGGCGATGGTTGCTAGGTATGTTTTCTTCTCGGCTGCTACTCCTCTCGCTGTTGCTTCCTCTTTTTTTTTTTTTTGTACTCTGGGTTCGGGAGGTTTTGGCCGAGATGGAGGGCTGAGGCGGCCTAGCGATCGTCAAGCGATACCGCCGGGCGGCAGAGATGGCGGCGATGAATTCCACAGAGGGCAAACGGCAGTGGTTGCACAGCAAGAACCAGGTACGTTTCTTCTCTCACTATGTTGCAGCTCCTTTCTCTCTGCTGCTTCTTTACTTTTTTTTTCACTCCAGGGGGTATTAAGGGTGTCGCTCTGCTGCCGAAGCATGGGAGAGATCGATGGGTAGATTAGGGTTTCGGGGAAGGGATCGTGCAGGGCGAGAGCAGAGAGGATTCGGGGAAAAGCAGCGACGATTATGGTAGGGTTCGTCTGGGTAGGGCCTGTTTTAGGAAAGATGGGTTTTGTGGATTTGGGTTTTAAGATGATGGGGTGATGGGTTCTGTCATGGGTGTAGATCTGGGGTGTGAGACGGGTTTGGTTTTTTTCAGTGGTATGAGGCACAGCAGTGAGATGGGGATCTGGTCGGCTGATGATTAGGTTAGGCCGGTGGTAGGCAATTAGGGTTGGGATGGGACGAATTTCTAAGAGGGTTCGGAAAGTTGGAGATGCGGGAAACGACAGACTGGGGTCGGGTGGAGATGGAAGGGATATTGGTGTCTCTGAGCAGTGACCGAAGGGTGACCGGAGCGATGTGGGCTCTGATACCAATCTGATGCAGCCTAAGGGTTAGGGCTTGCGTGGAGGTGCCTAAGCATGTGTCCAAGGACACTTCAAACTGTCAAGATGACTTCAATACATACGAGGACACACCTCTCTGGGAAAACCCAATTCTATTAATCAACAAAATCTGAGAATCTCTTCTCTACAATGCCATATATATAGTAGAAACAAACTTAATGTGTAAGAAAACCCTACTCTAGTAATGGAAACTTTCCTAATAACAATTTAATTAGAAATCTACTTAGAAATCTACTAATAATAATCCTAATCTAGTTTGAAGAAGGACTGCTGGGGCCCAGACTGCATCAGAAACCCAAGTGGACATAGGCAATAAATCTTTTTTAGATTGGAAAGAGGGCTCAGGTGAAGCACTGAGTTGTCATTTTGAAGTTGTAGGGATATTCCTTTCTTTTGAGTACTTTTACACCATTGTGCGGAGTTGTTTCTATTGGGAGATATTGTCACGCCCCTAATCCAGACCTTCATGAATTTTTTGTGCAATCTTAAATTTTTGTGCAAAACTAAATTTTTTGGTACGATCTCAATACACAAAACTAGTCACGTGCTCAATCGAACAATGGCCCCTACACGTAGTGTTATGAAATTCTAGCACATATCCCTACTGGGCAAGGATTCTATTTGAATGGTCCAGATTACCTCTAAGTGGGCCCCACATTGGATTCCTTGGTCACTTTACTCATTCTAGACATGTAATTATTCAAAATCTTTGTCATGCACTCAATCAAATGGTCGGACAATCCTCTATTGAAATGAAACTTTAGCATATACTATTGTAGGGAATTACATTCATTTTGAATGGTTCTAATTATGATTATGTGGGCCCACAATGGATTCCCAGAGACTCATAAGTTCACATGTAAATTTGGACTTGCATTTGTCACTACCGAGCATCTCTTTTCTTTTGAACTGGAATTTTAGAATATAGCATTAGAGGGGATTAGATGATAATTACTTCAAATGGATTGTATTATCATTTTGAAGAGGCAATGCCAAGAACCAAACTCATATGACTTGATTCAAAAGGGATGGCAAAAGTCTATTCCAAAGAAGCCAAGTAGTGAAGAAGGAGAAAAGGAGCCAACAATTGAAGATGTTGATGTGCCCAACTGAGATTGATTCAATTTGGTTACCTTTCGCGGTGTCGGCAATGAAGAAGGAGAGGAGATTTCTTCAGGGAAACTTGTAGGTAAATAAACCCTCTATTGATGACGCATTGGCAAAGTGGGTTTTTATTTGACATCTCTCTTAGAAGGGCAACCAAACATCATTTGGTAAAAAATATATCCATTGAAGGTGCGACCCACTTTAGCTTTCCTCCCGGTGATGAAAACAAACATGCGCTTAGGATTCTAGGGTTTTGAGTCACCCAACTAGCAATTTCATTGTTTAGGCTTCAAGTTTTGGGTTTCTAGAATTGAATATAGATCAAAGGAGAAAATGATTATGAAGCATAGTTGTCAAGTTCATTTCAAACCCCATTTTGGTTTGACTCTAAAGTGAAACATTTTGGTTGATTAGGACATTTCGTTTTCCAACTTGGAAATTCATTTTCAAAAATTAAAAATATTAAAAAATATGTATATATATTTAAAATGTACTCAAAATTCCATTTAATTGGTGGTAAGCTAGGGCCTAGTGCTCAATTCGCTAATCAAAATTTTTAGTGGGCCACTTATATAAAATCAAAGTCATTTAATTAGTGCTAATTAAACTTTATTACTTTGCTCTAATTAAATGGTCCACTCTAGATTGATATTTTTAAAAAGATTTCATAAAATATTTAATAACACCAAATGTAATTGTGCTCAATCGTGTTGGGCTGTGATCATAAGCATTTGCCTTTTTGGTCGCTTGATTTTTTTTATTAAGTGGGCCACCTAAATTTTCAAATAGTAAGTATTGTTCTAATCTTAACATCGATTAAATATAAGTGGGCCCTTGAAGAATTTCCAGCAGTTAAAAATCAATAGGCCTCACTTTTGGATCCCATCAAGAGTCCTCATTCATAAAGTGGTCAAGGAAATGCCATTATAAAAATAGCGTCCCCATTTGTCCCTTATCAAAACATTTGAAAGAAAGGAATAGACGGTATAGAAACATGAAGAAATGGAAGAAGATGATGAGATTCTTGGTACTCCAGTGAGATCTATGTAAATAAATCCAACTTGGGTAGCTGTGACGACCTTCAGCAAAGGAGGAAATGCAGGAAGATCGTCTTCGCGAAGGCAAGGTTTTACACTTTTGGTTCAGCAATGAACAATCTCAAAAGCAAATAGGGCAAGAGAAGATTCTGTGCTTAATGTTTGCAATTTGGAGTCCCATTTATAGATGAAATGAATTTTGACGGTTCCATGCTACCGAAGAAGATGGAGCGGACATTGCCTTGTAAAAGTATGTACAATAATTTCGTTATTTTTGTTCAGATTTGTTCAAATGCCTAATACATTTTATTCAATTTTTTCTTTTTTAAATGTTTGACCCTTCGATTCGTTTGATTAGATTCGAAAATAGTTCGTCCAAAGTTAAGGGTTTAGGATTGAAACCCTATATTTCGGGTGAAATCAAATGAAATTTGAACCAAACCTTTCCAAGAGGGATGTTTGGTTCGGTTATGCCTTCGAAACGAAAAAATTCGGACATTTCATTCTAATTGAAACGAATTTTGTATCGACCCAAGAATCTGGGGCTCTTCAGATTTTCAAGACGTATTTAAATTTATAACAACACAACATAGATCAAATTCCAATTAGCATAAAGGTCCAAAAGCATTCATATTTAATTTTTATTTGAATCATAATTTATTAAAAGTCATAACAAAATCCTACTGAAAGAAGGACAAGTCTTTAAATCAAAATGGAGAAAATCCAATTGTTTAGGCTAATACCATCTATAAATTTATTTATTGTTCTTCGCTCTTTAGATCAGCCACGCATATGAAAGTCCATTGATTGACCTTTGTCATTGCCCACAATTTCTACGAATGTACTACCTGAAGTGGGGCGAACCACTGGTTAATAACATTGGTGAGTAGAATTTTCAATACAAATAATACTAATGTATAAGATATTTTCAATCATTCATATGAATATATATAATATTAAACAATGGCATTGAGACAATATTTTAATCAGTTCTTTCTTGAGTATCTTTCCACCGCTAGCAACAAATGGTTCTGATACCCCACACGGGTGTATCTACGTTTCCGTCAACAACATGGCTTTTCGTCCACCATGATTGTTGAGCCTGTTCTGACACCCCTACACTGGAGTATCTATTTTTTTGTAAACAATATGGCCAATCTTACCACCATGATTGTTGAACCTACTTTCCTCGACCGGCATCCACGAGAGAAGTTCTATACTCAGTGCTAGCGGTTTGTATTACTCCATTTCAAATACCAATTTCAAGTTCACATTCAATAGGGCTTGTTATAGTTTCATCTTATCATAATAGGTAACATTATCTTACTATTTTCCTTGGCCACTATCACATAACACTAGATTAGTTCTTGCCCCACTCCGAATCGGAATTGGTACCAGGTTGTGACATTACCCATATCTTATTGAGGAATTTCATCATCATAGATCACATAAATCAATTCAAAGTCTTGGTTTCAAATTAATTACATAGCATAATGGGTAAGTGAATATTATTTAATTTAAGTATCATAATCGAATTAAATGATTAGCATATCCTGAGAGTAAATAGAACCTTTATTGGGCCTAAACAAATGATTGATTCCAATATCATTATTCCTCTATATATAGTCATGGATAGATCACTTGAAATAAGGGTTTAAATCTAGTTCCTGTAATTACAGGGACTATTCTAAAATTACTGTAACTATTCTTTGTGGGACTTTTAGGAATAATTTAAGAATAATGAAAATATATGATGTCTAGGTAATTAGATACAATTCTTCTTTACATATCCTCAAGGAAGTCTCAAAAAGGTCTAATTTAATCAATCTAGAACATTAGGGGCGTTTTAGAAATTTCCCAGAACCTACTGTTATTCAAATAGTGTCAGAACTCGTCTGGAACATGTCACAACTGGCCCTCTTTGGTCCACTAGATAGTGGGCACTCACAGGTGGAGCCCACTAAGGAACCTATCCCCTAGGGTCGCCCATCAGCTCTCCACATGATGGTCATTGTGGATCATTGATCAAGTGGGCCATGGGGCCCTACAAGGATTGACGACACTTATAGACTACCATAATCCTGATCTAAAAGAAAACCAGATTTCTGGTTATTTACAGCACCAAACCTCAACAAACCAAATTTCTGGTTATTTACAACACCAAACCGCAACCAATCCATCATGAATTCATAGTTGGGTTCCTTCATTACTCCATAATACTTTTCCATAGATTTTCACCAAAAGAAAAGTAGGTTTTTATCATCAATTTACGAATAGGACTGTTGTCCCTAACTTCACCTCATGTGGACAAAATTCAAGACTTGGATCTGTGGGCCCAAATAGGTTGGTTCCAAAATGGATTGGATCCACTATGGTCGCCCAAGGGTCCCACTTCAGATCATCAGATCTGATCATTCATCAAGTGTGTCAGGTGGCTAGAACATGAAAAGCTCTTTGGGATGCCCTGTTTTCTGAGGTTCTCATTTTTTGATTTTATTTTCACTAGAATATGATGGATTTGAATTGAATATAGATTGCCTAGCCATCTTATAAACATTGCCACTTGACAGTGCAAGATTTCTAAAGAAAGGATTTTCCCAATGAAAGAGTCTCATAGTTGGCAATCACTTGGCATATCTCAGAACAGAGAAAAACCAATCCGATCGATTTCCTACTTCAATTTTCATCATACAATAATTTTAGGAAGTTCTACTTTGTGTAGAATTTCGTTGCTCAAGCAGTGAGTGGTCTTAAGCTGGAGATCCGCTACGTATTGTCCTCTTCGTGATCCTCTTCTTCTTCGATCAATCTCACAACTCTGATTAGATTCTCTCTCTCTCACTCACTCTCTCTCTGTTCTTATGATTGGTGAAGAAGGAAGGAGAGATTAGCCCTCTATTTATGTTTGTGCTTGGACTTCCATGCTCTTGGAATTCTAATAGGATACTGCACAGATTTGTTTTATTTGAATTAAATTCTTATAGAGAGAGTCCTGATTGGAACTCATTAAACACTTAATGGTCTGGCTAGAATCCTAATAAGTCTTTGAGCCTCAAATACTAATCCAAGTAGTAATACAATTAATGAGTTTTAAGGAATTATGCAACAAATAAATCTCTAACTGAACTAGGAAAACAATTTGGCCAAAAATCCTAGTCTAACTCTTAGCATGTGTTGGTTGAGTATGGCCCACCTTGTGCAGGTTGGTCCATCAATTCTAAGTCGGGTTTTTACAAATTTGATAACTATGAGTAGCTAAGCTCTAATTACTCGCCTTTTTAGCCGAATCCAATGAGCTCAAACTTACGATCGAAATGCTTACTTGATCCTTCAATTCCTTGTGTGTTTTCCCCAATTTTCAAGTGATGTACGGCTTCCAATTACAACAACCATAATTGGTAGAAAGGTATTGGACAGGTGGAGACAAATTAGAGAGAGAATAATCCTCGAGCGAGAATTCCTACAGAGAAGGGCCTTTTTGCTTGGTAGTCCTACGAATCTGATATCAGACACCTCAAAAATTGGAAAAAAAAAACCTCTTTTACTCCTTCCCTTAATGCGCAATGGGGGTGGAACTCTCAGTTTGATACAAAACAAACCTTGTGGAACATGTATTGTGCTGATGTCAGGGCTAGATGCCCCACAAGTTTTGTGAAAAAACATGCAATGTTGTCCCTTACTGCTGTACAGCCCTCAGGGTGCTTTCTGTATTCAGAAATAAGCTTCAAATCCTTTTGAAAACACTCTCCATATGAGCTGACATGTTACCTGCTGTTTAAATTACATAAGCCCTTAGGAACCTTGATTTGTGATTTGAAACTTAAATCGAATCCCCAGAAAACCTTTGTGTGGTTGTGTACTGCTGGCTAGGGTGCTCTGATACCAAACTTTCTGTGGATTGGGAAATTTTAGGTTTTATGTCAAACAGTAAGAGAAAACCAGAGAGATGAAGAAAGAAAAGAGGTGGAACTAGAAGTTTGAGGGAAGGCAAGCTATGGCTGTCCAAGTTTAAGGTTTTTAATTTTCACAATTACAATAATGCCCTACTAATAAATGCATTTGCAAAAGAGTCATTTATTTTTCTAAATTTTGATAACAGTCCATCGTTATTTCACAAGAGTCTTCAGGGATCTATTTAACTTAAATTTGAATTTATGTTAGACTATTTATATCACATCTGGTTCCCAATTTGTGTTTAAAACTTTGATATTGCTTATTTATAACATCCACAGATTATTGGAAGAAGGGGGTACTATTTTTGTATTTGAAGGAAAGCACCAAAAAAACTGCCCAAAGTCTGTCCTGAAAGTTCACAACCCGATGTTCTACTGGAAGGTAGGGACTCTCAATCTATAAATGCATTTATCAAACTCTATGTTTCAATAGGTCAAAGTGCACAAATAAAAGTAAATTGGATTCTCATAGGAATGTCTCAAATTTGTTCGACAGGTTTGTACACAGGGTGACTTAGGTCTTGCAGATGCATACATCAATGGTGATTTTTCTTTTGTTGATGGAGAAGAAGGTTTATTAAATTTGTTTCTGGTAAATGATAATGATGGGTGCAACACTGCATCTATAATCAAATTAGTTAATATTTTGGATTCTCCATTGCCCACATACTTTTCTTTTTGCAGATATTTATTGCCAACCGGGATACAAGTGTTGCTACGAGTCAATTACATAAAAGGTATATTCTGAATGGCGATTATAATGAAAAATGGTTTAATGGTATGGGTCTACTAATGTAAGCATGTATGTATAAATATGGTTTTCTCTGTGTGTCTACAGAGAGAGAGAGAGAGAGAGAGAGAGAGAGAGAGAGAGAGATGACTACCACTTGATGGTGTGTTCATGTAAGAATGTATCACCATGTTTATTGCTGCGCCCTTGGAATGGATTATGGAACATGATGTGCGCGCCCTGAGGTGCAACGTTGATTAGGAAAGAGAAATAGATTTCCCACAGGTTTCTGTTGTGAGGATCATACAGACCGTCTTCATTTACAATTCAGTATGGCTAAGTGGAAGCGTTTAGCAAATCTGGCTTAATCAATATCAAGGCATGATAAAATAATTAAGACAAGTATCACTGTGCAACTGATCCAAGAAGGCTATTTTATTAACAAGTTTCAATATTTACATCCATGAGTTTACCTTTATACATATAATCATATACAAAACTATAGTTTAACAGACCGGTACTACCCAAAATACTTCAAAAGAACAAAATGTGCCCCAACGCAGAGATGTGATCACGATCCTCCGGATGTAGTCCCTGACGTCTAGATGACACTATCTGCGCACCATGTACCTACAAACTGTGACTCCTTTGCCGCGTCCGAGCTTCTCCTCAAGGGCAACGGGGTCAAACCATGAATATCAAGGTGACCAAGTTAGATACGATGATCTGGCAGGAGATTTATAACAATACACAATATACTTGTAGCATTACTTAATAAATAAATAGGATAACAATTCAATAGAGAGCATAAATGAGTAATACTAGGCAGGTGGTGCATAAATGAGAAATAAATAGCATGTGAGAATCATGAGTAGAAGATAAATCATGTTGGAAACAAAAACAAACCACGGCGATCCACGTAGATAAATTCTCCATCATGGTTGCTCCTGCATGACCATGACACAACAGAGAATAACATATAATTGACTTGGAGATGCTCTTGCGTGTCTTGAGTGGGGAAAAATTCAATCTCAGCTGCTACTGCATGTTCAGAATGGGTAAACTGAAACCATTTGCAAAGGTGTAAGCTTAGCCTAACCAAGAGAGGATCGAAGCTTTGTGGTGCCAACATGTGGAATCAAGACAATAGGCTAACTGGCTTAACGTGACCAAATTACCAAAATGAGGAACTATTACTGGCTCACGTTTCATATGGGGCTTGTAGCATACTTACGAATAGTCCTCTGGGGTCACAATGGGTACAAATCATGTAAACTAGGACATAAGAAGCGTATCAACAATATCTGGGAAAAAATGGGTGAAAACAGTCCTTGTATGTTGAAAATAGGTCATTTACCTTGTGTCAGTTAAGAACAGTTTCAAAAGAAACCCTAAGTTTTGAAAATCGTCGGATAGCATTCAGGCATGGAATTTGCATTCCCCAAAATGGGTAGAAACATACAGGTGGATTTGGTGTCCGATGGTGGAAACGGTGTGTCAATGCACCCCTGCCCTTCCTCAAAACACCCTAACCTAGGATTTAGTCGGGCAAGGGTCTTCGGTCATGGCACAAGTGTCGGATGCCATTCATCGCACAACTTCCAAACCTAACTGTCCCATCTAAGTCCAGATACGGAGAGGGTAAGGGGGCATCTAGCGTGTACGTGAGTGTAGTTCAGATGAAGCGGGCAATATAGACTTGAAATGAGTGAAGAGTACAACCTAACATTTTATTAAGGTCCATGGGTTGTCTTCGGCGTGGTAAAGTGTTCATGAAATGCAATTATAGTCATTTAAGGTCTGGATGTCGGAATTTGTCTCAACTTGGTGTTGGTTCATAAACATTCCACTCCCATCTCCGAAAATACCTAGGACCTGTTTGGTTAAGCAAAAAATAGAGTAGAGTGAAGTTGAATAGGCCTAAAAGCTTAAAATTTCAACTGTACCTTGTTTGGATAGTCTGACCCAACAGATGGAGTATTGTTTTCAGCCCATATATACTCCATTTAACATCAACCCTAAATACTTCAATTTCCTTGAGTAAAATTCAATTCTACTCCCAAATATTTTTAAATTTCACTTCACATCAAGCATCCAAACATAGCGAAGTAAACTAATATACCTTAACTTCAACCCACTTCTCCCCCACTTTACTCATGTAAAATCTACTTCACTCTAGTCTACTACTTATTTATCCATACAGGCCCTAAGGTGCTACATGTTCTAAACTTCTCAAATTTGAGGTTCGGGTGGTGATCCTAATGCATGAGCCTCAGTTACAAAGCATTCCTAACTTGAGAAATGCAAACATTTTAATCCTCTAATTGGTGTGTTAGAGGGGCAATTGAAAGCTTTAATTAATGCCTTGAACATCCTAGAATAAGCCCTCAAAATTGGGAGAAAACGGATAAGGGAAAGTGGGTCAAAAGCCCCCAAATGGGGCCATTCAGTCACTGTAGGGTGCAGTGACCAAATGGATTTGGTCTTTGCACAACTGCAGTGGCCAGTCCACTTGTTTTGCCAAGTTTGGAGCACGAATTCTCCAGATTTTTTAGCCATTCTTTGAGAAACCTAAAGCCATCTCTTAGAGCATTAAAGGACTGAATTTTAACACTAAATTGGGCTTCAACAACTTAAATTAATTAGCTCAAATTCAATTACATAATGAGGAAAACCTAAGAATTCTTGTGGGTTGTAAATGGAATCATCAACATACTAAGCAACACATTATGCAGTTGCAATTAATCACTTACCTCGGTCTTCATTGGTCAACAACAACTCTCTAAAACCTTTAGATCTGCTGAAAACAACCAAGACACAAAAATGCCCAAACACAGCCCATAAATGGTTGAAAAATTAGAAAACTATAGAAGAGATGGAGGTAACCTTTGCATGTTGGATTTCCAACACTTCTAGGGCTGTACAACCTACGGCTAGAAGAAAGACAGTCCTCACCTGCAAGCCCACCTACAAACCCTCTGATTAGCAAGAAAAGCTTCAATGAATGGGCTGCCTAAGCTCAAATTGCAAGAAAAAGGTAGGTATGGGAAGTAGAGAAGGTGCGGAAGAAGGTGGTAATGTTGGTTTCTCAATTTGATAGGTGTTGATGGATGAAATTGGAGGAGAGGGAGATCGATCAAGAAGAAGAGGAAGCTGCCGTTGTAGCTGGAGTTCACGTTCTAGGAGAGGAAAACGAAATTAGGAAGGAAAGGTGGTCTCTTATATATAAGGTAATGGTGGGTCCCACATGCTTAAAGATCTTGCCGGGCTTGTATCCACAAACCGTGGCTCAAGACATGATGTCATAAGAGACAAAAGTTCGTTGAATTAAATTAGCTTTCTAATGAGCCCTATATTGACATGGTTTAGAAAAGTCTGGAAATTTGACCTGAGTTACTGGGTTTGATTGATTTTGACTTTTGGTGGCCGAATTTTGAGGAAATGAAGGGTAACATGACTCCGAATGGACTTGGACAAGACATAAAAGTTGTAGAGCATAATTTTATCTATCAAACAGAGTTGGGATAGGAATGTTTAGAATTTACATTCACCCCCTACAAATTTCCCGAATTGACAATTTAGCCCCTAAAGTCACTTAACTTGGCCGGAACACACTTAAAACTTTCCAAAGCTATTCATAATATATTCTAACCCCAAAACTAAGTTGGTCCACATCTATATCACCCATAAAAACCAATAAACTTAATTAAATAACCCTAATTACCCTTAATTAACCCTAATTACATATAATTATGGGTTGGGTCTTTACATTTGGTGTAAAGATGGTGTGATCATCTAAGAATGTTTCACCATGTTTAGTTTAAATGTTATTTCAACCATAACGATTAAAACTATTGGATTGAAGATTGATTATTTCTCATGTGTGTGTTATGAAAACATGATCAAATTAACTCTGTGAAATAATTTGTTTCAGGATAATGACTATACAGTTTGGGTTGTTTCATTGTTTGTTGTAAAATGAAGTAGATCAACTAAGGGGTGAGTGCCATTTCATGGTAGGGGGCAGGGAGGCCAGGTTGAATGAATGACACCTGATCAGATCTCTCTCCACTGTTAACATAGCAACAACTGATTCACATCCCACATGAGTGTGAGCACACAAGCAATGCACCATCATTTTATCACGGTTGTAGATACTCATATAGATATGTTTATGCATAATAATATGTTTATGTATGCTAATTTGTAACTTGAAGATTGATCACATTTCGTACATAGGGGTTGGTGGACACCTCTATTTCTTACAGCTGGAGTAGCTTCTGCAAAATTTTTCCTTCGGCACATTTCAAGGCGAAATACTCTCACACAAGCTCGCAGAAACATTTCTCATCACTATGATTTGGTTTGCATCATGAACATTACAAAAAGTCTTGTTTTGCTCAACTTTCCTTGAAATTTATGATCAATTTTTGTGTCTTTCTTCATATGTTACAAACATTTCTAGTGTTGAGGTTTCAAAATTATCACCCTGTTCACTAGTAGCCTTTTATAAGCTAGCTTTATTGACTTTGTAAGTTGGCCTTCTATATTGACTTTGTAAGATGGCCTTCTATATTAAACTATGTAGCATAGTTGCCAAATATACGTATATCTCTTTCTCCTTTTTCACATTAGTTGCCCACATCACTAGGAAAATGCTTAAACAAAATGTTACAAGTGAGTTCATTTCTTAGTTTGGCAGTTAGATTGTGATGTGCTCATGAAACTTGTACCTCTCTCTCGTATTACATCCCTTTCTTCATTGAAACCATTGACTCATGTATGCACACATAAATAAATCATCAAATAAATATATACAAAATCAATTTCTTGCACTAAATTTAGAAATATTATGAATATGGTGTTGAGTACTATAGTTATATGCTCTATCAACCTTTTTTTACCCCCATGTGGAGGTTTTTTTTATTTTTTAAGTGGTCAAAATTGTGATAATGAAACCCAAATCTCACTTATCTCATTAATTATGATATAGAGCCTTCAGGACATTCTCGTTTTTATGGTATCAGAGTGACTCACTCTTCTTCATAAGCCACCTTTCTTCTCATTTTTCTCCCTATCTTTCCCTTCCTTTCAGTCCTGTTCCTTTTCTGCTCTCCTTCCTTTCCTTTCTTCCCTCCATTTTCAATATCAAAGCCTGTATGTCCACTTTGCACATTTCATCACACCATCGTGACCCTACCACAGTCACACGCAAGTGGTTATCTTTGCTTTGATAGGTGTTAGCCAGATCATGTGGGCCCTTTTCAGGCAATGTTATGCCCATTCTTTGTTGCCCCTTCTAGGCCTCCGCGTAGGCCATAGGGTCCTTATTCTGTGTTCATCAGGGTAAAATGCCCTTCACTAGCTGGTCATTTGGCCTTCTCAGTCATCCTTGTTGATCACCAGGCACCGCTAGTCCTCCAACATCCAACATAATGCCAGCAGCCAGCAGGCCCTATGGCTGCTTGAAGTCTTCTCCTGACCATACAAAGTTTGGTATCAAAGGATCTTGCACAGAACGGCTATCATGTAAAGAATGCCTGCATAGGTTAACGAAAGTATAAGAATTGTCACTTGTCAGATGCATTGATATGTGCCTGTCAGATGCATTGATATGAGCCTGATCAAAAGTATCATGTAGGTTTAACTTTTCAACATGTCAAGGAACATGTTTCTAATGCATTGAAACTTGTTATTGTGGAAGTCTTGGTGTCTTGTTTTCTTGGGTCATCATTAAGTTATACCGATGGTTTGTTCCCTGGCCATATTAGTGAGTGAATCTGATATGAAAATCATGAGGAACATTTGAAATGAGAATCCCAATAATTTGATGATCACTACCATATTGTTGAAGTTGAGCACAACAAAGTCCTTCGAAAGGTCTAAAGCAGTCTTTGTTTGTAGTAGGAAAACTTAAATTGTGGTGTGTCGATGCAACAATAAATTACCCAGAGAATGATGATTCAAAAAAACAGGAATAGGAAACCAACATCTTGGTTATGTCTTGGTTGTTGAAAACAGTGAAGGGTCATAAGTGTTATTATGTTATCAAAGCTCTACACTTTATTCATAAGAGGAAATCCCTGAAATTTCTTTTGGTCTTCAGCTTAAGTCACACGAATTTCTTGATCTTGGTTCACTGCTCTCAATCAATATGGTTTATTAAGTCCTAATGTCATCAGCTGTCTGATTCAAGATCAGACTCCAATTTGTTGGATCGACAGAAGGTTTCTGAGCCTTCCAATGGATTTCACCAACTCAGGAACATCTTCTTTCTTCATCAATTATCTGTGGGCCCCACCATCTTCATCATATCAAAGTGAAAAATTGGAGCAAGGTTGACAAAAATTATTGAGATTTCTAGGAATTTTTATGCAATTTTTGGACACAAATCAGTGATTTAGCCAAAATTACAGTTGAAAAATTTATGGAGTTTGATGTCATCATCTCCGTTGAACTTTCCAATCAATGGTCAGTTTTGTCCCAAATCTGAATATAAGGTGCCCAAACATCTGATAGGTTTGAATTTAATTACATGAATGGTAAAAGAGAAATTGGTAATAACAGCATAAACTAGAATGGACTTGTAGGCTGGATCTGTAGGCCATATCATGCTAGGTTTGATAATCCTAGTGGTGTCGCCTTGAATTTCAAAGAAAATACATATAAAAACCAGAAAATAATAATTAACAAAGAGCTATTCTGTATGCATATTGAACCTCCAAAATTAACAGATTCCATGTTCAAAATATCATATACTTAAAACTACAAAGATCATATGACATGGGGAATTTTATGTTGTCACATCAAGATATGTGTTAAGTGTGCATGAGAACATGAGACCAGTTAGATACACTTCATTAAACCTTATCATTAATTTACAAATCATGCCAAACCTAGGCCTATGATCACTTTCCACATGTTGGACTGGGCTGGCTCTACCATAAAGCAAGGAAAGCCCTTGCTTTAGGCCCCCCAAAAAAATATGGCCCCAGACTAAGGATGAAGGAGGAAGATTGGGTAGAGTTTAGAAGAAGAAAAGCAGTAGTGAAAACTGAAACAAAACTAGAAGCATGAAGAAGAAAGATAAGAACATGAGAAGAAAAACGAAATCATGAGAGAAGAACATGAGAAGAAAAACGAAATCACGGGAGAGATGTTGCAGTGAATTCTGCCATGGAGGTGAAGGAAAAGAAAGAGACAAGAAGAAGAAGACGGGCTGTTCGGCTGGGTAATGAAGGATAACGCAGAAGCAGGAGCGGAAAAGGAGGAAGATGGGTCCAGTGGGTTCTTTACCATCACCAGTGCAGGGAAGAGGGTTGGGTCCTTCAGTAGAGAGAAGATGATAAGAAGAGAAAATAGGAAGAAGAAAGAGATAAGCAGAAAGAGGAAAAAGAAGAAGAATAGGGATTGCGACCTGAATTGCAGAGAAGACTACATGGGGAGGTAGGTTCTGCAATAGAAGTGATCATGGGCAAGGAGAAAGAAAAATGAGGGAGGAGAAGAAGTGGAGAGCAATAAAGGAGAGAACCAGAACAAGAATAGAAAACAGAGAATAGGGAGCAGAAAGAGGAAGAAGAAACGAAAACAAGATGAGAAAAAGGAAGCAACGAGAAGCAAATGAAAAAGAAGGAAAAAAAAGGAAAAGGAAAATAAGATGAAGAAGAAGAGGAGAAAAGGCAAGAAGAAGACACAGAGGAAAAGGAAGAGAAGAAGAAGATCAAGGTGATCATCTCCATTGTTGACAGCAAGAAGATAGAGAAGAACAAGGAAGAAGAAAAGAAACACAGGAGAAGAATGGGAAGGTGATGTTCTGATAGGTCGATGGGCTTGGATGGGTCCAGGTCAGGTGGGTTGTTGGTTGATGGGTCAAGCCTAATTTGACTAAGATGGGTTCATGGGTCGATGGGTGCAAATGGTAGCCTGCGTTGATGACATTTGGCTTGATGCAAGATGATGAAAAATAGTATGATGTGTGGTCCACCATGATCATGGTAAGAGCATAGTTAAGATCTAAATAAAACTTGATTAAAAGACAAACTCACCATGCTAAGAAAAGGAAAATACTAAAGATGGTTTCCTACAATAGTAAACATGAAAAAAATGGGAGAAAGGCCAATGCTCCCATTGAGCTTATATCTACTCATCCTAAATGTTAATTGTAACTTTTTACTTAAAATTATTATTAAAAAATAGAGTCGACATTGACAAGAAAACTGAGTTTTTGGACCCACCAATCTTAATTGGGTATTTTATTTGTAAGGATATCAAGTTTTTTAAATATGGTTTTCCTTAATTAATATCTCCTCTTGTTTCCAAATATGATTTAAATAAAATATTTATAAAATTATTAAAAAATAAAAAGGTTCACATTTAGGATTGTTGCTTTAGGCCTCAAATTGACTCGAGCAGGCCCTGATGTTGGATATATGCCAATGTAACCCTATGCTATCATAGAATCCAAAACATTGCATCTTTGCCCTAAACCCAACTTGAACGATCACAAGGACCCCCAATTAGGTTTAGGCCAATTACAAATTGGCTCTTCTTAAGGTAGTTAATGCTTAGAGATTCCATGAATTCATACCCTTAGGTTAAACCAAATTCATGCTACATCTAAGGAATTAGGATTCCAACTTCTCATGATACCCTAGGGTTTAGGGACTAGGAATTCATCCAAATAGGATTGGCCAATAGGGTTGGTCCGAATGGGGTCCACAGCCAAGGCTTCAAAGCCTTTCCTTACATAAAACTTGCATTTAGGGTTTTCTTTGTCATGAACAATTGGATTCCCTACTCCATCACACACTAGCACAGTTAATACATAGAATTCCAATTCCAATAACTCTAATCAGACTCACATAAATCTGAAATCTTAGTGGGAAAAGAAAGAACATAGGGACAAGATTCAATATTGACATTAGTAAACCTTAGGTATTCCAAAAACTTCAAAGAGATTGCAAGCCCTAAAACCTCCTTGGAAATCCACTTGCCATAGCTATCCTTGGCTGAACCTTGTTCGGCCAAAGCCTAATGGGGTTCAACAATGGTGAAATCCCTACCATAGGCCCACGGCTAATTGGGGTCCACATCCTATCCATGCATCTTGCATTATTTGTGAAATCCCCAATTTATTTAGGGTCTCAATGATTGGAATTTCTTTCTACAAATAATGGAAATGCTAATTGACATATCTAACACATTTAAATTAATCAAATTCATCAAAGATTACTAACCTTAAACGTGCATGTATCTTAGAAACCCAGATGCCCTAAAATCCTTTGAGGTTTTGGTTAAACAACCAAGTTTCATGGTGAACCCATGTACAACCTGGGTAATAATTCCCATGTATAGGCCACAACCAAAGTGAAAACCCATGTTTTTCATGTTTTCATATATTTTTGGGTTCATATCTCTTAGTAGTTATGGTTTTTGAATGATCTACATACATCTCTATTTCCATTTCCTTGTTTAGGCTTGAAAATTGGGTTTCTAATTTTAAATAAAGCTGAAAATCAGTGGGAAATCCGGCTGAATAGAGATTGAGGTTTGTCTACTTGCCTTGATTGTCAAATTTGTTGAAGATCTCACACATAATGAGAACCCTAGGTCGATTCCTCCTGTATCCTCTTTTTTTCCCCGAATTCCAGCCCTAATTAGGGTTCCGATTTGAAAAATCCCAAAGAGAAAGGGAATGGGTAAGGGTTTGAATGTAGTAGAGAAATGGTCAAGGGAATCCGTAAAGAGAGGATAGAGAGAGATTACCTAGATGTGAACTAGAAGGGGAGAGAGAGAGAGAGAGAGAGAGAGAGAGAGAGAGAGAGAGAGAGCTCTTCTCAGAGTTACCACACGTTGGGTGGAGGGTTTATGGTTGTTCTGCATTTGTATGACCCCCTTTTATTAAATTAAAGTGGGTCCATTTTAAGTTCTATGAGAACTCTTCGGTCTAACCATTATTTCTTGTTCTAATTGGATCCAAACCATTGATTAAAATCCTACTCCCATGTAAAGTATTCCTTTTAATTTCGTGGGGTCCTACCCATTGGCTTACAATCGTCTTTATCATAGAGGTATCCGCCAGGTGAAATGGGCAACATTTACAAGTTTCTTAATGAGGTACCATACCATCGTATGGGTTCATGTCTTCTATGAAAGTTGTATAATTAATTATTCTTTGTCCAATGAACCCATATTGACTTTATTTTTTGAAATTGCAAACCCCCCATATTTTCTCAAAATTAGAAATAGCTCCTATTTTCCCAAATCATACCCTAATCAAGTTTACACACTAATTCTACCCTAAGAGCTTGTTTGTTTGTGAGGTAGAGTAGAGTAGAGTAAAATAAAATATTTGAAATTCAAATTTCCTCCCTTTTTTTCCTTAAAAATTCTAATATCTCTCATTTTTTCAAAAAAGTCAAAAAGTCATCACTAAATTATAAAAAACTCTCTACTTTTTATACAGGGTTTACTTTTTTCTACTTTACCCGCACATACAAACAGGCCCTAAGTGTTCAATGTGGGTTGATTTCCCCCCACTGGATTAATTTCATTATTTATTTTACAAGTTAAGTTCACAAAAAATTGAAAATTATTAACTTGGGCCTGGATTTGACAAAGTGAAAATGAGGGCATCATTTATTAAAAAAAAAAAAAAGGCATACCTTGTCAAGATATCTTTGTGGCCAACTGTTAATGCTGTTGTGCTATAGCTGTGTTGCTACTAAGTGGTGTTGTGGTTGTGTTGCTGCTACTAATTGTTTCTGTAGATTTTGTTGTAGCTATAGTCTGTATCCTCCTCCTTTGACTCGTCCATCATCTCTTCATCTCCCCCTCCCTCCTTTGCCTGTTTGGGTTTTTTTTCTTTTTTGCTTTGTTTCATTTCCTAATTAGATGGGGCTTGGGAGTGAATTATAAGAGATGGGACTCTCCTTGCTTTCTTTTCTCTTTATATTTTAATGAATCTCTAGACTGAGCTCTACTTATCTGAGTCCCTATGTGACTCGCTCAAGTTGGACTCAGCCCTGGTGGAGTCGGGTTCCAAGTTTGGCCTTTTAAACCTAGGCTACTTTTGAAAGCAAAAGTAGAGGTTACTTGTGTTAAAAGTTAGTGGGTGTTATTTGTAATTTTGGAATTACTTAGGAACTTTGATGTAAATGTAATAACTTTCAGGGACCTTTCTGTAATTTCAGAAATTAGTAGACTAATAAGTTAAGAGGGATCAACCAACCAAAAGGGTTAGATCATCCTGCTATTCAATCTCCAAATTCCTTCTCTTTCCCACTCTTTTCCTTTTTAATCTTCTTTTTTCTCTTTAACGACAAGTTTAGTAAAAACCCTAGATCCAATCGAATCTAGGGTTTCAACTACTTGTCTATATGCAATAAAGTTTTGATGATGCCTAAATTAGTCATATCATCATACTAAAGTTTTTACTTTATCTCTATGGGCATTAAATTAGGTGTCTTAGAATGTGACTAATAAACCTCATTTCTTTTCTTTTACTCATTCTACTCTTCAGGGGGCTTTCCCTTTACAATGCCTTGTCCTAAGAATGGATCAAAATAATGGTTGTGGTGGGCGTAGCGGCCAATGGCTAAACTGCATCGTAGTGGCATCACGATGTGAATTCTTAAGTAATAAAAAACACGATGCTTGTATAACAGCCTACCTTGTATTATTTTAGTTATTTGAAAGCATATAAGGGTAAAAAACCAAATTTTGGAAAGGCTGTTGATGTGAATTTTGGAAAGGCTATTGATGTGAAGAAATATTAAAAATTATGTTTTAAATTAAAACTGATTGGCTCTACTAGGTTTTAGATTGTAGCGCTGCTTTTTTCAAAATAACATAGTGACATCAACCAACTGGCCGATAATACGGTTGCTGCATATTTTAAACCATGGTTCTAAGTCTTACTGTTAACTTCATTGTATGTCATTAAACCTGAAAATCATTGAATTCAACAAAAATTGAGCACAAAAGTGTTGTTAACGTTAAGTGACAAAAATTACCATTTTTCCTTTTGAGCAAACTAATTTAAGTTGCATATGTAAATCTTCTTTATGCATATTTTGGTAATATTGAATTTTACTTTGTATGACATGAAAAATAATGACAGTTGAAATTCCATATTTCCAGAGCAATGACCTCTTTTCACTGTTCCTAGATGAAACGATGACTTATTCCTGTGCAGTATTCGAGGTTTGCTTTCACTTCTTAATAGCTGCTTAAATTGAAAAATACATATATTCATCTAAATCTTTTCTCAGGATGTGATACGTCCAGCTTATTTGATTGTGACTTTCATGAGTAAAATCTTTTGAAGATACAGAATGAAGACTTAAAGCCTGCACAGCTACGAAAAATTACTATGCTTATTGAAAAAGTGAGGCCCTTTCTAGAGCTATTCTATTTTGACTTTACTTTCTTAAAATGATTCTGTTAAATCATTTTCAGATAGTTTCTTTTTCCTTTGTCTTCCCCGTGTATATTTCTTGAAAATGTCTAGGCCAGAATTCATGCTAGGCATGAAGTTCTTGAGATTGGTTGTGGTTGGGGAAGCCTAGCTATAGAAGTCGTCAAACAAACTGGATGCAAGTATACGGGCATCACACTTTCAGCGGAGCAACTAAAATATGCTGAAAGAAGGGTGAAAGAAGCTGGCCTTGAGGTTTGCAAGTCTCATTTAAGTTCCTTTGTTCCTTATTACATTTGAACAAACATTGAATAACTTTTGTGCCAACATATCTGTCTGTTTTCAATAACTGCATGCGATAATTTGCTATTAAGAATGAATCCATGTTAATGGGTAGATACTAGATAGATATCACTATCTTTTGGGTATTGCTTGTAATTACTCGTTCGACAGGTATCTTCTCTCAATTGAATTATAGATGATATTATCTACCAAGATGATCTCAATGGCGATAAAACAGCTAACACACACATCAACAAACTCAGCCCCTTTGATTGCATTTCCTTGCTTGATCTGATTCGTTATAGACAGGTCGTTGGTAGCCTTCTCTATCTTATTGTTACTTGCCTAAATGTTATGCAGTACATTTATTAGTCAGATCCCTTCTATTTATTGCCCATTTGTTCTATGAATTCTTCATTACCTCCAGCATTGACTGGAGCTTTTTCCCTGTCATTTAACAATTCTCTTTCTTTTCACACTTTCTCTAGAACTGGGTAGGTGAAATAACTGAATGGTGCTTTATTATTGGCTTTTGGATTTTCCTTTTATCCTCTCTCTTGGTAGGGGTCTCCTATTTCTCAGTATTCAACCAAAGCTGAGTAGGAGTTTCTAGAGCATGTCACCTGTTAAATTATTTTGCTTTGTTGGCTACTTTATATGGGGGGTACATCTATCACACTTTTTTCTACTGTGACAGCATCAGTGCTGTGTATTGTCTACATTGCGTGTAATGAAGAATTTTATCAATTTGCAAGAAGCATATCAAGGTTGACTGCTGTTTTTCCCATAGAAATATCTTCCCCTTGCTTTATTGCACTATTTTTTTTTTCTGAAGAGGTCATTTTAAATAAAAAAGTAGAGAAAAGAAGAGAAACCTTACTTGTCCATTGTCTTTATAGTGTGACCATATCATTTTATGCTCTGATTTCCTCTAAATGGATTTTCTGTTTGTAGTTGACATCAGTTTTGATTTGGGAAATGTTTACCCATTAATTTTTACCAGAATGGCATAGTTACAAGAGCTAGGATATTTTACTTAATCCTCCCTAATTAGAATAGTATATTTATACTAGTGATAATTTGCATCTGCTTTTGACTGTCAAATATTTACTATTTATTTTTTGTTATATATCAGTATGATACAGTTGTCTTATGATCTTAGGGAATTTTAAATATGTGATCTATGGATTTTCAGCAAGTTATAGAAGAGATCTGAGGAAGATGTCGGGAACCATAATTTTTGATGAGATGGAACATCAATATTTGATGCCTGCCACCAAGCAGCTTTCATCAATGGTGGTCCAATTCATCACCATATTGCTATGGCCTACGAGCTTTTTTCAAAAACTCAACTCTTAAGATTTATGGGGGGTCCATTTGTTTGAAGCTTGACATATCCAAGGCATTTGACAAGTTGAATTGGGACTACCTCTTTCCCACCCTTAAACTCTTTAGTTTTGATGAGGCTTGGATTTCTGTCATCAAAGTGTCTGTAGAACTCAATAAATTGGGACTACCTCTTTTCCACACTTAACTTCTTTAATTTTGCTTTGGTCTTGCATTTCTCTTCTTCTCAATAAAATTTATTTTTACCTATAAAAATAAAATAAAAAAGAAAAGTGTCTGTAGAATTCATGGCTTAGTCCTTGTGAATAGAATCCCTCTAAGACTTTTTTGGAGCTTCCTGTGGCCTGAGACAAGGTGACTTGCTATCACCCTACATCTTCATTTTGGCTGAAGAAATTCGTAGTCTTCATCTTCAAACTATCTGGTTTAAAGGAGCCATCCACCCTATCTCTCTAATTCCACACACCCCATGTCACTTACTATATGTATATGGCGTTTTACTGTTTGTTCGAGCTTTCAAGCCCAGCCTCCTGGCCATCAAAAAGCTGCTTTTCAGGTACCAAAACATTGCAGGGCAGATCTTCAACTTACAAACAGTCAATTTCACATTGGCAAAGCTAACCCAATAAAAATGAATATGATTGCATCCACTCTCAATATTCCAGTTGCTGGTGACCAATGTAAATATCTTTGAGTCTCTCTTGTTTTTCACCCTTTTGCTCATTTGATTGATTTTGTCAAACATGCTATAATAGGTTGATTTATTTGGAATGGTAGTGGACGAATTAAATTGGAGGATGTGGATGATAGAATTGGAGTGAGCGAGGCCCTAACAATCTTATCTTATCATGTGGAAATAGAAATGGGATGGAGTCCTTGTTTCCTTCAGAAACAAGGATTCTGTTTCTGAAGGGGCCCGGTCAACCACAGTTGAAGGATTCCCTTGGAGAGCCCCATTTTCGCTTTCAACTTTGGTGACCTCTATTGTAAGGTTCTAACCAAATTAATCTTGATTTATAGTAATTAACCTTATTTTGTACTAATTAATACTCGTTTAGACTAATTTAACTCAAAATCCCTTGGGTTTGGGTCATGGATAGATAGTTGGGTCGGGTTCGAACTTTACTTAGGTAGTTATGGACCTTTTTGTAATTTAGAGTCACATGGTTTGTATTATATTAGTTGTATCATATGTAAGGATCAAAATAGTGGTAGCGGATAGCGTCGCGGCCGGTTGCCAAAACGCTACGTAGCGGGAGCGGGGATACGTAGTGGTGTTGCGGTGTGATTCAAAAAAATTATCAAAAAATTTTGAAAAAATTCTAGAAAATCTAGAAAATTGTAAATAACTAGAATATGTGTTTGTTTTGCAAAAAACCCTAAAATAAGGGGGTGTAGCGGTCCCCTAAATGCATGATGTCCTGTATCGCTGTATAATTAAAAAATAATAGTATCAATCCTATTTTTCACATGGTATCCAGAATCAATATTCAACACTGAAAGTCAAGACTCAAGAGTCAAGAATTTAAGACTTAGAGAGATTTGTCACTAGAGTCAGTGACTTAACAATCAACATTCAACACAATAAATGACATAATAAATAATAACTTCATAAATAACATTGTATTTAAAGAGTTGAGACATGAGAGTTAATATAAAGTTGAGATTTAAGAAATGATTAGAGGAATACCTCTGGTCCTCTACCACCAAAATGAATATCTAGCAGGATATATGACACTGGCATCGCTGTCTCCATCTCCATAGTTGTTATCATTGGCACCACTCCCACTAGTACCAACATACTGCAACTCCCCTCCATATTGGTAGGCATTAGGATCTTCAAACACAAAGAAATGGGATGAACTTGGATTTGGATGAGGATATTGATCAAATGACCCTGATTCTGAATATTGTTGTGAGGATGATTCCGCTTGACTATGTGCGTAGTCCGGTGGGACATACGGTTGGTACCCAGAATATGGGTCATGGAAAATAGGATACCACTTTGCTGTTTGTTGCCTTCCAACATTTGCACTCTTACCATCATTTCCTTGTCCATCACGGGGTCTTTGGCGTACATAAACATGACCTGGCCTCATACGAGATGGATCTGGAAATTCATCCACAGTCTGAGCAGGAGCATTTAATTCGTCTTCATGGTAAGAACCACTTGGCTCGGCCCCATTACCTCCTCCAGACGGAGAGTCACTACTAGGAGCAATGCTTGAACTCGAACTATCAGAGCTCACTGTAGATACTACATGAGAGGGCTCAGGTTCAATGCACCTTAATGTTCCAGTTTCTGTAGGTGGCTGAGGCTCATTTTCCCCTTCTCTTTCGTCTTCATCCATTATTCCTCGTATATCCTGGTGTAAATTCTCATCTCCATTTAACAATGGATCTTCTACATCAACTAACCATGGAAGTAAGGGATCATCTTCCTGAAAGATATTATCCAAATTTATAGGGCAATAATTCGGATCATCCCTTTGCTTCCTTTGTCTATTTCTGACTCTTAGCTTCAAATTGTAGTGATAATACACTAGCTTGTTCAGCTTCTACATTGCTATCCGATTTCTCAATTTTGTGTGAACTAATGAGAAAGTACTCCAGTTTCTTTCATAATTCAATGAAGACGTTGTTTGGCTAAGGACCCGAATGGCAGCAATTCTCAAGTGTGGAGCACTTTCTCCAAAATTGATCCACCACTTGGCTGAAATTGGAAAAAAAAAATGACCATAAAAAATTAGTCATCCACAATCCCTATTCCACGGCAAATAATATATATAAACTTAAAACTAGTATGCGACTAGGTTAAAACTATTTGTACCAAGATATAAGCTGGTTATTGATCTAATTGCCAACGGGTCTGCAAAACTCCCTTGTCTTATTGTGTATATAGAAATCTACCATATGCAAAGTACAAATCATTTTAAATTTGTCACAACTCACAACTTAGGTAAAAATCACAATACATTTAAACTATAATAAACGTTATATCATATATGACATGTCACTTACTTCTTTTAAGGCTAAAACATGGTCATTGTGATTAAGAATTACTTTCTTCAACACCTCCTTCAATCCTATTCGCAACTCGGTATCAATTGCTTTTGTATGTTGTTTCTCGTTCGTATAGTAGAATTGAGGGTTTAAAAAATATCCTACAATTCAAATGTCAAATTTGCATAATTACATCTCTATACAATACAAAATAAAAGTGAAACTCTTGTAAAATCATAGGCCAATAGTGTAAAAGTTTATTTCACCTGCAGCATGCAATGGATGGTGTAGTTGATCATTCCATCGAGCATCAATTATTTGCAAGAATTCTTGATAATACCTGCAATTTTCTTGTATTGCTAGTTTTGCTTGATCCATTGCCTCATAAATATAGCCCATTGTCGGCTTATCATCATTATCTACAAGCCGCAACACTTTCACTAAGGGCTCAAAGACCTTCAAAATATTTCTAACTTTGGACCAAAATTTATTATCTCTAACAAGATTGGGGACATCAAAGCCAGGACCACCCGTTGCTGTTCCCTATTTTGAATTAAGCCATTGTTCTGATGCAAACATCTGAATCAACTCATTTCTATGTTGCACAAGGCTATCCATGGCAATGAAGTGGGTGGCAAACCTTATTGTAGCTGGACGCACCAAGGCTCTTCCATTTGTGAATGTCTTCATTAATGCCAACAACCACAAGTGATCATAGATAAATCTCGTGATCCTTCTACAAGCATGATGACAGTTTTTACATTTTTCCTCTTTCCAATGTCCTCCAACATTAAATCTATATAATGTGCCGCACATGGGGTCCAAAACAAGTTATTTCTTTTTTCCATTAACAATTGCCCGGTTTTCTTGAAATTGGCATCATTATCTATAATAATTTGCATAACATTTTCCTCACCAACACTTTCAACAACTTTATCCATAAGGTGGAAAATATATTTTGCAGTCTGTATATGTTCAGATGCATTAACGGACTTAACAAAGACGGTCTAGCAGCAGAGTACACTAAAAAATTTATTAACTGTGTTTGTGTGCTACTCGTCCATCCGTCACACATAATTGTGACTCCCCTTTTCTCCCATATACCTTTAAAAGTAGCTACCAAACTCTTTATATCTTCATACTCAATTTCTAAATACTTGGTCCCCACATCATAGACAGAAGGTGCTGTTATATTAGGACCAGCGGTAGCTGCAACATCTAGTATAGTTTGGAAGTAAGGAGAATCCACAGCTTGAGGGGGTATGTTCTTGTGAACTAGCCACTTTGCTGTAGCTGACGCTAATCTGTCGCTTACACTTTTCAAGGCCCCCTTAAACAACTTTTAGATTTTAGGCTTTTAGCTGACTCATTTCTATGTGCTAGAAGATCAATTGGACCGAGTATAGCACTACTAGGAGTCCGTAATGCTTTATGAGAAGAAATAATCTCAATATCATCCTCCTGTTGTCGAGTGCTGAATGCTCGATGCATTGTTCCAGCTATACCTTTGCCCCTAGATGAGCCCCCTGGCCCCTCCTCCCCTAGATGAGCCCCCAGATTCAAACTGTCTACCAGTACTTATTCGCATTTCATCCATTTGTGCCGTCATAAGTGACTCTCTTCTTGTAGCTTCCATTTTTGGGTCATCACCTTCATCATCAAAATTAAAAGGAATTTGGTCCCTAAACACCTCATAGCGGGCATCATCAACTTCTTGACTTCTTTTTTCTTTGATCTCTACTTTTCTTTCTTTTCTTTTATTTAGAAGCTTTTTCATCTCTTCTTTAAGCTCTTTTGGTGCAACTGTACATCCCGCCACATTGCTTGAAACATGATCCAAGTGCTACTTGAATCTTGTAATACCCCCATTAGTATTTTACCACACAAATTACATTTTATTTTTGACCTATTTCCATCAACTACTACACCGTGTGCCCATGCAGGATCTACATCGTGCACCATCTTAATTCTTAGCAAATCACAAATGGCAATGACGAGAGAAGTTGAACTTTGAGGCACACAATAAATACCTACATAATGCATATATGACTTAGTTGACGACATTTAAATATTTTTTTTTCAAAAAATCCCATTAATATGGCATATGAAGTATGAACTATGAACATAAAAAAATTAAATAAATTAGAAAAAAAAGAAAAAAAGAATGTGTGAATGTGTGATTCATTCATGGGATTCATAGATCTAACACTTGGGAGTGATTTTCAAGCAATTTGGTTAGTGTTTCTTTAAGAAAAGATTTTTTTAAAAAAAATTAAAAAAATCCGAAAATGAAAAATAAAAAAAGAATAAATAACACATAAAAATGGGGGTTTGATCAATGAGAATTATAGATCTAGCTACTTGGGAGTGATTTTAAGTGATTTCATTGACCACATTTAAATAAATATTATTTTTTTTCAAAAAATCCTATTAATATGATCATAAAAAATTAAATAAATTAAAAAGAAAGAAAGAAAGTGTGATTCATTCTTGGGATTCATAGATTTAACACTTAGGAGTGATTTTCAAGCAATTTTGTTGGTGTTTCTCAAAGAAATTTTTTTAAAAATAAATAAATAAATAAGATCAGAGAATAATAAATAAAAAATAAATTATAAAACCCAAAAAGATGGGGGTTTGATCTATGAGAATGATAGATCTAGGCTACTTGGGAGTGATTTTAAGCGATTTAGTTGGCCAAATTTAAATAAAATTTATTTTTTTCAAAAAGTCCTATTAAAATGAACATAAAAAATTAAATAAATTCAAATAAACAAGAAAAAAAAAGTGTGATTTATTCATGGGATTTATAGATCTGACACTTGGGAATAATTTTCAAGTGATTTGGTCGGTGTTTCTTGAAGAAAAGTTTTTTTTTCAAAAAATAAAAAAAATCCGAGAATAAATAATAAATAATAAATAAATAAACTATAGAAAATGGGGGGTTTGATTTATGGGAAACATAGATCTATCACTTACAAGCCATTCCCAAGAGATTCATGAAGGAGAAAAGAGGAATAGAGCCCTAGATCTAAAAAAATCACATAGAAAATACCTTTTGAAAAATGCTTTTTGACTCCAAAGAAGATGAATGCTCTAGATTTGTAGATCTCGATGTGTTTTTGGATCCTTGTTGCTTTTGATTTGAAGGAAGAGGGAGGTAGGACCAAAATACAGTGGAAAGGGAAAAGGAGAGATGGAGACAGTAGTGAAACAAATGATAGTGAGAAGAAAGAGGTTCGTCTGGGCTTTTAAATAGCCGAGACTGCTGCGGCCGCTACGGGTGTTAACGCCGCTAACACCCATATATCGTAGCGGCCGGCACTGCTGCGGCCGATATAGCGGTCGCTACGCTTTGTAGCGGCCACTATTTTATTCCTTGATCATATGTACTTCATCTTGTGGATTATCTTTCATATTTAGAACAACTTGATTAGCATCCATCTTGGCCCAATTGAAGCCCATTTGACTCAAACTGTAATTTTCCTAAAAAAATTGGACTTGCACGCAAATCCCTGAAAAAAAATGAATTAAAGAGGAAACCAGCGTTTCCCCTTCATTTCCTTCTCCTTTTTTTTATTGGAGCCCCTCCATCTTCACTCCTCTCATCTCCTCTCCAAACTTGACCTAGAAATTGGATCCTAAGAGCCTGCATATGCTTCTATTAAGCTCTATTCTCCTCCTCCATCCTCTTGAGTATTTCCTCCATTGAAGGTACCAAATTAATCTTCTCTCACCTAACTACAGCTCTCTAAGGTAAGGAATCACTCTCATTTCATTTCTTTGAGTTCAAAGAATTAAGAAGACTTAAATGAGCAACATACATGCGTCTTACACTAGATTCACCCATTACATGTCTTTGCATGTAATAGGATTTCCTTCTATTGAGGCTTTCTCTACCCCTTCACCAAGGGAGAAGTTGATTTGAGTCAAGCACTGATATAAGGCAAGGATTAAAGTATATATTACTACATGCATGTTTAAATTTTTTGATTCTTGAACTAATAACTCTAATTGCAAGTTACAACTCATTCACCATTGATTAAGTACTCATGTGTTGGATTAAGTGAACATGAGTATGAATAAGTGATGTTGATCATATGTGGGCATTGTAAAACCTATTGTGATAATTTGGAACAAAAGAGAAGTTCATTGGAACCAAGAACTAAGAGTTCTGTATTGAGCACGAGCTTCAGGAATAATTTCCAGAATTCTGGAACTTACAGCGAAGCCCACGGTTAAGCCATAAGTGTTCTATGACTTGGAATCTAGAGAGTTACAATCCTATATTTGAACTACGGCTAAACTGTAACTACCCCGTAACTAAGTTGTAAGCCATTTTACGGCTGGCTTTCCTAAGAACCACCAAACTCAGTTTTCTTCTACGGTTGACCCTCGGCTAAGCCGTAGCCAAACCCTAGCCTTGCCATAACGTGCATACGGCTAAGCAGCAGGCCAATATACGGCTAAGCCGTAAATGCGAATGAAAGTAATAGAAAAACCTAAAGAGAATTGCTGGATAAACAGGGGTTTGGTATCTGTGCACACATTTCTCTCTACACCCAACTGAAATTTCAGAAGGTTACATTTTTTCTTTCTTAACACACCCTATATCCCTAAAATACCCAAGTCCCTCATTTCTCCTTTCTTTACACACAGTCTTTTTTTCTCTCTACAGCAACCCTCTTCATTTCAACCCAAATCCCTCTGTTCTCCTCTTTTCTCCTCTTCCATTATATTGTTTCTTTCACTTCTTCTTCCATTGCAAGACTAAGATCCTCTTCCATTGCAAGGTAAGTCTTCCTTTTCATTGTCTTTTCTTATTTATTTTTGTGTGTTAGAAGTATTTTTAGTTTTGTGAATCCATTAATGGTGAAAAATGGTTGTGGGTTGTGATCTACATCTTATGAGATTATTTTTGAGGAATGCGTAGAGAGAATGAACCATGGTAGACATAGTTTTCTCGGATGTGTTCGGCCTTCTAGGGTTGAATGGAACTCATCTGTTCAGCCCTGGATGGTCGAACAACATCTATACAAAATTTTTTTTTGAATATATGAGATTAATGCATTACTTCCAAGTTAAATTATGGATATGGACCGACCTAGTTCTTTAAGAGTGAGACCTATAGCCTCCAATAGGAGGCGTCGCCATAGGGTGGAAGAGCCTGTGGAATAAGAACCTGAAATTGAAGAACATTTATCCTTTGACAACAATGACCAACAAAAAAAGGAGCTTACAATTGGGCCAATTGATCGAAGCTTACTCAAGAGGTTCCACACTCATGTTGCATATTTCCTATGGAAGGGCAAAGTGTGTTTTAGTAAACATATTTTCTCTGAAGAATAATCTATTTGTTGAAAGAGGGGTAGCTACTTAGAAATTTATGTTTGAATCCAAGATCGTGGAACGTTGAAATGCCTAAGTCATGGGCACAAACTAGAGTTGTGGCCATTGAACGGTAGTGAGCGTTTTAAGCAACTGGTGAAAGCTTCTATGTTGTCTCCATTGATTGAATGTTCTTACCGGATGGTGAACAAGACCAATGTGTCCAGTTTTGTTGAAAGGTGGCGCCCTGAAACAAACTCCTTGCACATGCCTTTCGGTGAGATGACAATCACCCTCGATGATGTTTCATGCATCTTAAAGATTCCCATTTTTTGTTCTACTACAACGAATTTAGAGAAATTGATGTAGCCCGACGCCATAGATCTTGTTGTTGATACATTAGGAGTCTCTATGGATGAAGCAAGACAAGAACTTTATAGTCAGAGAGGCCAATCACTAAAGTTAGAATGGCTTAGAGAGAATTTTGCTGAAGTGAACGATGATGCTGGAAAGGATGGCGTTGACTGTGTATTGACCCTGCATATGAATGACCCTCTAGATATTGCGCCACAGAATGGTTATGCACACTACAAAGAACTTCAAACATCCAATTATCATTTGTCTCTAATTTTTTACCCTTCAATGAAAATGGGCATCCACATTTCTTCGTACTTGTTTGCTTGATCTTCTTCTTAACAGGCTCCTCATCAGTGATCCTCTTTGCATTATAGTGTCTATTTCTCTCACATGCAAGTAATACTCTAGGTTTTACTCCAACCCGAGCTGCATTAGAAACTTTAATAACAATGACAAAGCCATTTCTCTTTCCAACAGTACGAGTCTAATTGATCAATGCCTCACGACTATGGAAGATCTACAAATGCAAAACTTACAAAAAAGTTTAGTAAATAAAATTTTAAAATAATGTTTACAAAGTATTTTGATAAAAACTATGACGAATCGTCCTTATCTCATGATTAGTAAATTCGTTGATATAATCCTTAACGCATTTAAAGCCTACATCGCTTTCTTCTGTAGGAGCCTGCAGAACAAATGATTTACGAAAAAAAAATTCACAAAAAAAATGGTTTAATATGTTTTGTTCGGCCGTAGATGGCTGAACAGCACAAGCATGTTCGGCCATGAGTGACTGAACATATCTTTCATGTTCGGATTTGGAAGTCCGAAGATGAGATGGATGAAAACATTTCAACTTAATACGAAACTTTAAAAAAATGGCAAAAACTGACTAAAATCATAGTACACTAACCTTGCCACTTGTATTGGGAGTGTAAACCACCAAATCCTTGTTCATTTCCTTCTCCATTATACCGTTTGATTAGTAATATCCTTATGCAAGTAAGTTGGAGGAAGATTAAGTTGTGAGTGAGTGGTGGAGGTTGAAGATAGAGGGAAAAGGTGTAGGAAGAAGATGGAGGAAGAAGAGATGATGAGAGGCTTTGAATGTAGAGGAAGAAGGGAACATCATATGATCATTGTGTGTGAAGAGGAGAAATTTTATGCATTTTGGAGGGAAATGGATAATTTTGTAATTTTATATAAGGGTAAAATTAGATTGAAAAAATACAATAAAATAATGTGTTAGAAGAAACTTTTTTTGTGTTCAAATAATAGCTTTCAAACCTAAACCACATGGCTAAGCCGTAACTTGTATATGGCTAAGCCGTAAGAACACTATAAACTTAGGACATTAGGGATTTCTAAGACTTTGTAGGGCTTTATATATGGCACCTTTACCCTAATTAAATTTGTCCAATGGTGATTAAATGTTAAGGAGGAAGAGTGAAAAGCTGTCACTCATCCCTTCGATTTTCCAGATAATTTTCCAAAGTTATGTCATAGGTGTTGGCATCAGAAGAGGTATCTAATGTATACACAATGTAACACTGAGATTTTGGTAACACAATGACACCAAACGTTTTATGAATATATCGTATTGAATGACCTTGAAAATACGGATTATCTAACATAGGGTTGGCTAAAAACTATCCTTGACCGTTGCTCAATTTGATTGCATTCGTTTTGTTAAATAGCCTTGCCCTCTACATGATTTAATCATGTGCCCATGTTTCCTAGTGAACCTTGAGGCAAAATCAGTGCCGGAGCTTCCATTGAGTGTGTTCCTGTGAGCCAAAATGGGTGTAGCTAAGGTTGACAAGGTTGGAGCTCTATCAACTCATTTAGGTATGCATTGTTTGATTAGCAGATTGCTTGCTCAATTCCGATTGTTATGGCTGAATATGATCTCAAGACCGGTACTCCTTTTATGTACGAGTATGAGATGATCATTATGATCAATGATAAGTACGTATGATATGAATTCGGGAGGGTCTTGATATGTTGAGTCGGCACCACTTAGCTTGTACCCTTACTAAGTTTAATGGGACCAATTTGGGTATCTCTTATCTCACTGCCGCAGTAGTTTATGAAGGAGAAGGTCGGTGCTTCTTGAAAAGCTAGATTGATCCCCATCAATATTCCCTTCTGTATGTTATATGCTCTCCTTAGTGAGAATATAACATCGTGGATGTCAACTAGTATGTTACAATATCCTGTTCATGATTCGTTATTTATCATAATTTCAAGCACAATATGCCTAGATACGATTATTGCTCTCTTTTAATCAATGTGTTCTCTAATTCATTTGATACATTATGATGGTCTTAAATATCTCTATAATTGCTTAACCGTTGTGTTAACAGTGCTACATCGGTGTTACAAGTACTGAACCTATAGTTGGCATAGCGAATGACGCGCCTTAGGAGGGAACCTCAATGGTACCTTGGGCAGTAGAAGAGTGCAACAGAGACGACGTATTCTATTAGTCGTCCTACATAGAGCGTCAATGGGGTTTTTTGTTTTTTGTTTTGTTTTGTTTTGTTTTTTTTTTTTTTTTTGAGTTGTTAAGTTTAGTTTTGCCTGGACTTATGGTTATTTGGAGTTGGGAAAGGATGGACATGTAATTTGGATTTTGTATCATTGTGTTTTAGTATTTGTTATCCTATGTTGGTGGATGGTTAATTAACATACTTAAGCATAATGAGGAATGAATGAGGTTTTATTATTGCTTATAATCATTACAAATGTATTTCATAGGTTTCCGCTTTATTGATTGAATCTTGATATACGTGTTTGTGAAACTACCTCACACGTTCCTGTGAAATCTCTTTTGTAGTGATTCGTGCGTGTTTTTGCTTGGCACGGGTTGCTACGGGATTATGTATGCACACCCTGGGGCCCACTTTGATTCCTAATTCTTGGGTTTGGGGTGTGACATTAGTCAACACCTAGGTCAACTGCTGTTGAAGAAGAAAAATGGCCACCTTTCTATTTGGGATAAAAGCCTACAGAAACCCTTTTTATGTATCAACTTTTGGGGTATTGGTTGATTGCTGGGGTCCACCGAGATGAGCCGGTTAGCCATGGTTTAGGTCACGATCGACCGTGGACTCAAGGATTCCATGGGAATTCCATTTGACACAGGGACTTTACGCATGGTTTTGGAACCCCTTGGCCTACCCTTTGAAGGGCTAATTGATGGACCTTGAATAAGCGATGTTTTGAGCAAGCATACCCTTACGAACTGCCCGGTTTGTGTATGTTGTAGGACCTACCCTAAACTCGGAGGATTTGAGGATCGTAGACACTCAAAGAATGACTATGCATTGGTGAAATTGATAAAGTGTCACTGCCTAACCTCACCTGGGGTTCTAGTAGGCTTATCAGGTGCAGGAAAGGCGGTGATTGCCTTAGGTGTTCGGTTTGTAAACTTTCCTTGACTATTGATGGAATTGCTTTACATTGTTATTGATTCGTACGTGTCTCGAACTTATTCCATGGATTGTTATTGTTTGTATTCGGGATTACATTGACAAATTAGACTGGTACACTTTGGATCCCACATTGTTATCATCATATTCATTGGTCTTGCTTGATGTGAGAGGCTAGGCGACTTTAATTGTAAGGCTTGTGGAGGACTACTTGAATGGATTGTAATTGAATGATTGATTGAAAGATTGAACGAGAAGTAGTTCCTTTATCGTTTGACAAACTTGTTCACGCAGGATAAGCCCAACCCTCACTAATTGTTTTATGATCTTTGTTTCAGGCACCTCTAAGTTGTTAATGTTCAACACAGAGGGCCACCTCTGTGGATGGGACCATTGATTGATTAATTGCGACTGCAGATTGATATTGGATGGATGTACATCGTTAGGCACCCGCAAAAGCATAGGTGTGGTTGTTTGTAACCTCGAGTGCCAACCCATTGATTGTTCTGGGCCAAACCTAATGTACTGTTCTGGCTAACCCCAATGCATTGATTGGCTAGGCTGTCCTCTCATTGCAAACTCTCTACCACACTCGGTGCAAGACGAGAGGGCAGCAATACACTATCCCATGGTATATTAGCCTATGTGGATTGCCTAATTGTTAGGGCATCATGCTAGGACATTGTTTATTGTTCTTATGTTGTATTCTCGCTTGTTGCCTAGCATCTTATCCTTGTATTTACATGATTACATTGTCATTTACTCGCTTTGCTATACATATCAGTTGTTATTCATGTTTATGTACCTACTAGCGCTTTGTAGCTGATGATGCTACTCTTAGTACATAAGTATTGAGTTTGCCTCTATTGAGGAGGATGATTTGACTCTTCAGGCAGATCAGTCTGATGGCGATCTCGAGTGGTGTGCAGATGACATCTTCTGAGTCATTGTGACCAGCACACGAGATCCTCCACCTTTTTGGATTATTTTGTATTTATTTTGGTGGCCCATTTTAGAGTGGCCTTGTATTTAAAACATTAGCTTTTGTAAACTTAAATCTTTATATATTTGAGACATGTTTACTCTGATGATGTGACCATGCTATCCGTACGTATAATGCTCCTTCTGTACTTTTATGGAGGAGATGTATATGCCTCACCATGGACTACGATCTAGGTTGGGACACGATTGGGGGGCCATGTGTGTGGTTAAGCCAAAACTTTTTAATTGGGCCCTTAATCTCATACATAATTCCCTTGTTCATTAGCAAGGGCGTGACAGGTTCCCTTACCTTCATTTTCCTACTCATTACTGCCTAGCTTCCATCTTTCTCAACAACTCCTGGTGCATCCCATCCCATCCCATCTGCCATCTGAAGTTCAATCTCATCTAATTGAGGCCTCTCAGTCTCTTCTGCTTAACCAAAATGCAGTTGATGCCTTATCTTGGAAATCTCAAAGTTTTCCCTCGAAGTAGCTTGGCATTTTCTTAGATCGAGAGCATCCACTGTCAATTGGGCTCCTTTCATCTGGAACAATTTCTATCTTCCTTGCATTTTATGCTTTAGTGGGCGCCTGATGGTTCTCCATTGCCTCAATATGTTGTCTCTGTAAGAAAGCTTCTGAGTCCACTCTCCCTCTTTTCTTCCTCTGCCCTTTTCCTGTAAATCTCTGGAAATGGATTCTTGGCATTGCAAGGGCCCCATCTCCTCTAACCTTCACTCCAACAGCTCTGTGGACGTCGCTTTCAGCAAACTGTGATACTCTGGCTAGAAAAGCGTTAGCGTCAGTCTTCCTATGAGCTATACATTTCTTATGGAAAGCAAGTAATGAAGAAAAGTTTAAAGGAATCCTTCCCTCTCAGTAAAAAATCAGGAAATGGTTCCATCACTTGCTGCTTGTCACCTTGAGTAACATTGCCAAGCCTTTCAATGGGCATCAGCTTCTAAACTTGATTCATTTTTTTGGGAGTTCACATGCATTGACTCCACTAACAAACTCAATGTAATTTTCTAGATTCCTCCCTAAAAGACCTCTGTGTGTCTCCTCTCTTTTTCCTTTTCTCTTTGGCCTTTGGTGGCCTCTCTGGGGACGTTTCTTTGGAAGTCTATGTATCTTTTCCTTTTTTTTTAAAAAAATATAATTACTTTTCAGCCAAAAAATAAAAAAAATAAAAATAAGTTGCCCTGGATTTGCATGAGGTTCTTGCCTTCTGAATTACTCTTTTGGGAGAAAGCGCGACAATTATTGTTGGATGTACCACTTTGAATGCTCATGTTCTACCTTGAGTTAATACATGTGGACACATTTCGTAATCTGCACTTGCAGAAGCAATAAATTAACTAGTTACTGCAGAGACCTTGTTTGTCTACTACATATATATTTTTTTAATTCAACTGTATTTGAGACACTTGGTCCTATATGATTACTATAATTCATTTCAACTCTTGACATTTATTAATCGTACTTTCAGGACCACATAAAGCTCCTGCTTTGTGATTATCGACAACTTCCCAGCTCTCAAAAATATGACAGGATTATATCTTGGTGAATTTCTGATCACAGTTGAATCTTCATTGCCTTTTGAAAACTGGAAACGTATGGTTAATCAACAGCTTTTTGCAGTGAGATGTTAGAGGCTGTTGGCCATGAATACATGGAAGAATTCTTTGGCTGTTGTGAATCAGTTTTGGCTGAGGATGGTGTGCTTGTCCTGCAGGTTACAAATCTAACTTATAGAGTTTCTTCACTTAAGTTGCACTTCAATAATAGAATATCAAACAAAAATGATTTATTATGAGCACCTTTTATTTTCTCAGAGGTTAGTGGCCAATGTGAGCTTATATGTTCAATAGGCTGCTAGTGAGGCTTGGCTTGATTGAGTTGAACCTGGTCTCCAGGTCAAGCTCTTCTTGGTTGATGAATATTTTTATGTAACATATGAATATGACACATAATTTTCAAGTTCAACACTTGCCAGTTTCTAGCCACAACCCCAACCCAAACCGACATGTGGGACCTGCCTACAATCAAATTCAACCCCATGCAATGACTACCCCAGCACTTGATGACTAGCTCTTCCCTAGTTTGGCACTCATTCAACTAATAATAATATTCACAATTAGATGTTCACACAAGCTATCTATTTTGGCACACCCCTTTGTCTATATGTTAGACCTTTTCTATCCCATCTTACCCTCTTCCTTTTTCTTGAAACTAGGTAAGCCTCATAGTCATAGGGCACTTCTTTCTACATTTGTGAATTTGACATATATGACACATATAAGAAACCTTTTACTCCGAGTTAAGTACAAGTTCAAACCAATTATATGGGACCCACATGGGCCAACCATGATTATTGTATCTCCACAATCACTAGCACCCATGGTCTGCACTAGGCCGATTTGAAACTTATCTAATTTTTACTAGCTATTTGATTAAATCTAAAAGGAGTGTAAAATTAAAAGACCTATAAAGTTTTTGGGGCATTAAATCAAGGGTTGGGATAACTAGGTGGGCTGACTTTTTGCCAAACTCGAATATTTTGCACATATATTTCTCTACACGCATGTTGAAGATGAAACCTGCAATTGACTGCCAACCACAAAGACAAAATACGCAAAAGGGAAACTCACACAAGGGATTTTCGTGGTTCAGCAATTTTCTACTTTCTGTGCCCATAGTCAAAAGATTTTCTCTTTCACTCTAAAACTGGCCCAAATAGACCCAGTCAATTTCTTCTCCTTCTTCTTCACACTCCCATAGCTGACTGAAGACAAATAATTTCATACTGCACCAGCCTTCCTTGTCTCTCTCTTTCTCTCTCTTCTTTTCCCTTCTCTATTTTCTTCTTTTTCCTCTTCCATCTCTTCTTTTTCTTTCCTCAATCACTCTCAACATAAGGGCCAAATGGCTTGTTTGAGGCTTTCATTTCCTTTCCTTTTTATTTTTCATGCATATAGTTGCCATTGATGTTCTTGGGCTCCACAGTGGGTCCCACCAATAAAAATTAAAATGTCCATTGATATAATTGGAAATAGGGCCATAGCTATATTTCAATCTAATAGGAGTTGGGCCCTAGCTGAATTTAGGACCATCAGAATTGGTACGTTGGCTGTATTGAAAAGAGAGGAGAAAAACAGAACATTTTTCTTGTTTAGTGATCGAAAGAGGAGAAAATGTTTGTGAGAGTATCCACTAAAGTGGGACTGAAACCCAAGGTATATTTATACAGATTTTATGGCATGAACATGATATTTTAGAACACGCTGATGTTCCATGGATTAATCCAAGTCTTCCATTCTCCTAACAATTCCGAAAACCAGTTCAAGAACTCAAGAAGTGCGGAATGATTCATTCTACTAAGGTATATTTTACACCATCTTAACTCATCGATGTGTGTTTCTTTGCCTAATTTGATACAGATTAAGGCTTTGCTTTAATCTAACAAGCAAGCCCATCTATCAAACAAGTGTGTGATGGGAAGTTCTCCTTTTCATGGGAGTGGTCTTGTGATGAGAGTGATACTTGTTATCATCTTACCTAACCAATAGTGCAGATAAAACTCTGCTTTCCAAGGTAGAGTGACCTTTTGTTGTCGCACCATCCACTTGACCAAGCACACAAGAGAAAAGAGCACATCTATCACTTGCTTTTTCCTAACATTGGGTGCTAAGTGCTAACATGTCCCCCAAAAAATTGTTATGTGAAGTATGACAATGCACAGACAAGTAATCCATGCGAGTATACCAAAGAAGACTCGACCATTAAATCTTTATGCTTTCGTGATTTCATCTATCATTGAGTGTTTATGTCAGTATAGGCCATTTTTAGTGAACCTGGCTTCTAGCCTGAATTCCGTCTTAATATTTATAAGAAACATTAAGATATTATATTGCTAGTTGTTTTGCAATTATTTTCTTCAATGCAGGAGGCATCATTTGCAAGCCCCAATGAAAAAGTTGTAGTAGTACAAAGTTTTAGGGCTACATCTTGATTGAATTCTTTGATCTGTATTATTGCGAACAGCTAATGGCTTTTTATATAGTACAACCAAAGATGTCTTCTCAAACTAGGAAGCCTAATCATAACCATACTACAAAGCCTAATCCCATAGTAATGGAAAACTCCAATAATGCTCTCCTCATTTTAATCTAAGACAAATTTTTTTCATATTTACATAAAACCCGATAACTCATAATTACAAATAAACCCTTATCAAAACCCCCTCCCCCCCACAACCCCCACCACCCAAAAAAAAAAAAGCTGGTACATAGCTGGTACATAGATAATATGAGTAGCTTGGAATTAACGGCACTGAAATGCTTTCTTTTCATGACTGCTCAAGTGAGGAACTTAGCTAGCTTGATTTTCAGCTCTTATGTGGATCATTGATCTGATTACAAGCTGACTAATGAAGAAAGTGAGAACTACTTGTGCTCCACAGCATAAACAAAACAATCAACGACACTGCCACAGCCTGGAACCTGGGGCCCTTCAGATTCTGCCTTGGGACTTGTAAAAGTATCATCACACAATTCATAAATTAAATAAAAAAATGTTCTAAAAAGAATCCTGGCAATCTTATTAAATAAATTTGCTTATAATTTAAAGGTCTGAATTCAAATAATCAACTACACAATGTTAACTGTAACATGAAATAGCTATACTTGACACTGTATTAAATATAATTCTCTTCTCCTAGGTGATTCTGTCACTCAGGTGCGCATCCCCAAGCCTATTTCCTGGCGATCACAATATTCTTCAGTCTCAAAATCACATTTACCTGGAAGGGGCAATCTAGGAGTCCATGGATACTAAGTGAAACATACAATTCTATTTGTATCTATGAAGCATGAACACTCCAAGATGGCCCCCATGTCCATGTCGGACACGTGTCGGACATGGACATGGCTCCGACACGTGTTCGACATGCCAAAAACGTGTCCTGGAATTTTTTTTATTTTTTAAATTTCGGACATGGCTCGGACATTGGGTGGACACGGCAGGACACGGCTTGGACACGGGATGGACACGGCTCGGACGCGTTGTGGACACGGCGGGACTAAAATATAATTAAAATCGGCTCAACTTGGGTTAAAATTAGAAAAAAAAAGAGGAAGGGGGTAAATGTAATTTTTTTAACTTATAACCCTAATGTTATATTCACTCTTCGTTTGTGAAATCAAAAGGGGGGAAACGGCCGCATCTGGGAGACGGAGAAATAGAAGATGAAAAGGGGGAATTGCCGCCAGTAGTGAAACGAAGAAGAAGAAGAAGACAGTGTGAGAAAGATCTACGCCTGCACATGGAAGATCTGAGCTTGAGGAAGATGCGTGGAAAATTTGAGCATGAGGAAGATCTGCGTGGAAGATGCGTGAGGAAGATCTGCAACTGCACATGGAAGAAGAAGGAGGAGGAAGAAGAACAGGTACTGCTCTTTTTTTTTTTTTTTATTGTTGGTGCTGTTTTTTTTTTCCTCTACAGTGCTGCTGTGTTGTTACTGTTTTCTTTCTTTCTTTTTTTGAACTACTGCTGTGCTGTTGCTGTTTTTTCTTCCATCTGACTGTTGCGCCGCTGCTGCTGCTTTCTTTCTTTTTTTTCGAACTGTTGTTTTCTTTTTCCTTGTTCCTTCCATCTAACTGTTACCGCTACTGTTTTTTTTTCCATGGGATTCTTGTGCTGTTATTATTCTGTTGCTATTGCTGTTTTCTTTTTTTCTTTTCTATCTTTCAGTGCTGCTATTTTTTTTTCCTTCCACGGGACTGCTTTGCTGTTGCTGTTGTGCTGCTGCTGGTGCTGTTTTCTTTCCTTTTTTTTTCGAATTGCTGCGGCTGCTATGTTTTTTTCAATGCTGTTTTTTTTATATAGGACTGTTGTGCTGTTTTTTTTAATTTTGGCTGGTGCTTTCTTTGTTCTTTTTTTTTCGAACTGCTACTGCTGCTGTTTTTTTCTTTTTTCCGGTGCTGTTGTTTTTTTTTTTCTATGGGACTGCTGTGCTGTTGCTGCTGTTTTCTTTCTTTTGTTTGTTTGTTTGTTTGTTTCTTTTTTTTTCAGAACTACTGCTGCTATATTTCCATGCTACTGCTGCTTTTTTTTTCTAGAACTGCTGCATTTTTTTTTCCTAGTTTATTTTTTAATGTGATAGTTTGTTTTTCAATGTGATAGGAAATTGATTTGATTATGATGTAATTGTGACATTTAATGTTGATGATGATTGATGTACTATGAGCTTATGGCCTACTATTACATTACATTATGCATTATAGATTTTATTTTTGACTTTTCCAGTATCAGTTATGTTTTTTCTTTATTAATTGTGACATTATACTTTTTAATTTGGCTAAAAATGTAACTATTCTATAACTTTATGATTATATATAAAAAAAATATATATTTATTATTTGCCGTGTCCTAGCCGTGTCCGTGTTCTACTTTTTTAGGATTTGCCGTATCGCCGTGTCCGTGTCGTGTCGTATCTGTGTCCCGTGTCCGTATCCGTGCTTCATAGATTTGTATAGTGTGTGTGTGTGTGTGTGTGTGTGTGTGTAAGAGAATAACTAATTTAAAAGGTTCATCCACATAAAGAGTTGCATGTAGTTACAATATCCAGGCTATAGTCCACATGAACAGTTAAGGTCTCATCTCACGGCTTCCTAAGTCCTAACCACCAGGCAGCACAAGCCAATAAGGACCAAGTACACAAAGGTACAGAATCTACAGCGTACCTTCTTCACACTTACATGCACAAACTCTAGGTCACTCAACAAGGGCCAACACTGTCATGGTGGTACAAGATAATTATAATTCTCCATAATGACAATGTGAAGTCAGACAACATATTCTTAAGGCTGACCTGAAATTACAGAGTCATCTTTCTTATGAGGCTGACCTGAATTCATACAGTATTATCATCATGAGGCTGACCTAAAGTCCGACAATAAGCATCTGAGGCTGACCGAAGTCAGGCAATCTTTATTAACACAGGGCCAATAAGGATCAAGTACACAAAGGTACAGAATCTACGGGTACCTTCTCCACACTTATATGCACAAACTCTTGGTGACCAACAAGGGCCAACGCTATCACGGTTGTACAAGAAAATTATAATTCTCCACAATGACGATGTGAAGTTAGACAACATATTCTTGAGGCTGACCTGAAGTCAGACAGTCATCTTTCTCATGAGGATGACCTGAAGTCAGACAGTATTATCATCATCAGGCTGACCTAAAGTCCGCCAATAAGCATCCAAGGCTGACGGAAGTCAGGCAGCAATCTTTATTAACACTGGGCCGTTGTATCGTGCTTTGTAGTATAGGATGTCTGATGGTTACTTCAGATGGTCTGTAAATCCTTAGATGTTACACAACATTCCCATACTCCTTTAATCAACTCTCGAATTCAGATTTATTTATTTACAGTTTCCACATCTATAATTGAGTTTGTTTCTGTAATCAGCCTTCTACACTAATATTTAGATTTATGCTGTCCCCACCAACTTCAGTATTGGTAGCCATGGTGCATGAGGGTAATCACATATCTTTACAGATGCAAAAACCGGCCTTAACACAACATAACACGCATAGAACCCCTAGTTACCGAGATCCACCACATAATTGCATTGTTGAACTAACTATTGCACAATTTGATCATAAGATAATTTGAAAGGCGTAGCAACAAATAGTGATCATTAGTTATCATGCAACAGTTCTTTGGTGTCACAGAAGGGGAAGAATCATCACTATCTATTCAACATGATGCATATTCATGAATAAAGTTCACTTTTTCGACATTCATCCAATCTCAGGCCTAGGTTCTGGTCCACCACTTCCTTAAGTCCAAGGTTCAGCTGGAACTAAACCGTAATCGTATCTAACTGCAAGTTCCAAATCTAGAGATTCAGCAAAGTCATGTACTGTACCATTAATTCTATTTACAGATGTAATACATTCATGATACAAACGTAAGAAGCTCATAATTAAATCTTTGAATCAGCCATCACAATTACATTGTCAGTAACACTTTAGGCAAGGATATTCAGCTATGATTGATCACAAAAAGTCCAAGTACCAATCCTAGAAAAAGCCCAAAAATTGGAAAATGAAGAAAGAATTGGAATCAAAGTTTGAAATTCAGAGTGTAAGGCTAATAAACTACCCTCTACGGTATACTAAAAATTGAGGACGATCTGTTACCTCTAAGCTTTCCAAAAACACTGTGATCAAAGAGGGAATGGGTCTTCACCACGGATTTCAACAAAAATCTATGCGTGCGTAGCCCTCGATGATGTGAACATTTTTATTGCAGTGGAATTAAAATTTCTCATATGAAAAGGGATGAAATCCAAGTTCAAAGGTGGCTGCTGTAACTTGAAGGATAAGACAGAACAAGAGAGAGAATGAAATGAGCTGATCTGCACACTATTCATGGGATATATATATATAAGGTGGAACTTTGGGAAAATTACTAGTTTGCAATGGTTTTAGTGGTCATGATCAATTCGTCATTTTGAGCAGTTTCCACTTTCTAGTCACCAAATTGAATCGAGTTCAACGTGAAAGTTCCACAAAATAATTTCTTCTTTCCAATGAGTCCAAATTTGTCGAATTTCGAGTTCCGAATAAAAAAGGCAACCTTTCCAGAAGGGGTCCTTTGACCAAGACTTAAGGGCTTGTTTGTTGGTGAGGTAAAGTAGAGTAGAATAATAAACTTTTTGAAATTTAAATTGCCTCCCTTCTTTTTAAAAAAAATTCAAAATTCCATCCTTTTCAAAAAAAGTCAAAAAGTCATCACTAAATTACAAAAAAATCTCTACTTTTTATATAAAAAGTAAAAAATATCCATATCAAGCAACTAAAAACAAAAAGTTATCATAACCCTATCATGTATTATTCTTTCTTGATGTTGGGTTTACTTTACTCTATTACTCTACCCCACAAACAAGCAGGACCTAAATGTAAAGAAATCAATGAAAACGAAGGGTTTCCGAACATCAAAAGGTCACAGAATCTTAACGAAATTTTCTCAAAATAAAATTAGCTTTCTGACAAACCTAAAATCAGAATTTTTGGAGACGTCTATGTGAAACTCATCTTTTTATGAAGAGAGGATTATACCCTTGACCATACAAAAGTTGTGAAATAAAGGGTTTTTTTACTTCAAACTGACACAAGCTGAACGTGAAAGTCGTTCGGCACAACATGAACCTTCTAACAGGCTAACCCAATATTTCTCTAAAATACCCAAATACCCTTGACCTTGGTCAAAAGTACAAAAATACCCTTTTAAGTTGGAATAGAACCAAAACACAGTCAAGCCACTCTAAATGTTACATAAACACTAAAACAAGATTAATTAGGCATTAAATGTGATTAATTAGCTTCTAATCCAGGTAATTAGAATCGTGGTCTTATAATTTGGAGCTTAGTTGAGCTTATGAAGATTACCAATTCAATGGTGAAATCAAGCTTCCATTTTGCCTAAGATTGATATTCTAAAGTTGAGACTAGCTCATTTAAACCCTTTTATTTATTTATTTTTATAAATTACTACGACATTGGATACAAATAGTTGCACTTGTATTTCATATCTATGCATGGTTGAATGAATGAATTGACATCCATCCTCATCCAGCTTATGATACCTGGATAATTGTACAAGCGCAACATATTCATATCGAACCAATACGATAATTATATTGGTACCTGATATTTCTAGTATATAAGTGTAACGACCTGAGCCCACTACCCACATGTTATTGTTTGGGATTCCAACCCAATCTTGTCGTATGATTTTAAAAGGCCTCATATGGGGTTAAGGCTAGGGCCGCACTTATATTCCCAGGATAAAGACTTGAATATTTCTGATGTGGGACTTTGTTCCACTGATACCCCTATAGATTCCTTGTAATATCCTACTAGGACTTTTGGTGGAATTATAATTAGACAAATTAAAGTTTATAATTAGACAAAATTAAAGTCACTAGAAGACTAAGAATTTCAACAGGACTGTCTCTCAAAAATACTCTCCTAGAAGGACTCCTTTGTAGTCCCAAACAGTACTCCTAGTGCAAGATTGGCTAAAACACTAATATATATATCTATACTTGTGGAAGCCAATTGTTCGACACATCCACGACGGAGAAAGGGAGAGAGAGAGAGAGAGAGAAAGAGACTAATCTCACTGGTAAAATCTGTAGAAGAAGAAGATCGCGAAAAGGATGAGGAAGATCAACAGTGGGACGCGTAGCAGATGTCTGACATGAGAACGATCACTGCTCGAGCAACACACTTCTATACCAAGTGAGTAGAATTTGTGAACTATAATTATACAAGGTTGAAATTGAGATTTGAACAGTTGACGTGCTGTTCTCTACACTATACTGCTAATACAGTAACTATCGACATGGCTAAATTTGATGGAGAGTCCTAGATGGATTATATATTGATAAATCAGACCTGATGATTTGGAGTGTGGAAAGTGGTCGATTCCCTTGGACCATGCTCTAGGTTGAAAAGAACTCCAACTAGACCTATAGCTACAGATTTGAAAACTTTCCATATCATGATGACCATGGGTTGGAGGGAAAAGATCATCAGAACCCCTCAAATTGGATGGGCACTTGGCGAAATAGAATTCTATGATCACTATGCTTTTGGAACTTTGATTTAAGCAGACAAATTGAATGAAAACCTTAAAGATTCAAACTTGAATTTAAATTTCTAGATTGCAGGCCGTTAAAAAGGAGTCTTAGTCGACAGTGTTGTGGCCCACATGGGCCACCTGATCAGAGATCAGGTCCACACATCTTAAAGTGGACCCCTGGACAACCACTATGGTGTAGGTCCCATGTGCATTGGACCGTTGGGCCCCACCATGTAACTGCCTTAAGTCAAGCCTGGCGAGACCCTTTCCTAACGGAAGGAACTTGTGAGGACTGTGTGGATTTTGTCGACTTGTACAGACACTTATAATCTTATTAAATTTACAAATTGGCCCCCTTGTTATTTTAGTATATCCTAAGAACCCCACTAAAGCTTTATGATGTATACACAGTACGATAAGTTATGAACCCAGCCGTGTCTAATTACCTAACCAGTGGGACCAGTATCCAGAAGATCTGGTAGGCCAGAAGTGAGCCCTTTCCTTACCAAAAAGATTAGTTCCATTCTTTTCAATTGAAATAACCACATACATTATGTCACTTCGAATATGTTGTAAATTGATATAGCATTTTACTAGATATTCAAATATGAAGGATCATGATTCCATATGAATTTATTATGTCTTGATTTCTGTGGTTGATTTTATGATGAATAATTAGTTTTCTTAATAAGATATGGGCAATGCCACAGCCTGGTACCAACTCCAACTCGGAGTGGGGCGATGAGTAACCAGTGTTATGTGGTACTGACCAAGGAAAAGAGAAAGATGATGTTATCAATTATAATGAAGATGAATCTCTGATAAACTTATTGAGTTTGAACTTGAAATTGATGTCGAAGTAGAGTAACACAAGCCGCTAGCACTGAGTATAAAACTTCTCTTGTGGATGTTGGTCGAGGGAAGTAGGTTTAACAATCATGGTGGTAAGACAGGCCATGTTGTTGACAAAAATGTAGATACTTCCGCGTGAGAGTATCGGAACCGGCTCAACAATCATGGTAGATGATAAGCCATGTTGATTGAAACGTAGATACACCCGTATGAGGTATCGGAACCTTTTGATGCTTGTGGTAGAAAAATACTCAGGAAAGAATTGATTAAGATATTTTGTTTAACACCATTATTGAATTTATAGATATTCACATGAATGATTGAAGATGTGTTATACCTGAATGCTAAATTATTCTACTCACTAGTGTGACTGACCAGAGGTTCGCCCCACTCTAGGTAATGCATTCGTGGAGGTTACGGGGAGTGACGGAGATCAGTCAGTAGATTTTGGCATGCGTGGTTGATCTAGAGCGCGAGAAACAAAGAATAGATTCGTAGATGGGATTAGCCCCTTTACTTAGATATTTCTTCTACTACAAATAGAGAGTTGTCTTTTAATCAATAGTCTTTATCATGAATTTTAATATACTTAATGATTGCAATACAATTGAATCTGAATGTTTTAGACCTTTATGCTCATGGAAAATTTGATTTATGTTGTGTTGTTATGAATTTGAGAATGTCTTACGAATCTAAAGAGCTTCAAATTCTTGGGTTGTTACAAAGTGGTATCAGAGCAAGGTCTTGGGCAAACTCTAAAGGACTTAGAAAACACTAGATAGCGTGGTGAGGTCGTGGATTGGGTATTTAGATAAGATATTTATTTCCTATGTACTAATTGTTGTACTCCGATCATAGGAGAAAGAACATGACTTCCCTAGGGAACCCCATCCGTAATACCAATCAGAATGGAACCGAAGTGGGACATCAAATTTGAATGAGGGACCGATTCAGGTGCCCGAATGCGTGAAGACTATGTTCGATACTTTCATGAAGGCATATAATCAGGTGCAAGAGCAGATACAAACTCTGGCACAACGTCAAAATGACAATGATCAACCATAAGGTGGGATCAATGCTGGTGGAGGCAGACACAAAAAGCGAGACTTCTTGTACAAAAGATTCAATGAATTTCATCCCTGATACTTTGACAAAACTATAAACTCATGGGAGGCGAACAAATGAATAGAGAATATGGAATCAATCTTTAAAGTAATGGGTTGCTTGGATCACCAGAAAGCTCTATTAGCAACATTTAAACTGGAGGGAGATGCGAAAGAGTGGTAGAAATCTACAAAGAAGACCTATTCAGGTTCTGAGGGTGTGATCACCTAGACTTTCTTTAAAAGGGAATTTATCATGAAGTTTATACTTGACCACATCAAGGAAAGAAAGAAGAAAGAATTCCAGAATCTAGTACAAAGAGACATGACAGTGAGGAAATATGATAATAAGTTTACAAAGCTGTCTCATTTTACGGAGTGGTTGATAGCGACAGAAGAGATGAAACGCAACAAGTTCATTATAGGATTGCGTTCGGATATCAAAAATGATGTACGGCTGGGACGGCCAACAACTTATGCGGATGCTTTAAAAAGGGCCTATGTTTTAGAAGAAGCTACCGACGAAATCAATGGGGTGACTCCACCTAAAATGACAGGAAATGGAAAGAGAAATCGGGAAAACCAACCACCCCGAAAGAAGCAAAAGGTGGATTCTCAAGTTGAATGCAGTCGTTGTGGGAAGAATCATGACTTGGAGCAGTGCGCATGGCGGTGTGGTGCATGCTTTACATGCGGCTAGGTGGGTCATAGGCGCAAAGACTAGCCAAAGTGGCAAAAGAAGAATCAGATGCAACGACAAGGAAAACAATCACATTAGGACCAACAAAATTTCCCCCAGTCATGCCAGAACTATCAAAACTATCCTCCTTGGAATCAAGGGAACTCGTAGCAAACCAATCAACAAAATCAGCTACAGAAAAACCAATAGAACAGCTAGAACCAGTGTAACAGCCCAAGAATCTGGAGCTTTTCAGATTCTTTAGTTGTTAGCATGATTATAATACAATAACATTCATAATATAAATTCCAAGAGCATCAGTCCAAGCATAAGATGAATATTTAAATCTCAATATCAAAGTCATAATAAGTCATTAAGGATTAGCTAGAACAGACAATCTTTTAAGTTAATTACAAAAGAATATTCCACAATAAGGGTTGGTCCCTTCTAGGGTCCCTTCTAAAGTTTAGGTTGCTTTTCGATCTCTCAATCAACGGTGCATGCCAAAGTCTATAGGCTGATCACCGTCGTTCCCCTGCCTCGTCACGAATGCATTACCTGTAATGGGGCAAACCACTGGTGAGTAATACTGGTGAGTAGAATTTCTAGTTAAAAAAAATTATTAAACATAAAAAGAATTGAATTATATCACATTGGGGTTCAAAGTATTCATAGGATCTCCTTAAAATGAGAGTTCATTGGCTTTCCCAAAAAAAGTAAAGTTCATATTCATCTCTAACAACTTATTTTGGTGAACCATGTTATTGTTTGTACTATCATAATGGAGTTCATATTCTTGTCGTGACAAGTCTGTCACTATTCATCAAGAGGGATTCATATACTTGTTATGACAAAACTGTCAGCATTCATCAAGGGGATTCATATTTTTGTCGTGACAAAACTGTCACCATTCATCAAGGGGATTCATATTTTTGTCGTGACAAGACTGTCACCATTCATCAAGGAAATTCGTATTCTTGTTGTGACAAGACTGTCACTATCCATTTAGGGAATTCATATTCTTGTCGTGATAAGATTGTTACCATTCATCAAGGGGATTTCTATTCTTGTCGTGACAAGACTGTCACCATTCATCAAGGGGATTCATATTCTTGTTGTGACAAAACTGTTGTCATTCATCAAGGGGATTCGTATTCTTATCGTGAAAAAACTGTCACCATTTATATTTCAAGTCAAACCCAATACCGGTGGATGGCAAACACTTTTTAACAATTCGTAATACAAATTCTGAACTTATCTTATAAACTTCATATTAGGCATCATCACACTATTTTGGTTAGTCAGTCCCATGTATATTGGGCTGGAATCTTGCCCCACTCATAATCGTAATTGGTATCCCACATATGTGGCATTGATCATATCTTGGGTATACCATTTAGTCATAACGTGGATACCATACTCTTCAAACCTGAAATAGTCACTAAGATTAAGTATCACAAGGTGCCATACTAATTATTGCTTACTAAGGGTAATATTAATTTTGGATTTAGGAGGACGGAATTAGAGTATCACCATTTGGGTAGTAAGATGTGGAGCCATAGCATTGAGAGTGCCTACTGGTTGATTTGAACTATTTACAGCATGGTTGCTCTTCTTATTCACATAATCTTAATAAATTATTAAAAGAAAAATGTTTCTTAGATATCACCTAACAACAGAGTTATAGTTTGTTAACACATTAACAAATATTTCACAGCCAATTATCATTAGAGAAGAAGAATAGTCATTGCCTTTTTTATAGAATTATGCAACAGTGCTTGTTATCTCCCTTTATCTATATTGTAGATAAATCTTAGGGATTAATATATCTTTAAGACCCAAAGTCTTTTATGTAAGTTCTGTATTTCTTTTATGTGGAATTGTACAACTGTAACATGGTGCAAAATAACACAGTTGTGACATAAAAAGGCTCACACCAAGTCCCTTTTGGATCCCTTGGATGAAGGGTCCCAATGGTCTTAACATCATAAGTCTACCACCATTATGATCGCCCTCTAGCCCTTTTCCAGATGTGGGGACTTGATCCAAATTCAGGTGGGCCAAATGGGCCCACAACCCACAAATGGCCAAGACACATTGTCGTCGAGAACTGGAATTTTTCCCCAGTTCTAATTTCCTTGGGACATTAATCCATCATATTCTAAAGTAAAAACAGTCTTAAAGAGGCACATCAATCATAGAATTAGAGTAACCTTGAATTGATATAGAAAGAATGAGTTTAAATCTTTGTTTCCCTTTTGCAGACCTGTTGTCAATGTTATATTATCCTTAATACAGATCTGGGTAATAGAATAGTGGGCTATTATTAGTCCAAATCAAAGGAGAAACACATTACAGAGATCAAAATGAATTTATAGCATTGTTCTTATGACACGATTATATCTACAGAAAACTTTTAAATTGGTTCCATTCAATAGAATAATTTATGAAGGACTATTTTTCTTAACAACCAAAATATTCTATTGAGTATTTCAGAAGTTCTACTCACCTGGTATATGTAATGAGTGACCTCAAATTTGTCATGCACTAAGCTGGAGGCTCCTTCAAGAAATTCCTTGTTTCTAATTCAAATTTCCAGCATTAAATCTTTGCTTTTCATCTATGAAAAGTAACTAGAGAAAAGAGGTATCCTTTATATAGAGTGGTGGACGACTAGGAGGAGAAATTCTACTTGAATTTCTCTTCTTTGAAGAGTCATTTGGGGAATGTTAAAGGTCACAATTGTTGGTGAATTTCTCTTCCTTGAAGAGTCTCATGGGAAGGCTAACTGGTTACATCTAGTGGTGGGAAATGAAGATCTTCCATTGGTAAACTATATAGTCACTACAAGTGGATCTTGGGTCAAGTTTAAGAATTGAAAGTTTACACCCAACAGTCTAGTCCAACCATGAATTGGACTGGTCGAAACTGGACCTTTTCTAAGCCCAGTTGGCCTAGTAAAAAAAAAATTTAGGGTTATTACAACCAGCGGAGGGGATACCCACAGATTCCGTCGCAGGGGTAAAATTATAATCAAGGAAGGAACAATTAGAACGGAAATTAGCAGAGACAGCAACCCAATGCTAGGGCCTATGCAATCACTCATCAGGAAGCAGATATGGCAAACAATGTCGTTGAGGGTACGCTCATTATCTTTGGTACTAAAGCCATTACACTATTTGATTCTAGTTCCACACATAGCTTTGTTTCACATGTGTTTGCCTCAAAACTAAACGTGCAACCCTCTAAACTTCCCCAAGCTTTAATTGTATCAACCCCCACTGGAGTACAAGTGAACACTAGAACTATATTTTATGACTGCCCCCTGAATCATGATAAATTCATTATGCCCGCAAACCTAATATTATTACCAATGCATGATTTTGACATTATTTTGGGAATGAATTGGCTAGCTAAGTATATGGTTGTATTAGACTGTTTCAATTAGATAGTTCGCTTCAAATTAAAAGGATATGAGGATGTGTGTATAGTGGGAACCAAGAGACCAATGGAGTTTTGGGTAATCTCGGCGATCAAGGCTAGTCAATTGCTAGGAAAAGCATGCAAGGGATATCTCGCATTTGTCACTAAGGATAACCAAAAACCTAAGTTGGAGGATATTCTTGTGGTGAGAGAATTTTCTGATGTCTTTCAAGATGACCTACTTGGTTTATTGCTAGTACGGGAGGTTGATTTCACTATCGATTTGGTACTAGGAATAGCCCCAGTCTCCAAGGCACCCTACCGCATGGCACTTGCCGAACTAAGAGAACTAAAAGTGCAGTTGCAAGAATTGATGGACAAGGGATTCATTAGACCTAGTGTCTTACCGTAGGGGGCGCTTGTAACGTTAAGAAAAAAGATGGAACCTTGCGCATGTGCATCGATTATCAACAACTAAATCATGTCACCATTAAGAATAAGTATCTACTCCTACGGATAGATGAATTATTTGACCAACTTCAAGGTGTAAGATACTTCTCTAAGATTGTCCTGCGGTCCAGATACCATCAACTAAGGGTGAGAAATGAGGATATACCAAAGACATCTTTCTGGACACGGTACGGACATTACGAGTTCCTAGTAATGCCGTTTGGGCTAACAAACGCACTAGCGGTGTTCATGGCACTCATGAATCAAAGTTTCAAGCCGTATTTGGATTAGTTCTTAGTAGCATTCATTGATGACATTCTAATTTATCAAAAACGGAAGTGAAGCATGGAGATCTCTTGCGCACTGCACTGCAATTGCTAAGAGATAATCAGTTATACGCAAAGTTGAGTAAATGTGACTTCTGGTTAGCGCAGGTAAATTTTTTAGGCCATATCATTTCAGGAGAAAGATTGTCAGTGGATCCTACAATGATCAAAGCTATTACTAATTGGAAACGACCAACCACAGTGGCAGAAATCCGAAGTTTCTTATGACTCACTGGATATTATAGACGATTTGTAAATGGATTTTCTTCTCTTGCGGGACCTTTGACCCGGCTCATTAGGATAGATGTCCATTTTAATTGGGATGACAGATGTGAATCTGGTTTTCAGACATTGAAGGAAAAGCTAACTTCGGCACCAATCCTGGCCCTGCCATCTGGCAGTGGTGGTTTTGTAATATTTTGTGATGCGTCACTTCATAGTTTGGGATGTGTACTCATGTAGCATGGCAGAGTGATTGTCTATGCGTCCAGACAATTGAAGACTCATGAATAAAATTATGCGACACATGATTTAGAATTGGCTACGGTAGTTTTTGCGCTCAAGATTTGGAGACACTACCTTTATGGAGAAGAATTCCAGGTATATACAGATCATAAGAGACTAGAATATGTTTTCTCTCAGAAGGACTTGAACTTAAGGCAGTAGCGATGGTTAGAATTTCTGAAAGATTATGATTTCTCCATTTCCTGCTACCCTGGTAAGGCTAATGTAACAGCTGATGCTTTAAGTTTCAACAGGACTCTCTCTTAAAAATACTCTCCTAGAAGGACTCCTTTGTAGTCCCAAACAGTACTCCTAGTGCAAGATTGGCTAAAACATTGATATATATATATCTATACTTATGGAAGCCAATTGTTTAACACATCCACGATAGAGAAAGGAAGAGAGAGAGAGAGAGAGAGAGAGAGAGAGAGACTAATCTCACCTGTAAAATCTGTAGAAGAAGATCATGAAAAGGACGAGGAAGATCAACAGTGGGACGCATAGCGGATGTTTGACGTGAGACCGATCACGGCTAGAGCAACACACTTCTATACCAGGTGAGTAGAATTCCTGTAATTATACAAGGTTGAAATTGAGATCTGAACAGTTGATGTGCTGTTCTCTACACTATACTGCTAATACAGTAACTATCGATATGGCTGGATTTGATGGAGAGTCCCAGATGGATTATATATTGATAAATCAGACCTGATGATCTGGAGGGTGGAAAGTGGTCGATTACCCTTGACCATGCTCCAGGTTGGAAAAAACTCCAACTAGACGTATAGATACAAATTTGAAGACTTTCCATATCATGATGACCACGGGTTGGAGGGAAAAGATCATCAGAACCCCTCAAATTAGATGGGCACTTGGTGAAATAGAATTCTATGATCACTATGTTTTTGGAACTTTGATTTAGGCAAACAAATTGAATGAAAACCTTAAAGATTCAAACCTGAATTTAAATTTCCAAATTGTAGGCCGTTAAAAGGGAGTCTTGGTCGACAGTGGTTGTGGGCCCACATGGGTCACCTGATCAGAGATCAGGTCCACACATCTTGAAGTGGACCCCTAGATGACCACTAGGGTGTAGGTCCCCTGTGCATTGGACTGTTGGGCCCCACCATGTAACTGCCTCAAGTCAAGCCTGGCGAGACCCTTTCCTGACGAAAGGAACTTGTGAGGATTGTGTGGATTTTGTCGACTTGTATAGACACTTATAATCTTATTAAATTTACAAATTGGCCCCCCCTGTTATTTTAGTTATATCCTAAGAGCCCCACTAAGGCTTTATGATGTATGTATAGTACGATAAGTTATGAACCCAACCATGTCTAATTACCTAACCAGTGGGATCAGTATCCAGAAGATCCTATGGGCCAGAAGTGAGCCCTTTCCTTGCCAAAAAGATTAGTTCCATTCTTTTCAATTGAAATAACCACATACATTATGTCACTTTGAATATATTGTAAATTGATATAGTATTTTATTAGATATTCAAATATGAAGGATCATGATTCCATATGAATTTATTAATTATGTCTTGATTTCTGTGGTTGATTTTATAATGAATAATTAGTTTTCTTAATAAGATATGGGCAATGCCACAACATAGTACCAACTCCAACTCGGAGTGGGGCGATGACTAACCAGTGTTATGTGGTTCTGACCAAGGAAAAGAGTAAGATGATGTTATCAATTATAATGAAGATCATCATAATCATCATCAAAGTCTTATCCAAACCATGTTGGGGTCGGCTACATGAATTCTACTTCTCCATTCCTTTCTATTTTGAGCTAAATCTTTCGATAAGTGCAACTTCTTCAAATCTGAATTAATGACTTCCATCTATGTTTTCTTCGGCCTACCCCTACCTCTTGATGGACCTTCCACCTGTATATCCAAAATTTTTCTCACCGGTGCCATTACTGGCCTACGCTCAACATGCCCAAACCATCTTAAACGAGTTTCTCTAATCTTATCTCCTATTGGTGCTACCCCTAAATGTTCTCGAAAGCGCTCATTTCTAATTTTATCTTTCCTAGTTTTACCACACATCCACCTAAGCATTCTCATTTCCGCTACATCCATCTTATGAATATGTGTCTTCTTAATTGGCCAACATTCTGCTTCATATGTCATAGCTGGTCTAACCACTGTCCTGTAAAATTTTCCCTTCAATTTTGTTGGCATTTGTCTATCACAAAGTACTCCCGAAGCTAGTCTCCACTTCAGCCATCCAGCTCTTATCCTATGCTCCACATCTTCGTTAATCTCCCCATCCTTACTAAGCATCGAGCCTAGGTACCGAAAAGAATCTTTACGTGGTATCTCATAGGTTTCAATTTTGACAGTGGTTTCAACACTTTGTATATGTCCACTGAAATTGCAATCCATATATTCTGTCTTTGTACGACTTATTTTAAAGCCTCTAGATTCTAATGCCCTCCGCCATCTCTTAAGCTTTGCATTTACACCCTCTCTTGATTCATCCACCAATACTATATCATCTGCGAACAACATATACCATGGTACTTCTTCTTGAATATGCACAGTTAACTCATCCATAATTAATGCAAAGAGATAAGGGCTTAAGGATGATCCCTGATGTAAGCCTATAGTCACGGGAAATCCGCCCGTTTCTCCACATGTGGTTTTCACATTTGTTATTGCACCTTTGTACATATCCTTTAAAATTTCAATGTAACCTCTTGGGACATTCCTTTTCTTTAAGACCCACCAAATTAAATTCCTCGGTACCCTATCATAGGTTTTTTCCAAATCGATAAAGACCATATGTAGATTTTTCCTCTTTGCTCGGTATTTTTTCATTAATTGCCTAAGTGAAAAGACAGCTCCCATAGTTGATCTCCCTGGCATAAAACCAAATTGATTTTTCGAAATCTTAGTCTTTTTTCTCAGTCTTTGTTCTATTATTCTCTCCCATAACTTCATAGTGTGACTCATAAGTTTAATCCCTCGATAGTTGGTATAATTTTGTGTATCTCATTTATTCTTATATATAGGTACTACAATGCTTCTTCTCTATTCATCCGGCATTTTCTTTGTCACAAGTATCTTATTGAATAGTCTACATAACCAACTTACTCCAACCTCTCCTAAGCATTTTCATACCTCTATCGGAATACCATCTGGGCCTGTTGCCTTTCCTGTCTTCATTCGCTTCAATGCTTCCTTCACTTCCACCCCTCTAATTCTACGGAGAAAAGTATACTCTTGTAATGAAGTATCCTCCTCCACTCTTGTATCGCCCAAATATTCTTTATTTCAAAGTTTACTAAAATATTCTTTCCACCTTTCTATAATATTGTTGTCCTTCACCAAAATATTTTCCTCATTGTCCTTGATACATTTGACATGATCTAAGTCCCTACTTTTCTTTTCTCTTATTTTTGCAAGTTTAAAAATATCCTTTTCTCCTTCTCTTGTTCCCAACCTATTATAGAGGTCATCGTATGCTTTGAACTTTGCACTACTTACTACTTTCTTAGCTTCTTTCTTTGCCTTTTTATACAACTCAAAATTTTCTATACTCTTAGTCCCCTGCCAAACTTTGTAGCAATGTTTTTTTTGTCAAATAACTTCCTGAACCTCCATACTCCACCACCATGTTTCTTTATTAATATGTCTCTTCCCTTTTGATTCTCCAAGTACCTCCTTTGCAACATTCCTAATGCAATTAGCCATTTGATTCCACATTACTGTAGCTTCTCCTTCAATATTCCATTCTCCTTTCTCAATCATTTTGTCCTTAAATATATTTGCTCTTTCCCCCTTCAAATCTCTCCACCTTGTTTTAGGGTCCATTTTGTTTACTACTGCTCTCTTTTTATTTCTAATGCAAATATCTAAAACTCCAAGCCTATGTTGCGTAGTCAAACTCTCTCCTGGGATAATCTTACAATCTTTACAAGCCAATCGGTCCTGTTTTCTAATTAGAAAAAAGTCTATCTGACTCCTATTACTCCCACTTTTATATGTAATTAAATGCTCATCTCTCTTTTTAAAGTAAGTATTTGCTACTATAAGATCAAATGCCACTGCAAAGTCCAATATAGTGTTTCCGAATTCATTCTTTTCTCCAAATCCATGCCCTCCATGCACTCTCTCATATCCTCTATTATCTCTTCTTATATGCCCGTTTAAATCCCCTCCAAGGAAAATTTTATCACTATTTGGGATTTCTCGCATTAAATCATCTATCTCCTCCCAAAATTATCTTTTCACACTTTCTTTTAGTCCTAATTGGGGAGCATATGCACTAATGATATGAATTATGTCTTCCTCTAGTACTAGTTTAATTGCTATAATTCTATCACCAAACCTCTTTACCCCCACAATTTTCTCTTTTAAATCCTTATCTATAATTATACCCACGCCATTTCTTGTATTACTCTTTCCTGCATAGAAAAGCTTATACCCATCCATGAGCTCCTTAGCTTTATTCCCTTTCCACCTTGTCTCCTGTATACAAGCCACACTAATTCTTCTTCTTTTCATTACCTCAACCAACTCCATGCTCTTGCCTGTCAAGGTTCCTATATTCCAAGTAGCAAGTCTAATTTTCCTATTCCCCCTCTTCTTCTCATGGACTAACTTCTTTAACCGCATTAGCCCAAAGTCATGCGGTAGCCCTTGCACACTTTTCACTGCAGCCGGACGATGCTGCAATGCGTCGCTTAAAGCGGGGAACGCCCTAGCCTTATCGTGAAATATCATTTGTTCAGAATTCATGTTTGGGTTGTGATAAAGTTTTACGCTGGCTGTCACCTACCTAACGCAACCCTCCTCCTTTACCCGGGCTTGGGATCGGCAGCAAAACTGGCGGAGTTATCAATTATAATGAAGATGAATCTCTAATAAACTTATTGAGTTTAAACTTGACATTGATGTCGAAATAAAGTAACACAAATTGCTAACACTGAGTATAAAACTTCTCTCGTGGATATTGGTCGAGGGAAGTAGGTTCAACAATCATGGTGGTAAAATAGGCCATGTTGACAAAAATGTAGATACTCCGGCGTGAGAGTATTAAAACCGGCTCAACAATCATGGTTGATGATCAGCCATGTTGACTGTCACGAACCAATTTCCGGGGCCTTGTCGGAATCTGAGTTATGACTTGTTGGCATACAATTCATACACATAAATCAAATAAGCACATAAGGCATAAGCATCATTTATTAAAATAAATCTTTTCACATAGATCAACCAATAAAGTTTTCAATGTCTAAAATTCCAAAATAAAATCCATCAAAATAATAATTATTAATCCAATACTAGGATCTCCCTAATCTATTGATTTTAGATGAAATTGCCCTCCTCTGCCACGCATGCCAAACACTATGGGCTGATTTTCGCCATTCTCCGGTCCCACCGCAACTCTGTTACCTGAAGAGGGTAAACAACATCAGTATAAACTGGTGAATGGATTCTTATTCTAACATACATACTCAATTAACATAGTGACATCATCAGAAAAAATAAATATAAACAATGATTAATTAAGTCAAATAATTAAATCTATGAATAGATCTCATATTACGGTACATTTTTTGAACCACATCCTGCACCTAATCCACATCATTGGACCATTTAAGTATACCAAAATTCTTCGAGATGCCACTCCTTCATCTCTTCAACCGGCGTCCCATAGGATCCTTCACATCAGAACCTCAATGTCCTAATCTCCACATCCACAGACAACATAATCAATCTACCAATCGAACCCAATGATTCCGAAATCATACAATCACAATAAATACTTCCGTGCTAGTGGTTTAGATCATGTCCCCTTCCAATTAAATTATGCATGACAGAAGTTATAATGTAAAATATATATTTCCATTATTCACTAACTTTGCCACAATTTCATTCTTAACTTTTCAGAACTCATAAAACATGACTAGTTCAAACACAAGTTATATATGATAGGTATCATCACAGCCCAACTTCCTTTGAATCATAAATTATTAAATATAAAAGAAAAGGGGCTCTTAAGTAATTTCGATATAAATAAAGGACCTTTTTACATTGTTACGCAATATATGTTCAACCCAGATGAACTCTCGTTCTTGTCACAGAGTCGACCCCTGTTCGACGCCCCTCACGCCAGGCTCCATCCAGATCATCAGATGGTGGGCCATTTGGAACCTCCTCCCCATAGGTCCTACATGAATGGGATCGCCCAAGGGTCTCCTCCAAGATCCCCGGAGCTGATCTCCCATCAGGTGTTCCTCCTAGGCCCACCACTCCAGATGACAATTTCTCTCCCGAACGGTCTACTGTGAGGAAATCTGGATTTCTAGCTTGATTCTCTTCTCAAATCCAAGCGGATCAAGTCACAAGAATGTTCATGCAAGTGTCTATTAATGATACAATGATCTAGCAAAAATCAGATCACAAGACACAAGATTTGCCCTAATCGACATGGGTTTTGGGTGTCGTCAGTACTGTAGCATCAACCCTCTTGGGCAAAATCCACTACAATCAAGCTTGATCTTTTCGACAATAATGCAAGAATCAAAAGAACAATTCAAAACAATTCATCTATGCAAGGTACATCCTATTGTACACATCTGATACCTCTCTCTTATTGATGTTTGATCACATAATAAATAATCGTAGAGAATCCACTCACCTTTTGTAAACCCTTTTGATTTGTGGTCGTGAATGGGACATCAACCACGCCTTGGTTGATTATTTTCTTCTTCCTCTTGATGTCTCACCGAGTGCTCTTCCTCCTTCTCTTGGATCTCTCCCTTTTTTTGGCTCTTTAGAAGAAACGAAGGTGAGTCAATAAGCAACTCTCTCAGTATATATATACGTCTCCAATCCCTATCTTCTAATAACAGCTGTGTACAAAGATCCTTATCTCATTCAAGGATTTGTTTCCTCAAGGGTGAAGGTGTCGTGATCCTCACTTTCTAATAAAAGTTGTGTACAGGGATCCTTATCCCATTCAAAGATTTACTTCCTTAAGAGTGGAAGTGTCGTGCACTGAATCCTTCTCCCTCCCTTGGTTAGCATATTATAAATAAAACATGGGTCCTAAGTAGAGCATGGGTCCCATCACTTTTATATACAATAAGTAAAATCATATAATTCATTAATTTAAACCAAGCTTAGGACTTCCACCCTTGGGTATTACATTGACTGAAACGTATATACACCCGTGTGTGGTATTGGAACCTTTTGATGCTTGCGGTGGAAAAATACTCAAGAAAGAATTGATTAAGATATTTTGTTTAACACCATTATTGAATTTATAGATATTCACATGAATGATTGAAGATGTGTTATACCTGAATGCTAAATTATTCTACTCACTAGTGTGACTGACCAGTGGTTCGCCCAATTTAATTAATGCATTTGTGAAGGTTACGGGGAGTGACGGAGATCAATCGGTAGATTTTGGTATGCGTGGCTGATCCAGAGCGTGAGGAACAAAGAATAGATTCGTAGATGGGATTAGCCCTTTACTTAGATATTTCTTCTACTACAAATAGAGAGTTGTCTTTTAATTAGTAGTCTTTATCATGAATTTTAATATACTTAATGATTGCAATCCAATTGAATCTGAATGTTTTAGACCTTTATGCTCATGGAAAATTTGATTTATGTTGTGTTGTTATAAATTTAAGAACGTCTCAAGAATCTGAAAAGCTCCAGATTCTTGGGTCGTTACATTTCCCTATCTTGGCTCACAGGAGCACTTGACCTAGTCTTGCCTCAAGGGATTACCCTAGTGGATTGCAGTGTCACTCTCTCCCCTACCGGAAATAGAGCCATCCTCCGCTATGATACTATTTTGTAATGACCCGAACCCTCTACCCACATGATTTATCTGCTTTAGCTTATGGGATTCTAACCCAATCTTGCTACATGGTTTTGAAATGACTCATGTGGGGTTAAGGCTAAGGCTGTACTTATATTACAAGGATTAGGACTCGAATATTTCTGATTTGGGATTTTGTTCCACCCTTACCCCTGTGGATTCCCCTATCTTGGCTCACAGGAGAACTTGACCTGGTCTTGCCTCAGGGGATTATCCAGGCAGATTAGGGTCTCACAATTAGTATAGTATATCCTACTTATCAAGTCCGCCTTTTCATATAGTTCTTTAAATTTAATTATTCCTCAGCATAGAAAATGTTGAAAAGGAATATAAACAATGACAATTTTATTACTCAAACATGATCTAGAGGAAAAACTAGGACATTCGTATCCATATCCGTATCCAAAATTTTCAAGGTAGAGTCGTATCCCCGTATTCGTGTCCATACCCTTATTCGTGTTTGGGCTTCATAACATCCACCCTTATTCACTGTTAGGGGTGTTTGGTGGCTGTAAAATTAATCCCTTATTTTGTGATCTAGAGCTTATTTACATATTAGAGTATTTGGTAAAGCTTTAATTGTATTTTCTAATTTTAGAGGTTATTTATAAATTGGAGCTTTTGCCTTTGAAAATATAAGCTAAGGAGACCTAGTTTGTTTGGATAATTTTTTTACTAAAGCAGATGAAGGTGGACAGTGCAAAATTTACAAGTGTTGTGGATAACCTCACAAAAATTTCAAAATGATGCAAATGGAAGTATCTACATTGTAATTTATAAAAGATGGGTCCTAACACCACAGTTCCTTAAGGTGGGCCCCAATTGCCTCATTAAATAATATCTTTTTTTATAATCTTAGCAAACATACAAATTATAAAGTACTTAAAAATTAGAGCTTTTATGTTAGTCCTTTATTTAATTAGCTCTTATTAATTAGATTAGAGCTTCCAAATGGCCCCTTATATAGAATTTTAGAAACGTAACTTATATGCACTTTAATAAAGCATTTGAATGATTTGATGGTGTTTGCATTTTTCTTTTGTTTTTTTACTGTCCAAACCTAAGCCACAGTCATGTGTTGGCATCCTTCTATGTGAACCTCATAGAAGCTGTTCAGGTATTATTTGCAGACAGTAGGTGTTTGGAAAAGTAACTTACATTGTTTGCAGACACACACATGTACACCTGCATCCACATATGCACACATGTACACAGATATGCATGCCCGCCTACTGCCTCTCGTAACCAAATGAAGAGTAAATTAAGTATGAAATCGTTCAAATGAAAAAAAATTAGGGGTTAACAACCCTTGATTCTACATGAATTTTTGTCTCTTTCCTCTTTAATTCATTCCTTTTTCATAATTTATAATTTGATAGCTTCATCCATTAGTTCGTCATCATTAACATTGTTGAAGCCTTATTCTATCTATTTAAAATCATTTGGGTAGAAGTATATTTGTTTAGATATCCAGAATATTGATTGAAGGAACACAAACATATTTGATACTTTTCTGCTGATGGTCATTTGATGTTGTATGCAAATGCATGCATTATATCGAGTACTGCTTAGGTTCTCCAAATCAGAGAAAAGAATCTGAAAACTTTCTGCCTTATCTTAAAATCTTTTACCAGATGGTCTCTCTAACGGAAAATAGCTTCTGTTGTGGATCTTTCAACATCTTAATAATGGAATTCTTGTCTGAACAGTTGCCCTGAATTCCTTAATATTTCATCATTCAGCTCATAAGTTGCAAGAGTTGCTTCATTTAATAGAAATTTGTAGGGCTGTTATTTCATGTATGTCTTTGTGGTGTTGTTGGTGCAGTTTATATCAATTCCAGATGAAAGATATGATGAGTACAGGAGAAGTTCTGACTTCATTAAGGAATATATTTTTCCTGGCGGATGCCTGCCTTCTTTAAGCAGGGTAACATCTGCAATGGCTGCTGCATCAAGACTCTGGTCAGCACTATTCATCTGATATGCATTTTGACAAGATTTCTTGCTTCTAATTTTCTTTTATTTCTTTTGTAAATTCACCCAACAAGTATCTGTCTCAAAATGCAGTGTGGAACACGTGGAAAATATAGGCATTCATTACTACCAGACACTGAGATGTTGGAGGAAGAATTTCATGGCTAAGAAAAGGTATATATTATTACTAAAATGTACAGTTGTTATTTTTATCTTGAGGATATGACCTGATCCTATACGAAATAGCTCTATCTGATTTGTGCTGTGGTGTTGTATCCCTATTATGGAATACTTTGTATCAAGCTTTAACGTACTTTAGTTCCACTTATGATGTTGACTCTAATCAAGATGCCAAGAATGTGCTTTTTTTAGCGAATTTTGATTCTTACGTGGTATTTTTTTTTTCATTTTTTTTCCTTTTTCTACATACAGTAAAGTTCTTGCAATGGGATTTGATGAGAAGTTCATACGCACATGGGACTATTATTTCATGTATTCTGCTGCTGGTTTCATTTCACTTACACTTGCAGATTATCAGGTATTATTATCTGGATTAGTGTGTTCGCATATTGGCTGATTCTTTTATGCTTTTCAAGATTTTCTTGTCTTTTCCTCCTTCACAACATTCTAATTTACCATGTGTTCTATTAACTTGAAATACTTTACATTGATGCACATGAATATGCCCTTGTTTTCTTTCATTGAGACCTGTCAGCCCCTAGGAATTCTTACTGGTTATTTTCAGAACATACAACTTTATGGACGAAAATCTGCCCATGACTGAGTTCATTTCGGCGTAACCGTCTTGGAGGGGAGAACTATCTTCATACCAGTTAGTTAATATATTGATTTTTATGAAATGAACCAAAGGAGTTAATATATGTATGGGAAGCGCTACACAGCCCCTAGGCATTTTTTTAGGAGAAAACGCCCCTCCTAGTTGGGCCCTCCGGGATGCATGATGATCATGGAAGTCCATTGGATGGAAAGATCCATATATATAAAATCGCGGGTCCATAAGTTCATCCTAACCTTTGATTCATGGCCCTAAAATTTAATGATTTAGAGGCATCATTTTATTATGATTTTAATCCAATGGTGAGGAAAAGTTGGATGAGTGTCAAATTTGATGAGGAAAAGTTGGATGAGTGTTGTCACCATATATATATATTTTGGGGGGGGGGGGGGTGGGGGGAGGGAACTAGAGTGACTTAACGTGGGCTCCATGACCGAAAAAGAAAAGGGAAGGAAAAAGGTTTTTTTTTAGAATTTCCCATATATATATGGGGAGCACTACACAATGCTCTGGCGTTTTGTAAAGTTAAAGCCCCACAATTTCAAACCAATGAACATGCATCATTATAAAAGATAAGATGGTGACGTCACTTTCATACCTTTTCTCCTCCTTTAAATGTCCTCTTATTTTGTTTCTTCGGTTATAGAAAACAGCTAGGTTCATATCCTCATTTTTTCTCCCACAAAAAAAAAAGAAATGGTTCCATCTACAATCAATATTTATCGAGATTTTTGGGAGAAATGACAAGAATAGATGATGTGAAATCACTAAATTGAAAATTTGCACTCTTTAATTTCAATCACCAATAAATGCATTAGAGGGGCGCGCCTATAAATACTATTAATTAGATCGTACCTTGTAAATGATGGGATCCACCGAGTCATGGTAATAGAAATCCAATTAATTTCAATCACTAATAAATGCATTAGAGGGCCACACTTATCAATCAATTTATTTAAAGCATTCCTTATAAAAGATGGATTCCACTGTATCAATGTCATTCAAGGGGAGGAGTTTTAAATGATGGGATCCATTGTATCAATATCATACACGAGGAGGAGTTTTAAATAGAATTGGTGCTTGGAGTTAAGGGAATTACAATGAAATTTGAATGGAAGTTGTTAAATCCATAATATCTTAGGTGCAAGTTTTGAGGCGTTACTGCCATTGCCAGTGATGTAGGCCCTAGGGTTAGCGCTTGCGTGGAGTTCTAAAGCTCATGTCTGGGGACATTTGAAACTTCTCCACAGAGACCATAAACGAGGACTCACCTTACGAGGGAAAACAGCAAATTCTATTAGTTATCGAAACTTTTAAAATCCCATGTTACAATTTCATATAAATAGGAAAGATAACTTAGGGCCAAAGAAACCTAATTAAACTATGAAAATAAAAAATATTGGAAACCTAATCCTAATTACAACTCTTTTAAATAATTTAGGAAACTAATGACATAAAATTAAAATCCTAAATCTACTTGGGCTCAACACGTGGCCATTGAGTTCAATCATGCACCATTCTTCCCAGCTTGGAAAGAATTCGACTTCAAGCTCAATTCATGTCCTCCTTGGTTGAAGATCACTCAAACGAACTTCCTATCAGTTGGCTAATCTTGAGCTTCTACATAGATCTTCATGTATGAGTTTTGTTGCTAGCCTAATGTTATGTGGATGTGTGAATTGTGATTGGACCCTTATGCACTTAATGTGTGCAATCTGCATCATCAATTCACAATCTCCAACTGTCCACCATTCATCTCCAAGTTTCCATTGTTGATCCTCGAAAACAAAATTAATATGAGAGTTAATGTGGGGAATTGCCAGAACTTGTTGTCTTTGCTTGTTGCTTGACCTTTTGATCATCAAGATTCATAGAAGGGAATTCTAGCCTTGTTACATCATTTTGCTCATACTTCGGTTTTGACATAGCATTGTTAGTCTAGATATCCTCTATGACTGGTTTCACAATACGGGAGCTTGTTAGTTGTAAGTGAATGAATTCTTAAGGTTTTTCCAGAGGAGACCATTTAAATATGCACTTCACATGAATTGCTTCCCAATATGCCTCATGAATGGTCTTACAGTCATTCATTCTCTTGACTATATCCAGTCTCCGGCCTCTTAGAAAACTAATTAAATTGTGTTCCTCATTATCTTCTAACCCACATGCAGCTTGGAGCCTTGATTGGCCAGAGTATTCGAGAATAGACAACTCTTCTTGTTCCAAATCAAGAAAGTGTTGAAAATAGACTTCATTTTCAGCATACCATATTCCATATTTAAGTGCATATTTGGCTCTTCGAAGATTATTATAGAATTTATTGATATGGAATTTCATATTGATTTGGATCGAAGAATGGATTGATCTTTTTTGTAGATCTTCTTTCTATGGATACACTAGTGAAAACAGATCTGATCTGATGTTAGATGGTTCCAAGATCATAAAAACAATTTGCAACCGTCGATCCAGTCAAATCAAGACCCTTTGATCTGGTCAAATATGCCATTTGATTGCTCTTTGATTATGCAGTATTGATGCCAATAGTAATTTATGTGGACACTACTCTGCTAGGCTTGGCTTCAAACTAGGCTTCTTTCAATGATGGGCCAAACAACAACTAGATTCTCAGGCCAAACTAGATCTTAGGCACTACAATTTGCTTGACTCATGTCTCTGAAGATGGACACGTGCAACAAAAAAAGGAATGCAAAGATGTCGTTTTTTCATTACTGCCTTTGTTTCATGTAATGAAGAATGAAGAAAGGGATTTGGACGCCCTTTTGGCCCTTAGTTTTCACGGGAAGATAGTGGTGAGAAAGCTTTGGAGCTCAATGGTGTCGGCGACTGAGGTGAAGGCTGGGGCAAAGTGATTCCAAATTTTTTTAAGGCTCTATCGTGCTCTATTTTGACCTAAGAGGAAGAGGCAAAGGGCCTAGTGCGATGGTGACAATGATGGTGATGTTTGCTGGTGCTATCAGTTTGATAGCAGCAAATGGGGTTTCGTGATGGTGCTCTACTAGAAATGCCCATTGCAGCAAGTATGCCTTCTTTTTCTTCTTCTTTTCTCTCTCTCTCTCTCTACTTTGGGTTCTTGGGTGTGGGGTGTGGTAGAAATGGTGATGGGTTTAGGGGAAGAGGGCGCTTCGATGGTGGAAGTGTGGGTAGGGCTTCGGTGGGATGAGTCTCGGTTCTGTGTTTTGGGATGATGGGTTTGGGTTAGGTTGGAGATGGGATTGGGGTTTGGATTTTTGGTTGAGTGGGTTCGATCTACCAAGTTGGGGTGCTAGGGTTTAGATTTTGTTAGGAATGGGGATTGGGACGAAGGTGGGTTAGGTTGCGATGGGAGTCTAGGAAACCGGAGGAAGATCTTGAATCAGCAATTTCTATGGGTGAGGAACAAACAGTGTGGGTTGGCCAAAGGTGGGGATGGGTTAAGACTTGCGAGGAGTGCCGAAGCACGTGTTTAGGGACACTTCAGATGTTTCTGCAGAGACCATAAATGACGATGCACCTCAATAGGGAAACCCCAAATTCTATTAATTTTCAAAACTCTGAAAATCCCATGTCTACAATGCCATATAAATGGGAAGGATAACTTAGGAGTTAGGACCTAAGAAACCTAATTAAACTGGAAAACTAAAAAATAGTGGAAACCTAATCCTAATTAAAACTCTTTCAAATAACTTAGGAAACTAATGACATAAAATTAAAATCCTAAATCTACTTGGGCCCTATACATGTGGCAATTGAGGTCAATCCTACATCAGTGATGTGTCTTTCTTTCTTTGGTTAGTGAAAAAGGTGCAAAAATGCCCCTTTTAAGAAGGGGCATTTTGTAGAATTTCCCCTTCTCTATATATCTCTATCTATCTATATATATAGGGGCCAGCCAGCTCCCCTAAGCTTAAGCTTAAGCTTAGGGAAAGTTAAGAAAACCTCAAGTGTGTGGTTTTCTCATGTGGGGCCCACTTGGGGACCCACATGGGGATGGGGCTTTTTTTTTGGGGGGGGGGGGGGGGGGGGGGCGAGATTTGAAGGACACCCTAGGACTCTCCTCTCTACAAAAAATCAACTCCAACCATGGTTTCCATCATCTCCATCTGGGCCTCAGAAGTTTAATTGTCGACTGTCCATTCAGATCGGTATACAATCGATCCAATAGTTCAGTAAATTCAGATTTGACCAAAAATTGGTAAACGTGTGGAATTTAGGGGGTTCGTGTGTTTGTTCCATTTGGATGGACCATGGTGGGCCCCAAAGGCTCTAGCTTATGAAATTTCTCATATAAGCTCAAGCTTGGGGGAACTTTTCCTATATATATGTATATATAAATATACTGTTTAAGAAGGGGCATTTTGGGATGAATGCATATGAATATTCTCATATATATATATATATGGAAAAGTTTTCCTAAGCTTGAGCTTATATGAGAAATTCCGTAAGCCCGAGCCTAAATGGACCAAACACACAAGCCCCTTGAATTCCATATGTCCACCAATTTTTGGTCAAATCTAATTTTGCTAGATTGTTGGATTGACTATGCATTAATTCAAATAGACTATTGACCATTAAATTTTTTGGGCTCAAATGGAGATGATAGAAACCACAGTTGGGGCTGATTTTTTTTGCAAAGTGGAGGGTTCGAGGGAGTCCTTCAAATCCCCATCCCCATGTGGGTCCCAGGTGGGCCCCGCCACACACTTGAGCTTACCTTACTCTAAGCTTGAGCTTAGGGGAGCCAGCTGTAAATAGCGTTCCTATGATAATTGAAGAACCCTCATAATGACTGTGAATAATTTCTGTTGATTTCAATAAGAGATTTCTTCTCCTTATATAGAATAATCTGTCTATAAATACAAGAAGTTTGACAATTCCAATCCCTTTGATAGGGTTAAAATTAATGAGTGTATAATTAAATCCCCTAATGAGGAATTTATACAACTATATATGATTGCATGTTTTGACCACGTGATAATGAGAATTAGCAAGTGGGTCTGGTCTTATGTGATTAGCCCATGTAGGTCTAGATGCAGCTACGTTAATAGCCCCCTCAAATTGATGCCAGAGAATCAACAAGCATCAATTTGTCAGTCAAGAATTGATGTCAAGGTCGCAAAATCGCTTTGGTAAAAATATCTGCAATCTGAAGTGATGAAGAGACAAATGGAAGAGAGAAATGACAATCAACATCGATGTGCTTGATTGTTTCTTGAAAAACGAATTTTCAGTAATCTGAATAGAACTTGTATTATCCTCATGAAGAGGTGTAGGAAGCTTTTGAGGAAAACCCAGATCTTTAAGTAGGAAGTAGGTATAGAATTTCTAAACTAGCGGAGGACTCTCTTGCTTCCATAAGATCAAAGCATTTCCAAGAAGCATACAGCTTCCCGTCATCGATCAATGGGTGTCCTAGCATCTAGCCCATTTAACATCAAAATAAGCAGTCAAATCTAGTGAGGCACTAGCCAGATAGAGTAAAGCATGATTAAACGTGCCAAGTAAATATCGTATAATAAGCCGGGCAGCTGCTAAGTGGAGGTGACGTGGATTAGTCATGAATTGGTTAAGTAAATTGACCACATATGCAATATTTGGCCGGGTATTAGTTAAGCAGATCAGGTTGCCGACTAACTGGCGGTAGAAGGTCGAATTAGGAAGAAGATCATCACCATCTTTATTCAATTTCAACTCACTTCAAGTGGGGTATCAACTGGAGTAGAGTGAGAGCCAGCTATATCAATAAGATCAAGAGTATATTTTTGTTGATCTAAAACCAACCCTATCTCAGATTGATGAACTTTAAGACCTAAGAAATAGGTGAGAGGGCCCAAGTCTTTCACGAGGAAAGATTTGTGAAGAGAATTTTGAAGTTCTTTAATCATCGCAGCATTTGACCCTGTTATGATGATGTCATCTATGTATACAAGGAGCACACTAATGCTAGAAGGTGTATAATCAAAAAACATGGAGGGATCGTACGGATTTTGGCAGAATTTTAATTTGAATGATGCATCACGGAATTTTTCAAACCACGTTGGAGGAACCTATTTAAGACCATACAGAAAGCGCAACAAATGAGCAACAAGACCATTGCTTGAAATTGAATAACCTGGAGGGAGCCCAATATATACTTATTCTTTCAGATTGCCATGCGGGAATGCTTTCTTCACATTTGAGTTGAAAAAGAGGCCATGATTGCGATGCAGCAGTGGCAAGAAAGTGCAAACAATGGTCATCTTGGCCACCGGGGCAAATGTCTCATCATAGTCAATGCCATATTCCTGACGATTTGCAAGTGCCACAAGTCGAGCTTTATATCTATCCAAGGATTCATCAGACTTCATTTTTACAAAGAAGACCCATTTGCACCTAATCGGCTTAACTGTGGTTGGACAAGGGCTAAGAAGCACGGATACGGACATGGGACACAGATACGACGGGACACAGATACGCCGACACGGCATTTCTCAAAAAAGTAGGACACGGACACGTCGAGGGACACGTTAATAATATATATAATCATCTACTAAAAAAATAATATCATTTTAACTTTTTTAACCAATTTAACAATCAAAAACTAAAAATTCAAGTACCAACTAACAAACATATCAAATTATCAAATATTAATACAACACTAAAACATAATTCATAATTATTAAACATGAAATATCCATAGTTCCATAAAATCCATATAAAGAAAAGGGCGGATCATCTCTTTCTCCTCCCTAAAAAAAAAAAAAAAAAGACAAAAAGCAAAAAAGAAGCCAATCTTGAAGACTATTCTTTAGTGAAATATTTATTTGTCTTTTGCTTGTGATATGATCAATATTTACAATCATACATTTTTCCATGATACAAAATTGTCGTATATCAAGTTTATAAGTTTTAATAACCACATGTTAACAAAGTGTTCAAGAGATATCAGCCACATATTTCTTTTTTAGTCATAGACACAGGCTAGGAAATGTGTGATATGTTGTAAAAAGAGTGTCGAACAAGTGTCCAAAATTAAGATTTTTAGTTTTTAATTATGGACACGGTTAAATAGTATCGGACACGTATCTGAGAGTGTCCGAGGAGTGTCGGTGTCCGACACGGATACGTCACTTTCTTAGAAGTGTCCGTGCTTCTTAGGACAAGGGACTACATCCCATTTGTGATTTCTTGAAGAGCATCTAATTCCTTTTGGATTGCCCATTGCCAACATTCATGCTTTCCAACCTGTGAGTAAGAGTTATGAATAGAAATAGAAGACAAAGTTGCAAGTAAAGAGGTATGAGAAAACTCGTAGCGATTAGGAGACAAGTGATACGTGTAGAAAGTTGAATTGGAGGCACGGCGTCTATCTCATGCATCGGAGTAGGTGGCTATGATGGAGGAAGTGCGGCAATATCTGTTTGTCTCCTTCGCACATACACAACATTTGGTTTAAATCTTTGTGAAGATGAGGAAGAATCAAAAAGAGAGAAGACGGGTAAACTAGATAGAGTGACTGAAGGCAATGGATCAAAATGCTGATGAAAAACATATTGGTTTTCAAAAAACATGACATGGCGAGAATCCCGAGTGCATGACCGTTGATGAAAAACATATCCTAAAAAATCATATTTTGCCGATTGGGCAGATAATTTTGTGCACTTAGATGGAGGGAGATGGACAAAACAAACATAGCCGAAATTGTGTAAGTTCATGAATGAAGGTTGTTTCGGAAAAGGATGAAAATACGAAGTTTGACTATGAAGTTTAGTTGATGGAAGGTGATTGATGAGATGGACTGTTGTGGTTAATGCTTTAGACCAAATTTGAGGTGGGACAGAGGACTTAAGTAAAAGACAATGAACCAAATCAAGTAGATGACGATTCTTCCATTCGGCCACACCATTTTGTTGGGGGATATGTGGACAGGTATGTTGAGAAATAATACCTTGATCTTGTAAAAAAATTTGAAATTGATGTGAAACATACTTCCCCCTGAATCGAAGCAAAAGGTTTTGATGCAAGTTGAGAAATGATTTTCTACATAAGCTAGAAATTTTTGGAAGGCATAAAAAACATCCGATTTGGTTAAAAAATATATCCATGTAAACCAGCTATGATCATCAATAAATGTTACAAAATGCTTGCAATGTGAGTGAGAAATTCATCATCATCATCATCATTATTAAAGCCTTAACCCAACCCTATTAGGGTCGGCTACATAAATTCTGTTTCTCCATTCCATTATGTGAGTAAGAAATTACTTGTGTAATACCCCAAACATCATTATGTATTAAGTTAAAAAGTTGCGTAGATATTGAGTCATGCATAGGGAACGGGAGAACAATTTAAGATAACATCAAGAGTAGAATTTTTCATATTATAAATCAAACCAGACTTAAATAAAGATAATAATACTTTAGAGTTCGGATGGCCTAATCTATTGTGCCACAGTTGCACATTATTGGAATGTAAACAAGAGAAAGCAAACATAGATTTATTATTAGGTTGTGTAGATAGGTTGAGAGGAAATAGCCGTCCGCACATAGGTCCCTTTGCGATCACCTACCCCAACTCCTGATCCTGTACCACACAGCGAGAAGAAGAAAAAGATACCTCACAATTATTATCAACAAGTTGACCAAAAGAAAGAAAATTTGTGGATAAACCTAGAGAAAGGAAAACATGCTGTAAAGGTGAAAGATGAGGTACATCACTGATGGTGGTGATAAGAAACTTCTTACCATCAGCAGTGTGAACTTGAAAGTTGCCATCATGATGATGTACATTTGAAAGATGAGAAGGAGAAAAAGTCATATGGATAGAAGCTCTATGATGCAGTATTGACCTCATGGCCACGTATAGGGCCAAATTAGATTTAGCATTTTTATTTAGTAATTATACATCATTAGATTGCTACTTTTATTTAATGAGTTGTAATTAGGATGCAGTTTTCATATTATTTAGTTTTCTAGTTTAATTAGGTTTATTAGGCTCTAAGTTATCTTTTCTTATTTATATGGCATAGTAATAGATTATTTTTTAGACTTGATTGATTAATAAAATTTTGAGTTTTATCCTTGGAGATGCGTCCTTGTGTGTTGAAGTCTTTTAACGATTTGGAGTGTCCTCGGACACGTGCTTCGGAACCTTATGCAAGCCCTAACCTTACTGCCTGCATCAATTTAGTATCATAGTAAAGATCCAGATCGCTCCGATCACCCTTCGGTCACCGATCGGAGCATATTCATCCTTCCATCTTCTCCAACTTCATATCCTTTACCGCTGCCATATCCTTTCCCTGATCCATTGTTCACAACCCTTCAAATCCATCTACTGTTCCCCAACCCCCTTTTGAAAAGCCTCCCCATCATCAATAGCCCCACTGCCGATCCTAATCCTAAACACACCTGGCCATCCCCTGTGCCTAGCTGCAACCCGTATTCCATTACCCATCGCATTCCATACATACCAACCCTAAGCTCAGCAACACCCCTTCTCATTTTTACCATACCATTGAACCCAAATCCCCAACTTGTTCGCCCAGATCCACACCTCCTCCTCCGCATTCTCTTCCCCGATACTAGCGAAACCCATTGAAAAAAAAAAACTCTGCCAAATACCGAACCCACCTTCCCCAAATCCAAACGAATCCGTTCTCTGTGAATCTCTCCCTTTCCCAAAATGGATACTTGCTCTTTCCCAAACCCAACTGCAACCCCCCTCAATCTCAGCCAAAGAACCTCTGCCCCCTCTCCTTTACTATCCAAAAGAAAAAAAAAAGATTGGAAGAGGAAGAAAAAGAAAAGAGAAAAGAGAGAAGACAGGAGGTCGAGGAACTTCGAATGCGTACCTAGCACCTAACAATCAGCCCGCCCTCGTCGCCATCTCTGCTCACCGTCACCAACGCCTGCACCCATCTCGTCCACAGTTCTTGCCAGAGTCACCATTGCCAACCAGCATCTCCATATTTTCATCCACCTCAAAGCTTCCACAAAGTGCAGAGGCAAATAGAAAGGTTCGAAACCTTTTCTCTTTCCTTTTCCTTGGGCACATGGGAATCAAGAAAGTCATTAGAAACGGGCCAGATCCAGCCATAGTTTAGATTGCCTTGACCTAGCTTTTGAAAGCCCATTAGCTAAGTTGTATTGATCCGGTTATTGTAAAGCCCCATTGCCAATTCAGGAACATCCAATCCATATGAAAACAAGTTGCTGAGAAAATGAATGATTGCAAGAACATCTATGAAGCATATTTGGAAGCAATTCGTGTGGAACAGATGCTTAAAAGGTATCCTTAGGTGAAAGTTATGCTTCTAAAAGACAAGTCCCCAGAAATAACAGCAGATCATGTTGAGGGCCCAGTGCAAGAGGATATGTAGACCGAGAAGCTAGAGACAGAGCAAGACAGAGGATTCGACATCTACACTAGGTCTCAAAATTTCTCCTATAAGTAATGATAATCAAGAAGTGCAAGCATCTAGGCAAGATGAACATGTTGTTGCTGTCCCCACATTAATACTCATATTGATTTTGTCTAGCCACGGATTGTAATTCGATGGTGCACATTCCACACATGATGTATCCACTGGTTCGATCGCATACCCGTGCACACTTTGTCTGTCAAATCAGCGGGTGCGTCATGCCTAGAATTTTCCTGATGTGTACACAAGCTCAAGATCAACCACCTAATTGAAAATTCCTCCGAAAGATCTTCGATCTAACGGATATTTACCAAACTTGAGGTCGAATTTTTTTCAAGCCGGGGAGAATGATGCAATATTGACATCATGGCCACATGAGTAGGACCAAATTAGATTTAGGAATTTTATTTAGTAATTATATATCATTAGACTGCTACTTTTATTTAATGAATTGTAATTAGGATTTAGTTTCCATATTATTTAGTTTTCTGGTTTAATTAGGTTTCTTAGGCTCTAAGTTATCTTTTCTTATTTATATGGCATTGTAATAGATTATTTTTTAGACTTAATTGAATAATAGAATTATGGGTTTTATCCCTGGAGTTGCGTCCTCATGTCTTGAAGTCTTTTGACGATTCAAAGTATCCTTGAAGACGTGTTTCGGCACCCTATGCAACTCCTAACTCTAGGGTCTACAGCACTCTAGAATCAAAATACCATAGAAATGGAGGATTTATGTTTACCAGAAATACCCAAAGTGGAGAATGTCAAAAGAGCTCACTGGGCCAAACTTGATGGGCCTTGCCAGTGGTTGGGCTTGTCTGCAGGCCCACTGGGCCTAGCAAGCCCATTTTGCTGGCCCATTACTTTGAGCCAAATCAGGAGGGATCTCTGGTACAGCAATAACACCCATTGTATATCTGTACCTTTCTATTTTTAGTCTAATTAGAATATTGTACAGCTACAATGATTGTATTATTTTTAGTAAGTGTATTAATATTAGAATATTGTATAGCTACAATGATTGTATTATATTTAGCAAGTGTATTAATATAAATAGACATGCTGTGGGCATCCCAAGCATGTAATTCGCTCTTCAGTTCTTCTCTTGCCTTGTTATGGTCTGTGTTTGAATTGTTTTCAGAGAAGGCATGGAGGTTCATTTGTTGAATCATTTCTGGGGTCATAGGAGGAACACTAGTAGAAGATAGCGGCATAGGCATGAATGAAGACTGAGCTGAGGCAACTGATGCTGTATCTGATGATGAAGGTGCAACATGGGAAACATGGCAATTGTTGTTGTTTTACCTTTTTCTACACCCTGAAATGACATGACCTGAAGCCTCGCAGTAATTGCAAAATTTATTTTGCAGTGGGTAGCGTAGTGATCATACTCTTTGCAGCAATAACATTGTATTTTACTGATATCTCAAGTCATTGCTGACAATATGGGTCCATGTGACCCACCAATTGGCTGATATGGAGGTTGGTGTTCATCTCGCAAAATCTGTGCTGGATGTTTCCTTTTGACTGCATATACCATTTCCAGAGCACTATTCGTCGACTGCTTGGTGATGTGAGTCTAGGTCACCTGTCATTGTTCGTCCCTGAGAATCTCATTGAGACAAGGCTCCAAGGAAATGATTGTTTACTCATTAAGTTCGATCGAACATTTTCAAATTCCAGAAAGAGTTTCATCAAAAATTGATCTCTTCGACTGATCTTATGAAAATCCTGAAGTCCAGATAAAGTGTCTCCTGTGAATTCCATCCATAGGGCACGAAAACCTGAGTAAAAACCTTGGACAGATTGATCCCTTTCGTAGTATTGTGCAATCTCATGTTCTAATTGGAACCATCTCGCAGGATTTTCTTGATGATAAATTCCGTTAAGGTAATCACATTTCTTTTGCTGTTTTGTAGCGTTTGAGATGCATAAAGAATTGGGGATCTACCGATGCTAGGATCCAGCTCATTATTTGAGTGTTGTCGGTTTCCCATTATTCAATATTGTCCTCATCTGTGGATTTGATCTTGGACCCACTGAAATGATGCCACAGTTTCTTACTTTTAAGATATAATTCCAACTGGAAGGCCCAAGAGTTATAATTTTTACCAGTGAATTGAATGAGATTCATATCAGATTTTCCCATTGCTTTGGTAAAGTGTAGGTTAAAAAAAAAAAAAAGCACAACTGCAGATTAAACAGTCCCTTGTGAAGCAAAAAAACAATAGTGCACCAGTGTGATGTAATCTCACAATAACCTTTCAAGCCAATAGAAGCCTTAAATCCTTTAATCAATGTGCAGTACCGAAAACCATCATAAATAGAACTAGTAAAAAACATAGATCTAGATACATGTAATGATCAGATCTGAAAAGAAATCACAAAATAGTGCCAGGTTACCCACTGTTTTGCACTAGAGAAGGTACATGGGGCCCATAGATGGATCAAAAGTTTGAAAAGGACATAGGAATTTGTCAACAATAATTTTTGTGAACTTCCAGTTCTAGTTTTATGTTATTCAAATGAGAATCTAAACAATTTTATGTATCTGATGAAATTAGTATGAGGAAACTAACAAAACTACGAGGGAGCCTAGAAGGCCTACCTTCGATTAGCAGAAAATTACAAAAAAGATTAACAGAAATCCCAATAAATCCAAGCAACCACTGTTGTGTAAGCTGCTGGGATGGTCATGATGGTTGATGATGGCCCACTGTAGGTCAGCTGATGTGCACACTGTAGACTAATGATGGCAGTGTTGAATCTCCAATTGCGATACGAAAGGGTATAATCCCTGTTTCTCATGAGAATAATAAACCCTCAAAAAATTTGTGGTTGCTCTGATACCATGTAAATGACATTCCTATGGTAACAGAGCAACCCACACAATGACTATGAAAGGGATGCTGTGTTGACCTTGGTCCATTACAACCGGCAACCTCTTCATGTACATCACCATCAATTGAAGAATCAAAAGACGATCACAAAGCAAAAATAAATTCCTGGGGTGATGTTGAGAAGCATGTTCAAGGAAAGAATGATCTCATGACAACTTCAAGTGACATAACTTGCAAAACTTCCAAAATGGGTCAAGTTTCATCTGAACTTCAAGAGGAAGAATCTCTTTTTAGGGATAATGTTGATCTACAAAAGCAAGAGGTAAAGCAAGGAGAAGTACAAGCGGACATTGTTCATCTAATAGATTTGATTGCAACATCGGACGGCAAATCCATTGTTCCAGTAGTTTCACAAGAGGATTTATTTTTTGAAGTTCCCCATATAGATTTCATCTTTGGAAATCAATTATTGCCAACAAAAGATTATGATCTCTTAGTACAACGTCTATAATTAAAATGTCTAATGGGCAGCTCTCACATTCCAGCTACGTGCAGTCATTCGTTGAAGCCACACCTCCAATCCCATTCTGAGTGGAATAAAACCTTACATTATGCTTTCAAGCCAAATCTTGGAATTAAAGCTCAAAAGGTGACTCGGAAGTTTGTCTGAATGATTTTCAACTCAGGTGGACATTTACCAAACTCGAGGACGAGTTCTTCTCTTAAGAGGGGAGAAATTAATGCAAGCCAAATCCACGATTGGCTAGCCCATTGGTCCCAAGCCTAGTGAAGAGTTCAAAACTACAATTGTTCCAAGATTTGAAGTTTATTTGGATTCTCTTATTGTTAGAAGTTATTATTAATTAGGACTTTATTTTATTAGCTTTCTATTTTAATTAGTTTCCTATTTAATTTAGTTTTCTCATTTGAGTCTTAGTAGGAATTGGTTGCTTTCTTTTCTATAAATATATAAATTCCCTTTACAATAGAGACCCTTTGGATTTTATTAATGATTTGAGGCCTTAATGATTTGAGTTTTTGTGATTATGTTTGTGATTGCTATTGAATCCTTTGGATTCGGCCAAATCCTTGCTATGGGTTTGGTCCTCTTTCATCTTGATCTTCAGGCTACATCTGCTCTCTAGAGAATTCGAATGGTTCAGTTCTAGCAAATGGGGCCCCCTAGAATCATCACCATTAAAGCCTTGTCCAAACCCTACTAAGGGTTTGGGTTTTTTTGCAAATATCTTAAAATCCGTGACACACCAATGGCTGAAATTTGAACCCTTGGCCATGTTTGGTTTTCTGGAAATTATGGATAGTCTAGATCATGATCTAGAGGCCCACAAAATCAAAAAAAAAAAAAAAAAAGGTAAGAAAACGGGCTCCTAAAATTTGCATTTTTTGCATTGTGGAAGATCAATGGTCTAGAGTTTCTCGCAATTTTCTCACGACCCATAATGAAACATAATGCCAAATTTGACCCCATAGCCATTATAAGCCTTCTTAAGAGATTTAATGGTTTGGATTGCTTCACAAGGGGCCCATAGAAGTCCAAAAATTGTGATCCAATGGTCTAGACTTTTTTTTTGAAAATATCTAAAAAAATTATAAGGAATCAACGGCTGATATTTGACCTCCAAGCCTTTTTGGGCCTTTTAAAGATGATTAATGGTTTAGATCTCAATTAAGGGATATGAAAAGTAGGTTTCTAAACCGGTAAACCCTAAACTAGCACCCATTTCCCTGTTCATCTGCTTTCTTCATTTGCACAAACTTCCGAAATCAAATTGGGAGGTCGAATCTTACAAATATTCGAAAATGATGAAGCATGGAATCTTTCCAGTGATTTTCTATTGCTTATCGAACATGGATTTTCTACGCTAGCAAGGAAAGCATGTGAGTTCCTTGCCGAGGACAGTTATCAAATGTGCCCTTGGAATTTCCTAGATCTGACCTTTGATCTATCTCTTAAAACTCTTGGTCAATGCACACTAAATTTCCAACAATTATCTAGATTTTCCATCTACTAGTGGGGCCCACTGCCTTTCAGCTATCGCATCAAGAAGGATGGGATCTAGTTGCCCATCTCTCTTGAGAATCCCGAGTTTTTATCAGAATTATCTTGCAAAAATTGAATTTTAATATTTTCCATCCTTTCTTTTTGTGCAATTTTAATCATGACAGTCCAATTTCTTCAGATCTTAGATATTTTCTTTTAAAATTTTGAGGAAGCCATTCATCTCATATGATCCCCATGAAATTCAATGGCAAGAACTATATGGGCTGGTCTTTTCACATTAAAGCTTTTTGTAGAAGGCCAAGGCTTGGGTGGTTATCTTGATGGAGTTCCAATCTCCTCGGTTGAGAAAAACAGATCCATTTTGTGTCAAAAAAATTCTAATGTGGTCGGCCACTTTGTTCCTCAATTCTATTGAATCTATAAATCCTTTTCCATAGCCTCTGGGATGTCGATCCACTATAAAAAGTTGCATCATCAAACCAATAAAACTCAAAAGTTCTATTGAGATACTGAAGTGGCCAACTAAAATCAAGGGAATAAATTTTTTCAAGACTATTTTAATGGTTCAATTCTATAGATGGAGAAGAATTCCCTGATCCTTGCTTCTATTAGAAAGGATTTTCATATTCGTGCTCTTCAACTTCAAGACCAAATTCAATTTTGCTATTCTTTAATGAATCTGCATCTATGACACATAGATACTTCAAAATGGTCAAAAGCATCCGGAGGGGTCTGGATGTCCCCATCCATAGTAATCTCTAGATTTCTTTGACTTTTCTCTCCAATTAGCTGTTGATTTGTTATCAAATAAGATCCTAGAATTAGAAAATAATCTAATCATGTGTACAATGATTTCCTTGATCAATTTTTCTGGAGTTTTCTTTCAGTACTATTGAGGGTGTATCAGTTGATTGTAATAGTAGTGCACAGTCGACCGTGCTTGGTAAATAAATTAAAGACTTGAAGCCCTTTCTCTTCTTCTCCTCATTTCTTCTCGCTTCTCTTCCATTGTGGTGGTCTTATATTAGTTGCATGGATGTTGGTGTCTTGGAGTGATTTAGCCATTTGAACCCATAAGGAGAGAGAGAGAAAGACAGACAGTTTATAGTCCAGCATGTGAGTCCGGTCCTTGATCTGCTGGAACCAGGCCTTGTTAAGGGTCCATATGCATTTTGGTTGGTTTGATGTTGATCATTGGTTACTACTACATATATTTGAAGCTTGGGATTCCCGTCTTGATTTCGTTAGTTCTTGTTTGTGGTTAGCTTGTTGCTTGTGTTATTCTCCTGGAAGACGGCAATCAATCAATCTGGAAGACATCAATCTGTCTGGCAATTTCTGGCTGCTGTACTTATCAGATTAATTGGCTGTTAACCCTGTCAGTTGGTTTGGCCTCCATACTGAGTGGTTCTAGAATGTACTAAAGTCTAAAGATAATAGTAAAAAATCTAGTTTAGTATCTTTCCATAAATTTTTGTGTGATTTTCAGAACCTGCAATGGTTCAGATCTGTTCCCATGTATTTGTAGATTTCAGCATTTATAAGGTTTCTCAAATTGGGGAAAAAGCTTCTATGAATACGCCACAGCTACTGGAGTTACTGGAGTTTGACCATGGAGATATGACCTTGTCTTCATGACCAATTCCAAGATTACTCCCATCACCAAGTCCTGAAAACATAGTAAGAAGAATAAAAGGTTAGACCTTGGTGCAGATATTTGATATTACTTAAAACAAAAGAGATGGAATATATAATGTTGAGTCTGGCGGTGACTTTAAATCAACAATGACAACTCAGGATTCACTTTCAAAACAGAACAAAAGACAAGAAGACATACCACTCATGTTAAAGGACACATGGAGAGGATGAAGAAGAGTTACAACAGGCAACACCAAAATACAGCCAAATTAGAAATGAGAGGCCAGCAGATGATTCTCCAAGAGCATATAGAAGCATATTGTTCAATGATGGATCTCACTCCTATCAACAAATTTTCAAAAGGTGAACCTGCCTGATTATTGATATAATACGTCATATCACTAACAAAATTAATGTTATTCTGTATACTGGGACCTATTTTTGAAGATCTTATCAATCTTGTCCGGCATGCCACATGATCTTTCTCACAAGGTTGCATACATGGAGTAGAAAACACACCGATATATTAACTTTCCAATGGCAGTTGCTCATGAGGGAAAACATAGATACAGTTTATGAATACAAGCTTAATTTCATTTGCTTCTCTCCTGCTTTGTACTATTGTATTTATATTATATTATATATAATTTAACTTCTCTAAATGTAGGAAAATTGTCATCAACTTGTAGCCATTAGGTTTCTTCGAGTCACCAAATCAAGAAAAAAAAAGTTCATTGGGGATGCTCTATCTAATATTTGCCTTGTTGTATGTGTAGGTCATATTCTCTCGTCCGGGCAACCTGGCTGCTTTCAGTGATCCATACAAACGTCTATCATGTACCTCATGATTCTTCCTCCCAATCAATCTCCCCATTAAACCAAGTTTTTTATCCATATTTTTCAATTGAATGTTTTAATGCGCGCTCTCTCTCTCTCTCTCTCATGTCCAGTTACAACCATTGTATACTTTAAACTGAATTCATACTTCTGACAGGGCAATTGTCTTAATTGGATTTGTCAACTTATTGATTCATTGAAAGCCAAATTTGTGTTTGTATTGGATGATAACCGTGTCTAAAAGTGCCACTTTGATCTGATACTTCATTGGAGAACCAGCCTCATAAATGTTTCAGATCAGAGGTTACTCCAACAGTGCTGGAGGTTGAAGTTCTCCCACTTTGCTGCTATCAAAGATGGCTGAAAGCCTAATCTCAAGAAACCACCATCCATGGTTTAAATGTCTAACTGCTATGTAATATCAGCAACAACCAGTTAGTATAGCCTCATCAAACATCACTTGCACTTGCCCATAGGATAAACTAGCAGAACCCCATGCTATGCACGGATCCAGGAAACACCAAATGCACACACATATCTCAAAAAACCAAAACTAATTTCTAGAATCAGTTAAATCATCTAACTTGTGAACCTTTTATCTTGCTAAATATATATATATATATATATATTGGTCTTTATTCTTTAAGTTTGGAAACCTTTGTCTTGCCTATAGATATTTTTTTCGCTTAGTTTTTAGCTTAGGTCATTAAAGTTTTCAAGAAGTTCCTTTTTTTTATATTCATTTTTGGGGATGGGCTTATATATTTTACATCATTTTTCATTGTGGTGTTTTTTAGTCCTTTCTCTCTTTTTTTTTTATCCTCAATTTTCTTCTATTCGCCATATCATTGTTGTCTTCATCACTTTCTTTTGCTTATTATTCTTCTATCTTCTTTTTTTTATTTTATTTTATGGTGACCCTACAACCTGACACTAATGTTCCATATTAGTACTTTTTCTTTGCATTCTAGACCTTTGAAGTACACCTTCAAATGTCATTTTAATGTAGCCCTTTTTCTTGTGTGTGTTTATTCTTTAAGTTTGGAATCTTTTGTCTTGCTTAATTTTTTATTTTGTTTTAGTTTTTCTTTTCTCCTAATTTTTGGCTCGGGTCATTAAAGTTTTCAGGAATTTTTTTTTGTTTTTTTTATATTCATTTTTGGGGATGGGCCCATATATTTTACATTACTATTCATTGTGGTGGGTTTCACTCTCTCTCTCTCTCTCTCTCTCTCTATTATCCTCAATCTTTTTTACACTAATGTTCCATATTAGGTTATTATTATTATTTATTTATTTATTTTTGTTCTAGACCCTTGTAGTACACCTTCAAATGTCATTTTAATGTAGTCCTTTTTTTTGTGTTTATTCTTTAAGTTTGGAACCTTTTGTCTTGCTTAATTTTTTATTATTTTTTCTCTTCGTTTTTTGCTCAGGTCATTAAAGTTTTCATCAATTTTCTATTTTTTATGTTCATTTTTTGGTATGAGCCCATATATTTTTCATTATTTTTCATTGTGGTTGACTGAAGGGAAAGTACATTCAATGACACAGTATGAAAGGCCTAGACAGCAACAGAAAGTAATACAGAAGATAGGTAGTTAGATCTACTCAAGCTTGCTGCTGCATTATTTTAGGCGCAGTATTTTGCAAATCGTATAGAAGTAGACTTTACAGCCTTTTTAACCCACCATAAATTGTTTAAATCTTTTATCATTAATAAAAATAAGAATTAATTGGACCTTTACTTGTGGAAAAAAAAGGATATTGGATATTTTTAAACATCTGAAGCTACTAAGGGCGACATGAGAGCCTATATACCTTCAATTATAATTTTCACATGGACCACTTTCACCGCCCCATTAATTGCAACGATGGTTGGATCTACCCCTTATTAGTGACACTAGTTCTTCGGCGTGTTCCTCAACCTTCTAAGTCCTGCCTATATGTGAGCGCCCAACAATCATTGATCCGGCCTTGCAGTCATACATTAATCTTTCCCACCCGATGTGGATCGAAGACTTGAAAATCTTTGATATAACCTAGAAGGCAGATGATAAGAGCTCCTCTTAGGATTTGAGGCTTCCTATTAGCTCATGTACAAATGCATTCTGATGGTATATTAGATAAGTACAACAACTATAACCAACCACATTATGGGGCCCAATCAATACAACTAAAATGAAAATGTCTCCATGGTCAAATCATTTGGATTTCATATGACCTCATCTTGACATTCTCTAGGTCAATTGGACGGTTGTGATTATCAGACCAATTGGACCATTGACCTTGGACTAATTTTCATTTTCATCTTGGGTTTTAGCATTGTGGGCCCACCAAATAATTCACCTTCAATTGGACTCGACACCACTCAACCATTCGTGCATGGAGTTCTAAGTTGCACTTCAATTGTTTTTGTCTGTGGTGGATTGACACATCAAAGTATCATAAGATGATCATAACCATTGAATTTAACCATGGATAATGAGAACTACAGTGAACTTGGACCAACTTTTTTAGCCATCAATTCACAGGCCCCATGAAATTGATGTTATGGGTGTGAGGTTGATTCGATTAGGCCATGCATAGTATTTGTAATGTGGAATGGAATGCAAACATGGGGCGGGCAAGGGAGAAGATGAAGATAGAGGGAAAAATTAGGCTCTCACAAAACTCTGATATGAAGGTATTAGAGGAATTGGGTTCTCACCAAACTTTAATACAAGAAGCATTAGGGATTTTGAGGAGAACTCGAAGTAACTTGGGAAGATCTTACAACTTTTCATCAATCATCAATCATTAACTATTAGCCAAAGAGGCTTTACAATTCTTAAATAGATAAAAGACAACCCTATGACTAATCTGGACTCTCCAAAAACTTTTGACAGTCAAGATTACAATGCATTTCTTAGGTTAGAACTCAATCCCACTATCATCTTCTCTCAGCTTTATCCCCATCAATCTTAGAGTTGGCTTAGTGAGCAACTAGCTAAGGCCATAAATCCTACCCATCTTTCTAACATTGGTGCAGAATAGTGATATTTCTTTTTCATTCATTTTTTCTCATTAAATTAGTAATCTTTTGAATTATAAACTACATAAAGATGCTTGTAGAAATTAACTAAGTGTTTAGAATATTAGGAAAAAAAATTCTAAATGGGGCTATACATGACAATTATGCGGTACATATTCAATGGGGCTACACATTAACACCGCGCCCCCATCTTAGATGATCACCGGCCATCTCATCAACATTTGACAAAGCAAACTTTCATTGATTGTGTCTTATGATTATTTCATGTGATGTTGTGCATCAAACTAGAAATTCCTCTAGCAATTTCCTAATTGATAAGATAAACTAAGTGATGATGATGACTAATAGCTTACAGCTACTTTGTGATGTAAAATGAGTAGTAAACTAATTCTTGGAATAAAAAAGATATTGAGAAATCAAGTTGAAAGATTTTGACAAAATGTTAAATTGAAGAATTTTTTTATATTAAATTAGTCACACAATTGACTTCAACGTAGAAGTGCCCTCTAATATGATTATCAAATTTGTTAGTCTATAGGAATTGGCTTTCGTAGTTTGCAACATATCAAACCCATGGTCCACTTGATAGTGTGTTGCCTCTCTACCAATTACCAACCCATTTTACAAGCACAAAAAAGATAGCTAAAAAAAGCACTCAATCTCTTTGCACGCTAAAATGCAAGAAGGGTTTAGCAGATTAGAATAAAAAATATATATGTTGAAACAAAATAAAACAGATTCATGAATAAAGAATTTTATAATGTTTAAGATAGCCAAAGTAGATGGAGGAGCAACTTTTTTCAGAAAGTTGAAGAAAATATCCCTCTACCTAACGATTTGGTCAAATCTGCCTTTGACCATATGACCTTCTGATGTGTGTTGACATCACCACCCATGCTCATGGCGGACTGGGTTGCTGCAGTCGGGGTAGTCTGACCTAACCCGAACCTAGACCTAACCTGCCCAAGCTTGGACCCTCCTCCTTCATGTGTCCTACAACCCAGGGGAACCAAAATCAACTCCTCCTGTTCCTTAGTTGCAACGATGAAGGGCAGCAACGAAGGAAATCTTGGCAATGGCGGCTGATGTACTTGCCGACAGAGATACTTCTCCGGTAATGGAGCACACGAACAATGAATGGGAAGCAGTGTAGCAGGTGAGAACTGGTCTGAATCTGGATTCTGGATGCCCCTGTCAAAGCTTCTTTTTCTCTTCTCGTTTGTAATAAGAATCCTTCTACCTTCTTCAAAAAAACCAAACACCTTTCGCGTGTAGGGTTTTAACTCATGCTTGTGCTTCTCTCTCTTTGTTGAAAGGTGTTTTTCTTTTCTGTAGCTAAATGGTGAAAGGTTAAAAGTAAGGGTTTTAACTCTTAGGGGCAAAGATGGAATAAACAAAGGGGCTACATTGTACGATACACATATATGGGATATTTTTTTGGGTCAATACTATTTTGAAGAGTACAAAATCTTTTATACCCAATATGGGCAAATTCCCAAGAAGAAAAGGAAGGGAAGTTTTCCTTTCACTACCTTGACGAGAATGGAGGATAGAAAAACTCACAACAAAGATGGTGAGGCCCACTTTCTCTGGAGAAGATGGCTACGATGTTATTTGGCAATGGTGAAAGGAGATTTTGAGGTTGGTGGAGGCAGGGTTGTGAGGGTGCTATCTTTGGCAAATAGTGGGCGGCTCTGGGGTGGCGAGGAGGCGGTGATGGATGAAGACAGCGCTTGGTGATGAAGGCACTGGTACTCTCCGTGGTTGTTGATCATGTTGAAGATGATGAGATGCTTCACTGTGGTGTCTTTGGTGCAAATACGCAACTCTCTGCTTTTCTTCTTTCTTTTTTTCACATTCTTTTCTCTACTCTCTGCCTTTTTTTCCATCTGGGAAGGGTGACGATGGTAATGAAGATAGGGCCGAAGAGAGCTAGGGATTTGCGGACAACTGGGTGGGGGTCTTCAGGATGGCTAGGATGGGTTCGGGGGGTGCGATTTGGGTTGGGAATGGTTAGGTAATGTTTTTGGAGAGGAACAGGGGGGGGGGGGGGGGGGCATGGGCTTTTAGGGTTTGCGGTCTTGGGTTTCGGTTTGGTAGCGGTGTATGATCAGTGGGTTTGGGGTTTCAGATCTATTGGGTTTTAAATGTGGCAGATCTAGGTTCTAGGGTAGTAATGGGGTTCTACTTAAAGAGCTATTGATGGATTGGTTCTAAAATTTGGAAGTTGGGTTGTTTAGATATCTAGGAAGAGTGTCGGTGGCGGCTTGATGCTGATGTCAGTGAAGAAAAGGGGCTCATGATTAGTGAAGATGATGGCTTGTTGCAACGGTTGGATATCGAGAATCAGATTCAGACTGGATCGATCTTTGGCTTTGATACCAATTAATGCGGAGCAAAATGGAGATGTGGAGCGAGGAAGGGAGAAGGTGAAGATAGAAGGAAAAATTGGACTCTCACCAAACTCTAATCTAGCGGTGTTAGATAAATTGGGCTCTCACCAAACTCTAATTCAGGAGGCATTAGCGATTTCAATGAGAACTCGAACAAACTTAGGAAGATCCCACAACTTTTCATTAATAAGCAATCATTAACTATTAGCTAAAGAGGCTTTATAGTGCATAAATAGATAAAAGACCACCCTAGGACTAATCTGGACCATCCAAATACTATGACTGTCAAGATTAAAACACATTGATAAAACAACTTAAAAACTTAATAAAACCCTAAATAAACTAAGATAGGTGGGTTGGGCCTAAAGGCGGGTTGACCCACGGGGACCATGGGTCTATCCTACATCAATTTGATTTGAACCAGTTTTTTTTCCAAGAATGCAAATGCCAAGAGTGGGGCGCAAAGTAGATAAGATGATCAAGAGTCCTATGCTCACTATATTGGCCATCCAATCATTGCAACATCATCTCAAGTGGGGCCCACTATGTAGGACTACCATGGGTTAGGTAATGCCCCCTATCTACTAAAGCAGTCCTTCCCTCCCCCACATTCAATATGCCGATCCAAATGCTCCCCACTCTTTTTCAACTTCCAACTCTCTACAATTATCCTTTTTCCTCTCTGTATCCTTCATCAGGTAAAACAAACAAACAAAGAACGAAAACAGGAAAGATAATCTACTGTGATGGTTTTTGAGGAGATGAGGAGTGTAGGTTGCAAGCTAAACCTCTGCACTTACAATGCACTGATCCAGATGCTTGGGAACAAGGGAAGATTTGTAGAGACGGATGTTTTTGAAGAGGTAAGGTCCCGTAGGATATGCACGTCGTCAACCCGTTGATGGAACTTTCCACTTGGTTGAATCTAAATGGCCTAGTGTGGTAAAGTGAGTACTAAAGTCATGACCTTCCTTTTGTGGAGCTGTTGAATCTTAGTTCTTTTTATATGAATAAGTGTATGATGCTCGATTTTAGTGTTTTCCTCTTATAATTTTTTTTTTTGGCTTATGCCAGAGTTGGACTTTTACGTGAAGCAGTGGAACTCAAGATCAAGATGGTCAAAAAGGGTATCAACCCTGACATGCTCACTTATACAACCCTATCGTCTAGATTTGAGAAGGCTGGGAAAGATGAATCTACTATGATGGTTAGGTATAGTGTCTGGTTAGTTTTGTGTGTAGTGAAGTGAAAGTGGGTTGTGTGCTTGTGTTTGATGGTGCAATGATATGGGTGATGAAGATGGTGTAGATAGTGAGAAAGTGAGAAGGGAGATGGTGATGATGGCTGTGAAGTAGATAATAGGGATGTGGTGAGATTTTTGAGTTAATAAGGTGGGTCTAATTTTAGAGGAAGAGGTAGTATGGGTTCTGATTGGTTTTAGAAGTGGGCACAACTAGTCTGGATTGTGGTTGTGTGTGTGATGGGTTTGTTTTGGTGGTGATGATGAAGTGGGTTGTGGTGATGAGTGGTGCACAAAGGAGGGAAAAAGGTGGTGTTCGAATCGGTTAGGTATGGTGTCTAGTTGGTTTTGTGTGCAGTGAAGTGAAAGTGCATTGTGTGCTTGTGTTTGATGGGGCAATGATGATAGGTGATGAAGATAGTGTAGATGGTGAGAAAGTGAAAAGGAGGGAGATGATGGACATAATGATGATGGCTGTGAAGTGGCTAAATATGGCTGTGGTGAGATGTTGCTATGGGTGGACTGGTTGTAGTGAAGAGATAATGTAGGGATGGAGGAGGTGGCTGTTGGAGCTATATGTGGTATAACAAAGTGATGAGTTGGTAATGTGTTCAGTGGTATGGGTTGAGGGCTGTGATAGAGATATGGTGGCTGGGTTGTGGTGATTGATTAGGTGGTGATGGGTGAAGGAGAGGATATTTGTGTTGGTGGAGGTATTGTAGGCCGATCTCAGATCCGACTTAGGTCACAGGCCCGCAGGCCAATTGATTGATCCTTGATCTCCTCAAGGATCCTTATCCTTATTTAGATAGTTTTTATTAATTAGTTACTTCCTATTTTATGTTGAGTGGAGATTAGAACTTGCTTAATTTATTTTTAGCAAGCCATGCTTGTTTAGAGTTAGTCTTTCTTACTTTAGAAACAATCACTCCTATATAAGGAGTTATTCATTGTAGTAGAGATCCTTTTTTCAATAATAATCCAATTTTTCGATAGTTTTTCTCTTTCTAGTTTTGATCGTGAGTTTCATTGTGATATTGAATCCATCTTCGGATTCGAACAATCCTTCGGGAGATTGTTCTACAATCAATTCGAGATCTAGGGTTGCGCCAGGAGGTGATTTGTTGATGTGCTTCCTGTGAAGTGAGTTTGGTAAGGACGGGTTGAGGCAATGTTGAGAAGGTTGTCTGGTATGGTTTTGGAAGTGTCAGAGGCAATGTTGGGGCGATGGCGAGTTAGAAGTGTCATAGTTATTCAAGGAAATGAAGAAGGCAAGGTTTGTACGTACATGAGAGAGACACATTCAATACTTTGATTAGTGCCTATAGCAGGTGTGGATTATTTTACTTTTACTAGGCTATTTTACTTTTACCAAGCTATGGAGATTTATATAAGAATATGATGCAGGCCAGATCCAAGATCCAACCCGACATTGATGGGCCCTACTTGATCCATGATCTCCTCAAGATCATGGATCCCTATCCTTAGTTAGATAGTTTTAATTAATTATTTATTTCCTATTTTATGTTTAGTTGAGATTAGAATTTGCTTAATTTATTTTAGTAAGCCATGATTGTTTAGAGTTAGTCTTTTCTACTTTAAAAACAGTCACTCTTATATAAGGAGTCTTTCATTATAATAGACATGCTTATTTTCAATCAATTAAAGTTCTCTTTTAAGATTTATCTCTTTAATGGTGTTTTTCCTCTTATGAGAGTACACTAGGGGCCAGATCCATCTTTGGATTTGAATAGTCATTTAGGAGATTGTTTTATTATCAATTGGAGATTCGGGGCTACGCCAGTTTGGTATTAGAGCCTAAATCTGGTTGCCGGGGCAACATCGTCTTTCCTAGAATTCATCTCTCCACCCATTGTTTGCCGTTCACCCTCTCCCACCATAACCGAAGACCCTAGCAGCCTCACACCAATCTCGTCACCCTGTGGCCATCCTGAACCTTGTTCCTAACCATTCTCAACACCCTGTTCATCTAACAGCCACACCTTCAACCCATGAATCCATCTCTCAACCCCTTTTAACCCTCATCCCAAAGAAAACCCAATTTCATACCCTTTCTCATCTCCAATCCATAGACCAGAACCTTAAATCAACCCAACCCTAACACCGCCCCTTATCCCCACCATCTCGAAACCATCACCATTATCCACACCCATGATCGAAACCACCCCCTTTGCCTGATACCCACTCTTCTTTCAAAAACCACGACCACCCTAATCCAAGTCTCCTTCCTCCAATCATTCCATGCTTAACCCCAAAGCCACCGAAACCCATTCTCTCCCCAAGCCATAAAACCAATACCTTCAGTCCCCTTCGACTTCTGTCACAACCCAACCCCATCAAAAGAAGAAACAAAAAAGGAGAACGAAGAAAAAGACAGAGAGAGAGAGAGAGAGAGAGAGAGAAACTAGTACTGGCACCGTTGGCTTTCGTCGTTGTCTGCCTCCAGCCCTAGCACCATTAGCAGCAACGGCTAAACAGCACCTCGACGATCACCGTAGCCTCCATCGCACCATCGCAGAAGCAGGTGGGTTTCATTCGTATTGTGCACCAGTTTTGTATACTTGGCAGTAGCGGAACCGCCGCGTAGCGACCTGCAACTCCACACCAACCAGGCCAGTCACTGGAGTTCTCCTCTGTCTCCTTTCTTCTTCCTGTTGCAAAACAATAAGACCCTCTTTGCTTCCTTTATTTTCTCCTCTGGACAAACTTTGAGACCTCACAATACGTCTCAAGGGCCATCTTGTTGAACCTAAGTCTGGATCTAATCCAAACCCCATCTTAATAGCAATAGGACAGGCCACTTGCCTGATTGGGCTTACAGCAGGTCTGACTCGACCAATTGAACCCAACAACTGTTTGGACCTAAGTTTGGGTTAGTCCGACCCGAGTGAAAAAAAAGGTGCCATAATCCATTCAATTTAGCCTATTCCATTTGGGCCATTGATCTTGAGCAGTGATATTTAGGCCTTCTAGTATCTGATCAATGAACCATCTACTCCAATTTATTTCACTTATCCACATCTACACAGCAGGTTGGTTTATTTTTCAAAAGAGTTAAATGTCGTTCTCCTTACATCGAAATCATCATGAGAATTTTCGGACACTCAGTTGAAGTCCAAAGATTTGTCTATAAATACAAATATAGAGAATAGTATTGTGAGAATGAATTCTACTTTGAGCAATTTCTCAATTTGAAGCAAGATGAATTAATAGTTCATGAATATGCCCACCAATTTCGAGAGTTGGAAGATATCTGTGAGCTATAGGAGACTGAAACACATATTTTGGGTTGTTATATTAGAAGTTTGAGACTAGACATCTTGGAGAATATGAAATGTTGTAACTCCAGTCAAGAGGCATACTTAGAAGCCTTTCGTGTTGAACATATGCTTAGAAAGTCCCGCATGTGCCAATGTGCATTTTAACAAAAATAAAAAGCACATGTTGTTGAAAGACTTTTTGCCCAAGAAGATAATCCCACACTTGTCATTCGCCGCCTCCTTAACACAAATGAAAAAGAAAAAAAAGAAATGGAGAGAGGGAGAGAAATTCCACATGCAGGCGAGAGTCAAAGATAGAGCTATTAATTTGATCATTGACACTGGTAGTGCAATAAATTTTGTCGCACAAGAAGTTATTAACAAGCTTCATTTGCCAACTGAGAAGCTTCGTAAGCTCTACCGGGTTACATGGACTAATGGTTATATTATTCCCATAACTCATAGATACTTGGTATCATTTAAGGTTGGTAATTATGAGGACAAGATTTGGTATGATGTGATCCATATGAATATTGCTCATATTATTTTTGGACGACCATGGATTTTTGATTGGAAAGCCCGCCATGATAAAGAGATGAACACATATACTTTTCCGTGGGAAAGAAAATGAATTGGACTATGTCTATTGCCATTAACAACTCGATCTTCATCCACATCATCATCTTCAACTAAAAACCAAAGCAAGATAAAAAGGAAGAAATACAGGATCATGACATCATGATTGCACCAAAGGAGAGATGCCAGCTATGACAACTGAAATTAAGGATGCAACAACACAAGATCAAGGCAATCTCATGAAAATTTTAGAACAAGAAGAATATGTCCAAGATAGTGTTAATCAAGGGCCACAAAAGGTAGAGGATGAACAAAAACAAGTGCACATTGCAGAATTTGATCAAAAGGCTTCTAAAGAAGAGCACAGAAAAGTAGATATTAAAGACATTGATCGGTTTAGTGATACTATTGAACATCCAAAAGAATTGATTATCCCGCCACTTCTAGAAAATCCAATTAGATCATCAACAGTGATATCCATTGTTCTAGTTGTTTCATAAGCAGTTCAAGTTATTGAAGTCCCCCACACTGACTTCATATTCGGAGATCACATATGGATTTTTGCCAATCAACAATTGAAACATCTACTAGTCTGTTCACACATCTGAGCTCCATGTGAAAACCAACAGTCGAGAACATTCCAATATTCTTTTACATGGAAGAAAAGAATGCAGCAAGTTTTCACACCATGTCATCTAAATGTAGATCAACAGAAAAAGCAAAAGTTTGTGCAATTGATTTTCAACCTCGGTGAATGTTTCCCTCATTTGTGGTTGAACTCCTCCCGGCATTTCTTAAGTTGGCAAACTCATCGGAGTTGAGTTTTTTCAAGATAGGGAGAGCTGATGCAGGCCAGATCCAACATCCAGCCCAACATTGATGGGCCACTTTGATGGGCCCCACTTGATCCGTGATCTCCTCAAGATCAGGGATCCCTATCCTTAATTAAATAGTTTTAATTAATTAGTTATTTCCTATTTTATGTTGAGTCGAGATTATGACTTGCTTAATTTATTTTAGTAAGCTATGATTGTTTAGAGTTAGTCTTTCTTACTTTAGAAATAGTCACTCCTATATAAGGAGGAGTCTTTCATTGTAATAGACATGCTTATTTTCAATTAATTAAAGTTGTCTTTTGAGATTTATCTCTTTTATGGTGTTTTTCCTCTTGTGAGGGTACCTTAGGGGCTGAAATCCATCTTTGGATTCAAATAATTCATTGGGAGATTGTTCTACTATCGATTAGAGATTCGCGGCTGCACTAGAATGCTAACAATAGGCATAGGTCCTGATGTGAGAGACAGAGAGCAGAAAGAGAGAGTTGGAGAAGTTGGAACCGTGAGAGTGAGATAGAGGAACGAACATGTGCGGGAGGGAAAGGTGAGGCAGTTGGGGAGATATGTGAGAGGAAGAGAAATGGGAGAAAGAGGAGGCGGGTAGAGATAGGGGAGGCATGTTGAGAAAATGCCACCTCTTTTTTTTCCTAAAAAAATCTAGAAAATTAGGATTGGGGTTTTGGGAAGCTATCATTAACTCATTAAGAACCACTTATAAATAGTATATAAGAATCTAGATTAGGATTGTTTCAAGACTCAAGGTCCCCCCAAAATATGGATCTGTTGTTGGGCCAGTTAGACTCAAATCCATTCCTTGCTCCACTTCATATCGGGTTCGGCTCATATTGTTCCATGATCGAATAAAAGCCTGTGGGCATCCTTTAGATTAAGCTTGTTGAAACTTACAAGACAAATTGTGTAGAATAAAAACATACAATCATTCATCAACAAATATGTTTGAGTTTTAACTTGTCTAAGATTCACACAGTATAAACCTCTTTAAACCCATGTTCCAGGTGACCAGCCCATAGCAAATTCAAGCCCTTGCATCATAGGTTCAAATTCCATGAAATTAAAAGAATAAAGAAAGCTATAAAGAATAATGCATTTCCTTTATTTCCTATTTATTCTCTGGCCACCAATCGAAGGGTCAATATTCTCCCATCAAGAAGATCTTTTGTCATTGGGCCACTCATCAAGGGACTGGCTCACCAAAGCCTAAATTTGAACAAACTATGAGTTGTTTTTTCTATCTTTCTAATGGGCTGCAAATATGGAATTGTAGGATTTATGAAAGATTTCCTACATTGTGAGGTTCGATGCATGGCGAAAACATGGGAATGAACCATAAGTATCAAATTCCCAACTCTTCTGTTGGCCATGATCGATTCATGCCAGTCATGAAGTAGGGTAGGATAGAAAGGTCTTGGCATGAATTAATCCTGCAATCTCTCCACCCTCTCCTCAAACTCCATCCCCACCCATTCCGCCTTTTACCCGTCTACCTCTCCTACCCCATCTCCTGCTCCCTTACTCTCACCCTACCCCACAATGCTCCCACCCCTTTCTCCCTCCTCCAAGACATATCTATGACAGTGACCCCTTTGTTGGCATATCGTTCAAGGCTATACCCACCTTCCATGCTCTTTCCAAGCCAACCTCTTCCATCGGGCACATGGCCATGGTGTTGTCCACGTATGGGAAGATTTACAGAGGGTGGTCTATGTTGGTGTTGTTTATTTTTTGCACAGATAAAGAGAGATGAGAGAGTATAGTAATGACCATATGGTGCTAAGATGAGGTTGCAAGTGGAGGTGGTGTTGTTGGTGTTGGTGTGTGATGGTGAAATGTTGGCTGTTATGGGTTGTGTATTGTGTATAGATGGGTGCAAGTAACAAAGTTGCGTGGTGAAGAGATGAGAGAGTTTTCACACCTTGATTTCTCTTGGTCAATTGAAAAATGAAACTTCTTCCCTTGAAATCATGCTATTCTTGATGTCCTCCCACCAATGCCTGGCCTTAATGCTTGGCCTTCGTCTCTGCTTCTCTCATTATCTTGCTCTCTGAGTCGATTCTTCTTAATTTCTTTTGTTTCTTCTTTTTTTAATTTTTTTTGTTCTCCTCTCTATTTGGGGTGGGAGATGGAGAGCAATTACACGGAGTGGGAAGCTTCTTTTTTTTTTTTTTTTTTGTTATTTGAGGTAGTTATACCATGTTAGTTAATTTAGAAAGAGAGAGATAGAGAGAGGGGACACTAGGTGTGGATGGAGGGATTGACACGTGTATTTTCTTTCTTTCCTAAAATTTTGGGAAATTAGCACTGGGGTAGTGGAGGCTTATGGTTAACCGAAGAACAACCACATCTAAATAGATATATAGATTAAGACACGATAGTTAGTTGATACAACTAAAACTACCTTGCAGACCATTACAACCTGTTTAGATTTTTCACCTAGTAGAGCATGTTTGTTTGCATAGGATACATAGGAATTCATGATCAAATGAGCTCCAAAAGATTATTGAGGGCAGGGGGTGAAGGATTGTCACGCCCCCAAAACTATGCCGGATCCAAACCCGGTTCTAGAGGTGTGAGAAGTGGGGTCAATTAAAATTTTTCTTACATAAATGATATGGGCCCCAATTCCGAGTGGATCGAAGTCCTTCGTGAGGCTATACTTGGTGATCAAGCAACCATAATTACACGCAGAACTGAAATCTATAATCATCGCTGATGAATATCATACATCAACCAAAGAAAAAATCTCAATAATAATAAAATCAAGGTCAAGTGCTTCGAAGCATAGTAATTAAAGTTATAATTTCAAGACAAATAAATTTAAATGAATAACTAATGGCCTCAAATATGACCTTATTACATAATCTAAAGTTTCCAATCTCTGCACCAACTCTAAGACACCTTAGACGATGTCATCGATGCTCCACTCAACAACTTCGCCATCTGGTAGAATCACTTGCATCACCTGACCCTCGGTTCAGTACCGTTAATGGAACCTAGACACCAAAAGTAGTGGTTCAGATTGACATAATCAGGCAAGAGGGTAAATTGCAAGCAATGGTGTTAATCAATTAATTTAAAACATATATTACAGTATGCCCCAAAACATACTGAATGCAAACCCAATGACATGAATGCATAGAAACAGGTGTCCCTGCAAATACAATATACCAAAATGGGTACTCCCATAAATATAATACACAAAAACGGGTATTCCCATAGACAAATAAACAAAAATGGGTATTCTCGCTAGATATAACAAATGGCACAACTGTGTACCATATTCCATAATACACGCTGATTTGATGGCATACGTCCACCTCCGAATTACAGTCGATCAGATATACATATATATATTTTTACAAATACATATGTCTACCGATGTAGAATGAACCATGATATGAAACCCTTAATTCCAATATTCAACCCAATATCAATTTGAATAGTTAGACTTTTAAACTTGAAAGTGTATTATAATCGTGTGTCAATTCAAGTTCTCTTAGGGTAAGCACTAATCCACCTAATGGTCATAATTAGTTAAATATAAATATGAGAACCAACCCTCTTTCATAATGGAAATGTGAGTCCAAGATGCCGATATCCTACTTTCAGTGTCTATCATGTGGTACTCCTGAACCTCACATTCCCATCCCAAACTAAGTCCAAATCTCATGTGAACATTCAACCAATTTCCTAAAGAAAAAGGAATCCAATTATGTATAGTTAATGTATTTTATAAAGTGGGTAAAAGATGTTCAAATTCCAAATTCAAATTTAAATCAAATTATGATTAAAAAGGGAAAGGGAATAATTAATTCCATAAATATCATTGTTGTGTATAAATACACCTTATTATTTTACACAAAACAAAAGGTACAAATCTCGGATCCCAGTTCAAAATTTAAAATCAAATTAAAAATCCAAATTAGAATTATAAATACATTCTAATTAATATTTAATCACTATCAAATACATCTTAGTTAATTTCTAATCAATCTAAATAAAACATTTCTCTGTTATCCTTTGATCAGTTTGGTGATCAAACAAACCCCAATGATGAAGATTACTAAGAGGAAGAATTAAATTATCAAAAATCTAGGGACAGAATTTGAATCTGTGTCTATGCATCCACAACAAACATGTCGACAATATCTTCTGGTACTGTATCATGCCTTCGTGTAAAATAATTCTCAACTAAACAAATAGTCATTGGTCATCACACCATAGTAAGTCGATGAGAAGTTCCACTCACCTAGAATAGATGATCGGTGCTCATGCTGTGAGAAGTCGTGAACTGAACATCCACTTCTTCTTAGTGAGTCTCTATTCACAACGAAAAGTACAGCCTTTGTTAGATCTTTCTCTATCTCCTCCCCCAACCCCTTGTTGTTTTTTCTTTGGAGAAGGTGAGGAGTACAAGATAGAGACCTCTCTTTTATAATAGATATAGACTCCATATGAGGAGTCACATGAAAGTCCTTTGAAATTGCCCACATGAATAATTACTCTTGGGTACTCCAAGAGTCTTGCCTCTTGGTATTCGAAGTTGCTCTTGGGTATTCCAAGAGTCTCACCTATTAATATTCAGAGTTACTTTTGGGTATTGAGCCCTAAGTAGCACTTAGTTGAACCTGATAAAACTTAGCCCATTGTCCTAATCCAACCTCAAACCGAGCTGCCCAAAAATAGCCCCATCTAAGATAGATTGGCCTGTAAGGCTAAGTCAGGGTTGTTACACATTAGGTGCTTATGTAACGATTGCTGTAACCATTGGCAGCATGACTATAGAATCGTGAGAAGTCATTTGCACACTCATGGAATGTTGGTCTCAAACTATCACACCCCCAAAACTGTGCCGGATCCAAACCCGGTTTCAGCAGTATGAGAATTGGGGCCAATTAAAATTTTTTTAGCATAAACATTATGGGCCTCAATTCCAGTGGATCGAAGTCAATCGTAAGGCTATGCTTGGTGATCAAGCAACTATAATCACACGCAGAGCTAAAATCCATACTCATCGCAGATGAATATCATATAACAATTATGTAACAAGTCCCATTAATAAAAAAATCAAGGTCAAGTCTTTGAAGCATAATATTTAAAGTTATAATTTCAAAACAATAAACTTAAATTAATAAACTAATGGCCCAATCATGGCCTTATTACATAGTCTAAAGTTTCAATCTCTGCACCAACACTAGGACACCTCAGATGATGTCATCAGTGCTCCACTCAATAACTCCACCATCTAGCGGAATTTCCTGCGTTGCTTGACCCTTCGGTTTGGCACCGGTAACGGAACCCAGACACAAAAAGTAGTCAGTCAAATTGACATAATCCAGCAAGAGGATAAACTGCAAGCAATGGTGTTAATCAATTAAAGTAAAACATATTTTACAATTTGCCAAAAACATACCAAATGCAAACCCCATGACATGGATGCACAAAAACGAGTAACCCCGCATATACAATATACCAAAAATGGGTACTCCCGCAGATATAAATACAAAAATGGGTATTCCCGCAGACAGATAAACAAAAACGGGTATTCCCGCCGATAAATATATAACAACGGGTATTCTCGCAGACAGATAAACAGAAACGGGTATTCCCGCAAATAAATATACAAAAATGAGTAATCCCACAAACAGATAAACAAAAACGGGTATTCCCGCCAAATATAACAAAAGGCATAGTTATGTACTATAATCCACAGTACACGTTGACCCGATGGCATACGACCACCTCCGAACTGTAGTCGGTCAGATATATATATATACAAATATACTTATTTACAAATACATATGTATACTGATGCAGAATGAACTATGATAAGAAACCCTTAATCTCACTATTAAACCCAATATCAATTTAGTATTTACACTTTTAAATTTAAAAGTGTATTATGATCGTGTGTCAATTCAAGTTCTTTGAGGATAAGCACTAAACCACCTAGCGGTCATAGTTAGTTAAATATACATATGAGAACTAACCTTATTTCACAATGGAAATGTGATTCTACGATGCCAATATCCTACTTTCAGTGTCTATCATGTGGTGCATCCCGAATCTCACATTCTCATTTTGAATTTAGTCTAATTCTCTTGTGAACATTTAACTAACTTCTCTAAAAAGACAACCCAAACTTAATCAAATTATGATCAAAATAAGGAAAAAGAAATAATTAAGTTCGTAATTATCATTGTTGTGTATAGTTATACCTTATTATTTAATATAAAACAAAGGTCCAAATCCCAAAATTTTGGTTCGAAATGTAAACTCAAATTAAAAGTCCAAAGTAGAATTATAAATACAATCTACTTAAGATTTATTCACCCCCAATTACATCTTAGTTAGTTTCTAACCAAACTAAGTAAAGTATTAATCACAATTACATAATTTCCAATTAAATTTATAACCAATCCTGACTAAATTTCTAATAACATCGAATTAAAATTTAATTTAATAAAATCTAATCCCCATTAGCACACTAAACCCTTAATCAAAATATAACATTTTAAACTCTTTATAAATAATATCCTAACCTAATTATTTATTTAATATTATATATATTCTAAAAAAATGGCCTAGCCTAATGGACCAGGCCCACCAGTCCGCCAGCAGACCCGATCTACCAGCATGCTCGGTCTGCTGGCAGACTAGGCTGCTAGCCAGGCAGTAACACTGGCAACAAGGCTGCGCTACATGCGGCGCTGCTGCCGAATTTTTTTTTTAAACATATATAAACAAACCTTGTATTTATGAAAGAAAAGAAGATTAAATATCTAAGATTAATCCTAAATCAAAGTATTAAACCTGAGTGAAGAAATCGTACAAAAAGTTTAAATCCAAGTGAAGAAATCCTACAAAAAGCATGTTAACCAACAAGCAACTAAAACATATTACAAGTAACCAAAAGCCATTATTTACAACTATCCACTTGCTTGGACCTTAAAGCCAAAAGCAAATCTGAAGATTAGAAGATCCAATCTTGGTTTTTCCCTGGAAAACTTTTAGGGCTTGGTTGCAGAAAAAAGGAAGAAAAAGAGAGAATGGGGAAGACCCTAAGGGTTTATATTAAGAGGAGGTTTTTCTAAATTACAAAGAAGGGCTCCTTGCTTTCTACTAAGTTTTATGAAATTCTAAAAAGAGTCTATTAGCCTAAAAGGGTCAAACAACGTAAACCCAAAGCCCAAAAGTGTATACTCCGACATAACCCCTCTTAACCCAACTCAAACCCGACAGACTGCTATGACCCAAAATAAAAATTTGGGGCATGACATCTCATCCCCCTTAAGGGCCCGTTTGTTAATTTAACTGGTAGGGTGAAGTGAGGTGAATGGTAATTTTAAAAGATAAAAAAATGAGAGGAGTTAAATCAATCAAATGATTAGATTTTGTTTTTTAGTGAAAAGAGAATAAAACTTTTTGACTTTTTAATTAAAAGTAGATACTTTTTGTTTGTTAGTGGGATGAAAAAGTAACTTTATGAATTTTTGTGTAAAAAGGTAAAATAATTTTTTTTGAAATGTGGTATTTTGATTTGATTTTTTTTTTTTTTTTTTGTTGTTGTATGGTGAAATGAAAGATGACTTTAACTTTACAATGAGGGAAAATTAACAAACGGGCCCTAAAGGACATTTGGTCCTTAAAATGACTAACGTACCTCAGGAAAAAGGTGTGGATACTGTCGCTACACTTCGTCTCTAAGCTCCCACGCTGCTTCCTCCGGGCGATGATGACTCCATTGAATTTTCACCCAATGGATGACATGCTTTCAAAACACCTGCTCTTTGGTGTTGACAATCCCCACCGGCTGCTCAGCGTATGTTGTATCATCCTGCATTTGCAACGGCTCATACTACAACACATGCGAAGGGTCTGCTACATACTTCTTTAACATAGAAACTTGGAAGACGTTATGAACACCTAACAGCTCTGGTGGCAGTGCTAACCGATATGCCACGTCATTGACCTTGCCGATAATCTAGAGCGGTTTCACATATCTTCGGGAAAGTTTCCCTTTCTGCCCAAACCGCAAAGTACCACGCGTAGGTGATACTTTCAGAAATACATGGCCACCAACCTCAAACTTAAACTCTCTCCTCCTTCTATCTGCATAAATCCTTAGGCGACTACAGGCAACCTTCAACCTTTCCCAAATCTATTTTATCTTGTCACTGGACTCTCCAACCATAGACGGTCCATGAAAACTGCAAGCTCCAAAATTCGACCAACATATAAGGGTTCGACATCTTCTCCTGTACAAAGCTTCAAAAGGTGCCCTGCCAATGCTAAAATGGTAACTGTTGTTGTACGCGAATTCACATAGAGCCAAGCTTTCATCCCAACTAGTCTTGAAATCCAAAACACATGCCCTTTAACATATCCTCCAATGTTTGGTTTGCACGCTTTAGTTGTTCATCTGTCTAGGGATGATAAGCTGTACTAAAACTCAGCTTGGTTCCTAAGGCTTCTTGCAGTGATACCCAAAACTGAGATACAAACTTACTATCCCGGTCAGAGACAATAGAAACTAGTGCTCCATGCAATCTCACAACTTCCTTAATATACAAATCTGTCATTTTCTCCATTCTTTGACCAGTTTTGAATGGTACAAAGTGGGCTGACTTAGTCAAACTGTCCACTATCACCCAAATAGCATCAAATCCCTTTCTAGTATTAGGCAATCCAGACACAGTCCATAGTGACGTGCTCCCACTTCCACTGAGGAATCTCCAACTGATGCAAAAGACCTAGGGGTCTCCTATAATTTGCTTTAATCTGCTGGTAGACCAAACATTTTCCAACAAATTCTGCGTTATCCTTTTTCATATTCTTCCACCAATAGTGATCCTTCAGGTCGTGATACATTTTAGTACTGCCTGAATGAATAGTATACCGAGTATAGTGTGCCTCGACCATGATTTCATCCTTCAATTCTGGAAAATCAAGCACACAAATTCTTCCTTTATAATATAAAATATTATCTCCCAACTTAAAATCAGGCCTCTCATCCATATGATCTTCGATTCTTGTTATCTCGAGGTCTAGTAACTGGTATTTTTTGATCTTTGGAAGTGATTCGGGTTCCCACGAGAATATACTAGCCAACACTGCTTGCTCACTGATAGGCTGGAAATAAACATCCATATCTTCCACACATCAAATCCAAAAGTATTCTGCAATTAATCCTCCAGTGAACGCTGCTTTTCTATTTAGAGCATCTGTCACTACATTAGCCTTCCTGGATGGTACTTCAACTCAAAATCGTAATCCTTAATATATTCTATCCATCTCCTCTGTCTCATGTTCAAATCACCCTATGTAAAGAGATATTGAAGGCTCTTATGGTCTAAATGTACTTCAAAAGTGGCTCCGTAAAGATAATGTCTCCACATCTTCAAAGCAAAGACCACTGCTACTAGCTCGAAGTCATGGGTTGCATATTTCTGGTCATGATCCTTCAACTGTCTGGACCCATAAGCCACCACCTTCCCATGTTGCATGAGAACACAACCAAGTCCAACTCCGAATGCATCAGTGAAAATCACAAAACCATCATTACCAGCAGATAAGGTCAAAGTAGGGGTTGTAGTCAACCTTCTTTTTAACTCCTGAAAACTTTGCTTACAACCTTCATTCCACGCAAAAGGAACTCCCTTACGAGTCAATCTCGACAGTGGGGCCGCTATTGAGGAGAATCCTTCCACAAATCTGCGACAATAACCTGCGAGGCCTAGGAAACTTCAGATCTCCGACACTGTTTTCGGTCTATCCCACTTTACTACTGCTTCAATCTTTGTTGGGTCCACCGCTAAACTTTCCTTAGAGATGATGTGACAAAGGAATCCTACCTGTTCCAACCAAAATTCACACTTACTTGCCTTAGCATACAACTGGTGTTCCCTCAATAACTGCAATGAAGTACGAAGATATTGAGCATGCTCTTCCCGATTCTTCAAATATACAAGTACACTGTCGATAAATACCACCACAAACTTATCCAAGTACTGTGCAAAAACCCTATTCATCATAGCCAAAAAAGCTGCCGGCGCATTTGTCAACCCAAAAGACATCACAAAAAATTCGTAGTGACCATATCTAGTTCTGAATGCAGTTTTTGGAATATTCTGATCTCGTACCCTCAACTGATGATATCCTGACCTCAGATCAATCTAAGAAAAATATTGAGCAGCTTGCAATTGATCAAACAATTCATCGATTTTCAGTAAAGGATACTTGTTCTTGATGGTTACTTGATTCAATTGTCTATAATCAATACACATTCTCATAGAACCATCCTTTTTCTTCACAAATAACACTGGAACCCCCCAAGGAGAGACATTCGGTCTAATAAAACCCTTGTTCAATAGCTCTGGCAATTGCACCTTGAGTTCTCTCAACTTAGCTAGGGCCATTCTATAAAGGGCCTTCGATATCGGAGCTGTGCCCGGCACAAGCTCAATTGCAAAGTCAATCTCACGGATCGGCGACAATCCAGGAATACCATCGGGAAAAACATCTGGAAACTCAGACACCACTGGTATCCCCTCTGCTGCTTTAGTCCATTTATCCTCCGTGATAAACACTATATACCCCTCAGAACCTTTCATCAACAACTTCATAGTCTTAATAACTGAGATCACATGAGTAACAACCTTCTTCTTAGATCCCATAAATAGCACCTCGGTGCCGTTATCAGCTGTTAACTTAACTGTCTTGGCACAGTAATGCATAACTGCACTATGAGTAGCAAGCCAATCCATACCCAAAATGGCGTCAAAGTCATTCATCACCAACAGTATTAAATTAGCCTTAAACACAACTCCACTTATCACCAATTTTCAATCAGGGTAGTATTTCAAACAACTACCCTTTTTACCCATAGGGGTAGCCACAATTAAATCAAATGGCAGCTCATTTGCTTTAACACCAATCTTCAAGGCAAAACTAGGGGAAATATACGAATGCGTTAAACTGGGATCAAATAAAGTTTTAGCATGACTATCACAAATAGAAATAGTACATTCCACAATGTTCTCTGCAGCATTAGCTTGCTCCTGGGTCATGGCATACACTCTGCCTACCTGTTGCGGCCTTGATTGCTATCTGTTAGGCGCTGGTGGTCGCTGAGGTCCTTTTTGAGGTCGGGGCTACTAGGGAGGTCGGTACAACTATATCTGTTGCTGTGGTGCCTGGGGTCATTACTGTCGCGAGGGAGCTGGAGTTATCCGTCTCAGCGGCTGTGCTTGAATAGGAGCTCCCTGTGTAGATGCCTGCCAATACTGTTAGCCTTTCTCTTTAGGGCAATCCTTAACTTGATGACTAGTGTCTCCACAGTGAAAACACCCCCTGTCTACCTCCAACACTTAGATGTTGGGTGGTTATTACCACAAATGCCACAACACTCCCTTTTCTACTTCTTAAATTAGTGTTATTGGACCGAAGATGAAGCAACTTTCTGCTTGGGTTGACTCGTAGGGGCCATGCGCCCAATCACCTCCTTGGCCTAATATGCTTTATCCAAATATGCTTGGTAAGTATTCGGAACTTGTGACTTGGCATGTAGCAGTATATCTGGTCGAAGGCCATCGAGGAACCGTCGGATGCTCTCGCTTTTGGGAGTGATGAGAGTTGGTGCGAAACGAGAAAGACGGGTAAATTGCAGCTCATCCCGAACAGACAAATTCCCTTTCTTTAGTCTATCAAACTTTATTCGCTTATGAATGTGAACATGCTCCAGTACATACTTATCACGGAACTGATTACGAAATGTAATCCAAGCTACCTCTTCAGTGATCCCCTCATATGTTTCCTTAATGGTAGTCCACCACCTGTCCGCCACATCTCGAAACATGGAAGCTGCCAGCTTAACCTTCTGTACCCCTGTGCAGACTAGATTTTCAAATATCTTCTCCACTTGGATGAGAAATTCCTCTGCCACCATTGGATTTTCACCCCCGTTGAACTCCGGCAGTCCCCTTTTCTTAAACTTCTCAAAAATATCATTTGGGTCATGGGGTCTAGGGGCACCAACAACCTGAGGCTGCCTAATCCTCTGCAAAGCCTCAAGTACACCAGACTAAAATGCTGCTTGATCCACTACTTGAGGTCGTACCACAGGCGTTGATTGCGATGTTATCTATGGCTGAGTTACATGCGTCGCATGAGGTTGATTCAGCCTCTGCACAAACTCCAATAACTGTGCTATCTGTTGATCTTGACGTTGCTGATGAGCTAACATAGTCTGGAGCAGAGTTCGATCAGATCATTGGTGGTATGGTTAGGCTCACCCGACTCCAAACTGGAAGGGTTAGCTTTCGTTTTCCTTGGTCCACATGCCATGTCCGCAAAACAACCCTTTGTTTGAAACTAAACGACTAAAAAATGTGGAGGATAGCGAACACCTGTAACCTCTAAACCATACTAAAGTTTGTATACAGCTTTACACATCAAAACCCCATCACCCTCACCTAAAGTTTCTAATGCTCACAACGGACCTACGTTCTAGCATCTTTTCAAACTTCTATAACTTGACCGGCTCTAATACCATTTGTCACACCCCCAAAACTAGGCCGGATCCAAATCTGGTTTCAAGGGTGTGAGAATTAGGGCCAATTAAAAATTTTTTAATATAAACATTACGGGCTCCAATTCCGGTGGATCGAAGTCTTTCGTGAGGCTATGCTTGGTGATCAAGCAACAATAATCACATGTGGAACTGAAATCCATACTCATCGCAGATGAATATCATATAACAATTATGTAACAAATCTCATTAATAATAAAATCAAGGTCAAGTGCTTCGAAGCATAATATTTAAAGTTATAATTTCAAAACAATAAACTTAAATTAATAAACTAATGGCCCAATCATGGCCTTATTACATAGTCTAAAGTTTCGATCTCTGCACTAACACTAAGACACCTCAGATGATGTCATCGGTGCTCCACTCAACAACTCCGCCATCTGGCAGAATTTCCTGTGTCGATTGACCCTCCGGTTTAGCACCGGTAACGGAACCTAGACACCAAAAGTAGTCGGTCAAATTGACATAATCCGGCAAGAGGGTAAACTGTAAGCAATGGTGTTAATCAATTAAAGTAAAACATATTTTACAATTTGCCAAAAACATACCAAATGCAAACCCCATGACATGGATACACAAAAACAGGTAACCCTGCATATACAATATACCAAAAATGGGTACTCCCACAGATATAAAAACAAAAACGGGTATTCCCGCAGACAGATAAACAAAAATGGGTATTCCCGCCGATAAATATACAACAACGGGTATTCTCGCAGACAGATAAACAGAAACGGGTATTCCCATAGATAAATATACAAAAATGGGTAATCCCATAAACAAATAAACAAAAACGGGTATTCCTGCCAAATATAACAAAAGGCATAGCTATGTACTATAATCCACTGTACACGCTGACCCGATGGCGTACGTCCATCTCCAAACTACAGTCGGTTAGATATATATATACAAATATACTTATTTACAAATACATATGTATACCGATGCAGAATGAACCATGGTATGAAACCCTTAATCTCACTATTAAACCCAATATCAATTTAGTATTTACACTTTTAAATTTGAAAGTGTATTATGATTGTGTGTCAATTCAAGTTCTCTGAGGATAAGCACTAAACCACCTAACGGTCATAGTTAGTTAAATATACACATGAGAACTAATCCTATTTCACAATGAAAATGTGAGTCCACGATACCAATATCCTATTTTCAGTGTCTATCATGTGGTGCATTCCGAATCTCACATTCTCATTCTGAATTTAATCTAATTATCATGTGAACATTCAACTAACTTTTCTAAAAAGACATCAATAATCTAATCCAATTATGTATATTTAATATGTGTTACAACTTGGGTAAACAATATTCAAATTTTAAACCCAAACTTAATCAAATTATGATCAAAATAAGGAAAAAGGAATAATTATGTGCGTAATTAACATTGTTGTGTATAGTTATACCTTATTATTTAATATAAAACAAAGGTCCAAATCCCAAAATTTTGGTTTGAAATGTAAACTCAAATTAAAAGTTCAAATTAGAATTATAAATACAATCTACTTAAGATTTATTCACCCCCAATTACATCTTAGTTAGTTTCTAACCAAAATAAATAAAATATTAATCACAATTACATAATTTCCAATTAAATTTATAACCAATCCTAACTAAATTTCTAATAACATCGAATTAAAATTTAATTAAATAAAATCTAATCTCCATTAGTACATTAAACCCTTAATCAAAATATAACATTTTAAACTCTTTATAAATAATACCCTAACCTAATTATTTATTTAATATTATATATATATTTAAAAAACTGGGCCCAACCCAATGGACCAGGCCAGCCAGTCTGCCAGCAGACCCGACCTGCCAGTAGGCCCAGTTTGCTAGCAGACCAGGCTACCAAGCAGGCAGTAACTTAGGCAGCGCCTGCTGCTTGGGCACGCCTGGCAGCAGCACTGCCTTGCGTCCGCAGGCAGCAAGGCTGCGCTGCGTGCGACGCTGCTGCCTATATATATTTTAAAACATATATAAACAGACCTTGTGTTTATGAAAGAAAAGAAGATTAAATCTTTAAGATTGATCTTTAATTAAAGTATTAAGCCTGAGTGAACAAATCATACAAAAAGTTTAAATCCAAGTGAAGAAATCCTACAAAAAGCATGTTAACCATCGAGCAACTAAAAAATATTACAAGTAACCAAAAGCTATTGTTTAAAGCTATCCACTTGCCTGGATCTTGAAGCCAAAAGTAAATTTGAAGATCAGAAGATCCAACTTTGGCTTTCCCCTGGAGAACTTCTAGGGCTTGGTTGCAGGATAAAGGAAGAAGATAGAGAATGGGGAAGACCCTAAGGGTTTATATTGAGAGGAAGTTTTTTTAAATTACGAAGAAGGGCTCCCTACTTTTTAGTAAGTTTTACGAAATTCCAGAAAAGTCTATTAGCGTAAAAGGGTCAAATAACGTAAACCCAAGGCCCAAAAGTGTATACTCAGCCCATATAACCGCTCTCAACCCAACTCAAACCGACCCAAAATAAAAATTTGGGGCATGACACAAACCAACAGTGGATACTTCATGGGGAACCTACAGTTCAACCTGATGATTCAGATGAGAGTGAAGATGAATAAGAAGAGAATCGGGATGAATATGATAAGTTGATAGAGGACCATCGCAGGGGAACTTACTTGGAGGAAGATACTCAAGAGAGGGATGATGTGCAGGATTTTGAAAGATTGTTGCAAGCTTCCCAGCGTGGCTTTGTACCCAGGATGCAAGAGCTCAGATACTTTGTTCGCGTTTGTTATCAAGATATTGCATGTGAAGGTCAAAAGTGGGTGTAGCAATAAGTCGTTCGACAAAGTCCTGCAGATTTTTAATGACTTCTTACCCGAAGGTCATGTGGTGCTAGCCTCAGTTTATGAGGCGAAGAAATTATTACGTGACTTGGGTGTGGGATATAAGAACATAGATGCCTGCAAACATGATTGTGTGTTGTATTGGAAGGAGATTGCTCAATTGGATAAATGTCCAGAATGTCAAGAGCCTAGATATAAGGTTAATGATGGCAAGTAAAAGAAGATCCCTCATAAGGTGTTTTATTACTTCCCATTGACACCGAGGTTGCACAGATTATATATGTCAAGGAAGACAGCCACAGAGATGAGATGACACAATGATAAGAGCATTGATGATGGGATGTGAGGCATCCAGCTGACTTCATGGAATGAAAAGAATTTGATAAGAAATATCCAGAGCTTGCCCAAGAGACACGTAATGTGAGGCTTGCATTAGCCACCGATGGATTTAACCCTTTTGGTTAGATGAGCACCTCCTATAGCTTGTAGCATGTTATACTTATGCCTTATAATTTGCTACCATGGATGTACATGAAGGAGCCATTTTTTATGATGTCATTACTTATTCTAAGATCAAGCTCACCGGGAAACAAGATCGATGTATATTTGAGGCCTTTGGTTGATGAGTTGAAGGACTTGTTGGATAATGATGTATCGACTCTTGATGCCTCTACTAAATAGACCTTTCAGATGCATGCGGCTATGATGTGAACTATAAATGACTTTCCTACGTATGACAACTTGTTTGGGTGGAGTACAAAAGGTTATAACGCTTGCCCCTCATGTAATGACAGCTCGTTAAGGGTGAAGTTAAAAGATTAGATTGGATACATTGGTCATCGAAAATACTTGGAACTGAACCACCAATAGCGTAGAAGCAAGGCCTTCAATGGTCAACCTAAGTATGAAAAGAATTCTTTTGGATTTGCTGGAGCAGAAAGTACTAGACCAGCTAGAAAAACTAGCGCTGGTCAAGTTTGGCAAGAATAAGAAAAGACTGCATGACTAAGAAAAGACTGCATGCCTGCATGACTCTGGAGAACTAAATTGGACAAAGAAAAGCATCCTATTTGAAAGGCCCTATTGGAGGTGCAAAAAACTTCAACACAACCTTGATCCTATCCACATTGAGAAGAGAATTTTTGTAGCTTTGGTTGGAACAATTTTGGGCATAAAGGGCAAAAACAAGGACACAGAGAAAGTGCGTAAGGATTTGAAAAATATATGCATCAGGCCAGAGTTGCATCTTGTGGAGAAGGGCGATGAATCCAGCTTGAAGCTGCATGCCTCTTGCACTTTGGAACCAAAACAGAGAGATGAATTTATGAATTCTTGAAGTTGATCAAATACCTAGGCGGCTATGCGGTAAACCTCTCGATGTGTGTAACCTTGAAGAATGGTAAATTATTAGGTTTAAAGAGCCATGATTGCCACATCCTTATCCAACGCATCCTTCGTATTGGTATGCGCGGCTTTCTGAATAAGGATACTTGTACAACATTATTTGGGGTAGGCAGTTTTTTCCAAGACCTTTGCTCGAAAACACAGAGACACGATGATTTCAAAAAAAATGGAGGAGTAGATAGTTTTGATATTGTGCAAGTTGGAGAGGATTTTTCCTCCTGCTTTTTTTGATGTAATAGTTCATCTGTCGGTTCACTTACCGCATGAGGCCATGCTTGGTGGATCGGTGTAATATCGGTGGATGTACCCGATAGAAAGGTAATAGTTAATAACTATTGATTAATTATTTATTTATTAGTGTAATTGCCTTGGATTGAAAATCGTAATTTTTATCATTGGCTTTTAAAGGTTTCTGAAGATCCTAAAAGGGTACATTCGCAATCAAGCTTGGCTAAAAGGTTTGATCACTGAGGCTTACATTATCAAAGAGTGTCTCACTTTTTGTTCAATGTATTTAAGGTAGACTGATCGAGTTGAACGTTATGATAATGGTGGTAAACATGGCTCGGGGATGTCAGTATTCACACAAACTGTCTGTCCAATCAGACTGATGGTAAGAGCGCATGATCCTTTGCAAGGAGTGCATGACATGGCTCATTGGTTTCTATTAAATAATACCCCTGAAGTGGAGCTGTATCTACAGTATGTGCTTTAATTTAATTATATTTATGCATTGCTTGTTAACTCTTTGATTTATTCTCTACTTATTCACTAAAAGTTGGCTTGAGTAAAGAACATAAGAATTTAGTACAAAAACAAAGAGGTGGAGAAATCGGACATGTACAACGAAAAGAATTTGCAAAATGGTTCAAACAACATGTAAGACATATAAAAAATTATCATTTTAATTGCTATACATTATTGGATTGCACTTTAAATGACATTAGCGTAATACACTTGTCGTAATCTACTTATATAGATGAATCAATTGCAAACTAGTGGGTCAGCAGAAGCTACTAAGGAGATTTGGTCATTAGCAAATGGCCCTAGATCACTAGTGAATCTGTATCAAGGGTGTGATTGCAATGGTGTCCGATCTCACACTAAAGACCATGAGATATGCTGTAGGAGTCAGAGTAGTGGCTTGGTTGTAGAAGGGGAATACGAAAGAGAGAAACATGACTACTATAGATTCACCCGCAAAATCTGGGAATTGTCCTATTTGCATGGGGGTAAAATGGTTTCATTTGAATGCGAATAGTACAACACTAGTACCAAGCACAAGATAAACATCGAAGAACATGTTACAAGTATTGATATCATAGGTCGTTGGTGTAAGGATGATCCATTTGTCCTACCAAGTCAGGTGACACAAGTCTTCTACATCAATGACACCAATAGAGGAAAAAACAGGGGAGTTGTAGAACGGGTCAAGCCTCTGGGAGTTTGGGATGTACCCATTAAGCGGGATGATGACGATGATGATGAAGCGCCTAATGATGCATTTTAGCAGGATCAAACGACATTTGTTGTCCCAGTCCTTGTGATCATACTAGTGTCCAATACTCTATGGATGATATAGATCCTGAGATCGTTCTTACTGATGAGTCAGAAGACGATAAGGGCTAAGACGAGGATGAAACACTGGCGGAGTATGAAGATGAAGAAGACAATGATGTACTTAGTCAGTTTGACTCTGACATGGAATATAACATGTAGTGTTTGTTTTAGGTTTTGCACATGTAACGATTATATAAATTAATAAAGATCTTACCTAATAGAATGACATTGTCTTCAATTTCATTTTCTCTTGCGATTTGTTCATATATGGATAAAACATTTCTATATTTCATGTTTTATACTTATTTATATATATTATAGTTGCAAACGATGGCAAACGGAGGGAAAAAATGAGTTAAACCAGGAGAGCTGTCCCGTCACGTGCAAGCATTCAATTATTTATTAAAGAGAAAAAAGACAATTAGGTAAAATGCATATAAACTTGCATCTCTAAGGCTCTTGCCAACCGCACGTGCTATATTCAGTCAAAGGGATAAATGACAACGGAAAAAAAAAGGTTAGTGGGAATGATAACGAAGAGAACTATTGTCCCCCACAAAATGATGATGTAGATGACGAGATAAATTCATCTGAATTGGATGAGTTAATCTTTTTGTAAATGTCTATGACATGTGCTTTAAAATATTAGTTTTGATAATGACACTCATGCTAAAATGGTTTTTCATTTCCATTGAATGTAAATTACTAACAGTCACTTTACTAATATTACTGATTTTTACTAATAATTATTTATTTTCTTTGTCATTTTGCTCTAAGCCAGATTGCAGATATGCCTTGGGAGAAGAGGGTTAGGCATGCTCGGAGTATCACAGCTGCACTTGAGTTAGCTCGTGCAGAGAGCACACTCGAGGCTACGACACAGCCTTTGCCGATACAGCCTCTAACCACACAACCTTCGTTGACGCAGCTGTCTACCACACAGCCCTCGCTAACCCAGCCTCCTACCACATAGCCCTCGCTAACCTAGCCTTCATCATCCCTACCTCTGCCAAGTCCTCATACAGTTGGTAGTAGTGTTGGTGAGAAAATTATGACCTTTTAAAATCCTGAATTCACCTCAATTTAATGATTTGTGTTTACTAACTCATTTAGCACTGTCATCTTAACAGCATTAACCCCAGTCTCAGAGGTTTGGAGCCATTTAAGGGGCACTACGTAAAGGAAGAAGGCGGCAAAGCTGAGGAGAGAGCTGGGTCATAACATCCCAGTTTTGATCCCCAGCTCGAGCCGTAGGCTAAAGGGGGAACATGCACCATACTGGTTAACCATCTTGGGTTAGCCATTAGAGAGATGGCCCCATTCCGACCCCATGGCAGGAAGAAGCTTGATAGTGGGAATAAGCTTACCGTCATTGGTTTAGTTTGGGTAAACTATAATGAGAATTATCAACCAAATTGATCATAGTTGTGCTCGTCATTACAAGACATGGATTATATTTTATTATTACTAATCTTTACATAGCTCTCTCTTAATTGCAGTAAATATTTGATATCGGGGACTATGAGGGCGATATGCAGCCCGAGGCAGACATTGACTGCTAGTGCGGGATTTTGTATAGAAGTTGGAAATATGAGCTGCATAGTCACTAACTCGAACTGTTGGAGTAGGGAGTTCTCTGACCCCAGGACCACCCGGCAGAGGGCTGTGAACGAGTTGACTGGCAGTTGATGATCTCGCAGTGATGGGAATCACCACAATGGAGGGTAACATTTGGATGTTCTCTACAACAATTAATTATATTCCAATGTAATTTTATTAGTTATGATTTGTTGAAGAAAGATATTGTATTATTGCTCTTCTATATAGGTGATGTCGAAGAAGGCTCAAAAGAGTCAAGCCAAGCTGCCATATAATCATACTAGTAGCTCTAGGTCATTAGCATTGAGAATATCTCTAATGGTACTGATTATATTCATATGAAGAAACGTGATTAACTTTATTAATTTATCAATATGTAGGTTCATATCTAATACAAAATAATTTCAAATGACAAATGGCATGGAATGCCGGTCAGGTGCCGCCTATTACTCAGTTCTTCCATGACACCCACTATAGGCAAAAAAGTAAGGAGTGGGTAAATAACGTGGCTCAACAGAGACATGTATGTTTGCTATTTGATTCGATTTTGATCAATAATGCCACAAAAGCATTCTAAATCCCTTATTGATTTAAATGACAGGAGGCCTTGGTGCAGCAGACTGAGTAGTCGCAGCCCTTTATCACAGCTCCGATGACTGAGGAACAAATTGCTGTTGATGTGCTTGGGAAGAGGTTGGGTTACTTGAATAGGTATGGTATATATACGAGGACCTCTTCATCTTCCACACAATTTTAGGCACCGCATCCTGAGGTGATAGCCCTGCGTGAGCAGTTAGCTGAATAGGCTAGGAGGTAGGCTGAGCAGGACCAGAGGCAGGCTGAGCAAGACATGCTGCAAACTGAGCAGGACAGGAGGACAGCTGCACTTAAGGCCTCGTTCAACAGCTGGTAGCTGTAGCAGGGATAGATCCGATGATCTGCTTCAACATATCTAGAGGGACTAGTTTTGTTGGTGATGGCATAGCTACTGGAGAGCATGATGCAACCCCTTGGTTAGTATATTATTCTCTTGAAATTTTAATATCATAACTCATTGAAATTTATAAACACTAAAAATGTAGGATTTTCAACACCTACAATTAGAGATACGGCCCTTGAAACCGGTTGAAATAGGAACGGCCCCAGAGAAATCAAAAACTGGCATGAGCACTTCGCTCAAGGATAAAGTGACTTGAGAAACTAATGGTCCGCAAATCGGACTCTTGGTTAGAGAATTAGAAGTAAAAAACCTATGATTTTCAAGACTTAGGTGCGAAAACCGCCCCTTAGGGGGGTGTAAAAAATGGGAAACAACCCCAGAAAAATTGAAAACCAATACGAGCACTTCACTCAAGGGTAGAGTAACTTGTAGGAACTAACAGTCTACAAATCGGACTCTTGGTTAAAGAATTAGAAGCAAAAACTTACGATTTCCAAGACAATCTAGCTGGAAAACTGCCCACCGGGGGGGGCCAAAAATGGGAAACAGCCCTAGAAAAATCGAAAACCAACACGAACACTTAGCTTGAGGGTAGAGTGACTTGTAGGAAATTACGGTCCACAAACCAGACTCCCGGTTAGAGAATTCGAAGCAAAAGCCTACAATTTCCAAAACAGGTTCGAAAACCGCCCACCGGGGGATCAAAAATGGGAAACAGCCACGAAAAAAATGAAAAACTAGCACGAATGCTTTGCTCAAGGATAGAGTGACTTGTAGGAACTGACAGTTCGCAAATCGGACTCTTGGTTAGAGAATTAGAAGCAGAAACCTATGATTTTCAAGACTTAGGCTTAGAAACAACCCACCGGGGGTCAAAAACTGGAAATGGCCTCAAAAAAATTAAAAAATAGCATGAGCACTTCATCGAGGGTAGAGTGACTTGTAAGAATTGACGGTTCGCAAATCGGACTCCCGGTTAGAGAATTAGAAGCAAAAACCTATGATTTCCAAGACTTAGGCTCCGAAACTACTCACCGGGGGGTGAAAAATGGAAAACGGCCCCAAAAAAATTGAAAACTAGCATGAGCATTTCGCTTGAGGGTAGAGTGACTTATAAGAATTGATGGTCCGTAAATCGAACTTCCAGTTAGATAATTAGAACAAAAACCTATGATTTTCAAGACTTAGGCTCGGAAACCGTCCACCTAGGGTTAAAAATGGGAAATGGCCTCGGAAAAATTGAAAACTGGCATGAGCACTTCGTTCAAAGGTAGAGTAACTTATAGGAACTAATGGTCCACAAATCGACTCCCGGCTAGAGAATTAGAAGCAAAAACCTACGATTTCCAAGACTTGGGCTCGAAAACCGCCCACTAGGGGCATCAAAAAGGGGAAACGGCCCCAGAAAAATTGAAAACTAACACGAGCACTTCGCTCAAGGGTAGAGTAACTTGCAAGTACTGACGGTCTACAAATCGAACTCCCAGTTAGAGAATTAAAAGGAAAAACCTATGATTTCCAAGACGATCTAGCTGAAAAACCAACTACCAGGGGGTCAAAATAGAAAACCGCCCTAGAAAAATCAAAAACCGGTATGAACACGTTGCTCAAGGATAGAGTAACTTGTAGGAGCTGATGGTTCACAAATAAGACTCCCAGTTAGAGAATTAGACTCTAAAACCTAAAATTTTCAACACTTAGGCTCTAAAAATGGCCGTCGGAGGTCCAAAACAGAAGACAGCCCTTGAAAAAAATGGAAACTGGCACGAGCACCTCGCTCAAGGCCAAATTAACTTGTAAGAACTGACGGCTCACAAATTGGACTCCCAGTTAGAGAATTAGACCTAAAAATGTTGGATTCCAAACACTTAGGCTCGAAATAGGCCACCAAGGTCCAAAATAGGATACAACCATCGGGCCCAAAAACCAGCACGAGTACCTTGCTTGAGGCAAAAGCAAATTGTATCAATCCTGAATTGGACTCTCGGTTAACAAATGAGACACAATAACTGCTTAATTCTCAATACTTATGCTAGAAAACAAGCCACCGAAAAACTTAGGAAAATATTATATATATACATGTTTATCTTATATTTGTAATTTAATTTATTGAAAAGGTTTTAATGTTATTTTTGTCATTACAGATTGATGGACGATTTGGGTTCCGTTGAAGACTTGGAGGGGTGTTTTAGTTTCATTTTAGTCTATTTGTATTTGTATATTAGATATTTATATGGGACTGTATCATTGTAATATTTGTTAAATGAGATGAATGACTTGATGAAAAATGGTGATTGTTGTTTGTTTATTTAGCAATTCGTGTATGGATGGATTTCTTATGTTAAATACAGGTATACGAATAGGTTTATATTTGATACAGGTGTATAAACAGGTTTATTAGAAGACTATGATTAAAAAACAATTATTATATTTAAAAAAAAGTAATCTATTTCCGACAAAAATGATATTTGCCAACATTTTTTAATGTCGGCAAAAGTAAATTAAAATTTTAAAAAATAAATAATTTACCGACGTTTTTTAACGTCGGCAAAAAGATATTGTAAATTCTAAAAATAGGTAAAATGTTACTGACATTAAAAAACATTGGTAAAATAAAAAAAGTTAAAATTAAAAAATGAATGAGTTTATCGACGTTAAAAAATGTCGGAAAAAGTAAATGAAAAATTATAAAAATTGAAATTAATTTGTAGAAACTTTTTTAACGTCGGTAAAATGTAATTTTAAATTTTGATTAAATTTTTTATCAACGTTTTAAAACATCGGTAAAAATGAAGTTGAAATTAAAAAATATATGAATTGAGTTACCTCACGATTTACCGACATTAAAAAACCTTAGTAAAAATGAAATTATAAAATTTAAAAAATACAAAAAATTTTGACCGATGTTAAGAAACATCGGTAAATTGTGGGCTTAAAATTTTAAAAAATGAAATGATTTTTGCCGACGTTTTTTAACATCGGTAAATGGCTAATTTATCGTCGGTAAATATTAGTTTTTGCCAACGTAATTTTATTCCATCGGTAAAATATTTTGCTGACAGTTTTTTGGCGACACTCGGCCGACGAAAATATTTTCTTCGGTAAATTTATATACCGACGTTTTGTTATCTTTTACCAACAAAAAATTTTGTAGCTAAAAATGTAAATTGTTGTGGTGATTTATGAAAAGATATGGAGATTTATATATATATAATTTGGCAGAAGCTCTGAGGGCGTGTTTAATTATGGTAATTATATTACCAGTCCTGTGGGGTTACATTGCCACTTGCGACCACCCTTTAGTTTTAGATGTAAATTGCTAAACCTGCATAATGGGTAATTAAGTATATTTAACCAAACACTAGTAATTAATTTAGATTCCACTTGCATACTTTGCATATGTGCATACATACGACTTTGTTTCAATTATATGCATTTGATCGGTTGCAGTGCGGGAGTAGGTGTACACTGTCATTATGTGTTTCGGTCTGCAACTAATATTAAAATTAGACCCTCCTAATTAATTGGCAACCTCATTTGCATTCATCGGTAAAGATGTGGATATGTATATGCACTTTGTTTTAGTTATGCTTTCAATACATTTGTTTAGCCAGCTATCTGCTTGTCAATTTGTCATGACTGATAGACCTACTTTGGGTGTCTAGGGGATGCTACCACCGTTGAGCCACCACGAGAGCTAGAGGCAGAGGCATAGGAGATTTCGCAATATGTCGGAGTTGCTGAGTGGACCATGGATGACATAATTTAGTCATCTAGTAAGCGGAAGAGGGACTTCACACTTACCTTATTTCTGTCAATTAAATTCGTAACTTTTAATAAATGTTTATCCACATGTGGATGGTGGAGTTGAATTTTATTTATGATTCAGGTACTATTGGCTTATGCAATTTAATAACATCTTGTGGGATTTTATTGTCTTTTTATTGATGTCTATGGATGATGGTTGTATTTAATACCAATTGCGTAGCATTGTTTCGTGGATTCTATGTTAGGTATCATTGGTTGATCTCCAATAAAATCTCACATAGAACTGTGATCCACCCGGAGATGGGGCAAAGGGATCTTCCCAATATATATATATATATATATATTTATACTACCCTACTCTTCATACCCCTGGGATCAGGTTAGGATCCGATCTGACCTAATTTTAGGGGCGTGCAACACCATTCTCCAAGAAGTTGCAGCAAGATCAACCAAATATGACAACCACAAACCAACAACCTTGATGTTGGGGCATGATTGTGGGGATTAGTGCCATACAACATAATAGAAAGTGTTCTACCCAAAAACAAAAAAGACATTGTAGAGAGTGATCCCCACGCGTGTTACCTACTGGATTCCGTGTGTGAGGTAGGAGTCAAGTTTCCTCAACATTTCAAAAGTCAAGCGGAAGATCAAGTAACCAATTAGCTGTTCATATATTTCAATGATAATAAGAGAAAAGATAATATTGCAATGTACAAAATTTCAAAATGCATTGACATTAAAGTTAGCAATTACAATAATATTAATTACAACCCAAAAAGGCCTCCAAAACCACGGCCATAACCCAAAAGATGTACCAGCGCGATCCAAAGTACATCATGTGTTCTTGTCTCTCACGTTCCGCAGCTCCCCCATAAATGTCTCCTCCTCCCGGACAGGGATAAGGGATCTGTCACCTAAGTGTAGCGGGTTAGGTTTACAATAACCCAGCAAACACATCGTACAAACTAGGGTAAAGCCTATAGCACGAAGGTGAGCGGATTAGATACGATGAGCAAGCAGATGTTTATAAAGATAATAATAACATGATTGAATCAAATAACAGTAAAGACTAGAATAATTTACAAAAGTTCGGTAAAGCGGTACAGCGAAACAATATCAAGCATGCCTAATTAAAGTGGACAATCATCACATTATAAAACAATGTTGTTAACCAAAGAACAATCTCTTATCCTAATGGTAAGAGGTGTTGTTTCTTACTGGCCGGATCAGGGTTCAAACCTAGTTAGGAACCTTTTCTTATCCGGGGACTTATTACCTCACTCAAGGTCTTCTTGCCTCACTAAAAGGCTCTCCAACCTTACCGAAGGTGCCTCTCATCGCTAGAGGGCTAGAGTTCCTAGCCCCAAGGCTAGGTTACCAAAAAAAAAAAAAAAATGTTGTTAACCAAGGCATGTAAAAGCAATATGGCAACCACAAGTAGCTATATGTCCTCTGGGCACATGAGGTGATAAGGGCAGGTGGTAAAATGTCACCACAAGGGCTAGGGTAGTACATAAAATAATAATAATAATATGCTAGATCTTGCAAGGAGGTTGGTTTGGTACAAGAAGGGCACCAACCCTATTTCCGAGTAGTAACAAGCAGCCACATCTACAGATGGAACTCAAGAAAATGAAGACACTAAATGCATGCATCCCAACTCGAAACACCGCAATCGTGGACCCTATCACCTAAGGGATAATAGTGAAAAAAGGTGTACTCTAACCCCAAAAGCCTGATTCAAATCTCCCACAAACAGTCTAAGGCTGGGTACAGAAGTGTCAACATATGAATGATGTACTGATGAGAGTTGCGTACCCATGTGTGCAGAGATTAAGAGTAGTATGTTACGATAGGTAGATTTATAAGACAGTCAATGAGTCATTGGAACACTTTCCTAAGTTGTCAAGTTGCGATTGACATGTTGGGGTGGTAAGATTTAGCCTTGCATACGTTTAGGGTTAGGCGTCCATAATTCATTCCCTTAGTGTTGCATTATGTCATTTGGCTTTCCAAGACCCTAATTATGTGGATCCCTAGCTTCCTAGTGCCTTTGGAAAACCCTTGAGGATGATCATACGACAACCTTAAGTCCAACAAAGTTCATAGTCATGCTCCCATTTCTAGTCCCTATTGTAAGATCCTGAACCCTAAGGATGTAATTAGCCTAATTAATTGCCTTTTAGTCAACTAAGCTTGTTTAGGCATTAAGCTAGTCTAGTTCAATTTTAGGATCGTGTGTGAACTTTCGTTGAAATCCAAATCCATTTCAACATAGTTGAGGGCTAGTTTGTAATTTTAGGAAGTTTAGAAGGGCCTTTTTGTAATTTATGTTTTTTGAGGTTCTGAGACCATCGGGTAGCTTCTATTATTTTATAAGGTTCTGACCCAACTTAATTGTAAATTATATTAATTAGACTTAATTTCATATTAATTAATATATTTTAGCTTTAATTTATCTTGTTTTTATTTATTTGGGTCTTGGTTGGATAGGTAGTTGGGTTTGACTAAACCTAAATAGGATTTATGGCCCATTTTGATGGATCTCATGCAATAATTCATGCAATCATTGGGCACGTCACTCATGCATCATGTTGACTTCATCGTACTCTTTTCAATATGGGTTTCAACTTTCATATTTATCCTAAACCCATTTGGAACCCTGAAACCTTTCATTTTGGCAAATTTCATTAATAAGGGCAAAATCGCCTTTTCATTTGAAATCTAAGCAAAATTCCAAAACTCAAAATTGTGCCACTATTATACATAGTAGAAACTGTTAGATTTTGTGGACTCGATCCATCAGTTGATGTAATAAATTGATTAATTTCTTTATTTATCAATAAAATCATGCTTTGCTTTCATGAGATGAGTGTTATTTTACTAATTCATGCACGTGACCACTACATATGACATAATGGTTCATGAGTTGAACCGGGTCCCATTAGTATATTAGATGTGATATATGTGCATGGATGAGATCCACACGCGGGAGATATATGTCACAAATCTTATACTTAAATAGCTTCACAACTAGTAATGAGACTGGGCATCTCATTTGATAAGGTTGCAGCACTTTGATCACTATGAAATAGTGTGATTTGTCTCGATCATCAGAATGTAAGATTCTGGATCACGGTGCTGGTACATTAGATGTATTGAAGGACCATGAGATGCACCTTATGGAATTCCGTCTCAATAATAAGGTATGCTCTCATAATTCCCTAGCAATAGGCTCTCAATCCTGAGACATTGATGAACTCAAGTTTCTATCTATTCATTTGCTTTGAGTCACCAATGAGTGAGGCCGACTATAGGTTAACACCTCGGTGTCTTGGGTATATGGTAGTAGAACTGTGGGAACGTTGAATGATTAGGATGGAATCTATCTCTATTATCCCCTTGTGCCAATTAATGGATTTGTCATTAGTAAGTGCGCACCCATCTCAATTAAGAGATAATTGGATGGTACTGATGATTACTGTGATTAATTGGGGCTCAAGGATAATAAGATGTGGAACTTAGATTGGAAGAGACGGATTTACTCCAATTGATCCACGGATATTGATAGAGGGGCCTACTTGTGGTAATTGGGAAGTTTAGGGTCTTCATTGTAATTTATTCCTAAGACTGGAGTGCAATTGCATTTATATAGTGGTGTTATTTGCAATTAACTGTGGGCCCGGATTGCACATGAGATGTGGGGTCGCGGTGTTCCAGTTGGAGCCAGCTTTCTAAGGAATCCCTAGTGGTCCCCACGCTAGCCCAAGATATTGGAAAACACTAATCCGACTTGGACTCTAGAAATAAGAGTTTGGAAAGGAGAAAGCCACTAATTGCTTTGGAAGTAAGACTTCTATTTCAATTAGACAAGGGAAAGATTTGGAAGTCTATAAAAATCTCTTGGACGTCCAATAAGACTCTCCCTCACGCCCAAAATCCTTTCGTGCAAGAGTTGCACGAGTTATTCTCTTCTCCTTTCTTCTAGTTCCTTGGAGTTTCGAGTTGGGATTTTCTCCTGAAGATTTCACCATTCTTCTTGAGAAACGAAATCCTATTCGGGGGTCATAGCGTGGAAGGCTAAGAGGTGTTGAAGAAATCCATTAGAGCACTGCGGATCTCCAAAGGTATGATCTACTTCTTGCATGTCGTAGATTATTTTGGATGTTTAGTGCTGGTAGAATTTTTACTGTACATGGTCACGAGATTGAGGGTAACGCATCCTGGATTGGGTTTTGGTCTTATGTATAGTTGATCCCTGTGTCAAGTGGATCAAAAGTTTTGAAAATCTATCCACGAGACCCACCTACTTCCAACAGAAACTAGATTTAATTTCAAACACATTTGTCTCTTGCACCAAAGTAATCCGAGGCGTAGAAAACCAAGTTTTAAAGCCTCAAAATTACACCTAAAAGTGGGCCCCACACTCCGCTCATTGTATAAGTTCACTCTAGCTTCGCCGTCCTTTTCCTACTCACTTCCTCTTCTTTGCACAACAATAGCTAGGAGCTTACCCTCTTCTAGCTTCTTCTACTTCCAACACAAGGGAAACCACACCAAATCGAAGAATCAACACCGCCAAAGCATTCCCCTTTTCTCAAGCTTCCCATCCATACCATTTTATTGTGTTTCCTCCATTGGCAGTCACCTCTTCTATTTTTTTAATTATTGTTAGGCATCCCCCAAGTAAGCTTTTGATTTTGATCTTCTAGATTTTAGTTCTAGAGCATATCTAGTCCTTAAATCTAGACTTGCAAGTGGTGATTTGTAGTGTTTCTTAAGTTTTGATTTTTTGGGGCTTCCATGTAGGGATTTAGGGGTTTTAAGGAGTGACATTGTCTAGCTGAGTTTGGACTATTTATGAGCCTAATTTGGAGTTTGTGGAAGTGATTTTGTAGCTGGAACTTGAGGCAAGAAGTTCTACTTAATTAATGGGTGTATGTGGTATTGGTTGGTTCTCATGTGTGAAATTAATATTAGAAATTCCCTTTTTTTCAATCCATTGCTTCCATTTGGGTTAAGGGAGTCAATTCTCATTTGCATACATCAACCTCTCATGCTCATTTTATGAATGTCCATGTAGGGTTTGTTATTTGGGGTTTCTTGCCAATTGAGCCAAGGAGGGGATAAATTAGAGTAAGCACAGTTAAGATAAGTGTGTATATTTTTTGCATGAATGGTTTATATTGATTCCCATTGAATTCTATATTTATGCCTAATTACAGCTCTTTTATATTCTTTAATTCCAAACATAAAATGAGCTATGTGTAAATGTCTTAGCCTTCTACTAAGACCTTAGAGGTATGTTTAAAGAAAATCCTACCCTTAGGACATTAAGTATATTCAAAGACATGTAGGGCCTTAGAAATAGTACCCTTACTTCAAACAAATTAGCCCAATGGTAATTAAATACTAAGAAGGAAGAGTGCTGAGTTCTCACTCATTCCTTTTTTATTTTCCGATCAGTTTTCTACCTCACGTCGTGGGTGTTGGCATAAGAAGTGGTGTCCATCGCTTATGCAATGTAATACCAAGATTTCAATAGCACATTGACATTGGATGTCTTATGATTGCAATGTATTAAATGACTAAGAAAACACAGATTATTTTAGCTACGGTTGGCTAGTAAATATTCTTGTTAAACTCATATTCCATTGCATCCATATTGTTAAGGTAAGCTTTGCCCTCAACATGATTGAATCATGTGCCATTCTTTCTAAGCGAACCTTGAGGCAAAACCTGGTTATAACTTCTTCTGAGCACAAGTCCATAAACCAATAAAGGATAACCAAGGTTGAGAGGGTTAGAGCACTATTAACTCATTACTGTATGCATTGTGTAATTAATCCAAAATTCTGTTCAACTTCATTTATATAATTACGTACAATCTCAAGACCGATAATCCCTTTGTGTACAATACGAGACGATCACTACAATTAATAATAAGTATGAATGATATGGATTTCGGTCGGTCTTGATACATTGAGTCTACATCACTTAGCTTAAACCTTAGGAGGTTTGAATAGACTGAGTAGGGTATTCCATATCTCATTACTGTAGTAGTTATGGAGGAGTTGGTCGGCACTCCTCGGGTCGCTTGAAGGATCCCCTAGTGATTTCCCACCGTATGATAAATGCTCTCCTTAGAGAAAAGATAGCCTCGCGGATGCCAACTAGTATGTTACTGTATCTCCAATTATGATTCTATATTCATGCTACATTTATATGCACAACTAACTTCCGTTATTGCTCTCATTAAATTAATGTGTCTCTAATTCAATTGATTCAACATATTAGCTTTATATGCACTTCTAGCTGCTAAACCATTGTGTTTACAGTGCTATCTTTGGCGTTACAAACTGATCTAAGTACCGATTCCATGTCTAATGCATCTGTAGAGGAATTCTCAGCGACTTCTAGGTATAGTATAATAATGTGGACTTTGACAACATCCTCCAGTTGTTTGTTTTGTAGAGCATCATGGGTACATTTTGGAAACCTTATTGGGTTCAATCATTTGATTTGGTTTGTTTACGTATCATACCAATATTCCATGTATACACTGAAAGATTGGTTTGTAGACTTGCATTTTGGACAAGCTAGATATGCTTGGGCTCATGCTTTATATAAAAGATTATTTCTAAGTATTTATGTCTCTTGTTACAAATGAACTTAATTAAAGACTCCAATTATGCTTAATACTATATCTCAAAATATGAATTGTACAAGTAAAATACATAGGCTTCCACAAATGTTTCAAATAGACACATGTTACATGTCAGTCTTCACTTGTGAGTTCTGTGCTTTTTCCCTTATGGGAGTTTGTACGTATCTTAGTACTGTACAGATTGCCATGGGATTACATACGCAGCGACTCGGGGGTTGCCCTAATTACATAATCTTAAACTTTGGGTGAGACATAAGTAAGTAATAGTATTAGAGCATGAATCTTGTAAAACATGAAAGTAAAGTATGATATCATAGCATAAATAAGTCTTGAATAAAAGATTTAGAAACTTAGGGAACATATTGAGGACATGACAGGTGCATTGGGATATGGGTTGTGTGGGATGTTTTGAGTCTACTAACGTTTTGCTTTGAATAAATAATTATTTTCTTACAGATAATGGGCCTAATCCTAAGAGTTAAGAATACCTGTCATGGTTCTTCAAGCAATACAAGGAATGATGGCTTAAAAAATATTCTTCTTGAGAACTTGGATCACGTGCCTCCACTTTCCCTGTTTGTAGATAATTGATTTCTTTTAATGATGCAAAGCATGTTAATGATGACGATGGAGCAAGTAACAAGGATCAGTGAGAACCAAACTACAATACAAGTATAGATGGCAACGATAATGGAAAGTCAAGCTCAGCTGTTACAAAATTTGGCAACAATAGAGGAGAGTTTGCAGGATGTTCTGAAGAATGAATCTAAAAGAAATGCATCTTCTTTTGGGGAGAACCCTTGGCAGTGGAAGAATAGAAGAACAGGGCTAGCGGTTTCGGGAAACTAGCATGTGATCAGTGTGGTAAGTGCCATGAGACGAATAAATGTTGGAGAACGACTAGAGCATGTTTGCGTTGTGGTTCGATAGAGCATCAGTGAACAAAGTGTCCAAGAAAATGCTAGCAAAGCCCCATTGTGTCAATAGCAGTAATCAGCTAAGCAACATCATTAGAATCAGTTGCAGGCAACGTCAGCAAAGGTAATCTCTTTACTTTTTATCTTAATTCTCTGTTGTTCCTTTTGTTTATAGGTGTTAGAAGTAGTCTATGTAATTTGTTGTTTAAGATAGTTTCAAGATTCTTGTTGTATATGAGTTTTCAGGTGAGATTCCAAATTTAGTTTCCTTAGTAATCCTGTGAGGAGATTTGATGTTGTTTGTTGGGATACAATTGGCATCCTTCATAAGTATACCAATTTAGGTAGTTAAACCTGGTGGCTATAGTGCATAAATAATTACTGTCTTATGATGATGAGTTGTCTAATTATTTTCAGGGTGCAGGATAAATTTTCTAATGTTGATTTGAGGATAGGTTATTTCAATCTTAAGCCTGAGAGTAAGATGTCTAAAGGTTAACTCTTAAAATCAAATTTGGGCATTAGGGGTTCTTAATGGATTATTTGGATTGATGAATATTCCAAATGCATTTGTGGTTTAAGGAATAGAATAGTTATTTTGTACATGGATCGGTTTGTAGTTATAATTATCGTTGATATTTTGATGTATTTTAAACCTATTAGTGATTGTGATAATCCTTTTAGGGCTTTTCTTCATCTCTTGGGGATTAATTGATTTTGCTAATCGTAGAGATATGATTCCTAGTTTGACCAAGTTGCTGTCTTGAGTCATATCATATATGATGTTGAAAGTTCAATGATCCAATGGATGTAAAACTATTATTAGTTAGCAAAGTTTGAGCTCGATTACCTAGATTCAAAGCTCCTTGTGGTCTTACAGGATGTTATCATGGGATTGTGAAGGATAATTCCGAAATCGTAGCTCTATTTATTAATTGATTCAAAGGAATAACTCTTTTGTGTGGACAGATTAATATGAGCACAACTTCTAAGGCTTGTGATACTCTTTGACGCTTTGTGAGTTAGTAAACCTATGTGATGGTGTAGAATAATAGAATTAATCCAGCATATATAATTAGGCAGATTTGATTAGAGTCTTTGATCACATAATGAGCTTGTTATCTGGACTAGTTTCCTGAGATTTTGTTATAACATATTCTAGATGGGATTCCAAGTTTCTTTGCTTAGTAAGTTCGAAGAAAACTTTAATGTTAATTGACAAGAAGGAAATTCTCACTGTTCGAAGGTATATTGATCAAAGGTAGTTGGATTAGGTGATTAGTGAGAACAATCATCCACTGCCAGTGTTGATGAATTGCTTGAGCAAATAAGTATATAAGGAATATTCTTTAAATTGATTGAGGTCCAGTTGTTATCAATTTAGAATCTAAAGCTATGTGATTTGAAGTGAGATTTTAATTAGAAATGAGAATTATAAATTCTTGGTTTTTTATTTTAGTGTAATCAATTAATTGATACTCTAGAGACTGTAATTTTAGATCTGATTAAATTGTGTTATGAGATCAATCCCTAGAATCATATTTGGGTTATATGATTTCCTGTATATCATTAAGGTGACGAATACTTTGAAGTGTATATATGTCTTTGTTAAAACAGAACCTTGTTTTGTTCTTAAGAGCAATTTATGGTTACCTTCATCAATGATATTTTGATGCATTAAATTTGCTAACAAAGATGTTAGTTATAGGAGAAATTCTATTTAACTATGAGGATTAGCATTTCATTCTGGGAGTGTTTGAAATGTATTTAAACCTAAAGGCAAGTTTAATGGAATAATGTGAGGAAAGTTACTAACTTTGTGTTCAAATATCCTACCTACAAGAAGAAGAAAAAGAAGAAGTTGAGCATAAACATCTCCAGGCTTATTTTATCTTTATGGATTTCTAAGTGTTAATTAGATTTCAATTTCATAATTATTTAGGTCCTCTTTGATGAGTAAGTACAATGAAATAATTTGGGTGACTTTTGATTGTTAGACAAACCAGCGCTTATGTTATGTAAGAAGGTTACGAGCTTTGTGATTTGACAAGGGTCTTTGATTGTGTGGTGATTAGGCTACTAATTCCTAGGTAGGAATAGTGTCGCTTGTGTTAGTAGGCTGCCTTATAATTTTGATTGATGTTCCTTAGTTGTTAGCGCAAGTCTAAGCTTCAGACGGAGTACCAATTGAAGTCAGGATGAATCAAGCCTTCTGTCACACCCCAAACACGAGAATTGGGGATTTATTATGGATTCTGAGGTGTAACACATGTGCTCATGACAATTCATGCCATAATAAGACACATACGAACTGTCACAAGGGTGATCCCACATGTACATATGAGGAAGATCTGTAAACACGTATTAACAAGTATAATTTAATTAAGCGGAAACCTGAAGAATTCACCTATGCATATCATAGGTATCAATAAAACATCCACTTCAGTTCATCAATAAAACAAAGTTTGTTAATTATCCTGACTACATGTATAAGGTATGAAAAACCCATAAATAATACAAAATATCAAGTGTCAAGATGAACCCTAAGCCAATCCATGGCTAAGCTAAGTCAACCCAAAATCATTAAAATCATGAATCAATTCCATACATTATCCATTAAAGATGAGAGGAGCTGTAAAAAGGGAAAATCAAAAGCATATATCCAGGATCAAGAAATCAGCCATGCATGTAAAGAAAATGTATCTTTATACTTGCCTCACGTGTGGTACTTCACTCAAATCGATTTGCCCCTTGATTAGATGGTGGAGAAGGCTTCACTAATGAAGAATCTAACACATGCATGGAGAAGAATGAGAATGCGATGCATGCATGCTAATAGATTGGATCTCTTAACCCTCATTGAACTCAAGAAATGCAATGGTAGTGGGGTTTTCTTACCTCAAGTCTCCCACAAGCAAAAGGAAGAAGATGGTGCCTTGGTTTCCAGAGATGAGAGCAAGAAGAGAAAAAAGAGGAAGAAGAAAATAGTGCATGCAACTCCAATCGCCCAATCTAAAGGGTAGATGATGAAGAGAGCATGGAAGAAGAAGAAAGCATGGGGAAAGAAGCAAACATGGACAAAAAGAAAGTTCTTGTTGTAGCCAAATGAGGGAAAGAAGAAGAAGAAGAACGATGGGTCTGAGTATTTAAAAGAGTGGAATTCTGGAAATTGCAAATAGGTCCTACTGGTTTCTATATATCCAGTTTGAAATAGTTGGGCTTAAAAATGGGCCGAGATGAATCTGAATGGAGTTGGGCCAAACATGAAAGATGTCCCACAAGATGAAACTCACTCAATGCAACTAATATGATGCATTAATGATACAAAACCATGAAAATGCAAAAATACAAAAGGTCTTAGACTACCTAATAAGGTTCGAATCAGACCCAACTACCTATCCATGACCCAAACCTCTAGAGATTTGGGCTCAATTAGCCTAGGTAAGACAAAACAAGATTAATTAGAGCAAAATAAGATTAATTAGGGTAAATCATGATTAACTCGGGTTTTGACCTTACACCTTCCATCCAGAATTCTAAAGGCATGGAGTGTGCATCCTTGTGTTCACAACGAAGTGGGTCTAGAGGATTCCTCAAGCTCTTGATCGTTGTCAATGCAGCAGAGTTAGAGCATGGAGTTCAAGGACCGAAGAATGTCATTCCAAGTAGAGAAACTTTACCAACAATCACAGTAATGTCCTCGAATTTCAGATCGATGATAGAGTAGTCCCAAAGATTTCATTGAGGAAGGCAATTAGTTTCTGGTAGAATTCATAGGAATTCTTGATGCCTTCCGTGTGTCGTGGCTTCACCAGATGCTTCTAAATTCATTTCATGTCATTGAGTAAGAGAAGATCCAAGTGAAACTAGATGCAACACATGTAATGCAGCTTCTTTGTGTCATCTACATAATGAACAAGTTCGATAAGTATCCCTGATTTGTCTTATTACTTTCTTTTACAAGTTTGTTTCATTTGGAGGACCAAATGATCTTAAGTGGGGTGAAATATATGGTCTTGACCCAACTTAATTGTAAATTATATTAATTAAACTTAATTTCATATTATTAAAATATTTTAGATTTAATTTATCTTGTTTTTATTTAATTGGATCTTGGTTGGAAAGGTAGTTGCGTTTGATCATATCTAGGTAAGATATGTGGCTCATTTTGATGGATCTCATGCAATGTGTCATGCATTCATTGGGCATGTCATTCATTCATCATCTTGACTTCATTATACTCTTTTCAATAGGGCTTTCAACTTTTATATTTAATCCAAACACATTTGGAAACCCAAAACCTTTCATTTTACCAAATTCACTAATAAGGGCAAAATCGCCTTTTCACTTGAAATCTAAGACAAATTCCAAAACTCCAAAATGGAGCCAATATTATGCATATTAGAAACTATATTTAATTTCAAGCATATTTGTCTCTTGTACCAAAGTGATCCGAGGCCTAGAAGACCAAGTTTTAAAGCTTCAAATTTACACCTAAAAGTGGGCCCCACACTCCACTCATTGTATAAGTTCACTCCAGCTGCACCATCCTCTTCCTACTCAATTCCTTATCTTTTGTACAATAGCATCTGGGAGCTCACCCTCTTCTAGCTTCTCCTTCTTCCAACTCAACGGAAACCACACCAAAACAAAGAATAAACACCGCCAAAGCATACCCCTTTTCTCAAGCTTCCCATCCATACCATTTTATTGTGTTTCCTCCACTGGCAGTCACCTCTTCTATCTCTTATTTATTGTTGGGCATCCTCCAAGTAAGCTTTTGATTTTGATCTTCTAGATTTTAGTTTTGGAGCATATTTAGTCCTTAAATCTAGACGTGCAAGTGGTGATTCCTAGTGTTTCTTAAGTTTTGATTTTTGGGGGCTTCCATGTAGGGATTTAGGGTTTTAAGGAGTGACATTTTCCAGCTGAGTTTGGACTATTTAAGAGCCTAATTTGGAGGTTGTGGAAGTGATTTTGTAGCTAGAACTTGAGTCAAGAAGTTCTACTTAATTAATGGGTGTATGTGGTATTGGCTGGTTCTCATGTGTGAAATTAATATTAGAAATTCCCTTGTTCTAAGTCCATTGCTTCCATTTGAGTTGAAAGAGTCCATTTTCATTTGCATACATCACCCTCTTATGCTCATTTTATGAATGTCCATGTAGGGTTTGTTATTTGGGGTTTCTTGCCAATTGAGCCAGGGAAGGGATAAATTAGGGTAAGCACTGTTAAGAGCCAAGTGTAAGTGTGTGTATTTACTGCATGAATGGTTTATTATATTGATTCCCAATGTATTCTATGTTTATGCCTAATTATAGCTCTTTTATGTTCTTCAATTCCAAACATAAAATGAGTTATGTGTAAATGTTCTAGCCTTCTACTAAGACCTTAGAGGTGTGTTTAAAGAAAATCCTACCCCTTAGGACATTAAGTATATTTAAACATCATGTAGGGCCTTAGAAATGGTACCCTTTCCTTAAACAAATTAGCTCAACTATAATTAAATATTAAAAGGGAAGAGTGTTGAGTTGCCACTCATTCCTTCTTGATTTCCCAGTCAGTTTTCTAAATCACATTATGGATGTTGGCATAAGAAGTGGTGTCCATCGCTTATATAATGAACACCAAAGTTTAGTTGCACATTAACACTGGATGTCTTATGATTACATCGTATCAAATGACTAAATATGGATTATTGTAGCTACGGTTGACTAGTAAATATTCTTGTTAATCTTACAATTCAACTGCATCTATATTGTTAAGATAAGCCTTGCCCTCAACATGATTGAATCGTGTACTCATACTTCCTAGATGAACCTTAAGGAAAAATTGGGTTAGAACTTCTTCTGAGCACGAGCTTGTATGCCAATGAAGGATAACCAAGGTTGAGAGGTTTAGAGCACTCTTAGCTCATTACTGTATTTATTGTGCAATTAGTTTGAAATTTTGTTCTACTTCATTTATATGATCATGTACAATCTTAAGACCGATAATCCCTTTATGTACAAATATGAGATAATCGCTACGATTGATGATAATAATGAATGATATGGATTCCAGTCGGCCTTGATATGTTAAGTCTGCACCACTTAGCTTATACCTTAGGAGGTTCAACGGGACCGAGTATGATATTCCATATGTTATTGCTATAGTAGTAATGGAGGAGTTGGTCGGCACTCCTTGGGTAGCTAAAAGGATCTCTTAGTGATATCCCACCGTATGATAAATGCTCTCTTTAGAGAGAAAATAGTCTTGTAAATGCCAACTAGTATGTTACTGTATCTCCAATTATGATTCTATATTCATGCTACATTCATATGCACAATATGCCTAGCTTCCCCTATTTTTCTCATTAAGTTAATGTGTCTCTAATTCAATTGATTCAACATATTAGCTTTATATGCACCTTTAGTTGCTAAACTGTTATATTTACAATACTATCCTTGGTGTTACAAACTAGTTTAAGTATCGATTCCACCTCTGATGCACCTATAGAGGAATTTCTAGCGACTTCCAAAGTATAGTATAGTGATGTGGACTTTGACAACATCCCTTAATTGTTTGTTTCGTAGAGTGTCATGGGTACATTTTGGAAACCTTATTTGGTTCAACCATTGGATTTGGTTTGTTTATGCATCATAACATTATTCCATGTATACACTGATAGATTGGTTCGTAGACTTGCATTTTGGACATGCTAGATACGCATGGGCTCATGCTTTATATAAAAGATTATTTCTAAGTATATATGCCTCTTGTTACAAACAAACTTAACTGAAGACTCCAATTATGCTTAATACTATATCTCAAAATATGAACTGTATAGGTAAAATACATAGGCTTCCGTAAATGTTTCAAATGGACAGGTGTACACGTCAGTCCTCACACATGAGTTCTGTGCTTTTTCCTTTGTGGTGGTTTGTACATGTCTTAGTACTTCATGGATTGCCATGGGATTAAATATGCCACGCCTCGAGAGTCACCCTAATTATATAATCTTAGGCTTAGGGCATGACAAATTCCTTGAACATTACTCTTCTACCTACACTCAATCTGTCCCCTTAAAGACCTCTAAACTAAGAAGAAAAGACACAGACACTAGACACGAATACGATACGACGCAGACATGCCGACAAGAAATTTCTCAAAAAAAAGGACACGGACACGTTGGGGATGTGCTAATAATATATATTTAATTATTTACGTAATCAAATAGTAAAAAAATAATAGCACAAAAAGGGACAAGAAAATTTAATATCTTCATCGTATTGGATCATATTCAAATATTCAGGAAAGGCTCTATTTTAATTTTCCTATCTTTTATTCCACAGTATGCTTTCATAAGAAGGATTCTTATTAAAGGGTTAATTTAATATTTTCCAAACTATAGGGACTGATCTATAATTTACAAAGACCATTATAAATACATATAACTCGATGGAATCTAGACCATATCTACTCATTAGAGATGACTACCGCATGGTAGTTTTGAAACTATTAATTTGTGGGACCTTGCTGTCCATCTCCTGTGGGATCACCTCCTCTATGATTGTACAGGGGTCCACAATAAGATGTGTGGACCTTATCTTTCATCTAGTGCGCCACGTAGGTCCACAACCCATATCGACCCTAATAGGTATTCTCGATTAGAATTATGGTAAATTCCCTACTTGTTTTGGATTCCTTGGAAATCAATCATCTTTATGGACCTAAATAAATGGAGAAGAGGTATGCTAATCACATAGACATCATTTATTAAGTTTCAATCCATGCAAGAGGGTTTTCAATGATATCTTCTCCTCACCTAATATCGTCAGCTTTTGTGAAAGTCCAAGCTCATTGATCATGGGGTTAATCTCCAATTTAGAGTAGATGGTTAGGGTTGACCAAAGATCCTTCTCAGATCATTGGATTTGATTAATTAGTAGGTGGGGTAGATCTTCTAATAACAGGGTTTTGAAATTCTTACTGTGTCTGAAATTAAAAAACAAAAGAAAAAGCGCATGTTGTTCGGTGTGTCAGACATTTATCTGGCCATGTCCATGTCCAACACAGATATAAGGACGCCATTAGTGTGTCCATGCCTCCTAGCCTTTAAATATCCTATCAAGTTGACCAAGGACTAAACTATAATTTCAAACAAGCCCTCCTTTTTATAAACTGACCTCCCTTTTTTCTTTCTTTTTTCCTCTTCTCTCCTTTGTCTCTTTTTCTCTCTTCCTTTCTCACCTCACCTTCCTACCAAGAGAATCCAGACTCCCTCATCACCAATGAACTTTCACGCTTAAATCCTGGGAATTGGGGTTTTGAGTGGGCCCCCAGGGCATGGATATGTAATCCTGTAGCAATCCGTGCCCTAAAGAATTATGCACGAATTCCTACAAGGGAGATTCCACAGGAACATGTGAGGTATACCAACACACGTAGGAATATAACTCATCATAATCGAACTCCTGTAAAATACTCTGTAAGGATCAAGAGAAAACAAGAAAACATATCCTCCAATATTCATAGATAGATGTAGATACATATATATATATATATCAGTGCTTAAGACTTTAAATAACATTTCGTACAATCCAAACTACTACTTAAAGAAGTTGGGTACAAAAGGTCCAAATTGCACATTTCCAAGGTAGACCAAATTCTCGACTGTAACACCTCCAGAACTGGCCCACTCCGTAGGCTGATTAATAAAAAACATCACCATCTTTCCATTCATCTATACCCCGAGGTACCGTTGGGGTACTCTCCGGGGGCGTGTCAGCAATCGGGTTGGGATTGGGCTCTGTACCTACAATACCAAGGGTAACACTGTTAACACGATGGTTAAGCAAGTACTGAGCATATGAAACTAACATAATATATCAAATAAACTTATTAATGTACACTAGATAGGAGAGCAATAATAGTCTACTAGACATAATGTGCATGAGTAACAATAAGTGAGGAATCAAAAATCAAAATGTAGTGCACACTAATTGGCATCCACGAGGCTCTATTCTCCCAAAAAGGGAGCATACATACATATGGGTCGCTAGGAGATCAAGCTAGCTTCCCGAGGAGCGCCGACAACTCCTCCGTAAACTACTGTAGTAGCGACTTTATAATACCTCAAAGGGCCCAAGCTAAATGGTGCCGACTCGGATTCACCTCTCTCATACTTCCAATCATACTTGCCATAACATACATAGGAAATATCAGCCTAGAAATATAATCAATCGTGAATACAGACAAACAATTAAACGAAGCATATTTATATGAGCTACGAAGGCTTGAACCTCGGTTACACCCTTTTTTGGCTAGCAAGCACGCATTCAGTAGAAGCTCTGGCTTGTCAGACACTCACTCATTAGAAGCTCAGGTCTGAATTACCTCAGGGTTTGACTAGAGAGAGAGAGAGAGTAAATGCATAGACAAATCATGTGAGGGCAAGGTATTTAACAATATGAATGTATTCAGATTGAGTAAATATCCAAGAAATCACTATTCCCCCTGTATTAGGTAGCCCATGATTCCCAAGGTCATTCAACTCGACGTACTCATAAAACGTCTGGTGTCATTGTGTTACCGCATCTTAGTATTACCTTGTGTATATAATGACACCCCTTCTTATGGCAACATCCATGACTTGACATTGGGAGATCATTCAGGAATTCCTCATTCTCTTTAACGTGTACTTACCGTTGGCCAATGTGGTTGTGAGAATGTGCCAATACTGAGGCCCTATAAGGTCATAGAGGATTCCTGATATCCTAAATTCACTTGGTTCTTACGGCTTAGCCGTATATAATGTTACGGCTTAGCCGAGTGGTTCTGGTTTCCTCCAATAGTTAGGGCACATTTACGGCTTACCATATATTAGCCTATGGCTTAGCCGAGCTAAGCATATGGCTAGGTTACGGTTGGGTTACGGCTCAGCGATAAGGCATTACACGGTGTAGCCGTGTGTAAGCCAAAGAAGAAAATGGGTTTTCTGGCTCTCTAGAAAGTCCGCTGTAAGAAGACTTATGGCTTGGGTATGGGCTGGGCACAGCTTAGCCGTAGTGCATTTCACGGTGCAGCTGTGGGTAAGCCGTAGTACAAAACCCAGTTTTGCTGCTCTCGGGACTTTAAGCCGTAAATGCTCACGGCTTAGCCGTGTGCTTCAAAAACCTAAAGTCAGTTCTAAAGCTCAGTTCCCATATGAAATCAATACAGAACCTGGATAATTGGGGAGTTTCCATGGCTTAATCACAATGTACTTGAAGGTGTTCAATACCCACACACCCTCCTATCATGTTTACATCTTAACTCAATCCATACCACATTAGTACCAATTAAAACAATGAAAATGGGCTAAAATATGGGAATTGAAAGCATTAACCCAAGAATCAATAACTTAATCGCACATGCAGCACATATGAACTCTAATACTTGCCTTTTAACAGTGCTTGCCCTCTCTAAGTCCTTCTTGTTGTATGGTTAGGAAAAACCCTCCAAAGAGCAGTGAGTTTTCTACATGGAAACATACCAATGAGGAATGTGGTGTAATAATGCATGCATGTCATAGATTTGAGTCTTCTTGACTCTAACAAACCCTAATACAGGGAATGGGAGTAAAGCCCCCACCTTGGTGAGCTATAGCTTGAAGGGGAAGTACTTCCCAACGAAGCAAATACTCCTATGAAGAGGAGGAAGGTGGGTGAGGACTATCCCTAGCACATGCAAGACTCCCAATCCCAGAAGCACTTTAATTTGCAAGTGAAACTGAAGAATTTATGAAGGAGAAGGAGAGCTCCAGCAACATAAGAAGGAAGAAGAGAGAATGGGACGTTGAGTTCCCTTTTTAAACTTAAATTTTCCTGCATTTACATGCAAGTCCAATCTTTATAGGAAATTGCAGTTTAGGCCAAATGTACCTCAATTGGCCCAAGATGAGTTCGGATCGAATCGAACCCAATGCGAAAAATGATCTATACGGAAAATTACACAAGGGGCGATGGATGAGGTGTCCCTAAGATGCAAGAGTAATTTACAAAAAGTTCCTCAATTATTGAAGTAAAGTTCAAACTCCGCCCAACTACCTATCCAAGGCCCAACCCAATAGTTTTCGTATTTGATTACCCTTAATATGGTTTAGTTAATATAAGAAGAAATTAATTAACACAAACTAAGATTAGTAGGGTTTGGAACCTTACATCCTTTCCCACTTAAGATTATTTGGTCTTCCAAATATGACATACCTCGGGTAGTAGCTTCGGATATTTTGCCCGAATTTGATCTTTGAGTTCCCAAGTGGCCTCTTCCTGTCCATGGTGCTTCCATAGGACCTTAACCCATTTGATCGTTTGGGTACGCAGCACTTGCTCTTTAGTGTCAATGATACAAAGTGGTCTTTCTTCATAGCTCACATCAGACTTAACTTGTATGTCGTCCAACTCAAGAACATGTGAAGGATCCAGAAGGTACTTCCTAAAGCATCGACACATGGAATTCATTATGAACTCCCGTAAGTGGGGGTGGTAGCTCCAATCGATAAGCTAAATCTCCAACCCTACTCAGTATCTCGAAAGGTCCTACAAACCATACAGCTAGCTTGCCCTTCTGTCTAAACCTAATAGTACCCTTCATTGGGGAAACTTTCAAGAAAACTTTATCCCCCATTTGAAACTCAAGGGGCCGTCGGCGGTTATCTGCATAACTCTTCTGGCGTGATCGTGCAACCTTCAATTTATCTTGCGCCTTTTGCACTTTTTCCCCCGTATCTGCAACCAGAGAGGGTCCATGAAAACTTCTAACTCCAACTTCTTCCCAAAAGATCGGAGTACGGTACTTACGTCCATACAAAGCTTCGAACGGGGCCATTCCAATGCTCGCATGATAACTATTATTGTATGCAAATTCACATAAGGAGAGGTGTTAATCCCACTCCTTCCCAAAGTCCAACACGCTAGCTCATAACATGTCTTCATGGGTTTGTATTGTTCGCTCCGATTGCCCGTCGGTCTGCGGATGATAAGTTGTGCTAAAACTGAGTTTAGTACCCAAGGATGTTTGAAACGACTGTCAGAAGGAAGAGACGAACCTACTGTCTTGGTCGGATACAATTGAAACTAGAGTACCATGTAGCCGCACAATCTCATCAATGAAGATCTTGGCCATCTCATGAAATTTCATCCCTTTCCTAATGGGAATAAAGTGGGCTGACTTTGTTAGTCGATCGACAATCACCCACACAACATCATATGTTTACTTATCCGGCGCAGCCTTGAAACAAAATCCATCGTCAAATTCTCCCATTTCCAGTTAGGGATCTGTAGAGGATGCAACAGATCAGGAGGCTTCCTATGTTCAACCTTTATACATTGGCAGGTAAGACACCTTGCTACAAAGCCCGTAATATCTCGCTTCATGTTAGTCCACCAGAACCTACCATGTAAGTTTTGGTACATTTTTGTACTCCTAGGGTGCATGGAATATCGCACATGATGTGCTTCAGTCATGATTGCCCTCTTTAAGTTATGATTTTGGACCGCTAGAACACAGAGCTGATCTCTGAAATACAGTACGCCACCTATTAACCTGAAATCGGGTCTCTCTGATACATGGTCACGAATCTTAACCAACTCTGGATTTTCAAACTGTCTTTCTTTAATTTGTTGAATTAAGGTGGGCTCAAAGACTAACATAGCTACCAACATGACCTTATCATCCATGAACTTAACTTCCACATCTAGATCTCGGAATTCTTCTACTAAGGACCATTCACCGCACATAGTTGCCATTTCAATGGTTGGTTTTCTGCTCAAAGCGTCGGCCATTACATTCCCTTTTCCAGGAAAATATTTGATTGAAAAATCATAATCTTTTATGAATTCTAACCATCTACGCTGTCTCATGTTAAAGTCATGCTGAGAAAACAGGTACTAGAGACTACGATGGTCGCTATGGACTTCAAATCTCTCCCCGTACAGATAATGTCTCCACAACTTCAACTTAAAGACCACCGCTGCTAATTCTAAATCATGCGTAGTATAATTTTTCTCATGTTTCTTTAATTGTTGAGATCCATATGCTATCACCTTCCCATTCTGCATGAGTACACATCTAAACCCAATCTTCGAAGCATCAGTATAGATAACAAATCCACCACTTCCCTCTGGTAAAGATAAGATTGGAGCGGAGGTTAGTTTCTCCTTAAGGAGTTGGAAACTTGACTCACATTCATCCGACCAAACAAATGGTTCATTCTTTCGAGGCAACTTTGTCAAAGGTGCAACTATTTTGAAAGAGTCCTTCACAAACCTTCTATAATAACCCGCCAAGCCAACAAAGCTCCTAACCTCTGCAACTGTTTTAGGGCTTTGCCAATTAGTTATAGCCTCAACCTTCGCTGGATCGACTGCAAGCCCATCTTTTGAGATTATATGCCCCAAAAAGGCAATTTGTTCTAACCAGAATTCACACTTGTCTAGCTTAGCATACAGTCGGTGGTCCCTTAATAATTGTAGAGAAACCCTCAGATGTTTCGCATGTTCGTTTCGGGTCTTGGAGTATACCAATAGATCATTAATAGAAATTACCACAAACCGATCAAGGTATGATGAAAAGATCTTATTCATCAAAGCCATAAATACCGCGAGAGCATTTGTTAACCCAAAAAGTGTAACCAAGAATTCATAATGCCCATATCTTGTCCTGAAAGCTGTTTTTGATGTACCTTGATCCCTGACTCGGAGCTGATGATATCTGGACCTTAGATCAATCTTTGAAAAATGGGTTGCACCTTGTAATTGATCAAACAGTTCATTAATTCTGGGCAGTGGATATTTATTTTTGATTGTCACCTGATTTAACTACCTGTAATCAATACACATTCTGAGGGTGCCATCCTTCTTCTTCACAAATAAGACTGGGGCTCCCCATGGTGATGTGCGAGGATGAACAAACCCTTTATCCAATAAGTCCTGCAACTGTACCTTTAGCTCATGTAACTCTACTGGTGCCATTCTATACGGAGCCTTAAAAATGGAGAGGTACTAGGTACTAGCTCTATCGTAAAGTCCACTTCCCTAATCGGAGGAAGACCAGGTACTTCGTCAAGAAACACATTCGGGAACTCACAAACCACTAGATTTCTTCTAACTTCTTAGGTGGTTTTTTCTCCACAATGAAGGCAATATACCCCTCACAACCGCTATGAATTAGTCTTTCTGCTCGAAGTGCCGAAATAAATCTAGCGTTCAAACTTTTCTTATCACCTTGGTACACAACACTTGGGCCATCTTCACTCACCTTCATGGTGATCGTTTTACGGAAACAGTCTAGACAGGCCATATACTTGGTCAACCAATCCATGCCCAAGATCACATCGAAGTTGTACATGGGGAAAACAATGAGTTCCGCGGGGAGAAGGACCTCTCTAATAAGAACTCGACAACTTGGGTAATGTCATCACATGCCACCCTTTTGCCAACCGGAGTGATAACACTCAATACATACGGTAACTGCGCTGGTGGCTCCCGTATCTTGCTAGAGAATCGGGGTGAAATGAAGGATTGAGAAGATCCTAAATCAAACAACACTTTAGCTTCTATGTCACAAACAAAAACCTTACCTACAACCACATGCTCTACTGCTTCTGCTTCTTCATGAGTCAACGCATAGGCGCGGCCTTGCCTCTGTGGTCGGCTTTGCTGTCCTTGTTTCTGCTGTCCTTGGCCCTGCCGTGACTGCTCTTGGCCTTGCCTCAACGGCTATTTTTGACGGGTAGTTGCTGGTGGTGTTACTTTAGAAGACTACTGATACTATTGCTGTGGTGGGGCTCGACTAGAATCCTTCCTTCTTGGGCACTTTGACAAGCGATGGTCCATGGAGCCGTAACCAAAACAGGCTCCCGTGGACCTCCAGCATTTACTAGTCTCATGACCCTTCCCGCACACACCGCAGATTAGTCGTGATGCTCCACTAACCACCCCCTTTTGTTTCTTAGAATATTGTTGGCCTTTCGCAAAAGGCGGGGCACTCTTCCTAGACTCTCCCAAAAATAGGCTTTTCTCAATTTCTTTCGCTGCATAGGCTTTGGCTACAACATCATCATATTGAACTGGCCGTTGGAAAACGATAGCATGCCCCTTAATAGCAGGTCTTAACCCTTCAAGGAACCTCTCCACCCTCTTCTCTTCAGTGTCAATCAGATCTAGAGCAATTCGAGAAAGCTGGGTGAATATGTGCACGTACTCTGCAACTGTCTAGGATTGATGCTGTAAGGCAAGGAACTCTGCCTTCTTTTTGCAGGTTACATGTTCGGGAATAAACTTCTTCCTAAACTGCCTCTTAAAGGCTTCCCACACAGTAACATCTAGCATAGCCCTAACATGATCCCGGATACTCTTCCACCACGTATCCATGATATCCCTTAACATGGATGCTGAGAGGACTACCTGCTGCCTTGGCATACAAGTCAGTGTATCAAAGACATTCTCAGTGTGGACAAGCCATTCGTTAGCTTGCAATGGATCCTCTTGTCCTATAAACTCTATGGCTCCCCACTTTCGGAACTTTTCATACAAGGAATTGGGATCTCTGGGTTGATCTTGCCTGTTCAATAAAGCGGCTAACTGCAATTGCATGGCAGCTTGATTGGCATTACTAGCCGCTAATTGATGCATTAACATCATAAACCGTTCCTCCGTGGTGTATGTAGGATGAAGAGGAGGTGGCAGTGGAGGGTCAGCACCTTCCAATTCAACATTGTTGCAATCATTATCACCCGAACTATTGTTTGTACCGGACCTAGACGCCATGGATCTGCAGTTAGACTGGTTGTTAGCCATATAGATATATATATACATACATATATACTACAACTATACAAGGGAATTGGGGACCAATTGAACCTATGGGAACCTCACCACGTTTTCTAATGTTGCTAAGTCATTTAATTGACTTCTTAGCGTCTTTGATACCATTACTTACGTATCTCATGCCCTAATCCCGGGAATTGGGGATTTGAATGGGCCCCCAGGGCGTGGATACGTAATCCCGTAGCAATCCGTGCCCTAAAGAATTGTACACAAATTCCTACAAGGGAGATTCCACCGGAACGTGTGAGGTATACTAGCACACGTAGGAAATAACTCATCATAATAGAACTCCTGCAAAATACTCTATAAGGATTAAGAGCAAAACGAGAAAACATATCCTCCAATATTCATAGATAGATGTAGATATATATATATCAGTGCTTAAGACTTTAAATAACATTTCTTACAATCCAAATTACTACTTAAAGAAGTTAGGTACAAAAGGTCCAAATTGCACATTTCCAAGGGTAGACCAAATTTTCGACTGTAACACCTCCAGAACTGGCACACTCCGTAGGATGACTAATAAAAGACATCGCCATCTTTCCATTCATCTATACCTCGAGGTACCGTTAGGGTACTCTCCGGAGGCGTGTCAGAATTGGGTTGGGATTGGGTTCCGTACCTGCAATACCAAGGGTAACACTGTTAACACGATGGTTAAGCAAGTACTGAGCATATGAAACTAACATAATATATCAAATAAACTTATTAATGTACACTGGATAGAAGAGCAATAATAGTCTACTAGACATAATGTGCATGAGTAACAATAAGTGAGGAATCAAAAATCAAGTGTAGTGCACACTAATTGGCATCCACAAGGCTCTATTCTCCCAAAAAGGGAGCATACATACATATGGGTCGTTAGGAGATCAAGCTAGCTTCCCGAGGAGCGCCGACAACTCCTTCGTAAACTACTGTAGTAGCGACTTAATAATACCCCAAAGGGCCCAAGCTAAGTGGTGCCGACTCGGATTCACCTCTCTCATACTTCCAATCATACTTGCCATAACATACATAGGAAATATTAGCCTGGAAATATAATCAATCGTGAATACAGACGAACAATTAAACGAAGCGTATTTATATGAGCTACAAAGGCTTGAACCTCGGCTATACCCCTTTTTGGCCAACAAGCACGCACTCAGTAGAAGCTCTAGCTTGTCAGACACGCACTCATTAGAAGCTCAGGTCTGAATTACCTCAGGGTTTGACTAGAGAGAGAGTGAATGCATAGACAAATTACGTTGAGGGCAAGGTATTTAACAATATGAATGTCTTTAGATTGAGTAAAATATCCAAGAAATCACTATTCCCCCTGTATTAGGTAACATGATCCCCAAGGTCATTCAACTCGACGTACTCATAAAACGTCTGGTGTCATTGTGTTACCGCATCTTAGTATTACCTTGTGTATATAAGGACACCCCTTCTTATTGTTGGAAGTAGGTGGGTCTCGTGGATAGATTTTCTAAACTTTTGACCCACTTGACACAGGGATCAATTATCCATAAGACCAAAACCCAATCCAGGATGCATTACCCTCAATCTCGTGACCATGTACCGTAAATATTCTACCAGCACTAAACATCCATAATAATCTACGACATGCAAGAAGTAGATCATACCTTTGGAGATCCGTAGTGCTCTAATGGATTTCTTCAACACCTCTTAGCCTTCCACGCTATGACCCGAATTAGACTTCTTTTCTCAAGAAGAGTGGTGGAATCTTCAGGAGAAATCCCAACTCGAAACTCCAAGGAACTAGAAGAGAAAAGGAGAGAGAAACTCGTGCAACTCTTGCACGAACAGGGTTTTGGGCGTGAGAGACTCTTCTGGACGTCCAAGAGATTTTATAAACTTACAAATCTCTTCCTTGCCTAATTGAAATAGAAGTCTTACTTCCAAAGCAACTTTCTCCTTTCTAATCCCTTCTTTCTAGAGTTCGAGTCGGATTAGTATTTTTCAATAACTTGGGCTAGCGTGGGGACCACTAGGGATTCCTTAGAAAGCTGGCTCCAACTGGAACACCGCGACCCCACATCTCATGTGCAATCCGGGCCCACAGTTAATTGCAAATAACACCATTATATAAATGCAATTGCACTCCAGTCTTAGGAATAAATTACAATGAAGACCCTAAACTTCCCAATTACCACAAGTAGGCTCCTCTATCAATATCCGTGGATCAATTGGAATAAATCCTTCTCTTCCAATCTAAGTTCCACATCTTATTATCCTTGAGCCCCAATTAATCACAGTAATCATCAGTACCATCAATTAACTCTTAATTGAGATGGGTGCGCACTTACTAATGACAAATCTATTAATTGGCACGAGGGGATAATAGAGATAGATTCCATCTTGATCATTCAACGTTCCCACAGTTCTACTACCACATACCCAAGATACCGAGGTGTTAACCTACAGTCGGCCTCACTCATTGGTGACTCAAAGCAAATGAATGATAGAAACTTGAGTTCATCAATGTCTCAGGATTGAGAGCCTATTGCTAGGGAATTATGAGAGCATACTTTATTATTGAGACTGAATTCCATAAGGTGCATCTCATTGTCCTTCAATACATCCAATTTACCAGCACCGTGATCCAGAATCTTACATTCTGATGATCGAGACAAATCACACTATCTCATAGTGATCAAAGTGCTGCAACCTTATCAAATAAGATGCCCAGTCTCATTACTGATTGTGAAGCTATTTAAGTATAAGATTTGTGACATATATCTCCCGCGGGTGGATCTCATCCATGCACATATATCACATCTAATATACTAATGGGACCCGATTCAATTCATGAACCATTATTTCATATGTATTGGTCATGTGCATGAAGTAGTCAAATAACATTCATCTCATGAAAGTAAAGCATGATTTTATTAATAAATAAAGAAATTAATCAATTTATTACATCAACTGATGGATTGAGTCCACAAAATCTAACACTTATGGCAACATCCATGACTTGACATTGGGAGATCATCCGGGAATTCCTCATTCTCTTTAACGTGCACTTACCGTTGGCCAGTGTGGTTGTGAGAATGTGCCAATACTGCGTCCCTATAAGGTCATAGAGGATTCTTGATATCTTAAATTCACTAGGTTCTTATGGCTTAGCCGTATATAATATTACGGCTTAGCAGAGTGGTTCTGGTTTCCTCCAATAGTTCAGGCGCATTTACGGCTTAGCCGTATATTAGGCTACGGCTAGGTTACGGTTGGGTTACGGCTCAGCTGTAAGGCATTACACGGTGTATCCATGTGTAAGCCGAAGAAGAAAATGGGTTTTCGGGCTCTCTGGAAAGTCTGCCGTAAGAAGACTTATGGCTTGGGTATGGGCTAGCACGGCTTAGCCATAGTGCATTTCGCGGTGCAGCTATGAGTAAGCCATAGTACAAAACCCAGTTTTGCTGCTCTTGAGACTTTAAGCTGTAAATGCTCACAGCTTAGCCGTGGCTTAGCCTTGCCCTTCAAAAACTTGAAGTTAGTTTTGAAGCTCAGTTCCCATACAAAATCAATACAGAACCTGAATAATTGGGGAGTTTCCATGGCTTAATCATAATGTACTTGAAGGTGTTCAATACCCACCCACCCTCCTATTCATGTTTACATCTTAACTCAATCCATACCACATTAGTACCAATTAAAACAATGAAAATGGGTTGAAATATGGGAATTGAAATAATTAACCCAAGAATCAATAACTTAATCTCACATGCAACACATATGAACTCTAATACTTGCCTTTTAACAGTGCTTGCCCTCTTTACATCCGTCTTGTTGTATGGTTAGGAAAAACCCTCCAAAGAGTAGTGGGTTCTCTACATGGAAACAAACCAATGAGGAATGTAGTGTAATAATGCATGCATGTCATAGATTTGAGTCTTCTTGACTCTAACAAAACCTAATACATGGAATGGGAGTAAAGCCCTCACCTTGGTGAGCTGTAGCTTGAAGAGGAGGTACTTCCCAACGAAGCAAATACTCCTATGAAGAGGAGGAAGGTAGGTGAGGACTATCCCTAGCACATGCAAGACTCCCAATCCTAGAAGCACTTCAATTTGCAAGTGAAACTGAAGAATTTATGAAGGAGAAGGAGAGTTCCGGCAACATAAGAAGGAAGAAGAGAGAATAGGACGTTGAGTTCCCTTTTTAAACTTAAATTTTCCTGCATTTACATGCAAGTCCAATCTTTATAGGAAATTGCAGTTTGGGCCAAATGGACCTCAATTGGCCCAAGATGAGTTTGGATCGAATTGGGCCCAACGCGAAAAATAATCTACACAGAAAATTACAAAAAGGGCGATGGATGAGGTGTCCCTAAGATGAAAGAGTAATTTACAAAAAGGTCCTCAATTACTGAAGTAAAGTTCAAACTCCGCCCAACTACCTATCCAAGGTCCAACCCAATAGTTTTCGTATTAGATTACCCTTAATATGGTTTAGTTAATATAAAACGAGATTAATTAATGCAGGTTAAGATTAGTGGGATTCGGAACCTTACACAAAAACCATCTTTAGCTTCTTTGGGCCGCCATGATCCTCCCTAACCCATTTTTAATCTTCCTTAACAACTGTTGTGCCCTAAGTATGTGTTTCTCTTTTTGTAGCTTTGGGAATTTGAGTCCCAAGCTTATGGTTTAGTAGAGCTTAGTGGAGTAATCTTCTTCCTTTTATAGGACTATTTGAGTTGGAATTGGGTTTTCCTCCAAGTTAAGCTTCTGTGAGTCGTTATGAGCAAAGACAACCTCTCCTTTTGCATTCTTCATCAAAGGCAAGTAGATACAATGGATTTTATTGAGATATGCATGTTTGACATTGATTCTTGCATCCATGCACTCCTTTATCTTTGTTTTGCTCATTTTGAGTTTAATGGGAATAATATGTTAAAATAGGGTATGAATGTGAATTTTGAAATGGAATGGGGAGATTGGAGGTTTGCAATGGATGAAATTGAGAAGGATAGGTCCTAACATGTATGCAATTATAGGTGGAAAGGAATGAGGAGTGTAATGGACTATTTCCACTAAAATAGAGGATTTTGGTCCTGGTTTCAAAAGGACTGCAGTCGATCGTAGGAGGTCTTGTAGTCGACCGCCGTAGCCCTAGGAGAAATTCTGCCTGAGGTGTTCCCCTTATAAAATTTCAACCATGGGGACCTCGGTTAATATCTCGGTCAATCATGGGTCAACAGCAGATGAAGGGTGTTTTTGAGCGTGCTACTATGTGGGAAAAAAAAGCCTTGGTTATCATGTACACGTTATTCGGGAGCATGGTGTTTGCACCATATTATCACTATTATTTATATGTATACACACTTGGGACTACTAGACTAATGCTAAAACTGTTGATGGCAATATAAAATCATTCCTTAGGTATGGGACATGCTCGATTACTATCACTACCAATGGATGATAAGATCCACGGTTAGGAGTGTTGGGGTCGATTTGTGCACCTAGACACGAATTACTTCCCTCGTTCTCCGGGTCCACTCATTACCCTTGTCTACCCATTTTGGGCACTCCATTTCTAGCCGAAATGTTGCCCGTTTGCACTTAGAATTTCTAGGATAAATTCTACTTTTTTTGAACCCCAGAAGACTAATTTGATCCGATTTGGTCGATTGACCATTCCTTTAATCCCAAAAGGTTGTATACTTATCCGATACACCCCATATATATTATTCACATTAGATTCATTTGGTTGACCGCATTTGCACTAAAAACAACTCGTGTGGAATACAATCTCGGTCGTACCTACCCGATACTGCAAATATTACATGACTTTGGCCAAATACACATTTTGGACCTAAAATCAATCTGTATTATGGATTCTCGAGTCACAACTACCCCATTGTATTTATTATATTTTTTATAGTCTCAATGGTTTACTCACTACAATGTAGTTCTAATAAGTGACTCAGGTGTTGCTTCAGTGCCCACCTGGCCACGGATAAGAAGATGCTTCTGTGACTACTCTAGGGGAGTTTGTGGTACTGCTGATACTATTCTATCTACTCATTATGGAATATCTGTATGCACTCGTACTGAGGATACTTGCTATGTGGTTACCATATTGCTAGGTTTTATACACTTGTAGCCTGTCTTTCTAATTCATAGCATGCTTTACTTTCTATTGCACTAACATGCCTAGAGATATTGTTATTGCTCTCTATTAATCTTGCCTATCTTTACTTTATTTGATGCATGTTGAGCTATCATTACCAACACCTTGCCAGCTTTTGTCTAACCTACTGATGGTGACATTAGGTATGTATAGCCTTGCCCTTCACCCTGTGTTTTTGAGTTGACAACTGAGGATATGCTAGACATGTACAACTGTTGTGCAGAAGATGTCATGTAGACACTATAACTAGTATATAAGATATCGTCACTTTATGGGGTTACTTGTATTTTGGGTTTTATTATCTTTTGCATTATGGCCTCTATTGGCCTTTATTTTGGTGAATGTAATTACGTCATCTTTTCTACTTTGAAACTTGAATATATGGGAATGGATTATCCTGTTTATTTGTCTAGCTCTGTTATTTCTTGATCATGTTTATATCAGTTTTATTAAATAATATGTTATAGTATATTCATGCGATACATTAGTAAGGTAATATGGAATCCGATGAGATTCAGACTTCGAATCGCACCATGATTTAAGCCTCTGCTAAATATTCGATTACGGTGAACCTTGCATCCTGACACGTACGGAAACCCTGGGGAAAAAGATATCTTAATTACGCTAACCCCAGGGGCTCACGGCCTTGCGAACTACATTATTATGCCAAACCACTTTTGGGGTCATGACACACTGGGTTTGGGGCTTGGGATTTATTTTCTTTTTTCTTTTTTAAGATGATTAGGGATTAGGAATTAAGGTTTTCAAATCAATTTGGGTTTTGGATTAAGGGGATTTTGGCAACTAGGATAGAGTGGGATCAGCAAAGGGACTTGGATTGGGTATATGGCAATGGGGTGGATGGCAGAGTGGTAGATGTAGTGAGACGAGGGTTTGCACGTGGCTTAAAGGTCGAAAAGGGTTTTGTAGATGGAGTTTTTGTTGACTAATGGTTTTAGAGTTTCAACCGGGACTTTTGGCGAGAGGTGCTTGGTTGGCAAGGGATGAGGACAAGTGGAGACTTGGGAGCCACCAAAGTGGGATGAAGAGGGGTGGAGGCTATCGTCGGCAAGGCGAGAACAAGGGCTAGTGAGGAGGAAAAGCAACATGTAAGCCTATAAGAGACCATGCACTAATCCAAAAGCTTAAGCTGATAGGCGGAAGGCCCAAGTATGGATATAAAGACATGACAAACCCATTACTTGGCCAATATGGGACGTGGGACTTTTTCCTAACCCCCTCACATGCAGGCCTAACAGATTCCATGGCACAAGAACAACACCCTCTCTGATACCATGTAAAAGACCATGTACCAATCCAAAAGCTTAGGTTGATAGGTGGAAGGCCCAAGAAAGTATATGAAGCAATGTCAAGCCCATTAGTTGGGTGATGTGGGATGATAGACTTTTCCTCATCATTCACAGCATCATTGAAGATCAGTTTTTTGGAGGGGCATCAGGAAAAAAGGAGCAGAGAGAAAAAGGGGAGTGCACATTTAGTGAGTAAATAGTGTGAATAGAGAAAATGGGGGCAGGAATGTTTCCCCCTTTTTTTAGGGCAATTAGTTAAATATGAAAGGCTTTTTCCTTTTCAAATGCATTGAAACTATTTCAAATTACGAACGTCTAAACACCATTTCAATCCACCATTCCTAATCTCCATTTTTGGTGTAGTGATATCTTGTTCTACCTAAGACAATCCTTGGAGTCAAGATCAGAACATATCACTCTTCCTCTGCAATCTTCAATTGGCTAAAGCCCCATGACAAATTGTATTTGGGTAGACATCATAAAGGCAACATTGTATCTTTTCTATTTGATAGTACCTTACGTTGTGGGAATAAAGTTGGGAAGGAAAAAAGTGTACAATCTTTTTTTACTATGGATAGTACTAGAAATTATTCCTCAACATCTATTAAACTGCTAGACTAACACAAGAATTTGTGGCTTGGTGTAATGGCCTTAATTGCATATAACCAAGCTATTGGAGGCAGCCACCAAGATCCTAGATATTGTATATAGATTACTATGAAAATAACTTTACATGATGATGATTCAAGAACCATACCTATGAGATCTCTCTAATTTGATCTTAGTCTTAAAGTAACTCAAAAATCTCAAGGCCTTCTACTATATTCCTCTATGCTCGAACTTACACCGGGGTGTAGCCCTTTTTTGCAAATTCTCTTTGCTCTAAAAAAAAAGATTTCTCTTTTTTCTTTTTAAAGAACAATACCACATATTTGTAGGCTACAATAGGGACCTTAAGAAAGAAACAAGGAATAGGCTTCTTATGGAAATAAGAAACCCTAATTCAAACCAAATTGGGATCCTAATTCCATAAATTATAATTCAGTTCACTAGAGAATTATAATTGCACTTCTGTCCTTATTCTCAAAATTATATTTGGGCTTTTTTTATTAAATACTTATTAATTTCTCCATATTAAGATTTCAGATATACATCAATTAAATAATTACTAACATCTATGTTTAATTGATATCTGTATAATTCATTGAGACCTCATACTTATTTACTATGTTGGACATAAGATCCACTTGCAAGTTTTGGCATAATAAAACTTATAAGCTTCATCAAGGGGATATCATTAATCCGTACTATGGGATATAAATTTCATCAATAAACTAATATCCACTATACACGTAGTGCAGTCATCCAATTTATTGATATTATTAACCCATAAAAGGTTTCACTCCTTTGTGAATCAAAAGCAAAATACTAAATGTATGTGTCTATTATTTATATTGGGAGTAAAAGTACAAGCACTCATAATAACTACCTCGATGTTAATCGTCTTATATAGTTAGTATAATGACAATAAACCCAAAAGCGGTCCTGTTCAATACACATAAAGCATACTAGCATAACAAGTAGAAACTATATCGTTTCTTGTAGCCAAGACATCTCGCTAAAACATCATGCTATGATCGTATTAATGGTGTGTTCAACACCATCTTGATTGTGAATAACAATAACTTACATTCTATAAGAACTGACAAACAAGTCTTCTTTGTGTAAACTAAACTTTACTTATTAACTTGTCTACTTTATAAAATAAAAAACATATACATGCATAATTAAAAAAGCAATGCAACCATTTGCCCATACGAATTCTCATTAAGATGAAAAGACAAATTTTACTAATAAATAAATTAGTCAAAGACAAATACGTAAAAATATGCTTTTAGTAAAAAATTTTGACACAAGAGACACTTTGCCATCAGCTGTTTAGGCTTCTCGAAGGTTGGCCCTCATTTGCAAACTAAACAATTACAATAGTGATAGAAAAGATTTGTAATCATTTTCCAATTCATAGTCAACAATGTAAATATTGATTCTCCACCATCAAAATAATTGTAGAGATCATGTGATGCTATGAGCAAAAGCAGGAGTAATCCACATCAATATTGGAAAAGAAAATATATAAAATTTTCTAATTGCATAATGAGGAGTTTAAAATTACCAAGAAAACGTACAGCTAGGTCCTCTGTTGCTTTGTCATTGAATTTTCTTGATGGGAGAGCATTCCTAGACATGAGAAGGTTAACCATTTGATATGTGCTTCCATGAGGTGTGTTTTAGCTAGATCAATTTAGGTCATTGTTGAGAACTTCCACAGTTACACCTTTGGACAATGGAACTTTTTAACAATACATTTGAAGCTTCATAGCAGATGGTAAGTGTGATTCCTAATGAAGCTGGGGAAAAAATAATCATAATTCAAAAAAAAAGCAGTTAGGAATTTGGTATTCACATATCTGAGCGAAGGAATAATAATATTGCAGTGGAATTAAAAAATCATGAAAAAAGTGAAATAATGTGAAAAAGAAAACAAAAAGAAACAATTCTCAAATATAAATAGAAGATGCTATATGATGAACTAATAACAAGTACTTCAGCTAACAATAGTCATGCAAAAAATGTCTAACATATAATAATGTCAGCAAGGAAATAAAAAAAATTTAAATCAAGATGTTCAATTCCAAAATCTTGTAATGTATCACTATGAAAATTATGGATACAATAAGGAAAAAGTAAAACCTTTAATACAACTCTTACACAATTGATACATTCAACTTACCATCGTCTATAGTGTGCATCTAGCAAAAAAAATGGCACGGTCCATTAGCGGTCATCTAGCAGAGCCAAAAAATGGCTAGCAAAATAGATCAAAATATAAATTACCAACCACAGTCAGTCCAAAGAAAAGGATAATACATTCAGTTATTGCTAATTGCATGTTATTTAGATACTTGAACGGCATTGTTGAACAAATTTCACATCATGAAAAGAGTCTACATTATAAGCATTTGAGCAAATGTATCCAAAACTTGATAAATAAATACAAACTTATGAAGAACTTATATTTTCTGCATTCGTATTATGAGATAGATACATATATATATATATATATCACTAGCCTTGAAAAAATTTGATTGCCAATCACGAAGTAAATGACTTATCAATTCCACAACCTAAATCAACCAAAAAAAATTAAAAGTTAAAAATTAAAAAATAAGAACTGAATGAACATGTTATTTGAAGGAAGTTTCATGACATATAATTCCACATAATACCTGTGACACCCTATCATAACCTAATCGTGTTTTAGTGCTAATTAATTATAGATTTTATCTAAATCATGCTTGGTTTGGGTCATGTAACCTTGAACGGGTAGGGTAAAGCCCTTTTTTGTAATTTTTATTTTTAGATTTTACATCATATGCATACCATCTTGACATCATCGCATGTATCTCATCAAGTACAACAAATTTCATGTTGGACCCCACATCATTGGGTTTCATTTGACTCAAATAGGTATTGAAATGACTTAATCTATAATTAAGATAAGTAACTTGGAATAAGTGTAATATACAAGAAATTTCCCTTATAAAAGAACCTAAATCAGCGATCGATGGAATTCTTCTTCTCAACATTGTTGCTTGAACTCCTCATCTCTCCTTTTTTTACATCTCTTATCAAATCCAAGGGCAAGAAGCCATTTCATGTGAGAAGTATGATTTCCCTCTTCATCTTCATCAATTACCCTTTCTTTTCATACGTTGGAGTTGGAAGAAAACCCACCTCCTTGTTGTCTGTGAAATTCCAAGGTTAGAATATCTTGTCAATCCTTTCTTTTTGTTCTTAAATTGAGCCATTTAAATCTTACCTATAACATGCATCTACATTCATCATCATTTTCATATGATTTCATTGTTAGGGTTCATATTGGGTATTTTCGTGCAATTAAGCTCAAGTGAAGCCAATTGGGATCTTTATCCTCAAACCAAGGCAAGTATAAGCACTGTAATGATGAATTCATGTTGATATCATGATGATTGGAGGAATTTAGATTTTATTATAGTTATATTTCAAACTTTATGCAGCTCATATGTCTATTGAATAGATGTTCTTGTAATGAATTAATGAATTGAGGAGGATGGAACAAAAGTAATAATTGAGAAATTCTCATTGTCGTAGAATGCTGAAAGGTTATGGGTGGATGAGGAGGTTCCTTACAATAACATAAATGGAGGAGACAATTTTAGAAAATTTGAAGTTTATTTTCTAGAATGGATGGTTAAAGGCAACAAGAAAATTAGACTAAGGTTGGCTAGTAATTCTCTTTGACTCTCATGAATTCAACTGCAACAATAAATATGTATATTTAAGTATCTAATAATCATGTTTCCTAAATAAAGCATATATTAGTAGTATTAATTTGTTCACCAATGATTCTACTGCATGTTTAGCTCTCCATCACTTTTATTAGAATAAATTGGTTTGGTATTGAGATGGAGTGAGTACAATATTACTTAGGTTATAACGCCTTTACCTAGATGCTGTCTAGCTCTGATGAGGATAGATTGTATTGCTTCCCCTAGATGCTAACCTAGCTCCGGTGAGGATGGATTATATTGCTTTCACCTAGATGTTGGCCAAACTCCAGTGGGGGTGGAATAGTTAAGAAGTTGCTATTAATTATTTAAAATTTTTTCCAATTGATTGCTTATTAGTTTTGATTGACTCAACATGTGTTACTATACTACTACTTATGCTTTGCTAAATTGTTATATTCATCGACTATACCATTGATGTTGTAGGCTTAAATACTTGTCTTGGTCCTGTAGAGACCATAAAGGAGTAAGAGGAGACCCCAGTAGTTCCTTCAGGATTAGAAGAGTGGATAGCTGAGGATGTGTTCTAGTCCTTGGCTCACGGAGTGCATTGCTTAGTTTCATTTTAGGGTTATTCAAGGAAAATAGACTCGCATCACACCATCCCTTGCATTATATATGATCTGCAACTAGAGTTGGTGTTGTCTTGTATATTTTGGACATGTACAGTGGATGTATATGGATTTTGTTGCCATTGTCATTAGCTTTACTCATGTTTCCTTGTATAGACATGCCATAGATACATATACGACATGCATGGGTATCTTGGGGGTTTCTTGTTTTATATGAATGAAATCTTTAACTTATGTATATTGAAATATTTTAAAGTTATAAACTGTTCATACTATGATACCACATGGTTTTGAATTGTACAAGTGATGAGTACAGATTTCTGCATTGATTTCTCTTTGACAGGTGTCATTGAGTTATCCTCACACACAAGAAGGTTGTAAGTATCACTTTTGAATTTTATCTGAACATGGAGTTTGGTGGAATTTCACAGGAGTACGCATATCACACCTTAAATATTACCCTGAATAAGGGAAGCCCAGGCTCAGGATGTGATATACGTATAGTATGGTATTAGAGCTTCAATAAGTCTCCTTAAAAAGACTTAGAAATTCTAGGAAATGCAGTGAGGACACAGTAAACAGATAGAAATCTAGCCTAGGGATTTATAATTTGTTGATTAGATTTGGTGGGGATTAGAGGTGTACTTCTTACCAACACCATGTATTTGTTACAAATAAATGGCTTCCGGCTTAGGAAGTGAACCAAATTCAAGTGATGATTATGTACTCATTAGAAATGAAGGTCCCACACCTTCTCCGCCTAACATGGATGCTCATTTCTTAATGCTAATGAAACAAATGGCAAAGAGAAATGAAACCAAGCCACTATACAGGCATAGATGGTGGCTAAACAAACTACAATGCAAACTCAAATAACAGCTATACTAGGAAGGCAAAATCAGCCTTCAGTAACTCTGCCTCATGTGAAGTAGCAAGTGATTGTTCAGCCAAAGAAAAAGAGCGTAATGCCGTATTTGAGAAATTTAGGAAGAGGGGAGCTACTAAATTCTTTGGCAATGAAGATCCAATAGTAGCTGATGAATGGCTCAATAATATTGATTATAAATTTGATAGTTGATATGGTAATCTACACTAACAAGCTAAAAGTGTTACTTACTACTTCTATGCTCAAAGGTTTAACTACACTTTAGTGGAAGAAAGTGAAGGAATCGTACAAAGAGATGCCTAGTGCCATTATATAGGATACCTTCAAAAAGCAGTTTCGTAGGAAGTTTATGCCAGATCATTTACATGAGGAGAAGGCACTTGAGTTTATATCCCTATGGTAGAATTAGATGATAGTGGCAGCTTATGTGCACACTTTTCAACAGTTGTCCAAGTTTACTACAAAATGGATAGATTCGAAAGAGATGAAAGTTAAAAAGTTCATCATTGGGTTGACCTTGGCATACAAGGATTATGTGATGGCTTATTAGAAACCAATGATTTTCGATGACACAATAGACAGAGCATATGCCGCTAAAGCATTGTTTCAAGAAAAAAGAGAGATGGATCCTAAGAGGAATGCCCCTCATCTAGTAAAAGGTATCCTCAGAAGAAGCAAAAAGGCAAAAGTATGACATGTAGTTCTAATATCCTTATTTGTAGGACTTGTGGAAAAGGTCATAAGTGTTGGAAATTTATACTAAAATCATACTTTTATGTATTTGTCTTTGACTGATTTATTTATTATTAAAGTTAATGAGTATTTTATGGGCAAATGATTGCATTGTTATTTATTATGTATGTATGTGTCTTTTATTTTATAAAGTAGACAAGTTGGTGACTAGAGCTTAGTTTACACAGGAAAGACTTGTTTGTTAGTTATTATAAAATATAAGTTATTGTTGTTCATAATCAAAATGGAGTTGGACACACCATTGGTACAATTGTAGCATGATGTTTTAGCAGGCTCGTTTTGGTTGAGGAAAACGGCATAGTTTCGACTCGTTCTGCTATTACGCTTTGTGTGTATTAAATAGGACTGCTTTTGGGTTTGTTATCTTTATACTAACTATATAAGACGATTAATATCAAAATAATTATTATGAGTGCTTGTACTCTTAATCTGGATATAAATAATAGATAATACATCTAGTGTTTGGCATTTTGATTTACAAAGGAGTGAGACCTTTTATGAGTCAACAATTTCAGCACATTGGATGACTACACTGCATGTATAATGGATATTATTTTATTGATAGAATCCACATCTCGTAAAAGGGATTAATGATATCCCCTTGATGAAGCTTGTAAGTTTTGATTTTGTCAAACCCTGCAGGTGGCCTTTATGTTCGACACATTAAATAAGTTAAGTGAAAGGTCATAAGGGATTATAAAGATATTGGTTAAATATAGGTATTAGTAATTATTTAACTGATAGATATCTAAAATCTTAACATGAGGAGATTAATAAGCATTTAATAACAAGAAGCTCGAAATATTATTTTGAGAATAAGGACAGGAGTGCAATTGTAATTCTCTAGTATACTGAATTATAATTTATGGAACTAGAACTCTAATTTGGGTCGAATTAGAGTTTCTTATTTCTAAAAGAAGCCTATTCCTTATTTCCTTTTTAAGTTCCCTATTGTAGCCTATAAATATGTGCAACTGCTCTTTAGGAAATGTGATAAGAGAAATTCTATTTTTTAGAGCAAAAAGAATTTGTAGAAAAGGCCCACACCTCGGTGTGAGTTCTAGCATAGAGGAATACTTAGAATGTCTTGAGATTTTTGGGTTGCTATAGGACTGAGATTAAATAAGAGAGATTTGATAGGTATAATTCTTGAATCATCATCTAAAGTTATTTGTGTAATAATTTGTACGCAATATCTAGGGATCCTAGCCGCTGCCTTCCAACAATAAGACAAGTTTTTTGGAGGAACATTGGAGCTTGTATTCTTTGTGGGTCAATGGAACATCTTATGGCACGATCCCAATGAATAGAACAGCTGATAGAGTTCCATAACAATAATAAGCTAGGGTAGCACTACCTACTCCTTCTCAAAGGTAGGCATTACCCACACCTCTTTCTTAGATAGCAGTAGCCCGCAAGGCAAGGACAATACATGCAATAGCAAAGACAGCAACCGCAGAATTAACCGTAACAAGCTAAAGGAGTTTATAGGTAAACCAAGAGCAATTTGAAGTGGCAAGCAATGTGGATGAAGGCACTTTTACAATATGTGATAGAAATGCTAGATTTTTGTTCGATTCATGGTTTACGCATTCATTTGTGGCATCTCATTTTGCTTACGAGTTACGGCAGTAGCCTGTGTAACTACTATATACCTTGACGGTGACCACTCCAGTAAAAAAGGGTGTAGTGTAAAAGTTTTACTAGCCTCAAAGTAGTATCCAAAATGGAGTTTTACACATGCCAGCAAACTTGATAGTAGTATCGATGTTTGACTTTGATGAAATCCTCTTAGTATGGATTGTCTTGCGAAGTACAGGGCCTATGTAGATTGTTTCTGCAAAATTGTCACTTTTAATGTAGACGAGGCTAGTCTGGTTGTGACTTTCAAAGGAGTTCAGAAGAAATATGAAGTACAGGGCTGATTGTCATCGTTTGATCCAGAGTGGTTGTGAAGGTTACATTGCTTTTGTTATAAAGAAAAAGCATCTGAAGAAGATTAAGGAGATACCAGCAGTGTGTGAATTTTCAGATGTGTTTTCGGATGAAGAACCCTGTATAGGGAAGTATATTTTACTATAGATCTCGTGCCTGATACCACTCCAATATCTAAGGCACCTTATAGAATAGCTCCTGCAGAATTGCATGAATTAAAAAATAGTTGCAAGACTTGTTAGATTAAGGATTTATACATCCTAGTGTGTCACCTTGGGGAGCACTGGTATTATTTGAGAGGAAAAGGGATGGTACCCTTCGTATGTGCATAGATTATTGAAAGATTAATCAGGTGACTAGGAAGAATAAGTATTCACTGCCGTGTATAGATGAATTATTTGATTAGCTTAAGGGTGATGCATATTTTTCAAAAATTGACCTCAGATCTCGTTATCATAAGCAAAGAGTCAGGGACGAGGAAATTTCAAAGACTGGACATGATATGGCCATTATGAGTTTTTAATTACACCTTTTGGTCTAACTAATGCATCTACAGTCTTCATGGCTTTAATGAATAGGGTATTTGCTCCACACCTAGATCAATTTGTGGTGGTCTTAATATATGACATTTTAGTATATTCTAAATATGTTGAGGAGCGGACTAATCACTTGAGGACATCACTTAAGTTATTAAGAGACTATCAATTGCATTTCAAATTAGAGAAATGCAATTTTTGGCTAGAGTAGGTGGCATTTTTGGGACATACAATTACGCGAGATGGTTTGGTTGTTGGTCCAGTGAAAATAAAAGCTGTTGTGAATTGGTAGAGTCTGAAGATGGTAGCAGAAGTGCAGAGCATCTTGGGTCTTATAGGATAATATAGTAGATTCATAAAAGATTTCTCCAAAATCTCAACTCCATTGACTAAATTGACTCGAAAGGATATACCTTTTATCTAGACTGATGAATGTGAAGCAAGCTTCTAAACTTTGGAGGAGAAATTGACTACCACCCTAGTTTTATTATTACTTGAAGGAAGCAGAGGTTTTGTGATTTATACTAATGCATCAAGAGTTGGTCTAGGGTGTGTGCTTATGTAAGATGACAAGGCAATTACTTACGGATCTCAAAAACTAAAGGATTATGAATAGAGTTATTCTACACATGATTTGGAGTTGGCAGCCACAGTTTTCACTCTAAAGTTATGGAGACACTATCTATATGGACAGAAATTTGAAGTTCACTTGGACCACAGGAGTTTAAAATACATCTTTTGTCAACAGAATTTGAATAACAAATAGCGAAGATGTTTGGAGTTTATCAAAGAGTATGAATTCCCTATCAAGTACTTACAAGGAAAAGGGAATGTGGTGGTCAATGCCTTGAGCATAAAGACCATTGAATTGTCAACTTTGCACAATGAGTGGTCTCTTCTAGATGAACTTTGATTTTTGGATGTTAAAATTGAATAGATTAATGATTGGAGAATAATTGCAGCAATGTCTATCTTTTAACCATAATTGATGCATCAAATCAAGGATAGGTAGTTTGAAGACCCCAATCTAGTTAGAGTTTGAGACCATCTTGTCACAAGCCAAATTACCGCATGGTTAATGAGTGCTATATTTTAGAGGCCATTTGTGTGTACCAGCTATTAATGGACTGAAAGAATGTGTAATGAATGAAGCACATCACTCATGATATTCCATGCATCCCGATAGTACCAAAATATATAGAAATATGAAGGATAGGTTTTGGTGGAATAATTGAAGTGAGAAATTACAAAAATCATGTCCAAATGTATGATATCTCAATGTGCAAAGGTTGATCACCGAAAGCCTTCAGGTTTGATTCACCCCTTTTAAATTCCTAAGTGGAAATGAGAAAATATCTCGATGGATTTTGTATTTGGTTTGCCTCTTGTAATTAAGAGGAGCAATGCTATATGGGTGATTGTGGATAGATTGACCAAGTTTGCTCATTTTATTCCTTTCAAGAAGGGCATGTCATTTATAGATATGGCGACGATTTTCATTGAAGAGGTCATCAGATTACATGGCTTGCCAGCTTCGATAGTGTCTGACAGTGATAATAGATATATTTCTTCAATTTTAGCGCTGCTTATCACCCACAAAGGATAGTCTAAGTGCACAATACAAACCTTGGAAGACATGTTGCATGCTAGTGTCCTTGGTTTCGATAAAGAATGGGACAAGCATATCTCGCTATGTGAATTTGCATATAATAATGGCTACGATAAAAGCATTGGTATGGCCCTTTTCGAAGCCATATATGGAAGAGAATGCAGAACCCCTATGTGTTGGGAAGAAGTGGCAACTCGGAGTTTCCACGGACTGACACTTATTGCTGAGACCACCAAAAAAGTGTAAAAGCTAGTCGAAAGACTGAAAATTGCACAGTCTAGACACATTGCATGGTCTAGACAAAAAAGTTATGTTGACAATCGTAAAAGAGACTTAGAGTTTAAAATTGGTGATTGGGTTTTCCCTAAGGTCTCTCTGATGAAAGACACAATATGGTTTGGTCAGAAGTGGTAAATTGGCTCCAAGGTATGTGGAGATTAAGAACAAAATTTCGAAATTTGGCCTATAAATTGATTCTACCTTCATAGTTCACAGGAAAACATGATGTATTTCATGTCTCGATGCTTTGCAAATATGTACAAGATCCGTCACATATTATCTAGTACAGCGACATCCATATAGAGTCAAGCATTACATACATTGAACGTCCATTCCTTATTATTGATACGAAGGAACAAGTTTTACAAATGAGATCTATTCAATGAGTCAAGGTCCTTTAGGAGGACCATGGACCCAATGAAGCCACATGGAAGCTTGAGGAACAGGTGGCTCAGAAGTACCCCTACCTTTTTATCCAAGTATGTTTCAATTGGAGGATCAAATGGTTCTTAAAATTGTGGATATGAGACACCCTCTCAAAACTTAATCATGTTTAAGTGCTAATTAATTATAGATTTAATCTAATTAATCATGCTTGATGTTAAATGGTGCTAATTCACGCTTGTTTTGTCTCATTGTGTTTAATTAAGTTGGATTCGGGTCACGAATAAGTAGTTTGGGCCATTGAACCCAAAATGGGTAGGGTAAAGCCATTGTTCGTAATTTTTATTTTATGTTTTTACATCATACGCATACTATCTTGATACCATCACGTGTTTCTTGTCAAGTACAACAACTTTCATGTTGGACCCCACATCATTGGGTTTCATTTGACTTAAATGGGTATGGAAATGACTTAAACTATGATTAAGAGAAGTAACTTGGACTTAAGTGTAATATACAAGAAATTTCCCTTATAAAAGAACCCAAATTAGTAATTGATGGAATTCTTCTTCTTAACATTGTTGTTGGAACTCCTTCATCTCTCCTTTCTTTACATCTTTCATCAAATTCATCAGTAAGAAGCCATTGCATGTGAAAAGTAGGATTTCCCTCTTCATCTTCATCAATTACCCTTTCTCTTCATACGTTGGAGTTGGAAGAAAGCCCACCCCCTTGTTCTCTATAGAATTCTAAGGTTAGAATATCTTCTCAATCCTTTCTTTTTGTTCTTAAATTGAGCCATTTGGAATATCTTGTCAATCCTTTCTTTTTGTTCTTAAATTGAACCATTTAACTCTTACCTATAGAATGCATTCACGTTCATCATCATTTTCACATGATTTCATTGATAGGGTTCATATTGGTTATTTTCTTGCAATTGGGCTCAAGTGAAACCAATTGGGATCTTTATCCTCAAACCAAGGCAAGTATATGCACTATAATGATGAATGCATGTTGGTATCATGATGATTAGAGGAATTTAGATTTTATTATAGTTAAATTTCAACCTTTATGCAACTCATATGTCAATTGAATAGTTGTTCTTGTAATGAATTAATGAATTGAGGAAGATGGAATAAAAGTAATAATTGAGAAATTCTCATTGTTGTAGAATGCTGAAGGGTTGTGGGTGGAATAGGAGGTTCCTTGTAGTGATGTAAAGGAAAAAGACAACTTTAGAAAATTTGAAGTTTATTTTGCGTCAGGTTTAACCAATTGGACTTGACATCAATTGATCGATTTACCCCTTAGGTTCTAGGTCTGATTGATCGGACTTGGGCCCGTTCGAATAGGGTTGACCCTTGGGTTTGGGGTCCTGAAGCCAATTTAACCATTTTTTTCTTAAAAGATCTATACCTAATTAACCTAGGAGTTAATTATAATATAAACTTGATGAAAGTAAAACCATTAGGTATCTAGGACATTACTAGGCCTTAGTTATGATACCTTCGACCATTTAACCTTGGCAAAGGAATTAATAATAATACATAAGAAATCTTTAAGACTAAGATCATCTTATGTATAATATTTATGTAAGCCTAACACTTAACCATAGGTGTTGACCTAAGAATACCATATACTTCGTATATATAATGCAACACCCAATGGAAATAGCCTAGACACCAATAACCTAAACTACATAATTGATGGTTAGATGCGATGGGAAAATTAGACTAGGGTGGCTAGTAATTGTCCTTGACTCTCATTAATTCAATAGCAATACTAAATATGTATATTTAAGTACCAAATAATCTTATTTCCTAAATAATGCATGTATTAGTAATATTGATTCATTCACCAATGATTCTACTGCATGTTTAGTTCTCCTTCACTTTTATTAAAATGAATTGGTTTGGTATTGAGATGGAGTAAGTACAATATTATTTAGGCTATAATCCATTCACCTAGATGCTATCTAGCTCTGGTGAAGATAGATTGTATTGCTTCACCTAGGTGCTAACTTGCTTCAGTGAGGAGAGGTTAAATTGTTTTCAACTAGATGTTGGCTCAGCTCCAATGACGCTGGATTATATTGCTTTCACCTAGATATTGGCCAAGCTCCGGTGGGGGTGGAATATTTAAAAAGCTACCAATTAATTGTTTAGACTTCTTTTTAGTTGATTGCTTATTAGTTTTGATTGATGCAACATGTGTTACTATACTACTACTTATGCTTTGTTGAATTGTTATATTCATGGACTATATCACTATTGTTGTACGACTAGATACCTGTCCCGGTCCTGCAGAGAACGTGGAGGCATAGCAGGAGACCCTAGCGGTTTTTCTAGGATTAGAAGAGTGGATAGCTGAGAACATGTTCCAGTCCTCGGCTCACGGAGTGTATTTTGGGGAAGAACACTCGCGTCACACCATCCCTACCATCATATCTATTCTGTAGCTAGAGTTGGTGTTTTCTTGTATATTTTGGACAAGTACAATGGATGTATGTGGATTTTGTAGCCATTGTCATTAATTTTACTCATGTTTCCTTGTATAGACATGGCGTACATATATATATGACATGTATGAGTACTTAGGGGTTTCTTGTTTTATATGAATGAAATCCTTATATATTGAAATGCTTTAAAGTTATAGACAGTTCATTCTATGAAGCTATGTGGGTTCTAAATTGTACAGGTGATAAGTATAGACTTCTGCATTGATTTCTTTTTGACAGGTGTCATTGAGTTATTCTCATAAATGAGAAGGTTGTAAGTATCCCCCGTCAATTTTATCCTAACTCCAACAGTTTTTGCTACTGGCTCCAAGCCCAAGCAAAGGAAGAGGGTCGCGTTAGGCAGGTTGACAGCTAACATAAAACTTTGTCACAACCCAAATATAAATTATGAGATAACAATATTTCGCGATAAGGCTAGAGCATTCTCCGCTTTAAGCGATGCATTGCAGCGTCACCCGGCTACAGTGAAAAGTGTGCAAAGGCTACCAAATGACTCTGTGCTCGTGTGGTTAAAAAAGTTTGTCCATGAGAAGAAGAGGAGGAATATAAAAATTAGATTTGCTACTTAGAATATAGGAATTGTCACAACCCGAGCCCAGGAGTTTGGGGGTTAGCAAAAGCCAAACCGATGACACACGTACTCCCGTGCATGTACACATAGACCTGGTTTAAATGTACACGCACAAGGGAAGATTCACACGTGCCAAACATGTACGCAGAAGCTATATGTATCCAACGCAACACAATAAAATATGGAAACCAAGCATTGAGACAAGAGATGACATATATAGATAAAGGTTTTACAAAATAAAGCAAAAGATGTATGTACAATTCATGACTGGATTCAATAGTGACAAATCTCAAAATGAAGAAGACTCATATGCGGTATGTCCATGGCGCTCTCCGATGGAGTGACTACATCCACTCCGTTAGTCCAAATGGGACCTTAGGGGCCTCACTAGGAGTCTGGTTGACCGACGAGGGGTCAGCCTGGGTATCTGAGCCTACAACACCAAAGAAAACTCGTGAATACAACGATTCAGCAAAGTATAAGCAATAATAAGTTAACACATGGTGTATCTAATAAAATAACGAACATGATGTAAATCATAGCATGTCAAGTCCGTATACTAGGCAGTTATTCAAGAAATAAAGCATGCCAATTGAATCAAGGGATACGTGTCGTGTACATAACTAGTTGGCTACTACATTACCATATGTTCCTAAAATAAGGATCTTATATCCATGCTGAGAACACCATTGACCGGGCCAGGGTACAAGTAGATCTCGGGTTCTTGAGGTCCGGATTCCCCAAAACGTGTCCTTACTGTAGCAAGGCCATATAACTACATCAAATTCACCCCATCGGGATCCTAAGGCTAAGGCTAAGTAGTGCCTGACCATACCAAGTCAATCATGTATTAAACCTTGAGTAGATCATGCATATCATGACAAGTATATCATACGTGCATATTCAAGAACATCTCTTATACGTGCAAGCTTAAGAACAGACGTGCATACTCAAGGTGCGGAAAACAAAGTAGAGTAGTCAACGATGAGATGTGAGCCAAAACAAATCAATCATGCTAAAGAGTGGAGAGCAAGGCTCGGACTACAACATGTCATGCAAGCAAATCTTATCATATCGAATCAAGTATAATTACTATCCAACTCTAAGCTAATGATCCAATGTTTTTAACCGTGCATGATGATGTAGTTTTAAGTTGTCCAATGCCCCGTTGTTTAGTATTGCAGTGCGATATAGGTGCACCGAAGTTCCTTAAACCAACATCCATGGGGAGGTGCTTAACAACTGGATCACGAACATGAATGATTTGCAGCCCTCGAGATCATTCATGCCTTTATTATGCTCCGTTGGGCAAGTCAAGGTTACCTACCTTCTATTTCAAAGACCCTACTAGTCTCTTTTCATTCTTATCTTTCTTATTGTTTAGATCTTTCTGCTCAGCCGTGGTTAACCTTACGGCTTAGCTGAAGGAACTTTACGGCTTAGCCGTAGAAGGCTTCACGGCTTAGCCGTGGCTAGGCCGTAGAAGAGATGTAGATTTGCATACTCTCAGTTATTTTCTAGTGTACTCTATATTGATCTATGGCTAAGTCACGGTGGGGCTTACGGCTTAGCCGTAATGCGTTTTACGGCTCAGCTGTAGCACATTTCATGGCTTAGTCGTGCATACGCTAAGTCGAATTCCTGTATCTGATACAGAATGGCTGGGAAGATACAAAGACAGCACAAACATGACAAATGAATGAAATTAAACACAAATTGGGTTGTGAACGTGTTCCACATGCAAGATCATGAGAATTAAGAAAATATCAAGCATATATCAACATGGGTTCATACATGTGATGCTTATACTTACCTCAATTGAGTTCTAACACACCAATAGTTGTCCTTGGGCTCAAATCCAACGTCCAATCCTACTCCTAATCACCAGGCATGAAAGAAAGCCAGTGACATGAATACAAGTCTAGGAACTTGACATGAAGAATGAGAGTAGAACGTGGGAAGCAAATCCAAAACCAAAGCTCAAAAAATGAATCAAGAGTCAAGGGTACAAATCCTCTTCCTTGGTTTGATCAGTGGAGGAGAAGAACTGAAATGGAAGAGAAGAGGAAGAGAGAAACAAATGTGAGAGAGAGAAAGAGGGGGTGGAGGCTTTATAGTTGAGATAAGGATGAGGGAAATTGTAAGAAAGGCCAAGAGTTAAGACTAATTACAGTTCGAGTCAAATTCGGGTCCAACGGAATCATACGACATTGTTTACAAACGACGTAGTTACGAAGGTTAACGAGCTCAACAAAAGACACGTGTTGACACCAAGATAATGCGCGAATGACGATGTTTTATAAAATCTAAAATTACGAAAAAGAGCTTGGTTAACCTAATTCAGGTCAAACTCAACCCAACTACCTATCCACGACTTACAACAAAGCCAAAACAAAAGCAAAACACCATTAACAACTGAAGCAACCTTAATTAGGTGTTGAACGGGGTCAAGCTAGGTCGGAGTGTTACAGGAATTTTGACAGGCAACAGCATAGAGTTGGTTGAGATAATGAGAAAAAGAAGAATTCGTGTGGCTTATTTTTAAGAGACAAAGTGGAAAGGGAATAAAGCTAAAGAGCTCACAGATAGGTATAAGTTTTTCTATGCAGGAAAGAGTAATACTAGAAATAGAGTGGGTATAGTTGTCGATAAGGATTTGAAAGAGAAAATTATAGGGGTAAAGAGGTTTGGTGATAGAATTATAGTAATTAAACTAGTGCTATTGGAAGTTATAATCCATATCATCAATGCATATGCTCCCCAAGTGGGACTAGAAGAAAGTATGAAAAGACAATTTAAAGAGGAGATGGATGCTTTAATGCAAGAAATCCCAAATAGTGATAAGATTTTCCTTGGGGATTTAAACGGACATATAGGAAGAGATAATAGAGGATATGAGAAAGTTCATGGAGAAGGATTTAGAGAAAATAATGAATTCAGAAACACTATATTGGACTTTGCAGTGGCATTTGATCTTGTAGTAGCAAATACTTACTTGAAAAAGAGAGATGAGCATTTAGTTACCTGTAAAAGTGGGAGTAATAGGAGTCAAATAAACTTTTTCCTAGTTAGAAAACAAAAATGATTAGCTTGTAAAGATTGCAAAGTTATCCTAGAAGAGAATTTAACCATGCAACATAGGCTACGAGTCTTAAATATTTGCATTAGAAGTAGAAAGAGAGTGGTAGTAAACAAAATGGGCCCTAAAACAAGGTGGAGAGATTTGAAGGAGGGAAGAAAAATATATTTAAAGACAAAATGATTGAGAAGGGAGAATGAAATCTTGAAGGAAAAACTACAGTAATGTGGAATCAAATGGCTAATTGTATTAGGAAGGTTGCAAAAGAGGTACTTAGAGAATCAAAAGGAAAGAGACATATTAATAAAGAAATATGGTGATGGAGTATGGAGGTTCAGGAAGTTATTTAAGAGAAAAGACATGGAAGTTCAGGAAGTTATTTAAGAGAAAAGACATGGCGACAAAATTTACCAGGGGACTAAGAGTATGAAAAATTTTGAGCTGCATAAGAAGGTAAAGAAAGAGGCTAAGAAAGTAGTAAGTAGTGCAAAGTTCAAAGCATACGATGACCTCTATAATAGGTTGGGAACAAAAGAAGGAAAGAAGGATACTTTTAAACTCGCATAAATAAGAGAAAAAAGAAGTAGGGACTTAAATCATATTAAATGTATCAAGGACAATGAGGAAAAAGTTCTGGTAAAGGACAACGATATTAAAAAAAGGTGGAGGAAATATTTTAGCAAACTTTTAAAGGAAGAACATTTGGGGATGTTCATCAACTCCAAGTGCAGAGCTGGGATGTAATAATATCCTGGTAAGTACGGGGTCGAATCCACAGGGAGTTATGTTTAAAATATTTTCAACTTGTCACCCGCCTAAACAAAATTTTAAAACTACCCTAATTTAAAATCTAACAAATATATACATTCCAAAATATTATACAATTATAATAACTATTCCTAAATTAAAATTTCTGACTCTAAAACTTCCTAAAAATAAAAATTAAAATCTCTACAAAAGAAAACACACATTAGAACTTCCAATAAAACAAAAATAAAATTAGAAACTTCCTAAACTAAACAATGCTAGAAACTAATTAAACAAAAGTAAAAAACTTTCCTAAGTTAGAATTTCCAAAACTAAAAAACTTTCTAATTTAAAATCTTCAATTAAAACAAATTTAGAAAGATCTTTTATTTCTAGAAATTAGCTAAAATATTAAAAGACATAAAACTAGAAAATAAATTTAAAATTAGAAAATTAGTAAAGTTAGTAATGCAATGCATGCCATGTAACTAACGCAAACTTTCCTAATATGAGATGCAAAATTTAAATAAAATATGTTCCTAATCTAATGCAATCCTAAACTAGATTTAATAACTGGAAATCATGCTCTACTGATGCATGAATCTAAAAAAAATGAATTTAAAAAAATTCTAACATAAAAAAAAATATATGCAAGAATAATAGTTACCAAAAATAAAAATTCTGAATGTAGTTTAGCAGTCAGTCTTAGCTTAGGCTTCTGGAAATTAAACTTACCATAATCTTTTCAATCTGAAACTCTGAGATTTTAAAGATTACTCATCAAAGTTGAATTCACCAATTTTTACAGCGAAACTCACTGATTTGATATGTCTATTAATTCCAAACTTTCGGACCAAAATTCTACCTTGTGCAGATTTCTGTATACAGAATTTCTGACTGGTGGGTGTTTCAATAACTGAAAACCTACCTTCCCTTGATCCTTTTCCTCTTAAATTTTTATGATACAAAGTTAACTCATCCAGAAATACTTCCTCCAAATTTCAAGGCAAAACAATCTTTCTATGCCAGTTTGAAATTGCCAATATTTGGACAAAAACAGTGACTGTTTGTTGTCTTTTAAATCCAAAATTTATCTCTTTAATTTCCAAAAGAAACCAGAAATTCTAGATCTAAAAGTCCAATTTTTAGAAACTAAACTAACACATGATATGAATGCATGCTTCTAAAAATTAATCCCAGCCATAAATCATGCAACATAAAAAAAAAACACAAATAAAGCAAGAAGAACAATGGAATTTAAATGTATGGTATTAACATTAAAGTAAATGTGTAGATAAACTAGAATTTAAATGCATGGAAAAACAAGAAAATAAAAGTGTGGAATAACAAGGAATTTAAATGTGTGGAAGACAAGAAATTTAAATGAGTGGAATAATAAGAAATTTTAAATGTGTGAAAGTGTATGTTTTTTTTCTTTTTCTAAAATCTTCTTTTATCCTAGATTATGTTTGCTCAAATCATGTTCTTAGGCTTCTTTGGGTTGTTAATCCAAGAGCAACAAGGTTAGAAATAAACATCAAGCATTCATTATCAAAAAAGTAAAAATAAGTAAATTAAGGAAACGAAACACACACTTTTACTAGATATAAGTGTTCTTACATAAAGATAGAGAATAAAGGAAAAAAGTTACATGATTTAGGATGAAAGATCCTCTTCTAGTGAGAGCTTTAAGTTGGAGAGAGCCTTCTTAAATAAAGAAATTATGGAGAAAGTGGAGGGAAAGAGCTAGAGAGAGGAGGTCTATTCTTTCATGAAGAATATGGGAGAGAGGTGCTCTATTTATACTTTTTCTAGCCCCAAAGTTTCCCTCTTTACTTGATTTGATAAAATCGTGAAAAATAATTTAAAAAAAATGGAAGAGAATGGATTCCATACAATGGCTTGGGCGTGAGATCCCCTTTTGGGATTTTTTCTCTGTTTTTATTTTCTTTTCGTTCTTTCTTTGCTTGGCTAATAATCCTTTTTGCATACTTCTTTCCTTTTTTGTCTTTTGCCACCTATAATTGAGTTCATTGGAGAAATAATTTAGGGTTAAGAATCCTCTCTTGAAATCAAACTTGGCCCACATGAGGTGTAGAATCTCCTCCTTTATCTCTTTGCGTTGTCAACTTTCCTTTTTTGGGGAGTTCTCCTTGTTGACCTAAACTTAAAGAGATCTTCTGGATAATTCTCTCTTGATTTTTTCCATTAGTTCTTTCAGCTAAAATCTGATCCAAAACATGTGTTGGATGTCCATGCTTGCTTGAAGATTTATTATATATATATATTTTTTCAATTAAATCTTCTCCTTCTCCAAAAAGAATTCCTATGTGGCTTTCCTTGTCTATTTTTGATGAGATATTCTTTAAATTCTCTTCAAAATCTCTTAAAAATGTGCAAAAAATAAATGGACCCCATCTTAGATGTCCCACATGTGTACCCCACACATATTTGAATGTGTATGGGACCATGAAGCCAATTTTTGCATTTTTCTTCCAATTTCTTTTCTCTCTTCAATTCTTCTCTCATTTTTTTTAAAATCAATTCATTTCCTTAATTCTTTACAAATGGGACCCATATCATCAATTTGCTATAAAACAAATGTGAATTTATGTAAAAAGATAATTTTACCCCTAAGGTCACAAATGCATGACTGTGGGCCCGTCTCTCATGAAATGATAATAAAAATGCACACCATTTTTCATGATTATATGTGAAAGAACTAATGATGATAATAATTCAATTTAATTCATGAGAATATAAATTTTCACAAAACTTTCCAAAAATAGATTTTTCCAAAAAAGGCAGGCTTCATGAATGTATGCAAAAAGTATGATTTTGAAGCAAATTGTTCAAAAAATATATATAAATGAATTCAAAATGCATGAAACCATGATATCACACTAAATGAGGCTCTTTCAAGTCAATAAGTCCTTAAAATGGTTTAAAGTGTATATGAAATATGCATTTTTAAAGACTTATCACACCCTCCAACCAATGTTTTGCTAGTCCCTAGCAAAACATGCAATAAAATATGAGGCTTCCATCCTGACCTAATCTAACTTAAAACTAATGCAATGTAATAAAATTAAACATAAATGCAACGCCACTTTCGCTAGCATTCTTAACTTCATTTAGTCTATGCAGCAAGCCCTTAAACCCCTAGGTTCTCCATAGTGGACTAGTTGTGCCTCGTGAGGGTTTGCAGTGAATATGCCTATAAAATTATTTTTTTAAGAAAAAAAAACGAAAGTAAAGGAGAAAAGAAATCTCCCAAAAGAAAATTCAGCCATATCGGACATTTTTGAAATTTGAAATAATTACACTTTCAGATTTTTCAAATTCCGATCCACAATTCTATTTTCAAAAACTTTCTCAAATTCAAACCAACTTGCGTGCATGGTGAGAAATTGTATACATCAAAAACCAATTTCAAATATTCTACAATAATGCTGCAAAAACAAAATTTTTCCTTCAAATAGTCTGATCCATTGAAATTTAGCAAAAAGAAATTTCCTCTCAAAGTTACTAAGATAGCTGCCACTTTACTATTTACTTCAATTGGCCTCTTTTTTTCTCTTACTATCTTTTTCCAACACAAGGGTTCTCACATTTATATGATATAAGAAAAGTTAAAATCCAGAGAGCAAATATGGTCCTTGTCCTTCCGCACACATACTTCCTTACAAACTATGACGAACACTTATCACTCACTTACTTTTTCCAATGTAGAAATTTCCAAGTTCATATGACATAGCAAACGTAGGGATATAAGGAGCAAACTTAGTCCTTATGCATTTCCGCACATATCCCTTGAAAATTTTTACGGACTCTCGTTGGGCTATAATTCATTATCATTCATCTTTCTTTTTTTTTTTCCTTATGATTGTGCAATGTTTAGGTCCCTTAAGCTTTCTAATTAACCCATGTAGCAAGCGTTAGGCCAATGACTTCCAAACCAGATGGCTTTATGGCAATAGATATAGAAATATCCTTCCGGGCTAACTAACTCGAGTTAAAAAGACTACGAACCTAAACTGGTCACAAACTGCTCATTATATATTCTTTTTTTCACTCTTTTTTTAAAATCGAAAGTAAACACTAAATGGCAGTTCTCATTTCTCGCGAATTAATTCATCTTGGTTCTAATGTATACAATTCACCAATAATGAACTAGGAAACAAAAATATTCTGCAAACTAAATTTCAAGTTCTCATTTTATTTTCCAGAAAAATTCCAAAAACAGCGTTAAAGCTTCCTATCAAAAATGTCGAAAAATGTGTACATGTGTACATGTGGAAAGCAAGTGTTGTAATCTTCTAATAGGTTTCCTCATTTAGAAATCTTTTTTACTTCCTTCCAAAAGTATGAACATTCTAGATTTCTATATATCTTCAAATTGCTTTAATTCTTTTGAAAACTTTCTTTTCTAAAATGAAAAATAAATAAATGAAAGATAAATGCCGGCCAAAAAACCTAAAATCAAAACAAAAGCTAAAAAAATGAAAAAATGAAAAAATTTTCCTAAATTTGACAAATTAATAAAAAAATTTACGTAAAAATGCCTATGAAGTCTTATGAAGTGCTTAAAATTGGACAAGCGTCCTTGTTCCCACCCCCCAACCAAATATATGCACCGTCCTTGATGTTTATGAATGGAATGCAAGATAATTAGAAAAACATGAGGAAACGTAAATGTAAAGGAGGGTAAAGAGAAGAAGGCACCTAAAGATATGTTTGAGCTACTCCCTGTCCAAAGTTAGGCAAAACAAAAATAACAAAAGAAAAATCCATAATATACATAGCAAAAGGCCTCTGTCGGATCTAGGGGCGATCAATCCTTGTAGACAAGATCATTAAGAGGAATTTCTTCCACTTCAATTGGTGCGATCTCCAAGAATGGCTTTAATCTCTGGCCATTGACTTTAAACATCTAACCATCCTTGGGGTCATAAATCGTCACAGCACCATATGGAAATACTTCATTCACAATGAAGGGTCCAATCCTACAAGAGCTCAGTTTTCTAGGAAATAGATGAAGCCTAGAATTATAAAGAAGGACCTTCTGCTCAAGGTGAAATGTCTTTCACAAAATATTTTTATCATAAAAGATCTTGGTCCTTTCTTTATAAATTCCCGAATTGGTATAGGTTTCCCATTGTAACTTATCCAATTCATTCAATTGTAATTTCCTCTTAGTCCCAACCTTATCCATATCAAAGTTGAACTATTTTATGGCTCAATAAGCTTTGTGTTCCAGCTCCACTGGAAGGTGGCATGCTTTCCCATAAATGAGCCGGTATGGAGACATTTCGATTGGAGTTTTAAAAGCAGTCTGGTAAGTGCATAAAGCATCTGTTAACCTTACGGACCAGTCTTTTCAATTAGGGCTAACTGTAGTCTCCAAAATTCTTTTTATTTCTTGATTAGATACTTCCACTTGCCCATTGGTTTCTGGGTGATAAGGGTGGCAATTTTATGGGTTATCCCATATTGTCTCATCAGGGCCTCAAATGCCTGGTTACAAAAATGTGCACCCCCATCACTAATGATGGCTTATGGAGCACCAAAACAAGAAAAAAAATATTTTCTTTCAAAAACTTCAAGACTATTTTTGCATCATTTTCACAGAAGGGAATAACTTCTATTTATTTGGACACATAGTCTATAGCCACTAGGATATAGATATAGCTAAAACTAGGAGGAAATGGACTCATAAAATCAATGCCCCATACATCAAAAAGCTCCACAACCAGAATGGAGTTTAATAGCATCATATTCCTTTTGAAATGCTACCCAATTTCTAGCAACATTCAAAAGCTTTGCAAACATCTAGACATCTTTGTATAGTGTGGGCCAATAGAAACCACTTTGAAGAATTTTATGAATTGTCTTTTTGCTTGGAAAGTGGCCCCCGCATGCCTGTGTGTGACAGAAAGAGATGACGCTATGTATTTTATGATCAAGTATACATCTTCTTATTATCTAGTCGAGGCAGTATTTAAAAAGATATGGATCATCTAGAAAAAATATTGAACTTGAGAAAAGAATAAATCTTTCTCTTGCTTGTTCCATTGATCAGGAATATTGTCCATAGCAAGATAGTTAGCAATATCAGCATACCAAGGGGATTAAGATATAGCAACTAAATGTTCATCAGGGAAATTATCCTGAATTAGTGTTAGGCCAGTGGTGGCAGAAGTGACCAACTTTGATAGATGATTTGCCACAACATTCTCTACTCCTTTCTTATCCTTGATTTCTAAGTTAAATTCTTGGAGTTGGAGGACCCAACAGATCAGTCTAGGCTTAGCATCCTTCTTTGAAAAAAGGTATATGAGTGCAGAATGATCAATGAAAACCATTATCTTAGATCCAATCAAGTAGGATCTGAATTTGTCAAGTGCGAAGACCACTGCCAGCAATTCCTTTTTCGTGGTTGAATAGTTGATCTGTGTACTATTCAAGCTCCTACTTGCATAATAAATCACGTAAGGTTTCTTATCCTTATGTTGGCCCAACATAGCCCCAACCGTGTAATTGCTAGCATCACACATGATCTCAAAGGGCAAAGACCAATCAGGAGGCTACATAATTAGTGTAGAATTAGCATGCCTTCAAATTTATCAAATGATTCTTGGCATGCCTCAGTCCATTCAAATTTTGCCTCTTTGGAGAGTAAGTTACAGAGAGGTCTAGATATAGAACTGAAATCTTGATAAACCTTCTATAAAAACCTACATGCCCTAAGAATGATCTGATGTCTCTTATCGTTTTTGGTGTGAGTAGGTTGGTGATCAAATCTATTTTGGACTTGTCAACTTCTAATCCCCTTTCTGACATAAAATGGCCAAGGACAATTCCCTGGTGAACCATGAAGTGGCATTCTCCCAATTCAACACAAGGTTCTTTTCTTCGCATCTAGTTAGGACCATTTCTAGATTGCTCAAATGATCCTCGAATGTATCTCCAAACACAGTGAAATTGTCCATGAAGACTTCAAGAATACGCTCCACCATATCACTAAAGATGCTTAACATACAACGCTGAAAGGTGGCTGGAGCATTGCATAACCCAAAAGGCATTCATTGATAAGCGAAAGTACCAAAGAGGCATGTGAATGTGGTCTTTTCTTGGTCTTCTAGGGTGATTTTGATCTAGTTATATCCAGGATATCCTTCAAGAAAACAATAGTAAGAGTGGCCGGCTACCCTTTCCAAACTTTGGTCCATGAAAAGCAAGGGGAAATGGTCTTTTTGTGTGTATGTATTTAGTTTTCTGTGGTTAATACATACTCTCCATCCCGTGGGTACTCGAGTTAGGACCATCTCATCCTGGGCATTTTTTACTACAGTGACACTGGCTTTCTTAGGAACAACTTGGGCAGGGCTGACCCATTGGCTATCCGAGATTGGAAAGATTATACCTAAATCTAGAAGTTTAAGCACCTCAACCCTAACCACTTCCTGCCTGGTATGATTGAGCCAGCATTGCATCCGTTTACATGGTTTAGTGTCATCTTCGAGGTAGATGTGATGTGTACACACTAAAGGATCAATCCCCTTAATATCAGCCACATTCCAAGCTATTACTCCCTTGTGCATTTTGAGTATTTTTAACAGTTTGACTTCTTGGTCCTTAGTAAGTCATGAAGAAATAACCACAGGATATGTTTCATTGTCCCCTAGGTAAGCATATCTCAAGTTCGATGGGAGGGGTTTCAACTCAAGTTGAGGTGGTTTCACCTGAGATGGAAAAGTTAACATACCCGTTGGTACAAGCTCCTCAAAATGGGGTTGCTATACTGCATGGGCATTTTCAATAGATTCAACTTTTAATTCCTCAAAAGAGTCCATGTCCTCTTTGGGCTTAAGCATCAGTGCAATGTGGGAGTTAATGCACTCCGCAAGATCATCACTAACCAATGTACCTTTCAACTCTACATCATGATGGTCGGTCTCGTAATCTCTTGGTTATTTACACATTTGAAAGATATCAAGGTCCAAGGTCATGTTCCCAAAAGAAAGTTTGAGCTTTCCACTCCAGTAGTTGATAAGTGCATTGGAAGTGGCCAAAAATGGTCTTCCCAAAATGAAAATATTTCACCACTTTCATTCCGTACTGATTCTGTATCCAGCACATAAAAACCTACTAGGAAGAAAAAATGCTCAATTTGTACCAAAACATCCTCTATTAACCCTCTCGGTTTCTTAACAGATCGATCGGCGAGTTGAAGGGTAGTTCTGGTTGGTTTCAACTCGCCAAGCCCCAATTGCAAATAAACCGAGTAAGGTAATGAGTTCATATTCGCTCCCAAATCTAGTAAAGCTTGACCTATCTGGTGATTTCCAATGACACATGGAATGGTGGGGCATCCCGGATCTTTGTATTTCAGAGGAGTGATTTGAGTCAGGTATGTACTTATCTGTTCAGCGAGGAACGTTTTCTTGGGAACATGAACCCTACACTTAGTAGTGCAAAGATCTTTTAAGAATTTAAAGTAGGTGGGGACCTGTTTAATGGCATCTAATAGAGGGATATTGATTCGACTTCTTTAAGAACATCAAAATTCTCTTAGTTTGAGATTTTCTATTTGGGATGGGTCAATCTCAGAGGAAAAGGGGCAACCGATTGAAGAATAGTGGGGTCTGGACTCTTTTCAATGCCAACAGCAGTGTTTGCATTAGTGCTATCCTTTTCTTCAATCTTCCCATTCAAATTTGAAGAGACATGTTGTTCTTCTTTTTTCATATTATCTTGAAGTTCTTTGCCACTCCGTAAAGTGATAGCCTGAACATGCTCCTAATAGTTTGGGTTAGTTATGTCGTTAACTTGAAACTATCCTTTTAGGTTAGGGAGAGGTTGAGCTGGAAAGGTTCCTTTCCCTTGAACTTGAAGGCTATGTTTGATTTGTTCAATTGAAGCTTCTAACCTTTGGATAACCTGTCGAGTCTTTTGAATAGCCTGCTAGTTATTCTAAATATTTTGTTGATTGTTTTGCATGTTTTGCATAAACTGCTATTGAGATTGTACTAACATGCTAAGTGATTCCTCTAGTGACCTATTCTAAGCTTGTGGTGCATAAGTTGTATTATGTTGTGGAGGCATGTATGCACTAGAATTTGATGGTCGTTGGGGATTATACTTAGGTGTAGAATTAGGTCGATTCCTCCAGCTAAAATTAGGGTGCTTCTGCCACGAAGGATTTTACGTGTTCCCCATGGTATTTGTATTGAATGGCTTTTAATAATAATTCAAAGCGTTAGCTTGTTCTTAAATTACTTCCTATAATGAGGTCTAAATGGATAGTCTGCTAATGTGTGATTTTCAAAAGCACAAATACCACAAACTATGACTACATCCTTATTCTTTCCAAGTTTTAGGATTTCAATTTCTCTTGAAAGTGCAGCAAGCTTGGCTTAGATTTCAGTTTAATTATTCAATTGATATATTCCTCCTTCCTTAGACTAATTCAATGACCTGGATTGATAGGCCTCATCAGACAAGGCCCATTTTTGTGCATTTTCAGCCATTAATTCTAGAACTTTCCATGCTTCATCTATTTGCTTTTAATCGAATTGACCATTGCACATCATCTCAATAAATTGACGAGTATCAAGAGTTAAACCCTCAATAAAAATTTCGATGAGATGATATGTTTCAAATCCGTGATGATAACATGCAAGGAACAATTCATTAAATCTTTCCTAACACTTATAATAGGGTTCCTTGAGGTTTTGTCTGAACATCATGATCTCTCTTTTTAAAGTGTGAGTCTTATGTTGTGGGAAGAATTTGTTCAAAAATTAAGTCTCTAGGCCTCTACAGGTATTAATTGAACTTGGTCTAAGAGAGTGGAGCTGATTCTTTGCTTTATCTTAAAAAAAAACAGAAATAATTCAAGTTTGATTACATCCAACACTACATTTTGTAACTGAATTGTTAAGCATACTTCAACAAATTCTTTAAGGTGCAAGTATGCACTTTCAGAGTCAAGTTCATGAAACTTGGGTAGAAGTTGGATCATGCCTGGTTTGATTTCGTATTGTCCCATAATTGGGGGCATCACTATACGTGATTGTTAACACATAAAAAATTACAAATGTTGCAGCGAAGACATTACAAGCAAATTCCAAACCAAGGATACATAAACCCTAGGATTGTGGAATGACAAGTCAAGTACTGCATCAACATGCTCAAAAGCTGGTGTAATCCATTCAGGAGACTTCAGATGAGCTCAGAAGGTAGCATTTCAAACTTCAGAGTTAGTGGACGCAACTCACCAAATACCAAATTTAGGGTTCATAGACTCAAAAGTTAGGGGTCACTGAACACACTCAAGGTTCTGGATCACCAAAGTGGATGAAAGTCACATGGCAACTCTAAGGCATGCTTGGGAATGATAATTCAAAGTTTCAAAGCATTTAGACTTCATCTCAGCTCAAACCAAGCTCCAGTGACTGTTTGCCAACTCCTTAGGGGTCACTATAGAAATTGACACTGCTACATGTCAAAACAAGCTCAAACTTAGGGGAATGCCTTTAAATGCACCCAAAGACTATCCTTCAAAATTTCAGAGCATTTGGACATCATTTGGATCCAAACTTAGTCCAGATGGTTATCTACTATGCTATGTGGGATCACTGTGCAAAGTGATACCTCGTGAAGATCAAATCTGCTGAAACTCTCGAAGAAAGCTCAAATTATGCTCAAAGGAGGTTTTGCAAAATTTTAGGTCAAATGGATATCAATTGACCCAAAATATACAAACATGTCAACTTTGGGTCAATGACCCCCAAGCTATAGGGTCACTGACCAAAGTCCTGCTACTTGACATCCAAAATCCATGAAAATCAAGCACAAAACTTCATTCATCCTCCAAAGACGTTCTGCAAATTCTCAAGTCAAACGGATTTCGTTTGATCCCATTTCCACTGCATATCAGCTCAAAAGTAAGTGACCCTGAGCCATAGAGATCACTCATCAAAATCCTATTTCCAAGAGGGCAAAGCTGATGGAATTCGGAGCAGAGATTCAAAACATGTTCAAAGTTACTTCCACAAAGTTTCAAGTTGATTGAACGCCGCTCGGATAGAAAACAAGCTAACTACCTACAATGTGGAGTGAATAGTGACTTGGAACATGCAATAAATAGGTCACTGTTCGAAATCCTACTTCCCCAAATTCAAACTGCATGAAATTTGGGTGAACAGTCCAAGATGCCCCTAACATCAATCCTTCCAAGTTTCACATCAAACCGAGTCATTTGGGACTTAAATAGCCGAAACAAGGGCCCATTTTCATGAAAAGTCAATGGGAGAGTTGACCAACTTCAGATGATCAAAACGAGCTGAAACTTCTCTGGCACACTCAAAATAGTGTCAAGAAGTATCTCTCCAAGTTTTGTGAAGATTAGATATCGTTCGGGCCCCAAACAGGCAAAAATGGGTTGCATACATAAAAGTCCGAAAAACGGACCCTGGCAGTGACCGCTACTGCGGTCATTGACTTCCATCTAGTGGTTCTGATGGTTTCAAGCTGTTTCCCCCACTTATTTTTGAAAATTAACCTCCCATAACTTCCTAAAACCACCTGGGTGGTCTATAAAAAGGGTGACATTTGAAAAGAAAGGGATAAGAGAGGAGAAACAAAGAAAGGCAAGAGAAGTTCTACAAAAGCTTCAAGAAAAGCATTTTTCAAGACCCCAACCCACTTTTTCTTCTTCTTCTCAGTCACTCAAGGTGAGGGATAGTTCAGAGAAGGAGGGGGAGTATGGGTATTATTTAAAGAAAAGTTATGATCAAGTATTGGCAAGTTTTCGAAGGATGACATTGTCCACTTTGTTCTTCTCACTTTGGGGGTTTTCTAGCCATCGTAAAAGTTGTGAACAAACCTCTTTAGGCTTCATTCTATCCGTTAAAAATTATAGGGTCAGAATGAAACAACTTTGGCTCCATACAATACCCTTTTTGGACTTGTACCAAAAATGGTCCATAAACAACAGTGATGATCAACAAAGGTTCGATCGATTCCACGGTTGAATTCAATCCTCTCGATGGTCTTTCAACACCCTAAAGATTAGAATAAGTGAGCTTCAACACTTTGTAGAAGTTACAAAAAGGAAACAGCGTGAAACAGTGGGCAAAACAATGACCTTAGACCATGACCTAGGTCACTGTTTGCCAGTGACCGTGACCTACGTCACTCCCCATTTTTTCTTCTTTTTTGCATTCTTTTCCACTCTTTGTACACTTTCTTGTATTCTCCAAATTTGGATCACATCTGAGACTTGAGGGAGGAGTTGTAAACTTTCAAAACTATGTAAATAACTTGCATCCCCACAGTCAGGGCATTTGAACCCAAGTAAATAGAAGAAAAATTAATGATGAACTATAGTTAATTCCCATTCTTCTTAAATGCTTGAAATGCGTAAATGTTGGACTCGAATCCGTTATACACATTTCACCCATTTATTCAAGTGCGATCAGAAGATTGGCACCATCTATAGGAAATTCTTCCCTAATTTGTGATCAAATTTGGTTAAAAACACATGAAAAATGCTGAAAAGTGCTGCTGTTGTACTGAAAAGTGCTACTAAAAGCCATGACCATGGGAAACTATGTAAAAAATGCTATGACCACAGGAATTAATGGAAAATGGGCAGTGACTGTGGGTCACGGTCACTAATCTATTTTGTTGCTAAAAGTAGTCTGTTTGACCTCTGAAGACACTCATGCAAGACCTTAATGTCTATAATAAGTTTGGAAACATTATTAAAGGAATTTTGCACCTTGAAGTGCATCCTTTTATCATGCAAATAAAGGCAATAAGTACCTCGAAGTGCAAATTTTTGCCATTTAATTAAAGGACTTAATTGAAGGAACTTGTAACTTAATGTGCATGGACCAAATCACACCCTTTCATGCTTTAGAAGAGTAACGATTCAGTTCAAGGGGCTTTGACCCAAATAAATGTTTTATTAAATCAATGATGTCACGCCCCTAAAACTGGGTCGGATCCAAACCCGGTTATAGGGGTGTGAGAATTGGGGCCAATTAAAATTTTTCTAACACAAACGATATGGGCCCCAATTCCAGGTGGATCGAAGTTCTTCGTGAGGCTATGCTTGGTGATCAAGCAACCATAATCACACGCGAAACTAAAATCTATACTTATCACAGACGATTATCATATAATAATCATGTAAAAAATCTCATTAATAACAAAATCAAGGTCAAGTGCTTCGAAACATAGTAATTGAAGTTATAATTACAAGACAAATAAACTAATGGCCCAAACATGACCTTATTACATATTCTAATGTTCTGACCTCTGCACCAACTCTAGGACACCTCAGATGATGTCATCGGTGCTCTACTCAATAACTCTACCATCTGGCAGGATCCCCTACGTCGCTTGACCCTCCAGTTCGACACTGATAACAGAACCTAGACACCAAAAGTAACGGGTCAGATTGATGTAATCTGGCAAGAGGGTAAACTGCAAGCAATGGATGAACCAACTGAATTAAACATAATATTTATTATAACCTAAAACATATTAGATGCAAACCCAATTGAATGAATGCACAAAAATGGGTATCCCCGCAAATACTATACACCAAAAACGGGTACTCCCGCAGATATAATATACAAAAACGGGTATTCCCGCAGACAAATAAACAAAAACGGGTATTCCCACAAATAAATATATAGAAATGGTATTCCCACAGATAGATAAACAGAAATGAGTATTCCTGTAGATAAATATATAGAAATGGGTATTCCCGCAGACAGATAAACAGAATTGGGTATTCCCGCTAAATATAACAAAAAGCACAGCTGTGTCTATAACCCACAGTACACGCTGACCCGATGGTGTACGTCCACCTCTGAACTGCAATCGGACAGATATATATAGAAATATACATATTTACAAATACATACATATACCGATGCAGAATGAACCATGATATGAAACCCTTAATCCCAACATTCAACTAAATATCAATTTGAGTATTTAAACTTTTAAACTTGAAAGTGTATTATGATCGTGTGTCAATTCAAGTTCTTTGAGGGTAAGCATTAAACCACCTAACGGTCATGGTTAGTTAAATATACACATGAGAACTAACCCTCTTTTACAATAGAAATGTGAGTCCGCATGCCAATAATCTACTTTTAATGTCTATCATGTGGTGCATCCCGAATCTCACATTCTCATTCTGAATTTAGTCTAATTTTCATGTGAACATTCAACTAACTTTTCTAAAAGATATGAATCATCTGATCCAATTATGTATATTTAGTGTGTGTTACAACTTAGGTAAACGACATTCAAATTCCAAACCCAAACTTAATCAAATTATGATCAAAATGAGGAAAAGGGATAATTAAGTTCTTAATTAACATTGTTGTGTATAGTTACACCTTAATATTTAATATAACACAAAGGTCCAAATCCCAAAATTCGGTTCAAAATCTAAACTCAAATTAAAAATCCAAATTAGAATTATAAATACAATCTACTTAAGATTTATTCACCCCAATTACGTCTTAGTTAATGTCTAACCAAACTAAATAAAGTATTAATCACAATTAAATAATTTCCAATTAAATTTATAACCAATCCTAACTAAATTTCTAATAACATCGTATTAAAATTAATTTAATAAGATCTAATCTCCATTAGTATATTAAACCATTAATCAAAATATAACATTTTAAACTCTTCATAAATAATATCCTAACCTAATTCTTTATTTAATATTATATATATTTTAAAATTAGACCCAGCCCAGCCGCGACCTAGACCCAGCCGCGGCCCGCCAGCAGACCAGGTCTGCTAGCAGGCCAGGCGGTTTGTACAACAGCAGCCCAGGTAGCGGTGCTGTGCTGTGGTGCTGCTGCGGATCTTCCTTTTTCTTTTTTTTAATTTCTTGTTGCCGACAAATCTCAATAGCAAACAAATCACATCGTTGTTTCAAATCTATATCGTTAATCCCTAATCAAAATGTTAAACCCATTCAAATAAAATATATCTAACACATATTATGCAACAAGTAACCAAAAGACATTATAAGTAACCAAAAGGCATTATTTACAGTTATCCACTTGCCTGGATCTCGAAGCCAAAAGCGAATTTGAAGATCAAACTTTAGAATATCTAATCTTGGTTTCTTCCCGGAGAACTTCTAGAGCTTGGTTGCAGAAGAAAGGAAGAATATGGGAGAATGGGGAAACCCTAAGGGTTTATATTGAAAGGAGGTTTTTTCTAAATTACAAGGAAGGGCTCCTTGTTTTCTAGTAAGTTTTACGAAATTCCAAAAAAAGTCCATTGGGCTAAAAGAGTCAAATAACTTAGGCCCAAAGCCCAAGAGTGTTTACTCAGCCCATTTAACCCCTCTCAACCCAACTCAAACCCGACAGACTGGTATGACCCAAAATAAAAATTTAGGACTTGACATCTCATCCCCATTAAAGCACATTTGGTCCTCTAAATGACTAACATACCTCAGGAAGAAGGTGTGGATACTGTTGCTGCACTTCGTCTCTAAGCTCCCACGTTACCTCCTCCGAGCAATGATGACTCCATTAAACCTTCACCCAATGGATGACACGGTTCCTCAACACCTGCTCTTTGGTGTCGACAATCCCCACTGGTTGCTTAGTATATGTTGTATTGTCCTGCACTTGCAATGGCTCATACTGCAACACATGCGAAAGGTCTACTATATACTTCCTCAACATAAAAACATGGAAGACGTTATGAACACCTGATAGTTTTGATGGCGGTACCAACTGATAAGCCACGTCGTTGACCTTGCTGATAATCTGGAATGGTTGCACATATCTTCTGGAGGGTTTTTCTTTCTGCCTAAACCGTAAAGTATCGTGCGTAAGGGATACCTTTAGAAATACATGTCCACCAACCTAAAACTTCAACTCTCTCCTCCTTTTATCTGCATAACTTTTTTTGGTGATTACGGACAACCTTCAGCCTTGCCTAGATCTGTTTTATCTTGTCACTGGACTTTCCAACCATAGACGGTCCATGAAAACCGCGAGCTCCAAAATTCTACCAACATATAGGAGTTCGACATCTTCTCTCGTACAAAGCTTCAAAATGTGCCATGCCAATGCTAGAGTGGTAACTGTTGTTATACGTGAATTCACATAGAGCCAAGCTTTCGTCCCAACTAGTCTTGAAATCCAAGACACATGCCCTTAACATATCCTCCAATGTCTAGTTTGTACGCTCTGTTTGTCCATCTGTTTGGGGATGATAGGCTGTACTAAAACTCAACTTGGTTCCTAAGACTTCCTGTAGTGATACCCAAAACCAAGATACGAACTTGCTATCCTAGTCAGAGACTACAGAAACTAGCGCTCCATGTAATCTCACCACTTCCTTAATGTAGACATCTGCCATTTTCTCCAATCCTTGACTCGTCTTGAATGATACAAAGTGAGCTGACTTAGTCAAACGATCCACTATCACCCAAATAGCATCAAATCCCTTTCTAGTGTTAGGCAATTCTAACACAAAATCCATAGTGATGTACTCCCACTTCCACTGAGGAATCTCCAACTAATGCAAAAGACCTGGGGTCTCTTTTAATCTGCCTTAATCTAATGGTAGACCAAACATTTACCAACGAATTCTACGATATCCTTCTTCATATTTTTCCACTAGTTGTGATTCTTCAGATCTTGATACGTCTTGGTACTGCCTAGATGAATAGTATACCGAGTATGGTGTGCCTCTACCATAATTTCATCCTTCAAGTCTAGAGAATCGGCACACAAATTCTGCTTTTATAATATAAAATATTATCTTCCAACTTAAAATCAGGCCTCTCATCCATATGATCTTTGATTCTTGTTATCTTGGGGTCTAGTAACTGGTATTCTCTGATCCTCGAAAGTAATTCGGGTTCTCACGAGAATATACTAGCCAACACTACTTGTTCTTTCATTTCCCTATGGATTGGAAACAAATCACCAGCACTTCTAAGCCACTAATTGCCAGGTTCAAAGATTAAACCTTGGTAGCCAGATTGGCTAATCAAATTAAGGAAAAGCTTTAGCTTGCTACAAAAAAGCACACTCGGAAGTAGTCACGGCATACAATCACTCAAAAATGGGTGATTAAAGAAGATGAGCTAGACCTGACCTCATCATGTATGGTTGGACCAGGCCCAACCAGAAAGGTCACTCAGAGCATGGCTTAGATCAATCACAAGAGTCTGACGCCAATTCTCATTCAAGCAGAACCTCTAAAGGACATGTTGAAACAGATTCTAACGAGGACCTAATTACTATCCTAGACATAGAAGATAGTCAGTCCACTTTTCTTACGTTTTCCTACCCCCGTTAGTACACCGTATTTATGTCTAAAGGGAGTGGAACTGGTAATGATGGAAATGAGAGTGCCAATGAGAGTAAAGATGCTGGCAAAGAAAATGCTGGCGAAATCAAGAAAACGACGTCAGTGATGTCGTTAAACAGCAGGGAGCTAAAATTGATCACTTAATTGCTCAGCTGAAAATTTTGACAGACAAGTTAGGTGGTCTGACTGAAGCTCCAGTCAATCCCCTATTTGTTAACAGGAGAAAGCAGGCTATGATCAGGAGGAATGCCACCAAAATTGACCTGCTTACGGCTCAAATTAAGTCCTTAATAGATAAAGTGATAGCCGCAGGTTCCACTAGTGGCGATCATTCATCAATCCTTGGTCTTCATACAGATCCTAAAAAGCATGTAACCTTTAGAGAAGTCGAAGAAATATTAACCAAATCAAAGTGGAGAATAGGATGAAAAAGAAAGGTATTACACCCAAATATCCTCCAGAATTTGATCTTGTTCCATTTCCGATAGATTACAAACTTCCAACTTTCCAGCATTACCTGGGAAAGGGATCAGGCCTTCGCTTAAACCCCCAAATGAAACTTTAAAAGGCTTCACGGAGTTGGAAACTTTCGATAATACTATAGAAACACCTCCTCTTGAGCTCCAACTAAGAACCAAGTGCAAGAAATAAACTTGGGAACTCTAGAAAATCCCCAACCTACTTTTGTAAGTTCTCAAATTAAAAGAAATGAACTTAATGTGTATATGAGTTTCTTACGAGAGTTCATGGATTGCTTTTCATAGACCTACGTGGAAATGTCAGGTCTAGATCCAGAAATTTTTGTATACAAATTAAATATAACAGATGATGCTAAACCTATAAAGCAAGACCAACGAAGGACAAAACCTAAAATCATGGATAAAATAGAAAAAGAAGTCCAGAATCTCAGAGCTGTTGGTTTCATCCGCGAGGAACAACACCCCAACTAGTTGGCCAATATAGTGCAAGTTACTAAAAAAATGGACAGATTAGAGTCTGCATTGACTTCAGAGATCTAAATAAAGCCTACCCTAAGGATGACTTCCCATTGCCTATACCAGAAATTATGATTGACAATACTTTTGGATATGAAAGAATGTCATTTATGGATGGATTCTCAGGGTATAATCAAATCAAAATGTTCAAAGAGGATGAGAAACATACTTCCTTCAAAACTCCCTTTGGCATATACTGTTATACCGTCATGCCTTTTAGTCTAAAAAATGCTGGGGCCACATACCAAAGAGCAATGATGAAAATCTTCAAGGACATACAATATAAGTCTGTTGAATGCCACGTTGATGACTTGGCAATCAAAGGCAAGCAGAAGTCAGATCATCTAGCTAATCTTCGCACAGTTTTCAAAAGATTGCAGAAGTTTAATCTTCGGATGAATCCTTTGAAATGTTTCTTTGGAGTTTCTTCTAGAAAGTTTCTAGGATTTGTGGTTCGAAAAGGTGGTATCAAACTAGATCCAGTTAAAATCAAAGCCATATTGGAAATGCCTTCTCCAAGAACTCTAAAAGAATTAAAGAGATTGCAAGGAAGACTTGCCTATATTCATCGATTCATTTCAGATTTATCTGGAAAATGTAGACCATTTTCCAAACTGATGAAGAAAGGAGTACACTTTGTATTGGATAAAGCTTGCCAAGATGCTTGTTAAGATATCAAACGGTATCTTACTAATCCACCAGTTCTTTCAGCTCCAATTCCAGGCAAACCTTTCATTCTCTATACACGAGCTCTTGATCACTCTCTGGGGGCATTATTAGCTCAAAAGAATGATGGAGGGAGAGAGGTGGCTCTTTACTACTTGTCAAGAATGTTGGTTGGTGCTGAACACAATTATCACCCAGTAGAAAAGGAATGTCTTGCACTGACGTTTGCAATACAAAAGCTGCATCACTACATCCTCTCTAATATGGTGTACTTAGTATTTAACATCAATCCATTAAAGGTCCTGGTATCAAAAGCTGGGGCATTAAGCAAACGCTTGGCCAAATGGTCCATTCTTCTCTCTCATTATGATATCAGATATACCCCTGCGAAGGCTATAAAAGGACAAGCTTTTGCTAATTTTTTGGCAGAACATCCACTATTGGAAGATTCTGAATTCATAGATAATCTCCCTGATGAACCGGTCTTTTTCGTTGAACAATTATGGAAACCTACCATCGATCTAGATTTGCATTGGATCATGCACTTTGATGGCGCTTTTAGAACCAATGAGCTAGGAGAGCCTGTTTCAGGAGTTGGAATTATTTTTTGTAGTCCAGAAAGATTCTACATTCCTCACTATTTTTCATTAATCAAATCGTGTTCAAATAATGTAGCAGAATATACCGCATTGATTATGGGTCTTGAGTTAGCCATAGAGGCATCAATATGCTTGGAGTCAATGGAAATTCGCAACTCGTGATCAAGCAAATGAATCACGAGTATGAAGTAAAGAAACCTGATTTAGTTCCTTTCTTTGACAAAACCTGTGAACTCAAAAAAAAAGATTCAATCTAATTGAGTTTCATCATGTTCCGAGACATCAGAACGTCAAAGCAAATGCATAAGCAAGTTTGGCAGCTTCAATGTCAATTCCTGAAAATGACAAAATGATGTTAGAAGTAGTCGAGAAAAGGACTTCTACCTCCATTTGACACCCATAAGGCAGTGGCAGATAGCTTTAGTGTAATTAATAATCAGATATCATCTTTCCAAAATCTGTTCAGAGACTAGAGAGATCCTTTTATTGATTACATTCTTCATGGGGTACTACCAGAGAATACTAAATACAGAATTAGTATTCAAAGATGAGCTCTAAAATTTCACTTCGATTTACCCTGAAAGACTCTTTATCGTAAATCATATGATGGAGTTCTTCTTCATTGCTTACCACCAAAAAGAAACAAAGCAAGTCCTCAAAGAAGTCTATTCTGGCTTGTGTGGTGCTCACTAGGCTGGGCCAAAGCTTCATGATCAAATATGAATGTTAGGCTACTATTGGCCTACTATGGTATCTGATGCCATTAATTTTGCTAAAGGATGTAATGAATGCCAAATTCATGGTGATTACATTCATTAACCTCCTGAATATCTACATCCTATGTCTACCTCTTGGCTGTTTGAATCTTAGGGAATGGACATAGTTGGGAAAATCAGTCCACCATCAGAATGTGACCATCAATTCATTTTGGTTGCAATGGATTACTTCTCCAAATGGGTAGAAGCAATACCCCTTGCAGAAGTCAAGACAGATACAGTCCTCAGTTTCTTGCAAACTCATATCATTTGTCATTTCGGAGTACCCAGATGTCTATATGATGACAATGGTCCTCAATTTAATAACGTAACGATAAATTTTATAGATTCTGTGACAAGTATGAGATCCAATGTTGTCCATCTATGGCCTATAACCTTACAGTCAATGGACTTACTGAAACTTTCAACAAGACTATTTGCAAAATTTTGAAGAAAATGGTCTCTAACAATAAAAAACGGTTGGAGTACCAAACTTCCTGAAGCATTATGGGCTTACAGAACTACAATTCGTGGTCCAACCAAATGAACACCGTATTCCTTGGTCTATGGCTGTGAAGCCGCAATATCCTTGGAAATACAACTTTCTTCTCTTCGGGTAGCTGCGATAAAAAAATATTTTGAAGAAAAGAATGCTAAACTCAGACTCCAAGAGTTAGAAAGTCTTGATGAGAAGAGGCTTGCTGCTCGACAAAGCATCGAATTATATTAAACTCGTATAGCTGGATCTTTCAACAAGAAGGTCAAATACAGAGCTTATAAGAAAGGAGACTTAGTCCTTGCAGTTAAAAGGCCCATGTTCTCCACACTTCTCAAAAGGCAATTTCAATCTAATTGGGAAGGACCTTTTGTCATTGACAAAGTCTACTCCAACGGCGCCTACGCACTTCTCACACTTGAAGGAGATAGATGCATGATGCCTATCAATGAAAAACTTCTCAAAAAATACTATACTTGAATGTCATTGGTATACCCAAACCATGTACAATATACCCAAACCATGTATAGTGTACATTATGACTCTTAACCAAAATCAAAATCCTCTGGTTTCGAGCCTCACAACCTATGACTCTTAACCAAAACCCCTCAGATTTGTATAAAATGACTGCGAAGATCAAGTCCTTTGACCTCTCTAGTCAAACTTTTGTTACTTGGATAACATTCTTACAAGACCCCTTGTAACATCCTGTTATATAGATTAAGTCTTTTTACAGACCCTATATAGCAAAACCAAGCTATAATAAGTCCTTTTGCAGACCCCATATAGCTAATCCTTAGTTGTATAGAACAAGTCTTTTTGCAAACTTTATATGATTACCTTCGGTTATACAGAACAAATCTTAATTGCAGACCCAGGATAACCAAAATCTAAACAAAAACCAAAAGCAAATCTTTGTCCTAAGAAATAAGTCAAGGATCCCAAGAAAAGCCTCACACATGGGCACTGGTAACATCCACTTTGTTTGACCCCTTTCGACATCAAAAGGATCAAGTCATGGACCCTGGAAAAAGCCTCACACATGGGCACCGAATAATGTCCACCTATATGACTCCCTTAGTTTCGATTTGTGGATCCAAAAGTTTGCAAATCACACCCTTATACAAGTCTGAAAAAACCAAACCAAACAAACCATCCACATAAACCACACTAGACATCCACAAAAAAAAAAAAAAAAAAAAAAAATCAAGCCAAATACCCATACCATTGACCAAATGGAGGAAAAGAAAAGTTTTTTCCATTTGAAATTCAAGTACAAAGAATGAAGTCAATGTATACATGGCCACCCAGGCTAATCAAGATAAAAGAGTCAAATAAGAAGTGGCAGCAAGGAACCCTAGTCCAGGAATTTCTCCAGTTGCCCCTTTGCATTCAGTACGCCTTCTATCAGGACATGTCCTTTGTAACTAGCATAGCCGGGTACAGAGGTGCTAATATCAATCTCATCCAGCTTGATATTCGATTCATTCTCCAGAGACTAAACAAAATCATCCAAAGTTGTACGCTTCGCCTCTGCTTGTGCAAGAAGATTAGCTCTATGACGACTCCCCTCTGAAACAGATCCCTTCAAGCCGTCAATAGTATTCGCCACGAAAGATAACTGTTGCTGCAATACAGTGATCTGCCATTGTATATTTTCATGCTCAACCATACGCGCAGCTAACTCTTGTATCATCTTGGCCTACTTTGCATCTACTACCAGTCTTCGTTACTCTCGATCTCCATAGCTAGTTGAATTTTATGCCTTAGAACTCCATCCTGGAAAGCTTTGGCGTGATCAACATTTCTATCCTAAGCATCCTTTTATTCAAGTTTGTTGAAGAAAAAGACAAAGGCATCATGAAGGCAACTCAAATCCGCTCCAGCACCAAAAGATATTAACATGTCAGCCAAAGCTTTGGCACCCTACATTTTCTCAGAAGTAAGCTCTCCTTGGAACACAGTGGCCAAAATGCTGTGAATAGCCATCTTCATGGCAAAATTTATGGCGGATTGAGGCTTTGAAGTGTCCCCAAAAAAACTGGATTCTTTAGGAAGGTTTGAGTCTCATTTTTGTGAATTTGACTGAGTCTGAGAACGTGAGCGATCATCCCTTTCCCTCTCAACATTTGTCTACTCATTCCCATGAACAACCAATGCCTTCTTACGAATAGAAGGTGAATCATGTGACCCTTATGAGGACAAAGTGGCTGAAGGATCCCTATTTGCATGTGGTGTTATTGTAAAATGCAACAATGCTTTTCAGGATCCTCCACCATCAGCAACAGAAGCCTCATCTGATAGTATTTGGACGACAAGGTTTTCAATAATTTTCAGGGGTGATGATTGATCCACCCTAAAATGAACCCTCGAAGGCGTCATGGCTTTAGGAGGAATAAAACTGCCAGTAGTTGGAGCTACACTGCCAGTAATAGGTGTTGCAGGAGCCTCTTCTTCTGGAGGATTTGCAGCTTCTAAAACCAATTTCCTCTGAGCAGAAGTACTTGCTTTGATTATGATAGGTTCTGCTACAAAAGTCTCTTCAGTTGGGACCATTACAGTGCCTACTTCTCTTTCTATTTCGCCAGTAGGTTCTGCATTTGGTTCTGTCTGAATATTCACAGCTCCATCAACCCCTGGCTCAATATTAATAAGCAGTACAGTGGCGACTAATGATAATTTCGGATCATTGTTGATGCTTTTGATCAGTAAATCTGAAGATAAACTTTCTACGAAGTGCTACAGATCACTCTTCAGGGCAGTGCCTGGTGATGTCTCAAAGTATCTACTATGAATTGAGATATCATCCAGGTCAATTGAAGCCTCGGCATTCTCCTTCTCTGCTTACTCTTCAATGGGTGACTCAAAAGGTCTCCTTGCAGGCATAGCAAGTATGGCAGGAATACTCTTTTCCGCCCGAAGGGCATGAACAAAATCAAATCACAGACATTAGAACACTATTTTATTGATATTCATTACAATTTAAGGCAAAGATTACCTTCAGCAGTAACCGGGGTTTCTCCCATCTTTATTAAGTCTTCAACTGCAGGTTCTTTAACAACCTCAGAAGGAATCTTCTGTTGTTCAGCTGGAAGAGCAACATCAACGGTAGCAACATTGCCAACATCATCACTGGACTTCTCTGTAATGATGAATTTCATCGGAATATCCGCCGCGACCTTCCTACCAAATTCAGGGTTTGTCATTTGGTCAAATAAGTCCTTCTCAAAGTTGAACTCAATGTTGATGTCACTATCGGTTCGCTCCCCAGTCATGAGAGTATCAAAACTACTCTCTCCCCCACCCCTTTCATTAGAAGCATAATCTTCAGCAATTTCAGCCACCTACCTAACAGATCCTTCAACAGCTAAGGTTTGAGCTGATAAAATAGCAAGGAAAAAATATAAACGTCAAAAACAAGAAAGTAAAGAATTAATGAGAAGGTAATTACAAAGAAATATAGAAGTATTACTAGTTTTTAACCTTTGAGAACGTCGAATACCAAGACTTTCAGCCTTCGCTTCTTTGAAAACACTTCTTTACTGACCGAGGTTCGGGTTACCAGCTTTGAGCACATGGGTTTGAGCTTCTTATTCAAAACTGGGCCTGCTGAAGGTTATGTAGGCATTGTAGTAGTAACAGTCTTTGACAAAGATCACCGAGCAAGATCTACCTCAGTAGCTGCACGAATTATAAACTGTTCTTCTTCAAACTGCCTTGTCTGCTCTCCTACTGAAACTTTAGTTCTGACAGAGCGGGAAGCAGGTCCAAAATCCAAAGCAGCTCAGCCTATCTGCCGAATTTCAGCAAGACTCATGCTCTCCTGTAAATTTTCATCTACAGCCCGTTGCATTCTCGTTGCAGATGCATTAGGTGGGGGCATGAATCTTTCATCTTCCTCACCTCTTAATGAACGGTGAGCTCGACAGATATCAGACCCGGCCACCAAGCCAATTCGCCATTTATCGCCATCATACAGCCAATTCTCAAAATGCTTTATGATAAAACGATCTTTCTCTGCTTTTTATTTCTTTTTGAAAACAGCCAAAACTCAGCATTTAACCCAGGGATTGCTCATGTATGCCTGTACAATTGCAACGGTGCTTTTGGCAAACCATTGGGCAAAGCCGCTTGTGTACCCAGGATTCAGAAGGCGGGGATAGCTGAAACGAGCTCAAGTGTCAAGTGTCTGATAAAATTCCCAAGCATTTTGAGCATCTTGCAAAGAGCCGGTAATGCCTCAAATCCAGCCCGGTGCTCCCACAACAGCTTGGTGAAAATCACACTGTCTGCAGAACCTCGCAGGTATATAAGGTTGAATGTTGATATATATATTCTTCTTATATACTAAATCTACAACCCTTAAGCTTAAGAACCAACTCTTCTCTTCATCTGATAAACCAACATCTCGACCACCCTCTCCAACTTTGTCAATCAGTGGTTCCACAGTGTTTCTCATGAGAGTTGGAACTTCAATGTTGGGTACAGCATCGCGAGAAGCAACATAATTGTTGAAGTTATGCAAATGCTGGTGCAAGTCAGTCGTGGAATAGTTGTTAATCAAACAACTACCACCTACGACCCCCTCCATGAAAGTACTTCCTGGTGCACACTATGTGAATGAAGACCATTGCAATGACATGTGAACCAGGTGTACAACAAATGTTCAGCATAATACCGATTAAAAGGCTTTCCCTCTCTGACAGTAAATCCCGCTAGCTTCAACTCGGTCAGTATATATGATACAAAGGCAGGACCCAAGGCGAGGCTATGTCCAAAGGCCATTCTGAGTGCTGGATATATGCAACCAGGCCTAAAGTCGCCTCCAAAACTTGGAAAGAGAATCTTAGACAACCATGTTGCCAGGAATGTAGCAAGCCAACATTTCTTTTTTAAGTCTGGGTATTTGGCAAAAATATATGGTTAAAAATTCGGATCCGCATGATAAACAATTGTCGAATCCTTCTCAGAGTCTTCACTGGGGATCACCTCTTTCCATTTTAAAATATCTGCCCTGGTTTGTGAAGAAAGGATCTGTAATGCTCTTCACTTGACTCATCCATTGGACGACTTTACCCTTATTGTGGCTAGCCGTTTGAATTGAATCTTCAAGTGGAGAAAGGAGATAATATGCAGCTTGGAATTTGTCGTCCATGGTGGCTAATTCTTCATTAGGTACAACTGTTTCATCATAAAACTCACCATATGGTGCCAAACCAAAAATCTTCTTCATTTCCATAAGGAAAATCCCAATTCCATATTCAGGGTAATGAAGGTGCCAATTGCTGGGCAAAACAATTCTACAATTCTAGAATGGCCCTGCAGATGTTCTTGTTCTTGCATGGGACTCTCTATGTAGTGGCATTTAAAGGATCAAAAATCCCAACTGCTTTCAAATCTTCAGCGTAATGATGCTTGATTGCAGTCACCCAGCCTTGCCAATCCCCAATACAATTAAACCATCTGCGGGACTGATGTTTTTTTACAAGCCAGGCACTTCCGTCCCCTGTATGGATACCAAGCCCGATGGTCCTAAGTTGTGAAATCACAGTGCCTACTTCTAGATTCAAAGTGCATGGTTCTATGGCCTCAACTTTAGACCTTGGATATTCCGTAAAGTAGTACGGAGGTTGACGCATGAACTTGCCAGTTTTGAAATGAATATGGTGCCTTATCCACGAAAAAGGATCACTCCTGGCTGGGATTGTTGGGGTGATCGACATTATTGTTGGATACCACTAGATGAATTGGACAGTGGTTAGTTCGTGTAAAACCCCTGCTGAATTCATATAACAGTATTGCACATTCTCGATAGGATGCTTTACAATCTCCTTCGTGGCATCTCCAAATATATAATGTGGTTTGTTAAAGTGCACCTTGTCATTATTCTCCCAATTGGTGTTATTTGCCAAGCACCAATATGTATACCAATTTCTTCTTGATAGAGCTTTGGCCCTCTGACGTTGCAAATTAACGTCAGATACTTCATTCGGATCCTTCAGATCAGAGTCCCTTGTGGTCCTGTCCTTAGCACGACCTTTTGATGCCCCAGCGGTTACAGTTGTAGGTGCCTTACCTTTTCTGTCTGTAAAACAAACAAATAAGAAAAGGAAGAAAATATCAGCAACAATGATATGGAATTTTACAAAAATTTTGGTAGCATCTCCCCTTAACAGAAGGCCAAAAGAAGAAAATAATACTCACGTTCTGAGACTAAAAATTGGCACCAAGGCACACTTAAGTCCCAGAACTGAGGCTCCCGATCCAAATAGATGTTCAAGCACCTTAAAACCTTTCAGGGGGCAATGAATTCGTGTTCGAGCACGACAGTTGTAATATCCAATACTAGAAATGTATGCACAACACAAGCAACGCATGATGGCAGTTATATACAACATATAAAGCATAAAACATGTATGTAAGAACAGTATTTGTAAATACATAACATGTTCCCAACAAGATCAACATAGTGCAACATCAACTTTCAGGCTAAAGGATTTTCACATTCCAAAGACAGTATTTCTCATAAATTTCAGCAACAAAGTCCTGGGCGATGATTTGCTATAATGGGACCATTAGACATTCTTGTAAAATCAACAACGCACTATTTTCAGTGTGCAATGAAGGGAATATTGCTTTGCAAAGTTAATTTCAATGATCATCAGTTATCATCAATGATCGGAAGGTGTGGTTTCTAGAGGAATTGTTTCATGATTCATTAAACCGAACAAACTACCACAACCCAATCTCCTATACTTCCCACATGGCCATGGTGATTTAACTTATGCTTACACTATGCTAAGAAATAAACAGAACAAGTGGATGTTCCTTCACTAAGTTCAAAAGTGAAGAATGAAGCTTAACCAAAGTGGTAATGGACTCCATCACACTATGAACAAAAGGTGGAGCTCAGAGCATCATAATGCATCAAAAGGGATTCAGCAAGTAAGACATTCTAGAACAAAAAAAAAAAATGATTGGCAGTGACTGTTGGCATTGACAGTGGATTTGCACAAGTAATGTTCTAACATGGAATATTTCCATGGATTTGCAACCTCCGACTTTATAGATCACTATAAATAGAACCCTCAAGAGGCAACTGGAACCAATAAACAAAAAAACAAAAAAAAAAAGAAGAACAAATAAAAAAAGAGAAAGAGAAAAGGAAGAGGAGTACAAACAGTCATCAAACACGCAGTGACCATGGCCATGATTGGACAATGCTTTAGTGATATAAGAAACTCCGTGTTTTGCTGCAAATTTGGAAACCATTATGGCAGGTGACCATTATTGAAATCAGGCATTGGAAACCAAGATTCATAGCAAACACATATATAAAATGACCATAGCACTTCACAACCATTGTTGATAGTGAGCACCATCTAGACATGGCCGACGGCTTGTGCACTTGGATACAATGGTTGTTTGGTTTTAAGCCTCCCCATTGTTTGATTTTAGCCTTGACACTGTTTGGTTTGAAGTATTCCCACCAATGATAATTCCAAGTCATATCGGTTAACATGAAAGGAGATAAAATCATATGAATGGCCAGTAACCAAGAGCATAGCCAATAGCTGTGCCATGGTTGTATTTGGATAATGCCTAGCCCAATCCTAAGCACAAACGTCAGAAGGAGAGAAGGAACTGCAGCCCCAATTCAATTCAGTTTACGTGAATGACTTATGACCATGAAGTAACCAAGACATACAGTGGTCTGTAACCGTGGGCTTAGCCAAAGCAATGGCCGTGACTATGGGTGCTCTGTGAGCATAAGACTAACCAAGCCAAGACAACAATGGTTGTGACCAAGAATGCATTTGGGCAAGCACTACAGCAAAAGACAGAATGCAAATTTAGCAAAAAATTTCAATTGGGCATTCCATCAAACAGTTGGTGACCAAGAGCGCCTGGAATTCAACAAAAATTTTCAATTGGGAATTCCATCAAATAGTTGGCGACCGAGAGCTCCTGCAGATAGTGCAGGTTGTAATCCAAACTGAAATTTGGGCTCTGGCATAATAATAATAATAATAATAAGAGAAAAAAGAAAAGAGAAAGGAGGAATAGAGCCTAGACTCAATTCCATCCTGCCACTGATTGTGACCATGAGTGTGTTCACACGGTCAGTCACAAGTTAGCTGTGACTATGGTGTTTGCCCGGACTGTGCTGCATTTTGAAGATACTCATCGTGCAAAATCAGATTGTGTTATGCATCTAAAAAATAAAATAATAATAAGAGAAGAAGGAAGAAATCCCGGGCAAAATTCAAGTCATCTATTCGGCCATGATAGAATTCGAAGAAGTTGAGATGTAGAAACTTACCAGCCATGGCAATTATCTTCAGTCGACAAATCTACGGGATGAAAAATGGAAAAAGAAAATTGGGAGGATAAATGACCTCGAGTTTTTGGAGTCTCGGCCTGTCTCTCTCTCTATTGGTTCAACTTGGAGTCTCGGTCTCTCTTTCCTAGTTGGTTCAAACAGTAAAATAGAAAGAAAGGGACGAGAGTCTCTGTTTTAAAACCCACGGTCACTGCTGTTCTTGAGTGGAGCCTGCTGTTTGACACTAACACATAGAGCAGTGGGGTCCATACTTGATGGATGGTTCAAAATTGGGAATTTGCTTTTAACTGCTGCCAGTCATCTTTCCCACGGTCACTATTGGCCTCTTTCTTTCCCACGGTCACCGTTAGCCTCTGTCATTCACACGATCATTGCAAATATGAACTAGTGGAGCCCATGCTTAAGTCATTGACACTTCACTCTCTTTCCCACAAATACAATTTGATTAAAATTAGTGGAGTCCAAGTGTTGATCAAGTTTAGATAAGTTTGGCCTTCTTCACCTACGGTCATTGTGATTTTAAGCAATGGGACTCACGACATGAGGACCCATCCTTTTAACTATAATTATGCAAATCTCATGGTGGGCCAACGTGGGATATTTTACAAAAGAAATAAATTTCCCACAATAAAATGATCCTATTTTTGGGGTAATTTTGGGGGAAATTATACAAAAAGAAAGAGGGCGGGGTTTCTTTCCAAATTAACTTTGGGTCAAAACTTGATTTTGAGCCATTATCTCAAATTATTTTGAATCAAAACCCATAAAAGCCAATCTTTTTCAAAATTACATTCCATCTCAACTCATGTCAAGCCAAGTCAAAACATAAACTTTGATTTTTTAAAGATAAATGAAAAAAATCCATGCAAATTCCAAACCCAAATCCATTTTAAGTTCAAACTTTGGTTTTTCTTAAAACCTTAGAGATTTCTTTTGTGAGTGTTCCCCATAGTCCCGACAGAGATGCCACTTTAGATATCTGTAATAAATAGGTCATGAGAAAATCAAATCCATTTTCAAAATCCAAGCCAAAATTCATAAACTTCTGAATTTTCTAAATACCTAAAGGATTCTTCTGTGGGTGTTCCCCACAGATATGCTACTTTTGATATCTGTGAGAATATAGCAAAGAAATTCAGAATTCTTATATTTTTTTTTCCAAATTCCATCATCAAACCCTTCATGGTTTTTATCAAAAATTTTCAAAATCTCAAGTTTAAGCCTACAACCTATCTTGACAAACTGTATTTTCATCTAGCCATTCATCATTCTCACAGATTAGCTATTGTGAGGCACAATGATTATTCCACTATAATCATTGCACCTCGAGGGGACACTTGTTGACATATAAAAAATTACAAATGTTGTAGCGAAGACATTACAGGCAAATTCTAAACCAAGGATACATAAACCTTGGGATTACGGAATGGCAAGTCAAGTACTGCATCTACAAGCTCAAAAGATGGTGTAATCCATTCAGGAGACTTCAGATGAGCTCAAAAGGCAGCATTTCAAACTTTAGAGTTAGTGGACTCAACTCACCAAATACCAAATTCAAAGTTCATTGACTCAAAAACTAGGGGTCACTAAACAAACTCAAGGTTCTGGATCACCAAAGTGGATGAAAGTCACATGGCAACTCTAAGGCATGCTTGGGAATGATATTTCAAAGTTTCAAAGCATTTAGACTTCATCTCAGCTCAAACCAAGCTCCAGTGACTGTTTGCCAACTCCTTAGGGGTCACTATAGAAATTGACACTGCTACATGTCAAAACAAGCTCAAACTTAAGGGAATGCCTTTAATGCACCCAAAGACTATCCCTCAAAATTTCAGAGCATTTGGACATAATTTGGTTATCTACTATGTTCTATGGGGTCACTGTGCAAAGTGACACCTCGTGAAAATCAAATTAGCTGAAACTCTCGGAGAAAGCTCAAATTATGCTCAAAGGAGGTTTTGCAAAATTTCAAGTCAAATGGACATCAATTGACCCAAAATATACAAACATGTCAACTTTGGGTCAATAACCCTGAAGCCATAGAGTCACTAAACAAAGTCCTACTTCCCAACATCCAAAATCCATGAAAATTGGGCACAAAACTTTAGTCATGCTCCAAAGAGGTTCTGCAAATTTTCAAGTCAAACGGATTTTGTCTGATCCCACTTCCACTGCATATCAGCTCAAAAGTCAGTGACCCCGAACTATGGAGATCACTGATCAAAATCCTACTTCCAAGAGGGCAAAGCTGACGGAATTTGGAGCAGAGATTCAAAATATGTTCAAAGTCACTTCTGAAAAGTTTCAAGTTGATTGAACACCGCTCGGATAGAAAACAAGCTAACTACCTATAATGTAGAGTGAATAGTGACTTGGAATATGCAACAAATAGGTTACTATTCGAAATCCTACTTCTCCAAATCCAAACTACATGGAATTTGGGTAAACACTCCAAGATGCCCCTGACATCAATCCCTCCAAGTTTCAAATCAAACCGAGGTCATTTGGGTCTCAAACAGCGGAAACAAGGGCCTATTTTCATGAAAAGTCAATGGGGGAGTTGACCAACTTCAGATGGTCAAAACAAGCTAAAACTTCTATGACACACTCAAAATAGTGTCAAGAAGCATCCCTATAAGTTTCATGAAGATCGGATATCGTTCGGGCCCCAAATAGACGAAAACGGGTTGCATACACAAAAGTCCAAAAAACGGACCCTGGCAGTGCAATGGCTGCGGTCACTGACTTCCATCGAGTGGTTCTAATGGTTTCAGGCGGTTTCCCCCACTTATTTTCGAAAACCAACCTCCCATAACTTCCCTTGACCTCCCATAATTTTCTAAAACCACCTGGGTGGTCTATAAAAAGGGTGACATTTGAAAAGAAAGGGATAAGATGGGAGAAACAGAGAAAAGGCAAGAGAAGTTCTACAAAAGCTTTAGGAAAAGCATTTTTCGAGACCCCAACCCACTTCTTCTTCTTCTTCTTAGTCACTCAAGGTGAGGGATGGTTCAAAGAAGGAGGAAGAGTATGGATATTATTTAAAGAAAAGTTATGCTCACGTATTGGCAAGTCTTCGAAAGATGACATTGTCCCCTTTGTTCTTCTCACTTTGGGGGTTTTCTAGCCATCGTAAAAGTTGTGAACAAGCCTCTTTAAGCTTCATTCTATCCCTTGAAAATTATAGGTCATAATGATACAACTTTGGCTTCATACAATATCCTTTTCGGACTTATACAAAAAATGGTCCATAAACAACAATGATGATCAACAAATTTTTCGATCGATTCCATGGTTGAATTCAATCCTCTCGATGGTCCTTCAACACCCTAAAGATCAAAATAGGCGAGCTTCAACACTTTATAGAAGTTACAGAAAGGAAACAGTGCGAAACAGTGAGTAAAACAGTGACCTTACAGTCACTGGCAGGGGGCCAGTGACAGTGACCCACGGGCACTCCCCATTTTTTCTTCTTTTTTGCATTCTTTTTCACTCTTTGTATACTTTCTTGTATTTTCCAAATTTGGATCACATCTGAGACTTGAGAGAGGGGTTGTAAACTTTTCAAAACTATGTAAACAACTTACATCCCTGCGGTAAGGGCATTTGAACCCATGTAAATAAAAGAGAAATTAATGATGAACTGTAGTTAATTCCCATTCTTTTTAAACGCTTGAAATGCGTGAATGTTGTACTCGAATCCGTTATACACATTTCACCCATTTATTCAAGCACGATCAATGATGATGTGGTTTGTCGAGCGGGGTTCAAATAATCACGTAAAGTCCTTGGTAGCTGGTTAACTTCAACACTATTGCGATCCCCATTATTATTCTCATTCTTGAGTTGGGCATCATTGTTACCGGACCCACTGCCATTGGAGAAAATCTCGAAGGACTTGATGTCTAGGTGATTCTTTCCCTTCTAATCTATGTGCTAATCTCTTTGCCAAATTGGCTGAGAGGGCTTGTCCTTTCTTTTTGAAATTTTGAAATTTTGTTTTTTTTGTTTTTTTTTATTTTTTATTTTTATAAAAAAAAATGAGAAAACAAACCTAGAATTTAAATAACTCCCTATGGTCGAAAAGTTTCCTTGAGTTCTCCAATCTTGCCCTATGAAACCAACTAGGCCAGGTCAGCCACCAGAAAGTAGTAAAGTCACAGATGGACCCGTTTAAAGGACCAGTTTCCTGAACAGACAAGCTGTTGCGCTGCAGGGGCAAAGGCCTTCTTAGACATCGAGAAGATTAAGGACAACAATTAGATCACTTTCTTATACTTTCTTCCCAAAAGAAGTTAAGACAAATTGAAAAACAATAACTTTTTTCGATTTTAGAAAGTTTCTTAAAATAACAGGGATGTGATTTTTCTAAAAATCTATGCACTTCCCTATACCAATTGAGGGCAGTTTATTATTCCATGCAAGTCTTCCTATTTCTAAAAAGATCCCAAAATTCAACCACACCCACAATGTAATGTAAATAAGGAAAGTTAGAAAAGCTACCTTAAATGGCGTGCTCCCCGGCAACGGCGCCAAAAACTTGTTCGTTAACTCTAAGTGTAGAGCTACGATGTAGTAATATCTTGGTAAGTATGTGGTCAAATCCACAGGGAGCTATGTTTAAAATATTTTCAACTTGTCACCTACCTAAACAAAATTCTAAAACTATCCTAATTTAAAATCTAACAAATATATACAGTCCAAAATATTATACAATTACAATAACAAGTCCTAAATTAAAAAACCTGATTCTAAGACTTCCTATAAATAAAAATTAAAATCTTTCCAAAAGAAAACACACATTAGAACTTCTAATTAAAAAAAACTAAAATTAGAAACTTCCTAAACTAAACAATGTTAGAAACTAATTAAATAAAAGTTAAAAACTTTCTTAAGTTAGAATTTCCAAAACTAAAGAACTTTCTAATTTAAAATCTTCAATTAAAACAAGTTTAGAAGGATCTTTTAATTGTGGAAATTAGCTAAAATATCAAAAGACATAAAACTAGAAAATAAATTTAAAATTGGAAAGTTAGTAAAGTTAGTAATGCAATGCATGCAATGTAACTAATGCAAACTTTCCTAATATGAGATGCAAAATTTAAATAAAATATGATCCTAATCTAATGCAATCCTAAACTAGATTTAAAAACTAGAAATTATGCTCTATTGATGCATGAATCTAAAAAAATGAATTTAAAAAAATTCTAAAATAAAAAAAATATATGCATGAATAATAGTTACCAAAAATGAAAATTCTGAATGCAGTTTAGCAGTCAATCTTAGTTTAGACTTCTAGAAATTGAACTTACCATAATCTTTTCAATCTAAAACTCTGGGATTTTAAAAGTTACTCATCAAGGTTCAATGCATCCAATTTGTATAGCAAAACTCATTGATTTAATATGTCTATTAATTCCTAACTTTCGAACCAAAATTCTATCTTGTGCAGATTTCTGTGTACAGAATTTTTGACTGACAGGTGTTTCAATGACTGAAAACCTACCTTCCCTTAATCCTTTTCCTCTTAAATTTTTATGGTATAAATTTAACTCATCCAGCAATGATACCTCCAAATTTCAAGGCAAAATAATCTTTCTATGCCATGTTTGAAATTCCCAATATTTGGACAAAAATAGTGACTATTTGCTGTCTAATTTTGCTGTCTTGTTAAATCCAAAATTTATCCCTTGAATTTCCAAAAAAAAAAAAAAACCATGAATTCTAGATCTAGAATTCCAATTTCCAAAAACTAAACTAACACATGATATGAATGCATGCTTCTAAAAATTAATCCCAGCCATAAATCATGCAACATAAAAAAAACACAAATAAAGCAAGAAGAACAATGGAATTTAAACGTATGGAATCAACATTAAAGTAAATATGTGGATAAACTAGAATTTAAATGCATGGAAAAACAAGAAAGTAAAAGTGTGGAATAACAAGGAATTTAAATGTGTAGAAGACAAGAAATTTAAATGTGTGGAATAATAAGAAATTTTAAATGTGTGAAAGTGTATGATTTTTTTCTTTTTCTAAATTCTTTTTTTTATCCTAGATTATGTTTGCTCAAATCATGTTCTTAGACTTCTTTAGGTTGTTAATCCAAGAGCAACAATGTTAGAAACAAACATCAAGCATTTATTATCAAAGAAGTAAAAATAAGTAAATTCAGGAAACGAAAACACACACTTTTACTAAATATAAATGTTTTTACATAAAGATAGAGAATAAAGAAAAAAACAATACATGATTTAGGATGAAAGATTCTCTTCTAGTGGAAGCTTCAAGTTGAAGAGAGCCTTCTTAAATAGAGAAATTATGGAGAAAGTGGAGGGAGAGAGCTAGAGAGGGAGGTATATTCTTTCATGAAGAATATGGGAGAGAGGTGCTCTATTTATACTTTTTCTAGCCCCAAAGTTTCCCTCTTTACTTGATTTGATAAAATCTTGAAAAATAATAAAAAAATATGGAAAAGAATGGGCTCCATACAATGGCTTGGGCGTGAGATCCCCTTTTAGGATTTTTTCTCCATTTTTTTTTCTTTTCTTTCTTTCTTTGTTTGGCTTAGAATCCTTTTTGCATGCTTCTTTCCTTCTTTGTCTTTTGCCACCTAGCATGACGATCTTTGGAGAAATAATTTAGGGATAAGAATCCTCTTTTGGAATCAAACTTAGCCCACATGAGGTGTAGAATCCCCTCCTTTATCGCTTTGCATTGTTAACTTTTATTTTTTGGAGAGTTCTCCTTGTTGGCTATAAACTCAAAGAGATCTTCTATATAATTCTCTCATGATTTTTGTCTTTATTGTTTTCAGCCAAAATCTAATCCAAAACATGTGTTGGACGTCCATGCTTGCTTGGAGATTTTTTTTTATATTTTTTTTTCAATTAAATCTTCTCTTTCTCCAAAAAGAACTCCTATGTGGCTTTCTTTGTCCATCTTTGATGAGATATTCTTCAAATTTTCTTCAAAATATCTTCAAAATGTGTAACAAATAAATGGACCCCATCTTAGATGTCTCACATGTGTACCCCACACATATTTGAATGTGTATGCGACTATGAAGCCAATTTTTGCATTTTTCTTCCAATTTCTTTTCTCCTTAAGTTATTCTATCCTTTCTTTTGAAAATCAATTCTTTGCCTCAATTCATTACAAATGGGACCCATATCATCACTTTGCTATAAAACAAATGTAAATTCATGTGCAAAGATAATTTTACCCCTAAGATCACAAATGCATGACTATGGGCCCGTCTTCCATGAAATGATAATAAAAATGTACACCATTTTTCATGATTATATGTGAATGAACTAATGATGAAAAAAATTCAATTTAATTCATGAGAATATAAATTTTCGCAAAACTTTCCAAAAATAGATTTTCCAAAAATGGCAGGTCTCTTGAATGTATGCAAAAAGTAGGATTTTGAAGCAAATTATGCAAAAAAATATAAAATTAAAATTAAAATACATGAAACTATGATATCACACTAAATGAGGCTCTTTTAAGTTAATAAGTCCTTAAAATGGTCTAAAGCGTATATGAAAATATGCATTTTTAAGGACTTATCAGGGGATACAAGAACTGAAGAGGATACTTCATTACTAAAGCATACTTTTCTCCGTAGAAGTAGAGAGGTGAAAGTGAAGGAAGCATTGAAACAAATGAAGACAGGAAAAGCTACAGGCTCAGATGATATTCCGATAGAGGTATGGAAATTCTTAGGAGAAGTTGGGGTGAATTAGTTATGTAGACTATTCAATGAGATACTTGTGACAAAAAAATGCTTGATGAATGGAGAAGAAGCTTTGTAATACCTATATATAAGAATAATAGAGATATACAAAATTATATCAACTATCGAGGGATTAAACTTATAAGTCATACTATAAAGTTATGGGAGAAAATAATGAAGCAAAGACTTAGACAGAAGATCAAGATCACCGAAAATCCATATGGTTTTATGGTAGAAAGGTCAACTATGAAAGCTATCTTTTCACTTATGCAATTAATAGAAAAATATCGAGCAAAGAGGAAAAATTTATACATGGTCTTTATCGATTCAGAAAAACCTATAATAAGTATCGAGGGATTTAATTTGGTAGGTTTTGAAGAAAAGGAATGTCCCTAGAGGTGAAATTGAAAATTTTAAGGATATGTATAAAGAAGCAGTAACAAATGTGAGAACTACATGTGGAGAAACAGGTGGATTCCCCGTGACTATAAGTTTGCATTAATGATCAATCTTAAGCCTTTATCTCTTTGTATTAATTATGGATGAGTTAATTACGGATATTCAAGAAGAAGTATCATGATATATATTGTTTGCAAATGATATAGTATTGTTGGATGAATCAAGAGATGGTGTAAATGCAAAACTCGAGAGATGACGGCAGGGCATTAGAATCTAGAGGTTTTAAAATAAATCATATAAAGGCAAAATATATGGATTAAAACTTTAGTGGATATATACAAAGTATTGAAATCACTATCAAAATTAAAACTCATGAGATACCACGTAGAGATTCTTTTTGGTATATGTGCTCGATGATTAATAAGGATAGGGAGATTGATAAAGATGGAAAGCACAGGATAAAAGCTTGATGGCTGAAGTAGATACTAACTTCTGGAGTGCCTTGTGATAAATGAATGCCAAGGAAATTAAAGGGTAAAATTTACGGGACAGTAGTCAGATCAGTTATGACATATGAAGCAGAATGTTGCCCAACTAAAAAGACGTATATACATAAAATAGATGTGGCGGAGATAAGGTAGATGTGTGGTTAAACTAAGAAAGATAAAATTAGAAATTAGTGCTTTCGAAAGCATTTAGGAGTAGTACCAATAAGGAATAAAATTAGAGAAACTTATTTAAGATGGTTTCGGTATATTGAGTGTAGCCCGACAATGGCACTGGTGAGTAAAAATTTGGCTATTTATGTGGATAACCCATCAAGAGGTAGAAGTAGGCTGAAGAAAACATTGATAAAGGTCACTGAATTATATTTGAAAAAGTTTAATTTATCTAAGGATTTAGCTCAAAACGGAACGGAATAGAAAAATAGAATTCATGTAGCTGACCCCAACATGATTGGTATAAAGCTTTGATAACACTGATGACCGAATTTGGTGGAATTTCACGGGAGTACGTGTCACACCACGAATATTATCCTAAATAAGGGAAGCTTAGGCTCGGGATGTGACAATACCACTAATCTTTGTTCTTAAAACGCAAAACATATCAACCACATAATTTAAAGTAACATCTGTACGGAAAACAATTTTTTCCCACTGACCCAATTGACTGTTTCCTTCTGTTTTCTTTCTTCAAACAGTTATTTGGTGATTTCTTTTTCTTTTCAATCACAAATTCACACTTAATTAAAACTCATCAAGTAACGTGCACAAAACTATGGCTTTATTTCCACCTGTATGTCCATGGCCCCACAGGTAGAGATCACAATCTACACCCCATCTGATCCAAACTATGCAATGATAATCAAGTTCTCAATTAATCTTCCCAAAACAAAAACTGAACACCTAAAGCTCAAGGCCTACTCTAGAGTAAAGCCATGAAACCAACTGCTCAACTGTAATTTAAGAAAAGCAATGAAACCAATTGCTCAACTCTAATTTACGCGTAAGTGGCAGTCATCGGAAACGCCCTGGAAGTGAAGGAGCAAAAGTATTTTTGGTAAGGCAGACTATCAGCAGTCACATAAGCATGAAACCCAATGACTAATAAATGGATATAGGCGCTGTACCTATAGGAGGGGCAGCGGAGAACTCTGAAGCAAGAGAGTTGCAGAGTAAATGAGGAGAAATGAAGCAAGCAGGCTAGCCTGACAACCTACAGCAATGACACACGGGCAGTGGGTCAAGATTCAAATGCAAATCAGAATGAGGAGAAATGAAATGGTGATGATAAGAAACATATCACTCTAAAGCAGACTGGGTCATGACCGGGTTTTTTAAATTTTGATCAATAATGGTGTCGGCAGGAGCCCTGTAAAGGCAGATACATTCAGCAACAGATCTGATCCATGTAAACCCTGGCACAAAGAGAGAAATTCAAGAAATGCACCATGTCATTTTTGGAGCCCATTTTACGGGTGAGAACCAAAAAATAGAGTGCATTAATTTTCTTTTTCGTCAGACAAGCTCTCTCATATTAAATAACACAAAGGGTCATTATAACTAGGGCCTAGTATTTTCCTAATCATCCAATCTACTTTCTTAGAAGTCCTGTGGGAGTCATTTGTTTTCTTTTCTCAGAAGTAATCCTTCAATCAAATGGTTGACATCAGCATTATCTTTCTGCACAATGCTAAGAGAAGGGAAACACAGGGCATAGTCTTTAAGGACCACTCAACACTGATTGTGAACCCAGTACAATGAGAAAAAACACCTACAACAATTTGGATCCTAAAAGATCCCAAGCATTTTTCATCAAAAAACAAGCTATGTTGATCAGCTACAGGTATTACAGAGCCATTGCATCATGACAAATGGTTCTACAGCAGACTATCCGCCTTGGTAGGTAACCTCCTAAAGAAGCTTAGAGCAGGAGAAGGCAGCCTGCTCCTAAACCTGGGTGGCCTAAGTGCATACACACCCCACAAGCCCACCACCACCCGAAATGGCAGAGTGTAAAATACAATCACTGCGATCAAGCAAAACACCAGAAACAAGAACGTCGCCCGTGGGTCCCGCCAGCTCAGCAGCACCTGCATTCTTTCCTCCTGGGTTGCCAAGTCTCCAACCACTGTCTGTATCCTCCCTGCAATGCTCCTCAGCCGATCATACCTCATTCGCACAATCTCTCCACTGCGAGTAGTAGGGAATGTATCAAATTCCTCATCCAGCTCATCCGGGTAGACTGACTCAGCATAAGAGAGACGTGTGTCCATGTTGGGGGGGTGGAGAGGTCGGAACCTATATCGCCACATCCCCACAAGAGCAATGCAGAAAAACACAGTAGGCAGGATGATTTCTGGAAATGAGACAAACAGGAGAAACATTGCTACAGAGAGGAGTGAGTACACAGGGCGCTGCCAGCTGCAAATAGACTCCATCCATCGGCTTGCAGCAATGACGCCGGAGAGGACTGACACTAGACGGAAGAAGTTAGCCTTGCTTCGCCTCATGCTCCACATATGCAAGTCATGGTCAAGCATGTACTCAACCACCTCTCGCCCGAGTGGCGGCTCAGTCCGGCTGAGCCGACCTGCTACCACATTCGCCGCCTGGTACCGCAGGTTCTCCACCTGGTTAACTGTCAAAGGCTGCACATAGTGCATTTTTGGAAGCAACGGCCATGTGTACATGTGGAGCACATTAGCCATGTTGGCACATGAGAACCGGATTGCTAAGTGAAGTTCACCCATCTTCTTCACACCTGATGTGTGGAGCATCAGCAGCGGATATGCGTGTGTGTAAACACGGTCAGATTCCAAAGTTGAGAGCCGGATCCTGACCTTTCCAATTCGCTGGTCACGGGCCCCACTGCCACTACCAACCACAGATAGGTTCTTGTCTAAGTGGCAATTGTCGAAGACCCCAATGGTGATGACAGTGCAAGGGTCAAAAACTTCCCATGTGTACTGCTCATTCCACTTGGGTGCCAAGCTGTCCACAACTGTGCGTGTGCGGACCCATTTCTGCCCATATTTTGCCACACAATAAGCATCTGTGGAGGCCCCGGTCCCTTGTTTGATCTTCATCGGCACAAGTTCACTGGCACCTAAGATCCCCATCTCCAGCACACCAACATGTGGCTTCCACAGCTGCTTTGATGTTGCCCGAACATCACTACAGTAGAATGTGGACTCATCGAGCACATGGTAACCTCCATCGAGAGACAGACGGAGGTGAATTCGGCTACCAAACCTCATCAATAGCTTGGAATCAGCAAAGTTGTAATTCTTGTCGAGACCAAACCACTTGGAAACAACGAGTTTATTATCAGTCCGCTTTTCGATTGCTGTCACTGGGATAAGCAACTGACCTAAGACTTCATCTTGGCCTGGTCCAATTTGGTCCTCCACTGACACCATCAGATAGTCTTCAATCGGCTCAGCCACTACAAACAGCAAATCCTCATTCCAGAGAGGATTCAACAGGCTCCGGTTCACCACGGCCAATGCAGGTCGAGTCCTTAGAACCTGATTCCCAACTTGAGCCTTGGCAGAGAGCTCTGGATACCTTGCTAGTGCTCCTCCTTTCTCACCCGGAACAAGGTCCTGAGCCTCAATGATTGACACTCGTAGATACCACAATTTTGGTGACAGATAGACCTTGGACTTTATTGAGCCAAGACCATCACCATGCACACTTGCACCCTTGGAATGCCATGCTTCAAAGAAGGCCTCATCAGCCTGCGTCCCAAACCAAACTGACACCATCACTTCCCCCCTTATCTTCTCCCCTTTACTGTTCTCCATCCTGTACCATTGAGGAGCCAATGGGCTGTCTGGAGGGACCCGTTTTGGCACTTCGCTCAAATCAAACCAGACCCGCCCAACAAAATCATCCCTATCCTTGTCCTTGATGAATATCTCCACCATAGAAGACTGTATGCAGTCCTTTGAGAATGCAAACACTTGGTCCCATTCAGGACTTTTCAATGGAACACCCCTCCGCTCCGATGCCAATTTAGTCACACCTCTGTAGTTCCCAAGCTTAACCTCAGCACAGGCTTCGACACCAGAAAGAGGAAGATCACAAGCCTTGACAACACGAACATAAAGGTACTGCATTTGTTCGACGAGGTCATAAGTCGAACTGGTCTTGTCTTTGTTCAAAGGCCCACCACCAAGGTCAGGGCTAGTTTCCTTGAGCTGGAAATCATGGTGGCGTCCCAAAGGGAAACCCGGCCCCATAGCATTGGGAGACACAGAAATGGGTCCATCAGCAGAAATTACAACTGGCCTGATGTCCCCCACTCGTGGTTCTATCAGTTTCCCCTGCTGAAGCTGCTGTTGTTTCTGTTGCTGTTGCTGCTGCTGCTGAACTTGCATTGTTTGACACGAAGCATGGTTCTGCTTCTGCTTATGATGCGGCAGTGCATTTGAATTGTTCTCTTTATCCTCGTATTGTTGAACCAACTTAGGCTGCATCGACTGTTCTTCTCTGGTTGAGAGGTAGAGTTTGAGACTAATTTCACCACGAATATGGGAAAAAAGGCTGCGTTTCTCAAGCATAAAGATCTGTGCTACTTCTTCACCCTGGCGGGCAATACTTGAACCTGAAATTCGGACCTTGCCCAAGAAATTACGACCACTGCCGGACTTCTTCTCATTGAAAATGCTGACCTCAACGCACCTGTAGGGGAGGTCAGCAGGGTCCCTGACGTCAAAGACTAGCTTCTCATTCCAGACTGGATTGAGGTCTTTGTACTTCGCTTCCGTTCGGAGACACTGGTTCTCAAAGCCGACTTCTACAAATGGGGAAGATGAGCCCTGCCCATCTTTGGGCATGAGGTTGTGAGCTGCAACAACCTCTACCACTAGCTTCTCTTTGGCCATGTCTCTGTCAATGTGGAAGAGATGAAAAACAGAATTGGTGAGTGTATTTCAAGAAATGGTGAAAGCTTTTCATTAAACAAATTGGAAGATGAGGAAAAGAACGGGACTGACTGGTGGGTTGGAAATGGGTATTTCGAGAGACAGGAATGTGTAATGAGTTTGATATTTGGACTTCGGAGTTGAGAAATCAAAGGAGAATAAAAAAATAAGCAGAGGGAATTTGAAATAAAAATGAAATGGTAAGGAGAATATATTTCAAGAAACAGTGAAAGCTTTTCGTTAAAAGAAAATGGAAGATGGTGGAAAACATGGACTGACTGAATGATGGGTTGGAAATGGGCATTTTCAAGAGAGAGGAATGTGAAACGAGTTTGCTATTTAAACTCTGAAGTGGAGAAATAAAAGGAAAAGAAGAACAAAAGCAGAGGGAATGTGAAATAAGAAGAAATGGGTATTTGAAGAATCCATAGAAACAGGAGAAATGAACACATGGCCGTATAGAGAAACCCCAGAGACCCAAGTTTCTACGGTCATATCTTGAAAGGAAAAAGAACCTCGAAAAAAAAAATTAGAGAAAGGAGGAAATCAGATTTCAGGAAAAGAAAAACCAAACAAAAGAAGAAAACAAGTTGTGTGTGTGTGTGTGTGTGATGAACGCATGCAACAAAAAATCTCAGGAACAGTAACTCATCATCTTCATTAGCTGATTCAAAAAGAGAGAGAAAGAAAGGAAACCATACCTGGAAGAAGAGCAGAAATGGAACAAGAAAGCTACCAGCTCATCCTCTCTCCTTGATTAGAAATCAAATGAGGTAGCTGCAGGAGTATCCTCAGTACTTGAATACCAACAAACAATAATAGCCTCTAACAGCCACTGCAATAACAGAGCGCCAGAAGATTATGAAATGGCGCTTTAGAAACAAGCTGAAAAGAAGGAACAAAGGGGAGAGATGGAAACAGAGATGACTCGAATAAGGTGCGCGAACTGGGGAGGCGTGCATGCATTGGGTCTACGAAACGAAGACAAAACGAGAAGCCCCAGGACTAAATCCGGTAAAACAGGCAAAGGAAGGCTGTCTGCCAGTTACAGAGACGTTAGCCTCATTGCCAGGAGCGCGTGCTTCTTTATCTGCACAGTGAAACCTTTTTTTAATTACTTTTACGGTTCAAATCCTTGAAATGGGGTAAATATCTTCTTGGAAGATTCATTGTACGGCCCCTCTTTTTTTTTTTTCTAATTATTTGGAGTTTCTTTTGCAATTATTTATACTTTTTTAAACTCTCACTGGTAATAAAAAATGACTCAATATATATGCATCTTTAATACAATTTTTAGATACTTTTTTATTATAATTATTTTGCCAAACAGTGATATTCTTGTTCATCCACATGCAAATAAGAATATTCAAATTCATTTTTCTTTGTCCTTCCCCCTTTTTTCGCTAATTTTAACCATCTCTTTCAACTAACTTCTACTCACCTCACATCGTCAATCTTAAACTTTAGTGTAAGTGAGAGCTTATCATCAAAATGCTCAGTTCTCACATATAGCCCTACCCATCACCACTCAGAACCTCTATGCATTCGAACTACTCTACACTGAAACCTACCCTCCATTAAAATCTTGCATTAGTTTTGAAATATGGTTTTATCTTATTTTCTGCAATAGATTTGTTCTTTTCCCTTTCTTTTAAATGTCTGAGTCTTTAAAAGTGGCATATTAAAAGATATTTTCTAATGTATATCAAATGAAAAAGGCCAAGAAACACCTAAAATTAGAATATCGATGATTAAACCCACAAAAAAGCACCAATCAACAACAGATTATAATGAAAACAAAATATGGCTTCGGATGTTTAGGTTACCCTATGTAGTTCTTGTTTATGGTTTGGATTTTTATTGAATGAATGATTTAGATTTTATGGTTGTGCGTCCATAGGTGTATTATGTGTTTTTTAAGTGGAAGAATGATCAGTCTCTTCAAATATAAATAAAATTATATGTTGCTTCCTATTCCAAAAAGCATTAGGAATATCAATGCATATTTCAATGATAAATTGTTGATATATTTTGTCAATATTATTTTTGACTTAAGAATATGATAATTGTTGCTCAATATTCAAGAGTACTATTTCTTTTTGTAAGAAATAAATATGTTTTTCCTTATAATTAATAGTATCTTGCGATTGATTGAGGATTTTTATTCTTGGTTCAGAAATAAAATTGAACTGAACAATATGATTTTCATATTTTTCATTGAATCCTGTAGAATCAACTTCTAAAGGCATTATGGAATTAATGAATGGGCTTCCCAACAGAATTTGTTGGGTAAGATTTTTAATTAGGTAAAAATGAGCTGGAATACATATGCTATTATTGCATTTGTAAGTATTCTTTAATTGATAATTAATGAACAATTTTTGTCTATTAGCAGTATTAAGACTGTCAGTAGATATTGTGTTGGAATTAATCTTTCTTTTATACAATTTAGATATACTCCTGTATCCACCAATGCTACAGGATTGGTAATAGTATATTCATTGTTAATTACTATTGTAATTTGAACATGACATTTTTGAGTGATAACTTTATTTATCAAATTAAGGTATGCTTCTTCTTTTGAATTGTCAAAAGAGGAGAAAGAGGGATTTCTTTTTCTAATTTAGAAATTCTTTGATTCATAATTATTAGATCCTAAAAAGTCTTTGATTACAATCCTTTTAATTGTCGGATTTCTTCTTTTATCTGATTTATTTCCATTTTTAAATCAAATAGGGAAGTTGATGTTGATTCTTTTTTATTTTCAAGTCTATTTAAGACTTTTCTTAAACTATAATTAATGGGTTTTATTGTTTTTTTTTTCTTTTCCTTCTTCCTTATGCATTGTTATGCATGTTTCTATTAGTGTTTGACGTACTTGTGGATCAGTAATTTGATAAACAAGATTTAAAAGTGATTGATGCTAGCTTGAGAGTGCATTAATATTTAAGCCATTCATTTCAACAACTGCTTTCCAATAATCATTGGAGGTTGAACATTCATTGAGATTATTACAAATACAACTTTTTGTGTCATCTTGTTCTTCATTGTCAGAAGAACTTGATGATTTCAAAATTTCTAATTCTTCTTATTCTATATCTAATTCAAAAGAACTAGAATGAAGCATTGTTTCATTGTAGGCTTTACATGCATAAATCTCTGAAAAAGCACATATTTTTCATGAAATCATGAAACTTTCTATTTTCGCATTTCTATTTTTAGAAAGTTTTTCAAAATCTTGTTTTCACATGAAATGAAAATATTTTTCATCATCATTTAGTTAATCAAGATGAATCATGACCAATAATGAGGTTTTATGATGTCATTTTATGTGAAATGGGCCCACAAATCATGCATTGGAGACTGAAGGGCAAAATTGTCATTTTACATTAAAATGTCTTAATTTCTTTTATAGGTAATCTATGAATGGGATCCACACACAAGATTTTAGGCCAAAGATGGAAAAGAAGAAAGAAATCCAAGGAAGAAAGGAGAGAAAGAAAAAAAAAAAAAGCGCACCAATGGGGCCACATGCACACATGTGGGGCATGGATCCTAAGGATGTCCAAGGGGGTCCACACTCCTGGCCTTTGTTAATTAGAATTACCTCTAATTAATGTAAAGGAAGATTCCAAGAAGATGCCTTTTAAGAAGAAATTAGAAAGTCTTGGAGGAGAGTTTGTCTCAAATTAGAAAGTTGAAGGCATTGCCTGTTTTTACATGCCAGCTGAAATTCAAGAGGTCATAAATTTTTAACCGGATGTCAAAGCTAGGCAATCTATATGCCATTGGAAAGCTCTTTTCGGGTAGATATTTGTAGAGCCTAAGATTATGTCAATCGGAGATGAAACGAGGGAGATATGGCCTTTGAAAGTTATTGCAGAATTTTTTACTCAGGATGACAATATTGGAGACAAAGATGAATGTCCCAAATCAAGCTTGCACTTCTAGCCATGAGCAAGTAGGGTCCATTACATCTCATCCTCTGATCAATCAATGATCAAGGGTCCAAGAATGAAGATCTTTGTGGGGCCATCCAAGGAGTTTGCAAAAGTCTCTTTTTAGAAAGTTCATGTAGAGAATTTTTTGTGCTCAATAGTTGGAAAGTCTTTTCTCTCACGCTCTTTTCTAGATCCATGAAAACTTGGAGTCCAAGAAGAAGACTTACCAAAGAAAGAATTCTTGTAAGAGAGGAATTAGAATTAGCCAAAGCTATAAATACAAAAGCCATGGGACATTCGAAACCATGCTTGGATGAATCACCTCTCCTCTAAATTAGCTACACTCCATCCCCTTCATTGTAATCATCAAAGAGGATTTCTCAAAGGCCACTCCATCAACCTAGCCATGTAATGAAGTTCTTTTATTTCAAGTTTATCTTTTTGTGTAATTGATAATTTGTTTGATAGTATATTTATCCAATTTATTTCTTTTCAATTTTTCTTCTTCTTGATGTATGTTATTCTTAATATTAGTTTTGTGAGTCAATGCAATAGGGTTAATTTTCATGCATGTTTAATATTGGGATAGGGTTCAAATCACAATTAATAGCCTACTTTAGTAACCTCTTTAATATATGTTGTCTTCTTCAGATACATCATATTTTTTGAGGCAATGCAATGTGGAGTTAAAGAGGATTGAGCCATAGGATGATTAGAGGTCAACCTTGAAATCTATTCTACTTGGATGAAAGGTTTTGTGTTCTCATTTGGATTGCTCACTTAAGATGAAGAACAAAGCCCTAGGATAGCACTTTAATCTTTTTTAGCCTAGTTAAGAGAAAGAATAGTGAGCAAGTCACCACCGTTTAATTTTAGTTACCACCTTTAATTTTCTTGCACTTTGACTTTATTTTCAGCACTCTTCATGTTCATGCTTTGTACATCATATGCATCGTTTTGTTTTCAAATTTTGTATTCTCATGATCATTGCATCTAGGGATTTTTTTTCAGAATGGTATTGCATTCTAATATAGTTTCAGCATCATATAGGTTAGGTTCTTTGCATTCTCATATTAGGAAATTGGCCACTATCACTAAGATCGCATTTATACTATGGATTGTTTAGCATAGTTTACTTTTAGTTAGTTTCTACTTTTTGTTTTGTTTCTATTTTTTGTTACTCTCCATTTTTGTTTTATTTTTATTTGTGGAAGTTCTAATTTGTGTTTTAGTTTTGTAGTAACTTAGTTCGGATTGGTTAACTTAGGATTTTTAGCCTAGGAAGTTTTTTATATTTAAAGTTTGTAAGTTTGTAATTAATTTTATTTGTTGGAAAGTAGGTATTGGTAATGTATAGGATCTTTTTAGGATAGTTTTAGATTTTATTAGGAAAAGTTCAAGTTAAAAAAAAAACTTAAGAAAGCTCCCTAAGGATAAACTTGTACTCACCAAAATTATCACTGCATCGCCACCTTATACTTGGGGCTAACAAACACACAACAAAATGTAGGCCCCTCACGGTTACTTGACGTCAAGTAACCATGAGGCAACCATAAAACCTAGGAACTTAAGTGACTTTTGGACCTACTTTGGGACCCTAGTACTGGAACAAATAGACCCTAAACAAGGCTTAATGGATTACTAAACCTATGTGGGTGATTTTTTAGCATATACACCTATGTGGATGCCCGAAATTTGGTAATCAACCTTATGAAGACAAAGATGTTGGCTTAAGATATTTCAATGTCCATAACCTCAAGTAACACTAGAGTTTAATTAGGCCCAAGACATCGGAGGCCTTAAGGTACAAATGGTTGGATACTGACGCCAAAAGGCAATACCACCTGTAAGGTTCGGTTGTTATATACTTCTTGACTCAACATTAATCTACTGTACATGCCTTTATTTATGTTCCGAGATTCACCTAACATATTCATGCCTCCTATGTTGCCTACATATCATGATTATACTTCTCAATTATGCATCATGCCTCGTACACTGTTTGCTTCAGTTTGCCAGATTATGCAAGTTTACCGAAAATTGGAATCTCTCGATAATGTGTATGATCTGTTATGTGTTGCTCTCACAATTTTTTTAGAGTAGGCAGAAGACATGAGAAAGGAAGATATTCATATGAAAATAATAGTGTTTTAATTCCTTTTTCAAGTTTATTTTTCCCACATGGATTCTCATACTCTAGCCTCATGGGCATAAGTTCTTTATAATGCATCCCCATTTGGTCCGGGTGACGTTAAAATAAAAAAAATTGTAAAGAATGCATAAGAATGTACAAAAAATGGTGAACTACTAATCGCTAGTGATCGAGCGCAATACTTCTTCATATTCTCTTTTTGTTAACAAAGAATCTTTCTTATGGAGTTGCTAAAACAAGTAGAGATGAAGGTACCCCCTTTATGTCAGTTAGGTAGTCTTCAAAGTTTATCACATGTTTCCCTAGATGTGCAAAGTGTGAATTCTGAGGAAGTTATTAGCTTTTTGTGCCAATGGGAGTTTCCAAGGTTGTCCCATTTTGGGGCCATTGTATGGTAAGTCGGAATTATGTACATAACAATACCATGGATCTCCTTGACTCCTTGAGTAAATAAGAAAGAAAAAAAGTCCCAAAAGTCTAAGGGTCTTATGGTTTTATGGGATTTTCATGGTTTAAAGGTAGAAAGTAGAACCATTTGGTTATGTTTGCAGAGGTTAAGTACTTTTTTGTTTGGAGTTTGGTGGAGTGTGAGACTCCAACACCTAATTTTTGTAATTAGTGCTAATTAAGTGGATTTAGTAGGTAATTAACTTAGTTATGAGTTTTGCATAGCTTTGGGAAGTTTGGAGAGCACTCCAGTTTAGTTTGATGCCTTTGAAATCCCCTTTCTAATAGCAGGAAAGTGTGGGGGCTATGTACAAATTTTGTAAAATTGTGATCTTGACCTCCTTATTTGTGAAATTATCTTCCTAACGAATTTCATATTCAACTTGATCCATTCGGAGCACCGAAGTCCTCCATTTCGCAAATTCTTCCTTAGAAGGGCAAAATCGTTTTTTCACTTAAAATCTAAGTATAAATTTCAAGTGCCCAAAATGGTGTGAATATTACATTCGTTAGAAATTAGATTTTATTTTATGAGCATTTGTCTCCTGAACCAAGTCGATTTGAGGCCCATAACTCAATGTTTTAGGCCCATTAAGTTTTAAAAGTGGTGAGGCCCACTCTCCACATTATATTTAAATCCCCCTCGCAACCATCGTCCTTTACTTTTCCCCATTCTGTGTTTTCTACAATAAATAGCTGAAGCCCTTTTCTCCATTTTTTTTCTTGCTTCTTCTTACCAAAACCAATACCAAACTTCACCAAATTGTAGATCTGACGCCAGCATTGCATTCCTTTCCTTGCAAGCTCTTTCTCCATACCATTTTTTGTGTGATTTACCACCAGCAGCCCATCTTCTACACTTCTCTCCATTGTTGGGCATCCTTTAGATGAGTCCTCTTCCCCATTTTCTTGTATGTTGCTTGGGTACCCATCTTCTACTTGTATTCCAAAATGCATGGGGTTTTTCTTGATGGTTTGTGAGTTGTGATTCTTTTAGTGATTTTGGTGTAGGAATTGGGAGTTTCTAGTGTGAAGGGTTTTAGCCAGGAGCAGTGAATTTGGAGGGCGATTTGAAGGTTGTAGATGTGGAATTGTTAACTTTGAGCCAAGGCAAAGGACCCAACTATTGGAAATTTATACTAAAACCATACTTTTATGTATTTATCTTTGACCGATTTATTTATTAGTAAAGTTTGTCTTTTCATCTTAATGAGAATTTGTATGGGCAAATTGTTGCAATGTTATTTATTATGCATGTGTGTATCTTTTATTTTATAAAGTAGACAAGTTGGTGTGTAGAGTTCAACTTACATACAGAAGACTAGTTTGGTGATTCTTACAGAATATAAGTTGTTGTTCAAAATCTAGATAGAGTTGGACACAGAATCGGTATGATTGTAACATGATGTTTTAGCAGACTTGTCTTGACTACGGAAAATAGTATAACTTTGACTCATTATGCCAGTATGCTTTGTGTGTATTGAAAAAGTCTGCTTTTGGGTTTGTTATCTTTATATTGACTATATAAGATGATTAACATCCAAATGGTTATTATAAGTACTTGTACTCTTAATCTTGATATAAATAATAGACACATATAGTTAGCGTTTGGCATTTTGATTTACAATGGAGTGAAAACTTTTATGGGTCAATAATCTCAGTAAATTGGATGACTACACTATGTATATGGTATATATCAGTTTATTAATAAAATTTACGTCCCGTAATAAGGATTGATGATATACCCTTGATGAAGATTATAAGTTTTAATTATGTCAAATCTTATAGGTGGACTTTGTGTTTGACATATCAAATAAATTAAATGTAAGATCTCAAGGAATTATAAAGATATCGATTAAAAATATAGGTATCAGTAATTATGTAATTGATGGATATCTGAAATCTTAATGTGGGAGATTAATAAGCATTTAATAACAAGAAGTTCGAAATATTATTTTGAGAATAAGGACATGAGTGTAATTATAATTCTCTAATGGACTGAATTGTAATTTATGGAACTAGGATTCTAATTTGGGTCGAATTAGTGTTTCCTATTTTTATAAGAAGCCTATTCCTTATTTTCTTCTTAAGGTTCCTATTGTAGCCTATATATATGTGATATTGCTCTCTAGGAAAAATACAGAAGAGAAATCTAGTTTTTTAGAGCAAAGAGAATTCGCAGAAGAGGCCCACACCCCAGTACAAGTTCGAACATAGAGGAATACAATAGTAGGTCTTGAGATTTTCAGGTTGCTGTAAGACCGAGATCAAATCAAAGAGATCTCTTAGGTATGATTCTTGAATCATCATTGTCTAAAGTTATTTCTGCAATGATTTGTGTACAATATCTAGGAATCCTGGCGGTTGTCTCCCAACAAACTTCATTATTGCTCCCATAAGTTCATTTGGTTTTATGCTTGGTTCTCTTGTATGGTTCTTGATTATAGAATTGCCCTATAATTCAGCTCTATTCATGCATTTAATTAGTCGGATTTGTCTCAGAAATGAGATGGTGAACACCACCCTCTTCTTCTTAAAGTATTCAACTAGGATAGTAGCAAACAGTTGGGTACTTTTATGTGAGAAAGCCCTTGTTTTCATCCCATTATTGAATATGTTTGGCTAGGTTTTTATGTCATAAATTTGGTGCTAAAACCATTTGTCTTCAGTAATTCTAGCAATATATAGTTGGGGAATTTCAGGTTACAAAAGCTTCTTATTTTCAACCCAATGTTGTTCTCATGTTACTATAAATTGGTTTAGTTTTATCTCTAAAAAATCAGTTCGAACCTATTCCTTATTTCTTTCAGCTGAAAAGGTGATTCAGCTTTATGTTTGAAATTAGTTCAGGTTTATGTCTCTTTTGGCTAGAGACATGGCCCAATTTTATGCTTCCATTTGGGTTGTGAATTGGCATGGAAAATAAGCTTTGGTTTCCACTATTTTCTTCAAAACTTCACTACATATATTTTTCATTTTTTTCATTACCTAAAACTCATATGTTTTTAACTTCAAAGAGCCTCGGGTTTTTCCACCAAATCTCATTTAAGGTGGCCATAACACTTTGAAATTTCTAAAATGTTTTCTTTTAAACTTTGGCCCTTTACCTATATGATTTCTTAGGACTAATAATACCTTATTCAATTGCTCAATTTGGTCATCAAATGAACAAGAGTTATGTGGTTAGCATTAAATTAAGTTTAATTCATGTGAACTTAAAAATTAGTTGGATTCCTTGGACATTTCTAAGGACTCACTTTATTATTGTTTTGTGACCATGCAGAGTGTCTGTTGAGCTGAGAAACATTCTGATATTTGTCTAAAAGCATGTATAATATGATCTTATTTTGAGAGTTTGTGACCATTATTCTAAAGTATCGAATTACCATGGGGGCACCAAGTAAATTAGAAATAATTGACATTTGGGATTTTGGGACTCTTAGAGTCTACGAGCATCATGATTGCATGTGGAAGGAATATCCAAGACCTAGGTTGGTTTATTGATCTTATTGTTTCATTGGTTTCCCAAAATTGGGTGTTCTATGGTTAGATTTAGGGGTTTTTGTTGAATAGGTGTATTTTAGCAAATGGGGAGTTAAGAGTATTGTTGGGATTTTTAAAGGCCAAGGATATTTTGGCAAGCAAGAGGATTGGGAAGTTTCCTCTCTTTGGGTGAGCTACGGAGTGATTAAGTTTGGATTTGCTAGATTTGGACCCAAAACACTATAATAAGGCAAGTATAAGCTTTCGTTGAAGGCATGTTGGTATTGAGATGGCTCTATGATTGAGTTTAAATGGATTTGCATTTTCAACACTTTTTTTAATTTTCTTGCCAACAGAAATGGGTTTTGCTCAAATGGTTTAATGCATGATGAAATGAAGATGGTATTAGTTTTTAAAGATTATTGTGGGATGTAGAAATGCATAGATGTTAAGGTTCCAACTGCAGGTATCAAATGGGAAGAGAAAAAGAAGAAACATAATTCAAGTACAAAATTCTAGAGCATGCGTTCAAGCGCCCATGAGCTTGGGCTCGAGCTCACTTTATAGAAAGCCTGCTAATAGTAAGTTTTTGTGTAGTCGCGGTGTAAGATACCTGCTTAAGCAGGTTGTTTTTGCCTAGACACACTTGAGCGTACATGAAGGCAGGCTTGAGTGAACCTGAGGAAAATCAAGGGTTCTTTTTTATCTAAAGGGTGGTCTTATACCTTCCTTAAAATTGTCCATTACCCTTTATAATTAACCTTGAGGATGATTATGATGTAAATATCAAACCATTAGGTTATTGGATGTCAAGAACTTATTAGAATTGGAACCTCTGCCCATTTAACAATGCCTAATGGAAATTGTGAAAGGATGAGAGATCTAGGAGGCTGAGGTCATCTTATGTGCATTATCTGACCAATCCAGCACTTAACCATGGGTGTTGATTGAGTAGACTTCAATGTACCTTGCATACACCATGTAACACCGAGCAAAGATATCTTGTACATCGAATAACCTAAAACTACATCGGAATAGACGATTAGAGACTATGGGTAATTAAATTAGTGTTGACTAGTAATTTACTGTGATTTTCTCAATCTAATTGCATTGCATATTGGGAGTTTAACAATATTGTCCTCCAAACAATTGAAATGTTATTGTACTTGTTCTACTTTCCGGGGTTATTATTGCACAACTAGTTGTCCTTCCTTTCTATATAGACTGATTTGAGCTGAGTTGACTATTGAGCTAAGTAAGTATTATTCAAAAATTGAATTGAATGATAAAGAATTGCATTTCATTAATTTATCTTACTCAAGTTCTATTATTGAATTCGAATAGTCTAGCAATACGTAGGTTCGACATTACAATGCTCAACGGGCTTAAGCTTGGTTTAGATTTAGTTTGGCCACTGCATTGGATAATAGGAGTTTCTAGAACTCCAAATCAGGTAGTCAAATGTACCTAAGTCCAGGGCACTGGTGATTTCCCAAGACTTATAATTCTCTCAAAAGGAGTGGATTTAGCTAAAGTTGTAGTCACCTAGTATGTATGCATCTCATTGATGATTCATAATGTATAATTAATTCATTATGCTTAGTTGACTTGAATTAAACCCCTTTTAATCATATGTCTTATAAATCTAATTGATACAACATACGTTACCTTACATCTGCTTATGCTTTGTTGAATTGTCATATTCATGGTGCTATACTCTTAGTGTTACAGGTTATGTTTTGGGACTAGATGAGTAGACTCAAATGTTACATTACTTGCCTTGTTGCATGAGAGCTCATGACCATGGTATTCCCTTTGGTATTAGTTATTACGCATTCAGTTTCTTTTGGGTTTATTATTAAATTACTCTAGTAATTATAACTTAAACATGTTTGGGAATTAATTTAACCTAGTGCTGTTGTGCTTTAAATGTTTCATATTTGTACGTCAACCAAACCTGATGATACTTAGTACCTTGATTGTATTCACTAAATGATTGGGTTGAGACATGGAGCCCGATAGCCATGAACTCCAGGTTGCAACCCCAAATTAGCTTTTGCTAAAAGGTCCATGTTTTATGATGGGATTTATGTATGCAACCTCACTCACAAGGATTCTCGGAAGAAATGAAAAAGAATATATATCCCATCAATTAGGCTTACGCCCTGAGATGCATGTAGTTGTAATAATCTAGGCTCGGGGTGTAATGAGGATGGAGAGGTTTTATAACAGTCTCCTCTTTTGAAGAATTTGTGAAGCTTGTACATAATAATTTTCTCTTCATTTGGCTTAGGAGTTATAGGTTGTATTGAAAGTACCACCCAAAGCCCTCTCGAGGATTTACAATGGCTGATGAAGAGGGAATTCAGAATGAATGCTAAGAATCACTCTATGTTAGACCATTGATTGTGTATTTGGCTGGTCGGCGGTTCATCTAATAGGTCATGGTCTCATTTTCTACTGAAATCCTACCCTTTAATCATACTTGAGTGCTTGAAATCTAAGGGTGCTAAAAAAATCCGTTGATTTGTAAAACCAATTTGATCCGTGGTTTTTTAACTAATCTGATGGTTAATGGTTTTGTGATGGATTGCAAAAATTCTAATCTGTTAGTAATGATTTAGTGACCGATTTTACCCTTAATTCACGGATTTTAACTGATCTGAACCGTTGAAATAAAATATGTATACATTTTTTTTGTATAAAAAAATATTAAAAGGCAACATTCTGGCCATTCATCATCTAACTTTCAATCTCAGCCATTTACTCTCTTTTAACACCCAATTCAAAACCCGTTAAAATATATATATTTGTAAAACCACCCCTGCAGTTGGACCAAGTCCCCTGGTTCCATCTTTTGCCGTTTCCAAATCTCCACCACCAAACCAAGCCCATTAAAACTACACACACTTGTCCCTTGCAGTCAAATGATGTTCTTGTGCAAACACAACACACACATTGGAAAGCCACCGCTTTAATTTAATTTAACTCCTTTGACAACTTTAGTCCTTTCTTTGCAGTTGTAGTAACTAAGAAGAATGTAAAGAAAACCAAAAAGAACATTAAGAGATGGAAAGCTTGTTGATCTCATCGTCATCTTCCACCACTCCTTTCTCTCATTCCTCCCTCTCTTAAAGATCCATCTTCAAATCTCCACCATCCATTCCCACTCTATCCCCTCCTCCCTCTCTTAAAGATCGATCTTCAAATCTCCACCATCCATTCCCACTCTATCCCCTTTCGCCTTCCCTCCACCCTTTGATCCTCTTCCTCCTCCTCCTCCTCCTCCTTTTCCACCTTCTCCTCTCCCCTCTTCTTCTACTCATCAAAGCCCAAACCCACCCCAAAACACTCCCCAATTTGAGCCTCCTCTTCCTCCTCCAAAACCACACCCCCCTACAAAACCCTCAACCTAACCCTAATCCCCATGGCTCCAAGCTCCTCCCCCTCGCTATCTCCGTCGCCATCGGCCTCATCATCCGATTCTTGGTCCCAAGCCCGCCGAGATCTCCCTCTAATCGTGGTAGCTCCTCGACATCTTCCTCTCCACCATCACTGGCCTCATCATCAACCCCCTCCTCGTTGGTGCGTAGGTGTTCCTTAGCCTCATTGCATCCATTGTCACAAGGACACTGCCCTTCGCTGCCACCATTGTCTCTCAAGTCGAACCATCTTTATCTTTATCTCCCTTCTCTTTCTTTGCAGTCTGCACCCACCTATATTCAAGACCAAAACCATGGGGGCTCACCTAAAAAGCTCATCAACTATGTCTCAAGCCCTCCTTTTCAATCATCATCTCCTAATCATCTACATCAAATCCCCATCAAAATTGTTGCTCGTAAACTCCTTGTCAAATGCAAAACCCCTGAACCTAACCGTAACCCTAACCCATAATCTCCTAATCATGTCTAAATAAAAAATCTCTCCTCCTCCTTCGTTCCTTCCTGCGATCCAGACGAAGAAGATGAAGATCTGAAACCACCTCCATTCAAATTACACCTATTCTGGTCGAAATTTGATGAGCTTTAACTCCTGCAGGGCCTCCTTGTCTCCTCCATCGATGGCCTCTCCTTCCCTTACGACCTCAATCTCTTTTTCAATAGCTTCTCTACCCCGGCCTAAACTGTTAATGGATTGAATGGTTTTAACCAAACCGAACCATTGATCCATAGTTTGGTTTCGTTCCATTTTTAATAGACAATGGATTGGCTATGGATTATAAAACTTCCAATCCATAGGTAATTGTTTGGTAGTGGATTTGGCTCAATCTGATCCAATCCGAACCATGTACACCCATTTTGAAATCCCTCAGATGACTATTTGAACTAGTCTCTATCGGGAGCATCTTAGCTATCCAATCCGCAACTTGAATTTTTACTTATTCGGTGGTTTCATTCCTTTTGTCAACACTCTGATTATATTTTTGTTTAGTCGCCATGTTAAAGATAGGACATTGTATTTTTGACTTGCTTTAACCCGTTTTCACTCTCATTTGACTTATAGTTTTGAGGAAACTTCCCCAATCATGCCCTTGAATTATTTTTAAGCTTTACTTCATTTTTTCATTCCTGAAGTTGACTAATTTTGACCTTGAAGTGCTTGGGAGGTAATCTTCCTGCTATGATTGTTTTATCCTTGATCCTTGTGCAACTTCTTAGTGTGCCAACATTGTGCTTTGTTGGAATATTTTACTTATGGTTATGCATATTGATACAGATTATCTGATTAAGTTATGTATTCTTGAGTCAGCACCACTTACCTTTGATTCTATCACAGTCGAACTTGGCTAAGTGTGGGTTTAGTATTGTCTGTTATACTAGCTGCAACATAGTGTTGCATGGAAATTGTGAAAGAAAATGTTGAATTCACAGCAATTAAACATATAAAATAAGAGAAATTTTCAATTCATGTCTTAAATTTATATTTACATGGGTTTATGCTCTAGCCTTGGATGCAAGATGTTTATGGATTTTACTGTACAAGTCCTCTATTTTGGCCTTAGATGACCTCAAACTAAACAAAGGAATACAAAAATAATTTCATAATACAATGAAAACTGCAAGCAATTCAGTTTTAGAGGCCCATGTCCTACAGTTGGGGATTGGATGAACATGGCTCTTTGTATGCCTTTTCTATCCATTCTTCTTCTCAATTTTTTGCCAACTAGCTACCCAAGGTGTTGTATGCCTTTGCCATTGAGGTTGTGATGGTTTTACCAAAAGGTTTGATGGGTAGAATTTGATGTTGACCAATAACATTATTTATGATCCATCACTTGTTGTTTCAAAGACTTTTTTGTATAATTTAAAGAGTTTTTGGTGTTTGTGCTCGCGGATGTCCAATATTGTATCACTTTGGAGAACTAGAATCAAGCCTAAGTGGGCATACACAATCGTGATTCGTAGACAAGGACACCCATGCTTCATTAAGTGAGGAAAACAAAAGAAGACTACAAAGTCATGGATATTGCATGTGTAAGTTCGTAATGCCGCGAATACTTGATTTCTTCCATTGGGAGAACAATTCTAGAGGTTGAAGATCAAGTTGAAGAAGTTATAACACAATCCATTCAATGAAAAACTCTTTACTTTTCATCTATAAATAAGTCACAATTTTACAACTTGAACATGAATAAGTATATTTTATGATGATGAAATTTATTTCACAAAATAACAAACATGAATTTGCTATTATTCTCATTCACTCGCCTAAATTAGTTCTAATCACTCTCAACTTCTCACAAGCTCAAGCTCAACCCCAACTCAAGCTAAGTCCAAAGAAGGAGAAAAGGAGATGAAGACAATGGGTTCTTGATGAAATCAACGGAGATGAACTAATTTCTGGGAAGAAAGAGAGAGAAAGAATAGAAAGAAAACTAAACAGGCAAGAACAGTAGGCTCCAAGAAAGAGGAGAAAATGCAAGAAAAGTCTGAAAATTTAAAAAATAGTATGAAAAATTAAAGAATTTTCAAATTTTCAAAAGATCACAAATAAGTCGTCATTTATGAAAATGCAAAATTTATGCTCAAATGGCACACCAAATCATTAAGGTTCACATACAAAAGGTGCTCAGAATTATGTCATTGAACCAATGAAGCAAGGAACACAATAAATAAAAATTTACATAGCTCCTAACCTTCTCCTAAATTATAGATGGGCCCTTTCCAGGTTCAAAATCCCACCAAATCTAACTTATTGAAAATCTAACATACAAACTACTTAATTAGATACTAAATGGATTTTTTTAGATAATAAACACAGTTATAAATAGGGAATCTCACACTTGTCCTATCCACTATGGTCCTTTCTTTAGGTTGAGATGATCCTTGAATTCTAAAAGCTATTCCACTCTACGTAGTCTCCACAAACATGTTTTGGGTGTGTGTACCTCCCCTCTTGTCAAAGTGTGGCATAACTGAAAGGATTTTTGTATGTTGGCTAATTTATGGGTTGGACAAAATTCGAGGTCTATTAAATTATATTTTATATTTCCTTTAGTATGGACTTTACTATGGTCACCAAATGCATTAAAGTGAAGAAATCAAAGAAAGAGTGACAAATTGTAGTATTTTTAAGCATTTTTTTGATGATAACATAGATTAGAAAGGTCATATTTCACAAATCAAGCATTGAATATGGGTAAATGACCTTCCGTTCGAAAACTCAATTTGAGTAGATATATCCGTAGAGTCTAAGATTGCATCAATTAGACTAAAACAACAAATTATAGCCTCAGGAAGTTTTGCATAAATTTATATTGAATTTGATCCAATCAATCGGGCAAACATCTGATTGATCCCATCCGAGACAGAAGTTTTATCCGATAGATCCGATCTTTGACCGATTGATCGGGCGATGCATAGAGACCCACCGACCTGCACGGAATTGTTTCATGTTTGTGCCAATTTTTCCTGTTTTGTTCCTACCTGGACTCTAACCCTAAGACAGAAATGGTAGGTTATAAAAACGGATTTTCTCTTAACCCTAAGGTATCAATATCCTTCTTCTAAGCTGAGATTATTCATTGGAGATTCTTTTTCTCTAGAGCTTTCATTGGAGAGTTGAAGTACTAAAGCTTTGTTATAGAGAGCTATTGCTTCTACATCTCAAGTAAAAGTTTTGAGGCCATCTTAATTGATCAAGGTGTGAGTTGATCAAGTCGCAAATAGTGCACGACAAAAGAGTGTCCATGAGCAAAAGGAGTTATAACAAGAAGAGCTTAGTCCTCAGGGTATTCAAAGGGTGTGAGTATAATTATAACTATTTGAGTTTGATTGATAGTTGATCATTGCTAAATTCGTGGTTTTTTACCTTATTGAGGTTTTTCACGTTAAAATCATGCCTTCTTGTGGTGTGTACTTATGTTGATTATTTTATTTCCACTATATTTTATATATTGTTTGATTGTTTAGCATTCAAGAAATTCCCCTAAAACTTAAAGTGGTATCAGAGAGGGTTCACACGATCTACTGTGTGTTTGATCCATTGTAATTTCTAGAATGGGACTCAATCAAGAAAGCACATCAATGGCTAAGCCTCCCTTGTTTGATGTTACCAATTATGCATATTGGAAGTAGAGAATGATCGGCTTTCTTAACTCCATTGATGATGATGTCTGGGATGTTGTTGAGGATAGTTAGGCCAAACCTACTATTCCGACTAACAGGTAAACTATTCTTAAACCAAAAGCCCAATGGACTAAAGATGAAAAGCATCTCTCCAATTGCAATAATAAGGCCATGAATGGTATCTATAATGTAGTGATTGCTGAAGAGTTTTGTAGGATATCAACATGTAAGATTACAAATGAGGCATGGGATGTCTTACAAATTATGTTTGAGGAAGCAAATACTGTGAAGCAATTGAATTGCTAAGATTGAATAAAACTTTTGAAAATATTATGATGGAAGAAGATGAGACCTTTGATAAGTTATATGCAAAGCTGAATGATATGTCACGCCCCGAGCCCGAGATTCAATGACTAAGGTGACTCCCGAGGCAATCCGTGCGATACTGAGACACGTACGAACCACCACAAGGGAAAAAGCACAGATCTCACGTGTAAGGACTGGTATGTAACACGTGTCCATTTAAAACATTTGCAGAAGCCTGTGTATTTTTGCGTGTACTTAACAACATCCCGTCCATTAATATTTTTGAGATATGTATCAAGTATAAACTGAGTTTATTAAATTGAAAATTGTAAACCAAAGATATAGAACATAAAAGAGTCTTTTATAAAAAACATAATCCCATGTAAAATTCTACATGACCAAAATACAAGTGATATGAATGATCCAAATAAGATTTCATGGTGTGACCAAGTACTTAGGACCTAAATACAACTTGAATAAGAGACATACATACTAGTTGGTATAATGGCATAATGCATAAACATAGCCACACCAATAGCATATTCTATCATGTCCCAAAATAAACCCATGACTCTCTGCGAGATAGAGAACTGGATAGTGTTGTCAAGTCCACACTACTATACTATACCTTGGGAAGTCTCGAAAACTTCTCTACGGGTGCGTTTGAGGTGGAATCAATACTTAAACCTATTTGTAACACCAAGGGTAGCACTGTTAACAAACGTTAAGCAAATATGGGTGCATATAAAACTATCATGTTGTATCAAATGAATTAGAAATATATTAATTAAAATAGAGCAATAATCGTAAACTAGGCATGTCGTGCATGAGTAAGCATGAGTAACGAATTATAAACAGGATATTGAAACATACTAGTTGGCATCCACAAGGCTATATTCTCCCCAAAGAGAGCATATCATCTAGGGAGAGCGTATAACGTACATATGGGAATTACGCTGTTGACCCATAAAAAATTGCAAATACTGCAGCGAAGACACCTCATCAATTTAGGCTACAGAGGTTATTTGTCAGATCCTGGGGAATCACTATAAGACCCGGCATTCTTACATGTCGAAGTGATAATATACTATGCTCTGTGAGTCTCTGTGTAAAGTGACATCTCATGAAGACTAAACCAGTTATGATTGAGAGAAGCTCTGCAAAGTTTCAAGACAAAACGGCATCATTCGACCCAAAAAAGCACATAACATGTCTCTTGGGGTCACCGACCGAGGTCTTGCTTTCTGAGGTCCAAAATTGATGAAGCCTGGACACAAAGCTTCAATCATGCTCAGGAGATAATCTGCAAAGTTTCGGGTCAAATGGACATTATTTGACCTAAAAAGTTACAAGCATGTCTACTTGGGGTTCCCGACCGAGGTCCTGCTTCCCGAGGTCTAAAATCAATGAAATTTGGATGAACATTCTAAGATACCTCTAACATCAGTCCCTCCAAGTTTTAAATCAAACCGATGTCATTTGGGCTTCAAACAACTGAAACAAGGGCCCACTGTCATAAAAAGTCAACTGAAGAGTTGACCAAGTTCAGGTGGTCAAACAGAGCTGAAACTTTTGTGACATACTCAAAATCATGCCAAGAAGCATTCGTCCAAGTTTCGTGGCGATTGGACATCGTTCGGGCCCTAAACAGGTGAAAACAAGTCACATATGCAAAAGTCCAAGAATGGGCCTTGGGAGTGACTGAGACCCACAATCAAAAGGAGTTGACCAAGTTTAGGTGATTAAATAGAGCAAAAACTTCTATGACACACTCAAAATAGTGTCAAGAAGTATTCCTCCAAGTTTCGTGACGATTGGACATCGTTCGGGCCCTAAATAGGTGAAAACGAGCCACATATGCAAAAGTCCAAGAATGGGCCTTGGGAGTGACCGAGACCCACAATTAAAAGGAGTTGACCAAGTTCAAGTAGTCAAATAGAGCTAAAACTTTTGTGACACACTCAAAATTTGTCAAGAAGGATTCCTCCAAGTTTCATGGCGATTGGACATCGTTCGGGCCCTAAACAGGTGAAAACGAGCCACATATGCAAAAGTCCAAACATGGGCCATGGGAGTGACCGAGGCCCACAATCAAAAGGAGTTGACCAAGTTCTGGTGGTCAAACAGAGTTGAAACTTCTATGACACATTTAAAATCATGTCAAGAAGCATTCCTCCAAGTTTCGTGACGATTGGACATCGTTTGGGCCCTAAACAGGTGAAAACGAGCCACATATGCAAAAGTCCAAGAATGGGCCTTGGGAGTGACCAAGACCCACAATCAAAAGGAGTTGACCAAGTTCAGGTGGTCCAAAGAGCTGAAACTTGTATGAGATGGTCAAAATAGTGTCAACAAGTATCCTACCAAGTTTCGTGGCAATTGGACTTTGTTCGGGCCCAAACAGATGAAAATGGGTCACATACACAAAAGTCTGAAAACGGGCCTTGTCCGTGACCGGGGACTGTTCATCAAGGGCATTGACCGACTTCAGGTGGTCAAAATGAGCTGAAACTTTTACTATATGGTCCAAATGGTGTCAACAAGCATCCCACCAAGTTTTGTGGCAAATGGACTTCGTTCAGGCCCCAAACAGATGAAAATGGGTCACATACACAAAAGTCCGAAAACGGGCCTTGTTCGTGACCGGGGACTGTTCATCAAAGGAGTTGACCGACTTTAGTTGGTTAAAATGAGCTTAAACTTTTATGACATGGTCAAAATAGTGTCAAGAAGCATCCTACCAAGGTTTGTGGCAATTGGAGTTCGTTCGGGCCCCAAACTGATGAAAATGGTTCACATACACAAAAGTCCAAAAACGGGCCTTGTCCGTGACTGGGGCCTAATTAATGAAAAAGTTGACCAATTTTCCAAAGTCAAAACAGGCTGAGATTTTTATGACATGCAGAAAATAGTGTCAAGAAGCATCCCTCCAAGTTTCGTGTCAATCGGACTTCGTTTGAGCCCATAACAGATGAAAATGGGCCACATACACGAAAGCCCAAAATTGAGCCCCGTCCGTGACCGGGCCTGCGGTCACGGACCTTCAAAAGATGTTTCCAACAACTTTAGGCGGTTTCTCTCCACTCCTCTTCAAAATCCAACTCCCCACAACTGCTATTACTCCCCAAAACTGTATAAAATTGATTGGGAGTCTATAAAAGGTTCAAATTTTGAAGGAAAAAAAAGACACTAACACACATAAGGAAGAAAAGAGAAGAAATCAAAGAAAGAAAGTACTTAGAGTAACAAGAAGTAAACTCCAGTAGCACTTCCACGACCATTCCCACTTTCTTTTCTCAGTTTTGAAGGTGAGAAAGAAAATTCAGAAGAAGAGAAGGAAGTGGAACGGCCAAATTTCATGATATGTTCGTATGTCGGCAATTTTTGAGAGGATGACATTGTCACCTCTGTTTCTCTTATTTGTAGGGCTCCCTAGCCATTGCAAGAGTTATGAAAGAAGCCTCTCTAGGCCTCATTTTGTTCCTTGAAAATAATAGGTTCAAAATGACACAACTCTGGCTTCATATTTGCCCATTCAAACTTGAAACAAAAACACAGTTCGAAAGCACGAATGATGAGTTACAAAGGTTTTGATTGATTCCATGGTTAAATGTGATCTTCTTGATGGTTGTCCACCACTCCAAAGTCATGAAAATGGAGTTTCAACACTTGAAAGAAGTTCCAAGAAAAAACTATCGGAACAGGACGAAACCAGAGGCGAAACAGTGACCAAACGGTCACTGTCTGCCAGTGACCGAGAGTCTCGGTCACTGGAATGGGGGAGTGACCGAGAGTCTCGGTCACCCCCCCCCCCCCTTTTTCCCTTTTTTTCTACTTTTTTGCATTTTCTTGGTTATTTTATGTACTTTTCTTGAAAATTCCAAGTTGAGATTACATCTAAGACTTGAGGGAGGGGTTGTAAACTTTCAAAATGCATGTAAATAACCTGCATCCCCGCGGTCAGGGCACTTGAACCCATGTAAACAAAGGGAAATTAATGATGAACTATAATTATTTCTCATTCTTTTTATCTCTTGAAGTACGTGAATGTCAGACATTGAATCCATTACACATTTTCCACGTCATTTTTAAGCGCGATCAGAAGATTGGCGCCGTCTGTGGGAATTTATTTGCCCTAATTTGTGATCAAATCTGGTGAAAAATGCATGAAAGTGCTGAAAATTACTGAAAGTGCTGCTGTTTCTGCTGAAACTGCTGCTATTGCACTAGAAACTGCCGCTGTTGTGCTGGAAACTGCTGCTGTTTCACTGAAACTGCTGCTATTGCACTGGAAACTACCGCTGTTACGCTGGAAACTGTTGCTGTTTCACTGGAAACTGCCGCTGTTGCGTTGGAAACTGCTGCTGTTTTACTGAAAACTGCTGCTAAAAGCCTGTGACTGGGGCACACGGTCACTTACCTATTTTTATGATGCCAAAGGCTTATTTAACCTCCAATTACACCCATACAAGACCTTTGATGTCTACAATGGGTTTGAAAATATCATTAAATGACTTTTGCACCTTGAAGTGCATATTGTTCATACAAATGAAGGCATTGGGCACCTTGATGTGCGTACACTTGCCATTTAATTAGAAGAATTTGCACCTTGATGTGCATGACTTGATTAAATGAATTCACACCTTGATGTGCATACACTTGTCATTTGATTGGAAGAATTTGCGCCTTGATGTGCATGGACCAAATCATCTCCCTTTTCACTTTAGAAGAGTGATGATTCAATTAAAAAGACTTCTGACCCATATAAAATGTTTATTAAATCAGTGTAAGACCAACGACATTGTAATTATGCATTGTCCGGCATCAACTACTAATGGATCTTGTGTGGTCATTGTGATAGTGGTGCAGGCTTGATCCTGTGGGCCCTATCCCTTTGATTGATCCAACCCTCTCTTGCTTATAAGTCTGACACAGATAGTCCTGAAATGCTGCTGAAATTTTGGTAGCCAGTTCTAGTCAGCATAGCATGCTTTTAAGCCTGACTCGATAAACCCAAAATACTGCAGAAATTCTGATAGCGGGGATAGTCAGCATAGCATAATGAGATGGGATTTATGCCTATATCTAACCATTCCGGTTGAAAACCATGTTGGTCTAGATGGCATCTATAAACCATTCCGGCTAGCCTAAGAGGCAGCCATTTTGGTTATACTACTAATATAATCCTATCGGCTAACTTTTTGCAGAAAACAACATGGGTTCTTTGATCATCACTTTCGACGAAGCGAAGGAGAGATTGTTCAAAATCTCCATGGCTCAGACCACATCATCAACAGGGGCACCCAAAAGGGGCTGAATGAACACCAGTGCTCCTACATCAAGGGTCTTAGTCTTTCAGAGGCTTTCTACTCCTTCAAGCTACATGAGCTTAGCCGACAAGGGGTCATCAGAAACCCTGAAGCCCATCAAAAAGGCAAAGACTCCTCAAACTTGGGTCTCCAAATATGCCCAGAACCCCTTTGGAGTCTTCCACAACGGTCACTATGACCCAAAACACAAAGTGAGCTCGGAAGGCAGTAATCTTCGTATCACCAAGCCTTGACTGAGGGTAAGGCAGGTTCAGTTTACGAACCACAAAATAGAGATACCAGTTGGTTCACAGCAGGAGGCCTTGCAGACTGCTAAGTCCTCATTTGTGCATCCTAAACAATATGAGCATCTTAAAAAGCAAACCATTCGCGAGCAAGCCCTAGCCCGTGAAAAGGGTCAAAAGGATGTTGTTATTCCAAATTGCCATATGTGGTCACCACATCCACACATGTAGAAGTCCAGAAATGCTGAGGAGAAACCCTCGGCCCCACTTGAAAAGAATGTCTTTTACCCTTTGACCCAGAAGCAGGGACAGAGATTCGGCAGGAGGCGCTTACCTTCTGTTATTGTGGCACCATCACCATCACTTTCAACCCAACGCCCGTCATATGGCTCTAAAAACAAGAGATATGTTGAACGATTGGTCATAAAAAATTTGACCGATCTCGTTCAATTTAAAAATTTGCTTCAACAAAAGAAGGAACAGAAGAAAAAAATTGAAAGAAATGTTGTTAACATCCATTCACTTCCTACTTCCGACCCTATGGATTGGGAGCAAGTTGCTAGCAATTCTAGGCCATTAGTTGCTAGATTCAGAGATCAAACTCTAGCAACCAGATTGGCCCAGCAAATAAAGAAGAGGGCTTTGGCTTACTTCAAAAGGCATGCTCGAAAGCAGTCACAACATACAATCACTTAAAAATGGGTGATTAAAGAAGATGAGCCAAACCTAACCTCCTCATGTATGGTTGGACCTGGCTTAACTAGGGGAGTCACTCGGAGTATGGCTCGGACTCAGTCCCAAGAGTCTAATTCTAACTCTCATTCAGATAGGACCTCTGACGAACATGGTTCTGATAAGGACTCAATAACTCCCCTGGACACCGAAGATAGTCAATCCACTCTTCCTACATCCTCTTACCCCCGTCAATACACTATATTTATGGTTGAAGGGAGTGGGACCGGTAATGAAGAGGATGCCAGTGGAGGCAAAGATGTTAGCGAAGAAAATGCTGACGAAAATCAAGAGAATGACGTCAGTGATGTTGTCAAGCAACAAGGAGCTAAAATTGACCACCTGACGGCTCAGTTGAAAATCTTTGCAGACAAGTTGGGTAGTTCGGCTGAAGCTCCTGTTAACCCCTTATTTGCTGATAGAAGAGAGCAGGAAATGATCAGGAGGAATGCCACCAAAATTGACTTACTCACAACACAAATCAAGGCACTAACAGATAAAGTAATCGCCTCAGGTTCAGCTGGAGGTGATCACTCCTCAATCCTTGGTTTCCACGCAGATCCTGAAAAACATGTAACTTTTAAAAAAGTGGAGGAAATATTAAATAAATCAAAAATGGAGACCAAGATGAAGAAAAAGGGTATTACATCTAAATACCCTCCGGAGTTTGATTTGGTTCCATTTCCGCCAGATTACAAACTTTCGACTTTCCAGCCTTACCTTGGAAAAGGGTCAGGCTATCAGCATATAGTGCATTTTAAGTCGCTCCTTGGCAGTTTAGTTGAACTGGATGCACTAAAAATAAGGCTGTTTGTTGGTACATTGAAAGGAGTTGCTTTCGATTGGTACAAACAATTGCTAGAACTGTCCTTCATTACATGGCCAGTTACAGAAGAGAAGTTTCTACTTCACTTTCAGGAAGAAGATCAAACGGTTACCTTCACTATGCTCAGTAGTACAAAGCAAGGGGATAATGAAACTGCGCAGGCCTTTATCAATAGATGGAGAGCATTGTCTTACAGATGCTTAGAACAACCATCTCCAAAGGCGACAATTGAAATGTGCAAAACCAATTTGCGGCCAGAGATTAAGGCTATCATACTTAGTCATAAAACTAAGTCTTTGGCCAGATTGGTTGAGGTAGCTACTGATGCAGAGTTAACCCTGAAAGAAATTAATCAGAATAAAGCAAGTTCTCGAAAAATGGAATCATCATCATCTTCTGCTCCAAAACCAGCTGTGCCGCAACCTTAAAAGAAGCAGGCGGTATTCAATGTACAAACCTCCAAACCACCTCCTCAAAAACCATAGAATGGTAAGACGGAGCAAAACAAAAAGGAAGAATATGAAAAGAGGAAGCAAACTAAATACCCTTTTGACGGGGACATTGAAGTCATCTTCCAGACATTGATGGAGAATAACAAGCTCGAGCTTCCACCCATGAAAAAGCTAGAGCAAGCGGGTTGTGTTAATGATCCAAACTATTGTGCATACCATCGGATGGTATCTCATCCTTTGAAAGATTGCTTTATCCTAAAGGAAAAGGTCAATGAGATGTGGAAAAATGGAGTAATAACATTTGATCAAAAATATGATGCGGCTCCAGTCAATATGATTTCCTTCGGGCAATTTGTACCGTGGCAATACCCGCTCCATCAAGGCCACCAATGGTCAAGTTCCGGGTCATCAATGCACTACATAGTGAACAAGGGTTGATACCTGTCAAAGATTCTTCAGGGGAGGAAATGTGAGTTCACCGAACTTAATAAATGATGAAGGATGGGAAAAAGTGAAAGCCAAACCCACACCTGTGGAAAGAAGAAAGATCAGAAGGCAAATTAAAAGTCTCCAGAAGACTGCTCAAAAGAAACAAGAACAACAGTTTAAATAAAAGAAAGACAAGGCGGTCGAGGCCCCAGTCTTAGAAAATCCTCCCAGATCAGCCAGAGGTCATTTTACTCTAGCCGATTACATCATTCCAATTCCAAAAGATGAGGAGGAACCAGCAATATCCAGCTGCAATCAGATATCATGGGATGGTACACCCCCTAACTCCGATGATGACAATCAATGGTCGGATTACTCTGATCTTGAAGACGATCAATGGATCGATGATTATTTTGCTGATGAATACCCTTCTGATGAAGATGAGGATTTCGAACAAACCTTTGACCCCAAGACGGGTACGTTTAATATCAAGCATGGTCTAAATACACTATCGGTGACCTTGTATGACATACACAGGCCAAGTTCAAGTGGCTGGTCGAATGATCCTCCTCCTTTTCCACTACCTCCAGAAGTTCATCCGGATCCACTACCATTAGTCGGGCACGATGAAGTTCAGCATCAGCAGACGGTTTTTCCTCCTTCCACGCCAGATGCTTCTTCCACACCTAATTCAGAGTTGATCTTTTTAAATGAAAATTCTGAATTAAGTAATCAGTTGGTTGACTTTAACTCAACCAGGAAACTTGGGTTACCGAGGAGACATAATAACCCCAGTATTGGTAATATTGTGGAGAATATCTCTGCCTTTGAAGAGAATTGTCAACGGCTCCTACCCTGGTGGTTTTGAATGCTGCCATAGAGTCCCAAACATCGCAGGCTATTCCTAATGATGTAAACCAAGAAGTAGGCCTGGAAGAGGTCAATCAGCTTTTCATCGAACCAGAAGAAGTTAATGCCATAAGAAGAGACGCACGACCGAAAATTGACTGAAGCAACATGCTTAATGATGGCACTCGCTCTGGTCGCAACTACAGGGTCAACTATGATAAATCCTCTGTTCCTTCCTCTTCTTATGTAAACCCTTCAGGAGGCAATACCAATGTAAATGTAATTTCTCCAGAAGTAAATGATAATGCAAGGCCACTAGAGCCATTCACGTATGATGTTTTTGAACACCTTAAGCACATACCTGCACGACTCCACATTTTTTATCTTTTGCAAATGTCCACGGAGACTCGTGATGACTTCATACGAGCACTACAGGCCTTGAATATTGAGAATCAAACTCATATAGCACAAGTGCACCAAATAGAAAAGAATTATTTGAAGGCGAAATCCAAGAGGCCTCAAAAGCAATGCAAGGAGTGTCTCTTAACTCACAATGCTTCTAAAGCTACTATCTCTTTCACCGAAGAGGATCTCCTCTTGGGCAACATGAAGCATATGAGGCCACTTTATTTCACGGCCTACATCAAAGATATGCCTGTCCCAAGAGTTCAAGTTGACCCAGGGTCAGCTCTAAATCTCATCACAATCACAGCTCTTCAAGAGCTCGGTATTCTAGTGAGCAAGTTGTCTGCTACAAAGACTTCTACTCAAGGTTATGATGGGGAAGTCCAGGATCTGATTGGTAAAATCTGAATTCGATTCCAGTTGAGAGACTTAGTCTCAGAGGCCAACCTGTATGTAGTAAAAACTTGTGCTTGTTATAACATCCTCTTGGGGAGACGATGGATTCATGATTATGCCATAGTACCTTCTACTCTCCATCAATGCCTTAAATATATCGACGATGAGGGGAAGGTACATAGAGTCTTTGCAGAGGAAAAGCCATTTAAAGGAAAGGAGGTTTATTCCATAGACGCATCAATGTATCAAGAAAAGCCTACAAAATCGAACTTAGATACGAAGAATGCTCCTCTGAATGATAATCCTGCAGAAGCTTTCACTATTTCAGCAGAGAAGGTTGGTCAAAGATCTAATCCTCCCATAAAGTTGGAATGTGCAGGAAAATCTGCCGCAAAATGGGTGGATATCAAAACTCCTTTGATAATTAAGGTGAAATCTGAAATCAAAAAGCCAAATCCACCTTTAATCATATCCACAAAGCTATCAAAAGTAAAAGATGCTGAACGTCAGAGGTTTTCATTTTCGGCCAACATGGTATCCTCGAGTAGCACTTCCAGCTCCAATCAAGAAAGCAATGATATACCTCCCCCTACTAGGAGAATATCGCCTATAAGGCCTGATTCTCCTGTCACTTTTAGTCTATTGATATTGACATCACAACAGAGAGGAGAATTAGCCTACAGGTACATTCATAGATGGCTCCGTTTAGCTGAAAGATGTGAAAATCCTCCACACTACTCCGCATGGATTCACTTGTGCTGGGTAGGTTTTCGGCCAGCTCTCTACAACTTAACCATGACGATGGAATTTCAAACCTTTGATGAGATGTCTCGAATTGTGTCATCTCTTGAAGTGGCACTCCACCGGCTGCGCGGGAGGTCTATAAGAACGCGTCCAATACATGTCATTTCAATGATCAGAGATACAGATTCTGAGTCAGACTCTGAAGACGCTGAAGAAATGAGCACCTTTGTGCATTCTATGGTAGACTGTGATCTTCCACTTATGCGATGGCCTACTCCCTCTCATATTTATGAATTCGAAGGTTCTTGCTTTTTGGTACCTTCATCTAAGCAGTATAATCATCCGATTATTTTTCATCAGGCTGAAGATATTTCTCCACTAGATATTATTAACAAAATCAGTAATGAGGGAAAAATCCGGCTCAATATTTATAATCCCGCGGTCTGTAACATGATGAAAAATATGGGGTACAATCTCAAGAAACCTATGGGTCTTGGATTAAATGCAAATGGCATACGGGCTCCTTTGGATGTCTTTACTCCAGAGATGAAAGAAGATCTCCAGACAGGGGGCAGAATTGAGCAGCTGCATCATTGCATAGGATATGTTCCTTACAATAACATTCCTAAATTTAAACAAAGTGTTAAAGCCAGATCGGTAGTCTTCACTTAAGAATATGACTCGGATGACTCTCATGAAATTCCTGTGCTTCAAGATCCCGTTGATTGGGCCATTTTTCAGCATCCTGAGGGGGCAAGTGATGAGGATGACACTGCATCACAAATCACTGAATATTGGCCCCCTGAACTCAACGAGGAAATAAGCCCGTCCCAACATGTCCACTGGGAATGCTTAGCCCTTGATGTAAAAGCCAAAGAGCCAAAAAAACCAAATCCTTGGAAAGGGATCAGGCCTTAGCTAAAACCCCCAATTGAAACCCCAGAAGGTTTCACAGAGTTAGAAACTTCCAGTAACAATGCAGAAACACTTCCTCCTAATCCTCCAACTGAGGACCAAGTACAAGAAATAAACTTGCGAACCACAGAAAATCCCCAACCTACCTTTGTAAGCTCTTAAATTAAAGGAAGTGAACTTGATCTGTATATAGGATTCTTGCGAGAGTTCATAGATTGCTTTGCATGGACTTATGCAGAAACGCCGGGCCTAGATCCAGAAATTTCTGTACACAAATTAAATATAGCAGATGATGCCAAACCTGTAAAACAGGACCAAAGGAGGACAAAGCTTGAAATCATGGAGAAGATAGAAAAAGAAGTTCAGAAACTCAGGGGCGTTAATTTCATCCGTGAAGAACAACACCCTGACTAGTTGGCTAATATAGTCCTAGTTACTAAAGAGAATGGACAAATCAGAGTCTGTATTGACTTCAGAGATCTGAATAAAGCCTGCCCCAAAGATGATTTTCCATTACCTATACCAGAAATAATGATTGACAATACTTTTGGGTTCGAAAGAATGTCATTCATGGATGGCTTTTCGTGGTATAATCAGATCAAAATGTTCAAAGAGGATGAGAAACACACTTCCTTTATAACTCCATTCGGCATATACTGCTATACTGTCATGCCATTTGGTCTCAAAAATGTTGGAGCCACGTACCAAAGAGCAATGATGAAAATATTCAAGGACTTACAACATAAATCTGTTGAATGTTATGTTGATGATTTGGCAGTCAAGAGCAAGCATAAATCAGATCATCTGGCCGATCTTCGCACGGTCTTTGAGAGATTACGGAAATTCAATCTTCGAATGAATCCCCTGAAATGTTTTTTCGGAGTTTCTTCCGGAAAGTTTCTAGGATTTGTGGTGCAAAAAGGTGGCATTGAAATAGATCCCATCAAAATCAAAGCCATATTGGAAATGCCTTCGTCGAGAAATTTGAAAGAATTGAAAGGATTACAGGGAAGACTCGCCTATATCCGACGGTTCATTTCCAACTTGTCCGGAAAGGGCAGACCATTCTCCAAATTGATGAAGAAAGGAGTGGACTTTGTATGGGACAAAGCTTGTGAAGATGCTTTTAAGGATATCAAACAATATCTTACAAACCCGCCAGTTCTTTCAGCCCCAATTCCGGGCAAGCCTTTCATTCTTTATACAAGGGCTCTTGATCATTCCTTGGGAGCATTGTTAGCTCAACAAAATGATGAAGGAAAGGAGGTGGCACTCTATTACCTGTCGAGGATGCTGGTTGGTGCCGAGCACAATTATCACCCGATAGAAAAAGAATGTCTTGCACTTATGTTTACAATACAAAAGCTACGACATTACATCCTCTCTAATGTGGTGTATCTGGTTTCCAATATTAATCCATTAAAGGTATTAGTGACAAAAGCCGGGGCGTTGAGCGAACGTCTAGCCAAATGGTCCATAATCCATTAAAGGTATTAGTGATAAAAGCCGGGGCGTTGAGCGAACGTCTAGCCAAATGGTCCATCCTTCTTTCTCAATATGACATCAGATATACTCCTGCGAAGGCAGTGAAAGGACAAGCTCTTGCAGATTTTCTAGCAGAACATCCACTGTCAGAAGATTCTGAGTTCATAGATAATCTCCCTGATGAGTCAGTCTTCTTCACTGAACAGACATGGAAATCCACTATTGATTCAAATCTACATTGGACCATGCATTTTGATGGAGCTTCCAGGACTAATGAACGAGGAAAGCCAGTATCAGGGGTTGGAATTATTTTTTGTAGTCCAAGAAAACTTTATGTTCCTCACTCCTTCTCATTGATCAAGCCATGCTCGAACAATGTGGCAAAATACATGGCATTAATTATGGGGCTTGAGTTAGCTTTAGATGCTAGCATTAACATGCTAGGAGTCTGGAGATTTACAACTTGTGATTAAGCAAATGAATCATGAGTATGAAGTAAAGAAACCAGACCTAGTTCCCCTTTTTAATAGGGCATATGAACTCAAGCAAAGGTTTAAATTGATTGCATTTCATCATGTTCCGAGATGTCAAAATGTCAAAGCGGAAGCCTTAGCAAGCTTGGCAGCTTCAATGTCAATCCCTGAGAATGACAAGATGATATTGGAAGTTGTTGAGAGAAGACTTCTACCCCCACTCGATACTTACAAGGCAGTGGAAGATAGCTTCACTATAATCAAAAATCGAATTTCATATTTCCAAAACTCATTCAAGGATTGGAGAGATCCTTTTATTGATTATATTATGTATGGAGTATTACCAAAGAACCCTAAAGATAGAAAGAGTATTCAAAGGCGAGCTCTCAAATTCCATTTTGATTTGCCCTCAAAAACTCTTTATCACAAGTCATATGATGGAGTTCTACTTCGTTGTTTGTCCCCAAAAGAAGCTGAGCAAGTTCTTAGAAAAGTTCATGCTAGCCTATGTGGTGTTCACCAAGCTGGACCAAAATTTCATGATCAAATTCGAAGATTAGGCTACTATTGGCCGAACATGGTGTCTGACGCTATTAGTTTTGCTAAAAGATGCAATGAGTGCCAAATTCATGGTGATTACATTCACCAGCCTCCTGAACATTTGCACCCTACGACCACTTCTTGGCCGTTTGAATCTTGGGGAATGGATATAGTGGGGAAGATCAGTCCACCCTCAGAACGTGGACATCGATTCATTTTGGCTGCAACCGATTACTTCTCCAAATGGGCAGAAGCAGTACCTCTCACAGAAGTTAAAACTGATACAATCCTTAGCTTCCTGAAAACTCATGTCATTTGCTGTTTTGGGGTGCCCAAACGTCTGTATCATGACAATGGCCCGCAATTCAATAATAATAAATTTTATAGATTCTGTGACAAATACGGGATCTAGTGTTGTCCATCTACAGCGTATAACCCCGCGGCCAACGGACTTGCTGAAGCTTTTAACAAAACCAATTGCAAGATTTTGAAGAAAATGGTTTCGATAACAAAATGAGTTGGAGTACCAGGCTTCCTGAAGCATTATGGGCTTACAGAACTACAGTTCGTGGTCCTACTAAATCAACACCGTATTCCTTGGTCTATGGTTGTGAAGCTGTAATACCTTTGGAAATTCAACTTCCTTCTTTTCGGGTGGCTGTGATAAACAAATATACTGAAGAAAAGAATGCCAAACTCAGACTACAAGAGCTAAAAAGCCTTGATGAGAAAAGGCTTGTCGCTCGACAAAGTATTGAGTTGTATCAAGCTCGTATGGCTGCATCTTTCAACAAAAAGTCAAGTATAGAGCTTACAAGAAGGGAGATCTAGTCCTTGCAGTTAGAAGACCTATGTTTTCCATGCACTTATCGAGAGGCAAGTTAGAACCTAAATGGGAAGGACCTTTTGTTGTCGACAAGGTCTACTCCAATGGCGCCTATGCGCTCCTCACACTTGAAGAGGATAGATGAATGATGCCCATCAATGGAAAACTTCTCAAGAAATACTATACCTGAATGTCATTGGTGCACCCATGCCATGTACCCAAACCATGTACAATGTACATTTTCATTCCAAAACCAAAATTCTCTAATTTCAAGCCTCACAACCTAGGACTCTTAACCAAAATCCCTCAGACTTTATAAAATGATTGCGAGGATCAAGTCCTTCGACCCCTCTAGTCAAACCTTTGTTACTTGGATAATGTCCTTACAAGACCCCTTGTAACATCCTGCTATATAGATTAAGTCTTTTTGCAGACCCTATATAGCAAAATTCAGCTATGTGGAATAAGTCTTTTTACAGACCCCATATAGCTAATCCTTAGTTGTATAGAACAAGTCTTTTTGCAGACCTTATATGACTACCTTCGGTTATATAGAACAAGTCTTTTTGTAAACCCTATATGATCAAAATCTAAACAAAATCCAAAACCAAATCTTTGTCCTAAGGAATAAGTCAAGGATCCCGGGGAAAGCCTCACACATGGGCACCGGATAACATCCACTTTGTTTGACCCCTTTCGACACTAAAAGGATCAAGTCATGGACCCTGGAGAAAGTTTCACACACGGGCACCGGATAACGTCCACCTATATGACTCCCTTAGTTTTGATTTGTGGATCCAAAAGATTGCAAATCACACCCTCATACAAGTCTGAGAAAACCAAACCAAACAAACCATCCACACAAACCACATCAAACATCCACAAAAAATAAAACAAAACAACCATACCAATGACAAAATGGAGGAAAAGAAAGTTTTTCTGTTGATATTCATTTGAAGTTTAAGTCAAAAGAATGAAGTCAATGTATACATGGCCACCCAAGCTGATCAAGATAAAAGAGTCATACAAAAAGCTGCGGCGATAAAATCTAGTCCAAGAACTTCTCAAGTCGCCTCCCTCAGGACATGCCCTTTATAGCTTGGATAAGCTGGGATAACAGCATCAACGTCAATTTCATTCAGTTTGATACTCATTTCACTTTCAAGGAATTAAACGAAGTCATTCAAGGTTGTCTGCTTCGCCTTTACTTTGGCGAGAATGCACTCTTCGTAGGCCTGGTTCTTTGAACTAGACTTTTCTAAGCCATCCATGGCGCCTTGAAGCTTCAGAACATCATCTTTCAAGGATGAAAGCTATTGCGACAATGTGATGATCAGTGGTTACCATGTTCCTCACAGCCAAATATCTGGTTCTGTCTCAAGACATAACATGGTGAACCCGCTTTGGGTATTTTGCTCCAAACAAAAATGTGTGTTTTCTTCAAAGCCAACCTAATCCAAATTTTAAGTTCATCTCGGGACAAACCCAATTTTGAGCCAAATTTGTCATCTCAAATTGTTTGAATCAAAATCCACAAAAGCCAATCTTTTTCATACTTCCTCATGTCAAGCTAAGTCAAAACCTAAACTATGATTTTTGAAAATAAACCAAAAAAAAATCCATGAAAATTCCAAACCCAAATCCATTTTAAATTTAAACTTTGATTTTTCTTAAAACCTTAGGGATTTCTTTTGTGGGTGTTCCCCACAGTCCCCACAGAGATGTCACTTTGGATATCTGTAATAAATAGGTCATTAGAGAATCAAATCCATTTCCAAAATCCAAACAAAAAATTCATAAACTTCTGAATTTTCTAAAATACCTCAGGGATTCTTTTGTGGGTGTTCCCCACAATCCCCACAGAGATGCTACTTTTGATATCTGTGCAAATTGGGCAAAGAAATTCGAAAGTCTTATGTTTTTGCCAAATTCCATCTCAAACCCTTCATGTTTTTTATCAAAATTTTCAAAATCCCAAGTTTAGGCCTACAACCTATCTTGACAAATTGTATTTTCTTCAAGCCATCCATCATTCCCACAGATTGGCTATTTCGAGGCACAATGATTATTATACTATAATCATTGCACCTCAAGGGGGCACTTGTTGACCCATAAAAAATTGAAAATACTGCAGCGAAGACACCTCATCTCAGCTTAATTTAGGCTACAGAGGTTATTTACCAGATCCTGGGGAATCACTGTGAGACCCGGCATTCCTACATGTCGAAGTGATAATATACTATGCTCTGTGAGTCTCTGTGTAAAGTGACATCTCATGAAGACTAAACCAGTTATGACCGAGAGAAGCTCTACAAAGTTTCAAGACAAAACGGCATCATTCGACCTGAAAAAGCACAGAACATGTCTCTTGGGGTCACCGACCGAGGTCCTGCTTTCCGAGGTCCAAAATTGATGAAGCCTGGACACAAAGCTTCAATCATGCTCAGGAGATAATCTGCAAAGTTTCGGGTCAAATGGACATTATTTGACCTAAAAAGTTACAAGCATGTCTACTTGGGGTTCCCGACCGAGGTCTTGCTTCTCGAGGTCTAAAATCAATGAAATTTGGATGAACATTCTAAGATACCTCTAACATCAGTCCCTCCAAGTTTTAAATCAAACCGATGTCATTTGGGCTTCAAACAACTGAAACAAGGGCCCACTGTCATAAAAAGTCAACTGAAGAGTTGACCAAGTTCAGGTGGTCAAACAGAGCTGAAACTTTTGTGACATACTCAAAATCGTGCCAAGAAGCATTCCTCCAAGTTTCGTGGCGATTGGACATCGTTCGGGCCCTAAACAGGTGAAAACGAGTCACATATGCAAAAGTCCAAGAATGGGCCTTGGGAGTGACCGAGACCCACAATCAAAAGGAGTTGACCAAGTTTAGGTGGTCAACTAGAGCTGAAACTTCTGTGACACACTCAAAATAGTGTCAAGAAGCATTCCTCCAAGTTTCGTGACGATTGGACATCGTTCGGGCCCTAAACAGGTGAAAACGAGCCACATATGCAAAAGTCCAAACATGGGCCATGGGAGTGACCGAGGCCCACAATCAAAAGGAGTTGACCAAGTTCAAGTGGTCAAACAGAGCTGAAAATTTTGTGACACACTCAAAATTGTGTCAAGAAGGATTCTTCCAAGTTTCGTGGCGATTGGACATTGTTCGGGCCCTAAACAGGTGAAAACGAGCCACATATGCAAAAGTCCAAACATGGGCCATGGGAGTGACCGAAGCCCACAATCAAAAGGAGTTGACCAAGTTCAGGTGGTCAAACAGAGCTGAAACTTGTATGATATGGTCAAAATAGTGTCAAAAAGCATCCTACCAAGTTTCGTGGCAATTGGACTTCGTTCGAGCTCGAAACAGATGAAAATGGGTCACATACACAAAAGTCCGAAAACGGGCCTTGTCCGTGACCGGGGACTGTTCATCAAGGGAGTTGACCGACTTCAGGTAGTCAAAATGAGATAAAAATTTTATAAAATGCTCACAATAGTGTCAAGAAGCATCCTCCCAAGTTTCGTGGCAATTGGACTTCGTTCGGGCCCCAAACAGATGAAAATGGTTCACATACACAAAAGTCCGAAAACGGGCCTTGTCCGTGACCGGGGCCTGTTCATCAAGGGATTTGACCAACTTCAGTTGGTTAAAATGAGCTGAAACTTTTATGACATGGTTAAAATAGTCTCAAGAAGAATCGTACCAAGTTTCGTGGAAATTGGAGTTCGTTCGGCCCCTAAACAGATGAAAATGGTTCACATACACAAAAGTCCGAAAACTGGCCTTGTCCTTGATCGGGGCCCAATTAATGAAAAAGTTGACCAATTTCCCGAAGTCAAAATGGGCTGAAATTTTTATGACATGTAGAGAATAGTGTCAAGAAGCATCCCTTCAAGTTTCGTGGCAATTGGACTTCGTTTGAGCCCAAAACAGATGAAAATGAGCCACATACACGAAAGCCCAAAATTGGGCCTCATCCGTGACCGAGCCTGCGGTCACGGATCTTCAAAAGATGTTTCCCATGACTTTAGGTGGTTTCTCTCCACTCCTCTTTGAAATCCAACTCCCCACAACAACTATTAACTCCCCAAAACTGTACAAACTGATTGGGAGTCTATAAAAGGTTCAAATTTTGAAGGAAAAAAAGGACACTAACACAAATAAGGAAGAAAAGAGAAGAAATCAAATAAAGAAAGCACTTAGAGCAACAAGAAGCAAACTCTAGCAGCACTTCCATAACCATTCCCACCTTCTTTTCTCAAATTTGAAGGTGAGGAAGAAAATTCAAAAGATGAGAAGGAAGTGGAATGGCCAAATTTCATGATATGTTCGTATGTCGGCAATTTTTGAGAGGACGACATTGTCACCTCTGTTTCTCTTATTCGTAGGGCTCCCTAGCCATTGCAAGAGTTGTGAAAGAAGGCTTTCTAGGCCTCATTTTGTTCTTTGAAAATAATAGGTTCAAAATGACACAACTCCGGCTTCATATTTGCCCATTTCGGACTTGAAACAAAAACACAGTCCGTAAGCATGAATGATGAGTTACAGAGGTTTCGATTGATTCCATGGTTAAATGTGATCTTCTTGATGGTTGTCCACCACTCCAAAGTCATAAAAATGGAATTTCAACACTTGAAAGAAGTTCCAAGAAAAAACCATCGCAAACAGGACGAAACCGGAGGCGAAACAGTAACCAAACAGTCACTGTCTACCAGTGACCGAGAGTCTCGGTCACTGGAATGGGGGAGTGACCGAGAGTCTCTGTCACCCCCCCCCCTTTTTCCCCTTTTTTCTACTTTTTTGCATTTTCTTGGTTATTTTATGTACTTTTCTTGAAAATTCCAAGTTGAGATCACATCTAAGACTTGAGGGAGGGGTTGTGAACTTTCAAAATGCATGTAAATAACCTGCATCCCCGTGGTCAGGGCACTTGAACCCATGTAAACAAAGGGAAATTAATGATGAACTATAATTATTTCCCATTCTTCTTAACGCTCGCAGTACGTGAATGTCGGACATTGAATCCATTACACATTTTCCACGTCATTTTTAAGCGTGATCATACGCTAGGGGATCAGTTTAGCTTCCCAAGGAGCGCCGACAAACTCTTCTATACACTACTGCGTAGGAACATAAAAAATACCCAAATTGGTTCCGTTGAACCTAATAAGGGTACAAGCTAAGTTGTGCCAACTCAACATATCAAGACCGTCTGAATTCATATTATACATACTTATCGTCATATCATACATAAGGGAGTTTCGGTCTTGAGAACATATTCAATCATAGAATTTGAAATTACACAAATAACTGATAATCAAATGATACATAGTTAAATGAGCTAATGGAGCTCGAACCCTCTTAACCTTAGCTACACTTATTTTGGCTCACAGGCCATACTCAATAGAAGCTCCAGCACTGATTTCGCCTCAAGGTTCGCTAGGAAGAATAGGTACATGATTAGATCATGTTGAGGGCAAGGTTGCTTAAGAATATGAATACAATTAGATTGAGCAATTATCAAGGATAGTTACTAGCCAACCCTATGCTGGATAATCCATGTTTCCAAGGTCATTCAATACGATATATTCATAAAACGTCTGGTGTCGTTGTGTTACCAAAATCTCGGTGTTACATTATGTATGCAAAAGACACCTCTTCTTATGCCAACACCCATGACATAACATTGGAAACTGACCAGAAAATCAAGAGGGAATGAGTGACAGCTCAACACTCTTCCTTCGTAGTATTTGATTACCGTTGGGCTAATTTGTTTGAAGTAAGGGTACTATTTTTAAGGCCATACATGGTCTTTAATTATATGTAATGTCTTAAGGGTAAGAACGGCTTATATCATATCTCTAAGGTCTCAAAATAAGGTTAGAACAACTCCCAATTTAATTCCCATTTAAAGAAATAGAATAAGGTTTTAATAAAACTGGGGGTACATTTGCTCCCTTATTACTCTCGTGAATGGTCCTAGAATATTCCTAACATGTGTATATGTTTCCCCCTAAAACATTTCCATAAATTAGCTCTTATTTTCATAAAATAATTGTGCTCATATAGAGCTTGCCTCATGAACATCATGAGTGAGTTTCGTAGAAGATTTTGGACACTAAAATCTTATAAAAAGTCAAAAATATGGTTTATCATTATTATATCCAATAAAGTATTCAAAAGTATTACCCATATTTCTATACATACTACTTATCTGAGCTTCGGTAAGTCCCCATATTATGATAATTTTAGATATTATTATGGTTGTAGAAAATTTAGATAATCTAATGATAATTTTTAGAATATCTCGGCCTCGGCTCCACCAAAGATCAAAGGTGTAGCCTCTCCTTATACCCCACGATGGACTATGGAATGTCCTTGGTAAGTTATTTGAACAATTTTTTAAATAAAAGTTACAACTCGGAATTTCTGATGCTCGACCGATCGGATAAGGTGTCCGACGGTCGGACACCTCCTAGAATGGGAATTTGACCGATCAGGCTTCAGGACCCACGGGTCAGCCTTGAAGCACTCTGCTATGGGTAAAATTAATTTCATACTTATTTTCCTCCTTTCTTCTTGGCTCCTTCCACTCTCATTCATCAAATAAGTCTTTTAATTACTCCTTAACACCAACCCACATCATTAATTTAAATTACATTCTCATTAATTATTAAAACTTAATAATCTAAATCAAAAAGGAAATGAGCTATAAATTGGCATACATCGAGAGTTCATCAAGAATCAACATATTTAACATACATGTAGTGATTATAAACAACTATACTTGCCTTAACTCGGTGCTTTACCCAAATCTAGCTCTTCCTTTGGTTTGATGGTGGAGAAAACACAATCTCTAATCATAAATAAAACCCTACATGAAAATAGATGAAATGGGGATGAGATGGGTTGCATGCAACGAGGTTGAGTCCCATTGACTCTATGAAACTCAAGGAAATGAAATGGTGATGAAGCTTTTACCTCAGGCCTTCTACAAGCACAAGGAAGGAAATGATGCCCTAGATTCCAAGAGGGAGAACAAGAAGAGTGAAGAGGAAAAAAAAGATGCTCAAACTCTTTACATGCAAAGCTTTAATTGCCCAATCTAGAGAGAAAATGAGGAAAAGAGCATGGAAGGAAGAGAGGAAACCGATGGCTCCAGCAGAAATGAGAGAAGAAAAGAAGGATGAAATGGGTTTCTTGGTTTTTAAATGGATTGGGTTTTTGGAAATTACAAACAGGCCCTCTAGTTTTAGATATTTCCAGTTTGAGTCAGTTGAGCTTAAAATGGGCTGAGATGAATCTGAATCGAGTTAGGCCAAAGATGAAAATGACCCACAAGATGAGACACAGTTAATGTAATTACTATGATGTTAATATGATGCAAACCATGAGACTCTAAATTACAATAAAGTCCTTGCCTACCTAGTTTTGGTCAATTCTAACCCAACTATCTATCTATGACCCAATAAAAATTAAAATCAAAATAAATTAAGACTAAAATACATTAATTAATAGGAAATCAAGTTTAATTAATATAAATTACAATTAAGTTGGGTCGGGACCTTACATGATATTATCAATTATATTTTCAATTTGGGTGAGGATTCTCAGAAAATAAAATTGTCAAAAAGATTCTGAGGTCTTTACCTACAAAGTTTGATTCAAAGGTTGATGCAATTGAAGAAACTAGGCATCTTAACACCCTCAAGGTCAACAAACTGGTTGGAAATCTTCAGACTTTCGAAGAAAACCATTTAGATAAGGAAAAATCTAAGGTGAAGAGTTTTGCTTTGAAGGCTTTCAAAGAATCAGGTTAAAGAGTTGAAAAGAAATTTGAGAGAAATTCTAATTCTAATTCCAAGAATATTGATCCCCAAAAAGCTGTTTTTGTTTTTGAAGAAATTTAAAAGATTTATGAAGGGGAGTACGTCTGACCTAAAGAATTCTAAATTTAAGAAGATGAATTTAAAAGGAGTTAAATGCTTTGGGTGCCAAGGCTATAGTCATCTAGCACATGACTTTGAAAATCTAAAAACAAAGTCACAAAAAAAAAAGCATTCAATTTGTCCTGGGATGATGATTCTTCTGAAGAAAAGAAAACAAAGGAAAAAGAGCCTGAGTTTAATCCGACATGGTTAATGGCATGTATATAGCTTTCATGGCTAGAACTTCAATAGTTTTTCTGAGAGTGATGAGGCGTCAAATAAAGAGACAGGTGAAGTACGACTCATTGTATGTTGCCCTGACCAACTTTGGGAAAAAAGATTGTATATAAGTGGAAACCTTCCAAAGATCAAATTCTCTCTCTCAAAGATGAATAGTGGATGTACATGCAAAGTTTAAACTTCTGGAAGAATAGAAAAGTTCAATGAGTGAAAAATATGACTCATTTTATGATACTTTGAGCTACATGCAAAAGAATTGGAGTGTCTTATGAAAAAGTTAAGTTCGTACCAAGATGGAAAATAAGATGTCTATGGCAAACTGAATATTGTGTTGTTTGAGCTAGATTCTACAAAAGCCTATCTAAAAAAGATGAACGTTGGTTTGAATCTTCTTGATGACATCAAGAGTAATAAGAGAAGGCCTAATGATGTACGCGGTCTCAATTATGATAAATGTGTATCTACTTCAAAGGAAATAGGTAAATCTGTTTTTGTTTCAAGTAATGCATACTCTGCTTCATATGTTGCACATGTTAATAATGTTGTGAGTAGTACCAAAAAGAAGAATGCGTCATGGTCTACACATACAACCACATGTCATCAATGAGGAATTAAAGGACACATTCATCCCCATTGTACTAGGCTAAGAGCTTTACCTAAAAACAAGTACTGGAATAAACAATTTTCTAAGCTAAAAGTCAAGACAAGAGCCATCTGAGTGAGAAAATTTGAGTTGCCTATTGATTTGGTACGCACTGTACTGAAAGTTACTAATTCGTAAGTGTGGGTACCAAAGACTTCTAGCCTCTAATAAAAAAGATCAATCTCCCATCGCCAATGTTGTTACGAAGATACAATTAAGGGGGAAGTTACAATTAAGGGGAGCTATTGCTATGTCCTAATTGATAGATACATTGCATGCTGACATCAATCTATTTGTCAATTATTGACAAAAGGGGGAAAAAGTTGAATTCAAAAGGGAGAAATGAAGATTTGAAGATTCAGAACTATTGAACATACATGGTATTTAATTACTACAGTCGTTTTTTTTAAAAATTCAATGTTAAAGGACGTGAAATGATGATGAATGCAAAGGAATCAAGTCCAACATTCACACATTCAAACGCACAGAAGAATGGGAATAAAATTACAAATCATCATTAAATTCCTTTATGTTTATATGGGTTTAGTGCTCTGACCTCAAGGATGCGGATTGTTGACAAGTTTTAGAAATTCACAGTCCCTCCCTCTGGTCTCAGATGTAATCCAAACTAATCAAAATTGAAAATTTTTCATCAAAGAGAGAAACACAAAAAAATGAAGAAGATAGGGGTAGTGACCGTGGACCTATGGTCACGAACCCCTATCAATGACCATGGCCCATGGTCACTAATAGACAATGGGCAAATTGGCCATTGTTTGCCTCTATTTTTTCCCTGTTTGCTTCTATAGTACCTCTAAGGTGTAGAAACTTGTATTTTTTGGTTTTTTGGGAGTCATGAATGATAACTAAGAGTGCCAAATTTGATCTTAGAATCATCTATAATCTTTGGTAATCACAACTTTGATTTTACGGGCCGCTTTTATACAAATTCGGAAGAGTTACTTTTGTAAAAGAAAATGTGGCACTTTTGTAAAAGCAAATGTGGCTAGAGTTGTGTCATTTTAGTTTGGCTTTCAAGGAATAGAATGAACACTAAGAAGGTTTATTCGTAACTTTTGAGATGGCCTAAAATCCTTCAAGTGGGAGAAAAAAAGAAAAGCATAGTTTTCACTTATCGAACATCTTTTGCACTTGATCGCTTTGAAGTTCAGCCTTCATGAGTGTTGGCAAGGTTTATCTTCTTCCCTAGAATCATTTCTTAGCTTAAGCTTATGAGGGGAAGAACAATGGCAAGAGTTTGGATGCGTGTGGAGTGCCAAGTGCTTGTGGAATCCTCTTGCAGTGCTTTTTGTTGAAATTCTGGAGTCTTGGAACCTTGGAACCCTTTCCCAATGCCTAAGTGTGTCTTTTATAGACTTCATAGGTAGTTGGGGGAGTTATGAGGAGTTGTGTTTTGAAATAAAGCAGAAAAACTACTTGAAATCATTGGGAACCACTTGCAAGTGCCAATGACCGTGGGGGGCCGGTCACTATTAAGCCCATTTATGAGTTTGTTGTACAAGCAACTTGTTTTCATCAATTTAGGTCCCAAACGAAGTCTAAACTCCACGAGACTTAGAGGGATGTTTTCTAGCATATTTTGAAGATGATACAAAAATTTCATCATGTTTTGATCTTTTGAACTTGGTCAATCCTCCTTTTGACTTTTCATGAAAGTTCGCCTTTCTTTTAGCTTTTGGGCTCCAAATGATCTCGGATCATCTTAAAACTTGGAGAAGTTGATGTCAGGCATATTTTGAAGGCTTCATCCTAATTTCATATAATTTGGATTTGTGAAAGTAGGATTTTGATAAGCAGCCCTAAGTTGCATGTTCTAAGTCAGGCTCCCCTTTTATTATAGGCAGTTGATTGGTTTTTCACCCAAATAATGTTCAACTGCTTTGAAACTCTGAGGAGCTAATCTTGACCATATTTTGAGTCTAATCCAAATTTTATCAGCTTTGGCCTTCTAAAAGCATGACTTTGGTTAGCAGCCCCAAGGTTTAGGGGTCACTGACCCTTAAGCTGACATAAAGCTGAAGTAGGGTCAGATGAAGTCCCTTTGACTTGAAAATTTGAAGAGTCATTTCTGAACATGACTTGAACTTTGCATCCAAATTTCATCAACTTTGGTCTTCCGAAAGCTAGACTTCGGTTGGTGACCCTAAGGTTTGGAGGTCACTGATCCAAAGTTGATATGTAACTGAAGTTAAGTCAAATGACATCCATTTTACTTGAAATTTTGCAGAGCTACTCCTAAAGATGACTTGAGATTTCTCCAGGATTTTCAACTATTTTGATCTTCATGAGGTGCCACTTCACACAGTGACATCAAAGAGCTTAAAAAAATAGCCATTTGAACTTAATTTGGATCTAAATGATGTTCAAATGTTTTGAAAATTTGAAAGATGGTTCTTAATTGTATTTGAAGACATCCCGATGAGTCTCAACTAGTTTTACCATATAGAAGTGGCAGTTACCACACTGACCCCAAGGAAGCTGGGAGTTAACCACTGAAACTTGAATTTGAGTTGAAAATTGAAATGGAGTCTAAATGCTTTGGAACTTTGAATCATCATTCCTGAGCATGTTTTAGAGTTGTCATGTAGTTTTCAGTCACTTTGGTAATCCAGAAGCTTGTATGTGTTCACTGACCCTAAGGTTTGAGTCAATGAACATTGAATTTGATGGTTGCTAAGTTGAATGACCAAATGAAGTCCATCAACTATAAAGTTTGAACTGCTAAACTCTGAGCTCATCTGAAATCTTCTGAATGAGTTGCATCAGCTTTAAAGATCTAGATGCAGTACTTGACATGGCATTCAATAACTCTAGAGTTTATGTGCCCCTGAACTTGGAATTTGCTTATGATGTCTATACTGTAACACTTGTAATGTTTTGTGATTTTTTATGGGTCAATAAATGTAATAATATAATTATAGCTTTATTTTTAGGTAAATTGAATATATATGGAGTTTTGTCCATGAATTGTCAAAGGGGAAAATTAAAAAGATTTTTGTATGTTGTCTAATTCATGGGTTGGAAAACAATTTGGGTCCATTAAGTTGTATTTTATATTTCTTTTAGTATGGACTGTGGTATGAGTCATTAAATGCACCAAAGTGAAAAAATTGAAGAAAAAGCGACAAATTGTAGTGTTTTAAAGTGTTTTTCGGAGGATAACATGGATTAACAAGGTCATATCTCACAAACCGAGCATCGAATATCGGTAAACGACCTACCTTTGGAAAGCTTGTTTAAAGTAAATATCCGTAGAGCTGAGATTGCATTAATTAGCAAAGCTATGGTCTCAAAAAGTTTATAGAAATTTGTATTGAATTTCATCTAATCAAATTGGCAAACATCTAATCAATTCAACTTTAGACAGAAGCTTTATCTGATCGATCAGGGGACTCACAAAAACCCACCGACCTACGCGAATTATTTCCTGTTTGTGTTAAAGTTGCTTATTTTGTTTCTATTTGGGCTTCAACCTTAAGGCACGAAATGTGGGTTATAAAAAGGGATTTTCTCTCAACTCTAAAGTATCCATTTCCTTAGTCTGAGCAAACATTACTCATTAGAGATTCCTTTTCTCTAGAGCATTCATTAGAGAGTTGAAGTGCTAAAGCTTTGTTCTAGAGAGTTGTTACTTTTACATCTCCTATAGAAGTTTTAAGGCCATCTTAAGTGATCGAGGTGCAAGTTGATCAAATAGTGAACAGTGCACGTTGAAGGAGTGTCCACGAGCGAAATGAATTACAATAAGAAAAACTCAGTCCTTAGGGTATGAAAAAGGTTTAAGAATATCTTGTAACTGTTTGACTTTGCTTGATAGTTGATCCTTATTGGATTTATGGTTTTTTTTATGTGGCTGGATTTTTCCATGTTAAAATCATGCCTTCTTGTTATGTGTGCTTTTGTTAATTGTTTTTATTTTCACTATGTTTTTGCATATTGTCAGATAGTTTTGTATTCTGGGAATCCCGCTAAAACCTTCAATAGCAACCCTTTGGACAGCTTCCCATCAGTGCGACTCTCTGAAGCAACCATGAGTTAGAGGTTTTTTTTGAAGACTTAGAATTCTAGAGACACCATGATTACAGTGTTCATACCAACGGTCTTGTTAGTCATCGGATTAAGTAAGAGCTTAGTATCAACTTAGACACACTGGTATTCTTAGACTGCATACCTGATCCAAGCGATGTACATCATCTAAATGAAGCAAAAAAAAAAAAAGATGATCTCTCTAAAGCCAATTACCGAACAACTTATGAATATTGTTGTTTTGCTAAAATGAGAGGGCAATAATGTTGTTCATTTGTGGTGACTGTGGTTAACTTTACGTTTTTTCTTTCAAATTAATTACCTTCTACGATGTAACCCTTCCAAATCCATAGTTTCCCTTTTGTTCAGCTTCCTAAAAAAAAAAAAAAAAGAAAAACACTCACACTTGGGTAAAGCTGGGCCAACTTGATGTCATGCCTCGAGCCCAAGATAGTTCATTACAGATAGGCCTATGACGTGACACACATAATCCCATGTAATCCGTACCGTACTTAGGCAGATTTGAATTTCCACAAGAGAATTTTCTCAAATCATATGCCATAACGTGGAAGGAAGATCTATGAATAGAAAAGTACTTATTAATCTACGGAAACATTAGTGCTATCATACCACTAGTGATAGTAGAGAGCATATATGAATACTTGTTTAAAGCATTCCATAGAAAAATGCATAAATAGATAATGGATTCAATACGATCCTAATGAAAGTCTACATGTCCAAATTCATTTTAAAAGTAACAGTGCATAAGTATGAGATGGTCAAGGATCAATAATAATACATGTCCTCCATTAGGAAATAAGCATCAGTCTATCAAATAAAATATGATGGGATAATAAATGGAGTAGTCCATATTCCATGACTTTTAAAACGCCGTAATCGTGAGATGCTCTATTGTATCTGTCCAATAAAAGATATCATCAGCTGCCCACTCAACCGAACCTGAAGGAACCTATGCGGGATCCTCTGGATTCACGAGAATAACCATGTTTTTGTCATGATTTGCTTTTGCAACACCAAGGGTAGCACCCTAAGCATGACAACTCAACAAGAATAGGCAAGTAATACTTTAAACACATGGTTTTCAATAAGGAAATAAAGACATGATCAATTTATAAGATGCCAATAATAGTCCACTAAGCATGTTAGCATTCATAATGAACATATGTATAAGAAAATCAATGTAACAGAAATATACTCGTAATTTTGGCAACCACATTACTAGTATCCTCCCTAAAGGAGAGTATTTATTAGGACTGTAAAGAATTAGCTAGCTAATCTGGTTACCCCTTAGGAGCATCGACTCACTCCATAGGAAAAACCAACTGGAGTGGAGCATATCTGAAACTCATACTTAGCCCCACGAAGCGTCATAGAGTCAAGCTCAATGGTGCTAACTCTATGAAAAAATAAGGATAACAAAATCGTACAATCGTGCGTATCTTACTTGCTTGTATATTAGGATTTGCACATTTATCTTTTGCATTAACTTCATGTATCATGATGTCAACAGCAATTGAAAAGAAGATAGAAAAAATAATCGAGCTAATAACATAAGAGCAAGTGAAAAATAAGGGAAATCATGGCAATATGCATAAACTTTCAATTTATTAAGAAACAAGGATGGTTACAAACCAAAATATTCTAAAATGCCTGTGCCCTTAGCTTTCCACTTCTGTGTGACTATAGATCATCCAATGCTATGTGTTATCGAATTTCTTGGTCTCGCATTGTGTCTAAATACGGACATTAGACTCCTATACCCACATCGAAGGGTATGACAATAAGACTAATTAGAACATCTAATAAGGATGGGCGATAGCCAATACTTTCCTTGTGTACCCAAATTAATTTCGTTGAACGAGGTTTGAGGTATATTGATTCCAAAAGTCAAGGTCCTACAAAGTCATATGGTTTACTAGTATTTTATTGTATTACTTGACCCCTTGATCAAACTTAAGGTTTCTTAAGTATACTTAACTTCAAGTCAAGTTTCATAAGTCTTAAAAAGAAACATGTTGAAAAGGCTTTCAATAGATAAGAGGATTTAACTGGAAAAATCCCCTTATATCGGTTATAGACCTAAAAAGGTCCAAGAAGATGTTAGTGCCCAGAATGGTCGCAAAGGACTATTGCAATCTATTTTTTCCATTTCCCTTCAGAAGGGATATCGCTGCTCTTCAAAACAGAACAAAATCGTTAGGCCCTTCTTTTTCCCCCTTTTCTTTGTCTTTTTTTCACCCTTTTTCATCATCTCCTTCTCTTAATCTCCTCCATCGATCGTGGGTGCTAGTCCCAATGCTATCGAACGGTTCCTTTTCCTTTAACCACTTGCATATCTTGGGTTGTTGTCTTCTTTGTGGGCTACACCACAAGATCGAGGGGATTGTACTGAACTCAATGTCCTAGTGGTCCGAACAGTTCCACTATGGCGAATCAAGTACGTATCTTGCATGGATTTCACTTTTTTCTTTGGTCTTTCTATTTAGTATGGGTGTTTTTGGGTTTTTCTTCCTCCTTATAAAGGATTTGATTTTAGGTTTTTAATCTCAGTATGATTTTTAGGTTTTCATCTATTTTTCATAGAACGTAAACAATATTAGAATTTTGTGACCCAAGTTATCTGCATTCTGAAACTTAGCAACAGGATAAATGTGTTTGGGACTGGATAAAGAATGAATGTTCAATTGTGATTATGAAACTTAACAACTGTAATAGCATATACGATTTCTTAGTTAAAAGGAATTTGTGCTTTCGCATAGTCTAGATCTTTGGTCAGAAAAAGCAACCCTTACTAACATCTCATTGACAATATCAAAGGATATTGTTTGTTTTCATAGTTGAAGGATTTTATGATTGAGTTAAAAGTGATCAATATAGAACTTCTGAAAGCATCTAATTAGTACTAAAGATTCATCTTTTGTGTGATAGCTCTTTTTGCTGAAAAGATTAAATAAATGGAAGTAGAGAATAATTGTAGTAACTGCTTAATCATGGTCATCATTTAAGAATATAGTTTATATATATAATTTTGTTGGATTGAGGTTTTTTGAATAAATGTAGATGTTTTAAAGGAATAAGCCTTGCCAGCTTAGTTGTTCTTTAAGAGTTTGCAAACATTTTTAAAATTTTTGGTGTTACAATATTTTTCTTAGCCATAGTGATAAATGATCACTAAGCACTTTGTCTGTGACCTGGTTAAATGTGCAGTTGACATGCTTACGTGAAGAATATTACAAAACCTACTGTAATTGAAATCATATGTCAGTAGCAAAAGATGCATATATGATACAAAAGTGGTTGGTGCTACAACATGTTTAAGATATATAGTGACTATAAGAAAATGGAAATAGAGTATTCTTTAATGAGAGGAGTTTTTTTCATTATCCATAAGATACATGCCTAACAAATTATTATATATTAACCTGATTGGTCTCAATTAGAAATCAGGTACAATTGATTTTGATAGTGAGCTATTCGTCTTGACTCTCCACTTGATTTTCTAACTTACATCGTAACAAAAACATACGTTCTCTCTCGCACGTCTCTACATAGTTGTCTCCTTAACTCCACTGCAATGGTTTCCCAAGCAACCGTAACTCCTACGCTCCTTTTCATTTCTCATTAACTCTTCCTTTCATCTTGGTTTCCAAGCATCTATTCTTTTCTTAACTCTCCCTTTCATCTTCGTTTCTAAGCATTTACTCTTATCTAACTCTCCCTTTCCTCTTCATTTCCAAACATCTGCTCCACATAACCATTTCTAACCCTACGAATCCTAACCCCGTCTCTCAACTAACAGTCACACATTCGACTCTCTTCATCTCTAAGATACGGTTCTATGCCCTTGTTTTAGGATTTACAATGAAAAATCAGAGCTTTCTAGAGATTTTTTTCACTAACCTTTTTTTTATTATTGTTTTTACTATTACTGTTTGGTCTAAGTTTTATTCTTCTTTTCCAACTTCTGCATTTTTTTTGTTTTGGTTTTGGAGTTTGGAATTGGAATGTTGAGGGTTTTGGTCAATTATTGTGTGAATGTTGGGATTTGATAGTTCAAGGCCCAATTGTTCATAAATGGAGTTATAGGTACCGATGTCATTCCTTGCTTATGCTGTTTAGTTGTTCTATTTTACAATTGAGTAGCTACTTACCATGGATGAAATTGTAGCAATCATGTTCAGACCATTACAAGCTACAAGAAACCTTGATTTGCTTGTAATGTTTTAGAATGCAATCTAACTATCAAGGCTACTTACCTACTTCCTCACTTGTGCTTCCATTTCTTATTTGATTATTAAATAACTTTTATCATAATGAAGGAATGATCTAAACATTGATTAATGTTATACTCCATGCTAATTGTTTAACTCATTTGTAGGGTTTTCTTTTTTTGTTTCCTCCATATTCTACTTTTTCTTCCTTTTTATTGAAAATTAAAATTTTCAAGGAGTGGATGTTTCAATGTGTGCAAAGATATCTATTATGCATGATGTGAAGCAAACATCTAAAGTAATTTTTGTTTATTTTTTTTTCTTTTTCATATGGGCAGATTATGGCGGGCCCACATGTTTGAATGCCAAGTATATATTAGAGCCCATTGATCCAGTGGACCTAGAAATTTTGTTTTAAGGATGCAAACCTAAACAAACAATTGGATATGAGACAAACTCAGAATTTTCATGTGGATTTTGGAGATGAACGCAATAATTTTATGAAATTTTTTTAAGTAGGGCAAGAATTTTAATTATGGTTTTAAAAAGGACCGAGATCTAATAGGTGTGTCCACCCCCACACGAATGTATTTGGGTCAGCCACTGATTGATCACATGTTTCATCTACTCAATAAGTTTTCATTTTTTTTATTTTTTATTCCTCAGTACTATTACTTAGATTTGGAAGTGTAAGGCTCAGTTGTTTTGAATCTAGCTTAATTGGCATCTTTTATCTAGAGAAAAGAAGACTATAGCCATCTATTTTAACTAGCATTTTCGCTCCAATATCTAATCACATCGTTACTCATATATTAAAGAAATTGAGAACCACATCTCTATACCTCTTACAGACTCTAATTTTGCAGCTTTATACGAGATGGATCAAAACTCATACTAAAGAAATCACACTATTTTTATGCATAATGCAAATTCTATTCACAAAAGATGGTTGGTTGCCCATGATCAGCATGGGCACTTGCTATCTTCGTGCAGTAGAATACTAAATATTAAAGCTATCTTCCTCCAGTAAACTACTAAATGTCAAAGCATTTCATGCACGGTAATTAAAAGAAAACCTACTTTGAAATGAATTACTATAATGATTTCCCATACTAAGAAATGAAGTCAAAATGGCACTTTAACATAACCAAGCGAAGAAAAAGAATAGGAGAAAGTGAGAGATGCTCAATTTGAAGAGTGGCCTATTAGATATGAAGAGCGGCCTTTATGGCATAATGAAGTGCACCTCAATACAAATCAAATGAACTTGAATGTTAGGGTTATTTAAATATCATTTGACACTTTTATTATGAATGCCATGCTTTTTATGAAGAATCTCAAAATCCTATCAACCTAATTGTCTTGTTGGAAACTTTGTAATTCTAAGAATTTCAGCTCTAACTACTTTTTGTGGAGTTTTTTTGGCAAATAATGTTTGGATCATACAGTTGCTAGAAAAAAGACCAAAGGGCACTGAAAATATCCTCTTGTATGGCCAAGGAAACCACATCTCTAAAGCAATTTATAAATAATTGGTATGCCTCTGCTAATGCTTGTTTTATATATTGATTAGACTTAGATATGTTTTTGATTATCTTATTGCTAACTATCCACCGTCTCAATTCTTCCAATGTTGAAAGGTACCTGACCAGTATAGATGCATCCCTAATAATCCCCAAAAAAAGAAGTAGCACCTCAATACAAATCAAATAAAGTATGTCCAAGAGACCGGACTACATCATCTCTCGGAGATAGACAAAATGACAATTGACCATGCACTGATATCTGCCTTGATTGAGAGATGGCGTCTTGAAATAAATACTTTTCAGTTTCCATGTGGTGAAGCCATGGTGACTCTAGAAGATGTCTCATATATATATGGCCTTCCTATCAATGGCCCACCTGTTGTTGGATGGACACGCCCCAAGAATAAAACGGTGGAAATATGTGAAAACTTGCTTGGGAAAAGGCCTCGTCCAGAAGTTGATACACAAGGTTTGTGTATTAAATTTAAGTGGCTTGATAACAACTTTACCCCCATTCGAGAGTAAGCGTAAAGGTCAAAAGACAAAGAAACTCTCCAAAGAGGAGAAATCTGTTATACTAGGGCCTTCATTTTTCATCTGGCTGCTGGCCAAATTTTCAATAACTATTCTGGATTGAAAGGGGCAGCTTACCTTCTCAAACTCTTCACCGAATTCACGCCATTTGCTTGGGGCCCTGCATGTCTTGCCAATTTATACCGAATGTTGGGTAAAGCATGTAGGTGGAAAATTGAGGACAATGTGGTAAACGGAGGAAAAGAACAAGAGGGTTCCCCTAAAAAACAAATGAAAACAAAAAGAAAACCTTCTCCAGACAAGTTCAAAACAATAACTTGTCCTTTGCAACTTCTTGAGGTCAATGGCAATGAAATATTATTATGTCTTCTTTATCATTTCTTTAAGCAGAATTGATGTGTACTCATACCTTTGCTATTTGCACAGATTTGGGCTTACTCATAGATGTCTATAGGACGGTGCCCACAACCTAAGCATAGTTGGAAAAAGGACATCGATTTCCCTTTATTTAAGACATGGGAAGCAAGATTAAGTGAGCCCAGTCCTTTAACCACGGTGGAGGAGGTTCGTCATCAGTTGAATCATATGGCTGCTGATGGGGTAAATTAATTTAGTTGTTTGTTTCAATACCATATTTTAAATTAATTTATTTGTTTCTTTAAATACCTTATATTACTCCTTACTCAATAAATTTAAGTCCTTTTATATTTGCATGTAGTTTGTCTGGATGCCGTATGCTAAGTAAGTTCTCTCAAAACATGTACCAATCGTTGATCACATGCTCTTTGTATCAGATGTAGTACTGATTCATTATTAGATTCTAGAGAGACACAATGCCAGCAGGGTGATGAAACAATTCGGCCTAGCCCAATTAGTCCCCCCACCATTTCACATGCCATTTTTAAGGGTGGAAAAGTAGAAAGAATATCCCGTGATTATTCCAACATCCATGATGAGGCTAAACCACTTTGGTTAGAAAGGCAAGATTGTGTGACTAAGGAAAAAAAGATTTGTCTAAAGTGCATACAAAAGAGTATGACACGTGGTTTGAGTTAAACACTCACATGCGAATAGGCCTAGCTGGAAAAAAAAAGGCACTTCGAGATGAAGAAATTTCTAAGGACATCCTAAAGGCACAAGCAAAGGCCAACCACGATGAGACTTGTTGTCCAGTAAAATGTGTACAATGTTTGCTTAAAATTATTTTGAGTTTTAGTTTTTATTATGCAATATTACTAACATTTTGCTACAAAATTTATAGGTCAAGGAACTATTCGATGCCATGGAGAGATCTATAGATCGGATAGATTCAAGAGATACAAGCTTTGAAAAGTTTAAGACCTCAATGTAGAAGAAGATTAAAAGGTTTAGAACTGGAATGGCAACATCTTTTGATAACTTTGCTGTGGGAAATTCAAGCAGCTCGTCGTCGGATTCAGATGACAAGGACGTAATTTACTTTCTATTTTACTAATTACATTGAAAAGAACTACATGCTATAACAGTTTGATTTTGTTATGCAGGATAGGACACCAATGAGACCAAAGAAAGCAATTCATAAATTCAGAAGCACACGTAAAAACATTGAGGGCAATTTGGGGTTAATTTCTAACTCCCCTTCAGATCCACCATCTCTTAGTTCACAACCTATCAAGTCCAACCCACCTCCAATTCACTAAGTCTTTTCAAATCTTCCACCTTTAATTTTTGGGCAGCCACCAGTTGTAGAAATAACATCTCCTTTACATGAAGTATAATCTCATGTACTAATTCTAGAGATTATGTCCACTCCCACACATGAAGGTCCTTCGAAGGTGCCAAGTTTAGAGATCATTGTGAGTCCCTTGCACAAAACAGGATGTCAACCACCTATTGTAGAAATCATGTCCACCCCCTCACATGAACAACCTCCTATCCCAATTGTCATTTCTACTCCTATCACTCCGATAGATTCTTTGATTAGGAGGATCAAACAACTTCCCCGAATGCGAAAGATACCGGTTAAATTCAAAACTATTCACATTTGCTTGGGCAGTGGGGATATAAATTGACTGAGTAGGAGAAGTTTTTTCTCAATGGGTTTAAAGCGTTGTATGAAACAAGGTTAGATTTTATGCTTATTGAAATGATTATTTTACAAACTGGATATGTGTTTACTAATGTTCACTGCCATATATTCAATTGTTTTACCATCGCAGAAAGGATGAATTGAATGTATACTGCACACTAGTGTCCAGTGATGTCTTGTATAAAGCCTTAGAGGATGGAACATGGTTGTGCACTAATATAATGTATATGGTTTGAAGTATTGGACGATACGTGCAGCGATACTTATTTGTTTGATCTTAGCATTTTGGTATGACACAATAAATTTTGGCTCATCAGTATTGTACTTTTCATTACTATTAAGTAACATGCATCACACTTCTTACCATTGTTTGGATCAAATATGTAGAGTTGATGCTTGATAAGGAGACATGTCATCACGCAGAGCATAACATCTTTGGTGTGAATGGTGAAAATGTCTGGTTGGGGAAAATTTACAGAACACTAATTTTTGTACTACATTATATCGATCATTTCACAATACTTGTGGGTTACACAGATGATAAAATATGGGAGTTTTATAATAGTTCAAACAGCAATCATTATTCCTTAACCAATGCTGAGAAATTTGTAAGTATATCATGGTGCTTATTAACCTTTTAAATGATCATCCACTGTTACACATTGATTGTTTGTTTTTTATTGTTAGATTGGCTGGTTGAATGAGAAGTTTAGAGAGTTTGGCTAGGCAGACCCATACCTGTGGAGTTTTATTAGGAAAACCAACATTCTACAGCAAGACAATGGCAATGATTGTGAGTTTTTACGTTAACATTTGCAGAACATTGTATCTTTCGATGACCAATCAAATTCACTCAAGCTAACGTACCATATTACAGAAGTAAGATTGTAGTTGACATATTCAAGAGGAGTTTGGAAAATAATACGTACAGATTAGATGTACAAAAGCTATTGAAATAGAAATAGTAATGTTAGCGGACGTTATCGTGTTTTCCAATCAGTCATTTTTTAAAATTTTCTTAGCACATTGTAACTGCTTTTGGACTGCTAAAGAGCTATAACAATTTGTACATATATAGTTTGTGAATATACTAACCTTGAATGTAGTATAATGATGTTCATGTAATTCATTTTGAATGAATGAATGTGGTTTAGTGATTTTATATGGTAGATTGTCAGTATGAAATGCCATATTTATGTGTATAATGTGTAATTGTTAATGTGTTTGTATATGCGTTGAAATGTGTATGTACAGGGTAGCGCAAATGAAGTGAATGTGGAGGTGAATGTATTGGAAGTGCAGGTGAATATGGAGTGAATGTGGATGTGAATGTGCTGGAATTGTTGATGTGTATGTGAATGTGGTGACAACGATGTTGGAAGAAACTCTCCTAGGTTTTCTATGTTGATAGTGTGTTTATAGGTTAATGTGTTGGAAGTGTGCTTCAGGTGAATGTGTAGTTCTCTCAACAGTATCCATTCCCAGACTGTGTTCAGTATTTGAGGTTAATGAGTTGGGATATGCTTGTAACAGGGTTAAGTCACTAGTTAAGTAAGAGGGGATATCGCTACCCAAGCTTTATGAAATTTCAGCATCTTGAGTGGTAGAGATATCCAGTTAAGAGGGGATATCGTTGCTCGTTTTGTGTGTCCTTAAGCATGGGTATCAGGTTTAAGTCACAGTTAAGAGGGGATATCGTTGCCTGTTCTGAGTGTCCTTAGCATGGGTATCAGGATTAAGCACAGTTAAGCGGAGATATCGCTACCCAAACTTTATGAACTTCAGAATCTTGAGTAACAGGGATATTCGGTTAAGAGGGGATATTGCTGCCCGCTATGAGTGTCCTCAGCATGGGTATCAAGGTTAAGTCACAGTTAAGAGGGGATATTACTGCTCGTTCTCAATGAACTTTAGTGTCTTGGCAGGAATATCCCCTCTCATGTCAGGATTAAGTCACAGTTAAGAGTGGATATCGCTACCCGTTCTGAATGAACTTTGTGTCCTGGGCAGAGGTATCCATCTCATGTCAGGGTTAAGTTACAGTTAAGAGGGGGTATCGTTGCTCGTTCTCAATGAACTTCAGTGTCTGGGTAGGGATATCCCCTCTCATGTCAAGGTTAAGTCACAGTTAAGAGGGGTATCACTACCCGTTCTGAGTGAACTTTAGTGTCCTGGGCAGAGATATCCCTCTCATGTTAGGTTAAGTTATAGTTAAGAGGGGATATCGCTGTTCGTTTTGAATGAGCTTCAGTGTCGTGGGCAAAGATATCCCCTCTCATGCCAGGGTTAAGACATAGTTAAGAGGGTATATTACTGGCATTTCACTTGTGTCCTAGGCAGGGATATCTCCTCTCATGTTAGGGATAAGTCACAGTTATCACTCCCCATTGTGAATGAAGTTCAGTGTCTGTGTGTAGGGATATCCCCTCTCATGTTAGGGTTAAGTCACAATTAAAAGGTGATATTGCTGCATGCTATGTATGCTAGTGTCTTAAGCAAGGATATCCCCTCTCATGTCACCAATTAAGAGGGGATATCGCTTTATATGACAGAGTATCCCTAATAAAAAAGAGTCTTCACTCACAAAATGCATTATATATCACTGCAAAATATTATGCAACCATTCTTTTTACAATAAACTCAACTTCACATTACACCAACAGATCCATCATATTTACATCATTTTTTTACACTGATAAATCCATGGTATAGTAAAAAAAATATGAGCATATGTACATATCAAAAGATGGTGTTGTTTCTATCACAATATATATATATAGCACTGGTGCTGTTAAGCTTCACATATCATAAGTTTTGTGGTGAATTACGACATCTTTGATAGTTGTGACCCCTTTGTTTACAAATTGAAATAGCACCAAAGTATAGTAAAAAAATATGATTATATATACAAATCAAAAGATGGTGTTGTTTCTATTACAAAAATATATATAGTACTGGTACTATTGAGCTTCACATATCATGGGTTAACTGGTGGATTACGACAACTTTGACGGTTATGACCCCTTTGCGTACAAATTGAGCACGTAACTTTTCTACGTTGCTGGGTCATGTTTTTGGTTCAGATTCTATTATTCTTAGGACGACTAGGTTGCTTGGTAGCATGAGGGGGTAATATCCTTTGATCTGAGTTATGCTCCCATTGTCTTCTATCACAAGTAGGATGCAAAATCTTATTTATGTCATTTGATTTGAAGATGTAAAGAACTAATGTTCACAGAAATCATACGGATTTAAGTTTCTCATTTTCATTACTGCTAATGCATGTGAACATGGGATTCAAAGTAATTCCCGCCTTTGACATGTGCATTTCCTCTGATCTAGAATCACCACCTCAATAAACTCTGCAGATTGAATCTGGAATTTAACAAGACCAGCAACGCAAACGTGCAACCAACGAGATTCTTTTGCCTCATGGTTTAGAATTTTTTCCACCCATGGAGTTAGCCGAGTCTTAATCAATTAAGATTGAATTTTTCGCTTTTGGTAGAATTCCATAAGCTTCGCTTGTATCTCCTCCACTTGTGTTGTTATGGGGAGCATTCTGGTGTCCTTTAGAAGACTGTTTGTGCACTGTGCAGCATTGCTAGTAAGCATATCATAACGTCGTTCTTCAATGAATGCATTTGCCCAATGTTGTTTTCCAATTACGTGAATGTAATTGTATGCAGCTTCATCTACAGCCCGAATATCATTCATGTATGCCTCGTACTCACATGGCCTATACGACTTTGCAGCCAATCAAAATTGTCTAACAATAGCATCATCTTTGAAGTTCCCTTTAACATTTTCTGCAATGTGATAGCAACAAAAACAATGTCGCGCACTTGGAATAATGGTAGCTAAGGCAGGTACAAGCCCTTTCTGTCAGGCAGATACAATGGTCAAATTCAATGGCTGACTGAGGGTTATAAATAGATTTTCAAGAAACCACTCCTATCTATCACACTGCTTAGATTCCACAAATGCAAAGGCAATAAGAAATAGCTGATGATTCGCATCATGAGTTATGGCCACTAATAACACTCCTACGTACTTGCCCCTAAGGTATGCCCCGTCAACTGCAATCATTGGTCTCAACGAAAAAAGAAAAGAATGGATGCATGGTCCTAAAGCACAAAAGAATCTTTAGAATCTATCACCATTTGTGGTTTTAATATTTGTTATTGACCTTGGATTTGTCGTCATCAACTCAATGCAATGAGGGAGAATTTGGAAGGACTCTTCGTATGATCCTCTAATGGTACGGAGGGCTATCTCTTTTGCTTTATGAGCCTTTCTGTAGGAAGCATGAGAACCAAACTCTATTTGATACTCGTTAACGATTTCCTTTAGAGTCAACTTATTATTAAATCGAACTCTATCCAAGATAAATTCTGCGATAAGCTCTGAAGATGCTTGTCAATGTGCCATCCCCATCATAGGCTTCGAGCATGAGTGGATTGGATAATAAGTGCGCACTTGAAATTGTGGCCCAGATTCCACAATGGAAGCATGAATACGCGAAAGACAAATTTGATCACTGCAACGCGTCGTAACTTTGGTGCGATTGGTCTTCAAGTGCTTCAATGTGAAATTGTTGTATATTGCAAATTTTGCTAACGTTTTGTGAAACATGTCACGATTAGAAAGCTTTCGCCCTAACCACATCTCACGTGCAGAGTTTTGATACAGCTCCATAATGTAATCTTGGGGAACCATGGTGTCTTCTAATGTAACATCTGACTCGACCAATGAAGCCTTTGTGGTATTTACTGGGTTAGGTAGTTTTTGTAATTGGGCACCTAATAGATGTTGACTTTTTAACTATTGGTACATCAGATACCAACTTGAATTTTTCCACTTCAATAACATAATCAGCCGCTTTAAATTGTTCAAGTGCAACATCAGTAGGTGCTTCTGAGAAATGGATATCATTGTCTTCTTGAGGATTTACAATGGGAATTGCTGGCACAGGTTTGGGATCCGAGAAATGGATATCATTGTCTTCTTCAGGATTTACAGTGGGAATTTTTAGCGCAGGTTCGGGATCCGAGAAATGGATATCATTGTCTTCTTGAAGATTTACGGTGGGAATTTCCAGCACAGGTTCGGGATGTATAACTTCTTTTTCATTGTGGTCATCACTTTTGTATTTGCATCCACGATGACTTGCCTCTCTCCGCATATTGCATCCACCATAATTTTCCTCATCAATATCTATCCATTAAGGCCTTCAATATGAAGAAAAATGAAAAATATGAATTAGAAATTATACTTGATGAAAAATCTTAATAAAAATGATCCTTTTTTAGTATTATAAAAATATTAGGGAGAACATACCTAGATTGGAATTGAGGTGGATCATTTGTTTTACTCAATTCACTTTTGGTAACATATAATTCAACTCATTCATGTATCTTGATGCTCTAAACATTGCATTGACATCCATATCTTCTTCTAGAGTAATATATGAGCATGTAATTCCACTGTGAAAAAGGTATTGTAAAGTTGCCTTCTCAGGGTCCTCTTCTAACTTAGAAACTTTGAACGCAACATTAAGCAAAGAGGTATATGACATGTTACTGGATAGATATCTGATTTTTTGTTTTCCACCTTTGTAAGACAGACGTATACTATTATACTCAATCTCTCCATCGTAGTGGAATATAATTAAAACCTCATCGCAGGACATCCTATTAATACACGAAATAATAGGAGTTGAATTGTATTAGTAATTTTGTAAAAGTAAACAGGTGCACAACTTCTAATGGCACTAACTACTTTAAACTATTTCTTCTATGGAGCATGATTGGGTACCTATATATCAAGTGTTTATGAAAAAAAGAGATGGAAATATCTCATCGTGAATCACATATTCTTGTTGTAATCTAGGAAAATGGGACTACATTAATATGAAAATAAAATAAATAATTTGTCCTGGAAGGTGTCCTAGATAAGAAAAAATGGGATAGTAGCAATGCAAACACTGTGGGATATTAATTCTCAAAATCGATACATATTTCTGTTTAATTTTTAAACTTACCATAATGACAAATGACACAACAGTATATATATCTAACGGGATACGTGAGAGACTCTTCTGTGGTAGATGATTTCAGTCTCTAAAAATATCATTTGTGCTTCTTACTATGTATTTAATATTATTTGATGGGATGAGCAAAATAGATAACTAGGTCATTGAGCACCACACGGTTGAACATAAAAGTTTAAAATACACCAAGATAAGTCTAATAAGAGATAGTGGATGAGTAAAATAAAACAAGAACAAAGCCTTTTCAATGTAGAACTTCATCGTGCAGGAGGTTTATAGGTGTCTTGTCATTTTTTGCACCATTTAGTCCTAACAATAGATAAGAAGTGATTGCTTCAAACGTAGGTATTAAAATGGATTTAAAAGAAATGAGGGTTATTCAAGACCCCATGTAAATTTTCACATTGCCAACACATAAAGTTACATATCTCATTAAACGTCAATAAAATCGCACAGAACATCTCAAAAGAAATCCAAAAAAGGGTGTTTCACACTTCCACTGCATGAGTTTTGCTACGTAGTTCTATTTAATTGACCAGAACTGTGGAAGCATAGTTATGCGTCTACATCGCATCTCAAGCAACTCAAAATAATCAAATGCAAGATATTATGTTCTAGGGTTATGTGTTTACAAACCTCTTTTAATGGAGTCCACCTTCTCTTTCAATTGACTCCACTTACCCCTTTAATGGAATCCACATTCTGATTTAATGGAGTATAATAGACAAATAGCTAAAAGGTGAATGGTAAACAAGGAGCTACACAAGGAAAGCTTAGCTAGAAGAAGAAGCCTAGAAAAATGGGGAAGGAGAAGCGAAGTTTGTCTATATAAATAAAACGATGAGTGGCGATATCCCCTCTTACGAAAAGTGAGAAAAAAATAAACCACAAAGGGCCCTAGGGATCATCTAAGGCAATTCAAGTCTAGTTGGGGCTTTTTGGTTTGCAACAGATGTTAAGGGATTTTTCCGGTTAAATTCCCAATAGATAAAATAAATAATTAAATAATTAGATTTTTTTGGAAAAATAGGGTTTGCTCGATCAATTGGGCATGGGTCTGATCGATTAGACTCAACCTAGGGAGCTAATTTGATTGATCAGACACGTGTCCGATTGATCGAACCTGTGCATTTTTGCCCTTTCGGGTTGTTTGGGTCTAAACCTTCTCCTATTCATTCCCAAACTCTACTAACCCATTTTTCATCATTTATTCCCCCAAATCAAATATATTAAATGCTATTCTACTTCCATCTAATCCCTTTTCCACTTCATTCATTCCAATATTCATAAGCATCATTTTCACCAACAAAGATATCCTCTATTAATGAAGCATGAAGAGGATGATCTGTACAATGCAATAGAATATAGAATAATCAATAATGAACTATAATAACACATACGTATGATACTACTTGCTTATACTTGCCTTATGGTGCTCCCAAAAGCAATACCAAACCCATAATAGTAGAATCCACAAATGTCTTAGCTCACCCAATTCCATATTATTAAGATGACATGAAAGGAAGAAGAAAACATATATGAATTCTGTGAAAGGATAAATAAATGGGGCTAAGTTGAGAAAATTCACTACTACACTATTTAATAATTCAAACTTCAATAAAGATGGAGTTGCTCACCTTGGGGAATGTGCCAATGGTGAAATAGGGCTTTTCCTCCCGACCAAACAGCCAATGGATAAAAGGAGATATGGAAAAAGAAGGTGGTTGCAAGCTTAATGAGACTGAGAGATCTTTTACTCACATACTCTTATTATGGAAGGGTGTAGAAGATAGAGTAAGGAGAGTTTAGGGGTTGTAAGGAGAGCATAGGGGTTTAGGTTCTTGTCTAGGAGGCACAAGGGTTCATAACTATGGGATGTGTGCCTTTATATAAAACGAGGGTCGCTCCAATAGTTTGGGCATTTACTAGCAAGTCCTCTAGTTAGGAGTATGGGCAAGAAGGTCCTAAAGAGTTCTACGTGGGTGACTTAAGTCTAATGGGTAGGGTCCATTTCATGACTTGGATGCCCATGATAAAATGCAAAGAATGTAGTAAATGAATGTGTGATTAACTTAATTAAAATCACACATTGGTCTATAAACTACCTGATCTAAGTTAGGATCCGACCAATTCTATTTACCAAAGAACCACTTAAAAAAATATCATTAATTAGCAATAAACACAAAAAATTAGCAATTAAAACCCATATATGGGGCCGAGATATTGCACTTGACAACCCTACTCCAAGGCCAAAGGGTATAAGCCCTGCCTAATCTAATTAAAAACAGAAGCCTAAATTGTTGGATTGAGCTCGGGTCAGATTGACAGGTTGAATTACAACGATATGTGAAGTGGAAAACGTGTATCAACCCATTGAACCTAGCCATAATTTTTAAGACTAGGAAGTGATAATCCGAAACTAGATCTACTAGGTCGGGTCTCAGGTAGGTTAGATGGCCCTTTTCAGTTTCCACAAGTTTCGCGAGAATAGTTCCCATCTTGTCGCGAGTCGTGACAGCCACCAGCAGAATTCCGAGCATGCAGCTAATCCCTTTTACGCACATACTGAACGGATTCTATTCCTTCTCTATCTTTCTAATAGATGAAAACTGGCGAACTAGAAGTCTAAAAACACAACTTTATTTGCGTATACTGGAAAACGAACGGCACAGACATACTGAAGGCCTGTACAGCTTTACCAGTTTTCATGTTATGATCCCCCAATTAAAAACCTGGGGTTACAGCTGGGCTCATTTGTTAGTTTTTGTGGACTCAATCCATCATTTGATGTAATAAATTGATTAATTTCTTTATTTATCAATAAAATCATGCTTTACTTTCATGAGATGAATGTTATTTTATTACTTCATGCACATGACCAATACGTATGACATAATGGTTCATGAGTTGAACCGGATCCCATTAGTATTTAGATGTGATATATGTGCATAGATGAGATCCACACGCGGGAGATATATGTCACAAATCTTATACTTAAAATAGCTTCACAACCAGTAAAGAGATTGGGCATCTCATTTGATAAGGTTGTAGCACTTTGATCACCATGAGATAGTATGATTTGTTTCGATCAACAGAATGTAAGATTCTGGATCACGGTGCTGGTACATTGGATGTATTGAAGGACCATGAGATGCACCTTATGGAATTCCGTCTCAATAATAAGGTATGCTCTCATAATTCCCTAGCAATAGGCTCTCAATCCTGAGACATTGACGAACTCAAGTTTCTATCTATTCATTTACTTTGAGTCACCAATGAGTGAGGCTGACTATAGGTTAACACCTCGGTGTCTTGGGTATGTGGTAGTAGAACTGTGGGAACGTTGAATGATCAAAATGGAATCTATCTCTATTATCCCCTTGTGCCAATTAATAGATTTGTCATTAGTAAGTGCGCACCCATCTCAATTAAGAGTTAATTGGATGGTACTGATGATTACTGTGATTAATTGGGGCTCAAGGATAATAAGATGTGGAACTTAGATTCGAAGAGACAGATTTATTCCAATTGATCCACGGATATTGATAGAGGGGCCTACTTGTGGTAATTGGGAAGTTTAGGGTCATCATTGTAATTTATTCCTAAGACTGGAGTGCAATTGCATTTATATAGTGGTGTTATTTGCAATTAACTGTGGGCCCGGATTGCACATGAGATGTGGGGTCGCGGTGTTCCAGTTGGAGCCAGCTTTCTAAGAAATCCCTAATGGTCCCCACGCTAGCCCAAGATATTGGAAAACATTAATCCGACTTGGACTCTAGAAATAAGAGTTTTGAAAGGAGAAAGCCGCTAATTGCTTTGGAAGTAAGACTTCTATTTCAATTAGACAAGGGAAAGATTTGGAAGTCTATAAAATCTCTTGGACATCCAATAAGACTCTCCCTCACGCCCAAAACCCTTTCGTGTAAGAGTTGCACGAGTTATTCTCTTCTCCTTTCTTATAATTCCTTGGAGTTTCGAGTTGGGATTTTCTCCTCAAGATTCCACCATTCTTCTCGAGAGAAGAAATCCAATTCGGGTCATAGCGTGGAAGGCTAAGAGGTGTTGAAGAAATCCATTAGAGCACTGCGGATCTCCAAAGGTATGATCTACTTCTTGCATGTCGTAGATTATTTTGGATGTTTAGTGCTGGTAGAATTTTTACTGTACATGGTCACGAGATTGAGGGTAACGCATCCTGGATTGGGTTTTGGTCTTATGGATAGTTGATCCCTGTGTCAAGTGGGTCAAAAGTTTTAAAAATCTATCCACGAGACCCACCTACTTCCAACACCATTCGCGCTCCTACTCTAAGCAAAAAGGGTATGGGCCAAACGAGAGAAGGGTGGTTTGGGCCTAGTTTCTTCCTTATATAAAAAAAAATAGAATGAGAGGGTCATTGTAGATTTTACATAGGATATTCTGAAGAACGTGGGGAGGCATTGCCACACCCTGCGGGTGCTAGTTCCAGCTCCAGACGACTAATCCAAGTACAAAAAAAAAAAAAAAAAGGGGCTTGAAAAGGCAAACCAGACATTGTTACTGTGTCAAATTCGGGTCATCATGATGGCTAAATTAAAACAAAGTAACTTGGATTAGAGGATTCAGTAGCCTATTTGACCAACCCTAAACGCACCAATTTATTGATTGGTTCGGAAATGACAACTTTTGACAGGCATTAATCAGCTGGGTTCTAGCCCCAGGTGAGTAAATTTTGATGCCAAAATATTGGCTTGATTTATGCACCATTTTCTGACTTAATTTACTCATTAATGGTTAAATGAGCATAACTAAACATACATGCGAGTTATTTACATTTAAAAATTACTGCAACCAATTTACCCCAGATAGATTCTTGGAGCCTCCACGCTGAATGAGATACTGCCAGACAACTCCTCGAGTACGAATGCGACTCCTCTTGCCACAAAACAATAAGTTGAACTTTATCCAAACTCCAGTGAATTAGGGACGGGCTACAAGTGGGCACCACGAAAAGTATAATACCGATTTAGTGATTGGATTAGGATTCCCATTTGCCACCCTATGTGAGGGGCTCTTCGCCTATGTTTGGTGGGACACATGGGATGCTGTCCCCTGACAACCACGGGGAAGACGTGCAAGCATGTACTTTGAAATCATAGATGTTATAAAGAGCGTTTCTGATTGTGAATGAATCATTTGAGAGTACATCTAAGTTAGCTTGTAGATTGGGGTCCGTAATGTAACTTAGGTGGAGAAGTGGAGGAAGACAATAGAAGCATACACGGGAATAGTCCCTTATATTTATGGTGCAGTGCTTCGGCTTTGTCGTCATCAGGGAGGACTGCACAGGCTCGATCCTGACCCTTTAGGATTAGAGAATCGGTCATTTCGAATTGCCGTTCTTGCTGTTATTTTCTCTATGAAATGGAGAAGACGGTCGTCTTAGGAATCTATTGTCAATTGGGTATAGCGGGCTTTCATCTCATTGTGTGAACCTGTTGAATGCAAATAAGAGCTGATTAGGGGCTTCTGTCTAGCAAATGTGATTTTATGGGGATCTTTTTGTTTGGTAATAAAAATGATTTCCTACTGTAACTCTTAACAATAGTCAATATGGAAGATATATTTTGCTATGGTACATTTTAGCCATTGTTATTTAATTGAAGATCATATCTCAATCGATTTAGAGCCACATAGTTTTTTTAATTGAATATAATTTCGATCAATTCGGAGACAAGTTTGTGCAATTTGAAGATTCTTTGTTGCCATAGAAAAGGTTCTGATTTTTCTTTCGCATCACAATTTTTTTTTTTTGCAATTTGAATGGTGTTTTTTGGAGAAAAAAAATCGAAAAAAGAAAAAAAATTTTGAACTAATTTTTTTGAAGTCCGTAAAAAAGTCTTTTTTATATTGCATGGTGGAGGAGATTGGAACATTATTTTCTTCAGAACGCGTAATTCCAACAGTAGGCGTATTTGCGCATCGAGTACTTAAAGCTGAGTTTTTACCGGGATTGATCTTCTCAAGTTGACCCACTGTATTCAATCCACTTTCGTCTCTGATTTTTTCACAACGGGTCTATCTTTCGCAAATCCAAGTAATATGCACTCACCTCCCTCCAAAAACCACACTCCCACGGCCAAGGGACATGAGCATAACCACTGTTTGATTTATTCACAAAATTATCATACTTATAAAAAACCATAAAACTTTGTGGCTTCAAAATTGGGTGTTGAGATTAACTTCTCAGAGTGATACTTGACCCAATCAGTCTTCTGCACGTATAACGTAATAACCTATCGCCAAGAATTTGATAGAGAACTAATGGTAAGAAGTGACAATTCTCACCTGCTGCTTAGTGTTTGTCCTTGGGCAGCCACTTTTCCTCGCGAGAAGGCCTTGTTATTTGGGGTCAAATCTAGGGGCAGCAATGTGGGTGTGGTCGTTCTCATCAATTTGTGGTTCCCTTTCAAAACCTATATGAAAATTCTGGATTTACTTTAAAAATTCAATAAAAATTATAGTTCCTTTTCAAAATCCATATGAAAATCCTCTATTTGCTCCCAATTCCCAACTACCTATTAGGAGCCACACCTCTCAAATGAAAATCTTGGGTCTGCTATTGTTGTTATCTTGTTCCCGGTTTATCTACTTCTCTAGTTGAGGGCTTCACTACCTCTCCCGAAAATCTATGGATAAAAAAAAACAAAAGAATGAAAGAATTTGATGGATGCAGAACATGGGCACCACTTTTTAATAGTGCACCCAGGTTGCCACGAAGAAGAAATGATTTTGTACAGCAGTTTTGTTTTGTTTTATTTTGTTTTTTTGGTAAGCTCTCCATTGAATATTCTAACTGACTAACGAAACTTTTTGATGCATTGTGGCTTTGCCATGTACCATTTAAATACTCCCAAATAAGTTGGTAATAAAAGGCTTACCTACTTTAATGTTAATTTTACTTTGAGAAGTGATTTTAATGATAATGTATAATGAAATTATTAGTAGCAAAGTCCGATTTATGCAACCAATGTAGAAGATCTAAGTTAAAATGAAGAAGAATTGAATCAAATTAATGGTTCACACATGTGGCACGCCGAGATGTTGGGGCAGAGGGGGGGGGGGGGGGGGGGGGGTTGTGTTTCCATTTTGTACGTGTTAAATCAGGCTACAGCGATTGACGATCATGCAGAAATTTACGATTTGGTGTGAAAAATCTTTTTATTATTATTTAAAAATCTCTTTAGGTATGTGACTATGTATATAAGGGCATGTTTGACAATAATCCGTGAAGATGAGATGATTCTATGGTTTGAAAGAATCCTTTCTGAAATGTGTCATCAACCCATCTTCTTTTAAAAAATTTAGGTTTGGCAAAAGAGAGGATTTCCCGGAAAGACACTTTTAAGAAATCAATAGCTTGAAATGATTTCACAAATATATCATGATTCACAAGGCCCCACATTAAAAAAATTGATCTCATAACCGTCTTTGGCCTTTAGATTAGATCTAACAGTATAGATTTTTCAAAAAGGGCCCACATATTTTCAAATCTGTGTATCTAATGTTAACCATATTTTCTAAAATATATCAAGATCTAAGAAGAACCAACGGTTGAAAATCGGGCCCACAGCCATTTTGGAGGTGTTTCTCACATTTAACGGTGTAGATCATCCATTGGAGGCCCACCCACTTATCAGATGCAAAATAGATGGATTGAGCAAAAACATGCTCCGGCTACTACTGTTCATCTGCGTATGAAAAGGCAGAATTCGAGGGACGGGAGTGCCATCGTGGCTTTCATTGAATGGGCAAAAAGAAGAAATCTGTTTTTTTGGCTTTCCGCCCATTTGCCAAACGTAATAAATCCTCAAATCCGCAGATTTGATGGTTACTAATCGTGCCCTAAAAGTATATGAAAGTCTGTCTAATTTAATTCTTTAGGTATTGGTGTGCAAGCAAACGTCCTGGTCCGTGCACAGCGTCTGCTGTAATATTATAATAAATAAAAATGGTAAAATCGTGTCTGTTTAAAACATTTCAGAAAGAGTTGCCCGGCTGTGGTGCCCGTTCCATCCCAACGTTCGCGGCGATGGGCGAGAAGCGCAAGGCCCCAGAGGTCCTGCACAGAGCGTACGGCGCCCGTGCGCGCACATTAGCGGACACGATCCTGTCATTGATTCCAGCGCCGCCCCCCTCCCCGGCGGAGTGCCGATGCAAGGCCCGCCGTTGCCTCGGCTGCAGCGGTGCCGCCGCTCGTTCTTTCCTCCTCAGAGACGGCGATGACTACGACTACATCCGGCTGTTGACGCAAGGCTACGCCGTCGTCTCGGACAATGCGCCGCCCCTCACGGAGTACGATCCCTCCCAGAGGTGGCAACAGAGAAATGTCAGTCTCTCTTCTCTTCCAAGTTTAGAATAGTTGATTGATTCCCCTTTTGGTCTCTCTGTTGTCCACAGTCCACACCATAAAAATCTTTTGAGGACTGGAGGGTCTCCTACCTATCCCATTTGAAGTATTATTAGCAAGAGATGGCTTGGATTGTCCCTTTGGAAGAAGAATGGAATGGGTAATGAACGATTGGTTTGTTGGTTCTTCTTTTGGGGCTGCATTTAATTAAGATGGGGCCTGTCAGATCCCTTGTCAGTTGTCTCCATGCTAATAGAGGGGACCGCCATCAGTGAATTAGAATTCATGATTAATAAACCACGAACCATAGGCCTAACAATTGGAAATCACTTAAAGACCATTTTAGATGCATAATTTAATTGAAGAGACAAAGCTCAATACCCATAGGTGGCTATACAATAATCTCCCCCATTAATGGGAAATGAATTAAGGACCACGAGTGATTTAAACCCAACAAAGTTAAGGTCCCATCTGTGGCCACCTTTATCTTTATCCCTCATCTCTTTAGCAATCTTTTGTTGGAATCCATTTTACCATGAATATATTCCATGCAAGCCAACAGCCCCTGGGCTGTTTGTTTGCATTGAAATACATTAGAATTGAATACATAGGAATTCATGGTGAAATGAACTCTACCAAAGAATTATTAAAGATGTGGGAGGTGAAAAACATGTAGTGAGGGTTGAATTACTAGGGGGAGATGTAGATAGGAGTAGGACCTTCACTTTCATATGTATTGAATTACCATGGTGATGGAAAGGTATTCATTTCCCTTCTTTTGATTTTATTTTCTTAAAATGAAAGGTTAGTTGATGCTCATTTTTGACAATTCACCTTTGATCTCCACTTTTACCTACTTATGGTATGAATCCTATGTATGTATGCTAATACAAAAAACAGGTTCTAAGTTTTATTATTATTTTTTTGTGTGATTTGGAAGCAACGCATTAGCTTCAATTTAAGCATTAACTTCAAATTATCAAGATTCATGTTATTAGATTAAGTGATGCCATGGTCCTGTGAGCTCTTCAAATACCTCAGAGTGTATACTTCATCCAGGTTTAGGTGACAGGCGGGGTGAGTGAATGAATTACCTAAGCACATTGAAGTTATATTGGGGCAAATGTGGCCTCCACATGAAATGTTTTTTAAAATTGCTGATTCAGAAATTTCGGTGAAATATTTCGGAAAAAAATATTATATATATTAAAATGTAAAAATAATAAATGATGCATTTAATTTATTCTACTAAATCAATGCAATCTGCCAATTTATATTTGATGTGCTATTACATATTAGAGTGAAACTTAGATAGCTTATTCATATTAAAATGTTTTTTTTTATTAGAATGAAATTTGATTAGGGCTCATGTAGTTATTTAGATGTTTGGAGCCTATGAATTTCTCTAAGCCAAAAGGCCAAAAAAATGCATTTTTACTTTTACTTTTAATTTAAAAAATTATGTTTAGCCCCTGCAGTTTTCATTTTTCTATTTTAAAGGCAACCTACATGTTGGAATGGGTAATTTGACGAATTGGACAAATTGGCCAAAATCATGAAATTCGAAAAGAATCGGAATGAATTCTTGGATGAATAGTTACAGGGGTCCTATTTATTTTGATAGAGCGAACAAACCTAAATTATTCATAAATTCCGGCTGAAATAGACCGAATTTTATAACACTGATGTATAGTTTTGATTAGCAAATGTTTCTCTACTATCCAATAGGAGCTGATAATTTGTTTGACTGGCTTTTGGAAGCTGTCTTGTATTTATTTTTTTGTTTGTTTTCCTTTAATGTTTATAGTATCTTTGTGAAGAACAAGTGATAGCTCTTTTGAGAAATAACATTTGACAAGTTCTTTCTTTATCATCTACGTTTTGTGGACTTGGATCCTTCAACTTCTTAACCAAAATGTATTTATTGGTGTGTGCTTTTTCAGGTCATTGCGACAATGTAAATATTATGAACATATACAATTAAGATCATAATGCCACAAATCTTTTAAGAAAAATGGCACCATCCACATGCCTTTGGCATGCCTTGCTTGAATTTGTCTTACCACACTTGTGGCTATTGCTTAAGACCATAAATGCCCTTTTTGAGTTCCATATTACCCTATCATCATTTTGAACTTAACCTTGTGAGAAGTTCTATGCTCACTTGGAAATTGTAATGCAGCACAGATCGATGGTCCACATTTGTTGACTTGCCTTGGGCTCAACCCACCTATCTTTATTTTATTTAGAGTGTTTTATGTTTTTGTTTTTAGTTATTTAACTAAGATGTTTTAATCTTAGCCACAAGTGTGTTTGGATGGTCCAGATTAGTTCTAAGATGTAAAGCCTCTTATTTTAGATAATAGTTAATGAGGAATGAAAATTGAGTGTTTTGGGATCTTTCCGAAGTTTTCTTCGAGATCTCTTTTGCTTCTAGGATTGGAGTTTGGCATGAGACCAATTTTTCCCCTATCTCTTCATCTTTATTCTTGCCCGCCCTTGGTGTAGGTGATGAGTGGAAAACAACTTTCAAGACTACAGATGGCCTTTTTGAATGGTTTGTTTTACCTTTTGGACTGTCTAATGCTCCTAGTATTTTCTTGCGTGTAAGGAACCAATTGCTGAACCTTTCATTGGAAGGTTCATGGTTGTCTACTTTGATGATATCTTAATTTATAGCAAATCATGTGTTGAGCATTTTGACCATTTACAGAGTGTATTTTAACTTCTTTGCAAAGAATGGTTTTATATCAATTTAAAGAAGTGCACTTTCATTGGCAACTTTGTGATTTTTTTAGGCTTTGTTATTTCTTCAAAGGTCATCACAATGGATCTGTCTAAAGTGCAAGCTATTGTTGATTGGCCTCTTTCAACTACTTTGACTAAAGTTCGTAGTTATCAAGGACTTGCTACTTTCTATAGAAGGTTCCTTCGTGACTTCAGTAGCATTGTGGCCCCACTCACCGACTGTATGAAAAAGGTGACTTTAAATGGACATTTGCAGCAACAAAAGCATTTGAGAACATTAAGCTAAAGATCACGGAAGAGTTGAAGCCCTAGATTCAAGAGTATCGAGGGTTTTGTACAATCCTGTTGAGAGAAAATGAAAGGAAAGAAAAGAAAGGAAAAAATAAAAAAAAAGAGAGAAAGAAGAAGAATCTCACGAAGGAGTAATAGGATGATTTGTTTGTTAGGGTTGGAAGACCACACCAATATGTTTATTTAATTAATCCCTGAAATTATAGAAAAGCTCCCGAACATTATTATATTTTCATCTAGGTCCCTGACTTGTTCCAGAATGACAAATATGTCCTACTCTAACTTATAACACCCCCCCTTCAAGCTGGTGTATAGATATTGACTAGGCCTAGCTTGGAGAAAACATGTAATTTAGCCTTAGTGACTGCCTTAGTAAGAAAATCTGCTTGTATCAGCATTACAACTTCTTTCTCGATTTTTTCCCTGATGAAGTGACAATCAATTTCCACATGTTTTTTCTTTTCATGGAGAATAGGATTTTTAGCAAGTTTGATAGCTGACGTACTATCACAAAACATATTCATTGGACTAGTTTGTTTGAAGCCTAACTTTTCCAACAATACGCTGAGCCTTATTGGTTCACAACAACCATGAGCGACAACCCTATATTCATATTCAACACTAGACATGGCGGTGATAACTTGTTTCTTACTTTTCCAAGAGGCAAGATTTCCGCTAACCATTATACAGTGGCCTGAGGTGGATTTTCTATTTGTCAAAGATCCGGCCTAATCAGCATCAGTGAATGCAATGGCATTCGCATGCCCATGTGATTTATAAAAAATTCCTTGACCTGTAGACCCTTTCAAATACTTGAGAATTCTATACAATGCAACTAAATGATTAGTTTTGGGAGCATGCATAAATTGACTAACCAAACTAATAGCATACGAGATATCAGCCCACGTGTGATGCAGTCTGGCCCCACAAGCAATCCCTCTTCAAATTAGATTAGGATTATATTATTTTTATTAATAGATTTCCAATTACATTGTTATTAGGGAAGTTTTTATTAATAGCTTAGGGTTTGCTTAGGCATTAAGTTTGCTTTTACTATATATATGGCATTGTAGGGAAGAGATTCTCAGAATTGATTGATTAATAGAATTGGATTTTATCCCTGAGAGGTGCGTCCTTGTATGTTGAAGTCTTCTTGACGATTCGAATTGTTTTTAGATATGTGCTTCGGCACTTCTACGCAAGCCCTAACCCTAAGGCCTGCATTAGTTTGGTATCAGAGCAAGTTTTATCTTCCATCTTGCAGGTTCCTCTCGATCTCGGCATGTTACCCTCACCTAGCCGACACCATCACTACCCCTTTGGCCTTCACCAAAACCCCTCGAGTGACCGTTACCATCCCTTGCTCAAAATCCCATCTAGACCCCAACATCACCTTTCTCACCACCGAACCGCTCCTGTCTCCACCAATGCCCCACTGCTCCGCAGTAAACCAAAGCCCATACCTTGTCACCGAATTCTAAAGACCCCAGACGACCACCCTGCCTCCCATTCCCTGCCGTTTGACGTCACCACCACAACCTAATCCCCAACTAGTGGCACTTTTCTCTTAACCTCAGTACCCATCGCCCTCCCTCCTTTAGAAACCCTTCGCCGATTCAAACCCCCAACCCTACCCTCCTTAGCCGAAACCCTATCCTGACACCCAGTGCCTCCATTTCCATCATGTGAGACCCATCCCGCTCCTCAACAAATAAAAAAAAAAAAGAAGGAAGAAGATGTGAGAAGAATAAGAAGGAGATTTCAGGGAGAACGTACCTGGATCGATAGAGCCACTTGTCGGCTCCACTGCTAGCCATCTGTTGATCGCTGCTTGCCGTCATCTTCTTGTCGCCAGCCCGCCTCACCTCACTGAGACAAAGACAGGTCGCAGTTTATAGTCGAGGCTCAGCCACTCTTCCTTCACATCTTGTTTGTTGAAGAAGAATGGGAAGTGCCACCTTGTTTTCTCCTCCTGCACAATGCACGAGACAGAACACGTGCTCCACTAACCAATTGTGCAATTGGTTATTGGGCCTCCTTTTCCATTTGGGTTAACTCCTAGCCCATCTGTAATTTATAGTTAGCAACAACATTCTTGCTGACATCATTACCCATCAGTGTAAACAGATCTACATATCAGGTCAGTTACATTTTAAATTTGCAATAAAAAAAATGCCTCCTAAAAAGCAAGTTGATGTGGAATCTTCATCTTCTTCAATTGAATATTTGACTAGTGCCATTAGAGAATTATCCGCAAAAGTTGATAACATATACACCACCCTGCAATAATTGGACAGTAGAGTCACAAATTTGGAAGCCAATCAGCGTGTGTATCACAATCGTGATGATGGTGCAAATTTTCGGAATCCATGAGATCCACCAGTCAATAATCCTGATCGAGATTTGGGGACTAAAATTGTGATTTCCAAATATGATGGCAAATTGCAGCCCGCTGAATCCATTGATTGGTTAGTGTGTGTGGTGGATATTTTTGCATACAAGCTAATGACTGAGCACCATAAAGTCATACTAATTTCTACTAGATTTCGTAATTATGCTGCAACTTGGTGGGCTGAATTGCAAAGAAAACAGAGGAATCAGAACATGGACCCTGCTGAAACATGGACTGAGATGAAGAACATTTTGAAGCAAAAATTCCTTCCAGTCAATTATGCAATAGATCTACGTTTCAGCTTTCAAAACTTAAAACAAAGATCCAAGATAGTTGTTGATTATTCTGAGGAGTTTTTGTCTCTATAAGCTCGTTGTGGTTTGAATGAAGATGATGATGTGGTTGTTGATAGATTTTTCAATGAGTTGAGAATAGACATTCAGCATATCCTTGCATTCCAACATTTTGATAATGTCGATGAACTCATCCAACATGCTATCAAAGCTGAGGACATTGCAAATCATCAAGCACAAAAATCCAAATGGATTCTACCAAAGAATTCATCTCTACAAGAAGCTAAACCCAATGGTTCATCAGGACATATTTTTGCAGAGACTGAAGGTCAAAATAGGATGATTTGTTTTCATTGTCAACAGCATGGGCATCGCGCAGTAGAATGTCCAAAGTGAATATATCTGATTGAGATTAAAGGTGCTGATAAAAGTATCCCAGATGATATTAAGGGTACTAATGCTGATCCCAAGGATATTGATAATGAGAAAATTACTGAAATATATGCAGATACCATAGGTGAAGGTTTTGTCGTCATCAAAGAGGCTCCATCAATTGTTGAGAATAAATGGTTAAGAAAAAATATCTTCCGTTTTGCAGGTACAGTTCAGGGACAAAATTGCACAGTTGTTATTGACTGTGGAAGTTGTGAAAATCTCATCTCTCAAGCTCTTATTGATTGGCTCCAGTTGAAAGTTTATGAGCATAACTGCCTTTATTTTGTCAAGTGGCTGATGAATGGTGATCAAGCGCATGTTCGAATACTTGCAAAGTTACTTTTGCTATTGGTGAGACTTACATAGATACAATCTGGTGTGATGTGCTACCTATGGATAGTGGTGATATCTTATTGAGCCGTCCATGGATGTATGATAAAAATGGAACTCATGGTATGCGCAACAACACCTATACATTTATGCATGGTGGGTAGCAGGTTACTTTTCATCCCAAGAAACCACCAAAATCGCTGAAGAAGAATTCTTGGAAAGTTGCTATAAAGGAACTTCTTCATGTTCTCCACATTTACAGAGGCAATCCGAAGTAGACTTGAGTTCGAGGATGAACTTTTCTTTCAACCCGGGGAGGATGATGAAGTTTGGGCCCCACAAGCAATCCCTCTTCAAATTAGATTAGGATTATGTTATTTTTATTCGTAGATTTCCAATTACATTGTTATTAGGGCAGTTTCTATTAATAGCTTAGGGTTTGCTTAGGCATTAAGTTTGCTTTTACTATATATAGGCATTGTAGAGAAGAGATTCTTAGACCTAATTGATTAATAGAATTGGGTTTTATCCTTGAGAGGTACGTCCTTATGTGTTGAAGTCTTCTTGACGATTGGAAGTGTCTTTAGACATATGCTTCGGCACCCCTACGCAGGCCCTAACCCGAGGGCCTGCATTAGTGTGATGGTAAGATAAATCAGTTTTCCCACCAACCGTTGATACATCCTGTTATCTTGAAGCAACTCTCTACTTCCTACGTGTAGGCCATGATTTTGCTCAATAGGTGTAGTAGCTAGTTTTGCACCTAACTTCTTAGTCTGTTTAAGGAGGTCAAGGACATAGTTCCTTTGAGATATAACAATTCCATTCTTAGACCTGGCGACTTCAATCTCGAGGAAGTATTTTAATAATCCAAGGTCTTTGATTTTGAACTCCATGCTTACGAAAGCTTTGATCTTGGAAATTTCATTGACATCATTTCCTGTGACAACTATATCATCAACATACACTACAAGTATGTTGATCTTCATATCCTTCCTTTTCACAAAGATAGTATGATTAGGAAGATATCTGTAAAAACCATATTTCAGAACCGCTTTACTAAATCGTTAGAATCATGCTTGAGGTGATTGCTTGAGTCCATAAATAGACTTTTTGAGAAAACAGACCTTGTCTTCTTGCCCTTTAACAACAAAACCAGGTGGAGGATCCATATAAACTTCCTCCTTCAAATCCCCGTGTAGAAAAGCATTTTTGATATCTAGTTGGTATAATGGCCGATCACAATTTGCTGTGAGGGATAGTATGACTTTGATAGAAGTTAGTTTAGCAACTGGAGAGAAAGTTTCAAAGTAATCAACCTTATAAGATTGAGTAAAGCATTTTGCAACAAGCCGTGCTTTTTATCTATTAATTATATTATCAGAATTGTACTTAAAGGTAAAAACCCACTTATCGCCAACCGTATGCTTTCCTTGAGGAAGAATAGTCAGCTCCCATGTGTTATTTTTTTTCAAAGCTGCCATTTCTTCCATCATTGCCTTCCTCCACTTGGGGTGAGTAAGAGCTTCTAACACATGCTTGGGTATATAGGTAGAATTAAGTTTTGAAACATGAGTGCGAGATATAAGTGAAAGATGATCATAAGACACAACATTTTGAATGGGATGACGAGTGATGCAAGATCTTTTTCCTTTTTGCATTGCAATAGGAAGATCTAATTTAGTAGAGGAAGTACCTGGCATAAGAAGAGTTGCAGGTTGATGCTGATCTTGACAATGAGGATCTGGATCTAGGGCGTCCGAGGATGGGGTAGTTGAGATCAATGGTTTGGCTTGTTTCCTTGAGTAAACTTACAGTGGTCTCTGATTCTTCTTTATTGCTTCACCTTCCTTTGGAGCTTTGGAGTTATGACTTTCTCTTTCTGTTGATTCACAATTTTCTGAGTATGTTGGTGGAGTCACAAAATCAACAAGGGGTGCATGATCCTTTTCACTTTCATTTGGCAACAATTGCTTACTCGTGGAGGAGTTGAATGGGATGTCTTCATGGAAACTAACATCCACTGAAACAAAAATACGACCACCTTTCCCAGAGCATAACATTTATATCATTTCTGGGAACTAGGATATCCCACAAGCATACATGTTACCGCCTTTGGATCCAACTTATCTTGTTGATGCTTGGGAATATGAACAAGGCACATGCATCAGTAGATTTTTGGTGGTATTAGAAACAGTGGTGTGATGGGACACAAGATTTCTATAGGGCTCTTTCCTCCTAAGATCTTTGAAGGCATTCGATTTATTTAATATGCCGCTTTTAAAACTCTATTAGACCAAAAAGATTTTAGAACATTCATCTCAAAGAGAAGAGCCCTTGTGACCTCCAATAGGTGTCTGTTCCTACGTTTAGCCACACCATTTTGTTAAGGTGCATATGCAAATGTGGTCTGCGATTCAATATCATTTTTAGCAAGATAATTTTGGAAGATTCTTGAGGTATATTCTCCACCATTGTCAAACCTAGGCCTTAATCTTCTTTTCAAATGTAATTTCAATCAATTTATAATATGTTTGGAACATATGTAAGACCTCATCTTTAGTTTTCAGAAGATACGCCCAAGTTACTCTAGTGGCATCATCAATAAAAATGACAAAGTATTTATGACCATAAATAGATGGGACAGGAGCATACCAGACATTAGAATGAATCAAAGCGAATGGAGAAGTACTTTTTTTATTAATATTAATTGAGTGCATAGATCTCTTATTCTTGGTAAACTGACAAGCATCACACCTTAAACTACTATCACCTTTATTTTTAAAATTCATAAAAGACATATTCCTAAGACACTGCATCGACACATGACCAAGACGACGATGCTACAGAGACACTTTATTGTCATCATCAACTTTCCTTTTACAGAACTCTTGACTCTACATTTTCCAAGTCTAAGGTATAAAGATTGTTTTTCTCACTACCACCACCACCAATCTACTGTCCCGTCCTTTGATCTTAAAATACATAGTAAGAAGGGTAAAAAGACACAACAATTAAGATGTTTGGTTTGGGCATTAACAGACAAAAGATTGAATGAAAAATTTGGAACGTGAAGAGCAAAGGATAAGGATAGGTTAGGTAAGATGCAAACAGTTCCCTTCCCAGCTATGTGGTTATAAGAACCATCAGCAATTCTCACTCTCCTAGTAGAAGTAGAAGTGTATCATTGAAACTTAGAAAGGATACTTGTCACATGGTCTTTTCCCTTGAATCAATCACCCATGTAGAAGAAGCATAGGAAGCAAATGCAGTAGGATTATGAGAAGAGGCCATACCCAATGAATGGTTTTGAGGTGCACCCTCTAATGTAGCCAATCTTTGATGGAGATTAGTTAGCTCATCCTTCTAGCTTTGTGAATCAAATTTAATAGTAGTATCTTGTTCAATTGGGCGCTCCACTTCTGCCGAGGATGCAAATATATTTTGTGGCTTTCCATTCAGGTCCCAACAATTCTCCTTTATATGCCAATATCTATCACAATGAGTACAGACAGGTTTGTCGCAATTCGAATTAGACTGTCCACCACTTCCTCAACCACGATCACCATTTCCACCAGTGTGTCCACCTCCATGATAATTTCTGCAACCATGTCCTTGATTTCCACCATACCCACTGTTAGTCCCATTTCCTGTATTAGACACTATGTTGCTCACACTGCTGTTTGCAAGAGCAGACCTTTTAGGAGTATTCTCTGGTTTCTGCGTCATAACCGTATGATGACTTTTCTCCTTGTAACAGAGCGTATATTGTATCAATGGGAGGTGGGGTCTTGACTTGTCACTTGTGTGTGAGTCGGTTCATACTCTGAGCTAAGACCACTCAATAGTTCAAAGATATGTTGGTTTTCAAGTAATTTTGCTTGTTTTTTGGCACAACACAGTTCGGGACTCGTATACGACTCCAACTCTCTTTACAATGACCGGAATTTAGAATAATAATCTCCAATTGACAGACTTGCTTGTTTAAAACTAGCAATTTTCATTTTCAATTCTAGTATTTGGGCATCTTTCCTCCTCAATGCGTAGGAAACCTTAATAAACTCTCAAAGTTCTTTTGTAGTCTCAGAATACTTAAAACTTTTTGCAATGCCTTCTTCCATTGAATTAAGAATCCAGTTCATGACCAACATATTTTCTGCGATCCAGTCCTAGTATTTAGGGTCGTCTTTTACTTGTTCCTTGATACTTCCATTAATATAACCAAGTCTTCTTAAGCCTCCAATGGCCATTCTAGCTGAATAAGCCCAATCCTTATAATTAGTAGCATTGAAGAGGCTCGGTGTTATCCTTGCATTAGGATTGACAACATTTGGGATGAGTGATTGATTGGATCTTGTAGATCTCTCACCCTTGGACTCTATTTAAAAATGCTTCAACTTACTACCAACTTGATGAATCACGAAACCTTAAGAAAAGGGCACCGAACTATGAGAGAAACACTACTGATCACCAGATTTGCAGTAACAGATGACCAGCTGTTGGACTGCAACACACATCAAACACTGACCAAACCAAGTCCTCAGATTAACATCAACCCAAATGCCAGCTGCCAAACATCAACCAACCAGTCTGTAAATCAATGCCGACACAAACACAGAAGAACAACTCCCAATTCTTAACAAATTTCTGGACTCCAGGGCTATGGGCATTGCTAGTGTAATATTCAGTTACAAAAAACAACAACCAGTCCAGCCCAATGAAGTAAAGAACATAAATCAGTAGCAAACAGCCTTTGCAACCAGCAAAAGCAACTCAAAAACAGCAAGAATAACTAGCAAACTGGACGTTCTAGTCAGGCATCAGCAACCAACAATGAATCAACAAGTCACAGGCACAAACTTGCAGTCAGATTTGAGCACACAAAGTCAAATCAAGTCCAAACGAGCCCAACCAACTAAAAAACACAGCCACTTCCTATCAAACCCAGGCCATGCAGGCATCGATGGCCCAAAACAGATGAGGACTACGCATTCAGCAACACCACAGAGCACCATACTATGCACTGTTTGTGTCTAGAGACCCAGCTGAACCTCTTGTATGGTTCGTCTGGTTTAGAATGCTTCAGAGATCTCTCTTTTTTGAGATCTAGACCACTAGGCTTCTAGATTTGCTTGTCTTCCTTGTGATTTAATGCTCTGATACCAAGTTAAAGCACTAGATTCAAGAGGATCTAGGGTTTTGTACAACCCTATTGGGAAAAAATGAAAGGAAAGAAAAGAAAGGAAAAAATAGAAAAGAGAGAAAGAAGAAAAGTCTCACGAAGGAGTAATAGGATGATTTGTCCATTAGGGTTGGATTACCAAACCTATATATTTATTTCATTAATCCCTGAAATTATAAAAAAACCCCTGAACATTATTATATTTTCATCCAGGTCCCTGACTTGTTCCAGAATGACAAATATGTCCTACTCTAACTTATAATAGGAAGCACCTGTCTTGTGCCTTTTAGATTTTGACAAAGTTTTTGAGGTTGCTTGTGATGCTTCCAATGTTGGCATTGGCGGAATTCTTAGCTAAGAAGGTCATCCAGTAGCATTTTTCAGTGAAAAGCTTCTTGATGCCCAATGTAAATATTTTTTGTATGATTTGGAATTTTACGCAGTGGTGCAAGCATTGCGCCAATTGGTATTAGAGACGAAGAGTGATCACCAAGAAGACAATAGTCCTTGGATTTTATCCCATCGTCATCCTTTCATCCATAATCATCATCACCGTCCCAAAAATACCCCCTCTCATGTGCGAACGCTTTGACTCGAGCTAGAGTCAATTTGTAATATCCCTACTAGGACTCTTGGTAGAATTATAATTAGACTAAATTAAGGTTATTAGAAGACTAAGAATTGTAAATAAGACTCTCTAAAAAAAAAAATACACTCTTAGAAGGACTCCCTTGTAGTCCCAAACAGGACTCGTAGTGCAGGACTGTTTAAACACTAGTATATATATATAAGCTTATTGTAACAACCTTGAGTTAGCCTTGCAGGCCAATCTATTTTAGATGGGGCTACTTTTGGCCAGCCCAGTTTGAGGTTGGATTAGGATGCTGAGCCAAGATTTATTGGGTTCAACTAAGTGGTACTTAGGGCCCAATACCCAAGAGTAACTCTGAATATTAATACGTGAGACTCTTGAAATACCCAAGAGTAACTCTGAATATTAATAGGTGAGACTTTTGGAGTATACCCAAGAGTAACTTTAATACCAATAGGCAAGACTCTTGGAGTACTCAAGAGTAATTACTCATGTGGGGAATTTCAAAGGACATCCATGTGACTCCTCATATGGAGCTTGTAACTATTATAAAAGGGAGGTCTCTCTCTTGTTTCCTCACCTTCTCTAAAGATTAGAAATAAGAGATAGAGAGAGATCTAACTAGGGCTGTGTTTTGTTGGTGGTAAGAGTAGAGATTTGCGAAGAAAAGTGGGATGCATAGTGGATGTTTGGCTCAAGACCGCTCACATCACGAGCTCTGATTGTCTATTTGAGGTGAGTAGAAATTCTCAATGTAATAAAGTAAGGTTTTGACATCTTGTGATATTGCTTCAAATTCTGATTTTTCTATTTAGGATGAGATTAAGAAATAATTGGTCGTTTGGTGGACTGTTTTCGTATTTTGCTACAATGTTGTCTACCATGATAGTCTTTAACCAGAGTTGAAATCTCTTTTTTATAAGTAGAAAACATGGAGGGGCATATGCTATTGTTTATGGGATCATCTAATACTCTTATCTATTCATTTTTCTTAGATATTGGTAACAAAAACAATTAGGCCCAAACAATTGGAGAAACATGTCGTGAAAAGGGAACTTTCTGGTTTGGATTGTGGGCCACACTTGTCCCACCTGATGTGTGATTAGAACTAATCACTTAGAAGGGGACCCGTGGGTGATCCTAATAAGTCTAATATGTCCTAGAACCAAACCTTGTTGGACCACAGATCTAGCCCCAATCATCCATCCTCATGATGGATAGCACTGTCGACAACTATTGGTTGTGTTCTTTTTATCAAAACCCACTTTCAGTTGTAGAAAGTTGGCTAATTTGATTTTTCTAAGATTTATATGCTTCATAGACATTGAACTAGACAGCAAGATAAAAGATTTTCAAAGAGATTCAGATTAGAGATGGAATTTTCTAATCTTTGGTCGTCAAAACCACCTCTGGCCGACTAGGGTTGTGGACCCACATGGTCCACCTAATCTATGATTAGGTCCCCACATCTAGTGGAGGACTGATGGGCGACCCCTAGGTGATGGACCCATGTTGTTTGAACTATTGGGTCCCACCATTTAATTTCCTTAAGAGGCAGGGGCGTGAGACAAGTTCTGGGAGTAGATTTTTTAGGTTCAGTCAACTTGTATTCATTTGGAATATAGTTTATGTAATTTTCAAGTTAGTCCTTGTAGTCTATATTTATATTTAAGAACCCCTTTTTACTACTACTTGTCTGGAAGGAGAGAAATTTGGAATTTTCTTAGATTTGGAAGGACAAGTAAGTGTTCGCACCATTGATTAATCAATAATAACCACTAATCCTGCTCTTTAATGATGGTGATTACTTTTGTTTCATACGCCTGTTGAGTATGATATATGCTTTTAGTGAATTTAAGAATATTTGTGTATAATCCAATATAATAATTATTGTTGTGATATAATCTCTATGGTAATCATATGATAAATAAATTACCTTTCAAGAGACTTGGGCAATGCCACATATCGGATACCAACTTCGATTCGGAGTGGGGCGAGGACTTAACCTTAAGTATGTGGGATTGACCATTGACAGAATGAGTTGATGATGAGGATAAGGAAAACTTCTCTTGTGGACATTGATTGAGAGAAGGAGGATCAACAATCATGATGGATGGTAGGCCATGATGTTGAGGTTGAATAAGGAACTCCCTCGTGGTTGATTGGTCGAGGGAAATACAGTCAACTATCCTGGTGGACGATAAGCCATGCAGTTGACAGAACGGTAGATACTCCGGTGTGGAGTATTGGAAATTGCCAATCCATTGATATTAAAAGATATTTGAGCATAAATCGAAGGGGTATTTATATTGATATATTATTATTCCTTGAAATATAGATTATTCATCTGATTGGGATGAAGTGAATTTATTTTTATTTATCTATTTTTATTAGTTGATTATGTTAGAAATTTTACTCACCAGTATTACTGACAAGTGGTTCTCCCTACTTCAGATAACGCATCCATAGCGGGCTTAGGGGATGACGGAGATCAGCCGATCGAGTTCAATATGCGTGGCTGATTGAGCGGACGGAGAATGACGTTTACTTAGATGAGCCAACCCATGCTAGAACTAGTCTATTAGAATTAAATAAATCTTGTGTCTTTCAGTAGCACTTTTGTTGACTTTCAGACATTAATATATGGAAATAATGTATGCTTTGAACTTTATGCTCTTGAAATTTTACTTATGATGGATATTAAATTCTAAATTGGAAACGTCCTAAGAATCTGAAGTGCTCCATATTTTTGGGCCGTTACACTTATTTTCTTCTACACCTCAACAATAGAAAGGGAAAGAGAGAGAGAGGGAGAGAGAGAGAGAAAGAGACATTGATCTCAATTGTGAAATTTGTAGAAGAAGAAGTAGATTGCGAAGGGAATGAGGAAGATCGACAGCGGGATGCGTAGCGGATGTTTGACGTGAGACTAATCATTGCTCGAGTAACGAATTTCTGCACCAGGTGAGTAGAACCTCTAAATTGGGTATTGTAATATTTGAATTAGGAAGAAAATCTGAGGTACCTGATCATCCGCTGAATTGTTGAAATTATATACCTGTTACAGTAACGTCTGATATGTAGTATTAGCTAGATTTGATTTTGGGGGCGCAGGAAGTTCATCGAATCATTAATCAAACTTGATGGTATGAAGGACTTTTGGTCGACTCCCTTTAGTCTTGTTTTGGGTTGGCAATCTACCTATTGGGACCGATGATTAATGGTTGAAGTTTTCTTCTGGGGTTGTCGACCTTGTATTGATGGAAACTATCACCAAAATCCAAATTCTTGGATGGGAACTTGACGAATTGAAATTCTATGATTATTATGCAAGTGGAACTTTGATTTAAGAAGAAAAGTTGAAGGACTTACTTGAAGATTTAAATCTGAATGGAATTTTTCAGATTTCAGACCGTTAGAAATATGTTTTGATCGACTTGAGTTGTGGGCCATGTGGGGTCACTTGATCAAAGATCAGGTCCACCTATCTTGAAGAGGACCCATGGGCGACCCTAGGGGGTATGACCTTTTGTGATTTGGACCGTTGGGTCCCACCATCAGAAGATCCCAAGATACCCAGGTGAGAGTTTTTTTTTACCGAGCGTGAAGTTTGGATTTTCAATATGATGATGGGTTTTGTCGACTTATAGCATATTTTTGGAAATTATAGATTTGGTCCCTGGCTTTACCTATAATTGGAAAACCTTGATTAAGGTCTAAAAGTGTGGTATACATAGAGTAGTTATACTAATTTTCATAATAATGCCTACAGTTATAGGAAATCAAATTTAAACTCTTGGCTTAGATGGTTTATCCATGACAATATACGATGATGATATCAAACGTTTGATTATGCCCAATGAAGACTTTGTTTACTCTCAAAATATGCTGATTTGACTATCAATGTATGATTCCTAAATTAAATAATATTCATCTATCCATTATGTATTGTAATTAATGTGGAACCAAGACCTTAAATTGATTTATGTGAGCTATGATAATTAATTGAATTCCTCAATAAAATATGGGCAATGCCACAGCCTGGTACCAACTCCGACCCGGAGTGGGCCAAGGACTAACCAGTATTATGTGGTACTGGCCAAAGAAAAGAGTAAGATGATGTTATCAATTATGATGGAGTTGAATCTCTAATAAACTTATTGAATTTGAACTTGACTTTGATGTTTAAAAGAGAGTAACAAACCGCTAGCACTGAGTTTAGGACTTCTCTCGTAGATGTTGGTTGAGGGAAGTAGGTTCAATAATCATGGTGGTAAGACAGGCCATGTTCTTGATAGAAATGTAGATACTTCGTCGTGAGAGTATCGGAACAGGCTCAACAATCATGGTGGATGATAAGCCATGTTGTTGACAAAAATGTAGATATACCCGTGTAGGTTATCGGAACATTTGATGCTTGCAGTGGAAAAATATTTAGGAAAGAATTGATTAAGATATTGTGTTTAACACCATTTTTGAATTTATAAATATTCATATGAATGATTGAAGATGTGTTATACCTTAATGCTTAATTATTCTACTCACCAATGTTACTGACTAATGGTTTGCCCCACTTCAGGTAGTGCATTCGTAGAGGTTGCGGGGAGTGACGGAGATCAGTCTGTGGATTTTAGCATGCGTGGTTGATCCAGAGCGTGAGGAACAATGATTAGATTCGTAGAAGGGATTAGCCCAACATTTAGATATTTCCTCTACTGCTATTAGAGAATTGTCTTTTATTCAATAGTTTTATCATGACTTCTAATATACTTAATGATTTAAATACAATTGAATTTGAATGTTTTTGGACCTTTATGCTAATGGAAATTTGATTTATGTTGTGTTGTTATAAGTTTGAGAACGTCTTAAGAATCTGAAGAGCTCCAGATTCTTAGGTTGTTACACAATTAGTTTCATTGGGGCCCAAGTTAGGCCCTGACTTGACCTAAGTTTGGTCTGAATTAAGTCCAGTTGGACTCCAAGTCTGACCTGCAACTAACCTGAGCCCATACCTTGTTAGGTTCAGTCCTAACCCAAGTCCAGTCCACCACCAGCCGAGAGAGAGAGAGAGAGAGAGAGAGAGAGAGAGAGAGAGAGAGAGAAAAGAAAGTGTGGTTATTGTCCACAAGGAGCCAAGGCTAGCCATTGCTTAAATTTTTCGGCTTGCTTGATCTCAACCATTGATTCTAAAAAACAAAAGGTGATATCTTGGCCATTTCATCTTCAAACAATGATTCGTCTTCGCCGGTATATTCCACTTATCAAAATCCACACAGTAGGTGCATATATACTTTAAAGGAATTACTCTTTGATATTCGTGCACCGAAGGCATCATGAAAATTTTTGGAAACTCCAACGAAATTTAAGCAATTTTGTATCGGTAAACTTATGGCGATTGATATTTTGCTAATGAGTTCTATTTTATGCACTTTCTCCATTTAAAGTAAGAAAACTTGTCAGTTGATGCATTTACTCGCCAATTTTGGGAGTTGTACGAAATATGTGCCTTGCAGGAGGATAGGATACATGATTTGAATCAAAGGCTTAAGACCGGATATCTTGGAGAATATGAATTATTGTGAAACCAGTCATGAGGCATACTTAAAAGCACTTCGTGTTGAGTGTATGCTTATATAGTCTCATCTGCAACTGGAGTCCAACACGCAATTTGAAGTTTCAGACCCTGAGAACCAAAGTCCTTTGCTTTTCCTTTTTCGGCGCCTTTTAGTTGCTGAAAATGTAGATGTTGATGAAGAGCGTCTACCTCCTATCTTTCGGATATGAATCAATTGCAAAGGCAGACATTGTAATGTTATTATTGATGGTAACAGTACTATGAATGTAATATCCAAAGAAGCACTTGATAAGTTGCAATTGCCGATTACAAAGCATATAAATCCTTATTGAGTTGCATGGGTTGATGATTATGCTCTTCCAGTCCGGCAACAGTGCAATGTTCCAATCAAGCTTGGCTCTTATGAAGATAATGTCAAGTGTGATATTATCTTTATGAATGTTCCCTACAACTTGCTTGGCCGCCTTTGGCTCCGTCGACTTAAAGTCATTACTGATCATGAGAATAATACTTATTCTTTTAAATGGAATGGCATTTGAATGCAATGGCGGCCTCTCATAATCTCCTTTTCATTACCTAAGGCAACCCCTCAAGCATCTCCCTACATCCTTACCATGCACAAATTTGAAGTTGAAAGAATAGAACAAGGTGTGATGTATGCTTTGATAATTAATAATCTTCAGATTGAGTTTTCTCTTTAGTTATGGTGTGTTTCTAGGTTATGATTGTGCCTTGGGCAGGAATCCATTGTGGATTTGGTCAACCCTTTCGGAGATTGGTCTATTTTATCGATCGTGGATTCGTGGCTGCGTCAGTCCTTTATCTCCGCTCCTCTTTCTTAGGGCTTTCTTCCGTTACCAATTCTCACAGGGTTCTTCTACATATTAAAAGTCATTTTAAGGGGTGGTAGTGTAATTCATCTGTCATAGAGATTGTTCTGTTAACTACTGAAAAGTATTGCAGATGTTTTTAAATCTGCAAAATACTGTATATTTTAGTATAAATACAATATGATATTGGTTGCCCAACCTTGGACGACCAAGAAGAGATTCTTCCTCTACTCTCTTTCTATCTCTAGCTTTTCATTTTTTATTATTTTTATTTTTTAAAAACATTTTCGTATATTTTTTGTAGTTTTCTGCTTTATCATCATTGCACCCTTGTACAAATCCCAATTGAACTCTCCCTCATACTTGACTCCATGGATAGCTTCCATTACCTTTTAAAAGTTAGAGCCATTACTTCGATGAAAAATCAGCCCTTTACTTTGATTAACACTCTTCACAATTACAGAGATTGGATGAATACTCACCCAATAAAGGGAAACGATTGATTTAGGATGAAACATTCATCAATCGACCACACTAGGAGTGACCTCTATCGTAATTTCGCACAGTTCTTGATAGAACTTCAGGAAAACTTGATCATATAAACCTTTATGCTTTTACTGCTTTAGAATGCATGAGAACACATTAACAGCACCTTGCCACCTGATAAGAACCCTTATACTTGTCCAATATGTTGACATTGGCAATATCATGGCTGAAATCAGCCTTTAGGTCGCAAAAAGCATAAGATAGCTGCAAAAAAGCTTCCTGCTACCAGTTGTTGATGAATTGAATTCAAGTTGAGAGGCTTTCATACCTAGTTGAAAGTTGCAAATTGAAGAATAAGTGGATTAAAGCAGAGGATAAAGAAGGAAAAAGTGAATTGGGAGACACATTAGGGGTTTTGGAGAGAACGGGAGAGGATTTGGAGAGAAAGATGCTTATGGCTGTCCAACTTTAGGTTCATGACTAAAAAAAAGGGGCGGCCCAGTGCACGAGGCTCCCGCATAGTGGGGTCTGGGGAGGGCAAGATGTACGCAGCTTTACCTTCATTTTGAAGAGGCTGTTTTCGTGACTTGAACCTGTGTCCTCCAGGAGGCTACCGGTAAGCCTTTACTGTTGGGCCAAGCCGCCCTTTTAGGTTCATGACTAATATATCTATATCTATATCTATATCTATATATATATTTGTATAATGCACTAATTATTTTATTATTCCCACCCCGCCCCCCCCCACCCGCCCACCCACCCACAAAAAATAAGGCTGCTGTGCTTTATGTATTGCAAATCAGTCCCTGAATTTATGAAAACTACAAAAAAAAAACCCCTTTCTGTGTCTCAAGGTATTTTGGCCCTTCCACCATGTTGTGGCTGCTCCATTTTTGTACTGCTTTTTCCTGAATGTAATTATTCGTTTAGCATTTCCCTTTACTAGCATGATTACTCAGTTAACATTTGAGAAAAAGGAATTTAGTTGAAGTGATTAAAAATATATCTTAGAGAATGGGTGAGCTGATATATGATGTGGTTATGGGCACAGGTGGAACCAGAAAATTTGTCTTGGGGGAGCCAATGTAAATAAAAAAAAAATGTTTTAAAATCCCCCCCACCCCCAACTATGAGGTGTGGGGTTGTGTGTATGTGTGTGTGTGTGTGTGACGACCCTGGTTATCGGTGATCCGATATATGTTGTGGCATTATAAACTTATAATAGCTTTGTAATAGTTCTGTCATTGGGAATGCCCATGTTTAGTTGAGTCACTTTTATATGTTTTGACATGACCATTTTGATGTCATTTACCTAGTTGACTTGTGTGTATTTTTCATCTGGATATTTTAACCTTCATGATTTATTGTACACGTTACAGTTGTTTGTGTCATTCATAACGAATTTTCTTCTACTGCATTTCAAAATATCAATTACTGATAGTTCCCTTGAAGCTCTTTTCATATAAACTTTTTGTGTTCCTTTTTTTGTCTATTGAATTTATTAAACTATTCAATTGTATTTCCGTTGACTAGTTTAATCATTTTTTAACGCCGCTCTTGTTTCAGATTGTCACGTATACCATAGAGACAAGGAAGAGAAATTCAAGTCAAACTATTAACGTGTTTTTTAGCAGATATGACGAGGTAAGTATGCGGCTTCACTTCTCCATTTTGTTTTAGATGGAGTGATTTAGTTGATGAAATAACACTGGTGAGTATTGTTTCAAAATCCTACGATTCGTTTCCTATATCTTAAGGAAAACGATTCATATCTATGCAAAAAATCCCATTAACAAATGAATCTTAGGATTCAGGTTTGAGTGAATCTTCGATTCGATACTTGTTTCATCGAATCCTATTGAAGAGATACCCTACAATGTAAGATTGATGGTTGAATTTTATTTTATTTTTATATTTTGAATAAAAGCTAATAAAAATACATATTGATACCTTAAACTTATTTAATTAGTTGCACATGTCATATATTATATATATAAGAGGATTTTACTGGTAAAAACCTCTTATGTGGCCCTTGATCCCAAAAGAACTCCCTAATATATTTTTATGCTTGTAAAAAGCAATGTCAAATTCGACACAGACTTTTTATGCCAATGTCGAATTCGACCTTATTACTTATATTTGATGCATGTCATCTTCCCTTTGGATATCCATGATTCCAATTCGAGATTTTTAGTGTGATTGAGATCCAACAGTCTAATCCTTAGGGGTACCCACTCCTAGGGTTGCCCATCAGTGGCCTACATGATGTGGGGACCTGATCCTTGATCAAGTGGGCCACATGGACCCCACGGTTTGGGGTCATCACAATCTTCTCTTAGGGCACATAAGAGTGTTACTTAGTGGCTGAATGAGAGAGATAGCCACATTGATGGTTGCACTCTTTCAAGGTTGGCCAACATCCCCCTAACTTGCAATGCCAACATGACTTTAACTTTATACTGTTTGAGGCCGTGTCCCATAAGTGTGATATGTAGCATGGTGTTTCAAAGCTCTTTGTTCTTGCGTTCTTTGGATCTGCTGCTTTGCTTACCTCGTTGCTGCTTGAAACATCAAATAAAAGATTATTGAAACCATAATAGATCTGTTACTTGGCTAACCTCGTTGCGTTTTGAAGCTCTTTCTTCCTGCTTTGCTAACTTCAAGAATTTTCCTAAGACAACACTTTTCTTAGAATGATATTTGCAACACTACAAAGGGTTAAGTGTGAGTAAGGAGTTCCTTTGGGGTGGGACTGAGAAATGGAGCCTTCTCTGGTGAACAGCTAGTTTGGATCTATTGCGTCTTCTTTGGCAACATCCAGCACCGGCGATGAAGAAGATGATTGGGTCACTAGTGGACGTGGGGTCCATGTGCCCCCAGCCGATCAAGGATCAAGTTCCCGCATCATGTAAGGCAGTGATGGTGACCCTAGGAGTGGGTCCCCTTAAGAATTGGACCGTTGGATCTTAACCACACTAAGAGTCCCCAATTGGAACCATGGATACCCAGATGGAAGATGACATGCATTAGTAATAGGTAACAGGGTCGAAGTCGACACTAGTTTAGAAAACCTATGTCGAATTCGACACTACGTTTTACAAGCATAAAAAAAACCAAAGTGGTCCCAGTACTAAGGGGTTCTTTTGGGTTCAAGGGCCACCTAAGGGGGTTTTATAGTAAAATCCGCTATATATAAATGTTATGATGTTCTTGGATGATTGTATGACATACTTGTTATTGTATTTATACTGCTATAAATGAGAAAATGGATGGTTATGAATTACAACTTTTTTCCTTTTTAAAATTTTAAACTTATTTTAATTTTTATTAGAATAATAAAAAAAATCCTATGATTCGTGTTTTGATTTGATTCGTAAATATGAACGTTTATGATATGATTCCAATTTTGAAAAATATGGCGATGAGTGGGTTTTTTTTTTTTTGGTTTACTAAGTGGCTGAAATGCACACTCTAAGAAGGATCTTTGGATTCATTAGAAAAAGGAATCTTTTGAGTAACAAGAAATTATGGAATTAGGAAGGAGTACACAGAAGAGAAAACCTACAGATAACTGCAATATGAAAAAAAGCAACGAAAAAAAAAAAAATCAAGTAATATCAATTAAGATGGTTTAGGCATGTTCAGGGAAATCTAAAGAAGACTGGTGTTAAATAAATTGAAGGGGAAGTGCACAAGTAACTAGGAGGATGGGACCAATAAACATGTTTATTGAAGTAGTTGGTAAAGACGTTATCATGTGAAGATATTGTGAGCATGATCTTCTAATGCCAATATGCGGTCTAGTGAAAGAGAATGATTCACAATGGCGACCCTTAGAGGGTGTGTTGAGGTGACAATCGCTAGGATTATAATAGATCTATGATAGAGAATTGACTAGTTTGAGAGGAACATAACTAGCACAAGTTAGAATTTCCCTACTATTGATGTGTTCTTAGTTCATGTTCCATTGCTAGGATCAATGCAAACTTTGGTCATAGCCTGCTTTGGGTTTTGGAGTGGAACATAGTTTGATCTGAGACTTAGGGCCTCTACATATACAGATTCATGTTCCATAGCTCTCAAAATGCTGATGATGATGGAGTGTATTTTTTGTTATTCTTATTGTCATAAAGGATATTTTAGCCATTGTATTGTATACTCCTAATTAATAAGATGAGAGGATTTATTTGGGTATGATTGGACAGGCAACTTTCTCTCATTCAATTTCTTATTCATTCATTCATTCACTCACTCTCTCTCTCTCTCTCTCTCTCTCATTATATATATATACATGTATTCCTCTATTCTTTTTTTTACTATATTTCTTCTCTTTCATTCAATCAATATAATGTAGCAGGTATCAGAGATAAATCTAGCAGTGTAGAGTTGGACACTTTGTATTTTATGTTTCCGTTTGAATGGCTAATGTTATCATTGTTTCCCTCGAAAGTTTTGAAAGTTTACCTTGATGGGTTGAAAGCCCACTTACTTTATAAACTTTGTGTATATTTTTATCTGATTTTTGGAGTTGCTTGAAGGATTCTTTGTCTATTCTACATTGAAAATACCAGAATATTCCTGTTGGATGTTCTAGATGCCAACCAAGCATAAACCAGGAATTTGCAAAAAATTAAGTGTCTTGCCTTGCGGTTGTGACCCCTTATATATATATAGTATCTCTATTTCCTTTGTATTGTCTATCAAATCCCCTAGAATGGGGTGATACAAATCAATATATAACAATATTTCCTACTATAGAGATTTATACATATCATCCTAGTCAGCTAGCAATGAGAATATGTTTTGTTTAATAGTGTGGACCCCACGTGTGACTCTTAAGTCATCCATATGACCTACCTTAACACCCCCCTCAAATTGATGTGGGTGAATTTACTAACATCAATTTTTCAACAAAAAACTGGTGTTTGGCATAAGGAAGCACCTTAGGAAAAACTTCTACAAGTTGGAGATTTGTAGTATAGCATGAGGAAGAGCAATGACTTTGTCTTCAAAAGCTGTGCAGATGTAGTGACAATTGACCTCGATATGTTTTGTGTGTTCATGAAATACCGGATTGGCATCAATTTGAATCGCGTGTGTATTGTCTGTAGTGGGGTGGCAATGGATTGAGAAAAGCCAAGCTCTTGTAGTAAGTGGCAAAGCTAGACAATTTCCGAACAAGCAGAAGGCATGGATCGATATTTAGCCTCAGTAGAAGACTTTGAAAGCCGATCTTTTTTTTTTTTTTTTTTTACATTTCTAGGATATGAGTGCGTCTCCAAGAAAAGCACACCATCCAGTAGTGGATCTTCTGGTATCTAGACACCTTGTCCAATTAACATCACAATATGCTCGTAGATTTAAAGTTGAATTTTAGGAAAGTATATACCTTGCGCAAGTGTACCTAGGAGATATCTAATGATGTGCGTCACTTCCACCAAATGGAGATGCGTGAGTTGAGTCATGAATTGGTTAACTAGATTTACTCAATGGGAGATGTCAGGCCGAGTGATGGTTAAATATACAAGACTTTAAACTAATTTCTGGTTGGTAGTTAGATTAGAAGGATAGTACCATCATCTTTTATGTATTTCACATTAAACTCAAGTGGAGTTTTTATAGGAGTGGTTATCTTGCAGGTGAGTTTGTTTGATGAAATCTTGGGTATACTTGTGTTGATTGATGAAGAGGCCATCCCTGAGTTTATGAACTTATAAGCCTAGAAAGAGGTCAGAGGCACCCAAGTCCTTCATATGAAATGAGGCATGGAGAGATTGTTGTAATTGTAGGATGTTGTCATTGGCCCCTTCGGCAGATGAATGTCAAAAATGCTTTCCTCCATAGGGATCTTAGGGAAATTGTTTATATGCATCCTCCACCAGGATATGCTTGTCCACCACATCATGTATGCAAGTTGACCAAATCCTTATAGAGACTTAAATAGGCTCTACGTGCATGGTTTGAAAAGTTTTGTTTCGCCATCCATCAATCAAATTGTTATTAGAGTTCAAATGACTACTTTCTCTTTATTCAATGATCATCTAGTGGCTATACAATTCTACTGATCTATGTTGATGATATGATTCCTAGTGGGAATCATCAAGCTAGCATATCTGAACTCAAGTCTCATCTCATGTGTACCTTTAAAATGAAGGACTTTGGTCCTATAGCTTATTTTTTGCGGTTGGAAGTGTTGGAAGTAGGTGAGTCTCGTAGATAGATTTTCTAAACTTTTGACCCACTTGACACAGGGATCAATTATCCATAAGACCAAAACCCAATCCAGGATGCATTACCCTCAATCTCGTGACCATGTACAGTAAATATTCTACCAGCACTAAACATCCATAATAATCTACGACATGCAAGAAGTAGATCATACCTTTGGAGATCTGTAGTGCTCTAATGGATTTCTTCAACACCTCTTAGCCTTCCACGCTATGACTCGAATTGGACTTCTTTTCTCAAGAAGAGTGGTGGAATCTTCGGAAGAAATTCCAACTCGAAACTCCAAGGAACTAAAAGAGAGAAGGAGAGAGAAACTCGTGCAACTCTTGCACGAACAGGGTTTTGGGCGTGAGAGACTCTTCTGGACGTCCAAGAGATTTTATAAACTTACAAATCTCTTCCTTGCCTAATTGAAATAGAAGTTTTACTTCTAAAGCAACTTTCTCCTTTCTAATCCCTTCTTTCTAGAGTTCGAGTCGGATTAGTATTTTCCAATAACTTGGGCTAGCGTGGGGACCACTAGGGATTCCTTAGAAAGCTGGCTCCAACTGGAATACCGCGACCCCACATCTCATGTGCAATCCGGGCCCACAGTTAATTGCAAATAACGCCACTATATAAATGCAATTGCACTCCAGTCTTAGGAATAAATTACAATGAAGACCCTAAACTTCCCAATTACCACAAGTAGGCCCCTCTATCAATATTCGTGGATTAATTGGAATAAATCTGTCTCTTCCAATCTAAGTTCCACATCTTATTATCCTTGAGCCCCAATTAATCACAGTAATCATCAGTACCATCCAATTAACTCTTAATTGAGATGGGTGCGCACTTACTAATGACAAATCTATTAATTGGCACAAGGGGATAATAGAGATAGATTCCATCTTGATCATTCAACGTTCCCACAGTTCTACTACCACATACCCAAGACACCGAGGTGTTAACCTACAGTCGGCTTCACTCATTGGTGACTCAAAGCAAATGAATAGATAGAAACTTGAGTTCATCAATGTCTCAGGATTGAGAGCCTATTGCTAGGGAATTATGAGAGCATACCTTATTATTGAGACGGAATTCCATAAGGTGCATCTCATGGTCCTTCAATACATCCAATGTACCAGCACCGTGATCCAGAATCTTACATTCTAATGATCGAGACAAATCACACTATCTCATAGTGATCAAAGTGCTGCAACCTTATCAAATAAGATGCCCAGTCTCATTACTGGTTGTGAAGCTATTTAAGTATAAGATTTGTGACATATATCTCCCGCGTGTGGGTCTCATCCATGCACATATATCACATCTAATATACTAATGGGACCCGGCTCAACTCATGAACCATTATGTCATATGTATTGGTCATGTGCATGAAGTAGTCAAATAACATTCATCTCATGAAAGTAAAGCATGATTTTATTAATAAATAAAGAAATTAATCAATTTATTACATCAACTGATGGATTGAGTCCACAAAATCTAACAATCTCCCACTTGGGCTCAATGCCAGTCAGGGTTGCATCTCATCCCATCCCTTCTACATGCTGCTTAAAGACTTTGGTAGTCAAAGGCTTAGTAAAGGGATCTGCCAAATTGTCCGCGGAGGCTATCTTGGTAATAGCAATATCACCTTTCTGCACAATCTCTCTGACTAAGTGATACTTCCTTTGTACATGCTTTTGGCTTTTATGGCTTTTGGGTTCCTTTGACTGAGCGACTACCCCGCTGCTGTCACAGTAAACTGTGAGTGGCTGTCGTGCCAAAGGTACCACCCCAAGTTCCAAAAGGAATCTTTTAAGCCATACTGCTTCCTTAGCTGCTTCACAAGCTGCTACATATTCAGCCTTCGAGGTTGAATCAGCGGTACATTCTTGTTTTATACTCCTCCAGCTGATAGCTCCGCCTCCAAGCATAAATACATAACCAGAGGTGGATTTCCTAGAATCCTTATCTGACATAAAGTCAGAATCTGTGTATCCGACTGGAATCAACTCATCACTACTATAAATCAACATGTAATCTCTAGTCCTTCTCAAGTATTTGAGAATGCATTTTACAGCAGTCCAATGTTCAGGTCATGGATTAAATTGATATCTGCTGACTAGGCCTACTACATAACAGATATCTGGTCTAGTACATAACATAGCATACATGAGGCTACCAACAGCCGAAGCGTACGGTATCGACCTCATCTGCTTCTTTTCCTCGGGTGTCTTAGGACACTGATCCTTGGAAAGCTTCACTCCATGCCTGAAAGGTGTGATACCCTTCTTGGAGTCTTGCATTGCAAACCGTACTAACACCTTATCTATGTATGCAGCTTGGGATAAGCCAATCATCCTATTTTTCCGGTCTCGATAGAGTTTGATCCCTAGGATGTAGCTAGCTTCTCCCAAGTCCTTCATATCAAAAGTCTTGGCTAACCAAACTTTTACCGTTGACAACATTCCTATGTCTTTCCCGAGGAGAAGGATGTCATCGACATATAAAACCAGAAAAATTACCCTGTCACCTTCACTTTTCATCTACACACATTACTCATCCGGATTTTGACAAAAACCAAACGACTTGATTGCCTGGTCAAAACGGATATTCCAGCTTCGGGATGCCTGCTTCAGTCCATAAATAAACTTCTGCAGCTTGCAAACTTTTTGCTCCTGGTTTTTAGCTACAAAACCGTCTGGCTGCACCATATAGATGTCTTCCTCAAGATGGCCATTGAGAAACGCCGTCTTGACATCCATTTGCCAAATCTCGTAATCGAGATGAGCTGCAATGGATAAGAGTATCCGGATGGATTTGAGCATGGCTACTGGCGAGAAGGTTTCCTCATAATCGATCTCCTCTTTCTGAGTATATCCTTTCGCAACAAGCCTAGCCTTATAGGTCTCCACTCTTCCATCTGGTCCTCTTTTTCTCTTGTAGACCCACTTGCACCCAATAGGTTTAATATTGGCAGGCAAGTCCACAAGTGTCCAGACCTGATTTGAGTACATAGACTCCATCTCAGCTTTCATAGCATCTTACCAGCGTCCTGAGTCTAAGTCATTGATTGCTTCATTATAGTTAGAGGGATCTTGTTCCGGCTCTTTTGGGATTGCTTTATAAGACTCTCCCAAGAATGAGAACCTGTCAAGGGGTCTGATAATCCTCCCACTACGACGAGGTACTGGTGTAACTACTGGGTCTGGTAAGGGCGGTTCTTCCTCAAGTCCGGTCATACTTGGATTTGGAATTGATTGCTCCTGAATCTCTTCCAAGATCACCTTTTCTAAAAATTTCCGGTCCATCATATAATCTTCCTCCAGAAAAACCGCATTGGTACTGACCGGCACTTTCTGCTCTCTGGGATTATAGAATAACCAACCTTTAGTTCCTTTAGGATATCCTACAAATGTGCATACTTCCGACTTCATTTCCAACTTATCCGTCTTAACCTTGAGCACGTGTGCTGGACAACCCCAAATGTGTAAATGTTGTAGACTAGGCTTTCGCCCAGACCACAATTCCCGGGGAGTCTTAGGTATAGACTTAGATGGTACGAGGTTTAGTATGTACATTGCAGTATCCAAAGCGTATCCCCAAAAGGATATAGGTAATCTTGAGAAACTCAGCATAGACCTAATCATATCTAAAAGAGTCCGGTTCCTTCTTTTTGCTACTCCATTCTGTTGAGGCATACCAGGAGCAGACAACTGGGATAGAATCCCATTTTCTGATAAGTAACCCATAAAATCAGCAGACAGATATTCCCCTCCTCGATCTGATCGAAGAGTCTTGATACTCTTACCTAATTGCTATTCCCCTTCTGCTCGAAACTCTTTGAACTTTTCAAAAGCTTCGGACTTGCGGTGCATAAGGTATATGTAACCATATCTTGAGTAATCATCTATGAAAGTGATGAAGTACTTATATCCTCCTCTGGCCCTGACATTAATGGGTCCGTAGACATCAGTATGCACTAATTCCAATAAATCTTTGGTCTTATTACCCTTAGCTGAAAAGGGTCTTTTGGTCATTTTACCTTCCAAACAGGACTCACAGATAGGCATTGGTTCTACCACCAATGAAGGTAAGATACCATCTTTCACTAGCCTCTCAATCCTGTTAAGGTTTACGTGACCTAGCCTCAGGTGCCAAAGTTTTGTTGGATTAGATGAAGGTGACTTTCTCTTTAATGATGATCTATTAATTGTTTCAGTATCATGTATCTCATACATCGTGGGAGTTAACAAATAAAGTCCATTGGTTACCTTGCCAGAACATATGAAAGTACCATTCCTCTTTATGACAACTTCAGTACCAAAAGTAATAGAATAACCTTTATTCACTAAACTAGAAATTGAAATTAAATTCCGCCTTAAAGACGATACATATAATGTTTCTGACAAAAACCAATTTATTATTTGGAAAACATAAAGTAATCACTCCCACTGAAACAGCCTCCGCCTTAGCGTCAGATCCTAGGTTGACAATGATTTCTCCATCACTTAGCCTCCTGGTTTCCTGAACCCCTGCAACGTATTACGTATGTGATTAGTTGCGCCGGAATTCACACACCAGGATTTTGAAGTACCAGTTGCAAAACTAACTTCAGATATAAGTGACTCAATCATACCTGGGGTCTTTTTCTTAGACAGATATTCTGGATAATTCCTCTTCCAATGTCCTGTCTTACCACAATGGAAACACTTTCCTTTTGTCCTTGAACCCTTAGCTTTAGCCACGCCACCAGTTGGACCATTCTCCACCTTAGGACCTTTTGGAACTGATTTCTTTTTGCCTTTCCGCCCTTTGCCTTTCGGCTTGGACTTGGCATCTGACTTTTCTGTCATTAAGGCAGTTGGTTTTTTCTTCATAATCCCTTCAGTTGCTACCAGTTGACTAGATAGCTCAGCCAGAGTCAGATTCATTTTATTCATATTATAATTGACCTTGAAATTGTTGAATGACTCTGGTAGTGACTCAAGGATTATGTCAATCTGCGATTCTGCATCAATCGCAGCTCCCAGTACATCTAACTCATTTAATGAGTCCATCATCTTCAGCATGTGTTCCTGTACTGATGTACCTTCAGCCATCTTGGTGCTAATGAGCACCCTCATGGCTACCTGTCTAGCAGGTCTGCCTTGTTCTGCAAACATCTCTTTTAAGTTCGATATCATATCAAATGCAGTCTTATAAGATTGATGTTGGTGTTGCAGCACACTAGACATAGATGCCAAAATATAACATCGGGCCATCTCATCGTCTTTGGCCCATTTGGTGTAAAGGTCATTTTCTGCTTCTGATGCATCTGGGCCAGGCTCTTCAAGGGGGTTTTTGGTAAGGACATATTTATATCCTGAAGCTGTCAGGACAATATCCAGATTCCGTTTCCAGTCTACATAGTTGGATTCCACCAACTTATTTTGGTTGAGGATGGTCACAAGTGGATTGAAAGTATTCGAATTCATGCTTGTAATACTGTAGCACATAACTATACATTCAATTAATGAATTTAAATGACATTAGGGTTTAGTATTCTACCAAATTTATGTGGGAATCCTCATAACCACAAAATTAAGAGTACTTCGGAATCCCAATCCTGCGGGGTATGCCTCCTTGGGGAGTGCAAATACCTCCTAGACTGGTGCGGATCAAAGTTTGTCAAAATTGGGATTAAGACTAACTATCCATGATCCCCTTCATTCATTACAATCTAGGTATGTCATACCAAATAATGTATGACTCCCGATTAGCTTCGGTTTCTAAAATACATGAGGCAAATCCTTGGGGATACTACATCATTATTTTAGTTAAGTGTGACCCACCAACTAGCATTGCATGATAACCGTTGCGGGCAGCTCCTCCTTGGGGAGTGGGCTCCCACCCCGTCTCATCAACACTATCCATAGGAGATCCATGTCCAGTATCCAGATAAATACAAGCCCTCCGTGGGGAATGGCCATTCTCAAAATGGCGCGAGGCTAATACTTTCCTTACAATGGACCTATAGTGGAAAACCACGGGGATTTTTATATATATAGAAATGCCCCGCTCCTACTTAATATTTTAGAGTTGAGGATTTCCTTATAGGTGTATGGGTCCATCAAATATAGGTATATATTCATCTCATGATAAGACCAATGATTGGTTCCAAGTCAAGTTATTTTAAGGAAAGTCCAGTTTCTAAAATTAGTGTTACCAATAGATCCATCTCATGGGCCCACCAACTCTAATTAGAACTCTTTCCAAAAATTAATTTGATTTGACCAATTTTGGAATTTGCTATGTTTGGTTCAGATATGGAAATACTCTAAAATAAGCATTCATCCATAAATAGAAAGTGCTATAACAAAAGACTAGTCCTCTCCTCCACATGACCCAGGCGGAAAAGACTTCTTGGACTTCTAGACTTTCCAAAACTTTGGGATTCCTCAAACTCTTTGGGCATCTCCAAAACACCTTTTGATAATCTTCAAACTCTTTGATTAGGAGTCCAGCTTCTCTTTCCTTCTTTGTTTCGGACATCTCCAGAATTTACAAAGTTTAAAAAAAAAAAAAACATAAATTCCAACGTCTCTATAATGAGACTTACATGGTAATCTAAACATGGAAATAACAGGGCTATAGGGAAATTCACCATGCCTTGCTCTTTCATGGGAAACCAAGGAAACCATGATGCCTTTTACACTTAGCCACACAAAAAAAAAAAAAAAAAAAAAAAAAAAAAACAATAATTAAAAGGAAAGAAAAAACATGTGGGCCATATGGGAGAACATTATCACCTAAAAGTTAGTATCTCATACAACAAAGCATCTCACAAAACCAGGTTGCCAAACCATAATGGAAAAACAAGATGCCAAATGTTTGCCACCACTATACAAGATCCCCTACGCAGAGGGGGTCCGGGGGCAGTGCCCCCGGCGGGGTCGAGTTGCCCGGTCAGCTAGAGGGGTTCCAAGGGGCAGCGCCCCTAGCGGGGGCTCGGGGGCAGCGCCCCCAAAAAAAAAAAAAAAACTCAGACCAAGAGCAAGATGATTCTGCCTGGGTTCGGCAAGCCGATCTGGTCCCTACGGTTAGCTAACAGACCTCTACAGCCATAGTGGTCTGTTTGACTAACTGACCTGACGAACCCTGAAATTTGGGTTCCTTTTCAGATTCGGCTCCTACTGTCCCCAGTCACCTCTAATGATCTCAGTATGCTTCTAATGGCATCTTATCATCCTCTTATCATGATTAAAACCTTTTGTGACTTTCCAAACATGTATCTACTACAAAAGCAAGCAAACCCAATAAACACTGATCCTATCATAGCCCTTGCTCTATCCTTTTCACATCTTATGCAAAGATTAGAACAAGATTACTGATCTAACATGATTAGAGATGAGGTATGGCTTTGATACCAATTGTTGGAAGTAGGTGGGTCTCGTGGATAGATTTTCTAAACTTTTGACCCACTTGACACAGGGATCAATTATCCATAAGACCAAAACCCAATCCAGGATGCATTACCCTCAATCTCGTGACCATGTACAGTAAATATTCTACCAGCACTAAACATCCATAATAATCTACGACATGCAAGAAGTAGATCATACCTTTGGAGATCCGCAGTGCTCTAATGGATTTCTTTAACACCTCTTAGCCTTCCACGCTATGACCCGAATTGCAGTTCTTTTCTCAAAAAGAGTGGTGGAATCTTCAGGAGAAATCCCAACTCGAAACTCCAAGGAACTAGAAGAGAGAAGGAGAGAGAAACTCGTGCAACTCTTGCACGAACAGGGTTTTGGGCGTGAGAGACTCTTCTGGACGTCCAAGAGATTTTATAGACTTACAGATCTTTTCCTTGCCTAATTGAAATAGAAGTCTTACTTCCAAAGCAACTTTCTCCTTTCTAATCCCTTCTTTCTAGAGTTCGAGTCGGATTAGTATTTTCCAATAACTTGGGCTAGCGTGGGGACCACTAGGGATTCCTTAGAAAGCTGGCTCCAACTGGAATACCGCGACCCCACATCTCATGTGCAATCCGGGCCCACAGTTAATTGCAAATAACACCATTGTATAAATGCAATTGCACTCCAGTCTTAGGAATAAATTATAATGAAGACCCTAAACTTCCCAATTACCACAAGTAGGCCCCTCTATCAATATCTGTGGATCAATTGGAATAAATCTGTCTCTTCCAATCTAAGTTCCACATCTTATTATCCTTGAGCCCCAATTAATCACAGTAATCATCAGTACCATCCAATTAACTCTTAATTGAGATGGGTGCGCACTTACTAATGACAAATCTATTAATTGGCACAAGGGAATAATAGAGATAGATTCCATCTTGATTATTCAACGTTCCCACAGTTCTACTACCACATACCCAAGACACCGAGGTGTTAACCTACAGTCGGCTTCACTCATTGGTGACTCAAAGCAAATGAATAGATAGAAACTTGAGTTCATCAATGTCTCAGGATTGAGAGCCTATTGCTAGGGAATTATGAGAGCATACCTTATTATTGAGACGGAATTCCATAAGGTGCATCTCATGGTCCTTCAATACATCCAATGTACCAGCACCGTGATCCAGAATCTTACATTCTGATGATCGAGACAAATCACACTATCTCATAGTGATCAAAGTGCTGCAACCTTATCAAATAGGATGCCCAGTCTCATTACTGGTTGTGAAACTATTTAAGTATAAGATTTGTGACATATATCTCCCGCGTGTGGATCTCATCCAGGCACATATATCACATCTAATATACTAATGGGACCCGGTTCAACTCATGAACCATTATGTCATATGTATTGGTCATGTGCATGAAGTAGTCAAATAACATTCATCTCATGAAAGTAAAGTATGATTTTATTAATAAATAAAGAAATTAATCAATTTATTACATCAACTGATGGATTGAGTCCACAAAATCTAATAGGAAGTTGCACGAAACAATGACGAAATTCAATCTACTCAATCAAAATATGCTGATGACTTACTCTATTCTGCATGACTCAGCGATGCCAAGACCTTTGCCACTCCAATAGAGCTTAATGTCAAAATCAGCAAAGAAGATGGGGATCCTCTTACTGATCCTACTTTGTTTCATTGTCTCATTGACAAACCTTCTCTATTTAACCATGACTCGGCCGTATATATCCCTTGCTGTGCAAATTGTCAGCAAATTTATCGAAAATCCTCATAAACCATATCTTCAAGCTATTGATCGGATGCTTCGTTATGTCAAAGGTACTCGCCATCGTGGATTGTTCTACCTATCCACATCCTTGTTACAATTGTAAGCCTATGCTGATTTGGATTAGGCAGGATGTCCTGATACTTGTCAATCAACGACAGTTAGGGCCTTCTCTCATCTCATGGAAAAGTAAGAAACAAAATACTGTTTTCAAATCATTTGCTAAGTTTGAATATCGTTCCATGTCTGCCGCCAATAGCGAAGTCATATGGCTACGACGCCTTTTTCATGAGTTTGGGGTCATTCTCACTGGCCCTAACCCTCTATATATAGATAACACTAGTGGAATCCACATTGCCAAGATACTGTCCGCCATGAGCATATCAGGCATATTGAGATTGATTGCCACCTTACCCGTCAACATTTTGTCATCGACAAAATCTACTTCTGAACAGTTGGCAGATGTGTTTACCAAGGGATTGCCTTGGGATTGTCATCATTACATCCTTTCCAAATTGATGCTTCTTGAACAGCCACATCATTTTAAGGGGGAGTGTAGAAGCATAATATAAAAGGTCCACCACCAGCAGGCCCATCAGGCCCATGAATGCCACGTGTGGGACCGGTTAATATTATGTATAGCTATATCATATCAAACAGCTTTATATTCTTTCCATGTTTATTTGTAATTAGACATAAATCAGTGTAAACCTAGCCTTGATTAAGGCTCTATACATTATATATAGAATGGTCAATGCCCATTAAAGGGATACAACAGTCTTCATTAAACTCTCTCTCTCTCTCTCTCTCTCTCTCTCTCTCTCTCTCTCTCTCTCTCTCTCTCTCTCTCGTGTTCTCTTCCTCCATTCAGCTCAACACAAGGACTCACTGATCCTTACAATATAGGTCACCTGATTGTTAAATTCGTCTCCTGCCAATCTTTTCTCCTTCTCATTGACTCTTAGTAGATGCAATTTGATGTGAATTCAGTACATCATGTTTTGCATTAAATGTTCCATCATCCTTTGTGGCAGCAAGTTGTAAAAGAAGAAATGAGCAATAAAAATCACACACGGTTCTGATGGATTTATCAAAATGGAAATGACTGGTGTCGTGGATGGGTGTACATGTTGAACTACAGCCATTGTGTGGGATTGCTTTGTAAGTGGTTAGATGGATGGTGGAAGCTTCACTTAGGTGTATGGAGAGGATTACTTGGATATGTGCTTTAGTTTTGAAGCCCAATTCAATTTGGGTGATTACTTTAGTTTCATGTAGTTGAAGTCTTAGATTCAAGAGGATCTAGGGTTTTGCACAAACCTGTTAAGGAAAAATGAAAGGAAAGAAAAGAAAGGAAAAATAGAAAAGAGAGAAAAGAAGAACAACCCAACAAAGACGCAAGAGGATGATTCGTCCCTTAAGGTTGGATGACCACACCTATATGTTTATTTCATTAATTCTTGAAATTACAGAAAGGCCCCTGGACATTCTTATATTTTCAATTAGGTCCCTGACTTGTACTATATGTCCTACTCTAACTTATAACACCCGCCCTCAAGCTGGTGCATAGATATTGACTATGCCCAACTTGGAGAAAACATGATACAATTTAGCCTTAGTGATTGCCTTAGTCAAAAAGTCTGCTAATTGATCATCAGTTGGAACTTGTATCAGTATTACGTCTTTTTTTCGATTTTTTCCTAGATGAAGTGACAATCAAGCTCTACATGTTTTGTCTTTTCATGGAGAACAGGATTTTCAACAAGTTTGGTAGTTGACGTACTATTACAAAACATAATCATCAGACCACTTTGTATGAAGCCTAACTCTTCCAATAATATTTTGAGCTATATTAATTTACAACACCCATGATCAATGGCCCCATACTCAGCTTCAGCACTAGACCTGGTTGTAACAACTTGTTTCTTACTTTTCCAAGAGATAAGATTTTCGCCAATCATTGTACAGTAGCCCGGAGGTGGATTTTCTATTTGTTGAAGATCCAGCCCAATTAGCATCAGTGAATGCAATGGCATTTGCATGCCCATGTGATTTATAAAGAATTTCTTAACCTGGAGACCCTTTCAAATATTTGATAATTCTATGCACTGCAATTACATGATCAGTTATGGGGGCATGCATAAATTGACTAACTAAATTAACAGCATACGAGATATCAGGCCGCGTGATGGTAAGATAATCAGTTTTCCCAACAACCGTTGATACATTCTCTTATCTTGAAGCAACTCTACACTTCCTAATTTTAGGCCATGATTTGGTTCAATTGGTATAGTAGTTGGTTTTGCACTTAACTTCCTAGTCTCTTGAAGGAGGTCAAGGACATACTTCCTTTGAGATATAACAATTCCATTCTTAGACATGGTGACTTCAATTCCGAGGAAATATTTTAATAATCCAAGGTTTTTGATTTCAAACTCCATGCTCAGAAAAACTTTGAGTTTGGAAATTTCATTGACATTATTTCCTGTGACAACTATATCATCAACATACACCATAAGTATGATGACCTTTATACCCTTTCTTTTTACAAAGTGTGATCTGAAAGACATCTGTAAAAACCATATTTCAGCACAGCTCTACTGAATCTTTCAAACCATGCTCAAGGTGATTCCTTGAGTCCATAAATAGACTTTTTAGGAAAAAAAGACTTTGTCTTCTTGCCCCTTAACAACAATACTAGGTGGAGGATCCATATAAACTTTCTCCTTCAACTCCCCATGTAGAAAAGCATTTTTGACATCTAGTTGGTATAATGGCCAATTACAATTTGCTGTGAGGGATAGTATGACTCTGATTGAAGTTAGTTTAGCAATTTGGGAGAAGGTTTCAAAGTAATCAATGCCATAAGATTGAGTAAAGCCTTTTGCAATAAGCTGTGCCTTATACCGATTAATTGTACCATCAGAATTGTACTTTAAGGCAAAAACCCACTTAGATCCAATGGTATGCTTTCCTTGAGGAAGAGTAGTCAGCTCCCATGTATCATTTTTTTCCAATGCTGCTATTTCTTCCATCATTGCCTTCCTCCACTTGGGGTGAATAAGAGCTTCTAACACAAGTTTGGGTATATTGGTAGTGTCAAGTTTTAAACAAAAGTGTGAGAGACTGGTGAAAGATGATCATAAGACGCAACATTTTGAATGGGATGATGAGTAATGGAAGATCTTTTTCCTTTTTGCACTGCAATAGGAAGATCTAATTCAGTAGGAGCACCTGGCATAGGAAGAGTGTAATTTGATGCTGGTCTTGAGGGTGAGGATTTGGATCCAGGGCGTATGAGGATGGGGTAGTTGAGATCAATGGTCTAGCCCATTTCTTTGAGTAAACTTGCAGTGGTCTCTGACTTTTATTTATCCCTTCACCTTCATTTGGAGTTTTCGAGCTAAAACTTCCCCGTTCTACCAATTCATAATTTTCTAGGTGAGTTGGTGGTGTCATGAAATTGACAAGGGGTGCATGATCCTTTTTACACCCATCTGACAACAATTCCTTACTCGCGGGGGAGTAGAATGGGATGTCTTCATGGAAACTAACATCTATTGTAACAAAAACATGACCACCTTTCCCTGGAGCATAACATTTATATCCTTTCTGACAACTAAGATATCCCACAAACCGACATTTGACCGCTTTTGGATCCAACTTATCATGTTAATGCTTGGAAATATGAACATAGCATGTGCATCTGAAGATTTTTGGTGGTATTGGAAATAATGGTGTAGTGGGACACAATATTTCTATAGGGCTCTTTTCTCCTAAGATCTTTGGAGGCATTCAATTTATTAAATATGCTGCAGTTAAAACTCCATTAGACTGAAAAGATTTTGGAACATTCAAGGAGAAGAGCTCTTGTGACCTCCAATAGGTGTCTGTTCTTACGTTTGATCACACCATTTTGTTCTGGTGCATATGCACATGAGGTCTACGATTCAATACTATTTTCAACAAGATAATTTTGGAAGATGCTTGAGGTATATTCTCTGCAATTGTCAGACTTAAAGGCCTTAATCTTCTTTTCAAACATGACTTCAATAAATTTTTAATATGTTTGGAACACTTGTAAGACCTCATCTTTAGTTTTCAGAAGATACACCCAAGTTACTCTGGTGGCATCATCAATAAAAGTGATAGTATATATGAACATAAATAGATATAACAGGAGCATACCAAACATCAGAATGAATCAGATTAAATGGAGAAGTGCTTCTTTTATTAATATTGATTGAGTACACAGATCTCTTATTCTTGGCAAATTGAAATGCATCACTTCTCAAAATACTATCAAGTTTATTTCTAAAATTCAGAAAAGATATTCCTAAGACATTGGATCGGCACATGACCAAGACGACGATTCCACAGAGACACTTTATTATCATTGTCAACTTCTGTTTGCAAAACTCTTGACTTCATATTTTCCAAGGCCAAGGTGTGACAACCATTTTTCTTACTCCCACCACCAATCTTCCGCCCTGTCCTCAAATCCTGAAATACATAGAAGGGTAAAAACACACACAACAATTAAGATGTTTGGTGAGGGCACTAATAGATAAGAGATTGAAACAGAAATTTGGAACATGGAGAGCAGTGGATAAGGAAAGCTTAGGTAAGATGTAGACAGTTCCCTTCCCAACTATGTGGTTATAAGAACTATCAGCAATTCTTACCCGTCCAGCAGAAGTAGAGGTGTATGACTAAAACTTAGAATGGATACCTATCGCATGGTCTGTTGCCCATGAATTAATCACCCACATAGAAGGAGAAGCAAGGGAAAGAAATGCAGTAGGATTATGAGAAGAGGCCATACCCACTGAATGGTCCTAAGGTGCTCCCTCTAATGCAGCCTATCTTTGACGATGATTAGTTAGCTCATCCTTCCAGTTACGTGAATCAAATTTAATAGTAGCATCTTGTTCAATTGGCGCTCTACTTCTACTGATGATGCAGATATATTTCGTGGCTTACCATTTAGGTCCCAACAATTCTCCTTTGTATGCCAATATCTACCACAGTGAGTACAAAAAGGTTTGTCATGGTTCGAATTAGACTGTCCACCACTTTCTCGACCGTGACCACCATTTCCACCATTATGTCCACCTCCATGATAATTTCTGCAACCACGTCCTCGGTTTCCACCATACCCACTGTTACCACCATTTCATGTATTTGACAATATGTTGCTCACACTACTATTTGCAAGAGCAGATTTTTCAGGTTTATTATCAGATTTCTGCATCATAACCATACGATGACTTTCTTCTCCTTGTAACAAAGCGAATATTGTACCATCTGGGCATCAAAGTTGGTTAAAGAATTTTCTTAATGGGTTAAAGCAATTTCCACAAGCTTGATTTGAGAAATTTTTTGAAGCCCTTCTTGTATTGGTTTTAATTGATGCAATGTAAGTATGCTCTTGATTTATTCCAGTCGACAAGACATTTGGGAGCTGCCAGTTGACACACCTTTTAAGATGAATCACAAGTTACACATCGATTATCATTGCAGCATGCTTTGCTCAAATTGTTTTATTTAATTATTTTCTTTTAAGAGTCGATTTCTCCCTTAACTCTATCAGTTTGGAAATTATGGAATTCTCTCCTAGAGCTGTAGAAGCGGCAGAACTTTCCATTCTATTAGAAAGAAGAATGAAAAAAATAAAATGTTGCAAGAATTTTCAAGAGGATGAGATCAGTCGAGTGGTCTCTCTCAGCTGAGATGGCATTGCACATGTTCAGATTCAATCTGAGTTTTTTTAAAGTCAAATGTATTAACAATTGTTATGTAACTTATATCCTACAATTCACCTGCAAAACAAGGAGAAAACTAGGAAGTTGCTTTCCAATGATCATGAACATGCACTGTAGGAATTTTCAAGCCAGTGGGAGATGCAGGAAGCAATTGAAAAAATATTTAACTTAGGTCAATATCTCATAAAATCTCTAAATCTGAGTTGATCGACCATCACAGTGGATATAAACAAGCTTCATATAATTTCTCTCTCTCTCTCTCTCTCTTCCCAATAAAAAAGGAAAACAGAAACTTCATATAACTGAAAAACACTAAATACATTCCTAACCATTGATCCAAGTTATACCAACAAAATCGCCTAGTTTAACCTCTAAATGCATATGAAATAGGAAAATTTCAACTCAAAAAGAATGGAAGAAAGAAAGAGTTTGGTTGCTTTCTTGGATGTCTTGGACCTATGAAAGACAAGGGCTGGAACTCACTATCCTTAGAAGCAAGCCATTTGATCCCAGCTGTATCATACCTATTTCCCAGCTTTATAGACTCCTAAAATTGTTGAAAGAAGCAAAGCACTAAGAGGAGAAGGATCGGAAGTTCCAGTATATAATAGATGTGCAGGTCTCTTTGGGTGGCTTGCTATTTTGCATCAGTGTGCCTGTGCCCTATGTGTTGGCTGGTTGGGCCAGCCATTTGCTGAGGTGGGGCCCTGGAGATCTGCTCGGTTTCTGTTCCTTGTGGATTGGGATTTGGGACTATATTGGGCTGGGTTAGTAAGGTCTAAGCCTGCTGACTTGCATTCAAATTTTGAGGACTGTTCGTTCCATTTTGAGTTTAAATGGATTTCACTGCATGATCCAAATGGATCATTTAATGATTTAAATCAATTGTAATGTTAGCAATTTTACAAGAAATTTTGGTCTTTATTCTATAACGATCCGGGTCCACTACCCACATGATATTTTCCACTTTGGCTCATAGGATTTCAATCCGATCTTGCCGCATTGATTTGAAAGGCCTCATATGGGGTTAAGACGAAGACCACAATAATTATATACCCAAGACTAGGACTCAGATATTTCCGATATGGGATATGAACAAAGTCTCACTATGCTAACTGAAGCACTCCACCTTTACTTGCAGATTCCCCTATCTTGGCTCACAGGAGCACTTGACCTAGTCTTGCCTCAAGGGGTTACTTGGGCGGATTGGGGTCTCACATATTCTACACCTACTGCGATCATGGAATTTCAGATCTTGCTCCTTTATCTCTTGATAGGGCCCTTGTTGAGATGGATCAAGTACCCTTGTTTCAATCAAATCGATCTAAATATTTGAGGACTTGATTGGTTGCATAGTCCCGGACAATTCTGACCATCCACTTCTGCATTGGAAACAGAAGAGGGAACAAGAAGAGCTGCTATGTGCAACATGAAGCGCATATGTTTGCTCTTTTTTTCCTGTTATTGTTTAACAAAATTTGGCAAACTTACAAGAAAGCCAGTTTGATGTAATCCCAGAAAAGTCCATAGGTTTATTAGATATATACTGGGATGTCGCTGACGCATATAAAAATAAATATTCGATTTTCTCCAATGGTTTTCATAAACTTTTTTAGTAGTTTAGAATCAATTTGGATTGGGTATTGGAATCCTTTGTTCTGAGAAACGGGGAGTTTTTTGTGGCATGGTGTAGGGGAATGAGGGCAGAATTTTTTCTCTCCTGAGTTAAGAAGTTATATGTTGGAAGAGGAATTTTGCAAAATTAGAAGGTGGATGAATCCAAATTCAATGCCATTTGATCTGGACAAATTTCAGGTTTAGTCCTAGTTGAAGACAAAGGATCAGAACCACTGGATTCCAAATTGGGGGAGGTTTCAAACAACAGTTCAAAATCTTTTTAAGGTTAAATCCATTGGTGAATGTTGATAGTTTAATATGAGATCAATTAGTGAGCACCACCGAGGCTGTCATCCTTGGTTGACTTTTTATAGTTTGTTCACTGCATGGAATGGCCTTGATAAACTTTTTCCTGGTTATTTCTTCCCACCCCCTCCCGTTATTATTATGTGACTCTCTCTTTTTATATGTATTGCTTGTTATCAATGGTTATAAGATTGATGGCTTCCAATGTACTCAATTGTTTTCTCCTCATTGTCTGTTGGGTTATCTAACTAATTTGTTCTTCTTCTTTCCATTTGTCCCTCAAATGATTTAATATTTCTTGTTGCACTGAAAATTTTTATTTATTTCCCAGCGGACACATTTCAGCCCCATTGCTCATGCCCTTTGTACTTCGACTTGGAGTTGTCTTTTGGCAAGGGCAAGTGATTGCTATTAGCATTTGGCAATGTTGAGTTTGTTTCAGTCTTCATACTGGGTTTGACATGCTTTTGGCTTGCAGATTGGGGATGATCTAATGGTTCACCTCTTGAAATATTCATCAATATTTTTGCCACTTGCTGGCAAGAATCACCTTCAGGTCACGGGGCCTCCCATTGTTGAGTCTTTTTGTTTCTTGAGGACTTCGAAGTACAAGAGACTTGCAACACATTCAGGTTTTCCTAATCTTGCACATGTAGCACATCATTTTGAATCTGGTAACTCATTGGGACATTTTTCTACATTAAGTTTGTTAGTGGCATTTATTATGGTGTATCTTTTTCTTGTCTGGAATATATAGATGTGCATACTTGCAATTGTTCTATTTATGTTGAACTCATTAAAAAGTTTCCCAAAATTTTATTTTCTCCACTGTATTCTTCCATTTTTCTCATCAGCAACACTAACAAGAAAAATTACTGCAATAAGAGTTGATTTGAATGTTTAATTATATCATTATTTTTTATGATGCTTTTAGGACAAAAGAAGAGGAAGGTTGAAACTGAAAAGAAGTCAAAGTCTGATGCCACAATTCCTGTTAGCCAGCCCAGAAGTTCATTCAGCATTGATAAATCTGCTGGCCCTGTGATAGGCGACATCAGCAGTAAACCTAGAAAGCGTGTTAGACTGTTTAGTTGGCAACGGAGGAGAAAGCGCAGGCAGATGAATTTCCCAGATGAAGGTGTGAGGAATGATTTTTCTATTACCAATGATGGTAAAGAAAATTCTAACTTGGTTCAATATGTTGGTAAACCCGTAAGTCTTATCATCAATGATGCAACTACACAAACAAGTACTCCAAGAGGAAAGAAGTTGTTGGGCGATGTTGGATGCAGTTTATTGAGAAATGTTGAAGCAGCTGTGAATGATATTTTGCCACATGAGCATTCTGGAGTAGTACATCTAGAACAAGTAAGCTTCCCAATTATGGGAAGGAGCATTGATTCCGAACTGACAGGAGTCAGCCTAAAAGTTGGCGAATTAAAAGAAGTTGCAAACAATGACAACTTTACCGTGGAACCTCCATCTTTATCTTTTGGAGGAAATTCAGAACACGAGTGTGAGAGATCATCAAACAAAAAGTCATGTGCTGATTCAAAAATAGATTTGGTCCAAAAGGTTCTTTCATTGAAGTTGGAGAAGCAAGAAATTACTGTGGGTGATTCGAAGAAGGCAAGCATTATCACTTAACCCTCAAAAATTCATATTTATTTTTTAAAGTAGTGCATGATTGATTAAGAGGAATAGTTTTTTTTTCTTTTGGCTTGTTTTTTTAAGCTGCGGTTCAGATGTTTTTTCATATTGCAAAAAATTGTTGCTACGACCAATATGATGTTTGTATGTTGTAGCGATATTTTTTATTCTTCACTACCGAAATGACTTCCAATTTGAAAACGACTCCAACTTTGATGGAAAACTCTATCTGTTATGGTTTCTAGGCTGTTATAGATGCAAATTGAACTTTAAGGGGTTAATAATTTTATTAGGAGGGTACCTCTTTAGGTAGTGCTTTGTGGGGTGGGATATTGTAATTTTTTTCTGTTTTTCTAAAAACTGTTTTAATGATTTTCTAGTATGTCTTTTTAATGATCATTAGTTGGGAGGGTGCTAGTCTAATGTGAGCTTAGTGACCAATGCATTTTAGTTTGGTTTTCTTGTTTTTAGGAATCCAGTATTTCCTTAAGGAGCATCTCTCTGTCATTGGTTGTAACTTTCTCATATTTACAGACCCATGCTGAGACATGCATGCACAAACAGTATACTCTTCAAATTCTTTTTTTCTTTTTCTTTTCTTTTTTTTTTTTGTTTCTTTCTGTTAGCCAAAAATGCTTCATCCTTTTGTACCTTTCAATGAGTATTAGAATAAGATGAATTGGCATGCTACACTAGCAACATATGATTTCAAGTCCATATTTGTGAATTCTGTTCTGGCCCCCCTTTTGATTTGGCTCTCTAGTGGACCGTTCTAGTGTTTGAATCATTGTTGTTTTTTCGTCTCGAAAAAGAAGTGATTAAAAGTGAAAAATATATAAAAGAATAGCTAAAATTTGAAAAAATAGAATGATAAAATAATACCAATAATGCATATCATTTATATTTGAGTGAAATTTGGCTGGGGCCCATTTGCTATTAGAGTGAAATCTAGCTTGGGCAGTATTTCTTATCAGGGAGGTAATCTAGTTACTTGGAAGATAAAGCAGCTGGTTGTTGCTCACTCTAGGACAACTTTTTAAAACCCAAACTCAGGGCTCGACTTAGCCATGGCCAAGTCCAAGTAGACTCAAATTAAAAATAAAAAATACAGAAAAATAAAGAACAATTAGGATAAATTCCTTGGGGGGCCTTCCATCTATGTTGATTTATTGTTTCGCTTATGTAACAATACATTTTGGTGAATAGACTATAGAATCGTTTATGTTGCCCATTACTTTGGTGTTTTTAACAACAAATTATACTATTCTAAAGTTTGCTACTACTACTAGTAAATAGTCACGACTATTATATGTCACACCTTAAGATTAAGAGACAAAAATCATTTAATTGCAAATAAATGACAAAGTTCATCCATATTCCATATGCAGTATCAATTATCAGCCTTAACTTATTCTAATACCATGTTGAATGTCTTGCTGGTTAGATGTTAACCTTGTCGTTGTCATCATTTTGATTTTGATTATAGTATTGTGCTATATTAAATTCGAAGAAGCCTTGCCCCCCTCCTTGAGGACCTTGTTCATAATTTGATGGATCTGGATGACCATAGCCAAATTGACCTATGGGCATGAGATGTTCTTATCCTCTAAATTGACCCAAAGGAAAGGATATGCCATTGGCAGTGGTTGTTGAGTGGCTACCATAATGACTTCATGCTGTTGCTGTCCATACCCATACGAAGGACTAGCAAACACTGCTGCCCATACTCATACAACAGGTAATCGTATCCATAGTGCCCATACCTGTATGAACTATTGGGATCTGTGGGCCAAGGACTTAACACTAGTTGTTGTAGTTCAGAATATTCTCTAGATTGCTCCCCTCCATTTTGCCTCAGCCACCAACAAGCTCATTTTCATCACCATGTAAGGGGTCATAGACACTAATATTGTCCTCAAACTCTCCATCACCTTCGTCACTACCTTTTTGTTCTTGCTCTTTTCTGTCGTAATTATCTTGTGGTGAGCCCATAGTTGTCAATTTCTTTTTTTTTCTCCATTTCGGTCTGGCCTCCAAAATGAATATTTTGGTATTTCAGAATTTAGTTGAAACCTTTTGGAATTAATTTTCAGAAAAATATATGAAATAGATTAAAAAAATATATAGAAGATATTAAAAAATATTATTGAGAATGTGATAATAAATTGCTACCAGTAATTCTTAATAAAATATGATTCAGGTTTTTAATTTCATGGTGTGTGTAGTGAAGGCCACAAATCATTTTGTTAAAAAACAAAGAAACAAAAAGGGCTATGGCGTTTTTCAAAGAAGGTCAACATAAAAGGCAATAAATGGTATTGACCAAGAGCACTTGCTCTTTCTCACATTGGTAAGACCCAAGCACTGTCGATCTGCCAACAAACCACAATAGATGACAGTCCTTTTCTCTTCTTGGTAAGGCCGAAAGTATCAAAATAAACAAGATCTGAATTTCTCCATAATTTTTTTGTGTCTTTCCTCTAGGGATCGATCTTTCATTAAATAACTGCACAAGGCCTTAATCAAGGCTACATATAAGAATCTCTGTCTCTTCACAATTATTTACTATCTAAATATAACCAAAGAATATCTTTCTACTAGGCAACTATATACATGTTTGTTGACTAAATCATTTCTACAGATTGAGTTTAGTTTTGGGCCTAGATCTGAGTTAATTCCACTTTGGGCTTGGTCGACCTGTATTTGACAACCCCCCCCCCCCCCCCCCCCCCCCCCCCCCTAAATTGATGTTGGTGAGTCAATGTCCATCAATTTGCTAACTAAGAACTGATGACGAGGTTGTGGAAGGCCTTTGGTGAGAATATCAGCAATTTGAAGATTAGTGGAAATACGAGGAAGGGTGGTAATATCATGCTTATATTCATCACAGATAAAATGATAGTCAACCTCGATGTGCTTCATGCACTCATGGAAAACAGGATTAGTAGTAATGATGGCACTTGTATTATCTGCACATAGGGGTGTTGGACTTGTTGAAGGAAATCCAATGTCTGAAAGTAAACCGCGAAGCCAAAGTATTTTAGAGCATGTGGTAGACATCACACGATACTTAGCTTCGGTAGATGATTTGGAAACCTTATCGTGCTTTTACATTTCCAAGAGATCAAGCTATCACCAAGATACATACACCACCCGGTGGTGGAGCGCTGGGTATCCAGACAACTAGCTTAATCGACATCTACATATGGGGTAATAGCAAGGGAGTTGTCGGCTGGAAAAAATAATCCTCGAAACGATGTATGAAGAAGATAGCGAATGATATGTTGGACAGCTACCAAACGAAGATGTCGAGGATCAGTCATGTACTGGTTGACTAAGTTGACGGCATAGGAGATATTAGGACGAGTGATTGTCATGTAAATCAAAGTGCCAACCAAACAACAATGTAGAGTAGGGTCAGGAAGAGGATCACCGGCATCCTTATATAATTTGACATTCACCTCTACTAGTGTGTCAATGGGGGCAGAGTTTTGAAGACTGGCAATGTCAATGAGATCAAGGACATATTTATGTTGATTGAGGACTATGTCCTTAGCAGATTGATGAACTTTAAGACCCAAAAAATATGTTAAAGGACCAAGATCTTTCATGTGAAAAGAAACATGAAAAGAGGCTTGAAGTTGCCGAATCATAGCTGCATTTGTCCCTTTGATAAAGATATTGTCAAAAATAGACAAGTATAGTGATCTCGATGGAAGTACGATGAAGAAACATGGGTGGATCATAAGGGCTGGGATGAAAATCCAAAAGTAGAAGTGCATCTTGAAAATTTTCAAACACGCCCAAGGTGCCTGTTTGAGTCCATAAAGAGATCGACGCAATTTAGCAACACTGCCTTTTGCTATGGCAGAAATTCCCTGTGGTAGCCACATGTAGACATCTTCTTTGAGATCACCATGAAGAAAGGCATTTTTTACATCCATCTGGTAGAGAGGCCAAGATTGAGAAGCAGCAACAGCAAGAATAGTTTTAATAGTTGTCATTTTGGCGACAGGAGCGAAAGTCTCATCATAGTCAATGCCATATTCTTGTCTGTTGCCAAGAGCCATAAGACGGGCCTTATACCAGTCCAAAGTGCCATATGATTTAAGTTTGATTGAGTAGATCCAGTTGCATCCAATTGGCTTTACTGATAAAGGACACGGAACCACATCCCAAGTATAATTTTGTGAAAGAGCATCCAATTCTTCCTGCATAGTCTTGTTCCAGCATTCATGCAACATAGCCTGAGAGTTCGAGTTGAGGATAGAGGTAGAGGACATGGTGGCCATGAAGGAAGTGTGGGTGAAGCCATAGTGGTTTGGAGGGACGGAAATATGTTGTGAACGCTGCAAAGGAGGATCTTCAGCAGGACTAGATGCTGTATGTGGATCGGAAGGGGTACCGCCTGTAGACTGGTTATCACGTCGTCTATGATACATAAAATTAGGATAAAATTTAACAAATCGTGTGGTGTTCGAGAAACCAGGTAAGCACACAGAAGATGATGAATTTGAGAAAATAAGGAAGGACGCAGAAGACGGTGAATTCGATGGATGAAGAAATTGCTGGAAAAAATATGGATTTAAAGAAAAAAACAACATTTCAAGAAATACGAATGCGGCGAACGTAAGGATTGTTGCAAAGAAAACCATTTTGGTGATTAGCATGTGCGCATTTTGCTGATTGTGTGGTGAGTTTGGTACGCTTAGTAGGTGGTAGGTGGTAGGTGGTAGGTGGACAAAACACATGAAGCCAAAAACATGAAGATTGTCATGAGATGGTGTGTGTTTGAATACTTGGAAAAAAGGGGTCTGATTTTGAATAGAGGAGGAAGGCAATTGATTTATAAGATAGACAGCCATTGAGAAAGCTCCTGTCTAGAATCGAGTAGGGACGGAGGACTCAATCAGAAGAGATCTAGTTTTATCAAGGAGATGTCTATTTTTCCTCTCAGCTACTCCATTCTATTGGGGCATATATGGACAAGTTTTTTGAGCAGTGATTGCTTTTTGTTGTAAGAAAGTTTGAAACTCTGATGAAGTATATTATCCCACCCCTTCAAGTCAGAACGCTATGTTTTTATATATGTGGAAAATTGATTCTCAACATAGGCTAAGAATATCTTAAAAACATTGAACACATCAGCTTTAGAATGCAAGAAATGGATCCATGTAAATTGAATGTAATAATCAATAAAGGTCATTAAATATTTATAATGCTCACGAGACAAATTGGGAGCAATTCCCCATATATCACTATGAACCAAATCAAAATGAGTACTAAAGGAAGTAGATGCAGAAAAAGGAAGAGTATTGCTTTTCCCATCTTACAAGTAGTACAATCAAAAGAAACATTCCTAAAAGAGCCCATTGGGTTTTTTAATAACCCGGTCTTAAACATGAGAGATAGAGTTTTGGAATTTGGATTTCTAAGCTTACTATGCCACGCTTGACAATTATTTTGGTTAGAAAAGCAAAACAAATCATTTGCATATTTATTCCGAAGTAATGTAGATAGATCGAAATGAAATAAGCACCTACATTTAGGACCCCTCACGATTTTCCTGCTCGACATCTGGTCCTGCACAACATACCCAGAAGATGAAAATGAGATGTTATAATTGTTTTCAACAAGTTGCCCAAATTTGAGAGACGGGTACTAGATAATGTCATATGATTGGATATGTAATACCCCTACTAGGACTCTTGGTAGAATCAGCCTAAATTCAGGTCATTAGAAGACTAAGAATTTCCACAGGACTCTCTCTCAAAAATGTATTCTTAGAAGGACTCCCTTGTAGTCCTAAACAGGACTCTTAGTGCAAGATTATTTAAAACACTAGTATATATATGTGGACCCTATTTTGTTCTACCCATCAACAACTGAAAGAGAGAGAGAGAGAGAGAGAGAGAGAGAGAGAGAGATCTCAATTGAAAAATCTGTAAAAGAAGAAGATCGTGAAGAAGACGAGGAAGATCGACGGCGGGACGCATAACGGATGTCCGGTTCAAGATCGATCACTACTTGAGCAACACGCTTCTATACCAGGTGAGTAGAATTCCCTATCTAAGTGGGTATGGTGTGGCATGATTCCTTTAAGACATGGAATATTATAGTATAAAGGCTAGATTGACAACTGTAGAATGGTTATCAGGCAGAAACAATCGTTGAGGACAGACTAATTGTAGATTAAAATGATATATATATATTTTTTTTGCAATGATTGATTTGAAGATTTGTTTTATAGAATTTATGTGAACTCCGGATAATCTAATTGAAGAATTGTAACTGGATCCAAGTTTCTAATTATAACTGAACTGGGATTTTCCCAGTTTAGGTTGTCAAAGAAGAGAGAGGAGACAGGGTGTGGGACCCACGTGGTCCACCTGATCATTGATCGGGACCCCACATCTTAAAGTGGACCCTTGGGCGACCTTAGTGGACCTAATTTGTTTTGACCCAACCTAATTAGGCCCACTGACTCAAGTCTTGAATTCTGTCCACAAGAGGAGTCGTCTGGGCGACACCTCTATATGGGCACATAACCTTAGAACTTCTAATCTAGGTGTAGTAACTTAACCTCATGGATTTCTATGATGAGTAAGCTTCTTGAACAATAATTTAGGTTGCAAAGATTGATGGATTAAAAACATAATGCTACCAAAAGTGGGTTTTTACATGATCCAGGTTGTCTAGACATGTTTATGTCGACGATGGTTGTGGCCCACACGACTTACCTGATGATAGATTTGATCCACAAATTTTATTCTGGGCCCCAGGGCGACCCTAGAAGTAGGGGTCTGATGTGAGTTGGACTGTTGGACCCCACTAGGCCATTACCTTATTCTCACTGGGTGGAAGTCCTCATTGGGTCTCCGTCAGGGATGTATCGGCTGTACATAAGAGGAAGGCTTTGAAATATACAAATTGGGCCCTGACTTTTATTCATACGATTACAAAGCCCCTAGTAAAGAGCTTGTATTTTGGTTCACATAGGATAGTTTATATTAATTCCAGAATAGTCCCTGGAGTGATAGGAAATTGAATTTAAACTCTTATTACGGCTAATTTGTCCATGATATATACCGAAGAACGATGATATTAAAATCAAACATTAGACTAGGCCCAAACAAGGCTTTGATTGATCTCGGTACATGCTAATTGTTTACTTCGATGAATGATTCTCAATTAAATGTTATTCACTTGTTTAATATGTTGTGTAAGTGATATGAAAGTGAGACTTTGAATTGATTTATGTGATCTGTGATGATTAATTAAATTCCTCAATAAGATACGGCCAATGCCACATATCTGGTACCAACTCTGATCCGGAGTGGGGCGAGGACTAACCAGTGTTATGTGGTACTGACCAAGGGAAATAATAAGATGATGTTACTAATGATAATGGAGATGATTCTCTAATAAATTTATTAAATGTGCAATTGAAATTGATGGTTGAAATAGAGTAACACAAACCACTAGCACCGAGTATAGCACCTCTCGTGGATGATGGTTGAGGGAAGTAGGTTCAACAATCATGATGGTAAGACAGGTCATGTTATTGATAGAAATATAGATACTTCAGTTTAGGAGTATCGGAACAGGCTCAACGATCATGGTGGATGGCAAGCCATGTTGTTAACAGAAATGTAGATACACCTGTATGGGGTATCAGAATCATTTGATGCTTGTGGTGGGAAGATACTTAGCAAAGAATTGATTAAGATATTGAGTTTAATACCATTATTGAATATATATATATTCATATGAATGATTGAATATATGTTATACCTTAATGCTTACTTATTCTACTCGCCAGTATTACTGACCAGTAGTTCTCTCCACTCCAGGTAATGCATTCGTAGAGGTTGCGGGGAGTGAGGGAGATAAGTCGGTGGATTTTGGCATGCGTCGCTGATCCAGAGCGCGAGGAACATTGAATAGATTCGTAAATGGGATTAGCTCAATACTTAGATATTTCCTCTACTGCAAATAGTGATTTGTCTTTTAGTCAGTAGTTTTTAACAGGACTTCTAATATATTTAATGATTTAAATACAATTGAATTTGAATGTTTTAAACCTTTATGCTCATGGAAATTTGATTTATGTGGTGTTGTTATAACATTGAAAATGTATTGAGAATCAGAAGAGCTCCAGATTCTTGGGTTGCTACAAGATATCTCAGAATCAAGAAACCAAAGAGAGGAAGGTTTATTGTTACCTAAGATGCTAAAAGTAGATAAAGCATTGACAATCATTTGTTGCACTAACTCAGGTGTGAGAGTAGAGGAACTAGGCTATGTTGTCGTAGATGTGGAAGCAGCATTAGTAGCAGAAGCAGCAGCAGCAGTAGTAGCAGAAGAGTCTGTTGTGGCGACATATGCATGAGAAGGTTCAGATTGGGGATGTCGACGACATTCAGTAATGATATGCCCTTAGATTTGCAATACTTGCATAATTTTTAATTGCATTGAGTTGCAATGTTGCCAAACTTTTTGCAACTATAGCATTGCACCTTACACATATCCCGAGTCTGAGTAGGTTGTGAAGACGGAGAGGACTTTTGAGACCAATGTGGATGTCGCTGCGAGGTTCCTCTAGCAGAGTATGCCACAATGTATGTTTCAAGCTTCTGTTCAACAAAGTGAGTTTTCGTCAAAAGACGTTCTTCACGAAGAAGCTCATTAAGACAAACATCTAAGGATGGTAATGGCAGTCAACCCATTAAAGCAGATGTGACTCATGTGAGGGTCTCATATTCTGGGCGCAATTTCATTAAGAATTGATCTCTCTGCCTGGATGCCTGAAGTTTTTGAATTGTAGCGAGTACAGTAGTAGGGATGGTTTCATATTTGATGCTATCATATTTAGTCCACAGATTTCGGAACCTAGAGTAGTAATCTTTAATGGACAAGTTTCCTTGCATATATTCTGAAATTTCGCATTCCAGTTGAAACTGGCGAGCATAATTATTGCGATGATAAACCATTTGTAAGTACTCCCACATCACCTTTGAAGTGTTATAGGGTTTGAGGTTCAGAATGAGATGTTGTTCAACGGATTCGAGAATCCATGTTTTAATTTTAGCATCCTTAGTGTTCCATGCAAAAATTAATTTTTCATCTACTGATGGTTTTGGAATAGTACCAAATCTATGTCCCCATAATTCCTTGGCCTCAAGATATGGTTGAAACTGAAACGCCCAAGTGGGCTAATTTTTTCCATTGAATTGAACCAAATTTACCTCAAATTTCTCCATCTCTAAATTGGAAAAAAAAAACGAAGGCAGGAAATCTAGATGATGTAAAGATATGCCAAACAGTGAAGACAACTGCAATAGGTGGAATGTAGAGATGCCAAATAGTGCGAAAACACAAAGAAAAGAGTACAATGCCCTAATGGACTGCACAAAATGAAAAAAAAGAAAAAAAAACAGGTCTAGGCGCCTGGATTTTGACCACAGAAATCCTGCATGGGGCCCACTGCTTGGTTTGATTGATAATTAGATAAAAAAGGTTGAAGCAGATTCAAATTTTCTTTCTAGCAGTATAAGTTTTCATCAAGATCCATTCACAATCCAACAATTTGTACGGTTGGGATGAAAACTGTTTCAAAAAACAAAAAAATCACAAATCAGAGCAAATGGACTACCTTTGATATTGAAGAAATGTTGAAAAAGTCTCCAAAATTACCTGGTGAAGTAGCTGACCACTGCTATAGAGATCTCCAAAAATTTTGTGATGATCGCATGTGGGCCACTCCTGAGCACAGCGTGATAGAAGCAGTTTCTACCGTCTGATTTCTGCCAAAACAACATAGATCCTGATCTAGTTACTTCCAATGTGACAAATCCTTGATTTGTTTGCTGTCAATAACATAGATTGAAATTCTCCTAAGAGCTGTTTCAAAACAGCATGCCTTCAAGAAATATCCCATGACTTGTATCGGCATGTAATGACCCAAGAATCTGGAGCTCTTTAGATTCGTAAGTCGTTAGCATACAATAACATTCATTAAGTAAATTCCAAGAACAAGTCCAAGCAAAAATAAAAATTTAAATTTCAATATGAAAGTCTTAACAAGTCTTTACATGATGTACTAGAAAAGACAATAAATCTAAAAAGGTATTCCAAAATAGGGCTAGCCACATCGAATAATTTAAGAAGTGCTTCGATCTCTCAATTAACGATGCATGCCAAATTCTATAGGCTGATCTCCGTTGTTCCTAGATCCCTCTACGAATGCATTACCTGTAGTGGGGCGAACCACTAGTCAGTATTACTGGTGAGTAGAATTTTTAATTAAGAAAGAGCAATAAAAACTGGCATGATAACAAAAATATTCCATTATTGTTGTTCTATCATAACATTTTCGTTTATCCATTCTCATCAGTGTATTGATAGAATCAAATTCATCACACAAAATTTTGAGATTCATATGTTTCTTTGAAAAGAAAGTTCACAGGTTTACCCCGAAGAATAAGTTCATAATCCTATTCAACAACATTACTTAAGAGTGACATACTGTATTTTCATAAGGGATTCATATTCTTGTTGTGATAAAACTGCCACCATCCGCAATTCATAGTAATTGATTGAATGAGGGAATTCATATTCGTGTCGTGACAAGATTGTCACCCATCTTAATTCATAGGAGTTCTTATATTCCCACAAGGGGAGTTCATATTGTTGTCGTGACAAAAATGTCACCCACTCATAAAGGAATTCATATTCGTGTCGTGATCAGATTGTCACCCATTGTAATTCATAGTAGATGTTTTGAATAAAGGAATTCATATTCGTGTCGTGATCGGTTTGTCACTCATCTTAGTTCATAAAAGTCCTCATATTTCCACAAAGGGAATTCATAATCTTGTCATGACAAAACTATCACCTTTCACCGTTCAAAGATCAATCCAATACCAGCGTAAAAACAATCATAATTCTGATTTTAATTATAGTTCATAGGTTTTATTATAAGTACCATCACTTTTTCTATTAGCCAATCCCACATGTCATATTCAAGTCTCGCCCCACTCTGAATCATTATTGGTAATCTCATATGTGGCATTGTCCATATATCCTTTGAGGTCCAATGTATTCATATATAAGGCATATTAATCAACTTATAACCTGTAACTTAAATCATACTCAAATGTTCTATACAAATCCTTATTTTCAGTCATAATGACATCAAAATCTAAGTTACAAAATTCAAAAGCAATGCATAATAACAGCTACTTCGATAGTTGCCCATTTATTAAGTTACTCATTGATAAAACACAATGATCAACTTAAAATCTGTAATAATTAACTTAGTCTGCACGCAAATGTTCTATACAATCCTCATTTTCAAGCATAATTCTAATTTATATATATAACATCTGAAATCTAAGTTAGAGTATTCAGAATTAATGTATAATCATAAGATGAACTATAACGCCCCACCCTTCATACATGCATGATATTGTCCGCTTTGGCCCATGGGCTCATGGTTTTGTTTCTGGTGGGCCTCAACCCAGCAAAAGGCCTCATGCAAGGTAGGGGTGCAAGCTTTATTTATAAACCCATTCACTTTCGTCTCTATTGTCGATGTGGGACTCCAGGATGTCACAATCCACCCCCCTTAGGGCTGCACGTTCTTGTGCAGTAACCTGCCAGTTCCTGTAACCTGCCAGCCCTCTTGGTCCGCCCACATATGAACCCACCCACTTGCACCATGCCACGGTAGGGACCCACACTCGATCTAATCGAGAGTCGGCTCTGATACCATTTGTAACGTCCCACCTTTCACACATACATGATATTGTCTGCTTTGGCCCATGGGACACATGCTTGATATTGTCCACTTTAGCCCACGCGCCTCACGGTTTTGCTTCTGGTGGGCCTCAACCCACCAAAAGGCCTCATGCAAGGTAACGGTGCAAGCTCTATATATAAATCCATTCACTTTCCTCTCTATAGTCGATGTGGGACTCTAGGATGTCACAATCCACCCCCATTAGAGCTGCATGTCCTTGTGCAGTAGCCTGTCAGTTCCTATAGCCTGCCAGCCCTCTTGGCCCGCCCACATATGAACCCGCGCACATGCACCAGGCCACGGCAGGGACCCACCCTCAATCTAATCGAGAGTCGGTTTTGATACCATTTGTAACGCCCCACCCTTCACACATGCATGATATTGTCCGCTTTGGCCCATGCGTCTCACAATTTTGCTTCTGGTGGGCCTCAACCCACCACAAGGCCTCATGCAAGGTAAGGGTGTAAGCTCTATATATAAACCCATTCACTTTCCTCTCTATAGTCAATGTGGGACTCTAGGATGTCACATGAACAGTTAAAAAAAAAAAAAACTTGTTTAGCAGCAGTTATTTCAACAGTTGCCCAGTTATTCTTATGAACCTTAGGAAGGTTATAATAGAGAGAGAGCTTCTAGCAAAACTAGGGAACTGTTTATATTATACAAAGGATTCTTAGTAGGAAATAATATGAAAGGACATCCTCATCATGAAGAGATGTTTTAGAATTCCAGAAAACTATTATAATCTTTATCCAACATAATATCTGGCAAAACAAGATTCAAATTGAACTCTAGCTAGAGGGAGAAGAGTCATACGAATGACCTGTATTTGGGACACTTGGATGTGGGACTCATTGGTCTAATCCTCCTAGGACCACCACACAAGTGGTCGCCCATCAGTCCCCTACCAGATGTGGGGGACTGATCTTAGATCAGGTGGGCCACATGGGCCCACAGCCCACAAATAGTCAGGCTTCTTTTTGACAACCTGAACTGGTACTTGTCCCAGTTCTGAATTAATTTACATATTAAGCCATCATATTGAATGATAAAAACAGTCCTTAAGAAGCAGATTCATCATAGGAAATAATGAACCAAACATCTACACTATGAGGGTAAGTTTAAACCTTTATTTTCCCATTTCAGTCATGTCGACAATCATATAAATTCATCAGTACAGGTCTGATTGTTAGTATATTGGGCTCTCATTGGTTTAAATCAAAGGATGTGTGAGGTTACTTATCAGTCTTAAAGATAGATTTGCATCTTGTTCTTAGGCCCAAGTATTAATAGGAACTTATATATATGTAAATTCAGTACAATGATTTATGAAGAAGTGAAGAATCATTTTCCTTGATAGCAAAATATTCGATTGATTGTATGAGAAGTTCTACTCACCTTGTGTAAGTGATGAGTAACCTCAAATCAGTCATCCAAAAGCTCCTTGCTGAACTTCTTTTGCTTCAAATTACAATCTTCAAAACATTCTGCTGCTTCTCCTCTTCCATGAGAAAAATGACCAAAGAAGAGAAGAGACTCTATTTATAGAGTGTTGGACGCCCATTTGGAGGAGTTCCAATTGGACTTTTCTTCTCTGAAAGGTCATATGGAGAAGTCTAACAGTTATGGCTTTTGGTGAAAAACAAAGAGTCACATGGAGAAGTTCACTAATCGTGGCTATTGTTAAAAAACAAGGAGTCTCTTTGGGAGAATAAGTAGTTATATCTTAAGTGGATTTGGGCCTTATATCCAGACCTGAAAGTTTGACCCAAGTCACCCAACAGCCAAGCCCAAATCATGAATTGTGTTGGTCGAATCTTGATTTTTTCTAAGCCCAGTTGGCCCAGTAAAAAAAAAAATAAAATTCAGGGTTATTACACAGCAAGAGCCCCTTTCTGTTACACAGAAAGACTAGGGACAGAGACTTCTCCAATGATAAGCAAAACTTGCTCTGATACCATATCGAAATAAACAAGATCTGGATTTCTTTGTAAATTTTTATGTCTTTCCTCTAGGGATCGACCTTTCATTAAATAAAAGCAAAAGGCCTTAATCAAGGCTACTTATTAGAATCTCTGTCTCTTCACAATTATTTGCTATCTAAATATAACCAAAGAATATCTTTATACTAGGAAGCTATATACACGTGGGTTGACTAAATCATATCTACAGATTGAATTTAGTTTTGTGCCCATATCTGAGTTAATTCCACTTCGGGCTTGGTCGAGCTGTATTTGACAAAAAGTAGTAAATGGGCACCCATTTTCATCTCGGTAAGGCAGCTTTGCTGATCTCGTAAAACCAAGAGCACAAAAACGAAAGAGAAGAAAAGATAAAGGGAGGAAAAGAAAGGGAAGATGAAGAGAACAAGTGTGGAAGAAAATGGGAGGGTGAGGAGGAGATTTTGCCCTTGCCACTGCCAGCCTTCTCCCAGGTATGATTCTCTCCATCCCCACCTTTCTTGCCCTAGGTATGATCCTCTCTCATCTAAATCTTTCTTTCTTTTTCCCCTTCTTTAACCAGAACTTTAGGGTTACATTTTCGGCCATTAGATGCTATTGTGTGAGAAAATAGTATATGATATGATGCCTTGTTTCTGTAATGCAAGGAATCTCTCTTTTCTCTGTGTTTTATTTAATTTTATTTTTTAAAAATAGAAAAATCAGTTGAGAATTTGTATTTTTGTCATTTCAGATGAATGGGAGTTTTTGTCCATTTCAGAAATTTTGGCTGATATTGATCGAAAGTCAAATCGAAAAATTATAACATGAATTTCGTTTCGTCTTGTGGCTGAAATGAAAATTTTTGGCCGAAACAAAATGGTATTAATACCTATGGGTGAGCCGCTTTTGCTAGAAAATGCTGTTTTGCATTGTTCTTCTTCTTCATTAGTGACTAACCTCTAACTTTGAGTTTGAGTGCTCTTGTTACCTTTTTTCTTTTGTTTGTATTGGAGCGTTGGGTTCTTAATCCATCTCTTTGCTTTAAAGAGGGTAGAGCCGCTTGAAAGTGAAGCTGATTGAGCTTTAGCCCTAGTAAGACGTTCCAAACTAGAACCTGTCATCAGTGGTTCACGGTTTTGCTCACATTGTTGACATAAGTATTATGATGATGAAACTGCTACACTCATGCCCTTTTTCTAGGCAGTAGTAGATTTTCAAACGGGAGGTTGGGGTGCGGAAGCATGTTCTTGGTCTTCATCCGACTCATCAATATCTACCCTAGATTCATCAAGGAAATCTGTATTGGGCAATACCGCATTCTATCTTTCAACCAACCATTTATCCAGAGGGTCGTCATCTTCAAATATATAATTCAAATTATTTGGATCACAATCTCCTTTGTCTCTTTTTTTGAGGTTTCTTTCATAATGGACTTAAAAGAAATTCTCCAACTTAAGCATTGTCAGGCGCTTTTGGCTCATTGTGTGGATCAAACTAAATGTGCTCCAGTTTCTCTCACATCCAGATGATGATGTTTTTTGACTCAAAATCTTTCTTGCAAAATCTTTAAGATGGGGAGTATCAATGTTGAAGTTGTTCCACCATTTAGCTGTATTTAAAGAAAGCCATAAGGCATAAAGTATAACGCATTTAAGAAAGAAACGAATGATAATATATGTACCTGGGCCCATCTTCGTATGAGCCATTTAACAAATCTCGGAGCCAAAACTCTAAAGAAAGCCTTTATAATTCCCCAACTATAAAAGTTAAAATTGAAAAGTTATTAACTAAGAACTATTCCTAACTCATAAAGACAAAAGAAGGCTGATAATCAATTAAACCATCTGACATCTTACTTGATTAAGAATATCAATTTGTTTATGCTTGCTTCTAATCATTCTCTCTAGAGTTATTTTGATGCCTTGAAATACTTCCTCATGCTTGGAGAAGCTCTTGCTATAGTAGCATGATGGGTTCAAAAAGTATGCTACATAATGTCATGATCGAGTGATAATTAATCCTAATCATTTAGTATTACATTAAATTCTAAAACAAATAATTCATCACAATAATTCAAAATACTATAAATAAGTTTTACATGCAATGTGTATATGTTGATGTAATTGGTTCCTTTTATGGTCAAGAAATTTGCACAACTTCTTATAGTAAGTCCCATATTTTTCTCTAGATCTTTGCTCTAAAGCAAGCTTTGCTCGATCCATTGCATCATACACATAACCCATTATAGGCTTCATATCAGCATCTATTAATTTCAACACCCTCACAAGAGGCTCGAGTAAGTATGTAATTATCTCTACCCTATACTGGAAATCTGTACCTAGAACATTTTCTTGTACACATAGTGACAAAGATAGACTTAGACATTATGTTTCCCTTGGAACAACAAAGACTTTCTAGGGTCACAAATTGCTTAGCAAATCTTGTAATACCTGACCTTAGAAGCTGAAAGCCCTCATTGAGTTCTCTCAGAAGATCGGTAAAAAAACTAATGGTTGTAAATCAAGCCCTTACCCATCTTTCCGTCATTAATTGGTTTTTGGACATCTTCCTATTTACCAATGTCCTCCAACATAAGATCAATGTGCCGCATACGGAGCCCAAATAATATGCAACATATTCTCTTGTAATATTTTTCCTATGGCCTTAAGTTTACCACGTTGTTTGCCACAACTTGGACAACATACTCTTCCCATTCTTCAATTATTTGTAATACATATTCAATCATGCTGTACAAATATTAGGCATCCATGCGATGTTCGGATGTATCTACTATCCTAATACAAACTATTCCTATGACACAATAAGCCATGAAGTTAACTATATGGCGCCTATTATTACTTGTCCATCCATTGCACATAAGCGTGCATGCATACTCTTTCCATGTTGTGAAATGGTCTTCCAAGCATGGATAAAAATCGCAGTATTGGTCGCGGTATTGGTTGGTCCAAAAAACCGATACGGTATTGGTATCGGTCGCGGTTTGCGGTCGTTGCGGTCATAGCGGTGTGAATTTTTTTTAATCCAAAAAAAATTGAAAAAATATCCAAAAAATCCAAAATATTAGAAAATGCTGGAAAACAATGTTTTTTTTTTTTTTTCATTAGTAACACATATAAGTCAAAATATCGGTCCCCCTCAGTTATGGTATCCTGTATCGCTGTCTTGTCTGAAATTGTGATTTTTTTTATAAAAACCATAATTATGACTTATAAAATATGAACTATTTATTAGTGTGAAATTTTAGAGAATACAACTTATTTTTAATTTATATATAGTGGTTGTAGTGTTGTACACTTGTAAGTTGTACTTGTATCTTATATAGTATATAAATCATTATTTATCAGTCATCATTCATCATTCATCAACCATCAATTCATCATTCAATTATCAAGCAAGTTGTAAAATTCAAGAACATGAATATTAACATAGCATATGACATAATGACAGTAAAATAAATTATAAAGCAATTAGAGAGAATGAATATATACCCTAATTCTAAGTGGAGTGTCTTCTAGGCTTGATATCATCATCATCATCATCATTTCTTCTTCTTTGGTATGGGTTATAATAATATGATCCAAACTCTTCCATTGCACTCCCATATCCTTGGCCATATTGATATTGTTGCTGAGGAGCGAAGATCTCTTCATAATATGATGAGCTATCATCAGTAGATTGAGATGACTAGGGGCCCAAATCTAAATAAAAAATTCATGAGGAACAAAAATAGCTTGTTGGGGTTCACGTTGGATCATTCCTTGTCCTTGCTCATACCATGGTTGTAACGGTGGAGTTAAAGGCAGTTGAGTTGGCCAATGGGGGTTGTATTCATACGGACCATACATAGCCTACTGTTGTCTAACGTTGCCTGCAGAAGTACCTTCCCCCCTCCTTGACCGATGCTACTACCAATCTCTGTCTTAGTTTATGAGACATATCTTACATAACCACGATAGGGATCTAAGTCTGTAGCACCAGGAAAATGCTCAACTGTCTCATACATTGGTGGCTCATTATCTCCATAGTGACTGTCAGTCCTAGGAAAATCAGGAGGAATTCCTGTTGATGAGGAAGATGTAGAGATACTTGACTCACTCTCCTCACCCACCTCCTTTTCTCTTGCTTCTGTAGGATCAACTGTTGTACCCCTCTGTTGTTGTGTCAAATTTATCTCTTGTAATCTTTCAGAGGCTTTCATTGGCTCAAATTGCTTCCCAGTCAAGTCCTCAACCATTTCTGCCAGCTTTGGATCTCCATCTAATAATGGCTCTTTTGCCTCCTCTAGCCACTTACCTAACAAATCATCTTCTGCTGAAAATATATAGTCAAAATTAATTTGGTAGAAGTAATCTTGTTGATCCTCAAATGCTTTTCTTCTTCGATTTCGACTGCGGAGCTTGAGGTTATAATGAATGTAGACCAGTTTGTTCAAATTATCCGTCGTAATTTTATTCCTTACTTTTGTGTTGATAAAAGCAAAGGTGCTCCAATTTCTTTCGCAATTTGACGAAGATGTAGTTTGACTAAGAACTTTAATTGCGATCGTCCTTAATGCTGGAGCACTCTCTCCATAATTTAACCACCATTCAGCTAAAAATAAAAGAAAATAAGATTAAACATTCAATATTTGAATTTTCAAATAATGAAAATATAATTTACTATTTATATTATACAATCCTAAGCAGGATATGTTTGCATGACAGCTCTTCGAGCAATGGTGGTGCCAAAACTTCCCATACCTTCATTATATACATCGATCTAATAGCATTAAAGAAGAAAAAAAATTATCAATATCAACTAGTATGACTTATGAATGAATAATGATATAAATTAAATTGAAGAAAACAACATACATTATATAAGATCTTTACTTTTTAATTTACTTACTTGGTTTGTTGCTTTAATAGCCTCATCGGTGTCATTTACTAGTCTTTCAATAACATTTTTCATGCCCACTCGAATTTCATCAGTTATATTTCGATCCAAAGATTCATATCGAAATTGTGGATTGAGAAAGTAACCTATTAATTGCAAAAATTTACGTGAGTAATGTATTAAAAAGAATTTAATATAATAATGAAAGTCAATAAGAAACTAGTCTCCACTTACCAACAGTGTGTAAGTCAGATGCAATTGACGCTCTGAACGGCTATCGATGATTTTCCAATGTTTAGTATAATATCTACAATTTGCTCTAATAGCCATCTTTGCTCTCTCCATGGCCTTATGTAAGAAGCCCATAGTTGGCTTATCATCATCATCAACCAATCGAAGAACTTTTATTAGAGGCTCAAGAACATTTAAGCAATTTTTAACATGAGGCCAAACTTATTGGACTCAATGGTCTTGCATACTTCTTCTGCTAGGGGAGTTGGCCGCTTTCCCCACTTAAAATTCAGCCATTCATCTGATTTGATGAGTTGGAGAAGCCCTCCTTTATCCTTATAAATACTCTCGATGGCTATAAAGTGGGTGGCAAATTGAGTAATGCTAGGCCATAGTAGTTCATGATTGTTTGTAAATTTCTTCATCATTGAAACAAGTTTATAAGACTGGTAGAAAAAATTAGTGATTTTCTTCATCTTTTCAATCACTTCTTTCATAAATTTTCCTTTGGAAATTTCTTCAAGCATTAAGTCTATGCAATGTGCTACACATGGTGACAAAAAAATATTTGGCCTCTGCTGCATAACCATCAGTGCTGCTTTCTTCATGTTTGCAGCGTTATCGGTGACAACTTGAACTACACAATCTGCCCCAATATCATTTAATCACTTCATTAAACAACTTATTGATGTTTCTAGCATTTTGAACATAGTCAGTTGCATCAACTGATTTAATAAAAACTGTTCCCAAAGTTCAATAAACTAGAAAATTCAAGAAATGACGTTTTGTAAGGCTCGTCCACCTATCACACATTAGTGCATAGCCCCTTTCTCTCCAAATCCTCCTAAAAGTTTCCACCTAGAGCTGTAACTCCTCATATTCTTTTTTAACACAGAGATGACCAATCTCATATGGGGTGGGTGCTTTTATACCGGGACCATGTTCCGCTGCTGCATCTAACATAGTGGTAAAATAAGGAGAGTTTGGCTTATGTGGTGGAATGGCTACATCTAGAAAGAACTTTCTAGTAGCTCTTATCAAATTATCTCTTGCTTTATTAAATTTTCCCTTCAATGCTTTTACAATGCTGGGTTGCTTGGCTGTTGGTTTTCTATATGCAAATGGGTCTATTGGACCCCCCATACTTGGCCTATGAGGTGCCTGTGTAGGAGGTTCATCATCATCCTCAATATCTACTGGGTGGGGTTGTCTTTGACTAAATGCTCGACGCAAACCCCCTCCCCTAGATCCAGATAGCCACCCTCATCATATTGGCCACCTCTGATAGTTGCCTCATACTGCATTCTTCTTTTTTCCTCTTCCTCCTGAAGTGACCTCAAACTTTCTTTTCTAGCCCTGCTTAAATTTGGATCCTCATCATCGTCGGAGGAAATAATATCTCCCTCCCTAGACCCAAAAACTTCTTCTCTACATGCTTCAAATTCCTCCTCTTTTCTTTTCTATCTGACAATCTTTTTCTGTTTTCTTGCATCTAACAACTCTTGCATTTCTTTTTTCACATTAAGTGGTACTTGAGGACACTTTGCTAGTTGGCTTTGCCTATGAGCCAAGTGTTGCTTTAATCTAGTTATCCCTCCATTTATGATTTTTGGCAATAATCACATTTAATCTTATGTTTACTTCCACCTTCTTCACAATGGTTCCATCTCGGATCAATGTCACGCACCATTTTAATCTCGCTTCTTCAAAACTAAGATCCAAAATATAATAAAAACAAAGAAATTAATACATTCATATAAAAGCAATTGGAATCTCAAAAGGGCACATTTTAAATGATACATTAATTATTTAATTTTTCTAATTCCATTTTTTAACAATCCAAAAATAAATTCAGAAATATAAAAAATATTGACATGTTTCATATTCACATAAATGATAAGACAATCATATAAAAATTAGCATATGTGAAGTATACAATGATTATATAAAATTAGGAAATCATACTTATAATGAAAATCTAAATATATAATAGTTTAATACGAAATTAAAAAAATCTGAAAATAAATTAAAAAAATATAAAACTAAGTACATTAAAGAACAATAAAAAAAAGTAATCCTACATGAAGTTTACAAAGATTATGCTTACTTTAAAAAAATTATAGTTAAATCCTCAAAATATTCGTTTTAAATATTAAATTATTATTTCATACAAAAAAATAAAATTTGAAAATATAAACTATTTACATAATATTTTGAAAAAAATGAAAACTTACCATATTCATATCATACATGAAGTATGCAATAAAATAACAAATTTGTGATTAAATCCTCAAAAAATCTTATTTTAATATTAAAATATTTAAAAATCCGAAAATAAATAAACATAAAATGTCCACATCTTGTAGATCTATGTCTTCTACTACTAAATCTATCAAACTTGCTTCATAAAATCATGTTTTTACATACTAATAAAATGAAAAATAATACTTAATGTTAAAAGACTCTAAATCTTAACAAAAGTTCAAATCTTAATATTTTAAAAAACCAAATAATAGATCCACACTCATAAATCACAATATGTAAATCCATAACATAAAATAAGTGGAATTATCATCATGGATCACTTCTAAGCTCCTACTAAACAAATATTTAAAAAAAAAATAAAAGAAATTTAATATACTTACCTTATAAATGTATTTTCTTTACTTTTATAAGCCAAATTCACCCAAAAAAATGATTTTGTGATGCTTTTGGAAGTTAATGGAGGAGGAGCAGCAAGTTGGCCGTCTTTGGGTAGAGGAGGATGAGTAGAGGGGGAGAAAGATGGAAGAAATTAGGGTTTGAGGCTTTATATATAATATCGGAAAATATCGGCTGATATATTGGTTTTGCCGATATTTTGAAATCGCGGCCGATATATCACGATATTATGGTGATTTTTTGTGAGACCGTTTTCGAGACCGATATACAGCAAATTATTGGTTCGGTATCGGCCGATACAGGTACGTATCAGCCGATACGAACCGGTATCGGTCGATTTTTTTATCCCTGCTTCCAAGTATCTTTAATAATTGGCGTGTCCTTTGTCAAGGTATTTTTCGTTAATCTCATAAGCTGAAGGAGGTTTAATCTCAGCTATAGTATCTATCATGGTCTGGTAATATGGTGAAGTATCCACATTCGGCAGAATTCGATTATATTGGAAGAACTTTCAGATTACTCGAACAATTTTCATAGCTTTACTCTTCATTTTGCCCATAATAGAGAACTAGAAAGCTTGGGTTGCTTTATGCTCTGGGTCCTATGTAAGAATGGATCAAAGGACCCTCTCCTCGCTTTGTCCTTGAAAGGCTCCGAAGGTCTAGAAGAACTGGCCATACCCCGTCGCTCATCCATAAGAGCCTGCTCAGTTTCACAGGTTTCATGGCTCGCTCTCAATCCCCTCCTTAACTCCCTATCATCATCGTCCCCGTCATCATCATCATCATCATCATCATCATCATCAGATTCATCATTAACAACCCTCTCCATTCTAGCAACCCTCTCTTCATATTATTTTTTTTATTTTCCTTTTTTGATTTATTTCCTTGTACAATATCCCTCAATGCATTTCTTTCTTCGGTGGGGATATTTGGATAACCTTTTGCATCTCCTGATATATATGTAAGATGTTGTTTAAATCTATGGATTCCACTACTCACGACGTTTTGACACCATTTACATTTGGCTATATGACAATTCCCACCAACCTATATAGATAGACCTGATCCATCATGGAAGGCCCATGATCCAGAATAAAATGCTCATGGTCTAGAGCACATTATATCCCACGTATGAGATCTTTGAAGATTGTGGTTAAACCTCTATATATATATAAAAATCTATCATCATATGATAAGATTCCATAGTAGGTTGTAATCACATACATTTAGCTTGTAATTATATTCTGTAAGTAGGCAACAACGGAATATATAATGCAATGTCGATGCTCCTTTTGAGACATGACAATTGATTCGCAATCCTCTTCTTCTTATTGTCTTCATACAAGGATCTTTGAATCCTTTACATGGTATTAGAGCTTATGTATGATGTATCTCTCTAATTACTACTCGTTACTTATTGGAGAGCGAGGAGTCACATCTCTTTGTTGGTTGAAGGAGATCGTCCTTGCAACAGTTCGACGCTTGGAAACAGAGGTCCTCAAGGCATGGCCCACCCATTGATCACATTTACCCAAAGGAATCACATCATGTTGGTCAACCAGGGGTTCTAAGATTTCTATAGATTTTTGTGGATTTTTTCTATCATCAGAGGTAGGCCATCTTCCTTGATTTGTGATTTCACAAAATTATTTTAGGATTGTAATTAGATCCATCTAGTTTTTTGGATTGTTGGAATTTTTTCATCAAATTTCATCTAGAGTGTTGAAACTAAGATACCTACAAGGTATTGGAAGCTGATCGATCATCAGACCTCACTGTGGGCCCCATGTGATCAACAGATCCTAATTTTGAAGCTTGACTAGACTTGTTTTGGCTATTTCTGTGATCAGATCACAGATGAGTACTGATCAAGTGTTTTCTGAAGACAAACCCACCTCTGATTTATGTTTTTGCAATTTTCTTGTGGATTTGCTTATTTGTTTCTTGGGTTAAACCACTTGTGTTTCAGCAAATTTCCTGTTTTTCGGAATTTATGACACATCGAGCACTATACTGTCTTCTGATTTGCTCACTATATTTGGTAGTTTCTGTTTCAAATCACTGTCAATTGATCATTCATTCTTAAAAAGAAAAAAAAAGCTTTGGACGTCTAGGCCTGATTTCTTTTGCAATACACAACAACTGTCACATCAGGTCATCTACGGGGATTGTATAGTGTTTGTCTTTATTGTTTCTGCACTTTTCCTTGTGGTTTTGTTGTTCTGACTTGCTAAATTGCTTACCTTTGCAATTTCTCTACTTACAAATGGAGAAAGTAGACATCATTCCTACAAAATTTAATGATACAAACTACATGTCTTAGTCATTCCATCTTAAAACATTTTGTTGAAGGACAAGGAATGTTGGGATATCTGGATGGATCAAATCCAAAACCGGGGATGCTAAAACCATTGCTACTTTGAACCAACGCAATGCCAAGGTTGTGACATGGATCTTCAACTCAGCTGATTCCTCCTTTATAATGGCACTTCAGGCCTTTACCAAGGATTCTAATAGGTGGACACACATGAAGAAAATTTATCATCAGCAAAACAAGGCTCGTAGATTTCATCTTGATATAGAATTAGCCAAGTATTGCTAGGATGACAAATTTGTTTATGAATACTACAATGCTGTTTTTAGCCTTGGGAACATGAAGGATCAGGTGCTCTACTTAAAACTGTTTCAATAGAATTTCTTCCCTGGGCCCTCAAATAACAGGAAGAATAGCATGTTAGCTAGTTCCTTAGGCACTTCGTCCTACTATTGTTTTTCAGCCCTGTGAACAGAAAGGAGCAAATCCTCTACTTAAAATTGTTTGAATAGAATTTCTTCCCCAACCACTCAAATAACAGGAAGAACAGCATGTTAGCCAGTTCCTTAGGAACCTTCATCCTAAATTTGAACCCTTGTGCACTACACTTATGAATTGAGAAATCTCTCCCAATTTGGATACATGCATCTAGGAGGTTCTTCGCGAAGAAACCCGTCTTCTATCCACTCATTCTCTTAATGCAGAACCAAAGGTCCTACTTACATCACTAGGGCTATCCTCCACTGCAGAAACAACTCTTTTCACTACCTGTGGTAAGAAACCACAGTATTTTAAATGTAAGAAGCATGAACATGTGGCTCGTGACTGTTGCAAGAAATTATTTTGCAACTACTGCAAGAAGAATGGACATGTTATTTTTGCTTGCACTCAAAGGCTTGACAAGAAACTAGAAAAGAATCAAACGCATGGCTAGTCTGCTCTTCAAGCTCAGAATAGCACTCAACTTGATCAAGCTTCTCCCAATACTGGTCCTGTCACATTGACTACTGCACAGATATAAGACTTAATTAATTCATTTGTGGCATTTGCTTTTACCTCCATGTGTGTTAATGGTCTGATCTCTTCCTTTACTACTCTTCCTATATTTCATTCATCTAATTCATTATTTTCATTCTTTACACCCACCATATGGTTCCTAAACTCGAGTGCTTCAAACCATAAGACATCATGGCCCAGAATTTGCATGACCATAAACCATATAGTGGTCATGATTCCATCACTATTGAAAATGGTCAAAAATTGTCCATTTATGTTAGAAACTGTTTCCATCGGTCTCTTACCTTGTCTAATGCTTATTTTGTTCCATCAACTACAAATCTCATTTCCATTGGCCAACTTGTTGATTGTGGTTATTTGATTAACTTTTGTCCTTTTGGTTGTGTCATATAGAAACGACAAAACTCGGTAGGTGATCTGGACGGGAAGTATGCATGGTAGGCTGTTTCACTTGGAGTTGGAACCAAAATCGCTCTTTGCTTCTTCTATAAGTACTTTGAATAATGTGTGGACTACTTGGCATAAACACCTTAGTCATTTGAATAATGCCAAATTGTTATCTTTATTTAAACTTGGGTATTTGGATAAATGTATTACTAGTTCTATTGTTTCTACTTTCGCTAAATCAAAATATGAATCTTGTTGCTTAAGCAAAAGTCGTGTGTTGCCCTTTCCAGTTCATTATTCAAGTCCCGTGTGCTGCCCTTTTCTAGTTCATTATTCAAGTACCACTGCCCTTTTTGATGTAATTCATACGGATGTTTGGGAGATTGCCTCGCATTTGAGTAGGCTTGGATATTAGTATTATGTTACCTTTATAGATGATCATTGTCGTCACACTTGGATATATTTTTTAAAAGCCAAATCTGAAGTTTTCTACATGTTTTAAAAAGTCTATACCATCAGCACTTCATTTCAGAAAACCATTAGGATCCCACGTTCGGACTTAGGAGGAGAGTATACATCAACTACATTCAGCATCTTTTATCAGAAAAAAGGAATTCTTCATCAAAAATCCTACTCCCATACAACAAAATGGGGTTGTAGAGAGAATTAATCGCCATCTTTTGGAAACTATAAGGAATCTTCCTGTGGGATCCTTGGTTCCTCCTAAGTTCTGGTGTGAGGCAACCCACATAGCAGTCCACATCATTAGCAGATTACCTAACTCTGTCTTAGGTCAAGTCTCCCCATTTGAGTCCTATTTGGTCATCCTCCTTCTTACTCACATTTACGAGTATTTGGGTACTTATATTGTCCACCTCCCATCCCTTGAGCATGGAAAACTGTCACGTCAAGCAGCTCGCTGCATGTTCCTTGGCTAGTGATGAACACAAGGGTTTTATGTGGTATGATCCCAAAGAGTGATGGCTACGAATCTCATAGAATGTTGTTTTTTTAGAACATGTTTTGTTTTATTGCCCAAGTATTCCTAATATCCAATACTCCTCCCTCAGTTTTCACCTACTAATGATCCTCCCAACATTACACAAGTCTATACCCATTGATAGAGACAACTGCCTCCTACTGTTGCTACTCCTGATACATTAACCCTGCCAGTTCCTGAAGGAAGTGCTACTACAACTGAAAGTAATGCTCCTGCATCTATCTTGCGACGATCTAGTTGTATTTTCATTCCTCCCAATAGATATGGTTTTCTAGTGATGTTTACTTTTTCCGACCCATTCCTATTCCAACTTCTTATTCACAGGCTTCTATTATACCATGTTAGGTAGATGCAATGGTAGATAAATTACTCACTCTTGAAGCAAATAACACTTGGGAACTAGTGCCCTGATTAGCAGATACTTGTATCATTGAAAGCAAATGGGTCTACTCCATTAAGGTTTGCTCTAATGGTAGTATTGACCGATACAAAGCTCGACTGGTTGCATAGGAGTATAAATAGGAGTATAGCATTGACTATGTGGAAACCTTCTCCCTAGTTACCAAAATGATTACAGTCTGGTGTTTACTTGGTGTGGCCGGAGCTCGTAACTAACCTCTTTGTCAAATGGATGTCAAGAATGCATTCCTTCATGGGGATCTCAAGGAGATTATGTATATACATCCTCCAACAGGCTATACTTGTCCTTCCCACCATATTTGTAAGTTGAATAAATCCTTCTATGGTCTTAAGCAAGCTCCTCGTGGTTGGTTTGAAAAATTCTACTCCGCTATCATCAACACATACTTTTTGCAAAGTTCTAATGACTACTCTCTCTTCATTCGAAAAACTTCCCGTGGTTGTACTATTCTTTTGATACAGGTTGATAAGATAATCAGTGGCAACGATATGGTTGGCATTTCTGACCTCAAAACTCATCTCATGAGTACTTTTAAGATGAATGATCTTGGTCCTTTAACTTACTTTTTGGGTTTGGAAGTTGTAAGGAACAAGGCTGACATTTGGGTTACTTAATGCAAATATGTTGATGACTTAATTAAATCTGTCAGACTTGGTGATGCAGAAGCTTTTGCCACCCCTATTGAGCTCAATGTCAGGATCAACAAAGAGGATAGGTATCCTCTTGATGATCCAACTCTATTTCGCAGATTGGTTGGTAGCCTTCTTTATTTAATTATGACATAGCCTGATATCTCCCATGCTATTAAGCAAATCTTTAGTCATTTTATCAGCAATCCTCACAAACCACTTCTCCAAGCTGTCTATTGTTTTACCCTTCAGTCTTTTCATTACAGTTGCAAGCATATGTGGATGCTGTTTGGGCAGGGTGTCGTGACACTTGTTGCTTAACAACAGGTTGGTGCATGTTTCTAGGACCTTCTCTTATCTCTTGGAAAAGCAAGAAACAAAACACTCCTTCAAAATTTATTGGTGACGCTGAATATCGATCAATGTCATCTGCCAGTAGCGAGATTGCATGGCTTCTTCGTCTTCTTCGCAAGTTTGGTGTCTTCCTCAAATACCCTACTTCATTTTATGTTGATAACACTAGTGCAATTTGAATTGCGAAAAGTACCGTCTTCCATGAGCATACTAAGCATATTGAGATTGACTACCACTTCATTCGTCAGCATGTCGTCATTGACACCATCCATCTGCTCTACATCTCTTCACATGATCGGCTGGTAGATATTCTCATGAAAGGCTTGACCTGGGATCGTCATTATTATATACTTTCCAAATTGATGCTATGTTCTTCCCCTATCAATTTGAGGGGGAGTGTAGAGATAAGCCTGATTCATCATGGAAGGCGCATGATCCGGCCTAAAAGCTTATGATCCAGGCCCATGATCCAGAACACATTATATCCCACATATGAGATCTTTGAGGATTGTGGTCAAACCTCTATATAGATGTGAATCTGTCATCATATCATAAGATTCCATATTAGCTTGTAATCACATACATTTAGCTTGTAATTATATTCTGTAATTAGGCAACAGTGGAATGTGTAATGCAATGTCGATGCTTCTTTTGAGACACGACGATTTATACACAAACCTTTTCTTCTTCTTGTTGACTTCATACGAGGATCTTTGAATCCTTTACACAACCATCTCTCCATGTTCCCATCCATGACCAACTTCTTTCTCCTTTTTTGGTGCCAATGTGATCTAAGAAATTTAATCTACATAATTAGAGAAATAAAATAATAAATAAGGCTATGTAACAGTTAACATAGTAGCATACTTATTAGTTAACAGAATCAAATGTCTCAATTTCCTCATGTATGTAACACACTATACACTGCATAACTCTAATATCCTTTGTCATCATAATTTAAAATAAAAACATTATTAAATTAAAATAAATTAGTAATTTATGTGCTTATTTGTTAGTGAAAAGATTGATTTTTTTTTTTTTTTGCACGAAAATGTATAGATCTAGGTGAGGATCCTTAGTTGTACACTCTACATTACTTATGTTTCTAAATTGGAAAAATCTCCAAATAAGAAAAGAAGACTATTCACACATTTTAAATAATATTTTTTAATTAACAATTTATTATTTGTGAGGAACATGCATAGATCTATGCTTAAAACCATCTAGGTAGACACTTTTGACATCAACTATCCTAAGAGAAAATTTTTTGTGCTTATTTATATAAGAAATTTAAATTCATAAAATTGTAGAAATTACTATTTTTGGGGCTACATGCATAGATCTAGGATACAAACCATAGATCTATTGGTATAGACTCAAAATCTTAAATTTATACAAAACTCAAAATAAAAAAAGTTTGATTTTCTTTTTTCTTTTTTTTAAAAGAATAAAAAATAAAGAAAATACGTCTTCTCAACAAATCAAGGGTGGAAGAATTATCAATGAGAAAAACATGCTTCCTATCATCTATTCTAAACAATTTAAGCATGTAGAAACCAAAAACCATACCTCAAACTCAAAGAGTAAAAAATCCTTCTTTCTGTGCTAAAAAAATCCTTCGTTTGGATGGATAATAGATTTGATCTTTGGTGCTGTGATGCCCAGATACGGACACGGGTACGGATATGGACACGGGGAACGAGGGTTCAATACGCCGACTTGAAAATTTTAGAATACGGATATGGGTTCGGCATTCCAAAAAATATATACATATAAATACTTATCGTAGTACACAAATATTAAGAGGCCCACTGTGTGGATCAAATTTTCAATGAGGTGGGCCTAACAGTATCTTAAAACAGAAGAAAATAAAAGAAAAGAAAAAAAAAAGTGGGCTAAGTGTCTTGGTTGGCCTAATAGCTCAACATTAAAATAGAAAGAAATAAAAAAAAACTCAATGGGCCTGTTCTCATTAATAAAATGCAATGGGTTCTTTTGCCTTTTTGCATCTTTGGGACATCATCGAACGAAAAAGAAGAAGAAGAATGAATAAGAAAAAGAGGAGGCGTATATGGCATCTAAGGCTAGAAGCTCGAAGCAGCAACAGTAGCAGAAAACAATACAGTGGTCTACCACCTAGTTCAAGAAGCAACCCGTCAAAACAAAAGCAATAGCCCCTGTCAGTTTAGTTATCTTCTTCCTCATTGCCACCTTCTCCTCCTCCTCTGCTCCTTCTCTTTTGCTTTCCTTTTGATCAAACTGAGAGAGGGCTCATTTAAGAGTAAATTGGTCAAAATGGACAAAATCTATTGTAATTTTTGGTAAAAAAATATTGCATAGCCGTATCCTAAAAGTGGGGGCTATATCCGAGCTGTATCTTGCCATATCCCATATCCGTATCCGTATAGTATCGGTACGAATACCACAAGGCATTTGGAGTATCCGGGTATCATAGCTTTGGTGGGCTAAATTGCTCAAAATACAAAGATTTGGTCTCAAATCTTCCAAGAAATGGCCTTAGCACCATTGAAACCTGTAGAATGTATAGTTTCTAGTAGTTGAAATGGGGAAAACGACCCATTTCGCAACTTCTATAGTCGGCCAAGTCCCACCATTCCTGTACTGAGTCGGAGTGACCTGATTTTTAAACTGTGCTCCAGTGGCAGGGCATGGTACTGGGCCAAGTCTAATGCTAAGTGTGAGGTACTTTGGTTGTGCAATTTAAGGAAAAGCTTGTTGATCAGATGAAGTGCCCATTCTGATGCATTGTGATAATCAAGCACCTAGTCTTATTGTAATGTTCCACGAGAGGAACAGACATGTAGAGGCAAATTTCCACTTCATATGTGATATAGTAACTGGTAGTCTGGTTTTACTTGTACACTGTTTCTAAGGTGCCCAAGTCCAGTGAAAGATGTACTCACAAATGCTGTTTTGAGAGAGCTGATACCGAATATTCTTCTCAAGTTGGGAATGGTCAATATCTATGCTACTACTTGAGAGGAGTATCTGATGTAAGGAGTTTTCTGTAATTTTCTTAGCAATCTTTTTCAGGCCACCCTTTTAAAACTTTTTTAATCTTATTAAGAACCTGTTTGCAGTCATTAAGCTTAATGCTTCTGAATAACATAGAAGGTTGCTCAAACAGTTGTTACTGTGCTTGCTCAACATCTTGTTTGTATGAAACTGACAATATCAGGCATCTATGCAAAAGAACCAAATATAGGAAGAACATTATTCTTACGAATAGAGACTTCCTCTTGAAGTTGTTTAGGACTTGATACATTCTTGATTTTGTCAGAATAAAATGAAACATTTTCAAACAAGTTAACTTCCTAGGAAATGAACTGCTTGCCATTTCCTTCAGGTAAAAGGCACTCGCATCTGTTGATTTTAGTTATCCTAAGAATATTTACTAAGCAACTTCAGTTCATATACAACACCACGATGCCCAAAAACCATAGGAGATAATGAAAATGATGGTTTACTAGGTCGCAAAACATGATTGAGACTTTCATAGGAAGCTGGGGATTGGAAGATCGATGTGCAAAGTTTTGAGTCCAATATCATCCTAATCACTTGATCTGTGGCAATTTCAATCCAACAGCCGGTCCTTTCTGGATCGGTGTAGAAAATGTGAAATCAGTGACATTATGGGGGAACAGTTTTGCATATCCATTCGGATTAATCATAGGAAAAAATTTTAGGTGGGCAGTGTGCATCTAATCTATTTCTGCACAAGCTCACCTGAAAATTTTTGCTCTAATGGGCATACATAAATGTAAGAACAACTTCAGAGTGAAAAAGACTTGGGAATCATTAACTACAGTCTACACTTATATTTATTTGTCCTTTATCACATTGCTCCTATTTGTGAGTGATTTTATCTTATTTACTTCTTTCTGAATTATCATTTACATATGAATATTTCAGTTGATGGGTTTGCTTGAAATGCATGGTTTTTTATTGCATATTCTTTGCTAATATTAGATAAAATTCTGTTCCTCCTTTAGGTGACATCTCATTGCTTTTACTGTTTGATTCTTCAAGCACCGCAGACACATCAAATCAAGAGACAAAGCATATTCTATAATTCTGATGGCTCCAAATTGATATTTCCAAGAAATCGTATCCTTCCTTGCTTCTGCATATTTCATAGAGCACATCTGGAGCTCATAATTTTGTTTTAATTTCATCCAAGCATACACAAGTTTTCTTATATATGTATCCTCTCTCCTTGTCATGGAACAAACTATCAGCCGCTACACTAAATAAAAATGATTGTTGCTACAGTATAAAACCTAGTTGAGCCAAGCAATTTTCATTCAAAATATTATTTTCCCTATTATGAGCCTAGAGGGCCATTCCTAAAGTTGTCTCTAACCTAATATGGTCCCAAATCACTAAAAAAAAAATAATAAAAAATCAGTGGCTGCGTAAGATTCAAAACTTTTTAACACCTAAACGATTTAAGCTGCAATGGCGCTACGTATTGTTACAATTGCTATTTTTTGCCATCTACGTAGCTTTTTGGCTGTTGGTTGATATGCTTGCTACAGCCATTATTTTGATCCTTGCTCCATTCCCTTGTTTTTGGAGCTAAGACATTAAATTTTCTCTAATGAATGTTTGCAGATAAGCATATATGAGGACAGAGCATATATGCGGATAGTCTTTTGGGGGCATATCGCATACCAGAATCCACATAACCATGCTGATTGAAATGCTTCCATGTGTTTCCTCTAAAACATGTTTGCATAAGTAGATGCGTATTCAAGTGGGGACCAGCTCGTTTTTTTTGAAATAACGAATCTAATGCAGATTGGAGGGGAAGAAGCGGGGTTGGAAAGGTAGAAGATGGAGATATAGGGAAAAATTAGGCTTTTATCGAACTTTGATATGGAGGCATTGCTGATTTTGGCTCTCACCAAACTCCAAATGAAGAGGCATTAGCGATCTCGAAGAGGACAACTTGAAGAAAACTTAATTTCATTATTTATCGACCAAAGATGCTTTACATCATTATATGGGGAAAGAAATAACCCTATGCCTAATTTGGACCAATCCAAACACATTGATGGCTGGGATTAAAAAATTGTACTAAAACAACTTAAAATATAATTAAAATACATAAAAAATTTGAAAACAACAAAAAATGAATGGGCTGGGCCTAAAGGCTTGGTCAAGATAGATTGGCAGTGTCCATTGGCTGGTCAACCCATGGGGGGACCAATCTTCATTTTGGTTCCATTAAGAGAATTATATGATCTCTCTTTGGCACACCTAAACGAGGGATTCTCTTTCGTATGAAATATGATTTTGATACTCAAATCATATTTTGATGCAGACTAGGCTGGTTGTCCAAATACTAGTCGATCAACACTGGGATGGTGTGTTTTTCTTGGTGATGCTATCATTTTGTGGAATTGTAAGAAACAAGATCATGTGTCCAAATCTTCTCCAGAAGATGAATTTCAGTCAATGTCTTCAGCTTGTTTTGAAGTTGTTTGGTTGCGTCGTTTACTTAGTAAACTTAGTTATCCTCAATCTCAAGCCACTCCATCACATGCTAATAACACAAGTGCCATGCAAATTGTAGAAAATCCTGTTATCATGAACACACCAAACATATTGAGGTTGGCTGCCACTATATTTGCGAGGCTTTTGATGAGAAGTTGATTACTCTTCAGTGTGTCACTTCTGATGTCCAAGTTGCAAACATCCTCACTAAAGCTCTTCCGTCAGTCAAGCAGTAGTTTCTTATTAGCAACTTGTTGTTAGTTGACTCAGCATCATCAATTTGAAGGAAAAAAGATTATTTAGACTATTAATGTAATTAATCTGATGTAATTGGGCAGACTTATTTAGATCAGGTCAAGTTGGGCTTAGTTATGAGTCATAATGTCTATCATCATGTACACTAGCTAAGATTATAATATCCTAAATCAAGGGATTCATACCTGTATGATATTCTATACAATGAAAGAAAGATAAGATAGAGTGGTGGTCAATTACAATGGACGAGACACAGTTTTGGAGGCAGAAATTCTCTTCTTGTATTTCTTGTGTACTGTTAAGCTCCATAGTCCATGGTGACCCATTCTCACACAAGAGTTCTGAAATCAACCAGAAGCAGTCTTCTGCAGCTTTATACTAGAAAAGAACGGATGAATGGAAGAAAAGAACTTTCGGTGTTAAATGTGAATTCTGTGCTTCTTAATGTGGAGGATTGTCTTTCTTTATGGAATGCACTGTGCTATTTTCAGTAACTTGCGCTGCAGAATTTCTGATTTAAGCAATTATATCCCCCTGTTAAGGTGATGCAGTCGTAATTATCCTAGGGATTATTTTACAGTATGGATGCACAAGTGGTGTAATGTATACCATGATCTCCATAATATGTTAGTCCCCAGAAATATTCCAATATTGCCAGCACGAGAAATTATCTATATAGCCTAAATAATGCACAAATTGCAGCAGTACTTTAAAGTAATAAAACCAAGAAATATCGTGTGTAGAACAAATCCCATAAGGAAGATTGCAGGGCATTAGGTATGGATTATTGTGGGCTCATAAGGATGAACATTTATATTTAATCTAAATGTTTCCTTATATAATCAATATAAGATGCAGTAGTAAGCATTGTTTTATACGGTGCTCTTTCATTCTTCACAGAGTGATGTGCTCTTTGCATTCTAATAATACTGTGCTGGTGTTCAAGCAACTTGGAAACTGTTCCATGCTAAATTTCCTCTGGCTTGATAAGCATCCATTCCTTTCCAGTTGCTGCTCATATGTGAGATCTTTTTTAAGACACTGTCTTGACATTTAACATAAACAATAGGTGAATGGAATTGGATGTCCCCAGAAGGGTCGATCATCCACTTTTTATAAGACTAAGTTGCCCTTGATAAGTTGTGATCACAATCAATTACATACAATTAGAATAATCTATAGAAGGAAATAAAGCCATCCTAGTTAACCAGATCTAATTACATATAAGTATGGGCCTTTGGGCCTTTGATACATTGGGCCTTGAGTATCGTACAGTGATTTGCTAACACCTACCCTCAAATTGATGTTGGTGAATCAATAAGCATTAATTTGGTAGAGAAGAACTGATGTCATGGCCTAGGAAGACCTTTGGTGAAGATATTGGCAATTTGTAGCATAGAAGAGATGTGTGGAAGTGAAATTACATCACATAGATATTCATCGTGAATGAAATGGCAATTGACTTCAAAATGCTTCGAGCGTTCTTGAAAAATTGGATTTTTTGTAATCCAAATAGTACTTTTGTTGTCAGCATGTAGAAGGCAAGGTATGGTTTGAGCAAAACCGAGATCAGAAAGTAGTCCACGAAGCCATAGTATTTCAGAGCAAGTAGCAGACATAGCATGGTATTTGGACTCGGTCTAGGATTTTGAGACTTTATCCTGTTTCTTACACTTTCAGGAAATTAGGGCATCTCCAAGGTATATACACCAACCTATTGTGGAATGGTGGATGTCAAGGCACCCTTCCCAATCAACATCTGAGTAAGCAATTAGGTGAAGTGGAGAGCCGGTAGGAAAAAAAAGACCTCGAGTAGTCGTACCAAGTAGGTGACGAATAATGTGGCGGGTAGCTGTCAAGTGAAGATGATATTGCTCAGTCATGAACTGGTTAACAAGATTTATAGCATAAGAAATATTTGGTTAAGTATTGGTTAAATAAATTAGATTGCCAACTAGTTATCGGTATAACGAGGGATCAAGAAGAAGATTTCCACAGTCTTTTGCAAGTTTCAAGTTTACTTCGAGAGGAGTATCAATAGGGGTTGACGACTAAAGTCCCACCAATTCAATTTGATCAAGTGTATACTTGTGCTGTTCCAAAATGGAGCCCTTCTCAGATTAATGAACTTCGAGGCCCAAGAAGTATGTCAAAGGGCCTAAGTCCTTCATATGAAATTTTTGATGCAATGACTTTTGAAGTCATTTCATTATTAGTTCTAGTGATAATGATGTCATCCACGTAAACCAGTAAGATAGTAATGCCACTTGTGGCATTATGAAGAAATAATGAAGGATCATAAGAACTTTTTATAAATGCTAGGGATACCAGTGCTTCTTGAAAATTTTTAAACCAAGCCCAAGGAGCTTGTTTAAGGCCATAGAGATAGCGGTTGAGTTTAACCACAACTGAAGCAACTGAAGTTGGGTATCCTTTGGGAAGGTGTATGTATAGTTCCTCTTTAAGATCACCATGAATGAATGTCCACACTTAGGCCCTTTTGCATCACCATCCCCGTCCCTTGATCCTGCACAACACAACAAGAAGAAGAAAAAGAGACAGTACAATGGTTGTCGACTAGCTGACCAACAAACAATAAGTGCTAGAGGGCCCAGGAGAAAAGAAAACATTGGTTTAAAGTAGTGAGTGTGGAATATCCTTGATGACTAAGATAGATAAATGCCCCCCATTAGTAGTCTATACTTGTAACTTCCCATTATATGGTTTAGCATATGAAAAGAAAAAAGATGAAGAAGTCATATGATTTGAAGCACCAGAATTGAAGTACCACATGGAAGAGAATGATGAAGATTTACCTAAGATTCCAAAGGTGGAAAAGGCTTGAAGCATCATTTGCTGTATCATTTCAGGAGTGTTGGAGTTACTAGGCATGATTGGCTGTGAAGACACATATGGAGGTGGAGCAGATGCTATACTTTGAGAAATAGATGAGGAAGCTATGGCAGTATATGCATGGGAGGTGCGGTTCTGTGGCCGTTTCTTGCATTCTGTTTTTATATGCCTTGTTTCCTTATAGCAGTTACAAAATTTCCGCTTGCACTGAGAGGAGTAATGACTGAATTCCTTACAACTGTAGCACTGTATTTTGCTAAAATCACGAGATGAAGGTTTACGACTTGAGGGCTTCCCTTTTGCTGCATACACAACATTAATTGTGCCACTCAAAGACTTATGAGAAAGTTGTTGAGTGAATATGCGTTGTTTTTCGCTAAGAACTTCATTAAGACATGCCTCCAAGGAGGGAGATGGATGGCAGTTCATACGATTAGAGCAGACATTCTCAAATTCAGGTCTAAGTTTCATTAAGAACTGATCCAGTTGGCTAGTCTTATAAACTTCCTGAATATCAGATAAAGTATCTCCCATGATGTTGGCATATGCAATATCAGTTAAATTAGTCCAAAAAGCCAGGAAGCCAGAGTAGTAATCTTGGACAGGAAGACTTCCTTGAGAATACTGAGCAATCTCATGTTTTAATTGAAGCGGACGAGCGAAGTTCTCTTGGTGATAAATACATTTTAGGTATGCCCACATTTCTTGAGCAGCTTCATACGGCTTTAGATGAAGAAAAAATTGGGGTCCACTGACCCCAAAACGCAGCTCATAATATATGCTTCCTTGTTTCCCCAGTCTTCAAGTTTTTCCTTTTCTGTTGGTTTTTTCACTATACAAAAAATGTGACCCCACAATTTTTTACCTTTGAGATACAGTTCAAACTTATATGCCCAAGAAGCAGAATTTTTTCCATTAAATTTGATCAATTGTAATTCAGATTTTTCCATCATAGAAAAATATGTTAACAAATACTAAACATTCATTAAGTGATCAAGACACTTAGGAATGAAGGCAGTAAAGTAGATCAGTCACTTAGTGCAATTCAAATGGAATTGAGATGAGCAGAACATCAAAAAGACCACAGCAGTTATTTAATGCAGCCAAAATTGATATGAACATAATTCAGATCTATAAAAAACAGCAACATAGGCTTGATGACACAAGTTTTTGCACAAACAGGTCCTGACGACCCAAAAATTTCAGTCAGAAATGCAAGCGGGCCCACAGTTGGTTCAAACCTTTTGATCCAAGGTCAAAGATGGATGCTAGACCAATTCTCTTGACAAACAGTCCAAAAGAACAGCAATGGACAGCAAACTAACAGCCCAGAACTCAAAACAGAGTGTAGATCTGAAATAAAAAGGGTAAAAAAAAAAAAAAAAAAATCTAGGCGACCCAGATTTGTGTGCAAGCAAGACAGTGGGGCCAACTGATGATCCAATCCACCAGATCAGGGAGCAAAGATATCTGCTTGACAAAATTATCTAACTAACGGTCTAAATTTTGTAGCAATTGGAAACTTGTGCAAGAAGATCAACGATTATGATGAAAAGAAACTGCAGAAATTGAGAAACCCTAGTTGTGATCAAAAGCCCTACCTCTGATCTTCAAAAAAATATGAAAAAAAATCTCCAAAACCTTGCGAATTCCAGACGACCAGATCTGTATTGGTTTCTGATGATGCGATGATGATCCTATATGGGCCACTGTTGATCACAGTACCCATCCTTCATGAGATGCCTCACAGAGATGTCTTCACGAGATGTCTTCACAGAGAAATCTTCAACTTAAGGAGATGAAGATCAATGAAGAAGAGGGCTGAAGATCAGCGAAGAAGAGAGCTCTGATAATGTGACATTTAACATAAACAATAGTTGAATGGAATTGGATGTCCCCAGAAGGGTCAATCATCCTCTCTTCATAAGACTAAGTTGCCTTAGATAAGTTACAATCACAATCAATTACATACAATTAGAATAATCTATACAAGGAAATAAAGCTATCCTAGTTGACCAGATCTAATTACATATGAGTATAGGCCTCTGGGCCCATGATACATTGGGCCTTGTGTATGGTATAGTGATCTGCTAACATGTATATATTCGTCATGGAGTAGAGACATGAAAATCCATTGTTGTACATGTGTAGGTATTTTTCCTTTTTTTTTGAATAGTTTTTTGAGTGGAAATTTGAGATTTTTTAAAGGGAGCATTGTAAATTTCTTAGCTTTTTACTGATAGTGTGGCATGATATCAGATTCATGATATATTTGATTTTGATACAGTGGTCTTTGTTATCTGTTATAACCTTAATGGTCTTGAGATATATTAAATAAATTGAAGCCTAATGATGCCGGTGCAAAGTCTCTTTTCAGACATATATTCAGTTTGCCTGATGGACATGAAACTGCTGATTCTTTGTGTTGCATTGAGAGAAATGGTTCTTATATCATGAAATCTAACTGTCTGTAAGTATATGACTAATTAATTTCCCCATTTCTTTCAAATCTATCTATATGCTATTTTATTTGGCTTTTATAAAGGAGTTTTAGAATGATTGTCTCGATTCTCCACTGTGGATTTTTCACCCCATTGATAGTTTTATCAAGATGATAATTTTCTCCTTTTAGGAGTCTTACATTATCAAAAGATGGCACAAATAGATTAGAAAAAGGTCAAACCAAAAATGAAACAGGAACCAGGAAGATATCTTGGGGAAAATGGTCAATTGTAATAATATTGTCTTCTTATGGTTCTTTCAATAAGAATGCCTTTTAAGTGTTCCTCACCACTGATATGCACTCACATTCGTGACATGCTGAACTTGTAATATTACACGGGGAGCGAGAATTGTAGCTTTGGTGAGAGAATTCGCTACCAGTTCACTAGAATGAACAAATGATGTTGACACACACAACTAAGTGATGACTTGTTCCCACTGAAAATGAAAATCTACTAAAATATGTTTAATGCTCTTATGAAACACGCAGCTGGAGGCAATACAGATAGTGTCCTTATTGTCAAAGAGAGAGGACACATCATTTTGCAAGTAGGTATCTTCATAGCCTGATATTCTGCTTCTGCACTAGATTGGGCAACCATATATTGCTTCTAACTCTTCCATGTTACAAAGTTCTGGCAGCTATCATCGAACAGTCACTAGTTGACCATCTGTCTTTTGGTGATCTGGCCCAGTCTGCATCACATGAACCTATGAATTTCAAATAACCTCGACTCTCGTGCTAATTCTAGATTGATAAATTCAATAGTTGACATCTAGACACCGATAGATTACAGATCATGCATAAAATGATTGGGCTATGTTGACTGTATATGAGATATCTGGTGATTAATGCTCATATAGATAAGCTTTTAAACTAGAAACTGATAGATTCCATGATCACTAATGATAGGTTCACCTCAGGTTTTCGAGCTAGTCACGCTCATAGCATGCTAGCATCTTTTAACTGGTTGAGGAAATGCTTGTGCTGAGATATGAATGTCCCATGCATAAACTGACTGACAATATTGACTCAATATGAGATATTTGGGCAAGCAATTGTTATATAGACAAGCTATTATACAAGATATCTGAGATTCCTAGATCACTAATGAGATCGGTCTTCTAATTGTTAAGGTATTGGTTTGCCTAATAGGTGTTTGATCTAGTCATGCTCCTAGCATGCTAGTATCCTTTAATAGGTTGAGGACATGCTCGTGTTGAGAAATGAATATCACATGCTTTGACCTAGGCGAATTTGAATATTTCGAGGAATTGAAGTTGCCAGGTCAACAAAAAGAAAAGTAGACTGATTTGTTACTGAAAGTATACGTTGGAAGAAATAGAATTATTGATTGAATTTGGAAGTAATAGGATTACTTGGGGCAGAACTTGTTACTTTCATAAATTAGAATTATGGCCTAAGTGCATATAGCGGTGAGTCACTTCATGATAGCATTAGTGCTCACCAACTACTAGATATATCATATGATGTAAGCATTTTGACTCCATTTTGGATGCTTCGCATATGAGTAATCTGAATGCAGTTTAAATAATTCCGAAATTTCTGAAGAAATCTCCATGATAAGGAATTTTGTAAGCTAGTCATGGGCATTTGACCGTATAAGCATATACTAATGGAGATTGGTGATGCAGGGCAACATAAATGTTGGGCCCCACATTTTTTGGATAGTAGTACATTTATTATTATAATGGGATATTAGTACATTTATCATTATAAGGGTATTTTGGTCATATGGGAATGGATTTTCTTGTAAGGGCATCTTGTCATTAGTGAGCAGTTATGGGTTATGATGGGAATTATGGTTTCTAGAAACTTCCTACATAGGAATTGATGTCCAAGCTTATTGGAGATGCATGGCCATCTTAATGAGGCACAAGTTTCTAAGTGATGGTTTATCTCCCCATTATCTCGATTTCTAGAAAATGTTAAATGAGTGTATGAAATAATCCTTTAATTGATGGTTCATCTCCCCATTATCCTGGTTCTAAAGAATATTAAATGGGTACATGTACCTAACGAAGGTGAAGAGTCTTCATGAGGGCCTATAATAGAAGAAGGGTGTAAGCTTGAGAAAGCACTATATATATATATTTGATTTGAAGTATATTTGTGCTAAAACAAGGAGAATGATGTCTTCTTTTATCTTTGTTGTTTGGCTATATTCCTCTTCTTTGTCTTTGCATCTCTTTTCTGCTGCACACACTTCTTTTCTTCTCACCTACACACTATCAATTGGGTAAGTTTGAAGTCAAACAAGACATTTACTAAATGTTATTTCACTCTATTAGCTGTTATCTTTTTTTATGGGAAAGTAAATATTAGCCATCCATAGCAAGATCAAGCTTTAAAGATGAATATTGAGCGATGACTTTTTATAACACGGACCTGAAGGAGAATAAGATTTTCATTCAAAATGTTTGAAAATCCATAGTGTCTCTTCCCTTTTGATTCTTTATGCACCTCTTTTGCAACCTGCTTAATACAGGCAACCATATGGTTCCACATCATCTAATTTTTTCCCTCCAAATTTCTTACCGCCCCTTTTCTCTCAATAACTTTATTCTTAAATATTGTATCTCTCCTCCTTTCATATTCCTCCACCTTGTTTTAGGGCACGTTTCATTTATTATCAATCTCTTTTTACTTTTAATACAAATATCTAAAACTACTATCTTATAGTGTGTGGTTAAACTCTCTTAGAATAACTTTATAGTCATTGCAAGCTAAGCGATCATGTTTTCTAATTAGAGAAAAGTTTATCAAGCTCATTTTAGGTCCACTTTTATAGGTATTTAAACACTCTTTTTAAAGCAGGTGTTTGCTATTCCAAGGTCAAATGCAAATCCATAGTCCAAGATAGATTTTTTTTTTTTTTATCATTCCTTTCTCCAAATCCTTGTTTTCCATGCACTCTCTCATATAGTTTGTTATCTGTCATACCCTCTATTATCCTTTCCTACATGCCCATTTAAGTCTCCTTTTAGAAAAATCTTTTTACTAGTTGCAATTTCTTGTATTAAATGATCTATCCCCTCCCAAAATTGTCTCTTGAGTCTTAAGACTTCCATCTAATCCTACATGGGGAGCTATGCTTCTTGAATATGGACATGGATACAGGGAACGGGGACACGACACTCCAACTTCAAAATTTTAGGATATGGGTATGTGTACTTTATCACCTAAGATACAATACGGATACGATGATACGACATGGATAGAGACATGGACATAATATGACAATAATTACTCGGAATTAATATATTCAAACATGATTCAAATTTATAATCCTAGAGATTCATTAGTAAGCACACATATATGAAATAAAAGTTGATGTTACATACCTTCTTTTTTAGCACGTCTTGATTTATGAAGAAATCTTGAAGCTTACTTGCTTGATCAGTGATGACTTATATGAGTATTTTTGTATTTTGCATTATAGTTCTAAAGTCTACTATTTTTAAAGAATAATAGTTAAGCATAAAATATTCTATCCATAACACAATATTGATTATTTAGATCATAATTCATAATTCATGAATTGAAAACACGGCACTAACTCATATAACGTCAATGAAGTCTAATCCATTATTCAATATTTTAACAAAATATGTCAATAAGGACTAACGAATAACATCCTAAGGAAAATCAACAATTATAACAACTCAAATAGTTATCATCCAAATTCAAGTTTTGATGCAGCCCAAGGGCTAGGGCTGCGTGGAGGTGCCTAAGCACGTGTCCAACGACACTTCGAATGGTCACCAAGGACTTCAACATACACGAGGGACTCCTCTGGGAAAACCCAAATCTATTAATCAACCAAATTCTCTCTCAAGTTCTTCTCTACAAAGCCATATATATAGGAAAACAATCTTAATAAGCAAGAAAACCCTAGGCTAAAAATAGAAACTTTCCTAATAATAATAATAATAATCCTAATCTAATTTGAAGAGGGGCTGCTGGGGGCCTAGACTGCATCATCCTCCCCGGGTTGAAAGAAGAGTTCGTCCTCGAACTCGATGCTGCTTCGGATTGCCAGTGTAAATGTGTTGAACATGAAGGACATCCCTTGTGGCAGCTTTCCAGGAATTCTTCTTTGGCGGTTGTGGTTTCTCAGGATGAAGCGTAACTTGCTGTCCACCATGCATGAATGTATAGGTGTTGTTGCGCATACTATGAGTTCCATTTTTATCATACATCCAAGGACGGCCCAATAAGATATCACCACTATCCATAGGTAGCACATCACACTGGATTGTATCTGTGTAAGTCTCACCAATAGCAAAAGTAACTTTGCAAGTATGTCGAACATGCGCTCGATCACCATTCATTAGCCACTTGACAAAATAAGGACGGTTATGCTTATAAACTTTCAATTGAAGGCGATCAACAAGAGCCTGGGAGATGAGGTTTTCACAACTTCCACTATCAATAACAACTGTGCAGTTTTGTCCCTGAATCATTCCTGTGGAACGGAAAATATTCTTGCGCAACCACTTATGCTCAACAGTAGGTGAAGCATCCTTGAGGACAATAAGAGCATCATCTGGGGGCTCTGCATCAGTGAAGTCAATGTCCGCAGTGTCAATATCCTTGGAATTGTCAATATCCTTAGGATCAGTGTCAATATCAGCTTGGATATTGTTATTAGCACCTTCAATCTCAATTAGATGTATGCGCTTTGGACAATCTGCGGCGCGATGCCCGTGCTGGTGACAATGAAAACAAACTATCTTATTTTGACCTTCAGTCCTAGCAAAAATCTGTCCATTGGATTTAGCTTCTTGTAAAGGGGAATTCTTTGGCTGAGCCCATTTGGATTTTTGTACTTGATGATTTGCAATTCCCTCAGCCTTGACAGCATGTTGGATGAGTTCATCGACATTATCAAAATGTTGGAAGGCAAGGATATGCTGAATGTCTAGTCTCAATCCATTGAAAAATCTATCAACTACCACATCATCATCTTCATTCAAACCACAACGAGCTTGCAGAGTCAAAAATTCCTCAGAATATTCAACAACTGTCTTGGACCGTTGTTTCAAATTTTGAAAACTGGAACGGAGATCTCTTGCATAGTTGACAGGGAGGAATTTTTGTTTCAAAATATTTTTCATCTCAGTCCATGTATCAACAGGGTCCATGTTCTGATTCCTCCGTTTTCTTTGCAATTCAGCCCACCAAGTTGCAGCATAATTACGAAATCTAGTGGCAATTAGTGTGACTTTATTGTGCTCAGTCATTGGCTTATGTGCGAAAATATTTTCCACGCACACTAACCAATCCATAAATTCAGCGGGCTGTAATTGTCCATCATATTCAGGAATCACAATTTTTATCCCGAATTCTCGATCAGGATTATTGACTGGTGGATCCCGTGGATTCCGAATATGTGCACCATCTTCACGGTGGGGATGCACACGTTGATGATTTTCCAAATTTGTCACTCGAATATCCAATTGGTGCAGGGTGGTGTGCATGCCATCAACTTTTGCAGATAATTCTCTAATGGCAGTCGCCAAATCTTCAAGTGAAGAAGATGAAGATTCAGCATCCACTTGCTTCTTTGGAGGCATTTTTTTTTTTTTAAATGCAAAATTGAATCTGACTGACCTGATGTGTAGATCGATTCTCCAGGAACACAGTACTTTCTGATGTTAGATGGCTGCAATAGAATATTTCCGATATCAAGTGACTGAATATTGCAAATAAGTTGCAGCACTTGGGCAAAGAAGTTGCAGCACTTGGGTCGAATGGAGCTGTCTGGACCCAAGAACGGCCTGAATGGAATATCAGCCCAAAAGGCTCGTCACGCACGTGTCACAGGCACGTGTGACGCTTTCGTTAAAACCCACAGAAACGCTTGCTACCTGTTGACGAGAAGAAGACGCTTGCTACCTGATCTGCTACCTGCTGACGAGAAGAAGGGCTGGAGATGGCGACGACTGCGTTGGCGACGATAACAGCGAACGGCACGACCGTGGGCGGCACGACCGTGGGTGGCGACGACTGCAGGCAGTAGCAGCGAGGGTTGGAGTCCCGGTGCAGGTGGCGGCGTGATGCGATCGGCGATAGCAGACAGAAGAAGGCCCTTGCAACGGCGACGTACAGCGACGACGACAGCGTACGGCGACGACTGATGGCGGCGATGAGGGCAAACGGCAGCGGGTTGTGGTTGCAGAGCGAGATCCAGGTACACTGCTCTCTCTGTCTCTCTCTACACTGCTCTCTCTGTCTCTCTCTCTCTTTCTCTCGCGGCGCTGCTTGTGCTCTTCTTTTTGTTTTGTTTCGGCTCCTGCGCCTCTCTCTGCGGTGTCTTGATGAGGATCGGGGGTGGGAAAGATTAGGGTTTTGTCGGTTTGGGTCCTGGGGCAATGGATTGGGTATCGGGACTGTAGATTCGGCAGAGGAGGGGGTTTTCTGTGAGGAGGATGGGTTGGGTTCGTACGGCCGGCGAGGGGCAAGGAAGGTGGGTGTGGCCGGAAAGTGGGAATCCGCAGGGTCTGGGGTTTTGGTGGTGGATTTGGGCCGGCGATAATGGTTGGGTGCTCAGGAGGATTCGGGAGAAGATTTAGAGGATAGGGTTGTGCTCCGCTGACGGCCGAAAGGATGACAGTCAGGAAGGGTTGTCGAAAGGGGCCGGCGTCTGGATTTTGTGGATTGGAAAGGGGGTTGTCTGGGATGATGGGATCTAGGTTTTAGGGTTCTGAAGGGGAGTCGGTTAGGAAAAAGGTGAACGGATGGGGGTGGATGGGTGCCCGCGAAGGGGATTGAACAGAGGCGTGGAGTTAGGGTTGCGGATTTGACGAAGGATTGGTGCGGGATTGACTGAGAGGGGTCGATGGGGGTGGCAGTGGAAACCCAAATCTGATACCAATCTGATGCAGCCCAAGGGCTAGGGCTGCGTGGAGGTGCCTAAGCACGTGTCCAACGACACTTCGAATGGTCACCAAGGACTTCAACACACACGAGGGACTCCTTTGGGAAAACCCAAATCTATTAATCAACCAAATTCTCTCTCAAGTTCTTTTCTACAAAGCCATATATATAGGAAAACAATCTTAATAAGCAAGAAAACCCTAGGCTAAAAATAGAAACTTTCCTAATAATAATAATAATAATCCTAATCTAATTTGAAGAGGGGCTGCTGGGGGCCTAGACTGCATCAAGTTTACTATTAATAATCAACATCATAATCAAGTACTTGTTCAAATTGAGCTCCCTCCTTTCTATGCATATTAGAGGATGATGTGCCAATATTTGTTTCTTTCATGTCTTGTTCTTCAATTCCCAATATTATTTCTTCATCATCATTCAATGTTAAGCAACCATTGCCTGGTTCAAAATGGAATTCAGCTCCATCTCTAGCATCCCAATATTGGGATACCCTATTTTGATATGCAAAATAGTAAACCAAGTTTAGTCATTTATGAATTGTGCAATAATAAGAGCTAAATATTTCAAAATTAAATGAAAAAAATATAATAGGTGTGACTTAAATGTGATGTGCATTATGATAAAATAAAAAAAATTAATTACTTTTATTCTTCCTTTTTGAAAGTAAACGGAGATTACTATGCACATATACTAAATTTTCTACTGTTCTAGTTGTAAGCTTGTTTCTTTTGATGGTATGAATTTGAGAATATGTACTCCAATTTTTTTCACAAAAAGAAAAGGAGGCAGGTTGAGAAAGAAGTTTTGATGCTAACTCTGACAATATTCTTGCATACTTTTTTATCTAGTTCATCAATGGTAGTCAACTTGAATGATTACTCAATCGATCCTTCTGCAAATGTTCTTTATTTTGCTATCATTTAGTGGAGGTACTGGGATATTTAAGGGTGCTCTTCTTTGTTGCTTTTTCATGATTGTAGCATCAATTCATTCTTTTTCCAGTTCTTCTTTTAATTTGAGATATACTTTTGAGAAACTTTGGATTCCCACTTAACTTATCTTTAAGCAGATGGGCTTGCCCAACTCAGCATGGAATTGTTCACTTTGGCTCATCTACGCACACCGGGACTTCTCAAGAGGTCATCCATACTAGTATTGCTCCTGCCCGAGTATGCTTAACTCCATAATTCTTATGGCATCTGGGGCTGCACAGCTTCAAAACGTGTCATGTTGAGTTAACATGGGGTTTGGCTTATAAGCCTAGGGTTGGGGCTTGGCTATATCCGATGTGGGACTTCTAAAGTCCCTTATATCTTGGGTGCTTTTTGGCGGGTGATGGGCACACCAGATTCTAACTAGATCTGCCACCTTGGCCTAGGCCCGCTGAATCTCACATCAAGTTCAACAATGGAGGAGAATTTATCTCACAAGATTTTTAGTTGTATCTTACTGAAAATGGGATTGAATTGCAAACCTCATTTGCCTATGCTCCAGAACATAATGGCGTGGCAAAGTGTAAGAACATGCAGGTTCTATAAGTTAACCGTGCTCTCTTGTTTGAGATGAATGTCCGAAAGTATATTTGGTCAGATGATGTCTTAACTGTAGCATATTTAATAAACAGGATGCCTTCAAGGACACTTGAAGGAAAGAGTCCAATAGAGGTGCTATGTCTAAGTATGCCATTGTTTTAAGTTTCACCAAAGGGGTTTAGATGTACTTGCTTTGTGCATGTTCGAAAAACCAGTGAGATAAATTGGATCCAAAAGCAATGAAGTGCATATTTGTGGGGTGTCCTAGCATGGATCAAAATAGTGGCCGTTATGTAATGCAGCGGCCGCTATATCGGCTGTAGCGGCAAGGGCTACTACGCTGCAAGGGCTACTACGCTCTTTGAGTGTAAGTGCCGCTGCATAGCGGATGGGTTTGATGACTTCAAAGGTCTCATTTCTCTCTTTTAACTTCTATTCTTCCATTTTTACCACAACTTTTCTCCAAGCTGGGTCTCTAACATCACTTTCTTCCTATCTAACATTGGAAGAGACACCCAAAAGAAAATGAAAAAAGAAAAAAGGAAAACCACTATAAGAGGACTCTACGCCCCTTTATCTTAGTTCATTTTGCAAATAACTACATATTCTAGCTTTTTATAATAATATAGATTTTCTTAAAATTTTTTGGGTTTTTTGACAATTCTTTTTGAATTGCACTGCTACCCACTGCATAGTGCCGTTAGTGCTATGTAACGCCCATTATGTAGTGTTTCGGCAGCTGGTCGCTAACCCAACTGCTATCACTATTTTGATCCTTGTACCCTAGTAATAAAAAAGGCTGCAAATATTATGCTCTGGAGAAGAGAGGCCAATTGATGTAGTCCGGATTTGACAAATCAGGATTGCGTCAGTTGGTATCAGAGCAAATTGATCCTATGATTTGTGTTGTGAATCCTCTCCCTGATAATGCCTCCCCGAAGAGCTCGTGGTTGTAGGCTAGAGATTGAGAGTGACATGGGTCATGAACTAGATCCTAGAGATCTTGAGATTCAAAATTTAAGGTAGCAAGTTGAACGGCTTGCCAAATGCTTGGAGCGTTTGGAGTGTCCAAATCATCATTAGGATTACAACGATGAGACAGATGCTGAGGAGTTTGTCAACCTGTTCCATAGTCGATCTCTAGTGAGAAGACAACGATATATGGAATGTCTTGAAGATAATGATCGTGGTTTGAATATTAAATAGGAAATTCCCGAATCTAATGGCATCATGAAAAGTGATGAATTTTAGGGTTAGCTTAACGCAGTTGAGAAAATATTTGCATACAAGGATTTGGCCGATCACAAGAAAGTCAAGTTGGTGGCTATTAAAGTTAATGGAAAAGCTGATGCGTGGTGGGAACAACTTTAGAAGCTCCATCAACGAATAGGGAAAACACCAATCACTTCGTGGGAGAAGATGAAGAAATACATGAAGGGGTATTTTCTTCCTCCTAAGTACAAGCAAGTACTTTTTATGCTGCTACAAAATCTCCAACAAGGAAATTGCTCTATAGATGACTACACGGAGGAATTGCAATGCTTAGTAGCAAGCAATGGTGTTATGGAAGATGAAGATCAGTTAGTGGAGAGATATAAGGGTAGGTTGCGGCCATCCCTATGGAAGGCTATGTCTTACCATCCTTGTTACACATTGACAGAAGCCTTTCAATGCGCCACGGCCATTGAAGAAGCCAATGCAACTAAGAATCCACATTTTAGATTAGCGGATCGATCTTCACACGACCTACTCAAACGGGTCGATGCATTAATAATGCAGATGATAAGGGCAAAGGCAAAGAGATCATCCATTGCTTCAAGTGCAATAAGTATGGTTACATATCCTTTGATTGCAGAAAGCGAGAAATTCATGTGGCAAAAAAAGAAGATTCCGACACACCATCCTATGCAGCAAATGAGGATAGGCTTGAATTTGATAATTCCATAGCTGATGACTATACTATCTATGGTGATGGGGGTCAATCTTTGATGATTTAGAAAACATTATTTTCTCCAAAGACACCTACCGAAGGTGATTGGCTTTGCACTAGCATGTTCCACACCACATGCACTGTCAAGGACAGTAAATCTCACTTAATTATGGATGGTGGAAGCTGTGAAAATGTTGTGTCGCAGAAAGTTGTCGACAAGCTCAAAATCCCAACAAAAGAGCATCCAAGTCCCTATAAGCTTTCGTGGTTCAAGTGAGGCAATGAGCTATTGGTAACTCGAAAAGCTTTACTTTCTTTTTTTATTGGTGGCTAATATTGTGATGAAGTGTGGTGTGTTGTGGCTCCCATGGATTTTACACACATTGTTGGGAAGGCCTTGGCAGTGTGACCGTAGGACCCTTCATGATCGATATAAAAACACTTTTTCCTTTTATAAGGAAAATCAGAAAATTGTTTTGGGTCCTTCCCGTGAGAAGCTACTTACCAAACCTAGCCTTAAGGGAGAGGTGAGTTGCCTCTTGACGACACAATTTTTAAAAGAGAGTATAGAAATTGGGACCATATATGTGTTGGTTGGAAAAGAAGTGAATGATGATGTGAACATTCCAAAAGAGTTGGACCATATATTGCAAAAGTTAAATGATATCTTTCCCGATGACTTACCTTGGGGTTACCACCAATGAGAGACATTCAGCACTACGTTGACCTTGCACCTGGAGCTAGTTTACCAAATCAACCAACTTATTGAATGGCTCCAAAAGAACATGAGGAGCTCAATCGACAAGTAACTGAACTACTTGAACGTGGATTCATAAAGGAAGGTAGGAGCCCAAGTGCTATTCCAACCCTACTAACTACCAAGAAGGATTGCTCATAGAGGATGTGTATTGACAGTAGAGCCGTTAACAAAATTACTATCAAATACCGCTTTCCTATTCCATGATTGGATGACATGTTAGATATGCTAGCTGGTGCCAAAGTGTTCTCTAAAGTGGACTTATAGAGTGGATATCATCAAATCTGTATCAGGCCGAGAGATGACTGGAAGACGGTCTTTAAGACTAGAGAAGGGTTATTTGAATGGCTGGTTTTGACATTTGGACTCTCAAACGCACCAAGTACATTCATGATAGTGATGAATCAGGTTCTTAGACCGTTTATTGGCAAGTTTATTGTTGTGTATTTTAATGATATTCTAGCCTATAGCCTGGATGCAACCACTCATAAGGAACATCTCCAAAAACTATTTGAAGTATTGCAAAGAGAAATGTTATATGGCAATCTCAAAAAGTGCAGTTTTATTACAAATAGGCTGGTTTTTCTTGGGTATGCTATAACATCAGATGGTATTATGGTGGATGAGGAGAAGGTCAAGGCTGTTTGTGATTGGCCTACACCTTCTAATGTGCATGATGTTAGGAGTTTCCTTGGATTGCCTTCCTTCTATCGCTGATTTATGGGAAACCAACTGCATGAAGAAAGGAATTTTTGTATGGACCTAAGAGGTTGATGAGAGTTTCCGATTGATTAAAAAGAAGTTGACTGAAGCTTCAATCTTAGCCTTACTTGACTTCGGTAAGGTATTCCAAGTAGATTGTGATGCTTCCCACCATGGAATAGGTGGAGTTTTGAGTCAAGAAGGACGACCTATTGCATTCTATAGTAGGGAAACTTAAGGGGTCGAGAATCAAAATTCTACCTATGAGAGAGTTTTATGCTATTGTTCAGGCTTTTAGACATCGGCGCCACTATTTGATTTAGCGGGAGTTTGTCTCATTTTTAGACCATGAGGCACTCAAGTTCCTCCGTGGTCAACATAAATTGATTCCCAGACATGCTAAATGGGTCGCCTGTTTACAAGAGTACAATTCCATGATAAAGCATAAAGTAGGAACACAAAACAAGGTGAAAGTGTTTAGATTTGATCTTTTTCCAGAAATGAATGTTGATGATTCAGATTTTGGATAGCTATGGGCAGATGTGCAGGATGGTTAACATGGTAATTATGTGTTACATGATGGATTTCTTTTTACAGGTTCACAGCTGTGTATTCCTAATTGCTCCCTAGTAGACCATATTATTATGGAATTACATGCTGGTGAACTAGCTGTAATACCCAAGGTTTGGAATTCTGGGCCTATTTTAAATATCTAATTGTTGATTTATGTGATGGGTCCCTATTACCATCTAATTATTGTGGGATAAGTTAATTGATTTAAATATTATGTATAGGAGTGATGGGACCCATTCCATGGTAACATTCAATTAGTTTTTGTGAGGAGGAAGGACTATGCTGCTCGATACTTTCTATCCTAAAGGAAGTGTTGTTGTAGAGTTTTGTTGGGAGAGGAAACTCTTATATGGGACTCCTACTGGGAGCAGTAGTGTAAAGACCCGACCCATAATTATATGTATTTAGGGCTAATTAAGGGTAATTATGGGCTATTAACTATGATTATTAGTTTTTATGGGTGTTTTATATGTGGACCATCTTAGTTTTAGGGTTAGTGCTTGTTTTCAATAGCTTTGGAAAGTTTGGAGGGCATTTGGGCCAAGTCAAGCGACTTTAGGGGCCAAATTGTAATTTTGGGAAATTGTTGGGGGGTGGTTGTAAATTCTGAAAATTCTTGTTCCAGCTTCATTTGATAGATAAAATCATGCTCTTCAAGTTTCATATTTTGTCCAAGTTCATTCGGAGTCATTAAACCCTTCTTTTCGTTGAAATTCGGTTGCCAAAGCCAAATTGGTCAAAATTCCCAAAATCAGGTAAAAATTCCAAGTTCTCTAAACCATGTCAACATTTTCCTCATTGGAAAGATAATTTAATTTTGCGAACTTTTGTCTCTTACAGGTTCGCGATTCAATCGATAGATCTCAAGTTATAGCCCATACAAATTGTTTAAGTTCTGGGGCCCACACTTCATTTATATAAGCCCTCTCTCACTTCTTCCCCATTCTCGTTCCTTCTCATAGCTGAAACAAAAGGGCTGTGCAACAGCCCCTTTTTCTCCTTCTTTCCTCCTCCAATCTCCCTCCAAACTCCATCAAACTGTGATTTTGATCTTCCCATCTTCCTCTCATTCTCCTCTCTCTATCCATCCAACTTTCTTGCAGATTGAGCTAGGGCAGCCCCTCCATTTGTAGATTTCTTGTTGGTCGGCCATAGTAGAGGTAAGATCTCCTCTTCCTTACTCAAGATTCCTGTAGAGCATGCCTTGAAGGCCTAGAATTCGAACATGCAAGTTGATTCACCAAGCCTTCACTAGTTTTTCCATTTTCTCTTGATTTAAAGGCTATTTTTGGGGATTTTTGTGCATAGGTGGTTTCCAGCTGATTGGATGATATTAGAGGCTTGGTTGGACATATTTGGGATAAGGTAACTGATTAATCTCACTAACATGATGTGTTGCATAGTTTTCTCATGATTCACATATACTAGTCATGTATTATCTTAGTTTTTCCCTCAATTTGTAATTGATTTTGATTAGTCAATCAAGGTAAGATTGGAACCCAATTGAGTGGTTTAAGTAAGTATTTTGATGCTCCAAATAATGACCAAATATGGCTCTAAGTATGCCCAAAAACAGGGGAGAATCTGGCTGAAACTAGTGACATTAAGGGGGGGCTAGTCATTGCCTTCCCGCAATGACTGAATAGGCTGTAGGCTCTCCCTTTAATGAGCTAGTTGTGGGGGCTTTCTGCCCTAGTTTTCAGCTGGACTCTCACCAACTTTTAAGGCAATCCTTGGGAGTTGTAAAATATTAAATTTAGGCATTCAATTGATCTTCTACTATACCAATTGGAGGTCTCAAAATGGATGCAATTCTCAAGTAGAATTCCTTAACTTAGGATCATGTATTAGGACCAACACCTAGACTCACTTGGATCTCAACTCTGGACTTCAAATTTGAGAAGTTTGAATCACATAATACCCTTAGGGTTTGTTAGGGGGCGTGGGGGGATATTTTATGAACCGAAAGTAGACCGGTTAAGGATTACGGATGTCCTTACATGATTGGGCACCAAGGTGATAAAAATTCCGACATTCGGACCTTAAAATAAGTGCGAGTGCGTTTTGTGAGCATTTCACCCCGCCGAAGACAACCCATAGACCTTAATAAAAGGTTAGGTGGTATTCCTTACTTGTCTCAGGTTATATTGTCAGTTTCATCCGAACTACTCATGTCACGCACGTTCATGGTAGGAACCCTCTTACCCTCTTCGTACCAGAACTTAAATGGGACGGTTAGGTTGGGAGTAAGTGGGGTAAGATGTCTAGAACTTGTGTCGCGGCCAGTGACCCTTAACCAACTGGATCCTAGGTTAGGTGTTTTGAGGATTGGCAGGGGTTGCCGTGATGCACTGTATCCACCCTCGGGCATTGGATCCACCTTGTACCTTTTTACCCATTTTGGGGCACGCAATTCCATGTTGAAATGTTGTCCGATGGTTTTCAGCCCTTAGGATTTCTACGTTTCTGTTTTTAACATAAATTTGGCAAGTGACCCGTTTTTAATGAAAAAGGACCATTTTCACCAACTTTCTCTCAGAAATCGCTCAAAACACTTGTTATATCCCAATTTACATGGTTTTTACCTGTTGTGACCCCGGAGGACTATTCGTACGTATGTTCACAAGCTTGATATGATATGAAAGTACAATATGAAATGCAAGTCAGGAATAGCTCCTCATTTTGGAATTTTAGTCACATGCAGCCAGTTACCCCAATTTGTCCTAATTCCACGTGTCATCACCACTGAGCTTTGATCCTCTCTTGGTTAGGCCAAGTCAAGAGTTCGATTTAGATTTTTGTATTTATACCTCTGCAGATGGCTTCATGTTTTCTCTCGAGTCTCCCTTGGGCTTTAGTTGGGGGCAATTTTCATGCTTCGGTTTTAGCTACTAGGAATCCCTTTTTCCTCTCTGGTCACGTAGCCGACAGCGGATTTTCCTTCGCTCAGGATGCGCAGCGCATCCCGGAGTGAATTTCTTGTTCATGCATGCTGTGTCACGATCACGCAGTGCAACCGTTATGGAGAATGTAGCCACATGAATTGCCAACTCGCTTGTTACAGTATGCCAGCATGATTTCTTCTTATTCATGATCCTTACATGCTTATTGTTCTATTATTATGCACAATATGCCTAGTTATCATGTTCATGCCCTTTATATGATTTATTAACATATTTATTACTCAGGATTGCTACAAGTATGTGTAGTGTTATTAATTTCATGCCAGATCGTTGTATCTAACCCGATCACCTTGATGTTTAGGCTTGCTCACCCTTGCCCTTAAGCTAGAGTGCGATGAGGCTACGGAGCCATAAGTATTTATGAGTATGTTAGTACCACTTATGTCACTTAGCCGTCATGCTAGATATCAAAGATACGTCACATTTTGGGGAGAGTTATCATTGATTGTGTTTTGGATTTATTTTGAGCTATACAAGTCCAACCGACCATTTATGTTTATATGCACGTATAAATGTACTTTGGAATTTTAAATATTGAAAGATATTAATGAAACTCCCTGGTTACTTATCTGGCTCATTATCTTATTTTATGATTACTAGTCTGAGTATTTATTTCTATCTTAGTATGGAATATGTGTTGGATTGTGGTATGGAATCCGTGGGCCACAGACTTTAGGTCGCAATGCCACGTAAGTTTCCGCGAATTAGTTTGTTAGTGATGGGGCTTCATCCTTACACACATGGATTCGATCTTGGAGATTCAAATGCACAAACACCGAATCATTATTAAATCTTACTCCCGCGTCTTGGCTTGGGGGCGCGAGAAGTGGGGATTGGCTATGTAATACAAGGAAGCCTCTTATATGCTTCTCTCTATCTCCTAAAGCCTAGGAAACTAGGAAAGAATTTGAGAGAGAGAGATTTATTGTTCAGGAGAGAGCTTGGAATTGCACGAAGAAGAAGCAGGTGACTAGCAGGGTGGCAGTTGATGAATGTCCTCTTGACAACACATCACGAACGTTTACAGGAGGTGAGTGATTTTCCTATGTCCTTTTGTTAAGGTTTGGTTATGGTGTTTTCTGATCATGGTTGTCTATGTCAGGATTGGAGACTTCTTTTGTTACTAGTAAGCATTGCAGGTTTAAGTTAAAGTGTCCTTGGGTTGCTTGGTACCCTTTTTCCTCCCTAATCTTTCGTCATTAGTGTAAATAAGAAAATCCAGAATCACGGATGAATTGGCGTGTTGAACAATTGAAGTGTGGGAACCAGGTGGACCGCTTCAAGCCAGATCTGGGCCATAGATTTGGTAGATAACTCTAGAAAACCTAGTTTATTGTAGAAGCCAACCATAATGGGCTACAGATGTGAACCAGAACTCTAGATTCATGGAAGTACAATAATGTCGGCGACTTGTGTTATAATTGTTGATGATCGAAACCCACTCTTAGGTGAAGAAACTTAACCAATTGAATTTCTATGATTAGTGGGCCTCTTAGACATCGTGTCTGATAGTAAAGATAGAAGGTTTACAAAGAGATTCAAATTAGGGATGTGACTTACCATCTCCCTGGTCATCAAAAACTCGTTTGGTCGTTTGGGATTGTGGGCCCACATAACCCACTTGATGTCAGTCTGATTCACAGATCTTGTAGTGGACTCTTGGGCGACCAACAAGGTGGTGGTCCCAAGTGATTTGGGCCATAGGGTCCTACCATTTGATGGCACTAGAAACCTCTTGGCTTGGAGAGTTATAAAGGGAAAACAGTTCTGTCGAGATCAATTAGTGGTGGAATAATTACATTCAGGTCCTATTCTGTCATGCCACCCTATACGCATGCATGATAATGTTCGCTTTGACCCATGGGCCTCACGGTTTTATTTATGGTGGGCCTCAACCCACCAAAAAGCCTCATGCAAGGTAAGGGTGCAAGCTCTATATATAAACCCATTCACTTTCCTCTCTATAGTCGATGTGGGACTCCAGGATGTCACAATCCACCCCCCTTAGGGCTGCATGTCCCTGTACAGTAGCCTGTTAGTCCATGTAGCCTGCCAGCCCTCTTGGCCCACCCATATATAAACCCGCCCACTTGCACCAGACCATGGCAGGGACCCACACTCAAACTAGTCGAGAGTCGGCTCTGATACCATTTGTCACGCCCCATCCTATACGCATGCATGATATTGTCCGCTTTGACCCATGGGCCTCACAGTTTTGTTTCTGGTGGGCCTCAACCCACCAAAAGGCCTCATGCAAGGTAAGGGTGCAAGCTCTATATATAAACCCATTCACTTTCCTCTCTATAGTCGATGTGGGACTCCAGGATGTCACATATTCCTTTTGTGCAATTATAAAGCAGTCCTTGTGTTTCTTATTTAATGAAAGGTTAAGGGAACATGGTGTATAAATAATGGGTGAATATATATATCCTGATTGTTTTATTATTATTTTAGATGGTGATGTGACAATTTTTAAAGTGTGTGGAATGTGATAAAAAGGGTTTGGTGGTGGCCTGCTCATCCACTGATTATTATCAATTTTGATGAGTAGTGGGCAGTGATCAAACGAGCATATTGTGTGGGTTTGGACACATGATAATTAGTAAGCATAAAAATATTTTTATATTATAATTAATGTTGCGTATGATTTTATCTCGTGAGAGGATTGGATAAGGAATGGGACATGCTCTGAACTACTAGCACAGTACGAAGTGGTGACTCTGTACCTAGGTCTATTGTGATTATGAGATTTTGGACTAGAGAGGGGTTCAACTGAAATTATTTATGACTGGTGCGAAAGCAGGTGACGAGATATTGAGGTCCTAAGAAAGCGGATCTTATGGGATGCCGAGTGATGAGATATGTGAGTGGCATCTTGAGATATGAGTGATGCTTGAATGGCATGATGATGTAGACCAAGTATGAGGATGTAGTTCAGAATTGTAACATCCGGTGGATTGATGATGAAATTGAATTAATTGGGTCGAATTAATTGTTTTTTATTGTTGATTCTTCTCATTATTATTATCTATGTTAACTGTGGATGCATGATAGAGTAGGAAATTCATTCACTATTTATATTGATGTTGGGTTGCCCTCTTCAGGTAAAAGAGTTGCGGGCAGACTGGAGAATGGCAAAGATCAGCTCATAGTGTTTGGCATACGTAGTTGAGGAGAGCGATACATCAATATTTTGTAGTTTAGAAAAATAAATAGTAGTGAATATTTGATTGTTTCTTAGTTAGCTAAAAGATTTTATTATGGAAATTGTCAGACACTCGAGATTTTATTTGTTGGTTAGGTAATTGGTTTGATTAATTGAAAGATAAATTTTTTTAATAAAGATGCTTATGCCTTATGCGTTTCAGTTGAGTTAAGTATGAGTATTGCATGCCAGTGTGTTGTAAATGAAATTTTGATAGGGCACCGGAATTTGGGTTGTGACGGTAGTAGGTCATTTTGGGCGCGACAAAACTATTACTATGGTGGAAGAATGTATTATTGGCCTAAGTTGCAGCGTAATGTAGCAATATCTGTGGAGCGATGCAGGACTTGTCAGATGGCAAGAGGGCAGGAGCAGAATACCGGTTTCTACACACGTCTTCTTGTTCCCAAGGCACCATGGGAAGATGTTAGCATGAACTGCGTGTTGGGTCTTTCACGAACTCAACGACGTATGGATTCTTTTTTTGTGGTTGTTGACAGGTTTTCTAAAATGAGTCATTTTCTTCCTTGTCGTTAGAATTCCGATGTGACATATTTCAAATCTATACTTTCTGGAAGTCCTTCGATTGCATGGCATTCCGAAGACAATCACCTTTGTCTGAGACACCAAATTCATCAGTCATTTTTGGAGCACTCTATGGAGGAAGTTGGGGATCAATCTACTTTTCAGTAGTGCTTAATAGCCCGAAACAAACGAACAAACGACATTTGTTAATCGAAGCCTCAGTAATCTTTTGCGGAGTTTGGTGAAAGGCGAGCCAAAGCAATGGGATATGATTCTGCCACATGCCGAGTTCGCCTACAACAGTTCACCCAATAGATTTACTCAAAGGAGTCCATTTGAGATCATTTATGGGTCCATGTAATGACTCAAGAATCTGGAGCTCTTCAGATTCTTAAGTTGTACTCAAATTTTTATAACAACACCACATAAATCAAATTCTCATGAGCATCAAGGTCTAAAGCAATCTAATTTCATAGTATTTCAACCATTATGTATATACTAGAAGTCTTGATAACACTACTGAGTAAAAGACAAATCTCTATTTGTGGAAGAGAAAAATATCCAAGCCTAGGGTATTCCCAACTACGAATCTATTCTTTGCTTTTCGCGCTCTGGATCAGCCACGCATGCCAAAATCTACCGACTGATCTCCGTCACTCTCCGCAACCTCCAAGAGTGCATTACCTGAAGTGGGACGAACCACTGGTCAGTAACACTGGTGAGTAGAATAAGAAAATATTAAGATATGGCATATTTTCAATCATTCAGAGAATATTTATATATATTCAATAATAGTATTAAATAACATCTTAACCAATTTCTTTCTTGAGTAATTTTCCCACTACAGTATCAAATAATCCCGATACCCCATATGAGTGTATCTACGTTTCTACCAACAATATGGCTTATCATCCACCATGATTGTTGAATCTGTTCCGACACTCCTTCACCGGAGTATCTACATTTCTATCAACAACATGATTAATCTTTTCACCATGTGTGTTGAACTTACTTCCCTCAACTAACATCCATGAAAGAAGTTTTATACTCCGTGCCAGCAGTTGGTGTTACTCTATTTCAATCATCAATGGCAAATTCATTTCAATAAATTCCTTATAGATTCATTTCCACCATAATCGGTTACATAGTCTAATTCTTTTCTTTGGGCAGTGCCACATAACACTGGTTAATTCTCACCCCACTCCGAGTCGAAGTTGGTACCAGGCTGTGGCATTATCCATATCTTATTGAGGTAATCAATTATTTATCATAAAATTATCCACAGGAATCAAGATATAATTAATAAATCCAAGTAAAAATATCACATTGAAGGAACTAGTTATTATAAAATTTACCATGGAAAATCAAGTCATAAGGAATAATTAATTGCTATGAAAGGGCCCACATAACATTCAAATAATTGATCCCACGTTAGTTTGGGTAGTAAACAATATTGGATTCGTAACTTATCATGCCGGAAATTCATCATAAAGCCTTGCAGGGTTTTTAGGCTATAAATAAAATAACAGGGGCAAATTTGTAAATTCCAGAAGTTTATAAAATATTTCCTAATTCGTCGACTGCACATATACACGCTTGTTCGGTTGTTTCATTCGTCAGAGGAGAGTATCGCCAGGCTTGACTTGCGGCAGTTGCAGTGTGGGGCCCAACGGTCCAATGTACATGGGACCTACACCAGAGTGGTCACCCAGGGGTCCACTCCAAGATGTGTGTACCTGATCCTTGATCAGGTGATCCACAAAGATTCCTAACTCAATCACGTGCAGGATGTTTTGACGAGTGCCGACTATGACGATCTCAGATACAAGCCTGAGTTTCATTCGAATCTAATTTCCATGGAAAGGAGGCCTTAATTGAAGATTAAAGCAAGACCAAGGCAACTATTTCCTCCAATTTCTCCATCTGGAAGGTAAGTTTCAATGACTTTTTGCTCTCTTGTAATGTCGTCACAGTTGGGAGAAATCTTTTTCTCCACAATCGATGGTGTAATTGAGATAATTTTCAAACTTGTATAGGGTCATTAGGTTCAAACACTAATTCTGCATCAGATTATTAGATCTGATTCATCGTTGGGTGGGTCGTCTAGATTCAAAAAATCAAATCTGGCGGATACGATATGCCAGCGATCACTGTAACGCAAGTATATAATAGCAACAGTTCATCGGAGTATCAAATAGTTCTAGTTTTCTACTAAATTCAGCTACATCAACATCCAACTTAGATTCAACTCACCTGGTATAGTAGTGTATTGCTCCGGCGGTGATCGGCCTCGCGTCTGACATCCACCGTTGTCCCGCTGTGATCTTCCTTGTCTTCTTTGTGTTTTTCTTCTTCTACAGATTTCAACTAAGGTCAGTCCCTCTATTTCTCTCTCTCTCTCTTTCTCTCTCTCTCTCTCTCGTTGATTTGTGTGAATCAACCGGGGACTCTGCATATATATATAGTACTTAGAGGAAAGTCCTGTTTAGAAACTACGAGGAAGTCTTTTAGTAATAATAATCCTAGAGAAAGGTCGGTGGACTCCCTGTTCCTGCTTATTTTGAATTTTCAAAGAATCCTAATCCATGACTCTTATTCTGATTTTCAACTATGGTAGACTAATATGGCCCACCCTGTAAGGCTGGCCCACCAAGACTGGTTAGGTTATTACATACTCCCCTCCTTTTAAAAAATTTGGTCCTCCAAATTTAAATCATACCTGATGGAAAAAGTTGCAGATATTTGTCACGGACCTCCTCCTCTGACTCCCATGTGGCTTCGAGTTGATTATGATGCTGCCATAGGACCTTAACTAATCGAATAATCTTGTTCTGCAGGGTTTTTATCTTTGTCTCTAGAATAGCCACTGGCTTCTCTTCATAGGACAAATCTTGTTGTAACTGGAGCGGCTCGAAGTCAATAACATGCGAGGGATCTGGGTTGTATTTCTTTAGCATAGACACATGAAAGACATTGTGAACGCCTGACAATTGAGGTGGTCGTGCGAGCTCATAAGCATTCCCATCACTGACTCGTCCCGTTACTTCGAATGGTCCAATATAAAGCGGACTCAACTTACCCTTTTTCCCGAATCTCATTACTCCCTTGGTCGGGGATACTTTGAGAAAAACATAGTCTCCTACGGCAAATTCCAATTCTCTCCTACGGTGGTCAGCACAACTTTTCTGTCTGCTTTGTGCAGTCTTTAGCCTATCCCGAATTTTCTTGATATTATCCGTCGAAATTTGCCCCCAGTCTGGCCCAAGTATTCTTCGGTCACCTACCTCCTCCCAGCAAATAAGAGTTCAACAATTTCGTCCGTACAATGCCTTAAAAGGCGATATCTGAACGCTTGAATGATAACTATTATTATAAGCAAACTCCACAAGTGGTAATTGCTCATCCCAACTGTCTTTGAAATTTAAGGCACATGTTCGCAACATATCTTCAAGAGTTTGGTTAGTCCTTTCAGTCTGGCCGTCAGTATGGGGATGATATGCCATACTAAAACGCAATTGTATTCCCATAGCCATCTGTAGTTTCCTCCAAAGTCGGACACAAACCTAGAATCCTTGTCCGAAACAATGGAAACCGGAATGCCATGTAACCGGACAATTTCCTTGACATATTTTTGAGCCAATTCCTTCATCGAAGTCTTATTCTTGAGAGGAATAAAATGTGCGGATTTATTCAAACGATCCACAATAACCCAAATAACTTCGTTGTTCCGGAAGGTTCGTGGGAATCCCGATACAAAATCCATAGTAATATGTTCCCATTTCCATTCAAGAATGGGAAGTGGTTGTAGCAATCCTCTCGGCTTTTGATGATCTGCCTTTATTTGTTGACATGTTAGACACCTCCCTACAAATTCAGAAATGTCATTTTTCATTCCAATCCACCAGAATTGTTTTTTGAGGTTTTGGTACATCTTGGTATTCCCTGGGTGAATGGTATATCGAGTATGGTGTGCTTCCCGTAATATCTCATCCTTGATCTCTCGAATATTAGGAACACATAGCCGATCTTGGAAATATAAGGTACCACTGGCGAGTGAAAATTCTGACTTGTTATCCATCTTGTTGAAAATTTCAAAAGTGCCGCATCATCCCTTTGTTAGTGTCATTGTAAGAATGTGTTGTCAATTATGTGACCCAAGTCTAGTCGAGTTCTAGAAAGATCAAGTTAGATCAAGGAAGCTCAATGTCTATCAATGAAGATCAAGCAAGTTCAAGGAATATCAAGATCAATCAAGTCCACCATCTAGAAGACTCTTTATGAGTGCCAAGGGATAAGGTAACATTGACCCTTATTGTTCGTAGAAATAGAATGGGAAAAGGGTTTCTAAACACCCTGTTTTTGAACTACGGCTTGGACCACGGCTACGCCGTAGATCCTACGGCTCACTCTCCAGAAAGGAATTTTTGAATCATTTGTTCTACGGTTGACCCTACGGCTGTACTGTAAAAGAGATACGGCTACGTCGTAGTATGATTCATGGCTAAGCCATAAAGTTTACGGGCCACTTTCCAGAGAGCAGTTTTGGGAGATTTTAGCTTACGGCTGACCCACGGCTAGGCCGTAATGTGCTCACGGCTAGGCCATATAAGGATTTACGGCTAAGCCGTAAGCTTAACCGTAAGAAGGAATAACGTTGAATCGGGGTCAAACTAGCCGTCGGATGTTGTCAGAGCATATGGCTAAGCCATAGGCCATTTTGTTCTTAGCCGTAGATCTAACCATTGGAGCTTTTCTATATTTAAAGAGGACCTCTCTTTTCCTTTAAACACAGAGATTAAACTGAGAAAAATCCTAACATTGCTGAGTCTTTGCACCATTAGTAAAACTATACCAAAAAGCTCTCACAACCACCTACTCTACAACTCTTACAGTGCCATTATTGTCCTGAGAAGAGTAGTTGTGCATTTAGGAAAGGCTTCATTCAATCTGAGAAAATCTTAGCCTTTCAAACCTTTTTAAAACCTCTTCCATTGGCTGTACACTCATCTGAAGATCTTCATCACCAAGGATTAAGTATAAGAGGTCAAAGCTTGGAGGTAGTCTTTCAAGCCTCATGAGCACCACACAAAACTAAGGTATATAGTTCCTTGTTTGGGTGTTCTACTTTATTCAAATTTTCTCTGCAGTTTATGGTGGAAGACAAACCATCGCATAAAAAATTGTTGTAGTTGGTGGACTAGATCAAGGATCAACCACCTGATCAAAAATCCAGTTGGTGGAAGACAAACTACCGGATTAAAAATTGTTGCAAGAGGTGTTTGTTATGTAAATACCTCATATTTAGTGGAACCAAGGGAAATTGCTCTTGAGAGTGGATGTAGGTCTGAGACCGAACCACTATAAATTTCTGTGTTTATTTCTTGTTGTGTGTGGTGGATGCCGTATAGCCTTATTTACTTGTGTTGATCATCATTTTAAGCTATATCTTCTTTATTCTAGTTGCATTTCTATACACTGTCAGCACACACAACTCTGAGCATCTTTCTTGATCTTACTTGTGGACTCTTAACTTTAATTAACCATTTAGATTACACACTAATAAAACCACATTTCTGGAAAGAAATTTTTAATAGTCCTATTCACCCCCCCTCTAGGACTTGGTGAGATCTAGCTGTTGCATTTTTACCCTTTGGTGATCCTTGATTCGTTGTATGAGTTCTGGCTGAACCTTAAAATTACCCAATAAAATCTTATCACTTATGGGCCAAAGAGTTACTTCTAGATATTTGATCTCTTCTAATAACCTCCATTCTGCCGTCAAACAGGCTAGTTGAATTGATTTCCGACTCAAAGCATCGGCTACTACATTTACTTTACCAGGGTGGTAGGAAATGGAGAAATCATAATCTTTTAGAAATTCCAACCATCGCCTCTGTTTTAAGTTCAAATCTTTCTGAGAGAAAACATATTTCAGACTCTTATGATCTGTATATACTTGGAATTCTTCACCATAAAGATAGTGTCCCCAAATCTTGAGAGCAAAGACGACTGTAGCCAATTCTAAATCATGTGTCACATAATTTTGTTCATGAGCCTTCAGTTGCCGGGAAGCATAAGCAATCACTCTACCATTTTGCATGAGTACACATCCCAATCCATGAAGTGACGCATCGCAAAATATTACAATACCACCACTGCCAGATGGCAAGGCTAGGATTGGTGCCGAGGTTAGCTTTTCCTTCAATGTCTGAAAACTAGATTCGCGTTTATCATCCCAGTTGAACTGGACATCCTTCTTAGTGAGCCGAGTCAAAGGTCCCGCAAGAAAAGAAGAACCCTTCACAAACCGTTTGTAATATCTTGCGAGTCCTAAAAAACTTCGGATTTCTGCCACCGTGGTTGGTCGTTTCCAATTAGTAATAGCTTCTATCTTTGCAAGATCCACTGACAAGCCTTCGCCTAAAATAATGTGACCTAAGAAATTTACCTGCGCTAACTAGAAGGTCAACTTTGCATACAACTGATTATCTCTTAGCAATTGCAATGTAGTGCACAAGTGATTCCCATGTTCCGCTTCCGTTTTTGAATAAATTAGGATGTCATCAATGAATACCACTACGAATTGATCCAAATATGGCTTGAAAATTTGATTCATGAGTGCCATGAACACCGCTGGTGCATTTGTTAGCCCGAATGGCATTACTAGGAGATCGTAATGTCCATACCATGTCCGGAAAGCGGTCTTTAGTATATCTTCATTTCTCACCCTTAGCTGATGATATCCAAACCGTAAATCAATCTTTGAGAAGCATCTTGCACCTTGAAGTTGGTCAAATAATTCATCTATCTGCGGCAGTGGATACTTATTCTTAATAGGTACTTGATTTAATTGTCGGTAATCGATGCACATGCGCAAGGTTCCATCTTTTTTCTTAACAAACAGTACAGGTGCTCCCCAGGGTGAGACACTAGGTCTAATGAATCCCTTATCCATCAATTCCTACAATTGTTCTTTCAATTCTCTTAGTTCAGCAGCTGTCATACGGTAGGGTGCTTTGAAGATTGGGGCTGTTCCTGGTATCAATTCAATAGTGAAATCGATCTTCCGTATCGGCGGTAAACCGGGTAAGTCATCTTGGAAGACATCGGGAAATTCTCTCACTACTGGTATATCCTCCAACTTAGGCTTTTGTTTCTCCTCAGTGACGAATGCAAGGTATCCCTTGCACCCATTTCTTAGTAATTGGCTGGCTTTAATTGCTGAAATTACCCTAGACTCCACGGGTCTCCTGGTTCCCACTATCTGCACCTCCTTATATCCTTCTAATTTGAAGCGAACTATCTTATTGAAACAATCTAACATAGCCATATACTTTGCTAACCAGTCCATTTCCAAAATAATGTCAAAATCATGCATTGGTAATACTATTAGATTTGTGGGCATGACGACTTTATCATGATTTAGAGGGCAATCATAGAATATTGTTCTAGTGTTCACTTGTCCTCCAGTGGGGGTTGATACAATTAAAACTTGGGAAAGTTTAGAGGGTTACATGTTTAGTTTCGGGGCAAACACATGTGAAATAAAGCTGTGTAGAACCAGAATCAAATAGTGTAGTGGCTTTAATACCAAGGATAAAAAGCGTACCCTCAATTACATTGTTTGCCATGTCTGCCTCCTGCTGTGTGATTGCATAGGCCCTAGCATTGGGTTGTTGTCTTTGCTGATTTCCGCCTTGATTGTTCCTTCGCTGGTTATAATTCTGCCCCTGTGGCGGATTCTGTGGATATCCCCTCTGCTGGTTCTGACCGTTCTATTGGTTCTTCTGTGCCTAACTCTGTTGATTACTTTGCTGTGGGTTTCCTTGATTTCAAGGAGGATAGTTTTGGTAGTTCTGGTGTGACTGTTGTTGGTCCTACTATGACTGCTGCCCTTGTTGCTGTGTCAGATTCTTCTTTTGCCACTTTGGACAATCCTTATGCCTATAACCCACTTGGCCACACGTAAAGCATGCACCGCGCTACCACGGGCACTGCGCTAGTTCATGAATCTTCCCGCAGCGACTGCATACAACCTGAGATTCCACCTTTTGCTTCTTCCGGGTTGGATGTTTTCTCGCTTTCTCTTTCCATTTCCTGTCGTTGTTGGTGGAGTCACCCCATTGATCTCATCTGTAGCTTTTTCTGATACATATGTCCTTTTTAAAGCATCCGCATAAGTTGCTAGCTATCCCAGCCGTACATCCTTTTTAATATCCGGGTGCAACCCTTCAATGAGCTTATTACGTTTCATCTCCTTTGTCGCTATCAAGCACTTCACAAAATGAGACAGCTCAATAAATTTATTATTATATTTCGTCACTGTCATGTCTCCTTGCACTAAATTCTGGAATTCTCTTCTCTTCCTTTCCTTGATATGATCCGGTATAAACTTCATAATAAATTCCTTTTTAAAGAAAGCCCAAGTAATCTCTCCCTCCGGACCTGGATAGGTTTTCTTTGTAGATTTCCACCACTCTTTTGCATCTCCTTCCAGTTTAAATGCTGCCAACAGGGCTTTCTGGTGATTCGTGCAGCCCATTACTTCAAAGATTGCTTCCATCTTTTCTATCCATTTGTTCGCCTCCTATGGATTTATGGTTTCATCAAAGTATCGGGGACGAAACTCATTGAATCTCTTGTATAACAAGTCTCGCTCTCTGTCTTTGCCTCCTCTAGCATTGACCCCGCCTTGTGGTCGATCATTGTCATTTGGTCGCTGTGCCAGAGTCTGTATCTGTTTTTGCACCTGATTATATGCTCTCATGAAAGTATCAAATATAGTCTTCACGTATTCAGGCACCTGTGTCTATCCTTCATTCAAATTCGATGTCCCACTTTCAGTTCCATTCTGATTGGAATTACGGATGGGGTTTCCTCGGGAAGTCATATTCGTTCTCCTATAGTGGGACTATAGCAGTTAGTACATAGCAAATGAATACCTTATCCCTACACCTAATCCACGACCTCACCACGTTGCCTAGTGGTTTCTAAGTATTATAGAGTTTGCCCTAGAACTTGCTCTGATACCACTTTGTAATGACCCAAGAATCTGGAGCTCTTCAAATTCTTAAGCTGGACGCAAATTTTTATAACAACACCACATAAATCAAATTCTCACGAGCATCAAGGTCTAAAGCAATCAAATTTCATTGTATTTCAACCATTATGTATATACTAGAAGTCTTGATAACACTACTTAGTAAAAGACAAATCTCTATTTTTGGAAGAGAAAAATATTTAAGTCTTGAGCTATTCCCAATTACAAATCTATTTTTTGCTTTTCGTGCTCTGGATCAGCCACGCATGCCAAAATCTACCGGCTGATTTTCGTCACTCCCTGCAACCTCCAAGACTACATTACCTGAAGTGGGGCGAACCGCTGGTCAGTAACACTGGTGAGTAGAATAAGAAAACATTAAGATATGGCATATTTTCAATCATTCATAGAATATTTATATATATTCAATAATAGTATTAAATACCAGCTTAACCAATTTCTTTCTTGAGTAATTTTCCCACTACAGTATCAAATGATTCCGGTGTATCTACGTTTCTATCAACAATATGGCTTATCATCCACCATGATTGTTGAATCTGTTCCGACACTCCTTCACCGGAGTATCTACATTTCTATCAACAACATGATTAATCTTTCCACCATGTGTGTTGAACTTACTTCCCTCAACTAACATCCATGAAAAAAGTTTTATATTCCGTGCCAGCAGTTGGTGTTACTCTATTTCAATCATCAATGGCAAATTCATTTCAATAAATTCCTTATAGATTCATTTCCACCATAATCGGCTACATAGTCTTATTCTTTTCTTTGGCCAGTACCACATAACACTAGTTAATTCTCACCCCACTCTGAGTCGAAGTTGGTACCAGGCTGTGGCATTACCCATATCTTATTAAGGTAATCAATTATTTATCATAAAATTATCCACAGGAATCAAGATATAATTAATAAATCCAAGTAGAAATATCACATTGAAGGAACTAGTTATTATAAAATTTACTATGGAAAATCAAGTCATAAGGAATAATTAATTGCTATGAAAGGGCCCACATAACATTCAAATAATTGATCCCACGCTAGTTTGGGTAGTAAACAATATTGGATTCGTAACTTATCATGATGTAAATTTATCATAAAGCCTTAGCAGGGTTTTTATGATATAATTAAAATAACAGGGGCAAATTTGTAAATTCCAGAAGTCTATAAAATATCTCCCCAAATCGTCGACTGCACATATGCACGCCTGTTCGGTTGTTTTGTTCGTTAGAGGAGAGTATCGCCAGGCTAGACTTGCGACAGTTGCAGGGTGGGGCCCAACGGTCCAATGTACATGGGACCTACACCAGAGTGGTTGCCCAGGGGTCCACTCCAAGATGTGTGTACCTGATCTTTGATCAGGTGATCCACAAAGATTCCTAACTCAATCACGTGCAGGATGTTTTGATGAGTGCCGACTATGACGATCTCAGATCCAAGCCTGAGTTTCATTCGAATCTGGTTTCTATGGAAAGGAGGCCTTAATTAAAGATTAAAGCAAGACCAAGGCAACTGTTTCCTCCAATTTCTCCATCTGGAAGGTAAGTTTCAATGACTTTTTGCTCTCTTGTAATGTCGTCACAGTCGGGAGAAATCTTTTTCTCCACAATCGATGGTGTAATTGAGATAGTTTTCAAACTTATATAGGGTCATTAGGGTCGAAGACTAATTCTGCATCAGATTGTTAGATCTGATTCATCGTTGGGTGGGTCGTCTAGGTTCAAAAAATCAAATCTAGCGGATACGATATGCCAGTGATCACCGTTGCGCAAGTTTATAATAGCAACAGTTCATCGGAGTATCAAATTGTTCTAGTTTTCTACTAAATTCAGCTACATCAACATCCAACTTAGATTCTACTCACTTGGTATAGTAGTGTATTGCTCCGGCGGTGATCGGCCTCGCGTCAAACATCCACCGTTGTCCCGCTGTGATATTCCTTGTCTTCTTCGTGTTCTTCTTTTTCTACAGATTTCAACTAAGGTTGGTCCCTCTGTTTCTCCTTTTCTCTCTCTCTCTCTCTCTCTCTCTCTCTCTCTCTCTCTCTCTCTCTCTTTCGTTGATGTGTGTGAATCAACAGGAGACTCTACATATACATATATAGTACTTAGAGGAAAGTCCTGTTTAGAAACTACAAGGAAGTCTTTTGGTAATTATATTCCTAGAGAAAGGTCGGTGGACTCCCTGTTTTTGCCTGTTTTGAATTTTCAAAGAATCCTAATCCATGACTCTTATTCTGATTTTCAACTATGGTAGACTAATATGGCCCACCCAGTAAGGCTGGCCCACCAAGACAGGTTAGGTTATTACAGTCCAATCCTAGCAATGTGTTGGATGTTGTCCCGATTTAATGAGGTGACAAGGTTAATGAGGATGCTGCGGGATTGTGATGGCACAGTTAAGATTTTCATATGGAAGTGCAAAAGAATATTTAAGCTAGCAATGCTAAATATAAAAAAGTGGCAAATAGTGGATGTCGGAAACACTTGTTTAAGGTTGGCGATCTACTATGGGTTCACATGCGCATGGAGATATTTCATGCTAGATAACAAACTAATCAGGAAGAAGATGAGACCATACAAAGTGCTTTAGAAAATTATAGACAATGCCTATAAAATCAAGCTACCAGATCACATTTAGACAGCGAATGCATTCAATGTACAAGATCTCACACCATACAAAGGAGATGATGCAGTACTTGACATTATTGATGTTGAAGAGGACATCCACTCGAGGGTGAGTTCTTCTCAACCGGGGGAAAATGATGCAGAAATTGATGATGATATTATTGCATTAGCTGAATTGTATATGGCACGTTGGGAGCATTACAAGATGGCCCGCAAGGTCCCAACAAGTTGTGATGGAAAACTAGAAACGAAATAGTTTAGCTTTTGGTTAAATTTGAATATTAGGGGACTGTTTTGGCAATATGGGGCCTTTTTGCAATTTTTTCAGAAGTTCTAGCCATGAAGAAAATTAACTCAAGTACTGGGTTTTTTTGGGCCTTCAATTTCTAGGCCTGAAGTTGTAAAAGCCCATCATGAGTCTATGATCCGCCCAGGCCCCCATCATGAGTCTATGATCCAAGCCTAGGCGCCATGATAAATTAGCCTTCCACGTGAGGGATCTCAAAACATATTGGTCAAAGATGTATAGTCGTGGAATTGTTACATAATTGTATATATAGAGGTCGGATTCTATTTTTGCTTGTAATCATGATACAATTAGATTGTAATTGTAGCCTTTATTTAGGCATGTAGTGAATATAAAGTCACTGTCGATCTCCTTCTTTGGGATACAACTATTCACAACTTTTCCTCTTATTGTTATCATTCAAGGATCTTTGAATCTCTACATGGTATCAAAGCTCATTCTGTCCATCTCATATCTTTGAAAGATATAACAGAGACCACTCTGTCTTCAACACAGCAGATCTTGCCATCGTTAGTCTACATCACAGCAACTAGAGAAAGTTGGACATACATCTGCCATCATCTCAGTTCTCATCCAGCCATCAGATCTCTTCTCTGTGCAAGGTATTTTGGACATCTCTTCCAGCATCTATCCACAGATTTGGCAGTCTAATCAACAAGTGGGCCTCACCTCAGATTGGACATCTGTCAGATCATTTCCACCAGGCTAGTCAACTATCTAATCTAAGAATTATCAATATTTTTCTCGATTTTTATCCCTTCAAAAGGTAAGTTTTCTATCTGATTTTGGGTTGGGTAGTTTTCTTCATATTGATTGCATTTCAGTTTCTGCTACTCATCCAGCTATTGAAAAGGAGAAATTTTTTCTCTAAAATCTGTGAAAATACATCCTTTCCCTAACCTGGAAGGCTGATTAGATGCTAAACAACATTGATAGCAGATAGTGTTCCTCCTTCAAAGTTTTTGTACGCCCAGCAGCATTTTTTTGCTCATTCTCTATGAGTTTTGGCCTATTTCTTGTTTCTGTGACATGGTAATTTTGGTTCAACAGAAGCAAGAATTATTACTTCACAACAGTTCATCTATCATCTTGTAACGACCCAAGATTCTGGAGCTCTTCAGATTCTTAAGTCGTTAACTTGATCATATTACAAATTCATAAAATAAATTCAAGAGCAAGTCTAAGGAAAATGAAGGTAAATTCATAATATTAAAATCTTAACAAAGTCTTTACAATTATAGCTAAGAAATGACAATAGATCTAAAATATTCCAAAATGGGGCTAACTCCATCTAATGGTCTAGATGGTTTTCGAACTCTCTATCAGCGTTGCATGCCAAAATCTATATGCTGATCTCTGCCGCTCCCAGGTCCCGCTACAAAAACATTACCTGTAGTGGGGCGAACCACTAGTCAGTAACATTGGTGAGTAGAATTTCTAAAATCAAGAGAGCAATAGTAATTATCATGATATCAATAGAAGTTCATAGGTTGATTGACTAAACTACCACCATACCTGTTTATATTAGCAACATGAACAAGGGATTCATATTCGTGTCGTGACAAGATTGTCAGCATTCTTAGTTGTAAAGGGATTTATATTCATGTCGTGACATAACCGTCACCATTCTTAATTGTGAAGGGGATTCATATTCTTGTCGTGACAAGATTGTCACCATTCTTAATTGTAAGGGGATTCATATTCATGTCGTGACAAAACTGTCACCATTCTTAGTTGTAAAGGGATTCATGTCGTGACATGACCATCACCATTCATTGTAAGGGGATTCATATTCATATCGTGACAAGATTGTCACCATTCTTTAATTGTAAGGGGATTCATATTCATGTCGTGACAAGATTGTCACCATTCTTAATTCATAAGTCGAATCCAATACCAATGGAAACAGACACTTCCAAACAATTCTAAAAAAAATATCTCCGCTCACTGATTTCATAATAAGTATCATTATGTCTTCCATTGGCCAGTCCCACATACTTGAGTCAAAATCTCGCCCCACTCTAATTCATAACTGGTGCTCCAAATATGTGGCATTGGCCCTATTTTTTTGAAATTCTTTTTAGTCATAGAGAGAATACTATACTCATATAATTAGAATTAATCACTTTGAGCAAGTATCACAGAGTTTCGTATTAATTATTCATTCCATACATAGCTACTAAGGGCAGTATTAAATCTAGATTGAGAATCAGAATTTACAAGTCATCATTTGTATAGTAAAAGTAAAAATGAGACTGTAGCGATGGAAGTACCCACTACTTAATTTGGAAGTAGTTATATTATGGTAGCTCATCTTATTCACATGATCTTATTTAATAAAAGAGGGAACTTCTTAACATTCCCTTACAACGGTGCAATATTAACATAATATTTCACAGCTAAATATTCGTGAAATGGAAAGCAGTCACTACTGTACATGTAATACTATACAATAGTACTAGTATTCCCATTTTCTCATAATATAGATTAATCCTAGGGATTCTTTGGAACCCAAAGTCCTTTATAAAAATTCCTAAGTTTCTTTGATATGAAATTGTATAACAGTAACATAGTTCAAAGGAGCACTTGTGACCGATTAGGAAAATAACAGTAGTTTAGTTGAAAGAGTACTTATAACTGATTAAGAAAATAACAGTTGTTTAGTTCAAAGATTACTTGTGACTGATTAAGAAAATGTATAACAGTAGCTTAGTTCAAAGAGTACTTGTAATTGGGTAAGAAAATGTATAACAGTAACTTAGTTAAAAAAGTACTTGTGATTGGGTAAAAAAACGTATAACAGTTACTTAGTTCAAAGGCACTTGTGACTGATATATAACAGTAGCTTAGTTCTGAATTTCTTCACTCAATAAAACATTATATTCTATAAAAGAAACAGTCCATAGGAAGTGTATCAGTCATAGGATTCAAATTTACCAGTCATTATACAAAGAATTAATGTACATATTAGACCAGCAGACTGTATGATGAAAACAGTCCTTAATAATCACATTTATCATAAGATTCAGATTTACCAGTCATTACACAAAGAGGATAAATTTTAAATCTGTATTTTCCTTCACAATCCTGTCGTCGGTCTAGCATTTTCATCAATTCAGATCTGGATTTTTAATATAATGAACCCTTATTAAGCTAAATCAAAGAAATGATAATTTTATGTCAAACAGAATTTATATCCTGTTGCAAGGATATCAACAGAAACTGACTGATATATGTAAATAGAAACCAAACAGCAGAATATAACGAACACCATATTCACATGAGTATAAGAGAAGTCCTACTCACCTGGTATAAGTAATAAGTGACCTCAAATCAGACATCCACTATGTTAGGTATTCCTTGGAATCTCCTTGCTTTTATTTTCAAATATCACTCTATTGGACTCCTACTCTTCTTCCATGAGAACCATGAGAAAGTGACCAAAGATGAGAGGAGATCTCTTCTTATATAGAGCTGGAATCCTAAAGGATTTCCCTTGAAAGGTCACCTAAGAAGATTAAAAGTCACAATTTAAGGTCATTATTTTGGGAGTTACACAGTTATAATTTTTGGAAAATTTAAGTTTGGGGAATTTAAGTGTGGGAGTTTCACAGTCATAATTTTGGAAAGCTATAGAGTCACAATTAAGTGAGTTTGGATCATTTATGGACCTAAGAAATTTGACCCAATAGCCCAATCCAGTCATGAATTGGACTGATCGAAACTGGGCCTCTCTAAGCCCATTTAGCCCATTTAATAATTTAGGTTTGGCCCATTTATAATTCAGGGTTCTTACACATCTCCAAATGGATGAGATTGACATCATTCCTGTCAAATTTAATTAAACTAATTACATGTCATGGTCGTTTCATCTTAATAATTTTCTTAAAGGACGAGGTATGATAGGATACCTAGATGGGACAACTCCTAAACCTATTAGAAATGCCACTGGCATGTCAACCACAGATGATAAAAATATTGCTACTTGGAATCAACGTAATGCCAAGGTTGTCACATGGATTCTCAACTCAATGGATCCCTTCCTTTGTATGGCACCCCAAGGGTTTAGTATGGCTTTTGATATGTGGAACCACATGAAGAAAATTTACCATCAACAGAAAAAGCCCATATATTTCATCTTGATATGGAATTAGCTAAGTGCTCCTAAAATGATAAAATGGTCCAGGAATACTACAATGGCTTTTTAGCTCTATGGACAGAGAGAGACCAAATGCTACTTCACTTTGTCTCAACAGAATTTCTTCCTTAGGCTCTCAAACTGCAGGAAGAACTTCATATTAGTCAGTTTCTTATGAACCTTCGACGTGAATTTGAATCTATGTGAGTTGTAAGTCGAGAAATCTCTCCCGACTTGCATTCAGGAGGTTCTTCGAGAAGAAACTCGTCTTTTATCCAATCCATAGAATAAAACAGCGGCCGCTACAAAGCGTAGTGGCCGCTATATCGGCCGTAGCGGCCGGCACCGCTACGCTACGGAGGTGTAAGCGCCGCTAACACCTGTAGCGGCCGCTACGGGAAAATAGCGGCCGCTACGGCTGCTATTTTACCGCTACGGCCGCTATTTTCCTGCTGGGCCGCTATTTTGCCACTACGGCCGCTATTTTGCTGCTATTTTCCTGCTGGGCCTGTTTAAATGCCCTAACGCCCATTCTTCTACATTTTTCACTCCTGTCTCCATCTTTCCTTTTCCCTGTCCAATGTTTTTTGGTCCTACCTCCCTCTTTCTTCAAATTAAGGGCAACAAGGGTCCAAAAACACATTAAGATCTATAAATCTAGATCATTCAGCTTCTTTGGAGTAAAAAGACATCTCTCAAAATGTATTTTTTATGTGATTTTCTTAGATCTATGGCTCTATTCCTCTTTTCTCCTTCATGAATCTCTTGGAAATGGCTTGTAAGTGATAAATCTTTGTTTCTCATAGATCAAACCGCCCATTTTCTATGATTTATTTATTTATTATTTATTTTTTATTCTCAGATTATTTTATTTTTTGAAAAAAAAAATTTTTTTAAGAAACACTAACCAAATCACCTGAAAATTACTCCCAAGTGTTAGATCTATGAATCCCATGCATGAATTACACTTTCTTTGTTGTTTATTTGAATTTATTTAATCTTTTATGTTCATATTAATATGACTTTTGGTGGTAGAGGTATTCCTCTAATCATTTCTCAAATCTCAACTTTATATTAACTCTCATGTCTCAGTTTTTTAAGTACAATGTTATTTATAAAGTTATTATTTACTATGTCATTTATTGTGTTGAATGTTGATTGTTGAGTTACTGACTCTAGTGATTAATCTCTCTAAATCTTAAATTCTTGACTCTTGAGTCTTGACTTTGAGTCTTGAATCTTGATTCATGATACCATGTGAAAATTAGGAATGATACTATTATTTTTTAATTATACAGCGATAGAGGACATCATGCATTTAGGGGACCGCTACGCCCCCTTATTTTAGGCTTTTTTGCAAAACAAACACATATTCTAGCTCATTACAATTTTCTGGATTTTCTGGAATTTTTTCAAATTTTTTTGATAATTTTCTTGAATCACACTGCTACGCCACTATGTAGCCCCGCTACCGCTACGTAGCGTTTTGGCGACTGGCCGCGATGCTATCCGCTACCGCTATTTTGATCCTTGATCCAATCACTCTCTCATTGAGGAACCAAAGGCACTAATTACATCGTCAAGCTTATCATCAACTGAATCAACAGCTCTTTTAGCTAACCGTGGCTCGAAACCATAGTGTTTTGGATGTAAGAGATATGGACATGTTGCTCATGACTGCAGGCAGAAGTTATTTTGTACTTATTGTCGACGCAATGGTCATCTTATCGCCAATTGCATCACACTAAAGAAGAAAAATGAGCAATCTCAAAGGAGAGGTTCAACTACTCTTTTGAACTTGGTTCTGTCACCTTGACTTCTGCTCAGCTTAAGAAACTAATCATTTCTTTTGTGGCATTTGGATTTACTTCCATGGGTGTTAACGGTCTGTCCCTCTCCCCTACTTTTTATATTGCATTTCATTCATCCACTTCTTTATATTCTTCTATCACACCCACCACATGGTTCCTCGACTCAGGAGCCTCCAATCAGATGACATCTGTACTCCAGAACTTGTATAACCATAAAATATATCATGGCCATGATTCTATCACCACATCAAATGGTCATCACTTGACCATTTTTGTCATTGGAACAATTAGCATAGGGAATCTAACTATGCCCAATGCCTATTTTGTTCCAAATTTAACAGATAATCTCATTTCAATTGGCCAACTTATTGACTCTGGTTATCTTGTTAACTTTTCTTCCTCTGGTTGTATCATACAGGAATGGCTAATTGGGAAGCTGATCGGGATGGGGAGTAAACATAACAGGCTATTCCTCTTGGCACTAGGGCAGCAATCATCACTATTTGCTTCTTCTATTAATGTTTTCAATAATTTGTAGACCACTTGGCATAAATGCCTTGGTCACTGAATAATTCTAGATTGATTTCTTTGTTTAAACTTGGATTATTGGATAGATCTATTTCTGGCTCTATGGCTTCTACTTTTGCAAAATCAAAATGTGAATCTTGTTGCTTAAGCAAAGGTCATGCATTGCCCTTTCCCATTCATTATTCACATGCCATTGCACCTTTTGATGTTTTACACATAGATGTTTAGGGGATTGCTCCACACTTAATTAGACTTGTGTATAAATATCAAGTTACTTTTATTGGTGATCACTGTTGCTGAACTTGGATTTATTTCTTAAAATCAAAATCTATTGTTTTCTCTATGTTTCAAAAATTCTATAATATGGTCCTCACTCAAATAAAGAAACCAATTAAAATCTTACGTTCAAACTTAGGGGGAGAGGATACTTCCATGGAATTTAACACCTTTCTAGCCAACCAAGGGATTCTTTATAAAAAATCATGCCCTCACACACTACAACAAAATGGGATTTCCAAATGAAAGAATCTACACTTCTTAGAGACCGTTCAATCTCTATTCATTGAATCCCTGGTCCCACCAAAATTTTGGTGTGAAGTGGCACATACAGTAGTCTACATTATCAATAGATTACCTAGTTCTATCCTGGGTAATATCATCCCACATGAGTGCTTATTTGGTCACCCTCCCACATACTCACACTTGAGGGTATTTGGATGCCTCTATTTCGTTCACTTTTCGTCCCTGGAGTGTAATAAACTGTCTCCGCAAGCTACAAGATGCATATTCCTTAGATATCATGATGACCACAAAGGCTTCTAGTGTTATGATCCTAAGGAGCAACGGCTACGCGTTTCAAGAAATGTTATTTTCTTTGAACATGTTCCATTTCATTTCTCTTCTTCCATTACCCCTGATACCCAAGTTTCCTATCTCCCTTATTTTTCATCTCCTGATCCTCCTTCATCTATTACACAGGTTTACAGCTGCCATCCATAGGAAACACCACCTATTACTCCTGTTCCTCATCTACTGGCCGTGCCGAGTCCCAACAACGGTGGTACTAATCATGAAGGTAATGATCCTAAACCTACCTTACGAAGCGCTAGTTGTATTTCTCATCCTTCTGATAGATATGGTTTTCTAGTGCTATTTACCTCTTTAGATCCCATTTCTATCCCCACATCCTATTCACAGGCTGCTAAGATCCCATATTGGCAAGATACAATGACAGATGAATTACTAGCTCTTGAAGCAAACAAAATTTGGATTTAGTGCCACTACTAGTAGATACTTTTATTATTGGGAGTAAATGGGTTTATACTGTTAAAATTTGCTCTAATGGTAGCATTGATAGATACAAAGCTCAACTGCTTGCCCAAGGACTAAGAAGCACAGACACTTCTAAGAAAGTGACGTGTCCGTGTCAGACACGTGTCGGACACCGACACTCCTCGGACACTCTCGGACACGTGTCCGATACTATTTAGCCGTGTCCATAATTAAGAACTAAAAATCTTAATTTCGGACACTTGTTTGACACTCTTTTTGCAACGTATCTCACAATTCCTAACTCGTGTCTATGACTAAAAAATAAACATGCGGCTAATATCTCTTGGACACTTTGTTAATATGTGGTTAATAAAACTTGTAAACCTGATATATAACAATTTTATACCATGGAAAAATATATGATTGTAAATATCAATCATATCACAAGCAAAAGACAAATAAATATTTCACTAAAGAATAGGCCTCAAGATTGGCTTCTCTTTTGCTTTTTTTTTTTTAAGGGAGGGAAAAGAGATGATCTGCCTTTTTCTTTATATGGATTTTATGAAACTATGGATATTTCATGTTTAATGATTATGAATTATATTTTAGTGTTGTATTGATATTTAATAATTTGATATGTTTGTTAGTTGATAGTTGAATTTTTATTTGTTAATTGCTAAATTGATTAAAAAAGTTAAAATGATATTAGTTTTTTAGTAAATGATTATATATATAAATTAATATATATTATTAACGTGTCCCCGACGTGTCCGTGTCCTACTTTTTTGAGAAATGCCGTGTCGGCGTATCTGTGTCGTGTCGTATCGGTGTCCCGTGTCCGTGTCCATGCTTCTTAGCCCAAGGATACTAACATGAGTATGGAATTGACGATGAGGAAACCTTTACTTCGGTTGCCAAAATGACCACAGTTCAATGTTTACTAGGATAAGCAGCGGCATGTCACAGGCTGTTCTGGAAATGGATGTCAAGAATGCTTTCCTTCATAGTAATCTCAAAGAACTTGTATATATGCGCCCTCCACCAGGCTCTGCTTGCCCTCCAAACATGTTTGTAAGCTGAATAAATCCATATACGGTCTTAAGCAAGCTCCTTTTGCCTAGCTCGAGAAATTTTGCTCAGCCAATCTCGAAGCACATTTTCTTCTAAAGATAATACTAGTGCAATTTGCATTGTGAAAGATTCTGTCTTCCATGAGTGCACGAAGCATATTGAAATCAACTGTCACTTTGTTCACCATCATTATATCTCCAACAAACTTATTTTACCCTACATTTGCTTGGATGATTAGTTGGTAGATATTCTCACAAAAGGTTTGCCCCGGAAGCGTCATGATTATATCACTTCCAAATTGCTGCTATGTTGTCCGCCGCATCAATTTGAGGGGGAATGTCGAAGCCCATCATGATTCTATGATCCAAGCCCAGGCCCCATGATAAATTAGCCCTCCACGTGAGGGATCTCAAATGATGTTGGTCAAAGATGTATATGTATAGCTGTGGTATTGTTACATAATTGTATATATTGATATAGGATTCTATTTTTGCTTGTAGTCATGATACAATTAGATTGTAATTGTAGCCTTTAACTAGGCATGTGGTGAATATAATGTCATTGTCGATCTCCCTCTTTGGGAGATGGCAACTGTTCACAACTTCTCCTCTTACTGTTATCATTAAAGGATCTTTGGATCTTTACAAAAGTGACCCAATCTGAGGAAGGAAACCATCTCCAGGATGGACCATGAGTCTACTTTCAAATCAGTGGTGGCTAGTTCCCAAAGCATGGTCCATGTGGGCCCCACATCAAATCTCTTGCAGGCTATCCTTGACATCCTAGTTTTGGAAATTTTATTATTCCTTCTTGGGATTTTCTCATTAAAAGTTGTTTAAAACTTGCTTTGAGCTTTATATTAGTAGTAGGACCAAATATAGAAGAGATATTTGGGATCTGGGGTGATTTTTATGCATATATTTGCCTTGTTACCGTCGATAGGAAGATACATGCTACAGTGACATGAACAGTAAATTTCAGAAAAGTAATATTTGCTGCTATTTTCTTCTCTCTCTCTTGTTCGTATGATATATCGAGATCGAGATTGAGAGGGCGATGTGGGACGTGTGATTTTTTCCCTACACCAAAAGCCTTATTTGAAGGAATCAAATCAATACCTTCCATAATTTTCTACTAATTACCAACTAATAAAATCCTAATGGAAGGAAATCAACAGTTGATTGGAGGGAAAATAGGAATTATATATTATTTTCCTAAGACAGAGACGTTTGGACCTCTCTGGACAGATCTGCTGATGGGACCCACATGGTTCACCTTGTAATGATGAAATTTCAACAACTAGAAGGAGGATTCTTGGTCGCACTATCTAGTTCAAATCGCTTTTGATTTGGACTTGATTTGGTCTACCAAATTAAAGCTCCACGTAGACAACATGTGCAGCCCTTTTTGGCTTCATAATTTTTCTGAAAATTGCAATAGCAGTTCATGCTTTCTTTTTTTTTACTCTTTTGTTTTGTTTTTCCAATAGAGTCCCTGAACTTGTTGTAATTTGGGAATCAAGGACTATTTGGGCCCCAATTCTTTTCATTTTATGATCGAACTCTTGTGGCCTTCTTGCGATGTTGAATTTGATCCATGTAGGCTCTGGCAACTTGAAAATCTTGATAAAAAAATCCATTTTGCATCAATGTTGATGTGGATTGTTAGTTTATCTGAGAAAAAGTTACCGTGGATTGTTAGTTTATCTGAGAAAAAGTTACCAAGAAAGAGATAAAAGCTGGAGTGCATGCATGCAAAGGATCAGTTAACAGATTGTCTAAAGCAATAAGCAACAAGTAGTTATTTTGTTTCTATTCCAAGCTGGCCTTAGTAGATATCTATGCACCAGATTGAGAGGGAGTGCTAAGAGTCAATGGAGGACTTAATTGTAACTTCACTAAGTCCAAATACTGATTTGTAATATTAGAAAGTAAGGCGTTTTCTGTTTCATTGATATAATATATGAGGCTGGTTACCCAACTCTGTTGTGATGCTCAGCTGTCTCAACTCTCAAACTTCTCTTATCCCTATTCTTTCCTTTCTTAATTTTCTTCTTTCTCTTGACCTTTTTGGCTTAAAGCTGTTATTTCTCTACATCCAAGAATCCAAGTTTGTTTTCTTTCATGCTTTGTATTGTATTCTGTTAATGTTTAAGGGTAAATAATTCAAGCCAGTCTTTGTAACTGCTAACAATAGCACTAACCTTCTTTGAGTGATTCGGAAATTTCGGACATAGACACAATATATGTCGAGTGTTGAATTGCTTTTGACTAAACATTTATTCTACCAGTTAAGAAATTTTTCGTCTTTCTTGCTAACAAATTATACACTAAAAGTTGAGATTTCTTAAGATTAATATTGTGCATTGCCCTTGTGCTTCCTGTTGCATTTAACAGTTATGTGGAAATATTTGCTGTCCATGAGTTTTTCTTTGTGCTACTTATTTGTTTCCATGTTGTCTTCTTGATTTCTCAGCTCTGTTTAAAAAAGATATTATTTATCTCTATATGCCATTTACTGTTGCTCTTCACCAATTTTTTGTTTATTAGGTATCAGTTACTTTTGAGCTTGCTTAAAACTCTCATACGCAGAGTCCGGCGTTGCCGGCATTTGAAGTTGCTTGGCAAGCATTGCTCAATTCCAACCTCAGGAAAGTCTAGTGACAGTGCTAATGGTTTTGCATCCAAGGTTGCCTGCACTTATAACTTGATTCTTTTCCTAGCACATTCAATCTTATTTTGCCAATCTATATTTACTTTCTAACATTATTTCATGAATGTCTACCTTCAGAGTCTATTGTTTAAAATATAAAGACATTATATAACTCACGAGACACTGTCAAGAACTTGTAGAACAGTTAAGGTGCTCATATTGTAATCAAGAGGTTGTGGGTTTGAATCAGTGTGAAATTAAAAACTAGAAATGAAGGGTGATTTGCATGAAATTACATGCCTTTCACAAATTCTTAGTTGGATTTATGTTTCCAAACATATTCGGATTTCAACACTAAATGGTCTGAAAAATTGTGGGGTTTTGGAGAAGAGAGGAAAGAAGACAAGAGGAAGAGAGATAAACATGTGTGTGTGTTTAGAAAGAGAGAGAGAGCTAATGGGCATCCAAACTTGGGCTAGACGATCCTCTTGATTGTATTTGTATTAATAGTAATATTCATAAATTATAAAAACCCGCTGATATTTATAACCCTAGACATTCAATTATTTAGTTTGACATTTCTGGCATTTTCAGTATCTTATTTTGGAAACTTACTCATCCACTATGCTCATTAATGTCTCACAGTGCTTTAGTATATAATATCGTTCTTGGATAAAGTAAAATGGATAAATTGAATGTCCTTCTGAGCTTCTGTCTGTTCAACATGTCTCCTTGTCATAAAATTGGCTGTCAAAGTTATGATATTAGTGGTTCTATGAGTCACTTAAGTTAATGGTCAGTGTATAATTATATTTTCTTGCTTATACATTGTACAACTTATATAATCACTTTTCTTTCCCAGGAGGTGTTTTTCTGGTCTGTGCAATTTTCATTCATTGTAACTTTTTCTTTCTTTGCTTTTTTTTCTTTTAATTGTCTTTTCAGGAGGATTTGACACAAACAAAAATGCCATTGTCATTATTTCGAGTCCTCACACTTAAGAAAGTATATGCTGGATTGCAGTCATCCACAAAGCAGTCATTGGGAAATTCCTATGACCATGCTAATCACCAGCAAAGGAATCTTCCTTCAAAGAAGCCTGACATGTATGTTAATCAGTTTGGGCTTAGTAGATCTTACTGCAAGCATAGACAGGTTGTGTCCTTTGTCTGGGCAGTCTGCCGGAGTGTAATTCCTGTAGATTTACTTGGGGATCATTATAATTGGAGAGCATTGAGGAGAAATATTTCAAAGTTTGTAAAACTGCGAAGATTTGAAAATTTCTGTCTAAAGCAATGTATGCGTGGAATAAAAATGTCAAGTTTCCCTGTGCTATCAAAGGTTGCAAAGTCTTCTTATTGTATCTGTAAGCATCGTAAGAAAGATGAAATGGGAGAAGGGGCAAATATGCTTGAGAAATACAATAAATCAGGTGATAGAAAAACAAGTTTTGGCAAAAGGCTTTTTGAAAGTTGGATTTTTTGGTTATTTTCATGTTTTGTGGTACCCATGGTGTGTGCAAACTTTTATGTCACAGAACATGAGTCTGGAAGACAAGATATATTTTACTATCGAAAACCTGTTTGGAATAAATTGATGAATAAAGCCATTGGTTGCTTGGAAGAAAGGAACTACCACTTTCTGGATGATAAATCTTTTGAAAGCATCTTAAGGAAAAGATCATATGGTTTTTCAAAGGTTAGGTTTCTTGTGAAAGAAAACGGAGTAAGGCCTCTATCAAATCTTAAAGCGCCCTCTAAAGTATGGTTCTCTTTTCTAGAGCATAATTCAAAAAGTTGCCTGGATGGAACGATTGTAAAAACAGGAAGGCATCCGGTGTCGGGGTCTTTTTCAAGGAAATGGAAGCTTTTTTCTTTCAAATCAGTAAATTCAGCTCTTCGTGAGTTATATGCAGTGTTAAAAAGAATTAAGCATGAGCATTCCGAGAGGTTAGGTTCATCAGTTTTTGATTATAATGACATCTACAAGAAACTGTGCCCTTTTCTTGTCTGTTTGAGGAAAGGATATGTGACAATGCCACGGATGTTTATCATCATTGGTGATGTATCGAAGGCTTTCGATTCTGTTAGACAGGATAAACTACTGAGCGTGATGAAAGATGTCTTATGCTCCAGTAATTATAATCTAAAAAGATATATGCAAATTGTATGTACAAAGGAGTCTCTAAGGGTCCACTATGACCAAGTATCAGTTGATGAAGGCAGCGAGACTGATGCTGTAAAGAGTGCTATTTGTGTCCCATTCTTTTCAACAAACTGTGTCCTTGTTGATCAGGTACTATTTTTTTGAAAATTCTTTCATTATTTTCATACATCTGCATTCATCTGTGAATGAATTTATCAAAGGTGGCTATTCTTGCAGTTTTATCTCTCCAGAAAGATTCATTTCGGTTTGCATATCATCTGCATTTGGACATTGGATGCCTAACATATTTTTTTTTTGTTTCAACATCCATAGTAATAGCTGTGTGGAATTACAGTATAAATACTCTGAATCTAAAAGCTTAATTGATTATTTCCTGTTATTTAAACAAATTTCAACTTGAACTCCAAGTGGCATAGGCCACAGCTGCACACAACTGAAATAAAAAAAAGAAAAAGACTTGAGTATTTTTGCTGAATGATTGTTATGTATAATGTTTGTTTGGGGCAGCTTTTGGAAATAAATATCTTGTTAGAGCTGGGCCACCACCCCATTAATGTGTCCGCCACTTTCTCTGTTGGCCTAAGTTTCTTGTAGTTAGATGCATGAGTTACTACAGTTTGAATATTTCTCTGTTTCACCACTTTCTCTATTTTCTATGAAGATGTAGAAAATCTAGAAATTCTGTGAAAAAAGGAAGAACAATAGAAAAAGGAAGAGAAAGTGAGTGTGGAAACTCTTTCTAGTCATCTAACTTCTGGTTAGATTGCCAGCATCATATTTTAATTATACTGAAAAATATATGCTTTTGCCCTTATACTTTCAGTATTTATAGAAAAATTACAAAAGACCTTAATTTGATTTCCAGCAGCTCCCTCAAGATGAGAATTGCTTCTTTGTGAGAAATTCAGTCAGTAGAGCTTCAGGCGAACGTTTGAGTTGAATCTCTTTTGCAGCAGCTTTCATATGAGGAAACTGACATTCATCTTCTATGTGTTTGGTCCTCTGAATGTTAAATATAATTTGATGCAATGTGCTGAGTTGCTGTATTTTTGAATGTAGAACCACAACGTTACCACCAAGAAATCCATCTCTTTGAAGAAAATTTTAGTCGTTAATCAGAAAACTCCACCAGTTTCTGCTGCCAGTCCCAAGCCCCGGTAAAGGAGGAGGGTTGTGTTACGTAGGTAATAGCCAGCATAAAACTTTGTCACAACCCAAACATGAATTCTGAGAACATGATATTTCACAATAAGGCTAGGGCGTTCCCCGCTTTAAGCAACGCATTGCAGCGTCGCTCGGCTGCAGTGAAAAGTGTGCAAGGGCTACCGCATGACTTTGGGCTAGTGCGGTTAAAGAAGTTAGTCCATGAGAAAAAGAGGAGGAATAGGAAAATTAGACTTGCTACTTGGAATATAGAAACCTTGACAGGCAAGAGCATGGAGTTGGTTGAGGTAATGAAAAGAAGAAGAATTAGTAGGGCTTGTATACAGGAGATAAGGTGGAAGGGGAATAAAGTTAAGGAGCTCACGGATGAGTATAAGCTTTTCTATGTAGGAAAGAGTAATAAAGAAATGGAGTGGGTATAATTGTAGATAAGGGTTTGAAAGAGAAAATTATGGGGGTAAAGAGGTTTGGTGATAGAATTATAGCAATTAAACTAGTGCTAGCGGAAAACATAATTCATATCATCAGTGCATATGCTCCCGAAGTAGGATTAGAGGAAAGTGTGAAAAGACAATTTTGGGAGGAGATGGATGATTTAATGCGAGAAATCGCAAACAGTGATAAGATTTTCCTTGGAGGGGATTTAAATGATCATATAGGAAGAGATAATAGAAGATATGAGAGAGTGTATGGAGGGCATGGATTTAGAGAAAAGAACGAATTCGGAAACACTATATTGGACTTTGCAGTGGCATTTGATCTTGTAGTAACAAATACTTACTTTAAAAAGAGAGATGAGCATTTAATTACATATAAAAGTGGGAGTAATAGGAGTCAAATAGACTTTTTTCTAGTTAGAAAACGGGACTGATTGGCTTGTAAAGATTGCAAGGTTATCCCAGGAGAGAGTTTGACTACGCAACATAGGCTCGAAGTTTTAGATATTTGCATTAGAAGTAGAAAGAGAGCGTTAGTAAACAAAATGAACCCTAAAACAAGGTGGAGCGATTTAAAGGGGGAAAGAGCAAATATATTTGAGAACAAAATGATTGAGAAAGGAGAATGGAATCTTGAAGAAGAAACTACAGTAATATGGAATCAAATGGCTAATTGCATTAGGAATATTGCAAAAGAGGTACTTGGAGAATCAAAAGGGAAGAGACATATTAATAAAGAAATATGGTGGTGGAGTATGGAGGTTTAGGAAGTTATTCGATAAAAAAAACATTGCTACAAAGTTTGGCAGAGAACTAAGAGTATGGAAAATTTTGAGCTGTATAAGAAGGCAAAGAAAGAAGCTAAGAAAGTAGTAAGTAGTGCAAAGTTCAAAGCATACGATGACCTCTATAATAGGTTGGGAATAAAAGAAGGATAAAAGGATATTTTTTAGCTCACAAAAATAAGAGAAATGAAAAGTAGGAACTTAGATCATGTTAAATGTATCAAGGACAATGAGGAAAATATTTTGGTGAATGACAACGATATTAAAGAAAGGTGGAAGGAATATTTTAGCAAACTTCTAAATGAAGAACATTTGGGCGATACAATAGTTAAAGAGGATACTTCATCACAAGAGCATACTTTTCTCCATAAAATTAGAGGGGTGGAAGTGAAGGAAGCATTGAAGCGAATGAAAACAGGAAAGGTAATAGGCCCAAATAGTATTCCGATAGAAGTATGGAAATGCTTAGGAGAGGTTGGGGTAAGTTGGTTATGTAGACTATTCAATAAGATACTTGTAACAAAGAAAATGTCGGATGAATAGAGAAGAAGCATTGTAGTACTTATATATAAGAATAAAGGAGATATACAAAATTGTAACAATTATCGATGGATTAAACTTATAAATCATACTATGAAGTTATGGGAGAGAATAATTGAGCAAAGACTGAGAAAGAAGACCAAAATTTATGAAAATCAATTTAGTTTTATGTCAGGGAGATCAACTATAGAAGCTATCTTTTCACTTAGGCAATTAATGGAAAAATACCGTGCAAAGAGGAAAAATCTATATTTGGTTCTTATCGATTTCGAAAAAGCCTATGATAGGGTACCGAGGAATTTAATTTGGTGGGTTTTAAAGAAAAAAAATGTCCCCAGAGGTTACATTGAAAATTTTAAGGATATGTATGAAGGAGCAATAACCAATGTGAAAACCACATGTGGAGAAATAGGTGGATTCCCAGTGACTATAGGTTTACATCAGGGATCAACCTTAAGCCCTTATCTCTTTGCATTAATTATGGATGAGTTAACTGTGCATATTCAAGAAGAAGTACCATGGTGTATATTGTTTGCAGATGATATAGTATTGGTGGATGAATCAAGAGAGGGCGTAAATGCAAAGCTTGAGAGATGGCGGAGAGCATTAGAATCTAGAGGTTTTAAAATAAGTCGTACAAAGACAAAATATATGGATTGCAACTTCAGTGGACATATACAAAGTGTTGAAACCACTGTCCAAATTGAAACCTGTGAGATACCACGTAAAGATTCTTTTCGGTACCTAGGCTCGATAATTAGTAAGGATGGGGAGATTGACGAAGATGTGGAGCATAAGATAAAAGCCGGATGGCTGAAGTGGAGACTAACTTCGGGAGTGCTTTGTGACAGACGAATGCCAACGAAATTAAAGGGAAAATTTTACAGGACAGTAATTAGACCAGCTATGACATATGAAGCAAAATGTTGGCCAATTAAGAAGATGCATATTCATAAGATGGATGTAGCGGAAATGAGAATGCTTAGGTGGATGTGTGGTAAAACTAGGAAAGATAAAATTAGAAATGAGCGCTTTCGAGAACATTTAGGGGTAGCACCAATAGGAGAAAAGATTAAAAAAACCCGTTTAAGATGGTTTTGGTATATTGAGTGTAGGCTAATAATGGCACCGGTAAGAAAAAGTTTAGCTATACAAGTGAAAGGCCCATTAAGAGGTAGGGGCAGGCCGAAGAAAACATGGATGGAAGTTATTAATTCAGATTGGAAGAAGTTTCACTTATCGACAGATTTAGCTTAAAATAGAACGGAATGGAGAAACAGAATTCATGTAGCCGACCTCAATATGGTTGGGATAAGGCTATGATGATGATGATGATTAGTTGTTAATCAGAAATTTAATTTATTTTAGATTTGCTAAAGAAACCAGAAATTCTTAAAATTTGGTCAAAAAGAATATAAAATTTTAAATAAGAAAAGAAGGAATGGAAGGGGAAAATTGCTGGTCGTCCAACTTAGGGTTAGGTGACTACCATCCTATTGTATTTATGGCATCATCATCATTGTTAAAGCATTGTTCGTAACTATGCTTAGGCCAGCTACATGAATTTTGTTTCCCCACTCCATCCTATCCTGGGCCAAGTCCTTGAATACAAATACTATTGTTGTGATATGTAAAAGAAGTATTTTCAGTATTTACAGAGATCCACTATACTTTCTTGTATTTATAAATAAGTCCTGAAACCTGAAAATTTAGAAGAAAAACCCTTCTGAACTTCCGAACACTCCCCATTAAGCTGCATAGATATTGACTATGCTCTGCTTGGAATACGTACTATATAACTGCTTCTTAGTGCCGCCTTTTGTTGGAAAATTTGCTGATTTCTATCTCTTTCGTGGTAATGTTTTTCTTGAGTATAGAGATAATCCACTTTGATGTTCTTTTTGTGCTCATGCTAAACCAGATTTTTGGAAATATGATGCACAACTGTATTGCCGCAGCATAACACCATTCAATCTTTATGTGGGAAACCTAATTCTTGCAAACTTTATTCTTTGCCACAGTAATTCACATACTCAATGTGCCATTGCTTGGTACCAAGGATGCAAATAGCGGTTGCGGTGGGCGTAGCGGCCCGTCGCCAAAACGATACGTAGCGGGCGATACGTAGCGTATCGGCGATACGTAGCGGCGTAGCGGTGTGAATTAAAAAAGTCTTCAAAAAAATCCGAAAAAATTCCAGAAAATCCAGAATATTGGAAAATGATGGAATATGTGTTTGTTTTGCAAAAGCAACTAGTATATGAGTATGTAGCGGTCCCCACATTGCATTAGATCCTGCATCGCTGTATCAATAGAAAAGAATATGAATAATCAATGTTTTTCATATGGAATCATGTTGTTTAGTTATGTCAACTTAAACAGTAACTTAAGGCTTAAATAAAAAATGTTATAAACAAATTTCATCAAGATTCATTCAAGAATGAAAGATAAACTACGTTCAAACTTTATAAAAAGACAATATACTAATCTACTTAAAGAGCAAAGACTTTGTAATGAAGGAATACCTTGCTGATTAGCTCTAATCTAATACCAAAGGGAATGTCTTCCAGGAATCACATTGCTATCAGTGTCATCATCTTCATCATCATTTGTTGTGTTTGTGCCCCTATTATATTGCACATTCTCCCCAAATTGAATTTGATATTGGTGAGCATTGGGATCTTGCATTGCAAAGAAAAAATCAAAGGAGCTTGGAGGAGGTGGATATCTAAATTGAGGTTGACTATCATCATAGTCACCATATGAGTAAGACCCTGAAGCCGAAGATTGTTCTTCTTCTTGTTGCACATGACCATACTGATAATATTGTGATGGTTTATGAGGATACGGCCTGTAGTCTGAATGTGGAAGTGGAACATTATAAATAGGGTTTGAAGATGCTGTTTGTTCCCCTCCTACATTTCCACTTCCACCCACATTCCCTTGCTCATCTATGTCTGCGGGCGATGACACTTTCCGTCGCCTTTGATAAGCACGTTGTGGAGCCATTCTTGATTGTTCGGGAAACTCATCTACGGTCTCAACAGGAATGATATTTTCTTCTTCATCATATTGATAAGACTCAGCAGTGCCACCTGTCCCGCTATCTCCTCCGTCTCCTCCATCTCCTCCAGGACCTCCACCATGGCTACTGGAAGAAGCAACAGTAGAACTACTATCTTCAAATGATGACATAATATGAGCTGGCTCCTTCCCTCTAGATACACTTGCACTTCCACTACTTCTTTTTCCCTGAGGTGGCTGTCCCCCTGACATTTGTACATCTTCAGCAATTAAACGTTGTACTTCTTGCTGAAAGCCTGGATCTGAATCTAACAATGGATCTTCAGTCTCGGCTATCCATGGAAGTAAGGGATCATCGTCTCTGAATATGTGATCCAAATTAATTGGACAATAAGTAGGATCATCCCTTGCCTTTCTCTCTCTATTTCTGTTCCTCAACTTGAGATTGTAATGGCAGTATACCAATTTGTTGAGTTTTCTCATGGTTATTCGATTCCTGGGCTTCGTATGGATCATGGAGAAAGTGCTCCAATTCCTTTCACAATTTGATGATGTTGTTGTTTGACTGAGGATGCGAATGGCTGCTCTCCTTAGATGTGGAGTACTCTCTCCAAAACTCTCCCACCAATCAGCTAGAATACAAAAAAAATAAAAAAAATTAGACATCTTTAAATCGTAGAAAGTTCCTTTTCTATGTATTGTCAATTGCATATAAGTATAACTACCAGGTGAACATTTTCCAATCGCTCGCTGTACAAAAGGGTCAGCGAAAGTTCCTCTTTTATGTGTATAAGTGGAAATCTGAAATGCAAAAAATTAGAAATAAATAAGTACACCATATCAATACAATTATCTAAAATATATTTAAAAGATTAAATAAATTTCTTAATTAGCTTACCTCTTGTATAGCTTCGATATGATCATCTTCACTCAAAATTCTTTTCAACACTATCCTTAATCCTACTCGCAATTCCGTATCTATTGCTTCAGTGTGGTGTGAGGCATTGCGATAGTAGAATTCAGGATTTAAAAAATAACCTGCAGCATGCAATGGATGGTGCAGCTGATTGTTCCACCTGGCATCAATAATTTTTATATAATCATCATGATATCGGCAATTTTCTATAATGGCTTGCTTTGCCCGATCAATTGCTTCATAAATGTACCCCATTGTTGGCTTTTCATCAGCATCTACAAGCCGGAACACTTTCACTAAAAGGTTCATATGCCTTTAATATGTTCTCTACTTTGGCTCAAAATTTATTATCCCTCATTAGAATTGGGATGTCAAACTCCGGACCATGTATTGCTTTGCCCCATTTCGAACGAAGCCATTCTTCTGATGAAAACATCTGAATTAGCTCCGTTCTCCAACGTACAAGGCTTTCCATAGCAATAAAATGGGTAGCAAATCTAGTGGATGCCGGACGCACTAAGGCATGATTGTTTGTGAATCTCTTCATCAAGCTTAAGAGCCATGAATGGTCGTATATGAACCTTGTAATGCCTCTGCATGCCTTGATTGCAGCGGCCACATTCTTCTTCTTTCCAATATCCTCCATTATAAGGTCAATGCAGTGTGCTGCACATGGGGTCCAAAATAAATGTGTCCTCTTTTCCATTAAAAGAAAACCAGCCTTCTTAAAATTAGCTCCATTGTCTGTCACAATTTGGACAATGTTCTCCTCTCCAACACTTTCTACAACTTTATCCATGAGCCTATAAATATAATCTGCTGTCCCTTTCTCTTCAGATGCATCAACGGACTTCACAAAGACGGTCCCAGTGACATTATACACCAAAAAGTTAATTAATTGTGTTTGGGTGCCACTTGTCCACCCGTCACACATAATAGTGACTCCATTTTGCCCCCACATGGGCCTAAACGTCTCTACACAAGCTTTTATTTCTTTATACTCTTCTTCAAGGTACTTGGTGCCCACATCATACACGGATGGCGACGTAATACCCCGCCCAGTTTGAGCCGCAACATCAAGAACTGTCTGAAAATAAGGAGAATCAATTGCGGTAGGGGGTATATTCTTATGAATTAGCCATTTTGCTGTAGCTTTGGCTAATCTTTCTCTTGCAGCCTTCATGACACCCTTGACAACATTAGAGATTTTTGGTTGCTTAGCTGCCTCCGATCTATGTGCGAAAGGATCAACAAAACTAACCCCTCTTCTAGTTTGTGTAGGTGTAGCCATCCGAGTAGAAATAATCTCTATATCATCATCCCGCTGTCGGGTGCTAAATGCTCTACGCATTTTACTCGCAATGCCTTTGCCCTTGCTTGTTGCACCAGATGAGCCACCTTCATCATAGTTTCTACGCTGTCTATAGGCTCGACGCTCTGCTTCTTCTTAGCACGACATAAGGGACTCTCGGCGTACAACCATCATTTCTGAGTCATCAAACTCATCATCAGAAGCAGTACCAAGACCTTCATCCCCAAATACATCATGGCGTGCTGCATCAACACCCTGCTGCTTCTTCTCTTTAATTTGTACTTTTCTTTGTTTTGTTTGATTCAATAAATTTTTCATTTGCTCCCTAACTTCTTTTGACACTTCAGGACACCCTGCAACATTGCCTTGCACATGGGCCAAATATTGTTTAAATCTTGTAATGCCCCCATGGGTCACTTTGTGACAAAACTTGCACTTAATCTTCAACCGATTGTTTTCAATTGCCTCACCATAGCTCCATGCAAGATCTATATCACGCGGCATTTTTTCACGTCACAATACCTAAACAAGATTTAAAAGTAATAGGTTAAAATTTAAATAAATTTCAAAAACATGAAAAAATTTGAATAACACGCATCTACGTGGGTGGGAATTGGGATTGATATATGGGAAACATAGAGATAACATTTGGGGACTATTTTCAACCCATTTGATTCAGTTTACTTTTATACAAAAATATTTTTTTTTTAAAAATACAAAAATCCGAAAATAAAAAATATGAAAAAAATTAGAAGAACACAAAAATATGTAGGATTGATCTATGGGAAACATAGATCTAATATTTAGTGACCATTTTCAACCCATTTGATTCAATTTACTTTTATAAAAAAATATTTTTTTAAAAAAATACAAAAATCCGAAAATAAAAAATATGAAAAAATTAGAGCGACACAAAAACATATGGGATTGATCTATGGGAAGCATAGATCTAACATTTAGGGACCACTTTCAACCCATTTGATTGAGTTTGCTTCTATAAAAAAATATTTTTTTAAAAAAAATACAAAAATCCGAAAATAAAAAATATAAAAAAATTAGAAGAACACAAAAACATGTGGGATTGATCTATGGGAAGCATAGATCTAACATTTAGGGACCACTTTCAACCCATTTGATTGAGTTTGCTTTTATAAAATTTTTTTTTTAAATACAAAAATCCAAAAATAAAAAATATGAAAAAATTAGAAGAACACAAAAATATATGGGATTGATCTATGGGAAGCATAGATCTAACATTTAGGGACCACTTTCAACCCATTTGATTGAGTTTGCTTCTATAAAAAAAATTTTTTTCTTAAAAATACAAAAATCCGAAAATAAAAAATATGAAAAAATTAGAAGAACACAAAAATATGTGGGATTGATCTATGGAAAGCATAGATCTAACATTTAGGGACCACTTTCAACCCATTTAATTGGTTTTCCATTAACAAAATAATTTTTTTTTCAAATAATAAAATAATCCGAAAATAAAATTCAAAAAAAAATTAAGAAAGTGATAAAAAAGAGGGGCTTGATCAAAGAGGAACATGGATCTAACAACAACTCATTTTCAAGTGATTCATAGAAGAAAAGAGAGAAATAAGCACAAAGTAGAAAAAAAAAAGCTTCAAAACTCACCTTTTTTGAACTTGATGCTTGAATCTTAAATGTTGCCACCTTAATCTTTGGATGTTTTGATGTTTTTGTTGATGATTTTGATGTTTTTTTGAGATGATTTGAAAAATGGAGGCAAGAAAAGGGGCTTGGAGGAGTTGGAGCTGTGAAGAGGGGAGAAAAGAGGGGAGTTGAAAGGGAAAGTGAGCAAAAAAATCGGCTGGGGGGTTTTAAACCCCCCAGGCCGATACGTTTGTGAGCGGCGCTTTTTTTAAAAAAGCGTAGCGCTTATGAGCGCTACGCCCGATTTATCGGCCGATATTTGCATCCTTGCTTGGTACTCTGCTCTGGAAATTGACCCCTTTTTTACCATTAAACAGGTTTTCTCCAACTTACTTGTATCAGCCTACATTAAATTTTTTGTTTGACTCTAAACTTGTCAATTATGAATCTGTATATGCTTCAACATTCATATGACCATGTCTAGAATCCTAATTTCTCATCTTGGAGATTTTTTTCCTTCAAATATTTCAATATTCTATTGACTGTATTTAGATGGCTCTTCTGAGGTGCATGCACGAATTGACTAACACTTACTGGTTTACTGCATTTGGTTCCAGATGAGTACTGGTAGATAGGGCAGATCAGGAAATTTTCCTTGGGGTCTATCATGTAAAAAAATATAAAAAGTTTGGAGGGGCAATATGTAAAAATTACAAATGGTTTTCTAAATAAATAATGGCCTTTATGATTTTTTTTCCTTTTTTGGGGTGGCGTGGCCAGTCGCCTTAGTTCCACCAGTGAATAGTAGGTTGATCAGCTTTTCAAAGACCCTTTCATAAGTTGTTCATCATATGTAAAAAAATTTTTCCTTGGGGTCTATTATGTAAAAAAAATAAAAAATTTGGAGGGGCGATACGTAAAACTTACATGTGGTTTTATAAATAAATAAGGGGTTTCATGATTTTTTTTTTCTTATTTTGGGGTGGGGTGGCCAGTCCCCTTAGTTCCACCAATGAAATGGTAGGTTGATCAGCTTTTCAAAGACCAACTTCCTTTCATAAGTTGTTCATCATAGAACACTTCACCACCTTCTGCACATATGCATTCTACTCCGCAGGAGTGTGTGATTGTTTATTACTAACATACATGTTTCTTCCAGTAAATCAAATGTATACTTCTGCCAAATTACAGATCCCTTGATCTATCAACTTCAATTCCCAGGAAATTCATCAATTCTCCTAGATCTTTAGCTTTTAATTCTCTTCTAGATGTATCTTTAAACTTAGGATCATCATTGTATCAATTTGCCTTGTGATTGGTCCTTTGTTCCTCCTGCAATTACTCCACCAGATCCCATCTAGCTTCATACCCTTAACGCTCACCTCTTTAATACTTTCTTTGATAAAACCCCCTTGTTCGTAGAAATTTTGGTCCCAAGTAGACGCATTGGCTCTCAATGAAATATGGTACCAACTGTACTTTGGTTTAGTTCATGAAGCCTACTTGAGACCATTACTAATTATAGTATAGAGTTGAAGGGGAAAAAGCTCTTCCTGTTATTGTAAGTGGCGGTCCCAGGCTTGGATATAAGATGATGGTTGCATTAAGTAGGTTGATAGTCAGCGTAGAACTTCTATCACAGACCACCCAACATAAATGATGAGGCCAAAATAGTTGGGACAAGGCTTTAATGATGATGACAATGAGTCAAACAGTAAAAAACTCATGAAAATGGAAGGAAGAGCACCTGAGATCAATGTATTAAAATCAAAAGGTCTACCTAAAAAGATCACTCATATGCACTAGTGCATGTGCACGAACCAATGTGTAGCAGTTGTGTTGTATCTCTTTTCCAAGATGCCTGAGATGTCCTCCATTACCGCCATTTTAAACTTGTAACTGTTCTACTTGCTTAAACTATCTTCTATGACAATAATGAAACTAGAAACTCAATCCTACATCTATACAATTGAGCATGCCTTTGTTACCTATCTTTACAAAAAAAAAAAAAAAGGAGTGGGGCGGGAATCAGTTGAGCATTGCCTTACTTTTCTTGCTTGCTTCAGGTGCAAATGAAACATATTAGGCGAGAGACACTATATCATCAACTGGAAGAACATGTTAAGCACAACATATTGCATTTGGGCCGGAAATTTTATTTGCAAGAAGTTGGCATACCTCAAGGAAGTGTCTTGTCGACTCTACTTTGTTCATTTTACTATGGCCATTTGGAAAGAAATGTAATTTTTCCATTTCTCGAGAAAACTTCTGAGCCCCATACTCTTGGGTATGATAACCACTGGAAACTGAGTGCTAGTGACCTTGAACCTCCAAAAGGTGAAATACCATGTCTGGGGAAAGCACCAGCAGTAAATTTCGGGAAAACAAACACATTGTATTTCATGAAAAAGCATGGTCCTCGAAATGAGGAAGCCACAGAAAGCAATCATGTCAGTCTGATGGATGAGAGTGTATCCTCACCGAATTATTTGTTAATGAGGCTAATTGATGACTTTTTTTTTGTTTCAACCTCAAAGAAGCAGGCTATGAGATTTTTCTCCAGATTGCAGAGAGGATTTAATGATTACAATTGTTCAATGAACACTGATAAATTTCGTATGAACTTCGATCCTGACTACCAATCTCCGCTTTTGAAGAAGCAAGTGTATACCGGTGAAGATGGAATATCTTTTCTTTCCTGGGGTGGTCTTCTTGTCAACTGTGGCACACTTGAAATCCAAGCAGATTATACGAGGTTCATTTTCATTACTCTCTTTCATTGTTATTCTGGCTGCGAATGATATGATGTGTTATACCATGATCATCCTATACTGTAGGTGCTTTCACTTGAGCAGAGCATTCTGTACAAAAGTATCTGTTGGGATCATGTATACCATGGAAAAATATCTCATTTCATCCATTATATGATCTCACCCATTGTACTGGTGATTGCGAAAATATATCAATGTGACCCCACAGATTTCTGTACCCAGACATAGACCAGTTTTCTGTGTTTCTTTTACTAGACCAGTTTTCTGTGTTTCTTTTCACCTGTCCACTTGTAAGCCAGTCACGACCTATGATGTCTGCCCATATATGAGCACTGCTCCTGACAAGTACATGGGATTGATGGTTCGATACGCCAACTTAAAAAATTTAGGACACGGATATGGGTACTAGATTTTTGGAAGTATATACATCGAGATGTTGATTAGGGATTTATTTTGCAGAGAATTTTTATGTCATTTCAATGTAGCACTCAAATGTGGTGAGGTTTGCATCAAAATTTTTATGAGCTTTTATAAAATGGGGTACAAAAAGTGCAAAAAGACAAATAATAGACAATTCTAGACATTTCTGGGCAATAAACCTCAACCTTTTTATTTATTTATTCTTTTAAGTGTATGCAATAACCTAAACCATGATTTAGGGGCTAGAATATTTTTGTATATTTATGTATTATTTTCTCTAATTTATGAGGGTATTATACTTGTCTTAAATATTATATATAAATATCCTTTTTTTTTTTGAAAGGCAAGAATATTATGTGGATGATTACTATTATTATTATTATTATTATTATTATTCTTATTATGATGATATTTATATTTATTAATTGATATCCTCATTCTCTAGGGTAGGCCCAATAACCCATTAGAATCATTTGGACAGCAGAAGAAAACATGGTTTCTTTCCCTCCCTGAAGACGGCCCTCTAGCCCATATTTTGCATATGGACCCCACAAGTATTTTAATTAGGTAATTGCTTAGGGGTTTTGGGTAGTGCCCAATGGCTCATCTCGTATTTATCAAATTCAAGTAGGAACCTAGTGGGACCTTTAGGTATCATTAGAATTAGTTTTCTCCTCAAGTTGGTAGGACCCTCAGTTGTTAAATAATTGGATTTATTATAGGTTTAATCGATCGGCCCCTCGTCTTTAGGAATAACTAGGTATATGAAACTCCATGACCCAAAATGGAACTCATGCATATTTCAAAAATAGGGATGTTAATGAATATGAAGTTGTCTTTTATTAGAAGAGGAGTGGGTGGCAAGCGCTCTATATATTGTCATCACGCTAAAAGATTTTAGTGATCAAAGCTCAAGAATGTGACTAAGAAAGCATCCCCAACATCTTAAGAAAAATGGAGGTCAAAGTCCGATAAAAAAGTCAAAACTTGGTCTCCGATTGTGAACCACTGATCGAATAGCCAATGAGGCATAGGCAAAGGCAAAGACAGAGGCAGTCGAACCAAACAACCTGAACCATTAGCAATGACTAATTCAAACCACTAGCCAATGGTTTTCCAAGCAGTTTCTACACGTTGGAGGAATTTCACCCCACGATTCATCATGCTAACCAAATCAAACTGTGGGGCAACCAAGATAATCCAATCGGCGGTTCTCCAAGCATCAATACAAACTAATTAACCTTGGAAAATGCAATCAAAGGGTTCAACCTAGCACCTAAACCATGCCACAAGCCCACAGATCCTTAGTCTTTTTGGACTTTCTTTATCTTCTTAAGGAATAATGGAGGTCAAGTCAGTTGGCACAAAAAGCCAACAACTCCCTCACGTCATAGCATATAGACATGCACAGAAGATGAATAGAATGGGATGATTTCCCAGGATCGATTGATGCTTATTTATAATCAGGTACCAGCCTTAATTTGGGCTACAGATTGCTAATTGCCCAGTCATATTAGAATCAGTATCAACCTAATATAGTATTTAGTAACTGTACAAGATATTGGAGTCTGACTATACACATGGATTTGGGCTTTATTATACAAGTGGGTTTGGCCTGAAGTGTCAAGTCCTGAATTTTTATATTGGGCCATACCGATCTGTCGGGTTTGAGTTGGGTTAATAGGGTCAGATAGATTGATTTAACACGATTGGGCCTGAGTTATTTGACCCTTTTAGGCCAAAGGATTCTTTTTGGAATTTCATAAAACCCACTAGAAAGCAGGGATCCCTTCCTTGCAATTTAGAAAAACTACCCGGGACTACCCGTTTCTGTTATTATCTGCGTGATTACCCATTTCTGTTATTATCTGCGGGACTACCCTTTTCTATTATTATCTGTTATTATCTGCGGGACTACCCGTTTCTGTTATCTGTATGCGGGACTACCCGTTTCTGTTATCTATATGCGGGATTTCCCGTTTTTTGTATATTTATCCACGAGAATACCCATTTCTGTGCATTCATGCTATTGGGGTTTGCATCTGATATATTTTGGATCATAATGAATATTATGTTTAATTCAGTTGATTAATCCATTGCTTGCAATTTACCCTCTTGCCAGATTACATCAATCTGACCCACTACTTTTGGTGTCTAGGTCCCATTACCGGTGTCAAACCGGAGGGTCGGGCGACGTAGGGGATCCCGTCAAAAGGCAGAGTTATTGAGTGGAGCATTAATGACATCATTTGAAGTGTCCTAGAGTTAGTGCGGAGATCGGAACATTAGATTATGTAATAAGGCCATGTTTGGGCCATTAGTTAATTTAATTTAATTTATTTGTTTTGAAATTATAACTTTAATTGTTATGCTTCGAACCACTTGACCTTGATTTTATTATTAATGAGATTTGTTACATGGTTGTTATGCAATATCTGTATGCGATGAGTATAGATTTTAGTTCCGTGTGTGATTATGGTTGCTTGATCACCAAGCATAGCCTCACGAAGGACTTCGATCCACCTGGAATTAGGGCTCGTATTGATTATATTAGAAAATTCTTAATTAACCCCAATTCTCACACCCCTGGAACCAGGTTTTAGATCCGGCCCAATTTTGGGGGCGTGACAGATGGTATCAGAGCCGGTCAAGTTCTAGAAGTTCTAAAAGATGCTAGAACGTAGATCCGATGTGAGGATTAGAAAGTTTAAGTGGGAACATAAAGGGTTTTGACGCTCATAATCGTATCCGAACTTTAGCAATTGTTTAGAGGTTATAGGGTTCATTACTTTCGCAGCTTTGGTCGTTTAGTCGCTAATATATGAGGGGATCACTAAAGAGATGGTTTGGACTACTTTTCGTAATTAGTTCCGTGATAAGTATGTACCGGAGCATGTTCGCATTTTGAAGCGACTCGAGTTTAATAGATTGAAGCTAGGAAATCTGTCTGTTCGAGAGTATGAGCTGTAGTTTATCCGTCTCTCTCGTTTCGCACCAACCTTCATCACTCTATAAAATAAGAGGATTCGATGGTTCCTCGAGGGCCTTCGACTAGATATACTACTTCATACCAAGTCACAAATTCTAAATACTTACTAGGCATTCTAGGCATTTTTGGATAAGGCATATTCGACCGAGGAGGTGATTGGAAGCATGGCCCCTACAAGCCAACCCAAGCAGAAAGTTACTCTGTCTCCGGTTTCACAACACTAATTCGATAAGCAAAAGAGGGAGTCTTGTGGCATTTGTGGCAATAATCACCCTACAACTAAGTGTTGGAGACAGAAGACAGTTAAGTTATAGCTGATGGTGACACAAGGTGCAATTTGTGGGATCAAAGAAGAAGGTTGTTACTCGTATGATTTCAGTTATTAAGGCTCCGAAGTTGTTGATGAAAGGTTTTGAGGGGTATATAGTGTTTATCTCAGAGGATAAACGGACTAAAGCGATGGAGGAGATACCAGTGGTATCTGAGTTCTCGATGTTTTTCCTGATGATTTTCCTAGATTACCACCAGTCCGTGAGATTGGCTTAGCAATTGAGCTTGTGTCGGGCACAGCTCCGATCTCGAAAGCCCCTTATAGAATGACCCCAGCTGAGTTGAGAGAACTCAAGAAGTAATTGCAGGAGCTATTGAGCAAGGGTTTTATTAGACCGAGTTTCTCGCCTTGGGGGGCTCCAGCGCTATTTGTAAAAAAAAATAAATAAATAAAGGATGGTTCTATGAGAATATGTATTGATTATAGACAACTAAATCAAGTGACCATCAAGAACAAGTATCCTTTACCGATAATTGATGAATTGTTTGATCAATTACAGGGTGCTTAGTATTTTTCTAAGATCGATCTGAAATCAGGATATCATTAGTTGAGGGTACAAGATCAGGATATTCCAAAAATTGCATTCAGAACTAGATATGGTCACTACAAATTTTTGGTGATGTCTTTTGGACTGACTAATGCGCCGACAGCTTTTATGGCTATGATGAATAGGGTTTTTGCACAGTACTTGGACAAGTTTGTGGTGGTATTTATCGACAATGTACTTGTGCATTCAAAGAGTCGGGAAGAGCATGCTTAGCATCTTCGTATGTTATTGCAACTGTTGAGGGAACATCGATTGTATGCTAAGGCAAGTAAGTGTGAATTTGGGTTGGAACAGGTAGGATTCTTTAGTCACATCATTTCTAGGGAAGGTTTAATGGTGGACCCAACAAAGATTGAGGCAGTAATAAAGTGGGATAGACCGAAAACAGTGTCAAAGATCCGAAGTTTCCTACGCCTCACAAGTTATTACCACAAATTTGTGAAAGGATCTTTCCTAAAAAAGTAGCCCCACTGTCGAGATTGACTCGTAAGAGAGTTCCTTTTTGTGTGGAATGAGGATTGTGAGCAGAGTTTCCTAGAGTTGAAAGGAGGTTGACCGTAGCCCCTATATTTTCCCTACATGTCAGCAATGATGGTTTTGTGATTTTCACCGATGCATCTGGAGTTGGACTTGGTTGTGCTCTCATGCAACATGGGAAGGTGGTAGCATATGGGTCTAGACAGTTGAAGGAACATGAACGTAAGTATGCAACCTATGACTTGGAGCTAGCAACAGTGGTCTTTATTTTGAAGATGTGGAGACATTATCTTTGCAAAGCCACTTTTGAAGTACATTCAAACCATAGGAGCCTTCAGTATCTCTTTACATAGGGTGATTTGAACATGAGACAGAGGAGATGAATGGAGTATATCAAGGATTACGATTTTGGGTTGAAGTACCATCCAGGAAAGGCTAAGATGAAATCATGGTAGAGGCACACTATACTCGGTAAACTATTCATCCAAGTGGTACCAAGATGTATCAAGACCTAAAGGATCAACTACTAGTGGAAGAATATGAAGAAGGATATCGCAGAATTTGTTGGAAAATGTTTGATTTCTCAGCAGATTAAAACGGATTATAGGAGACCTCCAGGTCTTTTGTATCAGTTGGAGATTCCTCAGTGGAAGTGGGAGCACGTCACTATGGACTTTGTGTCAGAATTGCCTAATACTAGAAAGAAATTTGATGGTATTTGGGTGATAGTGGACCATTTGACTAAGTCAGCTCACTTCGTACTGTTCAAGACTGGTCAAGGAATGGAGAAAATGGCAGACCTCTACATCAAGGAAGTGGTGAGATTGCATGGAGCATCAGTTTCTATTGTCGCCGACCGAGATAGTAGGTTCGTATTTCGGTTTTGGGTATCACTGTAGGAAGTCTTAGGAACTAATTTGAGTTTCAATACAGCCTATCATCCACAGACAGACGGACAGACAGAGCGTATGAACCAGACATTGGAGGATATGTTAAGGGCGTGTGTTTTGGATTTTAAGACCAGTTGAGACGAAAGCTTGGCTTTATGTGAATTCGCATACAACAACAGTTACCACTCTAGCATCGGCATGGCACCTTTTGAAGCTTTGTACGGGAGAAAATGTCAAACCCCTATATGTTGGTCGAATTTTGGAGCCTACGGTTTTCATGGATCGTCTATGGTTGGAGAGTCCAGTGACAAGATAAAACAGATTCGGGAAAGGTTGAAGGTTGTCCGTAGTCGCCAAAAGAGTTATGCAGATAAAAGGAGGAGAGAGTTGAAGTTTGAGGTTGGTGACCATGTATTTCTGAAGGTATCCCCTACACGTGGTACTTTACGGTTTACGTAGAAAGGGAAACTCTCTGGAAGATATGTGGGACTGTTCCAGATTATCAACAAGGTCAAAACGTGGCTTATCGGTTAGCACTCCCACCAGAATTGTCAGGTGTCCATAACGACTTCCATGTTTCTATGTTGAGAAAGTATGTAGCAGACCCTTTGCACGTGTTGCAGTATGAGCCGTTGCAAGTGCAGGATGATACAACATACGATGAGCAGCTGGTGGGGATTATCGACACCAAAGAACAAGTGTTGAGAAACTGTGTCATCCATTGGGTGAAGGTTCAATGGAGCCATCATCGCCTAGAGGAAGCAACGTGGGAGCTTAGAGACGAAGTGCAACGACAGTATCCGCACCTTTTTCCTGAGGTATGTTAGTCATTTGGAGGACCAAATATCCTTTAAGGGGGATGAGATGTCAAGTCCCGAATTTTTATATTGGGTCATACCGATCTGTTGGGTTTGAGTTGGGTTAATAGGGTCAGATAGATTGATTTAACACGATTGGGCCTGAGTTATTTGACCATTTTAGGCCAAAAGACTCTTTTTGGAATTTCATAAAACCCACTAAAAAGCAGGGAACCCTTCCTTGCAATTTAGAAAAACTTTCTCTTAATATAAACCCTTAGGGTTTTCCCCATTCTTCCATCTTTTTCCTTTCTTCTGCAACCAAGCCCTAGAAGTTCTCCAGGGGGAAACCAAGGTTGGATCTTTTAGTCTTCAGATTTGCTTTTGGCTTCAAGATCCAGGCAAGTGGATAACTGCAAACAATATCTTCTTAGTTACTTTGCTTAATCATATGTTCTAAACATGATTTATTTGTTTGGTTAATGTTTTGGCGTAAGAGATTAATAGTGAAGATTAATTTTGATTGAAACCAAAGAAATGCCAGCGGCAGCGCTGCCTGCACATGGCAGGTAGCAGCGTTGCCTGGCATGCACAAGCAGCATGGTTGCCTGGCATGCCCAAGCAGCGGGCCTCTGCCTGGGCCAGCTAGGCAGCGGCCCTGCCCAGCAGGCCCGGGTGGCGGGTCTGGGCTGAGTCAACCTAATATATATATATTTATAAAAAAAAAAGATTAGAAGTTTAGAATATTAATTATAATATTTAGAGGGTAATAGTTTGGTTAATGGTTCTAGTATGCTAATAGAGATTTAATTCCATTAAGATTTAATTCGATGTTATTAGAAATTTAACTTGGATTATTTATAAATTTAATTGAGAATTAAGTAATTTTGATTAATGTTTATTTAGATTGATTTGAGATTAACTAAGATGTATTTGGTAATTATTAAATCTTAATTAGATTGTATTTATAGTTCTAATTTGGATTTTTCATTTGAATTTGATTTCGAAATGGGTCTGAGATTTGTACCTTTTGTTTTGTAATAAGGTGTATTTATACAGAACAATGATAATTAAGGAATTAATTATTCCATTTCCCTCTTTGATCATAACTTGATTTAAACTTGGATTTGTAATTTAAACATCTTTTACCCAATTTGTAAAACATACTAAATATACCTAATTGGATTAGATAAATCATATCCTTTTTAGAAAATTTAGTTGAATGCTTACATGAGAATTGGATTAAATGCAGAATGGGAATGTGAGGGATGCACTACATGATAGGCACCAAAAGTAGTATAACGGCATCGTGGACTCACATTTCCTTGTGATAGAGGGTTGGTTCTCATGTATATGTTTAATTAACTATGACCGTTAAGTGGTTTAGTGCTTACCCTAGAAAACTTGAATTGACACACATTCATAATACAAGTTCAATTATAAAAGTCTAAGTACTCAAATTGTTAATGGTTTGAATATTGGGATTAAGGGTGTCATATCATTATTCATTCTGCATCGGTATATGTATGTATTTGTAAATATATATATTTGTATATATATATCTGACCGACTGTAGTTCGGAGGTAGACGTACGCTATCGGGTCAGCGTGTATTGTGGATTATAGTATACAGCTGAGCCTTCTATTATTATCTGTGGGACTACCCATTTCTGTTATTATCTGCGTGATTATCCGTTTCTGTTATTATCTACGGGACTACCCATTTCTGTTATTATCTGTGGGATTACCCATTTTTGTTATTATCTGCGGGACTACCCGTTTCTGTTATTATCTGTGGGATTACTCGATTCTATTATTATCTATGGGACTACCCATTTCTATTATCTGTATGCAGGACTACCCGTTTCTGTTACCTGTATGCGAGATTACCCATTTTCTGTATATTTATCCGCAGGAATACCCGTTTCTGTGCATTCATGATATTGGGGTTTGCATCTGATATATTTTGGGTCATAATGAATATTATGTTTAATTCAGTTAATTAATCCATTGTTTACAGTTTACCCTCTTACCAGATTACGTCAATGTGACCCACTACTTTTGGTGTTTAGTTCCCATTACCGGTGTCAAACCGGAGGGTCAGGCGACGTAGGGGATCCCGTCAGAAGGCGGAGTTATTGAGTGGAGCATTAATGACATCATCTGAGGTGTCCTAGAGTTAGTGCGGAGATCGGAACATTAGATTATGTAATAAGGCCATGTTTGGGCCATTAGTTCATTTAATTTAATTTATTTGTTTTGAAATTATAACTTTAATTGTTATGCTTCGAAGCACTTGACCTTGATTTTATTATTAATGAGATTTGTTACATGGTTGTTATGCGATATCTGTCTACGATGAGTATAGATTTTAGTTCCGCATGTGATTATGGTTGCTTGGTCACCAAGCATAGCCTCACGAAGGACTTCGATCCACCCGGAATTGGGGCTCGTATTGATTATATTAGAAAAATTTTAATTAGCCCCAATTCTCACACCCCTAGAACCGGGTTTTGGATCCGGCCCAGTTTTGGGGGCGTGACATGATGGATCTAGAATCGTTAACACCTCCCTTCAAATTGATGCTAGTGAGTCAACAAGCATTGATTTGTTTGTTAGAAATTGATGGCGTGGGAGTTGAAGATCTTTGGTAAAAATATAAGCAATTTGAAGAATGTAGGAGATGAACGGAAGAGCAATCACATTGTGTAGATATTCATCTTTGATAAAGTAGCAATCAATCTCCGTGTTTTGTTCTTTCATGAGACATTGGATTTTCTATAATCAAAATGGCATTGGTGTTATAGGCCCGTAGGGGTGTTGCTGATTTTTGTGTGAAGCCAAGTTGTGCAAGGGGACCATGAAGCCACAGAATTTCTGAAAATGCACATGGCCCAATATTTTTCCTCAGTGAAAGATTTTGAAAATTTGTCTTGTTTTTTCACTTTCCATGAAATGAGGCATCACTAGGATACATGCACCGGCCAGTTGTGGACCAACGAGTATTAGGCCAACCTGCCCAATTAGCATTAGAATAGGTAGTCAATGTCATTGGTGAGCCAACCGGAAATAATCCTCGGTGAGGAGTGCCAATAAGATAACGGATTATTCGTCGAATAGCCGCCAAATGAAGATGGTGTGGTTTGGACAAATGCTTGCTCATCAAGTTTACAACATAACTGATGTCTGGCCGGATGGTAGTTAAATATATGAGACTATCGACAAGTTGTTGATAATAAGCAGGATCACGAAGAGGATTGCCACTTTCACTCTGAAGTTTAAGAGATAGTTCTAGAGGAGTATCCACAGGTGTTAAGTTAGATAGGCCTGCTGATTCAATTAAATCCATGGTATACTTATGTTGATAAGAATGAACCCCTTTCAAATTAATGAACCCCTAGACCCATGAAGTATGCAAGTGGGCCCAGGTCTTCCATGTGCAAAGATAGATGAAGAGAAAGCTGGAGGTCTTTAATCATGGCTGTATCTCATGGAATGATCAATTGGTTGGTGATGATTATGATGAGTACATTTCTGACAATGACTGGAATGAAGAGGACATAGATGAAGAATCCTTTTTCTTTCATGGAGTTCTTCACGACATCCCCATTTTGATCTACGATCCACTAACACCCTGTGAGAAAGATTGGCCGATCGATTGCAATCCATTCCCGCTACTGCTAGAGATGCATCTATATCCATTGCCATTAGTAAGGTTGGATGTTGTGTCTAGTAATCAAGACCTGGCTTCCAATTTGAGGGTCATTCAAATCATTGATAGTTCCTTATAATCAAAAAATGAAATGAGGATAGGCAGCAAAAAGAGTTCCAATGAACTCCCAGAGGTCATCCAGATTGGTGATAGCGTGTTGGATTTGGAAAGTTAACCAGACACAAAGCTTGAGTAAAGGCTAGAGTTCATTCAAATGATTGACAGCTCATCAAAATCAAACAATGAGCCCCAAGTGGTGCCCTGCTTGGTTAGAAACTCACAATAGATGCCAACAATAATGAGCCACCAACTTTTGAAGCCCTCATGAAGGCTAGCGCAGAAGAAGATTGCCTTGAAAGGATAAGCTAGCTTTTCTTTGGAGTAGAAGAAATACTCACTGTATGAAGAGATGTTTGTTGAGAAATAGATCAAAGCAATACAGTTGGGGACAAATGCATCCTAGTCATAGCTTCAAAGTTAAAAACGATAGACCTCTTTTTAACTCAAATTTTGATGCACTTTCTACTGAAACTAATGAGAATATAAGGTCCTCAAAGCCTTTCAAGTATGATGTTGCACACTTCAACACATACCTACATGACTTCACTTTACTTTTTTCTATTTGCAAATGTTTGAGGAAACTCATAATAATTACATACGAGAACTCCAGGCCCTAAACTTGAAGAACAGACCCATGTAGCCCAAATCCACCAAATCGAGAAGAACTATCAAAAGGCAAAGTCTATGACACCCCAAAAACAATGTGTAGAATGCCTCTTCATTCACAATCTCTTTCTCGAAAGAAGATTTGTTAGTCAGAGACATCAACCATACAAGGCCACTCGACTTCATGGCCTACATTAAAGATGTTCCAGTACCCTAAGTCTAGGTCGATCTAGGATTTTCTTTTAATCACATCACTATGATAGCTCTTTAAGAACTTAGTATCCTGCCAAGCAGGCTGAATAGCACCAATACCTCCATTAAGGGGTATGATGGAGAGATCCAAAATCCAATTGGAAAGATGCAGATTAGCCTTCAACTTGGTGACCTGATTTCAGAAGCCACTTTTCATGCTATCAAGACCAGGGTATGTTACAACATTCTCCTTGGGAGGAGATGGTTACATGACTATGCCATTGTTCCCTCCACGATTAATCAATATTTCAAGTATATCGATAACAATTCGCATCTTTGCAAATAACAAGCCATTCATGGGCAAGGAAGTCTACTTCATAGACACTGCCATGTTTAAAGAAAGGCATGAGAAGCCGATGTCCAGTCAAAACAAAAGCAAAACCCCTTTGAAAGGAGACTCAATTGAACATTTCCATGTCTTTTCTAGAAAAGAGAACAAATAAAGGCTCATTAACAAGTTAGTGGTCAAATTTGCAAAACCAAAAGCCCCTTTGGTAATCAAAGTCGAGTTTGAAATCAAGAAAGCAAGCAAACCTTTGGTTATTACCACGAAATTATTGTAGCCAAAGAACCCAGCCCAGCCATCATCGTGAAGAAGTTTGGGAACCCGACTCTGGTAGTGACTCTTGTCCACAACTTAGTAGTGTCAATGAAAAATGGCCAACCACCTGTTATCTTGCCCAAAGCAAGATTGTTCACAGAGTCAGGATTCTCCTCCTTTAGCCCCATTGCTCGTAAAATTATATAGCCGATGCATTATATGGAAGAAGAGGAAGAAGACGCTATCAAAAAGGTGTACCCAACTATGATGCCCAGACTCGGCATGGATACGGCAAGGATACGCCAAAGACACGGCAGGGACACGGATTTTACATATAAAAAGTGAAGTATCGGATACGATACGACACGATATATTGTCCATTTTGAAGTATCCGTGCATCATAGGTACCCAACCTTGGTGGTTTTATCATTGGATTCAAATGATTTGGTCACCCTAAGTGGTGAGCTGGCTAGAAACTTCAACAACAAGTGGATAGACTTGGCAAATAGAAGTGTGAATTCTCCGCCCCAAGGAATGTTGCCAAACTTATAGTGGGATGGCCTACATCACTATATTCGATCCATAATAGTCAAGATGAGGTTCTAAACACTGGAAGAATTGTCTCTAACAGCTACAAACATTGAAAACAATCTCTATTTCCCACGAAAAGGCCTGAGGCGACCTGACTCTGAATGTAGTCTCCTTGATCAAAGATTTAGAGTAAGAATCAGATTCTGAAAAGTTGAACTATTCTATAACCCCGGTGCACTCAATAGCAGATTATGACCCGCCACTACTTCCATGACATGCTCTATCTCCAATATACAACCTGGGAGGGGCAAGTTTCATAGTAAAGCCTCTAGACCACAGAAAGCATCCTAGCGTCTTTCTTAGAGCGGAAGATGATTCAGCCTCATTTACCTGAAAAGATTTCACAAATGAAGGCAGGATAAGGTTCGATATCTATAGCCCTATGTCGCATAATGTCATGAAGAACATGGGTTACAATTGTAGAATAGGTTCATGATTACTTTCGAAAGTCTAAGCAATAACCAAAAAAAGGCCTCAAATGGGAAAACATGATAGAAGATATAATGCATGGTATAGGCCATCTTTTACAGTTACATTCCTAAGCCAGCAACAAACTTTAGGGCAAAGACAGTTGCTTTCACTGAGGAGTACGATTTAGATGAGTCTCTAGAAACAACTATGATTCAAGATCCTACTGATTGGTCCACCTTTCAACTTCCCAAAGAGAAGGTGACAATGATAATGTGACATCCTATGCTAAAGACTTTTGGCCATTTGAAGAAGAGTCAAGTTCCCAAGGAAAACTTGCCGTGGATCATTTAGTCAATGTAAAAGCTAAAGAGCCTTTAAAAAAATCTATGGAAAGGATATAGGCCTTGGCTTAAACCACCAAATGATAACCCGGAGGGATTTGTGGAGTTGGTAGGTTCCAAAAATAATGTGGAAGAACCTCCTCCTTTCTGATTGAAGACCAAGTCCAAGAAATAAACTTGGGAAACTCAGATAATCCTTGTCCTACCTTTGTAAACTCTCATATTAAAGAAAAGGAATTCGAGGAGTATGTGAGTTTCTTACATGAGTTTATGGATTGTTTAGCTTGTACCTACCTAGAAATGCCTAATTTCAACCTAGAAGTTGCAGTTCACAAGTTAAATAGTTCACAGGATGTAAAACTTGTAAAACAAAATCAAAGGCACACTAAACTTGACATAATGGACAAAGTAAAGAAAGAAGTCCAAAAGCTCAAGGATGTCAGTTTCAGTCGCAAAGAACAACACCTGGATTGGGCAGCCAATATTGTTTTGGTCACAAAGAAAAATGGGCATATTAGTGTCTGCATTAATTTCACATACTTGAGCAAAGCCTGCCCCAAAGATGACTTTCCTTCACCCATCCCAAAAATTATGATTGACGATACCTAAGGCTATGAAAAAATGTCATTCAAGGATGGATTCTAGGGATATAATCAAATCAAGATACATTCGGAAGATGAGAAGTGCACTTAGTTTTGCACTCCATTCGGGATTTATTACTACTCAATCATGCCTTTTGGTCTAAAAAATGTTGGAGCTAACCATCACAGGTTCATAATGAAAATCTTTAAGGAGATGCAACACAATTTTGTTGATGAGAAAAATGTTAAGTATATTGTTTGCCGCAACTCTAATGCCTAGGCATTTTAGTTGCAATGGTTAGCAACTCTTGACATGGTATCAGAGCCACTGCAGGTCTTGAGTTCGAATCCACGCTGCTGCATCCATGGTATTATGTTGCGGGCGCAAGTGCGCAAGGCAGAAGGCCCCATGCCATTCTATGACGCATGCTTTGAGTCCGGGAGGTGTCCCTCTCGAGGGGTGTCAAGTATATTGTTTGCCGCAACTCTAATGCTTATGCATTTTGGTTTGAATGGTTAGTAACTCTTGACAAAAACACCAAGTCTATGTTGCTCTGTCACCATGATAGTCCCTTGATTTGGAGAAGAAATGCATGAAATCGATTGAAATTGGTTGTCCTTCCTTGAGGATCAACCATTGTATTTATAGATTAGAGATGCCCATTTTGGGCTACAATCAACTGGAATTACAATCTACAACCGGGGGAATTATAATCTATCAAATCTACTATTTTAGTATGTAGTGTTGTACATGTTACATTAGTTGACTAGTATACAATAAGGATGGGCTTTGCAAATGGGTGACGGGCTTTATGGGTCATTGACAAAAACAATGTACTCAACCTCTAAAAATGCAACCAAAGGGTTCAATCTAGCACCTAAACCATGCCAAACCCACCAAAAAGGCCATATCCTTAGTCTTTGAGGACTTTCTTTGTCTTCTTCTCTTAAGGAGTAATGGAGGTCCTTGACATTGTTGTGTGTATCGTTCTGGCTGACCATACAACGACCCCAAAACGGCACAACCTTGGACACTCCGTTGGCACAAAAAGCTGACAACTCCCATCGAATTCGCCCTTCATGTCCCTAAGAAAAACAAGTGATAGATTATAAAGATTGCCCAATTGACAAAAGACCCAGACATTACTCTGGTTTTGGCAGCCTTTTGGAGGAATTTTGTTGCAGTTTTTCTGGAGAATTCAGGGGAAGTCGACCATGACTTTATTCGAGAAAACCTAGAGGACAACATTCTATCATTTCCTCATTTCTCGTCATTCAATCAAATTGCAGATATCTTCCTTAAAACTATGACCCAATCAACATCATTTTTTCATATCCAAATTGATGCTTATTGATTTCCATCAATTTAAGGGAGTGTAACAGATTATCAATATGAATTTCTCCCACATTTATACTCATTCATATTATAGTCTAGGATGACAATACCATTGCACATAGTACATACTACATATCTCTTAAGATAGTGCTGAGTGAGTCTTGACTAGGAGGATTCAATTACTCTGTTTTAATTTGTATTAAGTGATATTATATAAGTGTAATCAACTCAATATAAGGAATAGAATATATAATAGGGAGGTCTCCCATCCCCTCTCTCTACATATCTGTGTCACAAACCATATGCTCATTCCTTATGCACTATTTCATAAGGAGGGATATGCCCCTTCTTGGCCTTTTTTTAACTGATCCAAGCACTCCAATAGTAATCTTCAAGTATTAAGGCTGAACTTGCATGCTTATGTAGATGTTTGTCAAAAATTTTGTCCATGATACCAGATTTGCATGCTGTGGAATTTGATGCGGATGACTTACTAGTCTTGCAAACTGTTGAACAGATATTGGGGTATCCATATGAGCTCGACGTTGACAGTTTGGGCTCAAGATAAACCAGGCTTCTATTTTAAAAGAAAACTGTGTGATTACATGAGACCAAAATGCCACCCTATATTTTATGATTCCAATATCAATTCTCCGGCCATTGTGAGGCTGAATGCTTATCAAGCTTTTCTACTATGTGCAATGAAGTTCCACTGCTATGTCTATGCTGTGCCTAACACCGGTGGTGGCAATCCAGGCTACTATCTGGAGATGATTCAAAGTTCTTTAAGGTAGCGACTTTCATGATTGCAAACAACCATTTTATACTGGAATTTCCTATCTTATGATAGAACTAGTAAATGATGGTGAGTACAATACATTAGCATGAGGATATTTTTAGTACATTCTGCCCTCAGTTTCTGCAGGTTGGGAAAATTGTTAAGTGGCTGAGAAATGAGAATGTTAATCTAATGCGTACTAGTGGTGGACTTCTTCAATTGGAGAAAGTATTCAGTGTCTGACATTGTTGATATGGTGCATGCACTGTGATGGTCCTAGTCGCTGGCATCTCCCTTGCTGGGGCAATCCACAACCTTTCACCAGTGGCTATAAATATATGTTAACATATAACCAGCTTCAGTGTATGGCCAGGATCTTACAATGAATGTGATTTGTGTGACATCCCTTCTATAGTGGGGGCTTGTAAGATAGAAATCAATACCGAAAATTTGGGCACATCTTGTACAAACTTTATTCCAATGTATGCAAGACAAACCTTTGTGAGGGGGATTTATGATGTCCTCCATTTGAAAGAGCTGTATCCAACCCTTTTCATTGTTGTCAATTGTCCACTATGATGATTAGGCGATTGGGTTATTCTTTATTTGTTCTTTTACTTTTTTTTGGTTGTGGTGGTAAATTTCTTGTGTGTCCACCTTCTCAGATACATGTACAAGCTTCTCAAGAAACGGATGCATGGCATTAAACTCACCTCTAATCTTAATCCTATCCTTAATCTGAAGAAGGAAGAGCTTGAATGGCTTGGGCTGTCTGCATATGTTCGGGTGTTAAGGAAGAAACAACCACGATACTTGAAGCTGCTATCATTGCTGAGGTCCAACCTTCAGACATATGGCAGAATGGAGAGCACTTCTGTTGATCTAAAATATGCAGTTGATGATTCCCACTCTTCCCTGATCTGGAAAATAAAGTATTAGGAAGTTAATGAGAAACAATTGTTTGGGTAGAACCAGTGGAGGTATGTGGACAAGCATTACCTGTAGGCTGTAGTTTCTTGTTGTGCTTGTTGTTTACTGCTCTCCCATAATCAGTGGAAGTCTTATTTTCTGTTTGATCTACTGTGCCTGTCAAAAATGTCCCATTATCACCTATACTAGATAAGTGGCCAAAGTCAAGAGGTTAGGGTGGTTAGGATCAACCAGTGAGATTTCAGATTATGTTCTTTTCACGATGGAGAACATTTCGGCGGTTTGGCTTAACAAAAGGTTGCACTGAAGATTGTTCTTTTCCAGGCAAATGCTTGAATAAAACTAGTATATTTCTTAATTCTTATAAACAGAAAACTAAAATGGTCAGGCTGTATACAGGAAATGAAATGCTTTTTGTTCCTGCAATTTATGGATGCTGGTGACTGTGGATAGTTGAAAATTTTCCCATTTCCCTTGCAGGCTCATCTATCTATGTTTCTTCATCGGTTATCTTTAAGGTAGCGTTTGGTTCGCTGGAATGATTGCTGAGAGGAATGGAATGAATGCTGGAATGAGGTTGGAATGGAATGGAGGCTGGAATAGTAATTCCCATTCCAACGTTTGGTTAGACAAAGGAATCAATCTAGTAATGAGATTTTCATTCCGATTCCTGTGTTTGGTACACTGGAATGATGCTAGGAATGGAATAAAATTTATATAAACTGACCAATATACCCCTGTGATAATAAACCTTAAACATGATTTACAATAGCAATAAACATCAATAAAATCTTCATATAACATGTTACTAAACTTAAACATCACATATATTATCTAAACCAAGTCATCCTAGCATCCATTCATCACATATATAACATGTTTTCTTTTATTGGTATTTATTGTTGGTCATCCTAGCATCCATTCATCCGGTCAACTTAATTCATGCAACTAATAATTGATTTATGTAAATTGAAACCTCCCGTTGACTATCGATCATTCTGTGACTTGGGTAACTCCTTGTCGCCGAAGAAAGCCCTGTAAAGGTCAAATGCTAGTTTGGGTTGGAAAAGACGAACTTCATGACCAGCTCTTCTTACTGTGGCAAAGGTCAGGCCTTGATGAACTTCTGTAAACCCCACAACCTGGACATACACAGTTGATTGAACATCAAATAATTCTTATATATTAAATGGGCCAAGAAACTGTTTATCCTGAGCCTAATACTTATATTGGGCCAAAACCGAAGCCAATCCAACCCATCATAACTTTATATATTCACAACTGGGCTGGAAATGGAAGTTCAGATTAGCAGGGGTGAGCCCCGTGCAGCCAAATTCCCTTAGTGGGCCTTACTTTCAAAAACTACCACTTTGGGTCGAACCACCAGGCGAATGTGCCAATCCAACCATTCCACTTCTGATGGTGTCTTTAGGCACTACCATTCATTGGATGACTGCCTGGCCCATGTGCTTCACTTGCCCAAAACATGTGCATCAGGAAACTCAAAAACATACTATTGGATCCACCACTGAGAATCGACAAGATCATGTGGTGGGCTTATGATTTTTTTTAGTGCAGTGTTGTCACACTCAATATAATTTTTATCTGTTTTACAATTTAGAATTCATGGAGAACTTACAAACCTGGTTGCCGGAATACCATGGAAACCAACGGGTCTTCACCGGAAGAAAGAGGTGGTTAATCGAGAATGGTAACCAGAATTATTTATGTTATTATATGGTTTAATAGATTTCTAAGAGTGGTAATACAGATATCAGAGATTGCAGATGAAATGATATCAAGACAACGAACTTGCAAATGACAATAGACTTGTAGTGTTTAAAACCCGAAATAGAGAGAGAAGGGGGGTTGTTGAGTATAACCATTTACCCTTCTCTCTTCAGCCTTTGCAGTCACTAATTCCATTTTCCAAGTAAAAAATGTCGAGCAGTAAAAAAACCAACCTTCTTGGTCTTCCAATATTTGTTAATTCAAAGGCATTCCAATTCCCAGTAGCGGTGTGGTTCTCATCATTCCAACAGCTAGGATCACAGATTTATGACCCACATGACATTGGCTTCTCATCTATGGAATTGTAGCCTCAGTAAACAGTTGGAGACTACCTTGGATCCACCCCATAATTCTCCATAATTCTCCTGCAGTAATATAGCCTTGGTCCATGTAAATTTACAAGTCACATGAACCCTTTCACTTATTAAGTTGATTAGAACAACATCTCCAGTAACCCAATACATGTAGAAATAATGACAACATAAACTGGGGTTTCCAGTACAACCGCAAAACAAGGTTCCAACAAGACCAAAGGGAAAAAATATTGCATGTTACTATGCAAATTGAAACCAATTACAAGCATCAATGGAACAAATCTGAGGTGAGAAGGCCAGGAACCATAACAAGACAGATTCAAAAAAATTTTTAATTAAACTCACGTTGAAACAACCTACTCTATCCTTATTCCAAACAACTCAATGTCTTCCAAGTTACTCATATCAAAAGATAACACTAGAATACATACAAACATAGAAATTCATCTACCCAGTGTAACATTCCCATAGTAAGGAAGTTGAGCTGATCCTCAGTTCTGACGAAGTAAATTACTCCTCAACCTTTAATCTCTGGAAAAATGAGTTTTTGGGAGATTCTTTTTTAATCAACTTGCTTGATTGTTGATTTTTCTATTGCATCTCAAAGTGGCATTGGTAAGGTTCTTCACAGTATAGTCTCATGTCAAGGTGAATGACATTCCTTGATATTTCTTCTTCCATTGGAGGTGCCTGAAGATTCCTCTATGCACTTCTAAATTCCATCCTTTATTGCGACTGGTACATTCACTTCGGTCACACATCAGCCCCATATACTTTATCATAGTTTTTTTAAAGATTTTTTTTTATTATCGTCTTTTATTCAGCACAATCATTTATGATTTAAGTATCCTTTTAATCAAAGTGACACTTAATGATCACATAATCTATGATACCTGGATACTTGTATAAGCCCAACGTATCCGTATCAGACTGATACAATAATTGTACTAGTACTTGATACTGCACCGATACTTTCGGGGTATAAGTTTAGTAATATCTTACTTAGCAAGTCCATTATTTCATTTATTTCTTTAACTTTTCTTACTTTTCAACATAGAAAATGTTAGAATTGAGCATAAACAATGAAAATTTCATTAATTAAAATGAAATTTCAAGGAAAATTTTGGATACTCGTATTCGTATCCGTGTCCTAAATTTTTCAAAATGTAGAGTCATATCCCCGATTCTCGTATCTGTGTCCGTACCCATATTCGTATCTGGGCATCATAGCATATAATACTCTATTTGCTTGTTTCTGCTTTGCCACTCTGCATTAAAATCCAACTAAAAACCTCGAGTTTGCTCTTTACTTGCAAATAGATATCAGAATCAATAACACATTCAAACTATGTTCTTTTCAATCTTTATCAAATCATCTTTATTATTCACAGTAACTAAGGGCTGATCTAATTTTCAACCCATTTGCCTTTACAGCCTTTGTTTTTTCATAAAGCTTATACTATTTGCATTCTAGTTTGACTAATAAATATTATACTATCTATAATCAACAGCCTGTACCACTTGTTCCCGTTGCCTTGACTAGCTAGAAGTTCTACTCTGCTTGCTAAGTGTCGTGTTTTCAATTCAATGCCTCCGGTGAGCCTGAGAAGGAAACTTGTCCAATTCATTGGGAGGTGACGGCCCTCTTTCAGATTGAACTTGGATTTGGGTTCTGCTTGATGTTGGTGTTGGTGGAAATGGTTATGTGAAAAGAGAGAACAATGAATGATTCAAGGTGCAGAATCACTTTCATTTAGATGTTTTCTGCCAACCCCTTTGTGGGACCAAGTCAGCAATAGGTTAACTAGTGGGCTGCCTCTAAGATACAGTGCCTAGCTAAAGCTGATGATCTGCATTTGCTGACCCAGAGATCAACTCTGAATTCAATCAATCCTTTAAGGACCCAATAGCATAACCATATGACCCACAAAATGCATGTTGATGATTTTCAAACAATCTACATAGTATGGCACGTAATCACAATGCCATGTAACATTAAAATGAATGTAAGATGAATGTGGTGGTGTCCGAATTTATAGAAATTGAATGGTACTGTGACTGTTGGAATTGGATTAGTATTACTCAAGTAACTCAAGTGATCTATTGTTTAACTCAAGTGGCCTTCGAAGAATGCAAAGAGCCGTTGGAAATTTGACCTTTGGAGAGAGCTGAGATCTGAAAATTCTTGCTTTGCGAAAGGGTATAAGTGTTAGGACATGGGACATGCGGACATAACTACCTTTCGTTCGGCCCATTAGGTCCAACCTAACCCATAGGCAATCTAACTTAACCCAAATAAGAATGGCTCAGCCCTGCCCATTAACAATTCAACTTAGCCCAATAAAGGATTGAGTCATCTTTGGCAATGCCCAATAAGTTGCAAAATAAATGCCTCTTCATTCTGCCTTAAAGCACCAAGCCCAAGTCCACCAGTTAAGGTCCAAGTCTATAATAGACCAACATGATTAGTTGAGGTGATCTCTTATAATTGCTTCTTTCGTCAACACATTTGATGTGGGACATGGGCTACATAAAAGAAAGTTTGTTTTCAAATAAAAATGGATTCTCAAAAGGGTTATTTTTCATGGAATATTTAATACTTTTTCTATAAGTGCAGGAATATTAAAAGTGTTTTCCATGAAGTTGGATTTCTTAATTTTGAAATTTTCTAGTAGTCCCCCACAAATTTTATAAATCTCAAAAAATCCCCCATAATTTTGAAATTTTTAAAGAAACTTCGCAATGTTAAAAGGCATCAAGACTCCCCATAGTTTCAAATAGTGCATCTAGTTTCCTAATTTTGAACTTTAAGGACCCACACAAATTTGAAAATTATAAATGACCCCCACATACTAAAAAGAATAAATGACCTCCACAAAGAAGTAAATATGTTCTACTATTCACGTCCTGAAATTTTAAGCATAAATGAAAGGCTTCTTGTGGACTTGAACCTTCACTACTCTAAATCTTAAAGTCTTATCAAAGTGCCTTATAGTCGCAACTTCGAATCAGTAACTCCATGTGACAGGGTCGGAAATATTATCACACGTAAAATATCTTCACTTCTTGCTCAAATAAAGCCAACACTATTTCAGGCTATGTGTCTATATCCTAGGTTAATATATGCTCTAAAGGAAACTCCAATCCTCAGAGGAAGCAGGTGCACTTCCAGAAAGATGTACGTATTAGAGGCATGCATATAACATAAACACCAAAGTAGATATTTGTTATATGTCCATTAAGAGACCAACTCAACCTCTTCTTCTCATTATAGGTCCAAGCACCACTTCCAATCTAGGGGATGAAATAAGGTAGTGTTTGGTTCGCCGGAATGAAGGTCGGAATGGAATGGCCATTCCGTTGGAATGACCATTCCCACGTTTGGTTCGTGAAAAAGCGGCGGAATGACCATTACTTCAGGAATCACCATTCCTTTATACAAGGGAATCACCATTCCTTTGGGGGGGTAGAGTAATGGCCATTCCATTCCATTGTAATTTTCCTTTGAGTCCAAAATGCCCCTTTCATCAAACAAAACCTTTAGATGTCCAATCATAAGACCTAGTCTCCTTCCTCTTCGTCTCTGACCTCTCATTCTAGGGGTATTTTGGTCAATTTTATGTAATTTTTTAGGGGATTTTGGTCAATTTTATGTAATTTTTTTAGGGGTATTTTGATCAATTTTATATAATTTTTATTCCATTCCTGGCATCATTTAAGTATGACCTGAGATGTCCAATCATAAGACCTAGCCTCCTTCCTTTTCGTCTCTAACCTCTCATTCCAGGGGTATTTTGGTCAATTTTATATAATTTTTATAGGGGTATTTTGGTCAATTTTATGTAATTTTTATTCCATTCCTGGCATCATTCAAGCATGCCAAACACAGGAACTAGAATGAAAATCCTATTACTGGATTGATTCATTTGTCCAACCAAACGTTGGAATGATAATTACCATTCCTGCCTCATTTCATTCCAGGCTCATTCCAGCCTCCATTCCATTCCTCTCAGCAACCATTCCAGCGAACCAAACGCTACCTAAGTGAGTTTAGTACTTGTCAATCACAAACAAATGATATACGCTACTCATTGAACTCAAATTTTGGAATACAAACGTCGAGTTGAGTTTTTATCATAGGTGATTAATCAGTGGGTTTAAACTCATTTCCATAGAAGTCGACATCCCTTGAAGGCTTTGAATGCAGGGACTCGTTGATTGTGTCCCCAATTGCAAGGTTATGAGGCAATAATAAAACTAGTGAGTGTCGGGTAGAGTCCACGCGGAGTGAATCATGAAGGAATGAATGTACCTATCCTAGAAAATTCTAATGCTAGCCAAAAAAGAATCTATACAAAACAATAATCCTAATTTGCTCAAATTAAATTAAATGCAGTCCATTACAAAACCATAAGAATTCTTACTTAAAAACCCTAACCTAAAAGAACATAATCAAGTAAACTGCAACTAGAGAAAACTAAATCAAACAACCAATTGAAAGCAATTAAAAATCAAAATCAAAATCATAAAAATAAAAATTAAAAAATTAAAAAAAAAACTTTTGCAATCTAAGGATTATGATCCATTCCCTCAAATAACTAAAAGTTTGTGAGGCTTAGATTTTCTCCCGTAAAGATGAGCCAAGATGCAATTTGAAAAATGTTTTATTGAGATGTTACACTCATCAAGGCTCCAAATTCATACTTTCATCACTAGAGGTCTCTAGGCATTCTATATTTTTCATGAAAATAAAGAATGTTGGAAAAGATAATTGACCAAAAAAAAAAACAAAAAAACAAAAAACAAAGAAATTTGCACATTTGTTAATCATGTCCATCCATAAGACTAGTAGTAGAGTTACGACTTCATCTTCTTCCTTAGATTATAATGGAAATTCTACCCCTTCATCTTTTTCTTCAAAATCTTGAAAATTCAGCATAATGAAGACGCCAAGAACTGAGGACTGAAAGTGGTAATGGTGGTGGAACGGGCCCAAAGTGGCTGTTGGCCAAAGGGCTCACCATTTTGAGTGAGTTATGATGAATGAAAGAGAACTGGAGAAGGGTGATAGAGAATAGAAAAGTGGGGGTAATGAATAGTGACGTGAATAGTGGCCCCCTTGGATTTTATTTAGAGTACTTCAATGATCCTTATTTCCCTCCATTAGTAGCCTCCTTTAGCAATTATTTGACTTGCCATCCAAGCAATAGCAAAATTAGAGTTTTTGCATGTACCCCCCAAGGTTTATAATATTTGTAAATAGATTTCCTTGGTTTTAGTATTTGTAAATTAGGCCCTGCTTTGGTATTTCAATACCTTCCATATCATAAAACATGTGGATTAGATAGTGATGAGCAACCACCATTAGGATTTTGCTCAATTTTTATCAAAATGAAACTTTTGCCCTTACAACCATTTTTTGTATATACCTCTTCTAAAGTTTCTAATATTTATTAATAGGCCAACAATGTAGGTTGAATAATAGATGTATTAAATTGCCCCAATGCTATAAACGTGTAACCTACTCCACTCTTGCTTTTCTTATTTTGATTAATGTCTTTGATCTATTCACTATCAGCAATACGAGTATAAACTATGATTTGAATTAATTACATTTAAGATTATTTAGTAGAGCAATTGATTGAGTGATGCTTCATTTAATGTAATATGGCTACTAAACAATCATATATTCATCTAATTGAGTAACTCAAGAGTAGGCCCCTTGAAACTATTTCTTAAAATCATTATCTCCCCTATTAATACAATTATTTTCCTTTTAGCAAAGAAAAGAAATCCCTTTAGAACACATTTTCATATGTTTAAAATTGACAATAACCCATACAAAAATAGACTGTAAAGATATAGTTTACGATAACCATTATGTAGAGAGATGAGCAACAGAAATTTCTAAAATTCACTAGGCGCATCTTCTTAAACCGTAGAACCATGATACAAGGAGAGAGAGAGGCCCCATGAGAATAATATCCAAACTTATTTCTAGTCTCCCATCTTACGAGAACTATTCCAAAAAGAAAAAAAATAAAAACAATTGATGCCAAAGTGGCCTTAAGATTCTAGAAAAACTAACAAAAACTTAATATGTGAAAAAAAAAATCTTAACGTCAAAGGAGAGGATGTCGCCGGCTGCCTACCATGATGAATTTTGTTGGTTTAGTTGGAAAAAAAAAACCCCCCAAAAAGCTAAAGTGAGAAAGGTTAGGAAAAAATCATTTGAAGGAGAATGATTTTCTTTAGTGATAAATAAAGACTTGGGAAAAGCTATCATAATTAGTGCAAACCTAATGATCTCTTACTTTTATTGTTAAATCCACTTAATTAGGAATATGAAAGGTATTAAAATACTAAAGCAGTGGCTTATTTACAAATGTTGTAACCACAAGAGCCTGTTTACAAATATTAGAGACCTTAAGGGGTTATATACAAAAAAAATAAAAAAAATAAAACCTCATATAATTAAGAAAGTTTTGAGAGGTTTTTTTTATAGCAATTCTTGCAGCACAAAGTAGTTGCATTCCTAATTGGAATTCTTCGCAACTAATACTTTCTAATTTGAGCTTCAAGAATCTTCATGTTTATGCAATCCCACCGAAAAATGCATTAGGCAACTTCCCCAGGCTGTATCTTCCTCGATACATATTTGATCAAAGCAATCTTGAGTTCTACGGATATCTACTCAACATGATCTTTGCAACAATATATAGATTACCTTGATCTGAAGCTCAGTTTGAAAGTTATGACCATTTTAATTTTTTCTATCCTAAGAAAAAGGGAAATAACTAACTCTCCTTGTGCAAGAAGCTTCCTCCCTCCTTCCTTGTAGCTTCCTTCTTTCCTAATTATCTCCCTTAGCCACCTAACACTCTCATTTCTCTTCTTTAATTCAAATTTGAATTTCAAATTCAAATTAAATAAATAGAGTCTTCCTTTAATTTGCAACAAGATTGTGGGACCCCCATGGGCGCACATGTGCATGGGGATTCACGCCCCATATGCATGTGGGTGCCATGGGTCTTCTTTCTCTTGAATTTCTTCTCTTTTTTCCTCTCCAATTTCCCTCTAATTTCTTCTCATCAAACTCTCTTCGATGTGGTTCCATTAAATCTTAATTTTCTCTACCAAAAGAAGATTCAATTAAAAAATTAGCATGCCATGTAGAAAAGAATAATGAAATGCACAGGACCCAACTCACATGTATGAATGCACGTGAATACACCACTTTTTATTAATTTTTCATGTTCTAACTACTGATGCAAAGAAAATGAATTATTTCACTTGTGAAATTGGAGATATGAGTGATAAAAATATAATAATGTGAAAAAGGATAATTTCATGAAATCATGCATAAATTTGAACTTTTCAATGATTTTGACTTGAATTCAAATTAGTATGCTCAAATGCATGAAATGATGCAAATCAATGAATTCAATGCAAATTATCCTAAGTAAGTTCATAATTTTACATGAAATAATGAGAATGATGTGTATTGTTATGGACTTATCACCTGTTAAGTGTGCACACTTGACCTCATATGATCAAAAGTGATCATAGTAGTTATAGCAATCCAAGCACATAGCTATGTACTTGTCCAATAAGCCTGGACTAACTGCGTATAATTACTGTACACTAAATGATTACGGTATTACTTGGCAAAGAAATTGGTGGCTTTGTTTTAGTTCAAATTGGAATTTTTAAACGTAAACTTTCGGCCATACTGCCTCTTTGCCTCCTACAACAAGTTGCCACAAAAGCGCACTCCATGGTACATTGGGTTGTAAAGGTCTGTCCTTTAGACCCTAAGAAATTTGTAGCCCCACTAAAAGTATATACACAAATTCTCTTCAACATGGAATCATCTAAATCGACATTCCAAATAATATTACAATTGTTGGGTTTTGTCTTGTATTCCGATTTAGCCGGATCGGTCGTTTGGTTTAGCCAGAATTGAGGCTCAGGATTAAGGATATTTTAGTCATTATATATAATTTCCACTTTTTTGGCCAACAAGAAGAACCCATACATAATGACTAAAATACCCGTAACCCTGAGCCTCGGTTCTGGCTAAACCAAACGACCGATCCGTGTAAACCGAAACACAAGACAAAACCCAACAACAATACCCTTCCAGATATGAAGATCCCTGAAAATTTTAATTCATATTGCATAAATGTGTTAAGAAATCTAAGATTTAAAAAAAACAAACAAACAAAATTTCAACACATAAATCAGGATTACTAAAAAGTCCACTCAATTTTCGAATAACATATGCAATATCAAGTTAGTACATACATGTAATGCATTACGCGATCATAATTCTTGCATATTCCTCTTGTGACCCAATCTTTCCTCATATGATTGAAAAGTAGGTAAACTGAAAATTTGATTGAACATATGCATCGATGTAATCAGATGAATTAAGATACATTTTCATATTAAAGAATTTGTATCCCTAATAGAACACTAGAAAGACTGAAGTCTTTAATATAAAAACTGAGCCTATAAATTGTACTATTGGTACAATCAAAATCAGTAGAAAATCATCTCTCTCTCTCTCTCTCTCTATATATATATATACACATTGACACTCTTATTTTGAGGAAATTTGGAATAAATATATTTATCATTTATTTTGAATCCAAATGATAAAAACCACTTCATCAAATTTGTCATACCTTTGCCCAAATATTAGATTTAAAAAGTAGAGGGATAAATAAATTATCAAATTTTATATTTGTGCCTAAGAACTATAAATTCCTTATGTAGATCCACATGAACCTTTTCTTCCTATTCATCATGAAGGAAAATTGTATTTCAGAACCATTGATGAATTTCAAAATTATGAATAGATTCCAAGGAAACCAATTTTATCTATTGTAAATATTGTGAGATCCATTTCCAATCCATTTCCATTGACCCCAGATTAATCATCTAATTATTGAATCTATTATCATTACATCTGACCTCTTCACGTAAAGCCACATCCTAAGATTTCAGAACATAGCTTTATGATCATCTTTCTTATTATAAACAATTAAAATTCCATGCTTTTTTTTTCTAGTTTATACTACAACAAATATATAAAAATAAGAACAAGCAACTAAACCTAGAGGAATAAACAACATTTTAAATTTTAAACTATAACTTTAGAGTCTGCTATTGTTGGCATGCAAAAAGTTTCAAGAAAATTCAAAAGAAAAATCAAATAAAAGAGTGGCCAGATGAGAAGCTAGGAAGCTTCTCTTGAAGTTTGGAAAGAAATAAGGATCAAGATTCTCAAAAAGCAAAGTCAAAATGGGCAGTAGTTGACTACAAAGTGCAGCAGCTGATGGTACAGTCAAGTAGTCAATGGAACCAGGAAGTAGCCGAATGAAAAGGGAAATAGCAGATCCATCCAACTCATCAAATGGCCAATTAAGATTCGTTCAAATCATTAAATGGCTGATTTCAAGCTTATTAGCATGATTCAAGGGATCAAATCTCGGCTGACTACATAGCAAAGTTGGCATAGAGTAGCCGATTGCACAAATGCACAATCGGCTACTCCCAAAATTAGATTTTTTTCCGCTAAAATTACTCCCTTCCTCAAACAGGCAAAGGGACTGTCAAGCCTATATATATAACCCCATAGGCGACCCTTGAAGTTATCAAGCACCAGGCACGAAGCATTAGACTGAACAAAAAAAAAAAAAGAATTCAAGAAGCAACACGTATGATGTCTTTAGATTCGAAGCTATAAGGTACTTAACGTCTGAGACACAATTAGAGGATTCAACTTAGTACCTCATGGCCATAAATAATTCGACAAGAACCCCATGGAGTTCTTTTGAGACTTTCTTCGTCTTCTTCACTTAGGAGTTGAAGGAGTTCATGGATTAAATTGTGTTCACTCTTCCAGAATATCACCACGGTGATACTTAAGATAGCACAGCTATGGGCACTTCACTTAGTTTAAAAGAACAGTAACTCCTGAAATTCGCACTTTGCACATTTGGAAAAACATGTGATAGATTGCGAAGAATGCTCAATCGACTTAAAAAGGCGGTAGCGATTGTTTGGACACAAGATGATAGGCAAAACCCCTGAATCAGCTGCTACCTTTTGGTAGTCAGCCATTCCATTCTTCATTTTCTTTTATATCTTTTGTGTGAATTTTTGGTTCATTTTTAAATCTTTTGCCAAGGGACGATAATTCGAGACTAAGTGGGGCAGTTACACAAAAAAAAAAGAGTGTAAGTAACTTGCACCTAGGAGGTCAGAGAATCAAAACCCATGCAAATTAAACTTGAGCATGAAAATGGAAAAACCATTTTTTTTCTTCTCGTGTCTTTTTAGTTTTTCAAATGAGTTGTGAAGTTTCTCTCACACAATCTCTTTTCCAAGCGAACTGAAAAGATTGGCTCCGTCAATGAGAAAAATTAAACTCTTGTTTGATTGAAACTTCGCAAAAGAAAAGGCAAAAATTAAAAATAAAAATTCAAGAAAAGAAAAAGAAAGAGAGAGAGATTGATAAATAGATGCATCAAAGATGCATGGTTGATAGACGATCCCAACGCACATGCAGTTGGCTATCCCTGGTAAAATGTGGAATATGGGTTTTTTCCTCTCATATGATAACCCCATGGCTCCGACGCGACGAACTTTGGTGGCAGGTGGCCGACTGATTCTCTTCCTTTTGGAATTGATCTAGTAAAAAAGACCACTAGTGCCAAAATCTATCCTTATGGCATAGCGAACGCTCAATTACCCAGCTTTCTCCTTTGTATAAGACAGAGTCTAAATGATTTGGTTCAAGTCATTTGTGCTAGCATTTTTGCCCCACACTTCAACCAAACTGGGTTAGACCTAACTCTTTGCTCTTCGTGTTTGGGGGCCATTCCTTCCGCATATAGAATGTGATTGGTTTAGAAACAAAGACAAAGGGTTCTACTGTATAACTTATTTATGTTAGCGTATGTTGCAGGCCCAACCATGAGTTCACTCGTGACTATCTTTCGACGAGACCAAGGATTACATGTTTAAGCTCCCAATCACAAAATCCTGCTTGTCTCCGAGCCAACAGACATAAGCCAAGACTAAAGTAAGCACCATCTCAACTAGGATCTTAGTCTTCTGATGATCCACATTGATCGAAAGTACTTCATCTCCGGCTTAACATCCATGCACCAAAGAACAAGATGGAGCCACGTAAACCCTGGGTATTCAAGTACACCCTAACCTCATCGAAGTCCATCTGAAGCCTCAGAAGAAGCCAACTAGAAACAATGAGTCAGTAAAAGGCACAACCGCACTCACAATCTTACTCATTACTAGAGAAAAAAGGGGCCCAGAAGGCTCAGTTCATCGGGTTTGCTCTGAGAAGAACCCAAAGGCAACTGAAAAAAAACTTGGCAGGAGACTATCATCTTGGGATGCGGTACATGGCCCCCTGAGCCTCAACAGTCCATAGCTACACACCCGTAAGAAGACATTTTGGGAAGGCTAGGAAGCAATGCCTTCTCTCCCGTCACATAGAAGCGGGGAAAGAAACTCAGAGTTTCTCGGAACAAATCTCGGACTCATCAACTTGCCTTTAGAAAAGCAGTCGATCCTATTCAGTTCAAGGATCAGTCATGTCACAAGAAGGCCAAGCAGAGTCTGGAGGAGACTGTTGATATTTTGTCACTACCAACTCACAAAATAGTGTTTGATCACCAAGAAAGTCCAGGCCTATGGTGGCCAGGTTCAAATCACAAACATTGGCTGTGGGGTTTGGCAAGAAAACTTCAAGTGCCCGACAGCCAAAGATAACACAAAAGTGGAAAGCAAAAGAGTCTGACCAAGACTTTGCACCTGCCAACATGGTGAGACAGGGCCAGTGCGATGGGTCATAAGGAGCATGCTCCGAACATGGGCTAGGGAACTATAATAAGGTTCAGATGACACTTAAGAGGACCATGTACAGACTATGACTCAGAAGATGACACTGAAACCAGAAGTTCAACTCCAAACTGTTTCTTCGACAGAACCACATCATCACTCAATCCTTATGGCAAAAGGAAGTGGAACAAATTGTGATGATGTCGAAGAAGAAAATGAGCAAGGGTCCAATAACAATGAGGACAGGGAAATTGACAACAATCTCGTTGTCAAACAACAAGGGGAAAGAATAGACCAAATTGCAACACAATTACAAATTCTGGTGGAAAGAATAATGGAATCCGAAGATATCATTCTTCAACATAAACAGACCCAAAGCAAGATACACAAGGAAGAGTGTAAGATTGACTAGCTCATGGCAGAGATCAAAGCCCCGGTTGAAAAGGTGCCTAGGTCAAGCTCGATAGGCTATCACTTGTCTTGAAACAATCAGAAGGCTAACCATGACAAACCTATAACCAACAATGAGGTCACTAAAATGTTGGCGAAGGTCAATGACGAAAGTCGAATGAGGAAGAATGGGCTTGTTCCTAAGTATCCCCCTGAAATGGACTTTATCCCTTTTCCCTCGAGAATCATGCAGCCTGATTTCCAAGGCTACTTAGGAAAAAGTTTCGGGCCGTGACCACATAGTCCACTTCAAGTCATTAATAGGAGGATTGCCAGACATAAGGAAAAATCTTTGCAGAAAAAGAACAAAAGGAAACCCTATGTGCTTGGCTACCAAGTAAAATCCAAGGGACAAGCTAACCCTCGGCTACCCAGAAGGCAGTCAAGTCTCGGCTACCTAGGGAAGTCCAAGGGATAAGTGAACCTCTCGATGGCTCCAGGAATCTCAAAGGGCACCTTAAAGCATTTTCCTGTTCAAATTCAAAGATGGAAAACAAGCTCATCGGAGACTCCAAGCTAATCGGCGACTCCATCCCAAACCTCAAAGTTTTTAAAACTTTCGTAAATCACAAGGAAAAACTTAGGAAAATACCAAGCCAAACTTAAACAAATCATCCTCTTGTTGGAAATTTATACTAAAAGCATACTTTTATGTATTTGTATTTGACTGATTTACTTATTAGTAAAGTTTGTTTTTTCCATCTTAATAAGAATTTGTATGAGCAAATGGTTGCATTGTTATATACTATGCATAAGTGTGTAAATAAAATTGAACTCCAGTTTTCTTTTATTAATCACACCAATGCTATGACGGGTAAATATAGGGTAACCTAGACATCTTGGTAACGTATCACTTCAAAATTCTAAATGTTGTGCGCGTGTGTGCAAACGCAAGCAAGATCAACCAATCACCACACAAGAAGACAAGAAGATTTACGTGGTTCGGCAAAGATGCCTACGTCCACGGGAAACCAATTTCCACTGGGTTCTCTTCCAATCTGTGAAACCACAGCCTTGGAATCTCAGCCTCTCTGACTGACTCACCTTAGGGTTACAGATTACATCTCATATTTATAACTAGTACATCCTTATCCCCCAAGAACTCTATCTCAAGAAAAAGGAAAGTCCTAATACATTAGGAAACTACCCCAGATATAGAACCCAATCATGGTCTGGACCCACATGGCCAACAATCTCCCCCTCCAGACCATGGGGAAGATGCCCTGAACCCCTTACTGGGAGTTCAGTCCGGCCAACTCTGAACACAGCTCCAGCTTTCCCTTAGACACAACCTTGGTCATCATGTCCGAGGGATTCTTGTCCGAATGAATCTTTTCCAGCTTCATGAAGTTTTTCTCGATCACCTCACGAATCCAATGGTACTTGATATCAACGTGCTTCATGCGACCATGATATGTAGCATTCTCACTGAAATCCATAGCACTCTGACTATCACAGTAAACTACATATTCTTCTTGCTTCAAACCAAGTTCTTGAAGGAATCTCTTCAACCAAAGCATCTCTCTCCCTGCTTCATTAGCAGCTATGTATTCCGCTTCAGTTGTAGACTGTGCTGTACACTTCTGTAACTTCGATTGCCAGGAAATAGCTCCCCCTACAAAAGTAAACAGATATCCAGAAGTCGACAACCGACGATCAAGATCGCCTGCAAAATCAGCATCAGTATAACCTTCCATGACTGGTTTTGAGCCTCCGAAACATAAGCACACCTTGGAAGTACCTCTCAAATACCTAAAGATCCACTTCACTGCTTCCCAATGCTCTTTTCCAGGGTTTGCGAGAAATCGACTCACTAAACTCACAGCATGAGCAATGTCTGGCCGTGTACAAACCATGGCATACATGAGACTCCCCACAGCAGAGGAGTAAGGAACACATGCCATCCGTTCCTTTTCATCATCTGTAGAAGGACACAAGCGCTTGCTTAGTTTGAAGTGACTGGCTAGAGGTATGCTAACTGGCTTAGCATTCTTCATGTTGAACCGTTCGAGAACTCGTTCAACATATTTCTCCTGTGACAACCACGGCTGCTTGGAACTCCTATCACGACGTATTTGCATGCCCAATATCGTTCGTGCGGGACCCAAGTCTTTCGTGTCAAACGACTTTGACATCTCCTCTTTCAACTTGCCAATCAACTTGCTATCCTGTCCAACTATCAGCATATCATCTACATATAAAAGAAGGATGATGAACCGACCATCGATAAATCGACGAACATAGACACAATGATCTGCAGCTGTCCTCCGGTACCCATGACTCAACATGAATGAATCAAACTTCTTGTACCACTGTCTCGGTGCTTGCTTCAGCCCGTAGAGACTCTTCTTCAACTTGCAAACCATCTGTTCTTTTCCTTCTACCTCAAACCCCTCTGGTTGAGTCATGTAGATCTCTTCTTTCAAGTCACCGTGAAGAAATGCGGTCTTCACGTCCATCTGTTCAAGCTCAAGGTCCATGCTGGCGACTAGACCCAAAACGATTCTGATAGAAGTCATTTTCACAACAGGAGAGAATACATCACTGAAGTCGATACCCTTCGTCTGTGCGAAGCCTTTTACCACTAACCGTGCTTTGTGCTTCACCAGTTTCCCATTCTCATCCTTTTTCAGCTTGAACACCCATTTGTTTTTCAGAACATTCCTATCTTTAGGAAGTTGCACCAGCTCATAAGTCTTGTTCTTCTTCAAAGAACTCATCTCATCCTGCATAGCCTTCATCCACTCATCTTTATCAGCATGAGTCATTGCTTCTCGGAAGCTAGCTGGCTCTCCCTCATCAGTGAGCAACACATATTCAGATGCAGGATACCTAGTTGATGGTTGACGCTCTCGGGTAGACCTCCTAGCTGGAGGTTCCGTGGTTTCAATCCGAGGAGACTGCTGCTCCCCCTGCTCAACACCCTTATCATCTGGCAACCCCTGTGCCTCATCACGATCCGGATCGTTTTGTCCACCTTCTCCACCTGTAGTCTGCACCGGAGAAGGAGTCGGTGTGAGATCAACCACTCCATCAACTTTCGCAGAAGACTTATCAATCTTTTCAACATCTCCAAAGAACTGATCTTCATGAAAAACCACATCCCTACTTCTGATAAGTTTCCTCTTCTCTGGATCCCATAATCTGTAGCCAAACTCATCTCCACCATAACCAAGAAAGATGCAACTCACTGCCTTATCGTCCAACTTGGAACGCTGCTCCTTTGGTACATGTACAAACGCTTTACACCCAAACACCTTCAGATGTGAATAGGAACATTTTTACCTGTCCATCTTCTCTCTGGAAGATCATAATTCAAAGGAACTGAGAAGGATCTGTTAATCAGATAAACGGCAGTCAGAACGGTTTCACCCCAGAAGGACTTAGGCAACCGTGCTAATTTTATCATGCATCTCATCTTCTCAAGAATAGTGCGGTTCATTCTCTCTGCCACACCATTGTGCTGTGGAGTACCAGGAACTGTCTTTTCATGTCGAATGCCATGCTTCAAGCAATAGCTTTTGAACTGGTTGGATGTGTATTCACCCCCATTATCTGAACGGAGACACTTCAAAAGTTTACCTGTTTCTCTTTCAACCTGGACATGAAACTGTTGAAACATCTGGAATACTTGATTCTTTGATTTCAACGGATAAACCCAGACTTTCCTGGATGCATCATCAATGAACGTGACAAAGTACTTATTGCCACCCAATGATTCTACCTCTATGGGACCACAAACATCAGAATATACCAAATCCAACACATTGGATTTCAATGTTGATGTCGAAGAGAAAGCAACCCTATGCTGTTTACCATATAAACAATAATCACAAGGGTCAAGGGACATACCTTTGGAGTAAGGAATTAAATCCTTCTTTGCCAACATCTGCAAGCCTTTTTCACTCATATGACCAAGCCTCTTATGCCACAGATTCAGAGAGGAATTGTCTTGAACTGCATTCAACGCATCTTTGCACAGCTTGACTTGTGTTTTGTAAAGAGTATTACCTGCTGTACCTCTCGCAATAACAAGAGACCCTTTAGTGAGCTTCCATCTGCCATTTCCGAAGTAATTCTCATAACCAGCACGGTCCAATGCAGTCCCGGAAATCAGATTCAACCGCAGATCAGGAACATGTCGCACATCTTTCAGCGTCATTGTGCAACCAATATCGGTTTTAATGCAGATATCACCGATACCAACAATATCTGAATGACTCGTGTTGCCCATCTTCACAGTACCAAAGTCACCTGCTTTGTATGTCGTGAACATCTCCCTGCAGGGATTAGCATGGTAGGATGCTGCTGTGTCAACAACCCACTCAATCTGACCATCTGCAACACTCAAACACTTATCATCATCGCCGGCGAGCACCACTACTTCCTGTTCCAAAGTAGCTGTAGTGTTATCATTGTCATTCTTCTTCTCATTGTTGGATCCTTTCTGTTCCTTCATGGCAAAACAATTTTTCCTGATGTGGCCCATCTTGCCACAGAAAAAGCACTTTACAGACTTTTTCTTGCTCTGTGATTCACTGCTAGACTTAGACTGTGATTCACCTTTAGACTTGCCACGACCCCCCTTTGGTCCTCTACTCTTACTCCTTCCCCTGTTCTCAGTAACAAAGGCCTGTGCATTATCTGTCCCTGCAGATTTCCGTCTTGTTTCTTCATTCTGTAGGCTACTGGTAACCTGACTCATAGATAACACACCATCTGGAGTAGAATTGCTCAAGGAAACAACCAATGTCTCCCATGAATCTGGCAAAGAACTCAGAAGCAACAAAGCTTGCATCTCATCATCAAGGATCATCTTCATAGTGGCTAACTGATTTACCACACTTTGGAACTCATTAATGTGATCTTCGATCTGACCACCATCCTTGAATTTCATGTTCACAAGCTTTCTGATCAAGAAGGTTTTGTTCACCGAGGTCTTTTTATCATACATTGCTTCTAGCTTTTTCCAAAGGGTATTCGCATTGGTTTCATTAGACACGTGGTGAAATATACTGTTATCAACCCACTGTCTGATGTGACCAATCGCTTTTCTATGCAATTTGATCCAATCAGCATCTTGCATATCTTTCGGTCGGGCACTATCCCCCTCAACGGGATCATGGAGGTCTTTACAATAGAGAATATCCTCCATCTTCGGTTTCCAGATCAACCAATTGGAATGGTTGAGCTTAACCATGGTAGTGTTGATAGTATTGTTCTCCATCTTAATCAAAATTAAGTAACAGGAAAAACAAATAATTAACACTGACCTCAACTCCTGCACCAAGCTGTAGATCTCGTCAATACGAGTACGCTGGAAGAAACGGATCTAAAATCCGACCCCGGATGGCTCCGATATCGCAAAAAACGGTTTTCTACGCTTCTGATTTGGTCAAACTCCTTGTTGACCGTCAAACAGCCAATCTTCTTCCACTAACACGTAGATCTGCTCGAAACGAGTCCGTAGGCGCAAACGGATCTCCGATCGGACGTCGGATGATCAAGATATCGCAGAAACAAGTTTCTGCCGTCAATCTGGTCAACTCTGGCCGTTGACTGTCTGTCCGATGACGTATGCTGACGTCAGCCTGATGACGTCACTCTGCTGACGTCTGCGGGCGGTGCTGACGGGCTGGACCGTCTGCTTACAGGTTCAGGTCGACCCGACCCGACCCGAACGGCCTGCACTGCTGACGGACCTGGGCTTGCACAGCGGGTTGGTTCGGACCCAACCCGGAACTTGACCCAACCTGTAGAAAGGGCGCTGGGCTTATCTCTTCTCCGCGGGTCAGGCAACCTGACCCGACCCGACCCAACACCCAAGACCCAGAACGACAGGGTCGTCCCCTTCTCTGCACCTGGGTCTGCAACCCAGTTGCAGGCGGAGCAGAGAGGCCGCGGTCGGGGCTGCTGCGGCTGCGGCTGCGGCTTCCCTGGTCCGGCGACGGCACGGCTACGGGCGGCGGCAACCTGCGACTTGCCGGCGACCTCTGGCAGCGGCGACGGTGAGTGGTTTTTTTTTTTTTTTTTTGTTTTCTTCCTCCGCAGCGATGATTCTTCTCCGGCCTTTTTCCTCAGATCCAAAAAAAAAAAAAATCCGGTGATACTCCAACGAAGATCGCAGCGTCTGGAACCGTTTCACTTCTTCTTCTTCCCGAATCGGTTTCTCTGTCTGCAAACAGAGATGCCCGAGTGACGTGTGGCCCAGCAAGAGATCAACCTTGATCTCTCCTCTTCCCGTTGATCTTCCACGCACAATCAATCGCTCTGATACCACTTGTTGTGCGCGTGTGTGCAAACGCAAGCAAGATCAACCAATCACCACACAAGAAGACAAGAAGATTTACGTGGTTCGGCAAAGATGCCTACGTCCACGGGAAACCAATTTCCACTGGGTTCTCTTCCAATCTGTGAAACCACAGCCTTGGAATCTCAGCCTCTCTGACTGACTCACCTTAGGGTTACAGATTACATCTCATATTTATAACCAGTACATCCTTATCCCCCAAGAACTCTATCTCAAGAAAAAGGAAAGTCCTAATACATTAGGAAACTACCCCAGATATAGAACCCAATCATGGTCTGGACCCACATGGCCAACACTAAACTCGTCTTATTAAACTATTATACAAGAACCTTCATTGTTAAATAACTAAGTGGGAGAGGGAACCTCTTAGTTCCCATGGTCTTCATCATTGTTTTGTAGGAGATGTAATTGATTTATGTGTTGACCTTGAAGTCTTCTTTCTCATCGGATGAGTTAATTATGGAATCTCCAGTTCAAATTCTTAGATGGATGATTTAGGGCAATTATTAGTATAGGTCACCTCTCCATCTGATGAGACCGAATACAGAATAATGGACCTTGAATTAAATAATGGTATACACTTAGCTATAAATAACAGTATGCTCTTCATCTGAGTCATTGCTATTATTTATAGGACTAAAATCATGGCAGCTATTTGGTTTTACTTAGCACAGTTTGTTGCCTTGATAGTAAAACTAATAGGTTCTGTCCTATCTAAAAAAAATAAGTATGGTAGAAGTCCTCACGTTGAAGCATACTATGCACAATGTTTTATATTGCTGTCAGATTCTTTTATTAATTGGCAGAGGGAGCCTTTTCCTTTTATTTGAATCCAAAGTTTATTTACCCATCATGATTTGTTGATTATGTAATTTTCAGGATTTAAGATGGGAACTTTAAATCCACTTGCTGTAATTCTCAAAGAACATAAACTCACTGGATCAATTATATTGACTGGAGAAGAAACTTGAATATTGTGTTAACAGCTGAAGAGTACAAATATGTGCTCACTGAGGTGTGCCCAGAGAAACCTCTAGATGGTTGTACCGATGAGGTGGCTGTCCAAGCATACAAAAAATGGATCAAGATTGATGAGATGGCGCGGTATTACTTGTTAACATCTATGTCAAATGTTTTGCAACATCAGCATTAGTCTTCTATTGCATATGACATCATGTATAGTCTCAAGGAGATGTTTGGTGATCAGGATCAGGCAGCAAGGCAGGTTGCCATGAAATAATTATTTAACACTAAGATGGCTAAAGATACCTCTATAAGGGACCATGTTCTGAAAATGATGGGACACCTCAATGAACTGAGGTCCTTAGAGCTGAAATTGATGGGGAAACCTAGGTCGATATCATTCTCCAGTCCCTAACTAATTCCTTTGAGAATTTTTGCCTACATTACAACATAAACAAGCTCAATTATTCTCTGGCGGAATTACTCAAGGAACTTCAGGCTATTAAGGGTCTTCTGAAAAAAGTCAACTAGTGTTCACGTTACTAAAAAAGGTTTTGTTTCTACGCTGAAAGGCAAGAAGAAATAGAAAAAGGGTCAGAATCGTAATGCAGTTCCTTAATGTGGCAACGGACCTCAGGGAGGAGTGAAAAAGCCTAAGGGCAAGTGTTTTTATTGCAAGCAAGCAGGGCACTGGAAAAAGTAATGTCCAACTTATCTCAACAAAGTGAACAATAAAGTTAACTTTCATTCACTAGTTGTTGAATCATGTTTGGTGGTTGTATCTACTGGTACCTCGTGTGTAGATACGAAAGCCACTAATCATGTTTGCAATTTTTTGCAGAAGTTCCAGGAAACCATGTAGCTAAGTGATGGAGAGATTTATTTGCTTATGGGTGATGCTACGAGAGTGGCAGTAGTTGCAGTAGGAGATGTTTGTCTTAGCTTTAATAAAGATAGGACTTTAATTTTAAAAGATTGTCTTTATGTTCCCTCTATTAGGAGAAATTTAATTTCTGTTTCCAAGTTGATTAGAGACGGATATTCTGTTTATTTTAATAAATTTGTGGTTATTAAGTACAATAAGTGTTTTATCTATTTTGGTTCATTGGTGAATGATCTTTATATTGTTGATCTTATCTCTCCTAATCTGTAACTGACTGAATTGAATACCACAATTACCCTACCATGTAAGAGAAAGAAACCTTCACAATTAAACCAAACGTATCTTTGGCATTTACGTCTGGGTCGTATCAATCTAAACCAGATTTCAAGACTGGTTTCAAATGGACCATTAGATTCATTGGAAGTGGAGGCACTTCTAGTCTACAAATCTTGTTTAGAGGGGAAAATGACCAAGTGCCCTTTCTCAGTAAAAGGCTATAGGGCCAAAGAACCATTGGAATTAGTTCACTCTAACCTTTGTGGACCCATGAATGTCTAGGCAAGAGGTGCATTTGAGTATTTCATTACTTTTATTGATGACTACTCAAGGTATGGATACATTTACTTAATGCGCCGTAAGCCCGAATGCTTTGAGAAATTCAAGGAGTATAAGGCAGAAACGAAAAGCATCTAAGTAAGAGTATTAGGCTATGATCTGATCGTGGTGGCAAGTACCTCTTTGGAGAATTTAGGGATTACTTAGCACAAGAGGGGATTACATCCCAGTTGTCTGCACTAGGTACACCTCAACAAAATGGTGTAGCAGAACGAAGGAATAGGACTCTTATAGATATGTTGAGGTCATTGATGAGTTATTTAGATTTGCCTAATTTGTTCTGAGGGCATGCTCTAGAAATGGCTGCGTACATTCTAAACTTAGTTCCATCTAAGTCAGTACCTACTACACCCATAGAACAATGGACTCAGCCATTCTAAACTTAGTTCCATCTAAGTCAGTACCTACTACACCCACAGAACAATGGACTGGGAGCAAACCCAATTTAAAGCATGTTCGAATTTGAGGTAGTCCAGCACATATGCTGAAAGGGAACACAGATAAGTTGGAACTAAGAATGGAAGTTTGCATTTTCGTTAGATATTCCAGAGGAACAAAAGGTGGTTTGTTCTATAATCTTCAAGATCGAAAGGTCATTGTTAGCACCAATGCTCGATTCTTAGAAGAGGACTATGTAATGAACCACAAATCCAAAAGCAGAATAGTTCTAGAGGAATTGAGAGGAGAGAGACCTACCCAAACTTTACCATTACCAGCAGCATAGGAAGAGATACTACAAGATGGAGAATTTGGCTTTCCATTGCAGCGTCGTATTGGGAGGATTGCCGAGTCTCGAGCTGATTATACTCCAGGTGAAACCTCCAACCTGTTGGGTGATAAGCTAGATTAACATGTCTATGATGGTACACCAGTGTTAGTTTTAGCACAACGTAACATTACTCATACACAGACACAGTGTGTGCCGCGTCATAGTGAGAGGGTTGTTCGTCAACTTGATCGGTATATGTTCTTAGGAGAGTCATTTGATAGAGTCCCTGATAAGCTAGATACCGAACCCTGTAACTATAATGAAGTACTCCAAGACAAAGATGCAGACATATGGCAAAAGTTATGAAATCAAAAAAGGTATTTATGTACTCTAATCAAGTCTGGGATCTTGTAGAACCACTAAAGGGGATAAAACCTATCGGTTGTAAGTGGGTATACAAGAAAAAAAGAGGGGTGGATGAAAGTTGAAACCTTCAAAGCTAGGATTATTGCCAAAGGGTTTACTCAGAAAGAAGGAATCGATTATGAGGAGACTTTCTCGCCAGTAGTCATGCTGAAATCCATCCAGATTCTTTTATCCATTGCGGCGCATTTTGATTACGAAATTTGGCAAATGGATGTCAAGACAGCTTTCTTTAATGGAAATCTTGATGAGTGTATCTATATGGTGCAACCAGATGGATTCGTAGCTGAAGGCCGTGAGCACATGTTATGCAAGCTTAAGAGGTTCATTTATGGACTTATGCAAGTGTCTAGATCTTGGAACATTGGTTTTGATCAAGCCATTAAATCTTATGGTTTTGAGCAGAACCCTAATGAATCCTGTGTGTATAAGAGGTGTAACAGCAGTGTGGTGGTTTTCTTAATACTTTTTGTAGATGATATCTTACTCATTGGAAATGATGTCGAGGTGCTGCCTTCAGTCAAAGTATGGTTGATCAATCCGTTCGATATGAAGGATTTAGGAGAAGCTAGTCACATTCTAAGGATCAAGCTCTTGCGAGATCGGAAACAAAGAATATTGGGCTTATCTAAAGCAGTTTATATTGATGCAATTCTTGCCCATTTTAGCATGAAAGATTCTAAAAAACGATTTCTTCCTTTCAGGCATGGAATTACTTTATCCAAAGATCAGTGTCCTAAGACACCTGATGAGATAGAAAAAATGAAGGAAGTACCTTATGCTTCAGCGGTGGGAAGCCTCATATATGCAATGCTATGTACTAGACTTGATATTTGTTTTACTGTTAGCATGGTTAGCAGATACCAGTTTAATCCAAGAAGAGAATATTGGACTACGATAAAGCATATAGTTAAGTACCTTAAGAGGACTAGAAATTATATGCTGATTTACAAGGCCGAGAGTTTGATACCCATTGGGTGCATAAACTCGGACTTCTAGTCAGATAATTATGCCAGAAAGTCAACCTCAGGATTCGTATTTACTTTGGAAGGTAAACCCATAAGTTGGAGGAGTGTCAAGCAGTCATGTACTGTTAACTCTGCCATGAAAGCCGAATATGTGGCAGCTTCTGAAGCAGCTAGGGAGGCAGTTTAGCTCAGAAACTTCTTCAATCTCTCCTTTTCACTTCTCTTCCTCTCTGGGTAGATGTTGGGTTTTCCACCCATTTCGATTGGGTTCTCTCTCTCCCTCCTCTCTGTCTATGCTTTGAGGTAAGTGGGTTCTTCAATTCTTCTTCTCCAATTTGGATTTTCCATCTCTCTTGCTGTGTTCTCATACTTGCATGTGTTGTTACTTTGCTTTGCTTGGGTTTTTAGTTGGATTGGAGCTTGCCTTCAGTGGTTTGACAAAGCTTTGAGGCAAGTATAAGTACAGGAATGTATAACACATATGGGTATATTGTTGATTGCTGTGATTCTCTTGTTCTTACATGCTTGACATGATCTACAGCCTAATTCTATCACTTTGGCTTCATTGGAGCTTGTTTTGCTTCATTTGCACATGAAATTGCAGTTTCTGTAACTATCCCGATTTCGTTTTCTGTATTGTACGGCTACGCCGTAACGTTGTACGGCTCAGACTCCAGAGATTTGAATTTTGAATTTTGTCTTATGGCTAGGTTACGGTTAAACCGTAAATTGTTCTACGGCTGAGCGTAAGCTAACCGTGACCCAGCCGTGAATTAACACTCTGATCAGTCGAAACTTTCTGATTCCAGTACTCTTACGGTGAAGCTACGGCTAGGCTGTGGACTCCACCGTAGCTCAGCCATAAAAGGTATCAGATCAGAGGTGGAAGATGACCAGTTTAGCCGTGTTCTGAAAGAAACCACGGCTAAGCCGTTGTGCATATTACAGCTAGGCCATAAGCTGTTGACGGCTAAGCCGTAGGTCACCCACGGCTAAGCCGTAGGTCACCCACGGCTAAGCCGTAAGACTTGGAAAAAGAGTTGAAATTAAACTTAGGCTAATGTTGTGACCTTGTAGGGCTTATATACAGGTAACCACTCATATAAACCGGCCCAATGGATTCTTTGGACCACATGAATAGTCTGTTAGGCTGTGACTCATTCATGTGAGCGTTGGCTTACTGTTAAGCACCTCCCCATGGGTGTTGGTTTAAGGGACTTCGGTGCACGTGAGGATTACATTGTAACACTTTGATGGCAACAGTGGATCGAATAACTTAAAACTACATCATCATGCACGGTTAGTGACAGTGAACAACTAGATTTGATTTGGCTTGTAATTACCCTTGATTCCGTGTTAATCTAAGATGCATTGCATATTGCTTACAGTTTTGCTCTCTGTTCTGCTTATCTATGTTTATGCATGACGAGATCGTTTTGCTTTTGTTCTGTATAATTGTTTTATTCTTCGGTCTGTACTATGCTTTGATCTACGCCGTGCTTTGACTTATTTTACGCTATGCTTTGTATACCTCTGGCTTTGTACATCTCTGATTCACTGGGTATTCCCAAGTGGCTCTGCCCAGAGATTTATACGTGAGGATAAGATCCAGCCTTTGCCGTCCGTGAGTCTAAAGCGGAAAATCTCCCTTCTTTTGGATTTGATTTGATTGGTATTAGTCTGGCTCTACTCAGCCTTAGCCCTAGGATGCCCGACGGGGTTACCTCTAGCTTGATTCTCTGTTCTCTGTATCGCTGCAGTGTAGCTTTGTCTTGGGACTCCGGAACCCAGGAAACCGAGACCCACTTGTACCCATGGCCAGGTCGGTGGTGTTCTCATCTGTCTGCTCTGTCTGCTCTCTATGTGAGAGAATATGGTTAATGTAGTAGCTACTTAGTTTAGTATTTCTATGTTTTGATTCATTTATCATGCCTTACTTCTATGCACGATTTGCTTAGCATACTAATATGAAACTCTATATTTAATCTTCTGTCATTATTCACTTTGACACTATGAGTGTTTCGTCCCTGTTACTTATAATTGCTGGATCGTTGTATTCATTGAGTTTTCTGTGGTGTTGCAGGCACAGATCCCTTGTCCGGCTCCCCGGCGGTCGAAGAGACCGCAGGGCAGGACCTAGAAACACCCTCCGGTATGGCAGAGTGGGCTTGATTACTTTTGCCGAGTGCGTACCTGCATATCATCAGTGTTTTGGTTCCTTGGAGATTTTGTATCTTGTACTTCGGACTCTGTTACTCTGTATTATTTTTGTACATCATGTTTTTTTTTGTGTGTACTCAGCCTTGTATTTGGTTTTATATCTGTGTGTGTTATCTACATCTTTTTCCCATTTTGCATTTTGGTTTTCCGCTCGTTCTCTTTTGTTGTGCTTGCTATGATATCTACAGCTTCCTCGTTCGCTTGCTTCGCACGTGTTAGATCCCTTGTGTGCGTGTATTTGGACTGGGTTTGGATGCACGTGCACGGGAGTATGTGTGTCACTGGTTTGGCTTTTCGCTAACCCCCGATTTCTGGGCTCGGGTTGTGACAGTAGCCGAATGAGTTAATTCAAGACCGAACATAGTCAAAGATCATTAACATAGGGTCAAAATAGCTCACAGACAAAGATATGAAGATTTTCTTGAAGTTTGGAAAAAAATAAAGATCAAAATGAAAAAAAAAAAAAAAGAAAAACAAGTCAAAATGGGTAGTTGCAAGTTGCATAGCGCAGTAGGTGATGGAACCAAGTAGTAGCCAAATGAATAAAGGAAATAGCCGATCCATCCAACTCATCAAATAGCTGATCAAGATTCGGTCAAACCACGCAATGGCTGATTTCAAGCTCATCACCATGATTCAAGGGATCAAACTTAGCTTACAACCAAGCAGAGTTGACCAAGGTAGAGTAGCCAATTGCACAAATGCACAATCAGCTACTTTTCCCAAAATTAGATTTTTTTTTTCATCTTAAATCACTCCCTTCCTCAAATGGCCGGTGGGACTTTCAAGCCTATAAATACCCCCCATTGGCGACTGTTGAAGGCATGAAGCAGACGGCATCAAGCATCAGACACGAAGCATGCTGGCATCTGCTATCTTTAGATTCAAAGCTACAAGGTACTTAACCTCTGAGACACAATTAAAGGATTCAATTTAGTACCTTAGGGCTTCAAAGAATTTGATAAGAACCTCAAAAAGTTCTAATTCTTTTGAGACTTTCTTCTTCTTCTTCTTCACTTAAGAGTTGAAGGAATTTATGGATCAAATTACATTCACTCTTCCAAAATATCACCATGTGATCCTTAAGATAGCACAACCATGGCCACTTCACTTGGTTCAAAAGACCAATAACTCCTCTCAGAATTCGCACTTTACACATCTAGAAAAACAAGTGCTATAGTACGAAGATTGCTCGATCGACTTAAAAAGAGGGTAGTGATTGGTTAGACACAAGAAGACACGACAAAACACCTATATCAGCTACAGCCTTTTGGCAGTCCACTATTCCTTTCTTCCCTATGTCTTTCACGTAAATTTTTGCTTCATTTCATAAATCTTTTGCCCAGGGTTGATCATTTGAGACCAAGTAGGGCAGTTGCACCAAAAACAAAAAAAAAAAAATGTAAGCAATTACAATCAGGAGGTCAGAGAATCAAAACCCACGTAAATTAGACCCGAAAATGAAAATGGAAAAACCATTATTTTTATTCTCATGTCTCTTCTAGTTGTCGAATGAATTGCGATGTTTCTCACTCAAAATCCCTTTTTCGAATGAACAGCTATAGACTCTTAGTTTTCATTATTCATGAAGATAATTGAAATGTATGAAAATTCATCTAAGGAATGGGTGTAAAGGTATTCTTAAAAATTTAGCATCCCGGGATTCAAAATTGTGTTGTTATGTACAACACTACTTTATTCACATACCTACTAGACTTTATGCTTTACAAAATATATAGATATTCAGAACAAGGAATTAAAGCCTCTTTGACCCAATTATGATCGCTTAAAGATTTAGGAGCTAAACTATATCCTTACACCCCCATATTTTTAGGCAAATAATGTTAAATTTTATACTCATTCAAAGTAAATAGGGTGTAACACAAGGTTTCTTATTCAAGATCCTATATAAAATAGTTGATGGTCAAAATGGCTACACCACAAAGGCTGGGCCCCCTTAAAGTCAGAAAATATTTTCATGATATTAGTTAGAATGCAAACTAAGTAACATTGGTAGGCCACATTAAAATCATTATCACCATCATTATCCCGATGTGTCATATATATATAGACAAAAAATTTATTGATTATAAAAATAAATATGCTATAGTTATGTGACTACCAAAACCATGAATTACTCATACAAATAAAGAAGTTGATAGGTGATCCAAAATTTTATGTAATCAACATAAAATGACCTACTACACAATGAAAACTGCATTTAATATACAATCACAAATTATATCATATCATGGCTAAATAAATAAGGTCTAAATATATGGATCTGACACCATTATTGTGCATGACCAAAACGAAAAGAAAACTTTGAGACGCTCATCAGAGCAAATTTGAAAAGCTCATATGTGATAAAAATATGCAAAGGTACTGCAAAATAATAAAAAAAAAAAATCCAAGTATCATAATGGACCTCCTTTTTCTCTAATGAAAACGAGATTGCAACAACAATATGGTCCCATGTGCCAAACAAGTGAGGCCAAATCATACTCTAATCATACTCTATCTACCACCTGCCTAAAGAATATTGTAGCCAGAAAGTGGCCAATAAAAAACATGTGTATAACATGCCAATAGAGAAAGGCCCAACTCCATAAAGGAATTTTTTTAAAGACCTATTCGTTCTAATGGTTTTGAGAACCCAAGAAACTAATAAAAAGGGAAATGACAGATCTCTTGAATAATGTACAGTTTAGATCATGCAAAGAATCCTCATAAGAGTGCATAAAAAAATAAAGTGATTGCATTTTTAAGATCTCTCAAAACAATGAGGATCTAACATATCAAATTTCTCACCCAAAATTTTGGGTGTTCTTAGGATGATCAACTGTTTACATCTAACCAAAGACCCATCAAGAAATATGAAAAAATATGAGTTCACAAAATTTATATAAGAGGGGTTAGGGTTACCTTACCACGATCACTTACGATTAATCTTGATGTAAGAAAACCAATGAATGTTATAATAACAATTTTCATCTTGATGTCTCCACACCTTCATTTTCTGTTTGTAATGTTAATTGACCTGATCTATCATTGGAGGCAAATATGCGGTTATCCATCCATTAAATACACTATCTCAAATGATCCAGAGCCAACCATTGAGAACATAAAACGTCTTAAGATTGTTGGTGTCCATGGAACTGGATGTGTAAAAAGAGAGTAAAATGAATGCTTCAAGTCATATAATCACTTTCTTTAAGACGTTTTCCGCACCCCTTGGTGGATCCAAGTCAGCAATGGGTTAACAAGTGGTTTGCCTCCAAGATACAATGAAGCCCATATAAAGCTGATGTTGGCCTCAATATGTTGTTGTGCCCAATTTATAGAAATTGAAAGGTAACGTGCCTGACTCAAGTGGTCTTTTGTTTAACTCAAGTGACCTTTGGAGAGAGTGGAGAGAACCGTTGGAGATCTGACTTTGGAAAGAGCAATTGGGATTTGAAAATTCTTGGTTTGCAAAAAGGTGTTAACTGTTTGGACGTCGGAAATATGGACATAACTACCATTGTTTGTTGGAACAGCATAACCACCCTTGAGGCCCATTAAGTTAGGTCCAACCTAACCTAGAAGCAATCTGGCTCAACCCAATTAATAACGGGTCAACCCAACCCAATTGCAATCAAACTTAGCTTAATAAAGGACTAAGTCATCTTGGGTTATGCCCGAAAATTTGCAATATGAAGTCGTCCTCATTTTGACTTAAAGCTCCAAGGTTAAGTCCATGAGTTAAGATCCAATTCTATAATAGGCTAACAAGATTAATTAAGGAGATCTCTTATAAATGCCTCTTTCCTCCACAACACATTTGATGTAGGATGTGGTGTAAGGTCCAAACCAAAACTAATCTTACTTATTAATAATTAATCTTGCCTAATGCTAATTCCTCTTCTATTAAGTTTTAGTCTAAATTTCTTAGTTTGGATCAGGGATAGGTAGGTGGGTTTGGTTTGAACCTTACATAGGTAGCTAAAAAGACGTTTTTGTAATTTTAGATTTCATGATTTTATATCACATTTGCATCATTTCATTTGCATCATATGTATTTCGACATGTGGGTCATTTTTCATTCTTGGCCCAACTCGAATTGAGATCATCTTGACCCAAATAGGATCCAATTGCATTATACTAAAAATACATAAAACTAGTTGGACCTAGTTCCAAATTCCAGAAAATTAGGTTGTATAAAACAACCATTTCTACTAATCGACCCTTTTTCCTCTTCTTTCCTCAACTATTGTAGCTTCTTCTTCTTTTTACATTCTGTCTTGCACTCTTTCTCATCAACTCAAACACCTGGAGGCCTTGCATACCAGAAGTATGCGTTCCATCTTCCTCTCTAGCTTGATTTTCACTTGGATCTCTGGAGATCTCCTCCTTCATCTCTTTACAGACCTCCAAGGGTAAGAGCATTTAACCAGTTTCTAGAAATTTTGTTTACATTGGATTAGAAGGTCAATTTCATAGCATGCATCTCTTCTCCATCTCCTTTATGCATTTTACATGTGTAGGGTTTCATCATTTGGCATTTTTCTTTCCTTTGAGAGCAAAAGAAATGGATTTTGGGTAAAGCACTACCAAGGTAAGTATTAAGTGTGTATAATCACTGCATGTATGTTTGTATGTATTGATTACTTAAGGAATCCCATGCATAGGCCCTTTTATAGCTCAATTGTCTAATTTATTTGTTAATGAATGGGGCTTGGGTGGCCATTTTGGGTATGAAAAGGGAATTGAAGATTTGGAAATGAAAGGGTGTTTAAAGAGTAATGTTGAGGTGTTTTAAATTGATGAAATGATATAGGAACAAAAAATATATATAGAATGATCAATTTAAAATAGATTCTACTTGGATCAACATTGCTTCAGGTCCAATTGATCAGACCAAGACCCGATCGATCGTGCAAAGGTTCTGGATGAAGGTAAAGGCTCATCAGGCCTTCTCCGTTCGTTTGAATAAGGACCCGATCGATTGGATGACCTCTTTGGATGGCTTGATTAATCAGGCCTAGGCTCCTATCGATTGGGCATCCTTGATGATTGATTAACCCATTTTATTCTTATTTGAGGGTCAATTATAGATTGACCAGGCCTTATCTCAAGCCTCCATTAGGATGAGTAATTTGACCATAGAATGATGACATGGATTAAGGGCCCTGTAGGACCTTAAAAATAGTACCTTTACCCAATAAGATACGACTATTGGTAATTAATTATAAGAAAGAAGAGTGTAGAGCTGTCACTCAATCCCTCTTTTTTTTCCAAATAGTTCTTATGTCACGTCATGGTGTTAGTATAAGAAATGGTGTCTATAGCTTACATAATGTAACACCAAGAGTTTTAGTAAGAAACTGACACTAGACTTTTTATGAATGCATCGTGTTGAATGACCAGGAACCATAGATTATCTTAGGTTAAATATTCTTGTTTAACCTTTTAATTGAATGCATACATATAGTTAAATGAAGCCATGACCTCAACATAATTAGATCATGTACGCATTCTCCTAGTGAACCTTAAGACAAAATTTAGGCCAAAACCTATGTGCAGCAAGAGCCCGTGGGTCAAGAGTAGGTAACCAGGGTTGAGACGGTTAGTGTAGAATTAGCTTATACCTGTTGACATACAAACAACTCAGAAGAAATTCATAACCAGTTCAGCAAATCAAAAGGTAAGTCAAGGCTCAAACATAGCTCAAACACAACAAAACAAAGCACAAACAACTTAAAGACAAAGCCTAAGAAGGCACCTTGAAGTTTGAAGATGAAAAAAGTCAAAACACTTCAAAAAGTGGAAAAAACTACATTGGCCGACTAAACAAATAAGTGGCCGAATATACACTGGGCGACTAAACGGGTTAGCGTCTAAGGATACACTAGCTGACAAAGGAAAGTGCCTGGCCAAGAGTTAAAATTTTAACGACTCAGTGAGTGGCCGATTGAGATCTAGAAAAAATCATTCTGAGGCTGATTGACATGATTCAAGAATGAAGATCTTGCTGCCACCTCTGAGAGCTGACTGTCGGAGGGTAGCCGACTGCACAAATATACGGTTGGCTACCCCCTCCCCCCGTATAAATTAAAGTTAGCTTAATCTTCCCCCTACCACAACTTGGGCCCTCATTCCATGACAACAATGCAATACATAGTGCACAATAGTATATCAGTGCTTACAAAACAAAGCAAAGGCACTTAAGGCTCTCTAGATTCTCCTCGAGAAGGCTCCAATGCTTAGACTTCTTCAAGTTCAAGCTTTGAGTTCACCAATGAAGTACTTGATCTTTTAAAAATAATTAGTAGGACATTGCCTTGATTCGAAAGGATCTCTAAAGAAGATAAGTCGTTTGAGATTTTCTACATTCCGTTCAATTAGGAGTTGAAGGTGATACAGATACAACTATGGTCAACCTATTGGTATAACACTATAAATGATCCGTGCGGGCAACCATGACCATAGAGCGTTTGTTCTAACTCCCCTTGGGATTCCACATTCAAGGAAAATGGGTGATAGGTTATGAAGATTTCTCAATTAACTTAAAATACATAAAGGCGGCACACTTCTCCTGATTAGTCTCCTTTATCTTTTTTATGTAAATTGTAAATTTTCATTATTTTCTTTCCTCTTGTAAGTGTTGATCATCTGAGACTAAACAGAGGGAGGGGGGGGCACTGTGATAAAGAGAAAATAACACATAAACAAACTTGCACCTGGGAGACCAGAACGCAAAAGAACCCACGAAAAAAAAAAACCTCAAAATTGAAGAAAGTCAAAAGTTTGACATTGCTTGCTTTCTTTCTCTTTCGTGTTTTTTTCCTTGCTTTCCAAAAAAGGGCGAGCACAAAGCTTAGCGTTTTTTGTGGGAATAGACCAATACAAGCCAAATAAAAAGTTTTATTTGATCAACACTTGAATAAAAAATTTTGCATGGAGAGTAGTTGTACTGATGCAAGGATCGGCTACCCTCCTAAAAAATAACAGGATCTTCCCTTGGGTTTATAAATTTTGATGTAATATGCTGAGGTAGCTATAAGCCACCTCAAAGTTTGACCAGGTGTCATGGTGAACACTAATTCACTATAGTCCTTGGAACAGACATGGTCCATGGGGCTCTTTGAAATTAGTTGCGCTAAATGTTGAACTACGCCAGATCTGATCCTTGTCTCTTACTTCAGGACCAATCCCTTCACATCCAAAAGATGTGAAGAGAGTTGGAAAAGAGAAAGAAAGAAGTAATATTGTTAGTCTATCTAAATAGTGTGGTGAACATTCATTCGTTGCAGTGGTTAGAATAGAGGAGTCTACATGACTAGTTTGGGCCGATTGTGCTAAATTATTACAATTCGGTCAAACCAAGTCGGACCCAACCTCCCACTACAAGATCACTCCTTTCGCGTCAAAATATGAATGGGTGGGAACCAAGAGAAGGGGGAAGTATTAGAATACTCACTTGGTCAACCTATTTTATAAGACTAATTACCACCTTCATCATCATCTTATGCCCGTTCCGACACTCCCTCACCCATGCCTAATCCGCACCAAGCAGGCTCACTCAATCCAGGGATAGCATGACCAGGATCTAGCTACCGATGCAACCTAGGTCCTGGCCACCCGCTTAGCTAGAGTCCCAATCCCTAGAGGACCCACACCATTTGCGATTAACATGGCACCATCAAGACTCCATGTTCCAGAGAGCACGGGCCCAACAACTACACCGTGGGTTTCTAAGTATGCCCAGAACCTTTTTGGAGTCAACCTCTGGCCCAAAAAGTAGTTAGCTAGAAGAAGGATAACCACACCACAAGGATGTTACTCCATTAGCCTCCACATCTTTGAAGAGGCAAGCGGGGCCAGAACAGCCCAATTCACCCCATATAAGTTATTAGGCCAGAAGAAAACTTAGCAGGAATCCATAGTGCTTGGATTCAGCACTTGGTCTCCTAGACCTCAGAAGACCCAAAGAATTCCACCAGTAGATGAACCCTTGGGAAGGCTTGAGAACAACTCCTTTTATCCTCTGGCCGAAAAAGAACACAACCAAAAGTCTTAAAGGACTAAATCAATTGCTTAGTACAAAATCTGAGTGCAACGGTGGAGGAGCCAGCAGAACACGGCAACTACTGCTGAAATTCTATCATTGCCAGATGGGAAAAAGCCCATGCTACCTAAATCTCAATCAAGAGTCACAAGGCCAAAATTGGTAGCACCCTCTTCACCTCTCAAAGTTGTCCAGAAATGAATCGTGAAAGAAACTAACATATTTGTCGCACTAGTCATTATGGTCCAACACGGGTCCACACAGTGGGTCACTAGCAGCATGGCTCAAAGATGGGTCTCCCAGCCACCCACCACCTCAAAAGGACCTTCAGAAGGCCATGTCTAGACATATTATAGATTGGACAACAATATTGATGTAGATGAAAACATCATTACCTGCACCTTCTCCTCAGCTGAACCCCACCGGTATTTAGTTTTCATGGCCGAAGGAAGTGGGACAAACCCAAAAAATGTGGAGGAAAATGAACTTGCCTCTGACAATGACAAAGATGAGGAGGTGGACCTCAATTGCTTGGTCAAATAGCAAGGGAAGTAGATCAACCAAATCGCTGCTCAACTGTAAGTCCTAGTAGAAAGGACAATGGTGTCAGATGACTCCAATCCTCGACGCAAGTCACCCAAAAGCGTAACCTACAGACTAGATCACTGCTCAAATTAAGGCTTTGATTGGCAAAACACTAGAAGTTGGGACCTCAGGGGTTCACCCTTCTAGTGGCAGCTGGAAAATCAATTCCGACAAACCAATAACCTACAAAGAGGTCACAGAAATCGTGAACAAGTTGGAAGGAGAAAATAGGCTAAAGAAAAAGTGGAAGTTGCCCAAATATCATCTAGAGTTTGACCTAGTCCTGTTCTTTAAAAAATACAAACAACCAACTTTCCAAGCCTATACAGGGAAGGGGTCTGCTCATCAACATCTGGTTCACTTCAAGTCGTTACTTGGGAGTCCACCAAACATAGATGCCTTAAAGATCTGCCTGTTCATCAGCACTATCAAAAGGATTGCTTTTGCTTGGTTTAAGTAAACAACTTGATTACTCTCTCATCTCATGGGCTATACTAGAAGAAAAATACCTACTACACATCTAAGAGGAGGACCAAGCTATAACCCTCAGCTTCCTCAGTAACACCCAGCAAAAGGATGATGTGTCTGCCCAGGCTTTCATCAACAAGTGGAGGGCACTGTTATAAAGATGCATGGAGCACCATAGCAAAAATCAGTGGTGGATATGTGCATAGATAACCTTAAATCTGAGATCTGTGCCATGATGGTGGGCTTGAAGACGAAATAACTCTCCATGCTCATTAAAGTAGCTGTCAGGGCCAAAAATGTCCACAAAAAGCTAGACAAGAAAGAAGGGAAGAGAAGTAATACCTCTATTTCAAAGATGCCCAGAAGCAAGAAGAAGAAATAGGAGGTGTTCAATGTTTAGACCTCTAAGGCATCACTCCAAACTCAGAGCCCAACAAATGAATAGGCTCGTAAGGAGGAGTACAAAAAAAGGAAGAATGTAAAACACTCTTCTGATGAGGATATTGAAGTTATCTTTTGATCCTTAGTTAAAAATGAGAAAATTGAACTTCCTCCCTCCCTCCAAAAGATCAATGAAATGTGGAAAAACATGATGATCACTTTTGACCAGAAATATGACCCAGCGCCCATCAATATGATATCCTATGGGCAATTTGAACTTGTGGTGGTATCTGCACCTCCAACACCCAAAATAATGGAGTTTCAGGTCATAAAAGGGATCCAACACGAGAATGGTTAGATACCCTTCAAAACTAACTTCAAAGAAAAAATGTGGGTCCATCCAGACCTGTTCAGTGAAAGACTAGGATTTGGTCAAAAAATGACATTTGAAGAAAAATAAAAAGGGCAACAAAAGAGCTAGAAAGGCATCCCACGAGGTCCAAACACATCCGGTGATTAAAAGGGTTGAAATAGTCACAGAAGAAATGGATTCCTCCCCAAATGCTAGGAACCGTTTAACACTGGCAGACTTCATGATTCCAATTTGTGACAGTGATGAGGAAGATCCACAAATTTCCAGCTACAACTAGTTATCTTGGGCTGACTATCCCTTAGATTCTGAGAATGAAGATAGGAGAAGTCTACCTTCATTGGATGACCCGGAAGATGAAGAATACCTATCTGATGAGGTCGTAAATGAGGACAACATCTTCTACCTCGAAATGCTATAAGTGACAATGTCCTTTTACAACCCTAATACACTAACAGAAAGCAACTGGCCTATTGAGCAATGGGTAAGGACAGAGGTTTTGCCACAAGGAAATGCTGACCCCTGCCTATTCAATTGACTAAACTAGCAATTCAACCAAGTTTGCCTAGACAATAAGCTTCAGACTTGAGTGGCTGATCGGTAGGACTCAAACACTGAGGAAGAAATACTAGTAGTCCCAAGCTTCATGGTGGCCGACCCTTGCCTACACTTGAACTCTAAAGATACAGGGAATGAAGGCACTAATTCTAGTATCCCAAAAGTAGAAAAGGTCTTCACCACCCAAAAAACTCCAAGAATGGAAGAAATTCAGTCTTGGAAGGGGGGACTTGGTTAGGGAGAGAGTCCAAAGCTAACTATAGCCAGCCTTCCATTTTTTGTGTAAACCTCGCCAGAGGGACATCAATGTAAATTTACTTGAAAATAACAATGAAAAGCTGCCAAGCACCTTCAACTATGATGTTGTAGAGCATTCAAAGCACATTCTAGCATGCCTACACATCCTTGACCTATTACAACTATCAAATGAAACCTGCGACAACTTAATATGGGAGTTACAAGCACTCAATTGTAAACCCCACACAGAGGTGCGTCAATGTAAATGTACTTGAAAATAATAATGAAAAGCCGCCGGGCACCTTCAAGTTAGATGTTCTAGAGGATTTAAAGCACATTCCAGTTTGCCGGCATATCCTTGACCTATTACAAATGCCAAAGGAAACCTGTAACAACTTAATACAAGAGTTACATACACTCACTTTGGAGAACCAAGCTCATATAGAGCAAGTCCACTGGGTTGAGAAAGAATATCAAAGCCAAAAGACCAAAAAGCCAAAAGGATGCCAAGAATGTCTTTCCATCCAAAATGCGGCCAAGGCAATGATCTCCTTCTCAAAAGAAGACTTGCTGCTGGGAGAAACTAAGCACACCTGACCCATTTACTTCACAACACATGTAAAATAAATTCAATGCCAAGAGTGCAAATCAATCTTAGGCTGGCACTTAACCACATCAGCATAACTCCTTTACAAGAATTAGGTATCTAGAATGGGGAGCTATCTAGTATGAACACATCAATATAAGGATGATGGGGAAGTGCAGAACCTAATTGGAGAAATCTGCATCAAATTTCGAATAGGGGGCCTAAAATTTGAAGCCACATTGCATGTCATCAAAATAAGAGCCTATTACAACATCTTTTTTGGAAGACAGTGGCCACATGATTATGCTATAATTCCCTGCATGCTGGATCAGTATTGCAATTACATCGATGACAATGGAAAGTACATAACATCTTCGTAGACAAACAACCTTTCAAAGAAAAGGAGGTACATTTTACAGATGCAACCATGTATACGGAGGAGTTTGACAATTCAAAATCTACGAAAAATAGTGGTAAAGCACCTCTAATGGAAGAATCAATAGATACTCCTTAAGAGAAATCAAAAAGCAAACCGCAAAGGGTCAGATTTGCGAAATAGCTAATTGTGATTAAATAAAAGGACAACCCGTTGGTCATCTCGATAAAGGCCTTCCAACATCAAACCATTGTGATCCAAACCAAAAGGCATAACAAGCCACTTTTGGTGGTGACATCACAAAAGCCAGTCTCCATCATCCAACTAGCCAAAACCAAGCAAGAAGACAATGAATGGGTGTTTAGTTTCATTAATAGATGGCTAGAGATGACTGAAAGATATAAAGACCCCTTCTCAAAGCAAGTTGATCAAACTTGGTATTGGCATGGACTCCAAAGCCACATTTGTTCCAGGATGATCGAAATGAAAATTGAGTCGTGTAATCAGTTAACTAAAATTGCTACAAGGGTAAAAAGAAGTTTTCTGCAAATAAGTTTACCAACCTATCACATTGATTATGAGGTAAACAGAGGAAGAATATGCAAACAATCAGCCTAGGGATGCTACTCCAAGTCAAACAGGAACAAGCGAATCATCTTACAGATTTGTCAACAAATGGAAAAACTTGGCCGATTAATGCCTTAAGATGCCTTCATAAAGAACTCAAATGGCTTTATGCCAGTAGGCACTCCACATTCACATTCAGAAAACCATGATAGGTATGGACTTTCAATAATATGAAGAACTATCCTCGATGGCTACAAACATCAAGAGGAGAACTACCCATTCAATCAGAAGAATTAAAAGGTGTCACTCAATGTTCGCTGTGTATGCTACACATGATTCCAACACTGAATTAGAATTAGACACAAATGAGTCTGCAGGAAAGGAATCACCAAACCAACTTCCCCTCCCTGCATCCGTGAACAGTTCTGGTCCCCATGTATAGTGCTCAAGGGGTCACTCTCCGTGGTTGGGCCAACACGATAAACCCCACACCTGATCATTTTCTCTCAAATAGATGATCATCCCATTGCACATCTCTTCAAAGAAATTACAAACCAAGGGCAAGTAAGGTTCCACCTGTATAGTTGGGAATCCCACTAGATAATGAAAAAGATAAGGTATGATTTCAGAAAACCAACCCAGCCTGGGAACCAAAAAGGTCTCCTAGTCCTTTATGATGGATGGCATGATGCCTGAATAGCGGGATGAGTACAAATACTAAGGCCGTATCGACACTTATACATACAATTAGGGATATATTCCTTCCGACAACTTCTCTACCGAAATCCCTAATCTTGAAGAAGAGGTTGTTATATCCTCAATGGATATAGTTTGGAAGAAATAATCTTGGCACATGAACCAGACGACTGGGCTTCCTTCTAACATGATAGAGAAAATAGTGATGATGATAGCACTTCTCAATAGGCAACATAGCCCGTAGGTGAAGGAATAAGCGACAAAGGTCAAGGAGGTGGGATCATCTTGTACTAAACTTAAAAGCAAAAAGGCCAATAAAAATAAACCCTTGGTAAGGGATAAAGCCCTGGGTCAAGCCAGAAAATGACATCCTAGAGGGGTTCATGGAGTTGAAAGCTTCCAAAAACAATGTGGAAGAACCTCCTCCTAACCCTCAAGCTAAGGATTAAGTCCAGGAAATCAATCTAGGGATCCTAAAAAATCCTCATCCCACTTTTGTAAGTTCAAAAATAAAAGGAAAAGAGCTGATAGAGTACATCAGCTTCTTGCTTGAGTTTGTGGTTCGTTTCACATGGAACTATGCGGAAATACCCAGATTCAACCCAAAAATCGCAAGTCATATGCGAAACATTACTCCGGATATAAAGCTATAAAGCAAGGTCAAAGGCGAACCAAGCTGAAAAAATGGACAAAATCGAAAAAGAAAACCAAAATCTCAAGGATTTTAACTTCATTCGTGAAGAACAATAACCAGATTGGTTGGTGAACATAGTCCTAATCACAAAGAAAACAACCAGGCCAAAGTCTGCATCGACTTCAGAGACTTGAATAAAGCATGTCCAAAAGATGACTTTCCATAATCTATTCCAAAACTCATGATAGACAATACCTCTGGATATGAAAGGATGTCATTTATGAATGGATTCTCGGGGCATAATTAGATAAAATTGCGTCCCAAAGATGAAAAGCACACCTTTTTCCAAACACCATTTAGGTTTATTCCTACTCTATCATGCCCTTCGAACTAAAAATGCTTGAGCCACCTATTAGAGAACCATGATGAAAATCTTCAAAGATATGCAGCATAAAACTATTGAATGCTAAGTCAACGACTTCGCTGTCAAAAGCAAGAAAATAGCTGATCAACTAACAAACCTTTGCAAGGTCTTCGAATAACCCCGAAAATCCAAACTCCATATGAATCCGCTAAAATGCTTCTTCAAAGTTTCCTTCGAAAAATTCCTTGGTTCATTGTTTGAAAAAATGGAATCTAACTCGACCTAGCAAAGTCAAGGCCATACTAGAAATGCCTCCACCTCAAATGCTAAAGTAGCTTCAAGGATTATAGGGAAGGTTGACATACATCAGAAGGTTCATCTCGAATCTATTAGGGAAATGCCAACCATTCTCCAAACTACTAAAGAAAGGAGTCAAGTTCATATGGGACAAAGAACGTGACGATGCCTTGCAAAATATCAAAAGGTCCCGAATGGTCATATGAACACCACTGTCCCCAGAGAAATCTTTGGAGGATATGCTCCCTGAATCCATTTAAAGACAGATTGAAATTCATCAATTAGCTATGAGCACTTTCAAAGATGAAATAAGATCATTATTAAGAAGATAGATTACTCAAGTTGCACTCCACGGGGAGTAAGAAAATACTACCCTTAAAAGAGAAACAAAAATTCCAAGTAGTTATTCAATGTTCACTAAATAGTGTTCATCAATGGATCACATAAACACACAATTGAAATCTAAGGGTGATGATGAGCAAATTAAAAATGGTATGATAGATGAGTATTCTGACTTTGACATACATAAGCCCATAACCCTTTTTCCTCAGAGATTAAGCAAAAAGGTTAATGAGGATCAGACTTACTTTATGAGAACGATGATACCCTTTGTGATTTCGATTCTTGTAAGGAATCCGGCATTGCGGATTTCCAAGAATTTTTGGTTCCTACGATTGATAAAACTAAAAATGCATCCCGTGAGCCCTAACTAAAATCAAAATGGGAATGATGATCTAATTTTTTAGGTTTTAGAATCTAAGACTTTGGAATATGTGGTTAATGTTAAGGCAATTGTTGTTCCCTTTCTTAATGAAACTTCCCTTCCCATTCATGAGGTTTCAAAATTAGAGGAAGAAAAAGAGAAAGTAGTATAATGGCCATGTTCAGATCCCTAAATCTGATAAATTGGAATCACATATGGCATTGTTTTCACCTTTAGATCATGATGTTGCAATTGAGAGTTATGAACCTGTGCCAAACAAATTTGTAAATATTTATTTCAAGGAGTTATGGCATGGAGGACCATGTACCACCCATTTTTTGATACTCCCTCCTCATTTTCAATTCGAAGATGCATTTTTAAGGGAGGAGTTTTTTATAATGGTCATTTCTACACATATTCACAAAGAACATGTGTCGTCATGTTCACTGTGCCTAATTTTTCCAAAATTACATCTTACCATGTAATCCTTGTGAATTGTGTAGAGGAAAATTGTATTTGGGATCTGAGTGGATTCTAGATTTTAAATATAGTAGTCTAAATTTTTTTCTTGTTTACTTTTGTAGTGTAGTTTTTCTTTTTGCTTTTGATTTTGTGTTTTGCCTAACCTTAGACAAGGTACGAAAAAGCTACAAATTTAGGTGCCATCTTTTTACTTGCCCCTCTATTATTTATTTCCTCATGTTATATTCATTCATTTATATGTTGCAATTCATGTGTAACATCGACGACAATATTCATCTTAGGTTAGGGGTGGGAACAAGTACACTTGTCCACTTTTTGACAAAATTTTTGCTTTTTATTTTTTGTTTTATTTCTAGATTTTTGGGAAAGGGCTCAACAACTACCAGAATGTTTCACTTTAGTAAAGTTCAATTATGTTCTATGATGTTAACATGCCAAAGCAAATTCACTAACTAGCTTAGCAACATTACTGGCTGTACCAAAAGGCGATCAAGTCAAAATCTCAATCGTTGAACAATGGTTCTACCTCCTTTAGAAGTTGTCTTGACTTCAACAAAATGCTCTAGAACAATCAAAAGTCGAATCTCCTCTTTTGAGAATTCCTTTAGAGACTAGTGGGAACTCTTCATCGATTATATATTGTATGGAGTTCTACCAGAAATACCCTAAGGATGAGCAAGCATCCAGAGGCGAGCTCTTAAATTCCATTTTGATATGCCATAAAAAATGACGTACTGTAAATCCTATGTAGGGCACTCCTTCATTGCCTATCTCAAAAAGAAGCAGAAGAAACCCTAAAAGAAGTACATGCAGGCCTATCAAGGTGCATTTGCCAGGGCCAAAACTGCATTAACAAATTCGGAGACTAGGTTATTATTGGTCGAGAATGGTCTCCGATGCCATGAAATTCGCAAAAAAGGTGTAGGGAATGCTAAATCCGTGGAGACTATATTCATGTACCACCCATTTTTTGATAATCCCTCCTCATTTACAATTCGAAGATCCATTTTTAGGGGAGGAGTTTTTCATAATGGTCATTTCTACACATATTCACAAAGAACATGTGGTCGTCATGTTCACTGTGCCTAATTTTTCCAAAATTACATCTTACCATGTAATCCTTGTAAATTGTGTAGAGGAAAATTTTATTTGGGATTTGGGTGGATTCTAGATTTTGAATATAGTAGTCTAAATTTTTTTCTTGTTTATTTTTGTAGTGTAGTTTTTCCTTTTGCTTTTGATTTTGTGTTTTGCCTAACCTTGGACAAGGTGCGAAAAAGATACAAATTTAGGTGCCATCTTTTTACTTGCCCCTCTATTATTTATTTCCTCGTGTTATATTCATTCATTTATATGTTACAATTCATGTGTAACATCAACGACAATATTCATCTTAGGTTAGGGGTGGGAACAAGTACACTTGTCCATTTTTAGATAAAATTTTTGCTTTTTAGTTTTTGTTTTATTTCTAGATTTTTGGGAAAGGGTTTAATAGCTAACGAAACATTTCACTTTAGTAGAGCTCAATTACGTTCTACGATATTAAAATACCAAAGCAGATTCACTAACTAACCTAGCAACATCACTGGCTATACCAGAAGGCAATCCAGTCAAAATCTTAATCATTGAATGAAGGTTCTACCTCCTCTAGAAGTTGTCTTGAGTTCAACAAAATGCTCTAGAACAATCGGAAGTCGAATCTCGTCTTCTGAGAATTCCTTTAGAGACTAGTAGGAACTCTTCATTGATTATATTTTGTATGAAGTCCTACCAGAAAACCCTAAGGATGAGCAAGCATCCAGAGGCGAGCTCTTAAATTCCATTTTGACATGCCATAAAAACTGATGTACCGTAAATCCTATGGTAGGGCACTCCTTGATTGCCTATTTCAAAAAGAAGCAGAAGAAACCCTAAAAGAAGTACTTGCAAGCTTATCAGGGTGCATTTGCAGGGGCCAAAACTACATTATCAAATTCAGAGACTAGGTTATTATTGGTCGACAATGGTCTCCAATGCCATGAAATTCTCAAAAAAGGTGTAGGAAATACTAAATCCATGGTGACTATATTCATGTGTCTCCAAAAAACTTTCACCAAACTTCCATTTCCTAACCGTTCAAAACATGAAGAATGGACATTATTAGAAAAATTCACATGTCATTGGACCGGGGACATCATTTCGTCCTAGATGCTATAAATTACTTATCCAAGTGGGCTAAAGCAGCACCCTTAACTGAAATCAATGCAACTGCAATTATCAATTTTTAGGTTTAGGGTACCAAAATAGTTATATCATGACAACGGACCACAGTTCAACAATGAAAAATTTTAAAGGTTCTATGACGAATATAAGATTCAATGTTGCCCATCCACAGCTTATAAGCCTACAGCAAACGGCTTAACGGAAACATTCAACAAGATGATTTCCAAAATACTAAATAAAATTGTCTCAAACAATAAAAAGTCTTGGGGACCAAAGTTACCCGAAGCATTGTAGGCCTATCAGACTACTGTACATTGTCCCACTAAGTCTACACCATACTCCTAGGTTTACGGCTATGATGTAATGGTGCCTCTAGAAATACAACTCCCCTCCTTTTGTGTAGCCCTCTTAAAAAAGGTCACACACAAGGAGAATGCAAAATTGATACTTCAAGAATTAGGAAGTCTCAATGAAAAACAGTTGACAAACCAACAAAGTATTGAGCTATACCAAGCTAAAATGGCCGAAGCCTCCGATAAAAAGGTCAAAGAAAGGTCATTCAAAAAGGACAACTTAATTCTAGTCGTCAGAAGACCAATCAATCTTGCTCACAAATTAAAAGGAAAATTCAAGCAAAAATGGGAAGGGCCATTCGTCATTGACAAGGTCTATTTCAATGGCACTTACACTATCCTCACCATGGAAAGAAACCAATGTATGATGTTAATCATTGGAAAATTCCTAAAGCAATATTACTTCTGAAAGCATCACTTCTTCCATCCAAAAGCAAACAAGAGGTCTTGCTGTTTTAATTCTTCTTAAGTAAAGGCTGAGAGAAATCTTGAGTAGAGGTTGAGAGAAAGAACGTACAGGCAACATCCATCATTTTACAAGTGGAACTCGATTTTTCTCAAGTCAAAGTCATGATTGGTGAGTTTCCTACGGTTGAACTCCATTCACGGTCGACGCACACTGTTGATGCCACCCTTCTTTTTTTATTTCAATTCTCTAGCTTGGTTTGATGGGTACCGTAAGCCCCAAACTAGAATTCTTTGTCTTTATGGGTCTGTCTCATCATGAAACCAACCCCCCCCCCCAACACCTTTTTTATTTTTTGGAAATTGCTCATAGCCATTGGGATTCATTTCATGGTAAGGGGCATTAGGGCTCAACCTTTTTTTCTTTTTTTGTTTCTTTCATGCTCGAAGCTTGCTTTCGATGTGAGAGATTTGTTTGAGCCCTATTCATGCACAACTGAGCCACCATCAAGGCAGTCCATGGCTAACACTGTACGGGGAAATCCCACAGTCGTGGCCAATTTTTTTATTATTATTATTTGTTTATGTTGTTTGATCTTCTCAATCCTCTGGGTGTAACATAAACCTAGACATCATCTTAATCCCAAGTCATCTTTAAGAACTAAATTCCATGGAATTTCACACTTTTTAAAACATTGCTTAGGTGTGTTCACAGCCATAACTAGCCATGATCACAGTAAGTGAAGGCGGCCCCCCCCCCCCCCTTTTTTGTCTTTTGTTGTATATATATATATTTTGTTTTTGCTTTTTTTTAATGTTTTCTTGTTTTGATTAGTGGTAGCCTTTTGCACACACTACACTCCATCTGCTCCATGTGTTCACACCAAAGCACACCTCGAATTCTCAATGGATGGCCCATGGTTTAAAGGGGTTCTATATGTGATGAACTGAATTTTGGGTTTAACCCTCTCCATCTTGATTTTCATCCATAGTTCACTCTTGCCTTTGATATGAAAATTATGTTTGAACTTTCTCAATGGTAGCTTGAGATTGAAATTTCCAAGTTGAGCAAATCCATGGTCAAAAATGTCTTTGGGGCAACCCATGCAACTTTGGACTTCAAAGGGTTTGTAAATAAGTCACCCCTCAACAAACTTGTAGTGAACAAGCTCTGTTTGGGGGAATGTAGAACTTTGGTAGAATATTAGGTTTCACTATTTCACTGTTGGACCTAGTGTTGGCACACCTACTAGTTCTGTTTGAACAACGACACAAATTGAGCACACACTTGGCTTTTATGATTGTGGGAAGTATTGGCGGTTAAGAATGACAACCTGCTTAATTCCTAGCATAGTGTAAGGAATAGGTTGAGTCACCACAGCCTCTGTGGGAATTATAGGGGATTGGTTTGTAGTAGTTTTTTAGGTCACTAATATGATGTGAACACAGAGTTGACCACTGTGGCTTCTATTGGGATTCTTTCATAGTCAGGAAACTAGATAACCACAAGGCACATTTCTTTCACTCTTGATGAGAAGGTTACTTTCCTTATATCTTAATAAATATGAGAAGTATAAATCAGCTAAATATAAGCAGCCGGTTAAAAAAACTGATGGAGATAGGATTAACCTCTGGTCGAGTGGTTACATGTAGCTTTGAATATGATCACTAATAAGCTTCTTACATTGTCTTTCTTAACCACAATTTCCAAGGCTAACTCACCCTTCCTTGGCTTTTCCGGTTCTGACCCTAGGTATACTATTCGAGTCAAGTTGAGTGATGCCGACCATCCTTATGGGAAGCTGATAGACACAATATCACCTTCCGCTCATTGATGACAGCTAATGCTCTTATTTTGAAATTAAATTTGCATAGCAATATTTCCTTCATTAACTCTATATACACTGAGAATAGTGCACTTTCAAACTCCTACAAGAATGTCTAATGGTCCCGTCATAGCAAATCATCACATGGGACTTTGTTAGAGACACTGTCTTGAGAATGTAGAGATCCTTTGGTCGACTTCAATTTGAGTGTGCAGAATGAAACGGTCTCCAATAGTTGCAGGTTAGTCTAATGAAACCACGAGAGATGACCGAAGGTGGTTGCCTTCAATAATGCTTTAAAATGATGTTGCTCTCTGTTGAAAACATGGCATATACCTTCACATATTGTACCTTCGTACATGTTCAACTTGTTTATGCTTTGTGCGTTATATAGCTACGGTTATGCTTTGCTTGTGTTGTACATGCATTTCTTGCATTGGATATTGTATCTTTTGTGCAAGAGTGTACACCAAATTGCTTCCTTGAAAGGTCTTAAGGTGCTTAAACATTTGTTTGGACCAGAAGCCTTAGTTCTGGGACTTAAGTGTGATTTATGCCAATTCTTGGTTTTAAAACTGAGAATTATTTCTCCTTTTGGCCTATTACTAAGGTGAGATGCTACCAAAATTGCAGTAGAATTCCATGCCTTAGACATCTTTACTGTTACTGAATTTTTTTTTTAAACAAATAAGGCAAAGTACCCATGACCTCAACTTTCGGCGCATCAAAGACCATTCGAAGGGCAAGGTTGCAAGTCATCCTGATCCAAAATACCCAAATGAAGTGTTCGCCTCTACTTTAAGAGATCAGAGAACCAAAGCCCTGATAGTGAGGAATTAGTACATGTATTGGTATTTGGCCAATAACACTATTTTGGAGAATAACGACTAGGTGAGCTTTGACAAACCCCACTACATATTTGGAGATGCTACTAGGGAGTCAATGAAATAACCAGCTGAGAGCGTACAATACCGTTATATGGATACAATTGGAGTTTCTCATGAGGTGACCACTATGCAATCTATCAAGAGATATACGAGGATAATGACAGTGACCCCATCCATCCCAGCAAGGAACAATCCTTTTAAATGAATAAAGCATCAAAACCATTTCAAAATGGGTAAATTTATGCGCCAACACCCATATTATTTCAAGGAGATTCCATGTTCTGAGATAGAGACCATAGAGCCATGTACCCTAAACCTTGTAGTGGGTACAATGATCTTGCAATTGAGAGTAGTTGGGCTTGGCATCTACACTAAAGATGGAAAGTGCCTGGATTGGTGAAAAGCACTAGTCTCGTGGGTGGTTTACCTACATAGGGGACTAGCAGAACTGGACGACTTTGATCAAACACCATTACGAAGAGGATTTAAGAGTAGCTGGTATCTTTGAAGCTGTAAACACCACTACAGAGAGAGTGCCTTGTGAAAACAAGAACATATGCAGTGCTATTCTTGAATTGTTTTGCCTATTAACCGGTACCTTCATTATTTCGAACATGGAGTTAGGGTTTTCTTTGTGGCAAGTGAAAAAAATCTTTGGTTTAGCACAATATGGTGAGCTTTATGATGAGACCATTTCACCTAATGAAAAATTGGCCACCATGGATGATGAGTTCAAGCTGCATTTTGTCTCCTATTTACTCTTGAAGATTCGATCCAAATGAACAGCCAAAGTCGGGACAAAGTTGCCCTATGGATAGGTCGGGTAAAAACCTCCACTAGTCTTTTCTTTTCAAATGAGGGATATTGTAAGAGGAAAGAGGTTATTCCTCATGAAGATGCCAAGAAGAAGCCCACGATTGTTTATCATAATAAGCCTGATTTCATGCTGCACATTTTTGCTAAATATCTAGATTTGAAGATGAAGTACTAAATATCTAGATATGAAGATGAAGTTCTAGCTTGCTACATTTTTTATGGCATAGTATGTTCTCTTTCTAAGTGCTAGGGGTTACATTAGGCCTGGTTGTATATGTCCTGCGCTCAAAATGGCATGTGGACATAGTCTTGGCCTAGGCCTAGCTTTTGTGGCATATATATTAACTGAGTTGAAACTATCAACCTTCACTATTAAAGAGGGAAAGGCTTTCAATCGATATTATGCTGAACATCTGTTGTACACCTAGTTTACATATCACTGCAATAGGCTTCACTGACATAGTGGTGCACCAAGGAGCATATACATGGAAGGTGTAATAAGTGGCAGCAGTTTGATCAATACCTACTCCATGACTGGTCTACATCAATCTTTGCATAATTTCAATAATTATGTCACCTCTCACGCCTCTATGCCAAACATTAAAGTTCCAACTCAAACAAGGAATGCAGTGGAATCACCGATTGATGATGTCGGAGAGGGTGGTCGAAAGGTTGGCTTATTCGATAAAGAGAAGAGTTGGTTTTTCAACTTGAGACTCGTGGACATGGTGTATAGGAATAATTCATACAATAACATTAAACCTTATATACCTACTAAGTTTTGCAAGAAATTTGACTTTCACCAAGCTATTGTGGGAGCACCTGGCTGTTGGAAATTTATACTAAAAGCATTCTTCTATGTATTTTTCTTTAATTGATTAATTTATTAGTAAAGTTTGTCTTTTCATCTTAATGGGAATTTGTATAGGCAAATAGTTGCATTGTTATTTATTATGTATATGTGTGTTTTTTATTTTATAAAGTAGATAAGTTGGTGTGTAGAGTTCAGCTTACATATAAAAAACTTGTTTGTTAGTTCTTTTAGAATATAAGTTATAGTTGTTCACAATCTAGATAGAGTTGGATATACCATCGGTATAATTGTAGAATGATGTTTTAGTATGCTTGTCTTGGCTGTGGGAAATGGTACAGTTTCGACTTATTATGCTAAGACGTTTTATGCGTATTGAACAAGACCGCTTTTGGGTTTATTATCTCTATACTGACTATCTTAGACAATTAACATCCAAATGGTTATTATGAGTGCTTGTACTCTTAATCCCGATATAAATAATAGACACATACATTTAGTGTTTAGCATGTTGATGTATAAAGGAGTACTATCTTTTATAAGTCATTAATCTCAGTAAATTGGATACTACACTACATGTATGGTGTATATTAGTTTATTAACAGAATCCACATCCTGTAATAGGGATTGATGATATCCCCTTGCTGAAGCTTATAAGTTTTGATTATGTCCAAACATGCAGGTGGACTTTATGTCCAAAATATCAAATAAGTTAAGGGTCAGATCTCAAGGAATTATAAAGATATCGATTAAGTATAGGTGTCAGGAATTATTTAATCGATGAATATAAGAAATCTTAACATAGGGAAATTAATAAGCATTTAATAACAAGAAGCTCGAAATATTATTTTGAGAATAAGGACGGGAGTGCGATTATAATTCTCTAGTGGACTGAATTGTGATTTATGGAACTAGGATTCTACTTTAGGTCAAATTAGGGTTTCCTATTTCCATAAGAGGCCTATTCCTTATTTCTTGCTGAAAGTCCCTATTGTAGCCTATACATATGTAGTATTACTCTCTAGGAAAATGCACAAGAGAAATATCATTTTTTAGAGCATGCATAGAGGAATACAGTAGAAGATCTTGAGATTTTTGGGGTTGTTGTAAGACTGAAGTCAAATTCGAGAGATCTCGTAGGTATGGTTCTTGAATCATCTCGTTTAAAGTTATTTTTGCAGTAATCTGTGCGCAATCTCTAGGGATCCTTGCGACTGCCTCCTAACACTAGCTGTATCCAATGCAAACTTGGTTCCTTGTAGGATGCTAGAAATGCTTAAGAGTTCTACCAAGCACTTGGCATTGGAACTCATTTTGGTTATCCTCATCTTCCATAAGCTGGATACACAAGCGGTTTTATACAATGGTATGCAAAAAGCACCACCACTATTATAGAAAAGTATATAAGCGACCCCACCATCAAACGGTGCATTTCATCTGTTCCTAAGAAGGGAGGGAAAGTGAAGAAGGATCGTTTCATCCTAGCCAGCTTTAAAGTTGGTTATATGATTGAAATGAGTGGCGAATTGGCTTGGTGCATGGGTCTGACACTTACAAAGCACATTGCTCTTTGAAGAGCAAAAAAGACAAAGAATACTTGCCTCCTCCCAATGTAACCACAGCAAGGATGTAATATGTTGTAAATGAGAACCTTTAAGAGAGGGAGAACAGGTAATGAGAACCTTCAAGAGAGGGAGAGTCTTGCTGAGGCCAGACGAGTTGGTAGAGCTGCGTTAGACTTCGAGTCTGCTTCTTATTTTGTTAGAACCAAGGTTTTGGCCAACGAGCAAATAAGAAAATTTAAAGAGGAGTAGCCCATCATGCGTGCAGCTACAAAGGCAGATTTTTCTCTCCAAAATTTGCTAGAGACGACTACTGCTACTTCATTGCCAATAGAGGCACATAAAATTCCAAGTCCAGCAAAGGTAGTACAGTTGACAGAGGCAACTACCGTGTCAAAGCCACTAGTTACATCATCAAAAATACCTCCAACGGCCCAATTCTTCATAAGAAACTTTAACCAAAACTCCTAGCGGTAAAGGAACTTATTCAAAGAAGAGGAAAGCTAAAAGCCCTAAAACTCGTCCTTCCTAGAGGCCAAAAGTTGGTAAATACTTCTTTGTTTCTTCTTGATTTTATCACTTGCTCTTCTTTTTCGTTTGTTTTTTATGTCTAAATTTTGTTTTCCAACTTCATCAGCTCAAACTTTGGCCATTGTAGGGGTCTCACAAAAGCTAGCTGAAATCGTGGAAGAATATGCCTCTAATGAAGGTGATGAGAAAGAGAGTGGCTTTGATACTCCCACCACTGAACAATGAACCAATAGCAATATTAACATCGAGTTGATCTTGAGAAAGACATGTTTGAACAGGCAATGACGGCTAAGTCTGGAAGAAAACTGCAATGGAAATGCTAGCAGAGTTTATTGTTGTAGAGAAGTTTGGTGATGATGTGGGTGCTACCACTACTATTGATAAAGTAGTCAACGACGATGTACCCAAAGCGCCAATTTAGGAGCAAGTGGGTAGCAGTGAAGTTCAGATTGGTGCTGCTACTACCTCAAAAGAGATGTCATCCCCCAGAAACAGCAAAAATTTCCTCCAAAAGTCTCAAAGGGACCAATTGTCGACATATGGATTGACGAAGGAGAAGTTCTTGGTAATGTTGAGGGAATTATTGCAAATCCAACTCTTGAGGGTAACTTTTGACTTGAATATTTGCAAGTTGAAAACTTTATTATAAAAAAATGATTTGATCTCTCTCTCTCTCTCCTTTTTTTTTTTTTTTGGGTTCCTTCTTAGGTACCCAAGTGAATGAGAGCGCTTCTGTTGTGCCTCCCATGTCAGTGAGAAAGCCTTTTAGGTCACCAATCGAAGAACCAATAAGGGAAGAGGGTCTCGAAGATGCGATTGATTTAGACAACATTTCTATTTATAGTGGATACTTTGAGGCATCTTTTAATAGTACTTGAAGGGTGATTTGCAAAGGCTCATGGAAGATTTCTCCTCCATAGACTCCCTAACCAAAAGTATAAACAATAATCCAGAATTATCGTCAGCTATCATTTTACTACCCATTTGTACTAAGCTTATAGAAGTGCCGAGTGTGATCCCTTTGGTGAGTTTGGATTCAGCTTTAGGATCTTATGCGAGTGAAGCTCTTGCAGCTGCTGATTTACTGAGGACTGATAAAGTGCGAAGGACAGATGCAACTTTGGATGCTCAGATGGAGCCAAGCGTTGAACCTGTTAGCATAGTGGAAAAGGAAGTTGATATTGAGATGGTCCTAGTTGAAGAGGTTGTTATGGTAGAGCTGATTGTAGTGAAGATTGACCCTCCTGCTTAGAGGAAGTTGGTTCTTGAAGATGAAGTTACGGATCTTATGGAAGATGATACTCCTGTAATGCCAGTTGCCAGTGGCTTACCGCCAGTTACTGACAACTTCACAATGCCCAAGGCTATGACACCTTCAGGAGTACATTTCAGGGCTAATCAACCATTGCCTACAAATGTAATCGAGGATCCAGCTATGCTAAAAATATAAGATGAAGCTTCTGCTGCTGAAGGTGGCGGTTCTCGAAAAGCATTACTGAATGTTACAATAACACCACTTACAAATCGGGGTCCTTCTCCCACTTTGTCCTTTTAAGGATCGCATGACTCGCCTTCTATTTGTGAAAGCCTTAACTGCTCATGGCGGTGAGGGTACAAATGTTGAAAAGGAAGAAGATAATCGCTCAGGCCCCCAGACTCAATCAAATTCACAAGAGGGAGAGTCAAATCTTTTTGCTCCTAAGGCGTCTAGTTTGTTTGGTGATGCTCCCAAGCCTCAATCTGCTATAAATCTTGCCACGAAGATAATGATTCATAGCTTCTTTGCAACATTCTTCCAAGGAGATCTTACTCCCGATAAGACCTAGGGTGCCAAAGTTTTTTTATCATCCTCTTCAAAAAGCTTTAGGAAAAGGATATTTGGGAAAGAAGTGTTGATCATGTCAAAGCTTTTCAAGATGAAGTATTAAGGCATAGAATCTAACTGGCCACAGAGATTGAGAGCACTAAAGAAAAGATACGTGTGGCTAATGAAGTAAACGCCAAGAAAGCACACGAGATAGATGTGCATATGATTGAGTGCAAACAAAAATGACAGGTGATCATCGTATTACAGAAATAGCTCTCTTCTTTGGAAGATAATGTTCGTAGATTGCAGAACACTATTGAGGAATTGAAGAAATCCATCTTAGAGGAAAATTAGCACAGAGATGACTTACTCGCGTGTGTGGAGGCGAAGTGAATGGCTTTAAGTGATTTTGTTCAATCTCTGGAGAGTGAAATGCATATCAAACTAGATAAAATTGACATCAATACTACCGTACCTGCTTATGCATGCTATAAATGGCACGTTCTGATGAAAGGTGTTCTGAATGCAATGAGGCAACTCAAGAAATATTTGGACTAATTCACTTGCAGCTCTTGCTAGTTCTCTTGTCATTTTCTTTTTATTTTGATTAGCCTGGATGTTTATGTACACTGACTTTTTTTTTTTTTTTTTTTTTGTATTGAACTCTAAATGAATATCAATGGAAATTTTCTTCTCCTTTTGCTCCAACTTGTCATTGGCATGGAATGTTTGGTTTAATTTTGTACAGATGTTTGATGTGGTTTGTATGGGTTTGGATGGTTTGGTTTGGCTTGTTTTCTCAGACTTGTATAAGGGTGTAATTTGCAATCTTTTGGATCTACAAATTAACAAAGAAAAGGAGTCATATTGGTAAACTTTATCTAGTGCCCCTGTGTGTGGCTTTCTCCAAGGTCCATGACTTGATCCTTTTGGACAAAAATTTATTTTTGGATTTTGTTTGAATTTTGGTTATACGGATAAAAGGACTTATTATGTATAACAGATGGCAGCTATATAGGGCCTACAAAAAGACTTGTTCTATATAGCTGAAGGTTAGTGACATGGGGTCTATACATCAGGATGTTACAAGGGGTCTTATAGGGACATTATCAAAGTAACGAAAGTTGACTAGAGGGGCCAATGGGCTTTGTCCTCGTAGTCGTTTTGCACTAGTCTGAGGGATTTTGGTAAAGAGTCATAGGTTGTGATGCTCAAAACCTAAGGATTTTGAAATGATTTTGGTATACCAACGATATTCAAGTATAGTATTTTTTTAAAAACTTTCCTTTGATAGGCATCATGCATCTGTCTCCCTCAAATGTTAAAGTAGACCTTGTCAACGAAGAAAGGTCCTTCCCATTTGGATCCAAACTTGCCTTTTGACAAGTGTGTGGAGAACATAGGCCTCTTGACTACAAGGACTAAGTCTCTTTTTTTGTAAGCTCTGTATTTAACTTTCTTGTTAAGAGCCCCTACCACACGAGTTTGTTGAGCAGCAAGCCTCTTTTCATCAAGGCTTTCTAACTCTTGAAGTCTGAGTTTGGCATTCTTTTCTTTAATATATTCGTTTATCACAACTATATGAAGAGACAGAAGTTGAACTTCTAAAGGTATAGCAGCTTCACAACGATAAACCAAGGAATAGGGTATTGATTTAGTTGGGCTACGGACTGTAATTCCGTAGGCCCATAAAGCTTCAAGAAATTTTGTACTCTAACTCTTTTTGTTGTCAAAGACCATTTTTTTCAGAATTTTACAAATGGACTTGTTGAAAGCTTCAACAAGTCCATTAGTTGCAAGGTTGTATGCTGTGGAAGGACAATATTGGATTCCACCCTTATTACAGAATTTGTAGAATTTATCATTGTTGAACTAAGGACCATTATCATGATGCAGATGTTTAGGCACCCCAAAATGACAAATAATATGAGTCTTTAAGAAACTGAAGACTGTAGCTATTTTGACTTCTGCAAGAGGCATTCCTTCTGCCCACTTGGTGAAGTAATCCACTGTGGCCAAAATGAATTAATGACTATGTTTTGATGGCAGATTGATTTTTCCAACTATGTCCATTCCCTAAGACTCAAATGGCCAAGAGGTTGATGTAGGATGTAGATATTCAGGTAGTTGATAAATGTAATCGCATAGATTTGGCATTCATTACATTTTTTTGCAAAACTAATGGCATTAGACACCGTGGTACGCCAGTAGTAGCCTAACCTTCAAATCTGATCATGAAGCTTTAGTCTAGCCTAGTGAGCACCACATAGGGCAGAGTGAACTTCTTTGAGTATTTGATTTGCTTCTTTTGGTGACAAGCAATGGAGAAGAACTCCATCATATGACTTGCGGTAAAGAGTCTTCGACAGTAAAAATAAGTGAAATTTTAGAACTCGTCTTTGAATACTAGTTTTGTCTTTAGCATTCGCCAGAAAGACTCCATGAAGAATGTAATCACTGAAAGGATCTCTTCAGTCTCTGAATGAATTTTGGATAGATGAAATCTGATTCTTGATCACATCGAAGCAATCTGCTACTACTTTATGAGTATCAAGTGAAGGTAGAAGCCTTCCTTTAATTACTTCCAGCGCCATTTTGTCATTTTTGAAGGTTAACATTGAGGCTGCTAATCCTGCCAGTGCATTTACTTTGATATTTTGATGCCTTGAAATGTGGTGAAACTCCTTGAGTTCACAAGCTTTGTTGAAGAAGAGAAGCAAGCTGGTTTCTATACTTCATATTCAAGATTCATTTGTTTGATTACAAGTTGCAAATCTCCCTGGACTCTAAGCATATTGATGCCTAATTCCAAGGCTAATTCGAGACCCATAATCAATATCGTATATTCTACCACATTATTTGAACATGACTTGATTAATAAAAAAAAGTGAGGGACATAGAATCTTTTTGGGCTGCAGAAAATGATTCCAACATCAGAAACCAGATCTCCTTGCTCATTTGTTCTGCAAGCTCTATAAAAAAGAATGATCCAATGTAAGTTCAAACCAATGGTGGGTTTCTATATTTGTTCAACAAAGAAGACTGGCACATCAGGGAGATTGCCCTTGAATTTAAAATCTTTCGAAAGTGGATGTTCTGCTAAAAAATTAGTAAGAGCCCATCCTTTTACTGCCTTTGCAGAAGTGTATATGATGTTATATTAAGAGAGAAAAGTAGACCATTTGGCCAGATGATCACTCAATGCTCCATCTTTTGTCATAAGAGTTTTAAATGGGTTGACGTTGGAAATGAAGTACACCAAATTGGAGAGGATTTAGTCACGTGGTTTTTGTACAGCGAACATCAATGCAAGACATTATTTCTCTACTGGATGATAGTTATATTCAGCACCAATTAACATCCATGACAAATAATAAAGAGGCACCTCCTTACCCTCGTCATTCTTTTGAGCTATTAATGCCCCCAAGGAGTGATCAAGAGCTTGCCTGGAATCAGAGCTAAAAGAACTAGTGGATTTGTAAGGTACCATTTGATATCTTGAAAAGCATCTTCGTAAGTTTTATCTCACACAAAGTCTACTCCTTTCTTCATGAGTCTGGGGAATGCTCTACACTTCCCAGATAAATTTGAGTTGAACCTACGGATGTAGGCGAGTCTATCTTGTAATCCTTTGAGTTCTTTGAGAGTTCTTAGAGATGGCATCTCTAATATAGCTTTGACCTTGACTGGATCCATTTCTATGCCACCTTTTTAAAGCAGGAACCTAGGAATTTCTTGGAGGAAACTCTAAAGAAACACTTCAGAGGGTTCATTTGGAGGTTAAACTTTCACAACCTTTCGAAAACTTTGCGAAGATCAGCTAGATGGTCTAACTTCTATTTGCTTTTAACTACCAAGTCATCGGCATAGCATTCAATTGACTTATGTTGCATGTCTTTGAAGATTTTCATCATTGCCTTTTGATACGTGGCGCCTTTTGATACATGGCTCCAGCATTCTTGAGGCCAAAGGGCATGATAATGTAACAGTATACACCAAAGGGGGTTTGGAAGGATGTGTGCTTCTCGTCCTCCTTATGTATCTTAATTTGATTGTATCTCAAAAACTCATCCATAAATGACATTCTTTCAAATCTTTGTCAATCATGATTTTCGGTATGGGTAATGGAAAAGCATATTTAGGATAGGCTTGCTTCAGATCTCTAAAATTAATGCAGACTCTGATTTGCCCATTCTTCTTAGTGACTAGCACTATGTTAGCCAACTAATCGGGATGCTGTTCTTCACGAATAAAGCGAGCATCCCTTCTGGACCTCTCTTTCTACTTTATCCATGATTTCTAGTTTTGTCCTTCTTTGATCTTGCTTTAAGGGTTTAGCATCGTCTGCTATATTCAATTTGTGCACAAAAACTTTTGGATCTAGTCTTGGCATTTTTATGTACGTCCATGCAAAGCAATCTATGAACTTTCGCAAGAAACTCACATATACATCAAGTTCATTTCCTTTGATGTGAGAGCTTACAAAGGTAGGACGAGGATTTTCTAGAGTTCCCAAGTTTATTTCTTATACTTGGTCCTCAGTTGGAGGTTTGGGAGAAGGTTCTTCCATAGTATTTTCGGAAGCTTCTAACTCTGTAAAACCTTTTAACTATTTAGGGGTTTAAGCCAATGCCTGATCCCTTTCAATGGATTCAGTTTTTTACATTCTTTAGCTTTTACATCTAGGGCTAGACATTCCCAACGGGTGTGCTGAGATAGATCTATTTTTTCATTTAGCTCAGGTGGCCAATATTCAATGATTTGTGATATTGTGTCATCATCATCACTTGTCCCTTTAGGATACTGAAAAGCAACCCAATCAGTAGGATCTTAGAAGACAGTATCTCTTAAGAGTCATCAAAGGTATACCCCTTGGTGATGACCACAAATCTTAGTTTAAAATCTTGATTTAGCTTAGGATCGCTGCTATAAGGAACGTATCCTATGCAATGTCACGCCTATTCAATTCTGCATCTGTTTTGGAGATCTTCTTTCATTTCTGGAGTGAAGACATCAAAAGAGATTTAAACACCATTTGCACTCATCTCAAGGCCCGTGGGCTTCTTGAGATTATACCCAATGGTCTTCATCATGTTGTAAACCACAAGGTTATAGATGCCAAGCCTTACTCTCCCATCATTGGTAATCCTATTGATAGGATATGAAGCAAAAGCAATTTAGGCTCGATGGAAAACTACTAAGTGTTTATGTTCCTTGGATGGAGGCATGAAGAAACAAGAATCTCCAAAATTATAAATTTGGGATAGAGTGGGCCACAGCAAAAGTGGAGATCCCCATTGGCAAAAGAGTACAAAAAAGTGTCTATTTGCTAGCATCCTCAGAATTTGAATTTCTGACCATTGAGGCAACATGCAGTGGGCGTGTCCATCTAGACCTTCTATGCAAATGAAAGAGTGCTACTTCAATAGATGAAATAATTCGAGATATCTCATCGAAAGTTTGAAACTCTATTGCCACTATTAAGATGTGAAGGGTTGGCCATAAGCCTATCCAGGACAGATGGATCCATGCTGAATAGTGTGGGGGATTTTCACATCTTTCAGCTAAATGAATTCATCTATTGATATATCTATAAGATGACTCACCTCTGTGTTGTGATGTCAGCACAAGTTGACTAAAAGTGACAAGAGAATCAAGCCTCATTGGTGACATTCCCCTGACTTGGGGAGGTACATCATTACTTTCTTGGTCAAAATCTCAGTTACCAACGAAGGAAGTCACATTTACCAAATATGAGAGTCTTCATTGTCTTGCAATATGTATTTAGCCATTCCTCATTAGTACTAAAGAGTACTCAATTGATGGCTTTGCTGAGTTTCAAGTGGATGTTGTATACATAGCTAGACTACATGTCTTGCTTGTATGAATAACAATGCCTATTTGCTTTATTCTAAATGGATTTGTGGATATGACCAAGGGTTGATCTGACTGTTTGATTTCAGATTTGACTTTGATTACCAAAGGAGCTTTAGTATTCATAAATCTAACTATTAGCTTCTTTGTAGACTCCAACTTCTTGGCTAGCTCAGATCTTTTGCCGAACCTAAGATAGGTTTTCTTTTCTGTTGAGATAGTGGAAGGTCTGCAGGATCATCATCCACAGGAGAATTGATTGTATATGGCTTAGACTTTGCAGGTCTCTCCTAATACATGGCTACATCAGTGAAGTAGACCACCTTGCCTTTTAACGATTTTTCATCTGCAAAGACTTATTGCACCTTATCCTCATTATCAATGTATTTGTGGCATTGATGAAGAGTAGAAGGTATTATGGAGTAATCATGAAGCCATCGCCTCCCCAAGTGGATGTTGTAGTCAGCACGTGTCTTTACCATATGCAAAGCAGCTTCTGAAGTTGGATCACCTAACTGGAACCAAATCCGAATTTCACCAATCAGATCTTAGACTTCTCCATGTAGCCTTAGATCGAAGTTTTTATAACAAATAGCTTACTCACCGAGATGCTGAGTTCTTGAAGAGCTGTAATTGTGATAAGGTTCAGAGTCGATCTTGGGTTAACTTGAACTTTTTAAACAGGTATGTCCTTACTGTAGGCCGTGAAATAAAGCTAGTTTACATCGCCTAAGGGGAGATCATCTTTGGCGAAGGAAATGATGGCCTTGGAAGCATTGTGAAATGAAGGACATTCTATACATTGCTTTTGAGGCCCTTTGGACTTTGTTTTAAGATAGTTCTTCTCTATTTGATTGACTTGCACCACATGAGTTTGATTACTAGAATTTAAAGCCTGTAGAGCTCGTATGAAGTTGTTACGAGTCTCTTCAGACATCTGCAAAAGACCAAAAGTATGAAGCCCTACTAGTATGTGCTTGATCGTGAGTTCCAAATGCACAACTACGATATATTAATAAAAATTGGTGAGACCAGGTCAATCCACAGGGAGCAATGTACTTAAGGTTTCTTTTTCAACTTGTAACCTGCCCTAAATAAAAATCTAATACTAGCCTAATTTAAAAACTAACAAATAAAAGGATCATACTTTGCCAAAATTAAAATAATTATAACCAAATAAAATGAAACTTTTCTAAAACTAAAAATCTAAATCTAAAATTTTCTAAAATAAAACTAAAGTTGCTGCAAAGCTAAAACACAAGTTAGAACTTCCAAAAGTAGAAAGTTACTAAAAATAAAGTTAACAACTAAATTAGAAACTAAAACTAAACTAAATTAGAAACAAACCAAATTTAGTAACAACTAATCAAGAGAAATTAGTAAGAAACAAACAATAAAAAAAATTAGAAAACAAACCTACTTTCTGAAATTAAAACCTTAAAGTTAAAAAACTTTCCTAAGTTAGAATTTTCAAAACTAGAAAACTATCTGATTTAAAATCTTCAACTAAAACAAATTAAGATATTTTAATTCTAGAAATTATCTAAAACAATCAAAAACATAAAACTAGAAACAAAATTAAAATTAGAAAGTTAGTAAAGTTAGTAATGCAATGCATGCTATGAGATGCTAAAAAAATTTATGTATTCAAAACTAGTATGCTGATGCAAATTTTATGCATAATTTGAACTATTCTAATGTATTCTAAATCAAAGTCTAATGGCTACAAAATTATGCTCTACTAATGCAAGAAATTAACAAAAAAAAAAAAAAAGTGAATAAGGATCTAAAACAAAAAAGTTATGAATGCATAAATATGACAACTTTACAAAGTTCTGTGCAGAAATTTTGATCTAAGTTGACTGATTAGCAAAGTTTAAGTCTCTGGTTCACAAACCTTCCAAAATTATTTTGATCTGAGATTCTGGGAATGAAAAATCACATCCTAAACTTTAATTTTACAAAGTTTCAAAGAAAGATATTGTGATTTGACTTGTCTATCCACTTCGAACTTTTTTGCCAAAAACTATTTCTGTATGCTGAAATTGTTAACTTATGCTGTTTGTGTATTAAGTCTAAATCTTATCATTAGATTCAGATCTTGAAACCTTAATTTTCAGCAACTTAAATATACACAAAATCTTTTGACATGAAAATACATGCAATGAATTCTAATCCAAGCATCAAATTATGCAGAAAATAAAAAAAATAAGAACACAAATAAAAAAATAAAAGTGAAGAAAATAAAATAAAAGCGCAAGAAAATTTAATATAAAAGTGCAAGAAGTCAAAGGCGGTAATGATAGGAAGTCAAAGGCAGAAAACAACCGAAGTCAAAAGCGGTAAAACTGAAGTCAAAGGCGATATGTTGTTCTTTTCAATTCCTTATTTTAATTTTTGCTCAAAAAGATTAGAAATGTTGTCCTAAGGCCTTATTCTTCATCTTAGGTCATCATTCTAAGTGAGAATAACAAAATTTCATTTCATGTAGAAATAAATTTTAGAATTGGCCTCTAATCTTTTTTTGCTCAAACCTCTTTAACTCCATCTTTTATTGCCTCCAAACATACAATATATCCGAAAAAACAAAGTATATTGAAAAGGATATTAAGATGGGTTACTAATTGTGATTCCAGTTCTATTCCAATATTTAAACAAGAATGAAAATTAATCCAATTACAAACAAGACTAAAATTGTGAAACCACAAAATCAAAGGCAAGAAAAATTGAAAAGGAACAAATTTTACTAGCATGAAATTGTCTTACAAAAGATTGAAAATAAAAAGCAAACAATTATATACTAAGATGGATGAGAATTCCTCCTTCTAATTTACACTTTAAGGTTAGTGGTGGGACTTTAGGGCTAAGTCTCCTTGGTGACTTGACATAGAGAAACAAGAGAGGGAGAGATAGAGTGTAGGAATCTAAAGGTGGAGGTAGGTAATTCTTCCATGAAGAGTATGGGAGAGGGGTTCTCTATTTATACTTTTTTTCTTCTACTCCTTTTCAATTAAATCATAACACATGTCCATAGCAAAACTACATATCATAATCAATAACAAGATCTATATCAGGATTGGGCAGTCTCTCCATTTCATTGTCTTCATTATCTACATACTCCACCAAGTTGTTCATCTTCATCACTCATCATTTATATGCTCTAGCCTTAGTTTATTGATTTAAATGATCTCGGGATCCCTGTAACCCCTGTGGTAAGGAAGATATATGTCTTCATCATGGATTGAGACACCAGCGGTGGATTTATCTTGTTAAAATGCATTAGCATGATCCCGCTCTGGAACACCAATGATGCCTAACCTAGTCTACAACTCCCCAATTTTTGCCTTTGCTGGTATCATTAACATAGATTACTTGACTTACATTACTTGGTAGGACAAATGGATCATCTTTATACCAATGCCTTGTAACATCAACAAATGTAACGTGTTCATCACTACGAATTCTGCTTCTATGACCGGTATTATTCCATTCACATTGGAACAGAACTACTCTACCACCATGCAAATATCTCAAATCCCATATTTTGCATAGGTAACCATAGAAATCAATCTACTTCCCTTTATGGTCCCCTTCCATTGTCAACCCACTGTTTTGGCACCTATGATAGCTTTTACAGTCTCTAGTGTGGAATCGAATGCCATTAGAGATACATCCAGAATAAAAATCAATAATAGGATCGAGACCACTTGCTAGTGATCAAAGTTCTTTTGTTGCTTCTGCTGATCCTTAAGTTCTCAAATCATTCATATACATGATCAACATATGGAAAGTGTACTAAGTTAATATTAATTGTGGTTTAGTTCGTTATTACTTAGTGGTTTTCATTTCTTTAATGTATCTTACCTGTTTTTTATACCAATTTATAAATTCTTCTTGCTATACCTGAGCTATGTCACGTCCTTGTGGATTTTGCACAACACTCATGTGCTCTTTACTCAAGGAAATTTTGGTTCATTAGTAACTAAAAAATGTGTAAAAATAAATGAATGCAAAAGCTATATGTGCATGTAATTAAAAACTACATACTCTAGATAAGGTACGACCTTGCCTGTATTGTGTGACACAAACCAGTGCGTCATTTCCTTTTCCTTCAATGAAGGGTCGGAAGCCCTTGAGATCGGTTAAAAGAGACGGACATGTTGGGTGAAAATCTTCATCCCAAAGCCACGTCCGCCATCATCTTCATTCCATTCTAGTTTATCAGACACTTTTAGGCACATTGAAGAAAATGTAAGGCACTCTTTGGCAATATATGACTTGCCTATTGAACCTTCAAGACATGCACTACTGGTGACAGACCTTTTTAAAGTCCCGAGAAACCTTTGAACAAATAGCAATCATATGATAATTACATATGGAAGAAAATTGCACTAATGAACAACTAATTCACCATAAAAAGGTAACATTTACCTCTCAATTAGGTACATTCAATGGTATTGCACTAATTCAGCAAGCACAGCCTCATGTGGTAAGTGAACGGCTAGATGGACCATTAAATCGAAGAAAGTCGAAGGGAAGGTCCTCTCCAGCTTGCAGAGTATGTGTACTATTCTTTCCTGTAATTTTTTCAAATCACTTGGCCTTAATGTCTTCGAGCAAAGTTCTTGAAAAAAGCTGTCCAACTTAAATAGTGTCGTACTTATCTCCTTTTTCACAAAACCTTATATGCCTATAAGAAGAAGACGCTGAAGGAGGACATGACTGTCATTGCTTTTCAAACCTGATAACTTGCAATTTTTTTGAGCTGACACACATTGAGATGTTAACTGCATAACCATCCATGTAACAAATCAATTTCAAGAATTCACAAAAACCATCTATTTGTTTATCGCATCTACAAAATGGTACGTTTACCAATTCAAATAATACTTGGCAAAAGTACTCCCCCCTTATGACTTTTTTCAACACATTTACCAACACATATTTTATTGTGTTGGCAAAAAGGTACTTCTACCAATGCAAATAATAATGCATTGGTAAAAGTATTTCCCCTTTTGGACTGTTCCCAACACATCCTCATTTGCATTGGCAAAAGGTACCCTTGACGAATGCATTTTAGGTTGTATTGGTAAAAATTGTTTGTAAAGATGTAATTTGTTGTAGTGAATTATGCATATCATGCTGTCATTATCATGTAGTTTTTAGAGTCATTGCTATTAGTGGACATGTTTATCTTGTTTTTTGGTTTCTGTATATGTTTATCATTTTTGCATATTTGTACATGCCCAACTTTTTAGTACATCTTGTGTATGCATATGTCGATAGTTTGTACTTAAATATGCATCTTGGGCATTATAGGCATACTACCTATTGTATCCTTTGGACATTATTAGGTATATCTACATGTGGTTGGGTTTAACTAATATACGTTTTGTCATTACCAATGAATGGATGTATTGATGTCTATAACAACTAAATGTGTACTTCACATACTTCCGCATTTGTTTTAAATTGTGACACATGTATATGGGTTTTTACTATGGAATCAGTATTGTGGCAGTTTGTACGTGCCTTGGTATAGCACGGATTGCCATGGGTTGTGCATGTTACGCCTACAAGCTCTCCCTAATCCCTAGTTCTTGAACTTGGGGCTTGACATGTGGGCTACATTTAAAAGAAGGCAAGTTTTCAAATAAGAAATGAGTTCTTAAAATGGTTATTTTTCATTAAATTTGAATACCTTTTCTAAATGAAAAATGCACAAATATAAAAAGTATTTTTCATGAAAATAAAATACAAGCCTTGAATTTCTTATTTTTGAAAATTCCCAGCACTTCATATCTGGAGTTGGGCTAATGTATATACGGTTTCTAAACTTGAGGTCCGTTTTATTGATTAGCAGACGATCAGATGGACGCAGCCAGAATATTGTAACCGTTGCGCTAAAAGCCTCAAGTGATACAGTTCTTTAAGTGCATTGTAGCTGTCTCCAGTGGAATTTCTGAGAGCAATTCGAGCTCACTGGCATGTTCATTTAATAGAATTTTAATAACTTTGAAATTTCAGGATTTTCAAATGCTCAAAATGAGGCATGTGCAAATTCTATACCAGACAGCTAAATTTCAGAATTTATGAATAATTCGTGAAGGTGTCTAATGTCCATTTGGCCCATATAATTTATATAAAAGTGGGCCCATATTCTAATTCCTAAAGGTGGGTCCCATGAGTTTTACACCAATCTAAATGAATTAAACTGTTGGATTGAAGTGAGGAAAAAAATGGCACAATAGAAAACAGGCAAACTTGAGGGCTACAAATCAAAGGGTTACGATGATGGGATTGACCCGAATTCTATATATGGGCTTGTCCCATTTGGGGATCTAAAGAGGATGATGATGATAATGATTAGGCAAACTTGAGGGCTACAAATCAAGGGGTCACAATGATGGGATTGACCTGAATTTTATTTATGGGCTTGTACCATTTGGGGATCTAAAGATCTCCCACCTCATCAACAATGATGTCATCATCCTCATCCAGTAATAATAATAATAATAATAATAATAAATTATTATTATTATTATTATTATTATTATTATTATTATTATTTTCATTTCATTAAATGTGGATTCACAAACTGGCCCAGTCTCCTACATAAAAGAAAGCCAAGTTCACAGAGATCCAGTTGTAGGGGTGTAAAAATGGGCAGGCCAGCGCAGCCCATCCCAGGTTTTTCTGTGCTGTGGGCCGGCACCGCACGATCCAGATTATGGCCTTAAATTTATGTATATATTTTTTTTCAGAACAAACAGTAGGGGAATATGGACCGGCTTGTGGGCAGCACAGCTATCCAATTTGGGGCACTACACGACATAAGTTGTGCTATGGGCCATGCTCATGGCCCGGCTTGGCCCAGGCAGGCGAATCCGTTTTACACCTCCGCTTATAAAATATATATTTTATCTTTACATTAGGAGTAAAAGCACGGGCTGCAATTTGAAAGTCTTGCTGTGGAAAAAATTAATGTTGGCTGCATCCGCTTTTGTGCAAAGCTGGATTACATTGATGTTGACATGGAAACTTGGAGGGGAACAAGTTGCAGATAATGTTGCCGCTGTGGTGGTCCGAATGTATTCTTCTAAACTACAGTTTCAGTTTTGCTATATCTTATACTAGATCCAGCTCGCTAGCTCTAGATCTTACACTAGATCCAGGTATACTAGATCTTACACTTGATCCTTCTCCTTGTTCCCTAAACGATGAATTCTGACCACCATACGGTTCGATTATATTGGTGCGGGGCGCTTGGTTTTGGCTAGTGTTGGTGCGAACATGAGCCTGTCGAACAACAAGCACTGAAGTAGTGGTATTGAGATCTTGAGAGGCAAGGAGGTCCCCAATCATCCCTAGTTCTGGGCACTCACTCCAGTCAGTGATATCGGAGGACAGCAATGGACTCCTCTCATGTCGCATTCCAACGATCAAAAGATGATAATTCTCACTTGATATGGACCTGATTGCACGCACAATTTGTTCAATGTCCTTAACCACAGACTCACGGAAAATGACCCGATCATTCCTCATATTGATTGATTTGAAGTTTGTGAGTATCTCATCATCGAGCCTCCGGTCTCGAGAGCGATCTTTCATGCTGTCTGGAGGAAAGAATCGCATGACGGTAAGGTAGACACTGGGGTGTGTGGCCATTCTGGCTGCATAGGCGAGCACCTCTCGGTCGTCATCTCCACCAAAGAAGAGGATACCAATGTTGTAGGAGACCTGATCTGATTGAGGGCACATGCTGACCTCAACTCTGCGGTCGATGAGGATGCCGACTGAGCAAGGGGCATTGCCGAGGACATTACGGTTCATGGCCTGTATGTTACTGTTTTGCTCCATTCCTCCGTCAACTAGTGGCTGCTTGTGGAAGGGGATGATCATGAATGAAACCTTCTTGCGGAGAGCTAGTGTGAGGACATCATTGTGCATAGTGGCACATGGGGCGATGGCGGTGAAGGGGTGGACGGAGACACCCTCTTCATACTTCTCTTGGTAGATTCTGAAGGCGTTGATGATGCGTTCAGATTGATTGCTGCTGCGGGTTGTGGGAGGGCCTGCTGACAAATCGTGAGCGATGACCAGGGGCGTCGAGCGGCCCACAAGCTGGACTAGGTGGAGCACGTAGACTGAGATGGGGGATTGGCTTGTCGGGTTTGAGGCTTCGAGAACCTTGATGAGGCTAGGAACATGGGACTGGTTGTGAACGCAGATGAGGATGCCGGTGTCGGCTTCAGGATTGGAGTTTATCATGGTCCGGCGTCCATGGACTGCATATTCCCTCAAGGGCTCATAGAGTATTCTCATCAGTGGTGTTACAATGGCGGTTATGATGACTGTTGAGAGCACTAGAACGGTGAACGCTTGATCATCTAAGAGCTGCATTTTACAGTTCAATTTTATAAAATTAGTACCCCTTCCTCGATCCATAAAATTTCAATACGAAGAAACAGGCATTTATGATTTTCTCCCTTCTTTTTGCATTCATTCGCACACATTCACTCACACGACAAAAGAATGACAGAAGGGGAACAGAGGCATAAATCACTGTGTATATCATCAAAAGGATAGATTTGTGCTTGCTTAACTTCTTAGTAGAAAATGTCAAACTAATTCAAAATGGTAAACGTGTGAGGTCATGTATAAACCAGTGCTCTGTATTTAGGCTTTTTTTTTTTTTTTTTTGGAAAGTATTCAAGCTAGTTGTATAAATAGCCCACATGATTGGCATGGAAATGGATTTCTGGGACATGGCAGCTTCCCCTCTAGAACATTTGGATGTAACAAACATCAACTGCATATTATCTGCTTGCTATTGATAGTCACACGGGATGTTCGGTAAAGAGTGTTGGACAGGAAGTTGGGCATCTTCATCGAGTGTATGGGGTAAGGATAAATGGTGAAAATTGTTTGCTTTTAGGGTGAATTTCTGCAGAGCATTTTTTTCGTTGAAAATGAAGATAATTTCCAAGACACAATGAATTTCCCCTTCCCATGTTGGCATTTTTGGTAGTTTTCATCTTCTAGCTAGGTGAAAGCATTTTTCAGAACTTCTGCAGAAAAATTCAGATTCAAGTGCTAGAAAACCATTATCTGCAGTATTATAAAACAAGCAAAAACACATTGTAGAAAATGCTTTTCTTCGTGAATATAGAAATAGAGACTACAGAAAATGAAGTCTTTTATTATCCATGTTCCACCAAAACAAAAAAAAAAAAAAAAAAGTGCAAGCATTTCTGAAATTGAATGAAGTGAAAACTTTTGCAGAGAAAAGTACCACTGAAAAGAATTTCGTTTTCGCCTCACGTTAACATGTGAAAAAAGTCTGTGAGGACGACTTTTTTCCTCCCCCTATAACCAAAATGAGCATGGGGTTGCAATATTTTTTTTCTCTACCAAACATCCCTATAAGCTTTTTCTCAGTCACTCTTTAAGGCACAAAATTGCAAGAAAGAGGTGAGTAGGTGATTGATACCTTAATGTCCTTCCAGAAGTTAAAGGTGATCACCTCAACAACGCCTTTGGCATTCATTAGGAGGCTTAGGGATATTGCTTCACGGAAGGGGATCTTAAAGTAAAGTGAAGGCAACAAGGTCCCCAAAAGCTTTCCCAAGCAACTCACAAGAACAAGCAGCTGTAGAAAACTCCAAGTGCCCAAATTTTGGATAGTAGACACATCCGTTTTCAAACCACTCATGCAAAAGTAGAGGGGAAGAAGCAAGCCTGAAATAATGCAGTCTAGCCTCTCCACAAGCGTAGATCCTAGAGGTGGACCTTCTGGCAGTGCCAAGCCTAGAACCAAAGCCCCATTGAAAGAATTGGCCCCAATCAAATCACTCATAAAGCCAACCACAGACACCAAAACTAGAATTATTAAGATGTATTTCTCCTCCACAGGTTTTCCTTCTGGAGTACGACCAATGATCCATAAGCTTGCAGGACGGATTAAGAAAACAATGAACAACACCATGGCAATCAAGGAGAGGAGAGCCCAAATTGCTTCCGTTGTAGAGACCCAACTTGCTTGCACGACGATGAATGTAGCCATGAGCATCCACCCACTAATGTCACACAGAATTGACGTTGACATGGCAAGTCGGCCGATCTCGGAATTTAGGAGATGGAGCTCATATAGGATTGGAACAAGAACGGCGAATGACGTTATGGACAGGAGTGCGGTCAAAAAGGCCAGTAAAAGCACATTTTGTAGATCCTTTGCTAGAAACGGTCTGAGGGGAAAGGAGATGGCTGATACTATCATCAACGGTAAAAGCAAGCCCACCATCCCAATGAGAATTTCCTTTCTTCCAGACTTCTTTATCAAAGTAGGGTCCATCTTTACACCAATGAGGAAGACATAGTACATAAGCCCAAACATTGCTACTGTATCTAACACTTGTGTTCCTCTTGCTGGAAACACTGTATTGGTAAATGCGGCGCTGCGCCCGAGAACTGAAGGCCCTAAGATTATGCCACCCTGCAAAACAAAAACTCATTTGAAGGTTTATTACTATAATCTCAATCAAGATTTCACCAGAAGATAAGACAAAAGCAGTTCCTCTGAATTGGATTTGTAAAATGGAGGTCATTTTTGTCACGCCCCTAGAACTTGGCTGCATCCAAGTCCAATTCGAAGGATATGAGAATTGGGGCAATTAAAAATTTGCTTATGAAAGGTACTATGGGCCCAACTCCGGGTAGATCAAACTCCTATGTGAAGTTATTTATGATGGTCAATAACCTTAATCACAAGTGGAAGGAAACCATTCAGTTAACTGCTCAGCTTGTATGATCATCCATAGCATAATAACAACAATAACAATAATAATCAGCTGGTCAAGAGGCAGAAACTAACTACATAATGTTCCAAGACAGTTAAATTGAATAATTAAACAAGTTCTTCTACCCAACAATTAAGGCCACAAAATGAAAATCTAAAAGAAACAAAGTCCAATCCATAGGGATAAATGTAAAGTCACAGTCATGCCAACCATGGCGACTCAAACTATGTCGTCCACGTGACACTCAACAACTCTGCCATCTGGCAGAATCTCTTGCATCTCTAGACCCTCCAGCTTAACGGTACCATCAATGCCTAGGCACCAAATGTAGCATTGCAAGATTTCGTGTGAGACCCTAATCCCCTGGGTAATCCTTTAAGGCAAGATCAGGCCAGAGTCTAGGTGCACAAACCTGTGAGCTAAGATAGTAGAATATGCAGGAGTAAGGATGAAATGCTTCAGTTAGCAATGAAATGCTTCAGTTAGCAATGCGAGACATGTTCAAATCTCACATTGGAAATATTCAAGTCTTGACCTTGGGCTTATAAGTCAAACCCCTAGTACATTAACATAACACATTTTAAAGCTATGTGGCTCCGAATCCCACTAGAGCTCCGAAGTTAGGCGTGCTCGTGTCGGTGACAACTTAGGAAGTCCCCAAGCACACATGTGGAAAATGCAGACAATACCATGCTAAGTTGGACGAGGCCATGACAATTTTACATGCCTTTTTTTAGATAGTTGTTTACTTTTTTCTTATTGTTTATATGAAAAATGATTTGCATTGGTACACAATAGAAAAAAATTTTTCATTTTGAAAGAGCTTGCATGTTTATTAGAATGTAACTCCTATGATCTCTGAGCAGTGACTTCCCTTGAACAAGGCTGACAATGAAATCCACTTAGGGATGCATTGTTAGACGTTCGTGGTCCTTTTAACCACACATCTACTATTGATTAGGCCCCACTTTAAGTCCACTAATTTCAATATGATTTCCCCTTTAGTTTTGATTTTAAAAAATTTATCTTAGATTCATTTTTAAAAAGTCTAATACATTAAGACTCTTTTTTGGCTAATGTTTGAGGGAATTAAGGAAACTTGCTTCTAATAGATTTCTTGGATGGGAAGAAACCACTTTGAGGTTGTCTATGAAAGTTGTTTTTCGTCCTCTCTTAACTCATGATTTTTGAAGGTACCCATCAACTCTCACTCATCATAAAGTAAGTGATAAGGGGGAGAGAACTCTATTTGAGAAAGATGATTCAATATTTCTTGTCATCAAGATCATGACACAAGATACAATTTTAGTCTTTCAGATTATCTATTGTTTAATGCATAAGTCAAGATCTTTAAGTTTAATATTTTGTTGCGAACCATTCTTACATGCATGTCATCTTCTTGCAACCTAGCCCAACACAATGACTGGCCCAACACGAGCAAGACCCAGGCTTGGGTATATAGGTTTGGGGCACAGCAAGCCCACAACAGCTATTAAATAGTCATGTCTTACTTTTTTACCCTTTTACCCCTCCCAACTATAAAAGGGGTCATATTTTGGGTATTTGAGGTTATTTTAACACTTGGAAGGCTATAACTATCTGCTCCCCCCTCATTTCTCAACACAGTCCTCTCTCTCTCTCTCTCTCTCTCTCTCTCTCTCTCTCTCTCTCACTTGGAAGGCTAAAACTATCTGCTCCCCCCTCATTTCTCAACACAGTCCACTCTCTCTCTCTCTCTCTCTCTCTCTCTCTCTCTCTCTCTCTCTCTCTTATAGGTATTTTTTAAAATAAATTCCAGATTTTTATATATACACATAATTATATATAAGTAATTTTGTCTTCTACTTATATAAACTATCATAACATATATATGTTTATATAATATTTCTCTTATTTTTAAATTTTGGGTTTGAAAATTGTCTGGACCATCACAATACTTTGCCCATGATTATTCAATCGTAGATTAGGAGCATGATGGATACTAATATAAATGTAGGGATAGAAAACTAAACAGAATGTGCTCCTACCTCAAGTCAAAAAATCTAAAAGGGCCAGAACTTTTGATGTTCAAACTTGTTTCAACAATTTGTTTTTATGGTATCCCAACCTTAGGGGAGCTGGGACCCCTAGGCCTCTATTGAGGGAACCCTTGGGGGAGGGGAGACAACTTGAGGTTGGGGAACCCTCTTGTGAGGGAAGAACACCTTGGATGAGCCAACATATCCTTGGATGAGGGAAGGTTCCTTGCTAGGTTTGAACCCTGATCAAGCTAGTAAGAACCAACACCTCTTACTTCTAGGGTAAGAGGTTGTTCTTAGCATTGTTGAGATTAAAGATGTCATTGGAAATACTCTACGAAAGGCATGACGTAAATTTTGAAAAAAAAAACACAATTGGAAGCCTATAGGTGGCAATGGCAACATTAGAAGACATGTGTCCATTTGCATACTTAAACATGTTGGGATGGGTCTGATGGGAGAGGGCATGCGGACTCAGCTTCTTCAGTTCTCGTTTTCAGGTGATAGTGTAGGACTTTTTAGTTTTACCATCACCAATGTAAGATATCAACTTGTAAAATTTATAGTAGTTTTTGAATTATCATTTACATTTGTTAAGAGTGAATGGTGTGAAGAAATGGTGGAGCAACCCCTAAACTCATAACCTAAAAGATCACTCGAGCCATTTCCAGAAATAATGCTCTAAAAATATTCCAAAATGAAAAAAGGTGACTTTGAAAAATATTTTTCAAAACATACTAGGAAAAATAATATTACTATTGGATTTATGGTCATCTAAGCAAAATATTGAATATATTTTCAATAATACGCATTATATTGATGAAAAATTGGATTATGCACAAATGAATTATGGCCTTTTTTTCACTTTGGTACCCACATAATGACTAGACAGGGAGTTGGTGGAGTGTCATAATGCATGGGTTTGCTCCACATACCTTATGTTCGAAATCACCTCATTTCTTCCATGTGTGCATCTACGCCCGCATAATGGCTAAAGAAGAGGGTCTATTATTATGGAAAGACTTATAGAATATAATATTATAGATAAAATTATTTTTGTAACTTTAGATAATGCAAGTGACAATGAGGCACTAATAAACTATTAAAAATTGTGCTCCCACTTAATATTAGTGGGGGTAGTTTCTATAATAGTTGTGTGTGTCAAATCTAAAATCGAATAGTACATGATGGTTTAAAATTACCTGAGCCTATCACAAACAATATTAAACAAATTATACCTTACATTTTTATGTCTCTTGAAAACAAGGTTTTGTTTAAGTATGTAAAGGACATAATCAAAGACCTCGGAAAATTTAAAAAAATATGTAAAGCATAGGTGGAATTAGACCTATTGAATTCTAGAGAGAACTATTCAATTTAAATATGTAATCCTTGAATATTGTGCTATATATTTATAGGACCACCTTTTAAATTATGATCAATAGCAACTTCTTGAAATAATAAAAAATCAAAATTTTTCTATAATACAACCATATATATATATTTGTGTTTTATTACCCCACATCAACTCAAGTTGTAAATCAGTTTTATGAAATTTATCTTACTTTTCAAAAACATAGGAAAACCACTGTCTTTATTGAAATTTGTACAGTAATGAAACTAAAATTTAGACAATATTATAGAGATGCTCCATTAACAATATATTTAGCTACTGTAACAGAATCTAGGCTTAAATTAGGAGAAGTAGAAGCTTATTAGGAGAAGTAGAAGCTTACTTGAAAATAAATAATAATATGAAAACAACTAACCTAAATAACATTAATAATATCCAAGTAAATTTAGAATCACTTTTAGGGGACTATTCTACTGAAATGGGTACAACAGGGGCTATTATGCCATCCCCAACTACAAGTAGGACAGATAGTTGTTTGGAATTTTCTTGCCATCTCTCGAGGCAACGGAACATCTGATCAAATTATGTTATAGTTAATGGCATATCTTAGAACAAAGCAAGTGAAAACAGGTTTCTTGTGCTTTAAGATAGAGAAGAGGAGGAAGCAAGCAAATGATGGAAGAGAAAGAATTATAAGTAGAGGTTGCAGAATTAAAAATACTACTGTTTAAAAATTACAATTTTAAAAGTATCACATATCATCATTATCATCAAAGCCTTATCCCAACTATGTTGAAGTTGGCTACATAAATTATTTTTCTCTATTTCAAGTTATTCTAGGCCGAAACCTTAAATAAGTTAAAATTCTTTAGATTCGATTTGATTGCCTCCATCCACATCTTCTTTGGCCTACCCTTTCCCTTCGTCGGCCATCCACTTACATAGCCAAATTTTTTCTCACCAGCGCCATTCCGGCTTATATTCAACATGTGCAAACCATCTCAAATGGGTTTATCTAATCTTATTTCCTATTGATGGTAACCCAAAATGCTCTCAAAAGTACTCATTTCTAATTTTATCTTTCTTAGTTTTACCACACATCTACCTCAACATTCCCATATATATATGCTACATCCATTTTACACATATGTTGCTTCTTAATTGGCCAACATTCTACCCCATAGATCGTAGCTAGTCTAATAACTATCCAATAACATTTTTCCTCCAATTTTTTTGGTTTCGTCTTTCTTGAAATACTCTAAAAGCAACTCTCCACTTCAATCATTCTGCTTCTATCCTATATTTAATATTTTCATCAATCTCCTCATACTTCTAATTATCAAACCAAAGTACCGAAAAGAATCTTTGGGCGGTGTCTATAGGCTACAATTCTCACAGTAGTTTAAATATTTTGTACATGACCACTGAAGTTATAGTTCATATATTATGTATTTGTGAACTTATTTTAAAGCTTCGGACTCTAAAGCCTCCCACTACTGCTCGAGCTTTGCATTTAAACCATCACTTAATTCATCTACCAATAATATATCATATGCAAACAATATACACCAACGTTTCCCTCTCAAATTAAGTTGTTAACCCATCCATGATAAGTGTAAAGAGATAAGAGCTTAAGACTGATTTCTGATGCAAACCTATAGTCACTGGGAATGTACCCGTCTTTCTACCGATAGTTCTGACACTCATTACTACTTCTTCTTATATGTTTATAAAATTTTTAATATAACATCTTAGAACATTCCTTTTCTTCAATACCCACTAAATTAAATCTCTTACTATCATGTCATAGGCATTTTTAAGATCGATGAAGACCATATGTAGATTTCTCCTTTTCGCTTAGTATTTTTTCATTAATTGCCAGAGAAAATAGCTTCCATAGTTGACTTCGTTTGCATAAAACCTAATTGATTTTCATAAATCTTAGTCTTTTGTCTAAGTTTTTGCTCCATTACTCTTTCCAATAGCTTCATAGTATGACTCATAAGTTTAATCCCCCAATAGGTGGTACAATTTTGTATATCTCATTTATTCTTATATATAGATACTACAACACTTAATCTCTATTCATTTGGCATTTTCTTCATCATTAATCTCTTATTAATAAAGAGTCAAGTTAACCAAATCACCCCAAACTCTTCTAAGCATTTCGAAGCCTCTATCGGAATGTGATGTATACCTGTAACCTTTTTTATCTCCATTCGCTTTAATGCTTCATTCACTTTTACAACTCTCATTCTGCAGAAAAAGTGTATTCTATTAACGAAGTATCCTATCTTGTTTTTGTATCTCCAATACGTTCTTCATTTAAAAGATTGCTAAAATATTCCTTCCATCATGCTTTGATACTAAAAGTATCACATATGTAAATTTTAATTTATAAATTTTATTTTAATAAAATAATATAATAGTTGTAAATAACAAAATCAATATAAAAAATATCAAGTTTGAAAATTTTATTTCAATGAAATTATTGTAGTTGTGAATTTTACTTAAAGTTGGAAATTATCAAAGCTGTAGATTTTATTCCCATTAAATTCTCGTGGCTATAAATTTTATTTGAATTTTTTAAAATTGCAAGCTTTCTTTTTTAAGTTAATTTTTTTATAGGGAAAAGTTCTAAAATAGTACAAGATTTTAGCTTATTTTTTAAAAAAAGTAGTTGAAGATTTGAATATTTCAAAAGAGTATAAAAGTTTTTCATATTTCTATCAATCAAGTTCTCAACATAAAAAAAATCTGAAAATGAAAAGAAATGCCTTTATTTCATTTTTTAAATTCTCTTTCTAGTAAATCATTTAAGAGAAGCAACCTATTAGGGCCCTCTTTAGCTACCTTTATGCATAGATACTTAAAACATAATGGTTTATATGGATTCCAAATGACTAAAAAACTGCCTTAGGTAAATGGTTATGATCATCAAAATTAAGCTGAAACTTGGATGATCCTATGAGAATCGAAAAAAAAGAACCCCAAGATCAGTTCTAACATTTTCCTAGGTGATTGAACCCATCAATAGGAGGTACCCAACCATCAACAATGAATCAGTGTGGCCTATTAAATGAATTTTAAAAAAGAACATTAAAAAAAGAAAAAGAACACTTCTCATGAGGGTGCATTTGTCATTTATCAAAAGATTTTCATGGAAAGGACTTGATTGAAAGAAATTTAAAAAACTGCTACATTTTCTTAAAACATTCAGATCCTAAAGTACTTTTTTTAAAATGAGGCAAAAAACTTGTACTTTTTTAAGGATATTATTTTTAAAAAATTGGCATGTGGGCTAGCATGGGCTGGCCCATACTGGCTTGGCCAATGGAAGGCATAGCACGGCCCGTAGCCATGCCCACATGCCATGTGCCAGCCATCGGCATGGAAGGGCATGGCCTATGAAATCTTACGTGTAATGTCGTGCCCCTACAGTCCACACTTTAATAGGAAGATAGCAACAACTACACACTTTAATAGGAAGATAGTAAAACAAACCCCCCCCCCCCCCCCCCCCCCCCCCAAAAACAACAACCCCAACACCCAAAAAAAAAAAAAATCAAGCTAGTAAATTCTATCTTAGAAATGTGGTGTCATCTACATCTCTGCACGTTAGATCTTTCACGCTTCAAAATGTTTATACTCCATCCTTTTGCTTTAGATTGATGGGAATCCAAAATAATAATGATTAGGCAAATCGATTCTAAACTTACTCTAAAAGTCGAAAGTAGGAATCTTATGATTTACAATTATTCTTTTTTTGTCATGTTGCATTTCTTCCTTTGGATTTCATGATTTATGTATGATATCTTCTTTTCTTCCTGTTGTTTTTCTTCCTTTTCCTTCTTCGTACTCCTTAATTCTCCTATTACTCCGCTTTGATCTCTTCACGCTAAATGTCACTATTGTAATAAAATTTGAAATGATGTAAAATCACGTCTATAATATATTATGAATTTGAATGTTTTGCTCAATAGTCACATGCCATGTTCTAAACTTCATATTTTCACTCTACTTTGGGCGTAGAGACATCATAGCTTCTTATCAATGAGGCCAGATCTAAAAATCTAGACTGGATATGTCAGGCCCTAGATTTTTTATTTTTGGGTCGAGTCGTTTTTTCGGGTTTGAGTCGGGTTGAGAGGGGTTAGATGGATTAATTAAATACTCTTGGGCCTTGGCCCTGAGTTATTTGACCCTTTTAGGCCAAAAAGATTTTTTTTTTTTGAAATTTTGTAAAATTCATTAGAAAGTAAGGAGCCATTTCTTGTAATTTAGAAAAAACCTTTACATCATATAAACCCTAAGGTCTTTCCCATTCTTTCATCTTCTTTCTTTTCTCTGCAACCAAGCACTAGAAGTTCTCTGAGGAGGAAACTAAGGTGTGATCTTCAGATTCGCTTTTTGGCATCGAGATCCAGGCAAGTGAATAACTGTAAACAATGTTTTCTAGTTACTTACAATGTCATTTGGTTGCTTGTGGAATAACATGCGTTAGATATGCTTTCTTCGATCAGGTTTAATAACTTGATTAGGGATTATCAATAAAGATTTGAAACAATAAAGATTACATTTTTTTTTTAAATATGGATTGTGGTTAAAAAGAAAGATTTAAAAAAAAATCTCAGTACTGCAGTGCTACCTGGCATGCCAAGTAGTGTCTGAGGCTTGGCAGAATCATCTGGGCTGCTGCCTCACACAGCAGACCAGGTCTGCTGTGCTGGGCCTCCTGGTGAGCCAAGCCTATTGGTAAATCGGGTCTGCTGGTGGGCCCAAGTCGCCGCTGGGCCAGGTTCAATCGAGCTGAGCCCATTTAAATTAAAAAAACATTAATTAGGACTTATTATATCAATTGAAAATGGTTTAGAATATTGCTTAAGGATTAAGGGTGACTTGATTATAATAATTAATTTCTAAATTAGGTGTGATTAGAATTTTGGTTAGGATTGTTCATAAACTGAATTGGGGTTCTAATTACTTGTGATTAATATTTTGTTTAGAGTGATTAGAATTTAATTAAGATGCAATTGGGGGTGAATGAATCTTAATTAGAATAGAATTGGAATTATAATTTGGATTTTTAATTTGAGTTTAGATTTCGAATTTGAATTAGGAATTTGGATCTCTTATCTTATATAATATAATTAGGTATTTTTATACACATCAATGATTACTTGTCCCCTCCCCCTTGTTGATCACAATTTAATTAAGATTGGATTTGGAATTTGAACATCTTTTCCCCAATTTGTAAAACACATTAACTATACATAATTTAATTAGATTGATTCCTTTTTTTTTTGAAAAGCTAGTTGAATATTCACATGAGAATTAGACTAAACTGAGAATGGAAACGTGAGATTCAGGATACTCCACATTATAGACACTAAAAGTAGAATATTGCATCGTGGACTCACATTTCCATTGTGGAGGATGGTTGGTTCTCTTATGCATATTTAACTAACTATGACCATTAGGTGGATTAGTGTATTCCCTCAAAGAACTTAAATTGACATAATACACTTTTAAATTATATAGTCTAAATACTTAAATTGTCATCGGATTGAATATTTTGAATTAAGGGATTCATATCATGATTCATGGTGCATCAGTAGACATACGTATTTGTATATATATATATATTTATATATATTTGACCGATTGCAGTTCGGAGGTGGATATACACCATTGGGTCAGCATGTATGGTGGGATATAGTACATAGCTGTGCCATTTGTTATATCTCTGGGAATACCCATTTCTGTATATTTGCTTGCGGAAATAACCATTTTTGTATATCTATCTGAGAGGATACCCATTTTTGGTATATTGTATCTATGGGGATACCTGTTTTTATGCATTCATGCCATTGGGTTTGCATTCGGTATATTTTGGGTCATAATAAAAAATGTGTTTTAATTCAATTGTTTAACACCATTGCTTTTAGTTTACTATCTTGTTAGATTACGTCAATCTAACCCACTACTTTGAGCATCTAGGTTCCGTTATCGGTGCTAAACAAAAGGGTCAGGCGAAACAAGAGATTCCACCAGATGGCGGAGTTATTGAGTGGAGGGCCGATGACAGCATCTGAGGTGTCCTAGTGTTAGTGCAGAGATCAGACACTTTAGATTATGTAATAAGGCCTTGTTTGAGCCATTAATTTATTTATTAAATTTATTTGTCTTGGAATTACAACTTTAATTATAATGCTTTGAAGCACTTGCCTTGATTTTATTATTAATGAGATTTGTTACATAATTGGTATATGATATTCATCTGTACAGATTATGGATTTTAGTTTCGTATATGATTATGATTGTTTGATTATCAAGCATAGCCTCACGAATGACTTCAGTACACCCGGAATTGGGGCCCATATTGTTTATGTAAGAAAATTTTTAATTGGCTCCAATTCTCACACCCTTAGAACCAAGTTTGGATTTGGCCCAGTTTTAGGGGTGTGACAGATGGTATCAGAGTGGTTAAGTTCTAGAAGTTCTAAAAGATGCTAGAACATAGGTCCAATGTGAGGATTAGAAATTTTAAGTGGGAACATTGGGATTTTGATGTGTATAACCGTTTACGAACTTTAGTATGGTTTAGAGGTTATAGGAGTTTGTTATCCTCCGCATTTTTGGTCGTTCAATCTCTAATGAAGGGTTGTTTTGCAGACATGGCACCTAGAACAAAGAAAACAAAAGCTAACTCATCCAGTTCGGAGTTGGGTGAGCGTAGCAATACCACCAACGATCTGATATAGACTCTACTCCAGACTATGTTAGCCCATCACAACGTCAGGATCAACAAATAACATAGTTGTTGGAAGTTGTGCAAAGGATTAATCAACCTTATGCGATGCATGCAACTCAGCCATCGATAACGTCGCAACCAATGTCTGTGGTACGACCTCAGGTAGTGGATCAAGCAGCATTTCAGACTGATGTACTTGAGACTTTGCAGAGGATTGGGCAGCCTCAGGTTGGTATTGCCCCTAGACACCATGATCCAAATGATATTTTTGAGAAGTTTAAAAAGAGGGGTCCATCGGAGTTCAACGGGGGTGAAGATCTAATGGTGGCAGAGGAATTTCTCATCCAAGTGGAGAGGCAATTTGAGAACCTAGTCAGCACGAAGGTATCGAAGGTTAAGTTGGCAGCTTCCCTATTTCGAGATGTGGAAGACAGGTGGTGGACTACTATTAAGGAAACATATGAGGGGATCGCTGAAGGGTGGCTTGGACTACTTCTCGTAACCAATTCCGTGATAAGTATGTACCGGAGCATATTCGCATTTAGAATCGAATAGAGTTTGATAGATTGAAGTAAGGTACCCTGTCCATCAGGGAATATGAACTGCAGTTTACCCGTCTATCTCGTTTTGCACCAACTCTAATCACCCCAGAAAGTGAGAGGATTCAACGGTTCTTTGATGGCCTTCGACCAGATATACTACTTCATGCCAAGTCACAAGTTTTGAACACCTACTAGGAATATATAGGTAAGGCATACTGGGTCGATGAGGTGATTGGGCGCATGGCCCCTCCGAGCCAACCTAAGCAAAAAGTTGCTTCGCTTCGGCCCCACAGCACCAATTCAAGAAGCAAAAGGAGAAGTCTTGCGGCATTTGTGGCAATAACCACCTAATATCTAAGTGTTGAAGGCAGACAGGGGGTGTTTTCACTGTAAAAACACTAGTCAACAAGTCAAAGATTGCCCTAAGAAAAAAGGCCAATAGTATTGGCAAACATCTACATAGGGAGCTCCTATTTAAGTACAGCTGCTGAAACAGATAGCACCAACTCCCCCATAGTAGTAACGACCTCAAGTGCCACAGCAATAGATGTAGTTGTATTGACCTCCCCAGCAGCCCCGACCTCAAAAAGGACCCCAACAACCCTAGAGGCCTAATAAACAGCAACTAAGGCCCCAGCAGGCAAGTAGAGTGTATGCCATGACCTAGGAATAGGCTAATGTTGCAGAGAATATTGTGGAAGGTATTATTTCTATTTGTGATAATCATGTTAAAGCTCTATTTGATCTTGGTTATACCCATTCCTATATTTCTCCTAGTTTTGTTTTGAAGATTGGTGTTAGAGTAGTTGAGCTGCCATTTGATTTAATTATGGCTACCCGGTGGGTAAAAAGGTTGGTTGTTTGAAATACTATCCTAATTGCAAATTGGTGATAAGTGTGTAGTTTTTAAGGCTAATTTAATACTGTTGGTGATGAATAACTTTGATGTCATTTTGGGTATGGATTGGCTTGCTACTTATAATGCATTTATGAACTGCCGTGTTAAAACGGTTAAGTTAACAGTTGATGATAGCACCGAGGTCCTATTTGTGGGATCTAAGAAGAGGGTTGTTACTAGTATAATCTCAACTATTAAACCTACGAAATTATTGATGAAAGGTTCTAAGGGGTATACGGCGTTTATCATAGAGGATAAACGGACTAAAGCGGTGGAGGAGATATCAGTGGTGTCTGAATTTCCGGATGTTTTTCCCGATGACATTCCCAAATTGCCGTGGTCCGTGAGATTGACTTTGTAATTGAGCTTGTGCCAAACACAGCTCCAATCTCGAAAGCCCCTTATAGGATGGCCCCAGCTAAGTTGAGAGGACTCAAGGAGCAATTGCAGGAGCTGTTGAACAAGGGTTTTATTAGACCGAGTGTCTATCCTTGGGGGGCTCTAGTTTTATTTGTAAAAAAGAAGGATGGTTTTATGAGAATGTTTGTTGATTATAGACAATTAAATCAAGTGACCATAAAAAACAAGTACCCTTTACCTAGAATCAATGAATTGTTTGATCAATTGCAGGCTGCTCAGTATTTTTCTAAGATTGATCTGAGATCAGAATATCACTAGTTAAGGGTACGAGAGCGGGATATTCTGAAAATTGCATTCAGAACTAGATATATGGTCACCACGAATTTTTGGTGATGTCTTTTAGACTGACTAATGTGTCGACAGCTTTTATGGCTATGATGAATAGGGTTTTTGCACATTACTTAGACCAGTTTGTGGTGGTATTTATCGACGATGTACTTATATATTCAAAGAGTCGGGAAGACCACGCTTAGCATCTTTGTTCTTCATTGCAACAATTGAGGGAACACCAATTGTATGTTAAGGCAAGTAGGTGTGAATCTTGGTTGGAACATGTAGGATTCCTTGGTCACATCATCTCTAGGGAAGGTTTAGTGGTGTACGTAACAAAAATTGAAGCAGTGGTAAAGTGGGGAAAACAGTGTCGAAGATCCAAAGTTTCCTAAGCCTCGCACGTTATTACCACAGATTTGTGGAAGGATTTTCCACAATAGTAGCCCTACTATTGAGATTGACTAGTAAAGAAATTCCTTTTGTGTGGAATGAGGATTATGAGTAGAGCTTTCAGGAGTTGAAAAGACGATTAACCACAGCCCCTGTACTAACCCTACCTACCGGCAATGATAGCTTTGTGATTTTCACCAATGCATATGGAGTTAGACTTGGTTGTGTCCTCATGCAAAATGGGAAGGTGGTTGCATATGGGTTGAAGGAACATGAACAGAAGTATGCAACCCATGACTTGGAGCTAGCAATAGTGGTCTTTGCTTTGAAGATGTGGAGACATTATCTTTATGGAGCCACTTTGAATTTCATTCAGACTATAAGAGCCTCTAGTATCCTTTTATGCAGGGTGAATTGAACATGAGACAGAGGAGATTGATGGAATATATTAAGGATTACGATTTTGGGTTGAAGTACCATCCAGGTAAGGCTAATGTAGTGGTAGATGCTCTAAGTAGAAAAACAATGTTCACTAGAAGATTAATTGCAGAATATTTCTAGATTCAATGTTTAGAAGATATGGATGTTTATATCCGGCCTATCAGTGAGTAGGTAGTGTTGGCTACTATATTCTCGTGGGAATCCGAATTACTTCCGAGGATCAAAAAATACCAGTTACTAGACCCTGATATAATAAAAATCAAAGATCATATGGATGAGAAGCTTGATTTTAAGTTGGAAGATGATATTTTGTATTATAAAGGTAGAATTTTTGTGCTAGATTTTCCAAACTTGAAAGATGAAATCATGGTAGAGGCACACCATACTTGGTATATTATTCATCCAGGTAGTACAAAATGTATCAAAATCTGAAGGATCACTACTGGTGGAAGAATATGAAAAAGGATATCGCAGAATTTGTTAAAAAATGTTTAATTTGGCAGCAGATTAAGGTAGATTATAGGAGAACCCTAGGTTTTTTGCATTAGTTGGAGATTCCTCAGTGGAAGTGGGAACACATCACTATGGACTTTGTATTAGGATTGTTTAACACCAGCAAGGGATTTGATATGATTTGGGTGATAGTGGACCGTTTGACTAAGTCAGCCCACTTTGTATCATTCAAGACTGGTCAAGGAATGGAGAAAATGACAGATTTGTATATTAAGGAAGTGGTGAGATTGTATGGAGCACCAGTTTCTATAGTCTCTGACTAGGATAGTAAGTTTGTATCTCAGTTTTGGGTATCATTGTAGGAAGCCTTAAGAACCAAGTTGAGTTTTAGTACAGCCTATCATCTTTAGACAAACGGACAGATGGAACATACAAACCAAACATTGGGGGATATGTTACGGGCGTGTGTCTTGGATTTTAAGACCAATTGGGACGATAGTTTGGCTCTATGTGAATTTGCATATAACAACAGTTACCACTCCAGCATTGGTATGGCACCTTTTGAAGCCTTGTATGGGAGAAGATGCCAAACTCCTATATGTTGGTCGAATTTTGGAGCTCGCAGTTTTCATGGACCGTCTGTGGTTGGAGAGTCTAGTGACAAGGTAACACAGATTCAAGAAAGGCTAAAGGTTACTCGCAGTCGCCAAAAGAGTTATGCAGATAAAAGAAAGATAGAGTTGAAGTTTGAGGTTGGTGACCATATATTTTTGAAGGTATCACCTACACGCGGTACTTTATAGTTTGGGTAGAAAAGGAAACTCTCCAAAAGATATGTGGGACTGTTCCAAATTATCAGTAAGGTCAATGACATGGTTTATCGGTTAGCACTACCACTAGAGCTAGCGGGTGTTCATAATGTCTTCCATGTTTCTATGTTGCAGAAATATGTAGCAGACCCTTCGCATGTGTTGCAGTATGAACCATTGCAAGTGCAGGATGATACGACCTACACTGAACAGCCAATGGGGATTGTCGACACCAAAGAGCAGGTGCTGAGAAACCACGTCATCCAATGGGTGAAGGTACAATGGAGTCATCATTGCTCGGAGGAAGCAATGTGGGAGCTTAGAAACGAAGTGCATAGATAGTATCCACACCTTCTTCTTGAGGTATGTTAGTCATTTAGAGGACAAATGTCATTTAAGGGGGATGAGATGTTAGGCCCTAAATTTTTTCTTTTTGGGTCGAGTTAGGTTTTCGGGTTTGAGTCAGGTTGAAAGGGGTTAGATGGATTAATTAAACACTTTTGGGCCTTGGCCCTGAGTTATTTAACCCCAAAAAGACTTTTTTTGAAATTTTGTAAAACTCATTAGAAAGCAGGAAGCCCTTCTTTGTAATTTAAAAAAACCTTTACATAATATAAACCCTAAGGTCTTCCCCATTTTTTTATCTTCTTCCTTTTATCTGCAACCAAGCCCTAGAAGTTCTCCGGGGAAGAACTAAGGTGTGATTTTCAAATTCTCTTTTGGCATCAAGATCCAAACAAGTGGATAATTATAAATAATGTTTTCTGGTTACTTACAATGCCTTTTGGTTGCTTGTGGAATAACATGCGTTAAATATGCTTTCTTTGATTGGGTTTAATATCGTGATAAGGGATTATTGATAAAGATTTGAAACAATAAAGATTGGATTTTCTTTTTTTTTTTTTTTTAATATGGATTGTGGGTAAAAAGAAAGATAAAAAAAAAATCTCAGTGCAGGAGCGCTGCCTGGCATGCTAGGCAGTGTCTGCCACTTAGCAAAATCATCTGGACTGCTGCCGCGCAGCAGACCGGGCCTGCTAGCGTGCCCAAGTCGCAGATGGGGCCGGGTTCAATCGAGCTGAGCCCATTAAAACAAAAAAATTAATTAGGACTATTATACTAATTAAAAATTGTTTAGAATATTGCTTAAGGATTAAGGGTGACTTGATTATAATCATTAATTTCTAAATTAGGTGTAATTAGAATTTTGATTAGGGTTGTTTATAAACTTAATTGAGGTTTTAATTACGTGTGATTAATATTTTGTTTAGAGTGATTAGAATTTAATTAAGATGTAATTGGGGGTGAATGAATCTTAATTAGAATGGAATTGGAATTATAATTTGGATTTTTAATTTGAGTTCAGATTGAATTTGAATTATGGATTTGGATTTCTTATCTTACATAATATAAGTAGGTGTTTTTATACACATCAATGATTAATTGTTCCCTCCCCCTTGTTGATTAAAATTTGATTAAGATTGGATTTGGAATTTAAACATCTTTTCCCCAATTTGTAAACACATTAACTATACATAATTGATTAGATGGATTCCTTTCTTTTTTAAAAAGCTGGTTGAATGTTCACATGAGAATTAAATTAAATTCAGAATGAGAATGTGAGATTCGGGATGTTCTACGCGATAAACACTGAAAGTAAAATATTGGCATTGTGGATTCATATTTCCATTGTGGAGGAGGGTTGGTTCTCATGTGCATATTTAACTAATTATGACCGTTAGCTGGATTAGTGCATTCCCTTAAAGAACTTGAATTAACATACGATTATAATACACTTTTAAATTACGTAGTCTAAATACTTAAATTGTCATTGGATTGGATATTTTGAATTAAGGGATTCATATCATGATTCATAGTGCATCAGTAGACATATATATTTGTATATACATATATTTATATATATTTGACCGACTGCAATTTGGAGGTGGATGAACGCCATCGGGTCAGCATGTACGTTGAGATATAGTACATAGCTATGCCATCTGTTATATCTGCGGAAATACCCGTTTCTGTATATTTGGTTGGTGGAATACCCATTTTTGCATATCTGTCTGCTAGAAAACCCTTCTTTTGGTATATTGTATTTGCGGGGATACCTATTTTTGTGCATTCATTCCATTGGGTTTGCATTCGGTCATAATAAAAAATATGTTTCAATTCAATTGTTTAACACCATTCCTTGCAGTTTACCCTCTTACCAGATTACGTCAATCTAACCTACTACTTTTGGTGTCTAGGTTCTATTACCGGTGCTGAATCGAAGGGTCAAATTACACAGAAGATTCTGCCAAATGGCGGAGTTATTGAGTGGAGCACCGATGACATCGTCTGAAGTATCCTAGTTTTCGTGCAGAGATCGAAAACTTTAGATTATTTAATAAGGTCATGTTTAAGGCCATTAGTTTATTTATTAAATTTATTTATTTTGAAATTACAACTTTAATTATTATGCTTTGAAGCACTTGACCTTGTTTTTATTATTAATGAGATTTGTGACATGATTGATATATGATATTCATCTGCGCAGATTATAGATTTTAGTTTCGCATGTGATTATGATTGTTTGATCACCAGGCATAACCTCACGAAGAACTTCGATCCACCCTGAATTGGGGCCCGTATCGTTTATATAAGAAAATTTTTAATTAGCCCCAATTCTCACACCTTTAGAACCTGGTTTGAATTCGGGCCAGCTCCGGGGGCGTGACGGTATACTTGAGTAACTTCGATACATTTCCTTTTATTCTACTTTCTAAGGACATTCCAGCAGAACTCATCAGGAGACATTTTGTGTTAACCATGACTTGCCCATTTGTCAATTTCTTGAGCGTATGTATACGGGTGGGCTGACTAAAGTGTGAAAATGGAGGTGTAGTCCTAACAAATGTCCAGTATGAGCATTTGAAATTCTCCCAAAACAGAACTCTTTCTTGGAAACAAATAGGACCCTTTGACAAGACAAAGTAGGCATCCATCGTCGCCAACCTTTTGTACAATAAAATTTGACATATTTCTAAAGAATGAAATGGTAATGGTTAAACACAACCGCCTCAACGTGGTCATTTTTTCCCCTAAAGGTAAGATTTTCTACTAAAAGAAGAGAGAAAAACCTAATGACGAAATTCTCTTGCCCTTGATGAAGGAAAATGATCAAATTATGACCTACGCACCACCAAACCTTCTTCACACCCACTTATACTTGGATTGGAGTGGTGTCTATCCATATTGAGTCTTTATTCAATCCAAAATCTATTATTTATACAGCGGATCATTTTTACCCATTAAATCTACAACTAACATCATCTAATGAGGTTGATATTTAGACTATAGCCAATTTATAATAATACAAATTGTATCTCTCCTAGCATTTTCCACCCTCATCATCCAAACTAAAATCATAACCAAATGCATTTCCTGTGATAATGATATGCATATATATATATATATTTTGACGATGATGATAAATTAATTACAAATGATTGGAGATGGTTATATCACTTACAAGGATCTCTGCAACAACTCTAGGCTGTTTGAGAGGCTTGATGAAGAAGTAGATGGTGCGAATGGTCGTGAAGACAAGGACAAGCTGCAATGTTAAGAGAGGTAAGGAGTAATCAAGAGGATTCTGCCCAAGCCATATCCCTGTTGTGGAGAATTTGGGCGTGTTCTGACAAATTATTGGCGGATTTGCATTCATGGCATGAGGCACAACGTTCAACAAAGCTTGCAGAAAGATATTATCAAGGAAAGAACATGAGAAAAAGAGAAGCAGCAGAGAATTAAGAAAGGAAAAGAACAAAGAACCAAAAACAGAAAAGCTCGATTCTTTTAGAGAGAGAATGTTGGTGGTTGGTTGATATACGGAAGTAACCGTTGATAGAGCACAAAAATCGAAGGACTTCGGTTGATAAAGGTCCTGGTTAAGGGTTGCCCATTGACTCACAAAAATAGCCTCCATTCTGGAAGGGCCCAGTTTCCGTAATCGAAACTGTTAAATTAAATCCCCTTTAAACGATTGTGAGCCAAGTTTCTTAAATTTCATAAAGTGATATTCACCGTTCGATTGGATTAGAATATTAAAGGCAAGTTTGTGTGTACATGCCACAGAAAACCGATCTAACCAGCATTCATCTCTTCTAAAGAATCCAAAACCATTAGGAATTTATTTTCCAAAAAATCGTGAAAAATTATCGCATTTCATACTTCTCCCTAAGGAGAAACATATGGATTCTACTGCATTGTAACAAAAAATTACAACCTCACTTTTTCTACGAAAAGCTAGCTGCACAAGCATGTTAACATTATATATAAAAAAAAAAAAAACTCCCCCATCTACTTTGACCAAAGAAAACTGACTCATCTAATTATTATTTTTCATATTTTAGTTAAATAATATTTAAAGTGAAATGAAAAATGAGACTCTTGCCCACCTACGATCAGCCAAATTTCTTGCTCTTTCTTGTAGTGGTATGTTTGTAGATCCCAATTTCATTGAGAATCTGTTTTTATTCTCCGCTGGATTAAATTAATAATATAGGAACTTCAGACATGGGGTTTGTAAATTGATTGACACGATTACCCCATCATTTTACTGCTACTCATAACTATGTAATCTCTAAATCCCTTGCTATCAAATTGCCTAGCTTTGAAATCTAAATTGCTCAAAATTGTTTGACTACCTATTTTTGTTGTTATTATGAAGAATTTTCTTCAAATCAGAGTTTTGTTTGCCATTAATTTGGTCAATTATAAAACACATTATCAGAAAAGAATAATAGATTGTCTAATTCAGCATTTTACACATCATCAATATTATCGTGGGCATTCTTCCAATTGAAGTAAATTTAGGTCTCTGCCTATTTTAATTTCAATGGTGCCCCATTGACGGATTTCTATTGCTAGAGCCAAAGAATGCTTAGTCCTACCCCCAGATGGTCTCTTCTCCTATGTCTACAATTGAAGAAACATGGATGGCAGTGGAACAGCCGTTTACCCAGAATCAACCACGACAGCATATGTAAAACAGCTTAGGGTATTGCAACAAAAGTACTAACCAACCCTTATAAGTTTTAGAATCGAGCCTTAAGTCTACGATATTGGAGACCAAGATAATATTTGGTCAAAAATATTTAGGCCTAAATTCATATAATTTCCGGTCGATGACAAGTGACAAGCTTGATAAATAATATTATATAATATTTTTAGCTCCATGAGTACGTGAAGACATAATCTAATGCTACAGACATTTTGCGGATGTCCACAGCACAGTTTGTGCATGAAAACTAATTGCCAGAAATATGCGTGTTAGGCCCTCCTGCACCAAAGGTTGCGGACAAAAAATCGTTCATGATTTAGGGTTTCGTCAAGAAAAAAAGAATTATATAGAGCTATTTAACTTTAATGACTTAAAACTATATGTTAGGATCATGGAATTGGCCCTCATGATTAAATTTTCTTCATCTATGTCCAAGCTCCTGCATTCCTGGAACTCTCATGATCATTGTGCGATCCAAATGAGACCATAAAATTTCAAGTTAATCCCATCATCCTAACCTTTCGATTTGTAGCCTGGCCTAAAGTTTAATGGGTTGGTTAAAATGCAGAATTTCCCTTGAAATCAATGTAAATCCAATGGGATCCGTCATACATGGGTATGGGGTTGCTGGCTAGGCTTGGGGATTGGATGAGGACCTCAGATTGATGAAGTGGTTCCCAGATGGGGCCACGGGTTAACTCGCACGAACTCAATCAATATATATAAACACGTACGCTCTAATGCTACTAGAAAACAATTGCTGGAGTAGCAATATATGTCTAGCCTCCTTTGAAAAGAAGTTTATTTGCACATGACTCAAAAACACCTTGCGATAGAAATATTGCAAAATGAGTCTTTTAACCTTGCCTTTTTCTCTTGATGATCTTTGCCTTCAAAGGCTTCTTCATGACTATAAAGAATTCCTGCTTCTCAGACAAATCAACTTCATCTCCATCATCAGTTTTCCACTCAAATTCCCTCACCAAATTCGCCACAAAGTACTCCAGATGCAGCATTGCAAGATTAAGCCCGGGACATATCCGTCTCCCTGCACCAAAAGGTATCATCTTTATCTCCCTACTCCCTGTTATATCCACCACTTCTCCCCCATCCAGAAACCTCTCCGGTCGAAACTCCATCGGCTCTTTCCACACCTTCTCGTCCCACCCAATCTCCGCCACCATCACATTGACCGTCATGCCCTTTGGAATGACGTATCCCTCCAACTCCACCTCCTCCGATACTGCATGGGGCAGCACAAAGTGCGCCGGCGGATGTCGCCGCAGCCCCTCCATGACCACCGCCTTCAGATATGGCAGCCTATCCAAATTCTCTGCTGTCACCTCCTCTGCTTCCTTCCCCACGACCCTCTCCATCTCTTCCACCAGCTTATCTTGCATGTGTTGATGCCTCACCAGGTTGGCCATGATCCACTGCAGAGATGTAGACGTGGTGTCACTCCCTGCGTTCAGAAACTCTGTACAAAGGGAAACCATCTCTTCCTTCGTAAGCTTTCTCCCCCCCTCATGTGGAAGCTCCAGATCCAGTAAAGAATCCGCGTAAGTGAAGGGAAAACCATTTTCCTCTTGTTTTTTATCCTTGCGTGCTCTTATACATGGGTAAAGAAGCTCCAGTTGCTCATGTCGGATCTGCAAAACATCCTTGTTCCAATTCTTACGAAATATTATACTCGCAAATTTGGGTAAGAAGGAGAAGACATTGAAACCGACGATGCTTCGAAGAAGACGACGATGAACGCCTTGAATCTCCTTAACAGCTGTTTCATCAAATTTCTGTCCAAAACACATAAGCAAGAGCAAGCAGAACATGGTCTGCTGAAAGGTCTCCAAGACCCAAACGGGCTCTCCTGAATTAGCATGGTCTTTGAGCCGTCGGATCAGGTTCTGAAGGACCCACTTGCGGCCTTGGGCATAGGACTTGATGCGGGAAGGGTGAAGGATTCCGGACATGAGGTTCCGTCGTAGGACGCGCCAAAGCGGGCCATACCTGGCCGAGTTGATGTTGTGTTGGTTGCTGGTGAAGATTCGACTCACTTCGCCGGCTGGTGGGCGGTCAGAGAAGACGGATCCTTTCTGGACAAGGGCCTTGTGGGCAAGGACATGGTCGACTATGAAGATGAGTGTGCCGGGTCCAATATGAAAGGTAAGAATGGGGCCGTACTTGGCATGAAGCTTGCGGAGGTGGGGCTCTAGATCAAAGAAGGAGTTGGTTAGCCATCGGAGGTTGCCGAAGAAGGGAATTGTTGGCGGGCCTGGTGGGAGTTTGTGTCTGGGAAAGAGGAGCTTGAGGGCTAATGTAAAGAAGAAGGAAAGGAAGATTGAAAAGTTTAGGAACCACCACTCCATTAAGAGATAGGGGTGACGGACTAACTGCTATGTGTTTACTTGAGTGGGTCATGGGTTTGAGTGTTTTTATAGTAGTGTTGACCCTAATGAGACAAGATGTTTCACAAAAAGGGTTGGATCTATATTTATCTTCACATTCAATTTATATTTTATAGGATCCATTAGGCCTCCCTTTTATTAGACAACCTCTTTCTCATTCGTTATCTGTACCCTTCAATTAAGATCACACTTTAAATTGATACTTATCCAACTCGGTCTGAAAATAATATACGGTTCCAAAGTAGTTAAAATTAGACAAGTGCTACGGAGACGAACATGGATATTAAAAAATGGTACTCATCTAACTCCATTGGATGTATTTATATTTTCTATTCTTATTTCAACAAAATATGAATCTTCTTTTATACTTTAGCTTAAAAAAATTTTTTTTTTTGGGAGATCAATCCAAATACATACATACATACACAGATATATATCCATCGTTGTTTATTTTACCTTTGTCATTTCAATTGTTACTTTTGCTCTTTTCAATAATCGTTTTAATTAGGTTGCACATTCTATATTTTTCTAATAACAATAGAGGGAATTTTTGCTATTGTTGTTCATCTAAATATTTTCTTCCACCAATTATACGAACAATTAACTTTCTGAGGAGGTTCTATTTATGAATAAGATACAGAATTTAGGAAAATATTAGATTTTTTTTCACTAGAAGTGACTTGAATACATACCTTTCACACAAGAGCACAAAACTCAACCAGCTAAGTTATAACTTTGGGTAATAAATAAAAGACATTTTTTACTCTTCTTACCTTAGTGATAAGGAGTGCATATTTTCATTGGGAAGTTATGAGTTCAAACCTTGCCTCTGAAGTCTATTACTTAACCATACTCATCTGCACGGCAACAAATACATAAACATATGCAAAATCCAAACAACAAGTCTATCACATTTCTAACTCCAAAATATCCATAGTCCAAACTAAGTAACCCAATAAGAAAACCCATTGATGCTCTTCGTAGGACGACTAATAGAAAATATCACCTTTGTTCCACTCATTAATTTACTCCCCGAGGTTCCATTGAGCTTCCTGCCGGGGGTGTGTCGTTCACCGTATCGGCATTACGTTCGGTACTTGTAAAACCAAGGGTAATACTGTCAACACGATGGTTAATCAAATATAGAGATATATAAGACCATCATAATGTAAAAAATGATTTGGAGTACATATTGATTAAAAGAAAACAATAACCATAAGCTAGGCGAATCATGCATGAGTAAGCATGATAACAAATCATAAACAGAATACCGAAACATACCAGTTGGCATCCACGAGGCTCTGTTCTTCCTAAAGAAAGCATATCATCTAGAGAGAGCGTATAACATATATATGGGAATTATGTTAAGGGATCGGTCTTGCTTCCCTAGGAGCGCTGACAACTCTTCTATGAACTACTGTAGCAATGACATAAAGAATACTTGAATTGGTCCTGTCAAACCTAATAAGGGTACAAGCTAAGTGGTGCCGACTCAATATATCAAGACCATCCTGAATTCATATCTTTCATACTCATGATCAATCGTAGTGATCGACTCATATTCATACATATTCATTAATACCTATCATATCATATATAAGGAGTTTTGGTCTTGAGATCATATTCAATCATAAAAATTGGAATTAACAAGTATCCGGTAATTAATTAATGCATACTTAATTGAGTTAATAGAGCTCAAACCTTCTCAACCTTAGCTACACCCATTTTGGCTCACGGACACACACTTAGTAGAAGTTCCAGATCGATTGCCTTAAGGTTCGCTAAAAAGAATGGGTACATGACTACATCATGTTAAGGGCAAGGTTTCTTAACAATATGAATGCATTTAAATCGAAAAGGTATTAAGGAGATTTACTAGCCAATGCTATGCTAGATAATACGTGATTCCGAGGGCATTCAACATGATGTATTTATAAAACGTCTGGGTCATTGTATTACCAAATCTTGGTGTTACATTATGTATGCAAAAGACACCTCTTCTTATGCCAATACCCATGATGTGACATCAGGAATTCATCCGGAAAATCAAAGGGAATAAGTGACAGCTCTATACTCGTCCTCCTTATCATTTAATTACCATTAGAATAGTTTAGTTGGAGAAAAGGTGCCATATCTAAAGCCCTATAAAGTCATTTTAAATCCCTAATATCTTAAGTTCGCAGTGTTCTTACGGCTTCGTCGTATACATATTACTACTTAGCCGAGTGGCTTGGTTTTTCCTTCAATTTCAAATGCATTTATGGCTTAGTCGTATATTGGCCTACGGCTTAGCCGAGTTAAGCCTACAGCTAGGCTATGTCTGTTGGAAGTAGGTGGGTCTCGTGGATAGATTTTCAAAACTTTTGACCCACTTGACGCAGGGATCAACTATCCATAAGACCAAAACCCAATCCAAGAAGCATTACCCTCAGTCTCGTGACCATGTACAGTAAAAATTCTACCAGTACTAAACATCCAAAATAACCTACGACATGCAAGAAGTAGATCATACCTTTGGAGATCCGCAGTGCTCTAATGGATTTCTTCAACACCTCTTAGCCTTCCACGCTATGACCCGAATTGGATTTCTTTTCTCAAGAAGAATGGTGGAATCTTCAGGAGAAATTCCAACTCGAGACTCCAAGGAACTAGAAGAAAGGAGAGGAGAGTAACTCGCGCAACTCTTGCACGAAAGGGTTTTGGGCGTGAGGGAGACTCTTTTGGACGTCCAAGGATATTTTATAGACTTCCAAATCTCTCCCTTGTCTAATTGAAATAGAAGTCTTACTTCCAAAGCAATTAGCAACTTTCTCCTTTCCAAACTATTATTTCTAGAGTCCAAGTCGGATTAGTGTTTTCCAATATCTTGGGCTAGCGTGGGGACCATTAGGGATTCCTTAGAAAGCTGGCTCCAACTGGAACACCGCGACCCCACATCTCATGTGCAATCCGGGCTCACAGTTAACTGCAAATAACACCACTATATAAATGCAATTGCACTCCAGTCTTAGAAATAAATTACAATGAAGACCTTAAACTTCCCAATTACCACAAGTAGGCCCCTCTATCAATATCCGTGGATCAATTGGAATAAATCCATCTCTTCCAATCTAAGTTTCACATCTTATTATCCTTGACCCCCAATTAATCACAGTAATCATCAGTACCATCCAATTAACTCTTAATTGAGATGGGTGCGCACTTACTAATGACAAATCCATTAATTGGCACAAGGGGATAATAGAGATAGATTCCATCTTGATCATTCAACGTTCCCACAGTTCTACTACCATATACCCAAGACACCGAGGTGTTAACCTATAGTCGACCTCACTCATTGGTGACTCAAAGCAAATGAATAGATAGAAACTTGAGTTCGTCAATGTCTCAGGATTGAGAGCCTATTGCTAGGGAATTATGAGAGCATACCTTATTATTGAGACGGAATTCCATAAGGTGCATCTCATGGTCCTTCAATACATCCAATGTACCACCACCGTGATCCAGAATCTTACATTCTAATGATCGAGACAAATCACACTATTTCATAGTGATCAAAGTGCTGCAACCTTATCAAATGAGATGCCCAGTCTCATTACTGGTTGTGAAGCTATTTAAGTATAAGATTTGTGACATATATCTCCCGCGTGTGGATCTCATCCATGCACATATATCACATCTAATATACTAATGGGACCCGGTTCAACTCATGAACCATTATATCATACGTATTGGTCATGTGCATTAAGTAGTAAAATAACATTCATCTCATGAAAGTAAAGCATGATTTTATTCATAAATAAAGAAATTAATCAATTTATTACATCAACTGATGGATTGAGTCCACAAAAACTAACAATCTCCCACTTGGGCTCAATGCCAGTCAGGGTTGCATCTCATGCCCATCCCTTCTACATGCTGCTCAAAGACTTTGGTAATCAAAGGCTTAGTAAAGGGATCTGCCAAATTGTCTGCAGAGGCTATCTTGGTAATAGCAATATCACCTCTCTGCACAATCTCTCTGACTAAGTGATACTTCCTCGGTACATGCTTTTGGCTTTTATGGTTTCTGGGTTCCTTTGACTGAGCAACTGCCCCGCTGCTGTCACAGTAAACTGTGAGTGGCTGTCGTGCCAAAGGTACCACCCCAAGTTCCAAAAGGAATCTTTTAAGCCATACTGCTTCCTTAGCTGCTTCACAAGCTGCTACATATTCAGCTTCCGAGGTTGAATCAGCGGTACATTCTTGTTTTATACTCCTCCAGCTGATAGCTCCGCCTCCAAGCATAAATACATAACCAGAGGTGGATTTCCTAGAATCCTTATCTGACATAAAGTCAGAATCTGTGTATCCGACTGGAATCAACTCATCACTGCTATAAATCAACATGTAATCTCTAGTCCTTCTCAAGTATTTGAGAATACATTTTACAGCAGTCCAATGTTCAGGTCCTGGATTAGATTGATATCTGCTGATTAGGCCCACTACATAACAGATATCTGGTCTAGTACATAACATAGCATACATGAGGCTACCAACAGCCGAAGCGTATGGTATCGACCTCATTTGCTCCTTTTCCTCGGGTGTCTTAGGACACTGATCCTTGGAAAGGTGCACTCCATGCCTGAAAGGTGTGATACCCTTCTTGGAGTCTTGCATTACAAACCGTACTAGCACCTTATCTATGTATGCAGCTTGGGATAAGCCAATCATTTTATTTTTCTGATCACGATAGAGTTTGATCCCTAGGATGTAGCTAGCTTCTCCCAAGTCCTTCATATCAAAAGTCTTGGCTAACCAAACTTTTACCGTTGACAACATTCCTATGTCTTTCCCGAGGAGAAGGATGTCATCGACATATAAAACCAGAAAAACTACCTTGTCACCTTCACTTTTCATGTACACACATGACTCATCCGGATTTTGACAAAAACCAAATGACTTGATTGCTTGGTCAAAACGGATATTCCAGCTTCGGGATGCCTACTTCAGTCCATAAATAGACTTCTGCAGCTTGCAAACTTTTTGCTCCTGGTTTTTAGCTACAAAACCGTCTGGCTGCACCATATAGATGTCTTCCTCAAGGTGGCCGTTGAGAAAAGCCGTCTTGACATCCATTTGCCAAATCTCGTAATCGAGATGAGCCGCAATGGATAAGAGTATCCGGATGGATTTGAGCATGGCTACTGGCGAGAAGGTTTCCTCATAATCGATCCCCTCTTTCTGAGTATATCCTTTCGCAACAAGCCTAGCCTTATAGGTCTCCACTCTTCCATCTGGTCCTCTTTTTCTCTTGTAGACCCACTTGCACCCAATAGGTTTAATATTGGCAGGCAAGTCCACAAGTGTCCAGACCTGATTTGAGTACATAGACTCCATCTCAGCTTTCATAGCATCTTGCCAGCGTCCCGAGTCTAAGTCATTGATTGCTTCATCATAGTTAGAGGGATCTTGTTCCGGCTCTTTTGGAATTGCTTCATAAGACTCTCCCAAGAATGAGAACCTGTCAGGGGGTCTGACAATCCTCCCACTACGACGAGGTACTGGTGTAACTACTAGGTCTGGTAAGGGCGGTTCTTCCTCAAGTCCGGTCATACTTGGATTTGGAATTGATTGCTCCTGAATCTCTTCCAAGATCACCTTTTCTATAAATTTCTGGTCCATCATATAATCTTCCTCCAGAAAAACCGCATTGGTGCTGACCAGCACTTTCTGCTCTCTGGGATTATAGAATAACCAACCTTTAGTTCCTTTAGGATATCCTACAAATGTGCATACTTCCGACTTCGCTTCCAACTTATCCGTCTTAACCTTGAGCACGTGTGCTGGACAACCCCAAATGTGTAAATGTTGTAGACTAGGCTTTCGCCCAGACCACAATTCCCGGGGAGTCTTAGGTATAGACTTAGATGGTACGAGGTTTAGTATGTACATTGCAGTATCAAAAGCATATCCCCAAAAGGATATAGGTAATCTTGAGAAACTCAGCATAGACCTAATCATATCTAAAAGAGTCCGGTTCCTTCTTTCTGCTACTCCATTCTGTTGAGGCATACCAGGAGCAGACAACTGGGATAGAATCCCATTTTCTGATAAGTAACCTATAAAATCAGCAGAGAGATATTCCCCTCTTCGATCTGATCGAAGAGTCTTGATACTCTTACCTAATTGCTTTTTCGCTTCCGCTCGAAATTCTTTGAACTTTTTAAAAGCTTCGGACTTGCGGTGCATAAGGTATATGTAACCATATCTTGAGTAATCATCTGTGAAAGTGATGAAGTACTCATATCCTCCTCTGGCCCTGACATTAATGGGTCCGCGACATCAGTATCACTAATTCCAATAAATCTTTGGCCCTATTACCCTTAGCTGAAAAGGGTCTTTTGGTCATTTTACCTTCCAAACAGGACTCACAGATAGGCATTGGTTCTACCACCAATGAAGGTAAGATACCATCTTTCACTAGCCTTTCAATCCTCTTAAGGTTTATATGACCTAGCCTCAGGTGCCAAAGTTTTGTTGGATTAGATGAAGGTGACTTTCTCTTTAATGATGATCTACTAATTGTTTCAGTATCATGTATCTCATACATCGTGGGAGTTAACAAATAAAGTCCATTGGTTACCTTGTCAGAACATATGAAAGTACCATTCCTCTTTATGACAACTTCAGTACCAAAAGTAATAGAATAACCTTTATTCACCAAACTAGAAACTGAAATTAAATTCCGCCTTAAAGACGGTACATATAATGTTTCTGACAAAACCAAATTTTTATTTGAAAAACATAAAGTAATGACTCCTACTGAAACAGCCTCCGCCTTAGCGTCAGATCCTAGGTTGACAATGATTTCTCCATCACTTAACCTCCTGGTTTCCCTGAACCCCTGCAACGTATTACATATGTGATTAGTTGCCCCAGAATCCACACACTAGGATTCTGAAGTACCAGTTGCAAAACTAACTTCAGATATAAGTGACTCAATCATACCTGGGGTCTTTTTCTTAGACAGATATTCCGGACAATTCCTCTTCCAATGTCCTGTCTTACCACAATGGAAACACTTTCCTTTTGTCCCTGAACCCTTAGCTTTAGCCACGCCACCAGTTGGACCATTCTCCACCTTAAGACCTTTTGGAATTGATTTCTTTTTGCCTTTCCGCCCTTTGCCCTTCGGCTTGGACTTGGCATCTGACTTTTCTGTCATTAAGGCAGTTGGTTTTTTCTTCATAATCCCTTCAGTTGCTACCAGCTGATTAGATAGCTCAGCCAGAGTCAGATTCATTTTATTCATATTATAATTGACCTTGAAATTGTTGAATGACTCTGGTAGTGACTCAAGGATTATGTCAATCTGCGATTCTGCATCAATCGCAGCTCCCAGTACATCTAACTCATTTAATGAGTCCATCATCTTCAACATGTGTTCCTGTACTGATGTACCTTCAGCCATCTTGGTGCTAATGAGCACCCTCATGGCTGCCTGCCTAGCAGGTCTGCCTTGTTCTGCAAACATCTCCTTTAAATTTGATATCATATCATATGCAGTCTTATAAGATTGATGTTGATGTTGCAGCACACTAAACATGGATGCCAGAATGTAACATCGGGCCATCTCATCGTCTTTGGCCCATTTGGTGTAAAAGTCCTTTTCTGCTTCTGATGCATCTGGGCCAGGCTCTTCAAGGGGGTTTTTGGTAAGGACATATTTATATCCTGAAACTGTCAGGACAATATCCAGATTCCGTTTCCAGTCTACATAGTTGGATCCCACCAACTTATTCTGGTTGAGGATGGTCGCAAGTGGATTGAAAGTATTCGAATTCATGCTTGTAATACTGTAACACATAACCATACATTCAATAAATTTAAATGACATTAGGGTTTAGTATTCTACCAAATTTATGTGGGAATCCTCATAACCACAAAATTCAGAATACATCGGAATCCCAATCCTGCGGGGTATGCCTCCTTGGGGAGTGCAATTACCTCCTAGACTGGTGCGGATCAAAGTTGGTCAAAATTTGGATTAAGACTAACTATCCATGATCCCCTTCATTCATTACAATCTAGGTATCTCATACCAAATAATGTATGACTCCCGATTAGCTTCGGTTTCTAAAATACATGAGGCAAATCCTTGGGGATACTACATCATTATTTTAGTTAAGTGTGACCCACCAACTAGCATTGCATGACAACCGTTGCGGGCAGCTCCTCCTTGGGGAGTGGGCTCCTACCCCGTCTCATCAACACTGTCCATAGGAGATCCATATCTAGTATCCAGATAAATACAAGCCCTCCGTGGGGAATGACCATTCTCAAAATGGCGCGAGGCTAATACTTTCCTTACAATGGACCTATGGTGGAAAACCATGGGGATTTTTATATATATAGAAATGCCCCGCTCCCACTTAATATTTTAGAGTTGAGGATTTCCTTATAGGTGTATGAGTCCATCAAATATATGTATATATTTATCTCATGATAAGACCAATGATTGGTTTCAAGTCAAGTTATTTTAAGAAAAGCCCAGTTTCTAAAATTAGTGTTACCAATAGATCCATCTCATGGGCCTACCAACTCTAATTAGAACTCTTTCCAAAAATTAATTTGATTTGACCAATTTTGGAATTTGCTATGTTTGGATCAGATATGGAAATACTCTAAAATAAGCATTCATCCATAAATAGAAAGTGCTGTAATAAAAGATTAGTCCTCTCCTCCACATGGCCCAGGCAGAAAAGACTTCTTGGACTTCTAGACTTTCCAAAACTTTGGGATTCCTCAAACTCTTTGGGCATCTCCAAAAGACCTTTTGATAGTCTTCAAACTCTTTGATTAGGAGTCCAGCTTCTCTTTCTTTCTTTGTTTCGGACATCTCCAGAATTTACAAATTTAAAAAATACATAAATTCCTATGTCTCTATAATGAGACTTACATGGTAGTCTAAACATGGAAATAAAAGGGCTATAGGGAAATTCACCATGCCTTGCCCTTTCACGGGAAACCAAGGAGACCATGATGCCCTTTACACTTAGCCACAAATAAACCAATAATTAAAAGGAAAGAAAAACATGTGGGCCATATGGAGAGGACATTATCACCTGTAAGTTAGTATCTCATACAACAAAGCATCTCACAAAACCAGGTTGCCAAACCACAATAGAAAAAACAAGATGCCAAATATTTTGCAACCACGATATAAGACCCCTTATGCAACGGGGGTCCGGGGGCAGCGCCGACCAAGAACAAGATGATTCTGCCTAGGTTCGGCTAGCCGATCTGGTCCCTACGGTTAGCCAACAAACCTCTATAGCCACAGTGGTCCGTTTGACTAACCGACCTGACGAACCCAGAAATTTGGGTTCTTTTTCAGATTCGGCTCCTGCTGTACCCAATCACCTCTAATGATCTCAGTATGTTTTAATGGCATCTTATCATCCTCCTATTATGATTAAAACCTTTTGTGACTTTCCAAACATGTATCTACTACAAAAGCAAGCAAACCCAATAAACACTGATCCTATCATAGCCCTTGCTCTATCCTCTTCACATCTCATGCGAAGATTAGAACAAGATTACTGATCTAACATGATTAGAGATGAGGTATGACTCTGATACCAATTGTTGGAAGTAGGTGGGTCTCGTGGATAGATTTTCAAAACTTTTGACCCACTTGACGCAGGGATCAACATCCATAAGACCAAAACCCAATCCAGGAAGCGTTACCCTCAGTCTCGTGACCATGTACAGTAAAAATTCTACCAGCACTAAACATCCAAAATAACCTACGACATGCAAGAAGTAGATCATACCTTTGGAGATCCGCAGTGCTCTAATGGATTTCTTCAACACCTCTTAGCCTTCCACGCTATGACCCGAATTGGGTTTCTTTTCTCAAGAAGAATGGTGGAATCTTCAGGAGAAATTCCAACTCGAGACTCCAAGGAACTAGAAGAAAGGAGAGGAGAATAACTCGCGCAACTCTTGCACGAAAGGGTTTTGGGCGTGAGGGAGACTCTTTTGGACGTCCAAGGATATTTTATAGACTTCCAAATCTCTCCCTTGTCTAATTGAAATAGAAGTCTTACTTCCAAAGCAATTAGCAACTTTCTCCTTTCCAAACTCTTATTTCTAGAGTCCAAGTCGGATTAGTGTTTTCCAATATCTTGGGCTAGCGTGGGGACCACTAGGGATTCCTTAGAAAGCTGGCTCCAACTGGAACACCGCGACCCCACATCTCATGTGCAATCCGGGCTCACAGTTAACTGCAAATAACACCACTATATAAATGCAATTGCACTCCAGTTTTAGGAATAAATTACAATGAAGACCCTAAACTTCCCAATTACCACAAGTAGGCCCCTCTATCAATATCCGTGGATCAATTGGAATAAATCCATCTCTTCCAATCTAAGTTCCACATCTTATTATCCTTGACCCCCAATTAATCACAGTAATCATCAGTACCATCCAATTAACTCTTAATTGAGATGGGTGCGCACTTACTAATGACAAATCCATTAATTGGCACAAGGGGATAATAGAGATAGATTCCATCTTGATCATTCAACGTTCCCACTATTCTACTACCATATACCCAAGACACCGAGGTGTTAACCTATAGTCGACCTCACTCATTGGTGACTCAAAGCAAATGAATAGATAGAAACTTGAGTTCGTCAATGTCTCAGGATTGAGAGCCTATTGCTAGGGAATTATGAGAGCATACCTTATTATTGAGACGGAATTCCATAAGGTGCATCTCATGGTCCTTCAATACATCCAATGTACCAGCACCGTGATCCAGAATCTTACATTCTGATGATCGAGACAAATCACACTATTTCATAGTGATCAAAGTGCTGCAACCTTATCAAATGAGATGCCCAGTCTCATTACTGGTTGTGAAGCTATTTAAGTATAAGATTTTTGACATATATCTCCCGCGTGTGGATCTCATCCATGCACATATATCACATCTAATATACTAATGGGACCCGGTTCAACTCATGAACCATTATATCATATGTATTGGTCATGTGCATTAAGCAGTAAAATAACATTCATCTCATGAAAGTAAAGCATGATTTTATTGATAAATAAAGAAATTAATCAATTTATTACATCAACTGATGGATTGAGTCCACAAAAACTAACAATGTCTTAGCCATAGCACAATCCATTGCTTATCTAAGGGTTAGCTGTAAAAGAAAGATGGAGTTTTGGGCTTTCGGAAAGCTTGCCGTAAAATGACTTACGGCTTTGTCATGGGGTGGTTACGACTTAGCCGTAGCTCATTCCACAGCTTAGTTGAGGGTTAGCCATAGTTCAATTGTGGGTTTTTGAGCTCTCTAGATTTTAAGCCGTAGATACTTATGGCTTAGCCGTAAGCTTCAAAATTTCTAAAGATTGTTCTGAAGCACGAGTTCATATGTAGAACTCTTTAGTTCTTGGTCCCCATGAGCTTCTTTTTGCTCCAATTTATCACAATAGGTTTCACAATGTCTACATATCATCCACATCACATATCAAACTCATATTCACTTAGACCTACACATGTATACTTCTTAATCAAGGGTGACTGAGCTGTAACTTAAAATTAGAGTGATTAGTTCATGAATCAACAAATTTAAACATACATGTAGTAATATATACTCTAATACTTGCCTTATATTTGATGGTGGAGAAAGCCTCAATAGAAGCAATTCCTATTACATGCAAAGACATATAAATGGTGAATCAAGTATAAGATGCATGCATGTTGTTCATTTGAGTCTTTTTGACTCTTTTGGACTCAAGGAAATGAAATGAAAGCTGTCTCTTACCTTAAAGAGCTGTAGACTATGAGCAAAAGATGAATTTGGTGCCTTCAATGAATGAGATGCACAAAAGGATCAAGAAAGGGATGGATGGAACTAGAAGCACATGCAAAGCTCCAAGGTCTTGTTTCTAGCTCCAAGTTGGTGTGGAGATGAGAGAAGAATGAAAGAGATGGAGGTCTAGCAGGAGAAGAGGAAATTGCGGTGAAGGAACGTTGGTTACTCCCTTTTTAACTTAATTTTTTTGGACTTTTGTATGTAAGTTCGATTATTTTGGGAAATTACAATTTAAGGCAATTGGGCTTCAATTGGGTTAAAATGGTTCCGAATTGAGCTGGGCCAAACATGAAAATTCCCACAAGATAAAATTCTCATGATGCAATTAATGTGGTGCCAAAATGATGTAAACCATGAAATTCTAATTTACAGGAAGGTCCTTAATTACCTAAGTAAAGTTTGAACCTAACTACCTAACCAACTAAGACCCAATAAAGATTAAGAGCAAGATAAATTGACACTAAAATATATATATTAATAGGAAATCAAGTTTAATTAATATAAATTATAATTAAGTTGGGTCGGGACCTTAAGGGAGCATGTATACTCAAAAATAAAAATAAAAATGAAATAATGTGGAAACATTTGAGCTACTATAGTTTATATCTGGCAACACATCATCATCATCATCATTCTGATCGCCAGGACATGACAGTTGATTCTCACACTCAGACGGTATGTGCGCCTCGTCGTCATCGTCATCCATTATTCTTTTCCCTTTCTTCTTAATGGAAAACAATCTAGTGTTCTTACCCAGCTCGGCCATCCAAGCATCGGCAACTTAATCAACCCGAAAGACACTATTACCTCTCAGTTATGCTGCATCGTGTTATGTGTAACACTCTCATATGTTGTTGCCTTCTTTTTCTCTAAATAACTGGGTTGGAAATATCTTTTCTTATTTTTTGGCATTTTGATATATTACTGTTTAAATTGACATAAACATTAATATACACAAATTATTACTATTATAAGCAAAATAAGAAGAAAGAAGAAAAGGGAAGCCAAATATATAAAATAGATATATATCATTATTATAAATACTTGTCCACCATCAAAATATAAATCAAGTAATATTATGTGTCACAATCCATATCAGGATCAATGTCAGGATCGTCCCCCTCTAGGCAATCTTAATGGTCATCTCCATACTCCACCATAACTTCATCATCCTCATCAGCATCATCCCACTCTGGTTCATCTTGTTGGTGCCTCCCTAGCTATGTAACCTTATTCCCAGGAATGATCTCGGGATCAACCGTATCTATCTGATGTTGATAAGAGATAGCTTGAACATCAATTGGTCATACTCCAATAATGATATCCTACTGAAATGCATTATTACGTTCTTCATGATTAGGTTAAACCTCTGGTACATCCTCCACTCCCCGATGTTGAGACCATAACATGACCTGCCAATTTGGACCTAATTTTGTGTCATTTATGTACCATACTTGAGGCACCTAGCTTGGTAGGATGAACGGATCACTTTTGTACCATTGACTCCTGATATCAATGCTTTTGCAGTATGCATCCATTTTCATTGTTCTTGGACTGCCAATGTTCTACCACACACATTCAAATAAAACTACTTCATGATGAAAATGTACTTCAACTACCACACCTTGGATAGGTAACCACAAGATTCAATTGGCTGACCCTCATGATCCCCAACTACAGCCACACCATATTCTGACTTCTACGACGATTGTCACGCTCGCTATTAGTGAATTTGACGCAATTATACATACAACCAAAAAGTATTTGCACTAGTTAATCGGGGCCATTTACTAATGACCACAACTCATCGTTTTCTTTTAGCACTTTGTGGTCGCACAATTCATTTATCTACATAAACATGTCAAGTAAGATGTATATATAAATGTGTGTGTGTGTGTATGCACATGTGCATGCATGCGTGTGTGTGGTGAAGATTTATTTAGCTTACATGTTCTTTGAACTAATTGGGAAATTCTTTCTTTTGCACTGAGATGATATCTTGCCTAGATGGAATCTGTAGTAGATCCTTGTGTTCACTACACAGATTAAAGAAAGAGTTTCAACATAATCTGATGAAAACATTAAGAGGCCAAGAAAATGCCTAACTAATGCAACGATATACTTTAAATATAGGTCCACAATGGTGCTATTGTAGAGGACAAACCATTAAGCCATGTCAAGTTGATCCTATATCTCCCTGTAAGCCTCAACACCAAAAGGATAGGCATTTTCTATGAAGACTGATAATCCCCACCGACATTCACCATCCCCGGCTGCATTCTGTTCCCTTGGATGAACATAGTTTCAACCCCATCGAGATACATTGAGCAAAAAGTTGTACACTCCATAACAATGTAAGTCTCAACAATCGAACCCTTGGTCATGCTCTATTGCTATCAAACCCCTTAAGAGTTCCAAGAAACCTTTCGATTTGGTATATCCACCAATATTGCACTGGTCTTTTGTGCATGGCCTCTTGCGGTAAGTGAACAATATAATGGACTACCACATCAAAGAATGCCATGGGAAAAATCTTCTCCAATTTGTAAAGCATGATCACTATGCACTTTTGTAATTTCTTTGAGTCTTCCAACCTTAACTTCTTAGAGCACAACTCCTAAAAGAAATTTCCCAGCTCAAACATTGTATTACAAATATCCTTCTTAAGGGATGAATTCCTTGCAAAAGGACATGACAGTTATGGCTTTTAAGACCATACAATCTACCATTTATTGTTCCAACATACCTCGATAAGTTTGTAACAGAGCCATCTGAATACTTGACCGACTTCAAGAACTCATAAAAGCCCTCTTTCTCCTTCGAGGTCAATGTAAATACTACTGGGGGCTTCGAAAAGGACTCATCGAGACGTTGCTGGAGCTGTAAATCTAGCTTTATGCGCATTTTTTTTGCAAATCTTTGTATGCTTTCTTGGTGTTCTTGTTCTTTCCAATTATGTTCAATGTTGTTCCACGTAAATTGTGACATATATTGCTCTTTATGTGTATGACATCAAGGTTGTGTTGGAGCTTATATGTTTCCAGTATAGCATCTCAAACAAAATGGACCTCTTTGTCTATTTAAGTTCTAAACCGCTATCACGGGGTCTTTTTTTACCGTCTTTAGTCTTTCCAAACTTGACATCGGGCAAGCAATCCAAAGCTGATGATATCTTCTCCACCGGCATCACTGATAATTTCACACTAAGCTCAACTTATTGTTAAATGCTAATTTATTCCTTCGCCAAGGGTGGTCCCTATTTAAGAAAGCTCGATGGTAAATGAACCTAATCTTGTCCATTAGAGCCATCGAATACGGATCATTGTAGCAAGGAAGGCAAGCTAGATAACCTTTTGTACTCCATCTAGAGACATCACCATATGCGGGAAAATTGTGTCACATTATCCATGCATGCATTCGAAAATATTTTTCGCAAGAGGCATTATAAGTCATAACACTATACTCCCATAACTCTTTTAACTCTTTAATCAAGGGCCTCATATATACATTGATCTTTTTCCTAGGGGACTTTGGTTTGGGAATAAGGACATCATAAGATATGATTCGTTCATACACTACCAAGGTGGCAGGTTATAGGGAATAACGACCACAGGCCACATACTGTAGGTGGTGCTTATGTTTCCAAAATGGTTGAAACCATTAGTGGCCAGCCTGAGCCTCACATTGTGGGGCTCTTGTGCAAACTCAGGATAATTTTGATCAAATTCCTTCCACTTGGAACAATCGGCTGGATACCTTGCCAACCCATCATTTGGCCAGTTAAGCTTATGCCATCTCATGTTTTTGGTTGTCTGCTTCGACTTGTACAACCGCATCAACCTCGGTGTCAATGGAAAGTACCATAGGATCTTATAAGGAACCTTTTTAGCCTTGCTATTTTTTACCTTGTATTTATGCTCCCACACACCAGACATGACTATAGATTAGAATTCTCCTTCTAGAAGAGTGTACAGTCGTACTGACATGCATGGATGTGCTCGTACCCCTAAGCCCAGCCATGGAGTAACTTTTTTGCTTTGTAAGTTGACCCCAGAACCAAATTATGTTCTGGCAGAAGGTCCATCAATGCAGCCATCATCATATCAAAAGACTTATTGCTCCACTTGCACATTATCTTCACATGAAGCATGGTAATAAAAAATTTCAATAGAGTAAACTTCTTATAGCTAGGATAAATCTCACCCTGGGAGTGATCATGCTCAAAAGATGCAAAAATGCGTAATGGATTCGAGTTCGACATTCACGCACTTCAAGTGTTAAGAAAAATGGGAATTAAATACAATTTATCATTAATTTCCCTTTTGCTTACGTGGGTTCAAATGCTCTAACCACGAGGATGTAGGTTGTTTACATATTTTCTACAAAGTTTACAACCCTTCCCTCAAGTCTTAGATGTGATCCAAATTGGGAAAATACAAGAAAATACATTAAAATGTCAAAAAATTTCAAAAAAGGAAGAAAATGGAGGAGTGACCATGGGTCACGGTCATTGGCCCCCCCTGCCAGTGACTGTGACTTCAGCCAGTAACCGTGGCCTACAGTCACTAGCATTCTGCCAGTGACCGTGGCCTACGGTCACTAGCAGACAATGGTCGACAAGCCACTATTTTGCCTTCTGTATTGTACCGTTTCATCTCTATAACTTCTCCAAAGTGTTGAAACTCGCTTTTATGATCCTTGGGGTGTTAAATGACCATCGAGAGGGTTAAATTCAACCATGGAATCGATTAAAACCTTTGTTGATCATCACTATTGTTTACGGACCATTTTTTGTACAAGTTCAAAAAATGGAACTATATGAAGCCAAAGTTGTGTCTTTTTGAACCTATGATTTTCAAGGGATAGAATAAAGCCTAAAGAGGTTTGTTTACAACTTCTTTGATGGCTAGAAAACCCCCAAGTGAGAAAAACAAAGGAACCGATGTCATCCTTCAAAGGTTTGCCAGTATTTGAACATAGCTCTCTCTTAAATAAAATCCAAACTCCCCTTCCTTCTTTAAATCATCTCTCATCTTGAGTGACTGAGAAGAAGAAGAAAAAATGGTTTGGAGTGCTAGAGGATGCTTTGCTTGAAGTTTTTAGTAGAAATTGTTTTCCTTTTTCTCCCTCTCTGTATGTTAAACCTCACTTTTTATAGACTTTAACAGTAGTTTTGGGAGTTATGGGGAGTTAAAAGGAGTTACAGAAAGTTAAGGTTCGAAATAAAGTGGAGGGAACCACTGAAAACCATAGGAACTGCTCCACAAGTGTTAGTGACTGCAGCCGCGGTCACTCCCAAGGCCCATTTTTAAACTTTTGCATATGTGACCCGTTTTCACCTGTTTGGGGCCTAAACGATGTCCAGTTTTCACAAAACTTGGAGGGATGCTTTTTGACACTATTTTGAGTATGTTATAGAAATTTAACTTTGTTTTGACCTTCTGAAGTTGGTCAACTCCATCGTTGACTTTTCATGAAAATGGGCCCTTATTTTAGCTATTTGAGGCATAAATGAATCCGGTTTGATTTGAAATTTAGAGGAATGATGTTAGAAGTATCTTGAAGTGTCCATCCGAATTTCATATAGTTTGGGTTTATGGAAGTAAGATTTCGAATAGTGACCCATTTGTTGCATGTTCTAAGTCACTATTCACCTTACACTGTAGGTAGTAATCTTGTTTCTACCCAAACGACATTCAATTGATTTGAAACTTTAAAAAATTTATTTTGAACATATTTTGAATCTTTATTCTAAGTGTCATTAGCTTTGGCTCTCTATAAATAGGATTTTGGTCAGTGACCTCTATGGCTTGGGGGTCAGTGACTTCTAAGCTGACATGCAGTGGAAGTAGAACCAAACGAAGTCCTCTTCACTTGAAAATTTGTAGAATCTACCTTAGGCATGACTAAAGCTTTAAGCCTAAGTTTCATCAATTTTGGATGTCGGGAAGCAGGACTTTGGTCCGTGACCCATGACTTGGGGGTCATTGACCCAAAGTTGACATGTTTTTTGACTTTGGGTCAAATGATGTTTGCTTTACCTAAAATTTTGCAGAGCCTCCTTTGAGCAAAACTTAAGCTTCCTCCAGAAGTTCAGAAGTTTGAGCTAATTTGATCCTCATGAGATGTCACTTTGCACAGTGATCCCACAGGGCTTAGTAGACAACCATTTGAATTGAGTTTGGGTCCAAATGATGTTCAAATACTCTAAAATTTTGAAGGATAATTTTTGAATTTACTTCAAGGCATTCCCCTGAATTTGAGCTTGTTTTAATATCTAGAAGTGTCAATTTCCACAGTGACCCCCAAGGAGCTCGCGAACATTCACTGAAGCTTGGTTTGAACTGAGATGAAGTCCAAATGCTTTGAAACTTTGAAACATCATTCTCAAGCATGTTTTAGAGTTACCATGAAAGTTTCAGCCACTTTGGTAACCCAGAACCTTGGGTATATTTAGTGACCCCTAGTTTTTGAGCCAATGAACACTGAATTTGGTATTTGGTGAGTTGAGTGATGAAATGAAGTCTAGTAACTCTAAAATACTGCATTTTAAGCTTATTTGAAGTCTTATGATTGGATTGCACTTGCTTTGAATATCTAGATGTAGTACTTAACTTGCCATTCCACAATCCTAAGGTTTATGTATCCTAGGTTTGGAATTTTCTTGTAATATCTTCACTACAACATTTGTAATTTTTTATGGGTCAACAAGTGCCCCCTTGCGGTGCAATGATTATAGTGCCTCAAAATAGTGAATCTGTGGGAATGATGAATGGCTTGATGAAAATATAGTTCATCAAGATAGCTTATAGGCCTAAACTTGGGATTTTGAAATTTTTGATAAAAACCATGAAGGGTTTGATGATGGAATATGGTAAAAACACAAGAATTTCAAATTTCTTTGCCTATTTTCATAGATATCAAAAGTAGCATTTCTATGAGAACTGTGGGGAACACCCATGAAAGAATCCCTTAGGTATTTAGAAAATTCAGAAGTTCATGAATTTTTGTTTGGATTTTGGAAATGAATTTGATTTTCTCATGACCTATTTATCACAGATATCTAAAGTGGCATTTCTGTGGGGACTATCACGCCCCGATCTCAGGAATTGGGATTAGAATAGGGCCCCTAAGGTGTGAATATGTAATCTCGTAGCAATTTGTGCCATGCAAAGATATGTATGAATTACTACGAGGGAGATTCCACAGGAATGTGTGAGGTAAGACCAACAACACGTAAATTTAATTTCAAACATGAAGCGAAAACCCATGAAATACACCTACAATGATCATAAGCAATGCATAGAAGAGAATATCATGCCATTATATAATAACTTAAGTCTTTTGAATAAACATTCCTACATACAAAACCACATACTATCCACAATCCACTTAACCATGTTCATTTATACAAAACTAATATCAACAAGGCTAAACCTATCAACCCAGTGAACAACCCCTTTTGTACTCTCTTCATGATGACTAGTAAAAAATATTGTCATCTTTCCATTCACCTATACCCCGAGGTACTGTTGCGGGGACACGTCGATATTCAGGTTGGGGTTTGATTATGTGCCTGTAACACCATGGGTAACATTGTTAGCACAACAATTAAGCAAATATAGAAATACATAAGACCAGCATGCTGTATCAAATGAATTAAGACATATATAAATTAAAAGAATGCAATAAACATAAACTAGACATATTGTGCATGAGAATCATGAATAACGAATTATAAACAGGATATTATACATACTAGTTGGCATCCACGAGACTATATTCTCCCAAAAGAGAGCATATCATCTATAGAGAGGGTACATATGGGTCACTAGGGTATCAGACTAGCTTCCCGAGGAGCACTGATAATTCTGATGTGGACTACTACAGTAGCGACATATCGATACCTACACTGGTCCCGTCGAACCTAATAAGGGCACAAGCTAAGTGATGCCGACTCAAGGTATCAAGACTAACTCCAGTTCACATCTTTCATATTTTCAGTCAAACTTTTCATATCGTACATGAGGGAGTTTCGGTCTTGAGATCATATTATTCACAAAAACCGGAATTAACAAAGTAACTTATAATTAAACATTGCATACTTATTAAAGGAGCGAGGGACCTTGAACCCTCTCAATCTTTGCTACACCCATTTTGGCTAATAGGCACGCACTCAGTAGAAGCTCCGGCTTGATTCATCTTAAGGTGTGCCAGGAAGAATGGGTACATGACTAGGTCATGTTGAAAGCAAAGTTTCGTACAATATGAATGCATTTAAATTAAGAAGGTATCAAGAAAATTACTAGCCAACCCTATGCTAGATAATCCGTAATCCCAAGGGCATTCAACACGATGTATTTATAAAGCATCCAGTGTCACCGTGTTACGAATCTTGGCATTACTTTGTGTATGCAAGGACACCTCTTCTTATGCCAACATCCATGACGTGACATCGGGAATTCATTCGGAAAATCGATCGGGATAAGTGACAGCTCTACACTTGTCCTCCTTATTATTCGATCACCATTAGGCTACTTTAAAAGTGGGAAAAAAGGTGTCATATCTAAAGCCCTACAAGTTATTTGAATTCCCTAATATTCTAAATTCCCAATGTTCTTACGGCTCAGCCATGCATCTGTTACGGCTTAGCCGAGTGGTTTAGTTTTTCTCTCAAATTCCTGTGCATTTACGGTTTAACTATATATTAGCTTACGGCTTAGCCATGGTAAGCCTACAGCTAGGTTACAACTGAGATACAGCTCATCTGTAGTATAATTCATGGCTTAGCCAGCCGTAGAAGAAAGGCTGGATTTCAGGCTCTTGGGAAAGCTTGCCATAAAATGGCTTGCGGCTTGGTCATGGGGTAGTTATGGCTTAGCCGTAGTTCTTTCCATGGTCCAACGTGGGTCAGTCATAGTACAAGAATAGGTTTTAGTATTCTCGGGACTTTGAGCCATACACACTTACGGCTTAGTTGTTGTTTCGCCATAAGCTTCAGAAGTTTTAGAATTGGCTCTGAAGCTTAATTTTAGTATAGAATTATGAATTAAGGGGGTTATAGTGAGTTCCTATGGCTTCAAAATATCCCTAAGAGTTATTCAAAACTCACACAACAATCCCATTTCACATTCATACCCTAACTCATTCAATTTTACATATATATACACTTAAAACAAAAAGGAAGGTGCTGTAACTTGAGATTGGAGTGATAAATCCAAGAATCAAAATTGTAAACACACATGCAGCATCATCTATACTTTGTTACTTGCCTTTTTCATAGTTCTTGCCCTCACTAACTCTTCTTTGGTTCATGGTTAAGGAAAGCCTTAACTAGAGAATGGGTTCTTTACATGAAAGATATGCAAAAGGATAAATCTAATGTAGAATGCATGTATAATGCATGATTAAGTCTCCTTGACTCTATTAAATCCAAAGAAATGAAATGGAGGTAGAGTTTCACCTTAGGGTTGGGGGGGGGGGGGGGTGGTTATAACTTGAATAAGAAGATGCTTCCAAGGAGAAAGATGCACAAGGGAAGAAGAAGAAGGTGGGTGGAGGCTTTCACCATTACATGTGAGGCTTCAATGCTTTGCTTTCAACTCCAAATTAAGGTGGGAATGAAGAAGAATGGAGAGGGGAAGTGGCTCTAACGAAAACAGGAGAGAAATGAGGAGGAATACATTGGGCTCTTCTTTTAATTAATTTGTTCTGCAGTTTTTCATGCAAGCCCAACATTTCTAGGAATTTACAGTTTAGGTCTTATGGAGCTCAATTAGGCCAAGATGGGTCTGAATCAAGTTAAACCCAACATGAAAGATGATTTACACGAAGAATTATACAAGATACAACTAATGAGGTGTCAATATGATGCAAGAACAAATTACAAAAGAGTCCTTAACTACCTAGGTATGGTTCGAAGCCGACCCGACTACTTACCCATGACGCAAGCCCCAAAGGGTTTGAGTTAAATTAGCCCAAACACATTTTAATTAATGTAAAACAAGATTAATTAGTACAAATCGAGATTAATTAGGAGCAAGACCTTACATTCTCCCCCTCTTAAGATCATTCGATCCTCAGAATGTAACGTACCTCGGGTAGGAGCTCTGGATATTTTCCCCGAACTTGATCTTCAAGCTCCCATGCAGTTTCTTCTTGCCCATGATGCTCCTATAGAACTTTAACCCATTTGATCGTCCAAGTACGCAGTACTTGATCTTTAGTGTCAACAATACAAAGGGGTCTTTCCTCATAGCTCAAGTCCAGCTTAACTTGTATGTCATCTAATTTAAGAATGTGTGAAGTATCCGAAAGGTACTTTCTAAGCATCGAAACATGGAATACATTATGAACTCCCACGAGTTGAGGTGGTAACTCCAACCTAGAGGCCAAATCTCTGACCCTACTTTGTACTCAAAAGGTTCTACAAATCGCGAAGCTAACTTGCCCTTTTGTCCAAACCTGATAGTACCCTTCATTGGAGAAACCTTCAAGAAGACTTTGTCTCCCACTTGGAATGGTCTATGGCGATTGTCTACATAATTCTTCTGGCGAGATCGCATAACCTTCAACCTGTCCTGCACCTTTCGCTCCTTTTCTGCAGTGTTTGTAACCAGAGAAGGTCCATGAAAACTTCTAACTCCTCCTTCTTCCCAACAAACCGGTGTACGACAATTATGACCATACAAGGCTTTGAATGGAGCCATTTCGATGCTTGCATGATAACTATTGTTGTACGCAAAGTCACATAAGGAAAGGTGTTCATCCCACTCTTTCCCAAAGTCTATCACACTAGCTTGAAACATGTCTTTAAGAGTTTGTATCATTCGCTTCGATAGCCCATCGGTCTAAGGATGGTAAGCCGTGCTAAAATTGTGTTTGGTACCCATAGATTCCCGAAAGGATTGCCAAAAGGAGGATACAAACCTACTATCTCGGTCAGATACAATAGAAATCGGAGTATCATGCAACAGATTAACCTCATCTATGAAAATCTTGGCCATCTCCTGGAATTTCATCCTTTTCCAAATAGGAATAAAGTAAGCTAACTTCATTAATCGATCGACGATCATCTAAATGACACCATGACGTTTGCTTGTCTGAGGCAGCCCTGAAACGAAATCCATAGAAAGATTCTCCCATTTCCACTTCGGAATATGTAAAGTGTAACGACCCAGTCCTAAGAGTGCTTGAATGTAAAGAATATAAGTAAGAATCCGTCCTAAACTGTCGAAGCGCCTTTTGGGGACAAAACCGTGAGGACTTCCATAAAAACTATAAAGTTAAGAGTGCTCGAGTCAGAATAATTTCAGGATGGGTGACCTCCTGGGAAGTCCAACGCGGACAATACCTCGATGGTGCGGGGCGGGTTGTTATAGATGGTATCAGAGCAGGGGATGGCTCTCCTCTGAGTAGTGGCGGGGTTTGATGCCCCTTGGGTGACCTCTTCAGTCCGCGTCCTGGCTAGGGGCGGGAGCAAAGTCCCACATCGCTTATGAGGCCATCTTTGGTCCGATATGTGTGGATATGGGGACATATCCGGCGGAAGCTGGTGGGCCTATAACGACCCAGTCCCAAGAGTGCTTGAATGTAAAGAATATAAGTAAGAATCCGTCCTAAATTGTCGAGGCGCCTTTTGGGGACAAAACCGTGAGGACTATCATAAAAACTATAAAGTTAAGCGTGCTCGAGTCAGAACAATTTCAGGATGGGTGACCTCTTGGGAAGTCCAAAGCGGACAATACTTCGATGGTACGGGGCGGGTTGTTACATGAAGGATGTAGCAAACTGGGAGGCTTTTTATGTTCAGCCTTTACACATTGGCAGGTAATACATTATGCCACAAAACCTACAATGTCTCTCTTCATGTTATTCCACCAGAACCTGTCATGTAAATTTCGGTACATTTTAGTACTCTCGGGGTGCATGGAATATTTAACGTGATGTGCTTTAGTCATGATTGCTTTCTTTAGATTTTGATTTTGAGCTGCTGGAACGCATAGCCTATCTCTAAAGTACAACACACCATCTATTATCCTGAAATCTGGTCTCTCAGATATGCGGTCATGAATCTTAACAAGTTATAGATCTTCAAACTATCTTTCTTTAATTTGCTATATCAAGGTGGGTTCAAAGACAGATATAGCCACTAACATGACCTTATCATCTACAAATTTAATTTCCACATCCAGATCTTGAAATTTCTTCTACTAGAGACCATTCAACACAGATGGCCGCCATCTTGATGGTTGATTTCCTGCTTAAGGCATCAGCCACTACATTTCCTTTTCTTGGAAAATACTTGATTGGAAAATCATAGTCCCTTATGAATTCTAACCATCTATGTTGTCTCATGTTAAGATCATGCTAAGAGAATAAATACTGGAGACTGTGATGATCACAATGGACTTCAAATCTCTCTCCATACCAGTAATGTCGCCACATCTTCAAGGTAAAGACGACTATGGCCAACTCTAACTCATGTGTGGCGTAATTCTTTTCATGTTCCTTTAATTGTCAAGATCCATAAGCTATTTGATCGCGCTTAAAATGACGACATGGAAATGTGTAATGGATTCAATGTCCAACATTCACGTACTTCAAGCGTTAAGAAGAATGGAAAATAATTACAGTTCATCATTAATTTCCTTTTGTTTACATGGGTTCAAGTGCCCTGACCGCGGGAATGTAGGTTGTTTACATGCATTTGAAAGTTTACAACCCCTCCCTCAATTCTTAGATGTGATCTCAACTTGGAATTTTCAAGAAAAGTACATAAAATAACCAAGAAAATGCAAAACAGTAAAAAAAAAAAGGAACAAAGGGGGGGGGGGGGGGGGGAGGGTGGTGATCGTGACCCGCGGTCACTGCCCTAGGCCAGTGACCGTGGGTCATGGTCACTGACAGACAGTGACCGTTTGGTCACTGTTTCGCCTCCGGTTTCGTCCTGTTCGCAATGGTTCTTTCTTGGAACTTCTTTCAAGTGTTGAAACTCCATTTTCATGACTTTGGAGTGGTGGACAACCATCAAGAAGATCACCTTTAACCATGGAATCAATCGAAACCTCTGTAACTCATCATTCGTGCTTACGGATTGCGTTTTTGTTTCAAGTCCGAAATGGGCAAATATGAAGCCGGAGTTGTGTCATTTTGAACCTATTATTTTCAAGGGACAAAATGAGGCCTAGAGAGGCTTCTTTTCACAACTCTTGCAATGGCTAGGAAGCCCTACAAGTAAGAAAAACAGAGGTGACAATGTCATCCTCTCAAAAATTGCCGACATACGAACATATCATGAAATTTGGCCATTCCACTTCCTTCTCTTCTTCTGAATTTTCTTCCTCACCTTCAAAACTGAGAAAAGAAGGTGGGAATGGTCATGGAAGTGCTGCTGGAGTTTGCTTCTTGTTGCTCTAAGTGCTTTCTTTCTTTGATTTCTTCTCTTTTCTTCCTTATGTATGTTAGTTTCTCTTCCTTCAAAATTTGCCCTTTTTATAGACTCCCCATCAGTTTTGTGCAGTTTTGGGGAGTTAATAACAGTTGTGGGGAGTTGGATTTCAAAGAGGAGTGGAGGGAAACTACCCAAAACCGCAGGAAATATCCTTTGGGAGTCCGTGACCGCAGCCGCGGTCACGACAAGGCCTAATTTTGGGTTTTTTGCATTTTTGACCCGTTTTCACCTGTTTAGAGCAGGAACGAAGTCCAATTGCCACGAAACTTGGTAGGATTCTTCTTGACACTATTTCATGCATGTCATAAAAATTTCAGCTCGTTTTGACTTCAAGAAGTTGGTCAACTTTCTCATTAATTGGGCCTTAGTCACTCTGAAGGCCCATTTTTGGAACATTGTATTTGTGACTTGTTTTCAACTATTTGAGGCCCGAACGGTGTCCAATCACCACGAAACTTGGAGGAATGCTTCTTGACACTATTTTGAGTGTGTCACAGAAGTTTCAGCTTTGTTTGACCACCTGAACTTGGTCAACTCCTTTTGATTGTGGGCTTCGGTCACTCCCATGGCCCATGTTTGGACTTTTGCATATGTGGCTCGTTTTCACTTGTTTAGGACCCGAACGATGTCCAATCGCCACGAAACTTGGAGGAATGCTTCGTAACACTATTTTGAGTGTGTCACAAAAGTTTCAGCTCTGTTTGACCACCTGAACTTGGTCAACTCTCCAGTTGACTTTTTATGACAGTGGGCCCTTGTTTCAACTATTTAAAGCCCAAATGACCTCGGTTTGATGTGAAACTTGGAGGGACTGACGTTAGAGGTATCTTTGAGTGTTCATCCAAATTTCTTTGATTTTAGACCTCAGGAAGCAGGACCTCAGTCGGAAACCCCAAGTAGACATGCATGTAACTTTTTAGGTCAAATGATGTCCATTTGAGCCGAAACTTTGCAGATTATCTCCTGAGCATGATTGAAGCTTTGTGTATAGGCTTCATCAATTTTGGACCTTGGAAAGCAGGACCTTGGTCAGTGACCCCAAGAGACATGTTCTGTGCTTTTTTGGGTCGAATGATGCCGTTTTGTCTTGAAACTTTACAGAGCTTCTCTCGGTCATAACTGATTTAGTCTTCATGAGATGTCACTTTATACAGAGACTCACAAAGCATAGTATATCATCACTTCGACATGTAGGAATTCCGGGTCTCACATTGTGATTTCCTAGGATCTGGCAAATAACCTTTGTAGCCTAAATTAAGCTGAGATGAGGTGTCTTCGCTGCAGTATTTGCAATTTTTTATGGGTCAACAAGTACCCCCTCGAGGTGGAATGATTATAGTTTAATAATCATTGTGCCTCAACATAGCCAATCTGTGGGAATGATGGATGGCTTGAAGAAAATACAGTTTGTCAAGATAGGTTGTAGGCCTAAACTTGGGATTTTGAAAATTTTGATAAAAACCATGGAGGGTTTGAGATGGAATTTGGCAAAAACATAAGACTTTCGAATTTCTTTGCCCCATTTGCACAAATATCAAAAGTAGCATCTCTATGGGGACTGTGGGGAACACCCACAAAAGAATCCCTGAGGTATTTTAAAAAATTTAGAAGTTTATAAATTTTTTGTTTGGATTTTGGAAATGGATTTGATTCTCTCATGACTTATTTATCACAGATATCCAAAGTGGCATCTCTGTGGGGACTATGGGGAACACCCACAAAAGAAATCCCTGAGGTTTTAAGAAAATTAATTCAAGAAAATCAAAGGTATGGTTTAAAATGAAGTTGGACTTAGATCTACATGAGTTTTTAGTTCATTTTCAAAAATTCAAAGTTTAGGTTTTGACTTGGCTTTACATGAATTGAGATGGAATAGAATTTTGAAAAAAAAATTGGCTTTTGTGATTTTTTATTTAAAGAAATTCCCCCCGTTTTTTTTGTATAATTTCCCCCCAAAATAGGATTATTTTATTATAGGGAATTTATTTCTTTTGTAAAATGCCCCATGTGGGTTTGCCATGAGAACTTTGAATGATTGCATTTGAAAACATGGACCGTTAGGAGTAGGTCTCACTGTGCAAAATCATAGTGACCGTGAGGACAAGATGATGGCAGAGGCAATGATTGTGAACTTAGCCAAGGCATGGTTGGTGAGAGCGTTAGGTCATGGATCCCCTGATCCAATTCAGCAATGTTGGTGAGCAAAGGATGGCCGGTGGTGATTGTGGGCTAAAGAGTAGAACCAGGTCTCACACAGTAGTCCGTGGGAAATGGAGAAGACAGTGACCATCGGAGGAGGTCTCACTGCTTGATCTCACTATGGCTATGAGTTTTGAGTAAAATGGCAAGAGATTAAAAAGAGGTTGCCTCCAAACAATGGGTCCTATTTACTCAGCAGTGTTTGTGAGCAAAGGGAAGACCAAGAGTTGTGTTCATGAGAACTTGGTCAGATTTTGACTATGAGAGGAGGGCTCCATTCCAAGCAGTGGGCTCCATTGCTTAAGATAATAGTGCCAAGCCATGGATCCTTATTGATGCTCCCACACAATGACTGTGGACGAAGAGGTAACAACTGGGCCATTAACCAAGGGGTCCCAATGCCTAGACAAACCGTGACCGTGAGCAAGGGAGCTCGAGGTGGTGACCGTGGGCTTTTAAACCCAACGTTCTTCCCCCCCCCCCCCCCCCCCCCCCCCCCCCCCCCTTTTTTTTTTGCTGTTTAAACCAATTGAGAGAGAGAGAGAGAGAGAGAGAGAGAGAGAGAGCCCGAACTGACTGTAAGAGGGAGAGATAGAATCGACTGGGAGAGGGAGAGACTGGACTGATTGAAAGAAGAAGAGACCGAACCGACTAGGAGAAGGAGAGGTAGAATCGACTGGGAGAGGGAGAGACCGGACTGATTGAAAGAGGAAGAGACCGGTCGAGGCTCCAAGGACCCAAGGGCATTTATCCCCTTGTTTGATCTTGCTGCAGATTTATTAACCGAAGATCACCATGGCTAGTAAATTTTACTATCCTCAAGTTCTGTTATGGTTGGATGTCTTCTTTGAACAATTTGAGGGAGTCCACGGTCATGACCGAAACGACTTGTAAGGGGTTCAAGGGGTTCGCGATCATGATTGGTTGTGGTTCTTTTCTTCCTCTCTTTTTTTTTCTTTTCCTCTCTCAGGAACTGATCTAAGATGAGTTTTGTGAAACCATCTCAAGCTCATCAGTCTGCTGATTATGCGAACCCATAGTGGTTTGTCACAGCCACCACCTGTTTGAGGAAATGCTCAATTGAAAATTTTCTGCTGAACTTGCTTCTTGTCCCTTACTTTAGTACTGTTTTACTGAGTTTGGAGTTACCCAAAGGCATTTTCAATTATAACCTTTGCTGTTTTGGCTGAGTTAATCCCATGTTTACAGAGCACCCACTGCCACGGTCTTGGCTTTGGCTAAGCTCACGATCACAGACCACTATATGTCTTGTTTACTTCATGATCATTAGTCATTCATGTAAATTGAATTGAATTGGGGCTGCAACTCCTTCTCTCCTTCTGTCGTTTGTGTTCAAGCTGGGGCTGGTTATTAACCGAATACAATCATGGTACAGTTGTTAGCTGTGCTCCCGATCACGAGCCATTCATATGAGTTCATCTCTCCTCATGTTAACCGATATGACTTGGAATTATCATTGGTGGGAATGCTTCAATCCAAATAGTGACGAGGCTTAAAATCAAATAATGAGGAGGCTTAGAATTAAACAACTATTGTATCCAAGCGCACGGGCCGTAGGCCATGTCTAGATGGTGCCCACTGTCAACAGTGGCTGGCTGTAAAATGCTATGGTCCCTTTATCTATATTTTTGCTTCGAATCTTGGTCTAATGCCTGATTTCAACAATAGTCACATGCCACAATGGTCCCCAGATTTGTAGCAAAAAGCAGAGTTTCTTATATCACTAAGGCATTGTCCAATCATTCCCATGGTTACCACTTGTTTGATGACCACCTGTATTCCTCTTCCTTTTCTCTTTCTCTTTCTTTCTCTTTTTTTTTTTTTTTTTTTTTTTGTTTCATGATTCCTGTTGCCTCTTGAGGGTTCTACTTTATAGTGATTTATAGGGGCTAAAATTGTAAATCCATGGAAATATCCCATGTTAGAACACTACTTGTGCAAACCCACTGTCAATGCCAATAGTCACTGCCAATCATCATTTCATTCATTTTTTTTTCTTCTCTTTTTTTTTTTTGAAATGTTTGACTAACTGAATCCCTTTTTGACACATCATGATGTTCTGAGCTCCACCTTTTGTTCATAGTGTAATAGAGCCCATTACCACTTTGGTTAAGTGTTATCCCTCACCATTGAGCATCCATCTGTGTTTGAATACTAACACACATACCACTGAACATGCGGTTAGCCTCTGTAGGGAGTATAAAAGGACACAAAGTGGCAGTTTGCTTTTCGCAAGCACAAAGTGGACCAACATAACCTCTGTGGGAATTATAGGAGATTGAATTGTGGTGGTTTGCTCGGCCACTAACATGCATCCATACACACTCGACCACCATAGACTTTGTAGGATTATAGCCTGAATCTTCACACTGGGTAGCCATTAGGGGCATTCTTCTTGCTTTTGATGAGAAGGTTACTCCCCTTAAATCTCACCAAACATGAGAAGCATAAACCACCTTGAATATGACGATGGAAACTGACAAGGGATCGATGGAAATAACCGAATGACCACAAGGTGCAATCTTTCTGCCTTTGATGAGAAGGTTACTCCCTTTAAGCTTCCATAAGCATGGGAAGTATAAATCACCTTGAATATGAATGGCTAATGAAGGAGACTGATGAAAATAGGGCAGATCCTCACATCAACCCCAAAATTGCATGTAGTCTTGAATGAACTATTTCGCATTGTCTTTTTCTAAGCATGGAGAACCACCGAATACACGGTTGAATGTAACCTTGAAGACCCACCAATCACATGGTCAAATGTAGTTTTGAATAAGACATTTTACGTTGTCTTTTTCTACTACAACTTCCAAAGATGAAGAACCACTGATCACACGGTTGAATGTAGTTCTGAATAAGACGTTTTACATTGTCTTTTTCTACTACAACTTTCAAAGATGAAAAACCACCGATAACACGGTTAAAAGTAGTTCTGAATAAGACGTTTTACATTGTCTTTTTCTACTACAACTTCAAAAGATGATCCATTCTCCACTGCTTTCTTCTAGCACTTCCGATCATCGACGATGGTTGATGATCATTAAAATTAGCTTTGCAAAGTAACTGAAGATCCCACAAGATTGTCTAATGGTCCCATCATAGCAAATCATCGCCCGGGGCCTCGTTTGCTAAGATTAGGAATGTGAAAATCTTTCAGTCTTGAAATGGATGTTACACTTTGTCATGTTGTTGGAAACATGTCATGCATTTTTAAACATTGTTCTTTCATACATGCTTGCATTTGTTCATGCTTTATATGCTATTCACAGATGCCATTTTCGTGTTTGAACACGAACCTGCTGCCCCCTGAAAAGGTCTTAAGATGCTTGAACATCTGTTTGGACCGGGAGCCTTGGTTCTGAGACTTAAGTGTGCCTTTGATGCCAATTATTGGTCTCAGAACTGAGTATTGCCTTCTCCTTTTGGCCTTATACTAAGGGGAGATGCTGCCGAAATTTTTTTTATTATTATTATTTTTTAGAAAAGTTCCATATCATTGTTAATGATACTTATCTTTTCCTTCTTTTTGATTTGCTTTGCAGATAGCAAGGGTAAAGCACCCGTGACTGCAACTGCTGGAGCACCTAAAAGTCGTACCAAGGGTAAGACTGCAAGGGAGTTTGATCCAAAAGATCCAAATGAAGAATCTGATGTCAACCTGTGGCTCTAGAGGACTAAAGCTTTATCAACGAGAAATTGGTACTCGTATTGGTGTTTGGCAAATAATAACAATTGGGAGAATAATGACAAGGTGGTTTTCCCAAAACCACGATATATATTTGGAGATGCTACAAAGGAGACTGCAAAGCAACCTACTGACCATATGCGGTATCGTTACACAAATCTGGCGGGGGTCGTGCTTGAATTAACCATTGTTCGCTCCATTCGACGGCATCCAACTATCATGTCGTTATCTTCAACAATCCCAGCAAGGCATGATCCTTTTTCGTGGATAAGACATCATGTCCACTTCAAGACTGGGAAATTCATGTGTCCGCCTCCGTACTACTTCATAGAACATCCAAGGTCTGAAATAGAGACCCTCGAGCCATGCACTTTGAATTTGGAAGTAGGCTCTGCGATATCATAGCTTAGGATTATTGGGCTTGGTATTCATTCAGGCGATGTGAGTGCTTGGCTCGGTGAGAGACATCAATCTCGCGGGTGGTTTAATTGCATCGGGGATTGGCCAAGCTGGGTGACTGCAATCAAGCATCATTATGCGGAAGATTTGAAAGCAGTCGGGATTTTTGATGCTGTAAATGCTACCACACAAAGAGTCCCGTGTGAGAACAAGAATGTCTGCAGGGCCATTCTCGAATTATTTTGCCCAGCGACTAGTACTTTCATTACTCCAAACATGGAGTTGGGATTTTTTCTATGGGAAATAAAGAAAATTTTTGGTTTAGCACCTTATGGCGATATCTATAATGAGACCGTTTTACCCGATGAAGAATTAGCTACTATGGATGACGAATTCCAGGCCGCATATTACCTCCTTTTTGCGCTTAAAGATTCTATTCAGACATCTAGCCAAAGTCGAGGCAAAGTCTTTCAATGGATCAATCAAGTGAAGAGGATCACTAATCCTTTCTTCATTAATAGAGGCGGGTTTTTTAGCTGGAAAAGGGTAATCCCGAGTGAAGATCCCAAGAAGGGTCCGACAATCGTCTTTCATGAAGATACAGACTTTTAGCCTTACATTTTTGCCAAATATCCAGATTTGAAAAGGAAATGTTGGCTTGCTTCATTCTTGACAGCATGGTTGTCCGATGTTCTTTTTCTGAGCTCAAGAAACGACCTTAGGCCTGCTTGCATATATCCAGCCCTCAAGATGGCCTTTGGACATAGCCTCGCTTTGGGTCCTGCTTTTGTATCTTATATGTTGACAGAGTTGAAGCTTTCAGGATTCACCATTAGGGAAGGAAAACCGTTCAATCGATTTTATGCCGAATATCTACTGTACACCTGGTTCACCTACCATTGTATTGATCTTCATTCATATCGCGGTGCACTGGGGAAGATTTTCATGGAGGGTGTGGTTTGGTGGTAATTGCTTAATTAACAACTATTCCATGACCGATTTGCGCCAACATTCGCGCAACTTTAATTATTATGTTGCTTCCCAGGATGCTATACCGAATATTAACGTTCCCACTCAGATGAGGAATGCTGTAGAGCCATTAATAAACAAGGTTGGGGAGGGTGGTCGGGATATCGGCTTGTCATATGAAGAAAAGAGCTGGCTTCTGAGTTTAAGGCCTGCAGATCTGGTGTATAGGAAAAATACATACATCAATATTCAACCTTATATACCTGCCAGATTCTGCAGACAATTCGACTTCTATCAGGCCGTCGTAGGAACACTGGGCCGAATCGAGGCACTATCGGCTCCTTGCAGGATGCCCATAATGCTTGGGAATTCTACCAGGCGTTTGACGCTGAGGCCTGTTTTGGATATCCTCGTCTTCCGAATCCTGGATATACGAGTGGCTTTGCCCAGTGGTTTGCTAAAAGCACCCTCGCCATTGTGCAGGCATACACGAGCAATCCTCGAGCTAAATGTCATGTTTTGCCTGCCTCTAAGAAGAAGGAAAAAGGAGAAAAGGGAGAAAATGATCGTTTCATCCCAGAGAATTTTGAAAATTGGCTACATGATGGGGACCAATGGCGAATTGGTTTGACAGCCGGATCCAATATCTGTCGAGATCACCGCGGTTTGAGAGGTGAGGAAGATGAATGCTACATGCCTCTGCCTAATGTACCCGTAACGAGGATGTGACGAGCCATAGAAAAAAATTTACAGGAGAGCATTAGCCTTGCTGAAATCACGGAAATGGGCAAGGCTGCTTTGGATTTTGGATCTGCTTCCCGTTCTGTCAGAACCAAGGTATCAGTGGGAGAACATATCAGACAATTTGAGGAAGAGCAATCTGCTATGCATGCAGCTGCTGAGGCAGATTTTGGTCAGCAATTAAAAACTGCTGCTGATACTCCTATATTGACGGAGGCACATGTCAGTCAAAGTCCAGTTGAGGGGGTCCAATCTGCGGAAGTGGCTACGAGAGCAAGGCCATCTATCATAATGCCTGTGAACCCTCCGAAGGATCTGGGTTTGCATAAGAAAATGAGAGCCACTCACTCAAAATTGGTGACTCGAGTCAGAGCCTCAGCTAGCAAAGAGACACCTTCCAAGAAGAGAAAAGCTGAAAGTCCTCCAGCACGTCGTTCCCAGAGGCTAAAAACTGGTAACATACATATAGTTGTCTATAATTATATCTTCATTGATTCTGTATCTCTTGCTTTAACAATGATATTCCTTTTGGAGATTTTATTAGCTCAACTCTCAATTACTGGAGAGTCTGTGAGGCAAGTGGCCAGAGTTGCTGAAGATTATGCCTCTGATGAGAGGAGTGGAGGAGAAAGTAGTTTTGATACTCTTACGACCGGAGAACGAATTGATAGTGATATTCACATCGAATTTGATTTTGAAAAAGATATATTTAATCAAGCCCAGATGCCTGAATTTGAGAGAGAAGTGGCGACAGATATACCGACAGAATCCATCATTATAGAGAAATCTATTATGGAAGCTGTTTTTCAGGTCGAACAACAGGAGCCTCCTTCTGAGGTTGTCAAAGAAGCTGCGGTCAGAGTCTCAAGGGATATCGAAGGAACTCCAGTTGTCGCTGAAGGTAAACTTCACACTAGCCTGGTTAGCACTTCAGCATTCGTGCTCTAATTTCTGCTCATTCTCCTTTTTCAGGTGGTCGGGTGGAAGGGGGTATTTCTGATACACTTGCTAAAACACTTTCTATTGTTCCTAGGAGATCTTTCAGATCCCCTATCGAGGAACAAGCGGAGAAGGAGCATGCCGAAGCTTCGATTGACTTGGATGATGTCTCACTTCATAGTGGATACTTAGAGACATCACCAGGCAGCCCTCTGGGGAGTGATCTGCAACGCTTTGTAGAAAGTTTATCATCAGGTTCACTAACCCAAAGTATGAATGATGGTGCAGGATTGTTGCCAGTCGGTACCACCTTGCCTGTTAATAATGAGCCAAGGGCTAATGAGGCTGAGGATGTTCAGATGGAACAACATATTGAACCTATTGGTGATGCAGAAAAAGAAGCGGACAGTGTTATGGTTCCAGTCCAGAGGCCCCTATAGCGGATACTATTGTGATCAGAACAGGCTCTTCAGTTTGACAGACAATGGTTTTAGAAGGTGCAAGTCTCCCGATAGAGGATACTCCTGTAACACCTGTCATTGGTAGTGTGCCTCCAGTTGCTGGCAGTTTCACGCCTTCCAAGGCCATGACACCTCTGAGAGTCCACTTTAGGTGGACCAGTCATCGCTTTTAAAAGCTGTTGAAGACCCTGCTATTCAGAAAATATCAGATGAGGCTTCTACTGCCGAAGGCGGAGGGACCAGGAAAGGCTTACTGCATGTGACAGTCACACCTCATGCCATTAGGGATCCTTCGACTACCTTATCTTCACAGGGGTCACATGATTCACCTTCTATTCGCGAAGAAACATTGATGATTCCTGAGGGCGGAGTAAATGTCGAGAGAGAAAGGGATAATCACTCGAGTTCTCAAATCCAGTCAAACTCACAAGAGTGAGAATCAAACCTTTCTATCCTTAAAGAACTCAGCTTCTTCAGGGACACACCAAAGCCTCAATATGCTATAATTTTGCTGCAAAGATAATCATTCACAGCATTTTTGCTACTGTTTTTCAAGGAGAGCTTTCTTCAGAGAAGATTCAAGGTGCCAGGGCTTTAGTAGATATGTTGATATTTTTTGGTGCCGACTTGAGTGGTCTTCGCGATGCCCTCGTCCTCCTCTTTAACAAACTCGAAAAAAAGACTCTTGAGATAATAGTGTTGATCATGCCAAAGCTTTTCAAGATGAGGTCTTAAGGCACAAAATTTAATTGGCTGCAGAGATTGAAAGTGGTGAGGAGGAGATATTGGTAATAAAGATATTGGTAATAAATGCGGAAGAGGCAAAGCTGACACAGGAATTGGCTGTGCATGCTGATCAACGTGCATATATTCAACAATAGATCATTGTATTGCAGTATCAGTTATCTTCCGTGGAAAATACCATGGAAAATTTGCAGAAGTCAGTTTCAGAGAGAATTCGTCGCCGAGATGATCTTTTCATGCATATAGAAGCGAAACGCATAGCCCTGAATGATTTCGTACAGTCCTTGGAGATTGAATTGAATATTAAGCTGGACGAGATTGACATTAATACTGCTATTCCAGCTTATGCAAGCTACAAAAGGCGTATCCTCATGGCAGAAGTACTGAATGCAAAAGGACAACTGGAGAAGTTCCTGGACTGAGATTCTCTGTTGTAACTCCCTTTTTTTTTAGGCCTGAGGGCCATGTGTACATTGACTTCACTGCTTGTATTCGAACTTTAAAATGGATATCAATGGAAAAGGTTTTCCTTTCTATTTTTGTCATTGATATGGGTGTTTGGTTTGATTTTTTGTAGATGTTTGATGTGGTTTATGTGGATGGTTTATTTGGTTTGGTTTTCTCAGACTTGTATGAGGGTGTGATTTGCGATCTTTTGGATCGACAAATAAAAAATAAGGGAATCATATAGGTGGACGTTATCCGGTGCCCATGTGTAAGGCTTTCTCCAGGGTCCATGACTGGATCCTTTTGGTGTCGAAAGGGGTCAAACAAAGTGGATGTTATCCGGTGCCCATGTGTGAGGCTTTCCCCAGGATCCTTGACTTATTCCTTAGGACAAAGATTTGGTTTTAGTTTTTGTTTAGATTTTGGTTATACAGGGTCTACAAAAAGACTTGTTCTATATAACCGAAGGTAGTCATATAGGGTCTGCAAAAGGACTTGTTCTATATAACTAAGGATTAGCTATATGGGGTCTACAAAAAGACTTATTCCACATAGCTGAGTTTTGCTATATAGGGTCTGCGAAAAGACTTAATCTATATAGCAGGATGTTACAAGGGGTCTTGTAAGGACATTATCCAAGTAACAGAGGTTTGACTAGAGGGGCTGAAGGACTTGATTCTCGCAGTCATTTTATACAAATCTGAGGGATTTTGGTTACAAGTCATAAGTTGTGAGGCTCGAAACCAGAGGATTTTGATTTTGGTTAGGAGTGAAAATGTACACTGTACATGATTTGGGTACACCAATAACATTCAAGAATAATATTTCTTGAGAAGTTTTCCATTGATAGGCATCATACATCTGTCCCGTTCAAGCGTGAGAAGTGCATAGGCGCCATTGGAGTAAACTTTGTCAATGACAAATGGTCCTTCCCATTTAGGTTCAAATTTACCTTTTGATAAGTGTGTGGAGAACATGGGCCTCTTAGCTACAAGGACTAAGTCTCCTTTCTTGTAGGTTCTGTACTTGACTTTTTTGTTGAAAGATGCAGCCATACGAGCTTGATACAACTCAATACTTTGTCGAGTGGCAAGCCTTCTCTCATCAAGGCTTTCTAGCTCTTGTAGTCTGAGTTTGGAATTCTTTTCTTCAGTATATTTGTTTATCACAGCCACCCGAAAAGAGGGAAGTTGAATTTCCAAAGGTATTACAGCTTCACAACCATAGACCAAAGAATACAGTGTTGATTTAGTAGGACTACGAACTGTAGTTCTGTAAGCCCATAATGCTTCAGGAACCCTGGTACTCCAACTCTTTTTGTTGTCAGAAATCATTTTCTTCAAAATCTTGCAAATGGTTTTGTTAAAAGCTTCAGCAAGTCCGTTGGCTGCGGGGTTATACGCTGTAGATGGACAACACTGGATCCCGTATTTGTCACAGAATCTGTTAAATTAATTATTATTGAATTGCGGGCCATTGTCATGATACAGACGTTTGGGCACCCCAAAACAGCAAATGACATGAGTTTTGAGGAAGTTAAGGACTGTATCAGTTTTAACTTCTGTGAGAGGTGTTGCTTCTGCCCATTTGGAGAAGTAATCGGTTGCGGCCAAAATGAATTGATGTCCACGTTCTGAGGGTGGACTAATCTTCCCCACTATATCCATTCCCCAAGATTCAAACGGCCAAGAAGTGGTCGTAGGGTGCAAATGTTCAGAAGGCTGGTGAATGTAATCACCATGAATTTGGCACTCATTGCATCTTTTAGCAAAACTAATAGCGTCAGACACCATGGTAGGCCAATAGTAGCCCAATCTTCGAATTTGATCATGAAGTTTTGGTCCAGCTTGGTGAGCACCACATAGGCCAGCATGAACTTCTCTAAGAACTTGCTCAGCTTCTTTCGGGGACAAACAACGAAGTAGAACTCTATCGTATGACTTGCGATAAAGAGTTTTTGAGGGCAAATCAAAATGGAATTTGAGAGCTCGCCTTTGAATACTGGTTCTATCTTTAGGGTTCTCTGGTAATACTCCATGCAGAATATAATCAATAAAAGGATCTCTCCAATCCCTGAATGAGTTTTGGAAATATGAAATTCGATTTTTGATTACAGTAAAGCTATCTTCTACTGCCTTGTAAGTATCGAGTGGGGGTAGAAGTCTTCTCTCAACAACTTCCAATATCATTTTGTCATTCTCAGGGATTGACATTGAAGCTGCCAAGCTTGCTAAGGCGTCTGCTTTGACATTCTGACATCTCGGAACATGATGAAACGCAATCAGTTTAATCCTTTGCTTGAGTTCACATGTCCTATTGAAAAGGGGAACTAGGTTTGGTTTCTTTACTTCATACTCGTGATTCATTTACTTAATCACAAGTTGTGAATCTTCATAGACTCCTAGCATGTTAATGCCAGCATCTAAAGCTAACTCAAACCCCATAATTAATGCCATGTATTCTGCCACATTGTTCGAGCATGGCTTGATCAATGAGAAGGAGTGAGGAACATAAATTTTTCCTGGACTACAGAAAATAATTCCAACCCCTGATACTGGCTTTTCTCGTTCATTAGTCCTGGAAGCTCCATCAAAATGCATGGTCCAATGTAGATCTGAATCAATGGTGGATTTCCATGTTTGTTCAGTGAAGAAGATTGACTCATCAGGGAGATTGTCTATGAACTCAGAATCTTCTGACAGTGGATGTTCTGCTAGAAAATCTGTAAGAGCTTGTCCTTTTACTGCCTTGGCAGGAGTATATCTGATGTCATATTGAGAAAGAAGGATGGACCATTTGGCTAGACGTTCGCTCAACGCCCCGGCTTTTGTCACTAATACCTTTAATGGATTAATATTGGAAACCAGATACACCACATTAGAGAGGATGTAATGTCGTAGCTTTTGTATTGCAAATATAAGCACAAGACATTCTTTTTCTATCGGGTGATAATTGTGCTCGGCACCAACCAGCATCCTCGACAGGTAATAGAGTGCCACCTCCTTTCCTTCATCATTCCGTTGAGCTATCAATGCTCCCAAGGAATGATCAAGAGCCCTTGTATAAAGAATGAAAGGCTTGCCCGGAATTGGAGCTGAAAGAACTGGCGGGTTTGTAAGAAATTGTTTGATATCCTGAAAAGCATCTTCACAAGCTTTGTCCCATACAAAGTCCACTCCTTTCTTCATCAATTTGGAGAATGGTTTGCACTTTCCGGACAAGTTGGAAATGAACCGTCAGATATAGGCGAGTCTTCCCTGTAACCCTTTCAATTCTTTCAAATTTCTTGGCGAAGGCATTTTCAATGTGGCTTTGATTTTGATGGGATCTATTTCAATGCCACCTTTTCGCACCACAAATCCTAGAAACTTTCTGGAAGAAACTTCGAAAAAACATTTCAGGGGATTCATTCGAAGATTGAATTTTCGTAATCTTTCAAAGACCGTGCGGAGATCGGCCAGATGATCTGATTTATGCTTGCTCTTGACTGCCAAATCATCAACATAACATTCAACAGATTTATGTTGTAAGTCCTTGAATATTTTCATCATTGCTCTTTCATACGTGGCTCCAGCATTTTTGAGACCAAATGGCATGACAATATAGCAGTATATGCCGAATGGAGTTCTAAAGGAAGTGTGTTTCTCATCATCCTCTTTGAACATTTTGATCTGATTATACCCCGAGAAGCCATCCATGAATGACATTCTTTCGAACCCAAAAGTATTGTCAATCATTATTTCTTGTATAGGTAATGGAAAATCATCTTTGGGGCAGGATTTATTCAGATCTCTGAAGTCAATACAGACTCTGATTTGTCCATTCTTTTTAGTAACTGGGACTATATTAGCCAACCAGTCAGGGTGTTGTTCTTCACAGATGAAATTAACACCCCTGAGTTTCTGAACTTCTTTTTTTATCTTCTCCATGATTTCAGGCTTTGTCCTCCTTTGGTCCTGTTTTACAGGTTTAGCATCATCTACTATATTTAATTTGTGTACAAAAATTTCTGGATCTAGGCCCGGCATTTCTGCATAAGTCCATGCAAAGCAATCTATGAACTCTTGCAAGAATCCTATATACAGATCAAGTTCACTTCCTTTAATTTGAGAGCTTACAAAGGTAGGTCGAGGATTTTCTGGGGTTCCCAAGTTTATTTCTTGTACTTGGTCCTCAGTTGGGAGATTAGGAAGAAGTGTTTCTACATTGTTACTGGAAGTTTCTAACTCTGTCAAACCTTCTGGGGTTTTAGTTGGGGGTTTTAGCAAAGGCCTAATCCCTTTTCAAGGATTTGGTTTTTTAGGCTCTTTGGCTTTTACATCAAGGGCTAAGCATTCCCAGCGGACATGTTGGGATGGGCTTATTTCCTCGTTGAGTTCAGGTGGCCAATATTCAGTGATTTGTGATGCAGCGTCATCCTCATCACTTGCCCCCTCAAGATGCTGAAAAATGGCCCAATCAACAAGATCTTGAAGCATAGGAATTTCATGAGAGTCATCCGAGGCATATTCTTCAGTGAAGACTACCGATTTGGCTTTAACACTTTGTTTAAATTTAGGAATGTTACTGTAAGGAACATATCCTATGCAATGACGCAGCTGCATCTTTTCTACCCCCTGTCTGGAGATCTTTTTTCATCTCTGGAGTAAAGACATCCAAAGGAGCCTGTATGCCATTTGCATTTAATCCAAGACCCATAGGTTTCTTGAGATTGTACCCCATATTCTTCATCATGTTATAGACCACGGGATTATAAATATCGAGCCGGATTTTTCCCTCATCACTAATTTTGTCAATAATATCTGGTGGAGAAGTATCTTCAGCCCGATGAAAAATAATCGGATGATTATACTGCTTATATGAAGGTACCAAAAAGCAAGAACCTTCGAATTCATAAATATGAGAGGGAGTAGGCCATGGCATAAGTGGAAGATCACAGTTTACCATAGAATGCACAAAGGTGCTCATTTCTTCAGCGTCTTCAGAGTCCGACTTAGGATCTGTATCTCTGATCATTAAAATGAAATATATTGGATGCGTTCTTCTAGACCTCCTGTGCAGCCGGTGGAGTGCCACTTCAAGAGATGACACAATTCAAGACATCTCATCAAAGGTTTGAAATTTCATCGCCATGGTTAAGTTGCAGAGAGCTGGCCGAAAACCTACCCAGCACAAGTGAATCCATGCGGAGTAGTGTGGAGGATTTTCACATTTTTCAGCCAAACGGAGCCATCTATCAATGTACCTGTAGGCTAATTCTCCTCTTTGCTGTGATATCAATATCAATTGACTAAAAGTGATAGGAGAATCAGGCCTTATAGGCGATATTCCCCTAGTATGGGGAGGTATATCATTGCTTTCTTGATTGGAGCTTGAAGTGCTAGTCGAAGATACTGTTGGAAGTAGGTGGGTCTCGTGGATAGATTTTCAAAACTTTTGATCCACTTGACACAGGGATCAACTATACATAAGACCAAAACCCAATCCAGGATGCGTTACCCTCAATTTCGTGACCATGTACAGTAAAAATTCTACCAGCACTAAACATCCAAAATAATCTACGACATGCAAGAAGTAGATCATACCTTTGGAGATCCGCAGTGCTCTAATGGATTTCTTCAACACCTCTTAGCCTTCCACGCTATGACCCCCGAATAGGATTTCTTTTCTCAAGAAGAATGGTGGAATCTTCAGGAGAAAATCCCAACTCGAAACTCCAAGGAACTAGAAGAAAGGAGAAGAGAATAACTCGTGCAACTCTTGCACGAAAGGGTTTTGGGCGTGAGAGAGAGTCTTATTGGACGTCCAAGAGATTTTATAGACTTCCAAATCTCTCCCTTGTCTAATTGAAATAGAAGTCTTACTTCCAAAGCAATTAGCAGCTTTCTCCTTTCCAAACTCTTATTTCTAGAGTCCAAGTCGGATTAGTGTTTTCCAATATCTTGGGCTAGTGTGGGGACCACTAGGGATTCTTTAGAAAGTTGGCTCCAACTGGAACACCGTGACCCCACATCTCATGTGCAATCCGGGCCCACAGTTAATTGCAAATAACACTACTATATAAATGCAATTGCACTCCAGTCTTAGGAATAAATTACAATAAAGACCCTAAACTTTCCAATTACCACAAGTAGGCCCCTCTATCAATATCCATGGATCAATTGGAATAAATCCGTCTTTTCCAATCTAAGTTTCACATCTTATTATCCTTGAGCCCCAATTAATCACAGTAATCATCAGTACCATCCAATGAACTCTTAATTGAGATGGGTGCGCACTTACTAATGACAAATCCATTAATTGGCACAAGGGGATAATAGAGATAGATTCCATCTTGATCATTCAACGTTCCCACAGTTCTACTACCATATACCCAAGACACCGAGGTGTTAACCTATAGTCGGCCTCACTCATTGGTGACTCAAAGCAAATGAATAGATAGAAACTTGAGTTCATCAATGTCTCATGATTGAGAGCCTATTGTTAGGGAATTATGGGAGCATACCTTATTATTGAGACGAAATCCTATAAGGTGCATCTCATGGTCCTTCAATACATCTAATGTACCAGCACCGTGATCCAGAATCTTACGTTCTGATGATCGAGACAAATCACACTATTTCATAGTGATCAAAGTGCTGCAACCTTATCAAATGAGATGCCCAGTCTCGTTACTGGTTGTGAAGCTATTTAAGTATAAGATTTGTGACATATATCTCCCGCGTGTGGATCTCATCCATGCACATATATCACATCTAATATACTAATGGGACCCATTTCAACTCATGAACCATTATGTCATATGTAGTGGTCATGTGCATGAATTAGTAAAATAACACTTATCTCATGAAAGCAAAACATGATTTTATTGATAAATAAAGAAATTAATCAATTTATTACATCAACTGATGGATTGAGTCCACAAAATCTAACAGATACCATGTTGGCCGAAAATGAAAACCTCTGACGTTCAGCATCTTTTACTTTTGATAGCTTTGTGGATATGATTAAAGGTGGATCTGGCTTTTTGATTTCATATTTCACCTTCATTATCAAAGAAGCTTTGATATCCACGCATTTTGCCGCAGATTTTCCTGCACATTCCAACTTTATGGGAGGATTAGATTTTTGACCAACCTTCTCTGTTGAAATAGTGAAAGGTTCTGTAGGATTATCATTCACAGGAGCATTCTTCGTATCTGAGTTGGATTTTGTAGGCTTTTCTTGATACATTGCTGCATCTGTGAAATAAACCTCCTTTCCTTTGAATGGCTTTTCCTCTGCAAAGACTCGATGTACCTTGCCCTCATCGTCGATGTATTTAAGGCATTGATGGAGAGTAGAAGGTACTATGGCATAATCACGAAGCCATCGTCTCCCCAAGAGGATGTTATAACAAGCACGAGTTTTTACTACATGCAGGGTGGCCTCCAAGATTAAGTCTCCTAACTGGAATCTAATTCGGATTTTACCAATCGGATCCTGGACTTCCCCATCATAACCTTGAATAGAAGTCTTTGTAGCAGACAACTTGCTTACTGGAATACCGAGCTCTTGAAGAGCCGTGATTGTGATGAGATTTAGAGTTGACCCTGGGTCAACTTGAACTCTTGGGACAGGCATATCTTTGATGTAGGCCGTGAAATAAAGTGGCCTCGTATGCTTCATGTTGCCCAAGAGGAGATCCTCTTTGGTGAAAGAGATAGTAGCTTTAGAAGCATTGTGAGTTAAGAGACACTCTTTGCATTGCTTTTGAGGCCTCTTCGATTTCGCCTTCAAATAGTTCTTTTCTATTTGGTGCACTTGTGCAATATGAATATGATTCTCAGTATTCAAGGCCTGTAGTGCTCGTATGAAGTTGTCACGAGTCTCCTTGGACATCTGCAAGAGATCAAAAATGTGGAGTCGTGCAGGTATGTGCTTAAGGTGTTCAACAATATCATACGTGAATGGCTCTGGTGGCCTTGCATTATCATTTACTTCTGGAGAAGTTACATTTACATTGGTATTGCCTCCTGAAGGATTTACATAAAAAGAGGAAGGAGCAGAGGATTTATCATAGTTGACCCTGTAGTTGCGACCAGAGCGAGTGCCATCATTGAGGATGTGGCTTCGGTCAATTTCCGGTCGTGCGTCTCTTCTTATGGCATTAACTTCTTCTGGTCCGATGAAAAGCTGATTGACCTCTTCCAGGCCTACTTCTTGGTTTACATCATTAGGAATAGCCTGCGATGTTTAGGACTCTATGGCAGCATTCAAAACCACCAGGGTAGGAGCCGTTGATAGTTCCTCTTCAAAGTCAGAGATATTCTCGATAATATTACCAATACTGGGGTTATTATGTCTCCTCGGTAACCCAAGGTCCCTGGTTGAGTTAAAGTCAACCAATTGATTGCTTTATTCAGAATTTTCATTTGAAAATATCAACTCTGAATCAGGTGTGGAAGAAGCATCTGGCGTGGAAGGAGGAAAAACCGTCTGCTGATGCTGAACTTCATCGTGCCCGACTAATGGTAGCGGATCTGGATGAACTTCTGGAGGTAGTGGAAAAGGAGGAGGATCATTCGACCAGCCACTTGAACTTGGCCTGTGTATGTCATACAAGGTCACCAATAGTGTATTTAGACGATGCTTGATATTAAGCGTACCCGTCTCGGGGTCAAAGGCTTGTTTGAAATCCTCATCTTCATCAGAAGGGTATTCATTAACAAAATGATCATCGATCCATTGATCGTCTTCAAGATCAGAGTAATCCGACCATTGATTTTCATCATCGGAGTTAGGGGGTGTACCATCCCATGATATTCGATTGCAGCTGGAGATTACTGGTTCTTCCTCATCTTTTGGAATTGGAATGATGTAGTCGGCTAGAGTAAAATGACCTCTGGCTGATCTGGGAGGATTTTCTAAGACTGGGGCCTCGACCACCTTGTCTTTCTTCTGCTTAGATTATTGTTCTTGTTTCTTTTGAGCAGTCTTCTGGAGATCTTTAATTTGCCTTTTGATCTTTCTTCTTTCCACAGGTGTGGGTTTGGTTTTCACTTTTTCCCATCCTTCATCATTTATTAAGTCCGGGTGAACCCACATTTCCTCCCCTGAAGAATCTTTGACAGGTATCAACCCCTGTTCACTATGTAGTGCATTGATGACCCGGAATTCGACCATTGGTGGCCTTGATAGAGCGGGTATTGCCACAGGTGCAAATTGCCCGAAGGAAATCATATTGACTGGAGCCACATCATATTTTCAATCAAATATTATTACTCCATTTTTCCACATCTCATTGACCTTTTCCTTTAGGATAAAGTAATCTTTCAAAGGATGAGATACCATTCGATGGTATGCACAATAGTTTGGATCATTACCACGACCCGCTTGCTCTGGCCTTTTCATGGGTTGAAGCTTGAGCTTTTTATTCTCCATCAATGTTTGTAAGATGACTTCAATGTCCCCATCAAAAGGGTATTTAGTTTGCTTCCTCTTTTCATATTCTTCCTTTTTGTTTTGCTCTGTCTTACCATTTTGTGGTTTTTGAGGAGGTGGTTTAGAGGTTTGTACATTGAATACCTCCTACTTCTTTTGAGGTTTCGTTACAGCTGGTTTTGGAGCAGAAGATGATGATGATTCCATTTTTTGGGAACTTGCTTTCTTCTGGTTAATTTCTTTCAGGGTTAACTCCACATCAGTAGCTACCTCAACCAATCTGGCCAAAGACTTAATTTTATGACTAAGTATGATAGCCTTAATCTCTGGCTGTAAATTAGTTTTGCACATTTCAATTGTCGCCTTTAGAGATGGTTGTTCTAGGCATCTGTAGGACAATGCTCTCCATTTATTGATAAAGGCTTGCGCAGTTTCATTATCCCCTTGCTTTGTACTACTGAGCATAACGAAGGTAACCGTTTGATCTTCTTCCTGAAAGTGAAGTAGAAACTTCTCTTCTGTAACTGGCCATGTAGTGAAGGAGAGTTCTGACAATTGTTTGTACCAATCAAAAGCAACTCCTTTCAATGTACCAACAAACAGCCTTATTTTTAGTGCATCCAGTTCGGGTAAACTGCCAAGGAGCGACTTAAAATGCACTATATGCTGATAGGCTGACCATTTTCCAAGGTAAGGCTGGAAAGTCGGAAGTTTGAAATCTGGTGGAAATGGAACCAAATCAAACTCCAAAGGATATTTAGATGTAATACCCTTGTTCTTCATCCTGGTCTCCACTTTTGATTTATTTAATATTTCCTCCACTTCTTTATAAGTTACATGTTTTTCAGGATCTGTGTGGAAACCAAGGATTAAGGAGTGATCACCTCCAGCTGAACTTGAGGCGATTACTTTATCTGTTAGTGCCTTGATTTGTACTGTGAGTAGGTCAATTTTGGTGGCATTCCTCTTGATCATTGCCTGTTCTCTTCTATCAGCAAATAAGGGGTTAACATGAGCTTCAACCGGACTACCCAACTTCTCTGCCAAGATTTTCAACTGAGCCATCAGGTGGTCAATTTTAGCTCCTTGTTGCTTGACAACATCACTGACATCATTCTCTTGATTTTCGTCAGCATTTTCTTCGTTAACATCTTTGCCTCCACTGGCATCTTCTTCATTACCGGTCCCACTCCCTTCAGCCATAAATACAGTGTACTAACGGGGGTAAGAGGATGTAGGAAGAGTGGATTGACTATCTTTGGTGTCCAGGAGAGTTATTGAGTCCTTATCAGAACCATGTTCGTCAGAGGTCCTATCTGAATGAGAGTTAGAATCAGACTCTTGGGACTGAGTCCGAGCCATACTCCGAGTGACTCTCCTGGTTGAGCCAGGTCCGACCATACATGACGAGGTTAGGTTTGGCTCATATTCTTTAATCACCCATTTTTGAGTGATTGTATGCTGTGACTGCTTCCAAGCATGCCTTTTGGAGTGAGCCAAAGCCCTTTTCTTTAGTTGCTGGGCCAATTTGGTTGCTAGAGTTTGATTTCTGAATCTAGCAACTAATGGCCTAGAAGTGCTAGCAACTTGCTCCCAATCCATAGAGTCGGAAGTAGAAGTGAAAGGATGTTAACAACATTTCTTTCAATTTTCTTCTTCTGTTCCTTCTTTTGTTGAAGCAGATTTTTAAATTGAACGAGATCAGTCGAATTTTTGATGACCAATCATTAGCATATCTCTTATTTTTAGTGCCATATGACGAGCATTGGGTTGAAAGTGATGGTGATGGTGCCACAATAACAGAAGGTAAGCACCTCCTGTCGAATCTCCGTCCCTCCTTCTGGGTCAAAGGGTAAAAGACATTCTTTTCAAGTGGGGCCAAGGGTTTCTCCTCAGCTTTTCTGGACTTCTGCATGCGTGGCTGTGGTGACCACATACGGCAATTTGGAATAACAACATCCTTCTGACCCTTTTCACGGGCTAGGGCTTGCTCGCGAGTGGTTTGCTTTTTGAAATGCACATATTGTTTAGGATGCACCCTTTGTTTAGGATGCACAAATGAGGACTTAGCAGTCTGCAAGGCCTCCTACTGTGAACCAACGGGTATCTCTGTTTTGTGGTTCGTAAACCGAACCTGCCTTGCGCCCAGTCGAGGCTTGGTGAGACGAAGATTACTGCCTTCCAACCTCACTTTGTGTTTTAGGTCATAGTGACCTTTGTGGAAGACTCCAAAGGGGTTCTGGGCATATTTGGAGACCCAAGTTTGAGGAGTCTTTGCCTTCTTGATGGGCTTCAGAGTTTCTGGTGACCCTTTGTAGGCTGAGGTCATGTAGCTTGAAGGAGTAGAAAGCCTCTGAAAGACCGAGACCCTTGATACAGGAGCACTAGTGTTCATTCGGCCCCTTTTGGGTGCCCTTATTGGTGATGTGGTCTGAGCCATGGAGATTTTGAACAATCTCTCCTTGGCTTCGTCGAAAGTGATGATCAAAGAACCCATGCTGTTTTCTGCAAAAAGTTAGCCGATAGGACTATATTAGTAGTATAACCAACATGGTTGCCTCTTGGGCTAGCCGGAATGGTTTATAGGTGCCATCTAGACTAACATGGTTTTGAGTCGGAATGGTTAGATATAGGCATAAATCCCATCTCATTATGCTATGCTGACCATCCCTGCTGTTAGAATTTCTGCAGCATTTCAGGTTTATCGAGTCAGGCTTAAAAGCATGCTATGCTGACTAGACTTGGCTACCGAAATTTTAGTAGCATTTCAGGACTATCTATTTCAGACTTATAAGCAAGAGAGAGTTGGATCAAGCAAAGGGATAGGGCCCACAGGATCAAACCTGCACCACTATCATAATGACCACACAAGATCCATCAGTAGTTGACGCCGGATAATGCATAATTACAATGTTGTTGGTCTTATCACTGATTTAATAAACATTTTATATGGGTTAGAAGCCCTTTGAACTGAATCATCACTCTTCTAAAGTGAAAAGGTGATGATTTGGTCCATGCACATCAAGGTGCAAATTCCCTCAATTAATTTCTCCAATTACATGGCAAAATTTTGCACTTCAAGGTGCTTAATGCCTTCATTTACATGATAAAAGAATGCACTTCAAGGTGCAAGTTTCCTTCAATAATGTTTCCAAACCCATCATAGACATCAAGGTCTTGCATGGGTGTTTTCAAGGGTCAAACAAGTCATTTTTAGCCATAAAATAGGTCAGTGACCATGACCCACGGTCACTACCCATTTTCCACTGATTCCCACGGTCACAGTACTTTTCAGCACAACAGCAGCACTTTGCAGCGCAACAGCAGCAGTTTTCAGTGCAACAGTAGCAGTTTCAGTGAAACAGCAGCAGTTTCAACACAACAGCAGCATTTTTTGCAACACTTTCAGTGCAACAGCAGCATTTTTCAATACAACAGCGGCAGTTTCCAGTGCAATAGCAGCAGTTTCAGTGAAACAGCAACACTTTCAGTGCAACAGCAGCAGTTTCAACACAACAGCAGCATTTTTTGCAGCACTTTCAGTGCAACAGCAGCATTTTTCAATACAACAGCGGCAGTTTCCAGTGCAATAGCAGCAGTTTCAGCAGAAACAGCAGCACTTTCCGAGGTAATAGCAGCAGTTTCAGCAGAAACAACAGCGCTTTCAACAATTTTCAGCACTTTCATGCATTTTTCACCAGATTTGATAACAAATTAGGGCAAATAATTTCCCACAGATGGCGCCAATCTTCTGATCGCGCTTAAAATGATGACGTGGAAATGTGTAATGGATTCAATGTCCAACATTCACGCACTTCAAGCATTAAGAAGAATGGAAAATAATTACAGTTCATCATTAATTTCCCTTTGTTTACATGGGTTCAAGTGCCCTAACCGCGGGGATGCAGGTTATTTACATGCATTTTGAAAGTTTACAACCCCTCCCTCAAGTCTTAGATGTGATCTCAACTTGGAATTTTTAAGAAAAGTACATAAAATAACCAAGAAAATGCAAAAAGGTAAAAAAAAAAAAAAAAAAAGGAAAAAAAGGGGTGGGGGTTGTCTGTGACCCGCGGTCACTACCCCAGGCTAGTGACCGTGGCTCACGGTCACTGGCAGACAGTGACCATTTGGTCACTGTTTCACCTCCGGTTTCGTCCTGTTCGCGATGGTTCTTTCTTGGAACTTCTTTCAAGTGTTGAAACTCCATTTTCATGACTTTGGAGTGGTGGACAACCATCAAGAAGATCACCTTTAACCAAGGAATCAATCGAAACCTCTGTAACTCATCATTCGTGCTTACGGACTGCGTTTTTGTTTTAAGTCCGAAATGGGCAAATATGAAGCCAGAGTTGTGTCATTTTGAACCTATTATTTTCAAGGGGCAAAATGAGGCCTAGAGAGGCTTCTTTCACAACTCTTGCAATGGCTAGGAAGCCCTATGAAAAAAAAAAAACAGAGGTGACAATGTCATCCTCTCAAAAATTGCCGACATACGAACATATCATGAAATTTGGCCATTCCACTTCCTTCTCTTCTTCTGAATTTTCTTCCTCACCTTCAAAACTGAGAAAAGAAGGTGGGAATGGTCGTGTAAGTGCTGCTAGAGTTTGCTTGTTGTTGCTCTAAGTGCTTTCTTTCTTTGATTTCTTCTCTTTTCTTCCTTATGTATGTTAGTTTCTCTTCCTTCAAAATTTGCTCTTTTTATAGACTCTCCATCAGTTTTGTGTAGTTTTGGGGAGTTAATAGCAGTTGTAGGGAGTTGGATTTCGAAGAGGAGTGGAGGGAAACTGCCCAAAACTGCAGGAAATATCCTTTGGGAGTCCGTGACCGCAGCCGCAATCACAGACGAGGCCCAATTTCGGGTTTTTTGCATTTTTGAACCGTTTTCACCTGTTTGGGGCCCGAACGAAGTCCAATTACCACGAAACTTTGTAGGATGCTTCTTGACACTATTTTATGCATGTCATATAAATTTCAGCTCGTTTTGACTTCGAGAAGTTGGTCAACTTTCTCATTAATTGGGCCTCGGTCACTCCCAAGGCCCATTTTTGGAACATTGTATTTGTGACTTGTTTTCAGCTGTTTGAGGCCCGAGCGATGTCCAATCACCACAAAACTTGGACGAATGCTTCTTGACACTATTTTGAGTGTGTCACAAAAGTTTCAGCTCTGTTTGACCATCTGAACTTGGTCAACTCCTTTTGATTGTGGGCTTCGGTCACTCCCATGGCCCATGTTTGGACTTTTGCATATGTGGCTCGTTTTCACCTGTTTAGGGCCCGAACGATGTCCAATCGCTACAAAACTTGGAGGAATGCTTCTTAGCATTATTTTGAGTGTGTCACAGAAGTTTCAGCTATGTTTGACCACCTGAACTTGGTCAACTCTTCAGTTGACTTTTTATGACAGTGGGCCCTTGTTTCAGCTGTTTGAAGCCCAAATGACCTCGGTTTGATTTGAAACTTGGAGGGACTGACGTTAGAGGTATCTTAGAGTGTTCATCCAAATTTCTTTGATTTTAGACCTCGGGTAGTAGTCGGAAACCCCAAGTAGACATGCTTGTAACTTTTTAGGTCAAATGATGTCCATTTGACCCGAAACTTTGCAGATTATCTCCTAAGCATGATTAAAGCTTTGTGTCCAGGCTTCATCAATTTTGGACCTCGGAAAGCAGGACCTCGGTCGGTGACCCCAAGAGATATGTTCTGTGCTTTTTCGGGTCGAATGATGCCGTTTTGTCTTGAAACTTTGCAAAGCTTCTCTCGGTCATAACTGATTTAGTCTTCATGAGATGTCACTTTACACGGAGACTCACAGAACATAGTATATCATCACTTCGACATGTAGGAATGCCTGGTCTGACATTGTGATTCCCCAGGATCTGGCAAATAACCTCTGTAGCCTAAATTAAGCTGAGATGAGGTGTCTTCACTGTAGCATTTGCAATTTTTTATGGGTCAACACTATCACTTTTCCGTTTTGAATTAATATACATCCCAACCAATCCTTGAAACATCGGTATAAATGACAAATCCACCATTACCTTCTAATAGGGATAAGATTGGGGTTAAGGTTAGCTTTTCCTTAAGGAGTTAGAAACTTGACTCACATTCAGCTATTCAAACAAATGATTCATTCTTCCGAGTCAATTTTGTCAAAGCTGCAACTATTCTAGAAAAGTCCTTTATAAACCTTCGGTAGTAGCCCGCCAAACTGATAAAACTTTTAACCTCCGCAACTGCTTTAGGGCTTTGCCAACTAGTTATAGCCTCAACCTTAACTTGATCTACTGCAAGCCCATCTTTTGAAATTTTATGGCCTAGGAAAGTAACTTGTTCTAACCAAAAATCACACTTGTCCAGTTTGGCATATAGTCGGTGATCTCTTAACAATTGCAAGGAAATCCTTAGATGCTCAACATGCTCGTCTCAAGTCTTGGAGTACACTAGTACATCATCAATGAAAATTACTACGAATCGGTCAAAATAAGGTGAAAAGATCCTATTCATCAAAGTCATAAATACAGTTGGGGCATTGGTCAACCCAAAAGGCATGACTAAGAATTCATAGTGCCTATAGCTTGTCTTGAAAGCTGTTTTAGATGTATCTTGATCTCTAATGCACAACTGATGATATCCATACCTCAGATCAATCTTTGAAAAGTGAGTTTCACCCTGTAATTGATCAAACAATACATCAATTCTAGGCAATGGATACTTATTTTTTATTGTCACTTGATTCAACTGCCTATAATCAATACACATTATAAGGGTGCCATCCTTCTTCTTCACAAAAAAAACTGGGGCTCTCCACGGTGATGTGATAGGACGAATAAACCCCTTATCTAGTAAGTCTTGCAATTGTATCTTCAGTTTATGCAGCTCTGCAAGTGGCATTCTATCCGAAGCCTTAGAAATTTAAGCCGTGCCGGGTACTAGTTCTATAGTAAAATCTACTTCCCTAACTGGAGGAAAACTAGGTACTTCATCAGAGAACACATCAGGAAACTCACGAACCACAGGTATCTCTTCTAACTTCTTAGGTGGTTTATTCTTAACAATGAAGGCAATGTGCCTTTGCAACCACTATAAATCAATCTTTCTGCTCAAAGTGCTGAGATTAGCCTAGTGTTCGAGTTCTTATTTTCACCCTGAAATACAACACTTGGGCTGATTTCGTCTACCTTTACGATGACAGTGTTACTAAAACAGTCTAAACAAGCCATATACTTGGTCAACCAATCCATGTTTAGGATTACATTGAAATCGTGCATCGGTAACACGATGAGTTCCGCTGGAAAAGGACCTTCCCAATTAGAACTTGAGAGCTTGGGTAATAGTCCTTACTAGTCACCTGCTTACCGACAGGAGTGATAACACTTAACACATACGGCAGATGCGCTGGCAGCTTCTATATCTTACTAGAGAATTAGGGTGAAATAAAAGAGTGCGAGGACCCAAATCAAACAACACCTTAGCATCTATATCACGAATGGAAACCTTACCTACTACCACATGCTCCGCTGCTTCCGCTTCTTTATGAGTTAATGCATCGGCACAACCTTGCCTGTGGGGTCAGTTCTATTATCTCTATTTTTTCCATCCTTGTTTTTGTTGACCTTGACCCTATTTTGTCTGCCCTTGGCCTTGCCTCATCTGCTATTGTTGACTTGGAGGTGTAGGCAATGCTCCTCTAGAAGACTGTTGATACTGTTGTTGGGGTAGGACTTGACCGGAACCTTTTCTTTTTAGGCACTCTAACAAGCGATGGCCCAACGAGCCATAGCCGAAACAGGCTCCCGTAGACTTCCAACATTTACTTGTCTCATGGCCTTTTCTGCACACACTGTAGACTGGCCTTGATGTCACACCAACAACTCTCCTTTTGTTTCTTGGAGTGTTGTTGACTCTCCCAGAAGGTGGGGCACTCCTCTTATACTCTCCCAAGAATAAGCTCTTCTCAATTTCTTTAGCCACAAAAGCTCTCTCCACAGCATCATCATATTGTATCGGAAGCTGGAAAGCCGTAGCATGTCCCCTAATAGCAAACCTCAATCCTTCGAGAAACCTCTCAACTCTTTTCTCCTTGGTATCATCAAGTCTAAAGAAAATCGAGAGAGCTGGCTGAATACATGAACGCACTTCGCAACTATCATGGACTTCTGCTGTAGGGCTTCTGCTGTAGGGTAAGGAACTCGGCTTTTTTCTTACAAGTCACATGTTCTGAAATAAACTTCTTCCTGAATTGCCTCTTGAAAGCTACCCATATGGTAGCATCCGGCATAGCCTTAATTTGATCCCGAATACTCTTCCGCCATGTATTCGTGATATCTCTGAACATGGATGATGTAAGGACCACTTGCTGCCTTTGTGTTAGGTCAAGGAATCAAAAACATTTTCTGTATGTACGAACCATTCGTCGGCTTGTAACGGATCCTCTCGCCCCGTGAACTTCGTAGCTCTCCTCTTTCGGAATTTCTCATATAAGGAATTAGGATCTCCGGGTTGGTTCTGCCTTTCTAGGAGAGTGACTAACTGCATTTGCATGGCTACTTGGTTGGCATTACTGGCAGCTAATTTGATGCATCAGCATCATAAATTGTGCTTCAGTGTTATAAATAGGATGAGGAGGGGGTGGTGGTGGAAGATCCACACCATCCAATTTGATGTTGTTGTGGTCATTACCGCCCAAACTATTGTTTGTACCAGACCCAGATGCCATTTACCTACAATTATAAGAGTAATCAGTCATAAGCAGTCCATTAGTAGGGGATAAATTATAAATCTTTATACAAAATCCATCCCCTATTTAACCTATCGTAACCTCACCACGTTTCTTAGAGTTGCTAAGTCTTTTAATTGACTTCTCAATTACTCTGATACCATTACTTACGTATGTCACCCCTGATCCCCGGAATTGAGGATTAGAATGGGCCCCCCAGGGTGTGAATATGTAATCCCGTAGTAATCCGTGCCATGCGAAGATATGCACAAATCACTACAAGGAAGACTCCACAGGAACGTGTGAGATAAGACCAACAACATATAACTTTAATTTCAAACATGAAGCGAGAAAGGAATTTGGTTCACCAAATTTTCTAAGATTTGGGAATCATAACCAAGTGCATAGTTCGGTCTTATAAATAACATATGGCATATACTCACAATGAGAAAAAACTCAATCCATATCATTAAAAAAAATTTTTTTGAAAACATCAATCAGACAATCTGTATTTCTAAGTAATGAGTCAATGTAAAAATAAAATCTTTAGTTCATTATGAAAATCAAGTGGAAATATCATATAGTCAATGTAAAGACTCGACTCACATTTTTATGCATATAGTTAGGGTTAATTGTGGGTGATTAGGAGTAAGTAATTATGATTATTAAATTTTGCTGTGCTTTTGATTTGGACCAATTTAGTTTTGGGGTTAGAACACAATGCGAATAGCTTTGGGGAGTTTTGACCACATCTGGGTCAAGTCAAATGACTTTAGGGGCCAACTCGTAAATTTGAAAAAATTGAAAAAGGGTGTCTATAATTTATAAAAATTAATGTCGCAACTCTATTTGATATATAAAATTATGCTCTACAATTTTCATGTTTTAGTCAAGCTCATTCGGAATGTTTAACCCTCCATTTTGTTGCAATTTGGTCGCTAAAAGTCAAAATCAAGTCAAAATTCCAAATTCTCCAAACCATGCCACTATAGCACTCATTGGAAAGTGAATCTAAATTCATGAAGTTTTGCCTCTTGCGCCGTCACTTTTCGATCAACCGTTTGCAGGTTATAGGCTGAATAAGATTCTTAAGTAAGTGGGCCCCACGATTAACATGTATATAAGACCCTCCACTTTCATTTCTTGCCCACTTCGTTTCCTCTAAGCAGCTACAACAAAACCAGCTCTACTAGTTCTTTCTTCTCCTTGTTTCCATTATCTTTCTCCACCAAATCTCCATCAAGCCTCCACAAAATTCGTAAACAGGGTCCATCCGCTTTTTCCTCCTGTTCTCCTCTTTCTCCCCAACCCTTTTTCTTACATTTTAGGCATGGACAGTCCCTCGTTTCAAGCTCTCCCCACTAACCAGAGGTGTTGGAGCTGAGAACTACTTTTGCTTCTTTTATTTTGAGGTAGAGTACCCCTTGAACCTTCGTAATTTCAACATGCAAAGGGTTTTTCCAAGTTCTTTTTAGTTTTTACAATTTTTGATGGATTTTTGGGATGTTTGTGGGGATTTTTGGGTGTAGGCTTGTTTTAATTAGTTGTAGGTGTTGGAGGCTTTATTTGGACCCTAGCAACTTGATGCAAATGATTAATTTCAATATCATGATATGCTACTTAGTCTTTTGATGATCCCACTTACTAGTTTCATGCATTCTTAGAATTTTCTTCATGTTTGTAATTGATTTTTGGCCAAGCAATTAGGGTGAATTGGAGCCTCAAAGTAGTGTTAAATTTTAGTACCTTTGTGCTCCAAAGACTGCCCAAAGAAGGCCCCAAGCATGGCCAACAGGTGGGGAAAATCTTGATTCTACACATGATTGGCAATGGTGATTGTCACTGCCCCCACTGTAGTGACCGATGGGATTGGGTTGCCACTGTAGTGGAGTAGTGACTGACCCTGCTCAGTCACTATAGTGATGATCAAGGAAGAAGATGTGCCAAAAACAGGTTTTCAAACCAGATATGGGCACTACGAATTCCTGTTGATACCGTTTGGGTTGACAAATGCTTCAACAGTTTTTATGGCATGATGAATCGAATCTTCGCACCATACTTTGACCAGCTTACAGTAGTTTTCATCAATGACATTGTAGTCTATTCGAAGACTAGAGAAGATCATGAGCATCATTTGTGAACTTCATTGCAACTTTCAAGGGAGAATCAGCTCTACACCAAGTTAAACAAATGTGAATTTTGGCTAGAACAAGTTACATTTCTATGCCACATCATCTCCAAGGAAGGTTTATCAGTGGATCCAGCCAAGATAGAAGTAGTTGTAAACTAGGAAAGACCAAAGAATGTGTCAAAAATTCATAGCTTTTTGGGCTTAGCAAGTTATTACAGGCAATTTGTTAAGTGATTTTCATTAATTGCAGTACCTCTTACAAAGTTAATGTTGAACCCGCGGATTTATGGATTTTTAGGACTTGATTAGGTGAAAGGCATTAATTTTTTTATTCATTTTCACCATTTTGTGCAATTTTACTTAGGATTTGGATTTTTTTGTATTTTCTGCATTTTTAGCATTTTATGTGCTTTTTATCCGAAGAGTCCCATTGGAGTAGAATAATGTTTGGATGGGCGCCACTTCAAGTGGGCTCTTTAGCATTTGATGTGTCTAATTAGAATGTGCAGAAAAATATGGGACCTGCATTGAAGAAAGAAAGAAATTGAATCCTATGAATCCTATAGGACCCACACACTACATTCCATGCTTTTTCACTTATGCCAGAAGGAGGTTCCCACTCACACCATATTTGTTGTAGAAGATTTTGAAGAAGTATCTTTCAAATTTGAACTTCAAAGTGTAGCCCACATTCATTATCTCTAAAGTCAAAGTCCAAGTAAGAGAATAAACAAAGAAGGAAAGTGGCAACTCATGCTAGCCATGTACATCTCATGTCTACTAGCATATGGAAGCCTTATAAAGAGGACCAAGCTAAGAAGATTTTAATAAATATTTGTTTTCAAAGAAAGAAAAAAAATCAATAAGGAAGACTCATGGGTTATAAAGGAGAGCTATAAAATGACAAAGGGACACAAATGAGACAACACACGTACACTCCACCTCTCATTCTCTCTCATGCCCCTCACTACTATTCAAATCCATGATCCCTCCCTCCACTTCTCTCTCCTCTCTCCTTTCTCATCTTTTCTTTTTTTAGTAAAAAAAAGAGAATATCTATGGGTATTATGGAGCCCTGTTCCAGAACTAGGCTAGAAAAATGTGAGAGAAAATTGTAAACGCCATGAAGTTCTCAATGAAAATCACATATTTTCCAATGAAGGAGTAGACCTCTGGATCAGAGTGTCTGATAAAGTTAAGTATTTCTCATCATTATTCTTGTGATTTGATTCCGTTATATATATATATATATTTCTTGTGAGTTTACTATAAAAATAAATCTACCTTTTTGTCATTGACAACCTATGATATTCAAATTCTTATATGAGAAATGCTTTAATCACGTATATTTTCTTAATAGATTATTCTTAAATTGAAATTCTTTGATAATCTATTTTTGATTAATATGTGATCTTTAGTTAAGTTCATAATTTCATTAGGTGAAGGAGATTATTATCTTAACTAAATTGTGAAAAAATTGTGTTCTTGATAGCCAAATTATCCAAGTCAGAAACATTGATTTGTTTCTAATTTGAAGATTTTTGGGATAGATTTATCAATTGCATAAAATGATGGTAGGACTACTTAATGGATTCATGACATTCTAATCTGCATTTTCTCATATTTTTTTTCTCTATGCTTTAGATCTAGAATTTTTTTCAATCTTATTATTGTTTAATTTTTTTATCCCTCTTGTCATTATCATAAAAAAAAGTTAGATTTTAATAGAGAAAAAAGATTTCAATAGTGCTCCTTATGGTTCGACCTGTACTTGCCATTGTCTCAAAAGGGCAACTATACACTTGCAGTATTAAAGGATTGAATTTAATTTCACATTAGTTAACTGGAAAAAAAGGCACCATTTCTACAGTCAAAAGCCTGTGAAAATAGTTTCTGAGAGCTCAACAAACGGCTTACAATAGCTCCAATTCTCACTCTACCATCAGGAAATGAGAATTTTGCAGTCTGTACAGATACTTCCATTATCGGATTGGGTTGTGTCTAATGCAATATGTCAAAGTCATGGCGTATGGATCAAGACAATTGAAGGACTATGAGAAAAACTATGCTACACATGACTTGGAATTGGCTGAGTGGTACTTGCTTTGGAAATGTGGCGACACTACTTCTATGGTGAAAAGTTTGAGGTCCACTTAAACCACAAAAGCTTGCAATCCTTATTTTCGAAGAAGGGCTTGAATTTGGGACAGAGTAGATGGATAGATTACTTGAAGGACTTTGACTTTCCAATTAAGTACCATCCAGGCAAAGCAAATGTGGTTGTAGCTGCACTTAACAAAAAATCAATTACAGTGGCTAGTTTATGAGGAGAATGGATTTTGATGGAATGGGTTAAAGACTTAGATGTTGTGTTCCAACTTATTAAGAAGGGTGTTTAGAGATCGTGAGTTTCAAATGCAGAACCACAATGTAGTAATAAAAACTGGTGAGACCAGATTGATCCTCATGGAGCAATGTGTTTTAAGGTTCATTTTCAACTATAACCTGTCCTAAATAAAATCTATAACTAGCCTAATTTAAAAGCTAACAAATATAACCATTCCTACTTTATAAAAATAAAATTTAAACAATTACAATCCAAATAAATAAAAATTCCTAAATTAGAAAACCTATATCTAAAAATTCCTAAACAAAACTAAAGTTGCTGCAAAACTAAAACATAAGTAAGAACTTCCAAAACTAGAAAGTTGCTAAAAATAAAACTAAGAACTAAATTAAAAACTATACTAAACTAAATTAGAAACAAACCAAAATTAGTAATAGCTAACCAGGTAAAGTTAGTAACAAACAAAGTTAGAAAACAAACTTACTTTCTAAAATTAAAATCTTAAAGTTAAAAACTTTCTAAAGTTAGAATTTCCAAAACTAAAAAACTTTCCAATTTAAAATCTTTAATTAAAATAAATTTAGAAAGATATTTTAACTTTGGTAATTATCTAAAACAATAAAAGATATAAAACTAGAAACAAATTTAAAATTAGAAAGTTAGTAAAATTAGTAATGCAATGCATGCCAAGAGATGTTGGAAATTTCTAAGTCTAGAAACTAGTGTGCTAATGTAAACTTTATGCCTGATTTTTCTTAATCTAATGCATCCTAAAACTAAGTTTAATGGTTCGAATTCAAACTCTACTAGTGTAAGAAACAAAAAAAAAATAGCAGTGAAAAGGATCTAAAACGAAAAAGTTATAAATGAATGCACATGACAAGTTGACAAAATTTTGTGTAGAAATTCTGCACACAGGTGGTCTGGCGTTCCAAGTTTAAGCCACTGTTTACTAATTTCTTGACATTACTTTGATCTTAAATTCTGTGAAATGAAGGACCACATCCTAAACTTTAATTTTCTTAAGTTTCAAGGAAAAATATTATGATTTGATTGGTCTACCTACTTCGAACTTTTTGCTAAAAACTATTTCAGCAGTTTGCTGAAATTGTGTTGAGTTATGCTGTTTGTGTGTTGAGTCCGAAGTTTATCATTGGATTCAGATCTAAAAGCTTAATTTCAGCCTACTTAATCATATCAAATAATCCACCATATGATAATGATGCAATGATTTATTAATCCAACTATCAAACTATGCAAAAACAAAACTTAAAATCAACACGAAGATAACAAGAAAAATAACAAATGTATAGAAATTTAAATGTGTGGTTGCAAGAAAGTAAATGTGTGGAATTGACAAGAATTTAAATGTAGTGAAAAACAAGAAATTAAATGTGGTAATGCTAGAATTTAAATGTAGTAGTACAAAAAAGTAAATGTGTGGAAGTGTATTCTTCTCCTTCTAAATTCTTTTCTAAGCAAGTCCATAATTTGATTCATGCTTTTAGGGCCTTTGGGTTGTCAATCCAAACACCAACAAGTAAAGAAATATAAATCAAGCACCAATCAACCAAGTACAAAAAGAAAAATTGAAGAGAAAAAGAACCACTTTTACTAGAATACGTCTTTACATAAGAAATAATGAATTGAAAATCAAAACAATTACATACTAGGATGAGAAGCCTCTTCTAAATGAAAAAATTGAAGGGTGTAATATGATTTCCAGGCCAAATCTCCTTGAGGACTTTAATGGAGGGAGAAAGTTGAAGAAGATGAAGTGCAATAGTAATTCTAGAAAGAGGTGTTCCATCATCCCATGAAGAGTATGGGAGGTCAATGCCTTTAATTTATAGGAGTTGAGAGACCCTTGTTTCTATCCATAGATCCTACTTTGTAGCAAAGATCTCCTTCAATTGGTAAGTCCTCTTTTTGGCCAATAAGTCTTCAAGTTTGAGATGAGATAGGATGCTTCTCTTGCTAGAATTCTAAGTGTATCCACCTTTTGAATTTTAGCTAACACTTGCCAAAGGATAGGGCCCACCTTTGATGAGACAATCTCAATCCCAAGTAGAAAAATCATAGCTAGTTTCTTAGGGTGATAACTTACTCATTTCAGCTCCAAATTGTATAATCTTGGGCTCCATGGATATCTACTCTGAAAGAGCTTTCCAATGGCACCATAATTGGCTCAATCCAAATTACAGTTTGAGAGATATAATCATTTTAATCCAAGCTGTTCTAAAAAAAATGAGATTGACTTTCCTTTTTCTTATAGGACTTTTCTTTTTTTCTCAATTATCACTTTCTCTTTGCTCCTTAATCTTCAAGCTTGAGAAGGATAAGATAAGGAGGAGTTTTTTTTGCTGAAAATATCCTTGAAAAGCAATGGTAGTAGGGTCCACTTTAAGTAGAATGCAAAAATACATAGAATGGCCCAGTTTTCTTCAGTTTTTCGTCCTTTTCAAGTGGAGTAGTGTCCATCTCCTGCTGGATGTTCAAAGCTGAGGGAGAGCCTCTTTCAGATGTACAAAACACTCCTTAAAAGGATAGGGGCTTATCTCCTTTGGTGGCTTATCCTTTTCCCACTAAAACTATCATTTCTCTCATGACTTATCTCCTTCTTTCTCAAATTTTACTTAAATAATGGGGAGATAATTTAAGAGAGTTTAAGTGTGATCCTAACATGAAAATATAGGAGGCTTGGACATGAATGTTTTTGTGTGGGTCCCCTTGTGGCTTTACAAACTCCTTTTTGCACTATTTCTTCGATTACTTCATCATCATGGAATTTTTTCAAAAATCATCATGGAATTTTTTCAAACTTTCTTGAAAAAGGCTGTAGGGATAGTTCAAATGGAATGAGTGGACCCCCCTTTTACCCATGGCACATGTGTGAGCTCTCCACATCTGTAAATGTTTACGGGGTCCACTAACTTTAATTCTTCTCTGTTCTTCTTTAGATAAGCACATTTTTAGCTCCAATCTTTACTGTAGGACCCAATGTGATTTTCTGAGCTACATTTGGGTCCCAGGAGAAAATCATGATGTCAGTAGGAATCTTCATCCAAGAAGGATATCTTTTCCAATTGATATCTAGTGGGTCCTAGTTTTCACAGTACCTTTAAAAAAGATTTAAACGATTAGAATTAGCAGAGTTCTAATTCAATTGAAACTCTTCGCAAATAATCCTGATTTAACTAAGAGTCCTCTAAAATTTTGACAAATCAAAGTTTCAAAAAAAGCAGTTTTCATGATTTTGTGCTAAAATGAGGATTTTTGAGATAATTATCCATTAAAACATAATAAATAGATTTCAAGTGCACTAATCATAATTCTACCTTAATTGATGCATTTTAGAATGATTAAGTCCGTAAAATATATGCAATTATACATGAAAATATGAAGTTTTAAGGACTTATCATTTGGTTAGCTAACATGTCAGTGTTAGAGCCAATAATAATTCAGGAAATCAAAGACAAGCAGATGCATGACCTAGAGTTGGTTAGAGTGGTTGAGCACTTAGGAGACAGACCTGACTTTAGAATAGTGGATGGAGTCCTCTACTACCAGGATAGACTATGTGTGCTAATTGTAGACAGTTTGAAAGAGGAAATCATGAGAGAAGCTCATCATACCAAGTATACGATTCACCTTGGAAGTACCAAAATGTATGAGAACTTGAAGGGTAGATTTTGGTGGAATAACATGAGGCAAGAGATAGCAAGGTTTGTTTCTAGATGTTTCACATGCCAATAGATAAAAGTGGATCATCAAAAGCCACTAGGATTATTATAGCCATTGGGTATACCTAAGTGGAAATATGAGCACATAACTATGGACTTTGTCTCCAGATTGCTAAGGACTTAGTGAGGTAACAATGCTAATAAGTAGTGTCTCCACAACTTTCAAGCAAAGACTACAGCGGCCAATTTTAGATCATGTGTGGCATAGTTCTTCTCATGTTCCTTCAACTGTCTAGATCCATATGCTATAACCGTCCCATTTTGCATTAACACATATCCCAATCCAATTCTCAAAGCATTAGTATATATGACAAATCCACTACTTCCTTCTGGTAGAGATAGGATCAAGGATGAGATTAACTTTTCCTTTAAGAATTGGAAGCTAGATTCACATTTTCTGACCCAACAAATGGTTCATTCTTTCAGGTTAACTTTGTCAATGGTGCTGCTATTCTAGAAAAGCCTTTAACAAATCTTCGATTATAGCCTGCTAGACCAACAAAACTTCTAACTTCTACAACTGTTTAAAGGCTTTGTCAACTGTTTATCGCCTTAATCTTGGTTGGATCTACTGTGAGTCCATCTTTAGAAATTACGTGTCCTAAGAAAGCAACTTGTTCAAACCAAAAATAGCATTGATCTAACTTGGCATATAATCGATGATCTCTTAGTAATCGGAGTGAAGTCTTCAAATGCTCAGCATGTTCATCTCAGGTCTTAGAGTACACCAATACATCATCGATGAGAATCACCATAAATTGATCAAGATACGATGAGAAGATTCTATTCATCATAGCCATGATTACATTGGGGGCATTGGTTAACCCAAATGGCATGACTAAGAATTCATAATGCTCATATCTTATCTTGAAAGCTGTTTTGAATGTATCTTGATCTCTAATTTGCAGTTGTTGATATCCTGATCTCAAGTCAATCTTCATGAAATGGGTTACACCTTGTAATTGATCAAACAATTCATCAATACGAGGAAATGGATATTTGTTCTTGATTGTCCCCTAATTCAATTACCTATAATTAATACACATTCTAAGGGTGCCATCTTTCTTCTTATCAAATAAAACTGGAGCTCCCTATGGCAAAGTACTAAGATGAATAAATCCCTTATCTAGTAAATCTTGTAACTGTACCTTTAGCTCACGTAATTCTGCAGGTGCCATTCTATATGGAGCTCTAGAGATTGGAACTATACTAGGTATAAGTTCGATGGTAAAATCTACTTCCCTATCTGGAGGAAGACCAGATGCTTCATCTGAAAACACATCCAGAAATTCACAAACTACCGAGATCTTTTCTAACTTCTTGGGTGGCTTCTTCTTAACAATGAAGGCAATATATCCTTCACATCCACTATGGATTAATCTTTTTACTTGAAGTGCTGAGATTAGCCTAGCATTCAAACTTTTTTTTTACACCTTAAAAGGCAACACTTGGACTGACTTTGTCTACCTTCGCGGTGACGGTCTTACAGAAACAGTCTAAACAAGCCATTACTTAGTCAACCAGTCCATACTTAGGATTACATCAAAGTCATGCATCGGTGGCACCATGAGTTCAGCTGGAAATAGGATCTTGCCAATTAGGACTTTACAGTTTGGATAAAAGGCTTTGCAGATCACCCTCTTGCCTACAGGGTTGATGACAGTCAACACATAAGGTAACTACACTAGCGACTCGCTTGTCCTACTAGAGAATTATGGTGTAACAAAAGAATGTGAGGATATCGAATCAAAAAACACTTTAGCTTCTATATCACAAGCAAAAACCCTACCTATGACCACTTGATCTACCACTTCTGCTTCCTCATGAGTCAATGCACATGCGCAGCCTTGCCTTTAATGTCGATTCTGCTATCCTTGCCTCTGCTGACCTTGTCTGTGTTGGCCTTGTCCTTTTCGTGCCTGTCTTTAACCTTGCCTTGCCCGTTGTTACTGTCGTGGAGGAGAAGGTGGTGTTGCTCATTGAGGCTGTTGACATTGTTGTTACGAGGTTAGACTACTATTTTTTCTCCTTGGACATTACAACATGCATGGTCCATTGATCCACACCCAAAACATTCTCCTGTAGCCTTCCAACATTTGCTTGTCTCATAACTCTTCTAGCATTTGCCACAGACTAATCTTGATGATCCACTAACAACGCCTTTCTGTTTCTTGGACTACTACTAATTTCTTCCAGAAGGTGGGGCACTTCTCCTAGGTTCTCCCAAGAGTAGGCTTTTCTAAATTTCCTCGGCTGCACAGGCTTTCTCCATAACGTCACCATACTCCACTAGACGCTGGAAAGTCGTAGCATGCCCCTTAATAGTGGGCCTTAACCTTTCGAAGAACCTTTTAACCTTCTTTTGATCGATGTCAATCAAATCCAAGGCGAACCAGGAGAGCTAGCTAAACACGTGAACATACTCTGCAACTGTCATTGTATTTTGCTATAGAGTGAGGAACTTTGCCTTATTCTTGTGACTTACATGTTCCGGAATAAACTTCTTCCTAAATTGTGTCTTAAAACCATCCCAAACAATAGCTTCTGGCATAGCTTTGATATGATCATGGATACTCTTCCACCATACATTTGCCAAATCTCTGAACAGAGAGGCAGCCAGGATCACTTGTTGCTTCCTTGTACAAGTTAACGAATCAATAACATTTTCCATGAGCACAAACCATTTATCTGCTTATAACGGATCTTCTCTTCCTGTAAATTCTGTAGCCCCTCTTTTCCGGAACTTGTCCTACAAGGAGTTAAGATCTCCAGCTTGATTTTGCCTTTCCAACAAGGCTGCTAGTTGCATTTGCATCGTTGCTTGATTGGCATTACTTGCCGCCAACTAATGCATCATCATCATGAATCTTTCATCTATACTGTACATAGGATGAGGAGGTGGCTGAGGATTCACGTCCTCTAACGTAATGTCATCATGTTTGTCATCTCCCATATTATTGTTTGCTCTTGATCCAGAAGCCATTTATCAGTGATTATAACAATGGTTAGTCATAAACAACACCTCAATGGATAAGGTGGGTTATAAGTCCCTATACAAAAATCTATTCACCAATCAAACTTATTGAATCCTCACCACGTTTCCTAGGGTCACTAAGTCTTTTAATTGACTTATTAATGCTCTAATATCATTACTTACATTTGTCACACTCGAACCCGAGAATTGGGGGTTAAGATGGATCCCATGGTGGCGTACACGTAATCCCATAGCAATCTGTGCCATGTCAAGATGCACGAACCGTTACAAGGGAGATTTCCAGGTACATATGAGGAAAATCCATATACACGTAATAATCATTTACACAATTAAATAAAAACCTTGAGAATTCACATATAATTCATCATAGGCATTAATAAAGCCATAATCATTTATTCATTATATAAACCAAGTCCATTAGTTAACTCCGCTAGTTTTTACTGCCGATCCCAAGCCCGGGTAAAGGAGGAAGGTTCCGTTAGGTAGGTGACAGCTAGCGTAAAAATTTGTCACAACCCAACATGAATTTTGAGAAAAAGTAGAATGGAATGGAGAAACAGAACCCATGTAGCCGACCCCAACTTGGTTGGGATAAGGCTTTGATGATGATGATGATGATAAACCAAGTCCATTAGTTAAACCATCCACATGCACATGATAACAAAATACTTATTATAGACATAATCCAAAATAACATGTCCACCAATCATAAACTCCAAAATAACAATGAGGGAGATGGCATGATCTACTCTCTAATCAACCAAAGAAACCCTCTAACGTGCTACGTCGATTGTCTAATAAAAGACATCATTTTCGTTCCACTCATTTATTCCCTGAGGTACCATTGGGGTTCCCTCCAGGGTAGCTATGATTGACGAACAGGCAATGGGTTCTGTACCTATAACACCAAAGGTATCACTATTAACATGATGGTTAAGCAAATATAGAGTACATAAGACTATCATGGTGTATCAAATAAATTAAAACATATTGGTTACAAGAGTGCAATAATCGGAAACTAGGCATATTGTTCATTAAATAAGCATAAGTAATAAAGCATAAACAAAAATATCATAACATATTAGTTGGCATCCACATGGCTATCTTCTCCATAAAAGAAAGCATATCATACTGTGGAAAATCATTAGCGGTCGGGCCAAGACCATCTAGCTATCCTAAGAGTATAGACCAACTCTTTATACAACTATTATAGTAAGAAACATCTAAAATATCCACATTCGATCCCGTCGAACCTCCTATGGGTACAAGGTAAATGGTGCCAATTCAATGCCTTAAGACCAATCAAAGTTTATACTTTCTTATCACACATAGCGATCGACTCATTCTTATATAGAAACATATACCAGTCTTGAGTTCGTATTTAGTCATAAGAATTAGAATTAAAACGAAGCAACTGTCATTCAAACAATCCATAGTTAAATAAGCTATTAGAGCTCGAACCCTCTTAACCCTAGTTACCCCTATTTTGGCTCACGGGCTCACACTCAGTAGAAGCTCTGTCTTCAATCTTGCCTCAACGTTCATTAAGAAGAATGGGTACATAATTAGATCATGTTGAGGGCAATGATTATTTAGCAATATGGATGTATTTGGATTGACCAATTAACAAGGATATTTACTAAGTTTTTCAAAGTCCTTATTTATCCTAAGTTTCTGTGTTCCTACAGCCTAGCCGTGTATAAGTTACGACTTAGCCATGTATACAAAGTTTTTAACTAAATTCTTCCGCAGTTACGGTTCGGCCGTATTTTGTCTTACAAATTAGCCGTATGTAGCCTATGGCTAGGCCACGGTGTGGATACGGCTTAGCTGTACTGTAATCCACGGCTCAGCCGTAGGGTTAATTGTAGTGATGTGTCTGATTTGGCTCTCTGGAATGCTATCAATAAATGGCCTACGGCTTGGCTACGGCTTAGCCGTAGCGCATTCCACGTCTTAGCCATGGGTTAACCATGGAGGAAAGTCAGGTTTTTGGACTCTCTAAATTCTAAGCCGTTGTGTGCTTACGGCTTCATATTTTCTAAAGCTATTCCAACACAGAGTTCATTCCCATACAGAACTCTTAAATTGGTTCCAATGTGGTTTCCTTTGTTCCAACAATCATCATAGATCTTCTAATAGCCATATTGCATCATTATTTCATGACTATACTCAATATCACTTAGTCCATCACATATTCTTAAATCAAGGGGGTGAATGAGCTGTAGATTCACACTTATGAAGAATTCTTCAGGAATCAACACAAATAAACATACATGCACTAATATGTACTCTTATACTTGCCTCTAATATAGTGTTTGACCCAAATCAACTTCTCCCTTGGTTTGATGATGGAGAAAGCCTTAATAAAAGATGATCCTACTACATACAAAGAGATGTAATGTGTGAAATGGGTATGAGATTCATCCATGTAACCAAATTGAGCCTCTTTGACTCCATTTAACCAAAAGAATTAGAATGAGAGTTGGCTCTTACCTTAGAGAGCTGTAGATTGAAAAGGAGGGGTTGAAATTGGTGGCTTCAATGACGAAGATACACAAGAGGATGAAGAAAGAGAATGATGAAACCTATTCCCCCTGCATGCAAGGCTTCAAGAGCTTGATTTAAATTGAAGAAAAGTGTGGGCGAAAGTGAACATAAAGCACTATCAAGTCTCAAGAAGAAATGAAGAGGGAAATAGAAAATCTACGGGAGTGAGGGTTTTTAAATCAAATTTTCCTGGGTTTGCTTGGAAATCCACTTTTATTATGAATTTTACAGTTTGAGTCAAATGGACATCAATTGGGCCAAGAAGGATTTGAATTAGGCTGGACCAAATATGAAAGTTGATCCACAAGATAAAATACACTTGACACAATTAATATGATGCCAAAATGATGCTAACCATGCAGCTGTAAATTATATGAAGGTCCTTGACTACCTAAGTAAGGTTTGAACCTGACCCAACTACCGATATATGACCCAAACCCAAGTGGGTTTGATTTGAACTAGTCTAAATGATCCTTAATTAAGATTAAACAAAATTAATTATTATAAATTAGGATTAGTTCGGGTTTGGATCGTACAAGGTTGAATGGGCTGCATAGTGTAATAGAGAAAGATAAGAAAGAGTAGTTGAAAAAGATGGAGTGCATTAAGAAAAAGCAGAATTTCAGGCTCAGTTATTAGCAGCAACTAATAAGGCAACACAACCACATCAAATTCAAGTTGTGATGCCACTAAGAGTAATGGACCATAAGGATCTATAAATGAAATTCAAGAAGAAATTCCCTCTGGAATTCTACAGTTCAAAGGATCTTATTGTAAGGTCCCGACTTGACTTAATTGTAATTTATATTAATTAAGCTCAATTTCCTATTAATTAATATATTTTGGCCCAAATTTATGTTGTTCTTAATTCTTAGTGGGTTTTAGTTGGGCAGATAGTTGGGTTCGAACTTTACCTAAGTAGCTAAGGGCCTTCTTGTAAATTAGGGTCTCACAGTTTGCATCATCTTAGCACCACATCAATTGCATATGAGCATTTCATCTTGTGGGTCAACTTTTATGTTTGGTCCAGCTCAATTCAGATCCATCCTGACCCAGTTGAAGTCCAATTGCCTTAAAACTATAAATTCGCTAAAGATTGGACTTGCATGTAAACTTCAGAAAAAGATTAAGTTTAAAAGAGAATCCATCGTTCCCTTCATTGCATCATTCTCTTCTCTTGCTGGAGTTCATCTTCCATCTTCACTCTTCTCTCATCTCCTCATCAAACTTCAAGTAGAAACTGGATCTGAAGAGCTTGCTTGTGACTCTACTAACTTCCATTCCCCACCTTCTACATCCTTGTGCATCTTCTTCCAAGGAACTCACCTACTAATCTTCTTGCTCACAATCCATGACCCTCTAAGGTAAAGGACCACTCCATTTCATTTTCTTTGGGTTTAATAGAGTCAAGGAGACTAAAAAATACAACATGCATGCATTTTATATGGGAATCACCCTTTTTCATGTCTTTCATGTAAAGAACCCATTTTTTATTGAGGTTTTCTCTAACTACAACGTAGGAGAAGTCGGTAAGGTTAAGCACTGTGTTAAAAGCCAAGTATATGAGTATATTTTACTACATGCATGCCTAACCTAGTTGATACTTGATGTGATTACTCTAAATGCAAGTTATAGCTCATCTACACTTGACTAAGTGCACATATATGTGGGATTAGGTGGTAATGAGTATAACTATGTAATCCTAATGATATGTGGGCAAGTAAGACCTAAGATGATAATTTGGAGCCAAAGAAACCTCATGGGAACCCAATTTGTAGAGTTCTATACATGAACTCATTCTTCAGAAACTGTTTCTAAGAATTCTGAAGCTTACGGTGAAGCTCACGACTAAGCTATAAGTATTCTACGGCTCAGAATCCAGAGAGCTCAAAACCCACAATTGAACTATGGCTAACCCACGGGTAAGCCATAAACTGAACTACAGCTAAGCCGTAGCCTCCCGTAATCAAGCCGTAAGCCATTCTATGGTGAACTTTCTCGATAACCCAAAATCAAGAATTACTCTACGGCTCACCCATGGCTAAGCAGTGAATCGTGCTACGGCTAAGCTGTATACCAGCTGTAGCCTAGCTGTAGGCTTAGCACGGCTAAGCCGTAGGCCAATATACTGCTGAACAGTAAATAAGCATGGAATTAGGAAGAAATTTGAGCCACTTGGCTAAGCCGTAAGAACACTATGAACTTAGGATATTAGGGATTTCAAATGACTTTGTAGGGCCTTAGATATGGCACCTTCTCTCTAATTTAATTAGCCTAATGGTGATCAAATGATAAGGAGGACGAGTGTAGAGCTGTCACTTATCCCCTTCGATTTTCCAGATGAATTCCCGATGTCATGTCAGGGGTGTTGGCATAAGAAGAGGTGTCCTTTGCATACACAATGTAACATTGAGATTTTGGTAACACAATGACACTGGACGTTTTATGAATACATCATGTTGAATGACCTCGGGATCATGGATTATCTAGCATAGGGTTGGCTAGTAATTATCCTTGATGCTTACTCAATCTAAATGCATTCATATTGTTAAGAAACCATGCCCTTAACATGATGTAGCTTAATTAAGTATGCATTAATTAATTATCAGATACTTGTTAATTCCGATTTCTATGAATGAATGTGATCTCATGACCGAAGCTTCCTTATGTATGATATGATAAGTATGATAGAAATGTATGAAAGATATAAATTCATGTCAATCTTGATATGTTGAGTCGGCACCACTTAGCTTATACTCTTATTAGGATCGACCAAACCAATTTGGGTATCTCTTGTATCGCTACTGTAGTAGTCCATGAAGGAGTTGTCGGTGCTCTTCGGGGAGCTAGCTTGATCCCCTAACGCCCCATATGCACACTCTCTCTAGATAATATGCTCTCTTTTGGGAGAATATGGCCTCGTGGATACCAACTAGTATGTTTTGATATCCTGTTTATGATTCGTTGCTTCTGTTTACTCATGCACAACATGCCTAGTTTACGATCATTGCCTTCTTTTAATCTATACATATATTTCTTAATTCCTTTGATACGTTATGATGGCCTTATATATCTTTATATTTACTTAACTGTCATGTTAACAGTGCTACCCTTGGTATTACAAGTACTAACTCAACCCAGTACGGCGTACGATGTGCCCTAGTAGAAACTTCAACAGAACCTCGGGAAGTAAACGAGTGCAATGAAGACGACGTCTTCTATTAGTCGTCTTACGAAAAGCATCAATGGGTTATTTTGTTGGGTTGTTTAGCTTACACATGCTGGACTATGGATGTTTTTGTATTTAGCAATTTGATAGACACACACATAATCTTGGATTTTGTATATATCGAAGTAACTGTTACCATACTGATGTGGATGGTTAAGTACAGACATTAAACTTCTTTATGAAATGGATGATGTTTCTTTTATTGTTGCATTTGATCATTACAAGTATTTTACACTGGCTTCCACTTATTGTCGAACATAATTTACATGTTGGAGAAATCTCTCTACACGTTCTTATGGAACCTCCCTTATAGTGATTTGTGTGTGTCTTCACATGCACAGGTTGCTACTGTTAGATTTTGTGGACTCAATCCATCAGTTGCTGTAATAAATTGATTAATTTCTTTATTTATCAATAAAATCATGCTTTACTTTCTTGAGATGAATGTTATTTTACTACTTCATGCATATGACCAATACATATGACATAATGGTTCATGAGTTGAACCGGGTCCCATTAGTATATTAAATGTGATATATGTGCATGGATGAGATCTACACACGGGAGATATATGTCACAAATCTTATACTTAAATAAGCTTCACGACCAGTAATGAGACTGGGCATCTCATTTGATAAGGTTGCAGCACTTTGATCACTATGAGATAGTGTGATTTGTCTCGATCATCAGAATGTAAGATTCTGGATCATGGTGCTGGTACATTGGATGTATTGAAGGACCATAAGATGCACCTTATGGAATTCTGTCTCAATAATAAGGTATACTCTTATAATTCCGTGGCAATAAGCTCTCAATCCTGAGACATTGATGAACTCAAGTTTCTATCTATTCATTTGCTTTGAGTCACCAATGAGTGAGGCCGACTGTAGGTTAACACCTCGGTGTCTTGGGTATGTGGTAGTAGAACTATGGGAACTTTTAATAATCAAGATGGAATTTATCTCTATTATCCCCTTGTGCCAATTAATGGATTTGTCTTTAGTAAGTGCGCACCCATCTCAATTAAGAGTTAATTGAATGGTACTGATGATTACTGTAATTAATTGGGGCTCAAGGATAAAAAGATGTGGAACTTATATTGGAAGAGACAGATTTATTCCAATTGATCCACGGATATTGATAGAGGGGCCTACTTGTGGTAATTGGGAAGTTTAGGGTCTTCATTGTAATTTATTTCTAAGACTGGAGTGCAATTGCATTTATATAATGGTGTTATTTGCAATTAACTGTGGGCCCAGATTGCACATGAGATATGGGGTCGTGGTGCTCCAGTTGGAGCCAGCTTTCCAAGGAATCCCTAGTGGTCCCCATGCTAACCCAAGTTATTGGAAAATACTAATCTGACTTGAACTCTAGAAAGAAGGGTTAAGAAAGGAGAAAGTTGCTAATTGCTTTGGAAGTAAGACTTCTATTTCAATTAAGCAAGGAAGAGATTTAAAAGTATATAAAATCTCTTGGACGTCCAATAAGAGTCTCTCTCACACCCAAAACCTTGTTCGTGCAAAAGTTGCACATGTTTCTCTCTCCTCCTCTCTTCTAGTTCCTTGAAGTTTCGAGTTGGGATTTCTCCTGAAGATTCCACTAATCTTCTTGAGAAAAGAAATCCAATTCGGGTCATAGCATGTAAGGCTAAGAGGTATTGAAGATTCTCATCACCAGTAGAGTTGTAACTTCTCCATTAAAGCACTACGAATCTCCAAAGGTATGATCTACTTCTTGCATGTCGTAGATTATTATGGATGTTTAGTGCTGTTTGATTCTGTTTTTTAGACAGAATATTTACTGTACATGGTCACGAGATTGAGGGTAATGCATCCTGGATTGTGTTTTTGGTCTTATGGATAGTTGATCCCTGTGTCAAGTGGGTCAAAAGTTTTGAACATCTATCCACGAGACCCACCTACTTCCAACAGCTACAAGATTACGTATGCACCCCCCGTGGAGCCCATTCTAGCCCCAATTCCTGGGATCGGGGTGTAACATACGTAAGTAATAGTATCATAGCATGGATCTTGTAAAATATGCAATTAAGGTATGGTGTTATGGTATAAATAAGTCTAGAATAAAAGATTTAAAAATGTGGGGAACATGGTGAGGATACGATAGTACATTGGGATACGGGTTGTATAGGATGCATTGAGTCTACTAACACCTTGCTTGAAATAATAATGGTTTTTTTTAAAGATAATGGCCCCAATTCCAAAAGTTAAGAATACTTGCCACGGTTCCTTAAGCAATACCAGGAATAATGACTTAGAGGACATTCCCACTGAGAATTTAATCGGGTGCCTCCACCTTCTCCGTTTATAGATAATCGGTTCTTTCTGATGATGCAAAGCATGTTAATGATGATAATGGAGCAAGCAACAAGCATCAGTGAGAATCAAGCTGTAATGCAAGTGCAGGTTACAACAATAATAGAAAGACAAGCTCAACTACAACAGAATTTGGCAATAGTAAAGGACAGTTTACGGGATGTTCTGAAGAAGAAATCCAAGAGAGACACATCACCCTATGAAGAGCACCTTGGCAGTGGAAAAAAACAGAAGATCAAGGCTCGTAGTTCAGGAAAACCAATGTGTGATTTGTGTGGTAAGGGCCACGAGACGAATAAATGTTGGAGAAAGACTGGAGCATGTTTTTGTTGTGGTTTGATGGAACATCAACTAGCAAAATGTCCAGGGAAGAAAAGCACCAGTGAAGCCCCATTGTGCCAACAAAAGTAATTAGTTAAACAACCTCATTAGAATCAAGTTGCAAGCTACATCAGCAAAGGTGATCTCCTTACCTACTACCTTCATTCTCTGTTGTTCTTTTGCTTACAGATGTTATAAGTGATCTATGTGATTTGCTAATTAGGATAGTCTCTGAGGTACCTATTATATATGAGTTTTCAAGTGAGATTCCAAATTATTCTCTTTAGTGATCCTGTGACGATATTTGGTGTTGTTTGTTGAGATATAGTTGGCACCTTTCAGAGGTATAATAATTAAGGTAGTTAATCAGTAGCTATTGAGTATAAGTGATTATTGCCTTATATTAATGAGTTATCCCATTAATTTGAGGGTGTATGATAATTTCCAAATAAATTGATTTGAGGATAAGTTATTTCAACTTTAATCTCGAGTGTAAAATATTCGAAGACCAACTTTTGAGATCAAATTTGGACATTAGGAGTTCTGGATGGATTATTGGATTAATCAATGTTCCAAGTATATTATGCGTTAAGAAATAGAATTCTTATTCGTACATGGACCAATTTATGGATTACAGTTATCATTGATGTCATCAATTTAGAGAACATGTGAGGGTCCTGGAAAGTATTTCCTAAGCATCGATACATGGAATACGTTGTGAACTCTAGCGAGTTGATGTGGTAATTCCAATTGATATGCCAAATCTGCAACTCTACCCTGAATCTCAAATGGACCTATAAATCGCAGAGCAAGCTTGCCTTTCTGCTCAAACCTAATAGTGTTTTTCAATGGGGAAACTTTTAAGAAAACCTTATCTCCCACCTAAAACTCGAGAGGTCTACGACGATTATCAGCATATCTCTTTTGGTGAGACCTTGCAATTTTCAATCTGTCTTGGACTTTCTGTACTTTCTCCGTTATATCTGCAACAAGAGAAGGTCCATGGAAACTTCTAACTCCAACTTCTTCCCAACACACTGGTGTACGACACTTATGTCCATACAAAGCTTCAAATGGAGCCATCCCGATGCTTGCGTGATAACTATTATTATATGCAAATTTGCACAAGGAGAGGTATTCATCCAATTCTTTTCCAAAGTCTAATACACTGGCTCAAAGCATATCCTCAAGAGTTTGTATTGTACGCTATGATTGCCCATCAGTTTGAGGGTGGTACGCAGTGCTAAAATTAAGTTGGGTGCCCATAGATTTCTGAAAAGATTACCAAAAGGACAAAACAAATCTACTATCCCTGTCTGAAACTATAGACATTAGGGTGCCATGCAACCGCATAATCTCATCTGTGAAAATTTTGGCCATCTCATGAAATTTTATCCCTTTCCTAATAGTAATAAAATGGGCTGATTTCGTCAATCGATCAATAATCACCCATATAGCATCATGATGTTTACTCGTCCGAGGCAACCCTAATACAAAATCCATCAAAATATTTTCCCATTTTCACTTGGGGATACGTAGAGGATGGAATAAACTACTGGTAGGTGAGACATCTAGCCACAAAACCTGCAATATCTCTTTTTATATTATTCCACCAAAACTTGCCATTCAAATTTCGGTACATCTTAATACTCCCAGGATGTATAGAGTACTTGGCATGATGTGCTTCGATCATGATTGCTTCCTTTAGATTTTGTACTGCTGGAACACTTAATCTATCCCTGAAATATAACATGCCACCGATCACCCTAAAATCTAGTGTCTGTGATATATGATCTCGAATCTTAACGAATTCTGGGTCCTCAAACTGTCTCTCCTTAATTTACTGTATCAGGGTGGGTTCGAAGACAGACATAGCTACTAACATGACCCAATCATCCACAAATTCGACTTCTGCATTCAAATCTCAAAATTCTTCTACTAAAGACCACTCACCAAGCATCGTGGCTATCTCAATAGTCGATTTCATACTCAGAGCATCGGCCACCACATTTCGTTTCCACGGACAGTACTTGATTGGAAAATCATAATCCTTTATAAATTCAAGTCATCTACGTTGTCTCATATTGAGATCATGTTGAGAGAATAAGTACTGAAGACTGTGATGATCATTATGGACTTTAAATCTCTCTCCATATAAGTAATGTCTCCACAACATTAAAGCAAAAACGACAACGGCCAATTCTAGATCATGGGTGGCATAGTTCTTTTCATGTTTTTTTAATTGCCGAGATCCGCATGCTATAATCTTTCCATTTTGCATCAACACACATCCCAATCTGATTCTTGAGGCATCAGTATATATGAAAAATCCACCACTACCTTCTGGTAAAGATAGGATTGGGGCTGAGATCAACTTCTCCCTAAGTGATTTGAAACTCAATTCACATTCATCCGACCAAACAAATGGTTCATTCTTCCTAGTCTATTTAGTCAATGGTGCCACTAACCTGGAAAAATCTTTAACAAATCTCCGATAATAACCTGCAAAACCGACAAAACTTCTAACCGCAGCAACTGTTTTAGGGCTTTGCTAACTGGCTATCGGCAAAATCTTTGCTGGATCTACTGCAAACCCATTTTTTTAAATTATGTGTCCTAAGAAAACAACTTGTTTCAACTAGAAATTGCACTTATCCAACTTGGCGTATAGTCGATGATCTCTCAATAGCTGAAGTGAAGTCCTCAAATGCTTAACATGTTCATCTCTGGTCTTGGAATACACCAATACATCATCGATAAAAATCACCACAAATCGATCGAGATAGGGTGAGAAGATTCTATTCATCAAAGCCATGAATACAGCTAAAGCATTGGTTAACCCAAATGGCATGACTAAGAACTCATAATGTCCATATCTAGTTCTGAAGGCTGTCTTGGGTGTATCTTAGTCTCTAACTCGCAATTGATGATATCCAGACCTCAAGTCAATCTTGGAGAAGTAGGTTGCACCCTGTAATTGATCAAACAGCTTATCTATTCGAGGTAGTAGATATTTGTTCCTGATTATAACCTGATTCAATTGCCTGTAATCAATACACATTCTAAGGGTGCCATCTTTCTTCTCCACAAATAAAACTTGGGCTCCCCATGGTGATGTCCTAGGACGAATAAATCCTTTATCTAGTAGGTCTTGCAGCTGTATCTTAAGCTCACATAGTTCTGCAGGGGCCATCCTATATGGAGCTCTAGAGATCGGGACTGTACCATGTACGAGTTCTATAGTAAAATCTACTTTCCTAATTGGAGGAAGACCAGGAACTTCATCTGGAAACACATCTAGAAACTCATAAACTACCGAAATCTCCTCTAACTTCTTAGGTGGCTTCTTCTCAACAATAAAGGCAATATACCTTTCACATCCACTATGAATTAGCCTTTCTCCTTGAAGCGCAGAAATTATCCTAGTATTCGAACTCCTCTTCTCACCTTGGAAGACAACACTTGGACCGGCTTTATCAACCTTCATGGTGACGGCCTTATAGAAACAATCCAAACAAGCCATGTATTTAGTCAAGCAATCCATACCTAAGATCACATTGAAATCATGCATCTGTAACACGATGAGCTCCACTGGGAATTGCATCTCACTAATTAGGACTTTACAACTTGGGTAGTAAACTTCACAAATCACCTTCTTGCCTACCGGGGTAATAACATTCAACACATACAGTAACTGCACTAGTGGCTCCTGTATTCTCCTAGAGAATTGAGGTGAAATGAAAGAATGAGAAGATCCATAATCAAACAACACCTTATCCTCTACATCACAGACAAAAACCTTACCTACAATTGTGTGCTCTGCCACTTCCGCTTCCTCTGAAGTTACTGCATATGCGTGGCCTTGTCTTTGGGGTTAGTCCTGTTGCTTTTGCCTCTGCTGTCCCTGTCGTGGTTGGCCTTGTCCCTGCCGCGCCTATCCTTTGTCCTGCCTTGTTTGTTGTTGTTGACACAGAGGAATAGGTAACTTAGAAGGCAGTGAATATTGCTGTTGTTGCGAGGCGTGACTGGTACTCTTCCTCTTTGGGCATTCTGACAAATGGTGATCCATTGAGCCACAACCAAAACATGCTCCTGTAACTCTCCAGCACTTGTTTGTCTCATGATTCTTCCCACACATGCCACAAACTAACCTTGATGACCCGCTAGCAACTCCTTTCTGCTTCTTAGAGTATGGTTGATTCCTTCCAGAAGGTGGGGCATTCTTTTTAGGTTCACTCAAGAATAGGCTCTTCTCAATTTCCTCAGTTGCGTAGTCTCTCTCTACAGCGTCATCATACTCTACTGGATGCTGGAAAGCCGTAGCGTGTCCCCTGATAGCTGGCCTTAAACCTTCGAGATATCTTTCAACTCTTTTTCCCTCAGTATCAATTAAATCTATAGCAAACTGGGAGAGCTGACTGAAAGTGTGCACATACTCTGCCACGGTCATGGTACCTTGCTGTAGAGTAAGGAATTCCGCCTTTTTCTTGTGGTTGACATGCTCTGGGATAAACTTTTTCTGAATTGCTTCTTAAAAGTATCCCAAATTGTATCTTTTGGCATAGCCTTGATATGATCACGAATACTCTTCCACTAGACATTTGCCACATCTCTAAATATAGAGGCAGTTAATATCACTTGTTGCTTTCCCACATAAGTTAACAAATCGAAAACATTTTTTGTATGCTCAAACCATTCATCGGCTGCAAGCAAATCTTCTCTCCTTGTAAATTCCGTAGCCCCCTTTTCCGGAACTTCTCATATAGGGAGTTAGGGTCTGTAGATTGATTCTGTCTTTCCAACAAGGCTGCTAGCTGCATTTGCATTACTGCTTGATTGGCATTGCTTACTGCCAACTGATGCATCAACATCATGAAACGTTCTTCTGTTGCATAGGTAGGATGTGGGGGTGGAGGCGGTGGAGGATCCACGTTCTCTATATCAACATTATCACGTTTGTTGTCTCCAATATTATTACCAGATCCTGTTCCAGAAGCCATTTATCTGCACTATACAATGGTTAGTCACAATAACATCTTAACATAGAAAGTAATTTATAAATCCTATACAAAATTTATACCCCAACTAAATCTATCGTTTCCTCACCATATCTCCCTAAAGTTGATAAGTCTTTTAATGGACTTATTAATGCTCTGATACCATACTTACATATGTCACACTCTGAACTCGAGAATTAGGAATTAATAGTGAATCCCGAGGAGCGACACGCATAACTTGTGACAATTCGTGTCGCATCAAGACACGTACGAACTGCCACAAGGGTGATTCCACAGGTACGTGTGAGGAAGATCCATGAACACGTATCAATCATGTCTAATTTCAGCGAAAACCTAGAGAACTCACCTGTACATATCATAGACATTAATAAAATATTCAATAATTCCATTAATATAACCAAAGTCTTTTAATTTCCCAACCACATGCACATGATACAAAAGTTCCATGAACATAAACAAATTGCAAAATGACAACCCAACTACGAACCAACTATGGCTGCACAATAACCCCAAGGAACCTTGTTACGCACTGTAGAGGATGACTAATAAAATACATCCTCCTCGTTCCACTCGTTCACGTCCAGAGTTACCACTGTGGTTCCTTCTGGGGGTGCTTCGACTGCTGTAACGGCACTAGGCTCCGTACCTGAAATACCAAGGGTAGCACTGTTAACGTGACGATTAAGCAAATATAAGAGTATGTAAACCTATCACGATGTAGCAATTTGGAATTTAAACAACATAAGGATTAAAAGAGAGCAAATTTAGAAACTATGCAATTTGTGCATGTGAATAAGCATGGATAAAGAATCATAGATGAAAGACAACATCATACAAATTGGCATTCACGTGGCTATCTTCTCTCTAAAAGAGAGCATATCATACTGTGGGAAATCACTAGCGATCGGGCCAAGACTATCTAGCTACCCAAAGAGCGTCGACCAACTCTTCATATAACTACTGCAGTAGATAACTTATGAATACCCTCATTCGATCCCGTCGAACCTCCTATATGTATAAGCTAAGTGGTGCCAACTCAATATAGCAAGACTGAATCGAACTCAAATTCATACTTATCATACATAGCGATCTACTAGTACTCATACAAAAACATATATTAGTCTTAGGGATTGTTACCAATCATACAATCAAAATTCAACAAAGTAATTGATAATCAATAATGCATATGTAAATGAGCTACTAGAGCTTGAACCCTCTCTACCTTAGTTACACCTATCTTGGCTTACTATCTCACGCTTAGTAGAAACTTCGTCTCCGATTTGCCTCAAGGTTCGCCAGGAGAGATGGGTACATGATTAAATCATGTTGAGGACAAGGTTTATTCAACAATATAGATTGAGAGGGTATCAAGAAAGTTTACTAGCCAATCTTATGCTAAGACATTCCATGTTCCCTTAGTCATTCAATACGGCGTATTCATAAAACGTCCGGTGTTAACATGTTACCAACATCTTAGTGTTACATTGTATAGGTAATAGCATCACTTCTTATGCCAACGCCCATGACGTGACGTCAGGAAACAATCGGAAGTCAAGAGGGAATGAGTGACAGCTCAACACTCTCCTTCTTAAGATATAATTACCATTGGGCTAATTTGTTTGAGGTAGAGGTTGCCTTTCTAAGGCCCTAAGTGGTCTTTGGTTCTTAAGATTCTAAGGTAAGGTTGGTTTTAAAGTCCTATGGTGAGTCGTTGAACTAAATTCTGAAGTTAATTATCCAATTACAGGGTTCTGTTACCTAACCAATCGGGTGGGGGGTCCGACCGATCGGACACCTCCCAGAACTGCGATCCAACCGATCGAATTGGGGGTCCGACTAATTGGACACCTCCCAAAAGCATAATTCGACCGATCAAGCTTTAGGACCGACCAGTCAGCCCTGAAGCACTCTGTTTTGGGAGATTCAGTCTCTAACTATTTTCTTTTCATGTTCATTCTATTCCCTTATATTCAAACATCCAAAGGAGAGCACCCCTACTACATATTGGGGTCTCCCTACCATCCAATTTCAACATTCATTCAATCATTAATACAAGATCAATTTTACACAACTTCAAATAAAGATTAAGGAACAATGAATGGGTATATGAAAGAACTCATCAAGAATTAATAAACCAAGCATGCATATAGAGAATATGCGCCCTTATACTTGCCTTAGGTTCAGTGCTTCACCTAAATCGATTTGCCCTTTGTTTAGATGATGGAGAAGGCTTCATTAGAGAAGAATCTAAAACATGCATTAAGAAGAATGAGAATGTGATGCATGCATGCTCAAAGCCTGAATCTCTTGCCCCGTTGAACTCAAGAAATGCAATAGTGATGGGGTTTTCTTACCTCAAGTCTCCTACAAGCAAGAGGAAGGAGATGGTGCCTTGGTTCCCAAAGAAGAGAGCAAGGAGAGCAAAGAGGAAGAAGGAGAAGCCCTAATTCATTGTATGCAACCTCAATATCCAATCTAGAGAGAAGATCTTTTAGAGAGCATGGAAGAAGAAGAAAGCATGAGAGAAGAAGAGGAAATCCTTGCTGCGGCCGAATGAGGGAAGGGGAAGAGGGAAAGAGACGATGGTGGATTTTAAATGATACGTTTTTCTAGAATTACAAATAAGCCCTATTGATTTCTTGGATTTTTAAATTGAGTCGGTTGGGTTTAAATGGGCCAAAATGAATCCGAATGGAGTTGGGTCAAACATGAAAGATGACTCTCAAGATGAGATGCACTCAATGCAATTAAAATGATGCCATAATGATGCAAAACCATGAGATTCTAAAATAAGAAAGGGCCTTGACTACCTAAGTAAGGTTCTAACCCTACCCAACTACCTGTCCATGACCGAAACCCAAACGAATTTGAGTTAAATTAACCTAATTACACATTATTTAAAGTAAAACTAAATTAATTACTATAAATTATAATTATCTCGGGTTTGGACCTTACAAGAAGTATGAGCAACAGTTTACTCGTTTGACCAAGCATGCTCCTACTTTGATTATGCCAAATTCAGAGAAAGTAAAGTGTTTCCTTGAGGGCTTATCAGCTAACATTTATATGATGACTGGAAACAATAAGTAGGCAAAGGTTTAGGATAATGTGAGCTCTCAAAAATAAGACAGATGAAAGACAAGCAAAATTTCAGCTTTAGTAGTAGATAGTTAAGCAACCTACTACATCAACCAATCCAAAGAGGACGAAGTTTCAGGCCCCACTGGCAATTCAGCAGAAATCGGTGTGTAATGTATGTGGGAAAAAGCACCTCATACAGTTGTGTTATAGAGGGAAAAGTGTCTGCTTCCGTTGTGGCCAGGTGGGTCACTAGATTAAGGACTTTCCAATCCCAGACAAGTCAAAGCAGACATCTCAGGCAGTAGTAGCACAACAGTTCATGCCCAAACAGTCATATCAATAGGCTCCATGGGCCCTACAACAATAGCAATTTAGAGCACCCACACCAACACAAACTCAGCAGTTCAAGGGACTAGCTCCGAAGAGGCTGCATGGCCAATTCCAACAGCACCATTCATAACAACAAGATAGAGACAAAATCAACAACCTAGGCCCCAACAAACAGGTCATATCTATATGATAACACATAAGACTATAGAGGCATCAGGAGAAGTAGTGGAAGGTACAATTTTAATTCATAGTATAGAGGCTAAAGCAATTTTTAATCCTGGTACCACACATTCTCTTGTTTCATACACTTTTGCTTAACTTATATATGGGAAAGTAGCAAGATTACAAGTTGCACTTGTTGTAGGTGCACTTTTGGGTAAACAAATCCGATGTCACTAATGTTTCCCAGGTACAAAAGTAAAGATAAGAGGGTGTATTTTGCCCGCAGACCTAATCCTATTGACCATGAGTGATTTTGATGTTATACTTGCGATGAACTGGTTAGTCACATATAAAGCAATTATGGGCTACTTTAATAAGACAGTTAAGTTAAAAGTCAATTCAGACATAGTGGCAATAATTAGGGAGAGAAAGTAGAATCCAGTTAGTAGAATTTTAGCCTTGAAGATGGAGCGCCTATTAAAGAAATGTTGTAAGGGTTATTTGGCATTTATCATGGAGGATAAACAGTCTGATGGGGTGGAGGAGACTCAAGTAGTTTGTGAGTTCCCAGATGAAATTCCAGGATTACCCACACATAGGGACATTGATTTTACCATTGAACTAGTTCTCAATGCTGCACCCATATTTAAGGCTCCTTTTAGAATATCCCCATTAGAGTTTAGAGAGTTGAAGACCCAATTAGAAGAATTGTTGGACAATGGTTTTGTGAGGCCAAGTGTGTCACCATGGGGTGCACCAGCCATGTTTGTAAAGAAGAAGGATGGTTTGATGAGGCTATGCATCGATTATAGACAATTGAATCAAATTACAATTAAGAAAAAGTACCCTCTCCCGAGGATCGATGAGTTGTTTGACTAGTTGCAAAAAGTAGAATTCTTCTCCAAGATAGACTTAAGATCCAGGTACCATCAACTTAGAGTCATGATGCAAGACTTTCAGAACACTGTCTTGAGGACCACATATGGTCATTACGAGTTTTTTGGGATGCCATTTGGGTTGACGAACGCTGTATGGGTATTTATGGCATTGATGACCAAAGTGTTTGCCCCTTGCCTTGATCAATTTATAGTGGTCTTTATTGATGATGTTTTGGTATATTCTCGGTCTAGAGATGATCATGGTCAGCATTTGAGGATGCTGAGTCTTTAAAAATACATATTTTCATATACATTTTAATCTATTTTAAGGATTTATTTAGTCAAAAGAGCTTCATTTAGTGTGATCTAGTGCTTTCAAGTATTTTAAATTCATTGTAATATGTTTCTACATCATTTACTTCAAAATTACACTTTTTGCTTACATTCATGAAACCTACCATTTTCTGAAAGTATATTTTTGAAAAGTTTTGTGAAAACTTATATTTTCATGAAATAAATTGAGATTTCATCATCATTAGCTCATTCACATGTAATCATGACAAATGGTGTACATTTTCATTGTCATTTCAAGAGAGATGGGCCCATAGTCATGCATTTGTGATCTTAGGGTTAAAATTGTCTTTTCACATAAAATCACATTTTATTTGTAAGAAATTGATGAAATGGGTCCCATTTTCAAAGAATTGAGGCAAAGAAATGATTTTCAAAAGAAAAGAGAGAAGAATTGAAGAGAAAAAGAAGAAAGAAAAATGCAAAGTTGGATTCATGGTCCCACACACATATTTACATGTGTGGGGACACACTTGTGGAATGTTCAAGAAAGGGGTCCTACTCTCCAATTATTGCAAGAATTCAAAATTAATGTAAGAAAAGAAAGCCAATGTGGAGAGAATTCAAGGAAAGAAAAGTCAAAGAAGGAGAATTCAAAAATAGAAAGTTAATCCCGTTTTTCTTTGGATAGCATATATTAAGATGATCATAACTCTCAAACCGAGTATTGGATTTGGACAATTTACCTACCGTTGGATAGCACTTTTCCAGTAAATATCTGTAGGATCCAAGGCTGCACGAATCGGAGTTAAAATGACATACTTATGACCCCAAGAAGATGGCTGTAATTTTTCTACTTAGGATTGAGATTATCTCATCAAAGGTGGGCTCTATCCTTTGGCATGTGTTAGCTAAGAAAGATGGATACACTTAGAATTCCAGCAAGAAAAGGAATCTTGTTTCATCTCAAACTTGGAAGACTTATAGGCTAAGAGGAGGACTTACCAAAAGAAGAAAAGCCACATATGAGACCTTCCTTAAAAAGGAGTAAAAGAAAAAAAGTATAAATAGGGAACCCCTCTCCCATACTCTTCATAGAAAAAGAGGTCATTCTCCAGATCTCTACACTTCATCTTCTTCATCTTTCTCTCCCTCCATCCTAGTCCTCACGGAGGCTTAGCCCTAAGGCCACACTATACCCTTGGGAATTTCAACTAAAAGAAGTTCTATTCTTTTCCATCTAGCACATATTGTTCTTAATTTTATTTGGCAGTCTTTTGTGAAGAATTTTTACATATTAGTATATTTTATTCTTCTTAAAATTTTTATTCTTTTCTTATGGTTTGTGTGGACACTTTTAATCTTTCTTGTGCTTGGATTGGAAACCCAATGTACTAAGATCATATTCGAAGAAATCATGAACCTAATTTAAAAGAGAATTTTTAGAAGATAACTATACTGCCTTTGCTGCATTATTACATTGAAATTCTTGTTCACTACATTTTCTTTTCTTTCAATCACTACATTTAAATTTCAATTTTTCAAACGTTTAAATTCCTGTATTTTTTATTTCTTTTGATGTCCTTCATGTTTCAATGTTTTGTTTTATGCATGATTTATGGCTGGGATTAATTTTTAGAAGCATGCATTCATATCATGTTTTAGTTTAGTTGTTGAAAATTGGAATTTTAGATTTGGAATTCATGATTTTTTTTTTGAAATAAAAGGGATAAATTTTGTATTTAAAAAGACAGCAAAATTAGACAGCAAACAGTCACTGTTTTTGTCCAAATATTGGCAATTTAAAACATGGCATAGAAAGATTATTTTGCCTTGAAATTTGGAGGAACCATTTCTGGATGAGTTGACTTTCTTCCATAAAAGTATTAGAGAAAAGGGATTAAGGGAGGTTGGGTTTTCAATTATTAAAACACTTGCCAGTCAGAATTTCTGTACACAGAAATCTAGACAGGGCAAATTTTTGGTCCGAAGTTTGGAATTAATAGAAATACCAAATCAGTGAGTTTTACTGTAAAAATTTGATGGATTGAACCTTGATGAGTGAACTTTAAATTTGCATAGTTTCAGATTCAAAAGATTATGGCAAATGCAATTTCCAAAAGCCAAAACTAAGATGGACTGCCAAACTGCATATCAGAATTTTTATTTTTGGTAACAATTATTCATGCATATTTTTTTTGCATTTTAGAATATTTTTAAATTCATTTTCTTTTAGGTTCATGAATCTTTCCAGCCATTAAATCTAGTTTAGGATTGCATTAGAGTGAGAACATATTTTATTTAAATTTTGCATCTCATATTAGGAAAGTTTGCATTAGTTGTTTTCATGGCATACATTGTTTTGCATTGTTGATTTGTTTTCTTTCTTTTTTTTGTTTTAACTTTTTAATTTTAGTGGAAGTTCTAACCTGCGTGTTATCTTGTAGTCACCTAGGATGTTTTGGGAAATTTTAGATGTAGGTTTTTAGTTTTAGTAAGTTTCTTTTATTGTAATTAATTTAATTTTGGAAAGTAGGAATGATGGTTGTAATTTTTAGGTTTTACGCTAGTTTAAATTTTTATTTAGGATAGGTACAAGTTGGAAACATCTTAAAATTATTACGCCTTGTGGATCGACTTTGTCTCACCAATATTATTACTACATCACGGCACTGCACTTGGAGCTCATAATCAAGTTTTTAGCGCAGTTGCCGGGGAGCACCATTTAAGGTAACTTTTCTAACTTTCCCTATTTACATAGTTTTGTGGGTGTGATTTAATTTTGTGTCATCTTTCTAGAAATAGGAAGACTTGCATGGAATGTTAAACCGCCCTAAATTGGAATAGGAAAGTGCATAAAGTGTTAGAAAGTTCACATCACTCTTATTTTTAGAAACTTTCTAAAATTGGAAAAAGTTATTGTTTTTAACTTGTTATAACTCCTTTGAAACAAAAAACACAAAAAGTGATCTAATTGCTGTCCTTAATCTTCTCGGTGTCCAAGAAAGCCTTTGCCTCTGTAGTGCGTGATAACTAGTCTGTTCAAGAAACTGGTCCTTCAAATGGGTTCATCTGTGACTCTACCACTTCCTGGTGGCTAACCTGGCCGAGTTAGTTTCATAAGACTAGATTAGGGCATTTAAGGAAACTTGTCGACCTTTTTAAAAAACTTTAAAAAAAATGAGTGATTCCAAAAATGGATTGGTGGGAATCCAAAAACATGAGGGGACTTAACAATGGGCAAACCAATGGGAATGGAATCAATGTTGATGGCCCACCAAAGTCCTGGCATACCTTGTGCGAACAAGATAAGATTGCAAATGATTACCTCAGATCATCAACCAATAACGGTCCCACATGATTACCCATACCCCACGCAATCATTCACTTTTATGAATGTGGGAATTCAATGGCGAGCTAAATCAAATTCAAATCAATGGGATTGCCACAATGACATGGGTAACATGTGTGATCCAAATTGGGATGATCAAGTACTTGACAATTGGCAAAATGGGCCCGATATGGATCATGTCTCTTATCCCAAAGAATTTATTCAAGACAATTTGTATGACTATCCCTCACAGGATACATCATATGTACCATCTTCTTCCCCCGGGTCATATGCACCTCATAATTCCCTACCGCCTGAATGGTCATATGAACCACCACCACCCCTGAAGAATTCTTTAGAGGATACTTTAGCCAAATTAGTTGAGTTCACACAAAACACCATGCAAACCATACAAAACAATGAACAACACATGGAAAGCCTAATGACTTTGATTAATCAAACATGACTTGAAATGAGAAAATGAAATGCCACCCTTGGAATTGAAGATGATCCTGCATTCATTGAAGATATTATTGATATGGATCACATAAACACACAGTGGATATCCAAGGGTGTACATGAAAACATAGATGATGGTGAGATGCATGAACCAATTGATGAATCACATAAGCCTGTGTACCCTGCCTTTCCTCAGTACCACCCATTCCACTTCACTAAAGAGGAATCTATGCCCTTTTACTTAAATCCTTTCTATAATTTAGATTCCTCTGATGAATTTGGCATTGCAGTCTTTCACAAATTTGATATTCCTATAATTGAGGAAACCGTAAATGAACGTAACGAGCCCCAAAAAGAAGATTACAATTGGGAGGATAACCCCATTTTTCTGATTTCTGAGTTAGATAATATGAAATCCTTGGAATCATGTGCTAATTTCTTCATGAAATCTAATGACCCAACCCTTAGAGAAATTGCCCTCACATTTCTTGGCCCTCAATGTTATTCAAAGAACCTTGTGGAATTGGAGAATAGTGGTCCCATTCGGATTCCCAATTCTAACAATTTGGAATCCTTTGAGCCCATGTCTGAACGAAATGCTGAAATTGAACTAATGAAATTTGTGGCACGGGAGGACCTAGGGCCACCCAGTTGCTCATTACATCCTCTCTTATCTTTCAAAGATCCAATTTTTAGGGAGGTGGAAGAAATTTTCTTTGTGGTCCCTTCTTCACACAATCTACAGAAACATGTGGTCCTCATGGTTTCATCTCTTGACAACTATGTGGAGGAAATTTTCATTTGGGATCTGGGTAGACTCATGGTTTTGAATTTAGTCGTGTAGGTTTTGTTTTCTTTTTGCATAGATATTTTTTTTAGAGAATCTTCTTATCTTTTTGTCCTTGTTTTTTTGATTTATCTAACCTTGGACAGGGAGCAGCTCAAACACATGTTCAAGTGACTTCTTCTCTTTACTCTCCTTTACATTTATGTTTCCTCATGTTACTTTTATAGTTCTGCATTGCATGCATAAACAGCAAGGACAATATTCATCTTAGGTTCGGGGGTGGGAACAAGTATGCTTGTCCAAATTTAGACAAAAATTTTTCAATTTTACTCAATTTTAAATCATTTTAGTTAGTTTTCTTTAATTTAGAACTTTTATATTTTTCATTTTAGAAAATAAAGTTTTCAAAAGAATTGAAGGGTTTTGATGATATATAGAAATCTGGAATTTTCATACTTTTGGAAAGAAGTAAAAATGAAGTTTGCATTTTCTAAATGAGGAAATCTATCAGAAGATTACCAAAACTTACTTTTTAGATACACACATGTATACATTTTTTTGAAATTTTGGATAGGAAGGTTTAATGCTGTTTTTGAAATTTTTATGGAAAACACAATGAGAACTTGAGATTTAGTTTGTAGAATATTTTTGTTTCCTGATTTATTTTTGGTGAATTGCATATATTAGAACCAAGATGAATTAATTCAAGTGAAATGAGAACTACCACTTAGTGTTTATTTTCAATTTGAAAAGAGAGAGTAAAAAAAAGGAGCATATAAGGAGAAGTTTGTGACTAGTTTGGGTTCGTAGCCTTTTTAACTCGAGCTAGTAAACTCGTAGGGATATTTTTATATCTAGTACCCTAAAGCCATCTGGTTTGAGAGTCATTGGCCTAACTCTCACTACAAGGGTTAATTAAAAAGCTTAAGGGACCTAGACATTGCACAATCACAAAACTGATCTATTAGAAAAAAAAAGAATAATGACGAACTATGGCCCAACGAGAGTTCGTAGAAATTTTCAAGGGATATGTGCGGAAATGCATATGGACTAAATTTGCACTTTAGATCCCAACTTTTGTTATATCATATGAATTTGGAAATTTTTATGTTGGATAAAGTAAGAGAGTGAAGAGTGTCTGTAAGAGTCTGTATGGAAGTATGTGCGGGGAAGGACAAGGACCAGATTTGCTCTCTGGATTCTAACTTTTCTTATATCATATGAACTTGGGGGAACCCTTGCATGCGAAAAAGATAGTGAGAGAAAAGGAGGCCAATTGAAGTAAATAGTAAAGTGGCAGCTATCTTATAACTTTGAGAGGATATTTCTTTTTGCTGAATTCCAGGGGATTAAACTATTTGAAGGAAAAATTCTATTTTTGCATCATTATTGTGGAACATTTGAAATCGGTTTTTGATGTATACAATTTTTCACTATGCACACAAGATGGTTTGAATTTAAGAAAGTTTCTGTGAATAAAATTGTGGAACAGACTTTGAAAAGTCTGAAAGTGTAATTATTCCAATTTTCGAAAATATCCGATATGAGTGAATTTTCCTTTGGAAAATTTCTTTTCTCCTTTACTTTTATTTATTTTGTTTATTTTCCTTAAAAAAAGAATTTGGTATATTTAATGCAAACCCTCATGAGGCATAACTCATCCACTAAGGGGAACCTAAGGGTAAGGGCTTACTGCAAATGCTAAATGCAGTCGAGAGTCAGCGAAAGTGGCGTTGCATTCATGTTTATTTTTCTTGCATTGCATTAGTTTTAAGTTAAATTTGGTCAAGATAAAAGCCTCATATTTTTCACAGTTTTTGCTAGGGACTAGCAAAATGCCAGTTGGGGGGTGTGATGAGTATTTAAAAATGCATATTTTTATACACATTTTGACCTATTTTAAAGGCTTATTAAGTCAAAAGCGCCTCATTTAGTGTGATCTAGTGGTTTCAGGTATTTTAAATTCATTGTAATATATTTCTACATAATTTACTTTAAAATCACACTTTTTCCTTACATTCATGACACTTGTCATTTTTAGAAAGTCAATTTTTGAAAAGTTTTGTGAAAAGTTATGTTCTTATGAAATAAATTGGATTTTCACATCATTAGTTCATTCACATGTAATCAGGACAAATGGTGTGCATTTTCATTGTCATTTCATGAGAGATGGGCCTATAGTAGTCATGCATTTGTGATCTTAGGGTTAAAATTATCTTTTCACATAAAATCACATTTTTTATAGGAAATTGATGATATGAGTCCCATTTTCAAATAATTGAGGCAAAGAAATGATTTTCAAAAGAAAGGAGAGAAGAATTGAAGAGAAAAAGAAGAAAGAAGAAAAATGCAAAGTTGGCTTCATAGTCCCACACATATCCACATGTGTGGGGTCACACTTATGGAATGTTCAAGAAAGGGGTCCCACTCTCCAATTGTTGCAAAAATTCAAAATTAATGTAAGAAAAGAAAGCCAAGGTGGAGAGAATTCGAGGAAAGAATAACCAAAGAAAAAGAATTCAAAAATAGAAAGTCAATCCCGTTTTTCTTTGAACAGCATACATTAAAATGATCATAACTCTCAAACCGAGCATTGGATTTGGACAATCTACCTACCGTTAGATAGCTCTTTTTAAGTAAATATCTATAGGATCCAAGGTTGCTCCAATCAGAGTTAAAACGACAAAGTTATGACCCCAAGAAGATAACTGTAATTCTTCTACCGAGGATTGAGTTGTCTCATCAAAAGTGGGCCCTATCCTTTGGCAAGTGTTAACTAAGAAAGATGGATACACTTAGAATTCTAATAAGAGAAGAAATCTTATTTCATATCAAACTTGGAAGACTTATTAACCAAGAAAAAGACTTACCAAAAGAAGAAAAGCCACATATGAGACCGTCTTTGAAAAGGAGTAAAAAAATAAAAGTATAAATAGGGAACCCCTCTCCTATACTCTTCAGGGAAAAAGAGCTCCTTCTCTAGATCTCCACACTACATCTTCTTCATCTCTCTCTCCCTTCATCCTAGTCCTTAAGGAGGCTTAGCCCTAAGGCCACAGTACACCCTTGGGAATTTCAACTAGAAGAGGTTCTTTTCTTTTCCATCCTAGCATGTATTGTTCTTAATTTTATTTGACAGTCTTTGTAAAGAATTTTTACATGTTAGTATATGTTGTTCTTTTTACAATTTTTCTTCTTTTCTTATGGTTTGTGTAGACACTTTTAATGTTTCTTGTACTTGGATTGACAACCCAATATACTAAGATCATATTTGAAGAAATCATGAGCTTAATTTAAAAGAGAATTTTGAGAAGATAACTTTACTGCCTTCACTACATTGAAATTCTAGTTTACTGCATTTACTTTTCTTGCAATCACTACATTTAAGTTTTAGTTTTTCATACATTTAAATTCCTGTATTTTTTATTTCTTTTGATGTTCTTCATGTTTCAATGTTTTGTTTTATGCATGATTTATGGTTGGGATTAATTTTTAGAAGCATGCATTCATATATGCATTAGTTTAGTTGTTTGAAACTGGAATTTTAGATCTAGAATTTGAATTTTTTATGGAAATAAAAGGGATAAATTTCGGATTTAAAAAGATAGCAAAATTAGACAGTAAACTATTACTATTTTTGTCTAAATATTGGCAATTTAAAACATGGCATAGAAAGAATTTTGCCTCAAAATTTGGGGGAACCATTGCTAGATGAGTTAGCATTATGCCATCAAAATATCAGAGAAAAAAGATTAAGGGAGGTTGGGTCTTCAGTTATTAGAACACTCGCTAGTCAAAAATTTTGTAACAAAAATCTGCATAAGGCAGATTTTTTGTTCAAAAGTTTGGAGTTAATAGACATATCAAATTAGTGAATTTTGCTGTAAAGAATGGATGGATTGAACCTTGAGGAGTGAACTTTAAAATTGCAGAGTTTCAGAGTCTAAAGATTATGGTAAATGCAATTTCCAGAAGCCTAAATTAAGACGGACTGCCAAACTGCATATCAGAATTTTTATTTTCCGTAACTATCATTCATGCATATTACTTTTGCATTTTACAATATTTTAAAATTCTTTTTTTTTAGGTTCATGCATCAATAGAACATGATTTCCAGCTACTAAATCTAGTTTAGGATTGCATTAGAGTAGGATCATATTTTATTTAATATTTGCATCTCATATTAGGAAAGTTTGCATTAGTTGTTTTCATGGCATGCATTGTTTTGCATTGTTGATTTTTTTTTTTTTTTTGGTTTTAACTTTCTAATTTTTGTGGAAGTTCTAACTTCTGTGTTAGGTTGTAGTCACCTAGTTTTTTTTTAAGGAAATTTTAGATTTAGGTTTTTAGTTTTAGTAAGTTTCTTTTATTGTAATTAATTTAATTTTGGAAAGTAGAAATGATGGTTGTAATTTTTAGGTTTTAAATTTTTATTTAGGACAGGTACAAGTTGGAAACATCTTAAAATCATTACTCCCTATAGATCATCCTTGTCTCACCAATATTATTACTACATCACGGCTCTACACTTGGAACTCACAATCAAGTTTTTGACGCCGTTGCCAAGGAACACCATTTAAGGTAACTTTTCTAACTTTCCTTATTAACATAGCTTTGTGGGTATGATTTAATTTTGTGTAATCTTTCTAGCAATAGGAGGACATGCATGGAATGTTAAACCACCCTAAACTGGAATAGGAAAATGCATGGAATGTTAGAAAGTTCACATCACTCTTATTTTTAGAAACTTTCTAAAATTGGAAAAAGTTACTGTTTTTAACTTGTCATAACCCCTTTGGAAGAAAGAACACCAAAAGTGATCTAATCATTGTCCTTAATCTTCTCAGTGTCCAAGAAGGCCTTTGCCCCTGTAGTGCGCAATAGCTAGTCTGTTTAGGAAATTGGTCCTTTAAACAGGTCCATCTGTGATTCTACCACTTCTTGGTGGCTTACTTGGCCGAGTTGGTTTTATAGGACCGGATTGGAGCATTTAAGGAAACTTTTCGACCATAGGAAGTTATTTAGCTGCTTGCATAATTTTGATTTTTCTCATTAAAAAAAAACAAGTGATTCCAAAAATGGATTAGTGGGAATCCACAAACATGAGGGGACTTAACAATGGGCAAACCAATGGGAATGGAATCAATGCTAATGGCCCACTGAAGTCCTAGCGTGCCTTGTGTGAACAAGATAAGATTGCAAATGATTACCTTAGATCATCTACCAATAAGGGTCCTGCATGATTACCCATACCTCACACAATCATTCACTCTTATAGATGTGAGAATTTAATGGCGAGCTGAATTGAATTCAAATCAATGGCATTACCACAATGACACGGATAACATGTGTGATCCAAATTGGGATGATCAATCACTCGACAATTGGCGAAATGAGCCCGATATGGATCATGTCTCTTATCCCTAAAAATTTATTCAAGATGGGTTGCATGACTATCCCTCACAGGATACATCATCTGTATCCCTCTTTTCTTCCTGCTCATATGCACCTCATAATTCCCTATCGCCTGAATGGCCATATGAACCACCACCACCCCTGAAGAACTCTTTGGAGGATACTTTAGCCAATTGGTTGAGTTCACACAAAACACCATGCAAACCATTCAAAATAATGAACAATGCAAGAAAAGCCTAATGACTTCAATTAATCAAATAGGGCTTGAAATGAGAAAACGAAACACCACCCTTAGAATTGAAGATGACCTAAATTCATTAAAAATCTTATTGATATGGCTCACACAAACACACAGTGGCTATCCAAGGGTGTACATGAGATCATGGATGATGGTGCGATGCATGAACCAATTGATGAATCACATGAGTCTGTGACCTTGCCTTCCCTTAGTGCCACCCATTCTACTTCACTAAAGAGGAATCTATGCCCATTTACATAAATCCTTTCTATGATTCAAATTCCTTTAATGAATTTGGCACTACGGTCTTTCACAAATTTGATATTTATATAATTGAGGAAACCACAAATGAACCTAATGAGCCCTAAAATGAAGATTACAATTGGGAAGATGACCCTATTTTTCAGATTTCTGAGTTGGATAATCTAAAACCCTTGGAGTTTATACTGACTTCTTCATGAAATCTAATGAACCAACCCTTAGAGAAATTATCCTCTCATTTCTTGGCCCTCAATGTTATTCAAAGAACCTTGTGGAATTTTAGAACAGTGGTCCCATTCAGACTCCCAAGTTGACAGTTTGGAATCCTTTGAGCCCGTGTCTAAACGAAATGTTAAAATTAAAATAATGAAATTTGTGGCACAGGAGGAACTAGGGCCACGCAGTTGTTCATTACATCCTCTACTTTCTTTCAAAGATCTATTTTTAAAGGAAGAGGAAGAAATTTTCCGTTTGGTTCCTTCTTCACATAATCTATAGAAACATGTGGTCCTCATGGTTTCATCCTTTGTCAACTGTGTGGAGGAAATTTTCATTTGGGATCCGGGTGGACTCATGGTTTTAAATTCAATAGTGTAGGTTTTTTCTTTTTTTTTTTTGCATAAACATTTTCTTTTAAAGTAGCTTCTTGTCTTTTTGTTCTTGTTTTTCTATTTTGTTTAACCTTGGAGAAGGAGCGGCTCGACACATCTTTAGGTGGCTTCTTCTCTTTACTCTCCTTTACATTTATGTTTCCTCATGTTGCTTTTACAGTTCTGCATTGCATGCATAATCATGGAGGATGATGCTCATCTTAGGTAGGGGTGGGAACAAGCATGCTTATCTAATTTTAGACAAAAATATTCATTTTAGTTATTTTTTTTTAAATTTAGGTCTTTCATATTTTTCATTTTAGAATAGAAAGTTTTCAAAAAAATTAAAGCGATTTGATGATATATAGAAATCTAGAATTTTTATACTTTTAGAAGGAAATAAAAATAAAGTTTGTATTTTCTAAAGGAGGAAACCTATCAGAAGATTACCAAAACTTGCTTTTCAAATACACACATGTATACATTTTTTCAACATTTTGGATATGAAGCTTTAATGCTGTTTTTAGAATTTTTCTTGAAAATACAATTAGAACTTGAGATTTAGTTTGTAGAATATTTTTGTTTACTGATTCGTTTTTGGTGAATTGTATATATTAGAACCAAAATGTATTAATTCAAGTGAAATGAGAATTTCCACTTAGTGTTTACTTTCGATTTGAAAAGAGAGAGTGAAAAAAAAAAGAGCATATAAGTAGAAGTTTGTAACTAGTTTGGGTTCGCAGCCTTCTTAACTCGAGCTAGTAAGCCGTAGGGATATTTTTATATCTAGTGCCCTAAAGCCATTTGGTTTTGAAGTCATTAGCCTAATGCTCATTATAAGGGTTAATTAAAAAGCTTAAGAGACCTAGACATTGCACAGTCACAAACAGATCTGTTAGAAAAAAAAAAGAATAATGATGAATTATGGCCCAACGAAAGTTCATAGAAATTTTCAAGGGATATGTGTAGAAATACAAATGGACTAAGTTTGCTCCTTAGATCCCAACTTTTGTTATATCATATGAACTTGGAAATTTCTACGTTGTAAAAACTAAGAGAGTGAAGAATGCCCGTGAGAGTTTGCAAGGAAGAATGTGCGGGGAAGGACAAGGACCAGATTTGCTCTCTGGATTCTAACTTTTCCTATATCATATGAACTTGAGGGAACCCTTGTGTGGGAAAAAGATAGTGAGAGAAAAAGAGACCAACCGAAGTAAACAGTAAAGTGGCAGCTATCTTAGTAACTTTAAAAGGAAATTTATTTTTGCTAAATTTCAAGGGATCAAACTATCTGAAGGAAAATTTCTATTTTTGTAAAATTATTGTGTCATATTTGAAATCGGTTTTTGATGTATACAATTTTTCTCCATGCACACAAGATGGTTTGAATTTGAGAAAGTTTTTGAGAATAGAATTGTGGACTAGACTTTGAAAAGTCTGAAATTGTAATTATTCCAAATTTCGAAAATATCCGATATGAGTGAATTTTCTTTTCGAAAATTTCTTTTCTCCTTTAATTTTTCTTATTTTGTTTATTTTTCTTTAAAAAAAGAATTTTATGGGTATATTCACTGCAAACCCTCACGAGGCACAACTTATCCATTGGGGGGAACCTAAGGGTTTAAAGGTTTACTACAAACGCTAACTGCAATCGAGAGTGCCAGCAAAAGTGCCATTGCATTCATTTTTATTTTTCTTACATTGCATTAGTTTTAGGTTAGATTAGATCAGGATCGAAGCCTCATATTTTTCATAGTTTTTGTTAGGGACAAGCATAATACTGGTTGGGGGGTGTGATTAGTCTTTAAAAATGTATATTTTCCTACACATTTTGACTCATTTTAAGGACTAATTAAGTAAAAAGAGCCTCATTTAGTGTGACCTAGTGGTTTCAGGTATTTAAATTCATTATAGTATATTTCTACATAATTTATTTAAAAATCACACATTTTCCTTACATTCATGAAGCCTGCCATTTTTGAAAAGTCTATTTTTGAAAAGTTTTGTGAAAATTTATATTCTCATGAAATAAATTGAATTTTCATCATCATTAGATCATTCACATGTAATCACAACAAATGGTGTGCATTTTCATTGTCATTTCATAAGAAATGAGCTCACAGTCATGCATTTGTAATCATAGAGTTAAAATTGTCTTTTCACATAAAATCAGATTTGTTTTGTAGGAAATTGATAATATGAGTCCCATTTTCAAAGAATTGAGGCAAAGAAATGATTTTCAAAAGAAAGGAGAGAAGAATTGAAAAGAAAAAGAAGAAAGAAGAAAAATGCAAAGTTGGCTTCATGGTCCCACACACATATTCACATGTATGTGGACACACTTGTGGAATGTTTAAGAAAGGGGTCTCACTCTCCTATTGCTGCAAGAATTCAAAATTAATGTTGGAAAAGGAAGCCAAGGTCCTGATAATTCAAGGAAAGAAAAGTTAAAGAAGGAGAATTCAAAAATAGAAAGTTAATCCTATTTTTCTTTGGATAGCATACATTAAAATGGTTATAACTCTCAAATTGAGCATCAGATTTGGATAATCTACCTACCGTTGGATGGCTTTTTTCATGTAGATATCGGTAGGATCCAAGATTGCACCAATTGGAGTTCAATCGATAAAGTTATGACCACAAGAAAATGTTCGTAATTTTTCTACTCGGGACTGTGATTGTCTCATCAAATGTGGGCCCTATCTTTTGGTAAGTGTTCGTTAAGAAAGATGGATACACTTAGAATTTCAGCAAGAGAAGGAATCTTATTTCATCTCAAACTTGGAATACTTGTTGGCCAAGAAGAAGACTTACTAAAAGAAGAAAAGCCACATATGAGACCTTCTTTGAAAAGGAGTAAAACAAAAAAGTATAAATAAGGAACCCCTCTCCCATATTCTCCAAGGAAAAGAGGTCTTTCTCTAGATCTCCACACTTCATCTTGTTCATCTCTCTCTCCTTTCAACCTAGTCCATAAGGAGGTTTAACCCCAAGGCCACACTACACCCTCGAGAATTTCAACTAGAAGAGGTTCTTCTTTTTTCCATCCTAGCATGTATTGTTCTTAATTTTATATGACAATCTTTTGTAAAGAATTTTTACATGTTAGTATATGTTGTTCTTCTTATAATTTTTCATCTTTTCTTATGATTTGTGTGGACACTTTCAATGTTTCTTATGCTTGGATTGACAACCCAATGTACTAAGATCATATTCGAAGAAATCATGCACCAATTTAAAAAAGAATTTTCAGAAGATAACTATACTGCCTTTGCTGCCATTATTACAGTGAAATTCTTGTTTACTACATTTTCTTTTCTTACAATCACTACATTTGAATTTCAGTTTTTCAAACGTTTAAATTCCTGTATTTTTTATTTCTTTTTGATGTCCTTCATGTTTCAATGTTTTGTTTTATGTATGATTTTTGGCTGGGATTAATTGTTAGAAGCATGCATTCATATCATGTTTTAGTTTAGTTGTTGAAAATTGGAATTTTAGATTTCGAATTCATGATTTTTTTTGGAAATAAATGGATAAATTTTGGATTTAAAAAGACAGCAAAATTAGACAACAAATAGTCACTGTTTTTGTCCAAATATTGGGAATTCATAACATGGCATAGAAAGATTATTTTGCCTTGAAATTTGGAGGAACCATTGCAGGATGAGTTAATTTTGTCATAAAAATTTCATGCCTTAAAATTTGGAGGAACCATTGCTGGATGAGTTAACTTTGTACCATAAAAATATCAGAGAAAAAGGATTAAAGGAGTTTGGGTTTTTAATTATTAAAACAATCGCCAATCAAAAATTTTGTACACAGAAATCTGCACAGGGCAAATTTTTGGTTTGAAAGTTTGGAATTAATAGACATATCAAATCAGTGAGTTTTTCTGTAAAAACTGGATGGACTGAACCTTGATGAGTGACCTTTAAAATCATAGAGTTTTAGATTCAAAACATTATGGCAAATGCAATTTCCAGAAGCCTAAACTAAGACGGACTGCCAAACTGCATATCAAAATTTTTATTTTTCAGAACCATTATTCATGCCTTTTTTTTTCATTTTAGAATATTTTTAAATTCAATTTTTTTTAAGTTCATGCATTAGTAGAGCATGATTTCTAGCCATTAAAAATAGTTTAGGATTGCATTTGAGTAGGATCATATTTTATTTAAAATTTGGATCTCATATTGGCAAAGTTTGCATTAGTTGTTTTCATGGCATGCATTGTTTTGCATTGTTGGTTTGTTTTTTTTTTTTTTAACTTTCTATTTTTAATGGAAGTTCTAACATGTGTGTTATCTTGTAATCAGCTAGTTTTGTTAGGAAATTTTAGATTTAGGCTTTTAGTTTTAGTAATTTTCTTTTATTGTAATTAATTTAATTTTGGAAAGTATGAATGATGGCTATAATTTTTAGGTTTTAGGTTAGTTTTATATTTTTATTTAGGACAGGTACAAGTTGGAAACATCTTAAAATCATTGGTCCCTGTAGATTGCCTGATTCACCAATATTATTATTACATTACGGCTCTACACTTGGAGCCCACGATCAAGTTTTTGGCGCGTTGTCAGAGAGCTCCATTTAAGGTAACTTTTCTAACTTTCCCTATTTACATAGACTTGTGGGTTTGATTTAATTTTCTGTCATCTTTCTAGCAATAAGAGGACATGCATGGAATGTTAAACCACCCTAAAATACAATAGGAAAGTGCATGGAATGTTAGAAAGTTCACATCACTATTATTTTTAAAAACTTTCTAAAATTAGAAAAAGTTACTATTTTCAACTTGTCATAACTCCTTTGGAAGAAAGAACACCAAAAGTGATCTAATTGCTCTCTTTAATCTTCTCGGTGTGCAAGAAGGCCTTTGCCCGTGTAGTGTGCGACTGTTAGTCTATTCATAAAACTGGTCCTTCAAACGTGTCCATCTATGACTCTACCACTACCTGGTGGCTAACTTGGCTTAGTTGGTTTCACAGGACCGGATTGGAGCATTTAAGGAAACTTTTTGACCGTAGAGAGTCATCTAGTTGCTTGCATAATTTCGGTTTCTCTCATTTTTTTTAAATTCAAAGAAAAAACAATAGGTGATTCCAAAAATGGATTGGTGGGAATCTACAAACATGAGGGGACTTAACGATGGGCAAACCAATGGGAATGGAACAATGCTGATAGCCCACCGAAGTCTTGGCGTGCCTTGTGCGAACAAGATAAGATTGCAAATGATTACCTTAGATCATCAACCAATAAGGGTCCCACATGATTACCCATACCCCACACAATCATTCACTCCTATGGATGTGGGAATTCAATGGCGAGCTGAATCAAATTCAAATCAATGGCATTACCACATTGACATGGATCACATGTGCGGTCCAAATTGGGATAATCAATCACTCGACAATTGGTGAAATGGGCCCGATATGGATGATGTCTCTTATCCCTAAGAATTTATTTAGGACGGGTTGTATGACTATCCCTCACAGGATACATCATATGTACCTTCTTCTTCCCCCAGGTCATATGCACCTCTTACTTCCCTACCACCTGAATGGTCATATGAACCACCACCACCCCTGAAGAATTCTTTGGAAGATACTTTAGCCGAATTGGTTGAGTTCACACAAAACACCATGCAAACCATACAAAATAATGAACAACACATGGAAAGCCTATTGACTTCAATTAATCAAATAGGGCTTGAAATGAGAAAATGAAATGCCACCCTTGGAATTGAAGATGATCATATATTCATTGAAGATCTCGTCAATATGGATCACAGAAACACAGTGGATATCCAAGGGTGTACATGAAAACATGGATGATGGTGAGATACATGAACCAATTAATGAATCACATAAGCCTGTGTACCCTGCCTTTCCTCAGTACCACGCATTCCACTTCACTAATGAGGAGTTTATGCCTTTTTACATAAATCCTTTCTATGACTTAGATTCCTTTGATGAATTTGGCATTGTAGTCTTTCACAAATTTGATATTCCTATAATTGAGGAAATCATAAAAGAACGAAATGAACCCCAAAAGGAATATTACAATTGGGAGGATGACCCCATTTTTCTGATTTCTGAGTTAGATAATCTGAAATCCTTGGATCCTGTACTGACTTCTTCATGAAATCTGATGAACCAACCCTTAGAGAAATTGCCCTCGTATTTCTTGGCCCTCAATGTTATTCAAAGAACCTTGTGGAATTAGAGAACAGTGGTCCCATTCAGACTCCCAAGTCTGACAATCTGGAATCCTTTGAGCCCATGTTTGAAAGAAATACTAAAATTAAACTAATGAAATTTGCGACACGGGAGGACCTAGGGCCACCCAGTTGCTCATTACATCCTCTTCTATCTTTCAATGATCTATTTTTAAGGGAAGCGGAAGAAATTTTCTTTATGATCCCTTCTTCACACAATCTATAGAAACATGTGGTCCTAATGGTTTCATCTCTTGTCAACTATGTGGAGGAAATTTTCTTTTGGGATCTGGGTGGACTCATGGTTTTGAATCCAGTAATGTCTTTTTCGTGCAGACATTTTCTTTTAGGTGTCGTTTGTTTTTTTTCACATGAGATGTGTAATTGCAATTTACATATGTAAATATTTCATATGTAAACTTCACATATGTAAACATTACACATGTGCTTCAATTTACATCGTTTGTCTATCGATGCCATTTTCATATCATTTACACGTGTAATTCATTTTACTACGTTTGCTTGAATTACATGTGATAATGTAAGAAATTCATTTTGAATTACAAATCTATGTATATACATATATGTTACTCTTATTCCCAATGAAGGCCCCTCTCTTCCTATTACAAAGTAATGAAGAAGTGCATCCATGAATTTAACTTATTTCAATATATAAAAGAATAAATTCATTTCATATTTCAATTCCATTTAAATAAACAAACTAATCCCATAAAGTTCAATAATATTCTCATTCTTCAAAATCATGGAAAAAAAGTGTCCATTCATACAAAATATACATTTCAAAAAATGATTTACATCTACCTATACGAAATATAAACAATTCAAAAAAATTTTTAAAGTACCCATACAAAATAAACTTCCATCATATATCCAAAATGAAATTTTTCTCCAAATGCAAAAAGTGAGAGATTTTCTACATTTCAATTCATCAAGCTCTCCTATTAGCATTCGCATCCCACATCTCTATTGCTATTGCATCTCGTAGGCGATAAGCATATTGACTATTAGATTCTTCATTAATTACTTCATATTGACACTGACAAACAATCTCTCAATAAGAATCAACACCTCTACGATATCACTGAAGAAAAACATATAAGCCAAAAGCCCACAATTAGAATTCCCCAGTACCCACAGACCTTCATGAATGAAAACCCAATAAGATTCAAGCATCAATCAAGTAGAATTCTTCAAAATTCAAAAAGTTACAACAAAAATACTAGGGATTTATCATCAAAACCCATTAAAACAATCATCAAGCTAAAACTAATTACATCAACAAAAATTCCAAAACCCAGCACAAGGAATTCTACAAAGTGGGGCAGAAACGTAACAACTCCAACGATCAACAATTGAAATAGGGAGATGGGTAAATGCTTGAAAGGGGGAAAAGAGAGAGCAGAGGAGGAAAAAGAGGAATGACAGAGAAGAAGCGAGAGTCAGAGTGAGAGACAGGGAACGAAAAGGGGAAAGATATGAAATGGGTTCGATGACTGAGAGGGAGAAAAGAGAGGAGTAGAGAGGGAGAAGTGGGGCAAAGCAGGAATGAGAAAGAAGAAGAGAGAAAGAGAGACAGGGGTCGGGAGGGGGAAAGAGGTGAAATGGGTTCGAGGGGAGAAAAAGAGGATCAGAGAGGGAGAAGAGGGGAAAAGAGGGAAAGACAGAGAAGAATCGAGAGAGAGAGAGAGACAGGGATCGGGAGGGGGAAAAAGGTGAATGGGTTCATCGTTGAGAGAGGGAGAAGAGAGTAGAGAGGGAGAATAGGGGAAAAAAGGGAAAGACAGAGAGTGGTGGGTGCCGATTGTGATGGGCTTGTGAGTACTATGATGGGGGTGGGCCACTTGTAGTGGGCGATCTTGTGACTTGAAATCAGCCATGGGCTTCACTAGATGAAGGAGAGATGGAGATGGAGGGGGAAAAGAGAGGAGTAGAGATGGAGAGAGGAAGATATCGAAGAAGAAGAAGGAGAGAGATAGAGAGAGGGAAAAATAGAAGAAGAGGGAGGGAGGGAGGGAGGGTGAGAAAGAGAGAGCGTGAAAGAGATGGTGAGAGGTTCTCTTACTCGATCACCGTTGCTGCTTGCTGGGGACAGAAACGACTTCTTGGCACTTGGGACGGAGACGAGTTCTTCAGAGCAGAGGGTTTCATTGGTTTGCTGGGTTTCGATTTCAAGCCCTAGAGGAGCAAAGCGTTTGATCCTTCTTTCATTGGTTTGCTGGAGATGAGCAACGCATGTTGCGATGGGGGAGTGGGGTTTCGAACCCATATCATTCGCTTGACAGACTTGGGATGGCAAAACCATCCGCCTAGTTGCTGGGATTCCATTTCACATGGGAATAGGGTGGGTAACCCTTTACCACCATGTGAGATGTGAAAAATTAGATGTGAAAATGAGCAAATTTTCACATCATTTTCATATGCCATTTACACACTTGATGTGTAAATCAATGCAAACAAACATAAAACTGTGTAACCATTACATATGTAAGCCAATTACATATGTAAATGCCACTAAACAAACGACACCTTAGAGTAGCTTCTTGTTTTCTTGTTCTTGTTTTTTTGTTTTGTCTAACTTGGATAGGGAGCAGCTCGACACATTTTCAGGTGACTTCTTCTCTTTACTCTCCTTTACATTTATCCTTCCACATGTTACTTTTACAGTTTTGCATTGCATGTATAAGCATCGAGGACGTTGTTCATCTTAGATAAGGGGAGAACAAGCACGCTTATCCAATTTTAGACAAAAATTTTTCAATTTTTAGTCAGTTTTTATTCGTTTTAGTTCGTTTTTTCTTAAAAATTTTTGGTCTTTTATATTTTCATTTTAGAAAAAAAAGTTTTTAAAAGAATTAAAACGATTTGATGATCTGTAGAAATCTGGAATTTTCATACTTCTAGAAGGAAGTAAAAATAAACTTTACATTTTCTAAAGGAGGAAACCTATTAGAAGATTACCAAAACTTGCTTTTCAGAAACACACATGTATACATTTTTTTGACATTTTGGATAGGAAGCTTTAATGCTATTTTTGAAATTTTTCTAGAAAATACGGTGAGAACTTGAGATTTAATTTGTAAAATATTTTTGTTTACTGATTCGTTTTTGGTGAATTGTATATATTATAACCAAAATGGATTAGTTCGAGTGAAATGAGAACTGCCACTTAGTGTTTACTTTTGATTTGAAAAGAGAAAGTGAAAACAAAAGAGCATATAAGTAGAATTTTGTAAGTAGTTTGAGTTCATAGGCCTTTTAACTCGAGCTAATAAGCGGTAGGGATATTTTTATATCTAGTGCCCTAAAGCCATTTGGTTTTGAAGTAATTAGCCTAATGCTTGCTACAAGGGTTAATTAGAAAGCTTAAGGGACCTAGACATTACGCAGTCACAAACTAATCTATTAGAAAGAAAAAAGAATAATGATGAATTATGGCCCAACGAGAGTCCATAGAAATTTTCAAGGGATATGTGCGAAAATGCATGAGGACTAAGTTTGCTCCTTAGATCCTTACTTTTGTTATATCATATGAACTTGGAAATTTCTACATTGCAAAAAGTAAGAGAGTGAAGAGTGTCTGTAAGAGTTTACAAGGAAGTATGTGAAGAGAAGAACAAGGACCAGATTTGCTCTCTGAATTTTAACTTTTCTTATATCATATGAACTTGAGGGAACCCTTGCGTGCAAAAAAGATAGTGAGAGAAAAAGAGGCTAATCGAACTAAAAGTAAAGTGGCAGCTATCTTAATAACTTTGAGAGGAAATTTATTTTTTCTAAATTTCAGTGAATCAAACTATCTAAAGGAAAATTTGTGTTTTTGCAGCATTATTGTGGGATATTTGAAATCGGCTTTTGATGTATATAATTTTCCACCGGCACACAAGATGGTTTGAATTTGAGAAATTTTCTAAGAATAAAATTGTGGACCAAACTTTGAAAAGTCTGAAAATGTAATTATTCCAAATTTCAACAATATCCAATATGAGTGAATTTTCTTTTGGGAAATTTCTTTTTGCTTTTACTTTTGTTTATTTTGTTTATTTTTCTTTAAAAAAAAGAATTTTGTGGGTATATTCACTGTAAATCCTCACGAGGCACAACTCGTCCGCTAGAGGGAATCTAGGGGTTTAAGGGTTTACTGCAAATGCTAAATGTAGTCGAGAGTGCCAGCAAAAGTGGCATTGCATTCATGTTTATTTTTCTTACATTGCATTAGTTTTAGGTTAGATTAGATTAGGAAGGAAGCCTCATATTTTTCGTAGTTTTTGCAAGGGACAAGCATAATGATGGTTTGGGGGTGTGATGAGTCTTTAAAAATGCATATCTTCATTTAAAAATGCATATCTTCATGCACATTTTGACCCATTTTAAGGACTTATTGAGTCAAGAGAGCCTTATTTAGTGTGATCTAGTGGTCTCAGGTATTTAAATTCATTGTAGTATATTTCTACATAATTTATTTAAAAATCACACTTTTTGCTTACATTTATGAAACCTGCCATTTTTGAAAATTTTTAAGAAAATTTATATTCTCATGAAATAAATTGAATTTTCATCATCATTAGATCATTCACATTTGATCACAACAAATGGTGTGCATTTCCATTATCATTTTTTAAGAGATGGGCCCGCAGTCATGCATTTGTAACCATAGGGTTAAAATTGTCTTTTCACATAAAATCATATTCATTATGTAAGAAATTGATGATATGGGTCCCATTTTCAAAGAATTGAGGTAAAAAAATGATTTTCAAAAGAAAGAGAGAAGAATTGAAAAGAAAAAGAAGAAAGAAGAAAAATGCAAAGTTGGCTTCATGGTCCCACACACATATTCACATGTATGGGGACACACTTGTGGAATGTTTAAGAAAGGGGTCTCGCTCTCTTATTCTTGCAAGAATTCAAAATTAATGTTGGAAAAGAAAGCCAAGGTCCTGAGAATTCAAGGAAAGAAAAGTTAAAGATGGAGAATTCAAAAATAGAAAGTTAATCCTATTTTTCTTTGGATAGCATACATTAAAATAGTTAAACTCTCAAATTGAGCATCAGATTTGGATAATCTACCTACCGTTGGATGGCTTTTTTCATGTAGATATCGGTAGGATCCAAGATTGCACCAATTGGAGTTCAATCGACAAAAATATGACTACAAGAAAATGTTCGTAATTTTTCTACTTGGGATTGAGATTGTCTCATCAAATGTGGGCCCTATCTTTTGGTAAGTGTTAGCTAAGAAAGATAGATACACTTAGAATTTCAGCAAGAGAAGGAATCTTATTTCATCTCAAACTTGGAATACTTGTTGGCCAAGAAGAAGATCTACTAAAAGAAGAAAAGCCACATATGAGACTTCCTTTGAAAAGGAGTAGAAGAAAAAAAGTATAAATAAGGAACCCCTCTCCCATATTCTTCAGCGAAAAAGAGCTCCTTCTCTAGATCTCCACACTTCATCTTCTTCATATCTCTCTCTTCTTTCATCCTAATCTAGAAGGAGGCTTAGCCCTAAGGCCACACTACACCCTCGGGAATTTCAACTAGAAAAGATTCTTTTCTTTTCCATCCTAGCATGTATTGTTCTTAATTTTATTTGACCATCTTTTGTAAAGAATTTTTACATGTTAGTATATGTTGTTCTTCTTATAATTTTTCTTCTTTTCTTATGATTTGTGTGGACACTTTCAATGTTTCTTGTGGTTGGATTGACAACCCAATGTACTAAGATCATATTCGAAGGAATCATGAACCTAATTTAAAAGAGAATTTTCAAAAGATAACTATACTGCCTTTGCTGCCATTATTACATTGAAATTTTTGTTTACTACATATATTTTTCTGGCAATCACTACATTTAAATTTCAGTTTTTCATACATTTAAATTCCTGTATTTTTTATTTCTTTTGATTTTCTTCATGTTTCAATGTTTTGCTTTATGCATGATTTATGGCTGGGATTAATTTTTAGAAGCATGCATTCATATCATGTGTTAGTTTAGTTTTTGGAAATTGGAATTTTAGATCTAGAATTCATGATTTTTTTTTGGAAACAAAAGGGATAAATATTGGATTTAAAAAGACAGCAAACAGTCACTGTTTTTGTCCAAATATTCACAATTTAAAACATTGCATAGAAAGATTATTTTGCCTTGAAATTTGTTGGAACCATTGCTAGATGAGTTAACTTTGTGCCATAAAAATATCAGAGAAAAAGGATTAAAGGAGTCTGGGCTTATAATTATCAAAACAATCACCAGTCAAAAATTCTATACACAGAAATCTATACAGGGCAAATTTTTGGTTTGAAAGTTTGGAATCAATAGACATGTCAAATCAGTGAGTTTTTCTGTAAAAACTGGATGGACTGAACCTTGATGAGTGAACTTTAAAATCACAAAGTTTTAGATTCAAAACATTATGGAAAATGTAATTTTCAGAAGCCTAAACTAAGATGGACTGCCAAACTGCATATCAAAATTTTTATTTTTTGCAACCATTATTCATGCATATTTTTTTGCATTTTAGAATATTTCTAAATTCATTTTTTTTAGGTTCATGCATTAGTAGAGCATGGTTTCCAACCATTAAATCTAGTTTAGGATTGAATTAGAGTAGGATCATATTTTATTTAAATTTTGCATCTCATATTAGGAAAGTTTGCATTAGTTGTTTTCATGGCATGCATTGTTTTGCATTGTTGATTTTTTTTTTTTTTTTGTTTTAACTTTCTAATTTTAGTGGAAGCTCTAACCTGTGTGTTATCTTGTAGCCACTTAGTTTTTTTTGAGGAAATTTTAGATTTAGGTTTTTAGTTTTAGTAAGTTTTTTTATTGTAATTAATTTAATTTTGGAAAATAGGAATGATGGTTGTAATTTTTAGGTTTTAGGCTAGTTTTAGATTTTTATTTATGATAGGTACAAGTTGGAAACATCTTAAAATCATTGCTTCCTGTGGATGGACTTGGTCTCACCAGTATTATTACTACATTGTGGCTTTGTACTTGGAACTCATGATCAGAGGACAGCCTTGCAAACTTTAATAGACCACAAGCTGTATCCAAAGTTGAGTAAGTATTAGTTTTCATTGGAGTAGGTGGCTTTCTTGGGCTCCATCATTAGTAGAGAAGGATTATCAATAGATCCTGCAAAGATTAAGGTTATTGTCAAGTGGCAGAGACTAATGTCAGTGATAGAAGTCTGTAGTTTCTTGGGTTGGCTCGATATTATCAAAGATTTATGAAGGAATTTTCATCTATTGTGGCACCATTAACTAAAATGACATAGAAGGATGTGCCTTTCTTCTGGTCGGACCAGTGTGAAAAGAGTTTTCAAGAGTTGATGGACAGATTGACTATAGTTACAATGCTTACCTTGCTGACGGAGAGTAGGAACTTTCTTATTTTTACAAACACATCAAAGGTTGGCCTGGGTTGCATTCTTATGTAGAATAAAAAAGTGATGGCTTATGGGTCTCAATAGTTGAAAAAACATGAAAAGAAATACGCCACATATGATTTGAAGCTTGCGGTAGTAGTTTTGGTGCCAAAATTATGGCAACATTACCTCTACGGAGAGAAATTTAAGATGCATTCAAACCATAGAAATCTTTAATATTTGTTTACTTAGCCAGAATTAAAAATGAGACAAGTTCAATGGATGGAATGCATGAAGGATTTTGACTTTCCAACTAAGTATCACTCTTGAAATGCGAATGTGGTGGTAGACATACTAAGTAAGAGCATAGTAATCAATCGGTGTATGAGGTCAGAATGGACTTACATAGAGATTTTCTTGGACATAGGAGTAGATTTGAAGCCCACTAGTGACAAGGTCATACTAGCCAGCATGTGTGTTTGGGAGCTAGAAATTTTAAACTGGATCAAAAACAGATAGAAAGAAGATCCAAAATTGGCTAAAGTGATTGAGCAAATTGATAATAGGCCAGATTTCATACTTGTGGAAGGTGTTTTGCATTTTCAAGACTGATTGTGTGTGCCTAACGTTGAGGAATTAAAGAATAAGATACTAATAGAGGCATGCCATTCCAGATTTACTATCAACCTTGGAAGTACAAAGATGTATTAAGATGTAAGAAATTACTACTAGTGGATGTAAGGTCCAAACTTGAACTAATCTTGAATTAATTTAATTAATCTTATTTTATGCTAATTAATGCTTGTGTAGGCTAATTTGGCTCAAATCCTCTAGTTTGGGTCATGGATGTATAGTTGGTTGAGTTTGAACCTTACTTATGAAGTTAAGGACCTTCTTATATAATTTAGAGTTACTAGGTCTACATCTTCTTGGCACCATATTAGTTGCATCATATGTATTTTATCTTGTGGATCAACTTTCATGTTTAGCCAAGCTCAATCCGAAACCATCTTGTCCCAAGTGGAGTCCAATTGCCTTAAACTATAAATTCTATGAACAAGATGGACTTGCATGTAAAATTTCAAAAAATTTGAATTAAAGAGGGACTAACTATCACTCCTCTTCATTTCCCTCTAATCTCTCTCTGCTAGAGCTTTTTCCTTTCACTCTTCTCTCATCTCTTCTTCAAGTATGGAGCTGGAAATTTAATTTTGGAACTTGCATGTGCTCCAACTAGGTTTCATTCTCCTTTATCTTCATCCTCTTATGTATCTCCTCCCTTGGAACCTCCAATTTCAATCTCTTATTTCCTCTATAGCTCTCCAAGGTAAGATCTCCATCATTTCTTCAATTCTTTGGATTTTTTAGGTTTAATAGAGTCAAGGGAACTCAATTTGGTGACATGCATGCATCTCATACCTATTTCAACCATTACATGTCCTTGCATGTAGTAGGATCATCTTCTATTGAGACTTTTTTTTATCATCAACCCAAGAGAAAGGCTTAATTTGAGTAAAGCACTGAAATAAGGTAGGTATAAGAGTGTATATTACTGTATGTATATTTATTTGTGTTGATTCTTAAAGAATTCTTCCTAAATACAAATCTACAGGTCTTTCATCCTTAGAATTTAAGAACAAATGATGGTTTCAGTGAATGATGAATATGTTTATGAATGAATAATGGAATGTGAGTTGTGAAATGCAAGATGATAGATTGGAGTAAGAAAACCACATTAGAACCAACTGGAAGAAGTTTTGTACCAAGCTTTGCTTCAGCTTTAGGAATTCTAAACCTTACAATTAAGCCATAACTGTTCTACAGCCAGCTTTGCAGAGACTCAAAACCTGACTTTCTTCTATGACTAACCCCACAACTAAGTTTTGGAATGCACTACGACTAAGCCATAGCTAAACTGTAGCCCAGCTGTAGGCTAACGATGGCTAAGCCTTAAGTCAAAACACGGCTGAGCCGTAAGTCAAAATGTGGTTGAGCCATAATTGTGGGAAAAATCCTATGCATGTGACTGAACCGTGGCATATCCACGGCTAAGCCGTAAGAACACAGTGAACGTGGGAAATTAGGAACTTCCAAAGACCATGTAGGGCCTTTGATACCTTTGCCTTGACTAAATTAGCTCAAAGGTAATCAAATACTAAGGAGGAAGAGTATAGAGCTATCACTCACTCTTTCTTGATTTTCTGGATGGTTTCCGACATCATGTCATGGGTGTTGGTGTCACAACCCCAGCCCAGAAATCGGGGGTTAGAGAAAACCTAACCAATGACACACGTACTCTCGTGCATGTACACCTAGACCTAGCCCAAATGTACATACACAAGGGATCAATCACAAGTGCAAACAAGTGTACGCGGAGGCTGTACGTATCAAGGCATACCACAAGATAACAAAAGACACAATGATTACAAAAGATTAGACTGATTGATTACACAATGTACAACAAAATATAGGGACTAGCCCACCCAATCAAAATACAGATATCAATCGAACCCAAAATACACTGTATAGAAACATCCCCAAAATCAGCTCGGACATAAGGGACTGGGGGGAATAAAATGATGTAAATCACGCTCTGAAGAATGGATCAAGTCCATTCCTCTAGGCCGGAGGGGGCCTCATGCACCTTTCCTGGAGTCGGGTCGACCGACGCAGGATCGGGAGAGGGATTTGAGCCTGCAACACTAAGAACAACTCATAAGTACAACGACTTAGCAAAATATAAGCCACAAGATGATAACACAAATTGTATCAAATAAATGAGCATAAGTAGTAAGACAAAGATCCATAGAAATCATGTTCGTATGCTAGGCGAATCATGCATATGAATAAGTATGCTAGTAGAATCATAAACAGATAACGGTCAAAGTGGCTACTACATTGGCCATATTCTCCCTTTCGAGAGCAATCGGAATGAGAACACCATCGACCGGGCCAGGGTACGCATGGGTCTCTATTTCCTGGGGTCCGGAATCCCATCACAAGAGCACTCTGCGAGGCAAACACATATACTAAGCCAAAGTTAACCCCGTCGGGTATCCTGAGGCCGAGGCTCAGTAGCGCCAACTAGACGATCACAATTAAATCAGATGATGCACCCCAATCCATATCACATACACATACGGATCTCACATATCACAAGCTATCACAATAAACAAACAATAGGAAGTGCATCACAGATACGAATACTCGCTGCGCATAACCAAAGCAAAGAAATACTGATGAATGCGGGCAAGAACAAATACACTGAACTCAAGTACTCTACAAGAGCAAGGACAATTACATAGTAGTAGATTGTGCCTGCTCGGGCTTCGCTCTGGGGCTGCTGCATTTCCCACCGAATTGAGGGTCCAGCACAGAACACATAAGATGGCAAAACCGAAATCAATATGCTACGAAAGCAGATTACTTTGACGAATCAAGGTCAATTACAAGCCAATCCTAACTTATTTATCCAGTGTTTCTAACTGTGCATGCTGATGTAGTTTTACGGTATTCGATACACAATTGTTCACTCGGAGAGTGTTGCATTCAATCCCGAAGGTGTACCGAAATCCCTTAAATCAACACCCATGGGAAGGTGCTAAACAACTGGATAACATACATGAATGAGATGCAACCCTCGAGATCATTCATGTCATTCTAACATTCCATTGGGCATGTTCAGGTTGCCTGCATTCTAGTATGAGAGTCATATCAGGTCTCTCCCTTAAACCTCATCTTTTTATTCATTTCTTAGGGTCACATGGTGTAGCCGTAGGTGAACATACAGCTTAGCCGTAGGCATTTTACGGCGTAGCCGTAAGCTGCACTGCGGCGGAGCTGAGGTTCCCCAAACTATTCATCCGTATTTACGGCTCAATCGTAATTTACTCTACAGCGCAGCCGTATTCTGTTCCACGGCTTAGCCGTAGTACATCGGACGGCTGAGATCAGGCTGGGCCGTAGAAGAGCAGCAAATGTGCCAACTCTCAGTTATTTCAGGTGTCACCCTGTATTGATCTACGGTTAGGGTTACAGCTGGGTCACGGTTTAGCCGTCAGGCATTTCACGGCTCAGTCGTCTTTCACGGCTCAGCCGTAGCACAGTTCACGGTTTAGCTGTGAGTGCGCTGAGTCAATTTCCGGAAACAGTTACAGAAATACAGAAATGGCTAACTTCGATGAAAACAGGATAATAAGAACAAAACTCACTCGGAAGGGCTGTATAACACTGATTCATGCAAAAAGAGTAAAACATACATACAATCACAGTGTTACCAATAAGTGTTAAAGCTACTTGTGCTTATACTTGCCTCAAAATAGAATCACACACTCACAATCGTTGCCTTGGCTCAATCCGTTGGAAACACACACAAATTGACAGGCACTGCTCTTCTTCTTCCTCACGTACACAAGACAGAAAGGAAAGGAAGAGAAAGAGAGCTGAACGCGAGAGAGACAAAGAGAGAACGAGTGCTGAAGAAATGAGAGAGAGACGTAGGTAGGATATTTATAAGAGAAAATGAGACTAATTGCAAACAAGTCCCAACATATTGCACAATTTCCAGTTTGAGTCAATTAACGATCCAACGAGAGTAAACAAAGTCATTTGCGATCGAGTCAATTATGAAGATTGACAAGCTCAACGAAAGACACGCGTTGACATCGAAATGAAGCAAAACTGACAAGGTCCAACAAAAACAAAAATTACGAAAAAGGGCTCGAACTACCTAAACCAGGTCAAACTCAACCAAACTACCTATCCCTCGCTCAAAACCAAAGAAAAGCAAAACCAAAACACTCTTAACACCAAAATCACACGTAATTACCCACTAATTCGGATTAAGTTGGATCAGAGTGTTACATCTCTGTAATAACCCGCCCGGCACCATCGAGGTATTGTCCGTTTTGGACTTCCCAGGAGGTCACCCATCCTGAAATTACTCTGACTCGAACAAGCTTAACTTTATAGTTTTTATGGAAGTCCTCACGGTTTTGTCCCCAAAAGGCGCCTCGACAGTTTAGGACGGATTCTTACTTATATTCTTTACATTCAAGCACTCTTGGGACTGGGTCGTTACAAGCCCACCAGCTTCCGCCCGATATGTCCCCATATCCACACATATCGGACTAAAGATGGCCTCATAAGCGATGTGGGACTTTGCTCTCGCCCTTAGCCAGGACGCGAACTCAAGAGGTCACCCAAGGGGCATCAAACCCCGCCACTACTCAGAGGAGAGCCATCCCCTTCTCTGATACCATCTGTAACAACCCGCCCTGCACCATTGATGTATTGTCAGCTTTGGACTTCCCAAGAGGTCACCCATCCTAAAATTGCTCTGACTCGAGCACGCTTAACTTTATAGTTTTTATGAAAGTCCTCACGGTTTTGTCCCCAAAAGGCGCCTCAACAGTTTAGGACGGATTCTTACTTATATTCTTTACATTCAAGCACTCTTGGGACTGGGTCGTTACAGTTGGTATAATAAAAGATGTCTAATGCCTACACAATGTAACAATAAGATTTTTGGTAACATATCGACACCGGACTTTTTTTAAATACACTGTATTGAATGACTATGGAAACATATATTATCTTAGCACAAGGCTGGCTAGTAAATATTCTTGTTAATCATTCAATCCAAATGCATTCATATCGTTAAACAAATCTTCCCCTAAACATGATCTAATCATGTACCCAGTCTTCCTAGTGATCCTTGATGCAAGAACAAGACAAAGCTTCTACTGAGTATGAACCCGTGAACCAAGATAAGGGTAACTAGGGTTAAGAAGGTTTGAGCTCTTATAGCTCATTTAAGTATGCATTGTTTGAATAACAGATTACTCCGTTTAATTCTAATATTTATGATTGAATATGATCTTAAGACAGATATATGCTTTTATATAAAACTGAGCCAATCGCTATGTAAGATAAGTGTGAATTTTGATTAGTCTTAATACATTAAGTCGGCACCACTCAGCTTGTACCCATAAGAGGTTCGACGGGACCAAACAAGGGTTTTTTATTTGTCACTTATTGCAATAGTTGTATCAAAAGTTGGTCGACGCTCTTAGGGTAGATAGCTGGTCTTGGCCCAACTACTAATAATTTCCCATTGTATGATATGCTCTTCTTCTAGAGAGAAGATAGCCATGTAGATGCCAATTAGTATGTTATTGTATTCCTATTTATGATTCATTACTCATGCTTATTCACATGCACAACATGCTCAGCTTCCATTATTGCCCTCATTTAGTTAATATGTTTCCTAATTCGATTAATACATCATGATAGTCTTACATTTCCTTATATTTGCTTAGCCATCGTGTTAACAGTGCTACCCTTAGTGTTACAGATACAGAACCCAATGCTAATATGGCAGTCGACGTGCCCCCTGAAGGAACCTCAGTGGTACCTCAGGATAAAGATGAGTGGAACAAAGATGACATCTTTTATTAGTCGTCCTTCGAAGAGCATCATGGGGTTTATGTTTGGAGTTTGTTTAGGACATAGCCATGCTTTGGCTTGTGGTTTTATTATGTTTTTCTGGAGTTACTATTTGAGGGACGTAATATTGATGATGTCGGATATATTTAAGTATCTTAGTTTTATATGTGCATGTGGATGGTTAACTTAATAGACCATGGTTTATATTAATGGATAAATGTACTTTTATTAATGCCTATGATGAACTACAAGTGAATTCTTCAGGTTCCCACTTAATTACACAAAATGATTATTACATGTATATGGATCATCCTCACACGTACCTATAGAATCTCCCTTATAGCAGTTCGTATGTGTCTTGATACGATCTGGATTGTAACGGATTACATGTGTCGCACATCGAGATCCACTCTAATCCCCAATTCCTGGGCTTGGGGCATTATAATGGAATAACATGAAGAAGGAAATGGAAAGCTTTATGGCCAGATGTTTTGTGTGTCAACAAGTAAAGTGGAATGCAAGAGGCCTCCAGGTCTACTTCGACAGTTAGAGGCCCAAAATTGGAAATGGAAGCACATCACGATGAGTTTTATCTCTAGATTGCCACCATTGCATAACGACGATATTATTTGGGTCATAGTTGACAGATTGAGTGAGCTAGCGCATTTCTTGTCATGAGTATGAAGACACCTTGAGATGAATTAGCTAGGATCATGGATGAAGTAGCTCGGATTCATGGAGTTCCCTTATCGATAGTATCTGACAGAGACCGAGATTCTGGGGAAAAGTTTGGACTAGACTACAAGAAGCATTGAGAACAACATTGAATTTCAACACAGCATACCACCCGCAAATTGATGGCAGACCAAGAGGACAAATCAGATGTTGAAAGATATACTTTGAGTTTGTGTGCTAGATTTTGGAAAGGATTGGCAGAGACATTTACCATTGTACGAGTTAGTATACAATAATAATTACCACTCTAATATTGGCATGGCACTGTTTGAGGTGTTGTATGGGCGCAGATGGAGGATCCTAATTTGTTGGGAAGAGATAGGTGTTAGAAGTTTTTATGGTCCATCGATCATTAACAACACCAGTGAGAAAGTCAAGTATATCCATGATAGGTTGAAGATTGCTCAGAGTCAACAAAAAAGTCTGGCAGATTTAAAAAGAAGAGATCTTAAGTTTGCAGTGGGTGATCACATGTTCCATAAAGTTTCACTGACTTGAGGAACACTAAGGTTTGGACCAAAGGAAAGTTATCCAAGAGATACATCTGGCCATTCGAGATCATAGAAAGGATAGGAGATGTTGCTTACAAATTAGTGCTACCACTAAATATGACAACAGTTCATAACGTCTTTCGTATCTCAACGCTGAAGAAGTATGTTGCCGACGCATCACATGTGTTGCAATTTAAGACATTGGAAGTACAACCGGATGTAACCTATGTCAAAAGGCCACTGTAGATCATCAACACAAAGTAAAAAGTTTGAGGTCTTGAACCATTCATTGGGAAAAAGTGCAAAGAAACATCACAGTCCAAGGGAAGCAACTTGGGAGCTCCATGATCAAGTGAAGAATCAATATCCAGAACTTCTCCTAGAGGTACGCTTTCATTTGACGTCAGCCCCAATCCCTAATTTTTATTAGGTACTAATTAATATTTGATTATATGTATTGTGTGTATTTTAGTTAAATAAGATTGATATCTTTAGTGGGTCCCATTAGGAGGGTTTTAAATTAGTTCAGTGGTTTTAGGCCTTAGGTTGCAGACCGACCAATTTTTCTACCCTCTTGACCCAATTAGAATCCCATTAGAACTCTCCAACCCTAACCTTATTATTATAAATATCCCACTTTCTGCAAAAAAAACCTATTTTTAAAAAAAATGAAAGTTTCTTTTCTCCCAAAAATCCCCTTTTCTACAAAGCCCTTCTCCCTCAACCAAAACCCATCAAAGAAGAAAGGATTGCCAATGTAGGAATGTGGGATTTGATCTTTAGGGCAACACCTTTGCACTGAACACCACCAATCACAGATTTGAGGCAAGTATTAAATATAACTTGATGTAGTTTTACTTGTTTTTCCTTAATTTGGTTAGTTCTTGATCATGTAGATCTGCCCCAAGCCTTTTGTGTATTGTGCTGTCATTAATGACAGATTTGACTAAAAAAAAAATGATTCACTGCAAGCAGCGTAGCCTGTTGCACACGTGCACAGGCAGTGAGCCTCCTTCTTGGGTAGGTTAGGCCTCGCTACTGGGGGCTGGGTCTGCTACCTGCTGGGTCGAACCTGTTAGATTGGACCCAACGGTCTAGATGGATGTGCTTTTTTTCTTTTGGATTAAATTAGGATTTGATTAGAATTTTGAGTAGGATTTAATTTATTTTGATTCGAATTTTAATTAAGGTTTGATTAAGATTTTTTATTAGAATTTTAATTAAGGTTTCATTTAGATTTTAATTATGGTTTGATTGGAATCTTAATTAGGGTGTAATTGGGATTTTAATTTGGGTTTAAATTTAGGATTTGAATCGGGGTTCGGTTTTGGTTTGATTTTGGGATTGACTAGTTTCCTTTTGACATAAAACAATTAGATATTTTAGTACACTTCAATGATTTAGAACCTAATTGCCCCCTCCCATTGGATCATAATTGGATTTAGTTCGGGTTTGGAATTTGATATGAACTTGAATACTTTTTACCCAAATATGTAAAATGCATTAACTTTACATAATTGGATTAGATGGGTTGGCTTTAAATGTGGGTTTGATGCTTTTCTCCAAATTTTTCTAAATACATTAACTTCACATAGTTTGGTGAGACCTTAACGTGAGGCTTGTTTGGGCACATGGCTCCTGCTGATCATGATTAATTACTCATGTAATCCATGTGAACCCTTGGGTGGTGATGATTCGAGACATCCCTTTTCGAAGCCCTTAAGTGGGTCATACACCGATACTAGTGGGATGTGTCTGGTTGTACCTCACCCGCGGTTCTAATGGGATTCGTTGGGCAAGTGAATATATGTCTATGGCCTTAGGCTGGATTTGTGGACTTGACCTTTGGGTTTACATGTAGGTGTTTCCTTTGGTTGTTTCAGTTAACGTATACCTTGCATTGATACAACTAAGAGTGGCTTGACTTTAGAAATCATATAAGTTATCTCAAGTTGGGACTAGATATTAGAATGTACTAGACAGTCAGCACTCTTTTTTTACTTAGGTTTATGTGTTGAGCAAGTGTCATATGTATGGTTTATCTATATTATTATTATTATGTTGCGCAACTTTATATATGATTCAGGGGCAATTTCATGGCTGCAGTTTGTTTTAGTTTTGTATGGCTTGTTTTTGAATTCTGTTTGATTATTTGTACGATGGACCCACCGCAATTAGTTAGCTAGGGTTAACCACCCAAAATAAAGGCTTTGCTTTCGTGTACATATGATCATTGCTCACTTTGTTAGCATGCTTAGTATGTTCCATTTATTTCAGTAATCTCTTATTGTCTTAATCAAGTCTAATTAATGTGAATTAATCCTTATCAATCTTGCTGGCTATTCAAATTATGTCTACAGCTTGCCTTTGACTTTGTCTATTTGGTGCACAAGTATCAATGCCTACTTTATTGAGGCAGAGTTGAAGGATCAAACCTTTCAAGAGTTTGAGCAGGTTGATGAGATCAAGTGGGCTACCGATGATGGTTTCGGAGTTGTCTGGGGCTACACGAGAGTGATCGTTATTTAATTCATCATGATTTTTAACTAAGGATTTTATCATAAACTTTTATTGAATCTTTCTTTTAGATGAATAATTGGGATTGTCATGGATTTGATTAGGTAGTTGATTAGATGTAGTACTTATTTATTTGAGACCTTTGAACTTTATTATTTTCTAATTTCACTTTGGATTTTGATTTAAATTTATTCTGACAATATCATGACTTTGGTTTGGACATTACTATTGTGGGATGATTTTTTTATTTTGTTGATTTATTTCTTTTCTCACCTTTTCCTTGGTTTCAAATTGGAGGAGATGACAGTGAATTCATGGAGTCAGGGGCAATTTATGCACTTATTGCAAGGTGGAGTTGTGGCCGAGATGAAGATCAAGTCAGTACAGTGTTATGCATATCATGATAGTTAAGGCGAGTGAAAGAGGATCATGCACCTTTGCATAAAACAGAGAGAAAAATCTAGTGGGACACATGGGATATTTCCATGAAATTCTAATTTGACTAAGGCATGGTTCCCCTTATAAAGTCAAACATTTGAAGATCTAAGTCCTCATCATTCAATGTTCGGTCCCACCCAAAATATGATGACATTACCATGATAACTAATTTAATTCAATGAATAGGTGGAGTCCAAACATGGTCCAATTCATGATCAAGATTAAATAATAATAGTACGTTACCAAAATAATTTGAGAAAACAATAGTAGTAGTAAAATGGTTGAAATAAAAGAAACAGGTTGGGCCACAAAGATCAAATTTACGGTCTAGATCAAATTTGCCAAAATTAAATTTTGTGTTCTTACACTAAGCCATCCAGCACAATGGGGATGCATCCTGCAATGCAATTATTCTACATTTGGTGTCAATCATGTGTGTATCTCGGGTTCCACATCACCATTGTTTGTCTGGAGTGACCTTGTGCATACCCAATCAACTCATATAAAGTAGTCAGTCCATGTTGTCCCTTTAGGGTCAATCTCTAGTGTAGTTTAAATTTACTAATTAATGGGCATGATATTAAGATTAAGGTGCTCTCCCCGTAAGGTCAGACATTCATGTGTTACCTTTGGTCATGATAAAGAAAAAGAATATCCAGCGGTGTGGTCTCTAAAGTGCTTCTGTCATTCTACTCAAATTATTCATATACAAAACTTCTACAACTTAGCTGTGACTAAGCTATGAGTTAGCCGTAGTGGTTCCTATGGCTTAGTAGGACCGTGCTTATGGCTAGCAGTAAAGCAAACTAAAAAATGCAACTCACTAGAAAGTGAGCAGTAGAATAGTCTATGGCTTAGCCATAGGCACGAACATTTTAACTTTTGGGTGTGCTCTTTCACCACCGTTAGTGTAACGTTCTATATCCTAATATAAGGCTTTAGCTTAATCAAATTGTATTATACCTAATTAAGTTCCGTTAGAGTCTAAGTGTGTCCGCATTAGTCTAATGATTGTGTGTGTGAAATTTCATCAGTTTTCAAGTTCATTTGAGCGTCGTAGGGGGTTTTTTTCAATTTTAGGAAAGTTAGAGGCTTTTTTTTGTAGTTTTTCGTTTTGCGAGACTTTGGGCTTGTTGGGTAGAAGACCTAATTCTAAGACCTTTTCCTTCTTCACTAGACTCACTTGAACCCATCTTGATCTCCAAATCCTAAAAATCTCAAACAGTCCCTTTACTTATGATTTTCCTAAAACCAATGACAGTTTCATAAATAGCCAAAATTATAACTCTTTTAGTCATGCCAAGAGTGATGTCATTAAAAAGCTAATTTTATTTCATAAACGATGGCACTTGTGGTGACTCAATCCGACCTATGGTTTGTAAAATATGGCCAAATTAAGTCTCAACCAAACTTATAATTAATGGGACACAACTTTTTATTAAAACACTTTTCTCTTCTCCACATTTCCTCTCTCCCGTCATTCCTCAAGTTTTTCCCTCCCCCCACCCCCATCAGCAACTCATTCTCTCTCCTCTCCCCCACCACACAATTCCCACTCACTTTTTTCTTTTATTCTTTTTTATTTTCTCTTCACTCTCTCTCTTCTCTTATTCCTCTTCACCATAAAAAAATCACTCACTCCTCTCATTTCTTTCCATCCCAACAAATAGAACCCATTTTTCTCTCCCTTTCTCTTCATTGTTGCAAAGAGATCCTGTGCCACCGGAGCATCATCTTCATCATCCACACCGCTCATCTTCTTCCTTGAGATCTTCTCTTCCTAAAGATACCTCTCTAAGCCCCCTTCTCTATTCTCTCTTTTCCTCATTTCCCCTTCTATTTTACCATTTTCTCCTCATGCCTCACTCAACACACCTTGCTGACGTCGAAAAATCCAAGTCGCCGTCGTTGAAGCTTCCACTTCTCTCATCATCTCCTTCTCCAAGCTTCTCCTCCACCCATCTCCTCTAGGTAAGCTCTAACTTTCACCAAAGATAGGTCTAAAGATTTTTTAGCTCAGGTTTTGCCTTGTATGCTCATTAGGTTTCTCTCTTCCATTTTGTAGGTTGGTTTTGTTTGGTTTTGAGGATTGTCTTCATTTGAGCTATCTTTGGGCATTTTGAGCTAGGGCGTGCACCCATTTTCTATTTTCCTCACGGTAAGTGGTTTTTTATTTCCATTGATTTTGTGTTTTTCTTACTTGCTCCTAGCATGTCTATTGTGTTGGATTCGATTTTGCCCATTTATTTTCTTATAAATGATCACATGCTAGAGCTAGGAATGGTGGATTGGAATGATGTTTGAATGGTTTAAATGTGGATAGAATGGAGGGGTTGAGCCCCATTTTAATGTGTTAACAGGTGGAAGGAGAATGGAATGAAAAAGGGTGGTGTTCTCCCCCAACCCCCCCTCACCACCCATTTGCGTGCGGCTCGGGGCCATTCCCTTGGGCCCCTTGCTTCCATATTTCTAATTTAAACTACTAGGGATTGATTGTGAGACCCTCCATTGGACTTGGATGACTTGGGCCATCTTATTTACATTAAGTAAGAGTGATTTTTGGGCAAAATGCACTCTTGTGGGACGCATGGTTTGAGTACGGTACACAACCTACACAGAACCTAGTGATGTGGAGATTGAACCTGTGCACCTTTGTTTGTTTGATAGAACATCACATCGCCCGTGGTTCTAGTAGAATTGTCGAGTGCTCTAATTGCCGTCATGAATTAGGAGGATTGGGTTGTAATTCTTCCTTGGCCTTTAGGCATGCATTTCTTGTATCGTGTGGGTGCATTCTTAGGGATTGTATCCTTTTCCTCATTTGGACTGTATTGTGGTTTGGTGAGCATTATCATGCTCTAAGTGAATTACTCTGGGTGTGTGGACCAGTTTGGAGACCAAACAATAAATGTGAGTAATTCTTTAATGATTTGGTTGTTTGTATGGTCTTGCCAACCCTTAACTTGACTTAGGACTTCTTTCGCATTGAACACCACGAAGCTGTCAGTCTAGCACAGAAGGGGCACCTCTGTGTAGGGGCTGTGTGTGTGATAGGGATCTTGGTCTTTTGGACAACTGCGTAGATTGGTTTACACTAATGTACACTGTGGTGTTGTAGACAGGGTGTGATGCACCCGAAGATGTACAGCCTGACCACCCATATTGGGACAGACTCTTGAGCTATATGAATTTAGACAGGATGTGTATCATTAGAAAAAAGATTAATCCACAGTATTTGGATAGGATGTGTATCATCCGAAGACAAGGCGAAATCCTATATATTAGACAAGTGTATGGTTGAAAAGCTCGACTATGTGGGTTATTTATTTGTGTAGCGTTGGATAGGATGTTTCCTTCTTTCTTGCTTCAATACTGCTCTCTCTTTCACATGATTACATGTCTTTACTCGCTTTCCTATATTGCATATTAATATGGGTGATGTTTACCCACGTACCATGACTTTTGTAGTCTGATGTTGCTACCTTTGGTGCTTAGGTACCAAGCCTAGACATACCAAGATCGAGGCAGAGGGTGAGATGCTTCAAGCGCCTAAAACAATTGATGTGCTAGATTGGAGTGCAAATGAAGGCTTTGGAACCTTCTAGACCTGCACCCGAGTGACACACAATCTCGATTATTTTGATTATCATCTTTTGACGCTCAAGTTTTGGGTGGGCTTTATTTTGTAACTAACTGCTTTTAATTACTTTGAAACTTGAATTTAAATCAAGTATCATTTGACGTGTAAAACTCTGGTTATTAATATATGTGATACCAATTCTTAGAAAGTTGTGCTTCCACAGGTATTGGAAACTTTGTTGTTGTGGAATCATAGCAGTCTTATGATCATGTGTGGGACCTTGATTAGGGGCCACATGTGGTACTTTGCACGAAAAATTTTAAATTGGCCCTAATCTCACGTTAACCCTGATTTCATTTTGAGGGATGTAACACTTAGGCTCCAAACCGAAGATCATCGAATCTTAGATCCATGTGCCTTTCATCATCATCCAAACTTTAAAATCGGCAATAACCAATAAAAAACAGTAATAATGATAAAAAAACATAGAGATTACATTAGTTGCAACTATCCACTTGCCTTGGGCTTTAATACCAAAATTAAATCTTTGATATCTAGGGCTTGGTCTAGAATGTAGATCCCCTTCTCAAATTTGAATCGCCAAGCCAAGCTACTCCTACAAACCCAAAACAAAGACGAATACCCTCTCAATTTATTGATGCATGCCTTAATGAAGAATAACTACAAAAAGGTCTAGGAATAGCTACTTACTTGAGGTGAAGATACGAGGAGGCAATATAAAGAGAGGGAGGTGGGAAGGATCAGTAGATGATTTGGGTCTTCTTGGAAACATCAAGGTTGTGGCTAGAGAAGACAGGAGACGAAAAGAGGGAAAAAAGAAAGAAAAAGGGTTTGTGGAGATGTGAAAGAGGAAAAGGATCCCGAGAATGGGTTTAGGGCTAAAGTTGTAGAGAATGTTTATCTGAATTACAAAAAGGGGCTTTTTGCTCTCTAGTGAATTTTGGATAATTCCAAGAGAGGGCTTTTGGGCTTTAGCACCATGGAATCATATGGGTTTAGGCCAAAGGTCCAAAATAGGTTTGGGTCACCCATCTCCAATAGATTCCACACTGATAAATTCAGAAAACCAAGGGGGACCTTGTAGTTTGACTAAACTACAGGGGTTTGCAATTTTCCCAATGATCTAATTCGTAATACGTTTGAACACAATCACATCTGGACGCAACTAAACTGGCCCCAACCCGGCCCACCAATCCCGCCCACAAATCAAAGCTGCTCCATCATAGGAGGATTTGCTACCTCTTCAAAACCCCAAGCGCGCTCTTCACGGAGAACCCCAAATCTTGATAAATACGCTTTACCTTCCGTTCTCAAGGGCCACGGCTTCCGCTGTTCTGCTAGCCCCAGAATTCGGCACGGCTCTGCAAGGGAAGACTCTCCAGATTTGTTTCTTTTCCAACCCCTTTGTCGTAAGCGACTTGGTCAAAACATATTCAGAATTTGTCAATGTGGACATTGCTCGCAAGTTGTTTGATGAAAGTCCTGATAGAGTCTCCTTGCTGTATTTGAATTGTGGGCTCATTCAGGCTGCGCGTGACTTGTTTCAGAGTATGCCCAATAAGGATGTCGGTTCTTTTAACGCGGTGATCTTTGGTTGTGTGAAGTTTGGTTTACAGAAGGACGCCCAGAAGTTAATTCAATGAAATGCCGGAAAGAGATATTGTTTCGGGGGATACCATGATAGGGGCTCATGTGAGATTCGGACTCATAAGTACTGCGAGGGAGCTTTTTGATAATGCGCCTGAAAGAAATGTTACCAGATGGAGTACCATCATTTCTATGGTCTCACATAGTAGTCATTTTGGGGAAGGGCTTCAGGTGTTCAAAGAGATGGTGGGTGAGGGAGTGAGGCCCAACCAAGCAGTATCAGTTAGTGTACTTTCTTTATGTGCTCATCTTGGGGCACTTGAACAGCGGTTTTGATTCATGGTTATATTGAGAAGCATGGAATTGAATTAGATGACATATTAGATGCTTCCCCTCATTGATATGTAGTCAAAATGTGGTTTGCTACAAGGTACTGCCTAGCTATTCCATAAGATAGTCAAGAAAGGCGTTTGTGTGTGAACCTCAATGATTTCTGGATTTTCCTTACATAGGTACTTCTTTAAAGTACTGGAGTTGTTCAGTCAAATGGAGAGCATTGAGATTAGACCAAATGACATCACTTTTGTAGCTATATTACGTGCTTGCAGTCATGCAGGGTTAGTTGATAAGGTGTGAGATATCCTCGACCAAATGTCTTGAGTTCATAAGATGAAGCCCAGGATTGAGAATTACACTGGCATAGTTGATCTTCTAAGTTAGGCAAATCTCTTGGATGAGGCTGAAGAGCTTATCAAGTCCATGCCAAGGGAGCCAGAAGATTTTGTCTTCGGGGCGCTGTTGAGTGGATTTCAGATTCGTGGGGGATGCTTGTTTGGGAAATGGTGACATCAGAAAAGAGCTTGCAAGGTTGGAACTGAGAGATAGCTGTGCATATGTGCTCATGTCAAATATATTTGCTTCAACTGACCAAAGGGATGATGGTGGGGTTGGAAGTGAGGAAGAATCCAGGTTGTAGCCTGATTGATGTTAATCAACAGGTTCCTGAATTTTTAGCTGGAGAAAGCTTACATTCTCAGACTGTACAAATTTACTTCAGTTGGATCAAATCTACAAAGACATGGGACTCCATGAAACAAAATGATATAATCACTAAGGATAGTATAGCTCCATGTGCATGAGCTCTCTTCACCATACTAATGGACTGGCAGGATCTGAATCTAATTCGGATCTTCAAGTGGAGAATGGGTAGGCTAGACGACTAGATTTGAACCCGAGTAAGATCTTAATCCTCAATTTGAATTATCAATCCATCTTGCTTGTGGTTGGCTCAAAAGTATACTCGCGACACTTTTAAGATAGAAAATGTTAGCAGCAGATACAACTTCATCTTGCAATCTCATATATGTTGTAGTATTATAATCAAATAGAGATGCTCACATCCTAATGATCAAAACCAATTGGACCACCTGATTGGACCCGTGTGGTCCCATCTTTACTTGACCCAAATTCCACTTTGATTATATACACTATTTAGTTGATCATATGTATAATAGTAACTATCCAAATCACATGTAAATTGGCTCAGCTCCAAGTTGGATTCTTTATAAACTGGGACTGAACTTCAACCACAATTACTTATAAGGCCAGGTTTGAGTCTGCTCGGTGGGGTCATGTACACGGCACACTTGGCTAAATTCTTAATAATCCTAATTGATCTGGAACATGTACAATATAATTCATGCAATCAAAATGGGGGTACGGGAAACACTTTGTATGGACCTTTTCTTATGACACATACCATATGTGAGATCATATGCAGATATTTACAAGAAAGAGGCTATGTTTACAGAACCTTGCTGGTTAGAAATCATATGCTGATGCTTACAAGAGATAAGCTATGTTTACAGTAACATTGCAGGTTAAACTGTAGCCAAGTTGAAGCTCAAACAGAACTCTTGATGGAATCACTGTACCCGGTGAGAATGTCATAGTATCTAGACCACAACATGACTCCTCCATACTTGGGGGACCCCTTGATGGCTGGCAGCACTTCTGATGTAAGCGTAGCTGCTGGGATGAAACCACCATTGATGGCAGCCTCTGGAGCCGCAGGCAATCCCAAGAAGATTTGGGTGGCCTGGATTGATGAAGTCCACTGATTCCATGCTGTTTCAAGATTACCAGCATTGGCAGAGTAATGGCAGCGAGCGTTGTTGTAGAACTGAACCCAGACATAGTCAAAGAGTCCCGTGTTGAAGGCAGCACCCAGCAATGGATCTGGATAGGAACATTGTGGCGCTGCTGTCAAGTACACCTTCCTCTCAGCGCTTCTTCTAGAGAGGTACCTGGCAATTCAGGTTGGGTTGTTCACTGTAACATATACAGATGTGACCTTAACCCCTTATTAATCCTGTTAAAAGTTTCAAACTGTACTTGCCAACCCAAACCTTGTTCACTGTGGGTTAGGTTGGCTGGTTGGAGTGCAATGAGTCAGGTTGGGTTGGTTTCGGGTCATGTTGGCAGGTTGCATAGAAATTGTGTGCTGAGCCCAGGATGACTTGTTTGTTTGTCGGGTTGAAAATGTGAACTGTAACTTGTTAGAAAACAGAAAAGATCAACTGAAACCCTGAATTTCTGTCAGTTACATGTTGGGCTGGTGAGCTGGCTGAGGAATTTTCACCCCTAGAAAACATCGAATCTGGTTGTGCTAAACAGTCAGGCGTAATCTTTTCTAATTCCATTAGAACACGCAAGTCAGACCCAAGAACATGAACAGCGTTACTTTCTGTTTAATAAGAACAATAGTACTATCTTGTAAACAGGTTATCAATCCATCCAACCCGAATGAATATGACCCAAGCAAGTAATTCAGGGTTCAAATTTACCTTTTCTATATTTGGATTGGATTTGGGTTGTGTCTATTCATGCTGTTCATCCCGCCAACATGATCCAACCTGACTAAATTGTTCTATGACCCAATAACCCAATTCTAGCCTAACCTGCTAATTATGGTTTATGGTTAAGCCTTTTTACTTCTGGGTCAGGTTCAGGATGGCATTTTTAGCCTGACTTACAAATGGGTCCCTAGGTGTTGAGCCTGTACGACCTGACCCATTGTCATCGTACTACTTTTAAATAACAGGAATAACGGCCATTTCTGCTTCTGCAGGAGATCGTTGTAAAAAAAAAATGGCATTCTGGTATAATATTCACTGTTACCTGGCAAGCTCATCCCAGTATTGGGCGTCACCTCCTTCAATATCGAAATCGACGCCATCTAGAACAGCATCACCAAGCGGCCGGGAATTAGCTTCCCCACCGAGGAAGTTATTCCACAGGTACTCTCCTACTTGCCTTGCATCATCGGCAGAGGAGAGCGAATAGCCTGTACTGTCGCCACCAAGAGAAAGGAACAGCTTAACGCCCCGGCTTTGACAGTCTTTTATGTCTCGGGTCAGCCGGGCACAACCGTTTGATGCTGGGTTGCAGTGGCCTGCAAGGTCAAGTGCTGGTGTCCGGCCACTGCCGAATGTAGAGAGGAAAGCAATGTTCACAAATGCATAATTCCCAGTCGCGCAAGTGGCCACCAGGCTACCTTCCTCTCCATTCTGGCCCCAGTAGACGGCAATTCCAGATGCATGGGCCCCACTTGTCAGCATAAGTATCAGCATGGAGATCAAGGGCCATGATGATTGCATCAGGCTTGCCATGATCAAGCCTCTTAAGTGTGATGAATCAGTCCTGGGTTTGTCTATGTCTGGCAAAGCTTTTGAGGATGTAGAGCATTCCTTTATAGGGAAAGTGATCAGGAAGGAAGACCCTTATCACTTCATTTATAAGTGTGAATGTGGTCCTCTCACAAGACATCATGTGAACAGAAAGTGGCTTGAAATTTCTCACAAGACACTCTATCCTTCCTTCACAAGGGACATTTGTCTTTCTCTAGTTGGCTTATTTGGAAATGAATGAAAACAGGTGGAAATAATAAGTTGTAGAGTCTGTTTGCGTTTCTGAAAACAGAAGGAAATGAATCACGTGTATTACAGTTTCATTTGTGGTACTCTCACAAAATCAGTTGTTAAAAAGCGTCACTATGCCTAGAAGAATCTTTCCAACACACCTACTGCTCGTCTCTTCCTTTTTTTTTTTTTTTTATGTTTTCTGGTTCAATTATTAGACCTTTGGGTTCAAGGAATCTAAAGACAACCTGATCTGATTTCGATGATTTTTGGGGTCTTCTGCAATTGATCCTGATGTAAAACTGTACACAATTCAATTTCATCGAGCAGCCGCCTTATCCTGCATTGGATCAAGGAGAGAGACTGATCTGATCATTGGTCGTCAATGTAGGGGTTGATCAAGTCAAACTTTCACTAAAAGAGTTCGTATTCACTTCTCCACATTCATGGATTCAACCCAGGACGTCAGTAATGAGCAATCAGATGTTGGGCCATTAAACTCTGATTTAAATATATCACTTCACTTGTGGGCAGTGCTTTGACTATTTACTCAGCCCCTTCTAAAGAACTTAGAAATCCTGGCAGATGCTGTTCTATTGTGTCACTGCTAAGTTACAATTATTTTCTAGTTTAATCGGGAACTACAAGTGTAATATAGTGAGAGACGCTTCACATCAATGGGAGATTGTGTGGGGCCAACGTGGCACACTAATCGCCATCATCATCATCATCATCAAGGCCTTATCTCAACTTTGTTCGGCCAGCACCATCATCCTCACTTCTCACATAGCTAGATTGCACTTCTTGAAATTTATGTTTACTATTTCCACCGATGTCTTATTGTGTGTACCCGTTCTCCTTAGTGGGTTGTTGCTGTTGGCTTGCACGGACATGTCCAACCATGTAAAATATAATTTTCTTAATTTATCACTTACTGATATTAGCCCTTAATGCTCACCTAAGTGCTCATTGGTGATGTTATCTTTAATAGTTCTACTGTACATCCAGATTCCTTCTCTTCTAAACAGATCCACTGTTGATACGATCTAATTGATTATGGCAATGTGAAAAATCTCCATGCAATGATCCTTTGGTGAAAACTGATAAGAATCAGCTTGGCCTAATTTTAATATTAAAATTGGAAAAACGTAAAACGAAAAAAAGGTCTGGATCCATGAAAAATTCTCTTCTACAAGACACTTTCGCAAGAGTGGGACCACTCCTTTTTCACAGTTGGAAGAGAACTGTAGGATAAAATCTCGCTCACCAATACTTGCATTAGATTGGTCATACAGATTGGTGCTCTTAGGTCCCCACCTCCCCGGTTCTTCCCGTTTCTCTCTATTTTGGACTTTTCTTTTATGTAGGGCCCCGGCCCCTCCTTGCAATGGCAATCGCTTAATGGATGGCTACTTCAACATTATCAAATCAATTAGTAATATAATTAGGGATGGTAATGGAGTGGGTTGGGTGTGTTAGATTTTGTGGACTCAATCCATCAGTTGATGTAATAAATTGATTAATTTCTTTATTTATCAATAAAATCATGCTTTGCTTTCATGAGATGAATGTTATTTTACTACTTCATGCACATGACCAATACGTATGACATAATGGTTCATGAGTTGAACCGGATCTCATTAGTATATTAGATGTGATATATGTGCATGGATGAGATCCACGAGCAGGAGATATATGTCACAAATCTTATACTTAAAATAGCTTCACAACCAGTAATGAGATTGGGCATCTCATTTGATAAGGTTGCAGCACTTTGATCACTATGAGATAGTGTGATTTGTCTCGATCATCAGAATGTAAGATTCTGGATCACGGTGCTGGTACATTGGATGTATTGAAGGACCATGAGATGCACCTTATGGAATTCCATCTCAATAATAAGGTATGCTCTCATAATTCCCTAGCAATAGGCTCTCAATCCTGAGACATTGAGGAACTCAAGTTTCTATCTATTCATTTGCTTTGAGTCACCAATGAGTGAGGCCGACTATAGGTTAACACCTCGGTGTCTTGGGTATGTGGTAGTAGAACTGTGGGAACATTGAATGATCAAGATGGAATCTATCTCTATTATCCCCTTGTGCCAATTAATGGATTTGTCATTAATAAGTGCGCACCCATCTCAATTAAGAGTTAATTGGATGGTACTGATGACTACTGTGATTAATTGGGGCTGAAGGATAATAAGATGTGGAACTTAGATTGGAAGAGACGGATTTATTCCAATTGATCCACGGATATTGATAGAGGGGCCTACTTGTGGTAATTGGGAAGTTTAGGGTCTTCATTGTAATTTATTCCTAAGACTGGAGTACAATTGCATTTATATAGTGGTGTTATTTGCAATTAACTGTGGGCCCGGATTGCACATGAGATGTGGGGTCGCGGTGTTCCAGTTGGAGCCAGCTTTTTAAGGAATCCCTAGTGGTCCCCACGCTAGCCCAAGTTATTGGAAAATACTAATCCGACTCGAACTCTAGAAAGAAAGGATAAGAAAGGAGAAACTTGCTAATTGCTTTGGAAGTGAGACTTCTATTTCAATTAGACAAGGGAGAGATTTGGAAGTCTATAAAATATCCTTGGACGTCCAAAAGACTCCCCCTCACGCCAAAACCCTTTCGTGCAAGAGTTGCGTGAGTTACTCTCATCTCCTTTCTTCTAGTTCCTTGGAGTCTCGAGTTGGGATTTTCTCCTGAAGATTCCACCGTTCTTCTTGAGAAAAGAAATCCAATTCGGGGGTCATAGCGTGGAAGGCTAAGAGGTCTTGAAGAAGTCCATTAGAGCACTGCGGGTCTCCAAAGGTATGATCTACTTCTTCCATGCCATAGATTATTTTGGATGTTTAGTGCTGGTATAATTTTTACTGTACATGGTCACGAGATTGAGGGTAACGCATCCTGGATTGGGTTTTGGTCTTATGGATAGTTGATCCCTGTGTCAAGTGGGTCAAAAGTTTTGAAAATCTATCCACGAGACCCACCTACTTCCAACAGGGTGCAGGTGGGGCAGGATGGTTGGGGTTTAGGAATTCTACTGTACGGCTCATGGCTGGGCCAGTCCAAGCCCGATCTGGGCCCAACAAGTCTTGGGCAGGCCTTGAATATGTAAATAGGGTCCACTTAAACATTGGGCTGGGCTTGTTTTCAATGATAGAAAGCCCAAACTCAAACTGCCTGGCCCATTTAAGGAATGCATTTAATTTAGTTTAATTGGTCCAAACAATTACTCAAATGGTCACAAAATTGATAAAATGCCCGATCTAGCTTGACCTGATTAATTAAATAGGTGCGCTCGGGCCTTACTTTTAAGGACCATGTAGGGCTTTGGCCTGGGCTTGGGCCAATGTTACTTGAGTGGGCTGGGCCTAGATATGCCTTAGCCCGGCTGATGAACACTCCTATTCTACTATACCAATATGCGCCCCATGATAGCCAGAGGTATGAAAACTACAGAAAAAATATGTATTAGGAGAGATTTAAAACAATGGCCTCAAAGAGAACATCCTCCATCGCCACTTGCACCACTAAGCTCTTATATGATAAGAAATGACTCAATAATATATGAAGTAAAAATATTTAAAGGGAGTCGGGTTGATGCACCTAAAAATCCAAAACCAAAACCCTCCGTGAACTCGACTCAAGCTAATGCATGAAAAACTATATCTAACTAGAACCCTACCAACACGCTACCAAACCCGACTCTAATATGAGTGGGTCCGGTCATGGCAGGTCCCCATTTACATTTAAACATGAAAGAAACTAAATAATAAGCAATTTTTTTTTCGTGCGGGGCGCTAGGGTAGGGGGGCGCTGGTAGAATTGGCTGAAGAAGAAATGGAAGGAAAAGAAAGAAATGAGAAATAAAATAAAATAAAAGAAGAAGGGGTTAGGGATAAATTAAAATCTATTTACCCAATCTAGAGTCGCCGCCGCTTCTCACATACCTTGCTTTGAAATTGAGATGGTTTGATTAGAGAGAGGCAGAGAGATCAGATCGTTGGGAGTTGGAGATGCTGTGAAAGGGTTTAGCATTCTGGTTGCTTCATCATAGGTACAAAGAAAAGGGGTTGAAGAAAGCAACCCTTCTTTTACTTTATGCACTTATAATTATAAATGCACTAATTCTCTGTGCATCATTATTTCTTTTCAATCTTGATGTTCATACTTGAAATCTTACTTGTTCAAAATTTCTTCATGTTTTTAAACCAATCAAAATTGTATCCACCAAAGATTGAGAAAACTTATTGTTTTTCAATATTTAATCTTAATTTTTCCAGTAACCTTGAAAGCTCTTATCTCATATTTTCTCTCGAAGATTCGATTCAAACAAGCAGCCGAAGCCGGAGTAAAATTGCCCTATGGATGGATCGGATAAAAACCACCATTAGCCACTTCGTTTTAAATGCGGGATATTGTAAGCGGATGGAGGTTATCCACTACGAAAATCCCGAGAAGCAACCAAAAATTGTTTATCATGAGAAGCGTGACTTCATGCCAAATATCTTTGCCAAGTAATAAGACTTGAAGATGAAGTATTGGCTAGCTACATTTTTGATGGCTTAATTGTCAGATGTTCCTTTTACAAGTGCTAAAGTGAAATTAGGTCAGGTTGCATATATCCCATGCTCAAAATGGCATTTGAACATAGTTTTGCTCTTGGTCTAGCTTTTGTGGCATACATGTCAACTAAATTAAAGCTATCAGCCTGCACAATTGGGGAGGGGAAAGCCTTCAATCGGTATTACGGCGAGTATATTTTTGTACACCTAGTCTACGTACCATTGCAATAGACTTCATTAGCATAGTGGTATGCCAGGGAGTATCTATATGGAAGGCGTGGTGGGCGGAAGTTGCTTGATCAACACCCACACTATGATTGAATTACGCCAACATTTGCATAATTTTAATAATTATGTTGCCTCCTGCTCCACTATGCCAAACATTGAAGTTTCGACTTGCACAAGAAATGCGGTAAAAAGCTAGAGAAGGTGGTCAAGAGGTTGACCTTTCAGATGAAGAGAAGAGTTGGCTCCTCAGCTTGAGACTTGCAAACTTGGTGTACAAGAAGAATGAATTTATCAACATCCAACCTTATGTACCCACCAGGTTTTGTAGGTAGTTTGACTTTTACCAGGCTATTGTGGGAGCACCTAGTAGCATTCAATGCACACTTGGTTCTTTGCAGGATGCGAGAAATGGTTGGGAAATTTGTCAAGCACTTGGCACCAGCTCACTTTGGCTATCTTTGTCTTCTGAAAGCCGGATACACAAGCGGTTTTGCCCAATGGTAAGCAAAAAGCATCATTGCTATTGTAAAGGCATATGTGTAAGGTCCTGATCCCAACTAACCTCGATTTATATTAATTAATCTTGTTTTATATTAATTAAAATGTGTTTAGGCTAATTTAACTCAAACCCTTTGGGCTTGTGCATGAGTAAGAAGTTGGGTCAAGTTGAGCCTCACTTAAGTAGTTAATGACCCTTTTTTAATTTGTTCTTGCAGCATACTGACACCTCATTAGTTGCATCGTGAGTAATTCTTCGTGTAGATCATCTTTTATTTTGAGCTCGACTTGATTCGAACCATTTTGGCCCAATTGAGGTCCATTTGACCTAAACTGTAATTTTTCCCAAAAATGTTGGGCTTGCATGTAAATTTCAGAGAAAATTTGATTAAAAGGGACGAACTCAACGTCTCTTCCCATCTTTCCTTTTACGTTTTCATTGGAACCACCTCTCATCACCACACTTCTTCACCTCCACTTCACTTTAAGTCTGAAAACAAGGCTTTAAAGCTTTGCATGCATGAGGGATAACCTCCATCCATCTTCTCCTTCTTCCCTTGTGCATCTTGCTCTTTGGAAGCACTGTCCTCTCCAAGCTACAACTCCTTAAGGTAAAGATTTTATCTCCATTTCAATTCTTTGGGTTTAATAAAGTCAAGGAGACCCAATTATACTACATGCATGCATTCTACATTAGATTCACCCTTTGCATGCCTTTCATGTGGAGAACCCATTCTCTTATTGAGGCTTTCCCTAATCACACACAAAGGAGAACTTAGTAAGGTCAAGCACTATGTAAAAGGTAAGTATTAGAGTACATAAGATGCTGCATGTGTGTCTAAATTGTTGATTCTTGGACTGATCATCTAATTTCAAGTTACGGCTCCTTCCTCTTTGATTTAAGTATATTTGTGATGAATTGAATGAATTAGAGTATGAACAGGTAATGTGGGAATTACGTGAGGATTGAATAACCCTTAGTGTCATTTTGAAGTCATAGGAAGCTTACTGTAACCCCCCTTAATTCAGAGTTCTGTAATGAACTCAAACTTCAGAATCACTTTTAGAATTTTTGAAACTTACGACGAAGTCATTGCTAAGCCGTAAGTGTGTACGGCTCAAAGTCCCGAGAGTACCAAAATCCATTTTTGTACTACGACTAATCCTTGGCTAAGCCGCGGAATGAACTATGACTAAGCTGTAACCATCTCGCGACCAAGCCGTAAGCCATTTTACGGCGAGCTTTCCCGAGAGCCTGAAATCCTATTTTTTTTCTACGGCTCATACATAGCTAAGCTGTGGATTACACTACGACTAAGCTGTTGCCCAGCCATAGCCTAGCCTATGGCTTAGCACAGCTAAGCCATAGGTTAATATATGGTTAAGCCATAAATACGTAGGAATTTGATGGAAAAGCTAAGCCACTCAGCTTAGCCATAACGTATATACGGCTAAGCTGTAAGAACACTGTGAACCTAGGATATTAAAGATTTCAAATGACTTTGTAAGGCTCTAGATATGGCCCCTTTTCCACAATTAAATTAGCCCAATGGTGTTCAAATTATAAGGAGGACGATTGTAGAGCTGCTTATCCCCCTTCGATTTTCTGGATGAATTCCCAATATCACATAATGGGTGTTGGCATAAGAAAAGGTGTCCTTTGCATGCACAATGTAATGCCAAAAATTGGTGACACAATGACATCGAACGTCTTACGAATAGATCGTGTTGAATGACCTCGGGTTCACAGATTATCTAGCATAGGGTTGGCTCGTAAATTTTCTTAATACCTTCTCAATTTAAATGCATTCATATTGTTAAGAAACCATGCCTTCAACTTGATGTAGCTCAATTAAGTATGCATTAATTGATTATTAGATGCTTGTTAAATGTCAGTTACTATGAACAAATGTGACCTCAAGACCGAACTCCCTTATGTATGATATGATGAGTACGACAAAAATGTATGAATTATGTAAATTCGAGTGGTCTTGATACGTTGAGTCAGCACCACTTAGCTTATGCCTTTATTAGGTTCTACGGGATCAGTTTGAGTATCTTTATGTTGCTACTGTAGTAGTCCACGGAGGAGTTGTGGCACCCCTCAGGAAGCTAGTTTGATCCCCTAGCATCCCATAAGCATGCTCTCTCTAGATGATATGCTCTCTTTGGGGTGAATATAGCCTCGTAGATGCAAACTGGTGTGTGTAATATCCTCTTGATGATTCGTTACTCATGTTTACTCATGCACAACATGCCTAGTTTACATTTATTACCTTCTTTTAATCAATATATTTCTTAATTCATTTGATACAGCATACTCGTCTTTTGTATCTGTATATTTTCTTAACTATTGTGTTAACAATACTATCCTTGGTGTTACAAGTACAAAATCAAACTCTAACCCAAATATCTAGGCGTCCCCAGAGGGTGCCCCAACGATACCTCGGGGTATAGATGAATGGAAAAAAGATGACATTTTCTACTAGTCATTTACGAAGAGTGTCGAAAAAGGGGTTGTTCAGTGATTTGATAGGTTTAGCCTAGTTGGGACTAGTTTTGTATAATGAACATAGTTAAGCGAATTGTGGATCGTATGTGGTTTATGTGTTTAAGAATGTTAAGTAAAAGACTTAAAGTTTATTTATGATTGTATAATGTTTCTTCTATTCATTGCTTATGATCATTACAGGTGTATTTCACAGGCTTCTGCTTTATGCTTTGAATTAAACCTACGTGTTATTGGACTTTCCTTACACGTTCCTATGGAATCTCCCTTGTAGTGATTCGTGCATATCTTCACATGGCACGGATTACTATGAGATTATGTATTCACACCCCGGGGGCCTACTCTAGTATCAATTTCCAGGATCGGGGCATGGCATACGTAACTAATGGTATCAGAGCAATTAAGAAGTCGATTAAAAGACTTAGCAACTCTAGGAGACATGGTGAGTTTACGATAGGTCTGATTGGGGGTTGGATTTTGTATAAAGACTTATAACTTACCTCCTATTAATATATTGTTATGACTAACTACTGTTATAATTGCAGATAAATGGCATCCGGGTCTGGTGCGAACAATAGATCTAGCGGTAACGGTCACAAAAATGTCAAATTAAATGGTGTGGATCCTCCACCGCCACCCCCACCTCATCATACATATAACACTAAAGAGCGATTTATGATGCTAATGCATCAATTGGTTGCCAGCAATGCCAATCAAGCAGCCATACAAATGTAGTTAGCCACCCTTCTGGAAAGGCAAAACCAACCTGGGGACCCTAATTCCTTATATGAGAAATTTCAGAAGAGAGGAGCTACGAAATTTACGGGACGAGAGGATCCATTACAAAACAACGAGTGGTTTGTACATACAGAGAATGTTTTTGATTCCCTGACCTACACACAAAGGTAGCAAATGGTCCTTACGGCATCCATGTTTAGAGATATTACAAATACATAGTGGAAGAGCATCTGGGGTCAAATTAGGGCTACACCAGATGCTACTGTGTGGGAAGCTTTTAAGAGGCAATTTAGAAATAAGTTCAATCTGGAGCATGTGACCTGCAAGAAGAAGGCAGAGTTTCTCACCCTATACAGAACTTTATGACAGTTGCGGAGTACCTACACGTATTCAGCCAGCTCTCTCAGTTTGTTTTAGACCTTATTGACACCGAGGAGAAAAGAGTTGAGAGGTTCCTTGAAGGGTTGAAACCTACTATTAAGGGACACACTCCGGCATTCTAGCATCTAGTACGGTATGATGACATTGTAGAGAGAGCTTATGCGGCCAAAGAAATTGAAAAGAGCTTATTCTTGAGAGAGTTTAGGAGGAGTGCCCCACCTTCTGAAAGGAGTCAACAACATTCTAAGAAACAAAAGGGAGTTGTTGGTGGGATGTCAAGGCTAGTCTGCGGTGTGTGCAGAAAAGGCCATGAGACAAGTAAATGTTGGAAGTCTTTCAGAGCCTGTTTTAGCTATAGCCCATTGGACCATCGCCTATTGGAATGCCTAACAAGAAAGGGTTCCGATCAAGCCCCACCCCAATAATAGTATTAGCAGTCTTCTAGAGCAGCACTGCCTACACCTCCAAGTCAACAACAGCAGGTGATGCAAGGCCAAGGGCAGACACGATAAGGTCAAGGCCAATAGAAGCAAGAACAGCAGAAACAGGGATAGCAGAACCGACATCACAGGCAAGGCCGTGCCTATGCATTGACGCATGAAGAAGTGGAAGCAGTGGAGCATGTGGTCGTAGGTAAGGTTTCCAATTGTGATATAAAAGCTAAAGTGTTATTTAATTCGGGATCTTCACACTCCTTTATTTCAGCCCAATTCTCTGGTAAGATATGGGAGCTGCCAGCACAGCTAACATATGTGTTGAGTTTTATCACTCCTATCGGCAAATAGGTGACTTGTGAGAACTATTACCCAGATTGTCGAGTTCTAATTGGAAAGATCCTTTTTCTAGTGGAACTCATCGTGTTATCGATGCACGATTTCAATGTAATCCTAGGCATGGACTGGTTGACTAAGTATGTGAATTGCTTAGACTATTTCCGTAAGACTGTCCCCGTAAAGGTAGGCGAAATCGGCCTAAGTGTTGTATTCCACAGTGAGAAGAAAAGTTTGAATACTAGGCTAATCTCAGCACTGCGAGCAGAGAAATTAATTCATAGTGGTTGCGAGGGGTACATTGCCTTCATTGTTGAGAAAAAACCCCCAAGAGGTTAGAAGAGACACCTGTGGTTTGTGAGTTTCCTGATGTGTTCACTGATGAAGTACCTGGTCTTCCTCTGGTAAGGGGAGTAGATTTTACCATAAAACTAGTACCCGGTACAGCCCTAATTTCTACGGCTCTGTATAGAATGACACCTGTAGAGTTATGTGAGCTGAATATATAGTTGCAAGACTTACTGGATAAGGGGTTCATCCATCCTAGCACATCGCCGTGGGGAGCCCCAATTTTGTTTGTGAAGAAGAAGGATGGCACCCTCAGGAAGTGTATTGAATACAGGCAATTAAATTAGGTGACAATAAAAAAAAAGTATCCACTGCCTAGAATTGATAAGTTGTTTGATCAATTACAGGGTACACAACTCACTTTTCAAAGATTGATCTGAGGTTTGGATATCATCAATTGCGGGTTAAAGATCAAGATACATCCAAAGCAGCTTTCAAGGCAAGATATGGGCACTATGAATTCTTAGTCATGCCTTTTCGGTTGACTAATGCCCCATCTGTATTTGTAGCCTTGATGAACAGGATCTTTTCACCCTATCTCCATCGATTCATAGTAATTTTCATTGATTATGTACTAGTGTATTCCAAGGCTCGAGACGAGCATGTTAAGCATCTGAGGATTTCCTTGCAACTGTTAAGAGATCACCGACTATATGCCAAATTGGACATGTATGATTTCTAGTTAGAACAAGTTACTTTCTTAGGGCATATAATTTCAAAGGATGGGCTTGCAGTAGATCCAGCTAAGATTGATGCTATAACTAGTTGGCAAAGCCCCAAAACAGTTGTAGAAGTTAGAAGTTTTATCGGTTTGGCTGGCTACTACTGAAGGTTTGTAAAGGACTTTTCCAGAATAGTCGCACCCTTGACAAAATTGACTTGGAAGAATGAACCTTTTATTTGGTCAGTTGAATATGAGTCGAGTTTCCAACTTTTTAAGGAGAAGCTAACCTCAGCCCCAATCTTATCTCTACCAGAAGGTAGTGGTGGATTTGTTATCTATACCGATGCTTCAAGGATTGGGTTGGGATGTGTATTAATGCAAAACGGAAAGATGATAGCATATGGATCTCAACAATTAAGGGAACATGAAAAGAATTATGCCACACATGATTTAGAAATGGCCGCTGTCATCTTTGCCTTGAATTTGTGGAGACAGTACTTGTATGAAGAGAGATTTGAAGTCCATAGTGATTATCGTAGTCTCCAGTGTGTTTTCTCTCAACATGATATTAACATGAGACAGCGTAGATGGTTAGAATTCATAAATGACTATGATTTTCCAATCAAGTATTTTCTAAGAAAAGGAAATGTAGTAGCCAATGCTCTAAGCAGGAAATCAACCATTAAGATGGTAGCCATGTGTGGTGAATGGTCACTAGTAGAAGAATTTCGAGATCTAGATGTGGAAGTCAAATTCATGGATGATAAGGTTATGTTATTGGCCATGTTGTCTTTGAACCCACCTTAATACAGCAAATTAAAGAGAGATAGTTTGAAGATCTAGAATTTGTTAAGATTCATGACCACATATCTGAGAGACCAACTTTCAGGATAGTAGATGATGTGTTGTACATCAGAGACCGGCTGTGTGTTTCAGTGGTTAAAAATCAAAATCTAAGGAAAGCATTCATGACTGAAGCACATCACGCTAGATATTCATGCACCCGAGAGTACCAAAATGTACCGAAATTTACATGGCAAGTTCTAGTGGAATAACATGAAGACAGACGTTGCAGGTTTTGTGGCAAGATGTCTTACATGCCAGTGTGTAAAGGCTGAACATAAAAAGGCCCCTGGTTTACTACATCCTTTACATATTCTAAAGTGGAAATGGGAGAATCTTTCTATGGATTTCGTTTTAAGGCTGCCTCGGATGAGCAAACGTCATGATGTCATATGAGTGATCGTCGATCGATTAGCAAAGTCAACTCACTTTATTCCTATTAGGAAATGGATGAAATTCCAAGAGATGGCCAAGATCTTCATAGATGAGGTTATGCAGTTGCATGGTACTCCAATTTCTATAGTATCTGATTGGGACAGTAGATCTGTATATTCATTTTGGCAATCTTTTCAGAAATCCATGGGTGCCAAACTCAATTTTAGCACAGCTTACCATCCTTAGACAGATGGGCAATTGGAGTGAACAATACAAACTCTTGAAGACATGCATCGAGCTAGCATGATAGACTTTGGAAAAGAGTGGGGTGAACACCTTTCCTTATTTGAATTTGCATACAACAATAGCTAAACGCGAGCATCGGAATGGCTCCATTCGAAGCTCTGTATGGTTGTAAGTGCCGTACATCGGTTTATTAGGAAGAAGTAGGAGTTATAAGTTTTCATGGGCCTTCTCTAGTTGCGGATATGGCAGAAAAGGTGCAAAAGGTACAAGACAAATTGAAGGTTATGCGATCTCGCCAGAAGAGTTATGCAGAAACCACCGTAGACCCTTTGAATTTCAAGTGGGAGACAAAGTCTTCTTGAAAGTTTCTCCAATGAAGGGTACTATCAAGTTTGGACAGAAAGGTAAGTTAGCTCCATCGTTTGTAGGGCCTTTTGAGATACAGAGCAGAGTTGGAGATTTAGCTTATAGGTTGGAGTTATCACCTCAACTCGCGGGAGTTCTTAACATATTTCATGTATCGATACTTATAAAGTACCATCCAAATCTTTCCCATGTCCTTGAAATAGATGATATACAAGTTAAGCCGGATGTGAGCTATGAAGAAAGACCCTTCCTTATCATTGGCACTAAAGATCAGGTACTACGTACTCGGATGATCAAATGGGTTAACATTCTATGGGAGCATCATAGGCAAGAAGAAGCTACTTGGGAGCTTGAAGATCAAGTTCGGGAAAAGACTTCGGATGTAAGGTCCTGATCCTTACTAATCTCAATTTAGATTAATTAATCTTGTTTTATATTAATTAAAATGTGTTTAGGCTAATTTAACTCAAACCCTTTGAGCTTGGGTCATGGATAGGTAGTTGGGTCGAATTCGAACATTACCTATATAGTTAAAGACCCTTTTGTAATTTGTTCTTGTATTATATTGACACCTCATTAGTTGCATTTTGTGTAATTTTTCGTGTAGATCATCTTTTATGTTGGACTTGACTTGATTCAAACCCATTTTGCCCCAATTGAGGTCCATTTGACCTAAACTGTAATTTTCCCAAAAATGTTGGGCTTGCATGTAAATTTCAGAGAAAATTTGATTAAAAGGGATGAAGACAACGTCTTTTCCCCTCTTTCCTTTTGTGTTTTTGTTGGAACCACTTCTCATCTCTACACTTCTTCACCTCCACTTCACTTTTAGGCTAAAAACAAGGCTTTGAAGCTTTCAGTGCCGGAGGGATAGCCTCCATCCATCTTCTCCTTCTTCTCTTGTGCTTCTTTCTCCTTGGAAGCACTCTCCTTTCCAAGCTACAGCTCCTTAAGGTGAAGACTCTACCTCCATTTCAGTTCTTTGGGTTTAATAGAGTCAAGGAAACTGAATTTATACTACATGCATGCATTCTACATTAAATTCACCCTTTGCATGTCTTTTATGTGGAGAACACATTCTCTTGTTGAGGTTTTCCCTAACCATACACAAAGGAGAACTTAGTAAGGTCAAGTACTGTGTAAAAGGTAAGTATTAGAGTACATATGATGCTGCATGTGTGTCTAAATTGTTGGTTGATTATTGGATTGATCACTCTAATTTCAAGTTACAGTTCCTTCCTTTTTATTTAAGTATATTTGTGATGAACTGAATGAATTAGAGTATGAATAGGTAATGTGGGTGTTGCGTGAGCATTGAATAACCCTTAATGTCATTATGAAGTCATAGGAAGCTCACTGTAACCCCCCTTAATTCAGAGTTTTGGAATGAACTCGAACTTTAGAATCAATTTTAGAATTTCTAAAGCTTACGGTGAAGTCATGACTTAGCCGTAAGTGTGTATGGCTCAAAGTTCTGAGAGTACCAAACCCATTTTTGTACTATGGTTAATCCTCCACTAAGCCGTGAAATGAACTATGGCTAAGCCGTAACCATCCTGTGACCAAGCCATAAGCCATTTTACGGGGAGTTTTCCCGAGAGTTTGAAATCCTATTTTTCTTTTACGGCTCACACATGGCTAAGCCGTGGATTGCACTACGGCTAAGCTATAGCCTAGGTGTAGCCTAGCCATAAGCTAATAAACGGTTAAATCATAAATGAGTAGGAATTTGAAGGAAAAACTAAGCCACTCGGCTAAGCCATAACATATGTACGACTAAGCTGTAAGAACACTATAAACTTAAGATATTAAAGATTTCAAATGACTTTGTAGGGCTTTAGATATGGCCCCTTTTCCATAATTAGATTAGCCCAATGGTGTTCAAATTATAAGGAGGACGAGTGTAGAGCCGTCACTTATCCCTTTTCGATTTTTCAGATGAATTCTCAATGTTACGTCATGGATGTTGGCATAAGAAGAGGTGTTTTTTGCATACACAATATAACACCAAAATTGGTGACACAATGACACCGGACATCTTATGAATACATCGTGTTGACCTTGGGTTCCACTACACCAAAAACTATCATCTGGAACCGTTTTGAACTATTCCTAATGGTATTTGGAATGGTTCTGAATCGTTCCAGAATGGCTTGTCGCTAAAAATCTGGAACGGTTCAAAACCATTCCTCTTTTTCTTTTGGAACAGTTCTAAACTGTTCCAGTTGAGTCAGAAACCGTTCTTGTTTCTTTGTTTAGAACAGTTCTGAACCGATCCAGTTCGGTCAGAAACCGTTCCTAATTTTACTTTTGGAACGGTTTTGAACCGTTCTAGTTGGGTCAGAAACCATTCCTAATTTTAACCATTTCATTTGGATTAAAACCGTTTCTATTTTTACTTTTGAAATGGTTCTAAATCATTCTAGTTTGGTCAAAACCATTCCTATTTTTACTTTTGGAATGATTTTGTTGTTTTTCAGAAATGCTTTAAATCGTTCCAAAATTCTAATTCTATGATAATTGTAAACCATTCTAATCTTTTTATTTTAAAATAATAAAAAATAGTTTATGAACAATTATTTCCAATTCTTAAGGGATTAGAACCTTTCTAAAATGTAAAATAGAAATAATTTTGTAGATTCCAAAATATAGCATTGACTCATCCATACACTTTCATAGAAATTCTATTTCATTATATACAATTCTTTCTTTATAACAAAGGCATTGAATGCCATAAGCATTATAGAAGACAAGGTACCACAAAACTCATATTTAATGATATAAATCCTTTGCATACACCATCATAAAATTCATTACATATTAGTGCTCAAACTCAATTTCTAACTTATGTGATAACTATGGTAGAGATCCACAAGCTTTGATGACTTCCTTATTTAAAAATTTTGAAGCATCATTCACAAGCTTTCTTAGAACCTACCAATATGAAAGAAAATATATATATAGTTAGTAACATAAATGTATATGCCAGCTGCTAAAAATACTACTTCTCAACAAAATTCACATATAAAACCATTTCTAAAAAACTATAGGTGTAGTTCTGCAAATCAACAAATATTTCACCACATGAATCCCTACAATTGACTGCATAAAATGCAATCTATGTCCCTTTAGGTCTTTTTCGACATTTTGCATTTTTCACTTTTTGTGAGAGAAACATTTGCCTTCAAATTAAGAATTAAGAATCCAAAAGAAAAAAAAACATTTTTAAGAAAATGCAAACGAATTGCTCAGATGGAAAATCACAAATGCCAGAGTTGGGAATTTAAGTACATTGATTATTAAGAAGATATAATTAGAGCAAAGGTCTTCCTCAGTGACCAAACGGTTAGATATATATGAAATGCAGACCATTCGATTAAATTCTCTCAAAGAATCACAACAAACTCTTGCAAGAGATCTTCCACCAAACTCTTTCTCATTAGGACGAATTAAGAAGTTAGCTAAAAGGTCTTCCTCAGTGACCAAATGGTCATCCATCAGTGTCAAACTTCCGACTCCATGTAACGTCCCGATCCCACATATAATATTGTTTGCTTTGGGTCAAGGGACCTGCACGGCTTTGCTTCTGGTAGGCCGAACACCTGCTCCCACCAAAACGCGTTATATGTGGTACAAGGGCGCTCTCATAAGCGATGTGGGACTTTATTCCCACCCCTACATAGGACGCGGATTCAAGAAGTCCTCTCCCACCCTTAGAGGAGAGCCATCCTTGGCTCTAGTACCAAATATAACGTCCCGGTCCCACATATAATATTGTACACTTTGGGTCAAGGGACCCGCATGGCTTTGCTTCTGGTAGGCCGAACACCGGCTCCCACCAAAACGCATTATATGTGTTACAAGGGCATGTCTTTATAAGGCCCTAGTTAGGACGCTCTCATAAGCAATGTGGGACTTTGTTCCCACCCCTACATGGGACACGGATTCAAGAGGTCGAGCCTAAGCATTCGGGGATTAAAGTTAACCCTAATCGGTGACACACGTACTCCCGTGCGCCCACACGTAGACCTTGTCTAAATGTACATGCACAAGGGAATTTCACACATGCCAATATCATGTACGCAGAAGCTGTAGGTATCATTGCATAACAAGAGAAGGGAACTAAAACAAAATCACATCTACAAAAGATTACATGAAGTACAAGATATACAGGATGGAGATAGGAGACAAAATGGATAAATCCAATCAAGACCCCAATACAAGATCAACCACACCACAGCCCTAAACACATCAAGAAAGACCTATATGCATGTCAATGTCGTTCTCCGACGGAGTGATCACATCCACTCCTCGAGCCCTAACAGGGCATCTACCGTCTCCCTTGGAGTCTGGTTGACCGACGAGGGGTCGGTAGCGGGACTTGAGCCTACAACACCAAGGACAACTCATAATTCAACAAAGCATAAGCAACAATAAGTTAACGCATATTGTATCTAGTAGAATAAAGAACAATGAACAAATTCATAGAGGCCCAAGATCGTGTACTAGGCAAGTTTTGCAGTCAAATAGAGCATGCTATCAGAATCAATGTATACATGTCATGTACTTGACCAGGTGGCTACTACATTTGCCATATACTCCTTGTTGGGATCTTACTTACTGAGAACACCATTGACCGGGCCAGGGTATGAATGGGTCTCGGTTTCCTGAGTTCTGAAAGCCCCAAGACATAAACACACTATAGCGGTACCATACATACTACGCCAGAGTCAACCCTGTCGGGTATCCTAAGGCTGCGGCTAAGTAGTGCCTGACCATATTGAATCAATTATATACTAGAACTTGAATAAACCATGCATATCATATTGAGAATGTTACCATACATGCAACTCATACAATACTCAAGTTAATAGCAATAAACAAACATCTCAAACAAATCGAATACATACACTATCGGAAAGGGCATAACGATGACTAAGAGTGTGCATAGGAATGGAGGGCAATAATCATCAATCAATATGCCATGCAACTCAATTTACTGGAATCAAGGTACTTTATTAACCAACCTTAATCTAGTTATCCAGTGTTTCTAACCGTGCATGATGATGTAGTTTTAAGTTATCCGATACATAGTTATCTTTCGCACGTGTTGCATTGTATTAGAAAAGTGTATCGAAGTCCCTCAAACCAACACCCATGGGAAGGTGCTTAACACTGGACAGCACACATGAACGGGTCATAGCCCTCAGGCCCATTCATGCGATTCTCGTGTTCCATTGGGCAAGTTAAGGGTCCTCAAGTGAAGGCCCTATAAGGTCCATTTCCTACTTACTATTTACTGATGTTCTCTAGAAGACTTTCTTTACATAATTCACGAGCCATGAGGCTTGGGATTATAACCTAAAAAGGTCCTTTGGTTGGGTTAAATGTAGGAGAATGGATATTAGCACTAAGAGGTTCAGTTATAGACTCAAGCTCCTGAAGCAGAGTGCTTCAGGGCTGACCGGTCGGTTCTAAAGCCGGATCGGTCAGATTTCGGTTCTAGAAGTGTCCGATCGATCGGTTCTGAAGCCCAATTGGTCAGGTAACAGGGATCTGTACAGAACGACTGAATTGAATCTTGCACCCCGTGTACAATAAGGATCAACACATCCATTACAAGAGGGCTGTATATCACCACACTGGAGAGTATAGAGACAACTAATAACAATCACCATGTACAAACATGCGTCCATCCAAATCGTGCTTATACTTGCCTCAAACAAGTTTTTCCCGTGAATAGTTGTCCTTTGGCTCCACTTGACCGTTACACACAATTCTAACAGCTATGCATGCAAAGCAAAGAGAACAAAGCGTTAATGACATACAAACAACGATGGAAGACATAGAGACTCACAGGATGATCAAGAACCAAGAACTTACCGTAGAGTACACAAAAGAAGGATCGGAAACATGAGTGCAACAGGGTTTTCCCCTTTTTGGCTTACTCGTGGGGAGAAGAGTAGAGAAGAAAAGAAGAAGAAGCAGCGACGTTGAGGGGGAGAAAAGAGATGAGTCAGTGAATCTTTACATATATAAGATAAGATAAGGATGGACTAGTTATAAAGAAGTCCAAAAGCTTAGGTTAATTACAGTTTGAGTCAATTAACGGTCCAACGGAAGCAACCGACGTCGTTCACATACGAGTCAGTTACGGAAGTTGATGAGCTTGACGAAAGACACGTGATGACGCCAAGATGATGCATGAATGATAACGTCTTACAAAATAAAAAATTATGAAAAAGGGCTCATGTCTACTTATTCCAGGTTAAACTCAACCCAACTACCTATCCATGACCCAAAACGAATCTCAAACAGACAGAAACACAAGCATAAACCTAATTCGCTATCAATGTACATCAAAATACATTAATTAGTCGTTAAACCGGATTAAGCTGGGCCGGAGTGTTACACTCCATCTAAACAATATTCTTACAGAACAGCAAGAATAACAAAATGCTATAAGTAAGTATGTGATGCATGTACCTAGTAAATGAGAATGATGGCTAGTCATAACCCATTGAAATCAAGGCATGTGATAGCATGGAAGCTCTTCTTCATATTGCTTTTCAATGGATGGACAGCTTTCACCATAAATTAAGGGTCCCATTGTTTAACAACGGTTCAGCTATCTATTCAGTAGGTTTTTTTTTCTTTTTAAAAAGTCAACACATTAAGAAGTTAATACAGAAAGCTAAAGTTTTGAGGGAACAAGAAGCTTCAGCAAAAAGAGTTTGTATGAAAGGAAAAATAGGATCACAGAACGAAAAATAAAGAGAATCTCAAATATTTAGAATAGATGATGACATTATCGTCCTGTTGGTTTCAAGGAAGAAACAAATTAATTATTTTGAAAGAGAGAGAGAGAGAGAGAGAGAGAGAGAGTTTTCGAATTGTGTAAGCACCTTAGCAACTGTCCCATTTATTCCACTAAGCAATACATGTGACTTACTCAACCTGTAAAAAAAGACAATATTCATGATCAAACAATACAGAAAATGAAATAAATTCATAAAAAGTATGATACTAGAATAATCAAAATAAAAAGAAAGAAAAAAAAATTCAGTATGATAAAAAAAATTGAAGGCTATAGATTTTAAACAAGCAACCAGAACTCATAAATGGGAGATAATTCCATTTTGTTGGGATCTACAACAGCTAAGAAGTTAAATCTCTTTTTTTTTTTAGCATCAACCAAAATTTTAATAAGCTCATTTTCGTAAGGAATGGAAGGAAATCAAGAAGCCTTTCTGATATATATGAATGCCATAGGTCTCAAACCAATTCAAGTAGAAACCCAAACCATACCTTCTTTGCGCATCAACACCCCATATGCGAATTTGGCGATCATAAAGAGTAGTTTCTTGTGTATTCAACTCCTCACCATCCATGTTTATATGCAATCTATGTGGAAGGGGGAAAAATAATGTAGAAATCACCTACTCAGTGATATAGATAAAGAAGGTTACATATAAAATCATATTAGAATAACAAATAGCTTCTCTTAATGATGGTTCCCAAAACAATGTCAGTTGTTATAATGTTAACTTCATCTTGCATCTTGTTAACAGAAAATAAAACTTGTGAATTAAGTAATACCAGGTTTTTTATTGAGCGTTTGAAGGATAGCAATGCTGTCGATTTTTATTGCTTCGAAGCTATTTTCAAGTGTTCTTTTTCACTTGCCAAGTTGGTCTATACAACCGTAGATGCTTACATAATACTTGCAAGCACATCGATAATCATGAGGCCTCCTCTCAATTGAGATTATTTTAGCATCGTGCCACGCTTGTATACAAAAAACAATTGCTTTTTAACTAGTTAATCATGAAAGGATACACCAATCCAGTTCTAGACAACCAGCTAATCTAAAATGTGGTTCCCATGCATTTGGAAAGCATCCAAAAAACCAAGTTGATTGACAGATCCTAGCCTCTCTCTCTCTCATGGCTACATATAATATTCTATTGTTAGTATCAATTGATCAGTTGGTTTTTAGTATAAGCTCAATCCACAATGGGGCCCATAGTTTGGGTAGCTGCCCAAGCAAAGTGGATTGTTGTTTACCATCATCACCAAACATACCTTTTGAAGCAATTAAAACTTCAAATTACTATAAATTCTAGTAATTGAAACAAATGGCATGCGGGCATTACTTTTTCTCGTTCTGAAATTGCGGCATCAGGATAAGCTGAAAATACACATATATCCATACCAGGCCTCAAGAAACACCTGCAATCTGATGGAGTTGCTTTTCTCGACCTTAAGCGAAGTTCATAAATCGAGACTATCTCCCCTGTCCCAGATCCATGGTGTTCAAATTGCACAATTACATTTTCATTCTTAACTCCCACATCCTTTGTTCTATGCCATGACCCATCATGAAATGCCTCAAATGCTGTTAAAATGACACCAATCCATTATGTCAAAAAAGAATGCTGGAAGTCATCATCAAAAAGCACACTAACCATTTAGATTGGAAAAACTAATAGAGAACTTATTTCAAACAAAATTTGACTTTACACCGTTGATTGCAAGTTCAAGAAATTATGTTGATCTCCTCACATCACAACCCCTCTCTCTCTCTCTCTCTCTTGCACACACACACACATGCACACCAACACCAACAACAACTTCAAGTAGAATCAGCATGGAGATTCAAAGAATTAAAAAAAGACTAATTCAAATGTACTGATACTATAGCATTGGTGCAGATTATGATGAATCAAATCCACAGTAACAATTTTAATGCTTACGGCGTGCATCAATTGGATATTTGCAGCGAGAGGGATGCTTCCTGTTCATGATAATTGAGAGAGCTTTCTTCCAATGCTCAGTGTCTGAATCCGCAGTCCACAAAATGATATTTCTAATGCCCTGAAACATGGGAAAATGTGATAGTAATCAGTGCCAAAACACCAATTGGAAGTTGAAATCCATTACTTAAAAATCCATATTACACAAAACTCAAAATTTAGTTGGCTGAAATCTTCTTTCTAAATCTGTTTAAATGAATAAACAAACATTTCATAGTACTTCTATCTTCGTGTCTCCTGCCTGTGGTGCCTAGCCTGATGCATGTCAATCTGTTAAAAAAAAAAAAGGAATTCGAGTAAGACCCCATGTCCCATTTGCCCACAAATTTTCCTATTGGGCCCACTATTCTTGGCTCAAACCAGTTCACAAAATAGCCACTCTGGGCAGTGATTTCCCCATAGGCAACTAAACTCATCAATTTGAGTGGGCCCCACTATTAGAGTGAATTTGTACAGAAGGCTCACATTATATTGGGCCACACAAAGGTGTCCCCCGGTCTCGTCCCATTATGCATATGCTTCCATCAACAATCTTTTTTTCTTGTTTTGAACAGTAACAGGTAAAATTTTGTCAAAAAAAAGCACCAACCAGACAACCAAATAGACCAATAAAAAGAAGATAAATAATGCATAAAAGCACTATAGCCTCAACACCCCAACTAGCAAGACACCTAAAGAGAAGAGAGAAAAAAAGAACTATAGTACATCTACAAAAAGAAAAAGAGCAGCAAACACTCAGAATCATTCCCGCATCAAAAGACCTTTCCTTAGCCATCCCATCTGCCATCTCATTGCAGACAGAAGTATATGCACCAAAAGGCAGGAGATTATTTGCAGATCCCCCCATCTAATCAATTTGATTAACTAAAAAGTCTCCATTCACAGAATGCAGTAAAAATCACAAGATGATGACTTTAAGGATGACCTTGTGGTAGAATACCAGTCCAATTGGAGAGTCAAGAACCATGCCAAAAAAGCATTCTATTTTTTATGCTAGAAAAGTGCACGCAAACCAACATAAATCATTACTTGATGAACAAATTATACCTAGTGTCATAACAAATTGTAGAACACTGTCGATCTTGCTGCACCCATGATCATGCCTGCAAACCAAAATTGCAATGATAATTATCTATATGGGGTTGTCTTTGTGAGTTCTCTATTCTACTGAGCCCCACTTGAAAACCATATTCAAAGTCAACAGTAGCAACATGAGTCATATCACTAAAGAAGGACAACAAATCTCAAATTGGCATTCCATGGAAATGAATGAAACAGAGTACTCTACGGAGAGCAAAAGGCATTTTTGTTGAGAAAATTGAACTTCTCCTTTGTTAGTGAAAGATTGCTACAGAAATAGAAACTAAGAAAGTGGGAGAGAGATACATGAGATGGGGTTCTTGTTACATTTAGATATGGCAGTTGAGGATTCTTTTAATTATGCCAAAAAAGAAAAAAAAAAGATAAGCTAAGATGGTAAGCAGCCAAACAATAGTCATTGTCAACATCATCAACAACAAAAACAATAATAAGACAGAGATAGTTAGAACTTGGGAAGGCTTAAGATGTTCGGGGTGCCTTCAGTAGGCCAACATCACTTCTTTGCTCAATACCAATGGTGTGTACATTTCAGGACTAAGAAGAAACTCATGCATTATTGATTTTGGTGAAAAGGACAACTGGAAATTTGCCTATTATAAAATCTATTTCCCACACCGCTCCAAATGAAGTACTCAATGTTCTGAAGTACCCCCACCAACAATATCTGCCAAAATTAAATTTGAGTTAACTTCCAAAAACATCCTTATAGTTAAGTTAATAACATGAAAATGTACCTGTATGGTGATGATAATGATGAAAATGATTACAATAATGACATATACAATGAGAAATCACCTTCTTTATTCTACAACCAATTACACAAGTGGATTTAATTAAAACTTCTTCCGGCCTAAGCTGAAGAAGTTGCAACATCAAGGAAAAGGAACATAATCAATAGATTAGTGACCAAATCCCACCTGAATCATGCTAATAATTGCAGTGAGAGAATCTAGATTCATAGCTTAAATACCTTAGCAGTAGCACTTGCACATTCTATGACATCCTGGTAACCTGCATCTGTCAAGTTCCAAATTTTTATATTGGGTTATACCAGTTTGTCGGGTTTGAGTTGGGTTAAGAGGGTCGGATAAATTGATTTAACACAATTGGGCCTGAGTTATTTGACCCTTTTAGGCCAAAGGACTCTTTTTGGAATTTCATAAAACTCACTATAAAGCAGGGAGCCTTCCTTGCAATTTAGAAAAAACTTCTACATAAAATAAACCCTTAGGGCTTTCCCCATTCTTCCATCTTCTTCCTCTCTTCTGTAACCAAGCCCTAGAGGTTCTCCCAGGGGAGGGGGTGGGGAACCAAGGTTGAATCTTTTGATCTTCAAATTTGCTCTTGGCTTCGAGATTCAGGCAAGTGGATAACTGCAAACAATATCTTCTTGGTTACTTTGTTTAATCATATGTTCTAAACATGATTTATTTGTTTGGTTTAATGTTTTTGGTTAAGAGATTAACAGTGGAGATTGATTTTGATTGAAACCAAGTAAGTGCTTAAGGTTTAATGTCTTTGAATCTAGATTTGATTTATATATATTTATATATATATTTATAAAAAAAGAAAAAAAATGGCAAGTAGCAGCGCTGCCTGGCATGCCTAGGCAGCGGGCCTGCTGCCTGGGCCGGCTACCTGGCGGGCCGGGTGGTTAGTCTGGGCCGAGTTAGCCCAGTTTTTTAAAAAAAACATATATATTTGTATAAATAAAGATGATTAGAATTTTTGAATATTAATTATAATGTTTAGAGGGTTATAGTTTGGTTAACGATTCTAGTATGCTTATAGAGATTTGATTCCATTAAATTAATTTTAATTCGATGTTATTTGAAATTTAGCTTGGATTATTTATAAATTTAATTGAGAATTATGTATTTTGATTAATGTTTATTTAGATTAATTTGAAATTAACTAAGATGTATTTGGTAATTAATAAACCTTACTTAGATTGTATTTATGATTCTAATTTGGATTTTTAATTTGAGTTTGATTCCAAACTGGGGTCCGAGATTTGTACCTTTAGTTTTGTATAAATTAATAAGGTGTATTTATACACAACAATGATATTAAAGAATTAATTATTTCCTTTTCCCTTTTGATCATGACTTGATTTAACTTTGGATTTGGAAGTTGAACATCTTTTACCTATTTTGTAAAACACACTAAATATTCATAATTGGATTAGATGAATTATGTCTTTAAGAAAGTTAGTTAAATGTTCACATGAGAATTAGATTAAATGCCTAATAGGAATGTGAGGTTCAGGATGCACTACATAATAGGTACCAAAAGTAGTATATCGGCATCGTGGATTCACATTTCATTGTGATTGAGGGTTGGCTCTCATATGTATGTTTAACCAACTATGACCGTTAGGTGGTTTAGTGCTTACCCTTGCAAAACTTGAATTGATACACATTCATAATACATTTTTTATTATAAAAGTCTAAGTACTCAAATTGTTAACGGTTTGATTATTGGGATTAAGGGTGTTATATCATAACTCATTCTACATCAGTATACATATGTATTTGTAGATATGTATATTATCTGTGGGAATACCCGTTTCTGTTATTATTTGCGGGATTACTTGTTTCTATTATTATCTGCGGGATTACCCGATTCTGTTATTATCTGCGGAAATTCCCATTTTTGTTATTATCTACGGGATTATTTGATTCTGTTATTATCTGTGGGAATACCCGTTTCTATTATTATCTGTGGGATTACCTGATTCTGTTATTATCTGTGGGAATACTCGTTTCTATTATCTATATGCGGGTTTACCCGTTTCTGTTATCTGTATACGAGATTACCCGTTTCTGTATATTTATTAGCGGGAATACCCGTTTCTGTGCATTCATGCCATTGGGGTTTGCATCTGATATATTTTGGGTTAAAATGAATGTTATCTTTAATTTAGTTGATTAATCCAATTCTTGCAGTTTACTCTCTTGCCAGATTATGTCAATCCAACCCACTACTTTTGGTGTCTAGGTTCTGTTACCAGTGCCGAACTGGAAGGTCAGGCAACGCAGAAAATTCCGCCAAAAGGCGGAGTTGTTGATTGGAGCACCGATGACATCATCTATGCAGTCCTGGTGTGGTGCAGAGATCGAAAACTTTAGATTATGTAATAAGGCCATGTTTGGGCTATTAGTTTATTTAATTAAATTTATTTGTTTTGAAATTATAACTTTAATTGTTATGCTTCGAAGCACTTGACTTTGATTTTATTATTAATGAGATTTGTTACATGGTTGTTATGTGATATCCGTCTGCGGTGAGTATGGATTTTAGTTCCGCGTGTGATTATGGTTGCTTGATCACCAAGCATAGCTTCACGAAGGACTTCGATCCACCCGGAATTGGAGCTCGTATTGTTTATGTTAGAAAAATTTTAATTAGCCCCAATTCTCACACCCCTGGAACCGGGTTTTAGATCCGGCCTAGTTTTAGGCGTGTGACAGCATCCCCATGTGATGATTAGAAAATCTGTTTTTGTCAAGTTAACATACGAAAGTAGAAGTTATTTAATGCCAAAAGATGTGGAAAAGTCACTAATAATAGTATAAAAAAACTTGAATAAGAGAAGTGATAAAAAAATTGCTAAAAAATGTTGACCTATACTACCTAAAATAACATAAAAAACTGCATGTGACAGGTTATTAAAAAAATCAAGATCAAGATTCTGATGAATTATATGATTAGAAAAAAAAACACCCTCAGTGTGTGGAGCCCACAATTCCGTGAGCCAAATTAAGCACCCTTGTCTGTCATTCAACACTCCAAGAGTCAAAAGGCTCTAAAAGTCGAAAAAACACTAGTTCTAACCCTCTGAAGGCATCATAGAAGTGAAACAGAGCAAAAATGGGGATGAATAGTAGCCATTTTGGCCCTGTTTGTCAGTGATCAAGGGCTACGGTCGCCCCCTCCCAGTCTTCTTTTCTTGCATTTTAAGTCTCCTTTTTCATGTATTTTCTTATACTAACTAAATTTGGATCACATCTAAAACTAGAGGGAGAGGTTATAAATTTTTAAAACTTGTAAACAACCTGCATCCTCACAGTCAGAGCATCTGAACCCACGTAGACAAAAGGAAATTAATGATAAATTGTAATTACTTTTCTTATTCTTTTTAACACTTGAAGTGTGTGAATGCTGGACTTGAATCCGTTGCATTTTACATCACATTTCGAGCACGATTAGAAGACGAGCACCGTCCGTGGGGATTGTTTTTGCTCTAATTTGTGATCAAATTTGGCCAAAAGACGTGAAAAACTACTAAAATGCATGAAAAAAGTGCTGAAAAAATGCTGAAATATGCTACTATGAGCTAATGACCATGGGGAATTGTGTAAAATAGCCTGTGGCCACAAGGGGTAATGTAAAATGTGCAGTGACCATGGGTCTATGGCCACTGACATGTTTTGACTCCAGTTGACTGTTTGACTACTGAAGGCACCCATGCAAGACCTTGATGTCTATAATAGGTTTGGAAGCATTCATGGAAGAACTTTGCACTTCGAAGTGCATCTTTTTGTCACACAAATGAAGGCATTTGGCACCTCAAAGTGCATACTCTTGCTACTTAAATGAAGGAACCTTACACTTTGAAGTGCACAGACCAAATTAACACCCTTTTATGCAAAAGAAGAGTATTGATTTGGTCCAAAATGCTCTATGTTACTGGCTGCATGATCACCAGTTCATTTATAAAACCTAAATAAATATTTATATCAAACCAGTCATAAGAGCAATAACATTGTAGTCATGGCTTGTCTGGCGTCTTGCACTGATGCATCCCATGTGATCATTGTGGTAGTGGTGTAGGCTTGATCTTATGGGCCTTATCTCTTTGATTGAATCCAACCCTCTCTTGCATATCAGTTTGACATAGATTGCCTTAAAATGCTACAAAATTTGGTAACCAAGTATAGTCAGCATATCATGCTTTTAAGTCTAACTATATAGTCCTGGAATGCTGCAGAAATTCTGATAGCTAGGACGATCAGTATAGCATAATGAGATTGGTTTTATACCTATTTTTTACTATTCCAGCTCAAAACCATTTTGGTTCAGAAGGCATTCATAAGCCATTCTGGCTAGCCCAAGAGGTAGCCATGTTGGTTATGACACTAATATAGACCTTTGGTCTTACTGTCTTTGTCATGCCTCAAACCGAGAATTGGGGATCAAAGTGGGCCCCGAGGTGTGCATACGTAATCCCGTAGCGACCCATGCCAAGAAAAGATATGCACGAATCGCTAAAAGGGAGATTCCACAGGAACGTATGAGGTAGTTTCACAAACATGTATATTAAGATTCAATCAATAAAGCGGAAGCTTGTGAAATACATTTGTAGTGATCATAAGCAATAATAAAGCATCATCCGTTTCTAATTATGCTTAAGTCTGTTAATTAACCATCTGCCAACTTAAGAAAACAAAAAACTAAAATACAGTTATATAAAATCCAAAAACACATCGATCCATCCCTGACTCCAAATTACCACAAGTCTAAGCAAAACTAAACTTAACAACTCAAAAGGAAACCCATTGACGCTCTATGTAGGATGACTAAGTGAATACATCGTCTTTGTTCCACTCTTCTACTCGCCGAGGTACCGTTGAGGTTCCCTCCGAGGGGGCATCGTTTACCGTGCCAGCTATGGGTTCAATACCTGTAACACCAAAGATAATACTGTTAATATGATACTTAAGCAAATATAAAGATATATAAGACCATGATGATCTATTAAATGAATTAGAGAGCACATTGATTAAAAGAGACAAAAAATCGTAAACTAGGCATATTGTGCATGAAATAAGTATGAATAACAAATCATGAATTGGATATTGTAATATACTAGTTGGCATCCATGAGGCTATATTCTCTCTAAGGAGAGCGTATAATATACAGAAGGGAATATTACTAGGGTATTAGTCTAGCTTCCTAAGGAGCGTTGACCTTCTCCTTCGTAAACTACTATAGTAGTGACATAAGGGGTATCCAAATTAGTCTCGTCGAACATAGTAAGGGTACAAGTTAAGTGGTGCCGACTCAATGTATCAAAGCTGTCCTGAATTCATTGTTAGATTTTGTCGACTCAATCCATCAGTTGATGTAATAAATTGATTAATTTCTTTATTTATCAATAATATCATGCTTTACTTTCATGAGATGAATGTTATTTTACTACTTCATGTACATAACCAATACATATGACATAATGGTTCATGAGTTGAACCGAGTCCCATTAGTATATTAGATGTGATATATGTGCATGGATAAGATCCACATGCGGAAAATATATGTCATAAATCTTATACTTAAATAGCTTCACAACCAGTATTGAGACTGGGCATCTTATTTGATAAGGTTGCAGCACTTTGATCACTATGAGATAGTGTGATTTGTCTCGATCATCAGAATGTAAGATTCTGGATCACGATGCTGGTACATTGGATGTATTGAAGGACCATGAGATGCACCTTATGGAATTCCGTCTCAATAATAAGGTATGCTCTCATAATTCCCTAGCAATAGGCTCTCAATCCTGAGACATTGATGAACTCAAGTTTCTATCTACTCATTTGCTTTGAGTTACCAATGAGTGAGGCCGACTGTAGGTTAACACCTCAGTGTCTTGGGTATGTGGTAGTAGAACTGTGGGACGTTGAATGATCAAGATGGAATCTATCTCTATTATCCCCTTGTGCCAATTCATGGATTTGTCATTAGTAAGTGCGCACCCATCTCAATTAAGAGTTAATTGAATGGTACTGATGATTATTGTGATTAATTGGGGCTCAAGGATAATAAAATGTGGAACTTATATTGGAAGAGATAGATTTATTCCAATTGATCTACGGATATTGATAGAGGGGCCTACTTGTGGTATTTGGAAAGTTTAGGGTCTTCATTGTAATTTATTCCTAAGACTGGAGTTCAATTACATTTATATAGTAGTGTTATTTGCAATTAACTGTGGGCCCGGACTGTACATGAGACGTGGGGTTGCGGTGTTCCAGTTGGAGCCAGCTTTCTAAGGAATCCCTAGTGGTCCCCACGCTATCCCAAGTTATTGGAAAATACTAATCCGACTTGAACTCTAGAAAGAAGGGATTAGAAAGGAGAAAGTTGCTTTGGAAGTAAGACTTCTATTTCAATTAGGCAATGAAGAGATTTGTAAGTTTATAAAATCTCTTGGACGTCCAGAAGAGTCTCTCTCACGCCCAAAACCCTTTTGTGCAAGAGTTGCACGAGTTTCTCTCTCCTTCTCTCTTCTAGTTCCTTGAAGTTTCGAGTTGGGATTTCTCCTGAAGATTCCACTACTCTTCTTGAGAAAAGAAGTCCAATTCGGGTCATAGCGTGGAAGGCTAAGAGGTGTTAAAGAAATCCATTAGAGCACTGCGGATCTCCAAAGGTATGATCTACTTCTTGCATGTCGTAGATTATTATGGATGTTTAGTGCTGGTAGAATATTTACTGTACATGGTCACGAGATTGAGGGTAATGCATCCTGGATTGGGTTTTGGTCTTATGGATAGTTGATCCCTGTGTCAAGTGGGTCAAAAGTTTTGAAAATCTATCCACGAGACCCACCTACTTCCAACAATTGGTATTAGAGTCATACCTCATCTCTAATCATGTTAGATCAATAATCTTGTTCTAATATTTGCATGAGATGTGAAGAGGATAGAGAAAGGGCTATGATAGGATCAGTGTTTATTGGGTTTGCTTGCTTTTGTAGTAGATACATGTTTGGAAAGTCACAAAAGGTTTTAATCATGATAGGAGGATGATAAGACGCCATTAGAAGTATACTGAGATCATTAGAGGTGACTGGGGACAGCAGGAGCCGAATCTGAAAAGGAACCCAAATTTCTGGGTTCGTCAGGTCGGTTAGTCAAATGGACCACTATGGCTGTAGAGGGCGACCCCCGCCGGGGGCGCTGCCCCCGGACCCCCGCTGCGTAGGGGATCTTGTATCGTGGTGGCAAAAATTTGGCATCTTGTTTTTCCATTGTGGTTTGGCAACCTGGTTTTGTGAGATGCTTTGTTGTATGAGATACTAACTTGTAGGTGATAATGTCCTCTCCACATGGCCCACATGTTTTTCTTTCCTTTTAATTATTGGTTTATTTATGGCTAAGTGTAAAGGGCATCATGGTTTCCTTGGTTTCCCATGAAAGGGCAAGGCATGGTGAATTTCCCTATAGCCCTTTTATTTTTATGTTTAGATTACCATGTAAGTCTCATTATAGAGACATAGGAATTTATGTATTTTTTAAAATTTGTAAATTCTGGAGATGTCCGAAACAAAGAAGGAAAGAGAAACTGGACTCCTTATCAAAGAGTTTGAAGATTACCAAAAGGTGTTTTGGAGATGCCCAAAGAGTTTGAGGAATCCCAAAGTTTTGGAAAGTCTAGAAGTCTAAGAAGTCTTTTCCGCCTGGGCCATGTGGAGGAGAGGACTAGTCTTTTATTACAGCACTTTCTATTTATGGATGAATGCTTATTTTAGAGTATTTCCATATCTGATCCAAACATAGCAAATTCCAAAATTGGTCAAATCAAATTAATTTTTGGAAAGAGTTCTAATTAAAGTTGGTGGGCCCATGAGATGGATCTATTAGTAACACTAATTTTAGAAACTGGGCTTTCCTTAAAATAACTTAACTTGGAACCAATCATTGGTCTTATCATGAGATGAATTTATAGCTATATTTGATGGACCCATACACCTATAAGAAAATCCTCAACTCTAAAATATTAAGTGGGAGCGGGGCATTTATATTTATACAAATCCCCATAGTTTTCCACCATAGGTCCATTGTAAGGAAAGTATTAGCCTTGCGCCATTTTGAGAATGGCCATTCCCCACGGAGGGCTTGTATTTATCTGGATACTGGATATGGATCTCCTATGGATAGTGTTGATAAGACGGGGTGGGAGCCCACTCCCCAAGGAGGAGCTGCCCGCAACGGTTGTCATGCAATGCTAGTTGGTGGGTCACACTTAACTAAAATAATGATGTAGTATCCCCAAGGATTTGCTTCATGTATTTTAGAAACTGAAGCTAATCGGGAGTCATACATCATTTGGTATGAGATACCTAGATAGTAATGAATGAAGGGGATCATGGATAGTTAGTCTTAACCCAAATTTTGACCAACTTTGGTCCGCACCAGTCTAGGAGGTATTCGCACTCCCCAAGGAGGCATACCCCGCAGGATTGGGATTCCGATGTATTCTGAATTTTGTGGTTATGAGGATTCCTACATAAATTTGGTAGAATACTAAACCCTAATGTCATTTAAATTCATTAATTGAATGTATGGTTATGTGCTACAGTATTACAAGCATGAATTCGAATACTTTCAATCCACTTACGACCATCCTCAACTAGAATAAGTTGGTGGGATCCAACTATGTAGACTGGAAACGGAATCTGGATATTGTCCTGACAGCTTCAGGATATAAATATGTCCTTACCAAAAACCCCCTTGAAGAGCTTGGCCCAGATGCATCAGAAGCAGAAAAGGACCTTTACACCAAATGGGCCAAAGACGATGAGATGGCCCGATGTTATATTCTGGCATCCATGTCTAGTGTGCTGCAACACCAACATCAATCTTATAAGACTGCATTTGATTTGATATCAAACTTAAAAGAGATGTTTGCAGAACAAGGCAGACCTACTAGGCAGGCAGCCATGAGGGTGCTCATTAGCACCAAGATGGCTGAAGGTACATTAGTACAGGAACACATGCTGAAGATGATGGACTCATTAAATGAGTTAGATGTACTAGGAGCTGCGATTGATGTAGAATCGCAGATTGACATAATCCTTAAGTCACTACCAGAGTCATTCAATAATTTCAAGGTCAATTATAATATGAATAAAATGAATCTGACTCTAGCTGAGCTATCTAGTCAGCTGGTAGCAACTGAAGGGATTATGAAGAAAAAACCAACTGCCTTAATGATAGAAAAGTCAGATGCCAAGTCCAAGCCAAAAGGCAAAGGGCGGAAAGGCAAAAATAAATCAATTCCAAAAGGTCCTAAGGTGGAGAATGGTCCAACTGGTGGCGTGGCTAATGCTAAAGTTTCAGGGACAAAAGGAAAGTGTTTCCATTATGGTAAGACAGGACATTGGAAGAGGAATTGTCCAAAATATCTGTCTAAGAAAAAGACCCCAGGTATGATTGAGTCACTTATATCTGAAGTTAGTTTTGCAACTGGTACTTCAGAATCCTGGTGTGTGGATTCCGGGGCAACTAATCACATATGTAATATGTTGCAGGGGTTCAGGAAAACCAGGAGGCTAAGTGATAGAGAAATCATTGTCAACCTAGGATCTGACGCTAAGGCGGAGGTTATTTCAGTGGGAGTCATTACTTTATGTTTTTCAAATAATAAATTGGTTTTGTCAGAAACATTATATGTACTGTCTTTAAGGCGGAATTTAATTTCAGTTTCTAGTTTGGTGAATAAAGGTTATTCTATTACTTTTGGTACTGAAGTTGTCATAAAGAGGAATGATACTTTCATATGTTCTGGCAAGGTAACCAATGGACTTTATTTGTTAACTCCCATGATGTATGAGATACATGATACTGAAACAATTAATAGATCATCATTAAAGAGAAAGTCACCTTCATCTAATCCAACAAAACTTTGGCACCTGAGGCTAGGTCATATAAACCTTAACAGGATTGAGAGGCTAGTGAAAGATGGTATCTTACCTTCATTGGTGGTAGAACCAATGTCTATCTGTGAGTCCTGTTTGGAAGGTAAAATGACCAAAAGACCCTTTTCAGCTAAGGGTAATAAGGCCAAAGATTTATTGGAATTAGTGCATACTGATATCTGTGGACCCATTAATGTTAGGGCCAGAGGAGGATATGAGTACTTCATCACTTTCACAGATGATTACTCAAGATATGGTTACATATACCTTATGCACCACAAGTCCGAAGCTTTTGAAAAGTTCAAAGAGTTTCGAGCGAAAGCGGAAAAGCAATTAGGTAAGAGTATCAATACTCTTCGATCAGATCGAGGAGGGGAATATCTGTCTGCTGATTTTATGGGTTACTTACCAGAAAATGGGATTCTATCTCAGTTGTCTGCGCCTGGTATGCCTCAACAGAATGGAGTAGCAGAAAGAAGGAACCGGACTCTTTTAGATATGATTAGGTCTATGCTGAGTTTCTTAAGATTACCTATATCCTTTTGGGGATACGCTTTGGATACTGCAATGTACATACTAAACCTCGTACCATCTAAGTCTATACCAAAGACTCCTCGGGAATTGTGGTCTGGGCGAAAGCCTAGTCTACAACATTTACACATTTGGGGTTGTCCAGCACACGTGCTGAACGTTAAGACGGATAAGTTAGAAATGAAGTCGGAAGTATGCACATTTGTAGGATATCCTAAAGGAACTAAAGGTTGGTTATTCTATAATCCCAGAGAGCAGAAAGTGCTGGTCAGCACCAATGCGGTTTTACTGGAGGAAGAATATATGATGGACCGGAAATTTTTAGAAAAAGTGATCTTGGAAAAGATTCAGGAGCAATCAATTCCAAATCCAAGTATGACCGGACTTGAGGAAGAACCGCCCTTACCAGACCCAGTAGTTACACCAATACCTCGTCATAGTGGGAGGACTGTCAGACCCCCTGACAAGTTCTCATTCTTAGGAGAGTCTTATGAAGCAATCCCAAAAGAGCCGGAATAAGATCCCTCTAACTATGATGAAGCAATCAATGACTTAAACTCGGGACGCTGGCAAGATGCTATGAAAGCTGAGATGGAGTCTATGTACTCAAATCAGGTCTGGACACTTGTGGACTTGCCTGCCAATATTAAACTTATTGGGTGCAAGTGGGTCTACAAGAGAAAAAGAGGACCAGATGGAAGAGTGGAGACCTATAAGGCTAGGCTTGTTGCGAAAGGATATACACAGAAAGAGGGGATCAATTATGAGGAAACCTTCTCGCCGGTAGCCATGCTCATATCCATCCAGATACTCTTATCCATTGCGGCTCATCTCAATTACGAGATTTGGCAAATGGATGTCAAGACGGCGTTTCTCAATGGCCATCTTGAGGAAGACATCTATATGGTGCAGCCAGACGGTTTTGTAGCTAAAAACCAGGAGCAAAAAGTTTGCAAGCTGCAGAAGTCTATTTATGGACTGAAGCAGGCATCCCGAAGCTGGAATACCCGTTTTGACCAGGCAATCAAGTCATTTGTTTTTTGTCAAAATCTGGATGAGTCATGTGTGTACATGAAAAGTGAAGGTGACAGGGTAGTTTTTCTGGTTTTTTATGTCGATGACATCCTTCTCCTCGGGAAAGACATAGGAATGTTGTCAACGGTAAAAGTTTGGTTAGCCAAGACTTTTGATATGAAGGACTTGGGAGAAGCTAGCTACATCCTAGGGATTAAACTCTATCGAGACAGGAAAAATAGGATGATTGGCTTATCCCAAGCTGCATACATAGATAAGGTGCTAGTACGGTTTGCAATGCAAAACTCCAAGAAGGGTATCACACCTTTCAGGCATGGAGTGCACCTTTCCAAGGATCAGTGTCCTAAGACACCCGAGGAAAAGGAGCAAATGAGGTCGATACCATACGCTTCGGCTGTTGGTAGCCTCATGTATGCTATGTTATGTACTAGACCAGATATCTGTTATGTAGTGGGCCTAGTCAGCAGATATCAATCTAATCCAGGACCTGAACATTGGACTGCTGTAAAATGTATTCTCAAATACTTGAGAAGGACTAGAGATTACATGTTGATTTATAGCAGTGATGAGTTGATTCCAGTCAGATACACAGATTCTGACTTTATGTCAGATAAGGATTTTAGGAAATCCACCTCTGGTTATGTATTTATGCTTGGAGGCGGAGCTATCAGTTGGAGGAGTATAAAACAAGAATGTACCGCTGATTCAACCTTGGAAGCTGAATATGTAGCAGCTTGTGAAGCAGCTAAGGAAGCAATATGGCTTAAAAGATTCCTTTTGGAACTTGGGGTGGTACCTTTGGTACGACAGCCACTCACAGTTTATTGTGACAGCAGCGGGGCAGTCGCTCAGTCAAAGGTACCCAGAAGCCATAAAAGCCAAAAGCATGTACAGAGGAAGTATCACTTAGTCAGAGAGATTGTGCAGAGAGGTGATATTGCTATTACCAAGATAGCCGATGCGGACAATTTGGCAGATCCCTTTACTAAGCCTTTGACTACCAAAGTCTTTGAGCAGTATGTAGAAGGGATGGGCATGAGATGCAACCCTGACTGGCATTGAGCCCAAGTGGGAGATTGTTAGATTTTGTGGACTCAATCCATCAGTTGATGTAATAAATTGATTAATTTCTTTATTTATCAATAAAATCATGCTTTGCTTTCATGAGATGAGTGTTATTTTACTAATTCATGCACATGACCAATACATATGACATAATGGTTCATGAGTTGAACCAGGTCCCATTAGTATATTAGATGTGATATATGTGCATGGATGAGATCCACACGCGGGAGATATATGTCACAAATCTTATACTTAAATAGCTTCACAACCAGTAATGAGACTGGGCATCTTATTTGATAAGGTTGCAGCACTTTGATCACTACGAGATAGTGTGATTTGTCCCGATCATCAGAATGTAAGATTCTGGAACACGGTGCTAGTACATTAGATGTATTGAAGGACCATGAGACGCACCTTATGGAATTCCGTCTCAATAATAAGGTATGCTCTCATAATTCCCTAGCAATAGGCTCTCAATCCTGAGACATTGATGAACTCAAGTTTCTATCTATTCATTTGCTTTGAGTCACCAATGAGTGAGGCCAACTGTAAGTTAACACCTCGGTGTCTTGGGTATGTGGTAGTAGAACTGTGGGAACGTTGAATGATCAAGATAGAATCTATCTCTATTATCCCCTTGTGCCAATTAATAGATTTGTCATTAGTAAGTGCGCACCCATCTCAATTAAGAGTTAATTGGATGGTACTGATGATTACTGTGATTAATTGGGGCTCAAGGATAATAAGATGTGGAAATTAGAAAATTAGATTAGAAGAGACGGATTTATTCCAATTGATCGACGGATATTGATAGAGAGGCCTACTTGTGGTAATTGGGAAGTTTAGGGTCTTCATTGTAATTTATTCCTAAGACTGGAGTGCAATTGCATTTATATAGTAGTGTTATTTGCAATTAACTGTGGGCCCGGATTGCACATGAGATGTGGGGTCGCGGTGTTCCAGTTGGAGCCAGCTTTCTAAGGAATCCCTAGTGGTCCCCACGCTAGCCCAAGTTATTGGAAAATACTAATCCGACTTGAACTCTAGAAAGAAGGGATTAGAAATGAGAAAGTTGCTTTGGAAGTAAGACTTCTATTTCAATTAGGCAAGGAAGAGATTTGTAAGTTTATAAAATCTCTTGGACGTCCAGAAGAGTCTCTCTCACGCCCAAAACCCTTTCGTGCAAGAGTTGCACAAGTTTCTCTCTCCTTCTCTCTTCTAGTTCCTTGGAGTTTCGAGTTGGAATTTCTCCTGAAGATTCCACCACTCTTCTTGAGAAAAGAAGTACAATTCGGGTCATAGCGTGGAAGGCTAAGAGGTGTTGAAGAAATCCATTAGAGCACTGCGGATCTCCAAAGGTATGATCTACTTCTTACATGTCGTAGATTATTATAGATGTTTCATGCTGGTAGAATATTTACTGTACATGGTCACGAGATTGAGAGTAATGCATCCTGGATTGGGTTTTGGTCTTATGGATAGTTGATCCCTGTGTCAAGTGGGTCAAAAGTTTTGAAAATCTATCTACGAGACCCACCTACTTTCAACATTCATATCATACATACTTATCATTGTTCATAGTGATCATCTCATATTCGTGCATAAAAGGAGTATCGGTCTTGAGATCATATTGAGTCATAAGAATTGGAATTGAGTAAGTTATCTGTTAATCAGACAATGCATACATAAATGAGATAATAGAGCTCAAACCCCATCAACCTTAGCTACACCCATTTTGGCTTATAGCCACACACTTAATGGAAGCTCCAGCACTAATTTTGCCTTAAAGTTTGATAGGAAACATGGGCACATGATTAAATCATGTTGATGGCAAGGTTATTTAACAATATGATTGCAATTAGATCGAGAAATTGTCAAGGATAGTTACTGGCTAACCCTATGCTAGATCATCCATGTTTCCAAGGTCATTCAATAGATGTATTCACAAAATGTGTGGTGTCATTGTATTACCAAAATCTCAGTGTTACATTGTGAATACATTAGACACCTTTTCTTATGCCAACATGCATGACGTAACATCGGAAAATCATCCGGAAGATCGAAAGGGATGGTGACAGCTCTTTACTCTTCCTCCTTATTATATGATTACCATTGGGCTAATTTAATTGGGGTAAAAGTGCTATATGTAAAGCCTTACAAGGTCTTGGAAATCCCTAATGTCCTAAGTTCAGTGTTCCTACGGCTTAATTGTATACAAGTTGCGGCTTAGCCGTGTTGCTTAGGTTTTCCTCTTAATTTCATTCGCATTTATGGCTTAGCCATATATTGGCCTATGGCCTAGCTGAATGAAACCTACAGCAAGGATATGGCTTGCCTACGGCTTAGCCGTAGCAAAATCCACGATTAGCCAAAGGGTCAACTGTAGAAGAAAACTGGGTTTGGTGGTTCTTGGGAAAGCTAGTCGTAAAATGGCTTATGGCTTTGTCCTAGGGTAGTTATGGCTTAGTCGTAGCTTATTTCACGGCTTGGCCATAGGTTAGCCATAGTTCAAATACAGGATTTTAGCTCTATGGATTTGAAGCCGTAGAACACTTATGGCTTAGCCGTGGGCTTCATCGTAAGCTTCAGAATTTTGGAAATTATTCCTGAAGCTTAAGTTTAGTACAGAACTCCTAGTTTTTATTTCCAATGAGCTTCCCTTTTGCTCCAATTATTACAATAGGTTTTACAATGCCCATATATCATCAGCATCACTTATTTATACTCATATTTACTTAATCCAATACATGTATACTTAATCAATGGTGAATGAGCGGTAACTTGCAATTAGAGTGATTAGTTCAAGAATTAACAAATTTAAACATGCATGTAGTAATATATATTCTAATTTTGCCTTATATCAGTGGTTGACTCAAATCAACTTCTCCCTTGGTGTAGGGGTGGAGAAAGCCTCAATAGAAAGAAATCCTATTACATGCAAAGGCATGCAATGGGTAAATCTAATGTAAGATGCATGTAGTTGCTCATTTGAGTCTTCTTGACTCTTTGAACTCAAAGAAATGAAATGAGAGTGATTTCTTACCTTAGAGAGTTGTAGTTAGGTGATAGAAGATGAATTAGGTAGCTTCAATGGAGGAAATACTCAAGAGGATGAAAGGGGAGGAGAATAGAACTTAATAGGAGCACATGCAAACTCTTAAGATCCAGTTTCTAGCTGAAGTTTGGAGAGAATATGAGAGAAGAGTGAAGGTGCAGGAGTTCCAGGAAGAAGATGTAAAAAGAAGTGAAGGGGAAATGTTGGTTTCCTCTTTAACTCAAAATTTTTTCAAGGATTTATATGCAAGTCCAATTTCTTCAGGGAAATTACAGTTTGAGTGAAATGGGCTTCAATTGGGCCAAGATGGATCTGATTCAAATTGGACTAAATATGAAAGCTAATCTACAAGATGAAGTACACAAGATGCAACTAATATAATGCAAATCATGTGACTCCAAATTACAAGAAGGTCCTTAACTACCTTGATAAAGTTCGAACCCGACTCAACTACCTATCCATGAACCAAACCCCAGGGGTTTTGAGTTAAACTAGTCTATATGAGCATTAATTAGCATAAAACAAGGTCAATTACTACCAATCAAGATTAATTTGGGTTAGGACCTTAAAGTTTTGCTGAAAATATCATGGGTTCTTTAATCATCAATTTCGATGAAGTTAAGGAGAGGTTTTTCAAAATCTCTATGACTCAAAGTAACCATCTACAAGAACACCAAAGAGGGCTCTAACTGACCCTGCTACCCTTGCTTTGAGAGTATCAGTCTTTTAAAGATTCTCTACTAGTGTGGGTTCCATGACTTCTTTCGATTTGAACGGATCATTAGTGACCTGTAAGTCCATTAAGAAGATCTAGACTTGCAAACCTTGGGTTTCTATATATGCTCAGAATCCATTTGGGTTGTTTAATAAGGTTCAAGAGGAACCTAAACGTAGAATGTAGTTAGCAGGCAATAGCCTTCGTATCATTAAGCCTCGTCTGGGGGAAGATAGGTCTGGTTTACAGATCAGAAGCCAATAGCACTTGGCAAGTCACATTCAATGGCTACCCAAGGCTCAAAATCATCATCTACTTGGCCCAAGCAATGGGTCATTAACAAGCAAGCACTAGAGGAACTTTGGCAGCTCTTAATTTCAAAAAAAGGCACATAAGCATGCATCCAATCTCAGAAATAGTATGTGGTCACCTCAGCCACATACCTCAAAATCTAACAAGGCTGAGAACAAAATCTTCGCCTCACTTAAAGAGAATACTTTCTACCCTTTAACACAGAAAGAGGGATGAAAGTTCGGCAGGAGGCGTCTACCCTCTATCATTGTAGCACCAACCCCGGCATCTTCACCTCAGCGACTATCACGTCACTCAAGACCAAAAAAAAGTTGAGCGATTGGTCATCAACAATTCAACTGATCTCACTCACTTCAGTGGATTAGGGACAATTTGCTGGTACTTCTAGGCCACTAGTCACTAGGTTTAAAGATCAAACCTTGGTAGCTAAGCTGGCTAATCAAATAACACAGAAAGCTTTGGCTCGCTACAGGGATCAAACCCAACAGTTGTCACAGCGTAAAATCACCAAAAAATGGGTGATTAAAGAAGATGAGACTTGACCTCATCATGCATGGTTGGACCAGGTTTAGCTTAGAGAATTACTTGGAGTATGGCTCAGACTCAATCATAAGAGTCTAACTCAAACTCCCATTCAAGTAGGATTTTTAAACATCATGTTGAGATAGACTCTGACAAGGATCCTATCACTATCTTAGACACAGAAGATAATCAATCCACACCTCAGACATTAACAGCCTCCTACCCCCATCAGTACACTGTGTTTATGTTAGGAGGCAGCCATCAAGATCCCTAGATATTGTCTACAGATTACTGCATAAATAACTTTAGACAATGATGATTCAAGAACCATACCTGCAGATCTCCCTGATTTGATCTTGGTCTTACAGGAAAATCTAAAAACCTTCTACTATATTCCTCTATGTTCGAACTCACATTGGGGTATGGGCCTTTTCTGCGAATTCTTTTTGCTCTTAAAAACAAAATTTCTCTTGTTATGTTTCCTAGAGAGCAATAGCACATATTTATGGGCTACAGTAGGGACCTTAAGAAGGAAATAAGGAATAGGTTTCTTATGGAAATAGGAAATTCTAATTCGACCTAAATTAAAATCCTAGTTCCATAAATTATAATTCAGTCCACTAAAAAATTATAATTGCACTCCTGTCCTTATTCTCAAAATAATATTTCGAGCTTCTTCTTATTAAATGCTTATTAATCTCCCCACGTTAAGATTTCAGATATCCATCGATTAAATAATTACTAGCATCTATATTTAATCGATATCTTTATAATTCCTTGAGACCTTGCACATAACTTATTTGATATGTCGGACACAAAGTTCACCTGCAAGGTTTGACATAATTAAAACTTATAAGCATTCATCAAGAAGATATCATCAATCCTTATTACGGGACGTGGATTCCATTAATAAACTAATATCCACTATACACGTAGTGTAGTTATCCAATTTACTGAAATTATTGACCATAAAAGGTTTCACTCCTTGGTAAATCAAAATCCCAGACACTAAATGTATGTGTCTAGTATTTATATCAGGATTAAGAACACATGCACTCATAATAACCATTTGGATGTTAATCGTCTTATATAATCAGTATAAAGACACTAAACCCAAAAGTGGTCATGTTCAATACAGGCAAAGTGTACTAGCATAACGAGTCAAAACTATACTGTTTTCCATAGCCAAGACAAGTTTGCTAAAACATCATGCTACAATCCTACCGATGGTGTGTCCAACTCCATCTAGATTGTGAACAACAACTTATATTCTATAAGAACCAATAAACAAGTCTTCCGTGTGTAAGCTGAACTTTACATACCAACTTATCTACTTTATAGAATAAAAGACATACACATGCATAATAAATAACAATACAACCATTTGCCCATGCAAGTTCTTATTAAGATGAAAAGACAAACTTTACTAATAAATAAATCATTCAAACACAAATACATAAAAGTATGCTTTTCATATAAATTTCTAATAGTTTATAACTGAAGGGAGTGGGACTAGTAAGGATGGGAATGATGATGCTAGTGGAAGTAAAAATGATGGCAAAATGATGATGCTAGTGGAAGTAAAAATGCCTGCAAAGAAGATACTGGTGAAAATCAAAAGGTTGATGTCAGTGACATTGTTAAGCAACAAAGGGCTAAAATCGACTACTTGACCACCCAGATGAAAATCTTGGCAGATAAGTTAGGTGGTTCGGCTGAAGCTCAAGTAAATCCCCTATTTGCTGACAAAACAGAATAAGCAATGATCAGAAAGAATACAACTAAAATTGACCTACTCATGTCCCAAATCAAATCTTTGATAGATAAGGTGATAGCTGCAGATTCCTCTGGTGGTCATTCGTTGATCTTGGGTCTTCACACAAATCTTGAAAAACATTTAACCTTCAAGGAAGTTGAAGAGAGACTAATAAAAGAAAAAGTGGAGACCAATATAAATAAAAAGGGTATCACACCCAAGTATCCTTTGGAATTCGATATGGTTCCATTTCCACCAGATTTTAAACTTTTGATTTTCCAACCCTACCTTGGGAAAGCGTTAGCTTATCAGCATATTTTGCTTTTCATATCACTTCTTAGAAGCTTGCCAGACTTGGAAGCACTAAAGATAAGGCTATTCATAGGCATACTGAAAGGAGTTACCTTTGACTGGTAAATGCAGTTACTAGAACTCACTTTCATGGCATGGCCTATCATGGAAGAGAAGTTTTATTTTACTTCTAAGAGGAGGATCAAGCAGTCACCTTTGCCATGCTCAGCAGTACATGGCAAGGAGATAATGAAATTGCACAGTCCTTTATCAATAGATGAGAGCATTATCCTACAGATGCTTGGAACAACCATCTCAAAGGGCAACCATTGAGATGTACAAGACCAATTTCTAACCAGAGATCAAGGCCATCATATTTAGTCACAAAACTAAGCCTTTGGCTTGATTGGTTGAGGTGGCCATGATGCAAAGTTGACCCTCAAGGAGATCAGTCAAAAGAAGGCTAATTCTCAAAAAATAGAGTCGTCTTCATCGTCTGCTCCAAAACTGAAGAAGAAATAGGTCTTCAATGTGTAAACCTCCAAACCTCCTCAAAAGCCTCAACATGAAAAAACTGGTCAAACCAAGAAAAGGAGTATGAGAAAAGGAAGAAAACTAAATATCCTTTTGACGGGGGATATTGACGTATCTTTCGGTCATTAATGGATAATAATAAGATTGAACTTCCACCAATGAAGAAACCTGAACAAGCAGGTTGCGCCAATGACCTGAACTGCCGTGTGTACCACTGAATGGTTTCGCATCTTCTTAAAGACTGCTTCATTCTGAAAGGGAAAGTCAATGAGATGTAGAAAAATATAGTAATAACTTTTGATTGGAAGTATGATTCTGCTGCGATCAACATGATCTCCTTTAGACAATTTGCACCTATACATGAACAAGGTTTGATACCGATCAAAACTTCTTTAGGGGAAGAAATATGGATTCACCCAGACGTAGCGAATGATGAAGGTTGGGAGAAGGTGAAAACCAAATCCACACCTGCAGTAAGGAGGAAGGTTAAAAGGCAACTTAAGAACCTTCAAAGAGCTGCCCAGAACCGCTTGGTCAAATAATAAAAACAGGCTAAAAAGAAAAAGGGAAAGGTGGTCAAAGCTTCAAAAGAACCTTGCAAGCCGGCCAGAGGTCCTTTTACTTTGAATAACTTTATTATTCCAATTCCGAAGGATAAGGAAGAACCACCAATATCTAGTTGCAATAGGATATCTGGGATGGCACACCTCCTAATTTAGATGATGAGGAGGATTGGTCAGACTATTCTAATTTTGAAGATGATAAATGGATTAATGACTATTTTGATGATGAATACCCTTTTGATGAGATGAGAGTTTCGAACAAACTTTTGATCTTGAAATGGGTACTCTAAATATCAAGCACGGTCTCAATACATTATCAATAGCTCTTTATGATATACACAGATTGAGCGCTAGTGGTTGGTTGAATGATCCTCCTCCTTTTCCATTACCTCTAGAAGTTCATTCGAATCTTTTGCCATTAGTTGAATCTGATGAAGCGCAGCAACAGCAAGCATCGTCTTCTTGTTCATAGGCAGTAACCTCTATGCCTATGCCAAATATCTCTCCTAAACCAAGTGTTGAGCCAACTTCTTTAAAGTAAAACTTTGAACTATGAGCTCAGCTTATTGTTCCCGAAGCAAATAATGAACCTGAGTCGCAAGAAGAGCACAATGACCTCAGTATTGGTAGTCCTACTATACCTTAGGAAGTTTGCCAAGTTCAGGATAATCTCTCTGATTGAGAAAAAGGGATGCCATTGGCTCTTGCTTTGGTAGTTATTAGTGCTTCTGCTGATGAACCTCAAACATCTCAAGCCACTCTTGATAATGCAAATCAAGAAGCAGGCTTAGAAGAAGTTAGCCAGCTTTTTCCTTAACCCAAAGAAGTTAATGCCATAAGAGGAGATACTCATCCAGAGGTTAAACAAAACAACATAGTTAACAACGACACTCATTTTAGTTGCAATTATAGAGTTAACTATGATAGACCTTTTACTTTTTCTTATGTAAACCCTTCGGGGAACAATACAAATATAACTGTAACTTCTTCAGATGTAAGTGCTAATGAAAGGTCACCGGAGCCATTGATGTACGATGTTGTTGAACACCTTAAGCACAAACTTGTACAACTTCATATTTTTGATCTTTTGCAGATGTCTGAGGAGACTCGAAACAACTTTATACAAGCTCTGTAGGCTTTTGAATGCAAACAATAAAACTCATGTGGTGCAAGTTCATCAGATAAAGAAAAACTCAAGTTCATCAGATAGAGAAAAACTATCTAAAATCAAAATCCAAGAAGCCTTAGAAGCAATGTATGGAATGTCTTTCCATTCACAATGCTTCTAAGGCCACCATTTCTTTTGCCAAAGATGATCTCTTTCTGCGTGATATGAAGCACACAAGGCCACTCTATTTCATTGCCTACATCAAGGACATATCTGTTCAAAGAGTTCAAGTTGGCCCAGGATCAGCTTTGAAGCTCATTGCAATTATAGCTCTTCAGGAACTTGGCATCTGGTGAGCAATATCTACTACAAAAACTTTAATCCAAGGCTATCATGGGGAAGTCCAGGACCTGATTGGTAAGATTTGGATTCAGTTCTAGTCGGGTGATCTAACTTTAAAGCCATTTTGCACATAGTAAAGATGCATGCTTGCTACAATATCCTCTTAGGAAAGCGATGGCTTCATGATTACTCCATAGTGCCTTCTACTCTCCATCAATGCCTTAAATATATTGATGATGAGGGTCAAGTGCATCGAGTCTTTACAGATGCTAAGCCATTTAAAGGTGAGGAGGTCTACTTCATCAATACAACCATGTATCAAGAAAGACCTGCGAAGCCTAAACCGGATACAAATAGCTCTCCCGTGGATGATAATCCTACAGAACCTTTCACCATCTCAATGGAAAAGAAACCTTATCTAGGGTTTGGCAAAATATCTGATCCTGTCAAAATGCAACAGTCTACAACAAATCACCAGCTAAGTTTATGGATGCTAAAGCCCCTTTGGTGATCAAGGTTAAATCTAAACTCAAACAATTAGATCAACCTTTAGCCATATCCACAAAACCGTCAAGGACAAAAAAAACAGGCATTGTTATTCACACAGGCAAGGCATGTAGTCCGGCTATGCATATAACACCTACTTAGAATGGCGAACCACCTGTTGTAAGACAGTGAAGGCTCTCATATTCAGCAAATATGATTTCCTTGGTTGGTAACTCAGATTTTAACCAAGAAAGCATTGATGTACCTCCTCCTGTCAGGGGAATGTCACCAATGAGGCCTGATTCTCCTGTCACTTTCAGTCAACTTGTGCTAACATCGCAACGTAGGAGTAAGTTGTCTTAATATCCCCCTTTGTCAATCTCGTGACAAAATTACATACAATGAAGAATGTACAACATTTTAAATCAACAGCAAAATACAGCAAATGCTACAAGACTGAACACTTCTTAAACAATCAAGTACTACAACATCCTGGAAGTTTAAAAGTCTGAAGCCCCCCCTTAGATGTTGCTTGACCTGTAAAAATAACTAGCCTACAACTGCTTACAAAAATCTCTAAGAACAATGTACTAGAAAAGTGAGAGTTTAGAAAGCTCCCCCTGAAGGTATTAATCTCCCCCTTTTGGCACAAAATTGACAAACAAATAGCAAAACACATAAAGAAATGCAGGAAGAAGAATGCACACATAATGAATCAATTACTTAGTAATGAAAACATGTTAAGTTCAAAACACAGTCAATGGCCACAATACAGATAGTGCATCTCCTAGAAATACAAAAGATGTGAGAAAACACACTACATAAATAGAGAACACCAATCTAAAGGAGGAGAGGGGGAAGGGTTCGTAACATCATCTCTTCGGCAGCTTTTGGAGATCTTGGAGAGTTACTGAAATGACTTTTTCAAGAGCTTCTCCATCTTCATTTCCTGCTGTTCAATCACAGCCAGCCGAGCTTCAAGCGACACAGAGGAGGAAGTCGGAGGAAGAGGCTGATCATGAGAGCCAAGAGTACGAACTGGGCAAGGGGAATCCTCTGGAGAGTCTTTTTTATCCCCAGAATCAGGATAGCGGGGACTAGCTACCTGTTACTTGGAGAAATGCATATTTTGGATGTTGAGGGTCCCAAAGATGGGGTGAGACTCAGGAGCTTCATCAGTGGGCAAATTGACCCCACATTGAGATGCAAGGCGGGTCATGAGATACTCAAACAAGCAAGCATTAGTGCTCCTAACAGGAGATTGCCAAAAGCGAATGATGGTGGCACAGATGAGGGATGGAAGGCACACATAGACACCCATATGGATATAATATAGTACATTAGTCATGAATGGGGTCAAATATGAGAAATTTCCCTTACAGGGATAGATATTACATGTGAAGTTTGCATGCAAAATCCGGTATTGGGGAAGTAATGATGCCATAGGGAGAAAACCCTTTTCTTTCCTAGAAGTGGCCTGCCCGCATAAGGCTATAGTAACAGTGCATTTCTCATCCTCTGAAAGGGAATCCTTAATGACCGAATGAGGCACACAGAGAGAGGAATACAAAAAAGGGTAGAAAGGATGGTAGAAGTGATGACATTGGTGCCATCAGTGAATTCACCCTCAAAAGATAGAGAGTCCAGAGATGCTTCCCTAATAGATGCATACATAGTCCAGACAATAGATGGGTAAGCAGGACCTCCCCATTTGAGGATATTTTCCCACCTAATCGTGGAAGGAAGCGAATGAGCCTCATACTTCTAAATGGCAAGAAGATTGACACTACGTTCAACAGTAATGGGATGAGTTGAAAATGACCTATTTTGAGTAGGTTCGCTTGGAACCAGAACTCTAGGCGAGGGTGGAAAGTCCTGTCTAGGTCTAAATGAACTACCAGAAGATCTAGGCCTCTTACTAGAGGGGTAAGCATTTTTGGTTCTCAAAGGCATATAATGATAGAACTAATCAACAAGAATGGAAAGCACAATGCCACCCAAAAGATAATCCAAAATGCCAAGAGAGATAAGCACACTACCTACACAATGATTAGCATAAAAAAATGTGCATAGAAGAGGAGAGAACAAGGAAGAGAACCGAACCAAGGTAGAACAAAGAGAAAGGAGAGATAGACACGAAAGAAGGAAGAAGAGAGAGGTATACCTTGATGAAGAGAGACAAGGGACGAAATGAAGAGGAAAAGAAGAAAAGAAGAAAAGCTCGGGTAGACGCAGACGATTCAATTGCAGAATGAGCAATAAAAAGAAGTGGGCAGGATTAAAGACAAATTCGGCACACAGAACGAGGGAAGGCATCTATACGACTTAGCCATGGAGTATTTTATGGCTTAGCCGTGAACCCTTACGGTTGAGCCGTAGGGTAAAATCATGTGCAGATACGGGTTAACCGTATGAGATGTTATGGCCTAGTCGTAAAATGAACTATGGCTTAGCCATAGATCTTGTCAGTGCACAAACCTTTAGTCGAAAAGAAAAATTATTCCAAACCGCAAACACCAATAGATTTTCTCAAAATTTCAAATTTTATGGCATCTAAGGGTTTGGTCAAGATGTCTACAAGTTGATGTTCAATCTCAATATATTCAAGCACAATGGTTTCTTCTTCGACCAATTCCCTAATGAAATGATGTCGAATATCAATATGTTTTGTGCAAGAGTGTTAGACTAGATTTTTAGAAATATGTATGGCACTAGTGTTATCACAATACAAGCTCATTGTTCCTTGCTCAATGCCATAGCCCATAAGCATCTACTTCATCCACAGAAGTTGAGAGCAGTAGTTTCTGATGGCAATGTATTCAACTCCTACAGTGGAAAGAGATGTGGAATTTTGTTTTTTACTGTGCCAAGCTACTAGACAATTTCCAACATAAAAACAACCGCCACTTGTGGATTTTCTAAAATCTAGGTTTCCTGCCCAATCTGCATCTAAGTATCCAGCAATGGAAGATGATGGGTCATGAGATACCATAGACCATATTCAGTTGTATCTGTAATACACTTAATGATTCTTTTTACAGCAGTTAGATGGGATTCTTTCAGATCAGATTGAAACCATGCACAAGCTCCCACACTAAAGGTTATGTCTGGCCTACTTGCAGTCAGGTTTAACGAGCCACCAATCATACTTCTGTATAGACTTGAGTCAACCCCTTTACCATTAGCATCCTTAGTAAGTTTAATTGTTGTACTTGTGGGCGTATTGACATATTTCCCAGTAATTAGACCAAAATGTTTTACCAGTTCCTTTGCATACTTAGACTGGGAAATGAAGATACCATTATGTAATTATTTGACTTAAAGACCTAAAAGAAGTTTAGTTCCCCAACCATACTCATTTCGAATTCAGATTGCATTAGATTTGCAAACTGAGTAGCCAATTCATCACAAGTAGAACAAAAAATGATATCATCTACATATATTTGAGCTATTTAAACAAAATTCCTTGTGTTTTGGATGAATAGTATTTTTATCAACACTACCTCTTTGAAAATCATCCTCTAACAGGAACTTTGTCAATCTTTCGTACTAAGCACGTGGTGCTTGCTTAAGACCATAAAGAGCTTTCTTTAATCTAAATACATGATGAGGGAATCTTGAGTTCACAAAACCTTTAGGATGCTCAACATACACTTCTTCATTCAAAATTCCATTCAAGAAGGCACTTTTGACATCCATTTGACACAATTTGAACTTTAAGAAGCAAGCTATAGATAACAAAATACTAATAGATTCCAGATGAGCAACTGGAGCAAAGGTTTCATCAAAGTCAATACATTCAATTTGAGAGTATACTTGTGTTACCAATCTTGCTTTGTTTTCTGATAATGACACTATTTTCATCAAGTTTATTTTTGAAGATCCATTTAGTACCTATCACATATTTATCCTCTGGTCTTGGAACTAGATACCAAACGTCACTTCTTGTAAATTGGTTTAATTCTTCTTGCATTGTATTTATCCAATCATTGTTAGAAAAAGCTTCATCAACGCAAGTAGGTTCTAATATAGAGATAAAGCATAGATGACTCACAATATTCTCCAATTGTTTTTGAGTCTTTACACCTGATAAAGGATTATGAATAATTTGGTCTATAGGATGGTCCTTTATATTAACCAACTTTTTAGTGGAAGTAGGTGTATCAGTTTTGACTATGGATTGTGTGGGTTCAGTCTCCAAAGGAGCTTCCACATCATCAACATCATCTGATACTAAGGATTCATCATCTGTGATAACATTTATTGATTCTTGGATGACTCCAATTCTTAGATTTAGAACTTGATAGGCACAACTCCATGTTGAATAACCCAAGAATATTCCTTCATCACTTTTTAAGTCAAATTTACTCAACTACTCTCTATCTTTCAGAATATAACATTTGCTTATAAAGACCTTAAAATATCTGACATTTGGTTTCTTTCCATACCATAGTTCATATGCTCCCTGATTTTTAGCAGTCCTAAGATAGACTCGATTAACGATGTAGCAGTTAGTATTGACTGCTTCGGCTCACAAGTCTCTACGAAGATTTTTACTATGGAGTAAGACTGTGGCCATGTTTTGAAGAACTTGATTCTTCCTTTCAGCTAGTCCATTTTGTTGTGGAGTTTTAGGTGTTAAATATTCATGGTGAATGCCATATTTTTCATAGAATTTGTCAAACTGATCATTTCCAAATTCTCCACCATGATCACTCCGGATTCGGGCTACTAAAGTGCCTTTTTCAATTTGAATTTATTTCACTATCCTTTTAAACTCTCCAAAGGCTTCAGATTTTTCTCTCAAGAATGCAATCCAAGTGAATCTGGAGTAGTCATCTGCCATAACAAGAAAGTACCCTTTCTTTCCTCTACTTTCTCTTTTTGTTGGTCCAACCAAGTCTATATGAATAAGTTCTAAAGGTCGGGAAGTTTTCATAGCATTCACATTTTTATGGGCACTTCTAATTTATTTTCCTTGTTGGCATTCTCCACAAATTGTCTTTTCTTGTCTACTAATCTTGGGCAGTCTTTCAATATATTTGTTTGGCTGGGATAAATCCTTGTAGTTTACATGCCCAAGTCTTCGATGCCACAGCTTAACTTCATCGGTATTGGTTAGTAAGCAAGAAGTGGAAGACGAAGAATTTGATTTTCTTACCACATAGCAGCTGTCGGTAATTCTAAGACCTCTCAAGATTATCTTTCCATTTTTTGAGATCTCACAACCATAACTACTGAAGTTTACAGTAAAGTCTTTATCACAAATTTGAGATATGCAAAGTAAATTATGTTTCAAACCATCAACACACAGAACATTTTCAAAAGCAAGTAGACTTGGAACATTTAAAGTTCCCTTACCAATAATTTTGGCGGTACTGCCATCTCCAAAAGTAACGGTGCCTCCACTAAAATCAATCATCTTAGACAAGTATGGTTTATCACTAGTTATATGTCTTGAGCATCCATTGTCTAGATACCATCTTGATTATCGGTAGCTTTAAAAGCTGTGTGGATCACTAGATTTTTATTCTTAAGTATCCACCTAGATGCTCTAGTAATAGGGATCCCAAAAGGCTTTTGATGTTTCACTTGATATGTTTTATATTGAGGAAAAAAAATGTTAGCTCCATTTTTGCTTTATCTCTTTCGTATATTTCAAATTGTTTTCTTAACTTCTGAACTTCTTTTAACAAGTTATTCATCTTTTGGTTTAAGAAGAACTTGTTACAGTAATTTGTTTTAATTTTTATTTGAGATTTCAACATTCTGTTTTTAGGTTTCACTTTCTTTAAAGTGTTTTTCTTACTCTTTATAATTTTGTTATGATGAAGTTTTCTCAACTTGTACTCTACTTTGAAATGACCTTTTTCTCCATAATAGTGGCAAATGACATTTGATGAAATAGTTTGAGTATTAGTAGAAGCTCTATCCAAAATGTTTTTAACAGTGATATCTTCCTTCTCTAGTACACTTTTGATGAAACCAGCTTTGGAACTTGGAGATTGATTAACATCTTTGTCATATCCAAGGCCGGTCATGTCCTTATAAGATTTCCCAAGTTTGAATAGTCTTATATACTTTTCATCATTTTGGGTAAATCTATACTCATACTTTTCTTTATATCATCTCAGACTAGCTACTTCATTGCGGAGAACATTATTTTCATCTTTTATCTTCCAAAGTGTTTTTTTCATTTTCTCTTAATTTGGTTACATTTTGTTATTTTTGATGCTAACTGGGCTTTTACTCTTTCAAGTTCTTTGATTAATTTCTCATTTTCATTATTAATACTATCAACCTTTTTTTTAAAATTTTTAATTTTATTTTGTTGTTTACTTACAGTTTCAACCAGTTTACAAGTTCACTCATAAAGTAGTTCATAGGAATCCATTATGTTGTCATTTTCCTCATCACCTGAATTTTCACATTCATTTTTTGACTCACTTCTTGAGGTTTCTTCAAGTGATAGTTCACATTTAATCATTTCTTCAGAGAAGTTAAAAGTTATAGTAGTGGCCATCAGAACTGTATATTTGTCTGATTCATTTTGATGTGATTCATCTGGGTCTGAATCTGATTCAGATGAATCATCCCAAGTGGTTACTAGATTCTTCTTTTCATATTTTCCTTTTTATGGACAATCGGCGGATGTGTCCAGATTTCTTACATCTGTAACACATGGGCTCCTTATGCTTACTTCTAGGGAAGGAACTTGCTCGACCTTTGTGTTTATCATTATTGTCCTCATTTTTATAATCTTTGGCTCTTTTTTTCTGAAATTGTTTTAAAAAATTTTTAGCTAAAAGAGCCACATCTTCATTCTCATCATCACTAGATCGACCTTTGTCTTCTTTAGAAGAGGAGGTGGTATGATAAGTGATTAGAGCAATTGATTTCTTTTTGTCATTGTTGAAGTTTAGTTCAAAGGTTTGGAGAGATCCCACTAAATCTTCAATTTTCATTTGTTCTGAATCATTGTGTTCTTTTATAGAGGTTACCTTGGGATGAAATCTTTTCGGAAGTAATCTTAAGATTTTACTACAAATTTTACCTTCCAGAAGAGTTTCACCTAGAGCCCACATTTCATTCACAATTTTCATGAGCTCCGTATGAGAGTCTGTAAACATCTCATTTTCTTGCATATGACTATTTTCAAACTTACTTGTGAGCATCTGTAGTTTAGATTTTTTTACTACAGAAGTACCTTCATAAGTAACTTCAAGAAGTCTCCAGGCCTATTTTGCATTCGTGGATGTCATGATCTTTTTGAATTCTTCTTGATTCATGGCATACACTATAGCATTGTAAGCTCTAGCATTATTTTGTCTAAGAATTTTTTGATCAGCAAACTATTTTGCTGGATCCAATGGTCTAGTGGTTTTGACACCATCTGTAGTCACTTCTTTGTCCAACCATTCTCTACAGCCTCCCAAACAGCCCAGTCCATAGATTTCAAAAATGCTGGCATACAAGCTATTCAAAGGCGTAGTTTGTTTCATCAAAGAGAGGGGGCCAGGTAATTGAGCTTCCGTCAAGATTCATGGTGAATATAGCTGAAGGATCTACTTCATGCTATTACACCCTTAAGAAGTAACCTGGCTCTGATACTAATTGAAAGTACAAGAACTAGATCTCACTAAGTCCTAGAGGAGGGTGAATAGGACTAATTAAAAATTCTTTTCAGATATAGGGCTGCTTTAGTGTGCAATTTAAAGTCTCAATCAATATTACGAGTGCACAAGTATGATCAAGAGGGATGCTGGAGTTGTGTGTGCTTGTAGTGTGTAGATATGCTACTAGAACAAGGAAGATATAGCTAAAGGAAGATAATCAACACAAGTGAATAAGGCTATAAAGCATCCATCATAAATATTAAGTGCATACATAGAAATTTATAGTGGTTCGGTCTTAGACCTACATTCACTCTCAAGAGCAATCTCTCTTGGTTCCACTTAATATGAGGTACTTACATAAGAACACCTCCTACAACAATTTTTTGATCTAGTGGTTTGTTTTCCACCAATTGGTTTTTTTTTCTTTTTTTTTTTTCTTTTGATCGGGTGGTTGATCCTAGATCTATTCCACCAACTACAACATTTTTTGATGCGATGGTTTTTCTTTCGCCATATACCGCAGAGAAATGAAATTAAGAAGATCACCCATAGATACCTTGCTTTGAATGGTGCTCTTGAAGCTCGAAAGAAAACCTCTACGCTTTGACCTTTTGAGCCTGATCCTTCGTGATAAAGATCTTTAAATGAGTGCTCAGCCAAGGGAAGAGGTTTTATAGGGTTTTGGAAGACTGGGATTTACTTAGATTGAATTTAAGCCTTTCGTTAATGCACAGCCACTTTTCTCAGAGCAATAATGGCACTTTAAGTTTTACAGAGAAAATGGTAGTGGGAGCTTTAGTATAGGTTTTACTAATGGTGCAAAGGCTCAGCTTTGTTGCTATTTTTCTCAATTTGATCTCATACATTGGAGGAAAATAGGGCTTCTTTTAAACATAGAGAAACTCCAACAGTCAGATCTACAGCTAGGAAAATGGTGGTCTATGGCTTAGCCGTATGCTCTGACAAAATTCAATGGCTAGTTTGACCCAGATTTAATGTTTTTCCTTCTTACAGTTAAGCTTATGGCTTAGCCGTAAATCCTTCTATAGCTTAACCGTAGACCAGTCGTAAGCTAAAGTTTGCCATTAATGGTCTCTGGAAAGTGGCCCATAAACTTTACGGCTTAGCCATAAAACATTTTATGGCTTAGCCATGAAGGTCTTACGGCTTAGTTGTAAGATCAACGATTGGCAATATGACCAACAGCTCTCTCTGTGGAAGATGGCCCGTAAATTCCACAGTTTAACCGTGAATCATGCTACGGTTTAGCCGTAGGCCTTTTACGGTGTAGCCATAAGATCAGCTGTAGAACAAAGATTCAAAAACTTCTTTCTAGAGAGTAAGCCATAAGATCCACGGCTTAGCCATGATCTAAGCCGTAGCTAAAAATAGGATATTTAGAAGCAACTTTTTTCCATTCTATTTCTAGGGACATTAGTGTTTAATGTTACCTTAGCCCTTAGCACTCAGTGAAGATCTTTTAGATGATGGACATGAAGGATCTTAATTTTCCTTGATCTTACTTGATCTTCATTGACGTAACTTGATCTTCCTTCATCTAGACTTAAGCTTCATTGATGATACTTGATCTTTCTAGAACTAAACTTGATTCGTGTCGCGGGATTAACAACACACTCTTACTATGACACTAACAGGTAACTCAGATTTTAACAAGAAAGCATTGATGTACCTCCTCCTGTCAGGGGAATGTCACCAATGAGGCCTGATTCTCCTATCACTTTCAGTCAACTCGTGCTAACATCACAACGTAGGGGTAAGTCGTCTTACAGATACATCAATAGATGGCTTTGTTTTGCTGAAAGATGTGATAATCCTCCACACTACTCAGCATGGATTCATCTATGCTGCGTAGGCTTTGTAGCTTGACAATGGCAATGGAGTTTCAAACCATCGATGAAAAGTCTCGAATTGTTTCATCTCTTGAAGTATCACCTATCATCTATGCCGAAGGTCTAGGTGGACACGCTTAGTGCTTGTTATCTTAGTGGTCAGAGATTCATATTTTGAAGATGCTGAAAAGATGGATACCTCTGTGTACTCTATTGTAGATTGCGATCCTCCACTCTTGCCATGGCGCACTTCATCCTAAATTTATGATTTTGGAGTTTCTTGCTTTTTCGTGCCTTCATTCAAGAAATATAACCACTTGATAGTTTTCCATCGAGCCGAAGATGCTTTTGCTTTATATCCCATTGACAAAATCACTAGTGATGGGAGAATAAGGCTTGACATCTACAATCCTGCTATCTGCAACATGATAAAGAACACAGGAAATAATCTCAAGAAGCCCATAGGCCCCGTAATGAGTATGAATGAGGTTAAGGTCCCTTTTGATGTCTTCACTCCAAAAATGAGAGAAGATCTAAAAAAGGGATGTAGAATTGAATAGCTGTGGCATTGCATAGGATACGTTCCATATAGCAACGTATTGCATAGGATAACATTCCTTACAATAACATTCCTAAGTTAAATCAAAATTTCATAACAAGATCTGTAGTCTTCACTGAAGGGTATGACTTTAATGACTCTCAAAAGACTATTGTCTTCCAAGATCCTGTTGATTGGGCTGCTTTTCAGCATCCTGAGGGGGCAAGTGACAATAATGACTCCACGTCACAAATCACTAAATATTGACCACTTGAACTAAATGAAGAAATAAATCCATCTCGACACACTCGTTGGGAATGTCTAGCCCTTAATGTGAAAGCTAAAGAGCCTAAAAAACCAAATCCATAGAAAGGGATCAGGCCTTGGCTTAAACCCCCAAATGAAACCCCAAAAGGGTTTGCGGAGTTGGAATCTTCCAAAAATGCTGTGAAAAAACCTCCTCTAGAACCTCCAACAAAGGACCAAGTACAAGAAATAAACTCGGGAACCTTAGAAATCCTCATCCTACCTTTGTAAGCTTTCAAATCAAAGGAAAAGAACTTGATGTGTATGCGAGTTTTTTGTGAGAGTTCATAGATTGCTTTACATAGACCTATACAGAAATGCTAGGTCTAAATCCAAAAGTTTCCGTGTACAAATTGAATATAGAAGCCGACACTAAACCCTTAAAGCAAGATTAAAGGAGGACAAAACCAAAATCATAGATAAAATAGAAAAAGAAGTCCAAAAACTCAGATATGTTCACTTCATCCATGAAGAGCAACACCTTGACTAGCTGGCTAACATAATGCCAGTCACCCAAATGAATGGATAGTTCAGAGTTTGCATCAACTTCAAAGATCTGAAACAAGGTTATCGTAAAGATGATTTCCCATTACCCATACACGAAATCATGATTGACAATATTTTCAAATTTGAAAGGATGTTGCTTACGGATGTGTTTTCAGGATACAATCAAATCAAGATGTACAAGGAGGATGAGAAGCACAGATCCTTCAAAACCCCTTTTGGCGTGTACTGCTACACCATCATGCCCTTTGACTTCAAGAACGTTGGAGCAACATACCAAAGGGCGATGATGAGAATTTTTAAAGACGTACAGCATAAGTCAATTGAATGCTATGTCGATGACTTCGTAGTCAAGAGCAAACAGAAGTTAGACCATCTAGTTGATCTTCGCACAGTCTTCGAGAGGTTGTGAGAATTCAACCTTCGAATGAACCCTTTGAAGTGTTTCTTTCGAGTCTCCTTCAAGAAATTTCTGGGATTCATGGTTCGTAAAGGTGGCATCAAATTGGATCTAGTCAAAGTCAAAGTTATATTGAAGATGCCATCTCCAAGAACTCTTAAAGAATTCAAGGGATTGCAAGGCAAACTCACCTACATCCGTAGGTTCAGCTTAAATTTATCCAGAAAGTGCAGGGCATTCTCTAGGCTTATGAAGAAAGGAGTAGACTTTGTATGGGATAAAACTTGCGAAGATGCCTTTCAAGATATCAAACGGTATCTCACAAACCCACCAATTCTCTTAGCTCCGATTCCAGGCAAACCTTTTATCCTCTATATTCGAGCTCTCGATCACTCTCTGGGGTCATTATTAGCTCAAAAGAATGATGAGGGTAAGGAGGTGGCTCTTTATTATTTGTCATAGATGCTAGTTGGTACTGAGCATAATTATCATCCAGTAGAGTAAGAATGTCTTGCACTGATGTTTATAATACAAAAACTACGTCACTATATCCTCTCCAATGTAGTGTAATTAGTTTCTAACATCAACCCACTAAAGATACTTGTGACAAAAGTTAGAGCATTGAGTGATCGTCTAGCCAAATGGTATATTCTTTTCTCTTAGTATGACAGCAGATATACCTCTGCAAAGGTGGTAAAAGGACAGGCTCTCGCCGATTTTCTAGTAGAGCATTCACTTTTGGAAGATTTTGAATTCAAAGACAATTTCCCTGTCGAGCCAATCTTCTTCATTTAACAACTATGGAAACCCACCATTGATCCAGACTTACATTGGACTATGCATTTTGATGGAGCTTCCAGAATGAATGAGCTAGGAAATCCCATTTTAGGGGTTGGAATCATTTTCTGCAACCTAAAAAGATTCTATGTCCCTCACTCCTTCTCATTAATCGAGCCATGTTCAAACAATGTGGCAGAATACACAGTATTGATTATGGGTCTCAAGCTAGCCTTACAATTAAACATCAACACACTTGGAGTCTATGGAGATTCACAACTTGTAATCAAACAAATGAATCTTGAATATAAAGTGAAGAAACTAGACTTGCTTTCCTTTTTGAACAAAGCTTGTGAATTTAAGGAAAGATTTATGCTAATTGAGTTTCACCACATTCCAAGACATCAAAATGTCAAAGTAGTTACTCTAGCAGGATTGATAGCCTTAATGTCAATTCCTGAAAATGACAAAATGGCACTGGAAGTATTCAAAAGAAGGTTTCTACCGCCACTCGATACTCATAAAGCAGTAGTAGATTGCTTTAATGTGATAAAGAATCAGATATCATCTTTCCAAAATTCATTCAGAGACTGGAGTGACCCATTCATTGATTACATTCTTCATGGAGTGCTGCCAGAAAATACTAAAGACAAAACTAGTATTCAACAACAAGCTCTAAAATTTCAGTTTGATTTGCCTTTGAAGACTCTTTATCGAAATTCATATGATGGAGTTATTCTCCATTGCTTGTCACCAAAAGAAACAAATAAAGTACTCAAAGAAGTTCATTATGGTCTATGTGGTGCTTACCCATCTGGACCAAAATTTCACAATTAGATTTGAAGGTTAGGCTACTACTAGCCTACCATGGTTTCCGATGTTGTTAGTTTTGCAAAATCATGTAATGAATGACAAAACCACAGTGACTATATTTAGCAACCACCTAAATATTTACATCCTACATCCCCTTCTCAGCCGTTTGAGTCTTGGGGGAATGGATATAGTTGGCAAAATCAATCTGCCATCAGAGCATGGTCATCAATTTATTTTAGCCACAACAGATTACTTCTCCAAATGAGCGAAACAATGCCCCTTGCAGAATTAAAATAGATATAGTCTTTAGCTTCTTGAAAGCTCATATCATCTATCATTTTGGGGTACCTAAATGTCTGCATCATGATAATGGTCCTCAGTCCAACAATGACAAGTTCTACAAATTCTGTGACAAGTATGGAATCCATCCTATCCTTCCACGGTATACAACCTTGGAGCTAATGGACTTGCTAAAGCTTTTAATATGACCATTTGTAAAATTCTAAAGAAATGGTCTCTGACAACAAAAAGAGCTCAAGTACCTAACTTCTTGAAGCTTTATGGCTTGCAGAACAACAGTTCGAGGTCCAACATAATCAACACCATATTCCTTGGTTTATAGTTGTGAAGCTATGATACCTTTGGAAATTCAATTTCATTCTCTTCATGTAGTTGTGATAAACAAATACACTAAAGAAAAGAATGCCAAACTTAGGATTCAAGAGTTAGAAAGCCTTGATAAAAAGAGGCTTGTTGCTCAGCAAAGCATCGAGTTATATCAAGCTTGCATGGCTGGGTCTTTTGATAGAAAGGTCAAATACAGAGCTTATAAGAAAAAAGATTTAGTCCTTGTAGTCAAGAGGCCCATGTTTTCCACACACTTGTCAAAAGGCAAATTTGAATCTAAATGGGAAGGACCTTTCATCGTCGACAAGGTCTACTCCAACGGCTCCTATGCAATCCTCACGCCTAAAGGAAAACAGATGTAAAATGCCTATAATGGGAAATTTCTAAAGAAATATTATGCTTGAATGTCATCAGCATACCCAAATCATATACAATGTACATTCTCACCTTTAAAACCTTTGGTTTCGATCCTCACAACCTAAGACTCTTAACCAAAATCCCTTAGACTTGTACAAAATGACTACGAGGATAAAGTCTTTCGACCCTTCTAGTTAAATTTCATTACTTCGATTATGTCCCTACAAGACCCCTTTTAACATCTTGTTATATAGACCAAATCCGTTTACGAACCCTATAAAGCAAATCTCAGTTGTATAGAATAAGCCTTTTTGCAGACCCTATATGACTACCCTCCGTTATATGGAATAAGTCTTTTTACAGACCTTGTATAACCAAAACCCAAGACCAAAATCTCTGTCCTAAGGATTAAGACAAGCACCCTAGAAAAAGCATCATAATTGGGCACTGGATAAACAACCATTTTGTTTGACCCTTTTCGACACACAAAAGGATCAAGTCATAGACCCTGGAGAGAGCCTCACATACTGGCACTAGATAATATCCACCTATATGACTCCTTTTCTTGATTGATTTGTAGATCCAAAAGATTACAAGTCACACCCTATACAAGTCTGAGAAAACAAAAAATAATAATAAATAATAATAAAAAAACACCATCCAAACCATACATAATCCAAATCATCCATATAACCACATCAAACATCCATACAAAATCAAACCAAAATTCCATGCCAATGACAAAGTGGAACAAAATGAGAAGAAAATTTCCACTGATATTCATTTGAGTTTCAATACAAACAATGAAGTCAATGAACACATAGCCACTAAGGCTAATTGAAAACAAGAAGAGTCAAACAAAAGTTACAGCAGGGAGAATCAATCCAAGAATTTCTCCAACTGCTTTCTTGCATTCAGAACACATTCCTTCAGAACGCACCCTTTGTAGCTTGCATAACAGGGTATGGTAGTATTGATGTCAATCTCATTCAGTTTGATATTCATTTCATTCTCTAGAGACTGAATAAAATTATCCAAAGCCATCCACTTCGCCTCCACACGTGCAAGTAGATCATCTCTGTGCTAATTGTCCTCTGAGATGGATTTCTTCAAGTCCTCGATATTATTTTCCACAGAAGAGAGTTATTGCTGCAACACAGTGATTTGCTATTGTATATGTTCACGCTTTGTCATACGCATAGCTATCTCATGTGTCTTCTTGGCATTTGTTGCATTTGCCACTCGTATCTTTTCTTCGGTGCTTTTAATCTCTGCGGCCAGCTAGATTCTATGCCTCAGCACTTCATCTTAAAAAGCTTTGGCATGATCAACACTTCTGTCCCAGATATCCTTTTCTTCAAGCTTGTTGAAGAAGATGACAAAAGCATCGTGAGGACCACTCAAATTGGTTCCAGCACCAAAAGATATCAGCATATCAACTAATGCTTTGGCACTCTGGATCTTGTCAAAGGTGAGATCTCCCTAGAAGAATGTGGTCAAGATGCTATGAATCGCCATCCTCATGGCGAAGTCTACAGCAGATTAGGGCTTTAGAACATCACCAAACAAACTGGGCTCCTTAGGAATAAAAAGATTTAACTCTTGCTTTTGTGAATTTGACTGAGTCTGAGAGCTTGAGTGTCATCTCCTTCCTTCTCAACATTTGCAACCTCACCCCCATGAGCAGCCAATGTTTCTTTGCGAATAGAAGGCAAGTCATGCGACCCTTACGAGGAGAAAGCAGCGGAAGGATCCCTATCTGTGTGTGGTGTTACTATAACATTCAATAATGTTTTCTGGGATCCTCCACCTTCAATAGTAGAAGCTTCATCCGATATTTTTTGCACAACTAGATCTTCGATTACTTTCACAAGTAATGACTGATCAGCACTGAAATGAACTCTTGAAGGTGTCATAGCCTTGGGTGGCGTGAAACTGCTAGTAATTGGAGACAGGTCACTCATAACTGGCATCATAGGAGTATCTTCTTCCATAGGATCTACAACCTCATGTTAAAAAACCAACTTCCTTTGAGCAGGAGGGCCATTCTTTGCTATGATTGGCTCTGTCACGAAAACCTTCACAGCTAGGACTATCTTAATATCGGCTTATTTTTGTACTGTGCCAATATGTTCAACGCTTCACTTTTGCTGAGCATCCAAAGTTGCATCGATCATCGGCACCTCATCATCCCTTGTTATTTCATTAGTCCTTGGCATATCAGCGGCCATAGAAGGTTTACTCGCATTTGATTCTGAGTCTGAATCCAAACTTACTAGAGGAATCACACTTGGTATGAATGCGGGCTTAATGTTGATGAGTGGTACAATGAGTGTCGATGATTACTCTGGATCATTGTTGATGCTCTTGGTTGGCGAGTTTAAGGAGAGAAATCTTCCATGAGCTCTCGCAAATTGCTCTTCAGAGTACTAGTCATAGATGCCTTGAAGTATCCACTATGGATAGAAATGTCGTCCAAGTCAATTGGAGCTTCAAGATTCTCTCTCCCCACTAGCTTTTCAATTAGTGACCCAAAGGGCTTTCTTACTGAAGTAGGAGGCACAACAGGACCACTCTCATCCACTCGAGTGTCGAAGAAGGAACAAAAAAAAAACAAGGAACAAAAAATGAATGGGATTAAATTACAATGTTGGAATAAAATTTTCAATTTCCAAATATTCAAGTCAAAAGTTACCCTTAGGAGTTGGATCTATTGTGAGTCCTTCAGCAGCACTGGGGATCTCTCCCTCTTCCATTAAGACTTCGGCAATTGGTTCCTCAGTTTTTTTAGGAGGAATCCCTTGTTGTTCAATCTAGGGAATATCACTGCTTTAAGAAGTAGCAGCAGGATCAATCTCAACTCCATTGCTACTAATTTGCTCCAAAATTGGCTCCATGGGTATATCGCTGCTGGTTGCTTTGTCAACAGTACTAGTAGCATCCACATCATCGCCAGATCTCTCCACAGCAATGAACTCTACCGGCATATCCATTGCTTCTCTTCTCCCAGATTTAGGCGTCATTGCCTAGTCAAACATGTCTTTTTCAACATCAAACTCGATATTAATATCACTATCAGTTAGTTCTTTAATAGTGGGAGTATCAAAGCCACTCCCTCTCTCATCACCTTCATCAGATGCATATTCTTCAACAATCTCAGCCACCTTTTGGGCGACTCCTTCAATAGTCGAGGTTTAAGCTGATGAAGTTTCGAGACAAAATGTAGACATCAAAACAAGAGAGAAACGCAATCAAATGATATTGTCATACAAAGAAATAAAGAGATGTTACCAGCTTTTAGCCTTTAGGAAGGACGAGTTCTAGGGCTTTTAGCCTTTCTCTTCTTTGAAAAAGCTCCTTTCCCTCTAAGGGATCTGGTTACATGTTTTGAGCATATTGCTCAAACCTTCTTATGAAGAATTGGAACGGTTGGAGGTTTCATGGACAATGTAACTAGTGGCCTTGACCCCGTAGTTGTCTCTGTCAATTGTAATACTTCTGCTAAACTTGGAATTGTGTGTGCCTTTGTTGGCAATGAAGCAACAGTAGTAGTCTTTGGCAAATTTTGGGGGGCAAAGTCTGCCTTGGCGCCCGCACGCATAATGCCCTACTCCTCTTCAATTTTCTTATTTGCTTACCAACAAAAACTTTGGTTCTAACATAGCAAAAAGCAGATCCAAAGTCTAGAGCAACTCTACCAATTCGTCTAGCCTCAACAAGACTCTCCCTCTCCTACAGGTTCTCATTTGTATCCAGTTACTTCCTTGTTGCAGTCACATTGGGAGGAGGCAAGTATTCCTCTTCTTCTTCATTTCTCAAGGAGCGGTGAGTTTTGTAGATATCAAATCCAGCCACTAATCCAATTCGCTATTAATTTCCATCATATGACCACTTTTCAAAGTTGGTCAGGATGAAACACTCTTTTTCCACCATCTCTCCTTTCTTCGAAGCTACTGAATTTACCAGTCTTGAAGTAGGTATGATGCTTTATCCATGGAAATAAATCATTCCTTGTTAGGATAGATGGAGCCAATGTCATTATTCTTGGGTATCGCTTGATAGATCGAAGGGTGGTCACCTCATGAAAATCTCCCATTGTGTCTGCATAGCGGTACTGTACACTTTCAGTGGTTTGTTTCATGGTCTCCTTTGTAGCATCCTCAAGTATGGACCGTGGCTTGTCATAGCGCACTTTGTCATCATTCTCCCAAGCATTGTTATTAGCCAAACACCAATATGTGTACTAGTTATTCTTGTTAGGGCTTTGGTTCTCTAGTTCCTCAAAGTAGAAGCAAATACTTTATTCGGATCTTCGGATCAAGATTATTTACAGTCTTGCCCTTTGCACGGCTCTTTGATGATCCAGAAATTGAAGTCTAGGTGTTTTGCCTTTTCTGCCTGCAAAATAAAAAAAAAAAACAAAGAGAAAGGAAAACATCAGTAAGAGCAAAAATGATTAAGGCATGGAATTCTACCAAAATTTTGGCAGCATCTTTCCTTAGCAAAAGGCCAAAAGGAAAAAATAACACTCAGTTCTGAGACTAAGAATTGGCATTAAAGTACACTTAAGTCTCATAACTGAGGCTCCTGGTCCAAATAGGTGTTTGAGCACCTTAAGACCTTTCTGGGGGCAATTTGATTCATGTTCAAGAACGAAAGTTGCAATATCCAATGCAAGAAATGCATACACAATACAAGCAAGGCATGACAATGCTATATACAACACAAAGCAAAAACAAGCTCAAATATGTATGAAAGTACAGCTTGTGAAGTTATATGGCATGTTCTCAACGAAGTCAACAAAAAGCAATATCAATTTTAAAGTATTGAAGACAAAAGTAAGTGTTATTGGTCTACTAGCAACCACTCTCTTTCACTTCTTGTTGTTTCATTAAACTTACCTGCAACTATTAGAGACTGTTTTACTCTGTACACTCAAATTTGAAGCTGACCAAAGAATCTCTACATTCCCAAGACAACATCTCTAAGAAATTTGGGGAAGCAAAGTTCCAAATGATGATTTACTATGATGGGACCATTAGACATTCTTGTTGGATTTTGAAAGTACACTATTCTTAGTGTATATAAAGTTAATGAAGGAAATATTGCTCTGCAAAGTTAATTGCAAAACAAGATCATCAATTATCATCAATGATCGGAAGGTGATAGTGCGTCCGTTAGCTTCCCACAAAGACGGTCAACATCACCCAAATTGACAAGGAAGGGTGAATTAGCCTTGGAAGTTATAGTTGAGAAAGACAATGTAGAAAGCTCATTCAAAGCTACATCTAACTACTCAACTTGAGGTGCATCCTATCTTCATTGGTTTCTTTAATTAGCTACTCATATTCAGGTGATTTATACTTCTTATGTGTATTGAGATTTAAGGGGAGTAACTTTCCCATTAAAAGCAAAAAGAAGTGTGTCATAGGCATACTCAGTTTGATGATCATGAATGGGACAGAAGCCACGGTGATCAAGTCTATGTTCATATCATGCTAATGACTGGACAAACTACTACAAACCAATAACTTGCAATTCCCATATAGGCCGTGGTGACCTAACTTGAACCTTACATTATGCCAAGGATCAAGTGGATGTCATTTCACAACCCCCCCTATACTTCCCACAGTCCAAAAAAGCCAGGTGTGTGCTTAGATTGTGTCGGTGCTCAAACAAAATGGGTAGGTGTGCCTATACTAGGTCCAACAGTACAAGTGGTGAAGCCTAATGTTCAATTAAAGCTCTATATCCCCATAAATAGAGCTTGCTCACTGCAAGTTTGTTGGAGGATGGCTTCTTTACAAATGTTTTAAAGTTCAAGGCCTCATGTGCTACATTGGATAACTCAAAAAGGGTCATGTGCAGCACATCTTGGCATATGTGGTGTTGGTTTTTTTTTTTTCACAAAATGAAAAAAAAAAGGAGGATGGTTGCAAGTGACTTGACCATGACCGCGAGACTACATCAAGCAGTGCTTAGGCATGGTGAAGTTCCAAGGACTTTATCATGAGTTTGAGATGGAATTCCAAGAGCAATTTTACAACCAAGGATGTCAAGTTCTAAGGATATATGTAAAACAACAACTTAAAAAAAAAAACAAAAAGATAAAGAGAAAAAGTCACTAAGGACTCGTGATCGTGAGCATGCCTAGACAACAGTGGTTTGATGCTAGTAACCATCATTAATTTGAAGCGATGTCTAGTTGATTATTCAACATCACAAATCAAACATAAAACAATCAAACAAAAAAAAGGAAGAAAATTTTCCTTCTGTGACCGTGGAATTGGCCGAGACATACAGTGGCTGTGACCATGGGTGGTCTGCGACTGTGGGATTGGCCAAGACAGCAGTGGCTGTGACAAGGATTGTATTCGGGCAATGCCCACATCTGAGCAAACAGCACTACATCAAAAGATCAGGAGCAAATTCATAAAAAAAAATACCATTTGTAATCAAGCAATTCATCAAATGGTAGTGCCTGTGGGTTTCTCACGGACTGTGTTATCAATGGCCATGGGTTTGCCCAAGCAAATTCTAATTTAAAATTTTAGTCCTAAGTGTAGACTACCACGAAAAGATTTCAAAAAGAGTTGCTGCATCAAGTGTTCGCCAAGTGGGTCCAGACCAAGTGGGTTCAGTGTCTGGGGTGGTTTCCCTAATTATATTAGGAATTTCTTATTTGATTAAACAACAGTTTCTTAATAGGTTAGGACTTTCTTTTTTTCTAAGATAAAGTTATTGAGGGATAAGGAATTGATGAGTATATATATGATGTAATCTATAACCCTGGAGAGAGGCTAAAAGAGGTTGAGATTCTAAGGCTGTGGTTTCACAGATCAGAGGAGAACCTAGTGGAAATTGGTTTCCAGTAGATGTAGGCATCTTTGCCGAACCACGTAAATCTCTTATCTTCTTATGTGGTGATTGTTGATCTTGGTTGCTTATGCACACACACGCATAACAAGTGGTATCAAAGCATTGGTTTGTGCATGGAAGATCAACGGGAAGAAGAGATCAGTCGTGTTGATCTCCGTTGGGCCACAGGAGAAAATCGATTTCTTTGTTACAGTAAAGAGAAATCGGTTTTGCAGTCCACCGGAAAAAGAAGACAGAGAGAGGGTTCTTGGTTTGCTGGACACCTTCGTCTGTGATGACTTGCCGGATTTGAGAAAAAGGGTTGCCGGTTCTGAGGAAGAAGACAGGAGAAGAAATCGCCTATGCTGCTTACATGGTAAAAACCTGCGCTACCACCGCCGTTCTCTAGCCACCAGACGCCAATCGGTGGCCGTCGCCGCTGCTGTACCCCACCACCAGTCCAGCGCCGCTAGTCACCGGACCGTAGCCAAGGACAAAAAGCAGGCGCGTTCATTCGGTTTTCCTTGTTGCAGAGACGACAGGTTAAAGATGAGTCCCAGGTCATTTTGGGTTTCAGGTTGGGTCAGTTTGACCTAACCCATGGAGAATAAGCCCAGCAGAGTAGTGCAGGTTCTCGTTTCCGGTTTCATGTTGGGTTCGGCCCACCCGTGGTAGAAGCCTAGAAACACAGGTGCAGTTTGCAGTTCAGGTCTGGTTGACCTGAACCCGTCCATCAGCAGTCCAACTCGTCAGCCGCCACCGACGTTAGCGAGTGACATCATCAGGCTGACGTTAGCCCACATCATCGGTCAGACGGTCAAAGGCCAGAGTTGAGCAGATTAACGGCAAAATTTTGTTTCTACGATAAATTGATCATCCGACGTCCGATTGGAGATCCGTTTGCGCCTACGGCCTCGTTTCGAGTAGATCTACATGTCTGTTGAAGAAGATTGGTTGTTTGATGGTCAATGAGGAGTTTGACCAAATCAGAAGTGCAGAAAACCATTTTTACGATATCGGAGCCATCCGGAGTGGGATTTCAAATCCGTTTCTTCCAGCGTGCTCGTATTGACGAGATCTATAGCCTGGTGTAGGAGTTGAGGTTAGTGTTAGTTGTTTGTTTTTCCTATTGCTTAATTTGATTAAGATGGAGAACAATATTATCAACACTACCATGGTTAGCTCAACATTTCCAATTGGTTGATCTTGAAACCGAAGATGGAGGATATTCTTTATTGTAAAGAGCTTCATGATCCCGTTGAGGGGGATAGTGCATGACCAAAAGACATGCAAGATGCTGAACGGAAAAAGTTGCATAGAAAAGCGATTGGTCACATCAGACAGTAGGTTGATAATAGTATATTTCACCACGTGTCTAATGAAACCATTGCGAATACTCTTTGGAAAAAGCTAGAAGCAATGTATGATAAAAAGACCACAGTGAACAAAACCTTCTTGATAGAAAGCTTATGAACATGAAATTCAAGGATGGTGGTCAGATTGAAGATCCATCAATGAGTTCCAAAGTGTGGTAAATCAGTTAGCCATTATGAAGATGGTCCTTGATGATGAGATGCAAGCTTTGTTGTTTCTGAGTTCTTTGCCGGATACATGGGAGATATTGGTTGTTTCCTTGAGCAACTCTACTCCAAATGGTGTGTTAGCTATGAGTCAGGTTACAAGTAGTTTACAGAATGAAGAAACTAGAGGAAAATTTGCAGGGACAGATAATGCACGGGCCTTTGTTACTGAAAACAGGGGGAGAAGTAAGAGTAGAGGACCAAAGGGGATCGTGGCAAGTCTAGAGGTGAATCACATGCCAAGTCTAGCAGTGAATCACAAAGCAAGAAAAATTCCATAAAATGCTTTTTCTGTGGCAAGATGGACCACATCAGGAAAAATTGCTTTGCTATGAAGGAACAGAAAGGATCCAACAATGAGAAGAAGAATGACAGTGATAACAGTACAGCTACTTTGGAAGAGGAAGTAGTAGTGCTCACCGGCGATGATGATAAGTGTTTCAGTGTTGCAGATGGTCAGTTTGAGTGGGTTGTTGATACAGCAGCATCCTACCTTGCTACTCCTTGCAAGGAGATGTTCACGACGTACAAAGCAGGTGACTTTAGTACTGTGAAGATGGGCAACACGAGTCATTCAGAGATTGTTGATATCGATGATGTCTGCATTAAAACTGATATTGGTTGCATAATGACATTGAAAGATGTGTGACATGTTCCTGATCTGCGGTTGAATCTGATTTCCAGGACTGCATTGAATCGTGCAAGTTATGAGAATTACTTTGGAAATGGCAGATGGAAGTTCACTAAAGGGTCTCTTGTTATTGCGAGAGGAAAAATGGGTAATACACTTTATAAAACACAAGTAAAGCTGTGCAAAGATGTGTTGAATGCAGTTCAAGACAATTCCTCTCTGAATCTGTGGCATAAGGGGCTTGGTCATATGAGTGAGAAAGGCCTGCAGATGTTAGCAAAGAAGGATTAAATTCCTTGCTCCAAAGGTATATCCCTTGACCCTTGTGATTATTGTTTGTATGGCAAACAGCATAGGGTTGCTTTCTCTTCGACATCAAAATTGAAATCAAATGTGTTGGATTTGGTATATTCTGATGTTTGTGGTCTCACGGAGGTAGAATCATTGGGTGGCAATAAGTTCTTTGTCACGTTCATCAATGATACATTCAAGAAAGTCTAGGTTTATCCGTTGAAATCAAAGGATCAAGTGTTCCAGAGTTTTCAACAGTTTCATGTCAAGGTTAAAAAAGAAACAGGTAAACTCTTGAAGTGTCTCCGCATAGATAATAGAGGTGAGTACACATCCAACCAGTTCAGAAGCTATTGCTTGAAGTATGGCATTCGACATGAAAAGATAGTTCCTGATACTCCACAGCACAATGGTATGACAGAGAGAATGAACCGCATTATTTTTGAGAAGATGAGATGCATGATAAGATTAGCACAATTACTTAAGTCATTCTGGGGTGAAGCCGCTTTGACTACCGTTTATCTGATTAACAGATCTTTCTCAGTTCCTTTGAATTATGATCTTCCAAACAGAAGAAGGACAGGTAAAAAAGTTTCCTATTCACACTTGAAAATGTTTGGGTGTAAAGCATTTGTACATGTACCAAAGGAGCAGCATTCCAAGTTGGACGATAAGGCAGTGAGTTACATCTTTCTTGGCGATGGTAGAGATGAGTTTGGCTACAGGTTATGGGATCCAGGGAAGAGGAAAATTATCAGAAGTAGGGATGTGGTTTTCCATGAAGACCAGTTCTTTGGAGATGTAGAGAAGATTGATAAGTCTTCTTAGACAATTGATGGAGTGGTTGATCTCACACCGACTCCTTCTCTGATGCAGACTACAGTTGGAGAAGGTGGACAAAACGATCCGGATCATGATGAGGCATAGGGGTTGTCAGATGATGAGGGTGTTGAGCAGGGGGAGCTGCAGTCTCCTTGGTTGGAAACCACAGAACCTCAAGTTAGGAGGTCTACACGAGAGCGTCAACCATTAACTAAGTATCTTGCATTTGAATATGTTTTACTTACTGATGAGGGGGAGCCAGAGAGCTTTCGAGAAGTAATGACTCATGCTGATAAAGATGAGTGGATGAAGGCTATGCAGGATGAGATGAGTTCTTTAAAGAAGAGCAAGACGTATGAGCTGGTGCAACTTCCTAAAGATAGGAATGTTCTAAAAAACAAATGGGTGTTCAAGCTGTAAAAGGATGAGAATGGAAAACTAGTGAAGCACAAAGCACAGTTAGTGGTAAAAAGCTTCGCACAGATGAAGGGTATCGACTTCAGTGATGTTTTCTCTCCTGTTATGAAAATGACTTCTATTAAAGTCGTCTTGGGTCTAACCGCCAGCATGGACCCTGAGCTTGAACAGATGGACGTGAAGACCGCGTTTCTTCATGATGACTTGAAAGAAGAAATCTACATGACTTAGCCAGAGGGGCTTGAGGTAGAAGGAAAAGAACAGATGGTTTGTAAGTTGAAGAAGAGTCTCTACGGGCTGAAGCAAGCACCAAGACAATGGTACAAGAAGTTTGATTCTTTCATGTTGAGTCATGGGTACCGGAGGACAGCCACAGATCATTGTGTCTATGTTCGTCGATTTATTGATGGCAGGTTCATCATCCTTTTTTATATGTAGATGGTATGCTGATAGTTGGACATGATAACAAATTGATTGGCAAGTTAAAAGGGGAGATGTCAAAGTCGTTTGACATGAAAGACTTGGGTCCCGCACGAATGATATTGGGCATGCAAATACGTCGTGACAGGAGTTCCAAGCAACTGTGGTTGTCACAGGAGAAATATGTTGAACGAGTACATGAGCGGTTCAACATGAAGGATGTTAAGCCAGTTAGCATCCTCTAGCTAGTCACTTCAAACTAAGCAAGCGCTTGTGTCCTACTACAGATGATGAAAAGGAACGGATGGCATGTGTTCCTTACTCCTCTGCTGTGAGGAGTCTCATATATGCCATGGTTTATACACGGCCAGACATTGCTCATGCTGTGAGTTTAGTGAGTAGATTTCTCTCTAACCCTGGAAAAGAGCATTAGGAAGCAGTGAAGTGGATCTTTAGGTATTTGAGAGGTACTTCCAAGGTGTGCTTGTGAAGGCTCAAAACCAGTGGTTGAAGGTTATACTAATGCTGATTTTGCAGGCGATCTTAGTCGTCGGTTATCGACTTCTAGTTATTTGTTTACTTTTGTAGGGGGAGCTACTCCTGGTAATCGAAGTTACAGAAGTGTATAACACAATCTACAACTGAAGTGGAATACATAGCTGCTAATGAAGTAAGGAGAGAGACACTTTGGTTGAAGAGATTCCTTCAAGAACTAGGTTTGAAGTAGGAAGAATATGTAGTTTACTGTGATAGTCAGAGTGCTATGGATTTCAGTGAGAATGCTACATATCATGGTCGCATGAAGCATGTTGATATTAAGTACCATTGGATTCATGAGGTGATCGAAATAACTTCATGATCCTAGAAAAGATTCACTCGGACAAGAATACCTCAGACATGATGACAAAGGTTATGTCTAAAGGAAAGCTAGAGCTGTGTTCAGAGTTGGTAGGGATGAACTCCCAATAAGGGGTTCGGGGCGTCTTTCTCATGATCTGGAGGGGGAGATTGTTAGCCAAGTGGGTCCAGACCAAGTGGGTTCAGTATCTAGGGTCGTTTCTCTAATTATATTAGGAATTTCTTGTTTGATTAAACAGCAGTTTCTTAATAGGTTAGGACTTTCTTTTTTTCTAAGATAAAGTTCTTGGGGGATAAGGAACTAATGAGTATATATATGATGTAATCTATAACCCTAGAGAGAGGTTGAAAGAGGCTGAGATTCCAAGGCTTGCTTTCACAGATTGGAGGAGAGCCTAGTGGAAATTGGTTTCCCGTGGACGTAGGCATCTTTGATGAGCCATGTAAATCTTTTATCTTCTTATGTGGTGATTGTTGATCTTGGTTGCTTATGCACACACACGCACAACATCAAGGTCAAAGTAAAATCATAGAAGAAAACCAAAGCAAGAAATGGTCAGGCCCTAGTTTCATTTGGCCGTGAGCTTAACCCCATGAATCGTGAGCAACTATCAATTGTTGGGTTCATATTCACACATAATTTTGGAGAAGATGAAGTGCAGCTCATGGGTTTTGTTGCCCATTCAAACAAATAAGAATTTGTGCAAAATTCAGAGGAAAATTGAACAAAAAATTTTTTTTTTTCAAATCATCCTTTCAACCAGCAACAGTGTCCATTCAGCTAGGAAGAAAACCCAAAGAAGAGATGAAGTTCATAAATCATACCTTCCATGGGGAATACTTGAGCAGCTAAACGAACTTGAAGTTTCGTTGGAAATTAGGGAAGAAGAATACTTTGGTTTTGCTTGCAATTCGAAGAAGAGGGTTGCTTAAAGGTGCTCTGACTTTTGGTCCCTTTGGATTTTCAAAACGGTGAAAAGAAAGCAAGAGGGAAGACATGGTTTTATAAACCATGTCCCATCCCCATGGTCACCACTATTTTAAATCTTTTTGGGGGTCCACGGCTTTGATGGCAAATCCCCTCAGCTTTGGTGGTAAATCCTTTTGATTGGATCACAGCTTTGATGGCAAATCCCCTCAGCTCTGGTGGCAAATCCTCTCAATTCTATCCAAAGCTCATGGTGACTATTGCTGGCCATCTCTCCTACGAACACGACTTAGATAAAATTGGTGGGGTTTATGATCACTACCTTGGTTATTTCATCCACAAATACTGTATGGGTTGACATAGTGGGGTCCATAACGTGCCTCACTCTCTTTCCCATGGACACAAGTTGTTTAGTAGTGGGAAGTCCTACCGAGTTCAAATGGACACTGCCTTCCTTACCTGTGGTCACTGTGATTTTAAGTAGTGGGACCCACTACTTCAATGGCCCATTCTCTTAAACGTGATCATCTAAATTCCCACACCACATGATGGGCCTACTTTGAGTAGTTTACGAAAAGAAAAAAGAAAAAAGGAGAAGAAAGTGATTTCCCACAACATAGTCACTACAAGAATTTACAGTTTTCCCAGCGTTTTTTCCCCGCACAATATTCAAATGCCGGGAAAGTATGCTTTTGGTTGGCAAAAAAGTTTATTTCGCTGGAAAAAGTTTTAGTTTTCCCAGTAGTATTCTTTCACCAGCAAAGGTTTGCATTGTTCTCGGCGAATGGATTATTTCACCAACAAAGGTTAAATTTTCACCGGCAATTAATTGTTTTCGCCGGCAAATGTTATATTTATGCCGGCGTCCTACCTAGATCGCCGACAAATTTCACCCACCAAAATTTACCGCCAACTCTATTTTAAGATTAGCGCCTTTAAATTTTACGGGCAAATTATTTGTGTCGGGAAAAAGTTTTTAAATATTTTATTTTAATTAATAAATTTTTATCATCATTTTTGTGGGCGTGAAAATCGCTTCTAGCCGTCTATTAAAATCCCAAAACCCTCATCGCTTTACATTCAGTCCCAACACCAGCAAGAGAGAGAGCGAGTGAGAGAGGGAGAGAGTGAGAGAGAACCCATCATCGTCTTCAGCTCACATCACCACTATTTGCATCTCTTCCGCTCACAAGAATCTCAAGGACAAGGGCCAGGTAGGATTTCTTTTGCTGATTTCCGGATTTCATCCCATCACCTCATTTTTTCCCAATTTCTTCTTTGTTTGATTTTGTGCATTTTTTCTTTTGTTGGACTGAAAGATGGAGAGGCACTTTGGATGATTTGTCGTAAGAATGGATGGTCTCATGGGGTTATGTGGCGAGTGAAATCTAGCGATCCCCTTTAAGATTTAGCTTGTGTTTCGGTTTGGTTGAAGTCTTCGATCTTTGGGTTGTGCAACAACCAATTGAATCGACTCGCCAACATGCTCAATTGAATGCGCAAGTCCAACAACCAAGGACCCAATTCAGTAGAAAGATAGAGAGAAAGGGAAATCATCATCTAAACACAAGGAGAGGGTAGGCAAAAATCAAGAGGACCCATTTGTGTTTTGGTTTGGTCTCTATGTTGTTGCATTGTTTGGTGATTGGGTATTTTATTTTGTTTTGTCTTGGGTGTGTTTGGATGGAACTGATTATGAGTGAAATAGAATGATTTGGTGTTTGGGGCAGTTTGAGCTTCAAATCAACATTTGGAGGCAATGAAAATGTCAAAAGATGTTATTATTTTGGGTGGCCCTTAGTTTGACATATTTGCTTTCTCTGTCCTATGTACATTTCTAGTTATTTATGGTTGTTGGCTCTATATGTTATTGTCATGTTCTTGTTTCCTTTCTGTTTTGTTTGTTTTAATTTCAATAGACTGCACATTTCACTGTAGAAAAATCTCTCTCTTATCCTGCCCTTTCTCAAACGTCTCTCTCTAGAAGAAACATCTCTGCTTCTCTTTAGTCCCTTTATCAGGTAAAGTCCGTTCCTTAGTTTAAAATTCAATTAGGTTGCATGAAGGAATACAACACTAACACAATCATTGTTTGGTATTTTCTTTATGAGAAACTAATTACAGAATCCATCTTAAACTTTCATTGAACTCAATTTGCTGCCTATATTAATTCTTGAGTGAAAATTTGTTGTCTTGAATGATGATAGTTGCGGTGAATTGTAAAAAGACCTTTGGAACATGCTATATAAACACTTCTAAAAATGTTGAAGATCTTCCCAGGTGGATTCTTCGGGCTACATTCCCTTTAATCGATCATGTAATTCTGTCAAAACTTAACCCCTTTCTTGGGCTGCCCTGTCCACCACACCCACTACAGTTGTGCTAGGTACATAAGATAGAAGGGTTGGTGGATGAGGACCGTAGACTATCTCAAATGGGATTTTCTGGTGGAGGAATGCAGGCTAGTATTGTAACAAATCTCGGCCCACAATAGCCACTACACCCACCCCTTGGGTTTGTCACTAGTGAAGCGCCTGTGATACATCTCCACTGTTCGATTAGTCACTTTAGTTTGACCATCAGTTTTGGGGGTGGTATGATGAGCTAAAATTGAACTTGGTCCCATTCGATAAAAAAAATCTCCTTCCAAAAAGTGTTAGTGAATGTAGGATCCTGATCACAAACGATCATTGTGGCATGCCATGGAGCCGGGATATTTGATCAAAAAAAATTTGAGCCACACTTACAGCTATGTATGGGTGGGAAATGGGGATGAAGTAAGCATATTTTGATAATCTATCCACCACAACATAAATGGTAGATTTACTTTTAGCCTTGGGCAGCCCATCAATGAAACCCATGGAGATGTCAGCCCACACCTCTGTGGGAATCGGCAGTGGTTGAAGTAGCCCTACTGGAGAGATATTCTCAGCTTTTTACATGCTATGTAAAAAGACCTTTGTAAAAAGATCTTCAATCCTAGACCATAGGGTAGGAAGATGAGCCAAAAAGATATGAAGATCCTTTAAGAGATGTCTAAGCCAGGATAACTATGTTGCAACATGGGCTAGGGACTTTAGGTGATCAGTCATTGGAGAAGGCTCAGCTGTAGGTGAATGTTTTTAGTTACAGGGAGACCCAACAGGTTTGCAACCAAGCATAGAAATGCAAGTAAGTAAATCAAAGGCATATATATTGGTTTGAGATAAAATCAATCCAGTTTAATTGTGAATTTCAATGCCAAGAAAAGGATGTAGTCTCCCCAGGTCCTTTGTCTCAAGCACCCTATTTAACTGAGCAATCAACAACTTTATATAGGCTGAATCATTCCCAGTAACCACCAAATCATCAACATAAAGCAGTACAAGTGTAATGAAATTGTTTGAGCGCCTAACAAATAATAAAGCAGTATGTAATTAGAAAAACGTGAGCTCCAAGCACGAGGCGACGGCTTTAAGCTATAGCATAGAGATACTTGTGTAACTTGCACAGATGGTTGGGAAATACAGGATCTGTAAAACTAGGGGGTTGAGCCATATAAATGTCTTCTTCTAAAATACTATGGAGGATGGCATTAGCAACATCAAGCTGATGTCAATGCCAACATCAAGTCGTAGCATATGAAAGTTAGGATCTATTTATAAGTTTTAACAGTTCTCATGCAATTGACAGGCCGCTGAATTAAAGGAAAAAAGTTCAGAAAAAGAGTAACATAATATGTTTGAAGGAAGTGTTGGCTAGAGAATGTAGTACTTTCATTGAATGGAAAAAAAAAATAAAAAGTCGTGCTGTTAAAGACAAAACATGTAGAGTTTGAATGATGGGTTGTAGTGACATTGGTGTATGAAATTGCATTTTTCCAATGACTGTATACATTAATACCTTGGTGCATATATTGATAAACGGATGTGTTTCAATGTGCATTAAACATCATGCAAGAAGTATGTGAAATTAAACTGAGTTTAGATTACCAAACTGACTGCTTATTTTTGTCATTTAAGAAGTTGAATCTGTCACACCCCAAGATCCTGTGTCCAAGCGGATTCCAGGATGTGACTATAATATGTCCATTTACATCCACACATAGGTTAAAGCAATAAATCACATGAAGGTTTAGGCATTTACCTAATTAAATCCAAATCTTTAATAAAATTCTTTTTACCTCCTTTTATAAATTTCTTTTCTACTCTCTCTAGATAGTGTCTTGTTTGGTGTTTTATACCATCTATTGATTGAATTTGAGTTAACCATCACCTTGCATATATGAACAGATATGGACAAAAGTTGGATGTTACTGTATCAGAATAGATTCAGTCAGCAGTATATAGATGGGATGAATTCATTTGTTGAATTTGCAAAGGCAAATTCGGGTGGGAGTAGAGTGATTAAATGCCCATGTAACAACTGCTGTAACAGTTATAAGCTTGACTATGAGATTGTAAGCGATCATCTACTCCGATGTGGGATGCTGGTATCCTCTGAAACTTGGTTATAGCATGGGGAACTTGTACAATCTGATGAATCAAATAGTGAGGATGAATCGGATGAGGATCATGGTAGATATGATGAGTTGCTTGAGGACCATGGCAGGGGGACTTATATGGTGGATGATATCTCAGGGATGGATGACGTGTGAAACTTTGAAATTATGTTAGAGGCTTCCCAATGTGGTTTGTACCCAGGCTGTAAAGATTCAAAAACCCCGTTAGCATTTGTCATTAGGATGCCACATGTGAAGGTACAACACAAGTGGAGCAACAAGTCATTCGACAAGGTCTTGGAGATATTTAGGGACACCCTACCAGAAGCTAATGTGGTTCCGGCGTCCATGTATGAGGCGAAGAAGATACTACGTTTCTTAGGCTTGGGGTACGAGCACATTGATGCATGCAAGAATGATTGCATATTGTTTTAGAGAGAGAATGCTCACTTAGAGAAGTGTCTGGAATGTGGGGAGCCTAGGTACAAGGTCAATGATGTCAAGGGTAAGCAGATCGCTTATAAGGTACTGCGTTACTTTCCCTTGATACCTAGGTTGCAGAGATTGTACATGTCTAGGATGACGGCCAAAGAAATGAGATGGTGCCATGAGAATGCCATGGATGGCCATCTGGGTAGGCATCCAGCCGCCTTTAAGGAATGGAAGGAATTTGATTTAAAATTTCTGAAATTTGCTCGAGAGATCCGCAATGTGAGGTTGGGTCTGGCCACCAATGGATTCAACCCCTTTGGTAATATGAGCACTTCTTACAGCATGTGGCCTATCATACTTATGCCTCATTACCTTCCACCCTAGATGTGCATGACGGATCCATTTTTCATGATGTCCTTATTTATTCTTGGGCCACATGCACCTGTGAAGGAAATTGATGTGTACATGAAGCCCTTGGTTGATGAGTTGAAGGAGTTGTGGGAGAATGGTATCTTGACTTACGATGCTTATAGTGAAAAAACCTTCCGAATGCATGTGGCTATGATGTGGACCATAAATGACTTTCCCGCGTATGGCGACTTCTCTGGTTGGAGCACGAAAGGTTATTTTGCTTGTCCCATCTGCAACGAAGATTCAATATCATGTAAGTTGAGAAGTAAGATTGGGTGGGTGGGACATCGAGCTTACTTGCCTGAGAACCACCAATGGAGAAGGAGCAAGAAGTTCAACGGTCATCCAGAGCATACCATGAATTCCTTGGAATTACCGGTACAAAAGGTTTTGGATCAGTTGGATCAACTACCAGAAGTTAGGTTCAGAAAGGGCCCCACCAAAAGGAAAAGACCTCGTGAGCCTGCACTATTGAATTGGACAAAGAAAAGCATCCTATACGAGTTACCATACTGGAAGAACCTGAACCTTAGGCATAACTTGGATGTCATGTACATAGAGAAAAACATCTGTGAAAACGTTCTTAGGATAGTGGCAGGCATAGTTAAGAAGAATAAGGACACGGACAAAGCACGTGATGATTTAAAAGATATGGGCATCAGGCCACAATTGCATTGCAGAGGAATGGAGATGGATCCACTGTGAAACCCTCGGCATCCTACACATTGGACTTGAAACAGAGGGAGGGTTTTTTATCAATTCTTGAAATCAATCAAGTACTCGGATGGCTATGCAGCTAACCTCTCTAGGTGTGTGACTTCAAAAAATGGCAAATTATCTTGTATGAAAAGTCACGACTATCATGTCCTCTTATAGCGTCTTCTTCCGGTTGGCCTGCATGGTTATGTGGACAAGGAGTTAGGTACAAATCTATTTGAGCTGGGCAGTTTCTTCTAGGACCTATGATCGAAAACTTTGAAGCAGAGCGATTTAGAAAAACTAGAGGAACAAGGAGTGCTCATACTTTGCAAGCTTGAAAGGATTTTTCCTCCTGCATTCTTTGATGTAATGGTCCATCTGGCTATTCACTTGCCACGTGAGGCCTTGCTGGACCGGTGCAATATCGATGGATGTACCATATTGAAAGGTAACTGTTACCATCCCATGAAACGTTACTCATGTAGTAGTATGATTGTCTTGCATAAATAACCTTAATACTAATTGTTCCTTGTTTGAAGTTTCTTGGGACTTTAAAAGGTTATGTTACCAACTAAGCACGACCTGAAGGTTCGATTGCTAAGGCTTACATTGTCAAAGAATGTCTGACTTTCTGCTCAATGTACCTCAAAGGGACTGATCGAGATGAATGAAATGATGATGGTGGCTTGCGTGGTCCCGGGATGGAGATCTTCATGCAAAATGCCCATCCTTTTGCACCGATCACAAGGGCATCGGATCCTTCTCAGAATGAACGCAATATGGGTCACTAGTTTGTATTGCATAATAGTCCTGAGTAGAGCCATATCTTGAGTAAGTGTTTTGATTTAAATACATGTGTGCAAAGATTATGAACTTGTTGATTCTTCCCCTACTTTTAAGTGCTTATGAATTGCATTTCCTTAACTAGGGAACACAAGAGTACAATACAAAATCTAGGAGGGCATGACATCAATCAAATACAACGAGACACATTTCCAAAATGGTTCAAGCAATGTGTAAGATATATAGTAAACATTATTTAACTAGGCCTCAAATGAACTTGCCGCATATTGCTCATGTAGATAAATAATTTGCGAAATCGAGGGTCACAAGAAGCAACTGATGAAATGTGGTCATTAGCAAATGGTCCTGGTTCGATAGTTTATCTGTATTCATGGTGCATATTCAATGGTGTTCGTTTCCACACTAGAGATCACGAGAACCGGTGTAAGTGCCAAAATAGTGGTTTGGTCATGGTAGAGGAGCATAAAGGGAAGAAAATTGACTTCTACGGCTACCTGTGCAAAGTCTGGGAATTCACATACATGTATGGCAGGAGGGTGGTTCTGTTCCAGTGTGAATGGTACAACACCGGTACCAGAAACAAAATATACACCGATCAACATGTAACAAGCATTGATGTTACGGGTTGGTGGTATAAAGATGATCCATTTGTCCTCCCGAGTCAAGTGAAGCAAGTGTTTTATGTTAGTGATACCTGCAAAGGCAACAATTGGAGAGTCATAGAATGAGTCAAGCATCGGGGAGTGTGGGATGCATCGAAACTGGATGATGTGCCTAATGAGGCCTTTTAGCAGCACAAAACCACTAATGTTGTCCCAATCTGTGTTGAAGATAATGATTTTAATTACTGTAGGGATGATGTTCTGCCAGAGATAGTTAATGGTGATGAGCCAATGGCGGAGCATAGTGAGGACGAAGATGAAACGAAGGCAGAGTATATAGATGATGATGATGAAGATGATCTGCATAGCCAGTTCAATCTAGATATAGATCTTGATATAGACTATGAGGTGTAGTGTTTGTTTTTTTATGTGTATGGACAAGTATTCTAAATTAATAAAGTTGTTGGTTTACAATTCATGGTTCATTATATATATTTCATTTTATATGATATGCCTAAATTTTCTTGTATGTCATATATAGTTGTCAAAAATGCCTAAGGGAGGTAAAACATATGTCAAGCCTAAATGGGTGGCCAGGCAGGCAAAGTTGAGAGAATACGAGAAGGTGAGAAATACGAACATCATGGAAAACGACGTGAGATGTCGTGCTCTGGGGGTGAGACACATAGCCAACACCATTTTTGGATTCGGTCAAACAAGCAGGAGGAAAAATGGGGAGCTGATCGCGCTTAAAAATGGCGTGGAAATGTGTAATGGATTCAGTGTCCAACATTCACGTACTTCAAGCGTTAAGAAGAATGGGAATCAATTACAGTTCATCATTGAATTCCCTTTTATTTACATGGGTTCTAATGCCCTGACAGCGGGGATGCAGGTTGTTTACATGAGTTTGCAAAGTTTACAACCCCTCCCTCAAGTCTTAGATGTGATCTTAATTAGGAATTTACAAGAAAATGTACATAAAGTAGGAAAAAATGCAAAAAAGAGGGGAAAATGGGGGGTGACCGTGACCCGCGGTCACTGCCCCAGGCCAGTGACCGTGGGTCACGGTCACTGGCTCTTTCCAGTGACCGTGACTCATGGTCACTGGCACCTGCCAATGACCGTGGACCACGGTCACTGGAAGACAGTGACCGTGAAGTCATTGTTCGCCTTTATTTTTTGTGTTGTTCGTGCTGATTCTTCTCTCCAAACTTTTCAAATATTGAAACTCCCTTCCATGACATCTTGGGATGTTAGGTCACCATTGAGAAGATCGAGTTCGACTATGGAATCGATTAAAAACTTTGTAATTCATCATTCTTGTTTACGGACTGTCTTTTGTTCAAGTACGAAGAGGGCATCACAGGAAGCCAAAGTTATGTCATTTTGAACCTATAATTTTCAAGGCACAAAATGAGGCCCAAAGGGGCTTGTTCACAACCTCTGTAATGGCCAAGAAATCCCCTCGAATGAGAAAAACAAAGATGACAACGTCATCATTCGCGTAGTCGTTACTGCATGTCCATAATGTATTTTGTAATTACCCCACCCTTCTCCTCTTCCTCTAAATCTTTTTGCTCACCTTGGTGGCTAAAGAAGGAAGGGAATGGTCGTGGGATTGCTGCTTTTCTTGCTTGAATGCTTTTACGTTCATTTGATTCTCTCTTTTTCTTTCCTGTGTGTGTCCCCCTTGCTTCCTTCAAACACTCTTCTTTTTATAAAGCTCCCAGGTGGTTTTTGGTGGTTCTTGGGAGTTGAGGGGAGTTGTGAGAAGTTTGATTTTGAAAGGGAGTGGAGAAAAACTGCCCAAAACCACAGGAACTGTCCTTTGGGGGTCCGTGACCACAGCCGCGGTCACGGACAAGGCCCAATTTCGGATTTTTGTAGTTGTGGCCCGTTTTCACCTGTTTGGGGCCCAAACGAAGTCCAATTGCCATGAAACTTGGAGGGAATCTTATTGACACTATTTTGACCATGTCATAAAAGTTTCAGCTCGTTTTGACCATCTGAAGTTGGTCAACTCCCTTGATGAACAGGCCATGGTCATGGACAAGGCCCATTTTTTTATTTTTTGCATTTGTGATCCGTTCTCATCTGTTTGGGATCTGAACGAAGTCCAATCCTCATGAAACTTTGAGGGATGTCTCTTGACACTATTTTGAGTGTGTCATAAAAGTTTCAACTCGTTTTGACCATTTGAAGTTAGTCAACTCCGTTGATGAACAGGCCGCGGTCACGGACAAGGCCCAATTTTGGTTTTTTGCATTTGTGATCCATTTTCACCTGTTTAGGGTCCAGACGAAGTCCAATTGCCACGAAACTTGGAGGGGTGCTTCTTGACACTATTTTGAGTGTGTCATAGAAGTTTCAACCTGTTTTGACCTTCTGGAATCAGTCAACCCTCAAGTTGATTTTTCATGAGAGTGGGCCCTTTTTTCATCTGTTTGAGGCCCAAATAACTTCGGTTTAGTTCAAAACTTGGAGGAACTGACATCGGGGATATCTTGAAGTGTTCATCGAAATTTCATGCAATTTGGATTTGGGGAAGTAGGATTTCAAACAGTGGCCTATTCATTGCATGTGTTGTGTCACTATTCACCCCACATTGAGGTAGTTAGTTTGTTTTCTATCTGAACAACGTTCATTTGACTTGAAACTTTAGAAGAGTAACTTGGAGCATCCTTTGAGCATTTTCTCCAAAATTTATCAGCTTCGGCCTTTTGGAAGTAAGATCTTAGCCGGTGACCCCATAATTCGGGATTACTATCCTCTAAGCTGACATGCAATGAAATTCAAACCAAACGGAGTCCTTTCGGGTTGAAAATCTGTAGAATATCTTCTGAGCATGACTGAAGCTTTGTACCCAAATTTCATCAATTTTGAACATCGAGAAGCAGGGCTTTGGTCAATGACCCATGGCTTGAGGGGTAACTGACCCCAAGTTCACATGCTTGTAGCTTTTGGGTTCGATGATGTTTGTTGAACTTAAAATTTTGTAGAACCTATCTTGGGCATCATTTGAACTTCCTCTGAGAGTTCCAGCTAACTTGATCTTCATAGGATATCACTTTGCACAAGGACCCACAGAGCATAGTATACGATCATCTGAACCAAGTTTGGATCCAAATGACGTTCAAATGCTCTGAATCTTTGAGGAATGGTCTTTAGATATACTTGAAAGTATTTCATTGAATAGGAGGTTGCTTTAACATGTGGAAGTGTCAAGTCCCGCAGTGATTCCCAAAGAGCTGGCAAAGAGTCTCTGAAATTGATTTGAGCCGAGATGAGTTTCAAGTGTTTTGAAAATTTTGAAAATTTATAATCCAAAGCTTGTAATGTCTTCACTGCATTATTTGCAAATTTTTATGGGTCAACAGGAGCAACATAGAAAATCGGGTGAAGATGATGACAGTGAGGAGTATATACCGCCCTAAGGTGATTTAGGGTTGGTTTCTTCAGATAAAGATACAGGTGATGACGAGGATGATGACTCTCTTGAATCTCCGGAAAATATGGTAATATGTGTCTATTATTGATTTATGACAAGCCATATTAGTTGCAAACGTCTTTCATTCACTTTAATTACGCATTTATGTACTAATAACTCATTGTTAAGTTGTGACAGGTTAATCATATGAATCGACGCAAGTGAAGTAGACATGCTTACACTATAGCAGCTGCACTGGTGCAAGTTACACTGGCACAGCCTCTAGTCACACGATCTTCTCGTGCAGAGAGCATGCCCGAGGGAGTAACCCAGGTTACACTGGCACAGCCTCTAGTTACACGGTCTTCTCATGTAGAGAGCATGCCCCAGGGGGCGGCCCAGGTTACACCGGCACAACCTCTAGTCACACGGTCTTCTCATGTAGAGAGCACGCCCCAGGGGGCGGCCCAGGTTACACCATCACAGCCTCTAGTCACACGATCTTCTCGTGCGAATAACATGCTTGAGGTGGCAACCCATGCTAGACCAATGGATCCTACATAGTTTGCTACTTCATCTGGCCAGCCTGACCAGGTTTTAAGTCCACATACGGTTGGCAATAGTGTTGGTGAGAAATATATAACTATTTACATATAACATCGACCTTCTTTTAATGTTATATTCTTAGTAACTCAGTTAATATGGTGGTCATGACAGCATCAGCTTCAGCCGAGGGCTCAAGAAATGTACAAGGAAGGACACGGGAGGTAAAGGTGGCAAAGCTGAGAAGGCAGCTTGGCCATGCCATCCTAGTTCCAATCCTAAATTCAAGCCATGCGCCAGAGGGCAAATTTGCCACTACTTTAGCTAACCTTCTTGGGGAAGCGATTCGGGTTGAGGCACCTGTTCTCAAAGAAGGCTGGAAGTTTGTTCCTAAGGGGATCAAGAAGTTAGTGGTAAAGAGAGTTTAGGTAATTTCATTTAAAGTCAATTACTGTTGGCTCAATTAGTCTCATTTACGTTTAATTGTTGTCTCACATAATATGTTTATATTTGCAATTGCAACAAATTTTTGAGTTTGGGGACTATGCGAACGATCTGGTCATCAAGGCTGCCATGGATGTGAAGTGCCAAAAGTTGTACAGGGACTAGAAGTGTGACTTACATACCCACTATTTGTCTCTTTTGGAGGTGGGGGTACCCGATCCAAAGAACCACCCACTAAAGCCTAGTAAGGTAGATGACTGGGTGTGGATGATTGACAATTTGTGGGAGATTGAGAAGTGGAAGGTAAATTTTAATGGTTTTGTATATATGTCTCCTTCAATTATTTATAAAGTTCATTGTACTAGTGAAGATTTGCTTGGGCAATATATTGTTTTTTGTTTTTCTTCGTAGGAGAAGTCAAGGAAAGTGAGATATAGTCAATCGAAGATGCCGTGGAATCATACAAGTGGCTCTAGATCGTTCCCAGCACGTGGTTCAATAATCGTAAGTGCAAGTTTAGGAATTTTTTCTATTTGACTAAGTTATGAAATTTTAATTTTTTCTTATTAACGAAATTAATCTAATGCCATAACAGAGAGCGCAGAATGCTGGACAACCACAGCCTTTTCCCAATTTCTTCCACGACACCCACTATATGCACGGGAAGAATAAGTGGATAAATGAGGAGGCTCAAAAAATATATGTACATATGCCTAAGTCATTTTTGATAAATCAATACAAATATACTTTTATACATTTGTTAAACTCACTTTATTTGACTTTTACATGTGTAAAAATTGCAGGAGGAACTAGTACGACTAATAACCAAACAGTCGCAACCCTCGATCACCTCTCCGATGTCTGAGAAACAGATATCTGTTAAGGTGCTTGGGAAGAAGTTGGGATACCTAAAGGGTTTTGGCATTCGCATGAAGTCCACTTTAGCTTCGACCCAAGTTTGGACAGGCCCTAATTCTGAGGTGTTTGTTCTGCAAGAGCAAGTAGCGGAGCAGGCCAAGAGTATCAGTTTTCTTCAAAGCTTAGTCCTCCAATTAGGAGAGCATGTAGGCATCGATCTGAGTATCGCGGGTATCGCTGTTAGTGGGGAGGGAACCTCTGGTAGAGCTCAGGATGCGACTTCTCTAGGTTTGTATATGACTTCTCTTTTTAAAATAGTATTTATTTCATGTTAAATTAATTGAGAGAGGTAGCAATTCCTATTAATGAGAGGATGATATGGATGCGTCAAACTAATATCCATATTTGATTCTATACAAATTGCTTAAATAAACCACTTCTTACGTTATTGATTAAAAAGTGAAGCATAATTGTTTTGATGGATTAAGACTTTAGAGGATATTTATGGTAGTTATTCAATGTCTATTCAAATAGTTTGGGTTGGGCACTGAAATGAATGTCAACAGTTTTGGAATCTTAAAGACATTGATATCCATAATATCTATGGCCCCTTGTGTCTCTCTGACAAGCCCACAACAAACCCCAAGAAAGTTTCTGTAAATTATCATCTAAATTCTCAAGTATTTCATTGTTCATATGTCAGAAAGATATTTCACAACAAACTATTCAATTAATCTTTACCAATTACAATAACCAATTCAAAATAGTTTTGAAACTTCAAGGTCCATTTCGTAGCATTAAAGAATTTAACTTACATTCTGTGAAAACTAGAATTTGGGTTGCATTTGGCTACCTCTATTTTTATCAAACTGTAATTTATTTTCAAAATACAAAAATTTAAGATGCTTGGATGCTTTTCTTATTATGTAGTTATGGTGAGTGAAGTTTTCTTTGTTTCATAAAAGGTTGATATGGGTGGTGAGATATACTTTCATTTTTTCCTAGTGTTATATGATAAAAACAAACTCTACTTTCATGTAATTTGTCAGCTACATTTCTTTGAAAAATACATGTAACTTTATAAAGCCAGAACCTAGTTGACTCTGCCAATACTTTATAGGCTAGGCGAGTCTAAATTAACTACACTAGGTTGCTTTCTAAGTTAAGCCATGTTGGTGAGCTTGTTGAACTATGCAAGAAAAGAGACTTGGACCAACAAATCTATTGGAATATTTCTAGTTTCAATTTCTATTGGGAAAGTAATGAATTTTAGTAGGACTGAACATATTTGTTTCCTTATGAATTGGAATAATTCTAATTTTCTTTCATATTAAATGTGTATGACCAGTTTCTGCATCTTAATTGGTGTATTCCTAACTATTTCTATTTCTGTTAATTTATTAGTTTCTGTTTACCCTTCATATATATCATCAAAGAAATCATAGTATCGCTTTTTTTTTCTCTTTTATGCAGATTGAATGATAAGTGAAGAAAATTTTGTGTTTAAAGAGTTCATGTAGCCAACATGAAGGCCAAGTATTCAAAGTTATAGATTGCTATATATTGAAATGTGATGCAAGAAGTTCTTTTAAATAGTGGTGCAAATCGATGTTGGAATGATGCAATAATAAAATGATCATATGGATATGTAAACTTCCATTGATATTTGAATGTTGGTATGGAGTAGAATGTTAACATGAGTTTTAATTTTGTGATGGTAAAGTGTTTGGAATGTTGAAAGGATGTTTGAATATTAATATATAGTTGAATGAATTTTCATGTTTTATCTTTGATGGTTTTGGAATGGAAATGAAAGTTGTTTGTGTAATCAATTTGGTTTTGGATAATGTAATTAGCTATTATAATTTAATCATATGACAAAGGTTGGAAGTTGTAATGAACTAATATATATATATAGGGAAAGGAAACTAAAAATTAAACAAATAAAAAAAATAAAATAATATTCATTGCTGGCCATTTTTGTACCGCCAAAAATATTTAAATTACATTAAAAATTTTGAAAAATGATCTTTTAAATGTTTTACCGGTGCTAGACAATGCCGGCAAAAAATTTGAAGAAGAATCTTCTAAATGTTTTACCGGCGTGAGAAAACGCCAACAAAAAATTTTTAAAAACGAATCTTTTCTAAAATCTAATTTTTTTACCGGCGTTAAAATACGCCAGCAAATGTTATCTTATCTCATCGGCAATATATAAGTTTTACCGGCGCAGCCATTTTAGTGCCGGAAAATAGTTTTCCTAGCGAACTTTTCCCGGCGACCTGCCAGCGCACAAGAAATCGCCGAAAAAGTATTTTGCTAGCGTTTTGTAGACCTTTACCGGTGATTATTTGGCATAGGCAAAGGTGAAAAATCTTGCAGTGAGTGAACCTACTTTGAGCATGTTGCCCGAAACCAAAAAAAAGTTTTCCCCCAACTGAGTAAACCAACTTTGGAGTATTCATTTTTCACAAAAAAAAAGGGGAAAAGGGGATTTTCTTTAAAAAAAAAAACAAATCCAACATTCAAATTATCTTGGGTCAAACCTGATTTTGAGCCATCATCTCAAATTGTTTTGAAATCAAAACCCAACAAAGCCAATCTTTTTCAAATTTCTATCTCATTTTAACTCATGTCAAGTCAAGTCAAAACCTAAACTTAATTTTTTTAAAATAAACAAAAAATCCACTAAAAGCCAAACCCAAATCCATTTCAAATCTAAACCTTGAATTTTATCAAAACCTCGGGGATTTTTTTTTGGTGGGTGTTCCTTACCGTCCCTACAGAGATATTACTTCAGATATCTGTGATAAATAGGTCATGAGAAAATTAAATCCATTTCTAAAATCCAAAACCAAATTTAGAAATTTCTGAATTTTCTAATACCCTAGGGATTTTTTTTTGTGGGTGTTCCCCACAATCCTCAAAGAGATGTTACTTTTGATATCTATAAAGTACGGCAAATAAATTCAGATTCCTTATGTTTTTACCAAATTCCAAACCCTTCATTGTTTTTGACCAAAATTTCAAAATTTCAAGTTTAAGCTTACAACCTACCTTAACAAAACTACCTTTTTTTTTATCAAGCCATTCATCATTCCCATAGATTGGTTATTTCGAGGCATAATGATTGTCATATTTTAATCATTTCACCTCGAGGGGGCAGTTGTTGACTTATAAAAATTACAAATGTTATAGTAAAGATATTACAAGCAAACTCCAAACTAAGGTTACATAAACCCTAGGAATGTGGAATGCCAGACCAAGTGCATCATCAAGATATTTGGAACTGATGTAGCTCATTCAAAAGACTTTAGATGGGCTCAAGGTGCAATAGTTCAAAATTCAGAGTTGATAGACTTTATTTGGTCACTCGACTCACCAAACTTCAAATTCAAGGTTCATTGGCTCGAATTCTAGAGGTCATTGAACACATTGAAGCTTTTAAGTTACCAAATCGGCTGACAATCACATGAGATCTTTGAATTACACTTAGGAATGATACTTCAAAATTTCAAAGCATTTAGACGTCATTTCTATTCAAATTCAAACTTCAGTGACTGTTTTTCTGCTCCTTGGGGTCACTGTGACAATAGACACTTCTATATGTCAAAATAAGCTGAAACTCTTGGAGGAAGCTTAAATTATATTCAGAAGGGACTGTGCAAAATTTCAAGTTAAGTGGATGCCATTTGACCTAAACTTAACAAACATATCAATTTTGGGTTAGTGTCCCCCAATGCTTGGGGTCACTGACCAAAGTCCTACTTTCAAGTGACTAAAATTGATAAAATTTAAACACAAGGCTTAAGTCATGCTTATAAGTCCTACAAATTTTCGAGCTAAGAGGAATTCGTTTGACCATATTTCAACTACATGTCAGATAGGAGTCTGTGACCCCCAAGTTAAGGGCATCACTAATTAAAAATCTTACTTCTAGGAGGCTAAAGCTAATCAAATTTGGATCAAAGACTCAAAATGTGGTCAAAGTCAATTCTGTAAAGTTTCAAATCAATTGAATATCATTTGGATAGAAAACAAGCTCACTGTCTACAACACAAGATAACATTGACCTAGAATATGCAACAAGTGGGTTATTGTTCGATATTCTACTTCCACTAACCCAAACGACCTGAAATTTTGGTGGAGACTTCAAGATGTTCATGACAGCAGTCCTGCTGAGTTTCAAATCAATCCGAGCTCATTTGTACCTCAAATAGTTGAAATAAGAGCCTATTTTCATGAAAAGTCAACAGGAGGGGTTAAAAAGCATCACTCCAAGTTCTGTGAAGATCGAACATCATTCGGGCCCCAAACATGTGAAAACATGTCACATATGCAAAAAACCCAAAATTGAACCTATTAGTGACAGTGGCCACGGTCACGGACACCAATGAAGCGGTTCCCGACAGTTTTCAGCGGTTTTCTCCACTTAATTTTTAACTCTAATCTTCTATAACTCCTTAAACCACCTCTGAAGTCTAAACAAGCAAGTGTTGGCATTTGGGACGAGGTTCCAACAAGTTCAAAGGATTCAAGACAAGATCAAGCAAGTTCCAAGAGAAATAATCAAGCCTCTCAAGCAGTTCAAGCACCACAAGTTTACTTTTTCGTCTCCTTCTCACTAACTTAAGGTGAGAAATAGTTCAGAGAAGAAGAAGAAGCATGCATATTACTTAGAGAAGATGGATATAAGAGTCATCAAGTATAAAAAAAGGATGAAAATATATTCCTTTGGTTTTCTCACTTTGCAGGGGGGTGGTTTAAGCCATTTCGAAAGTTGTGAACAAGCCTCTTTAGGCTTCATTCTGTTATTTGAAAATCATAAGTTCAGAATGACACAACTTTGCTTTAGTATAAAGCACCATCTCCGGATTTGTACAAAAACAGTCCGTAATCAAAAAGTGATAATTACTAAAGGTTTTAGTTGATTCCACGGCTAAATTAAGTACCTTTGGCGGTCATTCAACACTCCAAAAGTCGAAGAACACAGGTTCCAGCACTTCAAAGGCATCATAGAAGCGAAACAGAGCAGAAACGGGGACGAACAGTGGCCATTTCAACCACCATCTATCATGACCGCGGGCCATGGTTACCCCTCCCAGTCTTCTTTTCTTGCATTTTAAGTCTCTTTGTCATGTACTTTCTTATATTAGCTGAATTTAGATCACTTCTGAGACCAGAGGGAGGGATTATAAATTTTTAAAACTTGTAAACAATTTGTATTCCCACAATCAGAGCGTTTGAACCTATGTAAATAAAGGGAAATTAATGATGAACTATAATTAGTTTTTCCATTATTTTTAAAGCTTGATGTAAATGTTGGACTTGAATCTGTTGTATTTCACATCATGTTTCGAATGCAATCAGCATGTGGAACGTATTAGTCCTTAGATGCAACATTTCCACAAAAGCTGACATAAGGCTCTTAATGATAGATTTGTAAGAAGTACTAATCAATGGCGCCAATCCAAATCTATCAATCTTCTGTCTAAATAAATTGACTCGTTCAAATGCCACATTACTACTTTTGGCCATAACTCAAGCATTTGATTAGGGGACGGTCCTGAAAATAAAAATATGCATTAATTTAGAAATAAAATATAACAATTATCTTTGTAAAATATAAAAACATATCTCCTTCCCAATTAAATTTCGCAATGTGTCTGAATACTCTTTAATAACGAAGGGTCATTTAGCCTGACAAGTTTTACTCCATCATTATCTTCATCTTCATTTTCTTCCAAGTCTGGGACTTTCGGTTGTTCTGGCTCTTTAGTAATTAGTTTTTCAAATCATTGACGATAGTTTCTTTTAGAAGCCGTTGGTCAAGCTGTAGAACTACTAGCCATAGCTGTAAGTATTTAATTCAATCACTAGAACCAAATAGGTTACATAGTATGTTCTTTCACTATAACTACTGTTTAGCCCCGTATAGCTGAACATAATGAGCAATGTTCGGCCCGACTAGTCCGAACAATTTATGTTATGTTCTGCCATATGTGGTCGAACATGTATCTTGTGTTCGGCCACATGTGGCTGAACATGTATCATATGGTTGAACACAATGCATCTTGCTCAGCCTTGTGTGGTTGAACACATGCATCCTGTTCGGCCATGTTTGGCCAAACATTATTTATCTTTTTCGGCCTCGTAGGGCCGAATGGGGCAATGACAAATCCAACGAGAATAATTCAACTATGATATAAACCATAAAAAATCACAACATAACATTCACAAAAATTAAAGGGAATGATGCAAATATATTCATCTAAATAAATCCAAACACGCAAAAACCCATTTCAATGAATATGGTGAAAAATAGAAGAGAGAACCTACCTTTGAGAATGGTGGAGAAGAGAAGAGAGAACCTACCTTTGAGAATGGAAAAGAATGGAGTAAGGAGAACAATAGGGTTTAGGAAAAGAGAGTGGAAGAAGAGAAAGTGTGTAGAGAGAGATAAGTTAGTGTTTGGATGGGTGGGGGTATACTGTGTAAATGTGTGAGAAAAAAAACCATTATTACTCACTTACTGAAATGTGTATAAAGAGAAACCATATAAAAAGAGTCAAAATTGGTGAACGTATAGTAGTTCCCTTTTTTTTTTTTTTAGTGCCACCAGTAGCACTCTACGAGTAATAGTGTTGAACTTTTTTTGGACATAAATATCCCTACAGTCAATGTCATTGGCATTGTCACCTTCATGGAGTTTAGATATCAGGAAGGCAAAAGAGCAAAAGAAAAGGAACCAATAAACCCTTTGGCGGGTGCTTCAGGAAAGATGTGATTCAGAAGTAGGAAATGAAATTAAAAAATCAAAGGTTCTAGTCTCTGTGTTCGTTGTCAGAATACCCTTCTTTTTAACTCCAGATCCTCTGAGGATTTCCCCAACGGTGACCATTGGTCCACCACATCACCGTTGGACCAACAGTCACCATCGGGGAAATCCTTGGGAAATCGTAATTCCTTCTTTCCCCTTCGCTTCATTAGCCTTTCTAACTCTGGATTTTCTCTCAAGGTATGAGGCTTTGGGCTGGGTTGCATTTTTTTTTATGGGTTTTTTTTTTTTTTGGTGTTTGGTGTTTTGGGTTGTTGGGGGGGGGGGGGGGGGGGGCGCATACAAAGCAATGGCAATTTGGGTTTCCACTTTGCATTTCTCCCCTCGACACTTACATTTGAAAAAACTTGGGTTTTCAACCCATGTATCTATCAATTAAAATTGAGTTTTTTTTTTTTTAAAACTAAAAGACCACTGTACTCTGGATATCCAAAAAAGCCACTGTATTTTCAGTTTTCACAAAAGCACCCTTTGACCACAGTTGAGATTAATTGGCCTAGCCATTTTCACTGTCACCCGTTTGTACATTTTTCCATTTTGCCACTTGTGAGAATTCTTTCATTGGTCCCATATAATGATAATCTGAAATCCTCAAAATGAACATCATCCCTCCAATGATATACTCTTCAGATTTTTGTTCAGTAGAGGGATTAGTGATGAAGATGAGCTATCTTCTAATGCCCCTATTATATATGTCGACCCATAGGTCTTTAGAAATCCATTGTGGAGCCTATGTAATGATGATCTGAACCATTCAAAATCAATTCCATCCCCACCAATGATATATCCTAAAATTTCATTTTTAATAAATGTAGGTCCCTCCTTTCAGCTAAGCACATGATATCTAACTCCATGTTAGGAATGTACAGACTCGCCTGTTACTTCATTGTGGAGCGCACTAAGAGATAATCTGGACCGTTCAAAAAAAAGCCGAGAAACCGGATAGAAAAGATGTGAAGCGGTAGAAATTCCTTGCGATGATGAAATGGACAAAATTGATCTGGCAAGACTTAAGGAAGTGGTTGGCCATATCGCCGTCAGGGGTATTTTCATAAAAAACAATTCATCCTCTACCAATGTTTTTAATTTTTTTTCTTTCCTTAACTGATTAATTAGAAAAAAAATAAAACCTGTGCATTATTTTTCTCGCACTAGGCGAGCATTCATTGCTAGCTCGAACGAATGCAGCAATGTACTTTGCAGTAGCTACAAAAGCAAATAACCAATTAAAGGATTATAGAGAAAACTAAATAGATATTAAAATGTAGATACATGTTAACTCTAGCTCTAACTCAAGCAAGTCCAAAGGAATATCAATACGATTACCCAGCAAAACCAAGAGTACAGTATTTGATGCTTACCAAGGAAAGAGCAGCCTCGAAGTAATGAGTAATCTAAATTGAAAAGAAATTGTTTGTCTACACCGTATAGTGTTACAGAGCATGCTCCTTATCTCATTCTCAGCAGCATCAGATCATGACAGCCATCATCATCAAAGCCTTGTCTGAATTTCGTTTCTCAAATCAATTTTTATCCATGACAAGCCAACTCCTCAAACATATTGCACTTTTCAAGATATATCCTTACTCCTTCCATAATGTCCTATTCCACTTCCATTTTTGGAGGGCATGAGCACTAACAAATGATCATGGTGATCAAAATCCCAATTATAATGGCTAGTTGAAACGCCACTTTCATTTTTTTTAATTGTTATTTTTTTGCCAGATGCTCATAATGGAATGTTTCTAGAAAGATGATCAACCAATTGGGAATTTTTTCTTTAGGGAATTGTTGGATAAGCAACAATTTGATCTCTTTACACAGGAGAAAAAAAAATTAAAACAATAAAATAAATCCCCAAAATACACAACCCCCCCTCCCCTCTCCCCCCCTCCCCTTTCCCTCTAGTCGGCGACGAGTTCCGGTAGAGCCCCCTCCCTCCCTCTCTTCCTATTCCTATTCCTCTTCCTCTCCCTCTTCCTCCTCTTTCTCTCCTCTCCTCCCTCTTCCTCTCCGCCCCGTTCGGCCTTACGAGGCTGGACATCAGTGCAGGGTAGAACAACAGGGTGTTGTTCAGCTCTACAAGGCCAAATATCACATTGATGTTTGGCCTTGTAGGGCCGAACAAGGCAGAGAGGAGATGAGAGGAGAGAAAAAGCGAGATGAAGATGGTGGAAGGAGAGGAGAGGAAGAGGAGTAGGAATAGGAAGAGGGACAGGGAGAAGGAGAGAGAGAGGCTCAGTGAGGAAGAGGAGGATGAGGGAGAGAAAGGGGAAGAGAGAAAGAGAGAGAGAGAGCCCTCCTCCCACCAGCTGAAGCTCGTTGCCGGCCAAGAAAGGGGGAGGAGAGAGGAGGAAGGGAGACAGGTGTATGGCGGAGAGAAGGGTATTTTGGGGATTTAAGAAAAAAATTTTTTCTCGTGTAATGAGAGATAAAATTTGTAGCCAACCCCAACATGGTTGGGATAAGGCTTTGATGATGATGATGATGATGAATGAGAGATATAATTTTTGTTCAAATAGCAACACCCTTTTTTTAAATCTTCCATATACAATGTTGTTTGCCATACATCTTGGATACCAATGGGTGTAAAGATGGACAAGTAAATACCAATCAAATGATTTTCATTTTCACAAAATGAAGGAATTAGGCATAAAAATGTACAAAAATTTTCAATTAGTACATCATCTGTAAACTTCCAATTTGGATATGAAGTTGACAAGAGTGAAAAGACTAGAAGCATACAACAGAAAAGCTTCAAAGGAACATACAAACTGAATTTAAAACCTCATCCACAGTGCCGCTATGAATGTTGCCACAGACCCCATCAGTCTCTGTCTGTTCAGGTTTATGTAGTGCTCATGTTCCCCATCAGGCTCTGCATCTGTTCGGGTTTATGTAGTGTTCATGTTCCCCAAGCACACATATTTAATCTGCATCCATGAGAAATCATGTCAATCACTGCTGACACAGGCATAAGGGAAGGAAGTTTCATTATAGCTACCTCCAGGTATTCGTCCATTCCATACTTGGAACCTTCACGTCCAAGACCTGATTGTTTAACCCCTCCAAATGGAGCGACCTACAGGGCGCAATAAAGATTAGCAATCACAAAATTGGTCTTATGAGCACAATAAGAAGGATAAAAAAGGGTTACGCCCACACATGCTCACCTCTGTAGAGATAATTCCTTCATTAATGCCAACAAGTCCATATTCAAGAGCTTCAGATACTCGCCAAGAACGTCCGATATTTTTTGTGAAAATGTAAGCAGCTAGTCCTGGATTAAGAAGAAGAAAATGCATTTGAAGTTAACTGCCAATAGCAAGAGGGAAAAAAAGGGACAGTTCATGTAAACGTGGACCTTGTGACAAGCATGAAGTAAAACGAGAATACAAATAACTTACAATATTTATCAGCACTTATACAGGAAGGAGGATATGGAGCAGTTTGAGGACAAATTTAAATATTACAGGTCGCAAGTTGATCAAACCATGATTTTGCATAAAGGTAAGAAACTAATTGAACAGAGCAATTTTCAAGAAACAACTGTAAACAAATATCTAATTTGAGAATGGACATGTGGAGCCCACTTCAGTGTATGACTATTAACAGGAGCAGGAGGACGAAAAAATGTCCAAGCTTGGGTGCAAGTCAAACAAAAAATTAAAAAATCATCTTCAGAAGATGCAGCTAACCCTTCATGTAAAGGCATCAACAGTTTTCTATTCTTTCTTTGGGCCCTTTTAAAAATATCTTGGATCATCTGATGGGCCTGATCTTGTATCATAGTTGTGAAATTGGTTTCGTCTCAGGCAAAATTTTCAAAAAATTCATTTCAGTCAACATACTCAAATGAAACAGCCCTACACAACTTTTCAGGTAAGATTTCAGTTACTTTCGGTTGATTTCAGAAATTTCGGTCAATTTCTGTGGATTTCAGAAATTCTGTCCAAAATTATTAAAAAAAAGGACTTGACCCAACCCCTACCATAAGCCCTCTTTCAACTAGAAATAAAGGAATAAGTAGAACAAGAAGAAGAAGAAGAAGAAGAATTTCACTTAAGATAAATTCCCTAATCAAATTGCACTTAAAATAAATCCTTAATCAAATTTTTACATGTATATATACATATAAATTTATATATTTTTTCAAAACATAAGTCTGAAAGGTTTCTCCAAAATTTCCGAATTGGTCGAACATTTTCATTTGGAGGTCAAACCAAAATGGCATTCGGAATGAAATTCACAACTATTTGAATGCAACCTTAACCCATGATGAGGCCTCTCCACCTCAGTGCTACCATTGAATGCAATAAGTGGGCCCCACAAGACTGCTCCCAGTAAGATATTTGTAAATGCCCATGTTTGGAAGTTTTCAGGTTAAACAATCAGCAACTAAATTATTATGATGAATTTGTCCATTAAGGATGTTATTATTTTATGTGCTAAAGCGATAAATTGTCAGAATGACAAAAACATACGACTTTCCAAAACTGGGCCACTCAAGAAATTGGATATTGGCATGTAGACCTGTAAGTAATTGATTTCTTGGAATTTCTTACCATTTGAAAAGTTACTAAGTGTCCAACAGGTTCTCATCCTCTTTATGTTGAGTATATGACGCAGCACGGGGAAGAATAATAGCCAATGGGGCTATTTTCCAAGCTAAAGGCTTAGGGATAATTGTCTATGCCTCACACCAAAGACATGAATTCAACCCACTGGGAAGAAGAAAATTGAAATCTCAATTCAATAATAATGTAGTCTAACCCATGAGAAGGAATTACAACTATTTATAACTGAACTACTCTCCAAATAAAGAAATAAACTAGTTCAATCCAAGTAAGGAGTCTTAATTAAAATATAAAAGCAATTTCTAAAACTTAAGAAAGCAACTACTATTAATAAAGCAACTATTATTAATTAATCTTCACTACTATGCTTTAGACTTGGGCTTGCGGGTATAAACTTTCAAACGAGGCTTATTAGTCCAGCCTGCATCAGTATATCTTTTTATTTTATTTATTTATTATTGTTATTATTTATTTATTTAAGGTTATAGTTTCCGTTGCATGGTATAGATTGTGGCACTGCTGCCATCACTCTTGTTAATTTTTCAATATTAAGCATAATTATCAATTTTTTTACGGTCAGCATTTTAGTTTGGGGATGTAGTCATGTAGTGGAATGTTTGATTGTCCTTTAAAGTTCCAGTCAATTCCAATGTTCCCGTTTAGAAAAGACAATTGAGATTTTCAAAGAATAATAAAAAAACCCCTAAAACAGAAAAAAAAAGTTGCAATTTGGCTACAACATTTCCTATAAGAGTGAGATTTGGCTGCGGCCCATATATGATTGAGATATTTATTTTACATGGTGTAGACTTTTAATAAATGCGCTCCATTGCAGATATTCAAAGGGCCCTATTAAAGTGAATATGGCCAAGGCACTTCGAGATCCAGTGGGCCCGGGCCAAGGCAGTAGATCTAGTTAAAATCCGATGTGCCCATCAGCCACAATGAACACCTGGAATACAATAGACTACACAAGTCCCACATTGGCCTATATGTCAAACTTTGTCTCAACTCAACATAATGAGTTTTAAAGCCGTGCGGCCTCAGATCCTGTAAGAACTTTTAGGTTAAGCCTACGAAGCACTTGCGCATGCACGTGGGCCAAAGCAAACAATATCATGTTGAGTTGGGTAGGGCTCTGACAGTTTGTATCAGAACTGAAGATGATTCTATTTCTGGTGGAGGCGAGCATGAGATCCGGTGGGCCTAGCCTAAGGTGGCAGACTTGGTTAAAATCTAGTTTGCCCATCACCTGCCAAAGAACACCTGAAAAAAAAGGGACTCCATAAGTCCCATTTCAAAAATATCTATGTCTTGACACTGGGCTTATAAGGCATACCCCATCTTAGTTCAACACGAAGTGTTTTAAAGCTATGCGGTCCCAGATCTCATAAGAACTTTGAAGTTAGTTAAGCGTGTCCGGGTGGAAGCAGTATTAGGATAGGTGATCGGGTGGACAGTCCCTGCGTGTGCACATAGGCCAAAGCGGACAATATCATGCTGATAGGGGCATCAAGTTAAGGAGCAAGAAGTAATTGCATAACATGATCCTGTTATGGATGGATTACCCTTTTATGGGGCTAATCCATCATGGTTTACAAGATCCACCATTGGATCGCAATATGGAGGAAGAAACACCGTTGAAGAGCTCCCTAGGCATTCAAGCTAAAGGCCCCACATTGGGATGTACCAAGGGAGAAGATTTGCTGCTGATTTGAAAGTGTTTTAAGTTCAAATAAGGGGCCCAAGTTTCTTTAGTAGAGTTAGTAGAGTTATTTAATAAAACAAGGGTCACATGATATGAAGTTTAATTAAATGTGTAAAGAGGAGGGCCCAACGAGTTAAACTCTACACAAAGGGATTTGTGTGAGGAGAGACTTGCGCACATCTCCCCATGCGCAAGTCTTCCCCCCATGTTCGTCCCATTTGTTTGCTGTTTTTTTATTTAATTATATTTTTTAAATTTCTTTCTTTATCTTCTTTATTTCTTAGATGAGACTTTATTAGATCTTTTAATCTCAACCATTCAATGTTTAGGGTTGAGTTATTCCTCTCTTTTAAGTTGTAAATCTATCATTGGAGATTATTATTGATGAATACAGAAAACTTTCTCCATGAAAACTTCTTTGAAATTCTCCATCCAAGTTTTTTAGATTTCCTCGCCCTAATTGGGGAGTTTGGTATGAGACCAAGAAGCCGATCTTCATAAAAGGTAAACTCCATCTTTTCTTTCTTTTGGTTAAGATTTCCATTCCCGCCACTTAGATCTCTACATTCAGCCCTAAGAAAACCCTTGCTTTCCTCTTGGATCTAACCCAATATTGGCCAAACGAAGGAAAATCTTCAAAATAGCCCTAGATCTGATATTTGGCTATTACAAAACCTGCAATCAGATCTGAAATCTGATAGAATACAGCCCAAATAGTCATTAGATCTGAGTATCACCTATATTGGACAGATCTCAACCCCAGATTTGAACCCCAGATCTCCTTGTATTAGAAAAGTTCCCCGTTAATACAGTTCATTCAGATCTGAATATTGATTTTGAGGTCCGAAAATTAATTGGACTTGAATCCCTAAAGCAGTTGGGAGTTCTAAATCCCAAGGATCCATTTTCTCACTTTAGGAAAACCATTTGCAGGTCTGTGATTTTAGAGGCAGAACTAAACAAGTCTCATATCCTGAATTTAATTATTATCATGTGCTAGTGCTTATTTTACAATAATTAGTGTGCATATTATTTGGGTATTTGATCTCTATTTGCACTTCACTCATCATTTCCTAGGTCCTGCATCAAATTTGGTGTCAAAGCAAGGTTCTCTAGGGATTTTCATCACACATGCATCGCATTACATGTGTCTCATCACATATAGGTAGTTGTTGTATGCCCACTAGAAGTGGTTGGGAACATCAGCCCCTAGTTTTCTGAATGGCAGGCCCTTCCCATGCCAAAACAAGTTTTGACCAGCCCAGCACAACCATAGAACAATTACAGAAGATCATAGAAAGCTTGGCAGCGCAAGTTCAAACCCTACATCAAGGGCAAGTTGATCTTGCTAGTGGATTTAGGGAACTTGAGCGGACTATCTAAGAAGATGATAGGAGGCGTCATCGATGCCATGAGAGAGATGATCACAAGGTGGACCCCGATAGCAAGTCCAACAATGGAGTTGATCATAGGGGTCATGGGAGAGAACAAAATCCCGATGGATGGATTTTGAAAAGCGTTAAGGTTGAAAAGCGTTAAGGTCAGATGGACTCACAGGTTTTCTCCGATTGGCTTTCTAATATGGACCATTACTTTAAATGGTATGAGATGTCAGAAAAAATGAAGGTTAAGCCGGCCACTATGAAATTAATAGCTCAAGCTCGGATATTTTGGGGTAGCTTAAAAACTAATGAGCAAAGATTAGGCCTTCCAGCCATTGACAGGTGGGAACGAATGAAGGAAAGGTTGAAGGATAAATACCTTCCTCGATCCTACCATGAGAGACTCCTTGATCAAAGGAGTACTCTTCGTCCGGGTAGTATGATTGTCAATGAATACATCATGAAATTTGAGGAATTAAATTTGAGATGTGATGTAAAAGAGGAACAGTTGTCTCTCCTCTCAAGGTTTAGGACCGAATTACGATCTGAGATCCGGAGAGAGTTGCTTCACCATAGGATCACAGCCTTTGTGGATATGTATGAAAAGGCTATAGATTTAGAACAATATGTGAAGCCGCAATTTTCTAAAAAGTTAGATTCGCACAATTATGACTCTTGAGTCCATGCCTCTAGCGTGAAGCCTACTTTTGGAACCCTTTCCTTTCAGAAAGGAACATCCAATGATTCCTCATGGGATTCGAAAGAAAAGGGTATTGATGTTGACAAAACCAAGAAACTCTCTCAAATTAAGTGCCGCAAGTGTCATGGATATGGACATTATGTTGTCACATGCCCCACAAGAAATTTGTTCATATCAGAGGCCCTTGATGATAGCAATCCGGATGTAGATAACTATGTTCCTAACTCCATTCCATCTGATGATGATTGTGAGGATCCTGAGGATTGTGTTTCTTTCCTCCGATTCCTTCCTGCTTACCAAACGGAAGAGGAAAAGACATGAATGGGGGTACATGAAGGTGCCAAAATGCTAGTAGTTAAGTGTGCCTTAACTTTATAGGAGGATGAAGATTGGCGCCGAACAGCCATCTTCCACATGTACTCGAAGTGAAATGAGCGGAGTTGTAAACTCATAATTGACAATGGCAGTCACCCGTTTAGGGTTAAAAGCTGAACCACATCCTAGGCCCTACCATGTCTCCTGGGTAGACTTAACATCTATTTTAATCACCCAAAGATGTTTGGTCCTAGTTCAACTTTCCTCTTACAAGGACCACCTATGGTGTGACGTTGCTCTTATGGATGTGGGCCACATCATTATAGGAAGACCCTGGTTGTATGATCTTGATGTTACCAATTTTGGTAAATCAAACATTTGTATCTTCAACTTTGATGGGAGGAAAGTGAAACTTCACCCACTACCTCTTAAGGACAACAATGAGAAAAAGAAGATACCAAGGACTGGGTCTAGTGATAACGCTAAAAACCCTAGTGTGGAGCCCAATGAAACAGAAAAGGACCCAAAAGGGAAGAATGTTATGTCTAAAGGAATTCACATTTTAAGTGCCTCAGAATTTGAACGAGAAATTCAGGAAACCCTCACAAGTGTCCAAGAATATAAGACAGCCATGTTTGCTTTGGTGACCAAAGCAATCACCACTGGAAAGGCCGTAGAGACCCAATCTGAAGCGAATCCAATCTTGAAAGAATTTCAAGATGTCTTTTATGAAGATTTACGCAATGCACTCCCACCTTTGCGTGACATACAACATTGCATTGACTTGGTCTCTGGATAGCCATCACCAAACTTGCCCCATTATCGGATGAACCCAACTGAACATGCCAAATTAAAAAGACAGGTCGAGGAGCTTCTTACTAAGGGGTTTATCCAAGAGAGTATGAGCCCGTGCGCAGTTCCTGCACTCCACACACCTAAAAAGGATAGCTCGTGGAAGATGTGCGCAGCTAGTCGGGCAATTAACAAGATCACTATTAAGTATCGGTTTCCCATACTGAGACTTGATGACATGCTGGACATGATGGCAGGTGCCAAAATCTTTTCAAAGATTGATCTTAAAAATGGGTACCACCAGATTCGTATCCGGCCTGGTGATGAATGGAAAACCGCCTTCAAGATGAAGGATGGCTTGTATGAATGGTTGGTCATGCCCTTTGGCTTGTCCAATGAGCCTAGCACATTTATGAGGGTTATGACACAAGTGTTGTGACCATTCATAGGCAAGTGTTTAGTCATCTACTTCGATGACATTCTCATCTATAACAACACTAGGGAACTACACATGGACCATTTGAGAGGTTTGTTTGACTTTGAGGGGGGAAAAATTGTTTGCAAACCTTAAGAAATGCACTTTCTTGTCTTCTCAAGTTGTCTTCTTAGGGTTTGTTGTTCTGTAGACGAGATGTCTTCCGACCTCGAAAAAGTCAAGGCCATTATAGAATGGTAAGAACTGCGAAACACTCATGAGGTGCGCAGTTTCCATGGACTTGCCACTTTCTATAGGCGGTTCATTCGAAACTTCAGCACAATAATGGCTCCAATTACTTACTACATGAAGAGGGGTGAATTTCCTTGGAACTCTGCAGCTATCAAAGCTTTTCAAGAAATCAAGAAGAAGATGACAGAAGCTTCAGTTATGCGACTTCCTGATTTTCCAAGGTTTTTGAGGTGGCATGCGACGCATCTGGTGTCGGTATCAGAGGAGTCCTCAGTCAAGAAGGATATCCTGTCGCCTGCTTCAATGAGAAACTGAATATAGATCAACAGAAATACTCCGTCTATGAGAAATAAGTCTATGCGGTAGTGCAAGCACTCAAATACTGGAGGCATTACGTACTACCATATGAATTCGTCCTATACTCGGACCATGAGGCTCTAAAGTACATTCAATCCCAGGCTAAACTGAGATCCAAACATACGAGATAGATCGAAGAATTACAAGAATTTTCATTTGCTCTTAAACATAAGCCAAGGGTTGAGAACAAGGTTGCAGATGCCTTTAGTCGCAAGGTTGCATTGCTGTATTCCATGAGTTTAGCGTCGTCGGTTTTGAGTGCTTACCGGAAGTATACTCTACATGCCCTGATTTTGAAGATCTTTATAAAATGCTTTTAGATAATCCTGTGCACAATGCACAAGGATTTTTGCTCAAAGATGGTTTCCTTTTCAAAGGAAACAGGTTGTGCAATCGCCGGACTTCTCTTCGTGACTTTCTCATATGGGTACTGCACGCGGGAGGAATTGTGGGCCATTTACCATTGCCCTTGTGGAGGACCGACTTTATTAGCTAACCCTTAAAGGAGATGTTGCCAAAATTATCGGGCAATGTAGCACCTGTCAACTTGCGAAACAGCGCAAGCAAAACTTAGGGTTGTATACTCCGTTGCCGGTGCTACGTGCACCATGGCAGGATGTTAGTATGGACTTCGTGATGGGTCTTCTAAACTCTCTTCGGAAGCACAACTCCATACTATTCTTCGTGGACCGCTTCTCTAAGATGGCCCACTACATACCCTATTCGAAAATCTTTGATGCATCTCATGTAGCATGTCTATTCTTTAATGAGGTTGTTCGACTCCATGGGCTTCCTGCTACCATTGTGTCTGACCGGGACGTAAAATTCACGAGCTATTTTTGGAAGATACTTTGGATGATAATGAGCACTAAACCCCATTTTTCTTCCGCCTATCATCCTCAAACCGAGGTTGTCAACTGAAGCCTAGGAAATCTTCTTAGGTGTTTGGTGGGTGAGCATGTTAAGACATGGGATGTAATGTTACCGATTGCTAAGTTTGCATATAATAGTTCGGTTAATAGGTCCATTGGCATGAGTCCTTTTGAAGTTGTGTTGGGTTATAAACCTAGACTACTAGTAGATCTCATTCCTATTACTTCACCCCATAGGCCATCTACATCAGCTGAATCATTCGCACAACATATCCATGCATTGCACAAAGAGATCAGACGAAGAATTAATATGCACAATGATTCTTACAAAATGGCTTCTAATGCACATCATCGCCGTGTTGAATTCAGCATAGGTGATCATGTTATGGTCCATATAAGGCCCGAACGATTTCCTTCGGGGACTGCTAAAAAATTATAGGCCCGTAGTGCTGAACTATTCAAGGTTGTCAAGAGATTGGGTTCCAATGGATATGTTTTAGAATTGCAACCCAACTGGGGAATCAGTCCAATCTTCAATGTAGAAGACCTTGTTCTTTTCCATAATCCCATCACTCTACCCCACTTTCCCCACACTTCCGCGCCTATCATCCAACCAACCCATGACCAAAATCTACCCATGGACATTATCTCATATGAGTCATCCCATTTTGAGTGGAATCTTCCTACTCCTCCTACACCTACCCTGAGCCAAAAGAAAGATTTTGTGGAGGATATACTAGATGATGCCTTGGTCTCCACCAGACACGAAGGCTATCAGAAATATCTTGTCAAGTGGAAGGACAGGCCAGATACAGATTCTACGTTGATTACTCGAGCTGAGCTACAACGTCTAAATCCTGATCTCCTGGAGCGATATGATAGCTTTATTTCGCCAGTGGCGAACTCTTCGCAACCCCAGGGAATTGATGGGGGCATCAAGTCAAGGAGCAAGAAGAAATTACATAACATGATCCCGTTATGGATGGATTATGCTTTTATGGGGCTAATCCATCATGATTTACAAGATCCACCGTTGGATCGTGGTACGGAGGAAGAAACACTGTTGAAGAGCTCCCTAGACATTCAAGCTAAAGGCCCCACACTGGGATGTACCAAGGGAGAAGATTTGCTACTGATTTGAAAGTGTTTTAAGTTCAAATAAGGGGCCCAAGTTGCTTTAGTAGAGTTAGTAGAGTTATTTAATAAAACAAGGGTCACATGATATGAAGTTTAATTAAATGTGTAAAGAGGAGGGCCCAGCGACGTAAACTCTACACAAAGGGATTTGTGTGAGGGGAGACTTGCGCACATCTCCCCATGCGCAAGTCTTCCCCCCATGTTCGGCCCATTTGTTTGTTGTTTTTTTATTTTATTATATTTTTTAAATTTCTGTCTTTATCTTCTTTATTTCTTAGATGAGACTCTATTAGATCTTTTAATCTCAACCATTCAATGTTTAGGGTTGAGTTATTCCTCTCTTTTAAGTTGTAACTCCATCATTGGAGATCATTATTGATGAATAAAGAAACCTTCTCCATGAAAGCTTCTTTGGAACTCTTCATCCAAGTTTTTTAGATTTCCTCGCCGCCCTAGTTGGGGAGTTTGGTGTGAGACTAAGAAACCGATCTTCATAAAAGGTAAACTCGATTTTTTCTTTCTTTTGGTTAGGATTTCCATCCTCTCCACTTAGATCTCTACATTCAGCCCTAAGAAAACCCTTGCTTGCCTCTTGGATCTAACCCAATATTGGCCAAGTGAAGGAAAATTTTCAAAACAGCCCGAGATCTGATATTTGGCTATTACAAAACCTGCAATCAGATCTGAAATTTGATAGAATACAGCCCAAATAGTCATTAGATCTGAGTATCACTTATCTTGGACAGATCTGAACCCTAGATTTGAACCCCAGATCTCCTTGTATTGGAAAAGTTCCCCATTAATACAGTTCATTCAGATCTGAATATTGATTATGAGATCTGAAAATTAATTAAACTTGACTCCCTAGAGCAGTTGGGATTTCTAAATCCCAAGGATCCATTTTCTCACTTTAGGAAAACCATTTGCAGGTCTGTGATTTTAGAGGCAGAACTAAACAAGTCTCTTATACTGAATTTAATTATAATCATGTGCTAGTGCTTATTTTACATTAATTAGTGTGCATGTTATTTGGGTATTTGATCTCTATTTGCACTTCATTCATCATTTCCTAGGTCTTGCATCACATGCTACGCTGGGAAGGGCTGTAACAGCCACATTTAAGAGTGACTAGTCTGTGGTTTAGATTTTTCAAATGGCTAAGATTTTCAATGGGGTGGGCCCCACTGTGAGTTCCACTCTTTGATGCAAGAATTCACAAAGTTAGTGACTGAAAGGATCTGCACCCTATTAATAAAGGGGCAATATGCAGAAGTAACAAAATAACAGGGAAGAAAGAAGAAGAGCATGAGAAAATTCAATGCTATAGCTGCAATGAGTATGGTTATATGGCTAATCTCAATGCAAGGAAAGGGGCTTTAGCTATTGTAAAAAGATAGGGTATCCAAATTCTGAACTGTCCACAAAATTGAAATAATTGTGCATATCATGCAGTAACAAATGAATCATCTTCACACAATGCATCTCCTCTGTGCTTCAACAGCCTACTACTGCTTTTGCCTCCCACTACTGAACTAGTTCAACAAATGATTTAACAGCCTTTTTTGTTCTTGGACTCATGTGAATCTCAAGCTTCCACAGTATTGTATGTTGATTTTGGAGACTCCAATCACATAACTTTCTCCTCAACACATCTCATAATGTTTAAAAAAAAAAAAATACAACGAAAATTTGCAAATTCATACTACTAGCAGTGAACATGATCCTATTGTTGCTATTGGTGGCATCCCTCGTATATTAGCTTTCCATTATATGTATTATACACCACATCTTGTGTTGGACAATCGGTTGATAACAATTGCACAATTTCATTTTCTCATTCTAGTTTTGTGTACGATCAGGACTCGAACAAAGTGATCAAGAAGGGGACCTAAATGCAGAAAATTCTTCTCTCTAAGAACACCAATGTGCCACTGCAATAAAACCTTAATTTCTTCACTTTTCACCTAATCTTTGAACAATGTATGCCAATTTCTGGTTAAACGCCCTGAGGCATTCTAATGCCAAAAATTATTGTTTATAATAAACATTGGCTTGCTGCCGGTTCCAAGCCCGGGTAAAGGAGGAGGGTTGCGTTAGGTAGGTTGACAGCCAGCGTAAAACTTTGTCACAACCAAAACAAGAATTATGAGATAGAGAAACAAAATTCATATAGCCAACCCCAACATGGCTGAGATAAGATAAGGCTTTGATGATGAAGATGATGATTGGCTTACTATAAACAATCTCATATTCTTTCCAAGATTTTTCATTTGAATGTACTAGTTATAAAATGGGTAATCCCTTTCCCTCTCACAATGCCATCACAACAGATGGCTTTGATTTAATTCAAACAGAATGAGCAATTGCACCTAAGTATTTTGTCACTTTTATTGATTATTGCATTCCTTACACATGGATATAGTTCTCGCATGTAAAATCTCAAGCTTTTGGTACTTCTTTAATAGTATTTCTAGTGTAGGTTGGCTCTTATACCAAGTTGAAGTTTTGAATCCCACCCGTAATTTAGGTTAAAACACAGAACTTGAGAAATAACTAGTTAGGTCCTTAGTTAACTAATATTAACGGCCACCATTACAAGTTAGGCAGACATACGAACTCCCGTGTATTGGTATAGGCTCAAATTTGAAATCAGATGGAGTGAAATTCACCCTAGGTTTGAATCATCCTTTACACCTTCGGATCCTGCAATTCATAGTATTGATGGCTACCATAACTGATCAGACGACAATGTAATAAATGAGCAGTCAAAATACAACATGTCAGGTCCATTTGGACAGCCCAAGATCTGAAAAAGCATTGCGGGTCACACATCTTTTGGACTGATCAAGAAGCAGAACAAGTGATCCAATTGGTCTGGCAAACAATCACTTAACAGACCACACAATATCACACCTCAAGAATGGCTTCGATGATGGTGATCGTAATAAAAACATTCACCAATCAAAGGTAGGCCAAGATCATGCAATATAACAGTGTACTGGTAACTTGATTATCATGATAATGGTGACAGCATGATGATGACAGATAATGCAAATATACTTGATAAATGGTGATGATAGTAATTATCAGAAGTAGGTCATGAGATGGGATAAAGAAAGTGAAGGATAAAGTTTCTGAAAACTATATTTTCTGTAATCCTCTTCCTCTATATAAATGAAAGAAAGAGAAAAAAAAAAAAAAACATGTAATGCATATGGAGGACAAATATCCTAATCTACATTTAGACGTCACTCTAATCATCCTCTGTCAAATGTCAATTTGAACTACTCCAACCTATAAATTAAAAAGACCAAGCTGAGAACGAGAAAGAAACCTTCAATTATGACCAGTTCTGAATTAGTACCTGCATTTGTGTCATTGGCAATGCGGATAGCTTCCTCCTCTGTTTTGAAACGCAAAAGGGGTGCAACAGGTCCGAATGCTTCTTCCCTGAACTTCAACCGATAAAAATGATTGAAATGGTACAAACATGGATAGTTCTCCAAGCAATCAAGGAAAGAAGTCACAAACATTTATGAGTAGAAATTTGGGTGGCAATGAGTCCTACTTAGGATGGGCTGTGTTATGAGTACAGCAGGCGTACACCAAACCATCTATGATGCACGGATACTTCAAAATGGACAATGTATCGTGTCGTATCGTATCCGATACTTCACTTTTTATATGTAAAATCCATGTCCCTGCCGTGTCTTTGGCGTATCCTTGCCGTATCCATGCCGTGTCTGGGCATCATAGCAAACCATATGCTATCTATTCATTAATCAGGTTGGAAATGTGAACCCAAACCCTCCCTAGGTTGACTCGACAGGTTGGACTAAAAATTACCAATCCTCAAGTACGAATACTAAAAAAAAGCTAATCTAACATTAATAAATAATAAGCAATGAAAATAAAGTGAGCGCAAACATATAATTTTTTTTGAAAGACACATATTCCATGGGCCATAGCACAATATTCTATTTCAGAAATGGATAGGGCCACAACACTTAACTTTTTACTCTTCCATGAGACCAATTTTCCACGAACTAATGCACAATACATAGTTGTGGGCCTTCAATCTGCCTTAGATCCTACCCAATCAGTATCAATAAAAATCTCAATAATATCAATATCAACATTTCTATGTTTCAAATACATTATACCTTGGGTTGGAGCCTTTCTTAGATACATAAATATTCGATAGATTGCTTTGAGATGCTCGGTGTGAGGCACATTCATGAATTGGTTCACAGCACTAACAACAAACCAAATATTAGAGCGAATTAGTTTGAGATAAATCAATCTACAACCTAATTGGTAATAAATTCCTGCATCATCCATAAGTTCGCCACTCTCTAAGCATTGCTCATGATTTCTCTCCATCAGTGTATCAACTGGCTTATCATCCATTATAACAGATCTAGTTGATCCAAAGAGTATTTTCTTTGACTAAAACAAATACCATCTTTTTTATATTGCCACTTCATCATTATCATCATCATCATCAAAGGCTTATCTCAACCATGTTGGGGTTGGCTACATGAATTCTGTTTCTCCATTCCGTTCTATTTTGAACCATATCCTTAGATAAGTTAAACTTCTTCAAATCTAATTCAATGACCTCCATTAATGTTTTCTTCGGCCTACCTCTACCTCTTGAGGGGCCACTTCTATGCCAAGAAAATATTTTAATTCTCTAAAGTCCTTAATTTCCAACTCCGAGCATAAATGCTCCTTAAGAATCTGTAATTCTATTTCACTATTGCCTATCACCACAATTGTAGGCCCTTGTTGCATCAACAATATCATCTACATAGAGAATTAGAATAGTGACACTTTCACCACTCCTCTTGATAAACAAAGTATGATCTAATTGGCATCTTTTGTACCCAATTTGTATCATAGCTTGGCTAAATCTGTCAAACCAAGCCCTTGGGGATTGTTTTAGACCACAAAGTGCTTTTTCAGTAGGCACACTTTATTTGCTTGACCATGAGGAACAAACCCAGGTGGAAATTCCATGTACACCTCTTATTGTTGATCACTATGCAAGAATGAATTTTTTTACATTTAATTGGTAAAGAGGCCACTAAATATTTGTGGCAATAGAGAGAAACCTCACAAGATTCAACTTAGCAACAAGAGAGAATGTTAGACTGTGTAGATCCTTTTGCTACTTGAGTATTACTAGTAAGATGCGAGTTCTTTATACTTAATTTGCTTGAAAAATGAAAAAGCTAAAAAAAAGTATCATTAAACTATGTAATAAGCAGAGATTGTTGGTAGTTGGGGTCGATTGTTAATTATTGGTAGCATACATTGTTTTGGCTTATTTAATTGACCATAGTCCACTCCATCTAAATGAAAATCCTAGGTCTGCCACTGACAATCACCATACACTAACTATCAATCACTGTTTACAGAACACCAACAATTCAAATCATCTTATGTCAAATACCACACTTCATAATATCAACTCCTCCACACATTGGCTGAACTGCACTCTGCAGAAGGGCACCTTCAGTTAACCAACTGTTTCATTGGAATCCACAGATGCTTCACTAGATGCACACCTGGATGCATATTGACTTCAAATGGCTCAAAATCTGATTACCTACATGGGCTCAGCCGAACCTACACACGGGTTTGGCTAGGGCTTTTCTCTTTCATAAACTAGAGCCCCTGCTTTTGTCAACTCTAATCCTTGGCTGCCCTTTTTTATGGTCTTCAAACGACCCAAGACGCTCTGATACCAAGTTGTTTTTTAAGGTGTAAACTGTTTATTTAGCGAAATGAGAAGGGGGAAAAAAAGAAAACAAGAAACAAAAGAAGAGAAGAAGAATGGAAGGAGAAGGATTACTGTCGTTCAAGTTAGAGTTCAGTAACAGTAAGCCCTTTTTTATAAGGGGTTTTATCAGTATTTACATAAAAGACCCCACTCAGTTTTGAAACTACATAGAAGCCCGATGAATGATAATAAATTCATATATGCCCTTCTATTAACAGAAACAGACAAATTTTCTACAGGAAGCAGTTCATCACATGGGACATGGACAGTGAAATTTTCTGACTAGTTGTTTGACAGAACCTACATGTTATGGAGTAGCCTAGTGATTTAAGAGTCTCTCGATCTTAGGTGTGGTAGTAGCTGATGGTTGCTAATCTCATTCTTAGTTCAGTTGTTTAAATTTGAAACAAGTCACTCATTCATGACATGAAATTGTGCAGTCCGTCCTAGTTGATTGACTCACACGACAAGATTCTATCATTTGTTATCAGATACCTGTTTCCTATCTTCCCGTGATTTTATGTGCCTGCATTTATACTTGTCATGATTTCGATTGATGTTGTGATTCTGACTCAGAAAAAGACACTATTTCTTCATGGGTCTAGCATCATTGCTTGGGGATGCCCAAATAATGTAAGACCATTCTGCAAGATATGTGAGTTGAGTAGATCACACTTAACGAGAGATCTTTACGTGAGCTCTTATAATGTGATGTGTGAGATATGTGCTTTGTACCTAGTACCAATGTAGATGAAATGCTAAGTTGTGATATGATATGTAGCTTAAGCAGGCTACGCCATGGCCCAAATTGCAACAGTGAAGGGGTGATAATACTGAAAGCAAGGTGTGCAAGCCTCACCATGACACTGTTCTAGGAAGATAAAATAGTTTGGGCCTTTCATAGATTATGTTATGTATTTCCTTTTTGTTTGACTTCTGATCTTTGATGTGTGTTACATGATACAAAGGATAAAAATAGTGGTTGCGGCAGGCATAGCAACAAGTGGCCAAAAAAGCAGTGTCTTAAAGTAAAGCTGCTTGGTTCTACAAAGGTTTTAGAACATAGTGCCACTACTTTTAAAATAATGAAGTGGCGTCAACCACTTTGGCTGATAATGAAGCTGCTACACAATGTAGTAGCCGCTATTTTCAACCATGCATGATATGTCTCAGGTGTTCAACTTCCATAGCTACACCTGCATGACATCATGATATTCTGCAAAATTTATCAATCTATGCATCAAGTGACTGTGTATGTAGCATATGTTTATGTTGTTTTCTTGTTTTCTTGTGTGTATTCCCATGTTATACAGGTATGTAGATTGGTTACTTGTGCATTAGCGCATTAGTGCTGGATTTATGTTTTTTGGATACCAAGGTAACTTGGTAGCTGGACCCAGCATATCTACATGAAAGCATCAATCCATATTTTCTTGATTTTACGATCGTTTAAAGTTAGTTCAATGTAATAAGTCTTTCGGCCATTCACTTTCATTATTGTTTAAACATTGATTTTTCTTGAATTAATAAAGAACTTAGTTAAGCTCTCTTTATCATGATAGTAATTCTGCTGCAATAATTTGACATATGCATGTGTGCATGAAAGAAATGTTGCAGAATAGAATTGGGAAGATTTCTCGGATTTTGAGTAATGACTCATGAGATCGGAAGGCATCATTTGTCCAGATTTCAATCCAATAAGATCAGTTGGAGAAGTGTCAATGATTACGATTCCACTGCAATAATTTGACAAAACCAAGTCAGTGAGAAATTTCGTAGCATCGAGTCTGTGAGAGTTCTCAGATTTCGGTTCATGACAATAGAAAGGCATCATCTGTCTAGATTTCAATCCAAGAAAACCAGTCGGATGAGTGTCAAATTTGGGCTTCCTGCAATCTCAAGGGGGCAGGCAAAGGGTTGTGCTATGGGGAGTGTACTGTAGGGGGTTACCTTGAACCTAAGGTGGGGCCATCTAGGGCCATCACACTAGATCAAAACCACAAACACATATGAACATGCTCCAATAGTGATGTTTCATACAGCACTCCATTCGGACTACTTCGTGGGACCCACTTATGAGACAATAATCATGGAGGAGGTGGGGGTGGAAAGATCTAGAAGGGACCTAACCGTGAGCAAAATTTCAGGTGTGTAAAATGATCGTAATCCATTGATCCATGGCCCCTGAAGTTTAATTCTCTTAGAAGGCTTTTTTTTTTTTTTTTTTTTTTTTTTTTTTTTTTTTTTTTTTTTTGCTTTTGAACTTTAATCCAACAACAAGACAGACCTGGGTGGGTGTATAAAAGCCCATGGGCTTGTGACATTCATAATATCAAACATGAAGCTACCAAGTAGATTGAAGTCAACTGCCATATTACCAGGCAACATTTTCTACAGGCCACATTAACCTTCCTCATATATCCTTAGAATATCAACAGGCTGATTTGTTAACAATTGCCGTGACAAAATCATGCCATAAATTTCTCATGGGAAACTTACTGCTATGAACTCCACAAGCCCAGAAAAAAGCATTAAAAGGAGAATTGGGTAATAATGGACAACCAAGACATGCTAACTGACCATCTTCGCTGCATACTCCTGTGCATTGTAATGTTATTTATCCCTAATTTGTTTCAAGTTGTACATACTCTGAAAGAAGGGGACTGTACCTAATTGGATACTAAGTGGTTATATCGTATCATCTAAAAAGATGGCTGTACCTTGATAGTTAGTTATATAAATTGTCTTACACATTGAGAGATCAATGCACTTTTTGTTTCATCCATTCCTAAAATTGTCATTTAGTCATTAGAACAAATGCATTAAGTATTTTCTCGACACAAATTCAAGAAAGTAAAATTCATGATGGGAGCCATTGGAGTATATGTAATTGTATGAGCTGAAGGCACTGAGAGGACCACACACAGTTGAAGCAACACAAAATGTATCTTTTAACTTTATTCACGATAGAAATGAGGAACTACAGTTCTGAACTTTCCTTTCGCTTTTGCTAACATTATTGAAATTCTTTTAAAAAGAAAATGACTCATGAAGCCATAGCTTAATTAATGTCATATGTACTCTCATAGAGAGAAGAACAATTCTGCTGTAGAAAGCTCATGATAGCAGCAGAAACACAGTCCAAAGGACAAGATCGTATATAGTTGTACACTTCAAAGCTCTGTAAAGGGGGTAAGTCGATGGATGGGTTGAATATAAGGGGTTGCACTGGTGGAACCATCATTCTTCAAGATAAAGAAAAAAAATCCTTCAGAAAGCTGCTTCACTCAAAGATGAAACTCTCATAAGAGTGACCAACTACTACAATAATGTTCAAGGGCCTTTAGAAGTCTGAAAGAAAAGATAAACCTGGAAACAGATGTAGTAAATATTTGTGCATCATAAAAATGGTTTTTAAAATTGCATGATAAGTATACCTGGATATAAGCATCTCACTTTGAACATCAGTCAGTACTGTTGGCTCATAAAAGGTCATCCCAAGGCTATGCCTTTTGCCGCCAAGCAAGACTTTCGCCCCCTTAACAAAGAGTACCAATTATTATGCAAAATTGAAGCATGTGTTTAAACTATTAGAAGCTATTGATCAACAATTGAGTTGATATACTGTATTGAAGCAAGAATTTTCATGCCCTATAAGCAAACAACAAAAACAACCATCACAATGTAAAATTGGAAAAGATATACAGGATATTAGAGAATGTGATTGAACTATTTAAAGTTGAGAATTCCATCTAGACAAGACTCCTTCTGTGAAACTTTGGTCTACTGTACCTTCCCCTTAATAAGATTTGCTGCACACAAACACACACACACACACACACACAGATTTTAAAAATATCTCCTATCTCAAACGGGCACTTCTGCCCCTACCTAGTGGCCAATAATTTGTTAGTATTTTAAGAGAGTCTATAGGAGATCCATGTTTGTAGAAGAACGCGTAGGAGAGAAAATAGGATAAATAGGGTTTTCAATTTTAAAAAGGAGAGATCCTTTTGACACGCATGTGCTTCAGGCACCTATTTTGCTTTTCTCTTTGCATAATGGGCCATGCCTTTAGATAAATCCAAGCCCTTCACATTCATTTACCCCATGAATTGGTATTATTTCTTGTTTGACACCAACCTTTGGACAAATACAAGGTTTTGACATTTATCTATCTCCATGAATAGGCATTATTTCTAATTTGGCACCAATCTGAATTGGGCCCACTTTTGGATTAATCACTATATATTAAAACTTGAAATTTTCATAATATGTGAGGGTCCCATAAAAGATGGGTCAATTATGGTGATCATTGTCACTTTATTTTGAAAAAATTTTGAAGGTACTATGTCTCATATCATGTCTTAGATGTTAAATGGGCCCACTGCTCTACATAAATCATATGATATTTTTTATTATTATTTCTAATTAGGTATATTAACTCCACCAGTCTTTGCTGCCGGTCCCAAGCCCCGTTAAAGGAGGAGGGTTACGTTAGGTAGGTTGACAGCCAGCGTAAAACTTTGTTACAACTCAAACATGAATTCTGAGATAACAATATTTCACGATAAGGCTAAGACATTTCCCGCTTTAAGTGATACATTATAGCGTCACCCGACTACAGTGAAAAGTGTGCAAGGGCTACTGCATGACTCTGGTCTAGTGCAGTTAAAGAAGTTAGTCCATGAAAAGAAGAGGAGGAATAGAAAAATTAGACTTGCTACTTGGAATATAGGAACCTTGACAGGCAGAAGTATGGAGTTGGTTAAGATAATGAAAAGAAGAAGAATTAGTGTGGCTTGTATATAGGAGACAAGGTGGAAAGGAAATAAAGCTAAGAAGCTCATGGATGGGTATAAGCTTTTCTATGCAAAAAAGAATAATATAAGAAATAGAGTGGGTATAACTGTAGATAAGGATTTGAAAGAGAAAATTGTAGAGGTAAAGAGGTTTGGTGATAGAATTATAGCAATTATACTAGTGTTAGACGAAGACATAATTCATATCATCAGAACATATGCTCCCCAAGTAGGACTAGAGGAAAGTGTGAAAAGATAATTTTGGGAGGAGATGGATGATTTAATGCAAGAAATTCTAAATAGTGATAAGATTTTCCTTAGAGGGGATTTAAACAGGCATATAGGAAGAGATAATAGAGGATATGAGAAAGTGCATGGAAGGCAAGGATTTGGAGAAAAGAATGAATTCGGAAACACTATATTGGACTTTGCAGTGGTATTTGATCTTATAGTAGCAAATACTTACTTTAAAAAGAGAGATGAGCATTTAATTACATATGAAAATGGGAGTGATTGGAGTCAGATATGTGAAAGGACCAAGTGGGCCTGTGCCTAGGCCCATTGGGTCACTCGGTTGACCCACTATTTTCAAAAGATAGACTTTTTTCTAGTTAGAAAACAGGACCGATTAGCTTGTAAAGATTACAAGGTTATCCTCCGAGAGAGTTTGACCATGCAACATAGGCTCGGAGTTTTAGATATTTGCATTAGAAATAGAAAAAGAGCGGGTAGTAAACAAAATGGACCCGAAAACAAGTTGAGAAACTACAGTAATGTGAAATCAAATGGCTAACTACATTAGGAATGTTGCAAAGGAGGTATTTGGAGAATCAAAAGGAAAGAGACATTAATAAAGAAACATGGTGGTGAAGTATGAGGGTTTAGGAAGTTATTCGAGAGAAAAGACATTTCTACAAAGTTTGGCAGGGGACTAAAAGTATGAAAAATTTTGAGATGTTTAAGAAAGCAAAAAAAAAAAAAAAAAAAAAAAAGCTAAGAAAATAGTAAGTAGTGCAAAGTTCAAAACATACGATAACCTCTATAATAGGTTAGGAACAAGAGAAGGAGAAAAGGATATTTTTAAGCTCGCAAAAATAAGAGAAAAAAAAAATAGAGACTTAGATCATGTCAAATATATCAAGGACAATGACGAAAATGTTCTGGTGAAGGACAACAATATTAAAGAAAGATGGAAAAAATATTTTAGCAAACTTTTAAATAAAAAAACATTTGGGGGATACAAGAGTTAGGGAGGATACTTCATCACTAGAGTATACTTTTCTCCGTAGAATTAAAGAGGTGCAAGTGAAGGAAGTATTGAAGCGAATGAAGACAGGAAAGGTTACAGGCCCAGATGGTATTCCGATAGAGGTATGGAAATGCTTAGAAGAGGTTAGCATAAGTTAGTTATGTAAATATTCAATAAAATACTTATGATAAAGAAAATGCCGGATGAATGGAGAAGAAGCAATGTAGTACCTATATATAAGAATAAGGGAGATATACAAAATTGTACTAACTATCGATGGATTAAACTTATAAGTCATACTATGAAGTTATGGGAGAGAATAATGAAGCAAAGACTAAAACGGAAGACCAAGATCTCTGAAAATCAATTTGGTTTTATGCCAGGGAGATCAACTATAGAAGTTAGCTTTTCACTTAGGCAGTTAATGAAAAAATATCGAGCAAAGAGGAAAAATCTACACATGGTCTTTATCAATTTAGAAAAAGCCTATGATAGAATACCGAGGAATTTAATTTGGTAGGTTTTGAAGAAAAGGAATGCCTCCAGAGGTTACATTAAAATTTTTAAGGATATGTATGAAGGAGAAGCAACAAACGTGAGAACCACATGTGGAAAAACAGGTGGATTCCCCGTGACTATAGGTTTACATCAGGAATCAACTTTAAGCCCTTATCTCTTTGCATGAATTATAGATGAGTTAACTGTGCATATTCAGAAAGACGTACCATGGTGTATGTTGTTTGTAAATGATATAGTATTAATGGATGAATCAAGAGATGGTGTAAATGCAAAACTTGAGAGATGGCGGGGGCATTAGAATCTAAAGGCTTTAAAATAAGTCGTACAAAGACAGAATATATGGATTGCAACTTCAGTGGACATATAGAAAGTGTTGAAACCACTGCCAAAATTGAAACCCATGAGATACCACGTAGAGATTCTTTTCGGTACCTAAGCTCGATGGTTAGTAAGGATAGAGAGATTGACGAAGACGTAAAGCATAAGATAAAAGCCGGATGACTGAAGTGGAGATTAGCTTCCAGAGTGCTTTGTGACAGACAAATGCCAATGAAATTAAAGGGCAAAGTTTACAGGACAATATTAGACCAACTATGACATATGGAGCAGAATATTGGCCAATTAAGAAGATGCATATTTATAAGATGGATGTAGCAAAAATGAGAATGCTTAGGTGGATGTGGCAAAGCTAAAAAAGATAAAATTAGAAATGAGCACTTTCCAAAGCATTTATAGGTCGCACCAATAGAGGATAAGATTAGAGAAATTCGTTTAAAATGATTTGGGCATATTCAGCGTAGGCCAGTAACGGCACCGATAAGAAAAAGTTTAGCTATACAGGTGGATGGCCCATCAAAAGGTAAGGGTAGGCCAAAGAAAACATTGATGGAGGTCATTGAATCAGATTTGAAGAAGTTTAACTTATTAAAGGATTTGCCTCAAAATAGAATGGAATGGAGAAACAGAATTTATGTAGCCGACCCCAACAGGATTGGGATAAGGCTTTGATGATGATGATGATGATGGTTTCTAATCAGTTATATTACACATGATCAATCTTACGTTGAGATATAAGCAAAGATCAAAATATTGGCCACTATGCAATAGATCGGTCGTAGGGACAAATGCTGCTACAGTAACTATTTGATGTTTGAAGCACGAACACCCATAGCAGCCACCATGTAGCGTTTAAGGCGACTATCAAATGCTGCTACAATAACTATTTGATGTTTGTAGCACGAACACCCATAGCAGCCACCATGTAGCGTTTAAGGCAACTATCACATAGTGGCCAACATTTTTATCCTTGCTTATATCTTAATGTAAGATTGACCATGTGTAATATAACTGATTAGAAATCATCATCATCATCATCATCATCAAAGCCTTATCTCAATCATGTTGGGGCCAGCTACATAAATTCTATTTTTTCATTCCGTTCTATTTTCTCTTTTTACTGCTTCACCTCCCTTTTTACCGCTTCTCCTCCCTTTTTACCATAGTTCTTCTCCAATTTTGGTCCCTACTAGCATCACTTTCTTCCAATCTAAAGCTAGAAGACATTAAAAAAGCACAAAGATATATCAATCCGAGCTTGTTCATCATTATTGGACTAGAACGCATTCTTCACATCGTATTTTCAATGACAATGTTTACAGATATTTTATTTTATCTCTCTTCTTTTAAATGAATCACTTGGAAATGGCTTCTAAGGGATACATATACATTTCTCAAAGAGTATGCCCACATTTTTTATGGTTATTGAATTATTTTTAATTATTATTTATTATTTTTTTGTTTTTCTTAATTTTGTTGGGAGAAAAAACCATTTTTCACAAATAAAACAAAACAAATCAATTGAAAATGGCTGCAAAGTGTTAGATCCATGAATCTCAAGGTTGAATCCCACATTCTTGCTTTTATTTTTTAATTTATATTATTTTATATTTTCATATTTTTAAGGTTTTTTGAAAAATTAACTTTAAAATCACTCCCAAATATTAGATCTATGGTTCCCATAAATGCATCCAACATCCTTTATTTATTTTTTTTATATTTCTTTATTTTCAGATTTTTAGAATTAGTTTTTTTTTTTCAGTTTGGTAAACAAAAACACTTCAAAATCTTTCTAAATAGCTGGATCTACAAACCAATAGATGAATCGAACATTCCTAGATTTTTTTTTTATTTTTAGGATTTTTTAAATTAATTTTTTTCCCAATTTCATCAAGCCAGTAGCATCTAAATGGGTGCAACTTCTATCCTCATTTGTGATTTACGAAGATGGTGTGCAGCATAGATCTTGCATAGAATCAAGGTATAGCAATTGATGGCAATAGATCAAAAATTAGGTGCAATTTGTGTAATAAAAGCACAAATGGGAGCATCACAAGATTCAGGTAGCACTTGGCACATGTTTCGGGCAGCATGGCAGAATGTCCACATGTGTCAAAAGAGCGTCAAGAAGCGATGAAAAAACTTCTCAATAAAGAAAAAAAAAGAAAAGTAGAGATTCAAGAAAAAAGAAGTCAAGAAATTGATGATGCCGACTTTTTAAGTGCTTGGAGAGGGAATTTGACGCAATCCAATTTGACACAGTCAAGCTTGCTGGGCCCAAATAAACCAAAAATCCAAAAATTTCCAGTGACTACACCAATGTGCATTAAAAAGAACAGAGATTCAAAAATCACCCAGTGAGGAACAACACAAAAGAACACCAATCACACCTTGTAAGAGCCTTCTCAATCTCCTATTATCCACGTGATACAAGGGGGAAAAAAAAAGCCAAAAAAATATATTGGACAAACTAAAACATGTTATTGCAGCATGCTACGGTGATGCCAACATTATACTGCTTAAATAGCACCCTAAAACTGACATGAAAATAACGAGAAGGAGCAAACATATAAAGAGAGAGATTGAATGAAATTGGATCCTTAGAGAAGGACAATCCACCTCTATTTATCAGTCATGGTTGCCTTAGTTAAGGCACCATTATTACCTAATTACAATCTATCAAGGCTAATTGTGATTTACATTTAAGGAATGTACACTAATCTAATTTGACCAAGCTAATCTAAAAGATCCTAGATCTATAGAACAGTGGGCCACAAATGGGCCTGCCTTATGTTACACTGGGCTTTGTTAACACCCCCCCTCAAATTGATGCCATTAAGTCAATAAGCATCAATTTATTAGATAAGAATTGATGTCACAGGCGAGGAAGACCATTTCTGAAGATATCTGCAATTTGTAGGCCAGAAGGAATGAATGGATGTGAAATAACATCCCGCAGATATTCATCTCGAATAAAATGGCAATCCACGTCAATGTGCTTTGTTTTTTCATGCAAAATTGGATTTTTCGCAATCTTAATAGCACTTGTGTTGTCTGCATGAAGTAATGTCGCAATGGTTTGTAGAAATCCGATATTAGAAAGAAGCCCATGAAGCCAAAGAATTTCAGAGCAGGAAGCAAGCATGGCCCAGTATCCGGCTTCGATGGAAGATTTGGAAACTTTATCTTGTTTCTAACATTTCTAGGAGATCAATGCATCACCAAGATACATACACCACCCAGTCGTGATTCAAAAGGTGTCCAAACAACCTGCCTAATTAGCATCGAAGTAAGCAACTAGATTTAGTGGAGAGCCAACAAGAAAAAATAGGCCACGAGCAGTCGTACCAAGTAGGTAACGAATAATTCATCAAACAGTGTCCAAATGAAGATGCTTAGGCTTAGTCATGAATTGGCTGACAAGATTGACAGCATAAGAAATATCCGTGCGTGTGTTAGTTAAGTAAATTAGGCTGCCCACCAATTGGCGATATGCTAATGCATTAGGGAGAAGATCCCCACTATCCCTAGAAAGCTTCAAATTTACTTCAAGAGGACTATCAACTGGGGTCAAGTGTTGGAGTCCTGCCAATTCAATCAGGTCAAGTGTATACTTGTGTTAACGCAGAACGATTCCTTTTCCAATTTGATGAACTTCAAGACCTAAGAAGTATGCCAATGGACCCAAGTCATTAAGAAAAAGGAAAAATTAATATTTTTTTATGCTTTGCTTTGTTTTTTCGTAGAATCTCACTCTTTTGGTTATGTACTACATAGATTTACGGTTTTAATCATAGATCTAGGCATGTATGATCTAAAGTTGTAATTTTTATGATATTTTTTATTTAAAATAAATATATATTAATTTTTACATGCTATATAGTTGAGAAAAGATGACAAGATCTGTGTTTTGCTAGTAGGTGGATTTTCCAATCAAGACTGATTGGAAATATGTATTTTTTTTAATTTTTTCCTCGGATTTAAAATATTTAATTTTTTAAAATATTTTGTTATGCTTTTTTTTATGAACTTAATGTATGGGTTGTGTACTACATAAATTTATGCTTCTAATCATAGATCTATGCATGTACCCATTCAAGTTGCAACTTTCTAACATGTTTTCTAGAGTGAGATTAGATAATTGAAAAAAAGATCATGGGGTATGAAAATTGTTAAGTTATTAACCTATAAATAGCCTCATTTATTAATATATTTCTGAAATTGACAATTTGTGCAGATTACTTGTTACTTAAGTCACAAATAGAATGGCATCACAGAAGAATAAGAAAAAAGTTGATATTGGATGGGCTTATGGAGAGATGGTTGACGGAAACTGTCATAAGGTGAAATGTAAATAGTGTGGAAAAACCATAAGTGGTGGAATCCACAATTTACACAGCATCTTGCACATATTTCATGAGATGCAAAAGGTGGTCTAAATATCCCCACTGAATTCAGGAAAGAAATGAGGGACATTGTATTAGGAAAGAAGATAGAAAAAGTAGGAAAAAAATTTTGAAGAGAGGGTTGCCAGAATAAAGAGAATTAATGATTCTTCTAATGATGATGATGATGAAAAGACTAGGGAGATAAGGAGGGCAATGAATGAGAGCCGTCAAGCTAATGAAGCTAAGCTTACTTGTATGGTAGCATGACGAGGTGGGGCCAGATCTTCAAGAGTACCTCCAAACCTATCTGAGGATACAACGAGGACAGATTCCTTGGATCCACTCTTACATAGAACTCAAAGCATGAAGCAACCCAAGATTTCTAGTTTTATAATGAGTAATATAAAAATTAAAACTTTGAAAATAGGTAGAGCAATTTTAAAGTTCTTCCACTATAATCGGATTCCCCCAAATGTGGCTGATTCACCATACTATCGGACTATAGTGGATACCATTGTTGAGGCGGGGCCCAGAGTTAAACCTCCTAACGCTTATGAGAGTAGCAGTAAATATCTTGATATGAAGTACAAAGATTATACAAGGTACTACAAGAACATATTGAAACACGAAAAAAATATGGGTGCACAAAGACCGCTACGCTAAATTGAATTCAGCGCTGCTCACAACCATAGCGGTCGTAAACTGCTACGGGGCTGTTATGAAGTGTCATTGATAGCTACTTTTCAAGAAATTTAAAATGCACAGTAAGGCTCACTACTTTTATTCTTCTATCCAAACAACATTTCTACACAACTCTTGTACCCTTCTATACTTGAACACAAAAACATAAGATATTACTGAATTAAAGATGATGGAGATAGTTTCTCTCAAAGGCTCTTCTCTAGGTAATGTACTAACAGGCACCTCCTTTGGTAGCTATATCATTTTCTCTACTCTCACCCAAAATCCATTGTTTGATATGAGGCCAGGTCATGTTAATGTATGGCATAGACCCTCACCTTCCAGTGGCCTTGATGGATAAGAAAATGACGGTGGGAGTGGGGATGTTGGACTGCGACAGACAACAAGTAGATACCCAATTTTCTATGACCCATATTCAAGGTACTAACCGTATGTCCTACCGAACTACACATATGGTCAAGAGGAATCATCATCACAACAATATTCGGAATTAGGCACGTTTGATCAATATGCTCATCGAAATCTAGATCCACCCAATTTCTTTGCGTTCAAGTATCCCAATGCCCACCACTATGGATATGATCAATATGGAGGACCATTGCAATATGTTGGTACCTGTGGCAGTAGTGCCAGTGACAAAAACTATGGTGATGAGACAGCAATGCCACAAATCCAGTTCCTGGAAAACATTCCTTTTGGTGGTAGAGGTATTCCTTTAATCACTTCTCAACTTTATATTAACTCTAAACTCTCAACTCTTTAAGTACGATATTTGTTATTAAGTTATTATTTATTACGTCATTTATTGTGTTGATTTTTTAGTTATTCTAAGGGCTTGTTTGGTAGGTCTAATCTTATTTTTATAGACAATTCAAATAGAGCCATTAAAAAAAGAGCTACAAAAAAAAGAGGCTAGAATTAAAATATGTATTTGGCAATGGAAGCATCTATTTTAAATAGACCATTATAAATAAATAGTTAAAAGCTTTTCACAAATATATTTAGATCTACTAGGTATCGAGCCTTGAAATTCTACTCCATAAACATGTTTGGCCTCCCAAAGAGATCTAACGGTTTGGATCTTGTGTTTGAGGCCCCTAATTTTTTTAAAAAATATTTAATAATTCACGTTTTTACATAAATATCTCAAGTTTGGTGATGATCCAACGGCTGAAATTTGGTCTCATAATGGTCATTGACCTTCTACACATTTTCAATGGTTTGGATTGTTATTTATTGTCCCATAAATAATAATAAAAAATAAAAAAGGGACTGCCTGTGGACTAGTTACAAATTCAGTATATTAAATTCAATGGTTGAAAGTTTTTCACAAATATCTTAAGATCCACAAGGAATCAATCCTTGAAAATTGACCCCATAGCCGTTTTTAGTCTTCCCAACATTTTCAATGGTTTGGATCTTGTGTTTGGGCCCCACAGAATTCAAAAACTAATATCCAATGGCTCACACTTTCTTACACATATCTCGAGATTCAAAATGATTTAACTGCTGAAATTTGGATGGATGGCCGTGTTTGATCATGTGAACATTTTCAACGGTTTGAATCTAGATTTAGGGGCTCGGATTTCGAGAAAAATTGAAAAAACCAAACTAGGCGTGATCCTTAAAAGTCACTGTAGCAGCGCCTCTTATTTTCATCCTCTTATTTGGAGATGCTTCATGAGGAGGGCTGTAGGAAATAGAGCTTTTACCTCTACATATCTAAATTAAATAGAGCACAAAACACATGCCAAACGCTCTTATTTTTCCAACTCTATTAGATTTAGACATTTAGACAATAAGAGCCTAAAATTTAGTGATGCCAAACATGCACTAAGTCCTAAACTCTTGATACATTGTTCATTTTGATGATATCTTCATGGAATACGTAGCTTTTTATTTGCATTTCATTAGTTCATAAGTTAGTAGAAGTAATCAATATGAATACACGTGAAAAATAAGCTTAATACTATTATTTTCTAATTATACAACGATATAGGATAGAATGCATTGAGGAGACTGATAGAGCCCCTTATTTTAGCTATTTTTGCAAAACAAATGCATATTCTAGCTCTTTACAATTTTTTAGACTTTCTGAAATTTTTAAGAAGTTTTTTGATGATTTTTTCAAATCGCACCGCTAAATCACTACGTAACATTTTGGCGACTAGCTGTGACGCCATCTATTACTACTATTTTGATCCTTCTTTAGTACAATATATATATATATATATGGAGAGAGAGAGAGAGATGGAACCCCTTTGATTATAACTTACTGTAATATGGGCTGTAGGCATAAGCTCCAAAGAGTTGTGGGAGATCGAATACTACTTCAACTCAAATTGAGTGCTCAACATGTTGTAAGAGAGAAAGACCCATCGTGAGTGAAAAACTCCATAGCCGACTCTCTCCTCTCGCTGTCCTTATTCTTGTTCTCCTTTTCTCTAAACACACTCCCTATATTCAACAACCCTAGTCCCCATTAAATTGATCTCTTTCCTTCTTTTTTTTCTCTTCTTTCCCTTGCATCCTTTCAATTAAAACCCTAAACCTAGCCATAAGAAGAAAAAACTGCGCGGATGACCTATAGCGTGCCCCAAGTTAATTGAGCAACAATTTATTACAGAAGGTGAATAGACATGCATTCTACTAGCATGTATTTACAACTTTAGTTGTTTTTCCTGGATTTTTAACACCTTGAAACCCTTATATTCAATGGGTTAGGTTAAGGTAATCTGATTCACAGAGTAGGAGAGGGAATTTTCCCCAACTGTTAATAAGCATTGTGCCAAAGGGTAAAAAACCCATGACCGATTCCGAATCTTGGGGTTTCATGCTGGCTGAACCTCCCATGAGGTTCGGCCAACATGTTTTGTGAAAATTAATTATCTAAAATGGAAATAAAATCTAACATTATCTACCAAGATCTCAAAATAAATAGACAAAATAGTAAAAAAAATATTTGCAATGACTCCAAAGATCTTAGCTGATGCAGTTACGAATTCCCAAAAGGAACCCACGACAGTCTAACCATCAATAGATTGCAATAATACCAGGTCAAGTTGACTGCAGCACTGGTAGAATGAAGACAAGCAATAGACAATATGTGCGGTTCTCACCCAATAGGGTTAGATTTCACTCAACATGCCATCAACAATAGAGATGCCAATTGCCAAACAACAATAGAGATGCCAAACAGAAGCTTTACACCAGAGAAGAAAAAGGAAATAAAGGCTTCAACTGCGCCTTACTCCAATAGCATAGACTGTTGCTCAAAAACTGGAACTACAGGGTTGACCTTGCTAATACATGTCTAAAATACTCTAATTACAGCCTATGATACATGGACTTGCCTATAATCATAACACACCCACACTTGACACATATGCACCCACACCCAATACTCGTACCGATACTTCATTTCTTGAGACACACCCGCACCTAATATGCACCGGCATCCAATACTAATGTTGAGTCCATATAACATAGATTACAGCTAGAGAAATCCCTAAAGCTTGCCAATAATCATTGAACTGCCCAAATCATAGTAACTAATTCATAGCAAATAAGCAGCAATGGGAAAGAAATCACAGAATATTAAGCCTTTTCAGAAATCTTTCATAAGAATGATCTCAGGCCCCACATGGTCCACCAATTTGGAAGGTGGGCCTACCCTTTACAGTACACTGCACACCAATGGGCGCATCTGCGAATGCTGGGCTCTTGTGGATATGGGCCCATTTCGGCCTTGTGATAATCAGTCAAAAACAGTCACACTGTACTCTGTTTCTGTGTGAACATTAGACTGGAATTTCAGCAGTCTTAGCAACATACGCCCTGTGGTGTATTGAATATTACAAGAGGCCCTGGAATAGCAAAATCATAATGCAAGTGGGCTGTGGGACATTTACACCTGGGTTTGCACCCCACATGTTTGATCAAATGCCTTCATGATTCATGAATGCCGACACTTGTGCAATCTATTGATATTTAAAAGCCTTCCACATCATTAACTAATCTAAAGAATTCAAAATAAAATGGGTGCTTCTTGCGGTAGAAATGACCTGGTGCTTAGGGCTGTGTATCCATGGCAAGTCCACAGCACTGAGTCACATCCTAAATTCCACATTTTTTTTTGTTGGTAATCTGATTTGACCCCACAATCTAAAGTTTTTAAACGTTGATTTATCCTCCAGGGCCAATAGTGATATTGATGCACTGAAGAAAAATAAAGAGAAAAATAAAAATGAACCAGAGCATTTCTAATTGACTCAATCATGAAATTGAAAACACATCATACTGAGTTTTAGATCATCCCTTTCCACATTCAATCATTGTACGGAAGATCAAATATACCTTCGATGCTGCATCTTGTATTAATGATTCAACCTGTGAAACAGAATCCCAATCTACATGAGTAGAACACCTCTAGAAAGTTTGAGAAGAATGTTAAACAATGAAGTACTTATTTGAAAAGCACATATGACCTTCTGTACAGCAGATTCATTGATCAATGGACCCTGAAAGAAACAAAGTCCAAGCAAACACAAAGCCATCATAAAGGGAGGGAAATTACCAGCAAAAGAAAGAAAAATTACGCTTTAAAGAGAAGTAAATAAGCAGATATGATATCAATAAGATGAATCTCTCCAATGATTTGGTATTTGGTAGCCATTTCACCAACTGAAGATAAAATGTATCCTAAACAACACTATATACTGCAGCAGTTAATAACAGCATGTGAAGTCAAGACAGTTACCACAAAAGCATACAATTACAATAAACTAAAGGGTTCAAAACAAGAAATGAATTTCCATTCGCATAAGTAGTATAAATGGAAGAAGCAAATACCTGAGATACACCTTCAATAAGGCCATCTCCAACTTCCAAATTTTGGACAGCCGTTGCAAAAGCACGTGCGAACTTCTCATATATACCTGCCCATGTCAACATGGTGAATAACCCAAAAAAAGAATTGCATACAGAATTGTAGTTAGATATAACTATGATGATTATTAATCACCAAAAGAGAGGGAAAAACTGAAGAATCTTCAAATAAATAAATATATCAACCAATGGAAAATGAAAGTGTCATCACAGTGAATAGCAACAACTCTTAATACTGAAGATCTTGTCTTCCAAAGTGTTATCTTCAATTCTAAGAGGGAAAGGTAAATCAAAGCCATCGCATTTTATATGCACTACATAACAATTTCAAAGTGAGAATCAGTTGAGAACAGCACCCAATAGTTCAGCTCTGAAATGATGACACTTCCAACTAATGTTGTGATCGGAACCAATGACGGGTGGAGTCTACGCACATCATCCCAGCTACCTAGCCTTTGAATTCATCACTTTTGGCAATCCAAGGAGTCTTCACATGTAATAACCCTGATTTATTTAAGTTGGCCAACTGGGCTTAGAAAGGCCCAGTTTCGACTAGTCCAATTCATGACTGGATTGGGCTTTGAGCCAAAGCTTTCAGGTTTTTATTAGGTGTAAATATATGACCCAAACCTACCTATTTGTGACCGTGTAGCTGCCCAAAGTAGGCTCTTCGTCACACACCAACAGATGTGACCATTTAGCCTTCCCATGTGACTTGTCGAGGATGAGAGATTCACCAACAGATGTGAGACCCTTAACCTTCCCCGAATGACTCTTCAAAGAAGAGGAATTCAAGTAGAAATTCTCCTTTTGGACGTCCACTAGCCTATATAAAGGAATTCCCTCACCTCTTTGGTCACTTTTTTCTCATAATGAAGTGTAGAAGTCTAATATTGTGATATTTGAAAATTGAAGCTTTCAACAAGGAGCTTTTGCCCAGTGGATGTCTGATTTAAGGTCACTCATTACTCATACCAGGTGAGTGGATTTTCCCATCAAATTGTATGAACTGCAAATCTTCTTTGAATATAATTGATTGACAGTCACAAAGGCCCTATACATAGTATAAAAGCTGTTTTCTTTTATGATGTTTCAGTCAGTGTTTACATAAGATAAGCATGCGACAGTAATTGAATATTACTGCCGACATGATAAACCAAAAGGCTTCTATTTAATTTGGATTATTGATGGTTCACTGTCCATCATCAAAACTAATCTGCCAAAATACTTCAACTGTCAACATTCTTTGTATGAGTATTTAGTGATCGAAACCCAATTTCAGGTACAAAAAAATTGGTGAAATGATTTCTATAATTAGCATACCTCTAATCAGTGTTTTAGACAACAAACATGATGGATTATTAGGAGTTTCAAACCAGATATGGGATTTTTTCCAATTTTAGGTCGTCAAAAAACAACTTTGACTGATTTGAACTGTGAGCCCACATGGCCCACCTGAGTTGAGATCAAGTACCCACATCAGAAAGGGGACTGATGGGCGACTATAAGGGCGGTGGACCCATTAGGATTGAACCATTGAGGCTTTCTATCCAAATGGTTAAAATGGGGCTAGGCGTGAGGCCCTTCTTAGTTCCAGTTTCTGTTAAAATTTTCCTCAAAACTATTGAGTGAAACTATTTACATTCAGATATCATAAAATATGCTCTGTTTGAGACATTTCTTGTTTTGTTGCTTGTATGAAACCATTTATATACATATTCTGAGTATTAATATAGAAGCCTCTAGGTCAGAAGAATTATTAATCCCTCGTTTAGAATGGTATCTTAAGTAGTTATAAGAGTCAACAGGATTAATCATACTACTTTACGAATTAACAAGAATTGTTAGCTTCCTTGATGATAAATTAACTGTGTAATGTTCAATTAATGTGATATCATGTTGTAATGTTATGGGTATTACAGGTTAAAATCTAAGAAAGCCCCTTTTACTTACTAATGTACTACGAACACATGATCAGACGGGTAGTAATACTGTAATTAGTTTCAGTCTAGGCACAATCTGCCATTATGATACTGTTCGTTATTTTACCATTTACGATTAATACTCTGTTTCTGATTTTCAATCCATGGTTGATACTATCAATAGAACTATTGCTTGTAGTGAATAACTAATGAGGAACTCTCGGGGCACTTAAACATAATGATTGGTCTAAGTCCAACAGATGTAATAAAAGAATACTGATTAGGACATCAAAGATATGGTCAATGCCACATTTATGATACCAATAACGATTCGGACTGGGGCTAGATTTCAATACGAAGTATGTGGGACTGGCCCATGGTGAATGTGATGATAATTATTATGAAACATATGAACTAAAATTAAATTTGAATTATGATTGCTATGGAGTAATTCTTTTTACGCTGGTATTGGGTTCAATCTTTGAATGATGAATAGTGACAGTTTTATCACGACAATAATATGAATCTCCCTTGTGGAAACATGAGAATTACTATGAATTAAGATAGGTGACAGTCTTGTCATGACACAAATATGAATTCTCTTGTTCAAACAACTACTATGAATCAAGATGGCTAACAGTCTTGCAACAACACGAATATGAATTCTCTCGTTCAAACAAATTACTATGAATTAAGAACGATGGCAGTTTTGTCAAGACAAGAAAATGAATCCCTTATGAAAGTACAAAATAACAATTATGGTGTACATTAAGCCATGTTGTTGAATAAGATTATGAACTTACCCTTCGGAGTAAGCCTATGAATTTTCTTTCAAGGAAACATATGAATCTCGAAGCATTGTGGATATTCATTCATGAGGATGGATATCCGAAAATGATATGATAGAACAATTGTAATATTTTATCTTTGTTATCATGCTAGTTTCTATTGTTCTCTTGATTTAGAAATTTTACTCACCAATGTTACTAACTAGTGGTTCGCCCCATTACAGGTAATGTATTCGTAGCGAGATATGGGAATGACAAAGATCAGCCTATAGATATAGATTTTGACATGCATAACTGATTGAGAGATCGAAGAATATCCTAGATTATTAGATGGGGCCAGCCCTTATTTTTGAATATTTTCTTGAAAATAAATTAAGAGATTGTCTATTCTAGCTGAACCTATAATGACTTGTTAAGATATTAATATTGAGATTAAATATTCATATTTGCTTGGACTAATGCTCTAGAATTTACTTTATGAATTGTTATTGTGTTATAAATATGTTAACGTCTTAAAAATCTGATGAGCTTCAGATTCTTAGGTCGTTACATCACATAAGGGGAAATAATTGCCTCCCAACAATCACAAGGAAAGAGAAAATCTTCATTCATTTCAAAAGAAAGATTAGAAGGTATTGCAGAGGAGAGTGGGACAATGGTGCCTATTTGGCACCAGATAGGATTCTCTTTCTCTTCCATGAAATTGATTACATATTAATAAAGTAACTTCATAAATTACACATCAATCAGTTATCTTGCTCATATCTTATCTAGGTCCAGGATTCCTGCACTAGTCTACATTAGTGGAGTAAAGAAGTTAGACTACAAGAAGAGGATTCAACTTAATCTACTTGGCATATAGGAACTTTGACAGGTATGAGCATGGAGTTAGTTGATGCAAAGAAGAGGAGAAAATTAATACAACTTATCTATGGGAGATGAAGTGGAAAGGAAATAAAGCTAAGGAGCACACTGACGGCTACAAACTCTACTATATAAGGGAAATAATACTAAAAATGGAGTAGGTATGGTCTATATTGCATCGACTCAGCATTAGTATAAGATGCAAATGCGTATCGGGTGTGGGTGCGCCTCAAGAAAGCATGTCAAATACCTTAGAAATGAAGTATAGCACGAATATTGGATGCAGGTGCGTACGTGTCTAGGGCGGGTACGTCACGGTTTTACACGAGTGCGTGTATCATAGGGGATGGCAGTAGATAATGATCTGTAAAAGTAATTGTAGGGGTAAAGACATCACGTGATTGACTTACATCAATTAAACTAGTTTTAATGGAAGACATATTGCATATCATTAATGTCTATGCACCCCAAGTAGGATCGGACTAAAGTTGTAAGGTCCTAGATTTCTCTAGGTATTATTATATTAACCGATTTTATTTTCGTGTGTTTTGGAGCATGTTTAGTTGATTTAGATGCCTAGTTTTGAGTGTTTGAATGGGTTTTGGGCTTAGTTGTAGAGTTTTTGGGGGTTTAATTGATATTTTGGGAGAGTTGTAGGGGCTGTTTGTAATATTAGGGAGTTTGGGAGGCAGGGCCCTTTGTGGTAGGAAGATTGGTTGTATTGTCCCGGGGAGAAAATGAGAATTTCGTTCAGGTTCCCAAGTAGAGGGTATTTTGGTCATTTGACCCTTCCCTTTATTGCAACAACACCAACCTCATTTCTCTCTACATAGTCCCATTTCAAAAATCTCTCTCTCTCTCTCTCTCTATACAAGCTTCTACGGCAAGATCAAGCAATCCATTGATAGAATCCCTTGAAGATCATCATCAAGACAAGATTCCAAGCCTTATCTGTCATTTCTCATAGGACCTCTCCTTAGATATCTTCTTTCTCTCTCTATCAGGGTAAGTTTGAAACAAATTGCAATTATAGGATCTTTTGTTGAATTCGTGTTGAGTTCAAATGGTGAGATGACTTGGGCTGGGGTTCGGTTGCTGGGGTTTATGGATAGAAGGGGTTCAGATGGGAAGGCAAAGTAAAGAGATGGGTCTCAATCATAGTTATCTAATTCGTTTTTGTAGGCATCAAATCATAAATTCATGATCCGATTTTATTGAATCCACAAAGTCCCAATTCGTTTTCCGGTTTGATGGAGTTCGTTACTACTGTATTTTGCAGGAAGGAGTGGAAAACGATGAGTCAGTATATCCTTCACAAAACATGACATGATACATATGTTACTATCTAATGGTTTAACAGCAGTCATAGAGAGTGCTCCAGTGGTCCCATCTAGATAAAAAAAAATTGTAAGATTTGCAGTCCAAAACATAATCATCTAGTGTGGCTTATTGAATGGCCAACATCTAATGAATGGCCATTCATTAGATGTTGGCCTAATTCGTTTTGTAGGCGTCAAATCACGAATTCATGATCCGATTCTATTGAATTCACAAATTGCTAATTCATTCTCTAGCTTGGAGTTCGTTATTGCTGCAGTTAGCAAAAAGGAGTGGAAAACGACGAGTCAGCATATCTTTCACAAAACATGACATGATACACGTGTTACTATCTATCGGTTTAACAACAGTCATAGAGAGAGCGCTCCAGTGGTCCCATCTAGAAAAAAAAAAATTTTTGTCATATTTGCTGTTAGAAACATAATCATCTAGTGCAAGGATATAAATATCGACCGATACGAAGCATATCGGCCGATAAATTGGGTGTAACGCCAATGGGCGCTATACTATTTGAAAAAAATAACCGCTCACAAATGTATCGGCCAATACGTATCTGCTGGGGGGGTTAAAAACCCCCAGCCGATTTTTTGACCCACTTTTTCCCTTTCCACTTTTATCTTCTCCCCTCTTCACTGCTCCAAGCCCCTTTCCTTGCCTCCATTTTTCAAATCCTCTAAAAAAACAGTAAAATCATCAACAAAAGCATTAAAAACATCCAAAGATTCAGGTGGCATTCAAGATTCAAGCATCAAGCTTGAAAAAGGTGAGTTTTGAAGCTTTTTTTTTTTTCTACTTTGTGCTTATTTCTCTCTTTTCTTCTATGAATCACTTGAAAATGAGTTGTTGTTGTTAGATCCATGTTCCTCTTTGATCAAGCCCCTCTTTTTTATCACTTTCTTAATTTTTTTTTTTGAATTTTATTTTCGGATTATTTTATTATTTCAAAAAAGAAATCTATTTTGTTAATGGAAAACCAATAAAATGGGTTGAAAGTGGTCCCTAAATGTTAGATCTATGTTTCCCATAGATCAATCCCACATATTTTTGTGTTCTTCTAATTTTTTCATATTTTTTTATTTCCGGATTTTTGTATTTTTTTAAAAAAATATTTTTTTATAGAAGCAAACTCAATCAAATGGGTTGAAAGTGGTCCATAAATGTTAGATCTATGTATCCCATAGATCAATCCCACATATTTTTGTGTTGTTCTAATTTTTTTCATATTTTTTATTTACGGATTTTTGTATTTCTTTTAAAAAAATATTTTTTTTATAAAAGCAAACTCAACCATATGGGTTGAAAGTGGTCCCTAAATATTAGATCTATGTTTCTCATAGATCAATCCCACATATTTTTGTGTTTTTCTAATTTTTTCATAATTTTTATTTTCGGATTTTTGTATTTCTTTTAAAAAAATATTTTTTTATAGAAGCAAACTAAATCAAGTGGGTTGAAAGTGGTCCATAAATGTTAGATCCATGCTTCCCATAGATCAATCCCATATATTTTTGTGTCCCTCTAATTTTTTCATAATTTTTATTTTCGGATTTTTGTATTTTTTAAAAAAATATTTTTTTTATAAAAATAAACTGGATCAAATGGGTTGAAAATTATTTTTGTGTCCCTCTAATTTTTTCATAATTTTTATTTTGGGATTTTTGTATTTTTTTAAAAAAAATATTTTCTTATAAAAATAAACTGGATCAAATGGGTTGAAAATGGTCCTTAAATATTAGATCTATGTTTCCCATAGATCAATCCTACATATTTTTGTGTTCTTTTAATATTTTAATATTTTTTATTTTCAGATTTTTGTATTTTTTAAAAAAATATTTTTTTTAAAAGTAAACTGGATCAAATGGGTCGAAAATGGTCCCTAAATATTAGATCTATGTTTCCCATAGATCAATCCTACATATTTTTGAGTTCTTTTAATTTTTTTCAGATTTTTTATTTTCGGATTTTTGTATTTTTTTAAAAAAATATTTTTTTTATAAAAGTAAACTAGATCAAATGGATTGAAAATGGTCCCTAAATATTAGATCTATGTTTCCCATAGATCAATCCTACATATTTTTGTGTTTTTTTAATTTTTTTCATATTTTTTATTTTCGGATTTTTGTATGTTTTTAATAAAAATATTTTTTTATAAAAGTAAACTGAATCAAATGGGTTGAAAATGGTCCCTAAATGTTATATCTATACTTCCCATATATTAATCCCAATTCCCACCCACGTAGATGCGTGCTATTCTAATTTTTCATGTTTTTAAAATTTACTTAAATTTTAACCTATTACTTTTAAATCTTGTTTAGGTATTATGACTCGAAAAAATGCCGCGTGAGATAGATCTTGCATGGAGCTATGGTGAGGCAATTGAAAACAATCGGTTGAAAATTACGTGCAAGTTTTGTCACAAAGTGACCCATGGGGGCATTACAAGATTTAAACAACATTTGGCCCATGTGCAAAGCAATGTTGCAAGGTGTCCTGAAGTATCCAAAGAAGTTAAGGAGCAAATGAAAAATTTATTGAATCAAACAAAACAGAGAAAAGTACAAATTAAAGAGAAGAAGCAGCAGGGTGTTGATGCAGCACGCCATGATGTATTTGGGGATGAAGGTCTTGGTGCTGCTTCTGATGATAAGTTTGATGACACAGAAATGATGGCTGCATGCCGAGAGTCCCTTATGTCGTGCCAAGAAGAAGCAGAGCGTCGAGCCTATAACCAGCGTAGAAACTATGATGAAGGTGGCTTATCTGGTGCAACAAGCAAGGGCAAAGGCATTGCGGGTAAAATGCGTAGAGCATTTAGCACCCGACAACGGGATGATGATATAGAGATTATTTCTACTCGGATGGCTACACCTACACAAAGTAAAAGAGGGGTTAATTTTGTTGATCCTTTCGCACATAGATCGGAGGCAGCTAAGCAATCAAAAATCTCTAATATTGTCAAGGGTGTCATGAAGGCTGCAAGAGATAGATTAGCCAAAGCTATAACAAAATGGCTAATTCATAAGAATATACCCCCTACCGCAATTGATTCTCCTTATTTTCAAACAGTTCCTGATGTTGCGGCTCAAGCTGGGCAGGGTATTACGTCGCCATCCATGTATGATGTGGGCATCAAGTACCTTGAAGAAGAGTATAAAGAAATAAAGGCTTAGGTGGAGACGTTTAGGCCCATGTGGGGGCAAAATGGAGTCACTATTATGTGTGACGAGTGGACAAGCGGCACCCAAACACAATTAATTAACTTTTTGGTGTATAATGTCACTGGGACCGTCTTTGTGAAGTCCGTTGATGCATCTGAAGAGAAACGGACAACAGATTATATTTATAGGCTTATGGATAAAGTTGTAGAAAGTGTTGGAGAGGAGAACATTGTCCAAATTGTGACAGACAATGGAGCTAATTTTAAGAAGGCTGGTCTTCTTTTAATGGAAAAGATGACACATTTATTTTAGACCCCATGTGCAGCACATTGCATTGACCTTATAATGGAGGATATTGGAAAGAAGAAGAATGTGGCCACTGCAATCAAGGCATGTAGAGGCATTCCAAGGTCCATATACGACCATTCATGGCTCTTAAGCTTGATGAAGAGATTCACAAGCAATCATGCCTTAGTGCGTCCGGCATCCACTAGATTTGCTACCCATTTTATTGCTATGGAAAGCATAGTACGTTGGAGAACGGAGCTAATTCAGATGTTTTCATCAGAAGAATGGCTTCGTTCGAAATGGGGCAAAGCAACACGTGGTCCGGAGTTTGACATCCCAATTCTAATGAGGGATAATAAATTTTGGGCCAAAATAGAGAACATATTAAAGGCATATGAACCTTTAGTGAAAGTGTTGGGGCTTATAGATGCTGATGAAAAGCCAACAATGGGGTACATTTATGAAGCAATTGATCGGGCAAAGCAAGCCACTATAGAAAATTGTCGATATCATGATGATTACATAAAAATTATTGATGCCCGGTGGAACAATCAGCTGCACCATCCATTGCATGCTGCAGGTTATTTTTTAAATCCTGAATTCTACTATCGCAATGCCCCACACCACACTGAAGCAATAGATACGGAATTGCGAGTAGGATTAAGGACAGTGCTGAAAAGAATTTTGAGTGAAGATAATCATATCGAAGCTATACAAGAGGTAAGCTAGTTAAGAAATTTATTTAATCTTTTAAATATATTTGAGATAATTGTATTGATATGGTGTACTTATTTATTTTTAATTTTTTGCATTGTGGATTTCTACTTATACACATAAAAGAGGAACTTTCGCTGACCCTTTTGTACAACGAGCAATTGGAAATTGTTCACCTGGTAGTTATACTTATACGCAACTGACAATACGTAGAAAAAGAACTTTCTACTATTTAAAGATGTCTTTTTTTTTTTTTTTTTTGGTATTCCAGCTGATTGGTGGGAGCGTTTTGGAGAGAGTACTCCACATCTAAGGAGAGCAGCCATTCGCATCCTTAGTCAAACAACAACATCATCAAATTGTGAAAGGAATTGGAACATTTTCTCCATGATCCATACAAAGCCCAGGAATCGGATAACCATGAGAAAACTCAACAAATTGGTATACTGCCATTACAATCTCAAGTTGAGGAACAAAAATAGAGAGAGAAAGGCAAGGGATGATCCTACTTATTGTCCAATTAATTTGGATCACATATTCAGAGATGATGATCCCTTACTTCCATGGATAGCCGAGACTGGAGATCCATTGTTAGATTCAGATTCGGGCTTTCAGCAAGAAGTACAACATTTAATTGCTGAAGATGTACAAATGTCATGGGGACAGCCACCTCAGGGAGAAAAAAGTAGTGGAAGTGCAAGTGCAACATCTAAAGGGAAGGAACCAGCTCATATTATGTCATCTTCTGAAGATAGTAGTTCTATTGTTGCCTCTTCCAGTAGCCATGGTGGAGGTCCTGGAGGAGATGGAGGAGACGGATGAGACAGCGGGATAGGTGGCACTGCTGAGTCTTATCAATATGATGAAGAAGAAAATATCATTCCTATTGAGACCGTAGTGGAGTTTCCCGAACAATCAAGAATGGCTCCATAACGTGCATATCAAAGGCGACGGAGAGTGTCATCACCCGCACACATATATGAGCAAGGGAATATGGGTGGAAGTGGAAATGTAGGAGGGGAACAAACAGCATCTTGGAACCCTATTTATAATGTTCCACTTCCACATTCAGACTACAGGCCGTATCCTCATGAACCATCACAATATTATTAGTATGGTCATGTGCAACAAGAAGAACAATCTTCGGCTTCAGGGTCTTACTCATATGGTGACTATGATGATAGTCAACCTCAATATAGATATCCACCTCCTCCAAGCTCCTTTGATTTCTTCTTTACATTCCAAGATCCCAATGCTCACCAATATCAAATTCAATTTGGAGAGAATGTGCAATATAATAGGGGCACAAACGCAACAAATGATGATGAAGATGATGACAATGATAGCAATGTGATTCCTGGAAGACATTCTCCTTGGTATTAGATTAGAGCTAATCAGCAAGGTATTTTCTTAAGGTCAGGCTAAGTCAAATTTGGCTAGGGCCCATTATTTACCAAGACATTTATTTTCTTAAGGTCAGATTTTTAATAGGTTGGCTCATAGTGGATCCACAAATCTCAAGTTAGATTGGCCCATTTATAAGTTATAAGGTGGGTTTGAGGTCTTAAAAGTCTTAATAAAAAAAAAAAAGGCAGAATACTAAAATGGAAATACTCTTTTTAACTGTTGTCATGTCAATAATCTAAAAAAGGAGTGGATTTGAGCGATGCGGTCTTTAAAAGAAACAAAAAGGGGACTTATGTGTAAAAAGCAAAATGGCCTCTTAAAAGGGACATTTGCCCCTTTCATTGTCGACAACAAAACTTGAAAAACAACAGCAATGGAGAGAAGAATAAGGAAGAAAGAAAGAAAGAAAGAAAAAATAGCGAAAAAGGTGAGGAAGAAGATGGAGTACCTGGCACTAGTGAGGAGCATCTAGCAACAGCAGCAATAGTGGTCGAGCAACCACCTCGGTTGAGCAGTAGTCGAACAACCACCTTGGTTGAGCAACAACGGGTCACCACCCTCCTCTACCTCCTCCTCTTCCTTCTCTTGGTTGCACAAAAGGGGGATAAGAGTTAGGGTAATTTTTCTTTTTAGGTTAAAAAAAATTACATGAATCACTAGCGGATTTCAGATGAAAATTGTTGTTTCATCCAATTTCAAATGAATTCATCCAATTTTGTTTTTTTTGTTTTTTTGTTTTTTCCATACATACGAGAGAGTCATATCCTAAGTTTTTGCCCATATCCCCCAACCATATCTTGCTGTGTCCCATACCCATATCTATATTAGACCGTATCAGCATGGGTACCACAGGTGAAATGACGTATAAGGGTATGATAGCACATGCGACATATCTACTATCTTACTTAGGCAAGTTTATGTTAAAAAAAATGCAATATGGAACAGTCTGGAGGTGGGCTGTCTATGTATGCTAGCTAGAAATGACGCATCCCCGAATCTCCGATCGAGTGTAGATCAATCTCGCAAAGGATTAATGTAATCCAGAGATGGATTCCAGCCCTTAAGGTATCCTCATAAGAGGAAAAACACCATAACAGAGATAAATCTCAAAAAAAAAAAAAAATCAAAAATTTAATTAATTGAAAGTAAGCATACCTATTAGAATGAAAGCTCCTATATATATAGGAGTGAAAGTTCTAGAAAACCAAAACATGCTAAAAATAAATTAAGCAATTAAAAAATTGCTAAATATAATCTATTATCAAGAAAGAAACAAATCTATTAATTGAAGCTATTTAATCCTAGGATAGGGATCCATGATCTTGGATAGATCATGGATCAAGTGGGGCCCATCAAATGTCTACTCGCCTGCAATCTAGGCTGGTTCTTGGATCTAACTTGCATCACTCTCCTTGGCTTGGAAAAACTCGACTCCAACGAGATTCCAAATTGAGAATGCCGGGGAAAATTCGACCACAAAGTGAGGGAAACTTCCTCTTTGGTCGAAAATCAGTTGCCCGAACATCTACCGCATCTTTCAAACTTCATTTTCTGAACATGCCGTAGAAGCTTGATGCGTCCATTCCCCCCATGTAGAAGTAGATTGGAGGTGTGACATCTTCTGATGTTTGCACTTAACTAGGATGTATAATCTCACCATTAGATGCCTTCAGTGGAGCCATGCAAACAGGTCACAATCCTCAAATATCTATCAGTGATTCCTAAAGATGAAGTCAATGTAAGGAACTTCAACAATTTAATGCTCGTGCGAAACGACTGGAACAATTGATTTGTCTTCTAATGACTTAATTGGATTTTTCGAAAGTGATGTTATAATTAGAAATTTCGGATGTCTGCTAACCTTACTAACCCAATCAATGTCTTCAATGTTTGCTTGTCCTTGATCTTCTTCAATTCTTTATAGCTCATGGATGACATTACATTAATCAATATTGTTTGTACCCATGAAATCAGTGTTGCCATGAATGTGCTCTTCATAGTTACCCTTTAGACCTTCTGTTTGCACTTCTGGTGGAATCTGGTCTTTTAGTAGTTCCTTTTGCTCTTGTTGTGGCTCTTCATTTGAAGGTGATGATGTAGATGTAGATAAAGATCAGGCTATTGATAGCAATGGAGTCAATCTAATTCATTTTCTTTCCCACCGAAAGGTACTTGTGTTCATATCTTTATCATGGTGCGCTTTTCAATCAAAAACCCATGGTCGTAAAAAATTAATACAAGCAATATTCATATCGATCACATCACACTAAATCTTGTCTTCATAATTACCAACCTTGAATGATACCAAGCATATGTGAGTTACACGAATGACAAAACCATTAGACCACGTGACGTGGTAGGGCTTTGGAAGTTTCTCAACTAGTAAATGAAGTTTATTAAAAACTTCCGGCGCAACAAAATTTATTGCACTGCCACTATCAATAATCAAATTAATGGCTCTATCTCTAACTCTCACCCGCATGTAGAATTTCTTAGTTGGTCTCCATTTTCTTCTTCCTACTGATTTGTGTTGAGGAGGGGGCAAATGACAGGTGTAAGATTACCTTCTCCAGCAAAAAGTCTTTCCACAACATGTACTCTTGGTCTTTGTTGAGATGCACATTGTCGCATGTGAGACCATCTCAACATATGTTCAACACGAAAGGCTTCTAAGTATGCCTCTTGACTGGTTTAGCAACAATTCATATTCTCCAAAATGTCCGGTCTCAAGCCTCCGATATAACAACCCAAATAATGTGTCTCAGTCTCATCTGGTTCATAGATATCTTGCAACTCTCGAAATTGGCAGGTATATTCATCAACTATTAATTATTCTTGCTCCAAATAAAGAAATTGCTCAAAGTACAACTCATTCCCAAAATACCCAACTCTATATTTTATTGATACATAAATCTTTCAATTTCAATTAAGTGCCCAAAAATTTTCATGATGATTGGGCTACACGAATATCAAAAAGTAACTCTTTGAAAGTATATACTGACCTACTGTGTGGATCTTGATAAATGAAACACGATGGAGAAGATAGATTGTTGATTAAATGAAAAATGGCCAAAATATCACCACCCAAAGGTCAACTGCTGAAAGTAGAAATGTTGATGATAGTGCTTTGGGGTGCTTCTGTTAGTGTGAAAAGCTTAACTGATAGCTGACACGTGCTCTTTTTTTCGGGTTCAGGTTAGATTGGAACTTGGGCCCAATCAGAAGTTAGGCTCAAACTGTGCATGTGGAATGGTACATGTGACGTGAGGCTTCTCTGCCTTGGCTTTTATGCAAAAGAAAATAAAAGAAAGGAGAGGGCAGATCGACTTTTGACTCAATTCAACTTGCAGAGCAAAGGGGTTGGGATGATGCAGGCAATGGAAAAGGAGGTAGATGTCAATGGAGTTGTTACAACGAAGGTCGATGGCGCAAGTGAGCTTGATGAAGACAGATGACGATGGCATGGCGGTGATTGAATGGTGTTCTACGATGAAAGTGGCCTAGGTACATCTCTACCCTCAATCTTCTCCTTCCTGTCGATGGTGGAAATTGGGGTTATGGGGGGGGGGACTGTGGAATAACTAGGAGTGGTGGGTTTTGATGGATTAGGGTTTTAGGGTAAGAGAATGGTCGTTTTAGGGTTTGGAGAGGATTAAGGCTCTCAATTGGGGTTTAGTTTGTGGTTTGGGGTCAATTGGATTAAGGGATGGGATTCCAGTAGTTGGGGATGGGTCGGACGTAGTTTCGGGATGTTGGGATTGTTTGCGGGAAAGTGGAGGCTATCTAGGAAGGGTTACAAGAGTGGAGATGGAATCGAATGTTGAAGGAAAGGTGGGATGGGTTTTTTGTCGTAAGGAAGGTTGATGGAGGTTAGTTTAGGGCTGCTGGTGTTGCTGTGGTATTTGGTGTGGTGAAAACTGGGAGGATGGTGAAGTGTCAAGCCTCGAATTTTTATTATTGGGTCATACCAGTTTGTCGGGTTTGAGTTGGGTTAAAAGGGTCAAATGGATTAAATTAACATAATTGGGCTTGAGTTATTGGACCCTTTTAGGCCAGAGGACTCTTTCTGGAATTTCTTAAAACCCACTAGAAAGCAGGGAGCCCTTCCTTGTAACTTGGAAAAACCCTCTCTCTATATAAACTCTACTCTTAGGGTTTTCCCCATTCTCCAACCCTCTTCCTTTCTTCTTCAACCAAAACCCTAGAAGCTCTCTAAGGGGAAAACCAAGGTGGGGTCTTCCAAGCTTTGATCATCAGATCTATTTTGGCTTCAAGATCTAGGCAAGTGAATAGTTGAAGCAATGGTTTTTGGTTTTTGCAATATGTTTTAGTCGCATTCATGCCATTAGGGTTTGCATCTGATATATCTTGGGTTATAATGAATACTTCTGTTTAATTCAGTCGATTAATCCATTGTTTACAGTTTACCCTCTTGCTAGATTATGTCAATCTGACCCACTATTTTTGAATGTCTAGGTTCCATTACCGGTGCCGAACCAAAGGGTCAAGCGACGCAGGAAATTCCGCCAGATGGCGAAGTTGTTGAGTGGAGCACCGATGACATCATCTAAGGTGTCCTAGTGCGATGCTGAATTCGAAAACTTTAGATTATGTAACAAGGCCATGTCTGGGCCATTAGTTTATTAATTTAAGTTTGGTTGTTTTGAAATTTTAACTCTAATTGTAATGCTTCGAAGCACTTGACTCTGGTTTTATTATTAATGAGATTTGTTACCTTATTGCGATGTGATATCCGTCTGCGATGAGTATGGATTTCAGTTCCGCGTGTGATTATAGTTGCTTGATCACCAAGCATAGCCTCACGAAGGACTTCGATCCACCCGGAATTCGGGCCCGTGCTGTTTATGTTTAGAAAAATTTTAATTGGCCCCAATTCTCACACCCCTGGAACCGGGTTTGGATCCGGTCCAGTTTTGGGGGCGTGACAGATGGTATCAGAGCCGGTCAAGTTCTAAAAGTTCTAAAAGATGCTAGAACGTAGGTCCGATGTGAGGATTAAAAACTTTAAGTGGGAACATTGGGGGTTTTTGGCGTTCATAATCGTATCCGTACTTTAGCAAACGTTTAGAGGTTACAGGAGCCCATTACTTTTCACATTTTTGGTCGTTTAGTCGCTAATGTATAGGGGATCACCAAATAGGTGGCTTGGACTACTTTTCGTAATCAATTTCCCGAGAAGTACGTACCGGAGCATGTTTACATTCAGAAGCGAATAGAGTTTGATAGACTAAAGCAAGGGAATCTATCTATTTAGAAGTACGAGCTGCAGTTTATCTATTTCCTCCATCTCGTACCAACCCTCATCACTCCAATAAGTAAAGAGGATTCGATGGTTCATCAAGGGCCTTCGACTAGATATACTACTTCATACCAAGTCACAAGTGATATTTAGAGAGAGATGAAATACAGAACATAAGAGAGATGAATGTCGTGCCTCCTTTGAGAATCGACTGTTCTTATATAAGGGTTTAATTCCCTAATTACAATCAATTACAAATCTTAGATCCTAAACTGAAGCCACAAATTAAGTCCCTAATTACAATCAATTACAAATCTTAGATCCTAAACTAAAGCCACAAATTAAGTAACAACCTTTGACTAATTACAACGTAACAAAAAGGTACAATAAATGAGCCTAATGGACTTGGGCTTGCTTGACACCCCCCCTCAAATTGATGCTGGGGAGTCATAAAGCAGCAATTTGGAAACAAGAAATTGATGACGAGGACGAAGAAGTCCCTTTGTGAAGATATCGGCAAACTGAAATGCTGTAGGAACATGAGGAAGAGTAATGACACCACGCTTATATTCATCGCGAATAAAGTGGCAGTCAACTTCGATATATTTGGTGCGTTCATGGAAGACAGGATTTTCAGTGATTCGGATAGCCCCAGTATTATCGGCATGCAATGGAGTAGGAGAGGTTTGTGAAAACCCGAGTTCCGAAAGAAGTCCCCGTAACCATAAGATCTCAGAACAAGCAGAAGACATAGCCCTATATTCAGCTTCCGTGGAAGAGCGGGACACCCGTTCTTGTTTCTTGCATTTCCAAGAAACGAGAGATGTTCCAAGGTACATGCACCAACCAGTAGTCGAACGGCGTGTGTCTTGACAGCCAGCCCAGTCAGCATCTGCATAAGCGGTCAGATGAAGAGGATTATCCTTTGGATAATATAAACCACGAGGAACAGTTTTGAGCAGATAACGGATAATGCGCTTCACAGCTGTCAAATGAAGGTGTCGAGAAGCTGTCATGAATTGGCTCACAAGATGAACAGCATATGAGATGTCAGGTCTAGTGATGGTGAGATAGACAAGACTTCCCACCAGACGCCGGTAGGTATGAGGATCAGGAAGAAGATCGCCATCATCTTTACTCAACTTGAGATTGACCTCTACAGGCGTATCAACAGGTGAAGAATCATTGAGGTCAGCCAACTCGATAAGATCTGATGTGTATTTGTGCTGATTAACAAATAAACCTTTTGGAGATTGATGCACCTCGAGGCCCAAGAAATAATGCAAAGGACCCAAATCCTTCATACGGAAGGAATCCCTGAGAGAAGCTTGGAGAGATTTGATCATACGATCATCCGTGCCAGTGATAATAATATCGTCAACATAGACGAGAAGCACAGTAACACCAGTAGATGTGTGGCATAAAAAGAGAGATGGATCAGAAGGACTCTGGGTAAAGCCACTCTCGCATAAGCGAGCCTTGAAGGTTTCAAACCAAGCGCGAGGAGCTTGCTTTAAACCATAAAGCGATTTGCGCAGGCGACAGACAGACCTCTTGAAGGAAGAGGAGACGCCTTGTGGTATCCGCATATAGACTTCTTCATGCAGGTCCCCATGGAGAAATGCATTTTTGACATCCATTTGGTATAAAGGCCAGGATTTAGAGGCAGCAATGGCGAGAAGTAACCGAACAGATGTCATTTTTGCCACAGGTGCAAACGTTTCCTCATAGTCAATGCCATACTCTTGTCTGTTTCCGAGTGCTACAAGTCGAGCTTTGTGTCTATCCAATGACCCATCAGATTTAAGCTTGATCGAGTAGATCCATTTGCAACCGATGGGTTTAACTCCGGAAGGACAATCCACAATATCCCAAGTGTGATTCTGATCCAATGCATCCAATTCCTCCTTCATAGCCTGGTTCCAGCAATCGTGTTGGACAGCCTGCAAATAAGAACTTGGGATAGAGATAGAAGAGAGAGTGGTCATCAAGGAAGTATGGGTAAATCCATACCTATCAGGCGGTCTAGAAGTTCTGGAGGAGCGACGTAAGGGAGGAGTAGGTGTGGAACCATGTGTCGGTGGAGGATCAGGGGGAGGACCATCCGCAGTGGGAGGTTTCTCCTGACGGTGGTAAACAAAAGCAGGATTAAACCGAGTAACAGAGGTTTGATCCGAAAAACCTGGTAAGAGAGCTGGGGAAGAGGGATGAGGACTGTCCATGTGAGTGGGGAAGAAATATTGATTTTCAAAGAAAATAACATTCCGAGAAACCCTGATACGACGACCAATGGGATCATAACAAACAAAACCTTTTGATTAGTGGCATAACCCAAAAAAGCACACCTGCGAGATTGTGCTGTTAGTTTCGTTCTTTCTGTGGGAGGTAAATGAACAAAGCAAACACAACCAAAGGTATGTAAGTGATCAAACACAGGATGATGACCAAACAATTTAAAATGAGGCGTTAAATGAGCAATGGTATGTGATGGAAGGCGGTTTATGAGATAGACAGCTGTGGTGAGAGCTTCAGTCCAAAAACGAGGGGGAACGGATGCTTCAATCAGAAGAGTTCTAGTGACAGCAAGAAGATGTCTGTTTTTCCGTTCCGCGACTCCATTTTGTTGTGGAGTATATAGACAGGTACGTTGGGAAATGATTCCATTATTGTTTAAAAATGATTGAAAATCCTTGGAAACATACTCCCCCCCCCCTGAGTCTGAGCGCAAAGTTTTAATGCATTTAGAGAATTGGTTTTTAACATATTGAACAAAAAATTTAAATGCATTAAGAACATCAGACTTTGAATGTAATAAATAAATCCAAGTAAATCTGCTGTAGTCATCAATGAATGTTACAAAGTACTTGAAATGACTATGTGAAATGGTCGGAGCAATGCCCCAAACATCACTGTGAATTAAGTCAAAACATGTAGTGCTCCGTGTGTTAGAAGTTGGAAAGGGTAAAGTTTGACTCTTCCCTAATTTACAAGCATCACAGTCAAAAGAAGCAGAATCAACAGGTTTATTTATTAATCCAGATTGAAATAAAGTAGACATTGTAGAAGCAGTCGGATGACCTAGTCTATTATGCCACAACCGAGAATTATTCTTAATGAAAAAACAAAATAACTGATTTGTCCCCATCAATGTGTCCCCATCAAAATAACTGGTTTATTCTAAATACTTACCATGCATTTTTTAGATAAGACATATTGGGCCAACGAGGTGATTGGACACATGGCCCCTACAAGCCAAATCAAGCAGAAAGTTACTCCGTCTCCGGTTTCACAGTACCAATTTAATAAGCAAAAGAGGGAGTCTTATGGCATTTGTGGCAATAATCACCCTATAACTAAGTGTTGGAGACAGAAAATAGTTAAGTTGCAGTTGATTATGACACAAGGTGCAATTGTGAGATCAAAGAAGAAGGTTGTTATTCGTATGATTTCAATTATTAAGGCTATAAAGTTGTTGATGAAAGGTTCTGCGGGGTATATAGCGTTTATCACGGAGGATAAACGGACTAAAGTGGTGGAGGAAATACCAGTGGTATCTGAGTTTCTGGATGTTTTTCCCGATGATATTCCCGAATTACCGCTAGTCCGTGAGATTGACTTTGTAATTGAGCTTGTGCCGGGCATAACTCCGATCTTGAAAGCCCCTTATAAAATGGCCCCAGCAGAGTTGAAAGAACTCTCAGAGGAATTGCACAAGTTATTAAACAAGGGTTTTATTAGACCAAGTGTTTCTCCTTGGGGGGCTCTAGTTTTATTTGTGAAGAAAAAGGATGGTTATATGAGAATGTGTATTGATTATAGGCAACTGAATCAAGTGACCATCAAGAACAAGTATCCTTCACCGAGAATCGATGAATTATTTGATCAATTACAAGGTGCGCAGTATTTTTCTAAGATTGATCTGAGGTCAGGATATCATCAGTTAAGGGCACAAGATCAAGATATCCCAAAAACTGCATTCAGAACTAGATATGGTCACTACGAATTTTTGGTGATGTCTTTTGGGCTGACAAATGCGCTGACAGCTTTTATGACTATGATGAATAGGGTTTTTGCACAGTACTTGGACAAGTTTGTGGTGGTATTTATCGACGATGTACTTGTGTATTCAAAGAGTCGGGAAGAACATGCTTAGCATATGCGTACGTCATTACAACTGTTGAGAGAATATCAATTGTGTGCTAAGGCAAGTTAAAGTGAATTTTGGTTGGGAATAGATGGAATTTGTTAGTCACATCATCTCCAGGGAAGGTTTAGCGGTGGACCCAACAAAGAAAGAAGCAGTGATAAAGTGGGATAGACGAAAAATAGTGTTGAAAATCTAAAGGATCCTATGCCTCGCAAGTTCTTACCACAAATTCACGGAAGGATTTTCCACAATAGTAGCCCCACTGTCGAGATTGACTCGTCAAGAAGTTCCTTTTCTGTGGAATGAGGATTGTGAGCAGAGTTTCTAAGAGTTGAAAAGAAGGCTGACCACAGCCCCTATTTTGACCTTACTTGCTGGTAATGATGGTTTTGTGATTTACATCGATGCATATGGAGTTCGACTTTGTTGTGTTCTCATGCAACATAGGAAAGTGGTGGCTTATGGCTCCAGACAGTTGAAGGATCATGAACGAAAGTATGTAACCCATGACTTAGAGCTAGCTGCGTGGTCTTTGCTTTGAAAATGTGGAGACATTACCTCTACGAAACTACTTTTGAAGTGCATTCGGACTATAAAAGCCTCCAATATCTCTTCACGCAGGGTGATTTGAACATGAGACAGAGGAGATGAATAGAGTATATTAAGGATTACAATTTTGAATTAAAGTACCATCCAAGAAAGGCTAATGTAGTGGCAGATGCTCTAAGTAGAAAAGCAGTGTTCACTGGAGGATTAATTGCAGAATACTTCTGGATTCGATGTTTGGAAGATATGGATGTTTATTTCCAGCCTATCAGTGAACAAGTAGTGTTGGCTAGTATATTCTCGTGGGAACCCGAATTACTTCCGAGGATAAGAGAATACCAATTATTAGACCCCGAGATAACAAGAAATAAAGATCATATGGATGAGAGGTCTGATTTTAAGTTAGAAGATAATATTTTTATATTATAAGGGCAGAATTTGTATGCCTGATTTTTCCATAATTTAAGGACGAAATTATGGTAGAGGCACACTGTACCCGGTATACTACCTATCCAAGCGGTACCAGGTGTATCAAGACCTAAAGGATCAACTACTGGTGGAAGAATATGAAGAAGGATATCGTAGAATTCGTTGGAAATCTTTGGTCTGTCAGCGATTAAAGCAGATTATAGGAGACCCGCAAGCCTTTTGCATCAATTGGAGATTCCTCAGCAAGGATGCAAATAGCGGTTGCGGCGGGCATAGTCGCCCGTCGCCAAAACGATACGTAGCGGCATAGCGGTGTGAATTAAAAAAGTCTTCAAAAAAATCCGAAAAAATTCAAGAAAATCCATAATATTGGAAAATGATGGAATATGTGTTTGTTTTGCAAAAGCAACTAGTATATGAGTATGTAGCAGTCCCCTCATTGCATTAGATCCTGTATCGCTGTATCAATAGAAAAGAATATGAATAATCAATGTTTTTCATATGGAATCATGTTGTTTAGTTATGTCAACTTCAACAGTAACTTAAGGCTTAAATAAAAAATGTTATAAACAAATTTCATCAAGATTCATTCAAGAATGAAAGATAAACTACGTTCAAACTTTATAAAACAACAATATACTGATCTACTTAAAGAGCAAAGACTTTGTAATGGAGGAATACCTTGCTGATTAGCTCTAATCTAATACCAAAAGGAACGTCTTCCAGGAATCACATTGCTATCAGTGTCATCATCTTCATCATCATTTGTTGTGTTTGTGCCCCTATTATATTGCACATTCTCCCCAAATTGAATTTGATATTGGCGAGTATTGGGATCTTGCATTGCAAAGAAGAAATCAAAGGAGCTTGGAGGAGGTGGATATCTATATTAAGGTTGACTATCATCATAGTCACCATATGAGTAAGACCCTGAAGCCGAAGATTGTTCTTTTTCTTGTTGCACATGACCATACTGATAATATTGTGATGGTTCATGAGGATACGGCCTATAGTCTGAATGTGGAAGTGGAACATTATAAATAGGGTTCGAAGATGTTGTTTGTTCCCCTCCTACATTTCCACTTCCACCCACATTCCCTTGCTCATCTATGTCTGCGGGTGATGACACTTTCCGTCGCCTTTGATAAGCACGTTGTGGAGCCATTCTTGATTGTTCGGGAAACTCATCTACGGTCTCAACAGGAATGACATTTTCTTCTTCATCATATTGATAAGACTCAGCAGTGCCACCTATCCCGCTGTCTCCTCCGTCTCCTCCATCTCCTCCAGGACCTCCACCATGGCTACTGGAAGAAGCAACAGTAGAACTACTATCTTCAGATGATGACATAATATGAGCTGGTTCCTTCCCTCTAGATGTACTTGCACTTCCACTACTTATTTCTCCCTGAGGTGGCTGTCCCCCTGACATTTGTACATCTTCAACAATTAAACATTGTACTTCTTGCTGAAAGCCCGGATCTGAATCTAACAATGGATCTTCAGTCTCGGCTATCCATGGAAGTAAGGGATCATCGTCTCTGAATATGTGATCCAAATTAATTGGACAATAAGTAAGATCATCCCTTGCCTTTCTCTCTCTATTTCTGTTCAACTTGAGATTGTAATGGCAGTATACCAATTTGTTGAGTTTTCTCATGGTTATCCGATTCCTGGGCTTTGTATGGATCATGGAGAAAGTGCTCTAATTCCTTTCACAATTTGATGATGTTGTTGTTTGACTAAGGATGCGAATGGCTGCTCTCCTTAGATGTGGAGTACTCTCTCCAAAACTCTCCCACCAATCAACTAGAATACAAAAAAAATAAAAAAAAAATTAGACATCTTTAAATCGTAGAAAGTTCCTTTTCTATGAATTGTCAATTGCGTATAAGTATAACTACCAGGTGAACATTTTCCAATCGCTCGCTGTACAAAAGGGTCAGCGAAAGTTCCTCTTTTATGTGTATAAGTGGAAATCTGAAATGCAAAAAATTAGAAATAAATAAGTACACCATATCAATACAATTATCTAAAATATATTTAAAAGATTAAATAAATTTCTTAATTAGCTTACCTCTTGTATAGCTTCGATATGATCATCTTCACTCAAAATTCTTTTCAACACTGTTCTTAATCCTACTCGCAATTCCGTATCTATTGCTTCAGTGTGGTGTGAGGCATTGCGATAGTAGAATTCAGGATTTAAAAAATAACCTGCAGCATACAATGGATGGTGCAGCTAATCGTTCCACAGGGCATCAATAATTTTTATATAATCATCATGATATCGGCAATTTTCTATAATGGCTTGCTTTGCCCGATCAATTGCTTCATAAATGTACCCCATTGTTGGCTTTTCATCAGCATCTACAAGCCGCAACACTTTCACTAAATGTTCATATGCCTTTAATATGTTCTCTACTTTGGCCCAAAATTTATTATCCCTCATTAGAATTGGGATGTCAAACTCCGGACCATGTGTTGCTTTGCCCCATTTCGAACGAAGCCATTCTTCTGATGAAAACATCTGAATTAGCTCCGTTCTCCAACGTACTAGGCTTTCCATAGCAATAAAATAGGTAGCAAATCTAGTGGATGCCGGACGCACTAAGGCATGATTGTTTGTGAATCTCTTCATCAAGCTTAAGAGCCATGAATGGTCGTATATGAACCTTGTAATGCCTCTGCATGCCTTGATTGCAGCGGCCACATTCTTCTTCTTTCCAATATCCTCCATTATACGGTCAATGCAGTGTGCTGCACATGGGGTCCAAAATAAATGTGTCCTCTTTTCCATTAAAAGAAGACCAGCCTTCTTAAAATTAGCTCCATTGTCTGTCACAATTTGGACAATGTTCTCCTCTCCAATACTTTCTACAACTTTATCCATAAGCCTATAAATATAATCTGCTATCCGTTTCTCTTCAGATGCATCAACGGACTTCACAAAGACGGTCCCAGTGACATTATACACCAAAAAGTTAATTAATTGTGTTTGGGTACCACTTGTCCACCCGTCACACATAATAGTGACTCCATTTTGCCCCCACATGGGCCTAAACGTCTCTACCCAAGCCTTTATTTCTTTATACTCTTCTTCAAGGTACTTGGTGCCCACATCATATACGGATAGCGATGTAATACCCCGCCCAGCTTGAGCCGCAACATCAAGAACTGTCTGAAAATAAGGAGAATCAATTGCGGTAGGAGGTATATTCTTATGAATTAGCCATTTTGTTGTAGCTTTGGCTAATCTTTCTCTTGCAGCCTTCATGACACCCTTGACAACATTAGAGATTTTTGGTTGCTTAGCTGCCTCCGATCTATGTGCGAAAAGATCAACAAAACTAACCCCTCTTCTAGTTTGTGTAGGTGTAGCCATCCGAGTAGAAATAATCTCTATATCATCATCCCGCTGTCGGGTGCTAAATGCTCTACGCATTTTACCCGCAATGCCTTTGCCCTTGCTTGTTGCACCAGATGAGCCACCTTCATCATAGTTTCTACGCTGTCTATAGGCTCGACGCTCTGCTTCTTCTTGGCACGACATAAGGGACTCTCGGCGTGCAGCCATCATTTCTGGGTCATCAAACTCATCATCAGAAGCAGTACCAAGACCTTCATCCCCAAATACATCATGGCGTGCTGCATCAACACCATGCTGCTGCTTCTCTTTAATTTGTACTTTTCTCTGTTTTATTTGATTCAATAAAATTTTCATTTGCTCCCTAACTTCTTTCGACACTTCAGGACACCCTGCAACATTGCCTTGCACATGGGCCAAATGTTGTTTAAATCTTGTAATGCCCCCATGGGTCACTTTGTGACAAAACTTGTACTTAATCTTCAACCGATTGTTTTCAATTGCCTCACCATAATTCCATGCAAGATCTATATCACGCAGCATTTTTTCACGTCACAATACCTAAACAAGATTTAAAAGTAATAGGTTAAAATTTAAATAAATTTCAAAAACATGAAAAAATTAGAATAACACGCATCTACGTGGGTGGGAATTGGGATTGATATATGGGAAACATAGATATAACATTTGGGGACTATTTTCAACCCATTTGATTCAGTTTACTTTTATACAAAAATATTTTTTTAAAAAAATACAAAAATCCGAAAATAAAAAATATGAAAAAATTACCCATTTGATTCAGTTTACTTTTATACAAAAATATTTTTTTTAAAAAATACAAAAATCCGAAAATAAAAAATATGAAAAAATTAAAAGAACACAAAAATATGTAGGATTGATCTATGGGAAACATAGATCTAATATTTAGTGACCATTTTCAACCCATTTGATTCAATAAAAAAATATTTTTTAAAAAAAATACAAAAATCCGAAAATAAAAAATATGAAAAAATTAGAGGGACACAAAAATATGTGGGATTGATCTATGGGAAGCATAGATCTAACATTTAGGGACCACTTTCAACCCATCTGATTGAATTTGCTTCTATAAAAAAAAATTTTTTTTTTAAAATACAAAAATCCGAAAATAAAAAATATGAAAAAATTAGAGGGACACAAAAATATGTGGGATTGATCTATGGGAAGCATAGATCTAACATTTAGGGACCACTTTCAACCCATTTGATTGAGTTTGCTTCTATAAAAAAAATTTTTTTTTTAAATATAAAAATCCGAAAATAAAAAATATAAAAAAATTAGAACAACACAAAAATATGTGGGATTGATCTATGGGAAGCATAGATCTAACATTTAGGGACCACTTTCAACCCATTTGATTGGTTTTCCATTAACAAAATAGATTTTTTTTTTCAAATAGTAAAATAATCCGAAAATAAAATTCAAAAAAAGAAATTAAGAAAGTGATAAAAAAGAGGGGCTTGATCAAAGAGGAACATGGATCTAACAACAACAACTCATTTTCAAATGATTCATAGAAGAAAAGAGTGAAATAAGCACAAAGTGGAAAAAAAAAAAAGCTTCAAAACTCACCTTTTTTGAACTTGATGCTTGAATCTTAAATGCCACCTTAATCTTTGGATGTTTTTGATGTTTTTGTTGATGATTTTGATGTTTTTTTTGAGATGATTTGAAAAATGGAGGCAAGAAAAGGGGCTTGGAGGAGTTGGAGCTGTGAAGAGGGGAGAAAAGAGGGGAGTTAAAAGGAAAAGTGGGTTAAAAAATCGGCAGGGGGGTTTACCAATACGTAGCGGCCGATACACATGTGAGAGGTGCTTTTTTGTAAAAAGCGTAGCGCCTATGAGCGCTACGCCCGATTTATCGGCTGATATGCTTCGTATCAGCCGATATTTGCATCCTTGTTCCTCAGTGGAAGTGGGAGTACATTACTATGGACTTTGTGTCAGGATTATCTAATACTAAAAAGGGATTTGACGCTATATGGGGGATAGTGGACCGTTTGACTAAGTCAGCCCACTTTGTACCATTCAACACTGGTCAAGGAATGGAGAAAATGGCAGATTTGTATATTAAGGAAGTGGTGAGATTGCATGGAGCACCAGTTTCTATAGTCTCTGACCAGGATAGTAGGTTCGTATCTCGGTTTTGGGTATCACTGTAGGAAGCCTTAGGAACTAAGTTGATTTTTAGTACAGCCTATCATCCACAGACAGACGGACAGACAGAGCATATGAACCAAACATTGGAGGATATGTTAAGAGCATTTGTCTTAAATTTCAAGACTAGTTGGGACAAAAGCTTGGCTCTATGTGGATTCGCATACAACAACAGTTACCACTCTAGCATTAGCATGACAACTTTCGAAGTTTTGTACAGGAGAAGATGACGAACCCCTATATGTTGGTCGAGTTTGGGAGCTCGTAGTTTTCATGAACCGTCTGTGTTTGAAGAGTCCAGTGATAAGGTAAAACAGATTCGGGAAGGGCTAAAAGTTGCCACTGTCACTAGAAGAGTTATATAGACAAGAAAAGGAGGGAGTTGCAGTTTGAGGTTGGTGACTATGTATTTCTGAAGGCATCACCCATGCGTGGAACATTATGATTTGGGCAGAAAGGAAAACTCTCCAGAAGATATGTGGGACCGTTCCAGATTATCAGCGAGGTCAATGACGTGCTTATCAGTTAGCATTGCCACTAGAGTTGTCAGGTGTTCATAACGTCTTTCATGTTTCTATGTTGAGGAAGTATGTAGCAGACCCTTCACATGTGCTGCAATATGAGCCATTGCAAGTGCAGGAAGATACAACTTACACTGAGCAGCCGATGGGGATTGTCGATACCAAGGAGCAGGTGCTGAGAAACCGTGTCATCCACTGGGTGAAGGTTCAATGGAGTCATCATCACCCAAAGGAAGGAACGTGGGAGCTCAGAGACGAAGTGCAGCAATAGTATCCGCACCTTTTTCCAGAGGTATGTTAGTCATTTGGAGGACCAAATGTCCTTTAAGGGGGGTGAGATGTCATGCCTCGAATTTTTAATATTGGGCCATACCGGTTTGTCGGATTTGAGTTGGGTTAAGAGGGTCAAATAGATTAAATTAACATAATTGAGCCTGAGTTATTAGACCCTTTTAGGCCAGAGGACTCTTTCTGGAATTTCTTAAAACCCACTAGAAAACAGGGAGCCCTTCCTTGTAATTTGGAAAAACCCTCTCTCTATATAAACTCTACTCTTAGGGTTTTTCCCCATTCTCCGACCCTCTTCCTTTCTTCTTCAACCAAAACCCTAGAAGCTCTCTAAGGGGGAAACCAAGGTGGGGTCTTCCAAGCTTTGATCTTCATATCTACTTTGGCTTCAAAATCCAGGCAAGTGGATAGTTGAAATAATGGTTTTTGGTTTTTGCAATATGTTTTAGTTGCTTGTTGATTTACCCACTTTGTGCATGACTTCTTCTTGTTGGGTTAATGGCTTTTGGGGGGTAATAGTGTGATTTGATTTTCTTCCAAAACTTATAAGGTAGATTGATGTTTGTGTCTAAAAAAAAAAAAAAATGGAGATGCGTGCAACGGCTGCACAGGCAGCCACGCTGCCCAGGCAGTGCTTGCCGCCTGGCAGCTGCTGCTGCTGGGCAACGGCCAAGCCTGGCTGGGCTGGGCCGGCTGCCTGGAGGGCCCGGGTGCGGGTCTGGGCCCGTCAGCCCATTTTCTTTTCAAAAAAAAATTATTATTAAATATATATATTTATATACCTAATATTAAATAAATAATTAGGATAGGATATTCTTATAAAGAATTAAAATGTTATATTTTGATTAATGGTTTAGTATCCTAATAGAGATTAGTTTTTTTTTATTAAATTAATTTTAATTCGATGTTATTAGAAATGTATCTTGGATTATTTATAAATTTAATTGAGAATTATGAAATTTTGATTAATGTTCATTTAGATTGATTTGAAATAAACTAAGATGTATTTGGTAGCGATTAAACCGTAAATAAAATGTATTTATAATTTTAATTTCGATTCTTAATTGAGTTAGATTTCGAATTGGGATCCGAAATTATACCTTTTGTTTTGTATAAAATGATAAGTTGTATTTGTACACAACAATAACATTAAGGAATTAATTATTTTCTTTCCCTTTTTGATCATGACTTGATTTAACTTTGGATTCAGAAGTTGAACATCTTTTACCTAATTTGTAAAACACACTAATTATATATAATTGGATTAAATGAATTATGTCTTTTAGGAATATTAGTTGAATGTTCACATAAGAATTAGACTAAATGCAGAATGGGAATGTGAGGTTCGGGATGCACCACATGATAGGCACCAAAAGTAGTATATCGGCATCGTAGACTCATATTTCCATTGTGATAGAGAGTTAGTTCTCATGTGCATATTTATCTAACTCTGACCGTTGGTGGATTAGTGCTTACCCTCAAAGAATTTGAATTGACACACGTTCATAATACACTTTCAAATTTAAGTACTCTAAATACTCACAATGATATTGGATTGAATATTGAAATTAAGAGTTTCATATCATGGTTCATTCTGCATCGGTGTACATATGTATTTGTAAATATGTATATTTGTATATATATATCTGACCGACTGCAGTTCGGAAGTGGACGTACGCCATCGGGTCAGCATGTACTGTGGATAATAGTATACAGCTGTCCCTTCTGTTATTATCTGCGGGGTTACCCGATTCTGTTATTATCTGCGGGACTACCCGTTTCTGTTATCTGGATGCGGGATTTACCCGTTTCAGTATTCTGCGAGATTTACCCGTTTCTGTATATTTATCCGCGGGAATACCCGTTTCTGTGCATTCATGCCATTGCGGTTTGCATCTGATATATCTTGGGTTATAATGAATACTTCTGTTTAATTCAGTCGATTAATCCATTGTTTGCAGTTTACCCTCTTGCCAGATTATATCAATCTGACCCACCATTTTTGGGTGTCTAGGTTCCATTACCGGTGCCGAACCGGAGGGTCAGGTGACGCAAGAAATTCCGCCAGATGGCGAAGTTGTTGAGTGGAGCACCGATGGCATCATCTGAGGTGTCCTAGTGCGGTGCTGAGTTTAAAAACTTTAGATTATGTAACAAGGCCATGTCTGGGCCATCAGTTTATTAATTTAAGTTTGGTTGTTTTGAAATTTTAACTCTAATTGTAATGCTTCGAAGCACTTTGACTCTGGTTTTATTATTAATGAGATTTGTTACCTTATTGCGATGTGATATCCGTCTGCGATGAGTATGGATTTTAGTTCCGCGTGTGATTATGATTGCCTGATCACCAAGCATAGCCTCATGAAGAACTTCGATCCACCCGGAATTGAGGCCCGTGCTGTTTATGTTTAGAAAAATTTTAATTGGCCCCAATTCTCACACCCTTGGAGCCGGGTTTGGATCCGGCCCAGTTTTGGGGGCATGACATGAAGGGATGATGAGACGAGAGGGATGAAATCTGGGATGGACTGACATCTCCTGGCAACCGGATCTTGGCTTTGATACCAAACTGGTGCAACCCTGGATCTCCGATCAAGTGTAGATCAATCACTCGAAGGATTAATCGAATCCAGAGACGGATTCTAACCCTTAGGGCACCCTCACAAGAGGAAAAACACCATAACAAAGATAAATCTCAAACGAAACTTCAATTAATTGAAATCAGCATATCCATTACAATGAAAGCACCTCTAAATCTAATCAATTATAAAATAGGAAACAAATCTATTAATTAGAAACTATTTAATCCTGGGATAGGGATCCATGATCTTGGACAGATCATGGATCAAGTGGGGCCCATCAATGTCTACGGGCCTATGATCTGGGCCAGATCGTGCATCTGGCCTACATCAAGAAGACAGCTTGGAAGTGATTTAACTGGATTTATATCACTTTTGAATTCATATTCTCTTATGACTTTCGAGAGATTTAACCTTACGTATTTAATAAATTGCGTCTGTGCGTACACCTAGAATCCAAATTGCTACAGTTTTCCAAGTTACGATTGATCAAGCTTCGTTTTTTTTTTTTTTTTTGCTTTTAATGAAGCTAATGTTGTTGTTAACTCTAATTCAAAAGAAATTTAATATGAAGATAGCACATAGCACGATGGTTACATCTGTTGGTTACAAATTGCAAGCTCGAACCCAAATTGATCAAATTTTGAATTAGGTAACTATGGTCTTGATCAATGATCAAAATGGCAATTTGAGAGACAAATCTTTACTCTAATATCAAATGACACAACGCAGCCAAGGGAAGAGTCTCCAAAGACTATTCTCCAGGCCGAAGCTTAGGGATAGTCATTCATGGGATCCAAATAGTCTTGGTCTCACACCAAAGACAAACCACCCAGAGAGAAAACTCTCAGACAAAAATTTTATTAATCAATCTTTTTTTTTTTTGTAAAAATCAATCAACTTATCCCTGGCGTAGGAAAGGATTACAGTCCTTTATATAGAGACGAAACACTAATTCTATTATGGAAAGAATTCCAACAAAGATCAAATTCAAAATCTAAAGAAGTACAAGACAAAACTTTCTAAATAAACCAATAACAATCCCTAATTAGCAGCTACTGCTTTATTAAAAATAGAGAGAACTATCTGGAATCTTTGTTTTTAATCGGTCTTCTACTAAACTTTTGGGCCTATATAGGCTGGGCCCAATGGGCTGGCCGACCTTGGGTTTAGCCTGCATCAAATAGTTAAGTACGAAGTTCGGACTTGGCTGACTTCTAAAACCATAACTGAATCACCTTTGGACCTCCAGTAAACCCATAAATGGCTGGCACATAAGCTGGAGTTGTTTGGAGCCAGTTCATGGTGTAATTTTGGATCCATAGCCCACTGTAAACATCGCACACAGTGTCCACACGACATCATACAGACTGGTATCTGAATGGAAACAGAAACCCTTAAAAAAGATTCGGGCATCACAATATGATCATAACTAAGTCCCCAAATATTTCAAGGTATATGCCACAGCAAAATCCTTTCGGATCTGATCTCACTGCTCCACACAACAAATGTACAGTTAGAAATATGGTATACGGAACATACCTTCTTGCACTATTATTCTATTTGCACAAACACATGTTTGTCCACTGTTGCGAAACTTAGCTGCAAGCTGTAAAATAAAACATAAAACGTATTTTAGCAAATACTAAACAATTCCAGACCACAAACAAAATCCACAGGAAAATATATACCTACTAACATACACATGCCTACTTCTAAACAATGGCAAATAATAACCATCGTTAATAACTAGAAAGCACTCAAGAAACTAAATGTAAAAACTAAAAACAAATACTGAATGAAGACCAAAGGCCATTTATCTTTTATGTCCCACCAATTATCAACCTGCAAATAAAACGTTAGGTAATCGGTCTCATGTCCTCCTAAGACCATGGACTGTTTCACCCTACTCATTTTATCCACCTACACGATATGCTGACTGAATGCAAACCCAAGTAACTGGGTCTACAACAGGTGTCCATCTTGTGTCAATTTAATTCATATATGGTATACTATGAGCTTCCTAATGAAAGAGAGCTAACAAGTGTGAGAAATGCTAGTGGAGAGACAGGTGAATTTCTAGTAAGCATCAAGGGTTAACTCTAAGCCCTCATCTCTTTGCACTGATTATGGATAAGTTAACTGCTTACATTCAAGAGGAGTTACATTGGTGTATGTTATTTACAAAAGATAAAGTATTGGTGAATGAATCAAGAAATGGTGTGAATGCAAAACTAGAAAATTTTACAGGGCGGGGTGTGGGGTGGGGGGGGGGGGGGGGGGGGGGGGGGGGGGGTGTCTGTTAAGGAAATAAGTCATACTAAGAAGACAGAATATATGGCTTGCAACTTCAGTAGGGATATACAAAGCGCTGATACTACTGCGAGAATTAAACCCCAGGAGATACCACAGAGATTCATTACATTACCTTGACTCGATAATTAATAAGGGAAGACTGATGAAGATATTGAACATAGGATAAAAGCAAGATGATTGAAACGGATACTTGCCTCTAGATGACTTCGTTTCCTTTTCTCTTCAAATCTCCTCTCTTTCTCTCCTTTTCCCTTCTTCTCTTATATTTCTAGGGTTTTTCCAGAGATTTTCAGGCTAAAACTAGATATCTTTGATTGAAAAAATGCGACTTAGTATCAGAGAAGTGACGCAGTCACAGGTGCTGATGGAACCATAGGCAGCAACCAATTTGTTGTAGCACTGCTGTACTAACGAGTATTATATTAGACTGTTTTTCCTTTATAAGCACCCATGGAAAGGATGCAATGTTAAATAACTTCAAAAGCGTTCATCAATCACCATAGCATCACACAACCATGAGAGACGGAGGAAAACAAGCAGAAACAAAGATTTTATTCAATATACTTCACTGTCAAATATCAACTTACTGACTTTGACAATTGTATTTACATTATACAAATACCCCTGCTGTAATTGTTTGCAGAAATCACAATAACGTCCCTGAAGTTCTGCAAATTACAATCTAGACCCTTTACAGCAGGAATTAGCAGCACACATACATAAAGAGATACAACAGAATCCCTTCCTTGACCAGAGGTATTAAGATAGAAGACATAGCTTGCCTTTATAAAATTTATTGAACCCCTTAAGAGTAGCCAAAATCTTATGGGATAATGTGTTGTTGATTATGAAGATCATTAAGCTTCCAATCTGATAATAAACAGGCATGCAGTATAGGATCTTTAGATCATACTAATACATTATTTTTTTCAATTGGGTAACACTAATTAATTAGTTTAGCGGAAAAGAGATACAAGATTGCATCCGTAATATAAAGGAGAGTATCTCATTACAGCTTCTCTATGAAGTCAACAATCACATTGGCTTACCTACAAATATTAGCAAAAAATGAGCTTCACCAAGAAACAAAATTGTTAATTGAAAGAAAATCCATGAAATATCTATTCAATTAGGTCACTACATAATGTTGGACAGCGTTGACATAAAACATTCTAATTGGACAAGTAAAGATCATAACTTTCATAAGCTAGTATATAAGAAATTGAAAACTGATGAAAGTAGATAGCAAATTAAGAAATAAAATTTACAGTTATAAGTGCCTACTTGAAATTCTGTGGGCCCCAAACACAAGATCCAAACCGTTGGAAATGTTCAGAAGGCTTAACACAGCTATAAGGTCAATTTGCAAGTCTTGATTCCATGTGGATCTCAAGAAGTTTGTGAAAAACTTTCAACCATTGAAGTAACATGCCCAATTTTGGATTATTCCACAGGCAGTCCCTTTTTTCTTTTTTATTATTATTTCTAAAACAATAAACCACAATCCAAACCATTAAAAATGTTTATAAGGTCAATGATTATTAGGAGACCGAATTTTAGCCGTTGGATCATCACTAATATTAAGATATTTGCTAAAAAAACATGAATCATTTTCTTTTTTTTTTTAATTTATAGGCCTCAAACAAAAAATCCGAACCATTAGATCCCATTGGAAGGATGAACATGGCTATGGAGTTGAATATCAAAGCTTGATACTTTGTAGATATTGAGAGATTGGCGAAAAACTTTCAACCATTGATTTAAAAAAGTCTATTTAAAATAGATCCTCATATTACCAAACACAAATTTTGATTCTAGCATCTTTTTTTTATGGCTCTTTTTTTAATGCCTCTATTTTGGATGGGTCTACAATAAACAGAGTAAAGATGCTAAACAAGCCCTAAGTGTCGAATTCTAAAAAGTTTAGGGGGTTATCTGTAATTTCTAAAAATTCCCATTTTGACTTGATTTGACTGATTAAATTATTTTCTATAACTTTCATGTTTTCTTTGTAGCCATTTGACACCTAGAAACCTTTCATTTTGTAGTCTTTCAGTTGTTTAGGGGCATAGTGGTCATTACCAAAAAAAGTCAAGTCAAATTTCAAAGTTCTTGAAATATGTTGATATTGGGCTCATTGGAAAGAAGATTTAATTTCCAAAACTTTTCCCTCTTAGGCCCTGTCGATCTAATACCAAGAACTTAAGATATAGACCCTTTTTCAGTGTTTAAACAGTGGACCCCGCCTCTACGCATGCATCTAAACCAATTTTTTTACAATTTTTCCTCTTATTTCCCTCTTCTCCCTCACATTCCAATGATTTAGCCCTTTTCTCTCCATCTTTTTTCTTGCACAAAGCTTGCAATCCGAAGTTGCATTCGCCGATCCATCTCTACCATCTTCTTCCTCTCCTCCCCATTCTCTACACATCATTTTCATCCCCATCTGCATTTGGCAACCCATCCATCAACCAAAATCTCCATCATTGGACATCTTAGAGGTAAGAGCTCCCTTCCATCATCTAGCATGTACATTAGCAGAACCTAAGGATCCATTTCCCAGCCATGCAATCCCTCTTTCCATCTCTTTCCTAGTTTTCCATGTTTTGAGGTTTTCATTCGCCAATGCTTCTCTTTTGTGAAAAATTTGTGTGCATGTCATATCTGAGCGATCAGAGGGATGATGGAAATCCACTTACTAATCCCACTATCATCATCTTGTTGGTAGTTTAATCTAACTATGACTAGAACGGACATTTCTTTTGTCGTGCAAGTTGCAGCCAGTTTGTGGGGAATCCTTACTAACACCATCTCACTGTTCATCATATTATTTGATTAAAGGTGGAACTCTTCATTAGGGAATCTTCCATACCACTTTTTCCCCTCTTTAACTCCAAGCTTAAAATAATGTTGACTAGGACGGCTGCCCAGATTGTCGCCAATTTACATATGGATGATGTTGTTCTCAGACACGTCACTTATCTCTTGGAAGTGTAAAAAGTAACCAACAGCATCCAAATCCTCTGTTGAAGTTGAATATCGATTAATGTCACCCGCCAATAGTGGAGTGATGTCAGGACCCATAACTCGGGGCCTTTTGAATTCCTCTCTGACATTCATAAAAGTATCTCATCACATACATGTGGCAAATCCAATTACATAATAAAATTCCATGCATTTACCTAATTAATGCAAGATCTTCACTTACGATTGAAAATTTGAAAAACAATGTCAACCTGAACACAACAAAATGAAAAACAAAAACACCTATAAAGTCTTTCGGTGTCCAATTGTAATAAACTAAATAAAATAATGACAACTAGTTCTTTATTATCTTCTATTTATTCCGTCGCTCAAGTGCACATGCAAAATCCTAACTCTTCTTGATCAACCAAAGCATAATTCAACACAACATTCTAGTTACCTAGTAAGGGCAAACTAGAAATCAGTACTCGCTCATGAGCAAGGCAAGATGAATCAGGTCAAATCTAATGAATGAATAGATATTCTAATCCATTTGAGCAGACAAAAAACAATTTGATTAATATTACACAGCAATTAAAGTAACATACAAAGATCTCAGTCGTGGGCAAAGCAAGGTGAATTGGGTCAAGTCTAATGACAACCGCCATAAGTCCTAAGTCCTAACCACTTGGTACTTAGTAGCACAGGCCCAAAGCTCAAGCACCTTGAGGACGCCAAATATAACAAAATGGTAACTTCCAAAAACCTTTTTGTGCACATTACAAAATGACCAACAAGGGTCTAAACAAAACTGACCACAAGGTCCAAAAATCATCAAAATGGTACCAACGAATCAAAGTCTCAAAACTGCCCAAAGTCAACAAACTGCCCAAAGTTGGCCATTTGAATGAGGACGTCATCTCATACAGTGCTAGTAGTTTAGGAGTGTCCAAACGGTTCCTCCAACCAAGTCATTCTAGTTCCTCGGGTTTTCCAAATTCAAATAATCAATGTTTCTTTTAGGCTCTAACATTCAAGATGTCCTCAACACCCATAATGGGGAAGTTCTATAAACAATCCCTCCCCACTGATTTGGAGTTAGACTAGCCTTAACCGGATCAAAATTTGTATTCAACATGTGAGGAGTCAATTACGTTAAAAGCCCGCTATGAATTTGAGGGAAATGTTCAATTACAAAATTAATCTAACATATATACACATTCAATCACATAATCTATCAACTAACCACATCATAAACAAGCTTCTGTGAAATCCCTAAATATCAATGACATGTACATTAATCAAAAATATAGTTCAAGTCACAATTAATCAAGAATAGGGTCGAAGTGAAATTTTTAAAAGTCAGAAACTGAGGAAAACAATTCAAACAGTTTTCAGGTCAAATAAAAATGAACAAGCCCGTATTTGTACTTTGAGAAAGTCGGAACTAAAGAAAGACTTAAAAAGTTTCAGATATAATAATAAGGCAAAACAGGTACTTATTTGTAATTTACAAAAAAAATGGAACTCAAGTGAATAGTTCAAAAGTGTTCAGTTGTAAAAACAATAAAAATTAAGGGCTTAACTGCAAATTTTAGGAGAACAAAACTTAAGAGAACTTTCATAAAATAGATACAACCAGTATTTCAAAAAAGAACAGGCCCTTAACGGTAATTTCATCAAATCAGAACTCAAGAAGAGTTCACTCAGCAGAACATGATTCACGTGGAGAGAATTTGGTTCAGCTGGTTGGTGGGCCCACTGGGCCCAATCCATGTGGGTCCTAAACCCACTAGGTCACCCATGACCATGAAGTCTAGTGTCCTGCCATCAGTTCTGATTTCTGATCTGGTGGAGCCCCTGAGCCCTGCAGTCCAAGTCAATAATTTGCACAAAGACAGTCTGCAACTCAACAAAATCCAATTTGGCTCGGATTTCTAGCAGATTTTGGGTTGATTCAAGTTGAATTCAGTCTCTTTACATTCCTCTCAACAAGATTATACTGATTTGCAAGATTGTAAGTATTGGAATGAAGATTTTGATCTCCATCAGTAACATATTATAGTTGACGGTTCGTAGAATTCAATGTAACAGTCATGAAATCACTAGAACTTCAATCAATTCAGCAACAAATACTCATAATATCAAATTTGGGGAAAAGAATGGCACAGTATTAGGCCAGAAATAAGGATTTTGGGCATCGACACACTAAAAACAACATTATAGGCATGTAGATTGAGATAGCCACTCACCTGGAGTACACTAGGTTTGCTCGAGTTCACTTGGGAGAAGCATAAGTCACGCGAGAAGATACTACTCCGCTGGTTCTTCTCTTTGTCTCCTAGTTCTCTCTTCTAGATCTCCAAATATGGCAAAGGCTAGAGTTCTAAAAAGAAGGAAAGCAAGAGACAAAGGATAAAGTGAAAGGGTTTAAGGTTTCTCATGTCTAATATGTCCAGCACTCCCAGTCGAGTTGAGGAAGGTTTCAAAAGCACTTGATATTTGGGACATGCGCACACTTCCCTCCTACACCAAATGGACTTCCTCTTTCTAAAATTATGGGTCTTATTAATTCTAAAAGACTACTACTTAGCAACTTGATGCTAATGGGTCCCATTCCTTAGGTGGTGCCCACCAGTATCTCACACATTAGTTGAATAATCCCATCATCATTAATTATTGTATTCATAATTTGAGTTATTAATAACTCAAAAAGATTAAATATTATAAATAACATCACAAAAAATAAAACGTACACTTATAATCAAATATTCTAGCCCTACTCCAGGTCTTGCTGTATTGAGTGCTCTGGCTACAAAGACTCTTCGAGAAATTGGAGAGCTGATACTATAACCCTACTCCACATTTCAGTAACACTAATGCTATTCGCATCTCTATAAAACCTAGGTTTTTTGAGTCGACAAAAAACATAGAAATTGACTACCATTTCATTCGTCAACATGTTAATGCTGTAACTCAGCATCTTCCTCATGTATCCACTGAAATCAGTTGGCATATCTTTTCACCAAAGCCATGACCAGGTCTCATCATGGCTATCTTATTTACAAATTGCTGCTTCATCAAACTCCACACCAATCTGAGGATGGGTGTAAAGACACTACAAGAAGACTGTAATAACCCTAAACTAATCACGTGGACCAACTAGGCCTAGGAAGGTGATGCAGGCCATACTAATGGGCCCCATCTGAAAATCTATACCAGCAGGCCTAAAGCCCAGTAGATTAGAGTAGGTTATATTATAAGTAGATGTTTTAGTTGCTTTATTAATATTTGGCAAGTCCAATCATGTTTGATTTAGGACTTCTTAGTTGATTGGAATTAGTTGTTTCCTTATTTAGAAAGCATCTTAGTTATAAATACAGATGCAATCTCTTCATGAGATATAGATTTTAATATTGAATAAAGATTTTGAGTTGGTTCTCAATTGAGAGAGTTGTTTGTCTTTGGTGAGGCACTTAGACATTCTATCCCTAAGTCTTTTTGGCTTGGAGATTTGCCTGTTGACTAATCTTCTTCTCCAGCGCTGCTTCAATTGGCATCAAAGCCAAGTCGACTCTAGATCAAGTCCGGATGCTGAACAGTTTGCACAACATATGACAGATGTTCATGATGAAGTTCGCCGACAAATCGCTACAAGTAATGAAGCATATAAGAGGCACGCGGATTCTTGCAAACGCCATGTTGAGTTTGCCGAAGGTGATATGGAAATGGTTCGTTTGAAGCCCGAACGATTTCCTACAGGTAAATACAAGAAGCTACATCCACGAAGTGCAGGTCCTTTCAAGATTCTGAAGAAAATCAGTTCCAATGCATATGTTCTCAACCTTCCTTCATACATAAATATCAGCTCCACCTTTAATGTTGAAGATTTGACATTTTATCACAAGCATCACAATGATGAATCCTTTGAGGAACAAGCTCTTCGCCCCCCTCTCCATCAATTTCCTCCAGACGAAATTGAAGATGTTTTTTATGATCAGATTATTTCAACCAAGAATGGAGGATTTCACAAGTTCCTTGTCAAGTGGAAAGGCAAACCGTTCTCTGAAGCTACCTGGATTACGGCTACAGATTTTTAAAGGATCAATCCAAATTTATATGAGTAGTACCAAGCTAGCAACTCGCTAGAGTCGAGTTTTTCCAAGCCGGAGAGAGCAGATGCAGGCCATACTAATGAGCCTCATCTCAAAGTCTATACCCGCAGGCCTAAAGCCCAGTAGATTAGAGTAGATTATATTATTAGTAGATGTTTTAGTTGCTTTATTAATATTTGGCAAGTCCAGTCATGTTTGATTTAGGACTTCTTATTTGATTAGAATTAGTTGTTTCCTTAGTTAGATAACATCTTAGTTATAAATACAGATGTAATCTCTTCATGAGATATAGACTTTAATATTGAATAAAGATTTTGAGTTGGTTTTCGGTTGAGAGAGTTGTTTGTCTTCGGTGAGGCACCTAAACATTCTATCCCTAAGCCTTTTTGGCTTGGAGATTAACCCATTGGCTAATCTTCTTCTCCTGCGCTGCTTCAGAAGGCCTACATTCGGCCAGCCCAATTCATGGCTAGATTGGGCTGCTGAGCCAGGACTTTCAGACCTCTTTTAGGTGATAGAAACTTGAGCCAAGACCCATATGTAGTGACTATGTAGTTTCCCAAAGAAAGCTTCTTGTTTACATCAACAATCATGACCCTTAGCCTGCCCCAAATGACTCTTCAAAGAAGAGGAATTCATGTAGGATTTCCCCACTAGACATCTACTAGCCCATATAAAGGGTCTCCTCTCTTCTTTGGTTACTTTTCATAGATTAAGAGCGTAAGAGGTAAAGGAATTTGGAGATAATCTGTACCATTTGATATTGGAGGCAGTGAATCACAATGAAGAACAAATTGCTTAGTGCATGTCTAGCTCAAGGTCACTTACAACACAAACCACAATCGTGTACTCAAGGTGAGTAGAACTTCCCATATACTCAATAGTAGGTAATAACCCATCATGATCTATTCTTCTGAGTTGAGCCAATTATAATATTTAAATTTCTGTTGACATGTTTGTGCTTGGGGAACAAGATGCATTTCCATCTTTGAGGTTGACAAGTGACTACAGGGATGAGGTCCCTCTTTGATTTAAACCATTGAGAGTCCATTACAACAACATCAGATTGAAATAGATGTAATTCCAGAAGCTGTCGACTTGCCTGTCATGGGAAATAAAGACTTAAAAATCTTTATCTTATGTGTAAATGATTGGCAAATTGAACCCTATGATTGATGTGTTTCTTAAGGACTTTTTTTATCACAGAATATAATGGTTTAATGTGTAAAGAAATTCAGAACTGGGAAAAATTCCAGTTCAGGTAGTCAAAGAGAGGCGGGGTGGTTTGTGGGTTGTAGGCCAATGTGGCCCACCAGATCTAAGATCAGGTCCTCCAATCTAGTAGGGACTGGTGGGCATCCACTAGGGTGGTGGACCCATGTTTATTGGACCGTTGGGTCCCTTCATCCAAGAAATTCAAATGGGCCAGGCGTGAGACCCCCTTTTGGTCACTAGTTATGTTCAAATTATGATAGTTGCTAACTGATATTGTCGTTGTTTCACTGTTTACTATTTTTACTGACCATTATTCTACTGGTCCTTATTCACTATTTTGCTGTTCAATATCTTTCTAGTCCCTATTGGTACTTTAACTCTGACTATGTAAATCCAGGATGGATATTAGCAATAAAAACCACTATTAAAGTGAATAACTAATGCGGAATTTTCAGGACATTTGAACATAATGTTTGGTCTAAATACGAGTAGGATGTTCACTCTATGACTGATTAGAACATCAAAGATATAGTCAATGCCACATGTTTGAGAAACAAATTATGATTTGGAGTGGGGCGAGATTTCAATTCGAAGTATGGGGGACTAGCCAATGGGAGATGTGATGATACTTATTGTGAAACCTATGAGCTAAAATGAAATCTGAATTATAATTTGTTATAGAGTGTTTGTTTTCCACAAGCGTTAGACTCGATCTTTGAATTAAGATAGGTGACTGACTTGTCACGATAAAATATGAGTTTTCCTTGTGGAAACATAAGAACTATTATGAATTAAGATTGGCGGCAGCCTTATCACGACAAGAATATGAATTTCCTTGTGGAAACATAAGAACTACTATGAATTAAGATTGGTGGCTACCTTATCACGACAAGAATATGAATGTCCCTTGTGAAAGTATAAAACAACAATCATGGTGGTGCGTCAAGCCATGTTGTTAAATATGATTGTAAACTTTCCCCTTGGGTTAAGCCTATGAACTTTCCTTTCAAGGAGAGCCCATGAATCTTTGAACCCCGGTGTGATGCATTTTAATCCCTTTACGCTTGATGATTTTTCTTTGATTTAAAAATTCTACTCACCAGTGTTACTAACTAGTGGTTCGCCCTACTACAAGTAACGCATTTTTAACGAGATGGGGGAATGACGGAGATCAGCCTATAGAATTTGGCATATGCGGCAGACAGAGTGGACGAAAAATATCTTATATTTTAGATGAAATCGGCCCATATTTGGAATTGTCTTTGTATTAAATTAAAAGCTTGTTCCTTCTAGCTGACCTTATTAATGACTTTTGAGACACTGATGTTAAAAATCTAAATTTTAAATCTATGCTTGGACTAATGATCTTGGAATTTTACTTATGAATGTTATTATTTTATAAACCTATTAGCGGCCTGAGAATCTGAAAAGCTTCAGATTCTTGGGTCGTTACAAAGACCATACACTAGAGACTGTCGTATTCAAAAAAGATTTGACCACAATCAATGTGGTCCAGATTGCAATATACATGGTACTGTAATTAGATAGGATCCACAATTACAGATGATATCAATCATAGAGATAAGTAACATAATTACAGCAAGTAATTGGGAAATAATCCCTAAATATACACATTGTTGAACATGCAAATTCTCCAAAATTCTCTTCAAGTCTTCACATTATTTCTGCTTTATCACTCATGTATATATGTGTACCATTGCCTAAAAAAAATAATCACCTATCTAAAACATTTTTGTAGCTTCTACACATTCATGAAGAAGAAACAATTCTAGATAAATCAGAACCATGAATGGAAGTTTATATTAGTTTAAATATAAACAGACATAATCCTGACTGTAGCTCAGCTGGTTACAGATGCCAAACACGGGGGATTGGAATGCATGAGTTGAGTCTTCCGACACAAGGTGCGAAACATAGAAAGAAATAACTATAGGCAGAAAGCAACGAGTTATCTGCAGAGCACATCAACATAAAGATTAAGAGTTAAAAAAATGGTCTAAAGAGGGCATCAACAAAATCAACATCCAAGGACTACCTATCACCCAGTGCGCTAGGACAGTCATCCAACAAAACTTTAATTTCTGCATCATTTTATATGGTGAAGGACAACAGCATAGATCATACTTAATAGTTAACAATTAGCAGTACATCACAATAATATTTTCAACTTACACTTCCCTTTACTGCCACATCCAAATCTGCATCATCAAATACTATGCAGGGTGCATTGCCGCCAAGTTCCAACGATACCTGGAGAACATTGACTTTATGAAATCTATAAACACTTGCTGTTCATTATGTGTTTCTCTTCATATGTTTTTGCTTTTCCTCAGGACATTTTAGGAACAGAGAGATGTTTTTGTTCCTCAAAATTTGTAGTTCTCACGAAAGGAAAACCCACCATGTAGCAACGCCCCTCATCTGCACAGTGGTTATTTCCTTCACAAAACATAAAAGCATTTGAGGAACCAGAAAACCACTCAAATTTTGGCCCAAAAGAAGAAGAAATAAAAAGGAGATAATAATATTCAGATAAAATTTACAGTAGAAAGATGTAGTGACAAACCACTATATCATCCAAAATGGGTGATTTTATAATCACAGAATTATCAGTCCAAACATATAGAAATTTTCATACCTTCTTGACAGTACCTGCACTTCCCGCCATCAATTTTTTTCCAACGGCAGTTGAACCCGTAAATGTGATTTTCCTCACCTAAAGCAGCTACAACTTAGTTATTTAACATCTTTTTAACACATCCATATCAGCTTATTAGTCCACAATGAGACCCCATCATAAATGAATTCATAAAATAAGAGGATTCAAAGACCTCAGTACTCGCAAGCAGTGTGTCCCCAATATCAGCAGCATTTCCCATGATCACATTCACAACACCCTGTATGAATAAAAAGGTTAAAAGATTAACAACAAAGGAAGAACTCATAAATCTAACAAATGGGTATAGAAGCTCTGTATAACAGAGGTAATGCAAATACATCTTAGCAGAAGCAGCAGAAAAGTGCTTGTTAACAGTTATTTCTTGTAAGTCTCATTGGTTAAATATTTAAAGAAAGCTTAGTTTCTCTGTCGAATAAGATAATTAATAAAGAAAAGATAAACATATTAGCTCTCAATTATTCTTTCAATCATATAGCCTAAGCAAGGCGACAAGTCATTGGTGCCATACTTTAATACAACATGTTGAATTATATCATATTGGGAGTTTATTTATCTTCAATTCTAAAACATTGTGACCAATGCAGATTACCAGAATTGCAGTGGGGGAAATAAAATCAGAGAAAAAAGAATGAAAAATATAAAATATAAAAAATAAAAAGTATAGGAAAAAGAGATGAAATAAGTTGTTGGTAGTCCATCCTAGGTTCGGCCGACCAGCACTAGGTATTTAAACAAAAACAAAAACATATACTATTTTACTAGTATTTACAAAAATACATATATTTTTTCAGTATTTACAAATAAATCCCCAGAAAATTAAATTTTAAATAGAACACCCTGAAACTGATTCCTAGGACTCCCCTCAAACTGCTGCACATTGAATTAATAGCCCAGATAGGACAGAACACATGACAATTACTTCTCAGTAGAGTGCATAAGCTTAATCTCCTTTGAAACAACTTTCTCACGAACAAAACTGCAAGCAACTTCGATGTGTTTGGTTCACTCATGACAAACAGGATCATTTGCAATATGCTCCACTGTTGTCTCAATGTAGAACCAAAGGTTTTGCTATTAAGAAGACATATCTCTCTTGGGAGAATTCTAAACACATCAAATCACAAGAACCATGTACTATACCTCCTATGATACACGGACTCGCCTAAAGTCATGATGCACCAGCACCTAACACACAGGCACCCTCACCCGATACTCATGCTGATACTTCATTTCTAAGGTATTTGGCATACTTTCGTGAGATGCACCCGCACCCAATATGCACCTGCATCCGATACTAATGCCATGGCCATGTAACATAGCATATCTCTGTATTCTACTTTGGAGTGAGCTATACCAACCACTCGTTGATTTTTACTTTATCATGATACTAGCTTTAACTCCAACCACCATACACTATCCAGTGGTCAACCTTCTATCTGATTTGAAGCCTGTCCAATCGAAATTTGTGTATGTTTCTGTCAATCTATATCCAAGTACCCATAACATCGAAATGGGACTTTTTAAGTTTCAATCACATTTTTTGAGGACTAGAAAAGATTTGGACCAGGCCAATGTGCCTGCACAAACCCAAGGACAAACTAGTCACTAGTCGAAGTTTGGAAAATTTACCACAATTTTTATTTGGAAAGAAAACAAAGGGAATCGGTCATTGCACAGCAACTTGGTTAAATTTTGCTCCAACTACTCGAAGAACAAAACTACAAAAAGAAGCCCTCTTTAGATGATGGATGGAAGACAACCATAACAATTTTTTGTCATTTGGTTAATTGGTTCCCTTGCCGCATGTTGGAGAAAGTAACATAAGGTAATTAGGAAAGCACATGTTTGACAAATTGAAGGAGCTGCACGACACAGTTGGGTGAATAAGTCAAATTGCAAATGCAATGCTCATGCTGATAAAAGAAGGTTTGAAATATCCAAAGACGGTGGTTTCTTGCAAAATGAAAATTTTCTAACCATCACTCAAAACCAGCCAGAGGAAGGTTGGGCCATACAAAATTTGCAAGAAAATCAATGATAATGCTTGTGAAGTCGATTTGCATGATCACTGGGCAATTGATGCCACCTTTAATGTTTCAGATCCATATCACTATCATGGTCATGGTGATGAGGGAAAAGTTGCAAGCATACTTGACAAGCAGACAGTCCTAAGGTTTTAGAAGCATTCAGCACAATAAACTAGAGGGCAAGTTCAATCCAAGGAAAGAACTGTGTAGAGAAACATTTATAAGAAGAGGAAAGCTTGACTGGGGTTTTGTGTCAAAGAATGAAAGAATTAATGCCTTGGTGGCTGAAGAGTCATCCACCTTATTCTTTTTGCATCGATTTGAGTTTCCATAAGTTCGTGGGAGGGTTAAGAGTAACATAGGACATTTAATTGTTCAGCCTTCTATGTTGAATAGAGTCAATCTTAGGGTCATCGTGGATGACCCAAGTAATTACTTTTGTTCCCCATGCATAATAATTATTAGAGTGGTTGTAAAAAGGTCTATATTACGGTGTAAGGGGGGTTATAAGGGAACAACTTCAGATTGTTCTACAAATTTTCATGAATGAAGTAGTTCTTTCTTTGAACTTCATTTGACAAGCTCTGTCTTGATCTCCCCTAAAGAAATCCTTGGTTCAATGGGGATTGGAGTATCTTTTGTTGAAATGGATTGCCTCACTTTCTAGCTTGCTTTAGGCTTAGACTCTAAATTAACAGTATTTGAAGTAGTTTCATAGATTACAACATAGTTCTAAAATTAAATTCCCTGACAAACCTTTTTTTTTTCCTTCCCTCCACTTTTTCTTTCCCCCGAATGGTGATTGCCCCAAGGGACTTGGAAGGGCATGGAGAGTACTGGAATACTCACTTCAGTCAGTATTCCATCTAAGTCGACTCGGCTGTGATGCAAGCCCCAGGGTTAGTGGTACAACCATGATTCCACAATCGATAAATAGACCATCCCAAATGATTGATTGAATCCAAAGAAGGATTCAGCCACTAGGGCCACCCTCACAAAAGAAGAAAACACCACAATCAAGAAAAAATTCTCATAACTCAAATATTATTGATAATCAATGTTTGTCTTTACAATGAAGCATAATCATCCTTATATATGAAAAGATTACTCAAACACTAAGACTCTCCTAAAAAATAAAGGAAACTAAATCATAGCAATCCTAGTTATAATAAAACTCTCAAAATAATTCTAAATAGATCAAACTATTTAATTAATACTATTAAATAATTACATGTCAGTTGGGCTATGAACTAGGCCCAATGGGTTGGCCGACTATGGTCTGGCCTACATCAGTAAGACTTACGTAGGATGCCGGAGCACGTATTTGATGATACTTCGAAAGGTCTTCAAGAAGACTTCACACATGATATGAGGATGCACCTTTCAAGGATAAACCCACAACTCTAATCAGTAATCAAATCTAAAAAAATACCCTACTACAATGCCATTTAAATAAGAGAAGCAAACTTAAGGCATAAGAAAACCTAATGTAATAATAGAAACTATCGCACTTACAATGCAATTAATAAAATTTATATAATCCTAATCTATTTAAAAGAGGGACCACTTGTTGGCCAATACTGCATCATTCTCCTCAGCTTGAAAGAAGAGTTTATCCTCGAACTCGAGTCTTTTGCCTTCGTAAATATGGTGAACATGAAGGACTTCCTTTGTTGCAGCTACCCGAAAATTCTTCTTCCGTGGCTCTGGTTTCTCAGGATGAATTATAACTTGTTTTCCACTATATATAAATGTGTATATATTTTCACACATTCCATGAGTCCCATTTTCGTCATACATCCATAGCGACCCAACAAGATATCACCACTATCCATTGGTAGCACATTACACCAAATTGTATCTTTGTAATCTGCACCAATAGCAAAAGTAACCTTGCATGTGTGGCGTACATGCGCTTGATCACCTGCCATCAACTATTTGACAAAATATGGGCAATTGTGCTTGTAAACTTTCAAATTGAGACAATCAACAAGAGCTTGAGAGATGAGATTTTCTCAACTTCCGCCATCAATGCCAACTGTGTAATTCTATCCATGTACGGTACCCTTGGAACAGAAAATATTTTTCCATAATAATTTATTTTCAATAATTGGTGGAGCCTCTTTGATAACCATGAAGGCTTCACCTGTGGTGCCTGCTTTTGTGTCCATCACTTCCTTTTCATCTTTATTTTGAGGATTATCTGGGGCATTATTAACATCACCTTTACTCTCAATTAGATGTATGCGTTTTGGACATTTCATTGCATGCTGCCCTGATTGTTTATGTGGAGATTCAAGAGATCCACATCCACAGGTCTGTGTAGACAAGCCCATAACAAAAAGCCCATCATAATAGACCTAGTCCATATAAAGCAACATATATCCTCTGTGGATCTTTGGTGTCTTGGTCAAATCCTGTACTTAATCATAGGATTGTAATTACACAATTTTTGTGCAGACTTTCCCTTTCAACGTATGATGAGATGTAAAATAGATTGTAATTAGAGCCTTTGATTAGGCAATACTCACTATAAATATAGTTGGTTGACCCCCATATTGGAACATCACAATATTCCCACAAGTACTCTCTATTGTGCTTTTTCTTTCTTCTCAAAACTGGGATCTATAGATCCTACCATGGTATCAAAGCCTCAGTAATTCTGAGATCCTCTATTGGGTAGAAGAATATCATCTACATACAGGAAAACTGCATTGCATCTTCCTCCTCCCTCTTTCGTCTAGTATTCTGCAGGCACCATCCTCACTGTAGGACTCTCCATCTTGGTTGAATTCGTCAACAACAAGAAACACACACTAGCAAACCAACAAATTAGCAATCCAAAGTTGCAAATCGGATCTAATCTATGCTAATAGAACCTTTTAAATCAACATTCTAACTATCGGCAGTCATTTTCTTATTTGATCAAAAAGTGGGCCCTACATCACGATCACGGCATCTCCAAAAATTTTCTCTATTCTGGTCGACCAATATTCCTGAGAATAATCCATATTTTTATGGTATTTTATCTCTCCTACAAGTAAGTGATTTACCTATTTCTTGCATTTGCCAGTTTTCAAGAACTATTTTTAGTCTAGAAGCTGTAATATCCTATGATGCACGAATACTTCAAAATGGGCAACGTATCGTGTCGTATCGTATACGATACTTCACTTTTTATCTGTAAATCAATGTCCCTGACATGTCTAATGGCGTATTGGCATGTCCCTCCCGTATCCAACCCATATCTGGGCATGGGCATCATAGGTAATATCAGATCAGACTATTAGAAATTGGTGTTTCTTCTTCCAAACGTTGTGAAAATAGACCAACAATCTAACCTGAAAGTTTGATCGGGGAAAACAATTCACTGAAGCACATTAAACTGCAGCCTTATGCAATTTTTCTAGATGCCTAAAGCACTATTTTTTTGCCTTTTTTCTGTATTTTCTGAAATAGGTCCTATTCTGTTCAACTCTTCCTTGCATATTTTGCCTTCCTTGCCATGTGCCTCGCAACTACCGGAAAAAATTGTTTTGCAACTACTGCAAGTAGCTAAGAAGCACGGACACTTCTAAGAAAGTGACGTGTCCGTGTCGGACACGTGTCAGACACCGACACTCCTCAGACACTTTCGGACACGTGTCCGATACTATTTAGCCGTGTCCATAATTAAGAATTAAAAATCTTAATTTCGGACACTTATTTAACACTCTTTTTGTAACGTGTCCCACAATTCTTAGCCCGTGTCTATGACTAAAAAATAAACATGTGACTAATATCTCTTGGACACTTTGTTAACATGTGGTTATTAAAACTTGTAAACTTAATATATGACAATTTTATAACATGGAAAAATATATGATTGTAAATGTCAATCATATCACAAGCAAAAGACAAATAAATATTTCACTAAATACTAGGCCTCAAGATTAGCTTCTTTTTTGCTTTTTGTTTTGTTTTGTTTTGTTTTTTTATTTTTTTTAAAGGAGAGGAAAGAGATGATCCGCCCTTTTCTTTATATGAATTTTATGGAACTATGGATATTTCATGTTTACTAATTATGAATTATGTTTTAGTGTTGTATTGATATTTGATAATTTGATATGTTTGTTAGTTGGTACTTGAATTTTTATTTTCTGATTGCTAAATTGATTAAAAAAGTTAAAATGATATTATTTTTTTAGTAAATGATTATATATATAAATATATATTATTAACGTGCCCCGACGTGTCCGTGTCCTACTTTTTTGAAAAATGTCGTGTCGGCGTGTCCGTGTCGTATCGTATCTGTGTCTCGTGTCCGTGTCCATACTTCTTAGGCAAGTAGCATGGGCATGTTATTTCTAATTGTATATGCCGGCCTGAAAAGAAATAAGATTGTAACAACCTAGACTTTGATCTTAGGGCTAAGATAATTAGGAATAATGCATATATTTTGTTTCATGATGTTCTTTAATTTTAATTTGTAATATTAGGATTTCTTGAATATTTTTTTATATGTATTATGGCTATACGTAATCGGTGAGAATATTATATCACCTGTTTTGTTAGGTGATTTTGGAACTTGGCCCATATTCCTTATTAATTGAGTGATTGCTAATTTGGATTAGATTACTTTAGGACCCAAAGACCTTTTGGGAACTTCGCCCAAGTCCACCTATAGTGACCTTTGAATACCAACGGGTGTGACTATTGGAGTCCATCTAGAGTGACCCTTAAATGCCGAGTGATGTGACTGTTGGAGTTGGAGTACCCAAGTGATGTGATTGTTGGAGTTGGGAGTACCCAAGGGATGTGACTGTTGGGGTACCCAAGTGGGACTTTCCACATAAGAAATTCCAAACGTTGTCTCCTCACCCGTTATATAAGGGGCCATCTCCCTTATTTTCTTCTACGCACCTTTCCCATGGGAATTGAGGGAGAGAAAGAAAGATGAATATTTCTAGTCTCCTTTGAGTTTTGATTGAATTTGAGTGAAGGAAGAGATGATCCACATATGTGCCTCACATAAGGTGAGTAGAACTTCTCAATTTTTTTTGGTTTAGGGTCTAAATTGAAGAGTTTTTGCCATACAATTCTTATTGTCACTATTATATACTGAAAATTTGAAGATCATCTAATGAACTGTTTCCTTCCATATTGTGTTACAATAATGGCTGACCCTGGCAGGCTAAGAAGCACGAACACAGGCACAGGGCACGGATATGACAAGACACAGAAACGGCGATACAGAAAATCCTAAAAAATTAGGATACGGACACGGCTAGGACACGGCAAATAACAAATATATATTTATGTATAATCATAAAATTAAAGAATAGTTATATTTTTAGCCAACTTAAGAAGCATAAAGTCACAATTAATAAAGAAGAAACATAAGTAATAATAGAAAAGTCAAAAATAAAATCCATACTGCATAATGTAATGTAATAGTAGGCCATAGTACATCATCAACATTACATGTCACAATTACATCATAATTAAAACAACAAAAAATATCCCTCCTTCATTACCCCACTCCATAAATAAAAAAAATAAAAAAAAATCCTCGTTTCATTCATGATTCATCATTTGACACAACTTCAATGGCATCATCATCCCCACCAACACTCCCATCATCAGTAAATAGCACAGCCTCTAATTTTGGTGCATCAATTGAAAAATAAACTATGAAAAAAAAAATACAGCAGTTTTGGGGAAAAAAATGCAGCAACAACAGTAGTTCTGAAAAAAAACAAAAAAAAGCAACAGCGGCTGTTTGAAAAAGAAAGAAGGATAGAAGACTTCAGCAGCAACAGCAGCACAACAATTCTGGAAAAAAAAAACAGCAGTAGCAATTCTGAAAAGACTACAAAAAAAAAAAAAAAAAAAAAAAAAAAAAACAGCAGTAGCAGATTAGAAAAAACAGCAGTTGCAAAAATAAAACAAAAAAAAAAGTAGTAGCAATTCTGAGAAGACCACAAAAAATAAAAGCAGCAGCCAAAAAAAAAAAGCAGCAGCCAAAAAAAAATTTGTGGTAACAATTCTGTAAAAAAGAAAAAAAAACAGCAACAAAAAAAAACCAGCAGCAGCTTCTTCTTCTTCCCGCTGTGTCCAAAACGTTATCATGACGTGTCCACCCCGTGTCCCGACATGTCCGGCCCATGTCCGAGCCGTGTCCATCCCGTGTCCGAGCTGTGTCCGCATATTAAAAAATTTTTTAAAAAAACAGGACACGTTTTTGGCATGTCGGACCCGTGTCCGGCCGTGTCTGAGCCATGTCCGTGTCCGACATGTGTCCGTGACATCGGGACCCTATACAAGTGTACGTGCTTCATTGCTGGCAGGACCCAAGAAACTCTTGTATATATATATTTCAGTGTTCAAACCTGTTGTAGTATGGTTGATAGTATGTTTAGGTTGGAAGTATACTCTATTACCAACTCGTATCAGCCAAGAATAGGGGAGGAACCCCAACCATAAACCATGTCCAATGAACTATTTCCTTCCATATTGTGTTACAGTAATGGCCAACCCTGGCAGGACCCAAGAAACTCTTGTAAATCTATATTTCAATGTTCAAGCCCGTTGTAGTATGGTTGAAAGTTATGTTTAGGTTGGAAGTATGCTCCATTACCAACTCGTATCAGCCAAGAATGGGGGAGGAACCCGAACCATAAACCATGTTGCCCAGTTACAGAATGTTACTGTGCAATTTTGTCAACAAAGGTTGTGGAATCATATAACCCAGATGGTAAGTGATCTGATCTGATCATCTCTTAGACCATAAATGGGCAACCTTAGGGATATGGGACCCATATGAAGTGGGCCTAAACAGGCCATCTATCAAAAATACAAACCCTAGCCATGTAGTGAAAGTTGTAGTCAACCATGAAACACTATTGTTGGGTCTATAAACTCTCCTCAAATAATTGGGACTCTACAAAATGTTGTGTATTGGTACGGATGATAAATATTGGAATTGACTCAATCTAGCCGATGACAGATAACAAATTCTAGCTGAAACAAGATTTTTGCAGAATCATACAATCACAAAGTATTTCAGTCGACAAGGGTATGGGACACAAGTGGGCCACCGATTAGTAATCTGGTCCCAACATCTTGTTGTGGGCCCACAAGCGACCCTAGGGATATGGTCCCTTTGTGGATTTGATGTAGCCCTAGGGTTAGGGCGTGCGTGGAGGTGCCTAAGCACGTGTCCAAGACACTTCGAACCGTCAAGATGACTTCAAACCACACGAGGAAATACCTCTGGGAAAAACCCAATTTCTATTAATCAACCAAATCTGAGAAGTTCTTCTCTACAAAGCCATATATATAGTAAAACAAACTTAATAAGCAAGAAAACCCTAGGCTAAAAATAGAAACTTTCCTAATAATAATAATAATAATCCTAATCTAATTTGAAGAGGGGCTGAGAGGCGGCTGGGCCCTAGACTGCATCATCCTCCCCGGGTTGAAAGAAGAGTTCGTCCTCGAACTCGATGCTGCTTCGGATTGCCAGTGTAAATGTGTTGAACATGAAGGACATCCTTTGTGGCAGCTTTCCAGGAATTCTTCTTTGGCGGTTGTGGTTTCTCAGGATGAAGAGTAACTTGCTGTCCACCATGCATGAATGTATAGGTGTTGTCGCGCATACCATGAGTTCCATTTTTATCATACATCCAAGGACGGCCCAATAAGATATCACCACTATCCATAGGTAGCACATCACACCAGATTGTATCCTTGTAAGTCTCACCAATGGCAAAAGTAACTTTACAAGTATGTCGAACATGCGCTCGATCACAATTCATTAGCCATTTGACAAAATAAGGACGGTTATGCTTATAAACTTTCAATTGAAGGCGATCAACAAGAGTCTGGGAGATGAGATTTTCACAACTTCCACTGTCAATAGCAACTGTGCAGTTTTGTCCCTGAATCATTCCTGTGGAACGGAAAATATTTTTGCGGAGCCACTTATGCTCAACAGTTGGTGACGCATCCTTGAGGACAATAAGAGCATCATCTGGGGGCTCTGCATCGGTCAAGTCAATATCCGCAGTGTCAATATTCTTGGAATTGTCAATATCCTTAGGATCAGTGTCAATATCATCTCGGATATTGTTATCAGCACCTTCAATCTCAATCAAATGTATTCGCTTTGAACAGTCTGCTACTCGATGCCCGTGCTGATGACAATGAAAACAAACCATCTTATTTTGACCTTCAGTCCTAGCAAAAATCTGTCCATTGGATTTAGCTTCTTGTAGAGGGGAATTCTTTGGTTGAGCCCATTTGGATTTTTGTACTTGATGATTTGCAATTCCCTCGGCCTTGATAGCATGTTGGATGAGTTCATCGACATTATCAAAACGTTGAAAGGCAAGGATATGCTGAATGTCTAGTCTCAATCCATTGAAAAATCTATCAACTACCACATCATCATCTTCATTCAAGCCACAACGAGCTTGCAGAGTCAAAAATTCCTCAGAATATTCAACAACTGTCTTGGACCGTTGTTTCAAATTTTGAAAACTGGAACGGAGATCTCTTGCATAGTTGACAGGGAGGAATTTTTGTTTCAAAATATTTTTCATCTCAGTCCATGTATCAACAGGGTCCATGTTCTGATTCCTCCGTTTTCTTTGTAATTCAGCCCACCAAGTTGCAGCATAATTACGAAATCTAGTAGCAATCAGTGTGACTTTATTGTGCTCAGTCATTGGCTTATGTGCGAAAATATTTTCCATGCACACTAACCAATCCATAAATTCAGCGGGCTGTAATTTTCCATCATATTCAGGAATCACAATTTTTATCCCGAACTCTCGATCAGGATTATTGACTGGCGGATCCCGGTGATTCCGAATATTTGCACCATCATCACGGTGGTGATGCACACGTTGATGATTTTCTGATGCAGCCCTAGGGTTAGGAAAAGGGTGTCGACAGTGGGTGGTGGTCGTCTGGCGTGTAGGGCGAGGACAGACTGGGGTCGGGAAGGGGAGTATGATGGTGAGCGAAGATGGGGAGGACGAGAGAGGGTAGCACGCGCCGATCGACTGTCTCTGATACCAATCTGATGCAGCCCTAGGGTTAGGGCGTGTGTGGAGGTGCCTAAGCACGTGTCCAAGACACTTCGAACCGTCAAGATGACTTCAAACCACACAAGGAAATACCTCTGGGAAAAACTCAATTTCTATTAATCAACCAAATCTGAGAAGTTCTTCTCTACAAAGCCATATATATAGTAAAACAAACTTAATAAGCAAGAAAACCCTAGGCTAAAAATGGAAACTTTCCTAATAATAATAATAATAATCCTAATCTAATTTGAAGAGGGGCTGAGAGGCGGCTGGGCCCTAGACTGCATCAGGATTGGACCACTAGAGCCCACCATCCAACTACCTCAACTATCCCAGGCGCAAACTAGTGATAAACAAGTTACCATCAACTTGTATGAAGCAGTTCTGAAATTACAGAACAGCCCCTAAAGTTATAGTATTAATATAGCTTGGTTTCTGGAAATTATAGAAAAACCATCCTGAGGGTTTGGAATAATTAATGACAAGTCTTCTCTAACTAATCTCATTTGTAAATATAAAGTAGAATCATAGCCATTATTATAAATCTTTATTTCGGCCAAAGTCCAAGTACTGTATTTTTTTTAAGGCCTGAACTTCTATTATATTTATCAATCATGTAGCAAGAGACATTAGATCTTGAGATGGAATTCCTAAAGAACCTTGGGTATAGTTCAACATGATTTTATTACTCATGAGTTAATCATTGTGGTCAGATTTATCATGAATGATCTAGTCTCTACATCTTGTAAAAGACTAAAGGCAACCCTAGTGGGGGTCGTTCCATGTGAATTGGACAACTAGGTCCCACCAATCTGTTCCTTTTAGAGTAACAGGCGGAAGGCACATCTACTGACCTTGGATTTCTGTATAAATCCTAGCTTACCCTTTTTATAACCTCAAATTATAGATTATTGGACATCCATAGTGACTGTTTTGGATACTCAAATTTATTTTTGAATAGTATATGCCATGTATTAAAGAGTGTTAAAACCCACAGTGAATACAAGGTTTGGCGTGAAGAATATACATAGAATGATAGCCTTTCTGGACCGAAGCCCCCTTAGGTCTTGGGTTGACTAAAATAAGACCTTTTCTAAGATTATTTCCTTAGAATGTAAAGTAGGACTGTAACCATTGACATTAACTTTGATTAGGCCAATTCTCAATGATGATATGATTCTTTTACCAAGTATAAACTTACGTTTTTTTGAAATTTTGATTTTTACTTATAAACTATATGATATGTGTCATTGGAATATGATGCGGAATTAATACGAAACTCGAATATGTAAGAATACGATCCAATCCAAATGTTGTTGATTATGATTTGATACATATGATTAATCTTATGATTAAAATAAACCCTTTTTAACTTATTCTGTGAGAATATGCAAGGAAGGATCTTGGCCACAGAAATAAATAGCTCGGTTGATCAATTATTATCACTATAATTATTCTTTTAACCATGCATGAAGTTTTGATTAAAATCTCTGACTACATCTATCAGTTAAATGTTAATTAACCCAAATAAGAGAACCGCAGATTTTGATGACTATAATTACTATTGAATAATTCCTGGATTAATTATGACGGTTGAACTTTATTGCTGATTTTAAGATTTTGTTATTCACTTGGCAATTATATGTCATGCATCTCAATGATATAATGTGAACTTTGATATAAACCCTACGATGATTATTTGAACACATCTAAACTATGATCATATGCATCCTTGGGATATTATATGAAGATTGATAAGTATTTGGAATATTGGATTGTGACATAATCTAAATAAATGATGGTTATAAATTAATCCCAGTTGTTAATTTTATGATGAATAAATTGCTTCCTCAATAAATATAGGCAATGCCACATACCTGGGTATCAATTCTGATTCGAAGTCGAGCGAGGACTTAACCCAGTGTATGTGGGATTGGCTGGGTGAGAGAAGGAGATAATGTTACATGTTATGATGAATCATATTGAATCTATGAATTGAATCAAATAGAAGGAGATAATGTTACATTTTCTGATGAATCATATTGAATCTATGAATTAAATCAAATTTGGAGCTATGATTAGAAATGAAGTATCTGATCCCGCTGGCACTAGATTCGACCATTGAATTATGAATCTTGGTGGCAGATTTGTCATGAAAAGAATATGAAACTCCCTTGATGAATGGTGACAGTTTTGTCATGAAAAGAACAAAGATCTCTTTTGAAGAACGGTGACAGTTTTATCACGACAAGAATATGAATCTCCCTTGATGAACGGTGACAGTTTTGTCACGACAAAAAAATGAATCTCCCTTGATGAAAGGAGATAGTTTTGCCACAACAAGAATATGAATTTTCCTTGATGAATGGTAACAGTTTTGTCACGACCAGAATATGAATTTTCCTTGTGGAAGTATAAGACAACAGTCATAGTGGGTATGACAAGCCATGTTATTGAATATGAATACGAACTTTTCCCTTCGGGGAGAGCCTTCGAATCCCTTCATGGGAATATGAACTTTCCTTCGGGAGAGCCTATGAACTTTTGAACTCCTATGTGAGGGTATTTGAATCAACCAGTGCATTAATGTGAAAAGGTGCTCAAGAAAGAATTTAATTGAAGCACTCACATCACTACACGCTGTCACATCTTTATTCAATTAATTTATGTGAAAAGGGTATGAATAGTGTCGAATTTGAATTGTGCTTATTGATGTCTTTTGATTTAGAAATTCTACTCACTAGTTGTACTGACAAGTGGTTCGCCCCACTAACATGATTGAGGATGAGCATATGATGTTCAAGATGAAGTAGGCATTTGGCATGCATATTGTAAGGGCAAAAGACAGCATGAAATGAAAGAATGATATTCATTATGTATTTTTTTTATTAGTAATTCCAAGATTTATTAATTATGCCCACGAAACTAAATTGTTTATTTGACTTATGCATATGGAAAAATGAACACTTACAGTAGCAACACGGAATTCGAAGGGCCCTGGGTTCTGGGTCATTACAAAGATCATTCTCAAAAGCAAGGCTCAACTGCTCATTAGGCCCAACAGAGCACCCTACTTGACTCAACAGCCTCAAATACAGGTTCAGTCACTCTGACCACTGCTTAGATTCGAGAGCTGAAAAATTCTTATGTAGCCTTTGCATTTACTTCTATGGGTATTAGTGGCTTGTCTCTTCCCTCTACAGCTCTTTCTACATTTCATTCATCAACTTCCAAGTCTAACATAGCTATGCCCTCAACATGGTTTCTGGACTTCGGTGCATCCAATCATATGACCTCAATAGCACAAAATTTAGACAACACTAAACCATATATGGGCCATGATTCAATTACCACAGCCAATGGTCAACAATTACCCATCTTTGGTGAGGGTACCATATCCATGGGAACCCTTAATTTATCTAATGTTTATTTTGTTCCAAAATTATCTAGTAATTTAATCTTCATTAGCGCCAACTTGTTGATTGTGGATATCTTGTTCACTTCTTTCCCTCTGGTTGTGTCATACAGGAACAGCAAACTAGGAAGGTGATCAGGCTGGGGAGTAAGCATGGCAGGCCTTTTCTGTTGGGTATGGGACAACCATCGCTATTTGCCTCATCTATGGGTGTTTTAAATAAAGTATGGACCATTTGGCATAACGCCTTAGTCATTTAAATAATGAAAATTTGCTTTCATTGTTTAAACTTGGTACTTTGGAAAAAATATGTTGCCAATACTATGTTTACTTCTTTTGCACAAATGAAATGTGAAACTTGTTGCATGTGTTGCCATTTCCTATTCATCATTCTCGTCACACTGTTTCTTTTGATATTATTCACACAGATATTTGGGATATCGCTCCTTAACTGAGTCGACTCGAGTATAAGTATTATGTTATATCCATAGATTATCAATGTAGGTATACATGGATATATTTTTTAAAATCAAAATCTAAAGTTTTTTCCATGTTCTGCAAATTCTACAATATAGTGCGCACCCAATTTCAAAAGAGCATTAAGATCCTATGCTCAAATTCAAGGGCGAATACATATCAAATGAATTCAACTCCTTTTTATCTAATAAAGGGATCATTCACCAAAAAATCTTGCCCTCACCACAACAGAATGGAATCGCAGAAAAAAAGAATCGTCACCTCCTAGAAACTATTAGGACCTTCCTTTTTAAATCCTTAGTTCCACCTAAATTTTGTTGTCCTTAGTAAAGTCTCTCATTTTCAGCGCTTATTCAGTCACCCACCCTCCTACTCACAATTGAGGGTATTCGGTTGTTTATGCTTTGTTCATCTCCCTTCCCTTAAGGGAAACAAGCTGTCCCTACAAGCCGCTCGCTGCATATTTCTTGGTTACAGTAATGAGCACAAAGGCTTCCTTCGTTACAATCACAAGGAATGCCATCTATGTTTTTCACGGAATGTCGTCTTCTTAAAGCATATTCCATTCTATTCATCCAATCTTCATCATAATATCCAAGTCTCTTACCTGCCTCAACTCCCAACATCAAACTCGTCTCCGATGATTACTCAATTATACCAGCAGTGCACCAAACAACTGCCGCCAACTACCCAACCTCAGGACACTCTCCCTACCGATCCACCACCCAAGACAACTCCTCCAATACATGACACTTCTTGTGAAGGTAACCTTGCTTTGCAACCCTCTAGTCGTGAATCCATTCCCCTATCTAGATATGATTTTCCAGTGTTGTTTACTTCTTTAGACCCTATCCCTATTCCATCTTCTTATTCTTAAGCTACTAACATTCCATGCTAGCAAGATGCTATGACAGATGAATTGTTAGCTCTTGAGATAAACAGCACTTAGGAGGTGGTGCCTCTTCCATCCAATACCTTTATCATTGGTAGGAAGTGGGTCTATTCACTCAAATTCAAACTTGATCGTAGTATCGATCACTACAAAGCACGACTAGTTGCCCAAGGTTATAAACAGGAATATGGCATTGATTATGAAGAAACATTTGCCCCAGTAGCCAAAATGACTACCGTGCAATGTCTCCTTGGCGTCGCAGCAGCTCGTAACTGGCTTCTGTGGCAAATGGATGCCAAAAATGCATTTTTGCATTGTAACCACAGGGAGATTGTCTATATGCATCCTCCACCAAGATATACTTGTCCGCCACGCCATGTCGACAAATTGAAAAAAATCTTTATACGGGCTCAAACAAGCTCCCAATGCATGGTTTGACATGTTCCGCTCTGCCATCATTGCAACAAATTTTCGTCAAAATCCAAATGACAATTCTCTATTTATTCGACGAACCTCCCTTGGGTGTACCATTCTCTTGATTTATGTTTATGATATGATAATCAGTGGCAGCGATGCGGCTGGCATTTCCAACCTCAAAACTCACCTCATGAACTCTTTCATGATGTAAGATCTAAGTCCCCTCACTTACCTTTTAGGACTCCAACCTTCAAGACACAAGGATAGTATTCGGGTGGTACAAAACAAATATGCTGATAATTTAATTCATTCAGCAAGACTTGGTGATGCTAAAATATTTGTCACACCAATTGAACTCAATGTTAAATTTAGCAAAGATGATGGGCCACCCCCTGAAGACTCGACCTTGTTTCGATAGTTGGTTGGTTCCTACTATAGTTGCTATGACAAGGCCAAATATCTCTCATGCCATTCATACTGTTAGTTGATTCATGAGCAATCCTCGAAAACTGCATCTTCAAGCTATTTTCCAAATTCTTCGTTGTGTCAAGGGTACCCGTGATCGAATATTGTTTTATCCAACCAATTCTTTACTACAACTTTAAGCAAAAGCTGATGCTGATTGGGCAAGCTGCCCTAATGCTCATAGATCTACAAATGGGCTAGTGTACGTTCTTTAGAACCTTGCTCATCTCATGGAAGAGTAGAAAACAAAGCACGCCTTCCAAATCCACCATTGAAGCTGAATATTGGTCAATGTTGTCTACAAGTAGTGTAATTGTCTAGCCGCATCGTCTCCCTCATGAGTTTAGCGTTTTTTTCTCAAAAAACCTACTCCTCTTTCTGCCAACAACACAAAAGCCATTTGAATTGACAAGAATACTATCTTCCATAAGCGAACTAAGCACATAGAATTGACTGCCACTTCATTCATCAACATTATGTCTTTGACAAACTGTCTCTACCTGAGGCAGCACGAAGAAGAAGAATAGCCAACGGGCTATTCTCCAAGCCAAAAGGCTTAAGATAATCTGTCTAAGTCTTACACCAAAAGACAGGAATTCAACCCACAGGGAGAAGAAAACTGAAATCTCAATTCAATAACAATGTAGTCTATCCCATGAGAAGAGATTACATCTATTTATAACTAAACTACTTTCCAAATAAAGAAACAAACTAGTTCAATCCAAATAAGGAGTCCTAATTAAAATATAAAAGCAATTTCTAAAACTTACGAAATCAACTATTACTAATGAAGCAAACTATTAATCAATTTTCAGTATTGGGCTTTAGACTTGGGCTTGCGGGACTTTCAAACGTGGCCCATTGATCTAGCTTGCATCAGCTCGCCCCAACTTGAAAAAACTCGACTCCAACGAGTTATTAGCATGGCACTTTTCATATAGATCCGGATTGAGTCATTGAAAGTTGGTAGCCACAATCCATGTTGCTTCGGAGGATGGTTTTCCCTTCCACTTGACCAAAAACTTATGTAATATTTCATTCTTCGTAGAAACAAGTTAATCATCAAAGACATCTTCAATTTCTTCCAAAGGATACAGATTGATGGGAAGTCGAAGAGCTTCTTCTTCAAAAGATTCATCTACATGATGTCCATGACAAATTGTCAAATCTTCAACATTAAATGTGGAGCTTATATTCATGTCCGAAGGAAGGTCTAGAACATATGTATTGGAGCTGATTTTCTTTAGAATCTTGAATGGTCCTGCACTTCTTCGGTGTCACTTCTTATATTTTCCAACAAAAAATCGTTTCGGCTTCAAACGAACCATGACCATGTCTCCTTTATCAAATTCAATATGACGTCGCCGTAAATATGCATGCTACTTATAAGTCTCGGTACCTGTAACAATCTATTGGCGAACTTCATCATGGACTTGCTTCAGGTGTTGTGCAAATTGTTCAACTTCTTGACTTGACCTGGCATGAATTGGTAATGGGCTTAAGTCAATAGGAATATGTGGCTTGACACCATTAACAACTTCAAATGGCGATCTTCCAGTGGTTTTGTTGACGGAATTATTATAAGCAAACTCCACCATGGGCAAATAAGATCTCATGAAGTATTACGATCTCCAATAAGACATCAAAGAAGATTTCCCAAACTCCTGTTAACAACCTCTGTTTGGCCATCAGTTTGTGGATGGTATGCACTGGAATATTGGAGCTTTGTACGCATCATGTGCCATAAAGTTTTCTAGAAGAAACTCATGAATTTTTTATCTCTGTCTGACACAATTGTCTTGGGAAGACCATGCAGATGAACTACCACTTTAAAGAAAAGAGTAGCAATTTTCTTCGCATCTGATGTGTGAAAACATGGAATAAAATGTGCCATCTTGAAAAAAGATCAACAACAACAAAGATCGAGTCTACCTTCCTTGCTATTTTGGGTAAACCTAAGACAAAATCCATGCTTAATTCTTACCATGGTTCATGTGGAATAGGAAGGGGTTGATATAAACTAGTATTCCTCTTTTGCCCTTTTGCAAGCTAGTATACCCTACAAGTCACAAATTTAAACAACATCTACTTTCAAGCATGGCCAAAAGAAACGATCTTCCACAATAGCCAACGTTTTATCACGTCCGAGATGTCCACTACATCCACAACCCATGTATTTCACGTAAGACAAACTCTCGAATAAGCGTAGCTGGCAAACATAATTGATTTCCACGAAATAGATAACCATCATGAATAGAAATTTTCGAAAGGTCAGAAAACTCACCGTTTAAAAAATCTGTGTAAATTCGGCCAAAGTCATGATCAGCTGCATATTCACTGCGCATTTCTTCAAAGCCTGGAATTGTAACGGAAATAGTTGTGAGGATGTGAGAACAACGACTTAATGCATCGGCTACTTTATTGTCCGTTCCAGATTTATGGCGTAGAACAAATGAGAACTCCTACAAATATGCACTCCATTTGACACAATTAATGCTCATCTTCTTTTGAGAATTTAAATGTTGCAAAGCTTCGTGATCAGAATACAAGACAAACTCTCATCCAATCAAATAATGGCGCCAATAACGTAGAGCTCGGACAACTGCATAATATTCCAGATCATAGGGCGAGTACTTTTTGCAAGAATCATTCAATTTCTCACTAAAGTAAGCAACTGGATGACCGTCTTGACTTAAAACTCCACCAACACTTATTTGTGAAGCATCACAACTGACTTCGAAAACTTTCTCAAAGTCGGAAAGTTTTAAAACAGGTGCTTCGGTCATTTTCTTCTTAATCTGTTCAAAAGTCTGAGAGGATGCATTTGTCCAATTGAAATATCCTATCTGTTCAAAAGCCTGATAAGAGTCATGATTAAACTGAATTTGCGAATAAATCTCCGATAAAAAGTGCTAATCCATGAGAGCTCCATACTTCATGAACACTTTTAAGAGGGGCCAATAAATGATCACGTTGATTTTCTTTGGATCAGCTTCTACCTCATGGGCGGATACAACAAAGCCCAAAAATAGAACTTTGGAAATAAAAAATGTACACTTCTTCAAATTAATATAAAATTTTTCTTTACGAAGTGCATGCATGACATACCTCATATGGTCGAGATGAACTTCTTTGGATTTGCTAAAGATCAAGATATCATCGAAATATACACAACAAATTTGCAGATAAAAGGCCATAAAAGCTGAGTCCTCACTCTCATAAAAGTGCTAAGAGCATTGGATAAACTGAACGGCATAAACAATCATTCGTATAATCCATCTTTAGTTTTGAATGTAGTTTTTCATTCATCTCCTGACCGAACACGAATTTGATGATATCCACTTCTAAGATCAATCTTGAAGAAGACGGATGAATCAGCCATCATATCAAGCATGTCGTCCATTCTGGGAATCGAAAACCGATACTTGATGGTGATCTTGTTGATTGCAAGATTATTGGCACACATCCGCCAGGAACCGTCTTTCTATGGTGTTAAGAGAGCTGGAACTACATAAGGACTCATGCTTTCTCGGATATAACCCTTCTGGAGTAAGTCTTCAACCTGTCATCACAATTCAAGGCGGCATGTTCAGTTTGACTCATGCAATAAGTAGGTAAATTAGCGAGGAACCTAGGACTAAATCAATAGCATGCTGAATGTCCCTCATAGGTTGTAGCTCTTTAGGAAGCTCTACTGGAATCAAGTCTGAAAAATCATGAAACAAGGACTTAACCTCTGGTGGTGTAGAAACCTGTTTTGTATCATTTGCCTTCTTGAATTCTTTTGGAACAAAAGCATAAACAACTCCTTGTTCTTAGCTTTTTGATTCAAATTTGCGCATAAAAGAATGCGAGAATCGGAATTTAGTGTTGGTTTCTTTGACAGGGTGGAGGAGGCTTGCTTTTCTGAACCTATTGGTGGTTTATGTGGGAGAAGGAGCAACTTTTCTACCCTGATACTTGAAAGTATGAGTATTAGCTACTCCATTACTTTGTACCTTGTTATCAAAAAACCAAGGTCTCCCTAAAAAAATGTGTAACATTCATAGGAATAATGTCACAACAAATAGAATCTTTATAACCACCAATTTTAAATGTCACCTAACACCCTTTTACTACCAATATTGTTGTGTCATTCACACAAGAGACTTTGTTCGGCTTCGGATATTGTTTTGTCGGAAGTTTTAACTTATCAATTACTTCTTGGGATACCACATTCATTCACTTCCACCATTAATGACCAGATTGCACAGTCAGTCACAACATGTTACTATGGTGCAAAATATGATAGTTCATCTCCAATCTTCCGCTTCCTGTTCAGTAGTGACAAAGAAGCGACAAATAAGTAAAACTCAACCTTCTGTGTCACCTTGATAGAAAGAATGATCTTTCTGCTCAGGTGGAGGCTCAGGATTATCATATGGAGTTTCAACATCATATGCTTCATCAACAAGCTCTAATTCAAAGCCTTCTTCCTCATTTTGTGGATAATGAAGATCTTTTGTGCCTAGGCATTCTGAAGCATGATGTCCTTTGCCTTTGCATCAAAAGCAAGTGATGTCTTGCTTTAGCTGAGAAATACTGACATTCTTTCCTCTATTTGCATTATTTGGAAGGGGTCATGCTTCATTTTGAGGCAGTGCTTGCCTATTGAAATTGTGCTGTGGAGCGTGCCTGTTGGAGCTTTGTGAAGGAGCGACCTACTGATAGGTCATATCGGAGTTCCTCCTTTGAAAAGGTTCCCCAAAACGCTGTGAGTAGGAAGAGAGCAACTTCTCTTCAACGCGAAAGGCCATACGATGAACTTCCTCAATGCTGTGGAAATCAAGGGTAGTCAATTCTCTTTGAATATCTTGACAAAGGCCTTTCTTGTACCTTGTAATTGCTTGGCGCTCTTGTTTGGACACTTTGCATCATACCATGAGATCATAGAACCGCTCCATGAATTCTACCACAGTTGAGTTCCCTTGCCTACAATCAACTAGTTGATCAAAAAGGGAATCAACATAATCAATTGGTAGGTATTTATCTTCAAGCTTTTCTTTCATCTCATCTCAAGTGTTAATAAGGCATCTCCCATGAGTAGCATTCCTCTCATCTATACTTCGCCAACAAACACGTGCTACACCTTTCAACTTCATTTTCACAAAAGGAACACACTTGTCTTCATCCATATTGTACCACTCAAAATAATCCTCGAGTGCTGTAATCCAATTGGTTAAGACCTTGACGTCTGTGCGCCTGTAAAAGTCAGGAACATTGATACGTACCTTTTTTGTGATGTCATCCCGGTGGCCGTAATAGTCATCATAGGCAGAGTCTTCCATCATGCATTCCATAAACTGTCAACAAGTCTCTTGAGGCTCGCCAACAACCAATTGCTCTAATTGTGGTACAGATTCTGCTTAAGGATCTTTTCCTTTGCCATTGTTGGAAGATCCAGTTTTGCCATTAATTTTGTTGCCTTGTGAGGCTGGAGTCTGTTGTCTAGCATCAATAATCTTCTCAATTCGATCCACTCTGTCCATCAACTCTATGATATAAGTATTCCGTAGACAGTCAGTGAATTTATCTCTAAAGTTTGCTCCGATGTGGGTAGACATGGTGCTGGTTGCTAAGATTTGCTGAGGGTGGTTTTTTTTTTTTTTTTTTCTGGTCATTGATTGGGTGAAAACTGACCTGGAAGGAGGCCCAAAAGGTGGGCCTAGCTGTTAGCCAGATTAGTGGGCTGAGATGGACCCGAGAGCCAGTTAAGGAAAGAAAAAGGGTTTCGTAGGATCAAAACCTTTTCGTTCTTTCAACTCAGCATCGTCAGGAAAGGGTGGGAAAGGTAAAGCAGCCGAAAAATGAAGGAGTGTTGATGACAACTGGGCAGCGGCGTTGTGCGGCTATGTCATGAAAGAGCTCCAATGCACGGTACGCCCTCTATCGCAGATTGCTCTTCTTGCTCCTCTGTTTCTCCTTTCGCTGCTTCTTGCCCCTTTTTTCTTTTTGTTTTGGCTAGTATGGGGACTGAGGAGCCGAAGGGGAAAGTGGTGGGTGGATTATGGTGGCTAGGTTTACGGCTAGGACTGGTGTCGTGGAGGTTTCGTTGGCAGGATGGGTTCGATTGCTTAGACATTGTGACAGGTGGAGGCTTGTGGGGTCTCAGGATGTTGGAGAAAAGGGATTTGATTGGGGTGGGGTGATTAGTTAGGGTTTGGGGAGTAGAAGGTAAACGAGGATTGGGGTTTGGTTTCGGGAAAGGAGGTTTAGTTTAGAGAGAGGGGGCTTGTTTTGGGAAGTGGTACAAGGTTCGGGTAGGTGGTCGTGGGATTGAGGAGAGGAGGATGAGGGAAAGAATGGAAGGGTGGGTTCATGCTTGGCGTTTGGTTGGTGTTTGAAATGGGAGATGAGGGTAGGGTACTGTAGGGGTTAGGGTCAGAGAAACAGTATTTCCGCGAGATGGGTTTGGGTTCGAGGTGGGTTTTGGATGGTAGGGATGGTCATGATGATGAATGAAGATGATGATAGATCGCAGTAACGAAAAGAATGAGATGGGATACCCGAATTACCTCTGATCAGCAATCAAAGCGGCGACCGAAGAACAGATCAAAGCTTTGATAACAACTGAAGCAGTACAAAGAAGAAGAATAGCCAACGAGTTATTCTCCAATCCAAAAGGCTTAGGATAATTTGTCTAGGTCTCACACCAAAGACAAGAATTCAACCCACATGGAAAAGAAAACTCAAATCTTAATTCAACAATAATGTAGTCTATGCCACGAGAAGGAATTACATCGATTTAAAACTAAACTACTTTCCAAATAAAAAAAACAAACTAGTTCAATCCAAATCAGGAGTCCTGATTAAAATATAAAAGAAATTTCTAAAACTTAAGAGAGCAACTTTTACTAATACAGCAAACTATTAATCAATTTTCAGTGCTGAGCTTTAGACTTAGGCCTACGGGTATAAACTTTCAACCATGGCCCATTGGTCTAGCCTGCATCACTACCCCATGTTTCTTCCAGCGATCAATTAGCTGATGTATTCACTAAAGGGCTGCCCAAAGATAAACATGATTATATAATCTTCAAATTGATGCTTTGTTCCACCCTGCCTCAATTTGAGGGGGAGTGCGAAGATTCAAGAGATCCACGTCCATAAGTCTGTGCAGACAAGCCCATAACCAAAAGCCTATCACAATAGACCCAGTTCATATAAAGCAACATATATCCTGTGTGGATCTTTGGTATCTTGTTTAAATCCTGCACTTAATCATAGGATTGTAATTACTCAATTTATGCATAGACTTTCCCTTTCATCTTATGATGAGATGTAAAATAGATTGTAATTAGAGGCTTTGATTAGGCAATACTCACTATAAAAATAATTGGTCAACCCCCATATTGGGACATGACAATATTCGGACAAGTACTCTCCATTGTGCTTCTTCTTTCTTCTCAAAACAGGGATCTATAGATTCTATCAGTTTACAATGAAAGCAAAGCATCTTATTCTGATCCTCAGTTTTTGCAAAAATCTTTCCCAAAGAACCACTTAGTTTAGTATCTTGCACTGATGAATTCTTTTGTAGAGCCACTTAGACGCACTAAGTTATTGTACCTGATGATTTGCAATACCCTTCGATGATTTCATCGACATTATCAAATTTTTTGAAGGCAAGGATGTGCCGAATGTCTATTTTCAACCCAATAAAATATCTGTCAACCAGCACATCATCATCTTCATGCAACCGACTACGAGCTTGGAGTGTCATGAATTCTTAAGAGTATTCGACAACTATTTTGGATCCTTTCTTCAAGTCTTGAAAGCTTGAATGCAGATCTCTTGAGTACTTGACAAGGAGGGATTTTTGCTTCAAAATATTTTTCATCTCAATCTATATTTCGACTAGGTCTATATTTTGATTCCTCCTTTTTCTATGCAATTTAACTCACCATGTTGTAGCATAATTGCGAAACCCTATGTCTCGATCAACATTACTGACCGGCGGATCTCGTCGATTCCGAATATTTTCTCCATCATCACGATTGTGATCCCCACACTAATTTTTTCCAAAGTTGTTACTCTACTATCTAGTCTTTCCAAAGTGGTTTGCATGTGTGCAACTTTTGCAAATAATTCTCTAATGATGCCAATCAATTCTTCCATTGAAGAAGATGAAGATTCAAGAACCAGAAATAAAAAAGGCTGCTGCGAAGAAGAAGACAGAGCAAGAGACTGTGACAAACAGCATGCCTTCGCTACTTACCTTTGCCTGCTTCTTGTCGCCGTCACCCACTCGCCGCTTACCATCACCCAATCGACCATCGCCAAGCCCTCCTTCATCCTTAGCGAGCTACGAGGGTTGAAAGCCTTTCAAAACGTTTTTCTTCTCCTTTAAAAGGATCACGAGGCTGGGGAGTATTAGCCAGAAGAGCTGAGCCCACTCTTGGACTTGAGTTCAAGTTTTGTACCCTTCAGGCTTAAGCTCAATCAAGTGACTTGATCTTTGAGTTTAGGTCACACCAACCTGTCAAGCACCTCTGACCCATTTTACAAGAAAAAGGCTAAGGAGCAGACTTCTTGTTGACATTGTCACAATATCTGCAGTCATTAGTTGATTTCAACTAACCAACTATTAATACTTGTTTTTGTGATTTCGGGCTCATCCCTTGTCAAATTTCCGACCAATCATGAAGATTGGACTGCAGTGAATGGGATTTGGGATAGGCATGTTCCGATTGGGTGCGATGCAGTGCAGTAGGGTCTGATGGAGATGGATCTGGAGTTCAGTTCGACTGAGATGGTTAGATGGAGTTAGGTGGGATTGGTGGGATTTGGATGATCTGGTGAGGTCAAGAAGGGTTTGGTGCTGCAACAGTGGAGATTAGGTTTCGGGTTAGGGTCGGTAACGATGGATCTGGGAAGGGAACAGTGATAGGGCTGGTGGTGATGGTGGATAGGCTTTGATTGGTAACTAGAGGGTGACGGACCAATAGAAGCGACGTGGATCTTCACACTGATACCAATCCGATGCAGGCCCAAGGTTAGGGCTTACATAGGGTGCCGGAGCACATGTTCAAGGACACTCCCCATGGTCTTCGAGAAGATTTCACACATGAGGATGCACCTCTCAAGGATAAACCCACAATTCTATTCATTAATCAAATTTGAAAAAATACCCTACTACAATGCCATGTATATAAGAGAAGCAAACTTCAGGCGTAAGAAAACCAAATCTAATAATAGAAACTACCCTACTTACAATGCAATCAATAAAATTAATATAATCCTAATATATTTAAAAGGGGGACAAATTGTGGGCCCATACTGCGTCAGGTTGAGTAAGAAAGAATCTTATTCAGCATATAAACTCTAGTCACAAGTAGATAATGTTGAATATCTAAATTTACAATTCCACAAATAAAACAAAGAGAGAACATACTGGTGGTATTCCAGCTTGAAGGGAGAGCTCAGCTGCTGCTAAAGCAGTCAATGGTGTAAGTTCTGAAGGTTTAATAACCACTGTGCAACCACAAGCAAGAGCAGGGCCAACCTAATGTGCGCTCAGACACACACACCCACAAAGTTATCTTGAATACAAAGCATATGTAACAAGAAAATATTTTGAAATCCTTCTATAAATAAGGACCACTAAGCTCAAAGCATACCTTACGAGTAATCATAGCCAAAGGAAAGTTCCAGGGGGTAATTGCCCCAACAACACCTACCGGCTGCGCCATGCACAAGAAAATAAAAATAATCAAAGTTTCACTTTCACTCAAAATTTAAGAGATATGCACTGGAGAAAAGAAAACAAAATCCACGGAACATAATACAAAAAAACAGAAGCCAAATTCGTGATACTTCACATAATCAATAAATCCATTCATGCACACAATTAATGAGTACCAAGAAGGAAATTTAAGTCCAACACAAAATATGTGTATTGCTAGAATAAATTGAGCATTTAAAATTTAAATATAACCTATCTGATAGAAAGAAAAATAAATAAATAAAAATAATAAAATATGGAAATGGTCATACATTTTTCATTTTATCTAGCAAAACATAGATTTTCTTCATTATCTTGATTTCAGCTATGATGCATGGATACTTCAAAATGGGGAACGTTTCATGTCGTATCGTATCCGATACTTCAGTTTTTGTGTGTAAAATCTGTGTCTTGCCGTGTCCATAGCGTGTCCCTACCATATGCATGCCGTATCTTGGCATCATAAGATTTCAGTGCTATAATAAAGCTTGAGGAGATTTTGAGTGCTAAAACCAGTGAAACTCATAAGGAGAATGTTTTCATCTATTTTTCTTTATTAGATTTTATCCTTTGACTTTAGATCTCCTATTTTTACATGGCAATGAGAAAACAATGAATTTAGATCGTGTCAAACTATTCGCATGAAAGCTACCAAAGATTGATAGCAATTTCAAGTCCAACAGAAAGAAGAGAAACAACTAAAGTGAATCTTCTATTCTTTTCATTTTTCTTTTTTATTTTTTTTTTCATAGAGAGATAGAGAGAGAATGACCTCAGAGATAGTAAGATAATTAAAAAGTGTTTATCCTAGGGCATTTAACTAAAGACATATTAATCAGTGAAGAATTTTAATTTGTTCAATATATAACTAGTTTGAGAAAAATATTCCACAAACATAAAAACACAAGTGCAATGGGATGAATTTCATATAGCTTTCATTGTAACTCTCTTCAAGTAGGTAAGTCAAATACAGCTACTCTTTCGAGATGATTTCATACCTAAGTATCAAGTACAAGCTAAACTAGCTAATTAAAATCTAATCCGATCTATATATCAATTTACAAGATGACTAGTGTCAGATCTAGCAGGCCTGCGAAAAGGTAGCAAATCCGGTTAAAATCCAGTGTGTCCATCACCTGCCAAGTAACATCCGAGATATAAGGGACACCACCAATCCCACATCGGAAATATCCAAGTCCTGACCCTAGGCTTACAAGTCAAACCCTATGTTAACTCAACACAATGTGTTTTAAAGAAGTGTGGCCTCGGATCCCGTAAGAAGTCCAGAGTCAAAGTGTACTCAGGCGGAGGCAATACTAGGGTTGTCGACCACTTGGGAAGTCCTCGCGAGTGCACATTAGGCCAAAGCGAATAATATCATGCTGAGTAGAGCGGGGCTATGAAAAATGGTATCAAAGCCAAAGACAGCTCTATTTCTAGTGAAGGAGAGTAAGAAATCCAGCAGGCCTGGGCCAAGGTGGTAGATCTGGTTAAAATCTGATGTGGCCATCATTTATAAAGACCCAAGAATCTGGAGCTCTTCAGATTCTCAAGACGTACTCAAATTTATAACAACACAGCATTAATCAAATTTCAATGAGCATAAAGGTCCAAAACATTCATATTCAATTTATAGTTAAATTATTAATGTATTAGAAGTCATAATAAAAGCTATTAAATAAAGACAAGTCTCTAATTCAAGTAAAGAAAATATCTAATATTCGGCTAATCCCATCTACGAATCTAATTATTGTTCCCCGCGCTCTTGATAAGCCATGCATGCCAAAATCCGCTAGCTAATCTCCGTCATTCCTCACAACCTCTACAAATGCATTACCTGAAGTGGAGCGAACCACTACTCAGTAAAACTAGTGAGCAAAATAAGTTAACATTAAAGAATAACATATTTCCAATTATTCATATGAATATTTGTATATTTAAATAATGGTGTTAAAAACAGTATCTTAATCAATTCTTCCATGAGCATCTTTTCACCGCAAGCAACAAATGGTTCCGATACCCCCACACGAATGTATCTACATTTCTGTCAACAACATGGCTTGTCATCCACCATGATTGTTAAGCCTATTCTGAGACTCCCACACCGAAGTATCTATATTTCCGTCAACAATATGGCTAGTCCTACCACCATGATTGCTGAACCTACCTCCCTCTACCAACATCCACGGAGAAAGTCTACACTCAATGCTAGCGGTTTATGCTTCTTTATTTCAAACATCAATTTCAAGTTCAAATTCAATAAGCTTATTAGAGTTTCATCTTATCATAATAGGTATCATTAACTTGCTTTCTTCCTTGGCCAGTACGGCATAACACTGGGTTAGTCTTCACCCCACTCCGAATTGGAATTGGTACCCAGGTATGTGATATTGCCCGCGTCTATGGAAATCATATCACCAAATCATAATCAATAATTCAGAATCTATCCCAATTCATATATCATAAATTTGTCATCTCACACTTTATTACATGCTATAACTAACCAAAAAAAAAAAAAAACCCCGTGTGTTATTGATGGTGAATATCTAAATAAACGAAATCAAAGGCTATTATGTCAGGTAAAGTGATCATGTTAATCATCAATAGGCCTTAGAAGAGGTTTCATCCATTATGGTGGTCATTCTGTGTATATTTATAAATATAAGGCCTTAACAAGGGTTTATTCCAAATTAATCCAACACTTAAGGGCTATTTTATAAATTCAGAGAACTCTTTTAAACTAGGGAATATGAATAGTGGGTGTTCGCCATTCCCAGGTATGGTCTCACGGGTCATGTTTTTAAAACAGTTTGATAGTGGGTTTTAGTGGTCCATCTCACAAAAGGGTCCCACCCCCTAAGGTTGCACATGGGCCCTCTACAAGATGTGCCATGTGGATCTTCCATCCAGTTGTCCATGTGAGTCCACTACACATGTCGACCATGACATGTTTTGGCAACCTAAGATTAAAAGAATTCATACATAGTTTGAATCTCTTTGAAATTCAATTATCCTTACTTTCTAATTCAAAGTTCAAAGGTGTACTCATCATAGGAAATCAATTCCATCAAGTTTCTAAAGATGCTCACATTAACAAGAGCCCAAAAATTCTAGAACTCACTCTCGTCAGGAACACTATTCGTCAGACCCGTTAAATAGCGTTTGGATGGTGGACCCCAATGGTCCAATCCACATGGGACCACCACACCTGTGGTCGCCCAACAATCCCCCACCAGATGTGGCTTCTTGATCTCTCATCAAGTGGGCCATGGGAACCTACAACCTTCATTGGCCAAAACCATTCCTAACGACTAGATTTCTAAAAAAAACCCAGTTATGATTTGATTTTTGTTTCTTTCGCTGGATCAATCACACCATTAAAACATTCTCCAATGAGGGTTCTAACTATAGAAAGTCAAAACTTCGATTTCTAACAACATTAGTTTGATTTTTAAACCATAGAAGTCAAGGTGGGGGTCTCGACAGTGCTATTCCAACACTATTATTATTTTGCCAAAGGGATTTTCCACTGTAAACCTATTAGAATGAGAAATCCTACTCACCTTGTATAAAAATTCATTGCTCGAGCAGTGATCGGTATCACATCAGACATCCGCTATGTGTCCCACTGTTGATCATCCTCACCCCCTTCGTGATCCTCTTTTTCTTCGAACAATTTCACAACTGAGATCACTCTCTCTCTCCCCCTCTCTCTCTCTCCCTCTCTCAGTCTCGTTGATGTGTAGAAGAAAAGGAGAGCAAGCTCCTATGTATATATATATATACACACACAAGTGTTTAGATAGTCCTGCACTAGGAGTCCTGTTTGGGCACTACCAGATGAGTCCCACTGGGAATGTATTCTTGAGAGAATCATGTTTGGGATTCTCATACTCCTAATGTCCTTGATCTAGCCTAACTATAGACTCACCAAGAGCCATGATCCTAATCCAATAACATGTCGGTTTTTCATTAGAATAAGAATTCCACTAAGGCCTAAGAAGTCATGATGAGGCTATTACATCACCCGCCAAAGAACACCTAGGATATAAGAGACTCTACCAATCCAATATCAGAAATACCCAAGTCCTAACCCTGGGCTTATAAGTCAAATCCCGTATTAACTCAACATGACGTATTTCAAAGCCGTGCGGTCCCAGATCCCATTAGAACTCCAATGTCAAGCGTACTCAGGTGGGAGCAGTACTAAGAAGGGTGACCACCTAGGAAGTCCTTGTGCATGCACGTTGGGCCAAAGCAGACAATATCATGCTAAGTTGGGTGGGGCTGTGACAATTAGGACATTCAGATGTATATTGCCTACGACACTGCTGGACTCTTCTTCCTTCTTTCAACTCCATTACTAAAAATAAGACCAACCATGTCTCCTATTCAGTGCCTTGCTGGTACAAAATAGATCTTCTTGATTAAGGATTCCTATCTTCAGTCTTCACATACCTTGAAAAGTAGAAATTTATGACTAGACCTGAAGCAACATTGACATGGCATCAGTCTTCAATTAGGCACAGAATGAATTAATTCACTCAAGTGCATTATGTGGGACCAATGCTGGACGTGTGAGGGCCCTTCAGACTGCTTTTTGTAGATCCTCAATTCCTGGGCAACATGAAACTGTCTCTCTAACCATACACTGAAACCATTAAAAAACTAGTCAAACAACCAGCAGCAAATCAGACTCCAAATTCAAGTCCAACCAGCCTAAAAAAAAAAACAAGCCCTAAAAATCCACCACCAATGTCGCTAAGACCAGCCAGGATATCCATAGCCTCAGGCATCTCCTCCATAGCCTCAGGCATCTCTTTATAAATGTCATTCATAGTTTCTCTCCAGATCTAATACATCAACTAGAGATAAACTCAGCCAAGTAAACAAAATTACAGAATAATTTAAATATCCCAAAAAGCCAGTCAATTTTGATAATTCACAACTTGATGACCGATAAAGTTAATTATTAAAACACAGAAAAATGTACAGAGAAACAGTTGAGATTTATGGACTAAATCTTGACTGAGTTTCTTTTCATCTATCCACGCAACTTGACTTATGAAGGAGATGAAAATATGCTCCATAGAATTTGTTGATGATATTGGTTCTGTCAGGCCAAACCAACCTGTATACTAAAGCCCAGCCCACTAGTGTAGTCAAATACCAATATTATGTACAGATATTACTTAACATATTAGGACTATGCTGACTGTATTCTGACCATGTAATTGCTGATTTGTAGCCCATGACAGGGCATTTGTGATACTATATAATCTAAATGAATGCTGGGATCAGATGATCCCATTCCAAACCATTTATTGTTAATACTGAACACCGTAACATGGTATCAAAGCTGGTTCTCTCTCCCTATTTGGCGAAGAAGTTTGCTGTTCAGAGAATAAGTCCTCCTCTCTTTTAGTGATCAGGTGGTCTCCTCTTATTAATGGGTCGCTAGCATCATCTTCTCTCCACTGATTCATCACTGCTGTTAAAGATTTGTTCCTGATCATAGTGGCCCACCTCTGATCACAAATTGTCTCCACAAGCAAGCCTTATATTCTTGGTCAACAGGATTTCTGGGTTATTTAGAGCATTTTTCTGGATTTTTCAAGTCTTCTTTGAGGTAGTTTCTTACCTCTTTTTTATCTGTCGACTTTGGCTTTTTTCTCCAAAAGGATTTCATCAAGACCACACAAATTTGTGGATCTCTCCTGGATACAATCCAGTTTTGGACAATTGGTACTAGGTTTGAAACCATTTCAGATGCTAGGATCTAATCAATGATTTGATCAAATCTTGAGGCCCATACACAAATTCTACCAAACAAAACTTGGCCGCCTGCAGTGTTTTTCTGAGGTTTTTGTGTGTGTGTGTGTGCGCGCGCCAAATCATTTTTGTGCAACAAAGATTCTGTTTCCTGCTGGCTCTGGATTCATTGCTGGGCCTCTTTGGACTGCTTCTTGTTGCTCACACTGTTATTCTCTGCATCTGGACTGCTACTTCTTCTCGTCTTTATATCAACGTGTTGCTCTCTACAAACTGAATTCAATTTCTGCTATCACAACTGTTTTCTTTTGTGGTTGATATAAAACATGGAAAAATCTTAAGTTACTTTAATCGATTCAATCGCAAGAACTACCCATCTTGGTCTTTTCAATTTGAACTTTACTTGGAAGGTAAAGAATTATTAGGCCATATTATAGGGACTGATCCAAAGCCAACCGAAGATGAAAAAAAAAATTGTCTTGGAACACAAAGGATGCAAAAATTAAGACTTGGATTCTTGGATCCATGGAACCCCATCTCATCTTGAACTTAATACCTTACAAAACTGCCAAAGAAATGTGGGAATATTTACAAAAAGTATATCATCAAAAAAATTCCGCACGCCAATATCAATTGGAATTTGAAATTGCGAATTATATGCAAGGCACTTCATCCATCCAAGAGTATTATTCTGGTTTTCAGAATCTATGGGCAGAATTAGATGAAATCAAGCACACCAATGTTTCTGCAAAAGCCCTTCCAGAATTACAAAAGCTACTTGAGACTAGTCATCGGAATCAATTTCTAATGAAATTGAGGCCTCAATATGAAACTGTCAGGTCTAATCTTATGAGTAGGGTCCCCTCACCATTACCGGATGGATGCCTAATTGAATTGCTGTGAGAAGAACAAAGACAATTCACTCAGTCTGGTGTGCTTCCTACACCCACACATAGTGCAATTGAAGTTGCATATGGAGCATCTACTCAACCTAAGCCACCAAACTCTTCTAATACTGCTACTTATGCTTCCAAGGGCAAACAACCAAACATGGATATAAGTAAAGTGCAGTGCTACCGCTGTCAAAAGTTTGGTCATCACGCAAATCAGTGCAAGCTTAAATTCTGTAATTATTGCAAAGAAACCGGACATCTGATCAATGACTGCCGCACTTGTCCTAAAAACTAGAACCCAAGAGCGTATTAGGACAAAGTTTCAAAATCATCAACAGTGGCAGAATAACGTGCTATGTCTACAGCATGTTCAGAAATTCTATAGCTTCGTGGTCTTCTTGCCGAACTTGGTTTCACACAAAAGTCATCAACCCCCCTGCATGCTAATAACACCAGTGCAATCAGGATCACAGAAAATCCAATGTTTCCTGACAGGACGAAACACATCGAGGTTGATTGTCATTTTATCCGCGATAAATTTTTACGTGATGTTATATCGCCGCCGTTCATATCTTCTGCGCTTCAAAATACTGATATTTTTACCAAAGCTCTTCCACGACTACACTATCAATTCTTAGCAGACAAATTGATGCTTGTTGACTCACCAACATCAATTTGAGGGGGGGTGTTGATGGTATTGGATCCGTCAGGCCAAACCAACCTGTATACTAAAGCCCAGCCCACTAGTGTAGTCAAATACCAATATTATGTACAGATATTACTTAATATATTAGGACTACGTTGATTGTATTCCGACCATGTAATTACTGATTTGTAGCCCATGACAGGGCATTTGTGATACTATATAATCTAAATGAATGCTGGGATCAGATGATCCCATTCCAAACCATTCATTGTTAATATTGAACACCGTGACAAAATTAAGCCACACGCTCAGCAACACTGCTGATTTAGATACACATTGGAATGCTGCATAGCATACCTTAATAGGTTAAGAAGCTAGATAGCATTTCTAATGCCATAACACAGGCTTCCAAATGGTTGATTAGGTTTTACCAAAAGCACATGAATGGATGAACGCATAACTCATTGATTATTTAAATACATGCTACAAACTACCTATGGAATACTGTAAAGCAAAGTTACCTAGTTCGGTCATGAGTCATTCGAACAACAAATAGTTCATTTCGAACAATTCACAATTCGATTCAAGAACTAGTTGCGAATTAATTTCCCATAGTTCTCTAAGTTGAATCATATAATTCGATTATGGTTCTTGCCTAAAAACACAAGCCGCTCAAAAGTACTACACACCGATGTATTATTGGTAATCTATGATGCCCAGATACGGCATAGATCTAGCAATGACATGCTATGGACATAGCAAGGACAGATTTTATACATAAAAAGTGAAGTGTCAGATACGGTATAACATGATACATTGGCCATTTTGAAGTCTCTATGCATCATAGCCGATAAATTCATACCTAACTCTGGAAAGAGTTGGCCTCGCATAAAGATTGATCACCAGTAAAACATTGAGTCTCACTTTGATTTTTATCTTAACTATGTTTTACATGTAGTCAATATGATTGTGGCCCAAACTATAATTGAAGTAAAATTTCGGCTATGGGTAAATGAATATAACAGTTACTTTAAGTGGTTTCGATTTTGGACAAGGACCTTTAGTGATGGACTTACAAAATGGGCACACACGAATTAGTTCACTAAACTCGTCGAACTCTTACTTTGAATTAGATGAATTGAGAAGCATATCAAATGAACCAACTTCATCAAATTTTATGATCAAACTAAGTCTCGAATTGTGAATTGCAAGCTCAAATGCGAATTAGTCAAACTACAAATTAGCTAACTATGATGAAGAATTTTTACCCCAAGACTTGAACCCTCACACAATCTATAGATTTAATTAACTTGACTTGTATGAAGAAAAGCCACCTGATATTTGCAGATATCACCCAACATCAGATTCAAAAATATTAAACAAGTTTTTTGAACAGTCCCACCATACTTCAGTTCTTACACCACTATGAATTGTTCAAAATAAATGTAACCCCCTAATCTTCTTTGGTGTCTTGTCAAAAAGACCAGCATGCTTTATTGGTGATAAACATCCATAGAGTTCATCACATCGCACCTCACTCTTTATTAGTCTATCAAAGCCGATAAACCACTAGATCCAATCTGTTGTTATTTATCCCAAAAGCATAGGGATCATGTGGCTTGACAAAAGGACAAGATTTTGAGGGTTAGATGAATATGTGGATGATTACAAAGATGAATGGATTTTCTTGATTGTACTTCCAATGAGTGGATCTCATCTTCACGTAACAGATCAACAATTGGAGTCCAGGTGACTGTGGAAAGCTTGTTAATTTAGGTGAAAGGTTTAGCTTCGCTGATGTGGCAGTGCTGTACTGTTATTTATGTAGAAACCTTAATGGGTTATCAGATCTGACGGGTGGATGCAGATCAAGTACTAGTATTTTTTTGTTAGTAATGTCAGGAGGTTGCCCCACTTGGAAGATGTGAGTTATTCAGGCAGTAGGTGAACAAATTAAAATAATTTTGGTAGCAATATGGATTAGCCTCTTTACATGGGAATTGGGACTGGGGAGGTCGCTATGCCTAGCTCAGAGCTCGAAGGGACCTATGTGACCACCCAAAAATGGTGAGCATTCAGGAGAGCACAATCAAGGTGGTCTTGCAGAACACCATGGCTTTCCACAGCCTTTTCTCAAGAACATTGGTCCGAAAGAACTTGTGTAGAAAACCCTTTTTTGTTTCTTCTATCCCCATCTTCTTCAATAAGTCTATCAAACAGCTCTCATTCACTTATCTACAATGCCAATAGTCATGCAAACCACATTCACGCTCTTTTGCAGAACAAGATACCTTGAGAAGGCTTCAGAAAAACACCATGGAAGTATTGAAATCAATCTAATGTCTTATAGTTCAAATGGTTATTGCAAGCCCCATATTTTTTAATTTGGATTGAATCGATGTGTCGGGTTTGAGTCAAGCTGAGAGGGGTTAGATGGGTAGTTTTGTGTAGGGCCCATTGGAAATGGGCTGATTATTCTTGGGCCTTGGGCCTGAGTTATTTGTCTCTTTTTAAGCCAAAAGCCCTTTTCTGAAATTTCGCAAAACTCACTAAAAGCAAAGAGCCCTTGTAATTTAGAAAAACCTTTACAAAATACAACCCTAAAGATTTTCCCAATTCTTTCGTCTTCTTTCTTTCCTCTGTGACCAAGCCCTAGCAGTTCTCCAAAGGAACCAAGGATTTGATTTCTAGCTCAGTTTCAGGAATAGGGTTTGCATACGGCTTGATCTTTAGATTTGCTTGTGGCATTGAAATCCAGGCAAGTAGATAACTGTAAATAATGTCTTTTTTTGTTGTTTTCTTGAATGGCATGTTTTACATATGATTTATTTGATTGGTTTAATGTTTAGATCATGGATTAAAAATAAGGATTTGTTTTTAATTGAAATAAAGATTTCAATATAAAAATTAAAAAAAAAAAAACAATGGTCGCCATTGCCTAGCCAGCCGAGCAACACCTACTATATGGCTACGGTTGGGCCTGGCAGCACCCGGGCCGGGCTGCTGCTAAGCCCAGCCGACCTAGTCACAACTAGGCTAGGCTAATTTCTGAGAGGTTTAATTTAATTAAAATATTAATAAGGGTTTAGAATATTAATTATAAATGGATTAGAATATTATTTAAGACTTAATGGTGATTTGATTAGAATTAATTAATTTTTAATTAGGTGTGATTAGAATTTTAATTAGGTTCGTTTATGATTTCAATTGAGGTTTAATTAATTGTAATTAATATTTTATTTAATTCGATTAGAATGTAATTAGGATGTAATTGGGAATGATTAAATCTTAATTAGAATGTATTTGAAATTCTAATTTCGATTTTAATTTGAGTTTAGATTTCGAATTTGAATTCGGGATTTGGATCTTTCATTTTATATAAAATAATCACTTATTTTTATACACAACAATGAAGATTAAGAATTCAATTGTTCCCCCTTTTTTATAATAATTTGATTAAGTTTAGATTTGGAATATAAATACCTTTTTACTCAATTTGTAAAACACACAATGATACATAATTGGATTAGATGAATTCCTTTCTTTTCAAAAAAGTTGGTTGAATATTCACATGAAAATTAGACTGAATTCAGAATGAAAATGTGAGATTCGGGATGCACCATATGATAGACACTTAAAATAAGATATAGGCACTATGAACTCTCATTTCCATTGTGAAAAAGGGTTGGTTCTCGATGTATAATTAACTAACTATGATCATTAAGTGGATTAGTGTTTACCCTCAGAGAACTTGAATTGACACACGATCATAATACAATTTTTGATTAAGTAATCTAAGTACTTAAATTGATATTAGATTGAATATTATGAATTAAGGGTTCCATAGCATGATTCATTGTGCATCAGTAGACGTATGTATTTGCATATATATTTATATCAATATCTGACCGACTGCAACTCGAAGTTATACGTATGCTATCGGGTCAGCGTGTACTGTAGAATATAGTACACAGCTGTGCCTTTTGTTATATCTGGTGGCAATACCCGTTTTTGTACATTGTATCCGCGGAAAAACCTAATTTTGTATATTGTATTCACGGGAATACCCATTTTGTATATTATAACTGCAAGAATACCGTTTTTGGTATATTATATCTACAAGAATGCCCCTATTTGTGCATTTATGCCATTGGATTTTGCATTTAGTATGTTTTCGAGCAGAATGTAAAATATGTTTTAATTCAATTGATTAACGTTATTGCTTGCAGTTTACCCTCTTGCCAGATTACGTCAATCTGACCCACTACTTTAGGTGTCTAGGTTCCATTACCAATGCCGAACCGAGTCAGACGACGCAAAAGATTCTGCTAAATGGCAAAGTTGTTGAGTGGAGCACTGATGACATCATTTGAGGTGTCCTAGTGTTGGTGCTGAGATCGAAACATTAGATTATGTAATAAGGCCATGTTTGGAGCCATTAGTTTATTCATTAAATTTATTTGTCTTGGAATTACAACTTTAATTATTATTCTTCGAAGCACTTAACATTAATTTTATTATTATTGATATTTGTTAAATGGTTGGTATATGATACTCAGCTGTGCAAATTATGGATTTTAGTTCCACGTGTGATTATTGCTGCTTGATCACCAAGCATAACCTCACGAAGAACTTTGATCCACCTGGAATTTGGGCCCATGTAGTTATTTCAGAAAAAATTTTAATTGGCCCTAATAATCACACCCCTAAAACCGGATTTGGATCCGGCTCAATTTTGGGGGTGTGACAGGTTATAATCAAATGGTACTAATGCGACAAACACAACTTCATCAGTGTCTTACAATCCAACTCCTCGTTCAACAAAAGAAAGTATGGGGAGCTGAAGGATGAGAGAAGATAGTGTGAAAAAGTTGGTGAGGGTTGAAACCAAAAAAGTGGTTAAACAAAGCAATTCCACTGCCACAGGCTAACTTCGAGTTCTTTAAGTGCTACTTCAACACATTTGAACCGTAGAAAGGAGAAGGCTGCTTTAGTTTCATTGGCATGTGATAAGGGAATAGTTGTAGAAGGTCAAGGGTTTGGGGCTTGAAAAAACAACTAGTGCATAATTCAAAGAAAGAGCTTGTAATTTTTCCAAAAATAGAGCTTGCTACTTTTGGAAATCACTTTTAGGATTATAAAGGCTTTGTTCATCCAAACACCTGTCAAAAGTTGCCCACTGGAGAACAACCCAATGAAGTTCCTTACCAAAGAAGTCGCAAAAGAAAGACTATCATGTTGTATAGCATTTTAGCCCCTACAGATATGCAATGTAGCACCATGTGCAATTCACGACCAGACTTTAAGCCTCCACTCATGTGATGACGACAATGACAACAACCTACCGAAACCTAGAAATCAATGAGCCCAAGTTTCCTACAATTGTCCATGTTGGGTTCTACTTCAATGAATCTTTCACAAACAGTAAAGGATCTTCCATGGAGGACCATATGCAGGCATTTGCTGGTCGGTGATGGCATTTTCAAGAAGGAAAGGGCTTTGGCTTCCTCTCAAGGATTAAACAACTTTTAGAGCTAGGGAAAACATAAGAAAAAAAGCAAGAGAATCCCTTCATCTAAACCTAACTCAGATGATCTGAAATGTATGCTTTATTGGTGGGATGTCATGAACTACACAAGTTGGGAGGTTTTAATGCAATCATTGAAGGAGATTCCTTCTCAGCAATTCAATGGGGCTCTGGAAAGTCTTCTTATCCTTGGATTTTGGCGGACTTGGTGGAGGTGCAGGACATTTCCTCTCAGCTAGGAGCTTCTTTTCTTTATGTACCTCATGAAGCTAATGTTGTGGCAGATGGTCTTGCAAGGGTAGGAGTAATGCGGTTGCATATTTCTTTTGATGTTTAGCTTCTCCTTTTTGTGTTTAGTCCTCGCTGTTGTTCATTCCTTGTACCGCATTTCTCCTCTTACAAATAACCTTTGAGTCTCAACAGAAGCCACCAAGTTTAATTGCACCATATCCAAGGATAACGCACAGTTGTTTCTATATCAAATTACTATGCAAGTCTTCCAATGGTTGTTTAACAAAAGAAGAAACACTCCAGTTTCAAACTTCGAAATATTGGTACTCTTACTAGTATGATAATTCCTAAACATGTCAAAGAACAAATGGAACCAAGGTTTAAAATATCAGACCCTCACCCAGGACCTGACTAAGGCATGGCTGAGTCCAACTCAACTCAGCTGAGTCGCATGGGATAGGCCAAGTTTTTAAACCATGAATAGTACATATGGGATAACCAAAAATACATCATGGAGATGATCTAAAACATTCACCTATAGCCCAAAACAGTCATTTAAAAGATAATCAAAAGGTCCAAATTCAGACAACAAACAACTGACAATTCATCGAATTTATTCCTTTCTCTAAAATAAAATATTTAGAAAACAACAATCCATAGGGCACCTGTTTTAAAACGAATAAACGGCGATCCGGCAGCGTCGGTGGAATTATATCACCATACACTCGTTTGGCCTCCTCAGCAAAGAACTCAATAAAACTAGCCCCATAGTTGACCTACAAAAGTCAATTATCAGTTAACAAATGTGACAGTTGGCACTCATATATTTTAGATAATACAAGTCAATATGATACCTCACCAAGTGCTTCTTTCAATGGCTTCCCTTGCTCCAAAGTTATAAGTAGCGCAAGGACTTCTTTATGGGCAATTAGTAAATCATACCTTAAAAAAGTCACATGATATATAAACCAAACACAACCATGATGAATCACTTACCAATGCTCATTTGTTTGCAAAAAAATAATAATAATAATAATAATAATTAAAATAATTGAAAAAGAAATTGAACTCTGTTGGAATATCAAAACTCAGGTATAAAATATGGGAAAACTTTCACCTTCACACTACGCAAATGCACACTACACAGTGCACACATGGACATTCCTAGAGGCGGAACCTACCTTCAATTTTTAGAGGCTATGGGTGAGGCATGTTTTGGAACTGCACCATGTGCAAGTGAATATTTACCATAAACTATTTACCACATTTTTATGGGCATAAATTGAACATTGGGCCATTAAGTCTTAGAAGCGAATCTAACTTAGATGTAAACATTTTTCTCACAATAAAATTGTAATACCCCAAAACTTAAATAGGGTTAGAAATTTTGTGTTTATTCTGAACTAATGTTTTGCTTTCGAAATTGTTTGGTGGGACCCTATTTATTTATGATATATGAGACCCATTGGTTATGTGAAATTAAGTCTTAACTAGGTTGGCTTCAATTACCACCATGGGTAGGCCCCAAGTTATTTTCTTTTTTAAAATATTATAAGTTCTAGAATTCTAGTAGGACCTAATGTTTTTAGTTGTTAGAACTTGTCGAGCAACATTAATTACTTAGAAGGCTTAAGTTGTTAGAATTAATTGTTAAGTTGGAGGGATTCATGAGTTAACCTAAGAAGCCTCTTAGGAATAAGAGGTGGGACCCCCCCCCCCCCCCCCCCCACCCCCCCCACCACCAAACTCCCCCCAACAAAAAACAAAACAACAATGCTTGTAGGAGTGCAACACCCGTAAGTCTAAGAGGAACCTGCAAATGCCTCATTAGGTGATCTATACAAATTGGGAAGTGGAGTTTCACTCTAACAGCAACTCCAACAGCAAGTCGATGGGAGAATGAGATCCTAGGTCTTATATACATGTCATGTACATGAGAGAACTCATTGCTCGTAACTTGTCAATTCTTGGTTTAATACTCGTTACTAAAGAATTTGAGAAATTCTATAGCATCCAGTCACTTCTAGCTTTAGAGTCTGATTATTTAAGGATCGAAACAGATTCCACTCAAGCTTGGTCTAAACGGGCACTGAAAATCATATTACTGAGAGCAACCTGCCCGACTAACAAAATGAGTAAGAGGAACCTTCTAACAAAAACAGATCGGGCAATAGCACAATTCAGATGAGGAAAACGAGCAAGGAAAGCAAGCGACACAACACAGAGAGATTGCTTCCACTTACATACCTATAGAAACCCGAATCCTAAGGGGAGCTTAGGAGCAGAAGAGACAACTAGAAGTAAAGAGCTTGTTCCCCATTGATAGAGAGCCTTCATAGCATAATCAAAGGTGAGTAGATTCTAGGAAACCTATTTGCATGCATAATTACAACTGATGGTTCCTTAAGTTAGTAACACTACATTTTGCAAACTACTGGTACACGATGTTGATTCCTGTTTGTAAATCTGACTGGGTGTCTAGGACTGAATTTATTCTAATAACAGTTGAAGTTACTGTAGCAGTTCACCACTATCGACATGCCATTGTGCTTAAGAAGTTGGATATCGATATCTCTGGCCTTGAAATTCATACCAATGCATTCCACGTTGTTAGTAGTACTGTTAGCATGCAATTGCTACTCAAACTACCCAAAATCTAGTGAGAAACCATGACAGACGTTGGTTATTTCAGAATCCAGACCTTATTGGAATGGTTTCACATTTTTGACTAGGGGTCCACATGCCCCGCTTGATGAGAGATCAGGTCCGACCATCTGAAGGACACCCATGGGTAACCCTAGAAGACTAGGGCCCATGCAGTTTGAGGCCAGTTTGGCCCATCATCTAGCTGGCCCAAAAATCCTTCACATGTATAAATTTCTGCTGATTTGAAACCTGTCTGGAATCTCAGAAATTCTGGAAAATTACTCCGAAGCCCTGTTAGTTTTCCCATGATGACCAGACTTCACATATGGCCTTAGAAATTTATTTTTGTTTTCATGGCAAACTATGAAGCATGGATACGGACACAGGACACGGATACGACACGACACGGACACGGCGATATGGCAAATCCTAAAAAAATAGGACACGGATACGGCTAGGACACGGCAAATAATAAATATATATATTTTTATATATAATCATAAAGTTAAAGAATAGTTATATTTTTAGCCAAATTAAAAAGTATAATGTCACAATTAATAAAAAAAACAGAACTGATATTGGAAAAGTCAAAAATAAAATCTATAATGCATAATGTAATGTAATAGTAGGCCAGAAGCCCATAGTACATCAATCATCATCAACATTACATGTCACAATTACATCATAATCAAATCAATTTCCTATCACATTGAAAAACAAACTATCACATTGAAAAATAAACTAGGAAAAAAAATGCAGCAGTTCTAGAAAAAAAAATGCAGCAGTAGCATGGAAATATAGCAGCAGTAGTTCTGGAAAAAAAAAAAAAAGAAAACAAACAAAAGAAAGAAAACAACAGCAACAGCACAGTAGTCTCATGGAAAAAAAAAAACAACAGCAACACTGAAAAAAATAAAAAAATAGCAGCAGCAGCAGTTCGAAAAAAAAAGAAAAAAAGAAAACAACATCCAAAATTTAAAAAAAAAAAAAAAACAGCAACGGCACAGCAGTCCCATTCAAGGATGCAAATATCGGCCGATACGAAGCGTATCGGCCGATAAATCGGGCGTAGCACCTATGCTACGCTTTTTACAAAAAAGCGCCGCTCACAGACGTATCGGCCCGTATCGGCCGATACGCATGCATATCGGCCGATACATATCAGCCTGGGGGGTTTAAAACCCCCCAGCCGATTTTTTTGCTCACTTTCCCTTTCAACTCCCCTCTTTTCATGCGTATTGGCCGATTATCGGCCGATACGTATCGGCCTGGGGGGTTTAAAACCCCCCAGCCGATTTTTTTGCTCACTTTCCCTTTCAACTCCCCTCTTTTCTCCCCTCTTCACAGCTCCAACTCCTCCAAGCCCCTTTTCTTGCCTCCATTTTTCAAATCATCTCAAAAAAACATCAAAATCATCAACAAAAACATCAAAAACATCCAAAGATTAAGGTGGCATTTAAGATTCAAGCATCAAGTTCAAAAAAGGTGAGTTTTGAAGCTTTTTTTTTTCTACTTTGTGCTTATTTCTCTCTTTTCTTCTATGAATCACTTGAAAATGAGTTGTTGTTGTTAGATCCATGTTCCTCTTTGATCAAGCCCCTCTTTTTTATCACTTTCTTAATTTTTTTTTTGAATTTTATTTTCGGATTATTTTATTATTTGAAAAAAAATTTTATTTTGTTAATGGAAAACCAATCAAATGGGTTGAAAGTGGTCCCTAAATGTTAGATCTATGCTTCCCATAGATCAATCCCACATATTTTTGTGTCCCTCTAATTTTTTCATATTTTTTATTTTCGGATTTTTGTATTTTTTTAAAAAAAAATTTTTTATAGAAGCAAACTCAATCAAATGGGTTGAAAGTGGTCCCTAAATGTTAGATCTATGCTTCCCATAGATCAATCCCACATATTTTTGTGTCCCTCTAATTTTTTCATATTTTTTATTTTCGGATTTTTGTATTTTTTTAAAAAAAAAATTTTTTTATAGAAGCAAACTCAATCAAATGGGTTGAAAGTGGTCCCTAAATGTTAGATCTATGCTTCCCATAGATCAATCCTACATATTTTTGTGTTCTTTTAATTTTTTTCATATTTTTTATTTTCGGATTTTTGTATTTTTTTAAAAAAAATATTTTTGTATAAAAGTAAACTGAATCAAATGGGTTGAAAATAGTCCCCAAATGTTATATCTATGTTTCCCATATATCAATCCCAATTCCCACCCGCGTAGATGCGTGTTATTCTAATTTTTTCATGTTTTTGAAATTTATTTAAATTTTAACCTATTACTTTTAAATCTTGTTTAGGTATTGTGACGTGAAAAAATGCCGCGTGATATAGATCTTGCATGGAGCTATGGTGAGGCAATTGAAAACAATCGGTTGAAGATTAAGTGCAAGTTTTGTCACAAAGTGACCCATGGGGGCATTACAAGATTTAAACAACATTTGGCCCATGTGCAAGGCAATGTTGCAGGGTGTCCTGAAGTGTCGAAAGAAGTTAGGGAGCAAATGAAAAATTTATTGAATCAAACAAAACAGAGAAAAGTACAAATTAAAGAGAAGAAGCAGCAAGGTGTTGATGCAGCACGCCATGATGTATTTGGGGATGAAGGTCTTGGTACTGCTTCTGATGATGAGTTTGATGACCCAGAAATGATGGCTGCACGCCGAGAGTCCCTTATGTCGTGCCAAGAAGAAGCAGAGCGTCGAGCCTATAGACAGCGTAGAAACTATGATGAAGGTGGCTCATCTGGTGCAACAAGCAAGGGCAAAGGCATTGCGGGTAAAATGCGTAGAGCATTTAGCACCCGACAGCGGGATGATGATATAGAGATTATTTCTACTCGGATGGCTACACCTACACAAACTAGAAGAGGGGTTAGTTTTGTTGATCCTTTCGCACATAGATCGGAGACAGCTAAGCAACCAAAAATCTCTAATGTTGTCAAGGGTATCATAAAGGCTGCAAGAGAAAAATTAGCCAAAGCTACAGCAAAATGGCTAATTCATAAGAATATACCCCCTACCGCAATTGATTCTCCTTATTTTCAAACAGTTCTTGATGTTGCGGCTCAAGCTGGGCGGGGCATTACGTCGCCATCCGTGTATGATGTGGGCACCAAGTACCTTGAAGAAGAGTATAAAGAAATAAAGGCTTGGGTAGAGACGTTTAGGCCCATGTGAGGGCAAAATGGAGTCACTATTATGTGTGACGGGTGGACAAGTGGCACCCAAACACAATTAATTAACTTTTTGGTGTATAATGTCACTGGGACCGTCTTTGTGAAGTCCGTTGATGCATCTGAAGAGAAACGGACAGCAGATTATATTTATAGGCTTATGGATAAAGTTGTAGAAAGTGTTGGAGAGGAGAACATTGTCCAAATTGTGACAGACAATGGAGCTAATTTTAAGAAGGCTGGTCTTCTTTTAATGGAAAAGAGGACACATTTATTTTGGACCCCATGTGCAGCACACTACATTGACCTTATAATGGAGGATATTGGAAAGAAGAAGAATGTGACAGCTGCAATCAAGGCATGCAGAGGCATTACAAGGTTCATATACGACCATTCATGGCTCTTAAGCTTGATGAAGAGATTCACAAACAATCATGCCTTAGTGCGTCCGGCATCCACTAGATTTGCTACCCATTTTATTGCTATGGAAAGCCTTGTACGTTGGAGAACGGAGCTAATTCAGATGTTTTCATCAGAAGAATGGCTTCGTTCGAAATGGGGCAAAGCAACACATGGTCCGGAGTTTGACATCCCAATTCTAATGAGGGATAATAAATTTTGGGCCAAAGTAAAGAACATATTAAAGGCATATGAACCTTTAGTGAAAGTGTTGTGGCTTGTAGATGCTGATGAAAAGCCAACAATGGGGTACATTTATGAAGCAATTGATCGGGCAAAGCAAGCCATTATAGAAAATTGCCGATATCATGATGATTATATAAAAATTATTGATGCCCGGTGGAACGATCAGCTGCACCATCCATTGCATGCTGCAGGTTATTTTTTAAATCCTGAATTCTACTATCGCAATGCCTCACACCACACTGAAGCAATAGATACGGAATTGCGAGTAGGATTAAGGACAGTGTTGAAAAGAATTTTGAGTGAAGATGATCATATCGAAGCTATACAAGAGGTAAGCTAATTAAGAAATTTATTTAATCTTTTAAATATATTTTAGATAATTGTATTGATATGGTGTACTTATTTATTTCTAATTTTTTGCATTTCAGATTTCCACTTATACACATAAAAAAGGAACTTTCGCTGACCCTTTTGTACAGCGAGCGATTGGAAAATGTTCACCTGGTAGTTATACTTATACGAAATTGACAATACATAGAAAAGGAACTTTCTACGATTTAAAGATGTCTAATTTTTTTTATTTTTTTTGTATTCTAGCTGATTGGTGGGAGAGTTTTGGAGAGAGTACTCCACATCTAAGGAGAGCAGCCATTCGCATCCTTAGTCAAACAACAACATCATCAAATTGTGAAAGGAATTGGAGCACTTTCTCCATGATCCATACGAAGCCCAGGAAGGATAACCATGAGAAAACTCAACAAATTGGTATACTGCTATTACAATCTCAAGTTGAGGAACAGAAATAGAGAGAGAAAGGCAAGGGATGATCCTACTTATTATCCAATTAATTTGGATCACATATTCAAAGACGATGATCCCTTACTTCCATGGATAGCCGAGACTGAAGATCCATTGTTAGATTCAGATCCGGGCTTTCAGCAAGAAGTACAACGTTTAATTGCTGAAGATGTACAAATGTCAGGGGGACAGCCACCTCAGGGAGAAAGAAGTAGTGGAAGTGCAAGTGCATCTAGAGGAAAGGAGCCAGCTCATATTATGTCATCATCTGAAGATAGTAGTTCTACTGTTGCTTCTTCCAGTAGCCATGGTGGAGGTCCTGGAGGAGATGGAGGAGACGGAGGAGATAGCGGGACATGTGGCACTGCTGAGTCTTATCAATATAATGAAGAAGAAAATGTCATTCTTGTTGAGACCGTAGATGAGTTTCCCGAACAATCAAGAACGGCTCCACAACATGCTTATCAAAGGCGACGGAAAGTGTCATCACCCGCAGACATAGATGAGCAAGGGAATGTGGGTGGAAGTGGAAATGTAGGAGGGGAACAAACAGCATCTTCGAATCCTATTTATAATGTTCCGCTTCCACATTCAGACTACAGGCCGTATCCTCATGAACCATCACAATATTATCAGTATGGTCATGTGCAACAAGAAGAAGAACAATCTTCGGCTTCAGGGTCTTACTCATATGGTGACTATGATGATAGTCAACCTCAATATAGATATCCACCTCCTCCAAGCTCCTTTGATTTCTTCTTTGCAATGCAAGATCCCAATGCTCACCAATATCAAATTCAATTTGGGAAGAATGTGCAATATAATAGGGGCACAAACACAACAAATGATGATGAAGATGATGACACTGATAGCAATGTGATTCCTAGAAGACATTCCCTTTGGTATTAGATTAGAGCTAATCAGCAAGGTATTCCTCTATTACAAAGTCTTTGCTCTTTAAGTAAATTAGTATATTGTTTTTTTATAAAGTTTGAACGTAGTTTATCTTTCATTCTTGAATCAATCTTGATGAAATTTGTTTATAACATTTTTTATTTAAGCCTTAAGTTACTGTTTAAGTTGACATAACTAAACAACATGATTCCATATGAAAAACATTGATTATTCATATTCTTTTCTATTGATACAGCGATATAGGATATAATGCAATGAGGGGACCGCTACATACTCATATACTAGTTACTTTTGCAAAACAAACACATATTCCATCATTTTCCAATATTCTGGATTTTCTGAAATTTTTTCGGATTTTTTTGAAGACTTTTTTAATTCACACCGCTACGCCGCTACGTATCGCCGATACCGCTACGTATCGCCCGCTACGTATCGTTTTGGCGACGGGCCGCTACGCCCACCGCAACCACTATTTGCATCCTTGGTCCCATTAAAAAAAAACAACACTGAAAAAAACATAGCAACAGCAGCAATTTGAAAAAAAAAAGTAAGAAAACAACACCAGTAATAGCACAACAGCAACAGCAAAGCAGTCCGTGAAAGAAAAAAAAAAATAGCAGCACTGAAAGATAAAAAAGAAAAAAAGAAAACAGTAACAGCACAGGAATCCCATGGAAAAAAAAAACAGCAGTAAAAAAAAAACAGCAGCAGCAGCAGTTAGATGGAAGAAACAAGGAAAAAGAAAACAATAGTTCGAAAAAAAAAAAAGAAAGAAAGCAGCAGCAACGGCGCAACAGTCAGATGGAAGAAATAACAGCAACAGCATAGCAGTAGTTCAAAAAAAGAAAGAAAGAAAACAGTAGCAGCACAGCAGCGTTGGAGAGGAAAAAAAAACAACTAAAAAAAAAACAGCAGTACTTGTTCTTCCTCCTCCTCTTCCTTCCTCTTCCATGCGCAGTTGCAGATCTTCCTCACGCATTTTCCACACAGATCTTCCTCATGCTCAGATCTTTCACGCATCTTCCTCAAGCTCAGATCTTCCAAGCATAGGCGTAGATCTTCCTCATGCTATCTTCTTCTTCTTTTTCTTCTTATTCGTTTCACTGCTGGTGGCGATTCCTCCTTTTCATCTTCTATTTCTCCGTCTCCCAGATGCAGTCATTTCCCCCCCTTGTGGTTTCACAAACGAAGAGTGAATATAATATTAGGGTTATAAGTTTTAAAAAATTACATTTACCCCCCTTCCTCTTTTTTTTTATAATTTTAACCCAAGTTGAGCCGATTTTAATTATATTTTAGTCCCGCCGTGTCCACAACGTGTCCGAGCGTGTCCTGCCGTGTCCAACCCGTGTCCACCCCATGTCCTGTCGTGTCTGAGCCGTGTCCGAAATTTAAAAAATAAAAAAAAATTCCAGGACACGTTTTCAGCGTGTCGGACACGTGTCTCGGCCTGTCGGAGCCGTGTCCGTGTCCGACACGTGTCGGACACGGACACGGGGGCCATTTTGGAGTGTCCGTGCTTCATAGATGGCAAATGACCATAGAAATTTATTTTGGGGCTTGACCGATATCACACCTTGTGGTGTTAAGGTTTCTTAACGGTTTATCCTTGATAAATGTTTAGTAAGAAATTTCCACTTAACAGATCTTTAGGAATAGTGATGCTATATGTATAGAACCTAAATTCTATAGTTGTGATGCTGAGTTCCCAAATATCTGTTGCCACTTGCCTCTTTAAGACTTCTTCCTGGTTCTAGTTTGGACAGCTTATGATAATCGATTTTTGAGAAACATAAATTGTTTGTGACGAATTTGTCAAAACTCTGTATTTAAGTACAATTCTTACCTATGAAGGATAGTTAGGTGATGGCTCTTACACAGAAGGATACCAGTAATGAAATGATGTGACGCATGACAAAAATCCGGGATTTGCTTAAGGGGCTGACCTCAAACTACCTTGGTGTAGGTGATGAGAATGGTAAAGAATTTTGCTCAAGTACGAATCATGATTTAACGATTTTCAAGAATAAAATGTCTTTGGACCTCCCCTAAAGCAGTAACACATACCAAGGCCATGATATAGATGTTATTCCCTGACTCATAGGTCAAATATGTTATTCCCTGACAGAGGTCAGATATATTCTCTAACTCCCAGGCCAGTTATATTAATCACCTGACTACAGGTGAGCCATTTTCACCGACTGTAGGTCAGCCCTTTTTACATGATACATGAGGCATTGATGAGGTAATTTAAGGGGTGGTGCTGTCAAGTGGTTAGGGGATTGAGTGGAGGTTGATTCCATTCACTCAGTTTCACTGATTGTTGTTTTGGTGCCCAAATCCAGGTAACCAAGATTTAGTGTCTAAGGATTACCATGATGATCAAGAGACAGGTTTCGACACGTGCACTTGAGCGGTGGACTCGCATAAAAGATAGAGATGAAGACCTAGTTTTCATTATTTTATTTAGTTAATTGCAAATAGCTTTGTAGTTATTTTTGGTTTCCTTGTTATTGTATTATGTTCAGATTGACATTGTCATTCAAAATTTTAAATCTTAACTAAAGAGTTCTTATTAATTATGTAAATCCTGAGAATTTGACCATGCAAGTGGATTTCACATGTATGGATATTCATATCTTTTATAAGTCTCGATGTGGAATTCAAAGGGTCTCGAGTTACAGGTCATTACAAAAATTGATGGAGACAATCCAGATTCAACCATGGCTAAAGCCTATATGCAGAGATTTGGCTAAGCAAAAGGGAGTAGGACAAATGAATGAGCATACTTGGGCATTACTAGAACCATGACACAGTAAGAACCAATACCCATCCTGGCCAATATAGTGTAGACGCTCAAACCAATCAATCAATTAGTTTGAGGGAGTAGGCCACTCATTTGATTTATTCATTTGATACGTGAATGGATGTTTTAGTGGAGATCTCACATGGAGTCATCACACTACTCTTGGACCTCTAGCCTTCACAGTCATAAGTAATATCAGCCACTGGAGTCATCATGATTCATGACCCAAACATAAAGTTGATCCAAATCAAAAGGAAGCTCGCTATGAACACCTAGTACTACTTTGTCTAGGCTGTGTTTATAAATCTTATTATCTTAGAGTCACATTCATCAAGCATCCATATATTATGTTCTAGACAACGTCCAAAAGAGATGGAATTCAATCCACTGGATGGGTTATTCAATTGCATTTTCAACAGGCCCAAGTTCATTTGATAATAACAAGTTGTGGCCTGGTGAGTGATGAATTTAACAGTATAGTCATTTTTTTTTCTATAATGATTGAACAGTCATGGCCAGAAGATTGAATGGTCACGAGTCATGACTCAGGATTAGAACATTGTTTTAAGTTGATTTGATGGTTGAGATTAGCATAGGTATATCCTTTCTTTACTTGCACAATAAAAGAATTTGCAGGCTGGTCAGCCACTGCCAAAACAGTTTTTCCGAATATTAAGTGAATGGAACAGCTTTGGCTTGTGACTTTGAAAATACCTTCTTCCACACTTCTTTCTGAATGTCAGGTTTCAGCATGTTGTAAAATATCACCCGATACTGATTCAAATCAGCCAACACATACCAGTATCGACTGTCACTATTACGATATTTTACAGGGAATCTGTTTTGGAATCGGATCACCAAAATATCATGCAGATATCGGCCGATACGACCAATATTTTGAAAATATCAGTCAGTCTATGCATCAGCTGATACTTTCAATGAAGCCCTGTTCCTGAATCACCTCTTCAATAGTAGGAAAAGAGAGGAAGGTGAATCACCTCTTCAATGGTAGGAAAAGAGAGGGAGGAGAAGCTCATTATATACACAGAAGGATAGAGAAAGATTGAGATGCTTGAAAGAAAAAGAAACAACAGAGAGATCGAGAGAGATTTCTAGCAGCAGTGAGGAAAAAAAAAAAAGAAGGAAAAGAGGGAAATAGCAGTGTACCTAGACTGCAGGTCCCTGCTGCATGACGCCAGCACTGCCCCTTCTTCATCTTCCCTTTTCTTCTTTCCCCTTCTTTCCTTCCCTTTCTCCTTTGAGTTCCATGCCATCATTTCAGTATACCCACTTCCCTGATCCCTCTCTTTACATGAAATGGGAGAATGCCCATTTGTATTGTTTTTTTTTTTTCTCTTCTTTTCATATGGCCTATCTATTCCTATCTTAAGCTACATCTGTGGGATCCATGATGATATGCCACCTATTAATAATTTCATCACCATCATCAAAGCTTTATCCCGACCATATTGGGGTTGGCTACACGAATTCAGTTTCTCCATTCCCTTCTATCTTGAACCAAATCCTTAGATAAGTTTAAGCTTCTTCAAATCTGATTCAATGACCTCCATTATTAATAATCTAAGCCGCTTAAAATAAAAGACCCCCTCCAATATGGGTTTCAGCCAAATTTAATTCTAAAAAATTGCCCACTATCAGATTGATCAAGTATGAATTTTTACGGCTAACCAATCTGGATCTCCCGTTAGAATAAAATAGTTAGGGCCCATACAAGAAGTGGCATTTTTTTTTTAACCAATTTAGATCTTTAATAGGTGAGCCCTAATATAGAGCTCATGACGAATTTTTTTGCTCGCTCTAATAGAAGGTGGGGGCCATACTTTATTACAGTGAAATAAGATCAATCCAATATTGGGCTCATCCATTATTTGGGTGAAATATGGTTTTTTTTTTTTTTTTGTGGGCCTATCTGTTAAAGAGAACTTTAAGATTCATCCATTTGAAAGGAACATTGGATCATATCAATCTTTTGCCCATCTAAAGTCATTAAATGGAGCATGAGTCATAATTATCATTGCATTTTATTAAATATGTGACGTTTCAACTTAATTTAGTTTATACAAGTAAATATATTTAATTGTCAACAAAATTTAGTTAGTTTTATGTAAAATGTAGTATACAATTTTACGACTTACGATGACCAATATTTTGCTTTATAGTTTGTAACACCCCACCCTACATGCATGCATGATATTGTCTGCTTTAGCCCATAGGCCTCACGGTTTTGCTTTAGGTGGGCCTTAACCCACCAAAAGGCCTTATGCAAGATAAGGGTGTAAGTTCTATATATAAGCCCAATCACTTTCCTCTATATAGTCGATGTGGGACTCGAAGATTGTGACATCCTGGAGTCCCACATCGACTACAAAGAGGAAAGTGATTCGGATTATATGTAGAGCTTGCACCCTCACTTTGCATAAGGCCTTTTGGTGAGTTGGGACCCATCAAAAGCAGAACAATGAGGTCTATGGGCCAAAGCGGACAATATCATGCATGCGTGTGGGTGGGGAGTGACAAATAGTACCAAAGCTGACTATCGATTAGTTCGAGTGTGGATCCCTACTGTAGTCTGGTGTAAGTAGATGAATTCTTATGTGGGCAAGCCAAGAGGGCTATCAGGCTACATGGACTAGCAGACTACTGCACAAGGATGTACAGCCCTAGGACGGGTGGATTATGACATCCTCGAGTCCTACATTGACTTTGCATGAGGCCTTTTGGTAGGTTGAGGCTCATCAAAAGCAGAACCATAAGGCCCATGAGCCAAAGCGGACAATATCATGGATGCATATAGGGTGGGCGCTACATAGTTGTTACTAGTTGGATAAAAACTTGTTGTTTAGTATTTTACAATATTCTGAATCATTTGGATATTTTTTCAATTCTTTTTGGTGCAAAAAAAAAATCACAGCGCAATTACCGCTACAGATTGTAAACCATGACCAATACCAAGACTTGAGTTTTTCGGGTTAGTCGATACCGTGCCCGATACCACAATTTTAATCCATGGGTTTGAGACCTTTTTCCCTTTAGATTTCAATCAAATGGTAAGAGGGTACAACCTTGTGAATAAATCTTCCTAAACTGCAAGAGCCAACTATCCAAGTTTTATGCCATAATTCAGTCTCAAGCTTCTTCTGATCACAGAGGGAACTTGTCAACTCTCTCTTTCTCTCTCTCTCTCTCTCTCTCTCTCTCTCTCTCTCAAATAGCAGGAATCTTCTATATTCTTCCTCTTTGTTTAGTTTAGATTCAAGCATTATGATCCTTTTTCTGTTACAAGCAATTTTCTCTAGTTAAACACGTGTGGGAAATAAAACAGCACACAGCACACACCATTTAGTTCAGAATTTATTCACTTTATGCACTTATGAATCAGCAAAGAATTTTAGATGATATTAAACTTTCAACTACCATTTCCGTAGGCACTTGCTCCTTTCGCTGGCAGTAATTTTGCTCCAAGCTGCAAAAGAAAGGAAAAGTCATATAAATAAACAGAGAACAAACTTTTCCAATTAACTATAGATTTAGTTAGAAACAGGTTAATATAAGACAGAAGCACAGTAAGATGAACGGAATGGGTTTCCATTAGTAGTTAGTTAAATGCAGGCCTTTGGATTAGGGCTGCGTAGGGTGCCAAGGCACATGTCCGAGGACACTTCAAATTGTCTTCAAAAAGTCTTCAACACACGAGAACGCAGCTCCAGGAATAAAACCCACAATTCCATTAATCAATCAAGTATGAAAAATAACTCATTACAATGCAACAAAAATAAGAGAGCAAACTTAAGGCCTAAAAAAAACCTAATTTGATAATGGAAACTAAGTAAACCAGAAACCTAATCCTAATTACGAAAATTAAATAACGTAAAATCAAATTCCTAAATCTACGCAGGGGGCTCTACACATGTGGCCACAAGGTCTATGCTGCATCATTCTCCTCGGCTTGGAAAAAACTCAACCTCGAATTTGGTATATGTCCACCTGGATCAAATATCAATCGGACGAAAGAGTTGCATGTAGGCGGATGTAGCAGACATTTGGGTCACAACAAAACAATTGCTCTTGTCAACGACAGATATTATTGGCCACGCATGAAGACAACTGTTATTCATATTTGCAAAAGATGTAGAACATGTCAACTCACTAAAGGAAACAAGAAGAACACTAGAGTATATCAGCCTTTGCCTACTCCCCACACTCCTTAGCATGGACTTTGTGCTAGGTATACCCACAACTGTCAGAAAGGTTGATTCTATCTTCGTTGTTGTTAATCGTCAGAAAGGTATACCCACACTTTATTCCTTGTAATACAACTGCTGATACTTACAAGGTAGCCAGATTATTCTTCAAAGAAGTTTTTCAACTACGTGGTCTTCCAAAGACTATTGTTTCTGATCTAGACACGAAGTTTATGAGATATTACTAGAAGACCTTGTGGATGTTGTCCAATACCAAGCTTAACTTTTCCACTGCCTATCATCCTCAATATGATGGACAAACAAAAGTGGTAAATAGAAGTCTTGGACACTTGTTACACTATCTTGTGCATGACTGCATCACAACTAGGGATCAACTGCTACCTATGGCAAAATTTGCATACAATAACTCAGTCAATCAGTTAACTAGCACTTCACCATTTGACGCTATTATAGGAGTTCATCCACGATTGCCTGTTGAACTCATGCCTTTGCCGGTCAATGCAAGAATTAGTGCAGATACTAAACATTTATACCAATGCATGCAACAAGTATATAATGAAGTACATCATCATATATCTGCCAGCAACAATGTTTATAAAAAGCAAGCTGACAAACATCATCAATTTGTTGAATGAAATGAAAAAGATATGGTCATGGTGCATATTCGATATGAAAGATTACCTCCTGGAGCTAAAAAGAAGTTACGCCTTCGTAACTCTGGTCCATTCAAAATTTTGCAAAAGCTTAGCCCCAACACCTATGTTCTTGACATTCCTCCTAGTTTAGGCGACAATTTTTCCTTCAATGTAAAGGATCTTACGCCCTACCATGGTCATGATGGTGAGGGAGATAACAAAGAACAGTTCATTTCTCCACCAGTTAATATCCCACCTACTGATAAGATTGTTGACCTCTTTAATGATCAAATTGTTTCAATACGTCAAGGAGCTTACCAAAAGTTTTATGTGTGCTGGCGGAATCGTCCTCTCTCCGATGCTGTGTGGATCAATGCTACAGATTTCCAGCGCATCAATCCTGGTCTCTATGAGCGATATCAAGAACTTAACTCACCAGAGTTGGGTTTCTCCAAGCCAGGAAAACTGATGCAGGCCGATCCCAAATCCAGCCCAAATCACAGGCCCGCATATAGTGATGGGCCCCACTTGATCCTTGATCTCCTCAAAGATCCCTATCCTTAGTCAGATCGTTTTAATTAATTATTGATTTCCTAGTTTATGTTGGTTGAGATTAGAACTTATTTAATTTAATTTAGTAAGTCATGATTGTTTTGGATTACTCTTTCCTAGTTTAGCAATAGCCCTTCCTATTTAAGAAGGAGCCCTTCATTGTAGTAGACATGCTTATTCAATTATAATTTCAGAGATTTCTCTCATTATGGTTTTTATTGTGAGTAAGGTTGTGCCCTAGAGGCTAGAACCCATCTTCGGATTCAAACAATCCTTAGGGAGCTTGCTCTACGTTCGATTGGAGATCTGGGGCTGCGCCATTAATAATGGATAGCTATCACCATATCTATTTTATAATTTAATGATGTAGAGATGTGATTTGGCTTCCGCGAGAATTTTAGGGGTTCACACAATTGTACTAAGAGGAGGAAGTGAAGAAAATTAAAAAGAGAGAAGAAAATCAAGAGAGATTGTACTTCATCAAAATTAATGAGGCTCTAAATTGGGATATCTATTAAAATCTAAGTAGGTTAATATATTTTCAACTTATTCATAAGCATTCTTGAAATTTATCACTTTTATAAGAGATGATCTCATCATCAGATTTACCAATATAGATCACAAAAACCTTTGTGTATTATTACATTCACATTTTTCAGTGATAAATCTCTCCTTTTCCATTTTTTTTTCTTTTTTTTCCTGCTGATGAGGGTGTCACGATGTGATTAATCGTAAGATCCCAACTATTGTTCAAATAAAATTTAGCTAAATCCTTAAAAAAAAAAAAAAAGAGGACTTTTAATCTTCATTAGTTTAGATTTCTACTAGGATGGGCCACACATTCTAAATCTTATGAATTTTTTAGTGCATCAGATTATAGACAACAAAACATGGACTTAGCAGATTATAGACTACAATAACATGGACTTACTTCAGAAATAAGAGAGAGTGGAAACAGGAAATGTACAAATGCATTAAATTTATGAAAGAAATGGGAAAAGGTGATGTACTGTTTGCATCAATTTCTAATGGAAAGACCCTTGTGAGGCCCATTTTCCAATTTCCATGAAGACCACTTTTCCATCTTCTATTTCCTTTTTTTCATCTTCTTCACCAGTGCACCTTCCTTCCTTCATCTAATATCTTTTTTACACACAAAAATGAACTGTGCCAAACAGCACACTTTCAATAATCTTGAATCCACCAAACCAAATCTCGAATTGTTTGATTTAAGCAAAAAAAGATTCAGTGGTAGATGGAGCAAATCAAGTAACTATGGATCAATCTTGGGGAGTTTGTCAGATCAAGGTTCAATTTTCTTTTTTTGGCCATACAGAAAATTAGACTCTCTACTAGTGCTCTTTCTTATAAGGATAGTGGAATGCCAACTAGGATTAATGATGGTTTGTCTCAGAGGTAGCCCCTTTAAAGTCCAGCCGTCCAAGTAATTCCTCAAATGGATAGATCTTGAATGGTGGTGTCGAAAAGGCCATCCGATAGTCTTCTGGGTTGTCAAAGAGAAGACCCACCTTTGTTGCAGCCAAGGATTTAAAAAGCAGAATCAAGACCCGACTAGGCTAGTGCTAAGGCCAAGTCAACTCGCACAACTCGGCTAGTTGCACAGGACTCAGCCGAGTTGGGTTCAGTCCCTAAAAAACTTTAAATATATATAAAAAAATCTAAGAGAGCCCATCTCCTCAGTTACCTTACTAAATAAGTATTTTGGTGAAGTAGGGAAGCGAGGAAAAAACAATTGCCGGTGAAATAGGAAAATAGCGACTTATAAAGAGATGATGGAGCTGATTGGCAAAGTGAGAGAGATCAAATGTTAGTTGGCTCAGCTAAGACCAAGAGCAAAGAAGAAAGAGAAAAAAAAAAATAAGAAAAAGAAGAAGAGTGCACCTGGCTATCAACTCCAACACCACAGAGCCCCAACCAACAACCACCAACACTAGCGTCTCCGGACCCCCCCCCCCCCCCCACAACCTCTTCCTTTCTCTTCTCTCTCCTCTCTCCTCTTTCACCATCAAGAGCAAATAGCATCTTCATTCTTCAATGCATTTTTTTAAACGATGCTCTCTTTATTGTACCAGTTTTCCCCTTTTCTCTTTTTTTTCTTCTCTGATGTACCAATTTTCCTCTCTCTCTCTCTCACCAACTGTCCTCTTCTCTTTTTCTTCTTTTCCTTTTTCCTCTTGTCCCCACTTTCTTCCTTTTTTGTTTTTTATGTTTCTTAAATGATGCACGTGAGTCCAACTCATGGGGCTTAGCCAAGTCCTGTTTGCCTGAGACCCAAACTGGACAGGGTCGAGTCATTTTCAAACCACTGTTGCAGCTTCGTAGGTTTCCTTACAACCAACCAAGAGAGTATTTTATTTGACAAAGGAATGGTTGGACACGTGATAGGGATTCAACTATCCTCTATAGAGAAGGTTGAGGAAAATCATGTAGTTGTCTTTGGGCATCAAATCTTCTCCTTTTGTTTCTCTACAAACAACAACCTTCAACCGCTACATTAAGGTAATGGACGTTCCTTCGCATGGAGAGAAAAGATCATCATGCTTATAAGGGAGTCTCTGATAGTCAATTGAAGGATCTTCAAGCTTCTCTTCCTTGAGGCAGAACCTCCATTTGGCAGGATAAGGATTCTAATTTCTTATGTTTGCACAAGCCCTTCTCATATTGAACTTTTGATTGGGGATTTGGTTTAAACAGTGAGTTTGAGGGCAAAGGAGGACGACCGTGATTTCAATCAAATGAAACAACTCCATGATAAGGTTTTTGGCTCCATTTCAAGGATGAGGAACGCCTAACTCCAACAAGTCAGAGGAATGCAAAGACGATATCCAGAGCCGGGATTAGAAATTCTGTCACAAATGCAGAGAAAGGGCAACTTTCGGAGAAAATGAAACATGTGCTCAACAAAAAGAAGGGCGAGCTAAAGTATCTGGGCTTTTAATAGGCTTGAGTGCCTTAGGAGCAATGGTGGGCCAGAAAATTATGGGACAACGTTCAACTAAATTTAAGTAGCCCACTAAGCTCCTATGCTAAAAACTCTCTCAAAAACTTTGGTTCTAGAATGCCGAGGAAGAAGTCTCCTACAAGGAGCATGCATGGTTCGTTACAGGGCATGAAAGATAAGGGCAAGTGTTCAAAGAGTAGAGAGGAGATTAGAAGGGGTAAGTAGCTCAATTCCATTGCCCATGAAAGGGGGGCAATAGGCGGCTTCAAATTCCGCCCCTAGCTTCACCAAAGAAAAGAATTGAAGAGCTTTCAGACATAAAAATCATTAGTAGCAAGGAGCAAGAAGATCTTAGTCTAATACTCTACTTGCAGTGCAAGGTTTATTTTCACAGTTAGAGGCAGACACGGAAGCAACGGAATTAGATGGGAGGCTTTTGTGATAACGAAGGACAAATGTTGTTAGCAATAGAGATGGTGCTCAAAAGTCAGGGTTTCTTCTAGAGTTTCCAATTTCCATAGGCTCCAAAAATGGGTTTAGTATCAAGGGGGCTTATAAGCAAAAAGGAAGAGGTCCTTAATGACAAAAATGGAGACACAACTCTAGCCACAGGGGCTTCTGATTTTTATGATAGAGATGGAGAGAGTACTTCATTGAGGCCAATAGTTCATCCAGAAGGGATATCCTCCGAGTCCTAGGAGATGTCATGATGATATGAGATTGTACCACCCCGGCTGATCCAGAAGATCCTTTAATGAGGACAGACCATTAGTTTATTCGTGAATGATAATGAGGGTTAGAATAAGTAGTTGGATCTCAGAATTCATGTTTGGGTTGTGAAAAAGTTCTACGCTGGCTGTCAACCTACCTAACGCAACCCTCCTCCTTTACCCTGACTGGCAGCAAAAACTGGCGGAGTTAGGTACCCACATCGAACATTGATTAAAAATCCAGTGCAATATTCAGGTTAAAAAAAAAAAACCAACATTCATTAGAATCAAGTGAAACAACAAGCCAGGAAAATTCATTAAAAACATTCATGCTTTTTTTTATAACTTCAAGAACATTGGACAAAAAGTTAACTTTTGGGAAGCCCCTTGCCGTAGTTTCATTAAAGACAACCTACACTAAGAGTAGAAATCATCCAAGACAATTGCAGGCTTCTCTTATGTCCGAAGCCTATGAATAATATAGGTGTCTAGAGCTTTAGTTTGATCCAAACATTAAACAAGTCATTTGTCTAACCAAAGCCATTGACTGTATTAATTTCTTAAAGAAATGGACATGGCTTGGCCCTTTAAATATGTGCAGTCAATGGTTTTCAATTTGTACAAGACCAATCATCCAAACTTTCTGATATGAGGGTACACCATTGGTGGTCCTATTAAATCTGTGATGCAGGACAATATGAGATCTAACCTAACATGAAGAGATCAGATCTAAATAAATAATTAAAATTCAGTTATAAACAGTCCAAGTAAATTAAACAATGGATTTCAAGTAAATAACAGATCCATGGTCCAAGATGATCTCACAGATCCCGCAATAATCCATTTTCTTGGCATAGAAAATAATAGGATCTTAATGGAAGATAGAACTTCCAAATTGCTTAGGGCCAGTAATACTGATCCAATGTTTTGGTAAGGGTCTAAAGAGAAGATCTATGATGGCACAAGTCAGATCTAGTATTTTCAGATCTGGAAGAGATCTAGATCTAACAATAGTTCAGATCTGAAATAGGCTTCAGATTTGGGATGGTTTACGGTTCAGATCTGAAGTTTGGTAACCAGTGAAATCTAGATCTGCAGGGTTTAGATTTGGGTGGTTTAGATCTGAAACAATACTAGAAGGGCTTTAGATCTGAAAGGGGACAAGCCAAAATGCTCTTAGAAAGAAGAAAAAAGTGGAAGAAATATCATTACCTTTATTGGGCTCTCACCAAACTCCGATCCGGAGGCGTTACAAGAAGAGATCTCAAGAGAAAGGTTGCTCAAGAGGCTCTTGGAAGAAAAAGAGAAAGCTTCTTTTCATTCAATCTTTGAATAACATGACATACCATGAGAATACAAGAGAGTTCTTATATATAAACCCTAAGAGAACATAACCCAACTAAGAAAACAAAAGAAAATTTAAAAAAACAACTTTTCACCGACCTTGGGATTCGTGCACATAGAATGTGCGCACGAAACCCAAATGCACGTCCTTTAGTGCTTTAAGTTGTGCCACCCCCCCCCCCCCCCCCCTCTTTATTACACAAATCATTAAAACATGGGTCCCTTTTTATATTCTAAGACTCTTATAATGACTTGGGCCCCTCTAAACAAATTAAAACAAAGACAAAACTCTTTTATTCCTCCCATGTGGCACCTCCCAATTTGAGGCCTTCAAGTCAGTTGTGCACATGGGCCTCCTCCATGAAATCCTACAAGATCTAGCCGTCGGATGTCTTCACCATGATGGATCAACGGTGGATTTTCCATTTCTTCGCGATCAAACCCTGGGCATTGTTCATCCATCCAAATTAGAGCTTGATCCATCATTATGCGCCCTCTTCTTTGATAAACCTTATAAGAACGAGAGGGATCGGATATGATGTCCCCATCAATTCCCCTCGGCTGAGAAAATCGCACCTCTGGTGAGATAAAACTATCATAGCACTCGAGAATGTCAGGATTGATACGTTGCAACTCATCTTGCGTGATCCATGTACTGTCATGCGGCGGCCTGCCTTGCCATTTAACAAGAAATTTCTGGATGCCTCCCTGTCTGGTGGAGACCAATTGATCATCTAATATATCTTCCACAAAATCCTTCCTTTGAGCTTTTGGAAGAGGAGGTGGGGTTGGATGTGGGAAACGGTTTTGAAAGGATGTTGGCTCAAAAAGATGGTCCACACGGTTAGACGAATGGAAAGAAGGTGGGGTAGATGGAGATAGTGTGGGACCCCGAAAAGGAACTAGATCCTCCACATTGAATGTAGCACTAATACCCATAACAGGTGGAAGGTCTAAGACATATGCATTAGGACCCAACCTTTTCAATACTTTGAACGGGCCAGTACTGCAGGCCTGTAATTTCTTGGCAATTCCATATGGGAACCGCTCTGGCCTTATGCGGACCATGACATCATCACCCACTTGAAATTCAATGAACCGGCGATGTAAATCAGCAGAGGTTTTATAACTGTCATTTTGCATGTTAATTCGCTGTCTGATCTCATTATGCAATGAATGAATGCGCTGAATGAATGCATCGGCTGACTCAGACGGACGATGAATGGAGGACATGGGAATGAGATCTACAGGCATTCTAGGTTTGTACCCTGTTACTGCTTCAAAAGGACTCATGCCTATGGATCTATTAACTGAACTATTGTACGCAAACTCTGCTATTGGTAAGATAAACTCCCATGACCTGACATGCTCACTAACTAAACACCCCAAAAGATTTCCTAGGCTGCGGTTAACAACTTCTGTCTGAACATCAGTCTGTGGATGGTACGCAGACGAGAATTGCAATTTCGTTCCTAAGATTTTCCACAGTGTCTTCCAAAAATAGCTGGTAAATTTAACGTCCCTGTCAGACACGATGGTTTTTGGAACACCATGCAAGCTAACAATGCGCTCCATAAAAAGTTTCGCAACATGCGAAGCATCTGAAGTCTTGGAGCAAGGAACAAAGTGGGCCATCTTAGAGAAGCGGTCCACGACGACCAGTATAGAGTCATGCAATTTACTTGTCTTGGGAAGCCCAAGCACAAAATCCATACTAAGGTCTTGCCACGGTGCGTGAGGCACTGGCAGTGGAGTGTATAGCCCAGCATTTTGCTTATGCTGCTTTGCCAACTGGCAAGTGCGACAGCGTTCAATGGTGCGGGCTACATCTCGCTTGAGACTCGGCCAATAGAAACAGTCCTCTACAAGAAGGATAGTCTTGTCACGACCAAAGTGACCGCCTACTCCACCAGCGTGGAGCTCCTAAATCAAAAATTCTCTCATGGAAGTGCGGGGAATGCAAATTTAATTTCCTCGAAAGATATAGCCATCTTTCAATGTAAATCCATCAATACTTCGTAGAGGATTATCAGAAAGTGAAGCAAACATATCCCCGAAATCTGGACAAGAGGTGTAATCATCTCTCAAACGCTCAAACCCAGTGACTTCGACATTCATGGAGTGAATCAAATTAACTTTGCGACTTAACGCATCAGCCGGTTTGTTTTCCACCCCTGCCTTGTGCTTCAAAACGAAAGTGTACTCTTGTAATAGTTCAACCCATTTGGCATGGATTCCTTTCAACTTAGATTGAGAGTTTAAGTACCGTAAGGCCTCATGATCTGAGTACAAAACAAATTCCTTCGGTAACAAGTAATGGCGCCAATGTTTCAATGATTGAACTACTGCATAAAACTCTCGCTCATAGTTTGAGTACTTTTTCCGTTTTGCCTCATTCAGTTTCTCACTGAAATAAGCAACTGGGTGTCCCTCTTAACTCAAAACACCTCCTATACCAACACCAGATGCGTCACAAGCCACTTCAAACACCTTGGAAAAGTCAGGTAGACACATAACAGGTGCTTTAGTCATTTTGGCCTTGATCTCCTGAAAGGCTTTTGTGGCAGCTGGACTCCAATTAAACTCTCCCCTTTTCATGCAATCAGTAATTGGAGCCATAATGGTACTAAACCCCTTAATGAATCGACGATAAAATGTGGCTAAGCCGTGGAAGCTTCGTACCTCATGAATGTTGGATGGAGTTTTCCATTCAACAATTGCCCTTACCTTTTCAGGATCTGCAGACATCCCTGCAGCAGAAACAACGAAACCCAAGAAAATCACACTTTCTGTCATGAAGGTGCACTTCTTTAGGTTTGCATACAGTTGTTCCTGACGCAAAGTACTACAGACTTGGCACAAATGGTTGAGGTGTTGTTCCTTTGTAATACTATAGATGAGAATATCATCAAAGTAAACAACTAGGAATTTCCCTATGAAGGGCCTCAACACTTGTGTCATGACACGCATAAAAGTACTTGGGGCGTTGGACAACCCAAATGGCATCACTAGCCATTCATACAATCCATCCTTTGTCTTAAATGCAGTTTTCCACTCATCCCCAGGACGGATGCGAATCTAGTGGTAACCACTTTTAAGGTCTATCTTAGAAAAGATAGTGACACCAGCCATCATATCGAGCATATCATCTAAGCGGGGTATCGGGAACCGATACTTGATTGTGATCTTATTGATCGTTCGACTATCCACACACATTCTCCAAGTCCCATCCTTCTTTGGGGTAAGAAGTGCGGGAACAGCACACGGACTTAGGCTTTCTCTAATGAATCCCTTATCGAGGGGTTCATTCACCTGTCTTTTCAACTCAGCATGTTCCAATGGGTTCATTCGATAATGTGGTAAATTTGGCAATGTTGCCCCTGGAACAAGGTCAATTGCGTGTTGGATGTCATGCATTGGTGGGAGTTCATTTGGTAACTCTTTAGGAAAGACATCCTGAAACTCCCGAAAGACAGGTTCCACCTATAAGGGATACTAGCAGTTGACTCCTTGAAAATTTCTGTAGCTACTACAGCGTAGACAATGGGATACTCCTCCGAGCTCTTGCCAGCCCGTTCCTCCAGATCAGCTTGGAATTCATTGGCATTCAAGATGTGTAAACCTTTTGTTTTAGCATTTGGGGCACTGGTGATGGCTTTCTCGTTACCCTCTTTCTTGCCAATCTTATCTTTAGGGGGTAATGGATGTAATTTCACCTTCTTATCTTTGAAATTAAAGACGCAGATGTTGGTGCGTCCAAAGTTGGTGACATCCAAATCATAGATCCAAGGCCTCCCTAAGATAATATGTCCCACATCCATAGGAACTACATCACACCACATTGATCCTGATAAGAGGACATGTGCAGTGGGACCAGGCAACGCTGAGTGACGGGAATAGATGTGGAATCTACCCATGACACACGATATGGCTTGGGATGGGGTACTAGGGTCAAGCCTAACGGGATAAATTATTGGCAGAAACTACATTTGTGCAACTCCCACTATCAATGATGACCTTACAGCTCTTATCATTGCACTTGACGTAGGTGTGAAAGATAGATGTTCTACACCAATCCTCATTTTCTTGGAGTGTCAATGCACATCCTACTACCATCACACGCGGTAGTTCACCTTCCAATTTATCTTGTGCATGCTGATCTCCATGATAAGAGGAAGCAAATCTAAGAAAAGATACCCAATCCTCCGGATCACCACAATCATCGTCACTAGGCACAAAATCCGGAAAATAGGCATCTATAGTTGGGTCACTCTCATCCTCCACATCTTCAATGCAAAGATTGCGGGAGGGGCAGTCACGAGCAAGGTGCCCCCGACCGCTGCAATTATGGCAGGTAACGGAGTTGCTCCATTTAGAGTTTTCACCAATGATTCCCTTGCCTTTATTATCCTTAAAGGCAAGCGGTAAATTAGCAAGATTTCTAGGAGGTTGACCCCCAAAATTTGGTTTACCACTCGAAGGATAAGGCTTAGGATCCGTTCCCCGATAATCACTACGCTTAGCCTGTTTGCTTTTCATGGCAGCCTCAAGGTTGAGCACTACCTCATAAATGTCCTCTAGGCTAGCTGTCTTAACAGTGATTAACTTTCTTTGGAACTCTTGACGAAGACCTGTTCGGAATTTAGATATCCTACTTGGAAGGTCTTCCTGAACATTACACCGTAGGTTAAGTTCTTCAAATTTGTTAATGTATTCTGTAACAGTCATACTACCCTGCCGGAGGTTAGACCTTTGATCTAGAAGTCTATCCTGATAGGACTGGGGTAGGTACTTAACCTGCAAATGCAACTTCATCTCATCCCAAGTCACAATGGGTGCCTCTCGTCGGTTTTGCAAACCGCGCTCAACATCGACCCAATACAATCGTGCTTGACTCACCAATTTCATTTTGGCAAATCGGACCCTTCTCTCTTCAGACATTTCATACCACTCAAAGTAGTGGCCCATGTCTGATTCCCAATCAGAATAGGCTCTCGGGTCGATCCGACCGTCAAAGGATGGGGCCTCTAACTTAACACTCTTCAAAACCCAATCTTCCGGGTTTCGTCCTCTACCACGAGCCCTATGATTGTTTTCAATCTCAGATTCAAGATCGTTGTCATCATCACGCTCATGTCTCCTATGCCTCTCATGGTTCCTATTAGGACCTCGACAATGTACATTTTCACCCTGTTGTGATCTCTCAATAGTCTCAAGTCGGGTATTGATCGCCTCCTCTCAAGCTTGTGACTCTTGCCGGAGAGCGGTCAGTTGGGCCATGATGGGCCCCAACATGTCCTGGACAATCTTAGAAACCTGTTCTGGGTTCATCTTAAGATGTCCTGGTTGGATCTCTCTACCACTCCGTGTGGGCATGCAAGATGGACAACTATAATGAACAAAACTATGAATGCAATGCAGTAATGAATAATGCATATGATGACTCTAAATAACTCCCTAAGCAAACCAAGTCTCTGATACCAAAATTGATGCAGGACAATATGAGATCTAACCTAACATGAAGAGATCAGATCTGAATAAACAATTAAAATTCAGTTATAAACAGTCCAAGTAAATTAAACAATGGATTTCAAGTAAATAACAGATCCATGGTCCAAGATGATCTCACAGATCCCGCAATAATCCCTTTTCTTGGCATAGAAAATAATAGGATCTTAATGGAAGATAGAACTTCCAAATTGCTTAGGGCCAGTAATACTGATCCAATGTTTTGGTAAGGGTCTAAAGAGAAGATCTATGATGGCACAAGTCAGATCTAGTATTTTTAGATCTGGAAGAGATCTAGATCTAATAATAGTTCAGATCTGAAATAGGCTTCAGATTTGGGATGGTTTACGGTTCAGATCTGAAGTTTGGTAACCAGTGGAATCTAGATCTGCAGGGTTCAGATCTGGGTGGTTTAGATCTGAAACAATACTAGAAGGGCTTTAGATCTGAAAGGGGACAAGCCAAAATGCTCTTAGAAAGAAGAAGAAAGTGGAAGAAATATCATTACCTTTATTGGGCTCTCACCAAACTCTGATCCGGAGGAGTTACAAGAAGAGATCTCAAGAGAAAGGTTGCTCAAGAGGCTCTTGGAAGAAGAAGAGAAAGCTTCTTTTCATTCAATCTTTGAATAACATGACATACTATGAGAATACAAGAGAGTTCTTATATATAAACCCTAAGAGAACATAACCCAACTAAGAAAACAAAAGAAAATTAAAAAAAGACAACTTTTCACCGACCCTGGGATTCGTGCACATAGAATGTGCGCACGAAACCCAAATGCACGTCCTTTAGTGCTTTAAGTTGTGGTCCCCCCCTCTTTATTACACAAATCATTAAAACATGGGTCCCTTTTTATATTCTAAGACTCTTATAATGACTTGGGCCCCTCTAAACAAATTAAAACAAAGACAAAACTCTTTTATTCCTCCCATGTGGCACCTCCCAATGTGAGGCCTTCAAGCCAGTTGTGCACATGGGCCTCCTCCATGAAATCCTACAAGATCTAGCCGTCGGATGTCTTCACCATGATGGATCAACGGTGGATTTTCCATTTCTTCGCGATCAAACCCTGGGCATTGTTCATCCATCCAAATTAGAGCTTGATCCATCATTCTGCGCCCTCTTCTTTGATAAACCTTATAAGAACGAGAGGGATCGGATATGATGTCCCCATCAATCTGTTTTTGTTTTTTTCATCCTTTTTTTTTTTTTCAGAAGACAAGGGTATTGCTCATGTTATCCAGACATAAGAAACCTCGTTTACACCGAAACCTAATTATCTAGACTTAGGGTTGTAAATGGGTACCCAATTCTCCAACAACCCGAAGGTTCCAACCCAAAAAAAAAAAAAAAAAACCACTAGGTTTGGGTCCTCATTTGGATTCCAATAAATTAATGGGTCCAGTTTTGGGTACTAATTTTGGACCCAAATCATAAACGGGTCCGGTTCCAAAACAAACCCAATCTAGACCCGTGGACCCAAGACCTAGCCCAATTCCACGATATAAACCTGAAATTTCCAAGCCCCAGCCATTTCCCTCTTTCGTTTTTCATTTCCCTCTTTTGATTTGTATGAGAAGGGATCTCTTGTTTTCTCCTCCGCAGCACTACCTTAATCTCGACAGAAGAATCAAAGCCTCCATGTTCAACCCCGCTACTTCTTCCCTTAATCTCTTCCTCAACCATTAGGAATGGGGATTTTGTAGGTTGATTTAGGGTTTCAAAACAATGCAACTATACCCTCCTCTGCTCAGGTTTTCTTACTTTCCTCAACTATGGTAGGCGAGCTAGTGATGAGGAGGGCCTCGGTCAAACACAGTGCTTGCAGTGGAGATGGCTTCGTCGTGGTACACTTGGCAACAATAGAGATGTTGGAGTGCATGTCAATTTCAAGTATGCCCCTTGGATTTATGGTTTTGGATTTCGGCAGTAGTGGGTTTTCTTGAATTTATGGTTTTGGTCTAGAAATGATGGTGTTTGATGGCTTGGATTTTCTAGAAGTTATGGGCTCTGGATTTTCTGGAAGTGATAGGTTTGATGGTCTGGAAGTGATGGGTTATGGATTCTCAGTAAGTGATGATGGTTGATGCATGGTTTTGAGTTTGGGTAGTAGTTGGTTTTTTGGAAGTGATGGGGTTTGATGGTCTGGGGGTTTCTAGAAGTGATGGGGTTTGATGGTTGTGTTAAGGTAGTTGGATTCTATCAAGATTGGAGAGGATTTTGACAACCGATGGAAGATGGGGTTGAAGGAAATTTTTTATGGGAACTGGAACCAGACACGGACCCATCCCATACATGGAATCCGTTCCAGTTCTGGTTCCTGCTATACTTACCGAAACCAATTCCGGTTTCGGTTCCACCTTGGACCCAAACTGGAACTGACCCATTTATAACCCTACCTAGACTTGGTTCATAAAGGATCCAAATGGGCCTTTAGGAGACGAACTCAAAGAAACCACACATTAAAACTAGATGCATATATCTGGTTTAGTTTGCCTGTCCTTTTCGAATAGTTCTGTTTTGATCATTCAGCATCCCCCCGTGACTTTTTTGTCATTCCATTCCAACCATTCCAATGAGGGGCAACCACATGCTATGTTAATGCAGAATGATATTACTCACAAGATAATTCAAGAGTCAAAGACCTGTGAAGACCATCAAATTTCCTCGTGTAGTGGGATTTGTTTGCATCAAAACTTTGAAAATTTTACACCCTCTAACACTGTTGGATGCAAACCCATGACATAGGAAGGAAGGAAGACCTAAAAGGTGGCCATTAAATCAAACAAACAATGGGAATAAGAAATTACATTACACAAAGCCTCTCCCCCTAGAATAGAAAAAAAGGGTAATTTGGTAGGTACTTTTACAAGTTCCATTAACAGACATCCATTTTTCACTTTAGTTATGAGTTTAGGTAGGTTTAGTGCAAAACTTTAAATTACGTGGTGGCACTTTAGAGTCGAGTCTAAGTACAGAGGGTAAATTGCTATTTTCCCTAAAATAAAATAAAAATCTAATGACAAAATTAATTAATAAAAACCTTAAATCTATTTGGGCCCTTTCCACAAGTGGCCATTGAGGTCTACACTACATCATTCTCCCTGGCTTGGAAATATTACTCAACCTCGAATTCGGTAAATGTCTGCCAAGGTTGAAGATCAAACGAACGAACTTCTACTTTGTTAGTTGATCTGCAACTTCTATGTACACTTCCATGTATAATATCTTTGCATGGCACGTCATGTGTGGAAGCTGCATCATCAAATCAATATCGTTGACTAGCCGTTCGTCATCTCCCAATTTCCATCATTGATTCCCTAAGACAAAATCAATGTGAGAATTTATGTGGAGGATAGCAACAACTTGTTCTTCTTGCCTCAGTGTTTGCACTTCTTGATCACTAATACTTATAGGATAAATTTCGAGGCCAAGTGTAGATGTGAAATCTTCTGTGTTTTGCTCTAGCTTTTTGGACTGCATATCCTCTGTCGCTGATTGCGTAACATGGTCTGCCATTATTGTGGAGACTTTTCTTCTTGAGGCAAAATGTTTACCAGATGAGACCTTTTAAACATCCGCTCCACGCAAATTGCTTCCCCATATGCTTCATGAAATGTTCTTTCTGTCATTCATTCTCTCCACTATATCTAGTCTCAACTTTGAGGAAACTAATTAAGTCGTGCTCCTCATCATCTTCTAATCCACACTTATCTTGGAGCCATGAAAACATGTCACCATAGTCAAAAAATGACATTTCTCCTTGTTTCAAATTAAGAAACGATCGAAAATAGACTTCGTTTTAAAAATACCATGAGCCATATTTATCTGCATAATGTATAGTTTAAGTATGTTGAAGATTGTGGTATCATAGAGTTTCATCGTGGATTAAAGAACGAACGAACCTAATATAAAGTTTGTACTCCACAAACACGCTGGCAACAACAGTTCTCAAATCTGACAGTAGATGACCCCAATATCGAAAAACAAAGTCTAGCCCTTGATTTGATCAAATCTGCACCGTTGCTGGAAGCAAAATTTGACGATGTAGACTAATGATGGCAGCAATATTCTATTGCTTGGGGTTTTTTGTTTTTCTGGGCTTTCAAAGGCCAAGCAAGCCAACCTAAGCCTGAGTGGACAAGCCCAAAAACAAAATGGAATGATGTTGCACATGACACAAAAAGTGCACATGAGGCACTTTGCTACCTCATGTCTGTTGCCTAAAGGAAACAGGTTTCAATCCCTTTTTGTCTTTCCTAAAGCTTTGTCGAATGGAAAAGGGCAACAATGAGCTTTGTCAGTGATGAACAAGGTGACGACAATTTTGCGGCATTGGCAAGCGTCAAGCAAATGACCAACAGACGACAACCATGGGTGCTAGGCACACCACCTCTCTTCTTCTCCTATTCTCCTTCATCTTTGTCTTCTTCCTTTATTTGGCTTCTCGCTGTGCTCTCTTCTCTCTTGTTTGTTTCTTTTTTTTTTTTTATGGGTTGGGTTTTGAAGGATGGAGTGGGGGCTAACTCTTGGGCAGAGAGCGGGAATAGGACATGGGGGGGGTGTAGGACTAGGTAGCGGACAATGGCCAAGATGGTGGGTGTAGGGGTGTTAAGGTTTCGGGAATGGTGAGTTTGGGGTCGCCAATGGGTGGAGTAAGATCGGCACAGAGGACTGAACTTTGAGTTTCAATGGCAAAGGATAAGATTTGGTTTGGCAAACAGTCTGCGACCAAAGTGGTGCTAAAGGTTGGGGGATGATGGGTTGTCGTAACGGGTGACGCAGGGACTGAAGATGGGTGTTTGTGATTGGGACGAAGGTGGAAGATTGGTTGGTGGAGATGAACGGAATGCGAGGGGTGGGGGTAATCACACCAACAATCAATGGATCGTTCAGTTCTAATACCAATTGATGTAGGCCCTAGGGTTAGGGCTTGCAGGAAGTACTGAAACACAATCATGTGTCCAAGAACACTTCAAATCGTCTTCAAGAAAACTTCAAGATATGAGGATACACCTCCAGGGTTAAAACCCACCAATCTATTCAATTATTAAGTCTCAATAATTCTTCACTACAATGCCATATAAATAAGAAAAGATAACTTACAGACTAAGAAACCTAATTAAACAAGGAAACTAAATAATAAGAGAAACCTAATCCCAATTACAATCCATAAAATAAAATAAAATTCTAATGACATAATTACTTAGGGGGTGTTTGGAAAGCATATATTTTAAAAGATTTTACTATATTATATCCTAGTTTAGAATATAATCTGAACACATAAAAAGTGTTTGGGTATCTTAGAAGATATCTACAATATCTTACATTCTAAGATATCTAAAATATCTCACTTTCTTGCAAAAACCTTCAAACTGAAATATTTAGGTATTTGCTATATAAAATAATCTTAAAGGTATATTGAAATATATATAAATTGCTAAACACTATAAAGTGACACAATATTATAACATGATACTACTTTTTCTGTGATAATGAAAACTTACAATATTCAAATCTGGTGATATTATATTCTGCATTTACCCAAACACCCACTTAATAAAAACCCTTAATCCATTTGGGCCCTACACATGTGGCCATCAAGGTCTATACTGCATCACAATTGTTCTTCCATATAGTCAGCCAATCTCCAAGGGTAGCAACAGTTCTTGGTCAACATAAATCCAGTCACTAGTTCTCCTCCACCACAACATGCCAGTCCAGCATTTTAGTCAATACCAAAAAAAAATTATGTAATAGTGCACATCAGAAATATAAAATCCAATCTCATGTGCAGTTTCATACAATTGAATGCGCCATAGGCTGATGATATTGCATCAGTTGTCTCCCGCTTGCCCATGCATGGGACACTTGCTACTACATCACCAGTGGCAGGATTATGGACCTGCCATGGAAGAATAGGTTCAACTTCAAGCAATTTCTCAATACCACTCAAGAAAAAACTACAAGAAATGGAAGATATGTAAAGCATACTCAACCAAAAAGAGATGCAATCTTGTTTCAGAAGCCAAATCAGACAAAATATTGAAAAAATAATGCTATCTGTTTAGAAGCCATTTACATGTCTTCAATATTTAGTAAAGTTTTGACTTAATTAAATTTATGAGCTTCTCAGATTTAGGAAAAACCTTGAATGTTGAAAATTAAAATTTGGCCAAACTGCTAAAACTGAGATTTGAACACTGCAAAAAACTGAAAATCGAATTTGAACTGGAATATTGAATTTTTGTCCCTTTGGAATTTGAATTTGTATATATTTTTATTGGATTCTAAAGGGGGTATAACCTAATCTAGATTAAGCATCTTTAGACTTTTTCAATTACTTAAATAATATTTAACTTGCAAACTAGCCCATGTTTAGCACAGGTGTGTCCGTAACATTTCAAAATGATCATCCATACATTTAAAATTAAACATTTTGGTAGCCAGTGATCCATCATGTGCCACAACAATGGGGTGACTTCCAGAATTGCTAAGTAATACTGTAATAGTTATTAGATCACTGGTGAAGTGGCTCACTGATTTGAAACTTGTGAGTGGCCCATTGATTTGAAACTCTAGATCTACCACACATGCACAATTTGGGGTCGTTTGTTTCGTACACATGTTCTATGTAAATATAATTTACATATGTGATTGTTGAGTGCGTAAGCTTTACACATGTTTCTATCTACAACGTTTGTCTACTAGCATCATTTTCACGTCATTTACGTATGTTCTTCTTTTTACCATGTTTGTTTCAACATGCATAAATGTGATAAAATTGTTTTTATAAATTATATTTATATTTAAATAAATTTGAATAAAGAAAAAAAAACAAGAATTGAACATATAAAGCTACCACTTTTTTAGCAACAACAAAAAAATAGCCAGCATTTTAAATATTGAATGAAGACCATTATAAAATTCTATCATCGTAGAGAAATTATCGATTTTCTCATCCATTTGATTGGATCTCAAGTAAAATCCATTGGCATATAACTTTTAAATATGAGAATTATGAGAATTAATACAAGTGGCCATCATGCATAAAGCCTGAATGCTTAAAAACTTAACCTCAATACCTGCAAATGAATGTCCATACTCTCTATTTTACTATTTTGCAATTCAATACAGACAAAAAGCCTCATACCAACAATTTCAATGTATTTAAAAAAAAAGGTATAACATGTAAATGACACATTTATATTTCAAAAGATAGATGTGGTTTTTTTTTCAAATTTTCCAAGATGAATCTCTCAATAAAAAAAAGAAAGAAATTTAAATATGTAAATTCTTCAAGCTCTTCTATTGGCATTGGCATTAGCATTCCACATCTCTAATGCTATTACATCTCATAAGCGATAAGCATATTGGCTATCAGATTCGTTAGCAGCTACTACACCCAAATGATCTTCACCATTGTCGTCATCAATGTTTAGTGTTTCTTGATGATGACATTCATAAAATTTACCATTCCTGGGATTTCTCTTCATGATAAAGTTGTGAAATAGATCACATGCATTGACAATCTTTACTTGTGTCCTTATAGGATAGTTTCAAGGTATATGATTCAGGATTGGAAATCGTTCCTTCCAGTCATATAGTAATAGTCATGGTCTGTTACCATCCTTCAATCTCTCATTTGCTATCCCCCTGACACGATGGATCATTCGCATATGCTTGATCATGATAAAATTAACTTGGCATAGTTTCATTGTTAAGTACAAATTAATAAAATCAAGATAATATGCAAGATATAGTGACACAAAAAAGTGAGGGGAATTTAAACTACATAGTTATCTCTTGTAAGTTTCAATGCACAGGTGTCTCTCACGGCTCTTATGACAGGTAGAAGATAAGCCATTGGCATCAACTTTCATGATGCCAGCACCGGTAGGGGGCTTCTCGAATCTAGTGGGTTTCCACACCATTGGTATCAAGTTTCATGATGCCAGCACATGTTCTTCCATGATTGGAGTGCCAATCTTCACAAACCCAATCTAGAAACCCATGTACATGACCACCATCAGAATTCAAAACTTTATATAAAACCCAAACATAATGAAAGCATAGATTCAAAAGTAGAAATAAGAGAGAAAAAACTACACAATTATTGTTACAGAAACCCAGAATCTCTATATGGTTCTGAAACAAGACATGTTGGATTCAAAGGAATAATGCATATTAATTTAATATTGACTCCAATACATACATGAGGAAAAGGCACCCGATTGTACTTGTATTGATAGAATGGAAGATGTGTTGCAAAGAAGAACTTCTCTATGCCGTTTCACACGACCAAAAACCAGAAACGTACTAAGAGAAAGATAAAGCAGACTGGAAGAGAGACTGACCGAGAAAGGGAGATCGAGTGGGAGAGATTGAGTGGGAAAGAGAGACCAACAGGGAGAGGAGAAAGAAGCAAATAGGATGGGAAGGAAAGAGCTTTTTCCTTTTCTTTTTTTTTTTTCTTTCATAAAAAAAGGAAAGAGATCTTCGGAGTGGTGGGGAAAATGTATATGGAAGGGTCAAAAAAAAGAAAAACACGAAAGAAGCACAGGAGGAAATCGAACCGAATACCACTCATGACGTAAATCACCGTCCGACTCTATGATGCGTTTTCGTTGCACATGTGGCTAGGCTATTCTCTGATTGACCATCTCTTGAGGTGTTCAAATAAAGTGACTCATTATCACATCATTTACACACCACATGTTTAAATGATTGCAAACAAACATGACTGATGTGGAATCACAACGATGTTCACTAATTACACATGTAAATACGTGCAAACAAATGACACCTTAACGATTCATGGTCATCTCATTAATAAATTTATTAAAAATTAGTATAATTAAATTTATTCTGAAGACTCAATTAAGTTCCTTTTTCACTACAGAGAAAAATATATGAATTCCAAATCCAACCTAAAACATTTACAGACAACAATTTGGTGTAAATACAACAAAAATGCTAATCCCATAATTTAACAGTTTTCATTGGAACCAACAAACACTTAAAATTTCTTTTAGAAAGAAAACTAAAAAAGGAAAAGAATATGAAAATACCCCTTTCTACAAACCAAGAGGTGGAGTAGAATGTTAGTAAGAGAAGTAGATTAGGCTAGAAATGGAATAAGAGAATATGGAGAAACCAAGTTGTTGTTGAGAGCCACCCCCCCCCCCCCCCCCCCCCCCCCCCTCCTCTTTCCCCAAAATTCCTGGAATGGGAGTAAGAGAAGTAGATTAGGTTAGAAATGCAATAAGAGAATATGGAGAAACAAAGTTGTTGTTGACAACCACTTACTCTAAAAGCTCAAGCTGATAGAGAACAATGGCTATCAAATGTGTGGTAGAACAACATACACACAATGCCTTCCGTGAGAGAATATAGGCACCAAGGCACAACACAACCCTGAGACTCAAAAACTTCCCACTCTTATATGATATTAAATTTCCTCTGCTAACCAATCCTACCATAACCTCAAGTGTTAAGTAGAGGCTACGGAAATACTTTTCAATAGTTGTTGCATAAGAAAGGGAAACATAAAGAGGAGAATTGACATGAGTGGCTGCATGTTAAAAGTGGAGTACATGGGAGTAACAAGGGGTAACAGACGGGAGATGAGAGTTGCATAAAAAGTGGAGATAGAACATGCAATGATTCAAGATGGAGGGATGACTACTTATCAAAATTATAAAGTACGGACAAAACTCAATCCAATCCCCTTCGCTTTAATAAAATTTAATGTAAGTAAGGTGGTCACGTGGGGAAAAAAGGCAAAAGGATATAAACCTTCACCGGTCTACCTCTAGTCCTAAATAACTTAAAAGTCCTATCTAACCCTAACCAGCGTAGAAATCCTATCTAACCAAACCAGCCTAACCTTAACCCTAACCTACTTAAGTGTCCTATAAATAGGATTGTCAGCCCCAAGTGCAAAACGAGGATAAGAGAGATGAAGAGGAAAAGAGAACTGAAAAGAGTAAAAGAGGAAGAGAGAAGGGAAGAGAGAAGAAGAAGAGAACATGAAATCATTGAGTTCCTAAAGATCCACAAAACGGTAACTAGTTAGTCAGATAATTAGGTGCCATTTTCCTTTGCATTTAATTAGTCAGATAGTTTATTTTCATTTCGTTGGCCTAGGTTTTTTATAGAGGCCATGTAATTAAAATACTTTTGTAATATTTTCTAAAACCTAACTTTAGTAAACACATGATGTGTTTTGCTCTTAAATGTCTTTATCTGTACCATCTGCTTTTTATGGAGCTTCCCTGTGTTTATCGGTGGACCGAGGAAATGTTCTTGCATCACCACGGACTTCGATCTTGCAGGACCATGATTGGGGGCCTCATTGTATGGTTTATTAAGAAAATTGTTAAGTGGCTGCTAATCGTGGCTGCTAATCCTAAGCATAATCCTCGCCGTGCTCATTAGCAGAAGCATGACAATCTCCATCATCTTCTCAAGCTCTTGTGACCGGCAGCCCACATTCATGCAAGGCTAGCCACCATTTGCAGCTCCCCAGCTCTAATTTCAGAATTCATAGGCTCCTGTTAGGCCCCATATCTTACTTGCGTGCTTTCTACTAGTTCATCAGGTTTAGATGGGTAAATTAGCTAGTTTCCAGGGGGTTGAAATAGCTATTACTTACCTGACATGTAATCCAAGAGCTATATTATTTCCCTTTGTTGGATTCTCAACTAATTTCCATGAGTTTAAAGATTTCGACTCGCCTGACCATCTTGGCCTAGTCAGGTGGACTCAAATGACATCATGTAAACCCAAAATCTGAAGGGGTCTAACACCAATTAAACCCGATCAGACGCAACCAATTTCCAAATCAGTGAGGCAAGTTGAGTTTCTGGGCTACTATCCATCAGGAAGCATCTGTACTGCATCCACGTGTGATTAAAAACCAATGGACTTTTCATTAGGACAAAGGTAACCTAAACGATTATCATCAATCCCCACGTACCAAGTACCCAAATACATGACGAAGCAATTGCAGTAAACAGAGAGAATTCATACTAATAGTTAGTACCGCACAAACCTTGATTGATTTTCCATCGTAAGCGTCCATCCATATCCCTCCAATAAGGCCCTGCGTCTTCAATAGCCCGGATTCGGCCACCCGATCTAAAGCACTTTTCCTGTCCATGCTCATCTGACCATCCAAATCACTCTCAAAATCAATCAACATCTAGTGTAAACATCATGGAATATGGTTTGAAGAGGTGAGAAAGGAATTGTTACCCGGCGAATGTGAATGTGGTGATGATGGGCAGCGAAGATGGCATTTAGAGTGGAAGAAAGGGGGCTGCAGTTGCGGAGAAAGATGGGTCTAGAAGCCCACATGTCGAAAAGGGGGAAGCAACGAGGGGGGTGGCGTTGACGGGGCGATGGAATGGAGAGACTGGTCGAGACGGGTCGGAGGACGTATTATTATCCAGGGGCTAACTCGCCTGCCTTGAAATGAGAGCCGGTCGGTCGGATAGCTGATGTTTGTGCATGTATAGTTCGCTTGGCTGGGAGTGGGGCGAAGGCTGTCATCATCCGTCGGCATGGTAGTGTGGCAAACTGAGTGACCCACTCACGGCGGACGGAGGAGATAAGGACGAATTTAAACATGATGTAGAATTTTGCATTTTGAGGGGCTTTAGATTTGAGGTGACCCCACTAGGAGTGTGGCATTTGGGGATTTTGTCCTAAACAGTAAATCAACTATTAGTTAACCTGAACAAAGGTAGCAACTATTAAAATTTAGCGCTACTATTAAAAAAAAAAAGCTAGAATCAAAATATGTATTTGGTAATGTAAAAATATATTTTGAATAAACTTTTTTAAATTAGTAGTTGAAAGGTTTTCACAAATATCTAGAGTGCTACATGGTATCAAGCGTTGAAATTTAACTCCATAGCTATACTCATTCTTCTAAAGAGATCTAATGGTTTTGATCTTGTATTGGGGCCCACAAATTTCAAAAAAATTAGATCAAGTAATTCACGTTGTCTTAGTAAATATCTTAAGTTTGGTGATGATCCATCAGCTGAAATTGATCTCAAAGTGATCATTGACATTATAAACTTTTTTAACAGTTTGGATATAACTTATTGTCCCAATAATAATAATAATAATAATAAAGAAAAAAAAAGGTCTAATTCAAAATTAACATGTTACATCCATAGTTGAAAATGTTTTACAAATTTTTTGAACTCCGCAAGGCATCGAACCTTGAGAGCAAACCCCATAACCATGTTCATCCTTCCAAATGTTTCCAACGGTTTGGATCTTGTGTTTGGGCCTTATAGAATTCAAAAATAATATTCAATAGTTCACTTTTTTGCACATATCTCAAAATTGGTGATGATCCAACGGTTGAAATTCAGAGGCATGATCATGTTTGATCTCGTAAAGATTTTCAACAGTTTGGATCTCAATTTACTCTATCATATAATTAAAAAAAGGGGACTGGGCATGACCAACCCCAATCTACTATAGCTCTGCCTCTTAATTTTTGCATCTATTTATCAAGTTCCTTATGAAAGGGGATGTGGAAAAGAAATGCATTGCCTTTACTTCTCTAAAGTGAGAAGAGGCTAGAATGAGGTGACAAACACTCTATTGTCTCAAATGTCTGCTAGTTTTAGAAAGACGGAGGAGTAGAGGGAAAAAATAGACTTACTAAACAAGGGTTAAGACTACCACAAAAAGTGTACAATATGTATGTACAGAGGAATGTTCACATGCATTCATCCTTCACTACAGGGTAGGGCTGTCAAAGGGCTGGCCCGGGCCAAACTGAGGTAAGCCCTTATCCTACTCTCATATGTGCAAGCCAAACCTAAGCAAGCAAAAACCCTCAACTTTCACAATGTAATCAGCCCGAAAAGTGCTATGAAATGCAACAGATTCAAGTCCAACATTCAGATATTTTAAGCATAAACAGAATGAGAAAATAATTACGGTTCATCATTAATTTCCCTTTGTTTACATAGGTTCAATGCTCTGACCTCTGGGATGCAAGTTGTTTTACAAGTTTTAAAAATTTACAACCCCTCTCTCTAGTCTCGGGTGTGATCCAAACTCAAAATTTACAAGAAAATTTATGAAGAAGGAGCCAAAATTCAAAAAAGAAAAAAAAAACCAAAGGCAAGGAGGGGATGACCATGGCCCCCAGTGGTCATTAACAGACAGTGGCCGAAATGGCCACTGTTTGTCCCTTTTTTCACTCTATTTCACTTTTGTGATGTCTTTAAAGTGCTGAAACTTGTGCTTTTCAACTTTTTGAGTGTCGAATGACTGCCAAGGTGCTTAATTTGGCCTTGGAATAGACTAAACCTTTGGTAATTATCACTTTTTTGTTACAGATTATTTTTGTACAAATCTGAAAAAGTGCTTTCTACAAGCAAACTGAGGTCAAAGTTGTGTTATTATGATTATATAATTTTCAAAGAATAGAATGAAGCCTAAGGAGGCTTGTTCACAACCTTAAAAAGGGCCTAAAGCCCTTCTAAGTGAGAAAACAAAAGCAATGCAGTTTCATCCTTTGTATGCTTGATGGCCCTTGCATCCTGCTTCTTTAAGTTGTATACATGCTTCTTTTCCTTCTCTAAACCATTTCTAACCTTAAGTTGGTGAGAAGGAGAAGAACAAGTGAACTTATAGTGCTAGAAGTGCTTGAAAAGCATTGTGAATTCCCTTATAACTTACTTACACTTGATTTTAATCTTTCGAGCTTGTTTGGAACTTCTTCCCAAGTGCCAAAACTTGCATTTTATAAACTTCAGTGGTAGTTTAGGAGCTATGGGAGGTTGGAATTCAAACTAAAGTGGAGAAAACCACTAAAAACTACCGAAAACCACTTCACAGATGTGAGGTTACAGATAGGCTCAAATTTGGGTTTTTTCTCATATGTGACCTGTTTTCATCTGTTTAGGACTTGAACATGTTCAATCTTCACAAAACTTGGAGAGATGTTTTCTAACACTGTTTTGAGTGTGTCATAGAAATTTTAGCTTGTTTTAACATTCTAAAGTTGGTTAACTCCCTCGTTGACTTTTCATGAAAATGGACCCTCATTTCAACTAACTTAGAAGGAGTAATGTTAGGAGCATCTTGATGTGTTCATCCAAATTCCAAATGGTTTGGATTTGTGGAAGTAGGATTTTGACCAGTGACCCACTTGTTGCATGTTCTAAGTCAATGTTCTCTTGTATTGCAGGCAATTAGCTTGTTTTCTACCCGAATGATATTCAATTGATTTGAAACTTTGAGGAATTGATTTTAAGAAAATTTTGAGTCTCTGATCCAAATTTCAATAGCTTTAGCCTCCTAGAAATAAGATTTTTGGTCAGTGACCCCCATGACTTAAGGGTCACGGACTCCTAGCAACCTGTATTTGAAGTAGGATTAGACGAAGTCCTCTTGGCTTGAAAATTTGCAAAACTACTTCTGAGCATGACTTAAGCTTTATGTCCAAATTTCATCAACCTCAGTCGCCTCGAAACAAGACTTTGGTTAATGACCCCATGGCTTGGGGGTCATTGACCCAAAGTTATCATGTTTGTTGACTTTGGGTCAAATAATATTTACTTAACCTGAAATTTTGTACAATCCCTCTTGAATATAATTTGAGCTTTCTCTAGGAGTTTTAGCTGATTCTGACATGTGGAAGTGTCTATTGTCACAGTGACCTCAAAGAGCTAGAAAACAGTCACTGAAGTTTGAATTTGAACTGAAATGAAGTCCAAATGCTCTTAAAATTTGAAGCATCATTTCTAAGCATAATTTGGAGCTGCCATATGATTTTCAGCCACTTTAGTAACTCAGAATCTTGAGTATGTTCAATGGCCCTTAAACTTTGAGTCAATAAACTTTGAATTTGAAGTTTGGTGGGCTAAGTGACCAATTGAAGTCTGTCACCTTTTAATTCAATCTGTTGCACCTTAAGCCCATTCAAAGTCTTCTTAATGAGCTGCATCAGTTCTGAACATTTGGATGCAACACTTGACTCAGCATTCCACAATCCTAGGGTTATGTGCCCTTGGCTTGAAATTTGCTTATAATGTCTTAACTGCAACATTTGTAATTTTTTATGAGTCAATAAATGCCCCATCGAGCTACAATGATTAAAGTATGACAATCATTGCGGCTCCAAATAACCAATTTGTGAGAATGATGAATGGCTTGATGGAAAAAAGGTAGTCTTGTCAAGATAGGTTGTAAGCCTATACTTGAAAGTTTGATAAAAAAACCATGGAGGGTTTGATGATGGATGTTGACCCATAAAAAATTACAAATGTTGTAGTAAAGACATTTCAAGCAAATTCCAAACCGAAGGTACATAATCCCTAGAGTTGTGGAATGACAAATCGAATACTATATCTAGATGTTCAGAGCTGATGCAATCCACTTGGAAGACTTCAGATAAACTCGAAGTGCAGCAATTCCAATTCCAGAGTTAGTGAACTTCATTTGGTCACTTGACTCACTAAACTTCAAATTTAAGATTCATTGGCTCAGAGGCTAAAGGCCATTGAACACATTCAAGCTTTGGGGCTACCAAAGTGGCTGAAAATCACATGGCAACTCCAGAACATGCTTGGGAATGATACTTCAAAGTTTCAAAGTATTTGGACTTCATCTCGGCTCAAACCAGGCTTCAGTGACTGTTTACTACCTCCTTGCGGGTCACTGCAGAAATTGACACTTCTACATGTCAAAACGAGTTGAAACTCATGGGGATGCCTTCAAGTATATTGAAAGACTATCCTTTAAAGTTTCAAAGTATTTGGTCATCATTTGGACCCAAACTCAGTTCAAATGGTCATCTACTAAGTTTTGTGGGGTCACTGTGCAAAGTAACACCTCATAAAAATCAAATTAGTTGAAACTCATGGAGGAACCTCAAATTATGTTTAAGAGAGGCTCTATAAAATTTCATTTCAAACGGACATCATTCGACCCAAAGTCTACAAACATTTCAACTTAGGGTTAGTGACCCCGAGTCATGGGGGTCACTAATCAAAGTCCTGTTTGCTAATGGCCTAAATTGATGAAATTTGGGCACAGAGCTTCAGTCATTCTCAAAAGGCATTCTACAAATTTTCAAGTCAAAAGGATTTCATTTGAGCCTACTTCAATTATATGTCAGCTAGGAGTTCATGACTTACAAGATATGGGAGTCACTGACCAAAGTCTTATTTCTAGAAGGCCAAATCTAATGAAATTCAAAAAAGAGATTCAAAATATATTCGAAGTTAATTCTCTAAAATTTCAAGTCATTTAAAAAGCATTCGGGTAGAAAACAAGATAACTACCTACAGTGTAAGGTGAATAATAACTTACAACATGCAACAAGTGGGTCGCGGTTTGAAATCCTACTTCCACAAATCCAAACTATATGAAATTTGGATGGAAACTCCAAGATACCCCTAACATTAGTCTCTCCAAGTTTCAAACCAAATCGAGATCATTTGGGCCTCAAACAGTTGAAACAAGGGCTCATTTTTATAAAAAAATCAACAGGGAAGTTAACTAACTTCAAAAGGTCAAAATGGGCTGAAATTTTTATGAAACACTCAAAATAATGTCAAAAAGCATCCCCCTAAGTTTCATGAAGATCGGACATCATTTGGCCCTAAACGGGTGAAAACGGGTCACATGTGCAAAAAGTCCAAAATGGAACCTGTCAGTGACCGTGACTGCAGTCACTGACACCTATAGGGCAGTTCTCTGCATTTTCATTGGTTTCCTCTACTTTCTTTTGAACCTCAACTTCCCATAACTCCCTAAACCAGTTTTGAAATCTATAAAAGGGAGGTTTTAACACTTGGGAAGGGTAACAGACACTAGTTCCAAAGTATCAGAGACAAAATCCAAGGTTCTAAGAGTTCTAAGCAAGATCAAGCAAGTCACAAGGCACTCCAAGTACTCCCAACCCGCATCTTCTTCTCCTTCTCACTAACTTGAGGTGAGAAATGGCTCATAAAAGGAGAAGGAGCATGTGTATGTTTTAGATAAGACAATGTATGTTTTAGATAAGACAATGTTTAAGTTTCATCAAGCATATAAAGGATGAAATCAATTCCTTTGTTTTTCTCACTTGGGAGGGTTTTGGGGGCATCCCGGAAGTTGTGAACAAGCCTCCTCAGGCTTTATTCTATCTTTTGAAAATTATAGGTTTAGAATGACACAACTTTAGCTCCATTTTGCTTACATACAGCACCATTTTCAGATTTGTACAAAAAAAGTCCGTAACAAAAAATGATGATCACCAAATGCTTTGATCGATTCCATGGCCAAACCAAACCCTCTTGATGGTCATTCAGCACTCCAAAGACAAAACAAAAAAAAAAGGTTTTAGCATCTGGAAGTGTCATAGAAGCAAAACAAAAGAACAAAAGAGGAAAACAGTGGCCGAAATGGCCGCTGCTAGTGACCATGGCCCACGGTCACTTTTCACTGTCTTCCTCTTTTTCATATTTTTTCCATTTTTTCATGTATTTTTTTATACTTTCTGAATTTAAATCACATCTGAGACTAGAGGGAGGGGTTTTAAATGTTTAAAAACTTGTAAACAACCTCTATCTCTGCAGTTACAGCATTTGAACCCATGTAAACAAAAGGGAAAATAATGATAAACTGTAGTCATTTTCCATTCTTCTTAACGCTTGAAGTGTGTGAATATTGGACTTGAATCCATTGCATTTCATATCACGTTTTCGAGCTTGATCAGAAGGTTGGCGCCGTCTGTAGGAAACCTATTTTTGCTCTAATTTGTGATCAAATTTGACAAAAAAACATGAAAATTGGCTAAAATGCATGAAAAGTGCTAAAAAAAGTACTTAAATGTGTTGCTGTTAGCCAGTGACTGCGGGATGTTGCGTAAAATAGCTTATGACCACGGGATGCCGTGTAAAATGATTATGATTGTGGGAGACTATACAAAAAGTATTGTGGCCATGGGAGACAATGTAAAATAGGCAGTGACCATGGGCCTGTGGTCACTAACATGTTTTATCTCCAAATTGACTTATTTGACTTTTGAAGACACCTATGCAAGACCTTGATGTTGATGATTGGTTTGGGAGCTTAAATGAAGGTATTATGCACCTCAAAGTGCATCCTTTTATCATTTCAATGAAGGCATTAGGCATCTCGAAGTACATACTTTTACCATTTAATTGAAGGAACTTTGCACATCTATGTGCACGGACTAAATCAACACCCTTTTATACACTATAAGAGTGGAGATTCAGTCTAAAAGGCTTCAATCCAAATAAATGTTTTTATTAAATTAATAATAAGACCAACGACATTGCAGTCATGCATTGTCCGGCGTCATGCACTGTTGGATTCTGTGTGATCATTATGGTAATGGTGCAAGCTTGATCCTGTGAGACCTATCCCTTTGATTAAATCCAACCCTCTCTTGCTTATAAGTCTGACACTGATAGCCTTAAAATGCTACCAAGATTTTGGTAGCCAGGTCTAGTTAGCTTAGTATGCTTTTAAGCCTACCTATATGGTCCCAAAATGTTACAGAAATTCTAACAGCTAGGACAGTCAGGATAGTACAATGAGATAGGGTTTATGCCTATGTTAGGCCATTCTGGTTCAAAACTATGTTGGTTCAGATGGCATTCATAAACCATTCTGGCTAGCCAAAGAGGTAGCCATGTTGGTTATGACACTAATGTAGTCCTTTGTCTGCCTTTTTTGTAGAGATATCATGGATTCTTCAATCATCACTTTCGACGAGGCTAAGGAGAGGCTATTCAAAATCTACACGACCCAAAACAAATCATCTGCAAGAGCGAAAACGATGGCTCGAACTGACTCTGCTACCCCTACATCGAGCGTCTTAGTCTTCTAAAGATTCTCTACTCCCATGGGCTCCATGACTTCAACTAATCTGAATGGGTCATTAGTGACCTCAAAATCCATAAAGAAGACTAAGACTCCTAAACCCTGGGTTTCCAATATGCCCAGAATTTGTTTGAAGTTTTTAACAAGTTTAAGAGGAACCTAAACACAAACTGAAGTTAGGAGTAGGGCTGTCAAATGGTCGGGCCCGGGCCGGGCTTAGGTAAGCCCTTATCCTCCCCTCACATGTGAGGGCTGGGCCTAACTGAACAAAGGCCTTCGACTTTTACTACGGGCCTATAATTTTTAGGCTGTTACCCAACCCTCAAGGGCTAGGGCCGGGCCAGGGCCAAAAGAAAGGAGAACTTTTTTTCTTTAATGGAAATAAATCTTTTATATGCAACAGCCTATACCACCACCACCAACCAATCTTATACAAACCCTCCTCCTTTGTCCAGGCTGGGGACCTGCAATGCAATGCAAAAGGCAGCATGGCAAAGTTAAAAACTTTTTTTAAGGCATTGGTGGTGGCATTTAGAACATAGGAGCGTTTAAGGCTTTTTCTTTTTACCTTTGTCGATGAGAGGGAGTTGCTTATATACAATGACATTTAGGGCTTTATCTTTTAAAAGACGAAAATGCCCCTCAAATGTTACTGTTTTATGGCTGTTGGCTGGGTATTTTGATAATTTCTCACAAAGTGAAAAGTGGAAAACACTTGGCTGTAGCATGGACATGGCTTTTGTTAAAAAGTTTAATAGGCTCAAAAGGCTTGTGTATATTATATGTTTTATATTAAAATTCAATAAACAATGGGCTAGGTCGGGCCGCCTCGAGCCTGATTAGTCAAGCCTAAGCTCAGCCCTATAGATGCGGGCTTTTAAAAATAGAGCCCTATCCTACGCTCGGGCTTGAGATGAAAAAAATAAGCCCTTGTTTTGACAGCCCTAGTTAGGAGGCAATAGTTTTCATATCATCAAGCCTCATCTTGGGGCAAGGTAGGTCCGGTTCATGGATCACAAGTCAATAGCACTTGGTCAGTCACATTCAATAGTTGCCCAATGCTTAAGATCATCATCTACTCGGTTAAACAATGGGTCATTAACAAGCAAGCACCATAAGACCTTCGGCAACTTATAACTCACAAGAAGCCCCAAAAACATGCGTCCATTCCTGGAAGCAGTACGTGGTTACTGCAACCATGCATTTCAAAATCTAGCAAGGCTGAGAACAAACTCTTAGCTTTACTTGAAGATAATACCTTTTGCCCTTTGACTCAAAAAGAAGGACGAAGGTTTGGTAGAAGGCATCTAGCTCTATTATTGTAGCACCAACCCTGCCATCTTCACCCCAGCGCCTATCATAGAGCTAAAGACAAAAAGAAAGCTGAGTAATTAGTCATCAATAATTTGACCGATCTCTCTCGTTTTAAGGATTCGCTACAATAAAAGAAGGAGCAGAAGAAAAAGAACAAAAGAGGTGTTGTTGACATCCTTTCATTTCCCACTTCCGATTCCATGGATTATGAACGAGTTTCTAGCACTTCCAAGCCATTGGTCGCCAGGTTCAAAGATCAAACCTTGGCAGCCAGATTGGCTAATCAGACAAAGAAAAAAAGCTTTGGCTCACTACAGAGATCAAACCCAAAAGCTGTCATCGCTCATAATCACTCAAACATGGGTGATTAAAGAAGATGATTCGGACTTGACCTCGTCATGCGTGGTTGGACGAGGCTCAGGCTAGAGACTTACCCGGAGTATGGCTTGGACTCAATCATAAGAGTTTAAAGAAGATGATTCGAACCTGACCTCGTCATGCATGGTTGGACGACGCTCAGCCTAGAGAGTTACCCGGAGTATGGCTTGGACTCAATCATAAGAGTTTAACTCCAATTCCCATTCAAGCAGGACTTCTGAAGGTCATGTTGAAACAGACTCCGATGAGGATCCCATCACTATCTTAGATACAGAAGATAGTCAAGCCACTCCTCCTACATTAACATCCTCCTACCCCCGTCAATACACTGTGTTCATGGCTGAAGGGAGTGGGACTAGCATGGATAGAAATGATGATGCCAGTAGAAGTAAAGACACCAATGAAAAAGATGCTAGTGAAAATCAAGAAGACAACGTCAATGACATTATCAAACAACAAGAAGCTAAAATTGATCACTTGACTGCCTAGTTAAAAATCTTTACAGATAAGTTAAGTGGTCCAGCTAAAGCTCCAGTCAATCCTCCGTTTGCTGATAGGAGAGAACAAGCAATGATTAGGAGAAATGCCACTAAAATTAACCTGCTCACAGCTCAAATCAAGTTTCTGATAGACAAGGTGATAGCTAAAGGTTCTGCTGGTAGTGATCATTCACCAATCCTAGGTCTTCATGCAGATCCTGAAATACATGTAACCTTCTAAGAAGTCGAAGAGATACTGACAAAATCAAAAGTGGAGACTAGGATGAAAAAGAAGGGCATTACACTCAAGTATCCTCCGGAATTTGATCTGGTTCCATTTCCACTAGATTATAAACTTTCGACTTTCTAACCATACTTTGGGAAAGGGTCAGCGTATCATAATATTGTGCATTTCAAGTCATTCCTCGGAAGTCTGCCAAAGTTAGATGCTTCAAAATTAAGGCTATTCATTGGCACATTGAAAGGAGTTGCCTTCGATTGGTATAAGCAGTTACCAAAGCTTACGTTCATGACATGGCCCATCACGAAAAAAATGTTTTTACTTCACTTCCAAAAAGAAGATTAAACAGTCACCTTCGCCATGCTTAGCAGTAAAAAGCAGGGGGATAACGAAACTGCATAGTCCTTTAGTAGCAGATGGAGAGCATTGTCTTACAGATGTTTAGAACAACCATTTTAAAGGGCAACCATTGAAATGTGCAAACCAAATTTACGACCAGAGATTAAGGTTATCATACTTAGTCACAAAACTAATTCTCTAGCCTGATTAATTGAAGTACCTATTAATGTAGAGCTAACCTCAAGGAGATCAGTTATAAGAAGGTAAGTTCCCGAAAAGGGTTCCCATCTTCATCTTCTACTCCAAAAATGAAGAAGAAACAGGAGGTCTTTAATGTGCAAACCTCCAAATCTCCCCAAAAGCCTCAGAATGTCAAAACTTATCAAACCAAGAAGGAGGAATATGAAAAGAGGAAAAAATCTAAATATCCTTTTGACAGGGATATTGAAGTGATCTTTCGATCATTGTTGGAAAACAAAAAAAATTGAACTTCCACCGATGAAGAAATAAGAATAAGTAGGGCGCATCAATGACCCAAATTACTGTGCATACCATTGAATGGTGTCTTATCCTCTTAAGGACTGCTTCATTTTGAAAGAAAAAGTTAATGACACATGGAAAAATGGAGTGATAACTATCAATCGGAAATGTGATGTGCTCCGGTCAACATGATCTCCTTTGGACAGCTCGCACCTATAGTAGTGTCCGCTCCACCAAAACCACTAACCTTTGAATTATGAGTCGTCAATGCAGTACATGACAAACAGGGATTGATACCGGTCAAAACCCCTTTAGGAGAAGAAGTGTAGGTTCACCTGGACCTAGTAAATGATGAAAGCTGGGAGAATGTTAAAACCAAACCCACACTTGCAGAAAGAAGGAAAGTTAAAAGGCAACCTAAAAACCTTCAAAAAGCTACCCAGAATCGCTTGGCCAAACAAAAGAAACAAACTAAACAGAAGAAAGAAAAGGTGGTCGAGGCTTTGGTTTTAGAAGAAGCTCCTAAACCGATTCGAGGTCATTTTACTTTGGCTGACTTCATCATTCCAATTCCAAAGGATGAGGAAGAGCCACTAATATCCAGTTGCAACAGAATATCATGAGATGGCACACCTCCTAATTCAAATGATGAGGAAGGTTAGTTAGATTATTTTGATTTCGAAGACGATTAGTGGATTGATGACTACTTCTCTGATGAATACCCTTCTGATGAAGATGAGAGTTTTGAGCAAACTTTTAATTCTGAAATGGGCACGTTCAATATCAAGCACGGTCTTAATATGCTGTTGGTAGCTATTCATGACATACACAAACCGAGCATAAGTGGTTGGTCGAATGATTCTCCTCCTTTTCCACTATCTTCAGAAGTTCATCCGGACCTCTTACCATTGGTTGAATCTGATGAAGCATAGCAACAATAAGCATCGCCTTCTTGTTCACATGCGGTATTCTCTATGCCAGATGTTTCTCCTGAACCAAATATTGAGTTAACCCCTTTGAATGTAGATTCTGAATTAAGCACTTAACTTGTTGTTCCTAAAGTAACTGATGAGCTTGAGTTGTAAAAAGAACATAATGACCTCAATATTGATTGTCCTACTGCACCTCAGGAAGTTTTCCAAGTTCAGGATAACCTCTTTGACTCAGAAGAAGAGATGCCACTGGCTCTAGCTTTGGTGATTTTGAGCACTACTACGGATGAACCTCGAACATCTTAAGCCGCTCCTGACAATACAGATCAAGAAGCAGGCTTGGAGGAAGTTAGTCAACTTTTTATTGAACCTGAGGAAGTCAATGTAATAAGAAGAGATACTCGTCCAAAAGTTGACCGAAAGAACATAGTCAATGATGGCATTCGTTCCGGTCGTAACTATAGAGTCAACTATGATAGACCCTCCTCTTCCTCTTCTTCTTATATAAACATTTCAGGGAATAACACAAATGCAAATGTAACTTTTTTAGATGTAAATGCTAATGCAAAGTCACCCGAGCCATTCACGTATGATGTTGTCGAACAACTTAAGCACAAACCTGCATGACTTAACATTTTGATCTTTTGTAGATGTCTGAGGAGACTCATAACAACTTCATACGAGCTCTACAGGCTTTGAATATAAACAATTATACCCATGTAGCACAAATTCATCAGATAATAAAAAAACTGCCTGAAAGCAAAATCCAAAAAGCCTCAGAAACAGTGTATGGAATGTTTTTCTATTCACAACACTTCCAAGGCCACAATTTTCTTTACCAAAGATGATCTTTTCTTAGGCGACATGAAGTACACAAGGCCTCTCTATTTCACCGCCTACATCAATGACATACTTGTTCCAAGAGTTTAGGTTGACCTAAGATCAACTCCATCACAATTACAGCTCTTCAGGAACTTGGCTTCCCAGTCGCAAGCTATTTGCTACAAAAACCTCAATCTAAGGCTATGATGGGGAAGTCCAGGATCCGATTGGCAAAATTCAGATGGCAAAATTCAGATTCAATTTCAATTGGGGGATCTAACCTCAAAAGCCATTTTGCATGTGGTTAAGACGCGTGCTTGCTACAACATCCTCTTGGGAAGGCGATGGCTTCATGATTACTCTATAGTACCTTCTATTCTTCATCAATATCTCAAATATATTGATGATGAGGTTAAAGAACATCGAGTCTTTGTAGATGAAAAGCCATTCAAAGGAAAGGAGGTCTACTTCACCGATGCAGCTGTGCATCAAGAAAGGCTTGTAAAGTCTAAACCAGATACAAATAGCTCTCTAGTGGATGATAATCTCACAGAACCTTTCACTATCTCAGTAGAAAGGAAAACCTATCTGGGGTTTGGCAAAAGATCTGATTCCATCAGAAAGTTGTAGTCCATAAAAAAGTCAGCAGTCAAGTTTATGGATATACCAAAGCTCCTTTGGTGATTAAGGTTAAATATGAAATCAAATAATCAAATCAACCTTTACTCATATCCACAAAACCATCAAGGACAAAGCAAATAGGTATTATAATCCACATAAGCAAGACACGTAACCTGGCATGTATATAACACCTATTTAGAATGGCAAACCACCTGCTGCAAGATATCAAAAGCTTTCATATTCAACAAATGTGATTTCCTTGGTCAGTAACTCAGATTCTAATGAAGAAAGCAATGATGTACGTCCGCCTACCAGAGGAATGTCACCCATGAGGCATGATTCTCCTGTCACTTTTAGTCAACTCATGCTAAAATCATAACAAAGGGGTGAACTGTCTTAATAACAATGGTAATGGAGTTTCAAACCTTTGATGAGATGTCTCGAATTGTTTCATCTTTCGACATGGCATTCCATCATCTATGCGGGAGGTCTAGACGGATGTGCCTAGTGCATGTCATTTCAATTATCAGAGATTCAAATTTTAATTCAGATTCTAAGGATGCTAAAAAGATAGACACTTTTGTGCACTTTATAGCAGATTGGGATACTCTGCTTTTGCATGGCCCACTCCATCCCAAGTCTATGATTTTGGAGGCTCTTTCTTCTTTGTGCCTCCATCCAAGCAACACAATCACCCGATAGTCTTCCATTGAGCCGAAAATGCTTTTGCTTCATGTTCAATCGACAAGATCACTAACGATGGGAGAATAAGACTTAAAATCTACAATCTTGTGGTCTGCAGCATAATGAAGAACATGGGGTACAATCTCAAGAAGCCCATAGGCCTTGGATTGAGTGCGAATGGGGTTCAGATTCCTTTTGATGTCTTCACTCCAGAAATGAAAGAAGATCTCAAAAAGGGACAAAAAATTGAACAATTGTGGCATTACATAGGGTACATTCCTTGCAGCAACGTTCCTAAGTTAAAACAAAATTTCAAAGCAAGATCTGTAGTTTTCACCAAAGGGTATGACTCGGATGACTCTCATGAAACTGTTGTCTTCCAAGATCCTGCTAATTGGGCTGCTTTTTAGCATCCTAAGGGGGCAAATGATGACGACAACACCATGTGACAAATCACTGAATATTGGCCATCTAAACTCAATGAAGAAATAGATCCATCTCAACACACTCGTTGGGAATGTTTAGCCCTTGATGTAAAAGCTAAAGAGCCTAAAAAACTAAATCAATGGAAAGGGATCAGGCCTTGGTTTAAACCCCCAAATGAAACCCTAGAAGGTTTTGTGGAGTCGGAAACTTCCAAAAATGCTGTGGAAGACCCTCCTCCCGAGCCTCCAATTGAGGACCAAGTACAAAATATAAACTTGAGAACCCTAGAAAATCTTCGTCCAACCTTTGTATGTTCTCAAATCAAAGGAAAAGAACTTGATGTGTATGTAAGTTTCTTCCGAGAGTCCATGGATTACTTTGCATGGATCTATGCAGAAATGCCGGTTTAGATTCAAAAGCTTCCATGCATAAATTGAACATAGCAGATGATGCTGAACCCTTAAAGCAAGATCAAAGAAGGACAAAACTTGAAATCATGGACAAAAAAGAAAAAGAAGTCCAGAAACTCAGAGTTGCTCACTTCATCCATGAAGAACAACACACTGACTGGTTGGCTAATATAGTGCCGGTCATAAAAAAGAGTGGGCAAATCAGAGTCTGCATCGACTTCAGAGTTCTGAACAAAGCTTGTCCTAAAGATGATTTCCCATTACCCATGCCAGAAATCATGATTGACAATACTTTCAAATTTGAAAGGATGTTGTTCATGGAAGGGTTTTCAGGATATAATCAAATCAAGATGTACAAGGAGGACGAGAAGCACACATCTTTTAGAACCCCTTTAGTGTGTACTGCTACACCGTCATGCCTTTTGGTCTCAAGAATGCTAGAGCCACGTACTTAAGGGCAATGACGAAAATTTTCAAACGCATGCAAAATAAGTCTATCAACTGCTATGTTGGTGATGTGGCAATCAAGAGCAACCAGAAATCAAACCATCTAGCGGATCTTCGCACAGTTTTTAAGAGGTTGCGAAAATTCAACCTTCGAGTGAATCCTTTGAAGTGTTTCTTTGGAGTCTCTTCTGGGAAATTTCTAGGATTTGTGGTTCAAAAAGGGGGTATCAAACTAGATCCAATCAAAGCTATATTGGAGATGCCTTCTCTAAGAACTCTTAAAGAACTTAAAGGATTGCAGAGTAGACTTGTCTACATTCGCTGGTTCATCTTAAACTTGTCTGGAAAGTGCAGAGCATTCTCCAGACTGATGAAGAAAAGAGTAGACTTTGTGTGGGATAAATTGCGAAGACGCTTTTCAAGATATCAAGCGGTATCTCACAAACCCATCGGTTCTTTCAGCTCTAATTCTAGGCAAACCTTTCATAATCTATATTCGAGCTCTTGATCACTTTTTGGGGGCATTATAGCTCAAAAGAATGATGAAGCTAAGGAGGTGGCTCTTTATTATTTGTCAAGGATGCTAGTTGGTGTTGAGCACAGTTATCATCCAATGGAAAATGATTATCTTGCACTGATATTCACAATACAAAAACTACGTCACTAATCCTCTCCAATGTGGTGTACTTAGTTTCCAACATCAACCCATTGAAGACACTGGTGACAAAAGCCGAAGCACTAAGCGATCCTTTAGCCAAATGGTCTATTCTTTTTTTCTCAATACGTTATAAAATATGTCCCCGCAAAGGCAGTAAAAGGATAAGATCTTGCTGATTTTCTAGTAGAACATCTACTCTCGGAAGATTCTGAATTCATGGAAAATTTCCTTGATGAGCCAGTCTTCTTTATTGAACAATTATGGAAACCCACCATTGATCCAGACTTACATTGGATCATGCATTTTGATGGACCTTCCAGAACTAATGAGCTAGGAGATCCAATTTCTGGAGTTAGAATAATTTTCTATAGCCTAGAAAGATTCTGGAGTTAGAATTTTTCTATAACCTAGAAAGATTCTATGTTCCTCATTTTTTCTCATTAATCAAGCCATGTTCAAACAATGTGGCAGAATACACCGCATTGATTATGGGTCTCGAACTAGCCTTGGAATCATTCATTAATATACTTGGAGTTTATGGAGATTTGCAACTTGTGATTAAACAAATGAATCTTAAATATGAAGTGAAGAAACTATACTTGATTTCCTTCTTCAACAAAGCTAGTGAATTCAAGGAAAGGTTTATGTTAATTGAGTTTCACCACATTCCAACACATCAAAATGTCAAAGCAGATGCACTGGGAAGTTTGGCAGCGTTAATGTTGATCCCTGAAAATGATAAAATGGTGTTGGAAGTAGTCGAAAGAAGACTTTTACCTCCGCTCGATACCCATAAAACAGTAGCAGATTGCTTTGATGTAATCAAGAATTGGATTTCATCTTTCCAAAATTCATTCAAAGATTGGAGAAACCCTTTTATTAATTACATTCTTCATAGAGTACTACCAGAGAATACTAAAGACAGAACTAGTATTCAAAGACGAGCTCTAAAATTTTACTTTGATTTGCCTTCGAAAACTCTTTATCGCAAATCATATGATGGAGTTTTTCTCCGTTGCTTATCATTAAAAGAAGCGGATCAAGTACTCAAAAAAGTTCAATTTGGCCTATGTGGTGCTCACTAGACCAAAGCTTTACGATCAGATTCGAAGGTTAGGTTATTATTGGCCTACCATGGTATTTGATGCCATCAATTTTGCCAAAAATTGTAATGAATGCCAAATTCACAGTGATTACATTAATCAACCACCTGAATATTTACACCCTACGTCCACCTCTTGGCTGTTTGAGTCTTGGGGAAGGGACATAGTTGGGAAAATCAATCTACCATCAGAACGTGGTCATCAATTCATTTTACTTACAAAGGATTACTTCTCTAAATGGGCAGAAGCAGTGCCTCTTGCAAATGTCAAAACAAATACAGTCCTCAACTTGTTGAAGACTCACATCATTTGTCATTTTGGTGTACCTAAACGTCTACATCATGACAATGGTCCTCAGTTCAACAACGACAAATTCTACAGATTCTGTGACAAGTATGGAATTCAATGCCGTCTTTCCACGGCATATAACCTTGCAACTAATGGACTTGCTGAAGCTTTCAATAAGACTATTTGCAAAATTCTAAAGAAAAGGGTCTCTGTTAACAAAAGAATTGGAGTACTAAACTTCCTGAAGAATTGTGGGCTTACAGAACCACAGTTCAAGGTCCAACAAAATCAACACCATATTCCTTAGTTTATAGCTATGAATCTGTGATACCCTTGAAAATTCAACAGGTAGCTATGATAAACAAATACATTGAAGAAAAGAATGCTAAGCTTAGACTTCAAGGATAGAAAGCCTTGATGAAAAGAAGCTTGCTGCTTAGCAAAGCATTGAATTATATCAAGCTCGTATGGCTGGGTTGTTCAACAAAAAGGTCAAATACAAAGCTTACAAGAAAGGAAACTTAGCCCTTGCAGTTAAAAGACCCATATTCTCCACACACTTGTCGAAAGGCAAGTTTGAATCTAAATGGGAGGGACCTTTCATAGTCAACAAGGTTTACTCCAATGGTGCCTACGCACTCCTCACCCTTGAAGGAGATAGATGCATGATGCCTATCAATAAAAAGCTTCTCAAGAAATACTACACTTGAATGTCATTGGCATACCTAAACCATGTACAGTGTATATTCTCATCTTTAAAACCTTTGGTTTCGAGCCTCACAACTCATAACTCTTAACCAAAATCCCTTATACTTGTATAAAATGACTACGAGGACAAGGCCCATCGGCCCCTGTAGTCAACTTTTGTTACTTGGATAATGTCTCTACAAGACCCCTTGTAACATCCTGCTGTATAGACCAAGTCCTTTTGCGAACCCTATATAGCCAAATTCAGTTGTATAGAACAAGTCTTTTTGTAGACCCTATATAGCTACCCTCTGTTATGTGGAATAAGTCTTTTTGCAAACCCCATATAACCAAAACCCAAATAAACCTCAAAACCAAAATTTTGTCTAAAAGGATTAAGTCATGGACCCTGGATAAAGCCTCACACATGGGCACCGGATAAAGTCCACCTATATGACTCATTTTCTTTGTATCTTCGTAAATCCAAAAGATTGCAAATCACACCCCATACAAATTTGAGAAAACAAAAAAAAACAAACCATACAAACCAGAAAAACATCCATATAAAATTTAACCAAACATTACATGCCAATGACAAAGTGGAGCAAAATGAAAATTTCATTGATATTCATTTAGAGTTTAATACAAAAAATGAAGTTAGTGTATACATGGCCCCTTGGGCTAATCAAAATATATTAAAAAAAGAAAAGTTAGATAGGAGCTATAGTAAGGAGTCCTAGTCAAGAAATTTCTCCAATTGCTTCTTCGCATTCAGTACACCTTCCATAAGGGCGTGCCCTTTGTAGCATGCATAAGCACGTATGGCAGTAATGATGTCAATCTCATCTAGTTTGATATTCAGTTCACTCTCTCGAGACTGAATAAAATCATCCAAAGCCGTGCGCTTCGCCTCCACACGGATGAGAAGGTCATCCTTATGCTAACTGCTCTCTGAAATGGACTTCTTCAAGTCCTCAATGTTATTTTCCAAGTAATACAATTGTTTTACTGCAACATGGTGATCTGCTATTGTATATTCTCATGCTCGGTCATAAGCATAGCTATCTCCTATGCTGTCTTGGCCTACACTGCATTCACTACCCATATCTCTTCTTTGGTGCTCTTAATCTCTGCGGCCAGCTTGACTTTATGCCTTAGTACTTTATCTTGAAAAGCTTTAGCATGATCAACACTTCTGTCCTAGGTATTTTTTTCTTCAATCTTGCTAAAAAAGAGGACAAAAGCAACGCGAAGACCACTCAAATCAGTTTCGGCATCAGAAGATATCAACAAATCGGCTAATGCTTTGGCACCCTGGATCTTCTCCTAAGTAAGATCTCCTAGGAAGAGTGTGGCCAAAATACTATGAATGGCTATCTTCATGGCAAAGTTCATGGCCGATTGGGGCTTTGGAGCATCGCCAAACAAATTGGACTCTTTAGGGACAGAAAGATTTGACTCTCGCTCTTGTAAATTGACTAAGTCTAAAAGCCTGAGCGGTCAACTCCTTTTTTTCTCAATATTTTCACCTTCACCCTTATGAGGAACCAATGTTTCTTCGTGGACAGAAGGTGAACCATGCTATCCTTGTGAAAATAAAGTGGTGAAAGGATCTCTATTTGTATGTGGTGTTACTGTAACATTCAATAATATTTTTCGAGATCCTCCACCTTCAGCAGCAAAAGCTTCATTTGATATCTTTTGCATAGTTGGGTCCTCAATAATCTTCATAGGCGATGACTGATCGGCCCTGAAATGAACTCTTGGAGGTGTCATGGCCTTGCGAGGTATGAAGTTACTAGTAACTGGAGGTAGGCCACTAGCATTTGGCATTACAAGAGTATCATCTTCCATGGAATCTATAGCTTTATCTTCTAGAACCAACTTCCTATGAGCAGGAGGACCAATTCTGGCTATGATCAACTTTGTTTCAACAGCTTCCTTTGCTGGGATCATCTCAATATCAGCTTCTTTGTTTATTACGCCAATAGCTTCAATGCTTGGTTTGTTTGAACACCTAAAGCTTCATCGACCCTTGGTACTTCATCAGTCCTTGGCATATCGTAGCTGCAAATGATTCACTCCCATGAGATCCTGAATCCAAATCTAAATTCACCAAGGGAATCATACCTGATATGAATGCAGGCTTAAAGCCGATGGCAGTATAATGAGTGCCAATGATAACTCTGAATTATTGTTGACACTTTTGATTGGCGAATCTAAGGAGAAGCCTTCCACGAACCATTGCAAATCACTTTTTAAGGTGCTGTTCAGAGATGCCTCGAAATATCTGCTATGGATGGAGATATTATCTAAATCAATCGAAGCTTTAAGACTCTCTCTCCCTACTAGTTCCTCAATTGGTGACCCAAAAGGCTTTCTCACTGAAGTGGGAGGTACAATGGGAGCCCACTCCCCCACTCAAGAACTTAAAAAAGGAATGAACGAGATCAAATTACAATGTTGGAATAAAAATTTCAATTTCCAAACAATCAAGTCAAAAGTTACTTTCAGGAGTTGGATCTGTCGGAATTCCTTCAGCAGTATCGGGGATTTCTCCCTCTTCCATTGAGACTTCGGCAGTTGGTCCCTCAAAAATCTTAGGGGGAAACTTTTGATGCTCGGTCTGAAGGGCAGCATCTTTTGGCTCCATGGGTACATCGCGGCAGGCTGCTTTATTTACAGTAGCAGCATCACCTACATCATTGCCATATTTCTCAACAAGAATGGACTTTGCCAGCATATCCGCTCCAGTTTTCTCTTAGACTCAGGCGTCATTGCCTGGTCAAACATATCTTTCTCAAAATCAAACTTAATAGTGATGTCATTATCGGTTCGTTCCTCAGTGATAGGAGTGTCAAAACTGCTATCTCTTTCATTGCCTTTGTCTGAGGCATAGTCTTTAACAATCTCAGCTACTTTTCTCGCGACCCTCCAACAATAAAAGTTTGAGTTGATAAGGTTGCAAGGAAAAGTGTAAACATCAAAAAAAGAGTAAAAGAAAATCAAAATAATAGTATAGAGAAGTGTTACCAGCTTTTAGCCTTTGGGAACAATGAGTTCCAGGGCTTTTAGCCTTTCTTTTCTTTGAAGAAGTTCCTTTGCTGACAGGGGATCTGGTTACATGTTTTGAACGTATAGCTTTATGCTTTTTGTGCAGAACTGGACCCGCTGGAGGTTTTGTCGGTATTGTAATCGGTGGTCTCGATTCGGTAGTGGCTTTGGTCGACTGTACCACCTTTGCTGGACTTGGAACTGTTTGTGCCTTTGTTGGTAATGAAATAGCAGTAGTAGTCTTTGGCAAATTTCGACGAGCAAGGTCTGCTTCAGCGGCTGTACACATGATGACTTGCTCTTCTTCAAATTTCCTTGTCTGCTCTCTAATTAATACTTTGGTGCTAACAGAGAAAGAAGCAGATCTAAAATCCAGCGCAGCTCTACCAACCTGCCCGATCTCAGCGAGACTCTCGCTATCTTGCAAGTTCTCAACCACAGCCCGCCGCATCCTCATTGCAGTCACATTAGGAGGAGGCAAGAATCTCTCATCTTCCTCACTTCTTAAGGAACGATGAGCTTTTATAGTCATTAGCTCCGGCCACCAAACCAGTTCGCCATTTATCTCCATCATACAACCAATTCTTAAAGTTAACTGGAATGAAATAATCTTTCTCTGCCTTCTCTCCTTTTTTTTGAAGTAGCCAAAAGGCGACATTTTACACGAGGGTTGCTCGTATATGTTTCTATAATAGCAATGGTACTTTTGGCATACCATTGTGCAAAACCACTCGTATATCCAGGATTTGAGAAGTGAGGGTAGCCAAGATGAGCCCCAGTGCCAAGCGCTTGATAGAATTCCCAAGTATTTCAAGCATCTTGCAAAGAACCAGTAATGCCTCGAATCCATCCAGGTGCTCCTACAACAGCTTGATGAAAGTCGAATTGTCTGTAAAACCTGGCAGGTATATAAGGTTGGATGTTGATATATGAATTCTTCCTATATACTAGATCTGTGGGTCTCAAGCTTAAGAACCAACTCTCCTCTTCATCTGACAAGCCAACATCTCGACCACCTTCTCTGATTTTGTCAATCGGTGGTTCTACAGCATTTCTCATGCGAGTTGGAACTTCAATATTGGGCACAATGTCGAGAGAAGCAACATAATTCTTAAAATTACGCTAATGTTGGCGTAAGTCAATAATAGAAAAGGTGTTGATCAAACAGTTGCTGCCTACTACAACCCCCATGTAGATACTTCCTGGTGCACCGCTATATGAATGGAGCCCATTGCAATGGTATGTGAACTGGGTGTACAACAAATACTCAGCATAATACCAGTTGAAAGGCTGCCCCTCTCTAATGGTAAAACCTGACAGCTATAGCTCAGTTAGCATATATGCTATGAAAGCAGGGCCTAAGGCAAAACCATGTTCGAAGGCTATTCTGAGCGCTGGATATATGTAGCTAGGCCTGAGGTCACCTTCGGAACTCGGAAAAAGAATATTAGACAACCATGTCATTAAAAATGTGGCAAGCCAACACTTCCGTTTTAAGTCCGGATACTTGGCAAAAATATATGGTAAGAAGTCCGGATCCTCATGATAAATGATTGTTGGCTCCTTCTTGGGGTCCTTACTGTGGATAACCTCTTTCCACTTAAAATATCCGCCCTCATTTACGAAGAAAGGGCTGGTGATACTCTTCATCTGACTTACCCATTAGGCAACTTTGCCTCGATTATGGCTGGTCGTTTGGACTGAATCTTCAAGGGCAAAAGGGAGATTATATGTAGCTTGAAATTCGTTGTCCATGGTAGCCAATTCTTTATTGGGTTGAATGGTTTCATCATAAATTTCACTATATGGTGCTAAACAAAAAATTTTCTTTATCATCTATAAAGAAAACCCTAGCTCCATATTCGGAGTAATGAAGGTGCCAGTCGCTGGGAAGAACAATTCTAGAATAGCCCTACATATGTTCTTATTCTCGCAAGGGACTTTCTGTGTGGTGGCATTTATAGCATCGAAGATTCCCATCGCTTTTAAATCCTCTGCATAATAATGCTTGATCAGAGTTACCTAGCCTTACCAGTCTCCGGTGCAATTAAACCATCTACGAGACTAGTGTCTTTCATCGAGCCAAGCACTCCCATCTCCAGTGTGGATACTAAGCCCAACTATCCTTAATTGTGAAATTTATGTACCCACTTCAAGATTTAGAGTGTACGGTTCTACTACCTCTATTTCAGACCTTAGGAACTCTGTGAAGTAATATGGAGGCTGGCGCATGAACTTACCATTTTTGAAATGGGTGTGATATTTTATCCATGGAAATGGATCATTCCTTGCTGGGATAGTTGGAGCTATTGACAGTATTGTTGGATATCGCCTGATAGACTGAATAGTGGTCAATTCATGAGAAATTCCTATTGAGTCTATATAGCGATACTATAAGTTGTCGGCAGGATGCTTCACATTCTCCTTCGTGGCGTCTCCAAATATATAGTGTGGCTTGTCAAAGCTCACTTTATCATTATTTTTCCAATCAGTGTTATTCGCCAAACACCAGTATGTGTACCAATTCCTCCTTGATAGGGCTTTGGTTCTCCGACTTTGCAAGGAATTAGCAAATACATCATTTGGATCTTTCGGATCAGGTCACTTGCAGTCTTACCCTTTGCGTGGCTCTTTGATGCTCCCGCAGTTAAAGTCGTAGGTGCTTTACCTTTTCTGTCTGTAAAACAAACAAATGAGAAGAAAATATCAGTAACAGCAAAAATGACTAAGGCATGGAACTCTATCGAAATTTCGGTAGCATATCCCCTTAGCAAAAGGCCAAAAGGAGAAAATAATACTTAGTTTTGAAACAAAAAATTGGCATTAAGGTATACTTAAGTCTCAGAACTGAGACTCCCGGTCCAAACAGGTGTTCAAGCACCTTAAGACCTTTCAGAGGGCAAATGGATTGGTGTTCGAGCACGAAAATTGTCTTACACAATGCAAGAAATGCATGCATAATACAAGAAAAGAGCTACTATATACAGCACAAAGCATAAACAAGTTCAAATATTTATAAAAGTACAACATGTGAAAGTATATGGTATATTTTCAACAAGGTCAACAAAGAGCAACATCAATTTTAAAGCATTGAAAATAAAAGTAAATGCTATCGGTCCAATGGTAACCACTTTCGGTCACTCTCCGTGGTTTCACTTCACTGCAACTATTGGGAATTGTTTTACTCTCCACATTCAAACTCGAAGCCGACTAAAGGATTTCCACATTCCTGAGACGGTATCTTTAACAAATTTCAGTAAACAAAGTTTAGGGTGGTGATTTGCTATGATGGGATCATTAGATATTCTTGTGGAAGATCGAAAATGCACTTTTTTAAGTGTATTTAGAGCTAACGAAGGAAATATTACTTTGCAAAGTTAATTTCAAAATAAAGATCACCAACTATCATCAATGATCGAAAGGTGATATTGTATCCGTTAGCTTCTCACAAAGACTGTCGGCATCACTCAAAGTGACTCAGATAATACATCTCGAGTTAGTATCGGAAAAGGCAAGGAAGGGTGAATTAGCCTTGGAAGTTGTAGTTAAGAAAGACAATAAAAAATGACTTATTCAAAGCTACATCCAACCACCCAACTGGAGGTTCATCCTATTTTCGTCGATTTCTTTCATCGGCCACTCATATCTGGGTGATTTATACTTCTCGTATTTATTAAAATTTAAGGGGAGTAACCTTCTCATAAAAAACAAAAAGAAGTGTGTCGTAGGCATTCTCAGTTTTGATGACCATGAATGAACTCCCGCAGAAGTCATGATGGTCAAGTCCATGTTCGTATCATGTTAGTAAACAGGCAAATTACTACAAACCAATTCCCTATAATTCCAATGGAGGCTATGGTGACTCAACCTATTCATTGCACTAGGAATCAAGTAACCTGTCATTTCTCTACCTCCTACATTTCCCACAGTCTGCAAAAGCCAGATGTGTTCTCAGTCTGTGTTAGTGTTCAAGCAGAACAGATGGATGTGCCTCCACTAAGTCCAACAGTGAAAAAGTGAAACCTAATGCTCTATTAAAGGCATACAGTCCCCAGACAAAAGTTCTGCACTTCAAATATAGTAAAGAATGGATATCAAACACCCTTTTGAAGTTCAAGACCTCATGGGCTACACTAGATGGTGATTGTGGGTCTTCCCAGACAGTATTGCCCGTGACCAGGAATTAGCCTAGAAAGAGCTCTGACTTGGTCCAACTCCATAAAATTTTGCCCTGAGTCATTCCATGAGTTTAGAATGATGTCAAAAGGGAACATAACTTTGCATGAAGATCACTATTCAAATCAAACACTATGAGTATAGAAAGTGGATTCACATGTTGTGACTGTGGCTAGTCGTGCCCATGAATGTGCCTAAATAGTGTTCTTAAAGAGTCATAGGTTAGGAAATTTAACCTTCAATCATAATGAGAAATTGAGATACCCTCTATCAACAACAAGAGCAAATTTAAAAAAAAAAAAAAAGAGGAGAGGGAGGAAGGAAATTATGGCTGTGACCATGGACTGTGCTAAGACAGCAATGGTGGTGATCAGGAGGAGGCCCAAATCTGAGAAAACAATAATACATCAAAGCACAGAAGTAAAAAAAAAAAAAAAAAAAAAAAAGAGAAAGAAAAAGGGACGTCACAAGATGGCAGTGACCGTGGTCCTCCATGACCACTGTTGGCAGTGATAGTGGACTTGCACAAGTGATATTCTAACATGGAATACTTCCATGAATTTGCAACCTCAGCTTATGTTGTTCACTATGAATAGAGCTCAAACAGAACCCTCAAGAGGCAAGCTGAGAACATGAAACTGAAAAAAAAAAAAAAAAAGCGGGGGGTGGGGGGCGTGGTGGGGTGGGGTGGAGAAGAAAAGAAGATGAGAATATTCAGTCACCATGCAAGCCGTGACCGTGGGCTGCTGTAGTGGTGGCATTGGCAACAAACTTGTTCATTGTTCAAACATGGTATGAACTTCACCAAAGAGTGAAGCTTAGAGCATCATCATCATCATCATGCATCAAAAGGGATTTAACAAATCAAGCATCAGAGTAAAAAAAGAAAAAACAAAGAAAAAGAAAAAAAAATGAAAACACATGTAGTGGCCGTGACCATGAGTCTGTCACCAAGGGATTAGTCAAGGCAGTAATGGTTGTGAGCAAGGCTGTATTCGGGCAGTGCCTATACCTGAGCAAACAGCACTACATCAAAAGGCCTGAAGCAAGTTCATTAAAAAAAGTTTTTTTTTTCAGGCATTGTGTCAAGCACGTCGTGACTGTGACTCACGGATAGTACAGACCATCGTTTTGACTTGTTTGAAAGATGCTCAATTCGAGCATGTCACTACAGAAGAAGCCCAGGTAACATTCTCTCATTCAAAAAGAAAAGGGATGGAGAAAAAGAAGAAAGAGCAAGGAAGAGCCTTCATCCCACTGTGCCGTGAGCCATGTCTCATCTTACTGTGGACTGAGGCCCTAAACTGATAGCCATCTTGCAAACCAGTTGTATGAGGGCTAAGACAAACTCTTCGATAAAACAAAGAACAGTGTGTCGACTCTGCAGTGCATCAAACAAAAAAAAAAGAAAAAAAAGAAAGAAGAACAAACAGAATCCATTCGGCCATGATGAAATTGGACGGTGATGCAGTGCCAGGACTCACCAGCCATGGTGGTTATAGACGACAGTGAAATTTACAAATTGGAAGAAGGGAAAACATGAAGGAGTGCTTCGAGTTTTGGGAGATTTGGCCCTTCTTATAGTCAATCCAAATAACAAAGCAAAATAAAGAAAAAAAAGTGGGAAAGAATAAGCTCTATTTTATAGCTTGCGTCCAGACATGAGACTTCCTTAAGTCCTCTTGGTGACTGCTACTCCTCTCTTTGGCTCATGCCAACTGTTGTTTTAAGCATTGGGACCTATTGCGTAATGGCCCATTCTTTCATGGTGATCATTCAAGGTCACAGTCACCGATGCCTTCACCCTCTTTCCCACAGACATAGCCTTGGAAAACTAGTGGGGTCCACAGCTGGGCCAAGTCTACCAAGACCATTGTTTGACTCACGGTCTCTGTGATTTTAAGCAGTGGGACCTGCTACGTAGCGGCCCATTCTGTCAAATGTGATCATTCAAATCCCTATAGCATATAGTGGACCTACTTTGGGTATTTTACGGAAAACAAAAAAATCAAAATGTTTTCCTACAATAGAGTAAACCCACTTCAAGGTATCTCTTTTCAAAACAAATTTTTGGCCAGAAAGGTAAAAAAAGAAAAAAAATATAAAAAATATAAAAAATAAAAAATGGGTTCTTTTTTTTAGAACCAATTCAAATTTCAAATTTATCTTGGGACAAACCTAATTTTGAGCCATCATCTCAAATTATTTTGAAAAAAAAGCCACAAAACCGATCTTTTTAAAATTCCACCTCATTTTGACTAATGTCAAGCCAAGTCAAAACTTAAGCTTTAATTTTTTGAACATAAACAAAAAATCCATGAAAAATCCAAACCCAAATCCATTTCAATTAAAATCTTGATTCTTCCTAAAGCCTTAGGGATTTTTTTTTGTGAGTGTTTCCCACAGTCTCCACAGAGATGCAATTCTGGATTTCTATGAAAAATAGGTCAACAGAAAATCAAATCCATCTCCAAAAGCCAAAATCCAAAACCAAATTCATAAAATTCTGAATTTTCAAATACCTTAGGGATTTCTTTCTTGTGGGTATTCCCCATAATCTCCATAGAGATGGTACTTTTGATATCTGTGAAAATAGGGCAAAGAAATTCAGATTTCTTATGTTTTTACCAATTCCATCATTAAACCCTTCATGGTTTTTATTAAAATTTTCAAAATCCCAAGTATAGGTCTACAACCTATCTAGACAAATTGTATTTTCATCAAGCCATTCATCCTTTCCATAGATTAACTATTTTGAGGCATAATGATTGTCACACTGTAATCATTGTACTTCGATGGGGCACTTGTTGACCCATAGAAAATTATGAATGTTGTAGTAAAGATATTACAAGCAAATTCCAAACCAAGGGTGCATAAACCCCATAGTTGCGGAATGACAAGTCAGGTACTGCATTCAGATGTTCAGAGCTAATGCAATCCACTTGGAAGACTTTAGATGAGCTAAGAGTGTAGCAGTTCCAATTCTAGAGTTAGTGAACTTCATTTGGTCACTTGACTCACCAAATTTCAAATTTAAGATTATTGGATCAGAAGCTAAAGGCCATCGAGCACGTTCAAGCTTTGGGGTTACCAAAGTCGCTGAAAATCATATGGCAACTCCAAAACATGCTTGGGAATGATACTTCAAAGTTTCAAAGCATTTGGACTTCATCTCAGCTCAAACTAAACTTCAGTGATTATCTGCTAGTTCCTTGCGGGTCACCATGGAAATTGACACTTCTACACGTCAAAATAAGCTAAAACTCATGGGGATGCCTTCAAGTACATTGAAAGACTATCCTTCAAAGTTTCATAGCATTTGGACATCATTTGGATCCAAACTCAATTCAAATGGTTATCTACTAAGTTCTGTGGGGTCATTGTGTAAAGTGACACCTCATAAAGATCAAATCAATTGAAACTCATGGACAAAGCTCAAATTATGCTCGAGGGAGGCTCTACAAAATTTCAAGCTAAATGGACATCATTTGACAAAAAATCTACAAACATGTTAACTTTGGGTTAATAATCCCCGAGTCATAGGGGTCACCGACTAAAGTCCTGCTTTTCGATCCCCAAATTTGATGAAATTTGGGCACAAAGCTTTAGTCATGATCAAATGAGATTTTGCAAAATTTTAAGCCAAAATGATTTCGTTTGAGCCTACTTCAACAACATATCAGCTATGAGTCCGTGACTTTCAAGTTATGAGGGTCACTGACCAAAGTCCTACGTCTAGCAGGCCAAAGCTGATAAAATTTCAAATAGATATTCAAAATATGTTCAAAGTTAATTATCAAAAATTTCAAGTCAATTGGACGTCATTCGGGTAGAAAACAAGATAACTGCCTACAATGTGAGGTGAATAGTAACTTAGAGCATGCAACAAGTGGGTCGCTGCTTGAAATCTTACTTCCATAAATCCAAACTACATGAAATTTGGATGGACACTCCAAGATACCCCTGACATTAGTTTCTCCAAGTTTCAAACCAAATCGAAGTCATTTGGGCTCAAATAATTGAAACAAGGGCCCATTTTCAAAGAAAGTCAACAGGGAGTTGACCAACTTCAAAAGGACAAAACGGGTTGAAATTTTTATGACACACTCAAAATAGTGTCAAAAATCATCCCCTCAAGTTTCATTAAGATTGGACATCATTCGGGCCCAAACAGGTGAAAACGAGTCACATGTGCAAAAAGTCCAAAATGGGACCTGTTACTAGCCCAGTTATGGTCACTGACACCAGTGGAGCAGTTTCTATGGTTTTTAGAGGTTTCCTCTACTTATGGATGAAAATAGCAGTATCAGTCGCGGTATCGGTTGGTCTAAAAAACCGATACGGTATCAGTATTGGTCCCGGTTCACGGTTTGTCGCGGTGGTCGTGGTGCGAATTTTGTTTAATCCAGAAAAACTAGAAAAAATATCCAAAAAATCCAAAATATTAGAAAAGGCTAGAAAACAATGTTTTTTTCATTAGTAACAAGTATAAATCAAATTATTGTTTCCCTAAGTTATGGCATCCTATATCGCTGTCTTGTCATAAATTGTGATTTTTTTTTTGTAAAAACAATAATTATAACTTATAAATTATCTTTAGGACGCTTTGCTAGTTGGCCTTCCCTATAAGCTAAGCTCCAAAAAATAATAAAAACTAAGACAAATCATTTTAGCATTTGGAATTTCAAAAGGGCACATTTAAATGATGCATTAATTTTTTTTCCTAATACCATGTTTTAATAATCCAAACATAAATTCATAAATACAAAAAATATTGACATAATGACATAAATGATAAAACAATCGTAAAAAATTAGCATATATGAACTATACAATGATTATATAAAATTAAGAAATGACATTCATAGTGAAAACCTAAATATATAATAGTTTAATATTAAATTTTTAGAAAATGTAACACTCCGATCCCCTTGAGCCGGATTAGTGGCTCATTAGCGTGTTTTTCTGTTGTTTTATTCTTTTGGACTTGGTTTTGGGCCTTGGATAGGTAGTTGAGTAACCTTTGACCTGAGATAGGTAGTTCTAAGCCCTTTTTCGTAATTTTGCTTTTGCTTTGCTTGCATCATATTTGCATCATCTTGGTGTCAACACGTGTATTTTGTTGAGCTCGTTATATTCCATAACTGTGTCAGACCCATTTGGAGTCAATTGGAGAAGTTGGACCTTCGTGTGACTTAAACTGTAAATTGCTTAAACTCATTGGATCTTGTTTTAAACTTCCAAATCTATAAATATGAGTCATGCTCCAGGTGTCTCTCTCTCTTGCTCATTCTCTTAGTCGACTGCATGCAAGAAGATCTCCAGGAGCTCCACGTTCTCTCTCTTCTTTTCATTCTCTTCTCGTTTTTGTTGGTGTTGGGAGCTTGCACCCATCTTGATTTGGGTTTTCCTTCTCCTCTCATCTCTGTTTGTGACTTTGGTAAGTGGGTTCTCTCCAAATCTCTTTCTTCTTCATCTCCAATTGCACCTCTCTTTCTCTGTTGCTGTGTCTACACCTCATGCATGGTTTATTTCTTTGATTTGCTTTGATTTTAGTTGAATTGGAGCTTGAGTCAGGGGATTGTTAGAGCTTTGAGGCAAGTATAAGGACAGGCTTTGATAACACATATGGGTGTTTTGTTTGATTGCTTTGATTCTCTCTTAATCTTTGTTTAGAATGTTTTACAGCCAATTTTTGTGAATTTGGAACCTCTGTAGCTTGTTTTGTTAAGTTTCTGTGCCAAATTTCAGTTTCTGTAACTATCCCGAATTCGTGTTCTGTATTGTACGGCTAAGCCGTAAATTTCTACGGCTCACATTCCAGAGACTTAAATTTTGAGTTTTGTTCTACGGCTAGGCTACGGCTAAGCCGTAACTTGTCCTACGGCTGAGCCGTAAGCTAGCCGTGACCCAACCGTAACCCAGCCGTGAATTAAATCTCTGATCAGTCGAAACTTTTCCAATTCAGTGCTCCTACGGTGTGGCTACGGCTAAGCCGTGAAATGCTACGGCCAAGCCGTGGATTGGTCTACGGCTAAGCCGTATACTGACTGTAGTTCAGCCGAAAGAGGTATTAGATCAGAGGTGGAAGATGATCTGTTTAGCTGTGTTTTGAATGGAACCAAGGTGAAGCCGTAGTGCATATTACGACAAACGCGTAAGATGTCTTCGGCTTAACCATAGGTCCCTCATGGCTAAACCGTTAGGCATGGCGATTCTGAAATATAACGTAGGATAATGGTGAGACTTGTAGGGCTCAAATACAGGTTAACCACCCATGTAAACCGGCCCAATGGATTCTTTAGAGCGCATGAATAGTCTGTTAGGCTGTGACTTATTCATGTGAGTGTTGATTTACTGTTAAGCACCTCCCCATGGGTGTTGGTTTAAGGGACGTTGGTGCACGCATAGATTATATTGCAACACTTTGATGGCAACGGTGCATTGACTAACTTAAAACTACATCAACATGCACGGTTAGTGACAGTGAAGAACTATATTAGGGTTGGCTTGTAATGAACCTTGACTCCGTATTAATCTGAGATGCATTGCATATTGTTTATAGTTTTGCCCTCTGTTCTGTTAATCTACGTCTATGCATTCCGCAGTCATTTTGCTTTCGTTCTGTATATCCATTTTTACTCTTCGTTCTGCACTAAGCTTTGATCTATGCTGTGCTTTGACTTAATCTATGTTCTGATCTGTATTTGGCTATGCTTTGTATATTTCTGGCTTTGTATATTTTGGGTATTCCCTGATGGCTCTGCCCAGAGGTTAATACGTGAGGATAAGATCCAGTCTTTGTCATCGGTGAGTCCAAAGCGGATAATCTCCCTTTCTATGGATTTGATTTGATTGATATTAGTCTGGCTCTACTCAGCCTTAGCCCTAGGATGCCCGACGGGGTTACCTTTGGCTTAGATCTCTGTATCTCTGTAACTGCAGTGTCGCTTTGTCTTGGGACCCCGGAACCCAGGAAACCGAGACCCACTTGTACCCTTGGCCCGGTCAGTGGTGTTCTCATCTGCTCTGTTCTGCTCTCTATTGGAGAGAATATGGTTAACGTAGTAGCCACTTAGTTCAGTATTTCTATGTTTTGATTCAAATATCATGCTTTACGTCTTTGCACGATTTGCGTAGCATACTAAGATGAAACTCTGTATTTAATCTTCTGTCATAAATTTATTTACTTTGATACTATGAGTGTTTCACCCTCGTTACTTGTATTTGCTGGATCGTTGTATTCATTTGTGTTGTCTGTGGTGTTGCAGGCACAGCTACCTTGCCCGGCTCCCCGGCGATCGAGGAGGCTGCAGGGCCGAGTGTAGAGGCACCCTCCGGGTTGGCAGAGTGGGCCTGATCACCTCTGCCGAGTGCGTGCATGCATATCAGTGGCTTTTGTTTTGAGTTTTGGTTTCAGGGGATTTTGTATTTTGGCACTTTGGACTTTGTACTCTGTATATTTGTACATCCTTATTTTGTCGTGTACTCAGACTTGTATTTGGTTTTCCAGTTGTAATTATTCTATCTTTTCCGTTTCGCATTTGTTTTTGGCTTCTGCTATTTTCTGTTGTTGCTTGCTATGATATGTACAGCTTCCGCGTATGCTTAGTTCGCACGTGTGAGATCCCTTGTGTGCGTGCATCTGAACTGGGTTTGGATGCACGTGCACGGGAGTACGTGTGTCACCGGTTTAGCTTTTAGCTAACCTCCGATTTCTGGGCTCGGGTCGTGACATACGTATTGTATGGTATCAAAGCATGCTAGTTATAAGCATGTAGGCATCTAAGATCGTGGTGAGATAACGCTATCAACTATTTGACTCGAAGTCTCATATGTTGAAGTGGGATTTGACTAACTCAGGGCATTTTATATTTGTGTACTGTGTTTCTTTTCCAGTTGCAGGATGGCATCAGGATCAGGATCTCGGGATGAGAATCAACAGGGCCATAACGGTGATAGTGGATCGGTACCCCCACATATCAGTAGTGAGGAGCGCATGATGATGATGATGCAGTCTATGCAGTCATTACAGGCTCAGATGGCATCCATGGTAGATAGGCAGAGTCAGGCTGCCGCAGCGGCATCACCTCGTATAGATCAGCAAGTGATTTTCCAGTCCAAGGAACCAGATCCAAATGCTCTTTTTGACAAGTTCCGTAAGCGAGGGGCGACTGAGTTTCATGGGATAGAGGATGCATTGCAGGCCGAGCAATGGCTGGAACTGACAGAAGAGCTTTTTGATACGATTGTGTGCAGTAACAAACAGAAAGTGGTTCTCACAGCTTCTATGCTTCGGAGTGTAGCCAAGACATGGTGGAGGAGTGTCAAGAGCTCATTCCAGACTATGCCCAGTGCCACAGTTTGGGAGACTTTCAAGCAGCAATTCCGTCGGAAGTTCATGCCTCTCCATATTCAGCGAGCCAAGGAAGTGGAATTCTTCAACCTTCAGCAGAGACAGCTGTCAGTCGCAGATTATGTACACAAGTTTACAGAGCTGTCCCACTTTGCAGAGGACATGGTAAACACTGAGCAGAAGAAGGTGACTCGCTTCGTCAACGGCCTGAACCCGAGGCATAAACGCCACGTAGTTGCATGTATGTGGCCGGCTACATTGGATGACGCTATTGACAGGGCCTATGATGCAGAGGCCATATTTGAGGAGGAGTGAACAGAGGCTAAGAGGGCAGCAGGTTCTAGTGGCAGAAGTCAGTTCCAGAAGAAGTTCAAGGGTAAACAGGGTAGTTCGAGTAGTACTCAGGTGATTTGTGGTCACTGTGGGAAGGATCACCCAACAGACAGATGTTGGAGGAAGAGTGGAGCCTGTTTCGGTTGTGGCTCTACGGATCACAAGCGGGCCCAATGCCCGAAGTTTCAGTCCTCTCCACAGACGAGATCGGCAGGACCTACAGCGCAGGGCAAATCACAGCCAACTCGCCCAGCCCAGAAGCAGAACCGCCAGACAGCACGAGCCTATGCTGCTACGCATGAGGTCACGGAGGAAGCTACTGTCGTGGAAGGTAAAATTTTAATTTCTGATGCTGAAGCTTTAGCCTTATTTGACTCCGGGTCTACGCGTTCATACGTAGCACCCCATTTTGCTGTGCAGCTTCGACAGCGACCCACACCACTTCCATACTTGTTACTAGTATCCACTCCGGTTGGTAAACGGGTGGAGTGCAGTGTTTTCTACCCTCAGTGTGATGTGCGGATAGCTGGTCATCAGCTCCCGGTAGACCTCGTGTTGCTCACGACACTGGATTTTGATGTGATTCTTGGTATGGACTGGCTTGCGAGATATCATGCGTGTATCAATTGCTACAGCAAGGCTATCTACTTTGATTTGGGCAGCGGATTCCGATTTGAGGGCAGCCAGATGAAGTGCCCAAGACGTGTGATATCTGCTTGTAAAGCAGACAGGATGCTTCGTAGGGGATGTGAGGGATTTCTTGCATTCATTTCAGAGAAGAAAGATCAGCGACAGCTCAGTGAGATCCCAGTAGTCAGCGAGTTTCCGGATGTCTTTCCGGAGGATGTGCCAGAGTTGCCACCAGTTCGGGAGGTAGAATTTGCTATTGACTTGATGCCAGGTACAGCACCCATCAGTAGAGCTCCATATCGTATGGCACCTGCAGAGTTGTTGGAATTGAAGAAACAGTTGCAGGATCTGTTGGATAGAGGGTTCATACGCCCAAGTGTTTCACCTTGGGGAGCACCTGTATTGTTTGTTAAGAAGAAGGATGGCAGTTTCCGGATGTGCATTGACTACAGGCAGTTGAACAAAGTGACTATCAAGAACAAATATCCATTGCCTAGGATCGATGAGTTGTTCGATCAGCTTCAGGGTGCAGCTTACTTCTCGAAGATTGATTTGAGGTCAGGATATCACCAGCTTCGAGTGAAGGATGAGGATGTTCCTAAGACAGCTTTCAGGACTCGGTATGGACACTACGAGTTCCTTGTCATGCCATTTGGTTTGACGAACGCACCCGCAGCTTTTATGGCATTGATGAATAGGGTGTTTACTTCCTTCTTGGACCAGTTCGTTGTGGTTTTCATAGATGACATATTGGTCTATTCGAAGACTGCTGAAGAACATACAGATCATCTGCGGAAGGCATTGCAGCTGCTTAAGGATCACAAGTTGTATGCAAAGTTGTCCAAGTGTGAGTTTTGGCTCGAGCAAGTTACATTTCTGGGTCATAAGATTTCTAGAGATGGATTGATGGTGGATCCGGCTAAGATTGAGGCAGTAGTCCATTGGCCCCGTCCTAGATCAGTGACAGAGATTCGGAGTTTTCTGGGATTAGCGGGATATTACCGCAGGTTCGTGCAGAACTTCTCGAAGATTTCAGCCCCGCTGACTCAGTTGACTCGGAAGAAGGTTCCGTATGAGTGGACAGAGAAGTGTGAGCGTAGTTTTCAGATGCTGAAAGAAAAGCTCACTACGGCGCCAGTGTTGACTCTCCCGGATGGTAGTGAGGGATTCGTGATTTATTCCGATGCCTCTCGAGTTGGACTAGGCTGTGTACTGATGCAGAATCAGAAAGTGATTGCCTATGGATCCAGACAGCTGAAAGAGCATGAGAAGAACTATGCCACACATGACTTGGAGCTAGCAGCCATTGTATTTGCACTGAAGTTGTGGCGACACTACTTGTACGGTGTAAAGTTCGAGGTTCATTCCGATCATCACAGTCTACAGTACCTGTTTGATCAGCATGACTTGAATATGAGGCAGCGAAGGTGGTTGGAGTTCATCAAGGATTACGACTTTCCGATCAAGTACCACCCAGGCAAGGGGAATGTAGTTGCGGATGCACTCAGCAGGAGGACAGACAGTCTTCAGGTGTTGGCAGGATTCTATATGCTTGTGCATGATCAGCCCATAGAGGTTCGGATGGTAGGCGAATTGGTGACATTAGCTACTACCGTCGTGTTTCAGCCTGAGGTGATTCAGCAGATCAAGGATCGCCAGTTTGAGGACCCCCTCCTGGTGAAGTTCAGAGATCGGATTGCAGATCGACCTGATTTCAACCTGGTAGACGGAGTTTTGCACTTTAGGAATAGGTTGTGTGTTCCCGCTGTGGATGAGCTGAAGGATAAGTTGATGACAGAAGCGCACGATGCCCGATATGCGATGCACCCAGGGAGTACGAAGATGTACCGGAACTTGAAGGATAGATTTTGGTGGAATAATATGAAGCGGGAGATCGCAGGGTTCGTAGCTCGATGTTTGACCTGTCAGAGGGTGAAAGCTAATCATCAGCGACCTCCAGGATCGTTGCATCCATTACACACTCCGCAGTGGAAGTGGGAGCACATTACCATGGATTTTGTCTCCGGTTTTCCGCCGACCAGTAGAAAGAACAATGCTATATGGGTAATAGTGGACAGATTGACGAAGTCAGCACATTTCCTTCCGTTCAAGAAAGGGATGACATTCACAGAGATGGCCAGGAAGTTTGTTGACGAGATAGTCAGATTGCATGGCACCCCAGTATCGATTGTGTCGGATCGCGACAGTCGTTTTGTGTCTTCATTCTGGAGAGCATTTCAGGAAGCTATGGGCACGAAGCTGAGTTTTAGTACGGCATACCACCCTCAGACTGACGGACAGTCGGAGCGTACCATTCAGACGTTGGAGGATATGCTCAGAGCTAGTGTGCTGAACTTTGAGAAGGAATGGGATATGCATCTGGCATTGTGTGAGTTTGCCTACAACAACAGCTTCCACGAGAGCATTGGTATGGCACCTTATGAGGCTCTATACGGACGCAAGTGCAGAACCCCTGTGTGCTGGGAAGAGGTAGGAACCAGAAGTTTCCATGGTCCGACGATCATTGCTGAGACGACAGAGAAAGTGCAGAAAGTGATAGAGAATTTGAAGATTGCGCGCTCTAGACAGAAGAGCTATGCGGATACTCGGAGGAGACCTTTGGCATTCCAAGTCGGAGATTGGGTGTTCCTTAAGGTTTCTCCGATGAAGGGCACGGTGAGGTTTGGTCAGAAGGGCAAGTTAGCTCCGAGATATGTAGGACCGTTTGAAGTCAAGAGCCGAGTTGGAGATTTAGCCTATCGGTTGACGCTTCCAGTCGAGTTCTCCGGTGTTCACGATGTATTCCATGTGTCGATGCTCCGTAAGTATGTCCCAGATCCGAGCCATGTGATTCGCTACGATGACATCCAGATTCAACCTAATGCCACTTACGTTGAGCGTCCGGTTCGCATCGTTGGGACACGAGAGCAGATTCTCCGTACCAGGACTATCAGATGGGTCAAAGTGTTGTGGGAACATCATGGTCCAGATGAGGCTACATGGGAGCTAGAGGAGCAGCTAGCGCGCCAGTACCCACAGCTCTTTGCGCAGGTAGGTAGTCATTCCGAGGACGGAATGATTCCTAGTGGGGGAGGATGTAACACTCCGATCCCCTTGAGCCGGATTAGTGGCTCATTAGCGTGCTTTTCTGTTGTTTTATTCTTTTGGACTTGGTTTTGGGCCTTGGATAGGTAGTTGAGTAACCTTTGACCTGAGATAGGTAGTTCTAAGCCCTTTTTCGTAATTTTGCTTTTGCTTTGCTTGCATCATATTTGCATCATCTTGGTGTCAACACGTGTATTTTGTTGAGCTCGTTATATTCCATAACTGTGTCAGACCCATTTGGAGTCAATTGGAGAAGTTGGACCTTCGTGTGACTTAAACTGTAAATTGCTTAAACTCATTGGATCTTGTTTTAAACTTCCAAATCTATAAATATGAGTCATGCTCCAGGTGTCTCTCTTTCTTGCTCATTCCCTTAGTCGACTGCATGCAAGAAGATCTCCAGGAGCTCCACGTTCTCTCTCTTCTTTTCATTCTCTTCTCGTTTTTGTTGGTGTTGGGAGCTTGCACCCATCTTGATTTGGGTTTTCCTTCTCCTCTCATCTCTGTTTGTGACTTTGGTAAGTGGGTTCTCTCCAAATCTCTTTCTTCTTCATCTCCAATTGCACCTCTCTTTCTCTGTTGCTGTGTCTACACCTCATGCATGGTTTATTTCTTTGATTTGCTTTGATTTTAGTTGAATTGGAGCTTGAGTCAGGGGATTGTTAGAGCTTTGAGGCAAGTATAAGTACAGGCTTTGATAACACATATGGGTGTTTTGTTTGATTGCTTTGATTCTCTCTTAATCTTTGTTTAGAATGTTTTACAGCCAATTTTTGTGAATTTGGAACCTCTGTAGCTTGTTTTGTTAAGTTTCTGTGCCAAATTTCAGTTTCCGTAACTATCCCGAATTCGTGTTCTGTATTGTACGGCTAAGCCGTAAATTTCTACGGCTCACATTCCAGAGACTTAAATTTTGAGTTTTGTTCTACGGCTAGGCTACGGCTAAGCCGTAACTTGTCCTACGGCTGAGCCGTAAGCTAGCCGTGACCCAACCGTAACCCAGCCGTGAATTAAATCTCTGATCAGTCGAAACTTTTCCAATTCAGTGCTCCTACGGTGTGGCTACGGCTAAGCCGTGAAATGCTACGGCCAAGCTGTGGATTGGTCTACGGCTAAGCCGTATACTGACTGTAGTTCAGCCGAAAGAGGTATTAGATCAGAGGTGGAAGATGATCCGTTTAGCTGTGTTTTGAATGGAACCAAGGTGAAGCCGTAGTGCATATTACGACAAACGCGTAAGATGTCTTCGGCTTAACCATAGGTCCCTCATGGCTAAACCGTTAGGCATGGCGATTCTGAAATATAACGTAGGATAATGGTGAGACTTGTAGGGCTCAAATACAGGTTAACCACCCATGTAAACCGGCCCAATGGATTCTTTAGAGCGCATGAATAGTCTGTTAGGCTGTGACTTATTCATGTGAGTGTTGATTTACTGTTAAGCACCTCCCCATGGGTGTTGGTTTAAGGGACGTCGGTGCACGCATAGATTATATTGCAACACTTTGATGGCAACGGTGCATTGACTAACTTAAAACTACATCAACATGCACGGTTAGTGACAGTGAAGAACTATATTAGGGTTGGCTTGTAATGAACCTTGACTCCGTATTAATCTGAGATGCATTGCATACTGTTTATAGTTTTGCCCTCTGTTCTGTTAATCTACGTCTATGCATTCCGCAGTCATTTTGCTTTCGTTCTGTATATCCATTTTTACTCTTCGTTCTGCACTAAGCTTTGATCTATGCTGTGCTTTGACTTAATCTATGTTCTGATCTGTATTTGGCTATGCTTTGTATATTTCTGGCTTTGTATATTTTGGGTATTCCCTGATGGCTCTGCCCAGAGGTTAATACGTGAGGATAAGATCCGGTCTTTGTCATCGGTGAGTCCAAAGCGGATAATCTCCCTTTCTATGGATTTGATTTGATTGATATTAGTCTGGCTCTACTCTGCCTCAGCCCTAGGATGCCCGACGGGGTTACCTTTGGCTTAGATCTCTGTATCTCTGTAACTGCAGTGTCGCTTTGTCTTGGGACCCCGGAACCCAGGAAACCGAGACCCACTTGTACCCTTGGCCCGGTCAGTGGTGTTCTCATCTGCTCTGTTTTGCTCTCTATTGGAGAGAATATGGTTAACGTAGTAGCCACTTAGTTCAGTATTTCTATGTTTTGATTCAAATATCATGCTTTACGTCTCTGCACGATTTGCGTAGCATACTAAGATGAAACTCTGTATTTAATCTTCTGTCATAAATTTATTTACTTTGATACTATGAGTGTTTCACCCTCGTTACTTGTATTTGCTGGATCGTTGTATTCATTTATGTTGTCTGTGGTGTTGCAGGCACAGATACCTTGCCCGGCTCCCCGGCGGTCGAGGAGGCTGCAGGGCCGAGTGTAGAGGCACCCTCCGGGTTGGCAGAGTGGGCCTGATCACCTCTGCCGAGTGCGTGCATGCATATCAGTGGCTTTTGTTTTGAGTTTTGGTTTCAGGGGATTTTGTATTTTGGCACTTTGGACTTTGTACTCTGTATATTTGTACATCCTTATTTTGTCGTGTACTCAGACTTGTATTTGGTTTTCCAGTTGTAATTATTCTATCTTTTCCGTTTCGCATTTGTTTTTGGCTTCCGCTATTTTCTGTTGTTGCTTGCTATGATATGTACAGCTTCCGCGTACGCTTAGTTCGCACGTGTGAGATCCCTTGTGTGCGTGCATCTGAACTGGGTTTGGATGCACTTGCACGGGAGTACGTGTGTCACCGGTTTAGCTTTTCGCTAACCCCCGATTTCTGGGCTCGGGTCGTGACAGAAAATATGAAAATGAATTTTAAAATATAAAACAAGTTACATAAAGGAACAATGAAAACCATTATCAAATATGAAGCACACAATGATTATGCTTACTTAAAAAAATAAATTAGTGATGAAATGCTCAAAAATCCAATTTTAATATTAGATTATTAAAAAATCTAGAAATAAATTTAAGAATATAAAACTAATTACATGAAAAAATAATAAGAAGTTATTATACGTGAAGTATACAATAATCGTACTTACTTAAAAAAATAAATTTATGGTGAAATCCTCAAAATATCCTATCTTAATATTAAATTTTTAAAAAATCTGAAAATGAATAAACAGTTATATTTGACCGCTATTTTTAAAATATCAGCCGATATTTCAATTAGACCATTACTTCAAAATAACAACCGATATATCCTGATATTTTGGGGATATTTTGGCTGGGTGGTATCGATACTGATTCCCAGTCAAATATCAGTTTGGTGTACCGATATCAGCTAATATTTTCATTTATGCCTCCATTTCCTTTTGAACCTCAACTTCCCATAACACCCTAAACCACTTCTGAAATCTATAACAGGGAGGTTTGACACTTAGGAAGGGTAACAGACACTAGTTTCAAAGTCTCAAAGACAAAATCCAAGGTTCCAAGATTTATAGGCAAGATCAAGCAAGTCACAAGGCACTCCAAATACTCCCAGCCCACTTCTTCTTCTCCCTCTCACTAACTTGAGGTGAGAAATGGCTTAGAGAAGGAGGAGGAGTATGTGTATTATTTAGAGAAGACAATGTTCAAGTTTCATCAAGCATACACCAGATGAAATCAATTCATTTGTTTTTCTTACTTGGGAGGGTTTTGGGGTCATCCTGGAAGTTGTGAACAAGCCTCCTTAGGCTTCATTCTATCCCTCGAAAATCATAGGTTCAGATGACACAATTATGGCTTCATTTTGCTTACATACAGTACCCTTTTTAGATTTGTACAAAAAATATCTGTAACAAAAAGTGATGATCACCAAAGGTTTTGATCAGTTCCATAGCTAAACCAAACACTCTTCATAGTCATTCAACACTCCAAAGATCAAAGAAACAAGTTTAAACACCCTGGAAGCATCACAAAAGTGAAACAGAATAAACGAGGCAAATAGTGTCCATTTTGGTCACAATCTGCCAGTGGCCACTACCAGTCACTGTGGCCTATAGTCACTTTTCACTGTCTCCCTCTTTTTCGTATATTTTCCATTTTTTCATGTGTTTTCTTACACTTTCTGAATTTGGATCACATCTGAGACTAGAGGGAGGGGTTATAAATATTTAAAAACTTATAAACAAATTGCATTCCCGTGATCAGAGCATTTGAACCCATATAAATAGAAAGGAAAATAATGATGAGCTGTAGTTATTTCCCATTCTTCTTAATGTTTGAAGTGTGTGAGTGTTAGACTCGAATCCATTGCATTTCACATCACGTTTTCGAGCAAGATCATTGGAATTTGGTAAAAACATAAAGAATCTAAACTTCTTTTCCTTATTTTCATAGATATCAAAAATAGCATCTCTGTGGGGACTGTGGGGAATACCCACAAAAGGAAATCCCTAGGGTATTTGGAAAATTCAAAAGTTTATGAATTTGGATTGGATTTTGGAAAGTGGATTTGATTTTCTTATAAGCTGTTTATCACAAATATCCAGAGTGGCATCTCTGTTAGGATTGTAGGGACCACCCACAAAAAGAATCCCTTAGGTTTTAAGAAAAATCAAGGTTTGGTTTTGAAATAGATTTTCATGGATTTTTTGTTTATCTTAAAAAAAATCAAGTTTAGGTTTTGATTTGGTTTGACATGAGTCAGAATGAGGTGAAATCTTAAAAAAGATTGGCTTCGTGGGTTTTGATTCAAAACAATTTGTAATGATGGCTCAAAATCAGGCTTGACCTAAGATAAATTTGAAATTTGGATTGGTTTTGAAAGAAAACCATTTTGATTTTTTTTTTCTTTCCTCTTCTTCATTTTTTTTTTTGGAAAAGAGATACCCCAAAGTGCATCCATTGTGGGAAACCATTTTTTTGTTTTGGGTAAAATACCCAAAGTGGGTTCATTATGTGCTGTGAGAAATCATTATTTTTTTTTTGTAAAATACCCGAAGTGGATTTACAACTTGCTGTGGGAATTTGGATGTTCGTGTTAGATTTTGTGGACTCAATCCATCAGTTGATGTAATAAATTGATTAATTTCTTTATTTATCAATAAAATCATGCTTTGCTTTCATAAGATGAGTGTTATTTTACTAATTCATGCACATGACCAATACATATGACATAATGGTTCATGAGTTGAACCGGGTCCCATTAGTATATTAGATGTGATATATGTGCATGGATGAGATCCATACGCGGGAGATATATGTCACAAATCTTATACTTAAATAGCTTCACAACCAGTAATGAGACTGGGCATCTCATTTGATAAGGTTGCAGCACTTTGATCACTATGAAATAGTGTGATTTGTCTCGATCATCAGAATGTAAGATTCTGGATCACGGTGCTGGTACATTGGATGTATTGAAGGACCATGAGATGCACCTTATGGAATTCCGTCTCAATAATAAGGTATGCTCTCATAATTCCCTAGCAATAGGCTCTCAATCCTGAGACATTGATGAACTCAAGTTTCTATCTATTCATTTGCTTTGAGTCACCAATGAGTGAGGCCGACTGTAGGTTAACACCTCGGTGTCTTGGGTATGTGGTAGTAGAACTGTGGGAACGTTGAATGATCAAGATGCAATCTATCTCTATTATCCCCTTGTGCCAATTAATGGATTTGTCATTAATAAGTGCGCACCCATCTCAATTAAGAGTTAATTAGATGGTACTGATGATTACTGTAATTAATTGGGGCTCAAGGATAATAAGATGTGGAACTTAGATTGGAAGAGATGGATTTATTCCAATTGATCCACGGATATTGATAGAGGGGCCTACTTGTGGTAATTGGGAAGTTTAGGGTCTTCATTGTAATTTATTCCTAAGACTAGAGTGCAATTGCATTTATATAGTGGTGTTATTTGCAATTAACTGAAGGCCCGGATTGCACATGCGATGTGGGGTCGCGGTGTTCCAGTTGGAGCCAGCTTTCTAAGGAATCCCTAGTGGTCCCCACGCTAGCCCAAGTTATTGGAAAATACTAATCTGACTCGAACTCTAGAAAGAAGGGATAAGAAAGGAGAAAGTTGATAATTGCTTTGGAAGTAAGACTTCTATTTCAATTAGGCAAGGACGAGATTTGAAAGTATATAAAATATCCTTGGACGTCCAAAAGAGTCTCTCTCACTCTCAAAAACCCTTTCGTGCAAGAGTTGCATGAGTTACTCTCTCCTTCTTTCTTCTAGTTCCTTGAAGTTTCGAGTTGGGATTTCTCCTGAAGATTCCACCATTCTTCTTGAGAAAAGAGATCCAATTCGGGTTATAGCGTGGAAGGCTAAGAGGTGTTGAAGAAATCCATTAGAGCACTGCGGATCTTCAAAGGTATGATCTACTTCTTGCATGTCGTAGATTATTATGGATGTTTAGTGCTGGTAGAATATTTACTGTACATGGTCACGAGATTGAGGGTAATGCATCTTGGATTGGGTTTTGGTCTTATGGATAGTTGATCCCTGTGTCAAGTGGGTCAAAAGTTTTGAAAATCCATCCACGAGACCCACCTACTTCCAACAGTTCGTTCACCTTTGAGGGAGTAGACCACTAATTAATGGGTCCCACCACTCGAAATCACAGTGACCATGGGTATAGGAGTGGGGGTGGCAGTGACTCTGGGTTTGGCCAAGGCATGGACCCCACTGTTAAGATATCTTGTGTCTGTGGGAAAAGAGTGAAGCATCGATGACTATGTGGACTTGAGGGAATAAGCCAAGCAGCGGGCCCTCATTGGTTCAAGGTTGCAGTGAACAAGAGTATAGGAAGCAACAACATCCCTTTAAATAGTGGCTCCACCACTCAACACAGTGACTGTGGGCAAAGGGAGGAAGGCCATGGAACCCACTTGCCAACATAGTAGTGTCTATGAGCCGAAGTCATCAAACCGTGGACCCCATCTTTAAACAAGCTGTGTCCATGGGAGATGAGGCCAGCAACCGTGATCTTGAGTGGAGTAGTAGTGTCCGTGTGTAGGACGGAAAACATGCCGTGGTCCCCACTGCTTCAACCAAACTAGGTTTGTGACCGAACGTGGAGAGAACTTCGTGATGCCCAGGCGCATGAGGCCATGACTTGTTTCTATTTTCTTTTCTTTTTTTTTCTTTTTTTTTTTTTTTGCTTCAAGAACACACAAAGAGAGAGAGAGAGAGAGAGAGAGAGAGAGAGAGCCCCCTCTGTTCTTCGATTTCAGTCTTCGAGCTAGAGTCGAGCTTCTTGTTCTTCCCTAAGATTCATCAATGGTTGGTAATGGTTTTGACATTCCCCTCTTTGTGTTTTATCCATAATCAAATGTATGACATGGGGTTTGCCCAAAATCTTTTCTTTATTCTTTTCTTCCTCCTCTCTTCTTCCTTTTTTTTTTTTTTTAATTTTCTGCTTTGGGTGTAAGGGTAGCCTAGGCTTCTTCCGAGGCGTTCTGCTCAAATTAAGCATAGTTCAAACAAGTCCTAGCCATGGCCTGCACTGTCCGTGGGAGTTCACGGTCACCATCTGTTCGACGAATTGCTTAATTGAAGATAGTGATTTTTTTTTTTGAATTTGCTCCTAGTCTTTTGATGTAGTGCTGTTTGCCGAGATTTGGGCACTGCCCGAATACATTCCTGGTCACAGCCACTGTTGTCTTGGCCAATCCCACGGTCACAAGCCACCCATGGTCATGGCCATTGTATGTCGTGGCCAATCCCACGATCATAGACAGAATTTCTTCTTTTTCTTTTTTTGTTTCTATTATTGTTGATCTCTTTAATTCTCTTAATGTAAGATATCTTATGGAGAGTATCTTAAGCTCTTATCATCACTAACAGTCAAATTTCATTGTCCTTCGCTCTTCTAGATCACTGTTTAAGCACATTCATGGTCACGGCCAGTTAAGGTCACAACAAGTGAAGCTAGGTTTGTTTATGGTGCTGAATTTGATCATAACCATTGATGTGGAGATGCTCTTTAGGCATTACCTGAAACTCATAGTATGACTTAGAATTCAATTCCATAGAGCTTCAACTTGTTCAACATTGTCCAAGTTTAGTCTTTAGTCATAGGTCAAGTGACTTGTCTTCGGCATGAATTTCCTTCTATCTCTTTTTTTGTTTGCTTCGTAAAACAAGATCATATTGGCAAGATTAATTGCTCATGACCTTTTTGGGGTACCTGGTGTTGGTACATGAGGCTTTGAACTTTGGAAAGTTTGTATAGAATCTACCCTTCGATAATCTTGAAATGAACAAGGTTCTTCTGGGGGAATGCACAACTTTGGTAGAACATTAGGCTTCACTCATTCACTATTGGAACTAGTGTAGGCACACCTACTTGTTCTATTTTGACACTGACACAGTCTGAGCACACACCAGTCTTTTTCAAACTGTGGGAAGCATAGGGAGTTGAGAAGTGACAACCCACTTAATTCCTAACATAATGAAAGGTACAAGTAAGGTCTCCACAACCACTATGAGAATTACAAGGGATTGGTCTGTAGTAGTTTGCCCGGTCACTGGCATGATGGAAACGTAGACTTAACCACCATGGCTTCCATGGGAATACTTTCATGGTAAGCAAACTAGACAACCACAAGGCACATTTCTTTTGCTTTTGATGAGAAGGTTACTCCCCTTAAATCTTAATAAACATGAGAAATATAAATCACTTGAATATGAACGGCCGGTTAAAAAAACCAATGAAGATAGGGTTAACCTCTGGTTGAATGGTCATATGTATATTTGAGTGAGCCTTTTATACTGTCTTTCTTAACTACAACTTCCAAGGCTAATTCACCTTTTCTTGTCTTTTCCAATGCCTACCTGAGGTGTACTTCCAAGTCAATTTAAGTGATGCCTTTTGTCTTGGTGGGAAGCTAATGGATACAATATCACCTTTTGATCATTGATGATAGTTGATGATTTCATGTTGAAATTAACTTTGCATAGCAATATTTTCTTTATGAGCTCTATATACATTGAGAATAGTACACTTTCAAACTCCCTTAAGAATGTCTAATGGTCTCAGTATAGCAAATCATCACATGAAACTATGCTTGTCAGGACAGATGCCGCCTTGGGAATGTAAAGATCCTTTGGTTGGCTTCAAATTTGAGTGTAGAGAGTAAAACAGTCTCCAATAGTTGTAGGTAAGTTTAATGAAACCACGGGGAGTGACCGAAGGTAGTTGCCAATAGACCGATAGCATATACTTTTGTCTTCAATGCTTTAAAATTGATATTGCTTTTTATTGAAAATATGCTATATACCTTCACATGTTATACTTTAAGACATGTTGAGCTTGTTTACACTTTGTGATGTATATAGCTACTATTATGCTTTGTTTGTGTGTGCATGCATTTTTGCATTGGATATTGCATCTTTTGTGCTCGAACACAAATCAAATTGCCCCTTAAAAGGTCTTAAGGTGCTCGAACACTTGTTTGGATTGGGAGCTTTAGTTTTGGAACTCAAGTGTGCCTTGATGCTAATTCTTGGTTTCAGAACTGAGTATTATTTTCTCCTTTTGGCCTTTTGCAAAAGGGAGATGCTGTTGAAATTTTGGTAGAATTTCATGCCTTAGCCATTTTTGCTGTTACTGATGTTTTTCCTTCTCTCTCTCTCTCTCTCTCTCTTATTTTTTTTACAGACAGAAAAGACAAAGCACTTGCAAATTCAACTTCTGGGGCATCAAAAAGCCGTTCAAAGGGCAAGGCCGAAAGAAATCCCAATTCAAAAGATCCGAATAAAGTATTTGCCTCTACTTTAAAAAACTAGAGACCAAAGCCCTAGCAATGAGGAACTGGTACATGTATTGGTGTTTGGAAAATAACACTGCTTGGGAGAATAATGACAAAGTGAACTTTGATAAGCCACGCTACATATTTGGGGTTGCTACAAAGGAAAACATGAAACAATCTGCTGAAAGCGTATGGTACGACTATGTAGACACAATGGTAGTTTCTTATTAGGTGACCACCGTTTGATTTGTCAAGAGATACCCAAGAATAATGACAATGGCTCCATCTACCCCAGTGAGGAATGATCCATTTCCATGGATAAAGCATCATACCCACTTTAAGACTGTAAAATCATGTGCCAGCATCCATATTACTTCATGGAGATTCCAAGGTCTGAAATAAAGACCATAGAGCCGTGTACTCTAAACCTTGTAGTGGGTACCTGATCATACATAAAACGCGATGTGAAATGCAATGGATTCAAGTCCAACATTTGTATACTTCAAGCGTTAAGAAGAATGAGAAAATAATTACAGTTTATCATTAATTTTCCTTTGTTTACATGGGTTCAAACGCTTTGACCACAGGGATGTAGGCTGTTTATAAGTTTTAAAAAATTGCAACCCCTCCTTATTGTAACCCCTCCCTCTAGTCTCAGATGTGATTCAAACTTGAAAATTGTAAGAAAACACATGAAAAGTGGCAAAAATGGGCAAAAGAAAAAAAACCTACAGGAAGGGGGTGACTGTGGCCCAGGGTTACTGACAGACAGTGACCGAAATGGCTACTATTTGTCCTTGTTTCTACTTTGTTTTGCTTTTGTGATGCTTTTAGAGTGTTAAATCTTGTGTTCAACTTTTGGAGTGTTGAATGACCACCAAGAGCGCTTAATTTGACGGTGGAATTGACCAAAACCTTTGGTAATCATCACTTTTTGGTTACGGATGTTTTTGTACGTGTCACAACCCGAGCCCAGGGTTCGGGGGTTAGCAGAAGCCAAACCTAATGACACACGTACTCCCGTGCATGCACACGTAGACCGAGTCTAAATGCACACGCACAAGGGAACATTCACACGTGCCAAGCAAGTACGCGGAAGCTGTAAATATCAGAAACATAAAACTAACCATGCAAAAAGAGAATACAAGGAAAGGACTGACATAATTACATATGAAAGTTTTACAAAAAGAACAAAAGAATATATACAATAATGACATGTCAGGCCAAATACAAGTCTGAAATCCACAAAACAAGACTCCAAAATGATGCATGCCATGGACGCTCTCCCGTGGAGTGATCACATCCACTCCTCTAGGCCTGATGGGGCCCCGGGGGTCTCATCAGAAGCCTGGCCGACCGGCGAGGGTTCGGCAGGGGGATCTGGGCCTGCAACACCAAAAACAACTGTGAATACGACGATTCAGCAAAGTATAAACCATAGCAAGTTAACACACGCTGTGTCTAATAGAATAAAGAACATCATGTTATTAAAGAAGGCATTTTCGTATACTAGGCTATCATGCAAGAAAGAAATATGCTGAATGAATCAACGAATACATGCTGTGTACATACTAGTGGCTACTACATTACCATATGCTCCCAAAAGAGGGATCTTATAACATGCAAAGAACACCATTGTCCGGGCCAGGGTACAATGGGTCTCGGTTCCCTGGGGTCCGGTTCCCCAAGACAAAATCCATACTGCAGCAGGCCATATAAACTATACCAAATTCACCCCGTCGGGATCCTAAGGCTGAGGCTAAGTAGAGCCTGACCATACAGAGTCAATCATGAAAATCCTGAGTAGATCGTGATAACATATCATACGTGCAGATCTGTGAGGGAACATATCATACATGCATACTCAGGGTAAACAAACCAAAATGTGAAAGTAACGAAACATACGTAATCATGTAGAGTGTTGAGATCAATGATCGAATGCAATATGTCATGCAACAATTCATGTGAAATCGAATCATCTTGCTTTACAAACCAATTCTAATCTAGTTATCCGGTGTTTCTAACCGTGCATGATGATGGAGTTTTAAGTTATTCGATGCACCGTTGTCTAGTGTTGCCTTGAATCGGGCGGTGCACGAAGTCCCTTAAACCAACACCCATGGGGAGGTGCTTAACATCCGGATAACGAACATGAATGATTCGCAGCCCTCGAGATCATTCACGCGTAGTATCACATTCCATTGGACAAGTCTAGGTGCTCTACATTCTATCATGAAGGTCATATAGGTCTTATCTTTACACCTAGCCTTATTCTTCATGTGTGGTTACGGCTTAACCGTGTGTGTGCTACGGCTTAGCCGTGGGTGGTCTACGGCTTAGCCGTGGCTGGGCCGTAGAAGGTCTGTCAGTTGCTGACTCTCAGTTATTCCAGAGAATGCACCCTGTATTGTTCTACGGCTGGGCCACGGCTGAGCTTCGGCTTAGCCGTAGGGCATTCCACGGCTTAGCCGTTGTCACAACCCGAGCCCAGGGTTCGGGGGTTAGCAAAAGCCAAACCTAATGACACACGTACTCCCGTGCATGCACACGTAGACCGAGTCTAAATGCACACGCACAAGGGAACAAGCACACGTGCCAAGCAAGTATGCGGAAGCTGTAAATATCAGAAACATAAACAACTAATAGCACAAGAAGAGGATACAAGGAAAGGACTGACATAATTACATATGAACGTTTACAAAAGAACAAAAGGATAAATACAATAGTGACATGTCATGACATATACAAGTCTGAAAATCCTCAAAACATGACTCCAACATGATGCATGCCATGAACGCGCTCCCGTGGAGTGATCACATCCACTCCTCTAGGCCTGATGGGGCCCCGGGGGTCTCATCTGGAGCCTGGCCGACCGGCGAGGGTTCGGCAGGGGGATCTGGGCCTGCAACACCAAAAACAACTGTGAATACGAAGATTCAGCAAAGTATAAACCATAGCAAGTTAACACACGCTGTGTCTAACAGAATAAGAACATCATGTGATTAAAGAAAGCATTTTCGTATACTAGGCTATCATGCAAGAAAGAAAGATGCTGTGTGAATCAAGGATAACATGCTGTGTACATAACTAGTGGCTACTACATTACCATGTACTCCCAAAAGAGGGATCTTATAACATGCAAAGAACACCATTGTCCGGGCCAGGGTACAATGGGTCTCGGTTTCCTGGGGTCCGGTTCCCCAAGACAAAATCCATACTGCAGCAGGTCCTTATAACTATACCAAATTCACCCCGTCGGGATCCTAAGGCTGAGGCTAAGTAGAGCCTGACCATACAAAGTCAATCATGAAAACCTGAGTAGATCGTGATCATATATCATGCGTGCATATCTGGAATTGAACATATCATACATGTATACTCAGGGTAAATAATCGCAATGTGAAAGTAAAGTAACGGGATACAAGTAATCATGTCAGAGTGTGAGATCAATGATCGAATGCAATATGGTATGCAACAAATCATGCGAAATCGAATCATCTTAAGTTACAAACCAATTCTAATCTAATTATCCGGTGTTTCTAACCGTGCATGATGATGTAGTTTTAAGTTATTCGATACACCGTTGTCTAGTGTTGCCTGGAATCGGGCGATGCACGAAGTCCCTTAAACCAACACCCATGGGGAGGTGCTTAACATCCGGATAACGAACATGAATGATTCGCAGCCCTCGAGATCATTCACGCGTAGTATCACATCCGTTGGGCAAGTCTCGGTGCTCTACATTCTATCATGAAGGTCATATAGGTCTTATCGTTACACCTAGCCTTATTCTTCATGTGTGGTTACGGCTTAGCCGTGTGTGTGCTACGGCTTAGCCGTGTGTGGTCTACGGCTTAGCCGTGGCTGGACCGTAGAAGGTCTGTCAGTTGCTGACTCTCAGTTATTCCAGAAATTGCACCCTGTATTGTTCTACGGCTGGGCCACGGCTGAGCTACGGCTTAGCCGTAGGGCATTCCACGGCTTAGCCGTGCCCTAGCCGTAGAGGAAAACTGGGTTTTTCTCCTCTCTGGATTGTGAGCCGTAAGAAGCATACGGCTTAGCCGTACCTGTACGAATTCCATTTCCTGAAACATGTACAGAATAGCTGGGAATGCATCATAGGGGCAATTTATCAATGGGAATACACAAGAACTGAAGCAATGAGTATCAAGTGAGCTGTAAACACTTATTTCCATATCAATACATGTAAGATCAACCCAATTCAATGCATACCAACATGGGTTCTCAATGTTATGGTTATACTTGCCTCAAATTTGGAATTCAAATGCACAATGGTAGCCCTTGGATCCAAACACAACCTAACACACAAACAAAACCACATGCATGCATGAGGGATGGAGAGAAATCAAAACACAGACACACCAAGCACGATGGAGACAAGAGGGAGAAGAGATGGAGAAAGGAGATGAGAGAGTAGAAAGGTTTCCAACTCACCTTTCATGCAAGAACCTCACAATAGAGCTTGATCGATGGAGGTTGGAGAAGAGAATGCAAGGAAGCAAGGAAGTCTCCACGTGCACAGTGAAGAGAAAGAGAGAAAACGAGAGAAAGAGTATGAGTTTGATCGATGGGTGAGATATATAAGCTCATTAGGTGGTCAAATTGCAATGAAGTCCAAGCTAGAATACAAATTTCAGTTTGAGTCAAATCAAGGTCCAATCGAATCACACGACCTCGGTTGCAAATGACGTAGTTACGAAAGTTAACGGGCTCAACGAAGGACACGTGTTGACATCAAGATGATGCAAAAATGACCATGTCTTAGAAAAGCTAAAATTACGAAAAAGGGCTTGGTCTACTTAATCCAGGTCAAACTCAACCCAACTACCTATCCATGACCCGTAACGAAAACAAAACACAAACAAAACACAATTAACAACAAAAACAAGATTAACTAACCGCTAAACGGGGTCAAGCTGGGTCGGAGTGTTACATCCTCCCCCACTTGAGAATCATTCCGTCCTCGGAATGAACACTAACTCGCTCATACCTGGGAAAACAAATCGGGATACTGGCGTGCCATCTGCTCTTCTAACTCCCAAGTAGCCTCATCGGGACTGTGATGCTCCCAAAGCACTTTGACCCATCGAATCGTTCTGGTACGGAGTATCTGCTCTCGGGTTCCCACGATACGGAGCGGTCGCTCAACGTATGCAGCACTCGGCTGAATCTGAACCTCGTCGTAGCGAATGACATGGGAGGGATCATGAACATATTTCCGAAGCATCGAAACGTGGAAAACGTTGTGCACTCCTGCAAACATCTCGGGAAGCTCTAATCGATAAGCCAAATCACCAATCCGACTCTTGATCTCGAACGGTCCGACATAGCGTGGAGCTAACTTGCCTTTCTGGCCGAAACGGATCGTACCCTTCATCGGAGAGACCTTCAGAAAAACCCACTCGCCAACCTGAAACTCTAAGGGTCGTCTGCGGGTGTCTGCATAACTCTTCTGTCTCGACCGAGCAACTTTCAAGTTCTCAATTGCTTTCTGTACCTTCTCCGTAGTCTCGGCAATGATCGTCGGTCCGTGAAAACTTCGAGTTCCAACTTCTTCCCAACAAACCGGACTTCTACACTTCTTCCCGTACAATGCTTCATATGGTGCCATCCCAATGCTCTCGTGGAAACTGTTGTTGTAGGCGAACTCGCACAACGATAGATGAAGATCCCATTCTTTCTCGTAGCTCAACACACTGGCTCGCAACGTATCCTCCAAAGTCTGAATCGTCCGCTCTGATTGTCCATCCGTCTGTGGGTGGTATGCCGTGCTGAAACTCAACTTCGTACCCAAAGCCTCTTGGAATGCTCTCCAGAAAGACGAAACAAAACGGCTGTCACGATCGGATACAATCGACACGGGGGTACCATGGAGCCTGACGATCTCATCCACGAACTTCCTAGCCATCTCTGAAAATGTCATACCCTTCCGAAAAGGAATGAAATGGGCTGTCTTCGTCAATCGATCTACAATCACCCAAATGGCGTTGTTCTTCCTGCTCGTCGGTGGTAACCCTGAAACGAAGTCCATGGTGATGTGTTCCCACTTCCACTGCGGTATATGCAAAGGATGCAACGAGCCTGGCGGTCTCTGATGATCAGCCTTCACCTTCTGACATGTCAAACAGCGAGCAACAAAGCCTGCTACTTCTCTCTTCATGTTGTTCCACCAAAAGCGATCCTTGAGATTCCGAAACATCTTCGTGCTGCCTGGGTGCATCGCGTAGCGAGCGTAATGCGCTTCGTTCATCAGCTTCTCCTTGAACTCATCAACTGCTGGCACGCACAACCTACTCCGAAAATAGAGTACACCATCCTCGAGTCTGAAATCGGGTCTGTCTCCAATGTGGTCTCGAATGCGCTTCAATGTTAGATCTTCAAACTGCCTGTCTTTAATCTGCTGAATCATCTCAGGCTGAAACACTGGCGTACTAGCCAAAGTCACGCACTCATCCACTAGTTTAACTTCAACAGGGAGACCATGGAACTCTAGGAGAAAACTGCTCAAAAGCTGCACTGACTCTGTTTTCCGACTGAGTGCATCTGCCACCACATTCCCCTTGCCTGGCTGATATTTGATCGGGAAGTCATAATCCTTAATAAGCTCAAGCCATCTCCGCTGTCTCATGTTCAGCTCCTGCTGTGTGAATAAATACTGCAAACTGTGGTGGTCAGAACGAACCTCAAACTGCACACCATATAGATAATGTCTCCACAGCTTCAACGCAAACACGATGGCTGCCAATTCCAAATCATGGGTGGCGTAATTCTTCTCATGTTCTCGCAACTGTCTCGATCCATAAGCAATCACCTTCCCATGCTGCATCAACACACAACCTAGGCCAACTCGAGAAGCGTCTGAATAAACCACGAATCCTTCACTACCATCTGGCAAGGCTAACACTGGGACCGTAGTCAACTTCTCTTTCAAAATCCTGAAACGGGCTTCACACTCCTCAGTCCAATCAAATGGTACATTCTTCCTGGTCAACTTCGTCAAAGGAGAAGAGATCTTAGCAAAGTCCTGGACAAATCGACGGTAGTAACCTGCTAGACCAAGGAAACTGCGAACCTCTGTCACTGTCTTGGGGCTAGGCCAATTCACCACTGCCTCTACTTTAGATGGATCAACTGCCAATCCCTCTCGTGAAATGATATGACCTAAAAATGCAACCTGCTCAAGCCAAAAATCACACTTCGACAACTTAGCAAACAATCGATGTTCTCTCAACAACGACAAGGCTTTTCTCAAATGCTCCCTATGCTCCTCTGCTGACTTAGAATATATCAAGATATCATCAATAAACACAACTACGAATTGGTCCAAGAAAGGAGCAAAAATCTGATTCATCAATGCCATAAAAGCTGCAGGTGCGTTGGTTAGTCCAAAAGGCATCACGAGGAATTCATAATGTCCATAACGAGTCCTGAAGGCAGTCTTAGGAATGTCATCTTCTTTGACTCTCAACTGGTGATATCCAGACCTCAAATCAATCTTCGAAAAATATGCTGCGCCCTGAAGTTGATCGAACAGCTCATCAATCCTGGGTAAGGGGTACTTGTTCTTGATCGTCACTTTGTTCAGCTGGCGGTAGTCTATGCACATCCGAAAAGTACCATCCTTCTTTTTGACAAACAAGACTGGTGCTCCCCAAGGTGAAACGCTCGGGCGAACGAAACCCTTATCCAAAAGCTCCTGCAATTGTTTCTTCAATTCTGACAACTCTGCTGGGGCCATGCGATACGGAGCCTTGCTGATCGGTGCCGTGCCGGGAACAAGCTCAATGGCGAACTCCACATCTCGAACCGGGGGTAAGTCTGGCACATCGTCTGGAAAGACATCTGGAAAGTCACAGACCACCTGAACCTCACCTAGCTGCTTCGGCTCCTTCTTCGCTGAGATAAAGGCAATGAAGCCTTCGCACCCTCGGCGGATCAAGCGATCTGCCTTACACGCCGAAATCATACGTCTGGGGCATCTCTGCTGACTGCCCTCGAAACGGAAGCCCTTGCCTAAATCGAAGAAGATCGTCCTGTTGTAACAGTTAACACAGGCACGATATCGAGCGAGCCAATCCATACCAAGGATCACGTCGAAGTCCAGCATCGACAACAGGATCAAATCAACAGGTAACTGATGACCTGCAATCTGCACGTCGCAATGGGGGTAGTACATACTACACTCCACTCGCTTGCCAACTGGGGTGGATACAACCAACACATATGGCAACGGCTCAGACGGCTGATGCAACCGCTTGGCGAAATGAGGTGCTACATAAGACCGTGTAGACCCCGAATCGAACAAAGCTAAAGCCTCGACGCGCGAAATCAAAACAGTACCTTCAACCACCTGTGGATCCTCGGCACTCTCGTGAGTAGCAGCGTAAGCACGGGCTGTCTGGCGAGGCTGTCTCAAGCCTGGACGAGCTGACTGTGACTTGCTCGGAGCTGTAGGTGCACTGGGTCTGCTAGGAACTGCACCGGAAGTAGGGCCAGATGGAGCTACACCGGAGGCTCTATGTCGAGGACAATTGGCGATCATGTGCTCCCTCGAACCGCAAATAAAACACGCACCGGCCTTCCTCCAGCAAGCTTCAGTCGTGTGGTTCCTGCCACAATATCCACAAGTCACTCCACCGGAACTAGAAGTACTCTGCTGGCCTTTGGTCTTCTTCTGTACTTGTCCTCGTGCACTGAAAGGCTGCTGTCGCTTGGGTTCAACGGCTCTAGCAGCTTGGTGGATGGCCTCAGCAGAATAGGCCCTGTCCACTGCATCATCGAACGTAGCGGGACGCTGAAACGCTGTCACGTGGTGCATGTACCGGGGATGCAAACCTTCCACAAACCTGTTCACCTTCCTCTCTTCGGTACTGATCATGTCCGGAGCAAAAAGCGACAACTGCATAAACTTGTTTACATACTCTGCTACTGTCATCTGCTGCTGGCGGAGAGCTAGGAACTCAACCTCCTTGGCTCGAAACACATGAGCCGGGATGAACTTCCTCCTGAACTGTTGCTTGAACATCTCCCACACCGTCGCACTAGGGATATCTCTGTATGAATCTTTCACGCTCTTCCACCAAGTCTTTGCGACATCTCTGAACATAGAAGTTGCTAGTCCGACCTTCTGTCGGTTCGTGCACACGACGGTCTCAAAGACATCCTCTGTCTGGTCTAACCACTGTTCTGCCTTCAGTGGCTCTTCTGTTCCATAGAACTCAATAGCTCCTCGCTTGCGAAATTTACCATAGAGGGCATTCGGGTCACTCTCTCGAGGCTGCAAGATCACCTGCTGGTCTACATGTGACTGAGCTGGGACTTGGCTTTGTCGGTCTAACATGGTTGTCACTTGGGCTTGCAAGTTCTGCATGGATTGCGATTGTGCCTGAAGGGACTGGAATAACATGAGGATGCGTTCATCTGTATTCGGTGTCTGCGGTGATGGTGCAGATCCGCTCTCGTTATTTCCGGCGTTCTGCTGAGAACCAGAACCTGATGCCATCCTGTAAAATGGAACGAGTCAGACACAAACACAAAACAATAGCGCCCAACAAACCCCAAAGTCTAGAAAGAACACAAAGAAATAATCGTATCCTCACCACGATCCTACATGCCTACATGCTTATCACACTAGAACAAGGAATGAGCAAGGAATGCTCTGATACCATACAATACGTATGTCACAACCCGAGCCCAGGGTTCGGGGGTTAGCAAAAGCCAAACCTAATGACACACGTACTCCCGTGCATGCACACGTAGACCGAGTCTAAATGCACACGCACAAGGGAACAAGCACACGTGCCAAGCAAGTATGCGGAAGCTGTAAATATCAGAAACATAAACAACTAATAGCACAAGAAGAGGATACAAGGAAAGGACTGACATAATTACATATGAACGTTTACAAAAGAACAAAAGGATAAATACAATAGTGACATGTCATGACATATACAAGTCTGAAAATCCTCAAAACATGACTCCAACATGATGCATGCCATGAACGCGCTCCCGTGGAGTGATCACATCCACTCCTCTAGGCCTGATGGGGCCCCGGGGGTCTCATCTGGAGCCTGGCCGACCGGCGAGGGTTCGGCAGGGGGATCTGGGCCTGCAACACCAAAAACAACTGTGAATACGAAGATTCAGCAAAGTATAAACCATAGCAAGTTAACACACGCTGTGTCTAACAGAATAAGAACATCATGTGATTAAAGAAAGCATTTTCGTATACTAGGCTATCATGCAAGAAAGAAAGATGCTGTGTGAATCAAGGATAACATGCTGTGTACATAACTAGTGGCTACTACATTACCATGTACTCCCAAAAGAGGGATCTTATAACATGCAAAGAACACCATTGTCCGGGCCAGGGTACAATGGGTCTCGGTTTCCTGGGGTCCGGTTCCCCAAGACAAAATCCATACTGCAGCAGGTCCTTATAACTATACCAAATTCACCCCGTCGGGATCCTAAGGCTGAGGCTAAGTAGAGCCTGACCATACAAAGTCAATCATGAAAACCTGAGTAGATCGTGATCATATATCATGCGTGCATATCTGGAATTGAACATATCATACATGTATACTCAGGGTAAATAATCGCAATGTGAAAGTAAAGTAACGGGATACAAGTAATCATGTCAGAGTGTGAGATCAATGATCGAATGCAATATGGTATGCAACAAATCATGCGAAATCGAATCATCTTAAGTTACAAACCAATTCTAATCTAATTATCCGGTGTTTCTAACCGTGCATGATGATGTAGTTTTAAGTTATTCGATACACCGTTGTCTAGTGTTGCCTGGAATCGGGCGATGCACGAAGTCCCTTAAACCAACACCCATGGGGAGGTGCTTAACATCCGGATAACGAACATGAATGATTCGCAGCCCTCGAGATCATTCACGCGTAGTATCACATCCGTTGGGCAAGTCTCGGTGCTCTACATTCTATCATGAAGGTCATATAGGTCTTATCGTTACACCTAGCCTTATTCTTCATGTGTGGTTACGGCTTAGCCGTGTGTGTGCTACGGCTTAGCCGTGTGTGGTCTACGGCTTAGCCGTGGCTGGACCGTAGAAGGTCTGTCAGTTGCTGACTCTCAGTTATTCCAGAAATTGCACCCTGTATTGTTCTACGGCTGGGCCACGGCTGAGCTACGGCTTAGCCGTAGGGCATTCCACGGCTTAGCCGTGCCCTAGCCGTAGAGGAAAACTGGGTTTTTCTCCTCTCTGGATTGTGAGCCGTAAGAAGCATACGGCTTAGCCGTACCTGTACGAATTCCATTTCCTGAAACATGTACAGAATAGCTGGGAATGCATCATAGGGGCAATTTATCAATGGGAATACACAAGAACTGAAGCAATGAGTATCAAGTGAGCTGTAAACACTTATTTCCATATCAATACATGTAAGATCAACCCAATTCAATGCATACCAACATGGGTTCTCAATGTTATGGTTATACTTGCCTCAAATTTGGAATTCAAATGCACAATGGTAGCCCTTGGATCCAAACACAACCTAACACACAAACAAAACCACATGCATGCATGAGGGATGGAGAGAAATCAAAACACAGACACACCAAGCACGATGGAGACAAGAGGGAGAAGAGATGGAGAAAGGAGATGAGAGAGTAGAAAGGTTTCCAACTCACCTTTCATGCAAGAACCTCACAATAGAGCTTGATCGATGGAGGTTGGAGAAGAGAATGCAAGGAAGCAAGGAAGTCTCCACGTGCACAGTGAAGAGAAAGAGAGAAAACGAGAGAAAGAGTATGAGTTTGATCGATGGGTGAGATATATAAGCTCATTAGGTGGTCAAATTGCAATGAAGTCCAAGCTAGAATACAAATTTCAGTTTGAGTCAAATCAAGGTCCAATCGAATCACACGACCTCGGTTGCAAATGACGTAGTTACGAAAGTTAACGGGCTCAACGAAGGACACGTGTTGACATCAAGATGATGCAAAAATGACCATGTCTTAGAAAAGCTAAAATTACGAAAAAGGGCTTGGTCTACTTAATCCAGGTCAAACTCAACCCAACTACCTATCCATGACCCGTAACGAAAACAAAACACAAACAAAACACAATTAACAACAAAAACAAGATTAACTAACCGCTAAACGGGGTCAAGCTGGGTCGGAGTGTTACAGCCGTGCCCTAGCCGTAGTGGAAAACTGGGTTTTTCTCCTCTCTGGACTGTGAGCCGTAGGTGCTATACGGCTTAGCCGTACCTGCACGAATTCAATTTCCTGAAACCTGTACAGAATGTCTGGGAAGCATCCAATTTCAATTTATCAAGGGAGATAGACCAAGTAGTAATCAAATGAGTATCAATGGGCTGTAAACACATGTTTTCCATACACATTAATGTGAGCTAACCAAAAATCAAAGCATACCAACATGGGTTCTCACAACTATGGTTATACTTGCCTCAATTTGGAAATCAATTGCACAATGGGAGCCCTTGGATTCAAACACAACCTAATGCAAATCAAACCACAATGCATGCATGAGAATTGGGAAGAAATCCACAACACAGATACAACATGCAACAATTGAACAAGAAGGAGAAGAACTAGAGAAGAGAGATGAGAAGGATGAAGGGATTTCCACCAACTCACCTCACATGCAAGCACCACAAGCTTGACCGATGGAGAGAAATCAAGTGAAGAGAATTCAAGTGAAGGAGGGAGAACTCCACGTGCAATGCAGGAAATGAGAGAAAACGAGAGAAAGAATATGAGTTGATCGATGGATGGTTTATATGTAAGCTCAAGGTAAGTCCACATTACAAGGAAGTCCAAGCTAGAATGTTATTTTCAGTTTGAGTCAAACCCGGGTCCAATCGAATCACACGACCTCGGTTGCAAATGACGTAGTTACGAAAGTTAACGGGCTCAACGAAAGACACGTGTTGACATCAAGATGATGCAAAAATGACCATGTCTAAGAAAAGCTAAAATTACAAAAAAGGGCTTGGTCTACTTAATCCAGGTCAAACTCAACCCAACTACCTATCCATGACCCGTAACGAAAACCAAAACACAACAAAACACGATTAACAACGAAAACAAGATTAACTAACCGCTAAACGAGGTCAAGCTGGGTCGGAGTGTTACAGTACGAATCCGGAAAGGGTACTTCGTACAGGCAAACTAAAGCCAAAGTTGTGTCATTTGGAATCTATAATTTTTAAGGAACAGAATGAACCCGAAAAAAGCTTGTTCACAGCTTTACAAATGGCCTAAAGCCCTTCCGAGTGAGAAAAGTGAGAAAACCAAAGGAATATGGTTTCATTCTTTTTATACTTGATGACCCTTGTATTTATTTTTTCTAAGTGATATGTATGCTTCTTCTCCTTCTTTGAACTATTTCTCACTTTATGTTAGTGAGAAGGACAAGAAGAAGTAAACTTGTAGTGCTTGAAGTGCACGAGAAGCTTGATTAATTTCCTTGGAACTTGCTTAATCTTGCCTTGAATCCTTTGAACTTGTTGGAACCTCTTCCCAAGTGCCAACACTTGCTTTTATAGATTTCAGAGGTGGTTTTGGGAGTTATGGGAGGTTGGAGTTTGAAATAAAGTGGAAAAAACCACTGAAAACTTCCAGGAAATGCTTCACAAGTGTCCTGACCATGGCCGCGGTCACGGACAAGTTCAATTTCAAGTTTTTAGTTTATGTGACTCGTTTTTACCTGTTTGGGGCCTTAACGATGTCTGATCATCACGAAACTTGGAGGGATGTTTTTTACCACTATTTTGAGTGTATCATAGAAATTGTAACACTTCGACCCAGCTTGACCTTGTTTAGCGACTAATTAATGTTGCTTTAGTTGTTCATGGTGTTTTGCTTTTGTTTTGGTTTCGTTGCGGGTCATAGATAGGTAATTGGGTTGAGTTTGACTTGGATTAGGTAGACCAAGCCCTTTTTCATAATTTTAGCTTTTATAAGACATGGTCATTTTCGCATCATCTTGGTGTCAACACGTGTCTTTCGTTGAGTTCGTTAACTTCGTAACTACGTCGTTTGTAACCGATGTTGTATGATTCCATTGGACCCGTATTTGACTCAAACTGTAAATAATTTCTTGAAGTGGACTTTCTTGCAATTTGGCCTTTAATCCTATCCAATATAAAGCCATCACCGACTCAACTCCCCCACTCTCTTCTTTTCTTTCACGTTTGGCTCTCTCTCTCTCTCTCTCGTTTGTGCTCTTTCTTTTCTCCCTTGATCAGTCAAGCTAGAAGGAGATTTCGAGATCCTCTTGTCCTCTCTCCTTTCTCCTGTGATTCATGGTATGTAGATGTATTGGTTTCTTCTCTCCTTTCTTTTTCTCATGTTCCATGATTGTGCTCATGAACTCCCTCTCTCTTTCTCATGCATGATAGCTGTGAGTGGTGTTTGGATGTGAATTGAGCCCCAAGGACAACAATTGGTGTAGTTGAACTCCATTAAGGCAAGTATAAGCATAATATGTATGAACCCATGTTGATAGATGCTTGATTTTGTTAAATTCTTATGAGTTTGCATGGAAAACATGTTCACAACCCAATTTGAGCTCATTATCCCTTTCTCTGTTGAAATCTTGCTCATTTGATGTCGTTATAGATTTTCTGTAAATGATTTAGAAATCGACCCAGCGCATGCACGGCTAAGCCGTGAAATGTGCTACGGCCGAACCGTAAAATGCACTACGGCTATGCTGTAAGCCCCACCGTAACCCCAGCCATAAATCAATACAGGGTGACACCTGAAAATAACTGAGAGTATGCAAATCAGCAACTCTATTACGGCCTAGCCACGGCTAAGCCGTAAGGTGCCTTCGGTTAAGCCGTAAGGTCACCCACGGCTGAGCTGGAAGACATGAATTGTAAGAAAGCCTAGGAAAGACATGAAACTTGTAGGGCCTTTGCAGGAGCAGATAGGTAACCTCCACTTGCCCAATGGAATATGATGAAAAGCGTGAATGATCTCGAGGGTTGCGAATCATTCATGTTCGTTATCCAGTTGTTAAGCACCTCCCCATGGGTGTTGGTTTAAAGGACTTCGGTGCACCATATGATACAATGCGACACTAGACAACGGTGCAGCGGATAACTTAAAACTACATTATCATGCACGGTTAGAAACATTGGATAATTAGATTAGAGTTGGCTAATAAATGAACTTGATTCGATATGCTAAGATTTGCTTGCATGACATGTTGTAGTCCGATCATTGGTTTCCACTCTTTAGTATGCTTGCTTGTTTCATATAACATAGAATGGTTAATTGTCACTATGGTTTCAATACCTTGAGTATGCACGTTTGGTATTAAGCTTGCATATATACGCTCTGTTTTGGATATGCACGTATGATATGCTTGTCATGATCTACTCAAACTTTGATACATGATTGACTCTGTATAGTCAGGCACTATGAGCCTCAGCCTTAGGATCCCGACGGGGTGAATTTGGTGTAGTTTTCATGGCCTTGCTGCAGTAAGGAAACGTCTTGGGGAATCCGGACTTTAGGAACCCGAGACCCATTCGTACCCTGGCCCAGTCAATGGTGTTTTCTGCACGGATATAAGATCCCTCTTTTGGGAGCATATGGCAATGTAGTCGCCAACTAGCTATGTACACAACATGTATACATTGATTCACATGGCATGATTCTTTCTTGCACTATAGCTTAGTATACGAATGTGCCCTGTATGAATTACATGATGTTCTTTATTCTATTAGACACAGCATGTGTTAACTTGTTATGGCTTATACTTTGCTGAATCGTTGTATTCATGAGTTGTCTTTGGTGTTGCAGGCTCAGATACCCAAACCGACCCCTCGTCGGTCGGCCAGACTCCAAGTGAGGCCCCCGAGGTCCTATCAGGACGAGAGGAGTGGGTATAGTTACTCCATCGGAGAGCGCCATGGACATCATTGCATATGAGTCTTCATCATTTTGAGACTTATCACGATTGAATCCTATCATGAATTGTACATATTATTTTGCTTCATTTTGTAAAAACGTCGCTATATCTATGTCAGTTCTGTTTTCGTATTCTTTTCTTGCATTGTTTAGAGTGATGTTTTGATATCTACAGCTTCTGCGTATATGTTTGGCACGTGTGAACCTTCCCTTATACGTGTGCATTTATACCAGGTTTACGTGTACAGGCACGGGAGTACGTGTGTCATCGATTTAGCTTTTACTAAGCCCCGAACTCTTGGGCTCGGGTTGTGACAGAAATTTCAGCCCTTTTTGACCTTCTGAAGTTGGTCAACTCCGCTGTTGACTTTTCATAAAATGGGCCATTGTCTCAGCTATTTGAGGTCCAAATGACTCAGATTGATTTGAAACTTGGAGGGACTGATGTTAGGAGCATCTTGAAGTATTCATACAAATTTCATATGGTTTAGATTTTTGGAACTAGGATTTCGAATAGTTACCCCCTTGTTGCATGTTCTAAGTTAATGTTCTCTTGTATTGCAGGCAATTAACATGTTTTCTATTAGAATGAAGTTTAATTGATTTGAAACTTTGGGAATTGACTTTAAACACATTTTGAGTCTTTGATCCAAATTTCATCAGCTTTAGTCTCTTAGAAGTAAGATTTTTAGTCAGTGAACCACATAACTTAAGGGTCATAGACTCCTAGCTGACATATAATTGAAGTAAGGTCAAACGGAGTCCTCTTGGCTTGAAAATTTGCAGAACCACTTTTGAGTATGACTTAAGCTTTATGTCTAAATGTTATCAACTTCAGTCACTTGGAAGCAGGACTTTGGTCAGTGACCCCATGGTTTGGGGGTTATGACCCAAAGTTGACATGTTTGTTGATTTTAGGTCAAATGACATCCATTTAACCTGAAATTTTGTAGAGTCCCTCCTGAATATAATTTGAGTTTCCTTCGGGTGTTTCAATTGATTCAGACATGTAGAAGTGTTTGTTGTCATAGTGACCCCAAGGAGTTGGAAGACAGTTACTGAAGTTTGAATTTGAACTGAAATGAAGTCCAAATGCTTTGAAATTTCGAAGCATCATTTGTAAGCATAATTTGGAGCTATCATGTGATTTTCAGCTATTGTGGTAATTTAGAAGCTTGAGTGTGTTCAATGACCCCTAGGTTTTAAGCCAATGAACCTTGAATTTGAAGTTTGGTGAGTCAAGTGACCAAATGAAGTCTTCCAATACTAAATTTTGAACCAATGCACCTTGAGCTTATTTGAAGTCTTCTAAATGAGGTGCATCAATTTTGAACATCTGGATGCAACACTTGACCTGGCATTTCACAATCCTAGGGTTTATATCCCCTTGGGTTGAAATTTGCCTATAATATCTTCATTGCAACATTTGTAATTTTTTTGGGTCAACAAGTGTCCCCTTGAGGTGCAATGATTAAAAATATGGCAATCATTCTACCTCAAAATAACCAATCTGTGAGAATAATAAATGGCTTAATAAAAAAAAAAGTAGTTTTGTCAAGGTAGGTTGTAGGCCCTCACTTAAAAATTTGAAATTTTGATAAAAAACTATGAAGGGTTTGATGACGGAATTTGGAAAAAACATAAGAAATCTGATTTTCTTTAAACCTATTTTCATTGATATCTAAAATAGCATCTCTGTGGGGATTGTGAGGAACACCTACAAAAAGAAATTGCTAAGATATTGGAAACTTCAAAAATTTATGAATTTGGGTTTGGATTTTGGAAGTGAATTTGATTTTCTCATGACTTACTTGTTACAAATATCTAGACTGGCATCTCTGTGGGGGCTATTTGGAACGCCCACAAAAAGAATCCTTGAGGTTTTAAGAAAAATCAGGATTAAGATTTGAAATGAATTTAGGTGTGGATTTTCATGGACTTTTGGTTTATTTTCAAAAACTCAAGTTTAGGTTTTAACTTGACTTAACATGAGTCAAAATGAGATGGAATTTTGAAAAAGAATGACTTGTGGATTTTTGATCTAAAAATAATTTGAGATGATGGCTCAAAACATTTTTGACCTAAGATAAATTTGAAATTTGGGTTGTTTTTGAAAGAAAACACCTCCTTCTTTTTGAAAAGAAATACCCCAAAGTGGGTTCATTCTGTTGTGGGAACACTTTTTTTTTTTAATAAAATACCCAAAGTGGGATTACCATGCTGTGGAAGTTCATTTCATTTTTTTTTTTTGTGGTTAAAAGATGCCCAAAGTGGGTTCACCATACTATGGGAATTTGAATGAGCACGTATAAGAGAGTGGGCCATTAAGTAGTGGGTCCCACTGCTCAAAATCACAGTGACCATGGGTAAGGAAGGCAGTGCCCCATGTGAACTTGGTCAAGGTTTGGACCTCACTCCTAAACAACTTCTGTTTGTGGGAAAGAGAGTGAACCATGTTGTGGACCCCACTATTTCAACCAATACAATATGTGTGGATGAAGTAATCGACAACAGTGATCATAGACCCCACCAATTTTAACCAAGTTGTGTCTGTGGGCGAGATGGGCACTGGCAGTCAAGGAAAATCCAATTTTAAATCAGCCACAACTGTGGACCCCATTGATTAGTCACGTAGTGTTTGTGGGTGAAGCATTAGTGACAATGCTTAAGGAAGCTTGAGCTAAGAAGCTATGGACCTTATTGCTTAATCATACTAAGTCTATGGGAAATTGGACTAGTAAATCATGGACCCCACTACTTGATACAAAGAATAAGGAAGACGGTGAAGTAACAGTGACCGTAGACCCATGCTGTATAAGAGGTGAGTTCATTTCGTCTCTTCTTATTTTATGCTGTTGTTTGAGTCTTCTGTGTAAGGAGCAAGAGTAGAGTAGAGACGAGTGCTGGGTGCTTCTTCTTCTCACTTAGCAAGTGAAATTCTAGTCTTCTTCACTTCCTAAGATCAATCCATGGTTGTTACAACTCTGTTATTTTCCTTCTTCAAGTTTTGTCCATGGCTGAATACCTCTTCCTCCCACCCCCCCCGCCCCTCTTTTTTGTTTTTTTTGTTTTTGTTCTTTTTCTGTTTGTCTGTCTTGGTTGATACACATCATGGTCTGTGTGCTGTTTCTCATTTTCTCCTAGAGTTTGCATTAGCCACCCCTTCTCATCTGAATGATTCGTTAGATTGCCCTTTGTCAAGTCCCAAATTTTTATATTGGGTCATACCGGTTTGTCGGGTTTGAGTTGGGTTAAGAGGGTCAAATGGATTGAATTAACACAATTGGGCCTGAGTTATTGGACCCTTTTAGGCCAAAGGACTCTTTTTGGAATTTCTTAAAACCCACTAGAAAGCAAGGGGCTCTTCCTTGTAATTTAGAAAAACCCCCTTTCTTATATAAACTCTACTCTTAGGGTTTTCCCCATTCTTTCATCTTCTTCCTCTCTTCTGCAACCAAGCTCTAGAAGTTCTCCAGGAGAAAACCAAGGTTGGATTTTCTGCTCTTCAGATTTGCTTTTGGCTTTGAGATCCAGGCAAGTGGATAACTGCAAACAATATCTTCTTAGTTACTTTGTTTAATCATATGGTCTAAACATGATTTATTTATATGGTTTAATGTTTTTGGTTAAGAGATTAATAGTGAAGATTGATTTTGATTGAAACCAAGTAAGTACATATGATTTAAGGTTTGGTGTCTTTGAATCATGGTTTGATTTCTTTATATATATATATTTATATATTATAAAAAAAACAAACAAAAAAAAAAAAAAAAGAAGACGACAGCAGCAGCGCTGCAGTGCAGCAGGCTGCTGCAGCCCAGCGGGCTGGGCCTAGCCTGCTGGCGGCCTGGCCTGTTGGCAGCCTGGCCTGCTGGGCTGCTGGCGTGCTGGGTCTGCTGGCGGGTCTGGGCTAGATTCGACGGGGCTTAGCCCAGTTTAATATTATTATATATTAATTAGTATTTAGTATAGTATTTAAAAATAGTTTAGATCATTGTAGTTCTACTAATGGTCTAGTGGACTAATAGAGAATTGATTATGTTAATTTATTCCTATTTAGGCGATGTTAGAAATTTAGTTTGGATTGTTTATAAATTTAATTGAGAATTATGTAATTTTGATTAATATTTATTTAGATTGATTTGAAATTAACTAAGATGTATTTAGTAATGATTAAATCTTAATTAGATTGTATTTCTAATTCTAACTTAGATTTCTAATTTGAGTTAGATTTCGAATTGGGGTTTGAGATTTGTATCTTTTGTTATACACAACAATGATATTAAGGAATTAATTATTCCATTCTCCTTTTTATCATGACTTGATTTAACTTTGGATTTGGAAGTTACACATGTTTTATCTAATTTGTGAAACGCAATAAATATACATAATTGGATTAGATGAATTATGTCTTTAGGAAAGTTAGTTGAATGTTCACTTGAAAATTTGATTAAATGCAGAATGGGAATGTGAGGTTCGGGATGCACTACATGATAGGCACCAAAAGTAGTATAACGGCATCGTGACTCATATTTCCTTGTGATAGAGAGTTGGTTCTCATGTGTGTGTTTAACCAACTATGACCGTTAGGTGGTTTAGTGCTTACCCTCGGAAAACTTGAATTGACACACATTCAGAATACATTTTTAATTATAAAAGTCTAAGTACTCAAATTGTTAATGGTTTGAATATTGGGATTAAGGGTGTCATATCATGATTCATTCTGCATCGATATATATATGCATTTGTAAATATATATATGTATATATATCTGATCGACTGCAGTTCGGAGGTGGACGTACGCCATCGGGTCAGCGTGTACTGTGGATTATAGTACACAGCTGTGCCTTCTGTTATTATCTGCGGGAATACCTGATTCTGTTATTATCTGCGGGATTACCCGTTTCTGTTATTATCTGCGGGATTACCCGATTCTGTTATTATCTGCGGGATTACCTGTTTCTGTTATTATCTGCGGGATTACCTGTTTCTGTTATTATCTGTGGGATTACCCATTTCTGTTATCTGTATGCGGGATTACCCGTTTCTGTATATTTATCCACGGGAATACCCGTTTCTGTGCATTCATGCCATTGGGATTTGCATTTGATATATTTTTTTTTGTCGTAATGAATACTTCTGTCTAATTCAGTTGATTAATCCATTGCTTGCAGTTTACCCTCTTGCCAGATTACGTCAATCTGACCTACTACTTTTGGTGTCTAGGTTCCGTTACCGGTGTCGTACCAAAGGGTCAAGCTATGCAGGAAATTCCGCCGGGTGGCGGAGTTGTTGAGTGGCGCACCGATGACACCATCTGAGGTGTCCTAATGCGGTGCAGAGTTCGAAAACTTTAGGTTATGTAATAATGCCATTTTTGGGCCATTAGTTTACTTAATTAAATTTATTTGTTTTGAAATTATAACTTTAATTGTTATGCTTCGAAGCACTTGACCTTGATTTTATTATTAATGAGATTTGTTACATGGTTGTTATGTGATATCCGTCTGCGATGAGTATGGATTTTAGTTCCGCGTGTAATTATGGTTGCTTGATCACCAAGTATAGCCTCACGAAGGACTTCGATCCACCCGGAATTGGGGCCCGTGCTGTTTATGTTTAGAAAAATCTTAATTGGCCCCAATTCTCACACCCCTGGAACCGGGTTTGGATCCGGCCCAGTTTTGGGGGAGTGACACCCTTGGTTTAGGGTCTTAACCCACAATGAGATGAGGCTCAACTTGTGGCGAAGTGGAATGAGAGCTCATATGGATCTTTGTTTTTTTTTTTTTTTTGAACTCTCTCTCTTTTTTTCTTCTTTGATGCAAGAACGTTGCCTTGGCTTCTTCTATAGTGGTTTTGCTCAATTGAGCATTGTCCAAGCCAGTCACAGCCATGGTTTGTATTGTTGTGGAAGTTCACGGTCACCAACTATTTGAAGAAATGTTTGACAGAAAAAATAAAATTTTGTTTGATCTTTTTTCTTCTTTGTTTCTTTCCATTTTTTTTCCAATGTACTTGATATGGTGATTTCTCAAATACCATTCCAAGAACACAAATCTTGATGATTTGGGCCATTATTTGAATATGCTTACGGTCACTGGTAGCACAGTTTGGGAAGGACCACGGTCACTACCCTTTTTGTTTTGCTCTTTTTATATTTTATTTCATTTTGATGCTTGGTTCGGTCAATCCATTCAACCTATGGTAGTGCTTTGAAATTCAATTTTGTGCAAGGCTCTATATCCAAACAGTCGACAAGTCCACTACCACTGCCAATGCTGCACATGGGGATCTACGATCACTGCCAAGACCCTTATCTCATCTTTTTATTTATTTTTTTGTTTGAGGTCCTTTTTCCAATCAATGACTCTGAGGAAGATCTGTTTTCTAACACCTTAGGGTCATGACTAAGAGTTGATTTCTTTGAGGTTTCACTTGTCCATAGTAGTGTCCAACCATACCCACGAGGAAATCCCATAGTTACGATCAACTTTTGACACCTTCTCTCTTTTGTTATTTGGTTTGTAAAATAGAATTAAATTGCCCAAATGAACTTCATATGACCTATTTGAGGTATCAAAGGTAACACATGAGGCCTTGAACGTTGGAAAGTTTTGTAGAGAATCCACTCTTCAACAAACTTGAAATGAACAATCTCCTGCTGGGGAAATGCATGACTTTGGTAGAACTTTTGGCTTGACCTTCTCATTATTGGACTAAATGAAAGAACAGTTGGAAATTTATATTAAAAACATACTTTTATGTATTTGTTTTTGCCTGATTTATTTATTAGTAAAGCTTGTCTTTTCATCTTAATGAGAATTTGTATATGCAAATGATTGCATTGTTATTTATTGTGCATGTGTGTGTCTCTTATTCTATAAAATAGATAAGTTAGTGTGTAGGGTTTAGCTTACACACGGAAGACTTATTTATCAGTTCTTTTAAAATATAGGTTGCCGTTCACAATCTAGATGGTGTTAGACACACCATCGGTACGATTGTAGCATGATGTTTTAGCAGGCTTGTCTTGGCCATGGGAAATGGTAATAATTTCAATTCGTTATGTTAGTACGCTTTGTATGTATTGAGCATGACCGCTTTTGGATTTATTGTCTTTATACTTACTATGTAAGATGATTAACATATAAATGGTTATTATGAGTGCTTGTACTCTTAATTTGGATATAAATAATAGATACGTACATTTGTGTTTGGCATTTTGATTTACAAAGTGAGACCTTTTATGAGTCAATAATCTCGGTAAATTGAATGACTACACTGTGTGTATGGTGGATATTAGTTTATTGACGGAATCCATATCTCGTAATAGGGATTGATGATATCTGCTTGATAAAGCTTATAAGTTTTGATTATATCAAACCTTGTAGGTGGACTTTGTATTTTACATATCAAATAAGTTAAATGTAAGGTCTCAAGAAATTATAAAGATATCAATTAAATGTAGATGTCAGTAATTATTTAATCGATAGATATCTGAAATCTTAACATGGGGAGATTAATAAGCATTTAATAATAAGAAGTTGAAAATATTATTTTGAGAATAAGGACATGAGTGCAATTTTAATTTTTTAGTGGAATGAATTATAATTTATGGAACTAAGATTCTAATTTGGGTTGAATTAGGGTTTTCTATTTTCATAAGAAGTCTGTTCCTTATTTCCTTCTTAAGATCTCTATTGTAACCTATAAATATGTGTTAGTGCTCTCTATGAAATATAACAAGTGAAATCTCATTTTTGAGAGCAAAGAGAATTTGTAGAAGAGGCCCACACCCCGGTGTGAGTTTGAGCAGAGAGGAATATAATAGAAGGTCTTGAGATTTTTGAGTTGTTGTAAGACCAAGATTAAATCAGAGAGATCTCACAAATATGATTCTTAAATCATCATCGTCTAAAGATATTTCTGTGGTAATCTGTACGCTATATCTAAGGATCCTAGCAGTTGCCTCCCAATAGGAACACCTGTTCGTTTTGTTTGAACACAACACAGTCAGTCTTGGAAATTTATATTAAAAGTATACTTTTAAGTATTTGTCTTTGACTGACTTATTTATTAGCAAATTTTATCTTTTCATCTTAATGAGAATTTGTATGGGCAAATGGCTGCATTGTTATTTATTATGCATGTGTATGCCTTTCATTCTATAAAGTAGATAAGTTGGTGTGTAGAGTTCAGCTTACACACAGAAGACTTATGTTAGTTCTTATAGAATATAAGTTATTATTGTTCATAATCTAGATAGACTTGGACACACCATTGGTATGATTGTAGCATGATGTTTTAGCAGGCTTATCTTAGTTGCAGGAAATAGTTTAGTTTCGATTCGTTATGGTAATACGCTTTGTATGTGTTGAACATGACCGCTTTTGAGTTTTTTGTCTTTATACTGACTATATAAGATGATTAATGTACAAGTAGTTATTATGAGTGCTTGTACTTTTAATTCCGATATAAATAATAAATACATATATTTAGTGTTTGGCATTTTGATTTATAAAGGAGTGAGACCTTTTATAGTCAATAATCTCAGTAAATTGGATGATTACACTACGTGGATGGTGGATATTAGTTATTGACGAAATCCACATCCCGTAATAGGGATTGATGATATCTCCTTGATGAAGCTTATAAGTTTTGATTATATCAAACCTTGCAGGTGGACATTGTATTCGCTATATCAAATAAGTTAATGTAAGGTCTCGAGGAATTATAAAGATATCGAGTAAATATAAATGTCAGTAATTATTTAATTAATAAATATCTGAAATCTTAATATGGGGAGATTAATAAGCATCTAATAGTAAGAAGCTCAAAATATTAGCTTGAAAATAAGGATAGGGTGCAATTATAATTTTCTAGTAGATTGAATTATAATTTAATAAACTAGGATTCTAATTTGTGTTGAATTAGGGTTTTTTATTTCTATAAAAAGCCTATTCCTTATTTCCTTCTTAAGGTCCCTATTGTAGTTTATCAATATGCGCTATTGCTCTTTATGAAATATAACAAGAGAAATCTTGTTTTTAAAAACAAAGAGAATGCGCAGGAGAGGCCCACACCCCAGTGTGAGTTCGAACATAGAGGAATACAGTAGAAAGTCTTAAGATTTTCGAGTTGTTGTAAGACCGAGATTAAATCAGAGAGATCTCGTAAGTATGATTCTTGAATCATCATTACCTAAAGTTATTTCCTTAGTAATTTGTACACAATATCCAGGGATATTGGCGGTTGCCTCCCAACAATGGTATCAAAGCCAATCTTGATACTGTATATGGATTAAACAGAATATAGTAAGATTATAGATTGTTGTAAAAAACATGGAGATTGCATTTGCTGTACCTAACCCTTGTTTTGCAGTGAAGTATAGTCTGTGGGAAGTATAGGGGGTTGAGAGTGACAACCTGCTTGATTCCTAGCATAGTGTAAAGAACAGATTGAATCACCATAGCTTCCGTGGGAATCACAAGGGCTTAGTTTGTAGTAGTTTACTAGCATGATGTGAACACAGACTTGGCCATCATGATTTCTGTGGGAATTCATTCATGGTCATCAAATTGGATATGCCCATGACGCGCTTTTTTTTTCTTTCGATGAAAGGGTACTCCCCTTAAATCTTAATAAACATGAGAAGTATAAATCACCTAAATATGAGCAGTCGATTAAAGAAACCAATGAAGATAGGGTTACCCTCCGATTGAGTGGAGTGGTCACATGTAGCTTTGAATGAGACTTTTACATTATCTTTCTCAACAAAAACTTCCAAGGCTAATTCGCCCGTCCTTGTCTTTTCCAATGTTGACCCGAGGTGTACTCTCCGAGTCCATTTGAGTTATGCGGATTGTCTTTGTGGGAAGCTGACAAACACAATATCACCTTCCGATCATTGATGACGGTTGATGGTCTTGTTTTGAAATTAACTTTGCATAGTAATATTTCCTTCATTAGCTCCTTATACACTAAGAGTAGTGGACATAAGAATGTCTAATAGTCCCATTATAGCACATCACCACAAGAAACTTTTGTTTGCTGAGATTTGTCAGAGATGTCGTCTTGGGAGTGCAAAGATCCCTTAATTGGCTTCAAATTTGAGTATGGAGAGTAGAATAGTCTATAATAGTTGCAGGTAAGTCTAATGAGACAACAGGAAGTGACCAAAGTGGTTACCATTAGACCGATAGCATTTACTTTTGTTTTCAATGCTTTTAAAATTGGTGTTGCTCTTTGTTGAAAACATGCCATATACTTTCACTGGCTGTACCTTCATACGTGTTAAGCTTGTTTATGGTTTGTGTTGTATATAGCTGCTATCATGCTTTGCTTGTATTATGCATACATTCTTGCATTAGATACTGCAACTTTCGTGCTTGAACACGAATCAAATTGCATCCTGAAAGGTCTTAAGGTGCTCAAATACCTGTTCGGACTGGAAGTCTCAGTTCTAGACTTAAGTGTGCCTTGATGCCAATTCTTAGTCTCAGAACTGAGTATTATTTTCTCTTTTTGGCCTTTTGCCAAGGGGAGATGCTACTGAAATTCGATAGATCTCTATGCCTTAATCATTTTTGTTGTTACCGATGTTTTCTTTTCTCTATTTTCTTTTTGTTTTGCAGATAGTAAAGGCAAATCACCTGCGACTTCCACCTTTAGGGCATCAAAGAGCCGTAGAAAAGGCAAGACCGCAACTAATCCTGATCTGCAACATTCGAATGAGATTCGTGCGATACACTCAAAATATGTAACTAGATCCCCTAATGGTAAAGGAGCTTCTTCAAAGAAGAGAAAGGCTAAAAGCCCTGGAACTCGTCATTCCCAAAGGCTAAAAGCTAGTAACATTTCTTTATTTCTTTGTATGACATTATCATTTGATTTTGTCTCTCTTGTTTTGATGTCTACATTTTATCTTGCCACTTCATTTACTCAAACTTTGACCATTGGAGGAGTTGCATAAAAGGTGGCTGAGATTGCTGAAGAATATGCCTATGAGGAAGGTGATGAGAGAGGGAGCGGCTTTGACACTCCCACTACTGGAGAATGAACCGATAGTAATATTAATATCAAGTTTGATTTTGAAAAAGACATGTTTGACCAGATAATGATGCTTGAGTCTGGGAGAAGAGCTGTAGTGGATATGCTAGTGGAGTTTATTGTTGTGGAGATGAAGAGATCTGGCAATGAAGTGGGTGCTACTACTACTATTGATAAAGTAACCAGCAGCGATGTACCTATGGAGCCAGTTATGGAGCAAATGAGTAACGGCGGAGTTCAGATTGATGCTGCAGCTATTTTTGAAAGAGGTGCTGTCCCTCGGACAGAATAACAAGAAATTCCTCCTAAATTTTCTAAGGGACCAATTGCCGAAATCTTGAGGGAAGAGGGAGAGATTCCCAATACTGCTGAGGGAATTGCGACATATCCAACTTCTGAGGGTAACTTTTGACTTGAAGATTTCGAAATTGAAAATTTTATTCCAACATTGTAATTTGGTCTCATTCATTTTTTTTTCTTGTTTTTTTGGTTCCTTTTTAGGTACTCGAGTGGATGAGAGTGGCCCTGTTGTGCCTCCCACTTCAGTGAGAAAACCTCTTGGGTCGCCAATCGAATAACTAGCAAGGAAAGAGAGTCTCAAAGCTTCGATTGATTTGGATAATATTTCCATCCATTACTTCGGGGCATCTCCAAATAGTACTTTGAAAAGCGACTTGTGCAGGTTTGTGGAAGACTTCTCTTTAGACTCGCCAACCAAAAGTGTCAACAATGATCTAGAGTTATCATCGGCACTCATTGTTCTACCCATTAACATTAAGCCTGTATTCATTCCAAGTGTGATCCCCTTTGTAAGTTTGGATTTAGACTTAGGATCTCAAGCGATTGAACCTTTTGCGATTGCTGATATGCCAGCGGCTGATGATGTGCCAAGGACTGATGAAGTGCCAAGGACCAATGCAACTTTGGATGCTCAGACAAAACCAAGTGTCGAACCCATTGGCGTAATAGAAAAGGAAGCTGATATTGAGATGGTTCGAGCTGAGGAGGTTGTTGTGATAGAGCTGATCATATCAAAGACTAGCCCTTTTGCTAAGAGGAAGTTGGTTCTTGAAGGTGAGACTGCAGATCCTATGGAAGATGATACTCCTACTACGCCAGTTGCCAGTGACTTGCCGCTAGTTACTAGCAGTTTCACACCACCCAAGGCTATGACACCTTCAAGAGTTCATTTTAGGGCCAATCAGTCATCATTTGTAAAAGTAATCGAAGAACCAGCTATGTAAAAAATTTCAGATGAAGCTTCTGCTACTGAAGGTGGAGGATCTCGGAAAACATTATTGAATGTTACAGTAACAACGCACACAAATAGGGATCTTTCCGCCACTTTGTCCTCCTAAGGTTCACATGACTAGCATTCTTTTGACGAAGAAGCATTGGTTGCTCATGGGGTTGAGGGTGCAAATGTTGAGAAGGAAGGAGATGACTGCTCAGGCTCTCAAACTCAGTCAAATTTGTAAGAGCGAGAGTCAAATCTTTCTATCCCCAAAGAGCCTAATTTGTTTGGTGATGTTCCAATGCCCCAATCTGCAGTAAACTTTGCCATGAGGATGGTGATTCATATCATCTTGACAACGCTCTTCCAGGGAGATCTCTCCCCTAACAAGATCTAGGGTGCCAGAGCATTAGCTATACGCTGATATCTTCTAGTGTTGGACCCGATTTGAGTGGTCTTCGCATTGCTTTTGTCATCTTCTTCATCGAGCTTGAAGAAAAGGATATCTGGGATAGAAGTTTTGATCATGCCAAAGCTTTTCAAGATGAGGTGCTGAGGCATAGAATCCAGTTGACCGTAGAGATTGAGGGCACCTAAGAAGAGATATGGGTGGCAATTGCAGTTGATGTGTCCTTAAAAATGCATATTTTCATACACATTTTAGACCATATTAAGGAGTTATTAACTTGAAAGAGCCTCATTTAGCGTGATCTAGTTGTATCGACTATTTTAAATTCATTTTAGTATTTTTCTGCATAATTTGTTTAAAAATCACACTTTTTGCATAAATTCATGGAATCTGCCATTTTTGGAAAGTTTAGTGAAAATTTATATTCTCATGAAATAAATTCAAATTTCATCATTATTAGTTCATTTACATAAAATTATGAAAAATGGTGTGTATTTTCATTGTCATTTCATGAGAGATGGGCCTACAGTCATGCATTTATGATCTTATGGTTAAAATTATCTTTTCACATGAAATTACATTTGTTTTGGAGGAAATTGATGATATGGGTCCCATTTTCAAAGAATTGAGGTAAAGAAATGATTTTCAAAAGAAATGAGAGAAGAATTGAAGAGAAAAAGAAGAAAGAAGAAAAATTCGCAAAGTTGGTTTCATAGTCCCACACACATATTCACATGTGTGGAGGCATACTTGTGGGATGTTCAAGAAAGGGGTCTCATTCTCTAATTGTTGCAAGAATTCAAAATTAATGTAAGAAAAGAAAGCCTAGGTGGGAGAATTCAAGGAAAGAAGAAGCAAAGAAGGAGAAATTAAAAATAGAAAATCAATCTCATTTTATTTTGGATAGTATACATTAAAATGGTCATAACTCTCAAACCAAGCGTCGGATTTGGACAATCTACCTACCTTTGGAAAGCTCTTTTCGAGTAAATATCCATAAGATCTAAGATTGCACCAAACGGAGTTAAAACAACAAATATATGACCTTGGGAAGTATACTATACATTTTTAGGTGGGATTGCAAAGATTCTGGAAAGCTTATCATGGAGCTTAATTTGTTTCCAATTTTATCAAATCAAGTTGAAAAGTATAAATAGGGCAACCCTCTCCCATATTTTTCATGAAAAAAGAGCTCCTTCTCTAGATCTCTACACTTCATCTTCTTTATCTCTCTCTCTTCATCCTAGTCCTCAAGGAGGCTTACCCAAGGCCACACTATACCCTTGGGAATCTCAACTAGAAGAGGTTTTCTTCTTTTCCAATTAACATGGATTGTTCTAGATTTTATTTGACAATCTCTTGTAAGAATTTTTACATGTTAGTATAATGTTAATCTTCTTAAAATTTTTCTTCTTTTCTTATGGTTTGTGTGGATATTTTATTAATGTTTCTTGTGCTTGGATTGACGACCCAAGATACTAGGATCATATTTGAAGAAATCATGAACCCGGTTTACAAGAAAATTTTGAGAAGATAACTTTACTGCCTTTACTGTCTTTACTACCTTTTCGGCTTTTACTACATTTAAATTCTTGTTTACTACATTTACATTTCTTGTCTCACCATATATTTAAATTCCAAAAATTTATTTATTTCCTGCACTTTTCTTTTATTTTCTGCACTTTTGTTATTTTTCTTGTTATGTTTATGTTGATTTTAAGTTTCGTTTTTGTATAGTTTGATGGTTGGATTAGAATTCATTGCATGTATTTTCATATCATAGGATTTTGTGCATATTTTAGTTGCTGAAAATTATGCTTTCAAGATCCGAATTGAATGATAAATTTGGACTCAATACATAAACAGCATTACTCAGCACAGTTTCAGCGAACTGCAGAAATAGTTTTTGAGAAAAAGTTTGAACTGGTTAGACCTGTTAAATCATAATATTTTTCTTTGAAACATGGGAAACTTAAAGTCTAGGATGTGATCTTTTATTTCCCAAAATTTTAGATTAAAATAATTTCGGATGGTTTGTAAACTAGAGGCTTAAACTTTGCCAATCAATTTACTTGGATCAGAATTTCTGTACAGAATCTTGCAAAGTTATTGTGTTCATGCATTCATAACTTTTCATTTTAGATCCTTTTTCACTTCTGCTTTTTTTGTTAGTTTCTTGCATAAGTAAAGCATGATTTCCAGCCATTAAACTTAGATTTAGGATGCATTAGAATAGTTCAAATCATGCATAAAATTTGTATTAGCATATTAGTTTTCTAGACTTAGAATTTTTTCAGCATCTCATTGCATGCATTGCATTACTAATTTTACTAACTTTCTAATTTTAATTTTATTTCTAGTTTTATGTTTTTGATTGTTTTAGATAATTTTTAAAATTAAAATATCTTTCTAAACTTGCTTTAATAGAAGATTTGAAATTAAAAAGTTTTCTAGTTTTGGAAATTCTAACTTAGGAAAGTTTTTAACTTTAAGGTTTTAATTTTAAAAAGTAGGTTTTTTTTAACTTTGATTGTTTGTTACTAGCTTTGCTTAATTGGTTTTTACTAAATTTGGTTTGTTTCTAATTTAGTTTAGTTTAGTTTTTAAATTAGTTCTTAGTTTTATTTTTAGTAACTTTTTATTTTTGGAAGTTCTAACTTGTGTTTTAGTTTTGCAGGAACTTTAGTTTTGTTTAGGAAATTTTAAATTTAAGCTTTCTAGATTTAGGAAAGTTTTTTTTTTCATTTTTTTGTAATTAATTTAATTTGGGCAAGTAGGATGTTTATATTTGTCAGATTTTAAACTAGGCTAGTTTTAGATTTTATTTTAAGACAAGTCAAGTTGAAAAGGAACCTTAAATACATTGCTCCTTGTGAATCGACCTGGTCTCACCAGTTTATTACTACATTGCGGTTCTGCACTTAGAACTCATGATTAGCAGTAAATGATGAGATAGCTGTGTTATGACTGAGTGTGAACATATACAACAACAGATCATCATGTTGTAGCAACAACTCACTTCTTTGGAAGATAATATTAAGGACTTGAAGAAATTTGTCTCAGAGGATAATCAACATAGAAATTATCTACTTGCAGTGAGGGGGGGAAGCGGACGACGTTGGATGATTTTCTTTAGTCTCTGGAGAGTGAAATGAGCATCAAACTAGATGAGATTGACATCAATACTGCCGTACCCACTTATGTAAGCTATAAAGGGCACGTCCTAATAAAAGGTGTTACTAAATGTGAGAAGGCAAGTGGAGAAATTCTTAAACTGATTTTTCCTGTTGCAGCTTTTGTTTGACTCTTCTTATTTTAATTAGCCCTGGTGGCCATGTATACATTGACTTCAGTTTTTATATTGAAACTCAAATGAATATCAGTGGAAATCTTCTTTCCCTTTTACTACATTTTGTCATTGGCATGGAATGTTTGGTTTTAATTTTGTATGGATGTTTGTATAGTTTATATGGATGGTTTGTTTTGGCTTTGCTTTCTCAGGCTTGTATGGGGTGTACTTACAATCTCTTGGAACTCAAATTAGAAGTAAAGGAGTCATATTGGTAGACATTATCCGGTGTCCTTGTGTGAGGCGTTCTCCAGTGTCCATGACTTGATCCTTTTGAGTGTCAACAGGGGTCAAACAAAGTGGACATTTATTTGGTGCCCAATTGTGAGGCTTTCTCCGGGGTCCTGTCTCAATCCTTAGGACAAAGATTTGTTTTTGGTTTAGTTTGGGTTTTGGTTATATGGGGTCTACAAAAATATTTATTCCATAAATGGATGGTAGCTATATAAGGTTTGCAAAAAGACTTGTTCTATTTAGCTGAAGGTTAGCCACATGGGGTCTATAAAAGACTTATTTCACATAGTTGAGTTTTGCCACACAAGGTCTGCAAAAGGACCTGGTGTATGCAGTAGGATGGTAGAAGAGGTCTTGTAAGAACATTATCCAATAACGAAAGTTGATTAGAGGGGTCAAAGGACTTTAGCCTTGTAGTCATTTTGTACAAATCTGAGGGATTTTGTTTAAGAGTCATAGGTTATGAGGCTCTAACCCAGAGGTTTTGGGGGTAAGAATCTATTCTGTACATGGTTTGGGTATGCCAATGACATTCAAGTATAGTATTCTTTAGAATTTTTCCATTGATAGGCATCATGCATCTATCTCTTTCAAGTGTGAGGAGTGCATAGGCACTGTTGGAGTAAACCTTATCAACAATGAAAGGTCCTTCCCATTTGGATTTAAATTTACCTTTTGACAGCTGCGTGGAGAACATGGGCCTATTGACTGCAAGGACTAAATCTCCTTTCTTGTATGCTCTATATTTGACCTTTTTATTAAAAAGTCCAGCCATGCAAGCTTAATATAACTCGATGCATTACTGAGTAGCAAGTCTCTTTTCATAAACCAAGGAATATGGTGTTGATTTTGTTGGCCCCCAAACTGTAGTTCTATAAGCCCACAAAGCTTCAAGAAGTTTGGTACTCCAACTCTTTTTGTTGTCAGAGACCATTTTCTTTAGAATTTTGCAAAAGGTCTTGTTAAAAGCTTCAGTGAGTCCTTTAGCTGTAGGGTTGTATGTCGTGGAAGGACAGCATTGGATTCTATACTTGCCACAAAATCTGTAGAACTTGTCATTTTTGAACTAAGGACTATTGTCATGATGTAGACATTTAGGTACCCCCAAAATGACAGATGATATGAGTTTTCAAATAGCTGAGGATTGTATCTGTTTTGACTTCTGTAAGGGGCACTGCTTTTGCCCATTTGGAAAAGTAATCCATTGCGGTCAAAATAAATTGATGACCATGTTCTGATGGCGGATTTAATTTTTCCAACTATATTCATTACCCAAGACTAAAATGGTCAGGAGGTGGTTGTAGGATGTAGATATTCAGGTGGTTGATGAATGTAATCACCGTGGATTTGGCATTCACTACATCTTTTTGCAAAACTGACAGCATTAGACACCATGGTAGGCCAATAGTAACCTAACCTTTGAATCTAAACGTGAAGTTTTGGTCCTGCTTTGTCAGCACCACATAGACCAGAATGAATTTCTTTGAGTACTTGATTTGCTTCTTTTAGTGACAAGTAATAGAGAAGAACTCCATCATATGATTTGCAATAAAGAGTTTTCAAAGGCAAATTGAAGTGAAATTTTAGAGCCCATCTTTGAATACTAGTTCTGTCTTTAGTATTCTCAAGCAAGACTACATGAAGAATGTAATCAATGAAAAGGTCTCTCCAGTCTCTGAATGAATTTTAGATAGATGAAATCCAATTCTTGATCATATCAAAGCAATCTGCTACTGTTTTATGAGTATCAAGTGGAGGTAGAAGTCTTCTTTCAATTATTTCTAGTACCATTTTTTCATTTTTAGTGATTGAAATTGAGGTTGCCAATCCTACCAGTGCATCAGCTTTGACATTTTGATACCTTGGGATGTGGTGAAACTTAATTATCACAAACCTTTCCTTGAGTTCACAAGCTTTGTTGAATAAGGGAAGTAAGTCTGGTTTTTTCACTTCATTCTCATGATTTATTTGTTTGATCACAAGTTGCAAATCTCCATAGACTCTAAGCATATTGATGCCTAATTCCAAGGCTACCTTAAGACCCATAATCAATGCTGTGTATTCTACCACATTGTTTGAACATCGCTTGATTAATGAGAAGGAGTGAGGGATATAGAATCTTTATGAGCTGTAGAAAATGATTCCAACACCTAAAACGGGATCTCCTAACTCATTTGTTCTGGAAGCTCTATCAGAATGCATGATCCAATAAAAGTCTGGATCGATGGTGGGTTTCTATATTTGGGCAATGAAGAAGACTAGCTTGTCAGGGAGATTGTCTCTGAATTTAGAACCTTTCGAGAGTGGGTAATCTATTATAAAATCAGTGAGAACCTATCTTTTTACAGCTTTTGCAGGGGTGTATCTGATGTCATACTGAAATAGAAGAATAAACCTTTTGGCTAGACGATCACTCAATGCTCCGGCTTTTTTCACAAGCGTCTTCAATAGGTTGATGTTGGAAACCAAGTACATTACATTGGAGAGGATGTAGTGACGTAGTTTTTGTATTGTAAGCATCAGTGCAAGACATTCTTTCTCCACTGGATGATAGTTATGATAAGCACCAACCAGCATCCGTGATAAATAATAAAGAGACACCTCCTTACCCTTATCATTCTTTTACGCTAATAATGCTCCCAGAGAATGATCGAGAGCTCGAATACAGAGGATTAAAGGTTTGCCTGGAATCAGAGCTAAAAGAACTTATGGGTTTCTGAAATACTGTCTAATATCTTGAAAGGCATCTTCATAAGTTTTACTCCATACAAAGTCTACTCCTTTTTTCATAAGTCTAGAGAATGCTCTGCACTTTCCAGATAAATTTGAGATGAACCTACGAATGTAGGTGAGTTCTCTTTGCAATCTCCTGAGTTCTTTCAGAGTTTTTGGAGATGGCATCTCCAATATAGCTTTGACTTTGACTGGATCCAGTTCGATGCCACCTTTTGAACCACAAATCTTAAAAATTTTCCGAAGGAAACTCCAAAGAAACACTTCAAAGGGTTCATTGAAATGTTGAATTTTCGCAATCTCTTAAAGATTATGTGAAGATTAGCTAGATGATCTTACTTTTGTTTCTTTTTGACTGCCAAGTTATCTACATAGCATTCAATAGACTTATGCTGTATGTCTTTGAAGATTTTCATTATCGCTTTTTGGTATGTGGCTCCAACATTCTTAAGGCCGAAGGGCATGATGGTATAGCAGTATACGCCAAAGGGGGTTTTGAAGGATGTGTGCTTCTCATCCTCCTTGTACATCTTGATTTGATTGTATCCCAAAAACTCATCCAGGAACGACATCCTTTCAAATCCGAAAGTATTGTTAATCATGATTTTTGGTATGCGTAATGGGGAATCATCTTTAGGATAAGATTTGTTTAGATGTCTGAAGTCGATGCAAACTGTGATCTGCCCATTCTTTTTGGTGACTGGCACTATGTTGGCCAGCGACTTAGTGTGTAGCTCTTCATTGATGAAGTGAACATCACTGAGCTTCTGGACTTCTTTTTCTATTTTATCCATGATTTTTTGTTTTATCCTTCTTTGATCTTGCTTTAGGTGTTTAGTATTTTTTACTATATTTAATTTGTGCATGAAAACTTCTGGATATAGACTTGGCATTTCTGCATAGGTCCGTGCAAAACAATTTATGAGCTATCGTAAGAAACTCACACAAACATCAAGTTCTTTTCCTTTAATTTAAGAGCTTACAAAGGTAGGACAAGGATTTTTTGAAGTTCTCAAATTTAGTTTTTATACTTGGTCCTCAGTTGGAGGTTCGGGGGGAGGTTATTCCACAGCATTTTCAGAAGCTTCCAACTCCACGAAACCTTATGGGGTTTCATTGAAGGGTTTAAGCTAAGGCTCGATCCCTTTCCATAGATTCGGTTTTTTAGACTCTTTAGCTTTTACATCGAGGGCTAGACATTCCCAATGAGTGTATTAAGATGGATCTATTTTTTCTTTTAGTTTAGGTGGCCAATATTCTGTGATTTATGATATTGTGTCATCGTCATCACTTGTTCCCTCGAGATGCTGAAAAGTAGCTCAATCAGTAGGATCCTGGAAGACAATGGTCTTTTAAGAGTCATCGGCATCATATCCTTCGGTGAAGACCATAGATCTTGCTCTGAAATTTGATTTATTGTAAGGAATGTATCTTATGCAATGTTGTAGCTGTTTAATTCTATGTCCCTTTTTGAGATTTTTTTTATTTTTGGAGTGAAGACATCAAAAGAGACCTAAACCTGATTTGTACTCATTCCAAAGCCTGTGGGCTTCTTGAGATTGTACCCCATGTTCTTCATCATGTTGCAGACCACAGGATTGTAGATGTTAAGCCATATTCTCCCATCATTGGTGATCTTGTCAATAGGATATGAAGTAGAAATATCTTTAGCTTGATAGAAAACTATCGAGTGGTTATGTTGCTTGGATGGAGGCACGAAGAAGTAAGAACCTATAAAATCATAAATTTGGGAATGGGTAGGCCATGGCAAAAATAGAGGATCCCAATCTATGATAGAGTACACAAAGGTGTCCATCATTTTAGCACCCTCAGAATATGAATCTCTGACCACTGAGATAACATGCATTGGGTGCATCCGATAGACCTTCCATGCAGATAATAGAGTGCTATTTTGAGAGATGGAACAATTCAAGACATCTCATTGAAGGTTTAAAACTCCATTTCCATTGTCAAGTTGCGAAGGATTGAGTGGAAGCCTACCTAGCACAGATGAATCCATACTAAGTAGTGTGGAGGATTATCTCATCTTTTCAACCAAACGAACCCAGATGCAATCGATGTATCTGTAAGACAACTCACCCCTATGTTGTGATGTTAACACAAGTTGACTGAAAGTGACAGGAGAATTAGGCCTCATTGGTGACATGTCCCTTATAGGAGGAGGTACATCATTGCATTCTTGGTCAGAACCAAGAAAATCACATTTGCTGATTGTTAGAGTGTTTGTTATCTTACAATAAGTGGTTCACCATTCTGAGCAGGCGTTATATATATAGCTGAACTACATGTCTTGCTTGTATGAATAACAATGCCTGTTTGCTTTGTATTTGACGGTTTTTATGGATATGACCAAAGGTTGATCTGACTAGTTAATTTCAAATCTAACCTTGATCACCAAAGGAGCTTTAGTATCCACAAACTTAACTGTTGACTTTTTTGTAGATTCCAGCTTTTTGACGAGATTAGATCTTTTGCCAAACCCTGGATAGGTTTTATTTTTTGCTAAGATGGTGAAGGGTTTTGCAGGATTATTATCCATGGGAAAGTTGTTTGCATCTGACTTAGACTTTGACAGTCTTTCCTGATACATCACTGCATAGGTGAAGTAGACCTCCTTGCCTTTGAATAACTTTTCATTTACAAAGACTCGATGCACCTTACTTTCATCATCAATATATTTGAGGCATTGATGAGGAGTAGAAGGAACTATAGAGTAATCATGAAGCCATCGCCTTCCTAAGAGGATGTTGCAGTAAGCATGCACTTTACAACGTACAAAGTGGCTTCCAAAGTGAGATCACCCAGCTGGAACTGAATCCGAATCTTGCCAGTTGGATTCTGGACTTCCCCATCATAGCCTTGGATTGAAGTTTTTATAGCAGATAGCGTGTCCATTAGGATACCAAGTTCCTAAAGAGATGCAATTGTGATGAGATTCAGAGTTGATCCTGGGTCAACTTGAACTCTTTAAACATATATGTCCTTGATGTAGGCCTTGAAATAGAGTAGCCTTGTGTGCTTCATGTCGCCTAAGAGGTGATCATCTTTAGCGAAGGAAATGGTGGCCTTGGAGCCTTGGAAGCATTATGAATGGAAAGATATTCCATACATTGCTTCTAAGGCTTCGTGGATTTTGTGTTTAGATAATTCTTCTCTATCTGATGAACTTGTGCCACATGAGTTTGATTCTTTATATTCAAAGCATATAGAGCTTGTATGAAGTTGTTAAGATCTCCTCAAACATTTACAATAGATCAAAAATATAAAGTCGTGCAAGTATGTGCTTGAGGTGTTCAACAACATCATAGATGAATGTCTCTGATGGCCTTTCATTAATATTTACATATGAAGAAGTTACATTTACATTTGCATTGTTCCCCGAAGGGTCACATAAGAAGAATAAGAGGAAGGTCTACAATAGTTGACTCTATAGTTGCGATCGGAACGAGTGCCATCATTGACTATTTTGTTTTGGTCAACCTCTGGACGAGTATCTTTTCTTATGGCATTGACTTCTTTAGGTTCAACAAAAAGCTGGCTAATGAGTCTTTAAAAATGCATATTTTCTTACACATTTTGACTTATTTTAAGCACTTATTGATACAAAAGAGCCTCATTTAGTGTGATCTAATGGTTTTATGAATTTATACATCATTGTAGTACATTTGTACATAATTTACTTAAAAATTACATTTTTTGCTTACATTCATGAAACTTGCCATTTTAGGAAAGTCTATTTTTAGAAAGTTTTGTGAATATTTAGTATTCTCATGAAATAAATTCAATTTTCATCATCATTAGTTCATTCACATATAATTACGAAAATTGGTGTGCATTTTCATTGTCATTTCATGAGAGATGGGCCTACAGTCAAGCATTTGTGATCATAGGTTAAAATTATCTTTTCACATGAATTCATATTTGTTTTGTAGGATATTAATGATATGGGTCCCATTTTTAAAGAATTGAGGCAAAGAAATTATTTTCAAAAGAAAAGGAAGAAGAATTGAAGAGAAAAAGAAGAAAGAAAAAAAATTTGGAAAGTTGGCTTCATTGTCCTATACACATATTCAATGTATGGGGACACACTTGTGGAACATTCAAGAAAAGGGTCCCACTCTCCAATTGTTGCAAGAATTCAAAATTAATGTAAAAAAAGAAAGTCAAGGTGGAGAGAATTCATGAAAAGAAAAGTCAAAGAAGGAGAATTCAAAAATCAAAAGTCAATCCCTTTTTTCTTTGGACAATGTACACTAAAATGGTTATAACTCTCAAACTGAACATTGGATTTGGACAATCTACCTACCATTGGAAAGCTTTTTACGAGTAGATATCTATAGGATCTAAGATTGCATCAATCGGAGTTAAATCGACAAAGTTATGACCTCAAGAAGATTGTTGTAATTTTTCTACTTGGGATTGAGATTGTCTCATCAAAGGTGGATCCTATCCTTTGGCAAGTATTAGTTAAGAAAGATGGCCTTATCTCATCTCATGGATACACTTAAAATTCCAAAAACAGAAGGAATCTTATCTCATCTCAAACTTGGATGACTTGTTGGCCAAGAAGAGGAGTTACCAAAAGAAGAAAAACCACATTGAGACCTTTTTTGAAAAGGAGTAGAAGAAAAAAGTATAAATAGGGCACCCCTCTCCCATACTCTTCAGGGAAAAAAAACTCCTTCTTAAAATCTCTACACTTCATCTTCGTCATCTCTCTTTCTCTTCACCCTAGTCTTTAAAGAGGTTTAGCCCTAAAGCCACACTACACCGTTGGGAATTTCAGCTAGAAGAGGTTATTTTTTTTCATCCTAGCATGTATTGTTCTTGATTTTATTTGACAATCTCTTGTAAGAATTTTTACATGTTAGATAATGTTAATCTTCTTAAAATTTTTCTTTTGTTCTTATGGTTTGTGTGGATATTTTTATTAATGTTTCTTGTACTTGGATTGACAACCCAAGACACTAGGATCATATTTGAGGAAATCATGAACTCAGTTTAAAAGAAAATTTTGAGAAAATAACTTTACTGCTTTTGCCGCCTTTACTGCCTTTATTGCTTTTACTACATTTAAATTCTTGTTTACGACATTTACTTTTCTTGTCTTACCATACATTTAAATTCCAGCAATTTATTTATTTCCTGCACTTTTCTTTTATTTTTTGCACTTTTGTTATTTTTCTTGTTATGTTCATGTTGATTTTAAGTTTTGTTTTTGCATAGTTTGATGGTTGGATTAGAATTTGCTGCATATACTCTCACATTATAGGATTTTGTACATACTTAAGTTTTTGAAAATTAAGCTTTTAGATCTGAATTGAATGATGAAATTCGAACTCAATACACAAACAACAAAACTAAAAACAGTTTCAGCAAACTGCAGAAATAGTTTTTGGAAAAAAGTTTGAAGTGGGTAGACCAGTCAAACCATAATATTTTTCTTTGAAACTTGGGAATATTAAATTTTAGGATGTGGCCATTCATTTCCTAAAATTTCAGATTAAAATAATTTCGAAAAGTTTGTAAACCAGAGGCTTAAACTTTGTCAATCAGTCAACTCGGATCAGAATTTCTGTACAGAATTTTACTAAGTTGTCATGTTCATGCATTCATAACTTTTTCGTTTCAGATCTTTTTTCACTTTTTTTTTTGTTAGTTTCTTACATTAGTAGAGCATGATTTTTAGCCAATAAACTTAGATTTAGGATGTATTGAATAGGTCAAATCATGCATAAAATTTGCATCAGCATACTAGTTTTCTAGACTTAGAATTTTTTCAGCATCTTATGGCATACATTGCATCACTAATTTTACTAACTTTCTAATTTTAATTTTGTTTCTAGTTTTATATTTTTAAATATTTTAGATAATTTTCAGAATTAAAATATCTTCTTAGACTTGTTTAATTAAAGATTTTGAATTGGAAAGTTTTTTAGTTTTGGAAATTCTAACTTAGGAAGGTTTCTAACATTAGTTTAATTTGTTTCTAACATTGTTTAGTTTAGGTAGTTTCTAATTTTAGTTTTTATTTTTGGAAATTCTAACTTGTGTGTTATTTTGTTGTAACTTTAGTTTTATTTTAGGAAATTTTAGATTTAGGAAAGTTTCTTTTCTTTTCATTGGTTTGTAATTAATTTAATTTTGGCAAGTAGGATGCTTGTATTTGTTAGTTTTAAATTAAGCCAGTTTTAGATTTTTATTTAGGGCAGATACAAGTTGAAAAAGAACCTTAAAACATATTGCTCCTTGTGGATCGACCTGGTCTTATTAGTTTATTACTACATCGTGGCTCTGCACTTGGAGCTCACGATCAAGTTTTTGGTACCGTTACCGGGGAGCACCATTTACGGTAACTTTTCTAATTTTCCTTATTTTCATAACTTTGTGGGTGTGATTTAATTTTGTGTCGTCTTTCTAGCAGTAGGACGACATGTATGGAATCGGAAAGTGCATGGAATGTTAAAAAGTCCACATGACTCTTAATTTTAGAAACTTTCTAAAATTGGAAAAAGTTACTATTTTCAACTTGTCATAACTCTTTTGGAAGAAAAACACCAAAAGTGATCTAATCGTTGTCCTTAATCTTCTCGGTGTCCAAGATGGCCTTCGTCCTGTAGTGCGCGATAGCTAATTTGTTCAGGAAACTTGTCCTTCAAATGGGTCCATCGGTGACTCTATTACTTCCTAGTGCTAACCTGGCCGAGTTAGTTTCATAGGACGGACCGGATTGGAGCATTTAAGGAAATTTTTTGACCTTAGGGAGTTATTTAGTTGCTTGCATGATTTCAGTTTTTCTCATTTTTTTAAAAAAATCAAAAAAAAAAAAAAAAGAAAAAACAAACAAACAAATGATTCCAAAAATGGATTGGTGGGAATCCATAAACATAAGAGGACTTAACAAAGGGCAAACTAATGGGAATGGAGTCAATGCTGATGGCCCACAGAAGTATTGGCATGCCTTGTGCGAACAAAAAAAAAATTGCAAAGTTACATCAAAGAAATTGTTTAGTTGGATCTTATAAACATAAGTGGGCCAATAATTATAATCATCATTACAATGAGGATTTTGTGGAGGATTTTAATGCAATGATTAGCTTAGATCATCAACCAATAAGGGTCCCACATGATTACGCATACCCCAAACAATCATTTACTTCTATGGACATGGGAATTCAATGGTGAGCTAAATCAAATTCAAATCAATGGCATTACCACAATGACATGGGTAATGTCACAACCCGAGCCCAGAAATCGGGGGTTAGCGAAAAGCTAAACCTGTGACACACGTACTCCCGTGCACGTACATCCAAACCCAGTCCAGATGCACGCACACAAGGGATCTAACACGTGCGAACTAAGCGTACGCGGAAGCTGTACATATCATAGCAAGCAACAAAGAAAATAGCGGAAGCCAAAGCAAATACGAAACGGAAACGACAAAGACAAATACACTGATATAAAACCGAATACACACCAAAATCAATATGTACAAAATACACAGAATATAAGTCCAAAGTCCAAAGTCCGAATACAATAACTCAAAATCCCAAAATGAAAAGCCACTGGAAGCATGCATGAACGCACTCGGCAGAGGTGATCAGGCCCACTCTGCCAGACCGGAGGGTGCCTCTACACTCGCCCCTGCAGCCTCCTCGACCGCCGGGGAGCTGGGCAAGGTATCTGTGCCTGCAACACCACAGACAACACAAATGAATACAACGATCCAGCAAATACAAGTAACAGGGGTGTAACACTCATAGTATCAAATAGAATACAAACAGAATAGTAATTTCAGAGTTTCATCTTAGTATGCTAAGCAAATAGTGCGTAGAAGTAAAGCATGATATTTGAATCAAAACATAGAAATACTGACTAAGTGGCTACTACATTAACCATGTTCTCTCCAATAGAGAGCAGAGCAGAGCAGATGAGAACACCACTGTCCAGGCCAAAGGTACAAGTGGGTCTCGGTTTCCTGGGTTCCGGGGTCCCAAGACAAAGCGACACTGCAGTTATACAGAGATACATAGATCTAAGCCAGAGGTAACCCCGTCGGGCATCCTAGGGCTGAGGCTGAGTAGAGCCAGACTAATACCAATCAAATCAAATCCAAAGAAGGGAGATTATCCGCTTTCGACTCACCGATGACAAGGACCGGATCTTATCCTCACGTGTTAATCTCTGGGCAGAGCCACCAGGGAATACCCAAACTCAGAGATAAACAAAGCCAGCAGAGCATATATATAAATCCAAAGCACAGCATAGATCAAGTATAGTGCGGAACGAAGCATAGAACAGATATACAGGACGAAAACAAAAATGACTACGGAATACATAAGCATAGATTAACAGAACAGAGGGCAAAATCATAAACAATATGCAATGCATCTCAGATTAATACGGAATCAAGGTTCGTTACGAGCCAACCCTAATCTAATTGTTCACTGCCACTAACCGTGCATGTTGATGTAGTTTTAAGTTATTCGATGCACCGTTGCCATCCTAGTGTTGCAATGAAATCCTTATGGGCATCGAAGTCCCTTAAACCAACACCCATGGGGAGGTGCTTAACAGTGATCAACGCTCACATGAATAAGTCACAGCCTAACAGACTCTTCATGCGATCCAAGGAATCCTTTGGGCCGGTTTACATGGGTGATTAACATGTATTTGAGCCCTACAAGTCTCACCATTATCCTAAGTTATAATTCAGAATTGCCATGCCTAACGGTTTAGCCATGAGGGACCTATGGTTGAGCCGAAGACATCTTACGCGCTCGACGTATTATGCACTACAGCTTAACCATGGTTCCATTCAAAACACAGCTAAACTGGTCATCTTTCACCTCTGATCTGATGCCTCTTTCGGCTGAGCTACAGTCAGTATACGGCTTAGCCGTAGCCCAATCCACGGCTTGGCCGTAGCATTTCACGGCTTAGCCGTAGTCCACACCGTAGGAGTCCTGTGTTGGAAAAGTTTCGACTGATCAGAGATTTAATTCACGGCTGAGTTACGGTTTGGGTCACGGCTAGCTTACGGCTCAGCCGTAGGACAATTTACGGCTTAGCCGTATCCTAGCCGTAGAACAAAAGTGAAATTTCGAGGCTCTGGAATGTGAGCCGTGGAAACTTACGGCTTAGCCGTACAATACAGAACACGAATTCGGGATAGTTACAGAAACTGAAATGTGGTACAGAAAAGTCTCAAAACAAGATACAGAGGTTCCAAATTCACAAAAATTGGCTGTAAAACATTCTATACAAAGAGTAAGAGAGAATCAAAGCGATCAAAGACACAACCCATATGTGTTAACAAGCCTGTACTTATACTTGCCTCAAATCTGACAAATCCTCTGAACAAGCTCCAAATCCACTAAAATCAAAGACAAATCAAAGAGATACACCATGCATGAGATGAAACCACAGAAATCAGAGAATGAGAGGTGCAATTGGAGAAGAAGAGAGAAGAGTTGGGAAAGAACCCACTTACCAAGCTACAGATGGAGATGAGAGAGAAGGAACCCAATCCAAAACAAAATGAGTGCAAGCTCCCAACACCAACCCAAAACGAGAAGAGAAGTGGAGAGAAGAGGAAGGAACGTGGAGCTCCTGAATTCACTTGCATGCAACGATCAAGACAAATGGGCAAGGAATTGGACATCTGGAACATGACTCACATATATAGGTTTGGAAGTTTAAAACAAGGTCCGATGAGTTTAGACTAATTACAGTTCAAGTCACACGAAGGTCCATCTTCCCCAATTGACTCCAAACGGATCTGACACAGTTACGGAAATTATCGAGCTCAACGAAATACGCGTGCTGACACCAAGATGATGCAATTATGATATGAGCAAAGCAAAAACGAAATTACGAAAAAGGGCTTAGAACTACCTATCTCAGGTCAAAGGTCACTCGACTACCTATCCAAGGCCCAAAACCAAATCCAAAAGAAATAAAACAAAACAAAACACACTAATGAGCCACTAATCCGGCTCAAAGGGATCGGGGTGTTACAGGTAATATGTGTAGTCCAAATTGGGATGATCAATCACTCGACAATTGGTGAAATGGGCCCAATATGGATCTTGTTTCTTATCCCCAAAAATTTATTTAGGACGGGTTGTATGACTATCCCTCACATGATATATCATATGTACCCCTTTCTTTTCCCTGGTCATATGCACCTCATAATTCCCTACCGCTCAAATGGTCGTATGAACCACCACCACCCCCGAAGAATTCTTTGGAGGATACTTTAGCCAAATTGGTTGAGGTCACACAAAACACCATGCAAACCATACAAAATAATGAACAATGCATGGAAAGCCTAATGACTTCGATTAATCAAACAAGGCTTGAAATGAGAAAACGAAATGCCACCCTTGGAATTGAAGATGATCCTACATTCATTGAAGATCTTGTCGATATGGATCACACAAACACACAGTGGATATCCAAGGGTGCACATGGGAACTTGGATGATGGTGTAATGCATGAAACAATTGATGAATCACATGAGCTTGTGTGCCCCATTTTTCCTTAATATCGCCCATTCCACTTCATCAAAGAGGAATCTTTGCCCTTTTACATAAATCCTTTCTATGATTCAGATTCCTCTGATGAATTTGGCATTGCGGTCTTTCACAAATTTAATATTCCTATAATTGAGGAAACCGCAAATGAAACAAATGAGCCTCAAAAGAAAGATTAAAATTAGGAGGATGACCCCATTTTTCAGATTTCTGAGTTAGATAATCTAGAATCCTTGGAATCATGTACTGACTTCTTAATGAAATTTGATAACCCAGCCTTTAAAGAAATTGCCTTCACATTTCTTGGCCCTCAATGTTATTTAGCAAAACTTATGGAATTGGAGAATAGTGGTCCCATTCAGATACTCGAGTATGACAATTTGGAATCCTTTGAGCTAGTGCCTAAATAGATTGTGGAAATCAATTTAAAAGAATTTGTGGCACGAGAGGACCTAGGGCCACCCAGTTGCTCATTACATCCTCTCCTATCTTCCAAAGATCCATTTTTAAGATAAGATGAAGAAATTTTCTTTGTGGTCCCTACTTCACGTAGTGTACAAGAACATGCAATCCTCATGTTTATTGAGCCCATTACCAACATGGTTTCATCTTGGCTTGTGCTTCTTGTAAACTGTGTGGAAGATAAATTTCATTTGGGATTCGGGTGGACTCATGATTTTGAATTCAACAGTGTAGGTTATTTTTCTTTTTTATTTTCTTTTTAGCGTAGATATTTTCTTTTAGAGTAGCTTTTTGTCTTTTGTTATTTTTTTTCTGTTTTGTCTAACCTTGGACAGGAAGTAGCTCAGATACATATTTAGGTGACTTCTTTCCTTTACCCTCCTTTACATTTATATTTCCTCATGTTACAGTTTTACATTGCATGCATAAAGATCGAAGACGATGTTCATCTCAGGTTGAGGGGTGGGAACAAGCACACTTGTCTAATTTTAAACAAATTTTTTTGATTTTTCTATCACTTTTATCATTTTAATTAGTTTTTAATCATTTTAGTTAGTTTTTTTAAATATTTTTCTAGGACCTTTATTTTTTATCAGCATTTATTTTTCATTTTAGAAAAGAAAGTTTTCAGAAGAATTGAAGTGATTTGAAGATATATAGAAATTTGGAATTTTAATCCTTTTGGAAGGAAGCAAAAAGAAAGTTTGCATTTTTTAAAAGAGGAAACATATCAAAAGAATACCAACACTTGCTCTTCACATGCACACACGTATACATTTTTTGACATTTTGGATAGGAAGTTTTAATGCTAATTTTTGGAATTTTTCTGGAGAATACAATGAGAACTTGAGATTAAGTTTGTAGAATATTTTTTGTTTCCTGATTCATTTTTGGTGAATTGTTTATATTAGAACCAAGATGAACTAATTCGAGTGAAATGAGAACTGCCACCTAGTGTCTACTTTCGATTAAAAAAATGAGAGTGAAAAAAAAAGCATATAATGAGAAATTTGTGACTAGTTTGGGTTTGTAGCCTTTTTAACTGAGCTAGTAAGCCCGTAGGGGTTATTTTTATATCTAGTACCCAAAAGCCATCTGGTTTGAAAGTCATTGGCTTAACACTTGCTACAAGGGTTAATTGGAAAGCTTAAGAGACCTAAACATTGCACAGTTACAGAACAATGAAAAAAAAATGACTTATGGCCTAACGAGAGTCCGTAGAAAATTTTTAAGGATATGTGCAGAAATGAATAAGGACTAAATTTGCTCCTTAGATCCCAACTATTGTTATATCATATGAACTTGGAAATTTCTACATTGGAACAACTATGAGAGTAAGAGTGTCCATAAGAGTTTACAAGTAAGTATGTGTGGGGAAGAACAAGGACCAGATTTACTTTCTGGATTCTAACTTTTTTTTATATCATATGAACTTGGAAACACTTACATGGGAAAAAGACAATGAAAGAAAAAAGAGGCCAATCAAAGTAAACAGTAACGTGGCAGCTATCTTAGTAACTATGAGAGGAAATTTCTTTTTGCAAAATTTCAGGGGATTAGACTATTTGAAGGAAAAGCTGGTTTTTTGCAGCATTATTGTGGAATATCCTAAATAGGTTTTTTGATATATACAATTTTTCACAGTGCATGCAAGTTGGTTATGAATTTGAGAAAGTTTTCGAAAATAGAATTGTGGACTAGACTTTTAAAAGTCTAAAAGTGTAATTGTTCCATATTTCAACTTTTAAAAGTCTGAAAGTGTAATTGTTCCAGATTTCGACAATATTCGATATGAGTGAATTTTCTTTTGGGAAATTTCTTTTCTACCTTATTTTAGTAAAATTTGTTTCTTTTAAAAAAAAAGAGAAAAAGAGGAAAAAATAAGAATTTTGTGGGTTTATTCACTGTAAACCATCACGAGGCATAACTCATCCACTAGGGAAAACCTAGGGGTTTAAGGGCTTACTGTATAGGCTAAATGCAGTTGAGAGTGCCAGCGAAAGTGGCATTTCATTCATGTTTATTTTTCTTGCATTGCATTTGTTTTAGGTTAAATTAGGTCATGATGGAAACCTCATATTTATCACAATTTTTGCTAGGGACTAGCAAAATGTTAGTTGGGGAGTGTGATAAGTCTTTAAAAATGCATATTTTCTTACACATTTTGACCTATTTTAAGGACTTATTGAGATAAAAGAGCCTCATTTAGTGTAATCTAGTGGTTTTATGACTGTGTACATCATTATACTACATTTCTACATAATTTATTTAAAAATTACATTTTTTGCTTACATTCATGAGACCTGCCATTTTTGGAAAGTTTTGTGAATTTTAGTTTTCTCATGAAATAAATTTAATTTTCATCATCACTAGTTCATTCACATATAATCATGAAAAATGGTGCGCATGTTCATTGTCATTTCATGATAGATGTGCCCACAGTCATGCATTTGTGATATTAGGAGTTAAAATTATCTTGTCACATGAATTCACATTTGTTTTGTAGGAAATTGATGATATGGGTCCCATTTTCAAAGAATTGAGGCAAAGAAATCATTTTCAAACGAAAAGAGAGAAAAACTGAAGAGAAAAACTTTAGAAAGAAGAAAAATTTGCAAAGTTGGCTTCATGGTCCCACACAAATATTTACATGTGTGGGGACACACGTGTGGAACATTCAAGAAAAGGGTTCCCCTCTCCAATTTTTGCAAGAATTCAAAATTAATGTAAGAAAAGAAAGCCAAGGTGGAGAGAATTCAATGAAAGAAAAGTCAAAGAAGGAGAATTCAAAAATAGAAAATCAATCCCGTTTTTCTTTGGATAGCATACATTAAAATAGTCATAACTCTCAAACTGAACGTCGGATTTGAACAATCTATACACCACTAGAAAGCTCTTTTCATGTAGATATCCATCGGATCCAAGATTTCATCAATCAGAGTTAAAACAATAAAGTTATGACCCCAAGAAGATGGCTATAATTTTTCTACTCGGGATTAAGATTGTCTCATCAAAGGTGGGCCCTATCCTTTAGCAAGTGTTAGCTAAGAAAGATGGATATACTTAGAATTTCAAAAATATAAAGAATCTTATCTCTTCTCAAACTTGATGACTTGTTGGCCAAGAAGAGGACTTACCAAAAGAAGAAAAGCCACATATGAGACCTTTGAAAAGGAGTAGAAGAAAAAAAGTATAAATATGGCACCCCTCTCCTATACTCTTCATGGAAAAAAGCTCATTTTCTAGATCTCTACACTTCATCTTCTTCATCTCTCTCTCTCTTCATCCTAGTCCTCAAGGAGGCTTAGCCCTAAGGCCACACTACACCCTTAGGAATTTCAACTAGAAAAGGTTCTTTTTTTTTCATCCTAACATGTATTGTTCTTGATTTTATTTGACAATCTCTTGTAAGGATATTTTACATGTTAGTATAATGTTATTCTTCTTAAAATTTTTCTTCGTTTCTTATGGTTTGTGTGAATATTTTTATAATGTTTCTTGTACTTGGATTGACAACCCAACATACTAGAATCATATTTGAAGAAATCATGAACCCGATTTAAAAGAAAATTTTGAGAAGATAACTTTACTGCCTTTACTGCTTTTACTATATTTAAATTCTTGTTTACTACATTTACTTTTCTTGTCTCACCATAGATTTAAATTCCAGCAATTCATTTATTTTCTGCATTTTTCTTTTATTTTCTGCACTTTTATTATTTTTCTTGTCATGTTCATGTTGATTTTAAGTTTTGTTTTTGCATAGTTTGATGATTGGATTAGAATTCATTGCATGTATTTTCACATCATAGGATTTTGTGCATATTTAAGTTGCTAAAAATTAAGCTTTTAGATCTAAATTGAATAAAAAAATTCAGACTCAATATATAAACAGCATAACTCAAAACAGTTTCAGCAAACTGCATAGCAGTTTTTGGAAAAAAGTTCGAAGTGGGTAGACCAGTCAAATCATAATATTTTTCTTTGAAGCTTGAAAGTGTCAAAGTTTAAGATGTGGTCTTTCACTCCGTAAAATTTCAAATAAAAAAAATTTCGGAAAGTTTGTAAACCAAAGGCTTAAACTTTGCCAATCAATCAACTTGGATTAAAATTTCTGCATATAATTTTGCAAAGTTGTAATGTTCATGCATTCATAACTTTTTTTTAAGATCCTTTTTCACTTTTATTTTTTTTTGTTAGTTTCTTGCATTAGTAAAGCATGACTTTTACCATTAAACTTAGATATAGGATGCATTAGAATAGTTCAAATCATGCATAAAGTTTGCATCAGCATACTAGTTTTTTATACTTAGAAAATTTTCAGCATCTCATGGCATGCATTGCATTACTAATTTTACTAATTTTACTAACTTTCTAATTTAAATTTTGTTTTTATTTTTATTTTTTTTGACTATTTTAGGTAATTTCCAGAATTAAAATATCTTCCTAAACTTGTTTAATAAAGATTTTGAAGTGAAAAGTTTCTAGTTTTGGAAATTCTAACTTAGAAAAGTTTCTAATATTAGTTTAATTTGTTTCCAACATTGTTTAGTTTAGTTAGTTTCTAATTTTAGTTTTTATTTTTGAAAGTTCTATCTTGGGTGTTATTTTGTAGTAACTTTAGTTTTATTTTAAGAAATTTTAGATTTAGGTTTTCTAGATTTAGGAAAGTTTTGTCTCTTTTCATTGGTTTGTAATTAATTTAATTTTGGCAAGTAAGATGCTTGTATTTGTTAGTTTTAAATTGGGCCAGTCTTAGATTTTTATTTAGGGTAGGTACAAGTTGAAAAAGAACCTTAAAACATATTGCTCCCTGTGGATTGACCTGGCCTTACCAATTTATTACTACATTGCAACTTTGCATTTGGAGCTCACGATCACTGGCTAACTTTTTCCAAGCTTGCTTCTTGATTTGCATTTTCAGAAGTGGCTTGAGATGTTTGAGGTTCATTAGCAGAAGTGTTAATAACTACTAAAGCAAGAGCCAATGACATCTTTTCTTTTGAATCAAAGAGGTTATCCTGAACTTGGAAGACTTCTTGAGAAACAGTAGGACTGTTAATGTTGAGTTCATATGCTCTTCTTGTGACTCTGGTTCACTATTTGCTTTAGGAACAATAAGTTAAGTACTTAGTTTAGAGTCTCACTTCAAAGAAGTTGGCTCAGTAGTTGGTTTAGGAGAAACATCTGGCATAGAGATTACCACATGTGAACAAGAAGACATGCTTGTTATTTTGTGCTTCATCAGATTTAACTAATGGCAAAGGATTTGGATGAACTTTTGGAGGTAATGGAAAAGGAGGAGGATCATTCGACCAACCACTTATGCTCAGTTTATGTGTATCATAAAGAGCTACTGACAGTGTATTGAGACCATGCTTGATGTTGAGAGTACCAGTTTTAGATCGAAAGTTTGTTTAAAACTTTTATCCTTATCAGAAGAGTATTCATTAGCAAAGTAGTCATCAATCCACTGATCATCTTTAAAATCAAAATAGTCTGGCCAATCCTCCTCATCATCTGAATTAGGAGGTGTGCCATCCCATGATATCCTGTTGCAATTGGATATTGGTGGTTCTTCTTCATCTTTTGGAATTTGAATAATGAAGTCAACCAAAGCAAAATGACCTTTGACCGGCTTAGAAGGTTTTTTTGAAATTGAAGTTTCAATCACATTTTCCTTCTTCTTTTTAGCCTGTTTTTCTTGTTTGATCAAGTGGTTATGGGTAGCTTTTTGAAGGTTCTTAAGTTGCCTTTTAACCTTCTTCCTTTCTACAGGTGTGGGTTTGGTTTTCACCTTCTCCCATCCTTCATTATTCACTAGGTTTGGGTGAACCCATATTTTTTCCCCTGAAGAAGCTTTGACAAGTATCAAACCTTGTTCGTCATTTACTGTATTGATGACACGAAATTCAACCGTCATTGGCTTTTGTGGAGCAAATACAGCTACAGGTGCAAATTATCCAAGGGAGATCACGTTGATCAAAGCAGAATCAAATTTTCGATCAAAAGTTATTATTCTATTTCTCCATAACTCATTAAACTTCTCTTATAGAATGAAACAGTCTTTGAGAGGATGCCACACCATCCAGTGATATGCACAATAGTTCAGGTCATTGACGTGAACTACATGTTCAAGTTTCTTCATTGGTGGAAGTTCAATCTTATTATTATTCATCAATGATTGGAAAATCACTTCAATATCTCCATAAAAAAGATACTTAGTTTTCTTCCTTTTCTCATATTCCTTTTTCTTGGTCTGATTAGTCTTTGTATTTTGAGGCTTCTGAGGAGGTTTAGAGGTTTGTATATTGAAGACCTCCTATTTGTTCTTCTGTTTTGGTGCATAAGATAAAGACAGCTTTGTTTTTTTAGAACTTGCCCTCTTTGACTGATCTCTTTGAGGGTCAATTCTGAATCAGTGGCCACCTTAACCAATCGGGTCAAGACTTAGTTTTGTGGCCAAGTGTGATAACCTTGATCTTTGGTTGCAAATTGGTCTTGCACATTTCAATGGTTACCCTTTGAGATGGTTGTTCCAAGCATATAACGTCCAAACTTGAGCTAATCTCAATTTACTATAATTAATCATTGTTTTACCAAAATTAATATAGAATTAGGCAAATTCAGCTCAAATCCCCTTGAGTTTGGATCATGGATAGGTGGTTGGGTTGGGTTCGAACCTTACTTAGGTACAAGGACCTTCTTGTAATTTAGAGTTACATGGCTTGCAACATCTTAGCACCATATTAATTGCATCACATGTATCTCATCTTGTGGGTCATCTTACATATTTAGCCCAGCTTAATCAGATCCATCTTGGCCCAATTGAAATCCAATAGACTCAATCTATAATTTCCATAAGCAAGCTAGACTTGCTTGCATATTCCAAAAAATTTAGATTTAAGAACCAACTTACCTACTCATTCTCTACATCTCCTCTAAACCACTACCGGAGCTTTCTCTTTTTCTCTTTTCTTCCTTCTCTAGTAGTTGGAAATCAAGCATTTGGAGCTGTGCATGCAAGGGCTACAACATCTTCATCTTCCTCTTTGCTTCCTTGTTCATCTTCTTCCTTTTAGAACTCACAAATTCATCTCATCTTCAATCTATAGCTCTCTACGGTAAGGGACAATTCTCATTTTAGTTCTTTGGGTTTAATGGAGTCAAGGAGACTCAATTTGATAACATGAATGCATCTCATACCCATTTCACCCATTGCATGTATTTGCATGTCGTAAATTATCTTCTATTGAGGTTTTCTCCATCACCAAACTAAGGGAGGCTTCATTGGGTGTAGCACTTAGCTGAGGCAAGTATAAAAGTGCATATTACTGAAAGTATGTCTAATTATGTTGATTCTTGAATAACTCTATTTTAAATGCCAATCTACATCTTTTTCATCCCTTTTAATTTAAGAATATATAATGGTTTGAGTGATAATGAATATGCTTATGAATTAAGGATGAAATGTGGGTTTTGAAAGATGTATGATGATAGTTGGGACCAAAAAAAAAAAAAAAACCATAGTCGAACCATTTTGGAGAAGTTTTATATTGAACTGAACTTCCGTATTGAAACAGCTTCAACAATTTTGAAGTTTACTGTTAAGCCGTAAGTACACGATGGCTAGCTTTCTAGATATTAAAAACTTGACCTTTGTTATATAACTAACCTCATAGCTAGGCCGTGAGTGCACTATGGCTAAGTCATAGCCAAGCCATGGCCCAACCATAGGCTACCTACGGCTAAGCTGTAGACTAAACCATGACTAAGCCGTAATTGTGGAAAATTTTGTGAACCATGACTAAGCCGTGGGAATACAAAAAACTTAGAAGAATTAGAGACTTTCAAAGACCATGTAGGGCCTTAAAAGTGGTACCCTTGCCTTGATCAACTTAGTCCAACGGTAATCAAATACTAAAAAGGAAGAGTGTAGAGCTATCACTTATCCCCTCTTGATTTTCTGGTTGCTTTTCGACGTCATGTCATGGGTGTTGGCATAAGAAGTGGTGTCTATTGCCTATACAATATAACACCAAGATTTAGTAATACATTGACACTGGATGTTTTATGAATACGTCGTATTGAATGACTATGGAAACACTGATTATCTTAGCATAGGCTTGGCTAGTAAATAACCTTGATAACCTCTCAATTCAAATGCATTCATATTATTTACGTAAACCTTGCCCTCAACATGATCTAATCATATACCAATTTTTCTTAGTGAACTTTGAGGTAAGATCAGAGACAGAGCTTTTATTGAATGTGAGCTCGTGAGCTATGATAGGGTAACTCATGTTTAGAGGGTTCGACCTCATTAGCTCATTTTATTATGCATTGTTCGATTATTAGTTATCAGATTAATTTTGACTTTTATTGATTAAAAATGATCTTTAGACCGATATATGCTTTTGTATAAGAATGAATCGATCTCTACGTAAGATAAGTATGAAAATATGAATTCTAATTGGTCTTGAGACATCGAGTTGGCACCACTTAACTTGTACCTATAGGAGGTTCATTAGAACTGAATGAAGGTATTTTATACGTTACCTACTGCAGTAGTTGTTTGAAGAGTTGGTCAATGCTCTTAGGGCAGTTAGATGGTCTTTGCCCAACCGTTAGTAATTTCCTACTATACGATATGCTTTCCTTCTTAAAAGAACATAGCTATGTGGATGCCCACTATTATGTTGTTGTATTTCCATTTATGATTTGTTACTTATGCTTACTCACATCCACAACATGCCTAATTTCTGGTATTGTTCTATCTTAATTAATGTGTTTCTAATTCAATTGATACATCATGATAGTCCTATGTATTTCTATATTGCTTAACTGTTATGTTAATAGTGCTACCCTTGGTATTATAGGTATAGATCCAATGCCGGTACAGTAGTTGAGGTAGCCCCTGAAGGAACACAGTAGTACCTCGGCGTGTAGATGAGTGGAATGAGGATGATGTCTTATACTAATCATCCTATGAAGTGAGTTAAAGGGTTTCATTTTGGGTTACTTAGAAGTAGCCATGCTTGGTCTTGTGGATAGAGCATGCTATATTTGTCATGTTTTTGTAGCAATTGATTGATGGACATATGTATTTGGATTCGGACATGTCTCATATATCTTAGTATTATATGTGCATGTGGGTGGTTTAATTAATAGACCATGGTTTATATTAACTAATGAATGTGGTTTTATTAGTGTCTATTATAATTATAAGTGAATTCTTTAGATTTTCGCTTAATTATGCAAAATGATTATTACGTGTTTACGGATCTTCCTCACATGTACCTGTGGAATCACCCTTGTCGTAATTCGTATGTATCATGATATGGCATGGATTGTCATGGGTTACGTGTGTTGTGCCTCAGGATCCACTATAACTCTCTAATTCTCGGGTTCAGTGATGAGTCTTAAAAAATGCATATTTTCTTACATATTTTGACCCATTTTAGGGACTTATTGAGACAAAGGAGCCTCATTTAGTGTGAAATGAAGGTTTCATGCATTCATACATCATTGTAGTGCATTCTTGCATAATTTACTTAAAAATAACACTTTTTGCTTACATTCATGAAACCTGCCATTTTTGGAAAGTCTATTTTTGGAAAGTTTTGTGAAAATTTTATGTTCTCATCAAATAAATTGAATTTTCATCATCATTAGTTCATTCAAATATAATCATGAAACATGGTGTGCATTTTCATTGTCATTTCATGAGAGATGGGCTCACAGTCATGCATTATGATCTTAGGGTTAAAATTATCTTTTCACATGAATTCACATTTTTTTGTAGGAAATTGATGATATGGGTCCCATTTTCAAAGAATTGGAGTAAAGAAATGATTTTCAAAAGAAATGAGAGAAGACATGAAAAGAAAAAGAAGAAAGAAGAAAAATTTGTAAAGTTGGCTTCATGGTCCCACACACATATTTACATATGTGGGGACACAATGGTGGAATGTTCAAGAAAGGGCTCGCACTCTCCAGCTGTTACAAGAATTCAAAATTAATGTAAGAAAAGAATGCTAAGGTGGAGAGAATTCAAGGAAAGAAAAGTCAAAGAAGGAGAATTCAGAAATAGAAAGTCAATCCCATTTTTGTTTGGATGTCATACATTAAACTAGTTATAACTCTCAAACTGAGTGTTGGATTTGGACAATCTACCTACTGTTGGAAAGCTCTTTTCGAGTAAATATCTATAGGATCCAAGACTGCACCAATCGGAGTTAAAACGACAAAGTTATGACCCTAAGAAGATGGCTGTAATTTTTCTACTTAGGGTATAGATTGTCTCATCAAAGGTGGGCCCTACCCTTTGGCAAGTGTTAGCTAGGAAAGATGGATACAGTTAGAATTCCAGCAAGAAAAGGAATCTTATCTCATCTCAAACTTGAAAGACTTGTTGGCCAAGAAAAGGACTTACCATAAAAAGAAAAGCCACATATGAGACCTTATTTAAAAAGGAGTAGAAAAAAAAAGTATAAATAAGGAACCCCTATGCCATACTCTTTATGAAAGAAGAGACCTCCCCTCTCTAGCACTCTCCCTCCACTCTCTCCATATCTTTCTCTCCATAATTTCTCTATTCAAGAGGGCTCTCTTCAACTTGAAGCTTCCACTAGAAGAGGATCTTTCATCCTATATTATGTAATTTTTTTTCTTCATTCTAAATCTTTTTGTAAAAACATTCATATCTAGTAAAAGTGTGTATTTTCATTTTCTTTATTTACTTCTTTTTATTTCTTTGATAATGAATATTTGATGTTTGTTTTTAACCTTGTTGTTCTTGGATTGACAACCCAAAGAAGTCTAAGAACATGATTTGAGCAAACATAATCAAGGATAAAAGAAAAAATTTAGGAAAAGAAAAAAAATCATACACTTCCACACATTTATTTTCTTGTTATTTCACACATTTAAATTTATGCACTTCTAAACATTTGAATTCCTTGTTATTCCATACATTTAATTTTCTTGTCTCACCTTACATTTAAATTCCAGTCATTTATTTATTTCCATCACTTTTCTTTTATTTTCTGCACTTTTTGTTTTTTTTTTTTTTTTGTTATGTTCATGTTGATTTTAAGTTTTGTTTTTGCATAGTTTGATGGTTGAATTAGAATTTATTGCATGTATTTTCACATCATAAGATTTTGTGCATATTTTAAGTTGCTGAAAATTAGGCTTTCAAGATTTAAATCAAATGATAAAATTTGAACTCAACACACAAACAACATAACTTAACAGTTTCAGCATGCAGAAATAGTTTTTAGCAAAAAGTTCAAAGTGGGTAGACCAATCAAATGATAATATTTTCTTTGAAATTTGGGAAAATTAAAGTTTAGGATGTGGTCTTTCATTCCTCAGAATTTCAAATCAAAATAATTTGGAAAGGTTTGTGAACCAGAGGCTTAAACTTTGCCAATCAATAAACTCGGATCAGAATTTTTGCACAGAATTTTGCAAATTTATCATATTGATGCATTCATAACTTTTTTTTGTTTTAGATCCTTTTTCACTTCTATTTCTTTTTGGTGTGTTTCTTGCATTAGTAGAGCATGATTTCTAGTCATTAAACATAGATTTAGGATGTATTAAAATAGTTCAAATCATGAAAAAAATTTGCACCAACATACTCGTGTTTTAGACTTAGAATTTTTAGCATCTCATGGCATGCATTGCATTGCTAACTTTACTAACTTTCTAATTTTAATTTTTTAGCATCTCATGGCATGCATTGCATTACTAACTTTACTAACTTTCTAATTTTAATTTTGTCTCTAGTTTTATGCTTTTGATTGTTTCTAGAATTAAAATGTCTTCCAAACCTTGTTTTAATTGAAAATTTTAAATTGGAAAGTTTTTTAGTATTGGAAATTCTAACTTAGGAAAGTTTTTAAATTTAAGGTTTTAATTTTAGAAAGTAGGTTTGTTTTTTAACTTTAATTATTTGTTACTAACTTTGCTTAATTGGTTTTTACTAATTTTGGTTTATTTCTAATTTAATTTAGTTTAGTTTCTATTTTAGTTATTAGTTTTATTTTTAGTAACTTTCTACATTTGGAAGTTCTAATATATGTTTTATTTTGTAGCAACTTTAGTTTTATTTAGGAATTTTTAGATTTAGGTTTTCTAATTTAGGGATTTTTATTTATTTGGATTGTAATTGTTTAATTTTATTTTTACAAAGTAGGAATGGTTGTATTTGTTAGTTTTTAAATTAGGCTAGTTTTAGATTTTTATCTAGGGCAGGTACATGTTGAAAAAGGAACCTTAAAAATCATTCCTCCCTAAGGATCGACCTGGTCTTACTAGTTTATTACTACATCGCGGCTTTGCACTTGAAGCTTATGATTAAATTTTTGGTGCCGTTGCCGGGGAGCACCATTTAAGGTAACTTTTTAAACATTCCTAATTTACATTGCTATATGAGTGTGATTTAATTTTGGCTTTTTTCTAGAAATAGGAGGATATATGTGAAATGATAAGGGCCCTAAATTCGAATAGGAAAGTGCATGGAATGTTAGAAAATTCAAATCACCCTTATTTTTATAAACTTTTAACATTGGAAAAAGTTACTGTTTTCAACTTGTCATAACTCCTTTGGAATAAAGAGCACCAAAAGTGATCTAATTGCTGTCCTTAATCTTTTTAGTGTCTAAGAAAGCCTTTACCCCTGTAGTGCACAACAGCTTGTTTATTCAGGAAATTGGTCTTTTAAACGGGTCCATTTGTGACTCTACCACTTCTTGGTGGCTAACCTGGTCGAGTTGGTTTCATAGGACTAGATTGGAGAACTAGAGGAAACTTTTTGACTTTAGGGAGTTACTTAGTTGTTAGGTTTTTCTCATTTTTTTATAAAAAAAAAAAACAAAAACTAAAAAAAAGCCAAGTGATTTCCAGAAAAATGGATTAGTGGAAATCCACAAACATAAGGGGACTTAATAATGGGTAAACCAATGGGAATGGAATCAATGCTGTGTCACAACCTGAGCCTAAGGTTCGGGGGTTGGCAAAAGCCAAACCGATAACACACGTACTCCCGTGCCTGTACACGTAGACTTGGTCTAAATGCACATGCACAAGGGAACATTCACACGTGCAAAACATGTACGCGGAAGCTGTAAATATCAGAAATATCAAACTAACAGTACAAGAAGAGAATACGAAAACCAAACTGACATATATACATAACTGAAGGTTTTACAAAATGAATAAAATAATATGCACAAGTCATGATAAATACAAGTATGACAATCCTAAAAAAAAAGGAAGACTCTAATGCCATGCATGACCAAGCCGCTTTCCAAGGGAGTGATCACATCCACTCCTCTAGGCCAGAGGGGGCCTCGGGGGTCTTAGCTGGAGTCTGGCGGACCGGCGAGGGGTTGGCAGGGGTATCTGAGCCTGCAACACCAAAAACAACTGTGAATACAACGATTTAGCGAAGTATATCCATAACAAGTTAACGCATGCTGATTCACTCATTGTATCATATTCCATCGGGCAAGTCTAGGTGTTCTACATTCTATCATGAGGCCATATAGGTCTTTTTCTTATGCCTATTCTTGTTATTCATTTTTCCAGGGGTGATACGGCTTAACCGTAGGTGAACGTACGGCTTAGCCGTAGGCATCTTACGGCGTAGCCGTAATATGCACTGCGGCTCCTCCGCGGTTCCCTTTACTGTTCATCCGCAAGTACGGTTCACCCGTATTTTGTTCAACAGCTTAGCCGTGTGTGTTCTACGGCTTAGCCGTGGCTGAGCGTAGAAGAAAACTGTCAATTGCTTGCTTTCAGTTAATCCAGAAGAAGGCACACTGTACTGATCTACGGCTGGGTCACGGCTGAGGTACGGCTTAGCCGTAACGGAATATATGGCTTAGCCATGTCTTGACCGTAAAAGAAAACTGGGTTTTCACCCTCTTTGGACTTTAAGCCGTAAGTGGCATACGGCTTAGCCGTACATGCACGGGGTCAAATTCTGAATCAAGTATAGAAAACCTATAATGACATCAGAAGTGCAAATATCCAATAAAGAAAGAGGGAATACTAACAAATTGGGCTGTAAACACGTTTTCCATGCAAATTCATGTGAATTAACCAAAATCAAACAAATACCAACATGGGTTCTTGCAGATTATGGTTATACTTGCCTTATTTGAATTCAGTTACACAACTTGTAGTCCTTGGGCTCAAACATAACCAAACGTCAACCACTGCAACATGCATGCATGAGAAACATGAGGAATCTTTAAGAGCATGATCAAGAAACCATAGAACGAGAAGAATAAGAATGAGATGAGGGAGATGGAAGAGAACCCAAAACTCACCTCAATCCAATCGTCAGAGCATGAAAGAGAATGAAGAGAACCCTCACTTTGGCTTGATCGATGATGGAGGAGAGAACTCAGGAGAGGGAGAGAGAGAACTTCACGTGAACAGTGAGAGAAAAAAGAGAACGTGAGTCTATGGAATGGCCGGATCTCCCTTATATATATAACAAATATGCACGTTTACATACAAGCCCAAGGTTAAGACAAATTACATTTTGAGTCAAATTTGAGTCCAATGGAATCATACGACATTGGCTGCAAATGACGTAGTTATGAGAGTTAACGAGCTCAACGAAAGACACGTGTTGACATCAAGATGATGCAAAAATGACCATGTCTAAGAAAAGCTAAATTACGAAAAAGGGCTTGGTCTACCTAATCCAGGTCAAACTCAACCCAACTACCTATCCATGACCCGCAATGAACCCATAACAAAAGCAAAACACAATTAATAACGAAAACAAGATTAATTAGGTGCTAAACGAGGTCAAGCTGGGTCGGAGTGTTACATGCTAATAGTCCACCAAAGTCATGGCGTGCCTTGTGTGAACAAGAAACAATTGCAAAGTTACATCAAAGAAATTATTCAGTTGGATCTTATAAACGAAAGTGGGCCAATCATTATGATCATCATTACAATGCAGATTTTATGGAGGATTTTAATGAAATGATTAGCTCAGATCATCAACCAATAAGGGTCCCGCATGATTACCCATACCCCACAATCATTTACTCCTATGGATATGGGAATTCATTGGCGAGTTGAATCAAATTCAAATCAACGGCATAATCACAATGACATGGGTAACATGTATAGTCCAAATTGGGATAATCAATCACTGAACAATTGGTGAAATGGGCCCAATATGGATTATGTCTCTTATCCCCAGAATTTACTAAGGACAGGTCGTATGACTACCCCTCACAGGATGCATCATATGTACCCCCCTCTTCTCCCTGGTCATATGCACCTCATGATCCCTCTCCGCCCAAATGGTCATATGAACCACCACCATCCCTAAAGAATTCTTTGGAGGATACTTTAGCCAAATTGGTTTAGTTCACACAAAACACTATGCAAACCATATAAAATAATGAACAACGCATGAAAAGCCTAATGATTTCGATTAATCAAACAGAACTTGAAATGAGAAAACAAAATGCCACCCTTTGTATTGAAGATGATCATACATTCAATGGAGATCTTGTAGAAACGGATCACGCAAACACATAGTGGATATCTAAGGATGTACATGAGAACATGGATGAAGGTGTGATGCATGAACCAATTAATGAATCACATGAGCCCGTGTGCCCCATTTTTCCTCAGTATCACCCATTCCACTTCACTAAAAAGGAATCTATGCCCTTTTACATAAATCCTTTCTGTGATTCAGATTCCACTGATGAATTTGGTATTGAGGTCTTTCACAAATTTGATATTCCTATGATTGAGGAAACCGCAAATGAACCTAATGAGCCCCAAAAGGAAAATTACAATTGAAAGGATGACCCCATTTTTCAGATTTCTGAGTTGGATAATTTGGAATCCTTGGAATTATGTACTGACTTCTTCATGAAATCTGATGACCGAACTCGTAGAGAAATTGTCCTCGCATTTCTTGGTCCTCAATGTTATTCAAAAAAACTTGTGGAATTGGAGAATAGTGGTCCCATTCAAATACCCAAGTTCGACAATTTGGAATCCTTTGAGCTCATGCCTAAATAGACTGTGGAAATCAATTCAAAAGAATTTATGACACGGGAGGACCTAGGTTCACCTAGTTGATTACATTCTCTCCTATCTTTCAAAGATCCATTTTTAAGAGAGGATGAAGAAATTTTCTTTGTGGTCCCTTTTTCACACAGTGTACAAGAACATGCAGTCCTCATGTTCATTAAGCCCACTACCGACAATGGAACAACTTGAGTAGGGCTGACCCACTAGCTATATAAGATTTGATAAATTATACCCACATCTAGGAGTTTATGTACCTTAGCCCTAACCACTTCTTGCATCATAAGATTGAGCTGGCGTTGCATTTGCTTACATGGTTTAGCATCATCTTCAATGTAGATGCGATGTGTACACACTAAAGGATCAATTCCCTTAATATTAGCCACATTCCTAGCTATTGATCCCTTATGCATTTTGAGCATTTTCAATAGTTGGACTTCTTGGTCCTTAGTAAGTAGCGAAAAAATAATCACAGGATATGTTTCATTGTCCTGAAGGTAAGCATATTGAAAGTTCAATAGGAGGCGCTTTAACTTAGGTTGAGGTGGTTTTACTTGAGATAGAAGAGTTGGCATACCAGTTGGTACAAGCTCTTCAAAATGGGGTTGCCATACTACATGGGCATTTTCAGCAGTGTCATCTTGAAAATCCTTAAGATAATTGTCACGACCCAAGCCCAAGAAATTAGGAATTGGGGTTAAACTCAATTAGTGACACATGTACTCCCATGCAATTCTTACCCAGATTAAAGTCTGAATGAAATTACACAAGGGATATTCACATGCTTACACATGTGAAGTGCTGAACGGAACATCTGTCCAAGCATTCAATGCACGGAAGCCTGTCATTATTACTTATAATTTTTCTTCACTTTTCATTGAACAGTTCAGCAATATTACAACCATGAAACAGTTTGAATTTTAAATAGTTAAGAATATAAGATTATTATATTAATTCGATGTCACCTATACAACCCGACATGATATGCACATGTATGCAACTACATAAAGGATACATTTTATGAAGAGAAGATAGAATAACAGAGTACATGAAGGTAAAGACATACGTAATGAGATCAAGTTATACAAATGTGGTTTATATGGATGCAATTATATGCAAAAGCTAAAGGTCCCAAAATACCCAATATACACGTTCCTAAGACATTAATGAGTCGCTCTTGGCATATGGATCAGTCAGTAAGCTTCTGTTGTCCATTCGTTATAGCCTAAAGTAATGACTACGGTCTCCTTCTCTGATTCCTGTGTCTGTGCTAGGCTGGGTTCGGGATTTGGACCTATAACACCATTAGACAACCTATGAATAAGACTATTCATCAAAGTATAAGTATAATTAAGGTAATACGCGTTGTGTCCGAAAGAATTAATGACATGTGATTAATAGAGTTCGAGTTACTAAACTAGGCACGTCGTGCATTTGAAATAAGCATGCTTTAAGATTCAAATAACAAAAAACTTTACTATGTACCTACTACATTTGCCATATCCCATCTCTAGGGATTTATGCGTTGAAAACACCATCGACCAGGCCAAGGTATGATGGGTCTTTAGTTCTTAGAGTCCGAAAAGCCTAAGAAAAGCACACTACAGCTGCAACATTCATGCTACACCAAAGTCAACTCTGCCGGGTATCATAAGGCTGAGGTTGAGTAGAGCTAGAGCATGTCGATTCAATCATATCATTGAGCTTGAATAATCATGCAATGCATTTCATTCATTCATGCAAACGTTCGTACTCCATTCAATGTCAATTGAATAGAAAAAAACATATCAAGTTGATCCAATGCAGACAATATTGGAATATTAGAAGTGAAGACATACGATAATCATTCAATTCCTTTCATAAGAGTGGAGGACAATGACCATCGTCCAATATGCCATGCAATCAATTTAATAGAACCAAGGTAGTTTTACTACCCAACCCTAATCTAGTCATCCATTGTTTTTAACCATGCATGATGATGTAGTTTTAAGTTATCCAATACGCAATTGTCTTTCTTTTGGTGTTACATTGTATCAGGAATGTATATTGAAGTCCCTTAAACCAACACGCATGGAGAGGTGCTTAACGATTGAATGACAGCACATAAATGAGTCTCAGCCCTCAAGACTCTTCATGATGTTCAATTATTCCTTGGGGCTAGTTAATAGAGTATAGGGATCCAAAAGTTGAGGCCCTACAGGGTCTCACAACAGTACCTACTTAATCCTCATTTTCAGTGGCCTTATGGCTTAGCCATGGGTGATTCATGGCTTAGCTATAGGCATCTTACGGTTTAGCTGTGATATGCACTACGTCTTAGCCATAGTTATCTGGATTCTCCCACATTCATGGTTGAACCGTGGTTTGTCTTACGGCTTAGCCGTATTCATTTTACGGTTGAGCCATGGTTTGGCTACGGCTTAGTTGTAGCACATTATACGGCTTGACCATAGCTTAACCGTAGAAGGATTTCAAATTTTCATACTCTCGAGTTTTCAAGCCGTAAAATTGCTTACGGTTAGACTATGGCTAGGTTACAGCTTAGCCATAGCTTGGTTGTAGTATAATTTCCAAATTTGTTGCTCTCTAAAATTTGAGCCGTAGAAGACTTAGGGCGTAGCCATAAGCTTCAGATTTCCTGAAGCTCATGTACTATATGTATAGTTTCAAAACTTGCATGCACTTTTAAATCATTGGAAAAGAGGTGCAAATAAGGGCTGTAAAACACATTACAACTGAAAGATTTGCAAGAATTATAAGAATCATATTATACCAACATGCATTCATCCAAAATTTGCTTATACTTGCCTTAGATTAAGCTTTCATCCAATTATTCCTTCCTTTGGCTCAACTTGAGGAAAACCACCTACTTCTTGAGCCCAAATGCCATGCATGCAAGAAAAGATAAAGAAGGTGAGTGTATGTTTGAGAAAAGAGTTTTCTTGACTCCCTAAACCCAAAACTCCGCATATTAGGAAATGCTATTACCTTAGTGAATGATTAGGAAAAAGAAGAGCTTGAATCATTCACTTCACAGAGAGAGGAGGTCTAAAAGGTAATGAGAGTGGGAGAGGAGAGCTTCATATTACACATACAAGCTGTAATCTTCGATTGTTGATGGAAATGGTGTGGAAGAGATGAAGTGGAGACAAACAAAGAACTGTAGCAGTTGCAAGAGAGGAATGAATGAATGAAATGGGTATTCAAGCCCATGCCAGCATATATATAACTTATAGGTTTGTAAGAAGGTCCTTTTTGTTTATTTTATTTCCAATGTAAGTCAAATGAGAGTCCAATTGACTTAAATGATGTCTGATGTGTTTGAGTCAAGAGCGAAAGTTGACGATCTCAATAAGACCATCGTGATGATGTCAGTATGATGCATGTATGATGTGAAATCAGGAATTCTAAAATTACGAAAAAGGGATTTCATGTATCTAGGTGAGGTCAAGCCCGACCTAAACTATCTATCCATGACCTGAACTTGACCCACTAGACTCCACAAAATAAAAATAGACTTGTTTACGATAAAACGACATTAATTAGCTCATAATTACAATTAGTTACTTTTAATCATGCTTAGCTTGGGTCGGAGTTTTACATCCTCCCCCGCTTAGGAATCATTCAGCCCTCTAAATGAAACAAAAGATAAAAAATGGTTAGAGTATCTTATTAATTATGGATGAGTTAACTATGCATATTCAAGAAGAAGTACACCGGTGAGAAAAAGTTTGGATATACAGGTGGAGGGTCCATCAAGAGGTAGGGGTAGGTCGAAGAAAACATGGATGGAAGTCATTAATTCAGATTTGAAGAAGTTGTACTTATCGAAAGACTTAGCTCAAAATAGAACAGAATGGAGAAATAGAATTCATGTAGCTGACCCCAACATGGTTGGGATAAGGCTTTGATGATGATGATGAGTATCTTATGTACCTGTCTCCTACATATCAGAGTCGCATTATTCTTATCTAGATCGTGATTTTGTTTGTCCATTAATGAGAGTCGATTAGAACACCAAGCTGATACTCTAAAACTCAGGTCTTCACTAGTGATTGTTGGCAAGGTTCTTCTATTGGGATGGCGTTCCTTAATCTTTCTTGAACTTGTATGACGATGATGCATAATCTTATGAAGCCATTAATGTCTAGCTACATTTTATCAAGTTGCTCTATGTTAGTGGTGGTACTGTGTCGGATTGAATCTCATCGCTATAGATCACTGCACCATTAATAGTTATAAGTATGAAATGAGAATGCATGTTGCCATAATGAAGGCGTTCGAGTTCTGTCGTGGTCGAAGACAGAAGAACTTTAAGACAAAAAATTTTAGCATGCAAGCAAAAAGAAGTCTTTAACTCATTTCATGAAAACCGAGATTATAGAAGGAAAGGACAGTTCAAATCTCATACAAGATAGAGAAGAGAAAAGGGTTTTTAATAGAGCGAAGAAAGAAGGTCTTTTACATAGGCAAAAATTTCTTTGCTCAAATTCACAATCAAAGAAAATGGAGAGAAAGCAAATTCTCAATAATGATACAGAATGAGAACAAGCAAGCGTTTCAAAGGAAACGATATTGGTGGAAACAATGAGACATCGGAAATTTAGGATTACATGCAAACATGATTATGCGATCCATCAGATCTGGTTGCTTTTAGTACTAGGTAAGGGCGATTATTGTTATCATCAGTTGAGGATGAAAGAAGATTGTTGTTAGCAAAACAACCTTAAAATCAAGGTACGACCATTATGAATTCTAGTGATGGCTTTTCAGCTATAAGTTGAACTAATTCACTTGTAGGATTTATGGCTTGAAGAATAGAGTCTTTGCTTTGAAATTTTAGTAATTGTAAGTAGAAGTTTGAAGTTTATGCAGATCGCTATAGATTACAATATCCTTTTGTACAACATGACTAGAATATTAGACAATGAAGATAGGTTGACTTAATTAAGGATTAGGACTTTCTTATTGGGTATCATTAAGAAAAACAGAAAGTCGTGGAAGATGTTTTTAGCAGGAAGATAATAAACTTGAATGTTAACAACAAAAGTTCACTGTTAATTGTAACCAAAATAATTCTTTATTAATTTAACCATCTGGGTATAATAGTTTGAGCTTCTAAATGAAATAGAGCAAGGATGAAGAGGAAAAAGTAAGTCAGGAATGGGGAACTATTTGACTTGGGTTCCGATTTCCAGAATCTAAATCAAAACCAAATAGTACAGGAACAAAAACTAATTATAGAAATAGAAAGAACATAAATTTAGTTTGAGTCAACAAAAAGGGAACAACAAAATTTGTCAAGTAATTCCAATTAGTTACATAAGAAGGGAATAGAAAGGATCGTTTGAATGGAAATATTGTGAGAAAAATTAGTTATAGAAGAAGACTTAGTTGATTTTACTAATCTCTTTAAAGAAATTCACCAAAAGATTAGATGCTATAATGAAATATCATGAGTCTCTTAGGGTTCAAATGGCAACAAAAGATTCGGATCATGTTGGTCAGAATCAATGATGATATACAAGATGAGTCGGGTATGATGTACTTAGTAAAATACTGATAGTCAAGGTATGAAAGATGTCTAACTATGAATCAAGATAACTTACACCTTTTTAACTCTTCAAATTAGGATATATAATTTTGCTTTCAAATCACATGATCATCATCATCCGATCTAATGCAAGATCACTTCTATTACAATTACCTCTTTAATCAAATTGAATCCTTAATCTACCAAATTATCCAATGAATCACTTTTAACTTTTCTACAACAGTATTCAATTCACTTTATTCTTAGAATATGCTATTATAGATTCTTCAATGTTCATTTTGATTTCAAAACCTCAGAACTTAATTCATACTCATCAAATAGACAGAAGAACATTCTTCAATAATTCCAATAATTTAGTAAAAAGGATCTATCCTTCGGAATATAGTTTCTATAATCAACAATAAAATCTTCACAGCACCAAGGTTTCTGATGAAATGACTTCAATTGCAATTTAATGCTACTTCAATCAAAAATTTATTTCTCCCTAATGTACATTGAGATTGAGTAACCTGCAGGAGCAAAGCAATTCATTAATTGATCATCGCGACTATACTGAATTCTCATTTAATCATGGAACACTTTTATTCCTCCAACATTGACAGTAAGAGATTTAAGTCATTTAAATTCGATGGATGTTGTTCACTTCTGTATCATCTAGTAAATAAAAAAAAATTTATTCTTCACTCACGATTATTGTCATCTGTCCATTTGATTAAAGGATCTAACCAATGACTCCCAATACAGGTCTTTATCTCTGATTTTCGAATATATTTTTATCCCTTCTAGTTTGTTCTTCCAAGCTAAAAGAACTCAAATCTCAATCGATTTGCTAGAATCATCTTACACTTAATATTGATTGACTAATCTTCAATAATTGAATAATAAGAAAATATTTCAATCTTCAAAGATCAATTTTTCCATCTAGACATTAATCAAAACTGCAAAATCTCTAAGGATTTCAAAACCCATGTTTGATTTTTTTTTAAAACTTTCTTCAATTAGTCAATGGGATTTAGCCTCAAAAGTATATTTTATGAATTTGTGATGCACTCGATAAATGATCAATTCTACATCAATACAAGACAATGAAAATTCACACGTGCTAACACTTGATTTACCCACTCATGATTCAGTACTACACATCCAAGGTACAAGATGACATCCTAATAGGTAAACCACTATATTCAACCTAGATTATAGAAGAGAATATAGAAAGAAAAAAAAATCAATGTCAATTAATATTCTAATATTCATACGGAGTTACCTTCAATACGGTGTAATGAAATTGTGCGGTCCTCTATGAAGGGTATACTAGACAACAATTTCTTGGATGGTGCTGATGTAATCATCGCGTTGTTCTAGCAATGCTTCCATACAGGTGTGGAAGTGCTCTTCAGGCGTAACATTATTGTTACTCAGGATCCAAGCTCTATACAGGAGGAAATTGGTATGCATCCTGAGTTTCTCTCGAGCTTTGATTACTCGTAACAGGAGTCATCTCCTTCTGTAAACAACCTCATACGAATCTGGGAGAAGAAGCTTGATACTCTCTTCTAGATGATACCGTTCTCTGGATAATTCTGCTTCTCGAAAAAGGTCAACTAGAGCTATCGTCCAAATAGCAAAAGGTCTACCTTCGAGAGATCCTAACTCCCACCGGAGGACATCTATGTAAGGCTCTGGGAATTCATCGTTTGCCATGAGTTTCATCGAACAATTCTGTTAACTGGTTCTGTACTTTATTACGTGATAATTACCTATAAAAGAAATGAATCGAATTTAGGAGTAATATACCTACCTAGCCAGTCAACTTATTAGACAATGAAGTTAACTAATTGATATTCGGACCTATTCTAACGTATTCTAACCACGTTCTTACATTCTAAATTTTTTATAGATATTTCTTATAGACTATTCATGGCAACTACTTTGATATCATACTGTAAGGTCCTGATCCCAATTAACCTCGATTTATATTAATTAATCTTATTTTATATTAATTAAATAGTGTTTAGGCTAATTTAACTCAAACCCTTTGGGCTTGGGTCTTGGATAGGTAATTGGGTCGGGTTCAAACCTTACCTAGGTAGTTGAGGACTCTTTTGTAATTTGTTCTTGCATCATATGGATGCCTCATTAGTTGCATCTTGTGTAATTTTTTGTGTAGATCATCTTTCATGTTGGGCTCTACTTGATCCAAACTCATCCTAGCTCAATAGAGGCCCAATTGACTTAAACTGTAATTTTTCGGAAATGTTGGGCTTGCATGTAATACTGTAGAAAATTCTAATTAAAAGGATGAAACCAACGTCTCTTCTCACTTCTCCTTCTGTGAACGTTGGAAACCATTGCTCATCTCCATTATTCTTCGCCTCCATTTACTTTTGAAGCTGTAAACAAGGATTGAAGCTTTGCATGTATTAGTAAGAGCCTCTATTCTTCATATTCCTCTGCCTTTGTGCATCTCTCTTATTGGAAGCACCTTTTCCTCCAAGTTAGAACTCCTTAAGGTGAAAACTGAACCTTATTTCAACTCTTTTGGTTCAATAGAGTCAAGGAGACTCAATTCTATGAGATGCATACATTCTACCTCACATTCACCATTTGCATGTCTTTCACATAAAGAACCAACTTTTCATTGAAGATTTCCCCTAACACACACCAAGGAGGAATTGAGTAGGGTCAAGCACTGTGTAAGGCAAGTATTGGAGTATATGGAACTAAATGTATGTTTAATGGTTGACTCTTGGATTGATCTTTTTGATTTTTAAGCTACAGCTCCTTCTTACTGGTTTTAAGTATATGTGTATATGTTCAATTGAATGAATTAGAGTATGAGTAGGTAATGCAGGTGTTAGGATGAGCATTTGGAACTTATAGTGTTATGTATAGCCAATGGGAAACTCCTTGTGACCCTTGAGTTCAGAGTTCTGTACCGAACTCAAGCTTCAAAATCAGCTTCAGAATTTTTGAAGCTTATGGTGAAGCTACGGCTAAGCCGTAAATGTGTACGGCTCAAAGTCACGAGAGCACTAAAACTTACTCTTGTGTTAGGCTAACCCATGGCTGCACCGTGGAATGAACTACGGGTAAGCGTGCCCATCCCATGACTAAGCCGTAAGCCATTTTATCGCGAACTTTCGCGAGAGCCTGAAAATCCAATTCCTTTCCATGGCTTACCCACGACTATATCGTGAATTGTATTATGGCTAAGCCGTATCTCAGCCGTAACCCTAGCAATAGGCTTAACACGGCTAAGCTGTAGGTTAACATAGGGTTGAATCGTAAATGCGTATGGAATTAGGGAGAAAACCTGAACCACTCGACTAAGCCGTAACATGTATATGGTTAAACCGTAAGAACACTATGAACTTAGGATCGTAGGCCCTTTTAATGACCTTATAGGTCCTTAGTGAATGCACATTCTTTCCAACTAAATTAGCTCAATAGTGATCAAATGATAAGGAGGATGAGTGTAGAGTTGTCATTCATCCCCTTTGATTTTCCAGATGATTTTCCGATGTCACGTCATGGGTGTTGGCACAAAAAGAGGTGTCTTTTACGTACATAATGTAACACCAAGACTTGGTAACACAATTACACCGGACGTTTTAGGAATACAATGTGTTGAATGACCTTGGGGATCACGGATTATCTAGCTTAGGGTTGGCTAGTAAACATTCTTAACACTTAGTAAATCTGAATGCATTCATATTGTTGAGATACCTTACCTTCAGCATGATTTAGTCATGCGCCCACTCTCCCTAGCACACCTTGAGATAATCAGACCCGAGCTTCTACTGAGTATATGTTTGTTAGGCCTGAGCTTCTACCGAGTGCATGCCTATTAGTCAAGCTAAGTTGAGAGGGTTCGAGCTCTCTTAGTTCATAGAATTATGCATTGCTTAATTATTAGTTACTTTGTTAACTCTGCTATCCATGATTGAATATGATTTCAAGATCGATATTTCCTTATGTACGATATGATAAGTATGACTGAAATATATGAAAGATATGAATCCGAGTCGGTCTTGATATGTTGAGTCGGCACCACTTAGCTTGTGCCCTTTGGATATCTTCATGTCGCTACTGCAGTAGTCCACGGAGGGGTTGTCGGCGCTCCTCGGGAAGTTAGCTTGATCCCCCAGCATCCCATTTGTATGCTCTTTTCAGGAGAATAGAGCCTTGTGGTTGCCAATTAGTATGTATGATATCTCGTTTATGATTCATTACACATGTTTACTCATGCACAACATGCCTAGTGGATTGTTGTTGCCTTCTTTAATCAGTCTCTACTCTAAATTCACTTGATAAATTATGATAGTTTCATATATCTCGGTATTTGCTTAACCGTCGTGTTAATAGTGTTACCCTTGGTGTTACAGGTACGGAATCAAATTTCAACACGAAAGTTGACGCGTCCCCAGAGGGTGCCCCAATGGTACCTAAGGGTATAGAAGAGTGGAAAGATGACGACGTATTTTACTAGTCGTCTTCCGGAGTGCATCAAGTAGTTATGTTGGTCTTATGCATGGAGATGTTTAAATTGGACATTATGTACACAACATGTTTTGGGTTTTGTGGATATGTATCTGTGGGAATATTTAATTAAATGACTTAAATTATATGTATATGCTGGTATGGTATACTCTTCTGTGTTTTGCTTATGATCATTATTGATGTATTTCACAGGTGTTCGTTTTATATTGAATTTTATTCTACGTGTTGTTAGTCTTACCTCACACATTCATGTGGAATCTTCCTTATAGTGATTCGTGCGTATCTGCACATGACACGGATTACTACAGGATTATGTATTCACATCCTAGGAGCCCACTTTAATCCCCAATTCCTGGAATCGGGGCGTGACACATACTATACGTATGTCACGACCCGAGCCCAAGAAATCGGGGACTGGGGTTAAACCTAATCAGTGACACACGTACTCTAGTGCAATTCTCACTCAGACCGAAGTCTGAATGGAATTATACAAGGGATATTCACATGATTACACGTGTGAAGTGTTGAACGAAATATCTGTCTAAGCACTCAATGCGCAGAAGCCTGTCATTATCGCCTATAATTTTTCTTCACTTTTGAATGAACAATTCAGCAATATTACAGTGATGAAACAATTCAAATCTTAAATATTTAAGAACATAAGAATATTGTATTAATTCCATGTCACTTGTACAACCCGACATGATATGCACATGTATGTAACTACACCAAGCATACATTCTATGAAGAGAAGATAGAATAACGGAGTACAGGAAGGTAAAGACATACGTAATGAGATCAAGTTATACAAATGCGGTCTACATAGATGCAATTATATGCAAAGGCTAAAGGTCCCAAAATAACCAATATATACACGTTCCTAAGATATTAATGAGTCGCTTTCAGTATATGGATCAGTCAGTAAGCTTCTGTTGTCCATTCATTACAGCTTGAAGGAACGACTACGGTCTCCATCTCTGATTTCTGGGTCTGTGCCAAGCAGGGTTTGGGATTTGGACCTGTAACACCATTAGACAACTTGTGAATAAGATTAATCAGCAAAGTACAAGAATAATTAAGGTAATACGTGTTATGTCTAAAAGAATTAATGATATGTGGTTAATAGAGTTCGAGCTAGTAAACTAGGCACGTCGTGCATTTGAAATAAGTATGCCTTAAGCTTCAAATAGCAGAATACTTTACTATGTGCCTATTATATTTGCTATATCCTCCCTCTAGGGATTTATACATTGAGAACACCATCGATCGGACCAAGATACGAATGGGTCTCTAGTTCTTGGAGTCCGGAGACCCCAAGAAAAGCACACTGTAGTAGTAACATTCATGCTACACTAAAGTCAAGCTCGCTGGCTATCATAAGGCTGAGGTTGAGTAGAGCCAGACCATGTTGATTTAATTATATCGTTGAGCTTAAATAATCATGCAATGCATTTCATTCATTTGTGCAAACATTCATACTCCATTCAATGTCAATAGTCAATGTCAATCGAATAACAAGAAACATATCAAGTCGATCCAATGCATATAATATTGGAATATTAAAAGTCAAGACATGCGATAATCATTCAATTCCTTTTATAAGAGTGGAGGATAATGACCGTCGTTCAATATGCCATGCAATCCAATTTAATAGAATCAAGGTAGTTTTACTAGCCAACCATAATCTAGTCATCCATTGTTTTCTAACCATGCATGATAATGTAGTTTTAAGTTATCCGATACATAGCTATCTTTCTTTTGGTGTTACATTGTATCGGGAATGTGTATCGAAGTCCCTTAAATGAACACCCATGGGGAGGTGCTTGATGAATGAATGACACCACATGAATGAGTCGCAGCCCTCAAGACTCTTCATGATGTTAAATTATTCCTTTGGGCTAGTTAATAGGGTATAGGGATCCAAAAGTTGAGGCCCTACAAGGTCCCACAACAGTTCTTACTTAATCCTAATTTTCAGTGGCCTTAGGGCTTAGCCGTGGGTGACTTACGGCTTAGCTGTAGGCATTTTATGGCTTAGCCGTAATTATGCACTACGATTTAGCCATAGTTATTTGGATTCTCCCACATTCATGGTTGAACTATGGTTTGTCTTACGGTTTAGCCATATTCGTTCTATGGTGGAGCCATGATTTGGCTACGGCTTAGCTATAGCACATTATACGGCTTGACCATGGCTTAACCGTAGAAGGATTTCAATTTTTCATGCTCTCGGGTTTTCAAGCCATAAAATTGCTTACGGTTAGACCATGGCTAGGTTCCAGCGTAGCCGTAGTACATCTTATGTCTTAGTTGTAGCTTGGCAGTAGTATAATTTCCAAATTTGTTGTTCTCTAGAATTTGAACCATAGAAGACTTACGGCGTAGCCGTAAGCTTTAAATTTCCTGAAGCTCAGGTACTACATGTATAGTTTCAAAACTTGCATGCATTTTTAGATCGATTGAAGAGAGGTGCAAATAAGGGCTGTAAAACGCATTACAACTGAAAGATTTGCAAGAATTATAAGAATCATATTATACGAACATGCATTCATCCAAAATTTGCTTATACTTGCCTTAGATTAAGCTTTCATTCAATTATTCCTTCCTTTGGCTCAACTTGAGGAAAATCACCTACTTCTTGAGCCTAAATGCCATGTATACAAGAAAAGATAAAAAAGGTGAGTGCATGTCTGAGAAAAGAATCTTCTTGACTCTCTGAACCCAAAACTCCACATATTAGGAAGTGCTCTTACCTTAGTGAATGATTAGGAAGAAAAAGAGCTTGAATCATTCACTTCACAGAGAGATGAGGTCTAAAAGGTAATGAGAGTGGAAGAGGAGAGATTCATACTACACATGCAAGCTGTAATCTTTGATTGTTGATGGAAATGGTGTGGAAGAGGTGAAGTGGAGAGGAACAAAGAACTGTAGTAGTTGCAAGAGAGGAATGGATGACTGAAATGGGTATTCAAGCCCATGCTCATAGATATATATATAACTTACAAGTTTATAAGAAGGTCCTTCTTGTTTATTTTATTTCCAATGTAAGTCAAATGAGAGTCCAATTGATTCAAATGATGTCTAATGCGTTCGAGTCAAGAGTGAAAGTTGACTATTTGAATAAGACCATCGTGATGATGTCAATATGATGCATATATGACGTGAAGTCAGAAATTCTAAAATTACGAAAAGGGGCATTCATCTACCTATGTGAGGTCAAGCCCAACCTAAACTACCTATTCGTGACCTAAACTTGACCCACTAGACTCCACAAAACAAAAATAGACTTGTTTACGATAAAATGGCATTAATTAGTTTGTAATCACAATTAGTTACTTGCTAATCATACTTAGTTTGGGTCGGAGTGTTACAATAGCCCATATCATCTCCAGCAAAAATCAATGCAACATGGGAGTTAATGCACTCTTCAAGATCATCCTCAACCAAGGTACTAATCAAGTCTACATCATGATGGTTGGTCTTGCGATCTCTTGGCTATTTGCACATTTGAAAGATATTGAGGTCCAAGGTCATGTTCCCAAAAGAAAGTTTGAACCTTCCACTCCAGCAATTAATAAGTGCATTGAAAGTGGCCGAGAATGGTTTTCCTATAATGATCGAAATGTCACCACTTTCATTCCGTACTGGTTTTGTATCCAACACATAGAAATCTTCTAGGAAGAAAAAATGCTCAATCTGTACCAAAACATCTTCTATTAACATTCTCGGTTTCTTAACAAATGGATCGGCGAGTTGAATAGTAGTTCTGGTTGGTTTTAACTCGCCAAGCCCCAATTGCAAATAAACTGAGTAAGGTAATAAGTTCACACTCGCTCTCAAATCTAGTAAAGCTTGGCCTATCCGGTGATTTCCAATGACATATGGAATGGTGGGGCAGCCCGGATCTTTCTATTTAGGAGGAGTGGTTTGAGTCAGGTATGCATTTATCTATTCAGTGATGAATGCTTTTTTAGGAACATGAACCCTACGCTTAGTAGTGCAAAGATCTTTTAAGAATTTAGCGTAGGTGGGGACCTATTTAATGGCATCCAGTAGAGGGATATTGATTTTGACCTCTTTAAGAACACCCAAAACTTCTTAATTTGAGATTTTCTATTTGGGATGGGTCAATCTCAGAGGACAAGGGGAAACCGACTTAATAATGGTAAGCTCTAGACTCTTTTCAATATCAACAGTAGTCTTTGCATTAGTTCTATCTTTTTCTTCAATCTTCCCATTAAAACCCGAGGAGACATGTTGTTTATCTTTTTTTCAGATTCTCTTAATGCTCTTTGCTACTGCATAGAGTGACAGCTTGAACATGCTGCTGATAGTTTGGGTTAGTTATGTTGTTTACTTCAAACTGGCCTTTTGGGTTTAGAAGAGGTTGTGCTGGAAATATTCCTTTCCCTTGAACTTAAAGGCTATGTTTAATTTGTTTGAGTAAAGTTTCTAACCTTTGGATGGCCTGTTGATTATCTTGAATAGCCTACTGGTTATTCTGAATAATCTACTGATTATTATGCAAGCTTTGCATAACCTATTGTTGAGATTGTACTAACATATTGAGCGACTCCTCCAATGACCTATTCTGAGCTTGTGGTGCATAAGATGTATTTTGCTGTGGGGGCACATATGCACCAAAATTTGATGGTCTTTGGAGATTACACTTAGGTGTAGCTTTGGGTCCATTCCTCCAGCTAAAATTAGGATGGTTCCGCCATGAAGGATTACTTGTGTTCCCTATGGTATTTGTATTGAACGACTTTTGAAAAGAGTTTATAGCATTAGTCTGTTCTTGAATCGCTTCTTATAATGCAAGTCCAGCTGGATAGTCTACTAACATGTGATTTTCGGAAGCACAAATACCACAAACCATAACTGTATCCTTGTTTTTTCTGCGTTTCAGGGTTTCAACTTTTCTTATAAGTGCTGCAAGCTTGGCTTGGATTTCAGTTTGATTGTTCAATTGATATAATCCTCCTCCCTTAGACTGACTCAATGACCTGGATTGATCTGCCCCATTAAACAAGGCCTATTTTTGCACGTTTTCAGCCATTAATTCCAAAAATTCCCATGCTTTATCAATTTGCTTTTGATTAAATTGACAATTGCACATCATCTCAATAAATTGACGGATATCGGGAGTTAAACCCTCAATAAAAATTTCGATGAGATGATATGTTTCATACTCATGATGAGGACATAAAAGGATCAATTTGTTAAATCTTTTTCAACACTAATAATAGGGTTCCTTGAGATTTTTTCAGAACATCATAATCTCCCTTTTTAAAGTGTTGGTCTTGTATTGTGGGAAGAATTTTGTAAGGTCCCGAATCCCACTAATCTTGATTTACATTAATTAAGCCTGTTCTATATTAATTGAACTCGATTAAGGCTAATTTAATCCAAAAATTATTGGGTTTGGGCCTCGGGTAGGGAGTTGGGCGGAGTTCGGCCCCACTTTAGTAGTTAAGGGCCATTTTGTAATTTGTCCTTGCACCTCTTAGACACCTCGTCCATTTCCTTTCGTGTAACTTTTCGCATGGATCATCTTTCATGTTGGGTCTGACTTGATCCGAACTTATTTTGGTCCAATTAAGGTGCATTTGGCCTAAACTAAAATTTCATGAAAAGATAGGGCTTGCATGTAACTTCTAGGGAAATTCATGTTTAAATGGGAGCTCAACGTATCTTCCTCCCTTCTTTTCAATTTGTTTCATTTGAGTTGCTGGAGCAGTGCCTTCTCCCTTTTTTCCCGAACTTCTTCCTTCTTAAGATTTAAGGAGCCACTTGGCTTGGGGGTCATCTTCTTCCCCCTTCCCCTCCCCGAATCATTTCTCTGTACTGTTCTTTTCTGCAAGCTAGCTATTTAAGGTAAATACCCACCTCCATTTTATGTATTTAGGGTTATGAGAGTCATGAGGAATCAATCTACACGACATGCATGTGGATCTAAACCCCATATTCCACACTTTCATGTTCTATTGTAGAGAACTCATTTCGATGGACAAGAAGAGTTAGAAAGGGGCTAAACACTGGTAACAAGGCAAGTACTTGAGCTTATATGCACTGCATGTGTAATTGTTTATTGCATGTTGGGTTTGTTCTCCTAATTTTCCCACTACAGTCTCTTCTTAATGGGTATGTATGAATTAAGTTGTTACTTGGGTGCCAGTGGGGTATGAACCAAGTGGGAATGGAAAAATGGGAATAGAGGGTGTGGGAGTACAGAACACTTTAATTGGGTACTCCTAGTAAGTCATAGAACCCCTCCCAATATAGGTTCTGTATTGACTGGAATCGGAATTTAGCTACTGAGCTATAGAACTGTATTCAGGTTTCTGAAGCTTACGGTGAAGCTACGGCTAAGCCGTGAGCATCTACGGCTCAAAGTCCAGAGAGCAAGAAAACCCAATTTTGTACTACGGCTCACCTACGGCTGAGCCATGGATTTCACTACGTTTAAGCCGTATCCAGCCCGTACCCAAGACGTATGTCTTCCTACGGTGAGCTTTCCAGAGAGCTCATAGAACCCAGTTTTTTCTACGGTTTGAACACGGCTGCACCATGGAATACACTACGGCTACATCGTAGCCTCCTCGTAACCTAGCGTAGGCTTAGCACGGCTAAGCCGTAATCCAACATACGGTTGGGCCGTAATTGCGCTTGAAAAATCCGGAAGGAATTGACCCACTTGGCTAAGCCGTAGCCTTGTACATGGCTAAGCCATAAGAACCCAGTGAAACAGGATGTTAGGGACTCTTAATGATTTTGTAGGACCTTAGTATTGGCACCTTCTACACCACTACACAGGCCCAATGGTAAGTACATGTTGGAGAGAATGAATGATCCCCGGAGGGTCTCCCAATGGTAAGTCATGGATGTTGGCATAAGAAGGGTGTCCCGTATGCACATAGCAATACCAAGACACGGTTACATAGCGACACCGAACGTCTTACGTCTATATCGTGTTGAATGCCCTTGGGGACTATAGGTTACTTATTTAGGGGTGAAGGTAGAAATTCCTTGGGTACTTACTTCAGCTGAATGCATCCATATTACTATGATATACCACCTTCAACATGAAATTACTTCTTTTAGCAAAACCATGAGGCAATTCAGACCTGAGCTTCTAATGAGTGCGTGTCTGACAAGCCAGAGCTTCTAATGAGTGCGAGCTTGGTAGCCAAAGGTATGATATGACTGATACGATTGGATAGGAGTTGGCACCACTCAACTTACGCCGTTTTGGGTATATGTTATGTATGTCACCACTGCAGTAGGTTTATGAAGGAGTAGTCGGCGCTCCTCGGGAAGCTAGCTTAATCCCCTAACGACCCATATGATATGTGTATGCTCCCTTTTTGGGAGAATATGTGTCGTGGTTGCCAATCAGTATGTATGACATTTAAGTTGTAATTTCTCACTCATGCATTATGTCCAGTGATTATTCTTATTGACATATTATGTTATACTTGTTTCATATGTCTCAATACTTGCTTAACTGTCGTGTTAACAGTGTTACCCTTGGTATTGCAGGTCCAGCACCCGGTCCCAACGCGGACACTGACGCACCCCCGGAGGGTACCCCAACGGTACCTCGGGGTGTAGACGAGTGGAAAGATGGCTACGTCTTTTATTAGCCATCCCACGGAGCGCGACTATTTTCAGGAGATATCATTGTTATGTTTGGGACCCTTTTGTATCAAACACTTAAGCAGTCTTCTTGGAATTTATTTAAAGACTTTAACACTATCATATGTATATATACATGTTTACTTTTGAAAGTTAACAGACTATGAACTCGTGTGCTCTTGATAATTACAGAGTATATCACAGGATTTCGTTTATGATAAATTATGTTTGTACGTGTGTCAGCATACCTCACACGTTCCTGTGGAATCTCCCATGTAGGAATTCGTGCATAATTCTTCAGGGCACGGATTTCTATGGGATTACGTATCCACGCCCTGGGGGCCCACTCAAATCCCCAAATTCCCGGGATCGGGGCGTGACATACGTAAGTAATGGTATCAGAGATGCACCAAGAAGTCACTTAAAAGACTTAGCAACATTAGGAAGCGTGGTGAGGTTCCGATAGGTCCATTTGGGTGGATTTCTATTATAATGATAACTTATGGTATGATTGTGGTACGTATGTATATACATATATATAGATATACATTTGAATAATCACATTATGATTGCAGAGCCATGGCGTCTGGATCCGGCACGAACAACAGTTCAGGTGACAATGATCACAATAATATTGAATTAGAAGGTGCGGACCCTCCACCGCCACCTCCTCCGCGTCCCACATACAACGTTGAGGAGCAGTTTATGATGATGATGCACCAGTTAGCTGTTAGCAATGCTAACCAAGCTGCGATGCAATTATAATTGGCCGCTTTATTAAACCGACAAGATCAGCCAGGAGATCCCAACTCCTTTTATGAGAAGTTTCGTAAGAGGGGAGCAACCGAATTTACCGGACACGAAGATCCATTACAGAAAAATGAATGGTTTGTCCACACAGAGAACATTTTCAATACATTAACTTGCACACCCAGACAGCAAGTGGTCCTCGCGGCATCCATGTTCAGGGACATCGAGGATACATGGTGGAAGAGTATTCGGGACCACATGAGGGCCATGCCGGATGCCACGGTTTGGGAAGCCTTTAAGAGGCAATTTAGGAAAAAGTTCATTCCCGACCACGTGACTCGCAAGAAGAAGGCAGAGTTCCTTACCCTGTAGCAAAACCTCATGATCGTTGCAGAATACGTGCACGCGTTCAGCCAGCTCTCTCGGTTTGCTCTAGACTTGATTGACACTGAGGAGAAGAGAGTGGAAAGATTTCTGGAAGGGTTAAGGTCTGCTATCAAGGGACATGCCACTGCCTTTCAAAGTCCTGTTCAATATGATGATACAGTAGCCAGGGCTTATGCAGCGGAGGAAATTGAGAAGAGCCTATTCTTATGGGAGTCCAAGAAGAGTGTTCCGCCTTCTGGGAAAGGTCAGCGGTATTCTAAGAAACAGAAGGGAGTTGCTAGTGGCACATCACGACCATTCTGCAGTGCATGCGGGAAGGGTCACGAGACTAGCAAATGTTGGAGGTCCATGGGAGCCTGTTTTGGCTATGGCTCCATGGACCATCGCTTGTCCGAGTGCCCGAGAAGGAAGGAATTTAGTCGAGACTCGTAGCAGCAATATCAGCAGCCTTCGAAGGCGACACCTCCTGTGCCTAACCGACAACCACTATAAGTGCGGCAAGGCCAAGGGTAGACACGGTAAGGCCAGGGACAACAAAGACAAGGACAGCAACACTGACCTCAAAGGCAAGGTCGTGCTTACGCATTGACATAAGAAGAAGTAGAAGCGGCGGAGCATGTGGTTGTAGGTAAGGTTTCTGTTTGTGGCATTGAAGCTAAAGTATTGTTTGATTCAGGATCTTCATACTCCTTCATCTCACCTCGATTCTCTAGTAGGATACATGAATCGCTAGCACAGTTGCCGTATGTGTTGAGCGTCATCACTCCGGTTGGTAAGAGGGTAACTTGTGACGACTATTACCCTAGTTGTCGAGTTCTCATCGGAGAAGTTCTTCTCCCGGCTGAACTTATTGTGTTACCCATGCACGATTTCGATGTAATCCTAGGGATGGATTGGTTGACCAAATATATGGCCTGTCTAGACTGCTTCCGTAAGACTATCACAGTAAAGGTGAACGAAGATGGCCCAAGTGCTGTATTCCAAGGTGACAAGAAGAGTTCGAACACTAGATTGATTTTAGCACTTTGAGCGGAAAGACTGATCCATAGTGGTTGCGAAGGGTATATTGCTTTTATTATGGAGAAGAAAGCCCCTAAGAAACTAGAAGAAATACCCGTGGTTTGTGAATTCCCTGATGTATTTCTGGATGAAGTACCCGGCCTTCCTCCAATTAGAGAAGTGGATTTTACTATAGAGCTAGTACCTGGTACTGTTCCCATCTCTAAGGCTCCATATAGAATGGCCCCGGCAGAGTTACGTGAACTGAAAGTACAGTTACAGGACTTATTGGATAAGGGGTTCATTCGTCCTAGCACATCACCATGGGGAACCTCGGTTTTATTTGTGAAGAAGAAGGATGGCACCCTTAGGATGTGTATCGATTACCGGCAGTTGAACCAGGTGACAATTAAAAACAAATATCCACTCCCTAGAATTGATGAACTGTTTGATCAATTACAGGGTGTGACCCATTTCTCTAAGATTGATCTCAGGTCCGGATATCATCAGCTGCGAGTGAGGGACCAAGATACATCGAAAACAACTTTCAGAACAAGATATGGGCATTACGAATTCTTGATCATGCCTTTTGGATTGACAAATGCGCCCGCAGTATTTATGGCCTTGATGAACAAAATCTTTTCATCATATCTTGATCGATTTGTGGTGATTTTCATTGATGATGTTTTGGTATACTCCAAGACCAAAGACGAGCATGTGGAACATTTGAGGACTTCTCTGCAATTGCTAAAGGACCATCGACTGTATGCTAAATTGGACAAGTGTGAATTCTGGCTGGAACAAGTTGCCTTTTTGGGGCATATTATCTCAAAAGATGGGCTTGCAGTAGATCCCGCTAAGATTGAGGCTATAACTACTTGGCAGAGTCCCAAAACTGTTGCGGAAATTAGAAGTTTTGTTGGTCTGGCTGGTTACTACAGAAGGTTTGTGAAGGACTTTTTCCAAGATAATTGCACCTTTGACCAAACTGACCTGGAAGAATGAGCCATTTGTTTGGTCAGCGGAATGTGAGTCGAGTTTCCAACTCCTTAAGGAAAAATTAACCTCAGCCCCGATATTATCCCTACCAGAAGGGAGTGGCGGATTTGTTATATATACAGATGCTTCGGGGATTGAGCTAGGATGTGTACTCATGCAGAATGGGAAGGTAATAGCATATGGATCTCGACAATTAAAGGAACAGGAAAAAAGCTATGCCACACATGATTTACAATTGGCTGCAGTAGTCTTTGCGCTGAAGATATGGAGACATTATTTATATGGAGAGAAATTTGAAGTCCATAGCGACCATCGCAGTCTCCAGCATCTGTTTTCGCAGCATGATCTTAACATGAGACAGCGTAGGTGGTTGGAATTTATAAAGGATTATGATTTTCCGATTAAATACTTCCCCAGGAAAGGGAATGTAGTGGCCGATGCTTTAAGCAAAAAATCGACCACCGAGTTGGCTCCCTTATGTGGTGAATGGTCTCTAGTAGAGGAATTCAGAGATCTGGATGTGGAGGTTGAATTCGTGGATGATAAGGTCATGTTAGTGGCTATGTCAGTCTTCGAACCCACCTTAATTCAACAAATCAAGGAGAGGCAGTTTGAAGATCCGGAGTTTGTCAAGATTCGTGACCACATATCTGAGAAACCTGATTTCAAGATGGTAGACGGTGTATTGTACTTTAGAGACCGGCTTTGTGTTCCAGCAGTTCAAAATCATAACTTGAAAAGGGCAATTATGACTGAAGCACACCATGCTCGATATTCCATGCACCCCGGGAGTACAAAAATGTACCGAAATTTACATGGCAGGTTTTGGTGGAATAACATGAGGGATATAGCGGACTTTGTGGCAAAATACCTTACCTACCAACGAATGAAGGCTGAACACAGGAAACCTCCCGGTTTGTTACATCCCCTGCAGATTCCTAAGTGGAAATGGGAGAATCTCACAATGGATTTCGTTTCAGGGTTGCCCCGAACAAGTAGGCATCATGATGTAGTGTGAGTGATTGTCGATCGACTAACGAAATCAGCCCACTTTATTCCCATCAGGAAAGGGATGAAATTTCAGGAGATGGCCAAGACCTTCATTGATGAGATTGTACAGCTACATGGTACTCCAGCCTCAATTGTGTCTGATCGAGACAGTGGGTTCGTGTCTTCCTTTTGGCAGTCTTTTTAGAAGTCCTTAGGCACCAAACTCAGTTTCAGCACGGCTTACCATCCTCAGACAGATGGGCAATCGGAGCGAACGATACAGACCTGGAAGATATGCTACGAGCTAGTGTATTGGACTTCGGAAAGGAGTGGGATGAACACCTCTCCTTATGCGAGTTCGCATACAACAACAGCTTTCACGCGAGCATCGGAATGGCTCCATTTGAAGCCTTGTATGGACGTAAGTACTGTACGCCTGTCTGTTGGGAAGAGGTTGGGGTTAGGAGTTTCCATGGACCCACCATGGTGGCAGATGCGGCGGAAAAAATGCAAAAGGTGCAAGATAGATTGAAAACTGCACAATCACATCAGAAAAGTTATGCAGATAATCACCGTCGGCCCCTTGAGTTCCAAGTGGGAGACAAGGTCTTTTTGAAGGTTTCCCCAATGAAAGGTACTATCAGGTTTGGACAGAAGGGCAAACTAGCTCCACGTTTTGTAGGGCCTTTCGAGATACAGAGTAGAGTGAGAGACTTAGCTTATCGGTTGGAGCTACCACTCCCGCTTACAGGAGTTCATAATGTGTTCCATTTGTCGATACTCAGGAAGTACCTTCCAGATCCTTCGCATGTCCTTGAGTTGGATGACAAACAAGTGAGGCCCGATGTGAGCTATGAAGAAAGACCACTTCGTATCGTTGACACTAAAGAATAAGTGCTGCATACCCGAACGATCAGATGGGTTAAGGTATTGTGGGAGCATCATGGACAGGAAGAGGCCACATGGGAGCTTGAAGATCAAGTTCAAGCAAAATATCCGGAACTACTACCTAAGGTACGTTGCATTCGGAGGACCGAATGATCTTAAGTGGGGGGGATGTAAGGTCCCGAATCCCACTAATCTTGATTTATGTTAATTAAGCTCGTTTTATATTAATTGAACTCGATTAAGGCTAATTTAATCCAAAAATTAACGGGTTTGGGCCTCGGGTAGGGTGTTAGGCGGAGTTCGGCCCCACTTTAGTAGTTAAGGGCCTTTTCGTAATTTGTCCTTGCACCTCTTGGACACCTCGTCCATTTCCTTTCGTGTAACTTTTCGCCTGGATCATCTTTCATGTTGGGTCCGACTTGATTCGGACTTATTTTGGTCCAATTAAGGTGCATTTGGCCTAAACTGAAATTTCATGAAAAGATAGGGCTTGCATGTAACTTCCAGGGAAATTCATGTTTAAATGGGAGCTCAACGTATCTTCCTCCCTTCTTTTCGATTTGTTTCATTTGAGATGCTAGAGTGTGCCTTCTCCTTCTTCTCCCAAACTTCCTCCTTCTTAAGATTTGAGGAGCCACGTGGCTTGGGCGTCATCTTCTTCCTCCTTCCCTTGCTCGAGCCATTTCTCTGTACTGTTTTTTTCTGCAAGCTAGCTATTTAAGGTAAAGACCCACCTCCATTTTATGTATTTGGGGTTATGAGAGTCATGAGGAATCAATCTACACGACATGCATGTGGATCTAAACCCCATATTCCACACTTTCATATTCTATTATAGAGAACCCATTTTGATTTGGAGTGTTCCCTCTACCCATACGACAAGAAGAGTTAGAAAGGGGCTAAACATTGGTAACAAGGCAAGTACTTGAGCTTATATGCACTGCATGTGTAATTGTTTATTACATGTTGAGTTAGTTCTTCTAATTTTCCCACTACAGTCTCTTCTTAATGGGTATGTATGAATTAAGTTGTTACTTGGGTGCCAGTGGGGTATGAACCAAGTGGGAATGGAAAAATGGGAATAGAGGGTGTGGGAGTACAGAACACTTTAATTGGGTACTCCTAGTAAGTCATAGAACCCCTCCCAATATAGGTTCTATACTGACTGGAATCGGAATTAAGCTACTGAGCTACAGAACTGTATTCAGGTTTCTGAAGCTTACGGTGAAGCTACGGCTAAGCCGTGAGCATCTACGGCTCAAAGTCCAGAGAGCGAGAAAACCCGATTTTGTACTACGGCTCACCTACGGCTGAGCCGTGGATTTCACTACGGCTGAGCCGTATCCAGCCCGTACCCAAGCCGTAGGTCTTCCTACAGCAAGTTTTCCAGAGAGCTCATAGAACCCAGTTTTTTCTACGGTTTACACACGGCTGCACCGTGGAATACACTACGGTTACACCGTAGCCTCCCCGTAACTTAGCCGTAGGCCAACATACGGTTGGGCCGTAATTGCGCCTGAAAAATCCAGAAGGAATTGACCCACTCAACTAAGCCGTAGCCTTGTACATGGCTAAGCCGTAAGAACCCAGTGAAGTAGGATGTTAGGGACTCTCAATGATTTTGTAGGATCTTAGTATTGGCACCTTCTACACCACTACACAGGCCCAATGGTAAGTACATGTTGGAGAGAATGAATGATGCCCGAAGGGTCTCCCAATGGCAAGTCATAGATGTTGGCATAAGAAGGGTGTCCCGTATGCACAAGGCAATACCAAGACACGGTTACACACCGACACTGAACGTCTTATGTCTATATTGTGTTGAATGCCCTTGGGGACTATAGGTTACTTATTTGGGGGTGAAGGTAGTAATTCCTTGAGTACTTAAGCTGAATGCATCCATATTACTATGATATACCACCTTCAACATGAAATTACTTCTTTTAACAAAACCCTGAGGAAACTCAGACCTGAGCTTCTAATGAGTGCGTGTCTGACAAGCCAGAGCTTCTAATAAGTGCAAGCTCAGTAGCCAAGGGTATGATATGACTGATACGGTTGGATAGGAGTCGGCAACACTCAGCTTACGCCCTTTTGGGTATATGTTATGTATGTCACCACTGCAGTAGGTTTACGAAGGAGTAGTCGGCACTCCTCGGGAAGCTAGCTTGATCCCCTAGCGACCCATATGATATGTGTATGCTCCCTTTTTGGGAGAATAGAGCATCGTGGTTGCCAATCAGTATGTATAATATTTAAGTTGTAATTTCTCACTCATGCATTATGTCCAGTGATTATTCTTATTGACATTATGTTATACTTGTTTCATATGTCTCAGTACTTGCTTAACCATCGTGTTAACAGTGTTACCCTTGGTATTACAGGTCCAGCACCTGGTCCCAACGCGGACACTGACGTGCCCCCGGAAGGTACCCCAACGGTACCTCGGGGTGTAGACGAGTGGAAAGATGGCGACGTCTTTTATTAGCCATCCCACGGAGCGCGACTATTTTCAGGGGATATCATTGTTATGTTTGGGACCCTTTTGTATCAAACACTTAAGCAGTCTTCTTGGAATGTATTTAAAAACTTCAACACTATCGTATGTATATATATATATGTTTACTTTTGAAAGTTAACAGACTATGAACTCGTGTGCTCTTGATAATTACAGAGTATTTCGTAGGATTTCGTTTATGATAAATTATGTTTGTACGCGTATCAGCATACCTCACACGTTCCTGTGGAATCTCCCTTGTAGGAATTCGTGCATAATTCTTCAGGGCACGGATTTCTATGGGATTACGTATCCACACCCTGGGGGCCCACTCAAATCCCCAAATTCCCACGATCGGGGCGTGACAAATTTTTTCAAAAGCTCAGTCTTTAGGCCTTTCCAGGCATTGATTGAACTTGGTCTAAGAGAATAGAGCTAAGCCTTTGCTTTGTCTTTTAAAGAAAATGAAAATAATCTGAGTTTGATTATATCTGGTATTACATTTTGTAACTGAAGTGGTGAACATACTTTATCAAATTCTTTTAAGTGCTAGTATGCACTTTTAGAGTTAAGCCTATGAAACTTAGGCAGAAGTTGGATCATGCCTGATTTGATTTCAAATTGACCCATAATTTTGGGTACCACTATACATGATGGTATGGTTTGACATGCGGGGTTCAAGTAGTCATGTAAAGTCCTAGGTGGTTGGTTAACCTCCACTCTATTGCAGTCCCCATTATCATTTCCATTCCTGAGTTGGGCATCATTGGTACCAGCATTTGAGACAATCTCGAAGGACTTGAGGGTCTAGGAGATTCTTTCCTTTCTAATTCATGAGCTTAACCTCTTTGCCAAATTGGCTGAGAGGGCTTGGATTTTCTTTTTGGAATTTTAAGAATTTTTTTATTTTTTTTAGTTATTTTTTTTAAAAATGAGAAAAACCTAGATTAACAGCAACTAAGTAACTCCTTAAGGTTGAAACATTATCTCAGTTCTCCAATGTCGTCCAATGAAACCAGCTCGGCCAGGTTAGCCACCATAAAGTGGTAGAGTCACGATGGATCTATTTGAAGGACCAGTTTTTTGAATAGACTAGCTGTCGCGTGCTACAGGGGCAAAGGATTTCTTGGGCACCGAAAAGATTAAGGACAATGATTAGATAACTTTTGGTTACTTTCTTCCAAAAGGAGTCATGACAAGTTGAAAATAGTAACTTTTTCCAATTTTAGAAATTTTCTAAAAATAACAATGATGTGTACTTTCTAATAATCCATATAATTCCCTATTCCAAATTAAGGTAGCTCATCATTCCATGCATGTCCTTCTATTTTTAGAATGATGCCAAAATTAAATCACACCTACAGAGCAATTTAAATAAGGAAAGTTTAAAAAGTTACATTAAATGGTGCTCCTTAGCATTGGTGCCAAAAACTTGTTTGTCAACTCCAAGTGTAGAATTGCGATGTAGTAATAAATTGGTGAGATCAGGTCAATCCACAGGGAGATAAAATAAGGTTTCCAACTTGACTTATCTCCTGCCTTAAATAAAATCTAATAGTAACTTAAAACTAGAAAATCACAATCACCATTCCTAATTTTAAATCAAATACATTCCAAAAATAAAAATTTCCTAATAAAAAATGGAATCTAAAATTGACTGAAAAAAAATACACAAATTAGAACATCAAATTAGAAAGATTCTAAAAAAAAATAACTTAACAAAATTAAAACATTCCCAACAACAACAAAAAAATTGTAGACAAATCATCAAACAAATCTAAGTTAGAATCAAATTAATTTAAGAAAAAAAATCTAAACCAATCACTTCAAAAGCCTAAATTAGAAACTTTCCTAAGTCAAATTCCAAAATTAAAGTTAGCAATTAATTCTAAATTTAGAAAGTGAGAAAAGAAATTAACAATGCAAAGCAATGCATGCAATGAAAACAACAATACAAACTTTTCTAATATGAGATGCAAAATTTAGATAAAATTTGATCCTAATCTAATGCAAACCTAATCTAAATTTAATGGTTGAAGAACACAATTAATGAATGCATGAATACAATAAAAAAATAGCAAAGAAAAAGATTTAAAAACAAAGAAAATATGCATGAATGAATGAACTAGTTACAAAAATTCTATAATACAGAATTTTATAGCACATGTGGCCTGTTCTTGCTTTTTTCACATTTGAAATATCATGATTTTTGGGCATGCTTGAGATTAAAATCTCAGTTTTGAAAGGTGTTTTCAGCAATATTTATTATCCACAAACTTTCCATTTTAAATAATGTAAGAATGTTTGAGAACTTGATATGTGTAAGTACCATACAAGGTTGCAGAATTTCTGAATTGTAAGTGCTGGAACTCAGATTTCAGATTTGAAACACGTTAAAAATCCTTCTCCAAATCATGTATTTTAATACTTTTTAGATATCACAACTAAATCAACAATGAACATGTGAACCAAACATGTGATGATCATATTTTAAACAGAAATAGACTGATGTTAGTCATCCAAAAGAAAATCATCAGATCTGAAATTTTAACTTCAGTCAAATAATTATGAAACTTAATTATTTTAACACCTTACACATGTTAAAGAACTCACTAATAAATGATGTATGCTATGACAAAACTTTCAGCCATTAAACCATGCATAAAACAAAGCATTAAAACATAAAGAACATTCAAAGAAACAAAAAAAGAAATTGCAAAAATTTAAATGTAGTAATGAAAGGAATTTAAATGTAGCAATTGCTGGAATTTAAATTAGTAGTGTTAAAAAGTAAACGTAGTACTTGTAGTGAAGTTTTTTTCTCAAATTTTACTCTTAACCTGGTTCATAGTTACTTGGAAGTATGATCTTAGTAACTTTGGTCGTCAATCCAAGCACAAAAACAAGAAAGATAAACAAAATATCCATACAAACCACAAGAAAAATAAAAACAATTAAGAAGAAGAACATGATACTAGCATATAAAGTTTTTACATGAGATAGAAAAATAAAATCAAAGAAAATACATGCTAGGATATGGAAAAAAAGAACCTCTTCTAGTAAGAAGCTCAAGGGTGTAGTGTGGCCTTAGGGCTAACCCTCCTTGAGGAATATGATGAAAGGCAAAAGAGAGGGAGAAGATGAACTGTAGAGATCTAAAGGGGAGCTCTTTCTATGCCTAAGACTACCACTAGAGTGCTTTATTTATAGTTTTTCAAGCCAAAAAATTTCCCTTCTCACTTAATCTTCAAAATAATTTAAATTGGAAAAACTTGGATACACCTCCATGGCTTGGGCGTGAATTCCTTCTTGCTTTTTTTTATTTTTAATTTTTCTTTCATTCCTTTCTTTGGAATCCTTCTTTGATGCTTCCTTCTTTTCTTGTCATTGCCACCCTGTCTTTAGATTCTTCAAGAGATACTTTTAGAAAAAAAACCTCACTTGGATTCATACATGGCCTACATGAGGTGTAGAACTTCCTCCTTTTTCTTTTATGTTGCACACTTTCCTTCTTTGGAAGATTCTCTTTGTTGGCTCCAAAATCAAAAAGAGTTTTTAGAATAACTCTCCTTGATTTTTTTTTCTTCTCTTTTGGCAGCAAAAATTTGATCCTAAATCTCTTTGGGTGTGGAATCTCCATGCTTCTTTTATATATATATATATATATATTTATTTTTAACTCATACTCCTTTTCAAAGATAAACTTCTCAGATGTGGCTTTCCTTCTATGAAATATCTTGAGATAATTATATTTGAATTATCAAAAGATAATTTGGATGATGCTGTAAAAGACGGTGGACCCCTTCTTGGACATCCCGTAAGTGTCTCCTCACACATGTGCATGTGTGTGGTACCATGAAGCCAATTTTTCATTTTTTTTCTTTTAATTTCTTCTAATTAGCATCATTCTTCTCTCCTTTCTTTTGAAAATAAATTTCTTGCCTCAATTCTTGAAAATGGGACCCACGTCATCAATTTTCTGCTAGAACAAATGTGAACTCATGTGAAAAGACAATTTTAACCCTAAGATCACAAATGCATGATTGCGGGCCCATATCTCATGAAATGACTATGAAAATGCACACCATTTTTTATGATTTTATGTGAATGATCTAATGATAATTAAAATTTGAATTTAATTCATGAGAAAAATAATTTTCACAATACTTTCCAAAATAGATTTCCAAAAATGGCAAGTTTTACAGTTTTATGAAAAATGATGATTTTTTAGTATATTTGTGTAAGAAAATATTATAATGAGTTTAAAATACACAAAGACATGAAATGATACTAAATGAGGGTTTCTCGGCTTGATAAGTCCTTAAAACTTCTGAAAATGACATGGGAAAAGTGCATTTTTGAGGCCTTATCAGTAGGCAATGCTTCTTCATGGATAAAAGGCGAGTCATGTGACCCTTGTGAAGACAAAGTGGCCAAAGGATCCCTATTTGTTTGCGGCGTTACTATAACATGCTATAATGTTTTCCGAGATCACCCACCTTCAGCAACAAAAGCTTCATCTGATATCTTTTGCACAGCTGGGTCTTTAATAATCTTCATGGGTGATGACTGATTAGCCCTGAAATGAACCCTTGAAGGTGTCTTGGCTTTGGGAGGTGTGAAGCTGCTAGTAACTGGAGGCACGCTACTAGCGACAGGTGTTGCAGGAGCATCATCTTCCATGGGATTTGCAGCTTCATCTTCTAAAACCAACTTTGTCTAAACAAAAGCACCAATTTTGTCTATGATCAGTTTTTTTACAATGGCCTCTTTAGCTGGGATCATTACGATATCAGCTTCCTATTATACTATGCCAATGGGTTCAATGTTTGATTTTGTCTGAACATCCAAAGTTTCATCGACCCTTGGCTTAATGCTGATAGATAGTACAACGAGTGCCGATGATAACTCTGGATCATTGTTGACATTTCTGATTTGTGAATCTAAAGAGAAGCCTTCCACAAAGCACTGGAAATCACTTTTTATGGTGCTGCTCAAAGACGCCTCAAAATATCCACTGTGAATCAAGATATTGTCTAAAGCAATGAAAGCTTTGGGACTCCCTTTCTCTGCTGGCTCCTCAATTGGTGACCCAAAAGGCTTTCTCACTGAAGTGGGAAGTACAATAAGAGCACTCTCCTTAACTCGGGTACTTGAGAAGGAATGAATGAGATCAAATCACAATAGTGGAACAAAGTTTCAATTTCCAAATAATTAAGTCAAAAGTTACCTTCAGAAGTTGTATCTGTTGGAATTCCTTTGGCAATACTGGGTATTTCCCCCTCTTCCATTGAGACTTTATCAGTTTGTCCCTCGGAAACCTTAGGAGGAATCTTTTGTTAATCAGTTTGAAAGGTAGCATCTCTTGGTCCTATGGGTATATCATTGCAGGTTGCTTTATCAATAGTAGCAATATCACCCACATCATCGCCAGATTTCTCCACAACAATGACCTTTACCAGCATATCCACCATAGTTTTTTTCTTAGACTTAGGTGTTATTTCCTAGTTAAACATATCTTTTTCAAGATTGAACTCGATATTAATATCACTATTAGTTCGCTCCTCGGTGGTAGGAGTATCAAAGCTACATCGCCTTTGTCTGAGGTATAGTCTTCAATAATCTTAGCCACTCTTCTCACGACCCCTCCAGTAGTTAAAGTTTGAGTCGATAAGGTTGCAAGGAGAAGTGCAAACATCAAAACGAGAGTAAAAGAAAACCAAAATAATAGTATCTTACAAAGAAAAAGAAAAGTGTTACTAGCTTTTAGCCTTTGGGAATGACGGGTTCCAGGGCTTTTGGCCTTTCTCTTCTTTGAAGGAGCTCCTTTGCTGACAGGGGATCTAGTTACTAGTTTTGAGCATAAAGCTTTAAGCTTCTTGTACAAAACCAGACCCGCTGGGGCTTTTGCTGGCATTATAACAGGTGGCCTCAATCCAGTAGTTGATTCAGTTGACTGAACTACCTCTATTAGACTTGGAACTGCATGTGCCTCTGTCGGCACTAGAGCAGCAGCAGTATTTGATAAATTTTGGTGAGCAAGGTCTGCGTTGGCGGCTGCAAGCATGATGGCTTGCTTCTTTTCAAATTTCCTTGTTTACTCTCCAATTGGAATTTTGGTTCTAACACAGTGAGATGTAGATCCAAAATCCAGTGTAGCTCTACCAACCCACCTCCAACAGACCTAACCTTAGCGAGACTCTCACTCTCTTGCAAATTCTCATCCATAACCCGTTGCATCCTTGCTACAGTCACATTGGGAGGAGGTAAGAATCTCTCATCTTCCTCGCCTCTTAAGGAATGGTGAGCTTTGTAAACATCAGGCCTAGCCACCAAGCCAATTCACCTTTAATCGCCATCATACATCCAATTTTAAAAATTAACTAGGATGAAACGATCTTTTTTAGCCTTTTCTCCGTTTTTTGGAAGCAGTCAAAGGGCGACATTTGACGCATGAATTGCTTGTATATGTCTATACAACGGCAGTGATACTTTTGGCATACCATTGCGTGAAACCACTCGTGTATCCAGGATTTAGGATGCATGGGTAGCCAAAATGAGCCCTCATACTAAGCGCTTGATAGAATTCCCAAGCATTTCTAGCATCATGTAAAGAACTAGTCGTGCCTCGAATCCTGCCAGGTGCTCCCACGGCGGCTTGATGAAAGTCAAATTGCCTGTAAAACCTGGCAGGTATATAAGGTTGGATGTTGATATATGAGTTCTTCCTATATACCAGATCTACGGGTCTCAAACTCAAGAACCGACTCTTCTCTTCATCTAATAAGCCAACATCTTGACCACCCTCTCCGATCTTGTCAATCGGTGGTTTTACAACATTTCTCATGTGAGTTAGAACTTTGATGTTGGGTACAGTGTTGCAATAAGCAACATAATTACTAAACTTTCGCAAGTGTTGGTGTAAGTTAGTCATGGAATAAGTGTTAATCTGACAGCTACTGCCTATGACACCCTCCATGAAGATACTTTCTAATGCACCGCTATGTGAATGAAGACTATTGCAATGATATGTAAACCAGGTGTATAGCAAATACTCAGTATAATACTGGTTAAAAGGCTTCCCCTCTCTGACGGTAAAACCTGATTCATCACGGTTAGCATATATGCTAGAAAATAGGGCCCAAGGCAAAACTATGTCTAAAGGCCATTCTAAGCACTAGATATATGCAAGCCAGCCTGAAGTCACCTCCGGAACTCGAAAAAAGAACATCAGACAATCATGCCGTAAAAAATGTGGCAAGCCAACACTTCCTCTTCAAGTCTGGATACTTGGTAAAAATATATGGCAGGAAGTACGAATCCTCATGATAAATGATTGTTAGGCCCTTCTTGGGGACCTTGCTGGGGATAACCTCTTTCCACTTAAAATACCCACCCTCATTTATGAAGAAAAGCTGGTAATACTCTTCACCTAACTCATCCATTGGGTAACTTTGCCTCGACTGCGATTGGTCGTTCGGATCGAATCTTCAAGAACAAAGAGGAGATAATATTTGGCCTATAATTTGTCGTCCATGGTAGCCAATTCTTCACTAAGTAGAAAGGTTTCATCATAAATTTCACCATATGGTGCTAAACCAAATATTTTCTTTACGTTCCATTAAAAAAGTCCCAGTTCCATGTTCGGAATAATGAAGGTACCGGTCGCTGAGCAAAATAATTCCAAAATAGCCCTATTGTCACGCCCCGATCCTGGGAATTGGAAATTTGAATAGGCCCCTAGGGTGTGAATATGTAATCCCATAGTAATCCGTGGCAAGTGAAGATATGCACGAATTAATACAAGGGAGACTCCACAGGAATGTGTGAGGAAAGACCAACAACATGTAGATTTAATTTCAAACATAAAACGAAAACCTGTGAAATACATCTACAATGATCATAAGCAATGCATAGAAGAGAATATCATACCATCATATAATAAACTTAAGTCTTTTGCTTAAACAATCTCAAATACATAACCACATACTATCCACAATCTACTTAACCATGTTCATTCATACAAAACTAGTCCCAACAAGGCTAAACCTATCAACCCAGTGAACAACCCCTTTTCGATGCTCTTCATAACGACTAGTAGAAAATGTCATCATCTTTCCATTCATCTATACCCCAAGGTACCATTAGGGCACCCTCTGGGGACGCATCGACATTCGGCTTGGGGTCTAAAGCTGTACCTGTAATGCCAAGGGTAGCACTGTTAACATGACGGTTAAGCAAATATAGAGATGCATAAGACTAGCATATTATATCAAATGAATTAAGAATTATGTATATATAGATTAAAAGAGGGTAATAAATGCAAACTAGGCATGTTGTGCATGAGTAATCATGAGTAACGAATCATAAATTGAATATAGTACACACTAATTAGCATCCACAAGTCTATATTCTCCCAAAAGAGAGCATATCATCTATAGAGAGTGTGCATATGAGGATCAGACTAGCTTTTCGAGAAAAGTTGACAACTCCTCCATGGACTACTGCAGTAGCGACATAAAGATACCCAAACCGGTCCTGTTGAACCTAATAAGGGCACAAGCTAAGTGGTGCCGACTCAACTTATCAAGACCGACTTGAATCCACATCTTCCATGCATTTCGGTCGTACTTATTATATCATCCATAAAGGAGTTTGGTCTTGAGATCACATTCATTCATAGAAATTAGAATTTAACAAGTATATTGTCACAACCCGAGCCCAGGGTTCGGGGGTTAGCAAAAGCCAAACCTAATGACACACGTACTCCCGTGCATGCACACGTAGACCGAGTCTAAATGCACACGCACAAGGGAACATTCACACGTGCCAAGCAAGTACGCGGAAGCTGTAAATATCAGAAACATAAACTAACAATGCAGGAAGAGGATACAAAGGACGAACTGACATAATTACATATGAAAGTTTTACACAAAAAGAACAAAAGAATATATATAATAATGACATGTCATGCCAAATACAAGTCTGAAACTCCTCAAAACATGACTCCAATGATATGCATGCCATGAACGCTCTCCCGTGGAGTGATCACATCCACTCCTCTAGGCCTGATGGGGCCCCGGGGGTCTCATCTGGAGTCTGGCCGACCTGCGGGGGTTCGGCAGGGGTATCTGGGCCTGCAACACCAAAAACAACTGTGAATACGAAGATTCAGCAAAGTATAAACCATAGCAAGTTAACACACGCTGTGTCTAATAGAATAAAGAACATCATGTGATTAAAGAAGGCATTTTCGTATACTAGGCTGTCATGCAAGAAAGAAATATGCTGAGTGAATCAATGAATACATGCTGTGTACATGACTAGTGGCTACTACATTACCATATGCTCCCAAAAGAGGGATCTTATAACATGCAAAGAACACCATTGTCCGGGCCAGGGTACAATGGGTCTCGGTTTCCTGGGGTCCGGTTCCCCAAGACATATCCATACTGCAGCAGGTCCATATAACTATACCAAATTCACCCCGTCGGGATCCTAAGGCTGAGGCTAAGTAGTGCCTGACCATACAGAGTCAATCATGGAAACCTTGAGTCGATCGTGACAACATATCATACGAGCATATCTGTGAGTGAACATACCATACATGCATACTCAAGGTAAATAACCACAATGTGAATAGAACTGAACACAAGTAAACATGTTAGAGAGTTGAGATCACGGATCGAATGCAATATGTTATGTAACAAATCATGCGAAATCGAATCATCTTTATTTACAAACCAATTCTAATCTAATTATCCGGTGTTTCTAACCGTGCATGATGATGTAGTTTTAAGGTATTCGATGCACCGTTATCTAGTGTTGCATTGAATCGAGCGGTGCATGAAGTCCCTTAAACCAACACCCATGGGGAGGTGCTTAACATCCGGATAATGAACATGAATGATTCGCAGCCCTCGAGATCATTCACGCGTTGTATCATATTCCGTTAGGCAGGTCTAGGTGCTCTACATTCTATCATGAAGGCCATATCGGTCTTTCCCTTACACCTATCCTTGTTTTCTTTCATTAGTCTAGTGTGCTACGGCTCAGCCGTGTGTGTGCTACGGCTTAGCCGTGTGTATTCTACGGCTTAGCCGTGGCTGGGCCGTAGAAGGTCTGTCCATCGATGACTCTCAGTTAAATCTAGAAACTGCACCCTGTATTGTTCTACGGCTGGGCCACGGCTGAGCTTCGGCTTAGCCGTAGGGCAATCCACGGCTTAGCCGTGCCCTAGCCGTAGAGGAAAACTGGGTTTTTCTCCTCTCTGGACTTTGAGCCGTAAGTGGCATACGGCTTAGCCGTACCTGCACGAATTCAAATTCCTGAAACCTGTACAGAATGTCTGGGAAGCATCAGAATCTCAATTTTCCAATGGAGATAGACAAAGTAGTAATCAAATGAGTAAGCAAATGAGCTGTAAACACCTTTTTTCGTACACATTAATGTGAGCTAACCAAGATCAAAATCATACCAACATGGGTTCTCACAAGATATGGTTATACTTGCCTCTATTAGAATTCAATTGCACAATTCGTTGTCCTCAAGCCCAAACACAACCTAACACACAATCAACCAACATGCATGCATGAGAATTGGGATCACAGACACACCATGCAAATGAGAAACAAGAAGGAGAAGAAATAGAGAAAGGAGATGAGAGGGATGAATGGATTTCCAACTCACCTCACATGCAAGACCCAAGTTCTCTCAATTGAGCTAAATCGATGGAGGAGAGGATCCGGAGGAGAGAATTCAAGAGAGGGAGGGAGAGAGCTAAGCTCCACGTGCACAGTGAGGAGAAAGAGAGAAAACGAGAGAAGGAAATGTGAGTTGGTCGATGGTGGGTTATATAAGCAATGGGTTGTTCAAATTACAAAAGGGTCCAAGTCATAAGTCTATTTTCAGTTTGAGTCAAATCCAGGTCCAATCGAATCACGCGACCTTGGTTGCAAAGGACGTAGTTACGAAAGTTAATGAGCTCAACGAAAGACACGTGTTGACATCAAGATGATCCAAAAATGATCATGTCTTAGAAAAGTTAAAATTACGAAAAAGGGCTTGGTCTACTTAATCCAAGTCAAACTCAACCCAACTACCTATCCATGACCCGTAACGAAAAGAAAACACAAACAAAACACGATTAGCAACGAAAACAAGATTAACTAGCCGCTAAACGAGGTCAAGCTGGGTCAGAGTGTTACATCCTCCCCTACTTGAGAATCATTCCGTCCCCGGAATGAACACTCACTCACTCGCTCATACCTGGGAAAACAAATCGGGGTATTGTCGTGCCATTTGCTCTTCTAACTCCCAAGTAGCCTCATCGGGACTGTGATGCTCCCAAAGCACTTTGACCCATCGAATCGTCCTGGTGCGGAGTATCTGCTCTCGGGTTCCCACGATATGGAGCGGTCGCTCAACGTATGCAGCACTCGGCTGGATCTGAATCTCATCGAAACGAATGACATGGGAGGGATCATGAACATATTTCCGAAGCATCGAAACGTGGAAAACGTTGTGCACTCCTGAAAACATCTCGGGAAGATCTAATCGATAGGCCAAATCACCAATCCGACTCTTGATCTCGAACGGTCCGACATAACGTGGAGCTAGCTTGCCGTTCTGGCCGAAACGGATCGTACCCTTCATCGGTGAGACCTTCAGAAAAACCCACTCGCCAACTTGAAACTCTAAGGGTCGTCTGCGGGTGTCTGCATAACTCTTCTGTCTCGACCGAGCAACTTTCAAGTTCTCAATTGCTTTCTGTACCTTCTCCGTAGTCTCGGCAATGATCGTCGGTCCGTGAAAACTTCGAGTTCCAACTTCTTCCCAACATACCGGACTTCTACACTTCTTCCCGTACAATGCTTCATATGGCGCCATCCCAATGCTCTCGTGGAAGCTGTTGTTGTAGGCGAACTCGCACAACGATAGATGTAGATCCCATTCTTTCTCGTAGCTCAACACGCTGGCTCGCAACATGTCCTCCAAAGTCTGAATCGTCCGCTCTGATTGCCCATCCGTCTGTGGGTGGTATGCCGTGCTGAAGCTCAACTTCGTACCCAAAGCCTCTTGGAATGCTCTCCAGAAAGATGAAACAAAACGGCTGTCACGATCGGATACAATCAACACGGGGGTACCATAGAGCCTGACGATCTCATCCACGAACTTCCTAGCCATCTCTGAAAATGTCATACCCTTCCGAAAAGGAATGAAATGGGCTGACTTCGTCAATCGATCTACAATCACCCAAATGGCGTTGTTCTTCCTGCTCGTCGGCGGTAATCCGGAAACGAAGTCCATGGTGATGTTTTCCCACTTCCACTGCGGCATATGCAAAGGATGCAACGAGCCTGGCGGTCTCTGATGATCTGCCTTCACCTTCTGGCAAGTCAAACAGCGAGCAATAAATCCTGCGATTTCTCTCTTCATGTTATTCCACCAGAAGCGATCTTTGAGATTCCGAAACATCTTCGTGCTGCCTGGGTGCATCGCGTAGCGAGCGTAATGCGCTTCGTTCATCAGTTTCTCCTTGAAATCATCCACTGCTGGCACGCACAACCTACTCCGAAAATAGAGTACACCATCCTCGAGTCTGAAATCGGGTCTGTCTCCAATGTGGTCTCGAATGCGCTTCAAGGTTAGATCTTCAAACTGCCTGTCCTTAATCTGCTGAATCATCTCAGGCTGAAACACTAGCGTACTAGCCAAAGTCACGCACTCATCCACTAGTTTAACTTCAACAGGGAGACCATGGAACTTTAAGAGGAAACTGCTCAATAGCTGCACTGACTCTACTTTCCTGCTGAGCGCATCTGCCACCACATTCCCCTTGCCTGGCTGATATTTGATCGGGAAGTCGTAATCCTTAATAAGCTCAAGCCATCTCCGCTGTCTCATGTTCAGCTCCTGCTGTGTGAATAAGTACTGTAAACTGTGGTGGTCAGAACGAACCTCAAACTGTACACCATACAGATAATGTCTCCACAGCTTCAATGCAAACACGATGGCTGCCAATTCCAAATCATGGGTGGCGTAATTCTTCTCATGTTCTCGCAACTGTCTCGATCCATATGCAATAACCTTCCCGTGCTGCATCAACACATAGCCTAGACCAACTCGAGAAGCATCTGAATAAACCACGAATCCTTCACCACCATCTGGCAAGGCTAACACTGGGACCGTAGTCAACTTCTCTTTCAAAGTCCGAAAACGGGCTTCACACTCCTCCGTCCAATCAAATGGTACATTCTTCCTGGTCAACTTCGTCAAAGGAGAAGAGATCTTAGCAAAGTCCTGGACAAATCGACGATAGTAACCTGCTAGACCAAGGAAACTGCGAGCCTCTGTCACTGTCTTGGGGCTAGGCCAATTCACTACTGCCTCCACTTTAGATGGATCAACTGCCAATCCCTCTTGTGAAATGATATGACCTAAAAAGGCCACCTGCTCAAGCCAAAAATCACACTTCGACAACTTGGCAAACAATCGATGTTCTCTCAACAACGACAAGGCTTTTCTCAAATGCTCCCTATGCTCCTCTGCTGACTTAGAATAGATCAGTATATCATCAATAAACACAACTACGAACTGGTCCAAGAAAGGAGCAAAGATCTGATTCATCAATGCCATAAACGCTGCAGGTGCGTTGGTTAGTCCAAAAGGCATCACGAGGAATTCATAATGACCATAACGAGTCCTGAAGGCAGTCTTAGGAATATCATCTTCCTTGACCCTCAACTGGTGATATCCAGACCTCAAATCAATCTTCGAAAAATATGCTGCGCCCTGAAGTTGATCAAACAGCTCATCAATCCTGGGTAGGGGGTACTTGTTCTTGATAGTCACTTTGTTTGGCTGGCGGTAGTCTATGCACATCCGAAAAGTACCATCCTTCTTCTTGACAAACAAGACTGGTGCTCCCCAAGGTGAAACGCTCGGGCGAATGAAACCCTTATCCAAAAGCTCCTGCAATTGCTTTTTCAACTCTGACAACTCAGCTGGGGCCATGCGATACGGAGCCTTGCTGATTGGTGCCGTGCCGGGAACAAGCTCAATGGCGAACTCCACATCTCGAACCGGGGGTAAGTCTGGCACATCGTCTGGAAGATGTCGGGAAAGTCACAGACCACCTGGATCTCACCTAGCTGCTTCGTCTCCTTCTTCGCTGAGATAAAGGCAATGAAGCCTTCACACCCTCGGCGAATCAAGCGATCTGCCTTACATGCCGAAATCACACGTCTGGGGCATCTCTGCTGGCTGCCCTCGAAACGGAAGCCCTTGCCTAAATCGAAGAAGATCGTCCTGTTGTAACAGTTAACACAGGCACGATATCGAGCGAGCCAATCCATACCAAGGATCACGTCAAAATCCAGCATCGACAACAGGATCAAATCAACAGGTAACTGATGACCTGCAATATGCACGTCGCAATGGGGGTAGTACATACTACACTCCACTCGCTTGCCAACTGGCGTTGATACAACCAGCACATATGGCAACGGCTTAGACGGCTAATGTAACCGCTCGGCGAAATGAGGTGCTACATAAGACCGTGTAGACCCCGAATCGAATAAAGCTAATGCCTCGATGCGCGAAATCAAAACAGTACCTTCAACCACCTGTGGATCCTCAGCACTCTCATGGGTAGCAGCGTACGCACGGGCTGTCTGGCGAGGCTGTCTCGAGCCTGAACGAGCTGACTGTGACTTGCTCGGAGCTGTAGGTGCACTGGGTCTGCTAGGAACTGCACCGGAGGCTCTATATCGAGGACAATTGGCGATCATATGCTCCCTCGAACCGCAAATAAAACAAGCACCTGCCTTCCTCCAACACGCATCAGTCGCGTGACTCTTGCCACAATACCCACAAGTCACTCCAGTAGAACTAGAAGTACTCTGCTGGCCTTTGGTCTTCTTCTGTACTTGTCCTCGTGCACTGAAAGGCGGCTGTCGCTTGGGCTCAACGGCTCTCGCAGCTTGGTGGATGGCCTCGACAGAATAGGCCCTGTCCACTGCATCATCAAACGTAGCCGGACGCTGAAACGCTGTCACGTGGTGCATGTACCGGGGATGCAAACCTTCAACAAACCGGTTCACCTTCCTTTCTTCGGTGCTGATCATATCCGGAGCAAAGTGCGACAACTGCATAAACTTGTTCACATATTCTGCTACTGTTATCTGCTGCTGGCGGAGGGCTAAAAACTCAACCTCCTTGGCTCGAAACACATGAGCCGGGATGAACTTCCTCCTGAACTGCTGCTTGAACATCTCCCAAACCGTCACACTAGGAATGTCTCTGTATGAGTCTTTCACGCTTTTCCACCACGTTTTTGCGACATCTCTAAACATAGAAGTTGCTAGTCCGACCTTCTGCCGGTTCGTGCACACGACGGTCTCAAAGACGTCCTCCGTCTGTTCCAACCACTGTTCTGCCTTCAATGGCTCTTCTGTCCCGAAAAACTCAATAGCTCCTCGCTTGCGAAATTTACCGTAGAGGGCATTCGGGTCACTCTCTCGAGGCTGTAAAATCACCTGCTGATCTATATGTGACTGAGCTGGGACTTGGCTTTGTCGGTCTAACATGGTTGTCACTTGGGCTTGCAAGTTCTGCATTGATTGCGATTGTGCTTGAAGGGACTGAAATAGCATGAGGATGCGTTCATCTGTATTCTGTGTCTGTGGTGATGGTGCGGATCCGCTTTCATTATTTCCGGCGTTCTGTTGAGAACCCGAACCTGATGCCATCCTGTGAAATGGAAAGAGTCAGACACAAACACAAAACAATAGCGCCCAACAAGCCCCAAAATCTAGAAAGATCACAAAGAAATAATCGTATCCTCACCACGATCCTACATGCCTATCATCGAGAACAAGGAATGAACAAGGAATGCTCTGATACCATACAGTACGTATGTCACAACCCGAGCCCAGGGTTCGTGGGTTAGCAAAAGCCAAACCTAATGACACACGTACTCCCGTGCATGCACACGTAGACCGAGTCTAAATGCACACGCACAAGGGAACATTCACACGTGCCAAGCAAGTACGCGGAAGCTGTAAATATCAGAAACATAAACTAACAATGCAGGAAGAGGATACAAAGGACGAACTGACATAATTACATATGAAAGTTTTACACAAAAAGAACAAAAGAATATATACAATAATGACATGTCATGCCAAATACAAGTCTGAAACTCCTCAAAACATGACTCCAATGATATGCATGCCATGAACGCTCTCCCGTGGAGTGATCACATCCACTCCTCTAGGCCTGATGGGGCCCCGGGGGTCTCATCTGGAGTCTGGCCGACCTGCGGGGGTTCGGTAGGGGTATCTGGGCCTGCAACACCAAAAACAACTGTGAATACGAAGATTCAGCAAAGTATAAACCATAGCAAGTTAACACACGCTGTGTCTAATAGAATAAAGAACATCATGTGATTAAAGAAGGCATTTTCGTATACTAGGCTGTCATGCAAGAAAGAAATATGCTGAGTGAATCAATGAATACATGCTGTGTACATGACTAGTGGCTACTACATTACCATATGCTCCCAAAAGAGGGATCTTATAACATGCAAAGAACACCATTGTCCGGGCCAGGGTACAATGGGTCTCGGTTTCCTGGGGTCCGGTTCCCCAAGACATATCCATACTGCAGCAGGTCCATATAACTATACCAAATTCACCCCGTCGGGATCCTAAGGCTGAGGCTAAGTAGTGCCTGACCATACAGAGTCAATCATGGAAACCTTGAGTCGATCGTGACAACATATCATACGAGCATATCTGTGAGTGAACATACCATACATGCATACTCAAGGTAAATAACCACAATGTGAATAGAACTGAACACAAGTAAACATGTTAGAGAGTTGAGATCACGGATCGAATGCAATATGTTATGTAACAAATCATGCGAAATCGAATCATCTTTATTTACAAACCAATTCTAATCTAATTATCCGGTGTTTCTAACCGTGCATGATGATGTAGTTTTAAGGTATTCGATGCACCGTTATCTAGTGTTGCATTGAATCGAGCGGTGCATGAAGTCCCTTAAACCAACACCCATGGGGAGGTGCTTAACATCCGGATAATGAACATGAATGATTCGCAGCCCTCGAGATCATTCACGCGTTGTATCATATTCCGTTAGGCAGGTCTAGGTGCTCTACATTCTATCATGAAGGCCATATCGGTCTTTCCCTTACACCTATCCTTGTTTTCTTTCATTAGTCTAGTGTGCTACGGCTCAGCCGTGTGTGTGCTACGGCTTAGCCGTGTGTATTCTACGGCTTAGCCGTGGCTGGGCCGTAGAAGGTCTGTCCATCGATGACTCTCAGTTAAATCTAGAAACTGCACCCTGTATTGTTCTACGGCTGGGCCACGGCTGAGCTTCGGCTTAGCCGTAGGGCAATCCACGGCTTAGCCGTGCCCTAGCCGTAGAGGAAAACTGGGTTTTTCTCCTCTCTGGACTTTGAGCCGTAAGTGGCATACGGCTTAGCCGTACCTGCACGAATTCAAATTCCTGAAACCTGTACAGAATGTCTGGGAAGCATCAGAATCTCAATTTTCCAATGGAGATAGACAAAGTAGTAATCAAATGAGTAAGCAAATGAGCTGTAAACACCTTTTTTCGTACACATTAATGTGAGCTAACCAAGATCAAAATCATACCAACATGGGTTCTCACAAGATATGGTTATACTTGCCTCTATTAGAATTCAATTGCACAATTCGTTGTCCTCAAGCCCAAACACAACCTAACACACAATCAACCAACATGCATGCATGAGAATTGGGATCACAGACACACCATGCAAATGAGAAACAAGAAGGAGAAGAAATAGAGAAAGGAGATGAGAGGGATGAATGGATTTCCAACTCACCTCACATGCAAGACCCAAGTTCTCTCAATTGAGCTAAATCGATGGAGGAGAGGATTCGGAGCAGAGAATTCAAGAGAGGGAGGGAGAGAGCTAAGCTCCACGTGCACAGTGAGGAGAAAGAGAGAAAACGAGAGAAGGAAATGTGAGTTGGTCGATGGTGGGTTATATAAGCAATGGGTTGTTCAAATTACAAGAGGGTCCAAGTCATAAGTCTATTTTCAGTTTGAGTTAAATCCAGGTCCAATCGAATCACGCGACCTCGGTTGCAAAGGACGTAGTTACGAAAGTTAACGAGCTCAACGAAAGACACGTGTTGACATCAGATGATGCAAAAATGATCATGTCTTAGAAAAGTTAAAATTACGAAAAAGGGCTTGGTCTACTTAATCCAAGCCAAACTCAACCCAACTACCTATCCATGACCCGTAACGAAAAGAAAACACAAACAAAACACGATTAGCAACGAAAACAAGATTAACTAGCTGCTAAACGAGGTCATGCTGGGTCGGAGTGTTACATATATGATAATCAACTAATGCATATTGAATTAGGTTATATCATCTTGAGGGCATGGTTTTTACCAATATGAATGCATTTAAATTGAGATGGTATTAAGGAAAATTTATAAGCCAACCCTATACTAGATAATTCGTGAATCCGAGGTCATTCAACACGATATATTCATAAGACATCTGGTGTCATTGTGTCACCAATCTTGGCATTACATTGTGCATGCAAAGGACACCTCTTCCTATGCAAATGCCAATGATGTGACATTGGGAATTCATCCGAAAAATCGAAAGGGATAAGTGACAACTTTACACTTGTCCTCCTTATCATTTGAATACCATTAGATTAACTTAATTGTGGAAAAGGTGCCATATCTAAAGCCCTATAAGGTCATTTGAAATCCCTAATATCTTAGGTTCACAGTGTTCTTACGGCTTAGCCATACATATGTTACGGCTTAGCCGAGTGGCTTAGTTTTTCCTTCAAATTCCTACGCATTTACAGCTTAACCTTATATTAGCCTATGGCTTTAGCCGTGCTAAGCCTACGGCTAGGGTATGGCTAGGATACGACTTCGCCGTAATACAATCCATGGCTTAGTCGTAGAAGGAAAGTTGAATTTCAGGTTTTAGGGAAAGCTCGCCGTAAAATAGCTTACGGCTTGGTCATGGGATAGATACGGCTTAACCGTAGTTCATTTCACAACTTAGCCGAGGGTTAGCTGTAGTACAAAAATGTGATTTCGTACTCTTAGGACTTTGAGCCGTACACATTTGCGGCTTAGCCATGGCTTTGCAGTAAGCTTTAGAAATTTTGAAGGTGATTCTAAAGCTTGAACTCAGTACAGAGTTTTGAATGAAATGGGTTAGAGGGAGCTTCCTATGGCTTTAAAAGGTCACTAAGGGTTATCCAATACTCACACAACACCCAAATTACCTATTCGTGTTCTAATTCATTCAATTAAACATAGATATATACATATACTTAAATCAAAGAGGAAGGAGCTGTAACTTGGAGTTAGAGTATTCAATCAAAGAATCAACAATTTAAACATACATACTGCATTATATGTACTCTAATACTTGCTTTTTATACAGTGCTTGACCTTACTAACTCCTTCTTCGTGTGGTTAGGGAAAGCCTCAACAAAAGAATGAGGTCTCTACATGAAAAACATGCAAATGGTGAGTCTAGTGTAGAATGTATGCATGTTGTATAATTGAGTCTCCTTGACTCTATTAAACCCAAGGAATTGAAATAGAGGTTGAGTTTTCACCTTGGGGAGTTATAGCTTGAAGGAGATTGTGATTCCTAAAAAGAACATGCACAAGGGGGGAGGAAGAAAATGGGAGGCTTTTACCATTGCATGTAAGGCTTCAAAGCTTTGTTTTCAACTCTAAATTGAGGTGGAAATGAAGAAGGGAGAATAGTAGAAAGGCTTCCAATGAAAACACCGAAGGACAGATAAGGAGAGATGTTGGGCTCCGCCTTTTTAATCAAAATTTTCTGCAGTATTACACGCAAGCCCAACATTTCTGGGAAATTATAGTTTAGGTCAAATGGACTTCAATTGGGTCAAGATGGGTCCAAAGTAAGTTGAGCCTAATATGAAAGATGATCTAAACAAAGAATTACACAAGTTACAACTAATGAGGTGTCAATATGATGCAAGAACAAATTACAAAAGGGTCTTTAACTACCTAAGTAAAGTTTGAACCCGACTCAACGACCTATCCATGACCTATGCCCCAAAGGGTTTGAGTTAAATTAACCTAAACACATTTTAATAAATATAAAACAAGATTAATTAATATAAATCAAGATTCGTTGGGATCAAGACCTTACATCCTATAGATGTTCTTGTTCTCGCAAGGGACTTTCTGTGTGGTGGCATTTATAGCATTAAAGATTCCAATCGTTTTCAAATCCTCTGCATAATGATGCTTGATCAAAGTCACCCAACCTTACCAGTCATGAGACTGGTGTCTTTCGCTGAGCTAGGCACTTCCATCTCCAGTGTGGATACCAAGCCCAGCTGTCCTCAATCGTGAAATCACTGTACCCACTTTAAGATTCAGAGTGCACGGTTCTAGTGCCTCTATTTCAGACCTTGGGAACTCCGTGAAGTAATATGGAGGCTGGCGCATGAACTTACTAGTTTTGAAATGGATATGGTGCTTTATCCACAAAAATGGATCATTCCTTGCTGGAATAGTGGGAGCTATTGACATTATCATTGGATATCGCCTGAAGGACCGAACAATAGTCAGCTCATGAGAAATTCCCACTGAGTCTGTATAGCGATATTGTACGCTGTCAAAAGGATGCTTCACGTTTTCCTTTGTGGCATTTTTGAATATATAACATGGCTTGTCAAAGCTTACTTTGTCATTATTCTCCCAAGTAGTGTTGTTGGCTAGACACCAATATGTATACCAGTTCCTCCTTGGTAAGGCTTTGGTTCTCTGGTCTCTCAAAGTAGATGTATATACCTCGTTCAGATCTTTTGGATCAGGGTTACTTGTACCTTTACCCTTAGAATGGCCCTTTGTCGTGCAGCAAGTTGAAGTTGCAGGTGCTTTGCCTTTTTTGTCTGCAAAACAAAGAATAAGAAGAAAATATCAGCAACAATGACAAAGAATGAAAAGAAACTATCAGTAACAATGAAAATAACTAAGGCAAGGAATTCTACCAAAATTTCGGCAGCATTTCCCCTTAATAGGAGGCCAAAAGGAGAAAATAATACTCAGTTCTTAGACCAAAAATTGGCATCAAGGCACACTTAAGTCCCAGAACTGAGGCTTCCAGTCCAAACAGACGTTTGAGTACCCTAAGACCTTTTAGAGGGCAATTGGATTCATGTTGAGCATGAAAATTGTAGTATCCAAGGCAAGAAACGCATGCACAAAACAAGTAAAGCATGACAGCAGCTATATACAGTACAAAGCATAAACAAGTTCTCATGTATGAAAGTACAATATTTGAAAGTATATAGCATGTTTTCAGCAGAGTTGACAAAGAGCAACACCAATTTTAAAGCATTGAAAACAAAAGTAAGTACTACTAACAACTATTGGAGAATGTTTTACTCCCCACATTCAAATTCGAAGCTGATTAAATAATTTCTGCATTCCCGAGATGGCATCTCTAACAAATTTCAGCAAACAAAGTCCAGAGCAATGATTTGCTATGATGAGACCATTAGACATTTTTGTGGGAGATTGAAAGCGAACTATTTTTAGTGTATTTAGAGCTAATGAAGGAAATATTACTTTACAAAGTTAATTTCAAAAGAAAGATCATCAACTATCATCAATGATCGAAAGATGATATTGTATCTGTTAGCTTCTCACACAGACGGTTGGCATCACTCAAAGTGACTTGGATCATATATCTCGCGTCGCCTTTGAAAAAGGCAAGGAAGAGTGAATTAGCCTTGGAACTTATAGTTGAGAAAGACAATGAAAAATAGCTTGTCCAAAGCTACATTCAACCATGCGATTGGAGGTTAATTAACCTTGCAAGTTGTAGTTAAGAAAGACAATGTAAAATAGCTTGTTCATGTTAGAATTTGTGGACTCAATCTATCAGTTGATGTAATAAATTGATTAATTTCTTTATTTATCAATAAAATCATGCTTTGCTTTCATGAGATGAGTGTTATTTTACTAATTCATGCACATGACCACTACATATGACATAATGGTTCATGAGTTGAACCGGGTCCCATTAGTATATTAGATGTGATATATGTGCATGGATGAGATCCACACGCGGGAGATATATGTCACAAATCTTATACTTAAATAGCTTCACAACTAGTAATGAGACTGGGCATCTCATTTGATAAGGTTGCAGCACTTTGATCACTATGAAATAGTGTGATTTGTCTCGATCATCAGAATGTAAGATTCTAGATCACGGTGCTGGTACATTAGATGTATTGAAGGACCATGAGTTGCACCTTATGGAATTCCGTCTCAATAATAAGGTATGCTCTCATAATTCCCTAGCAATAGGCTCTCAATCCTGAGACATTGACGAACTCAAGTTTCTATCTATTCATTTGCTTTGAGTCACCAATGAGTGAGGCCGACTATAGGTTAACACCTCGGTGTCTTGAGTATATGGTAGTAGAACTGTGGAAACGTTGAATGATCAAGATGGAATCTATCTCTATTATCCACTTGTGCCAATTAATGGATTTGTCATTAGTAAATGCGCACCCATCTCAATTAAGAGTTAATTGGATGGTACTGATGATTACTGTGATTAATTGGGGCTCAAGGATAATAAGATGTGGAACTTAGATTGGAAGAGACAGATTTATTCCAATTGATCCACGGATATTGATAGAGGGGCCTACTTGTGGTAATTGGGAAGTTTAGGGTCTTCATTGTAATTTATTCCTAAGACTGGAGTGCAATTGCATTTATATAGTGGTGTTATTTGCAATTAACTGTGGGCCCGGATTGCACATGAGATGTGGGGTCGCGGTGTTCCAGTTGGAGCCAGCTTTCTAAGGAATCCCTAGTGGTCCCCAAGCTAGCCCAAGATATTGGAAAATACTAATCCGACTTGGACTCTAGAAATAAGAGTTTGGAAAGGAGAAAGCCACTAATTGCTTTGGAAGTAAGACTTCTATTTCAATTAGACAAGGGAGAGATTTGGAAGTCTATAAAATCTCTTGGACGTCCAATAAGACTCTCCCTCACGCCCAAAACCCTTTCGTGCAAGAGTTGCATGAGTTATTCTCTTCTCTTTTCTTCTAGTTCCTTGGAGTTTCGAGTTGGGATTTTCTCCTGAAGATACCACCATTCTTCTTGAGAAAAGAAATCCTATTCGGGGGTCATAGCGTGGAAGGCTAAGAGGTGTTGAAGAAATCCATTAGAGCACTGCAGATCTCCAAAGGTATGATCTACTTCTTGCATGTCATAGATTATTTTGGATGTTTAGTGCTGGTAGAATTTTTACTGTACATGGTCACGAGATTGAGGGTAACGCATCCTGGATTGGGTTTTGGTCTTATGTATATTTGATCCCTGTGTCAAGTGGATCAAAAGTTTTGAAAATCTATCTACGAGACCCACCTACTTCCAACAATTGGTATCAGAGCCATACCTTGTCTCTAATCATGTTAGATCAGTAATCTTGTTCTAATCTTCGCATGAGATGCGAAGAGGATAGAGCAAGGGCTATGATAGGATCAGTGTTTATTGGGTTTGCTTGCTTTTGTAGTAGATACAGGTTTGGAAAGTCACAAAAGGTTTTAATCATGATAGGAGGATGATAAGATGCCATTAAAATATACTGAGATCATTAGAGGTGATTGGGTACAGCAGGAGCCGAATCTGAAAAGGAACCCAAATTTCTGGGTTCGTCAGGTCGGTTAGTCAAACAGACCACTATGGCTATAGAGGCCTGTTGGCTAACCTAGGGACCAGATTGGCTAGCCGAACCTAGGCAGAATCATCTTGTTCTTGGTCTGAGTTGTTGTTTTTTTTTTTTTTTTTTTTTTTCGGGGGCGCTGTCCCCGAGCCCCCGCCAGGGGCGCTGCCCCTTGGAACCCCGCGAGCTGACCGATCAGCTCAACCCCCGTCGGGGGCATTACCCCCGGACCCCCGCTGCGTAGGGGATCTTGTATCGTGGTGGCAAAAATTTGGCATCTTATTTTTCCATTGTGGTTTGGCAACCTGGTTTTGTGAGATACTTTGTTGTATGAGATACTAACTTGCAAGTGATAATGTCCTCTCCATATGGCCCACATGTTTTTCTTTCCTTTTAATTATTGGTTTATTTGTGGCTAAGTGTAAAGGGCATCATGGTCTCCTTGGTTTCCCGTGAAAGGGCAAGGCATGGTGAATTTCCCTATAGCCCTTTTATTTCCATGTTTAGACTATCATGTAAGTCTCATTATAGAGACATAGGAATTTATGTATTTTTAAAATTTGTAAATTATGGAGATGTCCGAAACAAAAAAGGAAAGAGAAGCTGGACTCCTAATCAAAGAGTTTGAAGATTATCAAAAGGTTTTTTGGAGATGCCCAAAGAGTTTGAGGAATCCCAAAGTTTTGAAAAGCCTAGAAGTCCAAGAAGTCTTTTATGCCTGGGTCATGTGGAGGAGAGGACTAGTCTTTTGTTATAGCACTTTCTATTTATGGATGAATGCTTATTTTAGAGTATTTCCATATCTGAACCAAACATAACAAATTCCAAATTTGGTCAAATCAAATTAATTTTTGGAAAGAGTTCTAATTAGAGTTGGTGGGCCCATGAGATGGATCTATTGGTAACACTAATTTTAAAAACTGGACTTTCCTTAAAATAACTTGACTTGGAACCAATCATTGGTCTTATCATGAGATGAATATATACCTATATTTGATGGACCCATACACCTATAAGGAAATCCTCAACTCTAAAATATTAAGTGGGAGCGGGGCATTTCTATATAAATAAAAATCCTCATGGTTTTCCACCATAGGTCCATTGTAAGGAAAGTATTAGCCTTGCGCCATTTTGAGAATGGCCATTCCCCACGGAGGGCTTGTATTTATTTGGATACTGGATATGGATCTCCTATGGATAGTGTTGATGAGACGGGGTGGGAGCCCACTCCCCAAGGAGGAGCTACCCACAACGGTTGTCATGCAATGCTAGTTGGTGGGTCACACTTAACTAAAATAATGATGTAGTATCCCTAAGGATTTGCCTCATGTATTTTAGAAACCGAAGCTAATCGGGAGTCATACATTATTTGGTATGAGATACCTAGATTGTAATGAATGAAGGGGATCATGGATAGTTAGTCTTAATCCAAATTTTGACCAACTTTGATCCGCACCAGTCTAGGAGGTATTTGCACTCCCCAAGGAGGCATACCCCGTAGGATTGGGATTCCGATGTATTTTGAATTTTGTGGTTATGAGGATTCCCACATAAATTTGGTAGAATACTAAACCCTAATGTCATTTAAATTTATTAATTGAATGTATGGTTATGTGTTACAGTATTACAAGCATGAATTCGAATACTTTCAATCCACTTGCGACCATCCTCAACCAGAATAAGTTGGTGGGATCCAACTATGTAGACTGGAAATGGAATCTGGATATTGTCCTGATAGCTTCAGGATATAAATATGTCCTTACCAAAAACCCCCTTGAAGAGCCTGGCCCAGATGCATCAGAAGCAGAAAAGGACCTTTACACCAAATGGGCCAAAGACGATGAGATGGCCCGATGTTACATTCTGGCATCCATGTCTAGTGTGCTGCAACATCAACATCAATCTTATAAGACTGCATATGATATGATATCGAATTTAAAGGAGATGTTTACAGAACAAGGTAGACCTGCTAGGCAGGCAGCCATGAGGGTGCTCATTAGCACCAAGATGGCTGAAGGTACATCAGTACAGGAACACATGTTGAAGATGATGGACTCATTAAATGAGTTAGATGTACTGGGAGCTACGATTGATGCAGAATCGCAGATTGACATAATCCTTGAGTCACTACCAGAGTCATTCAACAATTTCAAAGTCAATTATAATATGAATAAAATGAATCTGACTCTGGCTGAGCTATCTAGTCAGCTGGTAGCAACTAAAGGGATCATGAAGAAAAAACCAACTGCCTTAATGACAGAAAAGTCAGATGCCAAGTCCAAGCCGAAAGGCAAAGGGCGGAAAGGCAAAAAGAAATCAATTCCAAAAGGTCCTAAGGTGGAGAATGGTCCAACTAGTGGCGTGGCTAAAGCTAAGGGTTCAGGGACAAAAGGAAAGTGTTTCCATTGTGGTAAGACAGGACATTGGAAGAGGAATTGTCCAGAATATCTGTCTAAGAAAAAGACCCCAGGTATGATTGAGTCACTTATATCTGAAGTTAGTTTTGCAACTGGTACTTCAGAATCCTGGTGTGTGGATTCCGGGGCAACTAATCACATATGTAATACGTTGCAGGGGTTCAAGGAAACCAGGAGGCTAAGTGATGGAGAATTGTCAACCTAGGATCTGACGCTAAGGCGGAGGCTGTTTCAGTAGTAGTCATTACTTTATGTTTTTCAAATAATAAATTGGTTTTGTCAGAAACATTATATGTACCATCTTTAAGGCGGAATTTAATTTCAGTTTCTAGTTTGGTGAATAAAGGTTATTCTATTACTTTTGGTACTGAAGTTGTCATAAAGAGGAATGGTACTTTCATATGTTCTGGCAAGGTAACCAATGGACTTTATTTGTTAACTCCCACGATGTATGAGATACATGATACTGAAACAATTAGTAGATCATCATTAAAGAGAAAGTCACCTTCATCTAATCCAACAAAACTTTGGCACCTGAGGTTAGGTCATATAAACCTTAACAGGATTGAGAGGCTAGTGAAAGATGGTATCTTACCTTCATTGGTAGTAGAACCAATGCCTATCTGTGAGTCCTGTTTGGAAGGTAAAATGACCAAAAGACCCTTTTCAGCTAAGGGTAATAGGGCCAAAGATTTATTGGAATTAGTGCATACTGATGTCTGCGGACCCTTTAATGTCAGGGCCAGAGGAGGATATGAGTACTTCATCACTTTCACAGATGATTACTCAAGATATGGTTACATATACCTTATGCACCGCAAGTCCGAAGCTTTTGAAAAGTTTAAAGAATTTCGAGCGGAAGCGGAAAAGCAATTAAGTAAGAGTATCAAGACTCTTCGATTAGATCAAGAAGGGGAATATCTCTCTGCTGATTTTATGGGTTACTTATCAGAAAATGGGATTCTATCCTAGTTGTCTGCTCCTGGTATGCCTCAACAGAATGGAGTAGTAGAAAGAAGGAACCGGACTCTTTTAGATATGATTAGGTCTATGCTGAGTTTCTCAAGATTACCTATATCCTTTTGGGGATATGCTTTGGATACTGCAATGTACATACTAAACCTCGTACCATCTAAGTCTATACCTAAGACTCCCCGGGAATTGTGGTCTGGGCGAAAGCCTAGTCTACAACATTTACACATTTGGGGTTGTCCAGCACACGTGCTCAAGGTTAAGACGGATAAGTTGGAAGCGAAGTCGGAAGTATGCACATTTGTAGGATATCCTAAAGGAACTAAAGGTTGGTTATTCTATAATCCCAGAGAGCAGAAAGTGCTAGTCAGCACCAATGCGGTTTTTCTGGAGGAAGATTATATGATGGACCGGAAATTTTTAGAAAAGGTGATCTTGGAAGAGATTCAGGAGCAATCAATTCCAAATCCAAGTATAACCGGACTTGAGGAAGAACCGCCCTTACCAGACCCAGTAGTTACACCAGTACCTCGTCGTAGTGGGAGGATTGTCAGACCCCCTGACAGGTTCTCATTCTTGGGAGAGTCTTATGAAGCAATCCCAAAAGAGCCGGAACAAGATCCCTCTAACTATGATGAAGCAATCAATGACTTAGACTCGGGACGTTGGCAAGATGCTATGAAAGCTGAGATGGAGTCTATGTACTCAAATTAGGTCTGGACACTTGTGGACTTGCCTACCAATATTAAACCTATTGGGTGCAAGTGGGTCTACAAGAGAAAAAGAGGACCAGATGGAAGAGTGGAGACCTATAAGGCTAGGCTTGTTGCGAAAGGATATACTCAGAAAGAGGGGATCGATTATGAGGAAACCTTCTCGCCAGTAGCCATACTCAAATCCATCCGGATACTCTTATCCATTGCGGCTCATCTTGATTACGAGATTTGGCAACTGGATGTCAAGACGGCTTTTCTCAACGGCCATCTTGAGGAAGACATCTATATGGTGCAGCCAGACGGTTTTGTAGCTAAAAACCAGGAGCAAAAAGTTTGCAAGCTGCAGAAGTCTATTTATGGACTGAAGCAGGCATCCCGGAGCTGGAATATCCGTTTTGACCAGGCAATCAAGTCATTTGGTTTTTGTCAAAATCCGGATGAGTCATGTGTGTACATGAAAAGTGAAGGTGACAGGGTAGTTTTTCTGGTTTTATATGTCGATGACATCCTTCTCCTCAGGAAAGACATAGGAATGTTGTCAACGGTAAAAGTTTGGTTAGCCAAGACTTTTGATATGAAGGACTTGGGAGAAGTTAGTTACATCCTAGGGATCAAACTCTATCGAGATCGGAAAAATAAGATGATTGGCTTATCCCAAGCTGCATACATAGATAAGGTGCTACTACGGTTTGCAATGTAAGACTCCAAGAAGGGTATCACACCTTTCAGGCATGGAGTGCACCTTTCCAAGGATCAGTGTCCTAAGACACCCGAGGAAAAGGAGCAAATGAGGTCGATTCCATACGCTTCGGCTGTTGGTAGCCTCATGTATGCTATGTTATGTACTAGACCAGATATCTGTTATGTAGTAGGCCTAGTCAGCAGATATCAATCTAATCCAAGACCTGAACATTGAACTGCTGTAAAATGTATTCTCAAATACTTGAGAAGGACTAGAGATTACATGTTGATTTATAGCAGTGATGAGTTGATTCCAGTCGAATACACAGATTCTGACTTTATGTCAGATAAGGATTCTAGGAACTCCACCTCTGGTTATGTATTTATGCTTGGAGGCGGAGCTATCAGTTGGAGGAGTATAAAACAAGAATGTACCGCTGATTCAACCTCGGAAGCTGAATATGTAGCAGCTTGTGAAGCAGCTAAGGAATCAGTATGGCTTAAAAGATTCCTTTTGGAACTTGGGGTGGTACCTTTGGCACGACAGCCACTCACAGTTTACTGTGACAGCAGCGGGGCAGTCGCTCAGTCAAAGGAACCCAGAAGCCATAAAAGCCAAAAGCATGTGCAGAGGAAGTATCACTTAGTCAGAGAGATTGTGCAGAGAGGTGATATTGCTATTACCAAGATAGCCTCTGCAGACAATTTGGCAGATCCCTTTACTAAGCCATTGACTACCAAAGTCTTTGAGTAACACGTAGAAGGGATGAGCATGAGATGCAACCCTGACTGGCATTGAGCCCAAGTGGGAGATTGTTAGATTTTGTGGACTCAATCCATCAGTTGATGTAATAAATTGATTAATTTCTTTATTTATCAATAAAATCATGCTTTGCTTTCATGAGATGAGTGTTATTTTACTAATTCATGCACATAACCACTACATATGACATAATGGTTCATGAGTTGAACCGGGTCCCATTAGTATATTAGATGTGATATATGTGCATGGATCAGATCCACACGCGGGAGATATATGTCACAAATTTTATACTTAAATAGCTTCACAACCAGTAATGAGACTGGGCATCTCATTTGATAAGGTTGCAGCACTTTGATCACTATGAAATAGTGTGATTTGTCTCGATCATCAGAATGTAAGATTCTAGATCACGGTGCTGGTACATTAGATGTATTGAAGGACCATGAGTTGCACCTTATGGAATTCCGTCTCAATAATAAGGTATGCTCTCATAATTCCCTAGCAATAGGCTCTCAATCCTGAGACATTGACGAACTCAAGTTTCTATCTATTCATTTGCTTTGAGTCACCAATGAGTGAGGCCGACTATAGGTTAACACCTCGGTGTCTTGGGTATATGGTAGTAGAACTGTGGGAACGTTGAATGATCAAGATGGAATTTATCTCTATTATCCTCTTGTGCCAATTAATGGATTTGTTATTAGTAAGTGCGCACCCATCTCAATTAAGAGTTAATTGGATGGTACTGATGATTACTGTGATTAATTGGGGCTCAAGGATAATAAGATGTGGAACTTATATTGGAAGAGACAGATTTATTTCAATTGATTCACGGATATTGATAGAGGGGCCTACTTGTGGTAATTGAGAAGTTTAGGGTCTTTATTGTAATTTATTCCTAAGACTGGAGTGCAATTGCATTTATATAGTAGTGTTATTCGCAATTAACTGTGGGCCCGGATTGCACATGAGATGTGGGGTCGCGGTGTTCCAGTTGGAGCTAGCTTTCTAAGGAATCCCTAGTGGTCCCCACGCTAGCCCAAGATATTGGAAAACACTAATCCGACTTGGACTCTAGAAATAAGAGTTTGGAAAGGAGAAAGCCGCTAATTGCTTTGGAAGTAAGACTTCTATTTCAATTAGACAAGGGAGAGATTTGGAAGTCTATAAAATCTCTTGGACGTCCAATAAGACTCTCCCTCACGCCCAAAACCCTTTCGTGCAAGAGTTGCACGAGTTATTCTCTTCTCCTTTCTTCTAGTTCCTTGGAGTTTCGAGTTGGGATTTTCTCCTGAAGATTCCACCATTCTTCTTGAGAAAAGAAATCCTATTCGGGGGTCATAGCGTGGAAGGCTAAGAGGTGTTGAAGAAATCCATTAGAGCACTGCAGATCTCCAAAGGTATGATCTACTTCTTGCATGTCATAGATTATTTTGGATGTTTAGTGCTGGTAGAATTTTTACTGTACATGGTTACGAGATTGAGGGTAACGCATCCTGGATTGAGTTTTGGTCTTATGTATATTTGATCCCTGTGTCAAGTGGATCAAAAGTTTTGAAAATCTATCCACGAGACCCACCTACTTCCAACAGTTCAAAGCTACATTCAACCACGCGACCAGAGATTCGTTAGCCTTGGAAGTTGTAGTTGAGAAAGAGAATGTAAAATAGCTCATTCAAAGCTACATTCACCCACTCGACCAGAGGTTCATCCTATTTTCATCGGTTTCTTTTGTCGGCTGCTTATATCCGAGTGATTCATACTTCTCATGTTTATTGAGATTTAAGGGGAGTAACCTTCTCATTAAAAACAAAAAGAATGTGTGTCGTAGGCGTACTCAATTTTGATGACTATAAATGAATTCAAATGAATTCCCACAGAAGTCAGGTGATCAAGTCCGTGTTCACCTCATGCTAGTGATTGGGCAAACTACTACCAAATAATCCCATGTAATTCCCACAAAGGCTGTGGTGACTTAACTTGTACTGACACTATGTTAAGAAATGGGTGGATTGTCATCTTTCAACCCATTGCACTTCCCACAGTCTGGAAAGGCCAAGTGTATGCCCAGATTATGTCAGTGCTCAAGTGATGATGCCTAATGTTCAATCAAAGCTTTACAATCCCTAGACAGAGTTCGTTCATTTTAAGATTGATGAAGGGCAGTTTCTCTCTACAAACCTCTCGAAGTTCAAGGCCTCATATGCTACTTCAAATGGGTTTTATGTAGTTCAGTTCAGTAATTTAACCTTGTGTTGCAAAAAACACACAAAACCAAAGCAAGTGTCCACACCAAATTCAGCCATTTGGTTGTGACCGTGGTCATACTCAGACAGTACATTGTGACCATGGCCATACTTAGACAGTGCAATGGTGGAGTAGAATCTTATGCAACTCAATCTCACACAACTCAGCCATGTTTGATGACATGAGACTGGGATAATATTTATGAGCTATCTTGCATATCAAATGGTTGAAGAAGTTGAGCGCTTGAAATAGAAAAACGGGAGAACAGAAATAGCCACAAATCAGCTGTGACGTGGTACTTGATCGAATAGTGCTCAACTTGGGGCATCACTTAACATCAATTGCATGTTAGAAGCATATATATATATATATAAGAAATCAATGAAAAGAAAAAAAAAAGAATGCCGAGCCTCAACTCCACCTCGTCACATAAAGAACTCCAAAACCATGGGTAAACACATGGAATTTTGGGTCTGTGTTTGTGCCAATTCATGAGCAGGAGGATAAAGTTGTAGCATGAGGAAAGCTCTTGGCAAAACTCAAAGCATGAAATCATAGAAAAAAAAAAAAAAAAAAGAGAGAACTCAGTCAAGCAATTCATCAAACAGGTAGTGACCGTGGCCATCATTATGGATTTGTCTAGGCTAGCGATGCCATAGGTTTGAGATAATGACGCAAAAGCCATCTTACATTGAAGTCCTTGATCAGGTCATGCATCTTGAATATAATAAAAAAAAAGAGAAAGAAAAAGAAAAGAAAGAAGAAGGCCGTGACCATTGGATTTCCCCGAACGGTGCTGACCATGGTCATGGACTATTGCTGTGGTGGTTCAATCGTGCAAACACCACGAATGGAGATCAAATAGAACCCTCACGTCAAGAGGCAAGCCAGGAGCATGAAAGGAAAAAAAAAAAAAAAGAGGAGAAGAAGGGCTGAGCCCTGATTTTACGGCATTGTGAATAAACGGCCACAACAAAACAAAAAGAAAGGGACGGGTTGAAATTCATACCAACCATTGATGAATCTTGGGGGAGAAGAAGAAGCTCGACTCGTAGTAGAGAGGGCTTGAATTTCTGTCTCTCTCTTTGTATCTTGCTGTGCATTCTCAAAGTAGTAAATAACAAGACGAAACAGAAAAAAGCCACTATCTTATACGCCTAGGCTCTGCCTTATCATGGTCACCAACCCAGTTTGGTTGAAGTAGTGGGGACTACTGTTTAATGGTCCACCCTTTAACCCTCTTACCTACCTCACAGCTACACTCCTTGGTCCACAGTCACTGCTGGTCTTCCCTTTGCTCACAAATAGAGTTGAATAGTGGGAACCATGGTGTGCTGCCCCTTCTTGCTCACGGTCACAACTATTCCTAACAGTGGGACCTATAGCTGAAAGGCAAATTTTCTCAATTTTACCTAAAGCTCATGCAGTGGGTAGCTCCCTCAAGTCCTCACAGCAACTGTTGCCCCTCCCCTTTGACTCACGAACATGGTGTGTTTAAAACAGTGCAGTCCATGGTCACTGATGTTCCTCTTCTTTGGCTCACAGACACCACTATTTTAAACATTGGGACCCATTTGCCTGGTAGCCTATCTCATTGTGATCGTTTGTTAGATTTTGTGGACTCGATCCATCAGTTGATGTAATAAATTGATTAATTTCTTTATTTATCAATAATATCATGCTTTACTTTCATGAGATGAATGTTATTTTACTACTTCATGCACATGACCAATATATATGACATAATGGTTCATGAGTTGAACCGGGTTCCATTAGTATATTAGCTGTGATATATATGCATGGATGAGATCCACACGCGGGAGATATATGTTACAAATCGTATACTTAAATAGCTTTACAACTAGTAATGAGACTGGGCATCTCATTTGATAAGGTTGCAGCACTTTGATCACTATGAAATAGTGTGATTTGTCTCGATCATCAGAATGTAAGATTCTGGATCACGGTGCTGGTACATTGGATGTATTGAAGGACCATGATATGCACCTTATGGAATTCTGTCTCAATAATAAAGTATGCTCTCATAATTCCCTAGCAATAGGCTCTCAATCTTAAGACATTGATGAACTCAAGTTTCTATCTGTTCATTTGCTTTGCGTCACCAATGAGTGAGGCCGACTGTAGGTTAACACCTCGGTGTCTTGGGTATGTGGTAGTAGAACTGTGGGAACGTTGAATGATCAAGATGGAATTTATCTCTATTATCCTCTTGTGCCAATTAATGGATTTGTCATTAGTAAGTGCGCACCCATCTCAATTAAGAGTTAATTGGATGGTACTGATGATTACTGTGATTAATTGGGGCTCAAGGATAATAAGATGTGGAACTTATATTGGAAGAGACAGATTTATTTCAATTGATTCACGGATATTGATAGAGGGGCCTACTTGTGGTAATTGAGAAGTTTAGGGTCTTCATTGTAATTTATTCCTAAGACTGGAGTGCAATTGCATTTATATAGTAGTGTTATTCGCAATTAACTGTGGGCCCGGATTGCACATGAGATGTGGCGTCGTGGTGTTCCAGTTGGAGCTAGCTTTCTAAGGAATCCCTAGTGGTCCCCACGCTAGCCCAAGATATTGGAAAACACTAATCCGACTTGGACTCTAGAAATAAGAGTTTGGAAAGGAGAAAGCCGCTAATTGCTTTGGAAGTAAGACTTCTATTTCAATTAGACAAGGGAGAGATTTGGAAGTCTATAAAATCTCTTGGACGTCCAATAAGACTCTCCCTCACGCCCAAAACCCTTTCGTGCAAGAGTTGCACGAGTTATTCTCTTCTCCTTTCTTCTAGTTCCTTGGAGTTTCGAGTTGGGATTTTCTCCTGAAGATTCCACCATTCTTCTTGAGAAAAGAAATCCTATTCGAGGGTCATAGCGTGGAAGGCTAAGAGGTGTTGAAGAAATCCATTAGAGCACTGCAGATCTCCAAAGGTATGATCTACTTCTTGCATGTCATAGATTATTTTGGATGTTTAGTGCTGGTAGAATTTTTACTGTACATGGTCACGAGATTGAGGGTAACGCATCCTGGATTGAGTTTTGGTCTTATGTATATTTGATCCCTGTGTCAAGTGGATCAAAAGTTTTGAAAATCTATCCACGAGACCCACCTACTTCCAACAGTTCAAAGCTACATTCAACCACGCGACCAGAGATTCGTTAGCCTTGGAAGTTGTAGTTGAGAAAGAGGATGTAAAATAGCTCATTCAAAGCTACATTCACCCACTCGACCAGAGGTTCATCCTATTTTCATCGGTTTCTTTTGTCGGCTGCTTATATCCGAGTGATTCATACTTCTCATGTTTATTGAGATTTAAGGGGAGTAACCTTCTCATTAAAAACAAAAAGAATGTGTGTCGTAGGCGTACTCAATTTTGATGACTATAAATGAATTCAAATGAATTCCCACAGAAGTCATGGTGATCAAGTCCGTGTTCACCTCATGCTAGTGATTGGGCAAACTACTACCAAATAATCCCATGTAATTCCCACAAAGGCTGTGGTGACTTAACTTGTACTGACACTATGTTAAGAAATGGGTGGATTGTCATCTTTCAACCCATTGCACTTCCCACAGTCTGGAAAGGCCAAGTGTATGCCCAGATTATGTCAGTGCTCAAGTGATGATGCCTAATGTTCAATCAAAGCTTTACAATCCCTAGACAGAGTTCGTTCATTTTAAGATTGATGAAGGGCAGTTTCTCTCTACAAACCTCTCGAAGTTCAAGGCCTCATATGCTACTTCAAATGGGTTTTATGTAGTTCAGTTCAGTAATTTAACCTTGTGTTGCAAAAAACACACAAAACCAAAGCAAGTGTCCACACCAAATTCAGCCATTTGGTTGTGACCGTGGTCATACTCAGACAGTACATTGTGACCATGGCCATACTTAGACAGTGCAATGGTGGAGTAGAATCTTATGCAACTCAATCTCACACAACTCAGCCATGTTTGATGACATGAGACTGGGATAATATTTATGAGCTATCTTGCATATCAAATGGTTGAAGAAGTTGAGCGCTTGAAATAGAAAAACGGGAGAACAGAAATAGCCACAAATCAGCTGTGACGTGGTACTTGATCGAATAGTGCTCAACTTGGGGCATCACTTAACATCAATTGCATGTTAGAAGCATATATATATATATATATATATATATAAGAAATCAATGAAAAGAAAAAAAAAAGAATGCCGAGCCTCAACTCCACCTCGTCACATAAAGAACTCCAAAACCATGGGTAAACACATGGAATTTTGGGTCTGTGTTTGTGCCAATTCATGAGCAGGAGGATAAAGTTGTAGCATGAGGAAAGCTCTTGGCAAAACTCAAAGCATGAAATCATAGAAAAAAAAAAAAAAAAAGAGAGAACTCAGTCAAGCAATTCATCAAACAGGTAGTGACCGTGGCCATCATTATGGATTTGTCTAGGCTAGCGATGCCATAGGTTTGAGATAATGACGCAAAAGCCATCTTACATTGAAGTCCTTGATCAGGTCATGCATCTTGAATATAATAAAAAAAAAGAGAAAGAAAAAGAAAAGAAAGAAGAAGGCCGTGACCATTGGATTTCCCCGAACGGTGCTGACCATGGTCATGGACTATTGCTGTGGTGGTTCAATCGTGCAAACACCACGAATGGAGATCAAATAGAACCCTCACGTCAAGAGGCAAGCCAGGAGCATGAAAGGAAAAAAAAAAAAGAGGAGAAGGGCTGAGCCCTGATTTTACGGCATTGTGAATAAACGGCCACAACAAAACAAAAAGAAAGGGACGGGTTGAAATTCATACCAACCATTGATGAATCTTGGGGGAGAAGAAGAAGCTCGACTCGTAGTAGAGAGGGCTTGAATTTCTGTCTCTCTCTTTGTATCTTGCTGTGCATTCTCAAAGTAGTAAATAACAAGACGAAACAGAAAAAAGCCACTATCTTATACGCCTAGGCTCTGCCTTATCATGGTCACCAACCCAGTTTGGTTGAAGTAGTGGGGACTACTGTTTAATGGTCCACCCTTTAACCCTCTTACCTACCTCACAGCTACACTCCTTGGTCCACAGTCACTGCTGGTCTTCCCTTTGCTCACAAATAGAGTTGAATAGTGGGACCCATGGTGTGCTGCCCCTTCTTGCTCACGGTCACAACTATTCCTAGCAGTGGGACCTATAGCTGAAAGGCAAATTTTCTCAATTTTACCTAAAGCTCATGCAGTGGGTAGCTCCCTCAAGTCCTCACAGCAACTGTTGCCCCTCCCCTTCGACTCACGAACATTGTGTGTTTAAAACAGTGCAGTCCATGGTCACTGATGTTCCTCTTCTTTGGCTCACAGACACCACTATTTTAAACATTGGGACCCATTTGCCTGGTAGCCTATCTCATTGTGATCATTTGTTAGATTTTGTGGACTCGATCCATCAGTTGATGTAATAAATTGATTAATTTCTTTATTTATCAATAATATCATGCTTTACTTTCATGAGATGAATGTTATTTTACTACTTCATGCACATAACCAATATATATGACATAATGGTTCATGAGTTGAACCGGGTCCCATTAGTATATTAGATATGATATATGTGCATGGATGAGATCCACACGCGGGAGATATATGTTACAAATCTTATACTTAAATAGCTTTACAACCAGTAATGAAACTGGGCATCTCATTTGATAACGTTACAGCACTTTGATCACTATGAGATAGTGTAATTTGTCTCGATCATCAGAATGTAAGATTCTGGATCACGGTGCTAGTACATTGGATGTATTGAAGGACCATGAGATGCACCTTATGGAATTCTGTCTCAATAATAAGGTATGCTCTCATAATTCCCTAGCAATAGGCTCTCAATCCTGAGACATTGATGAACTCAAGTTTTCATCTGTTCATTTGCTTTGAGTCACCAATGAGTGAGGCCGACTGTAGGTTAACACCTCGGTGTCTTAGGTATGTGGTAGTAGAACTGTGGGAACGTTGAATGATCAAGATGGAATCTATCTCTATTATCCTCTTGTGCCAATTAATAGATTTGTAATTAGTAAGTGCGCACCTATCTCAATTAAGAGTTAATTGGATGGTGAAAGTGCAATAACTAGATCTCACCAAGTCCTAGAGGGGGGTGAATAGGACTATTAAAAATTTCTTTTCAAGACTTAGGTTTTATTAGAGAGCAATCTGAAAGATTATTAAAATTGAGAGAGATATTCAGAGTTGTGAGTGTTTAGAAATGCAACTAGAGCAACAAAGATGTAGCTTATAAAAGATCATCAACTCAAGTGACAAGAATGCAAGGCAACATCCACACACAACAAACAATAAGCACAATGATTTATAGTGGTTCGGTCCTAGACCTACATCCACTCTCAAGAGCAATCTCTCTTGGTTCCACTAAATAAGAGGTACTTACATAACATACACCTCTTGCAACAGTTTTTGATTCGGTGGTTTGTCTTCCACTAACTAGGGTTTTTGATCAGGTGGTTGATCCTTGATCTAGTCCACCAACTACAACAATTTTTGATGCGGTGGTTTGTCTTCCACCAAATACAGCAATGAGAATTGAAAAATTAAAGAACACCTAAACAAGGAATTGAATACCTTGGTTTTGAGTGGTGCTCTTGATGCTTGAAAGACTACCTCTAAGCTTTGGCCTCTTGTTTTTGCTCCTTGGTGATGAAGATCTTTAGATATGTGCTCAGCCAAGGGAAGAGGTTTTAAGAGGGTTTGGAAGGCTAAGGTATTCTCTCAAATTTAATGGAGCCTTTCCTAAATCACCAACTACTCTACTTGTAACAATAATGGCACCTTTGGTTTTGAAGAGTAGGTGGTTGAGGGAGCTTTGAAGATGATTTTAATGGAGGTGCAAAGGCTCAGCTATACTAGTGATTTTCTCAGCAATAAATTCAGTGGTTGGAGCAAGGGAGAGGTCCTCTTTAAATACAGATGAGCTCCAACGGACAGATCTACGGCTAAGAACAGAATGGTCTACGGCTTAGCCGTAAGTTCTGACAACATCCAACGGCTAGTTTGACCATATTCAACAAAAATTCCTTCTTACGGTTAGGCTTACGGCTTAGCCGTAAATCCTTATACGGCTTAGCCGTGAGCACCTTTCGGCCTAGCCGTGGGTCAGCCGTAAGTTGAGATTTCCCAGAAACTGCTCTCTGGAGAGTGGCCCGTAATCTTTACGGCTTAGCCATGAATAACCTTACGGCTTAGCCGTGAAGGCCTTTCGGCTTGGCCGCAAAGTCAACCGTAGGCATTATATGGCCAAGTACACTCTCTGGATTGTGGCCGGTAGATTTTACGGCTTAGCCGTGAAACACACTACGGCTTAGCCGTAACATTTTTCGGTGTAGCCGTAGGGTCAGCCGTAGAACAAAAAGCTCCAAAATATACTCTCTGGAAAGTGAGCCGTAGAATCTACGGCTTAGCCGTGGTCCAAGCTGTAGAACAGAATAGGGTGTTTGAAAAACCTAATATCCTATTTTATTTCTATGGACACTTAGGGATCACAGTTGCCTTATCCCTTAGCACTCACTGATGTTTTTCTTTGAATGATCTTGAACTTCTTTGCTTAGTCTTCATTGATAGGTCTTTCTTGAATGGTCTTGAACTTGCTTGAACGTCTTTGAACTTGGCTTGATCTTTAATGAACTTCCGAGGTAAACTATGTCATTCTAGAATCGAACTACACTTAGGTCACGTAATTGACAACACACTCTTACAATGACACTAATAGATGGTACTGATGATTACTGTGATTAATTGGGGCTCAAGGATAATAAGATGTGGAACTTATATTGGAAGAGACAGATTTATTCCAATTGATTCACGGATATTGATAGAGGGGCCTACTTGTGGTAATTGGAAAGTTTAGGGTCTTCATTGTAATTTATTCCTAAGACTGGAGTGCAATTGTATTTATATAGTGATGTTATTTGCAATTAACTGTGGGCCCGGATTGCACATAAGATGTGGGGTCACTGTGTTCCAGTTGGAGCCAGCTTTCTAAGGAATCCCTAGTGGTCCCCACGCTAGCCCAAGTTATTAGAAAATACTAATCCGACTTGAACTCTAGAAAGAAGGTTTTAGAAAAGAGAAAGTTGCTAATTGCTTTGGAAGTAAAACTTCTATTTCAATTAAACAAGAAAGAGATTTGAAAATATATAAAATCTCTTGGATGTCCAATAAGAGTCTTTCTCACGCCCAAAACCCTGTACGTGCAAGAGTTGCACGAGTTTCTCTCTCATTCTCTCTTCTAGTTTCTTTGAGTTTCGAGTTGGGATTTCTCCTGAAGATTTCACCAATCTTCTTGAGAAAAAAAATCCAATTCAGGTCATAGCGTGGAAGGCTAAGAGGTGTTGAAGATTCTCATCATCAAGCAGAGTCGCAACTTCTCCATTAGAGCACCACAGATCTCCAAAGGTATGATCTACTTCTTGCATGTCGTAGATTATTATGGATGTTTAGTGCTGTTTGATTTTGTTTTTTAGATAGAATATTTACTGTACATAGTCACGAGATTGAGGGGAATGCATCCTGAATTTGGTTTTTGGTCTTATGGATAGTTGATCCCTGTCTCAAGTGGGTCAAAAGGTTTAAAAATCTATCCACGAGACCCACCTACTTCCAACAGTTCGAACCCAAGGCCTGATGCTTCACTTACTCTTTCCATAGACACAAGCTATTTTAGTAGTGGGGTTTAATCCTTGGTAAGTTCATATAGACATTGCCTTCCTTCAACCCTTATAGTCACTGCCACTGCATTCCGACCTTTGCTACCACTGTGACTTTTGGCGATGGGACCCAACCACATAGTGACCCATTTTTTCAAATATGATTATTCAAAAGCCCATAGCATGGTGGACCCACACTTTGGTTATTTTACAAAAAAAAAATAGAATTTCCCACAACAAAGTGAACCTAGAGTGAGCGTGGGAAGACTTCATACAATCTGTTTCATACAATTTACTTAGAAGACTTTAGATGAGCTCAAAGTGCAACAGTTCCAATTCCAGAGTTAATAAACTTCATTTGGTCACTTGACTCATTAAACTTTAAATTCAAGGTTCATTGCCTCAAAGTCTAGGGGTCATTAAACACACTTAAACTTTTTGGGCTACCATAGTGGCTAAAAATCATATGACAACTTTAAATCATGTAGAGAAATGGTGCTTCAAAAATTTCAAAGTAGTTGGACTTCATTTCAACTCAAACCAAGCTTCAGTGACTGTTTGCCAGCTCTTTTGGGGATCACTATAGAAATGAACACTTCTACATGTCAAAACAAGCTCAAACTCAGAGGAATGCCTTCAATTACATTCAAAGACTATCCTTCAAAGTTTCAAAATATTTAGGTATCATTTAAACTAAAACTCAGTTTAGATGGCTATCCACTGAAGCTCTATAGGGTTACTGTGCAAAGTGACACCTTATGAAGATCAAATTAACTGAAATTTTGAAAGAAGCTTAAATTATGCTCAAGGGAGGCTCTGTAAAATCTTAAGTCAAACATACATCATTTGACACGAAGTCTACAAACATGTCAACTTTGAATTAGTGACCCCTAAATCATGGCGTCACTGACAAAAGTCGTGTTTATTGACTACTAAAATTGATGAAATTTGGGCGCAAAGCTTCAGTCATACTCAAAGGAGATTCTGCAAATTTTCAAGTCAAAAAGATTTTGTTTGAGCCTACTTCAACCATATGTCAACTAAGAGTACATGACTTTTTAGTCATAGGGTTCATAAATCAAAGTCCTGTGTATAAGAGGCCAAAGTTGATAAAATTCAGAGCAGAGATACAAAATATATTCAAAGTGAATTCCCTAAAGTTTCAAGTTAATTAAATGTTGTTTAGGTAGAAAACAAGCTAATTACCTACACTGTGAAGTGAATAGTGACTTAGAACATGCCACAAATGGGTTGCTATTCAAAATCCTACTTCCACAAATCCAAACTTCATGAAATTTAGATGGACACTCCAAGATACCCTTGATATCAATCTCTTTGAGTTTCGAACCAAACCGAGGTGATATCAGTCTCTCTAAGTTTCAAACTAAACTGAGGTCATTTGGAACTTAAATAGCTGAAACAAAAGCCTATTTTCATGAAAAGTCACGGCAAAGTTGACCAACTTCAGATGGTCAAAACTAGCTTAAATTTCTATTACACACTCAAAATGATGTCAAAAAGCAACCATCGAAGTTTCGTGAAGATCGGACATCGTTTGGGCCCTAAACAGGCGAAAACGGGTCACATATGGAAAAAGTCTAAAACGGGACCTAGGAGTGACCGCGGCTGTGGTCATTGACACCTGTGGAGTGGTTCCTGCGGTTTTTATGGTTCCTCTCCACTTCTTTTTGACCTTCAACTCCCCATAACTCTCAAAACTACCTGAAATTCATAAAAAAGAGTTTTGACACATGGCAAGATATATAGAGAGGGAGAGATAATAGTTCCTAAGTTCCAGAGACAAGTTCCAAAGTTCAAAGCAATTCACAAGGCACTCTAAATAGTTCCAACCCATTTCTTCTTCTCTTTCTCACTAATTTAAGGTGAGAAATAATTTAGAGAAGAAGAGGAAGCATGCATCTCACTTAAAGAAAGCAAATGCAGAGGGCCACTTGGTTGAAGGCTTCTTCGCTTGATTTTCTCGCTTGGGAAGGGTTTTGGGCCATCTCAGAAGTTATGAACAAGCCTCTTTAGGCTTCATTCTATCCCTTGAAAATTATAAGTTTCGAATGACACAACTTTAGCTCCATTTTCACTTGTTTAAGCATCATTTTCGGATTTATACAAAAATAGTCTGTAACCAAAAGGTGATGATTATCAAAGGTTTAAGTCGATTCTACGGCTAAATTAAGAACTTTTGGTGGTCATTCAATACTACAAATTCAAAGAAAACAAGTTCCAATACTATGAAAAAGTCATAGAAGTGAAACAAAGAGAAAACAGAAGCAAACAGTGGCTTTTGGGTTACTGTCTACTAGTGACTGTGAGCCACAATCACTGGCAGGGAGCTGGTGACTATGGTCCACACCACTCCCCCTTGTTCTTCTTCCTTTTTTTTTTTTGTATTTTTCTTCCAATTTTCATGTCTTTTCTTATAAATTCCAGATTTAGAACATATCTAAAACTAGAGGGAGGGGTTGTAAATATTTTAAAACTTGTAAACAACCTGCATCCCCATGGTTAGAGCATTTAAACACATGTAAACAAAGGGAAAATAATGATGAACTGTAGTTATTTCCGATTCTTCTTAATACTTGAAGTGTGTGAATGTTCAACTTAAATCAATTGCATTTAATGTCACGTTTTGAGTGCGATCATAGATCATTTTAGGTCAGTTGTACAGAGCCTTGAAAAAGGGGCTGAATACAAGTAATTTCATACTTAGAAGAATTTTAGCATGCACCTTAATATTTTGATTTTATAAGATTGAGTCATTCATGCATATCATGCATTGTTGCATTGATTAGAGTGTAATAATAGGTTTATGACTCAACCCTACACTTACCCAGATATAAGTACATTGAACAACTCTACACTTAGAGTTTTGTGATCAAGACATCACAAGCAAATTCCAAGCTTAGGGGCATCTAAACCCTAGGATTATGAAATGCCAAGTCAAGTGCTGCATCCAGATGTTCAGAGCTGACACAACTCACTCAGAAGACTTCAACTAAACTCAGAGCGCAACAATTCAAATTTCATAGTTAATGAACTTCACCTAGTCACTAAACTCACCGACTATTAAATTCAAGTTTCATTGACTCAAAACCATAGGGTCTGTAAGGTCCCGAACCCCACTAATCTTGACTTACGTTAATTAAGTTCATCTTATATTAATTAATCCGAAACTAGAGGATTTGGGCTTCAGATAGGTAGTTGGGGCAGAGTTTTGGACCCCACTTTAGTAGTTAAGGGCCTTTTCGTAATTATCTTTGCACCTCTCGGACACCTCGTCCACTTCCTTACGTGTAATTTATCGCAAAGATCGTCTTTTGTGTTGGGCCCAAGCTAATCCGGACTCATTCTGGGCCAATTGAGGTCCTCCGGACTAAACTGAAAATTCTGAAAACAATTGGGCTTGCATGTGATTTAAGGAGAAGTTATGCCTAAACTGAAAAGAAAGACCCAATGTACTCTCTTCTTCTGGGTTCTCTGTGTTGAAACTCCTTTCCTTCTCCCAGGATCCCTTCTGTACCACATCCGAATCGATGAGTTACTAGGATTGGGATCGTGCATGTGTTAGGGAAATCCTTCAACTATCTTCCTCTTCCTCATAGGAAGCATTTCCTCTTCAAGCTACATCTCATCAAGGTGAGGGTTTTGCTCCCATTCCATATATTCAGGTTGGTTGGGGTCAAGGAGACTCCAATCCATGACATGCATGCAACTCAACATTCCATTTATCAATTTTATGTTGCCATGTAGAGAACCCACTTCTCATTAGAGATCTTCCTTTGAGTATTCAGCAAGAAAGAGTTGGGAGAGTTAACACTGGTGATAAGGCAAGTATTGAGGTCATCTGTGTTACATGGATGAATAAGTTATGCTGTACTGAACTAGCTCCTCATAACTTGAATTTCAGTCATTTCCCTCCTGTGTTTTAATTGATATGAATGTAGTGTGTATTGAGTTAGAATGATAAGAAAGGAACAAGAGGTGTGCGTATAGGATAATCTCAAGGACCTTTCAATTGAGCCTTGGAACTTCCTCACAAGTCAGTTCTGTGTTGATTTTGTGCAAAAATTGAGCTACAGAACTGGATTGCGATTTCTGAAGCTTACAGTGGATCTACGGCTAAGCCGCAAGCATCTACGGCTCAAAGTCTAGCGAGCAGTAGAATGGGATTTTGAACTACGGTTCGCTTACGGCTACACCGTGAATTTCCCCACGGCTAAGCCATATCCAGCCCGTACCCAAGCCGTAGGCCTTCCTACGGCGAGCATTCCAGAGAGCTCACAGAACCCAGTTCCTTCCACGGTTTGCAGACGGCTGCACCGTGTAATGCACTACGGCTAAGCCGTGACCTCCCTGTAACCTAGCCGTAGGCTTAGCATGGCTAAACCGTAGGCCAACATACGGGTGAACCGTAAATGCGCCGAAAATCCGGATGAACGCATGTGTTAGGCAAAGCCTTCAACTATCTTCCTCTTCCTCATAGGAGTATTTACTTCTCTAGGAAGCATATCCTCTTCAAGCTACATCTCATCAAGGTGTGGGTTTTGCTCCCATTCCATATATTCAGGTCGGTTGGGGTCAAGGAGACTCCAATCCATGACATCCATGCAACTCAACATTCCATTTATCAATTTTATGTTGTCATGTAGAGAACCCACTTCTCATTAGAGATCTTCCTTTGAGTATTCAGCAAGAAAGAGTTGGGAGAGTTAACACTGGTGATAAGGCAAGTATTAAGGTCATCTGTGTTGCATGAATGAATAAGTTATGCTGTATTGAACTAGCTCTTCATATCTTGAATTTTAGTCATTTCCCTCCTGTGTTTTATTTGATATGAATGTAGTGTGTTTTGAGTTAGAATGATAAGAAGGGAACAAGAGGTGTGCGTATAGGATAATCTCATGGACCATTCAATTAAGCCTTGGAACTTCTTCACAAGTTAGCTTTGTGCTGGTTTTGCACAAAAATTAAGCCACAGAACTGGATTGTGATTTCTGAAGCTTAGGGTGGATCTACGGTTATGCCGCAAGCATCTACAGCTCAAAGTCCAAAGAGCAGAAAAAATGGGGTTTTGAACTACGGTTCGCTTATGGCTACGCCGTGAATTTCCCTACGGCTAAGCCGTATCCAACCCAAACCCAAGCCATAGGCCTTCCTACGGCGAGCTTTCCAGAGAGCTCATAGAACTCAGTTCCTTCCATGGTTTACAGACGGCTGCACCGTGTAATACACTACGGCTAAGCCATGACCTTCCAACAGTAGGCTAACATATGGGTGAACCGTAAATGCGCCGAAAATCCGGATGAACGCATGTGTTATGGAAAGCCTTCAACTATCTTCCCCTTCTTCATAGGAGTATTTACTTCTCTAGGAAGCATATCCTGTTCAAGCTACATATCATCAAGGTGAGGGTTTTGCTCCCATTCCATATATTCAGGTTGGTTGGGGTCAAGGACACACCAATCCATGACATGGATGCAACTCAAAATTCTATTTATAAATTTTATGTTGTCATGTAGAGAACCCACTTCTCATTAGAGATCTTCCTTTGAGTATTCAGCAAGAAAGAGTTGGGAGAGTTAACACTGGTGATAAGGCAAGTATTAAGGTCAGCTATGTTGCATGAATGAACAAGTTATGCTGTATTGAACTAGCTCTTTATATCTTGAATTTCAATCATTTCCCTCCTGTGTTTTAATTGATATGAATGTAGTGTGTATTGAGTTAGAATGATAAGAAAGGAACAAGAGGTGTGCGTATAGGATAATCTCAAGGACCTTTCAATTGAGCCTTGAAACTTCTTCACACGTTAGTTTTGTGTTGATTTTGCACAGAAATTGAGCTACGGAACTGGATTGTGATTTCTGAAGCTTACGGTGGATCTACGGCTAAGCCACAAGCATCTACGACTCAAAGTCCAGAGAGCAGTAGAATGGGATTTTGAACTACGATTCGCTTACGGCTACGCTGTGAATTTCCCCACGGCTAAGCCATATCCAGCCTATACCCAAGCCGTAGGGCTTCCTACGGCGAGCTTTCCAGAGAGCTCACAGAACCCAGTTCCTTCTATGGTTTGCAGATGGCTGCACCGTGTAATACACTACGGCTAAGCCGTGACCTCCCCGTAACCTAGCTGTAGGCTTAGCATGGTTAAACCGTAGCCTAATAGACGGGTGAACCATAAATGCGCCGTAAATCCGGATGAACGCATGTGTTATGGAAAGCCTTCAACTATCTTCCCCTTCTTCATAGGAGTATTTACTTCTCTAGGAAGCATTTCCTCTTCAAGCTACATATCATCAAGGTGTGGGTTTTGCTCCCATTCCATATATTCAGGTTGGTTGGGGTCAAGGAAACTCCAATCCACGACATGGATGCGACTCAAAATTCTATTTATGAATTTTATGTTGTCATGTAGAGAACCCACTTCTCATTAGAGATCTTCCTTTGAGTATTCAGCAAGAAAGAGTTGGGAGAGTTAACACTGGTGATAAGGCAAGTATTAAGGTCATCTGTGTTGCATGAATGAATAAGTTATGCTGTATTGAACTAGCTCTTTATATCATGAGTTTCAATCATTTCCCTCCTGTGTTTTAATTGTTATGAATGTTGTGTGTATTGAGTTAGAATGACAAGAAGGGAACAAAAGGTGTGCGTATAGGATAAACTCAAGGACCTTCCAATTGAGCCTTGGAACTTCTTCACAAGTCAATTTTGTGTTGATTTTGCACAGAAATTGAGCTACAGAACTGGATTGTGATTTCTGAAGCTTACGGTGGATCTACGGCTAAGCTGCAAGCATCTACGGCTCAAAATCCAGAGAGCAGTGGAATGGGATTTTGAACTACGGTTCGCTTACGGCTACGCCATGAATTTCCCAATGGCTGAGCCGTATCTAGCCCGCACCCAAGCCATAGGCTTTCCTACGGCGAGCTTTCCAGAGAGCTCACAGAACCTAGTTCCTTCCATGGTTTGCAGATGGCTGCACCATGTAATACACTACGGCTAAGCCGTGACCTCCCCGTAACCTAGGTGGAGGCTTAGCACGGCTAAACCGTAGGCTAATATACGGGTGAACCGTAAATGCGCCGAAAATCCAGATGAACGCATATGTTATGGAAAGCCTTCAACTGTCTTCCTCTTCCTCATATGAGTATTTACTTCCCTAGGAAGCATATCCTCTTCTAGCCACATCTCATCAAGGTGAGGGTTTTGCTCCCATTCCATATATTCAGGTTGGTTGGGGTCAAGGAGACTCCAATCCATGTCATGCATGCAACTCAAAATTCTATTTATCAATTTTATGTTGTCATGTAGAGAACCCACTTCTCATTAGAGATCTTCCTTTGAGTATTCAGCAAGAAAGAGTTGGGAGAGTTAACACTGGTGATAAGGCAAGTATTAAGGTCATCTATGTTGCATGAATGAATAAGTTGTGCTGTATTAAACTAGCTCTTTATATCTTGAATTTCAATCATTTCCCTCCTGTGTTTTAATTGATATGAATGTAGTGTGTATTGAGTTAGAATGATAAGTAGGGAACAAGAGGTGTGCGTATAGGATAATCTCAAGGACCTTTCAATTGAGCCTTGGAACTTCTTCACAAGTCAGTTTTGTGTTGATTTTGCATAGAAATTGAGCTACAGAACTGGATTGTGATTTCTGAAGCTTACGGTGGATCTACAGCTAGGCCGCAAGCATCTACGGCTCAAAGTCCAGAGGGCAGTAGAATGGGATTTTGAACTACGGTTCGCTTATGGCTACGCCGTGAATTTCCCCACGGCTAAGCCGTATTCAGCCCGTACCCAAGCCATAGGCCTTCCTACGGCGAGCTTTCTAGGGAGCTCACAGAACCCAGTTCCTTCTATGGTTTGCGGACGGCTGCATCGTGTAATACACTACGGCTAAGCTGTGACCTCCCCGTAACCTAGCCGTAGGCTTAGCGCGGCTAAACCGTAGGCTAATATACGAGTGAACCGAAAATACGCCGAAAATCCAGATGAACGCATGTGTTTTGGAAAGCCTTCAACTATCTTCCTCTTCCTCATAGGAGTATTTACTTCCCTAGGAAGCATATGTTCTTCAAGCTACATCTCATCAAGGTGAGGGTTTTGCTCCCATTCCATATATTCAGGTTGGTTGGGGTCAAGGAGACTCTAATCCATGACAAGCATGCAACTCAACATTCCATTTATCAATTTTATGTTGTCATGTAGAGAACCCACTTCTCATTAGAGATCTTCCTTTGAGTATTCAGCAAGAAAGAGTTGGGAGAGTTAACACTAGTGATAAGGCAAGTATTAAGGTCATCTGTGTTGCAAGAATGAATAAGTTATGCTGTATTGAACTAGTTCTTTATATCATGAATTTCAATCATTTCCCTCCTGTGTTTTAATTGATATGAATGTAGTGTGTATTGAGTTAGAATGATAAGAAGGGAACAAGAGGTGTGCGTATAGGATAATCTCAAGGACCTTTCAATTGAGCCTTGAAACTTCTTCACCAGTTAGTTTTGTGTTGATTTTGCACAGAAATTGAGCTACGGAACTCGATTGTGATTTCTGAAGCTTACGGTGGATCTACGGCTAAGCCACAAGCATTTATGGCTCAAAGTCCAGAGAGCAGTAGAATGGGATTTTGAACTACGGTTCACTTATGGCTACGCCGTGAATTTTCCCAAGGCTAAGCCGTATCCAGCCCGTTCCCAAGCGATCGGCCTTCCTAAGGCGAGCTTTCCAGAGAGCTCACAGAACCCAGTTTCCTCAATGGTTTACAGACGGCTGCACCGTGTAATACACTGCGGCTAAGCCGTGACCTCCCCGTAACCTAGGTGTAGGCTTAGCACGGCTAAACCATATAGGCTAATATACGGGTGAACCGTAAATACGCCGAAAATCCGGATGAACGCATGTGTTATGGAAAGCCTTCAACTATCTTCCTCTTCCTCGTAGGAGTATTTCCTTCCCTAGGAAGCATATCCTCTTCAAGGCTCATCTCATCAAGGTGAGGGTTTTGCTCCCATGCCATATATTCAGGTTGGTTGGGGTCAAGGAGGCTCCAATCTAAGACATGCATGCAACTCAACATTCCATTTATCAGTTTTATGTTGTCATGTAGAGAACCTACTTCTCATTAGAGATCTTCCTTTGAGTATTCAGCAAGAAAGAGTTGGGAGAGTTAACACTGGTGATAAGGCAAGTTTTATGGTCATCTCTGTTGCATGAATGAATAAGTTTTGCGGTAATGAACTAGCTCTTTATATCTTGAATTTCAATCATTTCCCTCCTGTGTTTTAATTGATATGAATGTAGTGTGTATTGAGTTAGAACGAAAAGAAGGGAACAAGAGGTGTGCGTATAGGATAATCTCAAGGACCTTTCAATTGAGCCTAGGAACTTCTTCACAAGTCAGTTTTGTGTTGATTTTGCACAAAAACTGAGCTACGGAACTGGATTGTGATTTCTGAAACTTCCGGTTGATCTATGGCTAAGCCGCAAGCATTTACGGCTCAAAGTCCAGAGAGCAGTGGAATAGGATTTTGAACTGCGGTTCCCTTACGGCTACGCCGTGAATTTCCCCAGGGCTAAGCCGTATCCTGCCCGTACCCAAGCCATAGGCCTTCCTGCGGCGAGCTTTCCAGAGAGCTCACAGGACCCAGTCCTTTATATGGTTTGCAGACGGCTGCACCATGTAATACACTACGGCTACGCCGTGACCTCCCCGTAACCTAGACGTAGGCTTAGCACGGCTAAACTGTAGGCTAATATACGGGTGAACCGTAAATGTGCCGAAAATACGGATGAACGCATTTGTTATGGAAAGCCTTCAACTATCTTCCCCTTCCTCATAGGAGTATTTACTTCCCTAGGAAGCATATCTCTTCAAGCTACATCTCATCAAGGTGAGGGTTTTGCTCCCATTCCATATATTCAGGTTGGTTGGGGTCAAGGAGACTCCAATCCATGACATGCATGCAACTCAACGTTCCATTTATCAATTTTATGCCGTCATGTATAGAACCCACTTCTCATTAGAGATGTTCCTTAGAGTATTCAGCAAGAAAGAGTTGGGAGAGTTAACACTGGTGATAAGGCAAGTATTAAGGTCATCTGTGTTGCATGAATGAATAAGTTATGCTGTATTGAACTCGCTCTTTATATCATGAATTTCAATCATTTCCCCCCTGTGTTTTAATTGTTATGAATGTAGTGTGTATTGAGTTCGAATGATAAGAAGGGAACACGAGGTGTGCGTGTAGGATAATCTCAAGGACCATTCAATTGAGCTTGGAACTTCTTCACAAGTCAGTTTTGTGTTGATTTTGCACAGAAGTTGAGCTACAGAACTGGATTGTGATTTCTGAAGCATATGGTGGATCTACGGCTAAGCCGCAAGTATCTACGTCAAAGTCCAGGGAGCGGTAGAATGGGATTTTGAACTACGGTTCGCTTACGGCTACGCCGTGAATTTCCCCACGGCTAAGCCGTATCCAGCCCGTACCCAAGCCATAGGCCATCCTACGGCGACTTTTCCAGAGACCTCACAGAACCCAGTTCCTTCAATGGTTTGCAGACGGCTACACCGTGTAATACACTATGGCTAAGCCGTGACCTCCCCGTAACCTAGGTGTAGGCTTAGCACGGCTAAACCGTAGGCTAATATACGGGTGAACCGTAAATGCGCCGAAAATCCGGATGAACGCATGTGTTATGGAAAACCTTCAACTATTTTCCTTTTCCTCATAGGAGTATTTACTTCCCTGGGAAGCGTATCATCTTCAGGCTACATCTCATCTAGGTGAGGGTTTTGCTCCCATTCCATATATTCAGGTTGGTTGGGGTCAAGGAGACTCCAATCCATGACATGCATGCAACTCAATATTCCATTTATCAATTTTATGTTGTCATGTAGAGAACCCACTTCTCAATAGAGATCTTCCTTTGAGTATTCAGCAAGAAAGAGTTGGGTGAGTTACCACTGGTGATAAGGCAAGTATTAAGGTCATCTGTGCTGCATGAATGAATAAGTTATGCTGTATTGAACTGGCTCTTTATATCTTGAATTTCAATCATTTCCCTCCCGTGGTTTAATTGATATGAATGTATTGTGTCTTGAGTTAGAATTATAAGAAGGGAACAAGAGGTGTGCGCATAGGATAAGCTCAAGGACCTTTCAATAGGGCCCTGGAACTTCTTCACAAGTCAGTTCTGTGTTGATTTTGCGCAGAAATTGAGCTACAGAACCGGATTGTGATTTCTGAAGCTTACGGTGGATCTACGGCTAAGCCGCAAGCATCTACGTCTCAAAGTCCAGAGAGCAGTAGAATGGGATTTTGAACTACGGTTCGCTTACGGCTACACCGTGAATTTCCCCATGGCTAAGCCGTATCCAGCCCATACCCTAGCCATAGGCCTTCCTACGGCGAGCTTTCCAGAGAGCTCACAGAACCCAGTTCCCTCTATGGTTTGCAGACGGCTGCACCGTGTAATACACTGCGGCTAAGCCGTGACCTCCCCGTAACCTAGGTGTAGGCCTGGCATGGCTAAACCGTAGGCTAATATACGGGTGAACCGTAAATGCGCCGAAAATCCGGATGAACGCATGTGTTAGGCAAAGCCTTCAACTATCTTCCTCTTCCTCATAGGAGTATTTACTTCCCTAGGAAGCATATCCTGTTCAAGCTACACCTCATCAAGGTGAGGGTTTTGCTCCCATTCCATATATTTAGGTTGGTTGGGGTCAAGGAGACTCCAATCCATGACATGCAGGCAACTCAACATTCCATTTATCAATCTTACGTTGTCATGTAGAGAACCCACGTCTCATTAGAGATCTTCCTTTGAGTATTCAGCAAGAAAGAGTTGGGAGAGTTAACACTGGTGATAAGGCAAGTATTAAGGTCATCTGTGTTGCGTGAACGAATAAGTTATGCTATTTTGAACTAGCGCTTCATATCTTTAAATTTTAGTCATTTCCCTCATGTGTTTTAATTGATATGAATGTAGTGTGTTTTAAGTTAGAATGATAAGAAGGGAACAAGAGGTGTGCGTATAGGATAATCTCAAGGACCTTTCAATTGAGCCTTGGAACTTCTCCACAAGTCAATTTTGTGTTGATTTTGCACAGAAATTGAGCTACAGAACTGGATTGTGATTTCGGAAGCTTACGGTGGATCTATGGCTAAGCCGCAAGCCTTTACGGCTCAAAGTCCAGAGAGCAGTGGAGTGGGATTTTGAATTACGGTTCCCTTACGGCTACGCCGTGAATTTCCCCAGTGCTAAGCCGTATCCAGCCCGTACCCAAGCCATAGGCCTTCCGGTGGCGAGCTTTCCAGAGAGCTCACAGGACCCAGTTCCTTCTATGGTTTGCAGACGGCTGCACCGCGTAATACACTACGGCAATGCCGTGACCTGCCCGTAACCTAGGTGTAGGCTTGGCATGGCTAAACCGTAGGCTAATATAGGGGTGAACCGTAAATGTACCGAAAATCCGGATGAACGCATGTGTTATGGAAAGCCTTCAAGTATCTTCCTCTTCCTCATAGGAGTATTTACTTCCCTAGGAAGCATATCCTCTTCAAGCTACATCTCATCAAGGTGTGGGTTTTGCTCCCATTCCATATATTCAGGTTGGTTGGGGTCAAGGAGACTCCAATCCATGACATGAATGCAACTCAACATTCCATTTATCAATTTTATGTTGTCATGTAGAGAACCCACGTCTCATTAGAGATCTTCCGTTGAGTATTCAGCAAGAAAGAGTTGGGAGAGTTAACACTGGTGATAAGGCAAGTATTAAGGTCATCTGTGTTGCATGAATGAATAAGTTATGCTGTATGGAACTAGCTCTGTTTATCAAGAATTTCAATCATTTCCACCCTTTGTTTTCGTTGTTATGAATGTAGTGTGTATTGAGTTAGAATGACAAGAAGGGAACAGGAGGTGTGCATATAGGATAATCTCAAGGACCTTTCAATTGAGCTTGGAACTTCTTCGCAAGTCAGTTTTGTGTTGATTTTGCACAGAAGTTGAGCTACAGAACTGGCTTGTGATTTCTGAAGCTTATGGTGGATCTACGGCTAAGCTGCAAGCATCTACGGCACAAAGTCCAGAGAGCAGTAGAATGGGATTTTGAACTACGGTTCGCTTACGGCTACGCCGTGAATTTCCCCACGGCTGAGCCGTATCTAGCCCGTACCCAAGCCATCGGCCATCCTACGGCGAGCTTTCCAGGGAGCTCACAGAACCCAATTCCTTCTACGGTTTGCAGACGGCTGCACCGTGTAATACACTACGGCTTAGCTGTGACATCCCCGTAACCTAGGTGTAGGCCTGGCACGGCTAAACCATAGGCTAATATCCGGGTGAACCGTAAATGCGCCGAAAATCCGGATGAACGCATGTGTTATGGAAAGCCTTCAACTATCTTCCTCTTCCTCGTAGGAGTATTTTCTTCCCTAGGAAGCGTATCCTCTTTAAGCTACACCTCATCAAGGTGAGGGTTTTGCTCCCATTCCATATATTCAGGTTGGTTGGGGTCAAGGAGACTCCAATCCATGACATGCATGCAACTCAACATTCCATTTATCAATTTTATGTTGTCATGTGGAGAACCCACTTCTAATTGGAGAACTTCCTTTGAGTATTCAGCAAGAAAGAGTTGGGAGAGTCAACACTAGTGATAAGGCAAGTATTAAGGTCATCTGTGTTGCATGAATGAATAAGTTATGCCGTATTAAACTAGCTCTTTATATCTTGAGTTTCAATCATTTCCCTCCTGTGTTTTAATTGATATGAATGTAGTGTGTACTGAGTTAGAATGATAAAAAGGGAACAAGAGGTGTGCGGATAGGATAATCTTAAGGACCTTTCAATTGAGCGTTGGAACTTCTTCATAAGTCAGTTCTGTGTTGATTTTGTGCTGAAATTGAGCTACAGAACTGGATTGTGATTTCTGAAGCTTACGGTGGATCTACGGCTAAGCCGCAAGCATCTACGGCACAAAGTCCAGAGAGCAGCAGAATGGGATTTTAAACTACGGCGCGCTTACGGCTACGCCGTGAATTTCCCCAGGGCTAAGCCGTATCCAGCCCGTACCCAAGCCATAGGCCTTCCTACAGGGAGCTTTCCAGAGAGCTCACAGAACCTAGTTCCTTCTAAGGTTTGCAGATGGTTGCACCATGTAATATACTACGGCTAAGCCGTGACCTCCCCGTAACCTAGTTGTAGGCTTAGCACGGCTAAACCGTAGGCTAATATACCGGTGAACCGTAACTGCGCCGAAAATCCGGATGAACGCATGTGTTATGGAAAGCCTTCAACTATCTTCCTCTTCCTCACAGGAGAGTTTACTTCCCTAGGAAGCATATCCTCTTCAAGCTACATCTCATCAAGGTGAGGGTTTTGCTCCCATTCTATATATTCAGGTTGGTTGGGGTCAAGGTGACTCCAATCCATGACATGCATGCAACTCAACATTCCATTTATCAACTTTATGTTGTCATGTAGAGAACCCACGTCTCATTAGAGATCTTCCTTTGAGTATTCAGCAAGAAAGAGTTGGGAGAGTTAACACTGGTGATAAGGCAAGTATTAAGGTCATCTGTGTTGCATGAATGAATAAGTTATGCTGTTTTGTACTAGCTCTTCATATATTTAAATTTCAGTCGTTTCCCCCCTGTGTTTTAATTGATAAGAATGTAGTGTGTATTGAGTTAGAATGATAAGAAGGGAACAAGAGGTGTGCGTATAGGATAATCTCAAGTACCATTCAATTGAGCTTGGAACTTCTTCACAAGTCAATTTTGTGTTGATTTTGCACATTAGTTGAGCTACAGAACCGGATTGTGATTTCTGAAGCTTATGGTGGATCTACGGCTAAGCAGCAAGCATCTACGGCACTAAGTCCAGAGAGCAGTAGAATGGGATTTTGAACTACGGTTCGCCGTGAATTTCCCCACGGCTAAGCCGTATCCAGCCCGTACCCAAGCCATAGGCCATCCTGCGGCGACCTTTCCAGAGAGCACACAGAACCCAGTTCCTTCTATGGTTTGCAGGTGGCTGCACCGTGTAATACACTACGGCTAAGCCGTGACCTCCCCATAACCTAGGTGTAGGCCTAGCACAGCTAAACCGTAGGCTAATATACGGGTGAACCGTAAATGCGCCGAAAATCCGGTTGAACGCATGTGTTATGGAAAGCCTTCAACTATCTTCCTCTTCCTCATAGGAGTATTTTCTTCCCTAGGAAGCGTATCCTCTTTAAGCTACATCTCATCAAGGTGAGGGTTTTGCTCCCATTCCATATATTCAGTTGGTTGGGGTCAAGGAGACTCCAATCCATGACATGTATGCAACTCAACATTCCATTTATCAATTTTATGTTGTCATGTGGAGAGCCCACTTCTCATTAGAGATCTTCCTTTGAGTATTCAACAAGAAAGAGTTGAGAGAGTTAACACTAGTGATAAGGCAAGTATTAAGGTCATCTGTGTTGCATGAATGAATAAGTTATGCTGTATTGAACTAGCTCTTCATATCTTTAATTTCAATCATTTCCCTCCTGTGTTTTAATTGATATGAATGTAGTGTGTATTGAGTTAGAATGATAAGAAGGGAGCAAGAGGTGTGCGTTTAGGATAATCTCAAGGACCTTTCAATTGAGCCTTGGAACTTCTTCACAAGTCAGTTTTGTGTTGATTTTGTGCAGAAATTGAGCTACGGAACTGGATTGTGATTTCTAACGCTTACGGTGGATCTACAGCTAAGCCGCAAGCATCTACGGCTCGAAGTCCAGAGAGCAGTAGAATGGGATTTTGAACTACGGTTCGCTTACGGCTACGCTGTGAATTTCCCCACGGCTAAGCCGTATCCAGCCCGTACCCAAGCCATAGGCCATCCTACGGCAAGCTTTCCAGAGAGCTCACAGAACCCAGTTCCTTCTATGGTTTGCAGGTGGCTGCACCGTGTAATACACTACGGCTAAGCTGTGACCTCCCCATAACCTAGGTGTAGGCCTAGCACAGCTAAACCGTAGGCTAATATACGGGTGAACCGTAAATGTGCCGAAAATCCGGATGAACACATGTGTTATGGAAAGCCTTCAACTATCTTCCTCTTCCTCATAGGAGTATTTTCTTCCCTAGGAAGCGTATCCTCTTTAAGCTACATCTCATCAAGGTGAGGGTTTTGCTCCTATTCCATATATTCAGGTTGGTTGGGGTCAAGGTGACTCCAATCCATGACATGCATGCAACTCAACATTCCATTTATCAATTTTATGTTGTCATGTGGAGAACCCACGTCTCATTAGAGATCTTCCTTTGAGTATTCAGCAAGAAAGAGTTGGGAGAGTTAACACTGGTAATGAGGCAAGTATTAAGGTCATCTGTGTTGCATGAATGAATAAGTTATGCTGTTTTGAACTAGCTCTTCATATCTTTAAATTTCAGTCATTTCCCCCCTGTGTTTTAAATGATAGGCATGTAGTGTGTATTGAGTTAGAATGATAAGAAGGGAATAAAAGGTGTGCGTATAGGATAATCTCAAGTACCTTTCAATTGAGCTTGGAACTTCTTCACAAGTCAGTTTTGTGTTGATTTTGCACATTAGTTGGGCTACAGGACTGGATTGTGATTTCTGAAGCTTATGGTGGATCTACGGCTAAGCCGCAAGCATCTGCGGCACTAAGTCCAGAGAGCAGTAGAATGGGATGTTGAACTACGGTTCGCTTACGGCTACGCCGTGAATTTCCCCACGGCTAAGCCGTATCCAACCCGTACCCAAGCCATAGGCCATCCTACGGCGAGCTTTCCAGAGAGCTCACAGAACCCAGTTCCTTCTATGGTTTGCAGGTGGCTGCACCGTGTAATACACTACAGCTGAGCCGTGACCTCCCCATAACCTAAGTGTAGGCCTAGCACTGCTAAACCGTAGGCTAATATACGGGTGAACCGTAAATGCGCCGAAAATCCGGATGAACGCATGTGCTATGGAAGGCCTTCAACTATCTTCCTCTTCCTCGTAGGAGTATTTTCTTCCCTAGGAAGCGTATCCTCTTTAAGCTACATCTCATCAAGGTGAGGGTTTTGCTCCCATTCCATATATTCAGTTGGTTGGGGTCAAGGAGACTCCAATCCATGACAGGCATGCAACTCAACATTCCATTTATCAAGTTTATGTTGTCATGTGGAGAACCCACTTCTCATTAGAGATCTTCCTTTGAGTATTCAACAAGAAAGAGTTGGGAGAGTTAACACTAGTGATAAGGCAAGTATTAAGGTCATCTGTGTTGCATGAATGAATAAGTTATGCTGTAATGAACTAGCTCTTTATATCTTGAATTTCAATCATTTCCCTCCTGTGTTTTAATTGATATGAATGTAGTGTGTATTGAGTTAGAATGATAAGAAGGGAACAAGAGGTGTGCGTATAGGATAATCTCAAGGACCTTTCAATTGAGCCTTGGAACTTCTTCACAAGTCAGTTTTGTGTTGATTTTGTGCAGAAATTGAGCTACGGAACTGTATTGTGATTTCTGAAGCTTACGTTGGATCTACGGCTAAGCCGCAAGCATCTACTACTCAAAGTCCAGAGAGCAGTAGAATGGGATTTTGAACTACGGTTCGCTTACGGCTACGCCGTGAATTTCCCCACGGTTAAGCCGTATCCGGCCCGTACCCAAGCCATAGGCCTTCCTACAGCGAGCTTTCCAGAGAGCTCACAAAACCTAGTTCCTTCTAAGGTTTGCAGATGGCTGCACCATGTAATACACTACGGCTAAGCTGTGACCTCCCCGTAACCTAGTTGTAGGCTTAGCACGGCTAAACCGTAGGCTAATATCCGGGTGAACCGTAAATGCGCCGAAAATCCGGATGAACGCATGTGTTATGGAAAGCCTTCAACTATCTTCCTCTTCCTCATTGGAGAGTTTACTTCCCTAGGAAGCATATCCTCTTCAAGCTACATCTCATCAAGGTGAGGGTTTTGCTCCCATTCCATATATTCAGGTTGGTTGGGGTCAAGGAGACTCCAATCCATGACATGCATGCAACTCAACATTCCATTTATCAATTTTATGTTGTCATGTAGAGAACCCACGTCTCATTAGAGATCTTCCTTTGAGTATTCAGCAAGAAAGAGTTGGGAGGGTTAACACTGGTGATGAGGCAAGTATTAAGGTCATCTGTGTTGCATGAATGAATAAGTTATGCTGTTTTGAACTAGCTCTTCATATCTTTAAATTTCAGTCATTTCCCCCCTGTGTTTTAATTGATAAGAATGTAGTGTGTATTGAGTTAGAATGATAAGAAGGGAACAAGAGGTGTGCGTATAGGATAATCTCAAGTACCTTTCAATTGAGCTTGGAACTTCTTCACAAGTCAGTTTTGTGTTGATTTTGCACATTAGTTGAGCTACAGAACTGGATTGTGATTTCTGAAGCTTATGGTGGATCTACGGCTAAGCCGCAAGCATCTACGGCACTAAGTCCAGAGAGCAGTAGAATGGGATTTTGAACTACGGTTCGCTTACGACTACGCCGTGAATTTCCCTACGGCTAAGTCTTATCCAGCCCCTACCCAAGCCATAGGCCTTCCTATGGCGAGCTTTCCAGAGAGCTCACAGAACCCAGTTCCTTCTACGGTTTGCAGACGGCTGCACCGTGTAATACGCTACGGCTAAGCCGTGACCTCCCTGTAACCTAGCTGTAGGCTTAGCACGGCTAAACCGTAGGCCAATATACGGGTGAACCGTAAGTGCGCCAAAAATCCGGATGAACAGTGACCCCCCTCGGCTAAGCCGTAGCCTTGTATACGGCTAAGTCGTATGAACCCAATGAATGTGGGATGTTAGGAACCTCAATGATTAGTAGGACGTTGTATTGGCACCCTCTTACCTCTACACGGGCCCAACGGTATGGACACAGTACGAGGATAAATGAATTCCGGATGCGTTCCCTACAGACAAGTCATTGATGTTGGCATAAGAAGGGGTGTTCTTTACGCACACAAGGCAATACCAAGAAATGGCAACACATTGACACCGTACATCTTTTGAATACATCGTGTTGAATGTCCTTGGGGATCGGGAAATACAACTTCATTGGACTGCATCCATATTGTCACGCTATACTACCCTTGACATGAATTGGTATCGTGTTCACTTCCTCTAGCAAACCCACAGCAATTCAGACCTGAACTTCTAATGAGTGCGTGTCTAACAAGCCAGAACTTCTATTGAGCGTGTGCTTGCTAGCCAGGGTATAGCCGAAGCTCGGGCCTTTGTAGCCCATTTGCATGTGTTTCACTGATTATGATTAACTATTCCTCATGTATGTTATGACTAGTATGATTGATTCCAAGTCGGCACCACTTAGCTTTTGCCCTTTTGGGTATTTGTAAGTCACCACTGCAGTAGGTTTACGGAGGAATAGTCGGCGCTCCTCGAGAAGCTAGCCTGATCCCCTAGTGACCCATACAATATGTATGCTCCCTTTTGGGAGAATAGAGCATTGTGGTTGCCAGTCAGTATGTATGATGTTTCAATTATAATTCCTCACTCATGCATCATGTTTAGTGATTGTTCTTGTTACCACATCATGTTGTATTTGTTTCATATGCCTTAGTACTCGCTTAACCGTCGTGTTAACAGTGTTACCCTTGGTATTGCTGGTCCAGATCCCGGTCCCAACGAGGACAATGACGCGGCCTCAGAGGGTACCCCAACGGTACCTCGGGGTGTACGCGAATGGATGGATGGCGACGTCTACTACTAGCCATCCTACGGAGAGCGTCTATTTTAGGGATATTATGCTGGGACTTTTGTATCAATCTTTTAAGAACCAATTGGGAAATGTACTTAAAGACTTTAACTCTCCTGTATGTTTATATGTTTACTTATGAAAGCTTGTGCTCTTGATAATTACTGAGTATTTCGCAGGATGTCGTTTAGGATAAGTTATGTTTGTACGTGTGTCAGCATAGCTCACACGTTCCTGTGGAATCTCCCTTGTAGGAATTCATGCATAATTCTTCAGGGCATGGATTTCTATAGGATTACGTATCCACGCCCTGGGGGCCCACTCAAATCCCCAAATTCCCGGGATTGGGGCGTGACAGGGTCATTGAACACATTCAACCTTTTAGATTCCCAAACTAACTTAAAATCACATGGAAACTCCATAGCATATGTATGAATGATGTTTTAAAGTTTTAAAGCATTTGGACTTTATTTCAGCTCAAACTCAAGCTTCAATGGCTGTCTCCAAGCTTCTTTGGGTTTTCTGTAGCAACTGACACTTCTACATGTCAAAACCGACTAAAACTCATGGGATGTATTCCAATACATTCAAGTACCATCCTTCAAAGTTTTAAAGCATTTGGAGATCATTTGGACTCAAACTGAGTTCAAGTGGTTATCTCCCAAGCTCTTTGGGGTCACTGTGCAAAGTGACACCTCATGAGGATCAAATCAATTGAAACTCATGGACAAAGCTCTGATTATATTCAGGAGTGGTTTTGAAAATTTTCAAGTCAAATGGATGTCATTTAACATAAATTCAATAAGCATGTCAACTTTGGGTCAGTGACCTCCAGACCTTGGGGTCACTACCAAAGTCCTGCTTCTAGGTGACCAAAGTAGATAAAATTTGGATGACAAGCTCAAGTCATGTTTAAAAATGACTCTACAAATTGTCAATCAATGGGGACTTCATCATTTCTAGGAGGCTAATGCTGATGAGATTATGATCAATTACTCAAAATGTGCTCAAGATCAACTCCTCAAAAATGTGCTCAAGATCAACTCCTCAAAGTTTCAAATCATTTGGACATCATTTGGGTAGAAAACCAACCAACTGCTAATAACACAAGGGGACATTAACTTAGGACATACAACAAATCGGCCACTAATCAAAATCTTACTTCCACAAGTCCAAATCATCTAAAATTTGGAAGAATACTTCAAGATGCTCCTAAAATCAATTCCTCCAAGTTTCAAGTCAATCTGAGGTCATATGAGCCTCAAATAACTGAAACAAGGCCCATTTTCATGAAAAGCCAAAGGGAGGGTTGACTAACATCAAAAGATTATAACATATTAAAATTTCTATAACACATTAGAAATCGTGTTAGAAAACATCGCTCCAAGTTTCATGAAGATTAGACATCATTTGAACCCTAAACTGATGAAAACAGGTCACATTTGGAAAAAACCCAAAATTGGACTAGTCCATGATCGTGGCCACGGTCACAGTCACGGACACTTGTAAAGGAGTTACAGATGGTTTTTGGAACTTGTTTCACTTTATTTCAAAATACAGCTCCACCACAACTACAAAAAACCATCCCAATTGTTGGAGGCAGCCACCAAGATCCCTAGATATTGCAAATAGATTATTGCGAAAATAACTTTAGATAATGATGATTTAAGAGCCATACCTACAAGATCTCCCTGATTTGGTTTCGTTCTTATACAACTCGAAAACCTCAAGACCTTCATTGTATTCCTCTATGCTCAAACTTGCACCGAGGTGTAGGCCTCTTCTACGAATTCCTTTTGCTCTAAAAAACAAAATTTCCCTTATTATGTTTCGTAAAGAGCAATAGCGCATATTTATAGGCTATAATAAGAACCTTAAGAAGGAAATAAGGAATAGGCTTCTTATGGAAATAAGAAACCCTAATTCGAATCAAATTAGAATCCTAGTTTCATAAATTACAATTTAGTCCACTAGAGAACTGTAATTGCACTTCTGTCCTTATTTTCAAAATTATATTTCGAGCTTCTTGTTATTACATGCTTATTAATCTCCTCACCTTAAGATTTCAAATATCCATCGATTCAATAGTTACTGACGTCTATATTTAATTAATATTTTTATTACTCATTGAGACTTTACACTTAACTTATTTGATATATCGGATACAAAGCCTATTTGCAGGCTTTGACATAATAAAAACTTATAAACTTCTTCAAGGAGATATCATCAATCCCTATTATGGGATGTGGATTCCATTAATAAACTAATATCCACAATACACACAGTGTAGTCATCCAATTTATTGAAATTATTAACCTATAAAAGGTCTCACTCTTTTATAAGTCAAACTGCTAAACACTAAATGTATATATTTATTATTTATATCAGGATTAAGAGTACAAGCACTTATAATAGCCATTTGGATTTTAATGGTCTTATATAGTCAATATAAAGACAACAAACCTAAAAACGGTGTTGTTCAATACACACAACTCATACTCGCATAATGAGTCGAAACTATATTGTTTCCTGCAACCAAGATAAGACTACTAAAACATCATGCTACAATCGTATCGATAGTATGTCCAACTCCATCTAGACTGTGAATAATAATAACTTACATTTTATAAGAACCAACCAACTAGTCTTCCAAGTGTAAGCTGAACTCTACACAACAATTTGTTTATTTTAAAGAATAAAAGACATACACATGCATGATAAATAAAAATGCAATTATTTGCCTCTACAAATTCTCATTAAGGTGAAAAGACAAACTTTACTAATAAATAAATCCATTAAAGACAAATGCATAAAAGTATGCTTTTCATATAAATTTCCAACAATCTCCCACTTGGACTCAAAACCACGCTGATATATATTTAAACCTTATTCCCTCCACATGACTATCAAAGCTTTTTGCTAGTAAGCTCTTTGTAAAAAGATTTGCCAAGTTGTCTGCCGATGAAATCTTGTTCATAATTATATCACTCTATACAATTTCTCACATGAGATTATACTTACCTAGAATGTGCTTACCTACATAATGCATCCTGGGTCCTTTTGCATTAGCAACTGCATCGATATTATCACAATAAAGTATTATAGGTGATTTTACCAAAGGTACCACTTTTAGATCCTTCAAGAAGTTTTTGAGCGAAAGTGCCTCTATGGCTGCTTCAAAAGTTGCCGCATATTCAGTTCCATGGTAGAGTTAGCAATAAATGATTACTTAACACTCGTCCAACTTATGTCTCCACTTCCTAAGGTAAATACAAATCTCGAGGTCAACATTCTGGCATCATTATTAGACTGGAAGTCTGAGTCTGTGTACCAAATTCATATGAAACTCTTGGCCTAGAAATCAACATATAATTTCTAGTCTTTTTAAGGTACTTAAGTATATGGTTTATTGCAACCCAATGTTCTCTCCCTATATTAGACTGGTATATGCTTACCATGCCATAAGCAGAACAAATATCAGGTATATTGCATAGCATTGCATACATAAGGCTTCCCACCGCCAAAGCATAAGGCACTTTCTTTATATTTTCTATCTCTTAGGACACTGATCCTTGATAAAGTAATTCTGTGCCAGAAAGGAAGAAATCCTATATTGGAATCTTGCAAACTAAAATGGGCAAAAATCGCATCAATATAAACTGCTGAGATAAGCCCAACATTCTTTGTTTCTGATCTCATAAGAGCTTGATCCCTAAAATGTGACTGGTTTCTCCTAAGTCCTTCATATCGAACTGACTACTTAACCATACTTTAATCGAAGACAATACCCCAACATCATTTCCAATGAGCAGGATGTCATCTACATAAAGTATTAAGAAAACCACCACACTGTCATTGCACCTGTTATACACACAAGATTCATCGGGGTTCTAGTCGAAACCATAAGTTTTAACGGCTTGATTAAAATGAATGTTCCAAGATCTAGATGCTTACTTAAGTCCATAAATGGACCACTTAAGCTTGCATAACATGTGCTCACAGCCTTTAGTTTCGAATCCATCTGTTTGCACCATATAGATACACTCATCAAGATTTCCATTAAAGAAAGCTGGATTGACATCCATTTGCCAAATTTCATAATCGAAATGAGCTATAATGGGTAAAAGAATCTGGATGGATTTCAGCATGGCTACTGGCGAGAAGCTCTCTTCATAATCAATTCCTTTTTCATGTAAACCCCTTTATAACAAGCCTAGCTTTGAAGGTTTCAACTTTCCATCCACCATTTTTTTCTTCTTGTAGACCCACTTACAACCAATAGGTTTTATCCCCTCTAGTGGTTTTAACAAGATCCCAGACTTGATTAGAGTATATAAACTCCATTTCTAATTTCATAGATTTTTGCCTTAGCTCTACATCTTTATCTTGGAGTACTTCATTATAATTACAGGGTTCAGTATCTAGCTCATCAAGGACTCTGTCGAATAACTCTCTTAAGAACATATATCGCTCAGGTTGATGAACAACCCTCCCACTACGGTGAGGCACATCCTGTGTCTGTGTATGAGTAATGTCACATTGTACTAAAACTAATCTTGGTGTACCATCGTTTTCATGTTGATCCGGCTCATAACCCAGCAAGTTGGTAGGATCACCTGGAGTATCATTAGCTTCAAACTAGGCAATCCTCCTACTACGATGAGGCAATGGAACGCTGAATTCTCCATCTTGTGGTGTCTCGTCTTGTGTTACTGGTAATTAAAAAGCCTAGGTAGGTCTTTCTGCTCTCAATTCATGTAAAGCAACTCTACTTTTGGGCTTGTGGTTCATTATATAGTCCTCTTCTAAGAATCAAGCATTGGTGCTAACAATAGTCCTCTTCTAAGAATCGGGCATTGGCGTTAACAATAACCTTCTGATCTTACAGATTATAAAACGAACCACCTTTTGTTCCTTTGGGATATCCAATGAGAATGCAAACTTCCATTCTTGGTTTTAACTTATTTGTGTTCCCTTTTAGCTTGTGTACGGACTACCCCAAATCCGAACATGCTTTAAACTGGGTTTGCACTTAGTCCATAGTTCTATGCATGTAGTAGGTACTGACTTAAATGGAACTAAGTTTAGAATATATGCTGCCATTTCTAGAGCAAGCCCCCAGAACAAATTGGGCAAATCCAAATAACTCGTCATTGACCTCACCATATCCATAAGAGTCCTTTTACTTCTTTCTACTATACCATTTTCTTGAGGTGTACCTGGTGCAAACAACTGCGCTATAATCCCCTCTTGTGCTAAGTAATCCCTAAATTCTCCAAAGAAGTACTTACCACCACAATCAGATCATAGTGTCTTGATACTCTTACTTAGACGCTTCTCCATTTCCGCCTTGTACTCCTTGGATTTCTCAAAGCATTCGGACTTATGGTGCATTAAGTCAATGTACCCACTCCTTGAGTATTCATCAATAAAAGTGATGAAATACCCAAAGCCACCTCTTGGCTGGACATTCATGGGTCCACACAAGTCAGATTGAACTAAATCCAATGGTTATTTAGCTCTATAGCCTTTTACCGAAAAAGGACGCTTAGACATTTTCCCCTTTAAACATGATTTGAAGAGTAGAAGTGCCTCTACTTCCAATGAATCTAATGGTCCATTTGCAACCAGTCTTGAAATCTTGTTTAGACTATTATGAGCTAGGTGTAAATGCCAAAAAGACGTTTGGTTCAATTGTAAAGCTTTCTTTCTCTTCCATGATAGGGTAATTGTGTTGTTTGATTCAGTCAGTTGTAGTTTAGGAGAGATAGGATTAACAATATAAAGATCATCCACCAATGAACCATAATAGACAAAACACTCGTTGTACTTAATAACCACAAATTTATTAAAATAAATGGAATATCCATCTTTAACTAACTTGGAAATAGGAATTAAATTCCTCCTAATGGAGGGAATATAAAGACAATCTTTTAAAATAAAGTCCTATCTTTGCAACTACTGCCACTCTCGTAGCATCACCCCATAAGCAAATAAATCTCTTTATTATTTAGCTACCGGTTTATTGGATCCTCTGCAAAGAATTACAAACATGATTAGTAGCTCCGCTGTCTACACACCAGGTATTGGTAGATAGAACCGCCAAACATGATTCAACAACTAGTAAATGAAACTTGCCTTTATTGTTTACTTTGTTGAGATAAGTTGGAAATTGCATTTTCCAGTGCCCTACTTGCTTGCAATAAAAACACTTACCCTTAGGCTTTTTACTCCTCCCTGAGGTAGGATGCCTCCTTGACAAATTGCATTTCAATTTTGACCCTGTTTCTATTTTTTCTGCCTATTTGTTTAGAAATAGAACCTTTTTCAACAACATGAACATTAGCTGCCTTTTTTAGAAGGCCCTCAGCAGCTTGATGTTCCTTGAGTAATTCAGCCAGAGAAAAGTTTAGCTTGTTTATGTTGTAATTTAGGCGAAAATTCTTAAAAGAATCAGTCAAGGACTAGAGAATGATATCGATTTGGGTTTTCCTATCAATTTCAACACCAAAGACCTATAGTTCATTGAGGTGTCTTATCTTTTTTAGAACATGGTCTTTTAGAAAGGTACCTTCAACCATCTTAGTGCTAGGTAATTCTTTCATAGCAACCTACCTAGCACCAAGATCCTGTTCATCAAACATCTCTTTGAGACTATACATGATGTCATAGGCAGTAGGCGAAGATTGATGATGATGTTGCAAAACATTTGACATAGATGCCAACATGCAACATCGTGCCATCTCATCAACCTTAATCCATTTTTTGTATGCCAGGATGGCCATTTCATCGGTACAACCATCCACAGGTTTCTTTGAACACATCTCAGTGAGCATATATTTGTACTCTCCAGCAGTTAGCATAATATCCAAGTTTCTTTTCCAGTTAATGTAGTCAGGTCTAGTTAGTTTTTGTTGTTTTAGAATAATAGCAAGTGGATTGAAAGTGCTCATCTAAAAACCTAAGAAATACATAATCAACAAAATTATGTTGGGCAGATAAACTTTAGATTCAAATAAAGGAAAGTGGCTCCCATTGCCAATTAATAAAAGAATCTGACAGCAATATAAAGTATCAATGCATAGTATGCCTTGATGGGAGGACTTCTACCATACTTATTTTGTTCAGATATGACATAACCTATTAGTTTAATGTCAAGGCAACAAACCATGCCAAGTAAAATGAACAACTACCCTGACTTTGGTCCTATAAATAGTAGCAGTGGCTCAGATGGAGAGCATACTATTATTTATAGCTAAGTGTACATCATCATTTAATTCAAGGCCCATTATTCTGTATTCGGTCCCGTCAGATGGAGAAGTGACCTATACTAATAATTACCCTAAATAATCCATATGGGAGTTTGTATTAGAGATTCAATAATTAACTCATCCGATGAGAAAAAAAGCTCCGAGGTCAACACATAAATCAATTACATCTTCTACAAACAATGATGGAGACCATGGAAACTTAAAGGTTCCCTATCCCACTTAGTTATTTAACAATGAGGGTATAACAGTTTAATTAAGACCAGTTTAGAATCTTGAAGTAATATGTTACCAAGATGTCCAGGTTACCTTATCTTTACTACTTCACCATTCCAAACATTATTAATCTGGTCTAATATCATATGTAGCAGGTTATGATAATAATAGACATCCAAGCACAAAAGAAAGACAACCATAAAAAGAGTCCTAACTATCATGTCATGTAGGATCTTTTGTCTTCTTGACTGCCACTTCTTCAAAACATGTGTTTTGCGAACGGGGTCCAAGGCTGTCCCCTGGCAGGGATCAATCTGCCTTAGAAATCGAATAATTGCCTTTAGAAGTTATGTCCCTTTCCCAAAAAAAATTATATTGACCTTAAGCTTTTTAACAAACGAAGTTCACATGCTATATCAATATAATTACATCACCATGAAAAATTACATTGAATCCTAAGCCTCCTGATGAACGGAGTTTACATGCTATGTCAATATAATTCAATCACTATGAAAGGTTCAAAAATATGTAAAACGGCAACCACGAACTTGATTCGTAAGATCCATTCACATAACATACACACATGGTGACCATGATAGTAAAATCAATTACTGCAAAACAAAGGTTAAATACAGCAATTGCAATCTCCAAGTTTTTTACAGTAACCTATAACTTACTTTGTTTTGTTCAACTCATTTGTAGTATCAAGATTGGCTCTGATACCATTGTTGGAGGTAACCACCAGGATTCCTAGATATTGCGTACAGATTTCTGTGGAAATAACTTTAGATGATGATGATTCAAGAACCATATCTATAAGATCTCTCTGATTTGATCTTGGTCTTACAAGAACCTAAAAATCTCAAAACCTTCTATTATATTCCTCTATGCTTAAACTTGAACCAAGGTGTAGGCTTCTTCTACGAATTCTCTTTGCTCTAAAAAACGAGATTTCTCTTGTTATGTTCCTAAAGAGCAATAGCACATATTTATAGGCTACAATAGGCACCTTAAGAAGAAAATAAAGAATAGGCTTCTTATCGAAATAGGAAACCCTAATTTAACTCAAATTAGAATCCTAGTTCCATAAATTACAATTTAGTCTACTAAAGAATTATAATTACACTCCTATTCATATTATCAAAATTATATTTTGAGCTTCTTGTTATCAAATGCTTATTAATCTTCCTATGTTAAGATTTCAAATATCCATTGATTAAATAATTGCTAACATCTATATTTAATCGGTACCTTTATAATTCCTTGGGACCTTACACTTAACTTATTTGATATGTCATACACAAAGTCTACCTACAGGGTTTGACATAATCAAAACTTATAAACTTCATCAAAAGGATATCATCAATCTCTATTACGGGATGTGGATTCCGTCAATAAACTAATATCCACAATATACATAGTCTAGTCATCTAATTTACTGAGATTATTGACCCGTAAAAGGTCTCACTCTTTTGTAAATCAAAATGTCAAACATTAAATATATGTGTCTATTATTTATATCATGATTAGGAGTACAAGCACTCACAATAACCATTTGGATTTTAATCATCCTATATAGTCAACATAAAGACAATAAACCCAAATGCATTCCTATTCAATACACAATGCATAATAGCATAACGAGTCGAAACTATACCATTTCTCGCAGCCAAGATAAGCTTGCTAAAATATCATGTTATAATTGTACCAATAGTGTGCCCAACTTCATCTAGATTGTGAATAACGATAACTTATATTCAATAAGAACCAACAAATAAGTCTTTCGTGTGTAAGTCAAACTCTACACACCAATTTGTCTACTTCATAGAATAAAAGACACACACATACATAATAAATAACAATGCAACCATTTGCCCAAATAAATTCTCATTAAGATGAAAAGAAAAATTTTACTAATAAATATATTAGTCAAATACAAATATATAAAAATATGCGTTTAGCATAAGTTTCTGACAACAACTCCCTCTAAAGGCTTTAAAAACACAAAAAAGGTCCCTAAATCAGTTTTCCTCCACACTTTGAAGACTTTGGCATCCCTTTTGAAGATCTACAAACAACAATTAGATTGTAATTGCTCTCATTCTTCTTCCTCTCACAAACTTAATGTGAGAAATGATTTTGGGGAAGAAGATCTACGTAATTGCCACTCATTAAAGATGAGTTTCAAAGTCATCAAGTACAATGGAACCCCGACGGATGAAGCTATGTGTTCTTTAGGTTCCCCACATGAAGAGTGTTTTCACCATTTTTATTGCTGTGAACAAACCTCTTTAGGTTTTATTTTACTGCTTGAAAGATAGGATCAGAATGACACAACTATGGCTACTTTAGCCTGCACAAAGGCTACCCTTTTGGATTTACACAAATGTAATATGTAAAAAACCAAAGTTATGATTACCAAAGATCATAGACAATTCTACAGTCAAGATCAGCGCTTTTGGTTAACATTCATCACTCCCGAAACCAGAAAACACATGTTCCAACACCCTTAAAACACTATGGAATCAAACAGAAATGAAATGGAGAAGAATAGTAGCCAAAACGACCACTATCTGTCTGTGACAGTGGGCCACGGTCACTGGCGGAGGCTTAGTGATTGTGGCCTACGGTCACCATCCCCTGCTTCATCATTTTTTGCATTTTGTTCTCTTTTTCATGTAATTTTCCTAATTTTCCTAGTTTATATCACATCTGACACTAGAGGGAGGGGTTCTGATTTTCTAACACTTGTAAACAACCTGCATCCCCGAGGTTAAAACATTGAACCCATGTAAACAAAAGGAATTTAATAATGATCTGTAATTAGTTTCCCATTCTTTTGAGTGTTTGAGTATGTGAAGGTTAGACTTGATTCTGTTGCATTCATCATCATTTCGAGTGTGTTCAGAAGATTGGCATCATTTGTGGGAAACAATATCTACTCTAATTTGTTATCAAACTAGGTTGAAAGGCATGAAAAAGTGCTGAAACGTACTACTATGAGCTAGTGAGTGCAGAGTGCTGTGTAAAATGGCCTGTGACCACGGACTGCTATGGAAAATGGCATGTGACCATAAAGTGCTGTGACCGTAGAGTGCTGTGCGAAATGGGCAGTGACCGTAGGTCCACAGTTATTGACCTGTTTTGACCCTAATTGAGCCTATTTGACTTTAAAGACAACCAATTCAAAACCTTTGATGTCTATGATGGGTTTAGGAGCATTTATGGCGGAAATTTGCACCTTAAAGTGCATCAACTTGTCACCTTGAATGAAGGAACCTTTCACCTTGAAGTGCACAAACCAAATCAATACCCTTGTATGAAATGAAAGAGTATTGATTAAGTCCAAAAGGCTTTACGTTACTTGTTGTAGGATCACTAGTTCATTTATAAGACCTAACAAATGTTTATATCAAATCAATCATAAGAACAATAACATTTGTAGTCATGCACTGTCCGGAGTCTTGCACAAATGGATCCTATGTGATCATTATGATAGTGGTGCAGCTTAATTCTGTAGGCCCTATCCCTTTAGTTTAGTCCAACTCTTTCTTGCTTATAAGTCCAACTATATAATCCCAACATGCTACCAAAATTCTGGTAGCTGCAACGAGTCAGTATAGCATGCTTGTAAGCCGATTACATGCTCCTGAAATGCCGCCAAAATTCCGGTAGCCAAGGCTGGTCAGTATAGCACAATGAGATTGAGTCTAGGCTTATTTCTAACTATTTGGTTCACCCAATAAGGAGACCAAGTTGGTTCAGATGGCATTCATAAACCATTTCAGTTAGCCCAAGAGGCAACCATGTTAGTTATGAGACTGATATAGTCCTTTGGGTTTGTTTTTGCAAAATATGCTAATGGATTCCTTTATAATTACCTTTGATGAAGCTAAGGAGAGGCTTTTCAAAATCTCCATGACCCAGAATGTTCCATCTGCAAAAATTCCTAAGTAGGCCGGACTGACCTTATTACTCCTCCATCAAGGGTCTTAGTTTTTCAGAGGCACTCTACTCCTATGAACTCAGTTGTTTCCTCTGATCTAAATGGGTCATCAATTACCCCAAAGCACATCAGGAAGACTAAATTCTCAAACCTTGGGTTTCTAAATATGCCCAGATTTCATTTGGAATTTCTGCCAAGGTTCAAAAGGAACCTAAACCCAAGATATGATCAAAAGGAAGCAAACATCACATCATCAAGCCTCATCTTTGGGCAAGAGAGGTCCAATTCAGAGATCGCAAATCAATGGTTCCTAGCAAGCCATGTGCTATGACTGCTTAGGGCCCAATGTCAGCATTAACCCGACCTAAGTAGTGGGTCATCAACAATCAAATGCTTCAAGCATTGAAGAATCTTCAGCAGTTCCTTATTTTCAAAAAGGCCCAAAAGGACACGCCCATTCCTGGACGCAACACGTGGTAATCACAACCACATACTTAAAAAACAAACAAGGTTGAGAGCAAACCCTTTGCATCACTTGAAGAGATTCCCTTTTACCCTCTAACTCAGAAGGAGGAAAGAAGCTTCAGTAGAAAGCGTCTACCTTTGGTCATTGTAACATGTACCCCACCTTTTTCACCTCAGCGTCTGCCATTTGTTGCTGAAAATCAAAAGAAGACTGAGTGAATGGTCATTGAATATGTGACCTATCTCACTTACTTCAAAGACTCACTCTAGTAAAAGGAGCAAAAGAAAAGAATAAAAGAGGTGTTGTTGACATCCTCTTGTTTCCTAATTGCAATCCAATGGATTGGGAATGAGTCATCGGCATTTCAAGGCCGCTGGTGGCCAAATTCAAATATCAAACCTTAACAGCCAAGCTAGCCAACCAAATCAAAAGGAAAGCCTTGGTTTGCCATAGGGAGAGGATGTAGAAGCTATCGCAAAGCAAGATCCCTCAAAAGTGGGTGGTCAAAGAAGATAATCTTGACTTGACCTCATCTTACATGGTCGGGCCAGGGTCTGCTAGAAGCGTCACTAGGAGTTTGGCCTAGACTCAATTACAAAAGTCTAATTCAAACTCTCATTCCAACAAGACTTCTGAAGGTCATGTCGACATTGACTCTAAAGATGATCCTATCATAGTCTTGGAAACAGAAGATAGCTTGTCTACTCCTTAGACATTGACATTGTCCTACCACCATCAATATACAGTGTTTATGGTTGAGGGGAGTGGAACTAACAAAAATGGAACTGATGATACTGGTGGTGACAAAGAGCCTAGTGAAGAGGATGCTGGTGAAAATGAAGATGACAATGTTAGTGATGTTGTCAAACAACAAGGAGCTAAGATCGACCATATGACAGTCCAATTGAAAATCTTAATGGATAAGATAGATGGTTTGATTAAAGCTTAAACAAATCCTCTTTTCGTTGATAGAAGAACAAGCAATGCTTAAAAAGAATACAACTAAAATTAATCTGCTTATGGCGCAAATCAAATACTCAATGCACAAGGTGACGGTTGCGAGTTCTTCTGGTGATAGTTTGTCAACCTTGGGTCTTCACACAGATCCTAAAAAGCATGAAACCTTCAAGGAGGTTAAAGAAGTACTGATAAAATCAAAGCTGGAGACTAGGATGAAAAAGAAGGGTATTACACCAAAGTACCCTCTGGAGTTTAATCATGTCCCATTTCCACTAGATTATAAGCTCCCCACTTTCCAGCCATACCTTAGGAAAGGTTACCTTATCAGCACATTGTGCATTTCAAATCACTTCCTGTAATTTTGCTAGAACTAAATGCATTGAAAATAAGGTTGTTTGTCGACCACTAAAAGGATTCACCTTTCATTGGTACAAGTAGTTGCTAGAACTCTCTTTCCTAACATGGCTAATCACAAAAGAAAAATTCTTGCTCTACTTCCAGGAGGAGGATCAGATAGTCACCTTTGCCATGCTCAGCAACACAAGGCAAGAAGACAATGAAACTGTACAATCCTTTATGAATAGATATAGAGCATTATCTTATAGATACTTGGGACAACCATCTTAAAGGGCAACAATTGAAATGTACAAAACCAATTTGTGACCGGAAGTCAAGGTTATTATATTTAGTCACAAAACTAAGTCTCTAACTTGATTAGTTAAGGTTGTCGCTGATGCAAAACTAATGGTCAAAGGGATAAGTCAAAAGAAGGCAAACTCTCTAAAAACAAAGTTATCTTCATCTTCAACATCAAAACCAAAAAAGAAGCAAGCGGTCTTCAATGTAAAAACCTTGAAACCTTTTCAGAAGCTTCAAAACACAAAAGTAATTAAACTAAAAAAGAGGAATATGAGAAAAGGAAGAAAACTAAGTATCCCTTTGATGGAGAAATCAAAGTGATCTTCCGGTCATTGATCCCAACTAATGAATAAAATTGAACTTTTACTAATGAAGAAACCTGAACAAACGGGTCGCAACAATGATCCCAATTGTTGTGCGTATCACTGGATGGTGTCACATCCTCTCAAAGAATGTTTCACTCTAAAAGAAAAAGTCTATGAGATATGAAAGAATAGAGTGATAACCTTTGATTGGAAGTTTGAACCTGCTCTGGTCAATATGATCTCCATCGGACAGTTTGCACCCGTTGTGGTACCTTCTCCACCAAAACCAACAATGGTTGAGTTTCATGTTGTTAATGCAACACATAATGACCAAGGTCTGATACTAGTCAAGATCACTTCATCAAAAGAAATGTGGGTCCACCTAGACCTAGTAAATGATGAAGGCTAGCAAAAAGTTAAAACCAAACCGACACTGACAAAAAGAAAGAAGGTTAAGAGGCAACTTAAAAACTTGCAAAGAGCTGCCCATAACCAATTGATCAAGTAAGAAAAACAAACTAAAAAGAAGAAGGAAAAGGCGATAGAAGCTTCTGCTTCACAAGAACCTTCTTAGTCAGTTAAAGGTCATTTTACCTGGGCTAACTTTATCAATGCAATCCCAAATGATGAGGAAGAACTACCAATATCCAGTTGCAATAAGATATCATGGGATGGTATACCTCCTAATTTGGATGATAAGAAAGACTGGTCAGACTTCTCTGTCTTTGATGATGATCAGTGGATTAATGATTACTTCGCCAATGATAATGATCAGTGGATTAATGATTACTTCACTGATGAATACCCCTCTGACGAGGATGAGAGTTTTGAACAAACTTTCGATCCTAAAATGGGTACACTCAACATTAAATATGCTCTCAACACATTGTCAGTGTCTTTTTATGATCTGAGATAGAGTGAAAGTGGTTGGTCAAGTGATCCTTCTTCTTTTCCACTACCTCCAAAACTTCATCCGTATCCTTGGCCTTTGGTTGAATCTGAATGGAAACCACAACAGCAAGTATTGTCCTCCGGTTCCCAGGTAGTGACCTCTATGCCAAATGGTTCTCTTGAAACAACTGTTGAGCCAACTTCTTCGAAGTCAAGCTTTGAACTAAGTATTCAACTCATTAAGTCCAAAGAAAATGGTGAGCCTGAGTCATACGATGAACATAATAACTCAGCATCAATAGTCCTGTTATACCTCATGAAGTCTTTTGAGTTCAGGATAATCTTTATGTTTAAGAAGAAGCAATGCTGTTGGCTTTCACTTTGGTAGTCGTTAGAACTTGTGCTCATGAACCCTTAATGTCTCAAGCCACTTCTGACAATATAAATAAAGAGGTAGGCTTGGAAGAAGTCAGCCAGCTCTTTGTTGAACCTGAAGAAGTCAATGCCATAAAAAGAGATACTCATTAAGAGATTGATAGAAACAACATAGTCAATGATGGCACTCTCTCTGGTCGCAACATAGAGTTAACTATGATAGATATTCTTCTTCTTATATAAACTTTTGGGGTATAATCCAAATGTAAATGTAACTTTATCGGAAGCAAATGCTAATGAAAAGTCATCAGAGCGATTCACGTATGATGTTGTTAAACACCTTAAGCACAAACCTACACGACCTCATACTTTTGATCTTTTGCAGATGTCTGAGGAGGCTTATAACAACTTCATACGAGCTCTACTAGCTTTAAATACCAATAATAAAACTCATGTAGGGTAAATCCATCAGATAAATAAGAACTATCTCAAAGTAAAGTCCAAGAGGCCTCAGAAGCAATGTATGGATTATCTTTCCATTCACAATGCTTCCAAGGCCAGCATCTCCTTCACCAAAGATGATCTCCTCTTAGGCAACATGAAGCACAGGGCCACTCTACTTCACGGCCTACATTAAGGACATATCTGTTCAAAGAGTTCAAGTTTACCTAGGTGTAACAACCCGCCCCGCACCATCGAGGTATTGTCCGCTTTGGACTTCCCAGGAGGTCACCCATCCTGAAATTGCTCTGACTCGAGCACGCTTAACTTTATAGTTTTTTATGGAAGTCCTCACGGTTTTGTCCTCAAAAGGCGCCTCGACAGTTTAGGACGGATTATTACTTATATTCTTTCATTTACATGTACTTTTTGGGACTGGGTCGTTACACTAGGCTCGACTGAACCTCATCACAATTATAACTTTTCAGGAACTCGGCATCCCAGTGAGCAAGCTATTTGTTGCCAAAACTTCAATCTAAGGCTATGATGGAGAAGTCTAGGATCCAATTAGCAAATTCAAATCTGGTTCCAATTGGGTGATCTAACTTCAAAAGCCACTTTACACGTGGTACAAATGTGTGCTTGCTACAACATCCTCTTGAGAAGGTGATTGCTTCATGACTTTTCCATAGTGCCCTTCACTCTTTATCAATGCCTTAAATGCATTGATGATGAAGGCAAGGTGCATCGCATCTTTGTAGATGAAAAGCCATTCAAAGGCAAGGATGTTTACTTCACTAATGTAACCATGTATCAGGAAAGACCTACAAAGTCTAAACCAAATGCAATCAACTCAACCAAGAAGGTAATGATATACCTCCTCCTGTTAGGAGAATGACACCAGCATGGTCTAATTCTTCTGTCACTTTCAGCCAACTCGTGCTAACATCACAATGTAGGGGTGAGTCATCCTATAGATCCATCAATAGATGGCCTCACTCTGTTAAAAAATGTGAAAGCCTTCCACACTACTCAACATGGATTCATCTATGCTGGATAGACTTAAGGTTGGCCCTCACATCTTGATAATAGCAATGGAGTTCCAAACGCTCAATCAAATGTCTCAAATTGTTTCATCCATTGAAGTAGCACTCTATTGTATACACGAAAGATCCAAATAGATGCGCCTGGTGCATGTTGTCTCAGTGGTCAGAGATTTAGACTCTGAGGATGTTGAAAAGGTGGACACCTGCATGTTCTCTTTTGTCCACTCTTTCCATGGCCCACTCTATCTCAAATCTATGATTTCAGAGGTTCTTACTTCTTTATACCTCCGTACTTGCAATGTAATTGCTCAATAGTCTTCCATCGAGCCAAAGATGCTTCTACTTTTTATCCTATTGACAGAATCACCAGTGATGGGAGAATAAGGCTTGACAATTATAATCATGTGGTCTACAACATGATGAAAAACATGGGCTATAATCTCAAGAAGCCCATTGGCCTCGGTATAATCTAAAGAAGCTCATTACTTCGAAATGAGTGGAAATGGAGTTTAGGTCCTTTTTGACGCCTTCACTCAAGCCAGTCATAGAATTGAACAGCTGTGACATTACATAGGATACGTTCCTTGCAACAACATTCCTAAGCCAATCCAAAATTTTAGAGCAATGTCTATTGTCTTCACCGAGGGCTACGACTTCGATAAATCTTAAAGATTGTTGTCTTCTAAGATCCTACTGATTGGGCTGATTTTTAGCTTCTTGAAGGGGCAATTGGTGATGACGACACAATGTCACAAGTCACTAAATGTTGGCCACCTGAACTAAATGAAGAAATAGATCCATCTCAGCATACACATTAAGAATGTTTAGCCCTTGATATTAAAGCTAAAGAGCCTAAAACGCTAAATCCATGGAAAGGGAGTAGGCCTTAATTTAAACCCCCAAATGAAACCCTGAAAGGTTTTGTGGAGTTGGAAGCTTCCGAAGATACTATGGAAGAACCTCCTCCCGAACCTCTAACTAAGGACCAAGTAAAGAAATAAACTTAGGTACCCTAAAAAATCCTTATCCTACCTTTGTAACCTCTCAAATCTAGGAGAAGGAACTTAGCGTGTATGTGAGTTTCTTGCAAGCATTTATAGATCGTTTTTCATGGACCTATGCAGAAATGTCAAGTCTAGTTCCAAAAGTTTTTGTGCACAAGTTGAACATAATAGACGATGCTAAACCTCTAAAGCAGGAAGAAAGAAGGACGAAACCAAAAACAATAAAACCATAGAAAAGAAGTCCAAAAACTTAGAGATGTGTGCTTCATCTGTGAAGAGCGGCGTCCCGACTGGTTGGCTAACATAGTGCAAATCACCAAGAAGAAGGGGTAAATCAGAGTCTGCATCAACTTCAAAGATTTAAACAAACCTTGTCCCACAGATGATTTCCCACTAACCATTCCAGAAATCATGATTGATAACACTTTTCGATTGGAAAGAATGTCATTCATGCACTGGTTTTTGGGTTATAATCAATTTAAGATGTATAAGGAGGATGAAAAGCACACATCCTTTTGAACCTCCTTTGGCGTGTATTGTTACACTATCACGCGCTTAGGCCTCAAATATGCTGGAGCCACATATCAAAGGGCGATGATGAAAATTTTCAAAGACAAGCAACACACGTTGATTGAATATTATGTTGACGATTTGGCAGTCAAAAGCAAATAGAAGTAAGACCATCTAACTGATCTTCACAAAGTCTTTGAAAGGTTGCAAAAATTCAATTTTTGAATAAACCCTGTGAAGCATTTCTTTGGAGTATCCTCTGCAAAATTCTTTGGATTCGTGGTTCGAAAAGGTGGTATCGAACTGGATCTAGTCAAAATCAAAGCCATATTGGAGTTATCTTTTCCAGGAACTCTAAAAAAACTCACAGGATTGCAAGGCAAACTTACCTACATCCACTGGTTCATCTTAAACTTATCCGGGAAGTGGAGGGCGTTTTCCATACTCATGAAGAAAGCAGTTCAATTTGTATGGGATAAAGCTTGTGAAAATGTCTTTTAAGATATCAAACAGTATCTCACAAATCCACCAGCTCTTTCATCTTCGATTCTAGGAAAAACTTTCATCCTTTACACTCAAGCTCTTAATCACTCCTTGGGGGCATTTTTAGCTTAAAAGAATTATGAGGGTAAGGAGGTGGCTCTTTACTATTTGTTACGAATATTAGTCGGAGCTGAACATAACTATCACCTAGTATAAAAAGTATTGGAAATTTATACTAAAAGTATACTTTTATGTATTTGCCTTTGACTGATTTATTTATTAGTAAAGTTTGTCTTTTCATCTTAATAAGAGTTTGTATAGGCAAATGGTTGCATTGTTATTTATTATGCATGTGTGTGTATTTTATTCTATAAAGTAAATATGTTGGTGTCTAAAGTTCAGCTTACACACGTAAGACTTGTTTGTCGGTTCTTACAGAATATAAGTTGTTATTCACAATCTAGATGGAGTTGAACACATCATCGGTATGATTGTAGCATGATATTTTAGCAAGCTTATCTTGACTGCGGGAAATAATAAAGTTTTGACTCATTATGCTAATATACTTTGTGTGTATTGAATAGGACCACTTTTAGGTTTATTATCTTTATGTTGACTATTTAAGTCGATTAACATCCACTTGGTTATTATGAGTGCTTGTACTCTTAATAACGATTTAAATAATGGACACATACATTTAGTGTTTGTCATTTTGATTTAGGAGTGAAACCTTTTATGGGTCAATAATCTCAGTAAATTGGATGACTACACTACACGTATGGTGGATATTAACTTATCGATGGAACCCATGTCCCATAATAGGGATTAATGATATCTCCTTGATGAAGCTTATAAGTTCTGATTACATCAAACCCTGCAAGTGAACTTTGTGTTCGATGTATCAAATACGTTAAGTGTAAGGTCTCAAGGGATTATAAAGATATCGATTAAATATAGATGTCAATAATTATTTAATCGATGGATATTAGAGATCTTAATGTGGGGAGATTAATAAGCATTTAATAACAAGATGCTCAAAATATTACTTTAAGAATAAAGATAGGAGTGATGAGTCTTTAAAAATACATATTTTTATATACATTTTAGACCATTTTAAGAACTTATGAACTTGAAAGAGCCTCATTTAGTGTGACCTAGTGGTTTCAAGTGTTTTAAATTCATTTTAGTATTTCTCTACATAATTTGTTTAAAAATCACACTTTTTGCATACATTCATGCAACCTGCCATTTTTGGAAAGTCTATTTTTGGAAAGTTTTGTAAAAATAATTTTTCTCATGGATTAAATTTAATTTTCATCATCATTAGTTCATTCATATCAAATTATAAAGAATGATGTACATTTTTATTATCATTTCATGAGAGATGGGCCCACAGCCATGCATTTGTGATGTTAGGGGTAAAATTATCTTTTTATATGAATTCATATTTGTTTTGCAGGAAATTGATGATATGGGTCCTATTTGTAAAAAATTGAGGCAAGAATTGATTTTCAAGAGAAAGGAGAGCAGAATTGAAAAGAAAAAAGAAATTGGAAGAAAATTGCAAAAAAGTTGGCTTCATGGTCCCACACACACATGCACATGTGTGGAGTACACTTCTAAAACATCCAAGATGGGGTCCATTTATTTGTTGTACATTTTAAAGAGATTTTGAAGAATATCTCATTAAAGATGGATAAGGAAAGCCATATAGGAGTTCTTTTTTGGAAAAGAAGAAGACATAAAAGAAAAAAAATTAAAAAAATGCCAAGAAAGCTATTCCATGTCCAACACATGTTTTGGATCAGATTTTGATTGAAAATTTGAAGGAAAAAAAAATCAAGGGAGAGTTATCTAGAAGATCTCTTCAAGTTTGGAGCCAACAAGGAGAACTTTCTAAAAAAGGAAAGTTGACAATGTAAAGAGATAAAATGGGAAGTTCTACATCTCATGTAGGCCAAATTTGATTCCAAGAGAGGATTCTTATTCCTAAATTATCTCTTAAAAGATCTCAATGCAAGGTGGCACATACAAAAAAGGAAAGAAGCATCCAAGAGGGACTTCCGAACAAAGTAAGCAAGGAAAGAAAAGAAAAAAAAATAGAAAAAAAATTCCAAAAGATATCTCATGCCCAAGTCATTGTTTAGGACCCTTCTTCTTTCTCTGTTTTTATTATTTTTAAAATTTTAGGTTTGAGAAGGAGTAGGACTTGAAAAAGTATAAATATGGCACCTCTCTCCCATATTCTTCATGGAAGAATTACCCACCCCCACCTCTAGATTTCTACACTCCATCTCTCCCTCTCTTGTTCTCTACATTATAAGTCATCAAGGAGGCTTAGCTCTAAAGCCACACCACCAACCTTGAAGTGTCAACTAGAAGGAGGAATTCTCATCCATCCTAGTATATAATTGTTTGCTTTTTATTTTCAATCTTTTTTAAAACAATTTCATGCTAGTAAAATTCGTTTCTTTTTAATTGTTGTTGTCTTTGATTTTGTGGTGTTCATAATTTTAGTTTTGTTTGTGATTGGGTTAATTTTCATTCTTATTTAAATATTGGGATAGAATTGGAATCACAACTAACAACCCATCTTAATAACCTTTTTAATATACTTTGTTTCTTTGGATACATTGTATGTTTGGAGGCAATGCAAGATGGAGTTAAAGAGGTTTGAGTGAAAAAAGATTAGAGGCCAACTCTGAAATTTATTTCTACATTGAATGGAGATTTGTTACTCTCACTTGGATTGACGACCCAAGATGAAGAATAAGACCCTAGGACAACACTTCTAATCTTTTTGAGCAAAAATTAAGATAAGGAATTGAAAAGAATAATATACCGCCTTTAACTTCAGTTGTTTACCACCTTTGACTTCCTATTATTATCGCCTTTGACTTCTTGTAATTTTTTTTGTATTTTTTGCACTTTTGTTGTTTTTCTTATTATGTTCATATTAATTTTAAGTTTTGTTTTTGCATAGTTTGATAGTTCAATTAGTGTTCATTGCAAGTATTTTCATATCATAGAATTTTGTGCATATTTAAGTTGATGAAAATTAAGCTTTCAAATCTGAATTTGATAATTAAAATCAGACTCAATACACAAACAGCATAACTTAACAGCTTCAACAACTGTAAAAACAGTTTTTAACAAAAAGTCCGAAGTGGGTGGACTAGTCAAATCATAATATTTTTCTTTGAAACTTAGTAATATTAAAGTTTAGGATGTAGTCTTTCATTCTCTAGAATTTCAAATCAAAATAATTTTAGAAGGTTTGTGAACGAGAGATTTAAACTTTGCCAATTAGTTAGCTCAGATCAGAATTTCTGCACAGAATTTTGCAAAGTTGTTGTATTCATGCATTCATAACTTTTTCGTTTTAGATCCTTTTTCACTTCTGTTTTTTTTTATTAGTTTCTTGCATCAGTAGAGCATAAATTCCAGGTATTAAACTTAGATTTATGATGCATTAGAATAGTTCAAATCATGCATAAAATTTGCATCAGCATACTAATTTTTCAGACTTAGAATTTTTCAGCATCTCATGGCATGCATTGCATTACTAATTTTACGAACTTTCTAATTTTAAATTTTTTTTCTCATTTTATGTTTTTGATTGTTTTAGATAATTTTCAGAATTAAATATCTTTCTAAACTTGTTTTAATTGATGATTTTAAATTGGAAAGTTTACTATTTTTGAAAATTCTAACTTAGGAAAGTTTTTAACTTTTGTTTATTTTATTTCTAACATTGTTTAGTTTAGTTAGTTTTTAATTTTAGTTTTTATTTTTGGAAGTTCTAACTTGTGTTTTACTTTTGTAGAAACTTTAGTTTTATTTTAGGAATTTTTAGATTTAGGTTTTTTAGATTTAGGAAAATTTCTTTTCTTTTTATTGGTTTGTAATTAATTTAATTTTGGTAAGTAGGACGCTTGTTTTTGTTAGATTTTAAACTAGGCTAGTTTTAGATTTTTATTCAGGGAAGGTACAAGTTGAAAAAAGAACCTTAAAATACATAACTCCCTGCGGATTCGACCTTGTACTTATCGGGATATTACGACATCATGGTTCTGTACTTGGAACTCACAATCAAGGAGTGCAATTATAATTCTTTAGTAGACTGAATTGTAATTTATGAAACTAGGATTCCAATTTAGGTCAAATTAGGGTTTCCTATTTCCATAGGAAGCTTGTTTCTTATTTCCTTCTAAAGGTCCCTATTGTAGCTTATAAATATTTGCTATTGTTTTCTAGAAAAAACACACAAGAGAAATCTCATTTTTTTTATAGCAAAAAGAATTCACAAAAGAGGCCTACACTCCAGTACGAGTTCGAGCATAGAGGAATACAGTAGAAGGTCTTGAGATTTTCGAATTACTATAAGACTAAGATTAAATTAGAGAGATCTTTCAGGTATGGTTCTTGAATCATTATCATCTAAAGTTATTTCCATAGTAATATGTGCGCAATATCTAGGGACCTTGGCGGCTACTTCCGAATGAAAAGAATGTCTCACATTGATGTTCGCGATACATAAATTACGTCTCTACATCCTCTCCAATGTAGTGTACTTAGTTTCCAACATCAACCCATTAAAGACACTTGTGACTAAAGCTGGCACATTAAGTGATCATCTAGTCAAATCGTCTATTCTACTCTCTCAATGTGATATCAAATACACTCTTGTAAAAGCGGTAAAAGGACAAGCTCTCGCTGATCTTTTAGCAGAATATCCATTTTCTGATGATTCTAAATTCAAAGACAATCTCCCTGACGAGCCAGTCTTCTTTGTTTAACAAATATGGAAACCCACCAGTGATCCAGACTTACATTGGATCATGCATTTTGATGGAGCTTTTAGAACTAATGAGTTAGGAGATCAGGGGTGGGAATCATTTTTTGCGACCCAAAAAGATTCTAGGTCCCTCATTCTTTCTCATTAATTATGTTTTGTACAAACAATGTGGCAAAATACACATCATTGATTATGGGTCTTGAACTACCCTTGAAGCCAAGCATCAATATGCATGGAGTCTATGGAGATTCGCAATTGGTAATCAAACAAATAAATCTTGAATATGAAGTGAAGAAACTAGATTTGCTTCCTTTCTTCAATAAAGCTTGTGGACTTAAGAGATTCATGTTGATCGAATTTCACTATATCCCAACACATCAAAATGTCTAAGCAGATGCACTAGTGAGATTAGCGGCATCAATGTTAATCCGCGAGAATGACAAAATGGCAGTGGAAGTACTCGAAAGAAAACTTCTGCCTCCACTTGACACCTATGAAGTAGTAACAGATTACATTGATGTGATCAAGAATCAAATTTCATCCTTCCAAAACTCACTTAGAGACTGGAGAGCCCCTTTCATTGATTACATTCTCCATGGAGTCGTACTAGAAAATGCTAGGACATAACTATTATTCAAAGACGAGCTCTAAAATTTCACTTTGATTTGCCTTCAAAGACTCTCTACCGCAAGTCACATGATGGAGTTCTTCTCCATTGCTTGTCACCAAAGGAAACAAATCAAGTACTCAAAAGAAGTTCATTCCAACCTATGCAGCACTCACCAAGCCAAACCAAAGCTTCATGATTAGATTTGAAGGTTAGGCTACTACTGACCTACCATGGTGTTTGATAACATCAATTTTGCAAAGAGGAGCAATGAATGCCAAATCCATGGCAATTACATTCGTCAACCACCTAAATATCTGCATCCTACATCTACCCCTTAGCCATTTGAGGCTTGGGGTATGGACATCATTGCCAAAATCAATCTACCATCAAAACATAGTCATTAATTCATCTTAGCCACAACATATTACTTTTCTAAATGGGCAAAAGAAGTGCCTCTTGCAGAAGTCAAAATAGAAACAATCCTCAACTTCTTGAAAACTCATATCATTTGTTGTTTAAGGTGCCTAAATGTTTACATCATAACAATGGTCTTCAGTTTAACAATGATCAAGTACGGAATCCATTAATGTCCTTCTACAACATACAACCCTCCAACTAATGGACTTGCAAAAGCTTTCAACAAGACTATTTGCAAAATTATGAAGAAAATGGTCTCTGATAACAAAAAGAGTTGAAGTACTAAACTTCCTATGACTTTATGGGCCTACAGAATTATAGTCCGTGGTCCAACCAAATCAACACCATATGACTTGCTTTATGGCTGTGAAACTATCATACCTTTGGAAATCCAACTTCCTTCTCTTATTTTAGCTATGATAAACAAATGCACTGAAGAAAAGAATGCCAAGCTCAAACTTCAAAAGTTAGAAAACCTTGATGCAAAAATGCTTGCTACTCAACAAAGCATCGAGCTATATCAAGCTCATATGACCAAGTATTTCAACAAGAAGGTCAAATAAATAGCTTACAAGAAAGGAGACATAGTTTATCACGACTCAAGCTCGAGAATCACGGGCTTAGGGTAAACCCTGAGGTATGACACATGTATTCTCGTGCAATTCACACCCAGACTGAAGTCTGAATGGAATTACACAAGGGATATTCACTTTAAACTGACATCAGTCCAAGCTTCAATATGCAGAAACCTATTAATATCGTTTATAATTTTTCACTTTTCATTAAACAACTCACAAGTATCATTCCATCAATGAAATAGTTCAAATCTTAATATTTAGAGAACATAAGATTATTATATTAATTATACTCATCACCTGTACAACCTAAACATGATATGCACATATATGCATCTATGCAAAGGATAAGCATTCTATGTAGAAAAGATAAACAATGAAGTACAAAGAAACAATGGACATTCGTAGAGGAGTCAGACTATGCAGGTAATAATCTATATGGATGCAAATATATGCATATGCTAAAAGTTCCAAAATACCCAAAATACTCATTCCTAAGACAATAGTGTGTCACTTTCGGCCTGTGGATTAATTAGTAAGCTTCTATTATCCATTCATTAGAGCTTGAAGGAACTACTGTGTTCTTTTCCTGACTCCTAGGTCTATGCCAAATCGAGATTGGGAACTGGGCCTAAAACACCATTAGACAACTATGAATAATACCATTTAGCAAAGTATAAGCATAATTAAGGTAATACGTGTTGTATCTAAAAGAATTAATGACAAGTGATCAATAGAGGTCAATTTAGTATGCTACGTAGGTTGTGTATTGAAACAAAGCATGATATAAAGATCAATAAGTGAAAATACATTTTATTTGGCTACTATATTTGCCATATCTTTCCTCTAAGGATCTTTATGTTGAGAACACCATTTACCGGGCTAAGATACGAATGGGTCTTTTCATACATGGAGTCCAGAAACTCCAAAGGCACACTGCAGTGGCACCGTTCATTTACTACACCAAAGTCAACCCCATGGGGCATCACAAGGTTGAAGTTTAGTAGAGCCAAACCCGTTCTATTCATAAAATTGAACTTGAGTAAATCGTGCAATTCATTCATTGAGAATAATACAATATAGGATACATTTAATTCATTCGTTCAATTTGTTCTTACTCAATTCAATGTCAATGTCGATATAAAACATAGGTTCAAGTAGAATCAATTCACACTATGATCATTTCAATTCATATTCATTCCAATAATAGAAGGCAATACAATAATTGAATATGCTATGCAATTCAAATTAATAGAATCAAGTTAATTTACAAATCAACCCTAATTTAGTTATCCATTGTTTTTAACCGTACATGATGATGTAGTTTTAAGTTATCCGATACACAGTTGTCTTCTTTTAGTGTCACATTGTATCAAGGATGTGTATCGAAGTCCTTAAACTGACACTCATGGAAGGTGCTTAATAAATGGACAACAGCCTATGAACAAATCTTAGCCCTCAAGATCCTTCATGGTGTTTAGTTATTCCATTGGGCCAATGAATAGGGTAAAGGGATCTAAGAACTGAGGTCCTACAAAGGATGTCCTTAATTAATCATATAGTTCAAGGTGTCTTTGGCTTAACCGTGTTTGTTCCGCAGTTTAGTTGTGGATTGCATACGGCTTAACCATAGTTTACACTACGGCTGAGCCGTAGTTTCAATCCTGTTCACCCGCACCTACGGCCGAGCCGTAGAATAGCCTATGACTTAGTTGTATGGTGTCTACGGCTAAGTCACAGCTAGGCTACGACTTAACCATAGCACATTCCACAGCTTAGTCGTGGCTTAGTTGTAAAAGAAATCTATAATTTTTAGCTCTCTAGAAAGCTAGCTGTAGTGCAGGCTTAGCCATAAGCTTCAGATTTTTTAAAATTGATTCAGTATAAGGTTCATTTCACTACAGAAGCTTTACAACTCAGTTTCCACTATGGTATCCTTACTCCATTCAATCATTTTAGAATTCCAAATTTACCTTTTTGATTCACATTTCATCATCATTACTGAAACCTCAACACACTATGGAAGTTTAAAAAAACGAAGTCATTGGGGCTGGATGCACAATAAAGATTCCATAAATTAATATTAGATTTATAATAAGCATGAAATACCAACATGCATTCAACAAAAATTAGCTTATACTTGACTTTGATTTTAAGTTCCACTACTACTTCTTCTCTTGACTCGGTTGAGAAAAAGAACCCACTGTTCTTGGCTTAAAATGACATGCATGTAAGAAATGATAAAGAAGATGAGTACATGTTTAAGAAATGAGTCTTCTTGATTCCCTAAACCCAAGAATTCTGTATATTAGGAAGTGATCTTACCATAGTAATCAATTAGAAAGAAGTCCTTGAATCCTTTACTTCAAAGAGTGAGGAGAGTTAGAAGATAATGGGAATGGGAGAGGAGAGTTCCATACAACACATGCAGGATGTAAAACCTTCAATTGTTGATAGAAATGGTGAGGAAGAGATGAAGTGAAGAGGAACGAAGAGCTGCAACAGTTGCAAAAGAGGAGGGGACGAATGAAATGGGTATTGAAGCCCATTCTAGCATATATATATATAACTTGAGGTTTTATAAGAAGGTCCTCTTACAAGAGGTTATTACATTTTAAGTCATTTGAAGGTCTAACTAAGTCAAATGAAGTCTAATACATTTGAGTCAAGTACAAAAGTTGACGAGCTCAACAAGACAAATGTGATGTTGTCAATATGATGCATGTATGATGTGAAACCATGAATTCTAACATTATGAAAAAGGGCTTTCATTTACTAGATAAAGTTAAACCCGACCCAAACTACCTATCTGTGACCTAAACTTAACCCCATTGGACTCCACAAGATTAAAATAGACTTATTGAAAATAAAACATGTTAATTAGCTGGTAATCACAATTAATTACTCGCTAATCAAGCTAAGCTTAGGTCGGAGTGTTACATAGTCCTTGCAGTCAAGAGGCCCATGTTCTCCACATACATGACAAAAGGCAAATTTGAATCCAAATGGGAAGGACCTTTCATTATCGACAAGGTCTACTCCAACGACGCATACACACTCCTTACATTTGAAGGAGACAGATGCATGATGCCTATCAATAAAAGCTCCTAAAGAAGTACTATGCATAATGCCATTGGTATATCCAAACCATGTACAATGTACATTCTCATCCCAAAATCCTTCATTTTCGATCATTAATGCCTATGGCTCCTAACCAAAATCCCTCAAACTGTACAAAATGACTGCGAGGATAATGTCATTTTACTACTCTAATCAACTCTCATTACTTATACAATGTCCTAACAAGATTCCTTGCAACATATTGCAACATAGATTAAGTCCTTTTTAGACCTTGTATAGTAAAATTTAGTAATATGGAATAAGTATTTGGCAGACCCCATGTGGCTAACCCTCAGTTGTATAGAAAAAGTCTTTTTGCAATCCCTGTATGGTTATCTTTAGTTCTATGGAATATGTCTTTTTTGCAGTCCCTGTATAACCAAAGTCCAAGCAAAACCCAAAACCAAATTTTTGTCCTAAAGAACAAGTCAAGGACCCGCCTCACACATGGGCAGCTGATAACGTCCACTTTGTTTGACCCCTTTTGATATCCAAAAGGATTAAGTTATGGACCCTGGAGAAAGCCTCACACATGGCCACCAGATAAAGTTCACTAATATGATTCCTTTTCCTTTTTATTTATAGATCCAAAAGATCGTAAGTCACACTCTATACAAGACTGAGAAAGCAAACCATACATATACCAAAATCATCCATACAAACTACATCAAACATCCCTACAAAATCAAGCCAAACATTCTTCACCAATGACAAAATGGAGCAAAAGAAAAGCAAAATTTTCTATTGATAATCATTTGAAGTTTTATATACAAAGAATGAAGTCAAAAAATACAGTCCCATCAAGGCTATTCAAATAAGAAGAACCAAACAAGAGTGACAATAATGAGACTTAGTCCAGGACCTTCTCAAGTCGTCTCCTTGCTTTCAGAGCTACTTCATTCAAGACATGCCTTTTGTAGTGCACATAAAGTGGGAGAGTAGCATCAATGTCAATCTCATCTAGCTTGAAATTCATCTAGCTCTCGAGGGCTTGAACAAAACTGTTCAAGGCTATTTGCGTCACCCTTACTTTGGTGAAAAGATTATCTTTATCTTTGCGGGCCCAATTCTTTGAACTAGACTTCTCCAAGCCATTTATGGTGCATAGAAGCTTCAGAGCATCATTTTCCAAGGCTAAAAGTTGTTACTACAATGTGGTGATTTGTTGTTGTAGGCATTCATATTCTTTTCGGCACATATTCATTTCTTGTGCCAACTGGACATTTGTGTCATCCACCACTTTGACTTCTTCTATAGTACTTTCAATTTCAGCTGCCAACTAAACTCTTTCTATCAAGACATCATCTTGGAAGGCCCTGGCATAGTCCACACCACTATCCTAGGCAGCTTTTTCCTTAAGCTTGCTGAACAAGACCATGAAAGCATCTTGGAAGCTGCTCAAATCGGCCCTAAGAGCAGAGCATACCAGTAACTTAGCCAACGCCATGTAAGTCAATATCTTCTTAGTTATACGACCCTCTTGCAAGATTGTATCTAAGATACTATAAACATCATCCTCATGGTTCCCTTGATGGCAAAATTGGGTCTGGTCATCTCCAAATAAATTCAGCTTTTGATGTGTGGAGGAACCTAATTCACTCCCTTGTGAATTTGACTAAGTTCGGGAGCCCGAATGGTCATCCTCTCCCTTTTCAGCATTTGCACCCGCACCCCCATGAATATTAATCCTTCTTCATAAGCAAAGAGTCAGTCATGTGATCCCTATGAAGACAAGGTGGCAGAAAGATCCCGATTTACATGTGTTGTTACTGTAATGTTCAATAATACTATGTGGGAACCTTTGCCCTTCGCAGTTGAAGCCTCGCCTGATACTTTTGCCTCAATTGGGCCTTCGGTTCTTTTCTTAGGTGTTAGTTGCTCCGCTCTAAAATCCATTCATGAAGGCGTCATGGCCCTAGGTGGCATGAAGTTGTAGGTGACTGGCATGGCAGGAACGTCATCTTCCACAAGATCCACAGCCTTATCTTCAAGAGCCAATTTCCGTTGAGCAGGAGGGACGGTCTTCATGGTAACTGCCTCAGTGAGGATCATTTCAATATTAACGTCCTCTTCAACCGCACCAACAGGTTCAACATTTTGCTATGTTTGAACATCGAGAGTTGTACCAATCCCTGGCACATCGTTAGCGGCAAGCTCCACTTACTTATGGTCTTGATCCTAAATTAAGACTCACCAAAGGAATCACACTTATACTACTGGGGGCATAGTGCAAATGGCTGGCAAAACAATTGCTAATGACAACTCTGGATTACTGTTTATGCTTTTGGTCAACGAATCTAAAAAAGAGGGATCTTCCATGGCCCTGCACAGGTCTTTCTTCAGAAACTATTTAGAGATGTCTTGAAGAGTCCACTATGAATGGAGATGTTATCCAAATTAATTGGAGCTTCAAGACCCTATCTCTAATGACTCTTCAAGCGGTGACTCGAAAGTCATTCTCACTAACGTGGGAGGCACAACAGAGGCACGTTGATTCATTTGGGTACCTAAAAGGAACCAAGAAAAGGAGGCACAAATCAAGATGCTATAATAAAATTTTCAATATTCGACTTAAGGGTTACCTCAAGAGCTAGCTCTGTAGTAACTCCCTCAGCGGTGCTCGGAACTACTTCTTCTTCCATCACTACATTAGTAGTTGGCCCCTTAGAGGCCCTTACTAGAATCTCTTGTTATTCGGCTTGAGGGACAATATCTCTTTTAAAAACAAGCATCTCTGCCGTAGTGGGATGTAGACCACTCTTTGGTTCTCCCCTAGAGACTCACTCACTAACTCTGTTAATGTCAATCTCTTCCCTAACAGTAGAACCTAGGTGAACTTTGCTGCTGCTCACTGGTTCATAAGCTGGCTCCATGGTTATATTATCGCTTGCTACCTTATCAATGGTAGTGGCAACACCCACCATCATCGCTAGATTTTTCCTCAGCAATGGACTATACAGGCATGTTGTTGCAGTCTTTCTTCCAGACTCAAGCGTCATTGCTTAGTCAAAGATATCTCTTTCAAAATCAAACTCGATATTGATGTTGATATCTGTTCTTTCTTTAGTAGTGGGAGTGTCAAGATTACTTCCCCTCTCATTAGCATCATTGGAGGCATACTCTTCCACGATCTTGGCCACCTCCTGTGAGACTCCTTCAATGGCTGAAGTCTAAACTGGTGAGGCTGCAAGCAAAGTGAAAATTTCAAGACAAAAAAAAAAAAAAAAAAGAACAAGTAAAAAATATCATAAAAGAGATATTTACTAGCTCTTACCCTTTGGGAGCAATGAGTTCCAGGGCTCATAGCTTTCCTCTTATTTGATGGAGTTCCTTTGCCTCTGAAGCTTTGGATACACTCTTTGAGTGTATCGCCAAAAGCTTCCTATGAAGAATTGGACCAACTGGAGGTTTTAACAATAAAAACCATAAGTGGCCTTAATTCGACAGTTATCTCTGTGGATTACACTGCCTCTGTTGGACTTAAAGTTACATGTGTCTTTGTTGGCAAGGAATCAATAGTAGTCTCTAGAAAATTTTGGCAAGCCATGTCTGCCTTTATGGTTGCACACAGATAGCTTGTTCCTCTTCAAATCTTATGGTCTGCTTGCCAACTTATACCTTGGTCCTAGCAGAACTAGAACCAAACGAAAATCCAATGGACCTCTACTAACTCGCCTGGCCTCAACAAGACTTTCCCTCTCTTGAAGGTTTTCATTAATGGCCTGCTATATCCTCGCTGCAGTAACATTGGAAGGAGTTAGGTAATCCTCATCTTCTTCACCTTTCAATGAACATTAGGCCTTGTAGAGTTTGATGGGATGAAATGATCTTTCTCCGCCTTCTCTCTTTTCTTGTAAATTGGCGGAACACACCATTTGACACGAGGATTGCTTGCTAGCATTTCTACAGTGGCAGTAATACTCTTGTGTGAAACCATTTGTGTAGCTAACATGGGGAACACGTGGATGGCCAAAATGAGCTTTGGTACCAAAAGCTTGGTAAAACTCCTAGGCATTTCTAGCATCCTGTAAAGAGCCAAGTGTGCCCCAAATGCGGCCAAGCACTTCCACCACAGCCTGGTAAAAGCAAGATTATTTGCAAAATCTGGTGGGTACATAAGTTTGGATGTTAATGTAGGCATTCTTCCTATACACCAAATCCGTAGGTCCTAAGCTAAGGAGCCAACTTTCCTCTTCATTTGAAAGGTCAATCAGAGGCTTTACACCATTTTTGTGCGGTTTGAAACTTCAATGTTAGGTACAGAGGAACAGGAGGCGACGGGATTATTAAAATTATACAAGTGCTAGCGTAATTCAATCAAAACGTGGGTATTGATCAAACAGCTTCCACCCACCACGCCTTCCATATAAATACTTCCTGGTGCACCACTATGCAAATGAAGCCTATTGTAGTGGTATGTAAACTAGGTATATAGTAGGTGCTTGGCATAATATCAGTTAAAGGATTTTCTTTCTTTGACTATAAAGGCTGACAGCTTCAACTCTGTTGACATATGTGCCATAGAAGCAAGACCGAGAGAAAGCCTATGCCCAAATGCCATTCGGAGCGCAATGTATATGCAACCAAGCTTGATTTCACTATTAGCACTCAGAAAGAGAACATATGATAGTAATGCTGTCAAAAATGCAGTAAGCCAGGATTTCATTTACAAACCCATATATTTGGCAAAAATATACGACATGAAGTTTGGTTCCTCATGACAGATAGACTTTGGTGGCTTCTAGTGATCTTTGTAGGGAAAAACCACCCTCCACTTATAGTATCCCTCATTTGAGAATAAATAGCTTGTAGCAGTTTTCACCTGCTCCATCCATAGGGAAATTTTAACCCCAACTTCGATTGCTTGTCTAATTCTAGTCTTCAAAAGTGAAAAGGAGGTAACAGGCAGCCTAAAATTCGTTATCCATGGTGGCCAATTCTACATTTGATGGAATGGTCTTATTGTAGAGCTTGCCATAGGTGATTTCTTCATCTCCTATAAAGAAAATCCTAGCTCCATGTTTGGAGTGATGAAGGTGTTGGTTGTAATATATTACAATTCAAGAATTACCTTGCATATGTTCTTGTTTTCACAAGGTATGCTCTGAGTAGTGGCATTCACAACTTAAAAAAATACCAACTGCTCTTAAAGTGTCTTCACAATGGCACTTGATCAAGGTTGTCCAATTCTGCCATTCTCCAATGTAGTTAAACCATCCATGGGACATGTGTCCTTGCCAACCCAGGCACTACCATCTTAAGTATGGATGCCGAGCCTTACTGTCCGAAGTTGTGAAATGGTAGTATCGACTTCAAGATTTAGAGTACAGGGGTCCAAGGCCTTTACTTCAAATCTAGGAATCTTTAGAAAGTAATATGAATGCTGGAGCATAAATTTGCCAGTCTTAAAATGGACATGGTGCTTTATCCATGAAAAAGGGTCTGATCTTGCCAGGATGGTCGGAGTCATTGTCATCACGCTCGGGTTCCTTTTCACAGATCAAGTGGTGACCACTTCATGAGAAGTTTCTACCATGTCCAAATACCAGTATTTTACACCCCCATTTGGCTGTTTCATCAACTCCCTTGTAGCATTAGCAAATATGTAATGGGGTTTCTTAAATCTCACTTAGTTGTTATTCATCTAATTGGTGTTGTTAACCGAACACCAATAGGTGTACCTATTTCTCACGGCCAATGTTCTAGTTCTTTGATTATTCAAATTGGAGGGAAAAAATTCATTTAGGTCTCTTGTATCTGGACTACTTTTAGCACAGGTCTTGGAATGACTCTTTGACACTCCAGAAGATGAAGTGGTGGGGCGCTTTGCCTTTTCTATTTGAAGAACAAAAAATATAAAGCTTCAGTAACAATAAAAAATGACTACAACATGGAATTCTATCAAAATTTCAACAACATCTCCCCTTAGCAAAAGGCCAAAAGGAGAAAATAATACTTAGTTCTGAGAATAAGAATTGGCATCAAGGTGCACTTATATCCTAAAACTGAGGATCCCGGTCCAAACAGATGTTTAAGCACCTTAAGACCTTTTAGGGGCAATTTGGTGCACACTCTAGCACAAAGGATGCAATATCCAATGCATGGAATGATGTACAGGACAAGCAAAGCATGACAGTAGCTATACGCATCACAAAGCACAAACAATCTCAACATGTATGAGAATGCAACATGTAAAGGTAGATGGCATGTTTTCAATAAGATAACGGCATCAGTTCAAAACATTGAAGACAAAAAGCATATGCTAAGGGTCTGATGGTAACCATCTCCGGTCATTTTTCGTGGTTCCATTAGACTACCTATAACTATTGGAGACTATTTTATTCTCTCCACTCAAAGTTGAAGGCAACAAAAGGACTCAACATTCCTAAGATGGCATCCCCAACACACAAGCAAACTACTCAAACATGTACTTTAACTGTGGTTTTTATCTTAGCAACCAACGTCCCATGTGTTGTTTTGCTATGATGGGATCATTAGACATTCTTATGGGAGTTCGAAAATGCAATTTGAGTGCCATTCATCATACGGATTCCATATTTGGATGTGCACTCAAATTCATGAAATATGATCATTAGCAAAACTCGGCATTACATACTTAACTAAGTGAATATGGAGTTAATGAAGGAAATATTGCTATGCAAAGTTAATTTCAAAACAAGATAATCAATTGTCATCATTGATCAGAAGCCGAGATTGTATTTGTTGACTTCCCACAAAGGCAGCTGACACCACTCAAACTAACTCGTAATGTGCACTTCGGGTCGAAATCGAGAAGGACAAGGAAAGTGAATTAGCTTTGGAAATTATAGTTAAGAAAGACACTGCAAAAAGCTCAAAATTGAAGTATCACTAGTGATCGTACTCAGACTACATATGATCACTTGACCAAAGGCTAATCCTATCTCCATCGGTTTCTATACTGGCTGCCCACATTCATGTGACATTTACTTCTTATGTTTGTTGAGATTTAAGAAGGTAACCTTCTCATCAAAAGCCAAAGAAGTGTGTCTTGAACATACTTAGTTGGCTGAACTTGGAAAATTTGCACAGAGGCCCTAGTGATCTAACTTGTATTACACTATGTTACAGATTAGTTGGTGTACCAATTCTCAACCCCACTACACTTCCTATAGACCACATGGATCAAGAGTTTGCTCAGATTGCATCAGTGGTAAAGTAGAACAAGTGGGAGTGCCAGCACTAAGTGCAATAGTGAGAGGGTGAAACCTAATGTTCTACCAAAGTTGGACATTCCCCCAGATGGAATTTGCTCACTTCAAGTTTGTTGACGAATGGATTCTTTGTAAACCTTTTGAATGTTTAAGGCCTTAAGTGCTATTCTAATGACTTCAAACAAGTAATGTGTCACGCCTCGATCCCCGGAATTGGGGATTAGAGTGGGCCCCCCAGGGTGTGACTATGTGATCCTGTAGTAATCTGTGCCATGAGAAGAAGATATGCACGAATTCCTATAAGGGAGAATCCACAAAAATGTATGAGGTATGACTAACAACATGTAGAGTTAGAATTCAACATAAGTGTACACCTATGAAATACCTTTGTAATGATCATAAGCAAGACATAGAAGAGCATATTTTACCAACATATATATGTACTTAAGACCTTTAATTAAACATTCCCATACAAAACCACAAATTTAAACTTGTCTGGTACACAAGGTCCAATTTAAACATCTCCAGCAAAAAGACCATAGTCACAATCGATTCACCCAACCAAAACACTGGACGCTCTTCGTAGGACGACTAATAAAAGATATCATCATCCTTCCATTCTTCTATACCCCCAGGTACCGACAGGGTACCCTTCGGGGTCGCATCAATAACGAAGTTGGGGCTTGGTTCTGTACCTGTAACACCAAGGGTGGTACTGTTAACACAATAGTTAAGTAAATACAAAGGTACATGAAACTAACATAATGTATCAAATGAATTTGATAATATACACTGATTAAAGAAGGCAATAATAGTCCACTAGGCATGTTGTGCATGAGTAAACAGTGAGTGATGAATCATAAACAAGATATCATACACACTAATTGGCAACCACGAGGCTCTATTCTCTCAAAAGAGAGCATACATATGAGTCGTTAGGGGATCAAGCTAGCTTCTTGAGGAGCACCGACAACTCCTCCATAGACTACTGCAATAGTGACATAAGGATACCCAAAGGACACAAGCTAAGTGGTGCCGACTCAACACATCAAGACCGACTCGGATTCACATCTTTCATATATTTCAGTCATACTTATCATATCATGCATAAGGGAGTATGGGTCTTGAAATCATATTCAATCATAAAAGTCAGAGTTAACAAAATAACTGAACAATGCATAGTTATATGAGCTAGAAGAGCTCGAACCCTCTCAACCTTAACTACACCCATTTGACTGATAGGTGCACACTCAGTAGAAGTTCAGGCCTGACAGATATACACTCAGTAGAAGCTCAGGTCTAATTTGTCTCAAGGTTTGCCAGGAAAGTGGGCACATGACTAAATCATGTTGAGGGTAAGGTATCTTAACAATATAAATGCATCCGGATTGAGTAAGTATCAAGGGAAATTACTAGCCAACCCTATGCTAGATAGTCCGTGATCCTAAGTTCATTTAACACATAGTCATAAAATGTCCAGTATCATTGTGTTATTGTATCTTGGTATTACATTGTGTACATAAAAGACACCACTTCTTATGCCAACACCTATGACATGACATTGGGAATTCATCCGGAAAATCGAAGGGGATAAGTGACAGCTCTACACTCATCCTCCTCATCATTTAACCACCGTTGGGCTAATTTAGTTATGAAGAGTATGCCATCACTAAGGCCTTACAAGGTCATTGAGAATCCCTAATATCCTAAGTTCATAGTGCTCTTACAGCTTAGCAGTGTACATGTTACGGCTTAGCCGAGTGGCTCAGGTTTTCTCCTTAATTTCATGCGCATTTACGGCTTAACCATATGTTGGTTTACGGCTTAGCCGTGCTAATCCTACGGCTAGGGTTACGGCTAGGTTATGGCTTAGCCATAATGCATTCCACGGTGTAGTCGTGTGTAAGCCGTAGAAGAAAGTTGGATTTTCAAGCTCTTGGGAAAGTTCGCCGTAAAATGGCTTACGGCTTGGTCACGGGATGAGTACGGCTTAGCCAAGGGTTAGTTGTAGTTACAAATAGGATTTTGACACTCTCGGGACATTGAGCTATACAAACTTACAACTTAGCCGTCACCTCGCCATAACCTTTAGAAATTCTGGAATCGACTTTGAAGCTCAATTTCAGGACAAAATTCTGAAACAAAGGTTGGGGGGGGGTGTAATAGTGAATTCTTATGGCTTCCAACTATCCCTAAGGGTTATTCAATATTAGCACAACACTCCCATTTCACATTCATACCCTAATTCATCCAAGTCTACATATGTCTACACTTAAACAAAAGGAAGGAGCTGTAATTGAGTTTATGAGAATAAATTTAAGAGTCAAAATTGTAAACACACATGCAACATCTTATGTACTCTACTACTTGCTTTTTTTTTCACAGTGCTTGCCCTCTCAAACTCTTCCTTGATGTGTGATTAGGGAAAACCTCCAATGAAAAGTAGGTTCTCTACGTGAAGGACTTGTAAATGATGAATGGGATGTAGAATTGTATGCATGTCATGTAATTGAGTCTTTTTTACTCTAACAAACCCAAAGACATGAAAAGGAAGTAGGTTCTTCACCTTAATGGGTTGTAGCTTGTAGGAGAAGGTGCTTTCCAAAGAGAAAACACATAAGGGAAGATGAATACGAGGAATGGATGCTTCCTATCTTACATACAAGCTTCAATCTGGGTTGGTTGGCCATCCTAGAGTAAAGTGAGGATGAAGAAAGTGGAGAGAAAATGAGTGTAGTGATTAGAAGAAGGAGAGAAAGAGAGAAATGTTGGGTTCTCTCCTTTTTAAATAATACATTTTGCATGCAAGTCCAAGGTTTTTGAATAATTACAGCTTAGGTCGAATGGACCTTAATCAATCCAAGATGGGTCCGAATCACGTCGAGCCCAACATAAAAGGTGATCTACACAAAGAATTACACAAGATGCAACTAATGAAGTGTTAATATGTTGCATGAACAATTACAAAAGGGTCCTCAACTACTTAAGTAAGGTTCAAACTCGACCCGACTACCTATCCATGACCTACGCCCAAAGGGTTTAAGTTAAATTAGTCTAAATGCATTTTAATTAATGTAAAACAAGATTAATTAGTACAAATCGAGGTTAGTTGGGATTAGGACCTTACATCCTCCCCCACTTAGGATCATTCGGTCCTCCGAATGCAACATATCTCAGGTAGTAGCTCTGCATAGTTTGCCCAAATTTGTTTTTTAAGCTCCTAAGTAAATTCTTCCTGCCCCTGATGCTCCCATAGAACCTTAACCCATTTGATTGTTCGAGTATGTAGTACTTGTTCTTTAGTGTCAATGACACAAAGGGTCTTTCTTCATAGCTCACATCGGGCTTAACTTGTATGTCATCCAGTTCAAGAACATGTGAAGGATCCGGAAAGTACTTCCTAAGCATCGATACATAGAATACGTTATGAACTCCCGTAAGCAGGGGTGATAGCTCCAACCTATAAGCCAAATCTCTAACCCTACTCTGTATCTCGAAAGGTCTTACAAATCGCGGAGCTAACTTGCCCTTTTGTCCAAACCGGATAGTACCCTTCATTGGAGAAACCTTCAAGAAAACTTTATCTCCCACTTGGAACTTAAGGGGTCTACGGCAGTTGTCTGCATAACTCTTCTAGAGAGATCGCGTTATCTTTAATCTGTCTTGCACTTTTCGCACCTTTTTTGCCTTGTCAATGACCACAGAGGGTCCATGAAAACTTCTAACCCTGACTTCTTCCCAACAGATCGATGTACGGCACCTACGACCATACAAAGCTTCGAATGGAGCCATTCCGATACTCGTGTGATAGCTATTGTTGTACGCAAATTCACATAAGAAGAGGTGTTCATCCCACTCCTTCCCAAAGTCCAACATGCTAGCTTGTAGCATCTCTTCAAGAGTTTGTATCATTCATTCTGATTGCCCATCGGTCTGCAGATGATAAATAGTGCTGAAATTAAGTTTGGTACCCATAGATTTCTAGAAATACTACCAAAAATAAGATACAAACCTACTGTCTCGGTCAGATACAATCGAAGCTGGAGTACCGTGTAACCACACAATCTCATCAATGAAGATCTTGGCCATCTCATGGAATTTCATCCCTTTCTTAATGGGAATAAAGTGGGGCTGACTTCGTTAGTCGATCGACAATCACCCACACAACATCATGATATTTGCTCATCCGGGGCAGCCTTGAAACAAAATCCATTGTTAGATTCTCCCATTTCCACTTTGGAATTTGTAAAGTGTGTAACAAACTGGGAGGTTTCCTATGTTCAACCTTTACGCATTGATAGGTAAGGCACCTTGGTACAAAGCCTGTAATATCTCACTTCATGTTTTTCACCAAAACCTACCATGTAAATTTTGGTACATTTTTGGTACTCCCTGAGTGCATGGAATATCTATTATGATGTGCTTCAGTCATGATTGCTTTCTTCAAATTTTGATTTTGGACCGCTCGAACACACAGCTGATCCCTGAAGTACAACACACCATCTACTATCTTGAAATTGGGTCTTTCAAATATGTGGTCACGAATTTTAACAAATTCTGGATCTTCAAACTGCCTCTCTTTAATTTGCTAAATTAAGGTAGGTTCGAAGACAGACATAGCTACTAACATGACCTTATTGTCCACGAATTTGAGTTCCACATCCAGATCCCAGAATTTTTCTACTAGAGACCATTCACCACACATGGCTGCCATCTCAATGGTTGATTTCCTATTTAAAGCATCAGCCACTACATTTCCTTTTCTGGGAAAATATTTGATCAGAAAATCATAATCCTTTATGAATTCTAGCCATCTACACTGTCTCATATTAAGATTATGTTGAGAGAATAGATACTGGAGACTGCGATGGTCACTATGAACTTCAAATCTCTCCCCATACAGGTAGTGTCTCCACAACTTTAATGCAAAGACAACAGCAGCCAATTCTAGATCATGTGTGGCATACTTCTTCTCGTGTTCTTTTAATTGTCAAGAACCATATGCTATCACCTTTCCATTCTGCATTAGTACACAACCTAACCTAATCCTCGAAGCATTAGTATAGATAACAAATCCACCACTACCTTCTGGTAGAGATAAGATTGGGGCTGAGGTTAGTTTCTCCTTAAGGAGTTGGAAACTCAACTCACATTCGGCTGACCAAACAAATGTTTATTCTTCCGAGTCAATTTTTTCAATGGTGCGACTATTTCAGAAAGTCTGTTACGAACCTGCAGTAGTATCCTGCTAAACCAATAAAACATCTAACCTCTGTAACTATTTTGGTACTCTGCCAACTAGTTATGACCTCTATCTTAGCTAGGTCTACCGCGAGTCCATCCTTTGAAATTATATACCTCAAGAGAGAAACTTGTTCTAACCAGAATTCACACTTATCCAGTTTGGCAAACAGTCGGTGATCCCTCAACTATTATAAGGAAATCCTCAAATGTTCCGCATGCTCGTTGTGAGTCTTGGAATACACCAACACATCATCAATGAAAATTACAACGAACCAGTCAAGATAAGGTGAAAAGATTTTATTCATCAAAGCCATAAATATAGCTGGGGCATTAGTTAATCCAAAAGGCATAACTAAGAATTCATAGTGCTTATATCTTGTCCTGAAAGCTGTTTTTGATGTATCTTGATCTCTAACTCGCAGCTGGTGATATCCAGACCTTAGATCAATCTTTGAAAAGTGGGTTGTACCCTGTAATTGATCAAATAATTCATCAATTCTAATAGTGGATGCTTGTTCTTTATGGTCACCTGATTCAACTGCCTATAATTAATACACATTCTGAGGGTGCCGTCCTTCTTTTTCACAAATAAAATTGAGACTCTCCATGGTGATTTGGTAGGACGAATAACCCCCTTATCCAATAAATCTTGCAGCTACATTTTTAGCTCATGTAACTCTGTAGGTGCCATTATATATGGAGCCTTAGAAATTTGGGCTGTACTGGGTACTAGTTCTATAGTGAAATCAACTTCCCTAATCTGAGGGAGACCAAGTACTTTGTCGGGGAACACATTTGGAAACTCACAAACCACTGGTATCTCCTTTAGCCTCTTGGGTGGTTTCTTCTCAACAATGAAGGTGATGTACTCCTCACAACTGCTATGAATTAGTCTTTCCGCTCGAAGTGCTAAAATTAACCTAGTCTTTTCACTTTAGAATATAACACTCGGCCCAGCTTCGTCTACCTTTACGGTGACAGTCTTACGGAAACAGTCTGAATAAGCCATATACTTGGTCAACCAATCCATGCCTAGGATTACATCGAAATCGTGCATCAGTAACACAGTGAGTTCCGCTGAAAAAAGAACCTTCCCAATTAGAACACGACAACCTAGGTAATAGTCATCATAAGTCACCCTCTTGCTAACAAGAGTGATAACACTCAACACATACAGTAGTTGTATTGGCAGCTCCCATATCCTACTAGAAAATTGGGGTGAAACAAAGGAGTGTGAAGATCCCGCATCAAACAACACTTTAGCTTCTATATCACAAATAAAAACCTTACCTATAACCTCATGCTCTGTCGCTTTCGCTTCTTCATGAGTCAATGTATAGGCGCGGCCTTGCCTTTGGGGTCGGTTCTGTTGTCACTATTTCTACTGTCCTTGCTTCGGTTGACCTTGACCCTGCCGTGACTGCCCTTGGCCTTGCCTCACCTGCTGTTGTTGATGTGGAGGCATTGGCGGTGCTACTTTAGAAAAATGCTGATACTGCTGCTATGGTGGGGCTTGACTAGAACCCTTCCTTCTTGGGCACTCTGACAAGCGATGGTCCATCGAGCCATAGCCGAAACAAGCTCCTATAAACCTCCAGCATTTATTGGTCTCATGGCCCTTTTTGCACAAGCCACAGACTAGCCTTAATGTCCCACCAACAACTCCCTTTTATTTCTTGAAATGTTGCTGACCCTTCCCAGAAGGTGGGGCACTCTCCTAGACTCTCCCAAAAATAAGCTCTTTTCAATTTCTTCAGCTGTATAGGCTCTCGCTAAAGCATCGTCATATTGGGCTGGACGCTGTAAATCCATAGCGTATCCCTTAATAGTAAGCCTCAACCTTTTAAAAAACCTCTCCACTCTTTTCTCCTCAGTATCTATCAAGTCTAAAGCAAACCGGGAGAGTTGACTGAATATATGCATGTACTCCGCAACCCTCATGGAGTTTTGTTGGAGGGTGAGGAACTCTGCCTTCTTCTTGCAGGTCAATGCTCGGGAATAAACTTCTTCCTAAATTGTCTCTTAAAAGCTTCCCATACAGTAGCATCTGGCATAGCCCTAATATGATCCTGAATACTCTTCCACCATGTATCTATGATATCTCTGAATATGGATGCTGTGAGGACCACTTGCTGCCTTAGTGTACAAATCAGTGTATCGAAGACGTTCTCAATGTGGACAAACCATTTGTCAGCTTGCAACAGATCTTCTTGTCCCATAAACTCCATTACTCCCCTCTTTCGGAACTTCTCATACAAGGAATTAGGATCTCCGGGTTGATTTTGTCTGTCTTGTAGGGTGGCCAACTGCATTTGCATGGCTGCTTGATTGGCATTACTGGCAGCTAATTGATACATCAGCATCATGGTTCGCTCCTCCATGCTATAAGTAGGATGAGGAGGGGATGGTGGTGGAGGATCCACACCATCCAATTCAATGTTGTTACGTTCATTACCGCCCAAACTGTTGTTCATATCGGACCCAGATGCCATTTACCTGCAATTATAACAGTAATTAGTCATAACCAATGCCTTAGAAAAAGGTATGTCATAACTCCTTACACAAAATTTCATCCCCGATCAGACCTATCATAACCTCACTACGTTTCCTAAGGTTGCTAAGTCTTTTAATTGACTTTTTAGTCACTCTGATACCATTACTTATGTATGTCACGCCCCGATCCTGGGAATTAGAGATTAGAGTGGGGCCCTAGGGTGTAAATACGTAATCCCGTAGTAATCCGTGCGATAATAAGAAGATATGTACGAATTCCTACACGGGAGAGTCCATAGGAACCTGTGAGGTATGACCAACAATACGTAGAGTCAGAATTCAACATAAGCGGATACCTGTGAAATACCTCTGTAATGATCATAAGCAAGACATAGAAGAGCATATCTTACCAACATATATATGTACTTAAGACCTTTAATTAAACATTCCCATACAAACAAATCCACAAATTTAAACATGTCTGGTACACAAGGTCCAATTTAAACATCTCCAGGCAAAAGACTATAGTCACAATCGATTCACCCAACCAAAACATTGGATGCTCTCCGTAGGACGACTAATAAAAGACATCGTCATCCTTCCATTCTTCTATACCCCCAGGTACCGTAGGGGTACCCTTCAAGGACGCGTCAATAAACGAGTTGGGGATTGATTCTGTACCTGTAACACTAAGGGTAGCACAATTAAGACAACGGTTAAGCAAATACAAAGGTATATGAAACTAGCATAATCTATCAAATGAATTTAATAATATACATTGATTAAAGAAGGCAATAACAGTCCACTTTGCATGTTGTGCATGAGTAAACGATGAGTGATGAATCATAAACAATATCATACACACTAATTGGCAACTACGAAACTCTATTCTCCCAAAAGAGAGCATACATATGGGTCGCTAGGTGATCAAGCTAGCTTCCAGAGAAGCACCGATAACTCCTCCGTAGACTACTACAGTAGTGACATAAGGATACCCAAAGGGCACAAGCTAAGTGGTGCCAACTCAACACATCAAGACCGACTCAGATTTATATCTTTCATATATTTCAGTCATACTTATCATATTATACATAAGGGAGTATGGATCTTGAAATCATATTCAATCATAAAAGTCAGAGTTAACAAAATAACTGAACAATGCATACTTATATAAGCTATAAGAGCTTGAGCCCTTTCAACCTTAACTACACCCATTTGACTAACAAGCGCACACTCAGTAGAAGTTTAGGCCTAACAGACACACACTTAGTAGAAGCTTAGGTCTGATTTGTCTCAAGGTTTACCAGGAGAGTAGGCACATGACTAAATCATGTTGAGGGCAAGGTATCGTAATAATATGAATGCATCCAAATTAAGTAAGTATCAAGGGAAATTACTAGCCAACCTTATGCTAGATAATCCATGATCCCAAGTTCATTCAATATGATGTAGTCATAAAATGTCCAGTGTCATTGTGTTACCGTATCTTGGTATTACATTGTGTGCATAAAAGACACCACTTCTTATGCCAACACCTATGATGTGACATTGGGAATTCATCCAGAAGATCGAAGGGGATAAGTGACAGCTTTACACTCGTCCTCCTTATCATTTAATCATCATTGGGCTAATTTAGTTATAAAGAGTATGCTATCACTAAGGCCCTACAAGGTCATTGAGAATCCCTAATATGCTAAGTTCACAGTATTATTACGGCTTAGCTGTGTGTATGTTACGGCTTAGCCGAGTGTCTAAGGTTTTCTCCTTAATTTCATGCGCATTTACGGCTCAACCATATGTTGGCTTACTGCTTAGCAAGGCTAGATTACGGCTAGGTTATGGTTTAGCCGTAATGCATTCTACGGTGTAGCCGTGTGTAAGCCATAAAAGAAAGTTGGATTTTTCAAGCTCTCGGGAAAGTTTGCGATAAAATGGCTTACGGCTTGGTCACAGGATGGGTACAGCTTAGCCGTAGTTCATTCCATGACTTAGACGAGGGTTAGCTGTAGTTAAAAATGGGATTTTGACACTCCCGAGACATTGAGCCGTACAAACTTACGGCTTAGTCATAGCCTCACCGAGCTTCAGAATTTATGGAATCGACTCTAAAACTCAATTTCAGGACAGAATTCTGAAATGGGTGTTGGGTTTATGTCTTGTATTCCGGTTTAACTGGATGAGTCCACTAGGTTTGCCATGGACTGGTTTAAGGTCAAGGGTATTTTGGTAATTGTATCGGGGCTTTCTTGGTGGCCAAGAAAGCAGAGACTATATATGTGTGTAGTCTGTAACCCTAGATCTTGCGCTGAAGAGAGGGTTAGCTGTAGTTAAAAATGGGATTTTGACACTCCCGAGACATTGAGCCGTACAAACTTACGGCTTAGTCATAGCCTCGCCGAGCTTCAGAATTTATGGAATCGACTCTAAAACTCAATTTCAGGACAGAATTCTGAAATGGGTGTTGGGTTTATGTCTTGTATTCCGGTTTAGCTGGATGAGTCCACTAGGTTTGCCATGGACTGGTTTAAGGTCAAGGGTATTTTGGTAATTGTACCGGGGCTTTCTTGGTGGCCAAGAAAGCGGAGACTATATATGTGTGTAGTCTGTAACCCTAGATCTTGCGCTGAAGAGAGGTGAGAGCTCTCTTACCCGTGGTGTTCCCACACCACATAGGTGAGACGATGTGAGAAAGAGAGTCTCTGTGTACTTTACTTGTGATAGTGAAGATGATTGTCTCTATGCCCGTGGATGTAACCCTGTTTGGATGAACCACGTAAATCTCATGTCTCTTCTTGTGTGTGGCTGGTTGTTTTATTGATATTGTGATTCACGGATGCGCACAACGGGTGATGTCAGAAAATCACAACAATAAGGGGGTCATAGTGAATTCCTATGGCTTCCAACTGTCCCTAAGGGTGATTCAATATTAGCACAACACTCCCATTTCACATTCATACCCTAATTCATCCAAGTCTACATATGTATACACTTAAACAAAAGGAAGGAGCTGTAATTGAGTTTATGAGAATAAATCCAAGAGTCAAAATTATAAACACACATGCAACATCTTATGTACACTACTACTTACCTTTTTTTTCACAGTGCTTGCTCTCTCAAACTCTTCCTTGATGTGTGATTAGGGAAAACCTCCAATGAAAAATGGGTTCTCTACATGAAAGACATGCAAATGATGAATGGGATGTAGAATTGTATGCATGTCCTGTAATTGAGTCTTTTTTTACTCTAACAAACCCAAAGATGTGAAAAGGAAATAGATTCTTCACCTTAATAGGTTGTAGCTTGCAGGAGAAGGTGCCTTCCAAAGAGAAAACACACAAGGGAAGATGAACACGAGGAATGGATGCTTCTTATCTCACATGCAAGCTTCAATCTTGGTTGGTTGGCTGTCCTAAAGTAAGGCGAGGATGAAGAAAGGAGAGAGAAAATGAGCATGGTGAGGAGAAGAAGGAGAGAAAGAGAGAAACGTTGGGTTTTCTCCTTTTTAAATAATACATTTTGCAAGCAAGTTCAAGGTTTTTGAATAACTACAGTTTAGGTCGAATGGACCTTGATCAGTCCAAAATGGGTTCGAATCACGACAAGCCCAATATAAAAAGTGATCTACACAAAGAATTACATAAGATGCAACTAATGAGGTGTCAATATGATGCATGAACAATTACAAAAGGGTCCTCAACTACTTAAGTAAGGTTCAAACCCGACCTGACTACCTATCCATAACCCAAGCCCAAAGGGTTTAAGTTAAAATAGTCTAAATGCATTTTAATTAATGTAAAATAAGATTAATTAGTACAAATCGAGGTTAGTTGGGATCAGGACCTTACATAATGTGCAATCCATTCTAAGCAATCGTGATTTTCCAAATCGAAGAAAAGAAAGGAGAGAAGAAAACTTTTGGTTCCAAGTCGAGGTTGCTCAATTGTGATGGTGACCGTCACTATGGATATGTCTGAATAGTGCATTGGTAAGGTAGAACTCAGGCAATTGACTTCGTTGTGATAACATGACATTAGGATGATGTCCGTTAGCTATCTTGCATCTCTAAGATTGAGGAGATCAAGTACCTTAAACCAAAAAAAAAAAAAAAACAGAGAGACAATCTATTCCAAACCTAGCCCACTTGGTTGTGACCGTGGGCATGTTCAAACAATGGCTCAAGTTGCTGAATTTTGTGCTTAAGTGTATCATGTTCTTGGAATGATATTTGAGGGACCATTAGATCAAGCACATGAATCAACAAAAGAAAGAGAGAGAGAGAAAGAAAAGAAGATCAAACAAAAATAAAGGGAGCTACTCTATAAGCCGTGACCATGGAGAGTCCTAGACACTACTTGGATATGGTGATCCCTTATAAAATCTTGCACTAGTTCATGAACAGAGGATGAAGTTAAAAGCATTATCATGTGTTAAAAAGAATTGATTGAGTTAAGCATCACAATAAATATATAAAAAGCATCTGACATTCCTTCAAACAAGTGGTGACCGTGGGCTGGCTCGAGTACTATCTCTACTTGAACAGTTGCCATGAGTGGCAGTCTCAATGCTATCAAATCACTATGAAAGGATCTCGAGTAAAGTTCTTATGTCAAAAGCAAATCGAAATCTTGGAAGGGCGATCAAAGTAAAGAAGGCCAAGCTGTGATTTTAACTTGTAAAAAAGAATCTTCTTCAACTTCACTTTGCTATATATGAAAATCCCTTCAAAACTGTGATTGATTGTAGGGAATTTGGGTTTATACAAACTCATGGAGCAGATGAAGTGCTGTGCGTGAGAAAGGTTAAAAAAAAAAAAGAAACCAAAGCATGAAAGCATAAAAGCAAATCAAAATTAAAAAAAAAAAAGAACTCTAAACCATCTACTTGACTATGCACAACACAAAAAGAATTGAAGTCCTTACCAGCCATTGTAACTATCTGCAGTTGCGGAATTTGTGAATAAGAGGAAGAAAACCTAGAAGATGGAATGCTTTAAGTTCTTGGAGCTTCTGTCTTTCTCTCTTAGTTGGTTCAAAAATAGCGAAACAAAGAGAATAATGAGGAGGCTTACCCCAAGCTCACAATCACCGTAGTCCTTCTTTTCACACACAAACAGTGTGTGACTATCAATGGGGTCCACAGTTTGGTGGCTGATTTAAAATTGGGACTCCCCCTTAGCCACTGTATTCCCTTTTTCCGATGAACACTGCTGTATTGGAGCAATGGGACCCATGGTTTACCGACCTTAGTTCATAGACGCTACTGTGTTGAGCAGTGGAGTCCATGGCTTTCCTCCCCTAGCCCATGTTCACTATGTGATTGAGCTTTAGGTCCATGGCTTGATGGTCCATGCCATCCTTTGTGATCATTCAAATTCCCACAGCATATGGTGAATCTACTTTGGGTATTTCTTGTAAAAAATATATAAAAAAAAAAAACAATTTTTCTTTAAAGCCAACATCAAATTTCAAGCTCATTTGGAGCAAACCCAATTTTGAGCTAAATTTGTCATCTCAATTCATTTTGGATCAAAGTCCACAATAGGGAATCTCCTTTAAAATCCATCTCATTTTGACGCATGTGAAGCCAAGTTCAAACCTAAACCTTGATTTTCTTGAAAAAAAACCAAAATCCAAAAAAATTCCAGACCCAGATTCATTTCAAATCCAAACCTTGATTTTTCTTAAAGCCATAGGGATTTCTTTTTGTGGGTGTTCCCCATAGTCCCCACGGAGATTCTACTTTAGATATTTGTGATAAATAGGTCATGAGAAAATTAAATTCACTTTCCAAAACCCAAACTATATTCATAAACTTCTAAATTTTCTAATACCTTAGGAATTTCATTATGTGGCTGTTCCCCATAGTCCCCACAGAGATATTACCTTTGATATATGTGAAAATAGGGTAATGAAAATTAGATTCCTTATGTTTTTACTAAATTCCATCATCAAATCCTTTATGATTTTTTATCAAAATTTCAACTCTAGGCCTATAACCTACCTTGACAAAACTACTATTTGATCAAGCCATTCTTCATTCCCACAGATTAGCTATTTCAATGCATAATGATTCTAAAGTCATTCTTCCATCACTATACCTCGAGGGGACACTTATTGACAAAAAAAATAGAAAACATTGCAAGTGTTGTAGTGATGATGCCATAAGCAAATTCCAAGCTCAATGGCACATAAACCTATAATTACAGAGTGGCGGGTCAAGTACTACATTTAGATGTTCAGAACTGATGCAAATCACTCAGAAGACTTCAGATGGACTCAAAGTGTAGCAATTCAAATTTCAGAGTTAGTGGACTTCACTTGGTCACTCAACTCATTGACCATCAAATTCGAGGTTCATTGACTCAAAACCACTTAACCTAAATTTAACAGACATGTCAACTTTGGGTCAATACCCCCCAAACCTTGGGGTCATTGACCAATGTCCTACTTTCAGGTGACCATAGTTAATAAAATTTAGATACAAAGCTCAAGTCATCTTCAAAAATGACTCAGCAAAATTTTAAGCTAAGGGGACTTCATCTGACCCTACTTCAACTACATGTCAACATAGGGGTTAGTAGCCCCCAAACCTTGGGTTCACTAAACAAAGTCCTACTTCTGATGAGTCTTTAAAAATGCATACTTTCATATAGATTTTGGACCATTTTAAGGACTTATTGAGTCAAAAGAGCCTTATTTAGTGTGATATCATGGTTTCAAGAATTTTAAATTCATTGTAGTGTATTCCTACATAATTCGTTTAAAAATCACACTTTTTTCTCCCATTCATGAAACCTGCCATTTTTGGAAAGTCTATTTTTGGAAAGTTTTGTGAAAATAATTTTTCTAATGAAATAAATTGAGTTTTCATCATCACTAGTTCATTCACATAAAATCATGAAACATTGTGTGCATTGTTATTATCATTTCATAAAAGATGGGCCCGCATTTATGCATTTGTAATGTTAAGGGTAAAATTGTCCTTTTACATGAATTCATATTTGTTTTATAGGAAATTGATTATATGGGTCTCATTTATAAAGAATTGAGGCAAAGAATTGATTTTCAAGAGAAAAGAGAGAAGAATTGAGGAGAAAAAGAAATTGGAAGAAAATTACAAAAAGTCGGCTTCATGGTCCTACACACACATGCACATGACTAGGGTACACTTGTAAAACATACAAGATGGGGTCCATTTATTTATTGCACATTTTTAAGAGATTTTGAAGAGAATTTAAAGAATATCTCATCAAAGATGGATAAGGAAAGCCACATAAGAGTTCTTTTAGAAGAAGGAAAAGATTTAATTGAAAAAAAATTGAAAAAAAAATATCCAAGCAAGTATTCCACGTCCAAAAGAGGATTTTCTTCAGTTTTTGGCTGAAAGAGAAAAGGAAAAAATTAAGGGAGAATTATCTTCAAAGATCTCTTCAAGTTTGGAGCTAGCAAGGAGAACTTTCCAAAAAAGGAAAGTTGACAATGCAAAGAGATAAAAGGGGAAGTTCTACACCTCATGTGAGCCAAGTTTGATTCCAAGAAAGGATTCTCATCTCTAAATTATCTCTCAAAAGATCTTAATGCAAGGTGGCAAAGACAAAAAGGAAAGAAGCATCCAAGAGGGACTACCAAACAAAGTAAGCAAGGAAAAAAAAGAAGAAAAAAATAGAAAAAGAATCCCAAAAGATATCTCACGCCCAAGCCATTGTTTGGCACCCTCCCTCCTTTCATTTTTTTAATTATTTTTAAGATTTTAGAGTTTGAGAAGGAGTAGGACTTGAAATAGTATAAATAGGGCACCCCTCTTTTATATTCTTCATGGAAGAATTACCCACCTTTCACCTCCAGATTTCTACACTCTATCTCTCCCTCTCTTTGTCTCTTCATCTTAAGTCATCAAGGAGGCTTAGCCCTAAAGCCACACCACCAACCTTGAAGTGTCAACTAGAAGGAGGAATTCTCATTCATCCTAGTATGTAATTGTTTGTTTTTTTATTTTCAATTTTTTGTAAAACAATTTCATGCTAGTAATGTTTGTTTCTTTTCAATTTTTCTTGTCTTTGATTTTGTTATATTCATAATTTTAGTCTTATTTGTGATTGGGTTAATTTTCATTCTTGTTTAAATATTGGGATAGAATTGAAATCACAGCTAGTAACCTATCTTAGTAACCTTTTTGATATACTTTGTTTCTACGGATACATTGTATGTTTGAAGGCAATGCAAGATAGAGTTAAAAAAGTTTGAGTGAGAAAAGATTAGGGGCCAATTCTGAAATTTATTTCTACATTGAATGGAGATTTGTTATTCTCACTTGGATTGACGACCCAAGATGAAGAATAAGACCTTAGAACAACACTTCTAATCTTTTTGAGCCAAATTGAGGTAAGAAATTGAAAGGAGCAATCTACCGCATTTGACTTCTGTTGTTTACCACCTTTGACTTCTTGTTATTACCGCCTTTGACTTCTTGCACTTTTATTTTATTTTCTGCACTTTTGCTATTTTTCTTGTTATGTTCATGTTGGTTTTAATTTTTGTTTTTGCATAGTTTGATGGTTGGATTAGAATTCATTGCATGTATTTTCACATTATTGGATTTTTTGCATATTTAAGTTGCTGAAAATTAAGTTTTCAAGATCTGAATCGAATAATAAAATTCGGTCTCAATATATAAACAGCATAACTTAATAGTTTCAGCAAACTGCAGAAATAGTTTTTGAAAAAAAGTTCGAAGTGGGTAGACTAGTCCAATCATAATATTTTTCTTTAAAACTTGGGAAAATTAAATTTAGGATGTGATCTTTCATTCTTCAGAATTTTAGACTAAAATAATTTTAGAAGGCTAGTGAACCAAAGGCTTAAACTTTTGCCAATCAGTCAACTCGGATCAGAATTTCTGCACAGAATTTTACAATGTTGTCATATTCATGCATTCATAACTTTTTCATTTTAGATCCTTTTTCACTTCTGTTTTTTTTAGAGCATAAATTCCAGCCATTAAACTTAGATTTAGGATGCATTAGAATAATTCAAATCATGTATAAAATTTGCATCAGCATACTAGTTTTTTAGACTTAGAATTTTTCATCATCTCATGGCATGCATTGTATTACTAATTTTACTAATTTTCTAATTTTAAATTTTTTTTGTTCTATTTTTTTATTGTTTTAGATAATTTCCATAATAAAAGATCTTTCTAAACTTGTTTTAATTGAAGATTTTAAATTGAAAAGTTTTTTAGTTTTGGAAATTCTAACTTAGGAAAGTTTTTTACTTTTGTGTATTTTGTTTCTAGCATTGTTTAGTTTAGTTAGTTTCTAATTTTAGTTTTTTATTTTTGGAAGTTCTAACTTGTGTTTTAGTTTTGCAGCAACTTTAGTTTTGTTTAGCAACTTTTAGATTTAGGTTTTCTAGATTTAGGAAAGTTTCTTTTCTTTTCAATTGTTTGTAATTAATTTAATTTTGGCAAATAGGATGCTTATATTTGTTAGATTTTAAATTAGGCTAGTTTTCAATTTTTTAGGGCAGATACAAGTTGAAAAGGGAACCTTAAATACATTGCTCCCTATGGATTCGAGCCCGTACTTACCGGGATATTACTACATCGCGTTTCTGCACGTGAAACTCATGATTAAGTTTTTGGCGCCGTTGCCGGGGAGCGCCATTTAAGGTAACTTTTCAAACTTTCCTGATTTACATTGTTTTTGTTAGAAGTAGGTGGGTCTCGTGGATAGATTTTCAAAACTTTTGACCCACTTGACACAGGGATCAACTATCCATAAGACCAAAACCTAATCCAGGATGCGTTACCCTCAATCTCGTGACCATGTACAGTAAAAATTCTACCAGCACTAAACATCCAGAATAATCTACGACATGCAAGAAGTAGATCATACCTTTGGAGATCCGCAGTGCTCTAATCGATTTCTTCAACACCTCTTAGCCTTCCACGCTATGACCCGAATTGGATTTCTTTTCTCAAGAAGAATGGTGGAATCTTCAGGAGAAATCCCAACTCGAAACTCTAAGAAACTAGAAGAAAGAAGGAGAGAGTAACTCGTGCAACTCTTGCACGAAAAAGTTTTAGGCGTGAGGGGGAGTCTTATTGGACGTCCAAGAGATTTTATAGACTTTCAAATCTCTCCCTTGTCTAATTGAAATAGAAGTCTTACTTCCAAAGCAATTAGCAACTTTCTCCTTTCCAAACTCTTATTTCTAGAGTCCAAGTTGGATTAGTGTTTTCCAATATCTTGGGCTAGCGTGGGGACCACTAGGGATTCCTTAGATAGCTGGCTCCAACTGGAACACCGCGACCCCACATCTCATGTGCAATCCGGGCCCACAGTTAATTGCAAATAACACCACTATATAAATGCAATTGCACTCCAGTCTTAGATATAAATTACAATGAAGACCCTAAACTTCCCAATTACCACAAGTAGGCCCCTCTATCAATATCCGTGGATCAATTGGAATAAATCTGTCTCTTCCAATCTAAGTTCCACATCTTATTATCCTTGAGCCCCAATTAATCACAGTAATCATCAGTACCATCCAATTAACTCTTAATTGAGATGGGTGCGCACTTACTAATGACAAATCCATTAATTGGCACAAGGGGATAATAGAGATAGATTCCATATTGATCATTCAACGTTCCCACAGTTCTACTACCACATACCCAAGACACCGAGATGTTAACCTATAGTCGGCCTCACTCATTGGTGACTTAAAGCAAATGAATAGATAGAAACTTGAGTTCGTCAATGTCTCAGGATTGAGAGCCTATTGTTAGGGAATTATGAGAGCATACCTTATTATTGAGACGGAATTCCATAAGGTGCATCTCATGGTCCTTCAATACATCCAATGTACCAGCACCGTGATCCAAAATCTTGCATTCTGATGATCGAGACAAATCACACTATCTCATAGTGATCAAAGTGCTGCAACCTTATCAAATGAGATGCCCAATCTCATTACTGGTTGTGAAGCTATTTTAAGCATAAGATTTGTGACGTATATCTCCCGCGTGTGGATCTCATCCATGCACATATATCACATCTAATATACTAATGGGATCCAGTTCAACTCATGAACCATTATGTCATACGTAATGGTCATGTGCATAAAGTAGTAAAATAACATTCATCTCATGAAAGTAAAGCACGATTTTATTGATAAATAAAGAAATTAATCAATTTATTACATCAACTGATGGATTGAGTCCACAAAATCTAACAAGCTCTCACTTGGGCTCAATGCCAGTCAAGGTTGCATCTCATGCCCATCCCATCTACATGCTGCTCAAAGACTTTAGTAGTCAAAGGCTTAGTAAAGGGATCTGCCAAATTGTCTGCAGAGGCTATCTTGGTAATAGCAATATCACCTCTCTGCACAATCTCTCTGACTAAGTGATACTTCCTCTGTACATGCTTTTGGCTTTTATGGCTTCTGGGTTTCTTTGACTGAGCGACTGCCCCGCTGCTGTCACAGTAAACTGTGAGTGGCTGTCGTGCCAAAGGTACCACCCCAAGTTCCAAGAGGAATCTTTTAAGCCATACTGCTTCCTTAGCTGCTTCACAAGCTGCTACATATTCAGCCTCCGAGGTTGAATCAGCGGTACATTCTTGTTTTATACTCCTCCAGCTGATAGCTCCGCCTCCAAGCATAAATACATAACCAGAGGTGGATTTCCTAGAATCCTTATCTGACATAAAGTCAGAATCTGTGTATCCAACTAGAATCAACTCATCACTGCTATAAATCAACATGTAATCTCTAGTCCTTCTTAAGTATTTGAGAATACATTTTACAGCAGTCCAATGTTCAGGTCTTGGATTAGATTGATATCTGCTGACTAGGCCCACTACATAACAGATATCTGGTCTAGTACATAACATAGCATACATGAGGCTACCAACAGCCGAAGCGTATGGTATCGACCTCATCTGCTCCTTTTCCTCGGGTGTCTTAGGACACTGATCCTTAGAAAGGTGCACTCCATGCCTGAAAGGTGTGATACCCTTCTTGGAGTCTTGCATTGCAAACCATACTAGCACCTTATCTATGTATGCAGCTTGGGATAAGCCAATCATCATATTTTTCCGGTCTCGATAGAGTTTGATCCCTAGGATGTAGCTAGCTTCTCCCAAGTCCTTCATATCAAAAGTCTTGGCTAACCAAACTTTTACCGTTGACAACATTCCTATGTCTTTCCCAAGGAGAAGGATGTCATCGACATATAAAACCAGAAAAACTACCCTGTTACCTTCACTTTTCATGTACACACATGACTCATCCGGATTTTGACAAAAACCAAATGACTTGATTGCCTGGTCAAAACGGATATTCCAGCTTCGGGATGCCTGCTTCAGTCCATAAATAGACTTCTGCAGCTTGCAAACTTTTTGCTCCTGGTTTTTAGCTACAAAACCGTCTGGCTGCACCATATAGATGTCTTCCTCAAGATGGCCATTGAGAAACACCGTCTTGACATCCATTTGCCAAATCTCGTAATCGAGATGAGCCGCAATGGATAAGAGTATCCGGATGGATTTGAGCATGGTTCCTGGCGAGAAGGTTTCCTCATAATCGATCCCCTCTTTCTGAGTATATCCTTTCGCAACAAGCCTAGCCTTATAGGTCTCCACTCTTCCATCTGGTCCTCTTTTTCTCTTGTAGACCCACTTGCACCCAATAGGTTTAATATTGGTAGGCAAGTCCACAAGTGTCCAGACCTGATTTGAGTACATAGACTCCATCTCAGCTTTCATAGCATCTTGCCAGCGTCCCGAGTCTAAGTCATTGATTGCTTCATCATAGTTAGAGGGATCTTGTTCCGGCTCTTTTGGGATTGCCTCATAAGACTCTCCTAAGAATGAGAACCTGTCAGGGGGTCTGACAATCCTCCCACTACGACGAGGTACCGGTGTAACTACTGGGTCTACTAAAGGCGGTTCTTCCTCAAGTCCGGTCATACTTGGATTTGGAATTGATTGCTCTTGAATCTCTTCCAAGATCACCTTTTCTAAAAATTTTCGGTCCATCATATAATCTTCCTCCGGAAAAACCACATTGGTGCTGACCAGCACTTTCTGCTCTCTGGGATTATAGAATAACCAACCTTTAGTTCCCTTAGGATATCCTACAAATGTGCATACTTCCGACTTCGTTTCCAACTTATCCATCTTAACCTTGAGCACGTGTGCTGGACAACCCCAAATGTGTAAATGTTGTAGACTAGGCTTTCGCCCAAACCACAATTCTCGGGGAGTCTTAGGTATAGACTTAGATGGTACGAGGTTTAGTATGTACATTGTAGTATCCAAAGCGTATCCCCAAAAGGATATAGGTAATCTTGAGAAACTCAGCATAGACCTAATCATATCTAAAAGAGTCCGGTTCCTTCTTTCTGCTACTCCATTCTGTTGAGGCATACCAAGAGCAGACAATTGGGATAGAATCCCATTTTCTGATAAGTAACCCATAAAATCAGCAGAGAGATATTCCCCTCCTCGATCTGATCGAAGAGTCTTGATACTCTTACCTAATTGCTTTTCCGCTTCCGCTCGAAAGTCTTTGAACTTTTCAAAAGCTTCGGACTTACGGTGCATAAGGTATATGTAACCATATCTTGAGTAATCATCTGTGAAAGTGATGAAGTACTCATATCCTCCTCTGGCCCTGACATTAATGGGTCCGCAGACATCAGTATGCACTAATTCCAATAAATCTTTGGCCCTATTACCCTTAGCTAAAAAGGGTCTTTTAGTCATTTTACCTTCCAAACAGGACTCATAGAGAGGTATTGGTTCTACCACCAATGAAGGTAAGATACCATCTTTCACTAGCCTCTCAATCCTGTTAAGGTTTATATGACCTAGCCTTAGGTGCCAAAGTTTTGTTGGATTAGATGAAGGTGACTTTCTCTTTAATGATGGTCTATTAATTGTTTCAGCATCATGTATCTCATACATCGTGGGAGTTAACAAATAAAGTCCATTGGTTACCTTGCCAGAACATATGAAAGTACCATTCCTCTTTATGACAACTTCAGTACCAAAAGTAATAGAATAACCTTTATTCACCAAACTAGAAAACTGAAATTAAATTCCGCCTTAAAGACGGTACATATAATGTTTCTGACAAAACCAATTTATTATTTGAAAAACATAAAGTAATGACTCCCACTGAAACAGCTTCAGCCTTAGCGTCAGATCCTAGGTTGACAATGATTTCTCCATCGGTTAACCTCCTGGTTTCCCTGAACCCCTGCAACGTATTACATATGTGATTAGTTCCCCCGGAATCCACACACCAGGATTCTGAAGTACCAGTTGCAAAACTAACTTCAGATATAAATGACTCAATCATACCTGGGGTCTTTTTCTTATACAGATATTCTGGACAATTCCTCTTCCAATGTCCTGTCTTACCACAACGGAAACACTTTCCTTTTGTCCCTGAACCCTTAGCTTTAGCCACGCCACCAGTTGGACCATTCTCCACCTTAGGACCTTTTGGAACTGATTTCTGTTTGCCTTTCCGCCCTTTGCCTTTCGGCTTGGACTTGGCATCTGACTTTTCTGTCATTAAGGCAGTTGGTTTTTTCTTCATAATCCCTTCAGTTGCTACCAGCTGACTAGATAGCTCAGCCAGAGTCAGATTCATTTTATTCATATTATAATTGACCTTGAAATTGTTGAATGACTCTGGTAGTGACTCAAGGATTATGTCAATCTGCGATTCTGCATCAGTCGCAGCTCCCAGTACATCTAACTCATTTAATGAGTCCATCATCTTCAACATGTGTTCCTGTACTGATGTACCTTCAGCCATCTTGGTGCTAATGAGCACCCTCATGGCTACCTACCTAGCAGGTCTACCTTGTTTTGCAAACATCTCCTTTAAATTCGATATCATATCATATGCAGTCTTATAAGATTGATGTTGATATTGCAGCACACTAGACATGGATGCCAGAATGTAACATCGGGCCATCTCATCGTCTTTGGCCCATTTGGTGTAAAGGTCCTTTTCTGCTTCTGATGCATCTGGGCCAGGCTCTTCAAGGGGGTTTTTGGTAAGGACATATTTATATCCTGAAGCTGTCAGGACAATATCCAGATTCCGTTTTCAGTCTACATAGTTGGATCCCACCAACTTATTCTGGTTGAGGATGGTTGCAAGTGGATTGAAAGTATTCGAATTCATGCTTGTAATACTGTAACACATAACCATACATTCAATTAATAAATTTAAATGACATTAGGGTTTAGTATTCTACCAAATTTATGTGGAAATCCTCATAACCACAAAATTCAGAATACATCGGAATCCCAATCCTGCGGGGTATGCCTCCTTGGGGAGTGCAAATACCTCCTAGACTGGTGCGGATCAAAGTTGGTTAAAATTGGGATTAAGACTAACTATCCATGATCCCCTTCATTCATTACAATCTAGGTATCTCATACCAAATAATGTATGACTCCCGATTAGCTTCGGTTTCTAAAATACATGAGGCAAATCCTTGGGGATACTACATCATTATTTTAGTTAAGTGTGACCCACCAACTAGCATTGCATGACAACCGTTGCGGGCAGCTCCTCCTTGGGGAGTGGGCTCCCACCCCGTCTCATCAACACTATCCATAGGAGATCCATATCCAGTATCCAGATAAATACAAGCCCTCCGTGGGGAATGGCCATTCTCAAAATGGCGCGAGGCTAATACTTTCCTTACAATGGAGCTATGGTGGAAAACCATAGGGATTTGTATATATATAAATGCCCCGCTCCCACTTAATATTTTAGAGTTGAGGATTTCCTTATAGGTGTATGGGTCTATCAAATATAGGTATATATTCATCTTATAATAAGACCAATGATTGGTTCCATGTCAAGTTATTTTAAGGAAAATCCAGTTTCTAAAATTAGTGTTACCAATAGATCCATCTCATGGGCCCACCAACTCTAATTAGAATTCTTTCCAAAAATTAATTTGATTTGACCAATTTTGGAATTTGCTATGTTTGGATCAGATATGGAAATACTCTAAAATAAGCATTCATCCATAAATAGAAAGTGCTATAACAAAAGACTAGTCCTCTCCTCCACATGACTCAGGCGGAAAAGACTTCTTGGACTTCTAGACTTTCCAAAACTTTGGGATTCCTCAAACTCTTTGGGCATCTCCAAAACACCTTTTGGTAATCTTCAAACTCTTTGATTAGGAGTCCAGCTTCTCTTTCCTTCTTTGTTTCGGACATCTCTAGAATTTACAAATTTTAAAAATACATAAATTCCTATGTCTCTATAATGAGACTTACATGGTAGTCTAAACATGGAAATAAAAGGGCTATAGGGAAATTCACCATGCCTTGCCCTTTCACGGGAAACCAAGGAAACCATGATGCCCTTTACACTTAGCCACAAATAAACCAATAATTAAGAAAAAAGAAAAACATGTGGGCCATATGGAGAGGACATTATCACCTGCAAGTTAGTATCTCATACAACAAAGCATCTCACAAAACTAGGTTGCCAAACCACAATGGAAAAACAAGATGCCAAATGTTTTGCCACCACGATACAAGATCCCCTACGCAACGGGGGTCCGGGGGCAGCGCCAAGAACTGACGAACCCACAAAAAAACAACAACTCAGACCAAGAACAAGATGATTCTGCCTAGGTTCGGCTAGCTGATCTGGTCCCTACGGTTAGCCAACAGACCTTTATAGCCATAGTGGTCCGTTTGACTAACCGACCTGACGAACCCAGAAATTTGGGTTTTTTTTCAGATTCGGCTCCTACTGTCCCCAGTCACCTCTAATGATCTCAGTATGCTTCTAATGGCATCTTATCATCCTCCTATCATGATTAAAACCTTTTGTGACTTTCCAAACATGTATCTACTACAAAAGCAAGCAAACCCAATAAACACTGATCCTATCATAGCCCTTGCTCTATCCTCTTCACATCTCATACAAAGATTAGAACAAGATTACTGATCTAACATGATTAGAGATGAGGCATGTCTCTGATACCAATTGTCAGAAGTAGGTGGGTCTCGTGGATAGATTTTCAAAACTTTTGACCCACTTAACACAGGGATCAACTATCCATAAGACCAAAACCCAATCCAGGATGCGTTACCCTCAATCTCGTGACCATGTACAGTAAAAATTCTACCAGCACTAAACATCCAAAATAATCTACGACATGCAAGAAGTAGATCATACCTTTGGAGATCCACAGTGCTCTAATGGATTTCTTCAACACCTCTTAGCCTTCCACGCTATGACCTGAATTGGATTTCTTTTCTCAAGAAGAATGGTGGAATCTTCAGGAGAAATCCCAAATCGAAACTCTAAGAAACTAGAAGAAAGAAGGAGAGAGTAACTCGTGCAACTCTTGCACGAAAAAGTTTTGGGCGTGAGGGGGAGTCTTATTGGACGTCCAAGAGATTTTATAGACTTTCAAATCTCTCCCTTGTCTAATTGAAATAAAGTCTTACTTCCAAAGCAATTAGCAACTTTCTCCTTTCCAAACTCTTATTTCTAGAGTCCAAGTCGGATTAGTGTTTTCCAATATCTTGGGCTAGCGTGGGGACCACTAGGGATTCCTTAGAAAGCTGGCTCCAACTGGAACACCGCGACCCCACATCTCATGTGCAATCCGAGCCCACAGTTAATTGCAAATAACACCACTATATAAATGCAATTGTACTCCAGTCTTAGATATTAATTACAATGAAGACCCTAAACTTCCCAATTACCACAAGTAGGCCCCTTTATCAATATCCGTGGATCAATTGGAATAAATCCGTCTCTTCCAATCTAAGTTCCACATCTTATTATCCTTGAGCCCCAATTAATCAAAGTAATCATCAGTACCATCCAATTAACTCTTAATTGAGATGGGTGCGCACTTACTAATGACAAATCCATTAATTGGCACAAGGGGATAATAGAGATAGATTCCATATTGATCATTCAACGTTCCCACAGTTCTACTACCACATACCTAAGACACCGAGGTGTTAACCTATAGTCGGCCTCACTCATTGGTGACTTAAAGCAAATGAATAGATAGAAACTTGAGTTCGTCAATGTCTCAGGATTGAGAGCCTATTGCTAGGGAATTATGAGAGCATACCTTATTATTGAGATGGAATTCCATAAGGTGCATCTCATGGTCCTTCAATACATCCAATGTACCAGCACCGTGATCCAGAATCTTGCATTCTGATGATCGAGACAAATCACACTATCTCATAGTGATCAAAGTGCTGCAACCTTATCAAATGAGATGCCCAATCTCATTACTGGTTGTGAAGCTATTTTAAGCATAAGATTTGTGACGTATATCTCCCGCGTGTGGATCTCATCCATGCACATATATCACATCTAATATACTAATGGGATCCAGTTCAACTCATGAACCATTATGTCATACGTAATGGTCATGTGCATAAAGTAGTAAAATAACATTCATCTCATGAAAGTAAAGCACGATTTTATTGATAAATAAAGAAATTTTGTGGGTGTGATTTAATTTTGGCATCTTTCTAGAGATAGGAGGACATACTTGGAATGATGAACTGCCCTAATTTGAAATGGGAAAGTGCATGGAATGCTAGAAATTTAACATCACTATTATTTTTAGAAACTTTCTAAAATTGGAAAAAGTTACTGTTTTCAACTTATCATTACTTCTTTGTAAAACAAAAGTACACCAAAAGTGATTAATCACTATCCTTAATCTTCTCGGTGTCTAAGAAAGCCCTTGTCCCTGTAGTGAGCAATGACTTGTCTGTTTAGGAAACTGGTCCTTTAAATGGGTCCATCTGTGACTCTACCACTTCCTAGTGCTAACCTAGCCGAGTTGGTTTCATAGGACCAAATTGGAGAACTAGAGGAATCTTTTCAACCTTAGGGAGTTACTTTAAATTTTTTTTTTTTTTTTGCATAACTTAGGTTTTTATCATTTTTAAAAAAATTTAAAAAAAAAAAGAAAAAACAAGTGATTCCAAAAAAATGGATTGGTGGGAATCCACAAACATGAGGGGACTTAATAATGGGCAAGCCAATGGGAATGAAATTAATGTTGATGGCCCACCGAAGTCTTAGCGTGCCTTGTGCGAACAAGATAAAATTGCAAAGTTACATCAAAGAAATTATTCAGCTGGATTTTATAAACAGAAGTGGGCCAATCACTATGATCATCATTACAATGAGGATTTTGTGGGGGATTTTAATGGAATGATTAGTTCAGATGATCAACCAATAAGGGTCCCGCATGATTACCTACACCCCACACAATCATTCACTCATTCTGATATGGATATGGGATTTCCATGGCAAGCTAAATCAAATTCAAATTAATGGCACTACCACAAAGAAATGGGTAACATGTGTAGTCCAAATTGGGATGATCAAATACTTGACAATTGGCGAAATGGGCCCAACATGGATCATGTCACTTCTTCCCAAGAATTTCCTCCAGACGGGTCGTTTGACTATCCCTCATAGGATACATCATATGTACCCCCTTCTTTTCCCTGGTCATATGCACCACATGATTTCTTACCACCTAAATGGTCATATGAACCGCCACCACTCCTGAAGAATTCTTTGGAGGATCATCATCATCATCAAAACCTTATCCCAACCATGTTGGGGTCGGCTACATGAATTCTATTTCTCCATTCTGTTCTATTTTGAGCTAAATCTTTCGATAAGTGCAACTTCTTCAAATCTGAATTAATGACTTTCATCCATGTTTTCTTCGGCCTACCCCTACCTCTTGATGGACCCTCCACCTGTATATCCAAACTTTTTCTCATCTGTGCCATTACTGGCCTACACTTAACATGCCCAAACCATCTTAAATAGTTTCTCTAATCTTATCTCCTATTGGTGCTACCCCTAAATGTTCTCGAAAGCGCTCATTTCTAATTTTATCTTTCCTAGTTTTACCACACATCCACCTAAGTATTCTCATTTCCGCTACATCCATCTTATGAATATGTGTCTTCTTAATTGGCCAACATTCTGCTCCATATGTCATAGATGGTCTAACCACTGTCTTGTAAAATTTTCCCTTCAATTTTGTTGGCATTTGTCTATCACAAAGTACTCCCGAAGCTAGTCTCCACTTCAGCCATCCAGCTCTTATCCTATGCTCCACATCTTCGTCAATCTCCCCATCCTTACTAATCATCGAGCCTAGGTACCGAAAAGAATCTTTACGTGGTATCTCATGGGTTTCAATTTTGACAGTGGTTTCAACACTTTGTATATGTCCACTGAAATTGCAATCCATATATTCTGTCTTTGTACGACTTATTTTAAAGCCTCTAGATTCTAATGCCCTCCGCCATCTCTCAAGCTTTGCATTTACACCATCTCTTGATTCATCCACCAATACTATATCATCTGCGAACAACATACACCATGGTACTTCTTCTTGAATATGGACAGTTAACTCATCCATAATTAATGCAAAGAGATAAGGGCTTAAGGATGATCCCTAATGTAAGCCTATAGTCACGGGAAATCCACCCATTTCTCCACATGTGGTTTTCACATTTGTTATTGCACCTTCGTACATATCCTTTAAAATTTCAATGTAACCTCTTGGGACATTCCTTTTCTTTAAGACCCACCAAATTAAATTCCTCGGTACTCTATCGTAGGCTTTTTCTAAATCGATAAAGACCATATGTAGATTTTTCCTCTTTGCTCGGTATTTTTCCATTAATTGCCTAAGTGAAAAGATAGCTTCCATAGTTGATCTCCCTGGCATAAAACCAAATTGATTTTCCGAAATCTTAGTCTTTTTTCTCAGTCTTTGCTCTATTATTCTCTCCCATAACTTCATAGTGTGACTCATAAGTTTAATCCCTCGATAGTTGGTAAAATTTTGTATATCTCCTTTATTCTTATATATAGGTACTACAATGCTTCTTTGGAGGATACTTTAGCTAAATTGGTTGAGTTCACACAAAATACCGTGCAAACCATACAAAAAAATGAACAACATATGAAAATCCTAATGGATTCGATGCAACACTCCGACCTAGCGTGACCTTGTTTAGCGACTAATTGATGTTGCGTTAGTTGTTAATGGTATTTTGCTTTTGTTTTGATATCGTTGTGGGTCATGAATAGGTAGTTGGGTTGAGTTTGACTTGGTTTAGGTAGACCAAGCACTTTTTCTTAATTTTAGCTTTTATAAGACATTGTCTTTTTCGCATCATCTTGGTGTCAACATGCATCTTTCATTAAGCTCGTTAACTTCTGTAACTACGTCATTTGCAAAAGATATCATCTGATTTCATTGGACCTTGATTTGACTTAAACTGTAAATAGTTTCTTGCATTGGACCCCATTGCAATTTGGACCTTAATCTTATCTTATAAGAGCCATCACTGACTCACTATCTTTGACTCTCTTCTCTTCTCTCTCGTTCATCTCTCTCTCTTTCGATTCCTCTGTCCCTTCTCCTTAATTCAACTAAGTAAGGAGATTTAGAGATCCTCTTGTCCTCGCTCCTTCCTCATGTGATTCATGGTATGTATGCGTATTGGATTTCTTCTCCCCTTTCTTTCTCTCATTAGCTATGTAGGTGCTCACAAGTTCTCTCTTTCTCATGCATGATAACTGTGAGTGGTGTTGGATGTGAATTGAGCCCCAAGGACAACAATTGGTGTGTTTGAACTCCATTAAATCAAGTATAAGCATAATTGGTATGAACCCATGTTGATATATGCTTGATTTTTGGATGATTCTCATGATCTTGCGTGCCTAGTATGGTTACAGCCCAATTTGAGCTTATTTCCTTCTGTTAGATGTGTTTTTGCTACTTTGGTGTTTTCCCCGTTTTTCTGTACTTGATTCAGAAATCGGCCCAACGCATGCACGGCTAAGCCGTGAAATGTGCTACGGCTAAGCCGTAAAGTGCACTATGGCTAAGCCGTGACCTAATCGTAATCCAGCTGTAGATCAATACAGGGTGACACTTGCAAATAACTGAGAGTATGCAAATTAGCAACTCTTCTGCGGCCCAGCCACGGCTAAGCCATGAAGCTTTCTATGGCTAAGCCGTAAGGTGTCTTCGGCTAAGCCGTAAGGTCACCCACGGCTGAGCCAGAAGACATGACCCATAAGAACGTTATGAAAGACTTGAGACTTGTAGGACCTTTGCTATAAATGGTAGGCAACATGAACTTGCCCAACGGATTATGTAAACATACGTGAATGATTTCGAGGGCTGCGAATCATTCATGTTCGTTATCCAGTTGTTAAGCACCTCCCCATGGGTGTTAGTTTAAGGGACTTCGGTGCACCATATGATACAATGCAACACTAGACAACGGTGCCGCGGATAACTTAAAACTACATCATCATACACGGTTAGAAATACTGGATAATTAGCTTAGAATTGGCTAGTAAATGAACTTGATTCGATATGCTAAGATTTGCTTGCATGACATGTTGTAGTCCAATCATTGATCTCCACTCTTTAGTATGCTTGCTTGTTTCATATAACATGGAATGGTTAATTGTCTCAGTATGGTTTCAGTACCTTGAGTATGCACGTTTGGTATTAAGCTTGCATGTATAAGCTCTGTTTTTAGATATGCACGCATGATATGCTTGTCACGATCTACTCAGCATTTTCATGATTGACTCGGATGGTCAGGCACTACTTAGCCTCAGCCTTAAGATCCCGACGGGGTGAATTTAGTGTAGTTTTCATGGCCTTGCTGCAGTAAGGAAATGTCTTGGGGAATTCGGACCCCAGGAACCCGAGACCCATTCGTACCCTGGCCCAGTCAATGGTGTTCTTTGCACGGATATAAGATCCCTCTTTTGGGAGCATATGGCAATGTAGTCGCCAACTAGTTATGTACACAGCATGTATACATTGATTCACATGGCATGTTTCTTTCCTGCACGACAGCTTAGTATACGAATGTGACCTGTTAGGATTTTCATGATGCTCTTTATTCTATTAGACACAGCATGTGTTAACTTGTTATGGATTATACATTGCTAAATCGTTGTATTCACAAGTTGTCATTGGTGTTGCAGGCTCAGATACCCAGACCGACCCTACATCGGTCGATCAGGGTCCGGGAGAGACCCCCGATATCCCATCCGGACTAGAGGAGTGGCTGTGGTCACTCCAGCAGAGAGTGGCATGGATACTTGTGCATATCGGTCCTCCATATTTTGAGCTTTGTTACGATTACATCCAACCATGAATTGTACATATTATTTTGCTTCATTTTGTAAAACGTTTCTATATACGTCAATTCTGTTTTCGTACTATGTTCTTGTATTGTTTAGTGTGATGTTTTGATATCTACAGCTTCCGCCTACATGATTGGCACATGTGAACCTTCCCTTGTGCGTGTACATTTAGACCAGGTCTACGTGTACAAGCACAGGAGTACGTGTGTCATCGGTTTGGCTTTTGCTAACCCCCGAACTCCTGGGCTCGGGTTGTGACATTCGATTAATCAAATAGGGCTTGAAATGAGAAAACGAAATGCCACTCTTGGAATTGAAGATGATCCTACATTCATTGAAGATCTAGTAGATATGGATCATGCAAACACATAGTGGATATCTAAGGGTGCACATAGAACATGGATGATGGTGCGATGCATGAACCAATTGATAAATCACATGAGCCTGTGTACCCCACTTTTCCTCAGTATCGCCCATCCTACTTGATTAAAGAGGAATCTATGCCCTTTTACATAAATCTCTTTTATGATTCAGATTCCTCTGATGAATTCGGCATTGTAGTCTTTCACAAATTTGATATTCCTACAATTGAGGAAACTACAAATGAACCTAATGAGCCTCAAAAGAAAGATTACAATTGGGAGGATGACCCCATTTTTCATATTTCTAAGTCGGATAATCTGGAATATTTGGAATCATGTATTGACTTCTTCATGAAATCTGATGACCCAACCCTTAAAGAAATTGCCCTCGCATTTCTTGGCCCTCAATGTTATTCAGAAAAACTTGTAGAATTGGAGAATAGTGGTCCCATTTAGACACCCGAGTCTGACAATTTGGAATCCTTTGAGCTCTTGCCTAAATAGACTGTGGAAATCAATTTAAAAGAATTTGTGGCACGGGAGGACCATGGGCCACCTAGTTGCTCCTTACATCCTCTCCTATCTTTCAAAGATCCATTTTTAAAGGAGTAGGAAGAAATTTTCTTCAGGGTCCCTGTAACACTCCGACCCAGCTTGACCTCGTTTAGCGGTTAGTTAATCTTGTTTTCGTTGTTAATCGTGTTTTGTTTGTGTTTTGTTTTCGTTGTGGGTCATGGATAGGTAGTTGGGTTGAGTTTGACCTGGATTAAGTAGACCAAGCCCTTTTTCGTAATTTTAGCTTTCCTTAGGCATGGTCATTTTTGCATCATCTTGATGTCAACACGTGTCTTTCGTTGAGCTCGTTAACTTTCGTAACTACGTCATTTGCAACCGAGGTCGTGTGATTCGATTGGACCCGAGTTTGACTCAAACTGAAGATACACTTTTCACTTGGCCTCTATTTCAATTTGGACAACCCATTGACTTGTATAAGTGCATCCATCGACCAACTCATGCTCTCTCTCTTGTTCTCTCTCGTTTTCTCTCAAGTTTCTTCCACTGCACATGGAGTTCGCCCTCCTTCACTTGATTTCTCTCCATCGATCAAGCTTGTGGTTCTTGCATGTGCAATTGAGGTGAGTGGAAGTCTTCCATTTTTCTCATCTCCGTTCTCTATCTCTTCTCCTTCTTGCTTCTTTGCATGGTGTGTCTGTGTGTTGTGGATTTCTCTCCATCTCTCATGCATGCATGTGGTTTTGCTTGTGTTAGGTTGTGTTTGGATCCAAGGGCTACCATTGTGCATTTGAATTTCCAATTGAGGCAAGTATAACCATAGTTGTGAGAACCCATGTTGGTATGCTTTGATTTTGGTTAGCTCACATTAATGTGTATGGAAAACATGTGTTTACAGCCCATTGATACTCATTTGATTACTACTTGGTCTATCTTCCTTGATAAATTGAAATTTGGATGCTTCCCAGACATTCTGTATAGGTTTCAGGAAATTGAATTCGTGCAGGTATGGCTAAGCTGTATAGCACCTACGGCTCACAGTCCAGAGAGGAGAAAAACCCAGTTTTCCTCTACGGCTAGGGCACGGCTAAGCCGTGGATTGCCCTACGGCTAAGCCGAAGCCCAGCCGTGGCCCAGCCGTAGAACAATACAGGGTGCAATTTCTGGAATAACTGAGAGTCAGCAACTGACCAACCTTCTACGGCCCAGCCACGGCTAAGCCGTAGACCACACACGGCTAAGCCGTAGCACACACATGGCTAAGCCGTATTCACACTAGACTAATAAAAGAAAAACAAGGATAGGTGTAAAGAAAAGACCAATATGGCCTTCATGATGGAATGTAGAACACCTAGACTTGCCCGACGGAATGTGAGACAACGCGTGAATGATCTCGAGGGCTGCGAATCATTCATGTTCATTATCCGGATGTTAAGCACCTCCCCATGGGTGTTGGTTTAAGGGACTTCGTGCACCGCCCGATTCAAGGCAACACTAGACAACGGTGCATCGAATAACTTAAAACTACATCATCATGCACGGTTAGAAACACCGGATAACTAGATTAGAATTGGTTTGTAAAGTAAGATGATTCAATTTCACATGATTTGTTGCATAACATATTGCATTCGATCATTGATCTCAACACTCTACATGATTACGTATGTTTCGTTACTTTCACCTTGTGGTTTATTACCTTGAGTATGCATGTATGGTATGTTCACTCACAGATATGCTCGTATGATATGTTGTCACGATCGACTCAAGGTTTCCATGATTGACTTGGCATGGTCAGGCACTACTTAGCCTCAGCCTTAGGATCCCGACGGGGTGAATTCGGTATAGTTTATATGGCCTGCTGCAGTATGGATTTTGTCTTGGGGAACCGGACCCCAGGAAACCGAGACCCATTGTACCCTGGCCCGGACAATGGTGTTCTTTGCATGTTACAAGATCCCTCTTTTGGGAGCATATGGTAATGTAGTAGCCACTAGTTATGTACACAGCATGTTATCCTTGATTCACGCAGCATATTTCTTTCTTGATAGCCTAGTATACGAAAATGCCTTCTTTAACAACATGATGTTCTTTATTCTATTAGACACAGCGTGTGTTAACTTGCTATGGTTTATACTTTGCTGAATCTTCGTATTCACAGTTGTTTTTGGTGTTGCAGGCCCAGATCCCCCATCCGAACCCTCGCCGGTCGGCCAGGCTTCAGATGAGATCCCCGGGGCCCCATCAGGCCTAGAGGAGTGGATGTGATCACTCCACGGGAGAGCGTCCATGGCATGCATCATTTTGGAGTCTTGTTTTGTGGATTTTCAGACTTGTATTTGGCATGACATGTCATTATTGTATATATTCTTTTGTTCTTTTTGTAAAACTTTCATATGTAATTATGTCAGTCCTTTCTTTGTATCCCCTTCTTGGTTTGTTAGTTTTATGTTTCTGATATTTACAGCTTCCGCGTACTTGCTTGGCACGTGTGAATGTTCCCTTGTGCGTGTGCATTTAGACTCGGTCTACGTGTGCAGGCACGGGAGTACGTGTGTCATTAGGTTTGGCTTTTGCTAACCCCCGAACCCTGGGCTCGGGTTGTGACATACGTATTGTATGGTATCAGAGCATTCCTTGCTCATTCCTTGTTCTAGATGATAAGCATGTAGGCATGTATAGGATCGTGGTGAGTATACGCTTATTTCTTTGTGCTCTTTCTAGACTTTGGGGTTTGTTGGGCGCTCTTGTGTTGTGTTTGTGTCTGACTCTTTCCATTTTACAGGATGGCATCAGGTTCTGGTTCGCAGCAGAACGCCGGAAATAACGAGAGCGGATCTGCCCCGTCACCGCAGACACCGAATACAGATGAACGCATCCTTATGCTATTCCAGTCCCTTCAGGCACAATCGCAATCAATGCCGAACTTGCAAGCCCAAGTTACCACTATGTTAGACCGACAAAGCCAAGCCCCAGTTCAGTCGCATGTAGACCAGCAGGTGATTTTGCAACCTCGAGAGAGTGACCCGAATGCCCTCTATGGGAAATTTCGCAAGCGAGGAGCTATTGAGTTCTATGGGACCGAAGAGCCATTGAAGGCGGAACAGTGGTTAGAACAGACGGAGGATGTCTTTGAGACCGTTGTGTGCACGAACCGACAGAAGGTCGGGCTAGCAACTTCCATGCTGAGAGACGTTGCAAAGACTTGGTGGAAAAGCGTGAAAGACTCATACAGAGATATTCCTAGTGCGACAGTGTGGGAGATGTTCAAGCAGCAGTTCAGAAGGAAGTTCATCCCGGCTCATGTGTTTCGAGCCAAGGAGGTTGAGTTCCTAGCTCTCCGTCAACAGCAGATGACAGTAGCAGAGTATGTGAACAAGTTTATGCAGTTGTCGCATTTTGCTCCGGACATGATCAGTACTGAAGAGAGGAAGGTGAACAGGTTTGTGGAAGGTTTGCATCCCCGGTACATGCACCACGTGACAGCGTTTCAACGTCCGGCTACATTCGATGACGCAGTGGACAGGGCCTATTCCGCTGAGGCCATCCACCAAACTGCGAGAGCCGTTGAGCCCAAGCGACAGCCGCCCTTCAGTGCACGAGGACAAGTACAGAAGAAGACCAAAGGCCAGCAGAGTACTTCTAGTTCCAGTGGAGTGACTTGTGGGTATTGTGGTAGGAACCACACGACTGAAGCTTGTTGGAGGAAGGCCGGTGCTTGTTTCATTTGCGGTTCGAGGGAGCATATGATCGCCAATTGTCCTCGACATCGAGCCTCCGGTGCAGCTCCATCTGGCCCTACTTCCGGTGCAGTTCCTAGCAGACCCAGTGCACCTACAGCTCCGAGCAAGCCACAGTCAGCTCGTCCAGGCTCGAGACAATCTCGCCAGACAGCCCGTGCTTACGCTGCTACTCACGAGAGTGCCGAGGATCCACAGGTGGTTGAAGGTACTGTTTTGATTTCGCGCGTCGAGGCTTTAGCTTTGTTCGATTCGGGGTCTACACGGTCTTTTGTAGCACCTCATTTTGCCGAGCGGTTACCTCAGCCGTCTAAGCCGTTGCCATATGTGTTGGTTGTATCCACCCCAGTTGGCAAGCGAGTGGAGTGTAGTATGTACTACCCCCATTGCGACGTGCAGATTGCAGGTCATCAGTTACCTGTTGATTTGATCCTGTTGTCGATGTTGGACTTCGACGTGATCCTTGGTATGGATTGGCTCGCTCGATATCGTGCCTGTGTTAACTGTTACAACAGGACGATCTTCTTCGATTTAGGCAAGGGCTTTCGTTTCGAGGGCAGTCAGCAGAGATGCCCCAGACGTGTGATCTCGGCGTGTAAGGCAGATCACTTGATCCGCCGAGGGTGTGAAGGCTTCATTGCCTTTATCTCAGCGAAGAAGGAGACGAAGCAGCTAGACGAGATCCAGGTGGTCTGTGACTTTCCCGATGTCTTTCCGGACGATGTACCAGGCTTACCCCCGGTTCGAGATGTGGAGTTTGCCATTGAGCTTGTTCCCGGCACGGCACCGATCAGCAAGGCTGTATCGCATGGCCCCAGCAGAGTTGTCTGAGTTGAAGAAGCAATTGCAGGAGCTTTTGGATAAGAGTTTCGTTCGCCCGAGCGTTTCACCTTGGGGAGCGCCAGTCTTGTTTGTCAAGAAGAAGGATGGTACTTTTCGGATGTGCATAGACTACCGCCAGCTGAACAAAGTGACGATCAAGAACAAGTACCCCCTACCCAGGATTGATGAGTTGTTTGACCAACTTCAGGGTGCGGCATATTTTTCGAAGATTGATTTGAGGTCTGGATATCACCAGTTGAGAGTCAAAGAAGATGACATTCCCAAGACTGCCTTCAGGACTCGTTATGGACATTATGAATTCCTCGTGATGCCTTTTGGACTAACCAACGCACCTGCAGCTTTTATGGCTTTGATGAATCAGATTTTTGCTCCTTTCTTGGACCAATTCGTAGTTGTGTTTATTGATGATATACTGATATATTCTAAGTCAGCAGAGGAGCATAGGGAGCATTTGAGAAAAGCCTTGTCGTTGTTGAGAGAACATCGATTGTTTGCTAAGTTGTCGAAGTGTGATTTTTGGCTTGAGCAGGTGGCATTTTTAGGTCATATCATTTCACGAGAGGGATTGGCAGTTGATCCATCTAAAGTAGAGGCAGTGGTGAATTGGCCTAGCCCCAAGACAGTGACAGAGGTTCGCAGTTTCCTTGGTCTAGCAGGTTACTATCGCCGATTTGTCCAGGACTTTGCTAAGATCTCTTCTCCTTTGACGAAGTTGACCAGGAAGAATGTACCATTTGATTGGACTGAGGAGTGTGAAGCCCGTTTCCGGATTTTGAAAGAGAAGTTGACTACGGTCCCAGTGTTAGCCTTGCCAGATGGTAGTGAAGGGTTCGTGGTTTATTCAGACGCTTCTCGAGTTGGCCTAGGTTGTGTGTTGATGCAGCATGGGAAGGTGATTGCGTATGGATCGAGACAGTTGCGAGAACATGAGAAGAATTACGCCACCCATGATTTAGAGTTGGCAGCCATCGTGTTTGCATTGAAGCTGTGGAGACATTATCTATATGGTGTGCAGTTTGAGGTTCGTTCTGACCACCACAGTTTGCAGTACTTATTCACGCAGCAGGAGCTGAACATGAGACAGCGGAGATGGCTTGAGCTTATTAAGGATTATGACTTTCCGATTAAATATCAGCCAGGCAAGGGGAATGTGGTGGCAGATGCGCTCAGCAGGAAAGCAGAGTCAGTGCAGTTATTGAGCAGTTTCCTCTTGGAGTTTCGCGGTCTCCCTGTTGAAGTTAAACTAGTGGATGAGTGCGTGACTTTGGCTAGTACGCTAGTGTTTCAGCCTGAGATGATTCAGCAGATAAAAGACAGGCAGTTTGAAGATCTAACCTTGAAGCGCATTCGAGACCACATTGGAGACCGACCCGATTTCAGACTCGAGGATGGTGTACTCTATTTTCGGAATAGGTTGTGTGTGCCAGCAGTTGGTGAGTTCAGGGAGAAGCTGATGAACGAAGCGCATTACGCTCGCTACGCGATGCATCCAGGCAGCACGAAGATGTTTCGGAATCTCAAAGATCGCTTCTGGTGGAACAACATGAAGAGAGAAGTCGCAGGATTTGTTGCTCGCTGTTTGACATGTCAGAAGGTGAAGGCAGATCATCAGAGACCGCCAGGCTCGTTGCATCCTTTGCATATACCGCAGTGGAAGTGGGAACACATCACCATGGACTTCGTTTCCGGGTTATCACCGACGAGCAGGAAGAACAACGCCATTTGGGTGATTGTAGATCGATTGACGAAGTCAGCCCATTTCATTCCTTTTCGGAAGGGTATGACATTTTCAGAGATGGCTAGGAAGTTCGTGGATGAGATCGTCAGGCTCCATGGTACCCCCGTGTCGATTGTATCCGATCGTGACAGCCGTTTTGTTTCCTCTTTCTGGAGAGCATTCCAAGAGGCTTTGGGTACGAAGTTGAGTTTCAGCACGGCATACCACCCACAGACGGATGGGCAATCAGAGCGGACGATTCAGACTTTGGAGGATATGTTACGAGCCAGCGTGTTGAGCTACGAGAAAGAATGGGATCTTCATCTATCGTTGTGCGAGTTTGCTTACAACAACAGTTTCCATGAGAGCATTGGGATGGCACCATATGAAGCATTGTACGGGAAGAAGTGCAGGAGTCCGGTTTGTTGGGAAGAAGTTGGAACCCGAAGTTTTCACGGACCGACGATCATTGCCGAGACTACGGAGAAGGTACAGAAAGCCATTAAGAACTTGAAAGTTGCTCGGTCGAGACAGAAGAGTTATGCAGACACCCGCAGACGACCCTTAGAGTTTCAGGTTGGCGAGTGGGTTTTTCTGAAGGTCTCTCCGATGAAGGGTACGATTCGTTTTGGCCAGAAAGGCAAGTTAGCCCCACGCTATGTTGGACCGTTCGAGATCAAGAGTTGGATTGGTGATTTAGCCTATCGATTAGAGCTTCCCGAGATGTTTTCAGGAGTGCACAACGTTTTTCACGTTTCGATGCTTCGGAAATATGTCCATGATCCCTCCCATGTCATTCGTTACGACGAGATTCAGATTCAGCCGAGTGCTGCATACGTTGAGCGACCGCTCCGTATCGTGGGAACCTGAGAGCAGATACTCCGCACCAGGACGATTCGATGGGTCAAAGTGCTTTGGGAGCATCACAGTCCCGATGAGGCTACTTGGGAGTTAGAAGAGCAGATGGCACGCCAGTATCCTGATTTGTTTCCCCAGGTATGAGTGAGTTAGTGTTCATTCCGAGGACGGAATGATTCTCAAGTAGGGGAGGATGTAACACTCCGACCCAGCTTGACCTCGTTTAGCGGTTAGTTAATCTTGTTTTCGTTGTTAATCGTGTTTTGTTTGTGTTTTGTTTTCGTTGTGGGTCATGGATAGGTAGTTGGGTTGAGTTTGACCTGGATTAAGTAGACCAAGCCCTTTTTCGTAATTTTAGCTTTCCTTAGGCATGGTCATTTTTGCATCATCTTGATGTCAACACGTGTCTTTCGTTGAGCTCGTTAACTTTCGTAACTACGTCATTTGCAACCGAGGTCGTGTGATTCGATTGGACCCGAGTTTGACTCAAACTGAAGATACACTTTTCACTTGGCCTTCATTTCAATTTGGACAACCCATTGACTTGTATAAGTGCATCCATCGACCAACTCATGCTCTCTCTCTTGTTCTCTCTCGTTTTCTCTCAAGTTTCTTCCACTGCACGTGGAGTTCTCCCTCCTTCACTTGATTTCTCTCCATCGATCAAGCTTGTGGTTCTTACATGTGCAATTGAGGTGAGTGGAAGTCTTCCATTCTTCTCATCTCCGTTCTCTATCTCTTCTCCTTCTTGCTTCTTTGCATGGTGTGTCTGTGTGTTGTGGATTTCTCTCCATCTCTCATGCATGCATGTGGTTTTGCTTGTGTTAGGTTGTGTTTGGATCCAAGGGCTACCATTGTGCATTTGAATTTCCAATTGAGGCAAGTATAACCATAGTTGTGAGAACCCATGTTGGTATGCTTTGATTTTGGTTAGCTCACATTAATGTGTATGGAAAACATGTGTTTACAGCCCATTGATACTCATTTGATTACTACTTGGTCTATCTTCCTTGATAAATTGAAATTTGGATGCTTCCCAGACATTTTGTACAGGTTTCAGGAAATTGAATTCGTGCAGGTACGGCTAAGCTGTATAGCACCTACGGCTCACAGTCCAGAGAGGAGAAAAACCCAGTTTTCCTCTACGGCTAGGGCACGGCTAAGCCGTGGATTGCCCTACGGCTAAGCCGAAGCCCAGCCGTGGCCCAGCCGTAGAACAATACAGGGTGCAATTTCTGGAATAACTGAGAGTCAGCAACTGACCAACCTTCTACGGCCCAGCCACGGCTAAGCCGTAGACCACACACGGCTAAGCCGTAGCACACACACGGCTAAGCCGTATTCACACTAGACTAATGAAAGAAAAACAAGGATAGGTGTAAAGAAAAGACCAATATGGCCTTCATGATGGAATGTAGAACACCTAGACTTGCCCGACGGAATGTGAGACAACGCGTGAATGATCTCGAGGGCTGCGAATCATTCATGTTCATTATCCGGATGTTAAGCACCTCCCCATGGGTGTTGGTTTAAGGGACTTCGTGCACCGCCCGATTCAAGGCAACACTAGACAACGGTGCATCGAATAACTTAAAACTACATCATCATGCACGGTTAGAAACACCGGATAACTAGATTAGAATTGGTTTGTAAAGTAAGATGATTCGATTTCACATGATTTGTTGCATAACATATTGCATTCGATCATTGATCTCAACACTCTACATGATTACGTATGTTTCGTTACTTTCACCTTGTGGTTTATTACCTTGAGTATGCATGTATGGTATGTTCACTCACAGATATGCTCGTATGATATGTTGTCACGATCGACTCAAGGTTTCCATGATTGACTTGGCATGGTCAGGCACTACTTAGCCTCAGCCTTAGGATCCCGACGGGGTGAATTCGGTATAGTTTATATGGCCTGCTGCAGTATGGATTTTGTCTTGGGGAACCGGACCCCAGGAAACCGAGACCCATTGTACCCTGGCCCGGACAATGGTGTTCTTTGCATGTTACAAGATCCCTCTTTTGGGAGCATATGGTAATGTAGTAGCCACTAGTTATGTACACAGCATGTTATCCTTGATTCACGCAGCATATTTCTTTCTTGATAGCCTAGTATACGAAAATGCCTTCTTTAACAACATGATGTTCTTTATTCTATTAGACACAGCGTGTGTTAACTTGCTATGGTTTATACTTTGCTGAATCTTCGTATTCACAGTTGTTTTTGGTGTTGCAGGCCCAGATCCCCCATCCGAACCCTCGCCGGTCGGCCAGGCTTCAGATGAGATCCCCGGGGCCCCATCAGGCCTAGAGGAGTGGATGTGATCACTCCACGGGAGAGCGTCCATGGCATGCATCATTTTGGAGTCTTGTTTTGTGGATTTTCAGACTTGTATTTGGCATGACATGTCATTATTGTATATATTCTTTTGTTCTTTTTGTAAAACTTTCATATGTAATTATGTCAGTCCTTTCTTTGTGTCCCCTTCTTGCTTTGTTAGTTTTATGTTTCTGATATTTACAGCTTCCGCGTACTTGCTTGGCACGTGTGAATGTTCCCTTGTGCGTGTGCATTTAGACTCGGTCTACGTGTGCAGGCACGGGAGTACGTGTGTCATTAGGTTTGGCTTTTGCTAACCCCCGAACCCTGGGCTCGGGTTGTGACAGTCCCTTCTTCACATAGTGTACAAAAACATGCGGTCCTCATGTTCATTGAGCCCACTATCAACATGGTTTCATCTCTTTCTATGCTTCTTATCAGCTGTATGGAGAAAATTTTCATTTGGGATCCGGTGGGCTCATGGTTTTGAATCCAGTAGTGTAGGTTTTTTTTTAAGCATAGATATTTTCTTTTAGAATAGCTTCTTGTCTTTTTGTTCTTATTTTTCTGTTTTGCCTAACTTTGGATAGGGAGCAGCTTAGACACATCTTCAGATGACTTTTTCTTTTTACCCTCATTTACATTTATGTTTCCTTATGTTACTTTTACAGTTCTACATTGCATGCATAAACATCGAGGACGATGTTCATCATAGGTTGGGGGGAGGGAACAAGCATGTTTGTCCAATTTTAGACAATTTTTTTATTTTTCTGTCACTTTTATCATTTTAGTCAGTTTTTAATCATTTTAGTTAGGTTTTTTTAAAAAAAATTAGGACCTTTATTTTTTGTTAGCATTTATTTAAAGAAGGTTTTCAAAAGAATTGAAGCGATTTGAAAATATATAGAAATCTAGAATTTTCAAACTTTTGGAAGAAAGTAAAAAGAAAGTTTGCATTTTTCTAAAGGAGGAAACCTATTAGAAGATTACCAAAACTTGCTTTCCACAGACGCACATATATACATTTTTTGACATTTTGGATAGGAAGCTTTAATGTTGTTTGTTTTTGGAATTTTTCTAGAAAAATATAATGTGAACTTGAAATTTAGTTCGTAGAATATTTTTGTTTCATGGTTCATTTTTTTTTGTATATATAAAAACCAAGATGAATTTATTCGAGTGAAATGAGAACTGACACTTAGTGTTTACTTTCGATTTGAAAGAAAAAAAAAGAAAGAAAGTGAAAAAAAAAGAGCATATAATGAGCAGTTTGTGACTAGTTTGGGTTCGTAGCCTTTTTAACTCGAGCCAGTAAGCCCGAAGGGGTATTTTTACATCTAGTGCCCCTAAAGCCATCTGGTTTGGGAGTCATTGGCCTAATGCTTGCTACAGGGGTTAATTAGAAAGCTTAAGGAACCTAAACATTGCACAGTTATAAGAAAAAAAAAAAGAGAATGATAATATTATGGCCCAACGAGAGTCCATAGAAATTTTTAAGGGATATGTGTAGAAATACAAAAGGACTAACTTTGCTCCTTAGATCCCAACTTTTGCTATATCATATGAACTTGGAAATTTCTACATTTGAAAAAGTAAGTGAGGAGTGTCCGTAAGAGTTTGCAAGTAAGTATGTGCGGGGAAGGACAAGGACCAGATTTGTTCTCTGGATTCTAACTTTTCTTATATCATATGAACTTGGGAATCCTTGCATTGGAGAAAGACAATAAGAGAAAAAGAGGCCTACTGAAGTAAATAGTAAAGTGGCAGCTATCTTAGTAACTCTGAGAGAAAATTTATTTTTGCTAAAATTTGGGGGATCAGACTATTTAAAGGAAAATTTCTGTTTTTGCAGCATTATTGTGGAATATTTGAAATAGGTTTTTGATGTATACAATTTCCCACCATGCACGTAAGTTGGTTTGAATTTGAGAAAGTCTCTGAGAGTAGAATTGTGGACCAGAATTTGAAAAGTCTGAAAGTGTAATTATTTCAGATTTCGCCAATATCTGATATGAGTGAATCTTCTTTTGGAAAATTTCTTTTCTCTTTTACTTTTGTTTGTTTTGTTTATTTTCCATAAAAGAAAAAAAGAATTTTGTGGGTATATTCACTGCAAACCCTCACGAGGCACAAATCATCCATTAGGGGGAACCTAGGGGTTTAAGGGCTTGTTGCATATGCTAAATACAGTTTAGAGTGCTAGTGAAAGTAGCGTTGCATTCATGTTTACCTTAATTGCATTAGCTTTAGGTTAGATTAGGTCAAGATGGAAGCCTCATCTTTTTTTGCATTTTTTGCTAGGGACTAGCAAAACGCTACCTGGGGGGTGTGATGAGTCTTTAAAAATGTATATTTTCATATAGATTTTGGACCATTTTAAGGACTTATTGAGTTAAAAGAGCCTCATTTAGTGTGATATCATGGTTTCAATCATTTTAAATTCATTGTAGTGTATTCCTGTATAATTTGTTTAAAAATTATACTTTTTACTTACATTCATGAAATCGGCCATTTTTGGAAAGTTTTGTGAAAATAATTTTTCTAATGAAATAAATTGAGTTTTCATTATCATTAGTTCATTCACATAAAATTATGAAAAATGATGTGCATTTTTATTATCATTTCATAAAAGATAGGCCCGTATTCATGCATTTGTAATGTTAGAGGTAAAATTGTCTTTTCAAATGAATTCACATTTGTTTTGTAGGAAATTGATTATATGGGTCCCATTTATAAAGAATTGAGGCAAGGAATTGATTTTCAAGAGAAAAGTGAAAAGAATTGAAGAGAAAAGAAATTGGAAGAAAATTGCAAAAAATCAACTTCATGGTCCCACACACACATGCACATGTGTGGGGTACACTTGTAAAACATCTAAAATGGGGTTCATTTATTTGTTGCACATTTTAAGAGAATTTGAAGAGAATTTGAAAAACATCTCATCAAAGATGGACAAGGAAAGCCACATAAGAGTTATTTTTGAAGAAAGAAAAGATTTAATTGAAAAAAAAATGAAAAAAATATCCAAGTAAGCATTCCACATCCAAAAGAGGATTTTATTTAGTTTTTGGTGAAAGGAAAAAGGAAAAAATCAAGGGAGAATTATCTTCAAAGATCTCTTCAAGTTTGGAGCTAATAATGAGAACTTTCCAAAAAAGGAAAGTTGACGAAGTAAAGAGAAAAAAGGGGAAGTTCTCCACCCTATGTGGGCTAAGTTTGATTCCAAGAGAGAATTCTTATATCTAAATTATCCCTCCAAAGATCTCAATGCAAGGTGTCAAAGACAAAGAAAGAAAGAAGCATCCAAGAGGAACTTCCAAATAAAGCAAGCAAGGAAAGAAAAGAAAAAAAGTTAGAAAAATAATCCCAAAAGATATCTCACCCCCAAGCCATTGTTTAGGACCATTTTTCTTTCATTTTTTTAATTATTTTTAAGATTTTAGAGTTTGAGAAGGAGTAGGACTTGAAATAGTATAAATAGGGCACCCCTCTCTCATATTCTTCATGGAAGAATTACCCACCTCTGACCTTTAGATTTCTACACTCTATCTCTCCCTCTTTTTGTCTCTCCATCTTAAGTCATCAAGGAGGCTTAGCCCTAACACGCCACCAACCTTAAAGTGTCAACTAGAAGGAGGAATTCTCATTCATCCTAGTATGTAATTGTTTGTTTTTTTATTTTCAATCTTTTGTAAAACAATTTCATACTAGTAAAGTTTGTTTCTTGTCAATTTTTCTTGTCTTTGATTCTGTGGTGTTCATAATTTTAGTCTTGTTTGTAATTGGGTTAATTTTCATTCTTGTTTAAATATTGGGATAGAATTGGAATCACAACTAGTAACCCATCTTAGTAACCTTTTTAATATACTTTGTTTCTATAGATACATTGTATGTTTGGAGGCAATGCAAGATGGAGTTAAAGACGTTTGAGTGAAAAAAGATTAGAGGCTAATTCTGAAATTGATTTTTACATTGAATTGAAATTTGTTATTCTCACATGGATTGACGATCTAAGATGAAGAATAAGACCCTAGGACAATACTTCTAATCTTTTTGAGCCCAAATTGAGGTAAGAAATTGAAAGGAGCAATCTATTGCCTTTGACTTCCATTGTTTACCACCTTTGACTTCTTGTCATTACGGCCTTTGACTTCTTTCACTTTTATTTTATTTTCTACACTTTTGTTATTTTTCTTGTTATGTTCATATTGATTTTAAGTTTTGTTTTTGCATAGTTTGATGGTTGGATTAGAATTCATTGCATGTATTTTCACATTATAGGATTTTGTACATATTTAAGTTGTTGGAAATTAAGCTTTCAAGATCTGAATTGAATAATAAAATTCGGACTCCATACACAAATAGCATAACTTTAACAGATTCAGCAAACTGCAGAAATAAGTTTTGAAAAAAAGTTTGAAGTAGGTAAACAAGTCCAATCATAATATTTTTCTTTGAAACTTAGGAAAATTAAAGTTTAAGATATGATCTTTCATTCCCTAAAATTTCAGACTAAAATAATTTTGGAAGGTTTGTAAACCATAGGCTTAAACTTTGCCAATCAGTCAACTTGAATCAGAATTTCTGCATAGAATTTTGCAAAGTTGTCATATTCATGCATGCATAACTTTTTCATTTTATATCCTTTTTTACTTCTATTTTTCTTGTTAGTTTCTTGCATCAGTAGAGCATAAATTCCAGCCATTAAACTTAAATTTAGGATGCATTAGAATAATTCAAATCATGCATAAAATTTGCATCAGCATACTAGTTTTTCAGACTTAGAATTTTTTAGCGTCTCATGGCATACATTATATTACTAATTTTACTAACTTTCTAATTTTAAATTTGTTTTTATTTTTATGTTTTTGACTGTTTTAGATAATTTCCAAAATAAAAGATCTTTCTAAACTTGTTTTAATTGAAGATTTTAAATTGGAAAGTTTTTTAGTTTTGGAAATTCTAACTTAGGAAAGTTTTTTACTTTTGTGTATTTTGTTTCTAACATTGTTTAGTTTAGTTAGTTTCTAATTTTAGTTTTTATTTTTGGAAATTCTAACTTGTGTTTTAGTTTTGCAAAGCAACTTTTAAATTTAGGTTTTCTAGATTTAGGAAAGTTTATTTTCTTTTCATTGGTTTGTAATTAATTTAATTTTGGCCAGTAGGATGCTTGTATTTTTTAGATTTTAAATTATGCTAGTTTTAGATTTTTTTAGGGCAGGTAGAAGTTGAAAAGGGAACCTTAAACACATTACTCCCTATGGATTCGACCCCGTACTTATCGGGATATTACTACATTACGATTCTGCACTTGGAACTCATGATCAGCTTCTAGAAGGCCAAAGCTGATGAACATTGGATCAGAGACTCAGAATGTTCTTAATATCAACTCCTCAAAGTTTCTAAGCAATTGAAGAACATTTGGATGGAAAACCAACCAACTACATGTGAGATAAAGGGACATTGACTTAGGACATGCAACAAATCAACCACTGATCAAAATCCTGCTGTCATAAGTCTAAATTACATAAAATTTTTATGGATACTTCAAGATGATCTTGACATCAATTCCATAAGTTTCAAGTCAACCTGAGGTCATTTGGGCCTTAAACAACTGAAACAATGCCCATTTTCATGAGAAGTCGAAGGGAAAGTTAACCAACTTCAAAAGGTCAAAACATATTGAAATTTCATGATACACTAAAAATGGTGTTAAAAAACATCCCTCCAACTTTCATGAAGATCAGACATCTTCGAGCCCTAAACTGATTAAAACGGGTCACATATGCAGAAAACCCAAAATTGGGTTAGTCCGTGACTGCACCCACGGTCATGGCACGAATACTTGTAAAGGAGTTATAGATGGTTTTTGGAAGTTACTTCACCTTATTTTGAAATATAACTCTGCCACAATTGCAAAAAATAGCCCTAACTCCCCCTAAAGGCAATAAAAACACAATAAAGGTCCCTGAATTGGTCTTCCTCCACATTTTCAAAACTTTGGCATCCCCTTTGAAGATCTACAAGCACATTTGCTTGCAATTGCTCCCATTCTTCTTCCTCTCACCAACTGAAGGTGAGAAATGATTATGGGCAAGAAGATTTACATAACTAATACTCATTCTCAATGGTGGTTTTGGGATAAAATATTGGTTTTGAGAAGCATGAGGTTTTCTGGATGCAGAGTTCGATGGGTTTTGAAATTGAGGAATATTGGAAGTATGAGTTGCTCCCCATCTTTCAAGATAATTGCCACTGGGTTTTCTGGATATAGGTGGATAAGCTTTATCCAAAGGGGACCTAAAAGGTCTAGTCTATTGAGGCCTCATTCTTTTGCCCCTGTAAAGACTCATGAGATAAAAAATCAGGAAGGGAATTATTTTTACCTACAATATACTCAATGTCAAAATCAAATATAGCTAATAAAGCTTGCCATCGAGCAAAGATTTGCTTAGCAGCAAGATTTTTAACATCTTTTTCTAAAATTTCTTTAGTAGATTTACGATCTATTCTTAATAAGAATTTTTTATTTAATAAATCACTTTGGAACTTCATTATACTATTGACTATGGATAGGATTTCATATTTAATAGTTGAATAATTCTGTTGCGTGGGTGTCCATGTTTCAGATGTGAAACAAAGGATTTCTTCTTTTCTAAGAGCATTTTGTTGTAGGAGAATGCCACCAAAACCTACTTCAGAGGCATCGGTTTGAACTATTTTTAATAAATCTGGATGAGGGATAATTAAGCAAGGTAAATTTTTGACTTTTTGCTTGATTTTTTGGACAGCTTTTGTATGGGCAGGTGACCATTCTGCTGGATGTTTTGTCAAATGGAGCTGCAATAATTTTCTTTCCTTTGCAAGATCTTTATAAAAATCAAAGACGTAATTAAGGCATCCAAGAAAACGTTGTAATTGTTCTTTATTCAGAATTTCATCAGGAAATTGAGAGGCAAACTTAATGACTCTTTGAACTGGAGAAATAGTTCCTTTTTGAATTATAAAACCAAGAAATTGAATTTCTATTTGAAAAAGCTTCATTTTCTTTTGAGATAAAACAAGTCCATTCTTGATAATAACTTTTTTGAAAATATTTAAATGTTTCCAATGGTCACAAATGGATTTTGAAAACACAAGAATGTCATCGATATAGATTAGTGTAAAATCTTGATATGGATTAAAAATATCATTCATAATTCTTTGAAATTCGGAGGGAGCATTTTTCAAGCCAAATGGCATAATGTTCCATTCGTAATGGCCAAATGGGACTGTAAAAGCAGTTTTATATCTATTTGCGGGGGTAATTTGAATTTGCCAAAATCCTGATTTAAGATCAAATTTGGAAAAAAGGAAGGCATCAGCTAGACGATTAATTAGATCAGTTTTATTTGGCACTGGATATCTTATGGATTTCAAAACTTTATTTAAAGGCTTATAATTGATAATAAGACGGGGGACACCGTGTTCTTGTTCAGGCGTTTTATTTATATAAAACACAGCACAACTCCAAAGGGATTGTGATTTTTGAATAAGCTTTTTATCAAGAAGATCATTGATTTCTTTTGTACATAATTGGACAAGATCTTTATTCATCTGAATAGGACGAGCTTTGGTAGGAATTTGGGATTCATCAAAATTATCAATATATGGAAGAGAAACTGTGTGGTGTTTCCTGTGCCAAAAGGCAAAAGGAAGGTCAGAACAACATTCTTTTTCAAGAGATTTTTTAAATTGTATTAAATCATTTTGAAATTCTGGTTTTTGTAACCCTTCTTCTATTCTTAGAGAATTCAGATCTTCTTGAAGATAGGCAATTTGTTTTTCTTTATATGAGATTTGATTTTGGATAATATTGATATGCTGCATGGGAGTTGACTCAACAAAATCAAACAGTAATTCTTTATTGTTTTTCATCGTTTTAAGGCCTGATGAATTAATTTGAAAAGGCTGTAGAAGTTGTAGAAAGGGATTCCCAAGGATAACATCATTATTTAAATTCTTTCCTAAAGGACAATTAGTTTTTATGCACGTTCCATTTTTACAGATATGGACATTATTTACTTGATAATGAATATGAAGTTTATTATTAGCAGTTGCTAGGTTGAGTTTATTTTTGGTTTTTTTTATAATATTTTGTTGGGACTAATCCTTTTCTGATTAAATTAACATCTGCGCCACTATCTAGTAAGTAGAGTGCTTTAATAGAGAAGTTCTTGATCTTAATTGTAATTTGAGTTTTCCATGGTTGGAGTGGATTTTTTGTTACAGAATTTACAAACTTTCCCTCAAAGTTTTCTTATTGCTCTATATTATCTTTATCCTTTTGAAATTCGAGATTCAAACGTTGTTTAAGTTTTTGAAGTTCATTTAAGTTTTGTTTTAATTCTTTTATTTCTTGCTTTTGATTATTAATTTCTTTATAAATATCTTGCAAAGATATATGAGGAAGAGCTTTTTGCTTTCTTAATACATTTTTCATGTTAAGCTGTTTAGATACACTTGGAATAGAAGATTTTTCTTTTTTATTTTCTTTGGTTATTTTTTGTATTTTCTCAAAATATTCATTTTTTAATTTTTCTTCTTTGAGGTCTTTAAACATTTCTAAAAGCATGTCTTTTTGGGCTGAAAGAGCGTTTAAGGAGAACAAAGGAGAAGAATACGCGTTATCAGACTGAAATGAGGAATTTGTATGACATAAGTGTCACGACCCGAGCCCAGAATTCGGGGGTTAGCGAAAAGCTAAACCGGTGACACACGTACTCCCGTGCACGTGCACCCAAACCCAGTCCAGATGCACGCCCACAAGGGATCTAACACGTGCGAACTAAGCGTACGCGGAAGCTGTACATATCATAGCAAGCAACAAAGAAAATAGCGGAAGCCAAAGCAAATACGAAACGGAAACGACAAAGACAAATACACTGGTATAAAACCGAATACACACCAAAAATCAATATATACAAAATACACAGAATACAAGTCCAAAGTCCAAATACAATCTCTCAAAATCCCAAAACATAAAGCCACTGGCAGCATGCATGAACGCACTCGGCAGAGATGATTAGGCCCACTCTGCCAAACCTGAGGGTGCCTCTACACTCGCCCCTGCAGCCTCCTCGACCGCCGGGGAGCTGGGCAAGGTATCTGTGCCTGCAACACCACAGACAACACAAATGAATACAACGATCCAGCAAATACAAGTAACAGGGGTGAAACACGCATAGTATCAAAGTGAATAAAGTAATGACAGAAGATTAAATACAGAGTTTCATCTTAGTATGCTAAGCAAATCGTGCATAGAATTAAAGCATGATAGTTGAATCAAAACATAGAAATACTGACTAAGTGGCTACTACGTTAACCATGTTCTCTCCGATAGAGAGCAGAGCAAAGCAGATGAGAACACCACTGACCGGGCCAAGGGTACAAGTGGGTCTCGGTTTCCTGGGTTCCGGGGTCCCAAGACAAAGCAACACTGCAGTTACATAGATACAGAGATCTAAGCCAAAGGTAACCCCGTCGGGCATCCTAGGGCTGAGGCTGAGTAGAGCCAGACTAATACCAATCAAATCAAATCTAAAAGAAGGGAGATTATCCGCTTTGGACTCACCGATGACAAGGACCGGATCTTATCCTCACGTATTAACCTCTGGGCAGAGCCACTAGGGAATACCCAAAATCAGAGATAGACAAAGCCAACAAAGCATGAATATTACGTCAAAGCACAGCATAGGTCAAAGCTTAGTGCAGAACGAAGAATAAAACAGATATACGGAACGAAAGCAAAATGACTGCGGAATACGTAAACATAGATTAACAGAACAGAGGGCAAAACTATAAACAATATGCAATGCATCTCAGATTAACACGGAGTCAAGGTTCATTACAAGCCAGTCCTAAGCTAGTTGTTCACTGTCACTAACCGTGCATGTTGATGTAGTTTTAAGTTAGTCAATGCACCGTTGCCATCAAAGTGTTACAATGTAATCTTTGTGTGCACCGACGTCCCTTAAACCAACACCCATGGGGAGGTGCTTAACAGTAAATCAACACCCACATGAATAAGTCACAGCCAAACAGACTATTCATGCGATCCAAGGAAATCCATTGGGCCAGTTTACACGGGTGGTTAACCTGTATTTGAGCCTTATAAGTCTCACCATTATCCTAAGTTATATTTCAAAATTGCCATGCCTAACGGTTTAGCCATGAGGGACCTATGGTTAAGCCGAAGACATCTTACGCACTCGTCGTAATATGCACTACGGCTTCACCTTGGTTCCATTCAAAACACAGCTAAACGGATCATCTTCCACCTCTGATCTGACACCTTTTTCGGCTGGGCTACAGCCAGTATACGGCTGAGCCGTAGACCAATTCACGGCTTAGCCGTAGCATTCCACGGCTTAGCCGTAGCCACACCGTAGGAACACTGTCTCTGGAAAGTTTCGACTGATCAGAGATTTAATTCACGGCTGGAGTACGGTTGGGTCACGGCTAACTTACGGCTCAGCCGTAGGACAAATTACGGCTTAGCCGTAGCCTAGCCGTAGAACAAAAGTGAAATTTCGAGGCTCTGGAATGTGAGCCGTAGAAACTTACAGCTTAGCCGTACAATACAGAACACGACTTCGGGATGGTTACAGAAACTGAAATTTGGTACAGAAACATCTCCAAACAAGCTACAGAGGTTCCAAATTCACAAAATGTGGCTGTAAAACCTTTATATACAGAGAATAAGAGTGAATCAAAGCAATCAAAGAAACAACCCATATGTGTTATCAAAGCCTGTACTTGTACTTGCCTCAACTCTGGAAATCCACTAAATCAAGCTCCAAATCAACTAAAATCAAAGCAAAGCAAAGAGATACACCATGCATGAGATGAAGACATAGCAATCAGAGAAGGAGAGATCCAATTTGGAGAAGAAGCACAAGAACCCACTTACCCAAAGCAAAGACAGAGAGAAAGGGGAAGGAACCCAATCTAAATGGGACTCCAAATCACCAACCGAGCAAGAGAAGGGAAGAGAAGAGAGAGAGAGAACGAGCTGAACATAGAGCTTCTCCTGGAGCTTTCTCTCTTGCATGCAACGTGGAAGACAAAAGAGCAGGGAGAGAGACATCTGGAGTTGCATTGTATATATAGGTTTTGTAGTTTAGGTCAAAGTCCGAAGAGTTTATACCAATTACAGTTCAAGTCACACGAAGGCCCAACTTCTCCCATTGACTCCAAACGGATCTGACTCAGTTATGGAAAATAACGAGCTCAACAAAATACATATGCTGACACCAAGATGATGCAAATATGATGCAAGCAACGCAAAAGCAAAATTACGAAAAAGGGCTTAGAACTACCTATTCTAGGTCAAAGGTCACTCAACTACCTATTCAAGGCCCAAAACCAAATCCGAAAGGAATAATCAAAACAAAATACACTAATGAGCCACTAATCCGGCTCAAAGGGGATCGGAGTGTTACATCCTCCCCTACTAGGAATCATTCCGTCCTCGGAATGACTACCTACCTGCGCAAAGAGCTGGGGGTACTGGCGTGCTAGCTGTTCCTCTAGCTCCCAAGTAGCCTCATCTGGACCGTGATGTTCCCACAACACTTTAACCCATCTGATAGTCCTGGTACGGAGAATCTGCTCTCGTGTACCAACGATGCGAAGCGGACGCTCAACGTAAGTTGCATTAGGCTAAATCTGAATGTCATCGTATCGAATCACATGGCTCGGATCTGGCACATACTTACGGAGCATCGACACATGGAAGACATCGTGCACACCGAAAAACTCAACTGGAAGCGTCAACCGATAACCTAAATCTCCAACTCGGCTCTTGACTTCAAACGGTCCTACATATCTCGGAGCTAACTTACCCTTCTGACCAAATCGAACTGTGCCCTTCATCGGAGAAACTTTAAGGAACACCCAATCTCCGACTTGGAATGCCAAAGGTCTCCTCCGAGTATCAGCATAACTCTTCTGCCTGGATCGAGCAACCTTTAAATCCTCTATCACTTTCTGCACTTTCTCTGTCGTCTCAGCTATGATCGTCGGACCATGAAAACTTCTAGTTCCAACTTCTTCCCAGCACACTGGAGTCCTGCACTTGCGTCCGTATAGAGCCTCATATGGCGCCATACCAATACTCTCGTGGAAGCTGTTGTTGTAGGCAAACTCACACAAAGCTAGATGCGTATCCCATTCCTTTTCAAAGTTCAGCACACTAGCTCTGAGCATATCCTCCAATGTCTGAATGGTACGCTCCGACTGTCCGTCAGTCTGGGGGTGGTATGCCGTACTAAAACTCAACTTCGTGCCCATAGCTTCCTGAAATGCTCTCCAGAATGAAGACACAAAGCGACTGTCACGATCTGACACAATCGATACTGGGGTGCCATGCAATCTGACTATCTCGTCAACAAACTTCCTGGCCATCTCTGTGAATGTCATCCCCTTCGTGAACGGAAGGAAATGCGCTGACTTGGTCAATCTGTCCACTATGACCCAGATCGCATTGTTCTTTCTACTGGTCAGCGGAAAACCGGAGACGAAATCCATCGTAATGTGCTCCCACTTCCACTGCGGAGTGTGCAATGGATGCAATGATCCTGGAGGTCGCTGATGGTCAGCTTTTACCCTCTGACAGGTCAAACATCGAGCTACGAACCCTGCGATCTCCCGCTTCATATTGTTCCACCAAAATCTGTCTTTCAAGTTCCGGTACATCTTCGTACTCCCGGGGTGCATCGCATATCGGGCATCGTGCGCGTCTGTCATCAACTTATCTTTCAGCTCATCCACAGCGGGAACACACAATCTATTCCTGAAGTACAAAACTCCATCTACCAAGCTAAAATCAGGTCGATCTGCAATCCGATCTTTGAACTTCGCCAGGAGGGGGTCCTCAAACTGGCGATCCTTGATCTGCTGAATCACCTCAGGCTGAAACACAACGGTAGTAGCTAATGTCACCAATCCACCTACCCTCCGAACCTCAACAGGCTGATCATGCACAAGCATATAGAATCCTGCCAACACCTGAAGACTATCTGTCCTCCTGCTAAGTGCATCTGCAACTACATTCCCCTTGCCTGGGTGGTACTTGATAGGAAAGTCGTAGTCCTTGATGAACTCCAACCATCTCCGTTGCCTCATATTCAAGTCATGCTGATCGAATAAGTACTGCAGACTGTGATGATCGGAATGGACCTCGAACTTCACACCGTACAAGTAATGCCGCCACAACTTCAGTGCAAATACAATGGCTGTTAGCTCCAAGTCATGTGTGGCATAGTTCTTCTCATGCTCTTTCAGCTGTCTGGATCCATAGGCAATCACCTTCTGATTCTGCATCAGTACACAGCCTAATCCAACTCGAGAAACAGCGGAATAAATCACGAATCCCTCACTACCATCCGAGAGAGTCAACACTGGCGCCGTAGTGAGCTTTTCTTTCAACATCTGGAAACTACGCTCACACTTCTCTGTCCACTCATACGGGACCTTCTTCCGAGTCAACTGAGTCAGCGGGGCTGAGATCTTCGAGAAGTCCTGCACAAACCTGCGGTAATATCCCGCCAAACCCAGAAAACTCCGAATCTCTGTCACTGATCTAGGACGGGGCCAATGGACTACTGCCTCAATCTTAGCCGGATCCACCATCAATCCGTCTCTAGAAATCTTATGACCCAGAAACGTAACTTGCTCGAGCCAAAATTCACACTTGGACAACTTTGCATACAACTTGTGATCCTTAAGCAGCTGCAATGCTTTCCGTAGATGATCTGTATGTTCTTCAGCAGTCTTCGAATAGACCAATATGTCATCTATGAAAACCACAACGAACTGGTCCAAGAAGGAAGTAAACACCCTATTCATCAACGCCATGAAAGCTGCGGGTGCGTTCGTCAAACCAAATGGCATGACAAGGAATTCGTAGTGTCCATACCGAGTCCTGAAAGCTGTCTTCGGAACATCCTCATCCTTTACCCTGAGCTGGTGATATCCTGACCTCAAGTCAATCTTAGAGAAGTAAGCTGCACCCTGAAGCTGATCGAACAACTCATCAATCCTAGGCAATGGGTATTTGTTCTTGATAGTCACTTTATTCAACTGCCTGTAGTCAATGCACATCCGGAAACTGCCATCCTTTTTCTTAACAAACAATACAGGAGCTCCCCAAGGTGAAACACTTGGGCGTATGAACCCTTTATCCAACAGATCCTGCAACTGTTTCTTCAATTCCAACAACTCTGCAGGTGCCATACGATATGGAGCTCTACTGATGGGTGCTGTACCTGGCATCAAGTCAATAGCAAATTCTACCTCCCGAACTGGTGGCAACTCTGGCACATCCTCCGGAAAGACATCCGGAAACTCGCTAACTACTGGGATCTCACTGAGCTGTCGCTGATCTTTCTTCTCTGAAATGAATGCAAGAAATCCCTCACATCCCCTACGAAGCATCCTGTCCGCTTTACAAGCAGATATTACACGTCTTGGGCACTTCATCTGGCTGCCCTCAAATCGGAATCCGCTGCCCAAATCAAAGTAGATAGCCTTGCTGTAGCAATTGATACACGCATGATATCTTGCAAGCCAGTCCATACCAAGGATCACATCAAAATCCAGTGTCGTGAGCAACACGAGGTCTACTGGGAGCTGATGACCAGCTATCCGCACATCACACTGAGGGTAGAAAACACTGCACTCCACCCGCTTACCAACCGGAGTGGATACTAACAACAAGTACGGGAGTGGTGTGGGTCGCTGTCGAAGCTGCACAGCAAAATGGGGTGCTACGTACGAACGCGTACACCCGGAGTCAAATAAGGCTAAAGCTTCAGCTTCATAAATTAAAATTTTACCTTCCACTACCGTGGCCTCCTCCGCGCCCTCATGCGTAGCAGCATAGGCTCGGGCTGTCTGGCGGTTCTGCTTCTGGGCTGGGCGAGCTGGCTGAGATCTGCCCTGCGCTGTAGATCCTGCCTGTCTCGTCTGTGGAGAGGACTGAAACTTCGGGCATTGGGCCCGCCTGTGATCCGTAGAGCCACACCCGAAACAAGCCCCACTCTTCCTCCAACATCTGTCGGTGGGGTGATCCTTCCCACAGTGACTGCAAATCACCTGAGTACTGCTCGAACTGCCCTGTTTACCCTTGAACTTCTTCTGAAACTGACTTCTGCCACTGAAGCCTGCCGTCCTCTTAGCCTCGGTTCGCTCCTCCTCAAATATGGCCTCTGAATCATAGGCCCTGTCAATAGCGTCATCCAATGTAGCCGGCCACATACAAGCAACCACGTGGCGTTTATGCCTCGGGTTCAGGCCGTTGACGAAGCGAGTCACCTTCTTCGGCTCAGTGTTTACCATGTCCTCTGCAAAGTGGGACAGCTCTGTAAACTTGTGTACATAATCTGCGACTGACAGCTGTCTCTGCTGAAGGTTGAAGAATTCCACTTCCTTGGCTCGCTGAATATGGAGAGGCATGAACTTCCGACGAAATTGCTGCTTGAAGGTCTCCCAAACTGTGGCACTGGGCATAGTCTGGAATGAGGTCTTAACACTCCTCCACCATGTCTTGGCTACACTCCGAAGCATAGAAGCTGTGAGAACCACTTTCTGTTTGTTACTGCACACAATCGTATCAAAAAGCTCTTCTGTCTGTTCCAGCCATTGCTCGGCCTGCAATGCATCCTCTATCCCATGAAACTCAGTCGCCCCTCGCTTACGGAACTTGTCAAAAAGAGCATTTGGATCTGGTTCCTTGGGCTGGAAAATCACTTGCTGGTCTATACGAGGTGATGCTACTGCAGCAGCCTGACTCTGCCTATCTACCATGGATGCCATCTGTGCCTGTAATGATTGCATAGACTGCATCATCATCATCATACGCTCCTCACTACTGATATGTGGGGGTACCGATCCACTATCACCGTTATGGCCCTGTTGATTCTCATCCCGAGATCCTGATCCTGATGCCATCCTGCAACTGGAAAAGAAACACAGTACACAGATATAAAATGCCCTGAGTTAGTCAAATCCCAAATCAACCTATGAGACTTCGAGTCAAATAGTTGATAGCGTTATCTCACCACGATCTTAGATGCCTACATGCTTATAACTAACATGCTTTGATACCATACAATACGTATGTCCCGACCCGAGCCCAGAATTCGGGGGTTAGCGAAAAGCTAAACCGGTGACACACGTACTCCCGTGCACGTGCACCCAAACCCAGTCCAGATGCACGCCCACAAAGGATCTAACACGTGCGAACTAAGCGTACGCGGAAGCTGTACATATCATAGCAAGCAACAAAGAAAATAGCGGAAGCCAAAGCAAATACGAAACGGAAACGACAAAGACAAATACACTGGTATAAAACCGAATACACACCAAAAATCAATATATACAAAATACACAGAATACAAGTCCAAAGTCCAAATACAATCTCTCAAAATCCCAAAACGAAAAGCCACTGGCAGCATGCATGAACGCACTCGGCAGAGATGATCAGGCCCACTCTGCCAAACCTGAGGGTGCCTCTACACTCGCCCCTGCAGCCTCCTCGACCGCCGGGGAGCTGGGCAAGGTATCTGTGCCTGCAACACCACAGACAACACAAATGAATACAACGATCCAGCAAATACAAGTAACAGGGGTGAAACACGCATAGTATCAAAGTGAATAAAGTAATGACAGAAGATTAAATACAGAGTTTCATCTTAGTATGCTAAGCAAATCGTGCATAGAATTAAAGCATGATAGTTGAATCAAAACATAGAAATACTGACTAAGTGGCTACTACGTTAACCATGTTCTCTCCGATAGAGAGCAGAGCAAAGCAGATGAGAACACCACTGACCGGGCCAAGGGTACAAGTGGGTCTCGTTTTCCTGGGTTCTGGGGTCCCAAGACAAAGCAACACTGCAGTTATATAGATACAGAGATCTAAGCCAAAGGTAACCCCATCGGGCATCCTAGGGCTGAGGCTGAGTAGAGCCAGACTAATACCAATCAAATCAAATCTAAAAGAAGGGAGATTATCCGCTTTGGACTCACCGATGACAAGGACCGGATCTTATCCTCACGTATTAACCTCTGGGCAGAGCCACTAGGGAATACCCAAAATCAGAGATAGACAAAGCCAACAAAGCATGAATATTACGTCAAAGCACATCATAGGTCAAAGCTTAGTGCAGAACAAAGAATAAAACAGATATACGGAACGAAAGCAAAATGACTGCGGAATACGTAAACATAGATTAACAGAACAGAGGGCAAAACTATAAACAATATGCAATGCATCTCAGATTAACACGGAGTCAAGGTTCATTACAAGCCAGTCCTAAGCTAGTTGTTCACTGTCACTAACCGTGCATGTTGATGTAGTTTTAAGTTAGTCAATGCACCGTTGCCATCAAAGTGTTACAATGTAATCTTTATGTGCACCGACGTCCCTTAAACCAACACCCATGGGGAGGTGCTTAACAGTAAATCAACACCCACATGAATAAGTCACAGCCAAACAAACTATTCATGCGATCCAAGGAAATCCATTGGGCCGGTTTACACGGGTGGTTAACCTGTATTTGAGCCCTATAAGTCTCACCATTATCCTAAGTTATATTTCAAAATTGCCATGCCTAACGGTTTAGCCATGAGGGACCTATGGTTAAGCCGAAGACATCTTACGCACTCGTCGTAATATGCACTACGGCTTCACCTTGGTTCCATTCAAAACACAGCTAAACGGATCATCTTCCACCTCTGATCTGACACCTTTTTCGGCTGGGCTACAGCCAGTATACGGCTGAGCCGTAGACCAATTAACGGCTTAGCCGTAGCATTCCACGGCTTAGCCGTAGCCACACCGTAGGAACACTGTCTCTGGAAAGTTTCGACTGATCAGAGATTTAATTCACGGCTGGAGTACGGTTGGGTCACGGCTAGCTTACGGCTCAGCCGTAGGACAAATTACGGCTTAGCCGTAGCCTAGCCGTAGAACAAAAGTGAAATTTCGAGGCTCTGGAATGTGAGCCGTAGAAACTTACAGCTTAGCCGTACAATACAGAACACGACTTCGGGATGGTTACAGAAACTGAAATTTGGTACAGAAACATCTCCAAACAAGCTACAGAGGTTCCAAATTCACAAAATGTGGCTGTAAAACCTTTATATACAGAGAATAAGAGTGAATCAAAGCAATCAAAGAAACAACCCATATGTGTTATCAAAGCCTGTACTTGTACTTGCCTCAACTCTGGAAATCCACTGAATCAAGCTCCAAATCAACTAAAATCAAAGCAAAGCAAAGAGAGACACCATGCATGAGATGAAGACATAGCAATCAGAGAAGGAGAGATCCAATTTGGAGAAGAAGCACAAGAACCCACTTACCCAAAGCAAAGACAGAGAGAAAGGGGAAGGAACCCAATCTAAATGGGACTCCAAATCACCAACCGAGCAAGAGAAGGGAAGAGAAGAGAGAGAGAGAACGAGCTGAACATAGAGCTTCTCCTGGAGCTTTCTCTCTTGCATGCAACGTGGAAGACAAAAGAGCAGGGAGAGAGACATCTGGAGTTGCATTGTATATATAGGTTTTGTAGTTTAGGTCAAAGTCCGAAGAGTTTATACCAATTACAGTTCAAGTCACACGAAGGCCCAACTTCTCCCATTGACTCCAAACGGATCTGACTCAGTTACGGAAAATAACGAGCTCAACAAAATACATATGCTGACACCAAGATGATGCAAATATGATGCAAGCAACGCAAAAGCAAAATTACGAAAAAGGGCTTAGAACTACCTATTCTAGGTCAAAGGTCACTCAACTACCTATTCAAGGCCCAAAACCAAATCCGAAAGGAATAATCAAAACAAAACACACTAATGAGCCACTAATTCGGCTCAAAGGGGATCGGAGTGTTACAATAAGTCAAAGACCGATTTACCTTTATCTCCTTGGATTTTTGCAACATTTTTTATGGGTACGGCTGAAGTATCTTTATAAAGAATTTGATGTAGAGGAAGATGTATAGATTCTTTAGTTCTCTGCGGAGAAGAACTGGTTGAAGCTATAATCCATGATGAACTTAATTTTGTTTTCATATTTATGGATAAATCTTCAATATTATACCTTTTCTTCATGGCTAATTTAAGCCAATCAAAGAAATAAATGTTTCTTTCATTATCATACATATATTTGTACCATTTTTCTTTTAAGAAGTCTTTATGTTCTGGAGAAATATATTTAAAGAAGGATTTTGTCAAAGGATGAGCACCTAAATTCTTTTTTAACATTTCTTTATCAATTTCAAAACTTTCAATAACATTTATATTGAAATCAGCTTCTGAAGGATTGTATGTATGGGATGGAGAAGCTTGATAAGAAGGATAAACGAGTCCTGTAGGCCTCAAATCTATATGAGGTGTAGAGCTAGAAGCATGAGGCGGTTCCTTTATGGAAGATCCTACCACAGAAGGAGGATGAGAATAAGACTTTTTAGAGGGTTGATAAACTGTAGGGGTTGTATTTCGAAAATCTGTTTGGAAATTTATTTCAACACTTCCATCATGTTCAATTATGTTTTCAATGTCTTGATTTTCTTTAGATTTTTCTGGTTGAGCATTTTCTAAAAGCCATTTACCTGATAAATTAATATCATTCCATTGGATGAGTTTAGGAATATTAACTTTATTTTTTAAATTGGTTTGGAATAAGGTAGTCATACCTCTGGCTTGATTAGAATAGGCTATGCCTGGAACAACTAAATTCATGAGTTTATAATAAACTCTATCAACGAGGGCGAGATTTTGATTATGAGGATTCATATCAAGACCTTTTGTCTGGATGGCTAAAGTGAGGGCTTCATGTGCACCTGGATCTGTAAGAGAAACAGAGAAATTGGGAAAACAGTTGAAGAAAGTAGGGCCATTAGCCAAACTTGATTCAACCATTCCTATTAATGAATCACTGAATTTTTTATGTCTTGTATCTTGAACATACATGAGAGATTCTGTTCTTAGTCCAAGTCTTGTTAGAGGCTTTAAAGCAACTTACACCAAGCCAAAATAGATATAATTATATGTTTTAGCATATTCTTGTATATCTTGGGGCTTAATTAAAGAAAGATGCTGAATATTGCTAGTAATGGATTCAGTTTGTTCCATAGTTTTTATTTTATAACATGATTTTAATTGAAAACTTCCCATTTTATAAACTTCATGTTTTTGAACTGTTAGAATTGTCTAGTCACAAATAACTTGATCTAAATCATCATAGCTAATTTCTTCACTATTTTTAATGGACATGGAAGATAAGGAATTTGATGATGAGGAAGAAGAAAGTACAAGCTTCTTAATAAGCTTAGCCATAATTTGTATTACCGAGTTATTTTAACCAAATCCACCACGAGTATCTAACGCTTAGAGGATTTACACACCAATAACACACCTTAAAACGCTTTCACACTGCTTAACAACGGCAATAACAATGGCTACCTCTACGCTCCGGGTGGAATATGATTAAAATTTCTCAATAATAACAAACACACAACTAAGTATTAAGATTTTTGACTCTCTTACTTTTGAATCAGCAATTCCTTAAACAGCAACAGTAAAGCATAACCAAAATAAGTGAAGAAATACTCACAAAGCAACTTTATTGATAATCAAAACTGGTTACAAGTGGACTTGATGACACACTCCCGGGGGCCAACTTGGCTTTGATTCCAAAATGGGACGGAAGGGTGGAGGGTGTATGGGAAGAGATGGATGGACTGAATTTTTGGATAGGACTGGTTTCCAACTGTTAGATTTACACATAGCCGGATGTGTCTATTTATAGTGACTCTAAACTGAATTTACATTTCATTTCACTTGGATTGCATTTGCATTTACATTTCATTTGCTGAATTTAATGTTCGATACTGTAAGACTGCTTGCATGATTCTTCTTTTCTGCTGTAGAATATCCATGGTACTGCCTGTGGCACTCTCTTGAAGTATAACCTTACAAGCTTTTGACACGTGTTCACGTGTTTGCATTGGAGATGAAATGTTTTTGTTTTCATACTTGAAAATTTTCCCATATCTTGTACTTTCTTCATATTTTACTCTTACTTTATACAAAAGGAGCTTTTGATGTTGGCTTTAGCCACTTTTGTTGGCTTTTGAGTCCTTGTTTTTGAATATTTAATGCTTTATGAAGTCGGGATCACAAGTGCCGATAAGTCCCCAGGCATCACGTGGTTGCATTTGTTAATATCACGTGGCCTTAGTCTCAGGCACGGGAACTTGCTTGATAAGCATGCATTAAACAATTGTCGAGGCTTTATTTTTTTCCTTTTCTTCGGATAGAGATGAATCCTTCATTATCACTTTTTATCTCTTTTGCATCGGTCTCTGCTTCAGGAGCAATAGTTTCAAAGGGATTATCATCAGGCCAAAGATGATGTAGCTGGTGACCGAAGTTTAATGGCGAGTTTTCAGAGGATCTTTCTTTCTGTATTTATTCCATAATCTCTTTTTGGAGATCTTTTTTGAGCTGGAGTAGATCTACCGCTGCAAGAAGAGCAGGAGAAGAGGCTGAACATGAATTCTTTTGTTTGTCTGGAATACTGGATAGATGAAGCCTTTCTTTTTCTTTTTCAGGAGTTCTGAGAATTTCTGAAAATGAAGGCTTTAGAGCTTGATCAGCAGAATATTGCTGCAGGATTGTCGTATAATCAAATTGATGCCAGAATTTGATATACATGACTCTAGATAGAACCGGTGGACTGAAGTCCATTTCATTATAAAAATTCCATTTCAGGATCCATGGGATTTCATGCTTGCAATAGAATTGCATGGTGACATAAGGTTCTGTTGCTAGCGGTAAATATTGATAAAGGCTTTTTTTTTTCTGTTTTGGGAGAGGCTTTATATGCTACAAAATAGGATTCATAAATAGGAAGAAGAGCTTGAGGAAGGAGATCTTTAGTGGCTCCGTATGGTATCCAAAATTATGTAAAAAACCACATAGGTATTTTATGGAAGTTGGATTTAAACCGAATAAACCAGGAATGCTAGAAGGATGGATTTTGATAACAGAGAATGGCTTCCCAAGCGGAAATATAGTCATAATAATTAAAGATGAGGTCTGAATCAATTATTTGAGGCATATGAAGAGGTTGTCCCCAATCGTCTGCTGAGAGGATATGCATAATCTTGATTTTTGAATATAGGATGTTAATATGGGATGGTAAAGCATTTAAATATGAGTTTTTAGAACCATCAGTATGGTCTATAGTGCAGCTGCCAGTTCGGATAAGGATTTGCTCATATGTTTTATAATCAAGGGGTTGAAAAAAGAAATGGTCGGGGGCAAATAGGGTCTGGATAATATGTTCCATAGGAAAGGTTTCTGTATAAAATGTGTCATCTAAAGTAAACATTCTTAATGGTGGTTTTGGGATAAAATATTGGTTTTGAGACGCTTGAGGGTTTCTGGATGTAGAGCTTGATAGGTTTTGAAATTGAGGAATATTAGAATTGTGGGTTGCTCCCCATCTTTCAAGATAATTGCCACTGGGTTTTCTGGATATAGGTGGATAAGCTTTATCAGTAGGGGACGTAAAAGGTCTAATCTGCTGAGGTCTCATTCTTTTATCCCTGTAAAAACTCACGAGATAAAAAGTCAGGAAGGGAATTATTTTTGCCTGCAGTATACTCAATGTCAAAATCAAATACAGCTAATAAAGCTTGCCAGCGAGCAAAGATTTGCTTAGCAGCAAGATTTTTAACATCTTTTTCTAAAATTTCTTTAGCAGATTTACAATCTATTCTTAATAAGAATTTTTTATTTAATAAATCACTTTGGAACTTCATTATACTATTGACTATGGATAGGATTTCCTTTTTAATAGTTGAATAATTCTGTTGTGTGGGTGTCCATGTTCCAGATGTGAAACGAAGGATTTCTTCTTTTCCAAGAGCATTTTGTTGTAGGAGAATGCCACCAAAACCTACTTCAGAGGCATCGGTTTGAACTATTTTTAATAAATCTGGATGAGGGATAGTTAAGCAAGGTAAATTTTTGACTTTTTGCTTGATCTTTTGGACAGCTTTTGTATGGGCAGGTGACCATTCTGCTGGATGTTTTGTCAAACGGAGCTGCAATAATTTTCTTTCCTTTGTAAGATCTTTATAAAAATCAGAGACGTAATTAAGGCAGCCAAGAAAACGTTGTAATTGTTCTTTATTCAAAATTTCATCAGGAAATTGAGAGGCAAACTTAATGACTCTTTGAACTGGAGAAATAGTTCCTTTTTGAATTATAAAACCAAGAAATTGAATTTCTGTTTGAAAAAGCTTCATTTTCTTTTGAGATAAAACAAGTCCATTCTTGATAATAACTTTTTTGAAAATATTTAAATGTTTCCAATGGTCACAAATAGATTTTGAAAACACAAGAATATCATCGATATAGACTAGTGTAAAATCTTGATATGGATTAAAAATATCATTCATAATTCTTTGAAATTCGGAGGGAACATTTTTCAAGCCAAATGGCATAACGTTCCATTCGTAATGGCCAAATGGGACTATAAAAGCAGTTTTATATCTATCTGCGGGGGTAATTTGAATTTGCCAAAATCCTGATTTAAGATCAAATTTGGAAAAAAGGAAGGCATCAGCTAGACGATTAATTAGATCAGTTTTATTTGGCACTGGATATCTTATGGATTTCAAAACTTTATTTAAAGGCTTATAATTGATAACAAGATGGGGGACACCGCGTTCTTGTTCAAGCGCTTTATTTACATAAAACACAGCACAACTCCAAGGGGATTGTGATTTTTGAATAAGCTTTTTATCAAGAAGATCATTGATTTCTTTTGTACATAATTGGACAAGATCTTTATTCATCTGAATAGGACGAGCTTTGGTAGGAATTTGGGATTCATCAAAATTATCAATATATGGAAGAGAAACTGTGTGGTGTTTCCTGTGCCAAAAGGCAAAAGGAAGGTCAGAACAACATTCTTTTTCAAGAGATTTTTTAAATTGTATTAAAGTACAAGCTTCTTAATAAGCTTAGCCATAATTTGTATTACTGAGTTATTTTAACCAAATCCACCACGAGTAGCTAATGCTTTGAGGATTTACACACCAACAACACGCCTTAAAACGCCTTCACACTGCTTGACAACGGCGATAACAATGGCTACCTCTGCGCTCCGGGTGGAATATGGTTAAAATTTCTCAATAATAACAAACACACAACTAAGTATTAAGACTTTTGACTCTCTTACTTCAGAATCAGCAATTCCTTAAACAACAACAGTAAAACACAACATAACAAAAATAAATGAAGAAATACTCACAAAGCGACTTTATTGATAACAATAAAGACTGATTACAAGTGGACTTGATGACACACTCCCGGGGGCCAACTTGGCTCTGATACCAAAATGGGACGGAAGGGTGGAGGGTGTATGGGAAGAGATGGATGGACTGAATTTTTGGATAGGATTGGTTTCCAACTGTTGCCTTGACAAGCAGCTGGACATGTCTATTTATAGTATGTTCAAACTGAATTTACATTTCATTACAACATAATTTCATCTGTGTATACATTTCATTTACTGTATGCTGGTAAGCTGCTGCATGTGGTATTATTGCTGGATTCCAGGTGTTTGGATTGAATCGTCAAGACGGCATACGTATTACGTTTCCGTACTAGTATGGATACACATTGTAGCACCAGTAGAGATCCAAACTTGTTTTTATTGGATAACCTTTTTTATGCATAGTAGCAAGCCGCATTTGTTGACTTTTTCTTTTTCAAAGAACCTTTGAACCGTGGTAAGCTTCTCATCTTCATGAATAGGGATGTCCTTGTTTCGTACTTTCTAGATAAAGACGCTTTATGGCAATGGTGGTGATGGAAATTTAGATAAGTGCACCACGTGACTACGTGGTCTTCTTATGGAAGCTTTGTGATAAGGATGGAGTCATTATTTCACTGGATAACAGGTGTCAATATCGGAAGCTTTATTCGGGCACGGATTCTTTCTTTTATTCATCCTCTTTATCATCATCTTTATCTTCATTAGTCCAGTTATTATTTTGAATTTCTCCATGAAATAACTAGATTAATGCTTCACGAGACTTTTCAGAAATGTCAAAAGAAATATCTTCATAGGCATTGAGGATTTGATTTAATTCATTATGTCCAGATTTAGAAGGATGTTGTATGACTGTAGTTTGTTCTGCAAGGTCGTCAGCAATGCAAACTACTCGCCGACCGTCACACCAAACATATTGATATGTGCTTGCAAATTCAAGATGTCCTCTTAGATTGAGAAATCTTTGATACTGATCAGAGGCTGGATCATATTGCGGGAGACGTTCTAGGCTATATGCTCTTGTAGCAACTTCATGAGATTCATACCATTGAGGTGGATAATTAAAAAGAAGATGTCCGTGATCATGTAAAGAAGAACTACATTTCTTGCAAATTAAATCTCCTTCTTCAAACTGCATGATGCTCCATAATTGATAAGGCTGATAAAATCGTATTTCAGATCTTTCTCCTAAACTTGATGAAATGGTGATAAGAAGCTGTCTGTTTGTGACTCCAAGACTGCGAAGGGCATAGCGCACAATTGCAGGGAGCTGCTGTATTAATTCAAAATCATCTCTGGATAAAGAAAATCTTTGGACTAGGCCTTGCTCGATATAAGAGATGTCTACTGCATGTGATGGCAGGAACAACTTGGGAAAACTAGTTGCCCAGTTGATATATTGCGCTTTGAACATTAAGCGCTCCTTGATCTGACAAGAAAGAGTTTTTTCTCTTATCCTTGCAGCAAGATCATCTGGAAGGGTTGTGTTAACCTTTTCCAGGAGGTTGATTCTGGATGTTTTTTCATCAGCATAAGTAGATAACAGTGCTCTTTGATGGATGTTATGACACATTAGAATTTGGGTTTCTAAATCCTTAATATGGGTTACAATTTTGGATAAGGTTTTTCTAGTATTTTTTCTTTTATTGGAAATGATACCACTCCAATGAGCATTGATAAGTTCTTAAGTGGTGATGGATACTCCTGGATTGAAAAAAAGAACGGATATTTGTTGGGATGTTGGTCTGGAGGAAGAGTTGGATTCAAGAAGAGGGGCTTTGCTTTTGCTAGAGCTTGATGCCATAATGACAAAGGAACCCTGGATAAGAATGTGAACTAAAACTGAAAATCTAGATTACATGGCAAAATTTGAAATGAAGTCATCAGAGGGGTGATGTATTTTATTTGAGACTAGATTTAATTATTCAAATTCAAAAATTAATTCTTTATTATTTATGATAGTTTTAAGGCCTGTAGAATCAATTTGAATAGGCTGTAACATTTGTAGAAAAGGATTTCCAAGGATAACATCATTGTTTAAACCCTTTCCTAGAAAGAAATTTGTCTTTATGTGTATTTCATTTTTACAGACATAAACATCATTTAATTTGTATTTGATAAGGAGTTTTTATTAGCCGTAGCTAGATTGAGTTTATTTTTTGTTGTTAGATAATATTTTTTTCGGGATTAATCCTTCCCTTATGATATTGACATCTGCGCCACTATCAAGTAAGCACAGGGTCTTAATAGAGAATTTTTTTATCTGAATTGTGACTTGGGTTTTCCATTTTTGAAATGGATTTCTGGATAAAGAATTTATGAAAAATTTTAAATTGTCATCAAAGTTTTCTTGATTTTCAATGTCATTATAGTCTTCGTCATTTTCAATTTTTCCATTATTTTCTTGATAAGTTTTTAGTTTGTGAAATTCAAGATTCTCAACTCTTTGTTTGAGGTCTTGAAGTTCAATTAAGTTTTGTTTTAAGAAATTTGTTTCTTACCTTTGATTATTAATTTCTTTAAGAAGGTCTGGAATTGTCAGGTGAGGAGGAACATTTTGTTCTCTTAATCTGTCTAAAATAGTTTTAATACTAAATTGTTCAGGTAAGGTATGTATTGTAGCTTTTCCTTTTTTATTGCCTTTATTTATAGTCTGGATTTTTTCAAAATATTCACTTTTTAATTCTCCATCTTTAAGATCTTTAAACATTTCTAATACCAATTCTTCTGGGGCAGAGAGCATGTTTAAGGATAAAAAAGAAGAAGCGGATTCATACTGAATTTCACTATCAAATATTTTGCAATGACATGTATCAGAAGAATTGTCTGTATCTGATGTTACTGTGGATCCCTTTAAAATAGTTTTTATTCCTTTTCGGTTTTAACTTTTAATTGTGGGCAATCAGGGGCCATATGGCCTTTTTCTTTGCAATTATAGCACTGTATTTCTTTTTGTTTTTGTTTATAGTAAGAAGAAGGTGGTTTTTCTTTTATAAAAGATTTGTTTGTTTCTTTATAAGGATTGCGATGAAAGGATTTTTTATGATATCTTCGTGAGGGCATATAATATCATGGTGTTGCAAATTGTTTAGATTTTCTTTGTTGGTAATTTCTTTTTAAATTGTTCTTTTTCTTTTGGCTCGATGGACTAATTAATGGCTCCGTGCCAAATTGATAACAAAAGTCTCCAGGTTCATATTTGTTGATACTTTTTTGATTTTCAATTTGCCGTTTGAGTTTAATTTCATTACACAATGAAAATCCGACTTTATTAATTTTTTGGATTAAATCTCCATATGTATACATAGCATAATTCAAATTTCCATAATTTTCGGATATTAATTCTTCTCTAACCTTTTCTGCAAAAAGTTTAGGAAGACCTGATATAAATTTTTCTTTCCAGAATTTGGAATTGCTTGAATCAATTGTATAAAGTTTTGATAAGAAACATCTTTATACCAACGAAAATCAGATAATGTTGGACATGATAAATTAATTAATTGAGTTTTTAAATTTTCTTCTACATTCATATAATTTCCAATAAAATGTTTAATTATATTGCTAATAAGCATATAAACGGAATCAGAGATCATTTGTCCTTGGGGGGTAATGATAGGGTTCCCGGATGGATCTCTTTTTACGGCATTTAGAATAGCTTGTCTTTCTATATCTAATAAAAAATTTTCCCACCAACCATTTAATTGTCCAGTAAATCCAAGGACAACTGCATTTGCTGCATGTTTGTGATCATTACCGGCAGCTATGATAGTAGAAGCATATATCATCATTTGCTGGCATACTTGGATGATTTGATATTCAAATAATCCGTCTACACTCCATTCATATATTGATGAGCTTTCAAATTTAAGACCATTTAAAGTAGCTTGTTCTTCGAATTGAAGATCAACTGAAGTCGGTCGTGGATAATAATTTCTTGTTTTAGCTGTAGTAACAATTGGTTTTTGTCTTTTAAATATTTTATTGAGTTGAAGGGATTTTTGATGGTTTTGATCATCTTGATGTTCCTCTTGAGAATTTTCTTCAGAATCTATGGCTTCGGAATCGGAGCCAGAATTAGAGTTTTTAGAAGTTAAGCCTAAAACATTTATAGATTTTTCTGCTTTTTGATCTTTATTTTCTTGAAGTTTTATGTTAGTAAAACTGTGTGATAATTGATTAATGAGTTCATCAGAAAATTTTAAAAGTTTCTTTTCTAACTTTATATCCCTTAGGATTTCACCCTGAAAACCTAAAGTTTGTGTCTTAATTACTTTTTGAGGAGAGGATGCTTCATGGATTTTGAAAATAGATTCTACTTTATCTTCAATTCTATTGGTTTGTTGACCAATAGTATGAAGGTTGATATTTGTATAATTATTTTGTTCTAGAACATGACATGAGTTTGATTTGTAAACAAAGTCAGATTTTTCTTTACCTCCTTGAATTTTCGCAACATCTTGTATGGGTACGGCTGAGGTGTCTTTACAAATAATTTGATGTAGGGGTGGATGTATAGATTCTTCAGTTCTTTGGGGAGAAGAACTGGTTGAAGCTATAATCCATGATGAACTTAATTTTGTTATCATATTTATGGATAAATCTTCAATATTATATCTTTTCTTCATGGCTAATTTAAGCCAATCAAAGAAATAAATGTTTCGTTCATTATCACAGATATATTTATACCACTTCTCTTTTAAGAAGTCTTTATGTTCTGGAGAAATATTTTTAAAAAAAGCTTTTGTCAAAGGATGAGCGGCTAAATTCTTTTTTAACATTTCTTTATCAATTTCAAAACTTTCAATAACATTTATATTGAAATCAGCTTCTGAGGGATTGTATGTATGAGATGGAGAAGCTTGATAAGAAGGATAAACAAGTCCTATAGGCCTCAAATTTATATGAGGTGGTTCCTGTATGGAAGCTCCTACAACAGAAGGAGGATGAGAATAAGACTTTTTAGAGGGTTGATAAACGGTAGGAGTTGTATTTCAAACATCTATTTGGAAATTTATTTCAACGCTTCCATCTTCATGTTCAATTATGTTTTCAATGTTTTGATTTTCTTTAGGTTTTTTTGGTTGAGCATTTTTTAAAAGCCATTTACCGGATAAATTAATATCATTCCATTGGATGAGTTTGGGAATATTAACTTTATTTTTTAAATTGGTTTGGAATAAGGTAGTCATACCTTTTGCTTGATTTGAATAGGCTATGCCTGGAACAACTGAATTCATAAGTTTATAATAAACTCTATAAACGAGGGCGAGATTTTGATTATGAGGATTCATATCAAAACCTTTTGTCTAGATGGCTAAAGTGAGGGCTTCATACGCACCTGGATCTGTAAGAGAAACAGAGAAATTGGGAAAACAGTTGAAGAAAGTAGGGTCATTAATCAAACTTGATTCAACCATTCCTATTAATGAATCACTGAATTTTTTATGTCTTGTATCTTGAACATACATGAGAGCTTCTGTTCTCAGTCCAAGTCTTATTAGAGGCTTTAAAGCAACTTGCACCAAGCCAAAATGGATATAATTATATGTTTTAGCATATTCTTGTATTTCTTAGGGCTTAATTAAAGAAAGATGCTGAATATGGCTAGTAATGGATTCAGTTCATTCAATAGTTTTTATTTTATAACTTGATTTTAATTGAAAACTTCCCATTTTATAAACTTCTTGTTTTTGAACTGTTGGAATTCTCTAGTCACAAATAACTTGATCTAAATCATCATAGCTAATTTCTTCACTATTTTTAATGGACATGGAAGATAAGGAATTTGATGATGAGGAAGAAGAAAGTACAAGCTTCTTAATAAGCTTAGCCATAATTTGTATTACCGAGTTATTTTAACCAAATCCACCACGAGTATCTAACGCTTAGAGGATTTACACACCAATAACACGCCTTAAAACGCCTTCACACGGCTTAACAACGGCAATAACAATGGCCACCTCTGCGCTCCGGGCGGAATATGATTAAAATTTCTCAATAATAACAAACACACAACTAAGTATTAAGTCTTTTGACTCTCTTACTTTTGAATTAGCAATTCCTTAAACATCAGCAGTAAAGCATAACCAAAATAAGTGAAGAAATACTCACAAAGTAACTTTATGGATAATCAAAACTGATTACAAGTGGACTTGATGACACACTCCCGGGGGCCAACATGGCTTTGATATCAAAATGGGACGGAAGGGTGGAGGGTGTATGGGAAGAGATGGATGGACTGAATTTTTAGACTCGTTTCCAACTGTTGGATTTATACATAGCCGGATGTGTCTATTTATAGTAACTCTAAACTGAATTTACATTTCATTTCACTTGGATTGCTTTTGCATTTACATTTCATTTGCTATTCATGCTCATGCTGAATTTAATGTTCGATACTGTAGGGCTGCTTGCATGATTCTCCTTGTCTGCTGTAGAATACCCATGGTACTGCATGTGGCACGATCTTGAATTATATCTTTACAAGCTTTTGACACGTGTTTTCGTGTTAGCATCGGAGATGAAATGTTTTTGTATTCATACTTGATAATTGTCCCATATCTTGTACTTTCTTCAGCTTTTACTTTTTATTTTATACAAAAGGAGCTTTTGATGTTGGCTTTAGCCACTTTTGTTGGCTTTTGGGTACTTGTTTTTTAATGATTTCTGAAGTCGGGATGAAAAGTGCCGATAAGTCCCGAGGCAACACGTGGTTGCTTTTGCCGGCATCACGTTGCCTTCGTCCCGGGCACGGGACCTTGCTTGATAAGGATGCATTGAACAACTATTCTTTAGGATGACTGTTGGAGATCTTCATAATTGCACCAAGATACTTTGTGGAAAATTGAGTGGCATTGGACTGCATCTGTCTGGAGGAAAGGAAGCTTTATTCTTGCAAGGATGCTGTCATCTCTGCATCATTTTCTGCTTCGTTATTCCAGTTATTATTTCGTATTTCACCATGAAATAACTGGATTAATTCTTCACGAGAGTTTTCTGAAATGTCAAAAGAAATATCTTCATAGGCATTGAGGATTTGATTTAATTTATTATGTCCAGATTTAGACGGATACTGTATAACTGTAGTTTGTTCTGCAAGGTCGTCAGCAATACAGACTACTCTCCGACCGTCACACCAAACATATCTATATGTGCTTGCAAATTCGAGATGTCCTCTTAAATTGAGAAATCGTTGATATTGATCAGAGGCTGGATCATAATGCTGGAGACGTTCTAAGCTATATTCCATTGTAGCAACTTCATGAGATTCATACCACTGTGGTGGATAATTAAACAGGAGATGTTCGTAATCATTTAAAGAGGGAATGAATTTCTTGCAAATTAAATCTCCTTCTTCAAAATTCATGATGCTCCATAATTGATAAGGTTGATAAAACCAGATTTCAGATCTTTCTCCTAAACTTGATGAAATTGTGATGAGAAGTTGTCTGTTTGTGACTCCAAGGCTGCGAAGGGCATGGTGCACGATTGCAGGGAGCTGCTGTATTAATTCAAAATCATTTCTGGATAAAGAAAATCTTTGGACTAAACCATGTTCGATATAGGAGATGTCATCTTCATGTGATGGCAGGAACAACTTGGGAAAGCCAGTTACCCAGCTGAGAAATTGAACTTTGCGCATTAAGCGCTCCTTGATCTGACAAGAAAGAGTTTTCTCTCTTATCTTTGCATAAATTTGTTATCCAAAATTCATTTCAAAAATGGAAAACCCAAGTCACCATTCAGATCAAAAAATTCTCTATTAAGACCCTGTGCTTACTTGATAGTGGCGCAGATGTCAATGTCATAAGGGAAGGATTAATCCCGAGAAAATATTATTTAAAAACAAAAAATAAACTAAATCTAGCTACGGCTAATAAAAAACTCCTTATCAAATACAAATTAAATGATGTTAATGTCTGTACAATTGAAATCTGCATAAAGACTAATTTCTCTTTAGGAAAGGATTTAAACAATGATGTTATCCTTGGAAATCCTTTTCTACAATTGTTACAGCCGTTTCAAATTGATTCTACAGGCCTTAAAACGGTCATAAATAATAAAGAATTAATTTTTGAATTTGAATAATTAAATCCAATCTCAAATAAAATAAATCATCCCTTAGCTGACTTCATTTCAAATATTGCCATGTAATCCAGATTTTCAGTTTTAAGTTCACATTCTTCTCCAAGGTTCCTTTGTCATTATGGCATCAAGTTCTAGCAAAAGCAAAGCCCCTCTTCTTGAATCCAGCTCTTCCTCCAGACCAACATCCCAACAAATGACCATTCCTTTTTTCAATCCAGGAGTATCCATCACCTCTCAAGAACTTATCAATGCTCATTGGAGTGCCATCCGTTCTGAGAAAAGAAAAAATACTAGAAAAACCCTATCCAAACTTGCAAACCATATTAAGGATTTAGAAAGCCAAATTCTCATATGCCATAACCTCCATCAAAGAGCACTATTATCTATTTATGCTGATGAAAAAACATCCAGAATCAACCACCTGGAAAAGGTTAACACAACCCTTCCAGATGATCTTGTTGCAAGAATAAGAGAAAAAACTCTTTCTTGTCAGATAAAGGAGCGCTTAATGCTCAAAGCTCAATTTATCAACTGGGCAACTGGTTTTCCCAAGTTGTTCCTGCCATCACATGCAGTAGACATCTCTTATATCGAGCAAGGCCTAGTCCAAAGATTTTCTTTATCTATAGATGATTTTGAATTAATACAGCAGCTCCTTGCAATTGTGCGCCATGCCCTTTGCAGCCTTGGAGTCACAAACAGACAGCTTCTTATCACAATTTCATCAAGTTTGGGAGAAAGATCTGAAATACGGTTTTATCAGCCTTATCAATTATGGAGCATCATGAATTTTGAAGAAAGAGATTTAATTTGCAAAAAATTCATTCCTTCTTTAAATGATTACGAGCATCCCCTGTTTAATTATCCACCGCAGTGGTATGAATCTCATGAAGTTGCTACAAGGGAATATAGCTTAGAACGTCTCCAGCATTATGATCCAGCCTCTGATCAATATCAAAGATTTCTCAATTTAAGAGGACATCTCGAATTTACAAACACATATAGATATGTTTGGTGTGACGGTCGGCAAGTAGTCTGTATTGCTGACGACCTTGCAGAACAAACTACAGTTATACAGCCTCCTTCTAAATCTGGACATCATGCATTAAATCAAATCCTCAATGCCTATGAAGATATTCTTTTGACATTTTAGAAAAATCTCGTGAAGAATTAATCCCGTAATTTCATGGTGAAATACGAAACAATAACTGGAATGATGAAGCAGAAAATACTGCAGAGATGACAGCATCCTTGCAAGAATAAAGCTTCCTTTTCTCCAGACGTATGCAATTCAATGCCACTCAATTTTCTACAAAGTATCTTGATGCACTTATGCCGATCTCCAACAGTCATCTAGAAGAATACGTGTTAAATGCATCCCTATCAAGCAAAGTTCCCGTACCTGCGACCACGGCCACGTGATACCGGCAAAAGCAACCACGTGTTGCTTTGGGACTTATCGGCATTTTTCATCCGGACTGCATCAAGCCTCTTTGAATTAAAAATTCAAGAAACAAGTACAATAAAGTCAAAGAAAACAGCTAAAGCTAAAGCTTATCACATATAAAAATTCTTTGCATTAAATAATGAGAAAAAGTCAAAGCTAACACCTAGGCTATCCTACATAAAGCATTTAGATCACCTCTTTTACCGGGATTTGTAAAGCACATACTCCAGCGACACGTATGCCGCATGCTTCAATACAGTGAAACTTTTGTCAGACAGATCAAATCCAGTGCCAGCACCACCTGCAGCATTTACAGATACACAGCAAATGAAATGAAAATCCAGATGATAGACGCTTGTAATGAAATGTAAATTCAGTTTGTAATTACTATAAATAGGCCTATGCAGCCTCTTGCACGGGCAACAGTTGGAAACCAGTCCAAAAATTCAGTCCATCCATCTCTTCCCATACACCCTCCACCTTTCCATCCCACATTTTTCCCACCAGCCATTTAATTGTCCAGTAAATCCAAGGACAACTGCATTTGCTGCATGTTTGTGATCATTACCGGCAGCTATGATAGTAGAAGCATATATCATCATTTGCTAGCATACTTGGATAATTTGATATTCAGATAATCCATCTACACTCCATTCATATATTGATGAGCTTTCAAATTTAAGACCATTTAAAGTAGCTTGTTCTTTGAATTGAAGATCAACTGGAGTCGGTCGTAGATACTAATTTCTTGTTTTAGCTGTAGTAACAATTGGTTTTTATCTTTTAAATATTTTATTGAGTTGAAAAGATTCCTGATGGTTTTGATCATCTTGATGTTCCTCTTGAGAATTTTCTTCAGAATCTATGGCTTCGGAATCGGAGCCAGAATTAGAGTTTTTAGGAGTTGAGCCTAAAACATTTATAGATTTTTCCGCTTTTTGATCTTTATTTTCTTGAAGTTTTATGTTAGTAAAACTGTGTGATAGTTGATTAATGAGTTCATCAGAAAATTTTAAAGGTTTCTTTTCTAACTTTATATTCCTTAGGATTTCACCCTGAAAACCTAAAGTTTGCATCTTAATTACTTTTTGAGAAGAGGATGCTTCATGGATTTTGAAAATAGTTTCTACTTTATCTTCAATTCTATTGGTTTGTTGGCCAATAGTATGAAGGTTGATATTTGTATAATTATTTTGTTCTAAAATATAACATAAGTCTGATTTGTAAACAAAGTCAGATTTTCCTTTATCTCCTTGGATTTTTGCAATATCTTTTTTGGGTATGGCTGAGGTGTCTTTATAAATAATTTGATGTAGGGGTGGATGTATAGATTCTTCAGTTCTTTGGGGAGAAGAACTGGTTGAAGCTATAATCCATGATGAAATTAATTTTGTTATCATATTTATGGATAAATCTTTAATATTATATTTCTTCATGGTTAATTTAAGCCAATCAAAGAAATAAATGTTTCTTTCATTATCACACATATATTTATACCACTTTTCTTTTAAGAAGTCTTTACGTTCTAGAGAAATATTTTTAAAGAAAGCTTTTGCCAAAGGATGAGCAGCTCAATTCTTTTTTAACATTTCTTTATCAATTTCAAAACTTTCAATAACATTTATATGGAAATCAGCTTCTGAGGGATTGTATGTATGAGATGGAGAAGCTTGATAAGAAAGATAAACAAGTCCTGTAGGCTTCAAATTTATATGAGATGGTTCCTGTATGGAAGCTCCTACAGCAGAAGGAGGATAAGAATAAGACCTTTTAGAGGGTTGATAAACGGTAGGAGTTGTATTTTGAAAATCTGTTTGGAAATTTATTTCAACGCTTCCATCTTCATGTTCAATTATGTTTTCAATGTCTTGATTTTCTTTAGGTTTTTCTGGTTGAGAATTTTTTAAAAGCCATTTACCGGATAAATTAATATCAATCCATTGGATGAGTTTGGGAATATTAACTTTATTTTTTAAATTGATTTGGAATAAGGTAGTCATACCTTTTACTTGATTTGAATAGGCTATGCCTGGAACAACTGAATTCATAAGTTTATAATAAACTCTATAAACGAGGGTGATATTTTGATTATGAGGATTCATATCAAAACCTTTTGTCTGAATGGCTAAAGTGAGGGCTTCATGTACACCTGGATCTGTAAAAGAAACAGAGAAATTGGGAAAACAGTTGAAGAAAGTAAGGCCATTAGCCAAACTTGATTCAACCATTCCTATTAATGAATCACTGAATTTTTTATGTCTTGTATCTTGGACATAGATGAGAGCTTCTGTTCTAAGTCCAAGACTTGTTAAAGGCTTTAGAGCAACTTGCACCAAGCCAAAATGGATATAATTATACGTTTTAGCATATTCTTCTATTTCATGGGGCTTAATTAAAGAAAGATGCTGAATATTACTCGTAATGGATTCAGTTCGTTCAATAGTTTTTATTTTATAACTTGATTTTAATTGAAAACTTCCCACTTTATAAACTTCATGTTTTTGAACAGTTGGAATTGTCCAGTCACAAATAACTTGATCTAAATCATCATAGCTAATTTCTTCACTATTTTTAATAGACATAGAAGATAAGGAATTTGATGATGAGAAAGAAGAAAGTACAAGCTTCTTAATAAGCTTAGCCATAATTTGTATTACCGAGTTATTTTAACCAAATCCACCATAAGTATCTAATGCTTTGAGGATTTGCACACCAACAACACGCCTTAAAACGCCTTCACACGGCTTAACAACGGCAATAACAATGGCTACCTCTGCGCTCCGGGTGGAATATGATTAAAATTTCTCAATAATAACAAACACACAACTAAGTATTAAGACTTTTGACTCTCTTACTTCTGAATCAGCAATTCCTTAAACAACAACAGTAAAACATAACATAACAAAAATAAGTGAAGAAATACTCACAAAGCAACTTTATTGATAACAATAAAGACTGATTATAAGTGGACTTGATGACACACTCCCGGGGGCCAACATGGCTTTGATACCAAAATGGGACGGAAGGGTGGAGGTTGTATGGGAAAAGATGGATGGACTGAAGTTTTAGACTGGTTTCCAACTGTTGCCTTGACAAGCAGCTGGACATGTCTATTTATAGTATGTTCAAACTGAATTTACATTTCATTACAACATAATTTCGTCTATGTATACATTTCATTTACTGTATGCTGGTAAGCTGCTGCATGTGGCTGGATTCCATGTGTCTGGATTGAATCGTCAAGACGGCATACGTGTTACGTTTCCGTACTGGTATGTATATACATTTATCACCAGTAGAGATCCAAACTTGTTTTTATTGGATAACCTTTTTGATGCATAGTAGAAAGCCGCATTTGTTGACTTTTTCTTTTTCAAAGAACCGTTGAACCGTGGTAAGCTTCTCATTTTCATGAATAGGGATGTCCTTGTTTTGTACTTTCTAGATAAAGACGCTTTATGGCAATGGTGGTGATGGAAATTTAGATAAGTGTACCACGTGACTACGTGGTCTTCTTCTGGAAGCTTTGTGATAAAAATGGAGTCATTATTTCACTAGATAACAGGTGTCAATATCGGAAGCTTTATTCGGGCACGGATTTTTTCATTTGTTCATCCTCTTTATCTTCATCTTTATCTTCATCAGTCCAGTTATTATTTTGCATTTCTCCATGAAATAACTGGATTAATGCTTCATGAGATTTTTCTGAAATGTTAAAAGAAATATCTTCATAGGCATTGAGGATTTCATTTAATTCATTATGTCTAGCTTTAGAAGGATGCTGTATGACTGTAGTTTGTTCTGCAGGGTCGTCAGCAATGCAAACTACTCACTGACCGTCACACCAAACATATCTATATGTGCTTGCAAATTCAAGATGTCCTCTTAAATTGAGAAATCTTTGATACTGATCAGAGGTTGGGTCATATTGCTGGAGATGTTCTAGGCTATATTCCCTTGTAGCAACTTCATGAGATTCATACCACTGCAGTGGATAATTAAACAGGAGATGCTCGTAATCATGTAAAGAAGAATGGCATTTCTTGCAAATTAAATCTCCTTCTTCAAAATTCATGATGCTCCATAATTGATAAGGCTGATAAAACCGTATTTCAGATCTTTCTCCCAAACTTGATGAAATTGTGATAAAAAGCTGTCGATTTTTGACTCCAAGGCTGTGAAGGGCATGGCGCACAATTGCAGGGAGCTGCTGTATTAATTCAAAATCATCTCTGGATAAAGAAAATCTTTGGACTAGGCCTTGCTCGATATAAGAGATGTCTACTGCAAGTGATGGCAGGAACAACTTGGGAAAACCAGTTGCCCTGCTGATAAATTGAGCTTTGAGCATTAAGCGCTCCTTTATCTGACAAGAAAGAGTTTTTTCTCTTATTCTTGCAGCAATATCATCTGGAAGGGTTGTGTTAACCTTTTCTAGGAGGTTGATTCTGGATGTTTTTTCATCAGCATAAGTAGATAACAATGCTTTTTGATGGAGGTTATGGCATATGAGAATTTGGCTTTCTAAATCCTTAATATGGTTTGCAAGTTTGGATAGGGTTTTTCTAGTATTTTTTCTTTTATCGGAAAGGATGGCACTCCAATGAGCATTGATAAGTGCTTGAGAGGTGATGGATACTCCTGGATTGAAAAAATGAATGGTCATTTGTTGGGATGTTGGTCTGGAGGAAGAGCTGGATTCAAGAAGAGGGGCTTTGCTTTTGCTAGAACTTGATGCCATAATGACAAAGGAACCTTGGAGATGAATGTGAACTTAAAACTGAAAATCTGGATTACATGGCAATATTCGAAATGAAGTGAGCTGAGGGATGATTTATTTTATTTGAGACTGGATTTAATTATTCAAATTCAAAAATTAATTCTCTATTATTTATGACAATTTTAAGGCCTATAGAATCAATTTGAAACGGCTGTAACATTTGTAGAAAAGGATTTCCAAGGATAACATCATTGTTTAAATCCTTTCCTAAAGAGAAATTAGTCTTTATGCAAATTACAATTTTACAGACATTAACATCATTTAATTTGTATTTGATAAGGAGTTTTTTATTAGCCGTAGCTAGATTGAGTTTAGTTTTTGTTTTTAGATAATATTTTCTCGGGATTAATCCTTCCCTTATGACATTGACATCTACGCCACTATCAAGTTAGCACAGGGTCTTAATAGAGAATTTTTTGATCTAAATGGTGACTTGGGTTTTCCATTTTTGAAATGGATTTCTGGATAAAGAATTTATGAAAATTTTTAAATTGTCATCAAAGTTTTCTTGATTTTCAATGTCATTATAGTCTTCGTCATTTTCAATTTTTCCATTATTTTCTTGATAAGTTTTTAGTATGTGAAATTCAAGATTCTCAACTCTTTGTTTGAGGTCTTGAAGTTCAATTAAGTTTTGTTTTAAGAAATTTATTTCTTGCCTTTGATTATTAATTTCTTTATGAAGGTCTGGAATTGTCAGGTGAGGAGGAACATTTTGTTCTCTTAATCTGTCTAAAATAGTTTTAATACTAAATTGTTTAGGTAAAGTGTGTATAGTAGCTTTTCCTTTTTTATTGCCTTTATTTATAGTCTGGATTTTTTTAAAATATTTATTTTTTAATTCTTCATCTTTAAGATCTTTAAACATTTCTAGTACCAATTCTTTAGGAGCAGAGAGCATGTTTACGGATAAAGAAGAAGAAGCGGATTCATACTGAATTTCACTATCAAATATTTTGCAATGACATGTATCAGAAGAATTATCTGTATCTGATGTTACTGAGGATCCCTTTAAAATAGTTTTTAATTCCTTTTCGGTTTTAACCTTTAATTGTGGGCAATCAGGGGCTATATGGCCTTTTTCTTTGCAATTATAGCACTGTATTTCTTTTTGTTTTTGTTTATGGTAAGAAGAAGATGGTTTTTATTTTATAAAAGATTTGTTTATTTCTTTATAAGGATTGCGATGAAAGGATTTTTTATGATATCTTCGTGAGGGCATATAATATCGTGGTGTTGCAAATTGTTTAGATGTCTGGTGTGATGGTCGGAGAGTAGTTTGCATTGCTGACGACCTTGCAGAGCAAACTACAGTTATACAGCATCCTTCTAAATCTGGACATAATGAATTACATCAAATCCTCAATGCCTATGAAGATATTTCTTTTGACATTTCTGAAAAATCTCGTGAAGAATTAGCCCAGTTATTTCATGGAGAAATGTAGAATAATAACTGGACTGATGAAGACAAAGATGAAGATAAAGATGATGAATAAATGAAAAAATCCTTGATATGGACACCTGTTATCCAGTGAAATAATTACTGTTTCCTTATCTTCCAGACGAAAACCACGTAGTCACGGGTGCACTTATCTAAAGTTCCATCACCACCATTGCCATAAAGCGTCTTTATCTATAAAGTACAAAAGAAGGACATCCTTATTCATGAAGATAAGAAGCTTACCACGGTTCAAAGGCTCTTATTCAAAGAAAAAGTCAACAATTGCAGCTTGCTCTATGAAGTTATCTAATAACCACTACTGGTGCTAACATGCATATCCATAATCGTACGGAAACGTAACACATATGCCATTTTGGCCATTCAATACAGACTCATGGAATCCAGCGCCAGCAGCACTACATGCAGCAGCTTCTCAGCATACAGTAAATGAAATGTAAAAACATTTGAAATAAAGTTGTAATGAAATGTAAATTCAGTTTGAAATTACTATAAAGAGGCATGTCCAACTGCTTGTCAAGGCAACAGTTGGAAACCGGTCCCATCCAAAAATCCAGTCCATCCTCACTTCCCATACACCCTCCACCCTTCTGTCCCAGACATATCTATATGTGCTTGCAAATTCGAGATGTCCTCTTAAATTGAGAAATCTTTGATATTGATCAGAGGCTGGATCATAATGCTGGAGACGCTCTAAGCTATATTCTCTTGTAGCAACTTCATGAGATTCATACCATTGAGGTGGATAATTAAAAAGGAGATGTTCGTGATCATTTAAAGAAGAACTGTATTTCTTGCAAATTAAATCTCCTTCTTCAAGATTTATGATGCTCCATAATTGATAATGTCGATAAAACCGGATTTCAGATCTTTCTCCCAAGCTTGATGAAATTGTGATAAGAAGTTGTCTGTTTGTGGCTCCAAGGCTGCGAAGGGCATGGCGCACGACTGCAGGGAGCTGCTGTATAAATTCAAAATCATCTCTTGATAAAGAAAATCTTTGGACTAAGCTTTGCTCGATATAAGAAATGTCTATTGCATGTGATGGCAGAAACAACTTGGGAAAGCCAGTTGCCCAGCTGATATATTGCGCTTTGAACATTAAGCGCTCCTTGATCTGACAAGAAAGAGTTTTTTCTCTTATTCTCGCAGCAATATCATCTGGAAGGGTTGTGTTAACCTTTTCCAGGAGGTTGATTCTGGATGTTTTTTCATCAGCATACGTGGATAACAGTGCTATTTGATGGATGTTATGACACATTAGAATTTGGGTTTCTAAATCCTTGATATTGGTTACAATTTTCGATAAGGTTTTTCTGGTATTTTTTCTTTTATTGGAAAGGATAGCACTCCAATGAGCATTGATAAGTTCTTGAGAAGTGATGGATAATCCTAGATTAAAAAAAGGAATGGTCATTTGTTGGGATGTTAGTATGGAGGAAGAGCTGGATTCATGAAGAGGCGCTTTGCTTTTGCAAGAACTTGATGCCATAATGACAAAGGAACCCTGGAGAAGAATGTGAACTAAAAATCTAGATTAGATTACATGGCAATATTTGAAATGAAGCCATCAGAGGGATGATTTATTTTATTTGAGACTGGATTTAATTATTCAAATTTTAATTATTCAAATTCAAAAATTAATTCTTTATTATTTATGATAGTTTTAAGGCCTGTAGAATCAATTTGAAAAGGCTGTAACATTTGTAGAAAAGGATTTCCAAGGATAACATCATTGTTTAAATCCTTTCCTAGAAAGAAATTTGTCTTTATGTGCATTTCATTCTTACAGACATAAATATCATTTAATTTGTATTTGATAAGGAATTTTTTATTACCCGTAACTAGATTGAGTTTATTTTTTGTTGTTAGATAATATTTTCTCAGGATTAATCCTTCCCTTATGACATTGACATCTGCGCCACTATCAAGTAAGCACAGGGTCTTAATAGAGAATTTTTTGATCTGAATTGTGACTTGGGTTTTCCATTTTTGAAATGGATTTCTGGATAAAGAATTTATGAAAATTTTTTAAACTATCATCAAAGTTTTCTTGATTTTCAATGTCATTATAGTCTTCGTCATTTTCAATTTTTCCATTATTTTCTTGATAAGTTTTTAGTATGTGAAATTCAAGATTCTCAACTCTTTGTTTGAGTTCTTGAAGTTCAATTAAGTTTTGTTTTAAGAAATTTATTTCTTGCCCTTGATTATTGATTTCGTTATGAAGATTAGGAATTGTTAGGTGAGGAGGAACATTTTGTTCTCGTAATCTGTCTAGTACCGTTTTACTACTAAATTGTTCAGGTAAAGTACGTATTGTAGCTTTTCCTTTTTTATTGCCCTTATTTATGGTCTGGATTTTTTCAAAATATTTATTTTTTAATTCTTCATCTTTAGGATCTTTAAACATTTCTAATACCAATACTTCTGCGGCAGAGAGCATGTTTAAGGATAAAGAAGAAGAGGCAGATTCATACTGAATTTCACTATCAAATATTTTGCAATGATATGTATCAGAAGAATTGTCTGTATCTGATGTTACTGAGGATCCTTTTAAAATAGTTTTTAATTCTTTTTCGGTTTTAACCTTTAATTGTGGGCAATCAGGGGCTATATGGCCTTTTTCTTTGCAATTATAGCACTGTATTTCTTTTTGTTTTTGTTTATGGTAGGAAGAAGATGGTTTTTCTTTCGTAAAAGATTTGTTTGTTTCTTTATAAGGATTGCAATGAAAGGATTTTTTATGATAGCTTCGTGAGGGCATATAATATTGTGGTGTTTCAAATTGTTTAGATTTTTTTTTTTTTGATAATTTCGTTTTAAATTGTTCTTTTTGTTTTGGCTCGAAGGACTAATTAATGGCTCCATGCCAAATTGACAATAGAAATCACGAAGTTCATATTTACTGATTCTTTTTTGATTTTCAATTTGCCGTTTGAGTTTGATTTCATTACACAATGAAAAGCCAACTTTATTATTTTTTTGGATTAGATTTCCATATGTATACATGGCATAATTCAAATTTCCATAATTTTCGGATATTAACTCTTTTCTAACCTTTTCTGCAAAAAGTTTAGGAAGACCTAATATAAATTTTTCTTTCCAGAATTCTGAATTGCTTGAATCAATTGTATAAAGTTTTGATAAGAAAACATCTTTATACTAACGAAAATCAGATAATGTTGGACATGATAAATTAATTAATTGAGTTTTTAATTTTTCTTTTACATTCATATAATTTCCAACAAAATGTTTAATTATATTGCTAATAAGCATATAAACGGAATCAGGGATCATTTGTCCTTGAGGGGTAATGATAGGATTTCCAGATGGATCTCTTTTTACTGCATTTAAAATAGCTTGTCTTTCTATGTCTGATAAATATTTTTCCCACCAGCCATTTAATTGTCCAGTAAATCCAAGGACAACTGCATTTGCTGCATGTTTGTGATCATTACTGGCAGCTATGATAGTAGAAGCATATATCATCATTTACTGGCATACTTGGATGATTTGATATTCAGATAATCCGTTTACACTCCATTCATATATTGATGAGCTTTCAAATTTAAGACCATTTAAAGTAGCTTGTTCTTCGAATTGAAGATCAACTGGAGTTGGTTGTGGATAATAATTTTTTGTTTTAGCTGTAGTACTAATTGGTTTTTGTCTTTTAAATATTTTATTGAGTTGAAGAGATTCTTGATGGTTTTGATCATCTTGATGTTCCTCTTGAGAATTTTCTTCAGAATCTATGGTTTCGGAATCGGAGCCAGAATTAGAGTTTTTAGAAGTTGAGCCTAAAACATTTATATATTTTTCCGCTTTTTTATCTTTATTTTCTTGAAGTTTTATGTTAGTAAAACTGTGTGATAGTTGATTAATGAGTTCATCAGAAAATTTTAAAGGTTTTTTTCTAACTTTATTGTTAGATTTTGTGGACTCAATCCATCAGTTGATGTAATAAATTGATTAATTTCTTTATTTATCAATAAAATCATGCTTTGCTTTCATGAGATGAGTGTTATTTTACTAGTTCATGCACATGACCAATACATATGACATAATGGTTCACGAGTTGAACCGGATCCCATTAGTATGTTAGATGTGATATATGTGGGTGGATGAGATCCACACGCGGGAGATATATGTCACAAATCTTATACTTAAATAGCTTCACAACCAGTAATGAGACTGGGCATCTCATTTGATAAGGTTGCAGCACTTTGATCACTATGAAATAGTGTGATTTGTCTTGATCATCAGAATGTAAGATTTCGGATCATGGTGCTGGTACATTGGATGTATTGAAGGACCATGAGATGCACCTTATGGAATTCCGTCTCAATAATAAGGTATGCTCTTATAATTCCCTAGCAATAGGCTCTCAATCCTGAGACATTGATGAACTCAAGTTTCTATCTATTCATTTGCTTTGAGTCACCAATGAGTGAGGCCGACTGTAGGTTAACACCTCGGTGTCTTGGGTATGTGGTAGTAGAACTGTGGGAACATTGAATGATCAAGATGGAATCTATCTCTATTATCCCCTTGTGCCAATTAATGGATTTGTCATTAGTAAGTGCGCACCCATCTCAATTAAGAGTTAATTGGATGGTACTGATGATTACTGTGATTAATTGGGGCTCAAGGATAATAAGATGTGGAACTTAGATTGGAAGAGACGGATTTATTCCAATTGATCCACGGTATTGATAGAGGGGCCTACTTGTGGTAATTAGGAAGTTTAGGGTCTTCATTGTAATTTATTCCTAAGACTGGAGTGCAATTGCATTTTTATAGTGGTGTTATTTGCAATTAACTGAGGGCCCAGATTGCACATGAGATGTGGGGTCGCGGTGTTCCAGTTGGAGCCAGCTTTTTAAGGAATCCCTAGTGGTCCCCACGCTAGCCCAAGTTATTGGAAAATACTAATTTGACTCGAACTCTAGAAAGTAGGGATAAGAAAGGAGAAAGTTGCTAATTGCTTTGGAAGTAAGACTTCTATTTCAATTAAACAAGGACGAGATTTGAAAGTTTATAAAATCTCCTTGGACGTCCAAAACACTCTCTCTCACACCCAAAACCCTTTCGTGCAAGAGTTGCACGAGTTACTCTCTCCTTCTTTCTTCTAGTTCCTTGGAGTCTCGAGTTGGGATTTCTCCTGAAGATTCCACCATTCTTCTTGGGAAAAGAAATCCAATTCGGGTCATAGCGTGGAAGGCTAAGAGGTGTTGAAGAAATCAATTACAGCACTGCGGATCTCCAAAGGTATGATCTACTTCTAGCATGTCGTAGATTATTATAGATGTTTAGTGCTGGTAGAATATTTACTGTACATGGTCACGAGATTAAGGGTAATGCATCCTGGATTGGGTTTTGGTCTTATGGATAGTTGATCTCTGTGTCAAGTGGGTCAAATGTTTTGAAAATCTATCCTCGAGACCCACCTACTTCCAATATTTATATCCCTTAGGATTTCACCTTGAAAACCTAAAGTTTGCGTCTTAATTACTTTTTGAGAATAGGATGCTTCATGGATTTTGAAAATAGTTTCTACTTTATCTTCAATTCTATTGGTTTGTTGGCCAATAGTATGAACGTTGATATTTGTATAATCATTTTGTTCTAAAATATGACATAAGTCTAATTTGTAAACAAAGTCAGATTTTCCTTTATCTCCTTGGATTTTTGCAACATCTTTTATTGGTACAGCTAAAGTGTCTTTATAAATGATTTGATGTAGGGGTGGATGTATAGATTCTTTAGTTCTTTGGGGAGAAGAACTGGTTGAAGCTATAATCCATGATGAACTTAATTTTGTTATCATATTTATGGATAAATCTTCAATATTATATCTTTTCTTCATGGCTAATTTAAGCCAATCAAAGAAATAAATGTTTCTTTCATTATCATACATATATTTGTACCATTTTTCTTTTAAGAAGTCTTTATGCTCAGCAGAAATATGTTTAAAGAAAGATTTTGTCAAAGGATAAGCAGCTAAATGCTTTTTTACAATTCTTTATCTACTTCAAAACTTTCAAGAACATTTATGTTAAAATCGGATTCTGAAGGATTGTATGTATGAGATGGAGAAGCTTGATAGGAAGGATAAACAAGTCTTGTAGGCCTCAAATTTATATGAAGTGGTTCCTGTATAGTTTTTATTTTATAACTTGATTTTAATTGAAAACTTCCCATTTTATAAACTTCATGTTTTTGAACAGTTGGAATTGTCCAGTCACAAATAACTTGATCTAAATCATCATAGCTAATTTCTTCACTATTTTTAATAGACATGGAAGATAAGGAATTTGATGATGAGGAAGAAGAAAGTACAAGCTTCTTAATAAGCTTAGCCATAATTTGTATTACCAAGTTATTTTAACCAAATCCACCACGAGTATCTAACGCTTTGAGGATTTACACACCAACAACACGCCTTAAAACGCCTTCACACAGCTTAACAACGGCGATAATAATGGCTACCTCTGCGCTCCGGGTGGAATATGATTAAAATTTCTCAATAATAACAGACACACAACTAAGTATTAAGACTTTTGACTCTCTTACTTCTGAATCAGCAATTCCTTAAACAACAACAGTAAAGCACAACATAACCAAAATAAGTGAAGAAATACTCACAAAGCAACTTTATTAATAATCAAAACTGATTACAAGTGGACTTGATGACACACTCCCGGGGGCTAACTTGGCTCTGATACCAAAATGGGACGGAAGGGTGGAGGGTGTATGGGAAGAGATGGCCTTAATTTTTGGACTGAATTTTTGGACTGGTTTCCAACTGTTCAAAACATAAAGTTTATAAAATGGGAAGTTTTCAATTAAAATCAAGTTATAAAATAAAAACTATTGAACGAACCGAATCCATTACTAGCAATATTCAGCATCTTTCTTTAATTAAGCCCCAAGAAATACAAGAATATGCTAAAACATATAATTATATCCATTTTGGCTTGGTGCAAGTTGCTCTAAAGCCTCTAACAAGACTTGGACTGAGAACAGAAGCTCTCATGTATGTTCAAGATACAAGACATAAAAAATTTAGTGATTCATTAATAGGAATAGTTGATTTGCTGATACTTTTTTGATTTTCGATTTGCCGTTTGAGTTTGATTTCATTACACAATGAAAATCCAACTTTATTAATTTTTTGGATTAAATCTCCATATGTATACATAGCATAATTCAAATTTCAATAATTTTCGAATATTAATTCTTCTCTAACCTTTTCTGCAAAAAGTTTAGGAAGACCTGATATAAAATTTTCTTTCTAGAATTCGGAATTGCTTGAATCAATTGTATAAAGTTTTGATAAGAAAACATCTTTATACCAATGAAAATCAGATAATGTTGGACATGATAAATTAATTAATTGAGTTTTTAATTTTTCTTCTATATTCATATAATTTCCAACAAAATGTTTAATTATATTGCTATTAAGCATATAAACAGAATCAGAGATCATTTGTCCTTGGGGGGTAATGATAGGGTTCCTGGATGGATCTCTTTTTATGGCATTTAGAATAGCTTGTCTTTTTATATCTGATAAATATTTTTCCCACCAACCATTTAATTGTCCAATAAATCCAAGGACAACTGCATTTGCTGCATGTTTGTGATCATTACCGGCAGCTATGATAGTAGAAGCATATATCATCATTTGCTGGCATACTTGAATGATTTGATATTCAGATAATCCGTCTACACTCCATTCATATATAGATGAGCTTTCAAATTTAAGAGCATTTAAAGTAGCTTGTTCTTCGAATTGAAGATCAACTGGAGTCGGTCGTGGATAATAATTTCTTGTTTTAGCTGTAGTAACAATTGGTTTTTGTCTTTTAAATATTTTATTGAGTTGAAGGGATTCTTGATGGTTTTGATCATCTTGATGTTCCTCTTGAGAATTTTCTTCAGAATCTATGGCTTCGGAATCGAAGCCAGAATTAGAGTTTTTAGAAGTTGAGCCTAAAACATTTATAGATTTTCAGCTTTTTGATCTTTATTTTCTTGAAGTTTTATGTTAGTAAAACTATGTGATAATTGATTCATGAGTTCATCAGAAAATTTTAAAGGTTTCTTTTCTAACTTTATATCCCTTAGGATTTCACCCTGAAAACCTAAAGTTTGTGTCTTAATTACTTTTTGAGAAGAGGATGCTTCATGGATTTTGAAAATAGATTCTACTTTATGTACAATTCCAATGGTTTGTTGACCAATAGTATGAAGGTTGATATTTGTATAATTATTTTGTTCTAGAACATGACATAAGTCTGATTTGTAAAGAAAGTCAGATTTTCCTTTATCTCCTTGGATTTTTGCAACATCTTTTATGGGTACAGCTGAGGTGTCTTTATAAATAATTTGATGTAGGGGTGGATGTATAGATTCTTCAATTCTTTGGGGAGAAGAACTGGTTGAAGCTATAATCCATGATGAACTTAATTTTGTTATCATATTTTTGGATAAATCTTCAATATTATATCTTTTCTTCATGGCTAATTTAAGCCAATTAAAGAAATAAATGTTTCTTTCATTATCACACATATATTTATACCACTTTTCTTTTAAGAAGTCTTTATGTTCTGGAGAAATATTTTTAAAGAAAGCTTTTGTCAAAGGATGAGTAGCTAAATTCTTTTTTAACATTTCTTTATCAATTTCAAAACTTTTAATAAAATTTATATTAAAATCTGCTTCTGAGGGATTGTATGTATGAAATGGAGAAGCTTGATCAGAAGGATAAACAAGTCCTCTAGGCTTTAAAAGTTATATGAGGTGGTTCCTGTATGGAAGCTCCTACAACAGAAGGAGGATGAGAATAAGACTTTTTAGAGTGTTGATAAACTGTAGGGGTTGTATTTCGAAAATCTGTTTGGAAATTTATTTCAACACTTCCATCTTCATGTTCAATTATGTTTTCAATGTCTTGATTTTCTTTAGATTTTTCTGCTTGAGCATTTTCTAAAAGCCATTTACCTGATAAATTAATATCATTCCATTGGATGAGTTTAGGAATATTAACTTTATTTTTTAAATTGGTTTGGAATAAGGTAGTCATACCTTTGGCTTTTCATTGTGTAATGAAATCAAACTCAAACGGCAAATTGAAAATCAAAAAAGAATAAGTAAATATGAACTTGGTGATTTCTGTTATCAATTTGGCATGGAGCCATTAATTAGTCCTTCGAGCCAAAAGAAAAAGAACAATTTAAAAAGAAATTACCAACAAATAAAATCTAAACAATTTGCAACACCACGATATTATATGCCCTCACGAAGCTATTATAAAAAATCCTTTCATCGCAATCCTTATAAAGAAACCAATAAATCTTTTACGAAAGAAAAACCATCTTCTTCCTACCATAAACAAAAACAAAAAGAAATACAGTGCTATAATTGCAAAGAAAAAGGCCATATAGCCCCTGATTGCCCACAATTAAAGGTTAAAACCGAAAAGTAATTAAAAACTATTTTAAAAGGATCCTCAGTAACATCAGATACAGACAATTCTTCTGATACATGTCATTGCAAAATATTTAATAGTGAAATTCAGTATGAATCTGCCTCTTCTTCTTCATCCTTAAACATGCTCTCTGCCCTAGAAGAATTGGTATTAGAAATGTTTAAAGATCTTAAAGATGAAGACTTAAAAAATAAATTTTTTGAAAAAATCCAGACCATAAATAAAGGCAATAAAAAAGGAAAAGCTACAATACATACTTTACCTGAACAATTTAGTAGTAAAACTGTACTAGACAGATTACGAGAACAAAATGTTCCTCCTCACCTGACAATTCCTGACCTTCATAAAGAAATTAATAATCAAAGGCAAGAAATAAATTTCTTAAAACAAAACTTAATTGAACTTCAAGACCTCAAACAAAAAGTTGAGAATCTTGTATTTCACATACTAAAAACTTATCAAGAAAATAATGGAAAAATTGAAAATGACGAAGACTATAATGACATTGAAAATAAAGAAAACTTTGATGACAATTTAAAAATTTTTCATAAATTCTTTATCCAGAAATCCATTTCAAAAATGGAAAACCCAAGTCACAATTCAGATCAAAAAATTCTCTATTAAGACCCTGTGCTTACTTGATAGTGGCGCAGATGTCAATGTCATAAAGGAAGGATTAATCCTGAGAAAATATTATCTAAAAACAAAAAATAAACTCAATCTAGCTACGGCTAATAAAAAACTCCTTATCAAATACAAATTAAATGATGTTTGCGTCTGTAAAAACGAAATACACATAAAGACAAATTTCTTTCTAGGAAAGGATTTAAACAATGATGTTATCCTTGGAAATCCTTTTCTACAAATGTTACAACCTTTTCAAATTGATTCTATAGGCCTTAAAATTGTCATAAATAATAAAGAATTAATTTTTGAATTTGAATAATTAAATCCAGTCTCAAATAAAATCAATCAACCCTCTGATGACTTCATTTCAAATATTGCCATGTAATCCAGATTTCATTTTTAAGTTCACATTCTTCTCCAGGGTTCCTTTGTCATTATGGCATCAAGTTCTAGCAAAAGCAAAGCCCCTCTTCTTGAATCCAGCTCTTCCTCCAGACCAACATCCCAACAAATGACCATTCCTTTTTTCAATCCAGGAGTATCCATCACCTCTCAAGAACTTATCAATGCTCATTGGAGTGCTATCCTTTCCGATAAAAGAAAAAATACTAGAAAAACCTTATACAAAATTGTAACTCATATCAAGGATTTAGAAACCCAAATTCTGATGTGTCATAACATCCATCAAAGAGCACTGTTTTTTACTTATGCTGATGAAAAAACATCCAAAATCAACCTCCTGAAAAAGGTTAACACAACCTTTCCAGATGATCTTGCTGCAAGGATAAGAGAAAAAACTCTTTCTTATCAGATCAAGGAGCGCTTAATGTTCAAAGCACAATATATCAGTTGGGCAACTGGTTTTCCCAAGTTGTTCCTGCCATCACATGCAGTAGACATCTCTTATATCGAGCAAGGCCTTGTCCAAAGATTTTCTTTATCCAGAGATGATTTTGAATTAATACAGCAGCTCCCTGCAATTGTGAGCCATGCCCTTCGCAGTCTTGGAGTCACAAACAGATAGCTTCTTATGACAATTTCATCAAGTTTGGGAGAAAGATCTGAAATACGGTTTTATCAGCCTTATCAATTATGGAGCATCATGCAGTTTGAAGAAGGAGATTTAACTTGCAAGAAATGCAGTTCTTCTTTACATGATCACGAACATCTTCTTTTTAATTATCCACCTCAATGGTATGAATCTCATGAAGTTGCTACAAGAGCATATAGCCTAGAACGTCTCCAGCAATATGATCCAGTCTCTGATCAGTATCAAAGATTTCTCAATCTAAGAGGACATCTTGAATTTGCAAGCACATATCGATATGTTTGGTGTGACGGTCGGCGAGTAGTTTGCATTGCTGACGACCTTGCAGAACAAACTACAGTCATACAGCATCCTTCTAAATCTGGACATAATGAATTAAATCAAATCCTTAATGCCTATGAAGATATTTCTTTTGACATTACTGAAAAGTCTCGTGAAGCATTAATCCAGTTATTTCATGGAGAAATGCAAAATAATAATTGGATTGATGAAGATAAAGATGAAGATAAGGAGGATGAATAAATGAAAGAATCCGTGCCCGAATAAAGCTTCCGATATTGACACCTGTTATCCAGTGAAATAATGACTCCATCCTTATCACAAAGCTTCCATAAGAAGACCATGTAGTCAGTGGTACACTTATCTAAATTTCCATCACCACCATTGCCATAAAGCGTCTTTATCTAGAAAGTACAAAACAAGGACATCCCTACTCATGAAGATGAGAAGCTTACCACGATTCAAAGGTTCTTTGAAAAAGAAAAAGTCAACAAATGTGGCTTGCTACTATGCATCAAAAAGGTTATCCAATAAAAACAAGTTTGGATCTCTATTGGTGATAACATGTATATCCATACTAGTACGGAAACGTAACACGTATGCCCTCTTGACGATTCAATCCAGACACATGGAATCCAGTCACATGCAGCAGCTTACCAGCATACAGTAAATGAAATGTATACATAGACGAAATTATGTTGTAATGAAATGTAAATTCAGTTTGAACATACTATAAATAGACATGTCCAGCTGCTTATCAAGGCAACAGTTGAAAACCAGCTGCTTATCAAGGCAACAGTTGAAAACTAGTCCAAAAATTCAATCCATCCATCTCTTCCCATACACCCTCCACCCTTCCGTCCCATTTTGGTATCAGAGCCAAGTTGGCCCCCGGGAGTGTGTCATCAAGTCCACTTGTAATCAGTTTTGATTATCAATAAAGTTGCTTTGTGAGTATTTCTTCACTTATTTTGGTTATGTTGTGCTTTACTGTTGTTATTTAAGGAATTGCTGATTCAGAAGTAAGAGAGCCAAAAGTCTTAATACTTAGCTGTGGCTTTGTTTTTATTGAGACATTTTAATCTTATTTTGCCCGGAGCGCAGAGGTAGCCATTGTTATCGCCGTTGTTAAGCCGTGTGAAGGCATTTTAAGGCGTCTTGTTGGTGTGTAAATCCTCAAAGCGTTAGATACTCGTGGTGGATTTGGTTCAAATAACTCGGTAATACAAATTATGGCTAAGCTTATTAAGAAGCTTGTACTTTCTTCTTCCTCATCATCAAATTCCCTATCTTCCATGTCTATTAAAAATAGTGAAGAAATTAGCTATGATGATTTAGATCAAGTTATTTGTGACTGGACAATTCCAACTGTTCAAAAACATAAAGTTTATAAAATGGGAAGTTTTCAATTAAAATCAAGTTATAAAATAAAAACTATACAGGAACCACACAGGAACTACCTCATATAAATTTGAGGCCTACAGGACTTGTTTATCCTTCCTATCAAGCTTCTCCATCTCATACATACAATCTTTCATAATCCGATTTTAACATAAATGTTCTCGAAAGTTTTGAAGTAGATAAGGAAATGTTAAAAAAGAATTTAGCCACTCATCCTTTGACAAAATCTATCTTTAAACATATTTCTTCTGAGCACAAAGACTTCTTAAAAGAAAAATGGTACAAATATATGTATGATAATGAAAGAAACATTTATTTCTTTGATTGGCTTAAATTAGCCATGAAGAAAAGATATAATATTGAAGATTTATCCATAAATATGATAACAAAATTAAGTTCATCATGGATTATAGCTTCAACCAGTTCTTCTCCCCAAAGAACTAAAGAATCTATACATCCACCCCTACATCAAATCATTTATAAAGACAGCTCAGCCGTACCCATAAAAGATGTTGCAAAAATCCAAGGAGAGGAAAATCTGACTTTGTTTACAAATCAAACTTATGTCATATTTTAGAACAAAATAATTATACAAATATCAACGTTCATACTATTGGCCAACAAACCAATAGAATTGAAGATAAAGTAGAAACTATTTTCAAAATCCATGAAGCATCCTCTTTTCAAAAAGTAATTAAGACACAAACTTTAGGTTTTCAGGGTGAAATCCTAAGGGATATAAAGTTAGAAAAGAAACCTTTAAAATTTTCTGATGAACTCATTAATCAACTACCACACAGTTTTACTAACATAAAACTTCAAGAAAATAAAGATCAGAAAGCGGAAAAATCTATAAATGTTTTAAGCTCAACTTCTAAAAACTCTAATTCTGGCTCCGATTCTGAAGCCATAGATTCTGAAGAAAATTCTCAAGAGGATCATCAAGATGATCAAAACCATCAAGAATCTCTTCAACTCAACAAAATATTTAAAAGACAAAAACCAATTGTTACTATAGCTAAAACAAAAAATTATTATCCACGACCAACTCCAGTTGATCTTTAATTCAAAGAACAAGCTACTTTAAATGGTCTTAAATTTGAAAGCTCATTAATAGATGAATGGAGTGTAGACGGATTATCTGAATATCAAATCATCCAAGTATGCCAGCAAATGATGATATATGCTTCTACTATCATAGCTGCCGATAATGATCACAAACATGCAGCAAATGCAGTTGTACTTGGATTTACTCGACAATTAAATGGCTGGTGGGAAAAATATTTATCAGATATAGAAAGACAAGCTATTCTAAATGCCGTAAAAAGAGAATCCATCCAGAAATCCTATCATTACTCCTGAAGGACAAATGATCTCTGATTCCGTTTATATGCTTATTAGCAATATAATTAAACATTTTGTCAGAAATTATATGAATGTAGAAGAAAAATTAAAAACTTAATTAATTAATTTATCATGCCCAACATTATCTGATTTTCGTTGGTATAAAGATGTTTTCTTATCAAAACTTCATACAATTGATTCAAACAATTCAGAATTCTGGAAAGAAAAATTTATATCAGGTCTTCCTAAACTTTTTGCAGAAAAGGTTAGAGAAGAGTTAATATCCGAAAATTATGGAAATTTGAATTATGCTATGTATACATATGGAGATTTAATCCAAAAAATTAATAAAGTTGGACGGAAGGGTGGAGGGTGTATGGGAAGAGATGGATGGACTGAATTTTTGGATAGGACTGGTTTCCAACTGTTGCCTTGACAAGCAGCTGGACATGCCTCTTTATAGTAATTTCAAACTGAATTTACACTTTATTTCAAATGTTTTTACATTTCATTTACTGTATGCTGAGAAGCTGCTGCATGTAGTGTTGCTGGCGCTGGATTCCATGAGTCTGAATTGAATGGCCAAAATGGCATACGTGTTAAGTTTCCATACGGTTATGGATATGCATGTTAGCACCAGTAGTGGTTATTGGAGCACCAGTAGTGGTTATTGCATAACTTCATAGAGCAAGCCACAATTGTTGACTTTTTATTTGAATAAGAACCTTCAAACCGTGGTAAGCTTCTTATCTTCATGAATAAGGATGTCCTTGTTTGTACTTTATAGATAAAGATGCTTTATGGCAATGGTGGTGATGGAACTTTAGATAAGTGCACCCGTGACTACGTGGTTTTCTTCTGGAAGATAAGGATACAGTAATTATTTCACTCGATAACAGGTGTCAACATCGGAAGCTTTATTCGGGCACGGATTCTTTCATTTATTCATCCCCTTTATCTTCATCTTTATCTTCATCAGTCCAGTTATTATTTTGCATTTCTCCATGAAATAACTGGATTAATGCTTCACGAGACTTTTCAGTAATGTCAAAAGAAATATCTTCATAGGCATTGAGGATTTGATTTAATTCATTATGTCTAGACTTAGAAGGATGCTGTATGATTGTAGTTGGTTCTGCAAGGTCGTCAGCAATGCAAACTACTCGCCGACCGTCACACCAAACATATCGATATGTGCTTGCAAATTCAAGATGTCCTCTTAGATTGAGAAATCTTTGATACTGATCAGAGGCTAGATCATATTGCTGGAGACGTTCTAGGCTATATGCTCTTGTAGCAACTTCATGAGATTCATACCATTGAGGTGGATAATTAAAAAGAAGATGTTCGTGATCATATAAAGAAGAACTGCATTTCTTGCAATTTAAATCTCCTTCTTCAAACTGCATGATGCTCCATAATTGATAAGGCTGATAAAACCGTATTTCAGATCTTTCTCCCAAACTTGATGAAATTGTCATAAGAAGTTGTCTGTTTGTGACTCCAAGACTGCGAAGAGCATGGCGCACAATTGCAGGGAGCTGCTGTATTAATTCAAAATCATCTCTGGATAAAGAAAATCTTTCAACTAGGCCTTGCTCGATATAAGAGATGTCTACTGCATGTGATGGCAGGAACAACTTGGGAAAACCAGTTGCCTAGCTAATATATTGCGCTTTGAACATTAAGCGCTCCTTGATCTGACAAGAAAGAGTTTTTTCTCTTATCCATACAGCAAGATCATCTGGAAGGGTTGTGTTAACCTTTTCCAGGAGGTTGATTCTGGATGTTTTTTCATCAGCATAAGTGGATAACAGTGCTCTTTGATGGATGTTATGACACATTAGAATTTAGGTTTCTAAATCCTTGATATGGGTTACAATTTTGGATAAGGTTTTTCTAGTATTTTTTCTTTTATTGGAAAGGATAGCACTCCAATGAGCATTGATAAGTTCTTGAGAAGTGATGAATAATCTTGGATTAAAAAAAGGAATGGTCATTTGTTGGGATGTTGGTATGGAGGAAGAGCTGGATTCATGAAGAGCCGCTTTGCTTTTGCAAGAACTTGATGCCATAATGACAGAGGAACCCTGGAGAAGAATGTGAACTGAAAATCTAGATTACATGGCAATATTTGAAATGAAGTCATCAGAGGGATGATTTATTTTATTTGAGACTGGATTTAATTATTCAAATCCAAAAATTAATTCTTTATTATATGTGACAGTTTTAAGGCCTGTAGAATCAATTTGAAAAGCTGTAACATTTGTAGAAAAGGATTTCCAAGGATAACATCATTGTTTAAATCCTTTCCTAGAAAGAAATTTGTCTTTATGTGTATTTCATTTTTACAGACATAAACATCATTTAATTTGTATTTGATAAGGAGTTTTTTTATTAGTCGTAGCTAGATTGTGTTTATTTTTTGTTTTTAGATAATATTTTCTCGGGATTAATCCTTCCCTTATGACATTGACATTTGCACCACTATCAAGTAAGCACAGGGTCTTAATAGAGAATTTTTTTATCTGAATTGTGACTTGGGTTTTCCATTTTTGAAATGGATTTCTAGATAAAGAATTTATGAAAATTTTTAAACTGTCATCAAAGTTTTCTTGATTTTCAATGTCATTATAGTCTTCGTCATTTTCAAATTTTCCATTATTTTCTTGATAAGTTTTTAGTATGTGAAATTCAAGATTCTCAACTCTTTGTTTGAGGTCTTGAAGTTCAATTAAGTTTTGTTTTAAGAAATTTATTTCTTGCCTTTGATTATTAATTTCTTTATGAAGGTCTGGATTTGTCAGGTGAGGAGGAACATTTTGTTCTCTTAATTTGTCTAAAACAGTTTTAATACTAAATTGTTTAGGTAAAGTATGTATTGTAGCTTTTCCTTTTTTATTGCCTTTATTTATAGTCTGGATTTTTTCAAAATATTTATTTTTTAATTCTTCATCTTTAAGATCTTTAAACATTTCTAATACCAATTCTTCTGGGGCAGAGAACATGTTTAAGGATAAAGAAGAAGAGGCAGATTCATACTGAATTTCACTATCAAATATTTTGCAATGACATGTATCAGAAGAATTGTCTGTATCTGATGTTACTGAGGATCCTTTTAAAATAGTTTTTAGTTCTTTTTCTGTTTTAACTTTTAATTTTGGGCAATCAGGGGCTATATGGCCTTTTTCTTTGCAATTATAGCACTGTATTTGTTTTTGTTTTTGTTTATGGTAAGAAGAAGATGGTTTTTCTTTTATAAAGATTTGTTTGTTTCTTTATAAGGATTGCGATGAAAGGATTTTTTAAGATATCTTCGTGAGGGCATATAATATCATGGTGTTGCAAATTGTTTAGATTTTCTTTCTTGGTAATTTCTTTTTAAATTGTTCTTTTTCTTTTGGCTCGAAAGACTAATTAATGGCTCCATGCTAAATTGATAACAAAAGTCTCCACGTTCATATTTGCTGATACTTTTTTGATTTTCAATTTGCCGTTTGAGTTTCATTTCATTACACAATGAAAATCCAACTTTATTAAATTTTTGGATTAAATCTCCATATGTTTACATATCATAATTCAAATTTCCATAATTTTCGGATATTAATTCTTCTCTAAACTTTTCTACAAAAAGTTTAGGAAGACTTGATATAAATTTTTCTTTCAAGAATTCTGAATTGCTTGAATCAATTGTATAAAGTTTTGATAAGAAAACATCTTTATACCAACAAAAATCGAATAATGTTGGGCAGGATAAATTAATTAATTGAGTTTTTAATTTTTCTTCTATATTCATATAATTTCCAACAAAATGTTTAATTATATTGCTAATAAGCATATAAACGGAATCAGGGATCATTTGTCCTTGAGGGGTAATGATAGGATTTCCGGATGGATCTCCTTTTACTGCATTTAGAATAGCTAGTCTTTCTATATTTGATAAATATTTTTCCCACCAGCCATTTAATTGTCCAGTAAATCCAAGGGCAACTGCATTTGCTGCATGTTTGTGATCATTACCGGCAGCTATGATAATAGAAGCATATATCATCATTTGCTGGCATACTTGGATGATTTGATTTTCAGATAATTTGTCTACACTCCATTCATATATTGATGAGCTTTCAAATTTAAGACCATTTAAAGTAGCTTGCTCTTCGAATTGAAGATCAACTGGAGTGGGTCGTGGATAATAATTTCTTTTTTTAGCTGTAGTAACAATTGGTTTTTGTCTTTTAAATATTTTATTGAGTCGAAGGGATTCTTGATGGTTTTGATCATCTTGATGTTCCTCTTGAGAATTTTCTTCAGAATCTATGGCTTCGGAATCGGAGCAAGAATTAGAGTTTTTAGAAGTTGAGCCTAAAACATTTATAGATTTCTCAGCATTTTGATCTTTATTTTCTTGAAGTTTTATGTTGGTAAAACTGTGTGATAATTGATTAATGAGTTCATCAGAAAATTATAAGGGTTTCTTTTCTAACTTTATATCCCTTAGGATTTCACCCTGAAAACCTAAAGTTTGTGTCTTAATTACTTTTTGAGAAAAGGATGCTTCATGGATTTTGAAAATAGATTCTACTTTATCTTCAATTCTATTGGTTTGTTGACCGATAGTGTGAAGGTTGATATTTGTATAATTATTTTGTTCTAAAACATGACATAAGTCTAATTTCTAAACAATGTCAGATTTTCTGTTATCTTCTTGGATTTTTGCAACATCTTTTATGGGTACGGTTGTGGTGTCTTTATAAATAATTTGATGTAGGGGCGGATGTATGGATTCTTCTGTTCTTTCGGGAGAAGAACTGGTTGAAGCTATAATCCATGATGAACTTAATTTTGTTATCATATTTATGGATAAATCTTCAATATTATATCTTTTCTTCATGGCTAATTTAAGCCAATCAAAGAAATATATGTTTCTTTCATTATCACACATATATTTATACCACTTTTCTTTTAAGAAGTCTTTATGTTCTGGAGAAATATTTTTAAAGAAAGCTTTTGTCAAGGATGAGCGGCTAAATTCTTTTTTAATATTTCTTTATCAATTTCAAAACTTTCAATAACATTTATATTGAAATTAGCTTCTGAGGGATTGTATGTATGAGATGGAGAAGCTTGATAAGAAGGATAAACAAGTCCTGTAGGCCTCAAATTTATATGAGGTGGTTCCTGTATGGAAGCTCCTACAACAGAAGGAGGATGAGAATAAGACTTTTTAGAGGGTTGATAAACTGTAGGAGTTGTATTTCGAAAATCTGTTTGGAAATTTATTTCAACACTTCCATATTCATGTTCAATTATTGTTTCTATGTCTTGATTTTCTTTGGATTTTTCTGGTTGAGCATTTTCTAAAAGCCATTTACCTGATAAATTGATATCATTCCACTGTATGAGTTTGGGAATATTAACTTTATTTTTTAAATTGGTTTGGAATAAGGTAGTCATACCTTTAGCTTGATTTGAATGGCTATGCTTGGGACCACTGAATTCATGAGCTTATAATAAACTCTATAAACGAGGGCGAGATTTTGATTCTGAGGATTCATATTAAAACCTTTTGTCTAGATGGCTAAAGTGAGGGCTTTTTGTGCACCTGGATCTGTAAGAGAAATAGAGAAATTGGGAAAACAGTTGAAGAAAGTAGGGCCATTAGCCAAACTTGATTCAACCATTCCTATTAATGAATCACTGAATTTTTTATGTCTTATATCTTGAACATACATGAGAGCTTCTGTTCTCAGTCCAAGTCTTGTTAGAAGCTTTAGAGCAACTTGCACCAAGCCAAAATGGATATAATTATATGTTTTAGCATATTCTTGTATTTCTTAGGGCTAAATTAAAGAAAGATGCTAAATATTGCTAGTAATGGATTCAGTTCGTTCAATAGTATTTATTTTATAACTTGATTTTAATTGAAAACTTCCCCATTTTATAAACTTCATGTTTTTGAACAGTTGGATTTGTCCAGTCACAAATAACTTGATCTAAATCATCATAGCTAATTTCTTCACTATTTTTAATAGACATGGAAGATAAGGAATTTGATGATGAGGAAGAAGAAAGTACAAGCTTCTTAATAAGCTTAGCCATAATTTGTATTACCGAGTTATTTTAACCAAATCCATCACGAGCATCTAACGCTTTGAGGATTTACACACCCACAACACGCCTTAAAACGCCTTCACACGGCTTAACAACGGCGATAACAATGGCTACCTCTGCGCTCCGGGCGGAATCTGATTAAAATTTCTCAATAATAACAAACACACAACTAAGTATTAAGACTTTTGACTCTTTTACTTCTGAATCAGCAATTCCTTAAACAACAATTGGGAAAGCACAACATAACCAAAATAAGTAAAGAAATACTCACAAAGCAACTTTATTGTTAATCAAAACTGATTACAGGTGGACTTGATGACACACTCCCGGGGGCCAACTTGGCTCTGATACCAAAATGGGACAGAAGTGTGGAGGGTGTATGGGAAGAGTTGGATGGGCTGGATTTTGGATAGGACTGGTTTCCAACTGTTGCCTTGACAAGCAGCTAGACATGTCTATTTATAGTATGTTCAAACCTAATTTACATTTCATTACAACATAATTTCGTCTGTGTATACATTTCATTTACTGTATGCTGGTAAGCTACTGCATGTGGTTGGATTCCATGTGTCTGGATTCAATCGTCAAGACGGCATACGTGTTACATTTCCGTACTGGTATGGATATACATGTTATCACCAGTAGAGATCCAAACTTGTTTTTGTTGGATAACTTTTTTGATGCATAGTAGCAAGCCGCATTTGTTGACTTTTTCTTTTTCAAAGAACCTTTGAACCGTGGTAAGCTTCTCATCTTCATGAATAGGGATGTCCTTGTTTTGTACTTTCTAGATAAAGACGTTTTATGGCAATGGTGGTGATGGAAATTTAGATAAGTGTACCACGTGACTACGTGGTCTTCTTCTGGAAGCTTTGTGATAAGGATGGAGTCATTATTTCACTGGATAACAGGTGTCAGTATCGGAATCTTTATTCGGGCACTGATTCTTTCATTTATTCATCCTCTTTATCTTCATCTTTATCTTTATCAGTGCAGTTATTATTTTGCATTTCTCCATGTAATAACTAGATTAATGCTTCACGAGACTTTTCAGCAATGTCAAAAAAAATATCTTCATAGGCATTGAGGATTTGATTTAATTCATTAAGTCTAAATTTAGAAGGATGCTATATGACTGTAGTTTTTTCTGCAAGGTTGTCAGCAATGCAAACTACTCGCCGATCGTCACACCAAACATATTGATATGTGCTCGCAAATTCAAGATGTCCTCTTAGATTGAGAAATCTTTGATACTGATCAGAGGCTGGATCATATTGCTGGAGACGTTCTAGGCTATATGCTCTTGTAGCAACTTCATGAGATTCATACCATTAAGGCGGATAATTAAAAAGAAGATGTTCGTGATCATGTAAAGAAGAATTGCATTTCTTGCAAATTAAATCTCCTTCTACAAACCGCATGATGCTCCATAATTGATAAGGCTGATAAAACCGTATTTCAGATCTTTCTCCCAAACTTGATGAAATTGTGATAAGTAGCTGTTTGTTTGTGACTCCAAGACTGCAAAGGGCATGGCGCACAATTGCAAAAAGCTGCTGTATTAATTCAAAATCATCTCTGGATAAAGAAAATCATTGGACTAGGCCTTGCTTGATATAAGAGATGTCTACTGCATGTGATGGCAGGAACAACTTTGGAAAACCAGTTGCCCAGCTGATATATTGCGCTTTAAACATTAAGCGCTCCTTGATCTAACAAGAAGAGTTTTTTCTCTTATCCTTGCAGCAAGATCATCTGGAAGGGTTGTGTTAACCTTTTCCAGGAGGTTGATTCTGGATGTTTTTTTATCAGCATAAGTAGATAACAGTGCTCTTTGATGGATGTTATGACACATCAGAATTTGGGTTTCTAAATCCTTGATATGGGTTACAATTTTGGATAAGGTTTTTCTAGTATTTTTTCTTTTATTGGAAAGGATAGCACTCCAATGAGCATTGATAAGTTCTTGAGAGGTGATGGATACTCTTGGATTGAAAAAAGGAATGGTTATTTGTTGGGATGTTGGTCTGGAGGAGGAGCTGGATTCAAGAAGAGGGGCTTTGCTTTTGCTAGAAATTGATGCCATAATGACAAAGGAACCCTGGAGAAGAATGTGAACTTAAAACTGAAATCTGGATTACATGGCAATATTTGAAATGAAGTCAACAGAGGGATGATTGATTTTATTTGAGACTGGATTTAATTATTCAAATTCAAAAATTAATTCTTTATTATTTATGACAGTTTTAAGGCCTGTAGAATCAATTTGAAAAGGCTGTAACATTTGTAAAAAAGGATTTCCAAGGATAACATCATTGTTTAAATCCTTTCCTAGAAAGAAATTAGTCTTTATGCATATTTCATTTTTACAGACGCAAACATTAGTTAATTTGTATTTGATATGGAGTTTCTTATTAGCCATGGCTAGATTGAGTTTATTTTTTGTTTTTAGATAATATTTTCTTGGGATTAATCTTTCCCTTATGACATTGACATCTGCGCCACTATCAAGTAAGCACAGGGTCTTAATACAGAATTTTTTTATCTGAATGGTGACTTGGGTTTTCCATTTTTGAAATGGATTTCTAGATAAAGAATTTATGAAATTTTTTAAACTGTCATCAAAGTTTTCTTGATTTTCAATGTCATTATAGTCTTCGTCATTTTCAATGTTTCCATTATTTTCTTGATAAGGTTTTAGTATGTGAAATTCAAGATTCTCAACTCCTTGTTTTAGGTCTTGAAGTTCGATTGAGTTTTGTTTTAAGAAATTTATTTCTTGTCTTTGATTATTAATTTTTTTATGAAGGTCTGGAATTGTTAGGTGAGGAGGAACATTTTGTTTTAGTAATCTGTCTAGTACAGTTTTAATGCTAAATTGTTCAGGGAGAGTATGTATGGTAGCTTTTCCTTTTTTATTGCCTTTATTTATGGTCTGGATTTTTTCAAAATATTTATTTTTTAAGTCTTCGTCTTTAAGATCTTTAAACATTTCTAATACCAATTCTTCTGGGGCAGAGAGCATGTTTAAGGATAAAGAAAAAGAGGCAGATTCATACTGAATTTCACTATCAAATATTTTGCAATGACATGTATCGGAAGAATTGTCTGTATCTGATGTTACTGAGGATCCTTTTAAAATAGTTTTTAGTTCTTTTTTTGTTTTAACTTTTAATTTTGGGCAATCAGGGGCTATATGGCCTTTTTCTTTCCAATTATAGTACTGTATTTCTTTTTGTTTTCGTTTATGGTAAGAAGAAGATGGTTTTTCTTTTACAAAGATTTGTTTGTTTCTTTATAAGGATTGCGATGAAAGGATTTTTTATGATATCTTCGTGAGGGCATATAATATCGTGGTGTTGCAAATTGTTTAGATTTTCTTTCTTGGTAATTTCTTTTTAAATTGTTCTTTTTCTTTTGGCTCGAAAGACTAATTAATGGCTCCATGCTAAATTGATAACAAAAGTCTCCAAGTTCATATTTGCTGATACTTTTTTGATTTTCAATTTGCCGTTTGAGTTTGATTTCATTACACAATGAAAATCCAACTTTATTAATTTTTTGGATTAAATCTCCATAAGTATACATAGCATAATTCAAATTTCCATAATTTTCAGATATTAATTCTTTTCTAACCTTTTCTGCAAAAAGTTTAGGAAGACTTGATATAAATTTTTCTTTCAAGAATTCTGAATTGCTTGAATCAATTGTATAAAGTTTTGATAAGAAAACATCTTTATACCAACAAAAATCAGATAATGTTGGGCAGGATAAATTAATTAATTGAGTTTTTAATTTTTCTTCTATATTCATATAATTTCCAACAAAATGTTTAATTATATTGCTAATAAGCATATAAACGGAATCAGGGATCATTTGTCCTTGAGGGGTAATGATAGGATTTCCGGATGGATCTCCTTTTACTGCATTTAGAATAGCTAGTCTTTTTATATTTGATAAATATTTTTCCCACCAGCCATTTAATTGTCCAGTAAATCCAAGGGCAACTGCATTTGCTGCATGTTTGTGATCATTACCGGCAGCTATGATAATAGAAGCATATATCATCATTTGCTGGCATACTTGGATGATTTGATTTTCAGATAATTCGTCTACACTCCATTCATATATTGATGAGCTTTCAAATTTAAGACCATTTAAAGTAGCTTGTTCTTCGAATTGAAGATCAACTGGAGTCGATCGTGGATAATAATTTCTTTTTTTAGCTGTAGTAACAATTGGTTTTTGTCTTTTAAATATTTTATTGAGTTGAAGGGATTCTTGATGGTTTTGATCATCTTGATGTTCCTCTTGAGAATTTTCTTCAGAATCTATGGCTTCGGAATCGGAGCAAGAATTAGAGTTTTTAGAAGTTGAGCCTAAAACATTTATAGATTTCTCAGCATTTTGATCTTTATTTTCTTGAAGTTTTATGTTAGTAAAACTGTGTGATAATTGATTAATGAGTTCATCAGAAAATTTTAAAGGTTTCTTTTCTAACTTTATATCCCTTAGAATTTCACCCTGAAAACCTGAAGTTTGTATCTTAATTACTTTTTGAGAAGAGGATGCTTCATAGATTTTGAAAATAGATTCTACTTTATCTTCAATTCTATTGGTTTGTTGACCGATAGTATGAAGGTTGATATTTGTATAACCATTTTGTTCTAGATCATGACATAAGTCTGATTTGTAAACAAAGTCAGTTTTTCCTTTATCTCCTTGGATTTTTGCAACATCTTTTATGGGTACGGCTGAGGTGTCTTTATATATAATGTGATGTAGGGGTGGATGTATAGATTCTTTAGTTCTCTGCGGAGAAGAACTGGTTGAAGTTATAATCCATGATGAACTTAATTTTGTTATCATATTTATGGATAAATCTTCAATATTATATCTTTTCTTCATGGCTAATTTAAGCTAATAAAAAAAATAAATGTTTCTTTCATTATCACACATATATTTATACCACTTTTCTTTTAAGAAGTCTTTATGTTCTGGAGAAATATTTTTAAAAAAAGCTTTTGTCAAAGGATGAGCGGCTAAATTCTTTTTTAACATTTCTTTATCAATTTCAAAACTTTCAATAACATTTATATTGAAATCAGCTTCTGAGGGATTGTATGTATGATATGGAGAAGCTTGATAAGAAGGATAAACAAGTCCTGTAGGCCTCAAATTTATATGAGGTGGTTCCTGTATGGAAGCTCCTACAACAGAAGGAGGATAAGAATAAGACTTTTTAGAGGGTTGATAAACTGTAGGAGTTGTATTTCGAAAATCTGTTTGGAAATTTATTTCAACACTTCCATCTTCATGTTCAATTATTGTTTCTATGTCTTGATTTTCTTTGGATTTTTCTGGTTGAGCATTTTCTAAAAGCCATTTACCTGATAAATTGATATCATTCCACTGTATGAGTTTGGGAATATTAACTTTATTTTTTAAATTGGTTTGGAATAAGGTAGTCATACCTTTAGCTTGATTTGAATAGCTATGCTTGGGACCACTGAATTCATGAGCTTATAATAAACTCTATAAACGAGGGCGAGATTTTAATTATGAGGATTCATATCAAAACCTTTTGTCTGGATGGCTAAAGTGAGGGCTTCATGTGCACCTGGATCTGTAAGAGAAACAGAGAAATTAGAAAAACAGTTGAAAAAAGTAGGGCCATTAGCCAAACTTGATTCAACCATTCCTATTGATGAATCACTGAATTTTTTATGTCTTGATCTTGAACATACATGAGAGCTTCTGTTCTCAATCCAAGTCTTGTTAGAGGCTTTAGAGCAACTTGCACCAAGCCAAAATGGATATAATTATATGTTTTAGTATATTCTTGTATTTCTTGGGGCTTAATTAAAGAAAGATGCTGAATATTGCTAGTAATGGATTCAGTTCGTTCAATAGTATTTATTTTATGACTTGATTTTAATTGAAAACTTCCCATTTTATAAACTTCATGTTTTTGAACAGTTGGAATTGTCCAGTCACAAATAACTTGATGTAAATCATCATAGCTAATTTCTTCACTATTTTTAATAGACATGGAAGATAAGGAATTTGATGATGAGAAAGAAGAAAGTACAAGCTTCTTAATAAACTTAGCCATAATTTGTATTACCGAGTTATTTTAACCAAATCCACCACGAGTATCTAACGCTTTGAGGATTTACACACCAATAACACGCCTTAAAACACCTTCACATGGCTGACAACGGCGATAACAATGGCTACCTCTACACTCCGGGCGGAATATGATTAAAATTTCTCAATAATAACAAACACACAACTAAGTATTAAGACTTTTGACTCTCTTACTTCTGAATCAACAATTCTTTAAACAACAGTAAAGCACAACATAACAAAGATAAGTGAAGAAATACTCACAAAGCAACTTTATTGATAATCAAAACTGATTAAAGTGGACTTGATGACACACTCCCGGGGGCCAACTTGGCTCTGATACCAAAATGGGACGGAAGGGTGGAGGGTGTATGGGATGTGAGGATGGACTGGATTTTTGGATAGGACTGGTTTCCAACTATTGTTTTGACAAGCAGCTGGACATGCCTATTTATAGTAATTACATTCTGCATTTACATTTCATGGCAATTGGATTTCATTAGCATTTACATTTCATTTACTGTGTTTGCACGTGGATCAGGCGCTGGATGTTTATCTGTGACTGACGAAATTTGCACTGTTTAGGAGCAGGCGTGAATCTTGTGTTATACATGTCGCTGGAGGACGTGATACGTGTCACTGGAGGATGTGTTCCCACTTTATCCAAAGCTTGAGGATGTGATACGTGTCGCTGGAGGACGTGTTCCCGCTTTATCCAAAGCTTGTATGTGGGATAGCCTATTTGTAGGCTTTGTACTTTGCTATTATTTTATCCAAAGCATTTGGTTATCCGTTCCTTTTAGCCATTTTTGTTGACTTTGGTTGTACTTTTTTCTTGATTTTTAATTCAAAGAGGCTTTATGAAGTCCATAGGAAAAGTTACCGATAAGAACCAAAGGGAGCACATGGTTGCTGTACTTAGATGATGTCATGTTCTTTATGGCGACTACTCTTTTGGAGATGCTTCCGGAGTGGAGAATTGCGCTGATAAACAAGATCACTTTAGTCTGTATAGGATACTTTGTGGAAAATTGAGTGGCTTGATAAGGCGGATGTCTTGTCGAGACTTTTTTTTTCCCTTTTCTTTGGATAGAGATGAATCCTTCATTATCACTTTTTATCTCTTCTGCATTGGTATCTGCTTCAGGAGCAATAGTTTCAAAGGGATTATCATCAGCCCAGAGATGATGTAGCTGGTGACCGAAGCTTAATGGCGAGTTTTCAGAGGATCTTTCTTTCTGTATTTGTTCCATAATCTCTTTTTGGAGATCTTTTTTGAGCTGAAGTAGATCTGCTGCTGCAAGTAGAGCAGGAGAAGAGGCTGAACATGAATTCTTTTGTTTGTCTGGAATACTGGATAGAGGAAGCCTTTCTTTTTCTTTTTCAGGAGTTCTGAGAATTTCTGAAAAGGAAGGCTTTAGAGCTTGATCAGCAGAATATTGCTGCAGGATTGTCGTATAATCAAATTGATGCCAGAATTTGATATACATGATTCTAGATAGAATCGGTGGACTGAAGTCCATTTCTTTATAAAAATTCCACTTCAGGATCCATGGGATTTCATGCTTGCAATAGAATTGCATGGTGACATAAGGTTCTGTTGCTAGCTGTAAATATTGATAAACGCTTTTTTCTTCTGTTTTGAGAGAGGCTTTATATGCTACAGAATAGGATTCATAAATAGGAAGAAGAGCTTGAGGAAGGAGATCTTTAGTGGCTCCGTATGGTATCCAAAATTGTGTAAAAAACTACATAGGTATTTTATAGAAGTTGGATTTAAACCAAATAAACCAGGAATGCTGGAAGGATGGCTTTTGATAACAGAGAATGGCTTCCCAAGTGGAAATATAGTCATAATAATTAAAGATGAGGTCTGAATCAGTTCTTTGAGGCATATGAAGAGGTTGTCCCCATTCGTCTGCTGAGAGGATATGCATAATCTTGATTTTTGAATATAGGATGTTAATATGGGATGGTAAAGCATTTAAATATGAGTTTTTAGAACCATTAGTATGGTCTATAGTGCAGCTGCCAGTTCGGATGAGGATTTGCTCATATGTTTTATAATCAAGGGGTTGAAAAAAGAAATGGTAGGGAGCGAATAGGGTCTGGATAATATGTTCCATAGGAAAGGTTTCTGTGTAAAATGTGTCATCTAAAGTAAACATTCTTAATGGTGGTTTTGGGATAAAATATTGGTTTTGAGACGCTTGAGGGTTTCTGGATGTAGAGCTTGATAGGTTTTGAAATTGAGGAATATTAGAATTGTGGGTTGCTCCCCATCTTTCAAGATAATTGCCACTGGGTTTTCTGGATATAGGTGGATAAGCTTTATCAGTAGGGGACCTAAAAGGTCTAATCTGCTGAGGCCTCATTTTTTTGTCCCTGTAAAAACTCACGAGATAAAAAGTCAGGAAGGGAATTATTTTTGCCTGCAATATACTTAATGTCAAAATTAAATATAGCTAATAAAGCTTGCCAGCGAGCAAAGATTTGCTTAGCAGCAAGATTTTTAACATCTTTTTCTAAAATTTCTTTAGCCGATTTACAATCTATTCTTAATAAGAATTTTTTATTTAATAAATCACTTTGGAACTTCATTATACTATTTACTATAGAGAGGATTTCTTTTTTAATAGTTGAATAATTCTGTTGTGTGGATGTCCATGTTCCAGAAGTGAAACGAATGATTTCTTCTGTTCCAAGAGCATTTTGTTGGAGGAGAATTCCACCAAAACCTACGTCAGAGGCGTCGGTTTGAACTATTTTTAATAAATCTGGATGAGGGATAGTTAAATAAGGTAAATTTTGGACTTTTTACTTGATAGTTTGGACAGCTTTTGTATGGGCAGGTGACCATTCTACCGGATTTTTTACTAAATGGAGTTGTAATAATTTTCTTTCCTTGGCAAGATCTTTATAAAAATCAGAAACGTAATTTAGGCATCCAAGAAAGTGTTGTAATTGTTCTTTATTGAGGATTTCATTAGGAAATTGCGAGGCAAACTTAATGACTCTTTGAACTGGAGAAATAGTTCCTGTTTTAATTATAAAACCAAGGAATTGAATTTCTGTTTGAAAAAGCTTCATTTTCTTTTGAGATAGAACGACTCCATTTTTTATAATAATCTTTTTGAAAATATTTAAATGCTTCTAATGGTCACAAATAGATTTTGAAAACACAAGGATGTCATCGATATAGACAAGTGTAAAATCTTGTTATGGATTAAAAATATCATTCATAATTCTTTGAAATTCTAAAGGAGCATTTTTCAAGCCAAATGGCATGACATTCCATTCATAATGACCAAATGGGACTGTAAAAACAGTTTTTTTATCTATCTTCAGGGGTAATTTGAATTTGCCAAAAACCAGATTTAAGATCAAATTTAGAAAAAAGGAAGGCACCAGCTAGGCGCTTGATTAGATCAGTTTTATTTGGAACTGGATATCTTATGGATTTTAAGACTTTATTTAGCGGCTTATAATTGATAACAAGAAGGGGAACACCGCGTTCTTGTTTAGGCACTTTATTTACATAAAAAGCAGCACAACTCTAAGGGGATTGTGATTTTTGAATAAGCTTTTTATCAAGAAGATCATTGATTTCTTTTGTGCATAATTGGAGAAGATTTTTATTCATTTGAATAGGCCAAGCTTTGGTAGGAATTTGGGATTCATCAAAATTATCAATATATGGAAGAGAAACAGTGTGGTGTTTCTTGTGCCAGAAGGTAAAAGGAAGGTCAGAACAACATTCTTTTTCAAGAGATTTTTTAAATTGAATTAAATTAGTTTGAAATTCTTGTTTTTGTAATCCTTCTTCTATTCTTAGAGAATTTAGATCTTCTTGAAGATAGGCAATTTGTTTTTCTTTATAGGAGATTTGATTTTGGATAAGATTGATGCATGGGAGTTGACTCAACAAAATCAAAAATTAATTCTTTATTGTCTTTTATAGTTTTAAGGCCTGACGAATTAATTTGAAAAGGCTGTAGAAGTTGTAGAAAGGGATTCCCAAGGATAACATCATTATTTAAATTCTTTCCTAAAAGACAATTGGTTATATACATGTCCCATTTTTACAGATATGGACATTATTTACTTTATAGTGAATATGAAGTTTATTATTAGCAGTTGCTAGGCTGAGTTTATTTTTGGTTTTTTTATAATATTTTGTTGGGATTAATCCTTCTCTAAGTAAATTAACATCTGCGCCACTATCTAGTAAGCAGAGCGCTTTAATAGAGAAGTTCTTGATCTTAATTGTAACTTGAGTTTTCCATTGTTGAAGTGGATTTTTTGTTAACGAATTTACAAACTTTTCTTGAAAGGTTTCTTGTTGCCCTATATTATCTTTATCTTTTTGAAATTCGAGATTCTCAAAATGTTGTTTTAGTTGTTGAAATTCATTTAAGTTTTGTTTTAATTCCCTTATTTCTTGTTTTTGATTATTAATTTCTTTATAAATATCTTGTAAAGATATATGATGAGAAAGAGCTTTTTGCTTTCTTATGTTGGGTTGTTTAGATACACTCGGAATAAAAGATTTTTCTTTTTGATTTTCTTTGGTTATTTTCTATATTTTCTCAAAATATTTTTTTTTAATCTTTCTTCTTTAAGGTCTTTAAACATTTCTAAAATCATATCTTCTTGAGTTGAAAGAACATTTAAGGAGAACAAAGGAGAAGAATAATTGTTAGCATGCAAAAATGAGGAATTTGTATTATTATTTTGCTCTGAGATGTGATTGAAATAAGATTTATCATTTAGATAAGATTTATCATTATCTCTTTGGATGTTTGCAACATCGTTTATGGGTACGGCTGAGGTGTCTTTATAAATGATTTGATGTAAAGGAGGATGTATAGATTCTTTAGTTCTTTTGGGAGAAAAACTAGTTGAAGTTATAATCCATGATGAACTTAATTTTGTTATCATATTTATGGATAAATCTTCAATATTATATCTTTTCTTCATGGCTAATTTAAGCCAATCAAAGAAATAAATGTTTCTTTCATTATCACACATATATTTATACCACTTTTCTTTTAAGAAGTCTTTATGTTCTGGAGAAATATTTTTAAAGAAAGCTTTTGTCAAAGGATGAGCGGCTAAATTCTTTTTTAACATTTTCTTTATCAATTTCAAAACTTTCAATAACATTTATATTGAAATCAGCTTCTGAGAGATTATATGTATGAGATGGAGAAGCTTGATAAGAAGGATAAACAAGTCCTGTAGGCCTCAAATTTATATGAGGTGGTTCCTATATGGAAGAGCCTACAACAGAAAGAGGATGAGAATAAGACTTTTTAGAGGGTTGATAAACTGTAGGAGTTGTATTTCGAAAATCTGTTTGGAAATTTATTTCAACACTTCCATCTTCATATTCAATTATGTTTTCAATGTCTTGATTTTCTTCAGGTTTTTCTGGTTGAGCATTTTCTAAAGGCCATTTACAGGATAAATGAATATCATTCCATTGGATGAGTTTGGGAATATTAACTTTATTTTTCAAATTGGTTTGGAATAAGGTAGTCATACCTTTTGCTTGATTTGAATAGGCTATACCTGGAACAACTGAATTCATAAGTTTATAATAAGCTCTATAAACGAGGGCGAGATTTTGATTATGAGGATTTATATCAAAACCTTTTGTCTGGACAGCTAAACTGAGGGCTTCATGTGCACCTGGATCTGTGAGAGAAACAGAGAAATTGGGAAAACAGTTGAAGAAAGTAGGGCCATTAGCCAAACTTGATTCAACCATTCCGATTAATGAATCACTTAATTTTTTAAGTCTTGTATCTTGGACATAGATGAGAGCTTCTATTCTAAGTCCAAGTCGTGTTAAAGGCTTTAGAGCAACTTGCACCAAGCCAAAATGGATATAATTATATGTTTTAGCATATTTTTTTATTTCATGGGGCTTAATTAAAGAAAGATGATGAATATTACTAGTAATGGATTCAGTTCGTTCAATAGTTTTTATTTTATAACTTGATTTTAATTGAAAACTTCCCATTTTATAAACTTCATGTTTTTAAATAGTTGGAATTGTCCAGTCACAAATAACTTGATCTAAATCATCATAGCTAATTTCTTCACTATTTTTAATAGACATGGAAGATAAGGAATTTGATGATGAGGAAGAAGAAAGTACAAGCTTCTTAATAAGCTTAGCCATAATTTGTATTACCGAGTTATATTAACCAAATCCACCACGAGTATCTAACGCTTTGAGGATTTAGACACCGACAACACGCCTTAAACGCCTTCACACGGATTAACAACCGCGATAACAATGGCTACCTCTGCGCTCCGGGCGGAATATGATTAAAATTTCTCAATAATAACAAACACACAACTAAGTATTAAGACTTTTGACTCTCTTACTTCTGAATCAGCAATTCCTTAAACAACAGTAAAACATAACATAACAAAAATAAGTGAAGAAATGCTCACAAACCAACTTTATTGATAACAATAAAGACTGATTACAAGTGGACTTGATGACACACTCCCGGGGGCTAACACGGCTCTGATACCAAAATGGGACGGAAGGGTGGAGGGTGTATGGGAAGAGATGGATGGACTGAATTTTTGGACTGGTTTCCAACTGTTGCCTTGATAAGCAGCTGGACATATCTATTTATAGTATGTTTAAACTGAATTTACATTTCATTACAACATAATTTCGTCTGTGTATACATTTCATTTACTGTATGCTGGTAAGCTGCTGCATGTGGCTGGACTCCATGTGTCTGGATTCAATCGTCAAGACGGCATACGTGTTACGTTTCCATACTGGTATGGATATACATTTTATCACTAGTAGAGATCCAAACTTGTTTTTATTGGATAACCTTTTTGATGCATAGTAGCAACCCGCATTTGTTGACTTTTTCTTTTTCAAAGAACCTTTGAACCGTGGTGAGCTTCTCATCTTCATGAATAGGGATGTCCTTGTTTTGTACTTTCTAGATAAAGACGCTTTATGGCAATGGTGGTGATGGAAATTTAGATAAGTGTACCACGTGACTACGTGGTCTTCTTATGGAAGCTTTGTGATAAGGATGGAGTCATTATTTCACTGGATAACAGGTGTCAATATCGAAAGCTTTATTCGAGCACGGATTCTTTCATTTATTCATCCTCTTTATCTTCATCTTTATCTTCATCAGTCCAGTTATTATTTTGCATTTCTCCATGAAATAACTGGATTAATGCTTCACGAGACTTTTTAGTAATGTCAAAAGAAATATCTTCATAGGCATTGAGGATTTGATTTAATTCATTATGTCCAGATTTAGAAGGATGCTGTATGACTGTAGTTTGTTCTGCAAGGTCGTTAGTATTGCAAACTACTCGCCGACCGTCACACCAAACATATTGATATGTGCTTGCAAATTCAAGATGTCCTCTTAGATTGAGAAATCTTTGATACTGATCAGAGGCTGGATCATATTGCTGGAGACGTTCTAGGCTATATGCTCTTGTAGCAACTTCATGAGATTCATACCATTAAGGCGGATAATTAAAAAGAAGATGTTCGTGATCATGTAAAGAAGAATTGCATTTCTTGCAAATTAAATCTCCTTCTACAAACCGCATGATGCTCCATAATTGATAAGGCTGATAAAACCGTATTTCAGATCTTTCTCCCAAACTTGATGAAATTGTGATAAGTAGCTGTTTGTTTGTGACTCCAAGACTGCGAAGGGCATGGCGCACAATTGCAGAAAGCTACTGTATTAATTCAAAATCATCTCTGGATAAAGAAAATCATTGGACTAGGCCTTGCTTGATATAAGAGATGTCTACTGCATGTGATGGCAGGAACAACTTCGGAAAACCAGTTGCCCAGCTGATATATTGCGCTTTAAACATTAAGCGCTCCTTGATCTAACAAGAAGAGTTTTTTCTCTTATCCTTGCAGCAAGATCATCTGGAAGGGTTGTGTTAACCTTTTCCAGGAGGTTGATTCTGGATGTTTTTTTATCAGCATAAGTAGATAACAGTGCTCTTTGATGGATGTTATGACACATCAGAATTTGGATTTCTAAATCCTTGATATGGGTTACAATTTTGGATAAGGTTTTTCTAGTATTTTTTCTTTTATTGGAAAGGATAGCACTCCAATGAGCATTGATAAGTTCTTGAGAGGTGATGGATACTCTTGGATTGAAAAAAGGAATGGTTATTTGTTGGGATGTTGGTCTGGAGGAGGAGCTGGATTCAAGAAGAGGGGCTTTGCTTTTGCTAGAAATTGATGCCATAATGACAAAGGAACCCTGGAGAAGAATGTGAACTTAAAACTGAAATCTGGATTACATGGCAATATTTGAAATGAAGTCAACAGAGGGATGATTGATTTTATTTGAGACTGGATTTAATTATTCAAATTCAAAAATTAATTCTTTATTATTTATGACAGTTTTAAGGCCTGTAGAATCAATTTGAAAAGGCTGTAACATTTGTAAAAAAGGATTTCCAAGGATAACATCATTGTTTAAATCCTTTCCTAGAAAGAAATTTGTCTTTACGTGCATTTCGTTTTTACAGACATAAACATCATTTAATTTGTATTTGATAAGGAGTTTTCTTATTAGCCGTAGCTAGATTGAGTTTATTTTTTATTTTTAGATAATATTTTCTTAGGATTAATCCTTCCCTTATGATATTGACATCTGCGCCATTATCAAGTAAGCACAGGGTCTTAATAGAGAATTTTTTGATCTGAATTGTAACTTGGGTTTTCCATTTTTGAAATGGATTTCTGGATAAAGAATTTATGAAAATTTTTAAACTGTCATCAAAGTTTTCTTGATCTTCAACGTCATTATAGTCTTCGTCATTTTCAATTTTTCCATTATTTTCTTGATAAGTTTTTAGTATGTGAAATTCAAGATTCTCAACTCTTTGTTTGAGGTCTTAAAGTTCAATTAAGTTTTGTTTTAAGAAATTTATTTCTTGCCTTTGATTATTAATTTCTTTATGAGGGTCTGGAATTGTCAGGTAAGGAGGAACATTTTGTTCTCTTAATCTGTCTAAAACAGTTTTAACACTAAATTGTTCAGGTAAAGTATGTATAGTAGCTTTTCCCTTTTTATTGCTTTTATTTGTAGTCTGGATTTTTTTGAAAGATTTATTTTTTAATTCTTCATCTTTAAGATCTTTAAACATTTCTAGCACCAATTCTTCAGGAGCGGGAGCATGTTTATGGATAGAGAAGAAGAAGCGGATTCATACTAAATTTCACTATCAAATATTTTGCAATGACATGTATCAGAAGAATTGTCTGTATCTGATGTTACTGAAGATCCCTTTAAAATAGTTTTTAATTCCTTTTCGGTTTTAACCTTTAATTGTGGGCAATCAGGGGCTATATGGCCTTTTTCTTTGCAATTATAGCACTGTATTTCTTTTTGTTTTTGTTTATGGTAAGAAGAAGATGGTTTTTCTTTTATAAAAGATTTGTTTGTTTCTTTATAAGGATTGCGATGAAAGGATTTTTTATGATATCTTGGTGAGGGCATATAATATCGTAGTGTTGCAAATTGTTTAGATTTTCTTTATTGGTAATTTCTTTTTAAATTGTTCTTTTTTTTTTGGGTTGAAGGACTAATTAATGTCTCCATGCCAAATTCATAACAAAAATCTCCAAGTTCATATTTGCTGATACTTTTTTGATTTTCAATTTGCTGTTTGAGTTTGATTTCATTACACAATGAAAATCCAACTTTATTAACTTTTTGGATTAAATCTCCATATGTATACATAGCATAATTCAAATTTCCATAATTTTCGGATATTAATTCTTCTCTAACCTTTTCTGCAAAAAGTTTAGGAAGACCTGATATAAATTTTTCTTTCCAGAATTCGGAATTGCTTGAATCAATTGTATAAAGTTTTGATAAGAAAATATCTTTATACCAACGAAAATCAGATAATGTTGGGCATGATAAATTAATTAATTGAGTTTTTAATTTTTCTTCTACATTCATATAATTTCCAATAAAATGTTTAATTATATTGCTAATAAGCATATAAACGGAATCAGGGATCATTTGTCCTTGAGGGGTAATGATAGGATTTCCGGATGGATCTCTTTTTACTGCATTTAGAGTAGCTTGTCTTTCTATATCTAATAAATATTTTTCCCACCAGCCATTTAATTGTCCAGTAAATCCAAGGACAACTGCATTTGCTGCATGTTTGTGATCATTACCGGCAGCTATGATGGTAGAATCATATATCATCATTTGCTGGCATACTTGGATGATTTGATATTCAGATAATCCGTCTACACTCCATTCATATATTGATGAGCTTTCAAATTTAAGACCATTTAAAGTAGCTTGTTCTTTGAATTGGAGATCAACTGGAGTCGGTCGTGGATAATAATTTTTTGTTTTAGCTGTAGTAACAATTGGTTTTTGTCTTTTAAATATTTTATTGAGTTGTAGAGAGTCTTGATGATTTTGATCATCTTGATGTTCTTTTTGAGAATTTTCTTCATAATCTATGGCTTCGGAATCGGAGCCAGAATTAAAATTTTTAGAAGTTGAGCCTAAAACATTTATAGAATTTTCAGCTTTTTGATCTTTATTTTCTTGAAGTTTTATGTTAGTAAAACTGTGTGATAATTGATTAATGAGTTCATCAGAAAATTTTGAAGGTTTCTTTTCTAACTTTATATCCCTTAGGATTTCACCCTGAAAACCTAAAATTTGTGTCTTAATTACTTTTTGAGAAGAGGATGCTTCATGGATTTTGAAAATAGTTTCCACTTTATCTTCAATTCTATTGGTTTGTTGACCAATAGTATGAAGGTTGATATTTGTATAATTATTTTGTTCTATAAGAAGTTAAAAAAATATGGATATGGGATTAAATGGCACAATTTGAAATGAAGTCATCAGAGAGATAATTTATTTTATTGGAGACTGGATAGTTGATTATTCAAATTCAAAAACTAATTCTTTATTATTTATGACCGGTTTAAGGCCTGTTGAATCAATTTGAAAAGGTTGTAAATTTTGTAGAAAAGGATTTCCAAGGATAACATCATTGTTTAAATCCTTTCCTAAAAAGAAATTAGTCTTTATGCAGATTTCATTTTTACAGACATAAACATTATTTAATTTGTATTTGATGTGGAGTTTTTTTATTAGCCGTAGCTAGATTGAGTTTATTTTTTGTTTTTAGATAATATTTTCCTGGGATTAATCCTTCTCTTATTACATTGACATATGTGCCACTATCAAGTAAGCACAGTGCTTTAATAGAGAATTTTTTGATCTAAATTGTGATTTGGGTTTTCCATTTTTGAAATGGATTTCTGGATAACGAATTCATAAAATTTTTTAAGTTGTCATCAAAGTTTTCTTGATTTTTGATGTCATTATAGTCTTCTTCATTTTCAACTTTATCTTTATCATGATTTTCTTGATAAGTTTTTAGTATGTGAAATTCAAGATTCTCAACTCGTTGTTTGAGGTCTTGAAGTTCAATTAAGTTTTATTTTAAGAAATTTATTTCATGCATTTGATTATTAATTTCTTTATGAAGGTCTGGAATTGACAAGTGAGGAGGAACATTTTGCTCTTTTAATTTGTCTAAGACAGTTTTAATGCTAAATTGTTCAGGTAAAGCATTTATGTTAGTAGCTTTTCCTTTTTTATTGCCTGTATTTATTGTATGTATTTTTTCAATGTATTTATTTTTTAATTCTTCATCTTTAAGATCTTTAAACATTTCTAGCACTAATTCTTCAGGGGCAGAGAGCATGTTTAAGGATAAAGAAGAAGAAGCAGATTCGTACTGAATTTCACTATCAAATATTTTGCAATGACATGTATCAGAAGAATAAGAAAAAGAATTGTCTGTATCAGATGTTTCTGAGGGTCCTTTTAAAATAGTTTTGAGTTTTTTTTCTGTTTTAACTTTTAGTTTTGGGCAATCAGGGGCTATATAGCCTTTTTCTTTGCAATTATAGCACTGTATTTCTTTTTGTTTTTGTTTAGGGTAGGAAGAAGATGGATTTCCTTTCGTATAAAATTTGTTTCATTCTTTATAAGGATTTCGATGAAAGGATTTTTATGATATCTTCTTGAGGGCATGTAATATCGTGGTGTTGAAAATTATTTAGATTTTCTTTGTTGGTAATTTCTTTTTAACTTGTTCTTTTTCTTTTGGCTTGAAGGACTAATTAATGGTTCCATGCCAAATTGATAACAGAAATCACCAAGTTCATATTTACTGATTCTTTATTTATTTTTAATTTGCCGTTTGAGTTTGATTTCATTACACAATGAAAATCCAACTTTATTAATTTTTTGGATTAAATCTCCATATGTATACATAGCATAATTCAAATTTCCATAATTTTCGGATATTAATTCTTCTCTAACCTTTTCTGCAAAAAGCTTAGGAAGACCTGATATAAATTTTTTTTTCCAGAATTCTGAATCGCTTGAATCAATTGTATAAAGTTTTGATAAGAAAATATCTTTATACCAACGAAAATCAGATAATGTTGGGCATGATAAATTAATTAATTGAGTTTTTAATTTTTCTTCTACATTCATATAATTTCCAACAAAATGTTTAATTATATTGCTAATAAGCATATAAACGGAATCAGGGATCATTTGTCCTTGAGGGGTAATGATAGGATTTCCGGATGGATCTCTTTTTACTGCATTTAGAATAGCTTGTCTTTCTATATCTGATAAATATTTCTCCCACCAGCCATTTAATTGTCCAGTAAATCCAAGGACAACTGCATTTGCTGCATGTTTGTGATCATTACCGGCAGCTATGATAGTAGAAGCATCTATCATCATTTGCTGGCATACTTGGATGATTTGATATTCAGATAATCCGTCTACACTCCATTCATATATTGATGAGCTTTCAAATTTAAGACCATTTAAAGTAGCTTGTTCTTCGAATTGAAGATCAACTGGAGTTGGTCGTGGATAATAATTTCTTGTTTTAGCTGTAGTAACAATTGGTTTTTGTCTTTTAAATATTTTATTGAGTTGTAGAGAGTCTTGATGGTTTTGATCATCTTGATGTTCTTCTTGAGAATTTTCTTCAAATTCTATGGCTTCGGAATCGGAGCCAGAATTAGAATTTTTAGAAGTTGAGCCTAAAACATTTATAGATTTTTCAGCTTTTTGATCATTATTTTCTTGAAGTTTTATGTTAGTAAAACTGTGTGATAATTGATTAATGAGTTCATCAGAAAATTTTAAAGGCTTCTTTTTTAACTTTATATCCCTTAGGATTTCACCCTGAAAACCTAAAGTTTGTGTCTTAATTACTTTTTGAGAAGAGGATGCTTCATGGATTTTGAAAATAGTTTCTACTTTATCTTCAATTCTATTGGTTTGTTGACCAATAGTATGAAGGTTGATATTTGTATAATTATTTTGTTCTAGAACATGACATAAGTCTGATTTGTAAACAAAGTTAGATTTTCCTTTAGCTCCTTCGATTTTTGCAACATCTTTTATGGGTACGGTTGAGGTGTCTTCATAAATAATTTGATGTAGGGGTGGATGTATAGATTCTTTAGTTCTTTGGAGAGAAGAACTGGTTGAAGCTATAATCCATGATGAACTTAATTTTGTTATCATATTTATGGATAAATCTTCAATATTATATCTTTTCTTCAAGGCTAATTTAAGCCAATCAAAGAAATAAATGTTTCTTTCATTATCACACATATATTTATACCACTTTTCTTTTAAGAAGTCTTTATGTTCTGGAGAAATATTTTTAAAGAAAGCTTTTGTCAAAGGATGAGCGGCTAAATTCTTTTTTAACATTTCTATATCAATTTCAAAACTTTCAATAACATTTATATTTAAATCAGCTTCTGAGGGATTGTATGTATGAGATGGAGAAGCTTGATAAGAAGGATAAACAAGTCCTGTAGGCCTTAAATTTATATGAGGTGGTTCCTGTATGGAAGATCCTACAACAGAAAGAGGATGAGAATGAGACTTTTTAGAGGGTTGATAAACTGTAGGAGTTGTATTTCAAAAATCTGTTTGGAAATTTATTTCAACAATTGCAACTTCATGTTCAATTATGTTTTCAATGTCTTGATTTTCTTTAGGTTTTTCTGGTTGAGCATTTTTTAAAAGCCATTTACCGGATAATTAATATCATTCCATTGAATGAGTTTGGGAATATTAACTTTATTTTTTAAATTGGTTTGGAATAAGGTAGTCATACTTCTGGCTTGATTAGAATAGGTTATGCCTACAACAACTGAATTCATAAGTTTATAATAAACTCTATAAACGAGGGCGAGATTTTGATTATGAGGATTCATCTCAAAACCTTTTATCTGGATGGCTAAAGTGAGGGCTTCATGTGCACCTGGATCTGTAAGAGAAACAGAGAATTTGGGAAACCAGTTGAAGAAAGTAGGGCCATTAGCCAAACTTGATTCAACCATTCCGATTAATGAATCACTGAATTTTTTATGTCTTGTATCTTGAACATACATGAGAGCATCTGTTCTCAGTCCAAGTCTTGTTAGAGGCTTTAGAGCAACTTGCACCAGGCCAAAATGGATATAATTATATGTTTTAGCATATTCTTGTATTTCTTGGGGCTTAATTAAAGAAAGACGCTGAATATTGCTAGTAATGGATTCAGTTCGTTCAATAGTTTTTATTTTATAACTTGATTTTAATTGAAAACTTCCCATTTTATAAACTTCATGTTTTTGAACAGTTGGAATTGTCCAGTCACAAATAACTTGATCTAAATCATCATAGCTAATTTCTTCACTATTTTTAATAGACATGGAAGATAAGGAATTTGATGATGAGGAAGAAGAAAGTACAAGCTTCTTAATAAGCTTAGCCATAATTTGTATTACTGAGTTATTTTAACCAAATCCACAACGAGTATCTAACGTTTTGAGGATTTACACACCAACAACACGCCTTAAACGCCTTCACACGGCTTAACAACCGCGATAACAATAGCTACCTCTACACTCCGGGCGGAATATGATTAAAATTTCTCAATAATAACAAACACACAACTAAGTATTAAGACTTTTGACTCTCTTACTTCTGAATCAGCAATTCCTTAAACAACAACAGTAAAGCCCAACATAACCAAAATAAGTGAAGAAATACTCACAAAGCAAGTTTATTGATAATAAAAAAGGATTACAAGTGGAATTGCTTGAATCAATTGTATAAAGTTTTGATAAGAAAACATCTTTATACCAATGAAAATCAGATAATGTTGGGCATGATAAATTAATTAATTGAGCTTTTAATTTTTCCTCTACATTCATATAATTTCCAACAAAATGTTTAATTATATTGCTAATAAGCATATAAACGGAATCAGGGATCATTTGTCCTTGAGGGGTAATGATAGGATTTCCAGATGGATCTCTTTTTACTGCATTTAGAATAGCTTGTCTTTCTATATTTGATAATTATTTTTCCCACCAACCATTTAATTGTCCAGTAAATCCAAGGACAACTGCATTTGCTGCATGTTTATGATCATTACCGGCAGCTATGATAGTAGAAGCATCTATCATCATTTGTTGGCATACTTAGATGATTTGATATTCAAATAATCCGTCTACACTCCATTCATTTATTGATGAGCTTTCAAATTTAAGACCATTTAAAGTAGCTTGTTCTTCGAATTGAAGATCAACTGGAGTCGGTCGTGGATAATAATTTTTTGCTTTAGCTGTAGTAACAATTGGTTTTTGTCTTTTAAATATTTTATTGAGTTGTTGAGAGTCTTGATGGTTTTGATCATCTTGATGTTCCTTTTGAGAATTTTCTTCAGAATCTATGGCTTCGGAATCGGAGCCAGAATTAGAATTTTTAGAAGTTGAGATAAAAACATTTATTGATTTTTCAACTTTTTGATCTTTATTTTCTTGAAGTTTTATGTTAGTAAAACTGTGTGATAATTGATTAATGAGTTTATTAGAAAATTTTAATGGTTTCTTTTCTAACTTTATATCTCTTACGATTTCACCCTGAAAACCTAAAGTTTGTATCTTAATTACTTTTTGAGAAGAGGATACTTCATAGATTTTGAAAATAGATTCTACTTTATCTTCAATTCTATTGGTTTGTTGACCAATAGTATGAAGGTTGATATTTATATAATTCTTTTGTTCTAGAACATGACATAATTCTGATTTGTAAACAAAGTCAGTTTTTCCTTTAGCTCCTTCGATTTTTGCAACATCTTTTATGGGTATGGCTGAGGTGACTTTATATATAATGTGATGTAGGGGTGGATGTATAGATTCTTCAGTTCTCTGCGGAGAAGAACTGGTTGAAGCTATAATCCATGATGAACTTAATTTTGTTATCATAGTTATGGATAAATCTTCAATATTATATCTTTTATTCATGGCTAATTTAAGCCAATCAAAGAAATAAATGTTTCTTTCATTATCACACATATATTTATACCACTTTTCTTTTAAGAAGTCTTTATGTTCTGGAGAAATATTTTTAAAGAAAGCTTTTGTCAAAGGATGAGCGGCTAAATTCTTTTCTAACATTTCTTTATTAATTTCAAAACTTTCAATAACATTTATATTGAAATCAGCTTCTGAGGGATTGTATGTATGAGATGGAGAAGCTTGATAAGAAGGATGAACAAGTCGTGTAGGCCTTAAATTTATATGAGGTGATTCCTGTATAGAAGCTCCTACAACAGAAGGTGGATGAGAATAAGACTTTTTAGAGGGTTGATAAACGGTAGGAGTTATATTTTGAAAATCTGTTTGGAAATTTATTTCAACGCTTGCATCTTTATGTTCAATTATGTTTTCAATGTCTTGATTTTCTTTAGGTTTTTCTGGTTGAGCATTTTTTAAAAGCCATTTACCGGATAAATTAATATCATTCCATTGGATGAGTTTGGGAATATTAACTTTATTTTTTAAATTGGTTTGGGATAAGGTAGTCATACCTTTTGCTTGATTTGAATAGGCTATGCCTGGAACAACTGAATTCATAAGTTTATAATAAACTGTATAAACGAGGGCGAGATTTTGATTATGGGGATTCATATCAAAACCTTTTGTCTGGATGGCTAAAGTGAGGGCTTCATGTGCACCTGGATCTATAAGAGAAACAGAGAATTTGGGAAAACAGTTGAAAAATGTAGGGCCATTAGCCAAACTTGATTCAACCATTCCGATTAATGAATCACTGAATTTTTTATGTCTTGTATCTTGAACATACATGAGAGCATCTGTCCTCAGTCCAAGTCTTGTTAGAGGCTTTAGAGCAACTTGTACCAAGCCAAAATGGATATAATTATTTGTTTTAGCATATTCTTGTATTTCTTGGGACTTAATTAAAGAAAGATGCTGAATATTACTAGTAATGGATTCAGTTCATTTAATAGTTTTTATTTTATAACTTGATTTTAATTGAAAACTTCCCATTTTATAAACTTCATGTTTTTGAACAGTTGGAATTGTCCAGTCACAAATAACTTGATCTAAATCATCGTAGCTAATTTCTTCACTATTTTTAATAGACATGGAAGATAAGGAATTTGATGATGAGGAAGAAGAAAGTACAAGCTTCTTAATAAGCTTAGCCATAATTTGTATTACCGAGTTATTTTAACCAAATCCACCACGAGTATCTAACACTTTGAGGATTTACACACCAACAACACGCCTTAAAACGCCTTCACACGGCTTAGCAACGGTGATAACAATGGCTACCTCTGCGCTCCAGGCGGAATTTGATCAAAATTTCTCAATAATAACAAACACACAACTAAGTATTAAGACTTTTGACTCTCTTACTTCTGAATCAGCAATTCCTTAAGCAGCAATAGTAAATCATAACCAAAATAAGTGAAGAAATACTCACAAAACAACTTTTTTGATAATCAAAACTGATTACAAGTGGACTTGATGACACACTCCCGGGGGCCAACTTGGCTCTGATACCAAAATGGGACCGAAGGGTGGAGGGTGTATGGGAAGAGGTGGCTGGATTTTGGATAGGACTGGTTTCCAACTGTTGCCTTGACAAGCAGCTGGACATGTCTATTTATAGTATGTTTCAACTGAATTTACATTTCATTACAACGTAATTTTGTCTGTGTATACATTACCCCCCAAGCTATTCTAAATGCCATAAAAAGAGATCCATCCGGGAACCCTATCATTACCCCCCAAGGACAAGTGATCTCTGATTCCGTTTATATGCTTATTAGCAATATAATTAAACATTTTGTTGGAAATTATATGAATGTAGAAGAAAAATTAAAAACTCAATTAATTAATTTATCATGTCCAACATTATCTGATTTTCGTTAGTATAAAGATGTTTTCTTATAAAAACTTTATACAATTGATTCAAGCAATTCCGAATTCTGGAAAGAAAAATTTATATCAGGTCTTCCTAAACTTTTTGCAGAAACGGTTAGAGAAGAATTAATATTCGAAAATTATGGAAATTTGAATTATGCTATGTATACATATGGAGATTTAATCCAAAGAATTAATAAAGTTGGATTTTTATTGTGTAATGAAATCAAACTCAAATGGCAAATTGAAACTAAAAAAAGTATCAGCAAATATGAACTTGGAGACTTTTGTTATCAATTTGGCATGGAGCCATTAATCAGTCCTTCGAGCCAAAGGAAAAAGAACAATTTAAAAAGAAATTACCAACAAAGAAAATCTAAACAATTTGCAACACCACGATATTATATGCCCTCATGAAGATATCATAAAAAATCCTTTCATCGCAATCCTTATAAAGAAACAAACAAATCTTTTATAAAAGAAAAACCATCTTCTTCTTACCATAAACAAAAACAAAAAGAAATACACTGCTATAATTGCAAAGAAAAGGCCATATAGCCCCTAATTGCCCACAATTAATGGTTAAAACCGAAAAGGAATTAAAAACTATTTTAAAGGGATCCCCAGTAACATCAGATACAGACAATTCTTTCGATACATGTAATTGCAAAATATTTGATAGTGAAATTCAGCATGAATCCGCTTCTTCTTCTTTATCCGTAAACATGCTCTCTGCTCCTGAAGAATTGGTACTAGAAATGTTTAAAGATCTTAAAGATGAAGAATTAAAAAATAAATATTTCGAAAAAATCCAGACTATAAATAAAGGCAATAAAAATGGAAAAGCTACTATACATACTTTACCTGAACAATTTAGAATTAAAATTGTACTAGACAGATTATGAGAACAAAATTTTCCTCCTCACCTGACAATTCCTAACCTTCATAACGAAATTAATAATCAAAGGCAAGAAATAAATTTCTTAAAACAAAACTTAATTGAACTTCAAGACCTCAAACAAAGAGTTGAGAATCTTGAATTTCACATACTAAAAACTTATCAAGAAAATAATGGAAAAATTGAAAATGACGAAGACTATAATGACATTGAAAATCAAGAAAATTTTGATGACAGTTTAAAAAACTTCATAACTTCTTTTTCCAAAAATCCATTTCAAAAATGGAAAACTCAAGTCACAATTCAGATCAAAAAATTCTCTATTAAGACCCTGTGCTTACTTGATAGTGGCGCAGATGTCAATGTCATAAGGGAATGATTAATCCTGAGAAAATATTATCTAAAAACAAAAAATAAACTCAATCTAGCTACGGCTAATAAAAAACTCCTTATCAAATACAAATTAAATGATATTTATGTCTGTAAAAATGAAATACACATAAAGACAAATTTCTTTCTAGGAAAGGATTTAAACAATGATGTTATCCTTGGAAATCCTTTTCTACAAATGTTATAGCCTTTTCAAATTGATTCTACAGGCCTTAAAACTGTTATAAATAATAAAGAATTAATTTTTGAATTTGAATAATTAAAATTTGAATAATTAAATCCAGTCTCAAATAAAATAAATATCCCTCTGATGACTTCATTTCAAATATTGCCATGTAATCCAGATTTTCAGTTCACAATCTTCTCCAGGGTTCCTTTGTCATTATGGCATCAAGTTCTAGCAAAAGCAAAGCCCTTCTTCTTGAATCCAGCTCATCCTCCAGACCAACATCCGAACAAATGACCATTCCTTTTTTCAATCCAGGAGTATCCATCACCTCTCAAGAACTTATCAATGCTCATTGGAGTGCTATCCTTTCCAAAGAAAAAATATTAGAAAAACCTTATCCAAAATTGTAACCCATATCAAGGATTTAGAAACCCAAATTCTGATGTGTCTAACATCCAACAAAGAGCACTGTTATCTACTTATGCTGATGAAAAAACATCCAGAATCAACCTCCTGGAAAAGGTTAACACAACCCTTCCAGATGATCTTGCTACAAGGATAAGAGAAAAAACTCTTTCTTGTCAGATCAAGGAGCGCTTAATGTTCAAAGCACAATATATCAGCTGGGCAACTGGTTTTCCCAAGTTGTTCCTGCCATCACATGTAGTAGAGATCTCTTATATCGAGCAAGGCCTAGTCCAAAGATTTTCTTTATCCAGAGATGATTTTGAATTGATACAGCAACTCCCTGCAATTGTGCGCCATGCCCTTCGCAGTCTTGGAGTCACAAACAGACAGCTTCTTATCACAATTTCATCAAGTTTGGGAGAAAGATCTGAAATACGGTTTTATCAGCCTTATCAATTATGGAGCATCATGCAGTTTGAAGAAGGAGATTTAATTTGTAAGAAATGCAGTTCTTCTTTACATGATCACGAACATCTTCTTTTTAATTATCCACCTCAATGGTATGAATCTCATGAAGTTGCTATAAGAGCATATAGCCTAGAATGTCTCCAGCAATATGATCCAGCCTCTGATCAGTATCAAAGATTTCTCAATCTAAGAGGACATCTTGAATTTGCAAGCACATATCGATATGTTTGATGTGACGGTCGGCGAGTAGTTTGCATTGCTAACGACCTTGCAAAACAAACTACAGTCATATAGCATCCTTCTAAATCTGGACATAATGAATTAAATCAAATCCTCAATGCCTATGAAGATATTTCTTTTGACATTACTGAAAATTCTCGTGAAGCATTAATCCAGTTATTTCATGGAGAAATGCGAAATAATAACTGGACTGATGAAGATTAATATGAAGATAAAGAGGATGAATAAATGAAAGAGTCCGTGCCCGAATAAAGCTTCCGATATTGACACCTGTTATCCAGTGAAATAATGACTCCATCCTTATCACAAAGCTTCCATAAGAAGACCACGTAGTCACGTGGTACACTTATCTAAATTTCCATCACCACCATTGCCATAAAGCGTCTTTATCTAGAAAGTACAAAACAAGGACATCCCTATTCATGAAGATGAGAAGCTTACCACGGTTCAAAGGTTCTTTGAAAAAGAAAAAGTCAACAAATGCGGCTTGCTACTATGCATCAAAAAGGTTATCCAATAAAAACAAGTTTGGATCTCTACTGGTGATAACATGTATATCCATACCAGTACGGAAACGTAACACATACGCCGTCTTGACGATTGAATCCAGACACATGGAATCCAACCACATGCAGCAGCTAACCAGCATACAGTAAATGAAATGTATACTCAAACGAAATTATGTTGTAATGAAATGTAAATTCAGTTTGAACATACTATAAATAGACATGTCCAGCTGCATGTCTTGGCAACAGTTGGAAACCATTCCTATCCAAAAATTCAGTCCATCCATCTCTTCCCATACAACCTCCACCCTTCCGTCCCATTTTGGTATCAGAGCCATGTTGGCCCCCGGGAGTGTGTCATCAAGTCCACTTGTAATCAGTTTTGATTATCAATAAAGTTGCTTTGTGAGTATTTCTTCACTTATTTTGGTTATGTTGTGCTTTACTGTTGTTGTTTAAGGAATTGCTGATTCAGAAGTAAGAGAGTCAAAAGTCTTAATACTTAGTTTTGTGTTTGTTATTATTGAGAAATTTTAATCATATTCCGCCCAGAGCGCCGAGGTAGCCATTGTTATCACCGTTGTCAGCCGTGTGAAGGCGTTTTAAGGCCTGTTGTTGGTGTGTCAATCCTCAAAGCGTTAGATACTCGTGGTGGATTTGGTTAAAAGAACTCGGTAATGGAAATTATGGCTAAGCTTATTAAGAAGCTTGTACTTTCTTCTTCCTCATCATCAAATTCCTTATCTTCCATGTCTATTAAAAATAGTGAAGAAATTAGCTACGATGATTTAGATCAAGTTATTTGTGACTAGACAATTCCAACTGTTCAAAAACATAAAGTTTATAAAATGGGGAGTTTTTAATTAAAATCAAGTTATCAAATAAATGATATTAATTTATCCAGTAAATGGCCTTTAGAAATTGCTCAACCAAAAAAACCTAAGGAAAATCAAGACAATGAAAACATAATTGAACATGAAGATGGAAGTGTTGAAATAAATTTCCAAACAGATTTTCGAAATACAACTCCTACAGTTTATCAACCCTCTAAAAAGTCTTATTCTCATCCTCCTTCTATTGTAGGATCTTCCATACAGGAACCACCTCATATAAATTTAAGGCCTACAGGACTTGTTTATCCTTCTTATCAAGCTTCTCCATCTCATACATACAATCCCTCAGAAGCAGATTTCAATTTAAATGTTATTAAAAGTTTTGAAATTGATAAAGAAATGTTAAAAAAGAATCTAGCTGCTCATCCTTTGACAAAAGCTTTCTTTAAAAATATTTCTCCAGAACATAAAGACTTCTTAAAAGAAAAGTGGTATAAATATATGTGTGATAATGAAAAAAACATTTATTTCTTTGATTGGCTTAAATTAGCCATGAAGAAAAGGTATAATATTAAAGATTTATCCATAAATATGATAACAAAATTAAGTTCATCATGGATTATAGCTTCAACCAGTTCTTCTCCTCAAAGAACTGAAGAATCTGTACATCCTCCCCTACATCAAATTATTTATAAAGACACCTTAGCCGTACCCCATAAAAGATGTTGCAAAAATCCAAGGAGATAAAGGAAAATCTGACTTTGTTTACAAATCAGACTTATGTCATGAACAAAATAATTATACAAATATCAACCTTCATACTATTGGTCAACAAACTAATAGAATTGAAGATAATGTAGAATCTATTTTCAAAATCCATGAAGCATCCTCTTCTCAAAAAGTAATTAAGACACAAACTTTAGGTTTTCAGGGTGAAATCCTAAGGGATATAAAGTTAGAAAAGAAACCTTTCAAATTTTATGATGAACTCATTAATCAATTATCACACAGTTTTACTAACATAAAACTTCAAGAAAATAAAGAACAAAAAGGTGAAAAATCTATAAATGTTTGAGGCTCAACTTCTAAAAATTCTAATTCTGGCTCCGATTCCGAAGCCATAGATTCTGAAGAAAATTCTCAAGAGGAACATCAAGATGATCAAAACCATCAAGACTCCCTACAACTCAATAAAATATTTAAAAGACAAAAACCAATTGTTACTACGGCTAAAACAGGAAATTATTATCCACGACCGACTCCAGTTGATCTTCAATTCGAAGAGCAAGCTACTTGAAATGGTCTTAAATTTGAAAGCTCATCAATATATGAATGGAGTGTAGACGGATTATCTGAATATCAAATCATCCAAGTATGCCAGCAAATGATGATATATGCTTCTACTATCATAGCTGCCGGTAATGATCACAAACATGCAGCAAATGCAGTTGTCCTTGGATTTACTCGACAATTAAATGGCTGGTGGGAAAGATAATTATCAAATATAGAAAGACAAGCTATTCTAAATGCAGTAAAATGAGATCCATCCGGAAATCCTATCATTACCCCTGAAGGACAAATTATCCCTGATTCCGTTTATATGCTTATTAGCAATATAATTAAACATTTTGTTGGAAATTATATGAATGTAGAAGAAAAATTAAAAACTCAATTAATTAAATTATCATGTCCAACATTATCTGATTTTCGTTGGTATAAAGATGTTTTCTTATCAAAACTTTATACAATTGATTCAAGCAATTTAGAATTCTGGAAAGAGAAATTTATATCAGGACTTCCTAAACTTTTTGCAGAAAAGGTTAGAGTTGAATTGATATCTGAAAACTATGAAAATTTGAATTATGCCATGTATACATATGGAGATCTAATCCAAAAAATTAATAAAGTTGGCTTTTCATTATGCAATGAGATCAAACTCAAACGGCAAATTGAAAATCAAAAAAGAATCAGTAAATATGAACTTGGTGATTTCTGTTATCAATTCGGCATGGAAACATTAATTAGTCGTTCAAGCCAAAAGAAAAAACAAAATTTAAATAGAAATTATCAAAAAAGAAAATCTAAACAATTTTCAACACCACGATATTACATGCCCTCAAGAAGATATCATAAAAAATCCTTTCATCGAAATCGTTATAAAGTATCAAACAAATTTTATACGAAAGGAAATCCACCTTCTTCCTACCCTAAACAAAAACAAAAAGAAATACAGTGCTATAATTGCAAAGAAAAAGGCCATATAGCCCCTGATTGCCCAAAACTAAAAGTTAGAACAGAAAAAGAACTCAAAACTATTTTAAAAGGACCCTTAGAAACATCTAATATAGACAATTCTTTTTCTCATTCTTTTGATACAAGTCATTGCAAAATATTTGATCGTGAAATTCAGTATGAATCTGCTTCTTCTTCTTTATCCTTAAACATGCTCTCTGCCCCAGAAGAATTGGTATTAGAAATGTTTAAAAATCTTAAAGATGAAGAATTAAAAAATAAATATTATGAAAAAATCCAGACTATAAATAAAGACAATAAAAAAGGAAAAGCTACAATACATACTTTACCTGAACAATTTAGTATTAAAACTGTTTTAGACAAATTAAGAGAATAAAATGTTCCTCCTCACCTGACAATTCCAGACCTTCATAAAGAAATTAATAATCAAAGGCAAGAAATAAATTTCTTAAAACAAAACTTAATTGAACTTCAAGACCTCAAACAAAGAGTTGAGAATCTTGAATTTCACATACTAAAAACTTATCAAAAAAATCATGATAAAATTGAAAATGAAGAAGAATATAATGACATCGAAAATCAAGAAAACTTTGATGACAACTTAAAAAATTTCATAAATTCGTTATCCAGAAATCCATTTCAAAAATGGAAAACCCAAGTCACCATTCAGATCAAAAAATTCTCTATTAAGACCCTGTGCTTACTTGATAGTGGCGCAGATGTCAATGTCATAAGGGAAGGATTAATCCTGAGAAAATATTATCTAAAAACAAAAAATAAACTCAATCTAGCTACGGCTAATAAAAAAACTCCTTATCAAATACAAATTAAATGATGTTAATGTCTGTAAAAATGAAATCTGCATAAAGACTAATTTCTTTTTAGGAAAGGATTTAAACAATGATGTTATCCTTGGAAATCCTTTTCTACAAATGTTATAGCCGTTTCAAATTGATTCTACAGGCCTTAAAACTATCATAAATAATAAAGAATTAATTTTTGAATTTGAATAATTAAATAAAGTCTCAAATAAAATAAATCATCCCTCAGCTGACTTCATTTCAAATATTGCCATGTAATCCAGATTTTCAGTTTTAAGTTCACATTCTTCTCTAGGGTTCCTTTGTCATTATGGCATCAAGTTCTAGCAAAAGCAAAGCCCCTCTTCTTGAATCCAGCTCTTCCTCCAGACCAACATCCCAACAAATGAGCATTCCATTTTTCAATCAAGGAGTATCCATCACCTCTCAAGAACTTATCAATGCTCATTGGAGAGCCATCCTTTCCGATAAAAGAAAAAATACTAGAAAAACCCTATCCAAACTTGCAAACCATATTAAGGATTTAGAAAGCCAAATTCTCATATGCCATAACCTCCATCAAATAGCACTGTTATCTACTTATGCTAATGAAAAACATCCAGAATCAACCTCCTGGAAAAGGTTAACACAACCCTTCCAGATGATATTGCTGCAAGAATAAGAGAAAAAACTTTTTCTTGTCAGATAAAGGAGCGCTTAATGCTCAAAGCTTAATTTATCAGCTGGGCAACTGGTTTTCCCAAGTTGTTCCTGCCATCACATGCAGTAGACATCTCTTATATTGAGCAAGGCCTAGTTCAAAGATTTTCTTTATCCAGAAATGATTTTGAATTAATACAGTAGCTCCCTGCAATTGTGCGCCATGCCCTTCGCAGCCTTGGAGTCACAAACAGATAGCTTCTTATCACAATTTCATCAAGTTTGGGAGAAAGATCTGAAATACGGTTTTATCAGCCTTATCAATTATGGAGCATCATGAATTTTGAAGAAGGAGATTTAATTTGCAAAAAATTCATTCCTTCTTTAAATGATTACGAACATCTCCTGTTTAATTAACCACCACAGTGGTATGAATCTCATGAAGTTGCTACAGGGGAATATAGCTTAGAACGTCTCCAGCATTATGATCCAACCTTTGATCAATATCAAAGATTTCTCAATTTAAGAGGACATCTCGAATTTGCAAGCACATATAGATATGTTTGGTGTGACGGTCGGCGAGTAGTTTGTATTGCTGATGACCTTGCAGAACAAACTACAGTTGTACAGCCTCCTTCTAAATCTAGACATCATGTATTAAATCAGATCTTCAATGCCTATGAAGATATTTCTTTTGACATTTCAGAAAAATCTTGTGAAGAATTAATCCAGTTATTTCATGGTGAAATACGAAATAATAACTGGAATGATGAAGTAGAAAATACTGCAGAGATGACAGTATCCTTGCAAGAATAAAGCTTCCTTTCCTCCAGACGTATGCAATTCAATGCCACTCAATTTTCCACAAAGTATCTTGATGCACTTATGCAGATCTCCAACAGTCATCCAGAAGAATACGTGTTAAATGCATCCCTAACAAGCAAAGTTCCCGTACCCGCGACCACGGCCACGTGATAACGGCAAAAGCAACCACATGTTGCTTTGGGACTTATCGGCACTTTTCATCCGGACTGCATCAAACCTCTTTGAATTAAAAATTCAAGAAACAAGGACAACAAAGTCAAAGAAAACGGCTAAAGCTAAAGCTTATCACATATAAAAATTCTTTGCATTAAATAATGAGCAAAAGTCAAAGCCTACACCTAGGCTATCCTACATAAAGCATTTAGATCACCTCTTTTACCGGGATTTGTAAAGCACATATTCCAGCGACACGTATGCCGTATGCTTCAATACAGTGAAACTTTTGTCAGATAGATCAAATCCAGTGCCAGCACCACCTGCAGCATTTACGGCTATACAACAAATGAAATGAAAATCCAGATGACAGACACTTGTAATGAAATGTAAATTCAGTTTGTAATTACTATAAATAGGCCTATGCAACCTTTTGCACAGGCAACAGTTGGAAACCAGTCCAAAAATTCAGTCCATCCATCTCTTCCCATACACCCTCCACCCTTCCGTCCCATTTTGGTATCAGAGCCAAGTTGGCCCTCGGGAGTGTGTCATCAAGTCCCCTGGTAATCCGTTTTGATTATCAATAAAGTTGTTTTGTGAGTATTTCTTCACTTATTTTGGTTATGTTGTGCTTTACTGTTGTTGTTTAAGGAATTGCTGATTCAGAAGGAAGAGAGTCAAAAGTCCTAATACTTAGTTGTGTGTTCATTATTATTGAGAAATTTTAATCATATTCTGCCCGGAGCGCAGAGGTAGCCATTGTTATCGCCGTTGTTAAGCCGTGTGAAGGCATTTTAAGGCATGTTGTTGGTGTATAAATCCACAAAGCGTTAGATACTCGTGGTGGATTTGGTTAAAATAACTCGGTAAGACAAATTATAGCTAAGCTTATTAAGAAGCTTGTACTTTATTCTTCCTCATCATCAAATTCCTTATCTTCCATGTCTATTAAAAATATTGAAGAAATTAGCTATGATGATTTAGATCAAGTTATTTGTGACTGGACAATTCCAACTGTTCAAAAACATGAAGTTTATAAAATGGGAAGTTTTCAATTAAAATGATGTTATAAAATAAAAACTATTGAACGAACTGAATCCATTACTAGCAATATTCAGCATCTTTCTTTAATTAAGCCCCAAGAAATACAAGAATATGCTAAAACATATAATTATATCCATTTTGGCTTGGTGCAAGTTGCTCTAAAGCCTTTAACAAGACTTGGACTGAGAACAGAAACTCTCATGTATGTTCAAGATACAAGACATAAAAAATTCAGTGATTTATTAATAGGAATGGTTGAATCAAGTTTGTCTAATGGCCCTACTTTCTTCAACTGTTTTCCCAATTTCTCTGTTTCTCTTACAGATCCAGGTGCATATGAAGCCCTCACTTTAGCCATCCAGACAAAAGGTTTTGATATGAATCCTCATAATCAAATCTTGCCCTCGTTTATAGAGTTTATTAGAAACTCATGAATTCAGTTGTTCCAGGCATAGCCTATTCTAATCAAGCCAGAGGTATAACTACCTTATTCCAAACCAATTTAAAAAATAAAGTTAATATTCCCAAACTCATCCAATGGAATGATATTAATTTATCCGGTAAATGGCTTTTAGAAAATGCTCAACCAGAAAAATCCAAAGAAAATTAAGACATTGAAAACATAATTGAACATGAAGATAGAAGTGTTGAAATAAATTTCCAAACAGATTTTCGAAATACAACTCACACAGTTTATCAACCCTCTAAAAAGTCTTATTCTCATCCTCCTTCTGTTGTAGGCTCTTCCATACAGGAACCACCTCATATAAATTTGAGGCCTACAGGACATGTTTATCCTTCTTATCAAGCTTCTCCATCTCATACATACAATCCTTCATAAGCTGATTTCAATATAAATGTTATTGAAAGTTTTGAAATTGAAAAAGAAATGTTAAAAAAGAATTTAGCTGCTCATCCTTTGACAAAAGCTTTCTTTAAAAATATTTCTCCAGAACATAAAGACTTCTTAAAAGAAAAATGGTGCAAATATATGTATGATAATGAAAAAAACATTTATTTCTTTGATTGGCTTAAATTAGCCATGAAGAAAAGGTATAATATTGAAGTTTTATCCATAAATATGATAACAAAATTAAGTTCATCATGGATTATAGCTTCAACCAGTTCTTCTCCTTAAAGAACTGAAGAATCTATACATCTTCCTCTGCATCAAATTATTTAGAAAGATACTTCAGCCGTACCCCATAAAAGATGTTGCAAAAATCCAAGGAGATAAAGGTAAATTGTTCTTTGACTTATGTCATAGAAATTCCTCATTTCAGTCTGATAACACATATTCTTCTCCTTTGTTCTCCTTAAACGCTCTTTCAGCCCAAGAAGACATGCTTTTAGAAATGTTTAAAGACCTCAAAGAAGAAAATTTAATAAATAAATATTTTGAGAAAATACAAAAAATAACCAAAGAAAATAAAAAAGAAAAATCTTCTATTCCAAGTGTATCTAAACAGCTTAACATGAAAAATGTATTAAGAAAGCAAAAAGCTCTTCCTCATATATCTCTGCAAGATATTTATAAAGAAATTAATAATCAAAAGCAAGAAATAAAAGAATTAAAACAAAACTTAAATGAACTTCAAGAACTTAAACAACATTTTGAGAATCTCGAATTTCAAAAGGATAAAGATAATATAAAGCAACAAGAAAATTTTGAGGGAAAGTTTGTAAATTCTGTAACAAAAAATCCACTCCAACCGTGGAAAACTCAAATTACAATTAAGATCAAGAACTTCTCTATTAAAGTACTCTGTTTACTAAATAGTGGCACAGATGTTAATTTAATCAGAGAAGGATTAGTCCCAACAAAATATTATAAAAAAACCAAAAATAAACTCAGCCTAGCAACTGCTAATAATAAACTTCATATTCATTATAAAGTAAATAATGTCCATATCTGTAAAAATGGAACGTGCATAAAAACTAATTGTCTTTTAGGAAAGAATTTAAATAATAATGTTATCCTTGGGAATCCCTTTCTACAACTTCTAGAGCCTTTACAAATTGATTCATCAGGCCTTAAAACTATGAAAGACAATAAAGAATTACTTTTTGATTTTGTTGAGTCAACTCCCATGCAACGTATCAATATTATCCAAAATCAAATCTCATATAAAGAAAAACAAATTGCCTATCTTCAAGAAGATCTGAATTCTCTAAGAATAGAAGAAGGGTTACAAAAACCAGAATTTCAAAATGATTTAATACAATTTAAAAAATCTCGTGAAAAAGAATGTTGTTCTGACCTTCCTTTTGCCTTTTGGCACAGGAAACACCACACAGTTTCTCTTCCATATATTGATAATTTTGATGAATCCTAAATTCCTACCAAATCTCGTCCTATTCAGATGAATAAAGATCTTGTCCAATTATGTACAAAAGAAATCAATGATCTTCTTGATAAAAAGCTTATTCAAAAATCACAATCCCCTTGGAATTGTGCTACGTTTTATGTAAATAAAGCGCCTGAACAAGAATGCGGTGTCCCCCGTCTTGTTATCAATTATAAGCCTTTAAATAAAGTTTTGAAATCCATAAGATATCCAGTGCCAAATAAAACTGATCTAATTAATTGTCTAGCTAATGCCTTCCTTTTTTCCAAATTTGATCTTAAATCAGGATATTGGCAAATTCAAATTAACCCCGCAGATAGATATAAAACTGCTTTTACAGTCCCATTTGGCCATTACGAATGGAACGTTATCCCATTTGGCTTGAAAAATGCTCCCTCCGAATTTCAAAGAATTATGAATGATATTTTTAATCCATATCATGATTTTACACTAGTCTATATCGATGACATTCTTGTGTTTTCAAAATCTATTTGTGACCATTGGAAACATTTAAATATTTTCAAAAAAGTTATTATCAAGAATGGACTTGTTTTATCTCAAAAGAAAATGAAGCTTTTTCAAACAGAAATTCAATTTCTTGGTTTTATAATTCATAAAGGAACTATTTCTCCAGTTCAAAGAGTCATTAAGTTTGCCTCTCAATTTCCTGATGAAATTTTGAATAAAGAACAATTACAACATTTTCTTGGCTGCCTTAATTACGTCTTTGATTTTTATAAAGATCTTGCAAAGGAAAGAAAATTATTGCAGCTCCGTTTGACAAAACATCCAGCAGAATGGTCACCTGCCCATACAAAAGTTGTCCAAAAGATCAAGCAAAAAGTCAAAAATTTACCTTGCTTAACTATCCCTCATCCAGATTTATTAAAAATAGTTCAAACCGATGCCTCTGAAGTAGGTTTTGGTGGCATTCTCCTACAACAAAATGCTCTTGGAAAAGAAGAAATCCTTCGTTTCACATCTGGAATATGGACACCCACACAACAGAATTATTCAACTATTAAAAAGGAAATCATATCCATAGTTAATAGTATAATGAAGTTCCAAAGTGATTTATTAAATAAAAAATTCTTATTAAGAATACATTGTAAATCTGCTAAAGAAATTTTAGAAAAAGATGTTAAAAATCTTGCTGCTAAGCAAATCTTTGCTCGCTGGCAAGCTTTATTAGATATATTTGATTTTGACATTGAGTATATTGCAGGCAAAAATAATTCCCTTCCTGACTTTTTATCTCGTGAGTTTTTATAGGGATAAAAGAATGAGGCCTCAGCAGATTAGACCTTTTAGGTCCCCTACTGATAAAGTTTATCCACCTATATCCAGAAAACCCAGTGGCAATTATCTTGAAAGATGGGGAGCAACCCATAATTCTAATATCCCTCAATTTCAAAACCCATCAAGCTTTACATCCAGAAAGCCTCAAGGGTCTCAAAACCAATATTTTATCCCAAAACCACCATTAAGAATGTTTACTTTAGATGACACATTTTATACAAAAACCTTTCCTATGGAACATATTATCCACACCCTATTCGCTCCCGACCATTTCTTTTTTCAACCCCTTGATTATAAAACATATGAGCAAATCCTTATCCGAACTGGCAGCTGCACTATAGACCATATTGATGGTTCTAAAAACTCATATTTAAATGCTTTACCATCCCATATTAACATCCTATATTCAAAAATCAAGATTATGCATATCCTCTCAGCAGACGATTGGGGACAACCTCTTCATATGCCTTAAAGAATTGATTCAGACCTCATCTTTAATTATTATGACTATATTTCCGCTTGGGAAGCCATTCTCTGTTATCAAAATCCATCCTTCCAGCATTCCTGGTTTATTCGATTTAAATCTAACTTCCATAAAATACCTATGTGGTTTTTTACACAATTTTGGATACCATACGGAGCCACTAAAGATCTCCTTCCTCAAGCTCTTCTTCCTATTTATGAATCCTATTCTGTAGCATATAAAGCCTCTCTCAAAACAGAAGAAAAAAGCCTTTATCAATATTTATAGCTAGCAACAGAACCTTATGTCACCATGCAATTCTATTACAAGCATGAAATCCCATGGATCCTGAAATGGAATTTCTATAAAGAAATGGACTTCAGTCCACCGGTTCTATCTAGAGTCATGTATATCTAATTCTGGCATCAATTTGATTATACGACAATCCTGCAGCAATATTCTGCTGATCAAGCTCTAAAGCCTTCCTTTTCAGAAATTCTCAGAACTCCTGAAAAAGAAAAAGAAAGGCTTCCTCTATCCAGTATTCCAGACAAACAAAAGAATTCATGTTCAGCCTCTTCTCCTGCTCTTCTTGCAACGACAGATCTACTTCAGCTCAAAAAAGATCTCCAAAAAGAGATTATGGAACAAATACAGAAAGAAAGATCCTCTGAAAACTCGCCATTAAGCTTCGGTCACCAGCTACATCATCTCTGGGCTGATGATAATCCCTTTGAAACTATTGCTCCTGAAGCAGAGACCAATGCAGAAGAGATAAAAAGTGATAATGAAGGATTCATCTCTATCCGAAGAAAAGGAAAAAAATAAAGCCTCGACAATTGTTTAATGCATCCTTATCAAGCAAGTTCCCGTGCCCAAGACTAAGGCCACGTGATACCAACAAAAGCAACCACGTGTTGCCTGGGAACTTATCAGCACTTTTCATCCCAACTTCATAAAGCATTAAATATTCAAAAACAAGGACTCAAAAGCCAACAAAAGTGGCTAAAGCCAACATCAAAAGCTCCTTTTGTATAAAGTAAGAGTAAAAGCTGAAGAAAGTACAAGATATGGGAAAATTATCAAGTATGAAGACAAAAACATTTCATCTCCGATGCAAACACGTGAACACGTGTTAAAAGCTGGTAAAGTTATACTTCAAGAGAGTGCCACATGCAGTACCATGGATATTCTACAGCAGAAAAGAAGAATCATGCAAGTAGTCTTACAGTATCGAACATTAAATTCAGCATATGAAATGTAAATGCAAATGCAATCCAAGTGAAATGAAATGTAAATTCAGTTTAGAGTCACTATAACTAGACACATCCGGCTATGTGTAAATCCAACAATTGGAAACCAGTCCTATCCAACAGTTGGAAACCAGTCCAAAAATTCAGTCCATCCATCTTTTCCCATACACCCTCCACCCTTCCGTCCCATTTTGGTATCAGAGCCAAGTTGGCCCTCGGGAGTGTGTCATCAAGTCCCCTGGTAATCCGTTTTGATTATCAATAAAGTTGTTTTGTGAGTATTTCTTCACTTATTTTGGTTATGTTGTGCTTTACTGTTGTTGTTTAAGGAATTGCTGATTCAGAAGGAAGAGAGTCAAAAGTCCTAATACTTAGTTGTGTGTTCATTATTATTGAGAAATTTTAATCATATTCTGCCCGGAGCGCAGAGGTAGCCATTGTTATCGCCGTTGTTAAGCCGTGTGAAGGCATTTTAAGGCATGTTGTTGGTGTATAAATCCACAAAGCGTTAGATACTCGTGGTGGATTTGGTTAAAATAACTCGGTAAGACAAATTATAGCTAAGCTTATTAAGAAGCTTGTACTTTATTCTTCCTCATCATCAAATTCCTTATCTTCCATGTCTATTAAAAATATTGAAGAAATTAGCTATGATGATTTAGATCAAGTTATTTGTGACTGGACAATTCCAACTGTTCAAAAACATGAAGTTTATAAAATGGGAAGTTTTCAAATAAAATCAAGCTATAAAATAAAAACTATGGAACGAATTGAATCCATTACTAGCCATATTCAGCATTTTTCTTTAATTAAGCCCCAAGAAATACAAGAATATGCTAAAACATATAATTATATCCATTTTAGCTTGGTGCAAGTTGCTCTAAAACCTCTAACAAGACTTGGATTGAGAACAGAAGCTCTCATGTATGTTCAAGATACAAGACATAAAAAATTCAGTGATTCATTAATAGGAATGGTTGAATCAAGTTTTGCTAATGGCCCAACTTTCTTCAACTGTTTTCCCAATTTCTCTGTTTCTCTTACAGATCCAGGTGCACATGAAGCCCTCACTTTAGCCATCTAGACAAAAGGTTTTGATATGAATCCTCATAATCAAAATCTCGCCCTCGTTTATAGAGTTTATTATAAACTTAAGAATTCAGTTGTTCCAGGCATAGCCTATTCAAATCAAGCAAAAGGTATGACTACCTTATTCCAAACCAATTTAAAAAATAAAGTTAATATTCCCAAACTCATTCAATGGAATGATATTAATTTATCCGGTAAATGGTGTTTAAAAAATGCTCAACCAGAAAACCTAAAGAAAATCAAGACATTGAAAACATAATTGAACATGAAGATGGAAGCATTGAAATAAATTTCCAAACAGATTTTCGAAATACAACTCCTACCGTTTATCAACCCTCTAAAAAGTCTTATTCTCATCCTCCTTCTGTTATAGGCGCTTCCATACAGGAACCACTTTATATAAATTTGAGGCCTACAGGACTTGTTTATCCTTCTTATCAAGCTTCTCCATCTCATACATACAATCCCTCAGAAGCTGATTTCAATATAAATGTTATTGAAAGTTTTGAAATTGAAAAAGAAATGTTAAAAAAGAATTTAGCCGCTCATCCTTTGACAAAAGCTTTTTTTAAAAATATTTCTCCAGAACATAAAGACTTCTTAAAAGAAAAGTGGTATAAATATATGTATGATAATGAAAGAAACATTTATTTCTTTGATTCGCTTAAATTAGCCATGAAGAAAAGACATAATATTGAAGATTTATCCATAAATATGATAACAAAATTAAGTTCATCATGGATTATCGCTTCAACCAGTTCTTCTCCCCAAAGAACTGAAGAATCTATACATCCACCCCTACATCAAATTATTTATAAAGACACCTCAGCCGTACCCATAAAAGATGTTGCAAAAATCCAAGGAGATAAAGGAAAATCTGACTTTGTTTACAAATCAGACTTATGGCATATTTTAGAACAAAATAATTATACAAATATCAACCTTCATACTATTGGCCAACAAACCAATAGAATTGAAGATAAAGTAGGAACTATTTTCAAAATCCCTGAAGCATCCTCTTCTCAAAAAGTAATTAAGACACAAACTTTAGGTTTTCAAGGTGAAATCCTAAGGGATATAAAGTTAGAAAATAAACCCCTAAAATTTTTTGATGAACTCATTAATCAATTACCACACAGTTTTACTAACATAAAACTTCAAGAAAATAAAGATAAAAAAGCTGAAAAATCTATAAATGTTTTAGGCTCAACTTCTAAAAACTCTAATTCTGGCTCCGATTCCGAAGCCATAGATTTTGAAGAAAATTCTCAAGAGGAACATCAAGATGATCAAAACCATCAAGAATCCCTTCAACTCAATAAAATATTTAAAAGATAAAAACCAATTGTTACTACAGCTAAAACAAGAAATTATTATCCACGACCGACTCCAGTTGATCTTCAATTCAAAGAACAAGCTACTTTAATTGGTCTTAAATTTGAAAGCTCATCAATATATGAATGGAGTGTTGACGGATTATCTGAATATCAAATCATCCAAGTATGCCAGCAAATGATGATATATGCTTCTACTATCATAGCTGCCGGTAATGATCACAAACATGCAGCAAATGCAGTTGTCCTTGGATTTACTGGACAATTAAATGGTTGGTGAGAAAAATATTTATCAGATATAGAAAGACAAGCTATTCTAAATGCCGTAAAAAGAGATCCATCCGGAAATCCTATCATTACCCCTCGAGGACAAATGATCCCTGATTCCGTTTATATGCTTATTAGCAATATAATTAAACATTTTGTTGGAAATTATATGAATGTAGAAGAAAAATTAAAAACTCAATTAATTAATTTATCATGCCCAACATTATCTGATTTTCGTTGGTATAAAGATGTTTTCTTATCAAAACTTTATACAATTGATTCAAGCAATTCCGAATTCTGGAAAGAAAAATTTATATCAGGTCTTCCTAAACTTTTTGCAGAAAAGGTTAGAGAAGAGTTAATATCCAAAAATTATGGAAATTTGAATTATGCTATGTATACATATGGAGATTTAATCCAAAAAATTAATAAAGTTGGATTTTCATTGTGTAATGAAATCAAACTCAAACGGCAAATTGAGAATTAAAAAAGTATCAGCAAATATGAACTTTGAGACTTTTGTTATCAATTTGGCATGGAGCCATTAATTAGTCCTTCGAGCCAAAAGAAAAAGAACAATTTAAAAAGAAATTACCAACAAAGAAAATCTAAACAATTTGCAACACCACAGTATTATATGCCTTTATGAAGATATCATAAAAAATCCTTTCATCGCAATCCTTATAAAGAAACAAACAAATCTTTTATAAAAGAAAAACCATCTTCTTCTTACCATAAACAAAAACAAAAAGAAATACAGTACTATAATTGCAAGGAAAAAGGCCATATAGCCCCTGATTGCCCACAATTAGAGGTTAAAACCAAAAAGGAATTAAAAACTATTTTAAAGGGATCCTTAGTAACATCAGATACAGACAATTCTTCTGATACATGTCATTGCAAAATATTTGATAGTGAAATTCAGCATGAATCCGTTTCTTCTTCTTTATCCGTAAACATGCTCTCTGCTCCTGAAGAATTGGTACTAGAAATGTTTAAAGATCTTAAAGATGAAGAATTAAAAAATAAATATTTCAAAAAATCCAGACTATAAATAAAGGCAATAAAAAAGGAAAAGCTACTATACATACTTTACCTGAACAATTTAGTATTAAAACTATTTTAGACAGATTAAGAGAACAAAATGTTCCTCCTCACCTGACAATTCCAGACATTTATAATGAAAATAATAATCAAAGGCAAGAAATAAATTTCTTGAAACAAAACTTAATTAAACTTCAAGACCTCAAACAAAGAGTTGAGAATCTTGAATTTCACATAATAAAAACTTATTAAGAAAATAATGGAAAAATTGAAAATGACGAAGACTATAATGACATTGAAAATCAAGAAAACTTTGATGACAGTTTAAAAATTTTCATAAATTCTTTATCCAGAAATCCATTTCAAAGATGGAAAACCCAAGTCACAATTCAGATCAAAAAATTCTCTATTAAGACCCTGTGCTTACTTGATAGTGGCGCAGATGTCAATGTCATAAGGGAAGGATTAATCCTGAGAAAGTATTATCTAAAAACAAAAAATAAACTCAATCTAGCTACGGCTAATAAAAAAACTCCTTATCAAATACAAATTAAATGATGTTTATGTCTGTAAAAACGAAATACATATCAAGACAAATTTCTCTCTAGGAAAGGATTTATACAATGATGTTATCCTTGGAAATCCTTTCCTACAAATGTTACAGCCTTTTCAAATTGATTCTACAGGCCTTAAAACTATCATAAATAATAAAGAATTAATTTTTGAATTTGAATAATTAAATCCAGTCTCAAATAAAATACATCATCCCTCTGATGACTTCATTTCAAATTTTTGCCATGTAATCCAGATTTTCAGTTTTAGTTCACATTCTTATCCAGGGTTCCTTTGCCGTTATGGCATCAAGCTCTTGCAAAAGCAAAGCCCCCCCTCTTGAATCCATCTCTTCCTCCAGACCAACATCCCAACAAATATCCATTCCTTTTTTCAATCCAGGAGTATCCATCACCTCTCAAGAACTTATCAATGCTCATTGGAGTGCTATCCTTTCCAATAAAAGAAAAAATACTAGAAAAACCTTATCCAAAATTGTAACCCATATCAAGGATTTAGAAACCCAAATTCTGATGTGTCATAACATCCATCAAAGAGTACTATTATCTACTTATGCTGATGAAAAAACATCCAGAATCAACTTCCTGGAAAAGGTTAACACAACCCTTCCAGATGATCTTGCTGCAAGGATAAGAGAAAAAACTCTTTCTTGTCAGATCAAGGAGCGCTTAATGTTCAAAGCGCAATATAGCAGCTGGGCAACTGGTTTTCCCAAGTTGTTCCTGCCATCACATGCAGTAGACATCTCTTATATCGAGCAAGGCCTAGTCTTAAGATTTTCTTTATCCAGAGATGATTTTGAATTAATACAGCAGCTCCCTGCAATTGTGCACCATGCCCTTCGCAGTCTTGGAGTCACAAATAGATAGCTTCTTATCACAATTTCATCAAGTTTGGGAGAAAGATCTGAAATACAGTTTTATCAGCCTTATCAATTATGGAGCATCATGCAGTTTGAAAAAGGAGACTTAATTTGCAAGAAATGCAGTTCTTCTTTACATGATCACGAACATCTTCTTTTTAATTATCCACCTGAATGGTATGAATATCATGAAGTTGCTACAAGAGCATATAGCCTAAAACGTCTCCAGCAATATGATCCAGCCTCTGATCAGTATCAAAGATTTCTCAATCTAAGAGGACATCTTGAATTTGCAAGCACATATCGATATGTTTGGTGTGACGGTCGGCGAGTAGTTTGCATTTCTGACGACCTTGCAAAACAAACTACAGTCATACAGCATCCTTCTAAATCTGGACATAATGAATTAAATCAAATCCTCAATGCCTATGAAGATATTTCTTTTGACATTTCTGAAAAGTCTCGTGAAGTATTAATCTAGTTATTTCATGGAGAAATGAAAAGTAATAACTGGACTGATGAAGATAAAGATGAAGATAAAGAGGATGAATAAATGAAAGAATTCGTGCCCGAATAAAGCTTCTGATATTGACACCTGTTATCCAGTGAAATAATTACTGCATCCTTATCACAAAGCTTCCATAAGAAGACCACGTAGTCACGTGGTGCACTTATCTAAATTTCCATCACCACCATTGCCATAAAGTATCTTTATCAAGAAAGTACGAAACAATGACATCCCTATTCATGAAGGTGAGAAGCTTACCACGGTTCAAAGGTTCTTTGAAAAAGAAAAAATCAACAAATGCGGCTTGCTACTATGCATCAAAAAGGTTATCCAATAAAAACAAGTTTGGATCTCTACTGGTGCTACAATGTATATCCATACCAGTACCGGAACATAACACGTATGCCGTCTTGACGATTCAATCCAGACACCTGGAATCCAGCAATAATACCACATGCCGCAGCTTACCAGCATACAATAAATGAAATGTATATATAGACGAAATTATGTTGTAATGAAATGTAAATTCAGTTTGAACATACTATAAATAGACATGTCCAGCTGCTTGTCAAGGCAACAGTTGGAAACCAGTCCTATCGAAAAATTCAGTCCATCCATCTCTTCCCATACACCCTCCACCCTTCCGTCCCATTTTGGTATCAGAGCCAAGTTGGCCCCTGGGAGTGTGTCATCAAGTCCACTTCTAATCAGTTTTGATTATCAATAAAGGTACTTTGTGAGTATTTCTTCACTTATTTTGGTTATATTGTGCTTTACTATTGTTGTTTAAGGAATTGCTGATTCAGAAGTAAGAGAGTCAAAAGTCTTAATACTTAGTTGTGTGTTTGTTATTATTCAGAAATTTTAATGATATTCTGCCCGGAGCGCAGAGGTAGCCATTGTTATCGCTGTTGTTAAGCCGTGTGAAGGCGTTTTAAGGCGTGTTGCTGGTGTGTAAATCCTCAAAGCATTAGATACACGTGGTGGATTTGGTTAAAATAACTTGGTAATACAAATTATGGCTAAGCTTATTAAGAAGCTTGTACTTTCTCCTTCCTCATCATCAAATTCCTTATCTTCCGTGTCTATTAAAAATAGTGAAGAAATTAGCTATGATGATTTAGATCAAGTTATTTGTGACTAGACAATTCCAACTGTTCAAAAACATGAAGTTTATAAAATGGGATGTTTTCAATTAAAATCAAGTTATAAGATAAAAACTATTGAACGAACTGAATCCATTACTAGCAATATTCAGCATCTTTCTTTAATTAAGCCCCAAGAAATACAAGAATATGCTAAAACATATAATTATATCCATTTTGGATTGGTGCAAGTTGCTCTAAAGCCTCTAATAAGACTTGGACTGAGAATAGAAGCTCTCATGTATGTTCAAGATACAAGACATAAAAAATTCAATGATTCATTAATAGGAATGGTTGAATCAAGTTTGGCTAATGGCTTTACTTTCTTCAACTGTTTACCCAATTTCTATGTTTCTCTTACAGATCCAGGTGCACATGAAGCCCTCACTTTAGCCATCCAGACAAAAGGTTTTGATATGAATCCTCTAATCAAAATCTTGCCCTCGTTTATACAGTTTATTTTAAACTTATGAATTCAGTTGTTCCAGGCATAGCCTATTCAAATCAAGCAAAAGGTATGACTACCTTATTCCAAACCAATTTAAAAAATAAAGTTAATATTCCTAAACTCATCCAATGGAATGATATTAATTTATCCGGTAAATGGCTTTTAGAAAAAGCTCAACCAGAAAAATCTAAAGAAAATCAAGACATTGAAAACATAATTGAACATGAAGATGGAAGTGTTGAAATAAATTTCCAAACAGATTTTCAGAATACAACCCCTACAGTTTATCAACCCTCTAAAAAGTCTAATTCTCATCCTCCTTCTGTGGTAGGATCTTCCATAAAGGAACCGCCTCATGCTTCTAGCTCTACACCTCATATAGATTTGAGGCCTACAGGACTTGTTTATCCTTCTTATCAAGCTTCTCCATCCCATACATACAATCTCTCAGAAGATGATTTCAATATAAATGTTATTGAAAGTTTTGAAATTGATAAAGAAATGTTAAAAAAGAATTTAGCCGCTCATCCTTTGACAAAATCTTTCTTTAAACATATTTCTTCTGAGCATAAAGACTTCTTAAAAGAAAAATGGTACAAATATATGTATGATAATGAAAGAAACATTTATTTCTTTGATTGGCTTAAATTAGCCATGAAGACAAGATATAATATTGAAGATTTATCCATAAATATGATAACAAAATTAAGTTCATCGTGGATTATAGCTTCAACCAGTTCTTCTCCCCAAAGAACTGAAGAATCTATACATCCACCCCTACATCAAATCATTTATAAAGACACCTCAGTTGTACCCATAAAAGATGTTGCAAAAATCCAAGGAGATAAATGAAAATCTGACTTTGTTTACAAATCAGACTTATGTCATATTTTAGAACAAAATAATTATACAAATATCAACCTTCATACTATTGGCCAACAAACCAATAGAATTGAAGATAAAGTAGAAACTATTTTCAAAATCCCTGAAGCATCCTCTTCTTAAAAGTAATTAAGACACAAACATTAGGTTTTCAGGGTGAAATCCTAAGGGATATAAAGTTAGAAAAGAAACCTTTAAAATTTTCTAATGAACTCATTAATCAATTATCACACAGTTTTACTAACATAAAACTTCAAGAAAATAAAGATCAAAAAGCTGAAAAATCCATAAATGTTTTAGTCTCAACTTCTAAAAACTCTAATTCTGGCTCCAATTCCGAAGCCGTAGATTCTGAAGAAAATTCTCAAGAGGAACATCAAGATGATCAAAACCATCAAGAATCCCTTCAACTCAATAAAATATTTAAAAGATAAAAACCAATTGTTACTACAGTTAAAACAAGAAATTATTATCCACGACCGACTCCAGTTGATCTTCAATTTGAAGAGCAAGCTACTTTAAATGGTCTTAAATTTGAAAGCTCATCAATATATGAATGGAGTGTTGACGGATTATCTGAATATCAAATTATCCAAGTATGCCAGCAAATGATGATATATGCTTCTATTATCATAGCTGCCGGTAATGATCACAAACATGCAGCAAATGCAGTTGTCCTTGGATTTACTGGACAATTAAATGGTTGGTGGGAAAAATATTTATCAGATATACAAAGACAAGCTATTCTAAATGCCGTAAAAAGAGATCCATCCGGGAACCCTATCATTACCCCCCAAGGACAAATGATCTTTGATTCCGTTTATATGCTTATTAGCAATATAATTAAACATTTTGTTGGAAATTATATGAATGTAGAAGAAAAATTAAAAACTCAATTAATTAATTTATCATGTCCAACATTATCTGATTTTCGTTGGTATAAAGATGTTTTCTTATCAAAACTTTATACAATTGATTCAAGCAATTCCGAATTCTGGAAAGAAAAATTTATATCAGGTCTTCCTAAACTTTTTGCAGAAAAGGTTAGAAAAGAATTAATATCCGAAAATTATGGAAATTTGAATTATGCTATGTATACATATGGAGATTTAATCCAAAAAATTAATAAAGTTGGATTTTCATTGTGTAATGAAATCAAACTCAAATGGCAAATTGAAAATCAAAAAAGTATCAGCAAATATGAACTTGGAGACTTTTGTTATCAATTTGGCATGGAGCCATTAATTAGTCCTTCGAGCCAAAAGAAAAAGAACAATTTAAAAAGAAATTACCAACAAAGAAAATCTAAACAATTTGCAGCACCACGATATTATATGCCCTCACGAAGATATCATAAAAAATCCTTTCATCGCAATCCTTATAAAGAAACAAACAAATCTTTTATTAAAAAAAAACCATCTTCTTCTTACCATAAACAAAAACAAAAAAAAAATACAATGCTATAATTGCAAAGAAAAAGGCCATATAGCCCCTGATTGCCCACAATTAAAGGTTAAAACCGAAAAGGAATTAAAAACTATTTTAAAGGGATCCTCAGTAACACCAGATACAGATAATTCTTCTGATACATGTCATTGCAAAATATTTGAAAGTGAAATTCAGTATGAGTCCGCTTCATCTTCTTTATCCATAAACATGCTCTCTGCTCCTAAAGAATTGGTACTAGAAATGTTTAAAGATCTTAAAGATGAAGAATTAAAAAATAAATATTTCAAAAAATCCAGACTATAAATAAAGGCAATAAAAAAGGAAAAGCTACTATACATACTTTACCTGAACAATTTAGTATTAAAACTATTTTAGACAGATTAAGAGAACAAAATGTTCCTCCTCACCTGACAATTCTAGACCTTCATAAAGAAATTAATAATCAAAGGCAAGAAACCTCAAACAAAGAGTTGAGAATCTTGAATTTCACATACTAAAAACTTATCAAGAAAATAATGGAAAAATTGAAATTGACGAAGACTATAATGACATTGAAAATCAAGAAAACTTTGATGACAGTTTAAAATTTTTCATAAATGCTTTATCCAGAAATCCATTTCAAAAATGGAAAACCCAAGTCATAATTTAGATCAAAAAAATTCTCTATTAAGACCCTGTGCTTACTTGATAGTGGCGCAGATGTCAATGTCATAAGGGATGGATTAATCCCGAGAAAATATTATCTAAAAACAAAAAATAAACTCAATCTAGCTACGGCTAATAAAAAAACTCCTTATCAAATACAAATTAAATGATGTTTATGTCTGTAAAAACGAAATACACATAAAGACAAATTTCTTTCTAGGAAAGGATTTAAACAATGATGTTATCCTTGGAAATCCTTTTCTACAAATGTTATAGCCTTTTCAAATTGATTCTACAGGCCTTAAAACTGTCATAAATAATAAAGAATTAATTTCTGAATTTGAATAATTAAATCCAATCTCAAATAAAATCAATCATCCCTCTGATGACTTCATTTCAAATATTGCCATGTAATCCAGATTTCAGTTTTAAGTTCACATTCTTCTCCAGGGTTCCTTTGTCATTATGGCATCAAGTTCTAGCAAAAGCAAAGCCCCTCTTCTTGAATCCTGCTCTTCCTCCAGACCAACATCCCAACAAATGACCATTCCTTTTTTCAATCCAGGAGTATCCATCACCTCTCAAGAACTTATCAATGCTCATTGGAGTGCTATCCTTTCCAATAAAAGAAAAAATACTAGAAAAACCTTATCCAAAATTGTAACCCATATCAAGGATTTAGAAACCCAAATTCTGATGTGTCATAACATCCATCAAAGAGTACTATTATCTACTTATGCTGATGAAAAAACATCCAGAATCAACCTCCTGGAAAAGGTTAACATAACCCTTCCAGATGATCTTGCTGCAAGGATAAGAGAAAAAACTCTTTCTTGTCAGATCAAGGAGCGCTTAATGTTCAAAGCGCAATATATTAGCTGAGCAATTGGTTTTCCCAAGTTGTTCCTGCCATCACATGCAGTAGCCATCTCTTATATCGAGCAAGGCCTAGTCTTAAGATTTTCTTTATCCAGGGATGATTTTGAATTAATACAGCAGCTCCCTGCAATTGTGCACCATGCCCTTCGCAGTCTTGGAGTCATGAACATACAGCTTCTTATCACAATTTCATCAAGTTTGGGAGAAAGATCTGAAATACAGTTTTATCAACCTTATCAATTATGGAGCATCATGCAGTTTGAAGAAGGAGATTTAATTTGCAAGAAATGCAGTTCTTCTTTACATGATCACGAACATCTTCTTTTTAATTATCCACCTCAATGGTATGAATCTCATAAGTTGCTACAAGAGCATATAGCCTAGAACGTCTCCAGCAATATGATCCGGCCTCTAATTAGTATCAAAGATTTCTCAATCTAAGAGGACATCTTGAATTTGCAAGCACATATCTATGTGTTTGGTGTGACGGTCGGCGAGTAGTTTGCATTGCTGACACCTTGCAGAACAAACTACAGTCATACAGCATCCTTCTAAATCTGGACATAATGAATTAAATGAAATCGTCAATGCCTATAAAGACATTTCTTTTGACATTACTGAAAAGTCTCGTGAAGCATTAATCCAGTTATTTCATGGAGAAATGCAAAATAATAACTGGACTGATGAAGATAAAGATGAAGATAAAGAGGATGAATAAATGAAAGAATCCATGTCCGAATAAAGCTTCCGATATTGAAACCTGTTATCTAATGAAATAATGACTCCATCCTTATCACAAAGATTCTAGAAGAAGACCACATAGTCACGTGGTACAGTTATCTAAATTTCCATCACCACCATTGCCATAAAGCATCTTTATCTAGAAAGTACGAAATAATGACATCCCTATTCATGAAGATGAGAAGCTTACCACGGTTCAAAGGTTCTTTGAAAAAGAAAAAGTCAACAAATGCGGCTTGCTACTATGCTTCAAAAAGGTTATCCAATAAAAACAAAACAAGTTTGGATCTCTACTGGTGATAACATGTATATCCATAACAGTACGGAAAAGTAACACGTATGCCGTCCTGCCGATTCAATCCAGACACATGGAATCCAGCCACATGCAGCAGCTTACCAGCATACAGTAAATGAAATGTATACACAGACGAAATTATGTTGTAATGAAATGTAAATTCAGTTTGAACATACTATAAATAGACATGTCCAGCTGCTTGTCAAGGCAACAGTTGGAAACCAGTCCAAAAATTCAGTCCATCCATCTCTTCCCATACACCCTCCACCCTTCCGTCCCATTTTGGTATCAAAGCCAAGTTGGCCCTGGGAGTGTATCATCAAGTCCACTTGTAATCAGTTTTGATTATCAATAAAGTTGCTTTGTGAGTATTTCTTCACTTATTGTTGATATGTTGTGCTTTACTGTTGTTGTTTAAGGAATTGCCAATTCAGAAGTAAGAGAGTCAAAAGTCTTAAAACTTAGTTGTGTGTTTGTTATTATTGAGAAATTTTAATCATATTCCGCCCGGAGCGCATAGGTAGTCATTGTTATCGCCATTGTTAAGCCGTGTGAAGGCGTTTTAAGGCGTGTTGTTGGTGTGTAAATCCTCAATGCGTTAGATACTCGTGGTGGATTTGGTTAAAATAACTCGGTAATACAAATTATGGTTAAGCTTATTAAGAAGCTTGTACTTTCTTCTTCCGCGTCATCAAATTCCTTATCTTCCATGTCTATTAAAAATAGTGAAGAAATTAGCTATGATGATTTAGATCAAGTTAACTCCGCCAGTTTTGCTTCTGGTCCCAAGCCTGGGTAAAGGAGGAGGGTTGCGTTAGGTAGGTGACAGCCAGCGTAAAACTTTGTCACAACCCAAACATGAATTTTGAACAATTGATATTTCACGATAAGGCTAGGGTGTTCCTGGTTTTAAGCGACGCATTGCAGCATCGCCCGGCTGCGGTGAAAAGTGTGCAAGGGCTACCGCATGACTTTGGGCTAATGCGGTTAAAGAAGTTAGTCCATGAGAAGAAGAGGAGGAATAGGAAAATTAGACTTGCTACTTGGAATATAGGAACCTTGACAGGCAAGAGCATGGAGTTGGTTGAGGTAATGAAAAGAAGAACAATTAGTGTGGCTTGTATACAGGAGACAAGGTGGAAAGGTAATAAAGCTAAGGAGCTCATGGATGGGTATAAGCTTTTCTATGCAGGAAAGAGTAATACAAGAAATGGAGTGGGTATAATTATAGATAAGGATTTAAAAGAGAAAATTGTGGGGGTAAAGAGGTTTGATGATAGAATTATAGCAATTAAACCAATACTAGAGGAAGACATAATTCATATTATTAGTGCATATGCTCCCCAAGTAGGACTAGAAGAAAGTGTGAAAAGACAATTTTGGGAGGAGATGGATAATTTAATGCGAGAAATCCCAAAAGTGATAAAATTTTCCTTGGAGGGGATTTAAACGGGCATATAGGAAGAGATAATAGAGGATATGAGAGAGTGCATAGAGGGCATGGATTTGGAGAAAAGAATGAATTCGGAAACACTATATTGGACTTTGCAGTGGCATTTGATCTTATAGTAGCAAATACTTACTTTAAAAAGAGAGATGAGCACTTAATTACATATAAAAGTGGGAGTAATAGGAGTCAGATAGACTTTTTTCTAGCTAGAAAACAGGACCGATTGGCTTGTAAAGATTGTAAGATTATCCCAGGAGAGAGTTTGACTACGCAACATAGGCTTGGAGTTTTAGATATTTGCATTAGAAGTAAAAAGAGAGCAGTAGTAAACAAAATGGACCCTAAAACAAGGTGGAGAGATTTGAAGGGGGAAAGAGCAAATATATTTAAGGACAAAATGATTGAGAAAGGAGAATGGAATATTGAAGAAGAAACTCCAGTAATGTGGAATCAAATGGCTAATTGCATTAGGAATGTTGCAAAGGAGATACTTGGAGAGTCAAAAGAGAAGAGACATATTAATAAAGAAACATGGTGGTGGAGTATAGAGGTTCAGGAAGTTATTCGACAAAAAAAACATTGCTACAAAGTTTGGCAGGGGACTAAGAGTATAGAAAATTTTGAGTTGTATAAGAAGGCAAAGAAAGAAGCTAAGAAAGTAGTAAGTAGTGCAAAGTTCAAAGCATACGATGACCTCTATAATAGGTTGGGAACAAGAGAAGGAGAAAAGGATATTTTTAAGCTTATAAAAATAAGAGAAAAGAAAAGTAGGGACTTAGATCATGTCAAATGTATTAAGGACAATGAGGAAAATATTTTGGTGAAGGACAACAATATTATAGAAAGTGGAAAGAATATTTTAGTAAACTTTTAAATGAAGAATATTTGGGCGATACAAAAGTGGAGGAGGATACTTCATTACAAGAGTATACTTTTCTCCGTAGAATTAGAGGGGTGGAAGTGAAGGAAGTATTGAAGCGAATGAAGACAGGAAAGGCAACAGGCCCAGATGGTATTCCGATAGAGGTATGGAAATGCTTAGGAGAGGTTGGAGTAAGTTGGTTATGTAGACTATTCAATAAGACACTTGTGACAAAGAAAATGCCGGATGAATGAAGAAGAAGCATTGTAGTACCTATATATAAGAATAAAGGAGATATACAAAATTGTACCAACTATCGAGGGATTAAACTTATGAGTCACACTATGAAGTTATGGGAGAAAATAATAGAGCAAAGACTGAGAAAAAAGACTAAGATTTCAGAAAATCAATTTGGTTTTATGCCAGGGAGATCAACTATGGAAACTATCTTTTCACTTAGGCAATTAATGGAAAAATACTGAGCAAAGAGGAAAAATCTACATATGGTCTTTATCGATTTGGAAAAAGCCTATGATAGGTACCGAGGAGTTTAATTTGGTGGGTCTTAAAGAAAAGGAATGTCCTAAGAAGTTACATTGAAATTTTAAAGGATATGTACGAAGGTGCAATAACAAATGTGAAAACCACATGTGGAGAAACGGGTGGATTTCCCGTGACTATAGGCTTACATCAGGGATCATCCTTAAGCCCTTATCTCTTTGCATTAATTATGGATGAGTTAACTGTGCATATTTAAGAAGAAGTACCATGGTGTATGTTGTTCGCAGATGATATAGTATTGGTGGATGAATCAAGAGAGGGTGTAAATACAAAGCTTGAGAGATGGCGAAGGGCATTAGAATCTAGAGGCTTTAAAATAAGTCATACAAAGACAGAATATATGGATTGCAATTTCAGTGGACATATACAAAGTGTTGAAACCACTGTCAAAATTGAAACCCATGAGATACCACATAAAGATTATTTTCGGTACCTAGGCTCGATGATTAGTAAGGATGGGAGATTGACGAAAATGTGGAGCATAGGATAAGAGCTAGATGGCTGAAGTGGAGACTAGCTTCGGGAGTACTTTGTGATAGACAAATGCCAACAAAATTGAAAGGCAAATTTTACAGGACAGTGGTTAGACCAACTATGACATATGGAGCAGAATGTTGGCCAATTAATAAGACACATATTCATAAGATGGATGTAGCGGAAATGAGAATGCTTAGGTGGATATGTGGTAAAACTAGGAAAGATAAAATTAGAAATGAGCGCTTTCGAGAACATTTAGGGGTAGCACCAATAGGAGATAAGATTAGAGAAACTCGTTTAAGATGGTTTGGGCATGTTGAGCGTAGGCCAGTAGTGGCACCGGTGAGAAAAAGTTTGGATATACAGGTGGAGGGTCCATCAAGAGGTAGGGGTAGGCCGAATAAAACATGGATAGAAGTCATTAATTCAGATTTGAAGAAGTTGCACTTATCAAAAGATTTAGCTCAAAATGGAACGGAATGGAGAAATAGAATTCATGTAGCCGACCCCAACATGGTTGGGATAAGGCTTTGATGATGATGATGATGATGATTTAGATCAAGTTATTTGTGACTGGACAATTCCAACTATTCAAAAACATGAAGTCTATAAAGTGGGAAGTTTTCAATTAAAATCAAGTTATAAAATAAAAACTATTGAACGAACTGAATCCATTACTAGTAATATTCAGCATCTTTCTTTAATTAAGCCCTAAGAAATACAAGAATATGCTAAAACATATAATTATATCCATTTTGGCTTGGTGCAAGTTGCTCTAAAGCCTCTAACAAGACTTGGACTGAGAACAAAAGCTCTCATGTATGTTCAAGATACAAGACATAAAAAATTCAGTGATTCATTAATAGGAATGGTTGAATCAAGTTTGGCTAATGGCCCTACTTTTTTCAACTGTTTTCCCAATTTCTCTGTTTCTCTTACAGATCCAGGTGCACATGAAGCCCTCACTTTAGCCATCTAGACAAAAGGTTTTGATATGAATCTTCCTAATCAAAATCTCGCCCTCGTTTATAGAGTTTATTATAAACTTATGAATTCAGTTGTTCCAGGCATAGCCTATTTTAATCAAGCCAAAGGTGGGACGGAAGGGTGGAGGGTGTATGGGAAGAGATGGACTGGATTTTGGATAGGACTGGCTTCCAACTGTTTCTTGACAAGCAGCTGGACATGCCTCTTTATAGTAATTTCAAATTGAATTTACATTTCATTACAACTTTATTTCAAATGTTTTTACATTTCATTTACTGTATGCTGAGAAGCTGCTGCATGTAGTGTTGCTGGCACTGGATTCCATGAGTCTGAATTGAATGGCCAAAATGGCATACGTATTACGTTTCCGTACGATTATGGATATACATGTTAGCACCAGTAGTGGTTATTAGATAACTTCATAGAACAAGCCGCAATTGTTGACTTTTTCTTTGAATTAGAACCTTTCAACCGTGGTAAGCTTCTTATCTTCATGAATAAGGATGTCCTTGTTTTGTACTTTACAGATAAAGATGTTTTATGGCAATGGTGGTGATGGAACTTTAGATAAGTGCACCCGTGACTACGTGGTCTTCTTCTGGAAGATAAGGATGCAGTAATTAATTCACTGGATAACAGGTGTCCATATCAAGGATTCTTTCATTTATTCATCATCTGTATCTTTATCTTTGTCTTCATTAGTCCAGTTATTATTCTGCATTTCTCCATGAAATAACTGGGCTAATTCTTCACGAGATTTTTCAGAAATGTCAAAAGAAATATCTTCATAGGCATTACGGATTTGATGTAATTCATTATGTCCAGATTTAAAAGGATGCTGTATAACTGTAGTTTGTTCTGCAAGGTCGTCAGCAATACAAACTACTCTCCGACCATCACACCAGACATATCTATATGTGCTTGCAAATTCAAGATGTCCTCTTAAATTGAGAAAGCTTTGATATTGATCAGAGGCTGGATCATAATTCTAGAGACGCTCTGAGCTATATTCTCTTGTAGCAACTTCATGAGATTCATACCATTGAGGTGGATAATTAAAAAGGAGATGTTCATGATCATTTAAAGAAGAACTGCATTTCTTGCAAATTAAATCTCCTTCTTCAAGATTCTTGATGCTCCATAATTGATAAGGTTGATAAAACCGGATTTCAGATCTTTCTCCCAAGCTTGATGAAATTGTGATAAGTTGTCTGTTTGTGGCTCCAAGGCTGCGAAGGGCGTGGCGCACGATTGCAGGGAGCTGCTGTATTAATTCAAAATCATCTCTGGATAAAGAAAATCTTTGGACTAAGCCTTGCTCGATATAAGAGATGTCTACTGCATGTGATGGCAAGAACAACTTGGGAAAGCCAGTTGCCCAGCTGATATATTGCGCTTTGAACATTAAGCGCTCCTTGGTCTGACAAGAAAGAGTTTTTTCTCTTATTCTTGCAGCAAGATCGTCTGGAAGGGTTGTGTTAAGCTTTTCCAGGAGGTTGATTCTGGATGTTTTTTCATCAGCATAAGTGGATAACAGTGCTCTTTGATGGATGTTATGACACATTAGAATTTGGGTTTCTAAATCCTTGATATGGGTTACAATTTTGGATAAGGTTTTTCTAGTATTTTTTCTTTTATCGGAAAGGATAGCACTCCAATGAGCATTGATAAGTTCTTGAGAAATGATGGATAATCCTGGATTAAAAAAAGGAATTGTCATTTGTTGGGATGTTCGTATGGAGGAAGAGCTGGACTCATGAAGAGGCGCTTTGCTTTTGCAAGAACTTGATGCCATAATGGCAAAGGAACCCTGGAGAAGAATGTGAACTGAAAATCTAGATTACATGGCAATATTTGAAATGAAGTCATCAGAAGGATGGTTTATTTTATTTGAGACTGGATTTAATTATTCAAATTTTAATTATTCAAATTCAAAAATCAATTCTTTAATATTTATGACAGTTTTAAGGCCTGTAGAATCAATTTGAAAAGGCTGTAACATTTGTAGAAAAGGATTTCCAAGGATAACATCATTGTTTAAATCCTTTCCTAAAAAGAAATTTGTCTTTATGTGTATTTCATTTTTACAGACATAAACATCATTTAATTTGTATTTGATAAGGAGCTTTTTACTAGCCGTAGCTAGATTGAGTTTATTTTTTGTTGTTAGATAATATTTTCTCGGGATTAATCCTTCCCTTATGACATTGACATCAGTGCCACTATCAAGTAAGCACAGGATCTTAATAGAGAATTTTTTATTCTGAATTGTGACTTGGGTTTTCCATTTTTGAAATGGATTTCTGGATAACGAATTGATGAAATTTTTTAAATTGTCATCAAAGTTTTCTTGATTTTCAATGTCATTATAGCCTTCGTCATTTTCAATTTTTCCATTATTTTCTTGGTAAGTTTTAGTATGTGAAATTCAAGATTCTCAACTCTTTGTTTGAGGTCATGAAGTTCAATTAAGTTTTGTTTTAAGAAATTTATTTCTTGCCTTTGATTGTTAATTTCTCTATGTAGGTCAGGAATTATCAAGTGAGGAGGAACATTTTGTTCTCGTAATCTGTCTAATACAGTTTTAATACTAAATTGTTCAGGTAAAGTATGTATTGTAGCTTTTCATTTTTTATTGCCTTTATTTATACTTTGTATTTTTTCAAAATATTTATTTTTTAAGTCTTCATCTTCAAGATCTTTAAACATTTCTAATACCAATTCTTCTGGGGCAGAGAGCATGTTTAAGGATAAAGAAGAAGAGGCAGATTCATACTGAATTTCACTATCAAATATTTTGTAATGACATGTATCAGAAGAATTATCTGTATCTGATGTTACTGAGGATCCTTTTAAAATAGTTTTTAATTCTTTTTCGGTTTTAACCTTCAATTGTGGGCAATCAAAGGCTATATGGCCTTTTTCTTTGCAATTATAGCACTGTATTTCTTTTTGTTTTTGTTTATGGTGGGAAGAAGATGGTTTTTTTTTGTAAAAGATTTGTTTGTTTCTTTATAAGGATTGCGATGAAAGGATTTTTTATGATAGCTTCGTGAGGGCATATAATATCGTGGTGTTGCAAATTGTTTAGATTTTCTTTGTTGGTAATTTCTTTTTAAATTGTCCTTTTTCTTTTGGCTCGAAGGACTAATTAATGGCTCCATGCCAAATTGATAACAGAAATCACCAAGTTCATATTTACTGATTCTTTTTTGATTTTCAATTTGCCATTTGAGTTTGATTTCATTACACAATGAAAATCCAACTTTATTAATTTTTTGGATTAAATCTCCATATGTATACATAGCATACTTCAAATTTCCATAATTTTTGGATATTAACTCTTCTTTAACCTTTTCTGCAAAAAGTTTAGGAAGACCCGATATAAATCTTTCTTTCCAGAATTCTGAATTGCTTGAATCAATTGTGTAAAGTTTTGATAAGAAAACATCTTTATACCAATGAAAATTAGATAATGTTGGGCATGATAAATTAATTAATTGAGTTTTTAATTTTTCTTCTACATTCATATAATTTCCAACAAAATGTTTAATTATATTGCTAATAAGCATATGAACGGAATCAGAGATCATTTGTCCTTGAGGGGTAATGATAGGATTTACGGATTGATCTTTTTTTACTGCATTTAGAATAGCTTGTCTTTCTATATCTGATAAATATTTTTCCCACCTGCCATTTAATTGTCCAGTAAATCCAAGGACAACTGCATTTGCTGCATGTTTGTGGTCATTACCGGTAGCTATGATAGTAGAAGCATATATCATCATTTGCTGGCATACTTGGATGATTTGATATTCATATAATCCGTCTACACTCCATTCATATATTGATGAGCTTTCAAATTTAAGACCATTTAAAGTAGGTTGTTCTTCGAAATGAAGATCAACTGGAGTTGGTCGTGGATAATAATTTTTTGTTTAAGCTGTAGTAACAATTGGTTTTTGTCGTTTAAATATTTTATTGAGTTGAAGAGATTCTTGATGGTTTTGATCATTTTGATGTTCCTCTTGAGAATTTTCTTCAGAATCTATGGCTTCGGAATCGGAGCCAGAATTAGAGTTTTTAGAAGTTGAGCCTAAAACATTTATAGATTTTTCAGCTTTTTGATCTTTATTTTCTTGAAGTTTTATGTTAGTAAAGCTGTGTGATAGTTGGTTAATGAGTTCATAAGAAAATTTTAAAGGTTTCTTTTCTAACTTTATATCCCTTAGGATTTCACCCTGAAAACCTAAAGTTTGTGTCTTAATTACTTTTTGAGAAGAGGATGCTTCATGGATTTTGAAAATAGTTTCTACTTTATTTTCAATTCTATTGGTTTGTTGGCCAATAGTATGAAGGTTGATATTTGTATAATTATTTTGTTCTAAAAATGACATAGGTCTGATTTGTAAACAAAGTCAGATTTTCCTTTATCTCCTTAGATTTTTGCAACATCTTTTATGGGTATGGCTGAGGTGTCTTTATAAATGATTAGATGTAGGGGTGGATGTATAGATTCTTCGGTTCTTTGGGGAGAAGAACTGGTTGAAGCTATAATCCATGATGAACTTAATTTTGTTATCATATTTATGGAAAAATCTTCAATGTTATATCTTTTCTTCATGGCTAATTTAAGCCAATCAAAGAAAGAAATGTTTCTTTCATTGTCATACATTTATTTGTACCATTTTTCTTTTAAGAAGTCTTTATGCTCAGAAGAAATATGTTTAAAGAAAGATTTTGTCAAAGGATGAGCGGCTAAATTCTTTTTTAACATTTCTTTATGTACTTCAAAACTTTCGAGAACATTTATGTTAAAATCGGATTCTGAAGGATTGTATGTATGAGATAGAGAAACTTAATAGGAAGGATAAACAAGTCCTGTAGGCCTCAGATTTATATGAGGTGGTTCCTGTATAGTTTTTATTTTATAACTTGATTTTAATTGAAAACTTCCCATTTTATAAACTTCATGTTTTTGAACAGTTGGAATCGTCCAGTCACAAATAACTTGATCTAAATCATCATAGCTAATTTCTTCACTATTTTTAATAGACATGGAAGATAAGGAATTTGATGATGAGGAAGAAGAAAGTACAAGCTTCGTAATAAGCTTAGCCATAATTTGTATTACCAAGTTATTTTAACCAAATCCACCACGAGTATCTAACACTTTGAGGATTTACACACCAACAACACACCTTAAAACGCCTTCACACACGGCTTAAAATGGCGATAACAATGGCTACCTCTGCGCTCCGGGCGGAATATGATTAAAATTTCTCAATAATAACAAACACACAACTAAGTATTAAGACTTTTGACTCTCTTACTCCTGAATCAGCAATTCCTTAAACAACAACAGTAAAGCACAACATAAAGAAAATAAGTGAAGAAATACTCACAAAACAACTTTATTGATAATCAAAACTGATTACAAGTGGACTTGATGACACACTCCCGAGGGCTAACTTAGCTCTGATACCAAAATGGGACGGAAGGGTGGAGGGTGTATGGGAAGAGATGGACTGGATTTTTGATAGGACTGGTTTCCAACTGTTGCCTTGACAAGCAGCTGGACATGTCTATTTATAGCAATTTCAAACTGAATTTACATTTCATTACAACATAATTTCGTCTGTGTATACATTTCATTTACTGTATGCTGGTAAGTTGCTGCATGTGGCTGGATTCCATGTGTCTGGATTGAATCGTCAAGACGCTATACATGTTACGTTTCTATACTGGTATGGATATACATGTTATCACCAGTAGAGATCCAAACTTATTTTTATTGGATAACCTTTCTGATGCATAGTAGCAAGCCGCATTTGTTGACTTTTTCTTTTTCAAAGAACCTTTGAACTGCGGTAACTTCTCATCTTCATGATTAGGGATGTCCTTGTTTTGTACTTTCTAGATAAAGACGCTTTATGGCAATAGTGGTGATTGAAATTTAGATAAGTGTACCACATGACTACGTGGTCTTCTTCTGGAAGCTTTGTGATAAGGATGGAGTCATTATTTCACTGGATAACAGGTGTCAATATCAGAAGCTTTATTCGGGCTCGGATTCTTTCTTTTATTCATCCTCTTTATCTTCATCTTTATCTTCATCAGTCCAGTTATTATTTTGCATTTCTCCATGAAATAACTGGATTAATGCTTCACGAGACTTCACGAGACTTTTCAGTAATGTCAAAAGAAATATCTTCATAAGCAATGAGGATTTGATTTAATTCATTATGTCCAGATTTAGAAGGATGCTGTATGACTGTAGTTTGTTCTGCAAGGTCGTCAGCAATGCAAACTACTCGCCGACCGTCACACCAAACATATCGATATGTGCTTGCAAATTCAAGATGTCCTCTTATATTGAGAAATCTTTGATACTGATCAGAGGCTGGATCATATTGCTGGAGACGTTCTAGGCTATATGCTCCTGTAGCAACTTCATGAGATTCATACCATTGAGGTGGATAATTAAAAAGAAGATGTTCATGATCATGTAAAGAAGAACTGCATTTCTTGCAAATTAAATTTCCTTCTTCAAACTACATGATGCTCCATAATTGATAAGGCTGATAAAACCGTATTTCAGATCTTTCTCCCAAACTTGATGAAATTGTGATAAGAAGCTGTTTGTTTGTGACTCCACGACTGCGAAGGACATCGCGCACAATTGCAGGGAGCTGTTGTATTAATTCAAAATCATCTCTGGATAAAGAAAATCTTTGGACTCGACCTTGCTCGATATAAGAGATGTCTACTGCATGTGATGGCAGGAACAACTTGGGAAAACTAGTTGCCTAGCTGATATATTACGCTTTGAACATTAAGCGCTCCTTGATCTGACAAGAAAGACTTTTTTCTCTTATCCTTACAGCAAGATCATCTGGAAGGGTTGTGTTAACCTTTTCTAGGAGGTTGATTCTGGATGTTTTTTCATCAGCATAAGTAGATAACAGTGCTCTTTGATGGATGTTATGACACATTAGAATTTAGGTTTCTAAATCCTTGATATGGGTTACAATTTTGGATAAGGTTTTTCTAATATTTTTTCTTTTATCGGAAAGGATAGCACTCCAATGAGCATTGATAAGTTCTTGAGAGGTGATGGATACTCTTGGATTGAAAAAAAGAATGGTCATTTATTGGGATGTTGGTCTGGAGGAAGAGCTGGATTCAAGAAGAGGGGCTTTGCTTTCGCTAGAACTTGATGCCATAACGACAAAGGAACCCTGGAGAAGAATGTGAACTCAAAACTGAAATCTGGATTACATGGCAATATTTGAAATGAAGTCATCAGAGGGATGATTGACTTTATTTGAGACAGGATTTAATTATTCAAATTCAAAAATTAATTCTTTATTATTTATGACAGTTTTAAGGCCTGTAGAATCAATTTGAAAAGGCTGTAATATTTGTAGAAAAGGATTTCCAAGGATAACATCATTGTTTAAATCCTTTCCTAGAAAGAAATTTGTCTTTATGTGTATTTCGTTTTTACAGACATAAACATCATTTAATTTGTATTTGATAAGGAGTTTTTTACTAGCCATAGCTAGATTGAGTTTATTTTTTGTTTTTAGATAATATTTTCTCGGGATTAATCCTTCCCTTATGACATTATGACATTGACATCTGCGCCACTATCAAGTAAGCACAGGGTCTTAATAGAAAATTTTTTGATCTGAATTGTGACTTAGGTTTTCCATTTTTGAAATGGATTTCTGGATAAAGAATTTATGAAAATTTTAAAATTGTCATCAAAGTTTTCTTGATTTGCAATGTCATTATAGTCTTCGTCATTTTAAATTTTTCCATTATTTTCTTGATAAGTTTTTAGCATGTGAAATTCAAGATTCTCAACTCTTTGTTTGAGGTCTTGATGTTCAATTAAGTTTTGTTTTAAGAAATTTATTTCTTGGCTTTGATTATTAAATTCTTTATGAAGGTCTGGAATTGTCAGGTGAGGAGGAACATTTTGTTCTCTTAATCTGTCTAAAACAGTTTTCATACTAAATTGTTCAGGTAAAGTATGTATAGTAGCGTTTCCTTTTTTATTGCCTTTATTTATAGTCTGGATTTTTTTGAAATATTTATTTTTTAATTCTTCATCTTAAAGATCTTTAAACATTTCTAGTACCAATTCTTTAGGAGCAGAGAGCATATTTACGGATAAAGAAGAAGAAGCGGATTCATACTGAATTTCACTATCAAATATTTTGCAATGGCATGTATCAGAAGAATTGTCTGTATCTGATGTTACTGAGGATCCCTTTAAAATAGTTTTTAATTCCTTTTCGGTTTTAACCTTTAATTGTGGGCGATCAGGGGCTATATGGGCTTTCTCTTTGCAATTATAGTACTGTATTTCTTTTTGTTTTTGTTTATGGTAAGAAGAAGATGGTTTTTCTTTTATAAAAGATTTTTTTGTTTCTTTATAAGGATTGCGATGAAACGATTTTTTATGATATCTTCGTGAGGGCATATAATATCGTGGTGTTGCAAATTGTTTAGATTTTCTTTGTTGGTAATTTCTTTTTAAATTGTTCTTTTTCTTTTGGCTCAAAGGACTAATTAATGGCTCCATGCCAAATTGATAACAAAAGTTTGAAAGTTCATATTTGCTGATACTTTTTTGATTTTCAATTTGCCGTTTGAGTTTGATTTCATTACACAATGAAAATCTAGCTTCATTAATTTTTTGGATTAAATCTCCATATGTATACATAGCATAATTTAAATTTCCATAATTTTCGGATATTAATTCTTCCCTAACCTTTTCTGCAAAAAGTTTAGGAAGACCTGATATAAATTTTTCTTTCCAGAATTCGGAATTGCTTGAATCAATTGTATAAAGTTTTGATAAGAAAACATCTTTATACTAACGAAAATCAGATAATGTTAGACTTGATAAATTAATTAATTGCGCTTTTAATTTTTCTTCTACATTCATATAATTTCCAACAAAATGTTTAATTATATTGCCAATAAGCATATAAATGGAATTAGAGATCATTTGCCCTTGGGGGGTAATGATAGGGTTCCTGGATGGATCTCTTTTTACGGCATTTATAATAGCTTGTCTTTCTATATCTGATAAATATTTTTCCCACCAACCATTTAATTGTCCAGTAAATCTAAGGACAACTGCATTTGCTGCATGTTTGTGATCATTACCGGCAGCTATGATAGTAGAAGCATATATCATCATTTGCTGGCATACTTGGATGATTTGATATTCAGATAATCCGTCTACACTCCATTCATATATTGACGAGCTTTCAAATTTAAGACCATTTAAAGTACCTTGTTCTTCGAATTGAAGATCAACTGGAGTCGGTCGTGGATAATAATTTCTTGTTTTAGTTATAGTAACAACTGGTTTTTGTCTCTTAAATATTATATTGAGTTGTAGAGAGTCTTGATGGTTTTGATCATCTTGATGTTCTTCTTGAGGAGTTTCTTCATAATCTATGGCTTCGGAATCGGAGCCAGAATTAGAATTTTTAGAATTTGAGCCTAAAACATTTATAGATTTTTTAGCTTTTTGATCTTTATTTTCTTGAAGTTTTATGTTAGTAAAACTATGTGATAATTGATTAATGAGTTCATAAGAAAATTTTAAAGGTTTCTTTTCTAACTTTATATCCCTTAGGATTTCACCCTGAAAACCTAAAGTTTGTGTCTTAATTACTTTTTGAGAAGAGGATGCTTTATGGATTTTGAAAATAGTTTCTACTTTATCATCAATTCTATTGGTTTGTTGACCAATAGTATGAAGGTTGATATTTGTATAATTATTTTGTTCTAGAACATGACATAAGTTTGATTTGTAAACAAAGTCAGATTTTCCTTTATCTCCTTGGATTTTTGCAACATCTTTTATGGGTACGGCTGAGGTGTCTTTATAAATAATTTGATGTAGGGGTGGATGTATAGATTCTTCAGTTCTTTGGGGAGAAGAACTGGTTGAAGCTATAATCCATGATGAACTTAATTTTGTTATCATATTTATGGATAAATCTTCAATATTATACCTTTTCTTCATGGCTAATTTAAGCCAATCAAAGAAATAAATGTTTCTTTCATTATCATACATATATTTGTACCATTTTTCTTTTAAGAAGTCTTTATGTTCTGGCGAAATATATTTAAAGAAAGATTTTGTCAAAGGATGAGCGGCTAAATTCTTTTTTAACATTTCTTTATCAATTTCAAAACTTTCAATAACATTTATATTGAAATCAGCTTCTGAAGGATTGTATGTATGGGATGGAGAAGCTTAATAAGAAGGATAAACGAGTCCTGTAAGCCTCAAATCTATATGAGGTGGTTCCTGTATGGAAGAGCCTACAACAGAAGGAGGATGAGAATAAGAGTTTTTAAAGGGTTGATAAACTGTAGGAGTTGTATTTCGAAAATCTGTTTGAAAATTTATTTCAACACTTCCATCTTCATGTTCAATTATTGTTTCTATGTCTTGATTTTCTTTAGATTTTTCTGGTTGAGCATTTTCTAAAAGTCATTTACCTGATAAATTAATATCATTCCACTATATGAGTTTGAGAATATTAACTTTATTTTTTAAATTGGTTTGGAATAAGGTAGTCATACCTTTAGCTTGATTTGAATAGGCTATGCCTGAGACCACTGAATTCATGAGCTTATAATAAACTCTATAAACAAGGGCAAGATTTTGATTATGAGGATTCATATCAAAACCTTTTGTCTGGATGGCTAAAGTGAGGGCTTCATGTGCACCTGGATCTGTAAGAGAAATAGAGAAATTGGGAAAACAATTGAAGAAAGTAGGGCCACTAGCCAAACTTGATTCAACCATTCTTATTAATGAATCACTGAATTTTTTATGTCTTGTATCTTAAACATACATGAGAGCTTCTGTTCATAGTCCAAGTCTTGTTCGAGGCTTTAGTGCAACTTACACCAAGCCAAAATGGATATAATTATATGTTTAAGCATATTCTTGTATTTCTTGGGGCTTAATTAAAGAAAGATGCTGAATATTACTAGTAATGGATTCAGTTCATTCAATAGTTTTTATTTTATAACTTGATTTTAATTGAAAACTTCCCATTTTATAAACTTCATGTTTTTGAACAGTTGAAATTGTCCGGTCACAAATACCTTGATCTAAATCATCATAGCTAATTTCATCACTATTTTTAATAGACATGGAAGATAAGGAATTTGATGATAAGGAAGAAGAAAGTACAAGCTTCTTAATAAGCTTAGCCATAATTTGTATTACAAAGTTATTTTAACCAAATCCATTACGAGTATCTAACGCTTTGAGGATTTACACACCAACAACACGCCTTCACACGGCTTAACAACAGCGATAACAATGGCAACCTCTGCGCTCCGGGCGGAATATGATTAAAATTTCTCAATAATAACAAACACACAACTAAGTATTAAGAATTTTGACTCTCTTACTTCTAAATCAGCAATTCTTTAAACAACAATAGTAAAACACAACATAACAAAAATAAGTGAAGAAATACTCACAAAGCAACTTTATTGATAATCAAAACTGATTACAAGTGGACTTGATGACACACTCTCGGGGGCCAACTTGGCTCTGATACCAAAATGGGACGGAAGGGTGGAGGGTGTATGGGAAGAGATGGATGGATTGAATTTTTGGACTGGTTTCCAACTGTTGCCTTGATAAGCAGCTGGACATGCCTCTTTATAGTAATTTCAAACTGAATTTACATTTCGTTACAACTTTATTTCAAATGTTTTTACATTTCATTTACTGTATGCTGAGAAGTTGCTGCATGTAGTGTTGCTGGCGCTGGACTCCATGAGTCTGAATTGAATGGCCAAAATGGCATACATGTTACGTTTCCGTACGGTTATGGATATGCATGTTAGCACCAGTAGTGGTTATTGGATAACTTCATAGAGCAAGCCGTAATTGTTGACTTTTTCTTTGAATAAGAACCTTTGAACCGTGGTAAGCTTCTTATCTTCATGAATAAGGATGTCCTTATTTTGTACTTTATAGATAAAGACGCTTTATAGCAATGGTGGTGATGGAACTTTAGATAAGTGCACCCGTGACTACGTAATCTTCTTCTAGAAGATAAGGATGCAGTAATTATTTCACTGGATAACAGGTGTCCATATCAAGGATTCTTTCATTTATTCTTCCTTTTTGTCTTCATCTTTATCTTCATCAGTCCAGTTATTATTTTGCATTTCTCCATGAAATAACTGGATTAATGCTTCACGAGACTTTTTAGAAATGTCAAAAGAAATATCTTCATAGGCATTGAGGATTTGATGTAATTCATTATGTCCAGATTTAGAACGATGCTGTATAACTATAGTTTGTTCTGGAAGGTCGTCAGCAATGCAAACTACTCTCCGACCATCACACCAGACATATCTATATGTGCTTGCAAATTCGAGATGTCCTCTTAAATTGAGAAATCTCTGATATTGATCAGAGGCTGGATCATTATGTTGGAGACGCTCTGAGCTATATTCTCCTGTAGCAACATCATGAGATTCATACCATTGAGGTGGATAATTAAAAAGGAGATGTTCGTGATCATTTAAAGAAGAACTGCATTTCCTGCAAATTAAATCTCCTTCTTCAAGATCCATGATGCTCCATAATTGATAAGGTTGATAAAACCGGATTTCAGATCTTTCTCCCAAGCTTGATGAAATTGTGATAAGAAGTTGTCTGTTTGTGGCTCCAAGGCTGCGAAGGGCGTGGCGCACGATTGTAGGGAGCTGCTGTATCAATTCAAAATCATCTCTAGATAAAGAAAATCTTTGGACTAAGCCTTGCTCGATATAAGAGATGTCTACTGCATGAGATGGCAGGAACAACTTGGGAAAACCAATTGTCCAGCTGATATATTGCGCTTTGAACATTAAGCGCTCCTTGATCTGACAAGAAAGAGTTTTTTCTCTTATTCTTGCAGCAAGATCATCTGGAAGGGTTGTGTTAACCTTTACCAGGAGGTTGATTCTGGATGTTTTTTCATCAGCATAAGTGGATAACAGTGCTCTTTGATGGAGGCTATGACACATCAGAATTTGGGTTTCTAAATCCATGATATGGGTAACAATTTTGGATAAGGTTTTTCTAGTAATTTTTCTTTTATTGGAAAGGATAGCACTCCAATGTGCATTGATAAGTTCTTGAGAGGTGATGGACACTCTTGGATTGAAAAAAGGAATGCTCATTTGTTGGGATACTGGTATGGAGGAAAAGCTGAATTCATGAACAGGCGCTTTGCTTTTGCAAGAACTTGATGCCAAAATGACAAAGGAACCCTGGAGAAGAATGTGAACTGAAAATCTGGATTACATGGCAATATTTGAAATGAAGTCATCAGAGGGATGATTTATTTTATTTGAGCCTATATTTAATTATTCAAATTTTAATGATTCAAATTTAAAAATTAATTCTTTATTATTTATGACAGTTTTAAGACCCGTAGAATCAATTTGAAAAGGCTGTAACATTTGTAGAAAAGGATTTCTAAGGATAACATCATTTTTTAGATCCTTTCCTAGAAAGAAATTTGTCTTTATGTGTATTTCATTTTTACAGACATAAACATCATTTAATTTGTATTTGATAAGGAGTTTTTTATTAGCCGTAGCTAGATTGAGTTTATTTTTTATTGTTAGATAATATTTTCTCGGGATTAATCCTTCCCTTATGACATTGACATCTGCGCCACTATCAAGTAAGCACAGGGTCTTAATAGAGAATTTTTTGATCTGAATTGTGACTTGGGTTTTCCATTTTTGAAATGGATTTCTGGATAAAGAATTGATGAAATTTTTTAAACTGTCATCAAAGTTTTCTTGATTTTCAATGTCATTATAGTCTTCGTCATTTTCAATTTTTCCATTGTTTTCTTAATAAGTTTTTAGTATGTGAAATTCAAGATTCTCAACTCTTTGTTTGAGGTCTTGAAGTTCAATTAAGTTTTGCTTTAAGAAATTTATTTCTTGCCTTTGATTATTAATTTCTTTATGAAGGTCTGGAATTGTCAGGTGAGGGGGAACATTTTGTTCTCATAATCAGTCTAGTACAGTTTTAATACTAAATTGTTCAGGTAAAGTATGTACTGTAGCTTTTCCTTTTTTATTGCCTTTATTTATGGTCTGGATTTTTTCAAAATATTTATTTTTTAAGTCTTCATCTTTAAGATCTCTAAACATTTCTAATACCAATTCTTCTGGGGCAGAAAGCATGTTTAAGGATAAAAAAGAAGAGGCAGATTCATACTGAATTTCACTATCAAATATTTTGCAATGACATGTATCAGAAGAATTGTCTGTATCTGATGTTACTGAGGATCCTTTTAAAATAGTTTTTAATTCTTTTTCGGTTTTAACCTTTAATTGTGGGCAATCAGGGGCTATATGGCCTTTTTCTTTGCAATTATAGCACTGTATTTCTTTTTGTTTTTGTTTATGGTAGGAAGAAGATGGTTTTTCTTTTGTAAAAGATTTGTTTGTTTCTTTATAAGGATTGCAATGACAGGATTTTTTTATGATAGCTTCGTGAGGGCATATAATATCGTGGTGTTGCAAATTGTTTAGATTTTCTTTGTTGGTAATTTCTTTTTAAATTGTTCTTTTTCTTTTGGCTTGAAGGACTAATTAATGGCTCCATGTCAAATTGATAACAGAAATCACCAAGTTCATATTTACTGATTCTTTTTTGATTTTCAATTTGCCGTTTGAGTTTAATTTCATTACACAATGAAAATCCAACTTTATTAATTTTTTGGATTAAATCTCCATATGTATACATAGCATAATTCAAATTTCCATAATTTTCGGATATCAATTCTTCTCTAACCTTTTCTGCAAAAAGTTTAGGAAGACCTGATATAAAATTTTCCTTCCAGAATTCTGAATTGCTTGAATCAATTGTATAAAGTTTTGATAAGAAAACATCTTTATACCAACGAAAATCAGATAATGTTGGGCATGATAAATTAATTAATGGAGCTTTTTATTTTTCTTCTACATTCATATAATTTCCAACAAAATGTTTAATTATATTGCTAATAAGCATATAAACAGAATCAGGGATCATTTGTCCTTGAGGGATAATGATAGGATTTCCAGATGGATCTCTTTTTACTGCATTTAGAATAGCTTGTCTTTCTATATCTGATAAATATTTTTGCCACCAGCCAATTAATTGTCCAGTAAATCCAAGAACAATTGCATTTGCTGCCTGTTTGTGATCATTACCGGCAGCTATGATAGTAGAAGAATATATCATCATTTGCTGGCATACTTGGATGATTTGATATTCAGATAATCCGTCTACACTCCATTCATATATTGATGAGCTTTTAAATTTAAGACCATTTAAAGTAGCTTGTTCTTCGAATTGAAGATCAACTGGAGTGGGTCATGGATAATAATTTTTTGTTTTAGCTGTAGTAACAATTGGTTTTTGTCTTTTAAATATTTTATTGAATTGAAGAGATTCTTGATGGTTTTGATCATCTTGATGTTCCTCTTGAGAGTTTTCTTTAGAGTCTATGGCTTCGGAATCGGAGCCAGAATTAGAGTTTTTAGAAGTTGAGCCTAAAACATTTATAGATTTTTCAACTTTTTGATCTTTATTTTCTTGAAGTTTTATGTTAGTAAAACTGTGTGATAGTTGATTAATGAGTTCATCAGAAAATTTTAAAGGTTTCTTTTCTAACTTTATATCCCTTAGGATTTCACCCTGAAAACCTAAAGTTTGTGTCTTAATTACTTTTTGAGAAGAGGATGCTTCATGGATTTTGAAAATAGTTTCCACTTTATCTTCAATTCTATTGGTTTGTTGGCCAATAGTATGAAGGTTGATATTTGTATAATTATTTTGTTCTAAAAATGACATAGGTCTGATTTGTAAACAAAGTCAGATTTTCCTTTATCTCCTTAGATTTTTGCAACATCTTTTATGGGTATGGCTGAGGTGTCTTTATAAATGATTAGATGTAGGGGTGAATGTATAGATTCTTCGGTTCTTTAGGGAGAAGAACTGGTTGAAGCTATAATCCCTGATGAACTTAATTTTGTTATCATATTTATGGAAAAATCTTCAATATTATATCTTTTCTTCATGGCTAATTTAAGCCAATCAAAGAAATAAATGTTTCCTTCATTGTCATACATTTATTTGTACCATTTTTCTTTTAAGAAGTCTTTATGCTCAGAAGAAATATGTTTAAAGAAAGATTTTGTCAAAGGATGAATGGCTAAATTCTTTTTTAACATTTCTTTATCTACTTCAAAACTTTTGAGAACATTTATGTTAAAATCAAATTCTGAAGGATTGTATGTATGAGATGGAGAAGCTTAATAGGAAGGATAAACAAATCCTGTAGGCCTCAAATTTATATGAGGTGGTTCCTGTATAGTTTTTATTTTATATCTTGATTTTAATTGAAAACTTCCCATTTTATAAACTTCATGTTTTTGAACAGTTGGAATTGTCCAGTCACAAATAACTTGATCTAAATCATCATAGCTAATTTCTTCACTATTTTTAATAGACATGGAAGATAAGGAATTTGATGATGAGGAAGATGAAAGTGCAAGCTTCTTAATAAGCTTAGCTATAATTTGTATTACCGAGTTATTTTAACCAAATCCACCACGAGTAGCTAACGCTTTAAGGATTTACACACCAACAACACGCCTTAAAACGCCTTCATACGGCTTAACAACGGTGATAACAATGGCTACCTCTATGCTCTGGGCGGAATATGATTAAAATTTCTCAATAATAACAAACCCACAACTAAGTATTAAGACTTTTGACTCTCTTACTTCTGAATCAGCAATTCCTTAAATAACAACAGTAAAGCATAACCAAAATAAGTGAAGAAATACTCATAAAGCAACTTTATTGATAATCAAAACTGATTACAAGTGGACTTAATGACACACTCCCAGGGGCCAACTTGGCTCTGTTACCAAAATGGGACGGAAGGGTGGAGGGTGTACGGGAAGAGATGGATGGACTGAATTTTTGGATTGGTTTCCAACTGTTGCCTTGACAAGCAGCTGGACATGTCTATTTATAGTATGTTCAAATTGAATTTACATTTCATTACAATATAATTTCGTCTGTGTATACATTTCATTTACTGTATGCTGGTAAGCTGCTGCATGTGGTATTATTGCTGGATTCCAGGTGTCTGGATTGAATCGTCAAGACGGCATACGCGTTACATTTTCGTACTGGTATGGATATACATTGTAGCACCAGTAGAGATCCAAACTTTTTTTTATTGGATAACCTTTTTGATGCATAGTAACAAGCCGCATTTGTTGACTTTTTCTTTTTCAAAGAACCTTTGAACCGTGGTAAGCTTCTCATCTTCATGAATAGGGATGTCCTTGTTTCGTACTTTCTAGATAAAGACGCTTTATGGCAATGGTGGTGATGGAAATTTAGATAAGTGCACCACGTGACTACGTGGTCTTCTTCTGGAAGCTTTGTGATAAGGATGCAGTAATTATTTCAATGGATAACAGGTGTCAATATCGGAAGCTTTATTCGGGCACGGATTCTTTCATTTATTCATCCTTTTTATCTTCATCTTTATCTTCATCTGTCCAGTTATTATTTTGCATTTCTCCATGAAATAACTGGATTAATACTTCACGAGACTTTTTAGAAATGTCAAAAGAAATATCTTCATAGGCATTGAGGATTTGATGTAATTCATTATGTCCAGATTTAGAACAATGCTGTATAACTATAGTTTGTTCTGGAAGGTCGTCAGCAATGCAAACTACTCTCCGACCATCACACCAGACATATCTATATGTGCTTGCAAATTCGAGATGTCCTCTTAAATTGAGAAATCTCTGATATTGATCAGAGGCTGGATCATTATGTTGGAGACGCTCTGAGCTATATTCTCCTGGAGCAACATCATGAGATTCATACCATTGGAGGTGGATAATTAAAAAGGAGATGTTCGTGATCATTTAAAGAAGAACTGCATTTCTTGCAAATTAAATCTCCTTCTTCAAGATTCTTGATGCTCAATAATTGATAAGGTTGATAAAACCGGATTTCAAATCTTTCTTCCAAGCTTGATGAAATTGTGATAAGAAGTTGTCTGTTTGTGGCTCCAAGACTGCGAAGTGCGTGGCGCACGATTGTAGGGAGCTGTTGTATTAATTCAAAATCATCTCTGGATAAAGAAAATCTTTGGACTAAGCCTTGCTCGATATAAGAGATGTCTACTGCATGTGATGGCAGGAACAACTTGGGAAAACCAATTGCCCAGCTGATATATTGCGCTTTGAACATTAAGCGCTCCTTGATCTGACAAGAAAGAGTTTTTTCTCTTATTCTTGCAGCAATATCATCTGGAAGGGTTGTGTTAACCTTTTCCAGGAGGTTGATTTTGGATGTTTTTTCATCAGCATAAGTGGATAACAGTGCTCTTTGATGGATGCTATGACACATTAGAATTTGGGTTTCTAAATCCTAGATATGGGTTACAATTTTGGATAAGGTTTTTCTAGTATTTTTTCTTTTATTGGAAAGGATAGCACTCCAATGAGCATTGATAAGTTCTTGAGAAGTGATGGATAATCCTGGATTAAAAAAAGGAATGGTCATTTGTTGGGATGTTGGTATGGAGGAAGAGCTGGATTCATGAAGAGGCGCTTTGCTTTTGCAAGAACTTGATGCCAAAATGACAAAGGAACCCTGGAGAAGAATGTGAACTGAAAATCTGGATTACATGGCAATATTTGAAATGAAGTCATCAGAGGGATGATTTATTTTATTTGAGACTGGATTTAGTTATTCAAATTTTAATTATTCAAATTCAAAAATTAATTCTTTATTATTTATGACAATTTTAAGGCCTATGGAATCAATTTGAAAAGGCTGTAACATTTGTAGAAAAGGATTTCCAAGGATAACATCATTGTTTAAATCCTTTCCTAGAAAGAAATTTGTCTTTATGTGTATTTCATTTTTACAGACATAAACATCATTTAATTTGTATTTGATAAGGAGTTTTTTATTAGCCGTAGCTAGATTGAGCTTATTTTTTGTTGTTAGATAATATTTTCTCGGGATTAATCCTTCCCTTATGACATTGACATCTGCGCCACTATCAAGTAAGCACAGGGTCTTAATAGAGAATTTTTTGATCTAAATTGTGACTTGGGTTTTCCATTTTTGAAATGGATTTCTGGATAAAGAATTGATGAAAATTTTTAAACTGTCATCAAAGTTTTCTTGATTTTCAATGTCATTATAGTCTTCGTCATTTTCAATGTTTCCATTATTTTCTTGATAAGTTTTTACTATGTGAAATTCAAGATTCTCAACTCTTTGTTTGAGGTCTTGAAGTTCAATTAAGTTTTGTTTTAAGAAATTTTTTTCTTGCCTTTGATTATTAATTTCTTTATGAAGGTCAGGAATTGTCAGGTGAGGGGGAACATTTTGTTCTCGTACTCTGTCGAGTACAATTTTAATACTAAATTGTTCAGGTAAAGTATGTATTGTAGCTTTTCCTTTTTTATTGCCTTTATTTATGGTATGGATTTTTTCAAAATATTTATTTTTTAAGTCTTCATCTTTAAGATCTTTAAACATTTCTAGCACCAATTCTTCAGGGGCAGAGAGCATGTTTAAGGATAAAGAAGAAGAAGCAGATTCATACTGAATTTCACTATCAAATATTTTACAATGACCTGTATTAGAAGAATGAGAAAAAGAATTGTCTGTATCAGATGTTTCTGAGGGTCCTTTTAAAATAGTTTTGAGTTCTTTTTCTGTTTTAACTTTTAGTTTTGGCCAATCAAGGGCTATATGGCCTTTTTCTTTGCAATTATAACACAGTATTTCTTTTTGTTTTTGTTTGGGGTAGGAAGAAGGTGGATTTCCTTTCGTATAAAATTTGTTTGATTCTTTATAAGGATTTCAATGAAAGGATTTCTTTTGATATCTTCTTGAGGGCATGTAATATCATGGTGCTAAAACTTGTTTAGATTTTCTTTTTTGATAATTTCTATTTAAATTTTGCTTTTTCTTTTGGCTTGAAGGACAATTAATGTTTCCATGCCAAATTGATAACAGAAATCACCAAGTTCATATTTACTGATTCTTTTTTGATTTTCAATTTGCTGTTTGAGTTTGATCTCATTGCATAATGAAAAGCCAACTTTATTAATTTTTTGGATTAGATCTCCATATGTATACATGGCATAATTCAAATTTCCATAGTTTTTGGATATCAATTCTTCTCTAACCTTTTCTGCAAAAAGTTGAGGAAGTCCTGATATAAAATTTTCTTTCCAGAATTCTAAATTGCTTGAATCAATTGTATAAAGTTTTGATAAGAAAACATCTTTATACCAACGAAAATCAGATAATGTTGGGCATGATAAATTAATTAATTGAGTTTTTAATTTTTCTTCTACATTCATATAATTTCCAACAAAATGTTTAATTATATTGCTAATAAGCATATAAACAGAATCAGGGATCATTTGTCCTTGAGCGGTAATGTAGGATTTCCGGATGGATCTCTTTTTACTGCATTTAGAATAGCTTGTCTTTCTATATTTGATAAATATTTTTCCCACCAGCCAACTAATTGTCCAGTAAATCCAAGGACAACTGCATTTGCTGCATGTTTGTGATCATTACCGGCAGCTATGATAGTAGAAGCATATATCATCATTTGCTGGCATACTTGGATGATTTGATATTCAGATAATCCATCTACACTCCATTCATATATTGATGAGCTTTCAACTTTAAGACCATTTAAAGTAGCTTGTTCTTCGAATTGAAGATCAACTGGAGTCGGTCGTGGATAATAATTTTTTGTTTTAGCTGTAGTAACAATTGGTTTTTGTCTTTTAAATATTTTATTGAGTTGTAGAGAGTCTTGATGGTTTTGATCATCTTGATGTTCTTCTTGAGAAGTTTCTTCAGAATTTATGGCTTTGGAATCGGAGCCAGAATTAGAATTTTTAGAAGTTGAGCCTAAAACATTTATAGAATTTTCAGCTTTTTGATCTTTATTTTCTTGAAGTTTTATGTTAGTAAAACTGTGTGATAATTGATTAATGAGTTCATCAGAAAATTTTAAAGGTTTCTTTTCTAACTTTATATCCCTTAGGATTTCATCCTGAAAACCTAAAGTTTGTGTCTTAATTACTTTTTGAGAAGAGGATGGTTCATGGATTTTGAAAATAGTTTCCACTTTATCTTCAATTCTATTGGTTTGTTGACCAGTAGTACGAAGGTTGATATTTGTATAATTATTTTGTTCTAAAACATGACATAAGTCTGATTTGTAAACAAAGTCAGATTTACCTTTATCTCCTTGGATTTTTGCCACATCTTTTATGGGTACGGCTGAAGTATCTTTATAAATGATTTGATGTAGAGGAGGATGTATAGATTCTTCAGTTCTTTACGGAGAAGAATTGGTTGAAGCTATAATCCATGATGAACTTAATTTTGTTATCATATTTATGAAAAAATCTTCAATATTATACCTTTTCTTCATGGCTAATTTAAGCCAATCAAAGAAATAAATGTTTCTTTCATTATCTTACATATATTTGTACCATTTTTCTTTTAAGAAGTCTTTATGTTTTGGCGAAATATATTTAAAGAAAGATTTTGTCAAAGGATAAGCGGCTAAATTCTTTTTTAACATTTCTTTATCAATTTCAAAACTTTCAATAACATTTATATTGAAATCAGCTTCTGAAAGATTGTATGTATGGGATGGAGAAGCTTGATAAGAAGGATAAACGAGTCCTGTAGGCCTCAAATCTATATGAGGTGTAGAGCTAGAGGCATGAGGCGGTTCCTTTATAGAAGATCCTACCACAGAAGGAGGATGAGAATAAGACTTTTTAGAGGGTTGATAAACTGTAGGGGTTGTATTTCAAAAATCTGTTTGGAAATTTATTTCAACACTTCCATCTTCATGTTCAATTATGTTTTCAATGTTTTGATTTTCTTTAGGTTTTTCTGGTTGAGCATTTTTTAAAAGCCATTTACCGGATAAATTAATATCTTTCCATTGGATGAGTTTGGGAATATTAACTTTATTTTTTAAATTGGTTTGGAATAAGGTAGTCATACCTTTAGCTTGATTTGAATAGGCTATGCCCGGAACAATTGAATTCATAAGTTTATAATAAACTCTATAAATGGGGGCGAGATTTTGATTATGAGGATTCATATCAAAACCTTTTGTCTGGATGGCTAAAGTGAGGGCTTCATGTACACCTGGATCTGTAAGAGAAACAGAGAAATTGGGAAAACAGTTGAAGAAAGTAGGGCCATTAGCCAAACTTGATTCAACCATTCCTATTAATGAATCACTGAATTTTTTATGTCTTGTATCTTGAACATATGTGAGAGCTTCGGTTCTCAGTCCAGGTCTTGTTAGAGGCTTTAGAGCAACTTGCACCAAGCCAAAATGGATATAATTATATGTTTTAGCATATTCTTGTATTTCTTGGGGATTAATTAAAGAAAGATGCTAAATATGGCTAGTAATGGATTCTGTTCATTCAATTGTTTTTATTTTATAATTTGATTTTAGTTGAAAACTTCCCATTTTATAAACTTCATGTTTTTGAACAGTTGGAATTGTCTAGTCACAAATAACTTGATCTAAATCATCATAGCTAATTTCTTCACTATTTTTAATAGACATGGAAGATAAGGAATTTGATGATGAGGAAGAAGAAAGTACAAGCTTCTTAATTAGCTTAGCCATAATTTGTATTACCGAGTTATTTTAACCAAATCCACCACGAGTATCTATCGCTTTGAGGATTTACACACCAACAACATGCCTTAAAACGCCTTCACATGGCTTAACAACGGCGATAACAATGGCTACCTCTGCGCTCCGGGCAGAATATGATTAAAATTTCTCAATAATAACAAACACACAACTAAGTATTAAAACTTTTGACTCTCTTACTTCTTAATCAGCAATTCCTTAAACAACAACAATAAAGCACAACATAACGAAGATAAGTGAAGAAATACTCACAAAGATACTTTATTGATAGCAATAAAGACTGATTACAAGTGGACTTGATGACACACTCCCGGAGGCCAACTTGGCTCTGATACCAAAATGGGACGGAAGGGTGGAGGGTGTATGGGAAGAGATGGATGGATTGAATTTTTGGATTGGTTTCCAATTGTTGCCTATGCAAGAGGCTGCATAGGCCTATTTATAGTAATTACAAACTGAATTTACATTTCATTACAAGTGTCTGTCATCTGGATTTTCATTTCATTTGCTGTGTATCCGTAAATGCTGCAGGTGGTGCTGACACTGGATTTGATCTGTCTGACAAAAGTTTCACTGTATTGAAGCATGCGGCATACGTGTCGCTGGAGTATGTGCTTTACAAATCCCGGTAAAAGAGGCGATCTAAATGCTTTATGTAGGATAGCCTAGGTGTAGGCTTTGACTTTTGCTCATTATTTAATGCAAAGAATTTTTATATGTGATAAGCTTTAGCTTTAGCCATTTTCTTTGACTTTGTTGTACTTGTTTCTTGAATTTTTAATTCAAAGAGGCTTGATGCAGTCCTGATGAAAAGTGCCGATAAGTCTCAAAGCAACACGTGGTTGTTTTTGCCGTTATCACGTGGCCGTGGTCGCGGGTACGGGAACTTTGCTTGATAGGGATGCATTTAACACATATTCTTCTGGATGACTGTTGGAGATCTGCATAAGTGCATCAAGATACTTTGTGGAAAATTGAGTGGCATTGAATTGCATACGTCTGGAGGAAAGGAAGCTTTATTCTTGCAAGGATGCTGTCATCTCTGAAGTATTTTCTGCTTCATCATTCCAGTTATTATTTCGTATTTCACCATGAAATAACTAGATTAATTCTTCACGAAATTTTTCTGAAATGTCAAAAGAAATATCTTCATAGGCATTGAGGATTTGATTTAATGCATGATGTCCAGATTTAGAAGGAGGCTCTGCAAGGTCGTCAGCAATACAGACTACTCACCGACTGTCACACCAAACATAGCAATATGTGCTTGCAAATTCGAGATGTCCTCTTAAATTGAGAAATCTTTGATATTGATCAGAGGCTGGATCATAATGCTGGAGACGTTCTAAGCTATATTCCCTTGTAGCAACTTCATGAGATTCATACCACTGCGGTGGATAATTAAACAGGAGATGTTCAAAATCATTTAAAGTAAGAATGAATTTTTTGCAAATTAAATCTCCTTCTTCAAAATTCATGATGCTCCATAACTGATAAGGCTGATAAAACCGTATTTCCGATCTTTCTCCCAAACTGGATGAAATTGTGATAAAAAACTGTCAGTTTGTGACTCCAAGGCTGCGAAGGGCATGGCGCACAATTGTAGGGAGCTGCTGTATTAATTCAAAATCATCTCTGGATAAAGAAAATCTTTGGACTAGGCCTTGCTCGATATAAGAGATGTCTACTGCATGTGATGGTAGGAACAACTTGGGAAAACCAGTTACCTAGCTGATATATTGCGCTTTGAACATTAAGCGCTCCTTGATCTGACAAGAAAGAGTTTCTTCTTTTATCCGTGTAGCAAGATCATTTGGAAGGGTTGTGTTAACCTTTTCTAGGAGGTTGATTCTGGATGTTTTTTCATCAGCATAAGTAGATAACAGTGCTCTTTGATAGATGTTATGACACATCAGAATTTGTGTTTCTAAATCCTTGATATGGGTTACAATTTTGGATAAGGTTTTTCTAGTATTTTTTCTTTTATTGGAAAGGATAGCACTCCAATGAGCATTGATAAGTTCTTGAGAGGTGATGGATACTCCTGGATTGAAAAAAGGAATGGTCATTTGTTGGGATGTTGGTATGGAGGAAGAGCTAGATTCATCAAGAGGCGCTTTGCTTTTGCAAGAACTTGATGCCATAATGACAAAGGAACCCTGGAGAAGAATATGAACTAAAAATCTGGATTACATGGCAATATTTGAAATGAAGTCATCAGAGGGATGATTTATTTTATTTGAGGCTGGATTTAATTATTCAAATTCAAAAATTAATTCTTTATTATTTATGACAGTTTTAAGGCCTGTAGAATCAATTTGAAACGGCTATAACATTTGTAGAAAAGGATTTCCAAGGATAACATCATTATTTAAATCCTTTCCTAAAAAGAAATTTGTCTTTATGGAGATTTCATTTTTACAGACATTAACATCTTTTAATTTGTATTTGATAAGCAGTTTTTTATTAGCCGTAGCTAGATTGAGTTTATTTTTGTTTTTAGATAATATTTTCTCGGGATTAATCCTTCCCTTATGACATTGACATTTGCACCACTATCAAGTAAGCACCGGGTCTTAATAGAGAATTTTTTATCTGAATTGTGACTTGGGTTTTCTACTTTTGAAATGGATTTCTGGATAAAGAATTGATGAAATTTTTTAAACTGTCATCAAAGTTTTCTTGATTTTCAATGTCATTATAGTTTTCGTCATTTTCAATTTTTCCATTATTTTCTTGATAAGTTTTTAGTATATAAAATTCAAGGTTCTCAACTCGTTGTTTGAGGTCTTGAAGTTCAATTAAGTTTTGTTTGAAAAAATTTATTTCTTGCCTTTGATTATTAGTTTCTTTATGAAGGTCTAGAATTGACAAGTGAGGAGCAACATTTTGCTCTCTTAATCTGTCTAAGACAGTTTTAATGCTAAATTGTTCAGGTAAAGTATTTATGTTAGTAGCTTTTCCTTTTTTATTGCCTTTATTTATTGTCTGTATTTTTTCAAAGTATTTATTTTTTAATTCTTCATCTTTAAGATCTTTAAACATTTCTAGCACCAATTCTTCAGGGGCAGAGAGCATGTTTAAGGATAAAGAAGAAGAAGTAGATTCATACTGAATTTCACTATCAAATATTTTGCAATGACATGTATTAGAAGAATGAGAAAAAGAATTGTCTGTATCCGATGTTTCTAAGGGTCCTTTTAAAATAGTTTTGAGTTCTTTTTCTGTTTTAACTTTTAGTTTTGGGCAATCAGGGGCTATATGGCCTTTTTCTTTACAATTATAGCACTGTATTTCTTTTGTTTTTGTTTAGGGTAGGAAGAAGGTGGATTTCCTTTCGTATAAAATTTGTTTGATTCTTCATAAGGATTCCGATGAAATGATTTTTTATGATATCTTCTCGAGGGCATGTAATATCGTGGTGTTGAAAATTGTTTTGATTTTCTTTTTTGATAATTTCTATTTAAATTTTGCTTTTCCTTTTGGCTTGAAGGACAATTAATGTTTCCATGCCAAATTGATAACAGAAATCACCAAGTTCATATTTACTGATTCTTTTTTATTTTCAATTTACCGTTTGAGTTTGATCTCATTGCATAATGAAAAGCCAACTTTATTAATTTTTTGGATTAGATCTCCATATGTATACATGGCATAATTCAAATTTCCATAGTTTTTGGAATCAATTCTTCTCTAACCTTTTCTGCAAAAAGTTTAGGAAGTCCTGATATAAAATTTTCTTTCCAGAATTCTGAATTGCTTGAATCAATTGTATAAAGTTTTGATAAGAAAACATCTTTATACCAATGAAAATCAGATAATGTTGGGCATGATAAATTAATTAATTGAGTTTTTAATTTTTCTTCTACATTCATATAATTTCCAACAAAATGTTTAATTATATTGCTAATAAGCATATAAACAGAATCAGGGATCATTTGTCCTTGAGGGGTAATGTAGGATTTCCGGATGGATCTCTTTTTACTGCATTTAGAATAGCTTGTCTTTCTATATCTGATAAATATTTTTCCCACCAGCCAATTGATTGTCCAGTAAATCCAAGGACAACTGCATTTGCTACATGTTTGTGATTATTACCGGCAGCTATGATAGTAGAAGCATATATCATCATTTGCTGGCATACTTGGATGATTTGATAGTCAGATAATCCATCTACACTCCATTCTTATATTGATGAGCTTTCAACTTTAAGACCATTTAAAGTAGCTTGTTCTTCGAATTGAAGATCAACTGGAGTCGGTCGTGGATAATAATTTTTTGTTTTAGCTGTAGTAACAATTGGTTTTTGTCTTTTAAATATTTTATTGAGTTGTAGAGAGTCTTGATGGTTTTGATCATCTTGATGTTCTTCTTGAGAAGTTTCTTCAGAATCTATGGCTTCGAAATCGGAGCCAGAATTAGAATTTTTAGAAGTTGAGCCGAAAACATTTATAGAATTTTCAGCTTTTTGATCTTTATTTTCTTGAAGTTTTATGTTAGTAAAACTGTGTGATAATTGATTAATGAGTTCATCTGAGAATTTTAAAGGTTTCTTTTCCAACTTTATATCCCTTAGGATCTCACCCTGAAAACCTAAAGTTTGTGTCTTAATTCCTTTTTGAGAAGAGGATGCTTATGGATTTTGAAAATAGTTTCCACTTTATCTTCAATTTTATTGGTTTGTTGACCAATAGTATGAAGGTTAATATTCGTATAATTATTTTGTTCTAAAACATGATATAAGTTTGATTTATAAACAAAATCAGTTTTACCTTTATCTCCTTGGATTTTTGCCACATCTTTTATGGGTACGGCTGAAGTATCTTTATAAATGATTTGACGTAGAGGAGGTTGTATAGATTCTTCAGTTCTTTGGGGAGAAGAACTGGTTGAAGCTATAATCCATGATGAACTTAATTTCGTTATCATATTTATGGATAAATCTTCAATATTATACCTTTTCTTCATGGCTAATTTAAGCCAATCAAAGAAATAAATGTTTCTTTCATCATCATGCATATATTTGTATTTTTTTTCTTTTAAGAAGTGTTTATGTTCTGGCGAAATATATTTAAAGAATGATTTTGTCAAAGGATGAGCGGCTAAATTCTTTTTTAACATTTCTTTATCAACGTCAAAACTTTCAAGAACATTTATATTGAAATCGGATTCTGAAGGATTGTATGTATGGGATGGAGAAGATTGATAAGAAGGATAAACGAGTCCTGTAGGCCTCAAATCTATAAGAGGTGGTTCCTGTATGGAAGAGCCTACAACAGAGGGAGGATGAGAATAAGACTTTTTAGAGGGTTGATAAACTATAGGAGTTGTATTTCGAAAATCTGTTTGGAAATTTATTTCAACACTTCCATCTTCATGTTCAATTATTGTTTATATGTCTTGATTTTCTTTAGATTTTTCTGGTTGAGCATTTTCTAAAAGCCATTTACCTGATAAATTGATATCATTCCACTATATGAGTTTGGGAATATTAACTTTATTTTTTAAATTGGTTTGGAATAAGGTAGTCATACCTTTAGCTTGATTTGAATAGGCTATGCCTGGGACCACTGAATTTATGAGTTTATAATAAACTCTATAAACGGGGGCAAGATTTTGATTATGAGGATTCATATCAAAACCTTTTGTCTGGATGGCTAAAGTGAGGGCTTCATGTGCACCTGGATCTGTAAGAGAAATAGAGAAATTGGGAAAACAGTTGAAGAAAGTAGAGCCATTAGCCAAACTTAATTCAACCATTCCTATTAATGAATCACTGAATTTTTTATGTCTTGTATCTTGGACATAGATGAGAGCTTCCGTTCTAAGTCCAAGTCTTGTTAAAGGCTTTAAAGCAACTTGCACCAAGCCAAAATGGATATAATTATATGTTTTAGCATATTCTTTTATTTCATGGGGCTTAATTAAAGAAAGATGCTGAATATTACTAGTAATGGATTCAGTTTGTTCAATACTTTTTATTTTATAACTTAATTTTAATTGAAAACTGTTGGAAGTCGGTGGATCTCGTGGATAGATTTTCAAAACTTTTAACCCACTTGACACAGGGATCAACTATCCATAAGACCAAAACCTAATCCAGGATGCATTACCCTCAATCTCGTGACCATGTACAGTAAATATTCTACCAGCACTAAACATCCAAAATAATCTACGACATGCAAGAAGTAGATCATACCTTTGGAGATCCGCAGTGCTCTAATGGATTTCTTTAACACCTCTTAGCCTTCCACGCTATGACCCGAATTGGATTTCTTTTCTCAAGAAGAATGGTGGAATCTTCAGGAGAAAATCCCAACTTGAAACTCCAAGGAACTAGAAGAAAGAAGGAGAGAGTAACTCGTGCAACTCTTGCACGAAAGGGTTTTGGGCATGAGGGAGAGTCATATTGGACATCCAAGAGATTTTATAGACTTTCAAATCTCTCCCTTGTCTAATTGAAATAGAAGTCTTACTTCCAAAGCAATTAGCAGCTTTCTCCTTTCCAAACTCTTATTTCTAGAGTTCAAGTCGGATTAGTGTTTTCCAATATCTTGGGCTAGCGTGGGGACCACTAGGGATTCCTTAGAAAGCTGGCTCCAACTGGAACACCGCGACCCCACATCTCATATGCAATCCGGGCCCACAGTTAATTGCAAATAACACCAGTATATAAATGCAATTGCACTCCAGTCTTAGGAATAAATTACAATGAAGACCCTAAACTTCCCAATTACCACAAGTAGGCCCCTTTATCAATATCCGTGGATTAATTGGAATAAATCCATCTCTTCTAATCTAAGTTCCACATCTTATTATCCTTGAGCCCCAATTAATCATAGTAATCATCAGTACATTCAATTAACTCTTAATTGAGATGGGTGCGCACTTACTAATGACAAATCCATTAATTGGCACAAGGGGATAATAAAGATAGATTCCATCTTGATCATTCAACGTTCCCACAGTTCTACTACCATATACCCAAGACACCGAGGTGTTAAACTATAGTCGGCCTCACTCATTGGTGACTCAAAGCAAATGAATAGATAGAAACTTGAGTTCGTCAATGTCTCAGGATTGAGAGCCTATTGCTAGGGAATTATGAGAGTATACCTTATTATTGAGACGGAATTCCATAAGGTGCATCCCATGGTCCTTCAATACATCTAATGTACCAGCACCGTGACCCAGAATCTTACATTCTGATGATCGAGACAAATCACACTATCTCATAGTGATCAAAGTGCTGCAACCTTATCAAATGAGATGCCCAATCTCCTTACTGGTTGTGAAGCTATTTTAAGTATAAGATTTGTGACATATATCTCCCCGCGTGTGGATCTCATCCATGCACATATATCACATCTAATATACTAATGGGATCCGGTTCAACTCATGAACAATGTCATACGTATTAGTTATGTGCATGAAGTAGTAAAATAACATTCATCTCATGAAAGTAAAGCATGATTTTATTGATAAATAAAGAAATTAATCAATTTATTACATCAACTGATGGATTGAGTCCACAAAAACTTCCCACTTTATAAACTACATGTTTTTGAACAGTTGGAATTGTCCAGTCACAAATAACTTGATCTAAATCATCATAGCTAATTTCTTCACTATTTTTAATAGAGATGGAAGATAAGGAATTTGATGATGAGGAAGAAGAAAGTACAAGCTTCTTAATAAGCTTAGCCATAATTTGTATTACCGAGTTATTTTAACTAAATCCACCATAAGTATCTAACGCTTTGAGGATTTACACACCAACAACATGCCTTAAAATGCCTTCACACAGGTTAACAACGGGGATAAAAATGGCAACCTCTGCGCTCCGGGCGGAATATGATTAAAATTGCTCAATAATAACAAACACACAACTAAGTATTAAGACTTTTGACTCTCTTACTTCTGAATCAGCAATTCCATAAACAACAACAGTAAAGCACAACATATCAACAATAAGTGAAGAAATACTCACAAAGCAACTTTATTGATAATCAAAACTGATTACAAGTGAACTTGATGATACACTCCCGGGGCCAACTTGGCTCTGATACCAAAATTTTTGGAAGGGTGGAGGGTGTATGGGAAGAGATGGATGGACTGAATTTTTGGATAGGACTAGTTTCCAACTGTTGCCTTGACAAGCAATTGGACATGTCTATTTATAGCATGTTCAAACTGAATTTACATTTCATTACAATATAATTTCGTCTGTGTATACATTTCATTTACTGTATGCTGGTAAGCTGCTGCATGTGGTATTATTGCTGGATTCCAAGTGTCTGGATTGAATCGTCAAGACGGCATACGTGTTACATTTTCATACTGGTATGGATATACATTGTAGCACCAGTAGAGATCCAAACTTTTTTTTATTGGATAACCTTTTTGATGCATAGTAACAAGCCGCATTTGTTGACTTTTTCTTTTTCAAAGAACCTTTGAACTGTGGTAAGCTTCTCATCTTCATGAATAGGGATGTCCTTGTTTCGTACTTTCTAGATAAAGACGCTTTATGGCAATGGTGGTGATGGAAATTTAGATAAGTGCACCACGTGACTACGTGGTCTTCTTCTGGAAGCTTTGTGATAAGGATGCAGTAATTATTTCACTGGATAACAGGTGTCAATATCGGAAGCTTTATTCGGGCACGGATTCTTTCATTTATTCATCCTTTTTATCTTCATCTTTATCTTCATCAGTCCAGTTATTATTTTGCATTTCTCCATGAAATAACTGGATTAATACTTCACGAGACTTTTTAGAAATGTCAAAAGAAATAACTTCATAGGCATTGAGGATTTGATTTAATTCATTATGTCCAGATTTAGAAGGATGCTATATGACTGTAGTTTGTTCTGCAAGGTCATCAGCAATGCAAACTACTCGTCGACCATCACACCAAACATATCGATATGTGCTTGCAAATTCAAGATGTCCTCTTAGATTGAGAAATTTTTTATACTGATCAGAGGCTGGATCATATTGCTGGAGACATTCTAGGAAGCGAAGGGCATGGCGGACAATTGTAGGGAGCTGCTGTATTAATTCAAAATCATCTCTGGATAAAGAAAATCTTTGGACTAGGCCTTGCTCGATATAAGAGATGTCTACTGCATGTGATGGCAGGAACAGCTTGGGAAAACCAGTTGCCCAGCTGATATATTGCGCTTTGAACATTAAGCGCTCCTTGATCTGACAAGAAAGAGTTTTTTCTCTTATCCTTGCAGCAAGATCATCTGGAAGGGTTGTGTTAACCTTTTCCAGGAGGTTGATTCTGGATGTTTTTTCATCAGCATAAGTAGATAACAGTGCTTTTTGATGGATGTTATGACACATTAGAATTTGGGTTTCTAAATCCTTGATATGGGTTACAATTTTGGATAAGGTTTTTCTAGTATTTTTTTCTTTTATTGGAAAGGATAGCACTCCAATGAGCATTGATAAGTTCTTAAGAGGTGATGGATACTCCTGGATTGAAAAAAGGAATAGATATTTGTTGGGATGTTGGTTTGGAGGAAGAACTGGATTCAAGAAGAGGGGCTTTGCTTTTGCTAGAGCTTGATGCCATAATGACAAAGGAACCCTAGATAAGAATGTGAACTAAAACTGAAAATCTGGATCACATGGCAAATTTTGAAATGAAGTAGTCAGAGGGATGATGTATTTTATATGAGACTGGATTTAATTATTCAAATTCAAAAATTAATTCTTTATTATTTATGATAGTTTTAAGGCCTGTTGAATCAATTTGAAAAGGCTATAACATTTGTAAAAAAGGATTTCCAAGGATAACATCATTGTTTAAATCCTTTCCTAGAAAGAAATTTGTCTTTATGTGTATTTCATTTTTACAGACATAAACATCATTTAATTTGTATTTGATAAGGAGTTTTTTATTAGCCGTAGCTAGATTGAGTTTATTTTTGTTTTTAGATAATATTTTCTCGGGATTAATCCTTTTCCTTATGACATTGACATCTGCGCCACTATCAAGTAAGCACAGGGTCTTAATAGAGAATTTTTTTATCTGAATTGTGACTTGGGTTTTCCATTTTTGAAATGGATTTCTGGATAAAGAATTGATGAAAAATTTTAAACTGTCATCAAAGTTTTCTTGATTTTCAATGTCATTATAGTCTTCGTCATTTTCAATTTTTCCATTATTTTCTTGATAAGTTTTTAGTATGTGAAATTGAAGATTCTCAACTCTTTGTTTGAGGTCTTGAAGTTCAATTAAGTTTTGTTTTAAGAAATTTATTTCTTGCCTTTGATTATTAATTTCTTTATCAAGGTCTGGAATTGTCAGGTGAGGAGGAACATTTTGTTCTTGTAATCTATCTAGTACAGTTTTAATGCTAAATTGTTCTGGGAGAGTATGTATGGTAGCTTTTCCTTTTTTATTGCCTTTATTTATGGTCTGGATTTTTTCAAAATATTTATTTTTTAAGTCTTCATCTTTAAGGTATTTAAACATTTCTAATACCAATTCTTCTGGGGCAGAGAGCATGTTTAAGGATAAAGAAGAAGAGGCAGATTCATACTGAATTCCACTATCAAATATTTTGTAGTGACATGTATCAGAAGAATTGTCTGTATCTGATGTTACGAGGATCCTTTTAAAATAATTTTTAATTCTTTTTCAGTTTTAACCTTTAATTGTGGGCAATCAGGGGCTATATGGCCTTTTTCTTTGCAATTATAGCACTGTATTTCTTTTTGTTTTTGTTTATGATAAGAAGAAGATGGTTTTTCTTTTGTAAAAGATTTGTTTGTTTCTTTATAAGGATTGCGATGAAAGGATTTTTTATGATATCTTCGTGAGGGCATATAATATCGTGGTGTTGCAAATTGTTTAGATTTTTTTGTTGGTAATTTCTTTTTAAATTGTTCTTTTTCTTATGGCTCGAAGGACTAATTAATGGCTCCATGCCAAATTGATAACAGAAATCACCAAGTTCATATTTACTGATTCTTTTTTTATTTTCAATTTTCCGTTTGAGTTTGATTTCATTACACAATGAAAATCCAACTTTATTAACTTTTTGGATTAAATCTCCATATGTATACAAAGCATAATTCAAATTCCCATAAATTTCGGATATCAATTCTTCTCTAACCTTTTCTGCAAAAAGTATAGGAAAACCTGATATAAAATTTTCCTTCCAGAATTCTGAATTGCTTGAATCAATTGTATAAAGTTTTGATAAGAAAACATCTTTATACCAACAAAAATCAGATAATATTGGGCATGATAAATTAATTAATTGAGTTTTTAATTTTTCTTCTACATTCATATAATTTCCAACAAAATGTTTAATTATATTGCTAATAAGCACATAAACGGAATCAGGGATCATTTGTCCTTGAGGGGTAATGATAGGATTTCCAGATGGATCTCTTTTTACTGCATTTAGAATAGCTTGTCTTTCTATATCTGATAAATATTTTTCCCACCATCCATTTAATTGTCCAGTAAATCCAAGGACAACTGCATTTGCTGCATGTTTGTGATCATTACCGGCAGCTACGATAGTAGAAGCATATATCATCATTTGCTGGCATACTTGGTTGATTTGATTTTTAGATAATCCGTCTACACTCCATTCATATATTGATGAGCCTTCAAACTTAAGACCATTTAAAGTAGCTTGTTCTTCGAATTGAAGATCAACTAGAGTTGGTCGTGGATAATAATTTTTTGTTTTAGCTGTAGTAACAATTGGTTTTTGTCTTTTAAATATTTTATTGAGTTGAAGAGATTCTTGATGGTTTTGATCATCTTGATGTTCCTCTTGAGAATTTTTTTCTGAATCTATGGCTTCGGAATCGGAGCCAGAATTAGAGTTTTTAAAGGTCGAGCCTAAAACATTTATAGATTTTTCAGCTTTTTGATCTTTATTTTCTTGAAGTTTTATGTTAGTAAAACTGTGTGATAATTGATTAATGAGTTCATCAGAAAATTTTAAAGGTTTCTTTTCTAACTTTATATTCCTTAGGATTTCATCCTGAAAACCTAAAGTTTGTGTCTTAATTACTTTTTGAGAAGAGGATACTTCATGGATTTTGAAAATAGTTTCTACTTTATCTTCAATTCTATTGGTTTGTTGGCCAATAGTATGAAGGTTGATATTTGTATAATTATTTTGTTCTAAAATATGACATAAGTTTGATTCGTACACAAAGTCAGATTTTCCTTTATCTCCTCGGATTTTTGCAACATCTTTTATGGGTACGGCTGAGGTGTCTTTATAAATGGTTTGATGTAGGGGTGGATGTATAGATTTTTCAGTTCTTTGGGGAGAAGAACTGGTTGAAGCTATAGTCCATGATGAACTTAATTTTGTTATCATATTTATGAATAAATCTTCAATATTATATCTTTTCTTCATGGCTAATTTAAGCCCATCAAAGAAATAAATGTTTCTTTCATTATCATACATATATTTGTACCATTTTTCTTTTAAGATGTCTTTATGCTCAGAAGAAATATGTTTAAAGAAAGATTTTGTCAAAGGATGAGCGGCTAAATTCTTTTTTAACATTTCTTTATCAACTTCAAAACTTTCGAGAACATTTATGTTAAAATCGGATTCTGAAGGATTGTATGTATGAGATGGAGAAGATTGATAGGAAGGATAAACAAGTCCTATAGGCCTCAAATTTATATGAGGTGGTTCCTGTATAGTTTTTATTTTATAACTTGATTTTAATTGAAAACTTCCCACTTTATAGACTTCATGTTTTTGAACAGTTGGAATTGTCTAGTCACAAATAACTTGATCTAAATCATCATAGTTAATTTCTTCACTATTTTTAATAGACATGGAAGATAAGGAATTTGATGATGAGGAAGAAGAAAGTATAACCTTCTTAATAAGCTTAGCCATAATTTGTATTACCGAGTTATTTGAACCAAATCCACCACGAGTATCTAACGCTTTGAGGATATACACACCAACAACACGCCTTAAAATGCTTTCACACGGCTTAACAACGGTAATAACAATGGCTACCTCTGCGCTCCGGGCGGGATATGATTAAAATGTCTCAATAATAACAAACCCACAACTAAGTATTAAGACTTTTGACTCTCTTACTTCTGAATTAGCAATTCCTTAAATAACAACAGTAAAGCATAACATAACCAAAATAAGTGAAGAAATACTCACAAATCAACTTTATTGATAATCAAAACTGATTACAAGTGGACTTGATGACACACTCTGTCACGCCCCCAAAACTGGGCCGGATCCAAACCCGGTTCCAGGGGTGTGAGAATTGGGGCCAATTAAAATTTTTCTAAACATAAACAGCACGGGCCCCAATTCCGGGTGGATCGAAGTCCTTCGTGAGGCTATGCTTGGTGATCAAGCAACCATAATCACACGCGGAACTAAAATCCATACTCATCGCAGACGGATATCACATAACAACCATGTAACAAATCTCATTAATAATAAAATCAAGGTCAAGTGCTTCGAAGCATAACAATTAAAGTTATAATTTCAAAACAAATAAATTTAATTAAATAAGCTAATGGCCCAAAAATGGCCTTATTACGTAATCTAAGTTTTCGAACTCTGCACCGCACTGGGACACCTCAGGTGATGTCATCGGTGTTCCACTCAACAACTCCGCCATCCGCCGGAATTTCCTGCGTAGCCTGACCCTTCGGTTTGGCACCGGTAACGGAACCTAGACACCCAAAAGTAGTGGGTCAGATTGACATAATCTGGCAAGAGAGTAAGCTGCAACAATGGATTAATCAACTGAATTAAATGATATATTCGTTAAGAACCAAAATAAATTAGATGCAAACCCCATTGGCATGAATGCACAGAAACGGGTATTCCCACAGATAAATATACAGAAACGGGTAAATCCCGCATACAGATAACAGAAACGGGTAATCCCGCAAATAATAACAGAAACGGGTAATCCCGCAGATAATAACAGAAACGGGTAATCCCGCAAATAATAACAGAAACGGGTAATCCCGCAGATAATAACAGAAGGCATAGCTGCATACTATTATCCACAGTACACGCTGACCCGATGGCGTACGTCCACCTCCGAACTGCAGTCGGTCAGATATATATATGTATATAAATATACATACTTACAAATACATACGTATACAGATGCAAAATGAACCATGATATGAAACCCTTAATCCCAACATTCAATCCAATACCATTTTGAGTACTTAAAATTAAAAGTGTATTATGAACATGTGTCAATTCAAATTATTGAGGGTAAGCACTAATCCACCAACGGTCAAGTTAGATAAATATGCACATGAGAACTAACTCTCTATCATAATGGAAATATGAGTCCACGATGCCGATATACTACTTTTGGTACCTATCATGTGGTGCATCCCGAACCTCACATTCTCATTCTGCATCTAGTCTAATTCTCATGTGAACATTCAACTAACATTCCTAAAGGACATAATTCATCTAATCCAATTATATATAATTAGTGTGTTTTACAAATTAGGTAAAAGATGTTCAATTTCTGAATCCAAAGTTAAATCAAGTTACGTTCAAAAGGGGAAAGAAAATAATTAATTCCTTAATATCATTGTTGTGCACAAATTCACATTATCATTTTATGCAAAACAGAAGGTACAAATTTCGGATCCCAAATTGAAATCTAACTCAATTAAGATTCCAATTTAAAATTATAAATACATTCTATTTACGGTTTAATCGCTACTAAATACATTTTTATTTTATTTCAATCAACCTAAATGAACACTAATCAAAATTTCATAATTCTAAATTAAGTTTATAAATAATCCAAAATACATTTCTAATAACATCAAATTAAAATTAATTTAATAAAACCTAATCTCCATTAAAATACTAAACCATTAATCAAAACTTAACCCTTTAATCCTTTATAAGAATATCCTAACCTAATTATTTACTTAGTAATATTATGTACAAATATATATATTTAATAATATATATACATTTTTTTTAAAGAATGGACTGACGGGCCCAGACCCGACCCAGGCCCAGGCCAGCCAGGCCGGGCCCAGCCAGCGAGGCAGGCCCAGCCCGCCTGGGCAGCGCTGCCGCCTGGGCGGCGGCGGCTCAGAATATATATATATATATTTTTAACAAAACTTAATATAAATCACCCTTATAATTTTTTTTGAGAAAATCAAATCACACTATTACCCTCTAAAAGCCATTAAACCAACAAGAAGAAATCATGCTCAAAGTATGTAAATCAACAAGCAACTAAAACATATTGCAAACACCAAAAACCATTGTTCCAACTATCCACTTGCCTGGATCTCGAAGCCAAAAGCAAATCTGAAGAGTAGAAGATCCAACCTTGGTTTCCCCCTGGAGAACTTTTAGGGCTTGGTTGCAGAAGAGAGGAAGAAGATGGAAGAATGGGGAAAAAACCCTAAGAGTAGAGTTTATATAAAAGAGGGGATTTTTCTAAATTACAAAGAAGGGCCTCCTGCTTTCTAGTGGGTTTTAAGAAATTTCAAAAAGAGTCCTCTGGCCCAAAAAGGGTCCATTAACTCAGGCCCCACTTGTGTTAAACCGATCTATTGACCCTCTTAACCCAACTCAAACCCGACAAACCGGTATGACCCAATATAAAAATTCAGGACTTGACATCTCACCCCCCTTAAAGGACATTTGGTCCTCCAAATGACTAACATACCTCAGGAAAAAAAAGGGCGGCTACTGACATTGCACTTGCAACGGCTCATATTGCAACACGTGCGAATGGTCTGCTATATACTTCCTCAACATAACAACATGGAAGGTGTTATGAACACCCGACAGCTCTGGTGGCAATGCTAACCGATAAGCCACGTCATTAACCTTACTGATAATCTAGAATGGTCCCACATATCTTCCGGAGAGTTTTCCTTTTTGCCCAAACCGTAAAGTACCACGTGTAGGTAATACCTTCAAAAATACATGGTCACCAATCTCAAACTTTAACTCTCCCTCTTTTATCGGCATAACTCTTTTGACGACTATGGGCAACCTTCAACCTTTCCCGAATCTGTCTTATCTTGTCACTGGACTCTCCAATGGTCCATGAAAACCACGAGCTCCAAAATTCGACCAACATACAGGGGTTCAACATTTTCTCCCGTACAAAGCTTCAAAAGGTGACATGGCAATGCTAGAATGGTAACTGTTGTTGTACACAAATTCACATAGAGCCAAGCTTTCATCCCAACTAGTCTCGAAATCCAAGACACATGCCCTTAGCATATCCTCCAGTGTTTGGTTTGTCCACTCTGTTTGTCCGTCTCTTTGGGGATGATAGGCTGGAAATAAAGATCCATATCTTCCAAACAATGAATCCAAAAGCATTCTGCAATTAATCCTCCAGTGAACGCTGCTTTTCTACTTAGAGCATCTGCTACTACATTAGCTTCTCCTGGATGGTACTTCAACCCGAAATCGGAATTCCTAATATACTTCATCCATTTCCTTTGTCTCATATTCAAATCACCCCGTGTGAAGAGATATTGGAGGCTTTATGGTCCGAATGCACTTCAAAAGTGGCTCCGTAAGGATAATGTCTCCATATCTTCAAAGCAAAGACCACTGCTGCTAGCTCCAAGTTATGAGTTGCATACTTTCGTTTATGTTCCTTCAACTGTCGAGACCCATACGCTGCTACCTTCCAATGTTGCATGAGAACACAACCAAGTCCAACTCCAGATGCATTAGTGTAAATCACAAAACCATCATCACCAGCAGGTAAGGTCAAAATAGGGGCTGTGGTCAACCTTCTTTTCAACTCCTGAAAACTTTGTTCACAATCCTCATTCCACACAAAAGGAACTCCCTTACGAGTCAATCTCGATAATGGGGCTACTATTGAGGAAAATCCTTCCACGAATCTACGATAATAACCTGCGAGGCCTAGGAAACTTCGGATCTCCGACACTGTTTTTGGTCTATCCCACTTTACAACTGCTTCAATCTTCGCTGGGTCCACTGCTAAACCTTCCTTAGAGATGATGTGACCAAGAAATCCTACCTGTTCCAACTAAAGTTCACATTTACTTGACTTAGCACACAATTGGTGTTCCCTTAATAACTGCAATGAAGTACGAAGATGCTGAGCATGCTCTTCCCGACTCTTCGAATATACAAGTACATCATCAATAAACGCCACCACAAACTTATCCAAGTACTGTGCAAAAACCCTATTCCTCATAGCCATAAAAGCTGCTGGCGCATTTGTCAACTCAAACGACATCACCAAAAATTCGTAGTGACCATATCTAGTTCTGAATGCAGTTTTTGGAATATCTTGATCTCGTAGCCTCAACTGATGATATCCTGACCTCAGATCAATCTTAGAAAAATATTGACCACCTTGCAATTGATTAAACAATTCATCGATTCACGGTAGAGGGTACTTATTCTTGATGGTCACTTGATTTAGTTGTCTATAATCAACGCACATTCTCATATAACCATCCTTTTTCTTCACAAATAACACTGGAGCTCCCCAAGGAGAGAAACTCGGTCTAATAAAACCCTTGTTTAACAACTCCTGCAATTCCTCTTTGAGTTGTATCAACTCATTCTATAAGGGGCATTCGAGATCGGAGTTATGCCAAGCACAAGCTCAATTACAAAGTCAATCTCACGGACCAGCTGTAATTCAGGAATATCATCGGGAAAAACATCCAGAAACTGAGATACCACTGGTATCTCCTCCACCACTTTAGTCCGTTTATCCTCCGTGATAAACGCTATATACCCCTCATAACTTTTCCTCAACAACTTTATAGCCTTAATAATTGAAATCATACGAATAACAACCTTCTTCTTTGATCTCACAATTGCACCTTGTGTCATCATCAACTATAACTTAGTTGTTTTTTGTCTCCAACACTTAGTTGTAGGGTGATTATTGCCACAAATGCCACAAGACTCCCTCTTTTGCTTATTAAATTGGTACTGTGAAACCGAAGACGGAGTAACTTTTTTCTGGATGTTTTTCCCGAAGATATTCCTGAATTACAGCTGGTCCGTGAGATTGACTTTGTAATTGAGCTTGTGCTGGGCATAACTCTGATCTGTCACGCCCCCAAAACTGGGCCGGATCCAAACCCGGTTCCAAGGGTGTGAGAATTGGGGCCAATTAAAATTTTTCTAAACATAAACAGCACGGGCCCCAATTCCGGGTGGATCGAAGTCCTTCGTGAGGCTATGCTTGGTGATCAAGCAACCATAATCACACGCGGAACTAAAATCCATACTCATCGCAGACGGATATCACATAACAACCATGTAACAAATCTCATTAATAATAAAATCAAGGTCAACTGCTTCGAAGCATAACAATTAAAGTTATAATTTCAAAACAAATAAATTTAATTAAATAAGCTAATGGCCCAAAAATGGCCTTATTACATAATCTAAGTTTTCGAACTCTGCACCGCACTGGGACACCTCAGGTGATGTCATCGGTGCTCCGCTCAACAACTCCGCCATCCGGCGGAATTTCCTGCATAGCCTGACCCTCCGGTTCGGCACCGGTAACGGAATCTAGACACCCAAAAGTAGTGGGTCAGATTGACATAATCTGGCAAGAGGGTAAGCTGCAACAATGGATTAATCAACTGAATTAAATGATATATTCATTAAGAACCAAAATAAATCAGATGCAAACCCTAATGGCATGAATGCACAGAAACGGGTATTCCCGCAGATAAATATACAGAAACGGGTAAATCCTGCATACCGATAACAGAAACGGGTAATCCCGCAAATAATAACAGAAACGGGTAATCCCGCAGATAATAACAGAAACGGGTAATCCCGCAAATAATAGCAAAAACGGGTAATCCCGCAGATAATAACAGAAGGCACAGCTGCATACTATTATACACAGTACACGCTGACCCGATGGCATACGTCCACCTCCGAACTGCAGTCGGTCAGATATATATATGTATATAAATATACATACTTACAAATACATACGTATACAGATGCAAAATGAACCATGATATGAAACCCTTAATCCCAACATTCAATCCAATACCATTTTGAGTACTTAAAATTAAAAGTGTATCATGAACGTGTGTCAATTCAAATTATTGAGGGTAAGCACTAATCCACCAACGGTCAAGTTAGATAAATATGCACATGAGAACTAACTCTCTATCACAGTGGAAATATGAGTCCACGATGCCGATATACTACTTTTGGTACCTATCATGTGGTGCATCCCGAACCTCACATTCTCATTCTGCATCTAGTCTCATTCTCATGTGAACATTCAACTAACATTCCTAAAGGACATAATTCATCTAATCCAATTATATATAATTAGTGTGTTTTACAAATTAGGTAAAAGATGTTCAATTTCTGAATCCAAAGTTAAATCAAGTTACGTTCAAAAGGGGAAAGAAAATAATTAATTCCTTAATATCATTGTTGTGTACAAATTCACATTATCATTTTATGCAAAACAGAAGGTACAAATTTCGGATCCCAAATTGAAATCTAACTCAATTAAGATTCCAATTTAAAATTATAAATACATTCTATTTACGGTTTAATCGCTACTAAATACATTTTTATTTTATTTCAATCAACCTAAATGAACACTAATCAAAATTTCATAATTCTCAATTAAGTTTATAAATAATCCAAAATACATTTCTAATAACATCAAATTAAAATTAATTTAATAAAACCTAATCTCCATTAAAATACTAAACCATTAATCAAAACTTAACCCTTTAATCCTTTATAAGAATATCCTAACCTAATTATTTACTTAGTAATATTATGTACAAATATATATATTTAATAATATATATACATTTTTTTTAAAGAATGGACTGACGGGCCCAGACCCGACCCGGGCCCAGGCCAGCCAAGCCGGGCCCAGCCAGCCAGGCCGGGCCCAGCCAGAGAGGCAGGCCCAGCCCGCCTGGGCAGCGCTGCTACCCAGCAACAGATGCTGCCAGGCGGCAGCGCTGCTGCCTGGGCGGCAGGTGCTGCCAGGGCAGCGCTGCCGCCTGGGCGGCGGCGGCTCAGAATTTTTTTTTTTTAACAAAACTCAATATAAATCACCCTTATAATTTTTTTTGAGAAAATCAAATCACACTATTACCCTCTAAAAGCCATTAAACCAACAAGAAGAAATCATGCTCAAAGTATGTAAATCAACAAGCAACTAAAACATATTGCAAACACCAAAAACCATTGTTCCAACTATCCACTTGCCTGGATCTCGAAGCCAAAAGCAAATCTGAAGAGTAGAAGATCCAACCTTGGTTTCCCCCTGGAGAACTTTTAGGGCTTTGTTGCAGAAGAGAGGAAGAAGATGGAAGAATGGGGAAAAAACCCTAAGAGTAGAGTTTATATAAAAGAGGGGATTTTTCTAAATTACAAAGAAGGGCCTCCTGCTTTCTAGTGGGTTTTAAGAAATTTCAAAAAGAGTCCTCTGGCCCAAAAAGGGTCCATTAACTCAGGCCCCACTTGTGTTAAACCGATCTATTGACCCTCTTAACCCAACTCCAACCCGACAAACCGGTATGACCCAATATAAAAATTCAGGACTTGACACACTCTCGGGGGCCAACTTGGCTCTGATACCTGATCGTGAGTTCCAAGTGCAGAACCGCGATGTAGTAATAAAATTGGTGAGACCAGGTCGATTCTCAGGGAGCAATGTGTTTAAGGTATTTTTTTTCAACTTGACTTGCCTTAAAATAAAAATCTAAAACTAACCTAATTAAAATCTAACAAATACAAGTGTCCTACTTACCAAAATTAAATTAGTTACAAATCAATGAAAGAAACTTTCCTAAATCTAAAATTCCTAAAATAAAACTAAAGTTGCTGCAAAACTAAAACACAGGTTAGAACTTCCAAAAATAAAAACTAAAATTAGAAACTAACTAAACTAAACAATGTTAGAAATAAAATAAACAAAAGTTAGGAACTTTCCTAAGTTAGAATTTCCAAAACTAGTAAACTTTCCAATTTAAAATCTTCAATTAAAATAATTTTAGAAAGATATTTAATTTTGGAAATTAACTAAAACAATCAAAAACATAAAACTAAAAACAAAATTAAAATTAGAAAGTTAATAAAATTAGTAATGCAATGCATCCCATGAGATGCTGAAAAATTCTAAGTCTGAAAAACTAGTATGCTGATGCAAATATTATGCATGATTTGAACTATTCTAATGCATCCTAAATTTAAATTTCATGGCTGAAATTTATGCTCTACTGATGCAAGAAACTAACCAAAAAAAAAAAAAAAAAACAGAAGTGAAAAAGGATCTAAAACGAAAAAGTTATGAATGCATGAATATGACAACTTTGCAAAATTCTGTGCAGGAATTCCGATTCAGGTTGACTGATTGACAAAGTTTAAGCCTCTGGTTCACAAGGCTTCCGAAATTATTTTGATCTGAAATTTTTGGAAATGAAAGACCACATCCTAAAATTTAATATTGCCAAGTTTCAAAGAAAAATATTGTGATTTGACTGGTCTACCCACTTCGAACTTTTTGCAAAAAACTATTTTTTTGCAGTTTGCTGAAACTGTTTTAAGTTGTGCTGTTCGTATATTAAATCCAAATTTAATCATTAGATTCAGATCTGAAGGCTTAATTTTCATCAACTTAAATTTGCACAAAATCTTATGACATGAAAATATATGCAATGATTCCTAATCCAACCATCAAACTATGCAAAAACAAAACTTAAAATCAATGTGAATGTAACAAGAAAAATAACAAAAGTGCAGAAAATAACATAAAATTGCAGAAGTCAAAGGCAGTATATTCGTTCAAATTCTCCCTTAGTCTAGGCCTAATAATTTCTTAAAGTATGCTCTTTATTTGGGTCGTCAATCCAAACAAGAAAAACAAAAATCAAGCAATCATACAACTATAAGAATAAGAAGAATAAGAAGATGAATATTATTGAACTAGTATGACAATCCTTTACATAAGATGAAAAAAAAATTAAACCAAAAGATTATACATACTAGGATGGAAAAGAATTCCTCCTTCTAGTTGATCTTCAAGGTTGGTGGTGTGGCTTTAGGGCTAAGCCTTCTTGATGACTTGAGATGGAGAGACAAGAGAAGGAGAGATGGAGTGTAGAAATCTAGAGGTGGGAGGTGGGTAATTCTTCCATGAAGAATACGGGAGAAGGGTGCCCTATTTATACTTTTTCAAGTCCTACTCCTTCTCAAACTTTAAAATATGAAAAATAATTAAAAAAAATGAAAGAAAAAAGGGCTCCAACCAATGCTTTGGACGTGCAATATCCTTGGGGATTTTTTTTCTTTTTGTTTTTCTCTTCTTTCCTTGTTTGCTTTCTCTAGAAGTCCCTCTTGGATGCTTCTTTCCTTTTTTGTCATTGCCACCTTGCATTCAGATCTTTTGAGAGATAAAATAGGGATAAGAATCCTCTCTTAAAATCAAACTTGGCCCACATGAGGTGTAGAACTTCCCCTTTTATCTCTTTGCATCGTCAACTTTCCTTTTTTGGAAAGTTCTCCTTGTTGGCTTCTAACTTGAAGAGATCTTTGAAGATAACCCTCTTGATTTTTTTTTCCTTTTCTTTTTCAACCAAATCTGATCCAAATCTCTTTTCGACGTGGAATAGCTTGCTTGGATATTTTTTTGCCTTTTTTTTTCAATTAAATCTTCTCCTTCTCAAAAAAGAACACCTATGTGGCTTTCTTTGTCCATCTCTGATGAGATATTCTTCAAATTCTCTTCAAAATCTCTTGAAAATGTGCAACAAATAAATGGACCCCATCTTGGATGTTTTAAAAGTGTGCCTCACACATGTGCATGCGTGTGTGGGACCATGAAGCTAACTTTTTACAATTTTCTTCCAATTTCCTTTTCTCTTCAATTCTGCTCTCCTTTTTCTTAAAAATCAATTCCTTGCCTCAATTCTTTACAAATGGGACCCATATAATCAATTTCCTACAAAACAGATGTGAATTCATGTGAAAAGGCAATTTTACCCCTAGGATCGCTAATGCATGACTGTGGACCCATATCTCTTGAAATGATAATAAAAATGTACATCATTCTTCGTGATTTTTATGAATGAACTAATGATGAAGAGAATTCAATTTATTTCATGAGAAAATTAATTTCACAAAACTTTCCAAAAATAGACTTTCCAAAAATAACAGGTTTCATGAATTTATGCAAAAAGTATGATTTTTAAGCAATTTATGCAGAAAAATATAAAAATGAATTTAAAATGAATTAACCCATGATATCACACTAAATGAGGCTCTTTCAAGTGAATAAGTCCTTAAAATGGGTCAAATTGTGTATGAAAATATGCATTTTTAAAGACTCATCAATACCAAAATGGGACGGAAGGGTGGAGGGTGTATGGGAAGAGATGGATGGACTGAATTTTTAGACTGGTTTCCAATTGTTTCCTTGACAAGCAGCTGGACATGCCTCTTTATAGTAATTTCAAACTGAATTAACATTTCATTACAACTTTATTTCAAATGTTTTTACATTTCATTTACTGTATGCTGAGAAGCTACTGCATGTAGTGTTGCTGGCGCTGGATTCCATGAGTCTAAATTGAATGGCCAAAATGGCATACGTGTTATGTTTCCGTACGGTTATGGATATGCATGTTAGCACCAGTAGTGGTTATTGGAAAACTTCATAGAGCAAGCCGCAATTGTTGACTTTTTCTTTGAATAAGAACCTTTGAACCGTGGTAAGCTTCTTATCTTCATGAATAAGGATGTCCTTGTTTTGTACTTTATAGATAAAGATGCTTTATGGCAATGGTGGTGATGGAAATTTTGATAAGTGCACCCGTGACTACGTGGTTTTCTTCTGGAAGATAGGGATGCAATAATTATTTCACTGGATAACAGGTGTCAAATCGGAAGCTTTATTCGGGCACGGATTCTTTCATTTATTCATCCTTTTTATCTTCATCTTTATCTTCATCAGTCCAGTTATTATTTTGCATTTCTCCATGAAATAACTGGATTAATGCTTCACGAGACTTTTCAGTAATGTCAAAAGAAATATCTACATAGGCATTGAGGATTTGATTTAATTCATTATGTCCAGATTTAGAAGGATGCTGTATGACTGTAGTTTGTTCTGCAAGGTCGTCAGCAATGCAAACTACTCGCCGATCGTCACACCAAACATATCGATATGTGCTTGCAAATTCAAGATGTCCTCTTAGATTGAGAAATCTTTGATACTGATCAGAGGCTGGATCATATTGCTGGAGACGTTCTAGGCTATATGCTCCTGTAGCAACTTCATGAGATTCATACCATTGAGGTGGATAATTAAAAAGAAGATGTTCGTGATCATGTAAAAAAGAACTGCATTTCTTGCAAATTAAATCTCCTTCTTTAAACTGCATGATGCTCCATAATTGATAAGGCTAATAAAACCGTATTTCAGATCTTTCTCCCAAACTTGATGAAATTGTGATAAGAAGCTGTCTGTTTGTGACTCCAAGACAGCGAAGGGCATGGCGCACAATTGCAGGGAGCTGTTGTATTAATTCAAAATCATCTCTGGATAAAGAAAATCTTTGGACTAGGCCTTGCTCAATATAAGTGATGTCTACTGCATGTGATGGCAGGAACAACTTGGGAAAACCAGTTGCCCAGCTGATATATTGCGCTTTGAACATTAAGCGCTCTTTGATCTGACAAGAAAGAGTTTTTTCTCTTATCCTTGCAGCAAGAACATCTGGAAGGGTTGTGTTAACCTTTTCCAGGAGGTTGATTCTGGATGTTTTTTCATCAGCATATGTAGATAACAGTGCTCTTTGATGGATGTTATGACACATTAGAATTTGGATTTCTAAATCGTTGATATGGGTTACAATTTTGGATAAGGTTTTTCTAGTATTTTTTTATTGGAAAGGATAGCACTCCAATGAGCATTGATAAGTTCTTGAGAGGTGATGGATACTCCTGGATTGAAAAAAGGAATGGATATTTGTTGGGATGTTGGTCTGGAGGAAGAGCTGGATTCAAGAAGCGGGGCTTTGCTTTTGTTAGAACTTGATGCCATAATGACAAAGGAACCCTGGAGAAGAATGTGATCCTAAAACTAAAATCTAGATTACATGGCAATATTTGAAATGAAGTCATCAGAGGGATGATTGATTTTATTTGATACTGGATTTAATTATTCAAATTCAAAAATTAATTCTTTATTATTTATGACAGTTTTAAGGCCTGCAGAATCAATTTGAAAAGGCTGTAACATTTGTAGAAAAGGATTTCCAAGGATAACATCATTGCTTAAATCCTTTCCTAGAAAGAAATTTGTCTTTATGTGTATTTCGTTTTTACAGACATAAACATCATTTAATTTGTATTTGATAAGGAGTTTTTTTATTAGCCGTAGCTAGATTGAATTTATTTTTTGTTTTTAGATAATATTTTCTCGGGATTAATCCTTCCCTTATGACATTGACATCTGCACCACTATCAAGTAAGCGCAGGGTCTTACTAGAGAATTTTTTGATCTGAATTATGACTTGGGTTTTCCATTTTTGAAATGGATTTATGGATAAAGAATTGATGAAATTTTTTAAACTGTCATCAAAGTGTTCTTGATTTTCAATGTCATTATAGTCTTCGTCATTTTCAATTTTTCCATTATTTTCTTGATAAGTTTTTAGTCTGTGAAATTGAAGATTCTCAACTCTTTGTTTCAGGTCTTGAAGTTCAATTAAGTTTTGTTTTAAGAAATTTATTTCTTGCCTTTGATTATTAATTTCTTTATCAAGGTCTGGAATTGTCAGGTGAGGAGGAACATTTTGCTCTCTTAATCTGCCTAAAATAGTTTTAATACTAAATTGTTCTGGTAAAGTATGTATAGTAGCTTTTCCTTTTTTTATTTCCTTTATTTATAGTTTGGATTTTTTCGAAATATTTATTTTTTAATTCTTCATCTTTAAGATCTTTAAACATTTCTAGTACCAATTCTTTAGGAGCAGAGAGCATCTTTACAGATAAAGAAGAAGAAGAGGATTCATACTGAATTTCACTATCAAATATTTTGCAATGACATGCATCAGAAGAATTGTTTGTATCTGATGTTACTGAGGATCCCTTTAAAATAGTTTTTAATTCCTTTTCAGTTTTAACCTTTAATTGTGGGCAATCAGGGGCTATATGGCCTTTTTCTTTGCAATTATAGCACTGTATTTCTTTTTGTTTTTGTTTATAGTAAAAAGAAGATGGTTTTTCTTTTATAAAAGATTTGTTTGTTTCTTTATAAGGATTGCGATGAAAGGATTTTTTATGATATCTTCGTGAGGGCATATAATATCGTGGTGTTGCAAATTGTGTAGATTTTCTTTGCTGGTAATTTCTTTTTAAATTGTTCTTTTTCTTTTGGCTCGAAGGACTAATTAATGGCTCCATGCTAAATTGATAACAAAAGTCTCCAAGTTCATATTTGCTGATACTTTTTTGATTTTCAATTTGCCGTTTGAATTTGATTTCATTACACAATGAAAATCCAACTTTATTAATTTTTTGGATTAAATCTCCATATGTATACATAGCATAATTCAAATTTCCATAATTTTCGGATATTAATTCTTCTTTAACCTTTTCTGCAAAAAGTTTAAGAAGACCTGAAATAAATTTTTCTTTCCAGAATTCTAAATTGCTTGAATCAACTGTATAAACTTTTGATAAGAAAACATCTTTATACCAACAAAAATCAGATAATGTTGGGCAAGATAAATTAATTAATTGAGTTTTTAATTTTTCTTCTACATTCATATAATTTCCAACAAAATGTTTAATTATATTGCTAATAAGCATAAAAATGGAATCAGAGATCATTTGTCCTTGGGGGTAATGATAGGGTTCCCGAATGGATCTCTTTTTACAGCATTTAGAATAGCTTGTCTTTCTATATCTGATAAATATTTTTCCCACCAGCCGTTTAATTGTCCAGTAAATCCAAGGACAACTGCATTTGCTGCATGTTTGTGATCATTACCAGCAGCTGTGATAGTAGAAGCATATATCATCATTTGCTAGCATACTTGGTTGATTTGATTTTCAGATAATCCGTCTACACTCCATTCATATATTGATGAGCTTTCAAATTTAAGACCATTTAAAGTAGCTTGTTCTTCGAATTGAAGATCAACTGGAGTCGGTCGTGGATAATAATTTCTTGTTTTAGCTGTACTAACAATTGGTTTTTGTCTTTTAAATATTTTATTGAGTTGAAGGGGTTCTTGATGGTTTTGATCTTCCTGATGTTCCTCTTGAGAATTTTCTTCAGAATCAATGGCTTCGGAATCGGAGCCAGAATTAGAGTTTTTAGAAGTTGAGCCTAAAACATTTATAGAATTTTTCGCTTTTTGATCTTTAATTTCTTGAAGTTTTATGTTAGTAAAACTGTGTGATAATTGATTAATGAGCTCATCTGAAAATTTTAAAGGTTTCTTTTCTAACTTTATATTCCTTAGGATTTCACCCTGAAAACCTAAAGTTTGTGTCTCAATTACTTTTTGAGAAGAGGATGCTTCATGGATTTTGAAAATAGATTCTACTTTATCTTCAATTCTATTGGTTTGTTGACCAATAGTATGAAGGTTGATATTTGTATAATTATTTTGTTCTAGAACATGACATTAGTTTGATTTGTAAACAAAGTCAGATTTTCCATTATCTCCTTGGATTTTTGCAACATCTTTTATGGGCACGGCTGTGGTGTCTTTATAAATAATTTGATGTAGGGGAGGATGTATAGATTCTTTAGTTTTTTGAGGAGAAGAACTAGTTGAAGCTATAATCCATGATGAACTTAATTTTTTTACAATATTTATGGATAAATCTTCATTATTATACCTTTTCTTCATGGCTAATTTAAGCCAATCAAAGAAATAAATGTTTCTTTCATTATATCACATATATTTATACCACTTTTTTTTTAAGAAGTCTTTATGTTCTGGAGAAATATTTTTAAAGAAAGCTTTTGTCAAAGGATGAGCGGCTAGATTCTTTTTTAACATTTCTTTATCAATTTCAAAACTTTCAATAACATTTATATTGAAATCAGCTTTTGAGGGATTGTATGTATGAGATGGAGAAGCTTGATAAGAAGGATAAACAAGTCCTGTAGGCCTTAAATTTATATGAGGTAGTTCCTGTATGGAAGATCCTACAACAGAAGGAGGATGAGAATAAGACTTTTTAGAGGGTTGATAAACTGTAGGAGTTGTATTTCGATAATCTGTTTGGAAATTTATTTCAACACTTCCATCTTCATGTTCAATTATGTTTTCAATGTCTTGATTTTTTTTAGGTTTTTCTAGTTGAGCATTTTCTAAAAGCCATTTACTGGATAAATTAATATCATTTATTTGATACCTTGATTTTAATTGAAAACTTCCCATTTTATAAACTTCATGTTTTTGAACAGTTGGAAACCAGTCCAAAAATTCAGTCCACCCATCTCTTCCCACACACCCTCCACCAAAATGGGACGGAAAGGTGGAGGGTGTATGGGAAGAGATGGATGGACTGAATTGTTGGACTAGTTTCCAACTGTTGCCTTGACAAGCAGCTGGACATGCCTCTTTATAGTAATTTCAAACTGAATTTACATTTCATTACAACTTTATTTCAAATGTTTTTACATTTCATTTATTGTATGCTCAGAAGCTGCTGCATGTAGTGTTGCTGGCGCTGGATTCCATGAGTCTGAATTGAATGGCCAAAATGGCATACGTGTTACGTTTCCGTACGGTTATGGATATGCATGTTAGCACCAGTAGTGGTTATTGGATAACTTCATAGAGCAAGCCGCAATTGTTGACTTTATCTTTGAATAAGAACCTTTGAACCGTGGTAAGCTTCTTATCTTCATGAATAAGGATGTCCTCGTTTTGTACTTTATAGATAAAGACGCTTTATGGCAATGGTGGTGATGGAACTTTAGGGTGGAGGGTGTATGGGAAAAGATGGTTGGACTGAATTTTTGGACTGGTTTCCAACTGTTGGATTTACACATAGCCGGATGTGTCTATTTATAGTGACTCTAAACTGAATTTACATTTCATTTCCCGTGGATTGCATTTGCATTTACATTTCATTTGCTATTCATGCTCACGCTGAATTAATGTTCGATATTGTAGGGCTGCTTGCATGATTCTTCTTTTCTGCTGTAGAATATCCATGGTACTGCATGTGGCACTATCTTGAAGTATAACTTTACAAGCTTTTGACACGTGTGTATGTGTTTGCATTGGAGATGAAATATTTTTGTCTTCATACTTGATAATTGTCCCATCTCTTGTACTTTCTTCAGATTTTACTTTTTAGTTTATACAAAAGGAGCTTTTGATGTTGGCTTTAGCCACTTTTGTTGGCTTTTGGGTACTTGTTTTTGAATATTTAATGCTTTACGTCAGGATGAAAAGTGCTGATAAGTCCCGAGGCAACACGTGGTTGCTTTTGTGGCCTTATTCTTGGGCACGGGTCCTTGCTTGATAAGGATGCATTGAACAATTATTTTTCAGGATGACTGTTGGAGATCTTCATAATTGCACCAAGATAGTTTGTGGAACATTGAGTGGCATTGGACTGCATATGTCTAGAGGAAAGGAAGCTTATTCTTGCAAGGATGCTGTCATCTCTGCATCATTTTCTGCTTCATCATTCAAGTTATTATTTCGTATTTCACCATGAAATAACTGGATTAATTCTTCACGAGATTTTTCTGAAACGTCAAAAGAAATATCTTCATAGGCATTGAGGATTTGATTTAATTCATTATGTCCAGATTTAGAAGGATGCTGTATAACTGTAGTTTGTTCTACAAGGTCATCAGCAATACAAACTACTCTCCGACCGTCACACTAAACATATCTATATGTGCTTGCAAATTCGAGATGTCCTCTTAAATTGAGAAATCTTTGATATTGATCAGAGCCTGGATCATTATTCTAAAGACGCTCTAAGCTGTATTCCCTTGTAGCAACTTCATGAGATTCATACCACTGCAGTGGATAATTAAACAGGAGATGTTCGTAATCATTTAAAGAGGGAATGAATTTCTTGCAAATTAAATCGCCTTCTTCAAAATTCATGATGCTCCATAATTGATAAGGTTGATAAAACCGGATTTCAGATCTTTCTCCCAAACTTGATGAAATTATGATAAGAAGTTGTCTGTTTGTGGCTCTAAGGCTGCGAAGGGCATGCCGCGCGATTGCAGGGAGCTGCTGTATTAATTCAGGTTTTTGAACAGTTGGAATTGTCCAGTCACAAATAACTTGATCTAAATCATCATAGCTAATTTCTTCACTATTTTTAATGGACATGGTAGATAAGGAATTTGATGATGAGGAAGAAGAAAGTACAAGCTTCTTAATAAGCTTAACCATAATTTGTATTACCGAGTTATTTTAACCAAATCCACCACGAGTATCTAACGCTTTGAGGATTTACACACCAACAACACACCTTAAAACGCCTTCACACGGCTTAACAACGGCGATAACAATGGCTACCTCTACGCTCCAGGCGGAATATGATTAAGATTTCTCAATAATAACAAACACACAACTAAGTTTTAAGACTTTTGACTCTCTTACTTCTGAATCAGCAATTCCTTGAACAGCAACAATAAAGCATAACCAAAATAAGTAAAGAAATACTCACAAAGCAATTTTATTGATAATCAAAACTGATTACAATTGGACTTGATGACACACTCCCGAGGGCCAACTTGGCTTTAATACCAAAATGGGACGGAAAGGTGGAGGGTGTATGGGAAGAGATGGACAGACTGAATTTTTGGACTGGTTTCCAACTGTTGCCTTGACAAGCAGCTGGACATGTCTATTTATAATATGTTCAAACTGAATTTACATTTCATTACAACATAATTTCGTCTGTGTATACATTTCATGTACTGTATGTTGGTAAGCTGCTGCATGTGGTATTATTGCTGGATTCCATGTGTCTGGATTGAATCATCAAGACGGCATACGTGTTATGTTTCGTTACTAGTATGGATATACATGTTATCACCAGTAGAGATCCAAACTTGTTTTCATTGGATAACCTTTTTGATGCATAGTAGCAAGCCGCATTTGTTGACTTTTTCTTTTTCAAAGAACCTTTGAACCGTGGTAAGCTTCTCATCTTCATGAATAGGGATGTCCTTGTTTCGTACTTTCTAGATAAAGGCGCTTTATGGCAATGGTGGTGATGGAAATTTAGATAAGTGTACCACGTGACTATGTGGTCTTCTTACGGAAGCTTTGTGATAAGGATGGAGTCATTATTTCACTGGATAACAGGTGTCAATATCGGAAGCTTTATTCGGGCATGGATTCTTTCATTTATTCATCCTCTTTATCTTTATCTTTATCTTCATCAGTCCAGTTATTATTTTGCATTTCTCCATGAAATAACTGGATTAATGCTTCACGAGACTTTTCAGTAATGTCAAAAGAAATATCTTCATAGGCATTGAGGATTTGATTTAATTCATTATGTCCAGATTTAGAAGGATGCTGTATGACTGTTGTTTGTTCTGCAAGGTCGTCAGCAATGCAAACTACTCGCCGATCGTCACACCAAACATATCGATACGTGCTTGCAAATTCAAGATGTCCTCTTAGATTTAGAAATCTTTAATACTGATCAGAGGCTGGATAATATTGCCGGAGACGTTCTAGGCTATATGCTCTTGAAGCAACTTCATAAGATTCATACCATTGAGGTGGATAATTAAAAAGAAGATGTTCGTGATCATGTAAAGAAGAATTGCATTTCTTGCAAATTAAATCTCCTTCTTCAAATTGCATGATTCTCCATAATTGATAAGGCTAATAAAATAGTATTTCAGATCTTTCTCCCAAACTTGAAGAAATTGTGATAAGAAGCTGTCTGTTTGTGACTCCTAGACTGCGAAAGCGATGGCGCACAACTGCAGGGAGCTGTAGCATTAATTCAAAATCAACTCTCGATAAAGAAAATCTTTGGACTAGGCCTTGCTCGATATAAGAGATGTCTACTGCATGTGATGGCAGGAACAACTTGGGAAAACCAATTGCCCAGCTGATATATTGCGATTTGAGCATTAAGCGCTCCTTGATCTGACAAGAAAGAGTTTTTTCTCTTATCCTTGCAGCAAGATCATCTGGAAGGGTTGTGTTAACCTTTTCCAGGAGGCGGATTCTGGATGTTTTTTCATCAGCATAAGTAGATAACAGTTCTCTTTGATGGATGTTATGACGCATCAGAATTTGGGTTTCTAAATCCTTGATATGGGTTGTAATTTTGGATAAGGTTTTTCTAGTATTTTTCCTTTGGAAAGGATAGCACTCCAATGAGCATTGATAAGTTCTTGAGAGTTGATGGATACTCCTGGATTGAAAAAAGGAATGGTCATTTGTTGGGATGTTGGTCTGGAGGAAGAGCTGGATTCAAGAAGAGGGGCTTTGCTTTTGCTAGAACTTGATGCCATAATGCCAAAGGAACATTGGAGAAGAATGTGAACTTAAAACTGAAATCTGGATTACATGGCAATATTTGAAATGAAGTCATCAGAGGGATGATTGAATTTATTTGAGACTGGATTTAATTATTCAAATTCAAAAATTACTTCATTATTATTTATGACAGTTTTAAGGCCTGTAAAATCAATTTGGAAAGGCTGTAACATTTGTAGAAAAGGATTTCTAACGATAACATCATTGTTTAAATCCTTTCCTAGAAAGAAATTTGTCTTTACGTGTATTTTGTTTTCACAGACATAAACATCATTTAATTTGTATTTGATAAAGAGTTTTTTATTAGCCGTAGCTAGATTGAGTTTATTTTTTGTTTTTAGATAATATTTTCTCAGGATTAATCCTTCCCTTATGACATTGACATCTGCGCCACTATCAAGTAAGCACAGGGTCTTAATAGAGAATTTTTTAATCTGAATTGTGACTTGGGTTTTCCATTTTTGAAATGGATTTCTGGATAAAGAATTTATGAAAATTTTTAAACTGTCAGCAAAGTTTTCTTGATTTTCAATGTCATTATAGTCTTCATCATTTTCAATTTTTCCATTATTTTCTTGTTAAGTTTTTAGTATGTGAAATTCAAGATTCTCAACTCTTTGTTTGAGGTCTTGAAGTTCAATTAAGTTTTGTTTTAAGAAATTTATTTCTTGCCTTTGATTATTAATTTCTTTATGAAGGTCTGGAATTGTCAGGTGAGGAGGAACATTTTGTTCTCTTAATCTGTCTAAAACAATTTTAATACTAAATTGTTCGGGTAAAGTATGTATAGTAGCTTTTCCTTTTTTATTGCCTTTATTTATAGTCTGGATTTTTTTGAAATATTTATTTTTTAATTCTTCATCTTTAAGATCTTTAAACATTTCTAGTACCAATTCTTTAGGAGCAGAGAGCATCTTTACAGATAAAGAAGAAGAAGAGGATTCATACTGAATTTCACTATCAAATATTTTGCAATGACATGCATCAGAAGAATTGTTTGTATCTGATGTTACTGAGGATCCCTTTAAAATAGTTTTTAATTCCTTTTCAGTTTTAACCTTTAATTGTGGGCAATCAGGGGCTATATGGCCTTTTTCTTTGCAATTATAGTACTGTATTTCTTTTTGTTTTTGTTTATGGTAAGAAGAAGATGGTTTTTCTTTTATAAAAGATTTGTTTGTTTTTTTATAAGGATTGTGATGAAAGGATTTTTTATGATATCTTCGTGAGGGCATATAATATCGTGGTGTTGCAAATTGTTTAGATTTTCTTTGTTGGTAATTTCTTTTTAAATTGTTCTTTTTCTTATGGCTCGAAGGACTAATTAATGGCTCCATGCCAAATTGATAACAAAAGTCTCCAAGATCATATTTGCTGATACTTTTTTGATTTTCAGTTTGCCGTTTGAGTTTGATTTCATTACACAATGAAAATCCAACTTTATTAATTTTTTGGATTAAATCTCCATATATATACATAGCGTAATTCAAATTTCCATAATTTTCGGATATTAATTCTTCTCTAATATTTTCTGCAAAATGTTTAAGAAGACCTGATATAAATTTTTCTTTCCAGAATTCTGAATTGCTTGAATCAATTGTATAAAGTTTTGATAAGAAAACATCTTTATACCAACGAAAATCAGATAATGTTGGGCATGATAAATTAATTAATTGAGTTTTTAATTTTTATTTTACATTCATATAATTTCCAACAAAATGTTTAATTATATTGCTAATAAGCATATAAACAGAATCAGAGATCATTTGTCCTTGGGGGGTAATGAAAGGGTTCCCGGATGGATCTCTTTTTATGGCATTTAGAATAGCTTGTCTTTCTATATCTGATAAATATTTTTCCCACCAACCATTTAATTGTCTAGTAAATCCAAGGACAACTGCATTTGCTGCATGTTTGTAATCATTACCGGCAGCTATGATAGTAGAAGCATATATCATCATCTGCTGGCATACTTGGATGATCTGATATTCAGATAATCCGTCTACACTCCATTCATATATTGATGAGCTTTCAAATTTAAGACCATTTAAAGTAGTTTGTTCTTCGAATTGAAGATCAACTAGAGTCGGTCGTGGATAATAACTTCTTGTTTTAGCTGTAGTAACAATTGGTTTTTGTCTTTTAAATATTTTATTCAGTTGAAGGGATTCTTGATGGTTTTGATCATCTTCATGTCCCTCTTGAGAATTTTCTTCAGAATCTATGGCTTTGGAATCGGAGCCAGAATTAGAGTTTTTAGAAGTTGAGCCTAAAACATTTATAGATTTTTCAGCTTTTTGATCTTTATTTTCTTGAGGTTTTATGTTAGTAAAACTATGCGATAATTGATTAATGAGTTCATTAGAAAATTTTAAAGGTTTCTTTTCTAACTTTATATCCCTTAGGATTTCACCTTGAAAACCTAAAGTTTGTGTCTTAATTACTTTTTGAGAAGAGGATGCTTCCTGGATTTTGAAAATAGATTCTACTTTATCTTCAATTCTATTGGTTTGTTGACAAATTGTATGAAGGCTGATATTTGTATAATTATTTTGTTCTAGAGCATGACATAAGTCTGATTTGTAAACAAAGTTAGATTTTCCTTTATCTCCTTGGATTTTTGTAACAACTTTTATGGGTACGGCTGAGGTGTCTTTATGAATAATTTGTTGTAGGGGTGGATGTATAGATTCTTCAGTTCTTTGGGGAGAAGAACTGGTTGATGCTATAATCCATGAACTTAATTTTGTTATCATATTTATGGATAAATCTTCAATATTATATTATTTCTTCATGGCTAATTTTAGCCAATCAAAGAAATAAATGTTTCTTTCATTATCACACATATATTTATACTGCTTTTCTTTTAAGAAGTCTTTATGTTCTGGAGAAATATTTTTAAAGAAAGCTTTTGTCAAAGGGTGAGCGGCTAAATTCTTTTTTAACATTTCTTTATCAATTTCAAAACTTTCAATAACATTTATATTGAAATCAGCTTTTGAGGGATTGTATGTATGAGATGGAGAAGCTTGATAAGAAGGATAAACAAGTCCTATAGGCCTCAAATTTATATGAGGTGGTTCCTGTATGGAAGCACCTACAACAGAAGGAGGATGATAATAAGACTTTTTAGAGGGTTGATAAATGGTAGGAGTTGTATTTCGAAAATCTGTTTGGAAATTTATTTCAACGCTTCCATCTTCATGTTAAATTATGTTTTCATTGTCCTGATTTTCTTTAGGTTTTTCTGGTTGAGCATTTTTTAAAAGCCATTTACCGGATAAATTAATATCATTCAATTGGATGAGTTTGGGAATATTAACTTTATTTTTTAAATTGGTATGGAATAAGGTAGTCACACCTTTTGCTTGATTTGAATATGCTATTCCTGGAACAACTGAATTCTTAAGTTTATAATAAACTCTATAAACTAGGGCGAGCTTTTGATTATGAGGATTCATATCAAAACCTTTTGTCTGGATGGCTAAAGTGAGGGCTTCATGTGCACCTGGATCTGTAAGAGAAACAGAGAAATTGGGAAAACAGTTGAAGAAAGTAGGGCCATTAGCCAAACTTGATTCAACCATTCCTATTAATGAATCACTGAATTTTTTATGTCTTGTATCTTGAACATACATGAGAGCTTCTGTTCTCAGTCCAAGTCTTGTTAGAGGCTTTAGAGCGACTTGCACCAAGCCAAAATGGATATAATTATATGTTTTAGCATATTCTTGTATTTCTTGGGGCTTAATTAAAGAAAGATGCTGAATATGGCTAGTAATGGACTCAGTTCGTTCAATAGTTTTTATTTTATAACTTGATTTTAATTGAAAACTTCCCATTTTATAAACTTCATGTTTTTGAACAGTTGGAATTGTCCAGTCACAAATAACTTGATCTAAATCATCATAGCTAATTTCCTCACTATTTTTAATAGACATGGAAGATAAGGAATTTGATGATGAGGAAGAAGAAAGTACAAGCTTCTTAATATGCTTTGCCATAATTTGTATTACCGAGTTATTTTAAAACCAAATCCACCACGAGCATCTAACGCTTTGAGGATTTACACACCAACAACACGCCTTCAAACGCCTTCACACGGTTTAACAACAGTGATAACAATGGCTACCTCTGCGCTCTGGGTGGAATATGATTAAAATTTCTCAATAATAACAAACACACAACTAAGTATTAAGACTTTTGACTCTCTCACTTCTGAATCAGCAATTCCTTAAACAACAACAGTAAAACATAAGATAACCAAAATAAGTGAAGAAATACTCACAAAGTAACTTTATTGATAACAATAAAGACTGATTATAAGTGGACTTGATGACGCACACCCGGGGGCCAACTTGGCTCTGATACCAAAATGGAACTTAAGGGTGGAGGGTGTATAGGAAGAGATGGATGGACTGAATTTTTGGACTGGTTTCCAACTGTTGCCTTGACAAGCAGCTGGACATGTCTATTTATAGTATGTTCAAACTGAATTTACATTTCATTACAACATAATTTCGTCTGTGTATACATTTCATTTACTGTATGCTGGTAAGCTGCTGCATGTGGCGGGATTCCATGTGTCTGGATTGAATCGTCAAGGCGGCATACGTGTTACGTTTCCATACTAGTATGGATATACATGTTATCACCAGTAGAGATCCAAACTTGTTTTTATTGGATAACCTTTTTGATGCTTAGTAGCAAGCCACATTTGTTGACTTTCTCTTTCTCAAAGAACCTTTGAACCGTGGTAAGCTTCTCATTTTCATGAATAGGGATGTCCTTGTTTTGTACTTTCTAGATAAAGACGCTTTATGGCAATGGCGGTGATGGAAATTTAGATAAGTGTACCACATGACTATGTGGTCTTCTTATGGAAGCTTTGTGATAAGGTTGGAGTCATTATTTCACTGGATAACAGCTGTCAATATCAGAAGCTTTATTCGGGCATGGATTCTTTCATTTATTCATCCTCTTTATCTTTATCTTTATCTTTGTCTTCATCTTTAGCTTCATCAGTCCAATTATTATTTTGCATTTCTCCATGAAATAACTGGATTAATGCTTCACGAGACTTTTCAGTAATGTCAAAAGAAATATCTTCATAGGCATTGAGGATTTGATTTAATTCATTATGTCCAGATTTAGAAGGATGCTGTATGACTGTAGTTTGTTCTGCAAGGTCGTCAGCAATGCAAACTACTCGCCGATCGTCACACCAAACATATCGATACGTGCTTGCAAATTCAAGATGTCCTCTTAGATTTAGAAATTTTTAATACTGATCAGAGGCTGGATAATATTGCCGGAGACGTTCTAGGCTATATGCTCTTGGAGCAACTTCATAAGATTCATACCATTGAGGTGGATAATTAAAAAGAAGATGTTCGTGATCATGTAAAGAAGAACTGCATTTCTTGCAAATTAAATCTCCTTCTTCAAACTGCATGATTCTCCATAATTGATAAGGCTGATAAAATCGTATTTCAGATCTTTCTCCCAAACTTGATGAAATTGTGATAAGAAGCTGTTTGTTTGTGACTCCAAGACTGCGAAAGGGATGGCACACAACTGCAGGGTGCTGTAGCATTAATTCAAAATCAACTCTTGATAAAGAAAATCTTTGGACTAGGCCTTGCTCGATATAAGAGATGTCTACTGCATGTGATGGCAGGAACAACTTGGGAAAACCAGTTGCCCAGCTGATATATTGCACTTTGAACATTAAGCGCTCTTTGATCTGACAAGAAAGAGTTTTTTCTCTTATCCTTACAGCAAGATCATGTGGAAGGGTTGTGTTAACCTTTTCCAGGAGGTTGATTCTGGATGTTTTTTCATCAGCATAAGTAGATAATAGTGCTCTATGATGGATGTTATGACACATCAGAATTTGGGTTTCTAAATCCTTGATATGGGTTACAATTTTGGATAAGGTTTTTCTAGTATTTTTTCTTTTATTTGAATGGATAGCACTCCAATGAGCATTGATAAGTTCTTGAGAGGTGATGGATACTCCTGGATTGAAAGAAGGAATAGTCATTTGTTGGGATGTTGGTCGGGAGGAAGAGCTGGATTCAAGAAGAGGGGCTTTGCTTTTGCTAGAACTTGATGCCATAATGACAAAGGAACCCTGGAGAAGAATGTGAACTTAAAACTGAAATCTGGATTACATGGTAATATTTGAAATGAAGTCATCAGAGGGATAATTGATTTTATTTGAGACTGGATTTAATTATTCAAATTCAAAAATTAATTCTTTATTATTTATGACAGTTTTAATGCCTATAGAATCAATTTGGAAAGGCTGTAACATTTGTAGAAAGGGATTTCCAAGGATAACAACATTGTTTAAATTCTTTCCTAGAAAGAAATTTGTCTTTATGTATATTTTATTTTTACAGACATAAACATCATTTAATTTGTATTTGATAAGGAGTTTTTTATTAGCCGTAGCTAGATTGAGTTTATTTTTTGTTTTTAGATAATATTTTCTTGGGATTAATCCTTCCTTTATGACATTGACATCTGCGCCACTATCAAGTAAGCACTGGGTCTTAACGGAGAATTTTTTGATCTGAATTGTGACTTGGGTTTTCCATTTTTGAAATGGATTTCTAGACAAAGAATTTATGAAAATTTTTAAACTGTCAGCAAAGTTTTCTTGATTTTCAATGTCATTATAGTCTTCGTCATTTTCAATTTTTCCATTATTTTCTTGATAAGTTTTTTGTATGTGAAATTCAAGATTCTCAACTCTTTGTTTGAGGTCTTGAAGTTCAATTAAGTTTTGTTTTAAAAAATTTATTTCTTGCCTTTGATTATTAATTTCTTTGTGAAGGTCTGGAATTGTCAGGTGAGGAGGAACATTTTGTTCTCGTAATCTGTCTAGTACAGTTTTAATACTAAATTGTTCAGGGAGAGTATGTATGGTAGCTTTTCCTTTTTTATTCCCTTTATTTATGGTCTGGATTTTTTCAAAATATTTATTTTTTAAGTCTTCATCTTTAAGATCTTTAAACATTTCTAATACCAATTCTTCTGGAGCAGAGAGCATGTTTACGGATAAGGAAAAAGAGGTGGATTCATACTGAATTTCACTATCAAATATTTTGCAATGACATGCATTAGAAGAATTGTTCGTATCTAATGTTACTGAGGATCCTTTTAAAATAGTTTTTAATTCTTTTTCAGTTTTAACCTTTAATTGTGGGCAATCAAGGGCTATATGGCCTTGTTCTTTGCAATTATAGCACTGTATTTCTTTTTGTTTATGGTAAGAAGAAGATGGTTTTTCTTCTGTAAAAGATTTGTTTGTCTCTTTATAAGGATTGCGATGAATGGATTTTTTATGATATCTTTGTGAGGGCATATAATATCGTGGTGTTGCAAATTGTCTAGTCACTAATAACTTGATCTAAATCATCATAGCTGATTTCTTCACTATTTTTAATAGATATGGAAGATAAGGAATTTGATGACGAGGAAGAAGAAAGTACAAGCTTCTTAATAAGCTTAGCCATAATTTGTATTACCGAGTTATTTTAACCAAATCCACCATGAGTATCTAACACTTTAAGGATTTACACACCAACAACACGCCTTAAAACGCCTTCACACAGCTTAAGAACGGCGATAACAATGGCTACCTCTGCGCTCCGGGTGGAATATGATTAAAATTTCTCAATAATAACAAACCCACAACTAAATATTAAGACTTTTGATTCCCTTACGTCTAAATCTGCAATTCCTTAAATAACAACAGTAAAGCACAACATAACCAAAATAAGTGAAGAAATACTCACAAAGCAACTTTATTGATTATCAAAACTGATTACAAGTGGACTTGATGACACACTCCCGGGGGCCAACTTGGCTCTGATACCAAAATTGGACAGAAGGGTGGAGGGTGTATGGGAAGAGATGGACTGGATTTTGGGACAGAAGGTGGAGGGTGTATGGGAAGAGATAGACTGGATTTTGGATAGAACTGGTTTCCAACTGTTGTATTTACACAAAGCCGGATGTGTCTATTTATAGTGACTCTAAACTGAATTTACATTTCGTTTCACTTGGATTGCATTAGCATTTACATTTCATTTGCTATTCATGCTCATGCTGAATTTAATGTTCAATACTGTAGGGCTACTTACATGATTCTTCTTTTCTGCTGTAGAATATCCATGGCACTGCATGTGGCACTCTCTTAAAGTATAACTTTACAAGCTTTTGACACATGTGTATGTGTTTGCATTGGAGATGAAATATTTTTGTCTTCATACTTGATAATTGTCCCATATCTTGTACTTTCTTCAACTTTTACTTTTTAGTTTATACAAAAGGAGCTTTTGATGTTGGCTTTAGCCACTTTTGTTGGCTTTTGGGTACTTGTTTTTGAATATTTACTGCTTTAAGTCGGGATGAAAAGTGTTGATAAGTCCCGAGGCAACACTTGGTTGCTTTTGTGGCTTTATTTTCGGGGACGGGTCCTTGCTTGATAAGGATGCATTGAACAATTATTTTTCAGGATGACTGTTGGAGATCTTCATAATTGCACCAAGATAGTTTGTGGAAAATTGAGTGGCATTGGACTGCATATGTCTAGAGGAAAGGAAGCTTATTCTTGCAAGGATGCTGTCATCTCTGCATCATTTTCTGCTTCATCATTCAAGTTATTATTTCGTATTTCACCATGAAATAACTGGATTAATTCTTCACGAGATTTTTCTGAAACGTCAAAAGAAATATCTTCATAGGCATTGAGGATTTGATTTAATTCATTATGTCCAGATTTAGAAGGATGCTGTATAACTGTAGTTTGTTCTACAAGGTCATCAGCAATACAAACTACTCTCCGACCGTCACACTAAACATATCTATATGTGCTTGCAAATTCGAGATGTCCTCTTAAATTGAGAAATCTTTGATATTGATCAGAGCCTGGATCATTATTCTAAAGACGCTCTAAGCTGTATTCCCTTGTAGCAACTTCATGAGATTCATACCACTGCAGTGGATAATTAAACAGGAGATGTTCGTAATCATTTAAAGAGGGAATGAATTTCTTGCAAATTAAATCTCCTTCTTCAAAATTCATGATGCTCCATAATTGATAAGGTTGATAAAACTGGATTTCAGATCTTTCTCCCAAACTTGATGAAATTGTGATGAGAAGTTGTCTGTTTATGGCTCCAAGGCTACGAAGGGCATGCTGCACGATTGCAGGGTGCTGCTGAATTAATTCATGTTTTTGAACAGTTGGAATTGTCCAGTCACAAATAACTTGATCTAAATCATCATAGCTAATTTCTTCACTATTTTTAATAGACATGGAAGATAAGGAATTTGATGATGAGGAAGAAGAAAGTACAAGCTTCTTAATAAGCTTAGCCATAATTTATATTACCGAGTTATTTTAACCAAATCCACCACGAGTATCTAGCGCTTTGAGGATTTACACACCAACAACACGCCTTAAAACGCATTCACACGGCTTAACAACGGCGATAACAATGGCTACCTCTGCGCTCCGGGCGGAATATGATTAAAATTTCTCAATAATAACAAACACATAACTAAGTATTAAGACTTTCGACTCTCTTATTTCTGAATCAGCAATTCCTTAAACAGCAATAGTAAAGCATAACCAAAATAAATGAAGAAAAACTCACAAATCAACTTTATTGATAATCAAAACTGATTACGAGTGGACTTGATGACACACTCCCGGGGGCCAACTTGGCTTTGATACCAAAATGGGATGGAAGGGTAGAGGGTGTATGGGAAGAGAAGATGTACTGAATTTTTGGACTGGTTTCCAACTGTTGCCTTGACAAGCAACTGGACATGTCTATTTATAGTATGTTCAAACTGAATTTACATTTCATTACAACATAATTATGTCTGTGTAAATATTTCATTTACTGTATGTTGGTAAGCTGCTGCATGTGGCTGGATTCCATGTGTCTGGATTGAATTGTCAAGACGGCATACGTGTTACATTTCCGTACTAGTATGGATATACATGTTATCACCAGTAGAGATCCAAACTTGTTTTTATTGGATAACCTTTTTGATGCATAGTAGCAAGCCGCATTTGTTGACTTTTTCTTTTTCAAAGAACCTTTGAACCGTGGTAAGCTTCTCATCTTCATGAATAGGGATGTCCTTGTTTTGTACTTTCTAGATAAAGACGCTTTATGGCAATGGTGGTGATGGAAATTTAGATAAGTGCACCACGTGACTACGTGGTCTTCTTCTGGAAGCTTTGTGATAAGGATGCAGTAATTATTTCCCTGGATAACAGGTGTCAATATCGGAAGCTTTATTCGGGCACGGATTCTTTCATTTATTCATCCTCTTTATCTTCATCTTTATCTTCATCAGTCCAATTATTATTTTGCATTTCTCCATGAAATAACTGGATTAATGCTTCACGAGAATTTTCAGAAATGTCGAAAGAAATATCTTCATAGGCATTGAGGATTTGATTTAATTCATTATGTCCAGATTTAGAAGGATGCTGTATGACTGTAGTTTGTTCTGCAAGGTCGTCAGCAATGCAAACTACTCGCCGACCGTCACACCAAACATATCGATATGTGCTTGCAAATTCAAGATGTCCTCATAGACTAGAAATCTTTGATATTGATCAGAGGCTGGATTATATTGCTGGAGACGTTCTAGGCTATATGCTTTTGTAGCAACTTCATGAGATTCATACCATTGAGGTGGATAATTAAAAAGAAGATGTTTGTGATCTTGTAAAGAAGAACTGCATTTCTTACAAATTAAATCTCCTTCTTCAAACTGCATGATGCTCCATAATTGATAAGGCTGATAAAACCGTATTTCAGATCTTTCTCCCAAGCTTGATGAAATTGTGATAAGAAGTTGTCTGTTTGTGGCTCCAAGGCCGCGAAGGGCGTGGCGCACGATTGCAGGGAGCTGCTTTATTAATTCAAAATCATCTCTGGATAAAGAAAATCTTTGGACTAAGCCTTGCTCGTTATAAAAGATGTCTACTGCATGTGATGGTAGGAATAACTTGGGAAAGCCAGTTGCCTAGCTGATATATTGCGCTTTGAACATTAAGCGCTCCTTGATCTGACAAGAAAGAGTTTTTTCTCTTATCCTTGTAGCAAGATCATCTAGAAGGGTTGTGCTAACCTTTTCCAGGAGGTTGATTCTGGATGTTTTTTCATCAGCATAGGCAGATAATAGTGCTCTTTGATGGACGTTATGACACATTAGAATTTGGGTTTCTAAATCCTTGATATGGGTTATAATTTTGGATAAGGTTTTTCTAGTATTTTTTCTTTTATTGGAAAGGATAGCACTCCAATGAGCATTAATAAGTTCATGAGAGGTGATGGAAACTCCTGGATTGAAAAAAGGAATGGTCATTTTGTTGGTATGTTGGTCTGGAGGAATAGCTGAATTCAAGAAGAGGGGCTTTGCTTTTGCTAGAACTTGATGCCATAATGACAACGGAACCCTAGAGAAGAATGTGACCTTAAAGCTGAAAATCTGGATTACATCGCAATATTTGTAATGAAGTCAGCTGAAGGATGATTTATTTTATCTGAGACTGGATTTAATTATTCAAATTTAAAAATTAGCTCTTTATTATTTATGACAATTTTAAGGCCTGTAGAATCAATTTGAAAAGGCTGTAACATTTGTAGAAAAGGATTTCCAAGGATAACATCATTGTTTAAATCCTTCCCTAGGAAGAAATTTGTCTTTATGTGTATTTCGTTTTTACAGACATAAACATCATTTAATTCGTATTTGTTAAGGAGTTTTTTATTAGCCGTAGCTAGATTGAGTTTATTTTTTGTTTTTAGATAATATTTTCTCGGGATTAATCCTTCCCTTATGACATTGACATCTGCGCCACTATCAAGTAAGCATAGGGTCTTAATAGAGAATTTTTTTATCTGAATTGTGACTTGGGTTTTCCATTTTTGAAATGGATTTCTCGATAAAGAATTTATGAAAATTCTTAAACTGTCATCAAAGTTTTCTTGATTTTCAATGTCATTATAATCTTCGTCATTTTCAATTTTTCCATTATTTTCTTAATAAGTTTTTTGTATGTGAAATTCAAGATTCTCAACTCTTTGTTTGAGGTCTTGAAGTTCAATTAAGTTTTGTTTAAGAAATTTATTTCTTGCCTTTGATTATTAATTTCTTTATGAAGGTTTGGAATTGTCAGGTGAGGAGGAACATTTTGTTCTAGTAATCTGTCGAGTACAGTTTTAATGCTAAATTGTTCAGGGAGAGTATGTATGGTAGCTTTTCCTTTTTTATTGCCCTTGTTTATGGTCTAGATTTTTTCAAAATATTTATTTTTTAATTCTTCATCCTTTAGATCTTTAAAAATTTCTAATACCAATTCTTCTGGGGCAGAGAGCATGTTTAAGGATAAAGAAAAAGAAGCAGATTTATACTGAATTTTACTATCAAATATTTTGCAATGACATGTATCAGAAGAATTGTCTGTATCTGATGTTACTGAGGATCCTTTTAAAATAGTTTTTAATTTTTTTTCGGTTTTAACCTTTAATTGTGGGCAATTAGGGGCTATATGGCCTTTTTCTTTGCAATTATAGCACTGTATTTCTTTTTGTTTTTGTTTATGGTAAGAAGAAGATGGTTTTTCTTTTGTAAAAGATTTGTTTGTTTCTTTATAAGGATTGTTATGAAAGGATTTTTTATGATATCTTTGTGAGGGCATATAATATCGTGGTGTTGCAAATTGTTTAGATTTTCTTTGTTGGTAATTTCTTTTTAATTTGTTCTTTTTCTTTTGGCTCGAAGGACTAATTAATGGCCCCATGCCAAATTGATAACAGAAATCACCAAGTTCATATTTACTGATTCTTCTTTGATTTGCAATTTGACGTTTGAGTTTGATTTCATTACACAATGAAAATCCAACTTTATTAATTTTTTGGATTAAATCTCCATATGTATACATAGCATAATTCAAATTTCCATAATTTTTGGATATTAAATCTTCTCTAACCTTTTCTGCAAAAAGTTTAGGAAGACCTGATTTAAATTTTTCTTTCCAGAATTCTGAATTGCTTGAATCAATTGTATAAAGTTTTGATAAGAAAACATCTTTATACCAACAAAAATCCGATAATGTTGGGCATGATAAATTAATTAATTAAGTTTTTAATTTTTCTTCTACATTCATATAATTTCCAATAAAATGTTTAATTATATTGCTAATAAGCATATAAACGGAATCAGGGATCATTTGTCCTTGAGGGGTAATGATAGGATTTTCGGATGGATCTCTTTTTACTGCATTTAGAATAGCTTGTCTTTCTATATCTGATAAATATTTTTCCCACCAGCCATTTAATTGTCCACTAAATCCAAGGACAACTGCATTTGCTGCATGTTTGTAATCATTACCGGCAGCTATGATAGTAGAAGCATATATCATCATCTGCTGGCATACTTGGATGATCTGATATTCAGATAATCCGTCTACACTCCATTCATATATTGATGAGCTTTCAGATTTAAGACCATTTAAAGTAGTTTGTTCTTCGAATTGAAGATCAACTAGAGTCGGTCGTGGATAATAACTTCTTGTTTTAGCTGTAGTAACAATTGGTTTTTGTCTTTTAAATATTTTATTCAGTTGAAGGGATTCTTGATGGTTTTGATCATCTTCATGTTCCTCTTGAGAATTTTCTTCAGAATCTATGGCTTTGGAATCCGAGCCAGAATTAGAGTTTTTAGAAGTTGAGCTTAAAACATTTATAGATTTTTCAGCTTTTTGATCTTTATTTTCTTGAAGTTTTATGTTAGTAAAACTATGCGATAATTGATTAATGAGTTCATTAGAAAATTTTAAAGGTTTCTTTTCTAACTTTATATCCCTTAGGATTTCACCTTGAAAACCTAAAGTTTGTGTCTTAATTACTTTTTGAGAAGAGGATGCTTCATGGATTTTGAAAATAGTTTCTACTTTATCTTCAATTCTATTAGTTTGTTGGCCAATAGTATGAAGGTTGATATTTGTATAATTATTTTGTTCTAAAATATGACATAAGTCTGATTTGTAAACAAAGTTAGATTTTCCTTTATCTCCTTGGATTTTTGCAACATCTTTTATGGGTGCGGCTGAGGTGTCTTTATAAATGATTTGATGTAAAGGTGGATGTATAGATTCTTCAGTTCTTTGGGGAGAAGAACTGGTTGAAGCTATAATCCATGATGAACTTAATTTTGTTATCATCTTTATGGATAAATCTTCAATATTATATCTTTTCTTCATGGCTAATTTAAGCCAATCAAAGAAATAAATGTTTCTTTCATTATCACACATATATTTATACCATTTTTCTTTTAAGAAGTCTTTATGTTTAGGAGAAATATATATAAAGAAAGATTCTATAAAAGGATGAGCAGCTAGATTCTTTTTTAACATTTCTTTATCTACTTCAAAACTTTCGAGAACATTTATGTTAAAATCGGATTCTGAAGGATTGTATGTATGAGATGGAGAAGCTTTATAGGAAGGATAAACAAGTCCTGTAGGCCTCAAATTTATATGAGGTGGTTCCTGTATAGTTTATATTTTATAACTTGATTTTAATTGAAAACTTCCCACTTTATAGCCTTCATGTTTTTGAACAGTTGGAATTGTCCAGTCACAAATAACTTGATCTAAATCATCATAGCTAATTTCTTCACTATTTTTAATAGACATGGAAGATAAGGAATTTGATGATGAGGAAGAAGAAAGTACATGCTTCTTAATAAGCTTAGCCATAATTTGTATTACCGAGTTATTTTAACCAAATCCACCACGAGTATCTAACGCTTTAAGGATTTACACACCAACAACACGCCTTAAAACGCCTTCACACGGCTTAACAACGGCGATAACAATGGCTACCTCTGCGCTCCGGGCGGAATATAATTAAAATTTCTCAATAATAACAAACACACAACTAAGTATTAAGACTTTTGACTCTCTTACTTCTGAATCAGCAATTCCTTAAACAACAACAGTAAAGCACAACATAACCAAAATAAGTGAAGAAATACTCACAAAACAACTTTATTGATAATCAAAATTGATTTCAAGTGGACGTATTGACACGCTTCCGGGGGCCAACTTGGCTTTGATACCAAAATGGGACGGAAGGGTGGAGGGTGTATGGAAAGAGATGGATGGACTGAATTTTCTGACTGGTTTCCAATTGTTGTTTTGACAAGCAGCTGGACATGCCTATTTATAGTAATTACACTTTGCATTTACATTTCATAGCAACTGGATTTCATTAGTATTTACATTTCATTTACTGTATTTGGACGTGGCTCAGGCACTGGATGTTTATCTGTGACTAACGAAATTTGTACTGTTTAGGAGCAGGCGTGAATCTTGCGTTATACATGTCGCTGGAGGACGTGATGCGTGTCGCTGGAACACATGTTCCCACTTTATCCAAAGCTTGAGGATGTGATACGTGTCGCTGGAGGACGTGTTCCCGCTTTATCCAAAGCTTGCATGTGGGATAGCCTATTTGTAGGCTTTGTACTTTGCTATTATTTTATCCAAAGCATTTGGTTATCCGTTCCTTTTAGCCATTTTTGTTGACTTTGGTTGTACTTTTTTCTTGATTTTTAATTCAAAGAGGCTTTATGAAGTCTGTGGGAAAAGTTGCCGATAAGAACCAAAGGGAGCACATGGTTGCCGTACTTAGATGATGTCATGTTCTCTATGGCGACTGCTTTTTTGGAGATGCTTCCGGAGTGGGGAATAGCGCTGATAAACAAGATCACTTTAGTCTGTATAGGATACTTTGTGGAAAATTAAGTGGCTTGATAAGGCTCAAAAAACCATATTTCAGATCTTTCTCCCAAACTTGATGAAATTATGATAAGAAGCTGTCTGTTTGTGACTCCAAGGCTGCAAAGGGTATGGCGCACAATTGCAAGGAGCTGCTGTATTAATTCAAAATCATCTCTGGATAAAGAAAATCTTTGGACTAGGCCTTGCTCAATATAAGAGATGTCTATTGCATGTGATGGCAGGAACAACTTGGGAAAGCCAGTTGCCCAGCTGATATATTGCGCTTTGAACGTTAAGCACTCCTTGATCTGACAAGAAAGAGTTTTTTCTCTTATCTTTGCAGCAAGATCATCTGGAAGGGTTGTGTTAACCTTTTCCAGCAGGTTGATTCTGGATGTTTTTTCATTAGCATAAGTAGATAACAGTGCTCTTTGATGGATGTTATGACACATTAGAATTTGGGTTTCTAAATCCTTGATATGGGTTACAATTTTGGATAAGGTTTTTCTAGTATTTTTTTCTTTTATTGGAAAGGATAGTACTCCAATGAGCATTGATAAGTTCTTGAGAGGTGATGGATACTCCTGGATTGAAAAAAGGAATGGTCATTTGTTGGGATGTTGGTCTGGAGGAAGAGTTGGATTCAAGAAGAGGGGCTTTGCTTTTGCTAGAACTTGATGCCATAGTGACAAAGGAACCCTGGAGAAGATTGTGAACTTAAAACTGAAAATCTGGATTACATGGCAATATTTGAAATAAAGTCAGCTGAGGGATGACTTATTTTATTTGAGACTTGATTTAATTATTCAAATTCAAAAATTAATTCTTTATTATTTATGACAGTTTTAAGGCCTGTAGAATCAATTTGAAAAGGTTGAAACATTTGTAGAAAAGGATTTCCAAGGATAACATCATTGTTTAAATCCTTTCTTAGAAAGAAATTAGTCTTTATGCATATTTCATTTTTACAGACATAAACATTAGTTAATTTATATTTGATATGGAGTTTTTTATTAGCCGTGGCTAGATTGAGTTTATTTTTTGCTTTTAGATAATATTTTCTCGGGATTAATCCTTCCCTTATGACATTAACATCTGCGCCACTATCAAATAAGCACAGGGTCTTAATAAAGAATTTTTTGATCTGAATGGTGACTTGGGTTTTCCATTTTTGAAATGGATTTCTGGATAAAGTATTTATGAAATTTTTTAAACTGTCGTGAAAGTTTTCTTGATTTTTAATGTCATTACAGTCTTCGTCATTTTCAATGCTTCCATTATTTTCTTGATAAGGTTTTAGTATGTGAAATTCAAGATTCTCAACTCTTTGTTTGAGGTCTTGAAGTGCAATTAAGTTTTGTTTTAAGAAATTTATTTCTTGCCTTTGATTATTAATTTCTTTATGAAGGTCTAGAATTGTCAGGTGAGGAAGAACATTTTGTTCTAGTAATCTGTCTAGTACTGTTTTAATGCTAAATTGTTCAGGGAGAGTATGTATGGTAGCTTTTCCTATTTTATTGCCTTTATTTATTGTCTGGATTTTTTCAAAATATTTATTTTTAAAGTCTTCATCTTTAAGATCTTTAAACATTTCTAATACCAATTCTTCTGGAGCAGAGAGCATGTTTAAGGATAAAGAAGAAGAGGCAGATTCATACCAAATTTCACTATCAGATATTTTGCAATGACATGTATAAGAAGAATTGTCTGTATCTGATGTTACTGAGGATCCTTTTAAAATAGTTTTTAGTTCTTTTTCTGTTTTAACTTTTAATTTTGGGCAATCAGGGGCTATATGGCCTTTTTCTTTGTAATTATAGCACTGTATTTCTTTTTGTTTTTGTTTATGGTAAGAAGAAGATGGTTTTTCTTTTGTAAAAGATTTGTTTGTTTCTTTATAAGGATTGCGATGAAAGGATTTTTTATGATATCTTTGTGAGGGCATATAATATCGTGGTGTTGCAAATTGTTTAGATTTTCTTTGTTGGTAATTTCTTTTTAACTTGTTCTTTTTCTTTTGGCTCGAAGGACTAGTTAATGGCTCCATGCCAAATTGATAACAGAAATCACCAAGTTCATATTTACTGATTCTTTTTTGATTTTCAATTTGCCGTTTGAGTTTTATTTCATTACACAATGAAAATTCAACTTTATTAATTTTTTGGATTAAATCTCCATATGTATACATAGCATAATTCAAAGTTCCATAATTTTCGGATATTAACTCTTCTGTAACCTTTTCTGCAAAAAGTTTAGGAAGACCTGAAATAAAATTTTCTTTCCAGAATTCTAAATTGCTTGAATCAATTGCATAAAGTTTTGATAAGAAAACATCTTTATACCAACGAAAATCAGACAAGGTTGGGCTTGATAAATTAATTAATTGAGTTTTTAATTTTTCTTCTACATTCATATAATTTCCAACAAAATGTTTAATTATATTGCTAATAAGCATATAAATGGAATCAGGGATCATTTGTCCTTGAAGGGTAATGATAGGATTTTCGGATGGATCTCTTTTTACTGCATTTAGAATAGCTTGTCTTTCTATATCTGATAAATATTTTTCTCGCCAGCCATTTTATTGTCCAGTAAATCCAAGGACAACTGCATTTGCTGCATGTTTGTGATCATTACCAGCAGCTATGATAGTAGAAGCATATATAATCATTTGCTGGCATTCTTGGATGATTTGTTATTCAGATAATCCGTCTACACTCCATTCATATATTGATGAGCTTTCAAATTTAAGACCATTTAAAGTAGCTTGTTCTTCGAATTGAAGATCAACTGGAGTCGGTTGTGGATAATAATTTCTTGTTTTAGCTGTAGTAACAATTGGTTTTTTTCTTTTAAATATTTTATTGAGTTGTAGAGAGTCTTGATGGTTTTGATCATCTTGATGTTCCTCTTGAGAATTTTCTTCAGAATCTATGGCTTCGGAATTGGAGCCAGAATTAGAATTTTTAGAAGTTGAGCCTAAAACATTTATAGATTTTTCAGCGTTTTGATCTTTATTTTGTTGAAGTTTTATGTTAGTAAAACTGTGTGATAATTGATTAATGAGTTCATCAGAAAATTTTAAAGGTTTCTTTTCTAACTTTATATCCCTTAGGATTTCACCCTGAAAACCTAAAGTTTGTGTCTTAATTACTTTTTGAGAAGAGGATGCTTCATGGATTTTGAAAATAGATTCTACTTTATCTTCAATTCTATTGGTTTGTTGACCAATAGTATGAAGGTTGATATTTGTATAATTATTTTGTTCTAGAACATGACATAAGTTTGATTTGTAAACAAAGTCAGATTTTCCTTTATCTCCTTGGATTTTTGCAACATCTGTTATAGTTACGGCTGAGGTGTCTTTATAAATAATTTGATGTAGGGGTGGATGTATAGATTCTTCAGTTCTTTGGGGAGAAGAACTGGTTGAAGCTATAATCCATGATGAACTTAATTTTGTTATCATATTTATGGATAAATCTTCAATATTATATCTTTTCTTCATGGCTAATTTAAGCCAATCAAAGAAATAAATGTTTCTTTCATTATCACACATATATTTGTACCATTTTTCTTTTAAGAAGTTTTTATGTTCTGGAGAAATATTTTTAAAGAAAGCTTTTGTCAAAGGATGAGCGGCTAAATTCTTTTTTAACATTTCTTTATCAATTTCAAAACGTTCAATAACATTTATATTGAAATTAGCTTCTGAAGGATTGTATGTATGAGATGGAGAAGCTTGATAAGAAGGATAAATAAGTCCTGTAGGCCTCAAATTTATATGAGGTGTTTCCTGTATGGAAGAGCATACAACAGAAGGAGGATGAGAATAAGACTTTTTAGAGGGTTGATAAACTGTCGGAGTTGTATTTCAAAAATCTATTTGGAAATTTATTTCAACACTTCCATCTTCATGTTCAATTATGTTTTCAATGTCTTGATTTTCTTTAGGTTTTTTTGGTTGAGCATTTTCTAAAGGCCATTTACTGGATAAATTAATATCATTCCAATGGATGAGTTTGAGAATATTAACTTTATTTTTTAAATTGGTTTGGAATAAGGTAGCCATACCTCTGGCTTGATTATAATAGGCTATGCCTGGAACAACTGTATTCATGAGTTTATAATAAACTCTGTAAACGAGGGCGAGATTTTGATTATGAGGATTCATATCAAAACCTTTTGTCTGGATGGCTAAAGTGAGGGCTTCATGTGCACCTGGATCTGTAAGAGAAACAGAGAAATTGGGAAAATAAATGAAGAAAGTAGGGCCATTAGCCAAACTTGATTCAACCATTCCTATTAATGAATCACTGAATTTTTTATGTCTTGTATCTTGAACATACATGAGAGCTTCTGTTCTCAGTCCAAATCTTGTTAGAGGCTTTAGAGCGACTTGCACTAAGCCAAAATGGATATAATTATATGTTTTAGCATATTCTTGTATTTCTTGGGGCTTAATTAAAGAAAGATGCTGAATATTACTAGTAATGGATTCAATTCGTTCAATAGTTTTTATTTTATAACTTGATTTTAATTGAAAACTTCCCATTTTATAAACTTCATGTTTGTGAACAATTGGAATTGTCCAGTCACAAATAACTTGATCTAAATCATCATAGCTAATTTCTTCACTATTTTTAATAGACATGGAAGATAAGGAATTTGATGATGAGGAAGAAGAAAGTACAAGCTTCTTAATAAGCTTAGCCATAATTTGTATTACCGAGTTATTTTAACCAAATCTACCACGAGTATCTAATGTTTTGAGGATTTACACACCAACAACACGCCTAAAAACGCCTTCACACGGCTTAACAACAGCGATAACAATGGCTACCTCTGCGCTCCGGGCGAAATATGATTAAAATTTCTTAATAATAACAAACACACAACTAAGTATTAAGACTTTTGACTCTCTTACTTCTGAATTAGTAATTCCTTAAACAACAACAGTAAAGCACAACATAACCAAAATAAGTGAAGAAATACTCACAAAGCAACTTTATTGATAATTAAAACTTATTACAAGTGGACTTGATGACACACTCCCGGGGGCCAACTTGGCTCTGATACCAAAATGGTACGGAAGGGTGGAGGGTGTATGGGAAGAGATGGATGGACTGAATTTTTGGACTGGTTTCCAACTGTTGCCTTGACAAGCAGCTGGACATGTCTATTTATAGTATGTTCAAACTGAATTTATATTTCATTACAACATAATTTCATCTGTGTATACATTTCATTTACTGTATGCTGGTAAGCTGCTGCATGTGGCTGGATTCCATGTGTCTGGATTGAATCATCAAGGCGGCATACGTGTTACATTTCCGTACTGGTATGGATATACATGTTATCACCAGTAGAGATCCAAACTTGTTTTTATTGGATAACATTTTTGATGCATAGTAGCAAGCCGCATTTGTTGACTTTTTCTTTTTCAAAGAACCTTTGAACCGTGGTAAGCTTCTCATCTTCATGAATAGGGATGTCCTTGTTTTGTACTTTCTAGCTAAAGATGCTTTATGGCAATGGTGGTGATGGAAATTTAGATAAGTGTACCACGTGACTACGTGGTCTTGTTCTGGAAGCTTTATGATAAGGATGGAGTCATTATTTCACTGGATAACAGGTGTCAACATCGGAAGCTTTATTCGGGCACGGATTCTTTCATTTATTCATCCTCTTTATCTTCATCTTTATCTTCATCAGTCCAGTTATTAGTTTGCATTTCACCATGAAAGAACTGGATTAATGCTTCACAAGACTTTTCAGTAATGTCAAAAGAAATATCTTCATAGGCATTGAGGATTTGATTTAATTCATTATGTCCAGATTTAGAAGGATGCTGTATGAATGTAGTTTGTTCTGCAAGGTCGTCAACAATGCAAACTACTCGCCGACCGTCACAGTAAACATATCATATGTGCTTGTAAATTCAAGATGTCCTCTTAGATTGAGAAATCTTTAATACTGATCAGAGGCTGGATCATATTGCTAGAGACGTTCTAGGCTATATGCTCCTGTAGCAACTTCATAAGATTCATACCATTGAGGTGGATAATTAAAAAGAAGATGTTCGTGATCATGTAAAGAAGAACTGCATTTCTTGCAAATTAAATCTCCTTCTTCAAACTACATGATGCTCCATAGTTGATAAGGCTGATAAAACCGTATTTCAGATCTTTCTCCTAAACTTGATGAAATTGTGATAAGAAACTGTCTGTTTGTGACTCCAAGGCTGCGAAGGGCATGGCGCACAATTGCAGGGAGCTGCTGTATTAATTCAAAATCATCTCTGGATAAAGAAAATCTTTGGACTAGGCCTTGCTCGGTATAAGAGATGTCTACTACATGTGATGGCAGGAACAACTTGGGAAAACCAGTTGCCTAGCTGATATACTGCGCTTTGAACATTAAGCGCTCCTTGATCTGACAAGAAAGAGTTTTTTCTTTTATCCTTGCAACAAGATCATCTGGAAGGGTTGTGTTAACCTTTTCTAGGAGGTTGATTCTAGATGTTTTTTAATCAGCATAAGTAGATAACAGTGCTCTTTGATGGAGGTTATGGCATATGAGAATTTGGGTTTCTAAATCCTTAATATGGTTTGCAAGTATGGATAGGGTTTTTCTAGTATTTTTTTTTTTTTGGAAAGGATGGCACTCCAATGAGCATTGATAAGTTCTTGAGAGGTGATGGATACTCCTGGATTGAAAAAAGGAATGGTCATTTGTTGGGATGTTGGTCTGGAGGAAGAGCTGGATTCAAGAAAAGGGGCTTTGCTTTTGCTAGAACTTGATGCCATAATGACAAAGGAACCCTGGAGAAGAATGTGAACTTAAAACTAAAAATCTGGATTACATGGCAATATTTGAAATGAAGTCAGCTGAGGGATGATTTATTTTATTTGAGATTGGATTTAATTATTCAAATTCAAAAATTAATTCTTTATTATTTATGACAGTTTTAAGGCCTGTAGAATCAATTTGAAATGGCTGTAACATTTGTAGAAAAGGATTTCCAAGGATAACATCATTGTTTAAATCCTTTCCTAAAAAGAAATTAGTCTTTATGCAGATTTCATTTTTACAGACATTAACATCATTTAATTTGTATTTGATAAGGAGTTTTTTTATCAGTCGTAGCTAAATTGAGTTTATTTTTTGTTTTTAGATAATATTTTCACGGGATTAATCCTTCCCTTATGACATTGACATCTGCGCCACTATCAAGTAAGCACAGGGTCTTAATAGAGAGTTTTTTTATCTGAATGGTGACTTGGGTTTTCCATTTTTGAAATGGATTTCTGGTAACGAATTTTTGAAAAATTTTAAGTTGTCATCAAAGTTTTCTTGATTTTCGATGTCATTATAGTCTTCTTCATTTTCAATTTTATCATGATTTTCTTGATAAGTTTTTAGTATGTGAAATTCAAGATTCTCAACTCGTTGTTTGAGGTCTTGAAGTTCAATTAAGTTTTGTTTTAAGAAATTTATTTCTTGCCTTTGATTATTAATTTCTTTATGAAGGTCTGGAATTGACAAGTGAGGAGGAACATTTTGCTCTCTTAATCTGTCTAAGACAGTTTTAATGCTAAAATGTTCAGGTAAAGTATTTATGTAGTAGCTTTTCCATTTTTATTGCCTTTATTTATTGTCTATATTTTTTCAAAGTATTTATTTTTTAATTCTTCATCTTTAAGATCTTTAAACATTTCTAGCACCAATTCTTCAGGGGCAAAGAACATGTTTAAGGATAAAGAAGAAGAAGCAGATTCATACTGAATTTCATTATCAAATATTTTGCAATGCCATGTATCAGAAGAATGAGAAAAAGAATTGTCTGTATCAGATGTTTCTGAGGATCCTTTTAAAACAGTTTTGAGTTCTTTTTCTGTTTTAACTTTTAGTTTTGGGCAATCAGGGGCTATATGGCCTTTTTCTTTGCAATTATAACACGTATTTCTTTTTGTTTTTGTTTAGGGTAGGAAGAAGGTGGATTTCCTTTCGTAGAAAATTTGTTTGATTCTTTATAAGGATTTCGATGAAAGGATTTTTTATGATATCTTATTGAAGGCATGTAATATCGTAGTGTTGAAAATTGTTTAGATTTTCTTTTTTGATAATTTCTATTTAAATTTTGCTTTTTCTTTTGGCTTGAAGGACTAATTAATGTTTCCATGCCAAATTGATAACAGAAATCACCAAGTTCATATTTACTGATTCTTTTTTTATTTTCAATTTTCCGTCTGAGTTTGATCTCATTGCATAATGAAAAGCCAACTTTATTAATTTTTTTGATTAGATCTCCATATGTATACATGGCATAATTCAAATTTCCATAGTTTTCAGATATCAATTCTTCTCTAACTTTTTCTGCAAAAAGTTTAGGAAGTCCTGATATAAAATTTTCTTTCCAGAATTCTGAATTGCTTGAATCAATTGTATAAAGTTTTGATAAGAAAACATCTTTATACCAACGAAAATCAGATAATGTTGGCCATGATAAATTAATTAATTGAGTTTTTAATTTTTCTTCTACATTCATATAATTTCCAATAAAATGTTTAATTATATTGCTAATAAGCATATAAACAGAATCAGGGATCATTTCTCCTTGAGGGGTAATGATAGGATTTCTGGATGGATCACTTTTTACTGTATTTAGAATAGCTTGTCTTTCTATATCTGATAAATATTTTTCCCACCGGCCATTTAATTGTCCAGTAAATCCAAGGACAACTGCATTTGCTGCATGTTTGTGATCATCACCGGCAGCTATGATAGTATAAGCATATATCATCATTTGCTGGCATACTTGGTTGATTTGATATTCAGATAATCCGTCTACACTCCATTCATATATTGATGAGCTTTCAAATTTAAGACCATTTAAAGTAGCTTGTTCTTCGAATTGAAGATCAACTGGAGTCGATCGTGGATAATAATTTTTTGTTTTAGCTGTAGTAACAATTGGTTTTTGTCTTTTAAATATTTTATTGAGTTGTAGAGAGTCTTGATGGTTTTGATCATCTCGATATTCTTCTTGAGAATTTTCTTCAGAATCTATGGCGCTTCGGAATCGGAGCTAGAATTAGAATTTTTAGAAGTTGAGCCTAAAACATTTATAGAGTTTTTAGCTTTTTGATCTTTATTTTCTTGAAGTTTTATGTTAGTAAAACTGTGTGATAATTGATTAATGAGTTCATCAGAAAATTTTAAAGGTTTCTTTTTTAACTTTATATCCCTTAGGATTTCACCCTGAAAACCTAAAGTTTGTGTCTTAATTACTTTTTGAGAAGAGGATGCTTCATGGATTTTGAAAATAGTTTCCACTTTATCTTCAATTCTATTGGTTTGTTGACCAATAGTATGAAGGTTGATATTTGTATAATTATTTTGTTCTAAAACATGACATAAGTCTGATTTGTAAACAAAGTCAGATTTACCTTTATCTCCTTGGATTTTTGCCACATCTTTTATGGGTATGGCTGAAGTATCTTTATAAATGATTTGATGTAGAGGAGGATGTATAGATTCATCAATTCTTTGGGGAGAAGAACTAGTTGAAGCTATAATCCATGATGAACTTAATTTTGTTGTCATATTTATGGATAAATCTTCAATATTATACCTTTTCTTCATGGCTAATTTGTTAGTTTTTGTGGACTCAATCCATCAGTTGATGCAATAAATTGATTAATTTCTTTATTTATCAATAAAATCATGCTTTACTTTCATGAGATGAATGTTATTTTACTACTTCATGCACATGACTAATACGTATGACATAATGGTTCATGAGTTGAACCGGATCCCATTAGTATATTAGATGTGATATATGTGCATGGATGAGATCCACACGCGGGGGATATATGTCACAAATCTTATACTTAAAATAGCTTCACAACTAGTAATGAGATTGGGCGTCTCATTTGATAAGGTTGCAGCACTTTGATCACTATGAGATAGTGTGATTTGTCTCGATCATCAGGATGTAAGATTCTAGATCACGGTGCTGGTACATTGGATGTATTGAAGGACCATGAGATGCACCTTATGGAATTCCGTCTCAATAATAAGGTATGCTCTCATAATTCCCTAGCAATAGGCTCTTAATCCTGAGACATTAACGAACTCAAGTTTCTATCTATTCATTTGCTTTGAGTCACCAATGAGTGAGGCCGACTATAGGTTAACACCTCGGTGTCTTGCGTATGTGGTAGTAGAACTGTGGGAACGTTGAATGATCAAGATGGAATCTATCTCTATTATCCCCTTGTGCCAATTAATGGATTTGTCATTAGTAAGTGCTCACCCATCTCAATTAAGAGTTAATTGGATGGTACTGATGATTACTATGATTAATTGGGGCTCAAGGACAATAAGATGTGGAACTTAGATTGGAAGAGACGGATTTATTCCAATTGATCCACGGATATTGATAGAGGGGCCTACTTGTGGTAATTGGGAAGTTTAGGGTCTTCATTGTAATTTATTCCTAAGACTGGAGTGCAATTGCATTTATATAGTGGTGTTATTTGCAATTAACTGTGGGCCCGGATTGCACATGAGATGTGGGGTCGCGGTGTTCCAGTTGGAGCTAGCTTTCTAAGGAATCCCTAGTGGTCCCCACGCTAGCCCAAGATATTGGAAAACACTAATCCGACTTGAACTCTAGAAACAAGAGTTTGGAAAGGAGAAAGCTGCTAATTGCTTTGGAAGTAAGACTTCTATTTCAATTAGACAAGGGAGAGATTTGAAAGTCTATAAAATCTCTTGGACGTCCAATAAGACTCTCCCTCACGCCCAAAACCCTTTCGTGCAAGAGTTGCACGAGTTTCTCTCTCCTTCTCTCTTCTAGTTCCTTGGAGTTTCGAGTTGGGATTTCTCCTGAAGATTCTACCATTCATCTTAAGAAAAGAAATCCAATTCGGGTCATAGCGTGGAAGGCTAAGAGGTGTTAAAGAAATCCATTAGAGCACTGCGGATCTCCAAAGGTATGATCTACTTCTTGCATGTTGTAGATTATTTTGGATGTTTAGTGCTGGTAGAATTTTTACTGTACATGGTCACGAGATTGAGGGTAACGCATCCTGGATTGGGTTTTGGTCTTATGGATAGTTGATCCCTGTGTCAAGTGGGTCAAAAGTTTTGAAAATCTATCCACGAGACCCACCTACTTCCAACATAATTTAAGCCAATCAAAGAAATAAATGTTTCTTTCATTATCATACATATATTTGTACCATTTTTCTTTTAAGAAGTCTTTATGTTCTGGCGAAATATATTTAAAGAACGATTTTGTCAAAGGATGAGCTGCTAAACTCTTTTTTAACGTTTCTTTATCAACTTCAAAACTTTCAAGAACATTTATATTGAAATCGGATTCTGAAGGATTGTATGTATGGGATGGAGAAGCTTGATAAGAAGGATAAACGAGTCCTGTAGGCCTCAAATCTATATGAGGTGATTCCTGTATGGAAGATCCTACAACAGAAGGAGGATGAGAATAAGACTTTTTAGAGGGTTGATAAACTGTAGGAGTTGTATTTCGAAAATCTGTTTGGAAATTTATTTTCAACATTTCCATCTTCATGTTTAATTATGTTTTCAATGTCTTGATTTTCTTTAGGTTTTTCTGGTTGAGCATTTTCTAAAAGCCATTTACCGGATAAATTAATATCATTCCATTGGATGAGTTTGGAAATATTAACTTTATTTTTTAAATTGGTTTGGAATAAGGTAGTCATACCTCTGGCTTGATTAGAATAGAATATGCCTGGAACAACTGAATTCATGAGTTTATAATAAACTATATAAACGAGGGCGAGATTTTGATTATGAGGATTCATATCAAAACCTTTTGTTTGGATGGCTAAAGTGAGAGCTTCTTGTGCACCTGGATCTGTAAGAGAAACAGAGAAATTGGGAAAACAGTTGAAGAAAGTAGGGCCCTCAGCCAAACTTGATTCAACCATTCCTATTAATTAATCACTGAATTTTTTATGTCTTGTATCTTGAACATACATGAGAGCTTCTGTTCTCAGTCTAAGTCTTGTTAGAGGCTTTAGAGCAACTTGCACCAAGCCAAAATGGATATAATTATATGTTTTAGCATATTCTTGTATTTCTTGGGGCTTAATTAAAGAAAGATGCTCAATATTGCTAGTAATGGATTCAGTTCGTTCAATAGTTTTTACTTTATAACTTGATTTTAATTGAAAACTTCCCATTTTATAAACTCCATGTTTTTGAACAGTTAGAATTGTCCAGTCACAAATAATTTGATCTAAATCATCATAGCTAATTTCTTCACTATTTTTAATAGACATGGAAGATAAGGAATTTGATGATGAGGAAGAAGAAAGTACAAGCTTCTTAATAAGCTTAGCCATAATTTGTATTACCGAGTTATTTTAACCAAATCCACCACGAGTATCTAACGCTTTGAGGATTTACACACCAACAACACGCCTTAAAACGCCTTCACACGGCTTAACAACGGTGATAACAATGGCTACCTCTGTGCTCCGGGAGGAATATGATTAAAATTTCTCAAAAATAACAAACACACAACTAAGTATTAAGACTTTTGACTCTCTTACTTCTGAATCAGCAATCCCTTAAATAACAACAAGAAAACACAACATAACCAAAATAAGTGAAGAAATACTCACAAAGCAACTTTATTGATAATCAAAACTGATTACAAGTGGACTTGATGACACACTCCCGGGGGCCAACTTGGCTCTGATACCAAAATGGGCGGAAGGGTGGAGGGTGTATGGGAAGAGATGGATGGACTGAATTTTTGGACTGGTTTCCAACTGTTGTCTTGACAAGCAGTTGGACATGCCTCTTTATAGTAATTTCAAACTTAACTTACATTTCATTACAACTTTATTTCAAATGTGTTTACATTCCATTTACTGTATGCTGAGAAGCTGCTGCATGTAATGTTGCTGGCACTAGATTGCATGAGTCTGAATTGAAACGGCAAGATGTCATACGTGTTACGTTTCCGTACAGTTATGGATATGCATGTTAGCACTAGTAGTAGTTATTGGATAACTTCATAGAGCAAGCCGCAATTGTTGACTTTTTCTTTAAATAAGAGCCTTTGAACCGTGGTAAGCTTCTTATCTTCATGAATAAGGATGTCCTTGTTTTGTACTTTATAGATAAAGACACTTTATGGCAATGGTGGTGATGGAACTTCAGATAAGTGCACCACGTGGTTTTCTTCTGGAAGATAAGGATGCAGTAATTAGTTTTCTGGAAGATAAGGATGCAGTAATTATTTCACTGGATAACAGGTGTCAATATTGGAAGCTTTATGCGGGCAAGGATTCTTTCATTTATTCATCATCTTTATCTTCGTCTTTGTCTTCATCATCAGTCCAGTTATTATTATGCATTTCTCCATGAAATAACTGGGCTAATTCTTCATGAGATTTTTCAGAAATGTCAAAAGAAATATCTTCATAGGCATTGAGGATTTGATGTAATTCATTATGTCCAGATTTAGAAGGATGCTGTATAACTGTAGTTTGTTCTGCAAGGTTGTCAGCAATGCAAACTACTCGCCGACCATCACACCAAACATATCTATATGTGCTTGCAAATTCGAGATGTCCTCTTAAGTTGAGAAATCTTTGATATTGATCAGAGGCTGGATCATAATCTGGAGACGGTCTAAGCTATATTCCCTTGTAGCAACTTCATGAGATTCGTACCACTGCGGTGGATAATTAAACAGGAGATGTTCGTAATCATTTAACGAAGGAATGAATTTCTTGCAAATTAAATCTCCTTCTTCAAAATTCATGATGCTCCATAATTGATAAGGCTGATAAAACCGTATTTTAGATCTTTCTCCCAAACTTGATGAAATTGTGATAAGAAGCTGTCTGTTTGTGACTCCAAGGCTGCGAAGGGCATGGCGCACAATTGTAGGGAGCTGCTGTATTAATTCAAAATCATCTCTGGATAAAGAAAATCTTTGGACTAGGCCTTGCTCGATATAAGAGATGTCTACTCCATGTGATGGCAGGAACAACTTGGAAAAACCAGTTGCCCAGCTGATATATTGCGCATTCAACATTAAGCGCTCCTTGATCTGACAAGAAAGAGTTTTTTCTCTTATCCTTGCTGCAAGATCATCTGGAAGGGTTGTCTTAACCTTTTCCAGGAGGTTGATTCGGGATGTTTTTTCATCAGCATAAGTAGATAACAATGCTCTTTAATGGATGTTATGACACATCAGAATTTGGGTTTCTAATTCCTTGATATGGGTTACAATTTTGGATAAGGTTTTTCTAGTATTTTTTCTTTTATTGGAAAGGATAGCACTCCAATGAGCATTGATAAGTTTTTGAGAGGTGATGGATACTCCTGGATTGAAAAAAGGAATGGTCATTTGTTGGGATGTTGGTCTGGAGGAAGAGCTGGATTCAAGAAGAGGGGCTTTGCTTTTGCTAGAACTTGATGCCATAGTGATAAAGAAACCCTGGATAAGAAGTTAAAAAATCTCGATATGGGATCAAATGGCACAATTTGAAATGAAGTCATCAGAGAGATAATTTATTTTATTTGAGACTGGATAGTTGATTATTCGAATTCAAATATTAATTCTTTATTATTTACGACAGTTTTAAGGCCTGTTGAATCAATTTGAACAGGAATTAAAAACTATTTTAAAGGGATCCTCAGTAACATCAGATACAGATAATTCTTCTGATACATGTCATTGCAAAATATTTGATAGTGAAATTTAGTATGAATCCGCTTCTTCTTCTTTATCCGTGAACATGCTCTCTGCTCCTGAAGAATTGGTATTAGAAATGTTTAAAGATCTTAAAGATAAAGAATTAAAAAATAAATATTTCGAAAAAATTCAGACTATAAATAAAGGCAATAAAAAAGGAAAAGCTACAATACATACTTTACCTGAACAATTTAGTATTAAAACTGTTTTAGATAGATTAAGAGAACAAAGTGTTCCTCCTCACGTGACAATTCCAGACCTTCATAAAGAAATTAATAATCAAAGGCAAGAAATAAATTTCTTAAAACAAAACTTAATTGAACTTCAAGACCTCAAACAAAGAGTTGAGAATCTTGAATTTCACATACTAAAAACTTATCAAGAAAATAATGGAAAAATTGAAAATGATGAAGACTATAATGACATTGAAAATCAAGAAGACTTTGATGACAGTTTAAAAATTTTCATCAATTTTTTATCCAGAAATCCATTTCAAAAATGGAAAACCCAAGTCACAATTTAGATCAAAAAATTCTCTATTAAGACCCTGTGCTTACTTGATAGTGGCGCAGATGTCAATGTCATAAGGGAAGGATTAATCCCGAGAAAATATTATCTAAAAACAAAAAATAAACTCAATCTGTCTACGGCTAATAAAAAACTCCTTATCAAATACAAATTAAATGATGTTTATGTCTGTAAAAACGAAATACACATCAAGACAAATTTTTTTCTAGGAAAGGATTTAAACAATGATGTTATCCTTGGAAATCCTTTTCTACAAATTTGACAGCCTTTTCAAATTGATTCAACAGGCCTTAAAACTGTCATAAATAATAAAGAATTAATTTTTGAATTCGAATAATCAAATATCCAGTCTCAAATAAAATAAATTATCTCTCTGATGACTTCATTTCAAATTTTGCCATTTAATCTCATATCCAGATTTTTAGTTCAACTCCTTATCCAGGGTCTCTTTGTCACTATGGCATCAAGTTCTCGCAAAAGCAAAGCCCCTCTTCATGAATCTAGCTCTTCCTCCATACCGACATCCCAACAAATGACCATCCCGTTTTTCAATTTAGGATTATCTATCACTTCTCAAGACCTTATCAATGCTCATTGGAGTGCCATCCTTTCCAATAAAAGAACAAATACTAGAAAAACCCTATCCAAATTTGCAAACCATATTAAGGATTTAGAAAGCCAAATTCTCATATGCCATAACCTCCATCAAAGAGCACTGTTATCTACTTATGCTGATGAAAAAACATCCAGAATCAAGCTCCTGGAAAAGGTTAACACAACCCATCCAGATGATATTGCTGTAAAAATAAGAGAAAAAACTCTTTCTTGTCAGATCAAGGAGCGCTTAATGCCAAAAGCTCAATTTATCAGCTGGGCAACTGGCTTTCCCAAGTTGTTCCTGACATCACATGAGGATGACATCTCTTATATCGAACATGGTTTAGTCCAAAGATTTTCTTTATCCAGAAATGATTTTGAATTAATACAGCAGCTCCCTGCAATCGTGCGCCATGCCCTTCACAACCTTGGAGTCACAAACAGACAACTTCTCATCACAATTTCATCAAGTTTGGGAGAAAGATCTGAAATCCGGTTTTATCAACATTATCAATTATGGAGCATCATGAATTTTGAAGAATGAGATTTAATTTGCAAGAAATTCATTCCCTCTTTAAATGATTATGAACATCTCCCGTTTAATTATCCACCGCAGTGGTATGAATCTCATGAAGTTGCTACAAGGGAATATAGCTTAGAACGTCTCCAGCATTATGATCCAGCCTCTGATCAATATTAACGATTTCTCAATTTAAGAGGACATCTCGAATTTGCAAGCACATATAGATATGTTTGGTGTGACGGTCGGAGAGTAGTTTGTATTGCTGACGACCTTGCAGAACAAACTACAGTTATACAGCATCCGTCTAAATCTAGACATAATAAATTAAATCAAATCCTCAATGCCTATGAAGATATTTCTTTTGACATTTCAGAAAACTCTCGTGAAGAATTAATCCAGTTATTTCATGGTGAAATATGAAATAATAACTGGAATAATGAAGCAGAAAATGATGCAGAGATGACAACATTCTTGCAAGAATAAAGCTTCCTTTCCTCCAGACATATGTAGTCCAATGCCACTCAATTTTCCACAAAGTATCTTGGTGCAATTATGAAGATCTCCAACAGTCTTCCTGAAGAATAGTTGTTCAATGTATCCTTATCAAGCAAGGTCCCGTGCCCAAGACGAAGGCCACGTGATGCCGGCAAAAGCAACCACGTGTTGCCTCGGGACTTATCGGCACTTTTCATCCCGACTTCAGAAATCATTAAAAAACAAGTACCCAAAAGCCAACAAAAGTGGCTAAAGCCAACATCAAAAGCTCCTTTTGTATAAAATAAAAAGTAAAAGCTGAAGAAAGTACAAGATATGGGACAATTATCAAGTATGAAGACAAAAACATTTCATCTCCGATGCTAACACGAAAACACGTGTCAAAAGCTTGTAAAGATATACTTCAAGATCGTGCCACATGCAGTACCACGGATATTCTACAGCAGACCAGGAGAATCATGTAAGCAGCCTTACAGTATTGAACATTAAATTCAGCATGAGCATGAATAGCAAATGAAATGTAAATGCAAAAGCAATCCAAGTGAAATGAAATGTAAATTCAGTTTAGAGTTACTATAAATAGAACACATCCGGCTATGTGTAAATCCAATAATTGGAAACCAGTCCAAAAATTTAGTCCATCCATCTCTTCCCATACACCCTCCACCCTTCCGTCCCATTTTGGTATCAAAGCCAAGTTGGCCCCCGGGAGTGTGTCATCAAGTCCACTTGTAATCAGTTTTGATTATCAATAAAGTTGCTTTGTGAGTATTTCTTCACTTATTTTGGTTATGCTTTACTGTTGCTGTTTAAGGAATTGCTGATTCAGAAGTAAGAGAGTCAAAAGTCTTAATACTTAGTTGTGTGCTTATTATTATTGAGAAATTTTAATCATATTCCGCCCGGAGCGCAGAGGTAGCCATTGTTATCGCCGTTGTTAACCTGTGTGAAGGCGTTTTAAGACGTGTTGTTGATGTGTAAATCCTCAAAGCGTTAGATACTCGTGGTGGATTTGGTTAAAATAACTCGGTAATACAAATTATGGCTAAGCTTATTAAGAAGCTTGTACTTTCTTCTTCCTCATCATCAAATTCCTTATCTTCCATGTCTATTAAAAATAGTGAAGAAATTAGCTATGATGATTTAGATCAAGTTATTTGTGACTGGACAATTCCAACTGTTCAAAAACATGAAGTTTATAAAATGGGAAGTTTTCAATTAAAATCAAGTTATAAAATAAAAACTACTGAACGAACTGAATCCATCACTAGCCATATTCAGCATCTTTCTTTAATTAAGCCCTAAGAAATACAAGAATATGCTAAAACATATAATTATATCCATTTTGGCTTGGTGCAAGTTGCTTTAAAGCCTCTAACAAGACTTGGACTGAGAACAAAAGCTCTCATGTATGTTCAAGATACAAGACATAAAAAATTCAGTGATTCATTAATAGGAATGGTTGAATCAAGTTTGGCTAATGGCCCTGCTTTCTTCAACTGTTTTCCTAATTTCTCTGTTTCTCTTACAGATCCAGGTGCACATGAAGCCCTCACTTTAGCCATCCAGACAAAAGATTTTGATATGAATCCTCATAATCAAAATCTCGCCCACGTTTATAGAGTTTATTATAAACTTATGAATTCAGTTGTTCCAGGCATAGCCTATTCCAATCAAGCAAAAGGTATGACTACCTTATTCCAAACCAATTTAGAAAATAAAGTTAATATTCCGAAACTCATCCAATTGAATGATATTAATTTATCCGGTGAATGGCTTTTAAAAAATGCTCAACCAGAAAAACCTAAAGAAAATCAAGGCATTGAAAACATAATTAAACATGAAGATGGAAGTGTTGAAATAAATTTCCAACTAGATTTTCAAAATACAACTCCTACCGTTTATCAACCCTCTAAAAAGTCTTCTTCTCATCCTCCTTCTATTGTAAGAGCTTCCATATAGGAACCACCTCATATAAATTTGAGGCCTACAGGACTTGTTTATCCTTCTTATCAAGCTTCTCCATCTCATACGTACAATCCCTCAGAAGCTAATTTCAATATAAATGTTATTGAAAGTTTTGAAATTGATAAAGAAATGTTACAAAGAATTTAGCCACTCATCTTTTGACAAAAGCTTTCTTTAAAAATATTTCTCCAGAACATAAAGACTTCTTAAAAGAAAAGTGGTATAAATATATGTGTGATAATGAAAGAAACATTTATTTCTTTGATTGGCTTAAATTAGCCATGAAGAAAAGATATAATATTGAACATTTATCCATAAATATGATAACAAAATTAAGTTCATCATGGATTATAGCTTCAACCAGTTCTTCTCCCCAAAGAACTGAAGAATCTATATATCCACCCCTACATCAAATTATTTATAAAGACACCTCAGTCGTACCCATAAAAGATGTTGCAAAAATCCAAGGAGATAAAGGAAAATCTGACTTTGTTTACAAATCAGACTTATGTGATGTTCTAGAACAAAATAATTATACAAATATCGACCTTCATACTATTGGTCAACAAACCAATAGAACTGAAGATAAAGTAGAATCTATTTTCAAAATCCATGAAGCATCCTCTTCTCAAAAAGTAATTAAGACACAAACTTTAGGTTTTCAGGGTGAAATCCTAAGGGATATAAAGTTAGAAAAGAAACCTTTAAAATTTTCTGATGAACTCATTAATCAATTATCACACAGTTTTACTAACATAAAACTTCAAGAAAATAAAGATCAAAAAGCTGAAAAATCTATAAATGTTTTAGGCTCAACTTCTAAAAACTCTAATTCTGGCTCCGATTCCGAAGCCATAGATTCTGAAGAAAATTCTCAAGAGGAACATCAAGATGATCAAAACTATCAAGAATCCCTTCAACTCGATAAAATATTTAATAGACAGAAACCAATTGTTACTATAGCTAAAACAAGAAATTATTATCCACGACCGACTCCAGTTGATCTTCAATTCGAAGAACAAGCTACTTTAAATGGTCTTAAATTTGAAAGCTCATCAATATATGAATGGAGTGTAGACGGATTATCTGAATATCAAATCATCCAAGTATGCCAGCAAATGATGATATATGCTTCTACTATCATAGCTGCCGGTAATGATCACAAACATGCAGCAAATGCAGTTGTCCTTGGATTTACTGGACAATTAAATGGTTGGTGGAAAAAATATTTATCAGATATAGAAAGACAAGCTATTCTAAATGCCGTAAAAAGAGAACCATCCGGGAACCCTATCATTACCCCCCAAGGACAAATGATATCTGATTCCGTTTATATGCTTATTAGCAATATAATTAAACATTTTGTTGGAAATTATATGAATATAGAAGAAAAATAAAAAACTCAATTAATTAATTTATCATGTCCAACATTATCTGTTTTTTGTTGGTATAAAGATGTTTTCTTATCAAAAGTTTATACAATTGATTCAAGCAATTCCGAATTCTGGAAAGAAAAATTTATATCAGGTCTTCCTAAACTTTTTGCAGAAAAGGTTAGAGAAGAATTAATATCCGAAAATTATGGAAATTTGAATTATGCTATGTATACATATGGAGATTTAATCCAAAAAACTTAATAAAGTTGGATTTTCATTGTGTAATGAAATCAAACTCAAACGGCAAATTGAAAATCAAAAAAGTATCAGCAAATATGAACTTGGAGACTTTTGTTATCAATTTGGCAGGGAGCCATTAATGAGTCCTTCGAGCCAAAAGAAAAAGAACAATTTAAAAAGAAATTACCAACAAAGAAAATGTAAACAATTTGCAACACCACGATATTATATGCCCTCATGAAGATATCATAAAAAATCCTTTCATCGCAATCCTTATAAAGAAACAAACAAATCTTTCATAAAAGAAAAACCATCTTCTTCTTACCATAAACAAAAACAAAAAGTAACATAGTGCTATAATTGTAAAGAAAAAGGCCATATAGCCCCTGATTGCCCACAATTAAAGGTTAAAACCGAAAAGGAATTAAAAACTATTTTAAGGGGATCCTCAGTAACATCAGATACAGACAATTCTTCTGATACATGTCATTGCAAAATATTTGATAGTGAAATTCAATATGAATCCGCTTCTTCTTCTTTATCCATAAACATGCTCTCTGCTCCTGAAGAATTGGTACTAGAAATTTTTAAAGATCTTAAAGATGAAGAATTAAAAAATAAATATTTCAAAAAAATCCAGACTATAAATAAAGGCAATAAAAAAGGAAAAGCTACTATACATACTTTACCTGAACAATTTAGTATTAAAACTGTTTTAGACAGATTAAGAGAACAAAGTGTTCCTCCTCACCTGACAATTCCAAACCTTCATAAAGAAATTAATAATCAAAGGCAAGAAATAAATTTCTTAAAACAAAACTTAATTGAACTTCAAGACCTCAAACAACGAGTTAAGAATCTTAAATTTCACAAACTAAAAACTTATCAAGAAAATCATGATAAAATTGAAAGTGAAGAAGACTATAATGACATCGAAAATCAAGAAAGCTTTGATGACAACTTAAAAAATTTCATAAATTCGTTATACAGAAATCCATTTCAAAAATGGAAAACCCAAGTCACCATTCAGATCAAAAAATTCTCTATTAAGACTCTGTGCTTACTTGATAGTGGCACAGATGTCAATGTCATAAGGGAAGGATTAATCCCGAGAAAATATAATCTAAAAACAAAAAATAAACTCAATCTAGCTTGGGCTAATAAAAAACTCCTTATCAAATACAAATTAAATGGTGTTAATGTCTATAAAAACAAAATACACATAAAGACAAATTTCTTTCTAGGAAAGGATTTAAACATTGATGTTATCCTTGGAAATCCTTTTCTACAAATGTTACAGCCTTTTCAAATTGATTCTACAGGCCTTAAAACTGTCATAAATAATAAAGAATTAATTTTTGAATTTGAATAATTAAATCCAGTCTCAAATAAAATCAATCATCCCTCTGATGACTTCATTTCAAATATTGCCATGTAATCCAGATTTCAGTTTTAAGTTGACATTCTTCTCCAGGGTTCCTTTGTCATTATGGCATCAAGTTCTAGCAAGAGCAAAGCCCCTCTTCTTGAATCCAGCCCTTCCTCCAGACCAACATGCCAACAAATTGCAATTCCTTTTTTCAATCCAGGAGTATCCATCACCTCTCAAGAATTTATTAATGCCCATTGGAGTGCTATCCTTTCCAATAAAAGAAAAAATACTAGAAAAACCTTATCCAAAATTGTAACCCATATCAAGGATTTAGAAACCCAAATTCTGATGTGTCATAACATCCATCAAAGAGCACTGTTATCTACTTATGCTGATGAAAAAACATCCAGAACCAACCTCCTGGAAAAGGTTAACACAACCCTTCCAGATGATCTTGCTGCAAGGATAAGAGAAAAAACTCTTTCTTCTCAGATCAAGGAGCGCTTAATGTTCATAGCGCAATATATCAGCTGGGCAACTGGTTTTCCCAAGTTGTTCCTGCCATCACATGCAGTAGACATCTCTTATATCGAGCAAGGCCTAGTCCAAAGATTTTCTTTATCCAGAGATGATTTTGAATTAATACAGCAGCTCCCTGCAATTGTGCGCCATGCCCTTCGCAGTCTTAGAGTCACAAACAGACAGCTTCTTATCACAATTTCATCAAGTTTAGGAGAAAGATCTGAAATACAGTTTTATCAGCCTTATCAATTATGGAGCATCATGCAGTTTGACGAAGGAGATTTAGTTTGTAAGAAATGCAGTTCTTCTTTACATGATCACGAACATCTTCTTTTTAATTATCCACCTCAATGGTATGAATCTCATGAAGTTGCTACAAGAGCATATAGCCTAGAACGTCTCCAACAATATGATCCAGCCTCTGATCAGTATCAAGGATTTCTCAATCTAGGAGGACATCTTGAATCTGGAAGCACATATCGATATGTTTGGTGTGACGGCCGGCGAGTAGTTTACATTGCTGACGACCTTGCAGAACAAACTACAGTCATATAGCATCCTTCTAAATCTGGACATAATGAATTAAATCAAATCCTCAATGACTATGAAGATATTTCTTTTGACATTACTGAAAAGTCTCGTGAAGCATTAATCCAGTTATTTCATGGAGAAATGCAAAATAATAACTGGACTGATGAAGATAAAGATGAAGATAAAAAGGATGAATAAATGAAAGAATCCGTGCCCAAATAAAGCTTCCAATATTGACACCTGTTATCCAGAGAAATAATGACTCCATCCTTATTACAAAGCTTCCAGAACATGACCACGCAGTCACGTGGTACACTTATCTAAATTTCCATCACCACCATTGCCATAATAGCGTCTTTATCTAGAAAGTACAAAACAAGGACATCCCTATTCATGAAGATGAGAGGCTTACCACGGTTCAAAGGTTCTTTGAAAAAGAAAAAGTCAACAAATACGGCTTGCTACTATGCATCAAAAAGGTTATCCAATAAAAACAAGTTTGGATCTCTACTAGTGATAACATGTATATCCATACTAGTACGGAAATGTAACACGTATGCCGTCTTGACGATTCAATCCAGACACAAGGAATCTAGCCACATGCAGCAGCTTACCAGCATACAGTAAATGAAATGTATACACAGATGAAATTATGTTGTAATGAAATGTAAATTCAGTTTGAACATACTATAAATAGACATGTCCTGCTGCTTGTCAAGGCAACAGTTGGAAACCAGTCCAAAAATTCAGTCCATCCATCTCTTCCCATACACCCTCCACCCTTCTATCCCATTTTGGTAGCAGAGCCAAGTTGGCCCCTGGGAGTGTCTCATCAAGTCCACTTGTAATCAGTCTTTATTGTTATCAATGAAGTTGCTTTGTGAGTATTTCTTCACTTATTTTTGTTATGTTATGTTTTACTGTTGTTGTTTAAGGAATTGCAGATTCAGAAGTAAGAGAGTCAAAAGTCTTAATACTTAGTTGTGTGTTTGTTATTATTGAGAAATTTTAATCATATTCCGCCCGGAGCACAGAGGTAGCCATTGTTATTGCCATTGTTAAGCCGTGTGAAGGCATTTTAAGGCGTGTTGTTAGAGTGTAAATCCTCAAAGCGTTAAATACTCGTGGTGGATTTGGTTAAAGTAACTCGGTAATACAAATTATGGCTAAGCTTATTAAGAAGCTTGTACTTTCTTCTTCCTCATCATCAAATTCCTTTTCTTCCATGTCTATTAAAAATAGTGAAAAAATTAGCTATGATGATTTAGATCGAGTCATTTGTAACTGGACAATTCCAACTATTCAAAAACATGAAGTTTATAAAATGGGAAGTTTTCAATTAAAATCAAGCTATAAAATAAAAACTATTGAACGAATTGAATCCATTACTAGCCATATTCAGCATCTTTCTTTAATTAAGCCCCAAGAAATACAAGAATATGCTAAAACATATAATTATATCCATTTTGGCTTGGTGCAAGTTGCTTTAAAGCCTCTAACAAGACTTGGACTAAGAACAGAAGCTCTCATGTATGTTCAAGATACAAGACATAAAAAATTCAGTGATTCATTAATAGGAATGGTTGAATCAAGTATGGCTAATGGCTCTACTTTCTTCAACTGTTTTCCTAATTTCTCTGTTTCTCTTACAGATCCAGGTACACATGAAGCCCTCACTTTAGCCGTCCAAACAAATGGTTTTCATATGAATCCTCATAATCAAAATCTCGCCCTCATTTATAGAGTTTATTATTAACTTATGAATTCAATTGTTCCAGGCATAGCCTATTCAAATCAAGCAAAAGGTATGACTACCTTATTCCAAACCAATTTAAAAAATAAAGTTAATATTCCCAAACTCATCCAATGGAATGATATTAATTTATCCGGTAAATGGCTTTTAGAAAATGCTCAACCAGAAAAACCTAAAGAAAATCAAGACATTGAAAACATAATTGAACATGAAGATGGAAGTGTTGAAATAAATTTCTAAACAGATTTTCGAAATACAACTCCTACAGTTTATCAACCCTCTAAAAAGTCTTATTCTCATCCTCCTTCTGTTGTAGGCTCTTCCATACATGAACCACCTCATATGAATTTGAGGCCTACAGGACTTGTTTATCCTTTTTATCAAGTTTCTCCATCTCATACATACAATCCTTCAAAATCCGATTTCAATATAAATGTTATTGAAAGTTTTGAAATTGAAAAAGAAATGTTGAAAAAGAATTTAGCCGCTCATCCTTTGACAAAAGCTTTCTTTAAAAATATTTCTCCAGAACATAAAGACTTCTTAAAAGAAAAATGGTACAAATATATGTATGATAATGAAAGAAACATTTATTTCTTTGATTGGCTTAAATTAGCCATGAAGAAAAGGTATAATATTGAAGATTTATCCATAAATATGATAACAAAATTAAGTTCATCATGGATTATAGCTTCAACCAGTTCTTCTCCTCAAAGAACTGAAGAATCTATACATCTTCCTCTACATCAAATTATTTATAAGGATACTTCAGCCGTACCCATAAAAGATGTTGCAAAAATCCAAGGAGATAAAGGTAAATCAGTCTTTGACTTATGTCATACAAATTCCTCATTTCAATCTGATGACATGTATTCTTCTCCTTTGTTCTCCTTAAACGCTCTTTCAGCCCAAGAAGACATGCTTTTAGAAATGTTTAAAGACCTCAAAGAAGAAAAATTAAAAAATAAATATTTTGAGAAAATACAAAAAATAACTAAAGAAAATAAAAAAGAAAAATCTTCTATTCCAAGTGTATCTAAACAGCTTAACATGAAAAATGTATTAAGAAAGCAAAAATCTCTTCCTCATATATCTCTGCAAGGTATTTATAAAGAAATTAATAATCAAAAGCAAGAAATAAAAGAATTAAAACAAAACTTAAATGAACTTCAAGAACTTAAACAACGTTTTGAGAATCTCGAATTTCAAAAGGATAAAGATAATATAAAGCAACAAGAAAACTTTGAGGGAAAGTTTGTAAATTCTGTAACAAAAAATCCACTCCAACCGTGGAAAACTCAAATTACAATTAAGATCAAGAACTTCTCTATTAAAGCACTCTGCTTACTAGATAGAGGTGCAGATGTTAATTTAATCAGAGAAGGCTTAGTCCCGACAAAATATTATAAAAAAACCAAAAATAAACTCAGCCTAGCAACTGCTAATAATAAACTTCATATTCATTATAAAGTAAATAATGTCCATATCTGTAAAAATGGAACGTGCATAAAAACTAATTGTCTTTAGGAAAGAATTTAAATAATGATGTTTTCCTTGGGAATCCCTTTCTACAACTTCTACAGCCTTTTCAAATTGATTCATTAGGCCTTAAAACTATGAAAGGCAATAAAGAATTACTTTTTGATTTTGTTGAGTCAACTCCCATGCAACGTATCAATATTATCCAAAATCAAATCTCATATAAAGAAAAACAAATTGCCAATCTTCAAGAAGATCTGAATTCTCTAAGAATAGAAGAAGGGTTACAAAAACCAGAATTTCAAAATGATTTAATACAATTTAAAAAATCTCTTGAAAAAGAATGTTGTTCTGACCTTCCTTTTGCCTTTTGGCACAGGAAACACCACACAGTTTCTCTTCCATATATTGATAATTTTGATGAATCCCAAATTCCTACCAAAGCTCATCCTATTCTGATGAATAAAGATCTTGTCCAATTATGTACAAAAGAAATCAATGATCTTCTTGATAAAAAGCTTATTCAAAAATCACAATCCCCTTGGAGTTGTGCTGCGTTTTATGTAAATAAAGCGCTTGAAAAAGAACGCGGTGTCCCCCATCTTGTTATCAATTATAAGACTTTAAATAAAGTTTTGAAATCCATAAGATATCCAGTGCCAAATAAAACTGATCTAATTAATCGTCTAGCTGATGCCTTCCTTTTTTCCAAATTTGATCTTAAATCAGGATTTTGGCAAATTTAAATTACCCCCGCAGATAGATATAAAACTACTTTTACAGTCTCATTTGGCCATTACGAATGGAACGTTATGCCATTTGGCTTGAAAAATGCTCCCTCCGAATTTCAAAGAATTATGAATGATATTTTTAATCCATATCAAGATTTTACACTAGTGTATATCGATGACATTCTTGTGTTTTCAAAATCTATTTGTGACCATTGGAAACATTTAAATATTTTCAAAAAGAATATTATCAAAAATGGACTCGTTCTATCTCAAAAGAAAATGAAGCTTTTTCAAACAGAAATTCAATTCCTTGGTTTTATAATTAAAACAGGAACCATTTCTCCAGTTCAAAGAGTCATTAAGTTTGCCTCTCAATTTCCTAATGAAATCCTCAATAAAGAACAATTACAACGTTTTCTTGGATGCCTTAATTACGTCTCTGATTTTTATAAAGATCTTGCCAAGGAAAGAAAATTATTACAACTCCGTTTAGTAAAAAATCCGGTAGAATGGTCACCTGCCCATACAAAAGCTGTCCAAACTATCAAGCAAAAAGTCCAAAATTTACCTTGTTTAACTATCCCTCATCTAGATTTATTAAAAATAGTTCAAACCGACGCCTCTGACGTAGGTTTTGGTGGAATTCTCCTCCAACAAAATGCTCTTGGAACAGAAGAAATCAATCGTTTCACTTCTGAAGCATGGACATCCACACAACAGAATTATTCAACTATTAAAAAAGAAATCCTCTCTATAGTAAATAGTATAATGAAGTTTCAAAGTGATTTATTAAATAAAAAATTCTTATTAAGAATAGATTGTAAATTAGCAAAAGAAATTTTAGAAAAAGATGTTAAAAATCTTGCTGCTAAGTAAATCTTTGCTCGCTGGCAAGCTTTATTAGCTATATTTGATTTTGACATTGAGTATATTGCAGGCAAAAATAATTCCCTTCCTGACTTTTTATCTCGTGAGTTTTTACAGGGACAAAAGAATGAGGCCTCAGCAGATTAGACCTTTTAGGTCCCTTACTGATAAAGCTTATCCACCTATATCCAGAAAACCCAGTGGCAATTATCTTCAAAGATGGCGAGCAACCCACAATTCTAATATTCCTCAATTTCAAAACCCATCAAGCTCTACATCCAGAAAACCTCAAGCGTCTCAAAACCAATATTTTATCCCAAAACCACCATTAAGAATGTTTACTTTAGATGACACATTTTATACAGAAACCTTTCTTATGGAACATATTATCCAGACCCTATTCGCTCCCGACCATTTCTTTTTTCAACCCCTTGATTATAAAACATATGAGCAAATCCTTATCCGAACTGGCAGCTGCACTATAGACCATACTGATGGTTCTAAAAACTCATATTTAAATGCTTTACCATCCCATATTAACATCCTATATTCAAAAATCAAGATTATGCATATCCTCTCAGCAGATGATTGGGGACAACCTCTTCATATGCCTCAAAGAATTGATTCAGACCTCATCTTTAATTATTATGAGTATATTTCCGCTTGGGAAGCCATTCTCTGTTATCAAAATCCATCCTTCCAGCATTCCTGGTTTATTCGGTTTAAATCCAACTTCCATAAAATACCTATGTGGTTTTTTACACAATTTTGGATACCATACGGAGCCACTAAAGATCTCCTTCCTCAAGCTCTTCTTCCTATTTATGAGTCCTATTCTGTAGCATATAAAGCCTCTCTCAAAATAGAAGAAAAAAGCCTTTATCAATATTTATAGCTAGCAACAGAACCTTATGTCACCATGCAATTCTATTGCAAGCATGAAATCCCATGGATCCTGAAATGGAATTTTTATAAAGAAATGGACTTCAGTCCAACGGTTCTATCTAGAGTCATGCATATCAAATTCTAGCATCAATTTGATTATACGACAATCTTGCAGCAATATTCTGCTAATCAAGCTCTAAAGCCTTCCTTTTTAGAAATTCTCAGAACTCTTGAAAAAGAAAAATAAAAGCTTCCTTTATCCAGTATTCTAGACGAACAAAAGAATTCATGTTCAGCCTCTTCTCCTGCTCTTCTTGTAGCTGCAGATCTACTTCAGCTCAAAAAAGATCTCCAAAAAGAGATTATGGAACAAATACAGAAAGAAAGATCCTCTGAAAACTCGCCATTAAGCTTTGGTCACCAGCTACATCATCTCTGGGCTGATGATAATCCCTTTGAAACTATTGCTCCTGAAGCAGATACCGATACAGAAGAGATAAAAAGTGATAATGAAGGATTCATCTCTATCCGAAGAAAAGGGAAAAAATAAGTCTCGACAAGACGTCCGCCTTATCAAGCCACTCAATTTTCCACAAAGTATCCTATACAGACTAAAGTGATCTTGTTTATCAGCGCTATTCCCCACTCCGGAAGCATCTCCAAAAGAACAGTCGCCATAAAGAACATGACATCATCTAAGTACAGCAACCATGTGCTCCCTTTGGTTCTTATCGGCAACTTTTCCTACGGACTTCATAAAGCCTCTTTGAATTAAAAATCAAGAAAAAAGTACAACCAAAGTCAACAAAAATGGCTAAAAGGAACGGATAACCAAATGCTTTGGATAAAATAATAACAAATTACAAAGCCTACAAATAGGCTATCCCACATACAAGCTTTGGATAAAGCGGGAACACATCCTCCAGCGACACGTATCACATCCTCAAGCTTTGGATAAAGCGGGAACACGTCCTCGAACGACACGTATCACATCTTCCAGTGACATGTATAACGCAAGATTCACGCCTGCTCTTAAACAGTGCAAAATTTGTCAGTCACAGATAAACATCCAGCGCCTGAGCCACGTGTAAATACAGTAAATGAAATGTAAATGCTAATGAAATCCAGTTGCTATGAAATGTAAATGCAGAATGTAATTACTATAAATAGGCATGTCCAGCTGCTTGTCAAAACAACAGTTGGAAACCAGTCCTATCCAAAATTCAGTCCATCCATCTCTTCCCATACACCCTCCACCCTTCCGTAACATTTTGGTATCAGAGCCAAGTTGGACCCCGGGAGTGTGTCATCAAGTCCACTTGTAATCAGTCTTTATTGTTATCAATAAAGTTGCTTTGTGAGTATTTCTTCACTTATTTTTGTTATGTTATGTTTTACTGTTGTTGTTTAAGGAATTGCAGATTCAGAAGTAAGAGAGTCAAAAGTCTTAATACTTAGTTGTGTGTCTGTTATTATTGAGAAATTTTAATCATATTCCGCCCGGAGCGCAGAGGTAGCCATTGTTATTGCCGTTGTTAAGCCGTGTGAAGGCATTTTAAGGCGTGTTGTTAGAGTGTAAATCCTCAAAGCGTTAAATACTCGTGGTGGATTTGGTTAAAGTAACTCGGTAATACAAATTATGGCTAAGCTTATTAAGAAGCTTGTACTTTCTTCTTCCTCATCATCAAATTCCTTTTCTTCCATGTCTATTAAAAATAGTGAAAAAATTAGCTATGATGATTTAGATCGAGTCATTTGTAACTGGACAATTCCAACTATTCAAAAACATGAAGTTTATAAAATGGGAAGTTTTCAATTAAAATCAAGCTATAAAATAAAAACTATTGAACGAATTGAATCCATTACTAGCCATATTCAGCATCTTTCTTTAATTAAGCCCCAAGAAATACAAGAATATGCTAAAACATATAATTATATCCATTTTGGCTTGGTGCAAGTTGCTCTAAAGCCTCTAACAAGACTTGGACTGAGAACAGAAGCTCTCATGTATGTTCATGATACAAGACATAAAAAATTCAGTGATTCATTAATAGGAATGGTTGAATCAAGTATGGCTAATGGCTCTACTTTCTTCAACTGTTTTCCTAATTTCTCTGTTTCTCTTACAGATCCAGGTGCACATGAAGCCCTCACTTTAGCCATCCAGACAAAAGGTTTTCATATGAATCCTCATAATCAAAATCTCACCCTCATTTATAGAGTTTATTATAAACTTATGAATTCAGTTGTTCCAGGCATAGCCTATTCAAATCAAGCAAAAGGTATGACTACCTTATTCCAAACCAATTTAAAAAATAAAGTTAATATTCCCAAACTCATCCAATGGAATGATATTAATTTATCCGGTAAATGGCTTTTAAAAAATGCTCAACCAGAAAAACCTAAAGAAAATCAAGGCATTGAAAACATAATTGAACATGAAGATGGAAGCGTTGAAATAAATTTCCAAATAGATTTTCGAAATACAACTCCTACCGTTTATCAACCCTCTAAAAAGTCTTATTCTCATCCTCCTTCTGTTGTAGGAGCTTCCATACATGAACCACCTCATATAAATTTGAGGCCTACAGGACTTGTTTATCCTTCTTATCATGCTTCTCCATCTCATACATACAATCCCTCAGAAGCTGATTTCAATATAAATGTTATTGAAAGTTTTGAAATTGATAAAGAAATGTTAAAAAAAAATTTAGCCGCTCATCCTTTGACAAAAGCTTTCTTTAAAAATATTTCTCTAGAACGTAAAGACTTCTTAAAAGAAAAGTGGTATAAATATATGTGTGATAATGAAAGAAACATTTATTTCTTTGATTGGCTTAAATTAGCCATGAAGAAAAGATATAATATTGAAGATTTATCCATAAATATGATAACAAAATTAAGTTCATCATGGATTATAGCTTCAACCAATTCTTCTCCCCAAAGAACTGAAGAATCTATACATCCACCCCTACATCAAATTATTTATAAAGACACCTCAATCGTACCCATAAAAGATGTTGCAAAAATCCAAGGAGATAAAGGAAAATCTGACTTTGTTTACAAATCAGACTTATGTCATGTTTTAGAACAAAATAATTATACAAATATCAACCTTCATATTATTGATCAACAAACCAATAGAACTGAAGATAAAGTAGAATCTATTTTCAAAATCCAAGAAGCATCCTCTTCTCAAAAAGTAATTAAGACACAAACTTTAGGTTTTCAGGGTGAAATCCTAAGGGATATAAAGTTAGAAAAGAAACCTTTAAAATATTCTGATGAACTCATTAATCAATTATCACAAAGTTTTACTAACATAAGACTTCAAGAAAATAAAGATAAAAAAGCTAAAAAATCTATAAATGTTTTAGGCTCAACTTCTAAAAACTCTAATTCTGGCTCCAATTTCGAAGCCATAGATTCTGAAGAAAATTCTCAAAAGGAACATCAAGATGATCAAAACCATCAAGGATCCCTTCAACTCAATAAAATATTTAAAAGACAAAAACCAATTGTTACTACAGCTAAAACAAGAAATTATTATCCACAACCGACTCCAGTTGATCTTCAATTCAAAGAATAAGCTACTTTAAATGGCCTTAAATTTGAAAGCTCATCAATATATGAATGGAGTGTAGATGGATTATTTGAATATCAAATCATCCAAGTATGCCAGCAAATGATGATATATGCTTCGACTATCATAGCTGCCGGTAATGATCACAAACATGCAGCAAATGCAGTTGTCCTTGGATTTACTGGACAACTAAATGGTCAGTGGGAAAAATATTTATCAGATATAGAAAGACAATCGATTCTAAATTCCGTAAAAAGAGATCCATCCGAGAACCCTATCATTACCCCCCAAGGACAAATGATATCTGATTCCATTTATATGCTTATTAGCAATATAATTAAACATTTTGTTGGAAATTATATGAATGTAGAAGAAAAATTAAAAACTCAATTAATTAATTTATCATGTCCAACATTATCTGATTTTCGTTGGTATAAAGATTTTTTCTTATCAAAACTTTATACAATTGATTCAAGCAATTCCGAATTCTGGAAAGAAAATTTTATATCAGGTCTTCCTAAACTTTTTGCAGAAAAGGTTAGAGAAGAATTAATATCCGAAAATTATGGAAATTTGAATTATTCCAAAAAATTAATAAAGTTGGATTTTCATTGTGTAATGAAATCAAACTCAAACGGCAAATTGAAAATAAAAAAAGTATCAGCAAATATGAACTTGGGGACTTTTGTTATCAACTTGGCATGGAGCCATTAATTAGTCCTTCGAGCCAAAAGAAAAAGAACAATTTAAAAAGAAATTACCAGCAAAGAAAATCTAAACAATTTGCAACACCACGATATTATATGCCCTCACGAAGATATCATAAAAAAATCCTTTCATTGCAATCCTTATAAAGAAACAAACAAATCTTTTATAAAAGAAAAACCATCTTCTTCTTACCATAAACAAAAACAAAAAGAAATACAGTGCTATAATTACAAAGAAAATGGCCATATAGCCCCTGATTGCCCACAATTAAAGGTTAAAACCGAAAAGGAATTAAAAACTATTTTAAGGGGATCCTCAGTAACATCAGATACAGACAATTCTTCTGATACATGTCATTGCAAAATATTTGATAGTGAAATTCAGTATGAATCCGCTTCTTCTTCTTTATCCGTAAACATGCTCTCTGCTCCTGAAGAATTGGTACTAGAAATGTTTAAAGATCTTAAAGATGAAGAATTAAAAAATAAATATTTCAAAAAAATCCAGACTATAAATAAAGGCAATAAAAAAGGAAAAGCTACGATACATACTTTACCTGAACAATTTAGTATTAAAACTGTTTTAGATAGATTAAGAGAACAAAATGTTCCTCCTCACCTGACAATTCCAGACCTTCATAAAGAAATTAATAATCAAAGGCAAGAAATAAATTTCTTAAAACAAAACTTAATTGAACTTCAAGACCTCAAACAAAGAGTTGAGAATCTTGAATTTCACATACTAAAAACTTATCAAGAAAATAATGGAAAAATTGAAAATGACGAATACTATAATGACATTGAAAATCAAGAAAACTTTGATGACAGTTTAAAATTTTCATAAATTCTTTATCCAGAAATCCAATTCAAAAATGAAAAACCCAAGTCACAATTCAGATAAAAGAATTCTCTATTAAGACCCTGTGCTTGCTTGATAGTGGCGTAAATGTCAATGTCATAAGGGAAGGATTAATCCCTAGAAACTATAATCTAAAAACAAAAAATAAACTCAATCTAGCTACAGCTAATAAAAAACTCCTTATCAAATACAAATTAAATGATGTTTATGTCTGTAAAAACAAAATACACATAAAGACAAATTTCTTTCTAGGAAAGGATTTAAACAATGATGTTATCCTTGGAAATCCTTTTCTACAAATGTTACAGCCTTTTCAAATTGATTCTACAGGCCTGAAAACTGTCATAAATAATAAAGAATTAATTTTTGAATTTGAATAATTAAATCCAGTCTCAAATAAAATCAATCATCCCTCTGATGACTTCATTTTAAATATTTCCATGTAAGCCAGATTTCAGTTTTAAGTTCACATTCTTCTCCAGGGTTCCTTTGTCATTATGGCATCAAGTTCTAGCAAAAGCAAAGCCCCTCTTCTTGAATCCAGCTTTTCCTCCAGACCAACATCCCAACAAATGACCATTCCTTTTTTTAATTGAGGAGTATCCATCACCTCTCAAGAACTTATCAATGCTCATTGGAGTGCTATCCTTTCCAATAAAAGAAAAAATACTAGAAAAACCTTATCCAAAATTGTAACCCATATCAAGGATTTAGAAATCCAAATTTTGATGTGTCATAACATCCATCAAAGAGCACGGTTATCTACTTATGCTGATGAAAAAACATCCAGAATCAACCTCCTGGAAAAGGTTAACACAACCCTTCCAAATGATCTTGCCGCAAGGATAAGAGAAAAAACTCTTTCTTCTCAGATCAAGGAGCGCTTAATGTTCAAAGCGCAATATATCAGTTGGGCAACTGGTTTTCCCAAGTTGTTCCTACCGTCACATGCAGTAGACATCTCTTATATCGAGCAAAGCCTAGTCTAAAGATTTTCTTTATCCAGAGATGATTTTGAATTAATACAGCAGCTCCCTGCAATTGTGCGCCATGCCCTTCACAGTTTTAGAGTCACAAACAGACAGCTTCTTATCACAATTTCATCAAGTTTGGGAGAAAGATCTGAAATACGGTTTTATCAGCCTTATCAATTATGAGCATCATGCAGTTTGAAGAAGGAGATTTAATTTGCAAGAAATGCAGTTCTTCTTTACGTGATCACCAATTAATTATCCACCTCAATGGTATGAATCTCATGAAGTTGCTACAAGAGCATATAGCCTAGAACGTCTCCAGCAATATGATCAAGCCTCTGATCAGTATCAAAGATTTCTCAATCTAAGAGGACATCTTGAATTTGCAAGCACATATCGATATGTTTGGTGTGACAGTCAACGAGTAGTTTGCATTGCTGACGACCTTGCAGAACAAACTACAGTCATACAGCATCCTTCTAAATCTGGACATTATGAATTAAATCAAATCCTCAATGCCTATGAAGATATTTCTTTTGACATTACTGAAAAGTCTCGTGAAGCATTATCCAGTTATTTCATGGAGAAATGCAAAATAATAACTGGACTGATGAAGATAAAGATGAAGATAAAGAGGATGAATAAATGAAAGAATCCGTGCCCGAATAAAGCTTCCGATATTGACACCTATTATCCAATGAAATAATGACTCCATCCTTATTACAAAGCTTCCAGAAGAAGACCACGCAGTCACGTGGTACACTTATCTAAATTTCCATCACCACCAATACCATAAAGCGTCTTTATCTAGAAAGTACAAAACAAGGACATCCCTATTCATGAAGATGAGAAGCTTACCATGGTTCAAAGGTTCTTTGAAAAAGAAAAAGTCAACAAATGCGGCTTGCTACTATGCATCAAAAAGGTTATCCAATAAAAACAGGTTTGGATTTCTACTGGTGATAACATGTATATCCATACCAGTACGGAAACGTAACACGTATGCCGTCTTGACAATTCAATCCAGACACATGGAATCCAGCCACATGCAGCAGCTTACTAGCAAACAGTAAATGAAATGTATACACAGACGAAATTATGTTGTAATGAAATGTAAATTCAGTTTGAACATACTATAAATAGACATGTCCAGCTGCTTGTCAAGGCAAAAGTTGGAAACCAGTCCAAAAATTCAGTCCATCCATCTCTTCCCATACACCCTCCACCCTTCCGTCCCATTTTGTTCTCTTAATCTGTCTAAAATAGTTTTAATACCAAATTGTTCAGGTAAGGTATGTATAGTAGCTTTTCCTTTTTTATTGCCTTTATTTATAGTCTGGATTTTTTCGAAACATTTATTTTTTAATTCTTCATCATCAAGATCTTTAAACATTTCTAGTGCCAATTCTTCAGGAGCAGAGAGCATGTTTACGAATAAAGAAAAAGAAGCGGATTCATACAAAATTTCACTATCAAATATTTTGCAATGACATGTATCAGAAGAATTGTCTGTATCTGATGTTACTGAGGATCCCTTTAAAATAGTTTTTAATTCCTTTTCGGTTTTAAACTTTAATTGTGGGCAATCAGGGGCTATATGGCCTTTTTCTTTGCAATTATAGCACTGTATTTCTTTTTGTTTTTGTTTATGGTAAGAAGAAGATGGTTTTTCTTTTATAAAAGATTTGTTTGTTTCTTTATAAGGATTGTGATGAAAGGATTTTTTATGATATCTTCGTAAGGGCATATAATATCGTGGTGTTGCAAATTGTTTAGATTTTCTTTGCTGGTAATTTCTTTTTAAATTGTTCTTTTTCTTTTGGCTCAAAGGACTAATTAATGGCTCCATGCCAAATTGATAACAAAAGTCTCCAAGTTCATATTTGCTGATACTTTTTTTATTTTCAATTTGCCGTTTGAGTTTGATTTCATTACACAATGAAAATCCAACTTTATTAATTTTTTGGATTAAATCTCCATATGTATACATAGCATAATTCAAATTTCCATAATTTTCGGATATTAATTCTTCTCTAACCTTTTCTGCAAAAAGTTTAAGAAGAACTGATATAAAATTTTCTTTCCAGAATTCGGAATTGCTTGAATCAATTGTATAAAGTTTTGATAAGAAAACATCTTTATACCAACGAAAATCAGATAATGTTGGACATGATAAATTAATTAATTGAGTTTTTAATTTTTCTTCTACATTCAAATAATTTCCAACAAAATGTTTAATTATATTGCTAATAAGCATATAAACGGAATCAAAGATCAATTGTCCTTGGGGGGTAATGATAAGGTTCTCGGATGGATCTCTTTTTACGGCATTTAGAATAGCTTGTCTTTCTATATCTGATAAATATTTTTCCCACCAGCCATTTAATTGTCCAGTAAATCCAAGGACAACTGCATTTGCTGCATGTTTGTGATCATTACCGGCAGTTATGATAGTAGAAGCATATATCATCATTTGCTGGCATACTTGGATGATTTGATATTCAGATAATCCGTCTACACGCCATTTATATATTGATGAGCTTTAAAATTTAAGACCATTTAAAGTAGCTTGTTCTTCGAATTGCAGATCAACTGGAGTCGGTCGTGGATAATAATTTTTTGTTTTAGCTGTAGTAACAATTGGGTTTTGTCTTTTAAATATTTTATTGAGTTGTAGAGAGTCTTGATGGTTTTGATCATCTTGATGTTCTTCTTGAGAATTTTCTGCAGAGTCTATGGCTTCGGAATCGGAGCCAGAATTAGAATTTTTCGAAGTTGGGCCTAAAACATTTATAGAATTTTCAGCTTTTTGATCTTTATTTTCTTGAAGTTTTATGTTAGTAAAACTGTGTGATAATTGATTAATGAGTTCATCAGAAAATTTTAAAGGTTTCTTTTCTAACTTTATATCCCTTAGGATTTCACCCTGAAAACCTAAAGTTTGTGTCTTAATTACTTTTTGAGAAAAGGATGCTTCATGAATTTTGAAAATAATTTCCACTTTATCTTTAATTCTATTGGTTTGTTGACCAATAGTATGAAGGTTGATATTTGTATAATTATTTTGTTCTAAAACATGACATAAGTCTGATTTGTAAACAAAGTCAAATTTACCTTTATCTCCATGGATTTTTTCCATATCTTTTATGGGTACGGCTGAAGTATCTTTATAAATGATTTGATGTAGAGGAGGATGTATAGATTCTTCAGTTCTTTGGGGAAAAGAACTAGTTGAAGCTATAATCCATGATGAACTTAATTTTGTTATCATATTTATGGATAAATCTTCAATATTATACCTTTTCTTCATGGCTAATTTAAGCCAATCAAAGAAATAAATGTTTCTTTCATTATCATACATATATTTGTACCATTTTTCTTTTAAGAAGTCTTTATGTTCTGGTGAAATATATTTAAAGAGCGATTTTGTCAAAGGATGAGCGGCTAAATTCTTTTTTAACATTTCTTTATCAACTTCAAAACTTTTAAGAACATTTATATTGAAATCGGATTCTGAAGGATTGTATGTATGGGATGGAGAAGCTTGATAAGAAGGATAAACGAGTCCTGTAGGCCTCAAATCTATATGAGGTGGTTCTTCTATGGAAGAGCCTACAACAGAAGGAGGATGAGAATAAGACTTTTTAGAGGGTTGATAAACTATAGGAGCTGTATTTCGAAAATCTGTTTAGAAATTTATTTCAACACTTCCATCTTCTTGTTCAATTATTATTTCTATGCCTTGATTTTCTTTAGATTTTTCTGGTTGAGCATTTTTTAAAAGCCATTTACCTGATAAATTGATATCATTCGACTGTATGAGTTTGGGAATATTAACTTTATTTTTTAAATTGGTTTGGAATAAGGTAGTCATACCTTTAGCTTGATTTGAATAGGCTATGTCTGGGACCCCTGAATTCATGAGTTTATAATAAACTTTATAAATGAGGGCGAGATTTTGATTATGAGGATTCATATCAAAACCTTTTGTTTGGATGGCTAAAGTGAGGGCTTCATGTGCACCTGGATCCGTAAGAGAAACAGAGAAATTGGGAAAACAGTTGAAGAAAGTAGGGCCATTAGCCAAACTTAATTCAACCATTCCTATTAATGAATCACTGAATTTTTTATGTCTTGTATCTTGAACATACATGAGAGCTTCTGTTCTCAATCCAAGTCTTGTTAGAGGCTTTAGAGCAACTTGCACGAAGCCAAAATGGATATAATTATATGTTTTAGCATATTCTTGTTTTTCTTGGGGCTTAATTAAAGAAAGATGCTGAATATTGCTAGTAATGGATTCAGTTCGTTCAATAGTTTTTATTTTATAACTTGATTTTAATTAAAAACTTTCCATTTTATAAACTTCATGTTTTTGAACAGTTGGAATTGTCCAGTCACAAATAACTTGATCTAAATCATCATAGCTAATTTCTTCACTATTTTTAATAGACATGGAAGATAAGGAATTTGATGATGAGGAAGAAGAAAGTACAAGCTTCTTAATAAGCTGAGCCATAACTTGTATTACCGAGTCATTTTAACCAAATCCACCACGAGTATCTAATGCTTTGAGGATTTACACACCAACAACACGCCTTAAAACGCCTTCACATGGCTTAACAACGGCGATAACAATGGCTACCTCTGCACTCCGACGGAATATGATTAAAATTTATCAATAATAACAAACACACAACTAAGTATTAAGACTTTTGACTCTCTTACTTCTTAATCAGCAATTCCTTAAACAACAACAGTAAAGCACAACATAACCAAAATAAATGAAGAAATACTCACAAAGCAACTTTATTGATAATCAAAACTGATTACAAGTGGACTTGATGACACACTCCCGGGGGCCAACTTGGCTCTGATACCAAAATGGGACGGAAGGGTGGAGGGTGTATGGGAAGAGATGGATGGACTGAATTTTTGGACTGGTTTCCAACTGTTGCCTTGACAAGCAGCTGGACATGTCAATTTATAGTATGTTCAAACTGAATGTACATTTCATTACAACATAATTTCGTCTGTGTATACATTTCATTTACTGTATGTTGGTAAGCTGCTGCATGTGGCTGGATTCCATTTGTCTGGATTGAATCGTCAAGACGGCATACGTGTTACGTTTCCGTACTGGTATGGATATACATGTTATCACTAGTAGAGATCCAAACTTGTTTTTATTGAATAACCTTTTTGATGCATAGTAGCAAGCCGCATTTGTTGACTTTTTCTTTTTCAAAGAACCTTTGAACCGTGGTAAGCTTGTCATCTTCATGAATAGGGATGTCCTTGTTTTGTACTTTCTAGATAAAGACGCTTTATGGCAATGGTGGTAATGGAAATTTAGATAAGTGTACCACGTGACTACGTGGTCTTGTTCTGGAAGCTTTGTGATAAGGATGGAGTCATTATTTCACTGGATAACAGGTGTCAATATCGGAAGCTTTATTCGGGCACGGATTCTTTCATTTATTTATCCTCTTTATCTTCATCTTTATCTTCATCAGTCCAGTTATTATTTTGCATTTCTCCATGAAATAACTGGATTAATGCTTCACGAGACTTTTCAGTAATGTCAAAAGAAACATCTTCATAGGCATTGAGGATTTGATTTAATTCATTATGTCCAGATTTAGAAGGATGCTGTATGACTGTAGTTTGTTCTACAAGGTCGTCAGTAATGCAAACTACTCACCGACTGTCACACCAAACATATCGATATGTGCTTGCAAATTCAAGATGTCCTCTTAGATTGAGAAATCTTTGATACTGATCAAAGGTTGGATCATATTGCTGGAGACGTTCTAGGCTATATGCTCTTGTAGCAACTTCTTGAGATTCATACCATTGAGGTGGATAATTAAAAAGAAGATGTTCGTGATCATGTATAGAAGAACTGCATTTCTTGCAAATTAAATCTCCTTCTTCAAACTGCATGATGCTCCATAATTGATAAGGCTGATAAAACCATATTTCAGATCTTTCTCCCAAACTTGATGAAATTATGATAAAAAAAACTATCTGTTTGTGACTCGAAGACTGCGAAGGGCATGGCGCACAATTGCAGGGAGCTGCTGTATTAATTCAAAATCATCTCTGGATAAAGAAAATCTTTAGACTGGGCCTTGCTCAATATAAGAGATGTCTATTGCATGTGATGGCAGGAACAACTTAGGAAAACCAGTTGCCCAGTGGATATATTACGCTCTGAACGTTAAGCGCTCCTTGATTTAATAAGAAAGAGTTTTTTCTCTTATCCTTGCAGCAAGATCATCTGGAAGGGTTGTGTTAACCTTTTCCAGGAGGTTGATTCTAGATGTTTTTTCATCAGCATAAGTAGATAATAGTGCTCTTCGATGGATGCTATGACACATCAGAATTTGGGTTACTAAATCCTTGATATGGGTTACAATTTTGGATAAGGTTTTTCTAGTATTTTTTCTTTTATTGGAAATGATAGCACTCCAATGAGCATTGATAAGTTCTTGAGAGGTGATGGATACTCCTCAATTGAAAAAAGGAATGGTCATTTGTTGGGATGTTGGTCTGGAGGAAGAGCTGGATTCAAGAAGAGGGGCTTTGCTTTTGCTAGAACTTGATGCCATAATGACAAAGGAACCCTGGAGAAGAATGTGAACTTAAAACTGAAATCTGGATTACATGGCAATATTTGAAATGAAGTCATCAGAGGAATGATTGATTTTATTTGAGACTGAATTTAATTATTCAAATTCAAAAATTAATTCTTTATTATTTATGACAGTTTTAAGGCCTGTAGAATCAATTTGAAAAGGCTATAACATTTGTAGAAAAGGATTTCCAAGGATAACATCATTGTTTAAATCCTTTCCTAGAAAGAAATTTGTCCTTATGTGTATTTCATTTTTACAGACATAAATATCATTTAATTTGTATTTGATAAGGAGTTTTTTATTAGCCATAGCTAGATTGAGTTTATTTTTTGTTTTTAGATAATATTTTCTCTGGATAAATCCTTCCCTTATGACATTGACATCTGTGCCACTATCAAGTAAGCACAGGGTCTTAATAGAGAATTTTTTTATCTGAATTATGACTTGGGTTTTCCATTTTTGAAATGGATTTCTGGATAAAGAATTTATGAAAATTTTTAAACTGTCTTCAAAGTTTTCTTGATTCTCAATGTCATTATAGTCTTCATCATTTTCAATTTTTCCATTATTTTCTTGATAAATTTTTAGTATGTGAAATTCAAGATTCTCAACTCTTTGTTTGAGGTCTTGAAGTTCAATTAAGTTTTGTTTTAAGAAATTTATTTCTTGCCTTTGATTATTAATTTCTTTATGAAGGTCTAGAATTGTCAAGTGAGGAGGAACATTTTGTTCTCTTAATCTGTCTAAACCAGTTTTAATACTAAATTGTTCAGGTAAAGTATGTATAGTAGCTTTTCCTTTTTTATTGCCTTTATTTATAGTCTGGATTTTTTCGAAGTATTTATTTTTTAATTCCTCATCTTTAAGATCTTTAAACATTTCTAGTACCAATTCTTCAGGAGCAGAGAGCATGTTTACGGATAAAGAAGAAGAAGCGGATTCATACTGAATTTCACTATCAAATATTTCACAATGGCATGCATCAGAAGAATTGTCTGTATCTGATGTTACTGAGGATCCCTTTAAAATAGTTTTTAATTCCTTTTCGGTTTTAACCTTTAATTGTGGGCAATCAGGGCTATATGGCCTTTTTCTTTGCAATTATAGCACTGTATTTCTTTCTATTTTTGTTTATGGTAAGAAGAAGATGGTTTTTCTTTTATAAAAGATTTGTTTGTTTCTTTATAAGGATTGTGATGAAAGGATTTTTTATGATATCTTCGTAAGGGCATATAATATCGTGGTGTTGCAAATTGTTTAGATTTTCTTTGCTGGTAATTTCTTTTTAAATTGTTCTTTTTCTTTTGGCTCGAAGGACTAATTAATGGCTCCATGCCAAATTGATAACAAAAGTCTCCAAGTTCATATTTGCTGATACTTTTTTTATTTTCAATTTGCCGTTTGAGTTTGATTTCATTACACAATGAAAATCCAACTTTATTAATTTTTTGGATTAAATCTCCATATGTATACATAGCATAATTCAAATTTCCATAATTTTCAGATATTAATTCTTCTCTAACCTTTTCTACAAAAAGTTTAGGAAGACTTGATATAAAATTTTCTTTCCAGAATTTGGAATTGCTTGAATCAATTGTATAAAGTTTTGATAAGAAAACATCTTTATACCAACGAAAATCAGATAATGTTGGACATGATAAATTAATTAATTGAGTTTTTAATTTTTCTTCTACATTCATATAATTTCCAACAAAAATTTAATTATATTGCTAATAAGCATATAAACGGAATCAAAGATCATTTGTCCTTGGGGGGTAATGATAGGGTTCCCGGATGGATCTCTTTTTACGGCATTTAGAATAGCTTGTCTTTCTATATCTGATAAATATTTTTCCCACCAGCCATTTAATTGTCCAGTAAATCCAAGGACAACTGCATTTGCTGCATGTTTGTGATCATTACCGGCAGTTATGATAGTAGAAGCATTTATCATCATTTGCTGGCAGACTTGGATTATTTGATTCTCAAATCATCCGTCTACACTCCATTCATATATTGATGAGCTTTCAAATTTAAGACCATTTAAAGTAGCCTGTTTTTCGAATTGAAGATCAACTGGAGTCGGTCGTGGATAATAATTTCTTGTTTTAACTGTAGTAGCAATTGGTTTTTGTCTTTTAAATATTTTACTGAGTTGAAGGGGTTCTTGATGGTTTTGATCATCTTGATATTCCTCTTGAGAATTTTCTTCAGAATCTATGGCTTCGGAATCGGAGCCAGAATTTGAGTTTTTAGAAGTTGAGCCTAAAACATTTATAGATTTTTCAGCTTTTTGGTCTTTATTTTCTTGAAGTTTTATGTTAGTAAAACTGTGTGATAATTGATTAATGAGTTCATTAGAAAATTTTAAAGGTTTCTTTTCTAACTATATATCCCTTAGTATTTCACCCTAAAAACCTAAAGTTTGTGTCTTAATTACTTTTTGAGAAGAGGATGCTTCATGGATTTTGAAACTAGATTCTACTTTATCATCAATTCTATTGGTTTGTTGACCAATAGTATGAAGGTTGATATTTGTATAATTATTTTGTTATAGAATTTGACATAAGTCTGATTTGTAAACAAAGTCAGATTTTCCTTTGTCTCCTTGGATTTTTGCAACATCTTTTACGGGTACAGCTGAGGTGTCTTTATAAATAATTTGATGTCGGGGTGGATGTATAGATTCTTCAGTTCTTTGGGGTGAAGAACTGGTTGAAGCTATCATCCATGATGAACTTACTTTTTTTATCATATTTATGGATAAATCTTCAATATTATATCTTTTCTTCATGGCTAATTTAAGCCAATCAAAGAAATAAATGTTTCTTTCATTATCACACATATATTTATACCACTTTTCTTTTAAGAAGTCTTTATGTTCTGGAGAAATATTTTTAAAGAAAGCTTTTGTCAAAGGATGAGCGGCTAAATTCTTTTTTAACATTTCTTTATCAATTTCAAAACTTTCAATAACATTTATATTGAAATCAGCTTCTGAGGGATTGTATGTATGAGATGGAGAAGCTTAATAAGCAGGGTAAACAAGTCCTGTAGGCCTCAAATTTATATGAGGTGGTTCCTGTATGGAAGCTCCTACAACAGAAGGAGGATGAGAATAAGACTTTTTAGAGGGTTGATAAACTGTAGGAGTTGTATTTCGATAATCTGTTTGGAAATTTATTTCAACGCTTCCATCTTCATGTTCAATTATGTTTTCAATGTCTTGATTTTCTTTAGGTTTTTCTGGTTGAGCATTTTCTAAAAGCCATTTACCGGATAAATTAATATCATTCCATTGGATGAGTTTGGGAATATTAACTTTATTTTTTAAATTGGTTTGGAATAGGGTAGTCATACCTTTTGCTTGATTTGAATAGGCTATGCCTGGAACAACTGAATTCTTAAGTTTATAATAAACTCTATAAACGAGGGCGAGATTTTTATTATGAAGATTCATTTCAAAACCTTTTGTCTGGATGGCTAAAGTGAGGGCTTCATGTGCACCTAGATCTGTAAGAGAAACAGAGAAATTGGGAAAACAGTTGAAGAAAGTTGGGCCATTAGCCAAACTTGATTCAACCATTCCTATTAATGAATCACTGAATTTTTTATGTCTTGTATTTTGAACATACATGAGAGCTTCTGTTCTCAGTCCAAGTTTTGTTAGAGGCTTTAGAGCAACTTGCACTAAGCCAAAATGGATATAATTATATGTTTTAGCATATTCTTGTATTTCTTGGGGCTTAATTAAAAAAAGATGCTGAATATGGCTAGTAATGGATTCAGTTCGTTCAATAGTTTTCATTTTATAACTTGATTTTAATTGAAAACTCCCATTTTATAAACTTCATGTTTTTGAACAGTTGGAATTGTCTAGTCACAAATAACTTGATCTAAATCATCATAGCTATTTTCTTCATTATTTTTAATAGACATGGAAGATAAAGAATTTGATGATGAGGAAGAAGAAAGTACAAGCTTCTTAATAAGCTTAGCCATAATTTGTATTATCGAGTTATTTGAACCAAATCCACCACAAGTATCTAACGCTTTGTGGATTTACACACCAACAACACGCCTTAAAACACCTTCACACGGCTTAACAACGGTGATAACAATGGCTACCTCTGCGCTCCGGGCGGAATATGATTAAAATTTCTCAATAATAACAAACACACAACTAAGTATTAAAACTTTTGACTCTCTTACTTCTGAATCAGCAATTCCTTAAACAGCAACAGTAAAGCATAACCAAAATAAGTGAAGAAATACTCACAAAGCAACTTTATGGATAATAATAAAGACTGATTATAAGTGGACTTGATGGCACACTCTCGGGGGCCAACTTGGCCCTGATACCAAAATGGTGTATGGGAAGAGATGGATGGACTGAATTTTTGGATTGGTTTCCAACTATTGGATTTACACATAGCCGGATGTGTCTATTTATAGTGACTCTAAATTGAATTTACATTTCATTTCACTTGGATTGCATTTACATTTACATTTCATTTGCTATTCGTGCTCACACTGAATTTAATGTTCGATACTGTAAGACTGCTTACATGATTCTTTTTTTCTGCTGTAGAATATCCATGGTACTGCATGTGGCACTCTCTTGAAGTATAACTTTACAAGTTTTTGACACATGTTCATGTGTTTGCATCGGAGATGAAATGTTTTTGTCTTCATACTTGATAATTTTCCCATATCTTGTACTTTCTTCAGCTTTTACTCTTTACTTTATACAAAAGGAGCTTTTGATGTTGGCTTAGCCACTTTTGTTGGCTTTTGAGTCCTTGTTTTTGAATATTTAATGCTTTAAGACGTCAGGATGAAAAGTGTTGATAAGTCCCGAGGCAACACGTGGTTGCTTTTGTCGGTATCACATGGCCTTAGTCTCGGGCACGGGAACTTGCTTGATAAGGATGCATTAAACAATTGTTGAGGCGTTATTTTTTTCCTTTTTATTCGGATAGAGATGAATCCTTCATTATCACTTTTTGTCTTTTCTGCATCTGTATCTGCTTCAGGAGCAATATTTTCAAAGGGATTATCATCAGCCCAAAGATGATGTAACTGTTGACCGAAGCTTAATGGCGAGTTTTCAGAGGATCTTTTTTTCTGTATTTGTTCCATAATTTCTTTTTGGAGATCCTTTTTGAGCTGAAGTAGATCTGCTGCTGCAAAAAGTGCAGAAGTGGAAGTTGAACATAAATTTTTCTGTTTGTCTGGATTGCTTGTTGGAGAAGGCTGTTCTTTCTCTTTTTCTGAAGTTCTGAGAATTTTCGAAAAGGATGGCTTTATAGCTTGATCAGTAGAATATTGCTGTAGGATTATGGTATAATCAAATTGATGCCAAAATTTGATATACATGACTCTGGATAGAACCGGTGGACTGAAGTCCATTCTTTATAAAAATTCCATTTCAGGATCCATGGGATTTCATGTTTGCAATAAAATTACATGGTGATAAAAGGTTATGTTGTAAGCTGTTGATATTGGTAGAGGTTTTTTTCTTCTGATTTGAGAGAGGCTTTATATGATATTGAATAGGATTCAAAAATAAGGAGAAGAGCTTGAGGAAGAAGATCTTTAGTGGCTCCGAATGGTATCCAAAATTGTGTAAAAAACTACAAGGGTATTTTATGGAAGTTGGATTTAAACCGAATAAACCAGGAATGCTGGAAGGATGAATTTTGATAACAGAGAATAGCTTCCTAGGTAGAAATATAGTCATAATAGTTAAAAATAAGGTCTGAATCAATCCGTTGAGGCATATGAAGAGGTTGTCCCCAGTCATCTGCAGACAGGATATGCATAATCTTGATTTTTGAATATAGGATGTTAATATGGGATGGTAAAGCGTTTAAATATGACTTTTTAGAGCTATCGGTATAGTCGATAGTGCAGCCGCCAGTCCGGATAAGGATTTGTTCATAAGTTTTATAATCAAGAGGTTGAAAAAAGAAATGGTCTGGAGCGAATAGGGTCTGGATAATATGGTCCATAGGAAAGGTGTTTGTATGAAAGGTGTCATTTAAAGTAAACATTCTCAATGGTGGTTTTGGGATAAAATATTGGTTTTGAGAAGCTTGAGGTTTTCAGGATGCAGAGCTTGATGGGTTTTGAAATTGAGGAATATTGGAAGCATGGGTTGCTCCCCATCTTTCAAGATAATTGCCACTGGGTTTTCTGGATATAGGTGGATAAGCTTTATCCATAGGGGACCTAAAATGTCTAGTCTGTTGAGGCCTCATTTTTTTGTCCCTGTAAAAACTCACGAGATAAAAAATCAGGAAGGGAATTATTTTTACCTGCAATATGCTCAATGTCAAAATCAAATAGAGCTAATAAAGCTTGCCATCGAGCAAAGATTTGCTTAGCAGTAAGATTTTTAACATCTTTTTCTAAAATTTCTTTAGCAGATTTACAATCTATTCTTAATAAGAATTTTTTATTTAATAAATCACTTTGGAACTTCATTATACTATTTACTATGGATAGGATTTCCTTTTTAATAGTTGAATAATTTTGTTGCGTGGGTGTCCATGTTCCAGATGTGAAACGAAGGATTTCTTCTTTTCCAAGAGCATTTTGTTGTAGGAGAATGCCACCAAAACCTACTTCAGAGGCATCGGTTTGAACTATTTTTAATAAATCTGGATGAGGGATAGTTAAGCAAGGTAAATTTTTGACTTTTGCCTTGATTTTTTGGACAGCTTTTGTATGGGCAGGTGACCATTCTGCTGGATGTTTTGTCAAACGGAGCTGCAATAATTTTCTTTCCTTTGCAAGATCTTTATAAAAATCAGAGACGTAATTAAGGCATCCAAGAAAACGTTGCAATCGTTCTTTATTTAGAATTTCATCAGGAAATTGAGAGGCAAACTTAATGACTCGTTGAACTGGAGAAATAGTTCCTTTTTGAATTACAAAACCAAGAAATTGAATTTCTATTTGAAAAAGCTTCATTTTCTTTTGAGATAAAACAAGTCCATTCTTGATAATAACTTTTTTGAAAATATTTAAATGTTTCCAATGGTCACAAATGGATTTTGAAAACACAAGAATGTCATCGATATAGACTAGTGTAAAATCTTGATATGGATTAAAAATATCATTCATAATTCTTTGAAATTCGGAGGGAGAATTTTTCAAGCCAAATGGCATAACATTCCATTCGTAATGGCCAAATGGGACTGTAAAAGCAGTTTTATATCTATCTGCGGGGGTAATTTGAATTTGCCAAAATCCTGATTTAAGATCAAATTTGGAAAAAAGGAAGGCATCAGCTAGACGATTAATTAGATCAGTTTTATTTGGCACTGGATATCTTATGGATTTCAAGACTTTATTTAAAAGCTTATAATTGATAACAAGACGGGGAACATCGCGTTCTTGTTCAGGCGCTTTATTTACATAAAATGCAGCACAACTCCAAGGGGATTGTGATTTTTGAATAAGCTTTTTATCAAGAAGATCATTGATTTCTTTTGTACATAGTTGGACAAGATCTTTATTCATCTGAATAGGACGAGCTTTGGTAGGAATTTGGGATTCATCAAAATTATCAATATATGGAAGAGAAACTGTGTGGTGTTTCCTGTGCCAAAAGGCAAAAGGAAGGTCAGAACAACATTCTTTTTCAAGAGATTTTTTAAATTGTATTAAATCATTTTGAAATTCTAGTTTTTGTAACCCTTCTTCTATTCTTAGAGAATTCAGATCTTCTTGAAGATAGGCAATTTGTTTTTCTTTATATGAGATTTGATTTTGGATAATATTGATATGTTGCATGGGAGTTGACTCAACAAAATCAAACAGTAATTCTTTATTGTCTTTCATTGTTTTAAGGCCTGATGAATTAATTTGAAAAGGCTGTAGAAGTTGTAGAAAGGGATTCCCAATGATAACATCATTATTTAAATTCTTTCCTAAAAGACAATTAGTTTTTATGCACGTTCCATTTTTACAGATATGGACATTTTTTACTTTATAATGAATATGAAGTTTATTATTAGCAGTTGCTAGGCTGAGTTTATTTTTTTATTTTTCTCTAATATTTTGTTGGGACTAATCCTTCTCTGATTAAATTAACATCTGCGCCACTATCTAGTAAGCAGAGTGCTTTAATAGAGAAGTTCTTGATCTTAATTGTAATTTGAGTTTTCCATGGTTGGAGTGGATTTTTTGTTACAGAATTTACAAACTTTCCCTCAAAGTTTTCTTATTGCTCTATATTATCTTTATCCTTTTGAAATTCGAGATTCAAATGTTGTTTAAGTTTTTGAAGTTCATTTAAGTTTTGTTTTAATTCTTTTAATTCTTGCTTTTGATTATTAATTTCTTTATAAATATCTTGCAGAGATATATGAGGAAGAGCTTTTTGCTTTCTTAATACATTTTTCATGTTAAGCTGTTTAGATACACTTGGAATAGAAGATTTTTCTTTTTTATTTTCTTTGGTTATTTTTTGTATTTTCTCAAAATATTCATTTTTTAATTTTTCTTCTTTGAGGTCTTTAAACATTTCTAAAAGCATGTCTTCTTGGGCTGAAAGAGCGTTTAAGGAGAACAAAGGAGAAGAATACGTGTTATCAGACTGAAATGAGGAATTTGTATGATATAAGTCAAAGACCGATTTTCCTTGGATTTTTGCAACATTTTTTATGGGTACGGCTGAAGTATCTTTATAAAGAATTTGATGTAGAGGAGGATGTATAGATTCTTCAGTTCTCTGCGAAGAAGAACTGGTTGAAGCTATAATCCATGATGAACTTAATTTTGTTATCATATTTATGGATAAATCTTCAATATTATACCTTTTCTTCATGGCTAATTTAAGCCAATCAAAGAAATAAATGTTTCTTTCATTATCATACATATATTTGTACCATTTTTCTTTTAAGAAGTCTTTATGCTCAGAAAAAATATGTTTAAAGAAAGATTTTGTCAAAGGATGAGCGGCCAAATTCTTTTTTAACATTTCTTTATCTACTTCAAAACTTTCGAGAACATTTATGTTAAAATCGGATTCTAAAGGATTGTATGTATGAGATGGAGAAGCTTGATAGGAAAGATAAACAAGTCCTGTAGGCCTCAAATTTATATGAGGTGGTTCCTGTATAGTTTTTATTTTATAACTTGATTTTAATTGAAAACTTCCCATTTTATAAACTTCATGTTTTTGAACAGTTGGAATTGTCCAGTCACAAATAACTTGATCTAAATCATCATAGCTAATTTCTTCACTATTTTTAATAGACATTGAAGATAAGGAATTTGATAATAAGGAAGAAGAAAGTACAAGCTTTTTAATAAGCTTAGCCATAATTTGTATTACCGAGTTATTTGAACCAAATTCACCACGAGTATCTAACGCTTTGAGGATTTACACACTAACAACACGCCTTAAAATGCCTTCACACGACTTAACAACGGCGATAACAATGGCTACCTCTGCGCTCCGGGCGAAATATGATTAAAATGTCTCAATAATAACAAACCCGCAACTAAGTATTAAGACTTTTGACTCTCTTACTTCTGAATCAGCAATTCCTTAAATAACAACAGTAAAGCACAACATAACCAAAATAAGTGAAGAAATACTCACAAAGCAACTTTATTGATAATCAAAGCAATAGTATACAAGTGGACTTGATGACACACTCCCGGGGCCCAACTTGGCTCTGATACCAAAATGGGACGGAAGGGTGGAGGGTGTATGGGAAGAGATGGATGGATTGAATTTTTGGATAGGACTGGTTTCCAACTGTTACCTTGACAAGCAGCTGGACATGTCTATTTATAGTACGTTCAAACTGAATTTACATTTCATTACAACATAATTTCGTCTGTGTATACATTTCATTTACTGTATGCTGGTAAGCTGCTGCATGTGGCTGCATTCCATGTGTCTGGATTGAATCGTCAAGACGGCATACGTGTTACGTTTCCATACTGGTATGGATATACATGTTATCACTAGTAAAGATCCAAACTTGTTTTTATTGGATAACCTTTTTGATGCATAGTAGCAAGCCACATTGTTGACTTTTTCTTTTTCAAAGAACCTTTGAATCATGGTAAGCTTCTCATCTTCATGAATAGGGATGTCCTTGTTTTGTACTTTCTAGATAAAGACGCTTTATGGCAATGGTGGTGATGGAAATTTAGATAAATGTACCACGTGACTACGTGGTCTTCTTATGGAAGCTTTGTGATAAGGATGGAGTCATTATTTCACTGGATAACAGGTGTTAATATCGGAAGCTTTATTCGGCACGGATTCTTTCATTTATTCATCCTCTTTATCTTCATCTTTATCGTTATCAGTCCAGTTATTATTTTGCATTTCTCCATGAAATAACTGGATTAATGCTTCACGAGACTTTTCAGTAATGTCAAAAGAAATATCTTCATAGGCATTGAGGATTTAATTGAATTCATTATGTCCAGATTTAGAAGGATGTTGTATGACTGTAGTTCGTTCTGCAAGGTTGTCAGCAATGCAAATTACTCGCTGACCGTCTAATGAGTCTTTAAAAATGTATATTTTTATACACATTTTGACCCATTTTAAGGACTTATTAACTTGAAAGAGCCTCATTTAGTGTGATATCATGAGTTAATTCATTTTAAATTCATTTTTATATTTTTCTGCATAAATTGCTTAAAAATCACACTTTTTGCATAAATTCATAAAACCTGCAATTTTTGGAAAGTCTATTTTTGGAAAGTTTTGTGAAAATAATTTTTCTCATGAAATAAATTGAATTCTCTTCATCATTAGGTCATTCATATAAAATCATGAAGAATGACGTATATTTTTATTATCATTTCATGAGAAATGGGCCCATAATCATGTATATGTGATGTTAGGGGTAAAATTGTCTTTTCACATGAATTCACATTTGTTTTGTAGGAAATTCATTATATGGGTCCCATTTGTAAAGAATTGAGGCAAGGAATTGATTTTTAAGAGAAAGGAGAGCAGAATTGAAGAGAAAAAAGAAATTGGAAGAAAATTGCAAAAAGTCGACTTCATGGTCCACACACACATGCACATGTGTGGGGCACACTTGTAAAACATCCAAGATGGGGTCCATTTATTTGTTGCACATTTTCAACAGATTTTGAAGAGAATTTGAAGAATATCTCATCAAAGATGGACAAGGAAAACCACATAGGAGTTCTTTTTGGAGAAGGAAAAGATTTAATTGAAAAAAAAATGACAAAAAAATATCCAAACAAGCTATTCCACGTCCAAAAGAGGATTTTGGATCAGATTTTGATTGAAAAAGTAAAGGAAAAAAATCAAGGGAGAATTATCTAGAAGATATCTTCAAGTTAGGAGCCAATAAGGAAAACTTTCCAAAAAAGGAAAGTTGACGATGCAAAAAGATAAAAGGGGAAGTTCTACACCTCAGTGGGCCAAGTTTGATTCTAAGAGAGGATTCTTATCCCTATTTTATCTCTCAAAAGATCTCAATGCAAGGTGGCAATGACAAAGAAGGAAAAAAGCATCCAAGAGGGACTTCTAGACAAAACAAGCAAGGAAAGAAGAGAAAAATAGAAAGAAAAAAATCCCCAAGGATATTGCACGTCCAAAGCATTGGTTGGAGCCTTTTTTTCTTTCATTTTTTTTATTATTTTTAAGATTTTAAAGTTTGAGAAGGAGTAGGACTTGAAAAAGTATAAATAGGGTACCCTTCTCCCATATTCTTCATGGAAGAATTACCCACTTCCCACCTCTAGATTTCTACATTCCATCTCTCGCTCTCTTGTCTCTCCATCTCAAGTCATCAAGGAGGCTTAGCACTAAAGTCACACCACCAACCTTGAAGATCAACTAGAAGGAGGAATTCTTTTCCATCATAGTATGTATAATATTTTGGTTTAATTTTTTTTTTCATCTTATGTAAAGGATTGTCATCCTAGTTCAATAATATTTATCTTCTTATTCTTCTTATTCTTATGGTTGTATGATTGCTTGATTTGTGTTTTTCTTGTTTGGATTGATGATCCAAATAAAGAGCATACTTTAAGAAATTATTAGGCCTAAACTAAGGGAGAATTTGAGTGAATATACCGCCTTTGAATTTAGTTGTTTACCACCTTTGACTTTCGTGTTATTACCGCCTTTGACTTCAGTTATAATGCCTTTGACTTCCTGCAATTTTTATTTTCTTTCATTGCACTTTTAATTTTAAATTTCTACAATTTTATTTTCTTGCACTTCTATTTTATTTTGTGCACTTTTGTTATTTTTCTTGTTACATTCGCATTGATTTTAAGTTTTGTTTTTGCATAGTTTGATGGTTGGATTAGGAATCATTGCATCTATTTTTATATCATAAGATTTTGTGCAAATTTAAGTTGATGAAAATTAAGCCTTCAAATCTGAAACTAATGATTAAATTCGGACTCAATATATAAACAGCATAACTTAATAGTTTCAGCAAACTGCAAAAAAACAGTTTTTGACAAAAAGTTTGAAGTGGGTAGACCAGTCAAATCACAATATTTTTCTTTGAAACTTGGCAATATTAAATTTTAGGATGTGGTTTTTCATTCCACAAAAATTCAGATCAAAATAATTTCGGAAGGCTTGTGAACTAGAGGCTTAAAATTTGCCAATCAGTCAACCCGATTCAGAATTCCTGCACAAAATTTTGCAAAGTTGTCATATTCATGCATTCATAACTTTTTCGTTTTAAATCCTTTTTCACTTCCATTTTTTTTGTTGGTTTCTTGTATCAGTAGAGCATAAATTCCAGCCATTAAATTTAGATTTAGGATGCATTAGAATAGTTCAAATCATGCATAAAATTTGCATCAGCATAATAGTTTTTCATACTTAGAATTTTTCAGCATCTCATGGCATGCATTGCATTACTAATTTTACTCACTTTCTAATTTTAATTTTGTTTCTAGTTTTATGTTTTTGATTGTTTTAGTTAATTTTCAGAATTAAATATCTTTCTAAACTTGTTTTAATTGAAGATTTTAAATTGGAAAGTTTTTCTAGTCTTGGAAATTCTAACTTAGGAAAGTTTTTAACTTTTGTTTATTTTGTTTCTAACATTGTTTAGTTTAGTCAGTTTCTAATTTTAGATTTAATTTTTATTTTTGGAAGTTCTAACTTGTGTTTTAGTTTTGCAGCAACTTTAGTTTTATTTTAGGAATTTTAGATTTAGGAAAGTTTCTTTCATTGGTTTGTAACTAATTTAATTTTGGTAAGTAGGATGTTTGTATTTGTTAGATTTTAAATTAGGTTAGTTTTAAATTTTTATTTTAAGGCAAGTCAAGTTGAAAAAGGAACCTTAAAACACATTGCTCCCTGAGGATCGACCTGGTCTCACCAGTTTTATTACTACATCGCGGTTCTGCACTTGGAACTCACGATCAAGTTTTTGGAGCCGTTGCCGGGGAGCGCCATTTAAGGTTACTTTTCTAACTTTCCTTATTTACATTGCTTTGTGGCTGTGATTTAATTTTGGCATCTTTCTAGAAATAGGAGGACATGCATGGAATGATGAGCCACCCTAATTTGGAATAGGAATGTGCATGGAATGCTAGAAAGTACACATCATTGCTATTTTTAGAAACTTTCTAAAATTAGGAAAAGTTGCTGTTTTTCAACTTGTCTCAACTTCTTTTGGGAAGAAGGTATACCAAAAGTGATCTAATCATTGTCCTTAATCTTCTCGGTGTCTAAGAAAGCCTTTGCCCCTGTAGTGCGCGACAGCTTGTCTGTTCAGGAAACTGGTCCTTCAAACGGGTCCATCTGTGACTCTACCACTTCCTGGTGGCTAACTGGCCGAGTTGGTTTCATAGGACCAGATTGGAGAACTAGAGGAAACTTTTCAACCTGAAGGAGTTAATTAGATGTTTTTTTTTTGTGTAACTTAGTTTTTTTTTTCTAAATTTAAAAAAAAATGGATTGGGGGGAATCCACAAACATGAGACTTAATAATGGGCAAACTAATGGGAATGGAATCAATACTGCTGGCCCACCAAAGTCTTGGCGTGCCTTATGTGAACAAGAAAGAATTGAAAAGTTACATGAAAGAAATTGGTCAGTTGGATCTCATGAATGGGAATGGGCCAATCACTATGATCATTGTTACAATGAGGAATTTGTGGAGGATTTCAATGGAATGATTAGCTCAGATCATCAACCAATAAGGGTCCCACATAATTACCCATACCTCATACAATCATTCACTCCTATGGATGTGGGATTTCCATGGCGAGCTAAATTAAATTCAAATCAATGGCATTACCACAATGAAATGGGTAACATATGTAGTCCAAATTAGGATGATCAACCACTAGACAATTGGTGAAACAGGCCCAATATGGATCATGTCTCTTATTCCCAAGAATTTACTCAGGCCGGGTTGTATGACTATCCCTCACAGGATACATCATATGTACCCCCTTCTTCTCCCTGGTCATATGCACCTCATTATCCCTCTTCGCCTGAATGGTCATATGAACCACCACCACCCCTGAATAATTCTTTGGAGGATACTTTAGCCAAATTGGTTAAGTTCACACAAAATACCATGCAAACCATACAAAAAAATGAACAACGCATGAAAAGCCTCATGGATTCGATTAATGAAACCGGGCTTGAAATGAGAAAACAAAATGCCACTCTTGGAATTAAAGATGATCCTACATTCATTGAAAATCTCACAGATATGGATCACACAAACACACAGTGGATATCCAAGGGTGTACATGAGTACATGGATGATGGTGTCATGCATGAACCAATTGATGAATCACATGAGCCTGTGTGCCCCACTTTTCCTCAGTACCAGCCATTCCACTTCATTAAAGAGGAATCGATGCCCTTTTACATAAATCCTTTCTATGATTCCGATTCCTTTGATGAATTTGGCATTGTAGTCTTTCATAAATTTTATGTTCCTACAATTGAGGAAACTGCAAATGAACCTACTGAGCCTCAAAAGGAAGATTACAATTGGGAGGATGACCCCATTTTTCAGATTTCTGAGTTGGATAATCTGGAATCTTTAGAATCATGTACTGACTTCTCCATGAAATCTGATGATCCAACCCTTAGAGAAATTGCCCTCGCATTTATTGGCCCCCAATGTTATTTAGAAAAACTTGCAGAATTAAGGAATAGTGGTCCCATTCAGACACCCAAGTCTGATAATTTAGAATCCTTTCAGCTCGTGCCTAAACAGACTGTGGAAATCAATTTAAAAGAATTTGTGGCACGCGAGGACCTAGGGCCACCTAGCTGTTCATTGCATCCTCTCCTCTCTTTCAAATATCCATTTTTAAGGGAGGAGGAAGAAATTTTCTTTATGATCCCTTCTTCACACAGTCTACAGAAATATGCAGTCCTCATGGTTTCATCTCTTTCTGTGCTTCTTGTAAACTGTGTGGAGGAAAATTTCATTTGGGATCCGGGTGGACTCATGATTTCGAATCTAGTAGTGTAGTTTTTTTCTTCTTTTCTTTTTAGAGTAGATATTTCCTTTTAGAATAGCTTCTTGTTTTTTTGTTCTTGTTTTTCTGTTTTGTCTAAGCTTAGACAGAGAGCAACTCGGACACATCTTCAGGTGAATTTTTCTCTCTACCCTCATTTCCATTTATATTTCCTTGTGTTACTTTTACAGTTCTGCATTGCATGCATAAACATCATGGACAATGTTCATTTTAGGTTGGGGGTGGGAACAAGCTGATCGTGAGCTCCAAGTGCAGAGCTGCGATGTAGTAATAAAACTGGTGAGACCAGGTCGATCCTCAGGGAGCAATGTGTTTAAGGTATTTTCAACTTGTAACTTGTCTTAAATAAAAATCTAAAACTAGCCGAATTTATAATCTAACAAATACATACATTCCTAAAACAAAATAATTATAATCCCTAATTCTAAAAGTTCCTAAAAGTAAAATTAAATTTACTGCAAAATAAAACACACGTTAGAACTTCCAATAAAATTAAATCTAAAATTAGAAACTAACTAAACTAAACAATGTTAAAAATAAAATAAACAAAATTTAAAAACTTTTCTAAGTTAGAATTTCCAAAACTAGTAAACTTTCCAATTTAAAATCTTCAATTAAAATAATTTTAGAAAGATATTTAATTTTGAAAATTAACTAAAACAATCAAAAACATAAAACTTGAAACAAAATTAAAATTAGAAAGTTAGTAAAATTAGTAATGCAATGCATGCCATGAGATGCTGAAAAATTCTAAGTCTGAAAAACTAGTATGCGGATGCAAATTTTATGCATGATTTGAACTATTCTAATGCATCCTAAATTTAAATTTAATGGCTGGAATTCATGTTCTACTGATGCAAGAAACCAACAAAAAAAATGGAATTAATAAAGGATCTAAAACGAAAAAGTTATAAATGCATGAATATGACAACTTTGCAAAATTCTGTGCAGGAATTCTGATTCGGGTTGACTGATTGGCAAAGTTTAAGCCTCTGGTTCACAAACCTTCTGAAATTATTTTGATCTGAAATTTTGGGGAATGAAAGATCACATCCTAAACTTTAATTTTCCCAAGTTTCAAAGAGAAATATTGTGATTTGATTGGTCTACCCACTTCGAACTTTTTGTCAAAAACTGTTTTTACAGTTTGCTGAAACTATTAAGTTATGCTGTTTATATATTGAGTCCGAATTTAATCATTAGATGCAGATCTGAAGGCTTAATTTTCATCAACTTAAATATGCACAAAATCTTATGATATAAAAACAGATGCAATGATTCCTGATCCAACCATCAAATTATGCAAAAACAAAACTTAAAATCAATGTGAATGTAACAAGAAAATAACAAAAGTGCAGAAAATAAAATAAAATTGTAGGAAGTCAAAGGCGGTAATAACACAAAAGTCAAAGGCGGTAAACAACTGAAGTCAAAGGCGGTAGATTGCTCTTTCAATTTCTTATCTTAATTTGGGCTAAAATAGATTAACAGTGTTGTCTTAGGGTCTTATTCCTCATCTTAGGTCGTCAATCTAAGTGAGAGTAACAAATTTCCATTCTATGTAGAAATAAATTTCAGAATTGGCCTCTAGTCTTTTTTCACTCAAACCTCTTTAACTCCATCTTGCATTGCCTCCAAACATACAATGTATCCAAAGAGACAAAGTATATTAAAAAGGTTACTAAGATAGGTTACTAGTTGTGATTCCAATTCTATCCCAATATTTAAACAAAAATAAAAATTAACCCAATCACAAACAAGACTAAAATTATGAACACCACAAAATCAAAGACAAGAACAATTGAAACGAAACAAACTTTACTAGCATGAAATTGTTTTACGAAAGATTGGAAATAAAAAGCAAACAATTACATACTAAGATGGATGAGAATTCCTCTTTCTAGTTGACACTTCAAGGTTGGTGGTGTGGCTTTAGGGCTAAGCCTCCTTGATGACTTGAGATGTAGAGACAAGAGAGGGAGAGATGGATGAAGAAATCTAGAGGTGGGAGGTGGGTAATTCTTCCATAAAGAGTATGGGAGAAGGGTGCCCTATTTATACTTTTTCAAGTCCTACTCCTTCTCAAACTTTAAAATATTAAAAATAATTAAAAAATGAAAGAAAAAAAGGCTCCAACCAATGCTTTGGACGTGCAATATCCTTGGGGATTTTTTTTCTTTTTATTTTTCTCTTCTTTCCTTGTTTGTTTTGTCCAGAAATCCCTCTTGGATGCTCCTTTCCTTCTTTGTCTTTGCCACCTTGCATTGAGATCTTTTGAGAGATAAAATAGGGATAAGAATCCTCTCTTAGAATCAAACTTAGCCCACATGAGGTGTAGAACTTCCCCTTTTATCTCTTTGCATCGTCAACTTTCCTTTTTTGGAAAGTTCTCCTTGTTGGCTCCTAACTTGAAGAGATCTTCTAGATAATTCTCCCTTGATTTTTTCCTTTACTTTTTCAATCAAAATCTGATCCAAAATCTCTTTTGGATGTGGAATAGCTTGCTTGGATATTTTTTTTGCATTTTTTTTCAATTAAATCTTCTCCTTCTAAAAAAAAAACTCCTATGTGGCTTTCCTTGTCCATCTTTGATGAGATATTCTTCAAATTCTCTTCAAAATCTCTTGAAAATGTGCAACAAATAAATGGACCCCATCTTGGATGTTTTACAAGTGTGCCCCACACATGTGCATGTGTGTGTGGGACCATGAAGCCGACTTTTTACAATTTTCTTCCAATTTCCTTTTCTCTTCAATTCTGCTCTCCTTTCTCTTAAAAATCAATTCCTTACCTCAATTCTTTACAAATGGGACCCATATAATCAATTTTCTACAAAACAGATTTGAATTCATGTGAAAAGATAATTTTACCCCAAACATCACATATGTATGACTGTGGGCATATTTCTCATGAAATGATAATAAAAATGTACATCATTCTTCATGATTCTGTATGAATGAACTAATGATGAAGAGAATTCAATTTATTTCATGAGAAAAATTATTTTCACAAAACTTTCCAAAAATAGACTTTCTAAAAATAGCAGGTTTCATGAATTTATGCAAAAAGTGTGATTTTTAAGCAATTTATGCAGAAAAATATAAAAATGAATTTAAAATGAATTAACCCATTATATCACACTAAATGTGGCTCTTTCAAGTTAATAAGTCCTTAAAATGGGTCAAAATCTGTATGAAAATATGCATTTTTAAAGACTCATCATACCCCCCAACCAGCGTTTTGCTAGTCCCTAGCAAAAAATGCGATAAAATATGAGGAATTCATCCTAACCTAATCTTATCTTAAACTAATGCAATGCAATAAAACTAAACATGAATGCAACCCCACTTTCACTGGTACTCTCGACTGCATTTAGCTTATGTAGCAAGCCCTTAAACCCCTAGGTTCCCCCTAGTGGACGAGTTGTGCCTCGTGAGGGTTTGCAGTGAATATACCCACAAAATTCTCCTTTTTGTTTAATGAAAAAAATAAACAAATGAATAAAAGATAAAAGAAATTCCCCAAAAGAAAATTCACTCATATCAGATATTTTCGAAATCTGGAATAATTACACTTTCAGACTTTTCAAAGTCCAGTCCATAATTCTATTTTCAAAAACTCTCTCAATTTCAAACCAACTTGCGTGCATTGTGCAAAATTGTATGCATTAAAAACCTATTTCAGATATTCTACAATAATTCTACAAAAACAGAATTTTTCCTTCAAATAGTCTGATCCCCTGAAATTTAGCAAAAAGAAATTTCCTCTCGAAGTTACTAAGATAGTTGCCACTTTACTATTTACTTCGGTTGGCCTCTTTTTTTCTCACTATCTTTTTCCGACGCAAGAGTTTCCAAGTTCATACGATATAAGAAAAGTTAGGATCCAGAGAGCAGATCTGGTCCTTGTCCTTCCCCGCACATACTCCCTTGCAAACTCTTATGGACACTCTTCACTCTCTTACTTTTTCCAACGTAGAATTTTCCAAGTTCATATGATATAGCAAAAGTTGGGATCTAAGGAGCAAACTTAGTCCTTATGCTTTTCCGCACATATCCCTTGAAAATTTCTACGGACACTCGTTGGGCCATAATTCATCTTTATTTTCGTATTTTTTCTTTTCTTTCCTGTGACTGTGCAATGTTTAGGTCCCTTAAGCTTTCTAATTAACCCATGTAGTGAGCGTTAGGCCAATGACTCCCAAACCAGATGGCTTTAGGGCACTAGATATGGAAATATCTCTCCGGGCTTACTAGCTCGAGTTAAAAAGGCTACGAACCCAAACTAGTCACAAATTGCTCATTATATGCTCTTTTTTTTCACTCTTATTTTTTTTAAAACCAAAGTAAACACTAGGTGGCAATTCTCATTTCACTCCAATTAATTCATCGTGGTTCTAATATATACAATTTACCAACAATGAACCAGGAAACAAAAATATTCTACAAACTAAATTTCAAGTTCACATTGTATTCTCCAGAAAAATTCCAAAAACAAACAGCATCAAAGCTTCATATCCAAAATTGTCGAAAAAAATGTATACGTGTATGTATATGAAGAGCAAGTTTTGGTTATCTTTTAATAGGTTTTCTCCTTCAGAAAATGCAAACTTTCTTTTTACTTCCTTCCAAAAGTATGAAAATTCCAAATTTCTATATATCTTCAAATCGCTTCAATTCTTTTGAAAACTTTCTTTTATGAAATGAAAAGGAAATGAGAAAAACAAATGAGAGATAAATGCAAAAGTAAATGAAAATGTAAAAAAAAATGCCGGCAAAAATTCCTAAAACTAAAAAAAAGGTCTAAAAAAAATTAAAAGCTAAAAAAAAATAAAAAAACTATATGCCGAAAAGTAAAAAAAAAAAAAACCTATATGCCTAAAAGTGGACAAGCGTGCTTGTTCCCACCCCCCAACCGATTATGTGCATCGTCCTCGATGTATATGAATGGAATATAAATAGTAAGAAAAACATGAGGAAACAAAACAGTAAAAGAGGGTAAGGAGAAGAGGCACCTGAAATTATGTCTAAGTTGCTCCCTGTCCAAGTTTAGACAAAAATAACAAAAGCAAAACCATAATATACATAGTATACACAGCAAAAGGCCTCTGTCAGATCCAAGGCCGATCAATCATTGTATATAGGATCATCAAGAGAAATTTCATCCTCTTCAGGTGGTGTGATCTCCAAGAATGGCTTCAATCTTTGGCCATTGACTTTGAACATTTGGCCATCCTTTGGATCGAAAATCTCAACAGCACCATATGGAAAAACTGTTTTGACAATGTACGGACCAGTCCATCGAGAGTTGAGCTTGCCAGGAAACAAACGAAGCCTAGAATTGTAAAGGAGGACTTTTTGCTCAGGGTGGAAATTTTTCCTGATGATTTGATTATCATGAAAAACCTTTGCCCTCTCTTTGTATATTTTAGAATTAACATAGGCTTCTCTGCGCAACTCTTCCAATTCATTCAGTTGTAGTTTCCTATTAGATCCAGCTTTATCTGTATCAAGGTTGAACTGTTTAATAGCCCAATAAGCTCTATGCTCAAGTTCCACTGGCAAGTGGCAAGCTTTCCCATAAATTAGCCGATAAGGAGACATTCCAATAGGAGTTTTGAAAGCTGTCTGATAAGCCCATAATGCATCAATTAGTCAAGTAGACCAATCTTTTTTATTAGGGTTTACGGTAGTCTCCAAAATCTGCTTGATTTCACGATTTGATACCTCTACTTGCCCACTAGTTTGTGGGTGATAAGGGGTGGCCACTTTGTGAGTTATTCCATATTGCTTCATAAGGGCCTCAAAAGTTCTATTACAAAAATGGGATCCCCCATCACTTATAATGGCACGAGGGGTTCCAACTCGTGAAAACACATCCTTCAAAAATCTCTGAACAGTTTTAGCATCATTACTCCGGCAAGGAATAGCTTCTATCCATTTTGAGACATAATCAACAGCAACCAAGACATAAATGAAACCAAAACTAGGAGAAAAAGGTCCCATAAAGTCTATACCCCATACATCAAAAATTTCAATTACCAAAATTAGGTTCAAAGGCATCATGTTTCTTTATGAAATATTACCCAATTTTTGACAGCGCTCACAGGTCTTGCAAAATTCATGAACATCCTTAAAAAGTGTGGGCCAATAAAAACCACATTGTAATATTTTGCAGGATGTCTTTTTAGCAGAAAAATGGCCTCCACAAGCCTGTGAATGACAGAATGATATGACACTAGGAATCTCATCATCTGGCACACACCTTCTGATAATTTGATCTGGGCAGTATTTGAACAAGTATGGATCATCCCAGAAAAAATGTTTCACCTCAGAAAAGAACAAATCTTTATCTTGCTTAGTCCAATGACTAGGAATACTGCCCATAGTAAGATAATTTGCTATATCTGCAAACCAAGGGGGTTTGGATAATGCAAAAAGGTGTTCATCTGGAAAATTTTCCTTGATTGGTGTTGGCTTAATAGTATCAGAAATGACAAGTCTAGAAAGGTGATCTGCCACAACATTTTCTACTCCTTTATTATCTCTGATTTCTAAGTCAAATTGCTGGAGTAAAAGGATCCATCTAATCAGTCTAGGCTTAGCATCTTTCTTAGAAAGAAGGTACTTTAGCGCGGAATGATCAGTGAACACCACAATCTTAGATCCAATCAAGTAAGAGCGAAATTTGTCAAGTGCAAAGACCACTGCCAATAATTCCTTTTCAGTGGTTGAATAGTTGATCTGTGTACTATTCAGGCTCTTACTTGCATAATAAATCACGTAAGGCTTTTTATCCTTACGTTGTCCCAAAACAGCCGCAACCGCAAAATCACTGGCATCACACATGAGTTCAAAAGGAAGGTTCCAATCTGGAGGTTGCATAATTGGAGCAGACATTAGCATACCTTTTAATTTTTCAAAGGCCACTTGGCATGCCTCAGTCCATTCAAATTGTGCATCCGTGGATAACAGTTCACAGAGAGGGTGAGATATAGAACTAAAATCTTTAATGAACCTTCTGTAGAACCCTGCATGCCCTAAGAATGATCTTATATCTCTTACGGTTTTGGGTGTGGGTAAGTTGGCAATCAAATCAATTTTAGACTTGTCAACTTCTAGACCTTTTTCAGACACAATATGACCAAGGACAATTCCCTGGCGAATCATGAAATGGCATTTTTCCCAATTGAGTACCAGGTTCTTTTCTTCGCATCTGGTGAGAACAATCTCGAGGTTGGTCAAACAATCCTCAAATGAGTCACCAAACACAGAGAAATCATCCATGAAGACCTCGAGAATGCGTTCCACCATGTCACTAAAAATACTCAACATACAACGCTGAAATGTGGCGGGAGCATTACATAACCCAAAAGGCATTCGCCGATAAGCAAAAGTACCAAAGGGGCATGTAACTGTAGTTTTCTCATGGTCTTCAAGGGAGATTTCTATTTGGTTATATCCAGAATATCCATCAAGAAAACAATAGTACTGGTGGCCAGCTACCCTTTCCAAAATTTGGTCCATATAGGGTAAAGGGAAATGGTCCTTATGTGTGACTGCATTAAGTTTCCTGTAGTCTATGCATACCCTCCATCCTGTGGAGACCCGGGTAGGAACAAGTTCATTTTGCGTATTTTTGACTACAGTGATACCGGGTTTTTTTTGGAACGACCTGGGTAGGGCTAACCCACTGGCTATCTGAGATGGGATAGATTATGCCCACATCAAGCAGTTTAAGCACCTCAGCCCTAACCACTTCTTGCATTGTAGGATTAAGCCGGCGTTACATTTGCCTACATGGTTTTGCATCCTCTTCAAGGTAGATGCGATGCGTACACACTAAAGGATCGATTCCTTTGATGTCAGCCACATTCCAAGCAATTGCATTCTTGTGTTGTTTGAGTACTTTCAATAATTGGGCCTCTTGATTCTCAGTAAGAAGCGAAGAAATAACTACTGGGTAGGTCTCCTCATCCCCAAGGTAAGCATATTTGAGGTTAAAAGGGAGGGGTTTCAACTCAGGTTTGGGTGGTTCAACCTGAGATGGAAGAGGTGGTGCACCATTTGGTACAAGCTCCTCAAACTTAGGTGTCCAGATAGCATGAGCTTCTTCCATAGTGTCATTATCCATTTCCTCAAGAAAGTCTATATGCTCATTGGCCTCAAGCATCAGTGCAATGTGGGAGTTAACACACTCCTCTAAATCATCTTCCAGCACAGTATTCATAGAGTTCATTTTAAGGGGATCATCATCAATATCCTCAGGATGCTTGTATAAATTGAATATATTTAGTTCAATGGTCATGTTTCCAAAAGAAAGTTTTAACATTCCATTCCGGCAATTGATTAATGCATTTGATGTTGCTAAAAATGGTCTTCCCAAAATTACCGGAATCTGAGCATTGTGATTGTGTACTGGTTGAGTGTCCAATACATAAAAATCAGCAGGAAAATAGAATTTTTCAATTTGCACTAATACGTCTTCTATTACCCCCCTTGGTTTCTTGATCGAACGATCTGCGAGTTGTAGAGTAACCTTGGTAGGTTTCAACTCGCCTAGCCCCAGTTGTTGATAAACCGAGTAGGGTAATAGATTAACACTGGCCCCCAGCTCTAGTAAAGCCTGACCAATCCGGTTATTTCCAATGGTGCACGATATGGTGGGGCATCCCGGATCTTTGTATTTCTAGGGTGTGCTCCCATTTAGGAGTGCACTAACTTGCTCAGTGAAAAAGGCTTTCTTTTGTACATTCGTCCTACGCTTGACAGTGCAAAGATCCTTAAGGAACTTAGCGTAGGATGGAATCTGATTTATTGCATCCAATAGAGGAATATTGATTTTAACATCCTTAAAAATGTCTAAGATCTCCTGGTTTAGGATTGGCTTCTTAGGGTGGGTCAATCTTTGTGGAAAAGGGGCAATGGGTGTGACAGTTATGGGGTAAGGACCTTTTTCATTCTCAACAACAATTTTTGCATTAGCGTTATCCTTTTTAATCTTTTCATTCAAATCTGAGGAGACATGTTGTTTATTTTTTTCTGGATTGTCTTGAAGTTCTTTGCCACTGCGTAGAGTGACTGCCTGAACATGCTCCTGATAGTTTGGGTTAGTTATGTCGTTCACTTCAAACTGGCCTTTTGGGTTTGGGAGAGGTTGAGCAGGAAATGTTCCTTTCCCTTGAATTTGAAGGCTACGTTTGATTTGTTCGACAGAAGTTTCTAACCTTTGGATAGCCTGCTGGTTATTCTGAATCATTTGTTGATTATTTTGCATATTTTGCATAAATTGTTGTTGGGATTGCACTAGCATACTGAGGGACTCCTCCAATGACCTATTATGAGCTTGTGGTGCATAAGATGTATTATGTTGTGGAGACATGTATGCACCAGAATTTGATGGTCTTTGGGGATTATACTCAGGTGTAGTACTTGGCCCATTCCTCCAGCTAAAATTTGGGTGGTTTCGCCACGAAGGATTATACGTGTTCCCCATGGTATTTGTATTGAACGGCTTTTGGTATGAGTTCAAAATGTTAGCCTGTTCTTGAATTGCTTCCTGTAATGCAAGTCCAGTTGGACAGTCTGCTGACAAATGATCTTCAGAAGCACAAATACCACAAACCATGATTGTATCCTTGTTCTTTCCAAGTTTCAGGGTTTCTATTTCTCTTATAAGTGCAGCAAGCTTAGCTTGAATTTTAGTTTGATTGTTCAGATGATAGATTCCTCCTCCCTTAGACTGGTTCAATGACCTGGATTGATCTGCCCCATCAGACGAGGCCCATTTTTGTGCATTTTCGGCCATTAGTTCCAAGAATTCCCATGCTTCATCAATTTGTTTTAGATCGAATTGACCATTGCACATCATCTCAATAAATTGACGGGTATCAGGGGTTAAACCATCAATAAAAATCTCGATGAGACGATATGTTTCATATCCATGATGAGGACTAATTCGTTAAATCTTTCCCAGCACTTATGATAGGGTTCCTTAAGATTTTGTCTAAACATCATAATTTCCCTTTTCAAAGTGTTGGTCTTATGCTGTGGGAAGAATTTCTTCAAAAATTCAGTCTCTAGGCCTTTCCAGGTGTTGATTGCACTTGGTCTAAGAGAGTGGAGCCAAGTCTTAGCTTTATCTTTCAAAGAAAATGGAAATAATCGAAGTTTGATTACATCCGGCACTACATTTTGTAACTGAAGTGTTGAGCATACTTCATCAAATTCTTTTAGGTGCAAGTATGCACTTTCAGAGTCAAGCCCATGAAACTTGGGTAGAAGTTGGATCATGCCTGGTTTGATCTCAAATTGACCCGTGATTGGGGGCATCACTATACAGGATGGTGTAGTTTGTCGAGCGGGGTTCAAGTAATCACGTAAAGTCCTAGGTGGCTGATTAACCTCCACACCATTGCGGTCCCCATTGTTATTCCCATTCCTGAATTGGGCATCATTGTTACCGGACCCACTCGCCATTAAAGACAATCTCAAAGGACTGGAGGGTCTAGGAGATTCTTTCCTTTCTAATCTATGCGTTGATCCTCTTTGCCAAATTGGCTGAGAGGGCTTGTCCTTTCTTTTTGGAATTTTGAGATTTTTTTTAGAAAATGAAAAGAATAAAAAAATAATAATAAAAAAACCTAAGTTATGAAAGCAACTAAAAAAAAACTCCCTAGGGTTGAAAGATTTCCTTAAGTTTTCCAATCTAGTCCTACGAAACCAACTCGGCCAGGTTAGCCACCAGGAAGTGGTAGAGTCACAGATGAACCCGTTTGAAGGACCAATTTCCTGAACAGTCAAGCTGTCGTGCACTATAGGGGCAAAGGCCCCCTTAGACACCGAGAAGATTAAGGACAATGACTAGATCACTTTTGGTAAACTTTCTTCCCAAAAGAAGTTGAGACAAGTTGAAAAACAGTAACTTTTCCAATTTTAGAAAGTTTCTAAAAATCAAAGTGATGTGCACTTTCTAGCATTCCATGCACATCCCTATTCCAAATTAGGGCGACTTAGCATTCCATGCATGTCCTCCTATTTCTAGAAAGATGCCACAATGAAACCACAACCATAAAACAATGTAAAAAAAGGAAACTTAGAAAAATAACCTTAAATGGCGCTCCCCGGCAACGGCGCCAAAAACTTGATCGTGAGCTCCAAGTGCAGAGCTGCGATGTAGTAATAAAACTGGTGGGACCAGGTCAATCCTCAGGGAGCAATGTGTTTAAGGTATTTTCAACTTGTAACTTGTCTTAAATAAAAATCTAAAACTAGCCTAATTTATAATCTAACAAATACATACATTCCTAAAACAAAATAATTACAATCCTTAATTCTAAAAGTTCCTAAAAGTAAAATTAAATTTACTGCAAAATAAAACACACGTTAGAACTTCCAATAAAATTAAATCTAAAATTAGAAACTAACTAAACTAAACAATGTTAAAAATAAAATAAACAAAATTTAAAAACTTTTCTAAGTTAGAATTTCCAAAACTAGTAAACTTTCCAATTTAAAATCTTCAATTAAAATAATTTTAGAAAGATATTTAATTTTGAAAATTAACTAAAACAATCAAAAACATAAAACTTGAAACAAAATTAAAATTAGAAAGTTAGTAAAATTAGTAATGCAATGCATGCCATGAGATGCTGAAAAATTCTAAGTCTGAAAAACTAGTATGCGGATGCAAATTTTATGCATGATTTGAACTATTCTAATGCATCCTAAATTTAAATTTAATGGCTGGAATTCATGTTCTACTGATGCAAGAAACCAACAAAAAAAATGGAATTAATAAAGGATCTAAAACGAAAAAGTTATAAATGCATGAATATGACAACTTTGCAAAATTCTGTGCAGGAATTCTGATTCGGGTTGACTGATTGGCAAAGTTTAAGCCTCTGGTTCACAAACCTTCTGAAATTATTTTGATCTGAAATTTTGGGGAATGAAAGATCACATCCTGAACTTTAATTTTCCCAAGTTTCAAAGAGAAATATTGTGATTTGATTGGTCTACCCACTTCGAACTTTTTGTCAAAAACTGTTTTTACAGTTTGCTGAAACTATTAAGTTATGCTGTTTATATATTGAGTCCGAATTTAATCATTAGATGCAGATCTGAAGGCTTAATTTTCATCAACTTAAATATGCACAAAATCTTATGATATAAAAACAGATGCAATGATTCCTGATCCAACCATCAAATTATGCAAAAACAAAACTTAAAATCAATGTGAATGTAACAAGAAAATAACAAAAGTGCAGAAAATAAAATAAAATTGCAGGAAGTCAAAGGCGGTAATAACACAAAAGTCAAAGGCGGTAAACAACTGAAGTCAAAGGCGGTAGATTGCTCTTTCAATTTCTTATCTTAATTTGGGCTAAAATAGATTAGCAGTGTTGTCTTAGGGTCTTATTCTTCATCTTAGGTCGTCAATCTAAGTGAGAGTAACAAATTTCCATTCTATGTAGAAATAAATTTCAGAATTGGCCTCTAGTCTTTTTTCACTCAAACCTCTTTAACTCCATCTTGCATTGCCTCCAAACATACAATGTATCCAAAGAGACAAAGTATATTAAAAAGGTTACTAAGATGGGTTACTAGTTGTGATTCCAATTCTATCCCAATATTTAAACAAGAATAAAAATTAACCCAATCACAAACAAGACTAAAATTATGAACACCACAAAATCAAAGACAAGAACAATTGAAAAGAACCAAACTTTACTAGCATGAAATTGTTTTACGAAAGATTGGAAATAAAAAGCAAACAATTACATACTAGGATGGATGAGAATTCCTCCTTCTAGTTGACACTTCAAGGTTAGTGGTGTGGCTTTAGGGCTAAGCCTCCTTGATGACTTGAGATGTAGAGACAAGAGAGGGAGAGATGGATGAAGAAATCTAGAGGTGGGAGGTGGGTAATTCTTCCTTGAAGAATATGGGAGAATGGTGCCCTATTTATACATTTTCAAGTCCTACTCCTTCTCAAACTTTAAAATATTAAAAATAATTAAAAAATGAAAGAAAAAAAGGCTCCAACCAATGCTTTGGACGTGCAATATCCTTGGGGATTTTTTTTCTTTTTATTTTTCTCTTCTTTCCTTGCTTGTTTTGTCCAGAAATCCCTCTTGGATGCTCCTTTCCTTCTTTGTCTTTGCCACCTTGCATTGAGATCTTTTGAGAGATAAAATAGGGATAAGAATCCTCTCTTAGAATCAAACTTGGCCCACATGAGGTGTAGAACTTCCCCTTTTATCTCTTTACATTGTCAACTTTCCTTTTTTGGAAAGTTCTCCTTGTTGGCTCCTAACTTGAAGAGATCTTCTAGATAATTCTCCCTTGATTTTTTCCTTTACTTTTTCAATCAAAATCTGATCCAAAATCTCTTTTGGACGTGGAATAGCTTGCTTGGATATTTTTTTTGCATTTTTTTTTCAATTAAATCTTCTCCTTCTAAAAGAAAAACTCCTATGTGGCTTTCCTTGTCCATCTTTGATGAGATATTCTTCAAATTCTCTTCAAAATCTCTTGAAATGTGCAACAAATAAATGGACCCCATCTTGGATGTTTTACAAGTGTGCCCCACACATGTGCATGTGTGTGTGGGACCATGAAGTCGACTTTTTACAATTTTCTTCCAATTTCCTTTTCTCTTCAATTCTGCTCTTCTTTCTCTTAAAAATCAATTCCTTACCTCAATTCTTTACAAATGGGACCCATATAATCAATTTCCTACAAAACAAATGTGAATTCATGTGAAAAGACAATTTTACCCCAAACATCACATATGTATGACTGTGGGCACATTTCTCGTGAAATGATAATAAAAATGTACATCATTCTTCATGATTCTGTATGAATGAACTAATGATGAAGAGAATTCAATTTATTTCATGAGAAAAATTATTTTCACAAAACTTTCCAAAAATAGACTTTCTAAAAATAGCAGGTTTCATGAATTTATGCAAAAAGTGTGATTTTTAAGCAATTTATGCAGAAAAATATAAAAATGAATTTAAAATGAATTAACCCATTATATCACACTAAATGAGGCTATTTCAAGTTAATAAGTCCTTAAAATGGGTTAAAATCTGTATGAAAACATGCATTTTTAAAGACTCATCACAAGCACACTTGTCCAACTACAATTTTATTTTCCTACACTTCTATTTTATTTTCTGCACTTTTGTTATTTTTCTTGTTACATTCACATTAATTTTAAGTTTTTTTTTTGCATAGTTTGATGGTTGGATTAGGAATCATTGCATCTATTTTTATATCATAAGATTTTGTGCAAATTTAAGTTGATGAAAATTAAGCCTTCAAATCTGAAACTAATGATTAAATTCGGACTCAATATATAAATAGCATAACTTGATAGTGTTAGCAAACTGCAAAAAAACAGTTTTTGACAAAAAGTTCGAAGTGGGTAGACCAGTCAAATCACAATATTTTTCTTTGAAACTTGGCAATATTAAATTTTAGGATGTGGTCTTTCGTTCCGGAAAATTTCAGATCAAAATAACTTCGGAAGGCTTGTGAACTAGAGGCTTAAAATTTGCCAATCAGTCAACCCGATTTAGAATTCCTGCACAGAATTTTGCAAAGTTGTCATATTCATGCATTCATGAATTAATTCGAGTGAAATGGGAATTGCTACCTAGTGTTTACTTTGGTTTAAAAAAAAGAGAGTGAAAAAATAAAGAGCATATAATAAGCAGTTTATGACTAATTTGGATTCATAGCCTTTTTAACTCGAGCTAGTAAGCCCGGAGGGATATTTCCATATCTAGTGCCCTAAAGCCATTATACTTTTTCAAGTCCTACTCCTTCTCAAACTTTAAAATCTTAAAAATAATTTAAAAAAATGAAAGAAAAAAAGGCTCCAACCAATGCTTTGGACGTGCAATATCCTTGGGGATTTTTTTTCTTTTTATTTTTCTCTTCTTTCCTTGCTTGTTTTGTCTAGAAGTCCCTCTTGGATGCTTTTTTCCTTCTTTGTCATTGCCACCTTGCATTGAGATCTTTTGAGAGATAAAATAGGGATAAGAATCCTCTCATAGAATCAAACTTGGCCCACATGAGGTGTAGAACTTCCCCTTTTATCTCTTTGCATCGTCAACTTTCCTTTTTTGGAAAGTTCTCCTTGTTGGCTCCTAACTTGAAGATATCTTCTAGATAATTCTCCCTTGATTTTTTTCCTTTACTTTTTCAATGAAAATCTGATCCAAAATCCTCTTTTGGATGTGGAATAGCTTGTTTGGATTTTTTTTTTTTGTCATTTTTTTTCAATTAAATCTTTTCCTTCTCCAAAAAGAACTCCTATGTGGCTTTCCTTGTCCATCTTTGATGAGATATTCTTCAAATTCTCTTCAAAATCTATTGAAAATGTGCAACAAATAAATGGACCCCATCTTGGATGTTTTACAAGTGTGCCCCACACATATGCATGTGTGTGTGGACCATGAAGCCGACTTTTTGCAATTTTCTTCCAATTTCTTTTTTCTCTTCAATTCTGCTCTCCTTTCTCTAAAAAATCGATTCACTGCCTCAATTCTTTACAAATGGGACCCATATAATGAATTTCCTACAAAACAAATGTGAATTCATGTGAAAAGACAATTTTACCCCTAACATCACATATGCATGACTATGGGCCCATTTCTCATGAAATGATAATAAAAATATACATCATTCTTCATGATTTTATATGAATAACCTAATGATGAAGAGAATTCAATTTATTTCATGCGAAAAATTATTTTCACAAAACTTTCCAAAAATAGACTTTCCAAAAATAGCAGGTTTCATGAATTTATGCAAAAAGTGTGATTTTTAAGCAATTTATGCAGAAAAATATAAAAATGAATTTAAAATGAATTAACCCATGATATCACACTAAATGATGCTCTTTCAAGTTAATAAGTCCTTATAATGGGTCAAAATGTGTATAAAAATATGCATTTTTAAAGACTCATCACACCCCCAACCAGCGTTTTGCTAGTCCCTAGCAAAAAATGTGGCTTCCATCCTAACCTAATCTAATCTTAAACTAATGCAATGCAATAAAACTAAACATGAATGCAATGCCACTTTCGCTGGCACTCTCGACTGCATTTAGCGTATGCAGCAAGCCCTTAAACCCCTAAGTTCCCCCTAGTGGACGAGTTATCCCTCGTGAGGGTTTGCGGTGAATATACCCACAAAATTCTCTTCTCTTTTTTTCTAAGGAAAAATAAATAAATGAATAAAAGTGAAAAGAAATTCCCCAAAAGAAAATTTACTCGTATCAGATATTTTCGAAATCTGGAATAATTACATTTTCAGACTTTTCAAAGTCCAGTCCACAATTCTATTCTCAAAAACTTTCTCAAATTCAAACCAACTTGTGTGCATTGTGGGAAACTGTATACATCAAAAACCTACTTCGGATATTTTACAATAATGCTGCAAAAATAGAATTTTTCCTTCAAATAGTCTGATCCCCTGAAATTTAGCAAAAAGAAATTTCCTCTCAGAGTTACTAAGATAGCTGTCACTTTATTATTTACTTCGGTTCGCCTCTTTTTCTCTCACTATCTGTTTCCAACGCAAGAGTTCCCAATTTCATACGATATAAGAAAAGTTAGAATCCAGAGAGCAAATCTGGTCCTTGTCCATCCCCGTACATACTCCCATGCAAACTCTTACGGACACTCTTCATTCTCTTACTTTTCCCAACGTAGAATTTTCTAAGTTCATATGATATAGCAAAAGTTGGGATCTAAGGAGCAAACTTAGTCCTTATGCTTTTCCGCACATATTCCTTGAAAATTTCTACGGACACTCGTTGGGCCATAATTCATCTTTATTTTCTTTTTTTTTCCTTGTGACGTGCAATGTTTAGGTCTCTTAAGCTTTCTATTTAACCCATATAGCGAGCATTAGGCCAATGACTCCCAAACAAGACGGCTTTAGGGCATTAGATATGGAAATATCCCTCCGGGCTTACTAGCTTGAGTTAAAAGGCTACGAGTTTTAAATCCTTTTTCACTTCCATTTTTTTTGTTGGTTTCTTGCATCAGTAGAGCATAAATTCCAGCCATTAAATTTAGATTTAGGATGCATTAGAATAGTTCAAATCATGCATAAAATTTGCATCAGCATAATAGTTTTTCATACTTAGAATTTTTCAGCATCTCATGGCATGCATTGCATTACTAATTTTACTAACTTTCTAATTTTAATTTTGTTTCTAGTTTTATGTTTTTGATTGTTTTAGTTAATTTTCAGAATTAAATATCTTTCTAAACTTGTTTTAATTGGAGATTTTAAATTGGAAAGTTTTTCTAATCTTGGAAATTCTAACTTAGGAAAGTTTTTAACTTTTGTCTGTTTTGTTTCTAGCATTGTTTAGTTTAGTCAGTTTCTAATTTTAGATTTAGTTTTTATTTTTGGAAGTTCTAACTTGTGTTTTAGTTTTGCAGCAACTTTAGTTTTATTTTAGGAATTTTAGATTTAGGAAAGTTTCTTTCATTGGTTTGTAACTAATTTAATTTTGGTAAGTAGGATGTTTGTATTTGTTAGATTTTAAATTAGGTTAGTTTTAGAATTTTATTTTAAGGCAAGTCAAGTTGAAAAAGGAACCTTAAAACACATTGCTCCCTGAGGATCGACCTGGTCTCACCAGTTTTATTACTACATCGCGGCTCTGCACTTGGAACTCACGATCACCGTCACACCAAACATATCGATATGTGCTTGCAAATTCAAGATGTCCTCTTAGATTGAGAAATCATTGATACTGATCAGAGGCTGGATCATATTGCTGGAGACGTTCTAGGCTATATGCTCTTGTAGCGACTTCATGAGATTCATACCATTGAGGTGGATAATTAAAAAGAAGATGTTCGTGATCATGTAAAGAAGAACTGCATTTCTTGCAAATTAAATCTCCTTCTTCAAACTGCATGATGCTCCATAATTGATAAGGCTGATAAAACCGTATTTCAGATCTTTCTCCCAAACTTGATGAAATTGTGATAAGAAGTTGTCGGTTTGTGACTTCAAGATTGCGAAGGGCATGGCGCACAATTGCAAGGAGCTGCTGTATTAATTCAAAATCTTCTCTGGATAAAGAAAATCTTTGGACTGGGCCTTGCTCGATATAAGAGATGTTTACTGCATGTGATGGCAGGAACAACTTGGAAAAACCAATTGCCCAGCTGATATATTGCGCTTTGAACATTAAGCGCTCCTTGATCTGACAAGAAAGAGTTTTTTCTCTTATCCTTGCAGCAAGATCATCTGGAAGGGTTGTGTTAACCTTTTCCAGGAGGTTGATTCTGGATGTTTTTTCATCAGCATAAGTAGATAACAGTGCTCCTTGATGGATGTTATGACACATCAGAATTTGGGTTTCTAAATCCTTGATATAGGTTACAATTTTGGATAAGGTTTTTCTAGTATTTTTTCTTTTTCTGGAAAGGATAGCACTCCAATGAGCATTGATAAGTTCTTGAGAGGTGATGGATACTCCTGGATTGAAAAAAGGAATGGTCATTTGTTGGGATGTTGGTCTGGAAAAAGAGCTGGATTCAAGAAGAGGGGTTTTGCTTTTGCTAGAACTTGATGCCATAATGACAAAGGAACCCTGGAGAAGAATGTGAACTTAAAACTGAAATCTGGATTACATGACAATATTTGAAATGAAGTCATCAGAGGGATGATTGATTTTATTTGAGACTAGATTTAATTATTCAAATTCAAAAATTAATTATTTATTATTTATGACAGTTTTAAGGACTGTAGAATCAATTTGAAAAGGCTGTAACATTTGTAGAAAAGGATTTCCAAGGATAACATCATTGTTTAAATCCTTTCCTAGAAAGAAATTTGTCTTTATATGTATTTCATTTTTACAGACATAAACATCATTTAATTTGTATTTGATAAGGAGTTTTTTATTAGCCGTAGCTGGATTGAGTTTATTTTTTGTTTTTAGATAATATTTTCTCGGGATTAATCCTTCCCTTATGACATTGACATCTGCGCCACTATCAAGTAAGCACAGGGTCTTAATAGAGAATTTTTTGATCTGAATTGTGACTTGGGTTTTCCATTTTTGAAATAGATTTCTGGATAAAGAATTTATGAAATTTTTTAAACTGTTATCAAAGTTTTCTTGATTTTCAATGTCATTATAGTCTTCATCATTTTCAATTTTTCCATTATTTTCTCGATAAGTTTTTAGTATGTGAAATTCAAGATTCTCAACTCTTTGTTTGACGTCTTGAAGTTCAACTAAGTTTTGTTTTAAGAAATTTATTTCTTGCCTTGGATTATTAATTTCTTTATGAAGGTCTGGAATTGACAGGTGAGGAGGAACATTTTGTTCTCTTAATCTGTCTAAAACAGTTTTAATGCTAAATTGTTCAGGGAGTGTATGTATGGTAGCTTTTCCTATTTTATTGCCTTTATTTATAGTCTGGATTTTTTCAAAATATTTATTTGTTAAGTCTTCATCTTTAAGATCTTTAAACATTTCTAATATTAATTCTTCTGGGGCAGAGAGCATGTTTAAGGATAAAGAAGAAGAGGCAGATTCATACTGAATTTCACTATCAAATATTCTGCAATGAAATGTATCAGAAGAATTGTCTGTATTTGATGTTACTGATGATCCTTTTAAAATAGTTTTTAGTTCTTTTTCTGTTTTAACTTTTAATTTTGGGCAATCAGGGGCTATATGGCCTTTTTCTTTGCAATTATAGCACTGTATTTCTTTTTGTTTTTGTTTATGGTAAGAAGATGATGGTTTTTCTTTTATAAAAGATTTGTTTGCTTCTTTATAAGGATTGCGATGAAAGGATTTTTTATGATATCTTCGTGAGGGCATATAATATCGTGGTGTTGCAAATTGTTTAGATTTTCTTTGTTGGTAATTTCTTTTTAAATTGTTCTTTTTCTTTTGGCTCGAAGGACTAATTAATGGCTCCAAGCCAAATTGATAACAAAAGTCTCCAAGTTCATATTTACTGATACTTTTTTGATTTTCAATTTGTCGTTTGAGCTTGATTTCATTACATAATGAAAATCCAACTTTATTAATTTTTTGGATTAAATCTCCATATGTATACATAGCATAATTCAAATTTCCATAATTTTCGGATATTAATTCTTCTCTAACCTTTTCTACAAAAAGTTTAGGAAGACCTGATATAAATTTTTCTTTCCAGAATTCATAATTGTTTGAATCAATTGTATAAAGTTTTGATAAGAGAACATCTTTATACCAACAAAATCAGATAATGTTGGACATGATAAATTAATTAATTGAGTTTTTAATTTTTCTTCTACATTCATATAATTTCCAACAAAATGTTTAATTATATTGCTAATAAGCATATAAACGGAATCAGAGATCATTTGTCCTTGGGGGGTAATGATAGGGTTCCCGGATGGATCTCTTTTTATGGCATTCAGAATAGCTTGTCTTTCTATATCTGATAAATATTTTTCCCACCAACCATTTAATTGTCCAGTAAATCCAAGGACAACTGCATTTGCTGCATGTTTGGGATCATTACCGACAGCTATGATAGTAGAAGCATATATCATCATTTGCTGGCATACTTGGATGATTTGATATTTAGATAATCCATCTACACTTCATTCATATATTGATGAGCTTTCAAATTTAAGACCATTTAAAGTAGCTTGTTCTTCGAATTGAAGATCAACTGAAGTCGGTCGTGGATAATAATTTCTTGTTTTAGCTGTAGTAACAATTGGTTTTTGTCTTTTAAATATTTTATTGAGTTGAAGGGATTCTTGATGGTTTTGATCATCTTGTTGTTCCTCTTGAGAATTTTCTTCAGAATCTATGGCTTCTGAATCAGAGCCAGAATTAGAGTTTTTAGAAGTTGAGCCTAAAAAATTTATAGATTTTTCAGCTTTTTGATCTTTATTTTCTTGAAGTTTTATGTTAGTAAAACTGTGTGATAATTGATTAATGAGTTCATCATAAAATTTTAAAGGTTTCTTTTCTAACTTTATATCCCTTAGGATTTCACCCTAAAAACCTGAAGTTTGTGTCTTAATTATTTTTTGAGAAGAGGATGCTTCATGGATTTTGAAAATAGATTCTACTTTATCTTCAATTCTAATGGTTTGTTGACCAATAGTATGAAGGTTGATATTTGTATAATTATTTTGTTTTAGAACATGACATAAGTCTGATTTGTAAACAAAGTCAGATTTTCCTTTATCTCCTTGGATTTTTGCAACATCTTTTATGGGTACGGTTGAGGTGTCTTTATAAATAATTTGATGTAAGGGTGAATGTATAGATTCTTCAGTTCTTTGGGCAGGAGAACTGGTGAAGCTGTAATCCATGATGAACTTAATTTTGTTATCATATTTATAGATAAATCTTTAATATTATATCTTTTCTTCATGGCTAATTTAAGCCAATCAAAGAAGTAAATGTTTCTTTCATTATCACACATATATTTATACCATTTTTCTTTTAAGAAGTCTTTATGTTCTGGAGAAATATATTTAAAGAAAGATTTTGTCAAAGGATGAGCAGGTAGATTCTTTTTTAACATTTCTTTATCTACTTCAAAACTTTCGAGAACATTTATTTAAAATCGGATTCTGAAGGATTGTATGTATGAGATGGAGAAGCTTAATAGGAAGGATAAACAAGTCCTGTAGGGCTCAAATTTATATGAGGTGGTTCCTGTATAGTTTTTATTTTATAACTTGATTTTAATTGAAAACTTCCCACTTTATAGCTTTCATGTTTTTGAACAGTTGGAATTATCCAGTCACAAATAACTTGATCTAAATCATCATAGCTAATTTCTTCACTATTTTTAATAGACATGGAAGATAAGGAATTTGAGGATGAGGAAGAAGAAAGTACAAGCTTCTTAATAAGCTTAGCCATAATTTGTATTACTGAGTTATTTTAACCAAGTCCACAACGAGTATCTAACGCTTTGAGGATTTACACACCAACAACACGCCTTAAAACGCCTTTACACGGCTTAACAATGGCGATAACAATGGCTACCTCTGCGCTCCGGGCGGAATATGATTAAAATTTCTCAATAATAACAAACACACAACTAAGTATTAAAACTTTTGACTCTCTTACTTCTGAATCAGCAATTCCTTAAATAACAACAGTAAAGCACAATGTAACCAAAATAAGTGAAGAAATACTCACAAAGCAACTTTATTGATAATCAAAACTGATTGCAAGTGGACTTGATGACACACTCCCGGGGGCCAACTTGGCTTTGATACCAAAATGGGACAGAAGGGTGGAGGGTGTATGGGAAGAGATGGATGGACTGAATTTTCTGACTGGTTTCCAACTGTTGTTTTGACAAGTAGCTGGATATGCCTATTTATAGTAATTGCACTCTGCATTTACATTTCATAGCAACTGGATTTCATTAGTATTTACATTTCATTTACTGTATTTGGACGTGGCTTAGATGCTGGATGTTTATCTGTGACTGATGAATTTTGCACTGTTTAGGAGCAGGCGTGAATCTTGCGTTATACATGTCGCTGGAGGACGTGATACGTGTCACTGGAAGACGTGTTCCCGCTTTATCCAAAGCTTGAGGATGTGACACATGTCGCTGGAGGACGTGTTCCCGCTTTATCCAAAGCTTGCATGTGGGATAGCCTATTTGTAGGCTTTGTACTTTGCTATTATTTTATCCAAAGCATTTGGTTATCCGTTCCTTTTAGCCATTTTTGTTGACTTTGGTTGTACTTTTTTCTTGATTTTTAATTCAAAGAGGCTTTGAAGTCCATGGGAAAAGTTGCCGATAAGAACCAAAAGGAGCACATGATTGCTGTACTTAGATGATGTCATGTTCTTTATGGCGACTGCTCTTTTGGAGATGCTTCCGGAGTGGGGAATAGCGCTGATAAACAAGATCACTTTAGTCTGTATAGGATACTTTGTGGAAAATTGAGTGGCTTGATAAGGCTAATAAAACCGTATTTTAGATCTTTCTCCCAAACTTGATGAAATCGTGATAAGAACTTGTCGGTTTGTGACTCCAAGACTGCGAAGGGCATGGCGCACAATTGCAAGGAGCTGCTGTATTAATTCAAAATCATCTCTGGATAAAGAAAATCTTTGGACTGGGCCTTGCTCGATATAAGAGATGTTTGCTGCATGTGATGGCAGGAACAACTTGGGAAAACCAGCTGCCCAGCTGATATATTGCGCTTTGAACATTAAGCGCTCCTTGTTCTTACAAGAAAGAGTTTTTTCTCTTATCCTTGCAGCAAGATCATCTGGAAGGGTTGTGTTAACCTTTTCCAGGAGGTTGATTCTGGATGTTTTTTCATCAGGATAAGTAGATAACAGTGCTCCTTGATGGATGTTATGACACATCAAAATTTAGGTTTCTAAATCCTTGAGATGCGTTACAATTTTGGATAAGGTTTTTCTAGTATTTTTTCTTTTATTGGAAAGGATAGCACTCCAATGAGCATTGATAAGTTCTTGAGAGGTGATGGATACTCCTGGATTGAAAAAAGGAATGGTCATTTGTTGGGATGTTGGTCTGGAGGAAGAGCTGGATTTAAGAAGAGGGGCTTTGCTTTTGTTAGAACTTGATGCCATAATGACAAAGGAACCCTGGAGTAGAATGTGAACATAAAACTGAGAATCTGGATTACATGACAATATTTGAAATGAAGTCAGCTGAGGGATGATTTATTTTATCTGAGACTGGATTTAATTATTCAAATTCAAAAATTAATTATTTATTATTTATGACAGTTTTAAGGCCTGTAGAATCAATTTGAAAAGGTTGTAACATTTGTAGAAAAGGATTTCCAAGGATAACATCATTGTTTAAATCCTTTCGTAGAAAGAAATTATTCTTTATGCATATTTCATTTTTACAGACATAAACATTAGTTAATTTGTATTTGATATGGAGTTTTTTATAGCCGTAGCTAGATTGAGTTTATTTTTTGTTTTTAGATAATATTTTCTCGGGATTAATCCTTCCCTTATGACAATGACATCTGCGCCACTATCAAGTAAGCACAGGGTCTTAATAGAGAATTTTTTGATCTGAATGGTGACCTGGGTTTTCCATTTTTGAAATGGATTTCTAGATAAAGAATTTATGAAATTTTTTAAACTGCCATCAAAGTTTTCTTGATTTTCAATGTCATTATAGTCTTCGTCATTTTCAATGTTTCCATTATTTTCTTGATAAGGTTTTAGTATGTGAAATTCAAGATTCTCAACTCTTTGTTTGAGGTCTTGAAGTTCAATTAAGTTTTGTTTTAAGAAATTTATTTCTTGCCTTTGATTATTAATTTCTTTATGAAGGTCTGGAATTGTCAGGTGAGGAGGAACATTTTGTTCTAGTAATCTGTCTAGTACTGTTTTAATGCTAAATTGTTCAGGGAGTGTATGTATGGTAGCTTTTCCTATTTTATTGCCTTTTTTTATGGTCTAGATTTTTTCAAAATATTTATTTGTTAAGTCTTCATCTTTAAGATCTTTAAACATTTCTAATACTAATTCTTCTGGGGCAGAGAGCATGTTTAAGGATAAAGAAGAAGAGGCAGATTCATACTGAATTTCACTATCAAATATTTTGCAATGAAATGTATCAGAAGAATTGTCTGTATTTGATGTTACTGAGGATCCTTTTAAAATAGTTTTTAGTTCTTTTTCTGTTTTAACTTTTAATTTTGGGTAATCAGGGGCTATATGGCCTTTTTCTTTGCAATTATAGCACTGTATTTCTTTTTGTTTTTGTTTATGGTAAGAAGAAGATGGTTTTTCTTTTGTAAAAGTTTTGTTCATTTCTTTATAAGGATTGCGATGAAAGGATTTTTTATGATATCTTTGTGAGGGCATATAATATCGTGGTGTTGCAAATTGTTTAGATTTTCTTTGTTGGTAATTTCTTTTTAACTTGTTCTTTTTCTTTTGGCTCGAAGGACTAATTAATGGCTCCATGCCAAATTGATAACAGAAATCACCAAGTTCATATCTACTGATACTTTTTTGATTTTCAATTTGCCGTTTGAGTTTGATTTCATTACACAATGAAAATCGAACTTTATTAATTTTTTTGATTAAATCTCCATATATATACATAGCATAATTCAAAGTTCCATAATTTTCGGATATTAACTCTTCTCTAACCTTTTCTACAAAAAGTTTAGGAGTAAGACCTGATATAAATTTTTCTTTCTAGAATTCTAAATTGCTTGAATCAATTATATAAAGTTTTGATAAAAAAACATCTTTATACCAACGAAAATCAGACAAGGTTGGGCATGATAAATTAACTAATTGAGTTTTTAATTTTTCTTCTACATTCATATAATTTCCAACAAAATGTTTAATTATATTGCTAATAAGCATATAAACGGAATCAAGGATCATTTGTCCTTGAGGGGTAATGATAGGATTTCCAGATGGATCTCTTTTTACTGCATTTAGAATAGCTTGTCTTTTTGTATTTGATAAATATTTTTCCCACCAGCCATTTAATTGTCCAGTAAATCCAAGGACAACTGCATTTGCTGCATGTTTGTGATCATTACCGGCAGCTATGATAGTAGAAGCATATATCATCATTTGCTGGCATTCTTGGATGATTTGATATTCAGATAATCCGTCTACACTCCATTCATATATTGATGAGCTTTCAAATTTAAGACCATTTAAAGTAGCTTGTTCTTTGAATTGAAGATCAACTGGAGTTGGTCGTGGATAATAATTTTTTGTTTTAGTTGTAGTAACAATTGGTTTTTGTCTTTTAAATATTTTATTGAGTTGTAGAGAGTCTTGATGGTTTTGATCATCTTGATGTTCTTCTTGAGAATTTTCTTTAGAATCTATGGCTTTGGAATTGGAGCTAGAATTAGAATTTTTAGAAGTTGAGCCTAAAACATTTATAGAATTTTCAGCTTTTTGATCTTTACTTTCTTGAAGTTTTATGTTAGTAAAACTGTGTGGTAATTGATTGATGAATTTATCAGAAAATTTTAAAGGTTTCTTTTCTAACTTCATATCCCTTAGGATTTCACCCTGAAAACCTAAAGTTTGTGTCTTAATTACTTTTTGAGAAGAGGATGTTTCATGGATTTTGAAAATAGTTTCTACTTTATCTTCAATTCTATTGGTTTGTTGGCCAATAGTATGAATGTTGATATTTGTATAATTATTTTGCTCTAAAACATGACATAAGTCTGATTTGTAAACAAAGTCAGATTTACCTTTATCTCATTGGATTTTTGCCACATCTTTTATGGGTATGGCTGAAGTATCCTTATAAATGATTTGATGTAGAAGAGGATGTATAGATTCAACAGTTCTTTGGGGAGAAGAACTGGTTGAAGCTATAATCCATGATGAACTTAATTTTGTTATCATATTTACGGATAAATCTTCAATATTATATCTTTTCTTCATGGCTAATTTAAGCCAATCAAAGAAATAAATGTTTCTTTCATTATCACACATATTTATACCATTTTTCTTTTAAGAAGTCTTTATGTTCTGGAGAAATATATTTAAAGAAAGATTTTGTCAAAGGATGAGCAGCTAGATTCTTTTTTAACATTTCTTTATCTACTTCAAAACTTTCGAGAACATTTAATGTTAAAATCGGATTCTGAAGGATTGTATGTATGAGATGGAGAAGCTTGATAGGAAGGATAAACAACTCCTGTAGGCCTCAAATTTATATGAGGTGGTTCCTGTATAGTTTTTATTTTATAACTTGATTTTAATTGAAAACTTCCCACTTTATAGCCTTCATGTTTTTGAACAGTTGGAATTGTCCAGTCACAAATAACTTGATCTAAATCATCACAGCTAATTTCTTCACTATTTTTAATAGACATAGAAGATAAGGAATTTGAGGATGAGGAAGAAGAAAGTATAAGCTTCTTAATAAGCTTAGCCATAATTTGTATTACCGAGTTATTTTAACCAAATCCACAACGAATATCTAACGCTTTGAGGATTTACACACCAACAACACGCCTTAAAACGCCTTCACACGACTTAACAACAGCGATAATAATGGCTACCTCTGCGCTCCGGGCGGAATATGATTAAAATTTCTCAATAATAACAAACACACAACTAAGTATTAAGACTTTTGACTCTCTTACTTCTGAATTAGCAATTCCTTAAACAACAACAGTAAAGCACAACATAACCAAAATATGTGAAGAAATACTCACAAAATAACTTTATTGATAATCAAAACTGATTACAAGTGGCCTTGATGACACACTCCCGGGGGCCAACTTGGCTCTGATACCAAAATGGGACGGAAGGGTGGAGGGTGTATGGGAAGAGATGGATGGACTAAATTTTTGGACTGGTTTCCAACAGTTGCCTTGACAAGCAGCTAGACATGTCTATTCATAGTATGTTCAAACTGAATTTACATTTCCATACAACATAATTTCGTCTGTGTATACATTTCATTTACCCTATGCTGGTAAGCTATTGCTTGTGGCTGGATTCCACGTGTCTAGATTGATTCGTCAAGACAGCATACGTGTTATGTTTCCGTACTGGTATGGATATACATGTTATCACCAGTAGAGATCCAAACTTGTTTTTATTAGATAACCTTTTTGATGCATAGTAGCAAGCCGCATTTGTTGACTTTTTCTTTTTCAAAGAACCTTTGAACCGTGGTAAGCTTCTCATCTTCATGAATAGGGATGTCCTTGTTTTGTACTTTCTAGATAAAGACGCTTTATGGCAATGGTGGTGATGGAAATTTAGATAAGTGTACCACGTGACTACGTGGTCTTGTTCTGGAAGCTTTGTGATAAGGATGGAGTCATTATTTCACTGGATAACAGGTGTCAATATCGGAAGCTTTATTCGGGCACGGATTCTTTCATTTATTCATCCTCTTTATCTTCATCTTTATCTTCATCAGTCCAGTTATTAGTTTGCATTTCTCCATGAAATAATTGGATTAATGCTTCACGAGACTTTTCAGTAATGTCAAAAGAAATATCTCCATAGGCATTGAGGATTTGATTTAATTCATTATGTCCAGATTTAGAAGGATGCTGTATGACTGTAGTTTGTTCTACAAGGTTGTCAGCAATGCAAACTACTCGCCGACCGTCACACCAAACATATCGATATGTGCCTGCAAATTCAAGATGTCCTCTTAGATTAAGAAATCTTTGATACTGATCAGAGGTTGGATCATATTGCTGGAGACGTTCTAGGTATATGCTCTTGTAGCAACTTCATGAGATTCATACCATTGAGGTGGATAATTAAAAAGAAGATGTTCGTGATCATGTAAAGAAGAACTCCATTTCTTGCAAATTAAATCTCCTTCTTCAAACTGCATGATGCTCCATAATTGATAAGGCTAACAAAACCGTATTTCAGATCTTTCTCCCAAACTTGATGAAATTGTGATAAAAAACTGTCTGTTTGTGACTCCAAGACTGCGAAGGGCATTGCACACAATTGCAGGGAACTGCTGTATTAATTCAAAATCTTCTCTGGATAAAGAAAATCTTTGGACTAGGCCTTGCTCGATATAAGAGATGTCTACTGCATGTGATGGCAGGAACAACTTGAGAAAACCAGTTGCCAAGCTGATATATTGCGCTTTGAACATTAAGCGCTCCTTGATCTGACAAGAAAGAGTTTTTTCTCTTATCCTTGCAACAAGATCATCTGGAAGGGTTGTGCTAACCTTTTCTAGGAGGTTGATTCTGGATGTTTTTTCATCAGCATAAGTAGATAACAGTGCTCTTTGATGGGGGTTATGGCATATGAGAATTTGGGTTTCTAAATCCTTAATATGGTTTGCAAGTATGGATAGGGTTTTTCTAGTATTTTTTCTTTTATCGGAAAGGATGGCACTCCAATGAGCATTGATAAGTTCTTGAGAGGTGATGGATACTCCTGGATTGAAAAAAGGAATGGTCATTTGTTAGGATGTTGGTCTGGAGGAAGAGCTGGATTCAAGAAGAGGGGCTTTGCTTTTGCTAGAACTTGATGCTATAATGACAAAGGAACCCTGGAGAAGAATATGAACTTAAAACTGAAAATCTGGATTACATGGCAATATTTGAAATGAAGTCAGCTAAGGGATGATTGATTTTATTTGAGACTGGATTTAATTATTCAAATTAAAAATTAATTCTTTATTATTTATGACAGTTTTAAGGCCTGTAGAATCAATTTGAAACAGCTGTAACATTTGTAGAAAAGGATTTCCAACGATAACATCATTGTTTAAATCCTTTCCTCAAAAGAAATTAGTCTTTATGCAGATTTCATTTTTACAGACATTAACATCATTTAATTTGTATTTGATTAGGAGTTTTTTATTAGCCGTAGCTAGATTGAGTTTATTTTTTGTTTTTAGATAATATTTTCTCGGGATTAATCCTTCCCTTATGACATTGACATCTACACCACTCTCAAGTAAGCACAGGGTCTTAATAGAGAATTTTTTGATCTGAATTGTGACTTGGGTTTTCCATTTTTGAAATGGATTTCTGGATAACGAATTTATGAAATTTTTTAAGTTGTCATCAAAGTTTTCTTGATTTTTGATGTCATTACAGTCTTCTTCATTTTTAATTTTATCATGATTTTCTTGATAAGTTTTTAGTATGTGAAATTCAAGATTCTCAACTCGTTGTTTGAGGTCTTGAAGTCCAATTAAGTTTTGTTTTAAGAAATTTATTTCTTGCCTTTGATTATTAATTTCTTTATGAAGGTCTGTAATTGACAGGTGAGGAGGAACATTTTGTTCTCTTAATCTGTCTAAGACAGTTTTAATGCTAAATTGTTCAGGTAAAGTATTTATGTAGTAGCTTTTCCTTTTTTATTGCCTTTATTTATTGTCTGTATTTTTTCAAAGTATTTATTTTTTAATTCTTCATCTTTAAGATCTTTAAACATTTATAGCACCAATTCTTCAAGGGCAGAGAGCATGTTTAAGGATAAAGAAGAAGAAGCAGATTCATACTGAATTTCACTATCAAATATTTTGTAATGACATGTATCAGAAGAATGAGAAAAAGAATTGTCTGTATAAGATGTTTCTGAGGGTCCTTTTAAAATAGTTTTGAGTTCTTTTTCTGTTTTAACTTTTAGTTTTGGGCAATTAGGGGCTATATGGCCTTTTTCTTTGCAATTATAGCACTGTATTTCTTTTTGTTTTTGTTTAGGGTAGGAAGAAGGTGGAGTTCCTTTCGTATAAAATTTGTTTGATTCTTTATAAGGATTTCGATGAAAGGATTTTTTATGATATCTTCTTGAGGGCATGTAATATCGTTGTGTTGAAAATTGTTTAGATTTTATTTTTTGATAATTTCTATTTAAATTTTGCTTTTTCTTTTGGCTTGAAGGACTAATTAATGTTTCCATGCCAAATTGATAGCAGAAATCACCAAGTTCATATTTACTGATCCTTTTTTGATTTTCAATTTGCCATTTGAGTTTGATCTCATTGCATAATGAAAAGCCAACTTTATTAATTTTTTGGATTAGATCTCCATATGTATACATGGCATAATTCAAATTTCCATAGTTTTCAGATATCAATTTTTCTCTAACCTTTCCTGCAAAAAGTTTAGGAAGTCCTGATATAAAATTTTCTTTCTAGAATTCGGAATTGCTTGAATCAATTGTATAAAGTTTTGATAAGAAAACATCTTTATACCAACGAAAATCAAATAATGTTGGGCATGATAAATTAATTAATTGAGTTTTTAATTTTTCTTCAACATTCATATAATTTCCAACAAAATGTTTAATTATATTGCTAATAAGCATATAAATGGAATCAGGGATCATTTGTCCTTGAGGGGTAATGATAGGATTTCCGGATGGATCTCTTTTTACTGCATTTAGAATAGCTTGTCTTTCTATATCTGATAAATATTTTTCCCACCAGCCATTTAATTGTCTAGTAAATCCAAGGACAACTGCATTTGCTGCATGTTTGTGATCATTACCGGCAGCTATGATAGTAGAAGCATATATCATCATTTGCTGGCATACTTGGATGATTTGATATTCAAATAATCCGTCTACACTCCATTCATATATTGATGAGCTTTCAAATTTAAGACCATTTAAAGTAGCTTGTTCTTTGAATTGAAGATCAACTGGAGTTGGTCGTAGATAATAATTTTTTGTTTTAGTTGTAGTAACAATTGGTTTTTGTCTTTTAAATATTTTATTGAGTTGTAGAGAGTCTTGATGGTTTTGATCATCTTGATGTTCTTCTTGAGAATTTTCTTCAGAATCTATGGCTTTGGAATTGGAGCTAGAATTAGAATTTTTAGAAGTTGAGCCTAAAACATTTATAGAATTTTCAGCTTTTTGATCTTTACTTTCTTGAAGTTTTATGTTAGTAAAACTGTGTGGTAATTGATTGATGAATTTATTAGAAAATTTTAAAGGTTTCTTTTCTAACTTCATATCCCTTAGGATTTCACCCTGAAAACCTAAAGTTTGTGTCTTAATTACTTTTTGAGAAGAGGATGTTTCATGGATTTTGAAAATAGTTTCTACTTTATCTTCAATTCTATTGGTTTGTTGGCCAATAGTATGAAGGTTGATATTTGTATAATTATTTTGTTCTAAAACATGACATAAGTCTGATTTGTAAACAAAGTCAGATTTACCTTTATCTCATTGGATTTTTGCCACATCTTTTATGGGTATGGCTGAAGTATCCTTATAAATGATTTGATGTAGAAGAGGATGTATAGATTCAACAGTTCTTTGGGGAGAAGAACTGGTTGAAGCTATAATCCATGATGAACTTAATTTTGTTATCATATTTACGGATAAATCTTCAATATTATATCTTTTCTTCATGGCTAATTTAAGCCATTCAAAGAAATAAATGTTTCTTTCATTATCACACATATATTTATACCATTTTTCTTTTAAGAAGTTTTTATGTTCTGGAGAAATATTTTTAAAGGAAGCTTTTGTCAAAGGATGAGCGGCTAAATTCTTTTTTAACATTTCTTTATCAATTTCAAAACTTTCAATAACATTTATATTGAAATCAGCTTCTGAAGGATTGTATGTATGAGATGGAGAAGCTTGATAAGAAAGATAAACAAGTCCTGTAGGCCTCAAATTTATATGAGGTGGTTCATGTATGGAAGAGCGTACAATAGAAGGAGGATGAGAATAAGACTTTTTAGAGGGTTGACAAACTGTAGGAGTTGTATTTCGAAAATCTGTTTGGAAATTTATTTCAACATTTCCATCTTCATGTTCAATTATGTTTTCAATGTCTTGATTTTCTTTAGGTTTTTCTGGTTGAGCATTTTCTAAAGGCCATTTACCGGATAAATTAATATCATTCCAATGGATGAGTTTGGGAATATTAACTTTATTTTTTAAATTGGTTTGGAATAAGGTAGTCATACCTCTGGCTTGATTAGAATAGGCTATGCCTGGAACAACTGAATTCATGAGTTTATAATAAACTCTATAAACGAGGGCGAGATTTTGATTATGAGGATTCATATCAAAACCTTTTGTCTGGATGGCTAAAGTGAGGGCTTCATGTGCACCTGGATCTGTAAGAGAAACAGAGAAATTGGGAAAACAGTTAAAGAAAGTAGGGCCATTAGCCAAACTTGATTCAACCATTCCTATTAATGAATCACTGAATTTTTTATGTCTTGTATCTTAAACATACATGAGAGCTTCTGTTCTCAGTCCAAGTCTTGTTAGAGGCTTTAGAGCAACTTGCACCAAGCCAAAATGGATATAATTATATGTTTTAGCATATTTTTGTATTTCTTGGGGCTTAATTAAGGAAAGATGCTGAATATTACTAGTAATGGATTCAGTTCGTTCAATAGTTTTTATTTTATAACTTGATTTTAATTGAAAACTTCCCATTTTATAAACTTCATGTTTTTTAACAGTTGGAATTGTCCAGTCACAAATAACTTGATCTAAATCATCATAGCTAATTTCTTCACTATTTTTAATAGACATGGAAGATGAGGAATTTGATGATGAGGAAGAAGAAAGTACAAGCTTCTTAATAAGCTTAGCCATAATTTGTATTACCGAGTTATTTTAACCAAATCCGCCACAAGTATTTAACGCTTTGAGGATTTACACACCAACAACACGCCTTAAAATGCCTTCACACGGCTTAACAACGGCGATAACAATGGCTACCTCTGTGCTCCGGGCGGAACATGATTAAAATTTCTCAATAATAACAAACACACTACTAAGTATTAAGACTTTTGACTCTCTTACTTCTGAATCAGCAATCCCTTAAATAACAACAAGAAAACACAATATAACCAAAATAAGTGACGAAATACCCACAAAGCAACTTTATTGATAATCAAAACTGATTACAAGTGGACTTGATGACACATTCCCGGAGGCCAACTTGGCTCTGATACCAAAATGGGACGGAAGGGTGGAGGGTGTATGGGAAGAGATGGATGGACTGAATTTTTGGACTAGTTTCTAACTGTTGTCTTGACAAGCAGCTGGACATGCCTCTTTATAGTAATTTCAAACTTAATTTACATTTCATTATAACTTTATTTCTATTGTGTTTACATTTCATTTACTGTATGCTGGGAAGCTGCTGCATGTAGTGTTGCTGGTGTTAGATTCCATGAGTCTGAATTGAAGCGGCAAGATGGCATACGTGTTATGTTTCCGTACGGTTATGGATATGCATGTTAGCACTAGTAGTGGTTATTGGATAACTTCATATTGCAAGCCGCAATTGTTGACTTTTTCTTTGAATAAGAGCCTTTGAACCGTGGTAAGATTCTTACCTTCAGGAATAAGGATGTCCTTGTTTTGTACTTTATAGTAAAGACACTTTATGGCAATGGTGGTGATGGAACTTTAGATAAGTGCACCATGTGCTCTTCTTCTGGAAGATAAGGATGCAGTAATTAGTTTTCTGGAAGATAAAGATGCAGTAATTATTTCACTGGATAACAAGTGTCAATATCGGAAGCCTTATGTGGGTAAGGATTCTTTCATTTATTCATCATCTTTATCTTCATCTTTGTCTTCATCATCAATCCAGTTATTATTCTGCATTTCTCCATGAAATAACTAGGCTAATTCTTCACGAGATTTTTCAGAAATGTCAAAAGAAATTTATTCATAGGCATTGAGGATTTGATGTAATTCATTATGTCCAGATTTAGAAGGATGCTGTATAATTGTAGTTTGTTCTGCAAGGTCGTCAGCAATGCAAACTACTCGCTGACCATCACACCAAACATATCTATATGTGCTTGCAAATTCGAGATGTCCTCTTAAGTTGAGAAATCTTTGATATTGATAAGAGGCTGGATCATAATGCTGGAGACGTTCTAAGCTATATTCCCTTGTAGCAACTTCATGAGATTCATACCACTACGGTGGATAATTAAACAGGAGATGTTCGTAATCATTTAAAGAAGGAATGAATTTCTTGCAAATTAAATCTCCTTCTTTAAAATTCATGATGCTCCATAATTGATAGGGCTGATAAAACCGTATTTCAGATCTTTCTCCTAAACTTGATGAAATTGTGATAAGAAGCTGTCTGTTTGTGACTCCAAGGCTGCGAAGGGCATGGCGCACAATTGTAGGGAGCTGTTGTATTAATTCAAAATCATCCCTGGATAAAGAAAATCTTTGGACTAGGCCTTGCTCGATATAAGAGATGTCTACTACATGTGATGGCAGGAACAACTTGGGAAAACCAGTTGCCCAGCTAATATATTGCGCTTTGAACATTAAGCGCTCCTTGATCTGACAAGAAAGAGCTTTTTCTCTTATCCTTGCAGCAAGATCATCTGGAAGGGTTGTGTTAACCTTTTCCAGGAGGTTGATTCGGGATGTTTTTTCATCAGCATAAGTAGATAACAATGCTCTTTGATGGATGTTATGACACATCAGAATTTGGGTTTCTAATTCCTTGATATGGGTTACAATTTTGGATAAGGTTTTTCTAGTATTTTTTCTTTTATTGGAAAGGATAGCACTCCAATGAGCATTGATAAGTTCTTAAGAGGTGATGGATACTCCTGGATTGAAAAAAGGAATGATCATTTGTTGGGATGTTGGTCTGAAGGAAGAGCTGGATTCAAGAAGATGGGCTTTGCTTTTGCTAGAACTTGATGCCATAGTGACAAAGAAACCCTGGATAAGAAGTTAAAAAATCTGGATATGGGATTAAATGGCACAATTTGAAATGAAGTCATCAGAGAGATAATTTATTTTATTTGAGACTGGATAGTTGATTATTCAAATTCAAAAATTAATTCTTTATTATTTATGACAGTTTTAAGGCCTGTTGAATCAATTTAAAAGGGAATTAAAAACTATTTTAAAGGGATCCTCAATAACATCAGATATAGACAATTCTTCTGATACATGTCATTGCAAAATATTTGATAGTGAAATTCAGTATGAATCCGCTTCTTCTTCTTTATCCGTGAACATGCTATCTGCTCCTGAAGAATTGGTACTAGAAATGTTTAAAGATCTTAAAGATAAAGAATTAAAAAATAAATATTTCGAAAAAATCCAGACTATAAATAAAGGCAATAAAAAAGGAAAAGTTACAATACATACTTTACCTGAACAATTTAGTATTAAAACTGTTTTAAACAAATTAAGAGAACAAAATGTTCCTCCTCACCTGACAATTCCAGACCTTCATAAAGAAATTAATAATCAAAGGCAAGAAATAAATTTCTTAAAACAAAACTTAATTGAACTTCAAGACCTCAAACAAAGAGTTGAGAATCTTGAATTTTACATACTAAAAACTTATCAAGAAAATAATGGAAAAATTGAAAATGACGAAGACTATAATGACATTGAAAATCAAGAAAACTTTGATGACAGTTTAAAAATTTTCATCAATTTTTTATCCAGAAATCCATTTCAAAAATGGAAAACCCAAGTCACAATTCAGATGAAAAAATTCTCTATTAAGACCCTGTGCTTACGTGATAGTGGTGCAGATTTCAATGTCATAAGGGAAGGATTAATCCCGAGAAAATATTATCTAAAAACAAAAAATAAACTCAATCTAGCTACGGCTAATAAAAAACTCCTTATCAATTACAAATTAAATGATGTTTATGTCTGTAAAAACGAAATACACATAAAGACAAATTTCTTTCTAGGAAAGGATTTAAACAATGATGTTATCCTCGGAAATCCTTTTCTACAAATTTTACAGCCTTTTCAAATTGATTCAACAGGCTTTAAAACTGTGATAAATAATAAAGAATTAATTTTTGAATTCGAATAATCAAATATCCAGTCTCAAATAAAATAAATTATCTCTCTGATGACTTCATTTCAAATTTTGCCATTTAATCCCATATACAGATTTTTAGTTCAACTCCTTATCTAGGGTTTCTTTGTCACTATGGCATCAAGTTTTCGCAAAAGCAAAGCCCCTCTTCATGAATCCAGCTCTTCCTCCATACCGACATCCCAACAAATGACCATCCCGTTTTTCAATCCAGGATTATCTATCACTTCTCAAGACCTTATCAATGCTCATTGGAGTGCCATCCTTTCCGATAAAAGGACAAATACTAGAAAAACCCTATCCAAACTTGCAAACCATATTAAGGATTTAGAAAGCCAAATTCTCATGTGCCATAACCTCCATCAAAGAGCATTGTTATCTACTTATGCTGATGAAAAAACATCCGGAATCAAGCTCTTGGAAAAGGTTAATACAACCCTTCTAGATGATATTGCTGCAAGAATAAGAGAAAAAACTCTTTCTTGTCAGATCAAGGAGTGCTTAATGCGCAAAGCTCAATTTATCAGCTGGGCAGCTGGCTTTCCCAAGTTGTTCCTGCCATCACATGAAGATGACATCTCCTATATCGAACATGGTTTAGTCCAAAGATTTTCTTTATCTAGTAATGATTTTGAATTAATACAGCAGCTCCCTGCAATCGTGCACCATGCCCTTCGCAGCCTTGGAGTCACAAACAGACAACTTCTCATCACAATTTCATCAAGTTTAGGAGAAAGATCAGAAATCCGGTTTTATCAACCTTATCAATTATGGAGAATCATGAATTTTGAAGAAGGAGATTTAATTTGCAAGAAATTCATTCCCTCTTTAAATGATTACGAACATCTCCTGTTTAATTATCCACCGCAGTGGTATGAATCTCATGAAGTTGCTACAAGGGAATATAGCTTAGAACGTCTCCAGCATTATGATCCAACCTCTGATCAATATCAACGATTTCTCAATTTAAAAGGACATCTCGAATTTGCAAGCACATATAGATATGTTTGGTGTGACGGTCGGAGAGTAATCTGTATTACTGACGACCTTGCAGAACAAACTACAGTTATACAGCATCCATCTAAATCTGGACATAATAAATTAAATCAAATCCTCAATGCCTATGAAGATATTTCTTTTGACATTTCAGAAAACTCTCGTGAAGAATTAATCCAGTTATTTCATGGTGAAATACGAAATAATAACTGGAATAATGAAGCAGAAAATGATGCAGAGATGACAGCATCCTTGCAAGAATAAAGCTTCCTTTCCTCCAGACATATGCAGTCCAATGCCACTCAATTTTCCACAAAGTATCTTGGTGTAATTATGAAGATCTCCAACAGTCATCCTGAAGAGTAGTTGTTTAATGCATCCTTATCAAGCAAGGTCCTGTGCCCGAGACGAAGGCCACGTGATGCCAGCAAAAGCAACCACGTGTTGCCTCGGGACTTATCGACACTTTTCATCCCGACTTTAGAAATCATTAAAAAACAAGTACCCAAAAGCCAACAAAAGTGGCTAAAGCCAACATCAAAAGCTCCTTTTGTATAAAATTAAAAGTAAAAGCTGAAGAAAGTACAAGATATGGGACAATTATCGAGTATGAAGACAAAAATATTTCATCTCCGATGCCAACACGAAAACACGTGTCAAAAGCTCGTAAAGATATAATTCAAGATCGTGCCACTTGCAGTAACATGGATATTCTATAGCAGACAAGGAGAATCATGCAAGCAGCCCTACAGTATCGAACATTAAATTCAGCATGAGCATGAATAGCAAATGAAATGTAAATGCAAAAGCAATCCAAGTGAAATGAAATGTAAATTCAGTTTAGAGTTACTATAAATAGACACATTCGGCTGTGTAAATCCAACAGTTGGAAACCAATCCAAAAATTCAGTCCATCCATCTCTTCCCATACACCCTCCACCCTTCCGTCCCATTTTGGTATCAAAGCCAAGTTGGCCCCCGGGAGTGTGTCATCAAGTCCACTTGTAATCAGTTTTGAATATCCATAAAGTTGCTTTGTGAGTATTTCTTCACGTATTTTTGCTATGTTTTGATTTATTGTTGTCGTTTAAGGAATTGCTGATTCAGAAGTAAGAGAGTCAAAAGTCTTAATACTTAGTTGTGTGTTTGTTATTATTGAGAAATTTTAATCATATTCCACCCAGAGCGCAGAGGTAGCTATTGTTATCGCTGTTGTTAAGCCGTGTGAAGGCATTTTAAGGCGTGTTGTTGGTGTGTAAATCCTCAAAGCGTTAGATACTCGTGGTGGATTTGGTTAAAATAACTCGGTAATACAAATTATGGCTAAGCTTATTAAGAAGCTTGTACTTTCTTCTTCCTCATCATCAAATTCCTTATCTTCCATGTCTATTAAAAATAGTGAAGAAATTAGCTATGATGATTTAGATCAAGTTATTTGTGACTGGACAATTCCAACTGTTCAAAAACATGAAGTTTATAAAATGGGAAGTTTTCAATTAAAATCAAGTTATAAAATAAAAACTATTGAACGAACTGAATCCATTACTAGCAATATTCAGCATCTTTCTTTAATTAAGCCCCAAGAAATACAAGAATATGCTAAAACATATAATTATATCCATTTTGGCTTGGTGCAAGTTGCTCTAAAGCCTCTAACAAGACTTGGACTGAGAACAGAAGCTCTCATGTATGTTCAACATACAAGACATAAAAAATTCAGTGATTCATTAATAGGAATGGTTGAATCAAGTTTGGCTAATGGCCCTACTTTCTTCAACCGTTTTCCCAATTTCTCTGTTTCTCTTACAGATCCAGGTGCACATGAAGCCCTCACTTTAGCCATCCAGACAAAAGGTTTTGATATGAATCCTCATAATCAAAATCTTGCCCTCGTTTATAGAGCTTATTATAAACTCATGAATTCAGTTGTTTCAGACATAGCCTATTCTAATCAAGTCAGAGGTATGACTACCTTATTCCAAACCAATTTAAAAAATAAAGTTAATATTCCCAAACTCATCCAATGGAATGATATTAATTTATCCGGTAAATGGCTTTTAAAAAATGCTCGACCAAAAAAACCTAAAGAAAATCAAGACATTGACAACATAATTGAACATGAAGATGGGAGCGTTGAAATAAATTTCCAAACAAATTTTCGAAATACAATTCCTACCGTTTATCTACCCTCTAAAAAGTCTTATTCTCATCCTCCTTCTGTTGTAGGAGCTTCCATACAGGAACCACCTCATATAAATTTGAGGCCTATAGGACTTGTTTATCCTTCTTATCAAGCTTCTCCATCTCATACATACAATCCCTCAGAAGCTGATTTCAATATAAATGTTATTGAAAGTTTTGAAATTGATAAAGAAATGTTACAAAGAATTTAGCCGCTCATCCTTTGACAAAAGCTTTCATTAAAAATATTTCCCCAGAACATAAAGACTTCTTAAAAGAAAAGTGGTATAAATATATGTGTGATAATGAAAGAAACATTTATTTCTTTGATTGGCTTAAATTAACCATGAAGAAAAGATATAATATTGAAGATTTATCCATAAATATGATAACAAAATTAAGTTCATCATGGATTATAGCTTCAACCAGTTCTTTTCCCCAAAGAACAGATGAATCTATACATCCACCCCTACAACAAATTATTTATAAAGACACTTCAGCCATACCCATAAAAAGATGTTGCAAAAATCCAAGGAGATAAAGAAAAATCTGACTTTGTTTACAAATGAGACTTATGTCATGTTCTAGAACAAAATAATTATACAAATATCAACCTTTATAGTATTAGTTAACAAACCAATAGAATTGAAGATAAAGTAGAATCTATTTTCAAAATCCATGAAGCATCCTCTTCTCAAAAAGTAATTAAGATACAAACTTTAGGTTTTCAGGGTGAAATCCTAAAGGATATAAAGTTAGAAAAGAAACCTTTAAAATTTTCTGATGAACTCATTAATCAATTATCACACAGTTTTACTAACATAAAACTTCAAGAAAATGAAGATCAAAAAGCTGAAAAATCTATAAATGTTTTAGGCTCAACTTCTAAAGACTCTAATTCTGACTCCGATTCTGAAGCCATAGATTCTGTAGAAAATTCTCAAGAGGAACATCAAGATGATCAAAACCATCAAGAATCCCTTTAACTCAATAAAATATTTAAAAGACAAAAACCAATTGTTACTACAGCTAAAACAAGAAATTATTATCCACGACCGACTCCAGTTGATCATCAATTCGAAGAACAAGCTACTTTAAATGGTCTTAAATTTGAAAGCTTATCATTATATAAATGGAGTGTAGACAGATTATCTGAATATCAAATCATCCAAGTATGCCAGCAAATGATGATATATGCTTCTACTATCATAGCTGCCGGTAATGATCACAAACATGTAGCAAATGCAGTTGTCCTTGGATTTACTGGACAATTAAATGGTTGGTTGGAAAAATATTTATCAGATATAGAAAGACAAGCTATTCTAAATGCCGTAAAAAGAGATCCATTCGGGAACCCTATCATTACCCTCCAAGGACAAATGATCTCTGATTCCGTTTATATGCTTATTAGCAATATAATTAAACATTTTGTTGAAAATTATATGAATGTAGAAGAAAAATTAAAAACTCAATTAATTAATTTATCATGTCCAACATTATCTGATTTTCGTTGGTATAAAGATGTTTTCTTATCAAAACTTTATACCATTGATTCAAGCAATTCAGAATTCTGGAAAGAAAAATTTATATCAGGTCTTCCTAAACTTTTTGCAGAAAAGGTTAGAGAAAAATTAATATCCGAAAATTATGAAAATTTGAATTATGCTATGTATACATACGGAGATTTAATCCAAAAAATTAATAAAATTGGATTTTCATTGTGTAAAGAAATCAAACTCAAACGGCAAATTGAAATCAAAAAAGTATCGGCAAATATGAACTTTGAGACTTTTGTTATCAATTTGGCATGGAGCCATTAATTAGTCCTTCGAGCCAAAAGAAAAAGAACAATTTAAAAAGAAATTACCAACAAAGAAAATCTAAACAATTTGCAACACCACGATATTATATGCCCTCACGAAGATATCATAAAAAATCGTTTCATCATAATCCTTAAAAAGAAGCAAACAAATCTTTTATAAAAGAAAAACCATCTTCTTCTTACCATAAACAAAAACAAAAAGAAATACAGTGCTATAATTGCAAAGAAAAAGGCCATATAGCCCCCGATTGCCCACAATTAAAGGTTAAAACCGAAAAGGAATTAAAAACTATTTTAAAGGGATCCTCAGTAACATCATATACAGACAATTCTTCTGATACATGTCATTGCAAAATATTTGATAGTGAAATTCAGTATGAATCCGCTTCTTCTTCTTTATCCGTAAACATGCTCTCTGCTCCTGAAGAATTGGTTCTAGAAATGTTTAAAGATCTTAAAGACGAAGAATTAAAAAATAAATATTTTGAAAAAATCCAGACTATAAATGAAGGCAATAAAAAAGGAAAAGCTACTATACATACTTTACCTGAACAATTTAGTATTAAAACTGTGTTAGACAGATTAAGAGAACAAAATGTTCCTCCTCACTTGGCAATTCCAGACCTTCATAAAGAAATTAATAACCAAAGGCAAGAAATAAATTTCTTAAAACAAAACTTAATTGAACTTCAAGACCTCAAACAAAGAGTTGAGAATCTTGAATTTTACATACTAAAAACATATCAAGAAAATAATGGAAAAATTGAAAATGACGAAGACTATAATGACATTGAAAATCAAGAAAACTTTAATGACAGTTTAAAAATTTTCATAAATTCTTTGTCCAGAAATCCATTTCAAAAATGGAAAACCTAAGTCACAATTCAGATAAAAAAAATTCTCTATTAAGACCCTGTGCTTACTTGATAGTGGCGCAGATGTCAATGTCATAAGGGAAGGATTAATCCCGAGAAAATATTATCTAAAAACAAAAAATAAACTCAATCTAGCTATGGCTAATAAAAAACTCCTTATCAAATACAAATTAAATGATGTTTATGTCTGTAAAAACGGAATACACATAAAGACAAATTTCTTCCTAGGAAAGGATTTAAACAATGATGTTATCCTTGGAAATCCTTTTTTACAAATGTTACAGCCTTTTCAAATTGATTCTACAGGCCTTAAAACTGTCATAAATAATAAAGAATTAATTTTTGAATTTGAATAATTAAATCCAGTCTCAAATAAAATCAATCATCCCTCTGATGACTTCATTTCAAATATTACCATGTAATCCAGATTTCAGTTTTAAGTTCACATTCTTCTCCAGGGTTCCTTTGTCATTATGGCATCAAGTTCTAGCAAAAGCAAAGCCCCTCTTCTTGAATCCAGCTCTTCCTCCAGACCAACATCCCAACAAATGACCATTCCTTTTTTCAATCCAGGAGTATCCATCACCTCTTAAGAACTTATCAATGCTCATTGGAGTGCTATCCTTTCCAAAGAAAAAATACTAGAAAAACCTTATCCAAAATTGTAACCCATATCAAGGATTTAGAAACCCAAATTCTGATGTGTCATAACTTCCATCAAAGAGCACTGTTATCTACTTATGCTGATGAAAAAACATTCAGAATCAACCTCCTGGAAAAGGTTAACACAACCCTTTCAGATGATCTTGCTGCAAGGATAAAAGAAAAAACTCTTCCTTGTCAGATCAAGGAGCACTTAATGTTCAAAGCGTAATATATCTGCTGGGCAACTGGTTTTCCCAAGTTGTTCCTACCATCACATGCGGTAGACATCTCTTATATCGAGCAAGGCCTAGTCCAAAGATTTTCTTTATCTATAGATGATTTTGAATTAATACAGCAGCTCCCTGCAATTGTGCGCCATGCCCTTCGCAGTCTTAGAGTCACAAACAGACAGCTTCTTATCACAATTTCATTAAGTTTGGGAGAAAGATCTGAAATACGGTTTTATCAGCCTTATCAATTATGGAGCATCATGCAGTTTGACGAAGGAGATTTAATTTGTAAGAAATGCAGTTCTTCTTTACATGATCACGAACATCTTCTTTTTAATTATCCACCTCAATGGTATGAATCTCATGAAGTTGCTACAAAAGCATATAGCCTAGAACGTCTCCCGCAATATGATGCAGCCTCTAATCAGTATCAAAGATTTCTCAATCTAAGAGGACATCTTGAATTTGCAAGCACATATCGATTGTTTGGTGTGACGGTCGGCGAGTAGTTTGCATTGTTGATGACCTTGCAGAACAAACTACAATCGTACAGCATCCTTTTAAATCTGGACATAATGAATTAAATCAAATCCTCAATGCCTATGAAGATATTTCTTTTGACATTACTGAAAGTCTTGTGAGGCATTAATCCAGTTATTTCATGGAGAAGTGCAAAATAATAACTGGACTGATGAAGATAAAGATGAAGATAAAGGGGATGAATAAATGAAAGAATCCGTGCCCGAATAAAGCTTCCGATATTGATACCTGTTATCCAGTGAAATAATGACTCCATCCTTATCACAAAGCTTCTAGAACAAGACCACGTAGTCACGTGGTACACTTATCTAAATTTCCATCACCACCATTGCCATAAAGCGTCTTTATCTAGAAAGTACAAAACAAGGACATCCCTATTCATGAAGATGAGAAGCTTACCACGGTTCAAAGGTTCTTTGAAAAAGAAAAAGTCAACAAATGCGGCTTGCTATTATGCATCAAAAAGGTTATCCAATAAAAACAAGTTTGGATCTCTACTAGTGATAACATGTATATCCATACCAGTATGGAAACGTAACACGTATGCTGTCTTGACGATTCAATCTAGACACATGGAATCCAGCCACATGAAGCAGCTTACCAGCATACAGTAAATGAAATGTATACACAGATGAAATTATGTTGTAATGAAATGTAAATTCAGTTTGAACATACTATAAATAGACATGTCCAGCTGCTTGTCAAGGCAACAGTTGGAAACCAGTCCAAAAATTCAGTCCATCCATCTCTTCCCATACACCCTCCACCCTTCCGTCCCGTTTTGGTATCAGAGCCAAGTTGGCCCCCGGGAGTGTGTCATCAAGTCCACTTGTAATCAGTTTTGATAATCAATAAAGTTGCTTTGTGAGTATTTCTTCACTTATTTTGGTTATGTTGTGCTTTACTATTGTTGTTTAAGGAATTGCTGATTCAGAAGTAAGAGAGTCAAAAGTCTTAATACTCAGTTGTGTGTTTGTTATTATTGAGAAATTTTAATCATATTCCGCCCGGAGCGCAGAGGTAGCCATTGTTAACGCCATTGTTAAGCCGTGTGAAGGCGTTTTAAGGCGTGTTGTTGGTGTGTAAATCCTCAAAGCGTTAGATACTCGTGGTGGATTTGGTTAAAATAACTCGGTAATACAAATTATGGCTAAGCTTATTAAGAAGCTTGTACTTTCTTCTTCCTCATCATCAAATTCCTTATCTTCCATGTCTATTAAAAATAGTGAAGAAATTAGCTATGATGATTTAGATCAAGTTATTTGTGACTGGACAATTCCAACTGTTCAAAAACATGAAGTTTATAAAATGGGAAGTTTTCAATTAAAATCAAGTTATAAAATAAAAACTATTGAACAAACTGAATCCATTACTAGCAATATTCAGCATCTTTCTTTAATTAAGCCCCAAGAAATACAAGACTATGCTAAAACATATAATTATATCCATTTTGGCTTGGTGCAAGTTGCTCTAAAGCCTCTAACAAGACTTGGAATGAGAACAGAAGCTCTCATGTATGTTCAACATACAAGACATAAAAAATTCAGTGATTCATTAATAGGAATGGTTGAATCAAGTTTGGCTAATGGCCCTACTTTCTTCAACTGTTTTCCCAATTTCTCTGTTTCTCTTATAGATCCAGGTGCACATGAAGCCCTCACTTTAGCCATCCAGACAAAAGGTTTTGATATGAATCCTCATAATCAAAATCTTGCCCTCGTTTATAGAGTTTATTATAAACTCATGAATTCAGTTGTTTCAGACATAGCCTATTCTAATCAAGCCAAAGCTATGACTACCTTATTCCAAACCAATTTAAAAAATAAAGTTAATATTCCCAAACTCATCCAATGGAATGATATTAATTTATCCGGTAAGTGGCTTTTAGAAAATGCTCAACCAGAAAAACCTAAAGAAAATCAAGACATTGAAAACATAATTGAACATGAAGATGGAAGTGTTGAAATAAATTTCTAAACAGATTTTCGAAATACAACTCCTACAGTTTATCAACCCTCTAAAAAGTTTTATTCTCATCCTCCTTCTGTTGTAGGCTCTTCCATACAAGAACCACCTCATATAAATTTGAGGCCTACAGGACTTGTTTATCCTTCTTATCAAGCTTCTCTATCTCATACATACAATCCTTCAGAATCCGATTTCAATATAAATGTTATTGAAAGTTTTGAAATTGATAAAGAAATGTTAAAAAAGAATTTAGCCGCTCATCCTTTGACAAAAGCTTTCATTAAAAATATTTCTCCAGAACATAAAGACTTCTTAAAAGAAAATTAGTACAAATATATGTATGATAATGAAAGAAACATTTATTTCTTTGATTGGCTTAAATTAGCCATGAAGAAAAGGTATAATATTGAAGATTTATCCATAAATATGATAACAAAATTAAGTTCATCTTGGATTATAGCTTCAACCAGTTCTTCTCCTCAAAGAACTGAGGAATCTATACATCTTCCTCTACATCAAATTATTTATAAAGATACTTCAGCCGTACCCATAAAAGATGTTGCAAAAATCCGAGATAAAGGTAAATCGATCTTTGACTTATGTCATACAAATTCCTCATTTCAGTCTGATAACACGCATTTTTCTCCTTTGTTCTCCTTAAACGCTCTTTCAACCCAAGAAGACATGCTTTTAAAAATGTTTAAATACCTCAAAGAAGAAAAATTAAAAAATAAATATTTTGAGAAAATACAAAAAATAACCAAAGAAAATAAAAAAGAAAAATCTTCTATTCCAAGTGTATCTAAACAGCTTAACATGAAAAATGTATTAAGAAAGCAAAAAGCTCTTCCTCATATATCTTTGCAAGATATTTATAAAGAAATTAATAATCAAAAGCAAGAAATAAAGGAATTAAAACAAAACTTAAATGAACTTCAAGAACTTAAACAATGTTTAGAGAATCTCGAATTTCAAAAGGATAAAGATAATATAAAGCAACAAGAAAACTTTGAGGGAAAGTTTGTAAATTCTGTAACAAAAAATCCACTCCAACCGTGGAAAACTCAAATTACAATTAAGATCAAGAACTTTTCTATTAAAGCACTCTACTTACTAGATAGTGGCGCAGATGTTAATTTAATCAGAGAAGGCTTAGTCCCAACAAAATATTATAAAAAAAACCAAAAATAAACTCAGCCAAGCAACTGCTAATAATAAACTTCATATTCATTATAAAGTAAATAATGTCCATATCTGTAAAATGGAACGATCTTATAGTAGCAAATACTTACTTTAAAAAGAGAGATGAACATTTAATTACATATAAAAGTGGGAGTAATAGGAGTCAGATAAGACTTTTTTCTAGTTAGAAAACAGGACCGATTGGCTTGTAAAGTTTGTAAGATTATCCCAGGAGAGAGTTTGACTACACAACATAGGCTTGGAGTTTTAGATATTTGCATTAGAAGTAAAAAGAGAGCAGTAGTAAACAAAATGGACCCTAAAACAAGGTGGAGAGATTTGAAGGGGGAAAGAGCAAATATATTTAAGGACAAAATGATTGAGATAGGAGAATGGAATATTGAAGGAGAAACTACAATAATGTGGATTCAAATGGCTAATTGCATTAAGAATGTTGCAAAGGAGGTACTTGGAGAATCAAAAGGGAAGAGACATATTAATAAAGAAACATGGTAGTGGAGTATGGAGGTTCAGGAAGTTATTATGGAGGTTCAGGAAGTTATTCGACAAAAAACTAATTGTCTTTTAGGAAAGAATTTAAATAATGATATTATCCTTGGGAATCCCTTTCTACAACTTCTACAACCTTTTCAAATTGATTCATCAGGCCTTAAAACTATGAAAGGCAATAAAGAATTACTTTTTGATTTTGTTGAGTCAACTCCCATGCAACGTATCAATATTATCCAAAATCAAATCTCATATAAAGAAAAACAAATTTCCTATCTTCAAGAAGATTTGAATTCTCTAAGAATAGAAAAAGGGTTACAAAAACCAAAATTTCAAAATGATTTAATTCAATTTAAAAAATCTCTTAAAAAAGAATGTTGTTCTGACCTTCCTTTTGCCTTTTGGCACAAGAAACACCACACAGTTTCTCTTCCATATATTGATAATTTTGATGAATCCCAAATTCCTACCAAAGCTCGTCCTATTCAGATAAATAAAGATCTTGTCCAATTATGTACAAAAGAAATCAATGATCTTCTTGATAAAAAGCTTATTCAAAAATCACAATCCCCTTGGAGTTGTGCTGCGTTTTATGTAAATAAAGCGCCTGAACAAAACGCGGTGTCCCCCGTCTTGTTATCAATTATAAGCCTTTAAATAAAGTTTTGAAATCCATAAGATATCCAGTGCCAAATAAAACTGATCTAATTAATCGTCTAGCTGATGCCTTCCTTTTTTCCAAATTTGATCTTAATTCAGGATTTTGGCAAATTCAAATTACCCCCACAGATAGATATAAAACTGCTTTTATAGTCCCATTTGGCCATTATGAATAGAACGTTATGCCATTTGGCTTGAAAAATGCTCCCTCCGAATTTCAAAGAATTATGAATGATATTTTTAATCCATATCAAGATTTTACACTAGTCTATATCGATGACATTCTTGTGTTTTCAAATTCTATTTGTGACCATTGGAAACATTTAAATATTTTCAAAAAGATTATTAACAAAAATGGACTCGTTCTATCTCAAAAGAAAATGAAGCTTTTTCAAACAGAAATTCAATTCCTTGGTTTTATAATTAAAACAGGAACTATTTCTCCAGTTCAAAGAGTCATTAAGTTTGCCTCTCAATTTCCTGATGAAATCCTCAATAAAGAACAATTACAACGTTTTCTTAGATGCCTTAATTATGTCTTTAATTTTTATAAAGATCTTGCCAAGGAAAGAAAATTATTACAACTCCGTTTAGTAAAAAATCCGGTAGAATGGTCACCTGCCCATACAAAAGCTGTCCAAACTATCAAGCAAAAAGTCCAAAATTTACCTTGTTTAACTATCCCTCATCCAGATTTATTAAAAATAGTTCAAACAGACGCCTCTGACGTAGGTTTTCGTGGAATTCTCCTCCAACAAAATGCTCTTGGAACAGAAGAAATCATTCGTTTCACTTCTGGAATATGGACATCCACACAACAGAATTATTCAACTATTAAAAAAGAAATCCTCTCTATAGTAAATAGTATAATGAAGTTCTAAAGTGATTTATTAAATAAAAAATTCTTATTAAGAATAGATTGTAAATCGGATAAAGAAATTTTAGAAAAAGATGTTAAAAATCTTGCTGCTAAGCAAATCTTTGCTCGCTGGCAAGCTTTATTAGCTATATTTGATTTTGACATTGAGTATATTGCAGGCAAAAATAATTCCCTTCCTGACTTTTTATCTCGTGAGTTTTTACAGGGACAAAAGAATGAGGCCTCAGCAGATTAGACCTTTTAGGTCCCCTGCTGATAAAGCTTATCCACCTATATCAAGAATACCCAGTGGCAATTATCTTGAAAGATGGGGAGCAACCCACAATTCTAATATTCCTCAATTTCAAAACCCATCAAGCTCTACATCCAGAAAACCTCAAGCGTCTTAAAACCAATATTTTATCCCAAAACCACCATTAAGAATGTTTACTTTAGATGACACATTTTATACAGAAACCTTTCCTATGGAACATATTATCCAGACCCTATTCGCTCCCGACCATTTCTTTTTTCAACCCCTTGATTATAAAACATATGAGCAAATCCTTATCCGAACTGGCAGCTGCACTATACACCATACTGATGGTTCTAAAAACTCATATTTAAATGCTTTACCATCCCATATTAACATCCTATATTCAAAAATCAAGATTATGCATATCCTCTCAGTAGACGATTGGGGACAACCTCTTCATATGCCTCAAAGAATTGATTCAGACCTCATCTTTAATTATTATGACTATATTTCTGCTTGGGAAGCCATTCTCTGTTATCAAAATCCATCCTTCCAGCATTCTTGGTTTATTCGGTTTAAATCCAACTTCCATAAAATACCTATGTGGTTTTTACACAATTTTGGATACCATACGGAGCCACTAAAGATCTCCTTCCTCAAGCTCTTCTTCCTATTTATGAATCCTATTCTGTAGCATATAAAGCCTCTCTCAAAACAGAAGAAAAAAGCCTTTATCAATATTTACAGCTAGCAACAGAACCTTATGTCACCATGCAATTCTATTGCAAGCATGAAATCCCATGGATCCTGAAATAGAATTTTTATAAAGAAATGGACTTCAGTCCATCGATTCTATCTAGAGTCATGTATATCAAATTCTGGCATTAATTTGATTATACAACAATCCTGCAGCAATATTCTGCTGATCAAGCTCTAAAGCCTTCCTTTTCAGAAATTCTCAGGACTCCTAAAAAAGAAAAAGAAAGGCTTCCTCTATCCAGTATTCCAGACAAACAAAAGAGTTCATGTTCAGCCTCTTCTCCTGCTCTTCTTGCAGTGGCAGATCTACTTCAGCTCAAAAAAGTTCTCCAAAAAGAGATTATGGAACAAATACAGAAAGAAAGATCCTCTGAAAACTCGCCATTAAGCTTCGGTCACCAGCTACATCATCTCTGGCCTGATGATAATCCCTTTGAAACTATTGCTCCTGAAGCAGATTTATACCGATGCAAAAGAGATAAAAAGTGATAATGAAGGATTCATCTCTATCTGAAAAAAAGGAAAAAAATAAGTCTCGACAAGACATCTGCTTGATCAAGCCACTCAATTTTCCACAAAGTATCCTATACAGACTAAAGTGATCTTGTTTATCAATGCTATTCCCCACTCCGAAAGCATCTCCAAAAGAGCAGTCGCCATAAAGAACATGACATCATCTAAGTACAGCAACCATGTGCTCCCTTTGGTTCTTATCGGCAACTTTTTCTACGGACTTCATAAAGCCTCTTTGAATTAAAAATCAAGAAAAAAGTACAACCAAAGTCAACAAAAATGGCTAAAAGGAACGGATAACCAAATGCTTTGGATAAAATAATAGCAAAGTACAAAGCCTACAAATAGGCTATCCCACATACAAGCTTTGGATAAAGCTGGAACACGTCCTCCAGCGACACGTATCACATCCTCAAGCTTTGGATAAAGCGGGAACACGTCCTCCAACGACACGTATCACATCCTCCAGCGACATGTATAACGCAAGATTTACGCATGCTCCTAAATAGTGCAAAATTCATCAATCACAGATAAACATCCAGCGCCTGAGCCACGTGCAAATACAGTAAATGAAATGTAAATGCTAATGAAATCTAGTTGCCATGAAATGTAAATGCAGAATGTAATTACTATAATTAGGCATGTCATAATTAGGCATGTCCAGCTGCTTGTCAAAACAATAGTTGGAAACCAGTCCTATCCAAAAATTTAGTCCATCCATCCTTCCCATACACCCTCCACCCTTCCGTCCCATTTTGGTATCAGAGCCAAGTTGGCCCCCGGGAGAGTGCCATCAAGTCCACTTGTAATTAGTCTTTATTGTTATTAATAAAGTTGCTTTGTGAGTATTTCTTCACTTATTTTTGTTATGTTATGTTTTACTGTTGTTGTTTAAGGAATTGCTGATTCAGAAGTAAGAGAGTCAAAAGTCTTAATATTTAGTTGTGTGTTTGTTATTATTGAGAAGTTTTAATCACATTCCGCCCGGAGCGCAGAGGTAGCCATTGTTCTCGCCGTTGTTAAGCCGTGTAAAGGCGTTTTAAGGCGTATTGTTAGTGTGTAAATCCTCAAAGCATTAGATACTCGTGGTGGATTTGGCTAAAATAACTCGGTAATACAAACTATGGCTAAGCTTATTAAGAAGCTTGTACTTTCTTCTTCCTCATCATCAAATTCCTCATCTTCCATGTCTATTAAAAATAGTGAAGAAATTAGCTATGATGATTTAGATCAAGTTATTTGTGACTGGACAATTCCAACTGTTCAAAAACATGAAGTTTATAAAATGGGAAGTTTTCAATTAAAATCAAGTTATAAAATAAAAACAATTGAACGAACTAAATCCATTACTAGCCATATTCAGCATCTTTCTTTAATTAAGCCCCAAGAAATACAAGAATATGCTAAAACATATAATTATATCCATTTTGGCTTGGTGCAAGTTGCTCTAAAGCCTCTAACAAGACTTGGAATGAGAACAGAAGCTCTCATGTATGTTCAACATACAAGACATAAAAAATTCAGTGATTCATTAATAGGAATGGTTGAATCAAGATTGGCTAATGGCCCTACTTTCTTCAACTGTTTTCCCAATTTCTCTGTTTCTCTTACAGATCCAGGTGCACATGAAGCCCTCACTTTAGCCATCCAGACAAAAGGTTTTGATATGAATCCTCATAATCAAAGTCTCGCTCACGTTTATAGAGTTTATTATAAACTTATGAATTCAGTTATTCCAGGCATAGACTATTCCAATCAAGCAAAAGGTATGACTACCTTATTCCAAACTAATTTAAAAAATAAAGTTAATATTCCCAAACTCATCCAATGGAATGATATTAATTTATCCGGTAAATGGCTTCTAAAAAATGCTCAACCAGAAAAACCTAAAGAAAATCAAGACATTGAAAACATAATTGAACATGAAGATGGAAGTGTTGAAATAAATTTCCAAACAGTTTTTTGAAATACAACTCTTACCGTTTATCAACCCTCTAAAAAGTCTTATTCTCATTCTCCTTCTGTTGTAAGAGCTTCCATACAGGAACCACCTCATATAAATTTGAGGTCTACAGGACTTGTTTATCCTTCTTATCAAGCTTCTCCATCTCATACATACAATCCCTCAGAAGCTGATTTCAATATAAATGTTATTGAAAGTTTTGAAATTGATAAAGAAATGTTAAAAAAGAATTTAGCCGCTCATCCTTTGACAAAAGCTTTCTTTAAAAATATTTCTCCAGAACATAAAGACTTCTTAAAAGAAAAGTTGTATAAATATATGTGTGATAATGAAAGAAACATTTATTTCTTTGATTGGCTTAAATTAGCCATGAAGAAAAGATATAATATTGAAGATTTATCCATAAATATGATAACAAAATTAAGTTCATCATGGATTATAGCTTCAACCAGTTCTTCTCCCCAAAGAATTGAAGAATCTATACATCCACCCCTACATCAAATTATTTATAAAGACACCTCAGCCGTACCCATAAAAGATGTTGCAAAAATCCAAGGAAATAAAGGAAAATCTGACTTTGTTTACAAATGAGACTTATGTCATGTTCTAGAACAAAATAATTAGATAAATATCAACCTTCATACTATTGGTCAACAAACCAATAGAATTGAAGATAAAGTAGAATCTATTTTCAAAATCCATGAAGCATCCTCTTCTCAAGAAGTAATTAAGACACAAACTTTAGGTTTTCAGGGTGAAATCCTAAGGGATATAAAGTTAGAAAAGAAACCTTTAAAATGTTCTGATGAACTCATTAATCAATTATCACACAGTTTTACTAACATAAAACTTCAAGAAAATAGAGCTCAAAAAGCTAAAAAATCTATAAATGTTTTAGGCTCAACTTCTAAAAACTCTAATTCTGGTTTCAATTCTAAGGCCTTAGATTTTGAAGAAAATTCTCAAGAGGAACATCAAGATGATCAAAACCATCAAGAATCCCTTCAACTCAATAAAATATATAAAAGACAAAAACCAATTGTTACTACAGCTAAAACAAGAAATTATTATCCACGACCGACTCCAGTTGATCTTCAATTCGAAGAACAAGCTACTTTAAATGGTCTTAAATTTGAAAGCTCATCAGTATATGAATGGAGTGTAGACGGATTATCTGAATATCAAATCATCCAAGTATGCCAGCAAATGATGATATATGCTTCTACTATCATAGCTACCGGTAATGATCACAAACATGCAGCAAATGCAGTTATCCTTGGATTTACTGGACAATTAAACGGTTGGTGGGAAAAATATTTATTAGATATAGAAAGACAAGCTATTCTAAATGCCGTAAAAAGAGATCCATCCGGGAACCCTATCATTACCCCCCAAGGACAAATGATATCTGATTCCGTTTATATGCTTATTAGCAATATAATTAAACATTTTGTTGGAAATTATATGAATGTAGAAGAAAAATTAAAAACTCAATTAATTCATTTATCGTGTCCAACATTATCTGATTTTCGTAAGTATAAAGATGTTTTTTTTATCAAAACTTTATACAATTGATTCAAGCAATTCCGAATTCTGGAAAGAAAAATTTATATCAGATCTTCCTAAACTTTTTGCAGAAAAGGTTAGAGAAGAATTAATATCCGAAAATTATGGAAATTTGAATTATGCTATGTATACATATAGAGATTTAATCCAAAAAATTAATAAAGTTGGATTTTCATTGTGTAATGAAATCAAACTCAAACGGCAAATTGAAAATCAAAATAAGTATCAGCAAATATGAACTTTGAGACTTTTGTTATCAATTTGGCATGGAGCCATTAATTAGTCCTTCGAGCCAAAAGAAAAAGAACAATTTAAAAAGAAATTACCAACAAAGAAAATCTAAACAATTTACAATACCACGATATTATATGCCCTCACGAAGATATCATAAAAAATCCTTTCATCGCAATCCTTATAAAGAAACAAACAAATCTTTTATAAAAGAAAAACCATCTTCTTCTTACCATAAACAAAAACAAAAAGAAATACAGTGCTATAATTGCAAAGAAAAAGGCCATATAGCCCCTGATTGCCCACAATTAATGGTTAAAACCGAAAAGGAATTAAAAACTATTTTAAAGGGATCCTCAGTAACATCATATACAGACAATTCTTCTGATAAATGTCATTGCAAAATATTTGATAGTGAAATTCAGTATGAATCCGCTTCTTCTTCTTTATCCGTAAACATGCTCGCTGCTCCTGAAGAATTGGTTCTAGAAATGTTTAAAGATCTTAAAGATGAAGAATTAAAAAATAAATATTTCGAAAAAATCCAGACTATAAATAAAGGCAATAAAAAAGGAAAAGCTACTATACATACTTTACCTGAACAATTAGTAGTAAAACTGTTTTAGATAGATTAAGAGAGCAAAATGTTCCTCCTCACCTGACAATTCCAGACCTTCATAAAGAAATTAATAATCAAAGGCAAGAAATAAATTTCTTAAAACAAAACTTAATTGAACTTCAAGACCTCAAACAAAGAGTTAAGAATCTTGAATTTCACATACTAAAAACTTATCAAGAAAATAATGGAAAAATTGAAAATGACGAAGACTATAATGACATTGAAAATCAAGAAAACTTTGATGACAGTTTAAAAAATTTCATAAATTCTTTGTCCAGAAATCCATTTCAAAAATGGAAAACCCAAGTCACAATTCAGATGAAAAAATTCTCTATTAAGACCTTGTGCTTACTTGATAGTGGCACAGATGTCAATGTCATAAGGGAAGGATTAATCCTGAGAAAATATTATCTAAAAACAAAAAATAAACTCAATCTAGCTACGGCTAATAAAAAACTCCTTATCAAATACAAATTAAATGATGTTTATGTCTGTAAAAACGAAATACACATAAAGACAAATTTCTTTCTAGGAAAGGATTTAAACAATGATGTTATCCTTGGAAATCTTTTTCTACAAATGTTACAGCCTTTTCAAATTGATTCTACAGGCCTTAAAACTATCATAAATAATAAAGAATTAATTTTTTAATTTGAATAATTAAATCCAGTCTCAAAAAAAATCAATCATCCATCTGATGACTTCATTTCAAATATTGCCATGTAATCCAGATTTCAGTTTTAAGTTCACATTCTTCTCCAGGGTTCCTTTGTCATTATGGCATCAAGTTCTAGCAAAAGCAAAGCCCCTCTTCTTGAATCCAGCTCTTCCTCTAGACCAACATCCCAACAAATGACCATTCCTTTTTTCAATCCAGGACTATACATCACCTCTCAAGAACTTATCAATGCTCATTAGAGTGCTATCCTTTCCAAAGAAAAAATACTAGAAAAACCTTATCCAAAATTGTAACCCATATCAAGGATTTAGAAACCCAAATTCTGATGTGTCATAACTTCCATCAAAGAGCACTGTTATCTACTTATGCTGATGAAAAAACATTCAGAATCAACCTCCTGGAAAAGGTTAACATAACCCTTCCAGATGATCTTGCTGCAAGGATAAGAGAAAAAACTCTTTCTTGTCAGATCAATGAGCGCTTAATGTTCAAAGCATAATATATCAGCTGGGCAACTGGTTTTCCCAAGTTGTTCCTGCCATCACATGCGATAGACATCTCTTATATCGAGCAAGGCCTAGTCCAAAGATTTTCTTTATCCAGAGATGATTTTGAATTAATACAGCAGTTCCCTGCAATTGTGCGCCATGCCCTTCACAGTCTTCGAGTCATAAACAGATAGGTTCTTATCACAATTTCGTCAAGTTTGGGAGAAAGATCTGATATACGGTTTTATCAGCCTTATTAATTATGGAGCATCATGCAGTTTGAAGAAGGAGACTTAATTTGCAAGAAATGCAGTTCTTCTTTACATGATCATGAACATCTTCTTTTTAATTATCCACCTCAATGGTATGAATCTCATGAAGTTGCTACAAGAGCATATAGCCTAGAACGTCTCCAGCAATATGATCCAGCCTCTGATTAGTATCAAAGATTTTTTAATCTAAGAGGACATCTTGAATTTGCAAGCACATACCGATATGTTTGGTGTGACGGTTGGCGAGCAGTTTGCATTGCTGACGACCTTGCAGAACAAACTACAGTCATACAGCATCCTTCTAAATTTGGACATAATGAATTAAATCAAATCCTCAATGCCTATGAAGATATTTCTTTTGAGATTACTGAAAAGTCTTGTGAAGCATTAATCCAATTATTTCATGGAGAAATGCAAAATAATAACTGGACTGATGAAGATAAAGATGAAGATAAAGAGGATGAATAAATGAAAGAATCCGAGCCCGAATAAAGCTTCCAATATTGACACCTATTGTCCAGTGAAATAATGACTCCATCCTTATTGCAAAGCTTCCAGAATAAGACCACGTAGTCACGTGGTACACTTATCTAAATTTCCATCACCACCATTGCCATAAAGCGTCTTTATCTAGAAATTACAAAACAAGGACATCCCTATTCATGAAGATGAGAAGCTTACCACGGTTCAAAGGTTCTTTGAAAAAGAAAAAGTCAACAAATGCGGCTTGCTATTATGCATCAAAAAGGTTATCCAATAAAAACAAGTTTGGATCTCTACTGGTGATAACATGTATATCCATACCAGTACGGAAACATAACACATATGCTGTCTTGACGATTCAATCTAGACACATGGAATCCAGCCACATGCAGCAGCTTACCAGCACACAGTAAATGAAATGTATACACAGACGAAATTATGTTGCAATGAAATGTAAATTCAGTTTGAACATACTATAAATAGAAATGTCCAGCTGCTTGTCAAGGCAACAGTTGGAAACTAGTCCAAAAATTCAGTCCATCCATCTCTTCCCATACACCCTCCACCCTTTCGTCCCATTTTGTTCTCCTAATCTGTTTAAAACAGTTTTAATACTAAATTGTTTAGGTAAAGTATGTATAGTAGCTTTTCCTTTCTTATTGCCTTTATTTATAGTCTGGATTTTTTCGGAAAATTTATTTTTTAATTCTTCATCTTTAAGATCTTTAAACATTTCTAGTACCAATTCTTCAAGAGCAGAGAGCATGTTTACGGATAAAGAAAAAGAAGCAAATTCATACTGAATTTCACTATCAAATATTTTGCAATGACATGTATAAGAAGAATTGTCTGTATCTGATGTTACTGAGGATCCCTTTAAAATAGTTTTTAATTCCTTTTCGATTTTAACCTTTAATTGTGGGCAATCAGGGGCTATATGGCCTTTTTCTTTGCAATTATAGCACTATATTTCTTTTTGTTTTCGTTTATGGTAAGAAGAAGATGGTTTTTCTTTTATAAAAGATTTGTTTGTTTCTTTATAAGGATTGCGATGAAAGGATTTTTTATGATAGCTTCGTAAGGGCATCTATTATCGTGGTGTTGCAAATTGTTTAGATTTTCTTTGTTGGTAATTTCTTTTTAAATTGTTCTTTTCTTTTGGCTCGAAGGACTAATTAATGGCTCCATGCCAAATTGATAACAAAAGTCTCCAAGTTCATATTTGCTGATACTTTTTTTATTTTCAATTTGCCGTTTGAGTTTGATTTCATTACACAATGAAAATCCAACTTTATTAATTTTTTGGATTAAATCTCCATATGTATACATAGCATAATTCAAATTTCCATAATTTTCAGATATTAATTCTTCTCTAACCTTTTCTACAAAAAGTTTAGAAAGACCTGATATAAATTTTTCTTTCCAGAATTCGGAATTTCTTGAATCAATTGTATAAAGTTTTGATAAGAAAACATCTTTATACGAACAAAAATCAGATAATGTTGGACATGATAAATTAATTAATTTAGTTTTTAATTTTTCTTCTACATTCATATAATTTCCAACAAAATGTTTAATTATATTGCTAATAAGCATATAAACAGAATCAAAGATCATTTGTCCTTGGGGGGTAATGATAGGGTTCCCGGATGGATCTCTTTTTACGGCATTTAGAATAACTTGTCTTTCTATATCTGATAAATATTTTTCCTACTAGCCATTTAATTGTCCAGTAAATCCAAGGACAACTGCATTTGTTGCATGTTTGTGATCATTACCGGCAGCTATGATAATAGAAGCATATATCATCATTTGCTGGCATACTTGGATGATTTGATATTCAGATAATCCGTCTACACTCTATTCATATATTGATGAGCTTTCAGATTTAAGACCATTTAAAGTAGCTTGTTCTTCGAATTGAAGATCAACTGGAGTCGGTCGTGGATAATAATTTTTTGTTTTAGCTGTAGTAACAATTGGTTTTTGTCTTTTAAATATTTTATTGAGTTGTATAGAGTCTTGATGGTTTTGATCATCTTGATGTTCTTCTTGAGAATTTTCTTCAAAATCTATGGCTTCGGAATCAGAGCCAGAATTAGAATTTTTAGAAGTTGAGCCTCAAACATTATTTAATTTTCAGCTTTTTGATCTTTATTTTCTTGAAGTTTTATCTTAGTAAAACTGTGTGATAATTGATTAATGAGTTCATCAGAAAATTTTAAAGGTTTCTTTTCTAACTTCATATCCCTTAGGATTTCACCCTGAAAACCCAAAGTTTGTGTCTTAATAACTTTTTGAGAAGAGGATGCTTCATGGATTTTGAAAATAGTTTCCACTTTATCTTCAATTCTATTGGTTTGTTGACCAATAGTATGAAGGTTGATATTTGTATAATTATTTTGTTCTAAAACATGACATAAGTCTGACTTGTAAACAAAGTCAGATTTACCTTTATCTCCTTGGATTTTTGCCACATCTTTTATGGGTACAGCTGAAGTATCTTTATAAATGATTTGATGTAGAGGAGGATGTATAGATTCTTCAGTTCTTTGGGGAGAAGAACCGGTTGAAGCTATAATCCATGATGAACTTAATTTTGTTATCATATTTATGGATAAATCTTCAATATTATACCTTTTCTTCATGGCTAATTTAACCCAATCAAAGAAATAAACGTTTCTTTCATTATCATACATATATTTGTACCATTTTTCTTTTAAGAAGTCATTATGTTTTGGCGAAATATATTTAAAGAGAGATTTTGTCAAAGGATGAGCGGCTAAATTCTTTTTTAACATTTCTTTATCAACTTCAAAACTTTCAAGAACATTTATATTGAAATTGGATTCTGAAGGATTGTATGTATGGGATGGAGAAGCTTGATAAGAAGGATAAACGAGTCATGTAGGCCTCAAATCTATATGAGGTGGTTCCTGCATGGAAGAGCCTACAACAGAAGGAGGATGAGAATAAGACTTTTTGAAGGGTTGATAAACTGTAGGAGTTGTATTTCGAAAATCTGTTTGGAAATTTATTTCAACACTTCCATCTTCATGTTCAATTATTGTTTCTATGTCGTGATTTTCTTTAGATTTTTCTAGTTGAACATTTTCTAAAAGCCATTTACCTGATAAATTGATATCATTCCACTGTATGAGTTTGGGAATATTAACTTTATTTTTTAAATTGATTTGGAATAAGGTAGTCATACCTTTAGCTTGATTTGAATAGGCTATGCTTGGGACCACTGAATTCATGAGTTTATAATAAACTCTATAAATGAGGGCGAGATTTTGATTATGAGGATTCATATCAAAACCTTTTGTCTGGATGGCTAAAGTGAGGGCTTCATGTGCACCTGGATCTGTAAGAGAAACAGAGAAATTGGGAAAACAGTTAAAGAAAATAGGGCCATTAGCCAAACTTGATTCAACCATTCTTATTAATGAATCACTGAATTTTTTATGTCTTGTATCTTGAACATACATGAGAGCTTCTGTTCTCAGTTCAAGTCTTGTTAGAGGCTTTAGAGCAACTTGCACCAAGCCAAAATGGATATAATTATATGTTTTAACATATTTTTGTATTTCTTGGGGCTTAATTAAAGAAAGATGCTGAATATTGCTAGTAATGGATTTAGTTCGTTCAATATTTTTTATTTTATAACTTAATTTTAATTGAAAACTTCCCATTTTATAAACTTCATGTTTTTGAACAGTTGGAATTGTCCAGTCACAAATAACTTGATCTAAATCATCATAGCTAATTTCTTCACTATTTTTAATAGACATGGAACATGAGGAATTTGATGATGAGGAAGAAGAAAGTACAAGCTTCTTAATAAGCTTAGCCATAATTTGTATTACCGAGTTATTTTAACCAAATCCACCATGAGTATCTAATGCTTTGAGGATTTACACACTAACAATACACCTTAAAACGCCTTTACACGGCTTAACAACGGCGAGAACAATGGCTACCTCTGCGCTCCGGGCGGAATGTGATTAAAACTTCTCAATAATAACAAACACACAACTAAATATTAAGAGTTTTGACTCTCTTACTTCTGAATCAGCAATTCCTTAAACAACAACAATAAAGCACAACATAACCAAAATAAGTGAAGAAATACTCACAAAGCAACTTTATTGATAATCAAAACTGATTACAAGTGGACTTGATGACACACTCCCGGGGGCCAACTTGGCTCTGATACTAAAATGGGACGGAAAGGTGGAGGGTGTATGGGAAGAGATGGATGGACTGAATTTTTGGACTGGTTTCCAACTGTTGCCTTGACAAGCAGCTGGACATGTCTATTTATAGTATGTTCGAACTGAATTTACATTTCATTACAACATAATTTCGTCTGTGTATACATTTCATTTACTGTATGCTGGTAAGTTGCTGCATGTGGCTGGATTCCATGTGTCTGGATTGAATCGTCAAGACAGCATACGTGTTACATTTCCGTACTAGTATGGATAAACATGTTATCACCAGTAGAGATCCAAACTTGTTTTTATTGGATAACCTTTTTGATGCATAGTAATAAGCCGCATTTGTTGACTTTTTCTTTTTCAAAGAACCGTTGAACCGTGGTAAGCTTCTCATCTTCATGAATAGGGATGTCCTTGTTTTGTAGTTTCTAGATAAAGACGCTTTATGGCAATGGTGGTAATGGAAATTTAGATAAGTGTACCACGTGACTACGTGGTCTTTTTCTGGAAGCTTTGTGATAAGGATGGAGTTATTATTTCACTGGATAACAGGTGTTAATATCGGAAGCTTTATTTGGGCACAGATTCTTTCATCTACTCATCCTCTTTATCTTCATCTTGATCTTCATCAGTCCAGTTATTATTTTGCATTTCTCCATGAAATAACTGGATTAATGCTTCACAAGACTTTTCAGTAATGTCAAAAGAAATATCTTCATAGGCATTGAGGATTTGATTTAATTCATTATGTCTAGATTTAGAAGGATGCTGTATGACTGTAGTTTGTTCTGCAAGGTCGTCAGCAATGCAAACTACTCGCCGACCGTCACACCTAACATATCGATATGTGCTAGCAAATTCGACATGTCCTCTTAGATTGAGAAATCTTTGATACTGATCAGAGGCGGGATCATATTGCTGGACATGTTGTCACGACCCGAGCCCAGGGTTCGGGGGTTAGCAAAAGCCAAACCTAATGACACGCGTACTCCCGTGCATGCACACGTAGACCGAGTCTAAATGCACACGCACAAGGGAACATTCACACGTGCCAAGCAAGTACGCGGAAGCTGTAAATATCAGAAACATAAACTAACAGTGCAAGAAGAGGATACAAAGGACGAACTGACATAATGAAATATGAAAGTCTTACAAAAAGAACAAAAGAATATATACAATAATGACATGTTATGCCAAATACAAGTCTGAAAATCCACAAAACAAGACTCCAATGATGCATGCCAAGAACGCTCTCCCGTGGAGTGATCACATCCACTCCTCTAGGCCTGATGGGGCCCCGGGGGTCTCATCTGGAGTCTGGCCGACCTGCGGGGGTTCGGCAGGGGTATCTGGGCCTGCAACACCAAAAACAACTGTGAATACGAAGATTCAGCAAAGTATAAATGATAGCAAGTTAACACACGCTGTGTCTAATAGAATAAAGAACATCATGTGATTAAAGAAGGCATTTTCGTATACTAGGCTGTCATGCAAGAAGGAAATATGCTAAGTGAATCAATGAACACATGCTGTGTACATACTAGTGGCTACTACATTACCATATGCTCCCAAAAGAGGGATCTTATAACGTGCAAAGAACACCATTGTCCGGGCCAGGGTACAATGGGTCTCGGTTTCCTGGGGTCCGGTTCCCCAAGACATATCCATACTGCAGCAGGCCATATAAACTATACCAAATTCACCCCGTCGGGATCCTAAGGCTGAGGCTAAGTAGTGCCTGACCATACAGAATCAATCATGAAAACCCTGAGTAACTCGTGACAACATATCATACGTGCATATCTGTGAGTGAACATATCATACATGCATACTAAAGGTAAGCAATCATAATGTGAAAGTAACGAAACATACGTAATCATGTCAGAGCGTTGAGGTCAATGATCGAATGCAATATGTTATCCAACAAATCATGCGAAATCGAATCATCTTTATTTACAAATCAATTCTAATCTAATTATCCGGTGTTTCTAACCGTGCATGATGATGTAGTTTTAAGTTATTCGACGCACCGTTGTCTAGTGTTGCATTGAATCGAGCGGTGCACGAAGTCCCTTAAACCAACACCCATGGGGAGGTGCTTAACATCCGGATAATGAACATGAATGATTCGCAGCCCTCGAGATCATTCACGCGTTGTATCACATTCCGTTGGGCAGGTCTAGGTGTTCTACATTCTATCATGAAGGCCATATCGGTCTTTTCCTTACACCTATCCTTGTTTTCCTTCATTAGTCTAGTGTGAATACGGCTTAGCCGTGTGTGTGCTACGGCTTAGCCGTGTGTGGTCTACGGCTTAGCCGTGGCTGGGCCGTAGAAGGTCTGTCAGTTGCTGACTCTCAGTTATTCCAGAAAATGCACCCTGTATTGTTCTACAGCTGGGCCACGGCTGAGCTTCGGCTTAGCCGTAGGGCATTCCACGGCTTAACCGTGCCCTAGCCGTAGAGGAAAACTGGGTTTTTCTCCTCTCTGGACTTTGAGCCGTAAGTGGCATACGGCTTAGCCGTACCTGCACGAATTCAAATTTCTGAAACACATACAGAAAATCTGGAAACTCATCAGAAGTGCAATTTTTCAATAGAAAGGAATAGCATATGAACCAAATGGGCTGTAAACACATTGTTTCCACATTAATTCATATAAAACCAACCAAATCAAAAGCATACCAACATGGGTTCTCAAAGATATGGTTATACTTGCCTTAATTGGAAATCAATTGCCCAACTGAAGTTCTTGGATCCAAACACAACCTAACACACACAAAACCACATGCATGCATGAGGATTGGAATCACAGACACACCAAGCAACAATGGAAACAAGAGGGAGAAGAAATAGAGAAAGGAGATGAGAGGGATGGAAGGAAATCCACTCACCTCACATGCAAAAACCCAAATTCCTCTTGATCGATGGAGGAGAAAACTCAAGTGAAGAAGAGAGAGAGTTGAGTTCCACGTGCAGTGCAGGAAATGAGAGAAAACGAGAGAAGGAACTTGAGTTGATCGATGGGTGAGATATATATATAAACTCATGAGGTGGTCAAATTACAAGAGGGTCCAAGTCATAAGTTTATTTTCAGTTTGAGTCAAATCAAGGTCCAATCGAATCACACGACCTCGGTTGCAAATGACATAGCTACGAAAGTTAACAAGCTCAACGAAAGACACGTGTTGACATCAAGATGATGCAAAAATGACCATGTCTTAGAAAAGCTAAAATTACGAAAAAGGGCTTAGTCTACTTAATCCAGGTCAAACTCAACCCAACTACCTATCCATGACCCGTAACGAGAATAAAACACAAACAAAACACGATTGCCAACGAAAACAAGATTAATTACCCACTAAACGAGGTCAAGCTGGGTCGGAGTGTTACATCCTCCCCTACTTGAGAATCATTCCGTCCTCGGAATGCACACTAACTTACTTATACCTGGGAAAACAAATCGGGGTACTGTCGTGCCATCTGCTCTTCTAACTCCCAAGTAGCCTCATCGGGACTGTGATGCTCCCAAAGCACTTTGACCCATCGAATCGTCCTGGTGCGGAGTATCTGCTCTCGGGTTCCCACGATACGGAGCGGTCGCTCAACGTATGCAGCACTCGGCTGAATCTGAACCTCGTCGTAACGAATGACATGGGAGGGATCGTGAATATATTTCCGAAGCATCGAAATGTGGAAAACGTTGTGCACTCCTGAAAACATCTCGGGAAGCTCTAATCGATAGGCCAAATCACCAATCCGACTCTTGATCTCGAACGGTCCGACATAACGTGGAGCTAGCTTGCCTTTCTGGCCGAAACGGATCGTACCTTTCATCGGTGAGACCTTCAGAAAAACCCACTCGCCAACTTGAAACGCTAAAGGTCGTCTGCGGGTGTCTGCATAACTCTTCTGTCTCGACCGAGCAACTTTCAAGTTCTCAATTACTTTCTGTACCTTCTCCGTAGTCTCGGCAATGATCGTCGGTCCGTGAAAACTTCGAGTTCCAACTTCTTCCCAACAAACAGGACTTCTACATTTCTTCCCGTACAATGCTTCATATGGCGCTATCCCAATGCTCTCGTGGAAGCTGTTGTTATAGGCGAACTCGCACAACGATAGATGAAGATCCCATTCTTTCTCGTAGCTCAACACGCTGGCTCGCAACATATCCTCCAAAGTCTGAATCGTCCGCTCTGATTGGCCATCCGTCTGTGGGTGGTATGCCATGCTGAAACTCAACTTCGTACCCAAAGCCTCTTGGAAAGCTTTCCAGAAAGAGGAAACAAAACGGCTGTCACGATCAGATACAATCGACACTGGGGTACCATGGAGCCTGATGATCTCATCCACGAACTTCCTTGCCATCTCTGAAAATGTCATACCCTTCCGAAAAGGAATGAAATGGGCTGACTTCGTCAATCGATCTACAATCACCCAAATGGAGTTATTCTTCCTGCTCGTCGACGGTAACCCGGAAACGAAGTCCATGGTGATGTTTTCCCACTTCCACTGCGGTATATGCAAAGGATGCAACGAGCCTGGCGGTCTCTGATGATCTGCCTTCACCTTCTGGCATGTCAAACAGCGAGCAACAAATCCTGCAACTTCTCTCTTCATGTTGTTCCACCAGAAGCGATCTTTGAGATTCCGGAACATCTTTGTGCTGCCTGGGTGCATCGCGTAGCGAGCGTAATGCGCTTCGTTCATCAGTTTCTCCTTGAAATCATCAACTGCTGGCACGCATAACCTACTCCGAAAATAGAGTACACCATCCTCGAGTCTGAAATCGGGTCTGTCTCTAATGTGGTCTCGAATGCGCTTCAAGGTTAGATCTTCAAACTGCCTGTCTTTAATCTGCTGAATCATCTCAGACTGAAACACTAGCGTACTAGCCAGAGTCCCGCACTCATCCACTAGTTTTACTTCAACAGGGAGACCATGGCACTCTAAGAGGAAACTGCTCAATAGCTGCACTGACTCTGCTTTCCGACTGAGCGCATCTGCCACCACATTCCCTTTGCCTGGCTGATATTTGATCGGGAAATCATAATCCTTAATAAGCTCAAGCCATCTTCGCTGTCTCATGTTCAGCTCCTGCTGCGTGAATAAGTACTGTAAACTGTGGTGGTCAGAACGAACCTCAAACTGCACACCATACAAATAATGTCTCCACAGCTTCAATGCAAACACGATGGCTGCCAATTCCAAATCATGGGTGGCGTAATTCTTCTCATGTTCTCGCAACTGTCGCGATCCATAAGCAATAACCTTCCCGTGCTGCATCAACACACAGCCTAGACCAACTCGAGAAGCATCTGAATAAACCACGAATCCTTCACTACCATCTGGCAAGGCTAACACTGGGACCGTAGTCAACTTCTCTTTCAGAGTCCGGAAACGTGCTTCACACTCCTCAGTCCAATCAAATGGTACATTCTTCCTGGTCAACTTCGTCAAAGGAGAAGAGATCTTAGCAAAGTCCTGGACAAATCGACGGTAGTAACCTGCTAGACCAAGGAAACTGCGAACCTCTGTCATTGTCTTGGGGCTAGGCCAATTCACCACTGCCTCCACTTTAGATGGATCAACTGCCAATCCCTCTCGTGAAATGATATGACCTAAAAATGCCACCTGCTCAAGCCAAAAATCACACTTCGACAACTTAGCAAACAATCGATGTTCTCTCAACAACGACAAGGCTTTTCTCAAATGCTCCCTATGCTCCTCTGCTGACTTAGAGTATATCAGGATATCATCAATAAAAACAACTACGAACTGGTCCAAGAAAGGAGCAAAGATCTGATTCATCAATGCCATAAAAGCTGCAGGGGAGTTGGTTAGTCTAAAAGGCATCACGAGGAATTCATAATGTCCATAACGAGTCCTGAAGGCAGTCTTAGGAATGTCATCTTCTTTGACCCTCAACTGGTGATATCCAGACCTCAAATCAATCTTCGAAAAATATGCTGCACCCTGAAGTTGATCAAACAACTCATCAATCCTGGGTAGGGGGTACTTATTCTTGATAGTTACTTTGTTCAGTTGTCTGTAGTCTATGCACATCCGAAAAGTACCATCCTTCTTCTTGACAAACAAGACTGGTACTCCCCAAGGTGAAACGCTCGGGCGAATGAAACCCTTGTCCAAAAGCTCCTGCAATTGCTTCTTCAACTCAAACAATTCGGCTGGGGCCATGTGATACGGAGCCTTGCTGATCGGTGCCGTGCCGGGAACAAGCTCAATGGCGAACTCCACATCTCGAACCGGGGGTAAGTCTGGCACCTCGTCTGGGAAAATGTCGGGAAAGTCACAGACCACCTGGATCTCACCTAGCTGCTTCGTCTCCTTCTTCGCTGAGATAAAGGCAATGAAGCCTTCACACCCTCGGCGGATCAAGCGATCTGCCTTACACGCCGAGATCACAGGCCTGGGGCATCTCTGCTGACTGCCCTTGAAACGGAAGCCCTTGCCTAAATCGAAGAAGATCGTCCTGTTGTAACAGTTAACACAGGCACGATATCGAGCGAGCCAATTCATACCAAGGATCACGTCGAAGTCCAGCATCGACAACAGGATCAAATCAACAGGTAACTGATGACCTGCAATCTGCACGTCGCAATGGGGGTAGTACATACTACACTCCACTCGCTTGCCAACTGGGGTGGATACAACCAGCACATATGGCAACGGCTTAGACGGCTGAGGTAACCGCTCGGCGAAATGAGGTGCTACATAAGACCGTGTAGACCCCGAATCGAACAATGCTAATGCCTCAACGTGCGAAATCAAAACAGTACCTTCAACCACCTGTGGATCCTCGGCACTCTCATGGGTAGCAGCGTAAGCACGGGCTGTCTGGCGAGGCTGTCTCGAGCCTGGACGAGCTGACTGTGACTTGCTCGGAGCTGTAGGTGCACTTGGTCTGCTAGGAACTGCACCGGAGGTAGGACCAGATGGGGCTGCACCGGAGGCTCTATATCGAGGACAATTGGCGATCATATGCTCCCTCGAACCACAAATAAAACAAGCACCTGCCTTCCTCCAACACGCGTCAGTCGCGTGGTTCTTGCCACAATGCCCACAAGTCACTCCAGTAGAACTAGAAGTACTCTGCTGGCCTTTGGTTTTCTTCTGTACTTGTCCTCGTGCACTGAAAGGCGGCTGTCGCTTGGGCTCAACGGCTCTCGCAGCTTGGTGGATGGCCTCAGCAGAATAGGCCCTGTCCACTGCATCTTAAAACATAGCCGGACGCTGAAACGCTGTCACATGGTGCATGTACCGGGGATGCAAACCTTCAACAAACCGGTCCACCTTCCTTTCTTCCGTACTGATCATGTCCGGAGCAAAATGCGACAACTGCATAAACTTGTTCACGTATTCTGCTACTGTCATCTGTTGCTGACGGAGAGCTAGGAACTCAACCTCCTTGGCTCGAAACACATGAGCCGGGATGAACTTCCTCCTGAACTGCTGCTTGAACATCTCCCAAACCGTCGCACTAGGAATGTCTCTGTATGAGTCTTTCACGCTCTTCCACCAAGTTTTTGCGACATCTCTAAACATAGAAGTTGCTAGTCCGACCTTCTGCCGGTTCGTACACACGACGGTCTCAAAAACATCCTTCGTCTGTTCCAACCACTGTTCTGCCTTCAATGGCTCTTTTGTCCCGAAAAGCTCAATAGCTCCTCGCTTGCGAAATTTACCGTAGAGGGCATTCGGGTCACTCTCTCGAGGCTGTAAGATCACCTGCTGGTCTATATGTGACTGAGCTGGGACTTGGCTTTGTCGGTCTAACATGGTTGTTACTTGGGCTTGCAAGTTCTGCATTGATTGCGATTGTGCTTGTAGAGACTGAAATAGCATAAGGATGCGTTCATCTGTGTTCTGTGTCTGCGGCGACGGTGCAAATCCGCTTTCATTATTTCCGGCGTTCTGCTGAGAACCGGAACCTGATGCCATCCTGAAAAATGGAAAAAGTCAGACACAAACACAAAACAATAGCGCCCAACAAGCCCCAAAATCTAGAAAGAGCACAAAGAAATAATCGTATCCTCACCACGATCCTACATGCCTACATGCTTATCATCTAGAACAAGGAATGAGCAAGGAACGCTCTGATACCATACAATACGTATGTCACGACCCGAGCCCAGGGTTTGGGGGTTAGCAAAAGCCAAACCTAATGACACACGTACTCCCGTGCATGCACACGTAGACCGAGTCTAAATGCACACGCACAAGGGAACATTCACACGTGCCAAGCAAGTACGCGGAAGCTATAAATATCAGAAACATAAACTAACAATGCAAGAAGAGGATACAAAAGACGAACTGACATAATGAAATATGAAAGTCTTACAAAAAGAACAAAAGAATATATACAAAAATGACATGTCATGCCAAATACAAGTCTGAAAATCCACAAAACAAGACTCCAATGATGCATGCCAAGAACGCTCTCCCGTGGAGTGATCACATCCACTCCTCTAGGCCTGATGGGGCCCCGGGGGTCTCATCTGGAGTCTGGCCGACCTGCGGGGGTTCGGCAGGGGTATCTGGGCCTGCAACACCAAAAACAACTGTGAATACGAAGATTCAGCAAAGTATAAATGATAGCAAGTTAACACACGCTGTGTCTAATAGAATAAAGAACATCATGTGATTAAAGAAGGCATTTTCGTATACTAGGCTGTCATGCAAGAAGGAAATATGCTAAGTGAATCAATGAACACATGCTGTGTACATACTAGTGGCTACTACATTACCATATGCTCCCAAAAGAGGGATCTTATAACGTGCAAAGAACACCATTGTCCGGGCCAGGGTACAATGGGTCTCGGTTTCCTGGGGTCCGGTTCCCCAAGACATATCCATACTGCAGCAGGCCATATAAACTATACCAAATTCACCCCGTCGGGATCCTAAGGCTGAGGCTAAGTAGTGCCTGACCATACAGAATCAATCATGAAAACCCTGAGTAACTCGTGACAACATATCATATGTGCATATCTGTGAGTGAACATATCATACATGCATACTCAAGGTAAGCAATCACAATGTGAAAGTAACGAAACATACGTAATCATGTCAGAGCGTTGAGGTCAATGATCGAATGCAATACGTTATGCAACAAATCATGCGAAATCGAATCATCTTTATTTACAAATCAATTCTAATCTAATTATCCGGTGTTTCTAACCGTGCATGATGATGTAGTTTTAAGTTATTCGACGCACCGTTGTCTAGTGTTGCATTGAATCGAGCGGTGCACGAAGTCCCTTAAACCAACACCCATGGGGAGGTGCTTAACATCCGGATAATGAACATGAATGATTCGCAGCCCTCGAGATCATTCACGCGTTGTATCACATTCCGTTGGGCAGGTCTAGGTGTTCTACATTCTATCATGAAGGCCATATCGGTCTTTTCCTTACACCTATCCTTGTTTTCCTTCATTAGTCTAGTGTGAATACGGCTTAGCCGTGTGTGTGCTACGGCTTAGCCGTGTGTGGTCTACGGCTTAGCCGTGGCTGGGCCGTAGAAGGTCTATCAGTTGCTGACTCTCAGTTATTCCAGAAAATGCACCCTGTATTGTTCTACGGCTGGGCCACGGCTGAGCTTCGGCTTAGCCGTAGGGCATTCCACGGCTTAACCGTGCCCTAGCCGTAGAGGAAAACTGGGTTTTTCTCCTCTCTGGACTTTGAGCCGTAAGTGGCATACGGCTTAGCCGTACCTGCACGAATTCAAATTTCTGAAACACATACAGAAAATCTGGAAACTCATCAGAAGTGCAATTTTTCAGTAGAAAGGAATAGCATATGAACCAAATGGGCTGTAAACACATTGTTTCCACATTAATTCATATAAAACCAACCAAATCAAAAGCATACCAACATGGGTTCTCAAAGATATGGTTATACTTGCCTTAATTGGAAATCAATTGCCCAACTGAAGTTCTTGGATCCAAACACAACCTAACACACACAAAACCACATGCATGCATGAGGATTGGAATCACAGACACACCAAGCAACAATGGAAACAAGAGGGAAAAGAAATAGAGAAAGGAGATGAGAGGGATGGAAGGAAATCCACTCACCTCACATGCAAAAACCCAAATTCCTCTTGATCGATGGAGGAGAAAACTCAAGTGAAGAAGAGAGAGAGTTGAGTTCCACGTGCAGTGCAGGAAATGAGAGAAAACGAGAGAAGGAACTTGAGTTGATCGATGGGTGAGATATATATATAAACTCATGAGGTGGTCAAATTACAAGAGGGTCCAAGTCATAAGTTTATTTTCAGTTTGAGTCAAATCAAGGTCCAATCGAATCACATGACCTCGGTTGCAAATGACATAGCTACGAAAGTTAACAAGCTCAACGAAAGACACGTGTTGACATCAAGATGATGCAAAAATGACCATGTCTTAGAAAAGCTAAAATTACGAAAAAGGGCTTAGTCTACTTAATCCAGGTCAAACTCAACCCAACTACCTATCCATGACCCGTAACGAGAATAAAACACAAACAAAACACGATTGGCAACGAAAACAAGATTAATTACCCACTAAACGAGGTCAAGCTGGGTCGGAGTGTTACACATGTTCTAGGCTCTATGCTCTTGTAGCAACTTCATGAGATTCATACCATTGAGGTGGATAATTAAAAAGAAGATGTTCGTGATCATGTAAAGAAGAACTGCATTTCTTGCAAATTAAATCTCCTTCTTCAAACTGCATGATGCTCCATAATTGATAAGGCTGTTAAAATTGTATTTCAGATCTTTCTCCCAAACTTGATGAAATCGTGATAAGAAGCTGTTTGTTTGTGACTCTAAGACTGCGAAGGGCATGGCGCACAATTGCAGGGAGCTGCTGTATTAATTCAAAATCATCTCTGGATAAAGAAAATCTTTGGACTAGGCCTTGCTCGATATACGAGATGTCTACTGCATGTGATGGCAGGAACAACTTAGGAAAACTAGTTGCCCAGCTGATATATTGCGCTTTGAACATTAAACGCTCCTTGATCTGACAAGAAAGAGTTTTTTCTCTTATCCTTGTAGCAAGATCATCTGGAAGGGTTGTGTTAACCTTTTCCAGGAGGTTGATTCTGGATGTTTTTTCATCAGCATAAGTAGATAACAGTGCTCTTTGATGGATGTTATGACACATCAGAATTTGTGTTTCTAAATCCTTGATATGGGTTACAATTTGGATAAGGTTTTTCTAGTATTTTTTCTTTTATTGGAAATGATAGCACTCCAACTAGCATTGATAAGTTCTTGAGAGGTGATGGATACTCCTGGATTGAAAAAAGGAATGGTCATTTGTTGGGATGTTGGTCTGGAGGAAGAGCTGGATTCAAGAAGAGGGGTTTTGCTTTTGCTAGAACTTGATGCCATGATGATAAAGGAACCCTGGAGAAAAATGTGAACTTAAAACTGAAATCTGGATTACATGACAATATTTGAAATGAAGTCATCAGAGGGATGATTGATTTTATTTGAGACTGGATTTAATTATTCAAATTGAAAAATTAATTCTTTATTATTTATGACAGTTTTAAGGCCTGTAGAATCAATTTGAAAAGGCTGTAACATTTGTAGAAAAGGATTTCCAAGGATAACATCATTGTTTAAATCCTTTCTTAGAAAGAAATTTGTCTTTATGTGTATTTCGTTTTTACAGACATAAACATCATTTAATTTGTATTTGATAAAGAGTTTTTTATTAGCCGTAGCTAGATTGAGTTTATTTTTTTTTTTAGATAATATTTTCTTGGGATTAATCCTTCCCTTATGACATTGACATCTGCGCCACTATCAAGTAAGCACAGGGTCTTAATAGAGAATTTTTTGATCTGAACTATGACTTGGGTTTTCCATTTTTGAAATGGATTTCTGGATAAAGAATTTATGTACTTTTTTAAACTGTCATCAAAGTTTTCTTGATTTTCAATGTCATTATAGTCTTCGTCATTTTCAATTATTCCATTATTTTCTAGATAAGTTTTTAGTATGTGAAATTCAAGATTCTCAACTCTTGGTTTGAGGTCTTGAAGTTCAATTAAGTTTTGTTTTAAGAAATTTATTTCTTGCCTTTGATTATTAATTTCTTTATGAAGGTCTGGAATTGTCAGGTGACTGAATTTTTGGACTAGTTTCCAACTGTTGCCTTGACAAGCAGCTGGACATGTCTATTTATTGTATGTTCAAACTGAATTTACATTTCATTACAACATAATTTCGTCTGTGTATACATTTCATTTACTGTATGCTGGTAAGCTGCTGCATGTGGCTGGATTCCATGTGTCTGGATTGAATCGTCAAGATGGCATACGTGGGACGGAAGGGTGGAGGGTGTATGGGAAGAGATGGATGGACTGAATTGTTTGACTGGTTTCCAACTATTGGATTTACACATAGCCGGATGTGTCTATTTATAGTAACTCTAAACTGAATTTACATTTCATTTCACTTGGATTGCTTTTGCATTTACATTTCATTTGCTATTCATGCTCACGCTGAATTTAATGTTCGATACTGCAGGGCTGCTTGCATGATTCTCCTTGTCTGCTGTAGAATATCCATGGTACTGCACGTGGCATGATCTTGAAGTATATCTTTACTAGCTTTTGACACGTGTTTTCGTGTTAGCATCGGAGATGAAATGTTTCTATCTTCATACTTGATAATTGTCCCATATCTTATACTTTCTTCAGCTTTTACTTTTTATTTTATACAAAAGGAGCTTTTGATGTTGGCTTTAGCCACTTTTGTTGGCTTTTGGGTACTTGTTTTTTAATGATTTCTGAAGTTGGGATGAAAAGTGCCGATAAGTCCTGAGGCAACACGTGGTTGCTTTTGCCGACATCACGGGGCCTTCGTCTCGGGCACGGGACCTTGCTTGATAAGGATGCATTGAACAACTATTCTTCAGGATGACTGTTGGAGATCTTCATAACTGCACCAAGATACTTTGTGGAAAATTGAGTGGCATTGGACTGCATATGTCTGGAGGAAAGGAACTTTTCTTGCAAGGATGCCATCATCTCTGCATCATTTTCTACTTTATTATTCCAGTTATTATTTCGTATTTCACCATGAAATAACTGGATTAATTCTTCAAGAGAGTTTTCTGAAATGTCAAAAGAAATATCTTCATAGGCATTGAGGATTTGATTTAATTTATTATGTCCAGATTTAGACGGATGCTGTATAACTGTAGTTTGTTCGGCAAGGTTGTCAGCAATACAGACTACTCTCCGACCGTCACACCAAACATATCTATATGTGCTTGCAAATTCGAGATGTCCTCTTAAATTGAGAAATCATTGATATTGATCAAAGGCTGGATCATAATGCTGGAGACGTTCTAAGCTATATTCCCTTGTAGCAACTTCATGAGATTCATACCATTGCGGTGGATAATTAAACAGGAGATGTTCGTAATCATTTAAAGAGGGAATGAATTTCTTACAAATTAAATCTCCTTCTTCAAAATTCACAATGCTCCATAATTGATAAGGTTGATAAAATCGGATTTCAGATCTTTCTCCCAAACTTGATTAAATTGTGATGAGAAGTTGTCTGTTTGTGACTCCAAGGCTGCGAAGGGCATGGCGCACAATTGCAAGGAGCTGCTATATTAATTCAAAATCATTTCTGGATAAAGAAAATCTTTGGACTAAACCATGTTCGATATAGGAGATGTCAACTTCATGTGATGGCAGGAACAACTTGGGAAAGCTAGTTGCCTAGCTGATAAATTGAGCTTTGCGCATTAAGCGCTCCTTGATTTGACAAGAAAGAGTTTTTTCTCTTATTCTTGCAGCAATATCATCTGGAAGGGTTGTGTTAACCTTTTCCAGGAGCTTGATTCTGGATGTTTTTTCATCAGCATAAGTAGATAACAGTGCTCTTTGATGGAGGTTATGGCATATGAGAATTTGGCTTTCTAAATCCTTAATATGGTTTGCAAGTTTGGATAGGGTTTTTCTAGTATTTGTTCTTTTATCGGAAAGGATGGCACTCTAATGAGCATTGATAAGGTCTTGAGAAGTGATAGATAATCCTGGATTGAAAAACGGGATGGTCATTTGTTGGGATGTCGATATGGAGGAAAAGCTGGATTCATGAAGAGGGGCTTTGCTTTTGCGGGAACTTGATGCCATAGTGACAAAGAGACCCTAGATAAGGAGTTGAACTAAAAATCTGGATATGGGATTAAATGGCAAAATTTGAAATAAAGTCATCAAAGAGATAATTTATTTTATTTGAGACTGGATATTTGATTATTCGAATTCAAAAATTAATTCTTTATTATTTATGACAGTTTTAAGGCCTGTAGAATCAATTTGAAAAGGCTGTAAAATTTGTAGAAAAGGATTTCCAAGGATAACATCATTGTTTAGATCCTTTCCTAGAAAGAAATTTGTCTTGATGTGTATTTCGTTTTTACAGACATAAACATCATTTAATTTGTATTTGATATGGAGTTTTTTATTAGCCGTAGCTAGATTGAGTTTATTTATTGTTTTTAGATAATATTTTCTCGGGATTAATCCTTCCCTTATGACATTAACATTTGCGCCACTATTAAGTAAGCATAGGGTCTTAATAGAGAATTTTTTTATCTGAATGGTGACTTGGGTTTTCCATTTTTGAAATGGATTTCTGGATAAAAAATGGATGAAAAATTTTAAACTGTCATCAAAGTTTTCTTGATTTTCAATGTCATTATAGTCCTCGTCATTTTCAATTTTTCCATTATTTTCTTGATAAGTTTTTAGTATGTGAAATTCAAGATTCTCAACTCTTTGTTTGAAGTCTTGAAGTTCAATTAAGTTTTGTTTTAAGAAATTTATTTCTTGCCTTTGATTATTAATTTCTTTATGAAGGTCTGGAATTGTCAGGTGAGGAGGAACATTTTATTCTCTTAATCTGTCTAAAACAGTTTTAATACTAAATTGTTCAGGTAAAGTATGTATTGTAGCTTTTCCTTTTTTTCTTGCCTTTATTTATAGTTTGGATTTTTTCGAAATATTTATTTTTTAATTCTTCATCTTTAAGATCTTTAAACATTTCTAGTACCAACTCTTTAGGAGCAGAGAGCATGTTCACGGATAAAGAAGAAGAAGCGGATTCATACTGAATTTCACTATCAAATATTTTGCAATGACATGTATCAAAAGAATTGTCTGTATCTGATGTTACTGAGGATCCCTTTAAAATAGTTTTTAATTCTTTTTCGGTTTTAACCTTTAATTGTGGGCAATCAGGGGCTATATAGCCTTTTTCTTTGCAATTATAGCACTGTATTTCTTTTTGTTTTTGTTTATGGTAAGAAGAAGATGGTTTTTCTTTTGTAAAAGATTTGTTTGTTTCTTTATAGGGATTGCGATGAAAGGATTTTTTATGATATCTTCGTGAGGGCATATAATATCGTGGTGTTGAAAATTGTTTAGATTTTCTTTGTTGGTAATTTCTTTTTAAATTGTTCTTTTTCTTTTGGCTCGAAGGACTAATTAATGGCTCTCTGCCAAATTGATAACAGAAGTAACCAAGTTCATATTTACTGATTCTTTTTTTATTTTCAATTTGCCGTTTGAGTTTGATTTCATTACACAATGAAAATTCAACTTTATTAATTTTTTGGATTAAATCTCCATATGTATACATAGCATAATTCAAATTTCCATAATTTTCGGATATTAGCTCTTCTCTAACCTTTTTTGCAAAAAGTTTAGGAAGACCTGATATAAATTTTTCTTTCCAGAATTCTAAATTGCTTGAATCAATTGTATAAAGTTTTGATAAGAAAACATCTTTATACCAACGAAAATCAGATAATGTTGGGCACGATAAATTAATTAATTGAGTTTTTAATTTTTCTTCTATATTCATATAATTTCCAACAAAATGTTTAATTATATTGCTAATAAGCGTATAAACAGAATCAGAGATCATTTGTCCTTGGAGGGTAATGATAGGGTTCCCGGATGGATCTCTTTTTGTGGCATTTACAATAGCTTGTCTTTCTATATCTAATAAATATTTTTCCCACCAGCCATTTAATTGTCCAGTAAATCCAAGGACAACTGCATTTGCTGCATGTTTGTGATCATTACCGGCAGCTATGATAGTAGAAGCATATATCATCATTTGCTGGCATACTTGGATGATTTGATATTCAGATAATCCATTTACACTCCATTCATATATTGTTGAGCTTTCAAATTTAAGACCATTTAAAGTAGCTTGTTCTTCGAATTGAAGATCAACTGGAGTCGGTCGTGGATAATAATTTCTTGTTTTACCTGTAGTCACAATTGGTTTTTGTCTTTTAAATATTTTATTGAGTTGTAGAGAGCCTTGATGGTTTTGATCATCTTGATGTTCCTCTTGAGAATTTTCTTCAGAATCTATGGCTTCGAAATCGGAGCCAGAATTAGAGCTTTTAGAAGTTGAGCCTAAAACATTTATAGATTTTTCCGCTTTTTGATCTTTATTTTCTTGAAGTTTTATGTTAGTAAAACTGTGTGATAGTTGATTTATGAGTTCATCAGAAAATTTTAAAGGTTTCTTTTCTAACTTTATATTCCTTAGGATTTCACCTTGAAAACCTAAAGTTTGTGTCTTAATAACTTTTTGAGAAGAGGATGCTTCATGGATTTTGAAAATAGTTTCTACTTTATCTTCAATTCTATTGGTTTGTTGGCCAATAGTATGAAGGTTGATATTTGTATAATTATTTTGTTCTAAAATATGACATAGGTCTGATTTGTAAACAAAGTCAGATTTTCCTTTATCTCCTTGGATTTTTGCAACATCTTTTATGCGTACGGCTGAGGAGTCTTTATAAATGATTTGATGTAGGGGTGGATGTATAGATTCTTCAGTTCTTTGGGGAGAAGAACTGGTTGAAGCTATAATCCATGATGAACTTAATTTTGTTATCATATTTATGGATAAATCTTCAATATTATATCTTTTCTTTAGGGCTAATTTAAGCCAATCAAATAAATAAATGTTTCTTTCATTATCATACATATATTTGTACCATTTTTCTTTTAAGAAGTCTTTATGTTCTGGCGAAATATATTTAAAGAACAATTTTGTCAAAGGATGAGCGGCTAAATTCTTTTTTAACATTTCTTTGTCAACTTCAAAACTTTCAAGAACATTTATATTGAAATCAGATTCTGAAGGATTGTATGTATGGGATGGAGAAGCTTGATAAGAAGGATAAACGAGTCCTGTAGGCCTCAAATCTATATGAGGTGGTTCCTGTAAGGAAGAGCCTACAACAGAAGGAGGATGAGAATAAGACTTTTTAGAGGGTTGATAAACTGTAGGAGTTGTATTTCGAAAATCTGTTTGGAAATTTATTTCAACACTTCCATCTTCATGTTCAATTATTGTTTATATGTCCTGATTTTCTTTAAATTTTTCTGGTTGAGCATTTTCTAAAAACTATTTACCTGATAAATTGATATCATTCCACTGTATGAGTATTCTAAATGCAGTAAAAAGAGATTCATCCAGAAATCCTATCATTAACCCTCAAGGACAAATGATCCCTGATTCCATTTATATGCTTCTTTGCAATATAATTAAACATTTTGTTGGAAATTATATGAATGTTGAAGAAAAATTAAAAACTCAAGTAATTAATTTATCCTGCCTAACATTATCTGATTTTCGTTGGTATAAAGATGTTTTCTTATCAAAACTTTATACAATTGATTCAAGCAATTCAAAATTCTGGAAAGAAAAATTTATATCTGGTCTTCCTAAACTTTTTGCAGAAAAGGTTAAAGAAGAGTTAATATCCGAAAATTATGGAAATTTGAATTATGCTATGTATACATATGGAGATTTAATCCAAAAAATTAATAAAGTTGGATATTCATTTTGTAATGAAATCAAACTCAAACGGCAAATTGAAAATAAAAAAAGAATCAGTAAATATGAACTTGGTGATTTCTGTTATCAATTTGGCATGGAGCCATTAATTAGTCCTTCAGCCAAAAGAAAAAGAACAATTTAAAAAGAAATTACCAACAAAGAAAATCTAAACAATTTGCAACACCACAATATTATATGCCGTCACGAAGATATCATAAAAAAACCTTTCATCGCAATCCTTATAAAGAAACAAACAAATCTTTTACAAAAGAAAAACCATCTTCATCTTACTATAAATAAAAACAAAAAGAAATACAGTGCTATAATTGCAAAGAAAAAGGCCATATAGCCCTTGATTGCCCACAATTAAAAGTTAAAAACGAAAAGGAATTAAAAACTATTTTAAAGGGATCCTCAGTAACATCAGATACAGACAATTCTTCTGATACATGTCATTGCAAAATATTTGATAGTGAAATTCAGTATGAAACCACTTCTTCTTCTTTATCCGTGAACATGCTCTCTGCTCCTGAAGAATTGGTACTAGAAATGTTTAAAGATCTTAAAGATGAAGAATTAAAAAATAAATATTTCAAAAAAATCCAAACTATAAATAAGCAATAAAAAAGGAAAAGCTACAATACATACTTTACCTGAACAATTTAGTATTAAAACTGTTTTAGACAAATTAAGAGAACAAAATGTTCCTCCTCACCTAACAATTCCAGACCTTCATAAAGAAATTTATAATCAAAGGCAAGAAATAACTTTCTTAAAACAAAACTTAATTGAACTTCAAGACCTCAAACAAAGAGTTAAGAATCTTGAATTTCACATACTAAAAACTTATCAAGAAAATAATGGAAAAATTGAAAATGACGAAGACTATACTGACATTGAAAATCAAGAAAACTTTGATGACAGTTTAAAAAATTTCATCAATTTTTTATCCAGAAATCCATTTCAAAAATGGAAAACCCAAGTCACAATTCAGATAAAAAAATTCTCTATTAAGACCCTGTGCTTACTTGATAGTGGCGCGGATGTCAATGTCATAAGGGAAGGATTAATCTCGAGAAAATATTATCTAAAAACAAAAAATAAACTCAATCTAACTACGGCTAATAAAAAACTCCTTATCAAATACAAATTAAATGATGTTTATGTTTGTAAAAACGAAATACACATCAAGACAAATTTCTTTCTAGGAAAGGATTTAAACATTGATGTTATCCTTGGAAATCCTTTTCTACAAATTTTACAGCCTTTTTAAATTGATTCAACAGGCCTTAAAACTGTCATAAATAGTAAAGAATTAATTTTTGAATTCGAATAATCAAATATCCAGTCTCAAATAAAATAAATTATCTCTCTGATGACTTAATTTCAAAATTTGCCATTTAATCCCATATCCAGATTTTTAGTTCAACTCCTTATCTAGGGTCTCTTTGTCATTATGGCATTAAGTTCTCGCAAAAGCAAAGCCCCTCTTCATGAATCCAGCTCTTCCTCCATATCGACATCCCAATAAATGACCATCCCGTTTTTCAATCCAATATTATCTATCACTTTTCAAGACCTTATCAATGCTCATTGGAGTGCCATCCTTTCCGATAAAAGAACAAATACAAGAAAAACCCTATCCAAACTTGCAAACCATATTAAGGATTTAAAAAGCCAAATTCTCATATGCCATAACCTCCATCAAAGAGCACTGTTATCTACTTATGCTGATGAAAAAACATCCAGAATCAAGCTCCTGGAAAAGGTTAACACAACCCTTCCAGATGATATTGCTGCAAGAATAAGAGAAAAAACTCTTTCTTGTCAGATCAAGGAGCGCTTAATGCGCAAAGCTCAATTTATCAGCTGCGCAACTGGCTTTCCCAAGTTGTTCCTGCCATCACATGAAGATGACATCTCTTATATCTGTTGGAAGTAGGTGGGTCTCGTGGATAGATTTTCAAAACTTTTGACCCACTTGACACAGGGATCAACTATCCATAAGACCAAAACCCAATCCAGGATGCGTTACCCTCAATCTCGTGACCATGTACAGTAAAATTATACCAGCACTAAACATCCAAAATAACCTACGACATGCAAGAAGTAGATCATACCTTTGGAGACCCGCAGTGCTCTAATGGACTTCTTCAAGACCTCTTAGCCTTCCACGCTATGACCCCCGAATTGGATTTCTTTTCTCAAGAAGAACGGTGGAATATTCAGGAGAAAATTCCAACTCGAGACTCCAAGGAACTAGAAGAAATGAGAGGAGAGTAACTCGCGCAACTCTTGCACGAAAGGGTTTTGGGCGTGAGAGGAACTCTTTTGGACGTCCAAGGATATTTTATAGACTTCCAAATCTCTCCCTTGTCTAATTGAAATAGAAGTCTTACTTCCAAAGCAATTAGCAACTTTCTCCTTTCCAAACTCTTATTTCTAGAGTCCAAGTCGGATTAGTGTTTTCCAATATCTTGGGCTAGCGTGGGGACCACTAGGGATTCCTTAGAAAGCTGGCTCCAACTGGAACACCGCGACCCCACATCTCATGTGCAATCCGGGCCCACAGTTAATTGCAAATAACACCACTATATAAATGCAATTGCACTCCAGTCTTAGGAATAAATTACAATGAAGACCCTAAACTTTCATAATTCCCTAGCAATAGGCCCTCAATCCTGAGACATTGACGAACTCAAGTTTCTATCTATTCATTTGCTTTGAGTCACCAATGAGTGAGACCGACTATAGGTTAACACCTCGGTGTCTTGGGTATATGGTAGTAGAACTGTGGGAACGTTGAATGATCAAGATGGAATCTATCTCTATTATCCCCTTGTGCCAATTAATGGATTTGTCATTAGTAAGTGCGCACCCATCTCAATTAAGAGTTAATTGGATGGTACTGATGATTACTGTGATTGATTGGGGCTCAAGGATAATAAGATGTGGAACTTAGATTGGAAGAGACGGATTTATTCCAATCTCCCACTTGGGCTCAATGCCAGTCAGGGTTGCATCTCATGCCCATCCCTTCTACGTGTTGCTCAAAGACTTTGGTAGTCAAAGGCTTAGTAAAGGGATCTGCCAAATTGTCTGCAGAGGCTATCTTGGTAATAGCAATATCACCTCTCTGCACAATCTCTCTGACTAAGTGATACTTCCTCTGTACATGCTTTTGGCTTTTATGGCTTCTGGGTTCCTTTGACTGAGCGACTGCCCCGCTGCTGTCACAGTAAACTGTGAGTGGCTGTCGTGCCAAAGGTACCACCCCAAGTTCCAAAAGGAATCTTTTAAGCCATACTGCTTCCTTAGCTGCTTCACAAGCTGCTACATATTCAGCCTCCGAGGTTGAATCAGCGGTACATTCTTGTTTTATACTCCTCCAGCTTATAGCTCCACCTCCAAGCATAAATACATAACCAGAGGTGGATTTCCTAGAATCCTTATCTGACATAAAGTCAGAATCTGTGTATCCGACTGGAATCAACTCATCACTGCTATAAATCAACATGTAATCTCTAGTCCTTCTCAAGTATTTGAGAATACATTTTACAGCAGTCCAATGTTCAGGTCCTGGATTAGATTGATATCTGCTGACTAGGCCCACTACATAACAGATATCTGGTCTACTACATAACATAGCATACATGAGGCTACCAACAGCCGAAGCGTATGGTATCGACCTCATTTGCTCCTTTTCCTCGGGTGTCTTAGGACACTGATCCTTGGAAAGGTGCACTCCATGCCTGAAAGGTGTGATACCCTTCTTGGAGTCTTGCATTGCAAACCGTACTAGCACCTTATCTATGTATGCAGCTTGGGATAAGCCAATCATCCTATTTTTCCAGTCTCGATAGAGTTTGATCCCTAGGATGTAGCTAGCTTCTCCCAAGTCCTTCATATCAAAAGTCTTGGCTAACCAAACTTTTACCGTTGATAACATTCCTATGTCTTTCCCGAGGAGAAGGATGTCATCGACATATAAAACCAGAAAAACTACCCTGTCACCTTCACTTTTCATGTACACACATGACTCATCCGGATTTTGACAAAAACCAAATGACTTGATTGCTTGGTCAAAACGGATATTCCAGCTTCGGGATGCCTGCTTCAGTCCATAAATAGACTTCTGCAACTTGCAAACTTTTTGCTCCTGGTTTTTAGCTATAAAACCGTCTGGCTGCACCATATAGATGTCTTCCTCAAGATGGCCGTTGAGAAAAGCCGTCTTGACATCCATTTGCCAAATCTCGTAATCGAGATGAGCCGCAATGGATAAGAGTATCCGGATGGATTTGAGCATGGCTACTGGCGAGAAGGTTTCCTCATAATCGATCCCTTCTTTCTGAGTATATCCTTTCGCAACAAGCCTAGCCTTATAGGTCTCCACTCTTCCATCTGGTCCTCTTTTTCTCTTGTAGACCCACTTGCACCCAATAGGTTTAATATTGGCAGGCAAGTCCACAAGTGTCCAGACCTGATTTGAGTACATAGACTCCATCTCAGCTTTCATAGCATCTTGCCAGCGTCCCGAGTCTAAGTCATTTATTGCTTCATCATAGTTAGAGGGATCTTGTTCTGGCTCTTCTGGGATTGCTTCATAAGATTCTCCCAAGAATGAGAACCTGTCAGGGGGTCTGACAATCCTCCCACTACGACGAGGTACTGGTGTAACTACTAGGTCTGGTAAGGGCGGTTCTTCCTCAAGTCCGGTCATACTTGGATTTGGAATTGATTGCTCCTGAATCTCTTCCAAGATCACCTTTTCTAAAAATTTCTGGTCCATCATATAATCTTCCTCAAGAAAAACCGCATTGGTGCTGACCAGCACTTTCTGCTCTCTGGGATTATAGAATAACCAACCTTTAGTTCCTTTAGGATATCCTACAAATGTGCATACTTCCGACTTCGCTTCCAACTTATCCGTCTTAACCTTGAGCACGTGTGCTGGACAACCCCAAATGTGTAAATGTTGCAGACTAGGCTTTCGCCCAGACCACAATTCTCGGGGAGTCTTGGGTATAGACTTAGATGGTACGAGGTTTAGTATGTACATTGTAGTATCCAAAGCATATCCCCAAAAGGATATAGGTAATCTTGAGAAACTCAGCATAGACCTAATCATATCTAAAAGAGTCCGGTTCCTTCTTTCTGCTACTCCATTCTGTTGAGGCATACCAGGAGCAGACAACTGGGATAGAATCCCATTTTCTGATAAGTAACCCATAAAATCAGCAGAGAGATATTCCCCTCCTCGATCTGATCGAAGAGTCTTGATACTCTTACCTAATTGCTTTTCCGCTTCCGCTCGAAATTCTTTGAACTTTTCAAAAGCTTCGGACTTGCGGTGCATAAGGTATATGTAACCATATCTTGAGTAATCATCTGTGAAAGTGATGAAGTACTCATATCCTCCTCTGGCCCTGACATTAATGGGTCCGCAGACATCAGTATGCACTAATTCCAATAAATCTTTGGCCCTATTACCCTTAGCTGAAAAGGGTCTTTTAGTCATTTTACCTTCCAAACAGGACTCACAGATAGGCATTGGTTCTACCACCAATGAAGGTAAGATACCATCTTTCACTAGCCTCTCAATCCTGTTAAGGTTTATATGACCTAGCCTCAGGTGCCAAAGTTTTGTTGGATTAGATGAAGGTGACTTTCTCTTTAATGATGATCTACTAATTGTTTCAGTATCATGTATCTCATACATCGTGGGAGTTAACAAATAAAGTCCATTGGTTACCTTGCCAGAACATATGAAAGTACCATTCCTCTTTATGACAACTTCAGTACCAAAAGTAATAGAATAACCTTTATTCACCAAACTAGAGACTGAAATTAAATTCCGCCTTAAAGACGGTACATATAATGTTTCTGACAAAACCAATTTCTTATTTGAAAAACATAAAGTAATGACTCCTACTGAAACAGCCTCCGCCTTAGCGTCAGATCCTAGGTTGACAATGATTTCTCCATCACTTAGCCTCCTGGTTTCCCTGAACCCCTGCAACGTATTACATATGTGATTAGTTGCCCCGGAATCCACACACCAGGATTCTGAAGTACCAGTTGCAAAACTAACTTCAGATATAAGTGACTCAATCATACCTGGGGTCTTTTTCTTAGACAGATATTCTGGACAATTCCTCTTCCAATGTCCTGTCTTACCACAATGGAAACACTTTCCTTTTGTCCCTGAACCCTTAGCTTTAGCCACGCCACCAGTTGGACCATTCTCCACCTTAGGACCCTTTGGAACTGATTTCTTTTTGCCTTTCCGCCCTTTGCCTTTCGGCTTGGACTTGGCATCTGACTTTTCTGTCATTAAGGCAGTTGGTTTCTTCTTCATAATCCCTTCAGTTGCTACCAGCTGACTAGATAGCTCAGCTAGAGTCAGATTCATTTTATTCATATTATAATTGACCTTGAAATTGTTGAATGACTCTGGTAGTGACTCAAGGATTATGTCAATCTGCGATTCTGCATCAATCGCAGCTCCCAGTACATCTAACTCATTTAATGAGTCCATCATTTTCAACATGTGTTCCTGTACTGATGTACCTTCAGCCATCTTGGTGCTAATAAGCACCCTCATGGCTGCCTGCCTAGCAGGTCTGCCTTGTTCTGCAAACATCTCCTTTAAGTTCGATATCATATCATATGCAGTCTTATAAGATTGATGTTGATGTTGCAGCACACTAGACATGGATGCCAGAATGTAACATCGGGCCATCTCATCGTCTTTGGCCCATTTGGTGTAAAGGTCCTTTTCTGCTTCTGATGCATCTGGGCCAGGCTCTTCAAGGGGGTTTTTGGTAAGGACATATTTATATCCTGAAGCTGTCAGGACAATATCCAGATTCCGTTTCCAGTCTACATAGTTGGATCCCACCAACTTATTCTGGTTGAGGATGGTCGCAAGTGGATTGAAAGTATTCGAATTCATGCTTGTAATACTATAGCACATAACCATACATTCAATTAATGAATTTAAATAACATTAGGGTTTAGTATTCTACCAAATTTATGTGGGAATCCTCATAACCACAAAATTCAGAATACATCGGAATCCCAATCCTGCGGGGTATGCCTCCTTGGGGAGTGCAAATACCTCCTAGACTGGTGCGGATAAAAGTTGGTCAAAATTTGGATTAAGACTAACTATCCATGATCCCCTTCATTCATTACAATCTAGGTATCTCATACCAAATAATGTATGACTCCCGATTAGCTTTGGTTTCTAAAATACATGAGGCAAATCCTTAGGGATACTACATCATTATTTTAGTTAAGTGTGACCCACCAACTAGCATTGCATGACAACCGTTGTGGGTAGCTCCTCCTTGGGGAGTGGGCTCCCACCCCGTCTCATCAACACTATCCATAGGAGATCCATATCCAGTATCCAGATAAATACAAGCCCTCCGTGGGGAATGGCCATTCTCAAAATAGCGCAAGGCTAATACTTTCCTTACAATGGACCTATGGTGGAAAACCATGGGGATTTTTATATATATAGAAATGCCCCGCTCCCACTTAAAATTTTAGAGTTGAGGATTTCCTTATAGGTGTATGGGTCCATCAAATATAGGTATATATTCATCTCATGATAAGACCAATGATTGGTTCCAAGTCAAGTTATTTTAAGGAAAGTTCAGTTTCTATAATTAGTGTTACCAATAGATCCATCTCATGGGCCCACCAACTCTAATTAGAATTCTTTCCAAAAATTAATTTGATTTGACCAATTTTGGAATTTGCTATGTTTGGATCAGATATGGAAATACTCTAAAATAAGCATTCATCCATAAATAGAAAGTGCTATAACAATAAGACTAGTCCTCTCCTCCACATGACCCAGGCGGAAAAGACTTCTTGGACTTCTAGACTTTCCAAAACTTTGGGATTCCTCAAACTCTTTGGGCATCTCCAAAACACCTTTTGGTAATCTTCAAACTCTTTGATTAGGAGTCCAACTTCTCTTTCCTTCTTTGTTTCGGACATCTCCAGAATTTACAAATTTTAAAATTACATAAATTCCTATGTCTCTATAATGAGACTTACATGGTAGTCTAAACATGGAAATAAAAGGGCTATAGGGAAATTCACCATGCCTTGCCCTTTCACGGGAAACCAAGGAGACCATGATGCCCTTTACACTTAGCCACGAATAAACCAATAATTAAAAGGAAAGAAAAACATGTGGGTCATATGGAGAGGACATTATCACCTGCAAGTTAGTATCTCATACAACAAAGCATCTCACAAAACCAGGTTGCCAAACCACAATAGAAAAACAAGATGCCAAATATTTTGCCACCACGATACAAGACCCCCTACGCAACGGGGGTCCGGGGGCAGCGCCCCCGGCGGGGGTCGAGCTGCCCGGTCAGCTCGCGGGGTTCCAAGGGGCAGCGCCCCCGAAAAAAAAAAAAAAAAAAAAAAAAACAACAACAACTCAGACCAAGAACAAGATGATTCTGCCTAGGTTCGGCTAGCTGATCTGGTCCCTACGGTTAGCCAACAGACCTCTATAGCCATAGTGGTCACTTTGACTAACTGACTTGACGAACCCAGAAATTTGGGTTCTTTTCTGATTCGGCTCCTGCTGTACCCAATCACCTCTAATGATCTCAGTATGTTTTAATGGCATCTTATCATCCTCCTATTATGATTAAAACCTTTTGTGACTTTCCAAACATGTATCTACTACGAGAGCAAGCAAACCCAATAAACACTGATCCTATCATAGCCCTTGCTCTATCCTCTTCGCATCTCATGCGAAGATTAGAACAAGATTACTGATCTAACATGATTAGAGATGAGGTATGGCTCTGATACCAATTGTTGGAAGTAGGTGGGTCTCGTGGATAGATTTTCAAAACTTTTGACCCACTTGACACAGGGATCAACTATCCATAAGACCAAAACCCAATCCAGGATGCGTTACCCTCAATCTCGTGACCATGTACAGTAAAATTATACCAGCACTAAACATCCAAAATAACCTACGACATGCAAGAAGTAGATCATACCTTTGGAGACCCGCAGTGCTCTAATGGACTTCTTCAAGACCTCTTAGCCTTCCACGCTATGACCCCCGAATTGGATTTCTTTTCTCAAGAAGAACGGTGGAATCTTCAGGAGAAAATCCCAACTCGAGACTCCAAGGAACTAGAAGAAAGGAGAGGAGAGTAACTCGCGCAACTCTTGCACGAAAGGGTTTTGGGCGTGAGAGGAACTCTTTTGGACGTCCAAGGATATTTTATAGACTTCCAAATCTCTCCCTTGTCTAATTGAAATAGAAGTCTTACTTCCAAAGCAATTAGCAACTTTCTCCTTTCCAAACTCTTATTTCTAGAGTCCAAGTCGGATTAGTGTTTTCCAATATCTTGGGCTAGCGTGGGGACCACTAGGGATTCCTTAGAAAGCTGGCTCCAACTGGAACACCGCGACCCCACATCTCATGTGCAATCCGGGCCCACAGTTAATTGCAAATAACACCACTATATAAATGCAATTGCACTCCAGTCTTAGGAATAAATTACAATGAAGACCCTAAACTTCCCAATTACCACAAGTAGGCCCCTCTATCAATATCCGTGGATCAATTGGAATAAATCCGTCTCTTCTAATCTAAGTTCCACATCTTATTATCCTTGAGCCCCAATCAATCACAGTAATCATCAGTACCATCCAATTAACTCTTAATTGAGATGGGTGCGCACTTACTAATGACAAATCCATTAATTGGCACAAGGGGATAATAGAGATAGATTCCATCTTGATCATTCAACGTTCCCACAGTTCTACTACCATATACCCAAGACACCGAGGTGTTAACCTATAGTCGGTCTCACTCATTGGTGACTCAAAGCAAATGAATAGATAGAAACTTGAGTTCGTCAATGTCTCAGGATTGAGGGCCTATTGCTAGGGAATTATGAAAGCATACCTTATTATTGAGACGGAATACCATAAGGTGCATCTCATGGTCCTTCAATACATCCAATGTACCGGCACTATTGATCCAGAATCTTACATTCTGATGATCGAGACAAATCACACTATCTCATAGTGATCAAAGTGCTGCAACCTTATCAAATGAGATGCCCAGTCTCATTACTGGTTGTGAAGCTATTTAAGTATAAGATTTGTGACATATATCTCCCGCGTGTGGATCTCATCCATGCACATATATCACATCTAATATACTAATGGGACCCGGTTCAACTCATGAACCATTATGTCATACGTATTGGTCATGTGCATAAAGTAGTAAAATAACATTCATCTCATGAAAGTAAAGCATGATTTTATTGATAAATAAAGAAATTAATCAATTTATTACATCAACTAATGGATTGAGTCCACAAAAACTAACAATATCGAACATGGTTTAGTCCAAAGATTTTCTTTATCCAGAAATGATTTTGAATTAATATAGCAGCTCCCTGCAATCGTGCGCCATGCCCTTCGCAGCCATGGAGTCACAAACAGACAACTTCTCATCACAATTTCATCAAGTTTGGGAGAAAGATCTGAAATCCGGTTTTATCAACCTTATCAATTATGGAGCATCATGAATTTTGAAGAAGGAGATTTAATTTGCAAGAAATTCATTCCCTCTTTAAATGATTACGAACATCTCCTGTTTAATTATCCACCGCAGTGGTATGAATCTTATGAAGTCGCTACAAGGGAATATAGCTTAGAACGTCTCCAGCATTATGATCCAGCCTCTGATCAATATCAAAGATTTCTCAATTTAAGAGGACATCTCGAATTTGCAAGCACATATAGATATGTTTGGTGTGATGGTCGGCGAGTAATCTGTATTGCTAACGACCTTGCAGAACAGACTACAGTTATACAGCCTCCTTCTAAATCTAGACATCATGTATTAAATCAAATCCTCAATGCCTATGAAGATATTTCTTTTGACATTTCAAAAAAATCTCATGAAGAATTAATCCAGTTATTTCATGGTGAAATACGAAATAATAACTGGAATGATGAAGCAGAAAATACTGCAGAGATGACAGTATCCTTACAAGAATAAAGCTTCCTTTCCTCCAGACATATGCAGTCCAATGCCACTCAATTTTCCACAAAGTATCTTGGCGCAATTATGAAGATCTCCAACAATCATCCTGAAGAATAGTTGTTCAATGCATCCTTATCAAGCAAGGTCCCGTGCCCGAGACGAAGGCCACGTGATGCCGGCAAAAGCAACCACGTGTTGCCTCGGGACTTATCAACACTTTTCATCCCGACTTCAGAAATCATTAGAAAACAAGTACCCAAAACCCAACAAAAGTGGCTAAAGCCAACATCAAAAGCTCCTTTTGTATAAAATAAAAGGTAAAAGCTGAAGAAAGTACAAGATATGGGAAAATTATCAAGTATGAAGACAAAGACATTTCATCTCCGATGCAAACACGTGAACACGTGTCAAAAACTTGTAAAGTTATACTTCAAGAGAGTGCCACATGTAGTACCATGGATATTCTACAACAAAAAAGAAGAATCATGCAAGTAGTCTTACAGTATCGAACATTAAATTCAGTGTGAGCATGAATAGCAAATGAAATGTAAATGCAAGTGCAATCCAAGTGAAATGAAATGTGAATTCAGTTTAGAGTCACTATAAATAAACACATTCGGCTATGTGTAAATCCAACAGTTGGAAACCAGTCCAAAAATTTAGTCCATCCATCTCTTCCCATACACCCTCCACCCTTCCGTCCTATTTTGGTATTAGAGCCAAGTTGGTCCCCGGGAGTGTGTCATCAAGTCCACTTGTAATCAATTTTGATAATCAATAAAGTTGCTTTGTGAGTATTTCTTCACTTATTTTGGTTATGTTGTGCTTTACTGTTATTATTTAAAGAATTGCTGATTCAGAAGTAAGAGAGTCAAAAGTCTTAATACTTAGTTGTGGGTTTGTTATTATTGAGATATTTTAATCATATTCCGCTCGAAGCGCAGAGGTAGCCATTGTTATCGCCGTTGTTAAGCCGTGTGAAGGCGTTTTAAGGCGTGTTGTTGGTGTGTAAATCCTCAAAGCATTAGATACTCGTGGTGGATTTGGTTAAAATAACTCGGTAATACAAATTATGGCTAAGCTTATTAAGAAGCTTGTACTTTCTTCTTCCTTATCATCAAATTCCTTATCTTCCATGTCTATTAAAAATAGTGAAGAAATTAGCTATCATGATTTAGATCAAGTAATTTGTGACTGGACAATTCCAACTGTTCAAAAACATGAAGTTTATAAAGTGGGAAGTTTTCAATTAAAATCAAGTTATAAAATAAAAACTATTAAACGAACTGAATCCATTACTAGCAATATTCAGCATCTTTCTTTAATTAAGCCCCATGAAATAAAAGAATATGCTAAAACATATAATTATATCCATTTTGGCTTAGTGCAAGTTGCTCTAAAGCCTTTAACAAGACTTGGACTTAGAACAGAAGCTCTCATCTATGTCCAAGATACAAGACATAAAAAATTCAGTGATTCATTAATAGGAATGGTTGAATCAAGTTTGGCTAATGGCCCTACTTTCTTCAACTGTTTTCCCAATTTCTCTGTTTCTCTTACAGATCCAGGTGCACATGATGCCCTCACTTTAGCCATCCAGACAAAAGGTTTTGATTTGAATCCTCATAATCAAAATCTCGCCCTCGTTCATAGAGTTTATTATAAACTCATGAATTCAGTGGTCCCAGGCATAGCCTATTCAAATCAAGCTAAAGGTATGACTACCTTATTCCAAACCAATTTAAAAAATAAAGTTAATATTCCCAAACTCATACAGTGGAATGATATCAATTTATCAGGTAAATGGCTTTTAGAAAATGCTCAACCAGAAAAATCTAAAGAAAATCAAGACATAGAAACAATAATTGAACATGAAGATGGAAGTGTTGAAATAAATTTCCAAACAGATTTTCGAAATACAACTCCTACAGTTTATCAACCCTCTAAAAAGTCTTATTCTCATCCTCCTTCTGTTGTAGGCTCTTCCATACAGGAACCACCTCATATAGATTTGAGGCCTACAGGACTCGTTTATCCTTCTTATCAAGCTTCTCCATCTCATACATACAATCCTTCAGAATCCGATTTCAATATAAATGTTCTTGAAAGTTTTGAAGTTGATAAAGAAATGTTAAAAAAGAATTTAGCCGCTCATCCTTTGACAAAATCGTTCTTTCAATATATTTCGCCAGAACATAAAGACTTCTTAAAAGAAAAATGGTACAAATATATGTATGATAATGAAAGAAACATTTATTTCTTTGATTGGCTTAAATTAGCCATGAAGAAAAGGTATAATATAGAAGATTTATCCATAAATATGATAACAAAATTAAGTTCATCATGGATTATAGCTTCAACTAGTTCTTCTTCACAAAGAACTGAAGAATCTGTACATCCTCCTCTAAATCACATCATTTATAAAGATACTTCAACTGTACCTATAAAAGATGTGGCAAAAAACCAAGGAGATAAAGGTAAATCTGACTTTGTTTACAAATCAGACTTATGTCATGTTTTAGAACAAAATAATTATACAAATATCAACCTTCATACTATTGGTCAACAAACCAATAGAATTGAAGATAAAGTGGAAACTATTTTCAAAATCCATGAAGCATCCTCTTCTCAAAAAGTAATTGAGACACAAATTTTAGGTTTTCAGGGTGAAATCCTAAGGGATATAAAGTTAGAAAAGAAACCTTTAAAATTTTCTGATGAACTCATTAATGAATTATCACACAGTTTTACTAACATAAAACTTCAAGAAAATAAAGATCAAAAAGCTGAAAATTCTATAAATGTTTTAGGCTCAACTTCTAAAAATTCTAATTCTGGCTCCGATTCCGAAGCCATAGATTCTGAAGAAAATTCTCAAGAAGAACATCAAGATGATCAAAACCATCAAGACTCTCTACAACTCAATAAAATATTTAAAAGACAAAAACCAATTGTTACTACAGCTAAAACAAAAAATTATTATCCACGACTGACTCCAGTTGATCTTCAATTCGAAGAACAAGCTACTTTAAATGGTCTTAAATTTTAAAGCTCATCAATATATGAATGGAGTGTAGACGGATTATCTGAATATCAAATCAACCAAGTATGCCAGCAAATGATGATATATGCTTCTACTATCATAGCTGCCGGTAATGATCATAAACATGCAGTAAATGCAGTTGTCCTTGGATTTACTGGACAATTAAATGGCTAGTGGGAAAAATATTTATCAGATATAGAAAGACAATCTATTCTAAATGTAGTGAAAAGAGATCCATCCGAAAATCCTATCATTACCCCTCAAGGACAAATGATCCCTGATTCCGTTTATATGCTTATTAGCAATATAATTAAACATTTTGTTGAAATTATATGAATGTAGAAAAAAAATTAAAAACTCAATTAATTAATTTCTCATGCCCAACATTATCTGATTTTCGTTGGTATAAAGATGTTTTCTTATCAAAACTTTATACAATTGATTCAAGCAATTCAGAATTATGGAAAGAAAAATTTATATCAGGACTTCCTAAACTTTTTGCAGAAAAGGTTAGAGAAGAATTGATATCTGAAAACTATGGAAATTTGAATTATGCCATGTATACATATGGAGATCTAATCCAAAAAATTAATAAAGTTGGCTTTTCATTATGCAATGAGATCAAACTCAAACGGCAATTTGAAAATCAAAAAAGAATCAGTAAATATGAACTTGGTGATTTTTGTTATCAATTTGCATGGAAACATTAATTAGTCATTCAAGCGAAAAGAAAAAGCAAAATTTAAATAGAAATTATCGAAAAAGAAAGTCTAAACAATTTTCAGCACCACGATATTACATGCCTTCAAGAAGATATCATAAAAAATCCTTTCATCGAAATCCTTATAAAGAATCAAACAAATTTTATACGAAAGGAAATCCACCTTCTTCCTACCCTAAACAAAAACAAAAAGAAATACAGTGCTATAATTGCAAAGAAAAAGGCCATATAGCCCCTGATTACCCAAAACTAAAAGTTAAAATAGAAAAAGAACTCAAAACTATTTTAAAAGGACCCTCAGAAACATCTGATACAGACAATTCTTTTTCTCATTCTTCTGATACATGTCATTGCAATATATTTGATAGTGAAATTCACTATGAATTTGCTTCTTCTTCTTTATCCTTAAACGTGCTATCTGCCCCTGAAGAATTGGTGCTAGAAATGTTTAAAGATCTTAAAGATGAAGAATTAAAAAATAAATACTTTGAAAAAATACAGACAATAAATAAAGGCAATAAAAAAGGAAAAGCTACTAACATAAATACTTTACCTGAACAATTTAGCATTAAAACTGTCTTAGATAGATTAAGAGAGCAAAATGTTCCTCCTCACTTGTCAATTCCAGACCTTCATAAAGAAATTAATAATCAAAGGCAAGAAATAAATTTCTTAAAACAAAACTTAATTGAACTTCAAGACCTCAAACAACGAGTTGAGAATCTTGAATTTCACATACTAAAAACTTATTAAGAAAATCATGATAAAATTGAAAATGAAGAAGACTATAATGACATTGAAAATCAAGAAAACTTTGATGACAACTTAAAAAATTTCATAAATTCGTTATCCAGAAATCCATTTCAAAAATGGAAAACCCAAGTCACCATTTAGATCAAAAAATTCTCTATTAAGACCCTGTGCTTACTTGATAGTGGCGCAGATGTCAATGTCATAAGGAAAGGATTAATCCCAAGAAAATATTATCTAAAAACAAAAAATAACCTCAATCTAGCTACACGGCTAATAAAAAAACTCCTTATCAAATACAAATTAAATGATGTTAATGTTTGTAAAAATGAAATCTGCATAAAGACTAATTTCTTTTTAGGAAAGGATTTAAACAATGATGTTATCCTTGGAAATCCTTTTCTACAAATGTTACAGTCGTTTCAAATTGATTCTACAGGCCTTAAAACTGTCATAAATAATAAAGTATTAATTTTTGAATTTGAATAATTAAATCTAGTCTCAAATAAAATAAATCATCCCTCAGCTGACTTCATTTCAAATATTGCCATGTAATCCAGATTTTCAATTTTAAGTTCACATTCTTCTCCAGGGTTCCTTTGTCATTATGGCATCAAGTTCTAGCAAAAACAAAGCCCCTCTTCTTGAATCCAGCTCTTCCTCCAGACCAACATCCCAACAAATGACCATTCTTTCTTTCAATCCAGGAGTATCCATCACCTCTCAAGAACTTATCAATGCACATTGGAGTGCCATCCTTTCCGATAAAAGAAAAAATACTAGAAAAACCCTATCCAAACTTGCAAACCATATTAAGGATTTAGAAAGCCAAATTCGCATATGCCATAACCTCCATCAAAGAGCACTGTTATCTATTTATGCTGATGAAAAAACATCCAGAATCAACCTCCTGGAAAAGGTTAACACAACCCTTCCCGATGATCTTGCTGCAAGGATAAGAGAAAAAACTCTTTTTTGTCAGATCAAGGAGTGCTTAATGTTCAAAGTGCAATATATCAGTTGGGCAACTGGTTTTCCCAAGTTGTTCCTGCCATCACATGCAGTAGACATCTCTTATATCGAGCAAGGCCTAGTCCAAAGATTTTCTTTATCCAGAGATGATTTTGAATTAATACAGCAGCTCCCTGCAATTGTGCGCCATGCCCTTCGCAGCCTTGGAGTCATAAATAGACAGCTTCTTATCACAATTTCATCAAGTTTGGGAGAAAGATCTGAAATACGGTTTTATCAGCCTTATCAATTATGGAGCATCATGAATTTTGAAGAAGGAGATTAATTTGCAAAAAATTCATTCCTTCTTTAAATGATTACGAACATCTCCTGTTTAATTATCCATAGCAGTGGTATTAATCTCATGAAGTTGCTACAAGGGAATATAGCTTAGAACGTCTCCAGCATTATGATCCAGCCTGTGATCAATATCAAAGATTTCTCAATTTAAGAGGACATCTCGAATTTGCAAGCACATATAGATATGTTTGGTGTGACGGTCAGCGAGTAGTCTGTATTGCTGACGACCTTGCAGAACAAACTACAGTTATATAGCCTCCTTCTAAATCTGGACATCATGCATTAAATCAAATCCTCAATGCCTATGAAGATATTTCTTTTGACATTTCAGAAAAATCTCGTGAAGAATTAATCCAGTTATTTCATAGTGAAATACGAAATAATAACTGGAATGATGAAGCAGAAAATACTACAGAGATGACAGCATCCTTGCAAAAATAAAGCTTCCTTTCCTCCAGACGTATGCAATTCAATGACACTCAATTTTCCACAAAGTATCTTGATGCACTTATGCAGATCTCCAACAGTCATCCAGAAGAATACGTGTTAAATGCATCCCTATCAAGCAAAGTTCCCGTACCCGCGACCACAGCCACGTGATACTGGCAAAAGCAACCACGTGTTGCTTTGGGACTTATCGGCACTTTTCATCCGGACTGCATCAAGCCTCTTTGAATTAAAAATTCAAGAAACAAGTACAACAAAGTCAAAGAAAACAGCTAAAGCTAAAGCTATCAGATATAAAAATTCTTTGCATTAAATAATGAGCAAAAGTCAAAGCATACACCTAGGCTATCCTACATAAAGCATTTAGATCACCTCTTTTATCGGGATTTGTAAAGCACATACTCCAGCGACACATATGCCACATGCTTCAATACAATGAAACTTTTGTCAGACAGATCAAATCCAGTGCTAGCACCACCTGCAGCATTTACGGATATACAGCAAATGAAATGAAAATCCAGATGACAGACACTTGTAATGAAATGTAAATTCAGTTTGTAATTACTATAAATAGGCCTATGCAGCCTCTTGCACAGGCAACAGTTGGAAACCAGTCCAAAAATTCAATCCATCCATCTCTTCCCATACACCCTCCACCCTTCCGTCCCATTTTGGTATCAGAGCCAAGTTGGCCCCCGATAATGTGTCATCAAGTCCACTTGTAATCCGTTTTGATAATCAATAAAGTTGCTTTGTGAGTTTTTCTTCACTTATTTTGGTTATGTTGTGCTTTACTGTTGTTGTTTAAGTAATTGCTGATTCAGAAGTAAGAGACTCAAAAGTCTTAATACTTAGTTGTGTGTTTGTTATCACTGAGAAATTTTAATCATATTCCGCCGGAGCGCAGTGGTAGCCATTGTTATCACCATTGTTAAGCCGTATGAAGGCGTTTTAAGGCGTGTTGTTGGTGTGTAAATCCTCAAAGCATTAGATACTCGTGGTGGATTTGGTTAAAATAACTCGGTAATACAAATTATGGCTAAGCTTATTAAGAAGCTTGTACTTTCTTCTTCCTCATCATCAAATTCCTTATCTTCCATGTCTATTAAAAATAGTGAAGAAATTAGCTATGATGATTTCGATCAAGTTATTTGTGACTGGACAATTCTAACTGTTCAAAAACATGAAGTTTATAAAATGGGAAGTTTTCAATTAAAATCAAGTTATAAAATAAAAACTATTGAATGAACTGAATCCATTACTAGCAATATTCAGCATCTATCTTTAATCAAGCCCCAAGAAATACAAGAATATGCTAAAACATATAATTATATCCATTTTGGCTTGTTGCAAGTTGCTCTAAAGCCTCTAACAAGACTTGGACTTAGAACAGAAGCTCTCATGTATGTTCAAGATACAAGACATAAAAAATTCAGTGATTCATTAATAGGAATGGTTGAATCAAGTTTGGCTAATGGCCCTACTTTCTTCAACTGTTTTCCCAATTTCTCTGTTTCTCTTACAGATCTAGGTGCACATGAAGCCCTCACTTTAGCCATCCAGACAAAAGGTTTTGATATGAATCCTCATAATCAAAATCTCGCCCTCGTTTATAGAGTTTATTATAAACTCATGAATTCAGTTGTTCCAGGCATAGCCTATTCTAATCAAGCCAGAGGTATGACTACCTTATTCCAAACCAATTTAAAAAATAAAGTTAATATTCCCAAACTCATCCAATGGAATGATATTAATTTATCTGGTAAATGGCTTTTAGAAAATGCTCAACCAGAAAAACCCAAAGAAAATCAAAACATTGAAAACATAATTGAACATGAAGATGGAAGTGTTGAAATAAATTTCCAAACAGATTTTCGAAATACAACTCCTACAGTTTATCAACCCTCTAAAAAGTCTTATTCTCATCCTCCTTCTATTGTAGGTTCTTCCATACAGGAACCACCTCATATAAATTTGAGGCCTACAGGACTTGTTTATCCTTCTTATCAAGCTTGTCCATCTCATACATACAATCCTTCAGAATCCGATTTCAATATAAATGTTATTGAAAGTTTTGAAATTGATAAAGAAATGTTAAAAAAGAATTTAGCCGCTCATCCTTTGACAAAAGCTTTCTTTAAGAATATTTCTCCAGAACATAAAGACTTCTTAAAAGAACAATGGTACAAATATATGTATGATAATGAAAGAAACATTTATTTCTTTGATTGGCTTAAATTAGCCATGAAGAAAAGGTATAATATTGAAGATTTATCCATAAATATGATAACAAAATTAAGTTCATCATAGATTATAGCTTCAACCAGTTCTTCTCCTCAAAGAACTGAAGAATCTATACATCTTCCTCTACATCAAATTATTTATAAAGATACTTCAGCCGTACCCATAAAAGATGTTGCAAAAATCCAAGGAGATAAAGGTAAATCGGTCTTTGACTTATGTCATACAAATTCCTCATTTCAGTCTGATAACACGTATTTTTCTCCTTTGTTCTCCTTAAACGCTTTCAGCCCAAGAAGACATGCTTTTAGAAATGTTTAAAGACCTCAAAGAAGAAAAATTAAAAAATAAATATTTTGAGAAAATAAAAAAAATAACCAAAGCAAATAAAAAAGAAAAATCTTCTATTCCAAGTGTATCTAAACAGCTTAACATGAAAAATGTATTAAGAAAGCAAAAAGCTCTTCCTCATATATCTCTGCAAGATATTTATAAAGAAATTAATAATCAAAAGCAAGAAATAAAAGAATTGAAACAAAACTTAAATGAACTTCAAGAGCTTAAACAACGTTTTGAGAATCTCGAATTTCAAAAGGATAAAGATAATATAAAGCGACAAGAAAACTTTGAGGGAAAGTTTGTAAATTCTGTAACAAAAAATCCACTCCAACCATGGAAAACTCAAATTACAATTAAGATTAAGAACTTCTCTATTAAAGCACTCTGCTTACTAGATAGTGGCGCAGATGTTAATTTAATCAGAGAAGGATTAGTCCCAACAAAATATTATAAAAAAACCAAAAATAAACTCAGCCTAGCAACAGCTAATAATAAACTTCATATTCATTATAAAGTAAATAATGTCCATTGGGAATCCCTTTCTACAACTTCTACAGCCTTTTCAAATTAATTCATCAGGCCTTAAAATGATGAAAGACAATAAAGAATTACTGTTTGATTTTGTTGAGTCAACTCCCATGCAACATATCAATATTTTCCAAAATCAAACCTCATATAAAGAAAAACAAATTGCCTATCTTCAAGAAGATCTGAATTCTCTAAGAATAGAAGAAGGTTTACAAAAACTAGAATTTCAAAATGATTTAATATAATTTATAAAATCTCTTGAAAAAGAATGTTGATCTGACCTTCCTTTTGCCTTTTGGCACAGGAAACACCACACAGTTTCTCTTCCATGTATTGATAATTTTGATGAATCCCAAATTCCTACCAAAGCTCGTCCTATTCAGATAAATAAAGATCTTGTCCAATTATGTACAAAAGAAATCAATGATCTTCTTGATAAAAAGCTTATTCAAAAATCACAATCCGCTTGGAGTTGTGCAGTGGTTTATATAAATAAAGCGCCTGAATAAGAACGCGGTGTTCCCCGTCTTGTTATCAATTATAAGCCTTTAAATAAAGTCTTGAAATCCATAAGATATCCAATGCCAAATAAAACTGATCTAATTAATCGTCTAGCTGATGCCTTCCTTTTTTCCAAATTTGATCTTAAATCAGGATTTTGGCAAATTCAAATTACCCCCGCAGATAGATATAAAACTGCTTTTACAGTCCCATTTGGCCATTACGAATGGAATGTTATGCCATTTGGCTTGAAAAATGCTCCCTCCGAATTTCAAAGAATTATGAATAATATTTTTAATCCATATCAAGATTTTACACTAGTCTATATCGATGGAAACATTTAAATATTTTCAAAATCCATTTGTGACCATTGGAAACATTTAAATATTTTCAAAAAAGTTATTATCAAGAATGGACTTGCTTTATCTCAAAAGAAAATGAAGCTTTTGAAACAGAAATTCAATTTCTTGGTTTTATAATTTAAAAAGGAACTATTTCTCCAGTTCAACGAGTCATTAAGTTTGCCTCTCAATTTCCTGATGAAATTCTGAATAAAGAACAATTACAACGTTTTCTTGGATGCCTTAATTACGTCTCTGATTTTTATAAAGATCTTGCAAAGGAAAGAAAATTATTGCAGCTCCGTTTGACAAAAAATCCAGCAGAATGGTCACCTGCCCATACAAAAGCTATCAAAAAAATCAAGCAAAAAGTCAAAAATTTACCTTGCTTAACTATCCCTCATCTAGATTTATTAAAAATAGTTCAAACCGATGCCTCTGAAGTAGGTTTTGGTGGCATTCTCCTACAACAAAATGCTCTTGGAAAAGAAGAAATCCTTCGTTTCACATCTGGAACATGGACACCCACGCAACAGAATTATTCAACTATTAAAAAGGAAATCCTATCCATAGTAAATAGTATAATGAAGTTCCAAAGTGATTTATTAAATAACAAATTCTTATTAAGAATAGATTGTAAATTTGCTAAAGAAATTTTAGAAAAAGATGTTAAAAATCTTGCTGCTAAGCAAATCTTTGCTCGATGGCAAGCTTTATTAGCTATATTTGATTTTGACATTGAGTATATTGCAGGTAAAAATAATTCCCTTCCTGATTTTTTATCTCGTGAGTTTTTACAGGGACAAAAGAATGAGGCCTCAACAGACTAGACCTTTTAGGTCCCCTACGGATAAAGCTTATCCACCTATATCCAGAAAACCCAGTGGCAATTATCTTAAAAGATGGGGAGCAACCCATACTTCCAATATTCCTCACTTTTAAAACCCATCAAGCTCTGCAATGAGAAAACCTCAAGCTTCTCAAAACCAATATTTTATCCCAAAACCACCATTGAGAATGTTTACTTTAAATGACACCTTTTATACAGACACCTTTCCTATGGAACATATTATCCAGACCCTATTCACTCCAGACCATTTCTTTTTTCAACCTCTTGATTATAAAACTTATGAACAAATCCTTATTCGGACTGGCAGCTGCACTATCGACCATACCGATAGCTCTAAAAACTCATATTTAAACGCTTTACCATCCCATATTAACATCCTATATTCAAAAATCAAGATTATGCATATCCTGTTTGCAGATGATTGGGGACAACCTCTTCATATGCCTCAACGGATTGATTCAGACCTTATTTTTAACTATTATGACTATATTTCTGCCTGGGAAGCTATTCTCTATTATCAAAATTCATCCTTCCAGTACTCCTGGTTTATTCGGTTTAAATCCAACTTCCATAAAATACCAATGTGGTCTTTTACACAATTTTGGATACCATTCGGAGCCACTAAAGATCTTCTTCCTCAAGCTCTTCTCCCTATTTTTGAATCCTATTCAATATCATATAAAGCCTCTCTCAAATCAGAAGAAAAAAACCTCTACCAATATCTACAGCTTGCAACAAAACCTTATATCACCATGCAATTTTATTGCAAGCATGAAATCCCATGGATCCTGAAATGGAATTTTTATAAAGAAATGGACTTCGGTCCACCAGTTCTATCTAGAGTCATGTATATCAAATTTTGGCATCAATTTGATTATACCACAATCCTATAGCAATATTCTGCTGATCAAGCTATAAAGCCATCCTTTTCGGAAATTCTCAGAACTCTAGAAAAAGTGAAAGAACGGCCTTCTCCAATAAGCAATCCAGACAAACAGAAAAATTCATGTTCAACTTCCACTTCTACACTTCTTGCAGTGGCAGATCTACTTCAGCTCAAAAAAGATCTCCAAAAAGAAATTATGGAACAAATACAGAAAGAAAGATCCTTTGAAAACTCGCCATTAAGCTTCGGTCAATAGTTACATCATCTTTGGGCTGATGATAATCCCTTTGAAAATATTGCTCCTGAAGCAAATATAGATGCAGAAGAGACAAAAAGTGATAATGAAGGATTTATCTCTATCCGAAGAAAAGGAAAAAAATAAAGCCTCGACAATTGTTTAATGCATTTTTATCAAGCAAGTTCCCGTGCCGAGACTAAGGCCACGTGATACAGACAAAAGCAACCACGTGTTGCCTCGGGACTTATCGACACTTTTCATCCCGACATCATAAAGCATTAAATATTAAAAAACAAGGACTCAAAAGCCAACAAAAGTGGCTAAAGCTAACATCAAAAGCTCCTTTTGTATAAAGTAAAGAGTAAAAGTTGAAGAAAGTACAAGATATGGGAAAATTATCAAGTATGAAGACAAAAACATTTCATCTCCGATGCAAACACGTGAACACGTGTCAAAAACTTGCAAAAAGTTACACTTCAAGAGAGTGCCACAAGCAGTACCATGGATATTCTACAGCAGAAAAGAAGAATCATGCAAGTAGTCTTACAGTATCGAACATTAAATTCAGCGTGAGCATGAATAGCAAATGAAATGTAAATGCAAGTGCAATCCAAGTGAAATGAAATGTAAATTCAGTTTAAAGTCACTATAAATAGACACATCCGGCTATGTGCAAATCCAACAATTGGAAACCAGTCCAAAAATTCAATCCATCCATCTCTTCCCACACACCCTCCACCCTTCAGTCCAGATATTCAGTCCATCCATCTCTTCCCATACACCCTCCACCCTTCCATCCCATTTTGGTATAAGAGCCAAGTTGGCCCCGGGAGTGTGTTATCAAGTCCACTTGTAATTAGTTTTGATTATCAATAAAGTTGCTTTGTGAGTGTTTCTTCACTTATTTTGGTTATGCTTTACTGTTACTATTTAAGGAATTGCTGATTCAGAAGTAAAAGAGTCAAAAGTCTTAATACTTAGTTGTGTGTTTGTTATTATTGAGAAATTTTAATCATATTCCGCCCGGAGCGCAGAGGTAGCCATTGTTATCACCATTGTTAAGCCGTGTGAAGGCGTTTTAAGGCATGTTGTTGGTGTGTAAATCCTCAAAGCGTTAGATAGTCGTGGTGGATTTGGTTAAAATAACTCGGTAATACAAATTATGGCTAAGCTTATTAAGAAGCTTGTACTTTCCTCTTCCTCATCATCAAATTCCTTATCTTCCATGTCTATTAAAAATAGTGAAGAAATTAGCTATGATGATTTCGATCAAGTTATTTGTGACTGGACAATTCCAACTGTTCAAAAACATAAAGTTTATAAAATGGGAAGTTTTCAATTAAAATCAAGTAATAAAATAAAAACTATTCAGGAACCACCTCATATAAATTTGAGGCCTACAGGACTTGTTTATCCTTCTTATCAAGCTTCTCCATCTCATACATACAATCCCTCAGAAGCTGATTTCAATATAAATGTTATTGAAAGTTTTGAAATTGATAAAGAAATGTTAAAAAAGAATTTAGCCGCTCATCCTTTGACAAAAGCTTTCTTTAAAAATATTTCTCCAGAACATAAAGACTTCTTAAAAGAAAAGTGGTATAAATATATGTGTGATAATGAAAGAAACATTTATTTCTTTGATTGGCTTAAATTAGCCATGAAGAAAAAATATAATATTGAAGATTTATCCATAAATATGATAACAAAATTAAGTTCATCATGGATTATAGCTTTAACCAGTTCTTTTCCCCAAAGAACTGAAGAATCTATACATCCACCCCTACATCAAATCATTTATAAAGACACCTCAGCCGTACCCATAAAAGATGTTGCAAAAATTCAAGGAGATAAAGGTAAATCTGACTTTGTTTACAAATCAAACTTATGTCATGTTCTAGAACAAAATAATTATACAAATATCAACCTTCATACTATTGGTCAACAAACCAATAGAATTGAAGATAAAGTAGAATCTATTTTCAAAATCCATGAAGCATCCTCTTCTCAAAAAGAAATTAAGACACAAACTTTATGTTTTCAGGGTGAAATCCTAAGGCATAAAAAGTTAGAAAAGAAACCTTCAAAATTTTCTGATGAACTCATTAATCAATTATCACATAGTTTTACTAACATAAAACTTCAAGAAAATAAAGATCAAAAACCTGAAAAATTTATAAATGTTTTAGGCTCAACTTCTAAAAACTCTAATTCTGGCTTCGATTCCGAAGCCATAGATTCTGAAGAAAATTCTCAAGAGGAACATCAAGATGATCAAAACCATCAAGAATCCCTTCAACTCAATAAAATATTTAGAAGACAAAAACCAATTGTTACTACAGCTAAAACAAGAAATTATTATCCACGACCAACTCCAGTTGATCTTCAATTCGAAGAACAAGTTACTTTAAATGGTCTTAAATTTGAAAGCTCATCAATATATGAATGGAGTGTAGACGGATTATCAGAATATCAAATTATCCAAGTATGCCAGCAAATGATGATATATGCTTCTACTATCATAATTGCCGGTAATGATCACAAACATGCAGTAAATGCAGTTGTCCTTGGATTTACTGGACAATTAAATGGTTGGTGGGAAAAATATTTATCAGACATAGAAAGACAAGCTATTCTAAATGCAGTAAAAAGAGATCCATCCGGAAATCCTATCATTACCCCTCAATGACAAATGATCCCTGATTCCGTTTATATGCTTATTAGCAACATAATTAAACATTTTGTTGGAAATTATATGAATGTAGAAGAAAAATTAAAAACTTAATTAATTAATTTATCATGCCCAACATTATCTGATTTTCGTTGGTATAAAGATGTTTTCTTATCAAAACTTTATACAATTGATTCAAGCAATTCAGAATTCTGGAAAGAAAAATTTATATCAGGTCTTCCTAAACTTTTTGCAGAAAAGGTTAGAGCAGAATTAATATCCGAAAATTATGGAAATTTGAATTATGCTATGTATACATATGGAGATTTAATCCAAAAAATTAATAAAGTTGGATTTTCATTGTGTAATGAAATCAAACTCAAACGGCAAATTGAAAATAAAAAAAGAATCAGTAAATATGAACTTAGTGATTTCTGTTATCAATTTGGCATGGAGCCATTAATTAGTCCTTCGAGCCAAAATAAAAAGAACAATTTAAAAAGAAATTACCAACAAAGAAAATCAAAACAATTTACAACACCACAATATTATATGCCCTCACGAAGATATCATAAAAAATCCTTTCATCGCAGTCGTTATAAAGAAACAAACAAATCTTTTATAAAAGAAAAACCATCTTCTTTTTACCATAAACAAAAACAAAAAGAAATACAGTGCTACAATCGCAAAGAAAAACGCCATATAGCCCCTGATTGCCCACAATTAAAGGTTAAAACCGAAAAGGAATTAAAAATTATTTTAAAGGGTTCCTCAGTAACATCAGATACAGACAATTCTTCTGATACATGTCATTGCAAAATATTTGATAGTGAAATTCGGTATGAATCCGCTTCTTCTTTTTTATTCGTAAACCTGTTCTCTGCTTCTGAAGAATTGGTACTAGAAATGTTTAAAGATCTTAAAGATGAAGAATTAAAAAATAAATATTTTGAAAAAATGTAGACTATAAATAAAGGCAATAAAAAAGGAAAAGCTACTATACATACTTTACTTGAACAATTTAGTATTAAAACTGTTTTAGACAGATTAAGAGTACAAAATGTTCCTCCTCACCTGACAATTCCAGACCTTCATAAAGAAATTAATAATCAAAGGCAAGAAATAAATTTCTTAAAACAAAACTTAATTGAACTTCAAGACCTCAAACAAAGAGTTGAGAATCTTGAATTTCACATACTAAAAACTTATCAAGAAAATAATGGAAAATTTTAAAATGATGAAGACTATAATGACATTGAAAATCAAGAAAACTTTGATGACAGTTTAAAAATTTTCATAAATTCTTTATTCAGAATTCTATTTCAAAAATGGAAAACCCAAGTCACAATTCAGATCAAAAAATTCTCTATTAAGACCCTGTGCTTACTTGATAGTGGCGCAGATGTCAATGTCATAAAGGAAGGATTAATCTCGAGAAAATATTAGCTAAAAACAAAAAATAAACTCAATCTAGCTACGGCTAATAAAATACTCGTTATCAAATACAAATTAAATGATGTTTATGTCTGTAAAAACAAAATACACATAAAGACAAATTTCTTTCTAGAAAAGGATTTAAACAATGATGTTATCCTTGGAAATCCTTTTCTACAAATGTTACAGCCTTTTCAAATTGATTCTACAGGCGTTAAAACTGTCATAAATAATAAAGAATTAATTTTTGAATTTGAATAATTAAATCCAGTCTCAAATAAAATCAATCATCCCTCTGATGACTTTTTTTCAAATATTGCCATGTAGTCCAGATTTCAGTTTTAAGTTCACATTCTTCTCCAGGGTTCCTTTGTCATTATGGCGTCAAGTTCTAGCGAAAGCAAAGCCCCTCTTCTTGAATCTAGCTCTTCCTCCAGACCAACATCCCAACAAATGACCATTCCTTTTTTCAATCTAGGAGTATCCATCACCTCTCAAGAACTTATCAATGCTCATTGGAGTGCTATCCTTTCCAATAAAATAAAAAATACTAGAAAAACCTTATCCAAAATTGTAACCCATATCATGGATTTAGAAACCCAAATTCTGATGTGTCATAACATCCATCAAAGAGCACTGTTATCTACTTATGCTGATGAAAAAACATCCAGAATCAACCTCCTGGAAGAGGTTAACACAACCCTTCCCGATGATCTTGCTGCAAGGATAAGAGAAAAAATTCTTTCTTGTCAGATCAAGGAGCGCTTAATGTTCAAAGTGCAATATATCAGTTGGGCAACTGGTTTTCCCAAGTTGTTCCTGCCATCACATGCAGTAGACATCTCTTATATCGAACAAGGCCTAGTCCAAAGATTTTCTTTATCCAGAGATGATTTTGAATTAATACAGCAGCTCCCTGCAATTGTGCGCCATGCCCTTCGCAGTCTTCGAGTCACAAACAGACAGCTTCTTATCACAATTTCATCAAGTTTGGGAGAAAGATCTGAAATACGGTTTTATCAGCCTTATCAATTATGGTGCATCATGCAGTTTGAAAAAGGAGATTTAATTTGCAAGAAATGTAGTTCTTCTTTACATGATCACGAACATCTTCTTTTTAATTATCCACCTTAATGGTATGAATCTCATGAAGTTGCTACAAGAGCATATAGCCTAGAACGTCTCCAGCAATATGATCCAGCCTCTGATCAGTATCAAAGATTTCTCAATCTAAGAGGACATCTTGAATTTGCAAGCACATATCGATATGTTTGGTGTGATGGTCGGCGAGTAGTTTGCATTGCTGATGACCTTGCAGAACAAACTACAGTCATACTACATCCTTCTAAATCTAGACATAATGAATTAAATCAAATCCTCAATGCCTATGAAGATATTTCTTTTGACATTACTGAAAAGTCTCGTGAAGCATTAATCTAGTTATTTCATGGAGAAATGCAAAATAATAACTGGACTGATGAAGATAAAGAGGATGAATAAATGAAAGAATCCGTGCCCAAATAAAGCTTCTAATATTGACAACTGTTATCCAGTGAAATAATGACTCCATCCTTATCACAAAGCTTCCAGAAGAAGACTACGTAGTCACGTGGTACACTTATCTAAATTTCCATCACCACCATTGCCAAAAAGTGTCTTTATCTAGAAAGTACAAAACAAGGACAACCCTATTCATGAAGATGAGAAGCTTACCATGGTTCAAAGGTTCTTTGAAAAAGAAAAAGTCAACAAATGCGGCTTGCTACTATGCATCAAAAAAGTTATCCAATAAAAACAAGTTTGGATCTCTACTGGTGATAACATGAATCCCATACCAGTATGGAAACGTAACATGTATGCCTTCTTGACGATTCAATCCAGACATATGGAATCCAGCCACATGTAGCTTACCAGCATGCAGTAAATGAAATGTATACACAGACTAAATTATGTTGTAATGAAATGTAAATTCAGTTTGAACATATTATAAATAGACATGTCCAGCTGCTTGTCAAGGCAACAGTTGGAAACCAATCCTATCCAAAATTCAGTCCATCCATCTCTTCCCATACACCCTCCACCCTTCCGTCCCATTTTGGTATTAGAGCCAAGTGAGCCCCCGAGAGTGTGTCATCAAGTCCACTTGTAATCAGTTTTGATTATCAATAAAGTTGCTTTGTGAGTATTTCTTCACTTATTTTGGTTATGCTTTACTGTTGCGGTTTAAGGAATTGCTGATTCAGAAGTAAGAGAGTCAAAAGTCTTAATACTTAGTTGTGTGTTTGTTATTATTGAGAAATTTTAATCATATTCCGCCCGGAGCACAGAGGTAGCCATTGTTATCACCATTGTTAAGCCGTGTGAAGGCATTTTAAGGCGTGTTGTTGGTGTGTAAATCGTCAAAGTGTTAGATACTCGTGGTGGATTTGATTAAAATAACTCAGTAATACAAATTATGGCTAAGCTTATTAAGAAGTTTATACTTTCTTCTTCCTCATCATCAAATTCCTTATCTTCCATGTCTATTAAAAATAGTGAAGAAATTAGCTATGATGATTTAGATCAAGTTATTTGTGACTGGACAATTCCAACTGTTCAAAAACATGAAGTTTATAAAATGGGAAGTTTTTAATTAAAATCAAGTTAGAAAATAAAAACTATTGAACGAACTAAATCCATTACTAGCCATATTCAGCGTCTTTCTTTAATTAAGCCCCAAGAAATACAAAAATATGCTAAAACATATAATTATATCCATTTTGGCTTGGTGCAAGTTGCTATAAAGCCTTTAACAAGACTTGGACTGAGAATAGAAGCTCTCATGTATGTTCAAGATACAGGACATAAAAAATTCAGCGATTCATTAATAGGAATGGTTGAATCAAGTTTGGCTAATGACCCTACTTTCTTCAACTGTTTTCCCAATTTCTCTGTTTCTCTCACATATCCAGGTGCACATGAAGCCCTCACTTTAGCCATCCAGACAAAAGATTTTGATATGAATCCTCATACAAAATCTCGCCCTCGTTTATAGAGTTTATTATAAACTCATGAATTCAGTTGTTCTAAGCATAGCCTATTCTAATCAAGCCAGAGGTATGACTACCTTATTCTAAACCAATTTAAAAAACAAAGTTAATATTCCCAAACACATCCAATGGAATGATATTAATTTATCCGGTAAATGGCTTTTAAAAAATGCTCAACCAGAAAAACCTAAAGAAAATCAAGACATTTAAAACATAATTGAACATGAAGATGGAAGCGTTGAAATAAATTTCCAAACAGATTTTTGAAATACAACTCCTACCGTTTATCAACCCTCTAAAAAGTCTTATTCTCATCCTCCTTCTGTTGTAAGAGCTTCCATACAGGAACCACCTCATATAAATTTGAGGCCTACAGGACTTGTTTATCCTTCTTATCAAGCTTCTCCATCTCATACATACAATCCCTCAGAAGCTGATTTTAGTATAAATGTTATTGAAAGCTTTGAAATTGATAAAGAAATGTTAAAAAAGAATTTAGCAGCTCATCCTTTGACAAAAGCTTTCTTTAAAAATATTTCTCCTGAACATAAAGACTTCTTAAAAGAAAAGTGGTATAAATATATGTGTGATAATGAAAGGAAAATTTATTTCTTTGATTGGCTTAAATTAGCCATGAAGAAAAGATATAATATTGAAGATTTATCTATAAATAAGATAACAAAATTAAGTTCATCATGGATTATAGCTTCAACCAGTTCTTCTCCCCAAAGATCTGAAGAATCTATACATCCACCCCTACATCAAATTATTTATAAAGACACCTCAGCCATGCCCATAAAAGATGTTGCAAAGATCCAAGGAGATAAAGGAAAATCTGACTTTGGTTACAAATCAGACTTATGTTATATTTTAGAATAAAATAATTATAAAAATATCAACCTTCATACTATTGGCCAACAAACTAATAAAATTAAAGATAAAGTAGAAACTATTTTCAAAATCCATGAAGCATCCTCTTCTCAAAAAGTAATTAATACACAAACTTTAGGTTTGCAGGGTGAAATCCTAAGGGATATAAAGTTAGAAAAGAAATCTTTAAAATTTTCTGATGAACTCATTAATCAACTATCACACAGTTTTACTAACATAAAACTTCAAGAAAATAAAGATAAAAAAGTGGAAAAATCTATTAATGTTTTAGGCTCAACTTCTAAAAACTCTAATTCTGGCTCCGATTCCGAAGCCATAGATTCTGAAGAAAATTCTCAAAAGGAACATCAACATGATCAAAACCATCAAGAATCCCTTCAACTCAATAAAATATTTAAAAGACAAAAACCAATTGTTACTACAGCTAAAACAAGAAATTATTATCCACGACCGACTCCAGTTGATCTTCAATTCGAAGAACAAGCTACTTTAAATGGTCTTAAATTTGAATGCTCATCAATATATTAATGGAGTGTAGACAGATTATCTAAATATCAAATCATCCAAGTATGCTAGCAAATGATGATATATGCTTCTACTATCATAGCTGCTGGTAATGATCACAAACATGCAGCAAATGCAGTTGTCCTTGGATTTACTGGACAATTAAATGGTTGGTGGGAAAAATATTTATCAGACATAGAAAGACAAGCTATTCTAAATGCAGTAAAAAGAGATCCATCCGGAAATCCTATCATTACCCCTCAATGACAAATGATCCCTGATTCCGTTTATATGCTTATTAGCAATATAATTAAACATTTTGTTGGAAATTATATGAATGTAGAAGACAAATTAAAAACTCAATTAATTAATTTATCATGCCCAACATTATCTGATTTTTGTTGGTATAAAGATGTTTTCTTATCAAAACTTTATACAATTGATTCAAGCAATTCAGAATTCTGGAAAGAAAAATTTATATCAGGTCTTCCTAAACTTTTTGCAGAAAAGGTTAGAGCAGAATTAATATCCGAAAATTATGGAAATTTGAATTATGCTATGTATACATATGGAGATTTAATCCAAAAAATTAATAAAGTTGGATTTTCAATGTGTAATGAAATAAAACTCAAACGGCAAATTGAAAATCAAAAAAGTATCAGCAAATATGAACTTGGAGACTTTTGTTATCAATTTGGCATGGAGCCATTAATTAGTCCTTTGAGCCAAAAGAAAAAGGACAATTTAAAAAAAAATTACCAACAAATAAAATCTAAACAATTTGCAACACCACGATATTATATGCCCTCACGAAGATATCATAAAAAATCCTTTCATCGCAGTCGTTATAAAGAAAGAAACAAATCTTTTATAAAAGAAAAACCATCTTCTTTTTACCATAAACAAAAACAAAAAGAAACACAGTGCTATAATCGCAAAGAAAAACGCCATATAGCCCCTGATTGCCCACAATTAAAGGTTAAAACCGAAAAGGAATTAAAAATTATTTTAAAGGGTTCCTCAGTAACATCAGATACAGACAATTCTTCTGATACATGTCATTGCAAGATATTTGATAGTGAAATTCAGTATGAATCAGCTTCTTCTTCTTTATTCGTAAACCTGCTCTCTGCTTCTGAAGAATTGGTACTAGAAATGTTTAAAGATCTTAAAGATGAAGAATTAAAAAATAAATATTTCGAAAAAATCCAGACTATAAATAAAGGCAATAAAAAAGGAAAAGCTACTATACATACTTTACCTGAACAATTTAGTATTAAAACTGTTTTAGACAGATTAAGAGAACAAAATGTTCCTCCTCACCTGACAATTCCAGACCTTCATAAAGAAATTAATAATCAAAGGCAAGAAATAAATTTCTTAAAACAAAACTTAATTGAACTTCAAGACCTCAAACAAAGAGTTGAGAATCTTGAATTTCACATACTAAAAACTTATCAAGAAAATAATGGAAAAATTGAAAATGACGAAGACTATAATGACATTGAAAATCAAGAAAACTTTGATGAAAGTTTAAAAATTTTCATCAATTCTTTATCCAAAAATCCATTTCAAAAATGGAAAACCCAAGTCACAATTCAGATCGAAAAATTCTCTATTAAGACCCTGTGCTTATTTGGTAGTGGCGCAGATGTCAATGTCATAAGGGAAGGATTAATCCCGAGAAAATATTATCTAACAATAAAAAATAAACTCAATCTGGCTACGGCTAATAAAAAACTCCTTATCAAATACAAATTAAATGATGTTTATGTCTGTAAAAACGAAATACACATAAAGACAAATTTCTTTCTAGGAAAGGATTTAAACAATGATGTTAACCTTAGAAATCCTTTTCTACAATGTTACAGCCTTTTCAAATTGATTCTACAGGCCTTAAAACTGTCATAAATAATAAAGAATTAATTTTTGAATTTGAATAATTAAATCCAGTCTCAAATAAAATCAATCATCCCTCTGATGACCTCATTTCAAATACTGCCATGTAATCCAGATTTCAGTTTTAAGTTCACATTCTTCTGCAGGGTTCCTTTGTCATTATGGCATCAAGTTCTAGCAAAAGCAAAGCCCCTCTTCTTGAATCCAGCTCTTCCTCCAAACCAACATCCCAACAAATGACCATTCCTTTTTTCAATCCAGGAGTATCCATCACCTCTCAAGAACTTATCAATGCTCATTAGAGCGCTATCCTTTCCAATAAAAGAAAAAATACTATAAAAACCTTATCAAAAATTGTAATCCATATCAAGGATTTAGAAACCCAAATTCTGATGTGTCATAACATCCATCAAAGAGCACTGTTATCCACTTATGCTAATGAAAAAACATCCAGAATCAACCTCCTGGAAAAGGTTAACACAACCCTTCCAGATGATATTGCTGCAAGAATAAGAGAAAAAACTCTTTCTTGTCAGATCAAGGAGCGCTTAATGTTCAAAGCACAATATATCTGCTGGGCAACTGGCTTTCCCAAGTTGTTCCTGCCATCACATGCAGCAGACATTTCTTATATCGAGCAAGGCTTAATCCAAAGATTTTCTTTATCCAGAGATGATTTTGAATTAATACAGCAGCTCCCTGCAATCGTGCGCCACGCCCTTCGCAGCCTTGGAGCCACAAACAAAAAACTTCTTATCACAATTTCATCAAGCTTGGGAGAAAGATTTGAAATCCGGTTTTATCAACCTTATCAATTATGGAGCATCATGAATCTTGAAGAAGGAGATTTAATTTGCAAGAAATGCAGTTCTTCTTTAAATGATCACGAACATCTCCTTTTTAATTATCCACCTCAATGGTATGAATCTTATGAAGTTGCTACAAGAGAATATAGCTTAGAGCATCTCCAGCATTATGATCCAGCCTCAGATCAATATCAAAGATTTCTCAATTTAAGAGGACATCTTGAATTTGCAAGCATATATAGATATGTCTGGTGTGATGGTCGAAGAGTAGTTTGCATTGCTGACGACCTTGCAGAACAAACTACAATTATACAGCATCCTTCTATATTTGGACATAATGAATTTCATCAAATCCTCAATGCTTATAAAGATAAACAGAATCAGGGATCATTTGTCCTTGAGGGATAATGATAGGATTTTTGGATGAATCTTTTTTAACTGCATTTAGAATAGCTTGTCTTTCTATGTCTAATAAATATTTTTCCCACCAGCCATTTAATTGTCCAGTAAATCTAAGGATAGCTGCATTTGCTGCATGTTTGTGATCATTACCGGCAGCTATGATAGTAGAAGCATATATCATCATTTGCTGGCATACTTGGATGATTTGATATTCAGATAATCCGCCTACACTCCATTCATATATTGATGAGCTTTCAGATTTAAGACCATTTAAAGTAGCTTGTTCTTCGAATCCAAGATCAACTGGAGTCGGTCGTGGATAATAATTTTTTGTTTTAGCTGTAGTAACAATTGGTTTTTGTTTTTTAAAAATTTTTTTGAGTTGAAGAGATTCTTGATGGTTTTGATCATCTTGATGTTCCTCTTGAGAATTTTCTTCAGAATCTATGGCTTTGGAATCGGAGTCAGAATTATAGTTTTTAGAAGTTGAGCCTAAAACATTTATAGATTTTCCCGCTTTTTGATCTTTATTTTCTTGAAGTTTTATGTTAGTAAAACTGTGTGATAGTTGATTAATGAGTTCATCAGAAAATTTTAAAGGTTTATTCTCTAACTTTATATCCCTTAGGATTTCACCTTGAAAACCTAAAGTTTGTGTCTTAATTACTTTTTGAGAAGAGGATGCTTCATGGATTTGGAAAATAGTTTCTACTTTATCTTCAATTCTATTGGTTTCTTGGCCAATAGTATGAAGGTTGATATTTGTATAATTATTTTGTTCTAAAATTTGACATAAGTCTGATTTGTAAACAAAGTCAGATTTTCCTTTATCTCCTTGGATTTTTGCAACATCTTTTATGGGTACGGCTAAGGTGTCTTTATAAATGATTTGATGTAGGGGTGGATCTATAGATTCTTCAGTTCTTTGGGGAGAAGAACTGGTTGAAGCTATAATCCATGATGAACTTAATTTTGTTATCATATTTATGGATAAATCTTCAATATTATATCATTTCTTCATGGCTAATTTAAGCCAATCAAAGAAATAAATGTTTCTTTCATTATCACACATATATTTATTCCACTTTTCTTTTAAGAAGTCCTTATGTTCTGGAGAAATATTTTTAAAAAAAGCTTTTGTCAAAGGATGAGCGGCTAAATTCTTTTTTAACATTTCTTTATCAATTTCAAAACTTTCAATAATATTTATATTGAAGTCAGCTTCTGAGGGACTGTATGTATGAGATGGAGAAGCTTAATAAGAAGGATAAACAAGTCCTGTAGGCCTCAAATTTATATGAGGTGGTTCCTGTATGGAAGCTCCTACAACAGAAGGAGGATGAGAATAAGACTTTTTAGAGGGTTGATAAACAGTAGGAGTTGTATTTCGAAAATCTATTTGGAAATTTATTTCAACGCTTCCATCTTCATGTTCAATTATGTTTTCAATGTCTTGATTTTCTTTAGGTTTTTCTGGTTGAGCATTTTTTAAAAGCCATTTACCGGATAAATTAATATCATTCCATTGGATGAGTTTGGGAATATTAACTTTATTTTTTAAATTGGTTTGGAATAAGGTAGTCATACCTTTTGCTTGATTTGAATAGGCTATGCCTGGAACAACTGAATTCATAAGTTTATAATAAACTCTATAAACGAGGGCGAGATTTTGATTATGAGGATTCATATCAAAACCTTTTGTCTGGATGGCTAAAGTGAGGGCTTCATGTGCACCTGGATCTATAAGAGAAACAGAGAAATTGGGAAAACAGTTGAAGAAAGTAGGGCCATTAGCCAAACTTGATTCAACCATTCCTATTAATGAATCACTAAATTTTTTATGTCTTGTATCTTGAACATACATGAGAGCTTCTATTCTCAGTCCAAGTCTTGTTAGAGTCTTTAGAACAACTTGCACCTAGCCAAAATGGATATAATTATATGTTTTGGCATATTCTTGTATTTCTTGGGGCTTAATTAAAGAAAGATGCTGAATATGGCTAGTAATGGATTCAATTCGTTCAATAGTTTTTATTTTATAACTTGATTTTAATTGAAAACTTCCCATTGTATAAACTTCATGTTTTTGAACAATTGGAATTGTCTAATCACAAATAACTTGAATTAAATCATCATAGCTAATTTCTTCACTATTTTTAATAGACATGGAAGATAGGGAATTTGATGATGAGGAAGAAGAAAGTACAAGCTTCTTAATAAGCTTAGCCATAATTTGTATTACCGAGTTATTTTAACCAAATCCACCACGAGTATTTAACGCTTTGAGGAATTACACACCAACAACATGCCTTAAAACGCCTTCACACGGCCTAACAACGGCAATAACAATGGCCACCTCTGTGCTCCGGGCGGAATATGATTAAAATTTCTCAATAATAACAAACCCACAACTAAGTATTAAGACTTTTGACTCTCTTACTTCTGAATCAGCAATTCCTTAAACAACAACAATAAAGCACAACATAACAGAGAAAAGTGAAGAAAGACTCAAAAAGCTACTTTATTGATAACAATAAAGACTGATTACAAGTGGACTTGATGACACACTCCCGGGGGCCAACTTGGCTCTAATACCAAAATGGGACGGAAGGGTGGAGGGTGTATGGGAAGAGATGGATGGACTGAATTTTTGGATTGGTTTCCAACTATTGCCTTGACAAGTAGCTGGACATGTCTATTTATAGTATGTTCAAACTGAATTTACATTTCATTACAACATAATTTCGTCTGTGTGTACATTTCATTTACTGTATGCTGGTAAGCTGCTGCATGTGGCTGGATTCCATGTGTCTAGATTGAATCGTCAAGACGACATACGTGTTACGTTTCCGTACTGGTATGGATATACATGTTATCACCAGTAGAGATCCAAACTTGTTTTTATTGGATAACCTTTTTGATGCATAGTAGCAAGCCGCATTTGTTGACTTTTTCTTTTTCAAAGAACCTTTGAACCGTGGTAAGCTTCTCATCTTCATGAATAGGGATGACCTTGTTTTGTACTTTCTAGATAAAGACGCTTTATGGCAATGGTGGTGATGGAAATTTAGATAAGTGTACCACGTTACTACGTGGTCTTCTAATGGAAGCTTTGTGATAAGGATGGAGTCATTATTTCACTAGATAATAAGTGTCAATATCGGAAGCTTTATTCGGGCACGGATTCTTTCATTTATTCATCCTCTTTATCTTCATCTTTATCTTCATCTTTATCTTCATCAGTCTAGTTATTATTTTGCATTTCTCCATGAAATAACTGGATTAATGCTTCACAAGACTTTTCAATAATGTCGAAAGAAATATCTTCATAGGCATTGAGGATTTGATTTAATTCATTATGTCCAGATTTAGAAGGATGCTGTAAGACTGTTGCTTGTTCTACAAGGTCGTCAGCAATGCAAACTACTCGCTGACCGTCGCACCAAACATATCGATATGTGCTTGTAAATTCAAGATGTCCTCTTAGATTGAGAAATCTTTGATACTGATAAGAGGCTGGATCATATTGCAGGAGACGTTCTAGGCTATATGCTCTTATAGCAACTTCATGAGATTCATACCATTGCGGTGGATAATTAAAAAGAAGATGTTCGTGATCATGTAAAAAAGAACTGCATTTCTTGCAAATTAAATCTCCTTCTTCAAACTGCATGATGCTCCATAATTGATAAGGCTGATAAAACCGTATTTCAGATCTTTCTCCCAAACTTGATGAAATTGTGATAAGAAGCTGTCTATTTGTGACTCCAAGACTGCGAAGGGCATGGCGCACAATTGTAGGGAGCTGCTGTATTAATTCAAAATCATCTCTTGATAAAGAAAATCTTTGGACTAGGCCTTGCTCGATATAAGAGATGTCTACTACATGTGATGGCAGAAACAACTTGGGAAAACCAGTTGCCCAGTTGATATATTGCGCTTTGAACATTAAGCGCTCCTTGATCTGACAAGAAAGAGTTTTTTCTCTTATCCTTGCAGCAAGATCATCTGGAAGGGTTGTGTTAACCTTTTCCAAGAGGTTGATTCTGGATGTTTTTTCATCAGCATAAGTAGATAACAGTGCTCTTTGATGGATGTTATGACACATCAGAATTTGGGTTTCTAAATCCTTGATATGGATTACAATTTTTGATAATGTTTTCCTAGTATTTTTTCTTTTATTGGAAAGGATAGCACTCCAATGAGCATTAATAAGTTCTTGAGAGGTGATGGATACTCCTGGATTGAAAAAAGGATTGGTCATTTGTTGGGATGTTGGTCTGGAGGAAGAGCTGGATTCAAGAAGAGGGGCTTTGCTTTTGCTAGAACTTGATGCCATAATGACAAAGGAACCCTGGAGAAGAATGTGAACTTAAAACTGAAATCTGGATTACATGGCAATATTTGAAATGAAGTCATCAGAGGGATGATTGATTTTTTTTGAGACTTGATTTAATTATTCAAATTCAAAAATTAATTCTTTATTATTTATGAAAATTTTAAGGCCTGTAGAATCAATTTGAAAAGGCTGTAACATTTGTAGAAAAGGATTTCCAAGGAAAACATCATTGTTTAAATCCTTTCCTAGAAAGAAATTTGTATTTATGTGTATTTCGTTTTTACAGACATAAACATCATTTAATTTGTATTTGCTGAGGAGTTTTTTTATTAGCCGTAGCTAGATTGAATTTATTTTTTGTTTTTAGATAATATTTTCTAGGGATTAATCCTTCCCTTATGACATTGACATCTGCGCCACTATCAAGTAAGCACAGGGTCTTAATAGAGAATTTTTTGATCTGAATTGTGACTTGGGTTTTCCATTTTTGAAATGGATTTCTGGATAAAGAATTTATGAAAATTTTTAAACTGTGACCAAAGTTTTCTTGATTTTCAATGTCATTATAGTCTTTATCATTTTCAACTTTCCCATTATTTTCTTGATAAGTTTTTAGTATGTGAAATTCAAGATTCTCAACTCTTTGTTTGAGGTCTTCAAGTTCAATTAAGTTTTGTTTTAGGAAATTTATTTCTTGCCTTTGATTATTAATTTCTTTATGAAGGTTTGGAATTGTCAGGTGAGGAGGAACATTTTGTTCTCTTAATCTGTCTAAAACAGTTTTAATACTAAATTGTTCAGGTAAAGTATGTATAGTAGCTTTTCCTTTTTTATTGCCTTTATTTATAGTCTGGATTTTTTCGAAATATTTATTTTTTAATTCTTCATCTTTAAGATCTTTAAACATTTCTAGTACCAATTCTTCAGGAGCAGAGAGCTTGTTTACGGATAAAGAAGAAGAAGCGGATTCATATTGAATTTCACTATCAAATATTTTGCAATGACATGTATCATAAGAATTGTCTGTATCTGATGTTACTGAGGATCCCTTTAAAATAGTTTTTAATGCCTTTTCGGTTTTAACCTTTAATTGTGGGCAATCAGGGGCTATATGACCTTTTTCTTTGCAATTATAGCACTGTATTTCTTTTTGTTTTTGTTTATGGTAAGAAGAAGATGGTTTTTCTTTTGTAAAAGATTTGTTTGTTTCTTTACAAGGATTGCGATGAAAGGATTTTTTATGATATCTTTGTGAGGGCATATAATATCGTGGTGCTGCAAATTGTTTAGATTTTCTTTGTTGGTTATTTCTTTTTAAATTGTTCTTTTTCTTTTGGCTCGAAGGACTAATTAATGGCTCTATGCCAAATTTATAACAGAAGTCACCAAGTTCGTATTTACTAATTCTTTTATGATTTTCAATTTGCCGTTTGAGTTTGATTTCATTACACAACGAAAATCCAACTTTATTAATTTTTTGGATTAAATCTCCATATGTATACATAGCATAATTCAAATTTCCATAATTTTCGGATATTAACTCTTCTCTAACCTTATCTGCAAAAAGTTTAGGAAGACCTGATATAAATTTTTCTTTCCAGAATTCTGAATTGCTTGAATCAATTGTATAAAGTTTTGATAAGAAAACAACTTTATACCAACGAAAATCAGATAATGTTGGGCATGATAAATTAATTAATTGAGTTTTTAATTTTTCTTCTACATTCATATAATTTCCAACAAAATGTTTAATTATATTGCTAATATGCACATAAACAGAATCAAGGATCATTTGTCCTTGAGGGGTAATGATAGGATTTCCGGATGGATCTCTTTTTACTGTATTTAGAATAGCTTGTTTTTCTACATTTGATAAATATTTTTCCCACCAGCCATTTAATTGTCCAGTAAATCCAAGGACAACTGCATTTGCTGCATGTTTGTAATCATTATCGGCAGCTATGATAGTAGAAGCATATATCATCATTTGCTGGCATACTTGGATGATTTGATATTCAGATAATCCGTCTACACTCCATTCATATATTGATGAGCTTTCAAATTTAAGACCATTTAAAGTAGCTTGTTCTTCGAATCCAAGATCAGCTGGAGTCGGTCGTGGATAATAATTTTTTGTTTTAGCTGTAGTAACAATCGGTTTTTGTCTTTTAAATATTTTTTGAGTTGAAGAGATTCTTGATGGTTTTGATCATCTTGATGTTCCTCTTGAGAATTTTCTTCAGAATCTATGGCTTTGGAATCGAAGCTAGAATTATAGTTTTTAGAAGTTGAGCCTAAAACATTTATAGATTTTTCAGCTTTTTTATCTTTATTTTCTTGAAGTTTTATGTTAGTTAAACTGTGTGATAGTTGATTAATGAGCTCATCAGAAAATTTTAAAGGTTTCTTCTCTAACTTTATATCCCTTAGGATTTCACCCTGAAAACCTAAAGTTCGTGTCTTAATTACATTTTGAGAAGAGGATGCTTCATGGATTTTGAAAATAGATTCTACTTTATCTTCAATTCTATTGGTTTGTTGACCAATAGTATGAAGGTTGATATTTGTATAATTATTTTGTTCTAGATCATGACATAAGTCTGATTTGTAAACAAAGTCAGTTTTTCCTTTATCTCCTTGGATTTTAGCAACATCTTTTATGGGTACGGCTGAGGTGTCTTTATATATAATGTGATGTAGGGGTGGATGTATAGATTCTTCAGTTCTCTGCGGAGAAGAACTGGTTGAAGCTATAATCCATGATGAACTTAATTTTGTTATCATATTTATGGATAAATCTTCAATATTATATATTTTCTTCATGGCTAATTTAAGCCAATTGAAGAAATAAATGTTTCTTTCATTATCATACATATATTTGTACCATTTTTCTTTTAAGAAGTCTTTATGCTCAGAAGAAATATGTTTAAAGAAAGATTTTGTCAAAGGATGAGCGGCTAAATTCTTTTTTAACATTTCTTTATCTACTTCAAAACTTTCGAGAACATTTTTGTTAAAATCGGATTCTGAAGTTGTATGTATGAGATGGAGAAGCTTGATAAGAAGGATAAACAAGTCCTGTAGGCCTCAAATTTATATGAGGTGGTTCCTGTATAGTTTTTATTTTATAACTTGATTTTAATTGAAAACTTCCCATTTTATAAACTTCATGTTTTTGAACAGTTGGAATTGTCCAGTCACAAATAACTTGATCTAAATCATCATAGTTAATTTCTTCACTATTTTTAATAGACATGGAAGATAAGTAATTTGATGATGAGGAAGAAGAAAGCACAACCTTCTTAATAAGCTTAGCCATAATTTGTATTACCGAGTTATTTGAACCAAATCCACCACGAGTATCTAACGCTTTGAAGATTTACACACCAACAACACGCCTTAAAATGCCTTCAGACGGCTTAACAACGGCGATAACAATGGCTACCTCTGCGCTTCGGGCGGAATATGATTAAAATGTCTCAATAATAACAAACCCACAACTAAGTATTAAGACTTTTGACTCTCTTACTTCTGAATCAGCAATTCCTTAAATAACAACAGTAAAGCACAACATAACCAAAATAAGTGAAGAAATACTCACAAAGCAACTTTGTCGAAAATCAAAATTGATTACAAGTGGACTTGATGAGACACTCCCGGGGCCCAACTTGGCTCTGATACCAAAATGGGACGGAAGGGTGGAGGGTGTATGGGAAGAGATGGATTCTTGAAGAGGGGCTTTTGATGTTGGCTTTAGCCACTTTTTTTGGCTTTTGGGTACTTGTTTTTTAATGATTTCTGAAGTCGGGATGAAAAGTGCCGATAAGTCCCAAGGCAACACGTGGTTGCTTTTGCCGGCATCACGTGGCCTTCGTCTTGGGCACGGGACCTTGCTTGATAAGGATGCATTGAACAACAATTCTTTAGGATGACTGTTGGAGATCTTCATAATTGCACCAAGATACTTTGTGGAAAATTGAGTAGCATTGGACTGCATATGTCTGGAGGAAAAGAAGCTTTATTCTTGCAAGGATGCTGTCATCTTTGCATCATTTTCTGCTTCATTATTCCAGTTATTATTTCATATTTCACCATGAAATAACTGGATTAATTCTTTACGAGAGTTTTCTGAAACGTCAAAAGAAATATCTTCATAGGCATTGAGGATTTGATTTAATTTATTACGTCCAGATTTAGATGGATGCTGTATAATTGTAGTTTGTTCTACAAGGTCGTCAGCAATACAGACTACTCTCCGACTGTCACACCAAACATATCTATATGTCCTTGCAAATTCGAGATGTCCTCTTAAATTGAGAAATCGTTGATATTGATCAGAGGCTGGATCATAATGCTGGAGACGTTCGAAGCTATATTCCCTTGTAGCAACTTCATGAGATTCATACCACTGCAGTGGATAATTAAACAAGAGATGTTCGTAATCATTTAAAGAGGGAATCAATTTCTTGCAAATTAAATCTCCTTCTTCAAAATTCATGATGCTCCATAATTGATAAGGTTGATAAAACCGGATTTCAGATCTTTCTCCCAAACTTGATGAAATTGCGATGAGAAGTTGTCTGTTTGTGACTCCAAGGCTGCGAAGGGCATGGCGCACGATTGCAGGGAGCTACTGTATTAATTCAAAATCATTTCTGGATAAAGAAAATCTTTAGACTAAACCATGTTCGATATAGGAGATGTCAACTTCATGTGATGGTTGGAACAACTTGGGAAAGCCAGTTGCCTAGCTGATAAATTGAGCTTTGTGCATTAAGCGCTCCTTGATCTGACAAGAAATAGTTTTTCCTCTTATTCTTGTAGCAATATCATCTGGAAGGGTTGTGTTAACCATTTCCAGGAGCTTGATTCTGGATGTTTTTTCATCAGCATAAGTGGATAACAGTGCTCTTTGATGGAGGTTATGGCATATGAGAATTTGGCTTTCTAAATCCTTAATATGGTTTGCAAGTTTGGATAGGGTTTTTCTAGTATTTGTTCTTTTAACGGAAAGGATGGCACTCCAATGAGCATTGATAAGGTCTTGAGAAGTGATAGATAATCCTGGATGGAAAAATAGGATGGTCATTTGTTGGGATGTCGGTATGGAGAAAGAGCTGGATTCATGAAGAGGGGCTTTGCTTTTGCGAGAACTTGATGCCATAGTGACAAAGAGACCCTGGATAAGGAGTTGAACTAAAAATCTGGATATGGGATTAAATGGCAAAATTTGAAATGAAGTCATCAGAGAGATAATTTATTTTATTCGAGACTAGATATTTGATTATTCAAATTCAAAAATTAATTCTTTATTATTTATGACAGTTTTAAGGCCTGTTGAATTAATTTGAAAAGGCTGTAAAATTTGTAGAAAAGGATTTCCAAGGATAACATCATTGTTTAAATCCTTTCCTAGAAAGAAATTTGTCTTGATGTGTATTTTGTTTTTACAGACATGAACATCATTTAATTTGTATTTGATAAGTAGTTTTTTTATTAGCCGTAGCTAGATTGAGTTTATTTTTTGTTTTTAGATAATATTTTCTCGGGATTAATCTTTCCCTTATGACATTGACATATGCACCACAATCAAGTAAGCACAGGGTCTTAATAGAGAATTTTTTGATCTGAATGGTGACTTGGGTTTCCATTTTTGAAATGGATTTCTGGATAAAGAATTTATGAAAATTTTTAAACTGTCGTCAAAGTTTTCTTGATTTTCAATGTCATTATAGTCTTCGTCATTTTCAATGTTTCCATTATTTTCATGATAAGTTTTTAGTATGTGAAATTCAAGATTCTCAAATCTTTGTTTGAGGTCTTCAAGTTCAATTAAGTTTTGTTTTAAGAAATTTATTTCTTGCCTTTGATTATTAATTTCTTTATGAAGGTCTGGAACTGTCAGGTGAGGAGGAACATTTTGTTCTCGTAATCTGTCGAGTACAGTTTTAATGCTAAATTGTTCAGGGAGAGTATGTATGGTAGCTTTTCCTTTTTTATTACCTTCATTTATGGTCTGGATTTTTTCAAAATATTTATTTTTTAAGTCTTCATCTTTAAGATCTTTAAACATTTCTAATACCAATTCTTCTGGGGCAGAGAGCATATTTAAGGATAAAGAAGAAGAGGCAGATTCATACTGAATTTCACTATCAAAGATTTTGCAATGACATGTATCAGAAGAATTGTCTGTATCTGATGTTACTGAGGATCCTTTTAAAATAGTTTTTAATTCTTTTTCGCTTTTAACCTTTAATTGTGGGCAATCAGCGGCTATATAGCCTTTTTCTTTGCAATTATAGCACTGTATTTCTTTTTGTTTTTGTTTATGGTAAGAAGATGGTGGTTTTTCATTTGTAAAAGATTTGTTTGTTTCTTTATAAGGATTGCAATGAAAGGATTTTTTATAATATCTTCATGAGGGCATATAATATCGTGGTGTTGCAAATTGTTTAGATTTTCTTAGTTGGTAATTTCTTTTTAAATTGTTCTTTTTCTTTTGGCTCGAAAAACTAGTTAATGGCTCCATGCCAAATTGATAACAAAAGTCTCCAAGTTCATATTTGTTGATACTTTTTTGATTTTCAATTTGCCGTTTGAGTTTGATTTCATTACACAATGAAAATCCAACTTTATTAATTTTTTGGATTAAATCTCCATATGTATACATAGCATAATTCAAATTTCCATAATTTTCGAATATTAATTCTTCTCTAACCTTTTCTGCAAAAAGTCTAGGAAGACCTGATATAAAATTTTCTTTCCAGAATTCTGAATTGCTTGAATCAATTGTATATAGTTTTGATAAGAAAACATCTTTATACCAACGAAAATCAGATAATGTTGGGCATGATAAATTAATTAATTGAGTTTTTAATTTTTCTTCCACATTAATATAATTTCCAACAAAATGTTTAATTATATTGCTAATAAGCATATAAACGGAATCAGAGATCATTTGTCCTTGAAAGGGTAATGATAGGACTTCCGGATGGATCTCTTTTTACTGCATTTAGAATAGCTTGTCTTTCTATGTCTGATAAATATTTTTCCCACCAGCCATTTAATTGTCCAGTAAATCCAAGGACAACTGAATTTGCTGCATGTTTGTTATCATTACCGGCAGCTATGATAGTAGAAGCATATATCATCATTTGCTGGCATACTTGGATGATTTGATATTCAGATAATCCGTCTACACTCCATTCATATATTGATGAGCTTTTAAATTTCAGACCATTTAAAGTAGCTTGTTCTTCGAATTGAAGATCAACTGGAGTTGGTCGTGGATAATAATTTCTTGTTTTAGCTATAGTAACAATTGGTTTTTGTCTTTTAAATATTTTATTGAGTTGTAGAGAGTCTTGATGGTTTTGATCATCCTGATGTTCCTCTTAAGAATTTTCTTCAGAATCTATGGCTTCGGAATCAGAGCCAGAATTACAATTTTTAGAAGTTGAGCCTAAAACATTTATAGATTTTTCAGCTTTTTGATCTTTATTTTCTTGAAGTTTTATGTTAGTAAAACTGTGTGATAATTGATTAATGAGTTCATCAGAAAATTTTAAAGGTTTCTTTTCTAACTTTATATCCCTTAGGATTTCACCCTGAAAAGCTAAAGTTTGTGTCTTAATTACTTTTTGAGAAGAGGATGCTTCTTGGATTTTTAAAATAGATTCTACTTTATCTTCAATTCTATTGGTTTGTTGACCAATAGTATAAAGGTTAATATTTGTATAATTATTTTGTTCTAAAATATGACATAAGTCTGATTTGTAAACAAAGTCAGATTTTCCTTTATCTCCTTGGATTTTTGCAGCATCTTTTATGGGTGCAGTTGTGGTGTCTTTATAAATAATTTGATGTAGGGGTGGATGTATAGATTCTTCAGTTCTTTGGGGAGAAGAACTGGTTGAAGCTATAATCCATGATGAACTTAATTTTGTTATCATATTTATGGATAAATCTTCAATATTATATCATTTCTTCATGGCTAATTTAAGCCAATCAAAGAAATAAATGTGTCTTTCATTATCACACATATATTTTTACCACTTTTCTTTTAAGAAGTCTTTATATTCTGGAGAAATATTTTTAAAGAAAGCTTTTGTCAAAGGATGAGCGGCTAAATTCTTTTTTAACATTTCTTTATCAATTTCAAAACTTTCAATAACATTTATATTGAAATCAGCTTCTGAGGGATTGTATGAATGAGATGGAGAAGCTTGATAAGAATGATAAACAAGTCCTTTAGGCCTTAAATTTATATGAGGTGGTTCCTGCATGGAAGCTCCTACAACAGAAGGAGGATGAGAATAAGACTTTTTAGAGGGTTGATAAATTGTAGGGGTTGTATGTCGAAAATCTATTTGGAAATTTATTTCAACACTTTCATCTTCATGTTCAATTATGTTTTCAATGTCTTGATTTTCTTTAGGTTTTTCTGGTTGAGCATTTTCTAAAAGCCATTTACCTGATAAATTAATATCATTCCATTGGATGAGTTTGGGAATATTAACTTTATTTTTTTAATTGGTTTGGAATAAGGTAGTCATACCTCTGGCTTGATTAGAATAGGCTATGCCTGAAACAACTGAATTCATGAGTTTATAATAAACTCTATAAACGAGGGCGAGATTTTGATTATGAGGATTCATATCAAAACCTTTTTTCTGGATGGCTAAAGTGAGGGCTTCATGTGCACCTGGATCTGTAAGAGAAATAGAGAAATTGGGAAAACAGTTGAAGAAAGTAGGGCCATTAGCCAAACTTGATTCAACCATTCCTATTAATGAATCACTGAATTTTTTATGTCTTATATCTTGAACATACATGAGAGCTTCTGTTCTCAGTCCAAAGCTTGTTAGAGGCTTTAGAACAACTTGCACCAAGCCAAAATGGATATAATTATATGTTTTAGCATATTCTTATATTTCTTGGGGCTTAATTAAAGAAAGATGCTGAATATTGCTGGTAATGGATTCAGTTCGTTCAATAGTTTTTATTTTATAACTTGATTTTAATTGAAAACTTCCCATTTTATAAACTTCATGTTTTTGAACAGTTGGAATTGTCCAGTCACAAATAACTTGATCTAAATCATCACAGCTAGTTTCTTCAGTATTTTTAATAGACATGGAAGATAAGGAATTTAATAATGAGGAAGAAGAAAGTACAAGCTTCTTAATAAGCTTAGCCATAATTTGTATTACCGAGCTATTTTAACCAAATCCACCACGAGTATCTAACGCTTTGAGGATTTACACACCAACAACACACCTTAAAATGCCTTCACACGGCTTAACAACGGCGATAACAATGGCTACCTTTACGCTCCGGGCGGAATATGATTAAAATTTCTCAATAATAACAAACACACAACTAAGTATTAAGACTTTTGACTCTTTTACTTCTGAATCAGCAATTCCTTAAACAGCAACAGTAAAGCATATCCAAAATAAGTGAAGAAATACTCACAAAGCAACTTTATTGATAATCAAAACTGATTACAAGTGGACTTAATAACACACTCCCGGGGGCCAACTTGGCTCTGATACCAAAATGGGATGGAAAAGTGGAGGGTGTATGGGAAGAGATGGACTGGATTTTGGATAGGACTGGTTTCCAGCTGTTGTCTTGGCAAGCTGCTGGACGTGCCTCTTTATAATAATTTCAAACTTAATTTACATTTCATTACAACTTTATTTCAAATGTGTTTACATTTCATTTACTGTATGCTGAGAAGCTACTGCATGTAGTGTTGTTGGCGCTAGATTCCATGAGTCTGAATTGAAGCGGCAAGATGGCATACGTGTTACGTTTCCATACGGTTATGGATATGCATGTTAGCACCAGTAATGGTTATTGGATAACTTCATAGAGCAAGCCGCAATTGTTGACTTTTTCTTTGAATAAGAGCCTTTGAACCGTGGTAAGCTTCTTATCTTCATGAATAAGGAAGTCCTTGTTTTGTACTTTATAGATAAAGACGCTTTATGGCAATGGTGGTCATGGAACTTTAGATAAGTGCACCACGTGGCCTTCTTCTGAAAGATAAGGATGCAGTAATTATTTTACTGGAAGATAAGGATGCAGTAATTATTTCACTGGATAACAGGTGTCAATATCGGAAGCTTTATGCGGGCAAGGATTCTTTCATTTATTCATCATCTTTATCTTCATCTTTGTCTTCATCATCAGTCCAGTTATTATTCTGCATTTCTCCATGAAATAACTGGGCTAATTCTTCACGAGATTTTTCAGAAATGTCAAAAGAAATATCTTCATAGGCATTGAGGATTTGATGTAATTCATTATGTCCAGATTTAGAAGGATGCTGTATAACTGTAGTTTGTTTTGCAAGGTTGTCAGCAACGCAAACTACTCACCGACCATCACACCAAACATATTTATATGTGTTTGCAAATTCGAGATGTCCTCTTAAATTGAGAAATCTTTGATATTGATCAGAGGCTGGATCATAATGCTGGAGACGCTTTAAGCTATATTCTCTTGTAGCAACTTCATGAGATTCATACTATTGAGGTGGATAATTAAAAAAGAGATGTTCGTGATCATTTAAAGAAGAACTGCATTTCTTGCAAATTAAATCTCCTTCTTCAAGATTCATTATGCTCCATGATTGATAAGGTTGATAAAACTGGATTTTAGATCTTTCTCCCAAACTTGATGAAATTGTGATAAGAAGTCGTTTGTTTGTGGCTCCAAGGCTGCGACAGGCATGGCGCACGATTGCAGGGAGCTGCTGTATTAATTCAAAATCATCTCTGGATAAAGAAAATCTTTGGACTAAGCCTTGCTCGATATAAGAGATGTCTACTGCATGTGATGGCAAGAACAACTTGGGAAAGCCAGTTGCCAGCTGATATATTGCGCTTTGAACATTAAGCGCTCCTTGATCTGACAAGAAAGAGTTTTTTCTCTTATTCTTGCAGCAATATCATCTGGAAAGGTTGTGTTAACCCTTTCCAGGAGGTTGATTTTGGATGTCTTTTCATCAGCATAAGTAGATAACAATGCTCTTTGATGAATGTTACGACACATTAGAATTTGGGTTTCTAAATCCTTGATATGGGTTACAATTTTGGATGAGGTTTCTCTAGTATTTTTTCTTTTATTGGAAAGGATAGCACTCCAATGAGCATTGATAAGTTCTTGAGAAGTGATGGATAATCCTGGATTGAAAAAAAGAATGGTCATTTGTTGGGATGTTGGTATGGAGGAAGAGCTGGATTCATGAAGAGGCGCTTTGCTTTTGCTAGAACTTGATGCCATAATGACAAAGGAACCCTGGAGAAAAATGTGAACTGAAAATCTGGATTAGATGGCAATATTTGAAATGAAGTCATCATGGGGATGATTTATTTTATTTGAGACTGGATTTTATTATTCAAATTTTAATTATTCAAATTCAAAAATTAATTCTTTATTATTTATGACAGTTTTAAGGCCTGTAGAATCAATTTGAAAAGGCTGTAACTTTTGTAGAAAAGGATTTCCAAGGATAACATCATTGTTCAAATCCTTTCCTAGAAAGAAATTTGTCTTTATGTGTATTTCATTTTTACAGACATAAACATCATTTAATTTGTATTTGATAAGGAGTTTTTTATTAGCCGTAGCTAGATTGAGTTTATTTTTTTTTCTTTAGATAATATTTTCTCGGGATTAATCCACCTTTATGATATTGACATCTGCGCCATTATCAAGTAAGCACAGGGTCTTAATAGAGAATTTTTTGATCTAAATTGTGACTTGGGTTTTCTATTTTTGAAATGGATTTCTGGATAAAGAATTGATGAAAAATTTTAAACTGTCATCAAAGTTTTCTTGATTTTCAATGTCATTATAGTCTTCGTCATTTTCAATTTTTCCATTATTTTCTTGATAAGTTTTTAGTATGTGAAATTCAAGATTCTCAACTCTTTGTTTAAGGTCTTGAAATTCAATTAAGTTTTGTTTTAAGAAATTTATTTCTTGCCTTTGATTATTAATTTCTTTATGAAGGTCTGGAGTTGTCAGGTGAGGAGGAACATTTTGTTCTCTTAATCTGTCTAAAACAGTTTTAATACTAAATGGTTCAGGTAAAGTATGTATTGTAGCTTTTCCATTTTTATTGCCTTTATTTATAGTCTGGATTTTTTCAAAATATTTATTTTTTAATTCTTCATCTTTAAGATCTTTAAACATTTCTAATACCAATTCTTCTGGGGCAGAGAGCATGTTTAAGGATAAAGAAGAAGAGGCAGATTCATACTAAATTTCACTATCAAATATTTTGCAATAACATATATCAGAAGAATTGTCTGTATCTGATGTTACTGAGGATCCTTTTAAAATTGTTTTTAATTCCTCTTCGGTTTTAACCTTTAATTGTGGGCAATCAGGGGCTATATGGCCTTTTTCTTTGCAATTATAGAACTGTATTTCTTTTTGTTTTTGTTTATGGTAAGAAAACATCTTTATACCAACGAAAATCAGATAATGTTGGGCAGGATAAATTCATTAATTGAGTTTTTAATTTTTATTCTACATTCATATAATTTCCAACAAAATGTTTAATTATATTGCTAATAAGCATATAAACGAAACCAGGGATCATTTGTTCTTGAGGGGTAATGATAGGATTTTCGGATGGATCTCTTTTTACTGCATTTAGAATAGCTTGTCTTTCTATGTCTGATAAATATTTTTCCCACCAGCCATTTAATTGTCCAGTAAATCCAAGGACAACTGCATTTGCTACATGTTTGTTATCATTACCAGCAGCTATGATAGTAGAAGCATATATCATCATTTGCTGGCATACTTGGATGATTTGATATTCAGATAATCCGTCTACACTCCATTCATATATTGATGAGCTTTCAAAATTAAGACCATTTAAAGTAGCTTGTTCTTCGAATTGAAGATCAACTGGAGTCGGTCGTGGATAATAATTTCTTGTTTTAGCTGTAGTAACAATTTGTTTTTGTCTTTCAAATATTTTATTGAGTCGAAGGGATTCTTGATGGTTTTGATCATCTTGATATTCCTCTTGAGAATTTTCTTCAGAATCTATGGCTTCGGAATCAGAGACAGAATTAGAGTTTTTAGAAGTTGAGCCTAAAACATTTATAGATTTTTCAGCTTTTTGATCTTTATTTTCTTGACGTTTTATGTTAGTAAAACTGTGTGATAATTGATTAATGAGTTCATCAAAAAATTTTAAAGGTTTCTTTTCTAACTTTATATCCCTTCAGATTTCACCCTGAAAAGCTAAAGTTTGTGTCTTAATTACTTTTTAAGAAGAGGATGCTTCATGGATTTTAAAAATAGATTCTACTTTATCTTCAATAGAATGAAGGTTGATATTTGTATAATTATTTTGTTCTAAAACATGACATAAGTCTGATTTGTAAACAAAGTCAGATTTTCCTTTATCTCCTTGGATTTTTGCAACATCTTTTATGGGTACGGCTGAGGTGTCTTTATAAATAATTTGATGTAGGGGTGGATGTATAGATTCTTCAGTTCTTCGGGGAGAAGAACTGGTTGAAGCTATAATCCATAATGAACTTAATTTTGTTATCATATTTATGGATAAATCTTCAATATTATATCTTTTCTTCATGGCTAATTTAAGCCAATCAAAGAAATAAATGTTTCTTTCATTATCACACATATATTTATACCACTTTTCTTTTAAGAAGTCTTTATGTTCTGGAGAAATATTTTTAAAGAACGCTTTTGTCAAAGGATGAGCGGCTAAATTCTTTGTTAACATTTCTTTATCAATTTCAAAACTTTCAATAACATTTATATTGAAATCAACTTCTGAGGGATTGTATGTATGAGATGGAGAAGCTTGATAAGAAGGATAAACAAGTCCTGTAGGCCTCAAATTTATATGAGGTGGTTCCTGTATAGAAGCTCCTACAACAGAAGGAGGATGAGAATAAGACTTTTTAGAGGCTTGATAAACGGTAGGAGTTGTATTTCGAAAATCTGTTTGGAAATTTATTTCAACACTTCCATCTTCATGTTCAATTATGTTTTCAATGTCTTGATTTTCTTTAAGTTTTTCTGGTTGAGCATTTTTTAAAAGCCATTTACCGGATAAATTAATATCATTCCATTGGATGAGTCTGGGAATATTAACTTTATTTTTTAAATTGGTATGAATAAGGTAGTCATACCTTTTGCTTGATTTGAATAGGCTATGCCTGGAACAACTGAATTCATAAGTTTATAATAAACTCTATAAATGAGGGCGAGATTTTGATTATGAGGATTCATATCAAAACCTTTTGTCTGGATGGCTAAAGTGAGGGCTTCATGTGCACTTGGATCTGTAAGAGAAACAGCGAAATTGGGATAACAGTTGAAGAAAGTAGGGCCATTAGCCAAACTTGATTCAACCATTCCTATTAATGAATCACTGATTTTTTTATGTCTTGTATCTTGAACATACATGAGAGCTTTTGTTCTTAGTCCAAGTTTTGTTAGAGGCTTTAGAACAACTTGCACCAAGCCAAAATGGATATAATTATATGTTTTAGTATATTCTTGTATTTCTTGGGGCTTAATTAAAGAAAGATGCTGAATATGGCTAGTAATGGATTCAGTTCGTTCAATAGTTTTTATTTTATAACTTGATTTTAATTGAAAACTTCCCATTTTATAAACTTCATGTTTTTTAACAATTGGAATTGTCCAGTTACAAATAACTTGATCTAAATCATCATAGCTAATTTCTTCACTATTTTTAATAGACATGGAAGATAAGGAATTTGATGATGAGGAAGAAGAAAGTACAAGCTTCTTAATAAGCTTAGCCATAATTTGTATTACCGAGTTATTTTAACCAAATCCACCACGAGTATCTAACGCTTTGAGGATTTACACACCAACAACACGCCTTAAAACACCTTCACACGGCTTAACAACGGCGATAACAATGGCTACCTCTGTGCTCCGGGCGGAATATGATTAAAATTTCTCAATAATAACAAACACACAACTAAGTATTAAGACTTTTGACTCTCTTACTTCTGAATCAGCAATTCCTTAACTAGCAACAGTAAAGCATAACCAAAATAAGTGAAGAAATACTCACAAAGCAAATTTATTGATAATCAAAACTGATTACAAGTGGACTTGATGACACACTCCGGGGGGCCAACTTGGCTTTGATACCAAAATGGGACGAAAGGGTGGAGGGTGTATGGGAAGAGATGGATGGACTGAATTTTTGGACTTGTTTCCAACTGTTGCATTGACAAGCAGCTGGACATGTCTATTTATAGTATGTTCAAACTGAATTTACATTTCATTACAACATAATTTCGTCTGTGTATACATTTCATTTACTGTATGCTGGTAAGCTGCTGCATGTGGCTGGATTCCATGTGTCTGGATTGAATCGTCAAGACGACATACGTGTTACGTTTCTGTACTGGTATGGATATACATGTTATCAACAGTAGAGATCCAAACTTGTTTTTATTGGATAACCTTTTTGATGCATAGTAGCAAGCCGCATTTGTTGACTTTTTCCTTTTCGAGGAACCTTTGAACCGTGGTAAGCTTCTCATCTTCATGAATAGGGATGTCCTTGTTTTGTACTTTCTAGATAAAGACGCTTTATGGCAATGGTGGTGATGGAAATTTAGATAAGTGTACCACGTGACTACGTGGTCTTCTTCTAGAAGCTTTGTCATAAGGATGGGGTCATTATTTCACTGGATAACAGGTGTCAATATCACAAGCTTTATTGGGGCACGGATTCTTTCATTTATTTATCCTCTTTATCTTCATCTTTATCTTCATTAGTCCAGTTATTATTTTGTATTTCTCCATGAAATAACTAGATTAATGCTTCACGAGACTTTTCAGTAATATCAAAAGAAATATCTTCATAGGCATTGAGGATTTGATTTAATTCATTATGTCCAGATTTAGAAGGATGCTGTATGACTATAGTTTGTTCTGCAAGGTCGTCAGCAATCCAAACTACTCGCCGACCGTCACACCAAACATATCGATATGTGCTTGCAAATTCAAGATGTCCTCTTAGATTGAGAAATCTTTGATACTGATCAGAGGCTGGATCATATTGCTGGAGACGTTCTAGGCTATATGCTCATGTAACAACTTCATGAGATTCATACCATTGAGGTGGATAATTAAAAAGAAGATGTTCGTGATCATGTAAAGAAGAACTGCAATTCTTGTAAATTAAATCTCCTTCTTCAAACTGCATGATGCTCCATAATTGATAAGGCTGATAATACCGTATTTCAGATCTTTCTCCCAAACTTGATGAGATTATGATAAGAAGTTGTCTGTTTGTGACTCCAAGACTGTGAAGGGCATGGTGCATAAGTGCAAGGAGCTGCTGTATTAATTCAAAATCATCTCTGGATAAAGAAAATTTTTGGACTAGGCCTTGCTCGATATAAGAGATGTCTACTGTAGGTGATAGCAGGAACAACTTGGGAAAACCAGTTGCCCAGCTGATATATTGCGCTTTGAACACTAAGCGCTCCTTGATCTGACAAGAAAGAGTTTTTGCTCTTATCTTTGCAGCAAGATCATCTGGAAAGGTTGTGTTAACCTTTTCCAGGAGGTTGATTCTGGATGTTTTTTCATCAGCATAAGTAGATAACAGTGCTCTTTGATGGATGTTATGACACATCAGAATTTGGGTTTCTAAATCCTTGATATGGGTTACAATTTTGGATAAGGTTTTTCTAGTATTTTTTCTTTTATTGGAAATGATACCACTCCAATGAGCATTGATAAGTTCTTGAGAGGTGATGGATACTCCTGGATTAAAAAAAGGAATGGTCATTTGTTGGGATGTTGGTCTGGAGGAAGAGCTAGATTCAAGAAGAGGGGCTTTGCTTTTGCTAGAGCTTGATGCCATAATGACAAAGGAACCCTGGAGAAGAATGTGAACTTAAACTGAAAATCTATATTACATGGCAAAATCTGAAATGAAGTCAGCTGAGGGATGATTTATTTTATTTGAGACTGGATTTAATTATTCAAATTCAAAAATTAATTCTTTATTATTTATGACAGTTTTAAGGCCTGTAGAATCAATTTGAAAAGGCTGTAACATTTGTAGAAAAGGATTTCCAAGGACAACATCATTGTTTAAATCCTTTCCTAGAAAGAAATTTGTCTTTATGTGTACTTCGTTCTTACAGACATAAGCATCATTTAATTTGTATTTGATAATTTGTATTTAAAAGAAAAAATTCTAGAAAAACCTTATCCAAAATTTTAACCCATATCAAGGATTTAGAAACCCAAATTCTAATGTGTCATAACATCCATCAAAGAGCACTGTTATCTACTTATGCTGATGAAAAAACATCCAGAATCAACCTCCTGGAAAAGGTTAACACAACCCTTCCAGATGATCTTGCTGCAAGGATAAGAGAAAAAACTCTTTCTTGTCAGATCAAGGAGCGCTTCATGTTCGAAGCACAATATATCAGCTGGGCAACTGGTTTTCCCAAGTTGTTCCTGCCAACACATGCAGTAGACATCTCTTATATCGAGCAAGGCCTAGTCCAAAGATTTTCTTTTTCCAGAGATGATTTTGAATTAATAGAGCAGCTCCCTGCAAAAGTGCGCCATGCCCTTTGTAGTCTTGGAGTAACAAACAGACAGCTTCTTATCACAATTTCATCAAGTTTGGGAGAAAGATCTGAAATACGGTTTTATCAGCCTTATCAATTATGGAGCATCATGTAGTTTGAAGAAGGAGATTTAATTTGCATGAAATGCAGTTCTTCTTTATATGATCACGAACATCTTCGTTTTAATTATCCACCTCAATGGTATGAATCTCATGAAGTTACTACAAGAGCATATAGCCTAGAACATCTCCAGCAATATGATCCAGCCTCTGATTAGTATCAAAGATTTCTCAATCTAGGAGGACATCTTGAATTTGCAAGCACATATCGATATGTTTGGTGTGACGGTCGGCGAGTAGTTTGCATTGCTGACGGCCTTGCAGAACAAACTACAGTCATACAGCATCCTTCTAAATCTGGACATAATGAATTAAATCAAATCCTCAATGCCTATGAAGATATTTCTTTTGACACTTCTGAAAAGTCTCATAAAGCGTTAATCCAGTTATTTCATGGAGAAATGCAAAATAATAACTGGACTGATGAAGATAAAGATGAAGATAAAGAGGATGAATAAACGAAAGAATCCGTGCCCGAATAAAGCTTCTGATATTGACACCTGTTATCCAGTGAAATAATTACTGCATCCTTATCTTCCAGAAAAATAATTACTGCATCCTTATTTTCCAGAAGAAGACCACGTGGTGCACTTATCTAAAGTTCCATCACCACCATTGCCATAAAGCGTCTTTATCTATAAAGTACAAAACAAGGACATCCTTATTCATGAAGATAGGAAGCTTACCACGGCTCGAAGGCTCTTATTCAAAGAAAACATCAACAATTGCGGCTTGCTCTATGAAGTTATCCAATAACCACTACTGGTGCTAACATGCATATCCATAACCGTACGGAAACGTAACACGTATGCCATCTTGCCGCTTCAATTCAGACTCATGGAATTCAGCACCAGCAACACTACATGCAGCAGCTTCTCAGCATACAGTAAATGAAATGTAAACACATTTGAAATAAAGTTGTATTGAAATGTAAATTAAGTTTGAAATTACTATAAAGAGGCATGTCCAGCTGCTTGTTTAGGCAACAGTTGGAAACCAGTCCAATCCAAAAATTCAGTCCATCCATCTCTTCCCATACCCCCTCCACCCTTCCGTCCCATTTTGGTATCAGAGCCAAGTTGGCCCCGGGAGTGTGTCATCAAGTCCACTTGTAATCAGTCTTTATTGTTATCAATAAAGTTTCTTTGTGAGTATTTCTTCACTTATTTTTGTTATGTTGTGTTTTACTATTGTTGTTTAAGGAATTACTGATTCAGAAGTAAGAGAGTCAAAAGTCTTAATACTTAGTTGTGTGTTTGTTATTATTGAGAAATTGTAATCATATTCCACCCGGAGCGCAGAGGTAGCCATTGTTATCGCTGTTGTTAAGCCGTGTGAAGGCGTTTTAAGGCATGTTGTTGATGTGTAAATCCTTAAAGCGTTAGATACTCGTGGTGGATTTGGTTAAAATAACTCGGTAATACAAATTATGGCTAAGCTTATTAAGAAGCTTGTACTTTCTTCTTCCTCGTCATCAAATTCCTTATCTTCTATGTCTATTAAAAATAGTGAAGAAATTAGCTATCATGATTTAGATCAAGTTATTTGTGACTGGACAATTCCAACTGTTCAAAAACATGAAGTTTATAAAGTGGGAAGTTTTCAAATAAAATTAAGTTATAAAATAAAAACTATTGAACGAACTAAATCCATTACTAGTAATATTCAGCATCTTTCTTTAATTAAACCCCATGAAATAAAAGAATATGCTAAAACATATAATTATATCCATTTTGGCTTGGTGCAAGTTGCTCTAAAGCCTTTAACAAGACTTGGACTTAGAACAGATGCTCTCATCTATGTCCAAGATACAAGACATAAAAAATTCAGTGATTCATTAATAGGAATGGTTGAATCAAGTTTGGCTAATGGCCCTACTTTCTTCAACTGTTTTCCCAATTTCTCTGTTTCTTTTACAGATCCAGGTGCACATGAAGCCCTCACTTTAGCCATCCAGACAAAAGGTTTTGATATGAATCCTCATAATCAAAATCTCGCCCTCGTTTATAGAGTTTATTATAACTCATGAATTCAGTTGTCCCAGGCATAGCCTTTTCAAATCAAGCTAAAGGTGTGACTACCTTATTTCAAACCAATTTAAAAAATAAAGTTAATATTCCCAAACTCATACAGTGGAATGATATCAATTTATCAGGTAAATGGTTTTTAGAAAATGCTCAACCAGAAAAATCTAAAGAAAATCAAGACATAGAAACAATAATTGAACATGAAGATGGAAGTGTTGAAATAAATTTCCAAACAGATTTTCGAAATACAACTCCTACAGTTTCTCAACCCTCTAAAAAGTCATATTCTCATCGTCCTTCTGTTGTAGGCTCTTCCATACAGGAACCACCTCATATAGATTTGAGGCCTACAGGACTCGTTTATCCTTCTTATGAAGCTTCTCCATCCCATACATACAATCCTTTAGAATCCGATTTCAACATAAATGTTCTTGAAAGTTTTGAAGTTGATAAAGAAATGTTAAAAAAGAATTTAGCCGCTCATCCTTTGACAAAATTGTTCTTTAAATATATTTCGCCAGAACATAGAGACTTCTTAAAAGAAAAATGGTACAAATATATGTATGATAATGAAAGAAACATTTATTTCTTAGATTGGCTTAATTAGCCATGAAGAAAAGGTATAATATTGAAGATTTATCCATAAATATGATAACAAAATTAAGTTCATCATGGATTATAGCTTCAACCAGTTCTTCTCCCCAAAGAACTGAAGAATCTATACATCCTCCTCTACATCAAATCATTTATAAAGATACTTCAGCCGTACCCATAAAAGATGTGGCAAAAATCCAAGGAAATAAAGGTAAATCCGACTTTGTTTACAAATCAGACTTATGTCATGTTTTAGAACAAAATAATTATACAAATATCAACCATCATACTATTGGTCAACAAACCAATAGAATTGAGGATAAAGTGGAAACTATTTTCAAAATCCATAAAGCATCTTCTTCTCAAAAAGTAATTAAGACACAAACTTTAGGTTTTCAGGGTGAAATCCTAAGGGATATAAAGTTAAAAAAGAAACCTTTGAAATTTTCTGATGAACTCATTAATCAATTATCACACAGTTTTACTAACATAAAACTTCAAGAAAATAAAGATCAAAAAGCTGAAAAATCTATAAATGTTTTAGGCTCAACTTCTAAAAATTCTAATTTTGGCTCCGATTCCGAAGCCATAGATTCTGAACAAAATTCTCAAGAAGAACATCAAGATGATCAAAACCATCAAGACTCTTTACAACTCAATAAAATATTTAAAAGACAAAAACCAATTGTTACTACAGCTAAAACAAGAAATTATTATCCACGACCGACTCCAGTTGATCTTCAATTCGAAGAACAAACTACCTTAAATGGTCTTAAATTTGAAAGGTCATCAATATATGAATGGAGTGTAGACGGATTATCTGAATATCAAATCATCCAAGTATGCCAGCAAATGATGATATATGCTTCTACTATCATAACTGCCGGTAATGATCACAAACATGCAGCAAATGCAGTTGTCCTTGGAATTACTAGACAATTAAATGGCTGGTGGGAAAAATATTTATCAGATATAGAAAGACAAAATATTCTAAATACAGTAAAAAGACATCCATCCGGAAATCCTATCATTACCCCTCAAGGACAAATGATCCCTGATTCCGTTTATATGCTTATTAGCAATATAATTAAATATTTTCTTGGAAATTATTTGAATGTAGAAGAAAAATTAAAAACTCAATTAATTAATTTATCATGCCCAACATTATCTGATTTTCGTTGGTATAAAGATGTTTTCTTATTAAAACTTTACACAATTGATTCAAGCAATTCAGAATTTTGAAAGGAAAAATTTATATCAGGTCTTCCTAAACTTTTTGCAGAAAAGGTTAGAGAAGAATTGATATCCGAAAATTATGGAAATTTGAATAATGCTATGTATACATATGGAGATTTAATCCAAAAAATTAATGAAGATGGATTTTCATTGTGCAATGAATAAAACTCAAACGGCAAATTGAAAATCAAAAAAGAATCAGTAAATATGAACTTGGTGATTTCTGTTATCAATTTGGCATGGAGCCATTAATTAGTCCTTCGAGCCAAAAGAAAAAGAACAATTTAAAAAGAAATTACCAACAAAAAAAATCTAAACAATTTGCAACACTACGATATTATATGCCCTCACGAAGATATCATAAAAAATCCTTTCATCGCAATCCCTACAGAGAAACAAACAAATCTTTTACAAAAGAAAAACCATCTTCTTCTTACCATAAACAAAAACAAAAGAAATACAGCGTTATAATTGCAAAGAAAAAGGCCATATAGCCCCTGATTGCCCACAATTAAAGGTTAAAACTGAAAAAGAATTAAAAACTATTTTAAAAGGATCCTCAGTAACATCAGATATAGACAATTCTTCTGATACATGTCATTGCAAAATATTTGATAGTGAAATTCAATATGAATCTGCCTCTTCTTCTTTATCCTTAAACATGCTCTATGCCCCAGAAGAATTGGTATTAGAAATGTTTAAAGATCTTAAAGATGAAGAATTAAAAAATAAATATTTTGAAAAAATCCAGACTATAAATAAAGGCAATAAAAAAGGAAAAGCTACAATACATACTTTACCTGAACAATTTAGTCGTAAAACTGCACTAGACAGATTACGAGAACAAAATGTTCCTCCTCACCTGACAATTCCTGACCTTCATAAAGAAATTAATAATCAAAGGCAAGAAATAAATTTCTTAAAACAAAACTTAATTGAACTTGAAGACCTCAAACAAAGAGTTGAGAATCTTGTATTTCACATACTAAAAACCTATCAAGAAAATAATGGAAAAATTGAAAATGACGAAGACTATAATGACATTGAAAATCAAGAAAACTTTGATGACAGTTTAAAAATTTTCATAAATTCTTTATCCAGAAATCCATTTCAAAAATGGAAAACCCAAGTCACAATTCAAATCAAAAAATTCTCTATCAAGACCCTGTGCTTACTTGATAGTGGTGCAGATGTCAATGTCATAAAGGAAGGATTAATCCCAAGAAAATATTATCTAAAAACAAAAAATAAACTCAATCTAGCTACGGCTAATAAAAAAAACTCCTTATGAAATACAAATTAAATGATGTTTATGTCTATAAAAACGAAATACACATAAAGACAAATTTCTTTCTAGGAAAGGATTTAAACAATGATGTTATCCTTGGAAATCCTTTTCTACAAATGTTACAGCCTTTTCAAATTGATTCTACAGGCCTTAAAACTGTCATAAATAATAAAGAATTAATTTTTGAATTTGAATAATTAAATCCAGTCTCAAATAAAATACATCATCCCTCTGATGGCTTCATTTCAAATTTTGCCATGTAATCCAGATTTTCAGTTTTAGTTCACATTCTTATCCAAGGTTCCTTTGTCATTATGGCATCAAGCTCTAGCAAAAGCAAAGCCCCTCTTCTTGAATCCAGCTCTTCCTCCAGACCAACATCCCAACAAATATCCATTCATTTTTTCAATCCAGGAGTATCCATCACCTCTCAAGAACTTATCAATGCTCATTGGAGTGCTATCCTTTCCAGTAAAAGAAAAAAATACTAGAAAAACCTTATCCAAAATTGTAACACATATCAAGGATTTAGAAACCCAAATTTTAATGTTTCATAACATCCATCAAAGAGCACTGTTATCTACTTATGCTGATGAAAAAACATCCAGAATCAACCTCCTGGAAAGGTTAACACAACCCTTCCAGATGATCTTGCTGTAAGGATAAGAGAAAAAACTCTTTCTTGTCAGATCAAGGAGCGCTTAATGTTCAAAGCGCAATATATCGGCTGGGCAACTGGTTTTCCCAAGTTGTTCCTGCTATCACATGCAGTAGACATCTCTTATATCGAGCAAGGCTTAGTCCAAAGATTTTCTTTATCCAGAGATGATTTTGAATTAATACAGCAGCTCCCTGCAATTGTGTGCCATGCCCTTTGCAGTCTTGGAGTAACAAACAGACAGCTTCTTATCACAATTTCATCAAGTTTAGGAGAAAGATCTGAAATACGGTTTTATCAGCCTTATCAATTATGGAGCATCATGCAGTTTGAAGAAGGAGATTTAATTTGCATGAAATGCAGTTCTTCTTTATATGATCACGAACATCTTCGTTTTAATTATCCACCTCAATGGTATGAATCTCATGAAGTTACTACAAGAGCATATAGCCTAGAACGTCTCCAGTAATATGATCCAGCCTCTGATTAGTATCAAAGATTTCTCAATCTAAGAGGACATCTTGAATTTGCAAGCACATATCGATATGTTTGGTGTGACGGTCGGCGAGTAGTTTGCATTGTTGACGGCCTTGCAGAACAAACTACAGTCATACATCATCCTTCTAAATCTGGACATAATGAATTAATCAAATCCTCAATGCCTATGAAAATATTTTTTTTGGCATTATTGAAAAGTCTCGTGAAGCATTAATCCAGTTATTTCATGGAGAAATGCAAAATAATAACTGGACTGATGAAGATAAAGATGAAGATAAAGAGGATGAATAAATGAAAGAATCCGTGCCCAAATAAAGCTTCCGATATTGACACCTGTTATCCAGTGAAATAATTACTGCATCCTTATCTTCCAGAAGAAAACCACGTTGTCATGGGTGCACTTATCTAAAGTTCCATCACCACCATTGCCATAAAGCATCTTTATCTATAAAGTACAAAATAAGGACATCCTTATTCATGAAGATAAGAAGCTTACCACGGTTCAAAGGTTCTTATTCAAAGAAAAAGTCAACAATTGCGGCTTGCTCTATGAAGTTATCCAATAACCACTACTGGTGCTAACATGCATATCCATAACCGTACAGAAACGTAACATGTATACCATTTTGGCCATTCAATTCAGACTCATGGAATCCAGCGCCAGCAACACTACATGCAGCAGCTTCTCAGCATACAGTAAATGAAATGTAAAAACATTTGAAACAAAGTTGTAATGAAATGTAAATTCAGTTTGAAATTACTACAAAGAGGCATGTCCAGCTGCTTGTTAAGGCAACAGTTGGAAACCAGTCCTATCCAAAAATTTAGTCCATCTCTTCCCATACACCCTCCACCCTTCCGTCCCATTTTGGTATCAGAGCCAAGTTGGCCCCCTGGAGTGTGTCATCAAGTCCACTTGTAATCAGTTTTGATTATCAATAAAGTTGCTTTGTGAGTATTTTTTCACTTATTTTGGTTATGTTGCGCTTTACTGTTGTTATTTAAGAAATTGCTGATTCAGAAGTAAGAGAGTCAAAAGTCTTAATACTTAGTTGTGGGTTTGTTATTATTGAGACATTTTAATCATATTCCGCCTAGAGCGCAGAGGTAGCCATTGTTATCGCTGTTGTTAAGCTGTGTGAAGGCGTTTTAAGGCGTGTTGTTGGTGTGTAAATCCTCAAAGCGTTAGATACTCGTGGTGGATTTGGTTAAAATAACTCGGTAATACAAATTATGGCTAAGCTTATTAAGAAGCTTTTACTTTCTTCTTCCTCATCATCAAATTCCTTATCTTCTATGTCTATTAAAAATAGTGAAGAAATTAGCTATGATGATTTAGATCAAGTTATTTGTGACTAGACAATTCCAACTGTTCAAAAACATGAAATTTATAAAATGGGAAGTTTTCAATTAAAATCAAGTTATAAAATAAAAACTATACAGGAACCACCTCACATAAATTTGAGGCCTACAGGACTTGTTTATCGTTCTTATCAAGCTTCTCCATCTCATACATACAATCCTTCAGAATCCAATTTTAACATAAATGTTCTCGAAAGTTTTGAAGTAGATAAAGAAATGTTAAAAAGAATTTCGCCGCTCATCCTTTGATAAAATCTTTCTTTAAACATATTTCTTCTGAGCATAAAGACTTTTTAAAAGAAAAATGGTACAAATATATGTATGATAATGAAAGTAACATTTATTTCTTTGATTGGCTTAAATTAGCCATGAAGAAAAGATATAATATTGAAGATTTATCCATAAATATGATAACAAAATTAAGTTCATCATGGATTATAGCTTCAACTAGTTCTTCTCCCCAAAGAACTGAAGAATCTATACATCCACCCCTACATCAAATCATTTATAAAGACACCTCAGCCGTACCCATAAAAGATGTTGCGAAAATCCAAGGAGATAAAGGAAAATCTGACTTTGTTTACAAATCAGACTTATGTCATATTTTAGAACAAAATAATTATACAAATATCAACCTTCATACTATTGGCCAACAAATCGATAGAATTGAAGATAAAGTAGAAACTATTTTCAAAATCCATAAAGCATCCTCTTCTCAAAAAGTAATTAAGACACAAACTTTAGGTCTTCAGGGTGAAATCCTAAGGGATATAAAGTTAGAAAAGAAACCTTTAAAATTTTCTGATGAACTCATTAATCAATTATCACACAGTTTTACTAACATAAAACTTCAAAAAAATAAAGATCAAAAAGCTGAAAAATCTATAAATGTTTTAGGCTCAACTTCTAAAAATTCTAATTTTGGCTCCGATTCCGAAGCCATAGATTCTGAAGAAAATTCTCAAGAGGAACATCAAGATGATCAAAACCATCAAGACTCTCTACAACTCAATAAAATATTCAAAAGACAAAAACCAATTGTTACTATAGCTAAAACAAGAAATTATTATCCGCGACCAACTCCAGTTGATCTTCAATTCGAAGAACAAGCTACTTTAAATGGTCTTAAATTTGAAAGCTCATCGATATATGAATGGAGTGTAGACGGATTATCTGAATATCAAATCATCCAAGTTTGCCAACAAATGATGATATATGCTTCTACTATCATAGCTGTCGGTAATGATCACAAACATGCGGCAAATGCAGTTGTCCTTGGATTTACTAGACAATTAAATGGCTGGTGGGAAAAATATTTATCAGATATAGAAAAACAAGCTATTCTAAATGCAATAAAAAGAGATCCATCCGGAAATCCTATCATTACCCCTCAAGGACAAATAATCCCTGATTCCGTTTATATGCTTATTAGCAATATAATTAAACATTTTGTAGGAAATTATATGAATGTAGAAGAAAAATTAAAAACTCAATTAATTAATTTATCATGTCCAACACTATCTGATTTTCGTTGGTATAAAGATGTTTTCTTATCAAAACTTTATACAATTGATTCAAGCAATTCAGAATTCTGGAAGGAGAAATTTATATCAGGTCTTCCTAAACTTTTTGCAGAAAAGGTTAGAGAAGAATTGATATCCAAAAATTATGGAAATTTGAATTATGCTATGTATACATACAGAGATTTAATCCAAAAAATTAATAAAGCTGGATTTTCATTGGGTAATGAAATCAAACTCAAACGGCAAATTGAAAATCAAAAAAGAATCAGTAAATATGAACTTGGTGATTTCTGTTATCAATTTGGCATGGAGCAATTAATTAGTCCTTCGAGCCAAAAGAAAAAGAACAATTTGAAAAGGAATTACCAACAAAAAAAATCTAAACAATTTGCAACACCACGATATTATATGCCCTCACGAAGATATCATAAAAAATCCTTTCATCGCAATCCTTATAAAGAAACAAACAAATCTTTTACAAAAGAAAAACCATCTTCTTCTTACCACAAACAAAAACAAAAAGAAATACAGTGCTATAATTGCAAAGAAAAAGGCCATATAGCGCTTGATTGCCCACAATTAAAGGTTAAAACCGAAAAAGAATTAAAAACTATTTTAAAAGGATCCTCAGTAACATCAGATACAGACAATTCTTCTGATACATGTCATTGTAAAATATTTGATAGTGAAATTCAGTATAAATCTGCCGCTTCTTTTTTATCCTTAAACATGCTCTCTGCCCCAAAAGAATTGGTATTAGAAATGTTTAAAGATCTTAAAGACGAAGAATTAAAAAAAAATATTTTGAAAAAATCCAGACCATAAATAAAGGCAATAAAAAAGGAAAAGCTAGAATACATACTTTACCTGAACAATTTAGTATTAAAACTATTTTAGACAGATTAAAAGAACAAAATGTTCCACCTCACCTGACAATTCCAGACTTTCATAAAGAAATTAATAACCAAAGGCAAGAAATAAATTTCTCGAAACAAAACTTAATTTAACTTCAAGACCTCAAACAAAGAGTTGAGAATCTTGAATTTCACATACTAAAAACTTATCAAGAAAATAATGGAAAAATTGAAATGACGAAGAGTATAATGACATTGAAAATCAAGAAAACTTTGATGATAGTTTAAAATTTTTCATAAATTCTTTATCCAGAAATCCATTTCAAAAATGGAAAACCTAAGTCACAATTCAGATCAAAAAATTCTCTATTAAGACCCTGTGCTTACTTAATAGTGGCGCAGATGTCAATGTCATTAGGGAAGGATTAATCTCGAGAAAATATTATCTGAAAACAAAAATAAACTCAATCTAGCTACGACTAATAAAAAAACTCCTTATCAAATACAAATTAAATGATGTTTATGTCTGTAAAAATGAAATACACATAAAGATAAATTTCTTTCTAGGAAAAGATTTAAACAATGATGTTATCCTTGGAAATCATTTTCTACAAATGTTACAGCCTTTTCAAATTGATTCTACAGGCCTTAAAACTATGATAAATAATAAAGAATTAATTTTTGAATTTGAATAATTAAATCCAGTCTCAAATAAAATACATCATCCGTCTGATGACTTCATTTCAAATTTTGCCATGTAATCCAGATTTTCAGTTTTAGTTCACATTCTTATCCAGGGTTCCTTTGTCATTATGGCATCAAGCTCTAGCAAAAGCAAAGCCCCTCTTTTTGAATCCAGCTCTTCCTCCAGACCAACATCCCAACAAATATTCATTCCTTTTTTCAATCCAGGAGTATCCATCACCTCTCAAGAACTTATCAATGCTCATTGGAGTGCTATCCTTTCCAATAAAAGAAAAAAATACTAGAAAAACCATATCCGAAATTGTAACCCGTATCAAGGATTTAGAAACCCAAATTCTAATGTGTCATAACATCCATCAAAGAGCACTGTTATCTACTTATGCTGATGAAAAAACATCCAGAATCAACCTCCTGGAAAAGGTTACCACAACCCTTCCAGATGATCTTGCTGCAAGGATAAGACAAAAAACTCTTTCTTGTCGGATCAAGGAGTGCTTAATGTTCAAAGCGCAATATATCAGCTGGACAACTGGTTTTCCCAAGTTGTTCCTACCATCACATGCAGTAGACATCTCTTATATCGAGCAAAGCCTAGTCCAAAGATTTTCTTTATCCAGAGATGATTTTGAATTAATACAGCATCTCCCTGCAATTGTGCGCCATGCCCTTCGCAGTCTTGGAGTCACAAACAGACAGCTTTTTATCACAATTTCATCAAGTTTGGGAGAAAGATCTGAAATACGGTTTTATCAGCCTTATCAATTATGGAGCATCATGCAGTTTGAAGAAGGAGATTTAATTTGCAAGAAATGCAGTTCTTCTTTACATGATCACGAACATCTTCCTTTTAATTATCCACCTCAATGGTATGAATCTCATGAAGTTGCTACAAGAGCATATAGCCTAGAACATCTCTAGCAATATGATCCAGCCTCTGATCAGTATCAAAGATTTCTCAATCTAAGAGGACATCTTGAATTTGTAAGCACATATCGATATGTTTGGTGTGACGGTCGGCGAGTAGTTTGCATTGTTGACAACCTTGCAGAACAAACTACAGTCATACAGCATCCTTCTAAATCTGGACATAATGAATTAAATCAAATCCTCAATGCCGATGAAGATATTTCTTTTGACATTTCTGAAAAGTCTCATGAAGCATTAATCCAGTTATTTCGTAGAGAAACGCAAAATAATAACTGGACTGATGAAGATAAAGATGAAGATAAAGAGGATGAATAAATGAAAGAATCCGTGCCCCGAATAAAGCTTCCGATATTGACACCTGTTATCCTGTGAAATAACTACTGCATCCTTATCACAAAGCTTCCAGAAGAAGACCACGTAGTCACGTGGTGCACTTATCTAAATTTCCATCACCATCATTGCCATAAAGCGTCTTTATCTAGAAAGTACGAAACAAGGACATCCCTATTTATGAAGATGAGAAGTTTACCATGGTTCAAAGGTTCCTTGAAAAAGAAAAAGTCAACAAATGTGGCTTGCTACTATGCATCAAAAAGGTTATCCAATAAAAACAAGTTTGGATCTCTACAGGTGCTACAATGTATATCCATACCAGTATGGAAACGTAACACATATACCGTCTTGACGATTCAATCCAGACACCTGGAATCCAGCAATAATACCACATGCAGCAACTTACCAGCATACAGTAAATGAAATGTATACACAGACGAAATTATGTTGTAATGAAATGTAAATTCAGTTTGAACATACTATAAATAGACATGTCCAGCTGCTTGTCAAGGCAACAGTTGGAAACCAGTCCAAAAATTCAGTCCATCCATCTCTTCCCATACACCCTCCACCCTTTCGTCCCATTTTGGTATCAGAGCCAAGTTGGCCCCCGGGAGTGTGTCATCAAGTCCACTTGTAATCAGTCTTTATTGTTATCAATAAAGTAGCTTTGTGAGTATTTCTTCACTTATCTTTGTTATGTTGTGCTTTATTGATGTTGTTTAAGGAATTGCTGATTCAGAAGTAAGAGAGTCAAAAGTCTTAATACTTAGTTGTGTGTTTATTATTATTGAGAAATTTTAATCATATTCCGCCCGGAGCGCAGAGGTAGCCATTGTTATCGCCATTGTTAAGCCGTGTGAAGGCGTTTTAAGGCGTGTTGTTGGTGTGCAAATCCTCAAAACGTTAGATACTCATGGTGGATTTGGTTAAAATAACTTGGTAATACAAATTATGGCTAAGCTTATTAAGAAGCTTGTACTTTTTTCTTCCTCATCATCAAATTCCTTATCTTCCATGTCAATTAAAAATGGTGAAGAAATTAGCTATGATGATTTAGATCAAGTTATTTGTGACTGGACAATTCCAACTGTTTAAAAACATGAAGTTTATAAAATGGGAAGTTTTCAATTAAAATCAAGTTATAAAATAAAAACTATTGAATGAACTGAATCCATTACTAGTAATATTCAACATCTTTCTTTAATTAAGCTTCATGAAATAAAAGAATATGAGAAAACATATAATTATATACATTTCGGCTTGGTGCAAGTTGCTCTAAAGCCTTTAACAAGACTTGGACTGAGAACAGAAGCTCTCATGTCTGTTCAAGATACAAGACATAAAAAATTCAGCGATTCATTAATAGGAATGGTTGAATCAAGTTTGGCTAATGGCCCTACTTTCTTCAACTGTTTTCTCAAATTCTCTATTTCTCTCACAGATCCAGGTGCACATGAAGCCCTCACTTTAGCCATCCAGACAAAAGGTTTTAATATGAATCCTCATAATCAAAATCTCACCCTCGTTTATAGGGTTTTTTTATAAACTCATTAAATTCAGTTGTTCCAGGCATAGCCTATTCTAATTAAGCCAGAGGTATGGCTACCTTATTCTAAACCAATTCAAAAAATAAAGTTAATATTCCCAAACTCATCCAATGGAATGATATTAATTTATCCGGTAAATGGCTTTTAGAAAATGCTCAACCAGAAAAACCTAAAGAAAATCAAGACATTGAAAACATAATTGAACATGAAGATGGAAGCGTTGAAATAAATTTCCAAATAGATTTTCAAAATACAACTCCTACAGTTTATCAACCCTCTAAAAAGTCTTATTTTCATCCTCCTTCTGTTGTAGGAGCTTCCACACAAGAACCACCTCATATAAATTTAAGGCCTACATGACTTGTTTATCCTTCTTAACAAGCTTATCCATCTCATACATACAATCCCTCAGAATCTGATTTCAATATAAATGTTATTGAAAGTTTTGAAATTGATAAAGAAATGTTAAAAAAGAATTTAGCCGCTCATCCTTTGACAAAAGCTTTCTTTAGAAATATTTCTCTAGAGCATAAAGACTTCTTAAAAGAAAAGTGGTATAAATATATGTGTGATAATGAAAGAAACATTTATTTCTTTGATTGGCTTAAATTAGCCATGAAGAAAAGATATAATATTGAAGATTTATCCATAAATATGATAACAAAATTAAGTTCATCATGGATTATAGCTTCAACCAGTTCTTCTCCTCAAAGAACAGAAGAATCTATACATCCTCCTCTACATCAAATTCTTTATAAAGATACTTCAATCGTACCCATAAAAGATGTTGCAAAAATCCAAGGAGATAAAGGCAAATCTGACTTTGTTTACAAATTAGACTTATGTCATGTTTTAGAACAAAATAATTATACAAATATCAACCTTCATACGATTGACCAACAAACCAATAGAATTGAAGATAAAGTAGAAACTATCTTTAAAATTCATCAAGCATCCTCTTCACAAAAAGTAATTAAGACACAAACTTTAGGTTTTCAAGGTGAAATCCTACGGGATATAAAGTTAGAAAAGAAACCTTTAAAATTTTCTGATGAACTCATTAATCAGTTATCTCATAGTTTTACTAACATAAAACTACAAGAAAATAAAGATCAAAAAGCTAAAAAATGTATAAATGTTTTAGGCTTAACTTCTAAAAATTCTGATTTTGGCTCCGATTCCGAAGCCATAGATTCTGAAGAAAATTCTCAAGAGGAACATCAAGATGATCAAAACCATTAAGACTCTCTACAACTCAATAAAATATTTAAAAGACAAAAACCAATTGCTACTACAGCTAAAACAAGAAATTATTATCCACGACCAACTCCAGTTGATCTTCAATTCGAAGAACAAGCTACTTTAAATGGTCTTAAATTTGAAAGCTCATCAATATATGAATGAAGTGTAGACGGATTATCTGAATATTAAATCATCCAAGTATACCAGCAAATGATAATATATGCTTCTACTATCATAGCTGCTGGTAATGATGATAACATGCAGCAAATGCAGTTGCCCTTGGATTTACTGGACAGTTAAATGGCTGGTGGGAAAAATATTTATCAGATATAGAAAGACAAGCTATTCTAAATGCAGTAAAAAGAGATCCATCCAGAAATCCTATCATTACCCTTCAAGGACAAATGATCCCTGATTCCGTTTATATGCTTATTAGCAATATAATTAAACATTTTGTTGGAAATTATATGAATGTAGAAGAAAAATTAAAAACTCAATTAATTAATTTATCATGTCCAACATTATCTGATTTTCGTTGGTATAAAGATGTTTTTTTATCAAAACTTTTTACAATTGATTCAAGCAATTTCGAATTCTGGAAAGAAAAATTTATATCAGGTCTTCCTAAACTTTTTGCAGAAAAGGTTAGCGAAGAATTAATATCCGAAAATTATGGAAATTTGAATTATGCTATGTATACATATGGAGATTTAATCCAAAAAATTAATAAAATTGGATTTTCATTATGCAATGAAATCAAACTCAAACGGCAAATTGAAAATCAAAAAAGTATCAGCAAATGTGAACTTGGAGACTTTTGTTATCAATTTGGCATGGAGCCATTAATTAGTCCTTCGAGCCAAAAGAAAAAGAACAATTTAAAAAGAAATTACCAACAAAGAAAATCTAAACAATTTGCAACACCACGATATTATATGCCCTCATGAAGATATCATAAAAAATCCTTTCATCGCAATCCTTATAAAGAAACAAACAAATCTTTTATAAACGAAAAACCATCTTCTTCTTACCATAAACAAAAACAAAAAGAAATACAGTGCTATAATTGCAAAGAAAAAGGCCATATAGCCCCTGATTGCCCACAATTAAAGGTTAAAAACGAAAAGGAATTAAAAACTATTTTAAAGGGATCCTCAGTAACATCAGATACAGACAATTCTTCTGATACATGTCATTGCAAAATATTTGATAGTGAAATTCAGTATGAATCCGCTTCTTCTTCTTTATCCGTAAACATGCTCTCTGCTCCTGAAGAATTGGTACTAGAAGCATTTAAAGATCTTAAAGATGAAGAATTAAAAAATAAATATTTCGAAAAAATCCAAACTATAGATAAAGGCAATAAAAAAGGAAAAGCTACTATACATACTTTACCTGAACAATTTAGTATTAAAACTATTTTAGACAGATTAAGAGAACAAAATGTTCCTCCTCACCTGACAATTCCTGACCTTCATAAAGAAATTAATAATCAAAGGCAAGAAATAAATTTCTTAAAACAAAACTTAATTGAACTTCAATACCTCAAACAAAGAGTTGAGAATCTTGAATTTCAATAATAAAAACTTATCAAGAAAATAATGGAAAAATTGAAAATGACGAAGACTATAATGACATTGAAAATCAAGAAAACTTTGATGACAGTTTAAAAAATTTCATAAATTCTTTATCCAGAAATCCATTTCAAAAATGGAAGACCCAAGTCACAATTCAGATCAAAAAATTCTCTATTAAGACCCTGTGCTTACTTAATAGTGGTGCAGATGTTAATGTCATAAGAGAAGGATTAATCCTGAGAAAATATTATCTAAAAACAAAAAATAAACTCAATCTAGCTACGGCTAATAAAAAACTCCTTATGAAATACAAATTAAATGATGTTTATGTCTGTAAAAACGAAATACACATAAAGACAAATTTCTTTCTAGGAAAGGATTTAAACAATGATGTTATCCTTGGAAATCCTTTTCTACAAATGTTACAGCCTTTTCAAATTGATTCTACAGGCCTTAAAACTATCATAAATAATAAAGAATTAATTTTTGAATTTGAATAATTAAATCCAGTCTCAAATAAAATCAATCATCCCTCTGATGACATCATTTCAAATATTGCCATGTAATCCAGATTTCAGTTTTAAGTTCACATTCTTCTCCAGGGTTCCTTTGTCATTATGGCATCAAGTTCTAGCAAAAGCAAAGCCCCTCTTCTTGAATCCAGCTCTTCCTCCAGACCAACTTCCCAACAAATGACCATTCCTTTTTTCAATCCAGGAGTATCCATCACCTCTCAAGAACTTATCAATGCTCATTGGAGTGCTATCCTTTCCAATAAAAGAAAAAATACTAGAAAAACCTTATCCAAAATTGTAACCCATATCAAGGATTTAGAAACCCAAATTCTGATGTGTCATAACATCCATCAAAGAGCACTGTTATTCACTTATGCTGATGAAAAAACATCTAGAATCAACCTCCCAGAAAAGGTTAACACAACCCTTCCAGATGATCTTGCTACAAGGATAAGAGAAAAAACTCTTTCTTGTCAGATCAAGGAGCGCTTAATGTTCAAAGCGCAATATATCAGCTGGGCAACTGGTTTTCCCAAGTTGTTCCTGCCATCAAATGCAGTAGACATCTCTTATATCGAGCAAAGCCTAGTCCAAAGATTTTCTTTATCCAGAGATGATTTTGAATTAATACAGCAGCTCCCTGCAATCGTGCGCCACGCCCTTCGCAGTCTTGGAGCCACAAACAGACAGCTTCTTATCACAGTTTCATCAAGTTTGGGAGAAAGATCTGAAATACGGTTTTATCAGCCTTATCAATTTTGGAGCATCATGCAGTTTGAAGAAGGAGATTTAATTTGCAAGAAATTCATTCCTTCTTTAAATGATTACGAACATCTCCTGTTTAATTATCCACCGCAGTGGTATGAATCTCATGAAGTTGCTACAAGGGAATACAGTTAGAGCGTCTTCAGAATTATGATCCAGGCTCTGATCAATATCAAAGATTTCTCAATTTAAAAGGACATCTCGAATTTGCAAGCACATATAGATATGTTTAGTGTGACGGTCGGAGAGTAGTCTGTATTGCTGACGACCTTGTAGAGCAAACTAAAGTTATACAGCATCCTTTTAAATCTGGACGTCATGCATTAAATCAAATCCTCAATGCCTATGAAGATATTTCTTTTGACATTTTAGAAAAATCTCGTGAAGAATTAATCCAGTTATTTCATGGTGAAATACGAAATAATAACTGGAATGATGAAGCAGAAAATACTGCAAAGATGATAGCATCCTTGCAGGAATAAAGCTTCCTTTCCTCCAGACGTGTGCCATTCAATGCCACTCAATTTTTCACAAAGTATCTTAATGCACTTATGCAGATCTCCAACAATCATCCAGAAGAATACTTGTTAAATGCATCCCTATCAAGCAAAGTTCCCATACCCACGACCACGGCCACGTGATACCGGCAAAAGCAACCACGTGTTGCTTTGGGACTTATCGGCACTTTTCATCCGGACTGCATCAAGCCTCTTTGAATTAAAAATTCAAGAAACAAGTACAACAAAGTCAAAGAAAATGGCTAAAGCTAAGCTTATCACATATAAAAATTCTTTGCATTAAATAATGAGCAAAAGTCAAAGCCTACACCTAGGCTATCCTACATAAAGCATTTAGATCACCTCTTTTACCAGGATTTGCAAAGCACATACTCCAACGACACGTATGCCGCATACTTCAATATAGTGAAACTTGTGTCAGACAGATCAAATCCAGTGCCAGCACCACCTGCAGCATTTACGGATATACAGCAAATGAAATGAAAATCCAGATGACAGACACTTGTAATGAAATGTAAATTCAGTTTGTAATTACTATAAATAGGCCTATGCAGCCTCTTGCACAGGCAACAGTTGGAAACCAGTCCAAAAATTAAGTCCAAAAATTAAGTCCATCTCTTCCCATACACCCTCCACCCTTCCGTCCCATTTTGGTATCAGAGCCAAGTTGGCCCCCGGGAGTGTGTCATCAAGTCCACTTGTAATCAATTTTGATTATCAATAAAGTTGCTTTGTGAGTATTTCTCCACTTATTTTGGTTACGCTTTACTGTTGCTGTTTAAGGAACTGCTGATTCAGAAGTAAGAGAGTCAAAAGTCTTAATACTTAGTTGTGTATTTGTCATTATTAAGAAATTTTACTCATATTCCGCCCGGAGCGCAGAGGTAGCCATTGTTATCGCCGTTGTTAAGCCCTGTGAAGGCGTTTTAAGGCGTGTTGTTGGTGTGTAAATCCTCAAAGCGTTAGATACTCGTGGTGGATTTGGTTAAAATAACTCGGTAATACAAATTATGGCTAAGCTTATTAAGAAGCTTGTACTTTCTTCTTCCTCATCATCAAATTCCTTATCTTCCATGTCTATTAAAAATAGTGAAGAAATTAGCTATGATGATTTAGATCAAGTTATTTGTGACTGGACGATTCCAACTGTTCAAAAACATGAAGTTTATAAAGTGGGAAGTTTTCATGGGACGGAAGGGTGGAGGATGTATGGGAAGAGATGGACTAGATTTTGGATAGGACTGGTTTCCAACTGTTGGATTTACACATAGCCAGATGTGTCGATTTATAGTAACTCTAAACTAAATTTACATTTCATTTCACTTGGATTGCTTTTGCATTTACATTTCATTTGCTATTCATGCTCACGCTGAATTTAATGTTCGATACTATAGGGCTGCTTGCATGATTCTCCTTGTCTACTGTAGAATATCCATGGTACTGCATGTGGCACGATCTTGAAGTATATCTTTACAAGCTTTTGACACATGTTTTCGTGTTAGCATCGGAGATGAAATGTTTTTGTCTTCATACTTGTTAGCATCGGAGATGAAATGTTTTTGTCTTCATACTTGATAATTGTCCCATATCTTGTACTTTCTTCAGGTTTTACTTTTTATTTTATACAAAAGGAGCTTTTGATGTTGGCTTTTGGGTACTTGTTTTTTTAATGATTTCTGAAGTCAGGATGAAAAGTGCCGATAAGTCCCGAGGCAACATGTGGTTGCTTTTGCCAGCATCACGTGGCCTTCGTCTCGGGCACGGGACCTTGCTTGATAAGGATGCATTGAACAACTATTCTTCAAGATGACTATTGGAGATCTTCATAATTGCACCAAGATACTTTGTGGAAAATTGAGTGGTATTGGACTGTATATGTCTGGAGGAAAGGAATCTTTATTCTTGCAAGGATGCTGTCATCTCTGCATCATTTTCTGCTTCATTATTCCAGTTATTATTTCATATTTCACCATGAAATAACTGGATTAATTCTTCACGAGAGTTTTCTGAAATGTCAAAAGAAATATCTTCATAGGCATTGAGGATTTGATTTAATTTATTATGTCCAGATTTAGACGGATGTTGTATAACTGTAGTTTGTTCCGCAACGTCGTCAGCAATACAGACTACTCTCCAACCGTCATACCAAACATATCAATATGTGCTTGCAAATTCGAGATGTCCTGTTAAATTAAGAAATCGTTGATATTGATCAGAGGCTGGACCATAATGCTTGAGACGTTCTAAGCTATATTCCCTTGTAGCAACTTCATGAGATTCATACCACTGCGGTGGATAATTAAACAGGAGATGTTCATAATCATTTAAAAAGGGAATGAATTTCTTGCAAATTAAATCTCCTTCTTCAAAATTCATGATGCTCCATAATTGATAAGGTTGATAAAACCAGATTTCAGATCTTTCTCCCAAACTTGATGAAATTGTGATCAGAAGTTGTCTGTTTGTGACTCCAAGGCCGCGAAGGGCATGGCGCACGATTGCAGGGAGCTGTTGTTTTAATTCAAAATCATTTCTGGATAAAGAAAATCTTTGGACTAAACCATGTTCGATATAGGAGATGTCAACTTCATGTGATGGCAGGAACCACTTGGGAAAGCCAGTTGCCCAGCTGATAAATTGAGCTTTGCGCATTAAGCGCTCTTTGATCTGACAAGAAAGAGTTTTTTCTCTTATTCTTGCAGCAATATCATCCGGAAGGGTTGTGTTAACCTTTTCCAGGAGCTTGATTCTGGATGTTTTTTCATCAGCATAAGTAGATAACAGTGCTCTTTGATGGAGGTTATGGCATATGAGAATTTGGCTTTCTAAATCCTTAATATGGTTTGTAAGTTTGGATAGGGTTTTTCTAGTATTTGTTCTTTTATCGGAAAGGATGGCACTCCAATGAGCATTGATAAGGTCTTGAGAAGTGATAGATAATCCTGGATTGAAAAACGGGATGGTCATTTATTGGGATGTCGGTATCGAGGAAGAGCTGGATTCATGAAGAGGGGCTTTGCTTTTGCGAGAACTTGATGCCATAGTGACAAAGAGACCCTGGATAAGGAGTTGAACTAAAAATCTGGATATGGGATTAAATGGCAAAATTTGAAATGAAGTCATCAGAGAGATAATTTATTTTATTTGAGACTGGATATTTGATTATTTGAATTCAAAAATTAATTCTTTATTATTTATTACAATTTTAAGGCCTGTAGAATCAATTTGAAAAGGCTGTAACATTTGTATAAAAGGATTTCCAAGGATAACATCATTGTTTAAATCCTTTCCTACAAAGAAATTTGTCTTTATGCGTATTTCATTTTTACAGACATAAACGTCATTTAATTTGTGTTTGATAAGGAGTTTTTTATTAGCCGTAGCTAGATTGAGTTTATTTTTTGTTGTTAGATAATATTTTCTCGAGATTAATCCTTCCCTTATGACATTGACATCTGCGCCACTATCAAGTAAGCACAGGGTCTTAATAGAGAATTTTTTGATCTGAATTGTGACTTGGGTTTTCCATTTTTGAAATGGATTTTTGGATAAAGAATTTATGAAAATTTTTAAACTGTCATCAATGTTTTCTTGATTTTCAATGTCATTATAGTCTTCGTCAGTTTCAATTTTTCCATTATTTTCTTGATAAGTTTTAGTATGTGAAATTCAAGATTCTCAACTCTTTGTTTGAGGTCTTGAAGTTCAATTAGGTTTTGTTTTAAGAAATTTATTTCTTGCCTTTGATTATTAATTTCTTTATAAAGGTCTGGAATTGTCAGGTGAGGAGGAACATTTTGTTCTCGTAATCTGACGAGTATAGTTTTAATGCTAAATTGTTCAGGGAGAGTATGTAAGGTAGCTTTTCCTTTTTTATTGCCTTTATTTATGGTCTGGATTTTTTGAAAATATTTATTTTTTAAGTCTTCATCTTTAAGATCTTTAAACATTTCTAATACTAATTCTTCTGGGGCAGAGAGTATGTTTAAGGATAAAGAAGAAGAGGCAGATTCATACTAAATTTCACTGTCAATGATTCTGCAATGACATGTATCAGAAGAATTGTCTGTATCTGATGTTACTGAGGATCCTTTTAAAATAGTTTTTAATTCTTTTTTGGTTTTAACCTTTAATTGTGGGCAATTAGGGGCTATATGGCCTTTTCTTTGTAATTATAGCACCGTATTTCTTTTTGTTTTTGTTTATGGTAAGAGGAAGATGGTTTTTCTTTTGTAAAAGATTTGTTTGTTTCTTTATAAGGATTACGATGAAAGGATTTTTTATGATATCTTCGTGAGGGCATATAATATCGTGGTGTTGCAAATTGTTTAGATTTTCTTTGTTGGTAATTCTTTTTAAATTGTTCTTTTTCTTTTGGGTCGATGGACTAACTAATGGCTCCATGCCAAATTGATAACAGAAATCACCAAGTTCATATTTACTGATTCTTTTTTGATTTTCAATTTGCCGTTTGAGTTTGATTTCATTACACAATGAAAATCCAACTTTATTAATTTTTTGGATTAAATCTCCATATGTATACATAGCATAATTCAAATTTCCATAATTTTCAGATATTAACTCTTCTCTAACCTTTTCTGCCAAATGTTTAGGAAGACCTGATATAAATTTTTCTTTCCAGAATTCTGAATTGCTTGAATCAGTTGTATAAAGTTTTGATAAGAAAACATCTTGATACCAATGAAAATCAGATAATGTTGGGCATGATAAATTAATTAATTGAGTTTTTAATTTTCTTCCACATTCATATAATTTCCAACAAAATGTTAAATTATATTGCTAATAAGCATATAAACGGAATCAGAGATCATTTGTCCTTGAGGGGTAATGATAGGAATTCCGGATGGATCTCTTTTTACTGCATTTAGAATAGCTTGTCTTTCTATATCTGATAAATATTTTTCCCACCAACCATTTAATTGTCCAGTAAATCCAAGGACAACTGCATTTGCTGCATGTTTGTGATCATTACCGGCAGCTATGATAGTAGAAGCATATATCATCATTTGCTGGCATACTTGGATGATTTGATATTCAGATAATCCGTCTACACTCCATTCATATATTGATGAGCTTTCAAATTTAAGACCATTTAAAGTAGCTTGTTCTTCGAATTGAAGATCAACTGGAGTCGGTCGTGGATAATAATTTCTTGTTTTAGCTATAGTAACAATTGGTTTTTGTCTTTTAAATATTTTATTCAGTTGAAGGGAGTCTTGATGGTCTTGATCATCTTGATGTTCCTCTTGAGAATTTTCTTCAGAATCTATGGCTTCGAAATTGGAGCCAGAATTAGAGTTTTTAGAAGTTGAGCCTAAAACATTTATAGATTTTTCAGCTTTTTGATCTTTATTTTCTTGAAGTGTTATGTTAGTAAAACTGTGTGATAATTGATTAATGAGTTCATCAGAAAATTTTAAAGGTTTCTTTTCTAACTTTATATCCCTTAGGATTTCACCCTAAAAACCTAAAGTTTGTGTCTTAATTACTTTTTGAGAAGAGGATGCTTCATGGATTTTGAAAATAGATTCTACTTTATCTTCAACTTTATTGGTTTGTTGGCCAATAGTATGAAGGTTGATATTTGTATAATTATTTTGTTCTAAAACATGACATAAGTCTGATTTGTAAACAACGACAGATTTTCCTTTATCTCCTTGGATTTTTGCAACATCTTTTATGGGTACGGCTGAGGTGTCTTTATAAATAATTTGATGTAGGGGAGGATATATAGATTCTTCAGTTCTTTGAGGAGAAGAACTGGTTGAAGCTATAATCCATGATGAACTTAATTTTGTTATCACATTTATGGATGAATCTTCAATATTATACCTTTTCTTCATGACTAAATTAAGCCAATCGAAGAAATAAATGTTTCTTTCATTATCACACATATATTTATACCACTTTTCTTTGAAGAAGTCTTTATGTTCCCAAGAAATATTTTTAAAGAAAGCTTTTGTCAAAGGATGAGTAGCTAGATTCTTTTTTAACATTTCTTTATCAATTTCAAAACTTTCAATAACATTTATATTGAAATCTGCTTCTTAGGGATTGTATGTATGAGATGGAGAAGCTTGATAAGAAGGATAAACAAGTCCTGTAGGCCTTAAATTTATACGAGGCGGTTCCTGTATGGAAGATCCTACAACAGAAGGAGGATGAGAATAAGACTTTTTAGAGGGTTGATAAACTGTAGGAGTTGTATTTTGAAAATCTGCACTTTCATCTTCATGTTCCATTATGTTTTCAATATCTTGATTTTCTTTATGTTTTTTTGGTTGAACATTTTCTAAAAGCCATTTACCGGATAAATTAATATCATTTATTTGATAACTTGATTTTAATTGAAAACTTCCCATTTTATAAACTTCATGTTTTTGAACAGTTGGAATTGTCCAGTCACAAATAACTTGATCTAAATCATCATAGCTAATTTCATCACTATTTTTAATAGACATGGAAGATAAGGAATTTGATGATGAGGAAGAAGAAAGTATAAGCTTCTTAATAAGCTTAGCCATAATTTGTATTACCGAGTTCTTTTAACCAAATCCACCACGAGTATCTAACGCTTTGAGGATTTACACACCAACAACACGCCTTAAAACGCCTTCACACGGTTGACAACGACGATAACAATGGCTACCTCTGCGCTCCGGGTGGAATATGATTAAAATTTCTCAATAATAACAAACACACAACTAAGTATTAAGACTTTTGACTCTCTTACTTCTGAATCAGCAATTCCTTAAACAACAACAGTAAAGCACAACATAACCAAAATAAGTGAAGAAATACTTACAAAGCAACTTTATTGATAATCAAAGCTGATTACAAGTGGACTTGATGACACACTCCCAAGGGCCAACTTGGCTTTGATACCAAAATGGGACGGAAGGGTGGAGGGTGTATGGGAAGAGATGGATGGACTGAATTTTTGGACTGGTTTCCAACTGTTGCCTTGACAAGCAGCTGGACATGTCTATTTATAGTATGTTCAAACTGAATTTACATTTCATTACAAAATAATTTCGTTTGTGTATACATTTCATTTACAGGATGCTGGTAAGTTGTTGCACGTGGTATTATTGCTGGATTCCAGGTGTCTGGATTGAGTCGTTAAGACGGCATATGTGTTACGTTTCCGTACTGGTATGGATATACATTGTAGCACTAGTAGAGATCCAAATTTGTTTTTATTGGATAACCTTTTTGATGCATAGTAGCAAGCCGCATTTGTTGACTTTTTCTTTTTCAAAGAACCTTTGAACCGTGGTTAGCTTCTCATCTTCATGAATAGGGATGTCCTTGTTTCGCACTTTCTAGATAAAGACGCTTTACGGCAATGGTGGTGATGGAAATTTAGATAAGTGCACCACGTGACTACGTGGTCTTCTTCTAGAAGCTTCGTGATAAGGATGCAGTAATTATTTCACTGGATAACAAGTGTCAATATCGGAAGCTTTATTCGGGCATGAATTCTTCCATTTATTCATCCTCTTTATCTTCATCTTTATCTTCATCAGTCCAGTTATTATTTTGCATTTCTCCATGAAATAAATGGAATAATGCTTCACGAGACTTTTCAGAAATGTCAAAAGAAATATCTTCATAGGCATTGAGGATTTGATTTAATTCATTATGTCTAGATTTAGAAGGATGCTGTATGACTGTAGTTTGTTCTACAAGGTCGTCAGCAATGCAAACTACTCGCCGACCGTCACACCAAACATATCGATAAGTGCTTGCAAATTCAAGATGTCCTCTTAGATTGAGAAATCTTTGATACTGATCAGAGGTTGGATCATATTGTTGGTGACGTTCTAGGCTATATGCTCTTGTAGCAACTTCATGAGATTCATACCATTGAGGTGGATAATTAAAAAGAAGATGTTCGTGATCATGTAAAGAAGAACTGCATTTCTTGCAAATTAAATCTCCTTCTTCAAACTGCATGATGCTCCATAATTGATAAGGCTGATAAAACCGTATTTCAAATCTTTCTCCCAAACTTGATGAAATTGTGATAAGAAGCTATCTGTTTGTGACTCCAAGACTGCGAAGGGCATGGCGCACAATTGCAGGGAGCTGCTGTATTAATTGAAAATCATCTCTGGATAAAGAAAATCTTTGGACTAGGCCTTGCTCGATATAAGAGATGTCTACTGCATGTGATGGCAGGAACAACTTGGGAAAACTAGTTGCCCAGCTGATATATTGCACTTTGAACATTAAGCGCTCCTTGATCTGACAAGAAAGAGTTTTTTCTCTTATCCTTGTAGCAAGATCATCTGAAAGGGTTGTGTTAACCTTTTCCAGGAGGTTGATTCTGGATGTTTTTTCATCAGCATAAGTAGATAACAGTGCTCTTTGATGGATGTTATGACACATTTGAATTTGGGTTTCTAAATCCTTGATATGGGTTACAATTTTGGATAAGGTTTTTCTAGTATTTTTCTTTTGTTGAAAAGGATAGTACTCCGATGAGCATTTATAAGTTCTTGAGAGGTGATGGATACACCTGGATTGAAAAAAGGAATGGATATTTGTTGGGATGTTGGTCTGGAGGAAGAGCTGGATTCAAGAAGAGAGGCTTTGCTTTTGCTAGGGCTTGATTCCATAATGACAAAGGAACCTTGGATAAGAATGTGAACCAAAATTGAAAATCTGGATTACAAGGCAAAATTTGAAATGAAGTCATCAGAGGGATGATGTATTTTATTTGAGACTGGATTTAATTATTCAAATTCAAAAATTAATTCTTTATTATTTATGATAGTTTTAAGGCCTGTAGAATCAATTTGAAAAGGCTGTGACATTTGTAGAAAAGGATTTTCAAGGATAACATCATTGTTTAAATCCTTTCCTACAAAGAAATTTGTCTTTATGTGTATTTCATTTTTATAGACATAAACGTCATTTAATTTGTGTTTGATAAGGAGTTTTTTATTAGCCGTAGCTAGATTGAGTTTATTTTTTGTTGTTAGATAATATTTTCTCGAGATTAATCCTTCCCTTATGACATTGACATCTGCGCCACTATCAAGTAAGCACAGGGTCTTAATAGAGAATTTTTTTATCTGAATGGTGACTTGGGTTTTCCATTTTTTGAAATGGATTTTTGGATAAAGAATTTACGAAAATTTTTAAACTATCATCAATGTTTTCTTGATTTTCAATGTCATTATAGTCTTCGTCATTTTCAATTTTTCCATTATTTTCTTGATAAGTTTTTAGTATGTGAAATTCAAGATTCTCAACTCTTTGTTTGAGGTCTTGATGTTCAATTAAGTTCTATTTTAAGAAATTTATTTCTTGCCTTCGATTATTAATTTCTTTATAAAGGTCTGGAATTGTCAGGTGAGGAGGAACATTTTGTTCTTGTAATCTGTCTAAAACAGTTTTAATACTAAATTGTTCAGGTAAAGTATGTATTGTAGCTTTTCCTTTTTTATTGCCTTTATTTATAGTCTGGATTTTTTCAAAATATTTATTTTTTAATTCTTCATCTTTAAGATCTTTAAACATTTCTAATACAATTCTTCTCGGGCAGAGAGCATGTTTAAGGATAAAGAAGAAGAGGTAGATTCATATTGAATTTCACTATCAAATATTTTGCAATGACATGTATCAGAAGAATTGTCTGTATCTGATGTTACTGAGGATCCTTTTAAAATTGTTTTTAATTCTTTTTTGGTTTTAACCTTTAATTGTGGGCAATCAAGGGCTATATGGCCTTTTTTTTTGCAGTTATAGCACTGTATTTCTTTTTGTTTTTGTTTATGATAACAAGAAGATGGTTTTTCTTTTGTAAAAGATTTGTTTGTTTCTTTATAAGGATTGCGATGAAAGGATTTTTTATGTTATCTTCGTGAGGGCATATAATATCGTGGTGTTGCAAATTGTTTAGATTTTTTTTGTTGGTAATTTCTTTTTAAATTGTTCTTTTGCTTTTGGCTCGAATGACTAATTAATGGCTCCATGCCAAATTGATAACGGAAATCACCACGTTCATATTTACTGATTCTTTTTTTATTTTCAATTTGCCGTTTGAGTTTGATTTCATTACACAATGAAAATCCAACTTTATTAATTTTTTGGATTAAATCTCTATATGTATACATAGCATAATTCAAATTTCCATAATTTTCGGATATCAATTCTTCTCTAAACTTTTCTGCAAAAAGTTTAGGAAGACCTGATATAAAATTTTCTTTCTAGAATTCTGAATTGCTTGAATCAATTGTATAAAGTTTTGATAAGAAAACATCTTTATACCAATGAAAATCAGATAATGTTGGGCATGATAAATTAATTAATTGAGTTTTTAATTTTTTAACATTTCTTTATCAATTTCAAAACTTTCAATAACATTTATATTGAAATATGCTTCTGAGGGATTGTATGTATGAGATGGAGAAGCTTGATAAGAAGTATAAACAAGTCCTGTAGGCCTTAAATTTATATGAGGTGGTTCCTGTATGGAAGCTCCTACAACAGAAGGAGGATGAGAATAAGACTTTTTCGAGGGTTGATAAACTGTAGGGGTTGTATTTAGAAAATCTGTTTGGAAATTTATTTCAACACTTCCATCTTCATGTTCAGTTATGTTTTCAATGTCTTGATTTTCTTTAGGTTTTTCTGGTTGAGCATTTTCTAAAAGCCGTTTACCGGATAAATTAATATCATTCCATTGGATGAGTTTGGGAATATTAACTTTATTTTTTTTAATTGGTTTGGAATAAGGTAGTCATACCTCTGGCTTGGTTAGAATAGGCTATGCCCGGAACAACTGAATTCATAAGTTTATAATAAACTCTATAAATGAGGGCGAGATTTTGATTATGAGGATTCATATCAAAACCTTTTGTCTGGATGGCTAAAGTGAGGGCTTCATGTGCACCTGGATCTGTGAGAGAAACAGAGAAATTGGGAAAACAGTTGAAGAAAGTAGGGCTATTAACCAAACTTGATTCAACCATTCCTATTAATGAATCACTGAATTTTTTATGTCTTGTATTTTGAACATACATGAGAGCTTCTATTCTTAGTCCAAGTCTTGTTAAAGGCTTTAGAGCAACTTGCACTAAGCCAAAATGTATATAATTATATGTTTTCTCATATTCTTTTATTTCATGAAGCTTAATTAAAAAAAGATGCTGAATATTACTAGTAATGGATTCAGTTCGTTCAATAGTTTTTATTTTATAACTTGATTTTAATTAAAAACTTCCCATTTTATAAACTTCATGTTTTTGAACAGTTGGAATTGTTCAGTCACAAATAACTTGTTCTAAATCATCATAGGTAATTTCTTCACTATTTTTAATAGACATGGAAGATAAGGAATTTGATGATGAGGAAGAAGAAAGTACAAGCTTCTTAATAAGCTTAGCCATAATTTGTATTACCAAGTTATTTTAACCAAATCCACCCGAGTATCTAACGCTTTGAGGATTTACACACTAACAACACGCCTTAAAACGCCTTCACACGGCTTAACAACGGCGATAACAATGGCTACCTCTGCGCTCCGGGCGGAATATGATTAAAATTTCTCAATAATAACAAACACACAACTAAGTATTAAGACTTTTGACTCTCTTACTTCTGAATCAGCAATTCCTTAAACAACGACAGTAAAGCACAACATAACCAAAATCAGTGAAGAAATACTCACAAAGCAACTTTATTGATAATCAAAACTGATTACAAGTGGACTTGATGACACACTCCCGGGGGCCAACTTGGCTCTGATACCAAATTCGGACGGAAGGGTGGAGGGTGTATGGGAAGAGATGGATGGACTGAATTTTTGGACTGGTTTCCAACTGTTGCCTTGACAAGCAGCTGGACATGTTTATTTATAGTATGTTCAAACTGAATTTACATTTCATTACAAAATAATTTCGTCTGTGTATACATTTCATTTACTGTATGCTGGTAAGCTGCTGCATGTGGCTGGATTCTATGTGTCTGGATTGAATCGTCAAGACGGCATACGTGTTACGTTTCCGTACTGGTATGGATATACATGTTATCACCAGTAGAGATCCAAACTTCTTTTTATTGGATAACCTTTTTGATGCATAGTAGCAAGCCGCATTTGTTGACTTTTTCATTTTCAAAGAAACTTTGAACCGTGGTAAGCTTCTCATCTTCATGAATAGGGATGTCTTTGTTTTGTACTTTCTAGATAAAGACGCTTTATGGCAATGGTGGTGATGGAAATTTAGATAAGTGTACCACGTGACTATGTGGTCTTGTTCTGGAAGCTTTATGATAAGGATGGAGTCATTATTTCACTGGATAACACGTGTCAATATCAGAAGCTTTATTCGGGCTCGGATTCTTTCATTTATTCAACCTATTTATCTTCATCCTTATCTTCATCAGTCCAGTAATTATTTTGCATTTCTCCATGAAATAACTGGATTAAAGCTTCACGAGACTTTTTAGAAATGCCAAAAGAAATATCTTCATAGGCATTGAGGATTTGATTTAATTCATTATGTCCAAATTTAAAAGGATGCTGTATGACTATAGTTCGTTCTGCAAGGTCGTCAGCAATGCAAACTACCCGCCGACCGTCACACCAAACATATCGATATGTGCTTGCAAATTCAAGATGTCCTCTTAGATTGAGAAATCTTTGATACTGATCAGAGGTTGGATCATATTGTTGGTGACGTTCTAGGCTATATGCTCTTGTAGCGACTTCATGAGATTCATACCATTGAGGTGGATAATCAAAAAGAAGATGTTCGTGATCATGTAAAGAAGAACTGCATTTCTTGCAAATTAAATCTCCTTCTTCAAACTGCATGATGCTCCATAATTGATAAGGCTGATAAAACCGTATTTCAAATCTTTCTCCCAAACTTGATGAAATTGTGATAAGAAGCTGTCTGTTTGTGACTCCAAGACTGCGAAGGGCATGGCGCACAATTGCAGGGAGCTGCTATATTAATTGAAAATCATCTCTGGATAAAGAAAATCTTTGGACTAGGCCTTGCTCGATATAAAAGATGGCTACTGCATCTGATGGTAGGAACAACATGGGAAAACCAGTTGCCCAGCTGATATATTGCGCTTTAAACATTAAGCGCTCCTTGATCTGACAAAAAAGAGTTTTTTCTCTTATCCTTGCAGCAAGATCATCTGGAAGGGTTGTGCTAGCCTTTTCCAGGAGGTTGATTCTGGATGTTTTTTCATCAGCATAAGTAGATAACAGTGCTCTTTGATGGAGTTATGGCATATGAGAATTTGGCTTTCTAAATCCTTAATATAGTTTGCAAGTTTGGGTAGGGTTTTTCTAGTATTTGTTCTTTTATCGAAAAGGATGGCACTCCAATGAGCATTGATAAGGTCTTCAGAAGTGATAGATAATCCTGGATTGAAAAAAGGAATGGTCATTTGTTGGGATGTTGGTCTGGAGGAAGAGCTGGATTCAAGAAGAGGGGCTTTGCTTTTGCTAGAACTTGATGCCATAATGACAAAGGAACCCTAGAGAAGAATGTGATCTTAAAACTGAAATCTGGGTTACATGGCAATATTTGAAATGAAGTCATCAGAGGGATGATTGATTTTATTTGAGACTGGATTTAATTATTCAAATTCAAAAATTAATTCTTTATTATTTATGACAATTTTAAGGCCTGTAGAATCAATTTGAAAAGGCTGTAACATTTGTAGAAAAGGATTTCCAATGATAACATCATTGTTTAAATCCTTTCCTAGAAAGGAATTTGTTTTTATGTGTATTTCGTTTTTATAGACATAAACATCATTTAATTTGTATTTGATAAGGAGTTTTTTATTAGCCGTAGCTAGATTGAGTTTATTTTTTGTTTTTAGATAATATTTTCTTGGGATTAATCCTTCCCTTATGACATTAACATTTGCGCCACTATCAAGTAAGCACAGGGTCTTAATAGAGAATTTTTTGATCTAAATGGTGACTTGGGTTTTCCATTTTTGAAATGGGTTTCTGGATAAAGAATTTATGAAATTTTTTAAACTGTCATCAAAGTTTTCTTGATTATCAATGTCATTATAGTCTTCATCATTTTCAATGTTTTCATTATTTTCTTGATAAGGTTCTAGTATGTGAAATTCAAGATTCTCAACTCTTTGTTTGAGGTCTTGAAGTTCAATTAAGTTTTGTTTTAAGAAATTTATTTCTTGCCTTTGATTATTAATTTCTTTATGATGGTTTGGAATTGTCCGGTGAGGAGGAACATTTTGTTCTCATAATTTGTCTAGTACAGTTTTAATGCTAAATTGTTCAGGGAGAGTATGTATGGTAGCTTTTCCTTTTTTTATTTTCTTTATTTATGGTCTGGAATTTTTCAAAATATTTATTTTTTAAGTCTTCATCTATAAGATCTTTAAACATTTCTAATACCAATTCTTATGGGGCAGAGAGCATGTTTAAAGATAAAGAAGAAAAGGCAGATTCATACTGAATTTCACTATCAAATATTTTGCAATGACATGTATCAGAGGAATTGTTTGTATCTGATGTTACTGAGAATCCTTTTAAAATAGTTTTTAATTCTTTTTCGGTTTTAACCTTTAATTGTGGGCAATCAGGGGCTATATGCCTTTTTTTTTGCAATTATAGCACTATATTTCTTCTTGTTTTTGTTTGGGGTAGGAAGAAGATGGTTTTTCTTTTGTATAAGATTTGTTTGATTCTTTATAAGGATTTCGATGAAATGATTTTTTATGATATCTTCTTGAGCGCATGTAATATCGTGGTGTTGAAAATTGTTTAGATTTTCTTTTTTGATAATTTCTAGTTATATTTTGCTTTTTCTTTTGGCTTGAAGGACTAATTATTTTGTCCATACCAAATTGATAACAGAAATCATCAAGTTCATATTTACTGATTCTTTTTTGATTTTCAATTTGCCGTTTGAGTTTGATCTCATTATTAATGAAAAGCCAACTTTATTAATTTTTTGGATTAGATCTCCATAGGTATACATGGCATAATTCAAATTTCCATAATTTTCAGATATCAATTCTTCTCTAACCTTTTCTGCAAAAAGTTTAGGAAGTCTTGATATAAATTTCTCTTTCCAGAATTCTGAATTGCTTGAATCAATTGTATAAAGTTTTGATAAGAAAACATCTTCATACCAACGAAAATCAGATAATGTTGGGCATGATAAATTAATTAATTGAGTTTTTAACTTTTCTTCTACATTCATATAATTTCCAACAAAATGTTTAATTATATTGCTGATAAACATATAAACGGAATCAGGGATCATTTGTCCTTGAGGGGTAATGATAGGATTTCCGGATGGATCTCTTTTTACTGCATTTAGAATAGCTTGTCTTTCTATATCTGATAAATATTTTTCCCACCAGCCATTTAATTGTCCAGTAAATCCAAGGATAACTGCATTTGCAGCATGTTTGTGATCATTACCGGCAGTTATGATAGGAGAAGCATATATCATCATTTGCTGGCATACTTGGATGATTTGATATTCAGATAATCCGTCTACACTCCATTCATTGATGAGCTTTCAAATTTAAGACCATTTAAAGTAGCTTGTTCTTCGAATTGAAGATCAACTAGAGTCGGTCGTGGATAATAATTTCTTATTTTAGCTGTAGTAACAATTGGTTTTTGTCTTTTAAATATTTTATTGAGTTGTAGAGAGTCTTGATGGTTTTGATCATCTTGATGGTTTTGATGGTTTTGATCATCTTGATGTTCTTCTTGAGAATTTTCTTCAGAATCTATGACTTCGGAATCAGAGCCAGAATTAGAGTTTTTAGAAGTTGAGCCTAAAACATTTATAGATTTTTCAGCTTTTTGATCTTTATTTTCTTGAAGTTTTATGTTAGTAAAACTGTGTGATAATTGATTAATGAGTTCATCAGAAAATTTTAAAGGTTTCTTTTCTAACTTTATATCCCTTAGGATTTCACCCTGAAAACCTAAAGTTTGTGTCTTAATTACTTTTTGAGAAGAGGATGCTTCATGGATTTTGAAAATAGATTCTACTTTATCTTCAATTCTATTGGTTTGTTGACTAATAGTATGAAGGTTGATATTTGTATAATTATTTTGTTCTAGAACATGACATAAGTCTGATTTGTAAACAAAGTTAGATTTTACTTTATCTCCTTGGATTTTTGCAACATCTTTTATGGGTACAGCTGAGGTGTCTTTATAAATAATTTGATGCAGGGGTGGATGTATAGATTCTTCAGTTCTTTGGGGAGAAGAACTGGTTGAAGCTATAATCCATGATGAACTTAATTTTGTTACCATATTTATGGATAAATCTTCAATATTATTTCTTTTCTTCATGGCTAATTTAAGCCAATCAAAGAAATAAATGTTTCCTTCATTATCACACATATATTTATACCACTTTTCTTTTAAGAAGTCTTTATGTTCTGGAGAAATATTTTTAAAGAAAGCTTTTGTTAAAGGCTTTAGAGCAACTTGCACCAAGCCAAAATGGATATAATTATATGTTTTAGCATATTCTTTTATTTCATGGGGCTTAATTAAAGAAAGATGCTGAATATTACTAGTAATGGATTCAGCTCGTTCAATAGTTTTTATTTTATAACTTGATTTTAATTGAAAACTTCCCACTTTATAAACTTCATGTTTTTGAACTGTTGGAATTGTCCAATCACAAATAACTTGATCTAAATCATCATAGTTAATTTCTTCACTATTTTTAATAGACATGGAAGATAAGGAATTTGATGATGAGGAAGAAGAAAGTACAAGCTTCTTAATAAGCTTAGCCCTAATTTGTATTACCGAGTTATTTTAACCAAATCCACCGCGAGTATCTAACGCTTTGAGGATTTACACACCAACAACACACCTTAAAATGCCTTCACACGACTTAACAACAGCGATAACAGTGGCTAGCACTGCGCTCCGGGCGGAATATGATTAAAATTTCTCAATAATAACAAACACACAACTAAGTATTAAGACTTTTGACTCTCTTACTCCTAAATCAGCAATTCCTTAAACAACAACAGTAAAGCACAACATAACCAAAATAAGTGAAGAAATACTCACAAAGCAACTTTATTTATTATCAAAACGGATTATAAGTGGACTTGATGACACACTCCCGGGGGCCAACTTGGCTCTGATACCAAAATGGGACGGAAGGGTGGAGCGTGTATGGGAAGAGATGGATGGACTAAAATTTTGGACTAGTTTCCAACTGTTGGATTTACAAATAGCTGGATGTGTCTATTTATAGTAACTCTAAACTGAATTTACATTTCGTTTCACTTGGATTGCTTTTGCATTTACATTTCATTTGCTATTCTTGATCACGCTGAATTTCATGTTCGATATTGTAAGGCTGCTTGCATGATTCTCCTTGTCTGCTATAGAATATCATGGTACTACATGTGGCATGATCTTGAAGTATATCTTTACAAGCTTTTGACACGTGTTTTCATGTTAGCATCGGAGATGAATTGTTTTTGTCTTCATACTTGATAATTGTCCCATATCTTGTACTTTCTTCAGCTTTTACTTTTTATTTTATACAAAAGGAGCTTTTGATGTTGGCTTTAGCCACTTTTGTTGGCTTTTGGGTACTTGTTTTTTAATGATTTCTAAAGTCAGGATGAAAAGTGCTGATAAGTCCCGAGGCAACACGTGACTGCTTTTGCCGGCATCACGTGGCCTTCGTCTCGAGCACGGGACCTTGCTTGATAAGGATGCATTGAACAACTATTCTTCAGGATGACCGTTGGAGATCTTCATAATTGCACCAAGATACTTTGTGGAAAATTGAGTGTGGAAAAGTGAGTGGCATTGGACTGCATATGTGGAGGAAAGGAAGCTTTATTCTTGCAAGGATGCTGTCATCTCTACATCATTTTTTGCTTCATTATTCCAGTTATTATTTCGTGTTTCACCATAAAATAACTGGATTAATTCTTCAGGAGAGTTTTCTTAATTGTCAAAAGAAATATCGTCAGAGGCATTGAGGAATTGATTTAATTTATTATGTCCAGATTTAGACGGATACTGTATAACTGTAGTTTGTTCTACAAGGTCGTCAGCAATACAGACTACTCTCCGACCGTCACACCAAACATATCTATATGTGCTTGCAAATTCGAGATGTCCTCTTAAATTGAGAAATCGTTGATATTGATCAGAGGTTGGATCATAATGCTGGAGACGTTCTAAGTTATATTCCCTTGTAGCAACTTCATGAGATTCATACCACTGCGGCGGATAATTAAACAGGAGATGTTCGTAATCATTTAAAGAGGGAATGAATTTCTTGCAAATTAAATCTCCTTCTTCAAAATTCATGATGCTCCATAATTGATAAGGTTGATAAAACCGGATTTCAGGTCTTTCTCCCAAACTTGATGAAATTATGATGAGAAGTTGTCTGTTTGTGACTCCAAGGCTGCGAAGGGCATGGCGCACGATTGTAGTGAGCTGTTGTATTAATTCAAAATCATTTCTGGATAAAGAAAATCTTTGGACTAATCCATGTTCGATATAGGAGATGTCATCTTCATGTGATGGAAGGAACAACTTGGGAAAGCAAGTTGCCCAGCTGATAAATTGAGCTTTGCGCATTAAGCGCTCCTTGATCTGACAAGAAAGAGTTTTTTCTCTTATTCTTGCAGCAATATCATCTGGAAGGGCTGTGTTAACCTTTTCCAGGAGCTTGATTCTGGATGTTTTTTCATCAGCATAAGTAGATAACAGTGCTCTTTAATGGAGGTTATGGCATATGAGAATTAGGCTTTCTAAATCCTTAATATGGTTCGCAAGTTTGGATAGGGTTTTTCTAGTATTTGTTCTTTTATCGAAAAGGATGGCACTCCAATGAGCATTGATAAGGTCTTGAGAAGTGATAGATAATCCTGGATTGAAAAACGGGATGGTCATTTATTGGGATATCGGTATGGAGGAAAAGCTGGATTCATGAAGAGGGGCTTTACTTTTGCAAGAACTTGTTGCCATAGTGACAAAGAGACCCTGGATAAGGAGGTGAACTAAGAATCTGGATATGGGATTAAATGGAAAAATTTGAAATGAAGTCATCGGAGAGATAATTTATTTTATTTGAGACTGGATATTTGATTATTCGAATTCAAAAATTAATTCTTTATTATTTATGACAGTTTTAAGGCCTGTTGAATCAATTTGAAAAGTCTGTAAAATTTGTAAAAAAGGATTTCCAAGGATAACATCATTGTTTAAATCCTTTCCTAGAAAGAAATTTGTCTTGATGTGTATTTCGTTTTTATAGACATAAACATCATTTAATTTGCATTTGATAAGGAGTTTTTTATTAGCCGTATCTAGATTGAGTTTATTTTTTGTTTTTAGATAATATTTTCTTGGAATTAATCCTTCCCTTATGACATTGACATTTGCGCCACTATCAAGCACAGGGTCTTAATAGAGAATTTTTTTATCTGAATTGTGACTTGGGTTTTCCATTTTTGAAATGGATTTCTGGATAAAAAATTGATGGAATTTTTTAAACTGTCATCAAAGTTTTCTTGACTTTCAATGTCATTATAGTCTTCGTCATTTTCAATTTTTCCATTATTTTCTTGATAAGTTTTTAGTATGTGAAATTTAAGATTCTCAACTCGCTGTTTGAGGTCTTGAAGTTCAATTAAGTTTTGTTTCAAGAAATTTATTTCTTGCCTTTGATTATTAATTTCTTTATGAAGGTCTGGAATTGACAAGTGAGGAGGAACATTTTGCTCTCTTAATCTGTCTAAGACAGTTTTAATGCTAAATTGTTCCGGTAAAGTATTTATGTTAGTAGCTTTTCCTTTTTTATTGCCTTTATTTATTGTCTGTATTTTTTCAAAGTATTTATTTTTTAATTCTTCATCTTTAAGATCTTTAAACATTTCTAGTACCAATTCTTCAGGTGCAGAGAGCTTGTTCACGGATAAAGAAGAACAAGCGGATTCATACTGAATTTCACTATCAAATATTTTGCAATGACATGTATCAGAAGAATTGTCTGTATCTGATGTTACTGAGGATCCTTTTAAAATAGTTTTTAATGCCTTTTCTGTTTTAACCTTTAATTGTGGGCAATCGGGGGCTATATGGCCTTTTTCTTTGCAATTATAGCACTGTTTTTCTTTTTGTTTTTGTTTAGGGTAGGAAGAAGGTGGATTTCCTTTCGTATAAAATTTGTTTGATTCTTTATAAGGATTTCGATGAAAGGATTTTTTATGATATCTTCTTGAGGGCATGTAATATCGTGGTGTTGAAAATTGTTTAGATGTTCTTTTTTGATAATTTCTATTTAAATTTTGCTTTTTCTTTTGGCTTGAAGGACTAATTAATGTTTCCATGCCAAATTGATAACAGAAATCACCAAGTTCATATTTACTGATTCTTTTTTGATTTTCAATTTGCCGTTTGAGTTTGATCTCATTGCATAATGAAAAGCCAACTTTATTAATTTTTTGGATTAGATCTCCATATGTATACATGGCATAATTCAAATTTCCATAGTTTTCAGATATCAATTCTTCTCTAACCTTTTCTGCAAAAAGTTTAGGAAGTCCTGATATAAATTTTTCTTTCTAGAATTCTGAATTGCTTGAATCAATTGTATAAAGTTTTGATAAGAAAACATCTTTATACCAACGAAAATCAGATAATGTTGGGCATGATAAATTAATTAATTGAGTTTTTAATTTTTCTTCCACATTCATATAATTTCCAACAAAATATTTAATTATATTGCTAATAAGCATATAAACGGAATCAGGGATCATTTGTCCTTGAGGGGTAATGATAGGATTTCCGGATGGATCTCTTTTTACTGCATTTAGAATAGCTTGTCTTTCTATATCTGATAAATATTTTCCCACCAGCCATTTAATTGTCCAGTAAATCCAAGGACAGCTGCATTTGCTATATGTTTGTGATCATTACCGGCAGCTATGATAGTAGAAGCATATGTCATCATTTGCTGGCATACTTGGATGATTTGATATTCAGATAATCCGTCTACACTCCATTCATATATTGATGAGCTTTCAAATTTAAGACCATTTAAAGTAGCTTGTTCTTCGAATTGAAGATCAACTGGAGTCGGTCGTGGATAATAATTTCTTGTTTTAGCTGTAGTAACAATTGGTTTTTGTCATTTAAATATTTTATTGAGTTGAAGGGATTCTTGATGGTTTTGATCATCTTGATGTTCTTCTTGAGAATTTTCTTCAGAATGTATGGCTTCGGAATCGGAGCCAGAATTAGAGTTTTTAGAAGTTGAGCCTAAAACATTTATAGATTTTTCAGCTTTTTGATCTTTATTTTCTTGAAGTTTTATGTTAGTAAAACTGTGTGATAATTGATTAATGAGTTCATCAGAAAATTTTAAAGGTTTCTTTTCTAACTTTATATCCTTTAGGATTTCACCCTGAAAGCCTAAAGTTTGTGTCTTAATTACTTTTTGAGAAGAGGATGCTTCATGGATTTTGAAAATAGATTCTACTTTATCTTCAATTCTATTGGTTTGTTGACCAATAGTATGAAGGTTGATATTTGTATAATTATTTTGTTCTAGAACATGACATAAGTCTGATTTGTAAACAAAGTCAGATTTTACTTTATCTCCTTGGATTTTTGCAACATCTTTTATGGGTACAGCTGAGGTGTCTTTATAAATAATTTGATGCAGGGGTGGATGTATAGATTCTTCAGTTCTTTGGGGAGAAGAACTGGTTGAAGCTATAATCCATGATGAATTTAATTTTGTTACCATATTTATGGATAAATCTTCAATATTATTTCTTTTCTTCATGGCTAATTTAAGCCAATCAAAGAAATAAATGTTTCTTTCATTATCACACATATAATTATACCACTTTTCTTTTAAGAAGTCTCTATGTTCTGGAGAAATATTTTTAAAGAAAGCTTCTGTTAAAGGCTTTAGAGCAACTTGCACCAAGCCAAAATGGATATAATTATATGTTTTAGCATATTCTTTTATTTCATGGGGCTTAATTAAAGAAAGATGCTGAATATTACTAGTAATGGATTCAGTTCGTTCAATAGTTTTTATTTTATAACTTGATTTTAATTGAAAACTTCCCACTTTATAAACTTCATGTTTTTGAACTGTTGGAATTGTCCAATCACAAATAACTTGATCTAAATCATCATAGTTAATTTCTTCACTATTTTTAATAGACATGGAAGATAAGGAATTTGATGATGAGGAAGAAGAAAGTACAAGCTTCTTAATAAGCTTAGCCCTAATTTGTATTACCGAGTTATTTTAACCAAATCCACCGCGAGTATCTAACGCTTTGAGGATTTACACACCAACAACACACCTTAAAATGCCTTCACACGACTTAACAACAGCGATAACAGTGGCTAGCACTGCGCTCCGGGCGGAATATGATTAAAATTTCTCAATAATAACAAACACACAACTAAGTATTAAGACTTTTGACTCTCTTACTCCTAAATCAGCAATTCCTTAAACAACAACAGTAAAGCACAACATAACCAAAATAAGTGAAGAAATACTCACAAAGCAACTTTATTTATTATCAAAACGGATTATAAGTGGACTTGATGACACACTCCCGGGGGCCAACTTGGCTCTGATACCAAAATGGGACGGAAGGGTGGAGCGTGTATGGGAAGAGATGGATGGACTAAAATTTTGGACTAGTTTCCAACTGTTGGATTTACAAATAGCTGGATGTGTCTATTTATAGTAACTCTAAACTGAATTTACATTTCGTTTCACTTGGATTGCTTTTGCATTTACATTTCATTTGCTATTCTTGATCACGCTGAATTTCATGTTCGATATTGTAAGGCTGCTTGCATGATTCTCCTTGTCTGCTATAGAATATCATGGTACTACATGTGGCATGATCTTGAAGTATATCTTTACAAGCTTTTGACACGTGTTTTCATGTTAGCATCGGAGATGAATTGTTTTTGTCTTCATACTTGATAATTGTCCCATATCTTGTACTTTCTTCAGCTTTTACTTTTTATTTTATACAAAAGGAGCTTTTGATGTTGGCTTTAGCCACTTTTGTTGGCTTTTGGGTACTTGTTTTTTAATGATTTCTAAAGTCAGGATGAAAAGTGCTGATAAGTCCCGAGGCAACACGTGACTGCTTTTGCCGGCATCACGTGGCCTTCGTCTCGAGCACGGGACCTTGCTTGATAAGGATGCATTGAACAACTATTCTTCAGGATGACCGTTGGAGATCTTCATAATTGCACCAAGATACTTTGTGGAAAATTGAGTGTGGAAAAGTGAGTGGCATTGGACTGCATATGTGGAGGAAAGGAAGCTTTATTCTTGCAAGGATGCTGTCATCTCTACATCATTTTTTGCTTCATTATTCCAGTTATTATTTCGTGTTTCACCATAAAATAACTGGATTAATTCTTCAGGAGAGTTTTCTTAATTGTCAAAAGAAATATCGTCAGAGGCATTGAGGAATTGATTTAATTTATTATGTCCAGATTTAGACGGATACTGTATAACTGTAGTTTGTTCTACAAGGTCGTCAGCAATACAGACTACTCTCCGACCGTCACACCAAACATATCTATATGTGCTTGCAAATTCGAGATGTCCTCTTAAATTGAGAAATCGTTGATATTGATCAGAGGTTGGATCATAATGCTGGAGACGTTCTAAGTTATATTCCCTTGTAGCAACTTCATGAGATTCATACCACTGCGGCGGATAATTAAACAGGAGATGTTCGTAATCATTTAAAGAGGGAATGAATTTCTTGCAAATTAAATCTCCTTCTTCAAAATTCATGATGCTCCATAATTGATAAGGTTGATAAAACCGGATTTCAGGTCTTTCTCCCAAACTTGATGAAATTATGATGAGAAGTTGTCTGTTTGTGACTCCAAGGCTGCGAAGGGCATGGCGCACGATTGTAGTGAGCTGTTGTATTAATTCAAAATCATTTCTGGATAAAGAAAATCTTTGGACTAATCCATGTTCGATATAGGAGATGTCATCTTCATGTGATGGAAGGAACAACTTGGGAAAGCAAGTTGCCCAGCTGATAAATTGAGCTTTGCGCATTAAGCGCTCCTTGATCTGACAAGAAAGAGTTTTTTCTCTTATTCTTGCAGCAATATCATCTGGAAGGGCTGTGTTAACCTTTTCCAGGAGCTTGATTCTGGATGTTTTTTCATCAGCATAAGTAGATAACAGTGCTCTTTAATGGAGGTTATGGCATATGAGAATTAGGCTTTCTAAATCCTTAATATGGTTCGCAAGTTTGGATAGGGTTTTTCTAGTATTTGTTCTTTTATCGAAAAGGATGGCACTCCAATGAGCATTGATAAGGTCTTGAGAAGTGATAGATAATCCTGGATTGAAAAACGGGATGGTCATTTATTGGGATATCGGTATGGAGGAAAAGCTGGATTCATGAAGAGGGGCTTTACTTTTGCAAGAACTTGTTGCCATAGTGACAAAGAGACCCTGGATAAGGAGGTGAACTAAGAATCTGGATATGGGATTAAATGGAAAAATTTGAAATGAAGTCATCGGAGAGATAATTTATTTTATTTGAGACTGGATATTTGATTATTCGAATTCAAAAATTAATTCTTTATTATTTATGACAGTTTTAAGGCCTGTTGAATCAATTTGAAAAGTCTGTAAAATTTGTAAAAAAGGATTTCCAAGGATAACATCATTGTTTAAATCCTTTCCTAGAAAGAAATTTGTCTTGATGTGTATTTCGTTTTTATAGACATAAACATCATTTAATTTGCATTTGATAAGGAGTTTTTTATTAGCCGTATCTAGATTGAGTTTATTTTTTGTTTTTAGATAATATTTTCTTGGAATTAATCCTTCCCTTATGACATTGACATTTGCGCCACTATCAAGCACAGGGTCTTAATAGAGAATTTTTTTATCTGAATTGTGACTTGGGTTTTCCATTTTTGAAATGGATTTCTGGATAAAAAATTGATGGAATTTTTTAAACTGTCATCAAAGTTTTCTTGACTTTCAATGTCATTATAGTCTTCGTCATTTTCAATTTTTCCATTATTTTCTTGATAAGTTTTTAGTATGTGAAATTTAAGATTCTCAACTCGCTGTTTGAGGTCTTGAAGTTCAATTAAGTTTTGTTTCAAGAAATTTATTTCTTGCCTTTGATTATTAATTTCTTTATGAAGGTCTGGAATTGACAAGTGAGGAGGAACATTTTGCTCTCTTAATCTGTCTAAGACAGTTTTAATGCTAAATTGTTCCGGTAAAGTATTTATGTTAGTAGCTTTTCCTTTTTTATTGCCTTTATTTATTGTCTGTATTTTTTCAAAGTATTTATTTTTTAATTCTTCATCTTTAAGATCTTTAAACATTTCTAGTACCAATTCTTCAGGTGCAGAGAGCTTGTTCACGGATAAAGAAGAACAAGCGGATTCATACTGAATTTCACTATCAAATATTTTGCAATGACATGTATCAGAAGAATTGTCTGTATCTGATGTTACTGAGGATCCTTTTAAAATAGTTTTTAATGCCTTTTCTGTTTTAACCTTTAATTGTGGGCAATCGGGGGCTATATGGCCTTTTTCTTTGCAATTATAGCACTGTTTTTCTTTTTGTTTTTGTTTAGGGTAGGAAGAAGGTGGATTTCCTTTCGTATAAAATTTGTTTGATTCTTTATAAGGATTTCGATGAAAGGATTTTTTATGATATCTTCTTGAGGGCATGTAATATCGTGGTGTTGAAAATTGTTTAGATGTTCTTTTTTGATAATTTCTATTTAAATTTTGCTTTTTCTTTTGGCTTGAAGGACTAATTAATGTTTCCATGCCAAATTGATAACAGAAATCACCAAGTTCATATTTACTGATTCTTTTTTGATTTTCAATTTGCCGTTTGAGTTTGATCTCATTGCATAATGAAAAGCCAACTTTATTAATTTTTTGGATTAGATCTCCATATGTATACATGGCATAATTCAAATTTCCATAGTTTTCAGATATCAATTCTTCTCTAACCTTTTCTGCAAAAAGTTTAGGAAGTCCTGATATAAATTTTTCTTTCTAGAATTCTGAATTGCTTGAATCAATTGTATAAAGTTTTGATAAGAAAACATCTTTATACCAACGAAAATCAGATAATGTTGGGCATGATAAATTAATTAATTGAGTTTTTAATTTTTCTTCCACATTCATATAATTTCCAACAAAATATTTAATTATATTGCTAATAAGCATATAAACGGAATCAGGGATCATTTGTCCTTGAGGGGTAATGATAGGATTTCCGGATGGATCTCTTTTTACTGCATTTAGAATAGCTTGTCTTTCTATATCTGATAAATATTTTCCCACCAGCCATTTAATTGTCCAGTAAATCCAAGGACAGCTGCATTTGCTATATGTTTGTGATCATTACCGGCAGCTATGATAGTAGAAGCATATGTCATCATTTGCTGGCATACTTGGATGATTTGATATTCAGATAATCCGTCTACACTCCATTCATATATTGATGAGCTTTCAAATTTAAGACCATTTAAAGTAGCTTGTTCTTCGAATTGAAGATCAACTGGAGTCGGTCGTGGATAATAATTTCTTGTTTTAGCTGTAGTAACAATTGGTTTTTGTCATTTAAATATTTTATTGAGTTGAAGGGATTCTTGATGGTTTTGATCATCTTGATGTTCTTCTTGAGAATTTTCTTCAGAATGTATGGCTTCGGAATCGGAGCCAGAATTAGAGTTTTTAGAAGTTGAGCCTAAAACATTTATAGATTTTTCAGCTTTTTGATCTTTATTTTCTTGAAGTTTTATGTTAGTAAAACTGTGTGATAATTGATTAATGAGTTCATCAGAAAATTTTAAAGGTTTCTTTTCTAACTTTATATCCTTTAGGATTTCACCCTGAAAGCCTAAAGTTTGTGTCTTAATTACTTTTTGAGAAGAGGATGCTTCATGGATTTTGAAAATAGATTCTACTTTATCTTCAATTCTATTGGTTTGTTGACCAATAGTATGAAGGTTGATATTTGTATAATTATTTTGTTCTAGAACATGACATAAGTCTGATTTGTAAACAAAGTCAGATTTTACTTTATCTCCTTGGATTTTTGCAACATCTTTTATGGGTACAGCTGAGGTGTCTTTATAAATAATTTGATGCAGGGGTGGATGTATAGATTCTTCAGTTCTTTGGGGAGAAGAACTGGTTGAAGCTATAATCCATGATGAATTTAATTTTGTTACCATATTTATGGATAAATCTTCAATATTATTTCTTTTCTTCATGGCTAATTTAAGCCAATCAAAGAAATAAATGTTTCTTTCATTATCACACATATAATTATACCACTTTTCTTTTAAGAAGTCTCTATGTTCTGGAGAAATATTTTTAAAGAAAGCTTCTGTTAAAGGCTTTAGAGCAACTTGCACCAAGCCAAAATGGATATAATTATATGTTTTAGCATATTCTTTTATTTCATGGGGCTTAATTAAAGAAAGATGCTGAATATTACTAGTAATGGATTCAGTTCGTTCAATAGTTTTTATTTTATAACTTGATTTTAATTGAAAACTTCCCACTTTATAAACTTCATGTTTTTGAACTGTTGGAATTGTCCAGTCACAAATAACTTGATCTAAATCATCATAGCTAATTTCTTCACTATTTTTAATAGACATGGAAGATAAGGAATTTGATGATGAGGAAGAAGAAAGTACAAGCTTCTTAATAAGCTTAGCCCTAATTTATATTACTGAGTTATTTTAACCAAATCCACCGCGAGTATCTAACGCTTTAAGGATTTACACACCAACAACACACCTTAAAATGCCTTCACATGACTTAACAACAGCGATAACAGTGGCTAGCACTGCGCTCCGGGTGGAATATGATTAAAATTTCTCAATAATAACAAACACACAACTAAGTATTAAGACTTTTGACTCTCTTACTCCTAAATCAGCAATTCCTTAAACAACAACAGTAAAGCACAACATAACCAAAATAAGTGAAGAAATACTCACAAAGCAACTTTATTTATTATCAAAACGGATTATAAGTGGACTTGATGACACACTCCCGGGGGCCAACTTGGCTCTGATACCAAAATGGGACGGAAGGGTGGAGCGTGTATGGGAAGAGATGGATGGACTAAATTTTTGGACTAGTTTCCAACTGTTGGATTTACACATAGCTGGATGTGTCTATTTATAGTAACTCTAAACTGAATTTACATTTCGTTTCACTTGGATTGCTTTTGCATTTACATTTCATTTGCTATTCATGATCACGCTGAATTTCATGTTCGATACTGTAAGGCTGTTTGCATGATTCTCCTTGTCTGCTATAGAATATCATGGTACTCCATGTGGCACGATCTTGAAGTATATCTTTACAAGCTTTTGACACGTGTTTTCATGTTAGCATCGGAGATGAAATGTTTTTGTCTTCATACTTGATAATTGTCCCATATCTTGTACTTTCTTCAGCTTTTACTTTTTATTTTATACAAAAGGAGCTTTTGATGTTGGCTTTAGCCACTTTTGTTGGCTTTTGGGTACTTGTTTTTTAATGATTTCTAAAGTCGGGATGAAAAGTGCTGACAAGTCCCGAGGCAACACGTGGTTACTTTTGCCGGCATCACGTGGCCTTCGTCTCGAGCACGGGACCTTGCTTGATAAGGATGCATTGAACAACTATTCTTCAGGATGACCGTTGGAGATCTTCATAATTGCACCAAGATACTTTGTGGAAAATTGAGTGTGGAAAAGTGAGTGGCATTGGACTGCATATGTGGAGGAAAGGAAGCTTTATTCTTGCAAGGATGCTGTCATCTCTACATCATTTTTTGCTTCATTATTCCAGTTATTATTTCGTATTTCACCATAAAATAACTGGATTAATTCTTCAGGAGAGTTTTCTGAATTGTCAAAAGAAATATCGTCAGAGGCATTGAGGAATTGATTTAATTTATTATGTCCAGATTTAGACGGATACTGTATAACTGTAGTTTGTTCTGCAAGGTCGTCAGCAATACAGACTACTCTCCGACCGTCACACCAAACATATCTATATGTGCTTGCAAATTCGAGATGTCCTCTTAAATTGAGAAATCGTTGATATTGATCAAAGGCTGGATCATAATGCTGGAGACGTTCTAAGCTATATTCCCTTGTAGCAACTTCATGAGATTCATACCACTGCGGCGGATAATTAAACAGGAGATGTTCGTAATCATTTAAAGAGGGAATGAATTTCTTGCAAATTAAACCTCCTTCTTCAAAATTCATGATGCTCCATAATTAATAAGGTTGATAAAACCGGATTTCAGGTCTTTCTCCCAAACTTGATGAAATTATGATGAGAAGTTGTCTGTTTGTGACTCCAAGGCTGCGAAGGGCATGGCGCACGATTGTAGTGAGCTGTTGTATTAATTCAAAATCATTTCTGGATAAATAAAATCTTTGGACTAAACCATGTTCGATATAGGAGATGTCATCTTCATGTGATGGCAGGAACAACTTGGGAAAGCAAGTTGCCCAGCTGATAAATTGAGCATTGCGCATTAAGCGCTCCTTGATCTGACAAGAAAGAGTTTTTTCTCTTATTCTTGCAGCAATATCATCTGGAAAGGCTGTGTTAACCTTTTCCAGGAGCTTGATTCTGGATGTTTTTTCATCAGCATAAGTAGATAACAGTGCTCTTTAATGAAGGTTATGGCATATGAGAATTTGGCTTTCTAAATCCTTAATATGGTTCGCAAGTTTGGATAGGGTTTTTCTAGTATTTGTTCTTTTATTGAAAAGGATGGCACTCCAATGAGCATTGATAAGGTCTTGAGAAGTGATAGATAATCCTGGATTGAAAAACGGGATGGTCATTTGTTGGGATATCGATATGGAGGAAGAGTTGGATTCATGAAGAGGGGCTTTACTTTTGCAAGAACTTGATGCCATAGTGACAAAGAGACCCTGGATAAGGAGGTGAACTAAGAATCTGGATGTGGGATTAAATGGCAAAATTTGAAATGAAGTCATCGGAGAGATAATTTATTTTATTTGAGACTGGATATTTGATTATTCGAATTCAAAAATTAATTCTTTATTATTTATGACAGTTTTAAGGCCTGTTTAATCAATTTGAAAAGTTTGTAAAATTTGTAAAGAAGGATTTCTAAGGATAACATCATTGTTTAAATCCTTTCCTAGAAAGAAATTTGTCTTGATGTGTATTTCGTTTTTACAGACGTAAACATCATTTAATTTGTATTTGATAAGGAGTTTTTTATTAGCCGTAGCTAGATTGAGTTTATTTTTTGTTTTTAGATAATATTTTCTCGGAATTAATCCTTCCCTTATGACATTGACATTTGCGCCACTATCAAGCACAGGGTCTTAATAGAGAATTTTTTTATCTGAATTGTGACCTGGGTTTTCCATTTTTGAAATGGATTTCTGGATAAAAAATTGATGGAATTTTTTAAACTGTCATCAAAGTTTTCTTGACTTTCAATGTCATTATAGTCTTCGTCATTTTCAATTTTTCCATTATTTTCTTGATAAGTTTTTAGTATGTGTAATTCAAGATTCTCAACTCGCTGTTTGAGGTCTTGAAGTTCAATTAAGTTTTATTTCAAGAAATTTATTTCTTGCCTTTGATTATTAATTTCTTTATGAAGGTCTGGAATTGACAAGTGAGGAGGAACATTTTGCTCTCTTAATCTGTCTAAGACAGTTTTAATGCTAAATTGTTTAGGTAAAGTATTTATGTTAGTAGCTTTTCCTTTTTTATTGCCTTTATTTATTGTCTGTATTTTTTCAAAGTATTTATTTTTTAATTCTTCATCTTTAAGATCTTTAAACATTTCTAGTACCAATTCTTCAGGTGCAGAGAGCTTGTTCACGGATAAAGAAGAACAAGCAGATTCATACTGAATTTCACTATCAAATATTTTGCAATGACATGTATCAGAAGAATTGTCTGTATCTGATGTTACTGAGGATCCTTTTAAAATAGTTTTTAATGCCTTTTCGGTTTTAACCTTTAATTGTGGGCAATCAGGGGCTATATGGCCTTTTTCTTTGCAATTATAGCACTGTTTTTCTTTTTGTTTTTGTTTAGGGTAGGAAGAAGGCGGATTTCCTTTCGTATAAAATTTGTTTGATTCTTTATAAGGATTTCGATGAAAGGATTTTTTATGGTATCTTCTTGAGGGCATGTAATATCGTGGTGTTGAAAATTGTTTAGATTTTCTTTTTTGATAACTTCATTTTAAATTTTGCTTTTTCTTTTGGCTTGAAGGACTAATTAATGTTTCCATGCTAAATTGATAACAGAAATCACCAAGTTCATATTTACTGATTCTTTTTTGATTTTCAATTTGCCGTTTGAGTTTGATCTCATTGCATAATGAAAAGCCAACTTTATTAATTTTTTGGATTAGATCTGCATATGTATACATGGCATAATTCAAATTTCCATAGTTTTCAGATATCAATTCTTCTCTAACCTTTTCTGCAAAAAGTTTAGGAAGTCCTGATATAAATTTTTCTTTCTAGAATTCTGAATTGCTTGAATCAATTGTATAAAGTTTTGATAAGAAAACATCTTTATACCAACGAAAATCAGATAATGTTGGGCATGATAAATTAATTAATTGAGTTTTTAATTTTTCTTCCACATTCATATAATTTCCAACAAAATATTTAATTATATTGCTAATAAGCATATAAACGGAATCAGGGATCATTTGTCCTTGAGGGGTAATGATAGGATTTCCGGATGGATTTCTTTTTACTGCATTTAGAAAAGCTTGTCTTTCTATATCTGATAAATATTTTCCCACCAGCCATTTAATTGTCCAGTAAATCCAAGGACAGCTGCATTTGCTACATTTTGTGATCATTACCGGCAGCTATGATAGTAGAAGCATATGTCATTATTTGCTGGCATACTTGGATGATTTGATATTCAGATAATCCGTCTACACTCCATTCATATATTGATGAGCTTTCAAATTTAAGACCATTTAAAGTAGCTTGTTCTTCGAATTGAAGATCAACTGGAGTCGGTCGTGGATAATAATTTCTTGTTTTAGCTGTAGTAACAATTGGTTTTTGTCATTTAAATATTTTATTGAGTTGAAGGGATTCTTGATGGTTTTGATCATCTTGATGTTCTTCTTGAGAATTTTCTTCAGAATGTATGGCTTCGAAATCGGAGCCAGAATTAGAGTTTTTAGAAGTTGAGCCTAAAACATTTATAGATTTTTCAGCTTTTTGATCTTTATTTTCTTGAAGTTTTATGTTAGTAAAACTGTGTGATAATTGATTAATGAGTTCATCAGAAAATTTTAAAGGTTTCTTTTCTAACTTTATATCCCTTAGGATTTCACCCTGAAAACCTAAAGTTTGTGTCTTAATTACTTTTTGAGAAGAGGATGCTTCATGGATTTTGAAAATAGATTCTACTTTATCTTCAATTCTATTGGTTTGTTGACCAATAGTATGAAGGTTGATATTTGTATAATTATTTTGTTCTAGAACATGACATAAGTCTAATTTGTAAACAAAGTCAGATTTTACTTTATCTCCTTGGATTTTTGCAACATCTTTTATGGGTACAGCTGAGGTGTCTTTATAAATAATTTGATGCAGGGTTGGATGTATAGATTCTTCAGTTCTTTGGGGAGAAGAACTGGTTGAAGCTATAATCCATGATGAACTTAATTTTGTTACCATATTTATGGATAAATCTTCAATATTATTTCTTTTCTTCATGGCTAATTTAAGCCAATCAAAGAAATAAATGTTTCTTTCATTATCACACATATATTTGTACCATTTTTCTTTTAAGAAGTCTTTATGTTCTGGCGAAATATATTTAGAGAACGATTTTGTCAAAGGATGAGCGGCTAAATTCTTTTTTAACATTTCTTTATCAACTTCAAAACTTTCAAGAACATTTATATTGAAATCGGATTCTGAAGGATTGTATGTATGGGATGGAGAAGCTTGATAGAGGATAAACGAGTCCTGTTGGCCTCAAATCTATATGAGGTGGTTCCTGTATGGAAGAGCCTACAACAGAAGGAGGATGATGTACTTGTTTCTATTGGAGTTGATAAACTATAGGAGTTGTATTTCGAAAATCTGTTTGGAAATTTATTTCAACACTTTCATCTTCATGTTCAATTATTGTTTCTATGTCTTCATTTTCTTTAGATTTTTCTGGTTGAGCATTTTCTAAAAGCCATTTACCAGATAAATTGATATCATTCCACTGTATGAGTTTGGGAATATTAACTTTATTTTTTAAATTGGTTTGGAATAAGGTAGTCATACCTTTAGCTTGATTTGAATAGGCTATGCCTGGGACCACTGAATTCATAAGTTTATAATAAACTCTATAAATGAGGGTGAGATTTTGATTATGAGGATTCATATCAAAACCTTTTGTCTGGATGGCTAAAGTGAGGGCTTCATGTGAACCTGGATCTGTAAGAGAAACAGAGAAATTGGGAAAATAGTTAAAGAAAGTAGGGCCATTAGCCAAACTTGATTCAACCATTCCTATTAATGAATCACTGAATTTTTTATGTCTTGTATCTTGGACATAGATGAGAGCTTCTGTTCTAAGTCAAAGTCTTGTTAAAGGCTCTGCACCAAGCCAAAATGGATATAATTATATGTTTTAGCTTATTCTTTTATTTCATGGGGCTTAATTAAAGAAAGATGCTGAATATTACTAGTAATGGATTCAGTTCGTTCAATAGTTTTTATTTTATAACTTGATTTTAATTGAAAACTTCCCACTTTATAAACTTCGTGTTTTTGAACTGTTGGAATTGTCCAGTCACAAATAACTTGATCTAAATCATCATAGCTAATTTCTTCACTATTTTTAATAGACATGGAAGATAAGGAATTTGATAATGAGGAAGAAGAAAGTACAAGCTTCTTAATAAGTTTAGCCATAATTTGTATTACCGAGTTATTTTAACCAAATCCACCACGAGTATCTAACGTTTTAAGGATTTACACACCAACAACACGCTTTAAAACGCCTTCACATGGCTTAACAATGGCGATAACAATGGCTAGCTCTGCTCTCCGGGCGGAATATGATTAAAATTTCTCAATAATAACAAACACACAACTAAGTATTAAGACTTTTGACTCTCTTACTTCTTAATCAACAATTCCTTAAACAACAACAGTAAAACACAACATAACAAAAATAAGTGAAGAAATACTCACAAAGCAACTTTATTGATAACAATAAAAACTGATTACAAGTGGACTTGATGACACACTCCCGGGGGCCAACTTGGCTCTGATACCAAAATGGGACGGAAGGGTGGAGGGTGTATAGGAAGAGATGGACTTAATTTTTGGACTGAATTTTTGGACTGGTTTCCAACTGTTGCCTGTGCAAGAGGCTGCATAGGCCTATTATAGTAATTACAAACTGAATTTACGTTTCATTACAGGTGTCTGTCATCTGGATTTTCATTTCATTTGCTGTATATCCGTAAATGTTGCTGGTGGTGTTGGCACTGGATTTGATTTGTCTGACAAAAGTTTCACTGTATTGAAGCATGCGGCATATGTGTTGCTAGAGTATGTGCTTTACAAATCCCGGTAAAAGAGGTGATCTAAATGCTTTATGTAGGATAGCCTAGGTGTAGGCTTTGACTTTTGCTCATTATTTAATGCAAAGAATTTTTATATGTGATAAGCTTTAGCTTTAGCCGTTTTCTTTGACTTTGTTGTACTTGTTTCTTGAATTTTTAATTCAAAGAGGCTTGATGCAGTCCGGATGAAAAGTGCCGATAAGTCCCAAAGCAACACGTGGTTGCTTTTGCCGGTATCACGTGGCCATGGTCGCGGGTACGGGAACTTTGCTTGATAGGGATGCATTTAACACGTATTCTTTTGGATGACTGTTGGAGAACTGCATAAGTGCATCAAGCTACTTTGTGGAAAATTGAGTGGCATTGAATTGCATACGTCTGGAGGAAAGGAAGCTTTATTCTTGCAAGGATGCTGTCATCTCCGTAGTATTTTCTGCTTCATCATTCCAGTTATTATTTAGTATTTCACCATGAAATAACTGGATTAATTCTTCCTGAAATTTTTCTGAAATGTCAAAAGAAATATCTTCATAGGCATTGAAGATTTGATTTAATGCATGATGTCCAGATTTAGAAAGAGGCGGTATAACTGTAGTTTGTTTTGCAAGGTCCTCAGCAATATAGACTACTCGCCGACCGTCACACCAAACATATCTATATGTGCTTGCAAGTTCGAGATGTCCTCTTAAATTGAGAAATCTTTGATATTGATCAGAGGCTGGATCATAATGCTGGAGACGTTCTAAGCTATATTCCCTTGTAGCAACTTCATGAGATTCATACCACTGCGGTGGATAATTAAACAGGAGATTTCGTAATCATTTAAAGAAGGAATGAATTTTTTGCAAATTAAATCTCTTTCTTCAAAATTCATGATGCTCCATAATTGATAAGGCTAATAAAACCGTATTTCAGATCTTTCTCCCAAACTTGATGAAATTGTGATAAGAAGCTGTCTGTTTGTGACTCCAAGGCTGCGAAGGGCATGGCACACAATTGTAGGGAGCTGCTATATTAATTCAAAATCATCTCTGGATAAAGAAAATCTTTGGACTAGGCCTTGCCCGATATAAGAGATGTCTACTGCATGTGATGGCAGGAACAACCTGGGAAAACCAGTTGCCCAGCTGATATACTGCACTTTGAACATTAAGCGCTCCTTGATCTGACAAGAAAGAGTTTTTTCTCTTATCCTTGCAGCAAGATCATCTGGAAGGGTTGTGTTAACCTTTTCCAGGAGGTTGATTCTGGATGTTTTTTCATCAGCATAAGTAGATAACAGTGCTCTTTGATGGATGTTATGACACATTAGAATTTGGGTTTCTAAATCATTGAAAAGGGTTACAATTTTGGATAAGGTTTTTCTAGTATTTTTTCTTTATTGGAAAGGATAGCACTCCAATGAGCATTGATAAGTTCTTGAGAGGTGATGGATACTCCTGGATTGAAAAAAGGAATGGATATTTGTTGGGATGTTGGTCTGGAGGAAGAACTGGATTCAAGAAGAGGGGCTTTGCTTTTGCTAAAGCTTGATGCCATAATGACAAAGGAACCCTGGATAAGAATGTGAACTAAAACTGAAAATCTGGATTACATGACAAAATTTGAAATGAAGTCATCAGAGGGATGATGTATTTTATTCGAGACTGGATTTAATTATTCAAATTCAAAAATTAATTCTTCATTATTTATGATAGTTTTAAGGCCTGTAGAATCAATTTGAAAAGGCTGTAACATTAGTAGAAAAGGATTTCCAAAGATAACATCATTGTTTAAATCCTTTCCAAGAAAGAAATTTGTCTTTATGTGTATTTCATTTTTACAGACATAAACATCATTTAATTTGTATTTGATAAGGAGTTTTTTATTAGCCGAAGCTAGATTAAGTTTATTTTTTGTTTTTAGATAATATTTTCTCGGGATTAATCCTTCCCTTGTGACATTGACATCTGCGCCACTATCAATTAAGCACAGGGTGTTAATAGAGAATTTTTTTATCTGAATTGTGACTTGGGTTTTCCATTTTTGAAATGGATTTCTGGATAAAGAATTTATGAAATTTTTTAAACTGTCATCAAAGTTTTTTTGATTTTCAATGTCATTATAGTCTTCATCATTTTCAATTTTGCCATTATTTTCATGATAAGTTTTTAGTATGTGAAATTCAAGATTCTCAACTTTTTGTTTGAGGTCTTGAAGTTCAATTAAGTTTTGTTTTAAGAAATTTATTTCTTACCTTTGATTATTAATTTCTTTATGAAGGTCTGGAATTGTCAGGTGAGGAGGAACATTTTGTTCTCTTAATCTGTCTAAAATAGTTTTGAAACTAAATTGTTCAGGTAAAGTATGTATTGTAGCTTTTCCTCTTTTATTGCCTTTATTTATACTCTGGATTTTTTCAAAATATTTATTTTTAATTCTTCATCTTTAAGATCTTTAAACATTTCTAGCACCAATTCTTCAAGGGCAGATAGCATGTTTAAGGATAAAGAAGAAGAAGCAGATTCATACTGAATTTCACTATCAAATATTTTGCAATGACATGTATCAGAAGAATGAGAAAAAGAATTGTCTGTATCAGAGGTTTCTAAGGGTCCTTTTAAAATAGTTTTGAGTTCTTATTCTGTTTTAACTTTTAGTTTTGGCAATCAGGGGCTATATGGCCTTTTTCTTTGCAATTATAGTACTGTACTTCTTTTTGTTTTTATTTAGGGTAGGAAGAAGGTGGATTTCCTTTCGTATAAAATTTGTTTGATTCTTTATAAGGATTTCGATGAAAGGATTTTTTATGATATCTTCTTGAGGGCATGTAATATCGTGGTGTTGAAAATTGTTTAGATTTTCTTTTTTGATAATTTCTATTTAAATTTTGCTTTTTCTTTTGGCTTGAAGGACTAATTAATGTTTCCATGCCGAATTGATAACAGAAATCACCAAGTTCATATTTACTAATTCTTTTTTGATTTTCAATTTGCCGTTTGAGTTTGATCTCATTGCATAATGAAAAGCCAACTTTATTAATTTTTTGGATTAGATCTCCATATGTATACATGGCATAATTCAAATTTCCATAGTTTTCAGATATCTATTCTTCTATAACATTTTCTGCAAAAAGTTTAGGAAGTCCTGATATAAATTTTCTTTCCAGAATTCTGAATTACTTAAATGAATTGTATAAAGTTTTGATAAGAAAACATCTTTATACCAATGAAAATCAGATAATGTTGGGCATGATAAGTTAATCAATTGAGTTTTTAATTTTTCTTCTACAATCATATAATTTCCAACAAAATGTTTAATTATATTGCTAATAAGCATATAAATGGAATCAGGGATCATTTGTCCTTGAGGGGTAATGATAGGATTTCCGGATGGATCTCTTTTTACTGCATTTAGAATAGCTTGTCTTTCTATATCTGATAAATATTTTTCCCACCACCCATTTAATTGTCTAGTAAATCCAAGGACAACTGCATTTGCTGCATGTTTGTGATCATTACCGGCAGTTATGATAGTAGAAGCATATATCATCATTTGCTGGCATACTTGGATGATTTGATATTCAGATAATCCGTCTACACTCCATTCATTGATGAGCTTTCAAATTTAAGACCATTTAAAGTAGCTTGTTCTTTGAATTGAAGATCAACTGGAGTCGGTCGTGGATAATAATTTTTTGTGTTAGCGGTAGTAACAATTGGTTTTTGTCTTTTAAATATTTTATTGAGTTGTAAAGAGTCTTGATGGTTTTAATCATCTTGATGTTTTTTTTGAGAATTTTCTTCAGAATCTATGGCTTCGGAATCGGAGCCAGAATTAGAATTTTTAGAAGTTGAGCCTAAAACATTTATAGAATTTTCAGCTTTTTGATCTTTAGTTTCTTGAAGTTTTTTGTTAGTAAAACTGTGTGATAATTGATTAATGAGTTCATCAGAAAATTTTAAAGGTTTCTTTTCTAACTTTATATCCCTTAGGATTTCACCCTGAAAACCTAAAGTTTGTGTCTTAATTACTTTTTGAGAAGAGGATGCTTCATGGATTTTGAAAGTAGTTTCCACTTTATCTTCAATTCTATTGGTTTGTTGACCAATAGTATGAAGGTTGATATTTGTATAATTATTTTGATCTAAAACATGACATAAGTCTAATTTGTAAACAAAGTCAGATTTACCTTTATCTCCTTGGATTTTTGACACATCTTTTATGGGTACGGCTGAAGTATCTTTATAAATGATTTGATGTAGAGGAGGATGTATAGATTCTTCAGTTCTTTGGGGAGAAGAACTGGTTGAAGATTTAATCCATGTTGAACTTAATTTTGTTATCATATTTATGGATAAATCTTCAATATTATACCTTTTCTTCATGGCTAAAGCTGTCTGTTTGTGACTCCAAGGCTGCGAAGGGCAGGGCGCACAATTGCGGGGAGCTGCTGTATTATTTCAAAATCATCTTTGGATAAAGAAAATCTCTGGACTAGGCCTTGCTCGATATAAGAGATGTCTACTACATGTGATGGCAGGAATAACTCAGGAAAACCAGTTGCCCAGCTGATGAATTGAGCTTTGAGCATTAAGCGCTCCTTTATCTAACAAGAAAGAGTTTTTTCTCTTATTCTTGTAGCAATATCAACTGGAAGGGTTGTGTTAACCTTTTCCAGGAGGTTGATTCTGGATGTTTTTTCATCAGCATAAGTAGATAATAGTGCTCTTTGATGGAGGTTATGGCATATGAGAATTTGGCTTTCTAAATCCTTAATATGGTTTGCAAGTTTGGATAGGGTTTTTCTTGTATTTTTTCTTTTATCGGAAAGGATGGCACTCCAATGACCATTGATAAGTTCTTGAGAGGTGATGGATACTCCTGGATTGAAAAAAGGAATGGTCATTTGTTGGGATGTTGGTCTGGAGGAAGAGCTGGATTCAAGAAGAGGGGCTTTGCTTTTGCTAGAACTTGATGCCATAATGACAAAGGAACCCTGGAGAAGAATGTGAACTTAAAACTGAAAATCTGGATTACATGGCAATATTTGAAATGATGTCAGCTGAGGGATGATTTGTTTTATTTGAGACTGGATTTAATTATTCAAATTCAAAAATTAATTCTTTATTATTTATGACAGTTTTAAGGCCTGTAGAATCAATTTGAAATAGCTGTAACATTTGTAGAAAAGAATTTCCAAGGATAACATCATTGTTTAAATCCTTTCCTAAAAAGAAATTAGTCTTTATGCAGATTTCATTTTTACAGACATTTACATCATTTAATTTGTATTTGATAAGGAGTTTTTTATTAGCCGTAGCTAGATTGAGTTTATTTTTTGTTTTTAGATAATATTTTCTCGGGATTAACCCTTCCCTTATGACATTGAAATCTGCGCCACTATCAAGTAAGCACAGGGTCTTAATAGAGAATTTTTTGATCTGAATGGTGACTTGGGTTTTCCATTTTTGAAATGGATTTCTGGATAAAGAATTTATGAAAATTTTTAAACTATCGTCAAAGTTTTCTTGATTTTCAATGTCATTATAGTCTTCGTCATTTTCAATGTTTCCATTATTTTCTTGATAAGGTTTTGATATGTGAAATTCAAGATTCTCAACTCTTTGTTTGAGGTCTTGAAGTTCAATTAAGTTTTGTTTTAAGAAATTTATTTCTTACCTTTGATTATTAATTTCTTTATGAAGGTCTGGAATTGTTAGGTGAGGAGGAACATTTTGTTCTTGTAATCTGTCTAATACAGTTTTAATGCTAAATTGTTCCGGTAAAGTATTTATGTTAGTAGCTTTTCCTTTTTTATTGCCTTTATTTATTGTCTGTATTTTTTCAAAGTATTTATTTTTTAATTCTTCATCTTTAAGATCTTTAAACATTTCTAGCACCAATTCTTCAGGGGCAGAGAGCATGTTTAAGGATAAAGAAGAAGAAGCAGATTCATACTGAATTTCACTATCAAATATTTTGCAATTGTTAGATTTTGTGGACTCAATCCATCAGTTGATGTAATAAATTGATTAATTTCTTTATTTATCAATGAAATCATGCTTTGCTTTCATGAGATGAGTGTTATTTTACTAATTCATGCACATGACCAATACATATGACATAATGGTTCATGTGTTGAACCGGGTCTCATTAGTATATTAGATGTGATATATGTGCATGGATGAGATCCACACGCGGGAGATATATGTCACAAATCTTATACTTAAATAGCTTCACAACCAGTAATGAGACTGGGCATCTTATTTGATAAGGTTGCAGCACTTTGATCACTATGAGATAGTGTGATTTGTCCCGATCATCAGAATGTAAGATTCTGGATCACGGTGCTGGTACATTGGATGTATTGAAGGACCATGAGATGCACCTTATGGAATTCCGTCTCGATAATAAGGTATGCTCTCATAATTCCCTAGCAATAGGCTCTCAATCCTGAGACATTGATGAACTCAAGTTTCTATCTATTCATTTGCTTTGAGTCACCAATGAGTGAGGCCGACTGTAGGTTAACACCTCGGTGTCTTGGGTATGTGGTGGTAGAACTGTGGGAACGTTGAATGATCAAAATGGAATCTATCTCTATTATCCCCTTGTGCCAATTAATGGATTTGTCATTAGTAAGTGCGCACCCATCTCAATTAAGAGTTAATTGGATGGTACTGATGATTACTGTGATTAATTGGGGCCCAAGGATAATAAGATGCGGAACTTAGATTGGAAGAGACGGATTTATTCCAATTGATCCACGGATATTGATAGAGGGGCCTACTTGTGGTAATTGGGAAGTTTAGGGTCTTCATTGTAATTTATTCCTAAGACTGGAGTGCAATTACATTTATATAGTGGTGTTATTTGCAATTAACTGTGGGCCCAGATTGCACATGAAAAGTGGGGTCGCGGTGTTCCAGTTGGAGCCAGCTTTCTAAGGAATCCCTAGTGGTTCCCACGCTAGCCCAAGTTATTGGAAAATACTAATCCGACTCGAACTCTAGAAAGAAGGGATTAGAAAGGAGAAAGTTGCTTTGGAAGTAAGACTTCTATTTCAATTAGGCAAGGAAGAAATTTGTAAGTTTATAAAATCTCTTGGACGTCCAGAAGAGTCTCTCTCACGCCCAAAACCCTTTCGTGCAAGAGTTGCACGAGTTTCTCTCTCCTTCTCTCTTCTAGTTCCTTAGAGTTTCGAGTTGGGATTTCTCTTGAAGATTCCACCACTCTTCTTGAGAAAAGAAGCCCAATTCGGGTCATAGCGTGGAAGGCTAAGAGGTGTTGAAGAAATCCATTAGAGCACTGCGGATCTCCAAAGGTATGATCTACTTCTGGCATGTCGTAGATTATTGTGGATGTTTAGTGCTGGCAGAATATTTATTGTACATGGTCACGAGATTGAGGGTAATGCATCCTGGATTGGGTTTTGGTCTTATGGATAGTTGATCCCTATGTCAAGTGGGTGAAAAGTTTTGAAAATCTATCCATGAGACCCACCTACTTTCAACAATTGGTATCAGAGACATACCTCATCTCTAATCATGGTAGATCAGTAGTCTTGTTCTAATCTTTGCATGAGATGTGAAGAGGATAGAGCAAGGGCTATGATAGGATCAGTGTTTATTGGGTTTGCTTGCTTTTGTAGTAGATACATGTTTGGAAAGTCACAAAAGGTTTTAATCATGATAGGAGGATGATAAGATGCCATTAGAAGCATACTGAGATCATTAGAGGTGACTGAGGACAGCAGGAGCCGAATCTGAAAAAGAACCCAAATTTCTGGGTTCGTCAGGTTGGTTAGTCAAACGGACTACTATGGCAATAAAGGTCTGTTGGCTAACCGTAGGGACCAGATTGGCTAGCCGAACCCAGGCAGAATCATCTTGTTCTTGGTCTGAGTTGTTGTTTTTTTTTTTTCGGGGGCACTGCCCCCGAACCCCCGCTACGTAGGGGATCTTGTATCGTGGTGGCAAAAAATTTGGCATCTTGTTTTTCCATTGTGGTTTGACAACCTAGTTTTGTGAGATGCTTTGTTGTATGAGATACTAACTTGCAGGTGATAATGTCCTTTCCATATGGCCCACATGTATTTCTTTCCTTTTAATTATTGGTTTATTTGTGGCTAAGTGTAAAGGGCATCATGGTTTCCTTGGTTTCCCGTGAAAGGGCAAGGCATGGTGAATTTCCCTATAGCCCTTTTATTTCCATGTTTAGACTACCATGTAAGTCTCATTATAGAGACATAGGAATTTATGTATTTTTAAAATTTGTAAATTCTGGAGATGTTCGAAACAAAGAAGGAAAGAGAAACTGGACTCCTTATCAAAGAGTTTGAAGATTACCAAAAGGTGTTTTGGAGATGCCCAAAGAGTTTGAGGAATCCCAAAGTTTTGGAAAGTCTAGAAGTCCAAGAAGTCTTTTCCGCCTGGGCCATGTGGAGGAGAGGACTAGTCTTTTATTATAGCACTTTATATTTATGGATGAATGCTTATTTTAGAGTATTTCCATATCTGATCCAAACATAGCAAATTCCAAAATTGGTCAAATCAAATTAATTTTTGGAAAGAGTTCTAATTAGAGTTGGTGGGCCCATGAGATAGATCTATTGGTAACACTAATTTTAGAAACTGGGCTTTCCTTAAAATAACTTGACTTGAAACCAATCATTGGTCTTATCATGAGATGAATTTATAGTTATATTTGATGGACCCATACACCTATAAGGAAATCCTCAACTCTAAAATATTAAGTGGGAGCGGGGCATTTATATATATATACAAATCCCCATGGTTTTCCACCATAGGTCCATTGTAAGGAAAGTATTAGCCTTGCGCCATTTTGAGAATGGCCATTCCCCACGGAGGGCTTGTATTTATCTAGATACTGGATATGAATCTCCTATGGATAGTGTTGATGAGACAGGGTGGGAGCCCACTCTCCAAGGAGGAGCTGCCCGCAACGGTTGTCATGCAATGCTAGTTGGTGGGTCACACTTAACTAAAATAATGATGTAGTATCCCCAAGGATTTGCTTCATGTATTTTAGAAACCGAAGCTAATTGGGAGTCATACATTATTTGGTATGAGATACCTAGATAGTAATGAATGAAGGGGATCATGGATAGTTAGTCTTAACCCAAATTTTGACCAACTTTGATCCGCACCAGTCTAGGAGGTATTCGTACTCCCTAAGGAGGCATACCCCGCAGGATTGGGATTTCAATGTATTCTGAATTTTGTGGTTATGAGGATTCCCACATAAATTTGGTAAAATACTAAACCCTAATGTCATTTAAATTCATTAATTGAATGTATGGTTATGTGCTACAGTATTACAAGCATGAATTCGAATACTTTCAATCCACTTGCGACCATCCTCAACCAGAATAAGTTGGTAGGATCCAACTATGTAGACTGGAAATAGAATCTGGATATTGTCCTGACAACTTCAGGATATAAATATGTCCTTATCAAAAACCCCCTTGAAAAGCCTGGCCCAGAAGCATCAGAAGCAGAAAAGGACCTTTACACCAAATGGGCCAAAGATGATGAGATGGCCCGATGTTATATTCTGGCATCCATGTCTAGTGTTCTGCAACACCAACATCAATCTTATAAGATTGCATTTGATATGATATCGAACTTAAAAGAGATGTTTGCAGAACAAGGCAGACCTGCTAGGCAGGCAGCCATGAGGGTGCTCATTAGCACCAAGATGGCTGAAGGTACATCAGTACAGGAACACATGCTGAAGATGATGGACTCATTAAATGAGTTAGATGTATTGGGAGCTGCGATTGATGCAGAATCGCAGATTGACATAATCCTTGAGTCACTACCAGAGTCATTCAACAATTTCAAGGTCAATTATAATATGAATAAAATGAATATGACTCTGGCTGAGCTATCTAGTCAGCTGGTAGCAACTGAAAGGATTATGAAGAAAAAACCAACTGCCTTAATGACAGAAAAGTCAGATACCAAGTCCAAGCCGAATGGCAAAGGGCGGAAAGGCAAAAAGAAATCAGTTCCAAAAGGTCCTAAGGTGGAGAATGGTCCAACTGGTGGCGTGGCCATAGCTAAGGGTTCAGGGACAAAAGGAAAGTGTTTCCATTGTGGTAAGACAGGACATTGAAAGAGGAATTGTCCAGAATATCTGTTTAAGAAAAAGACCCCAGGTATGATTGAGTCACTTATATCTGAAGTTAGTTATGCAACTGGTACTTCAGAATCCTGGTGTGTGGATTCCGGGGCAACTAATCACATATGTAATACGTTGCAGGGGTTCAGGGAAACCAGGAGGCTAAGTGATGGAGAAATCATTGTCAACCTAGGATCTGATGCTAAGGCGGAGGCTATTTCAGTGGGAGTCATTACTTTATATTTTTCAAATAATAAATTGGTTTTGTTAGAAACATTATATGTACCATCTTTAAGGCGGAATTTAATTTCAGTTTCTAGTTTGGTGAATAAAGGTTATTCTATTTCTTTTGGTACTAAAGTTGTCATAAAGAGGAATGGTACTTTCATATGTTCTGGCAAGGTAACCAATGGACTTTGTTTGTTAACTCCCACGATGTATGAGATACATGATACTGAAACAATTAATAGATCATCATTAAAAAGAAGTCACCTTCATCTAATCCAACAAAACTTTGGCACCTGAGGCTAGGTCATATAAACCTTAACAAGATTGAGAGGCTAGTGAAAGATGGTATCTTACCTTTATTGGTTGTAGAACCAATGCATGTCTGTGAGTCCTGTTTGGAAGGTGAAATGACCAAAAGACCCTTTTTAGCTAAGGGTAATAGGGCCAAAGATTTATTGGAATTAGTGCATACTGATGTCTGTAGACCCATTAATGTCAGGGCCAGAGGAGGATATGAGTACTTCATCACTTTCACAGATGATTACTCAAGATATGGTTACATATACCTTATGCACCGCAAGTCCAAAGCTTTTGAAAAGTTCAAAGAGTTTCGAGCGGAAGTGGAAAAGCAATTAGGCAAGAGTATCAAGACTCTTCGATCAGATCGAGGAGGGGAATATCTGTCTGCTGATTTTATGGGTTACTTATCAGAAAATGGGATTCTATCCCAGTTGTCTGCTCCTGGTATGCCTCAACATAATAGAGTAGCAGAAAGAAGGAACCGGACTCTTTTAGATATGATTAGGTCTATGCTGAGTTTCTCAAGATTACCTATATCCTTTTGGGGATACGCTTTGGATACTGCAATGTACATACTAAACCTCGTACCATCTAAGTTTATACCTAAGACTCCCCGAGAATTGTGGTCTGCGCGAAAGCCTAGTCTACAACATTTACACATTTGGGGTTGTCCAGCACACATGCTCAAGTTAAGACGGATAAGTTGGAAACGAAGTCGGAAGTATGCACATTTGTAGGATATCCTAAAGGAACTAAAGGTTGGTTATTCTATAATCCCAGAGAGCAGAAAGTGCTGGTTAGAACCAATGCGGTTTTTCTGGAGGAAGATTATATGATGGACCGGAAATTTTTAGAAAAGGTGATCTTGGAAGAGATTCAGGAGAAATCAATTCCAAATCCAAGTATGATCGGACTTGAGGAAGAACCGCCCTTACCAGACCCAGTAGTTACACTAGTACCTCGTCGTAGTGGGAGGATTGTCAGACCCCCTGACAGGTTCTCATTCTTGGGAGAGTCTTATGAAACAATCCCAAAAGAGCTGGAACAAGATCCCTTTAACTATGATGAAGCAATCAATGACTTAGACTCGGGACGTTGGCAAGATGCTATGAAAGCTGAGATGGAGTCTATGTACTCAAATCAGGTCTGGACACTTGTGGACTTGCCTGCCAATATTAAACCTATTGGGTGCAAGTGGGTCTACAAGAGAAAAAGAGGACTAGATGGAAGAGTGGAGACCTATAAGGCTAAGCTTGTTGCGAAAGGATATACTCAAAAAGAGGGGATCGATTATGAGGAAACCTTCTCGCCAGTAGCCATGCTCAAATCCATCTGGATACTCTTATCCATTGTGGCTCATCTCAATTACGAGATTTGGTAAATGGATGTCAAGATAGCGTTTCTCAATGGCCATCTTGAGGAAGACATCTATATGGTGCAGCCAGCCAGTTTTGTAGTTAAAAACCAGGAGCAAAAAGTTTGCAAGTTACAGAAGTCTATTTATGGACTGAAGCAAGCATCCCGAAGCTGGAATATCCGTTTTGACCAGGCAATCAAGTCATTTAGTTTTTGTAAAAATTCGGATGAGTCATGTGTGTACATGAAAAGTGAAGCTAATAGGGTAGTTTTTCTGGTTTTATATGTCGATGACATCCTTCTCCTCGGGAAAGACATAGGAATGTTGTCAACGGTAAAAGTTTGGTGAGCCAAGACTTTTGATATGAAGGACTTAGGAGAAGCTAGCTACATCCTAGGGATCAAACTCTATCGAGACCGGAAAAATAGGATGACTGGCTTATCCCAAGCTGCATATATAGATAAGATGCTAGTACGATTTGCAATGCAAGACTCCAAGAAGGGTATCACACCTTTCAGGCATAGAGTGCACCTTTCCAAGGATCAATGTCCTAAGACACTCGAGGAAAAGGAGCAAATGAGGTTGATACCATACGCTTCGGTTGTTGGTAGCCTCATGTATGCTATGTTATGTACTAGACCAGATATCTGTTATGTAGTGGGCCTAGTCAGCAGATATCAATCTAATTCAGGACCTGAACATTGGACTGCTGTAAAATGTATTCTCAAATACTTGAGAAGGACTAGAGATTACATGTTGATTTATAGCAGTGATGAGTTGATTCCAATTGGATACACAGATTTTGACTTTATGTCAGATAAGGATTCTAGGAAATCCACCTCTAGTTATGTATTTATGCTTGGAGGCGAAGCTATCAGCTGGAGGAGTATAAAACAAGAATGTACCGCTGATTCAACCTCGGAGGCTAAATATGTAGCAGCTTGTGAAGCAGTTAAGGAAGCAGTATGGTTTAAAAGATTCCTTTTGGAACTTGGGGTGGTACCTTTGGTACGGCAGCCACTCACAGTTTACTGTGACAGCAGCGGGGCAGTCGCTCAGTCAAAGGAACCCAGAAGCCATAAAAGCCAAAAGCATGTACAAAGGAAGTATCACTTAGTAAGAGAGATTGTGCAGAGAGGTGATATTGCTATTACCAAGATAGCCTCTGCGGACAATTTGGCAGATCCCTTTACTAAGCCTTTGACTATCAAAGTCTTTGAGCAGCATGTAGAAGGGATGGGCATCAGATGCAACCCTGACTGGCATTGAGCCCAAGTGGGAGATTGTTAGATTTTGTGGACTCAATCCATCAGTTGATGTAATAAATTGATTAATTTCTTTATTTATCAATATAATCATGCTTTCCATTCATGAGATGAGTGTTATTTTACTAATTCATGCACATGACCAATACATATGACATAATGGTTCATGAGTTGAACCGGGTCCCATTAGTATATTAGATGTGATATATGTGCATGGATGAGATCCACACACGGGAGATATATGTCACAAATCTTATACTTAAATAGCTTCACAATCAGTAATGAGAATGGGCATCTTATTTGATAAAGTTGTAGCACTTTGATCACTATGAGATAGTGTGATTTGTCCCGATCATCAGAATGTAAGATTCTGGATCACGGTGCTGGTACATTGGATGTATTGAAGGACCATGAGATGCACCTTATGGAATTCCGTCTCGATAATAAGGTATGCTCTCATAATTCCCTAGCAATAGGCTCTCAATCCTGAGACATTGATGAACTCAAGTTTCTATCTATTCATTTGCTTTGAGTCACCAATGAGTGAGGCCGATTGTAGGTTAACACCTCGGTGTCTTGGCTATGTGGTAGTAAAACTGTGGGAACGTTGAATGATCAAGATGGAATCTATCTCTATTATCCCCTTGTGCCAATTAATAGATTTGTCATTAGTAAGTGCTCGCCCATCTCAATTAAGAGTTAATTGGATGGTATTGATGATTACTGTGATTAATTGGGGCTCAAGGATAACAAGATGTGTAACTTAGATTGGAAGAGACGGATTTATTCCAATTGATCCACGGATATTGATAGAGGGGCCTACTTGTGGTAATTGGGAAGTTTAGGGTCTTCATTGTAATTTATTCCTAAGACTGGAGTGCAATTACATTTATATAGTGGTGTTATTTGCAATTAACTGTGGGCCCGGATTGCACATGAAAAGTGGGGTCGCGGTGTTCCAGTTGGAGCCAGCTTTCTAAGGAATCCCTAGTGCTCCCCACGCTAGCCCAAGTTATTGGAAAATACTAATCCGATCGAACTCTAGAAAGAAGGGATTAGAAAGGAGAAAGTTACTTTGGAAGTAAGACTTCTATTTCAATTAGGCAAGGAAGAGATTTGTAAGTTTATAAAATCTATTGGACGTCCAGAAGGGTCTCTCTCACGCCCAAAACCCTTTCGTGCAAGAGTTGCACGAGTTTCTCTCTCCTTCTCTCTTTCAGTTCCTTGGAGTTTCGAGTTGGGATTTCTCTTGAAGATTCCACCACTCTTCTTGAAAAAAGAAGTCCAATTCGGGTCATAGCGTGGAAGGCTAAGAGGTGTTGAAGAAATCCATTAGAGCGCTGCGGATCTCCAAAGGTATGATCTACTTCTTGCATGTCGTAGATTATTATGGATGCTTAGTACTGGTAGAATATTTACTGTACATGGTAACGAGATTGAGGGTAATGCATCCTGGATTGGGTTTTGGTCTTATGGATAGTTGATCCCTGTGTCAAGTGGGTCAAAAGTTTTGAAAATCTATCCAGGAGACCCACCTACTTCCAACAGCAATGACATGTATCAGAAGAATGAGAAAAAGAATTGTCTGTATCAGATGTTTCTGAGGGTCCTTTTAAAATAGTTTTGAGTTCATTTTCTGTTTTAACTTTTAGTTTTAGGCAATTAAGGGTTATATGGCCTTTTTCTTTGCAATTATAGCACTGTATTTCTTTTTGTTTTTGTTTAGGATAGGAAGAAGGTGGATTTCCTTTTGTATAAAATTTGTTTGATTCTTTATAAGGATTTCAATGAAAGGATTTATTGATAACAAAAATCACCAAGTTCATATTTACTGATTCTTTTTTGATTTTCAATTTGCCGTTTGAGTTTGATTTCATTACACAATGAAAATCTAACTTTATTAATTTTTTGGATTAAATCTCCATATGTATACATAGCATAATTCAAATTTCAATAATTTTTGGATATTAACTCTTCTCTAACCTTTTCTGCAAAAAGTTTAAGAAGACCTGATATAAATTTTTCTTTCCAGAATTCAGAATTGCTTGAATCAATTGTATAAAGTTTTGATAAGAAAAAATATTTATACCAACGAAAATCAGATAATGTTGGGCATGATAAATTAATTAATTGAGTTTTTAATTTTTCTTCTACATTCATATAATTTCCAACAAAATGTTTAATTATATTGCTAATAAGCATATAAACGGAATCAGGGATCATTTGTCCTTGAGGGGTAATGATAGGATTTCCGGATGGATCTTTTTTCACTGCATTTAGAATAACTTGTCTTTCTATGTCTGATAAATATTTTTCCCACCAACCATTTAATTGTCCAGTAAATCCAAGGACAACTACATTTGCTGCATGTTTGTGATCATTACCGGCAGCTATGATAGTAGAAGCGTAGATCATCATTTGCTGGCATACTTGGATGATTTGATATTCAGATAATCTGTCTACACTCTATTCATATATTGATGAGCTTTCAAATTTAAGACCATTTAAAGTAACTTGTTCTTCGAATTGAAGATCAACTGGAGTCGGTCGTGGATAATAATTTTTTTTTACCTGTAGTAACAATTGGTTTTTGTCTTTTAAATATTTTATTGAGTTGTAGAGAGTCTTAATGGTTTTGATCATCTTGATGTTCTTCTTGAGAATTTTCTTCAGAATCTATGGCTTCGGAATCAGAGCCAGAATTAGAATTTTTAGAAATTGAACCTAAAACACTTATAGAATTTTCAGCTTTTTGATCTTTATTTTCTTGAAGTTTTATGTTAGTAAAACTATGTGATAATTGATTAATGAGTTAATCAGAAAATTTTAAAAGTTTCTTTTCTAACGTTATATCCCTTAGGATTTCACCCTGAAAACCTAAAGTTTGTGTCTTAATTATTTTTTGAGAAGAGGATGCTTCATGGATTTTGAAAATAGTTTCCACTTTATCTTCAATTCTATTGGTTTGTTGACCAATAGTATGAAGGTTGATATTTGTATAATTATTTTGTTTTAAAACATGACATAAGTCTGATTTGTAAACGAAGTTAGATTTACCTTTATCTCCTTAGATTTTTGCCACATCTTTTATGGGTACAGCTGAAGTATCTTTATAAATGATTGATGTAGAGGAGGATGTATCGATTCTTCAGTTCTTTGGGGAGAAGAACTGGTTGAAGCTATAATCCACGATGAACTTAATTTTGTTATAATATTTATGGATAAATCTTCAATATTATACCTTTTCTTCATGGCTAATTTAAGCCAATCAAAGAAATAAATGTTTCTTTCATTATCATACATATATTTGTACCATTTTTCTTTTAAGAAGTCTTTATGTTCTGGCGAAATATATTTAAAGAACGATTTTGTCAAAGGATGAGCGGCTAAATTCTTTTTTAACATTTTTTTATCAACTTCAAAACTTTCAAGAACATTTATATTGAAATCGGATTCTGAAAGATTGTATGTATGGGATGGAGAAGCTTGATAAGAAGGATAAATGAGTCCTATAGGCCTCAAATCTATATGAGGTGGTTCCTATATGGAAGAGCCTACAACAGAAGGAGGATGAGAATAAGACTTTTTAGAGGGTTGATAAACTGTAGGAGTTGTATTTCGAAAATCTGTTTGGAAATTTATTTCAACACTTCCATCTTCATGTTCAATTATTGTTTCTATGTTTTGATTTTCTTTAGATTTCTCTGGTTGAGCATTTTCTAAAAACCATTTACCTGATAAATTGATATCAGTCCACTGTATGAGTTTGGGAATATTAACTTTATTTTTTAAATTGGTTTGGAATAAGGTAGTCATTCCTTTAGCTTGATTTGAATAGGCTATGCCTGGGACCACTGAATTCATGAGTTTATAATAAACTCTATAAACGAGGGCGAGATTTTGATTATGAGGATTCATATCAAAACCTTTTGTCTGGATGGCTAAAGTGAGGGCTTCATGTTTACCTGGAACTGTAAGAAAAACAGAGAAATTGGGAAAACAGTTGAAGAAAATAGGGCCATTAGCCAAACTTGATTCAACCATTCCTATTAATGAATCACTGAATTTTTTATGTCTTGTATCTTGGACATAGATGAGAGCTTCTGTTCTAAGTACAAGTCTAGTTAAAGGCTTTATAGCGACTTGCACCAAGCCAAAATGGATATAATTATATGTTTTAGCATATTCTTTTATTTCGTGGGGCTTAATTAAAGAAAGATGCTGAATATTGCTAGTAATAGATTCAGTTCGTTCAATAGTTTTCATTTTATAACTTGATTTTAATTGAAAACTTCCCACTTTATAAACTTCATATTTTTGAACAGTTGGAATTGTCCAGTCACAAATAACTTGATCTAAATCATCATAGCTAATTTCTTCACTATTTTTAATAGACATGGAAGATAAGGAATTTGATGATGAGGAAGAAGAAAGTACAATCCTCTTAATAAGCTTAGCCGTAATTTGTATTACCGAGTTATTTTAACCAAATCCACCATGAGTATCTAACGCTTTGAGGATTTACACACCAACAACACGCCTTAAAATGCCTTCACACGGTTGACAACAGCGATAACAATGGCTATCTTTGCACTCCGAGTGGAATATGATTAAAATTTTTCAATAATAACAAACACACAATTAAGTATTAAGACTTTTGACTCTCTTACTTCTGAATCAGCAATTCCTTAAACAACAACAGTAAGGCACAACATAACAAAGATAAGTGAAGAAATACTCACAAAGTAACTTTATTGATAATCAAAACTGATTGCAAGTGGACTTGATGACACACTCCCTGGGGCCAACTTGGCTTTGATACCAAAATGGGACGGAAGGGTGGAGGGTGTATGGGAAGAGATGGATGGACTGAATTTTTGGATAGGACTGGTTTCCAACTATTGCCTTGACAAGCAGTTGGACATGTTTATTTATAGTATGTTCAAACTGAATTTACATTTCATTACAACATAATTTCGTCTGTGTATACATTTCATTTACTGTATGCTAGTAAGCTGCTGCATGTGGTATTATTGCTGGATTCCAGGTGTCTGGATTGAATCGTCAAGACGGCATACGTGTTACGTTTCCGTACTGGTATGGATATACATTGTAGCACCAGTAGAGATCCAAACTTGTTTTTATTGGATAACCTTTTTGATGCGTAGCAAGCTGCATTTGTTGACTTTTTCTTTTTCAAAGAACCTTTGAACCGTGGTAAGCTTCTCATCTTCATGAATAGGGATGTCCTTGTTTCGTACTTTCTAGATAAAGACGCTTTATGGCAATGGTGGTGATGGAAACTTAGATATGTGCACCACGTGACTACGTGGTCTTCTTTTGGAAGCTTTGTGATAAGGATGGAGTAATTATTTCACTAGATAACAGGTGTCAATATCGGAAGCTTTATTCGAGCACGGATTCTTTCATTTATTCATCCTCTTTATCTTCATCTTTATCTTCATCAGTCTAATTATTATTTTGCATTTCTCCATCAAATAACTTGATTAATGCTTCACGAGACTTTTCAGAAATGTCAAAAGAAATAGCTTCATAGGCATTGAGGATTTGATTTAATTCATTATGTCCAGATTTTGAAGGATGCTATATGACTGTAGTTTGTTCTGCAAGGTCGTCAGCAATGCAAACTTCTCGCCGACCATCACACCAAACATATCGATATGTGCTTGCAAATTCAAGATGTCCCCTTAGATTGAGAAATCTTTGATACTGATCAGAGGCTGGATCATATTGCTGGAGATGTTCTAGGCTACATGCTCTTGTAACAACTTCATGAGATTCATACCATTGAGGTGGATAATTAAAAAGAAGATGTTCGTGATCATGTAAAGAAGAACTGCATTTCTTGCAAATTAAATCTCCCTCTTCAAACTGCATGATGCTCCATAATTGGTAAGGCTGATAAAACCGTATTTCAAATCTTTCTCCCAAACTTGATGAAATTGTGATAAGAACCTATCTGTTTGTGACTCCAAGACTGCGAAGGGCATGGTGCACAATTGTAGGGAGCTGCTGTATTAATTCAAAATCATCTCTAGATAAAGAAAATCTTTGGACTAGGACTTGCTCGATATAAGAGATGTCTACTGCATGTGATGGCAGGAACAACCTGGGAAAACCAGTTGCTCAGCTGATATACTGCGCTTTGAACATTAAGCGCTCCTTGATTTGACAAGAAAGAGTTTTTTCTCTTATCCTTGCAGCTAGATCATTTGGAAGGGTTGTGTTAACCTTTTCCAGGAGGTTGATTCTGGATGTTTTTTTATCAGCATAAGTAGATAACAGTGCTTTTTGATGGATGTTATGACACATTAGAATTTGGGTTTCTAAATCCTTGATATGGGTTACAATTTTGGATAAGGTTTTTCTAGTATTTTTTCTTTTATTGGAAAGGATAGCACTCCAATGAGCATTGATAAGTTCTTGAGAGGTGATGGAAAATCCTGGATTGAAAAAAGGAATGGATATTTGTTGGGATGTTGGTCTGGAGGAAGAGCTGGATTCAAGAAGAGGGGCTTTGCTTTTGCTAGAGCTTGATGCCATAATGACAAAAGAACCCTGGATAAGAATGTGAACTAAAACTGAAAATCTGGATTACATAACAAAATTTGAAATGAAGTCATCAGAGGGATGATGTATTTTATATGAGACTGGATTTAATTATTCAAATTCAAAAATTAATTCTTTATTATTTATGACAATTTTAAGGCTTGTAGAATCAATTTGAAAAGGCTGTAACATTTGTAGAAAACGATTTCCAAGGAAAACATCATTGTTTAAATCCTTTCCTTGAAAGAAATTTGTCTTTATGTGTATTTCATTTTTACAGACATAAACATCATTTAATTTGTATTTGATAAGGAGTTTTTTATTAGCCGTAGCTAGATTGAGTTTATTTTTTGTTTTTAGATAATATTTTATCGGGATTAATCCTTCCCTTATGACATTGACATCTGTGCCACTATCAAGTAAGCACAGGGTCTTAATAGAGAACTTTTTGATCTAAATGGTGACTTGGGTTTTCCATTTTTGAAATGGATTTCTGGATAAAGAAATTATGAAAAATTTTAAACTATCGTCAAAGTTTTCTTGATTTTCAATGTCATTATACTCTTCGTCATTTTCAATGTTTCCATTATTTTCTTAATAAGGTTTTAGTATGTGAAATTCAAGATTCTCAACACTTTGTTTGAGGTCTTGAAGTTCAATTAAGTTTTGTTTTAAGAAATTTATTTCTTGCCTTTGATTATTAATTTCTTTATGAAGGTCTGGAATTGTCAGGTGAGGAGGAACATTTTGTTCTCGTAATCTGTCTAGTACAGTTTTAATGCTAAATTGTTCAGGGAGAATATGTATGGTAGCTTTTCCTTTTTTATTGCCTTTATTTATGGTCTGGATTTTTTCAAAATATTTATTTTTTAAGTCTTCATCTTTAAGATCTTTAAACATTTCTAATACCAATTCTTCTGGGGCAGAGAGCATGTTTAAGGATAAAGAAGAAGAGGCAGATTCATACTGAATTTCATTATCAAATATTTTGCAATGACTTGTATCAGAAGAATTGTCTGCATCTGATGTTACTGAGGATCCTTTTAAAATAGTTTTTAACTCTTTTTCGGTTTTAACCTTTAATTGTGGGCAATCAGGGGCTATATGGCCTTTTTCTTTGCAATTATAGCACTGTATTTCTTTTTGTTTTTATTTAGGGTAGGAAGAAGATGGTTTTTCTTTTGTATAAGATTTGTTTGATTGTTTATAAGGATTTCGATGAAATCAATTTTTGTGATATCTTCTTGAAGGCATGTAATATCGTGGTGTTGAAAATTATTTAGATTTTCTTTTTTGATAATTTCTAATTATATTTTGCTTTTTTTTTTGGCTTGAAGGACTAATTAATGTGTCCATACCAAATTGATAACAGAAATCACCAAGTTCATATTTACTGATTCTTTTTTTATTTTCAATTTGCCGTTTGAGTTTGATCTCATTACATAATGAAAAGCCAACTTTATTAATTTTTTGGATTCGATCTCCATAGGTATACATGGCATAATTCAAATTTCCATAATTTTCAGATATCAATTCTTCTTTAACCTTTTCTGCAAAAAGTTTAGGAAGTCCTGATATAAATTTTTCTTTCCAGAATTCTGAATTGCTTGAATCAATTGTATAAAGTTTTGATAAGAAAACATTTTTATACCAACGAAAATCAGATAATGTTGGGCATGATAAATTAATTAATTGAGTTTTTAATTTTTTTTCTACATTCATATAATTTCCAACAAAATGTTTAATTATATTGCTAATAAGCATATAAACGGAATCAGGGATCATTTGTCCTTGAGGGGTAATGATAGGATTTCCGGATGGATCTCTTTTTACTGCATTTAGAATAGCTTGTCTTTCTATATCTGATAAATATTTTTCCCACCAGCCACTTAATTGTCCAGTAAATCCAAGGACAACTGCATTTGCTGCATGTTTGTGATCATTACCGGTAGCTATGATAGTAGAAGCATATATCATCATTTGCTGGTGTACTTGGATAATTTGATATTCAGATAATCCGTCTACACTCTATTCATATATTGATGAGCTTTCAAATTTAAGACCATTTAAAGTAGCTTGTTCTTCGAATTGAAGATCAACTGGAGTCGGTCGTGGATAATAATTTCTTGTTTTAGCTGTAGTAATAATTGGTTTTTGTCTTTTAAATATTTTATTGAGTTGAAGGGATTCCTGATGGTTTTGATCATCTTGATGTTCTTCTTAAGAATTTTCTTCAGAATCTATGGCTTCGGAATCGGAGCCAGAATTAGAGGTTTTAGAAGTTGAGCCTAAAACATTTATAGATTTTTCAGCTTTTTGATCTTTATTTTCTTGAAGTTTTATATTAGTAAAACTGTGTGATAATTGATTAATGAGTTCATCAAAAAAATTTAAAGGTTCCTTTTCTAACTTTATATCCCTTAGGATCTCACCCTGAAAACCTAAAGTTTGTGTCTTAATTACTTTTTGAAAAGAGGATGCTTCATTGATTTTGAAAATAGATTCTACTTTATCTTCAATTCTATTGGTTTGTTGACCAATAGTATGAAGGTTAATATTTGTATAATTATTTCGTTCTAGATCATGACATAAGTCTGATTTGTAAACAAAGTCAATTTTTCCTTTATCTGTTTGGATTTTTGCAACATCTTTTATGGGTACGGCTGAGGTGTCTTTATATATAATGTGATGTAGGGGTGGATGTATAGATTCTCCAGTTCTCTACGGAGAAGAACTGGTTGAAGCTATAATCCATGATGAACTTAATTTTGTTATTATATTTATCGATAAATCTTCAATGTTATATCTTTTCTTCATGGCTAATTTAAGCCAATCAAAGAAATAATTGTTTCTTTCATTATCACACATAGATTTGTACTACTTTCCTTTTAAGAAGTCGTTATGTTCTGGAGAAATATATTTGAAGAAAGCTTTTGTCAAAGGATGAGCAGCTAAATTCTTTTTTAACATTTTTTTATCAATTTCAAAGCTTTCAATAACATTTATATTGAAATCAGCTTCTGAGGGACTGTATGTATGAGATGGAGAAGCTTGATAAGAAGGATAAACAAGTCCAGTAGGCCTCAAATTTATATGAGGTGGTTCCTGTATGGAAGATCCTACAACAGAAGGAGGATGAGAATAAGACTTTTTAGAGGGTTGATAAACTGTAGGAGTTGTATTTCGAAAATCTGGTCGGAAATTTATTACAACACTTCCATCTTCATGTTCAATTATGTTTTCAATGTCTTGATTTTCTTTAGATTTTTCTGGTTGGGCATTTTCTAAAAGCCATTACCTGATAAATTAATATCATTCCATTGGATGAGTTTAGGAATATTAACTTTATTTTTTAAATTGGTTTGGAATAAGGTAGTCATACCACTAGCATGATTAGAATAGGCTATGCCTGGAACAATTGAATTCATGAGTTTATAATAAACTCTATAAACGAGGGCAAGATTTTGATTATGAGGATTCATATCAAAACCTTTTGTCTGGATGGCTAAAGTGAGGGCTTCATGTGCACCTAGATCTGTAAGAGAAACAAAGAAATTTGGAAAACAGTTGAAGAAAGTAGGGCCATTAGCCAAACTTGATTCAACCATTCTTATTAATGAATCACTGAATTTTTTATGTCTTGTATCTTGAACATACATGAGAGCTTCTGTTCTCAGTCCAAGTCTTGTTAGAGGCTTTAGAGCAACTTGCACCAAGCCAAAATGGATATAATTATATGTTTTAGCATATTCTTGTATTTCTTGGGGCTTAATTAAAGAAAGATGATGAATAATGGATTCAGTTCGTTCAATAGTTTTCATTTTATAACTTGATTTTAATTGAAAACTTCCCATTTTATAAACTTCATGTTTTTGAACAGTTGGAATTGTCCAGTCACAAATAACTTGATCTAAATCATCATAGCTAATTTCTTCACTATTTTTAATAGACATGGAAGATAAGGAATTTGATGATGAGGAAGAAGAAAGTACAAGCTTCTTAATAAGCTTAGCCATAATTTGTATTACTGAGTTATTTTAACCAAATCCACCACGAGTATCTAACACTTTGAGGATTTACACACCAACAACACGCCTTAAAACGCCTTCACACGGCTTAACAATAGCGACAACAATGGCTACCTCTACGCTCCAGGCGGAATATGATTAAAATTTCTCAATAATAACAAACACACAACTAAGTATTAAGACTTTTGACTCTCTTACTTCTGAATCAGCAATTCCTTAAACAACAACAATAAAGCACAACATAACCAAAATAAGAGAAGAAATACTCACAAAGCAACTTTATTGATAATCAAAACTGATTACAAGTGGACTTGATGACACACTCCCGAGGGCCAACTTGGCTCTGATACCAAAATGGGACTGAAGGGTGGAGGGTGTATGAGAAGAGATGGATGGACTGAATTTTTGGACTGGTTTCCAACTGTTGCCTTGACAAGCAGCTGGACATGTTTATTTATAGTATGTTCAAACTGAATTTACATTTCATTACAACATAATTTCGTCTGTGTATAGATTTCATTTACTGTATGCTGGTAAGCTGCTGCATGTGGTATTATTGCCGGAATCCATGTGTCTGGATTGAATCATCAAGACGGCATACGTGTTACGTTTCCGTACTGGTATGGATATACATGTTATCACCCGTAAAGATCCAAACTTGTTTTTATTGGATAACCTTTTTGATGCATAGTAGCAAGCCACATTTGTTGACTTTTTCTTTTTCAAAGAACCTTTGAACCGTGGTAAGCTTCTCATCTTCATGAATAGGGATGTCTTTGTTTTGTGCTTTCTTGATAAAGACGCTTTATGGCAATGGTGGTGATGGAAATTTAGATAAGTGCACCACGTGACTACGTGGTCTTCTTCAGGAAGCTTTGTGCTAAGGATGCAGTAATTATTTCCCTGGATAACAGGTGTCAATATTGAAGCTTTATTCGGGCACGAATTCTTTCATTTATTCATCCTCTTTATCTTCATCTTTATCTTCATCAGTCCAGTTATTATTTTGCATTTCTCTATGAAATAACTGGATTAATGCTTCACAAGACTTTTCAGTAATGTCAAAAGAAATATCTTCATAGGCATTAAGGCTTTGGTTTAATTCATTATGTCCAGATTTAGAAGGATGCTGTATGACTGTAGTTTGTTCTGCAAGGTCGTCAGCCATGCAAACTACTCGCCGACCGTCACACCAAACATAAGATGTCCTCTTAGATTGAGAAATCTTTGATACTGATCAGAGGCTGGATCATATTGCTGGAGACGTTCTAGGCTATATGCTTTTGTAGTAACTTCATGAGATTCATACCATTGAGGTGGATAATTAAAAAGAAGATGTTCGTGATGATATAAAGAAGAACTGCATTTCTTGCAAATTAAATATCCTTCTTTAAACTGCATGATGCTCCATAATTGATAAGGCTGATAAAACCGTATTTCAGATCTTTCTCCCAAGCTTTATGAAATTGTGATAAGAAGTTATCAGTTTGTGGCTCCAAGGCTGCGAAGGGCATGGCGCACAATTGCGGGGAGCTGCTGTATTAATTCAAAATCATCTCTGGATAAAGAAAATCTTTGGACTAAGCCTTGCTGATATAAGAGATGTCTACCGCATGTGTGGCAGGAATAACTTGGGAAAGCCAGTTGCCCAGCTGATATATTGCGCTTTGAACATTAAGTGCTCCTTGATCTGACAAGAAAGAGTTTTTTCTCTTATTCTTGCAGCAATATCATCTGGAAGGGTTGTGTTAACCTTTTCCAGGAGGTTGATTCTAGATGTTTTTTCATCAGCATAAGTAGATAACAGTGCTCTTTGATGGATGTTATGACACATTAGAATTTGGGTTTCTAAATCCTTGATATGGGTTACAATTTTGGATAAGGTTTTTCTAGTATTTTTTCTTTTATTGGAAAGGATAGCACTCTAATGAGCATTGATAAGTTTTTGAGAAGTGATGGATAATCCTGGATTGAAAAAAGGAATGGTCATTTGTTGGGATGTTGGTATGGAGAAAGAGCTGGATTCATGAAGAGGCACTTTGCTTTTGCTAAAACTTGATGCCATAATGACAAAGGAACCCTGGAGAAGAATGTGAACTGAAAATCTGGATTACATGGTAATATTTGAAATGAAGTCATAAGAGGGATGATTTATTTTATTTGAGACTGGATTTAATTATTCAAATTCAAAAATTAATTCTTTATTATTTATGAGTGTTGTAAGGCCTGTAGAATTAACTTGAAAAAGCTGTAACATTTGTAAAAAAGGATTTCTAAGGATAACATCATTGTTTAAATCCTTTCCTAGAAAGAAATTTTTCTTTCTGTGTATTTCATTTTTACAGACATAAACATCATTTAATTTGTATTTGATAAGGAGTTTTTTATTAGCCGTAGCTAGATTGAGTTTATTTTTTCTTTTTAGAAAATATTTTCTCGGAATTAATCCTTCCCTTATGACATTGACATCTGTGTCACTATCAAGTAAGCACAGGGTCTTAATAGAGAATTTTTTGATCTGAATTATGACTTGGGTTTTCCATTTTTGAAATGGATTTCTGGATAAAGAATTTATGAAAAATTTTAAACTATCATCAAAGTTTTCTTGATTTTCAATGTCATTATAGTCTTCGTCATTTTCAATTTTTCCATTATTTTCTTGATAAGTTTTTAGTATGTGAAATTCAAGATTCTCAACTCTTTGTTTGAGGTCTTGATGTTCAATTAAGTTTTGCTTTAAGAAATTTATTTCTTGCCTTTGAGTATTAATTTCTTTATGAAGGTCTGGAATTGTCAGGTGAGGAGGAACATTTTGTTATCTTAATCTGTCTAAAACAGTTTTAATACTTGATTGTTCAGGTAAAGTATGTATTGTAGCTTTTCCTTTTTTATTACCTTTATTTATAGTCTGGATTTTTTCAAAATATTTATTTTTTAATTCTTCATCTTTAAGATCTTTAAACATTTCTAATACTAATTCTTCTGGGGCAGAGAGCATGTTTAAGGATAAAGAAGAAGAGGCAGATTCATACTAAATTTCACTATCAAATATTTTGCAATGACATGTATCAGAAGAATTGTCTGTTTCTGATGTTACTTAGGATCCCTTTAAAATAGTTTTTAATTCATTTTCGGTTTTAACCTTTTATTGTGGGCAATCAGGGGCTATATGGCCTTTTTCTTTGTAATTATAGCACTGTATTTCCTTTTGTTTTTGTTTATGGTAAGAAGATGGTTTTTCTTTTGTAAAAGATTTGTTTGTTTCTTTATAAGGATTGCGATGAAAGGATTTTTTATGATATCTTCGTGAGGGCATATAATATCGTGGTGTTGCAAATTGTTTAGATTTTCTTTTTTGGTAATTTCTTTTTAAATTGTTCTTTTTCTTTCGGCTAGAAAGACTAATTAAAGGTTCCATGCGAAATTGATAACAGAAATCTCCATGTTCATATTTGTTGATACTTTTTTGATTTTCAATTTTTCGTTTGAGTTTGATATCATTGCATAATGAAAATCCAACTTTCTTAATTTTTTGGATTAAATCTCCAAATGTATACATAGCATAATTCAAATTTCCATAATTTTCGGATATCAATTCTTCTCTAACCTTTTCTGCAAAAAGTTTAGGAAGACCTGATATAAATTTTTCTTTCCAGAATTCTGAATTGCTTGAATCAATTGTATAAAGTTTTGATAAGAAAACATCTTTATACCAACGAAAATCAGATAATGTTGGGCATGATAAATTAATTAATTGAGTTTTTAATTTTTCTTCTACATTCATATAATTTCCAGCAAAATGTTTAATTATATTGCTAATAAGCATATAAATGGAATCAGAGATCATTTGTCCGTGAGGAGTAATGATAGGGTTTCCGGATGGATCTCTTTTTACGGCATTTAGAATAGCTTGTCTTTCTATATCTGATAAATATTTTTCCCACCAACTATTTAATTGTCCAGTAAATCCAATGACAACTGCATTTGCTGCATGTTTGTGATCATTACCGGCAGCTATGATAGTAGAAGCATATATCATCATCTGCTGGCATACTTGGATGATTTGATATTCAAATAATCCGTCTACACTCCATTCATATATTGATGAGCTTTCAAATTTAAGACCATTTAAAGTAGCTTGTTCTTCGAATTGAAGATCAACTGGAGTTGGTCGTGGATAATTATTTCTTGTTTTAGCTGTAGTAACAGTTGGTTTTTGTCTTTTAAATATTTTATTGAGTTAAAGAGATTCTTGATGGTTTTGATCATCTTGATGTTCCTCTTGAGAATTTTCTTTAGAATCTATGGCTTCAGAATCGGAGCCAGAATTAGAGTTTTTAAAAGTTGAGCCTAAAACATTTATAGATTTTTCAGCTTTTTTATCTTTATTTTCTTGAAGTTTTATGTTAGTAAAATTGTGTGATAATTGAGTAATGAGTTCATCAGAAAATTTTAAAGGTTTCTATTCTAACTTTATATCCTTTAGGATTTCACCCTGAAAACCTAAAGTTTGTGTCTTAATTACTTTTTGAGAAGATGATGCTTCATGGATTTTGAAAATAGTTTCTACTTTATCTTCAATTCTATTGGTTTCTTGGCCAATAGTATGAAGGTTAATATTTGTATAGTTATGTTGTTTTAAAATATGACATAAGTCTGATTTGTAAACAAAGTCAGATTTTCCTTTATCTCATTGGATTTTTGCAACATCTTTTATGGGTACGGCTGAGGTGTCTTTATAAATGATTTGATGTAAAGGAGGATGTATAGATTCTTCAGTTCTTTAAGGAGAAGAACTAATTGAAGCTATAATCCATGATGAACTTAATTTTGTTATCATATTTATAGATAAATCTTTAATATTATATCTTTTCTTCATGGTTAATTTAAGCCAATCAAAGAAATAAATGTTTCTTTCATTATCACACATATATTTATACCACTTTTCTTTTAAGAAGTCTTTATGCTCTGGAGAAATATTTTTAAAGAAAGCTTTTGTCAAAGGATAAGCGGCTAAATTCTTTTTTAACATTTCTTTATCAATTTCAAAACTTTTAATAACATTTATATTAAAATCAGCTTCTGAGGGATTGTATGTATGAGATGGAGAAGCTTGATAAGAAGGATAAACGAGTGCTGTAGGCCTCAAATCTATATGAGGTGTAGAACTAGAAGCAAGAGGCGGTTCCTGTATGGAAGATCCTACAATAGAAGAAGGATGAGAATAAGACTTTTTAGAGGGTTGATAAACTGTAGGAGTTGTATTTCGAAAATCTGTTTGGAAATTTATTTCAACACTTCCATCTTCATGCTCAATATGTTTTCAATGTCTTGATTTTCTTTAGATTTTTCTAGTTGAGCATTTTCGAAAAGCCATTTACTTGATAAATTAATATCATTCCATTAGATGAGTTTAGGAATATTAACTTTATTTTTTAAATTGGTTTGGAATATGGCAGTCATACCTCTGGCTTGATTAGCATCGGCTATGCCTGGAACAACTAAATTCATGAGTTTATAATAAACTCTATAAACGAGGGCGAGATTTTGATTATGAGGATTCATATCAATACCTTTTGTCTGGATGGTTAAAGTGAGGACTTCATGTGCACCTGGATCTGTAAGAGAAACAGAGAAACTGGGAAAACAGTTGAAGAAAGTAGGGCCATTAGCCAAAATTGATTCAACCATTCCTATTAATGAATCACTGAATTTTTTATGTCTTGTATCTTGAACATACATGAGAGCTTCTGTTCTCAGTCCAAGTCTTGTTAGAGGCTTTTGAGCAACTTGCCCTAAGCCAAAATGGATATAATTATATGTTTTAGCATATTCTTGTATTTCTTGGGGTTTAATTAAAGAAAGATGCTGAATATTGCTAGTAATGGATTCAGTTTGTTCCATAGTTTTTATTTTATAACTTGATTTTAATTGAAAACTTCCCATTTTATAAACTTCATGTTTTTGAACAGTTGGAATTGTCCAGTCACAAATAACTTGATCTAAATCATCATAGCCAATTTCTTCACTATTTTTAATAGACATGGAAGATAAGGAATTTGATGATGAGGAAGAAGAAAGTACAAGCTTCTTAATAAGCTTAGCCATAATTTGTGTTACCGAGTTATTTTAACCAAATCCACCACGAGTATCTAACGCTTTGAGGATTTACACACCAACAACACCCCTTAAAATGCCTTCACACGGCTTAACAACGACGATAACAATGGCTACTTCTGCGCTCCGGGCGGAATATGATTAAAATTTCTCAATAATAACAAACACACAACTAAATATTAAGACTTTTGACTCTCTTACTTCTGAATCAGCAATTCCTTAAACAACAACAGTAAAGCACAACATAACCAAAATAAGTGAAGAAATACTCACAAAGCAACTTTATTGATAATCAAAACTGATTACAAGTGGACTTGATGACACACTCCCGGAGGCCAACTTGGCTCTGATACCAAAATGGGACGGAAGGGTGGAGGGTGTATGGGAAGAGATGGATGGATTGAATTTTTAGACTGGTTTCCAACTGTTGGATTTACACATAGTCGGATGTGTCTATTTATAGTGACTCTAAACTGAATTTACATTTCATTTCACTTGGATTGCATTTGCATTTACATTTCATTTGCTATTCATGCTCACGCTGAATTTAATGTTCGATATTGTAAGGCTACTTGCATGATTCTTCTTTTCTGCTGTAGAATATCCATGGTATTGCATGTGGCACTCTCTTGAAGTATTACTTTACATGCTTTTGACACGTGTGTATGTGTTTGCATTGGAGATGAAATATTTTTGTCTTCATACTTGATAATTGTCCCATATCTTGCACTTTCTTCAGCTTTGACTTTTTAGTTTATACAAAAGGAGCTTTTGATGTTGGCTTTAGCCACTTTTGTTGGCTTTTGGGTACTTGTTTTTGAATATTTAATGCTTTAAGTCGGGATGAAAAGTGCTGATAAGTCCCGAGGCAACACGTGGTTGCTTTTGTGACCTTATTCTTGGGCACGGGTCCTTGCTTGATAAGGATGCATTGAACAATTAATTTTCAGGATGACTGTTGGAGATCTTCATAATTGCACCAAGATACTTTGTGGAAAATTGAGTGGCATTGGATTGCATATGTCTGGAGGAAAGGAAGCTTATTCTTGCAAGGATGCTGTCATCTCTGCATCATTTTCTGCTTCATCATGCCAGTTATTATTTCGTATTTCACCATGAAATAACTGGATTAATTCTTCACGAGATTTTTCTAAAATGTCAAAAGAAATATCTTCATAGGCATTGAGGATTTGATTTAATTCATTATGTCCAGATTTAGAAGGATGCTGTATAACTATAGTTTGTTCTACAAGGTTGTCAACAATACAGACTACTCTCCAACCGTCACACCAAACATATCTATATGTGCTTGCAAATTTGAGATGTCCTTTTAAATTGAGAAATCTTTGATATTGATCAGAGGTTGGATCATAATTCTGAAGACGCTCTAAGCTATATTCCCTTGTAGCAACTTCATGAGATTCATACCACTGCGGTGGATAATTAAACAGAAGATGTTCGTAATCATTTAAAGAGGGAATGAATTTCTTGCAAATTAAATCTCCTTCTTCAAAATTCATGATGCTCCATAATTGATAAGGTTGATAAAACCGGATTTCAGATCTTTCTCCCAAACTTGATGAAATTGTGATGAGAAGTTGTCTGTTTGTGACTCCAAGGCTGCAAAGGGCATGGCGCACAATTGCAGGGAGCTACTGCATTAATTCAAAATCATTTCTGGATAAAGAAAATCTTTAGACTAAACCATGTTCGATATAGGAGATGTCAACTTCATGTGATGGCAGGAACAACTTGGGAAAGCCAGTTGCCCAGCTGATAAATTGAGCTTTGCGCATTAAGCTCTCCTTGATCTGACAAGAAAGAGTTTTTTCTCTTATTCTTGCAATAATAACATTTGGAAGGGTTGTGTTAACCTTTTCCAGGAGCTTGATTCTGGATGTTTTTTCATCAGCATAAGTAGATAACAATGCTCTTTGATGGAGGTTATGGCATATGAGAATTTGGCTTTCTAAATCCTTAATATGGTTTGCAAGTTTGGATAGGGTTTTTCTAGTATTTATTCTTTTATCGGAAAGGATGGCACCCCAATGAGCATTGATAAGGTCTTGAGAAGTGATAGATAATCCTGAATTGAAAAACGGGATGGTCATTTGTTGGGATGTCGATATGGAGGAAGAGCTGGATTCATGAAGAGGGGCTTTGCTTTTGCGAGAACTTGATGCCATAGTGACAAAAAGACCCTAGATAAGGAGTTGAACTAAAAATCTAGATATGGGATTAAATGGCAAAATTTGAAATGAAGTCATCGGAGAGATAATTTATTTTATTTGAGACTGGATATTTGATTATTCGAATTCAAAAATTAATTCTTTATTATTTATGACAGTTTTAAGGCCGGTTGAATCAATTTGAAAAGGCTGTAAAATTTGTAGAAAAGGATTTCCAAGGATAACATCATTGTTTAAATCCTTTCCTGGAAAGAAATTTGTCTTGATGTGTATTTCGTTTTTACAGATATAAACATCATTTAATTTGTATCTGATAAGGAGTTTTTTATTAGCCGTAGCTAGATTGAGTTTATTTTTTGTTTTTAGATAATATTTTCTCGGGATTAATCCTTCCCTTATGACATTGACATCTGCGCCACTATCAAGTAATCACAGGGTCTTAATAGAGAATTTTTTGATCTGAATTGTGACTTGGGTTTTCCATTTTTGAAATGGATTTCTTGATAAAAAATTGATGAAAATTTTTAAACTGTCATCAAAGTTTTCTTGATTTTCAATGTCATTATAATCTTCGTCATTTTCAATTTTTCCATTATTTTCTTGATAAGTTTTTAGTATGTGAAATTCAAGATTCTCAACACTTTGTTTGAGGTCTTGAAGTTCAATTAAGTTTTGTTTTAAGAAATTTATTTCTTGCCTTTGATTATTAATTTCTTTATGAAGGTCTGGAATTGTCAGGTGAGGAGGAACATTTTGTTCTCTTAATCTGTCTAAAACAGTTTTAATATTAAATTGTTCAGGTAAAGTATGTATAGTAGCTTTTCCTTTTTTATTGCCTTTATTTATAGTCTGGATTTTTTCAAAATATTTATTTTTTAATTCTTCATCTTTAAGATCTTTAAACATTTCTAGTACCAATTCTTCAGGAGTAGAGAGCATGTTTACGGATAAAGAAGAAGAAGCGGATTCATACTGAATTTCACTATCAAATATTTTGCAATGACATGTATTAGAAGAATTGTCTGTATCTGATGTTACTAAGGATCCTTTTAAAATAGTTTTTAATTCATTTTCGCTTTTAACCTTTAATTGTGGGCAATCAGGGGCTATATGGCCTTTTTCTTTGCAATTATAGCACTGTATCTCTTTTTGTTTTTATTTATGGTAAGAAGAAGATGGTTTTTCTTTTGTAAAAGATTTGTTTGTTTCTTTATAAGGATTGCGATGAAAGAATTTTTTATGATAGCTTCATGAGGGCATATAATATCGTGGTGTTGCAGATTGTTTAGATTTTCTTTATTGGTAATTTCTTTTTAAATTGTTCTTTTTCTTTTGGCTCGAAGGACCAATAAATGGCTCCATGCCAAATTGATAACAGAAATCACCAAGTTCATATTTCTTGATTCTTTTTTGATTTTCAATTTGCCGTTTGAGTTTGATTTCATTACACAATGAAAATCCAACTTTATTAATTTTTTTGGATTAAATCTCCATATGTATACATAGCATAATTCAAATTTCCATAATTGTCGGATATTAACTCTTCTCTAACCTTTTCTGCAAAAAGTTTAGGAAGACCTGAAATAAAATTTTCTTTCCAGAATTCTGAATTGCTTGAATCAATTGTATAAAGTTTTGATAAGAAAACATCTTTATACCAACGAAAATCAGATAATGTTGGGCATGATAAATTAATTAATTGAGTTTTTAATTTTTCTTCTACATTCATATAATTTCCAACAAAATGTTTAATTATATTGCTAATAAGCATATAAACGGAATCAGGGATCATTTGTCCTTGAGGGGTAATGATAGGATTTCCGGATGGATCTCTTTTTACTGCATTTAGTATATCTTGTCTTTCTATATCTGATAAATATTTTTCCCACCAGCCATTTAATTGTCCAGTAAATCCAAGGACAACTGCATTTGCTGCATGTTTGTGATCATTACCGGCAGCTATGATAGTAGAAGCATATATCATCATTTGCTGGCATACTTGGATGATTTGATATTCAGATAATCCGTCTACACTCTATTCATATTTTGATGAGCTTTCAAATTTAAGACCATATCAAGGAGCTTGTTCTTTGAATTGAAGATCAACTGGAGTCGGTCGTGGATAATAATTTCTTATTTTAGCAGTAGTAACAATTGGTTTTTTGTCTTTTAAATATTTTATTGAGTTGTAGAGAGTCTTGATGGTTTTGATCATCTTGATGTTCTTCTTGAGAATTTTCTTCAGAATCTATGGCTTCGGAATCGGAGCCAGAATTAGAATTTTTAGAAGTTGAGCCTAAAACATTTATAAATTTTTTAGCTTTTTGATCTTTATTTTCTTAAAGTTTTATGTTAGTAAAACTGTGTGATAATTGATTAATGAGTTCATCAGAAAATTTTAAAGGTTTCTTTTCTAACTTTATAACCCTTAGCATTTCACCCTGAAAACCTAAAGTTTGTGTCTTAATTACTCTTTGAGAAGAGGATGCTTCATGGATTTTGAAAATAGATTCTACTTTATCTTCAATTCTATTGGTTTGTTGGCCAATAGTATGAAGGTTGATATTTGTATAATTATTTTGTTTTAAAATATGACATAAGTCTGATTTGTAAACAAAGTCAGATTTTCCTTTATCTCCTTGGATTTTTGCAACATCGTTTTTGGGTACGGCTGAGGTATCTTTATAAATGATTTGATGTAAAGGAGGATGTATAGATTCTTCAGTTCTTTGGGGAGAAGAACTGGTTGAAGCTATTGTTGGAAGTAGGTGGGTCTCGTGGATAGATTTTCAAAACTTTTGACCCACTTGACACAGGGATCAACTATCCATAAGACCAAAACCCAATCCAGGATGCTTTACCCTCAATCTCGTGACCATGTACAGTAAAAATTATACCAGCACTAAACATCCAAAATAACCTACGACATGCAAGAAGTAGATCATACCTTTGGAGACCCGCAGTGCTCTAATGGACTTCTTCAAGACCTCTTAGCCTTCCACGCTATGACCCCCGAATTGGATTTCTTTTCTCAAGAAGAACGGTGGAATCTTCAGGAGAAAATCCCTACTCGAGACTCCAAGGAACTAGAAGAAAGGAGAGGAGAGTAACTCGCGCAACTTTTGCACGAAAGGGTTTTGGGCGTGAGGGGGACTCTTTTGGACGTCCAAGGATATTTTATAGACTTCCAAATCTCTCCCTTGTCTAATTGAAATAGAAGTCTTACTTCCAAAGCAATTAGCAAGTTTCTCCTTTCTTATCCTTTCTTTCTAGAGTTCAAGTCGGATTACTATTTTCCAATAACTTGGGCTAGCGTGGGGACCACTAGGGATTCCTAAGAAAGCTGGCTCCAACTGGAACACCGCGACCCCACATCTCATGTGCAATCCGGTCCCACAGTTAACTGCAAATAACACCACTATATAAATGCAATTGCACTCCAGTCTTAGGAATAAATTACAATGAAGACCCTAAACTTCCCAATTACCACAAGTAGGCCCCTCTATCAATATCCGTGGATCAATTGGAATAAATCCGTCTCTTCCAATCTAAGTTCCACATCTTATTATCCTTGAGCCCCAATTAATCACAGTAATCATCAGTACCATCCAATTAACTCTTAATTGAGATGGGTGCGCACTTACTAATGACAGATCCATTAATTGGCACAAGGGGATAATAGAGATAGATTCCATCTTGATCATTCAACGTTCCCACAGTTCTACTACCATATACCCAAGACACCGAGGTGTTAACCTATAGTCGGCCTCACTCATTGGTGACTCAAAGCAAATGAATAGATAGAAACTTGAGTTCGTCAATGTCTCAGGATTAAGAGCCTATTGCTAGGGAATTATGAGAGCATACCTTATTATTGAGATGGAATTCCATAAGGTGCATCTCATGGTCCTTCAATACATCCAATGTACCAGCACCGTGATCCAGAATCTTACATTCTGATGATCGAGACAAATCACACTATCTCATAGTGATCAAAGTGCTGCAACCTTATCAAATGAGATGCCCAATCTCATTACTGGTTGTGAAGCTATTTTAAGTATAAGATTTGTGACATATATCTCCTGCGCGTGGATCTCATCCATGCACATATATCACATCTAATATACTAATGGGATCCGGTTCAACTCATGAACCATTATGTCATACGTATTGGTCATGTGCATGAAGTAGTAAAATAACATTCATCTCATGAAAGCAAAGCATGATTTTATTGATAAATAAAGAAATTAATCAATTTATTACATCAACTGATGGATTGAGTCCACAAAATCTAACAATCTCCCACTTGGGCTCAATGCCAGTCAGGGTTGCATCTCATGCCCATCCCTTCTACGTGTTGCTCAAAGACTTTGGTAGTCAAAGGCTTAGTAAAGGGATCTGCCAAATTGTCTGCAGAGGCTATCTTGGTAATAGCAATATCACCTCTCTGCACAATCTCTCTGACTAAATGATACTTCCTCTGTACATGCTTTTGGCTTTTATGGCTTCTGGGTTCCTTTGACTGAGCGACTGCCCCGCTGCTATCACAATAAACTGTGAGTGGCTGTCGTGCCAAAGGTACCACCCCAAGTTCCAAAAGGAATCTTTTAAGCCATACTGCTTCCTTAGCTGCTTCACAAGCTGCTACATATTCAGCTTCCGAGGTTGAATCAGCGGTACATTCTTGTTTTATACTCCTCCAGCTGATAGCTCCGCCTCCAAGCATAAATACATAACCAGAGGTGGATTTCCTAGAATCCTTATCTGACATAAAGTCAGAATCTGTGTATCCGACTGGAATCAACTCATCACTGCTATAAATCAACATGTAATCTCTAGTCCTTCTCAAGTATTTGAGAATACATTTTACAGCAGTCCAATGTTCAGGTCCTGGATTAGATTGATATCTGCTGACTAGGCCCACTACATAACAGATATCTGGTCTAGTACATAACATAGCATACATGAGGCTACCAACAGCCGAAGCGTATGGTATCGACCTCATTTGCTCCTTTTCCTCGGGTGTCTTAGGACACTGATCCTTGGAAAGGTGCACTCCATGCCTGAAAGGTGTGATACCCTTCTTGGAGTCTTGCATTGCAAATCGTACTAGCACCTTATCTATGTATGCAGCTTGGGATAAGCCAATCATCCTATTTTTCCGGTCTCGATAGAGTTTGATCCCTAGGATGTAAGTAGCTTCTCCCAAGTCCTTCATATCAAAAGTCTTGGCTAACCAAACTTTTACCGTTGACAACATTCCTATGTCTTTCCCGAGGAGAAGGATGTCATCGACATATAAAACCAGAAAAACTACCCTGTCACCTTCACTTTTCATGTACACACATGACTCATCTGGATTTTGACAAAAACCAAATGACTTGATTGCCTGGTCAAAACGGATATTCCAGCTTCGAGATGCCTGCTTTAGTCCATAAATAGACTTCTGCAGTTTGCAAACTTTTTGCTCCTGGTTTTTAGCTACAAAACCGTCTGGCTGCACCATATAGATGTCTTCCTCAAGATGGCCGTTGAGAAAAGCCGTCTTGACATCCATTTGCCAAATCTCGTAATCGAGATGAGCCGCAATGGATAAGAGTATCCGGATGGATTTGAGCATGGCTACTGGCGAGAAGGTTTCCTCATAATCGATCCCCTCTTTCTGAGTATATCCTTTCGCAACAAGCCTAGCCTTATAGGTCTCCACTCTTCCATCTGGTCCCCTTTTTCTCTTGTAGACCCACTTGCACCCAATAGGTTTAATATTGGCAGGCAAGTCCACAAGTGTCCAGACCTGATTTGAGTACATAGACTCCATCTCAGCTTTCATAGCATCTTGCCAGCGTCCCGAGTTTAAGTCATTTATTGCTTCATCATAGTTAGAGGGATCTTGTTCTGGCTCTTCTGGGATTGCTTCATAAGACTCTCCCAAGAATGAGAACCTGTCAGGGGGTCTGACAATCCTCCCACTACGACGAGGTACTGGTGTAACTACTAGGTCTGGTAAGGGCGGTTCTTCCTCAAGTCCGGTCATACTTGGATTTGGAATTGATTGTTCCTGAATCTCTTCCAAGATCACCTTTTCTAAAAATTTCTGGTCCATCATATAATCTTCCTCCAGAAAAACCGCATTGGTGCTGACCAGCACTTTCTGCTCTCTGGGATTATAGAATAACCAACCTTTAGTTCCTTTAGGATATCCTACAAATGTGCATACTTCCGACTTCGCTTCCAACTTATCCGTCTTAACCTTGAGCACGTGTGCTGGACAACCCCAAATGTGTAAATGTTGTAGACTAGGCTTTCGCCCAGACCACAATTCCCGGGGAGTCTTAGGTATAGACTTAGATGGTACGAGGTTTAGTATGTACATTGCAGTATCCAAAGCATATCCCCAAAAGGATATAGGTAATCTTGAGAAACTCAGCATAGACCTAATCATATCTAAAAGAGTCCGGTTCCTTCTTTCTGCTACTCCATTCTGTTGAGGCATACCAGGAGCAGACAACTGGGATAGAATCCCATTTTCTGATAAGTAACCCATAAAATCAGCAGAGAGATATTCCCCTCCTCGATCTAATCGAAGAGTCTTGATACTCTTACCTAATTGCTTTTCCGCTTCCGCTCGAAATTCTTTGAACTTTTCAAAAGCTTCGGACTTGCGGTGCATAAGGTATATGTAACCATATCTTGAGTAATCATCTGTGAAAGTGATGAAGTACTCATATCCTCCTCTGGCCCTGACATTAATGGGTCCACAGACATCAGTATGCACTAATTCCAATAAATCTTTGGCCATATTACCCTTAGCTGAAAAGGGTCTTTTAGTCATTTTACCTTCCAAACAGGACTCACAGATAGGCATTGGTTCTACCACCAATGAAGGTAAGATACCATTTTTCACTAGCCTCTCAATCCTGTTAAGGTTTATATGACCTAGCCTCAGGTGCCAAAGTTTTGTTGGATTAGATGAAGGTGACTTTCTCTTTAATGATGATCTACTAATTGTTTCAGTATCATGTATCTCATACATCGTGGGAATTAACAAATAACGTCCATTGGTTACCTTGCCAGAACATATGAAAGTACCATTCATCTTTATGACAACTTCAGTACCAAAAGTAATAGAATAACCTTTATTCACCAAACTAGAAACTGAAATTAAATTCCGCCTTAAAGACGGTACATATAATGTTTCTGACAAAACCAATTTCTTATTTGAAAAACATAAAGTAATGACTCCTACTGAAACAGCCTCCGCCTTAGCGTCAGATCCTAGGTTGACAATGATTTCTCCATCACTTAGCCTCCTGGTTTCCCTGAACCCCTGCAACGTATTACATATGTGATTAGTTGCCCCGGAATCCACACACCAGGATTCTGAGGTACCAGTTGCAAAACTAACTTCAGATATAAGTGACTCAATCATACCTGGGGTCTTTTTCTTAGACAGATATTCTGGACAATTCCTCTTCCAATGTCCTGTCTTACCACAATGGAAACACTTTCCTTTTGTCCCTGAACCCTTAGCTTTAGCCACGCCACCAGTTGGACCATTCTCCACCTTAGGACCCTTTGGAACTGATTTCTTTTTGCCTTTCCGCCCTTTGCCTTTCGGCTTGGACTTGGCATCTGACTTTTCTGTCATTAAGGCAGTTGGTTTCTTCTTCATAATCCCTTCAGTTGCTACCAGCTGACTAGATAGCTCAGCTAGAGTCAGATTCATTTTATTCATATTATAATTGACCTTGAAATTGTTGAATGACTCTGGTAGTGACTCAAGGATTATGTCAATCTGCGATTCTGCATCAATCGCAGCTCCCAGTACATCTAACTCATTTAATGAGTCCATCATTTTCAACATGTGTTCCTGCACTGATGTACCTTCAGCCATCTTGGTGCTAATGAGCACCCTCATGGCTGCCTGCCTAGCAGGTCTGCCTTGTTCTGCAAACATCTCCTTTAAATTCGATATCATATCATATGCAGTCTTATAAGATTGATGTTGATGTTGCAGCACACTAGACATGGATGCCAGAATGTAACATCGGGCCATCTCATCGTCTTTGGCCCATTTGGTGTAAAGGTCCTTTTCTGCTTCTGATGCATCTGGGCCAGGCTCTTCAAGGGGGTTTTTGGTAAGGACATATTTATATCCTGAAGCTGTCAGGACAATATCCAGATTCCGTTTCCAGTCTACATAGTTGGATCCCACCAACTTATTCTGGTTGAGGATGGTCGCAAGTGGATTGAAAGTATTCGAATTCATGCTTGTAATACTGTAGCACATAACCATACATTCAATTAATGAATTTAAATGAAATTAGGGTTTAGTATTCTACCAAATTTATGTGGGAATCCTCATAACCACAAAATTCAGAATACATTGGAATCCCAATCTTGCGGGGTATGCCTCCTTGGGGAGTGCAAATACCTCCTAGACTGGTGCGGATCAAAGTTGGTCAAAATTTGGATTGAGACTAACTATCCATGATCCCCTTCATTCATTACAATCTAGGTATCTCATACCAAATAATGTATGACTCCCGATTAGCTTCGGTTTCTAAAATACATGAGGCAAATCCTTAGGGATACTACATCATTATTTTAGTTAAGTGTGACCCACCAACTAGCATTGCATGACAACCGTTGTGGGTAGCTCCTCCTTGGGGAGTGGGCTCCCACCCCGTCTCATCAACACTATCCATAGGAGATCCATATCCAGTATCCAGATAAATACAAGCCCTCCGTGGGGAATGGTCATTCTCAAAATAGCGCAAGGCTAATACTTTCCTTACAATGGACCTATGGTGGAAAACCATGGGGATTTTTATATATATAGAAATGCCCCGCTCCCACTTAATATTTTAGAGTTGAGGATTTCCTTATAGGTGTATGGGTCCATCAAATATAGGTATATATTCATCTCATGATAAGACCAATGATTGGTTCCAAGTCAAGTTATTTTAAGGAAAGTTCAGTTTAGTGTTACCAATAGATCCATCTCATGGGCCCACCAACTCTAATTAGAATTCTTTCCAAAAATTAATTTGATTTGACCAATTTTGGAATTTGCTATGTTTGGATCAGATATGGAAATACTCTAAAATAAGCATTCATCCATAAATAAAAAGTGCTATAACAAAAGATTAGTCCTCTCCTCCACATGACCCAGGCGGAAAAGACTTCTTGGACTTCCAGACTTTCCAAAACTTTGGGATTCCTGAAACTCTTTGGGCATCTCCAAAACACCTTTTGGTAATCTTCAAACTCTTTGATTAGGAGTCCAACTTCTCTTTCCTTCTTTGTTTCGGACATCTCCAGAATTTACAAATTTTAAAAATACATAAATTCCTATGTCTCTATAATGAGACTTACATGGTAGTCTAAACATGGAAATAAAAGGGCTATAGGGAAATTCACCATGCCTTGCCCTTTCACGGGAAACCAAGGAGACCATGATGCCCTTTACACTTAGCCACGAATAAACCAATAATTAAAAGGAAAGAAAAACATGTGGGTCATATGGAGAGGACATTATCACCTGCAAGTTAGTATCTCATACAACAATGCATCTCACAAAACCAGGTTGCCAAACCACAATAGAAAAACAAGATGCCAAAAATTTTGCCACCACGATATAAGACCCCCTACGCAACGGGGGTCCGGGGGCAGCGCCTAACCAGACCAAGAACAAGATGATTCTGCCTAGGTTCGGCTAGCCGATCTGGTCCCTACGGTTAGCCAACAGACCTCTATAGCCATAGTGGTCACTTTGACTAACCGACCTCACGAACCCAGAAATTTGGGTTCTTTTCTGATTCGGCTCCTGCTGTACCCAATCACCTCTAATGATCTCAGTATGTTTTAATGGCATCTTATCATCCTCCTATTATGATTAAAACCTTTTGTGACTTTCCAAACATGTATCTACTACGAGAGCAAGCAAACCCAATAAACACTGATCCTATCATAGCCCTTGCTCTATCCTCTTCGCATCTCATGCGAAGATTAGAACAAGATTACTGATCTAACATGATTAGAGATGAGGTATGTCTCTGATACCAATTGTTGGAAGTAGGTGGGTCTCGTGGATAGATTTTCAAAACTTTTGACCCACTTGACACAGGGATCAACTATCCATAAGACCAAAACCCAATCCAGGATGCTTTACCCTCAATCTCGTGACCATGTACAGTAAAAATTATACCAGCACTAAACATCCAAAATAACCTACGACATGCAAGAAGTAGATCATACCTTTGGAGACCCGCAGTGCTCTAATGGACTTCTTCAAGACCTCTTAGCCTTCCACGCTATGACCCCCGAATTGGATTTCTTTTCTCAAGAAGAACGGTGGAATCTTCAGGAGAAAATCCCTACTCGAGACTCCAAGGAACTAGAAGAAAGGAGAGGAGAGTAACTCGCGCAACTCTTGCACGAAAGGGTTTTGGGCGTGAGGGGGACTCTTTTGGACGTCCAAGGATATTTTATAGACTTCCAAATCTCTCCCTTGTCTAATTGAAATAGAAGTCTTACTTCCAAAGCAATTAGCAAGTTTCTCCTTTCTTATCCTTTCTTTCTAGAGTTCAAGTCGGATTACTATTTTCCAATAACTTGGGCTAGCGTGGGGACCACTAGGGATTCCTAAGAAAGCTGGCTCCAACTGGAACACCGCGACCCCACATCTCATGTACAATCCGGTCCCACAGTTAACTGCAAATAACACCACTATATAAATGCAATTGCACTCCAGTCTTAGGAATAAATTACAATGAAGACCCTAAACTTCCCAATTACCACAAGTAGGCCCCTCTATCAATATCCGTGGATCAATTGGAATAAATCCGTCTCTTCCAATCTAAGTTCCACATCTTATTATCCTTGAGCCCCAATTAATCACAGTAATCATCAGTACCATCCAATTAACTCTTAATTGAGATGGGTGCGCACTTACTAATGACAGATCCATTAATTGGCACAAGGGGATAATAGAGATAGATTCCATCTTGATCATTCAACGTTCCCACAGTTCTACTACCATATACCCAAGACACCGAGGTGTTAACCTATAGTCGGCCTCACTCATTGGTGACTCAAAGCAAATGAATAGATAGAAACTTGAGTTCGTCAATGTCTCAGGATTAAGAGCCTATTGCTAGGGAATTATGAGAGCATACCTTATTATTGAGATGGAATTCCATAAGGTGCATCTCATGGTCCTTCAATACATCCAATGTACCAGCACCGTGATCCAGAATCTTACATTCTGATGATCGAGACAAATCACACTATCTCATAGTGATCAAAGTGCTGCAACCTTATCAAATGAGATGCCCAATCTCATTACTGGTTGTGAAGCTATTTTAAGTATAAGATTTGTGACATATATCTCCTGCGCGTGGATCTCATCCATGCACATATATCACATCTAATATACTAATGGGATCCGGTTCAACTCATGAACCATTATGTCATACGTATTGGTCATGTGCATGAAGTAGTAAAATAACATTCATCTCATGAAAGCAAAGCATGATTTTATTGATAAATAAAGAAATTAATCAATTTATTACATCAACTGATGGATTGAGTCCACAAAATCTAACACCTATAATCCATGATGAACTTAATTTTGTTATCATATTGATGGATAAATCTTCAATATTATATCTTTTCTGCATGGCTAATTTAAGCCAATGAAAGAAATAAATGTTTCTTTCATTATCATACATATATTTGTACCATTTTTCTTTTAAGAAGTCTTCATGTTCTGGAGAAATATTTTTAAAGAAAGCTTTTGTCAAAGGATAAGTGGCTAAATTCTTTTTTAACATTTCTTTTTCAATTTCAAAACTTTCAATAACATTTATATTGAAATCGGATTCTGAAGGATTATATGTATGAGATGGAGAAGTTTGATAAGAAGGATAAACAAGTTCTGTAGGCCTCGAATTTTTATGAGGTAGTTCCTGTATGGAAGAGCCTACAACAAAAGGAGGATGAGAATAAGACTTTTTAGAGGGTTGATAAACTGTAGGAGTTGTATTTCGAAAATCTATTTGGAAATTTATTTCAACACTTCCATCTTCATGTTCAATTATATTTTCAATGTCTTGATTTTCTTTGGGTTTTTCTGGTTGAGCATTTTCTAAAAGCTATTTATTGGATAAATTAATATCATTCTATTGGATGAGTTTGGTAATATTAACTTTATTTTTTAAATTGGTTTGGAATAAGGTAGTCATACCTTTGGCTTGATTAGAATAGGCTATGCCTGGAACAACTGAATTCATGAGTTTCTAATAAACTCTATAAACGAGGGCGAGATTTTGATTATGAGAATTCATATCAAAACCTTTTGTCTGGATGGCTAAAGTGAGGGCTTCATGTGCACCTGGATCTGTAAGAGAAACAGAGAAATTAGGAAAACTGTTGAAGAAAGTAGGGCCATTAGCCAAACTTGATTCAACCATTCCTATTAATTAATCACTGAATTTTTTATGTCTTGTATCTTGAACATACATGAGAGCTTCTGTTCTCAGTCCAAGTCTTGTTAGAGGCTTTTGAGCAACTTGCCCCAAGCCAAAATGGATATAATTATATGTTTTAGCATATTCTTGTATTTCTTGGGGCTTAATTAAAGAAAGATGCTAAATATTGCTAGTAATGGATTCAGTTCGTTCAATAGTTTTTATTTTATAACTTGATTTTAATTGAAAACTTCCCATTTTATAAACTTCATGTTTTTGAACAGTTGGAATTGTCCAGTCACAAATAACTTGATTTAAATCATCATAGCTAATTTCTTCACTATTTTTAATAGACATGAAAGATAAGGAATTTGATGATGAGGAAGAAGAAAGTACAAGCTTCTTAATAAGCTTAGCCATAATTTGTATTACCGAGTTATTTTAACCAAATCCACCATGAGTATCTAACGCTTTGAGGATTTACATACCAACAACACGCCTTAAAACGCCTTCACACAGCTTAACAACGGCGATAACAATGGCTACCTCTGCGCTCTGGGCGGAATATAATTAAAATTTCTTAATACTAACAAACACACAACTAAGTATTAAGACTTTTGACTCTCTTACTTCTGAATCAGCAATTCCTTAAACAACAACAGTAAAGCACAACATAACCAAAATAAGTGAAGAAATACTCACAAAGCAACTTTATTGATAATCAAAACTGATTACAAGTGGACTTGATGACACACTCCCGGGGGCCAACTTGGCTCTGATACCAAAATGGGACAGAAGGGTGGAGGGTGTATGGGAAGAGATGGACTTAATTTTTAGGACGGAAGGGTGGAGGGTGTATGGGAAGAGATGGACTTAATTTTTGGACTGAATTTTTGGATAGGACTGGTTTCCAACTGTTGTCTTGGCAAGCAGCTGGACATGCCTCTTTATAGTTTTTTCAAACTTAATTTACATTTCATTACAACTTTATTTCAAATGTGTTTACATTTCATTTACTGTATGCTGAGAAGCTGCTGCATGTAGTGTTGCTGGCGCTAGATTCCATGAGTCTGAATTGAAGCGGCAAGATGGCATACGTGTTACGTTTCCATACAGTTATGGATATGCATGTTAGCACCAGCAGTGGTTATTGGATAACTTCATGGAGCAAGCTGCAATTGTTGACTTTTTCTTTGAATAAGAGCCTTTGAACCGTGGTAAGCTTCTTATCTTCATGAATAAGGATGTCCTTGTTTTGTACTTTATAGATAAAGACGCTTTATGGCAATGGTGGTGATGGAACTTTAGATAAATGCACCACGTGGTCTTCTTCTGGAAGATAAGGATGCAGTAATTATTTTTCTGGAAAATAAGGATGCAGTAATTATTTCACTGTATAACAGGTGTCAATATTAGAAGCTCTATGCAGGCAAGGATTCTTTCATTTATTCATCATCTTTATCTTCATCTTTCTCTTCATCAGTTGAGGCCAACTTGGCTCCGATACCAAAATGGGACGGAAGGATGGAGGGTGTATGGGAAGAGATGGATTGGATTTTAGATAGGACTGGTTTCCAACTGTTGTTTTGACAAGCAGCTGGACATGCCTATTTATAGTAATTACATTCTGCATTTACATTTCATGGCAATTGGATTTCATTAGCATTTACATTTCCTTTACTGTATTTGCACGTGGCTCAGGCGCTAGATGTTTATCTGTGACTGACGAATTTTGTACTGTTTAGGAGCAGGCGTGAATCTTGCGTTATACATGTCGCTGGAGGACGTGTTCCCGCTTTATATGAAGCTTGTATGTGGGATAGCCTATTTGTAGGCTTTGTACTTTGTTATTATTTTATCCAAAGCATTTGGTTATCCGTTCCTTTTAGCCATTTTGTTGACTTTAGTTGTACTTTTTTCTTGATTTTTAATTCAAAAAGGCTTTATGAAGTCCGTAGGAAAAGTTGCCGATAAGAACTAAAGGGAGCACATGGTTGCTGTACTTAGATGATGTCATGTTTTTTATGGCGACTGCTCTTTTGGAGATGCTTACGGAGTGGGGAATAGCGCTGATAAACAACATCACTTTAGTCTGTATAGGATACTTTGTGGAAAATTGAGTGGCTTGATAAGGCGGATGTCTTGTCGAGACTTATTTTTTCCCTTTTCTTCGGATAGAGATGAATCCTTCATTATCACTTTTTATCTCTTCTGCATCGGTATCCGCTACAGGAGCAATAGTTTCAAAGGGATTATCATCAGCCCAGAGATGATGTAGCTGGTGACCGAAGCTTAATGGCGAGTTTTCAGAGGATCTTTCTTTCTGTATTTGTTCCACAATCTCTTTTTGGAGATCTTTTTTGAGCTGAAGTAGATCTGCCGCTGCAAGAAGAGTAGGAGAAGAGGCTGAACATGAATTCATTTGTTTGTCTAGAATACTGGATAGAGGAGGCCTTTCTTTTTCCTTTTCAGGAGTTCTGTGTATTTCTGAAAAGGAAGGCTTTAGAGCTTGATCAGCAGAATATTACTGCAGGATTGTCGTATAATCAAATTGATGCCAGAATTTGATATACATGACTCTAGATAGAATCAGTGGACTGAAGTCCATTTCTTTATAAAAATTCCATTTCAGGATCCATGGGATTTCATGCTTGCAATAGAATTTCATGGTGACATAAGGTTCTGTTGCTAGCTGTAAATATTGATAAAGGCTTTTTTCTTCTGTTTTGAGAGAGGCTTTATATGCTACAGAATAGGATTCATAAATAGGAAGAAGAGCTTGAGGAAGGAGATCTTTAGTGGCTCCGTATGGTATCCAAAATTGTGTAAAAAACCACATAGGTATTTTATGGAAGTTGGATTTAAACCGAATAAACCAGGAATGCTGGAAGGATGGATTTTGATAACAGAGAATAGCTTCCCAAGCGGAAATATAGTCATAATAATTAAAGATGAGGTCTGAATCAATTCTTTGAGGCATATGAAGAGGTTGTCCCCAATCGTCTGCTGAGAGGATATGCATAATCTTGATTTTTGAATATAGGATGTTAATATGGGATGGTAAAGCATTTAAATATGAGTTTTTAAAACCATCAGTATGGTCTATAGTGCAGCTGCCAGTTCTGATAAGGATTTGCTCATATGTTTTATAATCAAGGGGTTGAAAAAAGAAATGGTCGAGAGCGAATAGGGTCTGGATAATATGTTCCATAGGAAAGGTTTCTGCATAAAATGTGTCATCTAAAGTAAACATTCTTAATGGTGGTCTTGGGATAAAATATTGGTTTTGAGACGCTTGAGGTTTTATGGATGTAGAGCTTGAAGGGTTTTGAAATTGAGGAATATTAGAATTGTGGGTTGCTCCCCATCTTTCAAGATAATTGCCACTGGGTTTTCTGGATATTGGTGGAAAAGCTTTATCAGTAGGGGACCAAAAAGGTCTAATCTGCTGAGGCCTCATTTTTTGCCCCTGTAAAAACTCACGAGATAAAAAGTCAGGAAGGCAATTATTTTTGCCTGCAATATACTCAATGTCAAAATCAAATATAGCTAATAAAGCTTGCCAGCGAGCAAAGATTTGATTAGCAGCAAGACTTTTAACATCTTTTTCTAAAATTTCTTTAGCAAATTTACAATCTATTGTTAGTAAGAATTTTTTATTTAATAAATCACTTTGGAACTTCATTATACTATTGAATATGGATAGGATTTCCTTTTTAATAGTTGAGTAATTCTGTTGTGTGGGTGTCCATGTTCCAGATGTGAAACGAAGGATTTCTTCTTTTCCAAGAGGATTTTGTTGTAGGAGAATGCCACCAAAACCTACTTTAGAGGCATCGGTTTGAACTATTTTTAATAAATCTGGATGAGGGATAGTTAAGCAAGGTAAATTTTTTACTTTTTGCTTGATCTTTTGGACAGCTTTTGTATGGGCAGGTGGCCATTCTGCTGGATGTTTTGTCAAACAGAGCTGCAATAATTTTCTTTCCATTGCAAGATCTTTATAAAAATCAGAGACGTAATTAAGGCAGCCAAGAAAACGTTGTAATTGTTCTTTATTCAAAATTTCATCAGGAAATTGAGAGGCAAACTTAATGACTCATTGAACTGGAGAAATAGTTCCTTTTTGAATTATAAAACCAAGAAATTGAATTTCTGTTTGAAAAAGCTTCATTTTCTTTTGAGATAAAACAAGTCCATTCTTGATAATAACTTTTTTGAAAATATTTAAATGTTTCCAATGGTCACAAATAGATTTTGAAAACACAAGAATGTCATCGATATGGACTAGTGTAAAATCTTGATATGGATTAAAAATATCATTCATAATTCTTTGAAATTCGAAAGGAGCATTTTTCAAGCCAAATGGCATAACGTTCCATTCGTAATGGCCAAATGGGACTGTAAAAGCAGTTTTATATCTATCTGCGGGGGTAATTTGAATTTGCCAAAATCCTGATTTAAGATCAAATTTGGAAAAAAGGAAGGCATCAGCTAGACGATTAATTAGATCAGTTTTATTTGGCACTGGATATCTTATGGATTTCAAAACTTTATTTAAAGGCTTATAATTGATAACAAGATAGGGGACACCACGTTCTTGTTTAGGCGCTTTATTTACATAAAACGCAGCACAACTCCAAAGGGATTATGATTTTTGAATAAGCTTTTTATCAAGAAGATCATTGATTTCTTTTGTACATAATTGGACAAGATCTTTATTCATCCGAATAGGACGAGCTTTGGTAGGAATTTGGGATTCATCAAAATTATCAATATATGGAAGAGAAACTGTGTGGTGTTTCCTGTGCCAAAAGGCGAAAGGAAGGTCAGAACAACATTCTTTTTCAAGAGATTTTTTAATTTGTATTAACTCATTTTGAAATTCTGGTTTTTGTAACCCTTCTTCTATTCTTAGAGAATTCAGATCTTCCTGAAGATAGGCAATTTGTTTTTCTTTATATGAGATTTGATTTTGGATAATATTGATACGTTGCATGGGAATTGACTCAACAAAATCAAAAAGTAATTCTTTATTGTCTTTCATAGTTTTCAGGCCTGATGAATCAATTTAAAAAGGCTGTAGAAGTTGTAGAAAGAGATTCCCAAGGATAACATCATTATTTAAATTCTTTCCTAAAAGACAGTTAGTTTTTATGCACGTTCCATTTTTACAGATATGGACACTATTTACTTTATAATGAATATGAAGTTTATAATTAGCAGTTGCTAGGCTGAGTTTATTTTTGGTTTTTTTTATAATATTTTGTTGGGACTAATCCTTCTCTGATTAAATTAACATCTGCGCCACTATCTAGTAAGCAGAGTGCTTTAATAGAGAAGTTCTTGATCTTAATTGTAATTTGAGTTTTCCACGGTTGGAGTGGATTTTTTGTTACAGAATTTACAAACTTTCCCTCAAAGTTTTCTTATTGCTTTATATTATCTTTATCCTTTTGGAATTCGAGATTCTCAAAACGTTGTTTAAGTTCTTGAAGTTCATTTAAGTTTTGTTTCAATTCTTTTATTTCTTGCTTTTGATTATTAATTTCTTTATAAATATCTTGCAGAGATATATGAGGAAGAGCTTTTTGCTTCCTTAATACATTTTTCATGTTAAGCTATTTAGATACACTTGGAATAGAAGATTTTTCTTTTTTATTTGCTTTGGTTATTTTTTGTATTTTCTCAAAATATTTATTTCCTAATTTTTCTTCTTTGAGGTCTTTAAACATTTCTAAAAGCATGTCTTCTTGGGCTGAAAGAGCGTTTAAGGAGAACAAAGGAGAGGAATACGTGTTATCAGACTGAAATGAGGAATTTGTATGACATAAGTCAAAGACCGATTTACCTTTATCTCCTTGGATTTTTGCAACATCTTTTATGGGTACGGCTGAAGTATCTTTATAAATAATTTGATGTAGAGGAAGATGTATAGATTCTTCAGTTCTTTGAGGAGAAGAACTGGTTGAAGCTACAATCCATGGCGAACTTAATTTTGTTATCACATTTATGGATAAATCTTCAATATTATACCTTTTCTTCATGGCTAATTTAAGCCAATCAAAGAAATAAATGTTTCTTTCATTATCATACATATATTTGTACCATTTTTCCTTCAAGAACTCTTTATGTTCTGGAGAAATATTTTTAAAGAAAGCTTTTGTCAAAGGATGAGCGGCTAAATTCTTTTTTAACATCTCTTTTTCAATTTCAAAACTTTCAGTAATATTTATATTGAAATCGGATTCTGAAAGATTGTATATATGAGATGGAGAAGCTTGATAAGAAGGATAAACAAGTCCTGTAGGCCTCAAATTTATATGAGGTGGTTCCTGCATGGAAGAGCATACAACAGAAGGAGGATGAGAATAAGACTTTTTAGAGGGTTGATAAACTGTAGGAGTTGTATTTCGAAAATTTGTTTGGAAATTTATTTCAACACTTCCATCTTCATGTTCAATTATATTTTCAATGTCTTGATTTTCTTTGGGTTTTACTGGTTGAGCATTTTCTAAAAGCCATTTACGGATAAATTAATATCATTCTATTGGATGAGTTTGGGAATATTAACTTTATTTTTTAAATTGGTTTGGAATAAGGTAGTCATACCTCTGGCTTGATTAGAATAGGCTATGCCTAGAACAACTGAATTCATGAGTTTATAATAATCTCTATAAACGAGGGTGAGATTTTATTATGAGGATTCATATCAAAACCTTTTGTCTGGATGGCTAAAGTGAGGGCTTCATGTGCACCTGGATCTGTAAGAGAAACAGAGAAATTGGGAAAACAGTTGAAGAAAGTAAGGCCATTAGCCAAACTTGATTCAACCATTCCTATTAATGAATCACTGAATTTTTTATGTCTTGTATCCTGAACATACATGAGAGCTTCTGTTCTCAGTCCAAGTTTTGTTAGAGGCTTTAGAGCAACTTGCACCAAGCCAAAATGGATATAATTATATGTTTTAGCATATTCTTGTATTTCTTGGGGCTTAATTAAAGAAAGATGTTGAATATTGCTAGTAATGGATTCAGTTAGTTCAATAGTTTTTATTTTATAACTTGATTTTAATTGAAAAGTTCCCATTTTATAAACTTCATGTTTTTGAACAATTGGAATTGTCCAGTCACAAATAACTTGATCTAAATCATCATAGCTAATTTCTTCACTATTTTTAATAGACATAGAAGATAAGGAATTTGATGATGAGGAAGAAGAAAGTACAAGCTTCTTAATAAGCTTAGCCATAATTTGTATTACCTAGTTATTTTAACCAAATCCACCACGAGTATCTAACACTTTGAGGATTTACACACCAACAACATGCCTTAAAACGCCTTCACACGGCTTAACAACGGCGATAACAATGGCTACCTCTGCCCTCCTGGTGGAATATGATTAAAATTTCTCAATACTAACAAACACACAACTAAGTATTAAGACTTTTGACTCTCTTACTTCTGAATCAACAATTCCTTAAACAACAACAGTGAAGCACAACATAACCAAAATAAGTGAAGAAATACTCACAAAGTAACTTTATTGATAATCAAAACTGATTACAAGTGGACTTGATGACACACTCCCGGGGGCCAACTTGGCTCTAATACCAAAATGGGACGGAAGGGTGGAGGGTGTATGGGAAGAGATGGACTTAGTTTTTGGACTGAATTTTTGGATAGGACTGGTTTCCAACTGTTGTCTTGGCAAGCAGCTGGAGATGCCTCTTTATAGTAATTTCAAACTTAATTTACATTTCATTACAACTTTATTTCAAATGTGTTTACATTTCATTTACTGTATGCTGAGAAGCTACTGCATGTAGTGTTGCTGGCGCTAGATTCCATGAGTCTGAATTGAAGCGGCAAGATGGCATATGTGTTACGTTTCCGTACGGTTATGGATATGCATGTTAGCACCAGTAGTGGTCATTGGATAACTTCATAGAGCAAGCCGCAATTGTTGACTTTTTCTTTGAATAAGAGCCTTTGAACCGTGGTAAGCTTCTTATCTTCATGAATAAGGACGTCCTTGTTTTGTACTTTATAGATAAAGACGCTTAATGGCAATGGTGGTGATGGAACTTTAGATAAGTGCACCACATGGTTTTCTTCTAGAAGATAAGGATGCAGTAATTATTTTTCTGGAAGATAAGGATGCAGTAATTATTTCACTGTATAACAGGTGTTACTATTGGAAGCTTTATGCGGGCAAGGATTCTTTCATTTATTCATCATCTTTATCTTCATCTTTGTCTTCATCAGTCAGGGCCAACTTAGCTCTGATACCAAAATGGGACGGAAGGATGGAGGGTGTATGGGAAGAGATAGACTAGATTTTAGATAAGACTGGTTTCCAACTGTTGTTTTGACAAGCAGCTGGACATGCCTATTTATAGTAATTACATTCTGCATTTACATTTCATGGCAACTAGATTTCATTAGCATTTACCTTTCCTATACTGTATTTGCACGTGGCTCGGGTGCTGGATGTTTATTTGTGACTGACGAATTTTGCACTGTTTAGGAGCAGGCGTGAATCTTGCATTATACATGTCGCTAGAGGACGTGATACGTGTCGCTGGAGGACGTGTTCCCGCTTTATCCAAAGCTTGTATGTGGGATAGCCTATTTTTAGGCTTTGTACTTTGCTATTATTTTATCCAAAGCATTTGGTTATCCGTTCCTTTTAGCCATTTTGTTGACTTTAGTTGTACTTTTTTCTTGATTTTTAATTCAAAAAGGCTTTATGAAGTCCGTAGGAAAAGTTGCCGATAAGGACTAAAGGGAGCACATGGTTGCTGTACTTAGATGATGTCATGTTTTTTATGGCGACTGCTCTTTTGGAGATGCTTCCGGAGTGGGGAATAGCCCTAATAAACAAGATCACTTTAGTCTGTATAGGATACTTTGTGGAAAATTGAGTGGCTTGATAAGGCGGATGTCTTGTCGAGACTTATTTTTTCCCTTTCTTCGGATAGAGATGAATCCTTCATTATCACTTTTTATCTCTTCTGCATCGGTATCTGCTTCAGGAGCAATAGTTTCAAAGGGATTATCATCAGCCCAGAGATGATGTAGCTGGTGACCGAAGTTTAATGGCGAGTTTTCAGAGGATCTTTCTTTCTGTATTTGTTCCACAATCTCTTTTTGGAGATCTTTTTTGAGCTGAAGTAGATCTGCCACTGCAAGAAGAGCAGGAGAAGAGGCTGAACATGAATTCATTTGTTTGTCTGGAATACTGGATAGAGGAAGCCTTTCTTTTTCTTTTTTAGGAGTTCTGAGAATCTCTGAAAAGGAAGGCTTTAGAGCTTGATCAGCAGAATATTACTGCAGGATTGTCGTATAATCAAATCGATGTCAGAATTTGATAGACATGACTCGAGATAGAACTGGTGGACTGAAGTCCATTTCATTATAAAAATTCCATTTCAGGATCCATGGGATTTCATGCTTGCAATAGAATTTCATGGTGACATAAGGTTCTGTTGCTAGCTGTAAATATTGATAAAGGCTTTTTTCTTCTGTTTTGAGAGAGGCTTTATATGCTACAGAATAGGATTCGTAAAGAAGAAAAAGAGCTTGAGGAAGGAGATCTTTAGTGGCTCCGTATGGTATCCAAAATTGTGTAAAAAACCACATAGGTATTTTATGGAAGTTGGATTTAAACCGAATAAACCAGGAATGCTGGAAGGATGGATTTTGATAACAGAGAATGGCTTCCCAAGCGGAAATATAGTCATAATAATTAAAGATGAGGTCTGAATCAATTCTTTGAGGCATATGAAGAGGTTGTCCCCAATCGTCTGCTGAGAGGATATGCATAATCTTGATTTTTGAATATAGGATGTTAATATGGGACGGTAAAGCATTTAAATATGAGTTTTTAGAACCATCAGTATGGTCTATAGTGCAGCTGCCAGTTCGGATAAGGATTTGCTCATATGTTTTATAATCAAGGGGTTGAAAAAAGAAATGGTCGGGAGCGAATAGGGTCTAGATAATATGTTCCATAGGAAAGTTTTCTATATAAAATGTGTCATCTAAAGTAAACATTCTTAATGGTGGTTTTGGGATAAAATATTGGTTTTGAGACGCTTGAGGTTTTCTGGATGTAGAGCTTGATGGGTTTCGAAATTGAGGAATATTAGAATTGTAGGTTGCTCCCCATTTTTCATGATAATTGCCACTGGGTTTTCTGGATATAGGTGGATAAGCATTATCAGTAGGAGACCTAAATGGTCTAATCTGCTGAGGCCTCATTCTTTTGTCCCTGTAAAAACTCACGAGATAAAAAGTCAGGAAGGCAATTATTTTTGCCTGCAATATACTCAATGTCAAAATCAAATATAGCTAATAAAGCTTGCCAGCGAGCAAAGATTTGCTTAGCAACAAGATTTTTAACATCTTTTTTTAAAATTTATTTAGCAGATTTACAATCTATTCTTAATAAGAATTTTTAATTTAATAAATCACTTTGGAACTTCATTATACTATTGACTATGGATAGGATTTCCTTTTTAATAGTTGAATAATTCTGTTGTGTGGGTATCCATGTTCCAGATGTGAAACGAAGGATTTCTTCTTTTCCAAGAGCATTTTGTTGTAGGAGAATGCCACCAAAACCTATTTAGAGGCATCGGTTTGAACTATTTTTAATAAATCTGGATGAGGGATAGTTAAGCAAGGTAAATTTTTTACTTTTTGCTCGATCTTTTGGATAGCTTTTGTATGGGCAGGTGACCATTTTGCTGGATGTTTTGTCAAACGGAGCTACATAATTTTCTTTCCTTTGCAAGATCTTTGTAAAAATCAGAGACGTAATTAAGGTAGCCAAGAAAACATTGTAATTGTTCTTTATTCAAAATTTCATCAGGAAATTGTGAGGCAAACTTAATGACTCTTCGAACTGGAGAAATAGTTCCTTTATGAATTATAAAACCAAGAAATTGAATTTCTGTTTGAAAAAGCTTCATTTTCTTTTGAGATAAAACAAGTCCATTCTTGATAATAACTTCTTTGAAAATACTTAAATGTTTCCAATGGTCACAAATAGATTTTGAAAACACAGGTATGTCATTGATATAGACTAGTGTAAAATCTTGATATGGATTAAAAATATCATTCATAATTCTTTGAAATTCGGAGGGAGCATTTTTCAAGCCAAATGGCATAACGTTCCATTCGTAATGGCCAAATGGGACTGTAAAAGCAGTTTTATATCTATCTGCGGGGGTAATTTGAATTTGCCAAAATCCTGATTTAAGATCAAATTTGGAAAAAAGGAAGGCATCAGCTAGACGATTAATTAGATCAGTTTTATATGGCACTGCATATCTTATGGATTCCAAAACTTTATTTAAAGGCTTATAATTGATAACAAGATAAGGGACACCACGTTCTTGTTTAGGCGCTTTATTTACATAAAACGCAGCACAAATCCAAGGGGATTGTGATTTTTTAATAAGCTTTTTATCAAGAAGATCATTGATTTCTTTTGTACATAATTGGACAAGATCTTTATTCATCTGAATAGGACGAGCTTTGGTAGGAATTTGGGATTCATCAAAATTATCAATATATGGAAGAGAAACTGTGTGGTGTTTCCTGTGCCAAAAGGCGAAAGGAAGGTCAGAACAACATTTTTTTTCAAGAGATTTTTTAAATTGTATTAAATCATTTTGAAATTCTGGTTTTTGTAACCCTTTTTCTATTCTTAGAGAATTCAGATCTTCTTGAAGATAGGCAATTTGTTTTTCTTTATATGAGATTTGATTTTGGATAATATTGATACGTTGCATGGGAGTTGACTAAACAAAATCAAAAAGTAATTCTTTATTGTCTTTCATAGTTTTAAGGCCTGATGAATCAATTTGAAAAGGCTGTAGAAGTTGTAGAAAGGGATTCCCAAGGATAACATCATTATTTAAATTCTTTCCTAAAAGACAATTAGTTTTTATGCACGTTCTACTTTTACAGATATGGACATTATTTAATTTATAATGAATATGAAGTTTATTATTAGCAGTTGCCAGGCTGAGTTTATTTTTGATTTTTTTATAATATTTTGTAGGGACTAATCCTTCTCTGATTAAATTAACATCTGCGCCACTATCTAGTAAGCAGAGTGCTTTAATAGAGAAGTTCTTAATCTTAATTGTAATTTGAGTTTTCCACGGTTGGAGTGGATTTTTTGTTACAGAATTTACAAACTTTCCCTCAAAGTTTTCTTGTTGCTTTATATTATCTTTATCCTTTTGAAATTCGAGATTCTCAAAACGTTGTTTAAGTTCTTAAAGTTCATTTAAGTTTTGTTTCAATTCTTTTATTTCTTCCTTTTGATTATTAATTTCTTTATAAATATCTTGCAGAGATATATGAGGAAGGGCTTTTTGCTTTCTTAATACATTTTTCATGTTAAGTTGTTTAGATGCACTTGGAATAGAAGATTTTTCTTTTTTATTTGCTTTGGTTATTTTTTGTATTTTCTCAAAATATTTATTTTTTAATTTTTCTTCTTTGAGGTCTTTAAACATTTCTAAAAGCATGTCTTCTTGGGCTGAAAGAGCGTTTAAGGAGAACAAAGGAGAAGAATACGTGTTATCAGACTGAAATGAGGAATTTGTATGACATAAGTCAAAGACCGATTTACCTTTATCGCCTTCGATTTTTGCAACATCTTTTATGGGTACGGCTGAAGTATCTTTATAAATAATTTGATGTAGAGGAAGATGTATAGATTCTTCAGTTCTTTGAGGAGAAGAACTGGTTGAAGCTATAATCCATGATGAACTTAATTTTGTTATCATATTTATGGATAGATCTTCAATATTATACCTTTTCTTCATGGCTAATTTAAGCCAATCAAAGAAATAAATGTTTCTTTCATTATCATACATATATTTGTACCATTTTTCTTTTAAGACGTCTTTATGTTCTGGAGAAATATTTTTAAAGAAAGCTTTTGTCAAAGGATGAGCGGCTAAATTCTTTTTTAACATTTCTTTATCAATTTCAAAGCTTTCAATAACATTTATATTGAAATCGGATTCTGAAGGATTGTATGTATGAGATGGAGAAGCTTGACAAGAAGGATAAACAAGTCCTGTAGGCCTCAAATTTATATGAGGTTGTTCCTGTATGGAAGAGCCTATAACAGAAGAAGGATGAGAATAAGACTTTTTAAAGGGTTGATAAACTGTAGGAGTTGTATTTCGAAAATCTGTTTGGAAATTTATTTCAACACTTCCATCTTCATGTTCAATTATATTTTCAATGTCTTGATTTTCTTTGGGTTTTTCTGGTTGAGCATTTTCTAAAAGCCATTTACCGGATAAATTAAGATCACTCCATTGGATGAGTTTGGGAATATTAACTTTATTTTTTTAATTGGTTTGGAATAAGGTAGTCATACCTCTAGCTTGATTAGAATAGGCTATGCCTGGAACAACTGAATTCATGAGTTTATAATAAACTCTATAAACGAGGGCGAGATTTTGATTATGAGGATTCATATCAAAACTTTTTGTCTAGATGGCTAAAGTGAGGGCTTCATGTGCACCTGGATCTGTGAGAGAAACAAAGAAATTGGGAAAACAGTTGAAGAAAGTAGGGCCATTAGCCAAACTTGATTCAACCATTCCTATTAATGAATCACTGAATTTTTTATGTCTTATATCTTGAACATACATGAGAGCTTCTGTTCTCAGTCCAAGTCTTGTTAAAGGCTTTAGAGCAACTTGCACCAAGCCAAAATGGATATAATTATATGTTTTAGCATATTCTTGTATTTCTTGGGGCTTAATTAAAGAAAGATGCTAAATATTGCTAGTAATGGATTCAATTCGTTCAATAGTTTTTATTTTATAACTTGATTTTAATTGAAAACTTCCCATTTTATAAACTTCATGTTTTTGAATAGTTGGAATTTTCCAGTCACAAATAACTTGATCTAAATCATCATAGCTAATGTTTTCACTATTTTTAATAGACATGGAAGATAAGGAATTTGATGATGAGGAAGAAGAAAGTACAAGCTTCTTAATAAGTTTAGCCATAATTTGTATAACCGAGTTATTTTAACCAAATCCACCACGAGTATCTAACGCTTTAAGGATTTACACACGAACAACATGCCTTAAAATGCCTTCACACGGCTTAACAACGGCGATAAAAATGGCTACCTCTGCACTCCGAGCGGAATCTGATTAAAATTTCTCAATAATAACAAACACACAACTAAGTATTAGGACTTTTGACTCTCTTACTTCTGAATCAGCAATTCCTTAAACAAAAACAGTAAAGCACAACATATCAACAATAAGTGAATAAATACTCACAAAGCAACTTTATTGATAATCAAAACTGATTACAAGTGGACTTGATGATACACTCCCGGGGCCAACTTGGCTCTGATACCAAAATGGGACGGAAGGGTCGAGGGTGTATGGGAAGAGATGGATGGACTGAATTTCTGGACTGGTTTCCAACTGTTGGATTTACACATAGCCGGATGTGTCTATTTATAGTGACTCTAAACTGAATTTACATTTCATTTCACTTGGATTGCATTTGCATTTACATTTCATTTGCTGAATTTAATGTTCGATACTGTAAGACTGCTTGCATGATTCTTCTTTTCTGCTGTAGAATATCCATGATACTGCATGTGGCACTCTCTTGACGTATAACTTTACAAACTTTTGACACGTGTTCACATGTTTGCATCGGAGATGAAATGTTTTTGTCTTCATACTTGATAATTTTCCCATATCTTGTACTTTCTTCAACTTTTACTCTTACTTTATACAAAAGGAGCTTTTGATGTTGGCTTTAGCCACTTTTGTTGGATTTTGAGTCCTTGTTTTTGAATATTTAATGCTTTATGAAGTTGGGATGAAAAGTACCAATAAGTCCCCAGGTAACACGTGGTTGCTTTTGTCAGTATCACGTGGCCTTAGTCTCGGGCACGGGATAGGGCACGGGAACTTGCTTGATAAGGATGCATTAAACAATTGTCGAGGCTTTATTTTTTTCCTTTTCTTCGGATAGAGATGAATCCTTCATTATCACTTTTTATCTCTTCTGCATCGTTCTTTGCTTCAGGAGCAATAGTTTCAAAGGGATTATCGTCAGCCCAGAGATGATGTAGCTGGTGACCAAAGCTTAATGGCGAGTTTTCAGAGGATCTTTCTTTCTGTATTTGTTCCATAATCTCTTTTTGGAGATCTTTTTTGAGCTAAAGTAGATCTGCCGCTACAAGAAGAGCAGGAGAAGAGGCTGAACATGAATTCATTTTTTTGTCTGGAATACTGGATAGAGGAAGCCTTTCTTTTTCTTTTTTAGGAGTTCTGAGAATTTTTGAAAAAGAAGGCTTTAGAGCTTGATCAGCAGAATATTACTGTAGGATTGTCGTACAATCAAATTGATGCCAGAATTTGATATACATGACTCTAGATAGAACCGGTGGACTGAAGTCCATTTCTTTATGAAAATTCCATTTCAGGATCCATGGGATTTCATGCTTGCAATAGAATTGCATGGTGACATAAGGTTCTGTTGCTAGCTGTAAATATTGGTAAAGGCTTTTTTCTTCTGTTTTGAGAGAGGCTTTATATGCTAAAGAATAGGATTCATAAATAGGAAGAAAAGCTTGAGGAAGGAGATCTTTAGTGGCTCCGTATGGTATCCAAAATTGTGTAAAAAACCACATAGGTATTTTATGGAAGTTGGATTTAAACCGAATAAACCAGGAATGCTGGAAGGATGGATTTTGATAACAGAGAATGGCTTCCCAAGCGGAAATATAGTCATAATAATTAAAGATGAGGTCTGAATCAATTCTTTGAGGCATATGAAGAGGTTGTCCCCAATCATCTGCTGAGAGGATATGCATAATCTTGATTTTTGAATATAGGATGTTAATATGGGATGGTAAAGCATTCAAATATGAGTTTTTAGAACCATCAGTATGGTCTATAGTGCAGCTGCCAGTTCGGATAAGGATTTGCTCATATGTTTTATAATCAAGGGGTTGAAAAAAGAAATGGTCAGGAGCAAATAGGGTCTGGATAATATGTTCCATAGGAAAGGTTTCTGTATAAAATTCTTAATGGTGGTTTTGGGATAAAATATTGGTTTTGAGACGCTTGAGGTTTTCTGGATGTAGAGCTTGATGGGTTTTGAAATTGAGGGATATTAGAATTATGGGTTGCTCCCTATCTTTCAACATAATGGCCACTGGGTTTTTTTGATATAGGTGGATAAGCTTTATCAGTAGGGGACCTAAAAGGTCTAATCTGCTGAGGCCTCATTCTTTTGTCCCGGTAAAAACTCAAGGAAGGGTGGAGGGTGTATGGGAAGAGATGGATGGACTGAATTTTTGGACTAGTTTCCAACTGTTGCCTTGACAAGCAGCTGGACATGTCTATTTATAATATGTTCAAACTGAATTTACATTTCATTACAACATAATTTCGTCTGTGTATACATTTCATTTACTGTATACTGGTAAGCTGCTGCATGTGGCTGGATTCCATGTGTCTGGATTGAATCATCAAGACGGCATACGTGTTACGTTTTCGTACCGGTATGGATATACATGTTATCATCAGTAGAGATCCAAACTTGTTTTTATTGGATAACCCTTTTGATGCATAGTAGCAAGCCGCATTTGTTGACTTTTTCTTTTTCAAAGAACCTTTGAACCGTGGTAAGCTTCTCATCTTCATGAATAGGGATGTCCTTGTTTTGTACATTCTAGATAAAGACGCTTTATGGCAATGGTGGTGATGGAAATTTAGATAAGTGTACCACGTGACTACGTGGTCTTCTTCTGGAAGCTTTGTGATAAGGATGGAGTCATTATTTCACTCGATAACAGGTGTCAATATCGGAAGCCTTATTCGGGCATGGATTCTTCCATCTATTCATCCTCTTTATCTTCATCTTTATCTTCATCAATCCAGTTATTATTTTGCATTTCTCCATGAAATAACTGGATTAATGCTTCACGAGACTTTTCAGTAATGTCAAAAGAAATATCTTCATAAGCATTAAGGATTTGATTTAATTCATTATGTCCAGATTTAGAAGGATGCTGTATGACTGTAGTTTGTTCTGCAAGGTCGTCAGCAATGCAAACTACTCACCGACCGTCACACCAAACATATCGATATGTGCTTGCAAATTCAAGATGTCCTCTTAGATTGAGAAATCTTTGATACTGATCAGAGGCTGGATCATATTGCTAGAGATGTTCTAGGCTATATGCTCTTGTAGCAACTTCATGAGATTCATACCATTGAGGTGGATAATTAAAATGAAGATGTTCATGATCATGTAAAGAAGAACTGCATTTCTTGCAAATTAAATCTCCTTCTTCAAACTGCATGATGCTCCATAATTGATAAGGCTGATAAAACCGTATTTCAGATCTTTCTCCCAAACTTGATGAAATTGTGATAAGAAGTTGTCTGTTTGTGACTCCAAGACTGCGAAGGGCATGGCGCACAATTGCAAGGAGCTGCTGTACTAATTCAAAATCATCTCTGGATAAAGAAAATCTTTGGATTAGGCCTTACTCGATATAAGAGATGTCTACTACATGTGATGGCAGGAACAACTTGGGAAAACTAGTTGCCCAGCTGATATATTGCGCTTTGAACATTAAGCGCTCCTTGATCTGACGAGAAAGAGTTTTTTCTCTTATCCTTGCAGCAAGATCATCTGGAAGGGTTGTGTTAACCTTTTCCAGGAGGTTGATTCTGGATGTTTTTTCATCAGTAAGTAGATAATAGTGCTCTTTGATGGATGTTATGACACATAAGAATTTGGGTGGGTTTCTAAATCCTTGATTTGGGTTACAATTTTGGATAAGGTTTTTCTAGTATTTTTTCTTTTATTAGAAAGGATAGCACTCCAATGAGCATTGATAAGTTCTTGAGAGGTGATGGATACTCCTGGATTGAAAAAAGGAATGGTCATTTGTTGGGATGTTGGTCTGGAAGAAGAGCTGGATTCAAAAAGAGGGGCTTTGCCTTTGCTAGAACTTGATGCTATAATGACAAAGGAACCCTGGTGAAGAATGTGAACTTAAAACTGAAATCTGGATTACATGGCAATATTTGAAATGAAGTCATCAGAGGGATGATTGATTTTATTTGAGACTGGATTTAATTATTCAAAATTCAAAAATTAATTCTTTATTGTTTATGACAGTTTTAAGGCATGTAGAATCAATTTAAAAAGGCTGTAACATTTGTAGAAAAGGATTTCCAAAGATAACATCATTGTTTAAATCCTGTCCTAGAAAGAAATTTGTTTTTATGTATATTTCGTTTTTACAGACATAAACATCATTTAATTTGTATTTGATAAGGACTTTTTTATTAGCCGTAGCTAGATTGAGTTTATTTTTTGTTTTTAGATAATATTTTCTCGGGATTAATCCTTCCCTTATGACATTGACATTTGCGCCACTATCAAGCAAGCACAGGGTCTTCATAGAGAATTTTTTGATCTGAATTGTGACTTGGGTTTTCCATTTTTGAAATGGATTTTTGGATAAAGAATTTATGAAATTTTTTAAATTGTCAACAAAGTTTTCTTGATTTTCAATGTCAATATAGTCTTCGTCATTTTCAATTTTTCCATTATTTTCTTGATAAGTTTTTAGTATGTGAAATTCAAGATTCTCAACTATTTGTTTGAGGTCTTGAAGTTCAATTAAGTTTTGTTTTAAGAAATTTATTTCTTGCCTTTGATTATTAATTTCTTTATGAAGGTCTGGAATTGTCAGGTGAGGATGAACATTTTGTTCTCTTAATCTGTCTAAAATAGTTTTGATACTAAATTGTTTAGGTAAAGTATCTATAGTAGCTTTTCCTTTTTTATTGCCTTTATTTATAGTCTGGATTTTTTCAAAACATTTATTTCTTAATTCTTCATCTTTAAGATGTTTAAACATTTCTAGTACCAATTCTTTAGGAGCAGAGAGCATGTTTACGGATAAAGAAGAAGAAGCGGATTCATACTGAATTTCACTATCAAATATTTTGCAATGACATGTATCAGAAGAATTGTCTGTATCTGATGTTACTGAGGATCCCTTTAAAATAGTTTTTAATTCCTTTTCGGTTTTAACCTTTAATTGTTGGCAATCATGGGCTATATGGCCTTTTTCTTTGCAATTATAGCACTATATTTCTTTTTGTTTTTGTTTATGGTAAGAAGAAGATGGTTTTTCTTTTATAAAAGATTTGTTTGTTTCTTTATAAGGATTGCGATGAAAGGATTTTTTATGATATCTTCGTGAGGGCATATAATATCTTGGTGTTGCAAATTGTTTAGATTTTCTTTGTAGGTAATTTCTTTTTAAATTGTTCTTTTTCTTTTGGCTCAAAGGACTAATTAATGGCTCCATGCCAAATTGATAACAAAAGTCTCCAAGTTCATATTTGCTGATACTTTTTTGATTTTCAATTTGCTGTTTGAGTTTGATTTCATTACACAATGAAAATCCAACTTTATTAATTTTTTGGATTAAATCTCCATATGTATATATAGCATAATTCAAATTTCCATAATTTTAGGATATTAATTCTTCTTTAACCTTTTCTACAAAAAGTTTAGGAAGACCTGATATAAATTTTTCTTTCCATAATTCGGAATTGTTTGAATCAATTGTATAAAGTTTTGATAAGAAAACATCTTTATACCAACGAAAATCAGATAATGTTGGACATGATAAATTAATTAATTGAGTTTTTAATTTTTCTTCTACATTCATATAATTTCCAACAAAATGTTTAATTATATTGCTAATAAGCATTTAAACAGAATTAGAGATCATTTGTCCTTGGGGGTAATGATAGGGTTCCAGGATGGATCTCTTTTTACGACATTTAGAATTGCTTGTCTTTCTATATCTAATAAATACTTTTCCCACCAACCATTTAATTGTCCAGTAAATCCAAGGACAACTGCATTTGCTGCATGTTTGTGCTCATTACCGGCAGCTATGATAGTAGAAGCATATATCATCATTTGCTGGCATACTTGGATGATTTGATATTCAGATAATCCGTCTACACTCCATTCATATATTGATGAGCTTTCAAATTTAAGACCATTTAAAGTAGCTTGTTCTTCGAATTAAAGATCAACTGGAGTTGGTCGTGGATAATAATTTCTTGTTTTAGCTGTAGTAACAATTGGTTTTTGTCTTTTAAATATTTTATTGAGTTGAAGTGATTCTTGATGGTTTTGATCATCTTGATGTTCCTCTTGAGAATTTTCTTCAGAATCTATGGCTTCGGAATCGAAGCCAGAATTAGAGTTTTTCGAAGTTGAGCCTAAAACATTTATAGATTTTTCAGCTTTTTGATCTTTATTTTCTTGAAGTTTTATGTTAGTAAAACTGTGTGATAATTGATTAATGAGTTCATCAAAAAATTTGAAAGGTTTCTTTTCTAGCTTTATGTCCCTTAGGATTTCACCCTGAAAACCTAAAGTTTGCGTCTTAATTACTTTTCGAGAAGAGGATGCTTCATGGATTTTGAAAATAGATTCTACTTTATCTTCAATTCTATTGGTTTATTGGCCAATAGTATGAAGGTTGATATTTGTATAATTATTTTTTTCTAGAACATGACATAAGTCTGATTTGCAAACAAAGTCAGATTTTCCTTTATCTCCTTTGATTTTTGCAACATCTTTTATGGGTACGACTGAGGTGTCTTTATAAATAATTTGATGCAGGGGTGGATGTATAGATTCTTCAGTTCTTTGGGGAGAAAAACTGGTTGAGGCTATAATCCATGATGAACTTAATTTTGTTATCATATTTATGGATAAATCTTCAATATTATATCTTTTTTTCATGGCTAATTTAAGCCAATCAAAGAAATAAATGTTTCTTTCATTATCACAGATATATTTAAACCGCTTTTCTTTTAAGAAGTCATTATGTTCTGGAGAAATATTTTTAACGAAAGATTTTGTCAAAGGATGAGCGGCTAAATTCTTTTTAAACATTTCTTTATCTACTTCAAAACTTTCGAGAACATTTATGTTAAAATCGGATTATGAAGGATTGTATGTATGAGATGGAGACGCTTGATAGGAAGGATAAACAAGTCCTGTAGGCCTCAAATTTATATGAGGTGGTTCCTGTATAGTTTTTATTTTATAACTTGATTCTAATAGAAAACTTCTCATTTTATAAACTTCATGTTTTTGAACAGTTGGAATTATCCAGTCACAAATAACTTGATCTAAATTATCATAGCTAATTTCTTCACTATTTTTAATAGACATGGAAGATAAGGAATTTGATGATGAGGAAAAAGAAAGTACAAGCTTCTTAATAAGCTTAGCCATAATTTGTATTACCAAGTTATTTTAACCAAATCCACCACAAGTATCTAATGCTTTGAGGATTTACACACCAACAACACGCCTTAAAACGCCTTCACACGGCTTAACAACGGCGATAACAATGGCTACCTCTGCGCTCTGGGCGGAATATGATTAAAATTTCTCAATAATAACAAACACATAACTAAGTATTAAGACTTTTGACTCTCTTACTTCTGAATCAGCAATTCCTTAATCAGCAACAGTGAAGCATAAACAAAATAAGTGAAGAAATACTCACAAAGCAACTTTATTGATAATCAGAACTAATTACAAGTGGACTTGATGACACGCTCCCGGGGGCCAACTTGGCTCTGATACCAAAATGGGACGGAAGGGTAGAGGGTGTATGGGAAGAGATGGATGGACTGAATTTTTGGACTGGTTTCCAACTGTTGCCTGTGCAAGAGGCTGCATAGGCCTATTTATAGTAATAACAAACTAAATTTACATTTCATTACAAGTGTCTGTCATCTGGATTTTCATTTCATTTGCTGTATATCCGTAAATGCTGCAGGTGGTGCTGGCACTGGATTTGATCTATCTGACAAAAATTTCACTGTATTGAAGCATGCGGCATACGTGTCGCTGGAGTATGTGCTTTACAAATCCCGGTAAAAGACGTGATCTAAATGCTTTATGTCGGATAGCCTAGGTGTAGCCTTTGACTTTTGCTCATTATTTAATGCTAAGAATTTTTATATGTGATAAGCTTTAGCTTTAGCTGTTTTCTTTGACTTTGTTGTACTTGTTTCTTGAATTTTTAATTCAAAGAGGCATGATACAGTCTGGATGAAAAGTGCCGATAAGTCCCAAAGCAACATGTGGTTGCTTTTGCCGGTATCACGTGGCTGTGGTCACGGGTACGGGAACTTTGCTTGATAGGGATGCATTTAACACGTATTCTTCTGGATGACTATTGGAGAACTGCATAAGTGCATCAAGATACTTTGTGGAAAATTGAGTGGCATTGAATTGCATACGTCTAGAGGGAAGGAAGCTTTATTCTTGAAAGGATGCTGTCATCTCTGCAGTATTTTCTGCTTCATCATTCCAGTTATTATTTCGTATTTCACCATGAAATAACTGGATTAATTCTTCACGAGATTTTTCTGAAATGTCAAAAGAAATATCTTCATAGACATTGAGGATTTGATTTAATGCATGATGTCCAGATTTAGAAGGAAGCTATATAACTGTAGTTTGTTCTGCAAGGTCGTCAGCAATACAAACTACTCGCCGACCGTCACACCAAACATATCTATATGTGCTTGCAAATTTGAGATGTCCTCTTAAATTGAGAAATCTTTGATACTGATCAGAGGTTGGATCATAATGCTGGAGACGTTCTAAGCTATATTCCCTTGTAGCAACTTCATGAGATTCATACCAGTGTGGTGGATAATTAAACAGGAGATGTTCGTAATCATTTAAAGAAGGAATGAATTTTTTGCAAATTAAATCTCCTTCTTCAAAATTCATGATGCCCCATAATTGATAAGGCTGATAAAACCGTATTTCAGATCTTTCTCCCAAACTTGATGAAATTGTGATAAGAAGCTGTCTGTTTGTGACTCCAAGGCTGCGAAGGGCATGGCGCACAATTGCAGGGAGCTGCTGTATTAATTCAAAATCATCTCTGGATAAAGAAAATCTTTGGACTAAGCCTTGCTCGATATAAGAGATGTCTACCGCATGTGATGGCAGGAACAACTTGGGAAAACCAATTGCCCATCTGATAAATTGAGCTTTGAGCATTAAGCGCTCCTTTATCTGACAAGAAAGAGATTTTTCTCTTATCCTTGCAGCAAGTTCATCTGGAAGGGTTGTGTTAACCTTTTCCAGGAGGTTGACTCTGGATGTTTTTTCATCATCATAAGTAGATAACAGAACTCTTTGATGGATGTTATGACACATAAGAATTTGGGTGGGTTTCTAAATCCTTGGTATGGGTTACAATTTTCGATAAGGTTTTTCTAGTATTTTTCTTTTATCGGAAAGGATGGCACTCCAATGAGCATTAATAAGTTCTTGAGAGGTGATGGATACTCCTGGATTGAAAAAAGGAATGGTCATTTGTTGGGATGTTGGTCTGGAGGAAGAGCTGGATTCAAGAAGAAGGGCTTTGCTTTTGCTAGAACTTGATGCCATAATGACAAAGGAACCCTGGAGAAGAATGTGAACTTAAAACTGAGAATCTGGATTACATGGCAATATTTGAAATGAAGTCAGCTAAGGGATGATTTATTTTATTTGAGACTGGAATTAATTATTCAAATTAAAAAATTGATTCTTTATTATTTATGACAGTTTTAAGGCCTGTAGAATCAATTTGAAAAGGCTGTAACATTTGTAGAAAAGGATTTCCAAGGATAACATCATTGTTTAAATCCTTTCCTAAAAGGAAATTAGTCTTTATGCATATTTCATTTTTACAGACATTAAATCATTTAATTTGTATTTGATAAGGAGTTTTTTATTAGCCGTAGCTAGTTTGAGTTTATTTTTTGTTTTTAGATAATATTTTCTCGGGATTAATCCTTCCCTTATGACATTGACATCTGTGCCAATATCAAGTAAGCACAGGGTCTTAATAGAGAATTTTTTGATCTGAATGGTGACTTGGGTTTTCCATTTTTGAAATGGATTTCTGGATACTGAATTTATGAAATTTTTTAAGTTGTCATCAAAGTTTTCTTGATTTTTGATGTCATTATAGTCTTCTTCATTTTCAATTTTATCATGATTTTCTTGATAAGTTTTTAGTATGTGAAATTCAAGATTCTCAACTCGTTGTTTGAGGTCTTGAAGTTCAATTAAGTTTTTTGTTAAGAAATTTATTTCTTGCCTTTGATTATTAATTTCTTTATGAAGGTCTGGAATTGACAAGTGAGGAGGAACATTTTGCTCTCTTAATCTGTCTAAGACAGTTTTAATGCTAAATCATTCAGGGAAAGTATTTATGTTAGTAGCTTTTCCTTTTTTGTTGCCTTTATTTATTATCTGTATTTTTTCAATGTATTTATTTTTTAATTCTTCATCTTTAAGATCTTTAAACATTTTTAGCACCAATTCTTCAGGCGGAGAGCATGTTTAAGGATAAAGAAGAAGAAGTAGATTCATACTGAATTTCACTATCAAATATTTTGCAATGACATGTATTAGAAGAATGAGAAAAAGAATTGTCTGTATCAGATGTTTCTGAGGGTCCTTTTAAAATAGTTTTGAGCTCTTTTTCTGTTTTAACTTTTAGTTTTGGGCAATCAGGGGCTATATGGCCTTTTTCTTTGCAATTATAGCACTGTATTTCTTTTTGTTTTTGTTTAAGGTAAGAAGAAGGTGGATTTCCTTTCGTATAAAATTTGCTTGATTCTTTATAAGGATTTCGATGAAAGGATTTTTTATGATATCTTCTTGAGGGCATGTAATATCGTGGTGTTGAAAATTGTTTAGATTTTCTTTTTTGATACTTTCTATTTAAATTTTGCTTTTTCTTTTGGCTCAAAGGACTAATTAATGTTTCCATGCTAAATTGATAACAGAAATCACCAAGTTCATATTTACTGATTCTTTTTTGATTTTCAATTTTCCGTTTGAGTTTGATCTCACATAATGAAAAGCCAACTTTTTTAATTTTTTGGAATAGATCTTCATATGTATACATGGCATAATTCAAATTTCCATAGTTTTCAGATATCAATTCTTCTCTAACCTTTTCCGCAAAAAGTTTAGGAAGTCCTGATATAAATTTTTCTTTCCAGAATTCTGAATTGCTTGAATCAATTGTATAAAGTTTTGATTAGAAAACATCTTTATACCAACCAAAATCAGATAATGTTGGGCATGCTAAATTAATTAATTGAGTTTTTAATTTTTCTTCTACATTTATATAATTTCCAACAAAATTTTTAATTATATTGCTAATAAGCATATAAACGGAATCAGGGATCATTTGTCCTTAAGGGGTAATGATAGGATTTCCGGATGGATCTCTTTTTACTGCATTTAGAATAGTTTGTCTTTCTATATCTGATAAATATTTTTCCCACCAGCCATTTAATTGTCCAGTAAATCCAAGGACAACTGCATTTGCTGCATGTTTGTGATCATTACCGGCAGCAATGGCAGTAGAAGCATATATCATCATTTGCTGGCATACTTGGATGATTTGATATTCAGATAATCCGTCTACACTCCATTCATATATTGATGAGCTTTCAAATTTAAGACCATTTAAAGTAGCTTGTTCTTCGAATTGAAGATCAACTAGAGTCAGTCGTGGATAATAATTTTTTGTTTTAGCTGTAGTAACAGTTGGTTTTTGTCTTTTAAATATTTTATTGAGTTGTAGAGAGTCTTGATGGTTTTGATCATCTTGATGTTCTTCTTGAGAATTTTCTTCAGAATCTATGGCTTCGGAATCGGAGCCAGAATTAGAATTTTTAGAAGTTGAACCTAAAACATTTATAGATTTTTCAGCTTTTTGATCTCTATTTTCTTGAAGTTTTATGTTAGTAAAACTTTGTGATAATTGATTAATGAGTTCATCAGAAAATTTTAAAGGTTTCTTTTCTAACTTTATATCCCTTAGGATTTCACCCTGAAAACTTAAAGTTTGTGTCTTAATTACTTTTTGAGAAAAGGATGCTTCATGGATTTTGAAAATAGTTTCCACTTTATCTTCAATTATATTGGTTTGTTAACCAATAGTATGAAGGTTGATATTTATATAATTGTTTTGTTCTAAAACATGACATAAGTCTGATTTGTAAACAAAGTCAGATTTACCTTTATCTCCTTGGATTTTTGCCACATCTTTTATGGGTACGGCTGAAATATCTTTATAAATGATTTGATGTAGAGGAGGATGTATAGATTCTTCAGTTCTTTGGGGAGAAGAATTGGTTGAAGCCATAATCCATGTTGAACTTAATTTTGTTATCATATTTATGGATAAATCTTCAATATTATACCTTTTCTTCATTGCTAATTTAAGCCAATCAAAGAAATAAATGTTTCTTTCATTATCACACATATATTTGTACCACTTTTCTTTTAAGAAGTCTTTATGCTCTGGAGAAATATATTTGAAGAAAGCTTTTGTCAAAGGATGAGCGGCTAAATTCTTTTTTAACATTTCTTTATCAACTTCAAAACTTTCAAGAACATTTATATTGAAATCGGATTCTAAAGGATTGTATGTATGGGATGGAGAAGCTTGATAAGAAGGATAAACGAGTCCTGTAGGCCTCAAATCTATATGAGGTGGTTCCTGTATGGAAGAGCCTACAACAGAAGGAGGATGAGAATAAGACTTTTTAGAGGGTTGATAAACTGTAGGAGTTGCATTTCGAAAATCTGTTTGGAAATTTATTTCAACACTTCCATCTTCGTGTTCAATTATTGTTTCTATGTCTTGATTTTCTTTAGATTTTTCTGGTTGAGCATTTTCTAAAGGCCATTTACCTGATAAATTGATATCATTCCACTGTATGAGTTTGGGAATATTAACTTTATTTTTTAAATTGGTTTGGAATAAGGTAGTCATACCTCTGGCTTGATTAGAATAGGCTATGCTTGGAACAACCGAATTCATGAGTTTATAATAAACTCTATAAACGATGGCGAGATTTTGATTATGAGGATTCATATCAAAACCTTTTGTCTGGATGGCTAAAGTGAGGGCTTCATGTGCACCTGGATCTATAAGAGAAACAGAGAAATTGAGAAAACAGTTGAAGAAAGTAAGGCCATTAGCCAAACTTGATTCAACCATTCCCATTAATGAATCACTGAATTTTTTATGTCTTATATCTTGGACATAGATGAGAGCTTTTGTTCTAAGCCCAAGTCCTGTTAAAGGCTTTAGAGCAACTTGCACCAAGCCAAAATGGATATAATTATATGTTTTAGCATATTCTTTTATTTCATGGGGCTTAATTAAAGAAAGATGCTGAATATTACTAGTAATGGATTCAATTCGTTCAATAGTTTTTATTTTATAACTTGATTTTAATTGAAAACTTCCCACTTTATAAACTTCATGTTTTTGAACAATTGGAATTGTCCAGTCACAAATAACTTGATCTAAATCATCATAGCTAATTTCTTCACTATTTTTAATAGATATGGAAGAAAAGGAATTTGATGATGAGGAAGAAGAAAGTATAAGCTTTTTAATAAGCTTAGCCATAATTTGTATTACCGAGTTATTTTAACCAAATCCACCAGAGTATCTAACGCTTTGAGGATTTACACAACCAACAACACGCCTTAAAACGCCTTCACACGGCTTAACAACGGCGATAACAATGGCTACCTCTGCGCTCTGGGGGGAATATGATTAAAATTTCTCAATAATAACAAACACACAATTAAGTATTAAGACTTTTGACTCTCTTACTTCTGAATCCGCAATTCCTTAAACAACAATAGTAAAACACAACATAACAAAAAGAAGTGAAGAAATACTCACAAAGCAACTTTATTGATAACAATAAAGACTGATTACAAGTGGACTTGATGACACACTCCCGGGGGCCAAGTTGGCTCTAATACCAAAATGGGACGGACGGGTGGAGGGTGTATGGGAAGCGATAGATGGACTGAATTTTGAGACTGGTTTCCAACTGTTGGATTTACACATAGCCGAATGTGTCTATTTATAGTAACTCTAAACTGAATTTACATTTCATTTCACTTGGATTGCTTTTGCATTTACATTTCATTTGCTATTCATGCTCACGCTGAATTTAATGTTCGATACTGTAGGGCTGCTTGCATGATTCTCCTTGTCTGCTGTAGAATGTCATGGTACTGGATGTGGCACGATCTTGAAGTATATCTTTACAAGCTTTTGACACTTGTTTTCATGTTGGCATCAGAGATGAAATGTTTTTGTCTTCATACTTGATAATTGTCCCATATCTTGTACTTTCTTCAGCTTTTACTTTTATTTTATACAAAAGGAGCATTTGATGTTGGCTTTAGCCACTTTTGTTGGCTTTAGCCACTTTTGTTGGCTTTTGGGTGCTTGTTTTTTAATGATTTCTGAAGTCGGGATGAAATGTGCCATTAAGTCCCGAGGCAACACGTGGTTGCTTTTGCCAGCATCACGTGGCCTTCGTCTCAGGCACAGGACCTTGCTTGATAAGGATGCATTGAACAACTATTCTTCAGGATGACTGTTGGAGATCTTCATAATTGCACCAAGATACTTTGTGGAAAATTGAGTGGCATTGGATTGCATATGTCTGGAGGAAAGGAAGCTTTATTCTTGCAAGGATGCTGTCATCTCTGCATCATTTTCTGCTTCATTATTCCAATTATTATTTTGTATTTCACCATGAAATAATTGGGTTAATTCTTCATGAGAGTTTTCTGAAATGTCAAAAGAAATATATTCATAGGCATTGAGGATTTGATTTAATTTATTATGTCCAGATTTAGACGGATACTATATAACTGTAGTTTGTTCTGCAAGGTCGTCAGCAATATAGACTACTCTTCGACCGTCACACCAAACATATCCATATATGTGCTTACAAATTCGAGATGTCCTCTTAAATTGAGAAATCGTTGATATTGATCAGAGGCTGGATCATAATGCTGGAGACGTTTTAAGCTATATTCCCTTGTAGCAACTTCATGAGATTCATACCACTGCGGTGGATAATTAAACAGGAGATGTTCGTAATCATTTAAAGAGGGAATGAATTTCTTGCAAATTAAATCTCCTTCTTCAAAATTCATGATGCTCCATAATTGATAAGGTTGATAAAACCGGATTTCAGATCTTTCTCCCAAACTTGATGAAATTGGGACAAGAAGTTATCTGTCTGTGACTCCAAGGCTGCGAAGGGCATGGCGCACGATTGCAGGGAGCTGCTGTATTAATTCAAAATCATTTCTGAATAAAGAAAATCTTTGGACTAAACCATGTTCGATATAGGAGATGTCATCTTCATGTGATGGCAGGAACAACTTGGGAAAGCCAGTTGCCCAGCTGATAACTTGAGCTTTGCACATTAAGCGCTCCTTGATCTAACAAAAAAGAGTTTTTTCTCTTATTCTTGCAGCAATATCATCTGGAAGGGTTGTGTTAACCTTTTCCAGGAGCTTGATTCTGGATGTTTTTTCATCAGCATAAGTAGATAACAGTGCTCTTTGATGGAGGTTATGGCATATGAGAATTTGGCTTTCTAAATCCTTAATATGGTTTGCAAGTTTGGATAGGATTTTTCTAGTATTTGTTCTTTTATCGGAAAGGATGGCACTCCAATGAGCATTGATAAGGTCTTGAGAAGTGATAGATAATCCTGGATTGAAAAACGGGATGGTCATTTGTTAGGATGTCAGTATGGAGGAAGAGCTGGATTCATGAAGAGGGGCTTTGCTTTTGCGAGAACTTGATGCCATAGTGACAAAGAGACCCTGGATAAGGAGTTGAACTAAAAATCTGGATATGGGATTAAATGGCAAAATTTGAAATGAAGTCATCAGAGAGATAATTTATTTTATTTGAGACTGGATATTTGATTATTCAAATTCAAATTTTAATTCTTTATTATTTATGACAGTTTTAAGGCCTGTTGAATCAATTTGAAAAGGCTGTAAAATTTGTAAAAAAGGATTTCCAAGGATAACATCATTGTTTAAATCCTTTCCTAAAAAGAAATTTGTCTTGATGTGTATTTCGTTTTTACAGACATAAACATCATTTAATTTGTATTGATAAGGAGTTTTTTATTAGCCATAGTTAGATTGAGTTTATTTTTTGTTTTTAGGTAATATTTTCTCGGGATTAATCCTTCCCTTATGACATTGACATCTGTGCCACTATCAAGTAAACATAGGGTCTTAATAGAGAATTTTTTTATCAGAATTGTGGCTTGGGTTTTCCATTTTTGAAATGGATTTTTGGATAACAAATTTATGAAAATTTTTAAGTTGTCACCAAAGTTTTCTTGATTTTCGATGTCATTATAGTCTTCTTCATTTTCAATTTTATCATGATTTTCTTGATAAGTTTTTAGTATGTGAAATTCAAGATTCTCAACTCGTTGTTTGAGGTCTTGAAGTTTAATTAGGTTTTGTTTTAAGAAATTTATTTCTTGCCTTTGATTATTAATTTCTTTATGAAGGTCTAGATTTGACAAGTGAGGAGGAACATTTTGCTCTCTTAATCTATCTAAGACAATTTTAATGCTAAATTGTTCAGGTAAAGTATTTATGTTAGTAGCTTTTCCTTTTTTATTGCCTTTATTTATTGTCTGTATTTTTTCAAAGTATTTATATTTTAATTCTTCATCTTTAAGAAGAGAGCATGTTTAAGGATAAAGAAGAAGAAGCAGATTCATACTGAATTTCACTATCAAATATTTTTCAATGATATGTATCAGAAAAATGAGAAAAAGAATTGTCTGTATCAAATGTTTCTGAGGGTCCTTTTAAAATAGTTTTGAGTTCTTTTTCTGTTTTAACTTTTAGTTTTGGGCAATCAGGGGCTATATGGCCTTTTTCTTTGCAATTATAGCACTGTATTTCTTTTTGTTTTTGTTTAGGGTAGGAAGAAGGTGGATTTCCTTTCGTATAAAATTTGTTTGATTCTTTATAAGGATTTCGATGAAAGGATTTTTTATGATATCTTCTTGAGGGCATGTAATATCGTGGTGTTGAAAATTGTTTAGATTTTCTTTTTTGATACTTTCTATTTAAATTTTGCTTTTTCTTTTGGCTTGAAGGACTGATTAATGTTTCCATGCCAAATTGATAACAGAAATCACCAAGTTCATATTTACTGATTCTTTTTTGATTTTCAATTTGCCGTTGGAGATTGATCTCATTGCATAATGAAAAGCCAACTTTATTAATTTTTTGGAATAGATCTCCATATGTATACATGGCATAATTCAAATTTCCATAGTTTTCAGATATCAATTCTTCTCTAACCTTTTCTGCAAAAAGTTCAGGAAGTCCTGATATAAAATTTTCTTTCCAGAATTCTGAATTGCTTGAATCAATTGTATAAAGTTTTGATAAGAAAACATCTTTATACCAACCAAAATCAGATAATGTTGGGCATGCTGAATTAATTAATTGAGTTTTTAATTTTTCTTCTACATTCATATAATTTCCAACAAAATGTTTAATTATATTGCTAATAAGCATATAAACGGAATCAGGGATCATTTGTCCTTAAGGGATAATGATAGGATTTCCGGATGGATCTCTTTTTACTGCATTTAGAATAGCTTGTCTTTCTATATCTGATAAATATTTTTCCCACCAGACATTTAATTGTCCAGTAAATCCAAGGACAACTGCATTTGCTGCATGTTTGTGATCATTACCGGCAGCTATGATAGTAGAAGCATATATCATCATTTGCTGGCATACTTGGATGATTTGATATTTAGATAATCCGTCTACACTCCATTCATATATTGATGAGCTTTCAAATTTAAGACCATTTGAAGTAGCCTGTTCTTCGAATTGAAGATCAACTGGAGTCGGTCGTGGATAATAATTTCTTGTTTTAGCTGTAGTAACAATTGGTTTTGTATTTTAAATATTTTATTGAGCTGTAGAGAGTCTTGATGGTTTTGATCTCTTGATGTTCCTCTTGAGAATTTTCTTCAGAATCTATGGCTTCGGAATCGGAGCCAGAATTAGAATTTTTAGAAGTTGAGCCTAAAACATTTATAGATTTTTCAGCTTTTTGATCTTTATTTTCTTGAAGTTTTATGTTAGTAAAACTGTGTGATAATTGATTAATGAGTTCATCAGAAAATTTTAAGGGTTTTTTTTTAACTTTATATCCCTTAGGATTTCACCATGAAAACCTAAAGTTTGTGTATTAATTACTTTTTGAGAAGAGAATGCTTCATGGATTTTGAAAATAGATTCTACTTTATCTTCAATTCTATTGGTTTGTTGACCAATAGTATGAAGGTTGATATTTGTATAATTATTTAGTTCTAGATATGACATAAGTCTGATTTGTAAACAAAGTCAGTTTTTCCTTTATCTCCTTGGATTTTTGCAACATCTTTTATGGGTACGGCTGAGGTGTCTTTATATATAATGTGATGTAGGGGTGGATGTATAGATTCTTCTGTTCTCTGCTGAGAAGAACTGGTTAAAGCTATAATCCATGATGAACTTAATTTTGTTATCATATTTATGGATAAATCTTCAATACTATATCTTTTCTTCATGGCTAATTTAAGCCAATCAAAGAAATAAATGTTTTTTTCATTATCACACTTATATTTGTACCACTTTTCTTTTAAGAAGTCTTTATGCTCTTTTAAGAAGTCTTTATGTTCTAGAGAAATATATTCGAAGAAAGCTTTTGTCAAAGGATGGGCAGCTAAATTCTTTTTTAACATTTCTTTATCAATTCAAAACTTTCAATAACATTTATATTGAAATCAGCTTCTGAGGGATTGTATGGATGAGATGGAAAAGCTTGATAAGAAGGATAAACAAGTCCGGTAGGCCTCAAATTTATATGAGGTGGTTCCTGTATGGAAGATCTTACAACAGAAGGAGGATGAGAATAAGACTTTTTAGAGGGTTGATCAACTGTAGGAGTTGTAGTTCGAAAATCTGTTTGGAAATTTATTTCAACACTTCCATCTTCATGTTCAATTATGTTTTCAACGTCTTGATTTTCTTTAGATTTTTCTGGTTGAGCATTTTCTAAAAGCCATTTACCTGATAAATTAATATCATTCCATTGGATGAGTTTAGGAATATTAACTTTATTTTTTAAATTGGTTTGGAATAAGGTAGTCATACCTCTGGCTTGATTAGAATAGGCTATGCCTGGAACAACTGAATTCATGAGTTTATAATAAACTCTATAAATGAGGGCGAGATTTTGATTATGAGGATTCATATCAAAACCTTTTGTCTGGATGGCTAAAGTGAGGGCTTCATGTGCACCTAGATTTGTAAGAGAAACAGAGAAATTGGGAAAACAGTTGAAGAAAGTAGGGCCATTAGCCAAACTTAATTCAACCATTCCTATTAATAAATCACTGAATTTTTTATGTCTTGTATCTTGAACATACATGAGAGTTTCTGTTCTCAGTCCAAGTCTTGTTAGAGGCTTTAGAGAAACTTGCACCAAGCCAAAATGGATATAATTATATGTTTTAGCATATTCTTGTTTTTCTTGGGGCTTAATTAAAGAAAGATGCTGAATATTGCTAGGAATGGATTCAGTTAGTTCAATAGTTTTTATTTTATAACTTGATTTTAATTGAAAACTTCCCATTTTATAAACTTCATGTTTTTGAACAGTTGGAATTGTCCAGTCACAAATAACTTGATCTAAATCATCATAGCTAATTTCTTCACTATTTTTAATAGACGTGGAAGGTAAGGAGTTTGATGATAAGGAAGAAGAAAGTACAAGCTTCTTAATAAGCTTGGCCATAATTTGTGTTACTGATTTATTTTAACCAAATCCACCACGAGTATCTAATGCTTTGAGGATTTACACACCAACAACACGCCTTAAAACGCCTTCACACGGCTTAACAATGGCGATAACAATGGCTACCTCTGCGCTCCGAGCGGAATATGATTAAAATTTCTTAATAATAACAAACACACAACTAAGTATTAAGACTTTTAACTCTCTTACTTCTGAATCAGCAATTCCTTAAACAACAACAGTAAAGCACAACATAACCAAAATAAGTGAAGAAATACTCACAAAGCAACTTTATTGCTAATCAAAACTGATTACAAGTGGACTTGATGGCACACTCCCGGGGGCCAACTTGGCTCTGATACCAAAATGGGACGGAAAGGTGGAGGGTGTATGGGAAGAAATGGATGGACTGAATTTTTAGACTGGTTTCCAACTGTTGGATTTACACATAGCCGGATGTGTCTATTTATAGTGACTCTAAACTAAATTTACATTTCATTTCACTTGGATTGCATTTGCATTTACATTTCATTTGCTATTCATGCTCACGCTGAATTTAATGTTCGATACTGTAAGACTGCTTACATGATTCTTCTTTTCTGCTGTAGAATATCCATGGTACTGCATGTGGCACTCTCTTGAAGTATAACTTTGGAAGCTTTTGACACGTGTTCACGTGTTTGCATCGGAGGTGAAATGTTTTTGTCTTCATACTTAATAATTTTCCCATATCTTGTACTTTCTTCAGCTTTTACTCTTTACTTTATACAAACGGAGCTTTTGATGTTGGCTTTAGCCACTTTTGTGAGTCCTTATTTTTTAATATTTAATGCTTTATGAAGTCAGGATGAAAAGTGCCGATAAGTCCCGAGGCAACACGTGGTTGCTTTTGTTGGTATCACGTGGCCTTAGTCTCGAGCACGGGAACTTGCTTGATAAGGATGCATTAAACAATTGTCGAGGCTTTGTTTTTTTCCTTTTCTTCGGATAGAGATGAATCCTTCATTATCACTTTTTGTCTCTTCTGCATCTGTATCTGCTTCAGGAGCAATATTTTCAAAGGGATTATCATCAGCCCAAAGATGATGTAACTGTTGACTGAAGCTTAATGGCGAGTTTTCAGAGGATCTTTCTTTTTGTATTTGTTCCATAATTTCTTTTTGGAGATCTTTTTTGAGCTGAAGTAGATCTGCCGCTGCAAGAAGTGCAGAAGTGGGAGTTGAACATGAATTTTTCTGTTTGCTTGGATTGCTAGTTGGAGAAGGCCGTTCTTTCTCTTTTTCTGGAGTTCTGAGCATTTCCGAAAAGGATGGCTTATAGCTTGATCAGCAGAATATTGTTGTAGGACTGTGGTATAATCAAATTGATGCCAAATTTTGATATACATGACTCTGGATAGAACCGATGGACTGAAGTCCATTTCTTTATAAAAATTCCATTTCAAGATCCATGGGATTTCATGCTTGCAATAAAATTGCATGGTGATATAAGGTTCTGTTGCAAGCTGTAGATATTGGTAGAGGTTTTTTTCTTCTGATTTGAGAGAGGCTTTAGATGATATTGAATAAGATTCAAAAAGAGGGAGAAGAGCTTGAGGGAGAAGATCTTTAGTGGATCCGAATGGTATCCAAAATTGTGTAAAAAACTACATGGGTATTTTATGGAAGTTGGATTTAAATCGAATAAACCAGGAATGCTGGAAGGATGAATTTTGATAACAGAGAATAGCTTCCCAAGCGGAAATATAGTCATAATAATTAAAGATGAGGTCTGAATCAATTCTTTGAGGCATATAAAGAGGTTGTCCCCAGTCATCTGCAGATAGGATATGCATAATCTTGATTTTTGAATATAGGATGTTAATATGAGATGGTAAAGCATTAAATATGAGTTTTTAGAACCATCAGTATGGTCTATAGTGCAGCTGCCAGTTCAGATAGGGATTTGCTCATATGTTTTATAATCAAGGGGTTGAAAAAAGAAATGGTCGGGAGCGAATAGGGTTTAGATAATATGTTCCATAGGAAAGGTTTCTGTATAAAATGTGTCATCTAAAGTAAACATTCTTAATGGTGGTTTTAGGATAAAATATTGGTTTTGAGACGCTTGAGGTTTTCTGGATGTAGAGCTTGATGGGTTTTGAAATTGAGGGATATTAGAATTATGGGTTGCTCCCCATCTTTCAAGATAATTGCCATTGGGTTTTCTGGATATAGGTGGATAAGCTTTATCAATAGGGGACCTAAAACATTCTTTTGTCCCTGTAAAAACTCACGAGATAAAAAGTCAGGAAGGAAATTATTTTTGCCTGCAATATACTCAATGTCAAAATCAAATATAACTAATAAAGCTTGCCAGCGAGCAAAAATTTGCTTAGCAGCAAGATTTTTAACATCTTTTTCTAAAATTTCTTTAGCAGATTTACAATCTATTCTTAATAAGAATTTTTTATTTAATAAATCACTTTGGAACTTCATTATACTATTTACTATAGAGAGGATTTCTTTTTTAATAGTTGAATAATTCTGTTGTGTGGATGTCCATGTTCTAGAAGCGAAACGAATGATTTCTTCTGTTCCAAGAGCATTTTGTTGGAAGAGAATTCCACCAAAACCTACGTCAGAGGTGTCGGTTTGAACTATTTTTAATAAATCTGGATGAGGGATAGTTAAACAAGGTAAATTTTGGACTTTTTTGCTTAATAGTTTGGATAGCTTTTGTATGGGCAGGTGACCATTCTACCGGATTTTTTACTAATCGGAGTTGTAATAATTTTATTTCCTTGACAAGATCTTGATAAAAATCAGAGACGTAATTAAGGCATCCAAGAAAACTTTTGTAATTGTTCTTTATTGAGGATTTCATCAGGAAATTAAGAGGCAAACTTAATGACTCTTTGAACTGGAGAAATAGTTCCTGTTTTAATTATAAAACCAAGGAATTGAATTTCTGTTTGAAAAAGCTTCATTTTCTTTTGAGATAGAACGAGTCCATTTTTGATAATAATCTTTTTGAAAATATTTAAATGCTTCCAATGGTCACAAATAGATCTTGAAAACACAAGGATGTCATCGATATAGACGAGTGTAAAATCTTGATATGGATTAAAAATATCATTCATAATTCTTTGAAATTCTAAAGGAGCATTTTTCAAGCCGAATGGCATGACGTTCCATTCATAATGACCAAATGGGACTGTAAAAGCAGTTTTATATCTATCTTCAGGGGTAATTTGAATTTGCCAAAATCCGAATTTAAGATCAAATTTAGAAAAAAGGAAGGCACCAGCTAGGCGATTGATTAGATTAGTTTTATTTGGAACTGGATATCTTATGGATTTTAAGACTTTATTTAGCGGCCTATAATTGATAACAAGACGGGGAACACCGCGTTCTTGTTCAGGTGCTTTATTTACATAAAAAGCAGCACAACTCCAAGGGGATTGTGATTTTTGAATAAGCTTTTTATCAAGAAGATCATTAATTTCTTTTGTGCATAATTGGACAAGATTTTCATTCATTTGAATAGGCCGAGCTTTGGTAGGAATTTGGGATTCATCAAAATTATCAATATATGGAAGAGAAGCAGTGTGGTGTTTCCTGTGCCAGAAAGCAAAAGGAAGGTCAGAACAACATTCTTTTTCATGAGATTTTTTAAATTGAATTAAATCAGTTTGAAATTCTTGTTTTTGTAATCCTTCTTCTATTCTTAGAGAATTTAGATCTTCTTGAAGATAGGCAATTTGTTTTTCTTTATAGGAGATTTGACTTTGGATAAGATTGATATGTTGCATGGGAGTTGACTCAACAAAATCAAAAATTAATTCTTTATTGTCTTTTATAGTTTTAAGGCCTGACGAATTAGTTTGAAAAGGCTGTAGAAGTTGTAGAAAGGGATTCCCAAGGATAACATCATTATTTAAATTCTTTCTTAAAAGACAATTGGTTGTTATGCACGTCCCATTTTTACAGATATGGACATTATTTACTTTATAGTGAATATGAAGTTTATTATTAGCAGTTGCTAGGCTGAGTTTATTTTTGGTTTTTTTATAATATTTTGTTGGGACTAATCCTTCTCTGATTAAATTAACATCTGCGCCACTATCTAGTAAGCAGAGTGCTTTAATAAAGATAAATATTTTTCCCACCAACCATTTAATTGTCCAGTAAATCCAAGGATGACTGCATTTGCTGCATGTTTGTGATCATTACCGGCATCTATGATAGTAGAAGCATATATTATCATTTGCTAGCATACTTGGATGATTTGATATTCAGATAATCCGTCTACACTCCATTCATATGTTGATGAGCTTTCAAATTTAAGACCATTTAAAGTAGCTTGTTCTTCGAATTGAAGATCAACTGGAGTCGGTCGTGGATAATAACTTCTTTTTTAGCTGTAGTAACAATTGGTTTTTGTATTTTAAATATTTTATTGAGCTGTAGAGAGTCTTGATGGTTTTGATCGTCTAGATGTTCCTCTTGAGAATTTTCTTCAGAATCTATGGCTTCGGAATCGGAGCCAGAATTACAATTTTTAGAAGTTGAGCCTAAAACATTTATAGATTTTTCAGCTTTTTGATCTTTATTTTCTTGAAGTTTTATGTTAGTAAAACTGTGTGATAATTGATTAATGAGTTCATCAGAAAATTTTAAAGGTTTCTTTTCTAACTTTTTATCCCTTAGGATTTCACCCTGAAAACCTAAAGTTTGTGTATTAATTACTTTTTGAGAAGAGGATGCTTCATGGATTTTGAAAACAGTTTCTACTTTATCTCCAATTCTATTGGTTTGTTGACCAATAGTATGAAGGTTGATATTTGTATAATTATTTTGTTCTAGAACATGACATAAGTCTGATTTATAAACAAAGTCAGTTTTTCCTTTATCTCCTTCGATTTTTGCAACATCTTTTATGGGTACGGCTGAGGTGTCTTTATAAATAATTTGATGTAGGGGTGGATGCATAGATTCTTCAGTTCTTTGGGGAGAAGAACTGGTTGAAGCTATAATCCATGATGAACTTAATTTTGTTATCATATTTATGGATAAATCTTCAATATTATATCTTTTCTTCATGGCTAATTTAAGCCAATCAAACAAATAAATGTTTCTTTCATTATCACACATATATTTATACCATTTTTCTTTTAAGAAGTCTTTATGTTCTGGAGAAATATTTTTAAAGAAAGCTTTTGTCAAAGGATGAGCGGCTAAATTCTCTTTCAACATTTCTTTATCAATTTCAAAACTTTCAATAACATTTATATTGAAATCAGCTTCTGAGTGATTGTATGTATGAGATGGAGAAGCTTGATAAGAAGGATAAACAAGTCCTGTAGGCCTCAAATTTATATGAGGTGGTTCTTGTATGGAAGCTCCTACAACAGAAGGAGGATGAGAATAAGACATTTTAGAGGGTTGATAAACTGTAGGAGTTGTATTTCGAAAAACTATTTGGAAATTTATTTCAACGCTTCCATTTTCATGTTCAATTATGTTTTCAATGTCTTTATTTTCTTTAGATTTTTCTAGTTGAGCATTTTTTAAAAGCCATTTACCTGATAAATTAATATCATTCCATTGGATGAGTTTGAGAATATTAACTTTATTTTTTAAATTGGTTTGGAATAAGGTAGTCATACCTTTGGCTTGATAAGAATAGGCTATGCCTAGAACAACTGAATTCATGAGTTTATAATAAACTCTATAAACGAGGGCGAGATTTTGATTATGAGGATTCATATCAAAACCTTTTGTCTGGATGGCTAAAGTGAGGGCTTCATGTGCACCTGGATCTGTAAGAGAAACAGAGAAATTGGGAAAACAGTTGAAGAAAATGGGGCCATTAGCCAAACTTGATTCAACCATTCCTTTTAATGAATCACTGAATTTTTTATGTCTTGTATCTTGAACATACATGAGAGCTTCTGTTCTCAGTCCAAGTCTTGTTAGAGGCTTTAGAGCAACTTGCACCAAGCCAAAATGGATATAATTATATGTTTTAGCATATTCCTGTATTTCTTGGGGCTTAATTAAAGAAAGATGCTGAATATTGCCAGTAATGATTCAGTTCGTTCAATAGTTTTTATTTTATAACTTGATTTTAATTGAAAACTTCCCATTTTATAAACTTCATGTTTTTGAACAGTTAGAATTGTCCAGTCACAAATAACTTGATCTAAATCATCATAACTAATTTCTTCACTATTTTTAATAGACATGGAAGATAAGGAATTTGATGATGACGAGGAAGAAAGTACAAGCTTCTTAATAAGCTTAGCCATAATTTGTATTACCGAGTTAATTTAACTAAATCCACCACGAGTATCTAACGCTTTGAGGATTTACACACCAGCAACACGCCTTAAAATGCCTTCACACAGCTTAACAACGGCGATAACAATGGCTACCTCTGCGCTCCGGGCGGAATTTGATTAAAATTTCTCAATAACAACAAACACACAACTAAGTATTAAGACTTTTGTCTCTCTTACTTCTGAATCATCAATTCCTTAAACAACAACAATAAAGCACAACATAGCAAAGATAAGTGAAGAAATACTCACAAAGCAACTTTATTGATAATCAAAACTGATTACAAGTGGACTTGATGACACACTCCCGGGGGCCACCTTCGCTCTGATACCAAAATGGGACGGAAGGGTGGAGGGTGTATGGGAAGAGATGGATGGACTGAATTTTTGGACTGGTTTCCAACTGTTGCCTTGACAAGCAACTGGACATGTCTATTTATAGTATGTTCAAACTGAATTTACATTTCATTACAACATAATTTCGTCTGTGTATACATTTCATTTACTGTATGCTGGTGAGCTGCTGCATGTGGCTGGATTCCATGTGTCTGGATTGAATCTTCAAGACGGCATACGTGTTACGTTTCCGTACTGGTATGGATATACATGTTATCACCAGTAGAGATCCAAACTTGTTTTTATTGGATAACCTTTTTGATGCATAGTAGCAAGCCGCATTTGTTGACTTTTTCTTTTTCAAAGAACCTTTGAACCGTGGTAAGCTTCTCATCTTCATGAATAGGGATGTCCTTGTTTTCTACTTTCTAGATAAAGACGCTTTATGACACTGGTGGTGATGGAAATTTAGATAAGTGTACCACGTGACTATGTGGTCTTCTTATGGAAGCTTTGTGATAAGGATGGAGTCATTATTTCACTGGATAACAGGTGTCATTATCGGAAGCTTTATTCGGGCACAAATTCTTTCATTTATTCATCCTCTTTATCTCATCAGTCCAGTTATTATTTTGCATTTCTCCATGAAATAACTGGATTAATGCTTCATGAAACTTTTCAGTAATGTCAAAAGAAATATCTTCATAGGCATTGAGGATTTGATTTAATTCATTATGTCCAGATTTATAAGGATGCTGTATGACTGTAGTTTGTTTTGCAAGGTCGTCAGTAATGCAAACTACTCGCCGACCGTCACACCAAACATATCGATATGTGCTTACAAATTTAAGATGTCCTCTTAGATTGAGAAATATTTGGTACTGATCAGAGGCTGGATCATATTGCTGGAGACGTTCTAGGCTATATGCTCTTGTAGCAACTTTATGAGATTCATACGATTGAGGTGGATGATTAAAAAGAAGATGTTCGTGATCATGTAAAGAAGAACTGCATTTCTTGCAAATTAAATCTCCTTCTTCAAACTCCATGATGCTCCATAATTGATAAGGCTGATAAAACTGTATTTCAGATCTTTCTCCCAAACTTGATGAAATTGTGATAAGAAGCTGTCTGTTTGTGACTCCAAGACTGCGAAGGGATGGCACACAATTGCAGGGAGCTACTGTATTAATTTAAAATCATCTCTGGATAAAGAAAATCCTTGGACTAGGCCTTGCTCGATATAACAGATGTCTACTGCATGTGATGGCAGGAACAACTTGGGAAATCCAGTTGCCCAGCTGATATATTGGGCTTTGAACATTAAGCACTCCTTGATCTGACAAGAAAGAGTTTTTTCTCTTATCCCTGCAGGAAGATCATCTGGAAGGGTTGTGTTAACCTTTTCCAGGAGGTTGATTCTGGATGTTTTTTCTTCAGCATAAGTAGATAACAGTGCTCTTTGATGGATGTTATGACACATCAGAATTTGGGTTTCTAAATTCTTGATATGGGTTACAATTTTGGATAAGGATTTTCTAGTATTTTTTCTTTGGAAAGGATAGCACTCCAATGAGCATTGATAAGTTCTTGAGAGGTGATGGATACTCCTGTATTGAAAAAAGGAATGGTCATTTGTTGGGATGTTGGTCTGGAGGAAGAGCTGGATTCAAGAAGAGGGGCTTTGCTTTTGCTAGAACTTGATGCCATAATGACAAAGGAACCCTGGAGAAGAATGTGAACTTAAAATTGAAATCTGGATTACATGGCAATATTTGAAATGAAGTCATCAGAGGGATGATTGATTTTATTTGAGACTGGATTTAATTATTCAAAATTCAAAAATTAATTCTTTATTGTTTATGACAGTTTTAAGGCATGTAGAATCAATTTAAAAAGGCTGTAACATTTGTAGAAAAGGATTTCCAAGGATAACATCATTGTTTAAATCCTGTCCTAGAAAGAAATTTGTATTTATGTGTATTTCGTTTTTACAGACATAAACATCATTTAATTTGTATTTGATAAGGAGTTTTTTATTAGCCGTAGCTAGATTGAGTTTATTTTTTGTTTTTAGATAATATTTTCTCGGGATTAATCCTTCCCTTATGACATTGACATTTGCGCCACTATCAAGCAAGCACAGGGTCTTCATAGAGAATTTTTTTATCTGAATTGTGACTTGGGTTTTCCATTTTTTAAATGGATTTTTGGATAAAGAATTTATGAAAATTTTTAAACTGTCAACAAAGTTTTCTTGATTTTCAATGTCAATATAGTCTTCGTCATTTTCAATTTTTCCATTATTTTCTTGATAAGTTTTTAGTATGTGAAATTCAAGATTCTCAACTCTTTGTTTGAGGTCTTGAAGTTCAATTAAGTTTTGTTTTAAGAAATTTATTTCTTGCCTTTGATTATTAATTTCTTTATGAAGGTCTGGAATTGTCAAGTGAGGACGAACATTTTGTTCTCTTAATCTGTCTAAAATAGTTTTGATACTAAATTGTTTAGGTAAAGTATGTATAGTAGCTTTTCCTTTTTTATTGCCTTTATTTATAGTCTGGATTTTTTCAAAACATTTATTTCTTAATTCTTCATCTTTAAGATGTTTAAACATTTCTAGTACCAATTCTTCAGGAGCAGAGAGCATGTTTACGGATAAAGAAGAAGAAGCGGATTCATACTGAATTTCACTATCAAATATTTTGCAATGACATGTATCAGAAGAATTGTCTGTATCTGATGTTACTGAGGATCCCTTTAAAATAGTTTTTAATTCCTTTTCGGTTTTAACCTTTACTTGTGGGCAATCAGGGGCTATATGGCCTTTTTCTTTGCAATTATAACACTGTATTTCTTTTTGTTTTTGTTTATGGTAAGAAGAAGATGGTTTTTCTTTTATAAAAGATTTGTTTGTTTCTTTATAAGGATTGCGATGAAAAGATTTTTTATGATATCTTCGTGAGGGCATATAATATCGTGGTGTTGCAAATTATTTAGATTTTCTTTGTTGGTAATTTCTTTTTAAATTGTTCTTTTTCTTTTGGCTCGAAGGACTAATTAATGGCTCCATGCCAAATTGATAACAGAAATCACCAAGTTCATATTTATTGATTCTTTTTTGATTTTCGATTTGCAGTTTGAGTTTGATTTCATTACACAATGAAAATCCAACTTTATTAATTTTTTGGATTAAATCTCCATATGTATACATAGCATAATTCAAATTTCCATAATTTTCGGATATTAATTCTTCTTTAACCTTTTCTGCAAAAAGTTTAGGAAGACCTGATATAAATTTCTCTTTCCAAAATTTGGAATTGCTTGAATCAATTGTATAAAGTTTTGATAAGAAAACATTTTTATACCAACGAAAATCAGTTAATGTTGGACATGATAAATTAATTAATTGAGTTTTTAATTTTTCTTCTACATTCATATAATTTCCAACAAAATGTTTAATTATATTGCTAATAAGCATATAAACGGAATTAGAGATCATTTGTCCTTGGGGGGTAATGATAGGGTTCCCGGATGGATCTCTTTTTACGGCATTTAGAGTAGCTTGTCTTTCTATATCTGATAAATATTTTTCCCACCAACCATTTAATTGTCCTGTAAATCCAAGGACAACTGCATTTGCTGTATGTTTGTAATCATTACCGGCAGCTATGATAGTAGAAGCATATATCATTATTTGCTGGCAGACTTGGATGATTTGATATTCAGATAATCCATCTACACTCCATTCATATATTGATGAGCTTTCAAATTTAAGACCATTTAAAGTAGCTTGTTCTTCGAATTGAAGATCAACTGGTGTCGGTCGTGGATAATAATTTCTTGTTTTAGCTGTAGTAACAATTGGTTTTTGTATTTTAAATATTTTATTGAGCTATAGAGAGTCTTGATGGTTTTGATCTCCTAATGTTCCTCTTGAGAATTTTCTTCAGAATCTATGGCTTCGGAATCGGAGCCAGAATTAGAATTTCTAGAAGTTGAGCCTAAAACATTTATAGATTTTTCAACTTTTTGATCTTTATTTTCTTGAAGTTTTATGTTAGTAAAACTGTGTGATAATTGATTAATGAGTTCATCAAAAAATTTTAAAGGTTTCTTTTTTAACTTTATATCCCTTAGGATTTCAACCTGAAAACCTAAAGTTTGTGTATTAATTACTTTTTGAGAAGAAGATGCTTCATGGATTTTGAAAATAGATTCTACTTTATCTTCAATTCTTTTGGTTTGTTGACCAATAGTATGAAGGTTGATATTTGTATAATTATTTAGTTCTAGATATGACATAAGTCTGATTTGTAAACAAAGTCAGTTTTTCCTTTATCTCCTTGGATTTTTGCAACATCTTTTATGGGTACGGCTAAGGTGTCTTTATATATAATGTGATTTTGGGGTGGATGTATAGATTCTTCAGTTCTCTGCGGAGAAGAACTGGTTGAAGCTATAATCCATGATGAACTTAATTTTTTTATCATATTTATGGATAAATCTTCAATACTATATCTTTTCTTCATGGCTAATTTAAACCAATCAAAGAAATAAATTTTTTTTTCATTATCACACTTATATTTGTACCACTTTTCTTTTAAGAAGTCTTTATGTTCTAGAGAAATATATTTGAAGAAAGCTTTTGTCAAAGGATGAGCGGCGAAATTCTTTTTTAACATTTCTTTATCAATTTCAAAACTTTCAATAACATTTATATTGAAATCAGCTTCTGAGGGATTGTATGTATGAGATGGAGAAGCTTGATAAAAAGGATAATAGGCCTCAAATTTATATGAGGTGGTTCTTGTATGGAAACTCCTACAACAGAAGGAGGATGAGAATAAGACTTTTTAGAGGGTTGATAAACGGTAGGAGTTGTATTTCGAAAATCTATTTGGAATTTATTTCAACGCTTCCATCTTCATGTTCAATTATGTTTTCAATGTCCTGATTTTATTTAGGCTTTTCTGGTTGAGCATTTTTTAAAAGCCATTTACCGAATAAATTAATATCATTCCATTGGATGAGTTTGGGAATGTTAACTTTATTTTTTAAATTGGTTTGGAATAAGGTAGTCATACCTTTTGCTTGATTTGAATAGGCTATGCCTGGAACAACTGAATTCATAAGTTTATAATAAACTCTATAAACGAGGGCGAGATTTTGATTATGAGGATTCATATCAAAACCTTTTGTCTGGATGGCTAAAGTGAGGGCTTCATGTGCACCTGGATTTGTAAGAGAAACAGAGAAATTGGGAAAACAGTTGAAGAAAGTAGGGCCATTAGCCAAACTTGATTCAACCATTCATATTAATGAATCACTGAATTTTTTATGTCTTGTATCTCCAACATACATGAGAGTTTCTGTTCTCAGTCCAAGTCTTGTTAGAGGCTTTAGAGCAACTTGCACCAAGCCAAAATGGATATAATTATATGTTTTAGCATATTCTTGTATTTCTTGGGGCTTAATTAAAGAAAGATGCTGAATATTGCCAGTAATGATTCAGTTCGTTCAATAGTTTTTATTTTATAACTTGATTTTAATTGAAAACTTCCCATTTTATAAACTTCATGTTTTTGAACAGTTAGAATTGTCCAGTCACAAATAACTTGATCTAAATCATCATAACTAATTTCTTCACTATTTTTAATAGACATGGAAGATAAGGAATTTGATGATGACGAGGAAGAAAGTACAAGCTTCTTAATAAGCTTAGCCATAATTTGTATTACCGAGTTATTTTAACTAAATCCACCACGAGTATCTAACGCTTTGAGGATTTACACACCAACAACAGGCCTTAAAATGCCTTCACACAGCTTAACAACGGCGATAACAATGGCTACCTCTGCGCTCCGGGCGGAATTTGATTAAAATTTCTCAATAACAACAAACACACAACTAAGTATTAAGACTTTTGACTCTCTTACTTCTGAATCAGCAATTCTTTAAACAGCAATAGTAAAACATAACATAACAAAAATAAGTGAAGAAATACTCACAAAGCAACTTTATTGATAACAATAAAGACTGATTACAAGTGGACTATGGAAATTTGAATTATGCCATGTATACATATGGAGATCTAATCCAAAAAATTAATAAAGTTAGCTTTTCATTATGCAATGAGATCAAACTCAAATGGCAAATTGAAAATCAAAAAAGAATTAGTAAATAGGAACTTGGTGATTTCTGTTATCAATTTGGCATGGAAACATTAATTAGTCCTTCAAGCCAAAAGAAAAAGCAAAATTTAAATAGAAATTATCAAAAAAGAAAATCTAAACAATTTTCAACACCACGATATTACATGTCCTCAAGAAGATATCATAAAAAATCCTTTCCTTGAAATCCTTATAAAGAAACAAACAAATCTTTTACAAAAGAAAAACCGTCTTCTTCTTACCATAAACAAAAACAAAAAGACATACAATGCTATAATTGCAAAGAAAAAGGCCATATAGCCCCTGATTGCCCAAAACTAAAAGTTAAAATAGAAAAAGAACTCAAAACTATTTTAAAAGGACCCTCAGAAACATCTGATACAGACAATTCTTTTTCTCATTCTTCTGATACATGTCATTGCAAAATATTTGATAGTGAAATTCAGTATTAATCTGCTTCTTCTTCTTTATCCTTAAACATGCTCTCTGCCCCTGAAGAATTGGTGCTAGAAATGTTTAAAGATCTTAAAGATGAAGAATTAAAAAATAAATACTTTGAAAAAATACAGACAATAAATAAAGGCAATAAAAAAGGAAAAGCTACTAACATAACTACGTTACCTGAACAATTTAGCATTAAAACTGTCTTAGACAGATTAAGAGAGCAAAATGTTCCTCCTCACTTGTCAATTCCAGACCTTCATAAAGAAATTAATAATCAAAGGCAAAAAATAAATTTCTTAAAACAAAACTTAATTGAACTTCAAGACCTCAAACAAAGAGTTGCGAATCTTGAATTTCACATACTAAAACCTTATCAAGAAAATAATGGAAACATTGAAAATGACGAAGACTATAATGACATTGAAAATCAAAAAAACTTTGATGACAACTTAAAAATTTTCATAAATTCTTTATCTAGAAATCCATTTCAAAAATGGAAAACCTAAGTCACCATTCAGATCAAAAAATTCTCTATTAAGACCCTGTGCTTACTTGGTAGTGGCGCAGATGTCAATGTCATAAGGGAAGGATTAATCCTGAGAAAATATTATCTAGAAACAAAAAATAAACTCAATCTAGCCACGGCTAATAAAAAAACTCCATATCAAATACAAATTAAATAATGTTTATGACTGTAAAAATGAAATCTGCATAAAGACTAATTTCTTTTTAGGAAAGGATTTAAACAATGATGTTATCTTTGGAAATCCTTTTCTACAAATTTTACAGCCTTTTCAAATTGATTCAACAGGCCTTAAAACTGTCATAAATAATAAAGAATTAATTTTTGAATTCGAATAATCAACTATCCATTCTCAAATAAAATAAATTATCTCTCTGATGACTTCATTTCAAATTGTGCCATTTAATCCACATATCCAGATTTTTTTAACTTCTTATCCAGGGTCTCTTTGTCACTATGGCATCAAGTTCTAGCAAAAGCAAAGCCCCTCTTCATGAATCCAGTTCTTCCTTCGTACCAACATCCCAACAAATGACCATCCCTTTTTTCAATCCAAGATTATCTATCACTTCTCAAGACCTTATCAATGCTCATTGGAGTGCCATCCTTTCTGATAAAAAAAAATACTAGAAAAACCCAATCCAAACTTGCAAACCATATTAAGGATTTAGAAAGCCAAATTCTCTTTTGCCATAACCTCCATCAAAGAGTACTGTTATCTACTTATGCTGATGAAAAAACATCCAGAATCAACCTCCTGGAAAAGGTTAACGCAACCCTTCCAGATGATATTGCTGCAAGAATAAGAGAAAAAACTCTTTCTTGTTAGATAAAGGAGCGCTTAATGCTCAAAGCTCAATTTATCAGCTGGGCAACTGGTTTTCCCAAGTTGTTCCTGCCATCACATGCAGTAGACATCTCTTATATCGAGCAAGGCCTAGTCCAAAGATTTTCTTTATCCAAAGATGATTTTGAATTAATACAGCAGCTCCCTGCAATCGTGCGCCATGCCCTTCGCAACCTTGGAGTCACAAACAGACAGCTTCTTATCACAATTTCATCAAGTTTGGGAGAAAGATCTGAAATACGGTTTTATCAGCCTTATCAATTATGGAGCATCATGAATTTTGAAGAAAGAGATTTAATTTGCAAAAAATTCATTCCTTCTTTAAATGATTACGAACATCTCCTGTTTAATTATCCACCGCAGTGGTATGAATCTCATGAAGTTGCTACAAGGGAATACAGCTTAGAACGTCTCTAGCATTATGATTCAGCCTCTGATCAATATCAAAGATTTCTCAATTTAAGAGGACATCTCGAATTTGCAAGCCCATATAGATATGTTTGGTGTGACGGTTGGCGAGTAGTCTGTATTGCTGACGACCTTACAGAACAAACTACAGTTATACAGCCTCCTTCTAAATCTGGACGTCATGCATTAAATCAAATCCTCAATGCCTATGAAGATATTTCTTTTGACATTTCAGAAAAATCTCGTGAAGAATTAATCCAGTTATTTCATGGTGAAATAAGAAATAATAACTGGAATGATGAAGCAGAAAATACTGCAGAAATGACAGCATCCTTGCAAGAATAAAGCTTCCTTTCCTCCAGACGTATGCAATTCAATGCCACTAAATTTTCCACAAAGTATCTTGATGCACTTATGCAGATCTCCAACAGTCATCCAGAAGAATACGTGTTAAATGCATCCCTATCAAGCAAAGTTCCCGTACCCGCGACCACGGCCACGTGATACCGGCAAAAGCAACCACGTGTTGCTTTGGGACTTATTGGCACTTTCCATCCGGACTGCATCAAGCCTCTTTGAATTAAAAATTCAAGAAACAACTACAACAAAGTCAAAGAAAACGGCTAAAGCTAAAGCTTATCACATATAAAAATTCTTTGCATTAAATAATGAGCAAAAGTCAAAGCCTACAACTAGGCTATCCTACATAAAGCATTTAGATCACCTCTTTTACCGGGATTTGTAAAGCACATACTCCAGCGACACGTATGCCGCATGCTTCAATACAGTGAAACTTTTATCAGACAGATCAAATCCAGTGCCAGCACCACCTGCAGCATTTACGGATATACAGCAAATGAAATGAAAATCCAGATGACAGACACTTGTAACGAAATGCAAATTCAGTTTGTAATTACTATAAATAGGCCTATGCAGCCTCTTGCATAGGCAATAGTTGGAAACCAGTCCAAAAATTCAGTCCATCCATCTCTTCCCATACACCCTCCACCCTTCTGTCCCATTTTGGTATCAGAGCCAAGTTGGCCCCCGGGAGTGTGTCATCAAGTCCACTTGTAATCAGTTTTGATTATCAATAAAGTTGCTTTGTGAGTATTTCTTCACTTATCTTTGTATGTTGTGCTTTACTGTTGTTGTTTAAGGAATTGCTGATTCAGAAGTAAGAGAGTCAAAAGCCTTAATACTTAGTTGTGTGTTTGTTATTATTGAGAAATTTTAATCATATTACACCCGGAGCGCAGAGGTAGCCATTGTTATCGTCGTTGTCAGCCGTGTGAAGGCGTTTTAAGGCGTGTTGTTGGTGTGTAAATCCTCAAAGCGTTAGATACTCGCGGTGGATTTGGTTAAAATAACTCGGTAATACAAATTATGGCTAAGCTTATTAAGAAGATTGTACTTTCTTCTCCCTCATCATCAAATTCCTTATCTTCCATGTCTATTAAAAATAGTGAAGAAATTAGCTTTAATGATTTAGATCAAGTTATTTGTGACTGGACAATTCCAACTGTTCAAAAACATGAAGTTTATAAAATGGGAAATTTTCATGACTTGTTTATCCTTTTTATCAAGCTTCTCCATCTCACACATACAATCCCTCAGAAGCTGATTTCAATATAAATGTTATTGAAAGTTTTGAAATTAATAAAAAAATGTTAAAAAAGAATTTTGCCACTCATCCTTTGACAAAAGCTTTCTTTAAAAATATTTCTCCACAACATAAAGACTTCTTAAAAGAAAAGTGGTATAAATATATGTGTGATAATGAAAGAAACATTTATTTCTTTGATTGGCTTAAATTAGCCATGAAGAAAAGATATAATATTGAAGATTTATCCATAAATATGATAACAAAATTAAGTTCATCATGGATTATAGCCTCAACCAGTTCTTCTCCCCAAAGAACTGAAGAATCTATACATCTACCCCTACATCAAATTATTTATAAAGACACCTCAGCCGCACCCATAAAAGATTTTACAAAAATCCAAGGAGATAAAGGAAAATCTGACTTTGTTTACAAATCAGACTTATATCATGTTTTAGAACAAAATAATTATACAAATATCAACCTTCATACTATTGGTCAACAAACCAATAGAATTGAAGATAAAGTAGAATCTATTTTCAAAATCCATAAAGCATCCTCTTCTCAAAAAGTAATTAATACACAAACTTTAGGTTTTTAGGGTGAAATCCTAAGGGATATAAAGTTAGAAAAGAAACCTTTAAAATTTTCTGATGAACTCATTAATCAATTATCACACAGTTTTACTAACATAAAACTTCAAGAAAATAAAGATCAAAAAGCTGAAAAATCTATAAATGTTTTAGGCTCAACTTCTAAAAACTCTAATTCTGACTCCGATTCCGAAGCCATAGATTCTGAAGAAAATTCTCAAGAGGAACATCAAGATGATCAAAACCATCAAGAATCCCTTCAACTCAATAAAATATTTAAAAGACAAAAACCAATTGTTACTACAGCTAAAACAAGAAATTATTATCCACGACCGACTCCAGTTGATCTTCAATTCGAAGAACAAGCTACTTTAAATGGTCTTAAATTTGAAAGCTCATCAATATATGAATGGAGTGTAGACGGATTATCTGAATATCAAATCATCCAAGTATGCCAGCAAATGATGATATATGTTTCTACTATCATAGCTGCCGGTAATGATCACAAACATGTAGCAAATGCAGTTGTCCTTGGATTTACTGGACAATTAAATGGTTGGTGGGAAAAATATTTATCAGATATAGAAAGACAAGCTATTCTAAATGCCGTAAAAAGAGATCCATCCGGGAACCCTATCATTACCCCCCAAGGACAAATGATCTCTGATTCCATTTATATGCTTATTAGCAATATAATTAAACATTTTATTGGAAATTATATGAATGTAGAAGAAAAATTAAAAACTCAATTAATTAATTTATCATGTTCAAGATTATCTGATTTTCGTTGGTATACAGATGATTTCTTATCAAAACATTATACAATTGATTCAAGCAATTCCGAATTCTGGAAAGAAAAATTTATATCAGGTCTTCCTAAACTTTTTGCAGAAAAGGTTAGAGAAGAATTAATATCCGAAAATTATGGAAATTTGAATTATGCTATGTATACATATGGAGATTTAATCCAAAAAATTAATAAAGTTGGATTTTCATTGTGTAATGAAATCAAACTCAAACGGCAAATTGAAAATCAAAAAAGTATCAGCAAATATGAACTTGGAGACTTTTGTTATCAATTTGGCATGGAGCCATTAATTAGTCCTTCGAGCCAAAAGAAAAAGAACAATTTAAAAAGAAATTACCAACAAAGAAAATCTAAACAATTTGCAACACCACGATATTATATGCCCTCACGAAGATATCATAAAAAATCCTTTCATCGCAATCCTTATAAAGAAACAAACAAATCATTCATAAAAGAAAAACCATCTTCTTCTTACCATAAACAAAAACAAAAAGAAATATAGTGCTATAATTGCAAAGAAAAAGGCCATATAGCCCTTGATTGCCCACAATTAAAGGTTAAAACCGAAAAGGAATTAAAAACTATTTTAAAGGGATCCTCAGTAACATCAGCTACAGACAATTCTTCTGATACATGTCATTGCAAAATATTTGATAGTGAAATTCAGTATGAATCCGCTTCTTCTTCTTTATCCGTAAATATGCTCTCTGCTCCTGAAGACTTGGTACTAGAAATGTTTAAAGATCTTAAAGATGAAGAATTAAAAAATAAATATTTTAAAAAAAATCCAGACTATAAATAAAGGCAATAAAAAAGGAAAAGCTACTATACATACTTTACTTGAACAATTTAGTATTAAAACTGTTTTAGACAGATTAAGAGAACAAAATGTTCCTCCTCACCTGACAATTCCAGACCTTCATAAAGAAATTAATAATCAAAGGCAAGAAATAAATTTCTTAAAACAAAACTTAATTGAACTTTAAGACCTCAAACAAAGAGTTGAGAATCTTGAATTTCACATACTAAAAACTTATCAAGAAAATAATGAAAAAATTGAAAATGACGAAGACTATAATGACATTGAAAATCAAGAAAACTTTGATGATAGTTTAAAATTTTTCATAAATTCTTTATCCAGAAATCCATTTCAAAAATGGAAAACCCAAGTCACAATTCAGATCAAAAAATTCTCTATTAAGACCCTGTGCTTACTTGATAGTGGCGCAGATGTCAATGTCATAAGGGAAGGATTAATCCCGAGAAAATATTATCTAAAAACAAAAAATAAACTCAATCTAGCTACGGCTAATAAAAAACTCCTTATCAAATACAAATTAAATGATGTTTATGTCTGTAAAAACGAAATACACATAAAGACAAATTTCTTCCTAGGAAAGGATTTAAACAATGATGTTATCCTTGGAAATCCTTTTCTACAAATGTTACAGCCTTTTCAAATTGATTCTACAGGCCTTAAAACTGTCATAAATAATAAAGAATTAATTTTTTAGTTTGAATAATTAAATCCAGTCTCAAATAAAATCAATCATCCCTCTGATGACTTCATTTCAAATATTGCCATGTAATCCAGATTTCAGTTTTAAGTTCACATTCTTCTTCAGGGTTCCTTTGTCATTATGGCATCAAGTTCTAGCAAAAGCGAAGCCCCTCTTCTTGAATCCAGCTCTTCCTCTAGACCAACATCCCAACAAATGACCATTCCTTTTTTCAATCGAAGAGTATCCATCACCTCTCAAGAACTTATCAATGCTCATTGGAGTGCTATCCTTTCCAATAAAAGAAAAAATACTAGAAAAACCTTATCCAAAATTGTAACCGATATCAAGGATTTAAAAACCCAAATTCTGATGTGTCATAATATCCATCCAAGAGCACTGTTATCTACTTATGCTGATGAAAAAACATCTAGAATCAACCTCCTGGAAAAGGTTAACACAACCCTTCCAGATGATCTTGTTGCAAGGATAAGAGAAAAAACTCTTTCTTGTCAGATCAAGGAGCGCTTAATGTTCAAAGCGCAATATATCAGCTGGGCAACTGGTTTTCCAAAGTTGTTCCTGCCATCACATGCAGTAGACATCTCTTATATCGAGCAAGGCCTAGTCCAAAGATTTTCTTTATCCAGAGATGATTTTGAATTAATACAGCAGATCCCTGCAATTGTGCGCCATGCCCTTCGCAGTCTTGGAGTCACAAACATACAGCTTCTTATCACAATTTCATCAAGTTTGGGAGAAAGATCTGAAATATGGTTTTATCAACCTTATCAATTATGGAGCATCATGCAGTTTGAAGAAGGAGATTTAATTTGCAGGAAATGCAGTTCTTCTTTACATGATCAAGAACATCTTCTTTTTAATTATCCACCTCAATGGTATGAATCTCATGAAGTTGCTACAAGAGCATATAGCCTAGAACGTCTCCAGCAATATGATCCAGCCTCTGATCAGTATCAAAGATTTCTCAATTTAAGAGGACATCTTGAATTTGCAAGCACATATCGATATGTTTAGTGTGACGGTCGACGAGTAGTTTGCATTGCTGACGACCATGCAGAACAAACTACAGTCATACAGCATCCTTCTAAATCTGGACATAATGAATTAAATCAAATCCTCAATGCCTATGAAGGTATTTCTTTTGACATTACTAAAAAGTCTCATGAAGCATTAATCCAGTTATTTCATGGAGAAATGCAAAATAATAACTAGACAGATGAAGATAACGATGAAGATAAAGAGGATGAATAAATGAAAGAATCCGTGCCTGAATAAAGCTTCCGATATTGACACCTGTTATCCAGTGAAATAATGACTCCATCCTTATCACAAAGCTTCCAGAAGAAGACCACGTAGTCACGTGGTACACTTATCTAAATTTCCATCACCACCATTGCCATAAAGTGTCTTTATCTAGAAAGTACAAAACAAGGACATCCCTATTCATGAAGATGAAAAGCTTACCACGGTTCGAAGCTTCTTTGGAAAAGAAAAAGTCAACAAATGCGGCTTGCTACTATGCACCAAAAAGGTTATCCAATAAAAACAAGTTTGGATCTCTACCGGTGATAACATGTATATCCATACCAGTACGGAAACATAACACGTATGCCGTCTTGACGATTCAATCCAGACACATGGAATCCAGCCACATGCAGCAGCTTACCAGCATACAGTAAATGAAATGTATACACAGATGAAATTATGTTCTAATGAAATGTAAATTCAGTTTGAACATACTATAAATAGACATGCCCAGCTGCTTGTCAAGGCAACAGTTGGAAACCAGCCCTATCCAAAATCCAGTCCATCTCTTCCCATACACCATCTACCCTTCCATCCCATTTTGGTATCAAAGCTAAGTTGGCCCCCGGGAGTGTGTCATCAACTCCACTCGTAATCAGTTTTGATTATCAATAAAGTTGCTTTGTGAGTATTTCTTCACTTATTTTGGTTATGTTGTGCTTTACTGTTGTTGTTTAGGGAATTGCTGATTTAGAAGTAAGAGAGTCAAAAGTCTTAATACTTAGTTGTGTGTTTGTTATTATTGAGAAATTTTAATAAAATTCCGCCCAAAGCGCAGAGGTAGCCATTGTTATCGCCGTTGTTAAGCCGTGTGAAGGCGTTTTAAGGGGTGTTGTTGGTGTGTAAATCCTCAAAGCGTTAGATACTCGTGGTGGATTTGATTAAAATAACTCGGTAATACAAATTATTGCTAAGCTTATTAAGAAGCTTGTACTTTCTTCTTCCTCATTATCAAATTCCTTATCTTCCATGTCTATTAAAAATAGTGAAGAAATTAGCTATGATGATTTAGATCAAATTATTTGTGACTGGACAATTCCAACTGTCCAAAAACATGAAGTTTATAAAATGGGAAGTTTTCAATTAAAATCAAGTTATAAAATAAAAACTATTCAACGAACTAAATCCATTACTAGCAATATTCAGCATCGTTCTTTAATTAAGCCCCAAGAAATACAAGAATATGCTAAAACATTTAATTATATCCATTTTGGCTTAGTGCAAGTTGCTCTAAAGCCTCTAACAAGACTTGGACTGAGAACAGAAGCTTTCATGTATGTTCAAGATACAAGACATAAAAAATTCAGTGATTCATTAATAGGAATGGTTGAATCAAGTTTGGCTAATGGCCCTACTTTCTTCAACTGTTTTCCCAATTTCTCTGTTTCTCTTACTGATCTAGGTGCACATGAAGCCCTCACTTTAGCCATCCAGACAAAAGGTTTTGATATGAATCCTCATAATCAAAATCTCGCCCTCGTTTATAGAGTTTATTATAAACTCATGAATTCAGTTGTTTCAGGCATAGCCTATTCTAATCAAGCCAGAGGTATGACTACCTTATTCCAAACCAATTTAAAAAATAAAGTTAATATTCCCAAACTCATCCAATGGAATGATATTAATTTATCCGGTAAATGGCTTTTAGAAAATGCTCAACCAAAAAAACCCAAAGAAAATCAAGACATTGAAAACATAATTGAACATGAAGATGGAAGTGTTGAAATAAATTTCCAAATAGATTTTCGAAATACAACTCCTACAGTTTATCAACCCTCTAAAAAGTCTTATTCTCATCCTCCTTCTGTTGTTGGCTCTTCCATACAGGAACCACCTCATATAAATTTGAGGCCTACAGGACTTGTTTATCCTTTTTATCAAGCTTCTCCATCTCATACATACAATCCTTCAGAATCCGATTTCAATATAAATGTTATTGAAAGTTTTAAAACTGATAAAGAAATGTTAAAAAAGAATTTAGCCGCTCATCCTTTGACAAAAGCTTTCTTTAAAAATATTTCTCCAGAACATAAGGACTTCTTAAAAGAAAAATGGTACAAATATATGTATGATAATGAAAGAAACATTTATTTCTTTGATTGGCTTAAATTACCCATGAAGAAAAGGTATAATATTGAAGATTTATCCATAAATATGATAACAAAATTAAGTTCATCATGGATTATAGCTTCAACCAGTTCTTCTCCTCAAAGAACTGAAGAATCTATACATTTTCCTCTACATTAAATTATTTATAAAGATACTTCAACCGTACCCATAAAAGATGTTGCAAAAATCCAAGGAGATAAAGGTAAATCGGTCTTTGACTTATGTCATACAAATTCCTCATTTCAGTCTGATAACACATATTCTTCTCCTTTGTTCTCCTAAACGCTCTTTCAGCCCAAGAAGACATGCTTTTAGAAATGTTTAAAGACCTCAAAGAAGAAAAATTAAAAAATAAATATTTTGAGAAAATACAAAAAATAACCAAAGAAAATAAAAAAGAAAAATGTTCTATTCTAAGTGTATCTAAACAGCTTAACATGAAAAATGTATTAAGAAAGCAAAAAGCTTTTCCTCATATATCTTTACAAGATATTTATAAAGAAATTAATAATCAAAAGCAAGAAATAAAAGAATTAAAACAAAACTTAAATGAACTTCAAGAACTAAAACAACGTTTTGAGAATCTCGAATTTCAAAAGGATAAAGATAATATAAAGCAACAAGAAAACTTTGAGGGAAAGTTTGTAAATTCTGTAACAAAAAATCCACTCCAATCGTGGAAAACTCAAATTACAATTAAGATCAAGAACTTCTTTATTAAAGCACTCTGCTTACTAGATAGTGGCGCAGATGTTAATTTAATCAGAGAAGGATTAGTCCCAACAAAATATTATAAAAAAACCAAAAATAAACTCAACCTAGCAACTGCTAATAATAAACTTCATATTCATTATAAAGTAAATAATGTCCATATCTGTAAAAATGGAATGCGCATAAAAACTAATTGTCTTTTAAGAAAGAATTTAAATAATGATGTTATCCTTGGGAATCCCTTTCTACAACTTCTACAGCCTTTTCAAATTGATTCATCAAGCCTTAAAACTGTGAAAGACAATAAAGAATTACTTTTTGATTTTGTTGAGTCAACTCCCATGCAACGTATCAATATTATCCAAAATCAAATCTCATATAAAGAAAAACAAATTGCCTATCTTGAAGAAGATCTGAATTCTTTAAGAATAGAAGAAGGGTTATAAAAACCAGAATTTCAAAATGATTTAATACAATTTAAAAAATCTCTTGAAAAAGAATGTTGTTCTGACCTTCCTTTTGCCTTTTAGCACAGGAAACACCACACAGTTTCTCTTCCATATATTGATAATTTTGATGAATCCCAAATTCCTACCAAAGCTCGTCCTATTCAGATGAATAAAGATCTTGTCCAATTATGTACAAAAGAAATCAATGATCTTCTTGATAAAAAGCTTATTCAAAAATCACAATTTCCTTGGAGTTGTGCTGCGTTTTATGTAAATAAAGCACCTGAGCAAGAACGCGGTGTCCCTCGTCTTGTTATCAATTATAAGCCTTTAAATAAAGTTTTGAAATCCATAAGATATCCAATGCCAAATAAAACTGATCTAATTAATCGGCTAGCTGATGCCTTCCTTTTTTCCAAATTTGATCATAAATCAGGATTTTGGCAAATTCAAATTACTCCCGCAGACAGATATAAAACTGCTTTTATAGTCCCATTTGGCCATGACGAATGGAACGTTATGCCATTTGGTTTGAAAAATGCTCCCTCCGAATTTCAAAGAATTATGAATGATATTTTTAATCCATATCAAGATTTTACACTAGTCTATATCGATGACATTCTTGTGTTTTCAAAATCTATTTGTGACCATTGGAAACATTTAAATATTTTCAAAAAAGTTATTATCAAGAATGGACTTGTTTTATCTCAAAAGAAAATGAAGCTTTTTCAAACAGAAATTCAATTTCTTGGTTTTATAATTCAAAAAGGAACTATTTCTCCAATTTAAAGAGTTATTAAGTTTGCCTCTCAATTTCCTAATGAAATTTTGAATAAAGAACAATTACAACATTTTCTTGGCTACCTTAATTACGTCTCTGATTTTTATAAAGATCTTGCAAAGGAAAGAAAATTATTGCAGCTCCGTTTGACAAAACATCCAGCAGAATGGTCACCTGCCCATACAAAAGCTGTCCAAAAGATCAAGCAAAAAGTCAAAAATTTACCTTGCTTAACTATCCCTCATCCAGATTTATTAAAAATAGTTCAAACCGATGCCTCTGAAGTAGGTTTTGGTGGCATTCTCCTACAACAAAATGCTCTTGGAAAAGAAGAAGTCCTTTGTTTCACATCTGGAACATGGACACCCACACAACAGAATTATTCAACTATTAAAAAGGAAATCCTATCCATAGTCAATAGTATAATGAAGTTCCAAAGTGATTTATTAAATAAAAATTTTTTATTAAGAATAGATTGTAAATCTGCTAAAGAAATTTTAGAAAAAGATGTTAAACATCTTGTTGCTAAGCAAATCTTTGCTCGTTGGCAAGCTTTATTAGCTATATTTGATTTTGACATTGAGTATATTGCAGGCAAAAATAATTCCCTTCCTGACTTTTTATCTCGTGAGTTTTTACAGGGACAAAAGAATGAGGCCTCAGCAGATTAGACCTTTTAGGTCCCCTACTGATAAAGCTTATCCACTTATATCCAGAAAACCCAGTGGCAATTATCTTGAAAGATGGGGAGCAACCCATAATTCTAATATCCCTCAATTTCAAAACCCATCAAGCTCTGCATCCAGAAAACCTCAAGCGTCTCAAAACCAATATTTTATCCCAAAACCACCATTAAGAATGTTTACTTTAGATGACACATTTTATACAGAAACCTTTCCTATGGAACATATTATCCAGACCCTATTCGCTCCCGACCATTTCTTTTTTCAAACCCTTGATTATAAAACATATGAGCAAATCCTTATCTGAACTAGCAGCAGCACTATATACCATACTGATGGTACTAAAAACTCATATTTAAATGCTTTACCATCCCATATTAACATCCTATATTCAAAAATCAAGATTATGCATATCTTCTCAGGGAACAAATACTCACAAAGCAACTTTATTGATAACAATAAAGACTGATTACAAGTGGACTTGATGACACACTCCCGGGGGCCAACTTGGCTTTGATACCAAAATGGGACGGAAGGGTGGAGGGTGTATGGGAAGAGATGGATGGACTGAATTTTTGAACTGGTTTCCAACTGTTGCCCTGACAAGCAGCTAGACATGTCTATTTATAGTATGTTCAAACTGAATTTACATTTCATTACAACATAATTTCGTCTGTGTATACATTTCATTTACTGTATGCTGGTAAGCTGCTGCATGTGGTATTATTGCTAGATTCCAGGTGTCTGGATTGAATCGTCAAGACGGCATACGTGTTACGTTTCCGTAGTGGTATGGATATACATTGTAGCACCAGTAGAGATCCAAACTTGTTTTTATTGGCTAACCTTTTTGATGCATAGTAGCAAGCCGCATTTGTTGACATTTTCTTTTTCAAAGAACCTTTGAACCGTGGTAAGCTTCTCATATTCATGAATAGGGATGTCCTTGTTTCATACTTTCTAGATAAAGATGCTTTATGGCAATGGTGGAGATGGAAATTTAGATAAGTGCACCATGTGACTACGTGGTCTTCTTTTGGAAGATAAGGATGCAGTAATTATTTCACTGGATAACAGGTGTCCATATCAAGGATTCTTTCATTTATTCATCATCTTTATCTTCATCTTTGTCTTCATCAGTCCAGTTATTATTCTACATTTCTCCATGAAATAACTGGTCTAATTCTTCACGAGATTTTTCAGAAATGTCAAAAGAAATATCTTCATAGGCATTGAGGATTTGATGTAATTCATTATGTCCAGATTTAGAAGGATGCTGTATAACTATAGTTTGTTCTGCAAGGTCGTCAGCAATGCAAACTACTCTCCGACCATCACACCAGACATATCTATATGTGCTTGCAAACTCAAGATGTCCTCTTAAATTGAGAAATCTTTGATATTGATCAGAGGCTGGATCATAATGCTGGAGACGCTCTAAGCTATATTCTCTTGTAGCAACTTCATGAGATTCATACCATTGAGGTGGATAATTAAAAAGGAGATGTTCGTGATCATTTAAAGAAGAACTGCATTTCTTGAAAATTAAATCTCCTTATTCAAGATTCATGATGCTCCATAATTGATAAGGTTGATAAAACCGGATTTTAGATCTTTCTCCCAAGCTTGATGAAATTGTGATAAGAAGTTGTCTGTTTGTGGCTCCAAGGCTGCGAAGGGCGTGGCGCACGATTGCAGGGAGCTACTGTGTTAATTCAAAATCATCTCTGGATAAAGAAAATCTTTGGACTAAGCCTTGCTCCATATAAGAGATGTCTACTGCATGTGATGGCAGGAACAACTTGGGAAAGCCAGTTGCCCAGCTGATATATTGCGCTTTGAACATTAAGCGCTCCTTGATCTGATAAGAAAGAGTTTTTTCTCTTATTCTTGCAGCAATATCATCTGGAAGGGTTGTGTTAACCTTTTCCAGGAGGTTAATTCTGAATGTTTTTTCATCAGCATAAGTGGATAACAGTGCTCTTCGATGGATGTTATGACACATTAGAATTTGGGTTTCGAAATCCTTGATATGGGTTACAATTTTGGATATGGTTTTTCTAGTATTTTTTCTTTTATTGAAAAGGATAGCACTCCAATGAGCATTGATAAGTTCTTGAAAAGTGATGGATAATCCTGGATTAAAAAAAGGAATGGTCATTTGTTGGGATGTTGGTAGGGAGGAAGAGCTGGATTCATGAAGAGGCACTTTGCTTTTGCAAGAACTTGATGCCATAATGACAAAGGAACCCTATAGAAGAATGTGAACTGAAAATCTAGATTACATGGCAATATTTGAAATGAAGTCATCAGAGGGATGATTTATTTTATTTGAGACTGGATTTAATTATTCAAATTTTAATTATTCAAATTCCAAAATTAATTCTTCATTATTTATAACAGTTTTAAGGCCTGTAGAATCAATTTGAAAAGGCTGTAACATTTGTAGAAAAGGATTTCCAAGGATCACATCATTGTTTAAATCCTTTCCTAGAAAGAAATTTGTCTTTATGTGTATTTCGTTTTTATAGACATAAACATCATTTAATTTGTATTTTATAAGGAGTTTTTATTAGCCGTAGCTAGATTGAGTTTATTTTTTGTTGTTAGATAATATTTTCTCGGGATTAATCCTTCCTTTATGACATTGACATCTGCGCCACTATCAAGTAAGCACAGGGTCTTAATAGAGAATTTTTCGATCTGAATTGTGACTTGGGTTTTCCATTTTTAAAATGGATTTCTGGATAAAGAATTTATGAAAAATTTTAAACTGTCATCAAAGTTTTCTTGATTTTCAAAGTCATTATAGTCTTCGTCATTTTCAATTTTTCCATTATTTTCTTGATAAGTTTTTAGTATGTGAAATTCAAGATTCTCAACTCTTTGTTTGAGGTCTTGAAGTTCAATTAAGTTTTGTTTTAAGAAATTTATTTCTTGCCTTTGATTATTAATTTCTTTATGAAGGTCAGGAATTGTCAGGTGAGGAGGAACATTTTGTCCTCGTAATCTGTCTAGTATGGTTTTAATACTAAATTGTTCAGGTAAAGTATGTATAGTAGCTTTTCCTTTTTTATTGCCTTTATTTATAGTTTGGATTTTTTCGAAATATTTATTTTTTAATTCTTCATCTTTAAGATCTTTAAACATTTCTAGTACCAATTCTTCAGGAGCAGAGAGCATGTTTACGGATAAAGAAGAAGAAGCGGATTCATACTGAATTTTACTATCAAATATTTTGCAATGACATGTATCAGAAGAATTGTCTGTATCTGATTTTACTGAGGATCCCTTTAAAATAGTTTTTAATTCCTTTTCGGTTTTAACCTTTAATTATGGGCAATCGGGGCTATATGGCCTTTTTCTTTGCAATTATATCACAGTATTTCTTTTTGTTTTTATTTATGGTAGGAAGAAGATGGTTTTTCTTTTGTAAAAGATTTGTTTGTTTCTTTATAAGGATTGCGATGAAAGGATATTTTATGATAGCTTCGTGAGGGCATATAATATCGTGGTGTTACAAATTGTTTAGATTTTCTTTGTTGATAATTTCTTTTTAAATTGTTCTTTTTCTTTTGGCTCGAAGGACTAATTAATGGCTCCATGCCAAATTGATAACAGAAATCACCAAGTTCATATTTATTGATTCTTTTTGGATTTTCAATTTGCCGTTTGAGTTTGATTTCATTACATAATGAAAATCGAACTTTATTAATTTTTTGGATTAAATCTCCATATGTATACATAGCATAATTTAAATTTCCATAATTTTCAGATATTAACTCTTCTCTAACCTTTTCTGCAAAAAATTTAGGAAGACCTGATATAAATTTTTCTTTCTAGAATTCTGAATTGCTTGAATCAATTGTATAAAGTTTTGGTAAGAAAACATCTTTATACCAACGAAAATCAGATAATGTTGGGCATGATAAATTAATTAATTGAGTTTTTAATTTTTCTTCTACATTCATATAATTTTCAACAAAATGTTTAATTATATTGCTAATAAGCATATAAACGGAATCAGAGATCATTTGTCCTTGGGGGGTAATGATAGGGTTCCCGGATGGATCTCTTTTTACGGCATTTAGTATAGCTTGTCTTTTTATATCTGATAAATATTTTTCCCATCAACCATTTAATTGTCCAGTAAATCCAAGGACAACTGCATTTGCTGCATGTTTGTGATCATTACCAGCAGCTATGATAGTAGAAGCATATATCATCATTTGCTGGCATACTTGGATCATTTGATATTCAGATAATCTGTCTACACTCCATTCATATATTGATGAGCTTTCAAATTTAAGACCATTTAAAGTAGCTTGTTCTTCGAATTGAAGATCAACTGGAGTCGGTCGTGGATAATAATTTCTTGTTTTAGCTGTAGTAACAATTGGTTTTTGTCTTTTAAATATTTTATTGAGTTGAAGGGATTCTTGATGGTTTTGATCATTTTGATGTTCCTCTTGAGAATTCTCTTTAGAATCTATGGCTTCGGAATCGGAGCCAGAATTAGAGTTTTTAGAAGTTGAGCCTAAAACATTTATAGATTTTTTAGCTTTTTGATCTTTATTTTCTTGAAGTTTTATGTTAGTAAAACTGTGTGATAATTGATTAATGAGTTCATCAGAAAATTTAAGGGTTTCTTTTCTAACTTTATATCCCTTATGATTTCACCCTGAAAACCTAAAGTTTGTGTCCTAATTACTTTTTAGGAAGAGGATGCTTCATGGATTTTGAAAACAGATTCTACTTTATCTTCAATTCTATTGGTTTGTTGGCCAATAGTATGAAGGTTGATATTTGTATAATTATTTTGTTCTATAACATGACATAAGTCTGATTTGTAAACAAAGTCAGATTTTCCTTTATCTCCTTGGATTTTTGCAACATCTTTTATGGGTACGACTGAGGTGTCTTTATAAATAATTTGATGTAGGGGTGGATGTATAGATTCTTCAGTTCTTTGGGGAGAAGAACTGGTTGAAGCTATAGTCCATGATGAACTTAATTTTGTTATCATATTTATGGATGAATCTTCAATATTATATCTTTTCTTCATGGCTAATTTAAGCCAATCAAAGAAATAAATATTTCTTTCATTATCACACATATATTTATACCACTATTCTTTTAAGAAGTTTTTTTGTTCTAGAGAAATATTTTTAAAGAAAGCTTTTGTCAATGGATGAGCGGCTAAATTCTTTTTTAACATTTCTTTATCAATTTCAAAACTTTCAATAACATTTATATTGAAATCAGCTTTTGAGGAATTATATGTATGAGATGGAGAAGATTGATAAGAGGGATAAATAAGTCCTGTAGGCCTCAAATTTATATGAGGTGGCTGTATGGAAGATCCTACAACAGAAGGAGGATGAGAATAAGACTTTTTTGAGGGTTGATAAACTGTAGGAGTTGTATTTCGAAAATCTGTTTGGAAATTTATTTCAACACTTCCATCTTCATGTTCAATTATGTTTTCAATGTCTTGATTTTCTTTAGGTTTTTCTAGTTGTGCATTTTCTAAAAGCCATTTACCGGATAAATTAACATCATTCCACTGGATAAGTTTAGGAATATTAACTTTATTTTTTAAATTGGTTTGAAATAAGGTAGTCATACCTCTAGCTTGATTAGAATAGGCTATGCCTGGAACAACTGAATTCATGAGTTTTTAATAAACTCTATAAACGAGGGCGAGATTTTGATTATGAGGATTCATATCAAAACCTTTTGTCTGGATGGCTAAAGTGAGGACTTCATGTGCACCTGGATCTGTAAGAGAAACAGAGAAATTGGGAAAACAGTTGAAGAAAGTAGGGCTATTAGCCAAACTTGATTCAACCATTCCTATTAATGAATCACTGAATTTTTTATGTCTTGTATCTCGAACATACATGAGAGTTTCTGTTCTCAGTCCAAGTCTTGTTAGAGGCTTTAAAGCAACTTGCACCAAGCCAAAATGGATATAATTATATGTTTTAGCATATTCTTGTATTTCTTGGGGCTTAATTAAAGAAAGATGCTGAATATTGCTAGTAATGAATTCAGTTCGTTCCATAGTTTTTATTCTATAACTTGATTTTAATAGAAAACTTCTCATTTTATAAACTTCATGTTTTTGAACAGTTGGAATTGTCCAGTCACAAATAACTTGATCTAAATCATCATAGCTAATTTCTTCACTATTTTTAATAGACATGGAAGATAACGAATTTGATGATGAGGAAGAAGAAAGTACAAGCTTCTTAATAAGCTTAGCAATATTTTGTATTACCGAGTTATTTTAACCAAATCCACGACAAGTATCTAACGCTTTGAGGATTTACACGCCAACAACACACCTTAAAATGCCTTTACGCGGCTTAACAACGGCGATAACAATGGCTACCTCAGTGCTTCGGGCGGAATATGATTAAAATTTCTTAATAATAACAAACACACAACTAAGTATTATGACTTTTGACTCTCTTACTTCTGAATCAGCAATTCCTTAAACAACAATAGTAAAGCACAACATAACCAAAATAAGTGAAGAAATACTCGCAAAACAACTTTATTGATAATAAAAATGGATTACAAGTGGACTTGATAACACACCCCCGGGGTACAACTTGGCTTTGATACCAAAATGGGACGGAAGGGTGGAGGGTGTATGGGAAGAGATGGATGGACTAAATTTTTGGACTGGTTTCCAACTGTTGCCTATGCAAGAGGCTACATAGGCCTATTTATAGTAATTAGAAACTGAATTTACATTTCATTACAAGTGTCTGTCATCTGGATTTTCATTTCATTTGCTGTATATCCGTAAATGCTGCAGGTGGTGCTGGCACTGGATTTGATCTGTCTGAAAAAAGTTTCACTGTATTGAAGCATGCGGCATACGTGTCGCTGGAGTATGTGCTTTACAAATCCCGGTAAAAGAGGTGATCTAAATGCTTTATGTAGGATAGCCTAGGTGTAGGCTTTGACTTTTGCTTATTATTTAATGCAAAGAATTTTTATATGTGATAAGCTTTAGCTTTAGCCATTTTCTTTGACTTTGTTGTACTTGTTTTTTGAATTTTTAATTCAAAGAGGCTTGATGCAGTCCGGATGAAAAGTGCCGATAAGTCCCAAAGCAACACGTGGTTGCTTTTGCCGATATCACGTGGCCGTGGTCGCGGGTATGGGAACTTTGCTTGATAGGGATGCATTTAACACGTATTCTATTGGATGACTGTTGGAGATCTGCATAAGTGCATCAAGATACTTTGTGGAAAATTGAGTGGCATTGAATTGCATACGTCTGGAGGAAAGGAAGCTTTATTCTTGCAAGGATGCTGTCATCTCTGCAGTATTTTCTGCTTCGTCATTCTAGTTATTATTTCGTATTTCACCATGAAATAACTGGATTAATTCTTCACAAGATTTTTCTGAAATGTCAAAAGAAATATCTTCATAGGCATTAAGGATTTGATTTAATGCATGATGTCCAGATTTAGAAGGAGGCTGTATAACTGTAGTTTGTTCTGCAAGGTCGTCAACAATACAGACTACTTGCCGACCGTCACACCAAACATATCTATATGTGCTTGCAAATTTGAGATGTCCTCTTAAATTGAGAAATCTTTGATATTGATTAGAGGCAGGATCATAATGCTGGAGACGTTCTAAGCTATATTCCCTTGTAGCAACTTCATGAGATCTATACCACTGCGGTGGGTAATTAAACAAGAGATGTTCGTAATCATTAAAGAAGGAATGAATTTTTTGCAAGTTAAATCTCCTTCTTCAAAAGTCATGATGCTCCATAATTGATAAGGCTGATAAAACCATATTTCAGATCTTTCTCCCAAACTTGATGAAATTGTGATAAGAAGCTGTCTGTTTGTGACTCCAAGGCTGCGAAGGGCATGGCGCACAATTGCAGGGAGCTGCTGTATTAATTCAAAATCATCTCTGGATAAAGAAAATCTTTGGACTAGGCCTTGCTCGATATAAGAGATGTCTACTGCATGTGATGGCAGGAACAACTTGGGAAAACCAGTTGCCCAGCTGATAAATTGAGCTTTGAGCATTAAGCGCTCCTTTATCTGACAAAAAAGAGTTTTTTTTCTTATTCTTGCAGCAATATCATCTGGAAGGGCTGTGTTAACCTTTTCCAGGAGGTTGATTTTGGATGTTTTGTCATCAGCATAAGTAGATAACAGTGCTCTTTGATGGGGGTTATGGCATATGAGAATTTGGCTTTCTAAATCCTTAATATGGTTTACAAGTTTGGATAGGGTTTTTCTAGTATTTTTTCTTTTATCGGAAAGGATGGCACTCCAATGAGCATTGATAAGTTCTTGAGAGGTGATGGATACTCTTGGATTGAAAAAAGGAATGGTCATTTGTTGGGATGTTGGTCTGGAGGAAAAGCTGGATTCAAGAAGAGGGGCTTTGCTTTTGCTAGAACTTGATGCCATAATGACAAAGGAACCCTGGAGAAGAATGTGAACTTGAAACTGAAAATCTAGATTACATGGCAATATTTGAAATGAAGTCAGCTGAGGGATGATTTATTTTATTTGAGACTGGATTTAATTATTCAAATTCAAAAATTAACTCTTTATTATTTATGACAGTTTTAAGGCCTGTAGAATCAATTTGAAATGGCTGTAACATTTGTAGAAAAGGATTTCCAAGGATAACATCATTGTTTAAATCCTTTCCTAAAAAGAAATTAGTCTTTATGCAGATTTCATTTTTACAGACATTAACATCATTTAATTTGTATTTGATAAGGAGCTTTTTATTAGCCGTAACTAGATTGAGTTTATTTTTTGTTTTTAGATAATATTTTCTCGGGATTAGTCCTTCCCTTATGACATTGACATCTGCACCACTATCAAGTAAGCACAGGGTCTTGATAGAGAATTTTTTGATCTGAATGGTGACTTGGGTTTTCCATTTTTGAAATGGATTTCTGGATAACGAATTTATGAAAATTTTTAAGTTTTCATCAAAGTTTTCTTGATTTTCGATGTCATTATAGTCTTTTTCATTTTCAATTTTATCATGATTTTCTTAATAAGTTTTTAGTATGTGAAATTCAAGATTCTCAACTCGTTGTTTTTGAGGTCTTGAAGTTCAATTAAGTTTTGTTTTAAGAAATTTATTTCTTGCCTTTGATTATTAATTTCTTTATGAAGGTCTAGAATTGACAAGTGAGGAGGAACATTTTGCTCTCTTAATCTGTCTAAGACAGTTTTAATGCTAAATTGTTCAGGTAAAGTATTTATGTTAGTAGCTTTTCCTTTTTTATTGCCTTTATTTATTGTCTATATTTTTTCAAAGTATTTATTTTTTAATTCTTCATCTTTAAGATCTTTAAACATTTCTAGCACCAATTCTTCAGGGGCAGAGAGCATGTTTAAGTATAAAGAAGAAGAAGCAGATTCATACTGAATTTCACTATCAAATATTTTGCAATGACATGTATCAGAAGAATGAGAAAAAGAATTGTCTGTATCAGATGTTTCTGAGGGTCCTTTTAAAATAGTTTTGAGTTCTTTTTCTATTTTAACTTTTAGTTTTGGACAATTAGGGGCTATATGGCCTTTTTCTTTGCAATTATAGCACTGTATTTTTTTTGTTTTTGTTTAGGGTAGGAAGAAGGTGGATTTCCTTTCGTATAAAATTTGTTTGATTCTTTATAAGGATTTCGATGAAAGGATTTTTTATGATATCTTCTTAAAGGCATGTAATATCGTGGTGTTGAAAATTGTTTAGATTTTCTTTTTTGATGATTTCTATTTAAATTTTGCTTTTTCTTTTGGCTTGAAGGACTAATTAATGTTTCCATGCCAAATTGATAACAGAAATCACCAAGTTCATATTTACTGATTCTTTTTTGATTTTCAATTTGCCGTTTGAGTTTGATCTCATTGCATAATGAAAAGCCAACTTTATTAATTTTTTGGATTAGATCTCCATATGTATACATAGCATAATTCAAATTTCCATAATTTTTGGATATTAACTTTTCTCTAACATTTTCTGCAAAAAGTTTAGGAAGACCTGATATAAATTTTTCTTTCTAGAATTCTGAATTGCCTGAATCAATTGTATAAAGTTTTGATAAGAAAATATCTTTATACCAATGAAAATCAGATAATGTTGGGCATGATAAATTAATTAATTAAGTTTTTAATTTTTCTTCTACATTCATATAATTTCCAACAAAATGTTTAATTATATTGCTAATAAGCATATAAACGGAATCAGAGATCATTTGTCCTTGAGGGGTAATGATAGGATTTCCGAATGGATCTCTTTTTACTGCATTTAGAATAGCTTGTCTTTCTATGCATGATAAATATTTTTCCCACCAGCCATTTAATTGTCGAGTAAATCCAAGGACAACTGCATTTGCTGCATGTTTGTGATCATTACCAGCAGCTATGATAGTAGAAGCATATATCATCATTTGCTGGCATACTTGGATGATTTGATATTTAGATAATTCGTCTACACTCCATTCACATATTGATGAGCTTTCAAATTTAAAACATTTAAAGTAGCTTGTTCTTTGAATTGAAGATCAACTGGAGTTGGTCGTGGATAATAATTTTTTGTTTTATCTGTAGTAACAATTGGTTTTTGTCTTTTAAATATTTTATTGAGTTGAAGAGATTCTTGATGGTTTTGATCATCTTGATGTTCCTCTTGAGAATTTTCTTCAGAATCTATGGCTTCGGAATCGGAGCCAGAATTAGAGTTTTTAGAATTAGAGCCTAAAACATTTATAGATTTTTCTGCTTTTTGATCTTTATTTTCTTGAAGTTTTTTGTTAGTAAAACTGTGTGATAGTTGATTAATGAGTTCATCAGAAAATTTTAAAGGTTTCTTTTCTGACTTTATATCCCTTAGGATTTCACCTTGAAAACCTAAAGTTTGTGTCTTAATTACTTTTTGAGAAAAGGATGCCTCATGGATTTTGAAAATAGTTTCTACTTTATCTTTAATTCTATTGGTTTGTTGGCCAATAGTATGAAGGTTGATATTTGTATAATTATTTTGTTCTAAAATATGACATAAGTCTGATTTGTAAACAAAGTCAGATTTTCCTTTATCTCCTTGGATTTTTGCAACATCTTTTATGGGTATGGCTGAGGTGTCTTTATAAATGATTTGATGTAGGGGTGGATGTATAGATTCTTCAGTTTTTTGGGGAGAAGAACTGGTTGAAGCTATAATCTATGATGAACTTAATTTTGTTATCATATTTATATATAAATCTTCAATATTATATCTTTCTTCATGGCTAATTTAAGCCAATCAAAGAAATAAATGTTTCTTTCATTATCATACATATATTTGTGCCATTTTTATTTTAAGAAGTCTTTATGCTCAGAAGAAATATGTTTAAAAAAGGATTTTGTCAAAGGATGAGTGCCTAAATTCTTTTTTAACATTTCTTTATCTACTTTAAAACTTTCGAGAACATTTATGTTAAAATCGGATTCTGAAGGATTGTATGTATGAGATGGAGAAGCTTGATAGGAAGGATAAACAAGTCCTGTCGGCCTCAAATTTATATGAGGTGGTTCCTGTATAGTTTTTATTTTATAACTTGATTTTAATTGAAAACTTCCAATTTTATAAACTTCATGTTTTTGAACAGTTGGAATTATCCAGTCATAAATAACTTGATCTAAATCATCATGGCTAATTTCTTCACTATTTTTGATAGACATGGAAGAGAAGGAATTTGATGATGAGAAAAAAGAAAGTACAAGCTTCTTAATAAGCTTAGCCATAATTTGTATTACCGAGTTATTTTAACCAAATCCACCACGAGTATCTAACGCTTTAAGGATTTACACACCAACAACACGCCTTAAAACGCCTTCACACGGCTTAACAACGGCGATAACAATGGCTACCTCTACGCTCCGGGCAGAATATGATTAAAATTTCTCAATAATAAAAAACCAACAACTAAGTATTAAGACTTTTGACTCTCTTACTTCTGAATCAGCAATTCCTTAAATAACAATAGTAAAGCACAACATAACCAAAATAAGTGAAGAAATACTCACAAAACAACTTTATTGATTATCAAAACTGATTACAAGTGGACTTGATGACACACTTCCGGGGGCCAACTTGGCTCTGATACCAAAATGGGACAGAAAGGTGGAGGGTGTATGGGAAGAGATGGATGGACTGAATTTTTGGACTGGTTTCCAACTGTTGTCTTGACAAGCAGCTGGACATGCCTCTTTATAGTAATTTCAAACTGAATTTACATTTCATTACAACTTTATTTCAAATGTTTTTACATTTCATTTACTGTATGCTGAGAAGCTGCTGCATGTAGTATTGCTGGCGCTGGATTCCATGAGTTTGAATTGAATGGCCAAAATGACATACGTGTTACGTTTCCGTACGGTTATGGATATGCATGTTAGCACCAGTAGTGGTTATTGGATAACTTCATAGAGCAAGCCACAATTGTTGACTTTTTCTTTGAATAAGAACCTTTGAACCGTGGTAAGCTTCTTATCTTCATGAAAAAGGATGTCCTTGTTTTGTACTTTATAGATAAAGATGCTTTATGGCAATGCGGGTGATCAAACTTTAGATAAGTGCACCCGTGACTACGTGGTCTTCTTCTGGATGATAAGGATGCAGTAATTATTTCATTGGATAACAGGTGTCCATATCAAGGATTCTTTCATTTATTCATCATCTTTATCTTCATCTTTGTCTTCATCAGTCCAATTATTATTCTGCATTTCTCCATGAAATAACTGGGCTAATTCTTCATGAGATTTTTCAGAAATGTCAAAAGAAATATCTTCATAGGCATTGAGGATTTGATGTAATTCATTATGTCCAGATTTGATGTAATTCATTATGTCCAGATTTAGAAGGATGCTGTATAACTGTAGTTTGTTCTGCAAGGTCGTCAGCAATGCAAACTACTCTCCGACCATCACACCAGACATATCTATATGTGCTTGCAAACTCAAGATGTCCTCTTAAATTGAGAAATCTTTGATATTGATCAGAGGCTGGATCATAATGCTGGAGACGCTCTAAGCTATATTCTCTTGTAGCAACTTCATGAGATTCATACCATTGAGGTGGATAATTAAAAAGGAGATGTTCGTGATCATTTAAAGAAGAATTGCATTTCTTGAAAATTAAATCTCCTTATTCAAGATTCATGATGCTCCATAATTGATAAGGTTGATAAAACCGGATTTTAGATCTTTCTCCCAAGCTTGATGAAATTGTGATAAGAAGTTGTCTGTTTGTGGCTCCAAGGCTGCGAAGGGCGTGGCGCACGATTGCAGGGAGCTACTGTGTTAATTCAAAATCATCTCTGGATAAAGAAAATCTTTGGACTAAGCCTTGCTCCATATAAGAGATGTCTACTGCATGTGATGGCAGGAACAACTTGGGAAAGCCAGTTGCCCAGCTGATATATTGCGCTTTGAACATTAAGTGCTCCTTGATCTGACAAGAAAGAGTTTTTTCTCTTATTCTTGCAACAATATCATCTGGAAGGGTTGTGTTAACCTTTTCTAGGAGGTTGATTCTGGATGTTTTTTCATCAGCATAAGTGGATAATAGTGCTCTTTGATGGATGTTATGACACATTAGAATTTGAGTTTCTAAATCCTTGATATGGGTTACAATTTTGGATAAGGTTTTTCTAGTTTTTTTTTCTTTTATTGGAAAGGATAGCACTCTAATGAGCATTGATAAGTTCTTGAGAAGTGGTGGATAATCCTGGATTAAAAAAAAGGAATGGTCATTTGTTGGGATGTTGGTATGGAGGAAGAGCTGGATTCATGAAGAGGCGCTTTGCTTTTGCAAGAACTTGATGCCATAATGACAAAGGAACCCTATAGAAGAATGTGAACTGAAAATCTGGATTACATGGCAATATTTGAAATGAAGTCATCAGAGGGATGATTTATTTTATTTGAGACTGGATTTAATTATTCAAAATTTAGTTATTCAAATTCAAAAATTAATTCTTTATTATTTATGACAGTTTTAAGGCCTGTAGAATCAATATGAAAAGGCTGTAACATTTGTTGAAAAGGATTTCCAAGGATAACATCATTGTTTAAATCCTTTCCCTAAAAGAAATTTGTCTTTATGTGTATTTCATTTTCACAGACATAAACATCATTTAATTTGTATTTGATGAGGAGTTTTTTATTAGCAGTAGCTAGATTGAGTTTATTTTTTGTTGTTAGATAATATTTTCTCGAGATTAATCCTTCCCTTGTGACATTGACATCTGCGCCACTATCAAGTAAGCATAGGGTCTTAATAGAGAATTTTTTGATCTGAATGGTGACTTGGGTTCTCCATTTTTGAAATGGATTTTTGGATAAAGAATTTATGAAATTTTTTAAACTGTCATCAAAGTTTTCTTGATTTTCAATGTCATTATAGTCTTTGTTATTTTCAATTTTTCCATTATTTTCTTGATAAGTTTTTAGTATGTGAAATTCAAGATTCTCAACTCTTTGTTTGAGGTCTTGAAGTTCAATTAAGTTTTGTTTTAAGAAATTTATTTCTTGCCTTTGATTATTAATTTCTTTATGAAGGTCAGGAATTGTCAGGTGAGGAGGAACATTTTGTTCTCGTAATCTGTCTAGTACAGTTTTAATACTAAATTGTTCAGGTAAAGTATGTATTATAGCTTTTCCTTTTTTATTGCCTTTATTTATGGTCTGGATTTTTTCAAAATATTTATTTTTTAAGTCTTCATCTTTAAGATCTTTAAACATTTCTAATACCAATTCTTCTGGGGCAGAGAGCATGTTTAAGGATAAAGAAGAAGAGGCTGATTCATACTGAGTTTCACTATCAAATATTTTGCAATGACTTGTATCAGAAGAATTGTCTGTATCTGATGTTACTGAGGATCCTTTTAAAATAGTTTTTAATTCTTTTTCAGTTTTAACCTTTAATTGTGGGCAATCAGGGGCTATATGGCCTTTTTCTTTGCAATTATAGCACTGTATTTCTTTTTGTTTTTGTTTATGGTAGGAAGAAGATGGTTTTTCTTTTGGAAAAGATTTGTTTGTTTCTTTATAAGGATTGCGATGAAAGGATTTTTTATGATAGCTTCGTAAGGGCATATAATATCGTGGTGTTGCAAATTGTTTAAAATTTCTTTGTTGGTAATTTCTTTTTAAATTGTTCTTTTTCTTTTGGCTCGAAGGACTAATTAATGGCTCCACGCCAAATTGATAACAGAAATCACCAAGTTCGTATTTACTGATTCTTTTTTTATTTTCAATTTGCCGTTTGAGTTTAATTTCATTACACAATGAAAATCCAACTTTATTAATTTTTTGGATTAAATCTCCATATGTATACATAGCATAATTCAAATTTTCATAATTTTCAGATATTAACTCTTCTCTAACATTTTCTACAAAAAGTTTAGGAAGACCAGATATAAATTTTTCTTTCCAGAATTCTGAATTGCTTGAATCAATTGTATAAAGTTTAGATAAGAAAATATCTTTATACCAACGAAAATCTGATATTGTTGGGCATGATAAATTAATTAATTGAGTTTTTAATTTTTCTTCTACATTCATTTAATTTCCAACAAAATGTTTAATTATATTGCTAAGAAGCATATAAACGGAATCAAGGATCATTTGTCCTTGAGGGGTAATGATAGGATTTCCGGATAGATCTCTTTTTACTGCATTTAGAATAGCTTGTCATCAAGTCCACTTGTAATCAGTCTTTATTGTTATCAATAAAGTTGCTTTGTGAGTATTTCTTCACTTATTTTTATTATGTTGTGTTTTACTGTTGTTGTTTAAGGAATTGCTTATTCAGAAGTAAGAGAGTCAAAAGTCTTAATACTTAGTTGTGTGTTTGTTATTATTGAGAAATTTTAATCATATTCCGCCTGGAGCGCAGAGGTAACGATTGTTATCACCATTGTTAAGCCGTGTGAAGGCGTTTTAAGGCGTGTTGTTGGTGTGGAAATCCTCAAAGCGTTAGATACTCGTGGTGGATTTCGTTAAAATAGCTCGGTAATACAAATTATGGCTAAGCTTATTAAGAAGCTTGTACTTTCTTCTTCCTCATCATCAAATTCCTTATCTTCCATGTCTATTAAAAATAGTGAAGAAATTAGCTATGATGATTTAGATCAAGTTATTTGTGACTGGACAATTCCAACTATTCAAAAACATGAAGTTTATAAAGTGGGAAGTTTTCAATTAAAATCAAGTTATAAAATAAAAACTACTGAACGAACTGAATCCATTACTAGTAATATTCAGCATCTTTCCTTAATTAAGCCCCATGAAATAAAAGAATATACTAAAACATATAATTATATCCATTTTGGCTTGGTGCAAGTTGCTCTAAAGCCTTTAACAAGACTTGGACTTAGACCAGAAGCTCTCATCTATGTCCAAGATACAAGACATAAAAAATTTAGTGATTCATTAATAGGAATGGTTGAATCAAGTTTGGCTAATGGCCCTACTTTCTTCAACTGTTTTCCTAATTTCTCGGTTTCTCTTACAGATCCAGGTGCACATGAAGCCCTCACTTTAGCCATCCAGACAAAAGGTTTTGATATGAATCCTCCTAATTAAAATCTCGCCCTTGTTTATAGAGTTTATTATAAAATCATGAATTCAGTGGTCCCAGGCATAGCCTATTCAAATCAAGCTAAAGGTATGACTACCTTATTCCAAACCAATTTAAAAAATAAAGTTAATATTCCCAAACTCATACAGTGGAATGATATCAATTTATCAGGTAAATGGCTTTTAGAAAATGCTCAACTAGAAAAATTTAAAGAAAATCAAGACATAGAAACGATAATTGAACATGAAGATGGAAGTGTTGAAATAAATTTCCAAACAGATTTTCGAAATACAACTCCTACAGTTTATCAACCCTTTAAAAAGTCTTATTCTCATCCTCCTTCTGTTGTAGGCTCTTCCATACAGAAACCACCTCATATAGATTTGAGGCCTACAGGACTCGTTTATCCTTCTTATCAAGCTTCTCCATCCCATGCATACAATCCTTCAGAATCCGATTTCAATATAAATGTTCTTGAAAGTTTTGAAGTTGATAAAGAAATGTTAAAAAAGAATTTAGCCACTCATCCTTTAACAAAATCGTTCTTTAAATATATTTCACCAGAACATAAAGACTTCTTAAAAGAAAAATGGTACAAATATATGTGCGATAATGAAAGAAACATTTATTTCTTTGATTGGCTTAAATTAGCCATGAAGAAATGATATAATATTGAAGATTTATCCACAAATATGACAACAAAATTAAGTTCATCATGAATTATAGCTTCAACCAGTTCTTCTCCCAAAAAAACTAAAGAATCTATACATCCACCCCTACATCAAATTATTTATAAAGACACCTCAGCCGTACCCATAAAAGATGTTGCAAAAATCCAAGGAGATAAAGGAAAATCTGACTTTGTTTACAAATCAAACTTATGTCATGTTCTAGAACAAAATAATTATACAAATATCAACCTTCATACTATTGGTCAACAAACCAATAGAATTGAAGATAAAGTAGAATCTATTTTCAAAATCCATGAAGCATCCTCTTCTCAAAAAGTAATTAAGACACAAACTTTAGGTTTTCAGGGTGAAATCCTAAGGGATATAAAGTTATAAAAGAAACCTTTAAAATTTTTTGATGAACTCATAAATCAATTATCAGACAGTTTTACTATCATAGAACTTCAAGAAAATAAAGATCAAAAAGCTGAAAATTCTATAAATGTTTTAGGCTCAACTTCTAAAAATTCTAATTCTGGCTCCGATTCCGAAGCCATAGATTCTGAAGAAAATTCTCAAGAAGAACATCAAGATGATCAAAACCATCAAGACTCTCTACAACTCAAAAAAATATTTAAAAGACAAAAACCAATTGTTACTACAGCTAAAATAAGAAATTATTATCCACGACCGACTCCAGTTGATCTTCAATTCGAAGAACAAACTACTTTAAATGGTCTTAAATTTGAAAGCTCATCAATATATGAATGGAGTTTAGATGGATTATCTGAATATCAAATCATCCAAGTATGCCAGCAAATGATGATATATGCTTCTACTGTCATAGCTGCCGGTAATGATCACAAACATGTAGCAAATGCAGTTGTCCTTGGATTTACTGGACAATTTAATGGCTGGTTGGAAAAATATTTATCAGATATAGAAAGACAAGCTATTCTAAATGCAATAAAAAGAGATCCATCCGAAAATCCTATCATTACCCCTCAAGGACAAATGATCTCTGATTCCGTTTATATGCTTATTAGCAATATAATTAAACATTTTGCTGGAAATTATATGAATGTAGTAGAAAAATTAAAAACTCAATTAATTAATTTATCATGTCTAACATTATCTAATTTTCATTGGTATAAAGATGTTTTCTTATCAAAATTTTATACAATTGATTCAAGCAATTCCGAATTCTAGAAAGAAAAATTTATATCAGGTCTTCCTAAACTTTTTACAGAAAAGGTTAGAGAAGAATTAATATTTGAAAATTATTGAAATTTGAGTTATGCTATGTATACATATGGAGATTTAATCCAAAAAATTAATAAAGTTGGATTTTCATTGTGTAATGAAATCAAACTCAAACGGCAAATTGAAAATCAAAAAAGTATGAGCAAATATGAACTTGGAGACTTTTGTTATCAATTTGGCATAGAGCCATTAATTAGTCGTTCGAGCCAAAAGGAAAAGAACAATTTAAAAAGAAATTACCAACAAAGAAAATCTAAACAATTTGCAGCACCACGATATTATATGCCCTCACGAAGATATCATAAAAAAATCCTTTCATCGCAATCCTTATAAAGAAACAAACAAATCTTTTATAAAAGAAAAACCATCTTCTTCTTACCATAAACAAAAACAAAAAGAAATACAGTGCTATAATTGCAAAAAAAAAGGCCATATAGCCCCTGATTGCCCACAATTAAAGGTTAAAACCGAAAAGGAATTAAAAACTATTTTAAAGAGATCCTCAGTAACAATAGATACAGACAATTCTTCTGATACATGTCATTGCGAAATATTTGATAGTGAAATTCAGTATGAATCCGCTTCTTCTTCTTTATCCGTAAACATGCTCTCTGCTCCTAAAGAATTGGTACTAGAAATGTTTAAAGATCTTAAAGATAAAGAATTAAAAAATAAATATTTCAAAAAAATCTAGACTATAAATAAATGCAATAAAAAAGGAAAAGCTACTATACATACTTTACCTAAACAATTTAGTATAAAACTGTTTTAGACAGATTAAAAGAACAAAATGTTCCTCCTCACCTGACAATTCCAGACCTCCATAAAGAAATTAACAATCAAAGGCAAGAAATAAATTTCTTAAAACAAAACTTAATTGAATTTCAAGACCTCAAACAAAGAGTTGAGAATCTTGAATTTCACATACTAAAAACTTATCAAGAAAATAATGGAAAAATTGAAAATGACGAAGACTATAATGACATTGAAAATCAAGAAAACTTTGATGACAGTTTAAAAAATTTCATAAATTCTTTATCCAAAAATCCATTTCAAAAATGGAAAACCCAAGTCACAATTCAGATAAAAAAATTCTCTATTGAGACCCTGTGCTTACTTGATAGTGGCGCAGATGTCAATGTCATAAGGGAAGGATTAATCCTGAGAAAATATTATCTAAAAACAAAAAATAAACTCAATCTAGCTACGGCCAATAAAAAACTCCTTATGAAATACTAATTAAATGATGTTTATGTCTGTAAAAACGAAATACACATAAAGACAAATTTCTTTCTAGGAAAGGATTTAAACAATGATGTTATCCTTGGAAATCCTTTTCAACAAATGTTACAGCCTTTTCAAATTGATTCTACAGGCCTTAAAACTGTCATAAATAATAAAGAATTAATTTTTGAATTTGAATAATTAAATCCAGTCTCAAATAAAATCAATCATCCCTCTGATGACTTCATTTCAAATATTGCCATGTAATCCAGATTTCAGTTTTAAGTTCACATTCTTCTCCAGGGTTCCTTTGTCATTATGGCATCAAGTTCTAGCAAAAGCAAAGCCCCTCTTATTGAATCCAGCTCTTTCTCTAGACCAACATCCCAACAAATGACCATTCCTTTTTTCAATCCAGGATTATCCATCACCTCTCAAGAACTTATCAATGCTCATTGGAGTGCTATCCTTTCCAATAAAAGAAAAAATACTAAAAAAACCTTATCCAAAATTGTAACCCATATCAAGGATTTAGAAACCCAAATTCTGATGTGTCATAACATCCATCAAAGAGCACTGTTATCTACTTATACTGATGAAAAAATATCCAGAATCAACCTCTTGGAAAAGGTTAACACAATCCTTCCAGATGATCTTGCTGCAAGGATAAGATAAAAAACTCTTTCTTGTCAGATCAAGGAGCGCTTAATGTTCAAAGCGCAATATATCAGCTGGGCAATTGGTTTTCCCAAGTTGTTCCTACCATCACATGCAGTAGACATCTCTTATATCGAGCAAGGCCTAGTCCAAAGATTTTCTTTATCCAAAGATGATTTTGAATTAATACAGCAGCTCCCTGCAATTGTGCACCATGCCCTTCGCAGTCTTGGAGTCACAAACAGACAGCTTCTTATCACAATTTCATCAAGTTTGGGAGAAAGATCTGAAATACGCTTTTATCAGCCTTATCAATTATGGAGCATCATGCAGTTTGAAGAAGGAGATTTAATTTGCAAGAAATGCAGTTCTTCTTTACATGATCACGAACATCTTCTTTTTAATTATCCACCTCAATGGTATGAATCTCATGAAGTTGCTACAAGAGCATATAGCCTAGAACGTCTCCAGCAATATGATCCAGCCTCTGATCAGTATCAAAGATTTCTCAATCTAAGAGGACATCTTGAATTTGGAAGCACATATCGATATGTTTGGTGTGACGGTCGGCGAGTAGTTTGCATTGCTGATGACCTTGCAAAACAAACTACAGTCATACAGCATCCTTCTAAATCTGGACATAATGAATTAAATCAAATCCTCAATGCTTATGAAGATATTTCTTTTGACATTACTGAAAAGTCTCGTGAAGCATTAATCCAGTTATTTCATGGAGAAATGCAAAATAATAACTGGACTGATGAAGATAAAGAGGAAGATAAAGAGGATGAATAAATGAAAGAATCCGTGCCCGAATAAAGCTTCCGATATTGACACCTGTTATCCAGTGAAATAATGACTCCATCCCTATCACAAAGCTTCCAGAAGAAGACCACGTAGTCACGTGGTACACTTATCTAAATTTCCATCACCACCATTGCCATAAAGCGTCTTTATCTAAAAAGTACAAAACAAGGACCTCCCGATTCATGAAGATGAGAAGCTTACCACGGTTCAAAGGTTCTTTGAAAAAGAAAAAGTCAACAAATGCGGCTTGCTACTATGATCAAAAAGGTTATCCAATAAAAACAAGTTTAGATCTCTATTGGTGATAACAAGTATATCTATACTAGTATGGAAACGTAACACGTATGCCGTCCTGACGATTCAATCCAGACACATGGAATCCAGCCACATGCTGCGGCTTACCAGCATACTGTAAATGAAATGTATACATAGACAAAATTATGTTGTAATGAAATGTAAATTCAGTTTGAACATACTATAAATAGACATGTCCAGCTGCTTGTCAAGGCAACAGTTGGAAACCAGTCCTTTCCAAAAATTCAGTCCATCCATCTCTTCCCATACACCCTCCACCCTTCCATCCCATTTTGGTATCAAAGCCAAGTTGGCCCCCGGGAGTGTGTCATCAAGTCCACTTGTAATCAGTTTTGATTATCAATAAAGTTGCTTTGTGAGTATTTCTTCACTTATTTTGGTTATGTTGTGCTTTACTGTTGTTGTTTAAGGAATTGCTGATTCAGAAGTAAGAGAGTCAAAAGTCTTAATACTTAGTTGTGTGTTTGTTATTATTGAGAAATTTTAATCATATTCCGCCCGGAGCATAGAGGTAGCCATTATTATCGCCGTTGTCAGCCGTTTGAAGGCGTTTTAAGGCATGTTGTTGGTGTGTAAATCCTCAAAGCGTTAGATACTCGTGGTGGATTTCGTTAAAATAACTCGGTAATACAAATTATGGTTAAGCTTATTAAAAAGCTTGTACTTTCTTCTTCCTTATCATCAAATTCCTTATCTTCCATGTATATTAAAAATAGTGAAGAAATTAGCTATGATGATTTAGATCAAGTTATTTGTGACTAAACAATTCCAACTGTTCAAAAACATGAAGTTTATAAAATGGGAAGTTTTCAATTAAAATCAAGTTATCAAATAAATGATATTAATTTATCTAGTAAATGGCTTTTAGAAAATGCTCAACCAGAAAAACCTAAAGAAAATCAAGACATTAAAAACATAATTGAACATGAATATGGAAGTGTTGAAATAAATTTCCAAACAGATTTTTGAAATACAACTCCTACAGTTTATTAACCCTCTAAAAAGTCTTATTCTCATCCTCCTTTTGCTGTAGGATCTTCCATACAGGAACCACCTCATATAAATTTAAGGCCTACAGGACTTGTTTATCCTTCTTATCAAGTTTCTCCATCTCATACATACAATCCCTCAGAAGCATATTTCAATATAAATGTTATTGAAAGTTTTGAAATTGATAAAGAAATGTTAAAAAAGAATCTAGCTGCTCATCCTTTGACAAATGCTTTCTTTAAAAATATTTCTCCAGAACATAAAGACTTCTTAAAAGAAAAGTGGTATAAATATATGTGTGATAATGAAAGAAACCTTTATTTCTTTGATTGGCTTAAATTAGCCATGAAGAAAAGGTATAATATTGAAGATTTATCCATAAATATAATAACAAAATTAAGTTCATCATGGATTATAGCTTCAACCAGTTCTTCTCCTCATAGAATTAAAGAATCTATACATCCTCCCCAAAATCAAATTATTTAAAAAGACACCTCAGCCGTACCAATAAAAGATGTTGCAAAAATCCAAGGAGATAAAGGAAAATCTAACTTTGTTTACAAATCAGACTTATGTCATGTTTTAGAACAAAATAATTATACAAATATCAACCTTCATACTATTGGTCAACAAACCAATAGAATTGAAGATAAAGTAGAATCTATCTTCAAAATCCATGAAGCATCCTCTTCTTAAAAAGTAATTAAGACAAAAACTTCAGGTTTTCAGGGTGAAATCCTAAGGGATATAAAGTTAGAAAAGAAACCTTTAAAATTTTATGATGAACTCATTAATCAATTATCACACAATTTTACTAACATAAAACTTCAAGAAAATAAAGATCAAAAAGCTGAAAAATCTATAAATGTCTTTGGCTCAACTTCTAAAAATTCTAATTCTGGCTCCGATCCCGAAGCCATAGATTCTGAAGAAAATTCTCAAGAGGAACATCAAGATGATCAAAACCATCAAGACTCTCTACAAATCAATAAAATATTTAAAAGACAAAAACCAATTGTTACTATAGCTAAAACAAGAAATTATTATCCATGACCGACTCCAGTTGATCTTCAATTCGAAGATCAAGCTACCTTAAATGGTCTTAAATTTGAAATCTCATCAATATATGAATGGAGTGTAGACGGATTATCTGAATATCAAGTCATCCAAGTATGCCAGCAAATGATGATATATGCTTCTACTATCATAGCTGCCGGTAATGATCACAAACATGCCGCAAATGCAGTTGTCCTTGGATTTACTGAACAATTAAATGGTTGGTGGGAAAATATTTATCAGATATAGAAAGACAAGCTATTCTAAATACCGTAAAAAGAGATCCATTCGGGAACCCTATCATTACCCCCTAAGGACAAATGATCTCTGATTCCGTTTATATGCTTATTAACAATATAATTAAACATTTTGTTAGAAATTATATGAATGTAGAAGAAAAATTTAAAACTCAATTAATTAATTTATCATGTCCAACATTATCTGATTTTCGTTGGTATAAAGACGTTTCCTTATCAAAACTTTATACAATTGATTCAAGCAATTCTGAATTCTGGAAAGAAAAATTTATATCAGGTCTTCCTAAACTTTTTGCAGAAAAGGTTAGAGAAGAATTAATATCCGAAAATTATGGAAATTTGAACTATGCTATGTATACATATGGAGATTTAATCCAAAAAGTTAATAAAGTTGGATTTTCATTGTGTAATGAAATCAAACTCAAACGGCAAATTGAAAATCAAAAAAGTATGAGCAAATATGAACTTGGAGACTTTTGTTATCAATTTGGCATGGAGCCATTAATTAGTCCTTCGAGCCAAAAGAAAAAGAACAATTTAAAAAGAAATTACCAACAAAGAAAATCTAAACAATTTGCAACACCACGATATTATATGCCCTCACGAAGATATCATAAAAAATCCTTTCATCGCAATCCTTATAAAGAAACAAACAAATCTTTTATAAAAGAAAAACCATCTTCTTCCTACCATAAACAAAAACAAAAAGAAATACAATGCTATAATTACAAAGAAAAAGGCCATATAGCCCCTAATTGCCCACAATTAAAGGTTAAAACCGAAAAGGAATTAAAAACTATTTTAAAGGGATCCTTAGTAACATCAGATACAGACAATTCTTCTGATACATGTCATTGCAAAATATTTGATAGTGAAATTCAGTATGAATTTGCTTCTTCTTCTTTATCCGTAAACATGCTCTCTGCTCCTGAAGACTTGGTACTAGAAATGTTTAAAGATCTTAAAGATGAAGAATTAAAAAATAAATATTTCAAAAAAATCCAGACTATAAATAAAGGCAATAAAAAAGGAAAAGCTACTATACATACTTTACCTAAACAATTTAGTATTAAAACTGTTTTAGACAGATTAAGAGAACAAAATGTTCCTCCTCACCTGACAATTCCAGACCTTTATAAAGAAATTAATAATCAAAGACAAGAAATAAATTTCTTAAAACAAAACTTAATTGAACTTCAAGACCTCAAACAAAGAGTTGAGAATCTTGAATTTCACATACTAAAAACTTATCAAGAAAATAATGGAAAAATTGAAAATGACGAAGACTATAATGACATTGAAAATCAAGAAAACTTTGATGACAGTTTAAAAAATTTCATAAATTCTTTATCCAAAAATCCATTTCAAAAATGGAGAACCCAAGTGACCATTTAGATCAAAAAATTCTCTATTAAGACTCTGTGCTTACTTGATAGTGGCGCAGATGTCAATGTCATAAGGGAAGGATTAATCCCGAGAAAATATTATTTAAAAACAAAAAATAAACTCAATCCTGCTACGGCTAATAAAAAACTCCTTATCAAATACAAATTAAATGATGTTTATGTTTGTAAAAACGAAATACACATAAAGACAAATTTCTTTCTAGGAAAGGATTTAAACAATGATGTTATCCTTGGAAATCCTTTTCTACAAATGTTACAGCCTTTTCAAATTGATTCTACAGGCCTTAAAACTGTCATAAATAATAAAGAATTAATTTTTGAATTTGAATAATTAAATCCAGTCTCAAATAAAATCAATGATCCCTCTGATGACCTCATTTCAAATATTGCCATGTAATCTAGATTTCAGTTTTAAGTTCACATTCTTCTCCAGGGTTCCTTTGTCATTATAGCATCAAGTTTTAGCAAAAGCAAAGCCCCTCTTCTTGAATCCAGCTCTTCCTCCAGACCAATATCCCAACAAATGACCATTCCTTTTTTCAATCCAGGAGTATCCATCACCTCTCAAGAACTTATCAATGCTCATTGGAGTGCTATCCTTTCCAATAAAAGAAAAATACTAAAAAAACCTTATCCAAAATTGCAACCCATATCAAGGATTTAGAAACCCAAATTCTGATGTGTCATAACATCCATCAAAGAGCACTGTTATCTACTTATGCTGATGAAAAACATCCAGAATCAACCTCCTGGAAAAGGTTAACACAACCCTCCCAGATGATCTTGCTGCAAGGATAAGAGAAAAAACTCTTTCTTGTCAGATCAAGGAGCGCTTAATGTTCAAAGCGCAATATATCAGCTGGGCAACTGGTTTTCCCAAGTTGTTCCTGCCATCACATGCAGTAGACATCTCTTATATCGAGCAAGGCCTAGTCCAAAGATTTTCTTTATCCAGAGATGATTTTGAATTAATACAACAGCTCCCTGTAATTGTGCGCCATGCCCGTCGCAGTCTTGGAGTCACAAACAGACAGCTTCTTATCACAATTTCGTCAAGTTTGAGAGAAAGATCTGAAAAACGTTTTTATCGGCCTTATCAATTATGGAGCATCATGCAGTTTGAAGAAGGAGATTTAATTTGCAAGAAATGTAGTTCGTTCAATAGTTTTTATTTTATAACTTGATTTTAATTGAAAACTTCCCATTTTATAAACTTCATGTTTTTGAACAATTGGAATTGTCCAGTCACAAATAACTTGATCTAAATCATCATAGTTAATTTCTTCACTATTTTTAATAGACATGGAAGATAAGGAATTTGATGATGAGGAAGAAGAAAGTACAAGCTTCTTAATAAGCTCAGCCATAATTTGTATTACCGAGTTATTTTAACCAAATCCACCACGAGTATCTAACGCTTTGAGGATTTACACACCAACAACATGCCTTAAAACGCCTTCACACGACTTAACAATGGTGATAACAATGGCTACCTCTGTGCTCCGGGTGGAATATGATTAAAATTTCTTAATAATAACAAACCCACAACTAAGTATTAAGACTTTTGACTCTCTTACTTCTGAATCAGCAATTCCTTAAATAACAACAGTAAAGCACAACATAACCAAAATAAGTGAAGAAATACTCACAAAGCAACTTTATTGATAATAATAAAGACTGATTACAAGTGGACTTGATGACACACTCCCAGGGGCCAACTTGGCTTTGATACCAAAATGGGACGGAAGGGTGGAGGTTGTATGGGAAGAGATGGATGGACTGAATTTTTGGACTGGTTTCCAACTGTTGTTTTGACAAGCAGCTGGACATGCCTATTTATAGTAATTACACACTGCATTTACATTTCATGGCAACTGGATTTCATTAGTATTTACATTTCATTTACTGTATCTGTGAATGTTGCACGTGGCTCTAGCGTTGGATATTTATCTGTGACTGATGAATTTTGCACTGTTTAGGAGCATGCATGAATCTTGCATTATACATGTCGCTGGAGGACGTGATACGTGTCGCTGGAGGATGTGTTCCCATTTTATCCAAAGCTTGTATGTGGGATATCCTATTTGTAGGCTTTGTACTTTGCTCGGTTGTACTTTTTTCTTGATTTTTAATTCAAAGAGGCTTTATGAAGTCCGTAGGAAAAGTTGCCGATAAGAACCAAAGGGAGCACATGGTTGCTGTACTTGGATGATGTCGTGTTCTTTATGGCGACTGTTCTTTTGGTGATGCTCTCCGGAGTGGGGAATAGCGCTGATAAACAAGATCATGTTAGTCTGTATAGGATACTTTGTGGAAAATTGAGTGGCTTGATAAGGTGGATGTCTTGTCGAGACTTATTTTTTCCCTTTTCTTTGGATAGAGATGAATCCTTCAGTATCACTTTTTATCTCTTCTGCATCGGTATCTGCTTCAGGAGCAACAGTTTCAAAGGGATTATCATCGGCCCAGAGATGATGTAGTTGGTGGTGACCGAAGCTTAATGGCGAGTTTTCAGAGGATCTTTCTTTCTATATTTGTTCCATAATTTCTTTTTGGAGATCTTTTTTAGGCTAAAGTAGATCTGCCGCTGCAAGAAGAGCAGGAGAAGAGGCTGAACATGAATTCTTTTGTTTGTCTGGAATACTGGATGGAGGAAGCCTTTCTTTTTCTTTTTCAGGAGTTCTGAAAATTTCTGAAAAGGAAGGCTTTAGAGCTTGATCCGCAGAATATTGCTGAAGGATTGTCATATAATCAAATTGATGCCAGAATTTGATATACATGACTCTGGATAGAACCGGTGGACTGAAGTCCATTTCTTTATAAAAATTCCATTTCAGAATCTATGGGATTTCATGCTTGCAATAGAATTGCATGGTGACATAAGGTTCTGTTGCTAGCTGTAAATATTGATAAAGGCTTTTTTCTTCTGTTTTGAGAGAGGCTTTATATGATACAGAATAGGATTCATAAATAGGAAGAAAAGCTTGAGGAAGGAGATCTTTAGTGGCTCCGTATGGTATCCAAAATTGTGTAAAAAACCACATAGGTATTTTATGGAAGTTGGATTTAAACCGAATAAACCAGGAATGCTGGAAGGAAGGATTTTGATAACAGAGAATGGCTTCCTAAGCAGAAATATAGTCATAATAATTAAAGATGAAGTCTGAATCAATTCTTTGAGGCATATGAAGAGGTTGTCCCTAATCGTCTGCTGAGAGGATATGTATAATCTTGATTTTTGAATATAGGATGTTAATATGGGATGGTAAAGCATTTAAATGAGTTTTTAGAACCATTAGTATGGTCTATAGTGCAGCTGCTAGTTCGGATAAGGATTTGCTCATATGTTTTATAATCAAAGGGTTGAAAAAAGAAATGGTCCGGAGCAAATAGGGTCTGGATAATATGTTCCATAGGAAAGGTTTCTGTATAAAATGTGTTATCTAAAGTAAACATTCTTAATGGTGGTTTTGGGATAAAATATTGGTTTTGAGACGCTTGAGGTTTTCTGGATGTAGAGTTCGATGGGTTTTGAAATTGAGGAATATTAGAATTATGGGTTGCTCCCCATCTTTCAAGATAATTGCCACCGGGTTTTTTGGATATAGGTGGATAAGCTTTATCAGTAGGGGACCTAAAAGGTCTAATCTGCTGAGGCCTCATTCTTTTGTCCCTATAAAAACTCACGAGATAAAAAGTCAAGAAGGGAATTATTTTTGCCTGCAATATACTCAATGTCAAAATCAAATATAGCTAATAAAGCTTGCCAGCGAGCAAAGATTTGCTTAGCAGCAAGATTTTTAACATCTTTTCCTAAAATTTCTTTAGCAGATTTACAGTCTATTCTTAATAAGAATTTTTTATTTGATAAATCACTTTGGAACTTCATTATACTATTTACTATAGAGAGGATTTCTTTTTTAATAGTTGAATAATTCTGTTGTGTGGATGTCCATGTTCCAGAAGTGAAACGAATGATTTCTTCTGTTCCAAGAGCATTTTGTTGGAGGAGAATTCCACCAAAACCTATGTCAGAGGCGTCGGTTTGAACTATTTTTAATAAATCTGGATGAGGGATAGTTAAACAAGGTAAATTTTGGACTTTTTGCTTGATAGTTTGGACAGTTTTTGTATGGGCAGGTGACTATCTACCGGATTTTTTACTAAACGGAGTTGTAATAATTTTCTTTCCTTGGCAAGATCTTTATGAAAATCAGAGAAGTAATTAAGGCATCCAAGAAAACATTGTAATTGTTCTTTATTGAGGATTTCATCAGGAAATTGAGAGACAAACTTAATGATTCGTTGAACTGGAGAAATAGTTCTTGTTTTAATTATAAAACCAAGAAATTGAATTTCTGTTTGAAAAAGCTTCATTTTCTTTTGAGATAGAACGAGTCCATTTTTGATAATAACCTTTTTGAAAATATTTAAATGCTTCCAATGGTCACAAATAGATTTTGAAAACACAAGGATGTCATCGATATAGACAAGTGTAAAATCTTGATATGGATTAAAAATATCATTCATAATTCTTTGAAATTCTAAAGGAGCATTTTTCAAGCCAAATGGCATGACGTTCCATTCATAATGACCAAATGGGACTGTAAAAGCAATTTTATATCTATCTTCAGGGGTAATTTGAATTTGCCAAAATCCAGATTTAAGATCAAATTTAGAAAAATGGAAGGCACCAGCTACGCGATTGATTAGATCAGTTTTATTTGGAATTGGATATCTTATGGATTTTAAGACTTTATTTAGCGGCTTATAATTGATAACAAGACGGGGAGCACCACATTCTTGTTCAGGCGCTTTATTTACATAAAAAGCAGCACAACTCCAAGGGGATTGTGATTTTTGAATAAGCTTTTTATCAAGAAGAGCATTGATTTCTTTTGTACATAATTGGACAAGATCTTTATTCATTTGAATAGGCCGGGCTTTCATAGGAATTTGGAATTCATCAAAATTATCAATATATGGAACAGAAACAATGTGGTGTTTCCTGTGCCAGAATGCAAATGGAAGGTCAGAACAACATTCTTTTTCAAGAGATTTTTTAAATTGGATTAAATCAGTTTGAAATTCTTATTTTTGTAATCCTTCTTCTATTCTTAGAGAATTTAGATCTTCTTGAAGATAGGCAATTTGTTTTTCTTTATAGGAGATTTGATTTTGGATAAGATTGATATGTTGCATGGGAGTTGACTCAACAAAATCAAAAATTAATTCTTTATTGTCTTTTATAGTTTTGAGGCCTGACGAATTAATTTGAAAAGGCTGTAGAAGTTGTAGAAAGGGATTCCCAAGGATAACATCATTATTTAAATTCTTTCCTAAAAGACAATTGGTTGTTATACACGTCCCATTTTTACAGATATGGACATTATTTACTTTATAGTGAATATGAAGTTTATTATTAGCAGTTGCTAGGCTGAGTTTATTTTTGGTTGTTTTATAATATTTTGTTGGGATTAATCCTTCTCTGAGTAAATTAACATCTGCGCCACTATCTAGTAAGCAGAGTGCTTTAATAGAGAAGTTCTTGATCGTAATTGTAACTTGAGTTTTCCACGGTTGAAGTGGATTTTTTGTTAACGAATTTACAAACTTTTCTTGAAAGGTTTCTTGTTGCCCTATATTATCTTTATCTTTTTGAAATTCAAAATTTTCAAAATGTTGTTTCAGTTGTTGAAATTCATTTAAGTTTTGTTTTAATTCTTTTATTTCTTGTTTTTTTATTATTAATTTCTTTATAAATATCTTGTAAAGATATATGATGAGAAAGAGCTTTTTGCTTTCTTATGTTGGGCTGTTTAGATACACTCGGACTAGAAGATTTTTCTTTTTGATCTTCTTTGGTTATTTTCTGTATTTTATCAAAATATTTAGTTTTTAATCTTTCTTCTTTAAGGTCTTTAAACATTTCTAAAATCATAGCTTCTTGTGCTGAAAGAACTTTTAAGGAGAACAAAGGGGAAGAATAATGGTTAGCATGCAAAAATGAGGAATTTGTATTATTATTTTGCTCTGAGATGTGATTGAAATAAGATTTATCATTCAGATAAGATTTATCATTATCTCTTTGGATGTTTGCAACATCATTTATGGGTACGGCTCAGGTGTCTTTATAAATGATTTGATGTAAAGGAGGATGTATAGATTCTTCAGTTCTTTGGGGAGAAGAACTAGTTGAAGGAGAAGAACTGATTGAAGCTATAATCCATGATGAACTTAATTTTGTTATCATATTTATGGATAAATCTTCAATATTATATCTTTTCTTCATGGCTAATTTAAGCCAATCAAAGAAATAAATGCTTCTTTCATTATCACACATATATTTATACAATTTTTATTTTAAGAAGTCTTTATGTTCTGAAGAAATATTTTTAAAGAAAGTTTTTGTCAAAGGATTAGCGGCTAAATTCTTTTTTAACATTTCTTTATCAATTTCAAAACTTTCAATAATATTTATATTAAAATCAGCTTCTGAGGGATAGTAGGTATGAGATGGAGAAGCTTGATAAGAAGGATAAACAAGTCCTGTAGGCCTCAAATTTATATGAGATGGTTCTTGTATGGAAGATCCTATAACAGAAGAAGGATGAGAATAAGACTTTTTAGAGGGTTGATAAACTGTAGGAGTTGTATTTCGAAAATCTGTTTGGAAATTTATTTCAACACTTCCATCTTCATGCTCAATTATGTTTTCAATGTCTTGATTTTCTTTAGATTTTTCTGGTTGAGCATTTTCTAAAAGCCATTTACTGGATAAATTAACATCATTCCATTGGATCAGTTTAGGAATATTAACTTTATTTTTTAAATTGGTTTGGAATAAGGTAGTCATACCTCTGGCTTGATTAGAATAGGCTATGCTTGGCACAACTGAATTCATGAGTTTATAATAAACTCCATAAACGAGGGCGATATTTTGATTATGAGGATTCATATCAAAACCTTTTGTCTAGATGACTAAAGTGAGGGCTTCATGTGCACCTGGATCTATAAGAGAAACAGAGAAATCGGGAAAACAGTTGAAGAAAGTAGGGCCACTAGCCAAACTTGATTCAACCATTCCTATTAATGAATCACTGAATTTTTTGTCTTGTATCTTGAACATACATGAGAGCTTCTGTTCTCAGTCTAAGTCTTGTTGGAGGCTTTAAAGCAACTTGCCCCAAGCCAAAATGGATATAATTATATGTTTTAGCATATTCTTGTATTTCTTGGGGCTTAATTAAAGAAAGATGCTGAATATTGCTAATAATGGATTCAGTTCGTTCAATAGTTTTTATTTTATAACTTGATTTTAATTGAAAACTTTCCATTTTATAAACTTCATGTTTTTGAACAGTTGGAATTGTCCAGTCACAAATAACTCGATCTAAATCATCATAGCTAATTTCTTCACTATTTTTAATAGACATGGAAGATAAGGAATTTGATGATGAGGAAGAAGAAAGTACAAGCTTCTTAATAAGCTTAGCCATAATTTGTATAAGCAAGTTATTTTAACCAAATCCACCACGAGTATCTAACGCTTTGAGGATTTACATACCAACAACACGCCTTAAAATGCCTTCACATGGCTTAACAACGGTGATAACAATGGCTACCTCTGTGCTCCGGGCGGAATATGATTAAAATTTCTCAATAATAACAAACACACAACTAAGTATTAAGACTTTTGACTCTCTTACTTCTTAATCAGCAATTCCTTAAACAACAACAATAAAGCACAACATAACAGAGATAAGTGAAGAAATACTCACAAAGCTACTTTATTGATAATAATAAAAACTGATTACAAGTGGATTGATGACACACTCCCGGGGGCCAACTTGGCTCTGATACCAAAATGGGACGGAAGGATGGAGGGTGTATGGGAAGAGATGGACTGGATTTTGGATAGGACTGGTTTCCAACTATTAGATTTACACAAAGCTGGATGTGTCTATTTATAGTGACTCTAAACTGAATTTACATTTCATTTCACTTGGATTGCATTTGCATTTACATTTCATTTGCTATTCATACTCACGCTGAATTTAATGTTCGATACTGTAGGGCTACTTGCATGATTCTTCTTTTCTGCTGTAGAATATCCATGGTACTGCATGTGGCACTCTCTTGAAGTATAACATTACAAGCTTTTGACACGTGTGTACGTATCTGCATTGGAGATGAAATATTTTTGTCTTCATACTTGATAATTGTCCCATATCTTGTACTTTTTTCAGCTTTTACTTTTTAGTTTATACAAAAGGAGCTTTTAATGTTGGCTTTAGCCACTTTTGTTGGCTTTTGGGTACTTGTTTTTGAATATTTAATGCTTTAAGTCGGGATGAAAAGTGCTAATAAGTCCCGAGGCAACACGTGGTTGCTTTTGTGGCCTTATTCTCGGGCATAGGTCCTTGCTTGATAAGGATGCGTTGAACAATTATTTTTCAGGATGACTGTTGGAGATCTTCATAATTGCACCAAGATACTTTGTGGAAAATTGAGTGGCATTGGACTACATATGTCTGGAGGAAAGGAAGTTTATTCTTGCAAGGATGCTGTCATCTCTGCATCATTTTCTGCTTCATCATGCCAGTTATTATTTCGTATTTCACCATGAAATAACTGGATTAATTCTTCACGAGATTTTTCTGAAATGTCAAAAGAAATATCTTCATAGGCATTGAGGATTTGATTTAATTCATTATGTCCAGATTTAGAAAAATGCTGTATAACTGTAGTTTCTTCTACAAAGTCATCAGCAATACAGACTACTCTCCGACCGTCACACCAAACATATCAATATGTGCTTGCAAATTCGAGATGTCCTCTTAAATAGAGAAATCTTTGATATTGATCAAAGCCCGGATCATAATTCTGAAGACGCTCTAAGCTGTATTCCCTCATAGCAACTTCATGATATTCATACCACTGCGGTGGATAATTAAACAGGAGATGTTTGTAATCATTTAAAGAGGGAATGAATTTCTTGCAAATTATCACTCCTTCTTCAAAATTCATGATGCTCCATAATTGATAAGCTTGATAAAACCGGATTTCAGATTTTTCTCCCAAACTTGATGAAATTGTGATGACAAGTTGTCTGTTTGTGGCTCCAAGGCTGCGAAGGGCATGTCGCACGATTGCAGGGGAGCCGCTGTATTAATTCAAAATCATCTCTGGATAAAAAAAATCTTTGGACTAGGCCTTGCTCGATATAAGAGATGTCTACTGCATGTGATGGCAGGAACAACTTGGGAAAACCAGTTGCCCAGTTGATATATTGCGCTTTGAACATTAAACGCTCCTTGATCTGACAAGAAAGAGGTTTTTCTCTTATTCTTGCAGCAAGATCATATGGAAGGGTTGTGTTAACCTTTTCCAGGAGGTTGATTCTGGATGTTTTTTCATCAGCATAAGTAGATAACAGTGCTCTTCGATGGATGTTATGACACATTAGAATTTGGGTTTCTAAATCCTTGATATGGGTTACAATCTTGGATAAGGTTTTTCTAGTATTTTTTCTTTTATTGGAAAGGATGGCACTCCAATGAGCATTGATAAGTTCTTGAGAGATGATGGATACTCCTGGATTGAAAAAAGGAATGGTCATTTGTTGGGATGTTGGTCTAGAGGAAGAGTTGAATTCAAGAAGAGGGGCTTTGCTTTTGCTAGAGCTTGATGCCATAATGACAAAGGAACCCTGGATAAGAATGTGAACTAAAACTGAAAATCTGGATTACATGGCAAAATTTGAAATGAAGTCATCAGAGGGATGATGTATTTTATTTGAGACTGGATTTAATTATTCAAATTCAAAAATTAATTCTTTATTATTTATGATAGTTTTAAGGCCTATAGAATCAATTTGAAAAGGCTGTAACATTTGTAGAAAAGGATTTCCAAGGATAACATCATTGTTTAAATCCTTTCCTAGAAAGAAATTTGTCTTTATGTGTATTTCATTTTTACAGACATAAACATCATTTAATTTGTATTTGATAAGGAGTTTTTTATTAGCCGTAGCTAGATTGAGTTTATTTTTTGTTTTTAGATAATATTTTCTCGGGATTAATCCTTCCCTTATGACATTGACATCTGCGCCACTATCAAGTAAGCACAGGGTCTTAATAGAGAATTTTTTGATCTGAATTGTGACTTGGGTTTTCCATTTTTGAAATGGATTTCTGGACAAAGAATTTATGAAATTTTTTAAACTGTCATCAAAGTTTTCTTGATTTTCAATGTCATTATAGTCTTCGTCATTTTCAATTTTTCCAATATTTTCTTGATATGTTTTTAGTATGTGAAATTCAAGATTCTCAACTCTTTGTTTGAGGTCTTGAAGTTCAATTAAGTTTTGTTTTAAGAAATTTATTTCTTGCCTTTGATTATTAATTTCTTTATGAAGGTCTGGAATTGTCAGGTGAGGAGGAACATTTAGTTCTCTTAATTTGTCTAAAAAAGTTTTAATACTAAATTGTTCAGGCAAAGTATGTTTTGTAGCTTTTCCTTTTTTATAGCCTTTATTTATGGTCTGGATTTTTTCAAAATCTTTATTTTTTAAGTCTTCATCTTTAAGATCTTTAAACATTTCTAATACCAATTCTTCTAGGGCAGAGAGCATGTTTAAGGATAAAGAAGAAGAGGCAGATTCATACTGAATTTCACTATCAAATATTTTACAATGACATGTATCAGAAGAATTGTCTGTATCTGATGTTACTGAGGATCCTTTTAAAATAATTTTTAATTCTTTTCGGTTTTAACCTTTAATTGTGGGCAATCAGGGGCTATATGGCCTTTTTCTTTGCAATTATAGCACTGTATTTCTTTTTGTTTTTGTTTATGATAGGAAGAAGATGGTTTTTCTTTTGTAAAAGTTTGTTTGTTTCTTTATAAGGATTGCGATGAAAGGATTTTTTATGATAGCTTTGTGAGGGCATATAATATCGGGGTGTTGCAAATTGTTTAGATTTTCTTTGTTGGTAATTTCTTTTTAAATTGTTCTTTTTCTTTTGGCTCGAAGGACTAATTAATGGCTCCATGCCAAATTGATAACAGAAATCACCAAGTTCATATTTACTAATTTTTTTTTATTTTCAATTTGCCGTTTAAGTTTGATTTCATTACACAATGAAAATCCAACTTTATTAATTTTTTGGGTTAGATCTCCATATGTATACATGGCATAATTCAAATTTCCATAGTTTTCAGATATCAATTCTGTTAGATTTTGTGGACTCATTCCATCAGTTGATGTAATAAATTGATTAATTTCTTTATTTATCAATAAAATCATGCTTTACTTTCATGAGATGAATGTTATTTTACTACTTCATGCACATGACCAATACGTATGACATAATGGTTCATGAGTTGAACCGGATCCCATTAGTATATTAGATGTGATATATGTGCATGGATGAGATCCACGCGCGGGAGATATATGTCACAAATCTTATACTTAAAATAGCTTCACAACCAGTAATGAGATTGGGCATCTCATTTGATAAGGTTGCAGCACTTTGATCACTATGAGATAGTGTGATTTGTCTCGATCATCAGAATGTAAGATTCTGGATCACGGTGCTGGTACATTGGATGTATTGAAGGACCATGAGATGCACCTTATGGAATTCCATCTCAATAATAAGGTATGCTCTCATAATTCCCTAGCAATAGGCTTTCAATCCTGAGACATCGACGAACTCAAGTTTCTATCTATTCATTTGCTTTGAGTCACCAATGAGTGAGGTCGACTATAGGTTAACACCTCGGTGTCTTGGGTATGTGGTAGTAGAACTGTGGGAACGTTGAATGATCAAGATGGAATCTATCTCTATTATCCCCTTGTGCCAATTAATGAATATGTCATTAGTAAGTGCGCACCCATCTCAATTAAGAGTTAATTGGATGGTACTGATGATTACTGTGATTAATTGGGGCTCAAGGATAATAAGATGTGGAACTTAGATTGGAAGAGACGGATTTATTCCAATTGATCCACGGATATTGATAGAGGGGCCTACTTGTGGTAATTGGGAAGTTTAGGGTCTTCATTGTAATTTATTCCTAAGACTGGAGTGCAATTGCATTTATATAGTGGTGTTATTTGCAATTAACTGTGGTCCCGGATTGCACATGAGATGTGGGGTCGCGGTGTTCCAGTTGGAGCCAGCTTTCTAAGGAATCCCTAGTGGTCCCCACGCTAGCCCAAGATATTGGAAAATACTAATCCGACTTGGACTCTAGAAATAAGAGTTTGGAAAGGAGAAAGCCGCTAATTGCTTAGGAAGTAAGACTTCTATTTCAATTAGACAAGGGAGAGATTTGGAAGTCTATAAAATCTCTTGGACGTCCAATAAGACCCTCCCTCACACCAAAACCCTTTCGTGCAAGAGTTGCGCGAGTTACTCTCCTCTCCTTTCTTCTAGTTCCTTGGAGTCTCGAGTTGGGATTTTCTCCTGAAGATTCCACCATTCTTCTTGAGAAAAGAAATCCTATTCGGGGGTCATAGCGTGGAAGGCTAAGAGGTGTTGAAGAAATCTATTAGAGCACTGCGGATCTCCAAAGGTATGATCTACTTCTTCCATGTCGTAGGTTATTTTGGATGTTTAGTGCTGGTAGAATTTTTACTGTACATGGTCACGAGATTGAGGGTAACGCATCCTGGATTGGGTTTTGGTCTTATGTATAGTTGATCCCTGAGTCAAGTGGATCAAAAGTTTTGAAAATCTATCCACGAGACCCACCTACTTCCAACAAATTCTTCTCTAACCTTTTCTCCAAAAAGTTTAGGAAGTCCTGATATAAATTTTTCTTTCCGGAATTCTGAATTGCTTGAATCAATTGTATAAAGTTTTGATAAAAAAACATCTTTATACCAACGAAAATTAGATAATGTTGGGCATGATAAATTAATTAATTGATTTTTTAATTTTTCTTCTACATTCATATAATTTCCAACAAAATGTTTAATATATTGCTAATAAGTATATAAACGGAATCAGGGATCATTTGTCATTGAGGGGTCATGATAGGATTTCCGGATGGATCTCTTTTTACTGCATTTAGAATAGCTTGTCTTTTTATATCTGATAAATATTTTTCCCACCAGCCATTTAATTGTCCAGTAAATCCAAGGACAACTGCATTTGCTGCATGTTGTGATCATTGCCGGCAGCTATGATAGTACAAGCATATATCATCATTTGCTGGCATACTTGGATGATTTGATATTCAGATAATCCGTTTACACTCCATTCATATATTGATGAGCTTTCAAATTTAAGACCATTTAAAGTAGCTTGTTCTTCGAATTGAAGATCAACTGGAGTCGATCGTGGATAAAAATTTCTTGTTTTAGCTGTAGTAACAATTGGTTTCTGTCTTTCAAATATTTTATTGAGTTGATGGAATTCTTGATGGTTTTGATCATCTTGATGTTCCTCTTGAGAATTTTCTTCAGAATCTATGGCTTCGGAATCCGAGCCAGAATTAGAGTTTTTAGAAGTTGAGCCTAAAACATTTATAAATTTTTCAGCTTTTTGATCTTTATTTTCTTGAAGTTTTATGTTAGTAAAACTGTGTGATAATTGATTAATGACTTCATCAGAAAATTTTAAAGGTTTCTTTTCTAACTTTATATCCTTTAGGATTTCACCCTGAAAACCTAAAGTTTGTGTCTTAATTACTTTTTGAGAAGAGGATGCTTCATGGATTTTGAAAATAGATTCTACTTTATCTTCAATTCTATTGGTTTGTTGACCAATAGTATGAAGGTTGATATTTGTATAATTATTTTGTTCTAAAACATGACATAAGTCTGATTTGTAAACAAAGTCAGATTTTCCTTTATCTCCTTGGATTTTTACAACATCTTTTATGGGTACGGCTGAGGTGTCTTTATAAATAATTTGATGTAGGGGTGGATGTATAGATTCTTCAGTTCTCTGCGGAGAAGAACTGATTGAAGCTATAATCCATGATGAACTTAATTTTGTTATCATATTTATGGATAAATCTTCAATATTATACCTTCTCTTCATGGTTAATTTAAGCCAATCAAAGAAATAAATGTTTCTTTCATTATCACACATATATTTATATCACTTTTCTTTTAAGAAGTCTTTTTGTTCTTGAGAAATATTTTTAAAGAAAGCTTTTGTCAAAGGATGAGAAGCTAGATTCTTTTTTAACATTTCTTTATCAATTTCAAAACTTTCAATAACATTTATATTGAAATCTGCTTTTGAGGGATTGTATGTATGAGATGGAGAAGCTTGATAAGAAGGATAAACAAGTCCAGTGGGCCTTAAATTTATATGAGGTGGTTCCTGTATGGAAGATCCTACAACAGAAGGAGGATGAGAATAAGATTTTTTAGAGGGTTGATAAACTGCAGGAGTTGTATTTTGAAAATCTGTTTGGAAATTTATTTCAACACTTCCATTTTCATGTTTAATTATGTTTTTAATGTCTTGATTTTCTTTAGGTTTTTCTGGTTGAGCATTTTCTAAAAGCCATTTACTGGATAAATTAATATCATTTATTTGATAACTTGATTTTAATTGAAAACTTCCCATTTTATAAACTTCATGTTTTTGAACAGTTGGAATTGTCCAGTCATAAATAACTTGATCTAAATCATCATAGCTAATTTCTTCACTATTTTTAATAGACATGGAAGATAAGGAATTTGATGATGAGGAAGAAGAAAGTACAAGCTTCTTAATAAGCTTAGCCATAATTTGTATTACCGAGTTATTTTAACCAAATCCACCACGAGTATCTAACGCTTTGAGGATTTACACACCAACAACACGCCTTAAAATGCCTTCACACGGCTGTCAACGGCGATAACAGTGGCTACCTCTACGCTCCGGGCGGAATATGATTAAAATTTCTCAATAATAACAAACCCACAATTAAGTATTAAGACTTTTGACTCTCTTACTTCTGAATCAACAATTCCTTAAATAACAACAGTAAAGCACAACATAACCAAAATAAGTGAAGAAATACTCACAAAGCAACTTTATTGATTATCAAAACTGATTACAAGTGGACTTGATGACACACTCCCGGGGGCCAACTTGGCTCGATACTAAAATGAGACGGAATGGTGGAGGGTGTATGGGAAGAGACGGATGGACTGAATTTTTGGAAGGGTGGAGGGTGTATGGGAAGAGATGGATGGACTGAATTTTTGGACTGGTTTCCAACTGTTGTCTTGACAAGCAGCTGGACATGCCTCTTTATAGTAATTTCAAACTGAATTTACATTTCATTACAACTTTATTTCAAATGTTTTTTACATTTCATTTGCTGTATGCTGAGAAGCTGCTGCATGTAGTGTTGTTGGCGCTGGATTCCATGAGTCTGAATTGAATGGCCAAAATGGCATACGTATTACGTTTCCATGTGGTTATGGATGTGCATGTTAGCACCAGTAGTGGTTATTGGATAACTTCATAGAGCAAGCCACAATTGTTGACTTTTTCTTTGAATAAGAACCTTTGAACCATGGTAAGCTTTTTATCTTCATGAATAAGGATGTCCTTGTTTTGTACTTTATAGATAAAGACGCTTTATGGCAATGGTGGTGGTGGAACTTTAGATAAGTGCACCCGTGACTACGTGGTCTTCTTCTGGAAGATAAGGATACAGTAATTATTTCACTGGGTAACAGGTGTCCATATCAAGGATTCTTTCATTTATTCATCATCTTTATCTTCATCTTTGTCTTCATCAGTCCAGTTATTATTCTGCATTTCTCCATGAAATAACTGGGCTAATTCTTCACGAGATTTTTCAGAAATGTCAAAAGAAATATCTTCATAGGCATTGAGGATTTGAAGTAATTCATTATGTCCAGATTTAGGAGGATGCTGTATAACTGTAGTTTGTTTTGCAAGGTCGTCAGCAATGCAAACTACTCTCTGACCATCACACCAAACATATCTATATGTGCTTGCAAATTCGAGATGTCCTCTTAAATTGAGAAATCTTTGATATTGATCAGAGGCTGGATCATAATGCTGGAGACGCTCTAAGCTATCTTCTCTTGTAGCAACTTCATGAGATTCATACCATTGAGGTGGATAATTAAAAAGGAGATGTTCGTGATTATTTAAAGAAGAACTGCATTTCTAGCAAATTAAATCTCCTTCTTCAAGATTCATGATGCTCCATAATTGATAAGGTTGATAAAAGCAGATTTCAGATCTTTCTCCCAAGCTTGATGAAATTGTGATAAGAAGTTGTCTGTTTATGGCTTCAAGGCTGCGAAGGGCGTGGTGCACGATTGCAGGGAGCTGCTATATTAATTCAAAATCATCTCTGGATAATGAAAATCTTTGGACTAAGCCTTACTCGATATAAGAGATGTCTACTGCATGTGATGGCAGGAACAACTTGGGAAAGCCAGTTGCCTAGCTGATATATTGCACTTTGAACATTAAGCGCTCCTTGATCTGACAAGAAAGAGTTTTTTCTCTTATTCTTGCAGTAATATCATCTAGAAGGGTTGTGTCAACCTTTTCCAGGAGGTTGATTCTAGATGTTTTTTCATCAGCATAAGTGGATAACAGTGCTCTTTGATGGATGTTATGACACATTAGAATTTGGGTTTCTAAATCCTTGATATGGGTTACAATTTTGGATGAGGTTTTTCTAGTATTTTTTCTTTTATTGGAAAGGATAGCACTCCAATGAGCATTGATAAGTTTTTGAGAAGTGATGGATAATCCTGGATTAAAAAAAGGAATGGTCATTTGTTGGGATATTGGTATGGAGGAAGAGCTGGATTCATGAAGAGGCGCTTTGCTTTTGCAAGAACTTGATGCCATAATGACAAAGGAACCCTGGAGAAGAATGTGAACTGAAAATCTGGATTACATGGAAATATTTGAAATGAAGTCATCAGAGGGATGATGTATTTTATTTGAGACTAGATTTAATTATTTAAATTTTAATTATTCAAATTCAAAAATTAATTCTTTATTATTTATGGCAGTTTTAAGGCCTGTATAATCAATTTGAAAAGGCTATAACATTTGAAGAAAAGGATTTCCAAGGATAACATCATTGTTTAAATCCTTTCCTAGAAAGAAATTTGTCTTTATGTGTATTTCATTTTTACAGACAAAAACATCATTTAATTTGTATTTGACAAGGAGTTTTTTATTAGCCGTAGCTAGATTGAGTTTATTTTTTGTTTTTAGATAATATTTTCTCGGGATTAATCCTTCCCTTATGACATTGACATCTGCGCCACTATCAAGTAAGCACAGGGTCTTAATAGAGAATTTTTTGATCTGAATTGTGACTTGGGTTTTCCATTTTTGAAATGGATTTCTGGACAAAGAATTTATGAAATTTTTTAAACTGTCATCAAAGTTTTCTTGATTTTCAATGTCATTATAGTCTTCGTCATTTTCAATTTTTCCAATATTTTCTTGATAAGTTTTTAGTATGTGAAATTCAAGATTCTCAGCTCTTTGTTTGAGGTCTTGAAGTTCAATTAAGTTTTGTTTTGAGAAATTTATTTCTTGCCTTTGATTATTAATTTCTTTATGAAGGTCTGGAATTGTCAGGTGAGGAGGAACATTTTGTTCTCTTAATTTGTCTAAAAAAGTTTTAATACTAAATTGTTCAGGCAAAGTATGTATTGTAGCTTTTCCTTTTTTATTGCCTTTATTTATGGTCTGGATTTTTTCAAAATCTTTTTTTTTAAGTCTTCATCTTTAAGATCTTTAAACATTTCTAATACCAATTCTTCTGGGGCAGAGAGCATGTTTAAGGATAAAGAAGAAGAGGCAGATTCATACTGAATTTCACTATCAAATATTTTACAATGACATGTATCAGAAGAATTGTCTGTATCTGATGTTACTGAGGATCCTTTTAAAATAATTTTTAATTCTTTTCGGTTTTAACCTTTAATTGTGGGCAATCAGGGGCTATATGGCCTTTTTCTTTGCAATTATAGCACTGTATTTCTTTTTGTTTTTGTTTATGGTAGGAAGAAGATGGTTTTTCTTTTGTAAAAGTTTGTTTGTTTCTTTATAAGGATTGCGATGAAAGGATTTTTTATGATAGCTTTGTGAGGGCATATAATATCGGGGTGTTGCAAATTGTTTAGATTTTCTTTGTTGGTAATTTTCTTTTTAAATTGTTCTTTTTCTTTTGGCTCGAAGGGCTAATTAATGGCTCTATGCCAAATTGATAACAGAAATCACCAAGTTCATATTTACTAATTCTATTTTTATTTTCAATTTGCTGTTTGAGTTTGATTTCATTACACAATGAAAATCCAACTTTATTAATTTTTTGGATTAAATCTCCATATGTATACATAGCATAATTTAAATTTCCATAATTTTCAGATATTAACTCTTCTCTAACCTTTTCTGCAAAAAGTTTAGGAAGACCTGATATAAATTTTTCTTTCCGGAATTCTGAATTGCTTGAATCAATTGTCTAAAGTTTTGATAAGAAAACATATTTATACCAACGAAAATCAGATAATGTTGGGCATGATAAATTAATTAATTGAGTTTTTAATTTTTCTTCTACGTTCATATAATTTCCAACAAAATGTTTAATTATATTACTAATAAGCATATAAATGGAATCAGGGATCATTTGTCCTTGAGGGGTGATGATAGGATTTCCGGATGGATCTCTTTTTACTGCATTTAGAATAGCTTGTCTTTTTATATCTGATAAATATTTTTCCCACCAGCCATTTAATTGTCCAGTAAATCCAAGGACAATTGCATTTGTTGGATGTTGTGATCATTACCGGCAGCTATGATAATACAAGCATATATCATCATTTGCTGGCATACTTGGATGATTTGATATTCAGATAATCCGTCTACACTCCATTCATATATTGATGACCTTCCAAATTTAAGACCATTTAAAGTAGCTTATTCTTCGAATTGAAGATCAACTGGAGTGGGTCGTGGATAATAATTTTTTGTTTTAGCTGTAGTAACAATTGGTTTTTGTCTTTTAAATATTTTATTGAGTGGAAGAGATTCTTGGTGGTTTTGATCATCCTGATGTTCCTCTTGAGAATTTTCTTCAAAATCTATGGCTTCGGAATCGGAGCTAGAATTAGAGTTTTTAGAGGTTGAGCCTAAAACATTTATAGATTTTTCAGCTTTTTGATCTTTATTTTCTTGAATTTTTATGTTAGTAAAACTGTGTGATAGTTGATTAATGAGTTCATCAGAAAATTTTAAAGGTTTCTTTTCTAACTTTATATCCCTTAGGATTTCACCCTGAAAACCTAAAGTTTGTGTCTTAATTACTTTTTGAGGAGAGGATGCTTCATGGATTTTGAAAATAGATTCTACTTTATCTTCAATTCTATTGGTTTGTTGGCCAATAGTATGAAGGTTGATATTTGTATAATTATTTTGTTCTAAAATATGACATAAGTCTGATTTGTAATCAAAGTCGGATTTTCCTTTATCTCCTTGGATATTTGCAACATCTTTTATGGGTACGGCTGAAGTGTCTTTATCAGTTCTTTGGGGAGAAAACTGGATAAAGCTATAATCCATGATGAACTTAATTTTGTTATCATATTTATGTATAAATCTTCAATATTATATCTTTTCTTCATGGCTAATTTAAGCCAATCAAAGAAATAAATGTTTCTTTCATTATCATACATATATTTGTACCATTTTTCTTTTAAGAAGTTTTTATGCTCAGAAGAAATATGTTTACAGAAAGATTTTGTCAAAGGATGAGCGGCTAAATTCTGTTTTAACATTTCTTTATCTACTTCAAAACTTTCGAGAACATTTATGTTAAAATTGGATTCTGAAGGATTGTATGTATGAGATGGAGAAGCTTGATAGGAAGGATAAACAAGTCTTGTAGGCCTCAAATTTATATGAGGTGATTCCTGTATAGTTTTTATTTTATAACTTGATTTTAATTGAAAACTTCCCATTTTTTAAACTTCATGTTTTTGAACAGTTGGAATTGTCTAGTCACAAATAACTTGATCTAAATCATCATAGCTAATTTCTTCACTATTTTTAATAGACATGGAAGATAAGGAATTTGATGATGAGGAAGAAGAAAGTACAAGCTTCTTAATAAGCTTAGCCATAATTTGTATTACCGAGTTATTTTAACCAAATTCACCGCGAGTATCTAACGCTTTGAAGATTTACACACCAACAACACGCCTTAAAACGCCTTCACACGGCTTAACAACGGCGATAACAATGGCTACCTCTGCGCTCTGGGTGGAATATGATTAAAATTTCTCAATAATAACAAACCCACAACTAAGTATTAAGACTTTTGACTCTCTTACTTCTGAATCAGCAATTCCTTAAATAACAACAGTAAAGCACAACATAACTAAAATAAGTGAAGAAATACTCACAAAGCAACTTTATTGATTATCAAAACTGATTACAAGTGGACCTGATGACACACTCCCGGGGGCCAACTTGGCTCTGATACCAAAATGGGACGGAAGGATGAAGGGTGTATGGGAAGAGATAGACTAGATTTTGGATAGGACTGGTTTCCAACTGTTGGATTTACACATAGCCAGATGTGTCTATTTATAGTGACTCTAAACTGAATTTATATTTCATTTCACTTGGATTGCACTTGCATTTACATTTCATTTGCTATTCATACTCATGCTGAATTTAATGTTCGTTACTGTAAGACTGCTTGCATGATTCTTCTTTTCTGCTGTAGAATATCCATGGTACTGCATGTGGCACTCTCTTGAAGTATAACTTTACAAGTTTTTGACACGTGTTTACATGTTTGCATCGGAGATGAAATGTTTTTGTCTTCATACTTGATAATTTTCCCATATCTTGTACTTTCTTCAGCTTTTACTCTTTACTTTATACAAAAGGAGCTTTTGATGTTGGCTTTAGCCACTTTTGTTGGCTTTTGAGTCCTTGTTTTTGAATATTTAGTGCTTTATGATGTCGGGATGAAAAGTGTCGATAAGTCCTGAGGCAACACGTGGTTGCTTTTGTCGGTATCACGTGGCCTTAGTCTCGGGCACGGGAACTTGCTTGATAAGGATGCATTAAACAATTGTCGAGGCTTTATTTTTTTCCTTTTCTTCGGATAGAGATGAATCCTTCATTATCACTTTTTGTCTCTTCTGCATCTGTATCTGCTTCAGGAGCAATATTTTCAAAGGGATTATCATCAGCCCAAAGATGATGTAACTGTTGACCGAAGCTTAATGGCGAGTTTTCAGAGGATCTTTCTTTCTGTATTTGTTCCATAATTTCTTTTTGAAGATCTTTTTTGAGCTGAAGTAGATCTGCCACTGCAAGAAGTGCAGAAGTGGAAGTTGAACATGAATTTTTCTGTTTGTCTAAATTGCTTGTTGGAGAAGGCCGTTCTTTCTCTTTTTCTAGAGTTCTGAGAATTTCCGAAAAGGATGGCTTTATAGCTTGATCAGCAGAATATTGCTGTAGGATTGTGGTATAATCAAATTGATGCCAAAATTTGATATACATGACTCTGGATAGAACCGGTGGACTGAAGTCCATTTCTTTATAAAAATTCCATTTCAGGATCCATGGGATTTCATGCTTGCAATAAAATTGCATGGTGATATAAGGTTTTGTTGCAAGCTGTAGATATTGGTAGAGGCTTTTTTCTTCTGATTTGAGAGAGGCTTTATATGATATTGAATAGGATTCAAAAATAGGGAGAAGAGCTTGAGGAAGAAGATCTTTAGTGGCTCCGAATGGTATCCAAAATTGTGTAAAAAACCACATGGGTATTTTATGGAAGTTGGATTTAAACCGAATAAACCAGAAATGCTTGAAGGATGAATTTTGATAACAGAGAATAGCTTCCCAGGCAGAAATATAGTCATAATAGTTAAAAATAAGGTCTGAATCAATCCGTTGAGGCATATGAAGAGGTTGTCCCCAGTCATCTGCAGACAGGATATGCATAATCTTGATTTTTGAATATAGGATGTTAATATGGGATGGTAAAGCATTTAAATATGAGTTTTTAGAGCTATCGATATGGTCGATAGTGCAGCTGCCAGTCCGGATAAGGATTTGTTCATAAGTTTTATAATCAAGAGGTTGAAAAAAAAAATGGTTTGGAGCGAATAGGGTTGGGATAATATGCTCCATAGGAAAGGTGTCTGTATAAAAGGTGTCATTTAAAGTAAACATTCTCAATGGTGGTTTTGGGATAAAATATTGGTTTTGAGAAGCTTGAGGTTTTCTGGATGCAGAGCTTGATGGGTTTTGAAATTGAGGAATATTGGAAGTATGGGTTGCTCCTTATCTTTCAAGATAATTGCCACTGGGTTTTCTGGATATAGGTGGATAAGCTTTATCCGTAGGGGACCTAAAAGGTCTAGTCTGTTGAGGCCTCATTCTTTTGTCCCTGTAAAAACTCACGAGATAAAAAATCAGGAAGGGAATTATTTTTACCTGCAATATACTCAATGTCAAAATCAAATATAGCTAATAAAGCTTGCCATCGAGCAAAGATTTGCTTAGATTTGCTTAGCAGCAAGATTTTTAACATCTTTTTTTAAAATTTCTTTAGCAGATTTACAATCTATTCTTAATAAGAATTTTTTATTTAATAAATCACTTTGGAACTTCATTATATTATTTACTATGGATAGGATTTCCTTTTTAATAGTTGAATAATTCTGTTGCGTGGGTGTCCATGTTCCAGATGTGAAACGAAGGATTTCTTCTTTTCCAAGAGCATTTTGTTGTAGGAGAATGCCACCAAAACCTACTTCAGAGGCATCGGTTTGAACTATTTTTAATAAACCTAGATGAGGGATAGTTAAGCAAGGTAAATTTTTGACTTTTTGCTTGATTTTTTGAATAGCTTTTGTATGGGCAGGTAACCATTCTGCTGGATGTTTTGTCAAACGGAGCTGCAATAATTTTCTTTCCTTTGCAAGATCTTTATAAAAATTAGAGACGTAATTAAGGCATCCAAGAAAACGTTGTAATTGTTCTTTATTCAGAATTTCATCAGGAAATTGAGAGGCAAACTTAATGACTCGTTGAACTGGAGAAATAGTTCCTTTTTGAATTATAAAACTAAGAAATTGAATTTCTGTTTGAAAAAGCTTCATTTTCTTTTGAGATAAAACAAGTCCATTCTTGATAATAACTTTTTTGAGAATATATAAATGTTTCCAATGGTCACAAATGGATTTTGAAAACACAAGAATGTCATCGATATAGACTAGTGTAAAATCTTGATATGGATTAAAAATATCATTCATAATTCTTTGACATTCGGAGGGAGCATTTTTCAAGCCAAATGGCATAACATTCCATTCGTAATGGCCAAATGGGACTGTAAAAGCAATTTTATATCTATCTGCGGGGGTAATTTGAATTTGCCAAAATCCTGATTTAAGATCAAATTTGGAAAAAAGGAAGGCATCAGCTAGACGATTAATTAGATCAGTTTTATTTGGCACTGGATATCTTATGGATTTTAAGACTTTGTTTAAAGGCTTATAATTGATAACAAGACGGGGAACACCACGTTCTTGTTCAGGCGCTTTATTTACATAAAACGCAGCACAACTCCAAAGGGATTGTGATTTTTGAATAAGCTATTTATCAAGAAGATCATTGATTTCTTTTGTACATAATTGGACAAGATCTTTATTCATCTAAATAGGACGAGCTTTGGTAGGAATTTGGGATTCATCAAAATTATCAATATATGGAAGAGAAACTGTGTAGTGTTTCATGTGCCAAAAGGCAAAAGGAAGGTCAGAACAACATTCTTTTTCAAGAGATTTTTTAAATTGTATTAAATCATTTTGAAATTTTGGTTTTTGTACCCTTCTTCTATTCTTAGAGAATTCAGATCTTCTTAAAGATAGGCAATTTGTTTTTCTTTATATGGGATTTGATTTTGGATAATATTGATATGTTGCATGGGAGTTGACTCAACAAAATCAAACAGTAATTCTTTATTGTCTTTCATCATTTTAAGGTCTGATGAATTAATTTGAAAAGGCTATAGAAGTTGTAGAAAGGGATTCCCAAGGATAACATCATTATTTAAATTTTTCCTAAAAGACAATTAGTTTTTATGCACTTTCCATTTTTACAGATATGGACATTATTTACTTTATAATGAATATGAAGTTTATTATTAGCAGTTACTAGGCTGAGTTTATTTTTGGTTTTTTTATAATATTTTGTTGGGACTAATCCTTTTCTGATTAAATTAACATCTGCGCCACTATCTAGTAAGTAAAGTGCTTTTATAGAGAAGTTCTTGATCTTAATTGTAATTTGAGTTTTCCATGGTTGGAGTGGATTTTTTGTTATAGAATTTACAAACTTTCCCTCAAAGTTTTCTTGTTGCTCTATATTATCTTTATCCTTTTAAAATTCGAGATTCAAACGTTGTTTAAGTTTTTGAAGTTCATTTAAGTTTTGTTTTAATTCTTTTATTTCTTGCTTTTGATTATTAATTTCTTTATAAATATCTTGCAGAGATATATGAGGAAGAGCTTTTTGCTTTCTTAATACATTTTTCATGTTAAGCTGTTTAGATACACTTGGAATAGAAGATTTTTCTTTTTTATTTTTTTTGGTTATTTTTTGTATTTTCTCAAAATATTCATTTTTTTTATTTTTCTTCTTTGAGGTCTTTAAACATTTCTAAAAGCATGTCTTCTTGGGCTGAAAGAGCGTTTAAGGAGAACAAAGGAGAAGAATACGTGTTATCAGACTAACATGAGGAATTTGTATGACATAAGTCAAAGACCGATTTACCTTTATCTCCTTGGATTTTTGCAACATTTTTTATAGGTACGGCTGAAGTATCTTTATAAAGAATTTGATGTAGAGGAGGATGTATAGATTCTTCAGTTCTCTACAGAGAAGAACTAGTTGAAGCTATAATCCATGATGAACTTAATTTTGTTATCATATTTATGGATAAATCTTCAATATTATATCTTTTTTTCATGGCTAATCTAAGCCAATCAAAGAAATAAATGTTTCTTTCATTATCATACATATATTTGTACCATTTTTCTTTTTATAAGTCTTTATGTTCTGGAGAAATATATTTAAAGAAGAATTTTGTCAAAAGATGAGCGCCTAAATTCTTTTTTAATATTTCTTTATCAATTTCAAAACTTTCAATAACATTTATATTGAAATTAGCTTCTGAGGGATTGTATGTATGGGATGGAGAAGCTTCATAAGAAGGATAAACGAGTCCTGTTGGCCTCAAATCAATATGAGGTGTATAGCTAGAAGCATGAGGCGGTTCCTTTATGGAAGATCCTACCACAGAAGGAGGATGAGAATAAGACTTTTTAGAGGGTTGATAAACTGTAGGGGTTGTATTTCGAAAATCTGTTTGGAAATTTATTTCAACACTTCCATCTTCATGTTCAATTATGTTTTCAATGTCTTGATTTTCTTTAGATTTTTCTGGTTGAACATTTTCTAAAAGCCATTTACTTGATAAATTAATATCATTCCATTAGATGAGTTTAGGAATATTAACTTTATTTTTTAAATTGGTTTGGAATAAGGTAGTCATACCTCTGGCTTGATTAGAATCGGCTATGCCTGGAACAATTGAATTCATGAGTTTATAATAAACTCTATAAACGAGGGCGAGATTTTGATTATGAGGATTCATATCAAGACCTTTTGTCTGGATGGCTAAAGTGAGGGCTTCATGTGCACCTGGATCTGTAAGTGAAACAGAGAAATTGGGAAAACAGTTAAAGAAAGTAGGGCCATCAGCCAAACTTGATTCAACCATTCCTATTAATGAATCACTGAAATTTTTATGTCTTGTATCTTGAACATACATGAGAGCTTCTGTTCTCAGTCCAAGTCTTGTTAGAGGCTTTAGAGCAACTTGCACCAAGCCAAAATGGATATAATTATATGTTTTAGCATATTCTTGTATTTCTTGGGGATTAATTAAAGATGCCGAATATTGCTAGTAATGGATTCAGTTCGTTCCATAGTTTTTATTTTATAACTTGATTTTAATTGAAAACTTCTCATTTTATAAACTTCATGTTTTTTAACAGTTGGAATTGTCCAGTCACAAATTACTTGATCTAAATCATCATGGCTAATCTCTTCACTATTTTTAATAGACATGGAATATAAGGAATTTGATGATGAGGAAGAAGAAAGTACAAGCTTCTTAATAAGCTTAGCCATAATTTGTATTACCGAGTTATTTTAACCAAATCCACCACGAGTATCTAATGCTTTGAGGATTTACACACCAACAACACGCCTTAAAACGCCTTCACACGGCTTAACAACGGCGATAACAATGGCTACCTCTGTGCTCCAGGTGGAATATGATTAAAATTTCTCAATAATAACAAACACACAACTAAGTATTAAGACTTTTGACTCTCTTACTTCTGAATCAGCAATTCCTTAAACAACAACAGTAAAGCACAACATAACCAAAATAAGTGAAGAAATTCTCACAAAGCAAATTTATTGATAATCAAAATTGATTACAAGTGGACTTGATGACACACTCCCGGGGGCCAACTTGGCTTTGATACCAAAATGGGACAGAAGGGTGGAGGTTGTATGGGAAGAGATAGATGGACTGAATTTTTAGACTAGTTTCCAACTGTTGCCTTGACAAGCAGCTGGACATGTCTATTTGTAGTATGTTCAAACTGAATTTACATTTCATTACAACATAATTTTGTCTGTGTATACATTTCATTTACTGTATGCTGGTAAGCTGCTGCATGTGGTATTATTGCTAGATTCCATGTCTCTGGATTGAATCGTCAAGACGGCATACGTGTTACGTTTCCATACTGGTATGGATATACATTGTAGCACCAGTAGAGATCCAAACTTGTTTCTATTGGATAACCTTTTTGATGCATAGTAGCAAGCCGCATTTGTTGACTTTTTATTTTTAAAAGAACCTTTGAACCGTGGTAAGCTTCTCATCTTCATGAATAGGGATGTCCATGTTTTGTACTTTCTAGATAAAGACACTTTATGGCAATGGTGGTGATGGAAATTTAGATAAGTGCACCACGTGACTACATGGTCTTCTTCTGAAAGCTTTGTGATAAGGATGCAGTAATTATTTCACTGGATAGTAAGTGTCAATATCGAAGGCTTTATTCGGGCACGGATTCTTTCATTTATTCATCCTCTTTATCTTCATCTTTATCTTCATCAGTCCAGTTATTATTTTGCATTTCTCCATGAAATAACTGGATTAATGCTTCACGAGACTTTTCAAAAATGTCAAAAGAAATATCGTCATAGGCATTGAGGATTTGATTTAATTCATTATGTCCAGATTTAGAAGGATACTGTATGACTGTAGTTTGTTCTGCAAGGTCGTCAGCAATGCAAACTACTCGCCGACCGTCAGACCAAACATATCGATATGTGCTTGCAAATTCAAGATGTCCTCTTAGATTGAGAAATTTTTGATACTGATCAGAGGCTGGATCATATTGCTAGAGACGTTCTAGGCTATATGCTCTTGTAGCAACTTCATGAGATTCATACCATTGAGGTGGATAATTAAAAAGAAGATGTTCGTGATCATGTAAAGAAGAACTGCATTTCTTGCAAATTAAATCTCCTTCTTCAAACTGCATAATGCTCCATAATTGATAAGGCTGATATAACCGTATTTTAGATCTTTCTCCCAAACTTGATGAAATTGTGATAAGAAGCTATCTGTTTGTGACTCCAAGACTACGAAGGGCATGGCACACAATCGCAAGGAGCTGCTGTATTAATTCAAGATCATCTCTGGATAAAGAAAATCTTTGGACTAGGCCTTGCTCGATATAAGAGATGTCTACTGCATGTGATGGCAGGAACAACTTGGGAAAACCAGTTGCCCAACTGATATATTGCGCTTTGAACATTAAGCGCTCCTTGATCTGACAAGAAAGAGTTTTTTCTCTTATCCTTGCAGCAAGATCATCTGGAAGGTTTGTGTTAACCTTTTCCAGGAGGTTGATTCTGGATGTTTTTTCATCAGCATAAGTAGATAACAGTGCTCTTTGATGGATGTTATGACACATTAGAATTTGGGTTTCTAAATCCTTGATATGGGTTACAATTTTGGATAAGGTTTTTCTAGTATTTTTTCTTTTATTGGAAAGGATAGCACTCCAATGAGCATTGATAAGTTCTTGAGTGGTGATGGATACTCCTGGATTGAAAAAAGGAATGGATATTTGTTGGGATGTTGGTCTGGAGGAAGAGCTGGATTCAAGAAGAGGGGCTTTGCTTTTGTTAGAGCTTGATGCCATAATGACAAAGGAACCCTGGATAAGAATGTGAACTAAAACTGAAAATCTGGATTACATGGCAAAATTTGAAATGAAGTCATCAGAGGGATGATGTATTTTATTTGAGACTAGATTTGATTATTTAAATTCAAAAATTAATTCTTTATTATTTATGATAGTTTTAAGGCCTGTAGAATCAATTTGAAAAGGCTGTAACATTTGTGGAAAAGGATTTCCAGGGATAACATCATTGTTTAAATCCTTTCCTAGAAAGAAATTTGTCTTTATGTGTATTTCATTTTTACAGACATAAACATCATTTAATTTGTATTTGATAAGGAGTTTTTTATTCGCCGTAGCTAGATTGAGTTTATTTTTTGTTTTTAGATAATATTTTCTCGGGATTAATCCTTCCCTTACGACATTGACATCTACGCCACTATCAAGTAAGCACAGGGTCTTAATAGAGAATTTTTTGATCTGAATTGTGACTTAGGTCTTCCATTTTTGAAATGGATTTCTGGATAAAGAATTTATGAAAATTTTTAAACTGTCATCAAAGTTTTCTTGATTTTCAATGTCATTATAGTCTTCGTCATTTTCAATTTTTCCAATATTTTCTTGATAAGTTTTTAGTATGTGAAATTCAAGATTCTCAACTCTTTGTTTGAGGTCTTGAAGTTCAATTAAGTTTTGTTTTAAGAAATTTATTTCTTGCCTTTGATTATTAATTTCTTTATGAAGGTCTGGAATTGTCAGGTGAGGAGGAACATTTTGTTCTCTTAATCTGTCTAAAACAGTTTTAATACTAAATTGTTCAAGTAAAGTATGTATTGTAGCTTTTCCTTTTTTTTTGCCTTTATTTATGGTCTACATTTTTTCGAAATATTTATTTTTTAAATCTTCATCTTGAAGATCTTTAAACATTTCTAATACCAATTCTTCTGGGGCAGAGAGCATGTTTAAGGATAAAGAAGAAGAGGCAGATTCATACTGAATTTCACTATCAAATATTTTGCAATGACATGTATCAGAAGAATTGTCTGTATCTGATGTTACTGAGGATCCTTTTAAAATAGTTTTTAATTCTTTTTCGGTTATAACCTTTAATTGTGGGCAATCAGGGGCCATATGGCCTTTTTCTTTGCAATTATAGCACTATATTTCTTTTTGTTTTTGTTTATGGTAGGAAGAAGATGGTTTTTCTTTTGTAAGAGATTTGTTTTTTTCTTTATAAGGATTGCGATGAATGGATTTTTTATGATATCTTCGTGAGGGCATATAATATCGTGGTGTTGCAAATTGTTTAGATTTTTTTGTTGGTAATTTCTTTTTAAATTATTCTTTTTCTTTTGGCTCGAAGGACTAATTAATGGCTCCATGCCAAATTGATAACAGAAATCACCAAGTTCATATTTACTGATTCTTTTTTGATTTTCAATTTGCCATTTGAGTTTGATTTCATTACACAATGAAAATCCAACTTTATTAATTTTTTGGATTAAATCTCCATATGTATACATAGCATAATTCAAATTTCCATAATTTTCGGATATCAATTCTTCTCTAACCTTTTCTGCAAAAAGTTTAGGAGGACCTGATATAAAATTTTCCTTCCATAATTCTGAACTGCTTGAATCAATTGTATAAAGTTTTGATAAGAAAACATCTTTATACCAACGAAAATCAGATAATGTTGGGCATGATAAATTAATTAATTGAGTTTTTAATTTTTCTTCTACATTCATATAATTTCCAAAAAAATGTTCAATTATATTGTTAATAAGCATATAAACGGAATCAGGGATCATTTGTCCTTAAGGGGTAATGATAGGATTTCCGGATGGATCTCTTTTTACGGCATTTAGAATAGCTTGTCTTTCTATATCTGATAAATATTTTTGCCACCAGCCATTTAATTGTCCAGTAAATCCAAGGACAACTGCATTTGCTGCATGTTTGTGATCATTACCGGTAGCTAGGATTGTAGAAGCATATATCATCATTTGTTGGCATACTTGGATGATTTGATATTCAGATAATCCATCCACACTCCATTCATATATTGATGAGCTTTCAAATTTAAGACCATTTAAAGTAGCTTATTCTTCGAATTGAAGACCAACTGGAGTCGGTCGTGGATAATAATTTCTTGTTTTAGCTGTAGTAACAATTGGTTTTTGTCTTTTAAATATTTTATTGAGTTGTAGAGAGTCTTGACAGTTTTGATCCTCTTGATGGTTTTGATGGTTTTGATCATCTTGATGTTCTTCTTGAGAATTTTCTTCAGAATCTATGGCTTCGGAATCGGAGCCAGAATTAGAATTTTTTGAAGTTGAGCCTAAAACATTTATAGAATTTTCAGCTTTTTGATCTTTATTTTCTTGAAGTTTTATGTTAGTAAAACTGTGTGATAATTGATTAATGAGTTCATCAGAAAATTTTAAAGGTTTCTTTTCTAACTTTATATCCCTTAGGATTTCACCCTGAAAACCTAAAGTTTGTGTCTTAATTACTTTTTGAGAAGAGGATGCTTCTTGGATTTTGAAAATAGTTTCCACTTTATCTTCAATTTTAATGGTTTGTTGACCAACAGTATGAAGGTTGATATTTGTATAATTATTTTGTTGTAGAACATGACATAAGTCTGATTTGTAAACAAAGTCAGACTTACCTTTATCTCCTTGGATTTTTGCCACATCTTTTATGGGTACGGCTGAAGTATCTTTATAAATGATTTGATGTAGATGAGGATGTATTGATTCTTCAGTTCTTTGGGGAGAAGAACTGGTTGATGCTATAATCCATGATGAACTTAATTTTGTTATCATATTTATGGATAAATCTTTAATATTATATCTTTTCTTCATGGCTAATTTAAGCCAATCAAAGAAATAAATGTTTCTTTCATTATTACACATATATTTATACCACTTTTCTTTTAAGAAGTCTTTATATTCTGGAGAAATATATTTAAAGAAAGCTTTTGTCAAAGGATGAGCGGCTAAATTCTTTTTTAACATTTCTTTATCAATTTCAAAACTTTCAATAACATTTATATTGAAATCAGCTTCTGAGGGATTGTATGTATGAGATGGAGAAGCTTGATAAGAAGGATAAACAAGTCCTATAGGCCTCAAATTTATATGAGGTGGTTCCTGTATGGAAGCTCCTACAACAGAAGCAGGATGAGAATAAGACTTTTTAGAGGGTTGATAAATGGTAGGAGTTGTATTTCGAAAATCTGTTTGGAAATTTATTTCAACGCTTCCATCTTCATGTTCAATTATGTTTTCAATGTCTTGATTTTCTATAGGTTTTTCTGGTTGAGCATTTTTAAAGCCATTTACCGGATAAATTAATATCATTCCATTGGATGAGTTTGGGAATATTAACTTTATTTTTTAAATTGGTTCGGAATAAGGTAGTCATACCTTTTGCTTGATTTGAATAGGCTATGCCTGGAACAACTGAATTCATCAGTTTATAATAAACTCTAAAAACGAGGGCGAGATTTTGATTATGAGGATTCATATCAAAACCTTTTGTTTGGATGGCTAAAGTGAGGGCTTCATGTGCACCTGGATCTGTAAGAGAAACAGAGAAATTGGGAAAACAGTTGAAGAAAGTAGGGCCATTAGCCAAACTTGATTCAACCATTTCTATTAATGAATCACTGAATTTTTTATGTCTTGTATCTTGAACATACATAAGAGCTTCTATTCTCAGTCCATGTCTTGTTAGAGGCTTTAGAGCAACTTGCACCAAGCCAAAATGGATATAATTATATGTTTTAGCATATTCTTGTATTTCTTGGGGCTTAATTAAAGAAAGATGCTGAATATGGCTAGTAATGGATTCAGTTCGTTTAATAGTTTTTATTTTATAACTTGATTTTAATTGAAAATTTCCCATTTTATAAACTTCATGTTTTTGAACAGTTGGAATTGTCCAATCACAAATAACTTGATCTAAATCATCATAGCTAATTTCTTCACTATTTTTAATAGACATGGAAGATAAGGAATTTGATGATGAGGAAGAAGAAAGTATAAGTTTCTTAATAAGCTTAGCCATAATTTGTATTACTGAGTTATTTTAACCAAATCCACTACGAGTATCTAACGCTTTGAGGATTTACACACCAACAACACGCCTTAAAACGCCTTCACAGGGCTTAACAACGGCGATAACAATGGCTACCTCTGCGCTCCGGGCGGAATATGATTAAAATTTCTCAATAATAACAAACGCACAACTAAGTATTAAGACTTTTGACTCTCTCACTTCTGAATCAACAATTCCTTAAACAGCAACAGCAAAGCGTAACCAAAATAAGTGAAGAAATACTCACAAAAAAACTTTATTGATAATCAAAACTGATTACAAGTGGACTTGTGCCTTAAATATGATAACAAAATTAAGTTTATCATGGATTATAGCTTCAACCAGTTCTTCTCCCCAAAGAACTGAAGAGTCTATACATCCTCCTCTACATCAAATCATTTATAAAGATACTTCAGCAGTAACCATAAAAAATGTGGCAAAAATCCAAGGAGATAAAGGTAAATCTGACTTTGTTTACAAATCAAACTTATGTCATGTTTTAGAACAAAATAATTATACAAATATCAACCTTCATACTATTGGTCAACAAACCAATAGAATTGAAGATAAAGTAGAAACTATTTTCAAAATCCATGAAGCATCCTCTTCTCAAAAAGTAATTAAGACACAAACTTTAGGTTTTCAGAGTGAAATCCTAAGGGATATAAAGTTAGAAAAGAAACCTTTAAGATTTTCTGATGAACTCATTAATCAATTATCACACAGTTTTACTAACATAAAACTTCAAGAAAATAAAGATCAAAAGGCTGAAAATTCTATAAATGTTTTAGGCTCAACTTCTAAAAATTCTAATTCTAGCTCCGATTCCGAAGCCATAGATTCTGAAGAAAATTCTCAAGAAGAACATCAAGATGATCAAAACCATGAAGACTCTCTACAACTCAATAAAATATTTAAAAGACAAAAACCAATTGTTACAACAGCTAAAACAAAAAATTATTATCCACGACCGACTCCAGTTGATCTTCAATTCGAAGAACAAGCTACTTTAAATGGTCTTAAATTTGAAAGCTCATCAATATATGAATGAAGTGTAGACAGATTATCTGAATATCAAATCATCCAAGTATGCCAGCAAATGATGATATATGCTTCTATTATCATAGCTGCCGGTAATGATCACAAACATGCAGCAAATGCAGCTGTCCTTGGATTTACTAGACAATTAAATGGCTGGTGGGAAAAATATTTATCGAATATAGAAAGATAAGCTATTCTAAATGCAGTAAAAAGAGATCCATCCGGAAATCCTATCATTACCCCTCAAGGACAAATGATCCCTGATTCCGTTTATATGCTTATTAGCAATATAATTAAACATTTTGTTGGAAATTATATGAATGTAGAAGAAAAATTAAAAACTCAATTAATTAATTTATCATGCCCAACATTATCTAATTTTCGTTGGTATAAAGATGTTTTCTTATCAAAACTTTATATAATTGATTTAAGAATTCAGAATTCTAGAGAGAAAAATTTATATCAGGACTTCCTAAACTTTTTGCAGAAAAGGTTAGAGAAGAATTGATATCTGAAAACTATGGAAATTTGAATTATGCCATGTATACATATGGAGATCTAATCCAAAAAATTAATAAAGTTGGCTTTTCATTATGCAATGAGATCAAACTCAAACGGCAAATTGAAAATCAAAAAAGAATCAGTAAATATGAACTTGGTGATTTATGTTATCAATTTAGTATGGAAACATTAATTAGTCCTTCAAGCCAAAAGAAAAAGCAAAATTTAAATAGAAATTATCAAAAAAGAAAATATAAACAATTTTCAACACGACGATATTACATGCCCTCAAGAATATATCATAAAAAATCCTTTCATCGAAATCCTTATAAAGAAACATACAAATCTTTTACAAAAGAAAAACCATCTTCTTCTTACCATAAACAAAAACAAAAAGAAATACAGTGCTATAATTGCAAAGAAAAAGGCCATATAGCCCTTGATTGCCCACAATTAAAAGTTAAAACCGAAAAGGAATTAAAAACTATTTTAAAGGGATCCTCAGTAACATCAGATACAGACAATTCCTCTGATACATGTCATTGCAAAATATTTGATAGTGAAATTCAGTATGAATCCGCTTCTTCTTCTTTATCCGTAAACATACATTCTGCTCCTGAAGAATTGGTACTAGAAATGTTTAAAGATCTTAAAGATGAAGAATTAAAAAATAAGTATTTCGAAAAAATCCAGACATAAATAAAGGTAATAAAAAAGGAAAAGCTACTATACATACTTTACCTGAACAATTTAATATTAAAACTGTTTTAGACAGATTAAGAGAACAAAATGTTCCTCCTCACCTGACAATTCCAAACCTTCATAAAGAATTTAATAATGAAAGGCAAGAAATAAATTTCTTAAAACAAAACTTAATTGAACTTCAAGACCTCAAACAAAGAGTTGAGAATCTTGAATTTCACATACTAAAAACTTATCAAGAAAATAATGGAAAAATTGAAAATGACGAAGACTATAATGACATTGAAAATCAAGAAAACTTTGACGACAATTTAAAATTTTTCATAAATTCTTTATCCAGAAATCCATTTCAAAAATGGAAAACCTAAGTCACAATTCAGATCAAAAAATTCTCTATTAAGACCCTGTGCTTACTTGATAGTGGCACAGATGTCAATGTCATAAGGGAAGGATTAATCCCGAGAAAATATCATCTAAAAACAAGAAATAAACTCAATCTAGCTACAGCTAATAAAAAACTCCTTATCAAAGACAAATTAAATGATGTTTATGTCTGTAAAAATGAAATACACATAAAGACAAATTTCTTTCTAGGAAAGGATTTAAAAAATAATGTTATCCTTGGAAATCCTTTTCTGCAAATGTTACAGCCTTTTCAAATTGATTCTACAGGCCTTAAAACTGTCATAAATAATAAAGAATTAATTTTTGAATTTGAATAATTAAAATTTGAATAATTAAATCCAGTCTCAAATAAAATAAATCATCCCTCTAATGACTTTATTTCAAATATTGCCATGTAATCCAGATTTTCAGTTCACATTCTTCTCCAGGGTTCCTTTGTCATTATGGCATCAAGTTCTTGCAAAAGCAAAGCGCCTCTTCATGAATCCAGCTCTTCCTCCATACCAACATCCCAACAAATGACGATTCCTTTTTTTAATCCAGGATTATCCATCACTTCTCAAGAACTTATCATTGCTCATTGGAGTGCTATCCTTTCCAATAAAAGAAAAAATACTAGAAAAACCTTATCCAAAATTGTAACCCATATCAAGGATTTAGAAACCCAAATTCTAATGTGTCATAACATCCATCAAAGAGCACTATTATCCACTTATGCTGATGAAAAAACATCCAGAATCAACCTCCTAGAAAAGGTTAACACAACGCTTTCAGATGATATTGCTAGCTACAAGAATAAGAGAAAAAACTCTTTCTTGTCAGATCAAGGAGCGCTTAATGTTCAAAGCGCAATATATCAGCTGGGCAACTGGCTTTCCCAAGTTGTTCCTGCCATCACATGCAGTAGACATTTCTTATATCGAGCAAGGCTTAGTCCAAAGATTTTCTTTATCCAGAGATGATTTTGAATTAATACAGCAGCTCCCTGCAATCGTGCGCCACGCCCTTCGCAACCTTGGAGCCACAAACAGACAACTTCTTATCACAATTTCATTAAGCTTGGGAGAAAGATCTGAAATCCGGTTTTATCAACCTTTTCAATTATGGAGCATCATGAATCTTAAAGAAGGAGATTTAATTTGCAAGAAAAGCAGTTCTACTTTAAATGATCACGAACATCTCCTTTTTAATTATCCACCTCAATGGTATGAATCTCATGAAGTTACTACAAAAGAATATAGCTTAGAGCGTCTCCAGCATTATGATCCAGCCTCTGATCAATATCAAAGATTTCTCAATTTAAGAGGACATCTCGAATTTGCAAGCACATATAGATATGTCTGGTGTGATGGTCGGAGAGTAGTTTGCATTGCTAACGACCTTGCAGAACAAACTACAGTTATACAGCATCCTTCTAAATCTGGACATAATGAATTACATCAAATCCTCAATGCCTATGATGATATTTCTTTTGACATTTCTGAAAAATCTCGTGAAGAATTAGCTCAGTTATTTCATGGAGAAATGCAAAATAATAACTGGATTGATGAAGACAAAGTTGAAAATAAAGATGATGAATAAATGAAATAATCCTTGATATGGACACCTGTTATCCAGTGAAATAATTACTGCATCCTTATCAACCCTCTAAAAAGTCTTATTCTCATCCTCCTTTTGCTGTAGGATCTTCCATATAGGAACCACCTCATATAAATTTAAGGCCTACAGGACTTGTTTATCCTTCTTATCAAGCTTCTCCATCTCATACATACAATCCCTCAGAAGCATATTTCAATATAAATGTTATTGAAAGTTTTGAAATTGATAAAGAAATGTTAAAAAAAAATCTAGCTGCTCATCCTTTGACAAAAGCTTTCTTTAAAAATATTTCTCCAGAACATAAAGACTTCTTAAAAGAAAAGTGGTATAAATATATGTGTGATAATGAAAGAAACATTTATTTCTTTGATTGGCTTAAATTAGCCATGAAGAAAAGATATAATATTGAAGATTTATCCATAACTATGATAACAAAATTAAGTTCATCCTGGATTATAGCTTCAACCAGTTCTTCTCTCCAAAGAACTGAAGAATCTATACATCCACCCCTACATCAAATTATTTATAACGACACCTCAGCCATACCCATAAACGATGTTGCAAACATCCAAAGAGATAATGATAAATCTTATCTAATTTATAAATCTTATTTCAATCACAATCACATCTCAAAGCAAAATAATAATACAAATTCCTCATTTCTGCATGCTAACAATTATTCTTCTCCTTTGTTCTCCTTAAACGTTCTTTCAGCCCAAAAAGATATGATTTAAGAAATGTTTAAAGACCTTAAAGAAGAAAGATTAAAAACTAAATATTTTGCTAAAATACAGAAAATATCCAAAGAAGATCAAAAAGAAAAATCTTCTAGTCCGAGTGTATCTAAATAGCCCAACATAAGAAAGCAAAAAGCTCTTTCTCATCATATATCTTTACAAGATATTTGTAAAGAAATTAATAATAAAAAACAAGAAATAAAAGAATTAAAACAAAACTTAAATGAATTTCAACAACTGAAACAACATTTTGAACATCTCAAATTTCAAAAAGATAAAGATAATATAGGGCAACAAGAAACCTTTCAAGAAAAGTTTGTAAATTTGTTAACAAAAAATCCACTTCAACCGTGGAAAACTCAAATTACAATTAAGATCAAGAACTTCTCTATTAAAGCACTCTGCTTACTAGATAGTGGCGCAGATGTTAATTTACTCAGAGAAGGATTAATCCCAACAAAATATTATAAAAAAACCAAAAGTAAACTCAGCCTAGCAACTGCTAATAATAAACTTCATATTCACTATAAAGTAAATAATGTCCATGTCTGTAAAAATGGGACGTATATAACAACCAATTGTCTTTTAGGAAAGAATTTAAATAATGATGTTATCCTTGGGAATCCCTTTCTACAACTTCTACAGCCTTTTCAAATTAATTTGTCAGGCCTTAAAACTATAAAAGACAATAAAGAATTAATTTTTGATTTTGTTGAGTCAACTCCCATGCAACATATCAATCTTATCCAAAATCAAATCTCCTATAAAGAAAAACAAATTGCCTATAAAGAAAAACAAAGTGCCTATCTTCAAGAAAATCTAAATTCTCTAAGAATAGAAGAAGGATTACAAAAATAAGAATTTCAAACTAATTTAATCCAATTTAAAAAATCTTTTGAAAAAGAATGTTGTTCTGACCTTCCTTTTGCATTCTGGCACAGGAAACACCACACTATTTCTCTTCCATATATTGATAATTTTGATGAATCCCAAATTCCTACCAAAGCCCGGCCTATTCAAATGAATAAAGATCTTGTCCAATTATGTACAAAAAAAATCAATGATCTTCTTGATAAAAAGCTTATTCAAAATCACAATCCCCTTGGAGTTGTGCTGCTTTTTATATAAATAAAGCGCCTGAACAAGAATGCGGTGTTCCCCGTCTTGTTATCAATTATAAGCCGCTAAATAAAGTCTTAAAATCCATAAGATATCCAGTTCCAAATAAAACTGATCTAATCAATCGCCTAGCTGGTGCCTTCCTTTTTTCTAAATTTGATCTTAAATCCGGATTTTGGCAAATTCAAATTACCCCTAAAGATAGATATAAAACTGCTTTTACAGTCCCATTTGGTCATTATGAATGGAACGTCATGCCATTTGGCTTGAAAAATGCTCCTTCAGAATTTCAAAGAATTATGAATGATATTTTTAATCCATATCAAGATTTTACACTCGTCTATCTTGATGACATCCTTGTGTTTTCAAAATCTATTTGTGACTATTGGAAGCATTTAAATATTTTCAAGAAGGTTATTATCAAAAATGGACTCGTTCTATCTCAAAAGAAAATGAAGCTTTTTCAAATAGAAATTCAATTTCTTGGTTTTATAATTAAAATAGGAACTATTTCTCCAGTTCAATGAGTCATTAAGTTTGCCTCTCAATTTCCTGATAAAATCCTCAATAAAGAACAATTACAATGTTTTCTTGGATACCTTAATTACGTCTCTAATTTTTATAAAGATCTTGCCAAGGAAAGAAAATTATTACAACTCCGTTTAGTAAAAAATCCGGTAGAATGGTCACCTGCCCATACAAAAGCTATCCAAACTATCAAGCAAAAAGTCCAAAATTTACCTTGTTTAACTATCCCTCATCCAGATTTATTAAAAATAGTTCAAATCGACGCCTTTGATGTAGGTTTTGGTGGAATTCTCCTCCAACAAAATGCTCTTGGAATAGAAGAAATCATTCGTTTCACTTCTAGAACATGGACATCCACACAACAGAATTATTCAACTATTAAAAAAGAAATCCTCTCTATAGTAAATAGTATAATGAAGTTCCAAAGTGATTTATTAAATAAAAAATTCTTATTAAGAATAGATTGTAAATCTGCTAAAGAAACTTTAGAAAAAGATGTTAAAAATCTTGCTGCTAAGCAAATCTTTGCTCGCTGGCAAGCTTTATTAGCTATATTTGATTTTGACATTGAGTATATTGCAGGCCAAAATAATTCCCTTCCTGACTTTTTATCTCGTGAGTTTTTACAGGGACAAAAGAATGAGGCCTCAGCAGATTAGACCTTTTAGGTCCCCTACTGATAAAGCTTATCCACCTATATCCAGAAAACCCAGTGGCAATTATCTTGAAAGATGGGGAGCAACCTATAATTCTAATATTCCTCAATTTTAAAACCCATCAAGCTCTACATCCTAAAAACCTCAAGTGTCTCAAAACCAATATTTTATCCCAAAACCGCCATTAAGAATGTTTACTTTAGATGACACATTTTATACAGAAACCTTTCCTATGGAACATATTATCCAGACCCTATTCGCTCCCGACCATTTCTTTTTTCAACCCCTTGATTATAAAACATATGAGCAAATCCTTAGCCGAACTGGCAGCTGCACTATAGACCATACTGATGGTTCTAAAAACTCATATTTAAATGCTTTACCATCCCATATTATCATCCTATATTCAAAAATCAAGATTATGCATATCTTCTCAGGAGACGATTGGGGACAACCTCTTCATATGCCTCAAAGAATTGATTCAGACCTCATCTTTAATTAATATGACTATATTTCCGCTTGGGAAGCCATTCTCTGTTATCAAAATCCATCCTTCCAGCATTCCTGGTTTATTCGATTTAAATCAACTTCCATAAAATACCTATGTGGTTTTTTACACAATTTTGGATACCATACGGAGCCACCAAAGATCTCCTTCTTCAAGCTCTTCTTCCTATTTATGAATCCTATTCTGTATCATATAAAGCCTCTCTCAAAACAGAAGAAAAAAGCCTTTATCAATATTTACAGCTAGCAACAGAACTTTATGTCACCATGCAATTATATTGCAAGCATGAAATACCATGGATGCTGAAATGGAATTTTTATAAAAAAATGGACTTCAGTCCACCGGTTCTATCCAGAGTCATGTATATCAAATTCTGGCATCAATTTGATTATATGACAATCCTGCAGCAATATTCTGCTGATCAAGCTCTAAAGCCATCCTTTTGAGAAATTCTCAGAACTCCTGAAAAAGAAAAAGAAAGGCTTCCTCCATCCAGTATTCCAGACAAACAAAAGAATTCATGTTCAGCCTCTTCTCCTGCTCTTCTTGCAGCGGCAGATCTACTTCAGTTCAAAAGAGATCTCCAAAAAGAAATTATGGAACAAATACAGAAAGAAAGATCCTCTGAAAACTCGCCATTAAGCTTCGGTCACCACCAGCTACATCATCTCTGGGCTGATGATAATCCCTTTGAAACTATTGCTCCTGAAGCAAATACCGATGCAGAAGAGATAAAAAGTGATAATGAAGGATTCATCTCTATCTGAAGAAAAGGGAAAAAATAAGTCTCGACAAGACATCCGCCTTATCAAGCCACTCAATTTTCCACAAAGTATCCTATACAGACTAACGTGATCTTGTTTATCAGCGCTATTCCCCACTCCGGAAAGCATCACCAAAAGAACAGTCGCCATAAAGAACATGACATCATCCAAGTACAGCAACCATGTGCTCCCTTTGGTTCTTATCGGCAACTTTTCCTACAGACTTCATAAAATCTCTTTGAATTAAAAATCAAGAAAAAAGTACAACCGAGCAAAGTACAAAGCCTACAAATAGGCTATCCCACATACAAGCTTTGGATAAAGTGGGAACACATCCTCCAGCGACACGTATCATGTCCTCCAGCGACATGTATAACACAAGATTCACGCATGCTCCTAAACAATGCAAAATTCGTTAGTCACAGATAAATAACCAGCGCCAGAGCCACGTGCAACATTCACAGATACAGTAAATGAAATGTAAATACTAATGAAATCTAGTTGCCATGAAATGTAAATGCAGTGTGTAATTACTATAAATAGGCATGTCCAGCTGCTTGTCAAAACAACAGTTGGAAACCAGTCTTATCCAAAAATTTAGTCCATCCATCTCTTCCCATACACCCTCCACCCTTCCGTCCCATTTTGGTATTAGAGCCAAGTTGGCCCCCAGGAGTGTGTCATCAAGTCCACTTGTAATCCGTTTTGATTATCAATAAAGTTGTTTTGTGAGTATTTCTTCACTTATTTTTGTTATGTTGTGTTTTATTGTTGTTGTTTAAGGAATTGCTGATTCAGAAGTAAGAGAGTCAAAAGTCTTAATACTTAGTTGTGTGTTTGTTATTATTGAGAAATTTTAATCATATTCTGCCCGGAGCGCAGAGGTAGCCATTGTTATTGCCGTTGTTAAGCCGTGTGAATGCGTTTTAAGGCATGTTGTTGGTGTGTAAATCCTCAAAGCGTTAGATACTCGTAGTGGATTTGGTTAAAATAACTCGGTAATACAAATTATGGCTAAGCTTATTAAGAAACTTGTACTTTCTTCTTCCTCATCATCAAATTCCTTATCTTCCATGTCTATTAAAAATAGTGAAGAAATTAGCTATGATGATTTAGATCAAGTTATTTGTGATTGGACAGTTCCAACTATTCAAAAACATGAAGTTCATAAAATGGGAAGTTTTCAATTAAAATCAAGTTATAAAATAAAAACTATTGAACGAACTGAATCCATTACTAGCAATATTCAGCATCTTTCTTTAATTAAGCCCCAAGAAATACAAGAATATGCTAATACATATAATTATATCCATTTTGGCTTGGTGCAAGTTGCTCTAAAGCCTCTAACAAGACTTGGACTGAGAACAGAAGCTCTCATGTATGTTCAAGATATAAGACATAAAAAATTCAGTGATTCATTAATAGGAATGGTTGAATCAAGTTTGGCTAATGGCCCTACTTTCTTCAACTGTTTTCCTAATTTCTCTGTTTCTCTTATAGATCCAGGTGCACATGAAGCCCTCACTTTAGCCATCCAGCCAAAAGGTTTTGATATGAATCCTCATAATCAAAATCTCGCCCTCGTTTATAGATTTTATTATAAACTCATGAATTCAGTTGTTCCAGGCATAGCCTATTCTAATCAAACCAGAGGTATGACTACCTTATTCCAAACCAATTTAAAAACTAAAGTTAATATTCCTAAACTTATCCAATGGAATGATGTTAATTTATCAGGTAAATGGCTTTTAGAAAATGCTCAACCAGAAAAATCTAAAGAAAATCAAGACATTGAAAACATAATTGAACATGAAGATGGAAGTGTTGAAATAAATTTCCAAACAGATTTTTGAAATACAACTCCTACAGTTTATCAGAACAATTTAAAAAGGAATTACCAACAAAAAAAATCTAAAGAATTTGCAACACCACGATATTATATGCCCTCACGAAGACATCATAAAAAATCCTTTCATCGCAATCCTTATAAAGAAACAAACAAATCTTTTACAAATGAAAAACCATCGTCTTCTTACCATAAACAAAAACAAAAAGAAATATAGTGCTATAATTGCAAAGAAAAAGGTCATATAGCCCCTGATTGCCCACAATTAAAGGTTAAAACCGAAAATGGGACGGAAGGGTGGAGGGTGTATGGGAAGAGATGGACTTAATTTTTGGACTAGGCCTTGCTCGATATAAGAGATATCTACTGCATGTGATGGTAGGAACAACTTGGGAAAACCAGTTGCCCAGCTAATATATTGCGCTTTGAACTTTAAGCACTCCTTGATCTGACAAGAAAGAGTTTTTTCTCTTATCTTTGCAGCAAGATCATCTGGAAGGGTTGTGTTAACCTTTTTCAGGAGGTTGATTCTAGATGTTTTTTCATCAGCATAAGTAGATAACAGTGCTCTTTGATGGATGTTATGACACATTAGAATTTGGGTTTCTAAATCCTTGATATGGGTTACAATTTTGGATAAGGTTTTTCTAGTATTTTTTCTTTTATTGGAAAGGATAGCACTCCAATGAGCATTAATAAGTTCTTGAGAGGTGATGGATACTCCTGGATTGAAAAAAGGAATGGATATTTGTCGGGATGTTGGTCTGGAGGAAGAGCTGGATTCAAGAAGAGGGGCTTTGCTTTTGCTAGAGCTTGATGCCATAATGACAAAGGAACCCTGGATAAGAATGTGAACTAAAACTGAAAATCTGGATTACATGGCAAAATTTGAAATGAAGTCATCAGAGGGATGATGTATTTTATTTGAGACTGGATTTAATTATTCAAATTCAAAAATTAATTCTTTATTATTTATGATAGTTTTAAGGCCTGTAGAATCAATTTGAAAAGGCTGTAACATTTGTAGAAGAATCAATTTGAAAAGGCTGTAACATTTGTAGAAAAGGATTTCCAAGGATAACATCATTGTTTAAATCCTTTCCTAGAAAGAAATTTGTCTTTATGTGTATTTCATTTTTACAGACATAAACATCATTTAATTGGTATTTGATAAGGAGTTTTTTATTAGCCATAGCTAGATTGAGTTTATTTTTTATTTTTAGATAATATTTTATCGGGATTAATCCTTCCCCTATGACATTGACATCTGTGCCACTATCAAGTAAGCACAGGGTCTTAATAGAGAATTTTTTGATCTGAATTGTGACTTGGGTTTTTCATTTTTGAAATAGATTTCTGGATAAGGAATTTATGAAAATTTTTAAACTGTCATCAAAGTTTTCTTGATTTTCAATGTCATTATAGTCTTCGTCATTTTCAATTTTTCCAATATTTTCTTGATAAGTTTTTAGTATGTGAAATTCAAGATTCTTAACTCTTTGTTTGAGGTCTTGAAGTTCAATTAAGTTTTGTTTTAAGAAATTTATTTCTTGCCTTTGATTATTAATTTCTTTATGAAGGTCTGGAATTGTCAAGTGAGGAGGAACATTTTGTTCTCTTAATCTATCTAAAACAGTTTTAATACTAAATTGTTCAGGTAAAAGTATGTATTGTAGCTTTTCCTTTTTTATTGCCTTTATTTATAGTCTGGATTTTTTCAAAATATTTATTTTTTAATTCTTCATCTTTAAGATCTTTAAACATTTCTAATACCAATTCTTCTGGGGCAGAGAGCATGTTTAAGGATAAAGAAGAAGAGGCAGATTCATACTGAATTTCACTATCAAATATTTTGTGATGACATGTATCAGAAAAATTGTCTGTATCTGATGTTACTGATGATCCTTTTAAAATAGTTTTTAATCTTTTTCGGACCCAAAAGCCAACATCAAAAGCTCCTTTTGTATAAAATAAAAAGTAAAATATGAAGAAAGTACAAGGTATGGGACAATTATCAAGTATGAAGACAAAAACATTTCAGCTCCGATGCTAACAAGTATGAAGACAAAAATATTTCATCTCCGATGCTAACACGAAAACACGTGTCAAAAGCTTGTAAAGATATACTTCAAGATCGTGCCACATGCAGTACCATGGATATTCTACAACAGACAAGGAGAATCATGTAAGCAACCCTACAGTATCGAACATTAAATTCAGTGTGAGCATGAATAGAAAATGAAATGTAAATGCAAAAGCAATCCAAGTGAAATGAAATGAAAATTCAGATTAGAGTTACTATAAATAGACACATCTGGCTATGTGTAAATCCAACAGTTGGAAACCAGTCCTATCCAAAATCCAGTCCATCTCTTCTCATACACCCTCCACCCTTCCGTCCCATTTTGGTATCAGAGCCAAGTTGGCCCCCGGGAGTGTGTCATCAAGCCCACTTGTAATCCGTTTTGATAATCAATAAAGTTGCTTTGTGAGTATTTCTTCACTTATTTTTATTATGTTGTGTTTTACTGTTGTTGTTTAAGGAATTGCTTATTCAGAAGTAAGAGAGTCAAAAGTCTTAATACTTAGTTGTGTGTTTGTTATTATTGAGAAATTTTAATCATATTCCGCCTAGAGCGCAGAGGTAACGATTGTTATCACCGTTGTTAAGCCGTGTGAAGGCATTTTAAGGCATGTTGTTAGTGTGTAAATCCTCAAAGCGTTAGTTACTCGTGGTGGATTTGGTTCAAAAAACTCAGTAATACAAATTATGGCTAAGCTTATTAAGAAACTTGTACTTTCTTCTTCCTCATCATCAAATTCATTATCTTCCATGTCTATTAAAAATAGTGAAGAAATTAGCTATGATGATTTAGATCAAGTTATTTGTGACCGGACAATTCCAACTGTTCAAAAACATGAAGTTTATAAAATGGGAAGTTTTCAATTAAAATCAAGTTATAAAATAAAAACTATACAGGAACCACCTCATATAAATTTGAGGCCTACAGGACTTGTTTATCCTTCCTATCAAGCTTCGCCATCTCATACATACAATCCTTCAGAATCTGATTTTAACATAAATGTTCTCGAAAGTTTTGAAGTAGATAAAAAAATGTTAAAAAAGATTTTAGCTGCTCATCCTTTGACAAAATCTTTCTTTAAACATATTTCTTCTGAGCATAAAGACTTCTTAAAAGAAAAATGGTACAAATATATGTATGATAATGAAAGAAACATTTATTTCTTTGATTGACTCAAATTAGCCATGAAGAAAAGATATAATATTGAAGATTTATCCATAAATATGTTAAACCAATTAAGTTCATCATGGATTATAGCTTCAACCAGTTCTTCTCCCCAAAGAACTGAAGAATCTATACATCCACCCCTACATCAAATCATTTATAAAGACACCTCAGCCGTACCCATAAAAGATGTTGCAAAAATCCAAGGAGATAAAGGAAAATCTGACTTTGTTTACAAATCAGACTCATGTCATATTTTAGAACAAAATAATTATACAAATATCAACCTTCATACTGTTGGCCAACAAACCAATAGAATTGAAGATAAAGTAGAAACTATTTTCAAAATCCATGAAGCATCCTCTTCTCAAAAAGTAATTAAGACACAAACTTTAGGTTTTCAGGGTGAAATCCTAAGGGATATAAAGTTAGAAAAGAAACCTTTAAAATTTTTTGATGAACTCATTAATCAACTATCGCACAGTTTTACTAACATAAAACTTCAAGAAAATAAAGATTAAAAAGCCGAAAAATCTATAAATGTTTTAGGCTCATCTTCAAAAAACTCTAATTCTCTCTCTGATTCCGAAGCCATAGATTCTGAAGAAAATTCTCAAGAGGAACATCAAGATGATCAAAACCATTAAGAATCTCTTCAACTCAATAAAATATTTAAAAGACAAAAACCAATTGTTACTACAGCTAAAGCAAAAAATTATTATCTACGACCAGCTCCAGTTGATCTTCAATTCGAAGAACAAGCTACTTTAAATGGTCTTAAATTTGAAAGCTCATCAATATATGAATGGAGTGTAGACGGATTATCTGAATATCAAATCATCTAAGTATGCCAGCAAATGATGATATATGCTTCTACTATCATAGCTGCCGGTAATGATCACAAACATGCAGCAAATGCAGTTGTCCTTGGATTTACTGGACAATTAAATAGCTGGTGGGAAAAATATTTATCAGACATAGAAAGACAAGCTATTCTAAATGCAGTAAAAAGAGATCCATCCGGAAATCCTATCATTACCCCTCAAGGACAAATGATCCCTGATTCCGTTTATATGCTTATTAGCAATATAATTAAACAATTTGTTGGAAATTATATGAATGTAGAACAAAAATTAAAATTTCAATTAATTAATTTATCCTGCCCAACATTATCTGATTTTCGTTGGTATAAAGATGTTTTCTTATCAAAACTTTATACAATTGACTCAAGCAATTCAGAATTCTGGAAAGAAAAATTTATATCAGGTCTTCCTAAACTTTTTGCAAAAAAGGTTAGAGAAGAGTTAATATCTGAAAATTATGGAAATTTGAATTATGCTTTGTATAGATATGGAGATTTAATCCAAAAAATTAATAAAGTTGGATTTTCATTGTGCAATGAAATCAAACTCAAATGGCATATTGAAAATAAAAAAAGAATCAGTAAATATGAACTTGGTGATTTCTATTATCAATTTGGCATGGAGCCATTAATTAGTCTTTCGAGCCAAAAGAAAAAGAACAATTTAAAAAGAAATTACCAACAAAGAAAATCTAAACAATTTGCAACACCACGATATTATATGCCCTCACGAAGCTATCATAAAAAATCCTTTCATTGCAATCCTTATAAAGAAACAAACAAATCTTTTACAAAAGAAAAACCATCTTCTTCCTACCATAAACAAAAACAAAAAGAAATACAGTGCTATAATTGCAAAGAAAACGGTCATATGGCCCCTGATTGCCCACAATTAAAGGTTAAAACCGAAAAAGAATTAAAAATTATTTTAAACGGATCCTCAGTAACATCAGATACAGACAATTCTTCTGATACATGTCATTGCAAAATATTTGATAGTGAAATTCAGTATTAATCCGCTTTCTTCTTTATCCGTAAACATGCTCTCTGCTCCTGAAGAATTGGTACTAGAAATGTTTAAAGATCTTAAAGATGAAGAATTAACAAATAAATATTTCGAAAAAATCCAGACTATAAATAAGGGCAATAAAAAAGGAAAAGCTACTATACATACTTAACCTGAACAATTTAGTATTAAAACTGTTTTAGACAGATTAAGAGAACAAAATGTTCCTCCTCACCTGACAATTCCAGACCTTCATAAAGAAATTAATAATCAAAGGCAAGAAATAAATTTCTTAAAATAAAACTTAATTGAACTTCAAGACCTCAAACAAAGAGTTGAGAATCTTAAACTTCACATACTAAAAACTTATCAAGAAAATAATGGAAAAATTGAAAATGACGAAGACTATAATGACATTGAAAATCAAGAAAACTTTGATGACAGTTTAAAATTTTTCATAAATTCTCTATCCAGAAATCCATTTCAAAAATGGAAAACCCAAGTCACAATTCAGATCAAAAAATTCTCTATTAAGACCCTGTGCTTACTTGATAGTGGCGCAGATGTCAATGTCATAAGGGAAGGATTAATCCCGAGAAAATATTATCTAAAAACAAAAAATAAACTCAATCTAGCTATGGCTAATAAAAAACTCCTTATCAAATACAAATTAAATGATGTTTATGTCTGTAAAAACGAAATACACATAAAGACAAATTTCTTTCTAGGAAAGGATTTAAACAATAATGTTATCCTTGGAAATCCTTTTCTACAGATGTTACAACCTTTTCAAATTGATTCTACAGGCCTTAAAACTGTCATAAATAATAAAGAACTAAATTTTGAATTTGAATAATTAAATCCAGTCTCAAATAAAATCAATCATCCCTCTGATGACTTCATTTCAAATATTGCGATGTAATCCAGATTTTAGTTTTAAGTTCACATTCTTGTCCAGGGTTCCTTTGTCATTATGGCATCAAGTTTTAGCAAAAGCAAAGCCCCTCCTCTTGAATCCAGCTCTTCCTCCAGACCAACATCCAAATAAATGACCATTCCTTTTTTCAATCCAGGAGTATCCATCACCTCTCAAGAACTTATCAATGCTCATTGCAGTGCTACAGTTTCTAATAAACGAAAAAATACTAGAAAAACCTTATCCAAAATTGTAACCCATATCAAGGATTTAGAAACCCAAATTCAGATGTGTCATAACATCCATCAAAGAGCACTGTTATCTACTTATGCTGATGAAAAAACATCCAGAATCAACCTCCTGGAAAAGGTTAACACAACCCTTCCAGATGATCTTGCTGCAAGGGTAAGAGAAAAAACTCTTTCTTGTCAGATGAAGGAGCGTTTAATGTTCAAAGCGCAATATATCAGCTGGGCAACTAGTTTTCCCAAGTTGTTCCTGCCATCACATGCAGTAGGCATCTCTTATATCGAGCAAGGCCTAGTCCAAAGATTTTCTTTATCTAGAGATGATTTTGAATTAATACAGCAGCTCCCTGCAATTGTGCGCTATGCCCTTCGCAGTCTTGGAGTCACAAACAGACAGCTTCTTATCACAATTTCATCAAGTTTAGGAGAAAGATCTGAAATACGGTTTTATCAGCCTTATCAATTATGGAGCATCTTGAGTTTGAAGAAGGAAATTTAATTTGTAAGAAATGCAGTCCTTCTTTACATGATCATGAACATCTTCTTTTTAATTATTCACATAAATGGTAAGAATCTCATGAAGTTGCTATAAGAGCATATAGCCTAGAACGTCTCCAGCAATATGATCCAGCCTCTGATCAGTATCAAAGATTTTTCAATCTAAGAGGACATCTTGAATTTGCAAGCACATATCGATATGTTTGGTGTGATGGTCGGCGAGTAGTTTGCATTGCTGACGACCTTGCGGAACAAACTACAGTCATACAGCATCCTTCTAAATCTGGACATAATGAATTAAATCAAATCCTCAATGCCTATGAAGATATTTCTTTTGACATTACTGAAAAGTCTCGTGAAGCATTGATCCAGTTATTTCGTGGAGAAATGCAAAATAATAAATGGACTGATGAAGATAAAGATGAAGATAAAGACGATGAATAAATGAAAGAATCCATGCCCGAATAAAGCTTCCAATATTGACACCTGTTATCCAGTGAAATAATGACTCCATCCTTATCACAAAGCTTCCAGAAGAAGACCACGTAGTCACGTGGTACACTTATCTAAATTTACATCACCACCATTGCCATAAAGCGTCTTTATCTAGAAAGTACAAAACAAGGACATCCATATTCATGAAGATGAGAAGCTTAGCATGGTTCAAAGGTTCTTTGAAAAAGAAAAAGCTAACAAATGCGGCTTACTACTATGCATCAAAAAGGTTATCCAAAAAAAACAAGTTCGGATCTCTACTGGTGATAACATGTATATCCATACCAGTACGGAAACGTAACACGTATGCCGTCTTGACGATTCAATCCAGACACATGGAATCCAGCCACATGCAGCAGCTTACCAGCATACAGTAAATGAAATGTATACACAGACGAAATTATGTTGTAATGAAATGCAAATTCAGTTTGGACATACTATAAATAGACATGTCCAGCTGCTTGTCAAGGCAACAATTGGAAACCAGTCCTATCCAAAAATTAAGCCCATCCATCTCTTCCCATACACCCTCCACCCTTCCGTCCCATTTTGGTATCAGAGCCAAGTTGGCCCCCAGGAGTGTGTCATCAAGTCCACTTGTAATCAGTCTTTATTGTTATCAATAAAGTTGCTTTGTGAGTATTTCTTCACTTATTTTTGTTATGTTATGTTTTACTATTGTTGTTTGAGGAATTGCTGATTCAGAAGTAAGAAAGTCAAAAGTCTTAATACTTAGTTGTGTGTTTATTATTATTGAGAAATTTTAATCATATTCCGCCCGGAGCGCAGAGGTAGCCATTGTTATCGCCGTTGTTAAGCCGTGTGAATGCGTTTTAAGGCATGTTGTTGGTGTGTAAATCCTCAAAACGTTAGATACTGGTGGTGGATTTGGTTAAAATAACTCGGTAATACAAATTATGGCTAAGCTTATTAAGAAGCTTGTACTTTCTTCTTCCTCATCATTAAATTCCTTATCTTCCATATCTATTGAAAATAGTGAAGAAATTAACTATGATGATTTAGATCAAGTTATTTGTGACTGGATAATTCCAATTGTTCCAAAAACTTGAAGTTTATAAAATGGGAAGTTTTTAATTAAAATCAAGTTATAAAATAAAAACTATTGAACGAACTGAATCCATTACTAGCAATATTCAGCATCTTACTTTAATTAAGCCCTAAGAAATACAAGAATATGCTAAAATATATAATTATATCCATTTTGGCTTAGTGCAGGTTGCTCTAAAGCCTCTAACAAGACTTGGACTGAGAACAGAAGCTCTCATGTATGTTCAAGATACAAGACATAAAAAATTCAGTGATTCATTAATAGGAATGGTTGAATCAAGTTTGGCTAATGGCCCTACTTTCTTCAACTGTTTTCTTGATTTCTCTGTTTCTCTTATAGATCCAGGTGCACATGAAGCCCTCACTTTAGCCATCCAGCCAAAAGGTTTTGATATGAATCCTCATAATCAAAATCTCGCCCTCGTTTATAGAGTTTATTATAAACTTATGAATTCAGTTGTTCCAGGCATAGCCTATTCTAATCAAGCCAGATATATGACTACCTTATTCCAAACCAATTTAAAAAATAAAGTTAATGTTCCTAAACTTATCCAATGGAATGATATTAATTTATCCGGTAAATGGCTTTTAGAAAATGCTCAACTAGAAAAACCTAAAGAAAATCAAGACATTGAAAACATAATTGAACATGAAGATGGAAGTGTTGAAATAAATTTCCAAACAGATTTTCGAAATACAACTCCTACAGTTTATCAACCCTCTAAAAAGTCTTATTTTCATCCTCCTTCTGTTGTAGGATCTTTCATACAGGAACCACCTCATATAAATTTGAGGCCTACAGGACTTGTTTATTCCTCTTATCAAGCTTCTCCATCTCAGACATACAATCCCTCGAAGCTGATTTCAATATAAATGTTCTTGAAAGTTTTGAAGTTGATAAAGAAATGTTAAAAAAGAATTTAGCCGCTCATCCTTAGACAAAATCTTTCTTTAAATATATTTCTCCAAAACATAAAGACTTCTGAAAAGAAAAATGGTACAAATATATGTATGATAATGAAAGAAACATTTACTTCTTTGATTGGCTTAAATTAGCTATGAAGAAAAGATATAATATTGAAGATTTATCCATAAATATGATAACAAAATTAAGTTCATCATGGATTATAGCTTTAACCAGTTCTTGTCCACAGAGAACTGAAGAATCTATACATCCACCCCTACATCACATTATATATAAAAACACCTAAGCCGTACCCATAAAACATGTTGCAAAAATCCAAGGAGATAAAGGAAAAACTGACTTTGTTTACAAACCAGACTTATATCATGATCTAGAACAAAATAATTATTCAAATATCAACCTTCATACTATTGGTCAACAAACCAATAGAATTGAAGATAAAGTAGAATCTATTTTCAAAATCCATGAAGCATCCTCTTCTCAAAAAGTAATTAAGACACAAACTTTAGGTTTTCAGGGTGATACCCTAAGGGATATAAAGTTAGAAAAGAAACCTTTAAAATTTTCTGATGAACTCATTAATCAATTATCACACAGTTTCACTAACATAAAACTTCATGAAAATAAAGATCAAAAAGCTGAAAAATCTATAAATGTTTTAGGCTCAACTTCTAAAAACTCTAATTCTGGTTTCGATTCCGAAGCCATAGATTCTAAAGAAAATTCTCAAGAGGAACATCAAGATGATCAAAATCATCAAGAATCCCTTCAACTCAATAAAATATTTAAAAGACAAAAACCGATTGTTATTACAGCTAAAACAAGAACTTATTATCCACGACCGACTCCAGTTGATCTTCAATTCGAAGAATAAGCTACTTTAAATGGTCTTAAATTTGAAAGCTCATCAATATATGAATGGAGTGTAGACGGATTATCTGAATATCAAATCATCCAAGTATGCCAGCAAATGATGATGTATGCTTCTACTATCATAGCTGCCGGTAATGATCACAAACATGCAGCAAATGCAGTTGTCCTTGGATTTACTGGACAATTAAATGGTTGGTGGGAAAAATATTTATCAGATATAGAAAGACAAGCTATTCTAATTGCTGTAAAAAAAGATCCATCCGGAAACCCTATCATTACTCCTCAAGGACAAATGATCTCTGATTCCGTTTATATGCTTATTAGCAATATAATTAAACATTTTGTTGGAAATTATATGAATGTAAAAGAAAAATTAAAAACTCAATTAATTAATTTATCATGCCAAACATTATTTGATTTTCGTTGGTATAAACAAGTTTTCTTATCAAAACTTTTTACAATTGATTCAAGCAATTCAGAATTCTGGAAGGAAAAATTTATATCAAGTCTTCCTAAACTTTTTACAGAAAAGGTTAGAGAAGAATTGATATCCGAAAATTATGGAAATTTGAATTATGCTATGTATACATATGGAGATTTAATCCAAAAAATTAATAAAGTTGAATTTTCATTGTATAATTAAATCAAACTCAAACGGCAAATTGAAAATAAAAAAATTATCAGCAAATATTTACTTGAAGATTTTTGTTATTTATTTGGCATGGAACCTTTAAGTAGTCCTTCTAGCCAAAAGAAAAAAAACAATTTAAAAAGAAACTAGCAAAAAGGAAAATCTAAACAATTTGCAACACCACGATATTGTATGCCCTCAGGAAGATATCATAAAAAATCCTTTCATCGTAATCCTTATAAAGAAACAAACAAATCTTTTACAAAAGAAAAGCCATCTTCTTCTTACCATAAACAAAAACAAAAAGAAATACAGTGCTATAATTGCAAAGAAAAAGGCCATATAGCCCCTGATTGCCCACAATTAAAGGTTAAAACCGAAAAGAATTAAAAACTATTTTAAAGGGATCCTCAGTAACATCAGATACAGACAATTCTTCCGATACATGTCATTGCAAAATATTTGATAGTGAAATTCAGTATGAATCCGCTTCTTATTCTTTATCCATAAACATACTCTCTGCTCCTGAAGAATTGGTACTAGAAATGTTTAAAGATCTTAAAGATAAAGAATTAAAAAATAAATATTTCGAAAAAATCTAAACTATAAATAAAGGCAATAAAAAAGGAGAAGCTACTATACATACTTTACCTGAACAATTTACTATTAAAACTGTTTTAGACAGATTAAGAGAACAAAATGCTCCTCCTCACCTGACAATTCCAGACCTTCATAAAGAAATTAATAATCAAAGGCAAGAAATAAATTTCTTAAAACAAAACTTAATTGAACTTCAAGACCTCAAACAAAGAGTTGAGAATCTTAAACTTCACATACTAAAAACTTATCAAGAAAATAATGGAAAAATTGAAAATGACGAAGACTATAATGACATTGAAAATCAAGAGAACTTTGATGACAGTTTAAAATTTTTCATAAATTCTTTGTCCAGAAATCCATTTAAAAAATGGAAAACCCAAGTCACAATTCAGATCAAAAAATTCTCTATTAAGATCCTGTGCTTACTTGATAGTGGCGCAGATGTCAATGTCATAAGGGAAGGATTAATCCCGAGAAAATATTATCTAAAAACAAAAAATAAACTCAATCTAGCTACAGCTAATAAAAAAACTCCATATCAAATACAAATTAAATGATGTTTATGTCTGTAAAAACGAAATACACATAAATACAAATTTCTTTCTAGGAAAGGATTTAAACAATGATGTTATCTTTGGAAATCCTTTTCTACAAATGTTACGGCCTTTTCAAATTGATTCTACAGGCCTTAAAACTATCATAAATAAAAAAGAATTAATTTTTGAATTTGAATAATTAAATCCAGTCTCAAATAAAATACATCATCCCTCTGATGACTTCATTTCAAATTTTGCCATGTAATCCAGATTTTTAGTTTTAGTTCACATTCTTATCCAGGGTTCCTTTGTCATTATGGCATCAAGCTCTAGCAAAAGCAAAGACCCTCTTCTTGAATCTAGCTCTTCCTCCAGACCAACATCCCAACAAATATCCATTCCTTTTTTCAATCCAGGAGTATCCATCACCTCTCAAGAACTTATCAATGCTTATTGGAGTGCTATCCTTTCCAATAAAAGAAAAAATACTAGAAAAACCTTATCCAAAATTGTAACTCATATCAAGGATTTAGAAACCCAAATTCTATTGTGTCATAACATCCATCAAAAAGCACTGTTATCTACTTATGCTGATGAAAAGACATCCAGAATCAACCTCCGGGAAAATGTTAACGCAACCCTTCCAGATGATCTTGCTACAAGGATAAGAGAAAAAACTCTTTCTTTTCAGATCAGGCAGCGCTTAATGTTCAAAGCGCAATATATCAGCTGGGCAACTGGTTTTCCCAAGTTGTTCCTACCATCACATGCAGTAGACATCTCTTATATCGAGCAAGGCCTAGTCCAAAGATTTTCTTTATCCAGAGATGATTTTGAATTAATATAGCAGCTCTCTGCAATTGTGTGCCATGCCCTTCGCAGTCTTGGAGTCACAAATAGACAGCTTCTTATCACAATTTCATCAAGTTTGGGAGAATGATCTGAAATACGGTTTTATCAGCCTTATCAATTATGGAGCATCATGCAGTTTGAAGAAGGAGATTTAATTTGCAAGAAATACAGTTCTTCTTTACATGATCACGAACATCTTCTTTTTAATTATCCACCTCAATGGTATGAATCTCATGAAGTTACTATAAGAGCATATAACCTAAAACGTCTCCAGCAATATGATCCAGCCTCTAATCAGTATCAAAGATTTCTCAATCTAAGAGGACATCTTGAATTTGCAAGCACATATCGATATGTTTGGTGTGACGGTCGGAGAGTAGTCTTATAGCTGACGACCTTGCAAAACAAACTACAGTTATACAGCATCCGTCTGAATCTGGACATAATAAATTAAATCAAATCCTCAATGCCTATGAAGATATTTCTTTTGACATTTCAGGAAACTCTCGTGAAGAATTAATCCAGTTATTTCATGGTGAAATATGAAATAATAACTGAAATAATGAAGCAGAAAATGATGCAGAGATGATAGCATCCTTGCAAGAATAAAGCTTCCTTTCCTCCAGACATACGCAGTCCAATGCCACTCAATTTTCCACAAAATATCTTGGTGCAATTATGAAGATCTCCAACAGTCATCCTAAAGAATAGTTGTTCAATGCATCCTTATCAAGCAAGGTCCCGTGCCCGAGAAGAAGGCCACGTGATGCTGGCAAAAACAACCATGTGTTGCCTCGGGACTTATCGGCACTTTTCATCCCGACTTCAGAAATCATTAAAAAACAAGTACCCAAAAGCCAACAAAAGTGGCTAAAGCCAACATCAAAAGCTCCTTTTGTATAAAATAAAAAGTAAAAGCTGAAGAAAGTACAAGATATGGGACAATTATCAAGTATGAAGACAAAAACATTTCATCTCCGATGCTAACACGGAAACACGTGTCAAAAGCTTGTAAAGATAAACTTCAAGATCGTGCCACATGCAGTACCATGATATTCAACAGCAGACAAGGAGAATCATGCAAGTAGCCCTACAGTATTGAACATTAATTTCAGCGTGATCAAGAATAGCAAATGAAATGTAAATGCAAAAGCAATCCAAGTGAAATGAAATGTAAATTCAGTTTAGAATTACTATAAATAGACACATCCGGCTATGTGTAAATCCAACAATTGGAAACCAGTCCAAAAATTCAGTCCATCCATCTCTTCCCATACACCCTCCACCCTTCCGTCCCATTTTGGTATCAGAGCCAAGTTGGCCCCCGGGAGTGTGTCATCAAGTCCACTTGTAATCAGTTTTGATTATCAATAAAGTTGTTTTGTGAGTATTCCTTCACATATTTTGGTTATGTTGTGCTTTACGGTTGTTGTTTAAGGAATTGCTGATTCAGAAGTAAGAGAGTCAAAAGTCTTAATACTTAGTTGTGTGTTTGTTATTATTGAGAAATTTTAATCATATTCTGCTCGGAGCGCAGGGGTAGCCATTGTTATCGCCGTTGTCAGCTGTGTGAACGTGTTTTAAGGTGTGTTGTTGGTGTGTAAATCCTCAAAGCGTTAGATACTCGTGGTGGATTTGGTTAAAAGAACTCAATAATAAAAATAATGGCTAAGCTTATTAAGAAGCTTGTACTTTCTTCTTCCTCATCATCAAATTCCTTATCTTCCATGTCTATTAAAAATAGTGAAGAAATTAGCTATGATGATTTAGATCAAGTTATTTGTGACTGGACAATTCCAACTGTTCAAAAACAAGAAGTTTATAAAATGGGAAGTTTTAAATTAAAATCAAGTTATCAAATAAATGATATTAATTTATCCGGTAAATGGCTTTTAGAAAATGCTCAACCAGAAAAACCTGAAGAAAATCAAGACATTGAAAACATAATTGAACATGAAGATGGAAGTGTTGAAATAAATTTCCAAACAGATTTTTGAAATATAACTCCTACAGTTTATCAACCCTCTAAAAAGTCTTATTCTCATCCTCCTTCTGTTGTAGGATCTTCCATACAGGAACCACCACATATAAATTTAAGGCCTACAGGACTTGTTTATCCTTCTTATCAAGCTTCTCCATCTCATACACACAATCCCTCAGAAGCAGATTTCAATATAATTGTTATTGAAAGTTTTGAAATTGATAAAGAAATGTTAAAAAAGAATCTAGCTGCTCATCCTTTGACAAAAGCTTTCTTTAAAAATACTTCTCCAGAACATAAAGACTTCTTAAAAGAAAAGTGGAACAAATATATGTATGATAGCGAAAGAAACATTTATTTCTTTGATTGGCTTAAATTAGCCATGAAGAAAAGATATAATATTGAAGATTTATCCATAAATTTGATAACAAAATTAAGTTCATCATGGATTATAGCTTCAAACAGTTCTTCTCCACAGAGAACTGAAGAATCTATACATCGACCCATACATCAGATTATATATAAAGACACCTCAGCCATACCCATAAAAGATGTTGCAAAAATCCAGGGAGATAAAGGAAAAACTGACTTTGTTTACAAATCAGACTTATATCATGATCTAGAATAAAATAATTATACAAATATCAACCTTCATACTATTGGTCAACAAACCAATAGAATTGAAGATAAAGTAGAATCTATTTTCAAAATCCATGAAGCATCCTCTTCTCAAAAAGTAATTAAGACACAAACTTAAGGTTTTCAGGGTGAAATCTTAAGGGATATAAAGTTAGAAAAGAAACCTTTAAAATTTTCTGATGAACTCATTAATCAATTATCACACAGTTTCACTAACATAAAACTTCAAGAAAATAAAGATCAAAAAGCTGAAAAATCTATAAATGTTTTAGGCTCAACTTCTAAAAACTCTAATTCTGGCTCCGATTCCGAAGCCATAGATTCTGAAGAAAATTCTCAAGAGGAACATCAAGATGATTAAAACCATCAAGAATCCCTTTAACTCAATAAAATATTTAAAAGACAAAAACCAATTGTTACTACAGTTAAAACAAGAAATTATTATCCACAACCGACTCCAGTTGATCTTCAATTCGAAGAACAAGCTACTTTAAATGGTCTTAAATTTGAAAGCTCATCAATATATGAATGGAGTGTAGACGGATTGTCTGAATATCAAATCATCCAAGTATGCCAGCAAATGATGATATATGCTTCTACTATCATAGCTGCCGGTAATGATCACAAACATGCAGCAAATGCAGTTGTCCTTGAATTTACTGGACAATTAAATGGCCGGTGGGAAAAATATTTATCAGATATAGAAAGACATGCTATTCTCAATGCAGTAACAGGAGATCCATCTGGAAATCCTATCATTACCCCTCAAGGACAAATAAGCCCTAATTCCGTTTATATGCTTATTAGCAATATACTTAAACATTTTGTTGGAAATTATATGAATGTAGAAAAAAAGTTAAAAACTCAATTAATTAATTTATCATGTCCAACATTATCTGATTTTCGTTGGTAAAAAGATGTTTTCTTATCAAAACTTTATACAATTGATTCAAGCAATTCCGAATTTTGGAAAGAAAAATTTATATCAGGTCTTCCGAAACTTTTTCTAGAACAGGTTAGAGAAGAATTAATACCCAAAAATTATGGAAATTTGAATTATGCTACGTATACATATGGAGATTTAATCCAAAAAATTAATAAAGTTGGATTTTCATTGTGTAATGAAATCAAACTCAAACGGCAAATTGAAAATAAAAAAAGTATCAACAAATATGAACTTGGAGACTTTTGTTATCAATTTGGCATGGAGCCATCAATTACTCCTTCGAGCCAAAAGAAAATGAACAATTTAAAAAGAAATTACCAACAAAGAAAATCTAAACAATTTGCAACACCACGATATTATATGCCCTTACAAAGATATCATAAAAAATCCTTTCAACGCAATCCTTATAAAGAAACAAACAAATCTTTTATAAAAGAAAACCATCTTCTTCTTACCATAAACAAAAACAAAAAGAAATACAGTGCTATAATTGTAAAGAAAAAGGCCATATAGCCCCTGATTGCCCACAATTAAAGGTTAAAACCGAAAAGGAATTAAAAACTATTTTAAAGGGATCCTCAGTAACATTAGATACAGACAATTCTTCCGATACATGTCATTGCAAAATATTTGATAGTGAAATTCAGTATTAATCCGCTTCTTCTTCTTTATCCATAAACATGCTCTCTGCTCCTGAAGAATTGGTACTAGAAATGTTTAAAGATCTTAAAGATGAAGAATTAAAAAATAAATATTTCAAAAAAATCCAGACTATAAATAAGGGCAATAAAAAAGGAAAAGCTACTATACATACTTAACCTGAACAATTTAGTATTAAAACTGTTTTAGACAGATTAAGAGAACAAAATGTTCCTCCGCACCTGACAATTTCAGACCTTCATAAAGAAATTAATAATCAAAGGCAAGAAATAAATTTTTTAAAACAAAACTTAATTGAACTTCAAGACCTCAAACAAAGAGTTGAGAATCTTAAACTTCACATAGTAAAAACTTATCAAGAAAATAATGGAAAAATTGAAAATGACGAAGACTATAATGACATTGAAAATCAAGAAAACTTTGATGACAGTTTAAAATTTTTCATAAATTCTCTATCCAGAAATCCATTTCAAAAATGGAAAACCCAAGTCACAATTCAGATCAAAAAATTCTCTATTAAGACCCTGTGCTTACTTGATAGTGGCGCAGATGTCAATGTCATAAGGGAAGGATTAATCCCGAGAAAATATTATCTAAAAACAAAAAATAAACTCAATCTAGCTATGGCTAATAAAAAACTCCTTATCAAATACAAATTAAATGATGCTTATGTCTGTAAAAACGAAATACACAAAGTCAAATTTCTTTCTAGGAAAGGATTTAAACAATAATGTTATCCTTGGAAATCCTTTTTTACAGATGTTACAACCTTTTCAAATTGATTCTACAGGCCTTAAAACTGTCATAAATAATAAAGAACTAAATTTTGAATTTGGATAATTAAATCCAGTCTCAAATAAAATCAATCATCCCTCTGATGACTTCATTTCAAATATTGCGATGTAATCCAGATTTTAGTTTTAAGTTCACATTCTTGTCCAGGGTTCCTTTGTCATTATGGCATCATGTTTTAGCAAAAGCAAAGCCCCTCCTCTTGAATCCAGCTCTTCCTCCAGACCAACATCCAAATAAATGACCATTCCTTTTTTCAATCCAGGAGTATCCATCACCTCTCAAGAACTTATCAATGCTCATTGGAGTGTTATCCTTTCCAATAAAAGAAAAAAATACTAGAAAAAACTTATCCAAAATCGTAACCCATATCAAGGATTTAGAAACCCAAATTCTGATTGTCATAACATCCATCAAAGAGCATTGTTATCTACTTATGCTGATCAAAAAACATCCAGAATCAACCTCCTGGAAAAGGTTAACACAACCCTTCCAGATGATCGTGCTGCAAGGATACGAGAAAAAACTCTTTCTTGTCAGATCAAGGAGCGCATAATGTTCAAAGAGCAATATATCAGCTGGTCAACTAGTTTTCCCAAGTTGTTCCTGCCATCACTTGCAGTAGACATCTCTTATATCGAGCAAGGCCTAGTCCAAAGATTTTCTTTATCTAGAGATGATTTTGAATTAATATAGCAGCTCTCTGCAATCGTGCGCCATGCCCTTCGCAGTCTTGGAGTCACAAACAGACAGCTTCTTATCACAATTTCATCAAGTTTGGGAGAAAGATCTGAAATACGGTTTTATCAGCCTTATCAATTATGGAGCATCATGTAGTTTGAAGAAGGAGATTTAATTTGCAAGAAATGCAGTTCTTCTTTACATGGGCACGAACATCTTCTTTTTAATTATCCACCTCAATGGAATGAATCTCATGAAGTTGTTACAAGAGTATATAACCTAGAACGTCTCCAGCAATATGATCCAGCCTCTGATCAGTATCAAAGATTTCTTAATCTAAGAGGACATCTTGAATTTGCAACCACATATCGATATATTTGGTGTGACGGTCAGCGAGTAGTTTACATTGCTGACGACCTTGCGGAACAAACTACAGTCATACAGCATCCTTCTAAATCTGGACATAATGAATTAAATCAAATCCTCAATGCCTATGAAGATATTTCTTTTGACATTACTGAAAAGTCTCGTGAAGCATTAATCCTGTTATTTCATGGAGAAATGCAAAATAATAACTGGACTGATGAAGATAAAGATGAAGATAAAGAGGATGAATACATGAAAGAATCCGTGCCCAAATAAAGCTTCCGATATTGACACCTGTTATCCAGTGAAATAATGACTCCATCCTTATCACAAAGCTTCCATAAGAAGACCACGTAGTCACGTGGTACACTTATCTAAATTTCCATCACCACCATTGCCATAAAGCGTCTTTATCTAGAAAGTACAAAACAAGGACATCCCTATTCATGAAGATGAGAAGCTTAGCACGGTTCAAAGGTTCTTTGAAGAAGAAAAAGTCAACAAATGCGGCTTGCTACTATGCATCAAAAAGGTTATCCAATAAAAACAGGCTTGAATCTCTACTGGTGATAACATGTATATCCATACTAGTACGGAAACGTAACATGTATGCCGTCTTAACGATTCAATCCCCCACATGCAGCAGCTTACCAGCATACAGTAAATGAAATGTATGCACAGACGAAATTATGTTGTAATGAAATGTAAATTCAGTTTGAACATACTATAAATAGACATGTCCAGCTGCTTGTCAGGGCAACAGTTGGAAACCAGTCCAAAAATTAAGTCCATCCATCTCTTCCCATACACCCTCCACCCTTCCGTCCCATTTTGGTATCAGAGCCAAGTTGGCCCCCGGGAGTGTGTCATCAAGTCCACTTGTAATCAGTTTAGATTATCAATAAAGTTGTTTTGTGAGTATTTCTTCACTTATTTTGGTTATGTTGTGCTTTATGGTTGTTGTTTAAGGAATTGCTGATTCAGAAGTAAGAGAGTCAAAAGTCTTAATACTTAGTTGCATGTTTGTTATTATTGAGAAATTTTAATCATATTCCGCCCGGAGCGCAGAGGTAGCCATTGTTATCGCCGTTGTCAGCCGTGTGAAGGCGTTTTAAGGCGTGTTGTTGGTGTGTAAATCCTCAAAGCGTTAGATACTCGTGGTGGATTTGGTTAAAATAACTCAGTAATACAAATTATGGCTAAGCTTATTAAGAAGCTTGTACTTTCTTCTTCCTCATCATAAAATTCCTTATCTTCCATGTCTATTAAAAATAGTGAAGAAATTAGCTATGATGATTTAGATCAAGTTATTTGTGACTGGAACTTCCAACTGTTCAAAAACATGAAGTTTATAAAATGGGAAGTTTTCAATTAAAATCAAGTTATAAAATAAAAACTATTGAACGAACTGAATCCATTACTAGCCATATTCAACATCTTTCTTTAATTAAGCCCCAAGAAATACAAGAATATGCTAAAACATATAATTATATCCATTTTGGCTTGGTGCAAGTTGCTCTAAAGCCTCTAACAAGACTTGGACTGAGAACAGAAGCTCTTATGTATGTTCAAGACACAAGACATAAAAAATTCAGTGATTCATTAATAGGAATGGTTGAATCAAGTTTGGCTAATGGCCCTACTTTCTTCAAATGTTTTCCCAATTTCTATGTTTCTCTTATAGATCCAGGTGCACATGAAGCCCTCACTTTAGCCATCCAGACAGAAGGTTTTGATATGAATCCTCATAGTCAAAATCTCGCCCTCGTTTATAGAGTTTATTATAAACTCATCCAATGGAATGATATTAATTTATCAGGTAAATGGCTTTTAGTAAATGCTCAACCAGAAAAATCTAAAGAAAATCAAGAGATTGAAAACATAATTGAACATGAAGATGGAAATGTTGAAATAAATTTCCAAATAGATTTTCGAAATACAACCCCTACAGTTTATCAACCCTCTAAAAAGTCTTATTCTCATCCTCCTTCTGTGGTAGGATCTGTTAGATTTTGTGGACTCAATCCATCAGTTGATGTAATAAATTGATTAATTTCTTTATTTATCAATAAAATCATGCTTTGCTTTCATGAGATGAGTGTTATTTTACTAATTCATGCACATGACCACTACATATGACATAATGGTTCATGAGTTGAACCGGGTCCCATTAGTATATTAGATGTGATATATGTGCATGGATGAGATCCATACGCGGGAGATATATGTCACAAATCTTATACTTAAATAGCTTCACAACCAATAATGAGACTGGGCATCTCATTTGATAAGGTTGTAGCACTTTGATCACTATGAAATAATGTGATTTGTCTCGATCATCAGAATGTAAGATTCTGGATCATGGTGCTGGTGTTAGTGTCATTGTAAGAGTGTGTTGTCAATTACGTGACCAAAGTGTAGTTCGGTTCTAGAACGACCTAGTTCACCTCAGAAGTTCATTGAAGATCAAGCCAAGTTCAAAGAAGTTTAAACAAAGAAGTTCAAGATCATTCAAAGAAGATCATCTGTGAGTGCCAACGGATAAGGTAACTGTGATCCTTAAGTGTCCATAGAAATAAAATAGGAAATTAGGTTTTTCAAACACCCTGTTGTGTTCTACGGCTTTGACCATGGCTAAGCCATAGATCCCACGGCTCATTCTCCAGAGAGTATTTTTTTTAAGCTTTTTGTTCTACGGCCGACCCTACGGCTGCACCGAAAAATGTTACGGCTAAGCCGTAGTATGTTTCACTGCTAAGCCGTAAAATCTATGGGCCACAATCCAGAGAGTGCACTTGGCCATATAATGCCTACGGTTGACCTTGCGGCCAAGCCAAAAGGCATTCACGGCTAAGCCGTAAGGTGATTCACGGCTAAGCCGTAAAGATTATGGGCCACTCTCCAGAGAGCAGTTTTTGGGAGATTTCAGTCTACAGCTGACCCATGGCTAGGCCGAAAGGTGCTCATGGCTAAGCCGTATAAGAATTTACGGCTAAGCTGTAAGCTTAACCGTAAGAAGGAATTTTTGTTGAATCTGGTCAAACTAGCCGTTGGATATTGTCAGAGCTTACGGCTAAGCCGTAGACCATTCTGTTCTTAGCCGTAGATCTGTCCGTTGGAGCTTATCTGTATTCAAAGAGGACCTCTCCCTTGCTCCAACCACTGAATTTATTACTGAGAAAATCACCAGTATAGCTAAGCCTTTGCACCTCCATTAAAATCATCTTCAAAGCTCCCTCAACCACCTACTCTCCAACACCAAAGAGTGCCATTATTATTACAAGTAGAGTAGTTGGTGAGTTAGGAAAGGCTCCATAAAATCTGAGAGAATACCTTAGCCTTCCAAACCCTCTTAAAACCTCTTCCCTTGGCTGAGCACTCATCTGAAGATCTTCATCACCAAGGAGCAAGAACAAAGAGGCCAAAGCTTGGAGGTAGTCTTCAAGCATCAAGAGCACCACTCAAAACCAAGGTATACAATTCCTTGTTTAGGTGTTCTTTAATATTTCAATTCTCATTGCTGTATTTGGTGGAAGACAAACCACCGCATCAAAAATTGTTGTAGTTGGTGGACTAGATCAAGGATCAACCACCTGATAAAAAACACTAGTTGGTGGAAGATAAACCACCGAATCAAAAACTGTTGCAAAAGGTGTATGTTATGTAAGTACCTCTTATTTAGTGGAACCAAGAGAGATTGCTCTTGAGAGTGGATGTAAGTCTAGGACCGAACCACTATAAATCACTGTGTTTATTGTTTGTTGTGTGTGGATGTTGCCTTGCATTCTTGTCACTTGAGTTGATGATCTTTTATAAGCTACATCTTTGTTACTCTAGTTGCATTTCTACATACTGAAAACACTCACAACTCAGAATATCTCTCTTAAATCTTCTTGGGGACTCTTAATTTTAAATAATCTTTCAGATTGCCCACTAATAAACCTAATTCTTGAAAAGAAATTTTTAATAGTCCTATTCACCCCCCCTCTAGGACTTGGTGAGATCTAGTTATTGCACTGTCAGCTGGTACTTAGATGTATTGAAGGACTATGAGATGCACCTTATGGAATTCCCTCTCAATAATAAGGTATGCTCTCATAATTCCCTAGCAATAGGCTCTCAATCCTGAGACATTGATGAACTCAAGTTTCTATTTATTCATTTGCTTTGAGTCACCAATGAGTGAGGCCGACTATTGGTTAACACCTCGGTGTCTTGGGTATATGGTAGTAGAACTGTGGGAACGTTGAATGATCAAGATGGAATCTATCTCTATTATCCCCTTGTGACAATTAATGGATTTGTCATTAGTAAGTGCGCACCCATCTCAATTAAGAGTTAATTGGATGGTACTGATGATTACTGTGATTAATTGGAGCTCAAGGATAATAAGATGTGGAACTTAGATTGGAAGAGACGGATTTATTCCAATTGATCCACGGATATTGATAGAGGGGCCTACTTGTGGTAATCGGAAAGTTTAGGGTCTTCATTGTAATTTATTCCTAAGACTGGAGTGCAATTGCATTTATATAGTGGTGTTATTTGCAATTAACTGTGGGCCTGGATTGCACATGAGATGTGGGGTCGCGGTGTTCCAGTTGGAGCCAGCTTTCTAAGGAATCCCTAGTGGTCCCCACGCTAGCCTAAGATATTGGAAAACACTAATCCGACTTGGACTTTAGAAATAAGAGTTTGGAAAGGCGAAAGCCGCTAATTGCTTTGGAAGTAAGACTTCTATTTCAATTAGACAAGGGAGAGATTTAGAAGTCTATAAAATCTCTTGGACGTCCAATAAGACTCTCCCTCACGCCCAAAACCCTTTCGTGCAAGAGTTGCACGAGTTATTCTCTTCTCCTTTCTTCTAGTTCCTTGGAGTTTGGAGTTGGGATTTTCTCCTAAAGATTCCACCATTCTTCTTGAGAAAAGAAATCCTATTCGGGGCTCATAGCGTGGAAGGCTAAGAGGTGTTGAAGAAATCCATTAGAGCACTGTGGATCTCCAAAGGTATGATCTACTTCTTGCATGATGTAGATTATTTTGGATGTTTAGTGCTGGTAGAATTTTTACTGTACATGGTCACGAGATTGAGGGTAACACATCCTGGATTGGGTTTTAGTCTTATGTATATTTGATCCCTATGTCAAGTGGATCAAAAGTTTTGAAAATCTATCCACGAGACCCACCTATTTCCAACAGGATCTTCCATAAAGGAACCGCCTCATGCGTCTAGCTCTACACCTCATATAGATTTGAGGCTTACAGGACTCATTTATCCTTCTTATCAAGCTTCTCTATCCCATACATACAATCCCTCAGAAGCTGATTTCAATATAAATGTTATTGAAAGTTTTGAAATTGATAAAGAAATGTTAAAAAAGAATTTAGGTGCTCATCCTTTGACAAAATCCTTTTTTAAATATATTTCTCCAGAACATAAAGACTTCTTAAAAGAAAAATGGTACAAATATATGTATGATAATGAAAGAAACATTTATTTCTTTGATTGGCTTAAATTAGCCATGAAGAAAAGGTATAATATTGAAGAATCCATAAATATGATAACAAAATTAAGTTCATCATGGATTATAGCTTCAACCAGTTCTTCTCCGCAGAGAACTGAAGAATCTATACATCCTCCTCTACATCAAATTCTTTATAAAGATACTTCAGCCGTACCCATAAAAAATGTTGCAAAAATTCAAGGAGATAAAGGTAAATCGGTCTTTGACTTATGTCATACAAATTCCTCATTTCAGTCTGATAACACGTATTCTTCTCCTTTGTTCTCCTTAAACGCTCTTTAAGCCCAAGAAGACATGCTTTTAGAAATGTTTAAAGACCTCAAAGAAGAAAAATTAAAAAATGAATATTTTGAGAAAATACAAAAAATAACCAAAGAAAATAAAAAAGAAAAATCCTCTATTCCAAGTGTATCTAAACAGCTTAACATGAAAAATGTATTAAGAAAGCAAAAAGCTCTTCCTCATATATCTTTGCAAGATTTTTATAAAGAAATTAATAATCAAAAGCAAGAAATAAAAGAATTAAAACAAAACTTAAATGAACTTCAAAAACTTAAACAACGTTTGAATCTCAAATTTCAAAAGGATAAAGATAATATAGAGCAACAAGAAAACTTTGAGGGAAAGTTTGTAAATTCTGTAACAAAAAATCCACTCCAACCATGGAAAACTCAAATTACAATTAAGATCAAGAACTTCTCTATCAAAGCACTCTACTTACTAGATAGTGGCGCAGATGTTAATTTAATCAGAGAAGGATTAGTCCCAACAAAATATTATAAAAAAACCAAAAGTAAACTCAGCCTAGCAACTGCTAATAATAAACTTCATATTCATTATAAAGTAAATAATGTCCATATCTGTAAAAATGGAACGTGCATAAAAACTAATTGTCTTTTAGGAAAGAATTTAAATAATGATGTTATCCTTGGGAATCCCTTTCTACAACTTCTACAGCCTTTTCAAATTAATTCATCAGGCCTTAAAATGATGAAAGACAATAAAGAATTACTGTTTGATTTTGTTGAGTCAACTCCCATGCAACATATCAATATTATCCAAAATCAAATCTCATATAAAGAAAAACAAATTGCCTATCTTTAAGAAGATCTGAATTCTCTAAGAAAAGAAGAAGGTTTACAAAAACCAGAATTTCAAAATGATTTAATACAATTTATAAAATCTCTTGAAAAAGAATGTTGTTCTGACCTTCCTTTTGCCTTTTGGCACAGGAAACACCACACAGTTTCTCTTCCATGTATTGATAATTTTGATGAATCCCAAATTCCTACCAAAGCTCGTCCTATTCAGATAAATAAAGATCTTGTCCAATTATGTACAAAAGAAATCAATGATCTTTTTGATAAAAAGCTTATTCAAAAATCACAATCCGCTTGGAGTTGTGCAGTGTTTTATATAAATAAAGCGCCTGAATAAGAACGCGGTGTTCCCCGTCTTGTTATCAATTATAAGCCTTTAAATAAAGTCTTGAAATCCATAAGATATCCAATGCCAAATAAAACTGATCTAATTAATCGTCTAGCTGATGCCTTCCTTTTTTCCAAATTTGATCTTAAATCAGGATTTTGGCAAATTCAAATTACCCCCGCAGATAGATATAAAACTGCTTTTACAGTCCCATTTGGCCATTACGAATGGAATGTTATGCCATTTGGCTTGAAAAATGCTCCCTCTGAATTTCAAAGAATTATGAATGATATTTTTAATCCATATCAAGATTTTACACTAGTCTATATCGATGACATTCTTGTGTTTTCAAAATCCATTTGTGACCATTGGAAACGTTTAAATATTTTCAAAAAAGTTATTATCAAGAATGGACTTGTTTTATCTCAAAAGAAAATGAAGCTTTTTCAAACAGAAATTCAATTTCTTGGTTTTATAATTCAAAAAGGAACTATTTCTCCAGTTCAATGAGTCATTAAGTTTGCCTCTCAATTTCCTGATGAAATTCTGAATAAAGAACGATACAATGTTTTCTTGGATGCCTTAATTACGTCTCTGATTTTTATAAAGATCTTGCGAAGGAAAGAAAATTATTGCAGCTCCGTTTGACAAAACATCCAGCAGAATGGTCACCTGCCCATACAAAAGCTGTCCAAAAAATCAAGCAAAAAGTCAAAAATTTACCTTGCTTAACTATCCCTCATCCAGATTTATTAAAAATAGTTCAAACCGATGCCTCTGAAGTAGGTTTTGGTGGCATTCTCCTACAACAAAATGCTCTTGGAAAAGAAGAAATCCTTCGTTTCACATCTGGAACATGGACACCCACGCAACAGAATTATTCAACTATTAAAAAGGAAATCCTATCCATAGTAAATAGTATAATGAAGTTCCAAAGTGATTTATTAAATAAAAAATTCTTATTAAGAATAGATTGTAAATCTGCTAAAGAAATTTTAGAAAAAGATGTTAAAAATCTTGCTGCTAAGCAAATCTTTGCTCGATGGCAAGCTTTATTAGCTATATTTGATTTTGACATTAAGTATATTGCAGGTAAAAATAATTCCCTTCCTGATTTTTTATCTCGTGAGTTTTTACAGGGACAAAAGAATGAGGCCGCAACAGACTAGACCTTTTAGGTCCCCTACGGATAAAGCTTATCCACCTATATCCAGAGAACCCAGTGGCAATTATCTTGAAAGATGGGGAGCAACCCATACTTCCAATATTCCTCAATTTCAAAACCCATCAAGCTCTGCATCCAGAAAACCTCAAGCTTCTCAAAACCAATATTTTATCCCAAAACCACCATTGAGAATGTTTACTTTAAATGACACCTTTTATACAGACACCTTTCCTATGGAACATATTATCTAGACCCTATTCGCTCTAGACCATTTCTTTTTTCAACTTCTTGATTGTAAAACTTATGAACAAATCCTTATCCGGACTGGCAGCTGCACTATCGACCATACCGATAGCTCTAAAAACTCATATTTAAACACTTTACCATCCCATATTAACATTCTATATTCAAAAATCAAGATTATGCATATCCTGTCTGCAGATGACTGGGGACAACCTCTTCATATGCCTCAATGGATTGATTCAGACCTTATTTTTAACTATTATGACTATATTTCTGCCTGGGAAGCTATTCTCTGTTATCAAAATTCATCCTTCCAACATTCCTAGTTTATTCGGTTTAAATCCAACTTCCATAAAATACCCATGTGGTTTTTTACACAATTTTGGATACCATTCGGAGCCACTAAAGATCTTCTTCCTCAAGCTATTCTCCCTATTTTTGAATCCTATTCAATATCATATAAAGCCTCTCTTAAATCAGAAGAAAAAAACCTCTACCAATATCTACAGCTTGCAATAGAACCTTATATCACCATGCAATTTTATTGCAAGCATGAAATCCTATGGATCCTGAAATGGAATTTTTATAAACAAATGGACTTCAGTCCACCGGTTTTATCCAGAGTCATGTATATCAAATTTTGGCATCAATTTGATTATACCACAATCCTACAGCATTATTCTGCTGATCAAGCTATAAAGCCATCCTTTTCAGAAATTCTCAGAACTCTAGAAAAAGAGAAAGAACGGCCTTCTCCAACAAGCAATCCAGACAAACAGAAAAATTCGTGTTCAACTTCCACTTTTGCACTTCTTGTAGCGGTAGATCTACTTCAGCTCAAAAAAGATCTCCAAAAAGAAATTATGGAACAAATACAGAAAGAAAGATCCTCTGAAAACTCGCCATTAAGCTTCGGTCAACAGTTACATCATCTTTGGGCTAATGATAATCCCATTTAAAATATTGCTCTTGAAGCAGATACGGATGCAGAAGAGACAAAAAGTGATAATGAAGGATTCATCTCTATCCGAAGAAAAGCAAAAAAAATAAAGCCTCGACAATTGTTTAATGCATCCTTATCAAGCAAGTTCCCATGCTCGAGACTAAGGCCACGTGATACCGACAAAAGCAACCACATGTTGCCTCGGGACTTATCGACACTTTTCATCCCGACGTCATAAAGCTTTAAATATTCAAAAACAAGGACTCAAAAGCCAACAAAAGTGGCTAAAGCCAACATCAAAAGCTCCTTTTATATAAAGTAAAGAGCAAAAGCTAAAGAAAGTACAAGAAATGGGAAAATTATCAAGTATGAGGACAAAAACATTTCATCTCCAATGCAAACACACGTAAAGTTATACTTCAAGAGAGTGCCACATGCAGTACCATGGATATTCTACAGCAGAAAAGAAGAATCATGCAAGTAGTCTTACAGTATCGAACATTAAATTCAGCGTGAGCATTAATAGCAAATGAAATGTAAATGCAAGTGCAATCCAAGTGAAATAAAATGTAAATTCAGTTTAAAGTCACTATAAATAGACACATCCGGCTATGTGTAAATCCAACAGTTGGAAACCAGTCCAAAAATTCAGTCCATCCATCTCTTCCCATACACCCTCCACCCTTCCGTCCCATTTTGGTATCAAAGCCAGGTTGGCCCTCGGGAGTGTGTCATCAAGTTCACTTGTAATCAGTTTTGATTATCAATAAAGTTGCTTTGTGAGTATTTCTTCACTTATTTTGGTTATGCTTTACTATTGCTGTTTAAGGAATTGTTGATTCAGAAGTAAGAGAGTCAAATGTCTTAATACTTAGTTGTGTGTTTGATATTATTGAGAAATTTTAATCATATTCTGCTCGGAGCGCAAAGGTAGCCATTGTTATCACCGTTGTTAAGCCGTGTGAAGGCGTTTTAAGGCGTGTCGTTGGTGTGTAAATCCTCAAAGCGTTAGATACTCGTGGTGGACTTGGTTAAAATAACTCGGTAATACAAATTATAGCTAAGCTTATTAAGAAGGTTGTACTTTCTTCTTCCTCATCATCAAATTCCTTATCTTCCATGTCTATTAAAAATAGTGAAGAAATTAGCTATGATGATTTAGATCAAGTTATTTGTGACTGGACAATTCCAACTGTTCAAAAACATGAAGTTTATAAAATGGGAAGTTTTCAATTAAAATCACATTATAAAATAAAAACTATTGAACGAACTAAATCCATTACTAGCCATATTCAGCATCTTTTTTTAATTAAGCCCCAAGAAATACAGGAATATGCTAAAACATATAATTATATCCATTTTGGCTTGGCGCAAGTTGCTCTAAAGCCTCTAACAAGACCTGGACTGAGAACAGAAGCTCTCATGTATGTTCAAGATACAAGACATAAAAAATTTAGTGATTCATTAATAGGAATGGTTGAATCAAGTTTGGCTAATGGCCTTACTTTCTTCAACTGTTTTCCCAATTTCTCTGTTTCTCTTACAAATCCAGGTGCACATGAAGCCCTCACTTTAGCCATTCAGACAAAAGGTTTTGATATGAATCCTCATAATCAAAATCTCGCCCTCGTTTATAGAGTTTATTATAAACTTATGAATTCAGTTGTTCCAGGCATAGCCTATTCAAATCAAGCAAAAGGTTTGACTACCTTATTCCAAACTAATTTAAAAAATAAAGTTAATATTCCAAAACTCATCCAATGGAATGATATTAATTTATCCGGTAAATGGCTTTTAAAAAATGCTCAACCAGAAAAACCTAAAGAAAATCAAGACATTGAAAGCATAATTGAACATGAAGATGGAAGTGTTGAAATAAATTTCCAAATAGATTTTCAAAATACAACTCCTACTGTTTATCAACCCTCTAAAAAGTCTTATTCTCAGCCTCCTTCTGTTGTAGGAGCTTCTATACAGGAATCACCTCATATAAATTTGAGGCTAACAGGATTTGTTTTTCCTTCTTATCAAGCTTTTCCATCTCATACATACAATCCCTCAGAAGCTGATTTCAATATAACTGTTATTGAAAGTTTTGAAATTGATAAAGAAATGTTAAAAAAGAATTTAGCCTCTCATCCTTTGACAAAAGCTTTCTTTAAAAATATTTCTCCAGAACATAAAGACTTCTTAAAAGAAAAGTGGTATAAATATATGTGTGATAATGAAAGAAACATTTATTTCTTAGATTGGCTTAAATTAGCCATGAAGAAAAGATATAATATTGAAGATTTATCCATAAATATGATATCAAAAATTAAATTCATCATGGATTATAGCTTCAACTTGTTCTTCTCCCCAAAGAACTGAAGAATCTATGCATCCACCCCTACATCAAATTATTTGTAAAGACACCTTAGTCATACCCATAAAAGATGTTGCAAAAATCCAAGGAGATAAAGGAAAATCTGACTTTGTTTACAAATCAGACTTATGCCATGTTCTAGAACAAAATAATTATACAAATATCAACCTTCATACTATTGGTCAACAAACCAATAGAATTGAAGATAAAGTAGAATCTATTTTCAAAATCCATGAAGCATCCTCTTCTCAAAAAGTAATTAAGACACAAACTTTAGGTTTTCAAGGTGAAATCCTAAGGGATATAAAGTTAGAAAAGAAACCTTTAAAATTTTCTAAGAAACTCATTAATCAATTATCACACAGTTTTCTTAACATAAAACTTTAAGAAAATAAAGATCAAAAAGCTGAAAAATCTATAAATGTTTTAGGCTCAACTTCTAAAAACTCTAATTCTGGCTCCGATTCCGAAGCCATAGATTCTGAAGAAAATTCTCAAGAGGAACATCAAGATGATCAAAACCATCAAGAATCCCGTCAACTCAATAAAATATTTAAAAGACAAAAACCAATTGTTACTACAGCTAAAACAAGAAATTATTATCCACGACCGACTCCAGTTGATCTTCAATTCGAAGAACAAGCTACTTTAAATAGTCTTATATTTGAAAGCTCATCAATATATGAATGCAGTGTAGACGGATTATCTGAATATCAAATCATCCAAGTATGCCAGCAAATGATGATATATGCTTCTACTGTCATAGCTGCCGGTAATGATCACAAACATGTAGCAAATGCGGTTGTCCTTGGATTTACTGGACAATTAAATGGTTGGTGGGAAAAATATTTATTAGATATAGAAAGACAAGCTATTCTAAATACCGTAAAAAGAGATCCATCCGGGTACCCTATCGTTACCCCCCAAGGACAAATGATCTTTGATTCCGTTTATATCCTTATTAGCAATATAATTAAACATTTTGTTGGAAATTATATGAATGTAGAAGAAAAATTAAAAACTCAATTAATTAATTTATCATGTCCAACATTATCTGATTTTCGTTAGTATAAAGATGTTTTCTTATCAAAACTTTATATAATTGATTCAAGCAATTCCGAATTCTGGAAAGAAAAATTTATATAAGGTCTTCCTAAACTTTTTGCGGAAAAGGTTAGAGAAGAATTAATATCCAAAAATTATGGAAATTTGAATTATGCTATGTATACATATGGAGATTTAATCCAAAAAATTAATAAAGTTGGATTTTCATTGTGTAATGAAATCAAACTCAAACGGCAAATTGAAAATAAAAAAAGTATCAGCAAATATGAACTTGGGGACTTTTGTTATCAATTTGGCATGGAGCCATTAATTAGTCCTTCGAGCCAAAAGAAAAAGAACAATTTAAAAAGAAATTACCAACAAATAAAATCTAAACAATTTGCAACACCACGATATTATATGCCCTAAGGAAGATATCATAAAAAATCCTTTCATCGCAATCCTTATAAAGAAACAAACAAATCTTTTACAAAAGAAAAACCATCTTCTTCTTATCATAAACAAAAACAAAAAGAAATACAGTGCTATAATTGCAAAGAAAAAGGCCATATAGCCCCTGATTGCCCACAATTAACAGTTAAAACCGAAAAGGAATTAAAAACTATTTTAAAGGGATCCTCAGTAACATCAGATACAGACAATTCCTCTGATACATGTTATTATAAAATATTTGATAGTGAAATTCAGTATTAATCCACTTCTTCTTCTTTATCCATAAACATGCTCTCTGGTCCTGAAAAATTGGTACTAAAAATGTTTAAAGATCCTAAAGATGAAGAATTAAAAAATAAATATTTCGAAAAAATCCAGACTATAAATAAAGGCAATAAAAAAGGAAAAGCTACTATACATACTTTACCTGAACAATTTAGTATTAAAACCGTTTTAGACAGATTAAGAGAACAAAATGTTCCTCCTCACTTGACAATTCCAGACCTTCATAAAGAAATTAATAATCAAAGGCAAGAAATAAATTTCTTAAAACAAAACTTAATTGAACTTCAAGACCTCAAACAAAGAGTTGAGAATCTTGAATTTCACATACTAAAAACTTATCAAGAAAATAGTGGAAAAATTGAAAATGACGAAGACTATAATGACATTGAAAATCAAGAAAACTTTGATGACAGTTTAAAAAATTCCATAAATTCTTTATCCAGAAATCCATTTCAAAATTGGAAAACCCAAGTCATAATTCAGATAAAAAAATTCTCTATTAAGACCCTATGCTTACTTGATAGTGGCGCAGATGTCAATGTCATAAGGAAGGATTAATCCCGAGAAAATATTATCTAAAAACAAAAAATAAACTCAATCTAGCTATGGCTAATAAAAAACTCCTTATCAAATACAAATTAAATGATATTTATGTCTGTAAGAACGAAATACACATAAAGACAAATTTCTTTCTAGGAAAGGATTTAAACAATGATGTTATCCTTGGAAATCCTTTTCTACAAATGTTACAGCCTTTTCAAATTGATTCTACGGGCCTTAAAATTGTCATAAATAATAAAGAATTAATTTTTGAATTTGAATAATTAAATCCAGTCTCAAATAAAATCAATCATCCCTCTGATGACTTCATTTCAAATATTGCGATGTAATCCAGATTTCAGTTTTAAGTTCACATTCTTGTCCAGGGTTCCTTTGTCATTATGGCATCAAGCTCTAGCAAAAGCAAAGCCCCTCTTCTTGAATCCAGCTCTTCCTCCAGACCAACATCCCAACAAATATCCATTCATTTTTTCAATCCAGGAGTATCCATCACCTCTCAAGAACTTATCAATGCTCATTGGAGTGCTATCCTTTCCAATAAAAGAAAAAAATACTAGAAAAACCTTATCCAAAATTGTAACACATATCAAGGATTTAGAAACCCAAATTTTAATGTTTCATAACATCCATCAAAGAGCACTGTTATCTACTTATGCTGATGAAAAAACATCCAGAATCAACCTCCTGGAAAGGTTAACACAACCCTTCCAGATGATCTTGCTGCAAGGATAAGAGAAAAAACTCTTTCTTGTCAGATCAAGGAGCGCTTAATGTTCAAAGCGCAATATATCGGCTGCGCAACTGGCTTTCCCAAGTTGTTCCTGCCATCACATGAAGATGACATCTCTTATATCGAACATGGTTTAGTCCAAAGATTTTCTTTATCCAAAAATGATTTTGAATTAATATAGCAGCTCCCTGCAATCGTGCGCCATGCCCTTCGCAGCCATGGAGTCACAAACAGACAACTTCTCATCACAATTTCATCAAGTTTGGGAGAAAGATCTGAAATCCGGTTTTATCAACCTTATCAATTATGGAGCATCATGAATTTTGAAGAAGGAGATTTAATTTGCAAGAAATTCATTCCCTCTTTAAATGATTACGAACATCTCCTGTTTAATTATCCACCGCAGTGGTATGAATCTTATGAAGTCGCTACAAGGGAATATAGCTTAGAACGTCTCCAGCATTATGATCCAGCCTCTGATCAATATCAAAGATTTCTCAATTTAAGAGGACATCTCGAATTTGCAAGCACATATAGATATGTTTGGTGTGATGGTCGGCGAGTAATCTGTATTGCTGACGACCTTGCAGAATAGACTACAGTTATACAGCCTCCTTCTAAATCTAGACATCATTTATTAAATCAAATCCTCAATGCCTATGAAGATATTTCTTTTGACATTTCAAAAAAATCTCATGAAGAATTAATCCAGTTATTTCATGGTGAAATATGAAATAATAACTGGAATGATGAAGCAGAAAATACTGCAGAGATGACAGTATCCTTGCAAGAATAAAGCTTCCTTTCCTCCAGACATATGCAGTCCAATGCCACTCAATTTTCCACAAAGTATCTTGGCGCAATTATGAAGATCTCCAACAATCATCCTGAAGAATAGTTGTTCAATGCATCCTTATCAAGCAAGGTCCCGTGCCCGAGACGAAGGCCACGTGATGCCGGCAAAAGCAACCACGTGTTGCCTCGGGACTTATCAACACTTTTCATCCCGACTTCAGAAATCATTAGAAAACAAGTACCCAAAACCCAACAAAAGTGGCTAAAGCCAACATCAAAAGCTCCTTTTGTATAAAATAAAAGGTAAAAGCTGAAGAAAGTACAAGATATGGGAAAATTATCAAGTATGAAGACAAAGACATTTCATCTCCGATGCAAACACGTGAACACGTGTCAAAAACTTGTAAAGTTATACTTCAAGAGAGTGCCACATGTAGTACCATGGATATTCTACAACAAAAAAGAAGAATCATGCAAGTAGTCTTACAGTATCGAACATTAAATTCAGTGTGAGCATGAATAGCAAATGAAATGTAAATGCAAGTGCAATCCAAGTGAAATGAAATGTGAATTCAGTTTAGAGTCACTATAAATAAACACATTCGGCTATGTGTAAATCCAACAGTTGGAAACCAGTCCAAAAATTTAGTCCATCCATCTCTTCCCATACACCCTCCACCCTTCCGTCCTATTTTGGTATTAGAGCCAAGTTGGTCCCCGGGAGTGTGTCATCAAGTCCACTTGTAATCAATTTTGATAATCAATAAAGTTGCTTTGTGAGTATTTCTTCACTTATTTTGGTTATGTTGTGCTTTACTGTTGTTATTTAAAGAATTGCTGATTCAGAAGTAAGAGAGTCAAAAGTCTTAATACTTAGTTGTGGGTTTGTTATTATTGAGATATTTTAATCATATTCCGCTCAAAGCGCAGAGGTAGCCATTGTTATCGCCGTTGTTAAGCCGTGTGAAGGCGTTTTAAGGCGTGTTGTTGGTGTGTAAATCCTCAAAGCATTAGATACTCGTGGTGGATTTGGTTAAAATAACTCGGTAATACAAATTATGGCTAAGCTTATTAAGAAGCTTGTACTTTCTTCTTCCTCATCATCAAATTCCTTATCTTCCATGTCTATTAAAAATAGTGAAGAAATTAGCTATCATGATTTAGATCAAGTTATTTGTGACTGGACAATTCCAACTGTTCAAAAACATGAAGTTTATAAAGTGGGAAGTTTTCAATTAAAATCAAGTTATAAAATAAAAACTATTAAACGAACTGAATCCATTACTAGCAATATTCAGCATCTTTCTTTAATTAAGCCCCATGAAATAAAAGAATATGCTAAAACATATAATTATATCCATTTTGGCTTAGTGCAAGTTGCTCTAAAGCCTTTAACAAGACTTGAACTTAGAACAGAAGCTCTCATCTATGTCCAAGATACAAGACATAAAAAATTCAGTGATTCATTAATAGGAATGGTTGAATCAAGTTTGGCTAATGGCCCTACTTTCTTCAACTGTTTTCCCAATTTCTCTGTTTCTCTTACAGATCCAGGTGCACATGATGCCCTCACTTTAGCCATCCAGACAAAAGGTTTTGATTTGAATCCTCATAATCAAAATCTCGCCCTCGTTCATAGAGTTTATTATAAACTCATGAATTCAGTGGTCCCAGGCATAGCCTATTCAAATCAACCTAAAGGTATGACTACCTTATTCCAAACCAATTTAAAAAATAAAGTTAATATTCCCAAACTCATACAGTGGAATGATATCAATTTATCAGGTAAATGGCTTTTAGAAAATGCTCAACCAGAAAAATCTAAAGAAAATCAAGACATAGAAACAATAATTGAACATGAAGATGGAAGTGTTGAAATAAATTTCCAAACAGATTTTCGAAATACAACTCCTACAGTTTATCAACCCTCTAAAAAGTCTTATTCTTATCCTCCTTCTGTTGTAGGCTCTTCCATACAGGAACCACCTCATATAGATTTGAGGCCTACAGGACTCGTTTATCTTTCTTATCAAGCTTCTCCATCTCATACATACAATCCTTCAGAATCCGATTTCAATATAAATGTTCTTGAAAGTTTTGAAGTTGATAAAGAAATGTTAAAAAAGAATTTAGCCGCTCATCCTTTGACAAAATCGTTCTTTCAATATATTTCGCCAGAACATAAAGACTTCTTAAAAGAAAAATGGTACAAATATATGTATGATAATGAAAGAAACATTTATTTCTTTGATTGGCTTAAATTAGCCATGAAGAAAAGGTATAATATAGAAGATTTATCCATAAATATGATAACAAAATTAAGTTCATCATGGATTATAGCTTCAACTAGTTCTTTTTCACAAAGAACTGAAGAATCTATACATCCTCCTCTACATCACATCATTTATAAAGATACTTCAACTGTACCTATAAAAGATGTGGCAAAAAACCAAGGAGATAAAGGTAAATCTGACTTTGTTTACAAATCAGACTTATGTCATGTTTTAGAACAAAATAATTATACAAATATCAACCTTCATACTATTGGTCAACAAACCAATAGAATTGAAGATAAAGTGGAAACTATTTTCAAAATCCATGAAGCATCCTCTTCTCAAAAAGTAATTGAGACACAAATTTTAGGTTTTCAGGGTGAAATCCTAAGGGATATAAAGTTAGAAAAGAAACCTTTAAAATTTTCTGATGAACTCATTAATGAATTATCACACAGTTTTACTAACATAAAACTTCAAGAAAATAAAGATCAAAAAGCTGAAAATTCTATAAATGTTTTAGGCTCAACTTCTAAAAATTCTAATTCTGGCTCCGATTCCGAAGCCATAGATTCTGAAGAAAATTCTCAAGAAGAACATCAAGATGATCAAAACCATCAAGACTCTCTACAACTCAATAAAATATTTAAAAGACAAAAACCAATTGTTACTACAGCTAAAACAAAAAATTATTATCCACGACTGACTCCAGTTGATCTTCAATTCGAAGAACAAGCTACTTTAAATGGTCTTAAATTTGAAAGCTCATCAATATATGAATGGAGTGTAGACGGATTATCTGAATATCAAATCAACCAAGTATGCCAGCAAATGATGATATATGCTTCTACTATCATAGCTGCCGGTAATGATCATAAACATGCAGTAAATGCAGTTGTCCTTGGATTTACTGGACAATTAAATGGCTAGTGGGAAAAATATTTATCAGATATAGAAAGACAAACTATTCTAAATGTAGTGAAAAGAGATCCATCCGAAAATCCTATCATTACCCCTCAAGGACAAATGATCCCTGATTCCGTTTATATGCTTATTAGCAATATAATTAAACATTTTGTTGAAATTATATGAATGTAGAAAAAAAATTAAAAACTCAATTAATTAATTTCTCATGCCCAACATTATCTGATTTTCGTTGGTATAAAGATGTTTTCTTATCAAAACTTTATACAATTGATTCAAGCAATTCAGAATTATGGAAAGAAAAATTTATATCAGGACTTCCTAAACTTTTTGCAGAAAAGGTTAGAGAAGAATTGATATCTGAAAACTATGGAAATTTGAATTATGCCATGTATACATATGGAGATCTAATCCAAAAAATTAATAAAGTTGGCTTTTCATTATGCAATGAGATCAAACTCAAACGGCAATTTGAAAATCAAAAAAGAATCAGTAAATATGAACTTGGTGATTTTTGTTATCAATTTGCATGGAAACATTAATTAGTCCTTCAAGCGAAAAGAAAAAGCAAAATTTAAATAGAAATTATCAAAAAAGAAAGTCTAAACAATTTTCAGCACCACGATATTACATGCCTTCAAGAAGATATCATAAAAAATCCTTTCATCGAAATCCTTATAAAGAATCAAACAAGTTTTATACGAAAGGAAATCCACCTTCTTCCTACCCTAAACAAAAACAAAAAGAAATACAGTGCTATAATTGCAAAGAAAAAGGCCATATAGCCCCTGATTACCCAAAACTAAAAGTTAAAATAGAAAAAGAACTCAAAACTATTTTAAAAGGACCCTCAGAAACATCTGATACAGACAATTCTTTTTCTCATTCTTCTGATACATGTCATTGCAATATATTTCATAGTGAAATTCACTATGAATTTGCTTCTTCTTCTTTATCCTTAAACGTGCTATCTGCCCCTGAAGAATTGGTGCTAGAAATGTTTAAAGATCTTAAAGATGAAGAATTAAAAAATAAATACTTTGAAAAAATACAGACAATAAATAAAGGCAATAAAAAAGGAAAAGCTACTAACATAAATACTTTACCTGAACAATTTAGCATTAAAACTGTCTTAGATAGATTAAGAGAGCAAAATGTTCCTCCTCACTTGTCAATTCCAGACCTTCATAAAGAAATTAATAATCAAAGGCAAGAAATAAATTTCTTAAAACAAAACTTAATTGAACTTCAAGACCTCAAACGAGTTGAGAATCTTGAATTTCACATACTAAAAACTTATCAAGAAAATCATGATAAAATTGAAAATGAAGAAGACTATAATGACATCGAAAATCAAGAAAACTTTGATGACAACTTAAAAAATTTCATAAATTCGTTATCCAGAAATCCATTTCAAAAATGGAAAACCCAAGTCACCATTTAGATCAAAAAATTCTCTATTAAGACCCTGTGCTTACTTGATAGTGGCGCAGATGTCAATGTCATAAGGAAAGGATTAATCCCAAGAAAATATTATCTAAAAACAAAAAATAACCTCAATCTAGCTACACGGCTAATAAAAAAACTCCTTATCAAATACAAATTAAATGATGTTAATGTTTGTAAAAATGAAATCTGCATAAAGACTAATTTCTTTTTAGGAAAGGATTTAAACAATGATGTTATCCTTGGAAATCCTTTTCTACAAATGTTACAGCCATTTCAAATTGATTCTACAGGCCTTAAAACTGTCATAAATAATAAAGTATTAATTTTTGAATTTGAATAATTAAATCTAGTCTCAAATAAAATAAATCATCCCTCAGCTGACTTCATTTCAAATATTGCCATGTAATCCAGATTTTCAGTTTTAAGTTCACATTCTTCTCCAGGGTTCCTTTGTCATTATGGCATCAAGTTCTAGCAAAAACAAAGCCCCTCTTCTTGAATCCAGCTCTTCCTCCAGACCAACATCCCAACAAATGACCATTCTTTCTTTCAATCCAGGAGTATCCATCACCTCTCAAGAACTTATCAATGCACATTGGAGTGCCATCTTTTCCGATAAAAGAAAAAATACTAGAAAAACCCTATCCAAACTTGCAAACCATATTAAGGATTTAGAAAGCCAAATTCTCATATGCCATAACCTCCATCAAAGAGCACTGTTATCTATTTATGCTGATGAAAAAACATCCAGAATCAACCTCCTGGAAAAGGTTAACACAACCCTTCCCGATGATCTTGCTGCAAGGATAAGAGAAAAAACTCTTTCTTGTCAGATCAAGGAGCGCTTAATGTTCAAAGTGCAATATATCAGTTGGGCAACTGGTTTTCCCAAGTTGTTCCTGCCATCACATGCAGTAGACATCTCTTATATCGAGCAAGGCCTAGTCCAAAGATTTTCTTTATCCAGAGATGATTTTGAATTAATACAGCAGCTCCCTGCAATTGTGCGCCATGCCCTTCGCAGCCTTGGAGTCATAAATAGACAGCTTCTTATCACAATTTCATCAAGTTTGGGAGAAAGATCTGAAATACGGTTTTATCAGCCTTATCAATTATGGAGCATCATGAATTTTGAAGAAGGAGATTAATTTGCAAAAAATTCATTCCTTCTTTAAATGATTAAGAACATCTCCTGTTTAATTATCCACAGCAGTGGTATTAATCTCATGAAGTTGCTACAAGGGAATATAGCTTAGAACGTCTCCAGCATTATGATCCAGCCTGTGATCAATATCAAAGATTTCTCAATTTAAGAGGACATCTCGAATTTGCAAGCACATATAGATATGTTTGGTGTGACGGTCAGCGAGTAGTCTGTATTGCTGACGACCTTGCAGAACAAACTACAGTTATATAGCCTCCTTCTAAATCTGGACATCATGCATTAAATCAAATCCTCAATGCCTATGAAGATATTTCTTTTGACATTTCAGAAAAATCTCGTGAAGAATTAATCCAGTTATTTCATAGTGAAATACGAAATAATAACTGGAATGATGAAGCAGAAAATACTACAGAGATGACAGCATCCTTGCAAGAATAAAGCTTCCTTTCCTCCAGACGTATGCAATTCAATGACACTCAATTTTCCACAAAGTATCTTGATGCACTTATGCAGATCTCCAACAGTCATCCAGAAGAATACGTGTTAAATGCATCCCTATCAAGCAAAGTTCCCGTACCCGCGACCACGGCCACGTGATACTGGCAAAAGCAACCACGTGTTGCTTTGGGACTTATCGGCACTTTTCATCCGGACTGCATCAAGCCTCTTTGAATTAAAAATTCAAGAAACAAGTACAACAAAGTCAAAGAAAACAGCTAAAGCTAAAGCTTATCAGATATAAAAATTCTTTGCATTAAATAATGAGCAAAAGTCAAAGCATACACCTAGGCTATCCTACATAAAGCATTTAGATCACCTCTTTTACCGGGATTTGTAAAGCACATACTCCAGCGACACATATGCCGCACGCTTCAATACAATGAAACTTTTGTCAGACAGATCAAATCCAGTGCTAGCACCACCTGCAGCATTTACGGATATACAGCAAATGAAATGAAAATCCAGATGACAGACACTTGTAATGAAATGTAAATTCAGTTTGTAATTACTATAAATAGGCCTATGCAGCCTCTTGCACAGGCAACAGTTGGAAACCAGTCCAAAAATTCAATCCATCCATCTCTTCCCATACACCCTCCACCCTTCCGTCCCATTTTGGTATCAGAGCCAAGTTGGCCCCCGAGAGTGTGTCATCAAGTCCACTTGTAATCCGTTTTGATAATCAATAAAGTTGCTTTGTGATTTTTTCTTCACTTATTTTGGTTATGTTGTGCTTTACTGTTGTTGTTTAAGTAATTGCTGATTCAGAAGTAAGAGACTCAAAAGTCTTAATACTTAGTTGTGTGTTTGTTATCACTGAGAAATTTTAATCATATTCCGCCCGGAGCGCAGTGGTAGCCATTGTTATCACCATTGTTAAGCCGTATGAAGGCGTTTTAAGGCGTGTTGTTGGTGTGTAAATCCTCAAAGCATTAGATACTCGTGGTGGATTTGGTTAAAATAACTCGGTAATACAAATTATGGCTAAGCTTATTAAGAAGCTTGTACTTTCTTCTTCCTCATCATCAAATTCCTTATCTTCCATGTCTATTAAAAATAGTGAAGAAATTAGCTATGATGATTTCGATCAAGTTATTTGTGACTGGACAATTCTAACTGTTCAAAAACATGAAGTTTATAAAATGGGAAGTTTTCAATTAAAATCAAGTTATAAAATAAAAACTATTGAATGAACTGAATCCATTACTAGCAATATTCAGCATCTATCTTTAATCAAGCCCCAAGAAATACAAGAATATGCTAAAACATATAATTATATCCATTTTGGCTTGTTGCAAGTTGCTCTAAAGCCTCTAACAAGACTTGGACTTAGAACAGAAGCTCTCATGTATGTTCAAGATACAAGACAGAAAAAATTTAGTGATTCATTAATAGGAATGGTTGAATCAAGTTTCGCTAATGGCCCTACTTTCTTCAACTGTTTTCCCAATTTCTCTGTTTCTCTTACAGATCTAGGTGCACATGAAGCCCTCACTTTAGCCATCCAGACAAAAGGTTTTGATATGAATCCTCATAATCAAAATCTCGCCCTCGTTTATAGAGTTTATTATAAACTCATGAATTCAGTTGTTCTAGGCATAGCCTATTCTAATCAAGCCAGAGGTATGACTACCTTATTCCAAACCAATTTAAAAAATAAAGTTAATATTCCCAAACTCATCCAATGGAATGATATTAATTTATCTGGTAAATGGCTTTTAGAAAATGTTCAACCAGAAAAACCCAAAGAAAATCAAAACATTGAAAACATAATTGAACATGAAGATGGAAGTGTTGAAATAAATTTCCAAACAGATTTTCGAAATACAACTCCTACAGTTTATCAACCCTCTAAAAAGTCTTATTCTCATCCTCCTTCTATTGTAGGTTCTTCCATACAGGAACCACCTCATATAAATTTGAGGCCTTCAGGACTTGTTTATCCTTCTTATCAAGCTTGTCCATCTCATACATACAATCCTTCAGAATCCGATTTCAATATAAATGTTATTGAAAATTTTGAAATTGATAAAGAAATGTTAAAAAAGAATTTAGCCGCTCATCCTTTGACAAAAGCTTTCTTTAAGAATATTTCTCCAGAACATAAAGACTTCTTAAAAGAACAATGGTACAAATATATGTATGATAATGAAAGAAACATTTATTTCTTTGATTGGCTTAAATTAGCCATGAAGAAAAGGTATAATATTGAAGATTTATCCATAAATATGATAACAAAATTAAGTTCATCATGGATTATAGCTTCAACCAGTTCTTCTCCTCAAAGAACTGAAGAATCTATACATCTTCCTCTACATCAAATTATTTATAAAGATACTTCAGCCGTACCCATAAAAGATGTTGCAAAAATCCAAGGAGATAAAGGTAAATCGGTCTTTGACTTATGTCATACAAATTCCTCATTTCAGTCTGATAACACGTATTTTTCTCCTTTGTTCTCCTTAAACGCTTTCAGCCCAAGAAGACATGCTTTTAGAAATGTTTAAAGACCTCAAAGAAGAAAAATTAAAAAATAAATATTTTGAGAAAATAAAAAAAATAACCAAAGCAAATAAAAAAGAAAAATCTTCTATTCCAAGTGTATCTAAACAGCTTAACATGAAAAGTGTATTAAGAAAGCAAAAAGCTCTTCCTCATATATCTCTGCAAGATATTTATAAAGAAATTAATAATCAAAAGCAAGAAATAAAAGAATTGAAACAAAACTTAAATGAACTTCAAGAGCTTAAACAACGTTTTGAGAATCTTGAATTACAAAAGGATAAAGATAATATAAAGCGACAAGAAAACTTTGAGGGAAAGTTTGTAAATTCTGTAACAAAAAATCCACTCCAACCATGGAAAACTCAAATTACAATTAAGATCAAGAACTTCTCTATTAAAGCACTCTGCTTACTAGATAGTGGCGCAGATGTTAATTTAATCAGAGAAGGATTAGTCCCAACAAAATATTATAAAAAAACCAAAAATAAACTCAGCCTAGCAACAGCTAATAATAAACTTCATATTCACTATAAAGTAAATAATGTCCATTGGGAATCCCTTTCTACAACTTCTACAGCCTTTTCAAATTAATTCATCAGGCCTTAAAATGATGAAAGACAATAAAGAATTACTGTTTGATTTTGTTGAGTCAACTCCCATGCAACATATCAATATTTTCCAAAATCAAACCTCATATAAAGAAAAACAAATTGCCTATCTTCAAGAAGATCTGAATTCTCTAAGAATAGAAGAAGGTTTACAAAAACTAGAATTTCAAAATGATTTAATACAATTTATAAAATCTCTTGAAAAAGAATGTTGTTCTGACCTTCCTTTTGCCTTTTGGCACAGGAAACACCACACAGTTTCTCTTCCATGTATTGATAATTTTGATGAATCCCAAATTCCTACCAAAGCTCGTCCTATTCAGATAAATAAAGATCTTGTCCAATTATGTACAAAAGAAATCAATGATCTTCTTGATAAAAAGCTTATTCAAAAATCACAATCCGCTTGGAGTTGTGCAGTGTTTTATATAAATAAAGCGCCTAAATAAGAACGCGGTGTTCCCCGTCTTGTTATCAATTATAAGCCTTTAAATAAAGTCTTGAAATCCATAAGATATCCAATGCCAAATAAAACTGATCTAATTAATCGTCTAGCTGATGCCTTCCTTTTTTCCAAATTTGATCTTAAATCAGGATTTTGGCAAATTCAAATTACCCCCGCAGATAGATATAAAACTGCTTTTACAGTCCCATTTGGCCATTACGAATGGAATGTTATGCCATTTGGCTTGAAAAATGCTCCCTCCGAATTTCAAAGAATTATGAATAATATTTTTAACCCATATCAAGATTTTACACTAGTCTATATCGATGGAAACATTTAAATATTTTCAAAATCCATTTGTGACCATTGGAAACATTTAAATATTTTCAAAAAAGTTATTATCAAGAATGGACTTGCTTTATCTCAAAAGAAAATGAAGCTTTTCAAACAGAAATTCAATTTCTTGGTTTTATAATTAAAAAAGGAACTATTTCTCCAGTTCAACGAGTCATTAAGTTTGCCTCTCAATTTCCTGATGAAATTCTGAATAAAGAACAATTACAACGTTTTCTTGGATGCCTTAATTACGTCTCTGATTTTTATAAAGATCTTGCAAAGGAAAGAAAATTATTGCAGCTCCGTTTGACAAAAAATCCAGCAGAATGGTCACCTGCCCATACAAAAGCTATCCAAAAAATCAAGCAAAAAGTCAAAAATTTACCTTGCTTAACTATCCCTCATCTAGATTTATTAAAAATAGTTCAAACCGATGCCTCTGAAGTAGGTTTTGGTGGCATTCTCCTACAACAAAATGCTCTTGGAAAGGAAGAAATCCTTCGTTTCACATCTGGAACATGGACACCCACGCAACAGAATTATTCAACTATTAAAAAGGAAATCCTATCCATAGTAAATAGTATAATGAAGTTCCAAAGTGATTTATTAAATAACAAATTCTTATTAAGAATAGATTGTAAATTTGCTAAAGAAATTTTAGAAAAAGATGTTAAAAATCTTGCTGTTAAGCAAATCTTTGCTCGATAGCAAGCTTTATTAGCTATATTTGATTTTGACATTGAGTATATTGTAGGTAAAAATAATTCCCTTCCTGATTTTTTATCTCGTGAGTTTTTACAAGGACAAAAGAATGAGGCCTCAACAGACTAGACCTTTCAGGTCCCCTACGGATAAAGCTTATCCACCTATATCCAGAAAACCCAGTGGCAATTATCTTGAAAGATGGGGAGCAACCCATACTTCCAATATTCCTCACTTTTAAAACCCATCAAGCTCTGCATCGAGAAAACCTCAAGCTTCTCAAAACCAATATTTTATCCCAAAACCACCATTGAGAATGTTTACTTTAAATGACACCTTTTATACAGACACCTTTCCTATGGAACATATTATCCAGACCCTATTCACTCCAGACCATTTCTTTTTTCAACCTCTTGATTATAAAACTTATGAACAAATCCTTATTCGGACTGGCAGCTGCACTATCGACCATACCGATAGCTCTAAAAACTCATATTTAAATGCTTTACCATCCCATATTAACATCCTATATTCAAAAATCAAGATTATGCATATCCTGTTTGCAGATGATTGGGGACAACCTCTTCATATGCCTCAACGGATTGATTCAGACCTTATTTTTAACTATTATGACTATATTTTTGCCTGGGAAGCTATTCTCTATTATCAAAATTCATCCTTCCAGTACTCCTGGTTTATTCGGTTTAAATCCAACTTCCATAAAATACCAATGTGGTCTTTTACACAATTTTGGATACCATTCGGAGCCACTAAAGATCTTTTTCCTCAAGCTCTTCTCCCTATTTTTGAATCCTATTCAATATCATATAAAGCCTCTCTCAAATCAGAAGAAAAAAACCTCTACCAATATCTACAGCTTGCAACAAAACCTTATATCACCATGCAATTTTATTGCAAGCATGAAATCCCATGGATCCTGAAATGGAATTTTTATAAAGAAATGGACTTCGGTCCACCAGTTCTATCTAGAGTCATGTATATCAAATTTTGGCATCAATTTGATTATACCACAATCCTACAGCAATATTCTGCTGATCAAGCTATAAAGCCATCCTTTTCGGAAATTCTTAGAACTCTAGAAAAAGCGAAAGAACGGCCTTCTCCAATAAGCAATCCAGACAAACAAAAAAATTCATGTTCAACTTCCACTTCTACACTTCTTACAGTGGCAGATCTACTTCAGCTCAAAAAAGATCTCCAAAAAGAAATTATGGAACAAATACAGAAAGAAAGATCCTTTGAAAACTCGCCATTAAGCTTCGGTCAATAGTTACATCATCTTTGGGCTGATGATAATCCCTTTGAAAATATTGCTCCTGAAGCAGATATAGATGCAGAAGAGACAAAAAGTGATAATGAAGGATTTATCTCTATCCGAAGAAAAGGAAAAAAATAAAGCCTCGACAATTGTTTAATGCATCTTTATCAAGCAAGTTCTCGTGCCGAGACTAAGGCCACGTGATACAGACAAAAGCAACCACATGTTGCCTCGGGACTTATCGACACTTTTCATCCCGACATCATAAAGCATTAAATATTAAAAAACAAGGACTCAAAAGCCAACAAAAGTGGCTAAAGCTAACATCAAAAGCTCCTTTTGTATAAAGTAAAGAGTAAAAGTTGAAGAAAGTACAAGATATGGGAAAATTATCAAGTATGAAGACAAAAACATTTCATCTCCGATGCAAACACGTGAACACGTGTCAAAAACTTGCAAAAAGTTACACTTCAAGAGAGTACCACAAGCAGTACCATGGATATTCTATAGCAGAAAAGAAGAATCATGCAAGCAGTCTTACAGTATCGAACATTAAATTCAGCGTGAGCATGAATAGCAAATGAAATGTAAATGCAAGTGCAATCCAAGTGAAATGAAATATAAATTCAGTTTAAAGTCACTATAAATAGACACATCCGGCTATGTGCAAATCCAACAGTTGGAAACCAGTCCAAAAATTCAATCCATCCATCTCTTCCCACACACCCTCCACCCTTCAGTCCAGATATTCAGTCCATCCATCTCTTCCCATACACCCTCCACCCTTCCGTCCCATTTTGGTATCAGAGCCAAGTTGGCCCCGGGAGTGTGTTATCAAGTCCACTTGTAATCAGTTTTGATTATCAATAAAGTTGCTTTGTGAGTGTTTCTTCACTTATTTTGGTTATGCTTTACTGTTACTATTTAAGGAATTGCTGATTCAGAAGTAAAAGAGTCAAAAGTCCTAATACTTAGTTGTGTGTTTGTTATTATTGAGAAATTTTAATCATATTCCGCCCGGAGCGCAGAGGTAGCCATTGTTATCACCGTTGTTAAGCCGTGTGAAGGCATTTAAGGCATGTTGTTGGTGTGTAAATCCTCAAAGCATTAGATACTCGTGGTGGATTTGGTTAAAATAACTCGGTAATACAAATTATGGCTAAGCTTATTAAGAAGCTTGTACTTTCTTCTTCCTCATCATCAAATTCCTTATCTTCCATGTCTATTAAAAATAGTGAAGAAATTAGCTATGATGATTTTGATCAAGTTATTTGTGACTGGACAATTCCAACTGTTCAAAAACATAAAGTTTATAAAATGGGAAGTTTTCAATTAAAATCAAGTTATAAAATAAAAACTATACAGGAACCACCTCATATAAATTTGAGACCTACAGGACTTGTTTATCCTTCTTATCAAGCTTCTCCATCTCATACATACAATCCCTCAGAAGCTGATTTCAATATAAATGTTATTGAAAGTTTTGAAATTGATAAAGAAATGTTAAAAAAGAATTTAGCCGCTCATCCTTTGACAAAAGCTTTATTTAAAAATATTTTTCCAGAACATAAAGACTTCTTAAAAGAAAAGTGGTATAAATATATGTGTGATAATGAAAGAAACATTTATTTCTTTGATTGCCTTAAATTAGCCATGAAGAAAAAATATAATATTGAAGATTTATCCATAAATATGATAACAAAATTAAGTTCATCATGGATTATAGCTTTAACCAGTTCTTTTCCCCAAAGAACTGAAGAATCTATACATCCACCCCTATATCAAATCATTTATAAAGACACCTCAGTCGTACCCATAAAAGATGTTGCAAAAATTCAAGGAGATAAAGGTAAATCTGACTTTGTTTACAAATCAGACTTATGTCATGTTCTAGAACAAAATAATTATACAAATATCAACCTTCATACTATTGGTCAACAAACCAATAGAATTGAAGATAAAGTAGAATCTATTTTCAAAATCCATGAAGCATCCTCTTCTCAAAAAGAAATTAAGACACAAACTTTATGTTTTCAGGGTGAAATCTTAAGGGATATAAAGTTAGAAAAGAAACCGTCAAAATTTTCTGATGAACTCATTAATCAATTATCACATAGTTTTACTAACATAAAACTTCAAGAAAATAAAGATCAAAAACCTGAAAAATTTATAAATGTTTTAGGCTCAACTTCTAAAAACTCTAATTCTGGCTTCGATTCCGAAGCCATAGATTCTGAAGAAAATTCTCAAGAGGAACATCAAGATGATCAAAACCATCAAGAATCCCTTCAACTCAATAAAATATTTAGAAGACAAAAACCAATTGTTACTACAGCTAAAATAAGAAATTATTATCCACGACCAACTCCAGTTGATCTTCAGTTCGAAGAACAAGTTACTTTAAATGGTCTTAAATTTGAAAGCTCATCAATATATGAATGGAGTGTAGACGGATTATCAGAATATCAAATTATCCAAGTATGCCAGCAAATGATGATATATGCTTCTACTATCATAGTTGCCGGTAATGATCACAAACATGCAGTAAATACAGTTGTCCTTGGATTTACTGGACAATTAAATGGTTGGTGGGGAAAATATTTATCAGATATAGAAAGACAAGCTATTCTAAATGCCGTAAAAAGAGATCCATCCGGGAACCCTATCATTACCCCTCAAGGACAAATGATCCCTGATTCCGTTTATATGCTTATTAGCAATATAATTAAACATTTTGTTGAAAATTATATGAATGTAGAAGAAAAATTAAAAACTTAATTAATTAATTTATCATGCCCAACATTATCTGATTTTCGTTGGTATAAAGATGTTTTCTTATCAAAACTTTATACAATTGATTCAAGCAATTCAGAATTCTGGAAAGAAAAATTTATATCAGGTCTTCCTAAACTTTTTGCAGAAAAGGTTAGAGCAGAATTAATATCCGAAAATTATGGAAATTTGAATTATGCTATGTATACATATGGAGATTTAATCCAAAAAATTAATAAAGTTGGATTTTCATTGTGTAATGAAATCAAACTCAAACGGCAAATTGAAAATAAAAAAAGAATCAGTAAATATGAACTTAGTGATTTCTGTTATCAATTTGGAATGGAGCCATTAATTAGTCCTTCGAGCCAAAATAAAAAGAACAATTTAAAAAGAAATTACCAACAAAGAAAATCAAAACAATTTACAACACCACAATATTATATGCCCTCACGAAGATATCATAAAAAATCCTTTCATCGCAGTTGTTATAAAGAAACAAACAAATCTTTTATAAAAGAAAAACCATCTTCTTTTTACCATAAACAAAAACAAAAAGAAATATAGTGCTATAATCGCAAAGAAAAATGCCATATAGCCCCTGATTGCCCACAATTAAAGGTTAAAACCGAAAAGGAATTAAAAATTATTTTAAAGGGTTCCTCAGTAACATCAGATACAGACAATTCTTCTGATACATGTCATTGCAAAATATTTGATAGTGAAATTCGGTATGAATCCGCTTCTTCTTCTTTATTCGTAAACCTGCTCTCTGCTTCTGAAGAAGTAGTACTAGAAATGTTTAAAGATCTTAAAGATGAAGAATTAAAAAATAAATATTTTGAAAAAATGCAGACTATAAATAAAGGCAATAAAAAAGGAAAAGCTACTATACATACTTTACTTGAACAATTTAGTATTAAAACTGTTTTAGACAGATTAAGAGTACAAAATGTTCCTCCTCACCTGACAATTCCAGACCTTCATAAAGAAATTAATAATCAAAGGCAAGAAATTAATTTCTTAAAACAAAACCTAATTGAACTTCAAGACCTCAAACAAAGAGTTGAGAATCTTGAATTTCACATACTAAAAACTTATCAAGAAAATAATGGAAAATTTTAAAATGATGAAGACTATAATGACATTGAAAATCAAGAAAACTTTGATGACAGTTTAAAAATTTTCATAAATTCTTTATTCAGAATTCTATTTCAAAAATGGAAAACCCAAGTCACAATTCAGATCAAAAAATTCTCTACTAAGACCTTGTGCTTACTTGATAGTGGCGCAGATGTCAATGTCATAAAGGAAGGATTAATCCTGAGAAAATATTAGCTAAAAACAAAAAATAAACTCAATCTAGCTACGGCTAATAAAATACTCGTTATCAAATACAAATTAAATGATGTTTATGTCTGTAAAAACAAAATACACATAAAGACAAATTTCTTTCTAGAAAAGGATTTAAACAATGATGTTATCCTTGGAAATCCTTTTCCACAAATGTTACAGCCTTTACAAATTGATTCTACAGGCGTTAAAACTGTCATAAATAATAAAGAATTAATGTTTGAATTTGAATAATTAAATCCAGTCTCAAATAAAATCAATCATCCCTCTGATGACTTTATTTCAAATATTGCCATGTAGTCCAGATTTCAGTTTTAAGTTCACATTCTTCTGCAGGGTTCCTTTGTCATTATGGCGTCAAGTTCTAGCGAAAGCAAAGCCCCTCTTCTTGAATCTAGCTCTTCCTCCAGACCAACATCCCAACAAATGACCATTCCTTTTTTCAATCTAGGAGTATCCATCACCTCTCAAGAACTTATCAATGCTCATTGGAGTGCTATCCTTTCCAATAAAATAAAAAATACTAGAAAAACCTTATCCAAAATTGTAACCCATATCATGGATTTAGAAACCCAAATTCTGATGTGTCATAACATCTATCAAAGAGCACTGTTATCTACTTATGCTGATGAAAAAACATCCAGAATCAACCTCCTGGAAAAGGTTAACACAACCCTTCCCGATGATCTTGCTGCAAGGATAAGAGAAAAAACTCTTTCTTGTCAAATCAAGGAGCGCTTAATGTTCAAAGTGCAATATATAGTTGGGCAACTGGTTTTCCCAAGTTGTTCCTGCCATCCATGCAGTAGACATCTCTTATATCGAACAAGGCCTAGTCCAAAGATTTTCTTTATCCAGAGATGATTTTGAATTAATACAGCAGCTCCCTACAATTGTGCTCCATGCCCTTCGCAGTCTTCGAGTCACAAACAGACAGCTTCTTATCACAATTTCATCAAGTTTGGGAGAAAGATCTGAAATACGGTTTTATCAGCCTTATCAATTATGGTGCATCATGCAGTTTGAAAAAGGAGATTTAATTTGCAAGAAATGTAGTTCTTCTTTACATGATCACGAACATCTTCTTTTTAATTATCCACCTCAATGGTATGAATCTCATGAAGCTGCTACAAGAGCATATAGCCTAGAACGTCTCCAGCAATATGATCCAGCCTCTGATCAGTATCAAAGATTTCTCAATCTAAGAGGACATCTTGAATTTGCAAGCACATATCGATATGTTTGGTGTGATGGTCGGCGAGTAGTTTGCATTGCTGATGACCTTGCAGAACAAACTACAGTCATACTGCATCCTTCTAAATCTAGACATAATGAATTAAACCAAATCCTCAATGCCTATGAAGATATTTCTTTTGACATTACTGAAAAGTCTCGTGAAGCATTAATCTAGTTATTTCATGGAGAAATGCAAAATAATAACTGGACTGATGAAGATAAAGAGGATGAATAAATGAAAGAATCCGTGCCCAAATAAAGCTTCTAATATTGACACCTGTTATCCAGTGAAATAATGACTCCATCCTTATCACAAAGCTTCCAGAAGAAGACTACGTAGTCACGTGGTACACTTATCTAAATTTCCATCACCACCATTGCCAAAAAGTGTCTTTATCTAGAAAGTACAAAACAAGGACAACCCTATTCATGAAGATGAGAAGCTTACCACGGTTCAAAGGTTCTTTGAAAAAGAAAAAGTCAACAAATGCGGCTTGCTACTATGCATCAAAAAAGTTATCCAATAAAAACAAGTTTGGATCTCTACTGGTGATAACATGTATCCCATACCAGTATGGAAACGTAACATGTATGCCGTCTTGACGATTCAATCCAGACATATGGAATCCAGCCACATGCAGCTTACCAGCATGCAGTAAATGAAATGTATACACAGACTAAATTATGTTGTAATGAAATGTAAATTCAGTTTGAACATATTATAAATAGACATGTCTAGCTGCTTGTCAAGGCAACAGTTGGAAACCAATCCTATCCAAAAATTCAGTCCATCCATCTCTTCCCATGCACCCTCCACCCTTCCGTCCCATTTTGGTATTAGAGCCAAGTGAGCCCCCGAGAGTGTGTCATCAAGTCCACTTGTAATCAGTTTTGATTATCAATAAAGTTGCTTTGTGAGTATTTCTTCACTTATTTTGGTTATGCTTTACTGTTGCGGTTTAAGGAATTGCTGATTCAGAAGTAAGAGAGTCAAAAGTCTTAATACTTAGTTGTGTGTTTGTTATTATTGAGAAATTTTAATCATATTCCGCCCGGAGCACAGAGGTAGCCATTGTTATCGCCGTTGTTAAGCCGTGTGAAGGCATTTTAAGGCGTGTTGTTGGTGTGTAAATCGTCAAAGTGTTAGATACTCGTGGTGGATTTGATTAAAATAACTCAGTAATACAAATTATGGCTAAGCTTATTAAGAAGCTTATACTTTCTTCTTCCTCATCATCAAATTCCTTATCTTCCATGTCTATTAAAAATAGTGAAGAAATTAGCTATGATGATTTAGATCAAGTTATTTGTGACTGGACAATTCCAACTGTTCAAAAACATGAAGTTTATAAAATGGGAAATTTTTAATTAAAATCAAGTTAGAAAATAAAAACTATTGAACGAACTAAATCCATTACTAGCCATATTCAGCATCTTTCTTTAATTAAGCCCCAAGAAATACAAGAATATGCTAAAACATATAATTATATCTATTTTGGCTTAGTGCAAGTTGCTATAAAGCCTTTAACAAGACTTGGACTGAGAATAGAAGCTCTCATGTATGTTCAAGATACAGGACGTAAAAAATTCAGCGATTCATTAATAGGAATGGTTGAATCAAGTTTGGCTAATGACCCTACTTTCTTCAACTGTTTTCCCAATTTCTCTGTTTCTCTCACATATCCAGGTGCACATGAAGCCCTCACTTTAGCCATCCAGACAAAAGATTTTGATATGAATCCTCATACAAAATCTCACCCTCGTTTATAGAGTTTATTATAAACTCATGAATTCAGTTGTTCTAAGCATAGCCTATTCTAATCAAGCCAGAGGTATGACTACCTTATTCTAAACCAATTTAAAAAACAAAGTTAATATTCCCAAACACATCCAATGGAATGATATTAATTTATCCGGTAAATGGCTTTTAAAAAATGCTCAACCAGAAAAAGCTAAAGAAAATCAAGACATTTGAAACATAATTGAACATGAAGATGGAAGCGTTGAAATAAATTTCCAAACAGATTTTCGAAATACAACTCCTACCGTTTATCAACCCTCTAAAAAGTCTTATTCTCATCCTCCTTCTGTTGTAAGAGCTTCCATACAGGAACCACCTCATATAAATTTGAGGCCTATAGGACTTGTTTATCCTTCTTATCAAGCTTCTCCATCTCATACATACAATCCCTCAGAAGCTGATTTTAGTATAAATGTTATTGAAAGCTTTGAAATTGATAAAGAAATGTTAAAAAAGAATTTAGCAGCTCATCCTTTGACAAAAGCTTTCTTTAAAAATATTTCTCCTGAACATAAAGACTTCTTAAAAGAAAAGTGGTATAAATATGTGTGTGATAATGAAAGAAAAATTTATTTCTTTGATTGGCTTAAATTAGCCATGAAGAAAAGATATAATATTGAAGATTTATCTATAAATAAGATAACAAAATTAAGTTCATCATGGATTATAGCTTCAACCAGTTCTTCTCCCCAAAGATCTGAAGAATCTATACATCCACCCCTACAGCAAATTATTTATAAAGACACCTCAGCCATACCCATAAAAGATGTTGCAAAGATCCAAGGAGATAAAGGAAAATCTGACTTTGGTTACAAATCAGACTTATGTTATATTTTAGAATAAAATAATTATAAAAATATCAACCTTCATACTATTGGCCAACAAACTAATAAAATTAAAGATAAAGTAGAAACTATTTTCAAAATCCATGAAGCATCCTCTTCTCAAAAAGTAATTAATACACAAACTTTAGGTTTTCAGGGTGAAATCCTAAGGGATATAAAGTTAGAAAAGAAATCTTTAAATTTTCTGATGAACTCATTAATCAACTATCACACAGTTTTACTAACATAAAACTTCAAGAAAATAAAGATAAAAAGTGGAAAAATCTATTAATGTTTTAGGCTCAACTTCTAAAAACTCTAATTCTGGCTCCGATTCCGAAGCCATAGATTCTGAAGAAAATTCTCAAAAGGAACATCAACATGATCAAAACCATCAAGAATCCCTTCAACTCAATAAAATATTTAAAAGACAAAAACCAATTGTTACTACAGCTAAAACAAGAAATTATTATCCACGACTAACTCCAGTTGATCTTCAATTCGAAGAACAAGCTACTTTAAATGGTCTTAAATTTGAATGCTCATCAATATATGAATGGAGTGTAGACAGATTATCTAAATATCAAATCATCCAAGTATGCTAGCAAATGATGATATATGCTTCTACTATCATAGCTGCTGGTAATGATCACAAACATGCAGCAAATGCAGTTGTCCTTGGATTTACTGGACAATTAAATGGTTGGTGGGAAAAATATTTATCAGACATAGAAAGACAAGCTATTCTAAATGCAGTAAAAAGAGATCCATCCGGAAATCCTATCATTACCCCTCAATGACAAATGATCCCTGATTCCGTTTATATGCTTATTAGCAATATAATTAAACATTTTGTTGGAAATTATATGAATGTAGAAGACAAATTAAAAACTCAATTAATTAATTTATCATGCCCAACATTATCTGATTTTTGTTGGTATAAAGATGTTTTCTTATCAAAACTTTATACAATTGATTCAAGCAATTCAAAATTCTGGAAAGAAAAATTTATATCAGGTCTTCCTAAACTTTTTGCAGAAAAGGTTAGAGCAGAATTAATATCCGAAAATTATGGAAATTTGAATTATGCTATGTATACATATGGAGATTAAATCCAAAAAATTAATAAAGTTGGATTTTCAATGTGTAATGAAATGAAACTCAAACGGCAAATTGAAAATCAAAAAAGTATTAGCAAATATGAACTTGGAGACTTTTGTTATCAATTTGGCATGGAGCCATTAATTAGTCCTTTGAGCCAAAAAAAAGGACAATTTAAAAAAAATTACCAACAAAGAAAATCTAAACAATTTGCAACACCACGATATTATATGCCCTCACGAAGATATCATAAAAAATCCTTTCATCGCAGTCGTTATAAAGAAACAAACAAATCTTTTATAAAAGAAAAACCATCTTCTTTTTACCATAAACAAAAACAAAAAGAAATACACTGCTATAATCGCAAAGAAAAACGCCATATAGCCCCTGATTGCCCACAATTAAAGGTTAAAACCGAAAAGGAATTAAAAATTATTTTAAAGGGTTCCTCAGTAACATCAGATACAGACAATTCTTCTGATACATGTCATTGCAAGATATTTGATAGTGAAATTCAGTATGAATCCGCTTCTTCTTCTTTATTCGTAAACCTGCTCTCTGCTTCTGAAGAATTGGTACTAGAAATGTTTAAAGATCTTAAAGATGAAGAATTAAAAAATAAATATTTCGAAAAAATCCAGACTATAAATAAAGGCAATAAAAAAGGAAAAGCTACTATACATACTTTACCTGAACAATTTAGTATTAAAACTATTTTAGACAGATTAAGAGAACAAAATGTTCCTCCTCACCTGACAATTCCAGACCTTCATAAAGAAATTAATAATCAAAGGCAAGAAATAAATTTCTTAAAACAAAACTTAATTGAACTTCAAGACCTCAAACAAAGAGTTGAGAATCTTGAATTTCACATACTAAAAACTTATCAAGAAAATAATGGAAAAATTGAAAATGACGAAGACTATAATGACATTGAAAATCAAGAAAACTTTGATGAAAGTTTAAAAATTTTCATCAATTCTTTATCCAAAAATCCATTTCAAAATTGGAAAACCCAAGTCACAATTCAGATTGAAAAATTCTCTATTAAGACCCTGTGCTTATTTGGTAGTGGCGCAGATGTCAATGTCATAAGGGAAGGATTAATCCCTAGAAAATATTATCTAACAATAAAAAATAAACTCAATCTGGCTACGGCTAATAAAAAACTCCTTATCAAATACAAATTAAATGATGTTTATGTCTGTAAAAACGAAATACACATAAAGACAAATTTCTTTCTAGGAAAGGATTTAAACAATGATGTTAACCTTAGAAATCCTTTTCTACAATGTTACAGCCTTTTCAAATTGATTCTACAGGCCTTAAAACTGTCATAAATAATAAAGAATTAATTTTTGAATTTGAATAATTAAATCCAGTCTCAAATAAAATCAATCATCCCTCTGATGACTTCATTTCAAATACTGCCATGTAATCCAGATTTCAGTTTTAAGTTCACATTCTTCTGCAGGGTTCCTTTGTCATTATGGCATCAAGTTCTAGCAAAAGCAAAGCCCCTCTTCTTGAATCCAGCTCTTCCGCCAGACCAACATCCCAACAAATGACCATTCCTTTTTTCAATCCAGGAGTATCCATCACCTCTCAAGAACTTATCAATGCTCATTAGAGCGCTATCCTTTCCAATAAAAGAAAAAATACTATAAAAACCTTATCAAAAATTGTAATCCATATCAAGGATTTAGAAACCCAAATTCTGATGTGTCATAACATCCATTAAAGAGCACTGTTATCCACTTATGCTAATGAAAAAACATCCAGAATCAACCTCCTGGAAAAGGTTAACACAACCCTTCCAGATGATATTGCTGCAAGAATAAGAGAAAAAACTCTTTCTTGTCAGATCAAGGAGTGCTTAATGTTCAAAGCACAATATATCTGCTGGGCAACTGGCTTTCCCAAGTTGTTCCTGCCATCACATGCAGTAGACATTTCTTATATCGAGCAAGGCTTAATCCAAAGATTTTCTTTATCCGGAGATGATTTTGAATTAATACAGCAGCTCCCTGCAATCGTGCGCCACGCCCTTCGCAGCCTTGGAGCCACAAACAAAAAACTTCTTATCACAATTTCATCAAGCTTGGGAGAAAGATTTGAAATCCGGTTTTATTAACCTTATCAATTATGGAGCATCATGAATCTTGAAGAAGGAGATTTAATTTGCAAGAAATGCAGTTCTTTTTTAAATGATCACGAACATCTCCTTTTTAATTATCCACCTCAATGGTATGAATCTTATGAAGTTGCTACAAGAGAATATAGCTTAGAGCGTCTCCAGCATTATGATCCAGCCTCTGATCAATATCAAAGATTTCTCAATTTAAGAGGACATCTTGAATTTGCAAGCATATATAGATATGTCTGGTGTGATGGTCGAAGAGTAGTTTGCATTGCTGACGACCTTGCAGAACAAACTACAATTATACAGCATCCTTCTATATTTGGACATAATGAATTTCATCAAATCCTCAATGCCTATAAAGATAAACAGAATCAGGGATCATTTGTCCTTGAGGGATAATGATAGGATTTTTGGATGAATCTTTTTTAACTGCATTTAGAAAAGCTTGTCTTTCTATGTCTAATAAATATTTTTCCCACCAGCCATTTAATTGTCCAGTAAATCTAAGGATAGCTGCATTTGCTGCATGTTTGTGATCATTACCGGCAGCTATGATAGTAGAAGCATATATCATCATTTGCTGGCATACTTGGATGATTTGATATTCAGATAATCCGCCTACACTCCATTCGTATATTGATGAGCTTTCAAATTTAAGACCATTTAAAGTAGCTTATTCTTCGAATCCAAGATCAACTGGAGTCGGTCGTGGATAATAATTTTTTGTTTTAGCTATAGTAACAATTGGTTTTTGTTTTTTAAAAATTTTTTTGAGTTGAAGAGATTCTTGATGGTTTTGATCATCTTGATGTTCTTCTTGAGAATTTTCTTCAGAATCTATGGCTTTGGAATCGAAGCCAGAATTATAGTTTTTAGAAGTTGAGCCTAAAACATTTATAGATTTTTCCGCTTTTTGATCTTTATTTTCTTGAAGTTTTATGTTAGTAAAACTGTGTGATAGTTGATTAATGAGTTCATCAGAAAATTTTAAAGGTTTATTCTCTAACTTTATATCCCTTAGGATTTCACCCTGAAAACCTAAAGTTTGTGTCTTAATTACTTTTTGAGAAGAGGATGCTTCATGGATTTTGAAAATAGTTTCTACTTTATCTTCAATTCTATTAGTTTCTTGGCCAATAGTATGAAGGTTGATATTTGTATAATTATTTTGTTCTAAAATATGACATAAGTCTGATTTGTAAACAAAGTCAGATTTTCCTTTATCTCCTTGGATTTTTGTAACATCTTTTATGGGTACGGTTGAGGTGTATTTATAAATGATTTGATGTAGGGGTGGATCTATAGATTCTTCAGTTCTTTGGGGAGAAGAACTGGTTGAAGCTATAATCCATGTTGAACTTAATTTTGTTATCATATTTATGGACAAATCTTCAATATTATATCTTTTCTTCATGGCTAATTTAAGCCAATCAAAGAAATAAATGTTTCTTTCATTATCACACATATATTTATTCCACTTTTCTTTTAAAAAGTCCTTATGTTCTGGAGAAATATTTTTAAAAAAAGCTTTTGTCAAAGGATGAGCAGCTAAATTCTTTTTTAACATTTCTTTATCAATTTCAAAACTTTCAATAATATTTATATTGAAGTCAGCTTCTGAGGGATTGTATGTATGAGATGGAGAAGCTTGATAAGAAGGATAAACAAGTCCTGTAGGCCTCAAATTTATATGAGGTGGTTCCTGTATGGAAGCTCCTACAACAGAAGGAGGATGAGAATAAGACTTTTTAGAGGGTTGATAAACAGTAGGAGTTGTATTTCAAAAATCTATTTGGAAATTTATTTCAACGCTTCCATCTTCATGTTCAATTATGTTTTCAATGTCTTGATTTTCTTTAGGTTTTTCTGGTTGAGCATTTTTTAAAAGCCATTTACCGGATAAATTAATATCATTCCATTGGATGAGTTTGGGAATATTAACTTTATTTTTTAAATTGGTTTGGAATAAGGTAGTCATACCTTTTGCTTGATTTGAATAGGCTATGCCTGGAACAACTGAATTCATAAGTTTATAATAAACTCTATAAACGAGGGCGAGATTTTGATTATGAGGATTCATATCAAAACCTTTTGTCTGGATGGCTAAAGTGAGGGCTTCATGTGCACCTGGATCTATAAGAGAAATAGAGAAATTGGGAAAGCAGTTGAAGAAAGTAGGGCCATTAGCCAAACTTGATTCAACCATTCCTATTAATGAATCACTAAATTTTTTATGTCTTGTATCTTGAACATACATGAGAGCTTCTATTCTCAGTCCAAGTCTTGTTAGAGTCTTTAGAACAACTTGCACCTAGCCAAAATGGATATAATTATATGTTTTGGCATATTCTTGTATTTCTTGGGGCTTAATTAAAGAAAGATGCTGAATATGGCTAGTAATGGATTCAGTTCGTTCAATAGTTTTTATTTTATAACTTGATTTTAATTGAAAACTTCCCATTGTATAAACTTCATGTTTTTGAACAATTGGAATTGTCTAATCACAAATAACTTGAATTAAATCATCATAGCTAATTTCTTCACTATTTTTAATAGACATGGAAGATAGGGAATTTGATGATGAGGAAGAAGAAAGTACAAGCTTCTTAATAAGCTTAGCCATAATTTGTATTACCGAGTTATTTTAACTAAATCCACCACGAGTATTTAACGCTTTGAGGAATTACACACCAACAACACGCCTTAAAACGCCTTCACACGGCCTAACAACGGCAATAACAATGGCCACCTCTGTGCTCCGGGCGGAATATGATTAAAATTTCTCAATAATAACAAACCCACAACTAAGTATTAAGACTTTTGACTCTCTTACTTCTGAATCAGCAATTCCTTAAACAACAACAATAAAGCACAACATAACAGAGATAAGTGAAGAAAGACTCAAAAAGCTACTTTATTGATAACAATAAAGACTGATTACAAGTGGACTTGATGACACACTCCCGGGGGCCAACTTGGCTCTAATACCAAAATGGGACGGAAGGGTGGAGGGTGTATGGGAAGAGATGGATGGACTGAATTTTTGGATTGGTTTCCAACTATAGCCTTGACAAGTAGCTGGACATGTCTATTTATAGTATGTTCAAACTGAATTTACATTTCATTACAACATAATTTCGTCTGTGTGTACATTTCATTTACTGTATGCTGGTAAGCTGCTGCATGTGGCTGGATTCCATGTGTCTGGATTGAATCGTCAAGACGGCATACGTGTTACGTTTCCGTACTGGTATGGATATACATGTTATCACCAGTAGAGATCCAAACTTGTTTTTATTGGATAACCTTTTTGATGCATAGTAGCAAGCCGCATTTGTTGACTTTTTCTTTTTCAAAGAACCTTTGAACCGTGGTAAGCTTCTCATCTTCATGAATAGGGATGACCTTGTTTTGTACTTTCTAGATAAAGACGCTTTATGGCAATGGTGGTGATGGAAATTTAGATAAGTGTACCACGTTACTACGTGGTCTTCTAATGGAAGCTTTGTGATAAGGATGGAGTCATTATTTCACTAGATAATAGGTGTCAATATCGGAAGCTTTATTCGGGCACGGATTCTTTCATTTATTCATCCTCTTTATCTTCATCTTTATCTTCATCAGTCTAGTTATTATTTTGCATTTCTCCATGAAATAACTGGATTAATGCTTCATGAGACTTTTCAATAATGTCGAAAGAAATATCTTCATAGGCATTGAGGATTTGATTTAATTCATTATGTCCAGATTTAGAAGGATGTTGTAAGACTGTTGCTTATTCTACAAGGTCGTCAGCAATGCAAACTACTCGCTGACCGTCGCACCAAACATATCGATATGTGCTTGTAAATTCAAGATGTCCTCTTAGAGTGAGAAATCTTTGATACTGATCAGAGGCTGGATCATATTGCAGGAGACGTTCTAGGCTATATGCTCTTATAGCAACTTCATGAGATTCATACCATTGAGGTGGATAATTAAAAAGAAGATGTTCGTGATCATGTAAAGAAGAACTGCATTTCTTGCAAATTAAATCTCCTTCTTCAAACTGCATGATGCTCCATAATTGATAAGGCTGATAAAACCGTATTTCCGATCTTTCTCCCAAACTTGATGAAATTGTGATAAGAAGCTGTCTATTTGTGACTCCAAGACTGCGAAGGGCATGGCGCACAATTGTAGGGAGCTGCTGTATTAATTCAAAATCATCTCTGGATAAAGAAAATCTTTGGACTAGGCCTTGCTCGATATAAGAGATGTCTACTACATGTGATGGCAGAAACAACTTGGGAAAACCAGTTGCCCAGCTGATATATTGCGCTTTGAACATTAAGCGCTCCTTGATCTGACAAGAAAGAGTTTTTTCTCTTATCCTTGCAGCAAGATCATCTGGAAGGGTTGTGTTAACCTTTTCCAGGAGGTTGATTCTGGATGTTTTTTCATCAGCATAAGTAGATAACAGTGCTCTTTGATGGATGTTATGACACATCAGAATTTGGGTTTCTAAATCCTTGATATGGATTACAATTTTTGATAATGTTTTCGTAGTATTTTTTCTTTTATTGGAAAGGATAGCACTCCAATGAGCATTGATAAGTTCTTGAGAGGTGATGGATACTCCTGGATTGAAAAAAGGATTGGTCATTTGTTGGGATGTTGGTCTGGAGGAAGAGCTAGATTCAAGAAGAAGGGCTTTGCTTTTGCTAGAACTTGATGCTATAATGACAAAGGAACCCTGGAGAAGAATGTGAACTTAAAACTGAAATCTGGATTACATGGCAATATTTGAAATGAAGTCATCAGAGGGATGATTGATTTTTTTTGAGACTTGATTTAATTATTCAAATTCAAAAATTAATTCTTTATTATTTATGACAATTTTAAGGCCTGTAGAATCAATTTAAAAAGGCTGTAACATTTGTAGAAAAGGATTTCCAAGGAAAACATCATTGTTTAAATCCTTTCCTAGAAAGAAATTTGTATTTATGTGTATTTCGTTTTTACAGACATAAACATCATTTAATTTGTATTTGCTGAGGAGTTTTTTTATTAGCCGTAGCTAGATTGAATTTATTTTTTGTTTTTAGATAATATTTTCTCGGGATTAATCCTTCCCTTATGACATTGACATCTGCGCCACTATCAAGTAAGCACAGGGTCTTAATAGAGAATTTTTTGATCTGAATTGTGACTTGGGTTTTCCATTTTTGAAATGGATTTCTGGATAAAGAATTTATGAAAATTTTTAAACTGTGACCAAAGTTTTCTTGATTTTCAATGTCATTATAGTCTTTATCATTTTCAACTTTCCCATTATTTTCTTGATAAGTTTTTAGTATGTGAAATTCAAGATTCTCAACTTTTTGTTTGAGGTCTTCAAGTTCAATTAAGTTTTGTTTTAAGAAATTTATTTCTTGCCTTTGATTATTAATTTCTTTATGAAGGTTTGGAATTGTCAGGTGAGGAGGAACATTTTGTTCTCTTAATCTGTCTAAAACAGTTTTAATACTAAATTGTTCAGGTAAAGTATGTATAGTAGCTTTTCCTTTTTTATTGCCTTTATTTATAGTCTGGATTTTTTTGAAATATTTATTTTTTAATTCTTCATCTTTAAGATCTTTAAACATTTCTAGTACCAATTCTTCAGGAGCAGAGAGCTTGTTTACGGATAAAGAAGAAGAAGCGGATTCATATTGAATTTCACTATCAAATATTTTGCAATGACATGTATCATAAGAATTGTCTGTATCTGATGTTACTGAGGATCCCTTTAAAATAGTTTTTAATGCCTTTTCGGTTTTAACCTTTAATTGTGGGCAATCAGGGGCTATATGGCCTTTTTCTTTGCAATTATAGCACTGTATTTCTTTTTGTTTTTGTTTATGGTAAGAAGAAGATGGTTTTTCTTTTGTAAAAGATTTGTTTGTTTCTTTACAAGGATTGCGATGAAAGGATTTTTTATGATATCTTTGTGAGGGCATATAATATCGTGGTGCTGTAAATTGTTTAGATTTTCTTTGTTGGTTATTTCTTTTTAAATTGTTCTTTTTCTTTTGGCTCGAAGGACTAATTAATGGCTCTATGCCAAATTTATAACAGAAGTCACCAAGTTCGTATTTACTAATTCTTTTATGATTTTCAATTTGCCGTTTGAGTTTGATTTCATTACACAATGAAAATCCAACTTTATTAATTTTTTGGATTAAATCTCCATATGTATACATAGCATAATTCAAATTTCCATAATTTTCGGATATTAACTCTTCTCTAACCTTATCTGCAAAAAGTTTAGGAAGACCTGATATAAATTTTTCTTTCCAGAATTCTGAATTCCTTGAATCAATTGTATAAAGTTTTGATAAGAAAACAACTTTATACCAATGAAAATCAGATAATGTTGGGCATGATAAATTAATTAATTGAGTTTTTAATTTTTCTTCTACATTCATATAATTTCCAACAAAATGTTTAATTATATTGCTAATATGCATATAAACAGAATCAAGGATCATTTGTCCTTGAGGGGTAATGATAGGATTTCCGGATGGATCTCTTTTTACTGCATTTAGAATAGCTTGTTTTTCTATATCTGATAAATATTTTTCCCACCAGCCATTTAATTGTCTAGTAAATCCAAGGACAACTGCATTTGCTGCATGTTTGTGATCATTATCGGCAGCTATGATAGTAGAAGCATATATCATCATTTGCTGGCATACTTGGATGATTTGATATTCAGATAATCCGTCTACACTCCATTCATATATTGATGAGCTTTCAAATTTAAGACCATTTAAAGTAGCTTGTTCTTCGAATCCAAGATCAACTGGAGTCGGTCGTGGATAATAATTTTTTGTTTTAGCTGTAGTAACAATCGGTTTTTGTCTTTTAAATATTTTTTGAGTTGAAGAGATTCTTGATGGTTTTGATCATCTTGATGTTCCTCTTGAGAATTTTCTTCAGAATCTATGGCTTTGGAATCGAAGCCAGAATTATAGTTTTTAGAAGTTGAGCCTAAAACATTTATAGATTTTTCAGCTTTTTTATCTTTATTTTCTTGAAGTTTTATGTTAGTAAAACTGTGTGATAGTTGATTAATGAGCTCATCAGAAAATTTTAAAGGTTTCTTCTCTAACTTTATATCCCTTAGGATTTCACCCTGAAAACCTAAAGTTCGTGTCTTAATTACATTTTGAGAAGAGGATGCTTCATGGATTTTGAAAATAGATTCTACTTTATCTTCAATTCTATTGGTTTGTTGACCAATAGTATGAAGGTTGATATTTGTATAATTATTTTGTTCTAGATCATGACATAAGTCTGATTTGTAAACAAAGTCAGTTTTTCCTTTATCTCCTTGGATTTTCGCAACATCTTTTATGGGTACGGCTGAGGTGTCTTTATATATAATGTGATGTAGGGGTGGATGTATAGATTCTTCAGTTCTCTGCGGAGAAGAACTGCTTGAAGCTATAATCCATGATGAACTTAATTTTGTTATCATATTTATGGATAAATCTTCAATATTATATATTTTCTTCATGGCTAATTTAAGCCAATTGAAGAAATAAATGTTTCTTTCATTATCATACATATATTTGTACCATTTTTCTTTTAAGAAGTCTTTATGCTCAGAAGAAATATGTTTAAAGAAAGATTTTGTCAAAGGATGAGCGGCTAAATTCTTTTTTAACATTTCTTTATCTACTTCAAAACTTTCGAGAACATTTTTGTTAAAATCGGATTCTGAAGTTGTATGTATGAGATGGAGAAGCTTGATAAGAAGGATAAACAAGTCCTGTAGGCCTCAAATTTATATGAGGTGGTTCCTGTATAGTTTTTATTTTATAACTTGATTTTAATTGAAAACTTCCCATTTTATAAACTTCATGTTTTTGAACAGTTGGAATTGTCCAGTCACAAATAACTTGATCTAAATCATCATAGTTAATTTCTTCACTATTTTTAATAGACATGGAAGATAAGTAATTTGATGATGAGGAAGAAGAAAGCACAACCTTCTTAATAAGGTTAGCCATAATTTGTATTACCGAGTTATTTGAACCAAATCCACCACGAGTATCTAACGCTTTGAAGATTTACACACCAACAACACGCCTTAAAATGCCTTCAGACGGCTTAACAACGGCGATAACAATGGCTACCTCTGCGCTTCGGGCGGAATATGATTAAAATGTCTCAATAATAACAAACCCACAACTAAGTATTAAGACTTTTGACTCTCTTACTTCTGAATCAGCAATTCCTTAAATAACAACAGTAAAGCACAACATAACCAAAATAAGTGAAGAAATACTCACAAAGCAACTTTGTTGAAAATCAAAACTGATTACAAGTGGACTTGATGAGACACTCCCGGGGCCCAACTTGGCTCTGATACCAAAATGGGACGGAAGGGTGGAGGGTGTATGGGAAGAGATGGATTCTTGAAGAGGGGCTTTTGATGTTGGCTTTAGCCACTTTTTTTGGCTTTTGGGTACTTGTTTTTTAATGATTTCTGAAGTCGAGATGAAAAGTGCCGATAAGTCCCAAGGCAACACGTGGTTGCTTTTGCCGGCATCACGTGGCCTTCGTCTTGGGCACGGGACCTTGCTTGATAAGGATGCATTGAACAACTATTCTTCAGGATGACTGTTGGAGATCTTCATAATTGCACCAAGATACTTTGTGGAAAATTGAGTAGCATTGGACTGCATATGTCTGGAGGAAAGGAAGCTTTATTCTTGCAAGGATGCTGTCATCTTTGCATCATTTTCTGCTTCATTATTCCAGTTATTATTTCATATTTCACCATGAAATAACTGGATTAATTCTTCACGAGAGTTTTCTGAAACGTCAAAAGAAATATCTTCATAGGCATTGAGGATTTGATTTAATTTATTACGTCCAGATTTAGATGGATGCTGTATAACTGTAGTTTGTTCTACAAGGTCGTCAGCAATATAGACTACTCTCCGACTATCACACCAAACATATCTATATGTCCTTGCAAATTCGAGATGTCCTCTTAAATTGAGAAATCGTTGATATTGATCAGAGGCTGGATCATAATGCTGGAGACGTTCGAAGCTATATTCCCTTGTAGCAACTTCATGAGATTCATACCACTGCAGTGGATAATTAAACAAGAGATGTTCGTAATCATTTAAAGAGGGAATCAATTTCTTGCAAATTAAATCTCCTTCTTCAAAATTCATGATGCTCCATAATTGATAAGGTTGATAAAACCGGATTTCAGATCTTTCTCCCAAACTTGATGAAATTGCGATGAGAAGTTGTCTGTTTGTGACTCCAAGGCTGCGAAGGGCATGGCGCACGATTGCAGGGAGCTGCTGTATTAATTCAAAATCATTTCTGGATAAAGAAAATCTTTAGACTAAACCATGTTCGATATAGGAGATGTCAACTTCATGTGATGGTTGGAACAACTTGGGAAAGCCAGTTGCCTAGCTGATAAATTGAGCTTTGTGCATTAAGCGCTCCTTGATCTGACAAGAAATAGTTTTTTCTCTTATTCTTGTAGCAATATCATCTGGAAGGGTTGTGTTAACCATTTCCAGGAGCTTGATTCTGGATGCTTTTCATCAGCATAAGTGGATAACAGTGCTCTTTGATGGAGGTTATGGCATATGAGAATTTGGCTTTCTAAATCCTTAATATGGTTTGCAAGTTTGGATAGGGTTTTTCTAGTATTTGTTCTTTTAACGGAAAGGATGGCACTCCAATGAGCATTGATAAGGTCTTGAGAAGTGATAGATAATCCTGGATGGAAAAACAGGATGGTCATTTGTTGGGATGTCGGTATGGAGAAAGAGCTGGATTCATGAAGAGGGGCTTTGCTTTTGCGAGAACTTGATGCCATAGTGACAAAGAGACCCTGGATAAGGAGTTGAACTAAAAATCTGGATATGGGATTAAATGGCAAAATTTGAAATGAAGTCATCAGAGAAATAATTTATTTTATTTGAGACTAGATATTTGATTATTCAAATTCAAAAATTAATTCTTTATTATTTATGACAGTTTTAAGGCCTGTTGAATCAATTTGAAAAGGCTGTAAAATTTGTAGAAAAGGATTTCCAAGGATAACATCATTGTTTAAATCCTTTCCTAGAAAGAAATTTGTCTTGATGTGTATTTTGTTTTTACAGACATGAACATCATTTAATTTGTATTTGATAAGTAGTTTTTTTATTAGCCGTAGCTAGATTGAGTTTATTTTTTGTTTTTAGATAATATTTTCTCGGGATTAATCCTTCCCTTATGACATTGACATATGCACCACAATCAAGTAAGCACAGGGTCTTAATAGAGAATTTTTTGATCTGAATGGTGACTTGGGTTTCCATTTTTGAAATGGATTTCTGGATAAAGAATTTATGAAAATTTTTAAACTGTCGTCAAAGTTTTCTTGATTTTCAATGTCATTATAGTCTTCGTCATTTTCAATGTTTCCATTATTTTCATGATAAGTTTTTAGTATGTGAAATTCAAGATTCTCAACTCTTTGTTTGAGGTCTTCAAGTTCAATTAAGTTTTGTTTTAAGAAATTTATTTCTTGCCTTTGATTATTAATTTCTTTATGAAGGTCTGGAACTGTCAGGTGAGGAGGAACATTTTGTTCTCGTACTCTGTCGAGTACAGTTTTAATGCTAAATTGTTCAGGGAGAGTATGTATGGTAGGTTTTCCTTTTTTATTACCTTCATTTATGGTCTGGATTTTTTCAAAATATTTATTTTTTAAGTCTTCATCTTTAAGATCTTTAAACATTTCTAATACCAATTCTTCTGGGGCAAAGAGCATATTTAAGGATAAAGAAGAAGAGGCAGATTCATACTGAATTTCACTATCAAAGATTTTGCAATGACATGTATCAGAAGAATTGTCTGTATCTGATGTTACTGAGGATCCTTTTAAAATAGTTTTTAATTCTTTTTCGCTTTTAACCTTTAATTGTGGGCAATCAGCGGCTATATAGCCTTTTTCTTTGCAATTATAGCACTGTATTTCGTTTTGTTTTTGTTTATGGTAAGAAGATGGTGGTTTTTCATTTGTAAAAGATTTGTTTGTTTCTTTATAAGGATTGCAATGAAAGGATTTTTTATAATATCTTCGTGAGGGCATATAATATCGTGGTGTTGCAAATTGTTTAGATTTTCTTAGTTGGTAATTTCTTTTTAAATTGTTCTTTTTCTTTTGGCTCGAAAAACTAATTAATGGCTCCATGCCAAATTGATAACAAAAGTCTCCAAGTTCATATTTGTTGATACTTTTTTGATTTTCAATTTGCCGTTTGAGTTTGATTTCATTACACAATGAAAATCCAACTTTATTAATTTTTTGGATTAAATCTCCATATGTATACATAGCATAATTCAAATTTCCATAATTTTGGAATATTAATTCTTCTCTAACCTTTTCTGCAAAAAGTCTAGGAAGACCTGATATAAAATTTTCTTTCCAGAATTCTGAATTGCTTGAATCAATTGTATATAGTTTTGATAAGAAAACATCTTTATACCAACGAAAATCAGATAATGTTGGGCATGATAAATTAATTAATTGAGTTTTTAATTTTTCTTCCACATTAATATAATTTCCAACAAAATGTTTAATTATATTGCTAATAAGCATATAAACGGAATCAGAGATCATTTGTCCTTGAAAGGGTAATGATAGGACTTCCGGATGGATCTCTTTTTACTGCATTTAGAATAGCTTGTCTTTCTATGTCTGATAAATATTTTTCCCACCAGCCATTTAATTGTCCAGTAAATCCAAGGACAACTGAATTTGCTGCATGTTTGTTATCATTACCGGCAGCTATGATAGTAGAAGCATATATCATCATTTGCTGGCATACTTGGATGATTTGATATTCAGATAATCCGTCTACACTCCATTCATTTATTGATGAGCTTTTAAATTTCAGACCATTTAAAGTAGCTTGTTCTTCGAATTGAAGATCAACTGGAGTTGGTCGTGGATAATAATTTCTTGTTTTAGCTATAGTAACAATTGGTTTTTGTCTTTTAAATATTTTATTGAGTTGTAGAGAGTCTTGATGGTTTTGATCATCCTGATGTTCCTCTTGAGAATTTTCTTCAGAATCGATGGCTTCGGAATCAGAGCCAGAATTACAATTTTTAGAAGTTGAGCCTAAAACATTTATAGATTTTTCAGCTTTTTGATCTTTATTTTCTTGAAGTTTTATGTTAGTAAAACTGTGTGATAATTGATTAATGAGTTCATCAGAAAATTTTAAAGGTTTCTTTTCTAACTTTATATCCCTTAGGATTTCACCTTGAAAAGCTAAAGTTTGTGTCTTAATTACTTTTTAAGAAGAGGATGCTTCTTGGATTTTTAAAATAGATTCTACTTTATCTTCAATTCTATTGGTTTGTTGACCAATAGTATGAAGGTTGATATTTGTATAATTATTTTGTTCTAAAATATGACATAAGTCTGATTTGTAAACAAAGTCAGATTTTCCTTTATCTCCTTGGATTTTTGCAGCATCTTTTATGGGTGCAGTTGTGGTGTCTTTATAAATAATTTGATGTAGGGGTGGATGTATAGATTCTTCAGTTCTTTGGGGAGAAGAACTGGTTGAAGCTATAATCCATGATGAACTTAATTTTGTTATCATATTTATGGATAAATCTTCAATATTATATCATTTCTTCATGGCTAATTTAAGCCAATCAAAGAAATAAATGTGTCTTTCATTATCACACATATATTTTTACCACTTTTCTTTTAAGAAGTCTTTATATTCTGGAGAAATATTTTTAAAGAAAGCTTTTGTCAAAGGATGAGCGGCTAAATTCTTTTTTAACATTTCTTTATCAATTTCAAAACTTTCAATAACATTTATATTGAAATCAGCTTCTGAGGGATTGTATGTATGAGATGGAGAAGCTTGATAAGAATGATAAACAAGTCCTTTAGGCCTTAAATTTATATGAGGTGGTTCCTGCATGGAAGCTCCTACAACAGAAGGAGGATGAGAATAAGACTTTTTAGAGGGTTGATAAACTATAGGGGTTGTATGTCGAAAATCTATTTGGAAATTTATTTCAACACTTTCATCTTCATGTTCAATTATGTTTTCAATGTCTTGATTTTCTTTAGGTTTTTCTGGTTGAGCATTTTCTAAAAGCCATTTACCTGATAAATTAATATCATTCCATTGGATGAGTTTGGGAATATTAACTTTATTTTTTTAATTGGTTTGGAATAAGGTAGTCATACCTCTGGCTTGATTAGAATAGGCTATGCCTGAAACAACTGAATTCATGAGTTTATAATAAACTCTATAAACGAGGGCGAGATTTTGATTATGAGGATTCATATCAAAACCTTTTGTCTGGATGGCTAAAGTGAGGGCTTCATGTGCACCTGGATCTGTAAGAGAAATAGAGAAATTGGGAAAACAGTTGAAGAAAGTAGGGCCATTAGCCAAACTTGATTCAACCATTCCTATTAATGAATCACTGAATTTTTTATGTCTTATATCTTGAACATACATGAGAGCTTCTGTTCTCAGTCCAAAGCTTGTTAGAGGCTTTAGAACAACTTGCACCAAGCCAAAATGGATATAATTATATGTTTTAGCATATTCTTATATTTCTTGGGGCTTAATTAAAGAAAGATGCTGAATATTGCTGGTAATGGATTCAGTTCGTTCAATAGTTTTTATTTTATAACTTGATTTTAATTGAAAACTTCCCATTTTATAAACTTCATGTTTTTGAACAGTTGGAATTGTCCAGTCACAAATAACTTGATCTAAATCATCACAGCTAGTTTCTTCAGTATTTTTAATAGACATGAAAGATAAGGAATTTAATAATGAGGAAGAAGAAAGTACAAGCTTCTTAATAAACTTAGCCATAATTTGTATTACCGAGCTATTTTAACCAAATCCACCACGAGTATCTAACGCTTTGAGGATTTACACACCAACAACACACCTTAAAATGCCTTCACACGGCTTAACAACGGCGATAACAATGGCTACCTTTACGCTCTTGGCGGAATATGATTAAAATTTCTCAATAATAACAAACACACAACTAAGTATTAAGACTTTTGACTCTCTTACTTCTGAATCAGCAATTCCTTAAACAGCAACAGTAAAGCATATCCAAAATAAGTGAAGAAATACTCACAAAGCAACTTTATTGATAATCAAAACTGATTACAAGTGGACTTAATAACACACTCCCGGGGGCCAACTTGGCTCTGATACCAAAATGGGATGGAAAAGTGGAGGGTGTATGGGAAGAGATGGACTGGATTTTGGATAGGACTGGTTTCCAGCTGTTGTCTTGGCAAGCTGCTGGACGTGCCTCTTTATAATAATTTCAAACTTAATTTACATTTCATTACAACTTTATTTCAAATGTGTTTACATTTCATTTACTGTATGCTGAGAAGCTACTGCATGTAGTGTTGTTGGCGCTAGATTCCATGAGTCTGAATTGAAGCGGCAAGATGGCATACGTGTTACGTTTCCATACGGTTATGGATATGCATGTTAGCACCAGTAATGGTTATTGGATAACTTCATAGAGCAAGCCGCAATTGTTGACTTTTTCTTTGAATAAGAGCCTTTGAACCGTGGTAAGCTTCTTATCTTCATGAATAAGGAAGTCCTTGTTTTGTACTTTATAGATAAAGACGCTTTATGGTAATGGTGGTCATGGAACTTTAGATAAGTGCACCACGTGGCCTTCTTCTGAAAGATAAGGATGCAGTAATTATTTTACTGGAAGATAAGGATGCAGTAATTATTTCACTGGATAACAGGTGTCAATATCGGAAGCTTTATGCGGGCAAGGATTCTTTCATTTATTCATCATCTTTATCTTCATCTTTGTCTTCATCATCAGTCCAGTTATTATTCTGCATTTCTCCATGAAATAACTGGGCTAATTCTTCACAAGATTTTTCAGAAATGTCAAAGGAAATATCTTCATAGGCATTGAGGATTTGATGTAATTCATTATGTCCAGATTTAGAAGGATGCTGTATAACTGTAGTTTGTTTTGCAAGGTTGTCAGCAATGCAAACTACTCACCGACCATCACACCAAACATATTTATATGTGTTTGCAAATTCGAGATGTCCTCTTAAATTGAGAAATCTTTGATATTGATCAGAGGCTGGATCATAATGCTGGAGACGCTTTAAGCTATATTCTCTTGTAGCAACTTCATGAGATTCATACTATTGAGGTGGATAATTAAAAAGGAGATGTTCGTGATCATTTAAAGAAGAACTGCATTTCTTGCAAATTAAATCTCCTTCTTCAAGATTCATTATGCTCCATGATTGATAAGGTTGATAAAACTGGATTTCAGATCTTTCTCCCAAACTTGATGAAATTGTGATAAGAAGTCGTTTGTTTGTGGCTCCAAGGCTGCGACAGGCGTGGCGCACGATTGCAGGGAGCTGCTGTATTAATTCAAAATCATCTCTGGATAAAGAAAATCTTTGGACTAAGCCTTGCTCGATATAAGAGATGTCTACTGCATGTGATGGCAAGAACAACTTGGGAAAGCCAGTTGCCAGCTGATATATTGCGCTTTGAACATTAAGCGCTCCTTGATCTGACAAGAAAGAGTTTTTTCTCTTATTCTTGCAGCAATATCATCTGGAAAGGTTGTGTTAACCCTTTCCAGGAGGTTGATTTTGGATGTCTTTTCATCAGCATAAGTAGATAACAGTGCTCTTTGATGAATGTTACGACACATTAGAATTTGGGTTTCTAAATCCTTGATATGGGTTACAATTTTGGATAAGGTTTCTCTAGTATTTTTTCTTTTATTGGAAAGGATAGCACTCCAATGAGCATTGATAAGTTCTTGAGAAGTGATGGATAATCCTGGATTGAAAAAAAGAATGGTCATTTGTTGGGATGTTGGTATGGAGGAAGAGCTGGATTCATGAAGAGGCGCTTTGCTTTTGCTAGAACTTGATGCCATGGCAAAGGAACCCTGGAGAAGAATGTGAACTGAAAATCTGGATTACATGGCAATATTTGAAATGAAGTCATCATAGGGATGATTTATTTTATTTGAGACTGGATTTTATTATTCAAATTTTAATTATTCAAATTCAAAAATTAATTCTTTATTATTTATGACAGTTTTAAGGCCTGTAGAATCAATTTGAAAAGGCTGTAACATTTGTAGAAAAGGATTTCCAAGGATAACATCATTGTTCAAATCCTTTCCTAGAAAGAAATTTGTCTTTATGTGTATTTCATTTTTACAGACATAAACATCATTTAATTTGTATTTGATAAGGAGTTTTTTATTAGCCGTAGCTAGATTGAGTTTATTTTTTTTTTAGATAATATTTTCTCGGGATTAATCCACCTTTATGATATTGACATCTGCGCCATTATCAAGTAAGCACAGGGTCTTAATAGAGAATTTTTTGATCTAAATTGTGACTTGGGTTTTCCATTTTTGAAATGGATTTCTGGATAAAGAATTGATGAAAAATTTTAAACTGTCATCAAAGTTTTCTTGATTTTCAATGTCATTATAGTCTTCGTCATTTTCAATTTTTCCATTATTTTCTTGATAAGTTTTTAGTATGTGAAATTCAAGATTCTCAACTCTTTGTTTAAGGTCTTGAAATTCAATTAAGTTTTGTTTTAAGAAATTTATTTCTTGCCTTTGATTATTAATTTCTTTATGAAGGTCTGGAGTTGTCAGGTGAGGAGGAACATTTTGTTCTCTTAATCTGTCTAAAACAGTTTTAATACTAAATGGTTCAGGTAAAGTATGTATTGTAGCTTTTCCATTTTTATTGCCTTTATTTATAGTCTGGATTTTTTCAAAATATTTATTTTTTAATTCTTCATCTTTAAGATCTTTAAATATTTCTAATACCAATTTTTCTGGGGCAGAGAGCATGTTTAAGGATAAAGAAGAAGAGGCAGATTCATACTAAATTTCACTATCAAATATTTTGCAATAACATGTATCAGAAGAATTGTCTGTATCTGATGTTACTGAGGATCCTTTTAAAATTGTTTTTAATTCCTCTTCGGTTTTAACCTTTAATTGTGGGCAATCAGGGGCTATATGGCCTTTTTCTTTGCAATTATAGAACTATATTTCTTTTTGTTTTTGTTTATGGTAAGAAAACATCTTTATACCAACGAAAATCAGATAATGTTGGGCAGGATAAATTAATTAATTGAGTTTTTAATTTTTCTTCCACATTCATATAATTTCCAACAAAATGTTTAATTATATTGCTAATAAGCATATAAACGAAACCAGGGATCATTTGTTCTTGAAGGGTGATGATAGGATTTCCGGATGGATCTCTTTTTACTGCATTTAGAATAGCTTGTCTTTCTATGTTTGATAAATATTTTTCCCACCAGCCATTTAATTGTCCAGTAAATCCAAGGACAACTGCATTTGCTGCATGTTTGTTATCATTACCAGCAGCTATGATAGTAGAAGCATATATCTTCATTTGCTGGCATACTTGGATGATTTGATATTCAGATAATCCGTCTACACTTCATTCATATATTGATGAGCTTTCAAAATTAAGACCATTTAAAGTAGCTTGTTCTTCGAATTGAAGATCAACTGGAGTCGGTCGTGGATAATAATTTCTTGTTTTAGCTGTAGTAACAATTTGTTTTTGTCTTTCAAATATTTTATTGAGTTGAAGGGATTCTTGATGGTTTTGATCATCTTGAAGTTCCTCTTGAGAATTTTCTTCAGAATCTATGGCTTCGGAATCAGAGACAGAATTAGAGTTTTTAGAAGTTGAGCCTAAAACATTTATAGATTTTTCAGCTTTTTGATCTTTATTTTCTTGACGTTTTATGTTAGTAAAACTATGTGATAATTGATTAATGAGTTCATCAAAAAATTTTAAAGGTTTCTTTTCTAACTTTATATCCCTTCAGATTTCACCCTGAAAAGCTAAAGTTTGTGTCTTAATTACTTTTTAAGAAGAGGATGCTTCATGGATTTTAAAAATAGATTCTACTTTATCTTCAATTCTATTGGTTTGTTGACCAATAGAATGAAGGTTGATATTTGTATAATTATTTTGTTCTAAAACATGACATAAGTCTGATTTGTAAACAAAGTCAGATTTTCCTTTATCTCCTTGGATTTTTGCAACATCTTTTATGGGTACGGCTGAGGTGTCTTTATAAATAATTTGATGTAGGGGTGGATGTATAGATTCTTCAGTTCTTCGGGGAGAAGAACTGGTTGAAGCTATAATCCATGATGAACTTAATTTTGTTATCATATTTATGGATAAATCTTCAATATTATATCTTTTCTTCATGGCTAATTTAAGCCAATCAAAGAAATAAATGTTTCTTTCATTATCACACATATATTTATACCACTTTTCTTTTAAGAAGTCTTTATGTTCTGGAGAAATATTTTTAAAGAACGCTTTTGTCAAAGGATGAGCGGCTAAATTCTTTGTTAACATTTCTTTATCAATTTCAAAACTTTTAATAACATTTATATTGAAATCAACTTCTGAGAGATTGTATGTATGAGATGGAGAAGCCTGATAAGAAGGATAAACAAGTCCTGTAGGCCTCAAATTTATATGAGGTGGTTCCTGTATGGAAGCTCCTACAACAGAAGGAGGATGAGAATAAGACTTTTTAGAGGCTTGATAAACGGTAGGAGTTGTATTTCGAAAATCTGTTTGGAAATTTATTTCAACACTTCCATCTTCATGTTCAATTATGTTTTCAATGTTTTGATTTTCTTTAAGTTTTTCTGGTTGAGCATTTTTTAAAAGCCATTTACCGGATAAATTAATATCATTCCATTGGATGAGTCTGGGAATATTAACTTTATTTTTTAAATTGGTTTGGAATAAGGTAGTCATACCTTTTGCTTGATTTGAATAGGCTATGCCTGGAACAACTGAATTCATAAGTTTATAATAAACTCTATAAATGAGGGAGAGATTTTGATTATGAGGATTCATATCAAAACCTTTTGTCTGGATGGCTAAAGTGAGGGCTTCATGTGCACTTGGATCTGTAAGAGAAACAGCGAAATTGGGATAACAGTTGAAGAAAGTAGGGCCATTAGCCAAACTTGATTCAACCATTCCTATTAATGAATCACTGATTTTTTTATGTCTTGTATCTTGAACATACATGAGAGCTTTTGTTCTCAGTCCAAGTTTTGTTAGAGGCTTTAGAACAACTTGCACCAAGCCAAAATGGATATAATTATATGTTTTAGTATATTCTTGTATTTCTTAGGGCTTAATTAAAGAAAGATGCTGAATATGGCTAGTAATGGATTCAGTTCGTTCAATAGTTTTTATTTTATAACTTGATTTTAATTGAAAACTTCCCATTTTATAAACTTCATGTTTTTGAACAATTGGAATTGTCCAGTTACAAATAACTTGATCTAAATCATCATAGCTAATTTCTTCACTATTTTTAATAGACATGGAAGATAAGGAATTTGATGATGAGGAAGAAGAAAGTACAAGCTTCTTAATAAGCTTAGCCATAATTTGTATTACCGAGTTATTTTAACCAAATCCACCACGAGTATCTAACGCTTTGAGGATTTACACACCAACAACACGCCTTAAAACACCTTCACACGGCTTAACAACGGCGATAACAATGGCTACCTCTGTGCTCCGGGCGGAATATGATTAAAATTTCTCAATAATAACAAACACACAACTAAGTATTAAGACTTTTGACTCTCTTACTTCTGAATCAGCAATTCCTTAACTAGCAACAGTAAAGCATAACCAAAATAAGTGAAGAAATACTCACAAAGCAACTTTATTGATAATCAAAACTGATTACACGTGGACTTGATGACACACTCCGGGGGGCCAACTTGGCTTTGATACCAAAATGGGACGAAAGGGTGGAGGGTGTATGGGAAGAGATGGATGGACTGAATTTTTGGACTTGTTTCCAACTATTGCATTGACAAGCAGCTGGACATGTCTATTTATAGTATGTTCAAACTGAATTTACATTTCATTACAACATAATTTCGTCTGTGTATACATTTCATTTACTGTATGCTGGTAAGCTGCTGCATGTGGCTGGATTCCATGTGTCTGGATTGAATCGTCAAGACGACATACGTGTTACGTTTCTGTACTGGTATGGATATACATGTTATCAACAGTAGAGATCCAAACTTGTTTTTATTGGATAACCTTTTTGATGCATAGTAGCAAGCCGCATTTGTTGACTTTTTCCTTTTCGAGGAACCTTTGAACCGTGGTAAGCTTCTCATCTTCATGAATAGGGATGTCCTTGTTTTGTACTTTCTAGATAAAGACGCTTTATGGCAATGGTGGTGATGGAAATTTAGATAAGTGTACCACGTGACTACGTGGTCTTCTTCTAGAAGCTTTGTCATAAGGATGGGGTCATTATTTCACTGGATAACAGGTGTCAATATCACAAGCTTTATTCGGGCACGGATTCTTTCATTTATTTATCCTCTTTATCTTCATCTTTATCTTCATCAGTCCAGTTATTATTTTGTATTTCTCCATGAAATAACTAGATTAATGCTTCACGAGACTTTTCAGTAATATCAAAAGAAATATCTTCATAGGCATTGAGGATTTGATTTAATTCATTATGTCCAGATTTAGAAGGATGCTGTATGACTATAGTTTGTTCTGCAAGGTCGTCAGCAATCCAAACTACTCGCCGACCGTCACACCAAACATATCGATATGTGCTTGCAAATTCAAGATGTCCTCTTAGATTGAGAAATCTTTGATACTGATCAGAGGCTGGATCATATTGCTGGAGACGTTCTAGGCTATATGCTCATGTAACAACTTCATGAGATTCATACCATTGAGGTGGATAATTAAAAAGAAGATGTTCGTGATCATGTAAAGAAGAACTGCATTTCTTGTAAATTAAATCTCCTTCTTCAAACTGCATGATGCTCCATAATTGATAAGGCTGATAATACCGTATTTCAGATCTTTCTCCCAAACTTGATGAGATTGTGATAAGAAGTTGTCTGTTTGTGACTCCAAGACTGTGAAGGGCATGGCGCACAGGTGCAAGGAGCTGCTGTATTAATTCAAAATCATCTCTGGATAAAGAAAATTTTTGGACTAGGCCTTGCTCGATATAAGAGATGTCTACTGTAGGTGATAGCAGGAACAACTTGGGAAAACCAGTTGCCCAGCTGATATATTGCGCTTTGAACACTAAGCGCTCCTTGATCTGACAAGAAAGAGTTTTTGCTCTTATCTTTGCAGCAAGATCATCTGGAAGGGTTGTGTTAACCTTTTCCAGGAGGTTGATTCTGGATGTTTTTTCATCAGCATAAGTAGATAACAGTGCTCTTTGATGGATGTTATGACACATCAGAATTTGGGTTTCTAAATCCTTGATATGGGTTACAATTTTGGATAAGGTTTTTCTAGTATTTTTTCTTTTATTGGAAATGATACCACTCCAATGAGCATTGATAAGTTCTTGAGAGGTGATGGATACTCCTGGATTAAAAAAAGGAATGGTCATTTGTTGGGATGTTGGTCTGGAGGAAGAGCTGGATTCAAGAAGAGGGGCTTTGCTTTTGCTAGAGCTCGATGCCATAATGACAAAGGAACCCTGGAGAAGAATGTGAACTTAAACTGAAAATCTATATTACATGGCAAAATCTGAAATGAAGTCAGCTGAGGGATGATTTATTTTATTTGAGACTGGATTTAATTATTCAAATTCAAAAATTAATTCTTTATTATTTATGACAGTTTTAAGGCCTGTAGAATCAATTTGAAAAGGCTGTAACATTTGTAGAAAAGGATTTCCAAGGACAACATCATTGTTTAAATCCTTTCCTAGAAAGAAATTTGTCTTTATGTGTACTTCGTTCTTACAGACATAAACATCATTTAATTAGTATTTGATAATTTGTATTTAAAAGAAAAAATTCTAGAAAAACCTTATCCAAAATTGTAACCCATATCAAGGATTTAGAAACCCAAATTCTAATGTTTAATAACATCCATCAAAGAACACTGTTATCTACTTATGCTGATGAAAAAACATCCAGAATCAACCTCCTGGAAAAGGTTAACACAACCCTTCCAGATGATCTTGCTGCAAGGATAAGAGAAAAAACTCTTTCTTGTCAGATCAAGGAGCGCTTAATGTTCGAAGCACAATATATCAGCTGGGCAACTGGTTTTCCCAAGTTGTTCCTGCCAACACATGCAGTAGACATCTCTTATATCGAGCAAGGCCTAGTCCAAAGATTTTCTTTATCCAGAGATGATTTTGAATTAATACAGCAGCTCCCTGCAATTGTGTGCCATGCCCTTTGCAGTCTTGGAGTAACAAACAGACAGCTTCTTATCACAATTTCATCAAGTTTAGGAGAAAGATCTGAAATACGGTTTTATCAGCCTTATCAATTATGGAGCATCATGCAGTTTGAAGAAGGAGATTTAATTTGCAAGAAATGCAGTTCTTCTTTATATGATCACGAACATCTTCGTTTTAATTATCCACCTCAATGGTATGAATCTCATGAAGTTACTACAAGAGCATATAGCCTAGAACGTCTCCAGCAATATGATCCAGCCTCTGATTAGTATCAAAGATTTCTCAATCTAGGAGGACATCTTGAATTTGCAAGCACATATCGATATGTTTAGTGTGACGGTCGGCGAGTAGTTTGCATTGCTGACGGCCTTGCAGAACAAACTACAGTCATACAGCATCCTTCTAAATATGGACATAATGAATTAAATCAAATCCTCAATGCCTATGAAGATATTTCTTTTGACACTTCTGAAAAGTCTCATAAAGCGTTAATCCAGTTATTTCATGGAGAAATGCAAAATAATAACTGGACTGATGAAGATAAAGATGAAGATAAAGAGGATGAATAAACGAAAGAATCCGTGCCCGAATAAAGCTTCTGATATTGACACCTGTTATCCAGTGAAATAATTACTGCATCCTTATCTTCCAGAAAAATAATTACTGCATCCTTATTTTCCAGAAGAAGACCACGTGGTGCACTTATCTAAAGTTCCATCACCACCATTGCCATAAAGCGTCTTTATCTATAAAGTACAAAACAAGGACATCCTTATTCATGAAGATAGGAAGCTTACCACGGCTCGAAGGCTCTTATTCAAAGAAAAAATCAACAATTGCGGCTTGCTCTTTGAAGTTATCCAATAACCACTACTGGTGCTAACATGCATATCCATAACCGTACGGAAACGTAACACGTATGCCATCTTGCCGCTTCAATTCAGACTCATGGAATTCAGCACCAGCAACACTACATGCAGCAGCTTCTCAGCATACAGTAAATGAAATGTAAACACATTTGAAATAAAGTTGTATTGAAATGTAAATTAAGTTTGAAATTACTATAAAGAGGCATGTCCAGCTGCTTGTTTAGGCAACAGTTGGAAACCAGTCCAATCCAAAAATTCAGTCCATCCATCTCTTCCCATACCCCCTCCACCCTTCCGTCCCATTTTGGTATCAGAGCCAAGTTGGCCCCGGGAGTGTGTCATCAAGTCCACTTGTAATCAGTCTTTATTGTTATCAATAAAGTTTCTTTGTGAGTATTTCTTCACTTATTTTTGTTATGTTGTGTTTTACTGTTGTTGTTTAAGGAATTGCTGATTCAGAAGTAAGAGAGTCAAAAGTCTTAATATTTAGTTGTGTGTTTGTTATTATTGAGAAATTGTAATCATATTCCACCCGGAGCGCAGAGGTAGCCATTGTTATCGCTGTTGTTAAGCCGTGTGAAGGCGTTTTAAGGCATGTTGTTGATGTGTAAATCCTTAAAGCGTTAGATACTCGTGGTGGATTTGGTTAAAATAACTCGGTAATACAAATTATGGCTAAGCTTATTAAGAAGCTTGTACTTTCTTCTTCCTCGTCATCAAATTCCTTATCTTCTATGTCTATTAAAAATAGTGAAGAAATTAGCTATCATGATTTAGATCAAGTTATTTGTGACTGGACAATTCCAACTGTTCAAAAACATGAAGTTTATAAAGTGGGAAGTTTTCAATTAAAATTAAGTTATAAAATAAAAACTATTGAACGAACTAAATCCATTACTAGTAATATTCAGCATCTTTCTTTAATTAAGCCCCATGAAATAAAAGAATATGCTAAAACATATAATTATATCCATTTTGGCTTGGTGCAAGTTGCTCTAAAGCCTTTAACAAGACTTGGACTTAGAACAGATGCTCTCATCTATGTCCAAGATACAAGACATAAAAAATTCAGTGATTCATTAATAGGAATGGTTGAATCAAGTTTGGCTAATGGCCCTACTTTCTTCAACTGTTTTCCCAATTTCTCTGTTTCTTTTACAGATCCAGGTGCACATGAAGCCCTCACTTTAGCCATCCAGACAAAAGGTTTTGATATGAATCCTCATAATCAAAATCTCGCCCTCGTTTATAGAGTTTATTATAAACTCATGAATTCAGTGGTCCCAGGCATAGCCTTTTCAAATCAAGCTAAAGGTATGACTACCTTATTTCAAACCAATTTAAAAAATAAAGTTAATATTCCCAAACTCATACAGTGGAATGATATCAATTTATCAGGTAAATGGTTTTTAGAAAATGCTCAACCAGAAAAATCTAAAGAAAATCAAGACATAGAAACAATAATTGAACATGAAGATGGAAGTGTTGAAATAAATTTCCAAACAGATTTTCGAAATACAACTCCTACAGTTTCTCAACCCTCTAATAAGTCATATTCTCATCGTCCTTCTGTTGTAGGCTCTTCCATACAGGAAGCACCTCATATAGATTTGAGGCCTACAGGACTCGTTTATCCTTCTTATGAAGCTTCTCCATCCCATACATACAATCCTTTAGAATCCGATTTCAACATAAATGTTCTTGAAAGTTTTGAAGTTGATAAAGAAATGTTAAAAAAGAATTTAGCTGCTCATCCTTTGACAAAATCGTTCTTTAAATATATTTCGCCAGAACATAGAGACTTCTTAAAAGAAAAATGGTACAAATATATGTATGATAATGAAAGAAACATTTATTTCTTAGATTGGCTTAATTAGCCATGAAGAAAAGGTATAATATTGAAGATTTATCCATAAATATGATAACAAAATTAAGTTCATCATGGATTATAGCTTCAACCAGTTCTTCTCCCTAAAGAACTGAAGAATCTATACATCCTCCTCTACATCAAATCATTTATAAAGATACTTCAGCCGTACCCATAAAAGATGTGGCAAAAATCCAAGGAAATAAAGGTAAATCCGACTTTGTTTACAAATCAGACTTATGTCATGTTTTAGAACAAAATAATTATACAAATATCAACCATCATACTATTGGCCAACAAACCAATAGAATTGAGGATAAAGTGGAAACTATTTTCAAAATCCATGAAGCATCTTCTTCTCAAAAAGTAATTAAGACACAAACTTTAGGTTTTCAGGGTGAAATCCTAAGGGATATAAAGTTCAAAAAGAAACCTTTGAAATTTTCTGATGAACTCATTAATCAATTATCACACAGTTTTACTAACATAAAACTTCAAGAAAATAAAGATCAAAAAGCTGAAAAATCTATAAATGTTTTAGGCTCAACTTCTAAAAATTCTAATTTTGGCTCCGATTCCGAAGCCATAGATTGTGAACAAAATTCTCAAGAAGAACATCAAGATGATCAAAACCATCAAGACTCTTTACAACTCAATAAAATATTTAAAAGACAAAAACCAATTGTTACTACAGCTAAAACAAGAAATTATTATCCACGACCGACTCCAGTTGATCTTCAATTCGAAGAACAAACTACCTTAAATGGTCTTAAATTTGAAAGGTCATCAATATATGAATGGAGTGTAGACGGATTATCTGAATATCAAATCATCCAAGTATGCCAGCAAATGATGATATATGCTTCTACTATCATAACTGCCGGTAATGATCACAAACATACAGCAAATGCAGTTGTCCTTGGAATTACTAGACAATCAAATGGCTGGTGGGAAAAATATTTATCAGATATAGAAAGAAAAAATATTATAAATGCAGTAAAAAGACATCCATCCGGAAATCCTATCATTACCCCTCAAGGACAAATGATCCCTGATTCCGTTTATATGCTTATTAGCAATATAATTAAACATTTTCTTGGAAATTATTTGAATGTAGAAGAAAAATTAAAAACTCAATTAATTAATTTATCATGCCCAACATTATCTGATTTTCGTTGGTATAAAGATGTTTTCTTATCAAAACTTTACACAATTGATTCAAGCAATTCAGAATTTTAAAAGGAAAAATTTATATCAGGTCTTCCTAAACTTTTTGCAGAAAAGGTTAGAGAAGAATTGATATCCGAAAATTATGGAAATTTGAATAATGCTATGTATACATATGGAGATTTAATCCAAAAAATTAATGAAGATGGATTTTCATTGTGCAATGAATAAAACTCAAACGGCAAATTGAAAATCAAAAAAGAATCAGTAAATATGAACTTGGTGATTTCTGTTATCAATTTGGCATGGAGCCATTAATTAGTCCTTCGAGCCAAAAGAAAAAGAACAATTTAAAAAGAAATTACCAACAAAAAAAATCTAAACAATTTGCAACACTACAATATTATATGCCCTCACGAAGATAACATAAAAAATCCTTTCATCGCAATCCCTACAGAGAAACAAACAAATCTTTTACAAAAGAAAAACCATCTTCTTCTTACCATAAACAAAAACAAAAGAAATACAGCGTTATAATTGCAAAGAAAAAGGCCATATAGCCCCTGATTGCCCACAATTAAAGGTTAAAACTGAAAAAGAATTAAAAACTATTTTAAAAGGATCCTCAGTAACATCAGATATAGACAATTCTTCTGATACATGTCATTGCAAAATATTTGATAGTGAAATTCAATATGAATCTGCCTCTTCTTCTTTATCCTTAAACATGCTCTATGCCCCAGAAGAATTGGTATTAGAAATGTTTAAAGATCTTAAAGATGAAGAATTAAAAAATAAATATTTTGAAAAAATCCATACTATAAATAAAGGCAATAAAAAAGGAAAAGCTACAATACATACTTTACCTGAACAATTTAGTCGTAAAACTGCACTAGACAGATTACGAGAACAAAATGTTCCTCCTCACCTGACAATTCCTGACCTTCATAAAGAAATTAATAATCAAAGGCAAGAAATAAATTTCTTAAAACAAAACTTAATTGAACTTGAAGACCTCAAACAAAGAGTTGAGAATCTTGTATTTCACATACTAAAAACCTATCAAGAAAATAATGGAAAAATTGAAAATGACGAAGACTATAATGACATTGAAAATCAAGAAAACTTTGATGACAGTTTAAAAATTTTCATAAATTCTTTATCCAGAAATCCATTTCAAAAATGGAAAACCCAAGTCACAATTCAAATCAAAAAATTCTCTATCAAGACCCTGTGCTTACTTGATAGTGGTGCAGATGTCAATGTCATAAAGGAAGGATTAATCCCGAGAAAATATTATCTAAAAACAAAAAATAAATTCAATCTAGCTACGGCTAATAAAAAAAACTCCTTATGAAATACAAATTAAATGATGTTTATGTCTATAAAAACGAAATACACATAAAGACAAATTTCTTTCTAGGAAAGGATTTAAACAATGATGTTATCCTTGGAAATCCTTTTCTACAAATGTTACAGCCTTTTCAAATTGATTCTACAGGCCTTAAAACTGTCATAAATAATAAAGAATTAATTTTTGAATTTGAATAATTAAATCCAGTCTCAAATAAAATACATCATCCCTCTGATGGCTTCATTTCAAATTTTGCCATGTAATCCAAATTTTCAGTTTTAGTTCACATTCTTATCCAGGGTTCCTTTGTCATTATGGCATCAAGCTCTAGCAAAAGCAAAGCCCCTCTTCTTGAATCCAGCTCTTCCTCTAGACCAACATCCCAACAAATATCCATTCATTTTTTCAATCCAGGAGTATCCATCACCTCTCAAGAACTTATCAATGCTCATTGGAGTGCTATCCTTTCCAATAAAAGAAAAAAATACTAGAAAAACCTTATCCAAAATTATAACACATATCAAGGATTTAGAAACCCAAATTTTAATGTTTCATAACATCCATCAAAGAGCACTGTTATCTACTTATGCTGATGAAAAAACATCCAGAATCAACCTCCTGGAAAGGTTAACACAACCCTTCCAGATGATCTTGCTGCAAGGATAAGAGAAAAAACTCTTTCTTGTCAGATCAAGGAGCGCTTAATGTTCAAAGCGCAATATATCGGCTGGGCAACTGGTTTTCCCAAGTTGTTCCTGCTATCACATGCAGTAGACATCTCTTATATCGAGCAAGGCCTAGTCCAAAGATTTTCTTTATCCAAAGATGATTTTGAATTAATACAGCAGCTCCCTGCAATTGTGTGCCATGCCCTTTGCAGTCTTGGAGTAACAAACAGATAGCTTCTTATCACAATTTCATCAAGTTTAGGAGAAAGATCTGAAATACGGTTTTATCAGCCTTATCAATTATGGAGCATCATGCAGTTTGAAGAAGGAGATTTAATTTGCATGAAATGCAGTTCTTCTTTATATGATCACGAACATCTTCGTTTTAATTATCCACTTCAATGGTATGAATCTCATGAAGTTACTACAAGAGCATATAGCCTAGAACATCTCCAGCAATATGATCCAGCCTCTGATTAGTATCAAAGATTTCTCAATCTAAGAGGAGATCTTGAATTTGCAAGCACATATCGATATGTTTGGTGTGACGGTCGGCGAGTAGTTTGCATTGCTGACGGCCTTGCAGAACAAACTACAGTCATACAGCATCCTTCTAAATCTGGACATAATGAATTAATCAAATCCTCAATGCCTATGAAAATATTTTTTTTGGCATTATTGAAAAGTCTCGTGAAGCATTAATCCAGTTATTTCATGGAGAAATGCAAAATAATAACTGGACTGATGAAGATAAAGATGAAGATAAAGAGGATGAATAAATGAAAGAATCCGTGCCCGAATAAAGCTTCCGATATTGACACCTGTTATCCAGTGAAATAATTACTGCATCCTTATCTTCCAGAAGAAAACCACGTTATCATGGGTGCACTTATCTAAAGTTCCATCACCACCATTGCCATAAAGCATCTTTATCTATAAAGTACAAAATAAGGACATCCTTATTCATGAAGATAAGAAGCTTACCACGGTTCATAGGTTCTTATTCAAAGAAAAAGTCAACAATTGCGGCTTGCTCTATGAAGTTATCCAATAACCACTACTGGTGCTAACATGCATATCCATAACCGTACGGAAACGTAACATGTATACCATTTTGGCCATTCAATTCAGACTCATGGAATCCAGCGCCAGCAACACTACATGCAGCAGCTTCTCAGCATACAGTAAATGAAATGTAAAAACATTTGAAACAAAGTTGTAATGAAATGTAAATTCAGTTTGAAATTACTACAAAGAGGCATGTCCAGCTGCTTGTTAAGGCAACAGTTGGAAACCAGTCCTATCCAAAAATTTAGTCCATCTCTTCCCATACACCCTCCACCCTTCCGTCCCATTTTGGTATCAGAGCCAAGTTGGCCCCCTGGAGTGTGTCATCAAGTCCACTTGTAATCAGTTTTGATTATCAATAAAGTTGCTTTGTGAGGATTTTTTCACTTATTTTGGTTATGTTGTGCTTTACTGTTGTTATTTAAGAAATTGCTGATTCAGAAGTAAGAGAGTCAAAAGTCTTAATACTTAGTTGTGGGTTTGTTATTATTGAGACATTTTAATCATATTCCGCCTAGAGCGCAGAGGTAGCCATTGTTATCGCTGTTGTTAAGCTGTGTGAAGGCGTTTTAAGGCGTGTTGTTGGTGTGTAAATCCTCAAAGCGTTAGATACTCGTGGTGGATTTGGTTAAAATAACTCGGTAATACAAATTATGGCTAAGCTTATTAAGAAGCTTTTACTTTCTTCTTCCTCATCATCAAATTCCTTATCTTCTATGTCTATTAAAAATAGTGAAGAAATTAGCTATGATGATTTAGATCAAGTTATTTGTGACTAGACAATTCCAACTGTTCAAAAACATAAAATTTATAAAATGGGAAGTTTTCAATTAAAATCAAGTTATAAAATAAAAACTATACAGGAACCACCTCACATAAATTTGAGGCCTACAGGACTTGTTTATCGTTCTTATCAAGCTTCTCCATCTCATACATACAATCCTTCAGAATCCAATTTTAACATAAATGTTCTCGAAAGTTTTGAAGTAGATAAAGAAATGTTAAAAAGAATTTCGCCGCTCATCCTTTGATAAAATCTTTCTTTAAACATATTTCTTCTGAGCATAAAGACTTTTTAAAAGAAAAATGGTACAAATATATGTATGATAATGAAAGAAACATTTATTTCTTTGATTGGCTTAAATTAGCCATGAAGAAAAGATATAATATTGAAGATTTATCCATAAATATGATAACAAAATTAAGTTCATCATGGATTATAGCTTCAACTAGTTCTTCTCCCCAAAGAACTGAAGAATCTATACATCCACCCCTACATCAAATCATTTATAAAGACACCTCAGCCGTACCCATAAAAGATGTTGCAAAAATCCAAGGAGATAAAGGAAAATCTGACTTTGTTTACAAATAAGACTTATGTCATATTTAAGAACAAAATAATTATACAAATATCAACCTTCATACTATTGGCCAACAAATCGATAGAATTGAAGATAAAGTAGAAACTATTTTCAAAATCCATAAAGCATCCTCTTCTCAAAAAGTAATTAAGACACAAACTTTAGGTCTTCAGGGTGAAATCCTAAGGGATATAAAGTTAGAAAAGAAACCTTTAAAATTTTCTGATGAACTCATTAATCAATTATCACACAGTTTTACTAACATAAAACTTCAAAAAAATAAAGATCAAAAAGCTGAAAAATCTATAAATGTTTTAGGCTCAACTTCTAAAAATTCTAATTTTGGCTCCGATTCCGAAGCCATAGATTCTGAAGAAAATTCTCAAGAGGAACATCAAGATGATCAAAACCATCAAGACTGTCTACAACTCAATAAAATATTCAAAAGACAAAAACCAATTGTTACTATAGCTAAAACAAGAAATTTTTATCCGCGACCAACTCCAGTTGATCTTCAATTCGAAGAACAAGCTACTTTAAATGGTCTTAAATTTGAAAGCTCATCGATATATGAATGGAGTGTAGACGGATTATCTGAATATCAAATCATCCAAGTTTGCCAACAAATGATGATATATGCTTCTACTATCATAGCTGCCGGTAATGATCACAAACATGCAGCAAATGCAGTTGTCCTTGGATTTACTAGACAATTAAATGGGTGGTGGGAAAAATATTTATCAGATATAGAAAAACAAGCTATTCTAAATGCAATAAAAAGAGATCCATCCAGAAATCCTATCATTACCCCTCAAGGACAAATAATCCCTGATTCCGTTTATATGCTTATTAGCAATATAATTAAACATTTTGTTGGAAATTATATGAATGTAGAAGAAAAATTAAAAACTCAATTAATTAATTTATCATGTCCAACACTATCTGATTTTCGTTGGTATAAAGATGTTTTCTTATCAAAACTTTATACAATTGATTCAAGCAATTCAGAATTCTGGAAGGAAAAATTTATATCAGGTCTTCCTAAACTTTTTGCAGAAAAGGTTAGAGAAGAATTGATATCCAAAAATTATGGAAATTTGAATTATGCTATGTATACATACAGAGATTTAATCCAAAAAATTAATAAAGCTGGATTTTCATTGGGTAATGAAATCAAACTCAAACGGCAAATTGAAAATCAAAAAAGAATCAGTAAATATGAACTTGGTGATTTCTGTTATCAATTTGGCATGGAGCAATTAATTAGTCCTTCGAGCCAAAAGAAAAAGAACAATTTGAAAAGGAATTACCAACAAAAAAAATCTAAACAATTTGCAACACCACGATATTATATGCCCTCACGAAGATATCATAAAAAATCCTTTCATCGCAATCCTTATAAAGAAACAAACAAATCTTTTACAAAAGAAAAACCATCTTCTTTTTACCACAAACAAAAACAAAAAGAAATACAGTGCTATAATTGCAAAGAAAAAGGCTATATAGCCCTTGATTGCCCACAATTAAAGGTTAAAACCGAAAAAGAATTAAAAACTATTTTAAAAGGATCCTCAGTAACATCAGATACAGACAATTCTTCTGATACATGTCATTGTAAAATATTTGATAGTGAAATTCAGTATAAATCTGCCGCTTCTTTTTTATCCTTAAACATGCTCTCTGCCCCAAAAGAATTGGTATTAGAAATGTTTAAAGATCTTAAAGACGAAGAATTAAAAAAAAATATTTTGAAAAAATCCAGACCATAAATAAAGGCAATAAAAAAGGAAAAGCTAGAATACATACTTTACCTGAACAATTTAGTATTAAAACAATTTTAGACAGATTAAAAGAACAAAATGTTCCACCTCACCTGACAATTCCTGACTTTCATAAAGAAATTAATAACCAAAGGCAAGAAATAAATTTCTCGAAACAAAACTTAATTTAACTTCAAGACCTCAAACAAAGAGTTGAGAATCTTGAATTTCACATACTAAAAACTTCTCAAGAAAATAATGGAAAAATTGAAATGACGAAGAGTATAATGACATTGAAAATCAAGAAAACTTTGATGATAGTTTAAAATTTTTCATAAATTCTTTATCCAGAAATCCATTTCAAAAATGGAAAACCTAAGTCACAATTCAGATCAAAAAATTCTCTATTAAGACCCTGTGCTTACTTGATAGTGGCGCAGATGTCAATGTCATTAGGGAAGGATTAATCTCGAGAAAATATTATCTGAAAACAAAAAATAAACTCAATCTAGCTACGACTAATAAAAAAACTCCTTATCAAATACAAATTAAATGATGTTTATGTCTGTAAAAATGAAATACACATAAAGATAAATTTCTTTCTAGGAAAAGATTTAAACAATGATGTTATCCTTGGAAATCATTTTCTACAAATGTTACAGCCTTTTCAAATTGATTCTACAGGCCTTAAAACTATCATAAATAATAAAGAATTAATTTTTGAATTTGAATAATTAAATCCAGTCTCAAATAAAATACATCATCCGTCTGATGACTTCATTTCAAATTTTACCATGTAATCCAGATTTTCAGTTTTAGTTCACATTCTTATCCAGGGTTCCTTTGTCATTATGGCATCAAGCTCTAGCAAAAGCAAAGCCCCTCTTTTTGAATCCAGCTCTTCCTCCAGACCAACATCCCAACAAATATTCATTCCTTTTTTCAATCCAGGAGTATCCATCACCTCTCAAGAACTTATCAATGCTCATTGGAGTGCTATCCTTTCCAATAAAAGAAAAAAATACTAGAAAAACCATATCCGAAATTGTAACCCGTATCAAGGATTTAGAAACCCAAATTCTAATGTGTCATAACATCCTTCAAAGAGCACTGTTATCTACTTATGCTGATGAAAAAACATCCAGAATCAACCTCCTGGAAAAGGTTACCACAACCCTTCCAGATGATCTTGCTGCAAGGATAAGACAAAAAACTCTTTCTTGTCGGATCAAGGAGCGCTTAATGTTCAAAGCGCAATATATCAGCTGGGCAACTGGTTTTCCCAAGTTGTTCCTACCATCACATGCAGTAGACATCTCTTATATCGAGCAAAGCCTAGTCCAAAGATTTTCTTTATCCAGAGATGATTTTGAATTAATACAGCATCTCCCTGCAATTGTGCGCCATGCCCTTCGCAGTCTTGGAGTCACAAACAGACAGCTTTTTATCACAATTTCATCAAGTTTGGGAGAAAGATCTGAAATACGGTTTTATCAGCCTTATCAATTATGGAGCATCATGCAGTTTGAAGAAGGAGATTTAATTTGCAAGAAATGCAGTTCTTCTTTACATGATCACAACATCTTCTTTTTAATTATCCACCTCAATGGTATGAATCTCATGAAGTTGCTACAAGAGCATATAGCCTAGAACGTCTCTAGCAATATGATCTAGCCTCTGATCAATATCAAAGATTTCTCAATCTAAGAGGACATCTTGAATTTGTAAGCACATATCGATATGTTTGGTGTGACGGTCGGCGAGTAGTTTGCATTGTTGACAACTTTGCAGAACAAACTACAGTCATACAGCATCCTTCTAAATCTGGACATAATGAATTAAATCAAATCCTCAATGCCGATGAAGATATTTCTTTTGACATTTCTGAAAAGTCTCATGAAGCATTAATCCAGTTATTTCGTAGAGAAATGCAAAATAATAACTGGACTGATGAAGATAAAGATGAAGATAAAGAGGATGAATAAATGAAAGAATCCGTGCCCCGAATAAAGCTTCCGATATTGACACCTGTTATCCTGTGAAATAACTACTACATCCTTATCACAAAGCTTCCAGAAGAAGACCACGTAGTCACGTGGTGCACTTATCTAAATTTCCATCACCACCATTGCCATAAAGCGTCTTTATCTAGAAAGTACGAAACAAGGACATCCCTATTTATGAAGATGAGAAGTTTACCATGGTTCAAAGGTTCCTTGAAAAAGAAAAAGTCAACAAATGTGGCTTGCTACTATGCATCAAAAAGGTTATCCAATAAAAACAAGTTTGGATCTCTACAGGTGCTACAATGTATATCCATACCAGTATGGAAACGTAACACATATACCGTCTTGACGATTCAATCCAGACACCTAGAATCCAGCAATAATACCACATGCAGCAGCTTACCAGCATACAGTAAATGAAATGTATACACAGACGAAATTATGTTGTAATGAAATGTAAATTCAGTTTGAACATACTATAAATAGACATGTCCAGCTGCTTGTCAAGGCAACAGTTGGAAACCAGTCCAAAAATTCAGTCCATCCATCTCTTCCCATACACCCTCCACCCTTTCGTCCCATTTTGGTATCAGAGCCAAGTTGGCCCCCGGGAGTGTGTCATCAAGTCCACTTGTAATCAGTCTTTATTGTTATCAATAAAGTAGCTTTGTGAGTATTTCTTCACTTATCTTTGTTTTGTTGTGCTTTATTGATGTTGTTTAAGGAATTGCTGATTCAGAAGTAAGAAAGTCAAAAGTTTTAATACTTAGTTGTGTGTTTATTATTATTGAGAAATTTTAATCATATTCCGCCCGGAGCACAGAGGTAGCCATTGTTATCGCCGTTGTTAAGCCGTGTGAAGGCGTTTTAAGGCGTGTTGTTGGTGTGCAAATCCTCAAAACGTTAGATACCCATGGTGGATTTGGTTAAAATAACTTGGTAATACAAATTATGGCTAAGCTTATTAAGAAGCTTGTACTTTTTTCTTCCTCATCATCAAATTCCTTATCTTCCATGTCAATTAAAAATGGTGAAGAAATTAGCTATGATGATTTAGATCAAGTTATTTGTGACTGGACAATTCCAACTGTTCAAAAACATGAAGTTTATAAAATGGGAAGTTTTCAATTAAAATCAAGTTATAAAATAAAAACTATTGAATGAACTGAATCCATTACTAGTAATATTCAACATCTTTCTTTAATTAAGCTTCATGAAATAAAAGAATATGAGAAAACATATAATTATATACATTTCGGCTTGGTGCAAGTTGCTCTAAAGCCTTTAACAAGACTTGGACTGAGAACAGAAGCTCTCATGTATGTTCAAGATACAAGACATAAAAAATTCAGCGATTCATTAATAGGAATGGTTGAATCAAGTTTGGCTAATGGCCCTACTTTCTTCAACTGTTTTTTCAAATTCTCTATTTCTCTCACAGATCCAGGTGCACATGAAGCCCTCACTTTAGCCATCCAGATAAAAGGTTTTAATATGAATCCTCATAATCAAAATCTCACCCTCGTTTATAGGGTTTTTTATAAACTCATTAAATTCAGTTGTTCCAGGCATAGCCTATTCTAATTAAGCCAGAGGTATGGCTACCTTATTCTAAACCAATTCAAAAAATAAAGTTAATATTCCCAAACTCATCCAATGGAATGATATTAATTTATCCGGTAAATGGCTTTTAGAAAATGCTCAACTAGAAAAACCTAAAGAAAATCAAGACATTGAAAACATAATTGAACATGAAGATGGAAGCGTTGAAATAAATTTCCAAATAGATTTTCAAAATACAACTCCTACAGTTTATCAACCCTCTAAAAAGTCTTATTTTCATCCTCCTTCTGTTGTAGGAGCTTCCACACAAGAACCACCTCATATAAATTTAAGGCCTACATGACTTGTTTATCCTTCTTAACAAGCTTATCCATCTCATACATACAATCCCTCAGAAGCTGATTTCAATATAAATGTTATTGAAAGTTTTGAAATTGATAAAGAAATGTTAAAAAAGAATTTAGCCGCTCATCCTTTGACAAAAGCTTTCTTTAGAAATATTTCTCTAGAGCATAAAGACTTCTTAAAAGAAAAGTGGTATAAATATATATGTGATAATGAAAGAAACATTTATTTCTTTGATTGGCTTAAATTAGCCGTAAAGAAAAGATATAATATTGAAGATTTATCCATAAATATGATAACAAAATTAAGTTCATCATGGATTATAGCTTCAACCAGTTCTTCTCCTCAAAGAACAGAAGAATCTATACATCCTCCTCTACATCAAATTCTTTATAAAGATACTTCAATCGTACCCATAAAAGATGTTGCAAAAATCCAAGGAGATAAAGGCAAATCTGACTTTGTTTACAAATTAGACTTATGTCATGTTTTAGAACAAAATAATTATACAAATATCAACCTTCATACGATTGACCAACAAACCAATAGAATTGAAGATAAAGTAGAAACTATCTTTAAAATTCATCAAGCATCCTCTTCACAAAAAGTAATTAAGACACAAACTTTAGGTTTTCAAGGTGAAATCCTATGGGATATAAAGTTAGAAAAGAAACCTTTAAAATTTTCTGATGAACTCATTAATCAGTTATCTCATAGTTTTACTAACATAAAACTACAAGAAAATAAAGATCAAAAAGCTAAAAAATGTATAAATGTTTTAGGCTCAACTTCTAAAAATTCTGATTTTGGCTCCGATTCCGAAGCCATAGATTCTGAAGAAAATTCTCAAGAGGAACATCAAGATGATCAAAACCATTAAGACTCTCTACAACTCAATAAAATATTTAAAAGACAAAAACCAATTGTTACTACAGCTAAAACAAGAAATTATTATCCACGACCAACTCCAGTTGATCTTCAATTCGAAGAACAAGCTACTTTAAATGGTCTTAAATTTGAAAGCTCATCAATATATGAATGAAGTGTAGACGGATTATCTGAATATTAAATCATCCAAGTATACCAGCAAATGATAATATATGCTTCTACTATCATAGCTGCTGGTAATGATCATAACATGCAGCAAATGCAGTTGCCCTTGGATTTACTGGACAGTTAAATGGCTGGTGGGAAAAATATTTATCAGATATAGAAAGACAAGCTATTCTAAATGCAGTAAAAAGTGATCCATCCAGAAATCCTATCATTACCCTTCAAGGACAAATGATCCCTGATTCCGTTTATATGCTTATTAGCAATATAATTAAACATTTTGTTGGAAATTATATGAATGTAGAAGAAAAATTAAAAACTCAATTAATTAATTTATCATGTCCAACATTATCTGATTTTCGTTGGTATAAAGATGTTTTTTTATCAAAACTTTTTACAATTGATTCAAGCAATTTCGAATTCTGGAAAGAAAAATTTATATCAGGTCTTCCTAAACTTTTTGCAGAAAAGGTTAGCAAAGAATTAATATCCAAAAATTATGGAAATTTGAATTATGCTATGTATACATATGGAGATTTAATCCAAAAAATTAATAAAATTGGATTTTCATTATGCAATGAAATCAAACTCAAACGGCAAATTGAAAATCAAAAAAGTATCAGCAAATGTGAACTTGGAGACTTTTGTTATCAATTTGGCATGGAGCCATTAATTAGTCCTTCGAGCCAAAAGAAAAAGAACAATTTAAAAAGAAATTACCAACAAAGAAAATCTAAACAATTTGCAACACCACGATATTATATGCCCTCATGAAGATATCATAAAAAATACTTTCATCGCAATCCTTATAAAGAAACAAACAAATCTTTTATAAACGAAAAACCATCTTCTTCTTACCATAAACAAAAACAAAAAGAAATACAGTGCTATAATTGCAAAGAAAAAGGCCATATAGCCCCTGATTGCCCACAATTAAAGGTTAAAAACGAAAAGGAATTAAAAACTATTTTAAAGGGATCCTCAGTAACATCAGATATAGACAATTCTTCTGATACATGTCATTGCAAAATATTTGATAGTGAAATTCAGTATGAATCCGCTTCTTCTTCTTTATCCGTAAACATGCTCTCTGCTCCTGAAGAATTGGTACTAGAAACATTTAAAGATCTTAAAGATGAAGAATTAAAAAATAAATATTTCGAAAAAATCCAAACTATAGATAAAGGCAATAAAAAAGGAAAAGCTACTATACATACTTTACCTGAACAATTTAGTATTAAAACTATTTTAGACAGATTAAGAGAACAAAATGTTCCTCCTCACCTGACAATTCCTGACCTTCATAAAGAAATTAATAATCAAAGGCAAGAAATAAATTTCTTAAAACAAAACTTAATTGAACTTCAATACTTCAAACAAAGAGTTGAGAATCTTGAATTTCAATACTAAAAACTTATCAAGAAAATAATGGAAAAATTGAAAATGACGAAGACTATAATGACATTGAAAATCAAGAAAACTTTGATGACAGTTTAAAAAATTTCATAAATTCTTTATCCAGAAATCCATTTCAAAAATGGAAGACCCAAGTCACAATTCAGATCAAAAAATTCTCTATTAAGACCCTGTGCTTACTTAATAGTGGTGCAGATGTCAATGTCATAAGAGAAGGATTAATCCGGAGAAAATATTATCTAAAAACAAAAAATAAACTCAATCTAGCCACGGCTAATAAAAAACTCCTTATGAAATACAAATTAAATGATGTTTATGTCTGTAAAAACGAAATACACATAAAGACAAATTTCTTTCTAGGAAAGGATTTAAACAATGATGTTATCCTTGGAAATCCTTTTCTACAAATGTTACAGCCTTTTCAAATTGATTCTACAGGCCTTAAAACTATCATAAATAATAAAGAATTAATTTTTGAATTTGAATAATTAAATCCAGTCTCAAATAAAATCAATCGTCCCTCTGATGACATCATTTCAAATATTACCATGTAATCCAGATTTCAGTTTTAAGTTCACATTCTTCTCCAGGGTTCCTTTGTCATTATGGCATCAAGTTCTAGCAAAAGCAAAGCCCCTCTTCTTGAATCCAGCTCTTCCTCCAGACCAACATCCCAACAAATGACCATTCCTTTTTTCAATCCAGGAGTATCCATCACCTCTCAAGAACTTATCAATGCTCATTGGAGTGCTATCCTTTCCAATAAAAGAAAAAATACTAGAAAAACCTTATCCAAAATTGTAACCCATATCAAGGATTTAGAAACCCAAATTCTGATGTGTCATAACATCCATCAAAGAGCACTGTTATTTACTTATGCTGATGAAAAAACATCTAGAATCAACCTCCCAGAAAAGGTTAACACAACCCTTCCAGATGATCTTGCTACAAGGATAAGAGAAAAAACTCTTTCTTGTCAGATCAAGGAGCGCTTAATGTTCAAAGCGCAATATATCAGCTGGGCAACTGGTTTTCCCAAGTTGTTCCTGCCATCACATGCAGTAGACATCTCTTATATCGAGCAAGGCCTAGTCCAAAGATTTTCTTTATCCAGAGATGATTTTGAATTAATACAGCAGCTCCCTGCAATCGTGCGCCACGCCCTTCGCAGTCTTGGAGCCACAAACAGACAGCTTCTTATCACAGTTTCATCAAGTTTGGGAGAAAGATCTGAAATACGGTTTTATCAGCCTTATCAATTTTGGAGCATCATGCAGTTTGAAGAAGGAGATTTAATTTGCAAGAAATTCATTCCTTCTTTAAATGATTACGAACATCTCCTGTTTAATTATCCACCGCAGTGGTATGAATCTCATGAAGTTGCTACAAGGGAATACAGTTAGAGCGTCTTCATAATTATGATCCAGGCTCTGATCAATATCAAAGATTTCTCAATTTAAGAGGACATCTCGAATTTGCAAGCACATATAGATATGTTTGGTGTGACGGTCGGAGAGTAGTCTGTATTGCTGACGACCTTGTAGAACAAACTAAAGTTATACAGCATCCTTTTAAATTTGGACGTCATGCATTAAATCAAATCCTCAATGCCTATGAAGATATTTCTTTTGACATTTTAGAAAAATCTCGTGAAGAATTAATCCAGTTATTTCATGGTGAAATACGAAATAATAACTGGAATGATGAAGCAGAAAATACTGCAAAGATGATAGCATCCTTGCAGGAATAAAGCTTCCTTTCCTCCAGACGTGTGCAATTCAATGCCACTCAATTTTTCACAAAGTATCTTAATGCACTTATGCAGATCTCCAACAGTCATCCAGAAGAATACTTGTTAAATGCATCCCTATCAAGCAAAGTTCCCATACCCACGACCACGGCCACGTGATACCGGCAAAAGCAACCACGTGTTGCTTTGGGACTTATCGGCACTTTTCATCCGGACTGCATCAAGCCTCTTTGAATTAAAAATTCAAGAAACAAGTACAACAAAGTCAAAGAAAATGGCTAAAGCTAAGCTTATCACATATGAAAATTCTTTACATTAAATAATGAGCAAAAGTCAAAGCCTACACCTAGGCTATCCTACATAAAGCATTTAGATCACCTCTTTTACCAGGATTTGCAAAGCACATACTCCAACGACACGTATGCCGCATGCTTCAATACAGTGAAACTTGTGTCAGACAGATCAAATCCAGTGCCAGCACCACCTGCAGCATTTACGGATATACAGCAAATGAAATGAAAATCCAGATGACAGACACTTGTAATGAAATGTAAATTCAGTTTGTAATTACTATAAATAGGCCTATGCAGCCTCTTGCACAGGCAACAGTTGGAAACCAGTCCAAAAATTAAGTCCATCTCTTCCCATACACCCTCCACCCTTCCGTCCCATTTTGGTATCAGAGCCAAGTTGGCCCCCGGGAGTGTGTCATCAAGTCCACTTGTAATCAATTTTGATTATCAATAAAGTTGCTTTGTGAGTATTTCTTCACTTATTTTGGTTACGCTTTACTGTTGCTGTTTAAGGAACTGCTGATTCAGAAGTAAGAGAGTCAAAAGTCTTAATACTTAGTTGTGTGTTTGTCATTATTAAGAAATTTTACTCATATTCCGCCCGGAGCGCAGAGGTAGCCATTGTTATCGCCGTTGTTAAGCCCTGTGAAGGCGTTTTAAGGCGTGTTGTTGGTGTGTAAATCCTCAAAGCGTTAGATACTCGTGGTGGATTTGGTTAAAATAACTCGGTAATACAAATTATGGCTAAGCTTATTAAGAAGCTTGTACTTTCTTCTTCCTCATCATCAAATTCCTTATCTTCCATGTCTATTAAAAATAGTGAAGAAATTAGCTATGATGATTTAGATCAAGTTATTTGTGACTGGACGATTCCAACTGTTCAAAAACATGAAGTTTATAAAGTGGGAAGTTTTCATGGGACCCAAGGGTGGAGGATGTATGGGAAGAGATGGACTAGATTTTGGATAGGACTGGTTTCCAACTGTTGGATTTACACATAGCCGGATGTGTCGATTTATAGTAACTCTAAACTAAATTTACATTTCATTTCACTTGGATTGCTTTTGCATTTACATTTCATTTGCTATTCATGCTCACGCTGAATTTAATGTTCGATACTATAGGGCTGCTTGCATGATTCTCCTTGTCTACTGTAGAATATCCATGGTACTGCATGTGGCACGATCTTGAAGTATATCTTTACAAGCTTTTGACACATGTTTTCGTGTTAGCATCGGAGATGAAATGTTTTTGTCTTCATACTTGTTAGCATCGGAGATGAAATGTTTTTGTCTTCATACTTGATAATTGTCCCATATCTTGTACTTTCTTCAGGTTTTACTTTTTATTTTATACAAAAGGAGCTTTTGATGTTGGCTTTTGGGTACTTGTTTTTTTAATGATTTCTGAAGTCAGGATGAAAAGTGCCGATAAGTCCCGAGGCAACACGTGGTTGCTTTTGCCAGCATCACGTGGCCTTCGTCTCGGGCACGGGACCTTGCTTGATAAGGATGCATTGAACAACTATTCTTCAAGATGACTATTGGAGATCTTCATAATTGCACCAAGATACTTTGTGGAAAATTGAGTGGTATTGGACTGTATATGTCTGGAGGAAAGGAAGCTTTATTCTTGCAAGGATGCTGTCATCTCTGCATCATTTTCTGCTTCATTATTCCAGTTATTATTTCATATTTCACCATGAAATAACTGGATTAATTCTTCACGAGAGTTTTCTGAAATGTCAAAAGAAATATCTTCATAGGCATTGAGGATTTGATTTAATTTATTATGTCCAGATTTAGACGGATGTTGTATAACTGTAGTTTGTTCAGCAACGTCGTCAGCAATACAGACTACTCTCCAACCGTCATACCAAACATATCAATATGTGCTTGCAAATTTGAGATGTCCTGTTAAATTAAGAAATCGTTGATATTGATCAGAGGCTGAATCATAATGCTTGAGACGTTCTAAGCTATATTCCCTTGTAGCAACTTCATGAGATTCATACCACTGCGGTGGATAATTAAACAGGAGATGTTCATAATCATTTAAAAAGGGAATGAATTTCTTGCAAATTAAATCTCCTTCTTCAAAATTCATGATGCTCCATAATTGATAAGGTTGATAAAACCAGATTTCAGATCTTTCTCCCAAACTTGATGAAATTGTGATCAGAAGTTGTTTGTTTGTGACTCCAAGGCCGCAAAGGGCATGGCGCACGATTGCAGGGAGCTGTTGTTTTAATTCAAAATCATTTCTGGATAAAGAAAATCTTTGGACTAAACCATGTTCGATATAGGAGATGTCAACTTCATGTGATGGCAGGAACCACTTGGGAAAGCCAGTTGCCCAGCTGATAAATTGAGCTTTGCGCATTAAGCGCTCTTTGATCTGACAAGAAAGAGTTTTTTCTCTTATTCTTGCAGCAATATCATCCGGAAGGGTTGTGTTAACCTTTTCCAGGAGCTTGATTCTGGATGTTTTTTCATCAGCATAAGTAGATAACAGTGCTCTTTGATGGAGGTTATGGCATATGAGAATTTGGCTTTCTAAATCCTTAATATGGTTTGTAAGTTTGGATAGGGTTTTTCTAGTATTTGTTCTTTTATCGGAAAGGATGGCACTCCAATGAGCATTGATAAGGTCTTGAGAAGTGATAGATAATCCTGGATTGAAAAACGGGATGGTCATTTGTTGGGATGTCGGTATCGAGGAAGAGCTGGATTCATGAAGAGGGGCTTTGCTTTTGCGAGAACTTGATGCCATAGTGACAAAGAGACCCTGGATAAGGAGTTGAACTAAAAATCTGGATATGGGATTAAATGGCAAAATTTGAAATGAAGTCATCAGAAAGATAATTTATTTTATTTGAGACTGGATATTTGATTATTTGAATTCAAAATTTAATTCTTTATTATTTATTACAATTTTAAGGCCTGTAGAATGAATTTGAAAAGGCTGTAACATTTGTATAAAAGGATTTCCAAGGATAACATCATTGTTTAAATCCTTTCCTACAAAGAAATTTGTCTTTATGTGTATTTCATTTTTACAGACATAAACGTCATTTAATTTGTGTTTGATAAGGAGTTTTTTATTAGCCGTAGCTAGATTGAGTTTATTTTTTGTTGTTAGATAATATTTTCTCGAGATTAATCCTTCCCTTATGACATTGACATCTGCGCCACTATCAAGTAAGCACAGGGTCTTAATAGAGAATTTTTTGATCTGAATTGTGACTTGGGTTTTCCATTTTTGAAATGGATTTTTGAATAAAGAATTTATGAAAATTTTTAAACTGTCATCAATGTTTTCTTGATTTTCAATGTCATTATAGTCTTCGTCAGTTTCAATTTTTCCATTATTTTCTTGATAAGTTTTAGTATGTGAAATTCAAGATTCTCAACTCTTTGTTTGAGGTCTTGAAGTTCAATTAGGTTTTGTTTTAAGAAATTTATTTCTTGCCTTTGATTATTAATTTCTTTATAAAGGTCTGGAATTGTCAGGTGAGGAGGAACATTTTGTTCTCGTAATCTGACGAGTACAGTTTTAATGCTAAATTGTTCAGGGAGAGTATGTAAGGTAGCTTTTCCTTTTTTATTGCCTTTATTTATGGTCTGGATTTTTTGAAAATATTTATTTTTTAAGTCTTCATCTTTAAGATCTTTAAACATTTCTAATACTAATTCTTCTGGGGCAGAGAGTATGTTTAAGGATAAAGAAGAAGAGGCAGATTCATACTAAATTTCACTATCAATGATTTTGCAATAACATGTATCAGAAGAATTGTCTGTATCTGATGTTACTGAGGATCCTTTTAAAATAGTTTTTAATTCTTTTTTGGTTTTAACCTTTAATTGTGGGCAATTAGGGGCTATATGGCCTTTTCTTTGTAATTATAGCACCGTATTTCTTTTTGTTTTTGTTTATGGTAAGAAGAAGATGGTTTTTCTTTTGTAAAAGATTTGTTTGTTTCTTTATAAGGATTACGATGAAAGGATTTTTTATGATATCTTCGTGAGGGCATATAATATCGTGGTGTTGCAAATTGTTTAGATTTTCTTTGTTGGTAATTCTTTTTAAATTGTTCTTTTTCTTTTGGGTCGATGGACTAACTAATGGCTCCATGCCAAATTGATAACAGAAATCACCAAGTTCATATTTACTGATTCTTTTTTGATTTTCAGTTTGCCGTTTGAGTTTGATTTCATTACACAATGAAAATCCAACTTTATTAATTTTTTGGATTAAATCTCCATATGTATACATAGCATAATTCAAATTTCCATAATTTTCGGATATTAACTCTTCTCTAACCTTTTCTGCCAAATGTTTAGGAAGACCTGATATAAATTTTTCTTTCCAGAATTCTGAATTGCTTGAATCAGTTGTATAAAGTTTTGATAAGAAAACATCTTGATACCAATGAAAATCAGATAATGTTGGGCATGATAAATTAATTAATTGAGTTTTTAATTTTCTTCCACATTCATATAATTTCCAACAAAATGTTAAATTATATTGCTAATAAGCATATAAACGGAATCAGAGATCATTTGTCCTTGAGGGGTAATGATAGGAATTCCGGATGGATCTCTTTTTACTGCATTTAGAATAGCTTGTCTTTCTATATCTGATAAATATTTTTCCCACCAACCATTTAATTGTCCAGTAAATCCAAGGACAACTGCATTTGCTGCATGTTTGTGATCATTACCGGCAGCTATGATAGTAGAAGCATATATCATCATTTGCTGGCATACTTGGATGATTTGATATTCAGATAATCCGTCTACACTCCATTCATATATTGATGAGCTTTCAAATTTAAGACCATTTAAAGTAGCTTGTTCTTCGAATTGAAGATCAACTGGAGTCGGTCGTGGATAATAATTTCTTGTTTTAGCTATAGTAACAATTGGTTTTTATCTTTTAAATATTTTATTCAGTTGAAGGGAGTCTTGATGGTCTTGATCATCTTGATGTTCCTCTTGAGAATTTTCTTCAGAATCTATGGCTTCGAAATTGGAGCCAGAATTAGAGTTTTTAGAAGTTGAGCCTAAAACATTTATAGATTTTTCAGCTTTTTGATCTTTATTTTCTTGAAGTGTTATGTTAGTAAAACTGTGTGATAATTGATTAATGAGTTCATCAGAAAATTTTAAAGGTTTCTTTTCTAACTTTATATCCCTTAGGATTTCACCCTAAAAACCTAAAGTTTGTGTCTTAATTACTTTTTGAGAAGAGGATGCTTCATGGATTTTGAAAATAGATTCTACTTTATCTTCAACTCTATTGGTTTGTTGGCCAATAGTATGAAGGTTGATATTTGTATAATTATTTTGTTCTAAAACATGACATAAGTCTGATTTGTAAACAACGACAGATTTTCCTTTATCTCCTTGGATTTTTGCAACATCTTTTATGGGTACGGCTGAGGTGTCTTTATAAATAATTTGATGTAGGGGAGGATATATAGATTCTTCAGTTCTTTGAGGAGAAGAACTGGTTGAAGCTATAATCCATGATGAACTTAATTTTGTTATCATATTTATGGATGAATCTTCAATATTATACCTTTTCTTCATGACTAAATTAAGCCAATCGAAGAAATAAATGTTTCTTTCATTATCACACATATATTTATACCACTTTTCTTTTAAGAAGTCTTTATGTTCCCAAGAAATATTTTTAAAGAAAGCTTTTGTCAAAGGATGAGCAGCTAGATTCTTTTTTAACATTTCTTTATCAATTTCAAAACTTTCAATAACATTTATATTGAAATCTGCTTCTTAGGGATTGTATGTATGAGATGGAGAAGCTTGATAAGAAGGATAAACGAGTCCTGTAGGCCTTAAATTTATACGAGGCGGTTCCTGTATGGAAGATCCTACAACAGAAGGAGGATGAGAATAAGACTTTTTAGAGGGTTGATAAACTGTAGGAGTTGTATTTTGAAAATCTGCACTTTCATCTTCATGTTCCATTATGTTTTCAATATCTTGATTTTCTTTATGTTTTTTTGGTTGAACATTTTCTAAAAGCCATTTACCGGATAAATTAATATCATTTATTTGATAACTTGATTTTAATTGAAAACTTCCCATTTTATAAACTTCATGTTTTTGAACAGTTGGAATTGTCCAGTCACAAATAACTTGATCTAAATCATCATAGCTAATTTCTTCACTATTTTTAATAGACATGGAAGATAAGGAATTTGATGATGAGGAAGAAGAAAGTATAAGCTTCTTAATAAGCTTAGCCATAATTTGTATTACCGAGTTCTTTTAACCAAATCCACCACGAGTATCTAACGCTTTGAGGATTTACACACCAACAACACGCCTTAAAACGCCTTCACACGGCTGACAACGACGATAACAATGGCTACCTCTGCGCTCCGGGTGGAATATGATTAAAATTTCTCAATAATAACAAACACACAACTAAGTATTAAGACTTTTGACTCTCTTACTTCTGAATCAGCAATTCCTTAAACAACAACAGTAAAGCACAACATAACCAAAATAAGTGAAGAAATACTTACAAAGCAACTTTATTGATAATCAAAGCTGATTACAAGTGGACTTGATGACACACTCCCAGGGGCCAACTTGGCTTTGATACCAAAATGGGACGGAAGGGTGGAGGGTGTATGGGAAGAGATGGATGGACTGAATTTTTGGACTGGTTTCCAACTGTTGCCTTGACAAGCAGCTGGACATGTCTATTTATAGTATGTTCAAACTGAATTTACATTTCATTACAAAATAATTTCGTTTGTGTATACATTTCATTTACAGGATGCTGGTAAGTTGTTGCACGTGGTATTATTGCTGGATTCCAGGTGTCTGGATTGAATCGTCAAGACGGCATATGTGTTACGTTTCCGTACTGGTATGGATATACATTGTAGCACTAGTAGAGATCCAAATTTGTTTTTATTGGATAACCTTTTTGATGCATAGTAGCAAGCCGCATTTGTTGACTTTTTCTTTTTCAAAGAACCTTTGAACCGTGGTTAGCTTCTCATCTTCATGAATAGGGATGTCCTTGTTTCACACTTTCTAGATAAAGATGCTTTACGGCAATGGTGGTGATGGAAATTTAGATAAGTGCACCACGTGACTACGTGGTCTTCTTCTAGAAGCTTCGTGATAAGGATGCAGTAATTATTTCACTGGATAACAAGTGTCAATATCGGAAGCTTTATTCGGGCATGAATTCTTCCATTTATTCATCCTCTTTATCTTCATCTTTATCTTCATCAGTCCAGTTATTATTTTGCATTTCTCCATGAAATAACTGGATTAATGCTTCACGAGACTTTTCAGAAATGTCAAAAGAAATATCTTCATAGGCATTGAGGATTTGATTTAATTCATTATGTCTAGATTTAGAAGGATGCTGTATGACTGTAGTTTGTTCTACAAGGTCGTCAGCAATGCAAACTACTCGCCGACCGTCACACCAAACATATCGATATGTGCTTGCAAATTCAAGATGTCCTCTTAGATTGAGAAATCTTTGATACTGATCAGAGGTTGGATCATATTGTTGGTGACGTTCTAGGCTATATGCTCTTGTAGCAACTTCATGAGATTCATACCATTGAGGTGGATAATTAAAAAGAAGATGTTCGTGATCATGTAAAGAAGAACTGCATTTCTTGCAAATTAAATCTCCTTCTTCAAACTGCATGACGCTCCATAATTGATAAGGCTGATAAAACCGTATTTCAAATCTTTCTCCCAAACTTGATGAAATTGTGATAAGAAGCTATCTGTTTGTGACTCTAAGACTGCGAAGGGCATGGCGCACAATTGCAGGGAGCTGCTGTATTAATTGAAAATCATCTCTGGATAAAGAAAATCTTTGGACTAGGCCTTGCTCGATATAAGAGATGTCTACTGCATGTGATGGCAGGAACAACTTGGGAAAACTAGTTGCCCAGCTGATATATTGCACTTTGAACATTAAGCGCCCCTTGATCTGACAAGAAAGAGTTTTTTCTCTTATCCTTGTAGCAAGATCATCTGAAAGGGTTGTGTTAACCTTTTCTAGGAGGTTGATTCTGGATGTTTTTTCATCAGCATAAGTAGATAACAGTGCTCTTTGATGGATGTTATGACACATTTGAATTTGGGTTTCTAAATCCTTGATATGGGTTACAATTTTGGATAAGGTTTTTCTAGTGTTTTTTCTTTTGTTGAAAAGGATAGTACTCCGATGAGCATTTATAAGTTCTTGAGAGGTGATGGATACTCCTAGATTGAAAAAAGGAATGGATATTTGTTGGGATGTTGGTCTGGAGGAAGAGCTGGATTCAAGAAGAGAGGCTTTGCTTTTGCTAGGGCTTGATTCCATAATGACAAAGGAACCTTGGATAAGAATGTGAACTGAAATTGAAAATCTGGATTACATGGCAAAATTTGAAATGAAGTCATCAGAGGGATGATGTATTTTATTTGAGACTGGATTTAATTATTCAAATTCAAAAATTAATTCTTTATTATTTATGATAGATTTAAGGCCTGTAGAATCAATTTGAAAAGGCTGTGACATTTGTAGAAAAGGATTTCCAAGGATAACATCATTGTTTAAATCCTTTCCTACAAAGAAATTTGTCTTTATGTGTATTTCATTTTTATAGACATAAACGTCATTTAATTTGTGTTTGATAAGGAGTTTTTTATTAGTCGTAGCTAGATTGAGTTTATTTTTTGTTGTTAGATAATATTTTCTCGAGATTAATCCTTCCCTTATGACATTGACATCTGCGCCACTATCAAGTAAGCACAGGGTCTTAATAGAGAATTTTTTGATCTGAATGGTGACTTGGGTTTTCCATTTTTGAAATGGAGTTTTGGATAAAGAATTTACGAAAATTTTTAAACTATCATCAATGTTTTCTTGATTTTCAATGTCATTATAGTCTTCGTCATTTTCAATTTTTCCATTATTTTCTTGATAAGTTTTTAGTATGTGAAATTCAAGATTCTCAACTCTTTGTTTGAGGTCTTGATGTTCAATTAAGTTCTATTTTAAGAAATTTATTTCTTGCCTTCGATTATTAATTTCTTTATAAAGGTCTGGAATTGTCAGGTGAGGAGGAACATTTTGTTCTTGTAATCTGTCTAAAACAGTTTTAATACTAAATTGTTCAGGTAAAGTATGTATTGTAGCTTTTCCTTTTTTATTGCCTTTATTTATAGTCTGGATTTTTTCAAAATATTTATTTTTTAATTCTTCATCTTTAAGATCTTTAAACATTTCTAATACAATTCTTCTCGGGCAGAGAGCATGTTTAAGGATAAAGAAGAAGAGGTAGATTCATATTGAATTTCACTATCAAATATTTTGCAATGACATGTATCAGAAGAATTGTCTGTATCTGATGTTACTGAGGATCCTTTTAAAATTGTTTTTAATTCTTTTTTGGTTTTAACCTTTAATTGTGGGCAATCAAGGGCTATATGGCCTTTTTTTTTGCAATTATAGCACTGTATTTCTTTTTGTTTTTGTTTATGATAACAAGAAGATGGTTTTTCTTTTGTAAAAGATTTGTTTGTTTCTTTATAAGGATTGCGATGAAAGGATTTTTTATGTTATCTTCGTGAGGGCATATAATATCGTGGTGTTGCAAATTGTTTAGATTTTTTTTGTTGGTAATTTCTTTTTAAATTGTTCTTTTGCTTTTGGCTCGAACGACTAATTAATGGCTCCATGCCAAATTGATAACGGAAATCACCACGTTCATATTTACTGATTCTTTTTTTATTTTCAATTTGCCGTTTGAGTTTGATTTCATTACACAATGAAAATCCAACTTTATTAATTTTTTGGATTAAATCTCTATATGTATACATAGCATAATTCAAATTTCCATAATTTTCGGATATCAATTCTTCTCTAAACTTTTCTGCAAAAAGTTTAGGAAGACCTGATATAAAATTTTCTTTCTAGAATTCTAAATTGCTTGAATCAATTGTATAAAGTTTTGATAAGAAAACATCTTTATACCAATGAAAATCAGATAATGTTGGGCATGATAAATTAATTAATTGAGTTTTTAATTTTTTAACATTTCTTTATCAATTTCAAAACTTTCAATAACATTTATATTGAAATATGCTTCTGAGGGATTGTATGTATGAGATGGAGAAGCTTGATAAGAAGTATAAACAAGTCCTGTAGGCCTTAAATTTATATGAGGTGGTTCCTGTATGGAAGCTCCTACAACAGAAGGAGGATGAGAATAAGACTTTTTCGAGGGTTGATAAACTGTAGGGGTTGTATTTAGAAAATCTGTTTGGAAATTTATTTCAACACTTCCATCTTCATGTTCAGTTATGTTTTCAATGTCTTGATTTTCTTTAGGTTTTTCTGGTTGAGCATTTTCTGAAACCCGTTTACCGGATAAATTAATATCATTCCATTGGATGAGTTTGGGAATATTAACTTTATTTTTTTAATTGGTTTGGAATAAGGTAGTCATACCTCTGGCTTGATTAGAATAGGCTATGCCTGGAACAACTGAATTCATAAGTTTATAATAAACTCTATAAATGAGGGCGAGATTTTGATTATGAGGATTCATATCAAAACCTTTTGTCTGGATGGCTAAAGTGAGGGCCTCATGTGCACCTGGATCTGTGAGAGAAACAGAGAAATTGGGAAAACAGTTGAAGAAAGTAGGGCTATTAGCCAAACTTGATTCAACCATTCCTATTAATGAATCACTGAATTTTTTATGTCTTGTATTTTGAACATACATGAGAGCTTCTATTCTTAGTCCAAGTCTTGTTAAAGGCTTTAGAGCAACTTGCACTAAGCCAAAATGTATATAATTATATGTTTTCTCATATTCTTTTATTTCATGAAGCTTAATTAAAAAAAGATGCTGAATATTACTAGTAATGGATTCAGTTCGTTCAATAGTTTTTATTTTATAACTTGATTTTAATTAAAAACTTCCCATTTTATAAACTTCATGTTTTTGAACAGTTGGAATTGTCCAGTCACAAATAACTTGTTCTAAATCATCATAGGTAATTTCTTCACTATTTTTAATAGACATGGAAGATAAGGAATTTGATGATGAGGAAGAAGAAAGTACAAGCTTCTTAATAAGCTTAGCCATAATTTTTATTACCAAGTTATTTTAACCAAATCCACCACGAGTATCTAACGCTTTGAGGATTTACACACTAACAACACGCCTTAAAACGCCTTCACACAGCTTAACAACGGCGATAACAATGGCTACCTCTGCGCTCCGAGCGGAATATGATTAAAATTTCTCAATAATAACAAACACACAACTAAGTATTAAGACTTTTGACTCTCTTACTTCTGAATCAGCAATTCCTTAAACAACGACAGTAAAGCACAACATAACCAAAATCAGTGAAGAAATACTCACAAAGCAACTTTATTGATAATCAAAACTGATTACAAGTGGACTTGATGACACACTCCTGGGGGCCAACTTGGCTCTGATACCAAATTCTGACGGAAGGGTGGAGGGTGTATGGGAAGAGATGGATGGATTGAATTTTTGGACTGGTTTCCAACTGTTGCCTTGACAAGCAGCTGGACATGTTTATTTATAGTATGTTCAAACTGAATTTACATTTCATTACAAAATAATTTCGTCTGTGTATACATTTCATTTACTGTATGCTGGTAAGCTGCTGCATGTGGCTGGATTCTATGTGTCTGGATTGAATCGTCAAGAGGGCATACGTGTTACGTTTCCGTACTGGTATGGATATACATGTTATCACCAGTAGAGATCCAAACTTCTTTTTATTGGATAACCTTTTTGATGCATAGTAGCAAGCCGCATTTGTTGACTTTTTCATTTTCAAAGAAACTTTGAACCGTGGTAAGCTTCTCATCTTCATGAATAGGGATGTCTTTGTTTTGTACTTTCTAGATAAAGACGCTTTATGGCAATGGTGGTGATGGAAATTTAGATAAGTGTACCACGTGACTATGTGGTCTTGTTCTGGAAGCTTTATGATAAGGATGGAGTCATTATTTCACTGGATAACACATGTCAATATCAGAAGCTTTATTCGGGCTCGGATTCTTTCATTTATTCATCCTATTTATCTTCATCCTTATCTTCATCAGTCCAGTAATTATTTTGCATTTCTCCATGAAATAACTGGATTAAAGCTTCACGAGACTTTTTAGAAATGCCAAAAGAAATATCTTCATAGGCATTGAGGATTTGATTTAATTCATTATGTCCAAATTTAAAAGGATGCTGTATGACTATAGTTCGTTCTACAAGGTCGTCAGCAATGCAAACTACCCGCCGACCGTCACACCAAACATATCGATATGTGCTTGCAAATTCAAGATGTCCTCTTAGATTGAGAAATCTTTGATACTGATCAGAGGTTGGATCATATTGTTAGTGACGTTCTAGGCTATATGCTCTTGTAGCAACTTCATGAGATTCATACCATTGAGGTGGATAATTAAAAAGAAGATGTTCGTGATCATGTAAAGAAGAACTGCATTTCTTGCAAATTAAATCTCCTTCTTCAAACTGCATGATGCTCCATAATTGATAAGGCTGATAAAACCGTATTTCAAATCTTTCTCCCAAACTTGATGAAATTGTGATAAGAAGCTGTCTGTTTGTGACTCCAAGACTGCGAAGGGCATGGCACACAATTGCAGGGAGCTGCTATATTAATTGAAAATCATCTCTGGATAAAGAAAATCTTTGGACTAGGCCTTGCTCGATATAAGAGATGGCTACTGCATCTGATGGTAGGAACAACATGGGAAAACCAGTTGCCCAGCTGATATATTGCGCTTTAAACATTAAGCGCTCCTTGATCTGACAAAAAAGAGTTTTTTCTCTTATCCTTGCAGCAAGATCATCTGGAAGGGTTGTGCTAACCTTTTCCAGGAGGTTGATTCTGGATGTTTTTTCATCAGCATAAGTAGATAACAGTGCTCTTTGATGGAGTTATGGCATATGAGAATTTGGCTTTCTAAATCCTTAATATAGTTTGCAAGTTTGGGTAGGGTTTTTCTAGTATTTGTTCTTTTATCGAAAAGGATGGCACTCCAATGAGCATTGATAAGGTCTTGAGAAGTGATAGATAATCCTGGATTGAAAAAAGGAATGGTCATTTGTTGGGATGTTGGTCTGGAGGAAGAGCTGGATTCAAGAAGAGGGGCTTTGCTTTTGCTAGAACTTGATGCCATAATGACAAAAGAACCCTAGAGAAGAATGTGATCTTAAAACTGAAATCTGGGTTACATGGCAATATTTGAAATGAAGTCATCAGAGGGATGATTGATTTTATTTGAGACTGGATTTAATTATTCAAATTCAAAAATTAATTCTTTTTTATTTATGACAATTTTAAGGCCTGTAGAATCAATTTGAAAAGGCTGTAACATTTGTAGAAAAGGATTTCCAAGGATAACATCATTGTTTAAATCCTTTCCTAGAAAGAAATTTGTTTTTATGTGTATTTCGTTTTTACAGACATAAACATCATTTAATTTGTATTTGATAAGGAGTTTTTTATTAGCCGTAGCTAGATTGAGTTTATTTTTTGTTTTTAGATAATATTTTCTTGGGATTAATCCTTTCCTTATGACATTAACATTTGCGCCACTATCAAGTAAGCACAGGGTCTTAATAGAGAATTTTTTGATCTAAATGGTGACTTGGGTTTTCCATTTTTGAAATGGGTTTCGGGATAAAGAATTTATGAAATTTTTTAAACTGTCATCAAAGTTTTCTTGATTTTCAATGTCATTATAGTCTTCATCATTTTCAATGTTTTCATTATTTTCTTGATAAGGTTCTAGTATGTGAAATTCAAGACTCTCAACTCTTTGTTTGAGGTCTTGAAGTTCAATTAAGTTTTGTTTTAAGAAATTTATTTCTTGCCTTTGATTATTAATTTCTTTATGATGGTTTGGAATTGTCCGGTGAGGAGGAACATTTTGTTCTCATAATTTGTCTAGTACAGTTTTAATGCTAAATTGTTCAGGGAGAGTATGTATGGTAGCTTTTCCTTTTTTATTGCCTTTATTTATGGTCTGGATTTTTTGAAAATATTTATTTTTTAAGTCTTCATCTTTAAGATCTTTAAACATTTCTAATACTAATTCTTCTGGGGCAGAGAGTATGTTTAAGGATAAAGAAGAAGAGGTAGATTCATACTAAATTTCACTATCAATGATTTTGCAATAACATGTATCAGAAGAATTGTCTGTATCTGATGTTACTGAGGATCCTTTTAAAATAGTTTTTAATTCTTTTTCGGTTTTAACCTTTAATTGTGGGCAATCAGGGGCTATATGCCTTTTTTTTTTGCAATTATAGCACTATATTTCTTCTTGTTTTTGTTTGGGGTAGGAAGAAGATGGTTTTTCTTTTGTATAAGATTTGTTTGATTCTTTATAAGGATTTCGATGAAATGATTTTTTATGATATCTTCTTGAGGGCATGTAATATCGTGGTGTTGAAAATTGTTTAGATTTTCTTTTTTGATAATTTCTAGTTATATTTTGCTTTTTCTTTTGGCTTGAAGGACTAATTATTTTGTCCATACCAAATTGATAACAGAAATCATCAAGTTCATATTTACTGATTCTTTTTTGATTTTCAATTTGCCGTTTGAGTTTGATCTCATTATTAATGAAAAGCCAACTTTATTAATTTTTTGGATTAGATCTCCATAGGTATACATGGCATAATTCAAATTTCCATAATTTTCAGATATCAATTCTTCTCTAACCTTTTCTGCAAAAAGTTTAGGAAGTCCTAATATAAATTTTTCTTTCCAGAATTCTGAATTGCTTGAATCAATTGTATAAAGTTTTGATAAGAAAACATCTTCATACCAATGAAAATCAGATAATGTTGGGCACGATAAATTAATTAATTGAGTTTTTAACTTTTCTTCTACATTCATATAATTTCCAACAAAATGTTTAATTATATTGCTGATAAACATATAAACGGAATCAGGGATCATTTGTCCTTGAGGGGTAATGATAGGATTTCCGGATGGATCTCTTTTTACTGCATTTAGAATAGCTTGTCTTTCTATATCTGATAAATATTTTTCCCACCAGCCATTTAATTGTCCAGTAAATCCAAGGATAACTGCATTTGCTGCATGTTTGTGATCATTACCGGCAGTTATGATAGGAGAAGCATATATCATCATTTGCTGGCATACTTGGATGATTTGATATTCAGATAATCCGTCTACACTCCATTCATTGATGAGCTTTCAAATTTAAGACCATTTAAAGTAGCTTGTTCTTCGAATTGAAGATCAACTAGAGTCGGTCGTGGATAATAATTTCTTATTTTAGCTGTAGTAACAATTGGTTTTTGTCTTTTAAATATTTTATTGAGTTGTAGAGAGTCTTGATGGTTTTGATCATCTTAATGGTTTTGATGGTTTTGATCATCTTGATGTTCTTCTTGAGAATTTTCTTCAGAATCTATGACTTTGGAATCAGAGCCAGAATTAGAGTTTTTAGAAGTTGAGCCTAAAACATTTATAGATTTTTCAGCTTTTTGATCTTTATTTTCTTGAAGTTTTATGTTAGTAAAACTGTGTGATAATTGATTAATGAGTTCATCAGAAAATTTTAAAGGTTTCTTTTCTAACTTTATATCCCTTAGGATTTCATCCTGAAAACCTAAAGTTTGTGTCTGAATTACTTTTTGAGAAGAGGATGCTTCATGGATTTTGAAAATAGATTCTACTTTATCTTCAATTCTATTGGTTTGTTGACCAATAGTATGAAGGTTGATATTTGTATAATTATTTTGTTCTAGAACATGACATAAGTCTAATTTGTAAACAAAGTCAGATTTTACTTTATCTCCTTGGATTTTTGCAACATCTTTTATGGGTACAGCTGAGGTGTCTTTATAAATAATTTGATGCAGGGGTGGATGTATAGATTCTTCAGTTCTTTGGGGAGAAGAACTGGTTGAAGCTATAATCCATGATGAACTTAATTTTGTTACCATATTTATGGATAAATCTTCAATATTATTTCTTTTCTTCATGGCTAATTTAAGCCAATCAAAGAAATAAATGTTTCTTTCATTATCACACATATATTTATACCACTTTTCTTTTAAGAAGTCTTTATGTTCTGGAGAAATATTTTTAAAGAAAGCTTTTGTTAAAGGCTTTAGAGCAACTTTCACCAAGCCAAAATGGATATAATTATATGTTTTAGCATATTCTTTTATTTCATGGGGCTTAATTAAAGAAAGATGCTGAATATTACTAGTAATGGATTCAGTTCGTTCAATAGTTTTTATTTTATAACTTGATTTTAATTGAAAACTTCCCACTTTATAAACTTCATGTTTTTGAACTGTTGGAATTGTCCAGTCACAAATAACTTGATCTAAATCATCATAGTTAATTTCTTCACTATTTTTAATAGACATGGAAGATAAGGAATTTGATAATGAGGAAGAAGAAAGTACAAGCTTCTTAATAAGCTTAGCCCTAATTTGTATTACCGAGTTATTTTAACCAAATCCACCGCGAGTATCTAACGCTTTGAGGATATACACACCAACAACACACCTTAAAATGCCTTCACACGACTTAACAACAGCGATAACAGTGGCTAGCACTGCGCTCCGGGCGGAATATGATTAAAATTTCTCAATAATAACAAACACACAACTAAGTATTAAGACTTTTGACTCTCTTACTCCTAAATCAGCAATTCCTTAAACAACAACAGTAAAGCACAATATAACCAAAATAAGTGAAGAAATACTCACAAAGCAACTTTATTTATTATCAAAACGGATTATAAGTGGACTTGATGACACACTCCCGGGGGCCAACTTGGCTCTGATACCAAAATGGGACGGAAGGGTGGAGCGTGTATGGGAAGAGATGGATGGACTAAATTTTTGGACTAGTTTCCAACTGTTGGATTTACACATAGCTGGATGTGTCTATTTATAGTAACTCTAAACTGAATTTACATTTCGTTTCACTTGGATTGCTTTTGCATTTACATTTCATTTGCTATTCATGATCACGCTGAATTTCATGTTCGATACTGTAAGGCTGCTTGCATGATTCTCCTTGTCTGCTATAGAATATCATGGTACTACATGTGGCACGATCTTGAAGTATATCTTTACAAGCTTTTGACACGTGTTTTCATGTTAGCATCGGAGATGAAATGTTTTTGTCTTCATACTTGATAATTGTCCCATATCTTGTACTTTCTTCAGCTTTTACTTTTTATTTTATACAAAAGGAGCTTTTGATGTTGGCTTTAGCCACTTTTGTTGGCTTTTGGGTACTTGTTTTTTAATGATTTCTAAAGTCAGGATGAAAAGTGCTGATAAGTCCCGAGGCAACATGTGACTGCTTTTGCCGGCATCACGTGGCCTTCGTCTCGAGCACGGGACCTTGCTTGATAAGGATGCATTGAACAACTATTCTTCAAGATGACCGTTGGAGATCTTCATAATTGCACCAAGATACTTTGTGGAAAATTGAGTGTGGAAAAGTGAGTGGCATTGGACTGCATATGTGGAGGAAAGGAAGCTTTATTCTTGCAAGGATGCTGTCATCTCTACATCATTTTTTGCTTCATTATTCCAGTTATTATTTTGTACTTCACCATAAAATAACTGGATTAATTCTTCAGGAGAGTTTTCTGAATTGTCAAAAGAAATATCGTCAGAGGCATTGAGGAATTGATTTAATTTATTATGTCCAGATTTAGACGGATACTGTATAACTGTAGTTTGTTCTGCAAGGTCGTCAGCAATACAGACTACTCTCCGACCGTCACACCAAACATATCTATATGTGCTTGCAAATTCGAGATGTCCTCTTAAATTGAGAAATCGTTGATATTGATCAGAGGCTGGATCATAATGCTGGAGACGTTCTAAGCTATATTCCCTTGTAGCAACTTCATGAGATTCATACCACTGCGGCGGATAATTAAACAGGAGATGTTCGTAATCATTTAAAGAGGGAATGAATTTCTTGCAAATTAAATCTCCTTCTTCAAAATTCATGATGCTCCATAATTAATAAGGTTGATAAAACCGGATTTCAGGTTTTTCTCCCAAACTTGATGAAATTATGATGAGAAGTTGTCTGTTTGTGACTCCAAGGCTGCGAAGGGCATGGCGCACGATTGTAGTGAGCTGTTGTATTAATTCAAAATCATTTCTGGATAAATAAAATCTTTGGACTAAACCATGTTCGATATAGGAGATGTCATCTTCATGTGATGGCAGGAACAACTTGGGAAAGCAAGTTGCCCAGCTGATAAATTGAGCATTGCGCATTAAGCGCTCCTTGATCTGACAAGAAAGAGTTTTTTCTCTTATTCTTGCAGCAATATCATCTGGAAGGGCTGTGTTAACCTTTTCCAGGAGCTTGATTCTGGATGTTTTTTCATCAGCATAAGTAGATAACAGTGCTCTTTAATGGAGGTTATGGCATATGAGAATTTGGCTTTCTAAATCCTTAATATGGTTCGCAAGTTTGGATAGGGTTTTTCTAGTATTTGTTCTTTTATCGAAAAGGATGGCACTCCAATGAGCATTGATAAGGTCTTGAGAAGTGATAGATAATCCTGGATTGAAAAACGGGATGGTCATTTGTTGGGATATCGGTATGGAGGAAGAGCTGGATTCATGAAGAGGGGCTTTACTTTTGCAAGAACTTGATGCCATAGTGACAAAGAGACCCTGGATAAGGAGGTGTACTAAGAATCTGGATATGGGATTAAATGGCAAAATTTGAAATGAAGTCATCGGAGAGATAATTTATTTTATTTGAGACTAGATATTTGATTATTCGAATTCAAAAATTAATTCTTTATTATTTATGACAGTTTTAAGGCCTGTTGAATCAATTTGAAAAGTTTGTAAAATTTGTAAAAAAGGATTTCCAAGGATAACATCATTGTTTAAATCCTTTCCTAGAAAGAAATTTGTCTTGATGTGTATTTCGTTTTTACAGACGTAAACATCATTTAATTTGTATTTGATAAGGAGTTTTTTATTAGCCGTAGCTAGATTGAGTTTATTTTTTGTTTTTAGATAATATTTTCTCGGAATTAATCCTTCCCTTATGACATTGACATTTGCGCCACTATCAAGCACAGGGTCTTAATAGAGAATTTTTTTATTTGAATTGTGACTTGGGTTTTCCATTTTTGAAATGGATTTCTGGATAAAAAATTGATGGAATTTTTTAAACTGTCATCAAAGTTTTCTTGACTTTCAATGTCATTATAGTCTTCGTCATTTTCAATTTTTCCATTATTTTCTTGATAAGTTTTTAGTATGTGTAATTCAAGATTCTCAACTCGCTGTTTGAGGTCTTGAAGTTCAATTAAGTTTTATTTCAAGAAATTTATTTCTTGCCTTTGATTATTAATTTCTTTATGAAGGTCTGGAATTGACAAGTGAGGAGGAACATTTTGCTCTCTTAATCTGTCTAAGACAGTTTTAATGCTAAATTGTTCAGGTAAAGTATTTATGTTAGTAGCTTTTCCTTTTTTATTGCCTTTATTTATTGTCTGTATTTTTTCAAAGTATTTATTTTTTAATTCTTCATCTTTAAGATCTTTAAACATTTCTAGTACCAATTCTTCAGGTGCAGAGAGCTTGTTCACGGATAAAGAAGAACAAGCGGATTCATACTGAATTTCACTATCAAATATTTTGCAAAGACATGTATCAGAAGAATGAGAAAAAGAATTGTCTGTATCAGAGGTTTCTAAGGGTCCTTTTAAAATAGTTTTGAGTTCTTATTCTGTTTTAACTTTTAGTTTTGGCAATCAGGGGCTATATGGCCTTTTTCTTTGCAATTATAGCACTGTACTTCTTTTTGTTTTTATTTAGGGTAGGAAGAAGGTGGATTTCCTTTCGTATAAAATTTGTTTGATTCTTTATAAGGATTTCGATGAAAGGATTTTTTATGATATCTTCTTGAGGGCATGTAATATCGTGGTGTTGAAAATTGTTTAGATTTTCTTTTTTGATAATTTCTATTTAAATTTTGCTTTTTCTTTTGGCTTAAAGGACTAATTAATGTTTCCATGCCGAATTGATAACAGAAATCACCAAGTTCATATTTACTAATTCTTTTTTGATTTTCAATTTGCCGTTTGAGTTTGATCTCATTGCATAATGAAAAGCCAACTTTATTAATTTTTTGGATTAGATCTCCATATGTATACATGGCATAATTCAAATTTCCATAGTTTTCAGATATCTATTCTTCTATAACATTTTCTGCAAAAAGTTTAGGAAGTCCTGATATAAATTTTCTTTCCAGAATTCTGAATTACTTGAATCAATTGTATAAAGTTTTGATAAGAAAACATCTTTATACCAACGAAAATCAGATAATGTTGGGCATGATAAGTTAATCAATTGAGTTTTTAATTTTTCTTCTACAATCATATAATTTCCAACAAAATGTTTAATTATATTGCTAATAAGCATATAAATGGAATCAGGGATCATTTGTCCTTGAGGGGTAATGATAGGATTTCCGGATGGATCTCTTTTTACTGCATTTAGAATAGCTTGTCTTTCTATATCTGATAAATATTTTTCCCACCAGCCATTTAATTGTCTAGTAAATCCAAGGACAACTGCATTTGCTGCATGTTTGTGATCATTACCGGCAGTTATGATAGTAGAAGCATATATCATCATTTGCTGGCATACTTGGATGATTTGATATTCAGATAATCCGTCTACACTCCATTCATTGATGAGCTTTCAAATTTAAGACCATTTAAAGTAGCTTGTTCTTTGAATTGAAGATCAACTGGAGTCGGTCGTGGATAATAATTTTTTGTGTTAGCTGTAGTAACAATTGGTTTTTGTCTTTTAAATATTTTATTGAGTTGTAAAGAGTCTTGATGGTTTTAATCATCTTGATGTTTTTCTTGAGAATTTTCTTCAGAATCTATGGCTTCGGAATCGGAGCCAGAATTAGAATTTTTAGAAGTTGAGCCTAAAACATTTATAGAATTTTCAGCTTTTTGATCTTTAGTTTCTTGAAGTTTTTTGTTAGTAAAACTGTGTGATAATTGATTAATGAGTTCATCAGAAAATTTTAAAGGTTTCTTTTCTAACTTTATATCCCTTAGGATTTCGCCCTGAAAACCTAAAGTTTGTGTCTTAATTACTTTTTGAGAAGAGGATGCTTCATGGATTTTGAAAATAGTTTCCACTTTATCTTCAATTCTATTGGTTTGTTGACCAATAGTATGAAGGTTGATATTTGTATAATTATTTTGATCTAAAACATGACATAAGTCTAATTTGTAAACAAAGTCAGATTTACCTTTATCTCCTTGGATTTTTGCCACATCTTTTATGGGTACGGCTGAAGTATCTTTATAAATGATTTGATGTAGAGGAGGATGTATAGATTCTTCAGTTCTTTGGGGAGAAGAACTGGTTGAAGCTTTAATCCATGTTGAACTTAATTTTGTTATCATATTTATGGATAAATCTTCAATATTATACCTTTTCTTCATGGCTAAAGCTGTCTGTTTGTGACTCCAAGGCTGCGAAGGGCAGGGCGCACAATTGCAGGGAGCTGCTGTATTATTTCAAAATCATCTTTGGATAAAGAAAATGTCTGGACTAGGCCTTGCTCGATATAAGAGATGTCTACTACATGTGATGGCAGGAACAACTCAGGAAAACCAGTTGCCCAGCTGATGAATTGAGCTTTGAGCATTAAGCGCTCCTTTATCTAACAAGAAAGAGTTTTTTCTCTTATTCTTGTAGCAATATCAACTGGAAGGGTTGTGTTAACCTTTTCCAGGAGGTTGATTCTGGATGTTTTTTCATCAGCATAAGTAGATAATAGTGCTCTTTGATGGAGGTTATGGCATATGAGAATTTGGCTTTCTAAATCCTTAATATGGTTTGCAAGTTTGGATAGGGTTTTTCTTGTATTTTTTCTTTTATCGGAAAGGATGGCACTCCAATGACCATTGATAAGTTCTTGAGAGGTGATGGATACTCCTGGATTGAAAAAAGGAATGGTCATTTGTTGGGATGTTGGTCTTGAGGAAGAGCTGGATTCAAGAAGAGGGGCTTTGCTTTTGCTAGAACTTGATGCCATAATGACAAAGGAACCCTGGAGAAGAATGTGAACTTAAAACTGAAAATCTGGATTACATGGCAATATTTGAAATGATGTCAGCTGAGGGATGATTTGTTTTATTTGAGACTGGATTTAATTATTCAAATTCAAAAATTAATTCTTTATTATTTATGACAGTTTTAAGGCCTGTAGAATCAATTTGAAATAGCTGCAACATTTGTAGAAAAGAATTTCCAAGGATAACATCATTGTTTAAATCCTTTCCTAAAAAGAAATTAGTCTTTATGCAGATTTCATTTTTACAGACATTAACATCATTTAATTTGTATTTGATAAGGAGTTTTTTATTAGCCGTAGCTAGATTGAGTTTATTTTTTGTTTTTAGATAATATTTTCTCGGGATTAACCCTTCCCTTATGACATTGAAATCTGCGCCACTATCAAGTAAGCACAGGGTCTTAATAGAGAATTTTTTGATCTGAATGGTGACTTGGGTTTTTCATTTTTGAAATGGATTTCTGGATAAAGAATTTATGAAAATTTTTAAACTGTCGTCAAAGTTTTCTTGATTTTCAATGTCATTATAGTCTTCGCCATTTTCAATGTTTCCATTATTTTCTTGATAAGGTTTTGATATGTGAAATTCAAGATTCTCAACTCTTTGTTTGAGGTCTTGAAGTTCAATTAAGTTTTGTTTTAAGAAATTTATTTCTTACCTTTGATTATTAATTTCTTTATGAAGGTCTGGAACTGTTAGGTGAGGAGGAACATTTTGTTCTTGTAATCTGTCTAGTACAGTTTTAATGCTAAATTGTTCCGGTAAAGTATTTATGTTAGTAGGTTTTCCTTTTTTATTGCCTTTATTTATTGTCTGTATTTTTTCAAAGTATTTATTTTTTAATTCTTCATTTTTAAGATCTTTAAACATTTCTAGCACCAATTCTTTAGGGGCAGAGAGCATGTTTAAGGATAAAGAAGAAGAAGCAGATTCATACTGAATTTCACTATCAAATATTTTGCAATTGTTAGATTTTGTGGACTCAATCCATCAGTTGATGTAATAAATTGATTAATTTCTTTATTTATCAATAAAATCATGCTTTGCTTTCATGAGATGAGTGTTATTTTACTAATTCATGCACATGACCAATACATATGACATAATGGTTCATGAGTTGAACCGGGTCTCATTAGTATATTAGATGTGATATATGTGCATGGATGAGATCCACACGCGGGAGATATATGTCACAAATCTTATACTTAAATAGCTTCACAACCAGTAATGAGACTGGGCATCTTATTTGATAAGGTTGCAGCACTTTGATCACTATGAGATAGTGTGATTTGTCCCGATCATCAGAATGTAAGATTCTGGATCACGGTGCTGGTACATTGGATGTATTGAAGGACCATGAGATGCACCTTATGGAATTCCGTCTCAATAATAAGGTATGCTCTTATAATTCCCTAGCAATAGGCTCTCAATCCTGAGACATTGGTGAACTCAAGTTTCTATCTATTCATTTGCTTTGAGTCACCAATGAGTGAGGCCGACTGTAGGTTAACACCTCGGTGTCTTGGGTATGTGGTGGTAGAACTGTGGGAACGTTGAATGATCAAGATGGAATCTATCTCTATTATCCCCTTGTGCCAATTAATGGATTTGTCATTAGTAAGTGCGCACCCATCTCAATTAAGAGTTAATTGGATGGTACTGATGATTACTGTGATTAATTGGGGCTCAAGGATAATAAGATGCGGAACTTAGATTGGAAGAGACGGATTTATTCCAATTGATCCACGGATATTGATAGAGGGGCCTACTTGTGGTAATTGGGAAGTTTAGGGTCTTCATTGTAATTTATTCCTAAGACTGGAGTGCAATTACATTTATATAGTGGTGTTATTTGCAATTAACTGTGGGCCCAGATTGCACATGAAAAGTGGGGTCGCGGTGTTCCAGTTGGAGCCAGCTTTTTAAGGAATCCCTAGTGGTTCCCACGCTAGCCCAAGTTATTGGAAAATACTAATCTGACTCGAACTCTAGAAAGAAGGGATTAGAAAGGAGAAAGTTGCTTTGGAAGTAAGACTTCTATTTCAATTAGGCAAGGAAGAAATTTGTAAGTTTATAAAATCTCTTGGACGTCCAGAAGAGTCTCTCTCACGCCCAAAACCCTTTCGTGCAAGAGTTGCACGAGTTTTTCTCTCCTTCTCTCTTCTAGTTCCTTAGAGTTTCGAGTTGGGATTTCTCCTGAAGATTCCACCACTCTTCTTGAGAAAAGAAGTCCAATTCGGGTCATAGCGTGGAAGGCTAAGAGGTGTTGAAGAAATCCATTAGAGCACTGCGGATCTCCAAAGGTATGATCTACTTCTGGCATGTCGTAGATTATTGTGGATGTTTAGTGCTGGCAGAATATTTATTGTACATGGTCACGAGATTGAGGGTAATGCATCCTGGATTGGGTTTTGGTCTTATGGATAGTTGATCCCTATGTCAAGTGGGTGAAAAGTTTTGAAAATCTATCCATGAGACCCACCTACTTTCAACAATTGGTATCAGAGACATACCTCATCTCTAATCATGGTAGATCAGTAGTCTTGTTCTAATCTTTGCATGAGATGTGAAGAGGATAGAGCAAGGGCTATGATAGGATCAGTGTTTATTGGGTTTGCTTGCTTTTGTAGTAGATACATGTTTGGAAAGTCACAAAAGGTTTTAATCATGATAGGAGGATGATAAGATGCCGTTAGAAGCATACTGAGATCATTAGAGGTGACTGAGGACAGCAGGAGCCGAATCTGAAAAAGAACCCAAATTTCTGGGTTCGTCAGGTTGGTTAGTCAAACGGACTACTATGGCAGTAAAGGTCTGTTGGCTAACCGTAGGGACCAGATCGGCTAGCCGAACCCAGGCAGAATCATCTTGTTCTTGGTCTAAGTTGTTGTTTTTTTTTTTTTTCGGGGGCACTGCCCCCGAGCCCTCGCTACGTAGGGGATCTTGTATCGTGGTGGCAAAAAATTTGGCATCTTGTTTTTCCATTGTGGTTTGACAACCTAGTTTTGTGAGACGCTTTGTTGTATGAGATACTAACTTGCAGGTGATAATGTCCTTTCCATATGGCCCACATGTATTTCTTTCCTTTTAATTATTGGTTTATTTGTGGCTAAGTGTAAAGGGCATCATGGTTTCCTTGGTTTCCCGTGAAAGGGCAAGGCATGGTGAATTTCCCTATAGCCCTTTATTTCCATGTTTAGACTACCATGTAAGTCTCATTATAGAGACATAGGAATTTATGTATTTTTAAAATTTGTAAATTCTGGAGATGTTCGAAACAAAGAAGGAAAGAGAAACTGGACTCCTTATCAAAGAGTTTGAAGATTACCAAAAGGTGTTTTGGAGATGCCCAAAGAGTTTGAGGAATCCCAAAGTTTTGGAAAGTCTAGAAGTCCAAGAAGTCTTTTCCGCCTGGGCCATGTGGAGGAGAGGACTAGTCTTTTATTATAGCACTTTATATTTATGGATGAATGCTTATTTTAGAGTATTTCCATATCTGATCCAAACATAGCAAATTCCAAAATTGGTCAAATCAAATTAATTTTTGGAAAGAGTTCTAATTAGAGTTGGTGGGCCCATGAGATAGATCTATTGGTAACACTAATTTTAGAAACTGGGCTTTCCTTAAAATAACTTGACTTGAAACCAATCATTGGTCTTATCATGAGATGAATTTGTTGGAAGTAGGTGGGTCTCGTGGATAGATTTTCAAAACTTTTGACCCACTTGACACAGGGATCAACTATCCATAAGACCAAAACCCAATCCAGGATGCGTTACCCTCGATCTCGTGACCATGTACAGTAAAAAATCATACCAGCACTAAACATCCAAAATAATCTACGACATGGAAGAAGTAGATCATACCTTTGGAGACCCGCAGTGCTCTAATGGACTTCTTCAAGACCTCTTAGCCTTCCACGCTATGACCCCCGAATTGGATTTCTTTTCTCAAGAAGAACGGTGGAATCTTCAGGAGAAAATCCCAACTCGAGACTCCAAGGAACTAGAAGAAAAGAGAGGAGAGTAACTCGCGCAACTCTTACACGAAAGGGTTTTGGGCGTGAGAGGGACTCTTTTGGACGTCCAAGGATATTTTATAGACTTCCAAATCTCTCCCTTGTCTAATTTAAATAGAAGTCTCACTTCCAAAGCAATTAGCAAGTTTCTCCTTTCTTATCCTTTCTTTCTAGAGTTCGAGTCGGATTAGTATTTTCCAATAACTTGGGCTAGCGTGGGGACCACTAGGGATTCCTTAGAAAGCTGGCTCCAACTGGAACACCGCGACCCCACATCTCTTGTGCAATCCGGGCCCATAGTTAATTGCAAATAACACCACTATATAAATGCAATTGCACTCCAGTCTTAGGAATAAATTACAATGAAGACCCTAAACTTCCCAATTACCACAAGTATGCCCCTCTATCAATATCCGTGGATCAATTGGAATAAATTCATCTCTTCCAATCTACGTTCCACATCTTATTATCCTTGAGCCCCAATTAATCACAGTAGTCATCAGTACCATCCAATTAACTCTTAATTGAGATGGGTGTGCACTTATTAATGACAAATCCATTAATTGGCACAAGGGGATAATAGAGATAGATTCCATCTTGATCATTCAACGTTCCCACAGTTCTACTACCACATACCCAAGACACCGAGGTGTTAACCTATAGTCGGCCTCACTCATTGGTGACTCAAAGCAAATGAATAGATAGAAACTTGAATTCGTCAATGTCTCAGGATTAAGAGCCTATTGCTAGGGAATTATGAGAGCATACTTTATTATTGAGATGGAATTCCATAAGGTGCATCTCATGGTCCTTCAATACATCCAATGTACCAGCACCGTGATCCAGAATCTTACATTCTGATGATCGAGACAAATCACACTATCTCATAGTGATCAAAGTATTGCAACCTTATCAAATGAGATGCCCAATCTCATTACTGGTTGTGAAGCTATTTTAAGTATAAGATTTGTGACATATATCTCCTGCGCGTGGATCTCATCCATGCACATATATCACATCTAATATACTAATGGGATCCGGTTCAACTCATGAACCATTATGTCATATGTATTGGTCATGTGCATGAAGTAGTAAAATAACATTCATCTCATGAAAACAAAGCATGATTTTATTGATAAATAAAGAAATTAATCAATTTATTACATCAACTGATGGATTGAGTCCACAAAATCTAACAGAATTTATAGTTATATTTGATGGACCCATACACCTATAAGGAAATCCTCAACTCTAAAATATTAAGTGGGAGCGGGGCATTTATATATATATACAAATCTCCATGGTTTTCCACCATAGGTCCATTGTAAGGAAAGTATTAGCCTTGCGCCATTTTGAGAATGGCCATTCCCCACGGAGGGCTTGTATTTATCTAGATACTGGATATGAATCTCCTATGGATAGTGTTGATGAGACAGGGTGGGAGCCCACTCTCCAAGGAGGAGCTGCCCGCAACGGTTGTCATGCAATGCTAGTTGGTGGGTCACACTTAACTAAAATAATGATGTAGTATCCCCAAGGATTTGCTTCATGTATTTTAGAAACCGAAGCTAATTGGGAGTCATACATTATTTGGTATGAGATACCTAGATAGTAATGAATGAAGGGGATCATGGATAGTTAGTCTTAACCCAAATTTTGACCAACTTTGATCTGCACCAGTCTAGGAGGTATTCGTACTCCCTAAGGAGGCATACCCCGCAGGATTGGGATTTCAATGTATTCTGAATTTTGTGGTTATGAGGATTCCCACATAAATTTGGTAAAATACTAAACCCTAATGTCATTTAAATTCATTAATTGAATGTATGGTTATGTGCTACAGTATTACAAGCATGAATTCGAATACTTTCAATCCACTTGCGACCATCCTCAACCAGAATAAGTTGGTAGGATCCAACTATGTAGACTGGAAATAGAATCTGGATATTGTCCTGACAACTTCAGGATATAAATATGTCCTTATCAAAAACCCCCTTGAAGAGCCTGGCCCAGAAGCATCAGAAGCAAAAAGGACCTTTACACCAAATGGGCCAAAGACGATGAGATGGCCCGATGTTATATTCTGGCATCCATGTCTAGTGTTCTACAACACCAACATCAATCTTATAAGATTGCATTTGATATGATATCGAACTTAAAAGAGATGTTTGCAGAACAAGGCAGACCTGCTAGGCAGGCAGCCATGAGGGTGCTCATTAGCACCAAGATGGCTGAAGGTACATCAGTACAGGAACACATACTGAAGATGATGGACTCATTAAATGAGTTAGATGTATTGGGAGCTGCGATTGATGCAGAATCGCAGATTGACATAATCCTTGAGTCACTACCAGAGTCATTCAACAATTTCAAGGTCAATTATAATATGAATAAAATGAATATGACTCTGGTTGAGCTATCTAGTCAGCTGGTAGCAACTGAAAGGATTATGAAGAAAAAACCAACTGCCTTAATGACAGAAAAGTCAGATACCAAGTCCAAGCCGAATGGCAAAGGGCGGAAAGGCAAAAAGAAATCAGTTCCAAAAGGTCCTAAGGTGGAGAATGGTCCAACTGGTGGCGTGGCCATAGCTAAGGGTTCAGGGACAAAAGGAAAGTGTTTCCATTGTGGTAAGACAGGACATTGAAAGAGGAATTGTCCAGAATATCTGTTTAAGAAAAAGACCCCAGGTATGATTGAGTCACTTATATCTGAAGTTAGTTATGCAACTGGTACTTCAGAACCCTGGTGTGTGGATTCCGGGGCAACTAATCACATATGTAATACGTTGCAGGGGTTCAGGGAAACCAGGAGGCTAAGTGATGGAGAAATCATTGTCAACCTAGGATCTGATGCTAAGGCGGAGGCTATTTCAGTGGGAGTCATTACTTTATATTTTTCAAATAATAAATTGGTTTTGTTAGAAACATTATATGTACCGTCTTTAAGGCGGAATTTAATTTCAGTTTCTAGTTTGGTGAATAAAGGTTATTCTATTTCTTTTGGTACTAAAGTTGTCATAAAGAGGAATGGTACTTTCATATGTTCTGGCAAGGTAACCAATGGACTTTGTTTGTTAACTCCCACGATGTATGAGATACATGATACTGAAACAATTAATAGATCATCATTAAAAAGAAGTCAACTTCATCTAATCCAACAAAACTTTGGCACCTGAGGCTAGGTCATATAAACCTTAACAAGATTGAGAGGCTAGTGAAAGATGGTATCTTACCTTTATTGGTTGTAGAACCAATGCCTGTCTGTGAGTCCTGTTTGGAAGGTGAAATGACCAAAAGACCCTTTTTAGCTAAGGGTAATAGGGCCAAAGATTTATTAGAATTAGTGCATACTGATGTCTGCGGACCCATTAATGTCAGGGCCAGAGGAGGATATGAGTACTTCATCACTTTCACAGATGATTACTCAAGATATGGTTACATATACCTTATGCACCGCAAGTCCAAAGCTTTTGAAAAGTTCAAAGAGTTTCGAGCGGAAGTGGAAAAGCAATTAGGCAAGAGTATCAAGACTCTTCGATCAGACCGAGGAGGGGAATATCTGTCTGCTGATTTTATGGGTTACTTATCAGAAAATGGGATTCTATCCCAGTTGTCTGCTCCTGGTATGCCTCAACAGAATAGAGTAGCAGAAAGAAGGAACCGGACTCTTTTAGATATGATTAGGTCTATGCTGAGTTTCTCAAGATTACCTATATCCTTTTGGGGATACGCTTTGGATACTGCAATGTACATACTAAACCTCGTACCATCTAAGTCTATACCTAAGACTCCCCGAGAATTGTGGTCTGGGCGAAAGCCTAGTCTACAACATTTACACATTTGGGGTTGTCCAGCACACATGCTCAAGTTAAGACGGATAAGTTGGAAACGAAGTCAGAAGTATGCACATTTGTAGGATATCCTAAAGGAACTAAAGGTTGGTTATTCTATAATCCCAGAGAGCAGAAAGTGCTGGTTAGAACCAATGCGGTTTTTCTGGAGGAAGATTATATGATGGACCGGAAATTTTTAGAAAAGGTGATCTTGGAAGAGATTCAGGAGCAATCAATTCCAAATCCAAGTATGACCGGACTTGAGGAAGAACCGCCCTTACCAGACCCAGTAGTTACACTAGTACCTCGTCGTAGTGGGAGAATTGTCAGACCCCCTGACAGGTTCTCATTCTTGGGAGAGTCTTATGAAACAATCCCAAAAGAGCTGGAACAAGATCCCTTTAACTATGATGAAGCAATCAATGACTTAGACTCGGGACGCTGGCAAGATGCTATGAAAGCTGAGATGGAGTCTATGTACTCAAATCAGGTCTGGACACTTGTGGACTTGCCTGCCAATATTAAACCTATTGGGTGCAAGTGGGTCTACAAGAGAAAAAGAGGACCAGATGGAAGAGTGGAGACCTATAAGGCTAAGCTTGTTGCGAAAGGATATACTCAAAAAGAGGGGATCGATTATGAGGAAACCTTCTCGCCAGTAGCCATGCTCAAATCCATCTGGATACTCTTATCCATTGTGGCTCATCTCAATTACGAGATTTGGTAAATGGATGTCAAGATAGCGTTTCTCAATGGCCATCTTGAGGAAGACATCTATATGGTGCAGCCAGCCGGTTTTGTAGCTAAAAACCAGGAGCAAAAAGTTTGCAAGTTACAGAAGTCTATTTATGGACTGAAGCAAGCATCCCGAAGCTGGAATATCCGTTTTGACCAGGCAATCAAGTCATTTAGTTTTTGTAAAAATTCGGATGAGTCATGTGTGTACATGAAAAGTGAAGCTGATAGGGTAGTTTTTCTGGTTTTATATGTCGATGACATCCTTCTCCTCGGGAAAGACATAGGAATGTTGTCAACGGTAAAAGTTTGGTGAGCCAAGACTTTTGATATGAAGGACTTAGGAGAAGCTAGCTACATCCTAGGGATCAAACTCTATCGAGACCGGAAAAATAGGATGACTGGCTTATCCCAAGCTGCATATATAGATAAGATGCTAGTACGATTTGTAATGCAAGACTCCAAGAAGGGTATCACACCTTTCAGGCATAGAGTGCACCTTTCCAAGGATCAATGTCCTAAGACACTCGAGGAAAAGGAGCAAATGAGGTTGATACCATACGCTTCGGTTGTTGGTAGCCTCATGTATGCTATGTTATGTACTAGACCAGATATCTGTTATGTAGTGGGCCTAGTCAGCAGATATCAATCTAATTCAGGACCTGAACATTGGACTGCTGTAAAATGTATTCTCAAATACTTGAGAAGGACTAGAGATTACATGTTGATTTATAGCAGTGATGAGTTGATTCCAATTGGATACACAGATTTTGACTTTATGTCAGATAAGGATTCTAGGAAATCCACCTCTAGTTATGTATTTTTGCTTGGAGGCAGAGCTATCAGCTGGAGGAGTATAAAACAAGAATGTACCGCTGATTCAACCTCGGAGGCTAAATATGTAGCAGCTCGTGAAGCAGCTAAGGAAGCAGTATGGCTTAAAAGATTCCTTTTGGAACTTGGGGTGGTACCTTTGGTACGGCAGCCACTCACAGTTTACTGTGACAGCAACGGGGCAGTCGCTCAGTCAAAGGAACCCAGAAGCCATAAAAGCCAAAAGCATGTACAAAGGAAGTATCACTTAGTAAGAGAGATTGTGCAGAGAGGTGATATTGCTATTACCAAGATAGCCTCTGCGGACAATTTGGCAGATCCCTTTACTAAGCCTTTGACTATCAAAGTCTTTGAGCAGCATGTAGAAGGGATGGGCATCAGATGCAACCCTGACTGGCATTGAGCCCAAGTGGGAGATTGTTAGATTTTGTGGACTCAATCCATCAGTTGATGTAATAAATTGATTAATTTCTTTATTTATCAATATAATCATGCTTTCCATTCATGAGATGAGTGTTATTTTACTAATTCATGCACATGACCAATACATATGACATAATGATTCATGAGTTGAACCGGGTCCCATTAATATATTAGATGTGATATATGTGCATGGATGAGATCCACACACGGGAGATATATGTCACAAATCTTATACTTAAATAGCTTCACAATCAGTAATGAGAATGGGCATCTTATTTGATAAAGTTGTAGCACTTTGATCACTATGAGATAGTGTGATTTGTCCCGATCATCAGAATGTAAGATTCTGGATCACGGTGCTGGTACATTAGATGTATTGAAGGACCATGAGATGCACCTTATGGAATTCCGTCTCAATAATAAGGTATGCTCTCATAATTCCCTAGCAATAGGCTCTCAATCCTGAGACATTGATGAACTCAAGTTTCTATCTATTCATTTGCTTTGAGTCACCAATGAGTGAGGCCGACTGTAGGTTAACACCTCGGTGTCTTGGGTATGTGGTAGTAAAACTGTGGGAACGTTGAATGATCAAGATGGAATCTATCTCTATTATCCCCTTGTGCCAATTAATGGATTTGTCATTAGTAAGTGCTCGCCCATCTCAATTAAGAGTTAATTGGATGGTATTGATGATTACTGTGATTAATTGGGGCTCAAGGATAACAAGATGTGTAACTTAGATTGGAAGAGACGGATTTATTCCAATTGATCCACGGATATTGATAGAGGGGCCTACTTGTGGTAATTGGGAAGTTTAGGGTCTTCATTGTAATTTATTCCTAAGACTGGAGTGCAATTACATTTATATAGTGGTGTTATTTGCAATTAACTGTGGGCCCGGATTGCACATGAAAAGTGGGGTCGCGGTGTTCCAGTTGGAGCCAGCTTTCTAAGGAATCCCTAGTGCTCCCCACGCTAGCCCAAGTTATTGGAAAATACTAATCCGATCGAACTCTATAAAGAAGGGATTAGAAAGGAGAAAGTTACTTTGGAAGTAAGACTTCTATTTCAATTAGGCAAGGAAGAGATTTGTAAGTTTATAAAATCTATTCGACGTCCAGAAGAGTCTCTCTCACGCCCAAAACCCTTTCGTGCAAGAGTTGCACGAGTTTCTCTCTCCTTCTCTCTTTCAGTTCCTTGGAGTTTCGAGTTGGGATTTCTCCTGAAGATTCCACCACTCTTCTTGAGAAAAGAAGTCCAATTCGGGTCATAGCGTGGAAGGCTAAGAGGTGTTGAAGAAATCCATTAGAGCGCTGCGGATCTCCAAAGGTATGATCTACTTCTTGCATGTCGTAGATTATTATGGATGTTTAGTACTGGTAGAATATTTACTGTACATGGTAACGAGATTGAGGGTAATGCATCCTGGATTGGGTTTTGGTCTTATGGATAGTTGATCCCTGTGTCAAGTGGGTCAAAAGTTTTGAAAATCTATCCAGGAGACCCACCTACTTCCAACAGTAATGACATGTATCAGAAGAATGAGAAAAAGAATTGTCTGTATCAGATGTTTCTGAGGGTCCTTTTAAAATAGTTTTGAGTTCTTTTTCTGTTTTAACTTTTAGTTTTAGGCAATTAAGGGCTATATGGCCTTTTTCTTTGCAATTATAGCACTGTATTTCTTTTTGTTTTTGTTTAGGATAGGAAGAAGGTGGATTTCCTTTTGTATAAAATTTGTTTGATTCTTTATAAGGATTTCGATGAAAGGATTTATTGATAACAAAAATTGATAACAAAAATCACCAAGTTCATATTTACTGATTCTTTTTTGATTTTCAATTTGCCGTTTGAGTTTGATTTCATTACACAATGAAAATCTAACTTTATTAATTTTTTGGATTAAATCTCCATATGTATACATAGCATAATTCAAATTTCAATAATTTTCGGATATTAACTCTTCTCTAACCTTTTCTGCAAAAAGTTTAAGAAGACCTGATATAAATTTTTCTTTCCAGAATTCAGAATTGCTTGAATCAATTGTATAAAGTTTTGATAAGAAAAAATATTTATACCAACGAAAATCAGATAATGTTGGGCATGATAAATTAATTAATTGAGTTTTTAATTTTTCTTCTACATTTATATAATTTCCAACAAAATGTTTAATTATATTGCTAATAAGCATATAAACGGAATCAGGGATCATTTGTCCTTGAGGGGTAATGATAGGATTTCCGGATGGATCTCTTTTTACTGCATTTAGAATAACTTGTCTTTCTATGTCTGATAAATATTTTTCCCACCAACCATTTAATTGTCCAGTAAATCCAAGGACAACTACATTTGCTGCATGTTTGTGATCATTACCGGCAGCTATGATAGTAGAAGCGTAGATCATCATTTGCTGGCATACTTGGATGATTTGATATTCAGATAATCTGTCTACACTCTATTCATATATTGATGAGCTTTCAAATTTAAGACCATTTAAAGTAACTTGTTCTTCGAATTGAAGATCAACTGGAGTCGGTCGTGGATAATAATTTTTTTTTACCTGTAGTAACAATTGGTTTTTGTCTTTTAAATATTTTATTGAGTTGTAGAGAGTCTTAATGGTTTTGATCATCTTGATGGTCTTCTTGAGAATTTTCTTCAGAATCTATGGCTTCGGAATCAGAGCCAGAATTAGAATTTTTAGAAATTGAACCTAAAACACTTATAGAATTTTCAGCTTGTTGATCTTTATTTTCTTGAAGTTTTATGTTAGTAAAACTATGTGATAATTGATTAATGAGTTAATCAGAAAATTTTAAAGGTTTCTTTTCTAACGTTATATCCCTTAGGATTTCACCCTGAAAACCTAAAGTTTGTGTCTTAATTATTTTTTGAGAAGAGGACGCTTCATGGATTTTGAAAATAGTTTCCATTTTATCTTCAATTCTATTGGTTTGTTGACCAATAGTATGAAGGTTGATATTTGTATAATTATTTTGTTTTAAAACATGACATAAGTCTGATTTGTAAACGAAGTTAGATTTACCTTTATCTCCTTAGATTTTTGCCACATCTTTTATGGGTACAGCTGAAGTATCTTTATAAATGATTGATGTAAAGGAGGATGTATCGATTCTTCAGTTCTTTGGGGAGAAGAACTGGTTGAAGCTATAATCCACGATGAACTTAATTTTGTTATAATATTTATGGATAAATCTTCAATATTATACCTTTTCTTCATGGCTAATTTAAGCCAATCAAAGAAATAAATGTTTCTTTCATTATGATACATATATTTGTACCATTTTTCTTTTAAGAAGTCTTTATGTTCTGGCGAAATATATTTAAAGAACGATTTTGTCAAAGGATGAGCGGCTAAATTCTTTTTTAACATTTTTTTATCAACTTCAAAACTTTCAAGAACATTTATATTGAAATCGGATTCTGAAAGATTGTATGTATGGGATGGAGAAGCTTGATAAGAAGGATAAATGAGTCCTATAGGCCTCAAATCTATATGAGGTGGTTCCTATATGGAAGAGCCTACAACAGAAGGAGGATGAGAATAAGACTTTTTAGAGGGTTGATAAACTGTAGGAGTTGTATTTTGAAAATCTGTTTGGAAATTTATTTCAACACTTCCATCTTCATGTTCAATTATTGTTTCTATGTTTTGATTTTCTTTAGATTTCTCTGGTTGAGCATTTTCTAAAAGCCATTTACCTGATAAATTGATATCAGTCCACTGTATGAGTTTGGGAATATTAAATTTATTTTTTAAATTGTTTTGGAATAAGGTAGTCATTCCTTTAGCTTGATTTGAATAGGCTATGCCTGGGACCACTGAATTCATGAGTTTATAAAAAACTCTATAAACGAGGGCGAGATTTTGATTATGAGGATTCATATCAAAACCTTTTGTCTGGATGGCTAAAGTGAGGGCTTCATGTTTACCTGGAACTGTAAGAAAAACAAAGAAATTGGGAAAACAGTTGAAGAAAATAGGGCCATTAGCCAAACTTGATTCAACCATTCCTATTAATGAATCACTGAATTTTTTATGTCTTGTATCTTGAACATACATGAGAGCTTCTGTTCTCAGTCCAAGTCTTGTTAGAGGCTTTAGAGCAACTTGCACCAAGCTAAAATGGATATAATTATATGTTTTAGCATATTCTTGTATTTCATGGGGCTTAATTAAAGAAAGATGCTGAATATTGCTAGTAATAGATTCAGTTCGTTCAATAGTTTTTATTTTATAACTTGATTTTAATTGAAAACTTCCCACTTTATAAACTTCATATTTTTGAACAGTTGGAATTGTCCAGTCACAAATAACTTGATCTAAATCATCATAGCTAATTTCTTCACTATTTTTAATAGACATGGAAGATAAGGAATTTGATGATGAGGAAGAAGAAAGTACAATCCTCTTAATAAGCTTAGCCGTAATTTGTATTACCGAGTTATTTTAACCAAATCCACCATGAGTATCTAACGCTTTGAGGATTTACACACCAACAACACGCCTTAAAATGCCTTCACACGGCTGACAACAGCGATAACAATGGCTATCTTTGCACTCCGAGTGGAATATGATTAAAATTTTTCAATAATAACAAACACACAACTAAGTATTAAGACTTTTGACTCTCTTACTTCTGAATCAGCAATTCCTTAAACAACAACAGTAAGGCACAACATAACAAAGATAAGTGAAGAAATACTCACAAAGCAACTTTATTGATAATCAAAACTGATTGCAAGTGGACTTGATGACACACTCCCTGGGGCCAACTTGGCTTTGATACCAAAATGGGACGGAAGGGTGGAGGGTGTATGGGAAGAGATGGATGGACTGAATTTTTGGATAGGACTGGTTTCCAACTATTGCCTTAACAAGCAGTTGGACATGTTTATTTATAGTATGTTCAAACTGAATTTATATTTCATTACAACATAATTTCGTCTGTGTATACATTTCATTTACTGTATGCTAGTAAGCTGCTGCATGTGGTATTATTGCTGGATTCCAGGTATCTGGATTGAATCGTCAAGACGGCATACGTGTTACGTTTCCGTACTGGTATGGATATACATTGTAGCACCAGTAGAGATCCAAACTTGTTTTTATTGGATAACCTTTTTGATGCGTAGCAACCCGCATTTGTTGACTTTTTCTTTTTCAAAGAACCTTTGAACCGTGGTAAGCTTCTCATCTTCATGAATAGGGATGTCCTTGTTTCGTACTTTCTAGATAAAGACGCTTTATGGCAATGGTGGTGATGGAAATTTAGATAAGTGCACCACGTGACTACGTGGTTTTCTTTTGGAAGCTTTGTGATAAGGATGCAGTAATTATTTCACTAGATAACAGGTGTCAATATCGGAAGCTTTATTCGAGCACGGATTCTTTCATTTATTCATCCTCTTTATCTTCATCTTTATCTTCATCAGTTCAATTATTATTTTGCATTTCTCCATCAAATAACTTGATTAATGCTTCACGAGACTTTTCAGAAATGTCAAAAGAAATAGCTTCATAGGCATTGAGGATTTGATTTAATTCATTATGTCCAGATTTAGAAGGATGCTATATGACTGTAGTTTGTTCTGCAAGGTCGTCAGCAATGCAAACTTCTCGCCGACCATCACACCAAACATATCGATATGTGCTTGCAAATTCAAGATGTCCCCTTAGATTGAGAAATCTTTGATACTGATCAGAGGCTGGATCATATTGCTGGAGATGTTCTAGGCTATATGCTCTTGTAACAACTTCATGAGATTCATACCATTGAGGTGGATAATTAAAAAGAAGATGTTCGTGATCATGTAAAGAAGAACTGCATTTCTTGCAAATTAAATCTCCCTCTTCAAACTGCATGATGCTCCATAATTGGTAAGGCTGATAAAACCGTATTTCAAATCTTTCTCCCAAACTTGATGAAATTGTGATAAGAACCTATCTGTTTGTGACTCCAAGACTGCGAAGGGCATGGCGCACAATTGTAGGGAGCTGCTGTATTAATTCAAAATCATCTCTAGATAAAGAAAATCTTTGGACTAGGCCTTGCTCGATATAAGAGATGTCTACTGCATGTGATGGCAGGAACAACCTGGGAAAACCAGTTGCTCAGCTGATATATTGCACTTTGAACATTAAGCGCTCCTTGATTTGACAAGAAAGAGTTTTTTCTCTTATCCTTGCAGCTAGATCATTTGGAAGGGTTGTGTTAACCTTTTCCAGGAGGTTGATTCTGGATGTTTTTTCATTAACATAAGTAGATAACAGTGCTTTTTGATGGATGTTATGACACATTAGAATTTGGGTTTCTAAATCCTTGATATGGGTTACAATTTTGGATAAGGTTTTTCTAGTATTTTTTCTTTTATTGGAAAGGATAGCACTCCAATGAGCATTGATAAGTTCTTGAGAGGTGATGGAAAATCCTAGATTGAAAAAAGGAATGGATATTTGTTGGGATGTTGGTATGGAGGAAGAGCTGGATTCAAGAAGAGGGGCTTTGCTTTTGCTAGAGCTTGATGCCATAATGACAAAGGAACCCTGGATAAGAATGTGAACTAAAACTGAAAATCTGGATTACATAACAAAATTTGAAATGAAGTCATCAGAGGGATGATGTATTTTATATGAGACTGGATTTAATTATTCAAATTCAAAAATTAATTCTTTATTATTTATGACAATTTTAAGGCTTGTAGAATCAATTTGAAAAGGCTGTAACATTTGTAGAAAACGATTTCCAAGGAAAACATCATTGTTTAAATCCTTTCCTTGAAAGAAATTTGTCTTTATGTGTATTTCATTTTTACAGACATAAACATCATTTAATTTGTATTTGATAAGGAGTTTTTTATTAGCCGTAGCTAGATTGAGTTTATTTTTTGTTTTTAGATAATATTTTCTCGGGATTAATCCTTCCCTTATGACATTGACATCTGTGCCACTATCAAGTAAGCACAGGGTCTTAATAGAGAACTTTTTGATCTGAATGGTGACTTGGGTTTTCCATTTTTGAAATGGATTTCTGGATAAAGAAATTATGAAAATTTTTAAACTATCGTCAAAGTTTTCTTGATTTTCAATGTCATTATACTCTTCGTCATTTTCAATGTTTCCATTATTTTCTTAATAAGGTTTTAGTATGTGAAATTCAAGATTCTCAACACTTTGTTTGAGGTCTTGAAGTTCAATTAAGTTTTGTTTTAAGAAATTTATTTCTTGCCTTTGATTATTAATTTCTTTATGAAGGTCTGGAATTGTCAGGTGAGGAGGAACATTTTGTTCTCGTAATCTGTCTAGTACAGTTTTAATGCTAAATTGTTCAGGGAGAATATGTATGGTAGCTTTTCCTTTTTTATTGCCTTTATTTATGGTCTGGATTTTTTCAAAATATTTATTTTTTAAGTCTTCATCTTTAAGATCTTTAAACATTTCTAATACCAATTCTTCTGGGGCAGAGAGCATGTTTAAGGATAAAGAAGAAGAGGCAGATTCATACTGAATTTCATTATCAAATATTTTGCAATGACTTGTATCAGAAGAATTGTCTGCATCTGATGTTACTGAGGATCCTTTTAAAATAGTTTTTAACTCTTTTTCGGTTTTAACCTTTAATTGTGGGCAATCAGGGGCTATATTGCCTTTTTCTTTGCAATTATAGCACTGTATTTCTTTTTGTTTTTGTTTAGGGTAGGAAGAAGATGGTTTTTCTTTTGTATAAGATTTGTTTGATTCTTTATAAGGATTTCGATGAAATCAATTTTTGTGATATCTTCTTGAAGGCATGTAATATCGTGGTGTTGAAAATTATTTAGATTTTCTTTTTTGATAATTTCTAATTATATTTTGCTTTTTTTTTTGGCTTGAAGGACTAATTAATGTGTCCATACCAAATTGATAACAGAAATCACCAAGTTCATATTTACTGATTCTTTTTTTATTTTCAATTTGCCGTTTGAGTTTGATCTCATTACATAATGAAAAGCCAACTTTATTAATTTTTTGGATTAGATCTCCATAGGTATACATGGCATAATTCAAATTTCCATAATTTTCAGATATCAATTCTTCTTTAACCTTTTCTGCAAAAAGTTTAGGAAGTCCTGATATAAATTTTTCTTTCTAGAATTCTGAATTGCTTGAATCAATTGTATAAAGTTTTGATAAGAAAACATTTTTATACCAACGAAAATCAGATAATGTTGGGCATGATAAATTAATTAATTGAGTTTTTAATTTTTTTTCTACATTCATATAATTTCCAACAAAATGTTTAATTATATTGCTAATAAGCATATAAACGGAATCAGGGATCATTTGTCCTTGAGGGGTAATGATAGGATTTCCGGATGGATCTCTTTTTACTGCATTTAGAATAGCTTGTCTTTCTATATCTGATAAATATTTTTCCCACCAGCCATTTAATTGTCCAGTAAATCCAAGGACAACTGCATTTGCTGCATGTTTGTGATCATTACCAGTAGCTATGATAGTAGAAGCATATATCATCATTTGCTGGTGTACTTGGATAATTTGATATTCAGATAATCCGTCTACACTCTATTCATATATTAATGAGCTTTCAAATTTAAGACCATTTAAAGTAGCTTGTTCTTCGAATTGAAGATCAACTGGAGTCGGTCGTGGATAATAATTTCTTGTTTTAGCTGTAGTAACAATTGGTTTTTGTCTTTTAAATATTTTATTGAGTTGAAGGGATTCCTGATGGTTTTGATCATCTTGATGTTCTTCTTAAGAATTTTCTTCAGAATCTATGGCTTCGGAATCGGAGCCAGAATTAGAGGTTTTAGAAGTTGAGCCTAAAACATTTATAGATTTTTCAGCTTTTTGATCTTTATTTTCTTGAAGTTTTATATTAGTAAAACTGTGTGATAATTGATTAATGAGTTCATCAAAAAAATTTAAAGGTTCCTTTTCTAACTTTATATCCCTTAGGATCTCACCCTGAAAACCTAAAGTTTGTGTCTTAATTACTTTTTGAGAAGAGGATGCTTCATTGATTTTGAAAATAGATTCTACTTTATCTTCAATTCTATTGGTTTGTTGACCAATAGTATGAAGGTTAATATTTGTATAATTATTTCGTTCTAGATCATGACATAAGTCTGATTTGTAAACAAAGTCAATTTTTCCTTTATCTGTTTGGATTTTTGCAACATCTTTTATGGGTATGGCTGAGGTGTCTTTATATATAATGTGATGTAGGGGTGGATGTATAGATTCTCCAGTTCTCTACGGAGAAGAACTGGTTGAAGCTATAATCCATGATGAACTTAATTTTGTTATTATATTTATGGATAAATCTTCAATGTTATATCTTTTCTTCATGGCTAATTTAAGCCAATCAAAGAAATAATTGTTTCTTTCATTATCACACATAGATTTGTACTACTTTCCTTTTAAGAAGTCGTTATGTTCTGGAGAAATATATTTGAAGAAAGCTTTTGTCAAAGGATGAGCAGCTAAATTCTTTTTTAACATTTTTTTTTATCAATTTCAAAGCTTTCAATAACATTTATATTGAAATCAGCTTCTGAGGGACTGTATGTATGAGATGGAGAAGCTTGATAAGAAGGATAAATAAGTCCGGTAGGCCTCAAATTTATATGAGGTGGTTCCTGTATGGAAGATCCTACAACAGAAGGAGGATGAGAATAAGACTTTTTAGAGGGTTGATAAACTGTAGGAGTTGTATTTCGAAAATCTGGTCGGAAATTTATTACAACACTTCCATCTTCATGTTCAATTATGTTTTCAATGTCTTGATTTTCTTTAGATTTTTCTGGTTGGGCATTTTCTAAAAGCCATTACCTGATAAATTAATATCATTCCATTGGATGAGTTTAGGAATATTAACTTTATTTTTTAAATTGGTTTGGAATAAGGTAGTCATACCACTGGCATGATTAGAATAGGCTATGCCTGGAACAATTGAATTCATGAGTTTATAATAAACTCTGTAAACGAGGGCAAGATTTTGATTATGAGGATTCATATCAAAACCTTTTGTCTGGATGGCTAAAGTGAGGGCTTCATGTGCACCTAGATCTGTAAGAGAAACAAAGAAATTTGGAAAACAGTTGAAGAAAGTAGGGCCATTAGCCAAACTTGATTCAACCATTCCTATTAATGAATCACTGAATTTTTTATGTCTTGTATCTTGAACATACATGAGAGCTTCTGTTCTCAGTCCAAGTCTTGTTAGAGGCTTTAGAGCAACTTGCACCAAGCTAAAATGGATATAATTATATGTTTTAGCATATTCTTGTATTTCTTGGGGCTTAATTAAAGAAAGATGATGAATAATGGATTCAGTTCGTTCAATAGTTTTCATTTTATAACTTGATTTTAATTGAAAACTTCCCATTTTATAAACTTCATGTTTTTGAACAGTTGGAATTGTCCAGTCACAAATAACTTGATCTAAATCATCATAGCTAATTTCTTCACTATTTTTAATAGACATGGAAGATAAGGAATTTGATGATGAGGAAGAAGAAAGTACAAGCTTCTTAATAAGCTTAGCCATAATTTGTATTACTGAGTTATTTTAACCAAATCCACCACGAGTATCTAACACTTTGAGGATTTACACACCAACAACACGCCTTAAAACGCCTTCACACGGCTTAACAACAGCGACAACAATGGCTACCTCTACGCTGCAGGCGGAATATGATTAAAATTTCTCAATAATAACAAACACACAACTAAGTATTAAGACTTTTGACTCTCTTACTTCTGAATTAGCAATTCCTTAAACAACAACAATAAAGCACAACATAACCAAAATAAGAGAAGAAATACTCACAAAGCAACTTTATTGATAATCAAAACTGATTACAAGTGGACTTGATGACATACTCCCGAGGGCCAACTTGGCTTTGATACCAAAATGGGACTGAAGGGTGGAGGGTGTATGAGAAGAGATGGATGGACTGAATTTTTGGACTGGTTTCCAACTGTTGCCTTGACAAGCAGCTGGACATGTTTATTTATAGTATGTTCAAACTGAATTTACATTTCATTACAACATAATTTCGTCTGTGTATAGATTTCATTTACTGTATGCTGGTAAGCTGCTGCATGTGGTATTATTGCCGGAATCCATGTGTCTGGATTGAATCATCAAGACGGCATACGTGTTACGTTTCCGTACTGGTATGGATATACATGTTATCACCCGTAAAGATCCAAACTTGTTTTTATTGGATAACCTTTTTGATGCATAGTAGCAAGCCACATTTGTTGACTTTTTCTTTTTCAAAGAACCTTTGAACCGTGGTAAGCTTCTCATCTTCATGAATAGGGATGTCTTTGTTTTGTACTTTCTTGATAAAGACGCTTTATGGCAATGGTGGTGATGGAAATTTAGATAAGTGCACCACGTGACTACGTGGTCTTCTTCAGGAAGCTTTGTGCTAAGGATGCAGTAATTATTTCCCTGGATAACAGGTGTCAATATTGAAGCTTTATTCGGGCACGAATTCTTTCATTTATTCATCCTCTTTATCTTCATCTTTATCTTCATCAGTCCAGTTATTATTTTGCATTTCTCTATGAAATAACTGGATTAATGCTTCACAAGACTTTTCAGTAATGTCAAAAGAAATATCTTCATAGGCATTAAGGCTTTGGTTTAATTCATTATGTCCAGATTTAGAAGGATGCTGTATGACTGTAGTTTATTCTGCAAGGTCGTCAGCCATGCAAACTACTCGCCGACCGTCACACCAAACATAAGATGTCCTCTTAGATTGAGAAATCTTTGATACTGATCAGAGGCTGGATCATATTGCTGGAGACGTTCTAGGCTATATGCTTTTGTAGTAACTGCATGAGATTCATACCATTGAGGTGGATAATTAAAAAGAAGATGTTCGTGATGATATAAAGAAGAACTGCATTTCTTGCAAATTAAATATCCTTCTTTAAACTGCATGATGCTCCATAATTGATAAGGCTGATAAAACCGTATTTCAGATCTTTCTCCCAAGCTTAATGAAATTGTGATAAGAAGTTATCAGTTTGTGGCTCCAAGGCTGCGAAGGGCATGGCGCACAATTGCGGGGAGCTGCTGTATTAATTCAAAATCATCTCTGGATAAAGAAAATCTTTGGACTAAGCCTTGCTGATATAAGAGATGTCTACCGCATGTGTAGCAAGAATAACTTGGGAAAGCCAGTTGCCCAGCTGATATATTGCGCTTTGAACATTAAGTGCTCCTTGATCTGACAAGAAAGAGTTTTTTCTCTTATTCTTGCAGCAATATCATCTGGAAGGGTTGTGTTAACCTTTTCCAGGAGGTTGATTCTAGATGTTTTTTCATCAGCATAAGTAGATAACAGTGCTCTTTGATGGATGTTATGACACATTAGAATTTGGGTTTCTAAATCCTTGATATGGGTTACAATTTTGGATAAGGTTTTTCTAGTATTTTTTCTTTTATTGGAAAGGATAGCACTCTAATGAGCATTGATAAGTTTTTGAGAAGTGATGGATAATCCTGGATTGAAAAAAGGAATGGTCATTTGTTGGGATGTTGGTATGGAGAAAGAGCTGGATTCATGAAGAGGCACTTTGCTTTTGCTAAAACTTGATGCCATAATGACAAAGGAACCCTGGAGAAGAATGTGAACTGAAAATCTGGATTACATGGCAATATTTGAAATGAAGTCATAAGAGGGATGATTTATTTTATTTGAGACTGGATTTAATTATTCAAATTCAAAAATTAATTCTTTATTATTTATGAGTGTTGTAAGGCCTGTAGAATCAACTTGAAAAAGCTGTAACATTTGTAAAAAAGGATTTCTAAGGATAACATCATTGTTTAAATCCTTTCCTAGAAAGAAATTTTTCTTTCTGTGTATTTCATTTTTACAGACATAAACATCATTTAATTTGTATTTGATAAGGAGTTTTTTATTAGCCGTAGCTAGATTCAGTTTATTTTTTCTTTTTAGAAAATATTTTCTCGGAATTAATCCTTCTCTTATGACATTGACATCTGCGCCACTATCAAGTAAGCACAGGGTCTTATAGAGAATTTTTTGATCTGAATTATGACTTGGGTTTTCCATTTTTGAAATGGATTTCTGGATAAAGAATTTATGAAAAATTTTAAACTATCATCAAAGTTTTCTTGATTTTCAATGTCATTATAGTCTTCGTCATTTTCAATTTTTCCATTATTTTCTTGATAAGTTTTTAGTATGTGAAATTCAAGATTCTCAACTCTTTGTTTGAGGTCTTGATGTTCAATTAAGTTTTGTTTTAAGAAATTTATTTCTTGCCTTTGAGTATTAATTTCTTTATGAAGGTCTGGAATTGTCAGGTGAGGAGGAACATTTTGTTCTCTTAATCTGTCTAAAACAGTTTTAATACTAAATTGTTCAGGTAAAGTATGTATTGTAGCTTTTCCTTTTTTATTACCTTTATTTATAGTCTGGATTTTTTCAAAATATTTATTTTTTAATTCTTCATCTTTAAGATCTTTAAACATTTCTAATACTAATTCTTCTGGGGCAGAGAGCATGTTTAAGGATAAAGAAGAAGAGGCAGATTCATACTAAATTTCACTATCAAATATTTTGCAATGACATGTATCAGAAGAATTGTCTGTTTCTGATGTTACTAAGGATCCCTTTAAAATAGTTTTTAATTCATTTTCGGTTTTAACCTTTTATTGTGGGCAATCAGGGGCTATATGGCCTTTTTCTTTGCAATTATAGCACTGTATTTCCTTTTGTTTTTGTTTATGGTAAGAAGATGGTTTTTCTTTTGTAAAAGATTTGTTCGTTTCTTTATAAGGATTGCGATGAAAGGATTTTTTATGATATCTTCGTGAGGGCATATAATATCGTGGTGTTACAAATTGTTTAGATTTTCTTTTTTGGTAATTTCTTTTTAAATTGTTCTTTTTCTTTCGGCTAGAAGGACTAATTAAAGGTTCCATGCGAAATTGATAACAGAAATCTCCATGTTCATATTTGCTGATACTTTTTTGATTTTCAATTTTTCGTTTGAGTTTGATATCATTGCATAATGAAAATCCAACTTTCTTAATTTTTTGGATTAAATCTCCAAATGTATACATAGCATAATTCAAATTTCCGTAATTTTCGGATATCAATTCTTCTCTAACCTTTTCTGCAAAAAGTTTAGGAAGACCTGATATAAATTTTTCTTTCCAGAATTCTGAATTGCTTAAATCAATTGTATAAAGTTTTGATAAGAAAACATCTTTATACCAACGAAAATCAGATAATGTTGGGCATGATAAATTAATTAATTGAGTTTTTAATTTTTCTTCTACATTCATATAATTTCCAGCAAAATGTTTAATTATATTGCTAATAAGCATATAAATGGAATTAGAGATCATTTGTCCGTGAGGAGTAATGATAGGGTTTCCGGATGGATCTCTTTTTACGGCATTTAGAATAGCTTGTCTTTCTATATCTGATAAATATTTTTCCCACCAACTATTTAATTGTCCAGTAAATCCAATGACAACTGCATTTGCTGCATGTTTGTGATCATTACCGGTAGCTATGATAGTAGAAGCATATATCATCATCTGCTGGCATACTTGGATGATTTGATATTCAAATAATCCGTCTACACTCCATTCATATATTGATGAGCTTTCAAATTTAAGACCATTTAAAGTAGCTTGTTCTTCGAATTGAAGATCAACTGGAGTTGGTCGTGGATAATTATTTCTTGTTTTAGCTGTAGTAACAGTTGGTTTTTGTCTTTTAAATATTTTATTGAGTTAAAGAGATTCTTGATGGTTTTGATCATCTTGATGTTCCTCTTGAGAATTTTCTTCAGAATCTATGGCTTCAGAATCGGAGCCAGAATTAGAGTTTTTAAAAGTTGAGCCTAAAACATTTATAGATTTTTCAGCTTTTTGATCTTTATTTTCTTGAAGTTTTATGTTAGTAAAATTGTGTGATAATTGAGTAATGAGTTCATCAGAAAATTTTAAAGGTTTCTATTCTAACTTTATATCCTTTAGGATTTCACCCTGAAAACCTAAAGTTTGTGTCTTAATTACTTTTTGAGAAGAGGATGCTTCATGGATTTTGAAAATAGTTTCTACTTTATCTTCAATTCTATTGGTTTCTTGGCCAATAGTATGAAGGTTAATATTTGTATAGTTATGTTGTTTTAAAATATGACATAAGTCTGATTTGTAAACAAAGTCAAATTTTCCTTTATCTCATTGGATTTTTGCAACATCTTTTATGGGTACGGCTGAGGTGTCTTTATAAATGATTTGATGTAAAGGAGGATGTATAGATTCTTCAGTTCTTTAAGGAGAAGAACTAATTGAAGCTATAATCCATGATGAACTTAATTTTGTTATCATATTTATAGATAAATCTTTAATATTATATCTTTTCTTCATGGTTAATTTAAGCCAATCAAAGAAATAAATGTTTCTTTCATTATCACACATATATTTATACCACTTTTCTTTTAAGAAGTCTTTATGCTCTGGAGAAATATTTTTAAAGAAAGCTTTTGTCAAAGGATAAGCGGCTAAATTCTTTTTTAACATTTCTTTATCAATTTCAAAACTTTTAATAACATTTATATTAAAATCAGCTTCTGAGGGATTGTATGTATGAGATGGAGAAGCTTGATAAGAAGGATAAACGAGTGCTGTAGGCCTCAAATCTATATGAGGTGTAGAACTAGAAGCAAGAGGCGGTTCCTGTATGGAAGATCCTACAACAGAAGGAGGATGAGAATAAGACTTTTTAGAGGGTTGATAAACTGTAGGAGTTGTATTTCGAAAATCTGTTTGGAAATTTATTTCAACACTTCCATCTTCATGCTCAATATGTTTTCAATCTCTTGATTTTCTTTAGATTTTTCTGGTTGAGCATCTTCGAAAAGCCATTTACTTGATAAATTAATATCATTCCATTAGATGAGTTTAGGAATATTAACTTTATTTTTTAAATTGGTTTGGAATATGGCAGTCATACCTCTGGCTTGATTAGCATAGGCTATGCCTGGAACAACTAAATTCATGAGTTTATAATAAACTCTATAAACGAGGGCGAGATTTTGATTATGAGGATTCATATCAAAACCTTTTGTCTGGATGGTTAAAGTGAGGGCTTCATGTGTACCTGGATCTGTAAGAGAAACAGAGAAACTGGGAAAACAGTTGAAGAAAGTAGGGCCATTAGCCAAAATTGATTCAACCATTCCTATTAATGAATCACTGAATTTTTTATGTCTTGTATCTTGAACATACATGAGAGCTTCTGTTCTCAGTCCAAGTCTTGTTAGAGGCTTTAGAGCAACTTGCACCAAGCTAAAATGGATATAATTATATGTTTTAGCATATTCTTGTATTTCTTGGGGTTTAATTAAAGAAAGATGCTGAAAATTGCTAGTAATGGATTCAGTTCATTCCATAGTTTTTATTTTATAACTTGATTTTAATTGAAAACTTCCCATTTTATAAACTTCATGTTTTTGAACAGTTGGAATTGTCCAGTCACAAATAACTTGATCTAAATCATCATAGCCAATTTCTTCACTATTTTTAATAGACATGGAAGATAAGGAATTTGATGATGAGGAAGAAGAAAGTACAATCTTCTTAATAAGCTTAGCCATAATTTGTGTTACCGAGTTATTTTAACCAAATCCACCACGAGTATCTAACGCTTTGAGGATTTACACACCAACAACACGCCTTAAAATGCCTTCACACGGCTTAACAACGACGATAACAATGGCTACTTCTGCGCTCCGGGCGGAATATGATTAAAATTTCTCAATAATAACAAACACACAACTAAATATTAAGACTTTTGACTCTCTTACTTCTGAATCAGCAATTCCTTAAACAACAACAGTAAAGCACAACATAACCAAAATAAGTGAAGAAATACTCACAAAGCAACTTTATTGATAATCAAAACTGATTACAAGTGGACTTGATGACACACTCCCGGGGGCCAACTTGGCTCTGATACCAAAATGGGACGGAAGGGTGGAGGGTGTATGGGAAGAGATGGATGGATTGAATTTTTAGACTGGTTTCCAACTGTTGGATTTACACATAGTCAGATGTGTCTATTTATAGTGACTCGAAATTGAATTTACATTTCATTTCACTTGGATTGCATTTGCATTTACATTTCATTTGCTATTCATGCTCACGCTGAATTTAATGTTCGATATTGTAAGGCTACTTGCATGATTCTTCTTTTCTGCTGTAGAATATCCATGGTATTGCATGTGGCACTCTCTTGAAGTATTACTTTACATGCTTTTGACATGTGTGTATGTGTTTGCATTGGAGATGAAATATTTTTGTCTTCATACTTGATAATTGTCCCATATCTTGCACTTTCTTCAGCTTTGACTTTTTAGTTTATACAAAAGGAGCTTTTGATGTTGGCTTTAGCCACTTTTGTTGGCTTTTGGGTACTTGTTTTTGAATATTTAATGCTTTAAGTCGGGATGAAAAGTGCTGATAAGTCCCGAGGCAACACGTGGTTGCTTTTGTGACTTATTCTTGGGCACGGGTCCTTGCTTGATAAGGATGCATTGAACAATTAATTTTCAGGATGACTGTTGGAGATCTTCATAATTGCACCAAGATACTTTGTGGAAAATTGAGTGGCATTGGACTGCATATGTCTGGAGGAAAGGAAGCTTATTCTTGCAAGGATACTGTCATCTCTGCATCATTTTCTGCTTCATCATGCCAGTTATTATTTCGTATTTCACCATGAAATAACTGGATTAATTCTTCACGAGATTTTTCTAAAATGTCAAAAGAAATATCTTCATAGGCATTGAGGATTTGATTTAATTCATTATGTCCAGATTTAGAAGGATGCTGTATAACTATAGTTTGTTCTACAAGGTTGTCAACAATACAGACTACTCTCCGACCGTCACACCAAACATATCTATATGTGCTTGCAAATTCGAGATGTCCTTTTAAATTGAGAAATCTTTGATATTGATCAGAGGTTGGATCATAATTCTGAAGACGCTCTAAGCTATATTCCCTTGTAGCAACTTCATGAGATTCATACCACTGCGGTGGATAATTAAACAGAAGATGTTCGTAATCATTTAAAGAGGGAATGAATTTCTTGCAAATTAAATCTCCTTCTTCAAAATTCATGATGCTCCATAATTGATAAGGTTGATAAAACCGGATTTCAGATCTTTCTCCCAAACTTGATGAAATTGTGATGAGAAGTTGTCTATTTGTGACTCCAAGGCTGCAAAGGGCATGGCGCACGATTGCAGGGAGCTGCTGCATTAATTCAAAATCATTTTTGGATAAAGAAAATCTTTAGACTAAACTATGTTCGATATAGGAGATGTCAACTTCATGTGATGGCAGGAACAACTTGGGAAAGCCAGTTGCCCAGCTGATAAATTGAGCTTTGCGCATTAAGCTCTCCTTGATCTGACAAGAAAGAGTTTTTTCTCTTATTCTTGCAATAATAACATTTGGAAGGGTTGTGTTAACCTTTTCCAGGAGCTTGATTCTGGATGTTTTTTCATCAGCATAAGTAGATAACAGTGCTCTTTGATGGAGGTTATGGCATATGAGAATTTGGCTTTCTAAATCCTTAATATGGTTTGCAAGTTTGGATAGGGTTTTTCTAGTATTTGTTCTTTTATCGGAAAGGATGGCACCCCAATGAGCATTGACAAGGTCTTGAGAAGTGATAGATAATCCTGAATTGAAAAACGGGATGGTCATTTGTTGGGATGTCGATATGGAGGAAGAGCTGGATTCATGAAGAGGGGCTTTGCTTTTGCGAGAACTTGATGCCATAGTGACAAAGAGACCCTAGATAAGGAGTTGAACTAAAAATCTAGATATGGGATTAAATGGCAAAATTTGAAATGAAGTTATCGGAGAGATAATTTATTTTATTTGAGACTGGATATTTGATTATTCGAATTCAAAAATTAATTCTTTATTATTTATGACAGTTTTAAGGCCGGTTGAATCAATTTGAAAAGGCTGTAAAATTTGTAGAAAAGGATTTCCAAGGATAACATCATTGTTTAAATCCTTTCCTAGAAAGAAATTTGTCTTGATGTGTATTTCGTTTTTACAGATATAAACATCATTTCATTTGTATCTGATAAGGAGTTTTTTATTAGCCGTAGCTAGATTGAATTTATTTTTTGTTTTTAGATAATATTTTCTCGGGATTAATCCTTCCCTTATGACATTGACATCTGCGCCACTATCAAGTAATCACAGGGTCTTAATAGAGAATTTTTTGATCTGAATTGTGACTTGGGTTTTCCATTTTTGAAATGGATTTCTGGATAAAAAATTGATGAAATTTTTTAAATTGTCATCAAAGTTTTCTTGATTTTCAATGTCATTATAATCTTCGTCATTTTCAATTTTTCCATTATTTTCTTGATAAGTTTTTAGTATGTGAAATTCAAGATTCTCAACACTTTGTTTGAGGTCTTGAAGTTCAATTAAGTTTTGTTTTAAGAAATTTATTTCTTGCCTTTGATTATTAATTTCTTTATGAAGGTCTGGAATTGTCAGGTGAGGAGGAACATTTTGTTCTCTTAATCTGTCTAAAACAGTTTTAATATTAAATTGTTCAAGTAAAGTATGTATAGTAGCTTTTCCTTTTTTATTGCCTTTATTTATAGTCTGGATTTTTTCAAAATATTTATTTTTTAATTCTTCATCTTTAAGATCTTTAAACATTTCTAGTACCAATTCTTCAGGAGTAGAGAGCATGTTTACGGATAAAGAAGAAGAAGCGGATTCATACTGAATTTCACTATCAAATATTTTGCAATGACATGTATTAGAAGAATTGTCTGTATCTGATGTTACTAAGGATCCTTTTAAAATAGTTTTTAATTCTTTTTCGCTTTTAACCTTTAATTGTGGGCAATCAGGGGCTATATGGCCTTTTTCTTTGCAATTATAGCACTGTATCTCTTTTTGTTTTTATTTATGGTAAGAAGAAGATGGTTTTTCTTTTGTAAAAGATTTGTTTGTTTCTTTATAAGGATTGCGATGAAAGAATTTTTTATGATAGCTTCGTGAGGGCATATAATATCGTGGTGTTGCAGATTGTTTAGATTTTCTTTGGTGGTAATTTCTTTTTAAATTGTTCTTTTTCTTTTGGCTCGAAGGACCAATAAATGGCTCCATGCCAAATTGATAACAGAAATCACCAAGTTCATATTTCTTGATTCTTTTTTGATTTTCAATTTGCCGTTTGAGTTTGATTTCATTACACAATGAAAATCCAACTTTATTAATTTTTTTGGATTAAATCTCCATATGTATACATAGCATAATTCAAATTTCCATAATTGTTGGATATTAACTCTTCTCTAACCTTTTCTGCAAAAAGTTTAGGAAGACCTGAAATAAAATTTTCTTTCCAGAATTCTGAATTGCTTGAATCAATTGTATAAAGTTTTGATAAGAAAACATCTTTATACCAACGAAAATCAGATAATGTTGGGCATGATAAATTAATTAATTGAGTTTTTAATTTTTCTTCTACATTCATATAATTTCCAACAAAATGTTTAATTATATTGCTAATAAGCATATAAACGGAATCAGGGATCATTTGTCCTTGAGGGGTAATGATAGGATTTCCGGATGGATCTCTTTTTACTGCATTTAGAATATCTTGTCTTTCTATATCTGATAAATATTTTTCCCACCAGCCATTTAATTGTCCAGTAAATCCAAGGACAACTGTATTTGCTGCATGTTTGTGATCATTACCGGCAGCTATGATAGTAGAAGCATATATCATCATTTGCTGGCATACTTGGATGATTTGATTTTCAGATAATCCGTCTACACTCTATTCATATTTTGATGAGCTTTCAAATTTAAGACCATATAAAGTAGCTTGTTCTTCGAATTGAAGATCAACTGGAGTCGGTCGTGGATAATAATTTCTTATTTTAACAGTAGTAACAATTGGTTTTTTGTCTTTTAAATATTTTATTGAGTTGTAGAGAGTCTTGATGGTTTTGATCATCTTGATGTTCTTCTTGAGAATTTTCTTCAGAATCTATGGCTTCGGAATCGGAGCCAGAATTAGAATTTTTAGAAGTTGAGCCTAAAACATTTATAGATTTTTTAGCTTTTTGATCTTTATTTTCTTAAAGTTTAATGTTAGTAAAACTGTGTGATAATTGATTAATGAGTTCATCAGAAAATTTTAAAGGTTTCTTTTCTAACTTTATAACCCTTAGCATTTCACCCTGAAAACCTAAAGTTTGTGTCTTAATTACTCTTTGAGAAGAGGATGCTTCATGGATTTTGAAAATAGATTCTACTTTATCTTTAATTCTATTGGTTTGTTGGCCAATAGTATGAAGGTTGATATTTGTATAATTATTTTGTTCTAAAATATGACATAAGTCTGATTTGTAAACAAAGTCAGATTTTCCTTTATCTCCTTGGATTTTTGCAACATCGTTTTTGGGTACGGCTGAGGTGTCTTTATAAATGATCTGATGTGAAGGAGGATGTATAGATTCTTCAGTTCTTTGGGGAGAAGAACTGGTTGAAGCTATAATCCATGATGAACTTAATTTTGTTATCATATTGATGGATAAATCTTCAATATTATATCTTTTCTGCATGGCTAATTTAAGCCAATGAAAGAAATAAATGTTTCTTTCATTATCATACATATATTTGTACCATTTTTCTTTTAAGAAGTCTTCATGTTCTGGAGAAATATTTTTAAAGAAAGCTTTTGTCAAAGGATATGCGGCTAAATTCTTTTTTAACATTTCTTTTTCAATTTCAAAACTTTCAATAACATTTATATTGAAATCGGATTCTGAAGGATTATATGTATGAGATGGAGAAGTTTGATAAGAAGGATAAACAAGTTCTGTAGGCCTCGAATTTTTATGAGGTAGTTCCTGTATGGAAGAGCCTACAACAAAAGGAGGATGAGAATAAGACTTTTTAGAGGGTTGATAAACTGTAGGAGTTGTATTTCGAAAATTTGTTTGGAAATTTATTTCAACACTTCCATCTTCATGTTTAATTATATTTTCAATGTCTTGATTTTCTTTGGGTTTTACTGGTTGAGCATTTTCTAAAAGCCATTTACAGATAAATTAATATCATTCTATTGGATGAGTTTGGGAATATTAACTTTATTTTTTAAATTGGTTTGGAATAAGGTAGTCATACCTTTGGCTTGATTAGAATAGGCTATGCCTGGAACAACTGAATTCATGAGTTTATAATAAACTCTATAAACGAGGGCGAGATTTTGATTATGAGGATTCATATCAAAACCTTTTGTCTGGATGGCTAAAGTGAGGGCTTCATGTGCACCTGGATCTGTAAGAGAAACAGAGAAATTAGGAAAACTGTTGAAGAAAGTAGGGCCATTAGCCAAACTTGATTCAACCATTCCTATTAATTAATCAATGAATTTTTTATGTCTTGTATCTTGAACATACATGAGAGCTTCTGTTCTCAGTCCAAGTCTTGTTAGAGGCTTTTGAGCAACTTGCCCCAAGCCAAAATGGATATAATTATATGTTTTAGCATATTCTTGTAATTCTTGGGGCTTAATTAAAGAAAGATGCTAAATATTGCTAGTAATGGATTCAGTTCGTTCAATAGTTTTTATTTTATAACTTGATTTTAATTGAAAACTTCCCATTTTATAAACTTCATGTTTTTGAACAATTGGAATTGTCCAGTCACAAATAACTTGATTTAAATCATCATAGCTAATTTCTTCACTATTTTTAATAGACATGAAAGATAAGGAATTTGATGATGAGGAAGAAGAAAGTACAAGCTTCTTAATAAGCTTAGCCATAATTTGTATTACCGAGTTATTTTAACCAAATCCACCACGAGTATCTAACGCTTTGAGGATTTACACACCAACAACACGCCTTAAAACGCCTTCACACAGCTTAACAACGGCGATAACAATGGCTACCTCTGCGCTCCGGGCGGAATATAATTAAAATTTCTTAATACTAACAAACACACAACTAAGTATTAAGACTTTTGACTCTCTTACTTCTGAATCAACAATTCCTTAAACAACAATAGTAAAGCACAACATAACCAAAATAAGTGAAGAAATACTCACAAAGCAACTTTATTGATAATCAAAACTGATTACAAGTGGACTTGATGACACACTCCCGGGGGCCAACTTGGCTCTGATACCAAAATGGGACAGAAGGGTGGAGGGTGTATGGGAAGAGATGGACTTAATTCTTGGGACGGAAGGGTGGAGGGTGTATGGGAAGAGATGGACTTAATTTTTGGACTGAATTTTTGGATAGGACTGGTTTCCAACTGTTGTCTTGGCAAGCAGCTGGACATGCCTCTTTATAGTTATTTCAAACTTAATTTACATTTCATTACAACTTTATTTCAAATGTGTTTACATTTCATTTACTGTATGCTGAGAAGCTGCTGCATGTAGTGTTGCTGGCGCTAGATTCCATGAGTCTGAATTGAAGGGGCAAGATGGCATACGTGTTACGTTTCCATACAGTTATGGATATGCATGTTAGCACCAGTAGTGGTTATTGGATAACTTCATGGAGCAAGCTGCAATTGTTGACTTTTTCTTTGAATAAGAGCCTTTGAACCGTGGTAAGCTTCTTATCTTCATGAATAAGGATGTCCTTGTTTTGTACTTTATAGATAAAGACGCTTTATGGCAATGGTGGTGATGGAACTTTAGATAAGTGCACCACGTGGTCTTCTTCTGGAAGATAAGGATGCAGTAATTATTTTTCTGGAAGATAAGGATGCAGTAATTATTTCACTGTATAACAGGTGTCAATATCAGAAGCTCTATGCGGGCAAGGATTCTTTCATTTATTCATCATCTTTATCTTCATCTTTCTCTTCATCAGTCGAGGCCAACTTGGCTCTGATACCAAAATGGGACGGAAGGATGGAGGGTGTATGGGAAGAGATGGATTGGATTTTAGATAGGACTGGTTTCCAACTGTTGTTTTGACAAGCAGCTGGACATGCCTACTTATAGTAATTACATTCTGCATTTACATTTCATGGCAATTGGATTTCATTAGCATTTACATTTCCTTTACTGTATTTGCACGTGGCTCAGGCGCTAGATGTTTATCTGTGACTGACGAATTTTGCATTGTTTAGGAGCAGGCGTGAATCTTGCGTTATACATGTCGCTGGAGGACGTGTTCCCGCTTTATCCAAAGCTTGAGGATGTGATACGTGTCGCTGTAGGACGGGTTCCCACTTTATATGAAGCTTGTGTGTGGGATAGCCTATTTGTAGGCTTTGTACTTTGTTATTATTTTATCCAAAGCATTTGGTTATCCGTTCCTTTTAGCCATTTTGTTGACTTTAGTTGTACTTTTTTCTTGATTTTTAATTCAAAAAGGCTTTATGAAGTCCGTAGGAAAAGTTGCCGATAAGAACTAAAGGGAGCACATGGTTGCTGTACTTAGATGATGTCATGTTTTTTATGGCGACTGCTCTTTTGGAGATGCTTCCGGAGTGGGGAATAGAGCTGATAAACAACATCACTTTAGTCTGTATAGGATACTTTGTGGAAAATTGAGAGGCTTGATAAGGCGGATGTCTTGTCGAGACTTATTTTTTCCCTTTTATTCGGATAGAGATGAATCCTTCATTATCACTTTTTATCTCTTCTGCATCGGTATCCGCTACAGGAGCAATAGTTTCAAAGGGATTATCATCAGCCCAGAGATGATGTAGCTGGTGACCGAAGCTTAATGGCGAGTTTTCAAAGGATCTTTCTTTCTGTATTTGTTCCATAATCTCTTTTTGGAGATCTTTTTTGAGCTGAAGTAGATCTGCCGCTGCAAGAAGAGTAGGAGAAGAGGCTGAACATGAATTCATTTGTTTGTCTAGAATACTGGATAGAGGAGGCCTTTCTTTTTCCTTTTCAGGAGTTCTGTGTATTTCTGAAAAGGAAGGCTTTAGAGCTTGATCAACAGAATATTACTGCAGGATTGTCGTATAATCAAATTGATGCCAGAATCTGATATACATGACTCTAGATAGAATCGGTGGACTGAAGTCCATTTCTTTATAAAAATTCCATTTCAGGATCCATGGGATTTCATGCTTGCAATAGAATTGCATGGTGACATAAGGTTCTGTTGCTAGCTCTAAATATTGATAAAGGCTTTTTTCTTCTGTTTTGAGAGAGGCTTTATATGCTACATAATAGGATTCATAAATAGGAAGAAGAGCTTGAGGAAGGAGATCTTTAGTGGCTCCGTATGGTATCCAAAATTGTGTAAAAAACCACATAGGTATTTTATGGAAGTTGGATTTAAACCGAATAAACTAGGAATGCTGGAAGGATGGATTTTGATAACAGAGAATAGTTTCCCAAGCGGAAATATAGTCATAATAATTAAAGATGAGGTCTGAATCAATTCTTTGAGGCATATGAAGAGGTTGTCCCCAATCATCTGCTGAGAGGATATGCATAATCTTGATTTTTGAATATAGGATGTTAATATGGGATGGTAAAGCATTTAAATATGAGTTTTTAAAACCATCAGTATGGTCTATAGTGCAGCTGCCAGTTCTGATAAAGATTTGCTCATATGTTTTATAATCAAGGGGTTGAAAAAAGAAATGGTCGGGAGCGAATAGGGTCTGGATAATATGTTCCATAGGAAAGGTTTCTGTATAAAATGTGTCATCTAAAGTAAACATTCTTAATGGTGGTCTTGGGATAAAATATTGGTTTTGAGACGCTTGAGGTTTTCTGGATGTAGAGCTTGAAGGGTTTTGAAATTGAGGAATATTAGAATTGTGGGTTGCTCCCCATCTTTCAAGATAATTGCCACTGGGTTTTCTGGATATAGGTGGATAAGCTTTATCAGTAGGGGACCTAAAAGGTCTAATCTGCTGAGGCCTCATTTTTTGCCCCTGTAAAAACTCACGAGATAAAAAGTCAGGAAGGCAATTATTTTTGCCTGCAATATACTCAATGTCAAAATCAAATATAGCTAATAAAGCTTGCCAGCGAACAAAGATTTGATTAGCAGCAAGACTTTTAACATCTTTTTCTAAAATTTCTTTAGCAAATTTACAATCTATTGTTAGTAAGAATTTTTTATTTAATAAATCACTTTGGAACTTCATTATACTATTGAATATGGATAGGATTTCCTTTCTAATAGTTGAGTAATTCTGTTGTGTGGGTGTCCATGTTCCAGATGTGAAACGAAGGATTTCTTCTTTTCCAAGAGGATTTTGTTGTAGGAGAATGCCACCAAAACCTACTTTAGAGGCATCGGTTTGAACTATTTTTAATAAATCTGGATGAGGGATAGTTAAGCAAGGTAAATTTTTTACTTTTTGCTTGATCTTTTGGACAGCTTTTGTATGGGCAGGTGGCCATTCTGCTGGATGTTTTGCCAAACAGAGCTGCAATAATTTTCTTTCCATTGCAAGATCTTTATAAAAATCAGAGACGTAATTAAGGCAGCCAAGAAAACGTTGTAATTGTTCTTTATTCAAAATTTCATCAGGAAATTGAGAGGCAAACTTAATGACTCATTGAACTGGAGAAATAGTTCCTTTTTGAATTATAAAACCAAGAAATTGAATTTCTGTTTGAAAAAGCTTCATTTTCTTTTGAGATAAAACAAGTCCATTCTTGATAATAACTTTTTTGAAAATATTTAAATGTTTCCAATGGTCACAAATAGATTTTGAAAACACAAGAATGTCATCGATATGGACTAGTGTAAAATCTTGATATGGATTAAAAATATCATTCATAATTCTTTGAAATTCGAAAGGAGCATTTTTCAAGCCAAATGGCATAACGTTCCATTCGTAATGGCCAAATGGGACTGTAAAAGCAGTTTTATATCTATCTGCGGGGGTAATTTGAATTTGCCAAAATCCTGATTTAAGATCAAATTTGGAAAAATGGAAGGCATCAGCTAGACGATTAATTAGATCAGTTTTATTTGGCACTGGATATCTTATGGATTTCAAAACTTTATTTAAAGGCTTATAATTGATAACAAGATAGGGGACACCACGTTCTTGTTTAGGCGCTTTATTTACATAAAACGCAGCACAACTCCGAGGGGATTGTGATTTTTGAATAAGCTTTTTATCAAGAAGATCATTGATTTCTTTTGTACATAATTGGACAAGATCTTTATTCATCCGAATAGGACGAGCTTTGGTAGGAATTTGGGATTCATCAAAATTATCAATATATGGAAGAGAAACTGTGTGGTGTTTCCTGTGCCAAAAGGCGAAATGAAGGTCAGAACAACATTCTTTTTCAAGAGATTTTTTAAATTGTATTAACTCATTTTGAAATTCTGGTTTTTGTAACCCTTCTTCTATTCTTAGAGAATTCAGATCTTCCTGAAGATAGGCAATTTGTTTTTCTTTATATGAGATTTGATTTTGGATAATATTAATACGTTGCATGGGAATTGACTCAACAAAATCAAAAAGTAATTCTTTATTGTCTTTCATAGTTTTAAGGCCTGATGAATCAATTTAAAAAGGCTGTAAAAGTTGTAGAAAGAGATTCCCAAGGATAACATCATTATTTAAATTCTTTCCTAAAAGACAGTTAGTTTTTATGCACGTTCCATTTTTACAGATATGGACACTATTTACATTATAATGAATATGAAGTTTATAATTAGCAGTTGCTAGGCTGAGTTTATTTTTGGTTTTTTTTATAATATTTTGTTGGGACTAATCCTTCTCTGATTAAATTAACATCTGCGCCACTATCTAGTAAGCAGAGTGCTTTAATAGAGAAGTTCTTGATCTTAATTGTAATTTGAGTTTTCCACGGTTGGAGTGGATTTTTTGTTACAGAATTTACAAACTTTCTCTCAAAGTTTTCTTGTTGCTTTATATTATCTTTATCCTTTTGAAATTCGAGATTCTCAAAACGTTGTTTAAGTTCTTGAAGTTCATTTAAGTTTTGTTTCAATTCTTTTATTTCTTGCTTTTGATTATTAATTTCTTTATAAATATCTTGCAGAGATATATGAGGAAGAGCTTTTTGCTTCCTTAATACATTTTTCATGTTAAGCTATTTAGATACACTTGGAATAGAAGATTTTTCTTTTTTATTTGCTTTGGTTATTTTTTGTATTTTCTCAAAATATTTATTTCTTAATTTTTCTTCTTTGAGGTCTTTAAACATTTCTAAAAGCATGTCTTCTTGGGCTGAAAGAGCGTTTAAGGAGAACAAAGGAGAGGAATACGTGTTATCAGACTGAAATGAGGAATTTGTATGACATAAGTCAAAGACCGATTTACCTTTATCTCCTTGGATTTTTGCAACATCTTTTATGGGTACGGCTGAAGTATCTTTATAAATAATTTGATGTAGAGGAAGATGTATAGATTCTTCAGTTCTTTGAGGAGAAGAACTGGTTGAAGCTATAATCCATGATGAACTTAATTTTGTTATCACATTTATGGATAAATCTTCAATATTATACCTTTTCTTCATGGCTAATTTAAGCCAATCAAAGAAATAAATGTTTCTTTCATTATCATACATATATTTGTACCATTTTTCCTTCAAGAACTCTTTATGTTCTGGAGAAATATTTTTAAAGAAAGCTTTTGTCAAAGGATGAGCGGCTAAATTCTTTTTTAACATCTCTTTTTCAATTTCAAAACTTTCAGTAATATTTATATTGAAATCGGATTCTAAAGGATTGTATATATGAGATGGAGAAGCTTGATAAGAAGGATAAACAAGTCCTGTAGGCCTCAAATTTATATGAGGTGGTTCCTGTATGGAAGAGCATACAACAGAAGGAGGATGAGAATAAGACTTTTTAGAGGGTTGATAAACTGTAGGAGTTGTATTTCGAAAATTTGTATGGAAATTTATTTCAACACTTCCATCTTCATGTTTAATTATATTTTCAATGTCTTGATTTTCTTTGGGTTTTACTGGTTGAGCATTTTCTAAAAGCCATTTACGGATAAATTAATATCATTCTATTGGATGAGTTTGGGAATATTAACTTTATTTTTTAAATTGGTTTGGAATAAGGTAGTCATACCTCTGGCTTGATTAGAATAGGCTATGCCTAGAACAACTGAATTCATGAGTTTATAATAATCTCTATAAACGAGGGTGAGATTTTATTATGAGGATTCATATCAAAACCTTTTGTCTGGATGGCTAAAGTGAGGGCTTCATGTGCACCTGGATCTGTAAGAGAAACAGAGAAATTGGGAAAACAGTTGAAGAAAGTAAGGCCATTAGCCAAACTTGATTCAACCATTCCTATTAATGAATCACTGAATCTTTTATGTCTTGTATCCTGAACATACATGAGAGCTTCTGTTCTTAGTCCAAGTCTTGTTAGAGGCTTTAGAGCAACTTGCACCAAGCCAAAATGGATATAATTATATGTTTTAGCATATTCTTGTATTTCTTGGGGCTTAATTAAAAAAAGATGTTGAATATTGCTAGTAATGGATTCAGTTAGTTCAATAGTTTTTATTTTATAACTTGATTTTAATTGAAAAGTTCCCATTTTATAAACTTCATGTTTTTGAACAGTTGGAATTGTCCAGTCACAAATAACTTGATCTAAATCATCATAGCTAATTTCTTCACTATTTTTAATAGACATAGAAGATAAGGAATTTGATGATGAGGAAGAAGAAAGTACAAGCTTCTTAATAAGCTTAGCCATAATTTGTATTACCGAGTTATTTTAACCAAATCCACCACGAGTATCTAACACTTTGAGGATTTACACACCAACAACATGCCTTAAAACGCCTTCACACGGCTTAACAACGGCGATAACAATGGCTACCTCTGCCCTCCTGGCGGAATATGATTAAAATTTCTCAATACTAACAAACACACAACTAAGTATTAAGACTTTTGACTCTCTTACTTCTGAATCAACAATTCCTTAAACAACAACAGTAAAGCACAACATAACCAAAATAAGTGAAGAAATACTCACAAAGCAACTTTATTGATAATCAAAACTGATTACAAGTGGACTTGATGACACACTCCCGGGGGCCACCTTGGCTCTAATACCAAAATGGGACGGAAGGGTGGAGGGTGTATGGGAAGAGATGGACTTAGTTTTTGGACTGAATTTTTGGATAGGACTGGTTTCCAACTGTTGTCTTGGTAAGCAGCTGGACATGCCTCTTTATAGTAATTTCAAACTTAATTTACATTTCATTACAACTTTATTTCAAATGTGTTTACATTTCATTTACTGTATGCTGAGAAGCTACTGCATGTAGTGTTGCTGGCGCTAGATTCCATGAGTCTGAATTGAAGCAGCAAGATGGCATATGTGTTACGTTTCCGTACGGTTATGGATATGCATGTTAGCACCAGTAGTGGTCATTGGATAACTTCATAGAGCAAGCCGCAATTGTTGACTTTTTCTTTGAATAAGAGCCTTTGAACCGTGGTAAGCTTCTTATCTTCATGAATAAGGATGTCCTTGTTTTGTACTTTATAGATAAAGACGCTTAATGGCAATGGTGGTGATGGAACTTTAGATAAGTGCACCACATGGTTTTCTTCTAGAAGATAAGGATGCAGTAATTATTTTTCTGGAAGATAAGGATGCAGTAATTATTTCACTGTATAACAGGTGTTATTATCGGAAGCTTTATGCGGGCAAGGATTCTTTCATTTATTCATCATCTTTATCTTCATCTTTGTCTTCATCAGTCGGGGCCAACTTAGCTCTGATACCAAAATGGGACGGAAGGATGGAGGGTGTATGGGAAGAGATAGACTAGATTTTAGATAAGACTGGTTTCCAACTGTTGTTTTGACAAGCAGCTGGACATGCCTATTTATAGTAATTACATTCTGCATTTACATTTCATGGCAACTGGATTTCATTAGCATTTACATTTCCTTTACTGTATTTGCACGTGGCTTGGGCGCTGGATGTTTATTTGTGACTGACGAATTTTGCACTGTTTAGGAGCAGGCGTGAATCTTGCGTTATACATGTCGCTGGAGGACGTGATACGTGTCGCTGGAGGACGTGTTCCCGCTTTATCCAAAGCTTGTATGTGGGATAGCCTATTTTTAGGCTTTGTACTTTGCTATTATTTTATCCAAAGCATTTGGTTATCCGTTCCTTTTAGCCATTTTGTTGACTTTAGTTGTACTTTTTTCTTGATTTTTAATTCAAAAAGGCTTTATGAAGTCCGTAGGAAAAGTTGCCGATAAGAACTAAAGGGAGCACATGGTTGCTGTACTTAGATGATGTCATGTTTTTTATGGCGACTGCTCTTTTGGAGATGCTTCCGGAGTGGGGAATAGCACTAATAAACAAGATCACTTTAGTCTGTATAGGATACTTTGTGGAAAATTGAGTGGCTTGATAAGGCGGATGTCTTGTCGAGACTTATTTTTTCCCTTTTCTTCGGATAGAGATGAATCCTTCATTATCACTTTTTATCTCTTCTGCATCGGTATCTGCTTCAGGAGCAATAGTTTCAAAGGGATTATCATCAACCCAGAGATGATGTAGCTGGTGACCGAAGCTTAATGGCGAGTTTTCAGAGGATCTTTCTTTCTGTATTAGTTCCAGAATCTCTTTTTGGAGATCTTTTTTGAGCTGAAGTAGATCTGCCACTGCAAGAAGAGCAGGAGAAGAGGCTGAACATGAATTCATTTGTTTGTCTGGAATACTGGATAGAGGAAGCCTTTCTTTTTCTTTTTTAGGAGTTCTGAGAATCTCTGAAAAGGAAGGCTTTAGAGCTTGATCAGCAGAATATTACTGCAGGATTGTCGTATAATCAAATCGATGCCAGAATTTGATAGACATGACTCTAGATAGAACTGGTGGACTGAAGTCCATTTCATTATAAAAATTCCATTTCAGGATCCATGGGATTTCATGCTTGCAATAGAATTTCATGGTGACATAAGGTTCTGTTGCTAGCTGTAAATATTGATAAAGGCTTTTTTCTTCTGTTTTGAGAGAGGCTTTATATGCTACAGAATAGGATTCATAAATAAGAAGAAGAGCTTGAGGAAGGAGATCTTTAGTGGCTCCGTATGGTATCCAAAATTGTGTAAAAAACAACATAGGTATTTTTTGGAAGTTGGATTTAAACCGAATAAACCAGGAATGATGGAAGGATGGATTTTGATAACAGAGAATGGCTTCCCAAGCGGAAATATAGTCATAATAATTAAAAATGAGGTCTGAATCAATTCTTTGAGGCATATGAAGAGGTTGTCCCCAATCGTCTGCTGAGAGGATATGCATAATCTTGATTTTTGAATATAGGATGTTAATATGGGACGGTAAAGCATTTAAATATGAGTTTTTAGAACCATCAGTATGGTCTATAGTGCAGCTGCCAGTTCGGATAAGGATTTGCTCATATGTTTTATAATCAAGGGGTTGAAAAAAGAAATGGTCGGGAGCGAATAGGGTCTAGATAATATGTTCCATAGGAAAGTTTTCTATATAAAATGTGTCATCTAAAGTAAACATTCTTAATGGTGGTTTTGGGATAAAATATTGGTTTTGAGACGCTTGAGGTTTTCTGGATGTAGAGCTTGATGGGTTTCGAAATTGAGGAATATTAGAATTGTAGGTTGCTTCCCATTTTTCATGATAATTGCCACTGGGTTTTCTGGATATAGGTGGATAAGCATTATCAGTAGGAGACCTAAAAGGTCTAATCTGCTGAGGCCTCATTCTTTTGTCCCTGTAAAAACTCACGAGATAAAAAGTCAGGAAGGCAATTATTTTTGCCTGCAATATACTCAATGTCAAAATCAAATATAGCTAATAAAGCTTGCCAGCGAGCAAAGATTTGCTTAGCAACAAGATTTTTAACATCTTTTTTTAAAATTTCTTTAGCAGATTTACAATCTATTCTTAATAAGAAATTTTAATTTAATAAATCACTTTGGAACTTCATTATACTATTGACTATGGATAGGATTTCCTTTTTAATAGTTGAATAATTCTGTTGTGTGGGTATCCATGTTCCAGATGTGAAACGAAGGATTTCTTCTTTTCCAAGAGCATTTTGTTGTAGGAGAATGCCACCAAAACCTATTCAGAGGCATCGGTTTGAACTATTTTTAATAAATCTGGATGAGGGATAGTTAAGCAAGGTAAATTTTTTACTTTTTGCTCGATCTTTTGGATAGCTTTTGTATGGCCAGGTGACCATTTTGCTGGATGTTTTGTCAAACGGAGCTACATAATTTTCTTTCCTTTGCAAGATCTTTGTAAAAATCAGAGACATAATTAAGGTAGCCAAGAAAACATTGTAATTGTTCTTTATTCAAAATTTCATCAGGAAATTGTGAGGCAAACTTAATGACTCTTCGAACTGGAGAAATAGTTCCTTTTTGAATTATAAAACCAAGAAATTGAATTTCTGTTTGAAAAAGCTTCATTTTCTTTTGAGATAAAACAAGTCCATTCTTGATAATAACTTCTTTGAAAATACTTAAATGTTTCCAATGGTCACAAATAGATTTTGAAAACACAGGAATGTCATTGATATAGACTAGTGTAAAATCTTGATATGGATTAAAAATATCATTCATAATTCTTTGAAATTCGGAGGGAGCATTTTTCAAGCCAAATGGCATAACGTTCCATTCGTAATGGCCAAATGGGACTGTAAAAGCAGTTTTATATCTATCTGCGAGGGTAATTTGAATTTGCCAAAATCCTGATTTAAGATCAAATTTGGAAAAAAGGAAGGCATCAGCTAGACGATTAATTAGATCAGTTTTATATGGCACTGGATATCTTATGGATTTCAAAACTTTATTTAAAGGCATATAATTGATAACAAGATAAGGGACACCACGTTCTTGTTTAGGTGCTTTATTTACATAAAACGCAGCACAACTCCAAGGGGATTGTGATTTTTGAATAAGCTTTTTATCAAGAAAATCATTGATTTCTTTTGTACATAATTGGACAAGATCTTTATTCATCTGAATAGGACGAGCTTTGGTAGGAAATTGGGATTCATCAAAATTATCAATATATGGAAGAGAAACTGTGTGGTGTTTCCTGTGCCAAAAGGCGAAAGGAAGGTCAGAACAACATTTTTTTTCAAGAGATTTTTTAAATTGTATTAAATCATTTTGAAATTCTGGTTTTTGTAACCCTTTTTCTATTCTTAGAGAATTCAGATCTTCTTGAAGATAGGCAATTTGTTTTTCTTTATATGAGATTTGATTTTGGATAATATTGATATGTTGCATGGGAGTTGACTAAACAAAATCAAAAAGTAATTCTTTATTGTCTTTCATAGTTTTAAGGCCTGATGAATCAATTTGAAAAGGCTGTAGAAGTTGTAGAAAGGGATTCCCAAGGATAACATCATTATTTAAATTCTTTCCTAAAAGACAATTAGTTTTTATGCACGTTCTACTTTTACAGATATGGACATTATTTAATTTATAATGAATATGAAGTTTATTATTAGCAGTTGCCAGGCTGAGTTTATTTTTGATTTTTTTATAATATTTTGTAGGGACTAATCCTTCTCTGATTAAATTAACATCTGCGCCACTATCTAGTAAGCAGAGTGCTTTAATAGAGAAGTTCTTAATCTTAATTGTAATTTGAGTTTTCCACGGTTGGAGTGGATTTTTTGTTACAGAATTTACAAACTTTCCCTCAAGGTTTCTTGTTGCTTTATATTATCTTTATCCTTTTGAAATTCGAGATTCTCAAAACGTTGTTTAAGTTCTTAAAGTTCATTTAAGTTTTGTTTCAATTCTTTTATTTCTTCCTTTTGATTATTAATTTCTTTATAAATATCTTGCAGAGATATATGAGGAAGGGCTTTTTGCTTTCTTAATACATTTTTCATGTTAAGTTGTTTAGATACACTTGGAATAGAAGATTTTTCTTTTTTATTTGCTTTGGTTATTTTTTGTATTTTCTCAAAATATTTATTTTTTAATTTTTCTTCTTTGAGGTCTTTAAACATTTCTAAAAGCATGTCTTCTTGGGCTGAAAGAGCGTTTAAGGAGAACAAAGGAGAAGAATACGTGTTATCAGACTGAAATGAGGAATTTGTATGACATAAGTCAAAGACCGATTTACCTTTATCGCCTTCGATTTTTGCAACATCTTTTATGGGTACGGCTGAAGTATCTTTATAAATAATTTGATGTAGAGGAAGATGTATAGATTCTTCAGTTCTTTGAGGAGAAGAACTGGTTGAAGCTATAATCCATGATGAACTTAATTTTGTTATCATATTTATGGATAGATCTTCAATATTATACCTTTTCTTCATGGCTAATTTAAGCCAATCAAAGAAATAAATGTTTCTTTCATTATCATACATATATTTGTACCATTTTTCTTTTAAGACGTCTTTATGTTCTGGAGAAATATTTTTAAAGAAAGCTTTTGTCAAAGGATGAGCGGCTAAATTCTTTTTTAACATTTCTTTATCAATTTCAAAACTTTCAATAACATTTATATTGAAATCGGATTCTGAAGGATTGTATGTATGAGATGGAGAAGCTTGACAAGAAGGATAAACAAGTCCTGTAGGCCTCAAATTTATATGAGGTGGTTCCTGTATGGAAGAGCCTATAACAGAAGAAGGATGCGAATAAGACTTTTTAAAGGGTTGATAAACTGTAGGAGTTGTATTTCGAAAATCTGTTTGGAAATTTATTTCAACACTTCCATCTTCATGTTCAATTATATTTTCAATGTCTTGATTTTCTTTGGGTTTTTCTGGTTGAGCATTTTCTAAAAGCCATTTACCGGATAAATTAAGATCACTCCATTGGATGAGTTTGGGAATATTAACTTTATTTTTTTAATTGGTTTGGAATAACGTAGTCATACCTCTAGCTTGATTAGAATAGGCTATGCCTGGAACAACTGAATTCATGAGTTTATAATAAACTCTATAAACGAGGGCGAGATTTTGATTATGAGGATTCATATCAAAACTTTTTGTCTGGATGGCTAAAGTGAGGGCTTCATGTGCACCTGGATCTGTGAGAGAAACAAAGAAATTGGGAAAACAGTTGAAGAAAGTAGGGCCATTAGCCAAACTTGATTCAACCATTCCTATTAATGAATCACTGAATTTTTTATGTCTTATATCTTGAACATACATGAGAGCTTCTGTTCTCAGTCCAAGTCTTGTTAAAGGCTTTAGAGCAACTTGCACCAAGCCAAAATGGATATAATTATATGTTTGAGCATATTCTTGTATTTCTTGGGGTTTAATTAAAGAAAGATGCTAAATATTGCTAGTAATGGATTCAATTCGTTCAATAGTTTTTATTTTATAACTTGATTTTAATTGAAAACTTCCCATTTTATAAACTTCATGTTTTTGAATAGTTGGAATTTTCCAGTCACAAATAACTTGATCTAAATCATCATAGCTAATTTCTTCACTATTTTTAATAGACATGGAAGATAAGGAATTTGATGATGAGGAAGAAGAAAGTACAAGCTTCTTAATAAGCTTAGCCATAATTTGTATAACCGAGTTATTTTAACCAAATCCACCACGAGTATCTAACGCTTTAAGGATTTACACACCAACAACATGCCTTAAAACGCCTTCACACGGCTTAACAACGGCGATAACAATGGCTACCTCTGCACTCCGAGCGGAATCTGATTAAAATTTCTCAATAATAACAAACACACAACTAAGTATTAGGACTTTTGACTCTCTTACTTCTGAATCAGCAATTCCTTAAACAAAAACAGTAAAGCACAACATATCAACAATAAGTGAATAAATACTCACAAAGCAACTTTATTGGTAATCAAAACTGATTACAAGTGGACTTGATGATACACTCCCGGGGCCAACTTGGCTCTGATACCAAAATGGGACGGAAGGGTGGAGGGTGTATGGGAAGAGATGGATGGACTGAATTTCTGGACTGGTTTCCAACTGTTGGATTTACACATAGCCGGATGTGTCTATTTATAGTGACTCTAAACTGAATTTACATTTCATTTCACTTGGATTGCATTTGCATTTACATTTCATTTGCTGAATTTAATGTTCGATACTGTAAGACTGCTTGCATGATTCTTCTTTTCTGCTGTAGAATATCCATGATACTGCATGTGGCACTCTCTTGACGTATAACTTTACAAACTTTTGACACGTGTTCACATGTTTGCATCGGAGATGAAATGTTTTTGTCTTTATACTTGATAATTTTCCCATATCTTGTACTTTCTTCAACTTTTACTCTTACTTTGTACAAAAGGAGCTTTTGATGTTGGCTTTAGCCACTTTTGTTGGATTTTCAGTCCTTGTTTTTGAATATTTAATGCTTTATGAAGTTGGGATGAAAAGTACCAATAAGTCCCCAGGTAACACGTGGTTGCTTTTGTCAGTATCACGTGGCCTTAGTCTCGGGCACGGGAACGGGCACGGGAACTTGCTTGATAAGGATGCATTAAACAATTGTCGAGGCTTTATTTTTTTCCTTTTCTTCGGATAGAGATGAATCCTTCATTATCACTTTTTATCTCTTCTGCATCGTTCTTTGCTTCAGGAGCAATAGTTTCAAAGGGATTATCGTCAGCCCAGAGATGATGTAGCTGGTGACCAAAGCTTAATGGCGAGTTTTCAGAGGATCTTTCTTTCTGTATTTGTTCCATAATCTCTTTTTGGAGATCTTTTTTGAGCTAAAGTAGATCTGCCGCTACAAGAAGAGCAGGAGAAGAGGCTGAACATGAATTCATTTTTTTGTCTGGAATACTGGATAGAGGAAGCCTTTCTTTTTCTTTTTTAGGAGTTCTGAGAATTTTTGAAAAAGAAGGCTTTAGAGCTTGATCAGCAGAATATTACTGTAGGATTGTCGTACAATCAAATTGATGCCAGAATTTGATATACATGACTCTAGATAGAACCGGTGGACTGAAGTCCATTTCTTTATAAAAATTCCATTTCAGGATCCATGGGATTTCATGCTTGCAATAGAATTGCATGGTGACATAAGGTTCTGTTGCTAGCTGTAAATATTGGTAAAGGCTTTTTTCTTCTGTTTTGAGAGAGGCTTTATATGCTAAAGAATAGGATTCATAAATAGGAAGAAAAGCTTGAGGAAGGAGATCTTTAGTGGCTCCGTATGGTATCCAAAATTGTGTAAAAAACCACATAGGTATTTTATGGAAGTTGGATTTAAACCGAATAAACCAGGAATGCTGGAAGGATGGATTTTGATAACAGAGAATGGCTTCCCAAGCGGAAATATAGTCATAATAATTAAAGATGAGGTCTGAATCAATTCTTTGAGGCATATGAAGAGGTTGTCCCCAATCATCTGCTGAGAGGATATGCATAATCTTGATTTTTGAATATAGGATGTTAATATGGGATGGTAAAGCATTCAAATATGAGTTTTTAGAACCATCAGTATGGTCTATAGTGCAGCTGCCAGTTCGGATAAGGATTTGCTCATATGTTTTATAATCAAGGGGTTGAAAAAAGAAATGGTCAGGAGCGAATAGGGTCTGGATAATATGTTCCATAGGAAAGGTTTCTGTATAAAATTCTTAATGGTGGTTTTGGGATAAAATATTGGTTTTGAGATGCTTGAGGTTTTCTGGATGTAGAGCTTGATGGGTTTTGAAATTGAGGGATATTAGAATTATGGGTTGCTCCCTATCTTTCAACATAATGGCCACTGGGTTTTTTGGATATAGGTGGATAAGCTTTATCAGTAGGGGACCTAAAAGGTCTAATCTGCTGAGGCCTCATTCTTTTGTCCCGGTAAAAACTCAAGGAAGGGTGGAGGGTGTATGGGAAGAGATGGATGGACTGAATTTTTGGACTAGTTTCCAACTGTTGCCTTGACAAGCAGCTGGACATGTCTATTTATAATATGTTCAAACTGAATTTACATTTCATTACAACATAATTTCGTCTGTGTATACATTTCATTTACTGTATACTGGTAAGCTGCTGCATGTGGCTAGATTCCATGTGTCTGGATTGAATCATCAAGACGGCATACGTGTTACGTTTTCGTACCGGTATGGATATACATGTTATCATCAGTAGAGATCCAAACTTGTTTTTATTGGATAACCCTTTTGATGCATAGTAGCAAGCCGCATTTGTTGACTTTTTCTTTTTCAAAGAACCTTTGAACCGTGGTAAGCTTCTCATCTTCATGAATAGGGATGTCCTTGTTTTGTACATTCTAGATAAAGACGCTTTATGGCAATGGTGGTGATGGAAATTTAGATAAGTGTACCACGTGGCTACGTGGTCTTCTTCTGGAAGCTTTGTGATAAGGATGGAGTCATTATTTCACTGGATAACAGGTGTCAATATCGGAAGCTTTATTCGGGCATGGATTCTTCCATCTATTCATCCTCTTTATCTTCATCTTTATCTTCATCAATGCAGTTATTATTTTGCATTTCTCCATGAAATAACTGGATTAATGCTTCACGAGACTTTTCAGTAATGTCAAAAGAAATATCTTCATAAGCATTAAGGATTTGATTTAATTCATTATGTCCATATTTAGAAGGATGCTGTATGACTGTAGTTTGTTCTGCAAGGTCGTCAGCAATGCAAACTACTCACCGACCGTCACACCAAACATATCGATATGTGCTTGCAAATTCAAGATGTCCTCTTAGATTGAGAAATCTTTGATACTGATCAGAGGCTGGATCATATTGCTAGAGATGTTCTAGGCTATATGCTCTTGTAGCAACTTCATGAGATTCATACCATTGAGGTGGATAATTAAAATGAAGATGTCCACGATCATGTAAAGAAGAACTGCATTTCTTGCAAATTAAATCTCCTTCTTCAAACTGCATGATGCTCCATAATTGATAAGGCTGATAAAACCGTATTTCAGATCTTTCTCCCAAACTTGATGAAATTGTGATAAGAAGTTGTCTGTTTGTGACTCCAAGACTGCGAAGGGCATGGCGCACAATTGCAAGGAGCTGCAGTACTAATTCAAAATCATCTCTGGATAAAGAAAATCTTTGGACTAGGCCTTACTCGATATAAGAGATGTCTACTGCATGTGATGGCAGGAACAACTTGGGAAAACTAGTTGCCCAGCTGATATATTGCGCTTTGAACATTAAGCGCTCCTTGATCTGACGAGAAAGAGTTTTTTCTCTTATCCTTGCAGCAAGATCATCTGGAAGGGTTGTGTTAACCTTTTCCAGGAGCTTGATTCTGGATGTTTTTTCATCAATAAGTAGATAATAGTACTCTTTGATGGATGTTATGACACATAAGAATTTGGGTGGGTTTCTAAATCCTTGATTTGGGTTACAATTTTGGATAAGGTTTTTCTAGTATTTTTTCTTTTATTGGAAAGGATAGCACTCCAATGAGCATTGATAAGTTCTTGAGAGGTGATGGATACTCCTGGATTGAAAAAAGGAATGGTCATTTGTTGGGATGTTGGTCTGGAGGAAGAGCTGGATTCAAAAAGAGGGGCTTTGCTTTTGCTAGAACTTGATGCTATAATGACAAAGGAACCCTGGTGAAGAATGTGAACTTAAAATTGAAATCTGGATTACATGGCAATATTTGAAATGAAGTCATCAGAGGGATGATTGATTTTATTTGAGACTGGATTTAATTATTCAAAATTCAAAAATTAATTCTTTATTGTTTATGACAGTTTTAAGGCATGTAGAATCAATTTAAAAAGGCTGTAACATTTGTAGAAAAGGATTTCCAAGGATAACATCATTGTTTAAATCCTGTCCTAGAAAGAAATTTGTTTTTATGTGTATTTCGTTTTTACAGACATAAACATCATTTAATTTGTATTTGATAAGGAGTTTTTTATTAGCCGTAGCTAGATTGAGTTTATTTTTTGTTTTTAGATAATATTTTCTCGGGATTAATCCTTCCCTTATGACATTGACATTTGCGCCACTATCAAGCAAGCACAGGGTCTTCATAGAGAAATTTTTGATCTGAATTGTGACTTGGGTTTTCCATTTTTGAAATGGATTTTTGGATAAAGAATTTATGAAATTTTTTAAACTGTCAACAAAGTTTTCTTGATTTTCAATGTCAATATAGTCTTCGTCATTTTCAATTTTTCCATTATTTTCTTGATAAGTTTTTAGTATGTGAAATTCAAGATTCTCAACTCTTTGTTTGAGGTCTTGAAGTTCAATTAAGTTTTGTTTTAAGAAATTTATTTCTTGCCTTTGATTATTAATTTCTTTATGAAGGTCTGGAATTGTCAGGTGAGGATGAACATTTTGTTCTCTTAATCTGTCTAAAATAGTTTTGATACTAAATTGTTTAGGTAAAGTATGTATAGTAGCTTTTCCTTTTTTATTGCCTTTATTTATAGTCTGGATTTTTTCAAAACATTTATTTCTTAATTCTTCATCTTTAAGATGTTTAAACATTTCTAGTACCAATTCTTCAGGAGCAGAGAGCATGTTTACGGATAAAGAAGAAGAAGCGGATTCATACTGAATTTCACTATCAAATATTTTGCAATGACATGTATCAGAAGAATTGTCTGTATCTGATGTTACTGAGGATCCCTTTAAAATAGTTTTTAATTCCTTTTCGGTTTTAACCTTTAATTGTTGGCAATCAAGGGCTATATGGCCTTTTTCTTTGCAATTATAGCACTATATTTCTTTTTGTTTTTGTTTATGGTAAGAAGAAGATGGTTTTTCTTTTATAAAAGATTTGTTTGTTTCTTTATAAGGATTGCGATGAAAGGATTTTTTATGATATCTTCGTGAGGGCATATAATATCTTGGTGTTGCAAATTGTTTAGATTTTCTTTGTAGGTAATTTCTTTTTAAATTGTTCTTTTTCTTTTGGCTCGAAGGACTAATTAATGGCTCCATGCCAAATTGATAACAAAAGTCTCCAAGTTCATATTTGCTGATACTTTTTTGATTTTCAATTTGCCGTTTGAGTTTGATTTCATTACACAATGAAAATCCAACTTTATTAATTTTTTGGATTAAATCTCCATATGTATATATAGCATAATTCAAATTTCCATAATTTTAGGATATTAATTCTTCTTTAACCTTTTCTACAAAAAGTTTAGGAAGACCTGATATAAATTTTTCTTTCCATAATTCGGAATTGTTTGAATCAATTGTATAAAGTTTTGATAAGAAAACATCTTTATACCAACGAAAATCAGATAATGTTGGACATGATAAATTAATTAATTGAGTTTTTAATTTTTCTTCTACATTCATATAATTTCCAACAAAATGTTTAATTATATTGCTAATAAGCATTTAAACAGAATTAGAGATCATTTGTCCTTGGGGGTAATGATAGGGTTCCCGGATGGATCTCTTTTTACGACATTTAGAATTGCTTGTCTTTCTATATCTAATAAATACTTTTCCCACCAACCATTTAATTGTCCAGTAAATCCAAGGACAACTGCATTTGCTGCATGTTTGTGCTCATTACCGGCAGCTATGATAGTAGAAGCATATATCATCATTTGCTGGCATACTTGGATGATTTGATATTCAGATAATCCATCTACACTCCATTCATATATTGATGAGCTTTCAAATTTAAGACCATTTAAAGTAGCTTGTTCTTCGAATTAAAGATCAACTGGAGTCGGTCGTGGATAATAATTTCTTGTTTTAGCTGTAGTAACAATTGGTTTTTGTCTTTTAAATATTTTATTGAGTTGAAGTGATTCTTGATGGTTTTGATCATCTTGATGTTCCTCTTGAGAATTTTCTTCAGAATCTATGGCTTCGGAATCGAAGCCAGAATTAGAGTTTTTCGAAGTTGAGCCTAAAACATTTATAGATTTTTCAGCTTTTTTATCTTTATTTTCTTGAAGTTTTATGTTAGTAAAACTGTGTGATAATTGATTAATGAGTTCATCAGAAAATTTTAAAGGTTTCTTTTCTAGCTTTATGTCCCTTAGGATTTCACCCTGAAAACCTAAAGTTTGCGTCTTAATTACTTTTCGAGAAGAGGATGCTTCATGGATTTTGAAAATAGATTCTACTTTATCTTCAATTCTATTGGTTTATTGGCCAATAGTATGAAGGTTGATATTTGTATAATTATTTTTTTCTAGAACAAGACATAAGTCTGATTTGCAAACAAAGTCAGATTTTCCTTTATCTCTTTGGATTTTTGCAACATCTTTTATGGGTACGATTGAGGTGTCTTTATAAATAATTTGATGTAGGGGTGGATGTATAGATTCTTCAGTTCTTTGGGGAGAAGAACTGGTTGAGGCTATGATGAACTTAATTTTGTTATCATATTTATGGATAAATCTTCAATATTATATCTTTTCTTCATGGCTAATTTAAGCCAATCAAAGAAATAAATGTTTCTTTCATTATCACAGATATATTTAAACTGCTTTTCTTTTAAGAAGTCATTATGTTCTGGAGAAATATTTTTAACGAAAGATTTTGTCAAAGGATGAGCGGCTAAATTCTTTTTTAACATTTCTTTATCTACTTCAAAACTTTCGAGAACATTTATGTTAAAATTGGATTCTGAAGGATTGTATGTATGAGATGGAGACGCTTGATAGGAAGGATAAACAAGTCCTGTAGGCCTCAAATTTATATGAGGTGGTTCCTGTATAGTTTTTATTTTATAACTTGATTTTAATTGAAAACTTCTCATTTTATAAACTTCATGTTTTTGAACAGTTGGAATTATCCAGTCACAAATAACTTGATCTAAATTATCATAGCTAATTTCTTCACTATTTTTAATAGACATGGAAGATAAGGAATTTGATGATGAGGAAAAAGAAAGTACAAGCTTCTTAATAAGCTTAGCCATAATTTGTATTACCAAGTTATTTTAACCAAATCCACCACAAGTATCTAATGCTTTGAGGATTTACACACCAACAACACGCCTTAAAACGCCTTCACACGGCTTAACAACGGCGATAACAATGGCTACCTCTGCACTCTGGGCGGAATATGATTAAAATTTCTCAATAATAACAAACACATAACTAAGTATTAAGACTTTTGACTCTCTTACTTCTGAATCAGCAATTCCTTAATCAGCAACAGTGAAGCATAAACAAAATAAGTGAAGAAATACTCACAAAGCAACTTTATTGATAATCAGAACTGATTACAAGTGGACTTGATGACACGCTCCCGGGAGCCAACTTGGCTCTGATACCAAAATGGGACGGAAGGGTGGAGGGTGTATGGGAAGAGATGGATGGACTGAATTTTTGGACTGGTTTCCAACTGTTGCCTGTGCAAGAGGCTGCATAGGCCTATTTATAGTAATAACAAACTGAATTTACATTTCATTACAAGTGTCTGTCATCTGGATTTTCATTTCATTTGCTGTATATCAGTAAATGCTGCAGGTGGTGCTGGCACTGGATTTGATCTATCTGACAAAAGTTTCACTGTATTGAAGCATGTGGCATACGTGTCGCTGGAGTATGTGCTTTACAAATCCCGGTAAAAGACGTGATCTAAATGCTTTATGTCGGATAGCCTAGGTGTAGCCTTTGACTTTTGCTCATTATTTAATGCTAAGAATTTTTATATGTGATAAGCTTTAGCTTTAGCTGTTTTCTTTGACTTTGTTGTACTTGTTTCTTGAATTTTTAATTCAAAGAGGCATGATACAGTCTGGATGAAAAGTGCCGATAAGTCCCAAAGCAACATGTGGTTGCTTTTGTCAGTATCACGTGGCTGTGGTCGCGGGTACGGGAACTTTGCTTGATAGGGATGCATTTAACACGTATTCTTCTGGATGACTATTGGAGAACTGCATAAGTGCATCAAGATACTTTGTGGAAAATTGAGTGGCATTGAATTGCATACGTCTAGAGGGAAGGAAGCTTTATTCTTGAAAGGATGCTGTCATCTCTGCAGTATTTTCTGCTTCATCATTCCAGTTATTATTTCGTATTTCACCATGAAATAACTGGATTAATTCTTCACGAGATTTTTCTGAAATGTCAAAAGAAATATCTTCATAGACATTGAGGATTTGATTTAATGCATGATGTCCAGATTTAGAAGGAAGCTATATAACTGTAGTTTGTTCTGCAAGGTCGTCAGCAATACAGACTACTCGCCGACCGTCACACCAAACATATCTATATGTGCTTGCAAATTTGAGATGTCCTCTTAAATTGAGAAATCTTTGATACTGATCAGAGGCTGGATCATTATGCTGGAGACGTTCTAAGCTATATTCCCTTGTAGCAACTTCATGAGATTCATACCAGTGTGGTGGATAATTAAATAGGAGATGTTCGTAATCATTTAAAGAAGGAATGAATTTTTTGCAAATTAAATCTCCTTCTTCAAAATTTATGATGCCCCATAATTGATAAGGCTGATAAAACCGTATTTCAGATCTTTTTCCCAAACTTGATGAAATTGTGATAAGAAACTGTCTGTTTGTGACTCCAAGGCTGCGAAGGGCATGGCGCACAATTGCAGGGAGCAGCTGTATTAATTCAAAATCATCTCTGGATAAAGAAAATCTTTGGACTAAGCCTTGCTCGATATAAGAGATGTCTACCGCATGTGATGGCAGGAACAACTTGGGAAAACCAGTTGCCCATCTGATAAATTGAGTTTTGAGCATTAAGCGCTCCTTTATCTGACAAGAAAGAGATTTTTCTCTTATCCTTGCAGCGAGTTCATATGGAAGGGTTGTGTTAACCTTTTCCAGGAGGTTGACTCTGGATGTTTTTTCATCATCATAAGTAGATAACAGTACTCTTTGATGGATGTTATGACACATAAGAATTTGGGTGGGTTTCTAAATCCATGGTATGGGTTACAATTTTCGATAAGGTTTTTCTAGTATTTTTCTTTTATCGGAAAGGATGGCACTCCAATGAGCATTAATAAGTTCTTGAGAGGTGATGGATACTCCTGGATTGAAAAAAGGAATGGTCATTTGTTGGGATGTTGGTCTGGAGGAAGAGCTGGATTCAAGAAGAAGGGCTTTGCTTTTGCTAGAACTTGATGCCATAATGGCAAAGGAACCCTGGAGAAGAATGTGAACTTAAAACTGAGAATCTGGATTACATGACAATATTTGAAATGAAGTCAGCTAAGGGATGATTTATTTTATTTGAGACTGGAATTAATTATTCAAATTAAAAAATTGATTCTTTATTATTTATGACAGTTTTAAGGCCTGTAGAATCAATTTGAAAAGGCTGTAACATTTGTAGAAAAGGATTTCCAAGGATAACATCATTGTTTAAATCCTTTCCTAAAAGGAAATTAGTCTTTATGCATATTTCATTTTTACAGACATTAAATCATTTAATTTGTATTTGATAAGGAGTTTTTTATTAGCCGTAGCTAGATTGAGTTTATTTTTTGTTTTTAGATAATATTTTCTCGGGATTAATCCTTCCCTTATGACATTGACATCTGTGCCAATATCAAGTAAGCACAGGGTCTTAATAGAGAATTTTTTGATCTGAATGGTGACTTGGGTTTTCCATTTTTGAAATGGATTTCTGGATACTGAATTTATGAAATTTTTTAAGTTGTCATCAAAGTTTTCTTGATTTTCGATGTCATTATAGTCTTCTTCATTTTCAATTTTATCATGATTTTCTTGATAAGTTTTTAGTATGTGAAATTCAAGATTCTCAACTCGTTGTTTGAGGTCTTGAAGTTCAATTAAGTTTTGTTTTAAGAAATTTATTTCTTGCCTTTGATTATTAATTTCTTTATGAAGGTCTGGAATTGACAAGTGAGGAGGAACACTTTGCTCTCATAATCTGTCTAAGACAGTTTTAATGCTAAATCATTCAGGGAAAGTATTTATGTTAGTAGCTTTTCCTTTTTTATTGCCTTTATTTATTATCTGTATTTTTTCAATGTATTTATTTTTTAATTCTTCATCTTTAAGATCTTTAAACATTTTTAGCACCAATTCTTCAGGCGGAGAGCATGTTTAAGGATAAAGAAGAAGAAGTAGATTCATACTGAATTTCACTATCAAATATTTTGCAATGACATGTATTAGAAGAATGAGAAAAAGAATTGTCTGTATCAGATGTTTCTGAGGGTCCTTTTAAAATAGTTTTGAGCTCTTTTTCTGTTTTAACTTTTAGTTTTGGGCAATCAGGGGCTATATGGCCTTTTTCTTTGCAATTATAGCACTGTATTTCTTTTTGTTTTTGTTTAAGGTAAGAAGAAGGTGGATTTCCTTTCGTATAAATTTGCTTGATTCTTTATAAGGATTTCGATGAAAGGACTTTTTATGATATCTTCTTGAGGGCATGTAATATCGTGGTGTTGAAAATTGTTTAGATTTTCTTTTTTGATACTTTCTATTTAAATTTTGCTTTTTCTTTTGGCTCAAAGGACTAATTAATGTTTCCATGCTAAATTGATAACAGAAATCACCAAGTTCATATTTACTGATTCTTTTTTGATTTTCAATTTGCCGTTTGAGTTTGATCTCATTGCATAATGAAAAGCCAACTTTTTTAATTTTTTGGAATAGATCTCCATATGTATACATGGCATAATTCAAATTTCCATAGTTTTCAGATATCAATTCTTCTCTAACCTTTTCTGCAAAAAGTTTAGGAAGTCCTGATATAAATTTTTCTTTCCAGAATTCTGAATTGCTTGAATCAATTGTATAAAGTTTTGATTAGAAAACATCTTTATACCAACGAAAATCAGATAATGTTGGGCATGCTAAATTAATTAATTGAGTTTTTAATTTTTCTTCTACATTTATATAATTTCCAACAAAATGTTTAATTATATTGCTAATAAGCATATAAACGGAATCAGGGATCATTTGTCCTTAAGGGGTAATGATAGGATTTCCGGATGGATCTCTTTTTACTGCATTTAGAATAGTTTGTCTTTCTATATCTGATAAATATTTTTCCCACCAGCCATTTAATTGTCCAGTAAATCCAAGGACAACTGCATTTGCTGCATGTTTGTGATCATTACCGGCAGCAATGGCAGTAGAAGCATATATCATCATTTGCTGGCATACTTGGATGATTTGATATTCAGATAATCCGTCTACACTCCATTCATATATTGATGAGCTTTCAAATTTAAGACCATTTAAAGTAGCTTGTTCTTCAAATTGAAGATCAACTAGAGTCAGTCGTGGATAATAATTTTTTGTTTTAGCTGTAGTAACAGTTGGTTTTTGTCTTTTAAATATTTTATTGAGTTGTAGAGAGTCTTGATGGTTTTGATCATCTTGATGTTCTTCTTGAGAATTTTCTTCAGAATCTATGGCTTCGGAATCGGAGCCAGAATTAGAATTTTTAGAAGTTGAACCTAAAACATTTATAGATTTTTCAGCTTTTTGATCTCTATTTTCTTGAAGTTTTATGTTAGTAAAACTTTGTGATAATTGATTAATGAGTTCATCAGAAAATTTTAAAGGTTTCTTTTCTAACTTTATATCCCTTAGGATTTCACCCTGAAAACTTAAAGTTTGTGTCTTAATTACTTTTTGAGAAGAGGAATGCTTCATGGATTTTGAAAATAGTTTCTACTTTATCTTCAATTCTATTGGTTTGTTGACCAATAGTATGAAGGTTGATATTTATATAATTATTTTGTTCTAAAACATGACATAAGTCTGATTTGTAAACAAAGTCAGATTTACCTTTATCTCCTTGGATTTTTGCCACATCTTTTATGGGTACGGCTGAAATATCTTTATAAATGATTTGATGTAGAGGAGGATGTATAGATTCTTTAGTTCTTTGGGGAGAAGAATTGGTTGAAGCCATAATCCATGATGAACTTAATTTTGTTATCATATTTGTGGATAAATCTTCAATATTATACCTTTTCTTCATTGCTAATTTATGCCAATCAAAGAAATAAATGTTTCTTTCATTATCACACATATATTTGTACCACTTTTCTTTTAAGAAGTCTTTATGCTCTGGAGAAATATATTTGAAGAAAGCTTTTGTCAAAGGATGAGCGGCTAAATTCTTTTTTAACATTTCTTTATCAACTTCAAAACTTTCAAGAACATTTATATTGAAATCAGATTCTAAAGGATTGTATGTATGGGATGGAGAAGCTTGATAAGAAGGATAAACGAGTCCTGTAGGCCTCAAATCTATATGAGGTGATTCTTGTATGGAAGAGCCTACAACAGAAGGAGGATGAGAATAAGACTTTTTAGAGGGTTGATAAACTGTAGGAGTTGCATTTCGAAAATCTGTTTGGAAATTTATTTCAACACTTCCATCTTCATGTTCAATTATTGTTTCTATGTCTTGATTTTCTTTAGATTTTTCTAGTTGAGCATTTTCTAAAGGCCATTTACCTGATAAATTGATATCATTCCACTGTATGAGTTTGGGAATATTAACTTTATTTTTTAAATTGGTTTGGAATAAGGTAGTCATACCTCTGGCTTGATTAGAATAGGCTATGCTTGGAACAACCGAATTCATGAGTTTATAATAAACTCTATAAACGATGGCGAGATTTTGATTATGAGGATTTATATCAAAACCTTTTGTCTGGATGGCTAAAGTGAGGGCTTCATGTGCACCTGGATCTGTAAGAGAAACAGAGAAATTGGGAAAACAGTTGAAGAAAGTAAGGCCATTAGCCAAACTTGATTCAACCATTCCTATTAATGAATCACTGAATTTTTTATGTCTTATATCTTGGACATAGATGAGAGCTTTTGTTCTAAGCCCAAGTCCTGTTAAAGGCTTTAGAGCAACTTGCACCAAGCCAAAATGGATATAATTATATGTTTTAGCATATTCTTTTATTTCATGGGGCTTAATTAAAGAAAGATGCTGAATATTACTAGTAATGGATTCAATTCGTTCAATAGTTTTTATTTTATAACTTGATTTTAATTGAAAACTTCCCACTTTATAAACTTCATGTTTTTGAACAGTTGGAATTGTCCAGTCACAAATAATTTGATCTAAATCATCATAGCTAATTTCTTCACTATTTTTAATAGATATGGAAGAAAAGGAATTTGATGATGAGGAAGAAGAAAGTATAAGCTTTTTAATAAGCTTAGCCATAATTTGTATTACCGAGTTATTTTAACCAAATCCACCACGAGTATCTAACGCTTTGAGGATTTACACAACCAACAACACGCCTTAAAACGCCTTCACACGGCTTAACAACGGCGATAACAATGGCTACCTCTGCGCTCTGGGGGGAATATGATTAAAATTTCTCAATAATAACAAACACACAATTAAGTATTAAGACTTTTGACTCTCTTACTTCTGAATCCGCAATTCCTTAAACAACAATAGTAAAACACAACATAACAAAAAGAAGTGAAGAAATACTCACAAAGCAACTTTATTGATAACAATAAAGACTGATTACAAGTGGACTTGATGACACACTCCCGGGGGCCAAGTTGGCTCTATACCAAAATGGGACGAACGGGTGGAGGGTGTATGGGAAGAAATGGATGGACTGAATTTTGAGACTGGTTTCCAACTGTTGGATTTACACATAGCCGAATGTGTCTATTTATAGTAACTCTAAACTGAATTTACATTTCATTTCACTTGGATTGCTTTTGCATTTACATTTCATTTGCTATTCATGCTCACGCTGAATTTAATGTTCGATACTGTAGGGCTGCTTGCATGATTCTCCTTGTCTGCTGTAGAATGTCATGGTACTGGATGTGGCACGATCTTGAAGTATATCTTTACAAGCTTTTGACACTTGTTTTCATGTTGGCATCAGAGATGAAATGTTTTTGTCTTCATACTTGATAATTGTCCCATATCTTGTACTTTCTTCAGCTTTTACTTTTATTTTATACAAAAGGAGCATTTGATGTTGGCTTTAGCCACTTTTGTTGGCTTTTGGGTGCTTGTTTTTTAATGATTTCTGAAGTCGGGATGAAATGTGCCATTAAGTCCCGAGGCAACACGTGGTTGCTTTTGCCAGCATCACGTGGCCTTCGTCTCAGGCACAGGACCTTGCTTGATAAGGATGCATTGAACAACTATTCTTCAGGATGACTGTTGGAGATCTTCATAATTGCACCAAGATACTTTGTGGAAAATTGAGTGGCATTGGATTGCATATGTCTGGAGGAAAGGAAGCTTCATTCTTGCAAGGATGCTGTCATCTCTGCATCATTTTCTGCTTCATTATTCCAATTATTATTTCATATTTCACCATGAAATAATTGGATTAATTCTTCATGAGAGTTTTCTGAAATGTCAAAAGAAATATATTCATAGGCATTGAGGATTTGATTTAATTTATTATGTCCAGATTTAGACGGATACTGTATAACTGTAGTTTGTTCTGCAAGGTCGTCAGCAATATAGACTACTCTTCGACCGTCACACCAAACATATCCATATATGTGCTTACAAATTCGAGATGTCCTCTTAAATTGAGAAATCGTTGATATTGATCAGAGGCTGGATCATAATGCTGGAGACGTTTTAAGCTATATTCCTTTGTAGCAACTTCATGAGATTCATACCACTGCGGTGGATAATTAAACAGGAGATGTTCGTAATCATTTAAAGAGGGAATGAATTTCTTGCAAATTAAATCTCCTTCTTCAAAATTCATGATGCTCCATAATTGATAAGGTTGATAAAACCAGATTTCAGATCTTTCTCCCAAACTTGATGAAATTGGGACAAGAAGTTGTCTGTCTGTGACTCCAAGGCTGCGAAGGGCATGGCGCACGATTGCAGGGAGCTGCTGTATTAATTCAAAATCATTTCTGAATAAAGAAAATCTTTGGACTAAACCATGTTCGATATAGGAGATGTCATCTTCATGTGATGGCAGGAACAACTTGGGAAAGCCAGTTGCCCAGCTGATAACTTGAGCTTTGCACATTAAGCGCTCCTTGATCTGACAAAAAAGAGTTTTTTCTCTTATTCTTGCAGCAATATCATCTGGAAGGGTTGTGTTAACCTTTTCCAGGAGCTTGATTCTGGATGTTTTTTCATCAGCATAAGTAGATAACAGTGCTCTTTGATGGAGGTTATGGCATATGAGAATTTGGCTTTCTAAATCCTTAATATGGTTTGCAAGTTTGGATAGGGTTTTTCTAGTATTTGTTCTTTTATCGGAAAGGATGGCACTCCAATGAGCATTGATAAGGTCTTGAGAAGTGATAGATAATCCTGGATTGAAAAACGGGATGGTCATTTGTTAGGATGTCAGTATGGAGGAAGAGCTGGATTCATGAAGAGGGGCTTTGCTTTTGCGAGAACTTGATGCCATAGTGACAAAGAGACCCTGGATAAGGAGTTGAACTAAAAATCTGGATATGGGATTAAATGGCAAAATTTGAAATGAAGTCATCAGAGAGATAATTTATTTTATTTGAGACTGGATATTTGATTATTCAAATTCAAAATTTAATTCTTTATTATTTATGACAGTTTTAAGGCCGTTGAATCAATTTGAAAAGGCTGTAAAATTTGTAAAAAAGGATTTCCAAGGATAACATCATTGTTTATATCCTTTCCTAAAAAGAAATTTGTCTTGATGTGTATTTCGTTTTTACAGACATAAACATCATTTAATTTGTATTGATAAGGAGTTTTTTATTAGCCGTAGCTAGATTGAGTTTATTTTTTGTTTTTAGATAATATTTTCTCAGGATTAATCCTTCTCTTATGACATTGACATCTGTGCCACTATCAAGTAAACATAGGGTCTTAATAGAGAATTTTTTTATCAGAATTGTGGCTTGGGTTTTCCATTTTTGAAATGGATTTTTGGATAACAAATTTATGAAAATTTTTAAGTTGTCACCAAAGTTTTCTTGATTTTCGATGTCATTATAGTCTTCTTCATTTTCAATTTTATCATGATTTTCTTGATAAGTTTTTAGTATGTGAAATTCAAGATTCTCAACTCGTTGTTTGAGGTCTTGAAGTTTAATTAGGTTTTGTTTTAAGAAATTTATTTCTTGCCTTTGATTATTAATTTCTTTATGAAGGTCTAGATTTGACAATTGAGGAGGAACATTTTGCTCTCTTAATCTATCTAAGACAGTTTTAATGCTAAATTGTTCAGGTAAAGTATTTATGTTAGTAGCTTTTCCTTTTTTATTGCCTTTATTTATTGTCCGTATTTTTTCAAAGTATTTATATTTTAATTCTTCATCTTTAAGAAGAGAGCATGTTTAAGGATAAAGAAGAAGAAGCAGATTCATACTGAATTTCACTATCAAATATTTTGCAATGACATGTATCAGAAAAATGAGAAAAAGAATTGTCTGTATCAAATGTTACTGAGGGTCCTTTTAAAATAGTTTTGAGTTCTTTTTCTGTTTTAACTTTTAGTTTTGGGCAATCAGGGGCTATATGGCCTTTTTCTTTGCAATTATAGCACTGTATTTCTTTTTGTTTTTGTTTAGGGTAGGAAGAAGGTGGATTTCCTTTCGTATAAAATTTGTTTGATTCTTTATAAGGATTTCGATGAAAGGATTTTTTATGATATCTTCTTGAGGGCATGTAATATCGTGGTGTTGAAAATTGTTTAGATTTTCTTTTTTGATACTTTCTATTTAAATTTTGCTTTTTCTTTTGGCTTGAAGGACTGATTAATGTTTCCATGCCAAATTGATAACAGAAATCACCAAGTTCATATTTACTGATTCTTTTTTTATTTTCAATTTGCCGTTGGAGATTGATCTCATTGCATAATGAAAAGCCAACTTTATTAATTTTTTGGAATAGATCTCCATATGTATACATGGCATAATTCAAATTTCCATAGTTTTCAGATATCAATTCTTCTCTAACCTTTTCTGCAAAAAGTTCAGGAAGTCCTGATATAAAATTTTCTTTCCAGAATTCTGAATTGCTTGAATCAATTGTATAAAGTTTTGATAAGAAAACATCTTTATACCAACCAAAATCAGATAATGTTGGGCATGCTGAATTAATTAATTGAGTTTTTAATTTTTCTTCTACATTCATATAATTTCCAACAAAATGTTTAATTATATTGCTAATAAGCATATAAACGGAATCAGGGATCATTTGTCCTTAAGGGATAATGATAGGATTTCCGGATGGATCTCTTTTTACTGCATTTAGAATAGCTTGTCTTTCTATATCTGATAAATATTTTTCCCACCAGACATTTAATTGTCCAGTAAATCCAAGGACAACTGCATTTGCTGCATGTTTGTGATCATTACCGGCAGCTATGATAGTAGAAGCATATATCATCATTTGCTGGCATACTTGGATGATTTGATATTTAGATAATCCGTCTACACTCCATTCATATATTGATGAGCTTTCAAATTTAAGACCATTTAAAGTAGCCTGTTCTTCGAATTGAAGATCAACTGGAGTCGGTCATGGATAATAATTTCTTGTTTTAGCTGTAATAACAATTGGTTTTGTATTTTAAATATTTTATTGAGCTGTAGAGAGTCTTGATGGTTTTGATCTCTTGATGTTCCTCTTGAGAATTTTCTTCAGAATCTATGGCTTCGGAATCGGAGCCAGAATTAGAATTTTTAGAAGTTGAGCCTAAAACATTTATAGATTTTTCAGCTTTTTGATCTTTATTTTCTTGAAGTTTTATGTTAGTAAAATTGTGTGATAATTGATTAATGAGTTCATCAGAAAATTTTAAGGGTTTTTTTTTAACTTTATATCCCTTAGGATTTCACCATGAAAACCTAAAGTTTGTGTATTAATTACTTTTTGAGAAGAGAATGCTTCATGGATTTTGAAAATAGATTCTACTTTATCTTCAATTCTATTGGTTTGTTGACCAATAGTATGAAGGTTGATATTTGTATAATTATTTAGTTCTAGATATGACATAAGTTTGATTTGTAAACAAAGTCAGTTTTTCCTTTATCTCCTTGGATTTTTGCAACATCTTTTATGGGTGCGGCTGAGGTGTCTTTATATATAATGTGATGTAGGGGTGGATGTATAGATTCTTCAGTTCTCTGCTGAGAAGAACTGGTTAAAGCTATAATCCATGATGAACTTAATTTTGTTATCATATTTATGGATAAATCTTCAATACTATATCTTTTCTTCATGGCTAATTTAAGCCAATCAAAGAAATAAATGTTTTTTTCATTATCACACTTATATTTGTACCACTTTTCTTTTAAGAAGTCTTTATGCTCTTTTAAGAAGTCTTTATGTTCTAGAGAAATATATTTGAAGAAAGCTTTTGTCAAAGGATGGGCAGCTAAATTCTTTTTTAACATTTCTTTATCAATTCAAAACTTTCAAGAACATTTATATTGAAATCAGCTTCTGAGGGATTGTATGGATGAGATGGAGAAGCTTGATAAGAAGGATAAACAAGTCCGGTAGGCCTCAAATTTATATGAGGTGGTTCCTGTATGGAAGATCTTACAACAGAAGGAGGATGAGATTAAGACTTTTTAGAGGGTTGATCAACTGTAGGAGTTGTAGTTCGAAAATCTGTTTGGAAATTTATTTCAACACTTCCATCTTCATGTTCAATTATGTTTTCAACGTCTTGATTTTCTTTAGATTTTTCTGGTTGAGCATTTTCTAAAAGCCATTTACCTGATAAATTAATATCATTCCATTGGATGAGTTTAGGAATATTAACTTTATTTTTTAAATTGGTTTGGAATAAGGTAGTCATACCTCTGGCTTGATTAGAATAGGCTATGCCTGGAACAACTGAATTCATGAGTTTATAATAAACTTTATAAACGAGGGCGAGATTTTGATTATGAGGATTCATATCAAAACCTTTTGTCTGGATGGCTAAAGTGAGGGCTTCTTGTGCACCTAGATTTGTAAGAGAAACAGAGAAATTGGGAAAACAGTTGAAGAAAGTAGGGCCATTAGCCAAACTTAATTCAACCATTCCTATTAATAAATCACTGAATTTTTTATGTCTTGTATCTTGAACATACATGAGAGTTTCTGTTCTCAGTCCAAGTCTTGTTAGAGGCTTTAGAGAAACTTGCACCAAGCCAAAATGGATATAATTATATGTTTTAGCATATTCTTGTTTTTCTTGGGGCTTAATTAAAGAAAGATGCTGAATATTGCTAGGAATGGATTCAGTTAGTTCAATAGTTTTTATTTTATAACTTGATTTTAATTGAAAACTTCCCATTTTATAAACTTCATGTTTTTGAACAGTTGGAATTGTCCAGTCACAAATAACTTGATCTAAATCATCATAGCTAATTTCTTCACTATTTTTAATAGACGTGGAAGATAAGGAATTTGATGATAAGGAAGAAGAAAGTACAAGCTTTTTAATAAGCTTGGCCATAATTTGTGTTACTGAGTTATTTTAACCAAATCCACCACGAGTATCTAATGCTTTGAGGATTTACACACCAACAACACGCCTTAAAACGCCTTCACACGGCTTAACAATGGCGATAACAATGGCTACCTCTGCGCTCCGGGCGGAATATGATTAAAATTTCTTAATAATAACAAACACACAACTAAGTATTAAGACTTTTAACTCTCTTACTTCTGAATCAGCAATTCCTTAAACAACAACAATAAAGCACAACATAACCAAAATAAGTGAAGAAATACTCACAAAGCAACTTTATTGATAATCAAAACTGATTACAAGTGGACTTGATGGCACACTCCCGGGGGCCAACTTGGCTCTGATACCAAAATGGGACGGAAAGGTGGAGGGTGTATGGGAAGAAATGGATGGATTGAATTTTTAGACTGGTTTCCAACTGTTGGATTTACACATAGCCGGATGTGTCTATTTATAGTGACTCTAAACTAAATTTACATTTCATTTCACTTGGATTGCATTTGCATTTACATTTCATTTGCTATTCATGCTCACGCTGAATTTAATGTTCGATACTGTAAGACTGCTTACATGATTCTTCTTTTCTGCTGTAGAATATCCATGGTACTGCATGTGGCACTCTCTTGAAGTATAACTTTGCAAGCTTTTGACACGTGTTCACGTGTTTGCATCGGAGGTGAAATGTTTTTGTCTTCATAATTGATAATTTTCCCATATCTTGTACTTTCTTCAGCTTTTACTCTTTACTTTATACAAACGGAGCTTTTGATGTTGGCTCTAGCCACTTTTGTGAGTCCTTATTTTTTAATATTTAATGCTTTATGAAGTCAGGATGAAAAGTGCCGATAAGTCCCGAGGCAACACGTGGTTGCTTTTGTTGGTATCACGTGGCCTTAGTCTCGGGCACGGGAACTTGCTTGATAAGGATGCATTAAAGAATTGTCGAGGCTTTGTTTATTTCCTTTTCTTCGGATAGAGATGAATCCTTCATTATCACTTTTTGTCTCTTCTGCATCTGTATCTGCTTCAGGAGCAATATTTTCAAAGGGATTATCATCAGCCCAAAGATGATGTAACTGTTGACTGAAGCTTAATGGCAAGTTTTCAGAGGATCTTTCTTTTTGTATTTGTTCCATAATTTCTTTTTGGAGATCTTTTTTTAGCTGAAGTAGATCTGCCGCTGCAAGAAGTGCAGAAGTGGGAGTTGAACATGAATTTTTCTGTTTGCTTGGATTGCTTGTTGGAGAAGGCTGTTCTTTCTCTTTTTCTGGAGTTCTGAGCATTTCCGAAAAGGATGGCTTATAGCTTGATCAGCAGAATATTGTTGTAGGACTGTGGTATAATCAAATTGATGCCAAATTTTGATATACATGACTCTGGATAGAACCGATGGACTGAAGTCCATTTCTTTATAAAAATTCCATTTCAAGATCCATGGGATTTCATGCTTGCAATAAAATTGCATGGTGATATAAGGTTCTGTTGCAAGCTGTAGATATTGGTAGAGGTTTTTTTCTTCTGATTTGAGAGAGGCTTTAGATGATATTGAATAAGATTCAAAAAGAGGGAGAAGAGCTTGAGGGAGAAGATCTTTAGTGGATCCGAATGGTATCCAAAATTGTGTAAAAAACCACATGGGTATTTTATGGAAGTTGGATTTAAATCGAATAAACCAGGAATGCTGGAAGGATGAATTTTGATAACAGAGAATAGCTTCCCAAGCGGAAATATAGTCATAATAATTAAAGATGAGCTCTGAATCAATTCTTTGAGGCATATAAAGAGGTTGTCCCCAGTCATCTGCAGATAGGATATGCATAATCTTGATTTTTGAATATAGGATGTTAATATGAGATGGTAAAGCATTAAATATGAGTTTTTAGAACCATCAGTATGGTCTATAGTGCAGCTGCCAGTTCAGATAGGGATTTGCTCATATGTTTTATAATCAAGGGGTTGAAAAAAGAAATGGTCGGGAGCGAATAGGGTTTAGATAATATGTTCCATAGGAAAGGTTTCTGTATAAAATGTGTCATCTAAAGTAAACATTCTTAATGGTGGTTTTAGGATAAAATATTGGTTTTGAGACGCTTGAGGTTTTCTGGATGTAGAGCTTGATGGGTTTTGAAATTGAGGGATATTAGAATTATGGGTTGCTCCCCATCTTTCAAGATAATTGCCATTGGGTTTTCTGGATATAGGTGGATAAGCTTTATCAATAGGGGACCTAAAACATTCTTTTGTCCCTGTAAAAACTCACGAGATAAAAAGTCAGGAAGGAAATTATTTTTGCCTGCAATATACTCAATGTCAAAATCAAATATAACTAATAAAGCTTGCCAGCGAGCAAAAATTTGCTTAGCAGCAAGATTTTTAACATCTTTTTCTAAAATTTCTTTAGCAGATTTACAATCTATTCTTAATAAGAATTTTTTATTTAATAAATCACTTTGGAACTTCATTATACTATTTACTATAGAGAGGATTTCTTTTTTAATAGTTGAATAATTCTGCTGTGTGGATGTCCATGTTCTAGAAGTGAAACGAATGATTTCTTCTGTTCCAAGAGCATTTTGTTGGAAGAGAATTCCACCAAAACCTACGTCAGAGGTGTCGGTTTGAACTATTTTTAATAAATCTGGATGAGGGATAGTTAAACAAGGTAAATTTTGGACTTTTTTGCTTAATAGTTTGGATAGCTTTTGTATGGGCAGGTGACCATTCTACCGGATTTTTTACTAATCGGAGTTGTAATAATTTTATTTCCTTGACAAGATCTTGATAAAAATCAGAGACGTAATTAAGGCATCCAAGAAAACTTTTGTAATTGTTCTTTATTGAGGATTTCATCAGGAAGTTAAGAGGCAAACTTAATGACTATTTGAACTGGAGAAATAGTTCCTGTTTTAATTATAAAACCAAGGAATTGAATTTCTGTTCGAAAAAGCTTCATTTTCTTTTGAGATAGAACGAGTCCATTTTTGATAATAATCTTTTTGAAAATATTTAAATGCTTCCAATGGTCACAAATAGATTTTGAAAACACAAGGATGTCATCGATATAGACGAGTGTAAAATCTTGATATGGATTAAAAATATCATTCATAATTCTTTGAAATTCTAAAGGAGCATTTTTCAAGCCGAATGGCATGACATTCCATTCATAATGACCAAATGGGACTGTAAAAGCAGTTTTATATCTATCTTCAGGGGTAATTTGAATTTGCCAAAATCCGAATTTAAGATCAAATTTATAAAAAAGGAAGGCACCAGCTAGGCGATTGATTAGATTAGTTTTATTTGGAACTGGATATCTTATGGATTTTAAGACTTTATTTAGCGGCCTATAATTGATAACAAGACGGGGAACACCGCGTTCTTGTTCAGGTGCTTTATTTACATAAAAAGCAGCACAACTCCAAGGGGATTGTGATTTTTGAATAAGCTTTTTATCAAGAAGATCATTAATTTCTTTTGTGCATAATTGGACAAGATTTTCATTCATTTGAATAGGCCGAGCTTTGGTAGGAATTTGGGATTCATCAAAATTATCAATATATGGAAGAGAAGCAGTGTGGTGTTTCCTGTGCCAGAAAGCAAAAGGAAGGTCAGAACAACATTCTTTTTCATGAGATTTTTTAAATTGAATTAAATCAGTTTGAAATTCTTGTTTTTGTAATCCTTCTTCTATTCTTAGAGAATTTAGATCTTCTTGAAGATAGGCAATTTGTTTTTCTTTATAGGAGATTTGACTTTGGATAAGATTGATATGTTGCATGGGAGTTGACTCAACAAAATCAAAAATTAATTCTTTATTGTCTTTTATAGTTTTAAGGCCTGACGAATTAATTTGAAAAGGCTGTAGAAGTTGTAGAAAGGGATTCCCAAGGATAACATCATTATTTAAATTCTTTCTTAAAAGACAATTGGTTGTTATACACATCCCATTTTTACAGATATGGACATTATTTACTTTATAGTGAATATGAAGTTTATTATTAGCAGTTGCTAGGCTGAGTTTATTTTTGGTTTTTATAATATTTTGTTGGGACTAATCCTTCTCTGATTAAATTAACATCTGCGCCACTATCTAGTAAGCAGAGTGCTTTAATAAAGATAAATATTTTTCCCACCAACCATTTAATTGTCCAGTAAATCCAAGGACGACTGCATTTGCTGCATGTTTGTGATGATTACCGACAGCTATGATAGTAGAAGCATATATTATCATTTGCTAGCATACTTGGATGATTTGATATTCAGATAATCCGTCTACACTCCATTCATATGTTGATGAGCTTTCAAATTTAAGACCATTTAAAGTAGCTTGTTCTTCGAATTGAAGATCAACTGGAGTCGGTCGTGGATAATAACTTCTTGTTTTAGCTGTAGTAACAATTGGTTTTTGTATTTTAAATATTTTATTGAGCTGTAGAGAGTCTTGATGGTTTTGATCGTCTAGATGTTCCTCTTGAGAATTTTCTTCAGAATCTATGGCTTCGGAATCGGAGCCAGAATTAGAATTTTTAGAAGTTGAGCCTAAAACATTTATAGATTTTTCAGCTTTTTGATCTTTATTTTCTTGAAGTTTTACGTTAGTAAAACTGTGTGATAATTGATTAATGAGTTCATCAGAAAATTTTAAAGGTTTCTTTTCTAACTTTTTATCCCTTAGGATTTCACCCTGAAAACCTAAAGTTTGTGTATTAATTACTTTTTGAGAAGAGGATGCTTCATGGATTTTGAAAATAGTTTCTACTTTATCTCCAATTCTATTGGTTTGTTGACCAATAGTATGAAGGTTGATATTTGTATAATTATTTTGTTCTAGAACATGACATAAGTCTGATTTGTAAACAAAGTCAGTTTTTCCTTTATCTCCTTCGATTTTTGCAACATCTTTTACGGGTACGGCTGAGGTGTCTTTATAAATAATTTGATGTAGGGGTGGATGCATAGATTCTTCAGTTCTTTGGGGAGAAGAACTGGTTGAAGCTATAATCCATGATGAACTTAATTTTGTTATCATATTTATGGATAAATCTTCAATATTATATCTTTTCTTCATGGCTAATTTAAGCCAATCAAACAAATAAATGTTTCTTTCATTATCACACATATATTTATACCACTTTTCTTTTAAGAAGTCTTTATGTTCTGGAGAAATATTTTTAAAGAAAGCTTTTGTCAAAGGATGAGCAGCTAAATTCTTTTTTAACATTTCTTTATCAATTTCAAAACTTTCAATAACATTTATATTGAAATCAGCTTCTGAGTGATTGTATGTATGAGATGGAGAAGCTTGATAAGAAGGATAAACAAGTCCTGTAGGCCTCAAATTTATATGAGGTGGTTCTTGTATGGAAGCTCCTACAACAGAAGGAGGATGAGAATAAGACATTTTAGAGGGTTGATAAACTGTAGGAGTTGTATTTCGAAAATCTATTTGGAAATTTATTTCAACGCTTCCATCTTCATGTTCAATTATGTTTTCAATGTCTTTATTTTCTTTAGATTTTTCTAGTTGAGCATTTTTTAAAAGCCATTTACCTGATAAATTAATATCATTCCATTGGATGAGTTTGGGAATATTAACTTTATTTTTTAAATTGGTTTGGAATAAGGTAGTCATACCTTTGGCTTGATAAGAATAGGCTATGCCTAGAACAACTGAATTCATGAGTTTATAATAAACTCTATAAACGAGGGCGAGATTTTGATTATGAGGATTCATATCAAAACCTTTTGTCTGGATGGCTAAAGTGAGGGCTTCATGTGCACCTGGATCTGTAAGAGAAACGGAGAAATTGGGAAAACAGTTGAAGAAAGTGGGGCCATTAGCCAAACTTGATTCAACCATTCCTTATAATGAATCACTGAATTTTTTATGTCTTGTATCTTGAACATACATGAGAGCTTCTGTTCTCAGTCCAAGTCTTGTTAGAGGCTTTAGAGCAACTTGCACCAAGCCAAAATGGATATAATTATATGTTTTAGCATATTCCTGTATTTCTTGGGGCTTAATTAAAGAAAGATGCTGAATATTGCCAGTAATGATTCAGTTCGTTCAATAGTTTTTATTTTATAACTTGATTTTAATTGAAAACTTCCCATTTTATAAACTTCATGTTTTTGAACAGTTAGAATTGTCCAGTCACAAATAACTTGATCTAAATCATCATAACTAATTTCTTCACTATTTTTAATAGACATGGAAGATAAGGAATTTGATGATGACGAGGAAGAAAGTACAAGCTTCTTAAAAAGCTTAGCCATAATTTGTATTACCGAGTTATTTTAACTAAATCCACCACGAGTATCTAACGCTTTGAGGATTTACACACCAGCAACACGCCTTAAAATGCCTTCACACAGCTTAACAACGGCGATAACAATGGCTACCTCTGCGCTCCGGGCGGAATTTGATTAAAATTTCTCAATAACAACAAACACACAACTAAGTATTAAGACTTTTGTCTCTCTTACTTCTGAATCATCAATTCCTTAAACAACAACAATAAAGCACAACATAGCAAAGATAAGTGAAGAAATACTCACAAAGCAACTTTATTGATAATCAAAACTGATTACAAGTGGACTTGATGACACACTCCCGGGGGCCAACTTCGCTCTGATACCAAAATGGGACGGAAGGGTGGAGGGTGTATGGGAAGAGATGGATGGACTGAATTTTTGGACTGGTTTCCAACTGTTGCCTTGACAAGCAACTGGACATGTCTATTTATAGTATGTTCAAACTGAATTTACATTTCATTACAACATAATTTCGTCTGTTTATACATTTCATTTACTGTATGCTGGTGAGCTGCTGCATGTGGCTGGATTCCATGTGTCTGGATTGAATCTTCAAGACGGCATACGTGTTACGTTTCCGTACTGGTATGGATATACATGTTATCACCAGTAGAGATCCAAACTCGTTTTTATTGGATAACCTTTTTGATGCATAGTAGCAAGCCGCATTTGTTGACTTTTTCTTTTTCAAAGAACCTTTGAACCGTGGTAAGCTTCTCATCTTCATGAATGGGGATGTCCTTGTTTTCTGCTTTCTAGATAAAGACGCTTTATGGCACTGGTGGTGATGGAAATTTAGATAAGTGTACCACGTGACTATGTGGTCTTCTTATGGAAGCTTTGTGATAAGGATGGAGTCATTATTTGACTGGATAACAGGTGTCATTATCGGAAGCTTTATTCGGGCACAAATTCTTTCATTTATTCATCCTCTTTATCTCATCAGTCCAGTTATTATTTTGCATTTCTCCATGAAATAACTGGATTAATGCTTCATGAAACTTTTCAGTAATGTCAAAAGAAATATCTTCATAGGCATTGAGGATTTGATTTAATTCATTATGTCCAGATTTATAAGGATGCTGTATGACTGTAGTTTGTTCTGCAAGGTCGTCAGCAATGCAAACTACTCGCCGACCGTCACACCAAACATATCGATATGTGCTTACAAGTTTAAGATGTCCTCTTAGATTGAGAAATATTTGATACTGATCAGAGGCTGGATCATATTGCTGGAGACGTTCTAGGCTATATGCTCTTATAGCAACTTTATGAGATTCATACGATCGAGGTGGATGATTAAAAAGAAGATGTTCGTGATCATGTAAAGAAGAACTGCATTTCTTGCAAATTAAATCTCCTTCTTCAAACTCCATGATGCTCCATAATTGATAAGGCTAATAAAACTGTATTTCAGATCTTTCTCCCAAACTTGATGAAATTGTGATAAGAAGCTGTCTGTTTGTGACTCCAAGACTGCGAAGGGATGGCGCACAATTGCAGGGAGCTACTGTATTAATTTAAAATCATCTCTGGATAAAGAAAATCCTTGGACTAGGCCTTGCTCGATATAACAGATATCTACTGCATGTGATGGCAGGAACAACTTGGGAAAACCAGTTGCCCAGCTGATATATTGGGCTTTGAACATTAAGCACTCCTTGATCTGACAAGAAAGAGTTTTTTCTCTTATCCTTGCAGCAAGATCATCTGGAAGGGTTGTGTTAACCTTTTCCAGGAGGTTGATTCTGGATGTTTTTTCTTCAGCATAAGTAAATAACAGTGCTCTTTGATGGATGTTATGACACATCAGAATTTGGGTTTCTAAATTCTTGATATGGGTTACAATTTTGGATAAGGATTTTCTAGTATTTTTTCTTTGGAAAGGATAGCACTCCAATGAGCATTGAGAAGTTCTTGAGAGGTGATGGATACTCCTGTATTGAAAAATGGAATAGTCATTTGTTGGGATGTTGGTCTGGAGGAAGAGCTGGATTCAAGAAGAGGGGCTTTGCTTTTGCTAGAACTTGATGCCATAATGACAAAGGAACCCTGGAGAAGAATGTGAACTTAAAATTGAAATCTGGATTACATGGCAATATTTGAAATGAAGTCATCAGAGGGATGATTGATTTTATTTGAGACTGGATTTAATTATTCAAAATTCAAAAATTAATTCTTTATTGTTTATGACAGTTTTAAGGCATGTAGAATCAATTTAAAAAGGCTGTAACATTTGTAGAAAAGGATTTCCAAGGATAACATCATTGTTTAAATCCTGTCCTAGAAAGAAATTTGTTTTTATGTGTATTTCATTTTTACAGACATAAACATCATTTAATTTGTATTTGATAAGGAGTTTTTTATTAGCCGTAGCTAGATTGAGTTTATTTTTTGTTTTTAGATAATATTTTCTCTGGATTAATCCTTCCCTTATGACATTGACATTTGCGCCACTATCAAGCAAGCACAGGGTCTTCATAGAGAATTTTTTGATCTGAATTGTGACTTGGGTTTTCCATTTTTGAAATGGATTTTTGGATAAAGAATTTATGAAAATTTTTAAACTATCAACAAAGTTTTCTTGATTTTCAATGTCAATATAGTCTTCGTCATTTTCAATTTTTCCATTATTTTCTTGATAAGTTTTTAGTATGTGAAATTCAAGATTCTCAACTCTTTGTTTGAGGTCTTGAAGTTCAATTAAGTTTTGTTTTAAGAAATTTATTTCTTGCCTTTGATTATTAATTTCTTTATGAAGGTCTGGAATTGTCAGGTGAGGACGAACATTTTGTTCTCTTAATCTGTCTAAAATAGTTTTGATAGTAAATTGTTTAGGTAAAGTATGTATAGTAGCTTTTCCTTTTTTATTGCCTTTATTTATAGTCTGGATTTTTTCAAAACATTTATTTCTTAATTCTTCATCTTTAAGATGTTTAAACATTTCTAGTACCAATTCTTCAGGAGTAGAGAGCATGTTTACGGATAAAGAAGAAGAAGCGGATTCATACTAAATTTCACTATCAAATATTTTACAATGACATGTATCAGAAGAATTGTCTGTATCTGATGTTACTGAGGATCCCTTTAAAATAGTTTTTAATTCCTTTTCGGTTTTAACCTTTACTTGTGGGCAATCAGGGGCTATATGGCCTTTTTCTTTGCAATTATAACACTATATTTCTTTTTGTTTTTGTTTATGGTAAGAAGAAGATGGTTTTTCTTTTATAAAAGATTTGTTTGTTTCTTTATAAGGATTGCGATGAAAAGATTTTTTATGATATCTTCGTGTGGGCATATAATATCGTGGTGTTGCAAATTATTTAGATTTTCTTTGTTGGTAATTTCTTTTTAAATTGTTCTTTTTCTTTTGGCTCGAAGGACTAATTAATGGCTCCATGCCAAATTGATAACAGAAATCACCAAGTTCATATTTATTGATTCTTTTTTGATTTTCGATTTGCAGTTTGAGTTTGATTTCATTACACAATGAAAATCCAACTTTATTAATTTTTTGGATTAAATCTACATATGTATACATAGCATAATTCAAATTTCCATAATTTTCGGATATTAATTCTTCTTTAACCTTTTCTGCAAAAAGTTCAGGAAGACCTGATATAAATTTCTCTTTCCAGAATTTGGAATTGCTTGAATCAATTGTATAAAGTTTTGATAAGAAAACATCTTTATACCAACGAAAATTAGTTAATGTTGGACATGATAAATTAATTAATTGAGTTTTTAATTTTTCTTCTACATTCATATAATTTCCAACAAAATGTTTAATTATATTGCTAATAAGCATATAAACGGAATCAGAGATCATTTGTCCTTGGGGGGTAATGATAGGGTTCCCGGATGGATCTCTTTTTACGGCATTAAGAGTAGCTTGTCTTTCTATATCTGATAAATATTTTTCCCACCAACCATTTAATTGTCCTGTAAATCCAAGGACAACTGCATTTGCTATATGTTTGTAATCATTACCGGCAGCTATGATAGTAGAAGCATATATCATTATTTGTTGGCAGACTTGGATGATTTGATATTCAGATAATCCATCTACACTCCATTCATATATTGATGAGCTTTCAAATTTAAGACCATTTAAAGTAGCTTGTTCTTCGAATTGAAGATCAACTGGTGTCGGTCGTGGATAATAATTTCTTGTTTTAGCTGTAGTAACAATTGGTTTTTGTATTTTAAATATTTTATTGAGCTATAGAGAGTCTTGATGGTTTTGATCTCCGAATGTTCCTCTTGAGAATTTTCTTCAGAATCTATGGCTTTGGAATCAGAGCCAGAATTAGAATTTCTAGAAGTTGAGCCTAAAACATTTATAGATTTTTCAACTTTTTGATCTTTATTTTCTTGAAGTTTTATGTTAGTAAAATTGTGTGATAATTGATTAATGAGTTCATCAAAAAATTTTAAAGGTTTCTTTTTTAACTTTATATCCCTTAGGATTTCACCCTGAAAACCTAAAGTTTGTGTATTAATTACTTTTTGAGAAGAAGATGCTTCATGGATTTTGAAAATAGATTCTACTTTATCTTCAATTCTTTTGGTTTGTTGACCAATAGTATGAAGGTTGATATTTGTATAATTATTTAGTTCTAGATATGACATAAGTCTGATTTCTAAACAAAGTCAGTTTTTCCTTTATCTCCTTGGATTTTTGCAACATCTTTTATGGGTACGGCTAAGGTGTCTTTATATATAATGTGATGTAGGGGTGGATGTATAGATTCTTCAGTTCTCTACGGAGAAGAACTGGTTGAAGCTATAATCCATGATGAACTTAATTTTTTTATCATATTTATGGATAAATCTTCAATACTATATCGTTTCTTCATGGCTAATTTAAGCCAATCAAAGAAATAAATGTTTTTTTCATTATCACACTTATATTTGTACCACTTTTCTTTTAAGAAGTCTTTATGTTCTAGAGAAATATATTTGAAGAAAGCTTTTGTCAAAGGATGAGCGGCTAAATTCTTTTTTAACATTTCTTTATCAATTTCAAAACTTTCAATAACATTTATATTGAAATCAGCTTCTGAGGGATTGTATGTATGAGATGGAGAAACTTGATAAAAAGGATAATAGGCCTCAAATTTATATGAGGTGGTTCTTGTATGGAAACTCCTACAACAGAAGGAGGATGAGAATAAGACTTTTTAGAGGGTTGATAAACGGTAGGAGTTGTATTTCGAAAATCTATTTGGAATTTATTTCAACGCTTCCATCTTCATGTTCAATTATGTTTTCAATGTCCTGATTTTATTTAGGCTTTTCTGGTTGAGCATTTTTTAAAAGCCATTTACCGAATAAATTAATATCATTCCATTGGATGAGTTTGGGAATGTTAACTTTATTTTTTAAATTGGTTTGGAATAAGGTAGTCATACCTTTTGCTTGATTTGAATAGGCTATGCCTGGAACAACTGAATTCATAAGTTTATAATAAACTCTATAAACGAGGGCGAGATTTTGATTATGAGGATTCATATCAAAACCTTTTGTCTGGATGGCTAAAGTGAGGGCTTCATGTGCACCTGGATTTGTAAGAGAAACAGAGAAATTGGGAAAATAGTTGAAGAAAGTAGGGCCATTAGCCAAACTTGATTCAACCATTCATATTAATGAATCACTGAATTTTTTATGTCTTGTATCTCGAACATACATGAGAGTTTCTGTTCTCAGTCCAAGTCTTGTTAGAGGCTTTAGAGCAACTTGCAGCAAGCCAAAATGGATATAATTATATGTTTTAGCATATTCTTGTATTTCTTGGGGCTTAATTAAAGAAAGATGCTGAATATTGCCAGTAATGATTCAGTTCGTTCAATAGTTTTTATTTTATAACTTGATTTTAATTGAAAACTTCCCATTTTATAAACTTCATGTTTTTGAACAGTTAGAATTGTCCAGTCACAAATAACTTGATCTAAATCATCATAACTAATTTCTTCACTATTTTTAATAGACATGGAAGATAAGGAATTTGATGATGACGAGGAAGAAAGTACAAGCTTCTTAATACGCTTAGCAATAATTTGTATTATTGAGTTATTTTAACCAAATCCACCATGAGTATCTAACGCTTTGAGGATTTACACACCAACAACACGCCTTAAAATGCCTTCACACACTTAACAACGGTGATAACAATGGCTACCTCTGCGCTCCGGGCGGAATATGATTAAAATTTCTCAATAATAACAAACACACAACTAAGTATTAAGACTTTTGACTCTCTTACTTCTGAATCAGCAATTCTTTAAACAACAATAGTAAAACATAACATAACAAAAATAAGTGAAGAAATACTCACAAAGCAACTTTATTGATAACAATAAAGACTGATTACAAGTGGACTATGGAAATTTGAATTATGCCATGTATACATATGGAGATCTAATCCAAAAAATTAATAAAGTTGGCTTTTCATTATGCAATGAGATCAAACTCAAACGGCAAATTGAAAATCAAAAAAGAATTAGTAAATAGGAACTTGGTGATTTTTGTTATCAATTTGGCATGGAAACATTAATTAGTCCTTCAAGCCAAAAGAAAAAGCAAAATTTAAATAGAAATTATCAAAAAAGAAAATCTAAACAGTTTTCAACACCACGATATTACATGTCCTCAAGAAGATATCATAAAAAATCCTTTCCTCGAAATCCTTATAAAGAAACAAACAAATCTTTTACAAAAGAAAAACCGTCTTCTTCTTACCATAAACAAAAACAAAAAGACATACAATGCTATAATTGCAAAGAAAAAGGCCATATAGCCCCTGAGTGCCCAAAACTAAAAGTTAAAATAGAAAAAGAACTCAAAACTATTTTAAAAGGACCCTCAGAAACATCTGATACAGACAATTCTTTTTCTCATTCTTCTGATACATGTCATTGCAAAATATTTGATAGTGAAATTCAGTATTAATCTGCTTCTTCTTCTTTATCCTTAAACATGCTCTCTGCCCCTGAAGAATTGGTGCTAGAAATGTTTAAAGATCTTAAAGATGAAGAATTAAAAAATAAATACTTTGAAAAAATACAGACAATAAATAAAGGCAATAAAAAAGGAAAAGCTACTAACATAACTACGTTACCTGAACAATTTAGCATTAAAACTGTCTTAGACAGATTAAGAGAGCAAAATGTTCCTCCTCACTTGTCAATTCCAGAACTTCATAAAGAAATTAATAATCAAAGGCAAAAAATAAATTTCTTAAAACAAAACTTAATTGAACTTCAAGACCTCAAACAAAGAGTTGCGAATCTTGAATTTCACATACTAAAACCTTATCAAGAAAATAATGGAAACATTGAAAATGACGAAGACTATAATGACATTGAAAATCAAAAAAACTTTGATGACAACTTAAAAATTTTCATAAATTCGTTATCTAGAAATCCATTTCAAAAATGGAAAACCTAAGTCACCATTCAGATCAAAAAATTCTCTATTAAGACCCTGTGCTTACTTGGTAGTGGCGCAGATGTCAATGTCATAAGGGAAGGATTAATCCCGAGAAAATATTATCTAAAAACAAAAAATAAACTCAATCTAGCCACGGCTAATAAAAAAAACTCCATATCAAATACAAATTAAATAATGTTTATGACTGTAAAAATGAAATCTGCATAAAGACTAATTTCTTTTTAGGAAAGGATTTAAACAATGATGTTATCTTTGGAAATCCTTTTCTACAAATTTTACAGCCTTTTCAAATTGATTCAACAGGCCTTAAAACTGTCATAAATAATAAAGAATTAATTTTTGAATTCGAATAATCAACTATCCAGTCTCAAATAAAATAAATTATCTCTCTGATGACTTCATTTCAAATTGTGCCATTTAATCCACATATCCAGATTTTTTTAACTTCTTATCCAGGGTCTCTTTGTCACTATGGCATCAAGTTCTAGCAAAAGCAAAGCCCCTCTTCATGAATCCAGTTCTTCCTCCGTACCAACATCCCAACAAATGACCATCCCTTTTTTCAATCCAGGATTATCTATCACTTCTCAAGACCTTATCAATGCTCATTGGAGTGCCATCCTTTCTGATAAAAAAAAATACTAGAAAAACCCAATCCAAACTTGCAAACCATATTAAGGATTTAGAAAGCCAAATTCTCTTTTGCCATAACCTCCATCAAAGAGCACTGTTATCTACTGGAAAAGGTTAACACAACCCTTCCAGATGATATTGCTGCAAGAATAAGAGAAAAAACTCTTTCTTGTTAGATAAAGGAGCGCTTAATGCTCAAAGCTCAATTTATCAGCTGGGCAACTGGTTTTCCCAAGTTGTTCCTGCCATCACATGCAGTAGACATCTCTTATATCGAGCAAGGCCTAGTCCAAAGATTTTCTTTATCCAAAGATGATTTTGAATTAATACAGCAGCTCCCTGCAATCGTGCGCCATGCCCTTCGCAGCCTTGGAGTCACAAACAGACAGCTTCTTATCACAATTTCATCAAGTTTGGGAGAAAGATCTGAAATACGGTTTTATCAGCCTTATCAATTATGGAGCATCATGAATTTTGAAGAAAGAGATTTAATTTGCAAAAAATTCATTCCTTCTTTAAATGATTACGAACATCTCCTGTTTAATTATCCACCGCAATGGTATGAATCTCATGAAGTTGCTACAAGGGAATACAGCTTATAATGTCTCTAGCATTATGATTCAGCCTCTGATCAATATCAAAGATTTCTCAATTTAAGAGGACATCTCGAATTTGCAAGCACATATAGATATGTTTGGTGTGACGGTTGGCGAGTAGTCTGTATTGCTGACGACCTTACAGAACAAACTACAGTTATACAGCCTCCTTCTAAATCTGGACATCATGCATTAAATCAAATCCTCAATGCCGATGAAGATATTTCTTTTGACATTTCAGAAAAATCTCGTGAAGAATTAATCCAGTTATTTCATGGTGAAATAAGAAATAATAACTGGAATGATGAAGCAGAAAATACTGCAGAAATGACAGCATCGTTGCAAGAATAAAGCTTCCTTTCCTCCAGACGTATGCAATTCAATGCCACTAAATTTTCCACAAAGTATCTTGATGCACTTATGCAGATCTCTAACAGTCATCCAGAAGAATACGTGTTAAATGCATCCCTATCAAGCAAAGTTCCCGTACCCGCGACCACGGCCACGTGATACCGGCAAAAGCAACCACGTGTTGCTTTGGGACTTATTGGCACTTTCCATCCGGACTGCATTAAGCCTCTTTGAATTAAAAATTCAAGAAACCAGTACAACAAAGTCAAAGAAAACGGCTAAAGCTAAAGCTTATCACATATAAAAATTCTTAGCATTAAATAATGAGCAAAAGTCAAAGGCTACACCTAGGCTATCCGACATAAAGCATTTAGATCACGTCTTTTACCGGGATTTGTAAAGCACATACTCCAGCGACACGTATGCCGCATGCTTCAATACAGTGAAACTTTTGTCAGACAGATCAAATCCAGTGCCAGCACCCCCTGCAGCATTTACGGATATACAGCAAATGAAATGAAAATCCAGATGACAGACACTTGTAACAAAATGCAAATTCAGTTTGTAATTACTATAAATAGGCCTATGCAGCCTCTTGCATAGGCAACAGTTGGAAACCAGTCCAAAAATTCAGTCCATCCATCTCTTCCCATACACCCTCCACCCTTCTGTCCCATTTTGGTATCAGAGCCAAGTTGGCCCCCGGGAGTGTGTCATCAAGTCCACTTGTAATCAGTTTTGATTATCAATAAAGTTGCTTTGTGAGTATTTCTTCACTTATCTTTGTATGTTGTGCTTTACTGTTGTTGTTTAAGGAATTGCTGATTCAGAAGTAAGAGAGTCAAAAGCCTTAATACTTAGTTGTGTGTTTGTTATTATTGAGAAATTTTAATCATATTACACTCGGAGCGCAGAGGTAGCCATTGTTATCGTCGTTGTCAGCCGTGTGAAGGTGTTTTAAGGCGTGTTGTTGGTGTGTAAATCCTCAAAGCGTTAGATACTCGCGGTGGATTTGGTTAAAATAACTCGGTAATACAAATTATGGCTAAGCTTATTAAGAAGATTGTACTTTCTTCTCCCTCATCATCAAATTCCTTATCTTCCATGTCTATTAAAAATAGTGAAGAAATTAGCTTTAATGATTTAGATCAAGTTATTTGTGACTGGACAATTCCAACTGTTCAAAAACATGAAGTTTATAAAATGGGAAATTTTCAGGACTTGTTTATCCTTCTTATCAAGCTTCTCCATCTCACACATACAATCCCTTAGAAGCTGATTTCAATATAAATGTTATTGAAAGTTTTGAAATTAATAAAAAAAATGTTAAAAAAGAATTTTGCCACTCATCCTTTGACAAAAGCTTTCTTTAAAAATATTTCTCCACAACATAAAGACTTCTTAAAAGAAAAGTGGTATAAATATATGTGTGATAATGAAAGAAACATTTATTTCTTTGATTGGCTTAAATTAGCCATGAAGAAAAGATATAATATTGAAGATTTATCCATAAATATGATAACAAAATTAAGTTCATCATGGATTATAGCCTCAACCAGTTCTTCTCCCGAAAGAACTGAAGAATCTATACATCTACCCCTACATCAAATTATTTATAAAGACACCTCAGCCGCACCCATAAAAGATTTTACAAAAATCCAAGGAGATAAAGGAAAATCTGACTTTGTTTACAAATCAGACTTATATCATGTTTTAGAACAAAATAATTATACAAATATCAACCTTCATACTATTGGTCAACAAACCAATAGAATTGAAGATAAAGTAGAATCTATTTTCAAAATCCATAAAGCATCCTCTTCTCAAAAAGTAATTAATACACAAACTTTAGGTTTTTAGGGTGAAATCCTAAGGGATATAAAGTTAGAAAAGAAACCTTTAAAATTTTCTGATGAACTCATTAATCAATTATCACACAGTTTTACTAACATAAAACTTCAAGAAAATAAAGATCAAAAAGCTGAAAAATCTATAAATGTTTTAGGCTCAACTTCTAAAAACTCTAATTCTGGCTCCGATTCCGAAGCCATAGATTCTGAAGAAAATTCTCAAGAGCAACATCAAGATGATCAAAACCATCAAGAATCCCTTCAACTCAATAAAATATTTAAAAGACAAAAACCAATTGTTACTACAGCTAAAACAAGAAATTATTATCCACGACCGACTCCAGTTGATCTTCAATTCGAAGAACAAGCTACTTTAAATGGTCTTAAATTTGAAAGCTCATCAATATATGAATGGAGTGTAGACGGATTATCTGAATATCAAATCATCCAAGTATGCCAGCAAATGATGATATATGTTTCTACTATCATAGCTGCCGGTAATGATCACAAACATGTAGCAAATGCAGTTGTCCTTGGATTTACTGGACAATTAAATGGTTGGTGGGAAAAATATTTATCAGATATAGAAAGACAAGCTATTCTAAATGCCATAAAAAGAGATCCATCCGGGAACCCTATCATTACCCCCCAAGGACAAATGATCTCTAATTCCATTTATATGCTTATTAGCAATATAATTAAACATTTTGTTGGAAATTATATGAATGTAGAAGAAAAATTAAAAACTCAATTAATTAATTTATCATGTTCAAGATTATCTGATTTTCGTTGGTATAAAGATGATTTCTTATAAAAACATTATACAATTGATTCAAGCAATTCCGAATTCTAGAAAGAAAAATTTATATCAGGTCTTCCTAAACTTTTTGCAGAAAAGGTTAGAGAAGAATTAATATCCGAAAATTATGGAAATTTGAATTATGCTATGTATACATATGGAGATTTAATCCAAAAAATTAATAAAGTTGGATTTTCATTGTGTAATGAAATCAAACTCAAACGGCAAATTGAAAATCAAAAAAGTATCAGCAAATATGAACTTGGAGACTTTTGTTATCAATTTGGCATGGAGCCATTAATTAGTCCTTCGAGCCAAAAGAAAAAGAACAATTTAAAAAGAAATTACCAACAAAGAAAATCTAAACAATTTGCAACACCACGATATTATATGCCCTCACGAAGATATCATAAAAAATCCTTTCATCGCAATCCTTATAAAGAAACAAACAAATCATTCATAAAAGAAAAACCATCTTCTTCTTACCATAAACAAAAACAAAAAGAAATACAGTGCTATAATTGCAAAGAAAAAGGCCATATAGCCCTTGATTGCCCACAATTAAAGGTTAAAACCGAAAAGGAATTAAAAACTATTTTAAAGGGATCCTCAGTAACATCAGCTACAGACAATTCTTCTGATACATGTCATTGCAAAATATTTGATAGTGAAATTCAGTATGAATCCGCTTCTTCTTCTTTATCCGTAAATATGCTCTCTGCTCCTGAAGACTTGGTACTAGAAATGTTTAAAGATCTTAAAGATGAAGAATTAAAAAATAAATATTTAAAAAAAAATCCAGACTATAAATAAAGGCAATAAAAAAGGAAAAGCTACTATACATACTTTACCTGAACAATTTAGTATTAAAACTGTTTTAGACAGATTAAGAGAACAAAATGTTCCTCCTCACCTGACAATTCCAGACCTTCATAAAGAAATTAATAATCAAAGGCAAGAAATAAATTTCTTAAAACAAAACTTAATTGAACTTTAAGACCTCAAACAAAGAGTTGAGAATCTTGAATTTCACATACTAAAAACTTATCAAGAAAATAATGAAAAAATTGAAAATGACGAAGACTATAATGACATTGAAAATCAAAAAAACTTTGATGATAGTTTAAAATTTTTCATAAATTCTTTATCCAGAAATCCATTTCAAAAATGGAAAACCCAAGTCACAATTCAGATCAAAAAATTCTCTATTAAGACCCTGTGCTTACTTGATAGTGGCGCAGATGTCAATGTCATAAGGGAAGGATTAATCTCGAGAAAATATTATCTAAAAACAAAAAATAAACTCAATCTAGCTACGGCTAATAAAAAACTCCTTATCAAATACAAATTAAATGATGTTTATGTCTGTAAAAACGAAATACACATAAAGACAAATTTCTTCCTAGGAAAGGATTTAAACAATGATGTTATCCTTGGAAATCCTTTTCTACAAATGTTACAGCCTTTTCAAATTGATTCTACAGGCCTTAAAACTGTCATAAATAATAAAGAATTAATTTTTTAGTTTGAATAATTAAATCCAGTTTCAAATAAAATCAATCATCCCTCTGATGACTTCATTTCAAATATTGCCATGTAATCCAGATTTCAGTTTTAAGTTCACATTCTTCTTCAGGGTTCCTTTGTCATTATGGCATCAAGTTCTAGCAAAAGCGAAGCCCCTCTTCTTGAATCCAGCTCTTCCTCTAGACCAACATCCTAACAAATGACCATTCCTTTTTTCAATCGAGGAGTATCCATCACCTCTCAAGAACTTATCAATGCTCATTGGAGTGCTATCCTTTCCAATAAAAGAAAAAATATTAGAAAAACCTTATCCAAAATTGTAACCCATATCAAGGATTTAAAAACCCAAATTCTGATGTGTCATAATATCCATCCAAGAGCACTGTTATCTACTTATGCTGATGAAAAAACATCTAGAATCAACCTCCTGGAAAAGGTTAACACAACCCTTCCAGATGATCTTGTTGCAAGGATAAGAGAAAAAACTCTTTCTTGTCAGATCAAGGAGCGCTTAATGTTCAAAGCGCAATATATCAGCTGGACAACTGGTTTTCCCAAGTTGTTCCTGCCATCACATGCAGTAGACATCTCTTATATCGAGCAAGGCCTAGTCCAAAGATTTTCTTTATCCAGAGATGATTTTGAATTAATACAGCAGATCCCTGCAATTGTGCGCCATGCCCTTCGCAGTCTTGGAGTCACAAACATACAGCTTCTTATCACAATTTCATCAAGTTTGGGAGAAAGATCTGAAATATGGTTTTATCAACCTTATCAATTATGGAGCATCATGCAGTTTGAAGAAGGAGATTTAATTTGCAAGAAATGCAGTTCTTCTTTACATGATCACGAACATCTTCTTTTTAATTATCCACCTCAATGGTATGAATCTCATGAAGTTGCTATAAGAGCATATAGCCTAGAACGTCTCCAGCAATATGATCCAGCCTCTGATCAGTATCAAAGATTTCTCAATTTAAGAGGACATCTTGAATTTGCAAGCACATATCGATATGTTTAGTGTGACTGTCGACGAGTAGTTTGCATTGCTGACGACCATGCAGAACAAACTACAGTCATACAGCATCCTTCTAAATCTGGACATAATGAATTAAATCAAATCCTCAATGCCTATGAAGGTATTTCTTTTGACATTACTAAAAAGTCTCGTGAAGCATTAATCCAGTTATTTCATGGAGAAATGCAAAATAATAACTAGACAGATGAAGATAACGATGAAGATAAAGAGGATGAATAAATGAAAGAATCCGTGCCCGAATAAAGCTTCCGATATTGACACCTGTTATCCAGTGAAATAATGACTCCATCCTTATCACAAAGCTTCCAGAAGAAGACCACGTAGTCACGTGGTACACTTATCTAAATTTCCATCACCACCATTGCCATAAAGCGTCTTTATCTAGAAAGTACAAAACAAGGACATCCCTATTCATGAAGATGAAAAGCTTACCACGGTTCAAAGCTTCTTTGGAAAAGAAAAAGTCAACAAATGCGGCTTGCTACTATGCACCAAAAAGGTTATCCAATAAAAACAAGTTTGGATCTCTATTGGTGATAACATGTATATCCATACCAATACGGAAACATAACACGTATGCCGTCTTGACGATTCAATCCAGACACATGGAATCCAGCCACATGCAGCAGCTTACCAGCATACAGTAAATGAAATGTATACACAGACGAAATTATGTTCTAATGAAATGTAAATTCAGTTTGAACATACTATAAATAGACATGCCTAGCTGCTTGTGAAGGCAACAGTTGGAAACCAGCCCTATCCAAAATCCAGTCCATCTCTTCCCATACACTCTCTACCCTTCCGTCCCATTTTGGTATCAGAGCTAAGTTGGCCCCCGGGAGTGTGTCATCAAGTCCACTCGTAATCAGTTTTGATTATCAATAAAGTTGCTTTGTGAGTATTTCTTCACTTATTTTGGTTATGTTGTGCTTTACTGTTGTTGTTTAAGGAATTGCTGATTTAGAAGTAAGAGAGTCAAAAGTCTTAATACTTAGTTGTGTGTTTGTTATTATTGAGAAATTTTAATCAAATTCCGCCCGAAGCGCAGAGGTAGCCATTGTTATCGCCGTTGTTAAGCCGTGTGAAGGCGTTTTAAGGGGTGTTGTTGGTGTGTAAATCCTCAAAGCGTTAGATACTCGTGGTGGATTTGATTAAAATAACTCGGTAATACAAATTATGGCTAAGCTTATTAAGAAGCTTGTACTTTCTTCTTCCTCATTATCAAATTCCTTATCTTCCATGTCTATTAAAAATAGTGAAGAAATTAGCTATGATGATTTAGATCAAATTATTTGTGACTGGACAATTCCAACTGTCCAAAAACATGAAGTTTATAAAATGGGAAGTTTTCAATTAAAATCAAGTTATAAAATAAAAACTATTGAACGAACTAAATCCATTACTAGCAATATTCAGCATCGTTCTTTAATTAAGCCCCAAGAAATACAAGAATATGCTAAAACATATAATTATATCCATTTTGGCTTGGTGCAAGTTGCTCTAAAGCCTCTAACAAGACTTGGACTGAGAACAGAAGCTTTCATGTACGTTCAAGATACAAGACATAAAAAATTCAGTGATTCATTAATAGGAATGGTTGAATCAAGTTTGGCTAATGGCCCTACTTTCTTCAACTATTTTCCCAATTTCTCTGTTTCTCTTACTGATCTAGGTGCACATGAAGCCCTCACTTTAGCCATCCAGACAAAAGGTTTTGATATGAATCCTCATAATCAAAATCTCGCCCTCGTTTATAGAGTTTATTATAAACTCATGAATTCAGTTGTTTCAGGCATAGCCTATTCTAATCAAGCCAGAGGTATGACTACCTTATTCCAAACCAATTTAAAAAATAAAGTTAATATTCCCAAACTCATCCAATGGAATGATATTAATTTATCCGGTAAATGGCTTTTAGAAAATGCTCAACCAAAAAAACCCAAAGAAAATCAAGACATTGAAAACATAATTGAACATGAAGATGGAAGTGTTGAAATAAATTTCCAAATAGATTTTCGAAATACAACTCCTACAGTTTATCAACCCTCTAAAAAGTCTTATTCTCATCCTCCTTCTGTTGTTGGCTCTTCCATACAGGAACCACCTCATATAAATTTGAGGCCTACAGGACTTGTTTATCCTTTTTATCAAGCTTCTCCATCTCATACATACAATCCTTCAGAATCCGATTTCAATATAAATGTTATTGAAAGTTTTAAAACTGATAAAGAAATGTTAAAAAAGAATTTAGCCGCTCATCCTTTGACAAAAGCTTTCTTTAAAAATATTTCTCCAGAACATAAGGACTTCTTAAAAGAAAAATGGTACAAATATATGTATGATAATGAAAGAAACATTTATTTCTTTGATTGGCTTAAATTAGCCATGAAGAAAAGGTATAATATTGAAGATTTATCCATAAATATGATAACAAAATTAAGTTCATCATGGATTATAGCTTCAACCAGTTCTTCTCCTCAAAGAACTGAATAATCTATACATTTTCCTCTACATTAAATTATTTATAAAGATACTTCAACCGTACCCATAAAAGATGTTGCAAAAATCCAAGGAGATAAAGGTAAATCGGTCTTTGACTCATGTCATACAAATTCCTCATTTCAGTCTGATAACACATATTCTTCTCCTTTGTTCTCCTAAACGCTCTTTCAGCCCAAGAAGACATGCTTTTAGAAATGTTTAAAGACCTCAAAGAAGAAAAATTAAAAAATAAATATTTTGAGAAAATACAAAAAATAACCAAAGAAAATAAAAAAGAAAAATGTTCTATTCCAAGTGTATCTAAACAGCTTAACATGAAAAATGTATTAAGAAAGCAAAAAGCTTTTCCTCATATATCTTTGCAAGATATTTATAAAGAAATTAATAATCAAAAGCAAGAAATAAAAGAATTAAAACAAAACTTAAATGAACTTCAAGAACTTAAACAACGTTTTGAGAATCTCGAATTTCAAAAGGATAAAGATAATATAAAGCAACAAGAAAACTTTGAGGGAAAGTTTGTAAATTCTGTAACAAAAAATCCACTCCAATCATGGAAAACTCAAATTACAATTAAGATCAAGAACTTCTCTATTAAAGCACTCTACTTACTAGATAGTGGCGCAGATGTTAATTTAATCAGAGAAGGATTAGTCCCAACAAAATATTATAAAAAAACCAAAAATAAACTCAACCTAGCAACTACTAATAATAAACTTCATATTCATTATAAAGTAAATAATGTCCATATCTGTAAAAATGGAATGCGCATAAAAACTAATTGTCTTTTAAGAAAGAATTTAAATAATGATGTTATCCTTAGGAATCCCTTTCTACAACTTCTACAGCCTTTTCAAATTGATTCATCAAGCCTTAAAACTGTGAAAGACAATAAAGAATTACTTTTTGATTTTGTTGAGTCAACTCCCATGCAACGTTTCAATATTATCCAAAATCAAATCTCATATAAAGAAAAACAAATTGCCTATCTTGAAGAAGATCTGAATTCTCTAAGAATAGAAGAAGGGTTATAAAAACCAGAATTTCAAAATGATTTAATACAATTTAAAAAATCTCTTGAAAAAGAATGTTGTTCTGACCTTCCTTTTGCCTTTTAGCACAGGAAACACCACACAGTTTCTCTTCCATATATTGATAATTTTGATGAATCCCAAATTCCTACCAAAGCTCGTCCTATTCAGATGAATAAAGATCTTGTCCAATTATGTACAAAAGAAATCAATGATCTTCTTGATAAAAAGCTTATTCAAAAATCACAATTTCCTTGGAGTTGTGCTGCGTTTTATGTAAATAAAGCACCTGAGCAAGAACGCGGTGTCCCTCGTCTTGTTATCAATTATAAGCCTTTAAATAAAGTTTTGAAATCCATAAGATATCCAATGCCAAATAAAACTGATCTAATTAATCGGCTAGCTGATGCCTTCCTTTTTTCCAAATTTGATCATAAATCAGGATTTTGGCAAATTCAAATTACTCCCGCAGACAGATATAAAACTGCTTTTACAGTCCCATTTGGCCATTACGAATGGAACGTTATGCCATTTGGTTTGAAAAATGCTCCCTCCGAATTTCAAAGAATTATGAATGATATTTTTAATCCATATCAAGATTTTACACTAGTCTATATCGATGACATTCTTGTGTTTTCAAAATCTATTTATGACCATTGGAAACATTTAAATATTTTCAAAAAAGTTATTATCAAGAATGGACTTGTTTTATCTCAAAAGAAAATGAAGCTTTTTCAAACAGAAATTCAATTTCTTGGTTTTATAATTCAAAAAGGAACTATTTCTCCAATTTAAAGAGTCATTAAGTTTGCCTCTCAATTTCCTAATGAAATTTTGAATAAAGAACAATTACAACATTTTCCTGGCTACCTTAATTACGTCTCTGATTTTTATAAAGATCTTGCAAAGGAAAGAAAATTATTGCAGCTCCGTTTGACAAAACATCCAGCAGAATGGTCACCTGCCCATACAAAAGCTGTCCAAAAGATCAAGCAAAAAGTCAAAAATTTACCTTGCTTAACTATCCCTCATCCAGATTTATTAAAAATAGTTCAAACCGATGCCTCTGAAGTAGGTTTTGGTGGCATTCTCCTACAACAAAATGCTCTTGGAAAAGAAGAAGTCCTTTGTTTCACATCTGGAACATGGACACCCACACAACAGAATTATTCAACTATTAAAAAGGAAATTCTATCCATAGTCAATAGTATAATGAAGTTCCAAAGTGATTTATTAAATAAAAAATTTTTATTAAGAATAGATTGTAAATCTGCTAAAGAAATTTTAGAAAAAGATGTTAAACATCTTGCTGCTAAGCAAATCTTTGCTCGCTGGCAAGCTTTATTAGCTATATTTGATTTTGACATTGAGTATATTGCAGGCAAAAATAATTCCCTTCCTGACTTTTTATCTCGTGAGTTTTTACAGGGACAAAAGAATGAGGCCTCAGCAGATTAGACCTTTTAGGTCCCCTACTGATAAAGCTTATCCACTTATATCCAGAAAACCCAGTGGCAATTATCTTGAAAGATGGGGAGCAACCCATAATTCTAATATCCCTCAATTTCAAAACCCATCAAGCTCTACATCCAGAAAACCTCAAGCGTCTCAAAACCAATATTTTATCCCAAAACCACCATTAAGAATGTTTACTTTAGATGACACATTTTATACAGAAACCTTTCCTATGGAACATATTATCCAGACCCTATTCGCTCCCGACCATTTCTTTTTTCAAACCCTTGATTATAAAACATATGAGCAAATCCTTATCTGAACTAGCAGCTGCACTATATACCATACTGATGGTACTAAAAACTCATATTTAAATGCTTTACCATCCCATATTAACATCCTATATTCAAAAATCAAGATTATGCATATCTTCTCAGGGAACAAATACTCACAAAGCAACTTTATTGATAACAATAAAGACTGATTACAAGTGGACTTGATGACACACTCCCGGGGGCCAACTTGGCTTTGATACCAAAATGGGACGGAAGGGTGGAGGGTGTATGGGAAGAGATGGATGGACTGAATTTTTGAACTGGTTTCCAACTGTTGCCTTGACAAGCAGCTAGACATGTCTATTTATAGTATGTTCAAACTGAATTTACATTTCATTACAACATAATTTCGTCTGTGTATACATTTCATTTACTGTATGCTGGTAAGCTACTGCACGTGGTATTATTGCTAGATTCCAGGTGTCTGGATTGAATCGTCAAGACGGCATACGTGTTACGTTTCCGTAGTGGTATGGATATACATTGTAGCACCAGTAGAGATCCAAACTTGTTTTTATTGGCTAACCTTTTTGATGCATAGTAGCAAGCCGCCTTTGTTGACATTTTCTTTTTCAAAGAACCTTTGAACCGTGGTAAGCTTCTCATATTCATGAATAGGGATGTCCTTGTTTCATACTTTATAGATAAAGATGCTTTATGGCAATGGTGGAGATGGAAATTTAGATAAGTGCACCATGTGACTACGTGGTCTTCTTTTGGAAGATAAGGATGCAGTAATTATTTCACTGGATAACAGGTGTCCATATCAAGGATTCTTTCATTTATTCATCATCTTTATCTTCATCTTTGTCTTCATCAGTCCAGTTATTATTCTACATTTCTCCATGAAATAACTGGTCTAATTCTTCACGAGATTTTTCAGAAATGTCAAAAGAAATATCTTCATAGGCATTGAGGATTTGATGTAATTCATTATGTCCAGATTTAGAAGGATGCTGTATAACTGTAGTTTGTTCTGCAAGGTCATCAGCAATGTAAACTACTCTCCGACCATCACACCAGACATATCTATATGTGCTTGCAAATTCGAGATGTCCTCATAAATTGAGAAATCTTTGATATTGATCAGAGGTTGGATCATAATGCTGGAGACGCTCTAAGCTATATTCTCTTGTAGCAACTTCATGAGATTCATACCATTGAGGTGGATAATTAAAAAGGAGATGTTCGTGATCATTTAAAGAAGAACTGCATTTCTTGAAAATTAAATCTCCTTCTTCAAGATTCATGATGCTCCATAATCGATAGGGTTGATAAAACCAGATTTCAGGTCTTTCTCCCAAGCTTGACGAAATTGTGATAAGAAGTTGTCTGTTTGTGGCTCCAAGGCTGCGAAGGGCGTGGCGCACGATTGTAGGGAGCTGCTGTATTAATTCAAAATCATCTCTGGATAAAGAAAATCTTTGCACTAAGCCTTGCTCGATATAAGAGATGCCTACTGCATGTGATGGCAGGAACAACTTGGGAAAGCCAGTTGCCCAGCTGATATATTGCGCTTTGAACAATAAGCGCTCATTGATCTGATAAGAAAGAGTTTTTTCTCTTATTCTTGCAGCAATATCATCTGGAAGGGTTGTGTTAACCTTTTCCAGGAGGTTAATTCTGAATGTTTTTTCATCAGCATAAGTGGATAACAGTGCTCTTCGATGGATGTTATGACACATTAGAATTTGGGTTTCGAAATCCTTGATATGGGTTACAATTTTGGATAAGGTTTTTCTAGTATTTTTTCTTTTATTGAAAAGGATAGCACTCCAATGAGCATTGATAAGTTCTTGAAAAGTGATGGATAATCCTGGATTAAAAAAAGGAATGGTCATTTGTTGGGATGTTGGTATGGAGGAAGAGCTGGATTCATGAAGAGGCACTTTGCTTTTGCAAGAACTTGATGCCATAATGACAAAGGAACCCTATAGAAGAATGTGAACTGAAAATCTAGATTACATGGCAATATTTGAAATGAAGTCATCAGAGGGATGATTTATTTTATTTGAGACTGGATTTATTTATTCAAATTTTTATTATTCAAATTCCAAAATTAATTCTTCATTATTTATAACAGTTTTAAGGCCTGTAGAATCAATTTGAAAAGGCTGTAACATTTATAGAAAAGGATTTCCAAGGATCACATCATTGTTTAAATCCTTTCCTAGAAAGAAATTTGTCTTTATGTGTATTTCATTTTTACAGACATAAACATCATTTAATTTGTATTTTATAAGGAGTTTTTATTAGCCGTAGCTAGATTGAGTTTATTTTTTGTTGTTAGATAATATTTTCTCGGGATTAATCCTTCCTTTATGACATTGACATCTGCGCCACTATCAAGTAAGCAGAGGGTCTTAATAGAGAATTTTTCGATCTGAATTGTGACTTGGGTTTTCCATTTTTAAAATGGATTTCTGGATAAAGAATTTATGAAAAATTTTAAACTGTCATCAAAGTTTTCTTGATTTTCAAAGTCATTATAGTCTTCGTCATTTTCAATTTTTCCATTATTTTCTTGATAAGTTTTTAGTATGTGAAATTCAAGATTCTCAACTCTTTGTTTGAGGTCTTGAAGTTCAATTAAGTTTTGTTTTAAGAAATTTATTTCTTGCCTTTGATTATTAATTTCTTTATGAAGGTCAGGAATTGTTAGGTGAGGAGGAACATTTTGTCCTCGTAATCTGTATAGTATGGTTTTAATACTAAATTGTTCAGGTAAAGTATGTATAGTAGCTTTTCCTTTTTTATTGCCTTTATTTATAGTTTGGATTTTTTCGAAATATTTATTTTTTAATTCTTCATCTTTAAGATCTTTAAACATTTCTAGTACCAATTCTTCAGGAGCAGAGAGCATGTTTACGGATAAAGAAGAAGAAGCGGATTCATACTGAATTTTACTATCAAATATTTTGCAATGACATGTATCAGAAGAATTGTCTGTATCTGATGTTACTGAGGATCCCTTTAAAATAGTTTTTAATTCCTTTTCGGTTTTAACCTTTAATTATGGGCAATCGGGGCTATATGGCCTTTTTCTTTGCAATTATATCACAGTATTTCTTTTTGTTTTTATTTATGGTAGGAAGAAGATGGTTTTTCTTTTGTAAAAGATTTGTTTGTTTCTTTATAAGGATTGCGATGAAAGGATATTTTATGATAGCTTCGTGAGGGCATATAATATTGTGGTGTTACAAATTGTTTAGATTTTCTTTGTTGATAATTTCTTTTTAAATTGTTCTTTTTCTTTTGGCTCGAAGGACTAAGTAATGGCTCCATGCCAAATTGATAACAGAAATCACCAAGTTCATATTTATTGATTCTTTTTGGATTTTCAATTTGCCGTTTGAGTTTGATTTCATTACATAATGAAAATCGAACTTTATTAATTTTTTGGATTAAATCTCCATATGTCATGGAAGATAAGGAATTTGATGATGAGGAAGAAGAAAGTACAAGCTTCTTAATAAGCTTAGCCATAATTTGTATTACCGAGTTATTTTAACCAAATCCACCACGAGTATCTAACGCTTTGAGGATTTACACACCAACAACACGCCTTAAAACGCCTTCACACGGCATAACAACGGCGACAACAATGGCTACCTCTGCGCTCCGAGCGGAATATGATTAACATATCTCAATAATAACAAGCCCACAACTAAGTATTAAGACTTTTGACTCTCTTACTTCTGAATCAGCAATTCCTTAAACAATAATAATAAAGAACAACATAACAGAGATAAGTGAAGAAATACTCACAAAGCTACTTTATTGATAACAATAAAAACTGATTACAAGTGGACTTGATGACACACTCCCGGGGGCCAACTTGGCTCTGATACCAAAATGGGACGGAAGGATGGAGGGTGTATGGGAAGAGATGGACTGGATTTTGGATAGGACTGGTTTCCAACTATTGGATTTACACATAGCTGGATGTGTCTATTTATAGTGACTCTAAACTGAATTGACATTTCATTTCACTTGGATTGCATTTCCATTTACATTTCATTTGCTATTCATACTCATGTTAAATTTAATATTCGATACTGTAGGGCTACTTGCATGATTCTTCTTTTCTGCTATAGAATATCCATGGTACTGCATGTGGCACTCTCTTGAAGTATAACTTTACAAGCTTTTGACACGTGTGTACGTGTTTGCATTGGAGATGAAATATTTTTGTCTTCATACTTGATAATTGTCCCATATCTTGTACTTTCTTCAACTTTTACTTTTTAGTTTATACAAAAGGAGCTTTTGATGTTGGCTGTAGCCACTTTTGTTGGCTTTTGGGTACTTGTTTTTGAATATTTAATGCTTTAAGTCAGGATGAAAAGTGCTGATAAGTCCCGAGGCAACACATGGTTGCTTTTGTGGCCTTATTCTCAGGCACAGGTCCTTGCTTGATAAGGATGCATTGAACAATTATTTTTCAGGATGACTGTTGGAGATCTTCATAATTGCACCAAGATACTTTGTGGAAAATTGAGTGGCATTGGACTGCATATGTCTGGAGGAAAGGAAGTTTATTCTTGCAAGGATGCTGTCATCTCTGCATCATTTTCTGCTTCATCATGCCAGTTATTATTTCGTATTTCACCATGAAATAATTGGATTAATTCTTCACGAGATTTTTTTGAAATGTCAAAAGAAATATCTTCGTAGGCATTGAGGATTTGATTTAATTCATTATGTCTAGTTTTAGAAGGATGCTGTATAACTGTAGTTTGTTCTACAAAGTCGTCAGCAATACAGACTACTCTCCGACCGTCACACCAAACATATCTATATGTGCTTGCAAATTCGAGATGTCCTCTTAAATTGAGAAATCTTTGATATTGATCAGAGCCTGGATCATAATTCTGAAGGCGCTCTAAGTTGTATTCCCTTGTAGCAACTTCATGAGATTCATACCACTGCGGTGGATAATTAAACAGGACATGTTCGTAATCATTTAAAGAGGCAATGAATTTCTTGCAAATTAAATCTCCTTCTTCAAAATTCATGATGCTCCATAATTGATAAGCTTGATAAAACCAGATTTCAGATTTTTCTCCCAAACTTGATGAAATTGTGATGAGAAGTTGTTTGTTTGTGGCTCCAAGGCTGCGAAGGGCATGCTGTACGATTGCAGGGTGCTGCTGTATTAATTCAAAATCATCGCTGGATAAAAAAAAATCTTTGGACTAGGCCTTGCTCGATATAAGAGATGTCTACTGCATGTGATGGCAGGAACAACTTGGGAAAACCAGTTGCCCAGTTGATATATTGCGCTTTGAACATTAAACGCTCCTTGATCTGACAAGAAAGAGTTTTTTCTCTTATTCTTGCAGCAAGATCATCTGGAAGGGTTGTGTTAACCTTTTCCAGGAGGTGGATTCTAGATGTTTTTTCATCAGTATAAGTAGATAACAGTGCTCTTCGATGGATGTTATGACACATTAGAATTTGGGTTTCTAAATCCTTGATGTGGGTTACAATTTTGGATAAGGTTTTTCTAGTATTTTTTCTTTTATTGGAAAGGATAGCACTCCAATGAGCATTGATAAGTTCTTGAGAGTTTATGGATACTCCTGGATTGAAAAAAGGAATGGTCATTTGTTGGGATGTTGGTCTGGAGGAAGAGCTGAATTCAAGAAGAGGGGCTTTGCTTTTGCTAGAGCTTGATGCCATAATGACAAAGGAACCCTGGATAAGAATGTGAACTAAAACTGATAATCTGGATTACATGGCAAAATTTGAAATGAAGTCATCAGGGGGTTGATGTATTTTATTTGAGACTGGATTTAATTATTCAAATTCAAAAATTAATTCTTTATTATTTATGATAGTTTTAAGGCCTGTAGAATCAATTTGAAAAGGCTGTAACATTTGTAGAAAAGGATTTCCAAGGATAACATCATTGTTTAAATCCTTTCCTAGAAGGAAATTTGTCTTTATCTGTATTTCATTTTTACAGACATAAACATCATTTAATTTGTATTTGATAAGAAGTTTTTTATTAGCGGTAGCTAGATTGAGTTTAATTTTTGTTTTTAGATAATATTTTCTTGGGATTAATCCTTCCCTTATGACATTGACATCTACGCCACTATCAAGTAAGCACAGGGTCTTAATAGAGAATTTTTTGATCTGAATTGTGACTTGGGTTTTCCATTTTTGAAATGGATTTCTGGATAAAGAATTTATGAAAATTTTTAAACTGTCATCAAAGTTTTCTTGATTTTTAATGTCATTATAGTCTTCGTCATTTTCAATTTTTCCAATATTTTCTTGATAAGTTTTTAGTATGTGAAATTCAAGATTCTCAACTCTTTGTTTGAGGTCTTGAAGTTTAATTAAGTTTTGTTTTAAGAAATTTATTTCTTGCCTTTGATTATTAATTTCTTTATGAAGGTCTGGAGTTGTAAGGTGAGGAGGAACATTTTGTTCTTTTAATCTGTCTAAAACAGTTTTAATACTAAATTGTTCAGGTAAAGTATGTACTGTAGCTTTTCCTTTTTTATTGCCTTTATTTATAGTCTGGATTTTTTCGAAATATTTATTTTTTAATTCTTCATCTTTAAGATCATTAAACATTTCTAATACCAATTCTTCTTGGGCAGAGAGCATGTTTAAGGATAAAGAAGAAGAGGCAGATTCATACTGAATTTCACTATCAAATATTTTGCAATGACATGTATCAAAAGAATTGTCTGTATCTGATGTTACTGAGGACCCTTTTAAAATAGTTTTTAATTCTTTTTCGGTTTTAACCTTTAATTATGGGCAATCAGGGGCTATATGGCCTTTTTTTTTGCAATTATAGCACTGTATTTCTTTTTGTTTTTGTTTATGGTAAGAAGAAGATGGTTTTTCTTTTGTAAAAGATTTATTCATTTCTTTATAAAGATTGCGATGAAAGGATTTTTTATGATATCTTCGTGAGGGCATATAATATCGTGGTGTTGCAAATTGTTTAGATTTTTTTTGTTGGTAATTTCTTTTTAAATTGTTCTTTTTCTTTTGGCTCGAAGGACTAATTAATGTTTCCATGCCAAATTGATAATAGAAATCACCAAGTTCATATTTATTGATTCTTTTTTATTTTCAATTTGCCGTTTTAGTTTGATCTCATTGCATAATGAAAAGCTAACTTTATTAATTTTTTGGATTAGATCTCCATATGTATACATGGCATAATTCAAATTTCCATTGTTTTCAGATATCAATTCTTCTCTAACCTTTTCTGAAAAACTTTAGGAAGTCCTAATATAAATTTTTCTTTCCAGAATTCTGAATTGCTGAATCAATTGTATAAAGTTTTGATAAGAAAACATCTTTATACCAACAAAAATCAGATAATGTTGGGCATGATAAATTAATTAATTGAGTTTTTAATTTTTCTTCTACATTCATATAATTTCCAACAAAATGTTTAATTATACTGTTAATAAGCATATAAATGGAATCAGGGATCATTTGTCATTGAGGGGTAATGATAGGATTTCCGGATGGATCTCTTTTTACTGCATTTAGAATAGCTTGTCTTTTTATATCTGATAAATATTTTTCCCACCAGCCATTTAATTGTCCAATAAATCCAAGGACAACTGCATTTGCTGCATGTTGTGATCATTACCAGTAGCTATGACAGTAGAAGCATATATCATCATTTGCTGGCATACTTGGATGATTTGATATTCAGATAATCCGTCTACACTCCATTCATATATTGATGAGCTTTCAAATTTAAGACCATTTAAAGTAGCTTGTTCTTCGAATTGAAGATCAACTGGAGTCTGTCGTGGATAATAATTTCTTGTTTTAGCTGTAGTAACAATTGGTTTTTGACTTTTAAATATTTTATTGAGTTGAAGGAATTCTTGATGGTTTTGATCATCTTGATGTTCCTCTTGAGAATTTTCTTCAGAATCTATGGCTTCGGAATCCGAGCCAGAATTAGAGTTTTTAGAAGTTGAGCCTAAAACATTTATAAATTTTTCAGCTTTTTGATCTTTATTTTCGTGAAGTTTTATGTTAGTAAAAATGTGTGACAATTGATTAATGAGTTCATCAAAAAATTTTAAAGGTTTCTTTTCTAACTTTATATCCTTTAGGATTTCACCCTGAAAACCTAAAGTTTGTGTCTTAATTACTTTTTGAGAAGAGGATGCTTCATGGATTTTGAAATAGATTCTACTTTATCTTCAATTCTATTGGTTTGTTGACCAATAGTATGAAGGTTGATATTTGTATAATTATTTTGTTTTAAAACATGACATAAGTCTGATTTGTAAACAAAGTCAGATTTTCCTTTATCTCCTTGGATTTTTGCAACATATTTTATGGGTACGGCTGAGGTGTCTTTATAAATAATTTGATGTAGGGGTGGATGTATAGATTCTTCAGTTCTCTGCGGAGAAGAACTAGTTGAAGCTATAATCCATGATGAACTTAATTTTGTTATCATATTTATGGATAAATCTTCAATATTGTACCTTCTCTTCATGGCTAATTTAAGCCAATCAAAGAAATAAATGTTTCTTTCATTTTCACACATATATTTATACCAATTTTCTTTTAAGAAGTCTTTTTGTTCTGAAGAAATATTTTTAAAGAAAGCTTTTGTCAAATGATGAGCAGCTAGATTCTTTTTTAACATTTCTTTATCAATTTCAAAACTTTCAATAACATTTATATTGAAATCTGCTTCTGAGGGATTGTATGTATGAGATGGAGAAGCTTGATAAGAAGGATAAACAAGTCTAGTGGGCCTTTAATTTATATGAGGTGGTTCCTGTATGGAAGATCCTACAACAGAAGGATGATGAGAATAAGATTTTTTAGAGGGTTGATAAACTGTAGGAGTTGTATTTCGAAAATCTGTTTGGAAATTTATTTCAACACTTCCATTTTCATGTTCAATTTTGTTTTTAATGTCTTGATTTTCTTTAGGTTTTTTTGGTTGAGCATTTTCTAAAAGCCATTTACCGGATAAATTAATATCATTTATTTGATAACTTGATTTTAATTGAAAACTTCCCATTTTATAAACTTCATGTTTTTGAACAGTTGGAATTGTCCAGTCACAAATAACTTTATCTAAATCATCATAGCTAATTTCTTCACTATTTTTAATAGACATGGAAGATAAGGAATTTGATGATGAGGAAAAAGAAAGTACAAGCTTCTTAATAAGCTTAGCCATAATTTGTATTACCGAGTTATTTTAACCAAATCCACCACGAGTATTTAACGCTTTGAGGATTTACACACCAACAACATGCCTTAAAACGCCTTCACACGGCTGTCAACGGTGATAAAATGACTACCTCTATGCTCCGGGTGGAATATGATTAAAATTTCTCAATAATAACAAACCCACAACTAAGTATTAAGACTTTTGACTCTCTTACTTCTGAATCAGCAATTCCTTAAATAACAGCAGTAAAGCACAACATAACCAAAATAAGTGAAGAAATACTCACAAAGCAACTTTATTGATTATCAAAACTGATTACAAGTGGACTTGATGACACACTCCCGGGGGCCAACTTGGCTCGATACCAAAATGGGACAGAAGGGTAGAGGGTGTATGGGAAGAGACGGATGGACTGAATTTTTGGAAGGGTGGAGGGTGTATGGGAAGAGATAGATGAACTGAATTTTTGGACTGGTTTCCAACTATTGTCTTGACAAGCAGCTGGACATGCCCCTTTATAGTAATTTCAAACTGAATTTACATTACATTACAACTTTATTTCAAATGTTTTTACATTTCATTTACTGTATGCTGAGAAGCTGCTGCATGTAGTGTTGTTGGTGCTGGATTCCATGAGTCTGAATTAAATGGCCAAAATGGCATACGTGTTACGTTTCCGTGTGGTTATGGATATGCATGTTAGCACCATTAGTTGTTATTGGATAACTTCATAGAGCAAGCCGCAATTGTTGACCCTTTCTTTGAATAAGAACCTTTGAACCGTGGTAAGCTTTTTATCTTCATGAATAAGGATGTCCTTGTTTTGTACTTTATAGATAAAGACGCTTTATGGCAATGGTGGTGATGGAACTTTAGATAAGTGCACCCGTGACTACGTGGTCTTCTTCTGGAAGATAAGGATATAGTAATTATTTCACTGGGTAACAGGTGTCCATATCAAGGATTCTTTCATTTATTCATCATCTTTATCTTCATCTTTGTCTTCATCAGTCCAGTTATTATTCTACATTTCTCCATGAAATAACTGGTCTAATTCTTCACGAGATTTTTCAGAAATGTCAAAAGAAATATCTTCATAGGCATTGAGGATTTGATGTAATTCATTATGTCCAGATTTAGAAGGATGCTGTATAACTGTAGTTTGTTCTGCAAGGTCATCAGCAATGTAAACTACTCTCCGACCATCACACCAGACATATCTATATGTGCTTGCAAATTCGAGATGTCCTCATAAATTGAGAAATCTTTGATATTGATCAGAGGTTGGATCATAATGCTGGAGACGCTCTAAGCTATATTCTCTTGTAGCAACTTCATGAGATTCATACCATTGAGGTGGATAATTAAAAAGGAGATGTTCGTGATCATTTAAAGAAGAACTGCATTTCTTGAAAATTAAATCTCCTTCTTCAAGATTCATGATGCTCCATAATCGATAGGGTTGATAAAACCAGATTTCAGGTCTTTCTCCCAAGCTTGACGAAATTGTGATAAGAAGTTGTCTGTTTGTGGCTCCAAGGCTGCGAAGGGCGTGGCGCACGATTGTAGGGAGCTGCTGTATTAATTCAAAATCATCTCTGGATAAAGAAAATCTTTGCACTAAGCCTTGCTCGATATAAGAGATGCCTACTGCATGTGATGGCAGGAACAACTTGGGAAAGCCAGTTGCCCAGCTGATATATTGCGCTTTGAACAATAAGCGCTCATTGATCTGATAAGAAAGAGTTTTTTCTCTTATTCTTGCAGCAATATCATCTGGAAGGGTTGTGTTAACCTTTTCCAGGAGGTTAATTCTGAATGTTTTTTCATCAGCATAAGTGGATAACAGTGCTCTTCGATGGATGTTATGACACATTAGAATTTGGGTTTCGAAATCCTTGATATGGGTTACAATTTTGGATAAGGTTTTTCTAGTATTTTTTCTTTTATTGAAAAGGATAGCACTCCAATGAGCATTGATAAGTTCTTGAAAAGTGATGGATAATCCTGGATTAAAAAAAGGAATGGTCATTTGTTGGGATGTTGGTATGGAGGAAGAGCTGGATTCATGAAGAGGCACTTTGCTTTTGCAAGAACTTGATGCCATAATGACAAAGGAACCCTATAGAAGAATGTGAACTGAAAATCTAGATTACATGGCAATATTTGAAATGAAGTCATCAGAGGGATGATTTATTTTATTTGAGACTGGATTTATTTATTCAAATTTTTATTATTCAAATTCCAAAATTAATTCTTCATTATTTATAACAGTTTTAAGGCCTGTAGAATCAATTTGAAAAGGCTGTAACATTTATAGAAAAGGATTTCCAAGGATCACATCATTGTTTAAATCCTTTCCTAGAAAGAAATTTGTCTTTATGTGTATTTCATTTTTACAGACATAAACATCATTTAATTTGTATTTTATAAGGAGTTTTTATTAGCCGTAGCTAGATTGAGTTTATTTTTTGTTGTTAGATAATATTTTCTCGGGATTAATCCTTCCTTTATGACATTGACATCTGCGCCACTATCAAGTAAGCAGAGGGTCTTAATAGAGAATTTTTCGATCTGAATTGTGACTTGGGTTTTCCATTTTTAAAATGGATTTCTGGATAAAGAATTTATGAAAAATTTTAAACTGTCATCAAAGTTTTCTTGATTTTCAAAGTCATTATAGTCTTCGTCATTTTCAATTTTTCCATTATTTTCTTGATAAGTTTTTAGTATGTGAAATTCAAGATTCTCAACTCTTTGTTTGAGGTCTTGAAGTTCAATTAAGTTTTGTTTTAAGAAATTTATTTCTTGCCTTTGATTATTAATTTCTTTATGAAGGTCAGGAATTGTTAGGTGAGGAGGAACATTTTGTCCTCGTAATCTGTATAGTATGGTTTTAATACTAAATTGTTCAGGTAAAGTATGTATAGTAGCTTTTCCTTTTTTATTGCCTTTATTTATAGTTTGGATTTTTTCGAAATATTTATTTTTTAATTCTTCATCTTTAAGATCTTTAAACATTTCTAGTACCAATTCTTCAGGAGCAGAGAGCATGTTTACGGATAAAGAAGAAGAAGCGGATTCATACTGAATTTTACTATCAAATATTTTGCAATGACATGTATCAGAAGAATTGTCTGTATCTGATGTTACTGAGGATCCCTTTAAAATAGTTTTTAATTCCTTTTCGGTTTTAACCTTTAATTATGGGCAATCGGGGCTATATGGCCTTTTTCTTTGCAATTATATCACAGTATTTCTTTTTGTTTTTATTTATGGTAGGAAGAAGATGGTTTTTCTTTTGTAAAAGATTTGTTTGTTTCTTTATAAGGATTGCGATGAAAGGATATTTTATGATAGCTTCGTGAGGGCATATAATATTGTGGTGTTACAAATTGTTTAGATTTTCTTTGTTGATAATTTCTTTTTAAATTGTTCTTTTTCTTTTGGCTCGAAGGACTAAGTAATGGCTCCATGCCAAATTGATAACAGAAATCACCAAGTTCATATTTATTGATTCTTTTTGGATTTTCAATTTGCCGTTTGAGTTTGATTTCATTACATAATGAAAATCGAACTTTATTAATTTTTTGGATTAAATCTCCATATGTCATGGAAGATAAGGAATTTGATGATGAGGAAGAAGAAAGTACAAGCTTCTTAATAAGCTTAGCCATAATTTGTATTACCGAGTTATTTTAACCAAATCCACCACGAGTATCTAACGCTTTGAGGATTTACACACCAACAACACGCCTTAAAACGCCTTCACACGGCATAACAACGGCGACAACAATGGCTACCTCTGCGCTCCGAGCGGAATATGATTAACATATCTCAATAATAACAAGCCCACAACTAAGTATTAAGACTTTTGACTCTCTTACTTCTGAATCAGCAATTCCTTAAACAATAATAATAAAGAACAACATAACAGAGATAAGTGAAGAAATACTCACAAAGCTACTTTATTGATAACAATAAAAACTGATTACAAGTGGACTTGATGACACACTCCCGGGGGCCAACTTGGCTCTGATACCAAAATGGGACGGAAGGATGGAGGGTGTATGGGAAGAGATGGACTGGATTTTGGATAGGACTGGTTTCCAACTATTGGATTTACACATAGCTGGATGTGTCTATTTATAGTGACTCTAAACTGAATTGACATTTCATTTCACTTGGATTGCATTTCCATTTACATTTCATTTGCTATTCATACTCATGTTAAATTTAATATTCGATACTGTAGGGCTACTTGCATGATTCTTCTTTTCTGCTATAGAATATCCATGGTACTGCATGTGGCACTCTCTTGAAGTATAACTTTACAAGCTTTTGACACGTGTGTACGTGTTTGCATTGGAGATGAAATATTTTTGTCTTCATACTTGATAATTGTCCCATATCTTGTACTTTCTTCAACTTTTACTTTTTAGTTTATACAAAAGGAGCTTTTGATGTTGGCTGTAGCCACTTTTGTTGGCTTTTGGGTACTTGTTTTTGAATATTTAATGCTTTAAGTCAGGATGAAAAGTGCTGATAAGTCCCGAGGCAACACATGGTTGCTTTTGTGGCCTTATTCTCAGGCACAGGTCCTTGCTTGATAAGGATGCATTGAACAATTATTTTTCAGGATGACTGTTGGAGATCTTCATAATTGCACCAAGATACTTTGTGGAAAATTGAGTGGCATTGGACTGCATATGTCTGGAGGAAAGGAAGTTTATTCTTGCAAGGATGCTGTCATCTCTGCATCATTTTCTGCTTCATCATGCCAGTTATTATTTCGTATTTCACCATGAAATAATTGGATTAATTCTTCACGAGATTTTTTTGAAATGTCAAAAGAAATATCTTCGTAGGCATTGAGGATTTGATTTAATTCATTATGTCTAGTTTTAGAAGGATGCTGTATAACTGTAGTTTGTTCTACAAAGTCGTCAGCAATACAGACTACTCTCCGACCGTCACACCAAACATATCTATATGTGCTTGCAAATTCGAGATGTCCTCTTAAATTGAGAAATCTTTGATATTGATCAGAGCCTGGATCATAATTCTGAAGGCGCTCTAAGTTGTATTCCCTTGTAGCAACTTCATGAGATTCATACCACTGCGGTGGATAATTAAACAGGACATGTTCGTAATCATTTAAAGAGGCAATGAATTTCTTGCAAATTAAATCTCCTTCTTCAAAATTCATGATGCTCCATAATTGATAAGCTTGATAAAACCAGATTTCAGATTTTTCTCCCAAACTTGATGAAATTGTGATGAGAAGTTGTTTGTTTGTGGCTCCAAGGCTGCGAAGGGCATGCTGTACGATTGCAGGGTGCTGCTGTATTAATTCAAAATCATCGCTGGATAAAAAAAAATCTTTGGACTAGGCCTTGCTCGATATAAGAGATGTCTACTGCATGTGATGGCAGGAACAACTTGGGAAAACCAGTTGCCCAGTTGATATATTGCGCTTTGAACATTAAACGCTCCTTGATCTGACAAGAAAGAGTTTTTTCTCTTATTCTTGCAGCAAGATCATCTGGAAGGGTTGTGTTAACCTTTTCCAGGAGGTGGATTCTAGATGTTTTTTCATCAGTATAAGTAGATAACAGTGCTCTTCGATGGATGTTATGACACATTAGAATTTGGGTTTCTAAATCCTTGATGTGGGTTACAATTTTGGATAAGGTTTTTCTAGTATTTTTTCTTTTATTGGAAAGGATAGCACTCCAATGAGCATTGATAAGTTCTTGAGAGTTTATGGATACTCCTGGATTGAAAAAAGGAATGGTCATTTGTTGGGATGTTGGTCTGGAGGAAGAGCTGAATTCAAGAAGAGGGGCTTTGCTTTTGCTAGAGCTTGATGCCATAATGACAAAGGAACCCTGGATAAGAATGTGAACTAAAACTGATAATCTGGATTACATGGCAAAATTTGAAATGAAGTCATCAGGGGGTTGATGTATTTTATTTGAGACTGGATTTAATTATTCAAATTCAAAAATTAATTCTTTATTATTTATGATAGTTTTAAGGCCTGTAGAATCAATTTGAAAAGGCTGTAACATTTGTAGAAAAGGATTTCCAAGGATAACATCATTGTTTAAATCCTTTCCTAGAAGGAAATTTGTCTTTATCTGTATTTCATTTTTACAGACATAAACATCATTTAATTTGTATTTGATAAGAAGTTTTTTATTAGCGGTAGCTAGATTGAGTTTAATTTTTGTTTTTAGATAATATTTTCTTGGGATTAATCCTTCCCTTATGACATTGACATCTACGCCACTATCAAGTAAGCACAGGGTCTTAATAGAGAATTTTTTGATCTGAATTGTGACTTGGGTTTTCCATTTTTGAAATGGATTTCTGGATAAAGAATTTATGAAAATTTTTAAACTGTCATCAAAGTTTTCTTGATTTTTAATGTCATTATAGTCTTCGTCATTTTCAATTTTTCCAATATTTTCTTGATAAGTTTTTAGTATGTGAAATTCAAGATTCTCAACTCTTTGTTTGAGGTCTTGAAGTTTAATTAAGTTTTGTTTTAAGAAATTTATTTCTTGCCTTTGATTATTAATTTCTTTATGAAGGTCTGGAGTTGTAAGGTGAGGAGGAACATTTTGTTCTTTTAATCTGTCTAAAACAGTTTTAATACTAAATTGTTCAGGTAAAGTATGTACTGTAGCTTTTCCTTTTTTATTGCCTTTATTTATAGTCTGGATTTTTTCGAAATATTTATTTTTTAATTCTTCATCTTTAAGATCATTAAACATTTCTAATACCAATTCTTCTTGGGCAGAGAGCATGTTTAAGGATAAAGAAGAAGAGGCAGATTCATACTGAATTTCACTATCAAATATTTTGCAATGACATGTATCAAAAGAATTGTCTGTATCTGATGTTACTGAGGACCCTTTTAAAATAGTTTTTAATTCTTTTTCGGTTTTAACCTTTAATTATGGGCAATCAGGGGCTATATGGCCTTTTTTTTTGCAATTATAGCACTGTATTTCTTTTTGTTTTTGTTTATGGTAAGAAGAAGATGGTTTTTCTTTTGTAAAAGATTTATTCATTTCTTTATAAAGATTGCGATGAAAGGATTTTTTATGATATCTTCGTGAGGGCATATAATATCGTGGTGTTGCAAATTGTTTAGATTTTTTTTGTTGGTAATTTCTTTTTAAATTGTTCTTTTTCTTTTGGCTCGAAGGACTAATTAATGTTTCCATGCCAAATTGATAATAGAAATCACCAAGTTCATATTTACTGATTCTTTTTTATTTTCAATTTGCCGTTTTAGTTTGATCTCATTGCATAATGAAAAGCTAACTTTATTAATTTTTTGGATTAGATCTCCATATGTATACATGGCATAATTCAAATTTCCATTGTTTTCAGATATCAATTCTTCTCTAACCTTTTCTGAAAAACTTTAGGAAGTCCTAATATAAATTTTTCTTTCCAGAATTCTGAATTGCTGAATCAATTGTATAAAGTTTTGATAAGAAAACATCTTTATACCAACAAAAATCAGATAATGTTGGGCATGATAAATTAATTAATTGAGTTTTTAATTTTTCTTCTACATTCATATAATTTCCAACAAAATGTTTAATTATACTGTTAATAAGCATATAAATGGAATCAGGGATCATTTGTCATTGAGGGGTAATGATAGGATTTCCGGATGGATCTCTTTTTACTGCATTTAGAATAGCTTGTCTTTTTATATCTGATAAATATTTTTCCCACCAGCCATTTAATTGTCCAATAAATCCAAGGACAACTGCATTTGCTGCATGTTGTGATCATTACCAGTAGCTATGACAGTAGAAGCATATATCATCATTTGCTGGCATACTTGGATGATTTGATATTCAGATAATCCGTCTACACTCCATTCATATATTGATGAGCTTTCAAATTTAAGACCATTTAAAGTAGCTTGTTCTTCGAATTGAAGATCAACTGGAGTCTGTCGTGGATAATAATTTCTTGTTTTAGCTGTAGTAACAATTGGTTTTTGACTTTTAAATATTTTATTGAGTTGAAGGAATTCTTGATGGTTTTGATCATCTTGATGTTCCTCTTGAGAATTTTCTTCAGAATCTATGGCTTCGGAATCCGAGCCAGAATTAGAGTTTTTAGAAGTTGAGCCTAAAACATTTATAAATTTTTCAGCTTTTTGATCTTTATTTTCGTGAAGTTTTATGTTAGTAAAAATGTGTGACAATTGATTAATGAGTTCATCAAAAAATTTTAAAGGTTTCTTTTCTAACTTTATATCCTTTAGGATTTCACCCTGAAAACCTAAAGTTTGTGTCTTAATTACTTTTTGAGAAGAGGATGCTTCATGGATTTTGAAATAGATTCTACTTTATCTTCAATTCTATTGGTTTGTTGACCAATAGTATGAAGGTTGATATTTGTATAATTATTTTGTTTTAAAACATGACATAAGTCTGATTTGTAAACAAAGTCAGATTTTCCTTTATCTCCTTGGATTTTTGCAACATATTTTATGGGTACGGCTGAGGTGTCTTTATAAATAATTTGATGTAGGGGTGGATGTATAGATTCTTCAGTTCTCTGCGGAGAAGAACTAGTTGAAGCTATAATCCATGATGAACTTAATTTTGTTATCATATTTATGGATAAATCTTCAATATTGTACCTTCTCTTCATGGCTAATTTAAGCCAATCAAAGAAATAAATGTTTCTTTCATTTTCACACATATATTTATACCAATTTTCTTTTAAGAAGTCTTTTTGTTCTGAAGAAATATTTTTAAAGAAAGCTTTTGTCAAATGATGAGCAGCTAGATTCTTTTTTAACATTTCTTTATCAATTTCAAAACTTTCAATAACATTTATATTGAAATCTGCTTCTGAGGGATTGTATGTATGAGATGGAGAAGCTTGATAAGAAGGATAAACAAGTCTAGTGGGCCTTTAATTTATATGAGGTGGTTCCTGTATGGAAGATCCTACAACAGAAGGATGATGAGAATAAGATTTTTTAGAGGGTTGATAAACTGTAGGAGTTGTATTTCGAAAATCTGTTTGGAAATTTATTTCAACACTTCCATTTTCATGTTCAATTTTGTTTTTAATGTCTTGATTTTCTTTAGGTTTTTTTGGTTGAGCATTTTCTAAAAGCCATTTACCGGATAAATTAATATCATTTATTTGATAACTTGATTTTAATTGAAAACTTCCCATTTTATAAACTTCATGTTTTTGAACAGTTGGAATTGTCCAGTCACAAATAACTTTATCTAAATCATCATAGCTAATTTCTTCACTATTTTTAATAGACATGGAAGATAAGGAATTTGATGATGAGGAAAAAGAAAGTACAAGCTTCTTAATAAGCTTAGCCATAATTTGTATTACCGAGTTATTTTAACCAAATCCACCACGAGTATTTAACGCTTTGAGGATTTACACACCAACAACATGCCTTAAAACGCCTTCACACGGCTGTCAACGGTGATAAAATGACTACCTCTATGCTCCGGGTGGAATATGATTAAAATTTCTCAATAATAACAAACCCACAACTAAGTATTAAGACTTTTGACTCTCTTACTTCTGAATCAGCAATTCCTTAAATAACAGCAGTAAAGCACAACATAACCAAAATAAGTGAAGAAATACTCACAAAGCAACTTTATTGATTATCAAAACTGATTACAAGTGGACTTGATGACACACTCCCGGGGGCCAACTTGGCTCGATACCAAAATGGGACAGAAGGGTAGAGGGTGTATGGGAAGAGACGGATGGACTGAATTTTTGGAAGGGTGGAGGGTGTATGGGAAGAGATAGATGAACTGAATTTTTGGACTGGTTTCCAACTATTGTCTTGACAAGCAGCTGGACATGCCCCTTTATAGTAATTTCAAACTGAATTTACATTACATTACAACTTTATTTCAAATGTTTTTACATTTCATTTACTGTATGCTGAGAAGCTGCTGCATGTAGTGTTGTTGGTGCTGGATTCCATGAGTCTGAATTAAATGGCCAAAATGGCATACGTGTTACGTTTCCGTGTGGTTATGGATATGCATGTTAGCACCATTAGTTGTTATTGGATAACTTCATAGAGCAAGCCGCAATTGTTGACCCTTTCTTTGAATAAGAACCTTTGAACCGTGGTAAGCTTTTTATCTTCATGAATAAGGATGTCCTTGTTTTGTACTTTATAGATAAAGACGCTTTATGGCAATGGTGGTGATGGAACTTTAGATAAGTGCACCCGTGACTACGTGGTCTTCTTCTGGAAGATAAGGATATAGTAATTATTTCACTGGGTAACAGGTGTCCATATCAAGGATTCTTTCATTTATTCATCATCTTTATCTTCATCTTTGTCTTCATCAGTCCAGTTATTATTCTGCATTTCTCCATGAAATAACTGGGCTAATTCTTCACGAGATTTTTCAGAAATGTCAAAAGAAATATCTTCATAGGCATTGAGGATTTGAAGTAATTCATTATGTCCAGATTTAGAAGGATGCTGTATAACTGTAGTTTGTTCTGCAAGGTCATCAGCAATGCAAACTACTCTCCGACCATCACACCAGACATATCTATATGCGCTTGCAAATTCAAGATGTCCTCTTAAATTGAGAAATCTTTGATATTGATCAGAGGTTGGATCATAATGCTGGAGACGCTCTAAGCTATCTTCTCTTGTAGCAACTTCATCAGATTCATACCATTGAGGTGGATAATTAAAAAGGAGATGTTCGTGATCATTTAAAGAAGAACTGCATTTCTTGCAAATTAAATCTCCTTCTTCAAGATTCATGATGCTCCATAATTGATAAGGTTGATAAAACCGGATTTCAGATCTTTCTCCCAAGCTTGATGAAATTGTGATAAGAAGTTGTCTGTTTGTGGATTCAAGGCTGCGAAGGGCGTGGCGCACGATTGCAGGGAGCTGCTGTATTAATTCAAAATCATCTCTGGATAATGAAAATCTTTGGACTAAGCCTTGCTCGATATAAGAGATGTCTACTACATGTGATGGCAGGAACAACTTAGGAAAGCCAGTTGCCCAGCTGATATATTGCACTTTGAACATTAAGCGCTCCTTGATCTGACAAGAATGAGTTTTTTCTCTTATTCTTGCAGCAATATCATCCGGAAGGGTTGTGTCAACCTTTTCCAGGAGGTTGATTTTGGATGTTTTTTCATCAGCATAAGTGGATAACAGTGCTCTTTGATGGATGTTATGACACATTAGAATTTGGGTTTCTAAATCCTTAATATGGGTTATAATTTTGGATAAGGTTTTTCTAGTATTTTTCTTTTATTGGAAAGGATAGCACTCCAATGAGCATTGATAAGTTTTTGAGAAGTGATGGATAATCCTGGATTAAAAAAAGGAATGGTCATTTGTTGGGATGTTGGTATGGAGGAAGAGCTGGATTTATGAAGAGGCGCTTTGCTTTTGCAAGAACTTGATGCCATAATGACAAGGGAACCCTGGAGAAGAATGTGAACTGAAAATCTGAATTACATGGCAATATTTGAAATGAAGTCATCAGAGGGATGATTTATTTTATTTGAGACTAGATTTAATTATTCAAATTTTAATTATTCAAATTCAAAAATTAATTCTTTATTATTTATGACAGTTTTAAGGCCTATAGAATCAATTTGAAAAGGCTGTAACATTTGTAGAAAAGGATTTCCAAGGATAACATCATTGTTTAAATCCTTTCCTAGAAAGAAATTTGTCTTTATCTGTATTTCATTTTTACAGACATAAACATCATTTAATTTGTATTTGATAAGGAGTCTTTTTATTAGCCGTAGTTAGATTGAGTTTATTTTTTGTTGCTAGATAATATTTTCTCTGGATTAATCCTTCCTTTATGACATTGACATCTGCGCCACAATCAAGTAAGCACAAGGTCTTAATAGAGAATTTTTTGAACTGAATTGTGACTTGGGTTTTCCATTTTTGAAATGGATTTCTGGATAAAGAATTTATGAAATTTTTTAAACTGTCATCAAAGTTTTTTTTATTTTCAATGTCATTATAGTCTTCGTCATTTTCAATTTTTCCATTATTTTCTTGATAAGTTTTTAGTATGTGAAATTCAAGATTCTCAACTCTTTGTTTGAGGTCTTGAAGTTCAATTAAGTTTTGTTTTAAGAAATTTATTTCTTGCCTTTTATTATTAATTTCTTTATGAAGGTCTGGAATTGTTAGGTGAGGAGGAACATTTTGTTCTCGTAATCTGTCTAAAACAGTTTTAATACTAAATTGTTCAGGTAAAGTATGTACTGTAGCTTTTCCTTTTTTATTGCCATTATTTATGGTCTGGATTTTTTCAAAATATTTATTTTTTAAGTCTTCATCTTTAAGATCTTTAAACATTTCTAATACCAATTCTTCTGGGGCAGAGAGCATGTTTAAGGATAAAGAAGAAGAGGCAGATTCATACTGAATTTCACTATCAAATATTTTGCAATGACATGTATCAGAAGAATTGTCTGTATCTGATGTTACTGAGGATCCTTTTAAAATAGTTTTTAATTCTTTTTCGGTTTTAACCTTTAATTGTGGGCAATCAGGGGCTATATGGCCTTTTTCTTTGTAATTATAGCACTGTATTTCTTTTTATTTTTGTTTATGGTAGGAAGAAGATGGTTTTTCTTTTGTAAAAGTTTGTTTGTTTCTTTAAAAGGATTGCGATGAATGGATTTTTTATGATAGCTTCGTGAGGGCATATAATATCGGGGTGTTGCAAATTGTTTAGATTTTCTTTGTTGGTAATTTCTTTTTAAATTGTTCTTTTTCTTTTGGCTCGAAGGACTAATTAATGGCTCCATGCCAAATTGATAATAGAAATCACCAAGTTCATATTTACTGATTCTTTTTTTATTTTCAATTTGCCGTTTGAGTTTGATTTCATTACACAATGAAAATCCAACTTTATTAATTTTTTGGATTAAATCTCCATATGTATACATAGCATAATTCGAATTTCCATAATTTTCAGATATTAACTCTTCTCTAACCTTTTCTGCAAAAAGTTTAGGAAGACCTGATATAAATTTTTCTTTCTAGAATTCTGAATTGCTTGAATCAATTGTATAAAGTTTTGATAAGAAAACATCTTTATACCAACGAAAATCAGATAATGTTGGGCATGATAAATTAATTAATTGAGTTTTTAATTTTTCTTCTATATTCATATAATTTCCAACAAAATGTTTAATTATATTGCTAATAAGCATATAAACGGAATCAAGGATCATTTGTCCTTGAGGGGTAATGATAGGATTTCCGGATGGATCTCTTTTTACGGCATTTAGAATAGCTTGTCTTTTTATATCTAATAAATATTTTTCTCACCAGCCATTTAATTGTCCAATAAATCCAAGGATAACTGCATTTGCTGCATGTTGTGATCATTACCGGCAGTTATGATAGTAGAAGCATATATCATCATTTGCTGGCATACTTGGATGATTTGATATTCAGATAATCCGTCTACACTCCATTCATATATTGATGACCTTTCAAATTTAAGACCATTTAAAGTAGCTTATTCTTCGAATTGAAGATCAACTGGAGTGGGTCGTGGATAATAATTTTTTGTTTTAGCTGTAGTAACAATTGGTTTTTGTCTTTTAAATATTTTATTGAGTTGAAGAGATTCTTGATGGTTTTGATCATCTTGATGTTCCTCTTGAGAATTTTTTTCAGAATCTATGGCTTCGGAATCAGAGACAGAATTAGAGTTTTTAGAAGTTGAGCCTAAAACATTTATAGATTTTTCTGCTTTTTTATCTTTATTTTCTTGAATTTTTATGTTAGTAAAACTGTGTGATAGTTGATTAATGAGTTCATCAGAAAATTTTAAAGGTTTCTTTTCTAACTTTATATCCTTTAGGATTTCACCCTGAAAACCTAGAGTTTGCGTCTTTATTACTTTTTGAGAAGAGGATGCTTCATGGATTTTGAAAATAGATTCTACTTTATCTTCAATTCTATTGGTTTGTTGGCCAATAGTATGAAGGTTGATATTTGTATAATTATTTTGTTCTAAAACATGACGTAAGCCTGATTTGTAAACAAAGTTAGATTTTCCTTTATCTCTTTCGATTTTTGCAACATCTTTTATGGGTACGGCTGAGGTGTCTTTATAAATGATTTGATGTAGGGGTGGATGTATAGATTCTTCAGTTCTTTGGGGAGAAGAACTGGTTAAAGCTATAATCCATGATGAACTTAATTTTGTTATCATATTTATGGATAAATCTTCAATATTATATCTTTTCTTCATGGCTAATTTAAGCCAATCAAAGAAATAAATGTTTCTTTCATTATCATACATATATTTGTACCTTTTTTCTTTTAAGAAGTTTTTATGCTCAGAAGAAATATTTTTAAAGAAAGATTTTGTCAAAGGATGAGCGGCTAAAATCTGTTTTAACATTTCTTTATCTACTTCAAAACTTTCGAGAACATTTATGTTAAAATCGGATTCTGAAGGATTGTATGTATGAGATGGAGAAGCTTGATTGGAAGGATAAACAAGTCTTGTAGGCCTCAAATTTATATGAGGTGATTCCTGTATAGTTTTTATTTTATAACTTGATTTTAATTGAAAACTTCCCATTTTATAAACTTCATGTTTTTGAACAGTTGGAATTGTCTAGCCACAAATAACTTGATCTAAATCAGCATAGCTAATTTCTTCACTATTTTTAATAGACATGGAAGATAGGGAATTTGATGATGAGGAAGAAGAAAGTACAAGCTTCTTAATAAGCTTAGCCATAATTTGTATTACCGAGTTATTTTAACCAAATCCACCACGAGTATCTAACGCTTTGCGTATTTACACACCAACAACACGCCTTAAAACGCCTTCATACGGCTTAACAACGGTGATAACAATGGCTACCTCTGCGCTCCGGGTGGAATATGATTTAAATTTCTCAATAATAAAAAACCCACAACTAAGTATTAAGACTTTTGACTCTCTTACTTCTGAATCAGCAATTCCTTAAATAACAACAGTAAAGCACAACATAACTAAAATAAGTGAAGAAATACTCACAAAACAACTTTATTGATTATCAAAACTGATTACAAGTGGACCTGATGACATACTCCCGGGGGCCAACTTGGCTCGATTCCAAAATGGGACGGAAGGATGGAGGGTGTATGGGAAGAGATGGACTGGATTTTGGATAGGACTGGTTTCCAACTGTTGGATTTACACATAGCCAGATGTGTCTATTTATAGTGACTCTAAACTGAATTTACATTTCATTTCACTTGGATTGCACTTGCATTTACATTTCATTTGCTATTCATACTCACGCTGAATTTAATGTTCGATACTATAAGACTGCTTGCATGATTCTTCTTTTCTGCTGTAGAATATCCATGGTACTGCATGTGGCACTCTCTTGAAGTATAACTTTACAAGTTTCTGACACGTGTTCACATGTTTGCATCGGAGATGAAATGTTTTTGTCTTCATACTTGATAATTTTCTCATATCTTGTACTTTCTTCAGCTTTTACTCTTTACTTTATACAGAAGGAGCTTTTGATGTTGGCTTTAGCCACTTTTGTTGGCTTTTGAGTCCTTGTTTTTTAATATTTAATGCTTTATGACGTCGGGATGAAAAGTGTCGATAAGTCCCGAGGCAACACGTGGTTGCTTTTGTCGGTATCACGTGGCCTTAGTCTCGGGCACGGGAACTTGCTTGATAAGGATGCATTAAACAATTGTCGAGGCTTTATTTTTTTCCTTTTCTTCGGATAGAGATGAATCCTTCATTATCACTTTTTGTCTCTTCTGCATCTGTATCTGCTTCAAGAGCAATATTTTCAAAGGGATTATCATCAGCCCAAAGATGATGTAACTGTTGACCGAAGCTTAATGGCGAGTTTTCAGAGGATCTTTCTTTCTGTATTTGTTCCATAATTTCTTTTTAGAGATCTTTTTTGAGCTGAAGTAGATTTGCCACTGCAAGAAGTGTAGAAGTGGAAGTTGAACATGAATTTTTCTGTTTGTCTGGATTGTTTGTTGGAGAAGGCCGTTATTTCTCTTTTTTCTGGAGTTCTGAGAATTTCCGAAAAGGATGGCTTTATAGCTTGATCAGCAGAATATTGCTGTAGGATTGTGGTATAATCAAATTGATGCCAAAATTTAATATACATGACTCTGGATAGAACCGATGGACTAAAGTCCATTTCTTTATAAAAATTCCATTTCAGGATCCATGGGATTTCATGCTTGCAATAAAATTGCATGGTGATATAAGGTTCTGTTGCAAGCTGTAGATATTGGTAGAGGTTTTTTTCTTCTGATTTGAGAGAGGCTTTATATGATATTGAATAGGATTCAAAAATAGGGAGAAGAGCTTGAGGAAGAAGATCTTTAGTGGCTCCGAATAGTATCCAAAATTGTGTAAAAAACCACATGGGTATTTTATGGAAGTTGGATCTAAACCGAATAAACCAGGAATGCTGGAAGGATGAATTTTGATAACAGAGAATAGCTTCCCAGGTAGAAATATAGTCATAATAGTTAAAAATAAGGTCTGAATCAATCCGTTGAGGCATATGAAGAGGTTGTCCCCAGTCATCTGCAGACAGGATATGCATAATCTTGATTTTTGAATATAGGATGTTAATATGGGATGGTAAAGCGTTTAAATATAAGTTTTTAGAGCTATCGGTATGGTCGATAGTGCAGCTGCCAGTCCGGATAAGGATTTGTTCATAAGTTTTATAATCAAGAGGTTGAAAAAAAAATGGTCTGGAGTGAATAGGGTCTGGATAATATGTTCCATAGGAAAGGTGTCTGTATAAAAGGTGTCATTTAAAGTAAACATTCTCAACGGTGGTTTTGGGATAAAATATTGGTTTTGAGAAGCTTGAGGTTTTCTGGATGCAGAGCTTGATGGGTTTTGAAATTGAGGAATATTGGAAGTATGGGTTGCTCTTTATCTTTCAAGATAATTGCCACTGGGTTTTCTGGATATAGGTGGATAAGCTTTATCCGTAGGGGACCTAAAAGGTCTAGTTTGTTGAGGCCTCATTCTTTTGTCCCTGTAAAAACTCATGAGATAAAAAATCAGGCAGGGAATTATAGCTAATAAAGCTTGCCATTGAGCAAAGATTTACTTAGCAGTAAGATTTTTAACATCTTTTTCTAAAATTTCTTTAGCAGATTTACAATCTATTCTTAACAAGAATTTTTTATTTAATAAATCACTTTGGAACTTCAATATACTATTTACTGTGGATAGGATTTCCTTTTTAATAGTTGAATAATTCTGTTGCGTGGGTGTCCATGTTCCAGATGTGAAACGAAGGATTTCTTCTTTTCCAAGAGCATTTTGTTGTAGGAGAATGCCACCAAAACCTACTTTAGAGGCATCGGTTTGAACTATTTTTAATAAAATTGGATGAGGGATAGTTAAGCAAGGTAAATTTTTGACTTTTTGCTCGATTTTTTGAATAGTTTTTGTATAGGCAGGTAACCATTCTGCTGGATGTTTTGTCAAACGGAGCTGCAATAATTTTCTTTCCTTTGCAAGATCTTTATAAAAATCAGAGACATAATTAAGGCATCCAAGAAAACATTGTAATTGTTCTTTATTCAGAATTTCATCAGGAAATTGAGAGGCAAACTTAATGACTCGTTGAACTGGAGAAATAGTTACTTTTTGAATTATAAAACCAAGAAATTGAATTTCTGTTTGAAAAAGCTTCATTTTCTTTTGAGATAAAACAAGTCCATTCTTGATAATAACTTTTTTGAAAATATTTAAATGTTTCCAATGGTCACAAATGGATTTTGAAAACACAAGAATGTCATCGATATAGACTAGTGTAAAATCTTGATATGGATTAAAAATATCATTCATAATTCTTTGAAATTCGGAGGGAGCATTTTTCAAGCCAAATGGCATAACATTCCATTCGTAATGGCCAAATGGGACTGTAAAAGCAGTTTTATATCTATCTGCGGGGGTAATTTGAATTTGCCAAAATCCTGATTTAAGATCAAATTTGGAAAAAAGGAAGGCATTAGCTAGACAATTAATTAGATCAGTTTTATTTGGCACTGGATATCTTATGGATTTCAAGACTTTATTTAAAGGCTTATAATTGATAACAAGACGGGGAACACCGCGTTCTTGTTCAGGCACTTTATTTACATAAAACGCAGCACAACTCCAAGGGGATTGTGATTTTTGAATAAGCTTTTTATCAAGAAGATCATTGATTTCTTTTGTACATAATTGGACAAGATCTTTATTCATCTAAATAGGACGAGCTTTGGTAGGAATTTGGGATTCATCAAAATTATCAATATATGAAAGAGAAACTGTGTAGTGTTTCCTGTGCCAAAAGGCAAAAGGAAGGTCAGAACAACATTCTTTTCCAAGAGATTTTTTAAATTGTATTAAATCATTTTGAAATTTTGGTTTCTGTAACCTTTCTTCTATTCTTAGAGATTCAGATCTTCTTGAAGATAGGCAATTTGTTTTTCTTTATATGAGATTTGATTTTGGATAATATTGATATGTTGCATGGGAGTTGACTCAACAAAATCAAACAGTAATTCTTTATTGTCTTTCATCGTTTTAAGGCCTGATGAATTAATTTGAAAAGGCTGTAGAAGTTGTAGAAAGGGATTCCCAAGGATAACATCATTATTTAAATTCTTTCCTAAAAGACAATTAGTTTTTATGCACTTTCCATTTTTACAGATATGGACATTATTTACTTTATAATGAATATGAAGTTTATTATTAGCAGTTGCTAGGCTGAGTTTATTTTTGGTTTTTTTATAATATTTTGTTGGGACTAATCCTTTTCTGATTAAATTAACATCTGCGCCACTATCTAGTAAGCATAGTGTTTTAATAGAGAAGTTCTTGATCTTAATTGTAATTTGAGTTTTCCATGGTTGGAGTGGATTTTTTGTTACAGAATTTACAAACTTTCCCTCAAAGTTTTCTTGTTGCTCTATATTATCTTTATCCTTTTGAAATTCGAGATTCAAACGTTGTTTAAGTTTTTGAAGTTCATTTAAGTTTTGTTTTAATTCTTTTATTTCTTGCTTTTGATTATTAATTTCTTTATAAATATCTTGCAGAGATATATGAGGAAGAGCTTTTTGCTTTCTTAATACATTTTTCATGTTAAGCTGTTTAGATACATTTGGAATAGAAGATTTTTCTTTTTTATTTTATTTAGTTATTTTTTGTATTTTCTCAAAATATTCATTTTTTTAATTTTTCTTCTTTGAGGTCTTTAAACATTTCTAAAAGCATGTCTTCTTGGGCTGAAAGAGCGTTTAAGGAGAACAAAGGAGAAGAATACGTGTTATCAGACTGACATGAGGAATTTGTATGACATAAGTCAAAGACCGATTTACCTTTATCTCCTTGGATTTTTGCAACATTTTTTATAGGTACGGCTAAAGTATCTTTATAAAGAATTTGATGTAGAGGAGGATGTATAGATTCTTCAGTTCTCTGCGGAGAAGAACTGGTTGAAGCTATAATCCATGATGAACTTAATTTTGTTATCATATTTATGGTTAAATCTTCAATATTATACCTTTTCTTCATGGCTAATTTAAGCCAATCAAAGAAATAAATGCTTTTTTCATTATCATACATATATTTGTACCATTTTTCTTTTTAGAAGTCTTTATGTTCTGGAGAAATATATTTAAAGAAGGATTTTGTCAAAAGATGAGCGCCTAAATTCTTTTTTAACATTTCTTTATCAATTTCAAAACTTTTAATAACATTTATATTGAAATCAGCTTCTGAGGGATTGTATGTATGGGATGGAGAAGCTTGATAAGAAGGATAAACGAGTCCTGTAGGCCTCAAATCTATATGAGGTGTATAGCTAGAAGCATGAGGCGGTTCCTTTATGGAAGATCCTACCACAGAAGGAGGATGAGAATAAAACTTTTTAGAGGGTTGATAAACTGTAGGGGTTGTATTTCGAAAATCTGTTTGGAAATTTATTTCAACACTTCCATCTTCATGTTCAATTTTGTTTTCAATGTCTTGATTTTCTTTAAATTTTTCTGGTTGAGCATTTTCTAAAAGCCATTTACCTGATAAATTAATATCATTCCATTAGATGAGTTTAGGAATATTAACTTTATTTTTTAAATTGGTTTGGAATAAGGTAGTCATACCTCTGGCTTGATTAGAATAGGCTATGCCTGGAACAATTGAATTCATGAGTTTATAATAAACTCTATAAACGAGGGCGAGATTTTGATTATGAGGATTCATATCAAAACATTTTGTCTGGATGGCTAAAGTGAGGGCTTCATGTGCACCTGGATCTGTAAGAGAAACAGAGAAATTGGGAAAACAGTTGAAGAAAGTAGGGCCATCAGCCAAACTTGATTCAACCATTCCTATTAATGAATCACTGAATTTTTTATGTCTTGTATCTTGAACATACATGAGAGCTTCTGTTCTCAGTCCAAGTCTTGTTAGAGGCTTTAGAGCAACTTGCACCAAGCCAAAATGGATATAATTATATGTTTTAGCATATTCTTGTATTTCTTGGGGATTAATTAAAGAAAGATGCCGAATATTGCTAGTAATGGATTCAGTTCGTTCAATAGTTTTTATTTTATAACTTGATTTTAATTGAAAACTTCCCATTTTATAAACTTCATGTTTTTGAACAGTTGGAATTGTCCAATCACAAATAACTTGATCTAAATCATCATAGCTAGTTTCTTCACTATTTTTAATAGACATGGAATATAAGGAATTTGATGATGAGGAAGAAGAAAGTACAAGCTTCTTAATAAGCTTAGCCATAATTTGTATTACCGAGTTATTTTAACCAAATCCGCTACGAGTATCTAATGCTTTGAGGATTTACACACCAACAACATGCCTTAAAACACCTTCACACGGCTTAACAACAATGATAACAATGGCTACCTTTGTGCTCCGGGTGGAATATGATTAAAATTTCTTAATAATAACAAACACACAACTAAGTATTAAGACTTTTGACTCTCTTACTTCTGAATCAACAATTCCTTAAACAACAACAGTAAATCACAACATAACCAAAATAAGTGAAGAAATTCTCACAAAGCAAATTTATTAATAATCAAAACTGATTACAAGTGAACTTGATGACACACTCCCGGGGGCCAACTTGGCTTTGATACTAAAATGGGACGGAAGGGTGGAGGTTGTATGGGAAGAGATAGATGGACTGAATTTTTAGACCGGTTTCCAACTGTTGCCTTGACAAGCAGCTGGACATGTCTAGTTGTAGTATGTTCAAATTGAATTTACATTTCATTACAACATAATTTCGTCTGTGTATACATTTCATTTACTGTATGCTGGTAAGCTGTTGCATGTGGTATTATTGCTAGATTCCAGGTGTCTAGATTGAATCATCAAGACGGCATACGTGTTACGTTTCCGTACTGGTATGGATATACATTGTAGCACCAGTAGAGATCCAAACTTGTTTTTATTGGATAACCTTTTTGATGCATAGTAGCAAGCCGCATTTGTTGACTTTTTATTTTTCAAAGAACCTTTGAACCGTGGTAAGCTTCTCATCTTCATGAATAGGGATGTCCATGTTTCGTACTTTCTTCTTAAAGACACTTTATGAAAATGGTGGTGATGGAAATTTAGATAAGTGCATCACGTGACTACGTGGTCTTCTTCTGAAAGCTTTGTGATAAGGATGTAGTAATTATTTCACTGGATGACAGGTGTCAATATCGGAAGCTTTATTCGGGCACGGATTCTTTCATTTATTCATCCTCTTTATGTTCATCTTTATCTTCATCAGTCCAGTTATTATTTTGCATTTCTCCATGAAATAACTGGATTAATGCTTCATGAAACTTTTCAGAAATGTCAAAAGAAATATCTTCATAGGCATTGAGGATTTGATTTAATTCATTATATCCAGATTTAGAAGGATGCTGTATGACTGTAGTTTGTTCTGCAAGGTCGTCAGCAATGCAAACTACTTGCCGACCGTCACACCAAACATATAGATATGTGTTTGCAAATTCAAAATGTCCTCTTAGATTGAGAAATTTTTAATACTGATCAGAGGCTGGATCATATTGCTGGAGATGTTCTAGGCTATATGCTCTTGTAGCAACTTCATGAGATTCATACCATTGAGGTGGATAATTAAAAAGAAGATGTTCGTGATCATGTAAAGAAGAACTGCATTTCTTGCAAATTAAATCTCCTTCTTCAAACAGCATGATGCTCCATAATTGATAAGGCTGATAAAACCGTATTTCAGATCTTTCTCCCAAACTTGATGAAATTGTGATAAGAAGCTGTCTGTTTGTGACTCCAAGACTGCGAAGGGCATAGCGCACAATTACAGGGAGCTGCTGTATTAATTCAAAATCATCTCTGGATAAAGAAAATCTTTGGACTAGGCCTTGCTCAATATAAGAGATGTCTACTGCATGTGATGGCAGGAACAACTTGGGAAAACCAGTTGCCCAGCTGATATATTGCGCTCTGAATATTAAGCGCTCCTTGATCTGACAAGAAAGAGTTTTTTCTATTATCCTTGCAGCAAGATCATCTAGAAGGGTTGTGTTAACCTTTTCCAGGAGGTTGATTCTGGATGTTTTTTCATCAGCATAAGTAGATAACAGTGCTCTTTGATGGATGTTATCAAACATTAGAATTTGGGTTTCTAAATCCTTGATATGGGTTACAATTTTGGATAAGGCTTTTCTAGAATTTTTTCTTTTATTGGAAAGGATAGCACTCCAATGAGCATTGATAAGTTCTTGAGAGGTGATGGATACTCCTGGATTGAAAAAAGGAATGGATATTTGTTGGGATGTTGGTCTGGAGGAAGAGCTGGATTCAAGAAGAGGGGCTTTGCTTTTGTTAGAGCTTGATGCTATAATGACAAAGGAACCCTGGATAAGAATGTGAACTAAAACTGAAAATCTGGATTACATGGCAAAATTTGAAATGAAATCATCAGAGGGATGATGTATTTTATTTGAGACTAGATTTAATTATTTAAATTCAAAAATTAATTCTTTATTATCTATGATAGTTTTAAGGCCTGTAGAATCAATTTGGAAAGGCTGTAACATTTGTAGAAAAGGATTTCCAAGGATAACATCATTGTTTAAATCGTTTCCTAGAAAGAAATTTGTCTTTATCTGTATTTCATTTTTACAGACATAAACATCATTTAATTTGTATTTGATAAGGAGTTTTTTATTCGCCGTAGCTAGATTGAGTTTATTTTTTGTTTTTAGATAATATTTTCTCGGGATTAATCCTTCCCTTACGACATTGACATCTGCACCACTATCAAGTAAGCACAGGGTCTTAATAGAGAATTTTTTGATCTGAATTGTGACTTAGGTTTTCCATTTTTGAAATGGATTTCTGGATAAAGAATTTATGAAAATTTTTAAACTGTCATCAAAGTTTTCTTGATTTTCAATGTCATTATAGTCTTCGTCATTTTCAATTTTTCCATTAATTTCTTGATAAGTTTTTAGTATGTGAAATTCAAGATTCTCAACTCTTTGTTTGAGGTCTTGAAGTTCAATTAAGTTTTGTTTTAAGAAATTTATTTTTTGCCTTTGATTATTAATTTCTTTATGAAGGTCTGGAATTCTCAGGTGAGGAGGAACATTTTGTTCTCGTAATCTGTCTAAAACAGTTTTAATACTAAATTGTTCAAGTAAAGTATGTATTGTAACTTTTCCGTTTTTATTGCCTTTATTTATGGTCTGGTTTTTTTCAAAATATTTATTTTTTAAGTCTTCATCTTTAAGATCTTTAAACATTTCTAATACCAATTCTTCTGGTTTAGAGAGTATGTTTAAGGATAAAGAAGAAGAGGTAGATTCATACTGAATTTCACTATCAAATATTTTGCAATGACATGTATCAGAAGAATTGTCTGTATCTGATGTTACTGAGGATCCTTTTAAAATAGTTTTTAATTCTTTTTCGGTTTTAACCTTTAATTGTGGGCAATCAGGGGCTATATGGCCTTTTTCTTTGCAATTATAGCACTGTATTTCTTTTTGTTTTTGTTTATGGTAGGAAGAAGATGGTTTTTCTTTTGTAAGAGATTTGTTTGTTTCTTTATAAGGATTGCGATGAATGGATTTTTTATGATATCTTCGTGAGGGCATATAATATCGTGGTGTTACAAATTGTTTAGTTTTTTTTTGTTGGTAATTTCTTTTTAAATTGTTCTTTTTCTTTTGGCTCGAAGGACTAATTAATGGCTCCATGCCAAATTGATAACAGAAATCACCAAGTTCATATTTACTGATTCTTTTTTTATTTTCAATTTGCCGTTTGAGTTTGATTTCCTTACACAATGAAAATCCAGCTTTATTAATTTTTTGGATTAAATCTCCATATGTATACGTAGCATAATTCAAATTTCCATAATTTTCGGATATCAATTCTTCTCTAACCTTTTCTGCAAAAAGTTTAGGAAGACCTGATATAAATTTTTCCTTCCAGAATTCTGAATTGCTTGAATCAATTGTATAAAGTTTCGACAAGAAAACATCTTTATACCAACGAAAATCAGATAATATTGGGCATGATAAATTAATTAATTGAGTTTTTAATTTTTCTTCTACATTCATATAATTTCCAACAAAATGTTCAATTATATTGCTAATAAGCATATAAACGGAATCAGGGATCATTTGTCCTTGAGGGGTAATGATAGGATTTCCGGATGGATCTCTTTTTACGGCATTTAGAATAGCTTGTCTTTCTATATCTGATAAATATTTTTGCCACCAGCCATTTAATTGTCCAGTAAATCCAAGGACAACTGCATTTGCTGCATGTTTGTGATCATTACCGGCAACTATGATTGTAGAAGCATATATCATCATTTGCTGGCATACTTGGATGATTTGATATTCAGATAATCCATCCACACTCCATTCATATATTGATGAGCTTTCAAATTTAAGACCATTTAAAGTAGCTTATTCTTCGAATTGAAGATCAACTGGAGTCGGTCGTGGATAATAATTTCTTGTTTTAGCTGCAGTAACAATTGGTTTTTGTCTTTTAAATATTTTATTGAGTTGTAGAGAGTCTTGATGGTTTTGATCATCTTGATGGTTTTGATCATCTTGATGTTCTTCTTGAGAATTTTCTTCAAAATCTATGGCTTCGGAATCGGAGCCAGAATTAGAATTTTTTGAAGTTGAGACTAAAACATTTATATATTTTTCAACTTTTTATCTTTATTTTTTTGAAGTTTTATGTTAGTAAAACTGTGTGATAATTGATTAATGAGTTCATCAGAAAATTTTAAAGGTTTCTTTTCTAACTTTATATCCCTTAGGATTTCACCCTGAAAACCTAAAGTTTGTGTCTTAATTACTTTTTGAGAAGAGGATGCTTCACGGATTTTGAAAATAGTTTCCACTTTATCTTCAATTCTATTGGTTTGTTGACCAATAGTATGAAGGTTGATATTTGTATAATTATTTTGTTCTACAACATGACATAAGTCTGATTTGTAAACAAAGTCAGACTTACCTTTATCTCCTTCGATTTTTGCCACATCTTTTATGGGTACGGCTGAAGTATCTTTATAAATGATTTGATGTAGAGGAGGATGTATAGATTCTTCAGTTCTTTGGGGAGAAGAACTGGTTGAAGCTATAATCCATGATGAACTTAATTTTGTTATCATATTTATGGATAAATCTTCAATATTATATCTTTTCTTCGTGGCCAATTGAAGCCAATCAAAGAAATACATGTTTTTTTCATTATCACACATATATTTATACCACTTTTCTTTTAAGAAGTCTTTATATTCTGAAGAAATATATTTAAAGAAAGCTTTTGTCAAAGGATGAGCGGCTAAATTCTTTTTTAACATTTCTTTATCAATTTCAAAACTTTCAATAACATTTATATTGAAATCAGCTTCTAAGGGATTGTATGTATGAGATGGAGAAGCTTGATAAGAAGGATAAACAAGTCCTGTAGGCCTCAAATTTATATGAGGTGGTTCCTATATGGAAGCTCCTACAACAGAAGGAGGATGAGAATAAGACTTTTTAGAGGGTTGATAAATGGTAGGAGTTGTATTTCGAAAATCTGTTTGGAAATTTATTTCAACGCTTCCATCTCCATGTTCAATTATGTTTTCAATGTCTTGATTTTCTTTAGGTTTTTCTGGTTGAGCATTTTTTAAAGCCATTTACCGGATAAATTAATATCATTCCATTGGATGAGTTTGGGAATATTAACTTTGTTTTTTAAATTGGTTCGGAATAAGGTAGTCATACCTTTTCCTTGATTTGAATAGGCTATGCCTGGAACAACTGAATTCATCAGTTTATAATAAACTCTATAAACGAGGGCGAGATTTTGATTATGAGGATTCATATCAAAACCTTTTGTCTGGATGGCTAAAGTGAGGGCTTCATGTGCACCTAGATCTGTAAGAGAAACAGAGAAATTGGGAAAACAGTTGAAGAAAGTAGGGCCATCAGCCAAACTTGATTCAACCATTCCTATTAATGAATCACTGAATTTTTTATGTCTTGTATCTTGAACATACATGAGAGCTTCTGTTCTCGGTCCAAGTCTTGTTAGAGGCTTTAGAGCAACTTGCACCAAGCCAAAATGGATATAATTATATGTTTTAGCATATTCTTGTATTTCTTGGGGCTTAATTAAAGAAAGATGCTGAATATGGCTAGTAATGGATTCAATTCGTTCAATAGTTTTTATTTTATAACTTGATTTTAATTGAAAATTTCCCATTTTATAAACTTCATGTTTTTGAACAGTTGGAATTGTCCAGTCACAAATAACTTGATCTAAATCATCATAGCTAATTTCTTCACTATTTTTAATAGACATGGAAGATAAGGAATTTGATGATGAGGAAGAAGAAAGTACAAGCTTCTTAATAAGCTTAGCCATAATTTGTATTACCGAGTTATTTTAACCAAATCCGCTACGAGTATCTAACGCTTTGAGGATTTACACACCAACAACACGCCTTAAAACGCCTTCACATGGCTTAACAACGGCGATAACAATGGCTACCTCTGCGCTCCGGGTGGAATATGATTAAAATTTCTCAATAATAACAAACACACAACTAAATATTAAGACTTTTGACTCTCTCACTTCTGAATCAACAATTCCTTAAACAGCAACAGTAAAGCATAACCAAAATAAGTGAAGAAATACTCACAAGAAAACTTTATTGATAATCAAAACTGATTGCAAGTGGACTTGTGCCATAAATATGATACCAAAATTAAGTTCATCATAGATTATAGCTTCAACTAGTTCTTCTCCCCAAAGAACTGAAGAGTCTATACATCCTCCTCTACATCAAATCATTTATAAAGATACTTCAGCAGTAACCATAAAAGATGTGGCAAAAATCCAAGGAGATAAAGGTAAATCTGACTTTGTTTACAAATCAAACTTATGTCATGTTTTAGAACAAAATAATTATACAAATATCAACCTTCATACTATTGGTCAACAAACCAATAGAATTGAAGATAAAGTGGAAACGATTTTCAAAATCCATGAAGCATCCTCTTCTCAAAAAGTAATTACGACACAAACTTTAGGTTTTCAGGGTGAAATCCTAAGGGATATAAAGTTAGAAAAGAAACCTTTAAAATTTTTTGATGAACTCATTAATCAATTATCACACAGTTTTACTAACATAAAACTTCAAGAAAATAAAGATCAAAAAGCTGAAAATTCTATAAATGTTTTAGGCTCAACTTCTAAAAACACTAATTCTGGCTCCGATTCCGAAGCCATAGATTCTGAAGAAAATTCTCAAGAGGAACATCAAGATGATCAAAACCATTAAGAATCTCTTCAACTCAATAAAATATTTAAAAGACAAAAACCAATTGTTACTACAGCTGAAATAAGAAATTATTATCCACGACTGACTCCAGTTGATCTTCAATTCGAAGAACAAGCTACTTTAAATGGTCTTAAATTTGAAAGCTCATCAATATATGAATGGAGTGTAGACGGATTATCTGAATATCAAATCATCCAAGTATGCCGGCAAATGATGATATATGCTTCTACTATCATAGCTGCCGGTAATGATCACAAACTTGCAGCAAATGCAGTTGTCCTTGGATTTACTGGACAATTAAATGGCTGGTGGGAAAAATATTTATCGGATATAGAAAGACAAACTATTCTAAATGCAGTAAAAAGTGATCCATCCGGAAATCCTATCATTACCCCTCAAGGACAAATGATCCCTGATTCCGTTTATATGCTTATTAGCAATATAATTAAACATTTTGTTGGAAATTATATGAATGTAGAAAAAAAATTAAAAACTCAATTAATTAATTTATCATGCCCAACATTATCTGATTTTCGTTGGTATAAAGATGTTTTCTTATCAAAACTTTATACAATTGATTTAAGCAATTCAGAATTCTAGAGAGAAAAATTTATATCAGGACTTCCTAAACTTTTTGCAGAAAAGGTTAGAGAAGAATTGATATCTGAAAACTATGGAAATTTGAATTATGCCATGTATACATATGGAGATCTAATCCAAAAAATTAATAAAGTTGGCTTTTCATTATGCAATGAGATCAAACTCAAACGGCAAATTGAAAATAAAAAATGAATCAGTAAATATGAACTTGGCGATTTCTGTTATCAATTTGGTATGGAAACATTAATTAGTCCTTCAAGCCAAAAGAAAAAGCAAAATTTAAATAGAAATGATCAAAAAAGAAAATCTAAACAATTTTCAACACGACGATATTACATGCCCTCAAGAAGATATCATAAAAAATCCTTTCATCGAAATCCTTATAAAGAGACAAACAAATCTTTTACAAAAGAAAAACCATCTTCTTCTTACCATAAACAAAAACAAAAAGAAATGCAGTGTTATAATTGCAAAGAAAAAGGCCATATAGCCCTTGATTGCCCACAATTAAAGGTTAAAACCGAAAAGGAATTAAAAACTATTTTAAAGGGATCCTCAGTAACATTAGATACAAACAATTCCTCTGATACATGTCATTGCAAAATATTTGATAGTGAAATTCAGTATGAATCCGCTTCTTCTTCTTTATCTGTAAACATGCTTTCTGCTCTTGAAGAATTGGTACTAGAAATGTTTGAAGATCTTAAAGATGAAGAATTAAAAAATAAGTATTTCGAAAAAAATCCATACATAAATAAAGGCAATAAAAAAAGAAAAGCTACTATACATACTTTACCTGAACAATTTAGTATTAAAACTATTTTAGACAGATTAAGAGAACAAAATGTTCCACCTCACCTGACAATTCCAGACCTTCATAAAGAATTTAATAATTAAAGGCAAGAAATAAATTTCTTAAAACAAAACTTAATTGAACTTCAAAACCTCAAACAAAGAGTTGAGAATCTTGAATTTCACATACTAAAAACTTATCAAGAAAATAATGGAAAAATTGAAAATGATGAAGACTATAATAACATTGAAAATCAAGAAAACTTTGATGACAATTTAAAAATTTTCATAAATTCTTTATCCAGAAATCCATTTCAAAAATGGAAAACCTAAGTCACAATTCAGATAAAAAAATTCTATATTAAGACCCTGTTCTTACTTGATAGTGGCGCAGATGTCAATGTCATAAGGGAAGGATTAATCCCGAGAAAATATTATCTAAAAACAAAAAATAAACTCAATCTAGCTACGGCTAATAAAAAACTCCTTATCAAAGACAAATTAAATGATGTTTGTGTTTGTAAAAACGAAATACATATAAAGACAAATTTCTTTCTATGAAAGGATTTAAAAAATGATGTTATCCTTGGAAATCCTTTTCTACAAATGTTACAGCCTTTTCAAATTGATTCTACAGGCCCTAAAACTGTCATAAATAATAAATAATTAATTTTTGAATTTGAATAATTAAAATTTGAATAATTAAATCCAGTCTCAAATAAAATAAATCATCCCTTTGGTGACTTCATTTCAAATATTGCCATGTAATCCAGATTTTCAGTTTGTCATTATGGCATCAAGTTTTTGCAAAAGCAAATCGCCTCTTCATGAATCCAACTCTTCCTCCATACCAACATCCCAACAAATGACCATTCTTTTTTTTAATCTAGGATTATCCATCACTTCTGAAGAACTTATCATTGCTCATTGGAGTGCTATCAATAAAAGAAAAATAACTAGAAAAACCTTATCCAAAATTGTAACCCATATCAAGGATTTAGAAACCCAAATTCTAATGTGTCATAACATCCATCAAATAGCACTGTTATCCACTTATGCTGATGAAAAATCATCCAGAATCAACCTCCTAGAAAAGGTTAACACAACCCTTCCAGATGATATTGCTGTAAGAATAAGAGAAAAAACTCTTTCTTGTCAGATTAAGGAGCGCTTAATGTTCAAAGCGCAATATATTAGCTGGGCAACTGGCTTTCCCAAGTTGTTCCTGGCATCACATGCAGTAGATATTTCTTATATCGAGCAAGGTTTAGTCCAAAGATTTTCTTTATCCAGAGATGATTTTGAATTAATACAGCAGCTCCCTGCAATCGTGCGCCACGCCCTTCGCAGCCTTGGAGCCACAAACAGACAACTTCTTATCACAATTTCATCAAGCTTGGGAGAAAGATCTGAAATCCGGTTTTATCAACCTGTTCAATTATGGAGCATCATGAATCTTAAAAGAGGAGATTTAATTTGCAAGAAAAGCAGTTCTTCTTTAAATGATCACGAACATCTCCTTTTTAATTATCCACCTCAATGGTATGAATCTCATGAAGTTGCTACAAGAGAATCTAGCTTAGAGCGTCTCCAGCATTATGATCCAGCCTCTGATCAACATCAAAGATTTCTCAATTTAAGAGGACATCTCGAATTTGCAAGCACATATAGATATGTCTGGTGTGATGGTTAGAGACTAGTTTGCATTGCTGACGACCTTGCAGAACAAACTACAGTTATACAGCATCCTTCTAAATCTTAACATAATGAATTACTTCAAATCCTCAATGCCTATGATGATATTTCTTTTGACATTTCTGAAAAATCTCATGAAGAATTAGCCCAGTTATTTCATGGAGAAATGCAGAATAATAACTGGACTGATGAAGACAAAGATGAAAATAAAGATGATGAATAAATGAAAGAATCCTTGATATGGACACCTGTTATCCAGTGAAATAATTACTGCATCCTTATAAACCCTCTAAAAAGTCTTATTCTCATCCTCCTTCTGTTGTAGGAGCTTCCATACAGGAACCACCTCATATAAATTTGAGGCCTACAAGACTTGTTTATCCTTCTTATCAAGCTTCTCCATCTCATACATACAATCCCTTAGAAGCTGATTTCAATATAAATGTTATTGAAAGTTTTGAAATTGATAAAGAAATGTTAAAAAAGAATTTAGCTGCTCATCCTTTGACAAAAGCTTTCTTCAAAAATATTTCTTCAGAACATAAAGACTGCTTAAAAGAAAAGTGGTGTAAATATATGTGTGATAATGAAAGAAACATTTATTTCTTTGATTGGCTTAAATTAGCCATGAAGAAAAGATATAATATTGAAGATTTATCCATAACTATGATAACAAAATTAAGTTCATCATTGATTATAGCTTCAACTAGTTCTTCTCCCCAAAGAACTGAAGAATCTATACATCCACCCCTACATCAAATTATTTATAACGACACCCCAGCCGTACCCATAAATGATGTTGCAAACATCCAAAGAGATAATGATAAATCTTATCTAATTGATAAATCTTATTTCAATCACAATCACATCTCAAAGCAAAATAATAATACAAATTCCTCATTTCTGCATGCTAACAATTATTCTTCTCCTTTGTTCTCCTTAAACGTTCTTTCAGCCCAAGAAGATATGATTTTAGAAATGTTTAAAGACCTTAAAGAAGAAAGATTAAAAACTAAATATTTTGCGAAAATACAAAAAATATCCAAAGAAGATCAAAAAGAAAAATCTTCTAGTCCAAGTGTATCTAAACAGCCCAACATAAGAAAGCAAAAAGCTCTTTCTCATCATATATCTTTACAAGAAATTTGTAAAGAAATTAATAATCAAAAACAAGAAATAAAAGAATTAAAACAGAACTTAAATGAATTTCAACAACTGAAACAACATTTTGAACATCTCGAATTTCAAAAAGATAAAGATAATATAGTGCAACAAGAAACCTTTCAAGAAAAGTTTGTAAATTTGTTAACAAAAAATCCACTTCAACCGTGGAAAACTCAAGTTACAGTTAAGATCAAGAACTTCTCTATTAAAGCACTCTGCTTACTAGATAGTGGCGCAGATGTTAATTTACTCAGAGAAGGATTAATCCCAACAAAATATTATAAAAAAACCAAAAGTAAACCCAGCCTAGCAACTGCTAATAATAAACTTCATATTCACTATAAAGTAAATAATGTCCATGTCAGTAAAAATGGGACGTGTATAACAACCAATTGTCTTTTAGGAAAGAATTTAAATAATGATGTTATCCTTGGGAATCCCTTTCTACAACTTCTACAGCCTTTTCAAATTAATTCATCAGGCCTTAAAACTATAAAAGACAATAAAGAATTAATTTTTAATTTTGTTGAGTCAACTCCCATGCAACATATCAATCTTATCCAAAATCAAATCTCCTATAAAGAAAAACAAATTGCCTATCTTCAAGAAGATCTAAATTCTCTAAGAATAGAAGAAGGATTACAAAAATAAGAATTTCAAACTGATTTAATCCAATTTAAAAAAATCTCTTGAAAAAGAATGTTGTTTTGACCTTCCTTTTGCATTCTAGCACAGGAAACACCACACTGTTTCTCTTCCATATATTGATAATTTTGATGAATCCCAAATTCCTACCAAAGCTCGGCCTATTCAAATGAATAAAGATCTTGTCCAATTATGTACAAAAGAAATCAATGATCTTCTTGATAAAAAGCTTATTCAAAAATCACAATCCCCTTGGAGTTGTGCTGCTTTTTATGTAAATAAAGCACCTGAACAAGAACGCGGTGTTCTCCGTCTTGTTATCAATTATAAGTTACTAAATAAAGTCTTAAAATCCATAAGATATCCAGTTCCAAATAAAACTGATCTAATCAATCGCCTAGCTGGTGCCTTCCTTTTTTCTAAATTTGATCTTAAATCTAGATTTTTGCAAATTCAAATTACCCCTGAAGATAGATATAAAACTGCTTTTACAATCCCATTTGGTCATTATGAATGGAACGTCATGCCATTTGGCTTGAAAAATGCTCCTTCAGAATTTCAAAGAATTATGAATGATATTTTTAATCCATATCAAGATTTTACACTCGTCTATCTTGATGACATCCTTGTGTTTTCAAAATCTATTTGTGACCATTGGAAGCATTTAAATATTTTCAAGAAGGTTATTATCAAAAATGGACACGTTCTATCTCAAAAGAAAATGAAGCTTTTTCAAACAGAAATTCAATTTCTTGGTTTTATAATTAAAATAGGAACTATTTCTCTAGTTCAACGAGTCATTAAGTTTGCCTCTCAATTTCCTGATGAAATCCTCAATAAAGAACAATTACAATGTTTTCTTGGATGCCTTAATTACGTCTCTGATTTTTATAAAGATCTTGCCAAGGAAAGAAAATTATTACAACTCCGTTTAGTAAAAAATCCGGTAGAATGGTCACCTGCCCATACAAAAGCTGTCCAAACTATCAAGCAAAAAGTCCAAAATTTACCTTGTTTAACTATCCCTCATCCAGATTTATTAAAAGTAGTTCAAACCGACGCCTCTGACGTAAGTTTTGGTGGAATTCTCCTCCAACAAAATGCTCTTGGAACAGAAGAAATCATTCGTTTCACTTCTGGAACATGGACATCCACACAACAAAATTATTCAACTATTAAAAAAGAAATCCTCTCTATAATAAATAGTGTAATGAAATTCCAAAGTGATTTATTAAATAAAAAACTCTTATTAAGAATAGATTGTAAATCTGCTAAAGAAACTTTAGAAAAAGATGTTAAAAATCTTGCTGCTAAGCAAATCTTTGCTTGCTGGCAAGCTTTATTAGCTATATTTGATTTTGACATTGAGTATATTGCAGGCCAAATAATTCCCTTCCTGACTTTTTATCTCGTGAGTTTTTACAGGGACGAAAGAATGAGGCCTCAGCAGATTAGACCTTTTAGGTCCCCTACTGATAAAGCTTATCCACCTATATCCAGAAAACCCAATGGCAATTATCTTGAAAGATGGGGAGCAACCTATAATTCTAATATTCCTCAATTTCAAAACCCATCAAGCTCTACATCCAGAAAACCTCAAGCGTCTCAAAACCAATATTTTATCCCAAAACCACCATTAAGAATGTTTACTTTAGATGACACATTTTATACAGAAACCTTTCCTATGGAACATATTATCCAGACCCTATTCGCTCCCGACCATTTCTTTTTTCAACCCCTTGATTATAAAACATATGAGCAAATCTTTAGCCGAACTGGCAGTTGCACTATAGACCATACTGATGGTTCTAAAAACTCATATTTAAATGCTTTACCATCCCATATTAACATCCTATATTCAAAAATCAAGATTATGCATATCGTCTCAGTAGACGATTGGGGACAACCTCTTCATATGCCTCAAAGAATTGATTCAGACCTCATCTTTAATTATTATGACTATATTTCCGCTTGGGAAGCCATTCTCTGTTATCAAAATCCATCCTTCCAGCATTCCTAGTTTATTCGATTTAAATCAACTTCCATAAAATACCTATGTGGTTTTTTACACAATTTTGGATACCATACCGAGCCACTAAAGATCTCCTTCCTCAAGCTCTTCTTCCTATTTATGAATCATATTCTGTATCATATAAAGCCTGTCTCAAAATAGAAGAAAAAAGCCTTTATCAATATTTACAGCTAGCAACAAAACCTTATGTCACCATGCAATTCTATTGCAAGCATGAAATACCATGGATCCTGAAATGGAATTTTTATAAAGAAATGGACTTCAGTCCACCGGTTCTATCCAGAGTCATGTATATCAAGTTCTGGCATCAATTTGATTATACGACAATCCTGCAGCAATATTCTGCTGATCAAGCTCTAAAGCCATCCTTTTCAGAAATTCTCAGAACTCCTGAAAAAGAAAAAGAAAGGCTTCCTCCATCCAGTATTCCAGACAAACAAAAGAATTCATGTTCAGCCTCTTCTCCTGCTCTTCTTGCAGCGGCAAATCTACTTCAGCTCAAAAAAGATCTCCAAAAAGAAATTATGGAACAAATACAGAAAGAAAGATCCTCTGAAAACTCACCATTAAGCTTCGGTCACCACCAGCTACATCATCTCTGGGCTGACGATAATCCCTTTGAAACTATTGCTCCTGAAGCAGATACCGATGCAGAAGAGATAAAAAGTGATAATGAAGGATTCATCTCTATCCGAAGAAAAGGGAAAAAATAAGTCTCGACAAAACATCCGCCTTATCAAGCCACTCAATTTTCCACAAAGTATCCTATACAGACTAACGTGATCTTGTTTATCAGCGCTATTCCCCACTCTGGAAAGCATCACTAAAAGAACAGTCGCCATAAAGAACATGACATCATTCAAGTACAGCAACCATGTGCTCCCTTTGGTTCTTATCAGCAACTTTTCCTACGGACTTCATAAAATCTCTTTGAATTAAAAATCAAGAAAAAAGTACAACCGAGCGAAGTACAAAGCCTACAAATAGGCTATCCCACATACAAGCTTTGGATAAAGTGGGAACACGTCCTCCAGCAACACGTATCACGTCCTCCAGCGACATGTATAACGTAAGATTCACGCATGCTCCTAAATAATGCAAAATTTGTTAGTCACAATAAATAACCAGCGCCAGAGCCACGTGCAACATTCACAGATACAGTAAATGAAATGTAAATACTAATGAAATCCAGTTCCCATGAAATGTAAATGCAGTGTGTAATTACTATAAATAGGCATGTCCAGCTGCTTGTCAAAACAACAGTTCGAAATCAGTCCTATCCAAAAATTCAGTCCATCCATCTCTTATCATACACCCTCCACCCTTCCGTCCCATTTTGGTATCGAGCCAAGTTGGCCCCCGGGAGTGTGTCATCAAGCCCACTTGTAATCCGTTTTGATAATCAATAAAGTTGCTTTGTGAGTATTTCTTCACTTATTTTGGTAATGTTGTGCTTTACAGTTGTTGTTTAAGAAATTGCTGATTCAGAAGTAAGAGAGTCAAAAGACTTAATACTGAGTTGTAGGTTTGTTATTATTGAGACATTTTAATCATATTCCGCCCGGAGCGCAGAGGTAGCCATTGTTATCGCCGTTGTTAAGCCGTGTGAAGGCATTTTAAGGTGTGTTGTTAGTGTGTAAATCCTCAAAGCGTTAGTTACTCGTGGTGGATTTGGTTCAAATAACTCAGTAATACAAATTATGGCTAAGCTTATTAAGAAACTTGTACTTTCTTCTTCCTCATCATCAAATTCCTTATCTTCCATGTCTATTAAAAATAGTGAAGAAATTAGCTATGATGATTTAGATCAAGTTATTTATGACTGGACAGTTCCAACTGTTCAAAAACATGAAGTTGATAAAATGGGAAGTTTTCAATTAAAATCAAGTTATAAAATAAAAACTATACAGGAACCACCTCATATAAATTTGAGGCTTACAGGACTTGTTTATCCTTCCTATCAAGCTTCTCCATCTCATACATACAATCCTTCGGAATCCGATTTTAACATAAATGTTCTCGAAAGTTTTGAAGTAGATAAAGAAATGTTAAAAAAGAATTTAGCCGCTCATCCCTTAACAAAATCTTTCTTTAAACATATTTCTTCTGAGCAGAAAGACTTCTTAAAAGAAAAATGGTACAAATATATGTATGATAATGAAAGAAACATTTATTTCTTTGATTGGCTTAAATTAGCCATGAAGAAAAGATATAATATTGAAGATTTATCCATAAATATGTTAAAAAAATTAAGTTCATCATGGATTATAGCTTCAACCAGTTCTTCTCCCCAAAGAACTGAAGAATCTATACATCCACCCCTACATCAAATCATTTATAAAGAGACCTCAGTCGTACCCATAAAAGATGTTGCAAAAATCCAAGGAGATAAAGGAAAATCTGGCTTTGATTACAAATCAGACTCATGTCATATTTTAAAACAAAATAATTATACAAATATCAACCTTCATACTATTGGCCAACAAACCATTAGAATTGAAGATAAAGTAGAAACTATTTTCAAAATCCATGAAGCATCCTCTTCTCAAAAAGTAATTAAGACACAAACTTTAGGTTTTAAGGGTGAAATCCTAAGGGATATAAAGTTAGAAAAGAAACCTTTAAAATTTTCTGATAAACTCATTAATCAACTATCACACAGTTTTACTAACATAAAACTTCAAGAAAATAAAGATCAAAAAGTTGAAAAATCTATAAATGTTTTAGGCTCATCTTCAAAAAACACTAATTCTGGCTCCGATTCCGAAGCCATAGATTCTGAAGAAAATTCTCAAGAGGAACATCAAGATGATCAAAACCATTAAGAATCTCTTCAACTCAATAAAATATTTAAAAGACAAAAACCAATTGTTACTACAGCTGAAATAAGAAATTATTATCCACGACTGACTCCAGTTGATCTTCAATTCGAAGAACAAGCTACTTTAAATGGTCTTAAATTTGAAAGCTCATCAATATATGAATGGAGTGTAGACGGATTATCTGAATATCAAATCATCCAAGTATGCCAGCAGATGATAATATATGCTTCTACTATCATAGCTGCCGGTAATGATCACAAACATACAGCAAATGCAGTTGTCCTTGGATTTACTAGACAATTAAATGGCTGGTGGGAAAAATATTTATCAGACATAGAAAGACAAGCTATTCTAAATGCAGTAAAAAGAGATCCATCCAGAAATCCTATCATTACCCCTCAAGGACAAATGATCCCTGATTCCGTTTATATGCTTATTAGCAATATAATTAAACATTTTGTTGGAAATTATATGAATGTAGAAGAAAAATTAAAAACTCAATTAATTAATTTATCATGCCCAAGTTTATCTGATTTACATTGGTATATAGATGTTTTCTTATCAAAACTTTATACAATTGATTCAAGCAATTCAGAATTCTAGAAAGAAAAATTTATATCAGGCCTTCCTAAACTTTTTGCAGAAAAGGTTAGAGGAGTTAATTTCCGAAAATTATGGAAATTTGAATTATGCTATGTATACATATGGAGATTTAATCCAAAAAATTAATAAAGTTGGATTTTAATTGTGTAATGAAATCAAACTCAAATGGCAAATTGAAAATCAAAAAAGAATCAATAAATATGAACTTGGTGATTTCTGTTATCAATTTGGCATGGAGCCATTAATTAGTCCTTCGAGCCAAAAGAAAAAGAACAATTTAAAAAGAAATTACCAACAAAGAAAATCTAAACAATTTGTAACATCACGATATTATATGCCCTCACGAACTTATCATAAAAAATCCTTTCATCGCAATCCTTATAAAGAAACAAACAAATCTTTTACAAAAGAAAAACCATCTTCTTCCTACCATAAACAAAAACAAAAAGAAATACAGTGCTATAATTGCAAAGGAAATGGCCATATGGCCCCTGATTGCCCACAATTAAGGGTTAAAACCGAAAAGGAATTAAAAACTATTTTAAAAGGATCCTCAGTAACATCAGATACAAACAATTCTTCTGATACATGTCATTGCAAAATATTTGATAGTGAAATTCAGTATGAATCCACTTTTTCTTCTTTATCCGTAAACATGCTCCCTGCTCCTGAAGAATTGGTACTAAAAATGTTTAAAGATCTTAAAGATGAAGAATTAAAAAATAAATATTTCAAAAAAATCCTGACTAAAAATAAAGGCAATAAAAAAGGAAAAGCTACTATACATAATTTACCTGAACAATTTAGTATTAAAATTGTTTTAGATAGATTAAGAGAACAAAATGTTCCTCCTCACCTGACAATTCCAGACCTTCATAAAGAAATTAATAATCAAAGGCAAGAAATAAATTTCTTAAAACAAAACTTAATTGAACTTCAAGACCTCAAACAAAGAGTTGAGAATCTTGAATTTCACATACTAAATACTTATCAAGAAAATAATGGAAAAATTGAAAATGACGAAGACTATAATGACATTGAAAATCAAGAAAACTTTGATGACAGTTTAAAATTTTTAATCAATTTTTTATCCAGAAATCCATTTCAAAAATGGAAAACCCAAGTCACAATTCAGATCAAAAAATTCTCTATTAAGACCCTGTGCTTACTTGATAGTGGCGCAGATGTCAATGTCATAAGGGAAGGATTAATCCCGAGAAAATATTATCTAAAAACAAAAAATAAACTCAATCTAGCTACGGCTAATAAAAAACTCCTTATCAAATACAGATTAAATGATGTTTATGTCTGTAAAAACGAAATACACATAAAGATAAATTTCTTTCTAGGAAAGGATTTAAATAATGATGTTATCCTTGGAAATCCATTTCTACAAATGTTACTGCCTTTTCAAATTGATTCTACAGGCCTTAAAACTGTCATAAATAATAAAGAATTAATTTTTGAATTTGAATAATTAAATCCAGTCTCAAATAAAATAAATCATCCCTCAGATGACTTCATTTCAAATTTTGCCATGTAATCCAGATTTCAGTTTTATGTTCACATTCTTGTCCAGGGTTCCTTTGTCATTATGGCATCAAGTTCTAGCAATAGCAAAGCCCCTCTTCTTGAATCCAGCTCTTCCTCCAGACCAACATCCCAATAAATGACCATTCCTTTTTTCAATCCAGGAGTATCCACCACCTCTCAAGAACTTATCAATGCTCACTGGAGTGCTATCCTTTCTAATAAAAGAAAAAATACTAGAAAAAACCTATCCAAAATTGTAACCCATATCAAGGATTTAGAAACCCAAATTCAGATGTGTCATAACATCCATCAAAGAACACTGTTATCTACTTATGCTGATGAAAAAACATCCAGAATCAACCTCCTGGAAAAGGTTAACACAACCCTTCCAGATGATCTTGTTGCAAGGATAAAAGAAAAAACTCTTTCTTGTCAGATCAAGGAGCGCTTAATGTTCAAAGCGCAATATATCAGCTGGGCAACTGGTTTTCCCAAGCTGCTCCTGCCATCGCATGCAGTAGACATCTCTTATATCGAGCAAGGCCTAGTCCAAAGATTTTCTTTATCCCGAAATGATTTTGAATTAATACAGCAGCTCCCTGCAATTGTGCGACATGCCCTTCGCAGTCTTGGAGTCACAAACAGACAGCTTCTTATCACAATTTCATCAAGTTTGGGAGAGAGATCTGAAATACGGTTTTATCAGCGTTATCAATTATGGAGCATCATGCAGTTTGAAGAAAGAGATTTAATTTGCAAGAAATGCAGTTCTTCTTTACATGATCACGAACATCTTCTTTTTAATTATCCACATCAATGGTATGAATCTCATGAAGTTGCTACAAGAGCATATAGCCTAGAACGTCTCCAGCAATATGATCCAGCCTTTGATCAGTATCAAAGATTTCTCAATCTAAGAGGACATCTTGAATTTGCAAGCACATATTGATATGTTTGGTGTGATGGTCGGCGAGTAGTTTGCATTGCTAATGACCTTGCAGAACAAACTACAGTCATGCAGCATCCTTCTAAATCTGGACATAATGAATTAAATCAAATCCTCAATGCCTATGAAGATATTTCTTTTGATATTACTGAAAAGTCTCGCAAAGCATTAATCCAGTTATTTCATGGAGAAATGCAAAATAATAACTGGACTGATGAAGATAAAGATGAAGATAAAGAGGATGAATAAATGAAAGAATCTGTGCCCGAATAAAGCTTCCGATATTGACACCTGTTAACCAGTGAAATAATGACTCCATCCTTATCACAAAGCTTCCAGAAGAAGACCATGTAGTCACGTGGTACACTTATCTAAATTTCCATCACCACCATTGCCATAAAGCGTCTTTATCTAGAAAGTACAAAACAAGGACATCCTATTCATGAAGATGAGAAGCTTACCACGGTTCAAAGGTTCTTTGAAAAAGAAAAAGTCAACAAATGCGGCTTGCTACTATGCATCAAAAAGGTTATCCAATAAAAACAAGTTCGGATCTCTACTGGTGATAACATGTATATCCATACCAGTACGGAAACGTAACACGTATGCCATCTTGACGATTCAATCCAGACACATGGAATCCAGCCACATGCTGCAGCTTACCACCATACAGTAAATGAAATGTATACACAGACGAAATTATGTTGTAATGAAATGTAAATTCAGTTTGAACATACTATAAATAGACATGTCCAGCTGCTTGTCAAGGCAACAATTGGAAATCAGTCCTATCCAAGAATTAAGCCCATCCATCTCTTCCCATACACCCTCCAGGCTTCCATCCCATTTTGGTATCAGAGCCAAGTTAGCCCCCGGGAGTGTGTCATCAAGTCCACTTGTAATCAGTCTTTATTGTTATCAATAAAGTTGCTTTGTGAGTATCTCTTCACTTATTTTTGTTATGTTATGTTTTACTCTTGTTGTTTGAGGAATTGCTGATTCAGAAGTAAGAGAGTCAAAAGTCTTAATACTTAGTTGTGTGTTTGTTATTATTGAGAAATTTTAATCATATTCCGCCTGGAGTGCAGAGGTAGCCATTGTTATCGCCGTTGTTAAGCCGTGTGAAGGCGTTTTAAGGCGTGTTGTTGGTGTGCAAATCCTCAAAGCGTTAGATACTCGTGGTGGATTTGGTTAAAATAACTCGGTAATACAAATTATGGCTAAGCTTATTAAAAAGCTTGTACTTTCTTCTTCCTCATCATTAAATTCCTTATCTTCCATGTCTATGAAAAACAGTGAAGAAATTAGCTATGATGATTTAGATCAAGTTATTTGTGACTGGACAATTCCAACTGTTCAAAAACATGAAGTTTATAAAATGGGAAGTTTTCAATTAAAATCAAGTTATAAAATAAAAACTATTGAATGAACTGAATCCATTACTAGCAATATTCAGCATCTTTCTTTAATTAAGCCCCAAGAAATACAAGAATATGCTAAAACATATAATTATATCCCTTTTGGCTTGGTGCAGGTTGCTCTAAAGCCTCTAACAAGACTTGGACTGAGAACAGAAGCTCTCATGTATGTTCAAGATACAAGACAAAAAAATTCAGTGATTCATTAATAGGAATGGTTGAATCAAGTTTGGCTAATGGCCCTACTTTCTTCAACTGTTTTCCCAATTTCTCTGTTTCTCTTACAGGTCCAGGTGCACATGAAGCCCTCACTTTAGCTATCCAGACGAAAGGTTTTGATATGAATCCTCATAATCAAAATCTCGCCCTCGTTTATAGAGTTTATTATAAACTTATGAATTCAGTTGTTCCAGGCATAGCTTATTCTAATCAAGCCAGATGTATCACTACCTTATTCCAAACCAATTTAAAAAATAACGATAATGTTCCTAAACTTATCCAATGGAATGATATTAATTTATCCGGTAAATGGCTTTTAGAAAATGCTCAACTAGAAAAACCTAAAGAAAATCAAGACATTGAAAACATAATTGAACATGAAGATGGAAGTGTTGAAATAAATTTCCAAATAGATTTTCGAAATACAACTCCTATAGTTATCAACCCTCTAAAAAGTCTTATTCTCATCCTCCTTCTATTGTAGGATCTTTCATACAGGAACCACCTCATATAAATTTGAGGCCTATAAGACTTGTTTATCCTTCTTATTAAGCTTCTCCATCTCATACATACAATCCCTCAGAAGCTGATTTCAATATAAATGTTCTTGAAAGTTTTGAAGTTGATAAAGAAATGTTAAAAAAGAATTTAGCCGCTCATCCTTAGACAAAATCTTTCTTTAAATATATTTCTCCAGAACATAAAGACTTCTTAAATGAAAAATGGTACAAATATATGTATGATAATGAAAGAAACATTTATTTCTTTGATTGGCTTAAATTAGCCATGAAGAAAAGATATAATATTGAAGATCTATCCATAAATATGATAACAAAATTAAGTTCATCATGGATTATAGCTTCAACCAGTTCTTCTCCACAGAGAACTGAAGAATCTATACACCCACCCTTACATCACATTATATATAAAAACACCTCAGCCGTACCCATAAAAGATGTTGCAAAAATCTAAGGAGATAAAGGAAAAACTGACTTTGTTTACAAATCAGACTTATGTCATGATCTAGAACAAAATAATTATACAAATATCAACCTTCATACTATTGGTCAACAAACCTATAGAATTGAAGATAAAGTAGAATCTATTGTCAAAATCCATGAAGCATCCTCTTCTCAAAAAGTAATTAAGACACAAACTTTAGGTTTTCAGGGTGAAATCCTAAGGGATATAAAGTTAGAAAAGAAACCTTTAAAATTTTCTGATGAACTCATTAATCAATTACCACACAGTTTCACTAACATAAAACTTCAAGAAAATAAAGATCAAAAAGTTGAAAAATCTATAAATGTTTTAGGCTCAACTTCTAAAAACTCTAATTCTGGCTCCGATTCCGAAGCCATAGATTCTGAAGAAAATTCTCAAGAGGAACATCAAGATGATCAAAACCATCAAGAATCCCTTCAACTCAAAAAAATATTTAAAAGACAAAAACCAATTGTTATTACAGCTAAAACAAGAAATTATTATCCACGACCGACTCCAGTTGATCTTCAATTCGAAGAACAAGCTACTTTAAATGGTCTTAAATTTGAAAGCTCATCAATATATGAATGGAGTGTAGACGGATTATCTGAATATCAAATCATCCAAGTATGTCAGCAAATGATGATATATGCTTCTACTATCATAGCTACTGGTAATGATCACAAACATGCAGCAAATGCAGTTGTCCTTGGATTTACTGGACAATTAAATGGTTGGTGGGAAAAATATTTATCAGATATAGAAAGACAAGCTATTTTAATTGCTGTAAAAAAAGATCCATCCGGAAACCCTATCATTACTCCTTAAGGACAAATGATCTCTGATTCCGTTTATATGCTTATTAGCAATATAATTAAACATTTTGTTGGAAATTATATGAATGTAGAAGAAAAATTAAAAACTCAATTAATTAATTTATCATGCCCAATATTTTCTGATTTTCATTGGTATAAAGATGTTTTCTTATCAAAACTTTATACAATTGATTCAAGCAATTCAGAATTCTGGAAGGAAAAATTTATATTAGGTCTTCCTAAACTTTTTGCGGAAAAGGTTAGAGAACAATTGATATCCAAAAATTATAGAAATTTGAATTATGCTACGTATACATATGGAGATTTATTCCAAAAAATTAATAAAGTTGGATTTTCATTGTGTAATGAAATCAAACTCAAACGGTAAATTGAAAATAAAAAAAGTATCAGCAAATATGAACTTGGAGATTTTTGTTATTAATTTGGCATGGAACCTTTAATTAGTCCTTCTAGCCAAAAGAAAAAGAATAATTTAAAAAGAAATTACCAAAAAGGAAAATCTAAACAATTTGCAACACCACGATATTATATGCCCTCAAGAAGATATCATAAAAAATCCGTTCATCGCAATCCTTATAAAGAAACAAACAAATCTTTTACAAAAGAAAAGCCATCTTCTTCTTACCATAAACAAAAACAAAAAGAAATACAGTGCTATAATTGCAAAGAAAACGGCCATATAGCCCCTGATTGCCCATAATTAAAGGTTAAAACCGAAAAGGAATTAAAAACTATTTTAAAGGGATCCTCAGTAACATCAGATACAGACAATTCTTCCGATACATGTCATTGTAAAATATTTGATAGTGAAATTCAGTATTAATCCGTTTCTTCTTCTTTATCCGTAAACATACTCTCTGCTCCTAAAGAATTGGTACTAGAAATGTTTAAAGATCTTAAAGATGAAGAATTAAAAAATAAATATTTCAAAAAAATCTAGACTATAAATAAAGGCAATAAAGAAGGAAAAGCTACTATACATATTTTACCTGAACAATTTAGTATTAAAACTGTTTTAGACAGATTAAGAGAACAAAATGTTTCTCCTCACTTGACAATTCCAGACCTTTATAAAGAAATTAATAATCAAAGGCAAGAAATAAATTTCTTAAAATAAAACTTAATTGAACTTCAAGACCTCAAACAAAGAGTTGAGAATCTTGAATTTCACATACTAAAAACTTATCAAGAAAATAATGGAAAAATTGAAAATGAAGAAGACTATAATGACATTAAAAATCAAGAAAACTTTGATGATAGTTTAAAAATTTTCATAAATTCTTTAACCAGAAATCCATTTCAAAAATGGAAAACCCAAGTCACAATTCAGATCAAAAAATTATCTTTTAAGACCCTGTGCTTACTTGATAGTGGCGCGGATGTCAATGTCATAAGGGAAGGATTAATCCCGAGAAAATATTATCTAAAAACAAAAAATAAACTCAATCTAGCTACGGCTAATAGAAAACTCCTTATCAAATACAAATTAAATGATGTTTATGTCTATAAAAATGAAATACACATAAATACAAATTTCTTTCTAGGAAAGGATTTAAACAATGATGTTATCCTTAGAAATCCTTTTCTACAAATGTTACGGCCTTTTCAAATTGATTCTGCAGGCCTTAAAACTATCATAAATAAAAAAGAATTAATTTTTGAATTTGAATAATTAAATCCAGTCTCAAATAAAATACGTCATCCCTCTGATGACTTCATTTCAAATTTTGCCATGTAATCCAGATTTTTAGTTTTAGTTCACATTCTTATCCAGGGTTCCTTTGTCATTATGGCATCAAGCTCTAGCAAAAGCAAAAACCCTCCTCTTAAATCCAGTTCTTCCTCCAGACCAACATCCCAACAAATATCCATTCCTTTTTTCAATCCAGGAGTATTCATCACCTCTCAAGAACTTATCATTGCTCATTAGAGTGCTATCCTTTCCAATAAAAGAAAAAATACTAGAAAAACCTTATCCAAAATTGTAACCCATATCAAGGATTTAGAAACCCAAATTCTATTGTATCATAACATCCATCAAAAAGCACTGTTATCTACTTATGCTGATGAAAAAAATCCAGAATCAACCTCCTAGAAAAGGTTAACGTAACCCTTCCAGATGATCTTGTTGCAAGGATAAGAGAAAAACTCTTTCTTGTCAGATGAGGGAGTGCTTAATGTTCAAAGCGCAATATATCAGCTGGGCAACTGGTTTTCCCAAGTTGTTCCTGCCATCACATGCAGTAGGCATCTCTTACAACAAGCAAGGCCTAGTCCAAAGATTTTCTTTATCCAGAGATGATTTTGATTAAATATAGTAGCTCTCTGCAATTGTGCGCCAGGCCCTTTGCAGTCTTGGAGTCACAAACAAACAGCTTTTTATTACAATTTCATCAAGTTTGGGAGAAAGATTTGAAATATGGTTTTATCAGCCTTATCAATTATGGAGCATCATGCAGTTTGAAGAAGGAGATTTAATTTGTATGAAATGCAGTTCTTCTTTAAATGATCACGAACATCTTCTTTTTAATTATCCACCTCAATGGTATGAATCTCATGAAGTTGCTACAAGAGCATATAGCCTAGAACGTCTCCAGCAATATGATCCAGCCTCTGATCAGTATCAAAGATTTCTCAATCTAAGAGGACATCTTGAATTAGGAAGCACATATATCGATATGTTTGGTGTGACGGTCGAAGAGTAGTCTGTATTGCTGACGACCTTGCAGAACAAACTACAGTCATACAACATCCTTTTAAATCTGGACATAATGAATTAAATCAAATCCTCAATGCCTATAAAGATATTTCTTTTGACATTACTGAAAAGTCTCGTGAAGCATTAATCCAGTTATTTCATGGAGAAATGCAAAATAATAACTGGACTGATGAAGATAAAGATGAAGATAAAGAGGATGAATAAATGAAAGAATCTGTGCCCGAATAAAGCTTCCGATATTGACACCTATTATCCGGTGAAATAATGACTCCATCCTTATCACAAAGCTTCCATAAAAAGACCACGTAGTCACGTGGTACACTTATCTAAATTTCCATCACCACCATTGCCATAAAGCGTCTTTATCTAGAAAGTACAAAACAAGGACATCCCTATTCATGAAGATGAGAAGCTTACCACGGTTCAAAGGTTCTTTGAAAAAGAAAAAGTCAACAAATGCGGCTTGCTACTATGCATCAAAAGGGTTATTCAATAAAAACAAGTTTGGATCTCTACTGGTGATAACATGTATATCCATAACAGTACGGAAATGTAACACGTATGCCGTCTTGATCATTCAATCCAGACACATGGAATCCAGCCACATGCAGCAGCTTACCAGCATACAGTAAATGAAATGTATACACAGACGAAATTATGTTGTAATGAAATGTAAATTCAGTTTGAACATTCTATAAATAGACATGTCCAGCTGCTTGTCAAGGCAACAGTTGGAAACCAGTCCTATCCAAAATCCAATCCATCTCTTCCCATACACCCTCCACCCTTCCGTCCCATTTTGGTATCAGAGCCAAGTTGGCCCTCGGGAGTGTGTCATCAAGTCCACTTGTAATCAGTTTTGATTATCAATAAAGTTGCTTTGTGAGTATTTCTTCACTTATTTTTGCTATGTTATGTTTTATTGTTGTTGTTTAAGGAATTGTTGATTCAGAAGTAAGAGAGTCAAAAGTCTTAATACTTAGTTGTGTGTTTGTTATTATTGAGAAATTTTAATCATATTCCGCCCGGAGTGCGGAAGTAGCCATTCTTATCGCCATTGTTAAGCCATGTGAAGGCGTTTTAAGGCGTGTTGTTGGTGTGTAAATCCTCAAAGCATTAAATACTCGTGGTGGATTTGGTTAAAATAACTCGGTAATACAAATTATGGCTAAGCTTATTAAGAAGCTTGTACTTTCTTCTTCCTCATCATCAAATTCCTTATCTTCCATGTCTATTAAAAATAGTGAAGAAATTAGCTATGATGATTTAGATCCAGTTATTTATGACTGGACAATTCCAACTATTCAAAAACATGAAGTTTATAAAATGGGAAGTTTTCAATTAAAATCAAGTTATAAAATAAAAACTATTGAACGAACTGAATCCATTACTAGGAATATTCAGCATCTTTCTTTAATTAAGCCCCAAGAAATACAAGAATACGCTAAAACATATAATTATATCCATTTTGGCTTGGTGCAAGTTGCTCTAAAGCCTCTAACAAGACTTGGACTGAGAACAGAAGCTCTCATGTATGTTCAAGATACAAGACATAAAAAATTCAGTGATTCATTAATAGGAATGGTTGAATCAAGTTTGGCTAATGGCCCTACTTTCTTCAATTGTTTTCCCAATTTCTCTGTTTCTCTTATAAATCCAAGTGCACATGAAGCCCTCACTTTAGCCATCCAGACAAAAGGTTTTTATATGAATCCTCATAATCAAAATCTCGCCCTCGTTTATAGAGTTTATTATAAACTCATGAATTCAATTGTTCCAGGCGTAGCCTATTCTAATCAAGCCAGAGGTATGACTACCTTATTCCAAACCAATTTAAAAAATAAAGTTAATATTCCTAAACTCATCCAATGGAATGATATTAATTTATTAGGTAAATGGCATTTAGAAAATGCTCAACCAGAAAAATCTAAAGAAAATCAAGACATTGAAAACATAATTGAACATGAAGATGGAAGTGTTGAAATAAATTTCCAAACAGATTTTTGAAATACAACCCCTACTGTTTATCAACCCTCTAAAAGTCTTATTCTCATCCTTCTTCTATTGTAGGAGCTTCCATACAGGAACCACCTCATATAAATTTAAGGGCTACAGGACTTGTTTATCCTTCTTATCGAGCTTCTCAATCTCATACATACAATCCCTCAGAAGCTAATTTCAATATAAATGTTATTGAAAGTTTTGAAATTGATAAAAAAATGTTAAAAAAGAAATTAGCCGCTTATCCTTTGACAAAAGCTTTCTTTAAATATATTTCTCCAGAACATAAAGACTTCTTAAAAGAAATGTGATATAAATATTTGTGTGATGATGAAAGAAACATTTATTTCTTTGATTGGCTTAAATTAGCCATGAAGAAATGATATAATATTGAAGATTTATCCATAACTATGATAACAAAATTAAGTTCATCATGGATTATAGCTTCAACCAGTTCTTCTCCCCAAAGAACTGAAGAATCTATACATCCACCCCTACATCAAATTATTTATAAAGACACCTCAAAAGATGTTGCAAAAATCCAAGGAGATAAAGGTAAATCGGTCTTTGACTTATTTCATACAAATTCCTCATTTCAGTCTGATAACACGTATTCTTCTCCTTTGTTCTCCTTAAACGCTCTTTCAGCCCAAGAAGACATGCCTTTGGAAATGTTTAAAGACCTCAAAGAAGAAAAATTAAAAAATGAATATTTTGAGAAAATACAAAAAATGACCAAAGAAAATAAAAAAGAAAAATGTTCTATTCCAAGTGTATCTAAACGGCTTAACATGAAAAATGTATTCAAAAAGCAAAAAGCTCTTCCTCATATATCTCTGCGAGATTTTTATAAAGAAATTAATAATCAAAAGCAAGAAATAAAAGAATTAAAACAAAACTTAAATGAACTTCAAAAACTTAAACAACGTTTGATCTCAAATTTCAAAAGGATAAAGATAATATAGAGCAACAAGAAAACTTTGAGGGAAAGTTTGTAAATTCTATAACAAAAAATCCACTCCAACCATGGAAAACTCAAATTACAATTAAGATCAAGAACTTCTTTATTAAAGCACTCTGCTTCCTAGATAGTGGCACAGATGTTAATTTAATCAAAGAAGGATTAGTCCCAACAAAATATTATAAAAAAACCAAAAGTAAACTCAGCCTAGCAACTGCTAATAATAAACTTCATATTCATTATAAAGTAAATAATGTTCATATCTGTAAAAATGGAACGTGCATAAAAACTAATTGTCTTTTAAGAAAGAATTTAAATAATGATGTTATCCTTGGGAATCCCTTTCTGCAACTTCTACAGCCTTTTCAAATTAATTCATCAGGCCTTAAAGCGATGAAAGACAATAAAGAATTACTGTTTGATTTTGTTGAGTCAACTCCCATGCAACATATCAATATTATCCAAAATCAAATCTTATATAAAGAAAAACAAATTGCCTATCTTCAAGAAGATCTGAATTCTCTAAGAATAGAAGAAGGGTTACAAAAACCAAAATTTCAAAATGATTTAATACAATTTAAAAAATCTCTTGAAAAAGAATGTTGTTCTGACCTTCCTTTTGCCTTTGGGCATAGGAAACACCACACAGTTTCTCTTCCATATATTGATAATTTTGATCAATCCCAAATTCCTACCAAAGCTCGTCCTATTTAGATGAATAAAAATCTTGTCCAATTATGTACAAAAGAAATCAATGATCTTCTTGATAAAAAGCTTATTCAAAAATCACAATCCCCTTGGAGTTGTGCTGCGTTTTAAGTAAATAAAGCGCCTAAACAAGAACGCGGTGTTCCCTGTCTTGTTATCAATTATAAGCCTTTAAATAAAGTCTTGAAATCCATAAGATATCCAGTGCCAAATAAAATTGATCTAATTAATCGTCTAGCTGATGCCTTCCTTTTTTCCAAATTTGATCTTAAATCAGGATTTTGGCAAATTCAAATTACCCCCGCAGGTAGATATAAAACTGCTTTTACAGTCCCATTTGGCCATTACGAATGAAATGTTATGCCATTTGGCTTGAAAAATGCACCCTCCGAATTTCAAAGAATCATGAATGATATTTTTAATCCATATCAAGATTTTACACTAGTCTATATCGATGACATTCTTGTGTTTTCAAAATCCATTTGTGACCATTGGAAACATTTAAATATTTTCAAAAAAGTTATTATCAAGAATGGACTTGTTTTATCTCAAAAGAAAATGAAGCTTTTTCAAACAGAAATTCAATTTCTTGGTTTTATAATTCAAAAAGGAACTATTTCTCCAGTTCAACGAGTCATTAAGTTTGCCTCTCAATTTCCTGATGAAATTCTGAATAAAGAACGATTACAATGTTTTCTTAGATGCCTTAATTACGTCTCTAATTTTTATAAAGATCTTGCAAAGGAAAGAAAATTATTGCAGCTCCGTTTGACAAAACATCCAGCAGAATGGTCACCTGCCCATACAAAAGCTGTCCAAAAAATCAAGCAAAAAGTCAAAAATTTACCTTGCTTAACTATCCCTCATCCAGATTTATTAAAAATAGTTCAAACTGATGCCTCTGAAGTAGGTTTTGGTGGCATTCTCCTACAACAAAATGCTCTTGGAAAAGAAGAAATCCTTCGTTTCACATCTGGAACATGGACACCCACGCAACAGAATTATTCAACTATTAAAAAGGAAATCCTATCCATAGTAAATAGTATAATGAAGTTCCAAAGTGATTTATTAAATAAAAAATTCTTATTAAGAATAGATTGTAAATCTGCTAAAGAAATTTTAGAAAAAGATGTTAAAAATCTTGCTGCTAAGCAAATCTTTGCTCGATGGCAAGCTTTATTAGCTATATTTGATTTTGACATTGAGTATATTGCAGGTAAAAATAATTCCCTTCCTGATTTTTTATCTCGTGAGTTTTTACAGGGACAAAAGAATGAGGCCTCAACTGACTATACCTTTTAGGTCCCCTAAGGATAAAGCATATCCACATATATCCAGAAAACCCAGTGGCAATTATCTTGAAAGATGGGGAGCAACCCATACTTCCAATATTCCTCAATTTCAAAACCCATCAAGCTCTGCATCCAGAAAACCTCAAGCTTCTCAAAACTAATATTTTATCCCAAAACCACCATTAAGAATGTTTACTTTAAATGACACCTTTTATACAGACACCTTTCCTATGGAACATATTATCCAGACCCTATTCGCTCTAGACCATTTCTTTTTTCAACCTCTTGATTATAAAACTTATGAACAAATCCTTATCCAGACTGGCAGCTGCACTATCGACCATACCGATAGCTCTAAAAACTCATATTTAAACGCTTTACCATCCCATATTAACATCCTATATTCAAAAATCAAGATTATGCATATCCTATCTGCAGATGACTGGGAACAACCTCTTCATATGCCTCAATAGATTGATTCAGACCTTATTTTTAACTATTATGACTATATTTCTGCCTGGGAAGCTATTCTCTGTTATCAAAATTCATCCTTCCAGCATTCTTGGTTTATTCAGTTTAAATCTAACTTCCATAAAATACCCATGTGGTTTTTTACACAATTTTGGATACCATTCGGAGCCACTAAAGATCTTCTTCCTTAAGCTCTTCTCCCTATTTTTGAATCCTATTCAATATCATATAAAGCCTCTCTCAAATTAGAAGAAAAAAACCTCTACCAATATCTACAGCTTGCAACAGAACCTTATATCACCATGCAATTTTATTGCAAGCATGAAATCCCATGGATCCTGAAATGGAATTATTATAAACAAATGCACTTCAGTCCACCGGTTCCATCCAGAGTCATGTATATCAAATTTTGGCATCAATTTGATTATACCACAATCCTACAGCAATATTCTGCTGATCAAGCTATAAAGCCATCCTTTTCGGAAATTCTCAGAACTCCAGAAAAAGAGAAAGAACGGCCTTCTCCAACAAGCAATCCAGACAAACAGAAAAATTCATGTTCAACTTCCACTTCTGCACTTCTTGCAGCGGCAGATCTACTTCAGCTCAAAAAAGATCTCCAAAAAGAAATTATGGAACAAATACAGAAAGAAAGATCCTCTGAAAACTAGCCACTAAGCTTCGGTCAACAGTTACAACATCTTTGGGCTGATGATAATCCCTTTGAAAATATTGCTCCTGAAGCAGATACAGATACAAAAGAGACAAAAAGTGATAATGAAGGATTCATCTCTATCCGAAGAAAAGGAAAAAAATAAAGCCTCGACAATTGTTTAATGCATCCTTATCAAGCAAGTTCCCGTGCCCGAGACTAAGGCCACGTGATACCGACAAAAGCAACCACGTGTTGCCTCGGGACTTATCGACACTTTTCATCCCGACGTCATAAAGCATTAAATATTCAAAAACAAGGACTCAAAAGCCAACAAAAGTGGCTAAAGCCAACATCAAAAGCTCCTTTTGTATAAAGTAAAGAGTAAAAGCTGAAAAAAGTACAAGATATGGGAAAATTATCAAGTATGAAGACAAAAACATTTCATCTCCGATGCAAACATGTGAACACGTGTCAAAAACTTGTAAAGTTATACTTCAAGAGAGTGCCACATACAGTACCATGGATATTCTACAGCAGAAAAGTAGAATCACGCAAGCAGTCTTACAGTATCGAACATTAAATTCAACGTGAACATGAATAGCAAATGAAATGTAGATGCAAGTGCAATCCAAGTGAAATGAAATGTAAATTCAGTTTAGAGTCACTATAAATAGACACATCCGGCTATGTGTAAATCCAACAGTTGGAAACCAGTCCAAAAATTCAGTCCATCCATCTCTTCCCATAAAACCTCCACCCTTCCGTCCCATTTTGGTATCAGAGCCAAGTTGGCCCCCGGGAGTGTGTCATCAAGTCCACTTGTAATCAGTTTTGATTATCAATAAAGTTGCTTTATGAGTATTTCTTCACTTATTTTGGTTATGCTTTACTATTGCTGTTTAAGGAATTGCTGATCCAGAAGTAAGAGAGTCAAATGTCTTAATACTTAGTTGTGTGTTTGTTATTATTGAGAAATTTTAATCATATTCCGCCCGGAGCGCAGAGGTAGCCATTCTTATCGCCGTTGTTATGCCCTGTGAAGGCGTTTTAAGGCGTGTTGTTGGTGTGTAAATCCTCAAAGCATTAAATACTCGTGGTGGTTTTGGTTAAAATAACTCGGTAATACAAATTATGGCTAAGCTTATTAAGAAGCTTGTACTTTCTTCTTCCTCATCATCAAATTCCTTATCTTCCATGTCTATTAAAAATAGTGAAGAAATTAGCTATGATGATTTAGATCCAGTTATTTATGACTGGACAATTCCAACTATTCAAAAACATGAAGTTTATAAAATGGGAAGTTTTCAATTAAAATCAAGTTATAAAATAAAAACTATTGAACGAACTGAATCCATTACTAGCAATATTCAGCATCTTTCTTTAATTAAGCCCCAAGAAATACAAGAATACGCTAAAACATATAATTATATCCATTTTGGCTTGGTGCAAGTTGCTCTAAAGCCTCTAACAAGACTTGGACTGAGAACAGAAGCTCTCATGTATGTTCAAGATACAAGACATAAAAAATTCAGTGATTCATTAATAGGAATGGTTGAATCAAGTTTGGCTAATGGCCCTACTTTCTTCAACTGTTTTCCCAATTTCTCTGTTTCTCTTATAGATCCAAGTGCACATGAAGCCCTCACTTTAGCCATCCAGACAAAAGGTTTTTATATGAATCCTCATAATCAAAATCTCGCCCTCGTTTATAGAGTTTATTATAAACTCATGAATTCAATTGTTCCAGGCATAGCCTATTCTAATCAAGCCAGAGGTATGACTACCTTATTCCAAACTAATTTAAAAAATAAAGTTAATATTCCTAAACTCATCCAATGGAATGATATTAATTTATCCGGTAAATGGCTTTTAAAAAATGCTCAACCAGAAAAACCTAAAGAAAATCAAGACATTGAAAACATAATTGAACATGAAGATGGAAGCGTTGAAATAAATTTCCAAACAGATTTTCGAAATACAACTCCTACCGTTTATCAACCCTCTAAAAAGTCTTATTCTCATCCTCCTTCTGTTGTAGGAGCTTCTATACAGGAACCACCTCATATAAATTTGAGGCCAATAGGATTTGTCTATCCTTCTTATCAAGCTTCCCCATCTCATACATACAATCCCTCAGAAGCTGATTTCAGTATAAATGTTATTAAAAGTTTTGAAATTGATAAAGAAATGTTAAAAAAGAATTTAGCCGCTCATCCTTTGACAAAAGCTTTCTTTAAAAATATTACTCCAGAACATAAAGACTTCTTAAAAGAAAAGTGGTATAAATATATGTGTGATAATGAGAGAAACATTTATTTCTTTGATTGGATTAAATTAGCCAAGAAGAAAAGATATAAAATTGAAGATTTATCCATAAATATGATAACAAAATTAAATTCATCATGGATTATAGCTTCAACCAGTTCTTTTCCCCAAAGAACTGAAGAATCTATACATCCACCCCTACATCATATTATTTATAAAGACACCTTAGCCATACCCATAAAAGATGTTGCGAAAATCCAAGGAGATAAAGGAAAATCTGACTTTGTTTACAAATTAGACTTAAGACATGTTCTAGAACAAAATAATTATACAAATATCAACCTTCATTCTATTGGTCAACAAACCAATAGAATTGAAGATAAAGTAGAATCTATTTTCAAAATCCATGAAGCATCCTCTTCTCAAAAAGTAATTAAGACACAAACTTTAGGTTTTCAGGGTGAAATCCTAAGGGATATAAAGTTAGAAAAGAAACCTTTAAAATTTTCTAATGAACTCATTAATCAATTATTACACAGTTTTACTAACATAAAACTTTAAGAAAATAAAGATCAAAAAGCTGAAAAATCTATAAATGTTTTAGGCTCAACTTCTAAAAACTTTAATTCTGGCTCCGATTCCGAAGACATAGATTCTGAAGAAAATTCTCAAGAGGAACATCATGATGATCAAAACCATCAAGAATCCCTTCAACTCAATAAAATATTTAAAAGACAAAAACCAATTGTTACTACAGTTAAAATAAGAAATTATTATCCACGACTGACTCCAGTTGATCTTCAATTCGAAGAACAAGCTACTATAAATAGTTTTAAATTTGAAAGCTCACCAATATATGAATGGAGTGTAGACGGATTATCTGAATATCAAATCATCCAAGTATGACAGCAAATGATGATATATGCTTCTACTATCATAGCTGCCGGTAATGATCACAAACATGCAGCAAATGCAGTTGTCCTTGGATTTACTGGACAACTAAATGGTTGGTTGGAAAAATATTTATTAGATATAGAAAGACAGGCTATTCTAAATGCCGTAAAAAGAGATCCATCCGGGAACCCTATCATTACCCCCAAGGACAAATGATCTCTGATTCCGTTTATATCCTTATTAGCAATATAATTAAACATTTTGTTGGAAATTATCTCAATGTAGAAGAAAAATTAAGAACTCAATTAATTAATTTATCATGTCCAACATTATCTGATTTTCGTTAGTATAAAGATGTTTTCTTATCAAAACTTTGTATAATGTATTCAAACAATTCCGAATTCTGGAAAGAAAAATTTATATCAGGTCTTCCTAAACTTTTTGCAGAAAAGGTTAGAGAAGAATTAATATCCGAAAATTATGGAATTTTGAAATATGCTATATATACATATGGAGATTTAATCCAAAAAATTAATAAAGTTGGATTTTCATTGTGCAATGAAATCAAACTCAAATGGCAAATTGAAAATAAAAAAAGTATCAGCAAATATGAACTTGGAGACTTTTGTTATCAACTTGGCATGGAGCCATTAATTAGTCCTTCGAGCTAAAAAAAAAGAACAATTTAAAAAGAAATTACCAACAAAGAAAATCTAAAGAATTTGCAACACCATGATATTATATGCCCTCAGGAAGATATCATAAAAAATCCTTTCATCGCAATCCTTATAAAGAAACAAACAAATCTTTTATAAAAGAAAAACCATCTTCTTCTTACCATAAACAAACACAAAAAGAAATACAGTGCTATAATTGCAAAGAAAAAGGCCATATAGCCCCTGATTGCCCACAATTAAAGGTTAAAACCGAAAAGGAATTAAAAACTATTTTAAAGGGATCCTCAGTAACATCAGATACAAACAATTCTTCTGATACATGTTATTACAAAATATTTGATAGTGAAATTCAGTATTAATCCGCTTCTTTTTCTTTATCCGTAAACATGCTTTCTGCTCCTGAAGAATTGGTACTAGAAATGTTTAAAGATCTTAAAGATGAAGAATTAAAAAATAAATATTTCAAAAAAATCCAGACTATAAATAAAGGCAATAAAAAAGGAAAAGCTACTATACATACTTTACCTGAACAATTTAGTATTAAAACTGTTTTAGGCAAATTAATAGAACAAAATGTTCCTCCTCACCTGACAATTCCAGACGTTCATAAAGAAATTAATAATCAAAGGCAAGAAATAAATTTCTTAAAACAAAACTTAATTGAACTTCAAGACCTCAAACAAAGAGTTGAGAATTTTGAATTTCACATACTAAAAACTTATCAAGAAAATAATGGAAAAATTAAAAATGACGAAGACTATAATCACATTGAAAATCAAGAAAACTTTGATGACAGTTTAAAAATTTTCATAAATTCTTTATCCAAAAATCCATTTCAAAAGGGAAAACCCAATCACAATTCAAATCAAAAAATTCTCTATTAAGACCCTGTGCTTACTTAATAGTGGCGCAGATGTCAATGTCATAAGGGAAGGATTAATCCCGAGAAAATATTATCTAAAAACAAAAAATAAACTCAATCTAGCTACGGCTAATAAAAAACTCCTTATCAAATACAAATTAAATGATGTTTATGTTTGTAAAAACGAAATACACATAAAGACAAATTTCTTTCTAGGAAAGGATTTAAACAATGATGTTATCCTTGGAAATCCTTTTCTACAAATGTTACAGCCTTTTTGAATTGATTCTACAGGCCTTAAAACAGTCATAAATAATAAAGAATTAATTTTTGAATTTGAATAATTAAATCCAGTCTCAAATAAAATCAATTATCCCTCTGATGACTTCATTTCAAATATTGCGATGTAATCCAGATTTCAGTTTTAAGTTCACATTCTTGTCCAGGGTTCCTTTGTCATTATGGCATCAAGTTCTAGCAAAAGCAAAGCCCCTCTTCTTGAATCCAGCTCATCCTCCAGACCAACATCCCAATAAATGACCATTCCTTTTTTCAATCCAGGAGTATCCATCACCTCTCAAGAACTTATCATTACTCATTGGAGTGCTATCCTTATCAATTATGGAGCATCATGCAGTTCTTCTAGCCTCTATCAGTACCAAAGATTTCTCAATCTAAGAGGACATCTTGAATTTGCAAGCACATATCGATATGTTTGGTGTGACGGTCGGCGAGTAGTTTGCATTGCTGACAACCTTGCAGAACAAACTACAATCGTACAGCATCCTTCTAAATCTGGACATAATGAATTAAATCAAATCCTCAATGCCTCTAAAGATATTTCTTTTGACATTACTGAAAAGTCTCGTGAAGCATTAATCCAGTTATTTCATGGAGAAATGCAAAATAATAACTGGACTGATGAAGATAAAGATGAAGATAAAGAGGATGAATAAATGAAAGAATCCGTGCCCGAATAAAGCTTCCGATATTGACACCTGTTATCCAGTGAAATAATTACTGCATCCTTATCTTCCAAAAGAAAACCACATAGTCACGGGTGCACTTATCTAAAGTTCCATCACCACCATTGCCATAAAGCATCTTTATCTATAAAGTACAAAACAAGGACATCCTTATTCATGAAGATAAGAAGCTTACCACGGTTCAAAGGTTCTTATTCAAAGAAAAAGTCAACAATTGCGGCTTGCTCTATGAAGTTATCCAATAACCACTACTAGTGCTAACATGCATATCCATAACCGTACGGAAACATAACACGTATGCCATTTTGGCCATTCAATTCAGACTCATGGAATCCAGCGCCAGCAACACGTTATGCAGTAGCTTCTCAGCATATAGTAAATGAAATGTAAAAACATTTAAAATAAAGTTGTAATGAAATGTAAATTCAGTTTGAAATTACTATAAAGAGGCAAGTCCAGCTGCTTGTCAAGGCAACAGTTGGAAACTAGTCCAAAAATTCAGTCCATCCATCTCTTCTCATACACCCTCCACCCATCCGTCCCGTTTTGGTATCAGAGCCAAGTTGGCCCCTGGGAGTGTGTCATCAAGTCCACTTGTAATCAGTTTTGATAATCAATAAAGTTGCTCTGTGAGTATTTCTTCACTTATTTTGGTTATGAAGTGCTTTATTGTTGTTGTTTAAGGAATTGCTGATTCAGAAGTAAGAGAGTCAAATGTCTTAATACTTAGTTGTGTGTTTGTTATTATTGAGAAATTTTAATCATATTCCGCCCGGAGCGCAGAGGTAGCCATTGTTATCACCGTAGTTAAGCCGTGTAAAGGCGTTTTAAGGCGTGTTGTTGGTGTGTAAATCCTCAAAACGTTAGATACTCGTGGTGGATTTGGTTAAAATAACTCGGTAATACAAATTATGGCTAAGCTTATTAAGAAGCTTGTACTTTCTTCTTCCTCATCATCAAATTCCTTATCTTCCATGTCTATTAAAAATAGTGAAGAAATTAGCTATGATGATTTAGATCCAGTTATTTGTGACTGGACAATTCCAACTATTCAAAAACATGAAGTTTATAAAATGGGAAGTTTTCAATTAAAATCAAGTTATAAAATAAAAACTATTAAACGAACTGAATCCATTACTAGCAATATTCAGCATCTTTCTTTAATTAAGCCCCAAGAAATACAAGAATACGCTAAAACATATAATTATATCCATTTTGGCTTGGTGCAAGTTGCTCTAAAACCTTTAACAAGACTTGGACTGAGAACAGAAGCTCTCATGTATGTTCAAGATACAAGACATAAAAAATTCAGTGATTCATTAATAGGAATGGTTGAATCAAGTTTGGCTAATGGCCCTACTTTCTTCAACTGTTTTCCGAATTTCTCTGTTTCTCTTACAGATCCAGGTGCACATGAAGCCCTCACTTTAGCCATCCAGACAAAAGGTTTTTATATGATTCCTTATAATCAAAATCTCGCCCTCGTTTATAGAGTTTATTATAAACTCATGAATTCAGTTATTCCAGGCATAGCCTATTCTAATCAAGCCAGAGGTATGACTACCTTATTCCAAACCAATTTAAAAAATAAAGTTAATATTCCTAAACTCATCCAATGGAATGATATTAATTTATCAGGTAAATGGCTTTTAGAAAATGCTCAACCAGAAAAATCTAAAGAAAATCAAGACATTGAAAACATAATTGAACATGAAGATGGAAGTGTTGAAATAAATTTCCAAACAGATTTTCGAAATACAACCCCTATAGTTTATCAACCCTCTAAAAAGTCTTATTCTCATCCTTCTTCTGCTGTAGGAGCTTCCATACAGGAACCACCTCATATAAATTTAAGGGCTACTGGACTTGTTTATCCTTCTTATCAAGCTTCTCAATCTCATACATATAATCCCTCAGAAGCTAATTTCAATATAAATGTTATTGAAAGTTTTGAAATTGATAAAGAAATGTTAAAAAAGAATTTAGCCACTCATCCTTTGACAAAAGCAGTCTTTAAAAATATTTCTCCAGAACATAAAGACTTCTTAAAAGAAAAGTGGTATAAATATATGTGTGATAATGAAAGAAACATTTATTTCTTTGATTGGATTAAATTAGCCACGAAGAAAAGATATAATATTGAAGATTTATCCATAAATATGATAACAAAATTAAGTTCATCATGGATTATAGCTTCAACCAGTTCTTCTCTCCAAAGAACTGAAGAATCTATACATCCACCCCTACATCAAATTATTTATAAAGACACCTCAGCCGTGCCCATAAAAGCAGTTGCAAAAATCCAAGGAGATAAAGGAAAATCTGCCTTTGTTTTCAAATCAGACTTATGTCATGTTCTAGAACAAAATAATTATACAAATATCAACCTTCATACTATTGGTCAACAAACCAATATAAGTGAAGATAAAGTAGAATCTATTTTCAAAATCCATGAAGCATCCTCTTCTCAAAAAGTAATTAAGACACAAACTTTAGGTTTTCAGGGTGAAATCCTAAGGGATATAAAGTTAGAAAAGAAACCTTTAAAATTTTCTGATGAACTCATTAATCAATTATCACACAGTTTTACTAACATAAAACTTCAAGAAAATAAAGATCAAAAAGTGAAAAAATCTATAAATGTTTTAGGCTCAACTTCTAAAAACTCTAATTCTGGGTCCGATTCCGAAGCCATAGATTCTGAAGAAAATTTTCAAGAGGAACATCAAGATGATCAAAACCATCAAGAATCCCTTCAACTCAATAAAATATTTAAAAGACAAAAACCAATTGTTACTATAGTTAAAACAAGAAATTATTATCCACAACCGACTCCAGTTGATCTTCAATTCGAAGAACAAGCTACTTTAAATGGTCTTAAATTTGAAAGCTCATCAATATATGAATGGAGTGTAGACAGATTATCTGAATATCAAATCATCAAAGTATGCCAGCAAATGATGATATATGCTTCTACTATCATAGCTGCCGGTAATGATCACAAACATGCAGCAAATGCAGTTGTCCTTGGATTTATTGGACAATTAAATGGTTGGTGGGAAAAATATTTATCAGATATAGAAAGATAAGCTATTCTCAATGCAGTAACAAGAGATCCATCCGAAAATCCTATCATTACCCCTTAAGGACAAATAAGCCCAGATTCCGTTTATATGCTTATTAGCAATATAATTAAACATTTTGTTGGAAATTATATGAATGTAGAAAAAAAATTAAAAACTCAATTAATTAATTTATCATGTCTAACATTATCTAATTTTCAGTGGTATAAAGATGTTTTCTTATCAAAACTTTATACAATTGATTCAAGCAATTCCAAATTTTGGAAAGAAAGATTTATATCAGGTCTTCCTAAACTTTTTGCAGAATAGGTTAGAGAAGAATTAATATCCAAAAATTATGGAAATTTGAATTATGCTACATATGTTGGAAGTAGGTGGGTCTCGTGGATAGATTTTCAAAACTTTTGACCCACTTGACACAGGGATCAACTATCCATAAGACCAAAACCCAATCCAGGATGCGTTACCCTCAATCTCGTGACCATGTACAGTAAAATTATACCAGCACTAAGCATCCAAAATAATCTACGACATGGAAGAAGTAGATCATACCTTTTGGAGATCCGCAGTGCTCTAATGGATTTTTTCAAGACCTCTTAGCCTTCCACGCTATGACCCCCGAATTGGATTTCTTTTCTCAAGAAGAACGGTGGAATCTTCAGGAGAAAATCCCAACTCGAGACTCCAAGGAACTAGAAGAAAGGAGAGGAGAGTAACTCGCGCAACTCTTGCACGAAAGGGTTTTGGGCGTGAGAGGAACTCTTTTGGACGTCCAAGGATATTTTATAGACTTCCAAATCTCTCCCTTGTCTAATTGAAATAGAAGTCTTACTTCCAAAGCAATTAGCAACTTTCTCCTTTCCAAACTCTTATTTCTAGAGTCCAAGTCGGATTAGTGTTTTCCAATATCTTGGGCTAGCGTGGGGACCACTAGGGATTCCTTAGAAAGCTGGCTCCAACTGGAACACCGCGACCCCACATCTCATGTGCAATCCGGGCCCACAGTTAATTGCAAATAACACCACTATATAAATGCAATTGCACTCCAGTCTTAGGAATAAATTACAATGAAGACCCTAAACTTCCCAATTACCACAAGTAGGCCCCTCTATCAATATCCGTGGATCAATTGGAATAAATCCGTCTCTTCCAATCTAAGTTCCACATCTTATTATCCTTGAGCCCCAATCAATCACAGTAATCATCAGTACCATCCAATTAACTCTTAATTGAGATGGGTGCGCACTTACTAATGACAAATCCATTAATTGGCACAAGGGGATAATAGAGATAGATTCCATCTTGATCATTCAACGTTCCCACAGTTCTACTACCATATACCCAAGACACCGAGGTGTTAACCTATAGTCGGCCTCACTCATTGGTGACTCAAAGCAAATGAATAGATAGAAACTTGAGTTCGTCAATGTCTCAGCATTGAGAGCCTATTGCAAGGGAATTATGAGAGCATACCTTATTATTGAGACGGAATACCATAAGGTGCATCTCATGGTCCTTCAATACATCCAATGTACCAGCACCATTGATCCAGAATCTTACATTCTGATGATTGAGACAAATCACACTATCTCATAGTGATCAAAGTGCTGCAACCTTATCAAATGAGATGCCCAATCTCATTACTGGTTGTGAAGCTATTTTAAGTATAAGATTTGTGACATATATCTCCCGCGTGTGGATCTCATCCATGCACATATATCACATCTAATATACTAATGGGACCCGGTTCAACTCATGAACCATTATGTCATACGTATTGGTCATGTGCATGAAGTAGTAGAATAACATTCATCTTATGAAAGTAAAGCATGATATTATTGATAAATAAAGAAATTAATCAATTTATTACATCAACTGATGGATTGAGTCCACAAAAACTAACAACATATACATATGGAGATTTAATCCAAAAAATTAATAAAGTTGGATTTTCATTGTGCAATGAAATCAAACTCAAATGGCAAATTGAAAATAAAAAAAGTATCAGCAAATATGAACTTGGAGACTTTTGTTATCAACTTGGCATGGAGCCATTAATTAGTCCTTCGAGCTAAAAAAAAAAGAACAATTTAAAAAGAAATTACCAACAAAGAAAATCTAAAGAATTTGCAACACCATGATATTATATGCCCTCAGGAAGATATCATAAAAAATCCTTTCATCGCAATCCTTATAAAGAAACAAACAAATCTTTTATAAAAGAAAAACCATCTTCTTCTTACCATAAACAAACACAAAAAGAAATACAGTGCTACAATTGCAAAGAAAAAGGCCATATAGCCCCTGATTGCCGACAATTAAAGGTTAAAACCGAAAAGGAATTAAAAACTATTTTAAAGGGATCCTCAGTAACATCAGATATAGACAATTCTTCTGATACATGTTATTGCAAAATATTTGATAGTGAAATTCAGTATTAATCTGCTTCTTCTTCTTTATCCATAAACATGCTTTCTGCTCTTGAAGAATTGGTACTAGAAATGTTTAAAGATCTTAAAGATGAAGAATTAAAAATAAATATTTCGAAAAAATCCAGACTATAAATAAAGGCAATAAAAAAGGAAAAGCTACAATACATACTTTACCTGAACAATTTAGTATTAAAACTATTTTAGAAAGATTAAGAGAACAAAATGTTTCTCCTCACCTGACAATTCCAGACCTTCATAAAGAAATTAATAATCAATGGCAGGAAATAAATTTCTTAAAACAAAACTTAATTGAACTTCAAGACCTCAAACAAGGAGTTGAGAATCTTGAATTTCACATACTAAAAACTTATCAAGAAAATAATAGAAAAATTGAAAATGACAAAGACTATAATGACATTGAAAATCAAGAAAACTTTGATGACAGTTTAAAAAATTTCATAAATTCTTTATCCAGAAATCCATTTGAAAAACGGAAACCCCAAGTCACAATTTAGATCAAAAAATTTTCTATTAAGACCCTGTCCTTACTTGATAGTAGCGCAGATGTCAATGTCATAAGGGAAGGTTTAATCCCGAGAAAATATTATCTAAAAACAAAAAATAAACTCAATCTAGCTGCGGCTAATAAAAAACTCCGTGTCAAATACAAATTAAATGATGTTTATGTCTGTAAAAACGAAATACACATAAAGACAAATTTCTTTCTAGAAAAGGATTCAAACAATGATGTTATCCTTGGAAATCCTTTTCTACAATTGTTACAGCCTTTTCAAATTGATTCTACAGGCCTTAAAACTGTCATAAATAATAAAGAATTATTTTTTGAATTTGAATAATTAAATCCAGTCTCAAATAAAATCAATCATCCCTCTGATGACTTCATTTCAAATATTACGATGTAATCCAAATTTCAGTTTTAAGTTCACATTCTTGCCCAGGGTTCCTTTGTCATTATGGCATCAAGTTCTAGCAAAAACAAAGCCCCTTTTCTTGAATCCAGCTCATCCTCCAGACCAACATCCCAACAAATGACCATTCCTTTTTTCAATCTAGGAGTATCCATCACCTCTCAAGAACTTATCAATGCTCAATGGGGTGCTATCCTTTCCAATAAAAGAAAAAATACTAGAAAAACCTTATCCAAAATTGTAACCCATATCAAGGATTTAGAAACCCAAATTCTGATGTGTCATAACATCCAGCAAAGAACACTGTTATCTACTTATGCTGATAAAAAAACATCCAGAATCAACCTCCTGGAAAAGGTTAACACAACCCTTCCAGATGATCTTGCTGCAAGGATAAGAGAAAAAACTCTTTCCTGTCAGATCAAGGAGCGCATAATGTTCAAAGAGCATTATATCGGCTGGGCAACTGGTTTTCCCAAGTTGTTCCTGCCATCACGTGCAGTAGACATCTCTTATATCGAGCAAGGCCTAGTCCAAAGATTTTCTTTATCCAGAGATGATTTTGAATGAATACAGCAGCTCCCTGCAATTGTGCGCCAAGCCCTTCGCAGTCTTGGAGTCACGAACAGACAGCTTCTTATCACAATTTCATCAAGTTTGGGAGAAAGATCTGAAATACGGTTTTATCAGCCTTATCAATTATGGAGCATCAAGCAGTTTGAAGAAGGAGATTTAATTTGCAAGAAACGCAGTTCTTCTTTACATGACCACGAACATTTTCTTTTTAATTATCCACCTCAATGGTATGAATCTCATGAAGTTGCTACAAGAGCATATAGCCTAGAACGTCTCCAGCAATATGATCTAGCCTCTATCAGTATCAAAGATTTCTCAATCTAAGAGGACATCTTGAATTTGCAAGCACATATCGATATGTTTGGTGTGACGGTCGGCGAGTAGTTTGCATTGCTAACAACCTTGCAGAACAAACTACAGTCATACAGCATCCTTCTAAATCTGGACATAATGAATTAAATCAAATCCTCAATGCCTATAAAGATATTTCTTTTGACATTACTGAAATGTCTCGTGAAGCATTAATCCAGTTATTTCATGGAGAAATGCAAAATAATAACTGGATTGATGAAGATAAAGATGAAGATAAAGAGGATCAATAAATGAAAGAATCCGTGCCCGAATAAAGCTTCCGATATTGACACCTGTTATCCAGTGAAATAATGACTCCATCCTTATCACAAAGCTTCCATAAAAAGACCACGTAGTCACGTGGTACACTTATCTAAATTTCCATCACCACCATTGCCACAAAGCGTCTTTATCTAGAAAGTACAAAACAAGGACATCCCTATTCATGAAGATGAGAAGCATACCACGGTTCAAAGGTTCTTTGAAAAAGAAAAAGTCAACAAATGCGGCTTGCTACTATGCATCAAAAGGGTTATTCAATAAAAACGAGTTTGGATCTCTACTGGTGATAACATGTATATCCATACCAGTATGGAAACATAACACGTATGCCGTCTTGATGATTCAATCCAGACACATGGAATCCAGCCACATGCAGCAGCTTACCAGCATACAGTAAATGAAATGTATACACAGACGAAATTATGTTGTAATGAAATGTAAATTCAGTTTGAACATACTATAAATAGACATGTCCAGCTACTTGTCAAGGCAACAGTTGGAAACCAGTCCTATCCAAAATCCAGTCCATCTCTTCCCATACACCCTCCACCCTTCCGTCCCATTTTGGTATCAAAGCCAAGTTGGCCCTCGGGAGTGTGTCATCAAGTCCACTTGTAATCAGTTTTGATTATCAATAAAGTTGCTTTGTGAGTATTTCTTCACTTATTTTTGCTATGTTATGTTTTATTGTTGTTGTTTAAGGAATTGTTGATTCAGAAGTAAGAGAGTCAAAAGTCTTAATACTTAGTTGTGTGTTTGTTATTATTGAGAAATTTTAATCATATTCCGTCCAGAGCGCAAAGGTAGCCATTCTTATCGCCGTTGTTAAGCCATGTGAAGGCATTTTAAGGCGTGTTGTTGGTGTGTAAATCCACAAAACGTTAGATACTCGTGGTGGATTTGGTTAAAATAACTCAGTAATACAAATTATGGCTAAGCTTATTAAGAAGCTTGTACTTTCTTCTTCCTCATCATCAAATTACTTATCTTCCATGTCTATTAAAAATAGTGAAGAAATTAGCTATGATGATTTAGATCAAGTTATTTGTGACTGGATAATTCCAACTATTCAAAAACATGAAGTTTATAAAATGGGAAGTTTTCAATTAAAATCAAGTTATAAAATAAAAACTATTGAACGAACTGAATCCATTACTAGTAATATTCAGCATCTTTCTTTCATTAAGCCCCAAGAAATACAAGAATACACTAAAACATATAATTATATCCATTTTGGCTTGGTGCAAGTTGCTCTAAAGCCTCTAACAAGACTTGGACTGAGAACAGAAGCTCTCATGTATGTTCAAGATACAAGACATAAAAAATTCAGTGATTCATTAATAGGAATGGTTGAATCAAGTTTGGCTAATGACCCTACTTTCTTCAACTGTTTTCCCAATTTCTCTGTTTCTCTTACAGATCCAGGTGCACATGAAGCCCTCACTTTAAACATCCAGACAAAAGGTTTTTATATGAATCCTCATAATCAAAATCTCGCCCTCATTTATAGAGTTTATTATAAACTCATGAATTCAGTTGTTCCAGGCATAGCCTATTCTAATCAAGCTAGAGGTATGACTACCTTATTCCAAACCAATTTAAAAAATAAAGTTAATATTCCTAAACTCATCCAATGGAATGATATTAATTTATCAGGTAAATGGCTTTTAGAAATTGCTCAACCAGAAAAATCTAAAGAAAATCAAGACATTGAAAACATAATTGAACATGAAGATGGAAGTGTTGAAATAAATTTCCAAATAGATTTTCAAAATACAACCCCAACAGTTTATCAACCCTCTAAAAGTCTTATTCTCATCCTTCTTCTGTTGTAGGAGCTTCCATACAGGAACCACCTCATATAAATTTAAGGGCTACTGGACTTGTTTATCCTTCTTATCAAGCTTCTCAATCTCATACATACAATCCCTCAGAAGCTGATTTCAATATAAATGTTATTGAAAGTTTTGAAATTGATAAAGAAATGTTAAAAAAGAATTTAGCCACTTATCCTTTGACAAAACTTTCTTTAAATATATTTCTCCAGAACATAAAGACTTCTTAAAAGAAATGTGGTATAAATATTTGTGTGATAATGAAAGAAACATTTATTTCTTTGACTGGCTTAAATTAGCCATGAAGAAAAGATATAATATTAAGGATTTATCCATAACTATGATAACAAAATTAAGTTCATCATGGATTATAGTTTCAACCCGTTCTTCTCCCCAAAGAACTGAAGAATCTATACATCCACCCCTACATCAAATTATTTATAAAGACACCTCAAAAGATGTTGCAAAAATCCAAGGAGATAAAGGTAAATCGGTCTTTGACTTATGTCATACAAATTCCTCATTTCAGTCTGATAACGCATATTCTTCTCCTTTGTTCTCCTTAAACGCTCTTTCAGCCCAAGAAGACATGCTTTTAGAAATGTTTAAAGACCTCAAAGAAGAAAAATTAAAAAATGAATATTTTGAAAAAATACAAAAAATAACCAAAGAAAATAAAAAAGAAAAATCTTCTATTCCAAGTGTATCTCAACAGCTTAACATGAAAAATGTATTAAGAAAGCAAAAAGCTCTTCCTCAAATATCTCTGCAAGATTTTTATAAAGAAATTAATAATCAAAAGCAAGAAATAAACGAATTAAAACAAAACTTAAATGAACTTCAAAAACTTAAACAACGTTTGAATCTTGAATTTCAAAAGGATAAAGATAATATAGAGCAACAAGAAAACTTTGAGGGAAAGTTTGTAAATTCTATAACAAAAAATCCACTCCAACCATGGAGAACTCAAATTACAATTAAGATCAAGAACTTCTCTATTAAAGCACTCTGCTTACTAGATAGTGGCGCAGATGTTAATTTAATCAGAGAAGGATTAGTCCCAACAAAATATTATAAAAAAACAAAAAATAAACTCAGCCTAGCAACTGCTAATAATAAACTTCATATTCATTATAAAGTAAATAATGTCCATATCTGTAAAAATGGAACGTGCATAAAAATTAATTGTCTTTTAGGAAAGAAGTTAAATAATGATGTTATCCTTGGGAATCCCTTTCTATAACTTCTACAGCCTTTTCAAATTAATTCATCAGGCCCTAAAACGATGAAAGACAATAAAGAATTACTGTTTGATTTTGTTGAGTCAACTCCTATGCAACATATCAATATTATCCAAAATCAAATCTCATATCAAGAAAAACAAATTGCCTATCTTCAAGAAGATATGAATTCTCTAAGAATAGATGAAGGGTTACAAAAACCAGAATTTCAAAATGATTTAATACAATTCAAAAAATCTCTTGAAAAAGAATGTTGTTCTGACCTTCCTTTTTCCTTTTGGCACAGGAAACACCACACAGTTTCTCTTCCATATATTGATAATTTTGATGAATCCCAAATTCCTACCAAAGCTCATCTTATTCAGATGAATAAAGATATTGTCCAATTATGTAAAAAAGAAATCAATGATCTTCTTGATAAAAAGCTTATTCAAAAATCACAATCCCCTTGGAGTTGTGCTGCATTTTATGTAAATAAAGCGCCTAAACAAGAACGCGGTGTTCCCCGTCTTGTAATCAATTATAAGCCTTTAAATAAAGTCTTGAAATCCATAAGATATCCAGTGCCAAATAAAACTGATCTAATTAATCGTCTAGCTGATGCCTTCCTTTTTTTCCAAATTTAATCTTAAATCAGGATTTTGGCAAATTCAAATTACCCCCGCAGATAGATATAAAACTACTTTTACAGTCCCATTTGGCCATTACGAATGAAATGTTATGCCATTTGGCTTGAAAAATGAACCCTCTGAATTTCAAAGAATCATGAATGATATTTTTAATCCATATCAAGATTTTACACTAGTCTATATCGATGACATTCTTGTGTTTTCAAAATCCATTTGTGACCATTGGAAACATTTAAATATTTTCAAAAAAGTTATTATCAAGAATGGACTTGTTTTATCTCAAAAGAAAATGAAGCTTTTTCAAACAAAAATTCAATTTCTTGGTTTTATAATTCAAAAAGGAACTATTTCTCCAGTTCAACGAGTCATTAAGTTCGCCTCTCAATTTCCTGATGAAATTCTGAATAAAGAACGATTACAATGTTTTCTTAGATGCCTTAATTACGTCTCTGATTTTTATAAAGATCTTGCAAAGGAAAGAAAATTATTGCAGCTCCGTTTGACAAAACATCCAGCAGAATGGTCACCTGCCCATACAAAAGCTGTCCAAAAAATCAAGCAAAAAGTCAAAAATTTACCTTGCTTAACTATCCCTCATCCAGATTTATTAAAAATAGTTCAAACTGATGCCTCTGAAGTAGGTTTTGGTGGCATTCTCCTACAACAAAATGCTCTTGGAAAAGAAGAAATCCTTCGTTTCACATCTGGAACATGGACACCCAAGCAACAGAATTATTCAACTATTAAAAAGGAAATCCTATCCATAGTAAATAGTATAATGAAGTTTCAAAGTGATTTATTAAATAAAAAATTCTTATTAAGAATAGATTGTAAATCTACTAAAGAAATTTTAGAAAAAGATGTTAAAAATCTTGCTGCTAAGCAAATCTTTGCTCGATGGCAAGCTTTATTAGTTATATTTGATTTTGACATTGAGTATATTGCAGGTAAAAATAATTCCCTTCCTAATTTTTTATCTCGTGAGTTTTATAGGGACAAAAGAATGAGGCCTCAACAGACTAGACCTTTTAGGTCCCCTACGGATAAAACTTATCCACCTATATCCAGAAAACCCAGTGGCAATTATCTTGAAAGATGGGGAGCAACCCATACTTCCAATATTCCTCAATTTCAAAACCCATCAAGCTCTGCATCCAGAAAACCTCAAGCTTTTCAAAACCAATATTTTATCCCAAAACCACCATTAAGAATGTTTACTTTAAATGACACCTTTTATATAGACACCTTTCCTATGGAACATATTATCTAGACCCTATTTGCTCCAGACCATTTCTTTTTTCAACCTCTTGATTATAAAACTTATGAACAAATCCTTATCCAGACTAGCAGCTGCACTATCGACCATACCGATAACTCTAAAAACTCATATTTAAACGCTTTACCATCCCATATTAACATCCTATATTCAAAAATCAAGATTATGCATATCCTATCTGCAGATGACTAGGAACAACCTCTTCATATGCCTCAACAGATTGATTCAGACCTTATTTTTAACTATTATGACTATATTTCTGCCTAGGAAGCTATTCTCTATTATCAAAATTCATCCTTCCAGCATTCCTGGTTTATTCAGTTTAAATCTAACTTCCATAAAATACCCATGTGGTTTTTTACACAATTTTGGATACCATTCGGAGCCACTAAAGATCTTCTTCCTCAAGCTCTTCTCCCTATTTTTGAATCCTATTCAATATCATATAAAGCCTCTCTCAAATTAGAAGAAAAAAACCTCTACCAATATCTACAACTTGCAATAGAACCATATATCACCATGCAATTTTATTGCAAGCATGAAATCCCATAGATCCTGAAATGGAATTTCTATAAACAAATGGACTTCAGTCCACCGGTTCTATCCAGAGTCATGTATATCAAATTTTGGCATCAATTTGATTATACCACAATCCTACAGTGATATTCTGCTGATCAAGCTATAAAGCCATCCTTTTCGGAAATTCTCAGAACTCCAGAAAAAGAGAAAGAACGGCCTTCTCCAACAAGCAATCCAGACAAACAGAAAAATTCATGTTCAACTTGCACTTCTGCACTTCTTGCAGCGGCAGATCTACTTTAGCTCAAAAAAGATCTCCAAAAAGAAATTATGGAACAAATACAGAAAGAAAGATCCTCTGAAAACTCGCCATTAAGCATCGGTCAACAGTTACAACATCTTTGGGCTGATGATAATCCCTTTGAAAATATTGCTCCTGAAGCAGATACAGATACAGAAGAGACAAAAAGTGATAATGAAGGATTCATCTCTATCTGAAGAAAAGGAAAAAAATAAAGCCTTGACAATTGTTTAATGCATCCTTATCAAAGCAAGTTCCCGTGCCCGAGACTAAGGCCACGTGATACCGACAAAAGCAACCACGTGTTGCCTCGGGACTTATCGACACTTTTCATCCCGACGTCATAAAGCATTAAATATTCACAAACAAGGACTCAAAAGCCAACAAAAGTGGCTAAAGCCAACATCAAAAGCTCCTTTTGTATAAAGGAAAGAGTAAAAGCTGAAGAAAGTACAAGATATGGGAAAATTATCAAGTATGAAGACAAAAACATTTCATCTCCGATGCAAACACATGTACACGTGTCAAAAACTTGTAAAGTTATACTTCAAGAGAGTGCCACATACAGTACCATGGATATTCTACAGCAGAAAAGAAGAATCATGCAAGCAGTCTTACAGTATCGAACATTAAATTCAACGTGAACATGAATAACAAATGAAATGTAGATGCAAGTGCAATCCAAGTGAAATGAAATGTAAATTCAGTTTAGAGTCACTATAAATAGACACATCCGGCTATGTGTAAATCCAACAGTTGGAAACCAGTCCAAAAATTCAGTCCATCCATCTCTTCCCATACACCCTCCACCCTTCCGTCCCATTTTGGTATCAGAGCCAAGTTGGCCCCCGGGAGTGTGTCATAAAGTCCACTTGTAATCAGTTTTGATTATCAATAAAGTTGCTTTGTGAGTATTTCTTCACTTATTTTGGTTATGCTTTACTGTTGCTGTTTAAGGAATTGCTGATTCAGAAGTAAGAGAGTCAAAAGTCTTAATACTTAGTTGTGTGTTTGTTATTATTGAGAAATTTTAATCATATTCTGCCCGGAGCGCAGAGGTAGCCATTGTTATCACCGTTGTTAAGCCGTGTGAAGGCGTTTTAAGGCGTGTTGTTGGTGTGTAAATCCTCAAAGCGTTAGATACTCGTGGTGGATTTGGTTAAAATAACTCGGTAATACAAATTATGGCTAAGCTTACTAAGAAGCTTACTAAGAAGCTTGTACTTTCTTCTTCCTCATCATCAAATTCCTTATCTTCCATGTCTACTAAAAATAGTGAAGAAATTAGCTATGATGATTTAGATCAAGTTATTTGTGACTGGATAATTCCAACTGTTCAAAAACATGAAGTCAGAGGTATGACTACCTTATTCCAAACCAATTTAAAAAATAAAGGTAATATTCCCAAACTCATCCAATGGAATGATATTAATTTATCCAGTAAACGGCTTTTAGAAAATGCTCAACTAGAAAAACCTAAAGAAAATCAAGACATTGAAAACATAATTGAACATGAAGATGGAAGTGTTGAAATAAATTTCCAAACAGATTTTCGAAATACAACCCCTACAGTTTATCAACCCTCTAAAAAGTCTTATTCTCATCCTCCTTCTGTTATAGGAGCTTCTATACAGGAACCACCTCATATAAATTTGAGGCCTACAGGACTTGTTTATCTTTCCTATCAAGCTTCTCCATCTCATACATACAGTCCCTCAGAAGCTGATTTCAATATAAATGTTATTGAAAGTTTTGAAATTGATAAAGAAATGTTAAAAAAGAATTTAGCCGCTCATCCTTTGACAAAAGCTTTCTTTAAAAATATTTCTCTAGAACATAAGGACTTCCTAAAGAAAAAGTGGTATAAATATATGTGTGATAATGAAAGAAACATTTATTTTCTTAATTGGCTTAAATTAGCCATGAAGAAAAGATATAATATTGAAGATTTATCCATAAATATGATAACAAAATTAAGTTCATCATGGATTATAGGTTCAACTAGTTCTTCTCCCCAAAAAACTGAAGAATCTCAACATCCACCCCTACATCAAATTATTTATAAAGACACCTTAGCCGTACCCATTAAAGATGTTGCAAAAATCCAAGGAGATAAAGGAAAATCTGACTTTGTTTACAAATTAGACTTATGTCATGATCTAGAACGAAATAATTATATAAATATCAACCTTCATACTATTGGTCAACAAACCAATAGAATTAAAGATGAAGTGGAGTCGATTTTCAAAATCCATGAAGCATCCTCTTCTTAAAAAGTAATTAAGACACAAACTTTTGGTTATCAGGGTGAAATCTTAAGGGATATAAAGTTAGAAAAGAAACCTTTAAAATTTTCTGATGAACTCATTAATCAACTATCACACAGTTTTACTAACATAAAACTTCAAGAAAATAAAGATCAAAAAGCTGAAAAATCTATCAATATTTTAGGCTCAACTTCTAAAAACTCTAATTCTGGCTTCGATTCCGATGCCATAGATTTTAAAGAAAATTCTCAAGAGGAACATCAAGATGATCAAAACCATCAAGAATCTCTTCAACTCAGTAAAATATTTAAAAGACAAAAACCAATTGTTACTACAGCTGAAACAAGAAATTATTATCCACGACCGACTCCAGTCGATCATCAAATCGAAGAACAAGCTACTTTAAATGGTCTTAAATTTGAAAGCTCATCAATATATGAATGGAGTGTAGATGGATTATCTGAATATAAAATCATCCAAGTATGCCAGCAGATGATAATATATGCTTCTACTATCATAGCTGCCAGTAATGATCACAAACATACAGCAAATGCAGTTGTCCTTGGATTTACTAGACAATTAAATGGCTGGTGGGAAAAATATTTATCAGACATAGAAAGACAAGCTATTCTAAATGTAGTAAAAAGAGATCCATCTGGAAATCCTATCATTACCCCTCAAGGACAAATGATCCATGATTCCGTTTATATGCTTATTAGCAGTATAATTAAACATTTTGTTAGAAATTATATGAATGTAGAAGAAAAATTAAAAACTCAATTAATTAATTTATCATGCCCAACATTATCTGATTTTCGTTGGTATAAATATGTTTTCTCATCAAAATTTTATACAATTGATTCAAGCAATTCAGAATTCTGGAAAGAAAAATTTATTTTAAGTCTTCCGAAACTTTTTTCAGAAAAGGTTAGAGAAGAGTTAATATTAAAAAATTATGGAGATTTGAATTATGCTATGCATTCATATGGAGATTTAATCCAAAAAATTAATAAAGTTGGATTTTCATTGTGTAATGAAATCAAACTCAAATGGCAAATTGAAAATCAGAAAAGAATCCGTAAATATGAACTTGGTGATTTCTGTTATCAATTTGGTATGGACACATTAATTAGTCCTTCAAGCCAAAAGAAAAAGTGAAATATAACTAGAAATTATCAAAAAATAAAATCTAAACAATTTTCAACACCACGATATTACATGCCCTCAAGAAGATATCATAAAAAATCCTTTCATCGAAATCCTTATAAAGAATTAAACAAATCTTATACAATAGAAAAACCATCTTCTTCTCACCATAAACAAAAACAAAAAGAAATATAGTGCTATAATTGAAAAGAAAAAGGCCATATAGCCCCTGATTGCCCACAATTAAAGGTTAAAACCGAAAAGTAATTAAAAACTATTTTAAAAGGGTCCTCAGTAACATCAGATACAGATAATTCTTCTGATACATGTCATTGCAAAATATTTGATAGTGAAATTCAGTATGAATCTGCCTATTGTTCTTTATCCTTAAACATGCTCTCTGCCCCAGAAGAATTGGTATTAGAAATATTTAAAGATCTTAAAGATGAAGACTTAAAAAATAAATATTTTGAAAAAATCCAAACCATAAATAAAGGTAATAAAAAAGGAAAAGCTGCCATACATACTCTCCCGGAACAATTTAGCATTAAAACTGTACTTGACAGATTACGAGAACAAAATGTTCCTCCTCACCTGACAATTCCAGACCTTCATAAAGAAATTAATAATCAAAGGCAAGAAATAAATTTCTTAAAACAAAACTTAATTAAACTTCAAGACCTTAAACAAAGAGTTGAGAATCTTGAATTTCACATACTAAAAACTTATCAAGAAAATAATGGAAAAATTGAAAATGACGAAGACTATAATGACATTGAAAATCAAGAAAACGTTGATGACAGTCTAAAAAATTTCATAAATTCTTTATCCAGAAATCCATTTCAAAAATGGAAAACCCAAGTCACAATTCAGATCAAAAAATTTTCTATTAAGACCCTGTGCTTACTTGATAGTGGCGCAGATGTCAATGTCATAAGGGAAGGATTAATCCCGAGAAAATATTATCTAAAAACAAAAAATAAACTCAATCTAGCTACGGGTAATAAAAAAACTCCTTATCAAATACAAATTAAATGATGTTTATGTCTATAAAAACGAAATACACATAAAGACAAATTTCTTTCTAGGAAAGGATTTAAACAATGATGTTATCCTTGGAAATCCTTTTCTACAAATGTTACAGCCTTTTCAAATTGATTCTACAGGCCTTAAAACTGTCATAAATAATAAAGAATTAATTTTTGGATTTGAATAATTAAATCCAGTCTCAAATAAAATCAATCATCCCTCTGATGACTTCATTTCAAATATTGCCATGTAATCCAAATTTCAGTTTTAAGTTCACATTCTTCTCCAGGGTTCCTTTGTCATTATGGCACCAAGTTCTAGCAAAAGCAAAGCCCCTCTTCTTGAATCCAACTCTTCCTCCAGACCAACATCCCAACAAATGACCATTCCTTTTTTCAATCCAGGAGTATCCATCACCTCTCAAGAACTTATTAATGCTCATTGGAGTGCTATCCTTTCCATTAAAAGAAAAAATACTAGAAAAACCTTATCCAAAATTGTAACCCATATCAAGGATTTAGAAACCCAAATTCTAATGTGTCATAACATCCATCAAAGAGCACTGTTATCTACTTATGTTGATGAAAAAACATCCAAAATCAACCTCCTGTAGAAGGTTAACACAACCCTTCCAGATGATCATGCTGCAAGGATAAGAGAAAAAACTCTTTCTTATCAGATCAAGGAGCGCTTAATGTTCAAAGCGCAATATATCAGATGGGCAACTGGTTTTCCCAAGTTGTTCCTGCCATAATGAAATGTAAATTCAGTTTGAACATACTATAAATAGACATGTCCAGCTGCTTGTCAATATAACAGTTGGAAAACCAGTCCTATCCAAAATCCAGTCCATCTCTTCCCATACACCCTCCACCCTTCCGTCCCATTTTGGTATCAAAGCCAAGTTGGCCCCCGGGAGTGTGTCATCAAGTCCATTTGTAATCCGTTTTGATTATCAATAATGTTGTTTTGTGAGTATTTCTTCACTTATTTTGGTTATGTTGTGCTTTACTGTTATTGTTTAAGGAATTGTTGATTCAGAAGTAAGAGAGTCAAAAGTCTTAATACTTAGTTGTGTCTTTGTTATTATTGAGAAATTTTAATCATATTCCGCCCGGAGTGCAGAGGTAGCGATTGTTATTACCATTGTTAATCCGTCTGATGGCGTTTTAAGGCGTATTATTGGTGTGTAAATCCTCAAAGCGTTAGATACTCGTGGTGGATTTGGTTAAAATAACTCGGTGATACTAATTATGACTAAGCTTATTAATAAGCTTGTACTTTCTTCTTCCTCATCATCAAATTCTTTATCTTCCATGTCTATTAAAAATAGTGAAGAAATTAGCTACGATGATTTAGATCAAGTTATTAGTGACTGGACAATTCCAACTGTTCAAAAACATGAAGTTTATAAAGTTGGAAGTTTTCAATTAAAATCAAGTTATAAAATAAAAACTATTGAACGAACTGAATCCATTACTAGCAATATTCAGCATCTTTCTTTAATTAAGCCCCAAAAAATACAAGAATATGCTAAAGCATATAATTATATCCATTTTGGCTTGGTGCAAGTTGCTTTGAAGCCTCTAACAAGACTTGGACTGAGAACAGAAGCTCTCATGTATGTTCAAGATACAAGACATAAAAAATTCAGTGATTTATTAATAGAAATGGTTAAATCAAGTTTGGTTAGTGGCCCTACTTTCTTCAACTGTTTTCCCAATTTCTCTGTTTCTCTTACAGATCCAGGTGCACATGAAGCCCTCACTTTAGCCATCCAGACAAAAGGTTTTGATATGAATCCTCATAATCAAAATCTCGCCCTCGTTTATAGAGTATATTGTAAACTCATGAATTCAGTTGTTCCAAGCATAGCCTAATCTAATCAAGCTAGAGGTATGACTACCTTTTTCCAAAACAATTTAAAAAATAAAGTTAATATTCCTAAACTTATTCGGTGGAATGATGTTAATTTATCCGGTAAATGGCTTTTTGAAAATGCTCAACCAGAAAAACCTAAAGAAAATCAAGACATTGAAAACATAATTGAACATGAAGATCGAAGTGTTGAAATAAATTTCCAAACAAATTTTCGAAATACAACTCCTACAGTTTATCAACCTTCTAAAAAGTCTTATTCTCATCCTCCTTCTGTTGTAGGATCTTCCATACAAGAACCACCTCATATAAATTTGAGGCCTACCGGACTTGTTTATCCTTCTTATTAAGCTTCTCCATCTCATACATATAATCCCTCAGAAGCTAATTTCAATATAAATGTTATTGAAAGTTTTGAAATTGATAAAGAAATGTTAAAAAAGAATTTAGCCGCTCATCCTTTGACAAAAGCTTTCTTTAAAAATATTTCTCCAGAACATAAAGACTTCTTAAAAGAAAAGTGGTATAAATATATGTGTGATAATGAAAGAAACATTTATTTCTTTGATTGGCTTAAATTAGCCATGAAGAAAAGATAAAATATTGAAGAATTATCCATCAATATGATAACAAAATTAAGTTCATCATGGATTATAGCTTCAAACAGTTCTTTTCCCCGAAGAACTGAAGAATCTATACATCCTCCTTTACATCAAATCATTTTTGAAGACACCTCAGCCGTACCCATAAAAGATGTTGCAAAAATCCGAGGAGATAAAGGAAAATCTGACTTTATTTACAAATCAGACTTATGTCATAATTTAGTATAAAATAATTATACAAATATCAACCTTTATACTATTGGCCAACAAACCAATAGAATTGAAGATAAAGTAGAAACTATTTTCAAAATCCATGAAGCATCCTCTTCTCACAAAGTAATTAAGACACAAACTTTAGGTTTTCAGGGTGAAATCCTAAGGGATATAAAGTTAGAAAAGAAACCTTTAAAATTTTCTGATGAACTCATTAATCAACTATCACATAGTTTTACTAACATAAAACTTCAAGAAACTAAAGATCAAAAAGCTGAAAAATCTATAAATGTTTTAGGCTCAACTTCTAAAAACTCTAATTCTGGCTCCGATTCCGAAGCCATAGATTCTGAAGAAAATTCTCAAGAGGAACATCAAGATGATCAAAACCATCAAGAATCCCTTTAACTCAATAAAACATTTAAAAGACAAAAACCAATTGTTACTACAGCTAAAACAAGGAATTATTATCCACGACCGACTCTAGTTGATCTTTAATTCGAAGAACAAGCTACTTTAAATGGTCTTAAATTTGAAAGCTCATCAATATATGAATGGAGTGTAGACGGATTATCTGAATATCAAATCATCCAAGTATACCAGCAAATGGTGATATGTGCTTCTACTATCATAGCTGCCGGTAATGATCACAAACATGCAGCAAATGCAGTTGTCCTTGGATTTACTGGACAATTAAATGGTTGGTGGGAAAAATATTTATCAGATATAGAAAGACAAGCTATTCTAAATGCCGTAAAAAGAGATCCATCCGGAAACCCTATCATTACTCCTCAAGGACAAATGATCTTTGATTCCATTTATATGCTTATTAGCAATACAATTAAACATTTTGTTGGAAATTATATGAATGTAGAAGAAAATTAAAAACTCAATTAATTAATTTATCATGCCCAACATTATCTGATTTTTGTTGGTATAAAGATGTTTTCTTATCACAACTTTATACAATTGATTTAAGCAATTCAGAATTCTGGAAGGAAAAATTTATATCAGGTCTTCCTAAACTTTTTACAGAAAAGGTTCGAGAAGAATTGATATCTGAAAATTATGGAAATTTGAATTATGCCATGTACACCTATGGAGATCTAATCCAAAAAATTAATAAAGTTGGCTTTTCATTATGTAATGAGTTCAAACTCAAACGGCAAATTGAAAATAAAAAAAGAATCAGTAAATATGAACTTGGTGATTTCTGTTATCAATTTGGTATGGACACATTAATTAGTCCTTCAAGCCAAAAGGAAAAGCAAAATATAACTAGAAATTATCAAAAAAGAAAATCTAAACAATTTTCAACACCACGATATTACATGCCCTCAAGAAGATATCATAAAAAATCCTTTCATCGAAATCCTTATAAAGAATTAAACAAATCTTATACAATAGAAAAACCATCTTCTTCTCACCATAAACAAAAACAAAAAGAAATATAGTGCTATAATTGCAAAGAAAAAGGCCATATAGCCCCTGATTGCCCACAATTAAAGGTTAAAACCGAAAAGGAATTAAAAACTATTTTAAAAGGATCCTCAGTAACATCAGATGTAGATAATTCTTCTGATACATGTCATTGCAAAATATTTGATAGTGAAATTCAGTATGAATCTGCCTCTTCTTCTTTATCCTTAAACATGCTCTCTGCCCCAGAGGAATTGGTATTATAAATGTTTAAAGATCTTAAAGATGAAGAAAACAATAAATATTTCAAAAAAATCCAGACTATAAATAAAGGCAATAAAAAAGGAAAAGCTACAATACATACTTTACCTGAACAATTTAGTATTAAAACTGCTTTAGACAGATTAAGAAAACAAAATGTTCCTCCTCACCTGACAATTTCAGACCTTCATAAAGAAATTAATAATCAAGGGCAAGAAATAAATTTCTTAAAACAAAACTTAATTGAACTTCAAGACCTCAAACAAAGAGTTGAGAATCTTGAATTTCACATACTAAAAACTTATCAAGAAAATAATGGAAAAATTGAAAATGACGAAGACTATAATGACATTGAAAATCAAGAAAACTTTGACAACAGTTTAAAAAATTTCATAAATTCTTCATCCCGAAATCCATTTCAAAAATGGAAAACCCAAGTCACAATTCAGATCAAAAAATTCTCTATTAAGACCCTGTGCTTACTTGATAGTGGCGCAGATGTCAATGTCATAAGGGAAGGATTAATCCCGAGAAAATATTATCTAAAAACAAAAAAAAAAACTCAATCTAGCTACGGCTAATAAAAAACTCCTTATCAAATACAAATTAAATGATGTTTATGTCTGTAAAAATGAAATACACATAAAGACAAATTTCTTTCTAGGAAAGGATTTAAACAATGATGTTATCCTTGGAAATCCTTTTCTACAAATGTTATAGCCTTTTCAAATTGATTCTACAGGCTTTAAAACTGTCATAAATAATAAAGAATTAATTTTTGAATTTGAATAATTAAATCCAGTCTCAAATAAAATCAATCATCCCTCTGATGACTTTATTTCAAATATTGCCATGTAATCCATATTTCAGTTTTAAGTTCACAATCTTCTCCAGGGTTCCTTTGTCATTATGGCATCAGTTTCTAGCAAAAGCAAAGCTCCTCTTCTTGAATCCAACTTTTCCTCCATACCAACATCCTAACAAATGACCATTTCTTTTTTCAATCCAGGAGTATCCATCACCTCTCAAGAACTTATCAATGCTCATTGGAGTGCTATCCTTTCCAATAAAAGAAAAAATACTAGAAAAACCTTATCCAAAATTGTAACCCATATCAAGGATTTAGAAACCCAAATTCTGATATGTCATAACATCCATCAAAGAGCACTGTTATCTACTTATGCTGATCAAAAAACATCTAGAATCAACCTCCTGGAACAGGTTAACACAACCCTTCCAGATGATCTTGCTGCAAGAATAAGAGCAAAAACTCTTTCTTGTCAGATCAAGGAGCGCTTAATGTTCAAAGCACAATATATCAGCTGGGCAACTGGTTTTCCCAAGTTGTTCCTGCCATCACATGCAGTAGACATCTCTTATATCAAGCAAGGCCTAGTCCAAAGATTTTCTTTATCCAGAGATGATTTTGAATTAATACAGCAGCTCCCTGCAATTGTGCGCCATGCCCTTCGCAGTCTTGAAGTCACAAACAGACAATTTCTTATCACAATTTCATCAGGTTTGGGAGAAGGATCTGAAATATGGTTTTATCAGCCTTATCAATTATGGAGCATCATGCAGTTTGAAGAAGGAGAGGAGATTTAATTTGCAAGAAATGCAGTTCTTCTTTACATGATCATAAACATCTTCTTTTTAATTATCCACCTCAATGGTATGAATCTCATGAAGTTGCTACAAGAGCATATAGCCTAGAACGTCTCCAGCAATATGATCCAGCCTCGGATCAATATCAAAGATTTCTCAATCTAAGAGGACATCTTGAATTTGCAAGCACATATAGATATGTTTGGTGTGACGGTCGGCGAGTAGTTTGCATTGCTGACGACCTTTCAGAACAAACTACAGTCATACAACATCCTTCTAAATCTAGACATAATGAATTATATCAAATCCTCAATGCCTATGAAGATATTTCTTTTGACATTGCTGAAAAGTTTTGTGAAGCATTAATCTAGTTATTTTATGGAGAAATGCAAAATAATAACTGGACTGATGAAGATAAAGATGAAGATAAAGATGATGAACAAATGAAAGAATCCTTGCCCGAATAAAGCTTCCGATATTGACACCTGTTATCCAGTGAAATAATTACTGCATCCTTATCACAAAGCTTTCAAAAGAAGACCTTGTAGTCACGTGGTGCACTTATCTAAATTTCCATCACCACCATTGCCATAAAGCGTCTTTATCTATAAAGTACAAGGACATCCCTATTCATGAAGATGAGAAGCTTACCACGGTTCAAAGGTTCTTGGAAAAAGAAAAAGTCAACAAATGCGGCTTGCGACTATGTATCAAAAAGGTTATCCAATAAAAATAGGTTTGGATCTCTACTGGTGCTAACATGCATATCCATAACTGTACAGAAACGTAACACGTATGCCATCTTGCCGCTTCAATTCAGACTCATGGAATCCAGTGCCAGCAACACTACCTGCGGTAGCTTCTCTGCATACAGTAAATGAAATGTAAACACATTTGAAATCAAGTTGTAATGAAATGTAAATTAACTTTGAAATTACTATAAAGAGGCATGTCCAGCTGCTTGTCAAGGCAACAATTGGAAACCAGTCCTATCCAAAATCCAGTCCATCTCTTCCCATACACCCTCCACCCTTCCATCCCATTTTGGTATCAGAGCCAAGTTGGTCCCCGGGAGTGTGTTATCAAGTCCACTTGTAATCAATCTTTATTGTTATCAATAAAGTAGCTTTGTGAGTATTTCTTTACTTATCTCTGTTATGAAGTGCTTTATTGTTGTTGTTTAAGGAATTGCTGATTCAGAAGTAAGAGAGTCAAATGTCTTAATACTTAGTTGTGTGTTTGTTATTATTGAGAAATTTTAATCATATTCCGCCCGGAGTGCAGAGGTAGCCATTGTTATCGCCGTTGTTAAGCCGTGTGAAGGCGTTTTAAGGCATGCTGTTGGTGCGTAAATCCTCAAAGCATTAGATACTCGTGGTGGATTTGGTTAAAATAACTCTGTAATACAAATTATGGCTAAGCTTACTAAGAAGTTTGTACTTTCTTCTTCCTCATCATTAAATTCCTTATCTTCCATGCCAATTAAAAATAGTGAAGAAATTAGCTATGATGATTTAGATCAAGTTATTTGTGACTGGACAATTCCAACTATTCAAAAACATGAAGTTTATAAAATGGGAAGTTTTCAATTAAAATCAAGTTATAAAATAAAAATTATTGAACGAACTGAATCCATTACTAGCCATATTCAGCATCTTTCTTTAATTAAGCCCCAAAAAATACAAGAACATGTTAAAACATGTAATTATATCCATTTTGACTTGGTGCAAGTTGCTCTAAAGCCTCTAACAAGACTTGGACTGAGAACAGAAGCTCTCATGTATGTTCAAGATACAAGACATAAAAAATTCAGTGATTCATTAATAGGAATGGTTGAATCAAGTTTGGCTAATGGCCCTACTTTCTTCAACTGTTTTACTAATTTCTCTGTTTCTCTTATAAATCCAGGTGCACATGAAGCCCTCACTTTAGCCATCCAGACAAAAGGTTTTGATATGAATCCTCATAATCAAAATCTCGCCCTCGTTTATAGAGTTTATTATAAACTCATCCAATGGAATGATATTAATTTATCAGGTAAATGGCTTCTAGAAAATGCTCAACCAGAAAAATCTAAAGAAAATCAAGACATTGAAAACATAATTGAACATGAAGATGGAAGTGTTGAAATAAATGTCCAAAAAGATTTTCGAAATACAACCCCTACAGTTTATCAACCCTCCAGAAAGTCTTATTCTCATCCTCCTTCTGTTGTAGGAGCTTCCATACAGGAACCACCTCATATAAATTGAAGGCCTACAGGACTTGTTTATCCTTCTTATCAAGCTTCGCCATCTCATACATACAATCCCTCAGAAGCTGATCTCAATATAAATGTTACTGAAAGTTTTGAAATTGATAAAAAAATGTTAAAAAAGAATTTAGCCGCTCATCCTTTGACAAAAGCTTTCTTTAAAAATATTTCTCCAGAACATAAAGACTTCTTAAAAGAAAAGTGGTATAAATATATGTGTGATAATGAAAGAAACATTTATTTCTTTGATTGGCTTAAATTAGCCATGAAGAAAAGATATAATATTAAAGATTTATCCATAAATATGATAACAAAATTAAGTTCGTCATGGATTATAGCTTCAACCAATTCTTCTCCCCAAAGAACTGAAGAATCTATACATCCACCCCTACATCAAATTATTTACAAAGACACCTCAGCCGTACCCATAAAAGATGTTGCAAAAATCCAAGGAGATAAAGGAAAATTTGACTTTATTTACAAATCAGACTTATGTCATGATCTAGAACAAAATAATTATACAAATATCAACCTTCATACTATTGGTCAACAAACCAATAGAATTGAAGACAAAGTAGAATCTATTTTCAAAATCGATGAAGCATCCTCTTTTTAAAAAGTAATTAAGACACAAACTTTAGGTTTTCAGGGTGAAATAATAAGGGATATAAAGTTAGAAAAGAAACCTTTAAAATTTTCTGATGAACTCATTAATCAACTATCACACAGTTTTACTAACATAAAACTTCAAGAAAATAAAGATCAAAAAGCTGAAAAATCTATAAATGTTTTAGGCTCAACTTCTAAAAACTCTAATTCTGGCTCCGATTCCGAAGCCATAGATTCTGAAGAAAATTCTCAAGAGGAACATCAAGATGATCAAAACCATCAAGAATCCCTTTAACTCAATAAAATATTTAAAAGACAAAAACCAATTGTTACTACAGCTAAAACAAGGAATTATTATCCAAGACCGACTCTAGTTGATCTTCAATTCGAAGAACAAGCTACTTTAAATGGTCTTAAATTTGAAAGCACATCGATATATGAATGGAGTGTAGACGGATTATCTGAACATCAAATCATCCAAGTATGCCAGCAAATGATGATATATGCTTCTACTATCATAGCTGCTGGTAATGATCACAAACGTGCAGCAAATGCAGTTGTCCTTGGATTTACTAGACAATTAAATGGCTGGTGGGAAAAATATTTATCAGATATAAAAAGACAAGCTATTCTAAATGAAGTAAAAAGAGATCCATCTGGAAATCCTTTCATTACCCCTCAAGGACAAATGATCCCTGGTTCCGTTTATATGCTTATTAGCAATATAATTAAACATTCTGTTGGAAATTATATGAATGTAGAAGAAAAATTAAAAACTCAATTAATTAATTTATCATGCCCAACATTATCTGATTTTCATTGGTATAAAGATGTTTTCTTATCAAAACTTTATACAATTGATTCAAGTAATTTAGAATTCTGGAAAGAAAAATTTATATCAAGTCTTCCTAAACTTTTTGCAGAAAAGGTTAGGGAGGAGTTAATATCCGAAAATTATGGAAATTTGAATTATGCTGTTTATACATATGGAGATTTAATCCAAAAAATTAATAAAGTTGGATTTTCATTGTGTAATGAAATCAAACTCAAACGGCAAATTGAAAATCAAAAAAGAATCAGTAAATATGAACTTGGTGACTTCTGTTATCAATGTGGCATAGAGCCATTAATTAGTCCTTCGAGCCAAAAGAAAAAGAACAATTTAAAAAGAAATTACCAACAAAGAAAATCTAAACAATTTGCAACACCGCGTTATTATTTACCCTCACGAAGTTATCATAAAAAATCCTTTCATCGCAATCCTCATAAAGAAATAAACAAATCTTTTACAAAAGAAAAACCATCTTCTTCTTACCATAAACAAAAACAAAAAGAAATATAGTGCTATAACTGCAAAGAAAAAGGCCATATAGCCCATGATTGCCCACAATTAAAGGTTAAAACCGAAAAGGAATTAAAAACTATTTTAAAGGGATCCTCAGTAACATCAGATACAGACAATTCTTCTGATACATGTCATTGCAAAATATTTGATAGTGAAATTCAGTATGAATCCGCTTCTTCTTCTTTATCCGTGAACATGCTCTCTGCTCCTGAAGAATTGGTACTGGAAATGTTTAAAGATCTTAAAGATAAAGAATTAGAAAATAAATATTTCGAAAAAATCCAGACTATAAATAAAGGCAATAAAAAAGGAAAAGCTACAATACATACTTTACCTGAACAATTTAGTATTAAAACTATTTTAGATAGATTAAAAGAACAAAATGTTCCTCCTCACCTGACAATTCCAGACCTTAATAAAGAAAATAATAATCGAAGGCAAGAAATAAATTTCTTAAAACAAAACTTAATTGAACTTCAAGACCTCAAACAAAGAGTTGAGAATCTTGAATTTCACATACTAAAAACTTATCAAGAAAATAATGGAAAAATTGAAAATGACGAAGACTATAATGACATTGAAAATCAAGAAAACTTTGATGACAGTTTAAAAATTTTCATCAATTTTTTATCCAGAAACCCATTTCAAAAAATGGAAAACCCAAGTCATAATTCAGATAAAAAAATTCTCTATTAAGACCCTGTGCTTACTTGATAGTGGCGCAGATGTCAATGTCATAAGGGAAGGATTAATCCCGAGAAAATATTATCTAAAAACCAAAAAAAAACTCAATCTAGCTACGGCTAATAAAAAACTCCTTATCAAATACAAATTAAATGATGTTTATGTCTGTAAAAACGAAATACACATTAAGACAAATTTCTTTCTAGGAAAGGATTTAAACAATGATGTTATCCTTGGAAATCCTTTTCTACAAATGTTACAGCCTTTTCAAATTGATTCAACAGGCCTTAATACTGTCATAAATAATAAAGAATTAACTTTTGAATTCGAATAATCAAATATCCGGTCTCAAATAAAATAAATTATCTCTCTGATGACTTCATTTCAAATTTTGCCATTTAATCCCATATCCAGATTTTTAGTTCAACTCCTTATCGAGGGTCTCTTTGTCACTATGGCATCAAGTTCTCGTAAAAGCAAAGCCCTTCTTCATGAATCCAGCTCTTCCTCGATACCGACATCCCAACAAATGACCATCCCGTTTTTCAATCCAGGATTATCTATCACTTCTCAAGACCTTATCAATGCTCATTGGAGTGCCATCCTTTCCGATAAAAGAACAAATACTAGAAAAACCCTATCCAAACTTGCAAACCATATTAAGGATTTAGAAAGCCAAATTCTCATATGTCATAACCTCCATCAAAGAGCACTGCTATCTACTTATGCTGATCAAAAAACATCCAAAATCAAGCTCCTGGAAAAGGTTAGCACAACCCTTCTAGATGATATTGCTGCAAGAATAAGAGCAAAAACTCTTTCTTGTCAGATCAAGGAGCGCTTAATGTTCAAAGCACAATATATCAGCTGGGCAACTGGTTTTCCCAAGTTGTTCCTGCCATCACATGCAGTAGACATCTCTTATATCGAGCAAGGCCTAGTCCAAAGATTTTCTTTATCCAGAGATGATTTTGAATTAATACAGCAGCTCCCTGCAATTGTGCGCCATGCCCTTCGCAGCCTTGGAGTCACAAACAGACAACTTCTCATCACAATTTCATCAAGTTTGGGAGAAAGATCTGAAATCTGGTTTTATCAACCTTATCAATTATGGAGCATCATGAATTTTGAAGAAGGAGATTTAATTTGCAAGAAATTCATTCCCTCTTTAAATGATTATGAACATCTCCTATTTAATTATCCACCGCAGTGGTATGAATCTCATGAAGTTGCTACAAGGGAATATAGCTTACAATGTCTCCAGTATTATGATCCAGCCTTTGATCAATATCAACGATTTCTCAATTTAAGAGGACATCTCGAATTTGCAAGCACATATAGATATGTTTGGTGTGACGGTCGGAGAGTAGTTTGTATTGTTGACGCCCTTGTAGAACAAACTACAGTTATATAGCATCCGTCTAAATCTGGACATAATAAATTAAATCAAATCCTCAATGCCTATGAAGATATTTCTTTTGACATTTCAGAAAACTCTCGTGAAGAATTAATCCAGTTATTTCATGGTGAAATACGAAATAATAACTGGAATAATGAAGCAGAAAATGATGCAGAGATGACAGCATCCTTGCAAGAATAAAGCTTCCTTTCCTCCAAACATATGCAGTCCAACGCCACTCAATTTTCCATAAAGTATCTTGGTGCAATTATGAAGATCTCCAACAGTCATCCTGAAGAATAGTTGTTCAATGCATCCTTATCAAGCAAGGTCCCGTGCCCGAGACGAAGGCCACGTGATGCCGGCAAAAGCAACCACGTGTTGCGTCGGGACTTATCGGCACTTTTCATCCCGACTTTAGAAATCATTAAAAAACAAGTACCCAAAAGCCAACAAAAGTGGCTAAAGCCAACATCAAAAGCTCCTTTTGTATAAGATAAAAAGTAAAAGCTGAAGAAAGTACAAGATATGGGACAATTATCAAGTATGAAGACAAAAACATTTCATCTCCGATGCAAACAAGTATGAAGACAAAAACATTTCATCTCCGATGCTAACACGAAAACACGTGTCAAAAGCTTGTAAAGATATACTTCAAGATCGTGCCACATGCAATACCGTGGATATTCTACAGCAGACAAGGAGAATCATACAAGTAGCCCTACAGTATCAAACATTAAATTCAGCGTAAGCATGAATAGCAAATGAAATGTAAATGCAAAAGGAATCCAAGTGAAATGAAATGTAAATTCAGTTTAGAGTTACTATAAATAGACACATCCGACTAGGTGTAAATCCAACAGTTGGAAACCAGTTCTATCCAAAATCCAGTCCACCTCTTCCCATACACCCTCCACCCTTCCATCCCATTTTGTCTTTTTTTAACATTTCTTTATCCATATCAAAACTTTCAATAACATTTATATTGAAATCAGCTTCTGAGGGATTGCATGTATGAGATGGAGAAGCTTGATAAGAAGGATAAACAAGTCCTGTAGGCCTCAAATTTATATGAGGTGGTTCCTGTATAGTTTTTATGTTATAACTTGATTTTAATTGAAAACTTCCCATTTTATAAACTTCATGTTTTTGAACAGTTGGAATTGTCTAGTCACAAATAACTTGATCTAAATCATCATAGCTAATTTCTTCACTATTTTTAATAGACATGGAAGATAAGGAATTTGATGATGAGGAAGAAGAAAGTACAAGCTTCTTAATAAGCTGAGCCATAATTTGTATTACCGAGTTATTTTAACCAAATCCACCACGAGTATCTAACGCTTTGAGGATTTACACACCAACAACACGCCTTAAAATGCCTTCACACGGGTTAACAACGGCGATAAAAATGGCTACCTCTGCGCTCCGGGCGGAATATGATTAAAATGTCTCAATATTAACAAACCCACAACTAAGTATTAAGACTTTTGACTCTCTTACTTCTAAATCAACAATTCCTTAAATAACAACAGTAAAGCACAACATAACCAAAATAAGTGAAGAAATACTCACAAAGCAACTTTATTGATTATCAAAACTGATTACAAGTGGACTTGATGACACACTCCCGGGGGCCAACTTGGCTCTGATACCAAAATGGGACGAAAGGGTGGAGGGTGTATAGGAAGAGATGGATGGACTGAATTTTAGACTGGTTTCCAACAGTTGCCTTGACAAGCAGCTGGACATGTCTATTTATAGTATGTTCAAACTGAATTTACATTTCATTACAACATAATTTTGTCTGTGTCTACATTTCATTTACTGTATGCTGGTAAGCTGCTGCATGTAGCTGGATTCCATGTGTCTGGATTGAATCGTCAAGACGGCATACGTGTTACGTTTCCGTACTGGTATGGATATACATGTTATCACCAGTAGAGATTCAAACTTGTTTTTATTGGATAACCTTTTTGATGCATAGTAGCAAGCCACATTTGTTGACTTTTTCTTTTTCAAAGAACCTTTGAACTGTGGTAAGCTTCTCATCTTCATGAATAGGGATGTCCTTGTTTTGTACTTTCTAAATAAAGACGCTTTATGGCAATGGTGGTGATGGAAATTTAGATAAGTGTACCAAGTGACTACGTGGTCTTCTTTTGGAAACTTTGTGATAAGGATGGAGTCATTATTTCACTAGATAACATGTGTCAATATCGGAAGCTTTATTCAAGCATAGATTCTTTCATTCATTCATCCTCTTTATCTTCATCTTTATCTTCATTAGTCCAGTTATTATTTTGCATTTCTCCATGAAATAACTGGATTAATGCTTCACGAGACTTTTCAGTAATGTTAAAAAAAATATCTTTATAGGCATTGAGGATTTGATTTAACTCATTATGTCCAGATTTAGAAGGATGCTGTATGACTGTAGTTTGTTCTGCAAGGTCATCAGCAATGCAAACTACTCACTGACCGTCACACCAAACATATCGATATGTGCTTGCAAATTCAAGATGTCCTCTTAGATTGAGAAATCTTTGATACTGATCAGAGGTTGGATCATATTGCTGGAGACGTTCTAGGCTATATGCTCTTGTAGCAACTTCATGAGATTCATACCATTGAGGTGGATAATTAAAAAGAAGATGTTCATGATCATGTAAAGAAGAACTGCATTTCTTGCAAATTAAATCTCCTTCTCCAAACTGCATGATGCTCCATAATTAGTAAGGCTGATAAAACCGTATTTCAGATCTTTCTCCCAAACTTGATGAAATTGTGATAAGAAGCTGTCTGTTTGTGACTCCAAGACTGCGAAGGGCATGGCGCACAATTGTAGGGAGCTGCTGTATTGATTCAAAATCATCTCTGGATAAAGAAAATCTTTGGACTAGGCCTTGCTCGATATAAGAGATGTCTACTGCATGTGATGGCAGGAACAACTTGGGAAAACCAGTTGCCCAGCTGATATATTGCGCTTTGAACATTAAGCGCTACTTGATCTGACAAGAAAGAGTTTTTTCTCTTATCCTTGCAGCAAGATCATCTGGAAGGGTTGTGTTAACCTTTTCCAATAGGTTGATTCTGGATGTTTTTTCATCAGCATAAGTAGATAATAGTGCTCTTTGATGGATGTTATGACACATCAGAATTTGGGTTTCTAAATCCTTGATATGGGTTACAATTTTGGATAAGGTTTTTCTAGTATTTTTTCTTTTATTGGAAAGGATAGCACTCCAATGAGCATTGATAAGTTCTTGAGAGGTGATGGATACTCCTGAATTGAAAAAAGGAATGGTCATTTGTTGGGATGTTGGTCTAGAGGAAGAGCTGGATTCAAGAAGAGGGGCTTTGCTTTTACTAGAACTTGATGCCATAATGACAAAGGAACCCTAGAGAAGAATGTGAACTTAAAACTGAAATATGGATTACATGGCAATATTTGAAATGAAGTCATCAGAGGGATGATTGATTTTATTTGAGACTGGATTTAATTATTCAAATTCAAAAATTAATTCTTTATTATTTTTGACAGTTTTAAGGCCTGTAGACTCAATTTGAAAAGGTTGTAACATTTGTAGAAAAGGATTTACAAGGATAACATCATTGTTTAAATCCTTTCCTAGAAAGAAATTTGTCTTTATGTGTATTTCGTTTTTACAGACATAAACATCATTTAATTTGTATTTGATAAGTAGTTCTTTATTAGCTGTAGCAAGATTGAGTTTATTTTTTGTTGTTAGATAATATTTTCTCAGGATTAATCCTTCCCTTATGACATTGACATCTGCGCCACCATCAAGTAAGCATAGGGTCTTAATAGAGAATTTTTTGATCTGAATTGTGACTTGGGTTTTCCATTTTTGAAATGGATTTCTGGATAAAGAATTGATGAAATTTTTTAAACTGTCATCAAAGTTTTCTTGATTTTCAATGTCATTATAGTCTTCGTCATTTTCAATTTTTCCATTATTTTCTTGATAAGTTTTTAGTATGTAAAATTCAAAATTCTCAACTCTTTGTTTGAGGTCTTTAAGTTCAATTAAGTTTTGTTTTAAGAAATTTATTTCTTGCCTTTGATTATTAATTTCTTTATGAAGGTCAAGAATTGTCAGGTGAGGAGGAACATTTTGTTCTCGTAATCTGTCTAGTACAGTTTTACTACTAAATTGTTCAGGTAAAGTATGTATTGTAGCTTTTCCTTTTTTATTGCCTTTACTTATGGTCTGGATTTTTTCAAAATATTTATTTTTTAAGTCCTCATCTTTAAGATCTTTAAACATTTCTAATACCAATTCTTCTGGGACAGAGAGCATGTTTAAGGATAAAGAAGAAGAGGCAGATTCGTATTGAATTTCACTATCAAATATTTTGCAATGACATGTATCAGAAGAATTGTCTGTATCTGATGTTACTGAGGATCCTTTTAAAATAGTTTTTAATTCTTTTTCGGTTTTAACCTTTAATTGTGGGCAATCAGGGGCTATATGGCCTTTTTCTTTACAATTATAGCACTGTATTTCTTTTTGTTTTTGTTTATGGTAGGAAGAAGATGGTTTTTCTTTTGTAAATGATTTGTTTGTTTCTTTATAAGGATTGCGATGAAAGGATTTTTTATGATAGCTTCGTGAGGGCATATAATATCGTGGTGTTGCAAATTGTTTAGATTTTCTTTGTTGGTAATTTCTTTTTAAATTGTTCTTTTTCTTTTGGCTCGAAGGACTAATTAATGGCTCCATGCCAAATTGATAACAGAAATCACCAAGTTCATATTTACTGATTCTTTTTTGTTTTTCAATTTGCCGTTTGAGTTTGATTTCATTACACAATGAAAATCCAACTTTATTAATTTTTTGGATTAAATCTCCATATGTATACAAAGCATAATTTAAATTTCCATAATTTTCAGATATTAACTCTTCCCTAACCTTTTTTGCAAAAAGTTTTGGAAGACCTGATATAAATTTTTCTTTCCAGAATTCTGAATTGCTTGAATCAATTGTATAAAGTTTTGATAAGAAAACATCTTTATACCAATGAAAATCAGATAATGTTGGGCATGATAAATTAATTAATTGAGTTTTTAATTTTTCTTCTACATTCATATAATTTGCTCCAAAATGTTTAATTATATTGCTAATAAGCATATAAATGGAATCAGGGATCATTTGTCCTTGAGGGGTAATGATAGGATTTCCGGATGGATCTCTTTTTACTGCATTTAGAATAGCTTGTCTTTCTATGTCTGATAAATATTTTTCCCACCAGCCATTTAATTTTCCAGTAAATCCAAGGACAACTGCATTTGCTGCATGTTTGTGATCATTACCGGCAGCTATGATAGTAGAAGCATATATCATCATTTACAGGCATACTTGGATGATTTGATATTCAGATAATCCGTCTACACTCCATTCATATATTGATGAGCTTTCAAATTTAAGACCGTTTAAAGTAGCTTGTTCATTGAATTGAAGATCAACTGGAGTTGGTCGTGGATAATAATTTTTTGTTTTAGCTATAGTAACAGTTGGTTTTTGTCTTTTAAATATTTTATTGAGTTGAAGAGATTCTTGATGGTTTTGATCATCTTGATGTTCCTCTTGAGAATTTTCTCCATAATCTATGGCTTTGGAATCGGAGCCAGAATTAGAGTTTTCAGAAGTTGAGCCTAAAACATTTATAGATTTTTCTGCTTTTTGATCTTTATTTTCTTGAAGTTTTATGTTAGTAAAACTATGTGATAGTTGATTAATGAGTTCATCAGAAAATTTTAAAGGTTTCTTTTCTAACTTTATATCCCTTATGATTTCACCCTGAAAACCTAAAGTTTGTGTCTTAATTACTTTTTGAGAAGAGGATGCTTCATGGATTTTGAAAATAGTTTCCACTTTATCTTCAATTCTATTGGTTTGTTGGCCAATAGTATGAAGGTTGATATTTGTATAATTATTTTGTTCTAAAATATGACATAAGTCTGATTTGTAAACAAAGTCAGATTTTCCTTTATCTCCTTGGATTTTTGCAACATCTTTTATGTGTACGGCTGAGGTGTCTTTATAAATGATTTGATGTAGGGGTGGATGTATAGATTCTTCAGTTCTTTGGGGAGAAGAACTGGTTGAAGCTATAATCCATGATGAACTTAATTTTGTTATCATATTTATGGATAAATCTTCAATATTATATCTTTTCTTCATGGTTAATTTAAACCAATCAAAGAAATAAATGTTTTTTTCATTATCATACATAAATTTGTACCATTTTTCTTTTAAAAAGTTTTTATGCTCAGAAAAAATAAGTTTAAAGAAAGATTTTGTCAAAGGATGAGCGGCTAAATTCTATTTTAACATTTCTTTATCTACTTCAAAACTTTCAAGAACATTTATGTCAAACTCGGATTCTGAAGGATTGTATGTATGAGATGGAGAAGCTGGATAGGAAGGATAAACAAGTCCTGTAGGCCTCAAATTTATATGAGGTGGTTCCTGTATAGTTTTTATTTTATAACTTGATTTTAATTGAAAACATACATGAGAGCATCTGTTCTCAGTCCAAGTCTTGTTAGAGGCTTTAGAGCAACTTGTACCAAGCCAAAATGGATATAATTATTTGTTTTAGCATATTCTTGTATTTCTTGGGACTTAATTAAAGAAAGATGCTGAATATTACTAGTAATGGATTCAGTTCATTTAATAGTTTTTATTTTATAACTTGATTTTAATTGAAAACTTCCCATTTTATAAACTTCATGTTTTTGAACAATTGGAATTGTCCAGTCACAAATAATTTGATCTAAATCATCATAGCTAATTTCTTCACTATTTTTAATAGACATGGAAGATAAGGAATTTGATGATGAGAAAGAAGGAAGTACAAGTTTCTTAATAAGCTTAGCCATAATTTGTATTACCGAGTTATTTTAACCAAATCCACCACGAGTATCTAATGCATTGAGGATTTACACACCAACAACACGCCTTAAAACGCCTTCACACGGCTTAACAACGGCGATAACAATGGCTACCTCTGCGCTCCGGGCGGAATATGTTTAAAATTTTTCAATAATAACAAACCCACAACTAAGTATTAAGACTTTTGACTCTCTTACTTCTGAATCAGCAATTCCTTAAATAACAACAGTAAAGTACAACATAACCAAAATAAGTGAAGAAATACTCACAAAGCAACTTCATTGATTATCAAAACAGATTACAAGTGGACTTGATGACACACTCCCGGGGGAACCAAAATAAGTGAAGAAATACTCACAAAGAAACTTTATTGATTATCAAAACTGATTACAAGTGGACTTGATGACACACTCCCGGGGGCCAACTTGGCTCTGATACCAAAATGGGACGGAAGGGTGGAGGGTGTATGGGAAGAGATGGATGGACTGAATTTTTGGACTGGTTTCCAACTGTTGCCTTGACAAGCAGCTGGACATGTCTATTTGTAGTATGTTCAAACTGAATTTACATTTCATTACAACATAATTTCGTCTGTGTATACATTTCATTTACTGTATGCTGGTAAGCTGCTGCATGTGGTATTATTGCTAGATTCCAGGTGTCTGGATTGAATCGTCAAAACGGCATATGTGTTACGTTTCCGTACTGGTATGGATATACATTGTAGCACCAGTAGAGATCCAAACTTGTTTTTATTGGATAACCTTTTTGATGCATAGTAGCAAGCCGCATTTGTTGACTTTTTATTTTTCAAAGAACCTTTGAACCGTGGTAAGCTTCTCATTTTCATGAATAGGGATGTCCATGTTTTGTACTTTCTAGATAAAGAAGCTTTATGAAAATGGTGGTGATGGAAATTTAGATAAGTGCACCACGTGACTACGTGGTCTTCTTCTGAAAGCTTTGTGATAAGGATGCAGTAATTATTTCACTGGATAACAAGTGTCAATATCGGAAGCATTATTCGGGCACGGATTCTTTCATTTATTCATCCTCTTTATCTTCATCTTTATCTTCATCAGTCCAGTTATTATTTTGCATTTCTCCATGAAATAACTGGATTAATGCTTCACGAGACTTTTCAGAAATGTCAAAAGAAATATCTTCATAGGCATTGAGGATTTGATTTCATTCATTATGTCCAGATTTAGAAGGATGCTGTATGACTGTAGTTTGTTCTGCAAGGTCGTCAGCAATGCAAACTACTCGCCGACCGTTACACTAAACATATCGATATGTGCTTGCAAATTCAAGATGTCCTCTTAGATTGAGAAATTTTTGATACTGATCAGAGGCTGGATCATATTGCTGGACACGTTCTAGGCTATATGCTCTTGTAGCAACTTCATGAGATTCATACCATTGAGGTGGATAATTAAAAAGAAGATGTTCATGATCATGTAAAGAAGAACTGCATTTCTTACAAATTAAATCTCCTTCTTCAAACTGCATGATGCTCCATAATTGATAAGGCTGATAAAACCGTATTTCAGATCTTTCTTCCAAACTTGATGAAATTGTGATAATAAGCTGTCTGTTTGTGACTCCAAGACTGCAAAGGGCATGGCGCACAATAGCAGGGAGCTGCTGTATTAATTCAAAATCATCTCTGGTTAAAGAAAATCTTTGGACTAGGCCTTGTTCGATATAAGAGATGTCTACTGCATGTGATGGCAGGAACAACTTGGGAAAACCAGTTGCCCAGCTGATATATTGCGCTTTGAACTTTAAGCGCTGCTTGATCTGACAAGAAAGAGTTTTTTCTCTTATCCTTGCAGCAAGATCATCTGGAAGGGTTGTGTTAACCTTTTCCAGGAGGTTGATTCTGGATGTTTTTTTATCAGCATAAGTAGATAATAGTGCTCTTTGCTGGATGTTATGACACATCAGAATTTGAGTTTCTAAATCCTTGATATGGGTTACAATTTTGGATAAGGTTTTTCTAGTATTTTTTCTTTTATTGGAAAGGATAGCACTCCATTGAGCATTGATAGGTTCTTGAGAGGTGATGGATACTCCTAGATTGAAAAAAGGAATGGTCATTTGTTGGGATGTTGGTCTGGAGGATGAGCTGGATTCAAGAAGAGGGGCTTTGCTTTTGCTAGAACTTGATGCCATAATGACAAAGGAACCCTGGGCAAGAATGTGAACTTAAAACCGAAAATCTGGATTACATGGCAAAATTTGAAAGGAAGTCATCAGAGGGATGATGTATTTTATTTGAGACTAGATTTAATTATTTAAATTCAAAAATTAATTCTTTATTATTTATGATAGTTTTAAGGCCTGTAGAATCAATTTGAAAAGGCTGTAACATTTGTAGAAAAGGATTTCCGAGGATAACATCATTGTTTAAATCCTTTCCTAGAAAGAAATTTGTCTTTATCTGTATTTCATTTTTACAGACATAAACATCATTTAATTTGTATTTGATAAGGAGTTTTTTATTCGCCGTAGCTAGATTGAGTTTATTTTTTGTTTTTAGATAATATTTTCTCGGGATTAATCCTTCCCTTATGACATTGACATCTGCGCCACTATCAAGTAAGCACAGGGTCTTAATAGAGATTTTTTTTATCTAAATTGTGACTTAGGTTTTCCATTTTTGAAATGGATTCCTGGATAAAGAATTTATGAAAATTTTTAAACTGTCATCAAAGTTTTCTTGATTTTCAATGTCATTATAGTCTTCGTCATTTTCAATTTTTCCATTATTTTCTTGATAAGTTTTTAGTATGTGAAATTCAAGATTCTCAACTCTTTGTTTGAGGTCTTGAAGTTCAATTAAGTTTTGTTTTATGAAATTTATTTCTTGCCTTTGATTATTAATTTCTTTATGAAGGTCTGGAATTGTCAGGTGAGGAGGAACGTTTTGTTCTCTTAATCTGTCTAAAACAGTTTTAATACTAAATTGTTCAGGTAAAGTATGTATTGTAGCTTTTCCTTTTTTATTGCCTCTATTTATAGTCTAGATTTTTTCAAAATATTTATTTTTTAATTCTTCATCTTTAAGATCTTTAAACATTTCTAATACCAATTCTTCTGGGGTAGAGAGCATGTTTAAGGATAAAGAAGAAGAGGCAGATTCATACTGAATTTCACTATCAAATATTTTGCAATGACATGTATCAGAAGAATTGTCTGTATTTGATGTTATTGAGGATCCTTTTAAAATAGTTTTTAATTCTTTTTCGGTTTTAACCTTTAATTGTGGGCAATCAGGGGCCATATGGCCTTTTCCTTTGAAATTATAGCACTGTATTTCTTTTTGTTTTTGTTTATGGTAGGAAGAAGATGGTTTTTCTTTTGTAAGAGATTTGTTTGTTTCTTTATAAGGATTGCGATGAATGGATTTTTTATGATATCTTCGTGAGGGCTTATAATATCGTGGTGTTGCAAATTGTTTAGATTTTTTTTGTTGGTAATTTTTTTTTAAATTGTTCTTTTTTTTTGGCTCGAAGGACTAATTAATGGCTCCATGCCAAATTGATAACAGAAATCACCAAGTTCATATTTACTGATACTTTTTTGATTTTCAATTTGCCGTTTGAGTTTGATTTCATTACATAATGAAAATCCAACTTTATTAATTTTTTGGATTAAATCTCCATATGTATACATAGCATAATTCAAATTTCCATAATTTTCGGATATCAATTTTTCTCTAACCTTTTCTGCAAAAAGTTTAGGAAGACCTGATATAAATTTTTCCTTCCAGAATTCTGAATTGCTTGAATCAATTGTATAGAGTTTTGATAAGAAAACATCTTTATACCAACGAAAATCAGATAATGTTAGGCATGATAAATTAATTAATTGAGTTTTTAATTTTTCTTCTACATTCATATAATTTCCAACAAAATGTTCAATTATATTGCTAATAAGCATATAAACGGAATCAGGGATTAGTTGTCCTTGAGGGGTAATGATAGGATTTCCGGATGGATCTCTTTTTACGGAATTTAGAATAGCTTGTCTTTCTATATCTGATAAATATTTTTGCCACCAGCCATTTAATTGTCCAGTAAATCCAAGGACAACTGCATTTGCTGCATGTTTTTGATCATTACCAGCAGCTATGATTGTAGAAGCATATATCATCATTTGCTGGCATACTTGGATGATTTGATATTCAGATAATCCATCCACACTCCATTCATATATTGATGAGCTTTCAAATTTAAGACCATTTAAAGTAGCTTATTCTTCGAATTGAAGATCAACTGGAGTCGGTCGTGGATAATAATTTCTTGTTTTAGCTGTAGTAAAAATTGGTTTTTTTTGTCTTTTAAATGTTTTATTTAGTTGTAGAGAGTCTTGATGGTTTTGATCATCTTGATGGTTTTGAGGGTTTTGATCATCTTGATGTTCTTCTTGAGAATTTTCTTCAGAATCTATGGCTTCGGAATCGGAGCCAGAATTAGAATTTTTTGAAGTTGAGCCTAAAACATTTATATATTTTGCAGCTTTTTGATCTTTATTTTCTTGAAGTTTTATGTTAGTAAAACTGTGTGATAATTGATTAATGAGTTCATCAGAAAATTTTAAAGGTTTCTTTTCTAACTTTATATCCCTTAGGATTTCACCCTGAAAACCTAAAGTTTGTGTCTTAATTACTTTTTGAGAAGAGGATGCTTCATGGATTTTGAAAATAGTTTCCACTTTATCTTCAATTCTATTGGTTTGTTGACCAATAGTATGAAGGTTGATATTTGTATAATTATTTTGTTCTAGAACATGACATAAGTCTGATTTGTAAACAAAGTCAGACTTACCTTTATCTCCTTCGATTTTTGCCACATCTTTTATGGGTACGACTGAAGTATCTTTATAAATGATTTGATGTAGAGGAGGATGTATTGATTCTTCAGTTCTTTGGGGAGAAGAACTGGTTGAAGCTATAATCCATGATGAACTTAATTTTGTTATCATATTTATGGATAAATCTTCAATATTATATCTTTTCGTCATGGCTAATTTAAACCAATCAAAGAAATAAATGTTTCTTTCATTATCACACATATATTTATACCACTTTTCTTTTAAGAAGTCTTTATATTCTGGAGAAATATATTTAAAGAAAGCTTTTGTCAATGGATGAGCGGCTAAATTCTTTTTTAACATTTCTTTATCAATTTCAAGACTTTCAATAACATTTATATTGAAATCAGCTTCTGAGGGATTGTATGTATGAGATGGAGAAGCTTGATAAGAAGGATAAACAAGTCCTGTAGGCCTCAAAGTTATATGAGGTGGTTCCTATATGGAAGCTCCTACAACAGAAGGAGGATGAGAATAAGACTTTTTAGAGGGTTGGTAAATGGTAGGAGTTGTATTTCGAAAATCTGTTTGGAAATTTATTTCAACGCTTCCATCTTCATGTTCAATTATGTATTCAATGTCTTGATTTTCTTTAGGTTTTTCTGGTTGAGCATTTTTTAAAGCCATTTTCCGGATAAATTAATATCATTCCATTGCATGAGTTTGGGAATATTAACTTTATTTTTTAAATTGGTTCGGAATAAGGTAGTCATACCTTTTGCTTGATTTGAATAGGCTATGCCTGGAACGACTGAATTCATCAGTTTATAATAAACTCTATAAACGAGGGCGAGATTTTGATTATGAGGATTCATATCAAAACCTTTTGTCTGGATGGCTAAAGTGAGGGCTTCATGTGCACCTGGATCTGTAAGAGAAACAGAGAAATTGGGAAAACAGTTGAAGAAAGTAGGGCCATTAGCCAAACTTGATTCAACCATTCCTATTAACGAATCACTGAATTTTTTATGTCTTGTATCTTGAACATACATGAGAGCTTCTGTTCTCAGTCCAACTCTTGTTAAAGGCTTTAGAGCAACTTGCACCAAGCCAAAATGGATATAATTATATGTTTTAGCATATTCTTGTATTTCTTGGGGCTTAATTAAAGAAAGATGCTGAATATTGCTAGTAATGGATTCAGTTCGTTCAATAGTTTTTATTTTATAACTTGATTTTAATTGAAAACTTCCCATTTTATAAACTTCATGTTTTTGAATAGTCGGAATTGTCCAGTCACAAATAACTTGATCTAAATCATCATAGCTAATTTCTTCACTATTTTTAATAGACATGGAAGATAAGGAATTTGATGATGAGGAAGAAGAAAGTACAAGCTTCTTAATAAGCTTAGCCATAATTTGTATTACCGAGTTATTTTAACCAAATCCACCACGAGTATCTAACGTTTTGAGGATTTACACACCAACAACACGCCTTAAAACGCTTTTACACGGCTTAACAACGGTGATAACAATGGCTACCTCTGCGCTCCGGGCGGAATATGATTAAAATGTCTCAATAATAACAAACCCACAACTAAGTATTAAGACTTTTGACTCTCTTACTTCTGAATCAGCAATTCCTTAAATAACAACAATAAAGCACAACATAACCAAAATAAGTGAAGAAATACTTACAGAACAACTTTATTGATTATCAAAACTGATTACAAGTGGACTTGATGACACACTCCCAGGGGCCATTCCTATTAATGAATCACTGAATTTTTTATGTCTTGTATCTTGAACATACATGAGAGCTTCTGTTCTCAGTCCAAGTCTTGTTAAAGGCTTTAGAGCAACTTGCACCAAGCCAAAATGGATATAATTATATGTTTTAGCGTATTCTTGTATTTCTTGGGGCTTAATTAAAGAAAGATGTTGAATATGGCTAGTAATGGATTCAGTTTATTCAATAGTTTTTATTTTATAACTTGATTTTAATTGAAAATTTCCCATTTTATAAACTTCATGTTTTTGAACAGTTGGAATTGTCCAGTCATAAATAACTTGATCTAAATCATCATAGCTAATTTCTTCACTATTTTTAATAGACATGGAAGATAAAGAATTTGATGATGAGGAAGAAGAAAGTACAAGTTTCTTAATAAGCTTAGCCATAATTTGTATTACCGAGTTATTTTAACCAAATCCACTACGAGTATCTAACGCTTTGAGGATTTACACACCAACAACACGCCTTAAAACGCCTTCACACGGCTTAACAACGGCAATAACAATGGCTACCTCTGCGCTCCGGGCGGAATATGATTAAAATTTCTCAATAATAACAAACGCACAACTAAGTATTAAGACTTTTGACTCTCTCACTTCTGAATCAGCAATTCCTTAAACTGCAACAGTAAAGCATAACCAAAATAAGTGAAGAAATACTCACAAAAAAAATTTATTGATAATCAAAACTGATTACAAGTGGACTTGTGCCATAAATATGATAGCAAAATTAAGTTCATCATGGATTATAGCTTCAACCAGTTCTTCTCCCCAAAGAACTGAAGAGTCTATACATCCTCCTCTACATCAAATCATTTATAAAGATACTTCAGTAGGAACCATAAAAGATGTGGCAAAAATCCAATGAGATAAAGGTAAATCTGACTTTGTTTACCAATAAACTTATGTCATGTTTTAGAACAAAATAATTATACAAATATCAACCTTCATACTATTAGTCAACAAACCAATAGAATTGAAGATAAAGTGGAAACGAGTTTCAAAATCCATGAAGCATCCTCTTCTTAAAAAGTAATTAAGACACAAACTTTAGGTTTTCAGGGAGAAATCCTAAGGGATATAAAGTTAGAAAAGAAACCTTTAAAATTTTCTGATGAACTCATTAATCAATTATCACACAGTTTTACTAACATAAAACTTTAAGAAAATAAAGATCAAAAAGCTGAAAATTCTATAAATGTTTTAGGCTCAACTTTTAAAAATTCAAATTCTAGCTCCGATTCCGAAGCCATAGATTCTGAAGAAAATTCTCAAGAAGAACATCAAGATGATCAAAACCATCAAGACTCTCTACAACTAAATAAAATATTTAAAAGACAAAAACCAATTGTTACAACAGCTAAAACAAAAAATTATTATCCACGACCGACACCAGTTGATCTTCAATTCGAAGAACAAGCTACTTTAAATGGTCTTAAATTTGAAAGCTCATCAATATATGAATGGAGTGTAGACGGATTATCTGAATATCAAATCATCCAAGTATGCCAGCAAATGATGACATATGCTTCCACTATCATAGCTGCCGGTAATGATCACAAACATGCAGCAAATGCAGTTGTCCTTGGATTTACTGGACAATTAAATGGCTGGTGGGAAAAATATTTATCAGATATAGAAAGACAAGCTATTCTAAATGCAGTAAAAAGTGATCCATCCGGAAATCCTATCATTACCCCTCAAGTACAAATGATCCCTGATTCCGTTTATATGCTTATTAGCAATATAATTAAACATTTTGTTGGAAATTATATGAATGTAGAAGAAAAATTAAAACTCAATTAATTAATTTATCATGCCCAACATTATCTGATTTTCGTTGGTATAAAGATGTTTTCTCATCAAAACTTTATACAATTGATTTAAGCAATTCAGAATTCTAGAGAGAAAAATTTATATCAGGACTTCCTAAACTTTTTGTAGAAAAGGTTAGAGAAGAATTGATATCTGAAAACTATGGAAATTTGAATTATGCCATGTATACATATGGAGATCTAATCCAAAAAATTAATAAAGTTGGCTTTTCAGTATGCAATGAGATCAAACTCAAACGGCAAATTGAAAATAAAAAAAGAATCAGTAAATATGAACTTGGTGATTTCTGTTATCAATTTGGTATGGAAACATTAATTAGTCCTTCAAGCCAAAAGAAAAAGCAAAATTTAAATAGAAATTTTCAAAAAAGAAAATCTAAACAATTTTCAACACGACGATTTTACATGCCCTCAAGAAGATATCATAAAATATCCTTTCATCGAAATCCTTATAAAGAGACAAACAAATCTTTTACAAAAGAAAAACCATCTTATTCTTACCATAAACAAAAACAAAAAGAAATACAGTGTTATAATTGCAAAGAAAAAGGCCATATAGCCCCTGATTGCCCACAATTAAAGGTTAAAACCAAAAAGGAATTAAAAACTATTTTAAAGGGATCCTCAGTAACATCAGATACAGACAATTCCTCTGATACATGTCATTGCAAAATATTTGATAGTGAAATTCAATATGAATCCGCTTCTTCTTCTTTATCCGTAAACATGCTTTCTGCTCCTGAAGAATTGGTACTAGAAATGTTTAATGATCTTAAAGATGAAGAATTAAAAAAAATAAGTTTTTCAAAAAAATCCAGACATAAATAAAGGCAATAAAAAAGGAAAAGCTACTATACATACTTTACTTGAACAATTTAGTATTAATACTGTTTTAGACAGATTAAGAGAACAAAATGTTCCTCCTCACCTGACAATTCCAGACCTTCATAAAGAATTTAATAATCAAAGGCAAGAAATAAATTTCTTAAAACAAAACTTAATTGAACTTCAAGACCTCAAACAAAGAGTTGAGAATCTTGAATTTCACATACTAAAAACTTATCAAGAAAATAATGGAAAAATTGAAAATGATGAAGACTATAATAACATTGAAAATCAAGAAAACTTTGATGACAATTTAAAAATTTTCATAAATTCTTTATCTAGAAATCCATTTCAAAAATGGAAAACCCAAGTCACAATTTAGATAAAAAAATTCTCTATTAAGACCCTATGCTTACTTGATAGTGGCGCAGATGTCAATGTCATAAGGGAAGGATTAATCCCGAGAAAATATTATCTAAAAACAAAAAATAAACTCAATCTAGCTACGGCTAATAAAAAACTCCTTATCAAAGACAAATTAAATGATGTTTATGTCTGTAAAAACGAAATACACATAAAGACACATTTCTTTCTAGGAAAGGATTTAAACAATGATGTTATCTTTGGAAATCCTTTTCTACAAATGTTACAGCCTTTTCAAATTGATTCTACAGGCCTTAAAATTGTCATAAATAATAAAGAATTAATTTTTGAATTTGAATAATTAAAATTTGAATAATTAAATCTAGTCTCAAATAAAATAAATCATCCCTCTGATGACTTCATTTTAAATATTGCCATGTAATCCAGATTTTCAGTTCACATTCTTCTCCAGGGTTCCTTTGTCATTATGGCATCAAGTTTTTGCAAAAGCAAAGCACCTCTTCATGAATCCAGCTCTTCCTCCATACCAACATCCCAGCAAATGACCATTCCTTTTTTTAATCCAGGATTATCCATCACTTCTCAAGAACTTATCATTGCTCAATGGAGTGCTATCAATAAAAGAAAAATAACTAGAAAAACCTTATCCAAAATTGTAACCCATATCAAGGATTTAGAAACCCAAATTCTAATGTGTCATAACATCCATCAAAGAGCACTGTTATCCACTTATGCTGATGGAAAAACTTCCAGAATCAACCTCCTAGAAAAGGTTAACACAACCCTTTCAGATGATATTGCTGTAAGAATAAGAGAAAAAACTCTTTCTTGTCAAATCAAGGCGCGCTAAATGTTCAAAGCGCAATATATCAGCTGGGCAACTGGCTTTCCCAAGTTGTTCCTGCCATCACATGTAGTAGACATTTCTTATATCGAGCAAGGTTTAGTCCAAAGATTTTCTTTATCCAAATATGATTTTGAATTAATACAGCAGCTCCCTGCAATCGTGCGCCACGCCCTTCGCAGCCTTGGAGCCACAAACAGACAACTTCTTATCACAATTTCATCAAGCTTGAGAGAAAGATCTGAAATCCGGTTTTATCAACCTTTTCAATTATGGAGCATAATGAATCTTGAAGAAGGAGATTTAATTTGCAAGAAATGCAGTTTTTCTTTAAATGATCACGAACATCTCCTTTTTAATTATCCACCTCAATGGTATGAATCTCATGAAGTTGCTACAAGAGAATATAGCTTAGAGCGTCTCCAGCATTATGATCCAGCCTCTGATCAATATCAAAGATTTCTCAATTTAAGAGGACATCTCGAATTTGCAAGCACATATAGATATGTCTGGTGTGATGGTCGGACAGTAGTTTGCATTGCTGACGACCTTGCAGAACAAGCTACAGTTATACAGCATCCTTCTAAATCTTGACATAATGAATTACATCAAATCCTCAATGCCTATGATGATATTTCTTTTGACATTTTTGAAAAATCTCGTGAAGAATTAGCCCAGTTATTTCATGGAGAAATGCAGAATAATAATTGGACGGATGAAGACAAAGATGAAAATAAAGATGATGAATAAATGAAAGAATCCTTGATTTGGACACCTGTTATCCAGTGAAATAATTACTGCATCCTTATTAACCCTCTAAAAAGTCTTATTCTCATCCTCCTTCTGTTGTAGGAGCTTCCATACAAGAACCACCTCACATAAATTTGAGGCCTACAAGACTTGTTTATCCTCCTTATCAAGCTTCTCCATCTCATACATACAATCCCTTAGAAGTTGATTTCAATATAAATGTTATTGAAAGTTTTGAAATTGATAAAGAAATGTTAAAAAAGAATTTAGCCGCTCATCCTTTGACAAAAGCTTTCTTTAAAAATATTTCTTCAGTACATAAAGACTTCTTAAAGAAAAGTGGTATAAATGTTAGATTTTGTGGACTCAATCCATCAGTTGATGTAATAAATTGATTAATTTCTTTATTTATCAATAAAATCATGCTTTGCTTTCATGAGATGAGTGTTATTTTACTAATTCATGCACATGACCACTACATATGACATAATGGTTCATGAGTTGAACCGGGTCCCATTAGTATATTAGATGTGATATATGTGCATGGATGAGATCCACACCCGGGAGATATATGTCACAAATCTTATACTTAAATAGCTTCACAACCAGTAATTAGATTGGGCATCTCATTTGATAAGGTTGCAGCACTTTGATCACTATGAAATAGTGTGATTTGTCTCGATCATCAGAATGTAAGATTCTGGATCACGGTGCTGGTACATTAGATGTATTGAAGGACCATGAGATGCACCTTATGGAATTCCGTCTCAATAATAAGGTATGCTCTCATAATTCCCTAGCAATAGGCTCTCAATCCTGAGACATTGACGAACTCAAGTTTCTATCTATTCATTTGCTTTGAGTCACCAATGAGTGAAGCCGACTATAGGTTAACACCTCGGTGTCTTGGGTATATGGTAGTAGAACTGTGGGAACGTTGAATGATCAATATGGAATCTATATCTATTATCTCCTTCTGCCAATTAATGGATTTGTCATTAGTAAGTGCGCACCCATCTTAATTAAGAGTTAATTGGATGGTACTGATGATTACTGTGATTAATTGGGGCTCAAGGATAATAAGATGTGGAACTTAGATTGGAAGAGACAGATTTATTCCAATTGATCCACGGATATTGATAGAGGGGCCTACTTGTGGTAATTGGGAAGTTTAGGGTCTTCATTGTAATTTATTCCTAAGACTGGAGTGCAATTGCATTTATATAGTGGTGTTATTTGCAATTAACTGTGGGCCCGGATTGCAAATGAGATGTGGGGTCGCGGCGTTCCAGTTGGAGCCAGCTTTCTAAGGAATCCCTAATGGTCCCCACGCTAGCCCAAGATATTGGAAAACACTAATCCGACTTGGACTCTAGAAATAAGAGTTTGGAAAGGAGAAAGCCGCTAATTGCTTTGGAAGTAAGACTTCTATTTCAATTAGACAAGGGAGAGATTTGGAAGTCTATAAAATCTCTTGGACATCCAATAAGACTCTCCCTCACGCCCAAAACCCTTTCGTGCAAGAGTTGCACGAGTTACTCTCTTCTCCTTTCTTCTAGTTCCTTGGAGTTTTGAGTTGGGATTTTCTCCTGAAGATTCCACCATTCTTCTTGAGAAAAGAAATCCTATTCGGGGGTCATAGCGTGGAAGGCTAAGAGGTGTTGAAGAAATCCATTAGAGCACTGCGGATCTCCAAAGGTATGATCTACTTCTTGCATGTCGTAGATTATTTTGGATGTTTAGTGCTGGTAGAATTTTTACTGTACATGGTCACGAGATTGAGGGTAACGCTTCCTGGATTGGGTTTTGGTCTAATGAATAGTTGATCCCTGTGTCAAGTGGATCAAAAGTTTTGAAAATCTATCCACGAGACCCACCTACTTCCAACAATTGGTATCAGAGCCATACCTCTTCTCTAATCATGTTAGATCAGTAATCTTGTTCTAATCTTCGCATGAGATGCGAAGAGGATAGAGCAAGGGCTATGATAGGATCAGTGTTTATTGGGTTTGCTTGCTTTTGTAGTAGATACATGTTTGGAAAGTCACAAAAGGTTTTAATCATGATAGGAGGATGATAAGATGCCATTAAAATATACTGAGATCATTAGAGGTGATTGGGTACAGCAGGAGCCGAATCTGAAAAAGAACCCAAATTTCTGGGTTCGTCAGGTCGGTTAGTCAAATGGACCACTATGGCTATAGATGTTTGTTGGCTAACCGTAGGGACCAGATCGGCTAGCCGAACCCAGGCAGAATCAGCTCGACCCCCGCCGGGGGCACTGCCCCCGGAACCCCGTTGCGTAGGGGATCTTGTATCGTGGTGGTAAAATATTTGGCATCTTGTTTTTCCATTGTGGTTTGGCAACCTGGTTTTATGAGATGCTTTGTTGTATGAGATACTAACTTGCAGGTGATAATGTCCTCTCCATATGGCCCACATGTTTTTCTTTCCTTTTAATTATTGGTTTATTTGTGGCTAAGTGTAAAGGGCATCATAGTCTCCTTGGTTTCCCATGAAAGGGCAAGGCATGGTGAATTTCCCTATAGCCCTTTTATTTCCATGTTTAGACTACCATGTAAGTCTCATTATAGAGACATAGGAATTTATGTATTTTTCAAATTTGTAAATTCTGGAGATGTCCGAAACAAAGAAGGAAAGAGAAGCTGGACTCCCAATCAAAGAGTTTGAAGATTATCAAAAGGTCTTTTGGAGATGCTCAAAGAGTTTGAGGAATCCCAAAGTTTTGGAAAGTCTAGAAGTCCAAGAAGTCTTTTCTGCCTGGGTCATGTGGAGGAGAGGACTAGTCTTTTGTTATAGCACTTTCTATTTATGGATGAATGCTTATTTTAGAGTATTTCCATATCTGAACCAAACATAGCAAATTCCAAAATTGGTCAAATCAAATTAATTTTTGGAAAGAGTTCTAATTAGAGTTGGTGGGCCCATGAGATGGATCTATTGGTAACACTAATTTTAGAAATTGGACTTTCCTTAAAATAACTTGACTTGGAACCAATCATTGGTCTTATCATGAGATGAATATATACCTATATTTGATGGACCCATACACCTATAAGGAAATCCTCAACTCTAAAATATTAAGTGGGAGCGGGGCATTTCTATATATATAAAAATCCCCATGGTTTTCCACCATAGGTCCATTGTAAGGAAAGTATTAGCCTTATGCCATTTTGAGAATGGCCATTCCCCACGGAGGGCTTGTATTTATCTGGATACTGGATATGGATCTCCTATGGATAGTGTTGATGAGACGGGGTGGGAGCCCACTCCCCAAGAGGAGCTACCCACAACGGTTGTCATGCAATGCTAGTTGGTGGGTCACACTTAACTAAAATAATGATGTAGTATCCCTAAGGATTTGCCTCATGTATTTTAGAAACCGAAGCTAATCGGGAGTCATACATTATTTGGTATGAGATACCTAGATTGTAATGAATGAAGGCAATCATGGATAGTTAGTCTTAATCCAAATTTTGACCAACTTTGATCCGCACCAGTCTAGGAGGTATTTGCACTCCCCAAGGAGGCATACCCCGCAGGATTGGGATTCCGATGTATTCTGAATTTTGTGGTTATGAGGATTCCCACATAAATTTGGTAGAATACTAAACCCTAATGTCATTTAAATTTATTAATTGAATGTATGGTTATGTGTTACAGTATTACAAGCATGAATTGGAATACTTTCATTCCACTTGCGACCATCCTCAACCAGAATAAGTTGGTGGGATCCAACTATATAGACTGGAAACGGAATCTGGATATTGTCCTGACAGCTTTAGGATATAAATATGTCCTTACCAAAAACCCCCTTGAAGAGCCTGGCCCAGATGCATCAGAAGCAGAAAAGGACCTTTACACCAAATGGGCCAAAGACGATGAGATGGCCCGATGTTACATTCTGGCATCCATGTCTAGTGTGCTGCAACATCAACCTCAATCTTATAAGACTGCATATGATATGATATCGAATTTAAAGGAGATGTTTGCAGAACAAGGCAGACCTGCTAGGCAGGCAGCCATGAGGGTGCTCATTAGCACCAAGATGGCTGAAGGTACATCAGTACAGGAACACATGTTAAAGATGATGGACTCATTAAATGAGTTAGATGTACTGGGAGCTGCGATTGATGCAGAATCGCAGATTGACATAATCCTTGAGTCACTACCAGAGTCATTCAACAATTTCAAGGTCAATTATAATATGAATAAAATGAATCTGACTCTGGCTGAGCTATCTAGTTAGCTGGTAGCAACTGAAGGGATTATGAAGAAAAAACCAACTACCTTAATGACAGAAAAGTCAGATGCCAAGTCCAAGCCGAAAGGCAAAGGGCGGAAAGGCAAAAAGAAATCAATTCCAAAAGGTCCTAAGGTGGAGAATGGTCCAACTGGTGGCGTGGCTAAAGCTAAGGGTTCAGGGACAAAAGGAAAGTGTTTCCATTGTGGTAAGACAGGATATTGGAAGAGGAATTGTCCAGAATATCTGTCTAAGAAAAAGACCCCAGGTATGATTGAGTCACTTATAACTGAAGTTAGTTTTGCAACTGGTACTTCAGAATCCTGGTGTGTGGATTCCGGGGCAACTAATCACATATGTAATACGTTACAGGGGTTCAGGGAAACCAGGAGGCTAAGTGATGGAGAAATCATTGTCAACCTAGGATCTGACGCTAAGGCGGAGGCTGTTTCAATAGGAGTCATTACTTTATGTTTTTCAAATAATAAATTGGTTTTGTCAGAAACATTATATGTACCGTCTTTAAGGCGGAATTTAATTTTAGTTTCTAGTTTGGTGAATAAAGGTTATTCTATTACTTTGGTACTGAAGTTGTCATAAAGAGGAATGGTACTTTTATATGTTCTGGCAAGGTAACCAATGGACTTTATTTGTTAACTCCCACGATGTATGAGATACATGATACTGAAACAATTAGTAGATCATCATTAAAGAGAAAGTCACCTTCATCTAATCCAACAAAACTTAGGCACCTGAGGCTAGGTCATATAAACCTTAAAAGGATTGAGAGGCTAGTGAAAGATGGTATCTTACCTTCATTGGTGGTAGAACCAATGCCTATCTGTGAGTCCTGTTTGGAAGGTAAAATGACCAAAAGACCCTTTTCAGCTAAGGGTAATAGGGCCAAAGATTTATTAGAATTAGTGCATACTGATGTCTGCGGACCCATTAATGTCAGGGCCAGAGGAGGATATGAGTACTTCATCACTTTCACAGATGATTACTCAAGATATGGTTACATATACCTTATGCACCGCAAGTCCGAAGCTTTTGAAAAGTTCAAAGAATTTCGAGCGGAAGCGGAAAAGCAATTAAGTAAGAGTATCAAGACTCTTTGATCAGATCGAGGAGGGGAATATCTCTCTGCTGATTTTATGGGTTACTTATCAGAAAATGGGATTCTATCCCAGTTGTCTGCTCTTGGTATGCCTCAACAGAATGGAGTAGCAGAAAGAAGGAACCGGACTCTTTTAGATATGATTAGGTCTATGCTAAGTTTCTCAAGATTACCTATATCCTTTTGGGGATATGCTTTGGATACTGCAATGTACATACTAAACCTTGTACCATCTAAGTCTATACCTAAGACTCCCCAGGAATTGTGGTATGGGCGAAAGCCTAGTCTACAACATTTACACATTTGGGATTGTCCAGCACACGTGCTCAAGGTTAAGACGGATAAGTTGGAAGCGAAGTCGGAAGTATGCACATTTGTAGGATATCCTAAAGGAACTAAAGGTTGGTTATTCTATAATCCCAGAGAGCAGAAAGTGCTGGTCAGCACCAATGCGGTTATTCTGGAGGAAGATTATATGATGGACCGGAAATATTTAGAAAAGGTGATCTTGGAAGAGATTCAGGAGCAATCAATTCCAAATCGAAGTATGACCGGACTTGAGGAAGAACCGCCCCTACCAGACCCAGTAGTTACACTAGTACCTCGTCGTAGTGGGAGGATTGTCAGACCCCCTGACAGGTTCTCATTCTTGGGAGAGTCTTATGAAACAATCCCAAAAGAGCCGGAACAAGATCCCTCTAACTATGATGAAGCAATCAATGACTTAAACTCGGGATGCTGGCAAGATGCTATGAAAGCTGAGATGGAGTCCATGTACTCAAATAAGGTCTGGACACTTGTGGACTTGCCTGCCAATATTAAACCTATTGGGTGCAAGTGGGTCTACAAGAGAAAAAGAGGACTAGATGGAAGAGTGGAGACCTATAAGGCTAGGCTTGTTGTGAAAGGATATACTCAGAAAGAGGGGATCGATTATGAGGAAACCTTCTCGCTAGTAGCCATGCTCAAATCCATCCGGATACTCTTATCCATTGCGGCTCATCTCGATTACGAGATTTGGCAAATGGACGTCAAGACGGCTTTTCTCAACGGCCATCTTGAGGAAGACATCTATATGGTGCAGCCAGACGGTTTTGTAGCTAAAAACCAGAAGCAAAAAGTTTGCAAGCTGCAAAAGTCTATTTATGGACTGAAGCAGGCATCCCGAAGCTGGAATATCCGATTTGAACAGGCAATCAAGTCATTTGGTTTTTGTCAAATTTTGGATGAGTCATGTGTGTACATGAAAAGTGAAGGTGACAGGGTAGTTTTTCTGGTTTTATATGTCGATGACATCCTTCTCCTCGGGAAAGACATAGGAATGTTGTCAACGGTAAAAGTTTGGTTAGCCAAGACTTTTGATATAAAGGACTTGGGAGAAGCTAGTTATATCCTAGGGATCAAACTCTATCGAGACCAGAAAAATAGGATGATTGGCTTATCCCAAGCTGCATACATAGATAAGGTGCTAGTACGGTTTGCAATGCAAGACTCCAAGAAGGGTATCACACCTTTCAGGCATGGAGTGCACCTTTCCAAGGATCAGTGTCCTAATACACCCGAGGAAAAGGAGCAAATGAAGTCGATACCATACGCTTCGGCTGTTGGTAGCCTCATATATGCTATGTTATGTACTAGACCAGATATCTGTTATGTAGTGGGCCTAGTCAGCAGATATCAATCTAATCCAGGACCTGAACATTGGACTGCTGTAAAATATATTCTCAAATACTTGAGAAGGACTAGAGATTACATGTTGATTTATAGCAGTGATGAGCTGATTCCAGTCGAATACACAGATTCTGACTTTATGTCAGATAAGGATTCTAGGAAATCCACCTCTGGTTATGTATTTATGCTTGGAGGTGGAGCTATCAGCTGGAGGTGTATAAAACAAGAATGTACCGCTGATTCAACCTCAGAAGCTGAATATGTAGCAGCTTGTGAAGCAGCTAAGGAAGCAGTATGGCTTAAAAGATTCCTTTTGGAACTTGGGGTTGTACCTTTGGCACGACAGCTACTCACAGTTTACTGTGATAGCAGCGGGGCAGTCGCTCAGTCAAACGAACCCAGAAGCCATAAAAGCCAAAAGCATGTACAGAGGAAGTATCACTTAGTCAGAGAGATTTTGCAGAGAGGTGATATTGCTATTACCAAGATAGCCTCTGCAGACAATTTGGCAGATCCCTTTACTAAGCCTTTGACTACCAAAGTCTTTGAGCAACACGTAGAAGGGATGGGCATGAGATGCAACCCTGACTGGCATTGAGCCCAAGTGGGAGATTGTTAGATTTTGTGGACTCAATCCATCAGTTGATGTAATAAATTGATTAATTTCTTTATTTATCAATAAAATCATGCTTTGCTTTCATGAGATGAGTGTTATTTTACTAATTCATGCACATGACCACTACATATGACATAATGGTTCATGAGTTGAACCAGGTCCCATTAGTATATTAGATGTGATATATGTGCATGGATGAGATCCACACGCGGGAGATATATGTTACAAATCTTATACTTAAATAGCTTCACAACCAGTAATGAGACTGGGCATCTCATTTGATAAGGTTGCAGCACTTTGATCACTATGAAATAGTGTGATTTGTCTCGATCATCAAAATGTAAGATTCTGGATTACGGTGCTGGTACATTAGATGTATTGAAGGACCATGAGATGCACCTTATGGAATTCCGTCTCAATAATAAGGTATGCTCTCATAATTCCCTAGTAATAGGCTCTCAATCCTGAGACATTGATGAACGCAAGTTTCTATCTATTCATTTGCTTTGAGTCACCAATGAGTGAGGCCGACTATAGGTTAACACCTCGGTGTCTTGGGTATATGGTAGTAGAACTGTGGGAACGTTGAATGATCAAGATGGAATCTATATCTATTATCTCCTTCTGCCAATTAATGGATTTGTCATTAGTAAGTGCGCACCCATCTTAATTAAGAATTAATTGGATGGTACTGATGATTACTGTGATTAATTGGGGCTCAAGGATAATAAGATGTGGAACTTAGATTGGAAGAGACAGATTTATTCCAATTGATCCACGGATATTGATAGAGGGGCCTACTTGTGGTAATTAGGAAGTTTAGGGTCTTCATTGTAATTTATTCCTAAGACTGGAGTGCAATTGCATTTATATAGTGGTGTTATTTGCAATTAACTGTGGGCCCGGATTGCACATGAGATGTGGGGTCGCGGCGTTCCAGTTGGAGCCAGCTTTCTAAGGAATCCCTAGTGGTCCCCACGCTAGCCCAAGATATTGGAAAACACTAATCCGACTTGGACTCTAGAAATAAGAGTTTGGAAAGGAGAAAGCCGCTAATTGCTTTGGAAGTAAGACTTCTATTTCAATTAGACAAGGGAGAGATTTGGAAGTCTATAAAATCTCTTGGATGTCCAATAAGACTCTCCCTCATGCCCAAAACCCTTTCGTGCAAGAGTTGCACGAGTTACTCTCTTCTCCTTTCTTCTAGTTCCTTGGAGTTTTGAGTTGGGATTTTCTCCTGAAGATTCCACCATTCTTCTTGAGAAAAGAAATCCTATTCGGGGGTCATAGCGTGGAAGGCTAAGAGGTGTTGAAGAAATCCATTAGAGCACTGCAGATCTCCAAAGGTATGATCTACTTCTTGCATGTCGTAGATTATTTTGGATGTTTAGTGCTGGTAGAATTTTTACTGTACATGGTCACGAGATTGAGGGTAACGCATCCTGGATTGGGTTTTGGTCTTATGTATAGTTGATCCCTGTGTCAAGTGGATCAAAAGTTTTGAAAATCTATCCACGAGACCCACCTACTTCCAACAATAAATATATGTGTGATAATGAAAGAAACATTTATTTCTTTGATTGGCTTAAATTAGCCATGAAGAAAAGATGTAATATTGAAGATTTATCCATAACTATGATAACAAAATTAAGTTCATCATTGATTATAGCTTCAACCAGTTCTTCTCCCCAAAGAACTGAAGAATCTATACATCCACCCCTACATCAAATTATTTATAACGACACCTCAGCCGTACCCATAAACGATGTTGCAAACATCCAAAGAGATAATGATAAATCTTATCTAATTGATAAATCTTATTTCAATCACAAGCACATCTCAAAGCAAAATAATAATACAAATACCTCATTTCTGCATGCTAACAATTATTCTTCTCCTTTGTTCTCCTTAAATGTTCTTTCAGCCCAAGAAGATATGATTTTAGAAATGTTTAAAAAGAAGAAAGATTAAAAACTAAATATTTTGCTAAAATACAGAAAATATCCAAAGAAGATCAAAAAGAAAAATCTTTTAGTCCGAGTGTATCTAAACAGCCCAACATAAGAAAGCAAAAAGCTCTTTCTTATCATATATCTTTACAAGATATTTGTAAAGAAATTAATAATCAAAAACAAGAAATAAAAGAATTAAAACAAAACTTAAATGAATTTCAACAACTGAAACAACATTTTGAACATCTCGAATTTCAAAAAGATAAAGATAATATAGGGCAACAAGAAACCTTTCAAGAAAAGTTTGTAAATTTGTTAACAAAAAATCCACTTCAACCGTGGAAAACTCAAGTTACAATTAAGATCAAGAACTTCTCTATTAAAGCACTCTGCTTAGTAGATAGTGGCGCAGATGTTAATTTACTCAGAGAAGGATTAATCCCAACAAAATATTATAAAAAAACCAAAAGTAAACTCAGGCTAGCAACTGCTAATAATAAACTTCATATTCACTATAAAGTAAATAATGTCCATATCTGTAAAAATGGGACGTGTATAACAACCAATTGTCTTTTAGGAAAGAATTTAAATAATGATGTTATCCTTGGGAATCCCTTTCTACAACTTCTACAGCCTTTTCAAATTAATTCGTCAGGCCTTAAAACTATAAAAGACAATAAAGAATTAATTTTTGATTTTGTGAGTCAACTCCCATGCAACATATCAATCTTATCGAAAATCAAATCTCCTATAAAGAAAAACAAATTGCCTATCTTCAAGAAGATCTACATTTTCTAAGAATAGAAGAAGGATTACAAAAATAAGAATTTCAAACTGATTTAATCCAATTTAAAAAATTTCTTGAAAAAGAATGTTGTTCTGACCTTCCTTTTGCATTCTGGCATAGGAAACACCACACTGTTTCTCTTCCATATATTGATAATTTTGATGAATCCCAAATTCCTACCAAAGCCCGGCCTATTCAAATGAATAAAGATCTTGTCCAATTATGTACAAAAGAAATCAATGATCCTCTTGATAAAAAGTTTATTCAAAAATCACAATCCCCTTGGAGTTGTGCTGCTTTTTATGTAAATAAAGCGCCTGAACAAGAACGCGGTGTTCCCCATCTTGTTATCAATTATAAGCTGCTAAATAAAGTCTTAAAATCCATAAGATATCCAGTTCCAAATAAAACTGATCTAATCAATCGCCTAGCTGGTGCCTTCCTTTTTTCTAAATTTGATCTTAAATCCGGATTTTGGCAAATTCAAATTACCCCTAAAGATAGATATAAAACTGCTTTTACAGTCCCATTTGGTCATTATGAATGGAACGTCATGCCATATGGCTTGAAAAATGCTCCTTCAGAATTTCAAAGAATTATGAATGATATTTTTAATCCATATCAAGATTTTACACTCGTTTATCTTGATGACATCCTTGTGTTTTCAAAATCTATTTGTGACCATTGGAAGCATTTAAATATTTTCAAGAAGGTTATTATCAAAAATGGACTTGTTCTATCTCAAAAGAAAATGAGCTTTTTCAAACAAAAATTCAATTTCTTGGTTTTATAATTAAAATAGGAACTATTTCTCCAGTTCAACGAGTCATTAAGTTTGCCTCTCAATTTCCTGATGAAATCCTCAATAAAGAACAATTACAATGTTTTCTTGGATGCCTTAATTACGTCTCTGATTTTTATAAAGATCTTGCCAAGGAAAGAAAATTATTACAACTCTATTTAGTAAAAAATCTGGTAGAATGGTCACCTGCCCATACAAAAGTTGTCCAAACTATCAAGCAAAAAGTCCAAAATTTACCTTATTTAACTATCCCTCATCCAGATTTATTAAAAGTAGTTCAAACCGACGCCTCTGACGTAGGTTTTGGTGGAATTCTCCTCTAACAAAATGCTCTTGGAACAGAAGAAATCATTTGTTTCACTTCTGGAACATGGACATCCACACAACAAAATTATTTAACTATTAAAAAAGAAATCCTCTCTATAGTAAATAGTATAATGAAGTTCCAAAGTGATTTATTAAGAATAGATTGTAAATCTGCTAAAGAAACTTTAGAAAAAGATGTTAAAAATCTTGCTGCTAAGCAAATCTTTGCTCGCTGGCAAGCTTTATTAGCTATATTTGATTTTGACATTAAGGATATTGCAGGCCAAAATAATTCCCTTCCTGACTTTTTATCTCGTGAGTTTTTAGAGGGACAAAAGAATGAGGCCTCAGCAGATTAGACCGTTTAGGTCTCCTACTGATAAAGCTTATCCACCTATATCCAGAAAACCCAGTGGCAATTATCTTGAAAGATGGGGAGCAACCTATAATTCTAATATTCCTCAATTTCAAAACCCATCAAGCTCTACATCCAAAAAACCTCAAGCATCTCAAAACCAATATTTTATCCCAAAACCACCATTAAGAATGTTTACTTTAGATGACACATTTTATACAGAAACCTTTCCTATGGAACATATTATCCAGACCCTATTTGCTCCCGACCATTTCTTTTTTCAACCCTTTGATTATAAAACATATGAGCAAATCTTTAGCCAAACTGCCAACTGCACTATAAACCATACTGATGGTTCTAAAAACTCATATTTAAATGCTTTACCGTCCCATATTAACATCCTATATTCAAAAATCAAGATTATGCATATCCTCTCAGTAGACGATTGGGGACAACCTCTTCATATGCCTCAAAGAATTGATTCAGACCTCATCTTTAATTATTATGACTATATTTCCGCTTGGGAAGCCACTCTCTGTTATCAAAATCCATCCTTCCAGCATTCCTGGTTTATTCGATTTAAATCAACTTCCATAAAATACTTATGTGGTTTTTTACACAATTTTGGATACCATACGGAGCCACTAAAGATCTCCTTCCTCAAGCTCTTCTTCCTATTTATGAATCCTATTCTGTATCATATAAAGCCTCTCTCAAAACAGAAGAAAAAAGCCTTTATCAATATTTACAGCTAGCAACAGAACCTTATGTCACCATGCAATTCTATTGCAAGCATGAAATACCATGGATCCTGAAATGGAATTTTTATAAAGAAATGGACTTCAGTCCACCAGTTCTATCCAGAGTCATGTATATCAAATTCTGGCATCAATTTGATTATACGACAATCATGTAGCAATATTCTGCTGATCAAGCTCTAAAGCCATCCTTTTCAGAAATTCTCAGAACTCCTGAAAAAGAAAAAGAAAGGCTTCCTCCATCCAGTATTCCAGACAAACAAAAGAATTCATGTTCAGCCTCTTCTCCTGCTCTTCTTGCAGCGGCAGATCTACTTCAGCTCAAAAAAGATCTCCAAAAAGAAATTATGGAACAAATACAGAAAGAAAGATCCTTTGAAAACTCGCCATTAAACTTCGGTCACCACCAGTTACATCATCTCTAGGCTGATGATAATCCCTTTGAAACTATTGCTCCTGAAGCAGATACCGATGCAGAAGAGATAAAAAGTGATAATGAAGGATTCATCTCTATCCGAAGAAAAGGGAAAAAATAAGTCTCGACAAGACATCCGCCTTATCAAGCCACTCAATTTTCCACAAAGTATCCTATACAGACTAACGTGATCTTGTTTATTAGCGCTATTCCCCACTCCGGAAAGCTTCACCAAAAGAACAGTCGCCATAAAGAACATGACATCATCCAAGTACAGCAACCATGTGCTCCCTTTGGTTCTTATCGGCAACTTTTCCGACGGACTTCATAAAATTTCTTTGAATTAAAAATCAAGAAAAAAGTACAACCGAGCAAAGTACAAAGCCTACAAATAGGCTATCCCACATACAAGCTTTGGATAAAGTGGGAGCACGTCCTCCAGCGACACGTATCACGTCCTCCAGCGACATGTATAACGCAAGATTCACGCATGCTCCTAAACAATACAAAATTCGTTAGTCACAGATAAATAACCAGCGCCAGAGCCACGTGCAACATTCACAGATACAGTAAATGAAATGTAAATACTAATGAAATCCAGTTGCCATGAAATGTAAATGCAGTGTGAAATTACTATAAATAGGCATGTCCAGCTGCTTGTCAAAACAACAGTTGGAAACCAGTCCTATCCAAAAATTCAGTCCATCCATCTCTTCCCATACACCCTCCACCCTTTCGTCCCATTTTGGTATTAGAGCCAAGTTGGCCCCCAGGAGTCTGTCATCAAGTCCACTTGTAATCCGTTTTGATTATCAATAAAGTTGCTTTCTGAGTCTTTCTTCACTTATTTTTGTTTTGTTGTGTTTTATTGTTGTTGTTTAAGGAATTGCTAATTCAGAAGTAAGCGAGTCAAAAGTCTTAATACGTAGTTGTGTGTTTGTTATTATTGAGAAATTTTAATCATATTCCGCCCGGAGCGCAGAGGTAGCCATTGTTATCGCCGTTGTTAAGCCATGTGAAGGTGTTTTAAGGCATGTTGTTGGTGTGTAAATCCTCAAAGCGTTAGATACTCGTGATGGATTTGGTTAAAATAACTCAGTAATACAAATTATGGCTAAGCTTATTAAGAAGCTTGTACTTTCTTCTTCCTCATCTTCAAATTCCTTATCTTCCATGTCTATTAAAAATAGTGAAGAAATTAGCTATGATGATTTAGATCAAGTTATTTATGACTGGACAATTCCAACTATTCAAAAACATGAAGTTCATAAAATGAGAAGTTTTCAATTAAAATCAAGTTATAAAATAAAAACTATTGAACGAACTGTATCCATTACTAGTAATATTCAGCATCTTTCTTTAATTAAGCCCCAAGAAATACAAGAATATGCTAAAACATATAATTATATCCATTTTGCCTTGGTGCAAGTTGCTCTAAAGCCTCTAACAAGACTTGGACTGAGAACAGAAGCTCTCATGTATGTTCAAGATATACGACATAAAAAATTCAGTGATTCATTAATAGGAATGGTTGAATCAAGTTTGGCTAATGGCCCTACTTTCTTCAACTATTTTCCCAATTTCTCTGTTTCTCTTACAGATCCAGGTGCACATGAAGCCCTCACTTTAGCCATCCAGACAAAAGGTTTTGATATGAATCCTCATAATCAAAATCTCGCCCTCATTTATAGAGTTTATTATAAACTCATGAATTCAGTTGTTCCAGGTATAGCCTATTCTAATCAAACCAGAGGTATGACTGCCTTATTCCAAACCAATTTAAAAACTAAAGTTAATATTCCTAAACTTATCCAATGGAATGATGTTAATTTATCAAGTAAATGGCTTTTAGAAAATGCTCAACTAGAACAATCTAAAGAAAATCAAGACATTGAAAACATAATTGAACATGAAGATGGAAGTGTTGAAATAAATTTCCAAACAGATTCTCGAAATACAACTCCTACAGTTTATCAGAACAATTTAAAAAGGAATTACCAACAAAAAAAATCTAAACAATTTGTAACACCACGATATTATATGCCCTCACAAAGATATCATAAAAAATCCTTTCATCGCAATCCTTATAAAGAAACAAACAAATCTTTTACAAACGAAAAACCATCTTCTTTTTACCATAAAAAAAACAAAAAGAAATACAGTGCTATAATTGCAAAGAAAAAGGCCATATAGCCCTTGATTGCCCGCAATTAAAGGTTAAAACCGAAAATGGGACGGAAGGGTGGAGGGTGTATGGGAAGAGATGGACTTAATTTTTGGACTAGGCCTTGCTCGATATAAGAGTTGTCTACTGCATGTGATGGTAGGAACAACTTGAGAAAACCAGTTGCCGAGCTAATATATTGCGCTTTGAACAATAAGCACTCCTTGATCTGACAAGAAAGAGTTTTTTCTCTTATCCTTGCAGCAAGATCATCTGGAAGGGTTGTGTTAACCTTTTCCAGGAGGTTGATTCTGGATGTTTTTTCATCAGCATAAGTAGATAACAGTGCTCTTTGATGGATGTTATGACACATTAGAATTTGGGTTTCTAAATCCTTGATATGGGTTACAATTTTGGATAAGGTTTTTCTAGTATTTTTTCTTTTATTGGAAAGGATAGCACTCCAATGAGCATTGATAAGTTCTTGAGAGGTGATGGATACTCCTGGATTGAAAAAAGGAATGGATATTTGTTGGGATGTTGGTCTGGAGGAAGAGCTGAATTCAAGAAGAGGGCCTTTGCTTTTGCTAGAGCTTGATACCATAATGACAAAGGAACCCTGGATAAGAATGTGAACTAAAACTGAAAATCTGAATTACATGGCAAAATTTGAAATGAAGTCATCAGAGGGATGATGTATTTTATTTGAGACTGGATTTAATTATTCAAATTCAAAAATTAATTCTTTATTATTTATGATAGTTTTAAGGCCTGTAGAATCAATTTGAAAAGGCTGTAACATTTGTAGAAAAGGATTTCCAAGGATAACATCATTGTTTAAATCCTTTCCTAGAAAGAAATTTGTCTTTATGTGTATTTCATTTTTACAGACATAAACATCATTTAATTTGTATTTGATAAGGAGTTTTTTATTAGCCATAGCTAGATTGAGTTTATTTTTTATTTTTAGATAATATTTTATTGGGATTAATCCTTCCCTTATGACATTGACATCTGCGCCACTATCAAGTAAGCACAGGGTCTTAATAGAGAATTTTTTGATCTGAATTGTGACTTGGGTTTTCCATTTTTGAAATGGATTTCTGGATAAAGAATTTATGAAAATTTTTAAACTGTCATCAAAGTTTTCTTGATTTTCAATCTCATTATAGTCTTCGTCATTTTCAATTTTTCCAATATTTTCTTGATAAGTTTTTAGTATGTGAAATTCAAGATTCTCAACTCTTTGTTTGAGGTCTTGAAGTTCAATTAAGTTTTGTTTTAAGAAATTTATTTCTTGCCATTGATTATTAATTTCTTTATGAAGGTCTGGAATTGTCAGGTGAGGAGGAACATTTTGTTCTCTTAATTTGTCTAAAATAGTTTTAATACTAAATTGTTCAGGTAAAGTATGTATTGTAGCTTTTCCTTTTTTATTGCCTTTATTTATAGTCTGGATTTTTTCAAAATATTTATTTTTTAATTCTTCATCTTTAAGATCTTTAAACATTTCTAATACCAATTCTTTTGGGGCAGAGAGCATGTTTAAGGATAAAGAAGAAGAGGCAGATTCATACTGAATTTCACTATCAAATATTTTGCAATGACATGTATCAGAAAAATTGTCTGTATCTGATGTTACTGAGGATCCTTTTAAAATAGTTTTTAATTCTTTTTCGGACCCAAAAGCCAACAAAAGTGGCTAAAGCCAACATCAAAAGCTCCTTTTGTATAAAATAAAAAGTAAAATCTGAAGAAAGTACAAGGTATGGGACAATTATCAAGTATGAAGACAAAAACATTTCAGCTCCGATGCTAACAAGTATGAAGAAAAAAACATTTCATCTCCGATGCTAACACGAAAACACATATCAAAAGCTTGTAAAGATATACTTCAAGATCGTGCCACATGCAGTACCATGGATATTCTACAGCAGACAAGGAGAATCATGCAAGCAGCCCTACAGTATTGAACATTAAATTCAGCGTGAACATGAATAGCAAATGAAATGTAAATGCAAAAGCAATCCAAGTGAAATGAAATGTAAATTTAGATTAGAGTTACTATAAATAAACACATCTGGCTATGTGTAAATCCAACAGTTGGAAACCAGTCCTATCCAAAATCCAGTCCATCTCTTCTCATACACCCTCCACCCTTCCGTCCCATTTTGGAATCAGAGCCAAGTTGGCCCCCGGGAGTGTGTCATCAAGCCCACTTGTAATCCGTTGTGATAATCAATAAAGTTGCTTTGTGAGTATTTCTTCACTTATTTTGGTTATGTTGTGCTTTACAGTTGTTGTTTAAGAAATTGCTGATTCAGAAGTAAGAGAGTCAAAAGACTTAATACTTAGTTGTGGGTTTGTTATTATTGAGACATTTTAATCATATTCTGCCTGGAGCGCAGAGGTAGCCATTGTTATCGCCGTTGTTAAGCCGTGTGAAGGCATTTTAAGGCATGTTGTTGGTGTGTAAATCCTCAAAGCGTTAGTTACTCGTGGTGGATTTGGTTCAAATAACTCAGTAAAACAAATTATGGCTAAGCTTATTAAGAAACTTGTACTTTCTTCTTCCTCATCATCAAATTCCTTATCTTCCATGTCTATTAAAAATAGTAAAGAAATTAGCTATGATGATTTAGATCAAGTTATTTGTGACTGGACAATTCCAACTGTTCAAAAACATGAAGTTTATAAAATGGGAAGTTTTCAATTAAAATCAAGTTATAAAATAAAAACTATACAGGAACCACCTCATATATATTTGAGGCCTACAGGACTTGTTTATCCTTCTTATCAAGCTTCTCCATCTCATACAAACAATCCTTCATAATCCGATTTTAACATAAATGTTCTCGAAAGTTTTGAAGTAGATAAACAAATGTTAAAAAAGAATTTAGCCGCTCATCCTTCGACAAAATCTTTCTTTAAACATATTTCTTCTGAGCATAAAGACTTCTTAAAAGAAAAATGGTACAAATATATGTATGATAATGAAAGAAACATTTATTTCTTTGATTGGCTTAAATTAGCCATGAAGAAAAGATATAATATTGAAGATTTATCCATAAATATGTTAAAAAAATTAAGTTCATCACGGATTATAGCTTCAACCAGTTCTTCTCCCCAAAGAACTGAAGAATCTATACATCCACCCCTATATCAAATCATTTATAAAGACACCTCAGCCGTACCCATAAAAGATGTTGCAAAAATCCAAGGAGATAAAGGAAAATCTGACTTTGTTTACAAATCAGACTCATGTCATATTTTAGAACAAAATAATTATACAAATATCAACCTTCATACTATTGGCCAACAAACCATTAGAATTGAAGATAAAGTAGAAACTATTTTCAAAATCCATGAAGCATCCTCTTCTTAAAAAGTAATTAAGACACAAACTTTAGGTTTTCAGGGTGAAATCCTATGGGATATAAAATTAGAAAAGAAACCTTTAAAATTTTCTGATGAACTCATTAATCAACTATCACACAGTTTTACTAACATAAAACTTCAAGAAAATAAAGATAAAAAAGCAGAAAAATCTATAAATATTTTAGGCTCATCTTCAAAAAACTCTAATTCTGGCTCCAATTCCGAAGCCATAGATTCTGAAGAAAATTCTCAAGAGGAACATCAAGATGATCAAAACCATTAAGAATCTCTTCAACTCAATAAAATATTTAAAAGACAATAACCAATATTTACTACAGCTAAAACAAAAAATTATTATCCACGACCAGCTCCAGTTGAGCTTCAATTCGAATAACAAGCTACTTTAAATGGTCTTAAATTTGAAAGCTCATCAATTTATGAATGAAGTGTAGACGGATTATCTGAATATCAAATCATCCAAGTATGCCAGCAGATGATGATATATGCTTCTACTATTATAGCTGCCGGTAATGATCACAAACATGCAGCAAATGCAGTTGTCCTTGGATTTACTAGACAATTAAATGGCTGGTGGGAAAAATATTTATCAGACATAGAAAGACAAGCTATTATAAATTCAGTAAAAAGAGATCCATCCAGAAATCCTATCATTACCCGTCAAGGACAAATGATCCCTGATTCCGTTTATATGATTATTAGCAATATAATTAAACATTTTGTTGGAAATTATATGAATGTAGAAGAAAAATTAAAAACTCAATTAATTAATTTATCATGCCCAAGATTATCTGATTTTCGTTGGTATAAAGATGTTTTCTTATCAAAACTTTATACAATTGATTCAAGCAATTCAGAATTTTAGAAAGAAAAATTTATATCAGGTCTTCCTAAACTTTTTGCAGAAAAGGTTAGAGAAGAGTTAATTTTCGAAAATTATGGAAATTTGAATTATGCTATGTATACCTATGGAGATTTAATCCAAAAAATTAATAAACTTGGATTTTAACTGTGTAATGAAATCAAACTCAAACGGCAAATTGAAAATCAAAAAAGAATCAGTAAATATGAACTTAGTGATTTCTGTTATCAATTTGGCATGGAGCCATTAATTAGTCCTTCGAGCCAAAAGAAAAAGAACAATTTAAAAAGAAATTACCAATAATGAAATTCTAAACAATTTGCAACACCACGATATTATATGCCCTCACGAAGTAATCATAAAAAATCCTTTCATCGCAATCCTTATAAAGAAACAAACAAATCTTTTACAAAAGAAAAACCATCTTCTTCCTACCATAAACAAAAACAAAAACAAATACAGTGCTTTAATTGCAAAGAAAAAGGCCATATAGCCCATGATTGCCCACAACTAAAGGTTAAAACCGAAAAGGAATTAAAAACTATTTTAAAGGGATCCTTAGTAACATCAAATACAGACAATTCTTCTAATACATGTCATTGCAAAATATTTGATAGTGAAATTCAGTACGAATCCGCTTCTTCTTTTTTATCCGTAAACATGCTCTCTGCTCTTGAAGAATTGGCACTAGAAATGTTTAAAGATCTTAGAGATGAAGAATTAAAAAATAAATATTTAAAAAAAACCCTGACTATAAATAAAAAAAAACCCTGACTATAAATAAAGGCAATAAAAAAGGAAAAGCTACTATACATACTTTGCCTGAAGAATTTAGTATTAAAACTGTTTTAGACAGATTAAGAGAATGAAATGTTTCTCCTCACTTGACAATTCCAGACCTTCATAAAGAAATTAATAATCAAAGGCCAGAAAAAAATTTCTTAAAACAAAACTTAATTGAACTTCAAGACCTCAAACAAAGAGTTGAGAATCTTAAATTTCACATACTAAAAACTTATCAAGAAAATAATGGAAAAATTGAAAATGACGAAGACTATAATGACATTGTAAATCAAGAAAACTTTGATGGCAGTTTAAAAATTTTCATCAATTTTTTATCCAGAAATCCATTTCAAAAATGGAAAACCCAAGTCACAATTCAGATCAAAAAATTCTCTATTAAGACCCTGTGCTTACTTGATAGTGGCGCAGATGTCAATGTCATAAGGGAAGGATTAATCCCGAGAAAATATTATCTAACAACAAAAAATAAACTCAATCTAGCTACGGCTAATAAAAAACTCCTTATCAAATACAAATTAACTGATGTTTATGTCTGTGAAAACGAAATACACATAAAGACAAATTTCTTTCTAGGAAAGGATTTAAACAATGATGTTATCCTTGGAAATCCTTTTCTACAAATGTCACAGCCTTTTCAAATTGATTCTACATGCCTTAAAACTGTCATAAATAATAAAGAATTAATTTTTGAATTTGAATAATTAAAATTTGAATAATTAAATCCAGTCTCAAATAAAATAAATCATCCCTCTGATGACTTCATTTCAAATATTGCCATGTAATCCAGATTTTCAGTTCACATTCTTCTCCAGGGTTCCTTTGTCATTATGGCATCAAGTTCTTGAAAAAGCAAAGCGCCTCTTCATGAATCCAAGTCTTCCTCCATACCAACATCCCAACAAATGACCATTCCTTTTTTTGATCCAGGATTATCCATCACTTCTCAAGAACTTATCATTGCTCATTGGAGTGCTATCCTTTCCAATAAAAGAAAAAAATACTAGAAAAACCTTATCCAAAATTGTAACCCATATCAAGGATTTAGAAACCCAAATTCTAATGTGTCATAACATCCATCAAAGAGCACTGTTATCCACTTATGCTGATGAAAAAACAATCAGAATCAACCTCCTGGAAAAGGTTCACACAACCCTTCCAGATGATATTGCTGCAAGAATAAGAGAAAAAACTCTTTCTTATCAGATCAAGGAGCGCTTAATGTTCAAAGCACAATATATCAGCTGGGCAACTGGCTTTCCCAAGTTGTTCCTGCCATCACATGCAGTAGACATTTCTTATATTGAGCAAGGCTTAGTCCAAAGATTTTCTTTAACCAGAGATGATTTTGAATTAATACAGCAGCTCCCTGCAATCGTGCGCCACGCCCTACGCAGCCTTAGAGCCACAAACAGACAACTTCTTATCACAATTTCATCAAGCTTAGGAGAAAGATCTGAAATCCAGTTTTATCAACCTTTTCAATTATGGAGCATCATGAATCTTGAAGAAGGAGATTTAATTTGCAAGAAATGCAGTTCTTTTTTAAATGATCACGAACATCTCCTTTTTAATTATCCACCTCAATGGTATGAATCTCATGAAGTTGCTATAAGAGAATATAGCTTAGAGCGTCTCCAGCAATATGATCCAGCCTCTGATCAATTTCAAAGATTTCTCAATTTAAGAGGACATCTCAAATTTGCAAGCACATATAGATATGTCTGGTGTGATGGTTGGAGAGTAGTTTGCATTGCTGACGACCTTGCAGAACAAACTACAGTTATACAGCATCCTTCTAAATCTGGACATAATGAATTACATCAAATCCTCAAATGCCTATGAAGATATTTGTTTTGACATTTCTGAAAAATCTCGTGAAGAATTAGCCCAGTTATTTCATGGAGAAATGCAGAATAATAACTAGATTGATGAAGACAAAGATGAAGATAAAGATGATGAATAAATGAAAGAATCCTTGATATGGACACCTGTTATCCAGTGAAATAATTACTGCATCCTTATCTTCCAGAAGAAAACCACGTAGTCACGGGTGCACTTATCTAAAGTTCCATCGCCACCATTGCCATAAAGCGTCTTCATCTATAAAGTACAAAACAAGGACATCCTTATTCATGAAGATATGAAGCTTACCACGGTTCAAGGGTTCTTATTCAAAGAAAAAGTCAACAATTGTTGCTTGCTCTATGAAGTTATCCAATAACCATTACTGGTGCTAACATGAATATCCATAACCATACGGAAACGTCACACGTATGCCATTTTCGCCATTCAATTCAGACTCATGGAATCCAGCGCTAGCAACACTACATGCAGCAGCTTCTCAGCATACAGTAAATGAAATGTAAAAACATTTGAAATAAAGTTATAATGAAATGTAAATTCAGTTTGAAATTAGTATAAAGAGGCATGTCCAGCTGCTTGTCAAGGCAACAGTTGGAAACCAGTCCAAAAAAACAGTCCATCCATCTCTTCCCATACACCCTCCACCCTTCCATCCCATTTTGGTATCAGAGCCAAGTTGGCCCCTAGGAGTGTGTCATCAAGTCCACTTGTAATCAGTTTTGATTATCAATAAAGTTGCTTTGTGAGTAATTCTTCACTTATTTTGGTTATGTTGTGCTTTATTGTTGTTATTTAAGGAATTGCTGATTCAGAAGTAAGAGAGTCAAAAGACTTAATACTTAGTTGTGAGTTTGTTATTATTGAGACATTTTAATCATATTCCGCCCGGAGCGCAGAGGTAGCCACTGTTATCGCCGTTGTTAAGCCGTGTGAAGTCATTTTAAGGCGTGTTGTTGGTGTGTAAATCCTCAAAGCGTTAGATACTCGTGGTGGATTTGGTTCAAATAACTCAGTAATACAAATTATGGCTAAGCTTATTAAGAAACTTGTACTTTCTTTTTCCTCATCATCAAATTCCTTATCTTCCATGTCTATTAAAAATAGTGAAGAAATTAGCTATGATGATTTAGATCAAGTTATTTGTGACTGGACAATTCCAACTGTTCAAAAATATGAAGTTTATAAAATGGGAAGTTTTCAATTAAAATCAAGTTATAAAATAAAAACTATACAGGAACCACCTCATATAAATTTGAGGCCTACAGGACTTGTTTATCCTTCCTATCAAGCTTCTCCATCTCATACAAACAATTCTTCATAATCCGATTTTAACATAAATGTTCTCGAAAGTTTTGAAGTAGATAAACAAATGTTAAAAAAGAATTTAACCGCTCATCCTTCGACAAAATCTTTCTTTAAACATATTTCTTCTGAGCATAAAGACTTCTTAAAAGAAAAATGGTACAAATATATGTATGATAATGAAAGAAACATTTATTTCTTTGATTGGCTTAAATTAGCCATGAAGAAAAGATATAATATTGAAGATTTATCCATAAATATGTTAAAAAAATTAAGTTCATCACGGATTATAGCTTCAACCAGTTCTTCTTCCCAAAGAACTGAAGAATCTATACATCCACCCCTACATCAAATCATTTATAAAGACACCTCAGCCGTACCCATAAAAGATGTTGCAAAAATCCAAGGAGATAAAGGAAAATCTGACTTTGTTTACAAATCAGACTCATGTCATATTTTAAAACAAAATAATTATACAAATATCAACCTTCATACTATTGGCCAACAAACCATTAGAATTGAAGATAAAGTAGAAACTATTTTCAAAATCCATGAAGCATCCTCTTCTCAAAAAGTAATTAAGACACAAACTTTAGGTTTTTAGGGTGAAATCCTAAGGGATATAAAGTTAGAAAAGAAACCTTTAAAATTTTCTGATGAACTCATTAATCAACTATCACATAGTTTTACTAACATAAAACTTCAAGAAAATAAAGATCAAAAAGCAAAAAAATCTATAAATGTTTTAGGCTCATCTTCTAAAAACTCTAATTTTGGCTCCGATTCCGAAGCCATAGATTCTGAAGAAAATTCTCAAGGGCAACATCAAGATGATCAAAACCATCAAGAATCTCTTCAACTCAATAAAATATTTAAAAGACAATAACCAATTGTTACTACAGCTAAAACAAAAAATTATTATCCACAACCAGCTCCAGTTGATCTTCAATTCGAATAACAAGCTACTTTAAATGGTCTTAAATTTGAAAGCTCGTCAATATATGGAGTGTAGACGGATTATCTGAATATCAAATCATCCATGTATGCCAGCAAATGATGATATATGCTTCTACTATCATAGCTGCCGGTAATGATCACAAACATGCAGCAAATGCAGTTGTCCTTGGATTTACTGGACAATTAAATAGCTGGTGGGAAAAATATTTATCAGACATAGAAAGACAAGCTATTCTAAATGCAGTAAAAAGAGATCCATCCAGAAATCCTATCATTACCCCTCAAGGACAATTGATCCCTAATTCCGTTTATATGCTTATTAGCAATATAATTAAGCAATTTGTTGGAAATTATATGAATGTAGAAGAAAAATTAAAAACTCAATTAATTAATTTATCATGCCCAAGATTATCTGATTTTCGTTGGTATAAAGATGTTTTCTTATCAAAACTTTATACAATTGATTCAAGCAATTCAGAACTCTGGAAAGAAAAATTTATATCAGGTGTTCCTAAACTTTTTGTAGAAAAGGTTAGAGAAGAGTTAATATCCAAAAATTATGGAAATTTGAATTATGCTATGTATAGATATGGAGATTTAATCCAAAAAATTAATAAAGTTGGATTTTCATTATGCAATGAAATCAAACTCAAACGGCAAGTTGAAAATAAAAAAAGAATCAGTAAATTTGAACCTGGTGATTTCTGTTATCAATTTGGAATGGAGCCATTAATTAGTCCTTCGAGCCAAAAGAAAAAGAACAATTTAAAAAGAAATTACCAACAAAGAAAATCTAAACAATTTGCAACACCACGATATTATATGCCCTCACGAAGCTATCATAAAAAATCCTTTCATCGCAATCCTTATAAAGAAACAAACAAACCTTTTACAAAAGAAAAACCATCTTCTTCCTGCCATAAACAAAAACAAAAAGAAATACAATGCTATAATTGCAAAGAAAACAGCCATATGGCTCTTGATTGCCCACAATTAAAAGTTAAAACCGAAAAAGAATTAAAAACTATTTTAAAAGGATCCTCAGTAACATCAGATACAGACAATTCTTCTAGTACATGTCATTGCAAAATATTTGATAGTGAAATTTAGTATGAATCTGCTTTTTCTTCTTTATCCGTAAACATGCTCTCTGCTCCTGAAGAATTGGTACTAGAAATGTTTAAAGATCTTAAAGATGAAGAATTAAAAAATAAATATTTCAAAAAAATCCAGACTATAAATAAAGGCAATAAAAAAGGAAAAGCTACTATACATACTTTACCTGAGCAATTTAGTATTAAAACTGTTTTAGACAGATTAAGAGAACAAAATGTTCCTCCTCACCTGACAATTCCAGACCTTCATAAAGAAATTAATAATCAAAGGCAAGAAATAAATTTCTTAAAACAAAACTTAATTGAACTTCAAGACCTCAAACAAAGAGTTGAGAATCTTGAATTTCACATACTAAAAACTTATCAAGAAAATAATGGAAAAATTGAAAATGACGAAGACTATAATGACATTGAAAATCAAGAAAACTTTGATGACAGTTTAAAAATTTTCATCAATTTTTTATCCAGAAATCCATTTCAAAAATGGAAAACCCAAGTCACAATTCAGATCAAAAAATTCTCTAGTAAGACCCTGTGCTTACTTGATAGTGGCGCAGATGTCAATGTCATAAGGGAAGGATTAATCCCGAGAAAATATTATCTAAAAAAAAAAATAAACTCAATCTAGTTACGGCTAATAAAAAACTCCTTATCAAATACAGATTAAATGATGTTTATGTCTGTAAAAACGAAATACACATAAAGACAAATTTCTTTTTTGGAAAGGATTTAAATAATGATGTTATCCATGGAAATCCTTTTCTACAAATGTTACAGCCTTTTCAAATTGATTCTACAGGCCTTAAAACTGTCATAAATAATAAAGAATTAATTTTTGAATTTGAATAATTAAATCCAGTCTCAAATAAAATAAATCATCCCTCTAATGACTTCCTTTCAAATATTGCCATGTAATCCATATTTCAGTTTTAAGTTCACATTCTTGTCCAGGGTTCCTTTGTCATGATGGCATCAAGTTCTAGCAAAAGCAAAGCCCCTTTTCTTGAATCTAGCTCTTCCTCCAAACCAACATCCCAACAAATGACCATTTCTTTTTTCAATCCAGGAGTATCCATCACCTCTCAAGAACTTATCAATGCTCATTGGAGTGCTATCCTTTCCAATAAAAGAAAAAAATACTAGAAAAACCTTATCCAAAATTGTAACCCATATCAAGGATTTAGAAACCCAAATTCAGATGTGTTATAACATCCATCAAAGAGCACTGTTATCTACTTATGCTGATGAAAAAACATCCAGAATCAACCTCCTGGAAAAGGTTAACACAACCCTTCTAGATGATCTTGCTGCAAGGATAAGAGAAGAAACTCTTTCTTGTCAGATCAAGGAGCGCTTAATGTTCAAAGCGCAATATATCAGCTGGGCAACTGGTTTTCCCAAGTTGTTCCTGCCATCACATGCAGTAGACATCTCTTATATTGAGCAAGGCCTAGTCCAATGATTTTCTTTATCCCGAGATGATTTTGAATTAATACAGCGGCTCCCTGCAATTGTGCGCCATGCCCTTCGCAGTCTTGGAGTCACAAACAGACAGCTTCTTAACACAATTTCATCAAGTTTAGGAGAAAGATCTGAAATACGGTCTTATCAGCCTTATCAATTATGGAGCATCATGCAGTTTAAAGAAGGAGATTCAATTTGCAAGAAATGCAGGTCTTCTTTACATGATCACGAACATCTTCTTTTTAATTATCCACATCAATGTTATGAATCTCATGAAGTTGCTACAAGAGCATATAGCCTAGAACGTCTCCAGTAATATGATCCAGACTCTGATCAGTATCAAAGGTTTCTCAATCTAAGAGGACATCTTGAATTTGCAAGCACATATTGATATGTTTGGTGTGATGGTCGGTGAGTAGTTTGCATTGCTGACGACCTTGCAGACCAAACTACAGTCATACAACATCCTTCTAAATCTGGACATAATGAATTAAATCAAATCCTCAATGCCTATGAAGATATTTCTTTTGACATTACTGAAAAGTCTCGTGAAGCATTAATCCAGTTATTTCATGGAGAAATGCAAAATAATAACTGGATTGATGAAGATAAAGATGAAGATAAAGAGGATGAATAAATGAAAGAATCCATGCCCGAATAAAGCTTCCGATATTGACACCTGTTATCCAGTGAAATAATGACTCCATCCTTATCACAAAGCTTCCAGAAGAAGACCACGTAGTGACGTGGTACACTTATCTAAATTTCCATCACCACCATTGCCATAAAGCGTCTTTATCTAGAAAGTACAAAACAAGGACATCCCTATTCATGAAGATGAGAAGCTTAGCACGGTTCAAAGGTTCTTTGAAAAAGAAAAAGTCAACAAATGCGGCTTGCTACTATGCATCAAAAAGGTTATCCAATAAAAACAAGTTCGGATCTCTACTGGTGATAACATGTATATCCATACCAGTACGGAAACGTAACACGTATGCCGTCTTGACGATTCAATCCAGACACATGGAATCCAGCCACATGCAGCAGCTTACCAGCATACAGTAAATGAAATGTATACACAGACGAAATTATGTTGTAATGAAATGTAAATTCAGTTTGAACATAGTATAAATAGACATGTCCAGCTGCTTGTCAAGGCAACCATTGGAAACCAGTCCTATCCAAGAATTAAGCCCATCCATCTCTTCTCATACACCCTCCACCCTTCCGTCCCATTTTGGTATCAGAGCCAAGTTGGCCCCCGGGAGTGTGTCATCAAGTCCACTTGTAATCAGTCTTTATTGTTATCAATAAAGTTGCTTTGTGAGTATTTCTTCACTTATTTTTGTTATGTTATGTTTTACTCTTGTTGTTCGAGGAATTGCTGATTCAGAAGTAAGAGAGTCAAAAGTTCGGAGTGTAGAGGTAGCCATTGTTATCGCCGTTGTTAAGCCGTGTGAAGGCGTTTTAAGGCGTGTTGTTGGTGTGTAAATCCTCAAAGCGTTAGATACTCGTGGTGGATTTGGTTAAAATAACTCGGTAATACAAATTATAGCTAAGCTTATTAGGAAGCTTGTACTTTCTTCTTCCTCATCATTAAATTCCTTATCTTCCATGTCTATGAAAAATAGTGAAGAAATTAGCTATGATGATTTAGATCAAGTTATTTGTGACTGGACAATTCCAACTGTTAAAAAACATGAAGTTTATAAAATGGGAAGTTTTCAATTAAAATCAAGTTATTAAATAAAAACTATTGAACGAACTGTATCCATTACTAGCAATATTCAGCATCTTTCTTTAATTAAGCCCTAAGAAATACAAGAATATGCTAAAACATATAATTATATCCATTTTGGCTTGGTGCAGGTTGCTCTAAAGCCTCTAACAAGACTTGGACTGAGAACAGAAGCTCTCATGTATGTTCAAGATATAAGACATAAAAAATTCAGTGATTTATTAAAAGGAATGGTTGTATCAAGTTTGGCTAATGGCCCTCCTTTCTTCAACTGTTTTTCCAATTTCTCTGTTTCTCTTACAGATCCAGGTGCACATGAAGCCCTCACTTTAGCTATCCAGACGAAAGGTTTTGATATGAATTCCCATAATCAAAATCTCACCCTTGTTTATAGAGTTTGTTATAAACTTATGAATTCAGTTGTTCCAGGCATAGCCTATTCTAATCAAGCCAGATGTAACACTACCTTATTCCAAACGAATTTAAAAAATGAAGTTAATGTTCCTAAACTTATCCATTGGAATGATATTAATTTATCCGGTAAATGGCTTTTAGAAAATGCTCAACTAGAAAAACCTAAAGAAAATCAAGACATTGAAAACATAATTGAACATGAAGATGGAAGTGTTGAAATAAATTTCCAAATAGATTTTCGAAATACAACTCCTATAGTTTGTCAACCCTCTAAAAAGTCTTATTCTCATCCTCCTTCTGTTGTAGGATCTTTCATACAGGAACCACCTCATATAAATTTGAGGCCTACAGGACTTGTTTATCCTTCTTATCAAGCTTCTCTATCTCATACATACAATCCCTCAGAAGCTGATTTCAATATAAATGTTATTGAAACTTTTGAAGTTGATAAAGAAATGTTCAAAAAGAATTTAGCCGCTCATCCTTAGACAAAATCTTTCTTTAAATATATTTCTCCAGAACATAAAGACTTCTTAAAAGAAAAATGGTACAAATATATGTATGATAATAAAGGAAACATTTATTTCTTTGATTGGCTTAAATTAGCCATGAAGAAAAGATATAACATTGAAGATTTATCCATAAATATGATAACAAAATTAAGTTCATCATGGATTATAGCTTCAACCAGTTCTTCTCCACAGAGAACTGAAGAATCTATACATCGACCCTTACATCACATTATATATAAAAACACCTCAGCCGTACCCATAAAAGATGTTGCAAAAATCCAAGGAGATAAAGGAAAATCTGCCTTTGTTTAACAATCAGACTTATGTCATGATCTAGAACAAAATAATTATACAAATATCAACCTCATACTATTGGTCAACAAACCTATAGAATTGAAGATAAAGTAGAATCAATTTTCAAAATCCATGAATCATCCTCTTCTCAAAAAGTAATTAAGACACAAACTTTAGGTTTTCAAGGTGAAATCCTAAGGGATATAAAGTTAGAAAAGAAACCTTTAAAATTTTCTGATGAACTCATTAATCAATTATCACACAGTTTCACTAACATAAAACTTCAAGAAAATAAAGACCAAAAAGCTGAAAAATCTATAAATGTTTTAGGCTCAACTTCTAAAAACTCTAATTATGGCTCCGATTCCGAAGCCATAGATTCTGAAGAAAATTTTCAAGAGGAACATCAAGGTGATCAAAACCATCAAGAATCCCTTCAACTCAATAAAATATTTAAAAGACAAAAACCAATTGTTATTACAGCTAAAACAAGAAATTATTATCCACAACCGACTCCAGTTGATCTTCAATTCGAATAACAAGCTACTTTAAATGGTCTTAAATTTGAAAGCTCATCAATATATGAATGGAGTGTAGACGGATTATCTGAATATCAAATCATCCAAGTATGCCAGCAAATGATGATATATGCTTCTACTATCATAGCTACCGGTAATGATCACAAACATGCAGCAAATGTAGTTGTCCTTGGATTTACTGGATAATTAAATGGTTGCTGGGAAAAATATTTATCAGATATAGAAAGACAAGCTATTCTAATTGCTGTAAAAAAAGATCCATCCAGAAACCCTATCATTACTCCTCAAGGACAAATGATCGCTGATTCCGTTTATATGCTTATTAGCAATATAATTAAACATTTTGTTGGAAATTATATGAATGTAGAAGAAAAATTAAAAACTCAATTAATTAATTTATCATGCCCAACATTATCTGATTTTCGTTGGTATAAAGATGTTTTCTTATCAAAACTTTATACAATTGATTCAAGCAATTCAGAATTCTAGAAGGAAAAATTTATATCAGGTCTTCCTAAACTTTTTGCAGAACAGGTTAGAGAAGAATTGATATCCGAAAATTATGGAAATTTGAATTATGCTATGTATACATATGGAGATTTAATCCAAAAAATTAATAAAGTTGGATTTTCATTGTGTAATGAAATCAAACTCAAACGGCAAATTGAAAATAAAAAAAGTATCAGCAACTATGAACTTGGAGATTTTTGTTATTAATTTGGCATGAAACCTTTAATTAGTCCTTCTAGCCAAAAGAAAAAGAACAATTTAAAAAGAAATTACCAAAAAGGAAAATCTAAACAATTTGCAACACCACGATATTATATGCCCTCAGGAAGATATCATAAAAAATCCTATCATTGCAATCCTTATAGAGAAACAAACAAATCTTTTACAAAAGAGAAGCCATATTCCTCTTACCATAAACAAAAACAAAAAGAAATACAGTGCTATAATTGCAAAGAAAAAAGCCATATAGCCCCTGATTGCCCACAATTAAAGGTTAAAACCGAAAAGGAATTAAAAACTATTTTAAAGGGATCCTCAGCAACATCAGATACAGACAATTCTTCCGATACATGTCATTGCAAAATATTTGATAGTGAAAATCAGTATAAATCCGCTTCTTCTTCTTTATCTGTAAACATACTCTCTGCTCCTGAAGAATTGGTACTAGAAATGTTTAAAGATCTTAAAGATGAAGAATTAAAAAATAAATATTTCAAAAAAATCTAGACTATAAATAAAGGCAATAAAGAAGGAAAAGCTACTATACATACTTTACCTAAACAATTTAGTATTAAAATTGTTTTAGACAGATTAAGTGAACAAAATGTTCCTCCTCACCTGACAATTCCAGACTTTTATAAAGAAATTAAAAATCAAAGGCAAGAAATAAATTTCTTAAAATAAAGCTTAATTGAACTTTAAGACCTCAAACAAAGAGTTGAGAATCTTGAATTTCACATACTAAAAACTTATCAAGAAAATAATGGAAAAATTGAAAATGACGAAGACTATATTGACATTGAAAATCAAGAAAACTTTGATGACAGTTTAAAATTTTTCATAAATTCTTTATCTAGAAATCCATTTCAAAAATGGAAAACCCAAGTCACAATTCAGATCAAAAAATTCTCTATTAAGACCCTGTGCTTACTTGATAGTGGCGCAGATGTCAATGTCATAAGGGAAGGATTAATCCCGAGAAAATATTATCTAAAAACAAAAAATAAACTCAATCTAGCTACGGCTAATAAAAAACTCCTTATCAAATACAAATTAAATGATGTTTATGTCTGTAAAAATGAAATACACATAAATACAAATTTCTTTCTAGGAAAGGATTTAAACAATGATGTTATCCTTAGAAATCCTTTTCTACAAATGTTACGGCCTTTTCAAATTGATTCTACAGGCCTTAAAACTATCATAAATAAAAAAGAATCAATTTTTGAATTTGAATAATTAAATCCAGTCTCAAATAAAATACATCATCCCTCTGATGACTTCATTTCAAATATTGCGATGTAATCCAAATTTCTAGTTTTAGTTCACATTCTTATCCAGGGTTCCTTCGTCATTATGGCATCAAGCTCGAGCAAAAGCAAAGCCCCTCTTCTTGAATCCAGCTCTTCCTCCAGACCAACATCCCAACAAATATCCATTCCTTTTTTCAATCCAGGAGTATTCATCACCTCTCAAGAACTTATCAATGCTCATTGGAGTGCTATCCTTTCCAATAAAAGAAAAAATACTAGAAAATCCTTATCCAAAATTGTAACCCATATCAAGGATTTAGAAACCCAGATTCTATTGTGTTATAACATCCATCAAAGAACACTGTTATCTACTTATGCTGATGAAAAAACATCCAGAATCAACCTCCTGGAAAAGGTTAACGTAACCCTTCCAAATGATCTTGTTGTAAGGATAAAAGAAAAAACTCTTTCTTGTCAGATTAGGGAGCGCTTAATGTTCAAAGCGCAATATATCAGCTGGGCAACTGGTTTTCCCAAGTTGTTCCTACCATCACATGCAGTAGACATCTTTTATATCGAGCAAGGCCTAGTCCAAAGATTTTCTTTATCCAGAGATGATTTTGAATAAATATAGCAGCTCTCTGCAATTGTGCGGCAAGCCCTTTGCAGTCTTGGAGTCACAAACAGACAGCTTCTTATCACAATTTGATCAAGTTTGGGAGAAAGATCTGAAATACGGTTTTATCAGCCTTATCAATTATGGGGCATCATGCAGTTTGAAGAAGGAGATTTAATTTGTATGAAATGCAGTTCTTCTTTACATGATCACGAACATCTTCTTTTTAATTATCCACCTCAATGGTATGAATCTCATGAAGTTGCTACAAGAGCATATAGCCTAGAACGTCTCCAGCAATATGATCCAGCCTCTGATTAGTATCAAAGATTTCTCAATCTAAGAGGACATCTTGAATTTGCAAGCACATATCGATATGTTTGGTGTGACGGTCGGAGAGTAGTCTGTATTGCTGACGACCTTGTAGAACAAACTACAGTTATACAGCATCCTTCTAAATCTGGACATAATAAATTAAATCAAATCCTCAATGCCTATGAAGATATTTCTTTTGACATTTCAGAAAACTCTCGTGAAGAATTAATCCAGTTATTTCATGGTGAAATACGAAATAATAACTGGAATAATGAAGCAGAAAATGATGCAGAGATGATAGCATCCTTGCAAGAATAAAGCTTCCTTTCCTCCAGACATATGCAGTCCAATGCCACTCAATTTTCCACAAAATATCTTTGTGCAATTATGAAGATCTCCAACAGTCATCCTAAAGAATAGTTGTTCCATGCATCCTTATCAAGTAAGGTCCCGTGCCCGAGACGAAGGCCACGTGATGCCGGCAAAAGCAACCACGTGTTGCCTCGGGACTTATCGGCACTTTTCATCCCGACTTCAGAAATCATTAAAAAACAAGTACCCAAAAGCCAACAAAAGTGGCTAAAGCCAACATCAAAAGCTCCTTTTGTATAAAATAAAAAGTAAAAGCTGAAGAAAGTACAAGATATGGGACAATTATCAGGTATGAAGACAAAAACATTTCATCTCCGACGCTAACACGGAAACACGTGTCAAAAGCTTGTAAAGATATACTTCAAGATCATGCCACATGCAGTACCATGATATTCTACAGTAGACAAGGAGAATCATGCAAGCAACCCCGCAGTATCGAACATTAATTTCAGCGTGATCATGAATAGCAAATGAAATGTAAATACAAAAGCAATCCAAGTGAAATGAAATCTAAATTCAGTTTAGAGTTACTATAAATAGACACATCCGGCTATGTGTAAATCCAACAGTTGGAAACCAGTCCAAAAATTCAGTCCATCCATCTCTTTCCATACACCCTCCACCCTTCCGTCCCATTTTGGTATCAGAGCCAAGTTGGCCCCCGGGAGTGTGTCATCAAGTCCACTTGTAATCAGTTTTGATTATCAATAAAGTTGCTTTGTGCGTATTTCTTCACCTATTTTGGTTATGTTGTGCTTTATGGTTGTTGTTTAAGGAATAGCTGATTCAGAAGCAAGAGAGTCAAAAGTCTTAATACTTAGTTCTGTGTTTGTTATTATTGAGAAATTTTAATCATATTCCTCCCGGAGCGCAGAGGTAGCCATTGTTATCGCCGTTGTCAGCCGTGTGAAGGCGTTCTAAGGTGTGTTGTTGGTGTGTAAATCCTCAAAGCGTTAGATACTCGTGGTGGATTTGGTTAAAAGAACTCGATAATACAAATAATGGCTAAGCTTATTAAGAAGCTTGTACTTTCTTTTTCCTCATCATCAAATTCCTTATCTTTCATGTCTATTAAAAATAGTGAAGAAATTAGCTATGATGATTTAGATCAAGTTATTTGTGACTGGACAATTCCAACTGTTCAAAAACATGAAGTTTATAAAATGGGAAGTTTTCAATTAAAATGAAGTTATCAAATAAATGATATTAATTTATCCGGTAAATGGCTTTTAGAAAATGCTCAAGTAGAAAAACCTAAAGAAAATCAAGACATTAAAAACATAATTGAACATGAAGATGGAAGTGTTGAAATAAATTTCCAAACAGATTTTCGAAATACAACTCCTATAGTTTATCAACCCTCTAAAAAGTCTTATTCTCATCCTCCTTCTGTTGTAGGATTTTTCGTACATGAACCACCACATATAAATTTAAGGCCTACAGGACTTGTTTATCCTTTTTATTAAGCTTTTCCATCTCATACATACAATCCCTCAGAAGTTGATTTCAATATAAATGTTATTGAAAGTTTTGAAATTGATAAAGAAATGTTAAAAAAGAGTCTAGCTGCTCATCCTTTGACAAATGCTTTCTTTAAAAATATTTCTCCAGAACATAAAGACTTCTTAAAAGAAAAGTGGTACAAATATCTGTGTGATAATGAAGGAAACATTTATTTCTTTGATTGGCTTAAATTAGCCATGAAGAAAAGATATAATATTGAAGATTTATCCATAAATATGATAACAAAATTAAGTTCAACATGGATTATAGCTTCAAACAGTTCTTCTCCGTAGAGAACTGAAGAATCTATACATCGACCCTTACATCACATTATATATAAAGACATCTCAGCCATACTCATAAAAGATGTTGCAAAAATCCAAGGAGATAAAGGAAAAACTGACTTTGTTTACAAATCAGACTTATGTCATGATCTAGAATAAAATAATTATACAAATATCAAACTTCATACTATTGGTCAATAAACCAATAGAATTGAAGATAAAGTAGAATCTATTTTCAAAATCCATGAAGCATCCTCTTCTCAAAAAGTAATTAAGGCACAAACTTTAGGTTTTCAGGGTGAAATCCTAAGGGATATAAAGTTAGAAAAGAAACCTTTAAAATTTTCTGATGAACTCATTAATCAATTATCACACAGTTTCACTAACATAAAACTTCAAGAAAATAAAGATCAAAAAGCTGAAGAATCTATAAATGTTTTAGGCTCAACTTTTAAAAACTCTAATTATGGCTCCGATTCCAAAGCCATAGATTCTGAATAAAATTTTCAAGCGGAACATCAAGATGATCAAAACCATCAAGAATCCCTTCAACTCAATAAAATATTTAAAAGACAAAAACTAATTGTTATTACAGCTAAAACAAGAAATTATTATCCACGACCGACTCCAATTGATCTTCAATTCGAAGAACAAGCTACTTCAAATGGTCTTAAATTTGAAAGCTCATCAATATATGAATGGAGTGTAGACGGATTATCTGAATATCAAATCATCCAAGTATGCCAGCAAATGATGATATATGCTTCTACTATCATACCTACCGGTAACGATCACAAACATGCAGCAAATGCAGTTGTCCATGGATTTACTGGACAAATAAATGGTTGGTGGGAAAAATATTTATCAGATATATAAAGACAAGTTATTCTAATTGCTATAAAAAAAGATCCATCCGGAAACCCTATCATTACTCCTCAAGGACAAATGATCTCTGATTCCGTTTATATGCTTATTAGCAATATAATTAAACATTTTGTTGGAAATTATATGAATGTAGAAAAAAAATTAAAAACTCAATTAATTAATTTATCATGTCCAACATTATTTGATTTTCATTGGTATAAACATGTTTTCTTATCAAAACTTTATACAATTGATTCAAGCAATTCCGAATTTTGGAAAGAAAAATTTATATCAGGTCTTCCTAAACTTTTTGGAGAACAAGTTAGAGAAGAATTAATATCCGAAAATTATGAAAATCTGAATTATGCTACATATACATATGGAGATTTAATCCAAAAAATTAATAAAGTTGGATTTTCATTGTGTAATGAAATCAAACTCAAGCGGCAAATTGAAAATCAAAAAAGTATCAGCAAATATGAACTTGGAGACTTTTGTTATCAATTTGGCATGGAGCCATTAATTAGTCCTTCGAGCCAAAAGAAAAAGAACAATTTAAAAAGAAATTACCAACAAAAAAAATCTAAACAATTTGCAACACCACGATATTCAGTATCAATCCGCTTCATCTTCTTTATCCGTAAACATGCTCTCTGCCCCAATAGAATTGGTATTAGAAATGTTTAAAGATCTTAAAGATGAAGACTTAAAAAATAAATATTTTGAAAAAATCCAGACCATAAATAAAGGCAATAAAAAAGGAAAAGCTACAATACATACATTACTTGAACAATTTAGTAGTAAAACTGTACTAGACAGATTAAGAGAACAAAATGTTCCTCCTCACCTGACAATTGCAGACCTTCATAAAGAAATTTATAATCAAAGGCAAGAAATAAATTTCTTAAAAAAAAAGTTAATTGAACTTCAAGACCTCAAACAAAGAGTTGAGAATCTTGAATTTCACATACTAAAAACTTATCAAGAAAATAATGGAAAATTTGAAAATGATGAAGACTATAATGACATTGAAAACCAAGAAAACTCTGATGACAGTTTAAAATTTTTCATCAATTCTTTATCCAGAAATCCATTTCAAAAATGGAAAACCCAAGTCACAATTCAGATCAAAAAATTCTCTATTAAGACCCTGTGCTTATTTGATAGTGGCGCAGATGTCAATGTCATAAGGGAAGGATTAATCCCAAGAAAATATTATCTAGAAACAAAAAATAAACTCAATCTAGCTACGGCTAATAAAAAACTCCTTATCAAATACAAATTAAATGATGTTTATGTCTGTAAAAACGAAATACACATAAAGACAAATTTCTTTCTAGGAAAGGATTTAAACAATAATGTTATCCTTGGAAATCCTTTCCTACAAATGTTACGGCCTTTTCAAATTGATTCTACAGGCCTTAAAACTGTAATAAATAATAAAGAACTAAAATTTGAATTTGAATAATTAAATCCAGTCTCAAATAAAATCAATCATCCCTCTGTTGGCTTCATTTCAAATATTGCGATGTAATCCAAATTTCAGTTTTAAGTTCACATTCTTGTCTAGGGTTCCTTTGTCATTATGGCATCAAGTTCTAGCAAAAGCAAAGCCCCTCTTCCTGAATCCAGCTCTTCCTTCAGACCAACATCCCAACAAATGACCATTCCTTTTTTCAATCCAGGAGTATCCATCACCTCTCAAGAACTTATCAATGCTCATTGGAGTGCTATCCTTTCTAATAAAAGAAAAAAATACTAAAAAAACCTTATCCAAAATTGTAACCCATATCAAGGATTTAGAAACCCAAATTTTGATGTGTCATAATATCCATCAAAGAGCACTGTTATCTGCTTATGCTGATGAAAAAACATCCAAAATCAACCTCCTGGAAAAGGTTAACACAACTCTTCCAGATGATCTTGCTGCAAGGATAAGAGAACAAACTCTGTCTTGTCAGATCAAGGAGCGCTTAATGTTCAAAGAGCAATATATCAGCCGGGCAACTGGTTTTCCCAAGTTGTTCCTGCCATCACATGCAGTAGACATCTCTTATATCGAGCAAGGCCTAATCCAAAGATTTTCTTTATCCAGAGATGGTTTTGAATTAATACAGCGGCTCCCTGCAATTGTGCGCCATGCCCTTCACAGTCTTGGAGTCACAAACAGACAGCTTCTTATCACAATTTTGTCAAGTTTGGGAGAAAGATCTGAAATACGGTTTTATCAGCCTTATCAATTATGGAGCATCATGCAGTTTAAAGAAGGAGATTTAATTTGCAAGAAATGCAGTTCTTCTTTACATGATCACGAACATCTTCTTTTTAATTACCCGCCTCAATGGTATGAATCTCATGAAGTTGCTACAAGAGCATATCGCCTAGAACGTCTCCAGCAATATGATCCAGCCTCTAATCAGTATCAAAGATTTCTCAATCTAAGAGGACATCTTGAATTTGCAAGCACATATCGATATATTTGGTGTGATGGTCGGCGAGTAGTTTGCATTGCTGGCGACCTTGCAGAACAAACTACAGTCATACAGCACCCTTCTAAATCTGGACATAATGAATTAAATCAAATCCTCAATGCCTATGAAGATATTTCTTCTGACATTACTGAAAAGTCTCGTGAAGCATTAATCCAGTTATTTCATGGAGAAATGCAAAATAATAACTGGATTGATGAAGATAAAGATGAAGATAAAGAGGATGAATAAATGAAAGAATCCATGCCCGAATAAAGCTTCCGATATTGACACCTGTTATCCAGTGAAATAATGACTCCATCCTTATCACAAAGCTTCCATAAGAAGACCACGTAGTCACGTGGTATACTTATCTAAATTTCCATCACCACCATTGCCATAAAGTGTCTTTATCTAGAAAGTACAAAACAAGGACATCCCTATTCATGAAGATGAGAAGCTTAGCACGGTTCAAAGGTTCTTTGAAAAAGAAAAAGTCAACAAATGCAGCTTGCTACTATGCATCAAAAAGGTTATCCAATAAAAACAAGTTTGGATCTCTACTGGTGATAACATGTATATCCATACCAGTACGGAAACGTAACACATATGCCGTCTTGACGATTCAATCCAGACACATGGAATCCAGCCACATGCAGCAGCTTACCAGCATACAGTAAATGAAATGCATACACAGACGAAATTATGTTGTAATGAAATGTAAATTCAGTTTGAACATACTATAAATAGACATGTACAGCTGCTTGTCCTGGCAACAGTTGGGAACCAGTCCAAAAATTAAGTCCATCCATCTCTTCCCATACACCCTCCACCCTTCCGTCCCATTTTGGTATCAGAGCCAAGTTGGCCCCCGGGAGTGTGTCATCAAGTCCACTTGTAATCAGTTTTGATTATCAATAAAGTTGCTTTGTGAGTATTTCTTCACTTATTTTGGTTATGTTGTGCTTTACGGTTGTTGTTTAAGGAATTACTGATTCAGAAGTAAGAGAGTCAAAAGTCTTAATACTTAGTTGTGTGTTTGTTATTATTGAGAAATTTTAATCATATTCCGCCCGGAGCGCAGAGGTAGCCATTGTTATCGCCGTTGTCAGCCATGTGAAGGCGTTTTAAGGCGTGTTGTTGGTGTGTAAATCCTCAAAGCGATAGATACTCGTGGTGGATTTGGTTAAAATAACTCGGAAACACAAATTATGGCTAAGCTTATTAAGAAGCTTGTACTTTCTTCTTCCTCATCATCAAATTCCTTATCTTCCATGTCTATTAAAAATAGTGAAGAAATTAGCTACGATGATTTAGATCAAGTTATTTGTGACTGGACAATTCCAACTGTTCAAAAACATGAAGTTTATAAAATGGGAAGTTTTCAATTAAAATCAAGTTATAAAATAAAAACTATTGAACGAACTGAATCCATTACTAGCCATATTCATTATCTTTCTTTAATTAAGCCCCAAGAAATACAAGAATATGCTAAAACATATAATTATATCCATTTTGGCTTGGTGCAAGCTGCTCTAAAGCCTCTAACAAGACTTGGACTGAGAACAGAAGCTCTCATGTATGTTCAAGACATAAGTCATAAAAAGTTCAGTGATTCATTAATAGGAATGGTTGAATCAAGTTTGGCTAATGGCCCTACTTTCTTCAAATGTTTTCCCAATTTCTCTATTTCTCTTATAGATCCAGGTGCACATGAAGCCCTCACTTTAGCTATCCAGACAAAAGGTTTTGATATGAATCCTCATCATCAAAATCTCACCCTCGTTTATAGAATTTATTATAAACTCATCCAATGGAATGATATTAATTTATTAGGTAAATGGCTTTTAGTAAATGCTCAACCAAAAAAATCTAAAGAAAATCAAGAGATTGAAAACATAATTGAACATGAAGATGGAAGTGTTGAAATAAATTTCCAAATAGATTTTCGAAATACAACCCCTACAGTTTATCAACCCTCTAAAAAGTCTTATTCTCATCCTCCTTCTGTGGTAGGATCTTCCATAAAGGAACCGCCTCATGCGTCTAGCTGTACACCTCATATAGATTTGAGGCCTACAGGACTCGTTTATCCTTCTTATCAAGCTTCTCCATCCCATACATACAATCCCTTAGAAGCTGATTTCAATATAAATGTTATTGAAAGTTTTGAAATTGATAAAGAATTGTTAAAAAAGAATTTAGGAGCTCATCCTTTGACAAAGTCCTTCTTTAAATATATTTTTCCAGAACATAAAGACTTCTTAAAAGAAAAATGGTACAAATATATGTATGATAATGAAAGAAACATTTATTTCTTTGATTGGCTTAATTTAGCCATGAAGAAAAGGTATAATATTGAAGATTTATCCATAAATATGATAACAAAATTAAGTTCATCATGGATTATAGCTTCAACCAGTTCTTCTCCGCAAAGAACTGAAGAATCTATACATCCTCCTCTACATCGAATTCTTTATAAAGATACTTCAGCCGTACCCATAAAAAATGTTGCAGAAATCCAAGGAGATAAAGGTAAATCGGTCTTTAACTTATGTCATACAAATTCCTCATTTGAGTCTGATAACACGTATGCTTTTCCTTTGTTCTCCTTAAATGCTCTTTCAGCCCAAGAAGACATGCTTTTAGAAATGTTTAAAGACCTCAAAGAAGAAAAATTAAAAAATGAATATTTTGAGAAAATACAAAAAATAACCAAAGAAAATAAAAACGATAAATCTTCTATTCCAAGTGTATCTAAACAGCTTAACATGAAAAATGTATTAAGAAAGCAACAAGCTCTTCCTCATATATCTCTGCAAGATTTTTATAAAGAAAATAATAATCAAAAGCAAGAACTAAAAGAATTAAAACAAAACTTAAATGAACTTCAAAAACTTAAACAACGTTTGATCTCAAATTTCAAAAGGATAAAGATAATATAGAGCAACAAGAAAACTTTGAAGGAAAGTTTGTAAATTCTGTAACAAAAAATCCACTCCAACCATGGAAAACTCAAATTACAATTAAGATCAAGAACTTCTCTATTAAAGCATTCTGCTTACTAGATAGTGGCGCAGATGTTAATTTAATCAGAGAAGGATTAGTCCCAACAAAATATTATAAAAAAACCAAAAGTAAACTCAGCCTAGCAACTGCTAATAATAAACTTCATATTCATTATAAAGTAAATAATGTCCATATCTGTAAAAATGGAACGTGCACAAAAACTAATTGTCTTTTAGGAAAGAATTTAAATGATGATGTTATCCTTGGGAATCCCTTTCTACAACTTCTACAGCCTTTTCAAATTAATTCATCAGGCCATAAAATGATGAAAGACAATAAAGAATTACTGTTTGATTTTGTTGAGTCAACTCCCATGCAACATATCAATATTATCCAAAATCAAATCTCATATAAAGAAAAACAAATTGCCTATCTTCAAGAAGATCTAAATTCTCTAAGAATAGAAGAAGGGTTACAAAAACCAAAATTTCAAAATGATTTAATACAATTTAAAAAATCTCTTGAAAAAGAATGTTGTTCTGACCTTCCTTTTGCCTTTTGGCATAGGAAACACCACACAGTTTCTCTTCCATATATTGATAATTTTGATCAATCCCAAATTCCTACCAAAGCTCGTCCTATTCAGATGAATAAAGATCTTGTCCAATTATGTACAAAAGAAATCAATGATCTTCTTGTTAGTTTTTGTGGACTCAATCCATCAGTTGATGTAATAAATTGATTAATTTCTTTATTTATCAATAAAATCATGCTTTACTTTCATGAGAGGAATGTTATTTTACTACTTCATGCACATGACCAATACGTATGACATAATGGTTCATGAGTTGAACCGGATCCCATTAGTATATTAGATGTGATATATGTGCATGGATGAGATCCACACGTGGGAGATATATGTCACAAATCTTATACTTAAAATAGCTTCACAACCAGTAATGAGATTGGGCATCTCATTTGATAAGGTTGTAGCACTTTGATCACTATGAGATAGTGTGATTTGTCTCGATCATCAGAATGTAAGATTCTGGATCACGGTGCTGGTACATTGGATGTATTGAAGGACCATGAGATGCACCTTATGGAATTTCGTCTCAATAATAAGGTATGCTCTCATAATTCCCTAGCAATAGGCTCTCAATCCTGAGACATTGACGAACTCAAGTTTCTATCTATTCATTTGCTTTGAGTCACCAATGAGTGAGGCCGACTATAGGTTAACACCTTGGTGTCTTGGGTATGTGGTAGTAGAACTGTGGGAACGTTGAATGATCAAGATGGAATCTATCTCTATTATCCCCTTGTGCCAATTAATGGATTTGTCATTAGTAAGTGCGCACCCATCTCAATTAAGAGTTAATTGGATGGTACTGATGATTACTATGATTAATTAGGGCTCAAGGATAATAAGATGTGGAACTTAGATTGGAAGAGACGGATTTATTCCAATTGATCCACGGATATTGATAGAGGGGCCTACTTGTGATAATTGGGAAGTTTAGGGTCTTCATTGTAATTTATTCCTAAGACTGGAGTGCAATTGCATTTATATAGTGGTGTTATTTGCAATTAACTGTGGGCCCGGATTGCACATGAGATGTGGGGTCGCGGTGTTCCAGTTGGAGCCAGCTTTCTAAGGAATCCCTAGTGGTCCCCACGCTAGCCCAAGATATTGGAAAACACTAATCCGACTTGGACTCTAGAAATAAGAGTTTGGAAAGGAGAAAACCGCTAATTGCTTTAGAAGTAAGACTTCTATTTCAATTAGACAAGGGAGAGATTTGGAAGTCTATAAAATCTCTTGGACGTCCAATAAGACTCTCTCTCACGCCCAAAACCCTTTCGTGCAAGAGTTGCGCAAGTTACTCTCCTCTCCTTTCTTCTAGTTCCTTGGAGTCTCGTGTTGGGATTTTCTCCTGAAGATTCCACCATTCTTCTTGAGAAAAGAAATCCAATTTGGGTCATAGCGTGGAAGGCTAAGAGGTGTTAAAGAAATCCATTAGAGCACTGCGGATCTCCAAAGGTATGATTTACTTCTTGCATGTCGTAGGTTATTTTGGATGTTTAGTGCTGGTAGAATTTTTACTGTACATGGTCACGAGATTGAGGGTAACGCATTCTGGATTGGGTTTTGGTCTTATGGATAGTTGATCCCTGTGTCAAGTGGGTTAAAAGTTTTGAAAATCTATCCACGAGACCCACCTACTTCCAACACTTCTTAATAAAAAGCTTATTCAAAAATCATAATCCCCTTGGAGTTGTGCTGCGTTTTAAGTAAATAAAGCACCTGAAGAAGAATGCGGTGTTCCCCGTCTTGTTATCAATTATAAGCCTTTAAATAAAGTCTTGAAATCCATAAGATATCCAGTGCCAAATAAAACTGATCTAATTAATCGTCTAGCTGATGCCTTCCTTTTTTCCAAATTTGATCTTAAATCAGGATTTTGGCAAATTCAAATTAACCCCGCAGGTAGATATAAAACTGCTTTTACAGTCCTATTTGGCCATTACGAATGGAATGTTATGCCATTTGGCTTGAAAAATGCTCCCTCTGAATTTCAAAGAATTATGAATGATATTTTTAATCCATATCAAGATTTTACACTAGTCTATATCGATGACATTCTTGTGTTTTCAAAATCCATTTGTGACCATTGGAAACATTTAAATATTTTTAAAAAAGTTATTATCAAGAATGGACTTGTTTTATCTCAAAAGAAAATGAAGTTTTTTCAAACAGAAATTCAATTTCTTGGTTTTATAATTAAAAAAGGAACTATTTCTCCAGTTCAACGAGTCATTAAGTTTGCCTCTCAATTTCCTGATGAAATTCAGAATAAAGAACAATTACAACGTTTTCTTGGATGCCTTAATTACGTCTCTAATTTTTATAAAGATCTTGCAAAGGAAAGAAAATTATTGCAGCTCCGTTTGACAAAACATCCAGCAGAATGGTCACCTGCCCATACAAAAGCTGTCCAAAAAATCAAGCAAAAAGTAAAAAGTTTACCTTGCTTAACTATCCCTCATCCGGATTTATTAAAAATAGTTCAAACCGATGCCTCTGAAGTAGGTTTTGGTGGCATTCTCCTACAACAAAATGCTCTTGGAAAAGAAGAAATCCTTAGTTTCACATCTGGAACATGGACACCCATGCAACAGAATTATTCAACTATTAAAAAGGAAATCCTATCCATAGTAAATAGTATAATGAAGTTCCAAAGTGATTTATTAAATAAAAAATTCTTATTAAGAATAGATTGTAAATCTGCTAAAGAAATTTTAGAAAAAGATGTTAAAAATCTTGCTGCTAAGCAAATCTTTGCTCGATGGCAAGCTTTATTAGCTATATTAGATTTTGACATTGAGTATATTGTAGGTAAAAATAATTCCCTTTCTGATTTTTTATCTCGTGAGTTTTTACAGGGACAAAAGAATGAGGCCTCAATAGACTAGACCTTTTAGGTCCCCTATGGATAAAGCTTATCCACCTATATCCAGAAAACCCAGTGGCAATTATCTTGAAAGATGGGGAGCAACCCATACTTCCAATATTCCTCAATTTCAAAACCCATCAAGCTCTGCATCCAGAAAACCTCAAGCTTCTCAAAACCAATATTTTATCCCAAAACCACCATTGAGAATGTTTACTTTAAATGACACCTTTTATACAGACACCTTTCCTATGGAACATATTATCCAGACCCTATTTGCTCTAGACCATTTCTTTTTTCAACCTCTTGATTGTAAAACTTATGAACAAATCCTTATCCGGACTGGTAGCTACACTATCGACCATACCGATAGCTCTAAAAACTCATATTTAAACACTTTACCATCCCATATTAACATCCTATATTCAAAAATCAAGATTATGCATATCCTATCTGCAGATGACTGGGAACAACCTCTTCATATGCCTCAACAGATTGATTCAGACCTTATTTTTAACTATTATGACTATATTTCTGCCTAGGATGCTATTCTCTGTTATCAAAATTCATCCTTCCAGCATTCCTGGTTTATTCAGTTTAAATCCAACTTCCATAAAATACCCATGTGGTTTTTTACACAATTTTGGATACCATTCGGAGCCACTAAAGATCTTCTTCCTCAAGCTCTTCTCCCTATTTTTGAATCCTATTCAATATCATATAAAGCCTCTCTCAAATTAGAAGAAAAAAGCCTCTACCAATATCTACAGCTTGCAACAGAACCTTATATCACCATGCAATTTTATTGCAAGCATGAAATCCCATGGATCCTGAAATGGAATTTTTATAAACAAATGGACTTCAGTCCACCGGTTCTATCCAGAGTCATGTATATCAAATTTTGGCATCAATTTGATTATACCACAATCCTACAGCAATATTCTGCTGATCAAGCTATAAAGCCATCCTTTTCGGAAATTCTCAGAACTCCAGAAAAAGAGAAAGAACGGCCTTCTCCAACTGGCAATCCAGACAAACAGAAAAATTCATGTTCAACTTCCACTCCTGCACTTTTGCACTTCTTGCAGTGGCAGATCTACTTCAGCTCAAAAAAGATCTCCAAAAAGAAATTATGGAACAAATACAGAAAGAAAGATCCTTTGAAAACTCGCCATTAAGCTTCGGTCAACAGTTACAACATCTTTGGGCTGATGATAATCCCTTTGAAAATATTACTCCTGAAGCAGATACAGATACAGAAGAGACAAAAAGTGATAATGAAGGATTCATCTCTATCCGAAGAAAAGGAAAAAAATAAAGCCTCGACAATTGTTTAATGCATCCTTATCAAGCAAGTTCCCGTGCCCGAGACTAAGGCCACATGATACCGATAAAAGCAACCACGTGTTGCCTCGGGACTTATCGACACTTTTCATCTCGACGTCATAAAGCATTAAATATTCAAAAACAAGGACTCAAAAGCCAACAAAAGTGGCTAAAGCCAACATCAAAAGCTCCTTTTGTATAAAGTAAAGAGTAAAAGCTGAAGAAAGTACAAGATATGGGAAAATTATCAAGTATGAAGACAAAAACATTTCATCTCCGATGCAAACACGTGAACACGTGTCAAAAACTTGGAAAGTTATACTTCAAGAGAGTGCCACATACAGTACCATGGATATTCTACAGCAGAAAAGAAGAATCATGCAAGCAGTCTTACAGTATCGAACATTAAATTCAACGTGAACATGAATAGCACATGAAATGTAGATGCAAGTGCAATCTAAGTGAAATGAAATGTAAATTCAGTTTAGAGTCACTATAAATAGACACATCCGGCTATGTGTAAATCCAACAGTTGGAAACCAGTCCAAAAATTCAGTCCATCCATCTCTTCCCATACACCCTCTACCCTTCCGTCCCATTTTGGTATCAGAGCCAAGTTGGCCCCCGGGAGTGTGTCATCAAGTCCACTGATAATCAGTTTTGATTATCAATAAAGTTGCTTTGTGAGTATTTCTTCACTTATTTTGGTTATGCTTTACTGTTGCTGTTTAAGGAATTGCTGATTCAGAAGTAAGAGAGTCAAAAGTCTTAATACTTAGTTGTGTGTTTGTTATTACTGAGAAATTTTAATCATATTCCGCCCGGAGCGCAGAGGTAGCCATTGTTATCGCCGTTGTTAAGCCATGTGAAGGCGTTTTAAGGCGTGTTGTTGGTGTGTAAATCCTCAAAACGTTAGATACTCGTGGTGGATTTGGTTAAAATAGCTCGGTAATACAAATTATAGCTAAGCTTATTAAGAAGCTTGTACTTTCTTCTTCCTCATCATCAAATTCCTTATCTTCCATGTCTATTAAAAATAGTGAAGAAATTAGCTATGATGATTTAGATCAAGTTATTTGTGACTGGACAATTCCAACTGTTAAAAAACATGAAGTTCATAAAATGAGAAGTTTTCAATTAAAATCACGTTATAAAATAAAAACTATTGAACGAATTAAATCCATTACTAGCCATATTCAGCATCTTTCTTTAATTAAGCCCCAAGAAATACAAGAATATGCTAAAACATATAATTATATCCATTTTGGCATGGTGCAAGTTGCTCTAAAGCCTCTAACAAGACTTGGACTTAGAACAGAAGCTCTCATGTATGTTCAAGATACAAGACAGAAAAAATTGAGTAATTCATTAATAGGAATGGTTGAATCAAGTTTGGCTAATGGCCCTACTTTCTTCAACTGTTTTCCCAATTTCTCTGTTTCTCTTACAAATCCAAGTGCACATGAAGCCCTCACTTTAGCCATCCAGACAAAAGGTTTTGATATGAATCCTCATAATCAAAATCTCGCCCTCGTTTATAGAGTTTATTTTAAACTTTTGAATTCAGTTGTTCCAAACTACCTTATTCCAAACTAATTTAAAAATAAACTTAATATTCCCAAACTCATCCAATGGAATGATATTAATTTATCCGGTAAATGGCTTTTAAAAAATGCTCAACCAAAAAAACCTAAAGAAAATCAGGACATTGAAAATATAATTGAACATGAACATGGAAGTGTTGAAATAAATTTCCAAATAGATTTTCGAAATGCAACTCCTACCGTTTATCAACCCTCTAAAAATTCTTATTCTCATCCTCCTTCTGTTGTAGGAGCTTCTATACAGGAACCATCTCATATAAATTTGAGGCCAACAGGATTTGTTTATCCTTCTTATCAAGCTTCTCTATCTCATACATACAATCCCTCAGAAGCTGATTTCAATATAAATGTTATTGAAAGTTTTGAAATTGATAAAGAAATGTTAAAAAAGAATTTAGTCGCTCATCCTTTGACAAAAGCTTTCTTTAAAAATATTTCTCCAGAACATAAAGACTTCTTAAAAGAAAATCGGTATAAATATATGTGCAATAATGAAGGAAACATTTATTTCTTTGATTGGCTTAAATTAGCCATGAAGAAAAGATATAATATTGAAGATTTATCCATAAATATGATAACAAAATCAAATTCATCATGGATTATAGCTTCAACTAGTTCTTCTCCCCAAAGAACTGAAGAATCTATGCATCCACCCCTACATCATATTATTTATAAAGACACCTCAGCCGTACCCATAAAAGATGTTGCAAAAATCCAAGGAGATAAAGGAAAATCTGACTTTGTTTACAAATCAGACTTATGTCATGTTCTAGAACAAAATAATTATACAAATATCAACCTTCATACTATTGGTCAACAAACCAATAGAATTGAAGATAAAGTAAAATCTATTTTCAAAATCCATGAAGCATCCTCTTCTCAAAAAGTAATTAAGACACAAACTTTAGGTTTTCAGGGTGAAATCCTAAGGGATATAAAGTTAGAAAAGTAACCTTTAAAATTTTCTGATGAACTCATTAATCAATTATCACACAGTTTTACTAACATAAAACATTAAGAAAATAAAGATCAAAAAGCTGAAAAATCTATAAATGTTTTAGGCTCAACTTCTAAAAACTCTAATTCTGGCTCCGATTCCGAAGCCATAGATTCTGAAGAAAATTTTCAAGTGGAACATCAAGATGATCAAAACCATCAAGAATCCCTTCAACTCAATAAAATATTTAAAAGACAAAAACCAATTGTTACTATAGTTAAAACAAAAAATTATTATCCACGACCGACTCTAGTTGATCTTCAATTCGAAGAACAAGCTACTTTAAATAGTCTTAAATTTGAAAGCTCATCAATATATGAATGGAGTGTAGACGGATTATCTGAATATCAAATCATCCAAGTATGCCAGCAAATGATGATATATGCTTCTACTATCATAGCTGCCGATAATGATCACAAACATACAGCAAATGCAGTTGTCCTTGGATTTACTGGACAACTAATTGGTTGGTTGGAAAAATATTTATTAGATATAGAAAGACAAGCTATTCTAAATGCCGTAAAAAGAGATCCACCCGGGAACCCTATCATTACCCCCCAAGGACAAACGATCTCTGATTCCGTTTATATCCTTATTAGCAATATAATTAAACATTTTGTTGGAAATTATCTGAATGTAGAAGAAAAATTAAAAACTATAATTAATTAATTTATCATGTCCAACATTATCTAATTTTTGTTAGTATAAAGTTGTTTTCTTATCAAAACTTTATATAATTGATTCAAGCAATTCCGAATTCTGGAAAGAAAAATTTATATCAGGTCTTCCTAAACTTTTTGCAGAAAAGGTTAGAGAAGAATTAATATCCGAAAATTATGGAAATTTGAATTATGCTATATATACATATGGAGATTTAATCCAAAAAATTAATAAAGTTGGATTTTCATTATGCAATGAAATCAAGCTCAAACGGCAAACTGAAAATCAAAAAAGTATCAGCAAATATGAACTTGGAGACTTTTGTTATCAATTTGTCATGGAGCCATTAATTAGTCCTTCGAGCCAAAAGAAAAAGAACAATTTAAAAAGAAATTACCAACAAAGAGAATCTAAACAATTTGCAACACCACGATATTATATGCCCTCAGGAAGATATCATAAAAAATCCTTTCATCGCAATCCTTATAAAGAAACAAACAAATCTTTTATAAAAGAAAAACCATCTTCTTCTTACCATAAACAAACATAAAAAGAAATACAGTGCTATAATTGCAAAGAAAAAGGCCATATAGCCCCTGATTGCCCACAAGTAAAGGTTAAAACCGAAAAGGAATTAAAAACTATTTTAAAGGGATCCTCAGTAATATCAGATACAGACAATTCTTCTGATACATGTTATTGCAAAATATTTAATAGTGAAATTCAGTATTAATCCGCTTCTTCTTCTTTATCCGTAAACATGCTTTCTGCTCCTGAAGAATTGGTACTAGAAATGTTTAAAAATCTTAAAGATGAAGAATTAAAAAATAAATATTTCAAAAAAATCCAGACTATAAATAAAGGCAATAAAAAAGGAAAAGCTACTATACATACTTTACCTGAACAATTAAGTATTAAAACTGTTTTAGACAGATTAAGAGAACAAAATGTTCCTCCTCACCTGACAATTCCAGACCTTCATAAAGAAATTAATAATCAAAGGCAAGAAATAAATTTCTTAAAACAAAACTTAATTGAACTTCAAGACCTCAAACAAAGAGTTGAGAATCTTGAATTTCACATACTAAAAACTTATCAAGAAAATAATGGAAAAATTAAAAATGACGAAGACTATAATGACATTGAAAATCAAGAAAACTTTGATGACAGTTTAAAAAATTTCATAAATTCTTTATCCAGAAATCCATTTCAAAAATGGAAAACCCAAGTCACAATTCAGATCAAAAAATTCTCGGTTAAGACCCTGTGCTTACTTGATAGTGGCGCAGATGTCAATGTCATGGGGGAAGGATTAATCCCGAGAAAATATTATCTAAAAACAAAAAAAAAACTCGATCTAGCTACGGCTAATAAAAAACTCCTTATCAAATACCAATTAAATGATGTTTATGTTTATAACAACGAAATACACATAAAGACAAATTTCTTTCTAGGAAAGGATTTAAACAATGATGTTATCCTTGAAAATCCTTTTCTACAAATGTGTTGATTCTACAGGCCTTAAAATTGTCATAAATAATAAAGAATTAATTTTTGAATTTGAATAATTAAATCCAGTCTCAAATAAAATCAATCATCCCTCTGATGACTTCATTTCAAATATTGCGATGTAATCCAGATTTCAGTTTTAAGTTCACATTCTTCTCCAGGGTTCCTTTGTCATTATGGCATCAAGTTCTAGCAAAAGCAAAGCCCCTCTTCTTGAATCCAGCTCATCCTCCAGACCAACATCCCAACAAATGACCATTCCTTTTTTCAATCCAGGAGTATCCATCACCTCTCAAGAACTTATCAATGCTCATTGGAGTGCTATCCTTTCCAATAAAAGAAAAAAATACTAGAAAAACCTTATCCAAAATTGTAACCCATATCAAGGATTTAGAAACCCAAATTCTGATGTGTCATACACTATAACAAAATGCATTATTGGCTACGGCTTTGCCTACGCAAGCCCATTTTGCGTGGTTAAAAATTATTTTTTGCCCACAAAAATGAATCTATGTAGGCAAAAGCCACAATTATCTCATGTTTTTTGTGACGCAAGATATTTGCGTGGGCAAAAGTAGTTTGGATTCTCTTCAAACTAAGAGGCAAAGTTTTACCTATGAACAAATATCATTTAGCGACATTGTATTTTATAGGCATAGTGAAAAACTTTTGGCCACGCATATATTTGCATAAGGAAAAGCCAAGACTTTCAGCCACGCATAGTTTTTTGTGGGCAATATCCTTTGGCAACATAGTATTTTGTAGGCAAAGTAAAAAACCTTTAGCCACGCATTTATTTGGGTAGGGAAAGGTCAAAACTTTCGGTTACGCATGGTTTTCCGTGGGCAATATCTTTAGGCGACGAGGTATTTTGTAGGCAAAGTAAAAAAACCTTTGGCCACGCATATATTTCCATAGGGAAAGGCTAAGACTTTTAGCCACGCATGGTTTTCCGTGGACAATATCCTTTGGCGACACGGTATTTTTATAGGCAAAGTGAAAAACCTTTGGCCACGCATATATTTCCGTAGGTAATAGTCAAGACTTTCGACCACGCATGGTTTTTCATGGGCAATATCCTTCTGTGACACGGTATTTTATAGGCAAAATGAAAGCCCTTTGGCCAATCATATTTTTGCATAAGGAAAGGCCAAGATTTTCGACCACGCATTGTTTTCCATGGGCGAATCTAAATATTCTCGTTTCCATTCTTTTATTATTATTTTTAATTTGGAGTTAAATCCCACACTAATTTGGAGTGAAAAACTACGGATCTAAGCACTTGCTTTTATCCCACAGTTTTTAACTCTTATTAAGATAAAAACCACATATTTTTATGTGGGAAAGAATATTAATAAAAATAATGATTTTAAGCACTTATTAATTATGTTAAAACCATTGTCTTGGGCTGTTGTTTTTTTTAACCTAAAACTTTAAAAGAAAAAACACGCAAGATCTATTTTCGTTAAATCACTCTTCCCTTTCGCGCCTTTGTTTTTGCAAATCCTAACCCCACACCTCTCTCTCTCTCTCTCTCTCTCTCTCTCTCTCTCTTTCTTTTTGGGTAAAACCTCTTTTTCTTTTTGGGTAAAACCTCTCCCTCATTGAGCCCAAAATCAATCATCTCCCCGTCTTCTCCAAGTACACATCGGCACATCGGCGTCACGGGGTTCTTTCTCATCACCATCGCAGGTACAATTTAATCTAATTACTTTTCTTATCTGTCTCTCTCTTTCTCTGTTTTTATGTTTGCCAAAGACTCATGGGGATTGGATTCTAAGTACTTTGATTGCTATTTATTTTCCTCTTTCTAATACCTAGCAATTTGATTTGATTTTCTGTTTGTGAAATATATATTGTTATTTTAGGTTAATGGATAAATAGGGTTTAATGGGTGCTACCAAATCTTGATCGGTTTTGATGCTATGTAGTTTGAATGAGTGAATGATTGGTGACTGGAAGTGTTCCCAAAACAGGACCTTTTCTTTTGGCTGTCTCTCGTGTAAGTTCATGATCAGTTTCTCTCTTGTTTGTTATTTGCAAAGTAGATATTGGAGATTGTTTTTATTTTTTATTTTTTATTTTTCCTTTTGGTATGAAGATGTTTGTCTTAAACCTTTGCTCATTTTTCTATATAAGTTGGTTCAAATTTGTAGACAATGTGTTTGAACAAAAACCTTAATGAAAACATCTTCTTTTAAAAATCTGAAAATTAACAGTACAGGACCCAATAAGAAAAGGCTACAAAAATAAAAATAAACTCACATTCAACATCAAAAAACAAATCAAAACATAAATGTATTGAAAGAAAAAAAAAGAGAAAAAGATCAGTTAAAAAAAGACAAAGCAATGTAGTATGAAATGGTTGAAAAACAAAATCAGAAACCAATAAAAAAAACTATAGTAACTTCTGTTTAAGGGTGTTTTCCTTTTTAAGATTTTGTATTTTGATTGGTTATATAATGTTAGAAAACCAAATCAGAAACCAATAAAAAAGACTTTTGTTGAATAAAAAAAAAACATAGCACTTCAACCCCAAAGCATATTTAAAAAACCCCACTTCATATGATTAGTCAAAAATATTCATGGAATTTAACTATTTCTTGATAAGCATTGTTAGTGAGAACTTGTATCTTCTGATTGTTAGCATGATGGTATGCTAACTGGACTAAGTCCTTGCACAACATCCATCGAACTAAAAGTGTAGCAAGTAGCTTTTGTCTCAACTCAGTGATGCCTCTGTTCAGCAGTTCTTGTATTTAAGTAGTTTTTACCTCAACTCAATCAAGGCTTAGTACAGCAGGCAATTCTTGTATAGTAGTATCTTCGACGTCAATTTATAAGAATTACCATGACATGCATCTACCAAAATATCATTGTAACTATTGAGATATTGACCATTGGATTGGATTGAAAACATACAAAAGAATTGCTATTGACTTCCAAATTTTAATTGGAAATAATCTTGTGTATAACTTGTGTTTAATCCAATGGATAGCACCAAATTTGAAACAACCACTTCCTAGTATATCTCATGTCATGCGCCATGGTTCAAAAGACAGGAGGTGGACAGCCTACAAATGTTAATGAATGATTTTTTTTTTCAAATTTGCTTTACACTTAAAATACATTTGATCAGAATAATGGGATGTAAGTTATAGCTCCCAAAGTTAATAAAACTATGATTGAGATGCACCAAAGTCTGCCATAGCATTAAAGGATTGCTTTACAAGTAAGGCTGTCAGTGGGGTAGCTTGTCCATTGGGCCCATTCTTTGACATTCCTAAGTCCATAGCCCATATGATGTCACCTGACCAAACTAAGGTCTGTTGTTAAGAAGGCCACTTCAGTAGCAACCAGTTTGGCCTAGCCTGTTTTATGTGGATAAGTGTAATTTATGAATCTAAATTAATGAATCAAGATCTGGATAAGGGCCTATTTGTTTGAAGGTATTTGAGATGAAAATTCTTATTCTGAAAATTCCTAAAAGCATTGACAGCTTTTGATCCTTCAGAATTCTAAATTCTATGTTTGAATGGTTGGCATCGTGAAGTCCTCCCTCTTCAATGTTATTTTTGGCTGGCATAATTCTCAGTACTTCCATGTAATGTATGTGACATGCGATCTAAAAACTAGTGCAGGAATTTTCTACTTATGTATGCAACATAGCACTAATGTAAGCTTGAAACTAAATGGTCCTAATCTAATGTTTATTGCTGAAATCAGTAGCAATTGATGCATGAAACATTGCTAAAACATCCACTAAAACAATGCTTAAAACAGATTTCTGTATGCCTACTAATTCCTAGACGTGCATGAGTAAGATGCATAAACTATATGAATGACAAATAAACTCAGAAATCAGTTTTAAATGCTACTAATTCAGTTGAGTTTCATACCTAAACCTTCTCTGTTTAAGTGCAGAAAATCATGTTTACAATTGGTTCAAACAGCCCACAAAATTATCACACAATTTCATACATGGTTCAGCCATGCCGTATCCTATTTCAAATCAGTTTTCTACACTATTTCCAACAAGAAATAAAAACTGAATTTAATGAGTTTCTATTCTAACTTGGTGTAAAATCAAGCATAAATGGCTCTTGTCAGTGTTCCCTGGGGGCACCCCAGGCTAGAGCAACTCATACTTCCTGATGATAAAATTAGCTAAAATTCACAAGGAAGGCTTAAAACATGTTTTGTATCATTCCTTCGAAGTTTCGGAATTTTCAAACACCATTAGATGCAAGTTAAAATTCAAGGAGCTCCATTCTAAAGTTTCAAGGACACTATGTGAAACTCCACCTCCTAAATACCAAATTAGCTGAAATTTCTATGGAAAGCCTTAGTAATGCTCTGGAGTAGTTTGCAAAATTTCGGGTCGGTTGGACGTTGTTGACCCAAAGTCAACAGACCCATTGAACTATAGGCCACTGAATACAAGCTTGACTTCCCTAAGGCCAAATCAATTGGAAATTGGATAGAGACCTCAAAATAGGTTCCTCATCAAACCCTCAAAATTTCATGGCCATCTGTGATCATTTGGGTTCCAAACAATTGTAGCATGGGCCCTCTTGGACCAAAAGTCAACAGATGGTGTGAGCCACTTTTGGAAGTCAAAACCAGATGAAAATTTTATGGCATGCCTAAAATGATGTCATAGTCCATCCCTCCAAATCTCATGAGGTTTAGACTTTATTTGGGCCCAAAACCATATTCATTGGATCAATTATATGTAAATGGGGTTAAGTGGGTCAGCCACAACCCAGGCCCAATCCGACTCAAGCTTCTCTCAATTGTGTGGGAAATCGACGGCTTTAAGGTATTCGTTATTGCTCTTTTATACATATTTATATATATGGTGTTTGGGCTTCTACTAGATTGAAATAAATTAACCACATGTGGGATAATTAAGCTTATTTTGTTGCTTTCTTTTTTAATTTTGTCCTCATAGAAAAAGTCTGAAAGTGAGAAAAATGCACGAGCTGTCCAAAAAAATCATACAAGTGGCTCAAGATCGTATGCATCACGAGCATCTATCGATGTAAGTCTGGGATTGTAAATTTTTACATTCTTAATAAAATTTCAATATTTAGTTAATCTGACCGGAATATCTAACAAACAATAGGCATCAAAGAATGGTAGTGTTCGATTGTCTATCTCGGATGTTTTTGAGCAAACTCACAGACGTGGTCGACATGGTGGGATGTGGAAAAATGACCATGCTGAACAACATCATGTAAGTCCTAGCTAATTTATTTGTTTATATCATCAAATGTACATTTTTTTCATATGCTATAGATTTACATAATGAAAAATGACAGGCTATGCTAAAGGAGAAGATTCTCACATAGTCACAACCGAGTGTCGAGAATCTGCAAACTGAGCTAAAGTTTCCATCGATGTACTTGGAAAAAGATTAGTTTTCTCAAGGGGATTTGGGATCCGCAGCATCGTTTCATCTTCCACATAGTCTCAAGAATCTAATCTTGAGATGATCGCTCCACAGTAGAAGATAGCTGACCAAGATCAGACTTTGGCTGTATGGCGGGGCTTACTACAAGTGATGGCTACAAAAATTGGGATAAATCCTGCCAGTGTACTTAGGTTAGTTGATCTAGCCAACGTTCTGAGTTTAGTTTTAAAGAATGGTGGTGAAGATGGCACATCGAGTGGAGGGCAGGATATAGCTTTCCTTGGTTAGTAAATTAAAAATTTTTTTTCAATTCTAGAGAGTGGTTTGGACTTAAAGGTTGAGTTTAAGGAGGTATCTAGAATTAAGTAAATAAATTATTTCATTTGTTTAAGCTAAATTTTGTTATGACTAACTTTATGATGATTCATTTTGATAATATGGACACTGTGAGGCCCTTAGAACATTGTTGTGGCTTTGAAACACATTATGGGTATTATTTTTAGGGGGGAGATGTTGCTCTTTTATTTTCAAAGGGCGTGGTTGATGTAATTTGCTAACTTTTGAATTTCTGATCAACTTAAAGGGGAACGAGAGCACAAGCTTATAATTAGGTCTGAAGTCAGTTTATTGATAAAATGCGAATAATTTTCTGTATTTTTTTGTGCAGGTTGATGATGGATGACGTCTTCAGTTTGAAAAACTCGATGGCCTCTTCTCTTGTTTTCTCTTTTCTTACAAGCATTTGGACTTGTTGAACATTATCTTCTTATTTTTGGATATTTGAATATATTTGAGGCTTATTTGGATGATATGTATTGGATATTTTGTATTTTTTTGTAATATTTGTTCATTGGGATTCGTAATTAGTTGGATTTTAATTTATTTGTATGTTTATTGAATTATTTTGGATGAGATTGGTATAAATTGGTTACAGAAAAAATTTAAAAATAAATAATTTTTTTTCAATATTTCTTTTGGCTATGCAATGTATGTAGGTAAAGAAGAAATGAATGTTTTGGCTACGTGTATTGCATCGGCAAAAGTTATGTTTATAATAAAAAACTAATATTTTTTACTTTTGCCTACGAACTTTTCATGGGCAAAAGTGCTTATTAAAATTAGAAAAAATTATATTTGACTTTTGACTATACAAACCTTCGTAGCCAAAAGTTGTACATTTGGCAATGGAAACCTTTGTAGCTAAAGGTTGTACATTTGCCTATGTAAAATCTTTGTAGCCAAAAGTTCTATATTTGCCTACGTAAAATCTTTATAGCCAAATATTGTATATTTGCCTACGCAAAGCTTCATAATCAAAGGTTGTAGCTTTGCCAACGACAAGTTAGCGTAAGCAAAAGTACAACTTTTAGCTACGAAGATTTTGCGTAGCCAAAAGCAACACACTTACCCTACTAGTAAGCGTAGCCAAAAACTTAATTTTTGCCCACACACTATTTTATGCGTGGGCAAAGACCTTTTTCCACAACCCTTTAGCTACGAATTACCTACGCATGTCTTTACGTAGGCAAAGAGTTTTACCTACGCATCTAGTCCTTTGCCTACAAATTTTCTGCATAGGCAAAGGTGCATTTTGTTGTAGTGATAACATCCATCAAAGAGCACTGTTATCTGCTTATGCTGATGAAAAAACATCCAGAATCAACCTCCTGGAAAAGGTTAACACAACCCTTCCAGATGATCTTGCTGCAAGGATAAGAGAAAAAACTCTTTCTTGTCAGATCAAGGAGCGCATAATGTTCAAAGAGCAATATATCAGCTGGGCAACTGGTTTTCCCAAGTTGTTCCTGCCATCACATGCAGTAGACATCTCTTATATTGGGCAAGGCCTAGTCCAAAGATTTTCTTTATCCAGAGATGATTTTGAATTAATACAGCAGCTCCCTGCAATTGTGCGCCATGCCCTTTGCTGTCTTGGAGTCACAAACAGACAGCTTCTTATCACAATTTGATCAAGTTTGGGAGAAAGATCTGAAATACGGTTTTATCAGCCTTATCAATTATGGAGCATCATGCAGTTTAAAGAAGGAGATTTAATTTGCAAGAAATGCAGTTCTTCTTTACATGATCACGAACATCTTCTTTTTAATTACCCACCTCAATGGTATGAATCTCATGAAGTTGCTACAAGAGCATATCGCCTAGAACGTCTCCAGTAATATGATCCAGCCTCTAATCAGTATCAAAGATTTCTCAATCTAAGAGGACATCTTGAATTTGCAAGCACATATCGATATGTTTGGTGTGACGGTCGGCGAGTAGTTTGCATTGCTGACGACCTTGCAGAACAAACTACAGTCATACAGCATCCTTTTAAATCTGGACATAATGAATTAAATCAAATCCTCAATGCCTATGAAGATATTTCTTCTGACATTACTGAAAAGTCTCGTGAAGCATTAATCCAGTTATTTCATGGAGAAATGCAAAATAATAACTGGACTGATGAAGATAAAGATGAAGATAATGAGGATGAATAAATGAAGGAATCCGTGCCCGAATAAAGCTTCCGATATTGACACCTATTATCCAGTGAAATAATTACTGCATCCTTATCTTCCAGAAGAAAACCACGTAGTCACGGGTGCACTTATCTAAAGTTCCATCACCACCATTGCCATAAAGCATCTTTATCTATAAAGTACAAAACAAAGACATCCTTATTCATGAAGATAAGAAGCCTACCATGGTTCAAAGGTTCTTATTCAAAGAAAAAGTCAACAATTGCGGCTTGCTCTATGAAGTTATCCAATAACCAACCGTACGGAAACATAACACGTATGCCATTTTGGCCATTCAATTCAGACTCATGGAATCCAGCGCCAGTAACACTACATGCAGTAGCTTCTCAGCATACAGTAAATGAAATGTAAAAACATTTGAAATAAAGTTATAATGAAATGTAAATTCAGTTTGAAATTACTATAAAGAGGCATGTCCAGCTGCTTGTCAAGGCAACAGTTGGAAACTAGTCCAAAAATTCAGTCCATCCATCTCTTCCCATACACCCTCCACCCTTCCGTCCCATTTTAGTATCAGAGCCAAGTTGGCCCCTGGGAGTGTGTCATCAAGTCCACTTGTAATCAGTTTTGATAATCAATAAAGTTGCTCCGTGAGTATTTCTTCACTTATTTTGGTTATGTTGTGCTTTATTGTTGTTATTTAAGGAATTGCTGATTCAGAAGTAAGAGAGTCAAAAGTCTTAATACTTAGTTGTGGGTTTGTTATTATTCAGACATTTTAATCATATTCCGCTCGGAGCGCAGAGGCAGCCATTATTATCACCATTGTTAAGCCGTGTAAAGGCGTTTTAAGGCGTGTTGTTGGTGTGTAAATCCTCAAAGCGTTAGATACTCGTGGTGGATTTGGTTAAAATAACTCGGTAATACAAATTATGACTAAGCTTATTAAGAAGCTTGTACTTTCTTCTTCCTCATCATTAAATTCCTTATCTTCCATGTCTATTAAAAATAGTGAATAAATTAGCTATGATGATTTAGATCAAGTTATTTGTGACTAGGCAATTCCAACTGTTTAAAAACATGAAGTTTACAAAATGGGAAGTTTTCAATTAAAATCAAGTTATAAAATAAAAACTATTGAACGAACTGAATCCATTACTAGCAATATTCAGCATCTTTCTTTAATTAAGCCCCAAGAAATACAAGAATATGCTAAAACATATAATTATATCCATTTTGGCTTGGTGCAAGTTGCTCTAAAGCCTCTAACAAGACTTGGACTGAGAATAGAAGCTCTCACGTATGTTCAAGATACAAAACATAAAAAATTCAGTGATTCATTAATAGGAATGGTTGAATCAAGTTTGGCTAATGGCCCTACTTTCTTCAACTATTTTCCCAATTTCTCTGTTTCTCTTACAGATCTAGGTGCGCATGAAGCCCTCACTTTAACCATCCAGACAAAAGGTTTTTATATGAATCCACATAATCAAAATCTCGCCCTCGTTTATAGAGTTTAATATAAACTTATGAATTCAGTTGTTCCAGACATAGCCTATTCAAATCAAGCAAAAGGTATGACTACCTTATTCCAAACCAATTTAAAAAATAAAGTTAATATTCCCAAACTCATCCAATGGAATGATATTAATTTATCCGGTAAATGGCTTTTAAAAAATGCTCAACCAGAAAAACCTAAAGAAAATCAAGACATTGAAAACATAATTGAACATGAAGATAGAAGCGTTGAAATAAATTTCCAAATAGATTTTCGAAATACAACTCCTACCGTTTATCAACCCTCTAAAAGGTCTTATTCCCATCCTCCTTCTGTTGTAGGAGCTTCCGTATAGGAACCACCTCATAGAAATTTAAGGCCTACAGGACTTGTTTATCCTTCTTATCAAGCCTCTCCTTCTCATACATACAATCCCTCAGAAGCTGATTTCAATATAAATGTTATTGAAAGTTTTGAAATTGATAAAGAAATGTTAAAAAAGAATTTAGCCGCTCATCTTTTGACAAAAGCTTTTTTTAAAAATATTTCTCCAGAACATAAAGACTTCTTAAAAGAAAAGTGGTATAAATATATGTGTGATAATGAAAGAAACATTTATTTCTTTGATTGGCTTAAATTAGCCATGAAGAAAAGATATAATATTAAAGATTTATCCGTAAATATGATAATAAAATTAAGTTCATCATGGATTATAGCTTCAACCAGTTCTTCTCTCCAAAGAACTGAAGAATCTATACATCCACCCCTAGATCAAATTATTTATAAAGACACCTCAACCGTACCCATAAAAGATGTTGCAAAAATCCAAGGAGATAAAGGAAAATCTGCCTTTGTTTACAAATCAGACTTATGTTATGTTCTAGAACAAAATAATTATACAAATATCAACCTTCATACTATTGGTCAATAAACCAATAGAAGTGAAGATAAAGTAGAATCTATTTTCAAAATCCATGCAGCATCCTCTTCTCAAAAAGTAATTAAGACACAAACTTTAGGTTTTCAGGGTGAAATCCTAAGGGATATAAAGTTAGAAAAGAAACCTTTAAAATTTTCTGATGAACTCATTAATCAATTATCACACAGTTTTACTAACATAAAACTTTAAGAAAATAAAGATCAAAAAGCTGAAAAATCTATAAATGTTTTAGGCTCAACTTCTAAAAACTCTAATTCTGACTCCGATTCCGAAGCCATAGATTCTGAAGAAAATTTTCAAGAGGAACATCAAGATGATCAAAACCATCAAGAATCCCTTCAACTCAATAAAATATTTAAAAGACAAAAACCAATTGTTACTACAGTTAAAATAAGAAATTATTATCCACGACCGACTCCAGTTGATCTTCAATTCGAAGAACAAGCTACTTTAAATGGTCTTAAATTTGAAAGCTCATCAATATATGAATGGAGTGTAGACGGATTATCTGAATATCAAATCATCCAAGTATGCCAGCAAATGATGATATATGCTTCTACTATCATAGCTGCCGGTAATGATCACAAACATGCAGCAAATGCAATTGTCCTTGGATTTACTGGACTATTAAATGGCTGGTGGGAAAAATATTTATCAGATATAGAAAGACAAGCTATTCTCAATGCAGTAATAAGAGATCCATCCAGAAATCTTATCATTACCCCTCAAGTACAAATAAGCCCGGATTCCGTTTATATGCTTATTAGCAATATAATTAAACATTTTGTTGGAAATTATATGAATGTAGAAAAAAAATTAAAAACTCAATTAATTAATTTAACATGTCCAACATTTATCTGATTTTCGTTGGTATAAAGATGTTTTCTTATCAAAACTTTATGTAATTGATTGAAGCAATTCCAAATTTTGGAAAGAAAAATTTATATCAGGTCTTCCTAAACTTTTTGCAGAATAGGTTAGAGAGGAATTAATATCCGAAAATTATGGAAATTTGAATTATGCTACGTATACATATGGAGATTTAATCCAAAAAATTAATAAAGTTGGATTTTCATTGTAATGAAATCAAACTCAAATGGCAAATTGAAAATCAAAAAAGAATCAGTAAATATGAACTTGGTCATTTCTGTTATCAATTTGGCATGGAGCCATTAATTAGTCCTTCGTGCCAAAAGAAAAAGAACAATTTAAAAAGAAATTACCAGCAAAGAAAATCTAAACAATTTGCAACACCACGATATTATATGCCCTCACGAGCCTATCATAAAATCTAAATAATTTGCAACACCACGATATTATATGCTGTCACGAAGATATCATAAAAAATCCTGTCATCGCAATTCTTATAAAGAAACAAACAAATCTTTTACAAAAGGAAAACCACCATCTTCTTACCATAAACAAAAACAAAAAGAAATACAGAGCTATAATTGCAAAGAAAAAGGCCATATAGCCCCTGATTACCCACAATTAAAGGTTAAAACCGAAAAGGAAATAAAAACTATTTTAAAGGGATCCTCAGTAACATCAGATACAGACAATTCTTCTGATACATGTCTTTGCAAAATATTTGATAGTGAAATTCAGTATTAATCCGCTTCTTCTTCTTTTTCCGTAAACATGCTCTCTGCTCCTGAAGAATTGGTACTAAAAATGTTTAAAGATCTTAAAGATGAAGAATTAAAAAATAAATATTTCGAAAAAATCCAGACTATAAATAAGGGCAATAAAAAAAGGAAAAGCTACTATACATACTTTACCTGAACAATTTAGTATTAAAACTGTTTTAGACAGATTAAGAGAACAAAATGTTCCTCCTCACCTGACAATTCCAGACCTTCATAAAGAAATTAATAATCAATGGCAGGAAATAAATTTCTTAAAACAAAACTTAATTAAACTTCAAGACCTCAAACAAAGAGTTGAGAATCTTGAATTTCACATACTAAAAAGTTATCAAGAAAATAATGGAAAAATTGAAAATGACGAAGACTATAATGACATTAAAAATCAAGAAAACTTTGATGACAGTTTAAAAATTTTCATAAATTATTTATCCAGAAATCCATTTCAAAAATGGAAAACCCAAGTCACAATTCAGATCAAAAAATTCTCTATTAAGACCCTGTCCTTACTTGATAGTGGCGCAGATGTCAATGTCATGGGGGAAGGATTAATCCCGAGAAAATATTATCTAAAAACAAAAAATAAACTCAATCTAGCTATGGCTAATAAAAAAACTCCTTGTCAAATACAAATTAAATGATGTTTATGTCTGTAAAAACGAAATACACATAAAGACAAATTTCTTTCTAGGAAAGGATTTAGACAATGATGTTATCCTTGGAAATCCTTTTCTACAAATGTTACAGCCTTTTCAAATTGATTCTACAGGCCTTAAAACTGTCATAAATAATAAAGAATTAATTTTTGAATTTGAATAATTAAATCCTGTCTCAAATAAAATCAATCATCCCTCCGATGACTTCATTTCAAATATTGCGATGTAATCCAGATTTCAGTTTTAAGTTCACATTCTTGTCCAGGGTTCCTTTGTCATTATGGCATCAAGTTCTAGCAAAAGCAAAGCCCCTCTTCTTGAATCCAGCTCATCCTCCAGACCAACATCCCAACAAATGACCATTCCTTTTTTCAATCCAGGAGTATCCATCACCTCTCAAGAACTTATCAATGCTCATTGGAGTGCTATCCTTTCCAATAAAAGAAAAAAATACTAGAAAAACCTTATCCAAAATTGTAACCCATATCAAGGATTTAAAAACCCAAATTCTGATTGTCTTAACATCCATCAAAGAGCACTGTTATCTACTTATGCTGATCAAAAAACATCCAGAATCAACCTCCTGGAAAAGGTTAACACAACCCTTCCAAATGATCTTGCTGCAAGGATAAGAGAAAAAACTCTTTCTTGTCAGATCAAGGAGTGCTTAATGTTCAAAGAGCAATATATCAGCCGGGCAACTGGTTTTCCCAAGTTGTTCCTGCCATCACATGCAGTAGACATCTCTTATATCGAGCAAGGCCTAGTCCAAAGATTTTTTTTGTCTAGAGATGATTTTGAATTAATACAGCAGCTCCCTGCAATTGTGCGCCAAGCCCTTCGCAGTCTTGGAGTCACAAACGGACAGCTTCTTATCACAATTTGATCAAGTTTGGGAGAAAGATCTGAAATACGGTTTTATCAGCCTTATCAATTATGGAGCATCATGCAGTTTGAAGAAGGAGATTTAATTTGCAAGAAACGCAGTTCTTCTTTACATGGCCACGAACATCTTCTTTTTAATTATCCACCTCAATGGTATGAATCTCATGAAGTTGCTACAAGAGCATATAGCCTAGAACGTCTCCACCAATATGATCTAGCCTCTATCAGTATCAAAGATTTCTCAATCTAAGAGGACATCTTGAATTTGCAAGCACATATCGATATGTTTGGTGTGACGGTCGGCGAGTAGTTTGCATTGCTGACAACCTTGCAGAACAAACTACAGTCATACAACATCCTTCTAAATCTAGACATAATGAATTAAATGAAATCCTCAATGCCTATCAAGATATTTCTTTTGACATTACTGAAAAGTCTCGTAAAGCATTAATCCAGTTATTTCATGGAGAAATGCAAAATAATAACTGGACTGATGAAGATAAAGATGAAGATAAAGAGGATGAATAAATGAAAGAATCCATGCCCGAATAAAGCTTCCGATATTGACACCTGTTATCTAGTGAAATAATGACTCCATCCTTATCACAAAGCTTCCATAAAAAGACCACGTAGTCACGTGGTACACTGATCTAAATTTCCATCACCACCATTGCCATAAAGCGTCTTTATCTAGAAAGTACAAAACAAGGACATCCCTATTCATGAAGATGAGAAGCTTACCACGGTTCAAAGGTTCTTGGAAAAAGAAAAAGTCAACAAATGCGGCTTGCTACTATGCATCAAAAGGGTTATTCAATAAAAAAAAGTTTGGATCTCTACTGGTGATAACATGTATATCCATACCAGTACGGAAACGTAACACGTATGCCGTCTTGATGATTCAATCCAGACACATGGAATCCAACCACATGCAGCAGCTTACCAGCATACAGTAAATGAAATGTATACACAGACGAAATTATGTTGTAATGAAATGTAAATTCAGTTTGAACATACTATAAATAGACATGTCCAGCTGCTTGTCAAGGCAACAGTTGGAAACCAGTCCTATCCAAAATCCAGTCCATCTCTTCCCTTACACCCTCCACCCTTTCGTCCCATTTTGGTATCATAGCCAAGTTGGCCCTCAGGAGTGCGCATCAAGTCCACCTGTAATCAGTTTTGATTATCAATAAAGTTGCTTTGTGAGTATTTCTTCACTTATTTTTGCTATGTTATGTTTTATTGTTGTTGTTTAAGGAATTACTGATTCATAAGTAAGAGAGTCAAAAGTCTTAATACTTAGTTGTGTATTTGTTATTATTGAGAAATTTTAATCATATTCCGCCTAGAGCACAGAGGTAGCCATTCTTATCGCCGTTGTTAAGCCATGTGAAGGCGTTTTAAGGCATGTTGTTGGTGTGTAAATCCTCAAAGCGTTAGATACTCGTGGTGGATTTGGTTAAAATAACTCGGTAATACAAATTATGGCTAAGCTTATTAAGAAGCTTGTACTTTCTTCTTCCTCATCATCAAATTACTTATCTTCCATGTCTATTAAAAATAGTGAAAAAATTAGCTATGATGATTTAGATCAAGTTATTTGTGACTGGACAATTCTAACTATTCAAAAACATGAAGTTTATAAAATGGGAAGTTTTCAATTAAAATCAAGTTATAAAATAAAAACTATTGAACGAACTGAATCCATTACTAGCAATATTCAGCATCTTTCTTTAATTAAGCCCCAAGAAATACAAGAATACGCTAAAACATATAATTATATCCATTTTGGCTTGATGCAAGTTGCTCTAAAGCCTCTAACAAGACGTGGACTGAGAACAGAAACTCTCATGTATGTTCAAGATACAAGACATAAAAAATTTAGTGATTCATTAATAGGAATGGTTGAATCAAGTTTGGTTAATGGCCCTACTTTCTTCAACTGTTTTCCCAATTTCTCTGTTTCTCTTACAAATCTAGGTGCACATGAAGCCCTTACTTTAGCCATCCAGACAAAAGGTTTTTATATGAATCCTCATAATCAAAATCTCGCCGTCGTTTATAGAGTTTATTATAAACTCATGAATTCAGTTGTTCCAGGCATATTCTATTCTAATCAAGCCAGAGGTATGACTACCTTATTCCAAACCAATTTAAAAAATAAAGTTAATATTCCTAAACTCATCCAATAGAATGATATTAATTTATCCGGTAAATGGCTTTTAGAAAATGCTCAACCAAAAAAATCTAAAGAAAATCAAGACATTGAAAACATAATTGAACATGAAGATGGAAGTGTTGAAATAAATTTCCAAACAGATTTTCGAAATACAACCCCTACAGTTTATCAACCCTCTGAAAGTCTTGTTCTCATCCTTCTTCTGTTGTAGGAGCTTCCATACAGGAACCACCTCATATAAATTTAAGGCCTACAGGACTTGTTTATCCTTCATATCAAGCTTCTCAATCTCATACATACAATCCCTCAGAAGCTGATTTCAATATAAATGTTATGGAAAGTTTTGAAATTGATAAAGAAATGTTAAAAAAGAATTTAGCCGCTTATCCTTTGACAAAAGCTTTCTTTAAATATATTTCTCCAGAACATAAGGACTTCTTAAAAGAAATGTGGTGTAAATATTTGTGTGATAATGAAAGAAACATTTATTTCTTTGATTGGCTTAAATTAGCCATGAAGAAAAGATATAATATTGAAGATTTATCCATAACTATGATAACAAAATTAAGTTCATCGTGGATTATAACTTCAACCAGTTCTTCTCCCCAAAGAACTGAAGAATCTATACATCCACCCCTACATCAAATTATTTATAAAGACACCTTAAAAGATGTTGCAAAAATCCAAGGAGATAAAGGTAAATCGGTCTTTGACTTATGTCATACAAATTCCTCATTTCAGTCTGATAACGCGTATTCTTCTCCTTTGTTCTCCTTAAACGCTCTTTCAGCCCAAGAAGACATGCTTTTAGAAATGTTTAAAGACCTCAAAGAAGAAAAATTAAAAAATGAATATTTTGAGAAAATACAAAAAATAACCAAAGAAAATAAAAAAGAAAAATCTTCTATTCCAAGTGTATCTCAACAGCTTAACATGAAAAATGTATTAAGAAAGCAAAAAGCTCTTCCTCATATATCTCTGCAAGATTTTTATAAAGAAATTAATAATAAAAAGCAAGAACTAAAAGAATTAAAACAAAACTTAACTGAAATTCAAAAACTTAAACAACGTTTGAATCTCGAATTTCAAAAGGATAAAGATAATATAGAGCAACAAGAAAACTTTGAGGGAAAGTTTGTAAATTCTGTAACAAAAAATCCACTCCAACCATGGAAAACTCAAATTACAATTAAAATCAAGAACTTCTCTATTAAAGCACTCTGCTTACTAGATAGTGGCGCAGATGTTAATTTAATCAGAGAAGGATTAGTCCCAACAAAATATTATAAAAAAACCAAAAATAAACTCAGCCTAGCAACTGCTAATAATAAACTTCATATTCATTATAAAGCAAATAATGTCCATATCTGTAAAAATGGAACGTGCATAAAAACTAATTGTCTTTTAGGAAAGAATTTAAATAATGATGTTATCCTTGGGAATCCCTTTCTACAACTTCTACAACCTTTTCAAATTAATTCATCAGGCCTTAAAATGATGAAAGACAATAAAGAATTACTGTTTGATTTTGTTAAGTCAACTCCCATGCAACATATCAATATTATCCAAAATCAAATCTCATATCAAGAAAAACAAATTGCCTATCTTCAAGAAGATCTGAATTCTCTAAGAATAGAAGAAGGGTTACAAAAACCAGAATTTCAAAATGATTTAACACAATTTAAAAAATCTCTTGAAAAAGAATGTTGTTTTGACCTTCCTTTTTCCTTTTGGCACAGGAAACACCACACAGTTTCTCTTCCATATATTGATAATTTTGATCAATCCCAAATTCCTACCAAAGCTCGTCCTATTCAAATGAATAAAGATCTTGTCCAATTATGTACAAAAGAAATCAATGATCTTCTTGACAAAAAGCTTATTCAAAAATCACAATCCCCTTGGAGTTGTGCTGCATTTTACGTCAATAAAGCGCCTGAACAAGAACACGGTGTTCCCTGTCTTGTTATCAATTATAAGCCTTTAAATAAAGTCTTGAAATCCATAAGATATCCAGTGCCAAATAAAACTGATCTAATTAATTGTCTAGCTGATGCCTTCCTTTTTTTCCAAATTTGATCTTAAATCAGGATTTTGGCAAATTCAAATTACCCCCGCAGATAGATATAAAACTGCTTTTACAGTCCCATTTGGCCATTACGAATGGAATGTTATGCCATTTGGCTTGAAAAATGCACCCCCCGAATTTCAAAGAATCATGAATGATATTTTTAATCTATATCAAGATTTTACACTAGTCTATATCGATGACATTCTTGTGTTTTCAAAATCCATTTGTGACCATTGGAAACATTTAAATATTTTCAAAAAAGTTATTATCAAGAATGGACTTGTTTTATGTCAAAAGAAAATGAAGCTTTTTCAAACAGAAATTCAATTTCTTGGTTTTATAATTCAAAAAGGAACTACTTCTCCAATTCAACGAGTCATTAAGTTTGCCTTTCAATTTCCTAATGAAATTCTGAATAAAGAACGATTACAATGTTTTCTTAGATGCCTTAATTACGTCTCTGATTTTTATAAAGATCTTGCAAAGGAAAGAAAATTATTGCAGCTCTGTTTGACAAAACATCCAGCAGAATGGTCACCTGCCCATACAAAAGCTGTCCAAAAAATCAAGCAAAAAGTCAAAAATTTACCTTGCTTAACTATCACTCATCCAGATTTATTAAAAATAGTTCAAACTGATGCCTCTGAAGTAGGTTTTGGTGGCATTCTCCTACAACAAAATGCCCTTGAAAAAGAAGAAATCTTTCGTTTCACATCTGGAACATGGACACCCACGCAACAGAATTATTCAACTATTAAAATGGAAATCCTATCCATAGTAAATACTATAATGAAGTTCCAAAGTGATTTATTAAATAAAAAATTCTTATTAAGAATAGATTGTAAATCTGCTAAAGAAATTTTAGAAAAAGATGTTAAAAATCTTGCTGCTAAGCAAATCTTTGCTCGATGGCAAGCTTTATTAGTTATATTTGATTTTGACATTGAGTATATTGCAGGTAAAAATAATTCCCTTCCTGATTTTTTATCTCGTGAGTTTTTACAGGGACAAAAGAATGAGGCCTCAACAGACTAGACATTTTAGGTCCCCTACGGATAAAGCTTATCCACCTATATCCAGAAAACCCAGTGGTAATTATCTTAAAAGATGGGGAGCAACCCATACTTCCAATATTCCTCAATTTCAAAACCCATCAAGCTCTGCATCCAGAAAACCTCAAGCTTCTCAAAACCAATATTTTATCCCAAAACCACCATTAAGAATGTTTACTTTAAATGACACCTTTTATACAAACACCTTTCCTATGGAACATATTATCCAGACCCTATTCGCTCCAAACCATTTCTTTTTTCAACCTCTTGATTATAAAACTTATGAACAAATCCTTATCCAGACTGGCAGCTGCACTATCGACCATACCGATAGCTCTAAAAACTCATATTTAAACGCTTTACCATCCCATATTAACATCCTATATTCAAAAATCAAGATTATGCATATCCTATCTGCAGATGACTGGGAACAACCTCTTCATATGCCTCAACAGATTGATTTAGACCTTATGTTTAACTATTATGACTATATTTCTACTTGGGAAGCTATTCTCTGTTATGAAAATTCATCCTTCCAGCATTCCGGGTTTATTCAGTTTAAATCCAACTTCCATAAAATACCCATGTGGTTTTTTACACAATTTTGGATACCATTCGGAGCCACTAAAGATCTTCTTCCTCAAACTCTTCTCCCTATTTTTGAATCCTATTCAATATCATATAAAGCCTCTCTCAAATCAGAAGAAAAAAACCTCTACCAATATCTACACCTTGCAACAGAACCTTATATCACCATGCAATTTTATTACAAGCATGAAATCACATGGATCCTGAAATGGAATTTTTATAAACAAATGGACTTCAGTCCACCGGTTCTATCCAGAGTCATGTATATCAAATTTTGGCATCAATTTGATTATACCACAATCCTACAGCAATATTCTGCTGATCAAGCTATAAAGCCATCCTTTTCGGAAATTCTCAGAACTCCAGAAAAAGAGAAAGAACGGCCTTCTCCAACAAGCAATCCAGACAAACAGAAAAATTCTTGTTCAACTTCCACTTCTGCACTTCTTGCAGCGGCAGATCTACTTCAGCTCAAAAAAGATCTCCAAAAAGAAATTATGGAACAAATACAGAAAGAAAGATCCTCTGAAAACTCGCCATTAAGCTTCGGTCAACAGTTACAACATCTTTGGGCTGATGATAATCCCTTTGAGAATATTGCTCCTGAAGCAGATACAGATACAGAAGAGACAAAAAGTGATAATGAAGGATTCATCTCTATTCGAAGAAAAGGAAAAAAATAAAGCCTCGACAATTGTTTAATGCATCCTTATCAAGCAAGTTCCCGTGCCCGAGACTAAGGCCACGTGATACCGATAAAAGCAACCACGTGTTGCCTCGGGACTTATCGACACTTTTCATCCCGATGTCATAAAGCATTAAATATTCAAAAACAAGGACTCAAAAGCCAACAAAAGTGGCTAAAGCCAACATCAAAAGCTCCTTTTGTATAAAGTAAAGAGTAAAAGCTGAAGAAAATACAAGATATGGGAAAATTATCAAGTATGAAGACAAAAACATTTCATCTCCGATGTAAACACGTGAACACGTGTCAAAAACTTGTAAAGTTATACTTCAAGAGAGTGCCACATACAGTACCATGGATATTTTACAGCAGAAAAGAAGAATCATGCAAGCAGTCTTACAGTATCGAACATTAAATTCAACGTGAACATGAATAGCAAATGAAATGTAGATGCAAGTGCAATCCAAGTGAAATGAAATGTAATTCAGTTTAGAGTCACTATAAATAGACACATCCGACTATGTGTAAATCCAACAGTTGGAAACCAGTCCAAAAATTCAGTCCATCCATCTCTTCCCATACACCCTCCACCCTGGAGGGTATCAGAGCCAAGTTGGCCCCCGGGAGTGTGTCATCAAGTCCACTTGTAATCAGTTTTGATTATCAATAAAGTTGCTTTGTGAGTATTTTTTAACTTATTTTTGTTATGTTGTGTTTTACTGTTGTTGTTTAAGGAATTGCTGATTCGGAAGTAAGAGAGTCAAAAGTCTTAATACTTAGTTGTGTGTTTGTTATTATTGAGAAATTTTAATCATATTCTGCCCGGAGCGCAGAGGTAGCCATTCTTATCGCCGTTGTTAGGCCGTGTGAAGGCGTTTTAAGGCGTGTTGTTGGTGAGTAAATCCTCAAAGCGTTAGATACTCATGGTGGATTTGGTTAAAATAACTCGGTAATACAAATTATGGCTAAGCTTATTAAGAAGCTTGTACTTTTTTCTTCCTCATCACCAAATTCCTTATCTTTCATGTCTATTAAAAATAGTGAAGAAATTAGCTATGATGATTTAGATCAAGTTATTTGTGACTGGACAATTCCAACTGTTCAAAAACATGAAGTCAGAGGTATGACTACCTTATTCCAAACCAATTTAAAAAATAAAGTTAATATTCCCAAACTCATCCAATGGAATGATATTAATTTATCCGGTAAACGGCTTTTAGAAAATGCTCAACCAGAAAAACCTAAAGAAAATCAAGACATTGAAAACATAATTGAACATGAAGATGGAAGTGTTGTAATAAATTTCCAAATAGATTTTCGAAATACAACCCCTACAGTTTATCAACCCTCTAAAAAGTCTTATTCTCATCCTCCTTCTGTTGTAGGAGCTTCCATATAGGAACCACCTCATATAAATTTGAGGCCTACAGGACTTGTTTATCTTTCCTATCAAGCTTCTCCATCTCATACATACAGTCCCTCAGAAGCTGATTTCAATATAAATGTTATTGAAAGTTTTGAAATTGATAAAAAAAAATGTTAAAAAAGAATTTAGCTGCTCATCCTTTGACAAAAGCTTTCTTTAAAAATATTTCTCCAGAACATAAAGACTTCTTAAAAGAAAAGTGGTATAAATATATGTGTGATAATGAAAGAAACATTTATTTCTTTGATTGGCTTAAATTAGCCATGAAGAAAAGATATAATATTAATGATTTATCCATAAATATGATAAAAAAATTAAGTTCATCATGGATTATAGCTTCAACCAGTTTTTCTCCCCAAAGAACTGAAGAATCTGTACATCCACCCCTACATCAAAATAATTTATAAAGACACCTCAGCCGTACCCATAAAAGATGTTGCAAAAATCTAAGGAGATAAAGGAAAATCTGAATTTGTTTACAAATCAGACTTATGTCATGTGCTAGAACAAAATAATTATACAAATATAAACCTTCACACTATTGGTCAACAAACCAATAGAATTGAAGATAAAGTAGAATCTATTTTCAAAATCACTGAAGCATCCTCTTCTCAAAAAGTAATTAAGACACAAACTTTAGGTTTTCGGGGTGAAATCCTAAGGGATATAAAGTTAGAAAAGAAACCTTTAAAATTTTCTGATGAACTCATTAATCAACAATCACACAGTTTTACTAACATAAAACTTCAAGAAAATAAAGATCAAAAAGCAGAAAAATCTATAAATGTTTTAGGCTCAACTTCTAAAAACTGTAATTCTGGCTCCAATTCCGAAGTCATAGATTGTGAGGAAAATTCTCAAGAGGAACATCAAGATGATCAATACCATCAAGAATCTCTTCAACTCAATAAAATATTTAAAAGACAAAAACCAATTGTTACTACAGCTAAAACAAAAAATTATTATCCACGACCAACTCTAGTTGATCTTCAATTCGAAGAACAAGCTACTTTAAATGGTCTTAAATTTGAAAGCTCATCAATATATGAATGGAGTGTAGACGGATTATCTAAATATCAAATCATCCAAGTATGCCAGCAAATGATGATATATGCTTGTACTATCATAGCTGCCGGTAATGATCACAAACATGCAGCAAATGCAGTTGTCCTTGGATTTACTGGACAATTAAATGGTTGGTGGGAAAAGTATTTATCAGATATAGAAAGACAAGCTATTCTAAATGCCGTAAAAAGAGATCCATCCGGAAACCCTATCATTACTCCGCGTCGACAAATGATCTCTGATTCCGTTTATATGCTTATTAGCAATACAATTAAACATTTTGTTGGAAATTATATGAATGTATAAGAAAAATTAAAAACTCAATTAATTAATTTATCATGCCCAACATTATCTGATTTTTGTTGGTATAAAGATGTTTTCTTATCAAAACTTTATACAATTGATTCAAGCAATTCGGAATTCTGGAAGGAAAAATTTATATCAGGTCTTCCTAAGCTTTTTGCAGAAAAGGTTAGAGAAAAATTGATATCTGAAAATTATGGAAATTTGAATTATGCCACGTATACCTATGGAGATCTAATCCAAAAAATTAATCAAGTTGGCTTTTCATTATGTAATGAGTTCAAACTCAAACGGCAAATTGAAAATAAAAAAAGAATCAATTAATATGAACTTGGTGATTTCTGTTATCAATTTGGTATGGACACATTAATTAGTCCTTCAAGCCAAAAGAAAAAGCAAAATATAACTAGAAATTATCAAAAAAGAAAATCTAAACAATTTTCAACACCACGATATTACATGACCTTAAGAAGATATCATAAAAAATCCTTTCATCGAAATCCTTATAAAGAATTAAACAAATCTTATACAATAGAAAAACCATCTTCTTCTCACCATAAACAAAAACAAAAAGAAATATAGTGCTATAATTGCAAAAAAAAAAGGCCATATAGCCCCTGATTGCCCACTATTAAAGGTTAAAACCGAAAAGGAATTAAAAACTATTTTAAAAGGATCCTCAGTAACATCAGATACAGATAATTCTTCTGATACATGTCATTGCAAAATATTTGATAGTGAAATTCAATATGAATCCATGTCATTGCAAAATATTTGATAGTGAAATTCAATATGAATCTGCCGCTTCTTCTTTATCCTTAAACATGCTCTCTGCCCCAGAAGAATTGGTATTAGAAATGTTTAAAGATCTTAAAGATGAAGACTTAAAAAATAAATATTTTGAAAAAATCCAAACCATAAATAAAGGCAATAAAAAAGGAAAAGCTACCATACAAACTCTCCTGGAACAATTTAGCATTAAAACTGTACTTGACAGATTACGAGAACAAAATGTTCCTCCTCACCTGACAATTTCAGACCTTCATAAAGAAATTAATAATCAAAGGCAAGAAATAAATTTCTTAAAACAAAACTTAATTGAACATCAAGACCTCAAACAAAGAGTTGAGAATCTTGAATTTCACATACTAAAAACTTATCAAGAAAATAATGGAAAAATTGAAAATGACGAAGACTATAATGACATTGAAAATCAAGAAAACTTTGACGACAGTTTAAAAAATTTCATAAATTCTTTATCCAGCAATCCATTTCAAAAATGGAAAACCCAAGTCACAATTCAGATAAAAAAATTCTCTATTAAAACCCTGTGCTTACTTGATAGTAGCGCAGATGCCAATGTCATAAGGGAAGGATTAATCCTGAGAAAATATTATCTAAAAACAAACAATAAACTCAATCTAGCTACGGCTAATAAAAAAACTCCTTATCAAATACAAATTAAATGATGTTTATGTCTTTAAAAACGAAATACACATAAAGACAAATTTCTTTCTAGGAAAGGATTTAAACAATGATGTTATCCTTGGAAATCCTTTTCTACAAATGTTACAGCCTTTTCAAATTGATTCTACAGGCCTTACAACTGTCATAAATAATAAAGAATTACTTTTTGAATTTGAATAATTAAATCCAGTCTCAAATAAAATCAATCATCCCTCTGATGACTTCATTTCAAATATTGCCATGTAATCCAGATTTCAGTTTTAAGTTCACATTCTCCTCCAGGGTTCCTTTGTCATTATGGCATCAAGTTCTAGCAAAAGCAAAGCCCCTCTTCTTGAATCCAGCTTTTCCTCCAAACCAACATCCCAACAAATGACCATTCCTTTTTTCAATCCAGGAGTATCCATCACCTCTCAAGAACTTATCAATGCTCATTGAAGTGCTATCATTTCCAATAAAAGAAAAAATACTAGAAAAACCTTATCCAAAATTGTAACCCATATCAAAGATTTAGAAACCCAAATTATGATGTGTCATAACATCCATCAAAGAGCACTGTTATCTACTTATGCTGATCAAAAAACATCTAGAATCAACCTCCTGGAAAAGGTTAACATAACCCTTCCAGATGATCTTGCTGCAAGAATAAGAGAAAAAACTCTTTCTTGTCAGATCAAGGAGCGCTTAATGTTCAAAGCGCAATATATCAGCTGGGCAACTGGTTTTCCCAAGTTGTTCCTGCCATCACATGCAGTAGACATCTCTTATATCGAGCAAGGCCTAGTCCAAAGATTTTCTTTATCCAGAGATGATTTTGAATTAATACAGCAGCTCCCTGCAATTGTGCGCCATGCCCTTCGCAGTCTTGAAGTCACAAACAAACAGCTTCTTATCACAATTTGATCAAGTTTGGGAGAAAGATCTGAAATACGGTTTTATCAGCCTCATCAATTATGGAGCATCATGCAGTTTGAAGAAGGAGATTTAATTTGCAAGAAATGCAGTTCTTCTTTACATGATCATAAACATCTTCTTTTTAATTATCCACCCCAATGGTATGAATCTCATGAAGTTGCTACAAGAGCATATAGCCTAGAACGTCTGCAGCAATATGATCCAGCCTCGGATCAATATCAAAGATTTCTCAATCTAAGGGGACATCTTGAATTTTCAAGCACATATAGATATGTTTGGTGTGACGGTCGGCGAGTAGTTTGCATTGCTGACGACCTTGCAGAACAAACTACAGTCATACAACATCTTTTTAAATCTAGACATAATGAATTACATCAAATCCTCAATGCCTATGATGATATTTCTTTTGACATTACTGAAAAGTCTCGTGAAGCATTAATCCAGTTATTTCACGGAGAAATGCAAAATAATAATTGGACTAATGAAGATAAAGATGAAGATAAAGATGATGAATAAATGAAAGAATCCTTGCCCGAATAAAGCTTCCGATATTGACACCTGTTATCCAGTGAAATAATTACTGCATCCTTATCACAAAGCTTCCAGAAGAAGACCTTGTAGTCACGTGGTGCACTTATCTAAATTTCCATCACCACCATTGCCATAAAGCGTCTTTATCTATAAAGTACAAGGACATCCCTATTCATGAAGATGAGAAGCTTACCACGGTTCAAAGGTTCTTGGAAAAAGAAAAAGTCAACAAATGCGGCTTGCTACTATGTATCAAAAAGGTTATCCAATAAAAATAACTTTTGATCTCTACTGGTGCTAACATGCATATCCATAACCGTACGGAAACGTAACACGTATGCCATCTTGCCACTTCAATTCAAACTCATGGAATCCAGTGCCAGCAACACTACCTGCAGCAGCTTATCTGCATACAGTAAATGAAATGTAAACACATTTGAAATCAAGTTGTAATGAAATGTAAATTAAGTTTGAAATTGCTATAAAGAGGCATGTCCAGCTGCTGGGCAAGGCAACAGTTGGAAACTAGTCCTATCCAAAATCCAGTCCATCTCTTCCCATACACCCTCCACCCTTCCGTCCCATTTTGGTATCAAAGCCAAGTTGGCCCCCGGGAGTGTGTCATCAAGTCCACTTGTAATTAGTCTTTATTGTTATTGATAAAGTAGCTTTGTGAGTATTTCTTCACTTATCTCTGTTATGTTGTGCTTTATTGTTGTTGTTTAAGGAATTGCTGATTCAGAAGTAAGAGTCAAATGTCTTAATACTTAGTTGTGTGTTTGTTATTATTGAGAAATTTTAATCATATTCCTCCCGGAGCGTAGAGGTAGCCATTGTTATCGCCGTTGTTAAGCCGTGTGAAGGCGTTTTAAGGCATGTTGTTGGTGTGTAAATCCTCAAAGCATTAGATACTTGCGGTGGATTTGGTTAAAATAACTCGGTAATACAAATTATGGCTAAGCTTACTAAGAAGTTTGTACTTTCTTCTTCCTCATCATTAAATTCCTTATCTTCCATGTCAATTAAAAATAGTGAAGAAATTAACTATGATGATTTAGATCAAGTTATTTGTGACTGGACAATTCCAACTATTCAAAAACATGAAGTTTATAAAATGGGAAGTTTTCAATTAAAATCAAGTTATAAAATAAAAATTATTGAATGAACTGAATCCATTACTAGCCATATTCAGCATCTTTCTTTAATTAAGCCCCAAGAAATACAAGAATATGCTAAAACATATAATTATATCCATTTTGGCTTGGTGCAAGTTACTCTAAAGCCTCTAACAAGACTTGGACTGAGAACAGAAGCTCTCATGTATGTTCAAGATACAAGACATAAAAAATTCAGGGATTCATTACTAGGAATGGTTGAATCAAGTTTGGCTAATGGCCCTACTTTCTTCAATTGTTTTCCCAATTTCTCTGTTTCTCTTATAGATCCAGGTGCACATGAAGCCCTCACTTTAGCCATCCAGACAAAAGGTTTTGATATGAATCCTCATAATCAAAATCTCGCCCTCGTTCATAGAGTTTATTATAAACTCATCCAATTGAATGATTTTAATTTATCAGGTAAATGGCTTTTAGAAAATGCTCAACCAGAAAAATCTAAAGAAAATCAAGACATTGAAAACATAATTGAACATGAAGATGGAAGTGTTGAAATAAATGTCCAAAAAGATTTTCAAAATACAAACCCTACAGTTTATCAACCCTCTAGAAAGTCTTATTCTCATCCTCCTTCTATTGTAGGAGCTTCCATACAGGAACCACCTCATATAAATTTAAGGCCTACAGGACTTGTTTATCCTTCTTATCAAGCTTCTCCATCTAATACATACAATCCCTCAGAAGCTGATTTCACTATAAATGTTATTGAAAGTTTTGAAATTGATAAAGAAATGTTAAAAAAGAATTGGGCCGCTCATCTTTTGACAAAAGCTTTCTTTAAGAATATTCCTCCAGAACATAAAGACTTCTTAAAAGAAAAGTGGTATAAATATATGTGTGATAATGAAAGAAACATTTATTTCTTTGATTGGCTTAAATTAGCCATGAAGAAAAGATATAATATTGAAGATTTATCCATAAATATGATAACAAAATTAAGTTCATCATGGATTATAACTTCAACCAATTCTTCTCCCCAAAGAACTGAAGAATCTATACATCCACCCCTACATTAAATTATTTATAAAGACACCTCAGCTGTACCCATAAAAGATTTTGCAAAAATCCAAGGAGATAAAGGAAAATCTGGCTTTGTTTACAAATCAGACTTATGTCATGATCTAGAACAAAATAATTATACAAATATCAACCTTCATACTATTGGTCAACAAACCAATAGAATTGAAGACAAAGTAGAATCTATTTTCAAAATCCATGAAACATCCTCTTTTTAAAAAGTAATTAAGATACAAACTTTAGGTTTTCAGGGTGAAATCCTAAGGGATATAAAGTTAGAAAAGAAACCTTTAAAATTTTCTGATGAACTCATTAATCAACAATCACAGAGTTTTACTAAGATAAAACTTCAAGAAAATAAAGATCAAAAAGCCAAAAAATCTATAAATGTTTTAGGCTCAACTTCTAAAAACTGTAATTCTGGCTCCGATTCCGAAGCCATAGGTTCTAAAGAAAATTCTCAAGAGGAACATCAAGATGATCAAAACCATCAAGAATCCCTTTAACTCAATAAAATATTTAAAAGACAAAAACCAATTGTTACTACAGCTAAAACAAGAAATTATTATCCACGAGCGACTCTAGTTGATCTTCAATTCGAAGAATAAGCTACTTTAAATGGTCTTAAATTTGAAAGCTCATCAATATATGAATGGAGTGTAGACGGATTATCTGAATATCAAATCATCCAAGTATGCCAACAAATGATGATATATGCTTCTACTATCATAGCTGCCGGTAATGATCACATACATGCAGCAAATGCAGTTGTCCTTGGATTTACTGGACAATTAAATGGATGGAGGGAAAAATATTTATCAGATATAGAAAGACAAGCTATTCTAAATGAAGTAAAAAGAGATCCATCCAGAAATCCTTTCATTACCCCTCAAGGAGAAATGATCCCTGGTTCCGTTTATATGCTTATTAGCAATATAATTAAACATTCTGTTGGAAATTATATGAATGTAGAAGAAAAATTAAAAACTCAATTAATTAATTTATCATGCCCAACATTATCTGATTTTCGTTGGTATAAAGATATTTTCTTATCAAAACTTTATACAATTGATTCAAATAATTCAGAATTCTGGAAAGAAAAATTTATATTAGGTCTTCCTAAACTTTTTGCAGAAAAGGTTAGAGAAGAGTTAATATCCGAAAATTATGGAAATTTGAATTATGCTATCTATACATATGGAGATTTAATCCAAAAAATTAATAAAGTTGGATTTTCATTGTGTAATGAAATCAAACTCAAACGGCAAATTAAAAATCAAAAAAGAATCAGTAAATATGAACTTGGTGACTTCTGTTATCAATGTGGCATAGAGCCATTAATTAGTCCTTCGAGCCAAAAGAAAAAGAACAATTTAAAAGGAAATTACCAGCAAAGAAAATCTAAACAATTTGCAACACCACGATATTATATGCCCTCACGAAGATATCACAAAAAATCCTTTCATCGCAATCCTTATAAAGAAACAAACAAATCTTTTATAAAAGAAACCATCTTCTTCTTACCATAAACAGAAACAAAAAGAAATACAGTGCTATAATTGCAAAGAAAAAGGCCATATAGCCCCTGATTGCCCACAATTAAAGGTTAAAACCAAAAAGGAATTAAAAACTAGTTTAAAAGGATCCTCAGTAACATCAGATACAGACAATTCTTCTGATATATGTCATTGCAAAATATTTGATAGTGAAATTTAGTATGAATCGGCCTCTTCCTCTTTATCCTTAAACATGCTCTCTGCCCCAGAAGAATTGGTATTAGAAATGTTTAAAGATCTTAAAGATGAAGACTTAAAAAATAAATATTTTGAAAAAATCCAAACCATAAATAAAGGCAATAAAAAAGGAAAAGCTACAATACATACTTTACTTGAACAATTTAGTAGTAAAACTGTACTAGATAGATTAGGAGAACAAAATGTTCCTCCTCACTTGACAATTCCTGATCTTCATAAAGAAATTAATAATCAAAGGCAAGAAATAAATTTCTTAAAACAAAACTTAATTGAACTTCAAGACCTCAAACAAAGAGTTGAGAATCTTGAATTTCACATACTAAAGACTTATCAAGAAAATAATGGAAAAATTGAAAATGACGAAGACTATAATGACATTGAAAATCAAGAAAACTTTGACGATAGTTTAAAAATTTTCATAAATTCTTTATTCAGAAATCCATTTCAAAAATGGAAAACCCAAGTCACAATTCAGATCAAAAAATTCTCTGTTAAGACCCAGTGCTTACTTGATAGTGGCGCAGATGTCAATGTCATAAGGGAAGGATTAATCCAAGAAAATATTATCTAAAAACAAAAAATAAACTCAATCTAGCTACGGTTAATAAAAAAATCCTTATCAAATACAAATTAAATGATGTTTATGTCTGTAAAAATGAAATACACATAAAGACAAATTTCTTTCTAGGAAAGGATTTAAACAATGATGTTATCCTTGGAAATCCTTTTCTACAAATGTTACAGCCTTTTCAAATTGATTCTACAGGCCTTACAACTGTCATAAATAATAAAGAATTACTTTTTGAATTTGAATAATTAAATCCAGTCTCAAATAAAATCAATCATCCCTCTGATGACTTCATTTCAAATATTGCGATGTAATCCAGATTTCAGTTTTAAGTTCACATTCTTCTCCAGGGTTCCTTTGTCATTATGGCATCAAGTTCTAGCAAAAGCAAAGCCCCTCTTCTTAAATCCAGCTTTTCCTCCAAACCAACATCCCAACAAATGACCATTCCTTTTTTCAATCCAGGCGTATCCATCACCTCTCAAGAACTTATCAATGCTCATTGGAGTGCTATCCTTTCCAACAAAAGAAACAATAATAGAAAAACCGTATCCAAAATTGTAACCCATATCAAAGATTTAGAAATCCAAATTCTGATGTGTCATAACATCCATCAAAGAGCACTGTTATCTACTTATGCTGATGAAAAAACATCCAGAATCAACCTCCTGGAAAATGTTAACACAACCCTTCCGGATGATCTTGCTGCAAGGATAAGAGAAAAAACTCTTTCTTGTCAGATCAAGGATCGCTTAATGTTCAAAGCACAATATATCAGCTGGGCAACTGGTTTTCCCAAGTTGTTCTTGCCATCACATCCAATAGACATCTCTTATATCGAGCAAGGCCTAGTCCAAAGACTTTCTTTATCTAGAGGTGATTTTGAATTAATACAGCAGCTCCCTGCAATTGTGTGCCATGCCCTTCGCAGTCTTGGAGTCACAAACAGATGGCTTCTTATCGCAATTTCATCAAGTTTGGGAGAAAGATCAGAAATACGGTTTTAACAGCCTTATCAATTATGGAGCATCATGCAGTTTGAAGAAGGAGATTTAATTTGCAAGAAATGCAGTTCTTCTTTACATGATCACGAACATCTTCTTTTTAATTATCCACCTCAATGGTATGAATCTCATGAAGTTGCTACAAGAGCATATAGCCTAGAACGTCTCCAGCAATATGATCCAGCCTCTGATCAGTATCAAAGATTTCTCAATCTAAGAGGACATCTTGAATTTGCAAGCACATATCGATATGTTTGGTGTGACGGTCGGCGAGTAGTTTGCATTGCTGACGGCCTTGCAGAACAAACTACAGTCATACAGCATCCTTCTAAATCTGAACATAATGAATTAAATTAAATCCTCAATGCCTATGGTATCAAAGCCAAGTTAGCCCCCGGGAGTGTGTCATCAAGTCCACCTGTAATCAGTTTTGATTATCAATAAAGTTGCTTTGTAAGTATTTCTTCACTTATTTTGGTTATGCTTTACTGTTGCTATTTAAGGAATTGCTGATTCAGAAGTAAGAGAGTCAAAAGTCTTAATACTTAGTTGTGTGTTTGTTATTAATGAGAAATTTTAATCATATTCCGCCCGGAGCGCAGAGTTAGCCAATGTTATCGCCGTTGTTAAGCCGGGTGAAGGCGTTTTAAGGCATGTTGTTGGTGTGTAAATCCTCAAAGCATTAGATACTCGTGGTGGATTTGGTTCAAATAACTTGATAATACAAATTATGGCTAAGCGTATTAAGAAGCTTGTACTTTCTTCATCCTTATCATCAAATTCCTTATCTTCCATGTCTATTAAAAATAGTGAAGAAATTAGCTATGATGATTTAGATCAAGTTATTTATGACTGGACAATTCCAACTGTTCAAAAACATGAAGTTTATTAAATGGGAAGTTTTCAATTAAAATCAAGTTATAAAATAAAAACTATTGAACGAACTGAATCCATTACTAGCCATATTCAGCATCTTTCTTTAATTAAGACCCAAGAAATACAAGAATTTGCTAAAACATATAATTATATCCATTTTGGCTTGGTGCAAGTTGCTCTAAAGCCTCTAACAAGACTTGGACTGAGAATAGAAGCTCTCATGTATGTTCAAGACACAAGACATAAAAAATTCAGTGATTCATTAATAGGAATGGTTGAATCAAGTTTGGCTAATGGGCCTACTTTCTTCAACTGTTTTCCCAATTTCTCTGTTTCTCTTACAAATCCAGGTGCACATGAAGCCCTCACTTTAGCCATCCAAATAAAAGGTTTTGATATGAATCCTCATAATCAAAATCTCGCCCTCGTTTATAGGGTTTATTATAAACTTATGAATTCAGTTGTTCTAGGCATAGCCTATTCAAATCAAGCAAAAGGTATGACTACCTTATTCCAAACCAATTTAAAAAATAAAGTTAATATTCCCAAACTCATCCAATGGAATGATATTAATTTATCCGGTAAATGGCTTTTAAAAAATGCTCAACCAGAAAAACCTAAAGAAAATCAAGACATTGAAAACATAATTGAACATGAAGATGGAAGCGTTGAAATAAATTTCCAAACAGATTTTTGAAATACAACTCCTACCGTTTATTAACCCTCTAAAAATTCTTATTCTCATCCTCCTTCTGTTGTAGGAGCTTCCATACAGGAACCACCTCATATAAATTCGAGGCCTACAGGACTTGTTTATCCTTCTTATCAAGCTTCTCCATCTCATACATACAATCCCTCGGAAGCTGATTTCAATATAAATGTTACTGAAAGTTTTGAAATTGATAAAGAAATGTTAAAAAAGAATTTAGCCGCTCATCCTTTGACAAAAGCTTTCTTCAAAAATGTTTCTCCAGAACATAAAGACTTCTTAAAAGAAAAGTGGAATAAATATATGTGTGATAATGAAAGAAACATTTATTTCTTTGATTGGCTTAAATTAGCCATGAAGAAAAGATATAATATTAATGATTTATCCATAAATATGATAAAAAAATTAAGTTCATCATGGATTATAGCTTCAACCAGTTTTTCTCCCCAAAGAACTGAAGAATCTGTACATCCACCCCTACATCAAATTATTTATAAAGACACCTCAGCCGTACCCATAAAAGATGTTGCAAAAATCTAAGGAGATAAAGGAAAATCTGAATTTGTGTACAAATCAGACTTATGTCATGTGCTAGAACAAAATAATTATACAAATATAAACCTTCATACTATTGGTCAACAAACCAATAGAATTGAAGATAAAGTAGAATCTATTTTCAAAATCACTGAAGCATCCTCTTCTCAAAAAGTAATTAAGACACAAACTTTAGGTTTTCGGGGTGAAATCCTAAGGGATATAAAGTTAGAAAAGAAACCTTTAAAATTTTCTGATGAACTCATTAATCAACAATCACACAGTTTTACTAACATAAAACTTCAAGAAAATAAAGATCAAAAAACAGAAAAATCTATAAATGTTTTAGGCTCAACTTCTAAAAACTGTAATTCTGGCTCCAATTCCGAAGTCATAGATTGTGAGGAAAATTCTCAAGAGGAACATCAAGATGATCAATACCATCAAGAATCTCTTCAACTCAATAAAATATTTAAAAGACAAAAACCAATTGTTACTACAGCTAAAACAAAAAATTATTATCCACGACCAACTCTAGTTGATCTTCAATTCGAAGAACAAGCTACTTTAAATGGTCTTAAATTTGAAAGCTCATCAATATATGAATGGAGTGTAGACGGATTATCTAAATATCAAATCATCCAAGTATGCCAGCAAATGATGATATATGCTTGTACTATCATAGCTGCCGGTAATGATCACAAACATGCAGCAAATGCAGTTGTCCTTGGATTTACTGGACAATTAAATGGTTGGTGGGAAAAATATTTATCAGATATAGAAAGACAAGCTATTCTAAATGCCGTAAAAAGAGATCCATCCGGAAACCCTATCATTACTCCGCGTCGACAAATGATCTCTGATTCCGTTTATATGCTTATTAGCAATACAATTAAACATTTTGTTGGAAATTATATGAATGTATAAGAAAAATTAAAAACTCAATTAATTAATTTATCATGCCCAACATTATCTGATTTTTGTTGGTATAAAGATGTTTTCTTATCAAAACTTTATACAATTGATTCAAGCAATTCGGAATTCTGGAAGGAAAAATTTATATCAGGTCTTCCTAAGCTTTTTGCAGAAAAGGTTAGAGAAAAATTGATATCTGAAAATTATGGAAATTTGAATTATGCCACGTATACCTATGGAGATCTAATCCAAAAAATTAATCAAGTTGGCTTTTCATTATGTAATGAGTTCAAACTCAAACGGCAAATTGAAAATAAAAAAAGAATCAATTAATATGAACTTGGTGATTTCTGTTATCAATTTGGTATGGACACATTAATTAGTCCTTCAAGCCAAAAGAAAAAGCAAAATATAACTAGAAATTATCAAAAAAGAAAATCTAAACAATTTTCAACACCACGATATTACATGACCTTAAGAAGATATCATAAAAAATCCTTTCATCGAAATCCTTATAAAGAATTAAACAAATCTTATACAATAGAAAAACCATCTTCTTCTCACCATAAACAAAAACAAAAAGAAATATAGTGCTATAATTGCAAAAAAAAAAGGCCATATAGCCCCTGATTGCCCACTATTAAAGGTTAAAACCGAAAAGGAATTAAAAACTATTTTAAAAGGATCCTCAGTAACATCAGATACAGATAATTCTTCTGATACATGTCATTGCAAAATATTTGATAGTGAAATTCAATATGAATCTGCCGCGTCTTCTTTATCCTTAAACATGCTCTTTGCCCCAGAAGAATTGGTATTAGAAATGTTTAAAGATCTTAAAGATGAAGACTTAAAAAATAAATATTTTGAAAAAATCCAAACCATAAATAAAGGCAATAAAAAAGGAAAAGCTACAATACATACTTTACTTGAACAATTTAGTAGTAAAACTGTACTAGACAGATTACGAGAACAAAATGTTCCTCCTCACCTGACAATTTCAGACCTTCATAAAGAAATTAATAATCAAAGGTAAGAAATAAATTTCTTAAAACAAAACTTAATTGAACTTCAAGACCTCAAACAAAGAGTTGAGAATCTTGAATTTCACATATTAAAAACTTATCAAGAAAATAATGGAAAAATTGAAAATCACGAAGACTATAATGACATTGAAAATCAAAAAAACTTTGTTGATAGTTTAAAAAATTTCATAAATTCTTTATCTAGAAATCCATTTCAAAAATGGAAAACCCAAGTCACAATTCAGATCAAAAAATTCTCTATTAAGACCCTGTGCTTACTTGACAGTGGCGCAGATGTCAATGTCATAAGAGAAGGATTAATCCCGAGAAAATATTATCTAAAAACAAAAAATAAACTCAATCTAGCTACGGCTAATAAAAAACTCCTTATCAAATACAAATTAAATGATGTTTATGTCTGTAAAAATGAAATACACATAAAGACAAATTTCTTTATAGAAAAGGATTTAAACAATGATGTTATCCTTGGAAATCCTTTTCTACAAATGGTACAGCCTTTTCAAATTGATTCTACAGGCCTTAAAACTGTCATAAATAATAAAAAATTAAAATTTGAATTTGAATAATTAAATCCAGTCTCAAATAAAATCAATCATCCCCCTGAAAACTTCATTTCAAATATTGCCATGTAATCCAAATTTCAGTTTTAAGTTCACATTCTTCTCCAGGGTTCCTTTGTCATTATGGCATCAAGTTCTAGCAAAAGCAAAGCCCCTCTTCTTGAATCCAGCTCTTCCTCTAAACCAACATCCCAACAAATGACCATTCCTTTTTTCAATCCAGGAGTATCCATCACCTCTCAAGAACTTATCAATGCTCATTGGAGTGCTATCCTTTCCAATAAAAGAAAAAATACTAGAAAAACCTTATCCAAAATTGTAACCCATATCAAGGATTTAGAAACCCAAATTCTAATGTGTCATAACATCCATCAAAGAGCACTGTTATCTACTTATGCTGATGAAAAAAATCCAGAATCAACCTCCTAGAAAAGGTTAACACAACCCTTCCAGATGATCTTGCTGCAAGGATAAAAGAAAAAACTTTCTTGTCAGTTCAAGGAGCGCTTAATGTTCAAAGCGCAATATATCAGCTAGGCAACTGGTTTTCCCAAGTTGTTCATGCCATCACATGCAGTAGACATCTCTTATATCGAGCAAGGCCTAGTCCAAAGATTTTCTTTATCCAAAGATGATTTTGAATTAATACAGCAGCTCCCTGCAATTGTGCGCCATGCCCTTCGTAGTCTTGGAGTCACAAATAGACAGCTTCTTATCACAATTTCATCAAGTTTGGGAGCAAGATCTAAAATACGGTTTTATCAACCTTATCAATTATGGACCATCATGCAGTTTGAAGAAGGACATCATCAGACCGCTTTGATACCAAAATGGGACGGAAGGGTGGAGGGTGTATGGGAAGAGATGGATGGACTGAATTTTTGGACTGGTTTCCAACTGTTGCCCGTGCAAGAGGCTACATAGGCCTATTTATAGTAATTACAAACTGAATTTACATTTCATTACAAGTGTCTGTCATCTGGATTTTCATTTCATTTGCTGTATATCCGTAAATGATGCAGGTGGTGCTGTCACTGGATTTGATCTGTCTGACAAAAGTTTCACTGTATTGAAGCATGTGGCATACGTGGAGTATGGCCTTACAAATCTCGGTAAAAGAGGTGATCTAAATGCTTTATGTAGGATAGCCTAGGTGTAGGCTTTGACTTTTGCTCATTAATTAATGCAAAGAATTTTTATATGTGATAAGCTTTAGCTTTAGTCGTTTTCTTTGACTTTGTTGCACTTGTTTCTTGAATTTTTAATTCAAAGAGGCTTGATGCAGTCCGGATGAAAAGTGCCGATAAGTCCCAAAGCAACACATGGTTGCTTTCTAGATGACTGTTGGAGATCTACATAAGTGCATCAAGATACTTTGTGGAAACTTGAGTAGCATTGAATTGCATACGTCTGGAGGAAAGGAAGCTTTATTCTTGCAAGGGTGCTGTCATCTCTGCAGTATTTTCTGCTTCATCATTCCAGTAAATCCAAGGAGCATTTAGAATAGCTTGTCTTTCTATGTCTGATAAATATTTTTCCCACCAGCCATTTAATTGTCTAGTAAATCCAAGGACAACTGCATTTGCTGCATGTTTGTGATCATTATCGGCAGCTATGATAGTAGAAGCATATATCATCATTTGCTGGCATACTTGGATGATTTGATATTCAGATAATCCATCTACACTCCATTCATATATTGATGAGCTTTCAAATTTAAGACCATTTAAAGTAGCTTGTTCTTCAAATTGAAGATCAACTGGAGTTGGTCGTGGATAATAATTTTTTGTTTTAGCTGTAGTAACAATTGGTTTTTGTCTTTTAAATATTTTATTGAGTTGAAGAGATTCTTGATGGTTTTGATCATCTTGATGTTCCTCCTAAGAATTTTCTTCAGAATCTATGGCTTCAGAATCGGAGCCAGAATTAGAGTTTTTAGAAGTTGAGCCTAAAACATTTATAGATTTTTCCGCTTTTTGATCTTTATTTTCTTGAAGTTTTATGTTAGTAAAACTGTGTGATAGTTGATTAATGAGTTCATCAGAAAATTTTAAAGGTTTCTTTTTTAACTTTATATCCCTTAGGATTTCACCCTGAAAACCTAAAGTTTGTGTCTTAATTACTTTTTGAGAAGAGGATTCTTCATGGATTTTGAAAATAGATTCTACTTTACCTTCAATTCTATTGGTTTGTTGACCAATAGTATGAAGTTTGATATTTGTATAATTATTTTGTTCTAAAACATGACATAAGTCTGATTGGTAAACAAAGTCAGATTTTCCTTTATCTCCTTGGATTTTGGCAACATCTTTTATGGGTACGGCTGAAGTGTCTTTATAAATAATTTGATGTAGGGGTGGATGTATAGATTATTCATTTCTTTGGGGAGAAGAATTGGTTGAAGCTATAATCCATGATGAACTTAATTTTGTTATCATATTTATGGATAAATCTTCAATATTATATCTTTTCTTCATGGCTAATTTAAGCCAATCAAAGAAATAAATGTTTCTTTCATTATCACACATATATTTATACCACTTTTTTTTAAGAAGTTTTTATGGAGAAATATTTTAAAGAAAGCTTTTCTCAAAGGATGAGCGGCTAAATTCTTTTTTAACATTTCTTTATCAATTTCAAAACTTTCAATAACATTTATATTGAAATCAGCTTCTGAGGGATTGTATGTATGAGATGGAGAAGCTTGATAAGAAAGATAAACAAGTCCTGTAGGCCTCAAATTTATATGAGGTGGTTCCTGTATGGAAGCTCCTACAACAGAAGGAGGATGAGAATAAGACTTTTTACAGGGTTGATAAACGGTAGGAGTTGTATTTCGAAAATCTGTTTGGAAATTTATTTCAATGCTTCCATCTTCGTGTTCAATTATGTTTTCAATGTCTTGATTTTCTTTAAGTTTTTCTGGTTGAGCATTTTTTAAAAGCCATTTACCGGATAAATTAGTATCATTCCATTGGATGAGTTTGGCAATATTAACTTTATTTTTTAAATTGGTTTGGAATAAGGTAGTCATACCTTTTGCTTGATTTGAATAGGCTATGCCTGGAACAACTGAATTCATAAGTTTATAATAAACTCTATAAACGAGGGCGAGATTTTGATTATGAGGATTCATATCAAAACCTTTTGTCTGGATGGCTAAAGTGAGGGCTTCATGTGCACCTGGATCTGTAAGAGAAACAGAGAAATTGGGAAAACAGTTGAAGAAAGTAGGGTCATTAGCCAAACTTGATTCAACCATTCCTATTAATGAATCACTGAATTTTTTATGTCTTATATCTTGAACATACATGAGAGCTTCTGTTCTCAGTCCAAGTCTTGTTAGAGGCTTTAGAGCAACTTGCACCAAGCCAAAATGGATATAATTATATGTTTTAGCAGATTCTTATATTTCTTGGGGCTTAATTAAAGAAAGATGCTGAATATGGCTAGTAATGGATTCAGTTCGTTCAATAGTTTTTATTTTATAACTTGATTTTAATTGAAAACTTCCCATTTTATAAACTTCATGTTTTTGAACAGTTGGAATTGTCCAGTCACAAATAACTTGATCTAAATCATCGTAGCTAATTTCTTCACTATTTTTAATGGACATGGAAGATAAGGAATTTGATGACGAGGAAGAAGAAAGTACAAGCTTCTTAGTAAGCTTAGCCATAATTTGTATTACCGAGTTATTTTAACCAAATCCACCATGAGTATCTAACGCTTTGAGGATTTACACACCAACAACACGCCTTAAAATGCCTTCACACGGCTTAACAACGGCGATAACAATGGCTACCTCTGCGCTCCAGGCGGAATACGATTAAAATTTCTCAATAATAACAAACACACAACTATGTATTAAGACTTTTGACTCTCTTACTTCTGAATCAGCAATTCCTTAAACAACAATAGTAAAACATAACATAACAAAAATAAGTGAAGAAATACTCACAAAGCAACTTTATTGATAACAACAAAGACTGATTACAAGTGGACTTGATGACACACTCTCGGGGGCCAACTTGGCTCTGATACCAAAATGAGATGGAAGGGTGGAGGGTGTATGGGAAGAGAAGATGGACTAGATTTTTGGATAGGACTGGTTTCCAACTGTTGGATTTACACATAACCGGATGTGTCTATTTATAGTAACTCTAAACTGAATTTACATTTCATTTCACTTGGATTGCACTTGCATTTACATTTCATTTGCTATTCATGCTCACGCTGAATTTAATGTTCGATACTGTAAGACTGCTTGCATGATTCTTCTTTTCTACTGTAGAATATCCATGGTACTGCATGTGGCACTCTCTTGAAGTATAACTTTACAAGTTTTCGACACGTGTTCACGTGTTTGCGTCGGAGATGAAATGTTTTTGTCTTCATACTTGATAATTTTCCCATATCTTGTACTTTCTTCAACTTTTACTCTTTACTTTTTACAAAAGGAGCTTTTGATGTTGGCTTTAGCCACTTTTGTTGGTTTTTGAGTCCTTGTTTTTGAATATTTAATGCTTTATGACGTCGGGATGAAAAGTGTCGATAAGTCCTGAGGCAACACGTGGTTGCTTTTGTCGGTATCACATGGCCTTAGTCTCGGGCATGGGAACTTGCTTGATAACGATGCATTAAACAATTGTTGAGGCTTTATTTTCTTCCTTTTCTTCAAATAGAGATGAATCCTTCATTATCACTTTTTGTCTCTTCTGCATCTGTATCTGCTTCAGGAGCAATATTTTCAAAGGGATTATCATTAGCTCAAAGATGATGTAAATATTGACCGAAGCTTAATGGCGAGTTTTCAGAGGATCTTTCTTTCTGTATTTGTTCCATAATTTCTTTTTGGAGATCTTTTTTGAGCTGAAGTAGATCTGCCGCTGCAAGAAGTGCAGAAGTGGAAGTTGAACATGAGTTTTTCTGTTTGTCTGGATTGCTTGTTGGAGAAGGCCGTTCTTTCTCTTTTTCTGGAGTTCTGAGAATTTACGAAAAGGATGGCTTTATAGCTTGATCAGCAGAATATTGCTGTAGGATTGTGGTATAATCAAATTGATGCCAAAATTTGATATACATGACTCTGGATAGAACCGGTGGACTGAAGTCCATTTCTTTATAAAAATTCCATTTCGGGATCCATGGGATTTCATGCTTGCAATAAAATTACAAGGTGATATAAGGTTCTGTTGCAAGCTGTGGATATTGGTAGAGGTTTTTTTCTTCTGATTTGAGAGAGGCTTTATATGATATTAAATAGGATTCAAAAATAGGGAGAAGAGCTTGAGGAAGAAGATCTTTAGTGGCTCCGAATGGTATCCAAAATTGTGTAAAAAACCACATGGGTATTTTATGGGAGTTGGATTTAAACTGAATAAACCAGGAATGCTGGAAGGATGAATTTTGATAACAGAGAATAGCTTCCCAGGCAGAAATATAGTCATAATAGTTAAAAATAAGGTCTGAATCAATCCGTTGAGGCATATGAAGAGGTTGTACCCAGTCATCTACAGACAGGATATGCATAATCTTGATTTTTGAATATAGGATGTTAATATGGGATAGTAAAGCGTTTAAATATGAGTTTTTAGAGCTATCGGTATGGTCGATAGTGCAGCTGCCAGTCCGGATAAGGATTTATTCATAAGTTTTATAATCAAGAGGTTGAAAAAAGAAATGGTTTGGAGCGAATAGGGTCTGGATAATCTGTTCGATAGGAAAGGTGTATGTATAAAAGGTGTCATTTAAAGTAAACATTCTCAATGGTGGTTTTGGGATAAAATATTGGTTTTGAGAAGCTTGAGGTTTTCTATCTGCAGAGCTTGATGGGTTTTGAAATTGAGGAATATTGGAAGTATCGGTTGCTCCCCATCTTTCAAGATAATTGCCATTGGGTTTTTTGGATATAGGTGGATAAGCTTTATCCGTAGGGGACCTAAAAGGTCTAGTCTGTTGAGGCCTCATTCTTTTGTCCCTGTAAAAACTCACGAGATAAAAAATCAAGAAGGGAATTATTTTTACCTGCAATATACTCAATGTCAAAATCAAATATAGCTAATAAAGCTTGCCATCGAGCAAAGATTTGCTTAGCAGCAAGATTTTTAACATCTTTTTCTAAAATTTCTTTAGCAGATTTACAATCTACTCTTAATAAGAATTTTTTATTTAATAAATCACTTTGGAACTTCATTATACTATTTACTATGGATAGGATTTCCTTTTTAATAGTTGAATAATTCTATTGCATGGGTGTCCATGTTCCAGATGTGAAACAAAGGATTTCTTGTTTTCCAAGAGCATTTTGTTGTAGGAGAATGCCACCAAAACCTACTTCAGAGGCATCAGTTTGAACTATTTTTAATAAATCTGGATAAGGGATAGTTAAGCAAGGTAAATTTTGACTTTTTGCTTGATTTTTTGGATAGCTTTTGTATGGGCAGGTGACCATTTTGCTGGATGTTTTGTCAAACGGAGCTGCAATAATTTTCTTTCCTTTGCAAGATCTTTATAAAAATTAGAGACATAATTAAGGCATCCAAGAAAATGTTATAATTGTTCTTTATTCAGAATTTCATCAGGAAATTGAGAGGCAAACTTAATGACTCGTTGAACTGGAGAAATAGTTCCTTTTTGAATTATAAAACCAAGAAATTGAATTTCTGTTTGAAAAAGCTTCATTTTCTTTTGAGATAAAACAAGTCCATTCTTGATAATAACTTTTTTGAAAATATTTAAATGTTTCCAATGGTCACAAATGGATTTTGAAAACACAAGAATGTCATCGATATAGACTAGTGTAAAATCTTGATATGGATTAAAAATATCATTCATAATTCTTTGAAATTTGGAGGGAGCATTTTTCAAGCCAAATGGCAGAACATTCCATTCGTAATGGCCAAATGGGCTGTAAAAGCAGTTTTATATCTATCTGCGGGGGTAATTTGAATTTGCCAAAATCCTGATTTAAGATCAAATTTGGAAAAAAGGAAGGCATCAACTAGACGATTAATTAGATCAGTTTTATTTGGCACTGGATATCTTATGGATTTCAAGACTTTATTTAAAGGCTTATAATTGATAACAAGATGAGGAACACCGCGTTCTTGTTCAGGCGCTTTATTTACATAAAACGCAGCACAACTCTAAGGGGATTGTGATTTTTGAATAAGCTTTTTATCAAGAAGATCATTGATTTCTTTTGTACATAATTGGACAATATCTTTATTCATCTGAATAGGACGAGCTTTGGTAGGAATTTGGGATTCATCAAAATTATCAATATATGGAAGAGAAACTGTGTGGTGTTTCTTATGCCAAAAGGCAAAAGGAAGGTCAGAACAACATTCTTTTTCAAGAGATTTTTTAAATTGTATTAAATCATTTTGAAATTCTGGTTTTTGTAACCCTTCTTCTATTCTTAGAGAATTCAGATCTTCTTGAAGATAGGCAATTTGTTTTTCTTTATATGAGATTTGATTTTGGATAATATTGATATGTTGCATGGGAGTTGACTCAACAAAATCAAACAGTAATTCTTTATTGTCTTTCATCGTTTTAAGGCCTGATGAATTAATTTGAAAAGGCTGTAGAAGTTGTAGAAAGGGATTCTCAAGGATAACATCATTATTTAAATTCTTTCCTAAAAGACAATTATTTTTTATGCAAGTTCCATTTTTACAGATATGGACATTATTTACTTTGTAATGAATATGAAGTTTATTATTAGCAGTTGCTAGGCTGAGTTTATTTTTGGTTTTTTTATAATATTTTGTTGGGACTAATCCTTCTCTGATTGAATTAACATATGCGCCACTATCTAGTAAGCAGAGTGCTTTAATAGAGAAGTTCTTGATCTTAATTGTAATTTGAGTTTTCCATGGTTGGAGTAGATTTTTTGTTACAGAATTTACAAACTTTCCCTCAAAGTTTTCTTGTTGCTCTATATTATCTTTATCCTTTTGAAATTCAAGATTTAAACGTTGTTTAAGTTTTTGAAGTTCATTTAAGTTTTGTTTTAATTCTTTTATTTCTTACTTTTGATTATTAATTTCTTCATAAAAATCTTGCAGAGATATATGAGGAAGAGCTCTTTGCTATCTTAATACATTTTTCATGTTAAGCTGTTTAGATACACTTGGAATAGAAGATTTTTCTTTTTTATTTTCTTTGGTTATTTTTTTTATTTTCTCAAAATATTCATTTTTTAATTTTTCTTCTTTGAGGTCTTTAAACATTTCTAAAAGCATGTCTTCTTGGGCTGAAAGAGCATTTAAGGAGAACAAAGGAGAAGAATACGTGTTATCAGACTGAAATGAGGAATTTGTATGACATAAGTCAAAGACCGATTTACCTTTATCTCCTTGGATTTTTGCAACATTTTTTATGGGTACGGCTAAAGTATCTTTATAAAGAATTTGATGTAGAGGAGGATGTATAGATTCTTCAATTCTCTGCGGAGAAGAACTGGTTGAAGCTATAATCCATGATGAACTTAATTTTGTTATCATATTTATGGATAAATCTTCAATATTATACCTTCTCTTCATGGCTAATTTAAGCCAATCAAAGAAGTAAATGTTTCTTTCATTATCATACATATATTTGTACCATTTTTCTTTTAAGAAGTCTTTATGTTCTGGAGAAATATATTTAAAGAAGGATTTTGTCAAAGGATGAGCGCCTACATTCTTTTTTAACATTTCTTTATCAATTTCAAAACTTTCAATAACATTTTTATTGAAATCAGCTTCTGATGGATTGTATGTATGGGATGGAGAAGCTTGCTAAGAAGGATAAATGAGACCTGTAGGCCTCAAATCTATGTGAGGTGTAGAGCTAGAAGCATGAGGTGGTTCCTTTATGGAAGATCCTACCACAGAAAGAGGATGAGAATAAGACTTTTTAGAGGGTTGATAAACTGTAGGAGTTGTATTTCGAAAATCTGTTTGGAAATTTATTTCAACACTTCCACCTTCATGTTCAATTATGTTTTCAATGTCTTGATTTTCTTTAGGTTTTTCTGGTTGAGCATTTTCTAAAAGCCATTTACCTGATAAATTAACATCATTCCATTGGATGAGTTTGGGAATATTAACTTTATTTTTTAAATTGGTTTGGAATAAGGTAGTCATACCTTTTGCTTGATTTGAATAGGCTATGCCTGGAACAACTGAATTCATAAGTTTATAATAAACTCTATAAACGAGGGCGAGATTTTGATTATGAGGATTCATATCAAAACCTTTTGTCTGGATGGCTAAAGTGAGGGCTTCATGTGCACCTGGATCTGTAAGAGAAACAGAGAAATTGGGAAAATAGTTGAAGAAAGTAGGGCCATTAGCCAAACTTGATTCAACCATTCCTATCAATGAATCACTAAATTTTTTATGTCTTGTATCTTGAACATACATGAGAGCTTCTGTTCTCAGTCTAAGTCTTGTTAGAGGCTTTAGAGCAACTTGCACCAAGCCAAAATGGATATAATTATATGTTTTAGCATATTCTTGTATTTCTTGGGGCTTAATTAAAGAAAGATGCTGAATATTGCTAGTAATGGATTCAGTTCGTTCAATAGTTTTGATTTTATAACTTGATTTTAATTGAAAACTTCCCATTTTATAAACTTAATGTTTTTGAATAGTTGGAATTATCCAGTCACAAATAACTTGATCTAAATCATCATAGCTAATTTCTTCACTATTTTTGATAGACATGGAAGATAAGGAATTTGATGATGAGGAAGAAGAAAGTACAAGCTTCTTAATAAGGTTAGCCATAATTTGTATTACCGAGTTTTTTAACCAAATCCACCACGAGTATCTAGCGCTTTGAGGATTTACACACCAACAACATGCCTTAAAACGCCTTCACACGGCTTAACAACAGTGATAACAATGGCTACCTTTGCGCTCCGGGCGGAATATGATTAAAATTTCTCAATAATAGCAAACCCACAACTAAGTATTAAGACTTTTGACTCTCTTACTTCTGAATCAGCAATTCCTTAAATAACAACAGTAAAGCACAACATAACCAAAATAAGTGAAAAAATACTCACAAAGCAACTTTATTGATAATCAAAACTGATTACAAGTGGACTTGATGACACACTCCCGGGGGCCAACTTGGCTCTGATACCAAAATGGGACGGAAGGGTGGAAGGTGTATGGGAAGAAATGGATGGACTGAATTTTTGGACTGGTTTCCAACTGTTGCCTTGACAAGCAGCTGGACGTGCCTATTTATAGTATGTTCAAACTGAATTTACATTTCATTACAGCATAATTTCGTCTGTGTATACATTTCATTTACTGTATGCTGGTAAGCTGCTGCATGTGGGTAGATTCCATGTGTCTGGATTGAATCGTCAAGACGGCATACGTGTTACGTTTCTGTACTGGTATGGATATACATGTTATCACCAGTAGAGATCCAAACTTGTTTTTATTGGATAACCTTTTTAATGCGTAGTAGCAAGCCGCATTTGTTGACTTTTTCTTTTTCAAAGAACCTTTGAACCATGGTAAGCTTCTCATCTTCATGAATAGGGATGTCCTTGTTTTGTACTTTCTAGATAAAGACGCTTTATGGCAATGGTGGTGATGGAAATTTAGATAAGTGTACCACGTGACTAGGTGGTCTTCTTCTGGAAGCTTTGTGATAAGGATGGCATCATTATTTTACTGGATAACAGGTGTCAATATCGGAAGCTTTATTCGGGCACGGATTCTTTCATTTATTCATCCTCTTTATCTTCATCTTTATCTTCATCAGTCCAGTTATTATTTTGCATTTCTCCATGAAATAACTGGATTAATGCTTCACGAGACTTTTCAGTAATGTCAAAAGAAATATCTTAATAGGCATTGAGGATTTGATTTAATTCATTATGTCCAGATTTAGAAGGATGCTATATGACTGTAGTTTGTTCTGCAAGGTCGTCAGCAATGCAAACTACTCGCCGACCGTCACACCAAACATATCGATATGTGCTTGTAAATTCAAGATGTCCTCTTAGATTGAGAAATCTTTGATACTGATCAGAGGCTAGATCATATTGCTGGAGACGTTCTAGGCTATATGCTCTTGTAGCAACTTCATGAGATTCATACCATTGAGGTGGATAATTAAAAAGAAGATGTTCGTGATCATGTAAAGAAGAACTGCATTTCTTGCAAATTAAATCTCCTTCTTCAAACTGCATGATGCTCCGTAATAGATAAGGCTGATAAAACCATATTTCAGATCTTTCTCCCAAACTTGATGAAATTGTGATAAGAAGCTGTCTGTTTGTGACTCCAAGACTGTGAAGGGTATGGCGCACAATTGCAGGGAGCTACTGTATTAATTCAAAATCATCTCTGGATAAAGAAAATCTTTGGACTAGGCCCTGCTCGATATAAGAGATGTCTACTGCAAGTGATGGCAGTAACAACTTGGGAAAACTAGTTGCCCAGCTGATATATTGCGCTTTGAACATTAAGCGCTCCTTGATCTGACAAGAAAGAGTTTTTTCTCTTATCCTTACAGCAAGATCATCTGGAAGGGTTATGTTAACCTTTTCCAGGTGGTTGATTATAGATGTTTTTTCAGTAGCATAAGTAGATAACAGTGCTCCTTGATGGATCCCTTCAAAATAGTTTTTAATTCCTTTTTGGTTTTAACCTTTAATTGTGGGCAATCAGGGGCTATATGGCCTTTTTCTTTGCAATTATAACACTGTATTTCTTTTTGTTTTTGTTTATGGTAAGAAGAAGATGGTTTTTCTTTTATAAAAGATTTGTTTGTTTCTTCCTAAGGATTGCGATGAAAGGATTTTTTTTGATATCTTCGTGAGGGCATATAATATCGTGGTGTTGCAAATTGTTTATATTTTCTTTGTTGGTAATTTCTTTTGAAATTGTTCTTTTTCTTTTGGCTCGAAGGACTAATTAATGGCTCCATGCCAAATTGATAACAAAAGTCTCCAAGTTCATATTTGCTAATACTTTTTTGATTTTCAATATGCCGTTTGAGTTTGATTTCATTACACAATGAAAATCCAACTTTATTAATTTTTTGGATTAAATCTCCATATGTATACATAGCAAAATTCAAATTTCCAAAATTTTCGGATATTAATTCTTCTCTAACCTTTTCTACAAAAAGTTTAGGAAGACCTAATATAAAATTTTCTTTCCAGAATTCAGAATTGCTTGAATCAATTGTATAAAGTTTTGATAAGAAAACATCTTTATACCAACGTAAATCAGATAATGTTGGACATGATAAATTAATTAATTGAGTTTTGAATTTTTCTTCTACATTCATATAATTTCCAACAAAATGTTTAATTACATTGCTAATAAGCATATAAATGGAATCAGAGATCATTTGTCCTTGGGGGGTAATGATAGGGTTCCCGGATGGATCTCTTTTTACGGCATTTAGAATAGCTTGTCTTTCTATATTTGATAAATATTTTTCCCACCAACCATTTAATTGTCCAGTAAATCCAAGGACAACTGCATTTGCTGCATGTTTGTGATCATTACCGGCAGCTATGATAGTAAAAGCATATATCATCATTTGCTGGCATACTTGGATGATTTGATATTCAGATAATCCATCTACACTCCATTCATATATTGATGACCTTTCAAATTTAAGACCATTTAAAGTAGCTTGCTCTTTGAATTGAAAATCAACTGGAGTCAGTCATGGATAATAATTTCTTGTTTTAGCTATAGTAACAACTGGTTTTTGTCTTTTAAATATTTTATTGAGTTGAGGGATTCTTGATGGTTTTGATCATCTTGATGTTCTTCTTGAGAATTTTCTTCAGAATCTATGGCTTCGGAATCGGAGCCAAAATTAGAGTTTTTAAAAGTTAAGCCTAAAGCATTTATAGATTTTTCTGCTTTTTGATCTTTATTTTCTTGAAGTTTTATGTTAATAAAACTGTGTGATAATTGATTAATGAGTTCATCAGAAAATTTTAAAGGTTTTTTTTCTAACTTTATATCCCTTAGGATTTCACCCTGAAAACCTAAAGTTTGTGTCTTAATTACTTTTTGAGAAGAGGATGCTTCATGGATTTTGAAAATAGATTCTACTTTATCTTCAATTCTATTGATTTGTTGACCAATAGTATGAAGGTTGATATTTGTATAATTATTTTGTTCTAGAACATGACATAAGTCTGATTTGTAAACAAAGTCAGATTTTCCTTTATCTTCTTGGATTTTTGCAACATCTTTTATGGGTACGGCTGAGGTGTCTTTATAAATAATCTGATGTAGGGGTGGATGTATAGATTCTTCAATTCTTTGGGGAGAAGAACTTGTTGAAGCTATAATCCCTGATGAACTTAATTTTGTTATCATATTTATGGATAAATCTTCAATATTATATCTTTTCTTCATGGCTAATTTAAGCCAATCAAAGAAATAAATGTTTCTTTCATTATCACACATATATTTATTCCACTTTTCTTTTAAGAAGTCTATATGTTCTGGAGAAATATTTTTAAAGAAAGCTTTTGTCAACGGATGAGCGGCTAAATTCATTTTTAACATTTATTTCTCAATTTCAAAACTTACAATAACATTTATATTGAAATCAGCTTCTGAGGGATTGTATGTATGAGATGGAGAAGCGTGATAAGAAGGATAAACAAGTCCTGTAGGCCTCAAATTTATATGAGGTGGTTCCTATATAGTTCTTATTTTATAACTTGATTTTAATTGAAAACTTCCCATTTTATAAACTTCATGTTTTTTTGAACTGTTGGAATTGTCCAGTCACAAATAACTTGATCTAAATCATCATAGCTAATTTCTTCACTATTTTTAATAAACATGGAAGATCAGGAATTTGATGATGAGGAAGAAGAAAGTACAAGCTTCTTAACAAGCGTAGCCATAATTTGTATTACCGAGTTATTTTAACCAAATCCACCACGAGTATCTAACGCTTTGAGGATTTACACACCAACAACACGCCTTAAAACGCCATCACACGGCTTAACAACGGCGATAACAATGGCTACCTCTGCGCTCCGGGCGGAATATGATTAAAATTTCTTAATTATAACAAACCCACAACTAAGTATTAAGACTTTTGACTCTCTTACTTCTGAATCAGCAATTCCTTAAATAACAACGATAAAGCACAACATAACCAAAATAAGTGAAGAAATACTCACAAAGCAACTTTATTGATTATCAAAACTGATTACAAGTGGACTTGATGACACACTCCCGGGGGCCAACTTGACTCTGACACCAAAATGGGACGGAAGGGTGGAGGGTGTATGGGAAGAGATGGATGGACAAAATTTTTAGACTGGTTTCCAACTGTTGGATTTACACATAGCCGGATGTGTCTATTTATAGTAACTCTAAACTGAATTTACATTTCATTTCACTTGGATTGCTTTTGCATTTACATTTCATTTGCTATTTAAGCTCACGCTGAATTTAATGTTCGATACTGTAGGGCTGCTTGCATGATTCTTCTTGTCTACTGTAGAATATCATGGTACTCATGTGGCACGATCTTGAAGTATATCTTTATAAGCTTTTGACACGTGTTTTCGTGTTAGCATCGGAGATGAAATGTTTTGTCTTCATACTTGATAATTGTCCCATATCTTGTACTTTCTTCAGCTTTTACTTTTATTTTATACAAAAGGAGTTTTTGATGTTGGCTTTAGCCACTTTTGTTGGCTTTTGGGTACTTGTTTTTTAATGATTTCTGAAGTCGGCATGAAAAGTGCCGATAAGTCCCGAGGCAACACGTGGTTGCTTTTGCCGGTATCACGTGGCCTTCATCTCGGGCACGGGACCTTCCTTGATAAGGATGCATTGAACAACTATTCTTCAGGATGACTGTTGGAGATCTTCATAATTGCACCAAGATACTTTGTGGAAAATTGAGTGGCATTGGACTGCAAATGTCTGGAGGAAAGGAAGCTTTATTCTTGCAAGGATCCTGTCATCTCTGCATCATTTTCTGCTTCATTATTTCAGTTATTATTTCGTATTTCACCATGAAATGACTGGATTAATTCTTCATGAGAGTTTTCTGAAATGTCAAAAGAAATATCTTCATAGGCATTGAGGATTTGATTTAATTTATTATGTCCAGATTTAGACGGATGCTGTATAACTGTAGTTTGTTCTGCAAGGTCGTCAGCAATATAGACTACTTTCTGACCGTCACACCAAACATATCTAGATGTTCTTGCAAATTCGAGATGTCCTCTTAAATTGAGAAATCGTTGATATTGATCAAAGGTTGGATCATAATGCTGGAGACGTTTTAAGCTATATTCCCTTGTAGCAACTTCATGAGATTCATACCACTGCGGTGGATAATTAAATAGGAGATGTTCGTAATCATTTAAAGAGGGAATGAATTTCTTGCAAATTAAATCTCCTTCTTCAAAATTCATGGTGCTCCATAATTGATAAGGTTGATAAAACCGGATTTCAGATCTTTTTCCCAAACTTGATGAAATTGTGATGAGAAGTTGTATGTTTGTGACTCCAAGGCTGCAAAGGGCATGGCGCACGATTGCAGGGTGCTGCTGTATTAATTCAAAATCATTTCTGGATAAAGAAAATCTTTGGACTAAACCATGTTCGATATAAGAGATGTCAACTTCATGTGATAGCAAGAACAACTTGGGAAAGCGAGTTGCCCAACTGATAAATTGAGCTTTGCGCATTAAACGCTCCTTGATCTGACAAGAAAGAGTTTTTTCTCTTATTCTTGCAGCAATATCATCTGAAAGGTTGTGTTAACCTTTTCCAGGAGCTTGATTCTTGATGTTTTTTCATCAGCATAAGTAGATAATAGTGCTCTTTGATGGAGGTTATGGCATATGAGAATTTGGCTTTCTAAATCCTTAATATGGTTTGCAAGTTTGGATAGGGTTTTTCTAGTATTTGTTCCTTTATCGGAAAGGATGGCACTCCAATGAGCGTTGATAAGGTCTTGAGAAGTGATAGATAATCCTGGATTGAAAAACGGGATGGTCATTTGTTGGGATGTCAGTATGGAGGAAGAGCTGGATTCATGAAGAGGGGCTTCGCTTTTGCGAGAACTTGATCCCATTGTGACAAAGAGACCCTGGATAAGGAGTTGAACTAAAAATCTGGATATGGGATTAAATGGCAAAATTTGAAATGAAGTCATCAGAGAGATAATTTATTTTATTTTGAGACTGGATATTTGATTATTCGAATTCAAAAATTAATTCTTTATTATTTATGACAGTTTTAAGGTCTGTTGAATCAATTTGAAAAGGCTATAAAATTTGTAAAAAAGGATTTCCAAGGATAACATCATTGTTTAAATCCCTTCCTAGAAAGAAATTTGTCTTGACGTGTATTTCATTTTTACAGACATAAACATCATTTAATTTGTATTTGATAAGGAGTTTTTTATTAGCCATAGCTAGATTGAGTTTATTTTTTGTTTTTAGATAATATTTTCTCGGGATTAATCCTTCCCTTATGACATTGACATCTGCACCGCTATCAAGTAAGCATAGGGTCTTAATAGAGAATTTTTTTATCTGAATTGTGACTTGGGTTTTCCATTTTTAAAATGGATTTCTGGAGAAAAAATTGATGAAAAATTTTAAACTGTCATCAAAGTTTTCTTGATTTTCAATGTCATTATAGTCTTCGTCATTTTCAATTTTTCCATTATTTTCTTGATAAGTTTCTAGTATGTGAAATTCAAGATTCTCAACTCGTTGTTTGAGGTCTTGAAGTTCAATTAAGTTTTGTTTTAAGAAATTTATTTCTTGCCTTTGATTATTAATTTCTTTATGAAGGTCTGGAATTGACAAGTGAGGAGGAACATTTTGCTCTCTTAATCTGTCTAAGACAGTTTTAATGCTAAATTGTTCAGGTAAAGTATTTATGTTAGTAGCTTTTCCTTTTTTATTGCCTTTATTTGTTGTCTGTTTTTTTTCAAAGTATTTATTTTTTAATTCTTCATCTTTAAGATCTTTAAACATTTCTAGCACCAATTCTTCAGGGGCAGAGAGCATGTTTAAGGATAAAGAAGAAGAAGCAGATTCATACTGAATTTCACTATTAAATATTTTGCAATGACATGTATCAGAAGAATGAGAAAAATAATTGTCTGTATCAGATGTTTCTGAGGGTCCTTTTAAAATAGTTTTGAGTTCTTTTTCTGTTTTAACTTTTAGTTTTGGGCAATCAGGGGCTATATGGCCTTTTTCTTTGCAATTATAGCACTGTATTTCTTTTTGTTTTTGTTTAGGGTTAGAAGAAGGTGGATTTCCTTTCGTATAAAATTTGTTTGATTCTTTATAAGGATTTCGATGAAAGGATTTTTTATGCTATCTTCTTGAGGGCATGTAAGATCGTGGTGTTGAAAATTGTTTAGATTTTCTTTTTTGATAATTTCTATTTAAATTTTGCTTTTTCTTTTGGCTTGAAGGACTAATTAGTGTTTCCATGCCAAATTGATAACAGAAATCACCAAGTTCATATTTACTGATTCTTTTTTGATTTTCAATTTGCCATTCGAGTTTGATCTCATTGCATAATGAAAAGCCAACTTTATTAATTTTTTGGATTAGATCTCCGTATGTATACATGGCATACTTCAAATTTCCATAGTTTTCAGATATCAATTCTTCTCTAACCTTTTCTGCAAAAAGTTTAAGAAGTTCTGATATAAATTTTTCCTTCCAGAATTCCGAATTGCTTGAATCAATTGTATAAAGTTTTGATAAGAAAACATCTTTATACGAACGAAAATCAGATAATGTTGGGCATTATAAATTAATTAATTGAGTTTTTAGTTTTTCTTCTATATTCATATAATTTCCAACAAAATTTTAATTATATTGCTAATAAGCATATAAACGGAATCAGGGATCATTTGTCCTTGAGGGGTAATGATAGGATTTCCGGATGGATCTTTTTTTACAGCATTTAGAATAGCTTGTCTTTTTATGTCTGATAAATATTTTTCCCACCAGCCATTTAATTGTCCAGTAAATCCAAGGACAACTGCATTTGCTGCATGTTTGTGATCATTACCGGCAGCTATGATAGTAGAAGCATATATCATCATTTGCTGGCATACTTGGATGATTTGATATTCAGATAATCCGTCTACACTCCATTCATATATTGATGAGCTTTCAAATTTAAGACCATTTAAAGTAGCTTGTTCTTCGAATTGAAGATCAACTGGAGTTGGTTGTGGATAATAATTTTTTGATTTAGCTGAAGTAACAATTAGTTTTGTCATTTAAATATTTTATTGAGTTGAAGAGATTCTTGATGGTTTTGATCATCTTGATGTTCCTCTTGAGAATTTTCTTCAAAATCAATGGCTTTGGAATCGGAGCCAGAATTAGAGTTTTTAGAAGTTGAGCCTAAAATATTTATAGATTTTTCCGCTTTTTGATCTTTATTTTCTTGAAGTTTTACGTTAGTAAAACTGTGATAGTTGATTAATGAGTTCATCAGAAAATTTTAAAGGTTTCTTTTCTAACTTTATATCCTTTAGGATTTCACCCTGAAAACCTAAAGTTTGTGTCTTAATTACTTTTTGAGAAGAGGATGCTTCATGGATTTTGAAAATAGTTTCTACTTTATCTTCAATTCTATTGGTTCATTGGCCAATAGTATGAAGGTTAACATTTGTATAATAATTTTGTTCTAAAATATGACATAAATCTGATTTGTAAACAAAGTCAGATTTTCCTCTATCTCCTTGGATTTTTGCAACATCTTTTATAGGTACGGCTGAGGTTTCTTTATAAATGATTTGATGTAAAGGTGGATGTATAGATTCTTCAGTTCCTTGGGGAGAAGAACTGGTTGAAGCTATAATCCATGATGAACTTAATTTTGTTATCATATTTATGGATAAATCCTCAATATTATATCTTTTCTTCATGGCTAATTTAAGCCAATCAAAGAAATAAATGTTTCTTTCATTATCATACATATATTTGTACCATTTTTCTTTTAAGAAGTCTTTATGCACAGAAGAAATATGTTTAAAAAAAGATTTTGTCAAAGGATGAGCAGCTAAATTCTTTTTTAACATTTCTTTATCTACTTCAAAACTTTCGAGAACATTTATGTTAAAATCAGATTCTGAAGGATTGTATGTATGAGATAGAGAAGCTTGATAGGAAGGATAAACAAGTCCTGTAGGCCTCAAATTTATATGACGTGGTTCCTGTATAGTTTTTATTTTATAACTTGATTTTAATTGAAAACTTCCCATTTTATAAACTTCATGTTTTTGAACAGTTGGAATTGTCCAGTCACAAATAACTTGATCTAAATCATCATAGCTAATTTCTTCACTATTTTTAATAGACATGGAAGATAAGGAATTTGATAATGAGGAAGAAGAAAGTACAAGCTTCTTAATAAGCTTAGCCATAATTTGTATTACCGAGTTATTTTAACCAAATCTACCACGAGTATCTAACGCTTTGAGGATTTACACACCAACAACACGCCTTAAAACGCCTTCACACGGCTTAACAACAACGATAACAATGGCTACCTCTGCGCTCCGGGCAGAATATGATTAAAATTTATCAATAATAACAAACCCACAACTAAGTATTAAAACATTTGACTCTCTTACTTCTGAATCAGCAATTCCTTAAATAACAACAGTAAAGCACAACATAACCAAAATAAGTGAAGAAATGCTCACAAAACAACTTTATTGATTATCAAAACTGATTACAAGTGGACTTGATGACACACTCCCAGGGGCAACATGGCTCTGATACCAAAATGGGATGGAAGGGTGGAGGGTGTATGGGAAGAGATGGATGGATTGAATTTTTAGACTGGTTTCCAACTGTTGGATTTACCCATAGCCGGATGTGTCTATTTATAGTAACTCTAAACGGAATTTACATTTCATTTCACTTGGATTGCTTTTGCATTTACATTTCATTTGCTATTCATGCTCACGCTGAATTTAATGCTCGATACTGTAGGGCTGCTTGCATGATTCTCCTTGTCTGCTATAGAATATCATGGTACTACATGTGGCACGATCTTGAAGTATATCTTTACAAGCTTTTGACACGTGTTTTCGTGTTAGCATCGGAGATGAAATGTTTTTGTCTTCATACTTTATAATTGTCCCATATCTTGTACTTTCTTCAGCTTTTACTTTTATTTTATAGAAAAGGAGTTTTTGATGTTGGCTTTAGCCACTTTTATTGGCTTTTGGGTACTTGTTTTTTAATGATTTCTGAAGTCGGGATGAAAAGTGCCGATAAGTCCCGAGGCAACACGTGGTTGCTTTTGCCGGCATCATGTGGCCTTCGTCTCGGGCACGGGACCTTCCTTGATAAGGATGCATTGAACAACTATTCTTCAGGATGACTATTGGAGATCTTCATAATTGCACTAAGATACTTTGTGGAAAATTGAGTGGCATTGGACTGCAAATGTTTGGAGGAAAGGAGGCTTTATTTTTGCAAGGATGCTGTCATCTCTGCATCATTTTCTGCTTCAGTATTTCAGTTATTATTTCGTATTTCACCATGAAATAACTGGATTAATTCTTCATGAGAGTTTTCTGAAATGTCAAAAGAAATATCTTCATAGGCATTGAGGATTTGATTTAATTTATTATGTCCAGATTTAGAAGGATGTTGTATAACTGTAGTTTGTTCTGCAAGGTCGTCAGCAATACAGACTACTCTCCGACCGTCACACCAAACATATCTATATGTGCTTGCAAATTCGAGATGTCCTCTTAAATTGAGAAATCGTTGATATTGATCAGAGGCTGGATCACAATGCTGGAGATGTTTTAAGCTATATTCCCTTGTAGCAACTTCATGAGATTCATACCACTGCGGTGGATAATTAAACAGGAGATGTTCGCAATCATTTAAAGAGGGAATGAATTTCTTGCAAATTAAATCTCCTTCTTCAAAATTCATGGTGCTCCATAATTGATAAGGTTGATAAAACCGGATTTGAAATCTTTCTCCCAAACTTGATGAAATTGTGATGAGAAGTTGTCTGTTTGTGACTCCATGGCTACGAAAGGCATGGCGCATGATTGCAGGGAGCTGCTGTATTAATTCAAAATCATTTCTGGATAAAGGAAATCTTTGGACTAAACCATGTTCGATATAGGAGATGTCAACTTCATGTGATAGCAGGAACAACTTGGGAAAGCCAGTTGCCCAGCTGATAAATTGAGCTTTGCGCATTAAGCGCTCCTTGATCTGACAAGAAAGAGGTTTTTCTCTTATTCTTGCCGCAATATCATCTGGAAGGGTTGTGTTAACCTTTTCCAGGAGCTTGATTCTGGATGTTTTTTCATCAGTATAAGCAGATAACAGTGCTCTTTGATGGAGGTTATGGCATATTAGAATTTGGCTTTCTAAATCCTTAATATGGTTTGCAAGTTTGGATAGGGTTTTTCTAGTATTTATTCTTTTATCGGAAAGGATGGCACTCTAATGAGCATTGGTAAGGTCTTGAGAGGTGATAGATAATCCTGGATTGAAAAACGGGACGGTCATTTGTTGGGATGTCGTTATGGAGGAAGAGCTGGATTCATGAAGAGGGGCTTTGCTTTTGCAAGAACTTGATGCCATAATGACAAAGGAACCCTGGATAAGAATGTGAACTAAAACTAAAAATCTGGATTACATGGCAAAATTTGAAATGAAGTCATCAGAGGGATGATGTTTTTTATTTGAGACTGGATTTAATTATTCAAATTCAAAAATTAATTCTTTATTATTTATGATAGTTTTAAGGCCTGTAGAATCAATTTGAAAAGGCTGTAACATTTGTAGAAAAGGATTTCCAAGGATAATATCATTGTTTTAATCCTCTCCTAGAAAGAAATTTGTCTTTATGTGTTTTTCATTTTTACAGACATAAACATCATTTAATATGTATTTGATAAGGAGTTTTTATTAAACATAGCTAGATTGAGTTTATTTTTTGTTTTTAGATAATATTTTCTCGGGATTAATCCTTCCCTTATGACATTGGCATCTTCGCCACTATCAAGTAAGCACAGGGTCTTAATAGAGAATTTTTTTTATCTGAATTGTGAATTGGGTTTTCCATTTTTGAAATAGATTTTTGGATAAAAAATTTATGAAAAATTTTAAACTGTCATCAAAGTTTTCTTGATTTTCAATGTCATTATAGTCTTCGTCATTTTCAACTTTTCCATTATTTTCTTGCTAAGTTTTTAGTATGTGAAATTCAAGATTCTCAACTCTTTGTGTGAGGTCTTGAAGTTCAATTAAGTTTTGTTTTAAGAAATTTATTTCTCGCCTTTGATTATTAATTTCTTTATGAAGGTTTGGAATTGTCAGGTGAGGAGGAACATTTTGTTCTCTTAATCTGTCAAGTACAGTTTTAATGCTAAATTGTTCAGGGAGAGTATGTATGGTAGCTTTTCCTTTTTTATTGCCTTTATTTATGGTCTGGATTTTTTCAAAATATTTATTTTAAATATTTATTTTCTAATACCAATTCTTCTGGGGCAGAGAGCATGTTTAAGTATAAAGAAGAAGAAGCGGATTCATACTAAATTTCACTATCAAATATTTTGCAGTGACATGTATCAGAAGAATTGTCTGTATCTGATGTTACTGAGGATCCTTTTAAAATAGTTTTTAATTCCTTTTCGGTTTTAACCTTTAATTGTGGGCAATCAAGGGCTATATGGCCTTTTTCTTTGCAATTATAGCACTGTATTTCTTTTTGTTTTTGTTTATGGTAAGAAGAAGATGGTTTTTCTTTTATAAAAGATTTATTTGTTTTTTTATAAGGATTGCGATGAAAGGATTTTTTATGATATCTTCGTGAGGGCATATAATATCGTGGTGTTGCAAATTGTTTAGATTTTCTTTTTTGGTAATTTCTTTTTAAATTATTCTTTTTCTTTTGGCTAGAAGGACTAATTAAAGGTTCCATGCCAAATTGATAACAAAAATCTCCAGGTTCATATTTGCTGATACTTTTTTTATTTTCAATTTGTTGTTTGAGTTTGATTTCATTACACATTGAAAATCCAACTTTATTAATTTTTTGGATTAAATCTCCATATGTATACATAGCATAATTCAAATTTCCATAATTTTCGGATATCAATTCTTCTCTAACCTTTTCTGCAAAAAGTTTAGGAAGACCTGATATAAATTTTTCCTTCCAAAATTCTGAATTGCTTGAATCAATTGTATAAAGTTTTGATAACAAAACATCTTTATACTAACGAAAATCTGATAATGTTGGGCATGATAAATTAATTAATTGAGTTTTTAATTTTTCTTCTACATTCATATAATTTCCAACAAAATGTTTAATTATATTGCTAATAAGCATATAAACGGAATCAGGGATCATTTGTCCTTGAGGGGTAATGATAGGATTTCCGGATGATCTCTATTTACGGCATTTAGAATAGCTTGTCTTTCTATATCTAATAAATATTTTTCCCACCAATCATTTAGTTGTCTAGTAAATCCAAGGACAACTGCATTTGCTGCATGTTTGTGATCATTACTGGCAGCTATGATAGTAGAAGCATATATCATTATCTGCTAGCATACTTGGATGATTTGATATTCAGATAATCCGTCTACACTCCATTCATATATTGATGAGCTTTCAAATTGAAGACCATTTAAAGTAGCTTGTTCTTCGAATTGAAGATCAACTGGAGTTGGTCGTGGATAATAATTTTTTGTTTTAGCTATAGTAACAATTGGTTTTTGTCTTTTAAATATTTTATTGAGTTGTAGAGAGTCTTGATGGTTTTGATCATCTCGATGTTCCTCTTGAGAATTTTCTTCAAAATTTATGGCTTCGGAATCGGACCCAGAATTAGAATTTTAAGAACTTGAGCCTAAAACATTTATAGATTTTTCAGCTTTTTGATCTTTATTTTCTTGAAGTTTTATGTTAGTAAAACTGTGTGATAATTGATTAATGAGTTCATAAAAAATTTTTAAGGGTTTCTTTTCTAACGTTATATCCCTTAGGATTTCACCCTGGAAACCTAAAGTTTGTGTCTTAATTACTTTTTGAGAAGAGGATGCTTCATGGATTTTGAAAATAGATTCTACTTTATCTTCAATTCTATTGGTTTGTTGACCAATAGTATGAAGGTTGATATTTGTATAATTATTTTGTTCTAAAATATGACATAAGTCTGATTTGTAAACAAAGTCAGATTTACCTTTATCTCCTTGAATTTTTGCCACATCTTTTATGGGTACGGCTGAAGTATCTTTATAAATGATTTGATGTAGAGGAGGATGTATAGATTCTGCAGTTCTTTGAGGAGAAGAACTGGTTGAAGCTATAATCCATGATGAACTTAATTTTGTTATCATATTTATGGATAAATCTTCAATATTATACCTTTTCTTCATGGCTAATTTAAGCCAATCAAAGAAATAAATGTTTCTTTCATTATCATACATATATTTGTACCATTTTTCTTTTAAGAAGTCTTTACGTTTTGGCGAAATATATTTATAGAACGATTTTGTCGAAGGATGAGCGGCTAAATTCTTTTTTTACATTTCTTATCAATTTCAAAACTTTCAATAACATTTATATTGAAATCAGCTTCTGAAGGATTGTCTGTATGGGATGGAGAAGCTTGATAAGAAGGATAAACAAGTCCTGTTGGCCTCAAATCTATATGAGGTGGTTCCTGTACGGAAGATCCTACAATAGAAGGAGGATGAGAATAAGACTTTTTAGAGGGTTGATAAACTGTAGGAGTTGTATTTCTAAAATCTGTTTGGAAATTTATTTCAACACTTCCATCTTCATGTTCAATTATGTTTTCAATGTCTTGATTTTCTTTAGGTTTTTCTGGCTGAGCATTTTCTAAAAGCCATTTACCAGATAAATTAATATCATTTATTTGATAACTTGATTTTAATTGAAAACTTCCCATTTTATAAACTTCATGTTTTTTAATAATTGGAATTGTCCAGTCACAAATAACTTGATCTAAATCATCATAGCTAATTTCTTCACTATTTTTAATAGACATGGAAGATAAGGAATTTGATGATGAGGAAGAAGAAAGTACAAGCTTCTTAATAAGCTTAGCCATAATTTGTATTACCGAGTTCTTTTAACCAAATCCACCACGAGTATCTAACGCTTTGAGGATTTACACACCAACAACACGCCTTAAAACGCCTTCACACGGCTTAACAACGGTGATAACAATGGCGACCTCTGCGCTCCAGGCGGAATATAATTAAAATTTCTCAATAATAACAAACACACAACTAAGCATTAAGACTTTTGACTCTCTTACTTCTAAATTAGCAATTCCTTAAACAACAACAATAAAGCACAACATAACAAAGATAAGCGAATAAATACTCACAAGGCTACTTTATTTATAACAATGAAGACTGATTACAAGTGGACTTGATGACACACTCCCGGAGGCCAACTTGGCTCTGATACCAAAATGGGACGGAAGGGTGGAGGGTGTATGGGAAGAGATGGATGGACTGAATTTTTGGACGGGTTTCCAACTGTTCAAAAATATGAAGTTTATAAAATGGGAAGTTTTCAATTAAAATAAAGTTATAAAATAAAAACTATACAGGAACCACCTCATATAAATTTGAGGCCTACAAGACTTGTTTATCCTTCCTATCAAGCTTCTCCATCTCATATATGCAATCCTTCAGAATCAGAATGTAACATATTTGTTCTCGAAAGTTTTGAAGTAGATAAAGAAATGTTAAAAAAGAATTTAGCCGCTCATCCTTTGACAAAATCTTTCTTTAAACATATTTCTTCTGGGCATAAAGACTTCTTAAAAGAAAAATGGTACAAATATATGTATGATAATGAAAGAAACTTTTATTTCTTTGATTGGCTTAAATTAGCCTTGAAGAAAAGATATAATATTGAAGATTTATCCATAAATATGATAACAAAATTAAGTTCATCATGGATTATAGTTTCAACCAGTTCTTCTCCCCAAAGAACTGAAGAATCTATACATCCACCCCTACATCAAATCATTTATAAAGACACCTCAGCCGTAGCCATAAATGATATTGCAAAAATCGAAGGAGATAAAGGAAAATCTGACTCTATTTACAAATTAGACTTATGTCATGTTCTAGAACAAAATATTTATACAAATATCAACCTTCATACTATTGGTCAACAAACCAATAGAATTGAAGATAAAGTAGAATCTATTTTCAAAATCCATGAAGCATCCTCTTCTCAAAAAGTAATTAAGACACAAACTTTAGGTTTTTAGGGTGAAATCCTAAGGGATATAAAGTTAGAAAAGAAACCTTTAAAATTTTCTGATGAACTCATTAATCAATTATCACACAGTTTTACTAACATAAAACTTCAAGAAAATAAAGATCAAAAAGCTGAAAAATCTATAAATGTTTTAGGCTCAACTTCTAAAAACTCTAATGCTGGCTCCGATTCCGAAGCCATAGATTCTGAAGAAAATTCTCAAGAGGAACATCAAGATGATCAAAACCATCAAGACTCTCTACAACTCAATAAAATATTTAAAAGAAAAAAACCAATTGTTACTACAGCTAAAATAAGAAATTATTATCCACGACCGACTCTAGTTGATCTTCAATTTGAAGAACAAGCTACTTTAAATGGTCTTAAATTTGAAAGGTCATCAATATATGAATGGAGTGTAGACGGATTATCTGAATATCAAATCATCCAAGAATGCCAGCAAATGATGATATATGCTTCTACTATCATAGCTGCCGGTAATGATCATAAACATGTAGCAAATGCAGTTGTCCTTGGATTTACTGGACAAGTAAATGGTTGGTGGGAAAAATATTTATCAGATATAAAAAGACAAGCTATTCTAAATGTTGTAAAAAGAGATCCATCCGGGAACCCTATCATTACCCCCCAAAGACAAATGATCTCTGATTCCGTTTATATGCTTATTAGCAATATAATTAAACATTTTGTTGGAAATTATATGAGTGTAGAAGAAAAATTAAAAGCTCAATTAATTAATTTATCATGTCCAACATTATCTGATTTTCGTTGGTATAAAGATGTTTCCTTATCAAAACTTTATACAATTGATTCAAGCAATTCAGAATTCTGGAAAGAAAAATTTATATCAGGTCTTCCTAAACTTTTTGCAGAAAAGGTTAGAGAAGAGTTAATATCCGAAAATTATGGAAATTTGAATTATGCTATGTATACATATGGAGATTTAATCCAAAAAATTAATAAAGTTGGATTTTCATTGTGTAATGAAATCAAACTCAAATGGCAAATTGAAAATAAAAAAAGAATCAGTAAATATGAACTTGGTGATTTCTGTTATCAATTTGGCATGGAGCCATTAATTAGTCCTTCAAGCCAAAAGAAAAAGAACAATTTAAAAAGAAATTACCAACAAATAAAATCTAAACAATTTGCAACTCCACAATATTATATGCCCTCATGAAGCTATCATAAAAAATCCTTTCATCGCAATCCTTATAAAGAAACAAACAAATCTTTTACAAAAGAAAAACCATCTTCTTCCTACCATAAACAAAAACAAAAAGAAATACAGTGCTATAATTGCAACGAAAAGGCCATATAGCCCCTGATTGCCCACAATTAAAGTTTAAAACTGAAAAAGAATTAAAAACTATTTTAAAAGGATCCTCAGTAACATCAGATACACACAATTCTTCTGATACATGTCATTGCAAAATATTTGATAGTGAAATTCAATATGAATCGGCCTCTTCTTCTTTATCCTTAAACATGCTATCTGCCCCAGAAGAATTGGTATTAGTAATGTTTAAAGATCTTAAAGATGAAGACTTAAACAATAAATATTTTGAAAAAATCCAGACCATAAATAAAGGCAATAAAAAAGGAAAAGCTACCATACATACTCTCCCTGAACAATTTAGCATTAAAACTGTACTAGACAGATTACGAGAACAAAATGTTCCTCCTCACCTAACAATTCCAGACCTTCATAAAGAAATTAATAATCAAAGGCAAGAAATAAATTTCTTAAAACAAAACTTAATTAAACTTCAAGACCTCAAACAAAGAGTTGAGAATCTTGAATTTCACATACTAAAAACTTATCAAGAAAATAATGGAAAAATTAAAAATGATGAAGACTATAATGACATTGAAAATCAAGAAAACTTTGATGACAGTTTAAAAAATTTCATAAATTCTTTATCCAGAAATCCATTTCAACAATGGAAAACCCAAGTCACAATTCAGATCAAAAAATTCTCTATTAAGACCCTGTGCTTACTTGATAGTGGCGTAGATGTCAATGTCATAAGGGAAGGATTAATCCCACGAAAATATTATCTAAAAACAAAAAATAAACTCAATCTAGCTACGGCTAATAAAAAACTCCTTATCAAATACAAATTAAATGATGTTTATGTCTGTAAAAACGAAATACACATAAAGATAAATTTCTTTCTAGGAAAGGATTCAAACAATGATGTTATCCTTGGAAATCCTTTTCTACAAATGTTACAGCCTTTTCCAATTGATTCTACAGGCCTTAAAACTGTCATAAATAATAAAGAATTAAGTTTTGAATTTGAATAATTAAATCCAGTCTCAAATAAAATCAATCATCCCTCTGATGACTTCAGTTCAAATATTGCCATATAATCCATATTTTAGTTTTAAGTTCACATTCTTCTCCGGGGTTCCTTTGTAATTATGGCATCAAGTTCTAACTTTGCTGGTAAGCTGCTGCATGTGGCTGGATTCCATGTGTCTGGATTGAATCATCAAGACGGCATACGTGTTACGTTTCCGTACTGGTATGGATATACATGTTATCACCAGTAGAGATCCAAACTTGTTTTTATTGTATAACCTTTTTGATGCATAGTAGCAAGCCGCATTTGTTAACTTTTTCTTTTTCAAAGAACCTTTGAATCGTGGTAAGCTTCTTATCTTCATGAATAGGGATGTCATTGTTTTGTACTTTTTAGATAAAGATGCTTTACGGCAATGGTGGTGATGGAAATTTAGATAAGTGTACCACATGACTACGTGGTCTTCTTAAGGAAGCTTTGTGATAAGGATGGAGTCATTATTTCACTGGATAACAGGTGTCAATATCGGAAACTTTATTTGGGCACGGATTCTTTCATTTATTCATCCTCTTTATCTTCATCTTTATTTTCATCAGTCTAATTATTATTTTGCATTTCTCCATGAAATAACTAGATTAATGCTTCATGAGATTGTTTAGTAATGTCAAAAGAAATATCTTCATAGGCATTGTGGATTTGATTTAATTCATTAAGTCCAGATTTAGAAGGATGCTGTATGACTGTAGTTTGTTCTGCAAGGTCGTCAACAATGCAAACTACTCGCCGACCGTCACACCAAACATATCGATATGTGTTTGCAAATTCAAGATGTCCTCTTAGATTGAGAAATCTTTGATACTAATCAGAGGCTGGATCATATTGCTAGAGACATTCTAGGCTATATGCTCTTGTAGCAACTTCATGAGATTCATACCATTGAGGTGGATAATTAAAAAGAAGATGTTCGTGATCATGTAAAGAGGAACTGCATTTCTTGCAAATTAAATCTCCTTCTTCAAACTGCATGATGCTCCATAATTGATAAGGCTGATAAAACTGTATTTCAGATCTTTCTCCCAAACTTGATGAAATTGTGATAAGAAGCTGTCAGTTTGTGACTCCAAGACTGCGAAGGGCGTGGCGCACAATTGCAGGGAGTTGCTGTATTAATTCAAAATCATCTCTGGATAAAGAAAATCTTTGGACTAGGCTTTGCTCGATATAAGAGATGTCTACTACATGTGATGGCAGGAACAACTTGGGAAAACCAGTTGCCCAGCTGATATATTGCGCTTTGAACATTGAGCGCTCCTTGATCTAAGAAGAAAGAGTTTTTTCTCTTATCCTTGCAGCAAGATCATCTGGAAGGGTTGTGTTAACCTTTTCTAGGAGGTTGATTCTGGATGTTTTTTCATCAGCATAAGTAGATAACAGTGCTCTTTGATGGATGTTATGACACATCAGAATTTGGGTTTCTAAATCCTTGATATGGGTTACAATTTTGGATAAGGTTTTTCTAGTATTTTTTCTTTTATTGGAAAGGATAGCACTCCAATGAGCATTGATAAGTTCTTGAGAGGTGATGGATACTCCTAGATTGAAAAAAGGAATGGTCATTTTTTGGGATGTTGGTCTGGAGGAAGAGCTGGATTCAAAAAGAGGGGTTTTGCTTTTGCTAGAACTTGATGCCATAATCACAGAGGAACCCTGGAGAAAAATGTGAACTTAGAACAGAAATATGGATTACATGGCAATATTTAAAATGAAGTCATCAGAGGGATGATTGATTTTATTTGAGACTGGATTTAATTATTGAAATTCAAAAATTAATTCTTTATTATTTATGACAGTTTTAAGGCCTGTAGAATCAATTTGAAAAGGCTGTAACATTTGTAGAAAAGGATTTCCAAGGATAAATCCATTGTTTAAATCCTTTCCTAGAAAGAAATTTGTCTTTATGTGTATTTCATTTTTACAGGCATAAACATCATTTAATTTGTATTTGATAAGGAGTTTTTTATTAGCCGTAGCTAGATTGAGTTTATTTTAGTTTTTAGATAATATTTTCTCGGGATTAATCCTTCCCTTATGACATTGACATCAGCGCCACTATCAAGTAAGCACAGGGTCTTAATAGAGAATTTTTTGATCTGAATGGTGACTTGGGTTTTCCATTTTTGAAATGGATTTCTGGATAAAGAATTTATGAAATTTTTTAAACTGTCATCAAAGTTTTCTTGATTTTCAATGTCATTATAGTCTTCGTCATTTTCAATTTTTCCATTATTTTCTTGATAAATTTTTAGTATGTGAAATTCAAGATTCTCAACCCTTTTTTGAGGTCTTGAAGTTCAATTAAGTTTTGTTTTAAGAAATTTATTTCTTGCCTTTGATTATTAATTTCTTTATGAAGGTCTAGAATTGTCGGTGAGGAGGAACATTTTGTTCTCTTAATCTGTCTAAAACAGTCTTCAAACGAAATTGTTCAGGTAAAGTATGTGTTGTAGCTTTTCCTTTTTTATGGCCTTTATTTATAGTCTGGATTTTTTCAAAATATTTATTTTTTAATTCTTCATCTTTAAGATCTTTAAACATTTCTAATACCAATTCTTCTGGGACAAAGAGCATGTTTAAGGATAAAGAAGAAGAGGCAGATTCTTATTGAATTTCACTATCAAATATTTTTCAATGACATGTATCAGAAGAATTGTCTGTATCTGATGTTACTAAGGATCCTTTTAAAATAGTTTTTAATTCTTTTTCGGTTTTAACCTTTAATTGTGGGCAATCAGGGGCTATATGGCCCTTTTCTTTGCAATTATAGCACTGTATTTCTTTTTGTTTTTGTTTATGGTAAGAAGAAGATGGTTTTTCTTTTGTAAAAGATTTGATTGTTTCTTTATAAGAATTGCGATGAAAGGATTTTCTTTGATATCTTCGTGAGGGCATATAATATCATGGTGTTGCAAATTGTTTAGATTTTTTTGTTGGTAATTTCTTTTTAAATTGTTCTTTTTCTTTTGGCTCGAAGGACTAATTAATGGCACCATGCCAACTTGATAACATAAGTCTCCAAGTTCATATTTGCTAATGCTTTTTTTATTTTCAATTTGCCGTTTGAGTTTGATTTCATTACACAATGAAAATCCAACTTTATTAATTTTTTGGATTAAATCTCCATATGTATACATAGCATAATTCAAATTTCCATAATTTTCGGATATCAATTCTTTTCTAACCTTTTCTGCAAAAAGTTTAGGAAGACCTAATATAAAATTTTCTTTCCAGAATTCTAAATTGCTTGAATCAATTGTATAAAGTTTTAATAAGAAAACATCTTTATAACAACGAAATCAGATAATGTTGGACATGATAAATTAATTAATTGAGTTTTGAATTTTTCTTCTACATTCATATAATTTCCAACAAAATGTTTAATTATATTGCTAATAAGCATATAAACGGAATCAGAGATCATTTGTCCTTGGGGGGTAATGATAGGGTTCCCGGATGGATCTCTTTTTACGGCATTTAGAATAGCTTGTCTTTCTATATCTGATAAATATTTTTCCCACCAACCATTTAATTGTCCAGTAAATCCAAGGACAACTGCATTTGCTGCATGTTTGTGATCATTACCGGCAGCTATGATAGTAAAAGCATATATCATCATTTGCTGGCATACTTGGATGATTTGATATTCAGATAATCCATCTACACTCTATTCTTATATTGATGAGTTTTCAAATTTAAGACCATTTAAAGTAGCTTGTTCTTCGAATTGAAAATCAACTGGAGTCAGTTGTGGGTAATAATTTCTTGTTTTAGCAGTAGTGACAATTGGTTTTTGTCTTTTAAATATTTTATTGAGTTGAAGGGATTCTTGATGGTTTTGATCATCTTGATGTTCCTCTTGAGAATTTTCTTTAGAACCTATGGCTTCGGAATCGGTGCCAAAATTAGAGTTTTTAGAAGTTGAGCCTAAAACATTTATAGATTTTTCCGCTTTTTGATCTTTATTTTCTTAAAGTTTTATGTTAGTAAAACTGTGTGATAGTTGATTAATGAGTTCATCAGAAAATTTTAAAGGTTTCTTTTCTAACTTTATATCCCTTAGGATTTCACCATGATAATCTAAAGTTTGTGTCTTAATTACTTTTTGAGAAGAGGATGCTTCATGGATTTTGAAAATAGATTCTACTTTATTTTCAATTCTATTGGTTTGTTGACCAATAGTATGAAGGTTGATATTTGTATAATTATTTTGTTCTAGAACATGATATAAGTCTGATTTGTAAACAAAGTCAGATTTTCCTTTATCTCCTTAGATTTTTGCAACATCTTTTATGGGTACGGCTGAGGTGTCTTTATAAATAATTTGATGTAGGGGAGGATGTATAGATTCTTCAATTCTTTAAGGAGAAGAACTGGTTGAAGCTATAATCCATGATAAACTTAATTTTGTTATCATATTTATGGATAAATCTTCAATATTATACCTTTTCTTCATGGCTAATTTAAGCCAATCAAAGAAATAAATGTTTCTTTCATTATATCACATATATTTATACCACTTTTCTTTTAAGAAGTCTTTATGTTCTGGAGAAATATTTTTAAAGAAAGCTTTTGTCAAAGGATGAGCAGCTAGATTCTTTTTTAACATTTCTTTATCAATTTCAAAACTTTCAATAACATTTATATTGAAATCAACTTCTGAGGGATTGTATGTTTGAGATGGAGAAGCTTGATAAGAAGGATAAACAAGTCCTGTAGGCCTTAAATTTATATGAGATGGTTCCTGTATGGAAGATCCTACAACAGAAGGAGGTTGAGAATAAGAGTTTTTAGAGGGTAGGTAAACTGTAGGAGTTGTATTTCGAAAATCTGTTTGGAAATTTATTTCAACACTTCCATCTTCATGTTCAATTATGTTTTCAATGTCCTAATTTTCTTTAGGTTTTTCTGGTTGACCATTTTCTAAAAGCCATTTACCGGATAAATTAATATCATTTATTTGATAACTTGATTTTAATTGAAAACTTCCCATTTTATAAACTTCATGTTTTTGAACAGTTTGAAACCAGTCCAAAAATTCAGTCCATCCATCTCTTCCTATACACCCTCCACCAAAATGGGACGGAAGGGTGGAGGGTGTATGGGAAGAGATGGATGAAATGAATTTTTGGACTGGTTTCAACTGTTGCCTTGACAAGCAACTGGACATGCCTCTTTATAGTAATTTCAAACTGAATTTACATTTCATTACAACTTTATTTCAAATGTTTTTACATTTCATTTACTATATGCTGAGAAGCTGCGGCATGTAGTGTTGCTGGCACTGGATTCCATGAGTTTGAATTGAATGGCCAAAATGGCATACGTGTTACGTTTCCGTACGGTTATGGATATGCATGTTAGCACCTGTAGTGGTTATTGGATAACTTCATAGAGCAAGCCACAATTGTTGACTTTATCTTTGAATAAGAACCTTTGAACCGTGGTAAGCTTCTTATTTTCATGAATAAGGATGTCCTTGTTTTGTACTTTATAGATAAAGACGCTTTATGGCAATGGTGGTGATGGAACTTTAGGGTGGAGGGTGTATGGGAAGAGATGGATGGACTGAATTTTTGGACTAGTTTCCAACTGTTGGATTTACACATAGCCAGATGTGTCTATTTATAGTGACTCTAAACTGAATTTGCATTTCATTTCCTGTGGATTGCATTTGCATTTACATTTCATTTGCTATTCATGCTCACGCTGAATTAATGTTCGATACTGTAGGGCTGCTTGCATGATTCTTCTTTTCTGCTTTAGAATATCCATGGTACTGCATGTGGCACTATCTTGAAGTATAACTTTACAAGCTTTTGACACATGTGTACGTGTTTGCATTGGAGATGAAATATTTTGTCTTCATACTTGATAATTGTCCCATATCTTGTACTTTCTTCATGTTTTACTTTTTATTTTATATAAAAGGAGCTTTTGATGTTGGCTTTAGCCACTTTTGTTGGCTTTTGGGTACTTGTTTTTGAATATTTAATGCTTTAAGTTGGGATGAAAAGTGCTGATAAGTCCCGAGGCAACACGTGGTTGCCTTTGTGGCCTTAGTCTTGGGCACGGGTCCTTGCTTGATAAGGGTGCACTGAACAATTATTTTTCAGGATGACTGTTGGAGATCTTCATAATTGCACCAAGATACTTTGTGGAAAATTGAGTGGCATTGGATTGCATATGTCTGGATGAAAAGAAGCTTATTCTTGCAAGGATGCTGTTATCTCTGCATCATTTTCTACTTCATCATTCCAGTTATTATTTCATATTTCACCATGAAATAACTGGATTAATTCTTCACGAGATTTTTCTGAAATGTCAAAAGAAATATCTTCATAGGCATTGAGGATTTGATTTAATTCATTATGTCCAGATTTAGAAGGATATTGTATAACTGTAGTTTGTTCTGCAAGGTCATCAGCAATATAGACGACTCTCCGACCGTCACACCAAACATATCGATATGTGCTTGCAAATTCGAGATGTCCTCTTAACTTGAGAAATCTTTGATATTGATCGGAGCCTGGATCATAATTCTGAAGACGCTCTAAGCTGTATTCCCTTGTATCAACTTCATGAGATTCATACCACTACGGTGGATAATTAAACAGGAGATGTTCGTAATCATTTAAAGAGGGAATGAATTTCTTGCAAATTAAATCTCCTTCTTCAAAATTCATGATGCTCCATAATTGATAAGGTTGATAAAACTGGATTTCAGTTCTTTCTCCCAAACTTGATGAAATTGTCATAAGAAGCTGTCTGTTTGTGACTCCAAGGCTGCGAAGGGCATGGCGCACGATTGCAGGGAGCTGCTGTATTAATTCAAAATCATCTCTGGATAAAGAAAATCTTTGGACTAAGCCTTGCTCGATATAAGAGATGTCTACTGCATGTGATGGCAGGAATAACTTAGGAAAACCAGCTGCCCAGCTAATATATTGCGCTTTGAACATTAAGCGCTCCTTGATCTGACAAGAAAGAGTTTTTTCTCTTATCCTTGTAGTAAGATCATCTGGAAGGGTTGTGTTAACCTTTTCCAGGACGTTGATTCTGGATGTTTTTTCATCAGCATAAGTAGATAACAGTGCTCTTTTATGGATGTTATGACACATCAGAATTTGGGTTTCTAAATCCTTGATATGGGTTACAATTTTGGATAAGGTTTTTCTAGTATTTTTTTCTTTTATTGGAAAGGATAGCACTCCAATGAGCATTGATAAGTTCTTGAGAGGTGATGGATACTCCTGGATTGAAAAAAGGAATGGTCATTTTGTTGGGATGTTGGTCTGGAGGAAGAGCTAAATTCAAGAAGAGGGGCTTTACTTTTGCTAGAACTTGGTGCCATAATGACAAAGGAACCCTAGAGAAGAATGTGAACTTAAAACTAAAAATCTGGATTACATGGCAATATTTGTAATGAAGTCAGATGAGGGATGATTTATTTTATTTGAGACTGGATTTAATTATTTAAATTTAAAAATTAGCTCTTTATTATTTATGACAATTTTAAGGCCTGTAGAATCAATTTGAAAAGGCTGTAATATTTGTAGAAAAGGATTTCCAAGGATAACATCATTGTTTAAATCCTTTCCTAGAAAGAAATTTGTCTTTATGTGTATTTCGTTTTTACAGACATAAACATCATTTAATTTGTATTTGATAAGGAGTTTTTTATTAGCCGTAGCAAGATTGAGTTTTTTTTTTTTGTTTTTAGATAATATTTTCACGGGTTTAATCCTTCCCTTATAACATTGACATCTGCGCCACTATCAAGTAAGCATAGGGTCTTAATAGAGAATTTTTTGATCTGAATTGTGACTTGGGTTTTCCATTTTTGAAATGGATTTCTGGATAAAGAATTTATGAAAATTTTTAAACTGTCATCAAAGTTTTCTTGATTTTCAATGTCATTATAGTCTTCGTCATTTTCAATTTTTCCATTATTTTCTTGATAAGTTTTTAGTATGTGAAATTCAAGATTCTCAACTCTTTGTTTGAGGTCTTGAAGTTCAATTAAATTTTGTTTTAAAAAATTTATTTCTTGCCTTTGATTATTAATTTCTTTATTAAGGTCTGGAATTGTCAGGTGAGGAGGAACATTTTGTTCTCGTAATCTGTCGAGTACAGTTTTAATGCTAAATTGTTTAGGGAGTGTATGTATGGTAGCTTTTCCTTTTTTATTGCCCTTATTTATGGTCTGGATTTTTTCAAAATATTTATTTTTTAATTCTTCATCTTTAAGATCTTTAAACATTTCTAATACCAATTCTTCTGGGACAGAGAGCATGTTTAAAGATAAAGAAGAAGAGGCAGATTCATACTGAATTTCACTATCAAATATTTTGCAATGACATGTATCAGAAGAATTGTCTGTATCTGATGTTACTGAGGATCCTTTTAAAATAGTTTTTAATTCTTTTTTAGTTTTAACCTTTAATTGTGGGCAATCAGGGGCTATATGGCCTTTTTCTTTGGAATTACAGCGCTGTATTTCTTTTTGTTTTTGTTTATGGTAAGAAGAAAATGGTTTTCCTTTTGTAAAAGATTTGTTTGTTTCTTTATAAGGATTGCGATGAAAAGATTTTTTATGATATCTTTGTGAGGGCATATAATATTGTGGCTTGCAAATTGTTTAGATTTTTTTTGTTGGTAATTTCTTTTTAATTTGTTCTTTTTCTTCTAGCTCGAAGGACTAATTAATGGCTCCATGCCAAATTGATAACAGAAATCACCAAGTTCATATTTACTAATTCTTTTTTGATTTTCAATTTGCCGTTTGAGTTTGATTTCATTACATAATGAAAATCCAACTTTATTAATTTTTTGGATTAAATCTCCATATGTATACATAGCATAATTCAAATTTCCATAATTTTCGGATATCAATTCTTCTTTAACCTTTTCTACAAAAAGTTTAGGAAGACTTGATATAAAATTTTCTTTCCAGAATTCTGAATTGCTTGAATCAATTGTATAAAGTTTTGATAAGAAAACATCTTTATACCAACGAAAATTTGATAATGTTAGGCATGATAAATAAATTAATTAAGTTTTTAATTTTTCTTCTACATTCTTATAATTTCCAACAAAAAGTTTAATTATATTACTAATAAGCAAATAAACGGAATCAGGGATCATTTGTCCTTGAGGGGTAATGATAGGATTTCCGGATGGATCTCTTTTTACTGCATTTAGAATAGCTTGTCTTTCTATATCTGATAAATATTTTTCCCACCAGCCATTTAATTGTCCAGTAAATCCAAGGACAACTGCATTTGCTGCATGTTTGTGATCATTACCGGCAGCTATGATAGTAGAAGCATATATCATCCTTTGCTGGCATTCTTGGATGATTTCATATTCAGATAATCCGTCTACACGCCATTCATATATTGATGAGCTTTCAAATTTAAGACCATTTAAAGTAGCTTGTTCTTCGAATTGAAGATCAACTGGAGTCGGTCGTGGATAATAATTTCTTGTTTTACCTGTAGTAACAATTGGTTTTTGTCTTTTAAATATTTTATTGAGTTGTAGAGAGTCTTGATGGTTTTGATCATCTTGATGTTCCTCTTGAGAATTTTCTTCAGAATCTATGGCTTCGGAATCGGAGCCAGAATTAGAATTTTTAAAAGTTGAGCCTAAAACATTTATAGATTTTTTAGCTTTTTGATCTTTATTTTCTTAAATTTTTATGCCAGTAAAACTGTGTGATAATTGATTAATGAGTTTATCAGAAAATTTTAAAGGTTTCTTTTCTAACTTTATATCCCTTAGGATTTCACCCTGAAAACCTGAAGTTTGTGTCTTAATTACTTTTTGAGAAGAGGATGCTTCATGGATTTTGAAAATAGTTTCTACTTTATCTTCAATTCTATTGGTTTGTTAGCCAATAGTATGAAGGTTGATATTTGTATAATTATTTTGTTCTAAAATATGACATAAGTCTGATTTGTAACAAAGTCAGATTTTCCTTTATCTCCTTGGATTTTTGTAACATCTTTTATGGGTACGGCTGAGGTGTCTTTATAAATGATTTGATGTAAAGGTGGATGTATAGATTCTTCAGTTCTTTGGGGAGAAGAACTGGTTGAAGCTATAATCCATGATGAACTTAATTTTGTTATCATATTTATGGATAAATCTTCAATATTATTTCTTTTCTTCATGGCTAATTTAAGCCAATCAAAGAAATAAATGTTTCTTTCATTATCACACATATATTTATACCATTTTTCTTTTAAGAAGTCTTTATGTTCTAGAGAAATATATTTAAAGAAAGATTTTTTCAAAGGATGAGCAGCTAGATTCTTTTTTAACATTTCTTTAACTACTTCAAAACTTTCGAGAACATTTATGTTAAAATCGGATTTTGAAGGATTGTATGTATGAGATGGAGAAGCTTGATAGGAAGGATAAACAACTCCTGTAGGCCTCAAATTTATATGAGGTGGTTCCTGTATAGTTTTTATTTTATAACTTGATTTTAATTGAAAACTTCTCACTTTATAGCCTTCATGTTTTTGAACAGTTGGAATTGTCCAGTCACAAATAACTTGATCTAAATCATCATAACTAATTTCTTCACTATTTTTAATAGACATGGAAGATAAGGAATTTGATGATGAGGAAGAAGAAAGTATAAGCTTCTTAATAAGCTTAGCCTTAATTTGTATTACCGAGTTATTTTAACCAAATCCACCACGAGTATCTAACGCTTTAAGGATTTACACACCAACAATAAGCCTTAAAACGCCTTCACACGACTTAACAATGGCGATAACAATGGCTACCTCTGCGCTCCAGGCGGAATATGATTAAAATTTCTCAATAATAACAAACACACAACTAAGTATTAAGACTTTTGACTCTCTTACTTCTGAATCAGCAATTCCTTAAACAACAACAGTAAAGCACAACATAACCAAAATAAGTGAAGAAATACTCACAAAGCAACTTTATTGATAATCAAAACTGATTACAAGTGGACTTGATGACACACTCCCGGGGGCGAACTTGGCTTTGATACCAAAATGGGACGGAAGGGTGGAGGGTGTATGGGAAGAGATGGATGGACTGAATTTTCTGACTGGTTTCCAACTGTTGTTTTGACAAGCAGTTGGACATGCCTATTTATAGTAATTACACTTTGCATTTACATTTCATAGCAACTAGATTTCATTCGTATTTACATTTCATTTACTATATTTGGACGTGGCTCAGGCGCTGGATGTTTGTCTGTGACTGACGAATTTTGCACTGTTTAGGAGCAGGCGTGAATCTTGCATTATACATGTCGCTGGAGGACGTGATACGTGTCGCTGGAAGACGTGTTCCCGCTTTATCCAAAGCTTGAGGATGTGATACGTGTCGCTAGAGGACGTGTTCCCACTTTATCCAAAGCTTGCATGTGGGATAGCCTATTTGTAGGCTTTGTACTTTGCTATTATTTTATCCAAAGCATTTAGTTATCCGTTCCGTTTAGCCATTTTTGTTGACTTTGGTTGTACTTTTTTCTTGACTTTTAATTCAAAGAGGCTATATGAAGTCCATGGGAAAAGTTGCCGATAAGAACCAAAGGGAAAACATGGTTGCTGTACTTAGATGATGTCATGTTCTCTATGGCGACTGCTCTTTTGGAGATGCTTCCGGAGTGGGGAATAGCGCTGATAAACAAGATCACTTTAGTCTGTATAGGATACTTTGTCTAAAATTGAGTGGCTTGATAAGGCTGATAAAACCTATTTCAGATCTTTCTCCCAAACTTGATGAAATTATGATAAGAAGCTGTTTATTTGTAACTCCAAGGCTGCGAAAGGTATGGCGCACAATTGCAGGGAGCTGCTGTATTTATTCAAAATCATCTCTGGATAAAGAAAATCTTTGGACTAGGCCTTGCTCGATATAAGAGATGTCTACTGCATGTGATGGTAGGAACAACTTGGGAAAGCCAGTTGCCCAGCTGATATATTGCGCTTTGAACATTAAGCGCTCCTTGATTTGACAAGAAATAGTTTTTTCTCTTATCCATGCAGCAAGATCATCTAGAAGGGTTGTGTTAACCTTTTCCAGGAGGTTGATTCTGGATGTTTTTTCATTAGCATAAGTAGATAACAGTGCTCTTTGATGGATGTTATGACACATTAGAATTTGGGTTTCTAAATCCTTGATATGGGTTACAATTTTGGATAAGGTTTTTCTAGTTTTTTTTCTTTTATTGGAAAGGATAGCACTCCAATGAGCATTGATAAGTTCTTGAGAGGTGATGGATACTCCTGGATTGAAAAAATGAATGGTCATTTGTTGGGATGTTGGTCTGAAGGAAGAGCTGGATTCAAGAAGAGGGGCTTTGCTTTTGCTAGAACTTGATGCCATAATATTGTTGGAAGTAGGTGGGTCTCGTGGATAGATTTTCAAAACTTTTGACCCACTTGACACAGGGATCAACTATCCATAAGACCAAAACCCAATCCAGGATGCGTTACCCTCAATCTCGTGACCATGTACAGTAAAAAATATACCAGCACTAAACATCCAAAATAACCTACGACATGCAAGAAGTAGATCATACCTTTGGAGACCCGCAGTGATCTAATAGACTTCTTCAAGACCTCTTAGCCTTCCACGCTATGACCCCCGAATTGGATTTCTTTTCTCAAGAAGAACGGTGGAATCTTCAAGAGAAAATCCCAACTCGAGACTCCAAGGAACTAGAAGAAAGGAGAGGAGAGTAACTCGTGAAACTATTGCACGAAAGGGTTTTGGGCGTGAGGGGGACTCTTTTGGACGTCCAAGGATATTTTATAGACTTCCAAATCTCTCCCTTGTCTAATTGAAATAGAAGTCTTACTTCCAAAGCAATTAGCAACTTTCTCCTTTCCAAACTCTTATTTCTAGAGTCCAAGTCGGATTAGTGTTTTCCAATATCTTGAGCTAGCGTGGGGACCACTAGGGATTCCTTAGAAAGCTGGCTCCAACTGGAACACCGTGACCCCACATCTCATGTGCAATCCGGGCCCACAGTTAATTGCAAATAATACCACTATATAAATGCAATTGCACTCCAGTCTTAGGAATAAATTACAATGAAGACCCTAAACTTCCCAATTACCACAAGTAGGCCCCTCTATCAATATCCCGTGGATCAATTGGAATAAATCCGCCTCTTCCAATCTAAGTTCCACATCTTATTATCCTTGAGCCCCAATTAATCACAGTAATCATCAGTACCATCCAATTAACTCTTAATTGAGATGGGTGCGCACTTACTAATGACAAATCCATTAATTGGCACAAGGGGATAATAGAGATAGATTCCATCTTGATCATTCAACGTTCCCACAGTTCTACTACCATATACCCAAGACACCGAGGTGTTAACCTATAGTCGGCCTCACTCATTGGTGACTCAAAGCAAATGAATAGATAGAAACTTGAGTTCGTCAATGTCTCAGGATTGAGAGCCTATTGCTAGGGAATTATGAGAGCATACCTTATTATTGAGACGGAATACCATAAGGTGCATCTCATGGTCCTTCAATACATCCAATGTACCGGCACTATTGATCCAGAATCTTACATTCTGATGATCGAGACAAATCACACTATCTCATAGTGATCAAAGTGCTGCAACCTTATCAAATGAGATGCCCAGTCTCATTACTGGTTGTGAAGCTATTTAAGTATAAGATTTGTGACATATATCTCCCGCGTGTGGATCTCATCCATGCACATATATCACATCTAATATACTAATGGGACCCGGTTCAACTCATGAACCATTATGTCATACGTATTGGTCATGTGCATGAAGTAGTAAAATAACATTCATCTCATGAAAGTAAAGCATGATTTTATTTATAAATAAAGAAATTAATCAATTTATTACATCAACTGATGGATTGAATCCACAAAAACTAACAATAATGACAAAGGAACCCCGGAGAAGAATGTGAACTTAAAACTGAAAATCTGGATTACATGGCAATATTTGAAATGAAGTCAGCTGAGGGATGATTGATTTTATTTGAGACTGGATTTAATTATTCAAAATCAAAAATTAATTCTTCATTATTTATGACAGTTTTAAGGCCTGTAGAATCAATTTGAAAAGGTTGAAACATTTGTAGAAAAGGATTTCCAAGGATAACATCATTGTTTAAATCCTTTCCTAGAAAGAAATTAGTCTTTATGCATATTTCATTTTTACAGACATAAACATTAGTTAATTTATATTTGATATGGAGTTTTTTATTAGCCGTGGCTAGATTGAGTTTATTTTTTGTTTTTAGATAATATTTTCTTGGGATTAGTCCTTCCCTTATGACATTGAAATCTGCGCCACTATCAAGTAAGCACAGGGTCTTAATAGAGAATTTTTTGATCTGAATAGTGACTTGGGTTTTCCATTTTTGAAATGGATTTCTGGATAAAGAATTTATGAAATTTTTTAAACTGTCGTCAGAGTTTTCTTGATTTTCAATGACATTATAGTCTTCGTCATTTTCAATGTTTCCATTATTTTCTTGATAAGGTTTTAGTATGTGAAATTCAAGATTCTCAACTCTTTGTTTGAGGTCTTGAAGTTCAATTAAGTTTTGTTTTAAGAAATTTATTTCTTGCCTTTGATTATTAATTTCTTTATAAAGGTCTGGAATTGTCAGGTTAGGAGGAACATTTTGTTCTAGTAATCTGTCTAGTACTGTTTTAATGCTAAATTGTTCAGGGAGAGTATGTATGGTAGCTTTTCCTATTTTATTGCCTTTATTTATGGTCTGGATTTTTTCAAAATATTTATTTTTTAAGTCTTCATCTTTAAGATCTTTAAACATTTCTAATACCAATTCTTCTAGGGCAGAGAGCATGTTTAAGGATAAAGAAGAAGAAGCAGATTCATACTGAATTTCACTATCAAATATTTTGCAATGACATGTATCAGAAGAATTGTCTGTATCTGATGTTACTGAGGATCTTTTTAAAATAGTCTTTTGTTCTTTTTCTGTTTTAACTTTTAATTTTGGGCAATCAGGGGCTATATGGCCTTTTTCTTTGCAATTATAGCACTGTATTTCTTTTTGTTTTTGTTTATGGTAAGAAGAAGATGGTTTTTCTTTTGTAAAAGATTTGTTTATTTCTTTATAAGGATTGCGATGAAAGGATTTTTTATGATATCTTTGTGAGGGCATATCATATCGTGGTGTTGCAAATTGTTTAGATTTTCTTTGTTGGTAATTTCTTTTTAACTTGTTTTTTTTCTTTTGGCTCGAAGGACTAATTAATGGCTCCATGCCAAATTGATAACAGAAATCACCAAGTTCATATTTACTGATTTTTTTTTTATTTTCAATTTGCCGTTTGAGTTTGATTTCATTACACAATGAAAATCCAACTTTATTAATTTTTTGGATTAAATCTCCATATGTATACATAGCGTAATTCAAAGTTCCATAATTTTCAGATATTAACTCTTCTGTAACCTTTTCTGCAAAAAGTTTAGGAAGACCTAATATAAATTTTTCTTTCCAGAATTCTAAATTGCTTGAATCAATTATATAAAGTTTTGATAAGAAAACATCTTTCTACCAACAAAAATCAGACAAGGTTGGGCATGATAAATTAATTAATTGAGTTTTTAATTTTTCTTCTACATTCATATAATTTCCCAAAAAATGTTCAATTATATTGCTAATAAGCATAAAAACAGAATCAGGGATCATTTGTCCTTGAGGGGTAATGATAGGATTTCCAGATGGATCTCTTTTTACTGCATTTAGAATAGCTTGTCTTTCTATATCTGATAAATATTTTCCCACCAGCCATTTAATTGTCCAGTAAATCCAAGGACAACTGCATTTGTTGCATATTTGTGATCATTACCGGCAGCTATGATAGTAGAAGCATATATCATCATTTGCTGGCATTCTTGGATGATTTGATATTCATATAATCCGTCTACACTCCATTCATATATTGATGACCTTTCAAATTTAAGACCATTTAAAGTAGCTTGTTCTTCAAATTGAAGATCAACTAGAGTCGGTCGTGGATAATAATTTCTTATTTTAGCTGTAGTAACAATTGGTTTTTTTCTTTTAAATATTTTATTGAGTTGTAGAGAGTCTTGATGGTTTTGATCATCTTGATGTTCCTCTTGAGAATTTTCTTCAGAATCTATGGCTTCGGAAGTGGAGCCAGAATTAGAATTTTTAGAAGTTGAGCCTAAAACATTTAAAGATTTTTCAGCTTTTTGATCTTTATTTTCTTGAATTTTTATGTTAGTAAAACTGTGTGATAATTGATTAATGAGTTCATCAGAAAATTTTAAAGGTTTCTTTTCTAACTTTATATCCCTTAGGATTTCACCCTGAAAACCTAAAGTTTGTGTCTTAATTACTTTTTGAGAAGAGGATGCTTCATGGATTTTGAAAATAGTTTCTACTTTATCTTTAATTCTATTGGTTTGTTGACCAATAGTATGAAGGTTGATATTTGTATAATTATTTTGTTCTAGAACATGACATAAGTCTGATTTGTAAACAAAGTCAGATTTTCCTTAATCTCCTTGGATTTTTGCAACATCTTTTATGGGTACGACTGAGGTGTCTTTATAAATAATTTGATCTAGGGGTAGATGTATAGATTCTTCAGTTTTTTGGGGAGAGGAACTGGTTAAAGCTATAATCCATGATGAACTTAATTTTGTTATCATATTTATGGATAAATCTTCAATATTATATCTTTTCTTTATGGCAAATTTAAGCCAATCAAAGAAATAAATGTTTCTTTCATTATCACACTTATATTTATACCATTTTTCTTTTAAGAAGTTTTTATGTTCTGCAGAAATATTTTTAAAGAAAGCTTTTGTCAAAGGATGAGCGGCTAAATTCTTTTTTAACATTTCTTTTTCAATTTCAAAACTTTCAATAACATTTATATTTAAATCAGCTTCTGAAGGATTGTATGTATGAGATGGAGAAGCTTGATAAGAAGGATAAATAAGTCCTGTAGGCCTCAAATTTATATGAGGTGGTTTCTGTATGGAAGAGTATACAACAGAAGGAGGATGAGAATAAGACTTTTTAGAGAGTTGATAAACTGTAGGAGTTGTATTTCGAAAATCTGTTTGGAAATTTATTTCAACACTTCCATCTTCATGTTCAATTATGTTTTCAATGTCTTGATTTTCTTTAGGTTTTTCTGGTTGAGCATTTTCTAAAGGCCATTTACTGGATAAATTAATATCATTCCAATGGATGAGTTTGGGAATATTAACTTTATTTTTTAAATTGGTTTGGAATAAGGTAGTCATACCTCTGGCTTGATTAGAATAGGCAATGCCTGGAACAACTGTATGCATGAGTTTATAATAACCTCTATAAATGAGGGCGAGATTTTGATTATGAGGATTCATATCAAAACCTTTTGTCTAGATGGCTAAAGTGAGGGCTTCATGTGCACCTGGATTTGTAAGAGAAACAGAGAAATTGGGAAAACAGTTGAAGAAAGTAGGGCCATTAGCCAAACTTGATTCCTCCATTCCTAATAATGAATCACTGAATTTTTTATGTCTTGTATCTTGAACATACTTGAGAGCTTCTGTTCTCAATCCAAGTCTTGTTAGAGGCTTTAGAGCAACTTGCACCAAGCCAAAATGGATATAATTATTTGTTTTAGCATATTCTTGTATTTCTTGGGGCTTAATTAAAGAAAAATGCTTAATATTGCTAGTAATGGATTCAATTCGTTCAGTAGTTTTTATTTTATAACTTGATTTAATTGAAGACTTCCCATTTTATAAACATCATGTTTGTGAACAGTTGGAATTGTCCAGTCACAAATAATTTGATCTAAATCATCATAGCTAATTTCTTCACTATTTTTAATAGACATGGAAGATAAGGAATTTGATGATGAGGAAGAAGAACGTACAAGCTTCTTAATAAGCTTAGCCATAATTTGTATTACCGAGTTATTTTAACCAAATCTACCACGAGTATCTAACGCTTTGAGGATTTACACACCAACAACACGCCTTAAAACACCTTCACACGGCTTAACAACAGCGATAACAATGGCTACCTCTGTGCTCCGGGCGGAATATGATTAAAATTTCTCAATAATAACAAACACACAACTAAGTATTAAGACTTTTGACTCTCTTACTTCTGAATTAGCAATTCCTTAAACAACAACAGTAAAGCACAACATAACCAAAATAAGTGAAGAAATACTCAAAAAGCAACTTTATTGATAATCAAAACTGATTACAAGTGGACTTGATGACACACTCCCGGGGGCCAACTTGGCTTTGATACCAAAACGGTACGGAAGGGTGGAGGGTGTATGGGAAAAGATGGATGGACTGAATTTTTGGACTGGTTTCCAATTGTTGCCTTGACAAGTAGCTGGACATGTCTATTTATAGTATGTTTAAGCTGAATTTATATTTCATTACAACATAACTTCGTCTGTGTATACATTTCATTTACTGTATGCTGGTAAGCTGCTGCATGTGGCTGGATTCCATGTATCTGGATTGAATCGTCAAGGCGGCATACGTGTTACGTTTCCGTACTGGTATGGATATACGTGTTATCACCAGTAGAGATCCAAACTTGTTTTTATTGGATAACCTTTTTGATGCATAGTAGCAAGCCGCATTTGTTGACTTTTTCCTTTTCAAAGAACCTTTGAACCGTGGTAAGCTTCTCATCTTCATGAATAGGGATGTCCTTGTTTTGTACTTTCTAGATAAAGACGCTTTATGGCAATGGTGGTGATGGAAATTTAGATAAGTGTACCACGTGACTACGTGGTCTTGTTCTGGAAGCTTTGTGATGAGGATGGAGTCATTATTTCACTAGATAACAGGTGTCAATATCGGAAGCTTTATTCGGGCACGGATTCTTTCATTTATTCATCCTCTTTATCTTCATCTTTATCTTCATCAGTCCAGTTATTAGTTTGCATTTCTCCATGAAATAACTGGATTAATGCTTCACGAGACTTTTCAGTAATGTCAAAAGAAATATCTTCATAGGCATTGAGGATTTGATTTAATTCATTATGTCCAGATTTAGAAGGATGTTGTATGACTGTAGTTTGTTCTGCAAGGTCGTTAGCAATGCAAACTACTCGCCGACTGTCACACCAAACATATCGATATGTGCTTGCAAATTCAAGATGTCCTCTTAGTTTGAGAAATCTTTGATACTGATCAGAGGCTGGATCATATTGCTGGAGACGTTCTAGGCTATATGCTCTTGTAGCAACTTCATGAGATTCATACCGTTGAGGTGGATAATTAAAAAGAAGATGTTCGTGATCATGTAAAAAAGAACTACATTTCTTGCAAATCAAATCTCCTTCTTCAAACTGCATGATGCTCCATAATTGATAAGGCTGATAAAACCGTATTTCAGATCTTTCACCCAAACTTGTTGCAATTGTGATAAGAAGCTTTCTGTTTATGACTCTAAGACTGCGTAGGGCGTGGCGCACAATTGCAGGGAGCTGCTGTATTAATTCAAAATCATCTCTAGATAAAGAAAATCTTTGGACTAGGCCTTGCTCGATATAAGAGATGTCTATGGCATGTGATGGCAGGAACAACTTGGGAAAACCAGTTGCCCAACTGATATATTGCGCTTTGAACATTAAGCACTCCTTGATCTGACAAGAAAGAGTTTTTTCTCTTATCCTTACAGTAAGATCATCTGGAAGGGTTGTGTCAACCTTTTCCAGGAGGTTGATTCTGGATGTTTTTTGATCAGCATAAGTAGATAACAGTGCTCTTTGATGGAGGTTATGGCATATGAGAATTTGGGTTTCTAAATCCTTAATATGGTTTGCAAGTAAGGATAGGGTTTTTTTAGTATTTTTTCTTTTATCGGAAAGGATAGCACTCCAATGAGCATTGATAAGTTCTTGATAGGTGATGGATACTCCTGGATTGAAAAAAGGAATGGTCATTTGTTGGGATGTTGGTCTGGAGGAAGAGCTGGATTCAAGAAGAGGGGCTTTGCTTTTGCTAGAACTTGATGCCATAATGACAAAGGAATCCTGGAGAAGAATTTGAACTTAAAACTGAAAATCTGGATTACATGGCAATATTTGAAATGAAGTTAGCTGAGGGATGATTGATTTTATTTGAGACTGGATTTAATTATTCAAAGTCAAAAATTAATTCTTCATTATTTATGACAGTTTTAAAGCCTGTAGAATCAATTTGAAATGGCTGTAACATTTGTAGAAAAGGATTTCCAAGGATAACATCATTGTTTAAATCCTTTCCTAAAAGGAAATTAGTCTTTATGCAGATTTCATTTTTACAGACCTTAACATCATTTAATTTGTATTTGATAAGGAGTTTTTTTATTAGCCGTAGCTAAATTGAGTTTATTTTTTGTTTTGAGATAATATTTTCGCAGGATTAATCCTTCCCTTATGACATTGACATCTGCGCCACTATCAAGTAAGCATAGGGTCTTAATCGAGAATTTTTTGATCTGAATGGTGACTTGGGTTTTCCATTTTTGAAATGGATTTTTGGATAACGAATTTATGAAATTTTTTAAGTTGTCATCAAAGTTTTCATGATTTTCGATGTCATTATAGTCTTCTTCATTTTCAATTTTATCATGATTTTCTTGATAAGTTTTTAATATGTGAAATTCAAGATTCTCAACTCATTGTTTGAGGTCTTGAAGTTCAATTAAGTTTTGTTTTAAGAAATTTATTTCTTGCCTTTGATTATTAATTTCTTTATGAAGGTCTAGAATAGATAAGTGAGGAGGAACATTTTGCTCTCTTAATCTGTCTAAGACAGTTTTAATGCTAAAATGTTCAGGTAAAGTATTTATGTAGTAGCTTTTCCTTTTTTATTGCCTTTATTTATTATATGTATTTTTTCAAAGTATTTATTTTTTAATTCTTCATCTTTAAGATCTTTAAACATTTCTAGCACCAATTCCTCAGGGGCAGAGAACATGTTTAAGGATAAAGAAGAAGAAGCAGATTCATACTGAATTTCACTATCAAATATTTTGCAATGACATGTATTAGAAGAATGAAAAAAAGAATTGTCTGTATCAGATGTTTCTGAGGGTCCTTTTAAAATAGTTTTGAGTTCTTTTTCTGTTTTAACTTCTAGTTTTGGGCAATGAGGGTCTATATGGCCTTTTTCTTTGCAATTATAGCACTGTATTTCTTTTTGTTTTTGTTTAGGGTAGGAAGAAGGTGGATTTCCTTTCGTATAAAATTTGTTTGATTATTTATAAGGATTTCGATGAAAGGATTTTTTATGATATCTTCTTGAGGGCATGTAATATCGTAGTGTTGAAAATTGTTTAGATTTTCTTTTTTGATAATTTCTATTTAAATTTTGCTTTTTCTTTTGGCTTGAAGGACTAATTAATGTTTCCATGCCAAATTGATAACAGAAATCACCAAGTTCATATTTACTGATTCTTTTTTGATTTTCAATTTGCCGTTGGAGTTTGATTTCATTACACAATGAAAATCCAACTTTATTAATTTTTTGGATTAAATCTCCATATGTATACATAGCATAATTAAAAGTTCCATAATTTTCGAATATTAACTCTTCTGTAACCTTTTCTGCAAAAAGTTTAGGAAGACCTGATATAAATTTTTCTTTCCAGAATTCTAAATTGCTTGAATCAATTGTATAAAGTTTTGATAAGAAAACATCCTTATACCAACGAAAATTAGACAAGGTTGGGCATGATAAATTAATTAATTGAGTTTTTAATTTTTCTTCTACATTCATATAATTTCCAACAAAATGTTTAATTATATTGCTAATAAGCATATAAACGGAATCAGGGATCATTTGTCCTTGAGGGGTAATGATAGGATTTCCGGATGGATCTCTATTTACGGCATTTAGAATAGCTTGTCTTTCTATATCTGATAAATATTTTTCCCACCAACCATTTAGTTGTCCAGTAAATCCAAGAACAACTGCATTTGCTGCATGTTTGTGATCATTACTGGCAGCTATGATAGTAGAAGCATATATCATCATCTGCTAGCATACTTGGATGATTTGATATTCAGATAATCCGTCTACACTCCATTCATATATTGAGGAGCTTTCAAATTTAAGACCATTTAAAGTGCTTGTTCTTCGAATTGAAGATCAACTGGAGTTGGTCGTGGATAATAATTTCTTGTTTTAGCTACAGTAACAATTGGTTTTTGTCTTTTAAATATTTTATTGAGTTGTAGAGAGTCTTGATGGTTTTGATCATCTCGATGTTCCTCTTGAGAATTTTCTTCAAAATTTATGGCTTCGGAATCAGACCCAGAATTCGAATTTTTAGAACTTGAGCCTAAAACATTTATAGATTTTTTAGTTTTTTGATCTTTATTTTCTTGAAGTTTTATGTTAGTAAAACTGTGTGATAATTGATTAATGAGTTCATAAAAAAATTTTAAAGGTTTCTTTTCTAACGTTATATCCCTTAGGATTTCACCCAGAAAACCTAAAGTTTGTGTCTTACTTACTTTTTGAGAAGAGGATGCTTCATGGATTTTGAAAATAGATTCTACTTTATCTTCACTTCTATTGGTTTGTTGACCAATAGTATGAAGGTTGATATTTGCATAATTATTTTGTTCTAAAACATGACATAAGTCTGATTTGTAAACAAAGTCAGATTTACCTTTATCTCCTTGAATTTTTGCCACATCTTTTATGGGTACGGCTGAAGTATCTTTATAAATGATTTGATGTAGAGGAGGATGTATAGATTCTTCTGTTCCTTGAGGAGAAGAACTGGTTGAAGCTATAATCCATGATGAACTTAATTTTGTTATCATATTTATGGATAAATCTTCAATATTATACCTTTTCTTCATGGCTAATATAAGCCAATCAAAGAAATAAATGTTTCTTTCATTATCATACATATATTTGTACCATTTTTCTTTTGAGAAGTCTTTATGTTTTGGCGAAATATATTTAAAGAACGATTTTGTCGAAGGATGAGCGGCTAAATTCTTTTTTTACATTTCTTATCAATTTCAAAACTTTCAATAACATTTATATTGAAATCAGCTTCTGAAGGATTGTCTGTATGGGATGGAGGAGCTTGATAAGAAGGATGAACAAGTCCTGTAGGCCTCAAATCTATATGAGGTGGTTCCTGTATGGTAGAGCCTACAACAGAAGGAGGATGAGAATAAGACTTTTTAAAGGGTTGATAAACTGTAGGAGTTGTATTTCTAAAATTTGTTTGGAAATTTATTTCAACACTTCCATCTTCATGTTCAATTATGTTTTCAATGTCTTGATTTTCTTTAGGTTTTTTGGTTGAGCATTTTCTAAAAGCCATTTACTGGATAAATTAATATCATTTATTTGATAACTTGATTTTAATTGAAAACTTCCCATTTTATAAACTTCATGTTTTTGAACAATTGGAATTGTCCAGTCACAAATAAATTGATCTAAATCATCATAGCTAATTTCCTCACTATTTTTAATAGACATGGAAGATAAGGAATTTAATGATGAGGAAGAAGAAAGTACAAGCTTCTTAATAAGCTTAGCCGTAATTTGTATTACCGAGTTCTTTTAACCAAATCCACCAAGAGTATCTAATGCTTTGAGGATTTACACACCAACAACACGCCTTAAAACGCCTTCACACGGCTTAACAACGGTGATAACAATGGCGACCTCTGCGCTCCAGGCGGAATATAATTAAAATTTCTCAATAATAACAAACACACAACTAAGTATTAAGACTTTTGACTCTCTTACTTCTAAATCAGCAATACCTTAAACAACAACAATAAAGCACAACATAACAGAGATAAGCGAAGAAATACTCACAAGGCTACTTTATTTATAACAATAAAGACTGATTACAAGTGGACTTGATGACACACTCCCGGAGGCCAACTTGGCTCTGATACCAAAATGGGACGGAAGGGTGGAGGGTGTATGGGAAGAGATGGATGGACTGAATTTTTGGACTGGTTTCCAATTGTTCAAAAATATAAAGTTTATAAAATGGGAAGTTTTCAATTAAAATAAAGTTATAAAATAAAAACTATACAGGAACCACCTCATATAAATTTGAAGCCTACAGGACTTGTTTATCCTTCCTATCAAGCTTCTCCATCTCATATATGCAATCCTTCAGAATCCGAATGTAACATATATGTTCTCGAAAGTTTTGAAGTAGATAAAGAAATGTTAAAAAAGAATTTAGCCGCTCATCCTTTGACAAAATCTTTCTTTAAACATATTTCTTCTGAGCATAAAGACTTCTTAAAAGAAAAATGGTACAAATATATGTATGATAATGAAAAAAACATTTATTTCTTGGATTGGCTTAAATTAGCCATGAAGAAAAGATATAATATTGAAGATTTATCCATAAATGTGATAACAAAATTAAGTTCATCATGGATCATAGTTTCAACCAGTTTTTCTCCCCAAAGAACTGAAGAATCTATACATCCACCCCTACATCAAATCATTTATAAAGACACCTCAGCCGTAGCCATAAATGATGTTGCAAAAATCGAAGGAGATAAAGGAAAATCTGACTCTGTTTACAAATCAGACTTATGTCATGTTCTAGAACAAAATATTTATACAAATATTAACCTTCATACTATTGGTCAACAAACCAATAGAATTGAAGATAAAGTAGAATCTATTTTCAAAATCCATGAAGCATCCTCTTCTCAAAAAGTAATTAAGACACAAACTTTAGGTTTTTAGGGTGAAATCCTAAGGGATATAAAGTTAGAAAAGAAACCTTTAAAATTTTCTGATGAACTCATTAATCAATTATCACACAGTTTTACTAACATAAAACATCAAGAAAATAAAGATCAAAAAGCTGAAAAATCTATAAATGTTTTAGGCTCAACTTCTAAAAACTCTAATGCTGGCTCCGATTCCGAAGCCATAGATTCTAAAGTAAATTCTCAAGAGGAACATCAAGATGATCAAAACCATCAAGAATCCCTTCAACTCAATAAAATATTTAAAAGACAAAAACCAATTGTTACTACAGCTAAAACAAGAAATTATTATCTACGACCGACTCCAATTGATCTTCAATTCGAAGAACAAGCTACTTTAAATGGTCTTAAATTTGAAAGCTCATCAATATATGAATGGAGTGTAGACGGATTATCTGAATATCAAATCATCCAAGTATGCCAGCAAATGATGATATATGCTTGTACTATCATAACTACCGGTAATGATCATAAACATGCAGCAAATGTAGTTATCCTTGGATTTACTGGACAAGTAAATGGTTGGTGGGAAAAATATTTATCAGATATAGAAAGACAAGCTATTCTAAATGTCGTAAAAAGAGATCCATCCGGGAACCCTATCATTAACCCCCAAAGACAAATGATCTCTGATTCCGTTTATATGCTTATTAGCAATATAATTAAACATTTTGTTGGAAATTATATGAATGTAGAAGAAAAATTAAAAACTCAATTAATTAATTTATCATGTCCAACATTATCTGATTTTCGTTGGTATAAAGATGTTTTCTTATCAAAACTTTATACAATTGATTCAAGCAATTCAGAATTCTGGAAAGAAAAATTTATATCAGGTCTTCCTAAACTTTTTGCAGAAAAGGTTAGAGAAGAGTTAATATCCAAAAATTTTGGAAATTTGAATTATGCTATGTATACATATGGAGATTTAATCCAAAAAATTAATAAAGTTGGATTTTCATTGTGTAATGAAATCAAACTCAAATGGCAAATTGAAAATCAAAAAAGAATCAGTAAATATGAACTTGGTGATTTCTGTTATCAATTTGGCATGGAGCCATTAATTAGTACTTCGAGCCAAAAGAAAAAGAACAATTTAAAAAGAAATTACCCACAAAGAAAATCTAAATAATTTGCAACTCCACGATATTATATGCCCTCATGAAGCTATCATAAAAAATCCTTTCATCGCAATCCTTATAAAGAAACAAACAAATCTTTTACAAAAGAAAAACCATCTTCTTCCTACCATAAACAAAAACAAAAAAAAATACAGTGCTATAATTGCAACGAAAAGGCCATATAGCCCCTAATTGCCCACAATTAAAGTTTAAAACTGAAAAAGAATTAAAAACTATTTTAAAATGATCCTCAGTAACATCAGATACACACAATTCTTCTGATACATGTCATTGCAAAATATTTGATAGTGAAATTCAGTATGAATCTGCCTCTTCTTCTTTATCCTTAAACATGCTTTCTGCCCCAGAAGAATTGGTATTAGAAATGTTTAAAGATCTTAAAGATGAAGACTTAAACAATAAATATTTTGAAAAAATCCAGACCATAAATAAAGGCAATAAAAAAGGAAAAGCTACCATACATACTCTCCCTGAACAATTTAGCATTAAAACTGTACTAGACAGATTATGAGAACAAAATGTTCCTCCTCACTGACAATTCCAGACCTTCATAAAGAAATTAATAATCAAAGGCAAGAAATAAATTTCTTAAAACTAAACTTAATTGAACTTCAAGACCTCAAACAAAGAGTTGAGAATCTTGAATTTCACATACAAAAAACTTATCAAGAAAATAATGGAAAAATTAAAAATGATGAAGACTATAATGACATTGAAAATCAAGAAAACTTTGATGACCGTTTAAAAAATTTCATAAATTCTTTATCCAGAAATCCATTTCAAAAATGGAAAACCCAAGTTACAATTCAGATCAAAAAATTCTCTATTACGACCCTGTGTTTACTTGATAGTGGCGTAGATGTCAATGTCATAAGGGAAGGATTAATCCCATGAAAATATTATCTAAAAACAAAAAATAAACTCAATCTAGCTACGGCTAATAAAAAACTCCTTATCAAATACAAATTAAATGATGTCTATGTCTGTAAAAACGAAATACACATAAAGACAAATTTCTTTCTAGGAAAGGATTTAAACAATGATGTTATCCTTGGAAATCCTTTTCTACAAATGTTACAGCCTTTTCAAATTGATTCTACAGGCCTTAAAACTGTCATAAATAATAAAGAATTAAGTTTTGAATTTGAATAATTAAATCCAGTCTCAAATAAAATCAATCATCCCTCTGATGACTTCAGTTCAAATATTGCCAAGTAATCCAGATTTCAGTTTTAAGTTCACATTCTTCTCCAGGGTTCCTTTGTAATTGTGGCATCAAGTTCTAACTTTGCTGGTAAGCTGCTGCATGTGGCTGGATTCCATGTGTCTGGATTGAATCATCAAGATGGCATACGTGTTACGTTTCCGTACTGGTATGGATATACATGTTATCACCAGTAGAGATCCAAACTTGTTTTTATTGTATAACCTTTTTGATGCATAGTAGCAAGCCGCATTTGTTAACTTTTTCTTTTTCAAAGAACCTTTGAACCGTGTAAGCTTCTTATCTTCATGAATAGGGATGTCCTTGTTTTGTACTTTCTAGATAAAGATGCTTTATGGCAATGGTGGTGATGGAAATTTAGATAAGTGTACCATGTGACTACGTGGTCTTCTTATGGAAGCTTTGTGATAAGGATGGAGTCATTATTTCACTGGATAACAGGTTTCAATATCGGAAACTTTATTCGGGCATGGATTCTTTCATTTATTCATCCTCTTTATCTTCACCTTTATTTTCATCAGTCCAATTATTATTTTGCATTTCTCCATGAAATAACTAGATTAATGCTTCACGAGATTTTTCAGTAATGTCAAAAGAAATATCTTCATAGGAATTGTGGATTTGATTTAATTCATTAAGTCCAGATTTGGAAGGATGCTGTATGACTGTAGTTTGTTCTGCAAAGTCGTCAACAATGTAAACAACTCGCCGACCGTCACACCAAACATATCGATATGTGTTTGCAAATTCAAGATGTCCTCTTAGATTGAGAAATCTTTGATACTGATCAGAGGCTGGATCATATTGCTAGAGACATTCTAGGCTATATGCTCTTGTAGCAACTTCATGAGATTCATACCATTGAGGTGGATAATTAAAAAGAAGATGTTCATGATCATGTAAAGAAGAACTGCATTTCTTGCAAATTAAATCTCCTTCTTCAAACTGCATGATGCTCCATAATTGATAAGGCTGATAAAACTATATTTCAGATCTTTCTCCCAAACTTGATGAAATTGTGATAAGAAGCTGTCAGTTTGTGACTCCAAGACTGCGAAGGGCATGGCGCACAATTGCAGGGAGTTGCTGTATTAATTCAAAATCATCTCTGGATAAAGAAAATCTTTGGACTAGGCCTTGCTTGATATAAGAGATGTCTACTGCATGTGATGGCAGGAATAACTTGGGAAAACCAGTTGCCTAGCTGATATATTGCGCTTTGAACATTAAGCTCTCCTTGATCTGACAAGATGAGTTTTTCCTCATATCCTTGTAGCAAGATCATCTGGAAGGGTTGTGTTAACGTTTTCCAGGAGGTTGATTCTGGATGTTTTTTCATCAGCATAAGTAGATAACAGTGCTCTTTGATGGATGTTATGACACATCAGAATTTGGGTTTCTAAATCCTTGATATGGGTTACAATTTTGGATAAGGTTTTTCTAGTATTTTTTCTTTTATTGGAAAGGATAGCACTCCAATGAGCATTGATAAGTTCTTGAGAGGTGATGGATACTCCTGGATTGAAAAAAGGAATGGTCATCTTTTGGGATGTTGGTCTGGAGGAAGAGTTGGATTCAAGAAGAGGGGCTTTGCTTTTGCTAGAACTTGATGCCATAATGACAAAGGAACCCTAGAGGAAAATGTGAACTTAAAACTGAAATCTGGATTACATGACAATATTTGAAATGGAGTCATCAGAGGGATGATTGATTTAATTTGAGACTGGATTTAATTATTGAAATTTAAAAATTAATTCTTTATTATTTATGACAGTTTTAAGGCCTGTAGAATCAATTTGAAAAGGCTGTAACATTTGTAGAAAAGGATTTCCAAGGATAACGTTATTGTTTAAATCCTTTCCTAGAAAGAAATTTGTCTTTATGTGTATTTTATTTTTACAGACATAAACATCATTTAATTTGTATTTGATAAGGAGTTTTTTATTAGCCGTAGCTAGATTGAGTTTATTTTTTGTTTTTAGATAATATTTTCTCGAGATTAATCCTTCCCTTCTGACATTGACATCTGCGCCTCTATCACGTAAGCACAGGGTCTTCATAGAGAATTTTTTGATCTGAATTGTGACTTGGGTTTTCCATTTTTGAAATGGATTTCTGGATAAAGAATTTATGAAATTTTTTAAACTGTCATCAAAGTTTTCTTGATTTTCAATGGCATTATAGTCTTCGTCATTTTCAATTTTTCCATTATTTTCTTGATAAGTTTTTAGTATGTGAAATTCAAGATTCTCAACTCTTTGTTTGAGGTCTTGAAGTTCAATTAGGTTTTGTTTTAAGAAATTTATTTCTTGCCTTTGATTATTAATTTCTTTATGAAGGTCTGGAATTGTCAGTGAGGAGGAACATTTTGTTCTCTTAATCTGTCTGAAACAGTTTTCATACGAAATTGTTCAGGTAAAGTTTGTATTGTAGCTTTTCCTTTTTTATTGCCTTTATTTATGGTCTGGATTTTTTCAAAATATTTATTTTTTAATTCTTCGTCTTTAAGATCTTTAAACGTTTCTAATACCAATTCTTCTGGGGCAGAGAGCATGTTGAAGGACAAAGAAGAAGAGGCAGATTCATATTGAATTTCACTATCAAATATTTTTCAATGACATGTATCAGAAGAATTGTCTGTATCTGATGTTACTGAGGATCCTTTTAAAATAGTTTTTAATTCTTTTTCGGTTTTAACCTTTAATTGTGGGCAATCAGGGGCTATATGGCCTTTTTCTTTGCAATTATAGCACTGTATTTCTTTTTGTTTTTGTTTATGGTAAGAAGAAGATGGTTTTTCTTTTGTAAAAGATTTGTTTGTTTCTTTATAAGGATTGCGAAGAAAGGATTTTTTTTGATATCTTCGTGAGGGCATATAATATCATGGTGTTGCAAATTGTTTAGATTTTTTTGTTGGTAATTTCTTTTTAAATTGTTCTGTTTCTTTTGGCTCGAAGGACTAATTAATGGCTCCATGCCAACTTGATAACAAAAGTCTCTAAGTTCATATTTGCTAATGCTGTTTTGATTTTCAATTTGCCGTTTGAGTTTGATTTCATTACACAATGAAAATCCAACTTTATTAATTTTTTGGATTAAATCTCCATATGTATACATAGCATAATTCAAATTTCCATAATTTTCGGATATCAATTCTTTCCTAACCTTTTCTGCAAAAAGTTTAGGAAGACCTGATATAAATTTTTCTTTCCAGAATTCTGAATTGCTTGAATCAATTGTATAAAGTTTTAATAAGAAAACATCCTTATACCAACGAAAATGAGATAATGTTGGACATGATAAATTAATTAATTGATTTTTTAATTTTTCTTCTACATTCATATAATTTCCAACAAAATGTTTAATTATATTGCTAATAAGCAAATAAACGAAATCACAGATCATTTGTCCTTGGGGGGTATTGATAGGGTTCCCGGATGGATCTCTTTTTACGGCATTTAGAATAGCTTGTCTTTCTATATCTGATAAATATTTTTCCCACCAACCATTTAATTGTCCAGTAAATCCAAGGACAACTGCATTTGCTGCATGTTTGTGATCATTACCGGCAGCTATGATAGTAGAAGCATGTATCATCATTTGCTGGCATACTTGGATGGTTTGATATTCAGATAATCCGTCTACACTCCATTCTTATATTGATGAGTTTTCAAATTTAAGACCATTTAAAGTAGCTTGTTCTTCGAATTGAAGATCAACTGGAGTCGGTCGTGGATAATAATTTATTGTTTAGCAGTAGTAACAATTGGTTTTTGTCTTTTAAATATTTTATTGAGTTGAAGGGATTCTTGATGGTTTTGATCATCTTGATGTTCCTCTTGAGAATTTTCTTCAGAATCTATGGCTTCGGAATCAGAGCCAAAATTAGAGTTTTTAGAAGTTGAGCCTAAAATATTTATAGATTTTTCCACTTTTTGATCTTTATTTTCTTGAAGTTTTATGTTAGTAAAAATGTGTGATAGTTGATTAATGAGTTCATCAGAAAATTTTAAAGGTTTCTTTTCTAACTTTATATCCCTTAGGATTTTACCATGAAAACCTAAAGTTTGTGTCTTAATTACTTTTTGAGAAGAGGATGCTTCATGGATTTTGAAAATAGATTCTACATTATCTTCAATTCTATTGGTTTGTTGACCAATAGTATGAAGGTTGATATTTGTATAATTATTTTGTTCTAGAACATGACATAAGTCTGATTTGTAAACAAAGTCAGATTTTCCTTTATCTCCTTGGATTTTTGCAACATCTTTTATGGGTACGACTGAAGTGTCTTTATAAATAATTTGATGCAGGGGAGGATGTATAGATTCTTCAGTTCTTTAAGGAGAAGAACTGGTTGAAGCTATAATCCATGATGAACTTAATTTTGTTATCATATTTATGGATAAATCTTCAATATTATACCTTTTCTTCATGGCTAATTTAAGCCAATCAAAGAAATAAATGTTTCTTTCATTATATCACATATATTTATACCACTTTTCTTTTAAGAAGTCTTTATGTTCTGGAGAAATATTTTTAAAGAAATCTTTTGTCAAAGGATGAGCAGCTAGATTCTTTTTTAACATTTCTTTATCAATTTCAAAACTTTCAATAACATTTATATTGAAATCAGCTTCTGAGGGATTGTATGTATGAGATGGAGAAGCTTGATAAGAAGGATAAACAAGTCCTGGATGCCTTAAATTTATATGAGATGGTTCCTGTATGGAAGATCCTACAACAGAAGGAGGATGAGAATAAGACTTTTTAGAGGGTTGATAAACTGTAGGAGTTGTATTTCAAAAATTTGTTTGGAAATTTATTTCAACACTTCCATCTTCATGTTCAATTATGTTTTCAATCTCTTAATTTTCTTTAGGTTTTTCTAGTTGAGCATTTTCTAAAAGCCATTTACCGGATAAATTAATATCATTTATTTGATAACTTGATTTTAATTGAAAACTTCCCATTTTATAAACTTCATGTTTTTGAACAGTTGGAAACCAGTCCAAAAATTCAGTCCATCCATCTCTTCCCATACACCCTCCACCAAAATGGGACGGAAGGGTGGAGGGTGTATGGGAAGAGATGGATGGAATGAATTTTTGGACTAGTTTCAACTGTTGCCTTGACAAGCAACTGGACATGCCTCCTTATAGTAATTTCAAACTGAATTTACATTTCATTACAACTTTATTTCAAATGTTTTTACATTTCATTTACTATATGCTGAGAAGCTACTGCATGTAGTGTTGCTGGCGCTGGATTCCATGAGTCTGAATTGAATGGCCAAAATGGCATACGTGTTACGTTTCCGTACAGTTATGGATATGCATGTTAGCACCTGTAGTGGTTATTGGATAACTTCATAGAGCAAGCCACAATTGTTGACTTTATCTTTGAATAAGAACCTTTAAACCGTGGTAAGCTTCTTATCTTCAGGAATAAGGATGTCATTGTTTTGTACTTTATAGATAAAGACGCTTTATGGCAATGGTGGTGATGGAACTTTAGGGTGGAGGGTGTATGGGAAGAGATGGATGGACTGAATTTTTGGACTAGTTTCCAACTGTTGGATTTACACATAGCCGGATGTGTCTATTTATAGCGACTCTAAACTGAATTTACATTTAATTTCCTGTGGATTGCATTTGCATTTACATTTCATTTGCTATTCATGCTCACGCTGAATTAATGTTCGATACTGTAGGGCTGCTTGCATGATTCTTCTTTTGTGCTGTAGAATATCCATGGTACTGCATGTGGCACTATCTTGAAGTATAACTTTACAAGCTTTTGACATGTGTGTACGTGTTTGCATTGGAGATGAAATATTTTTGTCTTCATACTTGATAATTGTCCCATACCTTGTACTTTCTTCAGGTTTTACTTTTTATTTTATACAAAAGGAGCTTTTGATGTTGGCTTTAGCCACTTTTGTTGGATTTTGGGTACTTGTTTTTGAATATTTAATGCTTTTAGTTGGGATGAAAAGTGCTGATAAGTCCCGAGGCAACACGTGGTTGCTTTTGTGGCCTTAGTCTCGGGCATGGGTCCTTGCTTGATAAGGGTGCATTGAACAATTACTTTTCAGGATGACTGTTGGAGATCTTCATAATTGCACCAAGATACTTTGTGGAAAATTGAGTGGCATTGAACTGCATATGTCTGGAGGAAAGGAAGCTTATTCTTGTAAGGATGCTGTTATCTCTGCATCATTTTCTACTTCATCATTCCAGTCATTATTTCGTATTTCACCATGAAATAACTGGATTAATTCATCACGAGATTTTTCTGAAATGTCAAAAGAAATATCTTCATAGGCATTGAGGATTTGATTTAATTCATTATGTCCAGATTTAGAAGGATGCTGTATAACTGTAGTTTGTTCTACAAGGTTGTCAACAACACAGACGACTCTCCGACCGTCACACCAAACATATCGATATGTGCTTACAAATTCGAGATGTCCTCTTAACTTGAGAAATCTTTGATATTGATCAGAGCCTGGATCATAATTCTGAAGACGCTCTAAGTTGTATTCCCTTATAGCAACTTCATGAGATTCATACCACTGCGGTGGATAATTAAACAGGAGATGTTCATAATCATTTAAAGAGGGAATGAATTTCTTGCAAATTAAATCTCCTTCTTCAAAATTCATGAAGCTCCATAATTGATAAGGTTGATAAAACCGGATTTCAGATCTTTCTCCCAAACTTGATGAAATTGTCATAAAAAGCTGTCTGTTTGTGACTCCAAGGCTGCGAAGGGCATGGCACACAATTGCAGGGAGCTGCTGTATTAATTCAAAATCATCTCTGGATAAAGAAAATCTTTAGACTAGGCCTTGCTCGATATAATAGATGTCTACTGCATGTGATGGCAGGAACAACTTGGGAAAACCAGTTGCCCAGCTGATATATTGCGCTTTGAACATTAAGCGCTCCTTGATCTGACAAGATGAGTTTTTCCTCATATCCTTGTAGCAAGATCATCTGGAAGGGTTGTGTTAACGTTTTCCAGGAGGTTGATTCTGGATGTTTTTTCATCAGCATAAGTAGATAACAGTGCTCTTTGATGGATGTTATGACACATCAGAATTTGGGTTTCTAAATCCTTGATATGGGTTACAATTTTGGATAAGGTTTTTCTAGTATTTTTTCTTTTATTGGAAAGGATAGCACTCCAATGAACATTGATAAGTTCTTGAGAGGTGATGGATACTCCTGGATTGAAAAAAGGAATGGTCATTTTTTGGGATGTTGGTCTGGAGGAAGAGCTGGATTCAAGAAGAGGGGCTTTGCCTTTGCCAGAACTTGATGCCATAATGACAAAGGAACCCTGGAGAAAAATGTGAACTTAAAACTGAAATCTGGATTACATGACTATATTTGAAATGGAGTCATCAGAGGGATGATTGATTTTATTTGAGACTGGATTTAATTATTGAAATTCAAAAATTAATTCTTTATTATTTATGACAGTTTTAAGGCCTGTAGAATCAATTTGAAAAGGCTGTAACATTTGTAGAAAAGGATTTCCAAGGATAACGTTATTGTTTAAATCCTTTCCTAGAAAGAAATTTGTCTTTATGTGTATTTCATTTTTATAGACATAAACATCATTTAATTTGTATTTGATAAGGAGTTTTTTATTAGCCGTAGCTAGATTGAGTTTATTTTTTGTTTTTAGATAATATTTTCTCGGGATTAATCCTTCCCTTATGACATTGACATCTGCGCCTCTATCACGTAAGCACAGGGTCTTCATAGAGAATTTTTTGATCTGAATGGTGACTTGGGTTTTCCATTTTTGAAATGGATTTCTGGATAAAGAATTTATGAAAATTTTTAAACTGTCATCAAAGTTTTCTTGATTTTCAATGTCATTATAGTCTTCGTCATTTTCATTTTTTCCATCATTTTCTTGATAAGTTTTTCGTATGTGAAATTCAAGATTCTCAACTATTTGTTTGAGACCTTGAAGTTCAATTAAGTTTTGTTTTAAAAAATTTATTTCTTGCCTTTGATTATTAATTTCTTTATGAAGGTCTGGAATTGTCAGTTGAGGAGGAACATTTTGTTCTCGTAATCTGTCTAGTACAGTTTTAATGCTAAATTGTTCAGGGAGAGTATGTATGGTAGCTTTTCCTTTTTTATTGCCTTTATTTATGGTCTGGATTTTTTCAAAATATTTATTGTTTAAGTCTTCATCTTTAAGATCTTTAAACATTTCTAATACCAATTCGTCTGGGGCAGAGAGCATGTTTAAGGATAAAGAAGAAGAGGCAGATTCATACTGAATTTCACTATCAAATATTTTGCAATGACATGTATCAGAAGAATTGTCTGTATCTAATGTTACTGAGGATCCTTTTAAAATTGTTTTTAATTCTTTTTCGGTTTTAACCGTTAATTATAGGCAATCAGGGGCTATATGGGCTTCTTCTTTGCAATTATAACACTGTATTTCTTTCTATTTATGGTAAGAAGATGATGGTTTTTCTTTTATAAAAGACTTATTTGTCACTTTATAAGGATTGCGATGAAAGGATTTTTTATGATATCTTCGTGAGGGCATATAATATCGTGGTGTTGCAAATTGTCTAGCCACAAATAACTTGATCTAAATCATCATAGCTGATTTCTTCACTATTTTTAATAGACATGGAAGATAAAAAATTTGATGATGAGGAAGAAGAAAGTACAAGCTTCTTAATAAGCTTAGCCATAATTTGTGTTACCGACTTATTTTAACCGAATCCACCATGAGTATCTAACGCTTTGAGGATTTACACACCAACAACACGCCTTAAAACTCCTTCACACGGCTTAAGAACGGCGATAACAATGGCTACCTCTGCGCTCCAGGCGGAATATGATTAAAATTTCTCAATAATAACAAACCCACAACTAAGTATTATGAGTTTTGATTCTCTTACTTCTGAATCAGCAATTCCTTAAATAACAACAGTAAAGCACAACATAACCAAAATAAGTGAAGAAATACTTACAAAGCAACTTTATTGATTATCAAAATTGATTACAAGTGGACTTGATGACACACTCCCGGGGGCCAACTTGTCTCTGATGCCAAAATAGGACGGAAGGGTGGAGGGTGTATGGGAAGAGATGGACTGGATTTTGGATAGGACTGGTTTCCAACTGTTGGATTTACACATAGCCGGATGTGTCTCTTTATAGTGACTCTAAACTGAATTTACATTTCATTTCACTTGGATTGCATTAGCATTTACATTTCATTTGCTATTCATGCTCATGCTGAGTTTAATGTTCGATACTATAGGGCTACTTGCATGATTCTTCTTTTCTGCTGTAGAATATCCATGGTACTGCATGTGGCACTCTCTTGAAGTATAACTTTACAAGCTTTTGACATGTTTGTACGTGTTTGCGTTGGAGATGAAATATTTTTGTCTTCATACTTGATAACTGTCCCATATCTTGTACTTTCTTCAGCTTTTACTTTTTAGTTTATACAAAAGGAGCTTTTGATGTTGGCTTTAGCCACTTTTGTTGGCTTTTGGGTACTTGTTTTTGAATATTTAATGCTTTAAGTCGGGATGAAAAGTGCTGATAAGTCCCGAGGCAACACGTGGTTGCTTTTGTGGCTTTATTTTCGGGCACGGGTCCTTGCTTGGTAAGGATGCATTGAACAATTATTTTTCAGGATGACTGTTGGAGATCTTCATAATTGCACCAAGATACTTTGTGGAAAATTGAGTGGCATTGGATTGCATATGTCTAGAGGAAAGGAAGCTTATTCTTGCAAGAATGCTGTCATCTCTGCATCATTTTCTACTTCATCATTCCAGCTATTATTTCGTATTTCACCATGAAATAACTGGATTTGTTCTTCACGAGATTTTTCTGAAATGTCAAAAGAAATATCTTCATAGGCATTGAGGATTTGATTTAATTCATTATGTCCAGATTTAGAAGGATGCTGTATAACTGTAGTTTGTTCTGCAAGGTCATCAGCAATACAGACTACTCTCCGACCGTCACACCAAACATATCTATATGTGCTTGCAAATTCGAGATGTCCTCTTAAATTGAGAAATCTTTGATATTGATCAGAGCCTGGATCATAATTCTGAAGACGCTCTAAGCTGTATCCCCTTGTAGCAACTTCATGAGATTCATACCATTGCGGTGGATAATTAAACGGGGGATGTTCGTAATCATTTAAAGAGGGAATGAATTTCTTGCAAATTAAATCTCCCTCTTCAAAATTCATGATGCTCCATAATTAATAAGGTTGATAAAACCGGATTTCAGATCTTTCTCCCAAACTTGAAGAAATTGTGATGAGAAGTTGTCTGTTTGTGGCTCCAAGGCTGCGAAGGGCATGCCGCACGATTGCAGGGTGCTATTGTATTAATTCATGTTTTTAAACAGTTGGAATTGTCCAGTTACAAATAACTTGATTTAAATCATCATAGCTAATTTCTTCACTATTTTTAATAGACATGGAAGATAAGGAATTTGATGATGAGGAAGAAGAAAGTACAAGCTTCTTAATAAGCTTAGCCTTAATTTGTATTACCGAGTTATTTTAACCAAATCCACCACGAGTATCTAATGCTTTGAGGATTTACACACCAACAACACGCCTTTAAACACCTTCACACGGCTTAACAACGGCAATAACAATGGCTACCTCTGTGTTCTGGGCGAAATATGATTAAAATTTCTCAATAATAACAAACACACAACTAAGTATTAGGACTTTTAACTCTCTTACTTCTGAATCAGTAATTCCTTAAACAGCAACAGTAAAGCATAACCAAAATAAGTGAAGAAATACTCACAAAGCAACTTTATTGATAATCAAAACTGATTACAAGTGGACTTGATGACACACTCCCGGGGGCCAACTTGGCTTTGATACCCAAATGGGACAGAAGGGTGGAGGGTGTATGGGAAGAGATGGATGGACTAAATTTTTGGATTGGTTTCCAACTGTTGCCTTGACAAGCAGCTGGACATGTCTATTTATAGTATGTTCAAACTGAATTTACATTTCATTACAACATAATTTCGTCTGTGTATACATTTCATTTACTGTATGCTAGTAAGCTGATGCATGTGGTATTATTGCTGGATTCCATGTGTCTGGATTGAATCGTCAAGACGGCATACGTGTTACATTTCCGTACTGGTATGGATATACATGTTATCACCAGTAGAGATCCAAACTTGTTTTTATTGGATAACCTTTTTGATGCATAGTAGCAAGCCGCATTTGTTGACTTTTTCTTTTTCAAAGAACCTTTCAACTGTGGTAAGCTTCTCATCTTCATGAATAGGGATGTCCTTGTTTTGTACTTTCTAGATAAAGACGCTTTATGGCAATGGTGGTGATGGAAATTTAGATAAGTGCACCACCTGACTACGTGGTCTTCTTTTGGAAGCTTTGTGATAAGGATGCAGTAATTATTTCCCTGGATAACAGGTGTCAATATCGGAAGCTTTATTCGGGCACAGATTCTTTCATTTATTCATCCTCTTTATCTTCATCAGTCCAGTTATTATTTTGCATTTCTCCATGAAATAACTGGATTAATGCTTCATGAGACTTTTCAGAAATGTCGAAAGAAATATCTTCATAGGCATTGAGGATTTGATTTAATTCATTATGTCCAGATTTAGAAGGATGCTGTATGACTGTAGTTTGTTCTGCAAGGTCGTCAGCAATGCAAACTACTCGCCGACCGTCACACTAAACATATCGATATGTGCTTGCAAATTCAAGATGTCCTCTTAGACTGAGAAATCTTTGATATTGATCAGAGGCTGGATTATATTACTGGAGACGTTCTAGGCTATATGCTTTTGTAGCAACTTCATGAGATTCATACCATTGAGGTGGATAACTAAAAAGAAGATGTTCGTGATCTTGTAAAGAAGAACTGCATTTCTTGCAAATTAAATCTCCTTCTTCAAACTGCATGATGCTCTATAATTGATAAGCCTGATAAAACCGTATTTCAGATCTTTCTCCCAAGCTTGATGAAATTGTGATAAGAAGTTGTCTGTTTGTGGCTCCAAGGTTGCAAAGGGCGTGGCGCACGATTGTAAAGAGCTGCTGTATTAATTCAAAATCATCTCTGGATAAAAAAAAATCTTTGGACTAAGCCTTGCTCGATATAAGAGATGTCTACTGCATGTGATGGCAAGAATAACTTAGGAAAGCCAGTTGCCCAGCTGATATATTGCGCTTTGAACATTAAGCGCTCCTTGATCTGACAAGAAAGAGTTTTTTCTCTTATCCTTGTAGCAAGATCATCTGGAAGGGTTGTGTTAACCTTTTCCAGGAGGTTGATTCTGGATGTTTTTTCATCAGCATAAGTAGATAACAATGCTCTTTGATGGATGTTGTGACACATCAGAATTTGGGTTTCTAAATCCTTGATATGGGTTACAATTTTGGATAAGGTTTTTCTAATATTTTTTCTTTTATTGGAAAGGATAGCACTCCAATGAGCATTGATAAGTTCTTGAGAGGTGATGGATACTCCTGGATTGAAAAAAGGAATGGTCATTTGTTGGGATGTTGGTCTAGAGGAAGAGCTAAATTCAAGAAGAGGGGCTTTACTTTTGCTAGAACCTGATGCCATAATGACAAAGGAACCCTAGAGAAGAATGTGAACTTAAAACTGAAAATCTGGATTACATGGCAATATTTGTAATGAAGTCAGCTGAGGGATGATTGATTTAATTTGAGACTGGATTTAATTATTTAAATTTAAAAATTAGCTCTTTATTATTTATGATAGTTTTAAGGCCTGTAGAATCAATTTGAAAAGGTTGTAATATTTGTAGAAAATGATTTCCAAGGATAACATCATTGTTTAAATCCTTTCCTAGAAAGAAATTTGTCCTTATGTGTATTTTGTTTTTACAGACATAAACATCATTTAATTTGTATTTGATAAGGAGTTTTTTATTAGCCGTAGCAAGATTGAGTTTATTTTTTGTTTTTAGATAATATTTTCTTGGGATTAATCCTTCCCTTATGACATTGACATCTGCGCCACTATCAAGTAAGCATAGGGTCTTAATAGAGAATTTTTCGATCTGAATTGTGACTTGGGTTTTCCATTTTTGAAATGGATTTCTGGATAAAGAATTTATGAAAAATTTTAAGCTGTCATCAAAGTTTTCTTGATTTTCAATGTCATTATAGTCTTCGTCATTTTCAATTTTTCTATTATTTTCTTGATAAGTTTTTAGTATGTGAAATTCAAGATTCTCAACTCTTTGTTTGTGGTCTTGAAGTTCAATTAAGTTTTGTTTTAAGAAATTTATTTCTTGCCCTTGATTATTAATTTCTTTATGAAGGTCTGGAATTGTCAGGTGAGGAGGAACATTTTGTTCTCGTAATCTGTCGAGTACAGTTTTAATGCTAAAATGTTTAGGGAGAGTATGTACGGTAGCTTTTCCTTTTTTATTGCCCTTATTTATGGTCTGGATTTTTTCAAAATATTTATTTTTTAATTCTTCATCTTTAAGATCTTTAAACATTTCTAATACCAATTCTTCTGGGGTAGAGAGCATGTTTAAAGATAAAGAAGAAGCGGCAAATTCATACTGAATTTCACTATCAAATATTTTGCAATGACATGTATCAGAAGAATTGTCTGTATCTGATGTTACTGAGGATCCTTTTAAAATAGTTTTTAATTCCTTTTTATTTTTAACCTTTAATTGTGGGCAATCAGGGGCTATATGGCCTTTTTCTTTGCAATTATAGCACTGTATTTCTTTTTGTTTTTGTTTATGGTAAGAAGAAAATGGTTTTTCTTTTGTAAAAGATTTGTTTGTTTCTTTATAAGGATTGCGATGAAAAAATTTTTTATGATATCTTCGTGAGGGCATATAATATCGTGGTGTTGCAAATTGTTTAGATTTTCTTTGTTGGTAATTTCTTTTTAATTTGTTCTTTTTCTTCTGGCTCGAAGGACTAATTAATGGCTCCATGCCAAATTGATAATAGAAATCACCAAGTTCATATTTACTAATTCTTTTTTGATTTTCAATTTGCCGTTTGAGTTTGATTTCATTACACAATGAAAATCCAACTTTATTAATTTTTTGGATTAAATCTCCATATGTATACATAGCATAATTCAAATTTCCATAATTTTCGGATATTAACTCTTCTTTAACCTTTTCTGCAAAAAGTTTAGGAAAACCTTATATAAATTTTTCTTTCCAGAATTCTGAATTGCTTGAATCAATTGTATAAAGTTTTGATATGAAAACATCTTTATACCAACAAAAATCTGATAATGTTGGGCATGATAAATTAATTAATTAAGTTTTTAATTTTTCTTCTACATTCTTATAATTTCCAACAAAAAGTTTAATTATATTGCTAATAAGCAAATAAACGGAATCAGGGATCATTTGTCCTTGAGGGGTAATGATAGGATTTCTGGATGGATCTCTTTTTACTGCATTTAGAATAGCTTGTCTTTCTATATCTGATAAATATTTTTCCCACCAGCCATTTAATTGTCCAGTAAATCCAAGGACAACTGCATTTGCTGCATGTTTGTGATCATTACCGGCAGCTATGATAGTAGAAGCATATATCATCATTTGCTGGCATTCTTGGATGATTTCATATTCAGATAATCCGTCTACACGCCATTCATATATTGATGAGCTTTCAAATTTAAGACCATTTAAAGTAGCTTGTTCTTCGAATTGAAGATCAACTGGAGTCGGTTGTGGATAATAATTTCTTGTTTTAGCTGTAGTGACAATTGGTTTTTGTCTTTTAAATATTTTATTGAGTTGTAGAGAGTCTTGATGGTTTTGATCATCTTGATGTTCCTCTTGAGAATTTTCTTCAGAATCTATGGCTTCGGAATCGGAGCCAGAATTAGAATTTTTAAAAGTTGAGCCTAAAACATTTATAGATTTTTTAGCTTTTTGATCTTTATTTTCTTAAAGTTTTATGTTAGTAAAACTGTGTGATAATTGATTAATGATTTTATCAGAAAATTTTAAAGGTTTCTTTTTTAACTTTATATCCCTTAGGATTTCACCCTGAAAACCTAAAGTTTGTGTCTTAATTACTTTTTGAGAAGAGGATGCTTCATGGATTTTGAAAATAGTTTCTACTTTATCTTCAATTCTATTGGTTTGTTGGCCAATAGTATGAAGGTTGATATTTGTATAATTATTTTGTTTTAAAATATGACATAAGTCTGATTTGTAACAAAGTCAGATTTTCCTTTATCTCCTTGGATTTTTGCAACATCTTTTATGGGTACGACTGAAGTGTCTTTATAAATAATTTGATGCAGGGGAGGATGTATAGATTCTTCAGTTCTTTAAGGAGAAGAACTGGTTGAAGCTATAATCCATGATGAACTTAATTTTGTTATCATATTTATGGATAAATCTTCAATATTATACCTTTTCTTCATGGCTAATTTAAGCCAATCAAAGAAATAAATGTTTCTTTCATTATCACATATATATTTATACCATTTTTCTTTTAAGAAGTCTTTATGTTCTGGAGAAATATATTTAAAGAAAGATTTTGTCAAAGGATGAGCAGCTAGATTCTTTTTTAACATTTCTTTATCTACTTCAAAACTTTCGAGAACATTTTTGTTAAAATCAGATTCTGAAGGATTGTATGTATGAGATGGAGAAGCTTGATAGGAAGGATAAACAACTCCTGTAGGCCTCAAATTTATATGAGGTGGTTCCTGTATAGTTTTTATTTTATAACTTGATTTTAATTGAAAACTTCCCACTTTATAGCCTTCATGTTTTTGAATAGTTGGAATTGTCCAGTCACAAATAACTTAATCTAAATCATCATAGCTAATTTCTTCGCTATTTTTAATCGACATAGAAGATAAGGAATTTGATGATGAGGAAGAAGAAAGTATAAGCTTCTTAATAAGCTTAGCCTTAATTTGTATTATCGAGTTATTTTAACCAAATCCACCATGAGTATCTAACGCTTTAAAGATTTACACACCAACAACACGCCTTAAAACGCCTTCACACGGCTTAACAATGGCGATAACAATGGCTACCTCTGCGCTCCAGGCGGAATATGATTAAAATTTCTCAATAATAACAAACACACAACTAAGTATTAAGACTTTTGACTCTCTTACTTCTGAATCAGCAATTCCTTAAACAACAACAGTAAAGCACAACATAACCAAAATAAGTGAAGAAATACTCACAAAGAAACTTTATTGATAATCAAAACTGATTGCAAGTGGACTTGATGACACACTCCCGGGGGCGAACTTGTCTTTGATACCAAAATGGGACGGAAAGGTGGAGGGTGTATGGGAAGAGATGGATGGACTGAATTTTTTGACTGGTTTCCAACTGTTGTTTTGACAAGCTGTTGGACATGCCTATTTATAGTAATTACACTTTGCATTTACATTTCATAGCAACTAGATTTCATTAGTATTTACATTTCATTTACTGTATTTGGACGTGGCTCAGGCGCTGGATGTTTGTCTGTGACTGACGAATTTTGCACTGTTTAGGAGCAGGCGTGAATCTTGCGTTATACATGTCGCTGGAGGACGTGATACGTGTCGCTGGAAGACGTGTTCCCGTTTTATCCACAGCTTGAGGATGTGATACGTGTCGCTGGAGGATGTGTTCCCGCTTTATCCAAAGCTTGCATGTGGGATAGCCTATTTGTAGGCTTTGTACTTTGCTATTATTTTATCCAAAGCATTTGGTTATCTATTCCGTTTAGCCATTTTTGTTGACTTTGGTTGTACTTTTTTCTTGATTTTTAATTCAAAGAGGCTATATGAAGTCCATGGGAAAAGTTGCCGATAAGAACCAAAGGGAGCACATGGTTGCTGTACTTAGATGATGTCATGTTCTCTATGGCGACTGCTCTTTTGGAGATGCTTCCGGAGTGGGGAATAGCGCTGATAAACAAGATCACTTTAGTCTGTATAGGATACTTTGTGGAAAATTTAGTGGCTTGATAAGGCTGATGAAACTGTATTTCAGATCTTTCTCCCAAACTTGATGAAATTATGATAAGAAGATGTTTATTTATGACTCCAAGGCTGCGAAGGGTATGGCGCACAATTGCAGGGAGCTGCTGTATTAATTCAAAATCATCTCTGGATAAAGAAAATCTTTGGACTAGGCCTTGCTCGATATAAGAGATGTCTACTGCATGTGATGGCAGGAACAACTTGGGAAAGCCAGTTGCCCAGCTGATATATTGCGCTTTGAACATTAAGCGCTCCTTGATCTGACAAGAAAGAGTTTTTTCTCTTATCCTTGCAGCAAGATCATCTAGAAGGGTTGTGTTAACCTTTTCCAGGACGTTGATTCTGGATGTTTTTTCATTAGCATAAGTAGATAACAGTGCTCTTTGATGGATGTTATGACACATTCGAATTTGGGTTTTTAAATCCTTGATATGGGTTACAATTTTGGATAAGGTTTTCCTAGTTTTTTTTCTTTTATTGGAAAGGATAGCAATCCAATGAGCATTGATATGTTCTTAAGAGGTGATGGATACTCCTGGATTGAAAAAATGAATGGTCATTTGTTGGGATGTTGGTCTGGAGGAAGAGCTGGATTCAAGAAGAGGGGCTTTGCTTTTGCTAGAACTTGATGCCATAATGACAACGGAACCCTAGAGAAGAATGTGAACTTAAAACTGAAAATCTGGATTACATGGCAATATTTGAAATGAAGTCAGCTGAGGGATGATTGATTTTATTTGAGACTGGATTTAATTATTCAAATTCAAAAATTAATTCTTTATTATTTATGACAGTTTTAAGGCCTGTAGAATCAATTTGAAAAGGTCGAAACATTTGTAGGAAAGGATTTCCAAGGATAACATCATTGTTTAAATCCTTTCCTAGAAAGAAATTAGTCTTTATGCATATTTCATTTTTACAGACATAAACATTAGTTAATTTGTATTTGATATGGAGTTTTTTATTAGCCGTGGCTAGATTGAGTTTATTTTTTGTTTTTAGATAATATTTTCTCAGGATTAATCCTTCCCTTATGACATTGACATCTGCGCCACTATCAAGTAAGCACAGGGTCTTAATAGAGAATTTTTTGATCTGAATGGTGACTTGGGTTTTCCATTTTTGAAATGGATTTCTGGATAAAGAATTTATGAAAATTTTTAAACTGTCGTCAAAGTTTTCTTGATTTTCATTGTCATTATAGTCTTCGTCATTTTCAATGTTTCCATTATTTTCTTGATAAGGTTTTAGTATGTGAAATTCAAGATTCTCAACTCTTTGTTTGAGGTCTTGAAGTTCAATTAAGTTTTGTTTTAAGAAATTTATTTCTTGCCTTTGATTATTAATTTCTTTATGAAAGTTTGGAATTGTTAGGTGAGGAGGAACATTTTGTTCTAGTAATCTGTCTAGTACTGTTTTAATGCTAAATTGTTCAGGGAGAGTATGTATGGTAGCTTTTCCTATTTTATTGCCTTTATTTATGTCTGGATTTTTTCAAAATATTTATTTTTTAAGTCTTCATCTTTAAGATCTTTAAACATTTCTAATACTAATTCTTCTGGGGCAGAGAGCATGTTTAAGTATAAAGAAGAAGATGCAGATTCATACTGAATTTCACTATCAAATATTTTGCAATGACATGTATCAGAAGAATTGTTTGTATCTGATGTTACTGAGGATCCTTTTAAAATAGTTTTTAGTTCTTTTTCTGTTTTAACTTTTAATTTTGGGCAATCAGCGGCTATATGGCCTTTTTCTTTGCAATTATAGCACTGTATTTCTTTTTGTTTTTGTTTATGATAAGAAGAAGATGTTTTTCTTTTGTAAAAGATTTGTTTGTTTCTTTATAAGGATTGCGATGAAAGGATTTTTTATGACATCTTTGTGAGGGCATATCATATCGTGGTGTTGCAAATTGTTTAAATTTTCTTTGTTGGTAATTTCTTTTTAACTTGTTCTTTTTCTTTTGGCTCGAAGGACTAATTAATGGCTCCATGCCAAATTGATAACAGAAATCACCAAGTTCATATTTACTGACACTACACCAAAAATCCAATTTAGGAACGGATAATGGGCCCGGTTTTGGGCCGTTGCTAAAATGAAACGGATTTGATCCGTTTCTCACAGGCCCGTTTGATAAAAACCGAGGTTATTTTCGTTCCAGCCGTTCCCAAACCGAGTCTTCCTCTTCACTGCCTGTTACCGATCTTCCTCTTCCTGTTCTTCTTCGGATTCTTCAGATCTTCGCGCGCTGCTAAGATCAGGGCTTCCTTTGTTCGAGCGCTGCTAAGGGCCGTTCCCACAGATTTTCTGTTCGCAGAAAGCATTTGATCTGTTTGCAGCCGTTCCCACAGATTTGTTCGCAGACGGCTTGCGTTTCTTCTTCTTCTTCCCGATCTTCAACTCTTTTTTTCCCGATTTCTCAAAAGGCAAGTTAGGGTTTTTTCTTCTTAGATCTAATCGATCTCTCAACTCTTAGATCCTTGTTGTTTAGGGTTTGATCTCGCTTTTTCTGGATCTGTTGTCTCTCGTTGGTCGCAGGAGGAGAGAAGAGACGGCTAGGGTTTCTCCAAGTCCGGATTCACAGATTTTCGATCTGTGTAAGGTACGTCACATGACTCTGATTCGATTCCTCCCTTTCCTAATCGAGTGCTTCTGTTTATATGATAATTCATATTATTCATGCACATGTGGAGCTGCATCTTCCTTTCTTGTTTCTGGATTTTGGGATCTCTTTATGAGGCTTGTAGATAGCTATCTTATGATATTGATATTCAATTTGAATTTAGATGGTGTAACCATCTTGTGATGTTCCTTCCATATGTCTTGTAAGTATATTTGTGTTTTCAATCCTTTTATTTTTCTTATTATTCTGTATTAATTATTGATGAGCGATACATGCAGCTGCTTGAAATTGGTTGGAAACTTGGGATGGAATGTGAACAAATTGAAATTGGTTGGTGTATTGGCTTTAGAGTGGAAATTAATTGCATAAGGTTTATTATTAATTATAATGCCTTCATTTTGATTGATTCCTTGGATCCTTGAATGATAATTTTTTCTCCAGACTTGCTAGTTGGACAATAGATAATTCCTTCTGCACAAGCCACTTGGGAGGGAAGCAATTTGGATGCTTGAAGCAAACACCATTTCCTTTTCAAAACTGTAGATTGTGACTTGATGTCATGAGTTTTTTGGGTGGTTGAGACTTTTATTTCCTCTTTGTGTGTATTTGTGAGCAATTAAAAGTTTGCTAAATCTCAGGCCACACCTGACCATGGTGTTGTTTGACGTGAGCTATTGCTCTTTTGGGGCGTATCTATGTCATATGATGTTGGCATGTCACACAAAAAATCCATAAGGGTGGTAGTTATTCTTATGTGTTTGGATTGTAGATAGGGGCCACATTGAAGGATTTATGAAATGTAAGTATAGGCTCAAAGATTAAATACTACAACCTAATAGGTTTAATAGTTCAATATTAGATAGCAATGGACAAGAGCCTGTATCACATTTAGAAGGTGCTCCTACACAGGGTTATGGGTTTGAGTCATGTTACCATTAAAAAAAAAGACAAGAAAAATGGATTAAACAGTGATATAGGATGTTAATGACTTAGGGAACTGATATTACACTTCATAATGTGCCCAAATAAAAGAAAGAAAAGATTGGATTCTAGCAGTTTTTTCATATTTTGGGTGTTTTTTTTATGGCTTTTTAGAATTGTGTAAAAAATTCACGCCACAATGTATTGTTTTTAGGGTCAACTGTGATGCCCAAAGTGACTGCGATTTTGAACCATGCCATCAATCCTCTAGGCACAAATTGTTCTTTGTACTAGCCAATAAGAGTTGTATGTGTCATATGATTTTGGCAACATTGGATGAGCTTTTACAAGACTCTTAGCAAGCACAGTACCACCATCATCTTAGCCTTATCCGGGCTGTCATGATGATGATGATGCACTTGCCAAGGACAGGCCTTTAAGCATAGAACTGAATTGTTTACCATTTATTGAAATCTTATGTAGCTGTTTTTGTTAGCTACTTGTCTCTTTCAGTCCTGTTTGTAATGTTCACTTCTTTTATTGTTAGTTAAAATCACCATTTAATCAAAGAAGTAATTGAACAGTTAAAATTACCTGTATGTAATTGACAGTATTCTTTTATTGTTAGTTAAAATCACCATTTAAATGTTCACTTCTTTGAGTTCATGTTAGATATCATAGATCCTGGAAAATGCATTTGAACAGTTGATCAACCATACAATGTCATTAACAGTTAATTGTAATGAAAATCAGTAATAATGTCTGTAATTCAATAAAAGAGAGCAGAAATATGTTATATAATATGTCCTAAAATCACAATATATAATGTCTCATTTACGTATCACCCAAGTGTTTATTTTTTGCTATAGATGTTCGTTCTTTTGGCCTTGTGCCTGTTTGTATCATGAAATTTCACCACAAAAATGCCCACTTATAAGATTGATCTAAATGCTTTTTAAATCACCCATACGACAATACCTTGGCCGTGGGTGATCCAACTTTTAAGGTAGGAAGAATGTTTGAATGGTGGAATGTGGCATTGTCTATTTTGTTTACCTTACTCTTCTTTAGCTGTCTAGTTACCTTAACGCCGCATTTTTATTGAATTTCTTTCTTTTTATTACTATCTGTTTAGGATTTCTCTTCAAGGCAATTAAAACACCAATCTAAAGAACTTTCATGGATAGGTTCTTCATGGACGTGCCAAAAAAAGAGAAAGCATTAGCAGTCTTTCTGCCCTCTGAAACACATTTATCAGTTCACCGGCGGAGTCCACAGGTTGGCACAACTATGGATACTTACAATTTGAAGGTGATTTGGTTTTGTTGGATCCCCCACTGCTTCGTTGTTAAAGAGTGCTAGCAGCAGCCCAAACACAACAGCAGGCAGCAAGGCATGGCCAAATACTTAGTTCTCCCCAGAGTTCCACTGTGAAACCACAGCAGTAACTGGTGCAAAATCAGCATCAACAGCAGTAGGTGCAGCCATCACAGACGCACTTTCAACAGTCTCAGCCAATCTTCTCCAATTTTTACATGTAAACTCAACCCTCCCAAGCTACTACCACCAGCACCACTTCTGGATACTATCAAAAGCGGCAATCTGAACAGCAGCAACTACAGAACCAGCAGCAGCAGCACCAACAGCAGCAGAATTTGTCTGTAGCATCATCCACCAAAATGCTCTCTCTTTGTTCCCTACCAGTAAAATTTTCTAGTCCAGCTACTTCGGAGCCCATGCAGGCAACTGCAGCTGTGGCAGCCAATAATCTAAAAGGGCTACCACCCCAAGGATTTCTCCATGCTGCCCAATTTCCCAATCAATCTGCTGGCAACCTGCAGCTGCTCATGACAGCTACCATCCCTTACATTCATTCTGTGCCGGTGGGGCTTGTGCAATCTGCTGACCAGAAACCTACAGCAGGTAACTAATTTCAGTGTTCTATTTATTAAACCATATCAATGCAGCAGGTGTAGTGGTTCATCCCTAATTTCTTGTTCTTTTTTGTTTTGTTTGAAATGAGATGGATGGGATGATGGAAAGGGTCTATGATGGATGTGAGGTTGGGGTTGGTTCAGTTGTATGAGGCAGGAGGATGAGATGGGTTGTGTGACTTGTAAAAGGAGAGATGATGGTGGGAGTTGCAAGGGCTGTTTGATTTCGGTGATAAGTTTTGTCAAGATGGTATGGGTTTGGGCTTCGAATAGGCTATGTAGTGTTTTGTTGGTGTAACTGGTTCTGATTTGATGAAGATGATGATGGGGCTTTTTGGATGGATGAATCTTCCTTTTTTTTAGAAGATAGGTGAGATGAAAATGAATGAAATGGTTGTTTGGCAATGTGCAGTGAGGGATGTGCTCTACAGAGATGCATGAAGAAATGCCATGAGAACATGATCCTCTTGTATCATCCAAGGAGCCTGTTGAAGTTGATGCCCTTGTTGAAGCAATGCTACTCATCGAGCTTCTGCTTACTGATGAAAATTTTCTATTGCTGTAATGATCTTATTTTCCTGAAAAAGTTCTCATTAACTTACTCAAAAAATTTTGTTTGTTCGAGTTGCTTGTTCTCTTATTCGATGAATTACTAATGGAATAATCATCAACTTCTCCATTCTCAGTTAGTACAGATGCTCAGGATAATGAACAATATTCAGAGTCTACCAGATTAATGTTATTCAGTGTTTTTCTTAGTCAAAATTGATTTATTCTATTTGGAGATTTTTATTACTAGTCATAATTGGAGAATCTTGCTAACGTGCTTTATTTGCAGTACAAATAAAGTGCTTTATTTGCAGTACAAAGTGCTTTGTTTGTAGTACTCTCAGATATCTGATGCATTGAAAAAAAAAAACACCACTAAATTCTCTTGATCATCTTTTTCAGTTTGAGGTCTCACTGCATAGGCCAATACTGCAAGGAAGAATCTTTTAACTTCCTTAATATGTAGGACTTGTTCTTTTTTTAATCTCAAGGATTTGAAATATCAACAGAGAAAATTGTAATTTTTACACCATTTGCATTCAATAATGGGTGCTACTTTCCATTTTATTTTTGGGATCATGTCCACAATTGCTAGTTTTCTTCGTTGGGGCTGTGTTCTGGGGATGGAATTCCTGCTTCTTTTATGTTTGGAGATTCCCTGGTTGATGCAGGAAACAACAACTATATAGCTTCTTTCTCCAAGTCTAATTTCGCACCGAATGGAATCGATTTAATGCCATATTGCTAGCCAACTGGCCAATACACCAATGGAAGAGCAATCGCGAACATACTAGGTGATGCTTGTTGTTTGAATTGTTTCATCTCTCTTCTCTTTATCTGTAATTAATACAATTCTTTCCATGTGACTGGAGGATTTGATGTTGGGCAACTTTGATTTGGATTCATCAGGTCAGGAATTGGGTTTGGTAAGCTTAACTCCTCCTTATTTGGCTCCTACGACTGTTGGATCTAAGTTCTCAATGAGGTCAATTACGCATCTGGCGGTGGGGGGGCATTCTCAATGAAGCTGGCGAGACTTTTGTAAGTCTTCATGTTACCTTTGCATGCTAGATTTCAAAAATCATTATTTGCGTTTGATATTTTTAAGTACATTTACGAGGATGAGTTTTTTTCTTAAGAAGTGTGTTGTTATCTTTCACTGGAGTGTGGAGGCTGATTTGTGGCTGGCAGAGTATTTGGCATGATCTTTTAGTTGCCATGATTATGAAATTCTAGTATTAATGAGTATGAATATTTTCAAGAATCAAACTATCTCATTCACATTGATCTGTTAGAAATGACTTGTATTCTAGTAATAGATGATTTAAAAATGCAAAAATGAGTTTTAAAAATACACAAGATTAAAAATGATGGAGTTTGAACTGCTTCAGCCTCAACATTAAAAATGTTTAACCACTTGTTGATTTGCTCCATTTTTAATCTGTCACTATTTATCAGTCACAATTGAGATTCATTTCTTTTATCCATGTTTTGATGCAGCTCAATCTTATCCAATGTTTTCTTTTATTATTATTGTTATTATTATTAATGTTTTGAATTTGTATAAATATTATCTAATGTTGAAGAAATGTTGCAGAAAGCATCAGCTGGCAGTCGGTTTTGGCACCGGAGAAAGCACTCAGTTGAGATTGATAGTGCTGTTCTTGAAGATGAGCTTGGACTAGATGATACTGTGGCAACGGGAACTGTTAAGATACCATCAAGTTCTATCACTGAATCCTGTCCTGATAGCTCTCTATAATTCTTTGAAGAGCTATATTGCAATTTCTGAGATTTCAATGACTTTGAAAATAGTTTTTCTTATATAAAAGAACCCTTATATTGATTTCTACTCTTTTTTTTTCTTTATGGAACTCTAGGTTTCTGGGAATGTAACTTACAATGGCCATGGGTTCAAGGAGTTTGTGACTCAGAGGACAGCTGCCTATATGTAACTCCTGATAGCTCTCTCTCTCTCTCTCTCTCTCTCTCTCTCTCTCTCTCTCTCTCGCGATTCTGATTCGCATGTCATCGTTGATTTCGGTTTAGATCATTGATTGGGATTGTATGCAATTTGAATTTTGTGGGGAGGGGGAAATTGGACTTTTGAGGTTAGGAAGGAGAGGTGTTCAATTGCTTGAGAAATTGCTTCTTTCATTGGGTTGTTTGTCTGCCTCTATATTGCACTTTTGGTACTGTAAATAAGGTTAGTTCTTTCTTTGCTCTTTCCAGGCAATATTCAATGAACTGTGCAAAATGTTGGATCCTGGGAAGCCTTCGTACATTCCGAAGAAAGGGAAAACAAGTGTTGTAATGTTTGTTGGTTTACAAGGTATGGTACATGGGTACTTGAACATTGTCTGTACTAGTTTCTACTGATCTTTGGTTATGTCTTTTGACATAATCCCAGTTATGTAAATGGGAAGTTGGTTTTAGCACTTGGTCCCTCGCGCTGAGTTTTGATGAAGCTGGCTTCACACATTCTGAGGTTTATCTTATAATTTGGCAGTGAAGGGGATTTGGAGTGCCCCATGGCTGCTGTGCGGGATTTCAGTCCCCGCCTATAATTCCAAGCGGGGGGGTGGTGGGGGGGTGTCCCCGCTTTGTTGAGGCTGGGATTGAAAATCCATGCAAGGGAAAAAGTGCTTGGCAATCACTATTTTCATCAGAGAAGTAGAAATCGAAAAAAAAAAATGGATCCTTCACGTGTTCGATGTTTCCACCCTTGATATTGCCTACTTTTCAACCATACAGGTTCGGGAAAAACTACAACATGCACAAAGTATGCACATTATCATCAAAAGAAAGGATGGAAACCTGCTTTGGTCTGCGCAGATACATTCAGAGCTGGTGCTTTTGATCAGTTGAAGCAGAATGCCACTAAAGCTAAGATTCCTTTTTATGGAAGGTATAATGTTGACATCCTTTTCTTACGTTGGATTCTCTCTTGGGAGCTTGAGAGTAAATAGAGTCATGAGCTCATATACCAACTGTAATGATGTGTTTCTGAGGCTTATAGGCGTAATTGAACTTCCTTTACAATTGAGGTTTGGCTTGTAAGAGGCTTCATCCTTTTAACTAATGCACCAGTTTTTGTACACCATGGGAATATTATATTCTTTCCATTTTGGCTTATTAGTTCCCATTGATCTTGTTGCAGTTATGCATGATTTGTCTCTCATTCATACTGACTTGAAGCCAGAGAATATACTGCTTGTTTCACCCGAGTATGTAAAAGTGCCAGACCACAAGGTAAGTTAATTTTTTATTGTAATGTTAAAGAGTGGTTCCATTAATTTTGTTAGCTCAAACCCTTACAAATAGTGTAATTTGTACCTACACAGAATTTGCACTTCTCCTTTGGTAGGTAACCAGATATTCTAGCATCTTATGATGTGGATCTTGCCATACAGGTTTCATCTCGATCTCCCAGGGATGGTTCATACTTCAAACGGCTTCCAAAATCAAGTGCAATTAAGGTAATTGATTTTGGTAGCACCACCTACTATCACCAAGATCATAGTTACATAGTGTCTACGCGGCATTACAGGGCTCCTGAAGTCATTTTGGTATGTTTCCTTGCCAGCCTTTAATGTTTCTTGTGTTCTTTATTTGCTTGGAGGTACTGGTTTTTAAGTGTGTTCTGTCAGGGCATTCAGCTGTGCGAAGCAAAGAGAGAAAGAAGAGGAGGAAGGAGAGCTTGAATTTATGTCACGCAATCAACCTAGGGTTGAGAGGAGGCATGCTCGATCCGGGAGCTCTTCGCAGCCGAGGAGCGTTTGCAGTATCTTTCTAGGCCTTGTCTTTATTTCTATGTGTTTCATGTTATATCCTCTAAACAAGAAATGGACAAATCAGGGTGGCGGTTTAATGCTGTTTATCTCGGACGTCATTATTCGGAAGAAGTGATTTTCTGGAATCATGGCTATGGATTATAGTTTTCCTCCATATGCTGTCTGGTAAATGGTTTATGAAAAGATACAGAAGGATCTTTTAGCTATTCTTTTAAAACTCTTTACCAAAACACTATTCTTTTAAAACCATTGAAATGGGCTCAAACCAGTAACTGCATGACAGTGGGTTTCTTGTTTAGTGCTCGAACACCCCTCACCCCTCACCCCTCTGCCTTCTCTGACTTTTTTTGCTTTCCTGTTCGCCCAATCTTTGCAATGGTTAGTGTTTTTTTAATCTGATGAACTAATTTTCAGATCTTTGATGGGCACAACGGCAATGCTGCTGCAATATTTACTAAAGAGAATTTGTTAAGTCATGTACTGGGTGCGATTCCTCATGGGCTTGGGCGGGATGAGTGGCTTCAAGCTCTGCCACGTGCATTAGTTGCAGGATTTGTGAAGACTGACAAGGAGTTCCAGAGCAGAGGCATGGTTCTTCTTAGCTTTTGGTGCCTAAGGACCTTTTTTTTGGGGCTAATATATAGCTAATGCTGCCTGCCATTGCCTTAATGTCACCAGGAAAAACCTCTGGAACCACTGCTACATTTGTGATATTTGATGGGTGGACTGTCACAGTTGCATCGGTTGGTGACTCTCGCTGCATTTTGGATGCTCAGGGTGGAGCTGTTTCTGACTTGACTGTTGATCACAGGCTAGAAGAAAATGCCGAAGAGTGGGTATCTGTATCCTTAACTCCTTTTATGCTTTGCAAAATGCTTGTTTGATTGTTTCATTTGGGAATGCAGGAGGGAACGTGTGACTGCAAGTGGAGGTGAAGTTGGTAGGCTCAGCATTGTTGGTGGTGCTGAGGTGAGAAGTTTCTGCTTTGGTACAACAGTTATCCAAACCGAGAACTTAAATGATGAATTAGGCAAACTGAAAACAAAGTAACTGAACCTAAATTAATGAATTAGCATGCCACGGAAATGCCAAAATGTTATATGAAGATGTGAATTAGTCAAACTTTGAATTGAATGAACTTGATCATTCACATATGCGAGCAGTTTGGCCTCACACGAGACCCACAGTAGAGATTTTCAACTGTCAATCTCTTCAACTCTGCCTCACCAAACACTTGGGGGAATCTTCAAAGCTCTCCCAAATGTGCTCTCCAGGTTCTCTTTAGAGAGTACATCTGATTTTCCATTAACGGACCCAGGGGTCCTGTTTGGTACAAGTTAATCTTAATGGCAATAATACCTCTGAGAAAAACAAGCTGAATGGACAGCTGCAATCCCAATCCTTTAAAATCAATCAGAACATTGAAATGTTCTCTAGCACTTAATCAAGCATGCACTTGCAGTACCTCCTTCGGTATGCCTGAATGTTTCAATCAGGTTGGTTTTAAGATTTCCAACTCAATCCAATCAAAATAATAATAGAGATTGTGCGAGATTGGAGGGGCTTATTGATCAAATGGTTTATAGTTGGTACATGAATGTCATTCTTCTCACCAAATTATTGGAACACATCTTTAGTTATTTTATTCATCCCCTCAGTGTTGATATACAGGAAACAGAACGCACTCCCTCAATTAAGGCATGAGTGGCAAAGAGACTTCTCCTCAAGGAGCTCCTTTGCTGCTGAATCCGTCTTTGCTCTTGAAAGCTCATCGATCTTGAGGGTGAGTTTGCTATGTTAGCAAAATGAATGTAGCATTTTTAGTTTGTAATTCACCCTTCTCCATGCAACCATGCATGTTTCAGTTTTCTGAAGTTTTTAATTGCTTGACATTACAATGATTCATGATTCTTGACAAATTTTTTGCTGAGTGTTAGTATGGTCCATTGGGTATTGAGTTCATACTAGTGTACACCAGTGTGGGAATTGAGACTGCCAATGTGTTACAGATGGTCAATATTCCATTAACTTCTCTTCCAATGGGATATTCCTAATCCATTGAATGATCTGCTTGTAGATAGTTGAGTCAATATAGCTTTTATGTTAAGAGCTTTGAAGCCTGACGATTCTGTCCACATTCTTGGGCTTGTGTTGTTGAGGATTATAGTCTAGGCTTTGAAGTTGGAGGATGCCGTCCACAGCCTTGGGCAGAGGATGATGTTAATTCAGTGTTATTTGCTGAGTCATTCCCTTCATTGGGCTCCAGCTATTAAAGCACTTTGTGACCTCTCCATCTCTGTTTTTTGAGTGATCTTCATTTGCCCAACTACTGCATTTGGAAAGGAGGAATTTGGTGAAGTTTAATGGTGAATTGTCATGCCCTCAATGAAAGTGCAATTTAATGGTGTGCAAATCCAGGTAATGATGAGTTGCTAATGAGCTTCATGGGGCACCTGTTCTGTACAAAGTTAGAAATTTGTTTGGGCACCATCAATGTTAAGTGAAGGAGAAAATTCAAGCATGTTCTCAATACACAAAGGACACTATTATTTTTTGTTTATGCTTTTTGGTATGACAAGTGCACCTTCTGTTTTCCAGGGCATTATGATTGGGTAATTTTGTCATAAATTCATTGCTTTTGTTTTCTTGGTGATACTTTAGTGTTACTTGGTTACATGGCAGGGCCTCTTAACACTAAGGATTGTATTTCCCATATGCAGTTTTTGATAAGGTTGGTTAATTGGACCATATCATCTGTCCAAATGGGGCAGTGGTTGGCTCCCGCCCTAGAAAGAAAAAACGAAGGGAAAGAAAAAGGAAAGAATGAACTGGCTGGTTGCATGACCATGGCTCACGTCATTGTGTGCATTGCAGGACTTTCTTGGCCCACTAGATATTACAGAAATTTTGTGCTATACATAGGAGGATTAGTGGACCACTGGAAGAAAATTCTTTTATTATGGGAACAAGGAGGCCGATAAGGTGTTTGAGGAGCTCAGTTTGTCATGGTGATTGTTGGATACCTTCATTTCTGGTGGATCTATGGTTTTTAATACTTTTGTACTTTGGAGTGATAATGCAAGATAATCCATCAGTACGAAAAATGGTCTAGCTGCCCTAGTCTATTTGGGTAGAAAAATTGTTGTTGGCATTGATTCATGTCACACAATATCAACATGGAGTCAGTCTTTGATGGATCAAAATTCCAAAGGAAAAACTGGTCACTGTTGCCTTCGGCATCAAAGAACTTATTGATCAATGTATATGGCTCCACAATATAAATTGCTCTTGAAATTAATTGGTTTTAATTGAGAATTTCTACTCAACACCAATTCTCATACGATTTGATGTAATTTGAAATGTAGCTATTAAGGTTCTGAAACTGACAATCATTAGTTGTAAAGTAGGGTTGTGTTTGGTTCATTTCCAGAATATGCATCACATATTGATCAGCTGCGTTGATTTTTTTCTTCGGTTGGAAAAAATAAATTCTAAGAACTTTCAATGATTTGTTTGAAGGTTGAGAAGTTGTTGATGCATTTTGCAGCTGAGGGAAGAAATTTTAGGAGCATTTCATGATTTGTTTGAGGCTGGTCATTCTGGTTAATTTGAAGACCTATGTGCACTTGTTAAGAATATTGGTGTTCCATGTGAAAGGACCTAAACATATTACCAAATGTGATGTGTGTCAGAAATAATAAAAGTGAAGGGGTATCAGCACTAGGCTTCCTCTAATCATTACTGATATTGATTATGTATGTGCTGATATTTCCATGGATTTAATTAATAGCTTTCCCAAGTTTTAAAATGTATCGATCTTGTGGTGGTGGGTGGTACATTGTATTACATTCAATGTGCGGACAATGCATTCTATTGAACTTGACTGCGCATTTTGTCATTTCAAAACTTGTCTTCATGCAGAGGATTACAGTAATTGGATTGACTTATGCATGTAGGCAATCGAAATCAGGTCCCCGTAAACTTCTGATGGTCAAAACTGGTCTTGAGACCTGTTATATTATAAATCAGCCTAGAAGTGATCTTGAGGATGTAAACAAAGTTGTAGCCCCGTAAACAAAGGATGTAAACCAATTTGGAGGCACACTGATTAACAAGAAGAGTTTGAACCAAACTGGAACGGTTTTAAATAAGCTAAAAAAAATGGCAAGAAAATCTGGAACGGCTCTGGAACGGTTTTGAACCGTTCCAGATTTGAAACTCTGGAATGGTTTTGAACCGTTCCAGAATTCAAAACCGTTCCAGAGTTTCAAATTTGGAACGGTTCAAAACCGTTCCAGATTTGAAAATCTGGAACGGTTCAAAACCGTTCCAGAATTTCTGCGACACCCATTTTTGGAACGGTTTAAAACCGTTCCAGATTCATTCAGGAACAGTTTTAAACCGTTCCAGATGGGCATTTTTGGTGTAGTGTGATTCTTTTTTGATTTTTAATTTGCCGTTTGAGTTTGATTTCATTACACAATGAAAATCCAACTTTATTAATTTTTTGGATTAAATCTCCAGATGTATACATAGCATAATTCAAAGTTCCATAATTTTCAGATATTAACTCTTCTGTAACCTTTTCTGCAAAAAGTTTAGGAATACCTTATATAAATTTTTCTTTCCAGAATTCTAAATTGCTTGAATCAATTGTATAAAGTTTTGATAAGAAAACATCTTTTTACCAACAAAAATCAGACAGGGTTGGGCATGATAAATTAATTAATTGAGTTTTTAATTTTTCTTCTACATTCATATAATTTCCCACAAAATGTTTAATTATATTGCTAATAAGCATATAAACGGAATCAGGGATCATTTGTCCTTGAAGGTTAATGATAGGATTTCAAGATGGATCTCTTTTTACTACATTTAGAATAGCTTGTCTTTCTATATCTGATAAATATTTTTCCCACCAGCCATTTAATTGTCCAGTAAATCCAAGGACAACTGCATTTGCTGCATGTTTATGATCGTTACCGGCAGCCATGATAGTAGAAGCATATATCATCATTTGCTGGCATTCTTGGATGATTTGATATTCAGATAATCCGTCTACACTCCATTCATATATTGATGAGCTTTCAAATTTAAGACCATTTAAAGTAGCTTGTTCTTCAAATTAAAGATCAACTGGAGTCGGTCGTGGATAATAATTTCTTATTTTAGCTGTAGTAACAATTGGTTTTTTTCTTTTAAATATTTTATTGAGTTGTAGAGAGTCTTGATGGTTTTGATCATCTTGATGTTCCTCTTGAGAATTTTCTTCAGAATCTATGGCTTCGGAAGTGGAGCCAGAATTAGAATTTTTAGAAGTTGAGCCTAAAACATTTATAGATTTTTCAGCTTTTTGATCTTTATTTTCTTGAAGTTTTATGTTAGTAAAACTGTGTGTTAATTGATTAATGAGTTTATCAGAAAATTTTAAAGGTTTCTTTTCTAACTTTATATCCCCTAGGATTTCACCCTGAAAACCTAAAGTTTGTGTCTTAATTACTTTTTGAGAAGAGGATGCTTCATGGATTTTGAAAATAGTTTCTACTTTATCTTTAATTCTATTGGTTTGTTGACCAATAGTATGAAGGTTGATATTTGTATAATTATTTTGTTCTAGAACATGACATAAGTCTAATTTGTAAACAAAGTCAGATTTTCCTTTATCTCCTTGGATTTTTGCAACATCTTTTATGGGTACGGCTGAGGTGTCTTTATAAATAATTTGATCTAGGGGTGGATGTATAGATTCTTCAGTTTTTTGGGGAGAGGAACTGGTTGAAGCTATAATCCATGATGAACTTAATTTTGTTATCATATTTATGGATAAATCTTCAATATTATATCTTTTCTTCATGGCTAATTTAACCCAATCAAAGAAATAAATGTTTCTTTCATTATCACACATATATTTATACCATTTTTCTTTTAAGAAGTTTTTATGTTCTGCAGAAATATTTTTAAAGAAAGCTTTTGTCAAAGGATGAGCGGCTAAATTCTTTTTTAACATTTCTTTATCAATTTCAAAACTTTCAATAACATTTATATTTAAATCAGCTTCTGAAGGATTGTATGTATTAGATGGAGAAGCTTCATAAGAAGGATAAATAAGTCCTGTACGCCTCAAATTTATATGAGGTGGTTTCTGTATGGAAGAGCATATAACAGAAGGAGGATGAGAATAAGACTTTTTAGAGGGTTGATAAACTGTAAGAGTTGTATTTCGAAAATCTGTTTGGAAATTTATTCCAACACTTCCATCTTCATGTTCAATTATGTTTTCAATGTCTTGATTTTCTTTAGGTTTTTCTGGTTGAGCATTTTCTAAAGGCCATTTACCGGATAAATTAATATCATTCCAATGGATGAGTTTGGGAATATTAACTTTATTTTTTAAATTAGTTTGGAATAAGGTAGTCATACCTCTTGCTTGATTAGAATAGGCTATGCCTGGAACAACTGTATTCATGAGTTTATAATAAACTCTATAAATGAGAGCGAGATTTTGATTATGAGGATTCATATCAAAACCTTTTGTCTAGATGGCTAAAGTGAGGGCTTCATGTGCACCTGGATCTGTGAGAGAAACAGAGAAATTGGGAAAACAATTGAAGAAAGTAGGGCCATTAGCCAAACTTGATTCCTCCATTCCTAATAATGAATCACTGAATTTTTTATGTCTTGTATCTTGAACATACTTGAGAGCTTCTGTTCTCAATCCAAGTCTTGTTAGAGGCTTTAGAGCAACTTGCACCTAGCCAAAATGGATATAATTATTTGTTTTAGCATATTCTTGTATTTCTTGGGGCTTCATTAAAGAAAGATGGTGAATATTGCTAGTAATGGATTCAGTTCGTTCAATAGTTTTTATTTTATAACTTGATTTTAATTGAAAACTTCCCATTTTATAAACTTCATGTTTGTGAACAGTTGGAATTGTCCAGTCACAAATAATTTGATCTAAATCATCATAGATAATTTCTTCACTATTTTTAATAGACATGGAAGATAAGGAATTTGATGATGAGGAAGAAGAAAGTACAAGCTTCTTAATAAGCTTAGCCATAATTTGTATTACTGAGTTATTTTAACCAAATCCACCACGAGTATCTAACGCTTTGAGGATTTACACACCAACAACACGCCTTAAAATGCTTTCACACGGCTTAACAACGGCGATAACAATGGCTACCTCTGCGCTCCGGGCGGAACATGATTAAAATTTCTCAATAATAACAAACACACAACTAAGTATTAAGACTTTTGACTCTCTTACTTCTGAATCAGCAATCCCTTAAATAACAACAAGAAAACACAACATAACCAAAATAAGTGAAGAAATACTCACAATGCAACTTGACTGATAATCAAAACTGATTACAAGTGGACTTGATGACACACTCCCGGGGGCCAACTTGGCTCTGATACCAAAATGGGACGGAAGGGTTGAGGGTATATGGGAAGAGATGGATGGACTGAATTTTTGGACTGGTTTCCAATTGTTGCCTTAACAAGCAGCTGGACATGTCTATTTATAGTATGTTCAAACTGAATTTATATTTCATTACAACATAATTTCGTCTGTGTATACATTTCATTTACTGTATGCTGGTAAGCTGCTGCATGTGGCTGGATTCCATGTGTCTGGATTGAATCGTCAAGGCGGCATACGTGTTACGTTTTCGTACTGGTATGGATATACGTGTTATCACCAGTAGAGATCCAAACTTGTTTTTATTGGATAACCTTTTTGCTTCATAGTAGCAAGCTGCATTTGTTGACTTTTTCCTTTTCAAAGAACCTTTGAACTGTGGTAAGCTTCTCATCTTCATGAATAGGGATGTCCTTGTCTTGTACTTTCTAGATAAAAACGCTTTATGGCAATGGTGGTGATGGAAATTTAGATAAGTGCACCACGTGACTACGTGGTCTTGTTCTGGAAGCTTTGTGATGAGGATGGAGTCATTATTTCACTGGATAACAGGTGTCAATATCGGAAGCTTTATTCGGGCACGGATTCTTTCATTTATTCATCCTCTTTATCTTCATCTTTATCTTCATCAATCCAGTTATTAGTTTGCATTTCTCCATGAAATAACTGGATTAATGCTTCACGAGACTTTTCAGTAATGTCCAAAGAAATATCTTCATAGGCATTGAGGATTTGATTTAATTCATTATGTCCAGATTTAGAAGGATGTTGTATGACTGTAGTTTGTTCTGCAAGGTCGTTAGCAATGCAAACTACTCGCCGACTGTCACACCAAACATATCGATATGTGCTTGCAAATTCAAGATGTCCTCTTAGTTTGAGAAATCTTTGATACTGATCAGAGGTTGGATCATATTGCTGGAGACGTTCTAGGCTATATGCTCTTGTAACAACTTCATGGGATTCATACCGTTGAGGTGGATAATTAAAAAGAAGATGTTCGTGATCATGTAAAGAAGAACTGCATTTCTTGCAAATCAAATCTCCTTCTTCAAACTGCATGATGCTCCATAATTGATAAGGCTGATAAAACCGTATTTCAGATCTTTCTCCCAAACTTGATTCAATTGTGATAAGAAGCTGTCTGTTTATGACTCCAAGACTGTGAAAGGCGTGGCGCACAATTGCAGGGAGCTGCTGTATTAATTCAAAATAATCTCTGGATAAAGAAAATCTTTGGACTAGGCCTTGCTCGATATAAGAGATGTCTACGGCATGTGATGGCAGGAACAACTTGGGAAAACCAGTTGCCCAGCTGATATATTGCGCTTTGAACATTAAGCGCTCCTTGATCTGACAAGAAAGAGTTTTTTCCTTATCCTTGCAGCAAGATCATCTAGAAGGGTTGTGTTAACCTTTTCTAGGAGGTTGATTCTGGATGTTTTTTCATCAGCAGAAGTAGATAACAGTGCTTTTTGATGGAGGTTACGGCATATGAGAATTTGGGTTTCTAAATCCTTAATATGGTTTGCAAGTATGGATAGGGTTTTTTTAGTATTTTTTCTTTTATCGGAAAGGATGGCACTCCAATGAGCATTGATAAGTTCTTGAGAGGTGATGGATACTCCTGGATTGAAAAAAGGAATGGTCATTTGTTGGGATGTTGGTCTGGAGGAAGAGCTGGATTCAAGAAGAGGGGCTTTGCTTTTGCTAGAACTTGATGCCATAATGACAAAGGAACCCTGGAGAAGAATGTGAACTTAAAACTGAAAATCTGGATTACATGGCAATATTTGAAATGAAGTCAGCTGAGGGATGATTTGTTTTATTTGAGACTGGATTTAATTATTCAAATTCAAAAATTAATTCTTTATTATTTATGACAGTTTTAAGGCCAGTAGAATCAATTTGAAACGGCTGTAACATTTGTAGAAAAGGATTTCCAAGGATAACATCATTGTTTAAATCCTTTCCTAAAAGGAAATTAGTCTTTATGCAGATTTCATTTTTACAGACATTAACATCATTTAATTTGTATTTGATAAGGAGTTTTTTATTAGCCGTAACTAAATTGAGTTTATTTTTTGTTTTTAGATAATATTTTCGCGGGATTAATCCTTCCCTTATGACATTGACATCTGCGCCACTATCAAGTAAGCACAGGGTCTTAATCGAGAATTTTTTGATCTGAATGGTGACTTGGGTTTTCCATTTTTGAAATGGATTTTTCGATAACGAATTCATGAAATTTTTTAAGTTGTCATCAAAGTTTTCTTGATTTTCGATGTCATTATAGTCTTCTTCATTTTCAATTTTATCATGATTTTCTTGATAAGTTTTTAGTATGTGAAATTCAAGATTCTCAACTCGTTGTTTGAGGTCTTGAAGTTCAATTAAGTTTTGTTTTAAGAAATTTATTTCTTGCCTTTGATTATTAATTTCTTTATGAAGGTCTAGAATTGATAAGTGAGGAGGAACATTTTGCTCTCTTAATCTGTCTAAGACAGTTTTAATGCTAAAATGTTCAGGTAAAGTATTTATGTAGTAGCTTTTCTTTTTTTATTGCCTTTATTTATTGTATGTATTTTTTCAAAGTATTTATTTTTTAATTCTTCATCTTTAAGATCTTTAAACATTTCTAGCACCAATTCCTCAGGGGCAGAGAACATGTTTAAGGATAAAGAAGAAAAAGCAGATTCATACTGAATTTCACTATCAAATATTTTGCAATGACATGTATTAGAAGAATGAGAAAAAGAATTGTCTGTATCAGATGTTTCGGAGGGTCCTTTTAAAATAGTTTTGAGTTCATTTTCTGTTTTAACTTTTAGTTTTGGGCAATCAGGGGCTATATGGCCTTTTTCTTTGCAATTATAGCACTGTATTTCTTTTTCTTTTTGTTTAGGGTAGGAAGAAGGTGGATTTCCTTTCGTATAAAATTTGTTTGATTCTTTATAAGGATTTCGATGAAAGGATTTTTTATGATATCTTCTTGAGGGCATGTAATATCGTGGTGTCGAAAATTGTTTAGATTTTCTTTTTTGATAATTTCTATTTAAATTTTGCTTTTTCTTTTGGCTTGAAGGACTAATTAATGTTTCCATGCCAAATTGATAATAGAAATCACCAAGTTCATATTTACTGATTCTTTTTTTATTTTCAATTTGCCGTTGGAGTTTGATTTCATTACACAATGAAAATCCAACTTTATTAATTTTTTGGATTAAATCTCCATATGTATACATAGCATAATTCAAAGTTCCATAATTTTCGAATATTAACTCTTCTGTAACCTTTTCTTCAAAAAGTTTAGGAAGACCTGATATAAATTTTTCTTTCCAGAATTCTAAATTGCTTGAATCAATTGTATAAAGTTTTGATAAGAAAACATCTTTATACCAACGAAAATCAGACAAGGTTGGGCATGATAAATTAATTAATTGTGTTTTTAATTTTTCTTCTACATTCATATAATTTCCAACAAAATGTTTAATTATATTGCCAATAAGCATATAAACGGAATCAGGGATCATTTGTCCTTGAGGGGTGATGATAGGATTTTCGGATGGATCTCTTTTTACTGCATTTAGAATAGCTTGTCTTTTTATATCTGATAAATATTTTTCCCACCAGCCATTTAATTGTCCAGTAAATCCAAGGACAACTGCATTTGCTGCATGTTTGTGATCATTACCGGCAGCTATGATAGTAGAAGCATATATCATCATTTGCTGGCATTCTTGGATGATTTGATATTCAGATAATCCATCTACACTCCATTCATATATTGATGAGCTTTCAAATTTAAGACCATTTAAAGTAGCTTGTTCTTCGAATTGAAGATCAACTGGAGTCGGTCGTGGATAATAATTTCTTGTTTTAGCTGTAGTAACAATTGGTTTTTGTCTTTTAAATATTTTATTGAGTTGTAGAGAGTCTTGATGGTTTTGATCATCTTGATATTCTTCTTGAGAATTTTCTTAAGAATCTATGGCTTCGGAATCGGAGCCAGAATTAGAATTTTTAGAAGTTGAGCCTAAAACATTTATAGAGTTTTCAACTTTTTGATCTTTATTTTCTTGAAGTTTTATGTTAGTAAAACTGTGTGATAATTGATTAATGAGTTCATCAGAAAATTTTAAAGGTTTCTTTTCTAACTTTATATCCCTTAGGATTTCACCCTGAAAACCTAAAGTTTGTATCATAATTACTTTTTGAGAAGAGGATGCTTCATGGATTTTGAAAATAGTTTCTACTTTATCTTTAATTCTATTGGTTTGTTGACCAATAGTATGAAGGTTGATATTTGTATAATTATTTTGTTCTAAAACATGACATAAGTCTGATTTGTAAACAAAGTCAGATTTACCTTTATCTCCTTGGATTTTTGCCACATCTTTTATGGGTACGGCTGAAATATCTTTATAAATGATTTAATGTAGAGGAGGAAGTATAGATTCATCAGTTCTTCGGGGAGAAGAACTGGTTGAAGGTATAATCCATGATGAACTTAATTTTATTATCATATTTATGGATAAATCTTCAATATTATACCTTTTCTTCATGGCTAATTTAACCCAATCAAAGAAATAAATGTTTCTTTCATTATCATACATATATTTGTTCCATTTTTCTTTTAAGAAGTCTTTATGTTCTGGCGAAATATATTTAAAGAATGATTTTGTCAAAGGATGAGCGGCTAAATTCTTTTTTAACATTTCTTTACCAACTTCAAAACTTTCAAGAACATTTATATTGAAATCAAATTCTGAAGGATTGTAAGTATGGGATGGAGAAGCTTGATAAGAAGGATAAACAAGTCCTGTAGGCTTTAAATCTATATGAGGTGGTTCCCGTATGGAAGATCCTACAACAGAAGGAGGATGAGAATAAGACTTTTTAGAGGGTTGATAAACTGTAGGAGTTGTATTTCGAAAATCTGTTTGGAAATTTATTTTAACACTTCCATCTTCATGTTCAATTATGTTTTCAATGTCTTGATTTTCTTTAGGTTTTTCTGGGTGAGCATTTCTAGAAGCCATTTACCGGATAAATTAATATCATTCCGTTGGATGAGTTTGGGAATATTAACTTTATTTTTTAAATTGGTTTGGAATAAGGTAGTCATGCCTCTGGCTTGATTAGAATAGGCTATGCCTGGAACAACTGAATTCATGAGTTTATAATAAACTCTATAAACGAGGGCGAGATTTTGATTATGAGGATTCATATCAAAACCTTTTGTCTGGATGGCTAAAGTGAGAGCTTCATGTGCACCTGGATCTGTAAGAGAAACAAAGAAATTGGGAAAACAGTTGAAGAAAGTAGGGCCCTTAGCCAAACTTGATTCAACCATTCCTATTAATGAATCACTGAATTTTTTATGTCTTGTATCTTGAACATACATGAGAGCTTCTGTTCTCAGTCCAAGTCTTGTTAGCGGCTTTAGAGCAACTTGCACCAAGCCAAAATGGATATAATTATATGTTTTAGCATATTCTTGTATTTCTTGGGGCTTAATTAAAGAAAGATGCTGAATATTGCTAGTAATGGATTCAGTTCGTTTAATAGTTTTTATTTTATAACTTGATTTTAATTGAAAACTTCCCATTTTATATAAACTTCATGTTTTTGAACAGTTGGAATTGTCCAATCACAAATAATTTGATCTAAATCATCATAGCTAATTTCTTCACTATTTTTAATAGACATGGAAGATAAGGAATTTGATGATGAGGAAGAAGAAAGTATAAGCTTCTTAATAAGCTTAGCCATAATTTGTATTACTGAGTTATTTTAATCAAATCCACCACGAGTATCTAACGCTTTGAGGATTTACACACCAACAACACGCCTTAAAACGCCTTCACACGGCTTAACAATGGCGATAACAATGGCTACCTCTGCGCTCTGGGCGGAACATGATTAAAATTTCTCAATAATAACAAATACACAACTAAGTATTAAGACTTTTGACTCTCTTACTTCTGAATCAGCAATCCCTTAAATAACAACAAGAAAACACAACATAACCAAAATAAGTGAAGAAATACTCACAATGCAGCTTTATTGATAATCAAAACTGATTACAAGTGGACTTGATGACACACTCCCAGAGGTCAACTTGGCTCTGATACCAAAATGGGACGGAAGGGTGGAGGGTATATGGGAAGAGATGGATGGACTGAATTTTTGGACTGGTTTCCAACTGTTGTCTTGACAAGCAGCTGGACATGCCTCTTTATAGTAATTTCAAACTTAATTTACATTTCATTACAACTTTATTTCAAATGTGTTTACATTTCATTTACTGTATGCTAAGAAGTTGCTGCATGTAGTGTTGCTGGCACTAGATTCCATGAGTCTGAATTGAAGCGGCAAGATGTTATACGTGTTACGTTTCCGTACGGTTATGGATATGCATGTTAGCATCAGTAGTGGTTATTGGATAACTTCATAGAGCAAGCCGCATTTGTTGACTTTTTCTTTAAATAAGAGCCTTTGAACCGTGGTAAGCTTCTTATCTTCATGAATAAGGATGTCTTTGTTTTGTACTTTATAGATAAAGATGCTTTATGGCGATGGTGGTGATAGAACTTTAGATAAGTGCACCACGTGATCTTCTTCTGGAAGATAAGGATGCAGTAATTAGTTTTCTGGAAGATAAGGATGCAGTAATTATTTCACTGGATAACAAGTGTCAATATCAGAAGCTTTATGCGGGTAAGGATTCTTTCATTTATTCATCATCTTTATCTTCATCTTTGTCTTCATCATCAGTCCAGTAATTATTCTGCATTTCTCCATGAAATAATTGGGCTAATTCTTCACGAGATTTTTCATAAATGTCAAAAGAAATATCTTCACAGGCATTGAGGATTTGATGTCATTCATTATGTCCAGATTTAGAAGGATGCTGTATAACTGTAGTTTGTTCTGCAAGGTCGTCAGCAATGCAAACTACTCGCCGACCATCACACCAAACATATCTATATGTGCTTGCAAATTCGAGATGTCCTCTTAAGTTGAGAAATTTGATATTGATCAGAGGCTGGATCATAATGCTGGAGACGTTCAAAGCTATATTCCCTTGTAGCAACTTCATGAGATTCATACCACTGCAGTGGATAATTAAATAGGAGATGTTCGTAATCATTTAAAAAAGGAATGAATTTCTTGCAAATTAAATCTCCTTCTCCAAAATTCATGATGCTCCATAATTGATAAGGCTGATAAAACCATATTTTAGATCTTTCTCCCAAACTTGATGAAATTGTGATAAGAAGCTGTCTGTTAGTGACTCCAAGGCTACGAAGGGCATGGCGCACAATTGTAGGGAGCTGCTGTATTAATTCAAAATCATCTCTGGATAAAGAAAATCTTTGGACTAGGCCTTGCTCGATATGAGAGATGTCTACTCCATGTGATGGCAGGAACAACTTGGGAAAACCAGTTGCCCAACTGATATATTGCGCATTCAACATTAAGCGCTCCTTGATCTGACAAGAAAGAGTTTTTTCTCTTATCCTTGCAGCAAGATCATCTGGAAGGGTTGTGTTAACCTTTTCCAGGAGGTTGATTCGGGATGTTTTTTCATCAGCATAAGTAGATAACAATGCTCTTTGATAGATGTTATGACACATCAGAATTTGGGTTTCTAATTCCTTGATATGAGTTACAATTTTGGATAAGGTTTTTCTAGTATTTTTTCTTTTATTGGAAAGGATAGCACTCCAATGAGCATTGATAAGTTCTTGAGAGGTGATGGATACTCCTGGATTGAAAAAAGGAATGGTCATTTGTTGGGATGTTGGCCTGGAGGAAGAGCTGGATTCAAGAAGAGGGGCTTTGCTTTTGCTAGAACTTGATGCCATAGTGACAAAGAAACCCTGGATAAGAAGTTAAAAAATCTGGATATGGGATTAAATGGCACAATCTGAAATGAAGTCATCAGAGAGATAATTTATTTTATTTGAGACTTGATAGCTGATTATTCGAATTCAAATATTAATTCTTTATTATTTATGACAGTTTTAAGGCCTGTTGAATCAATTTGAAAAGGAATTAAAAACTATTTTAAAGGGATCCTCAGTAACATCAGATACAGACAATTCTTCTGATACATGTCATTGCAAAATATTTGATAGTGAAATTCAGTATGAATCCGCTTCTTCTTCTTTATCCGTGAACACGCTCTCTGCTTCTGAAGAATTGGTACTAGAAATGTTTAAAGATCTTAAAGATAAAGAATTAAAAAATAAATATTTCAAAAAAATCCAGGCTATAAATAAAGGCAATAAAAAAGGAAAAGCTACAATACATATTTTACCTGAACAATTTAGTATTAAAACTGTTTTAGACAGATTAAGAAAACAAAATGTTCCTCCTCACCTGACAATTCCAGACCTTCATAAAGAAATTAATAATCAAAGGCAAGAAATAAATTTCTTAAAACAAAACTTAATTGAACTTCAAGACCTCAAACAAAGAGTTGAGAATGTTGAATTTCACATACTAAAAACCTATCAAGAAAATAATGGAAAAATTGAAAATGACGAAGACTATAATGACATTGAAAATCAAGAAAACTTTGATGACAGTTTAAAAACTTTCATCAATTTTTTATCCAGAAATCCATTTCAAAAATGGAAAACCCAAGTCACAATTCTGATAAAAAATTTCTCTATTAAGACCCTGTGCTTACTTGATAGTAGCGCAGACGTCAATGTCATAAGGGAAGGATTAATCCTGAGAAAATATTATCTAAAAACAAAAAATAAACTCAATCTAGCTACGGCTAATAAAAAACTCCTTATCAAATACAAATTAAATGATGTTTATGTCTGTAAAAACGAAATACACATCAAGACAAATTTCTTTCTAGGAAAGGATTTAAACAATGATGTTATCCTTGAAAATCCTTTTCTACAAATTTGACCGTCTTTTCAAATTGATTCAACAAGCCTTAAAACTGTCATAAATAATAAAGAATTAATTTTTGAACTCGAATAATCAAATATCCAGTCTCAAATAAAATAAATTATCTCTCTGATGACTTCATTTCAAATTTTGCCATTTAATCCCATATCCAGATTTTTAGTTCAACTCCTTATCTAGGGTCTCTTTGTCATTATGGCATCAAGTTCTCGCAAAAGCAAAGCCCCTCTTCATGAATCCAGCTCTTCCTCCATACCGACATCCCAACAAATGACCATCCCATTTTTCAATCCAGGATTATCTATCACTTCTCAAGACCTTATCAATGCTCATTGGAGTGCCATCCTTTCCGATAAAAGAACAAATACTAGAAAAACCATATCCAAACTTGCAAACCATATTAAGGATTTAGAAAGCCAAATTCTCATATGCCATAACCTCTATCAAAGAGCACTGTTATCTACTTATGCTGGTGAAAAAACATCCAGAATCAAGCTCCTGGAAAAGGTTAACACAACCCTTCCAAATGATATTGCTGCAAAAATAAGAGAAAAAACTCTTTATTGTCAGATCAAGGAGCGCTTAATGCGCAAAGCTCAATTTATCAGCTGGGCAACTGGCTTTCCCAAGTTGTTCCTGCCATCACATGAAGATGACATCTCTTATATCGAACATGGTTTAGTCCAAATATTTTCTTTATCTAGAAATAATTTTGAATTAATACAGCAGCTCCCTGCAATCGTGCGCCATGCCCTTCACAACCTTGGAGTCACAAACAGACAACTTCTCATCACAATTTCTTCAAGTTTGGGAGAAAGATCTGAAATCCGGTTTTATCAACCTTATCAATTATGGAGCATCATGAATTTTGAAGAAGGAGATTTAATTTGCAAGAAATTCATTCCCTCTTTAAATGATTACGAACATCTCCTGTTTAATTATCCACCATAGTGGTATGAATCTCATGAAGTTGCTACAAGGGAATATAGCTTAGAACGTCTCCAGCATTATGATCCAGCCTCTGATCAATATCAACGATTTCTCAATTTAAGAGGACATCTCAAATTTGCAAACACATATAGATATGTTTGGTGTGACGGTCGGAGAGTAGTCTGTATTGCTGACGACCATGCAAAACAAACTACACTTATACAGCATTCATCTAAATCTGGACAGAATAAATTAAATCAAATCCTCAATGCCTATGAAGATATTTCTTTTGACATTTCAGAAAACTCTCGTGAAGAATTAATCCAGTTATTTCATGGTGAAATACAAAATAAGAACTGGAATAATGAAGCAGAAAATGATGCAGAGATGATAGCATCCTTGCAAGAATAAAGCTTCCTTTCCTCCAGACATATGCAGTCCAATGCCACTCAATTTTCCACAAAGTATCTTGGTGCAATTATCAAGATCTCCAACAGTCATCCTGAAGAATAGTTGTTCAATGCATCCTTATCAAGCAAGGTCACATGCCCGAGACGAAGGCCACGTGATGCCGGCAAAAGCAACCACGTGTTGCCTCGGGACTTATCGGCAGTTTTCATGCCGACTTCAGAAATCATTAAAAAACAAGTACCCAAAAGCCAACATCAAAAGCTCCTTTTGTATAAAATAAAAAGTAAAAGCTGAAGAAAGTACAAGATATGGGACAATTATCAAGTATGAAGACAAAAACATTTCATCTTCGATGCTAACACGAAAACACGTGTCAAAAGCTTGTAAAGATATACTTCAAGATCGTGCCACATGCAGTACCATGGATATTCTACAGCAGACAAGGAGAATCATGCAAGCAGCCCTACAGTATCGAACATTAAATTCAGCATGAGCAAGAATAGCAAATGAAATGTAAATGCAAAAGCAATCCAAGTGAAAAGAAATGTAAATTCAGTTTAGAGTTACTATAAATAGACACATCCGGCTATGTGTAAATCCAACAGTTAGAAACCAGTCCAAAAATTCAGTCCATCCATCTCTTCCCATACACCCTCCACCCTTCCGTCCCATTTTGGAATCAGAGCCAAGTTAGCCCCCGGGAGTGTGTCATCAAGTCCACTTGTAATCAGTTTTGATTATCAATAAAGTTGGTTTGTGAGTATTTCTTCACTTATTTTGGTTATGTTGTGCTTTACGCTTGTAGTTTAAGGAATTGCTGATTCAGAAGTAAGAGAGTCAAAAGTCCTAATACTTAGTTGTGTGTTTGTTATTATTGAGAAATTTTAATCATATTCCGCCCGGAGCGCAGAGGTAGCCATTGTTATCGCTGTAATTAAGCCGTGTAAAGGCGTTTTAAGGCGTGTTGTTGGTGTATAAATCCTCAAAGCGTTAGATACTCGTGGTGGATTTAGTTAAAATAACTCGGTAATACAAATTATGGCTAAGCTTATTAAGAAGCTTGCACTTTCTTCTTCCTCATCATCAAATTCCTTATCTTCCATGTCTATTAAAAATAGTGAAGAAATTAGCTATGATGATTTAAATCAAGTTATTTGTAACTGGACAATTCCAACTGTTCAAAAACATGAAGTTTATAAAATGGGAAGTTTTCAATTAAAATCAAGTTATAAAATAAAAACTATTGAACGAACTAAATCCATTACTAGCCATATTCAGCATCTTTCTTTAATTAAGCCCCAAGAAATACAAGAATATGCTAAAACATATAATTATATCCATTTTGGCTTGGTGCAAGTTGCTCTAAAGCCTCTAACAAGACTTGGACTGAGAATAGAAGCTCTCATGTATGTTCAAGATACAAGACATAAAAAATTCAGTGACTCATTAATAGGAATGGTTGAATCAAGTTTGGCTAATAGCCCTACTTTCTTCAACTGTTTTCCCAATTTCTCTGTTTCTCTTACAGATCCAGGTGCACATGAAGCCCTCACTTTAGCCATCCAGACAAAAGGTTTTGGTATGAATCCTCATAATCAAAATTTCACCCTTGTTTATAGAGTTTATTATAAACTCATGAATTCAGTTGTTCCAGGCATAGACTATTCAAATTAAGCAAAAGGTATGACTACCTTATTCCAAACCAATTTAAAAAATAAAGTTAATATTCCCAAACTCATCCAATGGAATGATATTAATTTATCCGGTAAATGGCTTTTAAAAAATGCTCAACCAAAGAAACCTAAAGAAAATCAAGACATTGAAAACATAATTGAACATGAAGATGGAAGCGTTGAAATAAATTTCCAACCAGATTTTCGAAATACAACTCCTACCGTTTATCAACCCTCTAAAAAGTCTTATTCTCATCCTCCTTCTGTTGTAGGAGCTTCCATACAGGAACCACCTCATATAAATTTGAGGCCTACAGGACTTGTTTATCCTTCTTATCAAGCTTCTCCATCTCATACATACAATCCCTCAGAAGCTGATTTCAATATAAATGTTATTGAAAGTTTTGAAATTGATAAAGAAATGTTACAAAGAATTTAGCTGCTCATCCTTTGACAAAAGTTTTCTTTAAAAATATTTCTCCAGAACATAAAGACTTCTTAAAAGAAAAGTGGTATAAATATATGTGTGATAATGAAAGAAACATTTATTTCTTTTATTGGCGTAAATTAGCTATGAAGAAAAGATATAATATTGAAGATTTATCCATAAATATGATAACAAAATTAAGTTCATCATGGATTATAGCTTCAACCAGTTCTTCTCCCCAAAGAACTGAAGAATCTATACATCCACCCCTACATCAAATTATTTATAAAGACACCTCAGCCGTACCCATAAAAGATGTTGCAAAAATCCAAGGGGATAAAGGAAAATCTGACTTTGTTTACAAATCAGACTTATGTCAAGTTCTATAACAAAATAATTATACAAATATCAACCTTCATACTATTGGTCAACAAACGAATAGAATTGAAGATAAAGTAGAATCTATTTTCAAAATCCATGAAGCGTCCTCTTCTCAAAAAGTTATTAAGACACAAACTTTAGGTTTTCAGGGTGAAATCCTAAGGGATATAAAGTTAGAAAAGAAACGTTTAAAATTTTCTGATGAACTCATTAATCGATTATCACACAGTTTTACTTACATAAAACTTCAAGAAAATAAAGATCAAAAAGTTGAAAAATCTATAAATGTTTTAGGCTCAACTTCTAAAAACTCTAATTCTGGCTCCGATTCCAAAGCCATAGATTCTGAAGAAAATTCTCAAGAGGAACATCAAGATGATCAAAACCATCAAGAATCCCTTCAACTCAATAAAATATTTAAAAGACAAAAACCAATTGTTACTACAGCTAAAACAAGAAATTATTATCCACGACCGACTCCAGTTGATCTTCAATTCGAAGAATAAGCTACTTTAAATGGTCTTAAATTTGAAAGCTCATCAATATATGAATGGAATGTAGACGGATTATCTGAATATCAAATCATCCAAGTATGCCAGCAAATGATGATATATGCTTCTACTATCATAGAGAAAGACAAGCTATTCTAAATGCCGTAAAAAGAGATCCATCCGGGAACCCTATCATTACCCCCCAAGGACAAATGATATCTGATTCCGTTTATATGCTTTTTAGCAATATAATTAAACATTTTGTTGGAAATTATATGAATGTAAAAGAAAAATTAAAAACTCAATTAATTAATTTATCATGTCCAACCTTGTCTGATTTTTGTTGGTAGAAAGATGTTTTCTTATCAAAACTTTATACAATTGATTCAAGCAATTCCGAATTTTGGAAAGAAAAATTTATATCAGGTCTTTCTAAACTTTTTGCAGAAAAGGTTAGAGAAGAATTAATATCCGAAAATTTTGGAAATTTGAATTATGCTATGTATACGTATGGAGATTTAATCCAAAGAACTTAATAAAGTTGGATTTTCTTTGTGTAATGAAATCAAACTCAAACGGCAAATTGAAAATAAAAAAAGTATCAGCAAATATGAACTTGGAGACTTTTGTTATCAATTTGGCATGGAGCTATTAATTAGTCCTTCGAGCCAAAAGAAAAAGAACAATTTAAAAAGAAATTACCAACAAAGAAAATCTAAATAATTTGCAACACCACGATATTATATGCCCTCACGAAGATATCATAAAAAAATCCTTTCATCGCAATCCTTATAAAGAAACAAACAAATCTTTTATAAAAGAAAAACCATCTTCTTCTTACCATAAACAAAAACAAAAAGAAATACAGTGCTAAAATTACAAAGAAAAAGGCCATATAGCCCCTGATTGCCCACAATTAAAGGTTAAAACCGAAAAGGAATTAAAAACTATTTTAAAGGGATCCTCAGTAACATCAGATACAGACAATTCTTCTGATACATGTCATTACAAAATATTTGATAGTGAAATTCAGTATGAATCCGCTTTTTCTTCTTTATCCGTAAACATGCTCTCTACTCCTGAGGAATTGGTACTAGAAATGTTTAAAGATCTTAAAGATGAAGAATTAAAAAATAAATATTTCGAAAAAATCCAGACTATAAATAAAGGCAATAAAAAAGGAAAAGCTACTATACATACTTTACCTGAACAATTTAGTATTAAAACTGTTTTAGATAGATTAAGAGAACAAAATGTTCCTCCTCACCTGACAATTCCAGACCTTCGTAAAGAAATTAATAATCAAAGGCAAGAAATAAATTTCTTAAAACAAAACTTAATTGAACTTCAAGACCTCAAATAAAGAGTTGAGAATCTTAAATTTCACATACTAAAAACTTATCAAGAAAGTAATGGAAAAATTGAAAATGACGAAGACTATAATGACATTGAAAATCAAGAAAACTTTGATGACAGTTTAAAAAATTTCATAAATTCTTTATCCAAAAATCCATTTCAAAAATGGAAAACCCAAGTCACAATTCAGTTAAAAAAATTCTCTATTAAGACCCTATGCTTACTTGATAGTGGTGTAGATGTCAATGTCATAAGGGAAGGATTAATCCTGAGAAAATATAACCTAAAAAAAAAATAAACTCAATCTAGCTACGGCAAATAAAAAACTCCTTATCAAATACAAATTAAATGATGTTTATGTCTGTAAAAACGAAATACACATAAAGAGGAATTTCTTTCTAGGAAAGGATTTAGACAATGATGTTATCTTTGGAAATCCTTTTCTACAAATGTTACAGCCTTTTCAAATTGATTCTACAGGCCTTAAAACTGTCATAAATAATAAAGAATTAATTTTTGAATTTGAATAATTAAATCCAGTCTCAAATAAAATCAATCATCCCTCTGATGACTTCATTTCAAATATTGCCATGTAAGCCAGATTTCAGTTTTAAGTTCACATTCTTCTCCAGGGTTCCTTTGTCATTATGGCATCAAGTTCTAGCAAAAGCAAAGCCCCTCTTCTTGAATCCAGCTCTTCCTCCAGACCAACATCCCAACAATGACCATTCATTTTTTTAATCCAGGAGTATCCATCACCTCTCAAGAACTTATCAATGCTCATTGGAGTGCTATCCTTTCCAATAAAAGAAAAAATACTAGAAAAACCTTATCCAAAATTGTAACCCATATCAAGGATTTAGAAACCCAAATTCTAATGTGTCATAACATCGATCAAAGAGCACTGTTATCTACTTATGCTGATGAAAAAACATCCAGAATCAACCTCCTAGAAAAGGTTAACACAGCCCTTCCAGATGATCTTGCTGCAAGGATAAGAGAAAAAACTCTTTCTTCTTAGATCAACGAGCATTTAATGTTCAAAGCGCAATATATCAGCTGGGCAACTGGTTTTCCCAAGTTGTTCCTGCTATCACCTACAGTAGACATCTCTTATATCGAGCAAGGCCTAGTCCAAAAATTTTCTTTATCCAGAGATGATTTTGAATTAATACAGCAGCTCCTTGCACTTGTGCGCCATGCCCTTCACAGTCTTGGAGTCACAAACAGACAACTTCTTATCACAATCTCATCAAGTTTGGGAGAAATATCTGAAATACCGTATTATCAGCCTTATCAATTATGGAGCATCATGCAGTTTGAAGAAGGAGATTTAATTTACAAGAAATGCAGTTCTTCTTTACATGATCTCGAACATCTTCTTTTTAATTATCCACCTCAATGGTATGAATCTCATGAAGTTGTTACATGAGCATATAGCCTAGAACGTCTCCAGCAATATGATCCAGCCTCTGATCAGTATCAAAGATTTCTCAATCTAAGAGGACATCTTGAATTTGCAAGCACATATCGATATGTTTGGTGTGACGGTCGGCGAGTAGTTTGGATTGCTGACGACCTTGCAGAACAAACTACAGTCATACAGCATCCTTCTAAATCTGGACATAATGAATTAAATCAAATCCTCAATGCCTATGAAGATATTTCTTTTGATATTACTGAAAAGTCTCGTGAAGCATTAATCTAGTTATTTCATGGAGAAATACAAAATAATAACTGGACTGATGAAGATAAAGATGAAGATAAAGAGGATAAATAAATGAAAGAATCCGTGCCCGAATAAAGCTTGTGATATTGACACCTGTTATCCAGTGAAATAATGACCCCATCCTTATGACAAAGCTTCTAGAAGAAGACCACGTAGTCACGTGGTACACTTATCTAAATTTCCATCACCACCATTGCCATAAAGCGTCTTTATCTAGAAAGTACAAAACAAGGACATCCCTATTCATGAAGATGAGAAGCTTACCACGGTTCAAAGGTTCCTCGAAAAGGAAAAAGTCAACAAATGCGGCTTGCTACTATGCATCAAAAAGGTTATCCAATAAAAACAAGTTTGGATCTCTACTGTTGATAACATGTATATCCATACCAGTACAGAAACGTAACACGTATGTCGTCTTGACGATTCAATCCAGACACATGGAATCCAGCCACATGCAGCAGCTTACCAGCATACAGTAAATGAAATGTATACACAGACGAAATTATGTTGTAATGAAATGTAAATTCAGTTTGAACATACTATAAATAGACATGTCCAGCTGCTTGTCAAGGCAACAGTTGGAAACTAGTCCAAAAATTCAGTCCATCCATCTCTTCCCGTACACCCTCCACCCTTCCGTCCCATTTTGGTATCAGAGCCAAGTTGGCCCTCGGGAGTGTGTCATCAAGTCCACTTGTAATCAGTTTTGATAATCAATAAAGTTGCTTTGTCAGTATTTCTTCACTTATTTTGGTTATGTTGTGCTTTACTGTTGTTGTTTAAAGAATTGTTGATTCAGAAGTAAGAGAGTCAAAAGTCCTAATACTTAGTTGTGTGTTTGTTATTATTGAGAAATTTTAATCATATTCCGCCCGAAGCGCAGAGGTAGCCATTGTTATCGCCGTTGTTAAGCCGTGTGAAGGCGTTTTAAGGCGTGTTGTTGGTGTGTAAATCCTCAAAGCATTAGATACTCGTGGTGGATTTGGTTAAAATAACTCGGTAATACAAATTATGGCTAAGCTTATTAAGAAGCTTGTACTTTCTTCTTCCTCATCATCAAATTCCTTATCTTCCATGTCTATTAAAAATAGTGAAGAAATTAGCTATGATGATTTCGATCAAATTATTTGTGACTGGACAATTCCAACTGTTCAAAAACATGAAGTTTATAAAATGGGAAGTTTTCAATTAAAATCAAGTTATAAAATAAAAACTATTGAACGAACTGAATCCATTACTGGCCATATTCAGCATTTTTCTTTAATTAAGCCCCAAGAAATACAAGAATATGCTAAAACATATATTTTGCTCTAAAGCCTCTAACAAGACTTGGACTGAGAACAGAAGCTCTCATGTATGTTCAAGATACAAGACAAAAAATTCAGTGATTCATTAATAGGAATGGTTGAATCAAGTTTGGCTAATGGCCCTACTTTCTTCAACTGTTTTCTCAATTTCTCTGTTTCTCTTACAGATCCAGGTGCACATGAAGCCCTCACTTTAGCCATCCAAACAAAAGGTTTTTGTATGAATCCTCATAATCAAAATCTCCCCCTCGTTTATAGAGTTTATTATAAACTCATGAATTCAGTTATTCCAGGCATAGCCTATTCTAATCAAGACAGAGGTATGACTACCTTATTCCAAACCAATTTAAAAAAATAAAGTTAATATTCCCAAACTCATCCAATGGAATGATATTAATTTATCCGGTAAATGGCTTTTAGAAAATGCTCAACCAGAAAAACCTAAAGAAAATGAAGACATTGAAAACATAATTGAACATGAAGATGGAAGTGTTGAAATAAATTTCTAAACAGATTTTCGAAATACAACTCCTACAGTTTATCAACCCTTTAAAAAGTCTTATTCTCATCCTCCTTCTGTTGTAGGCTCTTCCATACGGAACCACCTCATATAAATTTGAGGCCTACAGGACTTGTTTATCCTTCTTATCAAGCTTCTCCATCTCATATATACAATCCTTCAGAATCCGATTTCAATATAAATGTTATTGAAAGTTTTGAAGTTGATAAAGAAATGTTAAAAAAGAATTTAGCCGCTCATCCTTTGACAAAAGCTTTCTTTAAAAATATTTCTCCAGAACATAAAGACTTCTTAAAAGAAAAATGGTACAAATATATGTATGATAATGAAAGAAACATTTATTTCTTTGATTGGCTTAAATTAGCCATGAAGAAAAGGTATAATATTGAATATTTATCCATAAATATGATAACAAAATTAAGTTCATCATGGATTATAGCTTCAACCAGTTCTTCTCCTCAAAGAACTGAAGAATCTATACATCTTCCTTTACATCAAATTATTTATAATGATACTTCAGCCGTGCCCATAAAAGATGTTGCAAAAATCCAAGGAGATAAAGGTAAATCGGTCTTTGACTTATGTCATATAAATTCCTCATTTCAGTCTGGTAACATGTATTCTTCTCCTTTGTTCTCCTTAAATGCTCTTTCAGCCCAAGAAGACATGCTTTTAGAAATGTTTAAAGACCTCAAAGAAGAAAAATTAAAAAATAAATATTTTGAGAAAATACAAAAAATAACCAAAGAAAATAAAAAAGAAAAATCTTCTATTCCAAGTGTATCTAAACAACTTAACATGAAAATTGTATTAAGAAAGCAAAAAGCTCTTCCTCATATATCTCTGCAAGATATTTATAAAGAAATTAATAATCAAAAGCAAGAAATGAAAGAATTAAAACAAAACTTAAATGAACTTCAAGAACTTAAACAACATTATGAGAATCTCGAATTTCAAAAGGATAAAGATAATATAAAGCAACAAGAAAACTTTGAGGGAAAGTTTGTAAATTCTGTAACAAAAAATCCACTCCAACCGTGGAAAACTCAAATTACATTAAGATCAATAACTTCTCTATTAAAGCACTCTGCTTACTAGATAGTAGCGCAGATGTTAATTTAATCAGAGAAGGCTTAGTCCCAACAAAATATTATAAAAAAACTAAAAATAAACTTAGCCTAGCAACTGCTAATAATAAATTTCATATTCATTGTAAAGTAAATAATGTCCATATCTGTAAAAATGAAACGTGCATAAAAACTAATTGTCTTTTAGGAAAGAATTTAAATAATGATGTTATCCTTGGGAATCCCTTTCTACAACTTCTACAGCCTTTTCAAATTGATTCATCAGGCCTTAAAACTATGAAAGGCAATAAAAAATTACTTTTTGATTTTGTTGAGTCAACTCCCATGCAACGTATCAATATTATCCAAAATCAAATCTCATATAAAGAAAAACAAATTGCCTATCTTCAAGAAGATCTGAATTCTCTAAGAATAAAAGAAGGGTTACAAAAACCAGAATTTCAAAATGATTTAATACAATTTAAAAAATCTCTTGAAAAAGAATGTTGTTATGACCTTCCTTTTGCCTTTTGGCATAGGAAACACCACACAGTTTCTCTTCCATATATTGATAATTTTGATGAATCCCAAATTCCTACCAAAGCTCGTCCTATACAGATGAATAAAGATCTTATCCAATTATGTACAAAAGAAATCAATGATCTTCTTGATAAAAAGCTTATTCAAAAATCACAATCCCCTTGGAGTTGTGCTGCGTTTTATGTAAATAAAGCGCCTGAACAAGAACGCGGTGTCCCCCGTCTTGTTATCAATTATAAGACTTTAAATAAAGTTTTGAAATCCATAAGATATCTAGTGCCAAATAAAACTGATCTAATTAATCGTCTAGCCGATGCCTTCCTTTTTTTTCAAATTTGATCTTAAACTAGGATTTTGGCAAATTCAAATTATCCCCGCAGATAGATATAAAACTGCTTTTACAATCCCATTTGGCCATTACGAATGGAATGTTATGCCATTTGGCTTGAAAAATGCTCCCTCCGAATTTCAAAGAATTATGAATGATATTTTTAATCCATATCAAGATTTTACACTAGTCTAATCGATGACATTCTTATGTTTTCAAAATCTATTTGTGACCATTGGAAACATTTAAATATTTTCAAAAAGATTATTATAAAAAATGGACTTGTTCTATCTCAAAAGAAAATGAAGCTTTTTCAAACAGAAATTCAATTCCTTGGTTTTATAATTAAAACAGGAACTATTTCTCCAGTTCAAAGAGTGATTAAGTTTGCCTCTCAATTTCCTGATGAAATCCTCAATAAAGAACAATTACAACGTTTTCTTGGATGCCTTAATTACATCTCTAATTTTTATAAAGATCTTGCCAAGGAAAGAAAATTATTACAACTCCATTTAGTAAAAAATCCGGTAGAATGGTCAACTGCCCATACAAAAGTTGTCCAAACTATCAAGCAAAAAGTCCAAAATTTACCTTGTTTAACTATCCCTCATCCAGATTTATTAAAAATAGTTCAAACTGATGCCTCTAACGTAGGTTTTGGTGGAATTCTCCTCCAACAAAATGCTCTTGGAACAGAAGAAATCATTTGTTTCACTTCTGGAGCATGGACATCCACACAACAGAATTATTCAACTATTAAAAAAGAAATCCTCTCTATAGTAAATAGTATAATGAAGTTCCAAAGTGATTTATTAAATAAAAAATTCTTATTAAGAATAGATTGTTAATCAGCAAAAGAAATTTTAGAAAAAGATGTTAAAAATCTTGCTGCTAAGCAAATCTTTGCTCGCTGGCAAGCTTTATTAGCTATATTTGATTTTGACATTGAGTATATTGCAGGCAAAAATAATTCCCTTCCTGATTTTTTATCTCGTGAGTTTTTACAGGAACAAAAGAATGAGGCCTCAGCAGATTAGACCTTTTATATCCCCTACTGATAAAGCTTATCCACCTATATCCAGAAAACCCAGTGGCAATTATCTTGAAAGATGGGGAGCAACCCACAATTCTAATATTCCTCAATTTCAAAACCCATCAAGCTCTACATCCAGAAAACCTCAAGCGTCTCAAAACCAATATTTTATCCCAAAACCACCATTAAGAATGTTTACTTTAGATGACACATTTTATACAGAAACCTTTCCTATGGAACATATTATCCAGACCCTATTCGCTCCCGACCATTTCTTTTTTCAACCCCTTGATTATAAAACATATGAGCAAATCCTTATCCGAACTGGCAGTTGCACTATAGACCATACTGATGGTTCTAAAAACTCATATTTAAATGCTTTACCATCCCATATTAACATCCTATATTCAAAAATCAAGATTATGCATATCCTCTCAGCAGACGATTGGGGCCAACCTCTTCATATGCCTCAAAGAATTGATTCAGACCTCATCTTTAATTATTATGACTATATTTCCGCTTGGGAAGCCATTCTCTATTATCAAAATCCATCCTTCCAGCATTCCTGGTTTATTCGGTTTAAATCCAACTTCCATAAAATACCTATGTGGTTTTTTACACAATTTTGGATACCATACGGAGCCACTAAAGATCTCCTTCCTCAAGCTCTTCTTCCTATTTATGAATCCTATTCTGTAGCATATAAAGCCTCTCTCAAAATAGAAGAAAAAAGCCTTTATCAATATTTACAGCTAGCAACAGAACCTTATGTCACCATGCAATTCTATTGCAAACATGAAATCCCATGGATCCTAAAATGGAATTTTTATAAAGAAATGGACTTCAGTCCACCGGTTCTATCTAGAGTCATGTATATCAAATTCTAGCATCAATTTGATTATACGACAATCTTGCAGCAATATTCTGCTGATCAAGCTCTAAAGCCTTCCTTTTCAGAAATTCTTAGAACTCTTGAAAAAGAAAAAGAAAGGTTTCCTCTATCCAGTATTCCAGACAAACAAAAGAATTCATGTTCAGCCTCTTCTCCTGCTCTTCTTGCAGCGGCAGATCTACTTCAGCTCAAAAAAGATCTCCAAAAAGAGATTATGGAACAAATACAGAAAGAAAGATCCTCTAAAAACTTGCCATTAAGCTTTTGTCACCAGCTACATCATCTCTGGGCTGATGATAATCCTTTTGAAACTATTGCTCCTGAAGCAGGTACCGATGCAGAAGAGATAAAAAGTGATAATGAAGGATTCATCTCTATCCGAAGAAAAGGGAAAAAATAAGTCTCGACAAGACATCCGCCTTATCAAGCCACTCAATTTTCCACAAAGTATCCTATACAGACTAAAGTGATCTTGTTTATCAGCGCTATTCCCCACTCCGGAAGCATCTCCAAAAGAGCAGTCGCCATAAAGAACATGACATCATCTAAGTATAGCAACCATGTGCTCCCTTTGGTTCTTATCGGCAACTTTTCCTACGGACTTCATAAAGCCTCTTTGAATTAAAAATCAAAAAAAAAGTACAACCAAAATCAACAAAAATGGCTAAAAGGAATGGATAACCAAATGCTTTGGATAAAATAATAGCAAAGTACAAAGCCTACAAATAGGCTATCCCACATACAAGCTTTGGATAAAGCGAGAACACGTCCTCCAGCGACACGTATCACATCCTCAAGCTTTGGATAAAGCGAGAACACATCCTCCAACGACACATATCACGTCCTCCAGTGACATGTATAACGCAAGACTCACGCCTGCTCCTAAACAGTGCAAAATTTGTCAGTCATAGATAAACATCCAGCGCCTGAGCCACGCGCAAATACAGTAAATGAAATGTAAATGCTAATGAAATCCAGTTGCTATGAAATGTAAAGGCAAAATGTAATTACTATAAATAGGCATGTCCAGCTGCTTGTCAAAACAACAGTTGGAAACCAGTCCTATCCAAAAATTCAGTCCATCCATCTCTTCCCATACACGCTCCACCTTTCCGTCCCATTTTGGTATCAGAGCCAAGTTGGCCCCCGGGAGTGTGTCATCAAGTCCACTTGTAATCAGTCTTTATTGTTATCAATAAAGTCGGTTTGTGAGTATTTCTTCACTTATTTTTGTTATGTTATGTTTTACTGTTGTTGTTTAAGGAATTGCTGATTCAGAAGTAAGAGAGTTAAAAGTCTTAATACTTAGTTGTGTGTTTATTATTATTGAGAAATTTTAATCATATTCCGCCCGGAGCACAGAGGTAGCCATTGTTATTGCCGTTGTTACGCCGTGTGAAGGCGTCTTAAGGCGTGTTGTTAGTGTGTAAATCCTCAAAGCGTTAGAAACTCGTGGTGGATTTGGTTAAAATAACTCGGCAATACAAATTATGGCTAGGCTTATTAAGAAGCTCGTACTTTCTTCTTCCTCATCATCAAATTCCTTATCTTCGATGCCTATTAAAAATAGTGAAGAAATTACCTATGATGATTTAGATCAAGTTATTTGTGACTGGACAATTCCAACTGTTCAAAAACATGAAGTTTATAAAATGGGAAGTTTTCAATTAAAATCAAGTTATAAAATAAAAACTATTGAACGAACTGAATCCATTACTAGCCATATTCAGCATCTTTCTTTAATTAAGCCCCAAGAAATACAAGAATATGCTAAAACATATAATTATATCCATTTTGGCTTGGTGCAAGTTGCTCTAAAGCCTCTAACAAGACTTGGACTGAGAACAGAAGCTCTCATGTATGTTCAAGATACAAGACATAAAAAATTCAGTGATTCATTAATAGGAATGGTTGAATCAAGTTTGGCTAATGGCCCTACTTTCTTCAACTGTTTTCCCAATTTCTCTGTTTCTCTTACAGATCCAGGTGCACATGAAGCCCTCACTTTAGCCATCCAGACAAAAGGTTTTCATATGAATCCTCATAATCAAAATCTCGCCCTCATTTATAGAGTTTATTATAAACTTATGAATTCAGTTGTTCCAGGCATAGCCTATTCAAATCAAGCAAAAGGTATGACTACCTTATTCCAAACCAATTTAAAAAATAAAGTTAATATTCCCAAACTCATCCAATGGAATGATATTAATTTATTCGGAAAATGGCTTTTAAAAAATGCTCAACCAGAAAAACCTAAAGAAAATCAAAACATTGAAAACATAATTGAACATGAAGATGGAAGCGTTGAAATAAATTTCCAAATAGATTTTCGAAATACAACTCCTGCCGTTTATCAACCCTCTAAAAAGTCTTATTCTCATCCTCCTTCTGTTGTAGGAGCTTCCATACAGGGACCACCTCATATAAATTTGAGGCCTACAAGACTTGTTTATCCTTCTTATCAAGCTTCTCTATCTCATACATACAGTCCCTCAGAAGCTGATTTCAATATAAATGTTATTGAAAGTTTTGAAATTGATAAAGAAATGTTAAAAAAGCATTGAGCCGCTCATCCTTTGACAAAAGCTTTCTTTAAAAATATTTCTCCAGAACATAAAGACTTCTTAAAAGAAAAGTGGTATAAATATATGTGTGATAATGAAAGAAACATTTATTTCTTTGATTGGCTTAAATTAACCATGAAGAAAAGATATAATATTGAAGATTTATCCATAAATATGATAACAAAATTAAGGTCGTCATGGATTATAGCTTCAACCAGTTCTTCTCCCCAAAGAACTGAAGAATCTATACATCCACCCCTACATCAAATTATTTATAAAGACACCTCAGTCGTACCCATAAAAGATGTTACAAAAATCCAAGGAGATAAAGGAAAATCTGACTTTGTTTACAAATCAGACTTATGTCATGTTCTAGAACAAAATAATTATACAAATATCAACCCTCATACTATTGGTCAACAAACCAATAGAATTGAAGATAAAGTAGAATCTATTTTCAAAATCCAAGAAGCATCCTCTTCTCAAAAAGTAATTAAGACACAAACTTTAGATTTTCAGGGTAAAATCCTAAGGGACATAAAGTTAGAAAAGAAACCTTTAAAATGTTCTGATGAACTCATTAATCAATTATCACACAGTTTTACTAACATAAAACTTCAAGAAAATAAAGATCAAAAAGCTGAAAAATCTATAAATGTTTTAGGCTCAACTTCTAAAAACTCTAATTCTGGCTCTGATTCCGAAGCCATAGATTCTAAAGAAAATTCTCAAGTGGAACATCAAGATGATCAAAACCATCAAGAATCCCTTCAACTCAATAAAATATTTAAAAGACAAAAACCAATTGTTACTACAGCTAAAACAAGAAATTATTATCCATAACCGACTCCAGTTGATCTTTAATTCGAAGAACAAGCTACTTTAAATGGTCTTAAATTTGAAAGCTCATCAATATATGAATGGAGTGTAGACGGATTATATGAATATCAAATCATCCAAGTATGCCAGCAAATGATGATATATGCTTCTATTATCATAGCTGCCGGTAATGATAATAAACATGCAGCAAATGCAGTTGTCCTTAGATTTACTGGACAACTAAATGGTTGGTGGGAAAAATATTTATCAGATATAGAAAGACAAGCTATTCTAAATTCCGTAAAAAGATATCCATCCGGGAACCCTATCATTACCCCCCAAGGACAAATGATATCTGATTCCGTTTATATACTTATTAGCAATATAATTAAACATTTTGTTGGAAATTATATGAATGTAGAAGAAAAATTAAAAATTTAATTAATTAATTTATCATGTCCAACATTATCTGATTTTCGTTGGTATAAAGATGTTTTCTTACCAAAACTTTATACAATTGATTCAAGCAATTCTGAATTCTAGAAAGAAAAATTTATATCAGGTCTTCCTAAACTTTTTGCAGAAAAGGTTAGAGAAGAATTAATATCCGAAAATTATGGAAATTTGAATTACGCTATGTATACATATGGAGATTTAATCCAAAAAATTAATAAAGTTGAATTTTCATTGTGTAATGAAATCAAACTCAAACGGCAAATTGAAAATCAAAAAAGTATCAGCAAATATGAACTTGGAGACTTTTGTTATCAATTTGGCATGGAGCCATTAATTAGTCCTTCGAGCCAAAAGAAAAAGAACAATTTAAAAAGAAATTACCAACAAAGAAAATCTAAACAATTTGCAACACCACGATATTATATGCCCTCACGAAGATATCAGAAAAAAGTCCTTTCATCGCAATCCTTATAAAGAAACAAACAAATCTTTTATAAAAGAAAAACCATCTTCTTCTTACCATAAACAAAAACAAAAAGAAATACAGTGCTATAATTACAAAGAAAAAGGCCATATAGCCCCTGATTGCCCACAATTAAAGGTTAAAACCGAAAAGGAATTAAAAACTATTTTAAAGGGATCCTTAGTAACATCAGATACAGACAATTCTTCTGATACATGTCATTGCAAAATATTTGATAGTGAAATTCAGTATGAATCCGCTTCTTCTTCTTTATCCGTAAACATGCTCTTTGCTCCTGAAGAATTGGTACTAGAAATGTTTAAAGATCTTAAAGATGAAGAATTAAGAAATAAATATTTCAAAAAAGTCCAGACTATAAATAAAGGCAATAAAAAAGGAAAAGCTACTATACATACTTTACCTGAACAATTTAGTATTAAAATTGTTTTAGATAGATTAAGAGAACAAAATGTTCCTCCTCACCTAACAATTCCAGACCTTCATAAAGAAATTAATAATCAAAGGCAAGAAATAAATTTCTTAAAACAAAACTTAATTGAACTTCAAGACCTCAAACAAAGAGTTGAGAATCTTGAATTTCACATACTAAAAACTTATGAAAAAATTAATGGAAAAATTGAAAATGATGAAGACTATAATGACATTGAAAATCAAGAAAACTTTGATGACAGTTTAAAAAATTTCATAAATTCTTTATCCAAAAATCCATTTCAAAAATGGAAAACCCAAGTCACAATTCAGATCAAAAAATTCTCTATTAAGACCCTGTGCTTACTTGATAGTGGCACAGATGCCAATGTCATAAGGAAAGGATTAATCTCGAGAAAATATTGTCTAAAAACAAAAAATAAACTCAATCTAGCTACGGCTAATAAAAAACTCCTTATCAAATACAAATTAAATGATTTTTATGTCTGTAAAAACGAAATACACATAAAGACAAATTTCTTTCTCGGAAAGGATTTAAACAATGATATTATCCTTGGAAATCCTTTTCTACAAATGTTACAGCCTTTTCAAATTGATTCTACAGGCCTTAAAACTGTCATAAATAATAAAGAATTAATTTTTGAATTTGAATAATTAAATCCAGTCTCAAATAAAATCAATCATCCTCTGATGACTTCATTTCAAATATTGCCATGTAATCCAGATTTCAGTTTTAAGTTCACATTCTTCTCCAGGGTTCCTTTGTCATTATGGCATTAAGTTCTAGAAAAAGCAAAGCCCCTCTTCTTGAATCCAGCTCTTCCTCCAGACCAACATCCCAACAAATGACCATTCCTTTTTTCAATCCAGGAGTATCCATCACCTCTCAAGAACTTATCAATGCTCATTGGAGTGCTATCATTTCCAATAAAAGAAAAAATACTAGAAAAACCTTATCCAAAATTGTAACCCATATCAAGGATTTAGAAACCCAAATTCTGATGTGTCATAGTATCAATCGAAGAGCACTGTTATCTACTTATGCTGATGAAAAAACATTCAGAATCAACCTCCTGGAAAAGGTTAACACAACCCTTCCAGATGATCTTGCTGCAAGGATAAGAGAAAAAACTTTTTCTAATCAGATCAAGGAGTGCTTAATGTTCAAAGCGCAATATATCAGCTGGGCAACTGGTTTTCCCAAGTTGTTCCTGCCATCACATGCAGTAGACATCTCTTATATCGAGCAAGGCCTAGTCCAAAGATTTTCTTTATCCAGAGATGATTTTGAATTAATACAGCAGCTCCCTGCAATTATGCGCCATGCCCTTCGCAGTCTTTATAAGAAAACATCTTTATACCAACGAAAATCAGATAATGTTGGACATGATAAATTAATTAATTGAGTTTTTAATTTTTCTTCTACATTCATATAATTTCCAACAAAATGTTTAATTATATTGCTAATAAGCATATAAACGGAATCAAAGATCATTTGTCCTTAGGGGGTAATGATAGGGTTCCTGGATGGATCGCTTTTTACGGCATTTAGAATAGCTTGTCTTTCTATATCTGATAAATAGTTTTCCCACCAGCCATTTGATTGTCCAGTAAATCCAAGGACAACTGCATTTGCTGCATGTTTGTGATCATTACCGGCAGCTATGATAGTAGAAGCATACATCATCATTTGCTGGCATACTTGGATGATTTGATATTCAAATAATCCGTCTACACTCCATTCATATATTGATGAGCTTTCAAATTTAAGACCATTTAAAGTAGCTTGTTCTTCGAATTGATGATCAACTGGAGTCGGTCGTGGATAATAATTTTTTGTTTTAGCTGTAGTAACAATTGGTTTTTGTCATTTAAATATTTTATTGAGTTGTAGAGAGTCTTGATGGTTTTGATCATCTTGATGTTCTTCTTGTGAATTTTCTGCAGAATCTATGGCTTCGGAATCGGAGCCAGAATTAAAATTTTTAGAAGTTGAGCCTAAAACATTTATAGAATTTTTAGCTTTTTGATCTTTATTTTCTTGAAATTTAATGTTAGTAAAACTATGTGATAATTATTAATGAGTTCATCAGAAAATTGTAAAGGTTTCTTTTCTAACTTTATATCCCTTAGGATTTCACCCTGAAAACCTAAAGTTTGTGCTTAATTACTTTTTGAGAAGAGGATGCTTCATGGATTTTGAAAATAATTTCACTTTATCTTCAATTCTATTGGTTTGTTGACCAATAGTATGAAGGTTGATATTTGTATAATTATTTTGTTCTAAAACATGACATAAGTCTGATTTGTAAACAAAGTCAAATTTTCCTTTATCTCCTTGGATTTTTGCCACATCTTTTATGGGTACGGCTGAAGTATCTTTATAAATGATTTGATGTAGAGGAGGATGTATAGATTCTTCAGTTCTTTGGGGAGAAGAACTGGTTGAAGCTATAATCCATGATGAACTTAATTTTGTTATCATATTTATGGATAAATCTTCAATATTATACCTTTTCTTCTTGGCTAATTTAAGCCAATCAAAGAAATAAATGTTTCTTTCATTATCATACATATATTTGTACCATTTTTCCTTTAAGAAGTCTTTATGTTCTGGTGAAATATATTTAAAGAGCGATTTTGTCAAAGGATGAGCGGCTAAATTCTTTTTTAACATTTCTTTATCAACTTCAAAACTTTCTAGAACATTTATATTGAAATCGGATTCTGAAGGATTGTATGTATGGGATGGAGAAGTTTGATAAGAAGGATAAACGAGTTCTGTAGGCCTCAAATCTATATGAGGTGGTTCCTGTATGGAAGAGCCTACAACAGAAGGAGGATGAGAATAAGACTTTTTAGAGGGTTGATAAACTATAGGAGTTGTATTTCAAAAATCTGCTTGGAAATTTATTTCAACACTTCCATCTTCATGTTCAATTATTGTTTCTATGTCTTGATTTTCTTTAGATTTTTCTGGTTGAGCATTTTCTAAAAGCCATTTACCTGATAAATTGATATCAGTCCACTGTATGAGTTTGGGAATATTAACTTTATTTTTTTAATTGGTTTGGAATAAGGAAGTCATACCTTTAGCTTGATTTGAATAGGTTATGCCTGGGACTACTGAATTCGTGAGTTTATAATAAACTCTATAAACGAGGGCGAGATTTTGATTATGAGGATTCATATCAAAACCTTTTGTCTGGATGGCAAAAGTGAGGGCTTCATGTGCACCTGGATCTGTAAGAGAAACAGAGAAATTAGGAAAACAGTTGAAGAAAGTAAGGCCATTAGCCAAACTTGATTCAACCATTCCTATTAATGAATCACTGAATTTTTTATGTCTTGTATCATGAACATACATGAGAGCTTCTGTTCTCAGTCCAAGTCTTGTTAGAGGTTTTAGAGCAACTTGCACCAAGCCAAAATGGATATAATTATATGTTTTAGCATATTCTTCTATTTCTTGGGGCTTGATTAAAGAAAATGCTGAATATTGCTAGTCATGGATTCAGTTCGTTCAATAGTTTTTATTTTATAACTTGATTTTAATTGAAAACTTTCCGTTTTATAAACTCCATGTTTTTGAACAGTTGGAATTGTCCAGTCACAAATAACTTGATCTAAATCATCATAGCTAATTTCTTCACTATTTTTAATAGGCATGGAAGATAAGGAATTTGATGATGAGGAAGAAGAAAGTATAAGCTTCTCAATAAGCTTAGCCATAATTTGTATTACCGAGTTATTTTAACCAAATCCACCACGAGTATCTAACGCTTTGAGGATTTACATACCAACAACACGCCTTAAAACGCCTTCACACGGCTTAACAACGGCAATAACAATGGCTACCTCTGCACTATGGGCAGAATATGATTAAAATTCCTCAATAATAACAAACACACAACTAAGTATTAAGACTTTTGACTCTCTTACTTCTTAATCTGCATTTCTAAATCTTTTATTGATAAGTTCTTGAGAGGTGATGGATACTCCTGGATTGAAAAATGGAATGGACATTTGTTGGGATTTTGGTTTGGAGGAAGAGCTGGATTCAAGAAGAGGGGCTTTGCTTTTTCTAGAACTTGATGCCATAATGACAAAGGAACCCTGGAGAAGAATGTGAACTTAAAACTGAAATCTGGATTACATGGCAATATTTGAAATGAAGTCATCAGAGGATGATTGATTTTATTTGAGATTGGATTTAATTATCCAAATTCAAAAATTAATTCTTTATTATTTATGATAGTTTTAAGGCCTGTAGAATCAATTTGAAAAGGCTGTAACATTTGTAGAAAAGGATTTCCAAGGATAACATCATTGTTTAAATCCTTTCCTAGAAAGAAATTTGTCTTTATGTGTATTTCGTTTTTACAGACATTAACATCATTTAATTTGTATTTGATAAGGAGTTTTTTATTAGCCGTAGCTAGATTGAGTTTATTTTTTGTTTTTAGATAATATTTTCTCGAGATTAATCCTTTCCTTATGACATTGACATCTGTGCCACTATCAAGTAAGCACAGGGTCTTAATAGAGAATTTTTTGATCTGAATTGTGACTTGGGTTTTCCATTTTTGAAATGGATTTCTAGATAAAGAATTTATGAAATTTTTTAAACTGTTATCAAAGTTTTCTTGATTTTCAATGTCATTATAGTCTTCATCATTTTCAATTTTTCCATTATTTTCTTGATAAGTTTTTAATATGTGAAATTCAACATTCTCAACTCTTTGTTTGAGGTCTTGAAGTTCAATTAAGTTTTGTTTTAAGAAATTTATTTCTTGCCTTTGATTATTAATTTCTTTATGAAGGTCTGGAATTGTCAGGTGAGGAGGAACATTTTGTTCTCTTAATCTGTCTAGACCAGTTTTAATACTAAATTGTTCAGGTAAAGTATGTATAGTAGCTTTTCCTTTTTTATTGCCTTTATTTATAGTCTAGATTTTTTCAAAATATTTATTTTTTAATTCTTCATCTTTAAGATCTTTAAACATTTCTAGTACTAATTCTTCAGGAGCAGAGAGCATGTTTACGGATAAAGAAGAAGAAGCGGATTCATACTGAATTTCACTATCAAATATTTTGCAATGACATGCATTAGAAGAATTGTCTGTATCTGATGTTACTGAGGATCCCTTTAAAATAGTTTTTAATTCCTTTTCGGTTTTAACCTTTAATTGTGGGCAATCAGGGGCTATATGGCCTTTTTCTTTGCAATTATAGCACTATATTTCTTATTGTTTTTGTTTATGGTAAGAAGAAGATGGTTTTTCTTTTATAAAAGATTTGTTTGTTTCTTTATAAGGATTGCGATGAATGGATTTTTTATGATATCTTTATGAGGGCATATAATATCGTGGTGTTGCAAATTGTGTAGATTTTCTTTGTTGGTAAATTCTTTTTAAATTGTTCCTTTTCTTTTGGGTCGAAGGACTAATTAATGGCTCCATGCCAAATTGAAAACAAAAGTCTCCAAGTTCATATTTGCTGATACTTTTTGATTTTCAATTTGCCGTTTGAGTTTGATTTCATTACACAATGAAAATCCAACTTTATTAACTTTTTGGATTAAATCTCCATATGTATACATAGCATAATTCAAATTTCCATAATTTTTGGATATTAATTCTTCTCTAACCTTTTCTGCAAAAAGTTTAGGAAGACCTGATATAAATTTTTCTTTCCAGAATTCGGAATTGCTTGAATTAATTGTATAAAGTTTTGACAATAAAACATCTTTATACCTACAAAAATCCGATAATGTTGGGCAAAATAAATTAATTAATTGAGTTTTTAATTTTTCTTCTACATTCATATAATTTCCAACAGAATGTTTAATTATATTGCTAATAAGCATAGAAACGGAATCAGAGATCATTTGTCCTTGGGGGGTAATGATAGGGTTCCCAGATGGATCTCTTTTTACAACATTTAGGATAGCTTGTCTTTCTATATCTGATAAATATTTTTCCCACCAGCCATTTAATTGTCCAGTAAATCCAAGGGCAACTGCATTTGCCGCATGTTTGTGATCATTACCGGCAATTATGACAGTAGAAGCATATATTATCATTTGTTGGCATGCTTGGATGATTTGATTTTCTGATAATCCGTCTACACTCCATTCATATATTGATGAGCTTTCAAATTTAAGACCATTTAAAGTAGCTTGTTCTTCGAATTAAAGATCAACTGGAGTCGGTCGTGGATAATAATTTCTTGTTTTAGCTGTAGTAACAATTGGTTTTTGTCTTTTAAATATTTTATTGAGTTAAAGGGGTTCTTGATGGTTTTGATCATCTTGATGTTCCTCTTGAGAATTTTTTTCAGAATCTATGGCTTCGGATCGAAGCCAGAATTAGAGTTTTTAGAAGTTGAGCCTAAATGATTTATAGATTTTTCAGCTTTTTGATCTTTATTTTCTTCAAGTTTTATGTTAGTAAAACTGTGTGATAATTGATTAATGAGTTCATCAGAAAATTTTAAAGGTTTCTTTTCTAACTTTATATCCCTTAGGATTTCACCCTGAAAACCTAAAGTTTGTGTCTTAATTACTTTTTGAGAAGAGGATGCCTCATGGATCTTGAAAATAGATTCTACTTTATCTTCAATTCTATTGGTTTGTTGACCAATAGTATGAGGGTTGATATTTGTATAATTATTTTGTTCTAGAACTTGACATAAGTTTGATTTGTAAACAAAGTTAGATTTTCCTTTATCTCCTTGGATTTTTGCAACATCTTTTATGGGCACAGCTGAGGTGTCTTTATAAATAATTTGATGTAGGGGTGGATGTATAGATTCTTCAGTTCTTTCGGGAGAAGAACTAGTTGAAGCTATAATCCATGATGAACTTAATTTTGTTATCATATTTACGGATAAATCTTCAATATAATATCTTTTCTTCGTGGCGAATTTAAGCCAATTAAAGAAATAAATGTTTCTTTCATTATCACACATATATTTATACCACTTTTCTTTTAAGAAGTCTTTATGTTCTGGAGAAATATTTTTAAAGAAAGCTTTTGTCGAAGGATGAGCGGCTAAATTCCTTTTCAACATTTCTTTATCAATTTCAAAACTTTCAATAACATTTATATTGAAATCAGCTTCTGAGGGATTGTATGTATGAGATGGAGAAGCTTGATAAGCAGGATAAACAAGTCCTATAGGCCTGAAATTTATATGAGGTGGTTCCTGTATGGAAGCTCCTACAACAGAAGGAGGATGAGAATAAGACTTTTTAGAGGGTTGATAAACTGCAAGAGTTGTATTTTGAAAATCTGTTTGGAAATTTATTTCAACGCTTCCATCTTCATGTTCAATTATGTTTTCAATGTCTTGATTTTCTTTAGGTTTTTCTGGTTGAGCATTTTTTAAAAGCCATTTTCCGGATAAATTAATATCATTCCATTGGATGAGTTTGGGAATATTAACTTTATTTTTTAAATTGGTTTGGAATAAGGTAGCCATACCTTTTGCTTGATTTGAATAGGCTATGCCTGGAACAACTGAATTCTTAAGTTTATAATAAACTCTATAAACGAGGGCGAGATTTTGATTATGAGGATTCATATCAAAACCTTTTGTCTGGATGGCTAAAGTGAGGGCTTCTTGTGCACCTGGATTTGTAAGAGAAACAGAGAAATTGGGAAAACAGTTGAAGAAAGTAGGGCCATTAGCCAAACTTGATTCAACCATTCTTATTAATGAATCACTGAATTTTTTATGTCTTGTATCTTGAACATACATGAGAGCTTCTGTTCTCAGTCCAAGTCTTGTTAGAGGCTTTAGAGCAACTTGCACCAAGACAAAATGGATATAATTATATGTTTTAGCATATTCTTGTATTTCTTGGGGCTTAATTAAAGAAAGATGCTGAATATGGCTAGTAATGGATTCAGTTCGTTCAATATTTTTCATTTTATAACTTGATTTTAATTGAAAACTTCCCATTTTATAAACTTCATGTTTTTAAACAGTTGGAATTGTCCAGTCACAAATAACTTGATCTAAATCATCATAGCTAATTTCTTCACTATTTTTAATAGACATGGAAGATAAGGAATTTGATGATGAGGGAGAAGAAAGTACGAGCTTCTTAATAAGCTTAGCCATAATTTGTATTACCGAGTTATTTTAACCAAATCCACCACGAGTATCTAACGCTTTGACGATTTACACACCAACAACACGCCTTAAAACACCTTCACACGGTTTAACAACGGCGATAACAGTGGCTACCTCTGCGCTCTGGGCGGAGTATGATTAAAATTTCTCAATAATAGCAAACACACAACTAAGTATTAAGACTTTTGACTTTCTTACTTCTGAATCAGTAATTCCTTAAACAACAACAGTAAAGCATAACCAAAATAAGTGAAGAAATACTCACAAAGCAACTTTATTGATAACAATAAAGACTGATTACAAGTGGACTTGATGACACACTGCCGGGGGCCAACTTGGCTCTGATACCAAAATGGGATGGAAGGGTGGAGGGTGTATGGGAAGAGATGGATGGACTGAATTTTTGGACTGGTTTCCAACTATTGGATTTACACATAACCGGATGTGTCTATTTATAGTGACTCTAAAATGAATTTACATTTCATTTCACTTGGATTGCACTTGCATTTACATTTCATTTGCTATTCATGCTCACGCTGAATTTAATGTTAGATACTGTAAGACTGCTTGCATAATTCTACTTTTCTGCTGTAGAACATCCATGGTACTGCATGTGGCACTCTCTTGAAGTATAACTTTACAAGTTTTTGACACGTGTTCACGTGTTTGCATCGGAGATGAAATGTTTTTGTCTTCATACTTGATAATTTTCCCATATCTTGTACTTTCTTCAGCTTTTACTCTTTACTTTATACAAAAGGAGCTTTTGATGTTGGCTTTGCTTATTGGCTTTTAAGTCCTTGTTTTTGAATATTTAATGCTTTATGACGTCGGGATGAAAAGTGTCGATAAGTCCCAAGGCAACACGTGGTTGCTTTTGTCGGTATCACGTGGCCTTAGTCTCGGGCACGGGAACTTGCTTGATAAGGATGCATTACAATATTGTCGAGGCGTTATTTTTTTCCTTTTCTTCGGATAGAGATGAATCCTTCATTATCACTTTTTGTCTCTTCTACATCTGTATCTGCTTCAGGAGCAATATTTTCAAAGGGATTATCATCAGCCCAAAGATGATGTAACTGTTGACCGAAGCTTAATGCTGAGTTTTCAGAGGATCTTTCTTTCTGTATTTGTTCCATAATTTCTTTTTGGAGATCTCTTTTGAGCTGAAGTAGATCTGCCGCTGCAAGAAGTGCAGAAGTGGAAGTTGAACATGAATTTTTCTGTTTGTCTGGATTGCTTGTTGGAGAAGGCCGTTCTTTCTCTTTTTCTGGAGTTATGAGAATTTCCAAAAAGGATGGCTTCATAGTTTGATCAGCAGAATATTGCTGTAGGATTGTGGTATAATCAAATTGATGCCAAAATTTGATATACATGACTCTGGATAGAACCGGTGGACTGAAGTCCATTTCTTTATAAAAATTCCATTTCAGGATCTATGGGATTTCATGTCTGCAATAAAATTGCATGGTGATATAAGGTTCTGTTGCAAGCTGTAGATATTGGTAGAGGTTTTTTTCTTCTGATTTGAGAGAGGCTTTATATGATATTGAATAGGATTCAAAAATAGGGAGAAGAGCTTGAGGAAGAAGATCTTTAGTGGCTCCGAATGGTATCCAAAATTGTGTAAAAAACCACATGGGTATTTTATGGAAGTTGGATTTAAACCGAATAAACCAGGAATGCTGGAAGGATGAATTTTGATAATAGAGAATAGCTTCCTAGGTAAAAATATAGTCATAATAGTTAAAAATAAGGTCTGAATCAATCCGTTGAGGCATATGAAGCGGTTGTCCCCAGTCATCTGCAGATAGGATATACATAATCTTGATTTTTGAATATAGGATGTTAATATGGGATGGTAAAGCATTTAAATATGAGTTTTTAGAGCTATCGATATGGTCGATAGTGCAGCTGCCAGTCCGGATAAGGATTTGTTCATAAGTTTTATAATCAAAAGGTTGAAAAAAGAAATGGTCTGGAACGAATAGGGTCTAGATAATATGTTCCATAGGAAAGGTGTTTGTATAAAAGGTGTCATTTAAAGTAAACATTCTCAATGGTGGTTTTGGGATAAAATATTGGTTTTGAGAAGCTTGAGGTTTTCTGGATGCAGAGCTTGATGGGTTTTGAAATTGAGGAATATTAGAAGTATGGGTTGCTCCCCATCTTTCAAGATAATTGCCACTGGGTTTTCTGGATATAGGTGGATAAGCTTTATCCATGGGGGACCTAAAAGGTCTAGTCTGTTGAGGCCTCATTCTTTTGTCCCTGTAAAAACTCACGAGATAAAAAATCAGGAAGGGAATTATTTTTACCTGCAATATGCTCAATGTCAAAATCAAATATAGCTAATAAAGCTTGCCATCGAGCAAAGATTTGCTTAGCAGCAAGACTTTTAACATCTTTTTCTAAAATTTCTTTAGCAGATTTACAATCTATTCTTAATAAGAATTTTTTATTTAATAAATCACTTTGGAACTTCATTATACTATTTACTATGGATAGGATTTCCTTTTTAATAGTTGAATAATTCTGTTGCTTGGGTGTCCATGTTCCAGATGTGAAACGAAGGATTTCTTCTTTTCCAAGAGCATTTTGTTGTAGGAGAATGCCACCAAAACCTACTTCAGAGGCATCTGTTTGAACTATTTTTAATAAATCTGGATGAGGGATAGTTAAGCAAGGCAAATTTTTGACTTTTTGCTTGATTTTTTGGACAGCTTTTGTATGAGCAGGTGACCATTCTGCTGGATGTTTTGTCAAACGGAGCTGCAATAATTTTCTTTCCTTTGCAAGATCTTTATAAAATCAAAGACGTAATTAAGGCGTCCAAGAAAACGTTGTAATCGTTCTTTATTCAGAATTTCATCAGGAAATTGAGAAGCAAACTTAATGACTCGTTGAACTGGAGAAATAGTTCCTTTTTGAATTATAAAACCAAGAAATTGAATTTCTGTTTGAAAAAGCTTCATTTTCTTTAGAGATAAAACAAGTCCATTCTTGATAATAACTTTTTTGAAAATATTTAAATGTTTCCAATGGTCACAAATGGATTTTGAAAACATAAGAATGTCATCGATATAGACTAGTGTAAAATCTTGATATGGATTAAAAATATCATTCATAATTCTTTGAAATTCGGAGGGAACATTTTTCAAGCCAAATGGCATAACATTCCATTCGTAATGGCCAAATGGGATTGTAAAAGCAGTTTTATATCTATCTGCGGGGGTAATTTGAATTTGCCAAAATCCTGATTTAAGATCAAATTTGGAAAAAAGAAAGGCATCAGCTAGACGATTAATTAGATCAGTTTTATTTGGCACTGGATATCTTATGGATTTCAAGACTTTATTTAAAAGCTTATAATTGATAACAAGACCGGGAACATCGCGTTCTTGTTCAGGCGCTTTATTTACATAAAACGCAGCACAACTCCAAGGGGATTGTGATTTTTGAATAAGCTTTTTATCAAGAAGATCATTGATTTCTTTTGTACATAATTGGACAAGATCTTTATTCATCTGAATAAGATGAGCTTTGGTAGGAATTTGGGATTCATCAAAATTATCAATATATGGAAGATAAACTATGTGGTGTTTCCTGTGCTAAAAGGCAAAAGGAAGGTGAACAACATTCTTTTTCATGAGATTTTTTAAATTGTATTAAATCATTTTGAAATTCTTGTTTTTGTAACCCTTCTTCTATTCTTAGAGAATTTAGATCTTCTTGAAGATAGGCAATTTGTTTTTCTTTATATGAGATTTGATTTTGGATAATATTGATATGTTGCATGGGAGTTGACTCAACAAAATCAAACAGTAATTCTTTATTGTCTTTCATTGTTTTAAGGCCTGATGAATTGATTTGAAAAGGCTGTAGAAGTTGTAGAAAGGGATTCCCAAGGATAACATCATTATTTAAATTCTTTCCTAAAAGACAATTAGTTTTTATGCATGTTCCATTTTTACAGATATGGACATTATTTACTTTATAATGAATATGAAGTTTATTATTAGCAGTTGCTAGGCTGAGTTTATTTTTGATTTTTTTATAATATTTTGTTGGGACTAATCCTTCTCTGATTAAATTAACATCTGCGCTACTATCTAGTAAGCAGAGTGCTTTAATAGAGAAGTTCTTGATCTTAATTGTAATTTGAGTTTTCCATGGTTGGAGTGGATTTTTTGTTACAGAATTTACAAACTTTCCCTCAAAGTTTTCTTGTTGCTCTATATTATCTTTATCCTTTTGAAATTCGAGATTCAAACGTTGTTTAAGTTTTTGAAGTTCATTTAAGTTTTTTTTTAATTCTTTTATTTCTTGCTTTTGATTATTAATTTCTTTATAAATATCTTGCAAAGATATATGAGGAAGAGCTTTTTGCTTTCTTAATACATTTTTCATGTTAAGCTGTTTGATACACTTGGAATAGAAGATTTTTTTTTATTTTCTTTGGTTATTTTTTGTATTTTCTCAAAATATTCATTTTTTAATTTTTCTTCTTTGAGGTCTTTAAACATTTCTAAAAGCATGTCTTCTTGGGCTGAAAGAGCGTTTAAGGAGAACAAAGGAGAAGAATACGTGTTATCAGACTGAAATGAGGAATTTGTATGACATAAGTCAAAGACCGATTTTCCTTGGATTTTTGCAACATTTTTTATAGGTACGGCTGAAGTATCTTTATAAAGAATTTGATGTACAGGAGGATATATAGATTCTTCAGTTCTCTGCGGAGAAGAACTGGTTGAAGCTATAATCCATGATGAACTTAATTTTGTTATCATATTTATGGATAAATCTTCAATATTATACCTTTTCTTCATGGCTAATTTAAGCCAATCAAAGAAATAAATGTTTCTTTCAGTATCATACATATATTTGTACCATTTTTCTTTTAAGAAGTCTTTACGTTCTGGAGAAATATATTTAAAGAAGGATTTTGTCAAAGGATGAGCGCCTAAATTCTTTTTTAACATTTCTTTATCAATTTCAAAACTTTCAATAACATTTATATTGAAATCAGCTTCTGAAGGATTGTATGTATGGGATGGAGAAGCTTGATAAGAAGGATAAACGAGTCTTGTAGGCCTCAAATCTATATGAGGTGTCGAGCTAGAAGCATGAGGCGGTTCCTTTATGGAAGATCCTACCACAGAAGGAGGATGAGAATAAGACTTTTTAGAGGGTTGATAAACTGTAGGGGTTGTATTTCAAAAATCTGTTTGGAAATTTATTTCAACACTTCCATCTTCATGTTCAATTATGTTTTCAATGTCTTGATTTTCTTTAGATTTTTCTGGTTGAGCATTTTTTAAAAGCCATTTACCGGATAAATTAATATCATTCCATTGGATGAGTTTGGGAATATTAACTTTATTTTTTAAATTGGTTTGGAATAAGGTTGTCATACCTTTTGCTTGATTTGAATAGGCTATGCCTGGAACAACTGAATTCTTAAGTTTATAATAAACTATATAAATGAGGGTGAGATTTTCATTATGAGGGTTCATAGCAAGACCTTTTGTCTGGATGGCTAAAGTAAGGGCTTCATGTGCACCTGGATCTGTAAAAGAAATAGAGAAATTGGGAAAATAGTTGAAGAAAGTAAGGCCATTAGCCAAAATTGATTCAACCATTCCTATTAATGAATCACTGAATTTTTTATGTCTTGTATCTTGAACATACATGAGAGCTTCTGTTCTCAGTCCAAGTCTTGTTAGAGGCTTTAGAGCAACTTGCACCAAGCCAAAATGGATATAATTATATGTTTTAGCATATTCTTGTATTTCTTGGGGCTTAATTAAAGAAAGATGATGAATATGGCTAGTAATGGATTCAGTTCATTCAATAGTTTTCATTTTATAACTTGATTTTAATTGAAAACTTCCCATTTTATAAACTTCATGTTTTTGAACAGTTGGAATTGTCTAGTCACAAATAACTTGATCTAAATCATCATAGCTAATTTCTTCACTATTTTTAATAGACATGGAAGATAAGGAATTTGATGATGAGGAAGAAGAAAGTACAAGCTTCTTAATAAGCTTAGCCATAATTTGTATTACTGAGTTATTTTAACCAAATCCACCATGAGTATCTAATGCTTTGAGGATTTACACACCAACAACACGCCTTAAAACGCCTTCACATGGCTTAACAACGACAATAACAATGGCTACCTTTGCGCTCCGGGCAGAATCTGATTAAAATTTCTCAATAATAACAAACACACAACTAAGTATTAAGACTTTTGATTCTCTTACTTCTGAATAAGCAATTCCTTAAATAACAACAGTAAAACACAACATAACCAAAATAAGTGAAGAAATACTCACAAAGCAACTTTATTGATTATCAAAACGGATTATAAGTGGACTTGATGACACACTCCCTAGGGCTAACTTGGCTCTGATACCAAAATGGGATGGAAGGGTGGAGAGTGTATAGGGAGAGATGGATGGACTGAATTTTTGGACTAGTTTCCAACTGTTGGATTTACACATAGCCGGATGTGTCTATTTGTAGTAACTCTAAACTGCATTTACATTTCATTTCACTTGGATTGCTTTTGCATTTACATTTCATTTGCTATTCATGCTCACACTGAATTTAATGTTCGATATTGTAGGGCTGCTTGCATGATTCTCCTTGTCTGCTGTAGAATATCCATGGTACTACATGTGGCACGATCTTGAAGTATATCTTTTCAAGCTTTTGACACGTGTTTTCATGTTAGCATCGGAGATGAAATGTTTGTGTCTTCATACTTGATAATTGGCCCATATCTTGTACTTTTTTCAGCTTTTACTTTTTATTTTATACAAAAGGAGCTTTTAATGTTAGCTTTAGCCGCTTTTGTTGGCTTTTGGGTACTTGTTTTTTAATGATTTCTGAAGTCGGGATGAAAAGTGCCGATAAGTCCCGAGGCAACACGTGGTTGCTTTTGCCAGCATCATGTGGCCTTCGTCTCGGGCATGAGACCTTGCTTGATAAGGATGCATTGAACAACTATTGTTCAGAATGACTATTGGAGATCTTCATAATTGCACCAAGATACTTTGTGGAAAATTGAGTGGCATTGGACTGCATATGTCTGGAGGAAAGGAAGCTTTATTCTTGCAAGGACGCTGTCATCTCTGCATCATTTTCTGCTTCATTATTCCAGTTATTATTTCGTATTTCACCATGAAATAACTGGATTAATTCTTCACGAGAGCTTTCTGAAATGTCAAAAGAAATATCTTCATAGGCATTGAGGATTTGATTTAATTTATTATGTCCAGATTTAGACAGATGCTGTATAACTGTAGTTTGTTCTGCAAGGTCATCAGCAATACAGACTACTCTCCGACCGTCACACCAAACATATCTATATGTGCTTGCAAGTTCGAGATGTCCTCTTAAATTGAGAAATCATTGATATTGATCAGAGGCTCGATCATAATGCTGGAGACGTTCTAAGCTATATTCCCTTGTAGCAACTTCATGAGATTCATACCACTGCGGTGGATAATTAAGCAGGAGATGTTTGTAATCATTTAAAGAGGGAATGAATTTCTTGCAAATTAAATCTCCTTCTTCAAAATTCATGATGCTCCATAATTGATAAGGTTGATAAAACCGGATTTCAGATCTTTCTCCCAAACTTGATGAAATTGTGATGAGAAGTTGTCTGTTTGTGACTCCAAGGCTGCAAAGGGCATGGCGCACGATTGCAGGGAGCTGCTGTATTAATTCAAAATCATTTCTGGATAAAGAAAATCTTTAGACTAAACCATGTTCGATATAGGAGATGTCAACTTCATGTGATGGCAGGAACAACTTGGGAAAGCCAGTTGCCCAGCTGATAAATTGAGCTTTGCGCATTAAGTGCTCCTTGATCTGACAAGAAAGAGTTTTTTCTCTTATTTTTGCAGCAATATCATCTGGAAGGGTTGTGTTAACCTTTTCCAGGAGCTTGATTCTGGATGTTTTTTCATCAGCATAAGTAGATAACAGTGCTCTTTGATGGAGGTTATGGCATATGAGAATTTGGCTTTCTAAATCCTTAATATGGTTTGCAAGTTTGGATAGGGTTTTTCTAGTATTTGTTCTTTTATCGGAAAGGATGGCACTCCAATGAGCATTGATAAGGTCTTGAGAAGTGATAGATAACCCTGGATTGAAAAACAGGATGGTCATTTGTTAGGATGTCGGTATGGAGGAAGAGCTGGATTCATGAAGAGGGGCTTTGCTTTTGCGAGAACTTGATGCCATAGTGACAAAGAGACCCTGGATAAGGAGTTGAATTAAAAATCTGGATATGGGATTAAATGGCAAAATTCGAAATGAAGTCATCAAAGAGATAATTTATTTTATTTGAGACTGGATATTTGATTATTCGAATTCAAAAATTAATTCTTTATTATTTATGACAGTTTTAAGGCCTGTTGAATCAATTTGAAAAGGCTGTAAAATTTATAGAAAAGGATATCCAAGGATAACATCTGTTTAAATCCTTTCCTAGAAAGAAATTTGTCTTGATGTGTATTTCGTTTTTACAGACATAAACATCATTTAATTTGTATTTGATAAGGAGTTTTTTTATTAGCTGTAGCTAGATTGAGTTTATTTTTTATTTTTAGATAATATTTTCTCAGGATTAATCCTTCCCTTATGACATTGACATCTGTGCCACTATCAAGTAAGCACAGGGTCTTAATAGAGAATTTTTTTATCTGAATTGTGACTTGGGTTTTCCATTTTTGAAATGGATTTCTGGATAAAAAATTGATGAAAATTTTTAAACTGTCATCAAAGTTTTATTGATTTTCAATGTCATTATAGTCTTCGTCATTTTCAATTTTTCCATTATTTTCTTAATAAGTTTTTAGTATGTGAAATTCAAGATTCTCAACTCTTTGTTTGAGGTCTTGAAGTTCAAAAGTTTTTTTTTTAAGAAATTTATTTCTTGCCTTTGATTATTAATTTCTTTATGAAGGTCTGGAATTGTTAGGTGAGGAGGAACATTTTGTTCTCTTAATCTATCTAAAACAGTTTTAATACTAAATTGTTCAGGTAAAGTATGTATAGTAGCTTTTCCTTTTTTATTGCCTTTATTTATAGTCTGGATTTTTTTGAAATATTTATGTTTTAATTCTTCATCTTTAAGATCTTTAAACATTTCTAGTACTAATTCTTCAGGAGCAGAGAGCATGTTTACGGATAAAGAAGAAGAAGCGGATTCATACTGAATTTCACTATCAAATATTTTGCAATGACATGTATCAGAAGAATTGTCTGTATCTGATGTTACTGAGGATCCTCTTAAAATAGTTTTTAATTCTTTTTCGGTTTTAACCTTTAATTGTGGGCAACTAGGGGCTATATGGCCTTTTTCTTTGCAATTATAGCACTGTATTTCTTTTTGTTTTTGTTTATGGTAGGAAGAGGATGGTTTTTCTTTTATAAAAGATTTGTTTGTTTCTTTATAAGGATTGCGATGAAAGGATTTTTTATGATAGGCTCGTGAGGGCATATAATATCGTGGTGTTGCAAATTGTTTAGATTTTCTTTGCTGGTAATTTCTTTTTAAATTGTTCTTTTTCTTTTGGCTCGAAGGACTAATTAATGGCTCCATGCCAAATTGATAACAGAAATCACCAAGTTCATATTTACTGATTCTCTTTTGATTTTCAATTTGCCGTTTGAGTTTTATTTCATTACACAATGAAAATCCAACTTTATTAATTTTTTGGATTAAATCTCCATATGTATACATAGCATAATTCAAATTTCCATAATTTTCGGATATTAACTCTTCTCTAACCTTTTCTGCAAAAAGTTTAAGAAGGCCTGATATAAAATTTTCTTTCCAGAATTCTGAATTGCTTGAATCAATTGTATAAAGTTTGGATAAGAAAACATCTTTATACCAACGAAAATCAGATAATGTTGGGCAGGATAAATTAATTAACTGAGTTTTTAATTTTTCTTCTACATTTATATAATTTCCAACAAAATGTTTAATTATATTGCTAATAAGCATATAAAGAGAATCAGGGATCATTTGTCCTTGAGGGGTAATGATATGATTTCCAGATGGATCTCTTTTTATTGCATTTAGAATAGCTTGTCTTTCTATGTCTGATAAATATTTTTCCCACCAGCCATTTAATTGTCCAGTAAATCCAAGACAACTGCATTTGCTGCATGTTTGTGATCATTACCGGCAGCTATGATAGTAGAAGCATATATCATTATTTGCGGGCATACTTGGATGATTTGATATTCAGATAATCCGTCTACACTCCATTCATATATTGATGAGCTTTCAAATTTAAGACCATTTAAAGTAGCTTGTTCTTCGAATTGAAGATCAACTGGAGTTGGTCGTGGATAATAATTTTTTGTTTTAGCTATAGTAACAATTGGTTTTTGTCTTTTAAATATTTTATTGAGTTGAAATGATTCTTGATGGTTTTGATCATCTTGATGTTCCTCTTGAGAATTTTCTTCAGAATCTATGGCTTTGGAATCGGAGCCAAAATTAGAGTTTTTAGAAGTTGAGCCTAAAACATTTATAGATTTTTCAGCTTTTTGATCTTTATTTTCTTGAAGTTTTATGTTAATAAAACTGTGTGATAATTGATTAATGAGTTCATCTGAAAATTTTAAAGGTTACTTTTCTAACTTTATATCCCTTACGATTTCACCCTGAAAACCTAAAGTTTGTGTCTTAATTACTTTTTGAGAAGAGGATGCTTCATGGATTTTGAAAATAATTTCTACTTTATCTTCAATTCTATTGGTTTGTTGGCCAATAGTATGAAGGTTGATATTTGTATAATTATTTTGTTCTAAAATATGACATAAGTCTAATTTGTAAACAAAGTCAAATTTTCCTTTATCTCCTTGGATTTTTGCAACATCTTTTATGGGTACGGGTGAGGTGCCTTTATAAATGATTTGATGTAGGGGTGGACGTTTAGATTCTTCAGTTCTTTGGGGAGAAGAACTGGTTGAAGCTATAATCCATAATGAACTTAATTTTGTTATCATATTTATGGATAAAATTTTGTTATCATATTTATGGATAAATCTTCAATATTATATCTTTTCTTCATGGCTAATTTAAGCCAATCAAAGAAATAAATGTTTCTTTCATTATAATACATATATTTGTACCATTTTTTTTTAAGAAGTCTTTATGCTCAGAAAAAATATGTTTAAAGAAAGATTTTGTCAAAGGATGAGCGGCCAAATTCTTTTTTAACATTTCTTTATCTACTTCAAAACTTTCGAGAATATTTATGTTAAAATTGGATTCTGAAGGATTGTATGTATGAGATTGAGAAGCTTGATAGGAAAGATAAACAAGTCCTGTAGGCCTCAAATTTATATGAGGCGGTTCCTGTATAGTTTTTATTTTATAACTTGATTTTAATTGAAAACTTCCCATTTTATAAACTTCATGTTTTTGAACAGTTGGAATTGTCCAGTCGCAAATAACTTGATCTAAATCATCATAGCTAATTTCTTCACTATTTTTAATAGACATAGAAGATAAGGAATTTGATGATAAGGAAGAAGAAAGTACAAGCTTCTTAATAAGCTTAGCTATAATTTGTATTACCGAGTTATTTGAACCAAATCCACCACGAGTATCTAACGCTTTGAGGATTTATACACTAATAACACGCTTTAAAATGCCTTCACACGGCTTAACAATGGCGATAACAATGGCTACCTCTGCGCTCCGGGCGGAATATGATTAAAATGTCTCAATAATAACAAACCCACAACTAAGTATTAAGACTTTTGACTTTCTTACTTCTGAATCAGCAATTCCTTAAATAAAAACAGTAAAGCACAACATAACCAAAATAAGTGAAGAAATACTCACAAAGCAACTTTATTGATAATCAAAACTGATTACAAGTGGACTTGATGACACACTCCCGGGGGCCAACTTGGCTCTGATACCAAAATGGGACGGAAGGGTGGAGGGTGTATGGGAAGAGATGGATGGACTGAATTTTTGGATAGGACTGGTTTCCAACTGTTACCTTGACAAGCAGCTGGACATGTCTATTTATAGTATGTTCAAACTGAATTTACATTTCATTACAACATAATTTCGTCTGTGTATACATTTCATTTACTGTATGTTGGTAAGCTGCTGCATGTGGCTGGATTCCATGTGTCTGGATTGAATCGTCAAGACGGCATACGTGTTACGTTTCCATACTGGTATGGATATACATGTTATCACCAGTAGAGATCCAAACTTGTTTTTATTGGATAACCTTTTTGATGCATAGTAGCAAGCCGCATTGTTGACTTTTTCTTTTTCAAAGAACCTTTGAACCGTGGTAAGCTTCTCATCTTCATGAATAGGGATGTCCTTGTTTTGTACTTTCTAGATAAAGACGCTTTATGGCAATGGTGGTGATGGAAATTTAGATAAGTGTACCACGTGACTACGTCTTCTTATGGAAGCTTTGTGATAAGGATGGAGTCATTATTTCACTAGATAACTGGTGTCAATAAAGGAAGCTTTATTTGGGCACGGATTCTTTCATTTATTCATCCTCTTTATCTTCATCTTTATCTTTATCAGTCCAGTTATTATTTTGCATTTCTCCATGAAATAACTGGATTAATGCTTCACGAGACTTTTCAGTAATGTTAGAAGAAATATCTTCATAGGCATTGAGGATTTGATTTAATTCATTATGTCCAGATTTAGATCGATGATGTATGACTGTAGTTTGTTCTGTAAGGTCGTCAGCAATGCAAACTACTCGCCGACCGTCTAATGAGTCTTTAAAAATGCATATTTTTATACACATTTTGTCCCATTTTAAGGACTTATTAACTTGAAAGAGCCTCATTTAGTGTGATATCATGGGTTAATTCATTTTAAATTCATTTTTATATTTTTCCGCATAAATTGCTTAAAAATCACACTTTTTGCATAAATTCATGAAACCTGCTATTTTTGGAAAGTCCATTTTTGGAAAGTTTTGTGAAAATGATTTTTCTCATGAAATTAATTGAATTCTCTTCATCATTAGGTCATTCATGTAAAATCATGAAGAATGATGTATATTTTTATTATCATTTCATGAGAAATAGGCCCACAGTCTTGCATATGTGATGTTAGGGGTAAAATTGTCTGTTCACATGAATTCATATTTGTTTTGTAGGAAATTCATTATATGGGTCCCATTTGTAAAGAATTGAGGCAAGGAATTGATTTTTAAGAGAAAGGAGAGCAGAATCGAAGAGAAGAAAGAAATTGGAAGAAAATTGCAAAAAGTCGGCTTCATGGTCCACACACACATGCACATGTGTGGGGCACACTTGTAAAACATCCAAGATGGGGTCCATTTATTTGTTTCACATTATCAACAGATTTTGAAGAGAATTTGAGAATATCTCATCAAAGATGGACAAGGAAAGCCACATAGGAGTTCTTTTTGGAGAAGGAAAAGATTTAATTGAAAAAAAATGACAAAAAATATCCAAACAAGTTATTCCACGTCCAAAAGAGGATTTTGGATCAGATTTTGATTGAAAAAGTAAAGGAAAAAAAATCAAGGGAGAATTATCTAGAAGATATCTTCAAGTTAGGAGCCAACAAGGAGAACTTTCCAAAAAAGGAAAGTTGACGATGCAAAGAGATAACTACACCTCATGTGGGCCAAGTTTGATTCTAAGAGAGGATTCTTATCCCTATTTTATCTCTCAAAAGATCTCAATGCAAGGTGGCAATGACAAAGAAGGAAAAAAGCATCCAAGAGGGACTTCTAGACAAAACAAGCAAGGAAAGAAGAGAAAAATAAAAAGAAAAAAATCCCCAAGGATATTGTACGTCCAAAGCATTGGTTGGAGCCTTTTTTTCTTTCATTTTTTTTATTATTTTTAAGATTTTAAAGTTTGAGAAGGAGTAGGACTTGAAAAAGTATAAATAGGGTACCCTTCTCCCATATTATTCATGGAAGAATTACCCACCTCCCACCTCTAGATTTCTACACTCCATCTCTCCCTCTCTTGTCTCTCCATCTCAAGTCATCAAGGAGGCTTAGCACTAAAGCCACACCACCAACCTTGAAGATCAACTAGAAGGAGGAATTCTATTCCATCCTAGTATGTATAATCTTTTGGTTAAAATTTGTTTTTTCATCTTATGTAAAGGATTGTCATACTAGTTCAATAATATTTATCTTCTTATTCTTCTTATTCTTATGGTTGTATGATTGCTTGATTTGTGTTTTTCTTGTTTGGATTGACGACCCAAATAAAGAGCATACTTTAAGAAATTATTAGGCCTAGACTAAGGGAGAATTAGAGTGAATATACCGCCTTTGACTTCAGTTGTTTACCGCCTTTGACTTTCGTGTTATTACCGTCTTTGACTTCAGTTATACTGCCTTTGACTTCCTGTAATTTTTATTTTCTTTCATTGTACTTTTAATTTTAAATTTCTACAATTTTATTTTCTTGGACTTCTATTTTATTTTCTGCACTTTTGTTATTTTTCTTGTTACATTCGCATTGATTTTAAGTTTTGTTTTTGCATAGTTTGATGGTTGGATTAGGAATCATTGCATCTATTTTTATATCATAAGATTTTGTGCAAATTTAAGTTGATGAAAATTAAGCCTTCAAATCTGAAACTAATGATTAAATTCGGACTCAATATATAAACAGCATAACTTAATAGTTTCAGCAAACTGCAAAAAAAACAGTTTTTGACAAAACGTTCGAAGTGGGTAGACCAGTCAAATCACAATATTTTTCTTTGAAACTTCGCAATATTAAACTTTAGGATGTGGTATTTCATTCCCCAAAATTTCAGATCAAAATAATTTCGGAAGGCTTGTGAACTAGAGGCTTAAATTTTGCCAATCAGTCAACCCGATTCAGAATTCCTGCACAGAATTTTGCAAAGTTGTCATATTCATGCATTCATAACTTTTTTGTTTAAAATCCTTTTTCACTTCCATTTTTTTGTTGGTTTCTTGCATCAGTAGAGCATAAATTCCAGCCATTAAATTTAGATTTAGGATGCATTAGAGTAGTTCAAATCATGCATAAAATTTGCATCAGCATAATAGTTTTTCATACTTAGAATTTTTCAGCATCTTATGGCATGCATTGCATTACTAATTTTACTAACTTTCTAATTTTAATTTGTTTCTAGTTTTATGTTTTTGATTGTTTTAGTTAATTTTTAGAATTAAATATCTTTCTAAACTTGTTTTAATTGGAGATTTTAAATTGGAAAGTTTTTCTAGTCTTGGAAATTCTAACTTAGGAAAGTTTTTAACTTTTGTTTATTTTGTTTCTAACATTGTTTAGTTTAGTCAGTTTCTAATTTTAGATTTAGTTTTTATTTTTGGAAGTTCTAACGTGTGTTTTAGTTTTGCAGCAACTTTAGTTTTATTTTAGGAATTTTAGATTTATGAAAGTTTCTTTCATTGGTTTGTAACTAATTTAATTTTGGAAAGTAGGATGTTTGTATTTGTTAGATTTTAAACTAGGTTAGTTTTAGATTTTTATTTTAAGGCAAGTCAAGTTGAAAAAGGAACCTTAAAACACATTGCTCCCTGAGGATCGACCTGGTCTCACCAGTTTTATTACTACATCGCGGTTCTGCACTTGGAACTCACGATCAAGTTTTTGGCGCCATTGCCAGGGAGCGCCATTTAAGGTAACTTTTTTAACTTTCCTTATTTACATTGCTTTGTGGGTGTGATTTAATTTTGGCATATTTCTAGAAATAGGAGACATGCATGGAATGATGAGCCGCCCTAATTTGGAATATGAATGTGCATGGAATGCTAGAAAGTACACATCATTGCTATTTTTAGAAATTTCTAACATTAGGAAAAGTTGCTGTTTTTCAACTTGTCTCAACTTCTTTTGGGAAGAAGGTATACCAAAAGTGATCTAATCATTGTCCTTAATCTTCTCAGTGTCTAAGAAAGCCTTTGCCCCTGTAGTGCGCGACAGCTTGTCTGTTCAGGAAACTGGTCCTTCAAACGGGTCCATCTGTGACTCTACCACTTCCTGGTGGCTAACTGGCCGAGTTGGTTTCATAGGACCAGATTGGAGAACTAGAGGAAACTTTTCAACCTGAAGGAGTTAATTAGATGTTTTTTTTTTATGTAACTTAGTTTTTTTTCTAAATTTAAAAAAAAAATGGATTGGGGGGAATCTACAAACATGAGACTTAATAATGGGTAAACTAATGGGAATGGAATCAATACTGCTGGCCCACCAAAGTCTTGGCGTGCCTTATGTGAACAAGAAAGAATTGAAAAGTTACATGAAAGAAATTGGTCAGTTGGATCTCATGAATGGGAATGGGCCAATCACTATGATCATTGTTACAATGAGGAATTTGTGGAGGATTTCAATGGAATGATTAGCTCAGATCATCAACCAATAAGGGTCCCACATAATTACCCATACCTTATACAATCATTCACTCCTATGGATGTGGGATTTCCATGAACTGAATTAAATTCAAATCAATGGCATTACCACAATGAAATGGGTAACATATGTAGTCCAAATTAGGATGATCAACCACTAGACAATTGGCGAAACGGGCCCAATATGGATCATGTCTCTTATTCCCAAGAATTTACTCAAGCCGGGTTGTATGACTATCCCTCACAGGATACATCATATGTTACCCCTTCTTCTCCCTGGTCATATGCACCTCATTATCCCTCTCCGCCTGAATGGTCATATGAACACCACCACCCCTGAAAAATTCTTTGGAGGATACTTTAGCCAAATTGGTTGAGTTCACGCAAAATACCATGCAAACCATACAAAAAAATGAACAATGCATGAAAAGCTTCATGGATTCGATTAATGAAACCGGGCTTGAAATGAGAAAACAAAATGCCACTTTTGGAATTAAAGATGATCCTACATTCATTGAAAATCTCATAGATATGGATCACACAAACACACAGTGGATATCCAAGGGTGTACATGAGTACATGGATGATGGTGTCATGCATGAACCAATTGATGAATCACATGAGCCTGTGTGCCCCACTTTTCCTCAGTACCAGCCATTCCACTTCATTAAAGAGGAATCGATGCCCTTTTACATAAATCCTTTCTATGATTCCGATTCCTCTGATGAATTTGGCATTGTAGTCTTTCATAAATTTGATGTTCCTACAATTGAGGAAACTGCAAATGAACCTATTGAGCCTCAAAAGGAAGATTACAATTGGGAGGATGACCCCATTTTTTAGATTTCTGAGTTGGATAATCTAGAATCTTTAGAATCATGTACTGACTTCTTCATGAAATCTGATGATCCAACCCTTAGAGAAATTGCCCTCGCATTTATTGGCCCTCAATGTTATTCAGAAAAACTTGCAGAATTAAGGAATAGTGGTCCCATTCAGACACCCAAGTCTGATAATTTGGAATCCTTTCAGCTCGTGCCTAAACAGACTGTGGAAATCAATTTAAAAGAATTTGTGGCACGCGAGGACCTAGGGCCACCTAGCTGTTCATTGCATCCTCTCCTTTTTTTCAAATATCCATTTTTAAGGGAGGAGGAAGAAATTTTCTTTATGGTCCCTTCTTCACACAGTCTACAGAAATATGTAGTCCTCATGGTTTCATCTCTTTCTGTGCTTCTTGTAAACTGTGTGGAGGAAAATTTCATTTGGGATCCCGGTGGACTCATGATTTCGAATCTAGTAGTGTAGTTTTTTTCTTCTTTTCTTTTTAGAGTAGATATTTCCTTTTAGAATAGCTTCTTGTTTTTTTGTTCTTGTTTTTTTGTTTTGTCTAACCTTGGACAGAGAGCAACTCGGACACATCTTCAGGTGAATTTTTCTCTCTACCCTCATTTCCATTTATATTTCCTTGTGTTACTTTTACAGTTCTGCATTGCATGCATAAACATCGTGGACGATGTTCATCTTAGGTTGGGGGGTGGGAACAAGCACGCTTGTCCAACTACAATTTTATTTTCCTGCACTTCTATTTTATTTTCTGCACTTTTGTTATTTTTCTTGTTACATTCACATTGATTTTAAGTTTTGTTTTTGCATAGTTTGATGGTTGGATTAGGAATCATTGCATCTATTTTTATATCATAAGATTTTGTGCAAATTTAAGTTGATGAAAATTAAGCCTTCAAATCTGAAACTAATGATTAAATTCGAACTCAATATATAAACAGCATAACTTAATAGTTTCAGAAAACTGCAAAAAAATAGTTTTTGACAAAAAGTTCGAAGTGGGTAGACCAGTCAAATCACAATATTTTTCTTTGAAACTTGACAATATTAAATTTTAGGATGTGGTCTTTCATTCCCCAAAATTTCAAATCAAAATAATTTCAGAAGGCTTGTGAACTAGAGGCTTAAAATTTGCCAATGAGTCAACCCGATTCAGAATTCCTGCATAGAATTTTGCAAAGTTGTCAGATTCATGCATTCATGAATTAATTTGAGTGAAATGGGAATTGCTACCTAGTGTTTACTTTGGTTTTAAAAAAAGAGAGTGAAAAAATAAAGAGCATATAATAAGCAGTTTATGGCTAGTTTGGATTCGTAGCCTTTTTAACTCGAGCTAGTAAGCCCGGAGGGATATTTCCATATCTAGTGCCCTAAAGCCATTATACTTTTTCAAGTCCTACTCCTCCTCAAACTTTAAAATCTTAAAAATAATAAAAAAAATGAAAGAAAAAAAAGGCTCCAACCAATGCTTTGGACGTGCAATATCCTTAGGGATTTTTTTCTTTTTATTTTTCTCTTCTTTCCTTGCTTGTTTTGTCTAGAAGCCCCTCTTGGATGCTTCTTTCCTTCTTTGTCATTGCCACCTTGCATTGAGATCTTTTGAGAGATAAAATACGGATAAGAATCCTCCCTTAGAATCAAACTTAGCCCACATGAGGTGTAGAACTTCCCCTTTTATCTTTTTTCATCGTCAACTTTCCTTTTTTGGAAAGTTCTCCTTGTTGGCTCCTAACTTGAAGAGATCTTCTAGATAATTCTCCCTTGATTTTTTTCCTTTATTTTTTCAATCAAAATCTGATCCAAAATCCTCTTTTGGACGTGGAATAGCTTGTTTGGATATTTTTTTTGTCATTTTTTTTCAATTAAATCTTTTCCTTCTCCAAAAAGAACTCCTATGTGGCTTTCCTTGTCCATCTTTGATGAGATATTCTTCAAATTCTCTTCAAAATCTATTGAAAATGTGCAACAAATAAATGGACCCCATCTTGGATGTTTCACAAGTGTGCCCCACACATGTGCATGTGTGTGTGGACCATGAAGCGAACTTTTTGCAATTTTCTTCCAATTTCTTTTTTATCTTCAATTCTGCTCTCCTTTCTCTTAAAAAATTAATTCCTTGCCTCAATTCTTTACAAATGGGACCCATATAATGAATTCCTACAAAACAAATGTGAATTCATGTGAAAAGACAATTTTACCCCTAACATCACATATGCATGACTATGGGCCCATTTCTCATGAAATGATAATAAAAATATACATCATTCTTCATGATTTTATATGAATGACCTAATGATGAAGAAAATTCAATTTATTTCATGAGAAAAATTATTTTCACAAAACTTTCCAAAAATAGACTTTCCAAAAATAACAGGTTTCATGAATTTATGCAAAAAGTGTGATTTTTAACCAATTTATGTAGAAAAATATAAAAATGAATTTAAAATGAATTAACCCATGATATCACACTAAATGAGGCTCTTTCAAGTTAGTAAGTCCTTAAAATGGGTCAAAATGTGTATAAAAATATGCATTTTTAAAGACTCATCACACCCCCCAACCAGCATTTTGCTAGTCCCTAGCAAAAAATGTGATAAAATATGAGGCTTCCATCCTAACCTAATCTAATCTTAAACTAATGCAATGCAATAAAACTAAACATGAATGCAACACTACTTTCGCTGGCACTCTCGACTGGATTTAACGTATGCAGCAAGCCCTTAAACCTCTAGGTTCCCCCTAGTGGACGAGTTATCCCTCGTGAAGGTTTGTAGTGAATATACCCACAAAATTCTCTTCTCTTTTTTTTGAAGGAAAAATAAATAAATGAATAAAAGAAAAAAGAAATTCCCCAAAAGAAAATTCACTCATATCAGATATTTTCGAAATCTGGAATAATTACACTTTCAGACTTTTCAAAGTCCAGTCCACAATTCTATTCTCAAAAACTTTCTCAAATTCAAACCAACTTGTGTGTATTGTGGGAAACTGTATACATCAAAAACCTACTTCGGATATTTTACAATAATGCTGTAAAAATAGAATTTTTCCTTCAAATAGTCTGATCCCCTGAAATTTAGCAAAAAGAAATTTCCTCTCAGAGTTACTAAGATAGCTGTCACTTTATTATTTACTTCGGTTGGCCTCTTTTTCTCTCACTATCTTTTTCCGACGCAAGAGTTCCCAAGTTCATACGATATAAGAAAAGTTAGAATCCAGAGAGCAAATCTAGTCCTTGTCCTTCCCTGTACATACTCCCTTGCAAACTCTTACGGACACTCTTCACTCTCTTACTTTTTCCAATGTAGAATTTTCCAAGTTCATATGATATAGCAAAAGTTGGGATCTAAGGAGCAAACTTAGTCCTTATGCTTTTTCGCACATATTCCTTGAAAATTTCTATGGACACTCGTTGGGCCATAATTCATCTTTATTTTCTTTTTGTTTTCCTTGTGACGTGTAATGTTTAGGTCCCTTAAGCCTTCTATTTAACCCATGTAGCGAGCGTTAGGCCAATGACTCCCAAACAAGATGGCTTTAGGGCACTAGATATGGAAATATCCCTCCGGACTTATTAGCTCGAGTTAAAAAGGCTACGAGTTTTAAATCCTTTTTCACTTCCATTTTTTTTGTTGGTTTCTTGCATCAGTAGAGCATAAATTCCAACCATTAAATTTAGATTTAGGATGCATTAGAATAGTTCAAATCATGCATAAAATTTGCATCAGCATAATAGTTTTTCATACTTAGAATTTTTCAGCATCTCATGGCATGCATTGCATTACTAATTTTACTAACTTTCTAATTTTAATTTTGTTTCTAGTTTTATGTTTTTGATTGTTTTAGTTAATTTTTAGAATTAAATATCTTTCTAAACTTGTTTTAATTGGAGATTTTAAATTGGAAAGTTTTTCTATTCTTGGAAATTCTAACTTAGGAAAGTTTTTAACTTTTGTTTATTTTGTTTCTAACATTGTTTAGTTTAGTCAGTTTCTAATTTTAGATTTAGTTTTTATTTTTGGAAGTTTTAACTTGTGTTTTAGTTATGCAGTAACTTTAGTTTTATTTTAAGAATTTTATATTTAGGAAAGTTTCTTTCATTGTTTTGTAACTAATTTAATTTTGGTAAGTAGGATGTTTGTATTTGTTAGATTTTAAATTAGGTTAGTTTTAGATTTTTAATTTAAGGCAAGTCAAGTTGAAAAAGGAACCTTAAAACACATTGCTCCCTAAGGATCGACCTGGTCTCACCAGTTTTATTACTACATCGCGGTTCTGCACTTGGAACTCACGATCACCGTCACACCAAACATATCGATATGTGCTTGCAAATTCAAGATGTCCTCTTAGATTGAGAAATCTTTGATACTGATCAGAGGCTGGATCATATTGCTGGAGACGTTCTAGGCTATATGCTCTTGTAGCGACTTCATGAGATTCATACCATTGAGGTGGATAATTAAAAAGAAGACGTTCGTGATCATGTAAAGAACAATTGCATTTCTTGCAAATTAAATCTCCTTCTTCAAACTGCATGATGCTCCATAATTAATAAGGCTGATAAAACCGTATTTCTGATCTTTCTCCCAAACTTGATGAAATTGTGATAAGAAGTTGTCAGTTTGTGACTCCAAGACTGCGAAGGGCATGGCGCACAATTGCAGGGAGCTGCTATATTAATTCAAAATCATCTCTGGATAAAGAAAATCTTTGGACTAGGCCTTGCTCGATATAAGAGATGTTCACTGCATGTGATGGCAGGAACAACTTAGGAAAACCAGTTGCCCAGCTGATATATTGCGCTTTGAACATTAAGCGCTCCTTGATCTGATAAGAAAGAGTTTTTTCGCTTATCCTTACAGTAAGATCATCTGGAAGGGTTGTGTTAACCTTTTCCAGGAGGTTGATTCTGGATGTTTTTTCATCAGCATAAGTAGATAACAGTGCTCTTTGATGGATGTTATGACACATCAAAATCTGGGTTTCTAAATCCTTGATATGGGTTACAATTTTGGATAAAGTTTTTCTAGTATTTTTTCTTTTATTGGAAAGGATAGCACTCCAATGAGCATTGATAAGTTCTTGAGAGGTGATGGATACTCCTAGATTGAAAAAAGGAATGGTCATTTGTTGGGATGTTGGTCTGGAGGAAGAGCTGGATTCAAGAAGAGGGGCTTTGCTTTTGCTAGAACTTGATGCCATAATGACAAAGGAACCCTGGAGAAGAATGTGAACTTAAAACTGAAATCTGGATTACATGGCAAGATTTGAAATGAAGTCATCAGAGGGATGATTGATTTTATTTGAGACTGGATTTAATTATTCAAATTCAAAAATTAATTCTTTATTATTTATGACAGTTTTAAGACCTGTAGAATCAATTTGAAAAGGCTGTAACATTTGTAGAAAAGGATTTCCAAGGATAACATCTTTGTTTAAATCCTTTCCTAGAAAGAAATTTGTCTTTATGTGTATTTCGTTTTTACAGACATAAACATCATTTAATTTGTATTTGATAAGGAGTTTTTTATTAGCCGTAGCTAGATTGAGTTTATTTTTTGTTTTTAGATAATATTTTCTCGGGATTAATCCTTCCCTTAGGACATTGACATCTGAATTGTGACTTGCGTTTTCCATTTTTGAAATGGATTTCTGGATAAAGAATTTATGAAATTTTTTAAACTGTCATCAAAGTTTTCTTGATTTTCAATGTCATTATAGTCTTCATCATTTTCAATTTTTCCATTATTTTCTTGATAAGTTTTTAGTATGTGAAATTCAAGATTCTCAACTCATTGTTTGAGGTCTTGAAATTCAATTAAGTTTTCTTTTAAGAAATTTATTTCTTACCTTTGATTATTAATTTCTTTATGAAGGTCTGGAATTGTCAGGTGAGGAGGAACATTTTGTTCTCTTAATCTGTCTAAAATAGTTTTAATACTAAATTGTTCAGGTAAAGTATGTATAGTAGCTTTTCCTTTTTTATTGCCTTTATTTATAGTATGGATTTTTTCGAAATATTTATTTTTTAATTCTTCATCTTTAAGATCTTTAAACAATTCTAGTACCAATTCTTCAGGAGCAGAGAGCATCTTTATGGATAAAGAAGAAGAAGCGGATTCATACTAAATTTCACTATCAAATATTTTGCAATGACATATATCAGAAGAATTGTCTATATCTGATGTTACTGAGGATCCCTTTAAAATAGTTTCTAATTCCTTTTCGGTTTTAACCTTTAATTGTGGGCAATCAGGGGCTATATGGCCTTTTTCTTTGCAATTATAGCACTATATTTCTTTTTGTTTTTGTTTATGGTAAGAAGAAGATGGTTTTTCTTTTATAAAAGATTTGTTTGTTTCTTTATAAGGATTGCGATGAAAGGATTTTTTATGATATCTTCGTGAGGGCATATAATATCGTGGTGTTGTAAACTGTTTAGATTTTCTTTGTTGGTAATTTCTTTTTAAATTGTTCTTTTTCTTTTGGCTCGAAGGACTAATTAATGGCTCCATGCCAAATTGATAACAAAAGTCTCCAAGTTCATATTTGCTGATACTTTTTTGATTTTCAATTTGCCGTTTGAGTTTGATTTCATTACACAATGAAAATCTAACTTTATTAATTTTTTGGATTAAATCTCCATATGTATACATAGCATAATTCAAATTTCCATAATTTTCGGATATTAATTCTTCTCTAACCTTTTCTGTAAAAAGTTTAGGATGACCTGATATAAATTTCTCTTTCTAGAATTCGGAATTGCTTGAATCAATTGTATAAAGTTTTGATAAGAAAACATCTTTATACCAACGAAAATCAGATAATGTTGGACATGATAAATTAATTAATTGAGTTTTTAATTTTTCTTCTACATTCATATAATTTCCAACAAAATGTTTAATTATATTGCTAATAAGCATATAAACGGAATCAGAGATCATTTGTCCTTGGGGGATAATGATAGGGTTCCCGGATGGATCTCTTTTTACGGCATTTAGAATAGCTTGTCTTTCGATATCTGATAAATATTTTTCCCACCAACCATTTAGTTGTCCAGTAAATCCAAGGACAACTGCATTTACTGTATGTTTGTGATCATTACCGGCAACTATGATAGTAGAAGCATATATCATCATTTGCTCCATACTTGGATGATTTGATATTCAGATAATCCGTCTACACTCCATTTATATATTGATGAGCTTTCAAATTTAAGACCATTTAAAGTAGCTTGTTCTTCGAATTGAAGATCAACTGGAGGCGGTCGTGGATAATAATTTCTTATTTTAGCTGTAGTAACAATTGGTTTTTGACTTTTAAATATTTTATTGAGTTGAGGGGATTCTTGATGGTTTTGATCATCTTGATGTTCCTCTTGAGAATTTTCTTCAGAATCTATGGCTTCGGAATCGGAGCCTGAATTAGAGTTTTTAGAAGTTGAGCCTAAAACATTTATAGATTTTTCAGCTTTTTGATCTTTACTTTCTTGAAGTTTTATGTTAGTAAAACTGTGTGATAATTGATTAATGAGTTCATCATAAAATTTTAAAGGTTTCTTTTCTAACTTTATATCCCTTAGGATTTCACCCTGAAAACCTAAAGTTTATGTCTTAATTACCTTTTGAGAAGAGGATGCTTCATGGACTTTGAAAATAGATTCTACTTTATCTTCAATTCTATTAGTTTGTTGACGAATAGTATGAAGGTTGATATTTGTATAATTATTTTGTTCTGGAACATGACATAAGTCTGATTTGTAAACAAAGTCAGATTTTCATTTATCTCCTTGGATTTTTGCAACATCTTTTATGGGTACGGCTGAGGTGTCTTTATGAATAATTTGATGTAGGGGTGGATGTATAGATTCTTCAGTTCTTTTGGGAGAAGAACTGGTCGAAGCAATAATCCATGATGAACTTAATTTTGTTATCATATTTATGGATAAATCTTCAATATTATATCTTTTCTTCATGGCTAATTTAAGCCAATCAAAGAAATAAATGTTTCTTTCATTAACACATATTTATACCACTTTTCTTTGAAGAAGTCTTTATGTTCTAGAGAAATATTTTTTAAGAAAGCTTTTGTCAAAGGATGAGCGGCTAAATTCTTTTTTAACATTTCTTTATCAATTTCAAAACTTTCAATAACATTTATATTGAAATTAGCTTCTGAGGGATTATATGTATGAGATGGAGAAGCTTGATAATAAGGATAAACAAGTCCTGTAGGCCTCAAATTTATATGAGGTGGTTCCTGTATGGAAGCTCCTACAACAGAAGGAGGATGAGAATAAGACTTTTTAGAGGGTTGATAAACGGTAGGAGTTGTATTTCGAAAATCTGTTTAGACATTTATTTCAACGCTTCCATCTTCATGTTCAATTATGTTTTCAATGTCTTGATTTTCTTTAGGTTTTTCTGGTTGAGCATTTTTTAAAAGCCATTTACCTGATAAATTAATATCATTCCATTGGATGAGTTTAGGAATATTAACTTTATTTTTTAAATTGGTTTGGAATAAGGTAGTCATACCTCTGGCTTGATTAGAGTAGGCTCTGCCTGGAACAACTGAATTCATGAGTTTATAATAAACTCTATCAACGAGGGCAAGATTTTGATTATGAGGGTTCATATCAAGACCTTTTGTCTGGATGGCTAAAGTGAGGGCTTCATGTGCACCTGGATCTGTAAGAGAAATAGAGAAATTGGGAAAACCGTTGAAGAAAGTAGTGCCATTTGCCAAACTTGATTCAACCATTCCTATTAATGAATCACTGAATTTTTTATGTCTTGTATCTTGAACATACATGAGAGCTTCTATTCTCAGTCCAAGTCCTTTTAAATCTGGACATCATGCATTAAATCAAATCCTTAATGCCTATGAAGATATTTCTTTTGACATTTTAGAAAAATGTCGTGAAGAATTAATCCAGTTATTTCATGGTGAAATACGAAATAATAACTGGAATGATGAAGCAGAAAATACTGCAGAGATGACAGCATCCTTGCAAGAATAAAGCTTCCTTTCCTCCAGACATATGCAGTCCAATGCCACTCAATTTTCCACAAAGTATCTTGGTGTAATTATGAAGATCTCCAATAGTCATCTTGAAGAATAGTTGTTCAATGCATCCTTATCAAGCAAGGTCTCGTGCCCGAGACGAAGGCCACGTGATGCCGGCAAAAGCAACCACGTGTTGCCTAGGGACTTATCGGCACTTTTCGTCCCGACTTCAGTAATCATTAACAAACAAGTACCCAAAAGCCAACAAAAGTGGCTAAAGCCAACATCAAAAGCTCCTTTTGTATAAAGTAAAGAGTAAAAGCTGAAGAAAGTACAAGATATGGGAAAATTATCAAGTATGAAGACAAAAACATTTCATCTCCGATGCAAACATGTGAACACATGTAAAAAACTTGTAAACAGTTATACTTCAAGAGAGTGCCACAAGCAGTACCGTGGATATTCTACAGCAGAAAAAAAGAATCACGCAAGCAGTTTTACAGTATCGAACATTAAATTCAGCGTGAGCATGAATAGCAAATGAAATGTAAATGCAAGAGCAATCCAAGTGAAATGAAATGTAAATTCAGTTTAGAGTCACTATAAATAGACACATCCGGCTATGTGTAAATCCAACAGTTGGAAGCCAGTCCAAAAATTCAGTCCATCCATCTCTTCCCATACACCCTCCACCCTTCCGTCCCATTTTGGTATTAGAGCCAAGTTGGCCCCCGGGAATGTGTCATCAAGTCCACTTGTAATCAGTTTTGATAATCAATAAAGTTGCTTTGTGAGTATTTCTTCACTTATTTTGGTTATGTTGTGCTTTACTGTTGTTATTTAAGGAATTGCTGATTCAGAAGTATGAGAGTCAAAAATCTTAATACTTAGTTGTGGGTTTGTTATTATTGAGAAATTTTAATCATATTCCCCTCGGAGCGCATAGGTAGCCATTGTTATCGCCGTTGTTAAATCGTGTGAAGGCGTTTTAAGGCGTGTTGTTGGTGTGTAAATCCTCAAAGCGTTAGATACTCGTGGTGGATTTGGTCAAAATAACTCGGTAATACAAATTATGGCTAAGCTTATCAAGAAGCTTGTACTTTCTTCTTCCTCATCATCAAATTCCTTATCTTCCATGTCTATTAAAAATAGTGAAGAAATTAGCTATGATGATTTAGATCAAGTTATTTGTGACTGGACAATTCCAACTGTTCAAAAACATGAAGTTTATAAAGTGGGAAGTTTTCAATTAAAATCAAGTTATAAAATAAAAACTATTGAACGAACTGAATCCATTACTAGCAATATTTAGCATCTTTCTTTAATTAAGCCCCATGAAATAAAAGAATATGCTAAAACATATAATTATATCCATTTTGGCTTGGTGCAAGTTACTCTAAAGCCTTTAACAAGACTTGGACTTAGAATAGAAGCTCTCATCTATGTCCAAGATACAAGACATAAAAAATTCAGTGATTCATTAATAGGAATGGTTGAATCAAGTTTGGCTAATGGCCCTACTTTCTTCAACTGTTTTCCCAATTTCTCTGTTTCTCTTACAGATCCAGGTGCACATGAAGCCCTCACTTTAGCCATCCAGACAAAAGGTTTTGATATGAATCCTCATAATCAAAATCTCGCCCTCGTTTATAGAGTTTATTAGAAACTCATGAATTCAGTGGTCCTAGACATAGCCTATTCAAATCAAGCTAAAGGTATGACTACCTTATTCCAAACCAATTTAAAAGATAAAGTTAATATTGCCAAACTCATACAGTGGAATGATATCAATTTATCAGGTAAATGGCTTTTAGAAAATGCTCAACCAGAAAAATCTAAAGAAAATCAAGACATAGAAACAATAATTGAACATGAAGATGGAAGTGTTGAAATAAATTTCCAAATAGATTTTCGAAATACAACTCCTACAGTTTATCAACCCTCTAAAAAGTCTTATTCTCATCCTCCTTCTGTTGTAGGCTCTTCCATACAGGAACCACCTCATATAGATTTGAGGCCTACAGGACTTGTTTATCCTTCTTATCAAGCTTCTCCATCCTAAATATACAATCCTTCAGAATCCGATTTCAATATAAATGTTCTTGAAAGTTTTGAAGTTGATAAAGAAATGTTAAAAAAGAATTTAGCCGCTCATCCTTTGACAAAATCGTTCTTTCAATATATTTCGCCAGAACATAAAAACTTCATAAAAGAAAATTGGTACAAATATATGTATGATAATGAAAAAAACATTTATTTCTTTGATTGGCTTAAATTAGCCATGAAGAAAAGGTATAATATTGAAGATTTATCCATAAATATGATAAAAAAATTAAGTTCATCATGGATTATAGCTTCAACTTGTTCTTCTCCCCAAAGAACTGAAGAATCTATACATCCTCCTCTACATCAAATCATTTATAAAGATACTTCAACTGTACCCATAAAAGATGTGGCAAAAATCCAAGGAGGTAAAGGTAAATCTGACTTTGTTTACAAATCACACTTATGTCATGTTTTAGAACAAAATAATTATACAGATATCAACCTTCATACTATTGGTCAACAAACCAATAGAATTGAAGATAAAGTGGAAACTATTTTCAAAATCCATGAAGCATCCTCTTCTCAAAAAGTAATTAAGACACAAACTTTAGGTTTTCAGGGTGAAATCCTAAGGGATATAAAGTTAGAAAAGAAACCTTTAAAATTTTCTGATGAATTCATTAATAAATTATCACACAGTTTTACTAACATAAAACTTCAAGAAAATAAAGATCAAAAAGCTGAAAATTCTATAAATGTTTTAGGCTCAACTTCTAAAAATTCTAATTCTGGCTCTGATTCCAAAGCCATAGATTCTGAGGAAAATTCCCAAGAAGAACATCAAGATGATCAAAACCATCAAGACTCTCTACAACTCAATAAAATATTTAAAAGACAAAAACCAATTCTTACTACAGCTAAAACAAAAAATTATTATCCACGACTGACTCCAATTGATCTTCAATTTGAAGAACAAGCTACTTTAAATGGTCTTAAATTTGAAAGCTCATCAATATATGAATGGAGTTTAGATGGATTATTTGAATATCAAATCATCCAAGTATGCCAGCAAATAATGATATATGCTTCTACTATCATAGCTGCCGGTAATGATCACACACATGCAGCAAATACAGTTGTCCTTGGATTTACTGGACAATTTAATGGCTAGTGGGAAAAATATTTATCAGATATAGAAAGACAAGCTATTCTAAATGTAGTAAAAAGAGATCCATCCAGAAATCCTATCATTACCCCTCAAGGACAAATGATCCCTGATTCCGTTTATATGCTTATTAGCAATATAATTAAACATTTTGTTGGAAATTATATAAATGTAGAAGAAAAATTAAAAACTCAATTAATTAATTTATCATACCCAACATTATTTGATTTTCGTTGGTATAAAGATGTTTTCTTATCAAAACTTTATACAATTAATTCAAGCAATTTAGAATTCCGGAAAGAAAATTTTATATTAGGACTTCCTAAAATTTTTGCAGAAAAGGTTAGAGAAGAATTGATATCTGAAAACTATGGAAATTTGAATTATGCCATGCATACATATGGAGATCTAATCCAAAAAATTAATAAAGTTGGCTTTTCATTATGTAATGAGATCAAACTCAAACGGCAAATTGAAAATTAAAAAAGAATCAGTAAATATGAACTTGGTAATTTCTGTTATCAATTTGCATGGAAACATTAATTAGTCCTTCAAGCCAAAAGAAAAAGCAAAATTTAAATAGAAATTATCAAAAAAGAAAGTCTAAACAATTTTCAACACCACGATATTACATGCCCTCAAGAAGATATCATAAAAAATCCTTTCATCGAAATCCTTATAAAGAATCAAACAAATTTTATACGAAAGGAAATCCACCTTCTTCCTACCCTAAACAAAAACAAAAAGAAATACAGTGCTATAATTGCAAAGAAAAAGGCCATATAGCCCATGATTACCCAATACTAAAAGTTAAAACAGAAAAAGAACTCAAAACTATTATAAAAGGACCCTCCGAAACATCTAATATAGACAATTCTTTTTCTCACTCTTCTGATACATGTCATTGCAAAATATTTGATAGTGAAATTCAGTATGAATCTGCTTCTTCTTCTTTATCCTTAAACATGCTCTCTGCCCTTGAAGAATTAGTGCTAGGAATGTTTAAAGATCTTAAAGATGAAGAATTAAAAAATAAATACTTTGAAAAAATACAGACAATAAATAAAGACAATAAAAAAGGAAAAGCTACTAACATAAATACTTTACCTGAACAATTTAGCATTAAAACTGTCTTAGACAGATTAAGAGAGCAAAATGTTCCTCCTCACTTGTCAATTCCAGACCTTCATAAAGAAATTAATAATCAAAGGCAAGAAATAAATTTCTTAAAACAAAACTTAATTGAACTTCAAGACCTCAAACAACGAGTTGAGAATCTTGAATTTCACATACTAAAAACTTATCAAGAAAATCACGATAAAATTGAAAATGAAGAAGACTATCGAAAATCAAGAAAACTTTGATGACAACTTAAAAAATTTTATAAATTCGTTATCCAGAAATCCATTTCAAAAATGGAAAACCCAAGTCACCATTCAGATCGAAAAATTCTCTATTAAGACCCTGTGCTTACTTGATAGTGGCGCAGATGTCAATGTCATAAGGAAAGGATTAATCCCGAGAAAATATTATCTAAAAACAAAAAATAAACTCAATCTAGCTACGGCTAATAAAAAAAACTCCTTATCAAATACAAATTAAATGATGTTAATGTTTGTAAAAATGAAATCTGCATAAAGACTAATTTCTTTTTAGGAAAGGATTTGAACAATGATGTTATCCTTGGAAATCCTTTTCTACAAATGTTACAGCCGTTTCAAATTGATTCTACAGGCCTTAAATCTATCATAAATAATAAAGAATTAATTTTTGAATTTCAATAATTAAATCCAGTCTCAAATAAAATAAATCATCCCTCAGCTGACTTCATTTCAAATATTGCCATGTAATCCAGATTTTTAGTTTTAAGTTCACATTCTTCTCCAGGGTTCCTTTGTCATTATGGCATCAAGTTCTAGCAAAAACAAAGCCCCTCTTCTTGAATCCAGCTCTTCCTCCATATCGACATCCCAACAAATGACCATCCCGTTTTTCAATCCAAGATTATCTGTCACTTCTCAAGACCTTATCAATGCTCATTGGAGTGCCATCCTTTCCGATAAAAGAACAAATACTTGAAAAACCCTATCCAAACTTGCAAACCATATTAAGGATTTAGAAAGCCAAATTCTCATATGCCATAACCTCCATCAAAGAACACTGTTATCTGTTGATGCTGATGAAAAAACATCCAGAATCAACCTCCTGGAAAAGGTTAACACAACCCTTCCAGATGATATTGCTGCAAGAATAAGAGAAAAAACTCTTTCTTATCAGATTAAGGAGTGCTTAATGCTCAAAGCTCAATTTATCAGCTGGGCAACTAGTTTTCCCAAATTGTTCCTGCCATCACATATAGTAGACATCTCTTATATCGAGCAAGGCCTAGTCCAAAGAATTTCTTTATCCAGAAATGATTTTGAATTAATACAGCAGCTCCCTGCGATTGTGCGCCATGCCCTTCGTAGCCTTGGAGTCATAAACAGACAGCTTCTTATCATAATTTCATCAAGTTTGGGAGAAAGATCTGAAATACGGTTTTATCAGCCTTATCAATTATGGAGCATCATGAATTTTGAAGAAGGAGATTTAATTTGCAAAAAATTCATTCCTTCTTTAAATGATTACGAACATCTCCTGTTTAATTATCCACCGCAGTGGTATGAATCTCATGAAGTTGCTACAAGGGAATATAGCTTAGAACGTCTCCGGCATTATGATCCAGCCTCTGATTAATATCAACGATTTCTCAATTTAAGAGGACATCTCGAATTTGCAAGCACATATAGATATGTTTGGTGTGACGGTCGGCGAGTTGTCTGTATTGCTGACGACCTTGCAGAACAAACTATAGTTATACAACCTCCTTCTAAATCTGGACATCATGCATTAAATCAAATCCTTAATGCCTATGAAGATATTTCTTTTGACATTTCAGAAAAATCTCGTGAAGAATTAATCTAGTTATTTCATGGTGAAATACAAAATAATAACTGGAATGATGAAGTAGAAAATACTACAGAGATGACAACATCCTTGCAAGAATAAAGCTCCCTTTCCTCCAGATGTATGCAATTCAATGCCACTCAATTTTCCACAAAGTATCTTGATGCACTTATGCAGATCTCCGACAGTCATCCAGAAGAATACGTGTTAAATGCATCCCTATCAAGCAAAGTTCCCGTACCCGCGACCACGGCCACGTGATATCGGTAAAAGCAACCACGTGTTGCTTTGGGACTTATCGGCACTTTTCATCCGGACTGCATCAAGCCTCTTTGAATTAAAAATTCAAGAAACAAGTACAACAAAGTCAAAGAAAACGGCTAAAGCTAAAGCTTATCACATATAAAAATTCTTTGCATTAAATAATGAGCAAAAGTCAAAGCCTACACCTAGGTTATCCTACATAAAGCATTTAGATCACCTCTTTTACTGGGATTTGTAAAGCACATACTCCAGCAACACATATGCCGCATGCTTCAATACAGTGAAACTTTTGTCAGACAGATCAAATCTAGTGCCAGCACCACCTGCAGCATTTACGGATATACAACAAATGAAATGAAAATCCAGATGACAGACACTTGTAATGAAATGTAAATTCAGTTTGTAATTACTATAAATAGGCCTATGCAGCCTCTTGCACAGGCAACAGTTGGAAACCAATCCAAAAATTCAGTCCATCCATCTCTTCCCATACACCCTCCACCCTTCCGTCCCATTTTGGTATCAGAGCCAAGTTGGCCCCCGGGAGTGTGTCATCAAGTCCACTTGTAATCCATTTTGATAATCAATAAAGTTGCTTGGTGAGTATTTCTTCACCTATTTTGGTTATGTTATGCTTTACTGTTGTTGTTTAAGGAATTGCTGATTCAGAAGTAAGAGAGTCAAAAGTCTTAATACTTAGTTGTGTGTTTGTTATCACTGAGAAATTTTAAACATATTCCACCTGGAGCGCAGAGGTAGCCATTGTTATCGCCGTTGTTAAGCCGTGTGAAGGCATTTTAAGGCATGTTGTTGGTGTGTAAATCCTCAAAGCGTTAGATACTCGTGGTGGATTTGGTTAAAATAACTTGGTAATACAAATTATGGCTAAACATATTAAGAAGCTTGTACTTTCTTCTTCCTCATCATCAAATTCCTTATCTTCCATGTCTATTAAAAATAGTGAAGCAATTAGCTAGATGATTTAGATCAAGTTATTTGTGACTGGACAATTCCAACTGTTCAAAAACATGAAGTTTATAAAGTGGGAAGTTTTCAATTAAAATCAAGTTATAAAATAAAAACTATTGAACGAACTGAATCCATTACTAGCAATATTTAGCATCTTTCTTTAATTAAGCCCCATGAAATAAAAGAATATGCTAAAACATATAATTATATCCATTTTGGCTTGGTGCAAGTTACTCTAAAGCCTTTAACAAGACTTGGACTTAGAATAGAAGCTCTCATCTATGTCCAAGATACAAGACATAAAAAATTCAGTGATTCATTAATAGGAATGGTTGAATCAAGTTTGGCTAATGGCCCTACTTTCTTCAACTGTTTTCCCAATTTCTCTGTTTCTCTTACAGATCCAGGTGCACATGAAGCCCTCACTTTAGCCATCCAGACAAAAGGTTTTGATATGAATCCTCATAATCAAAATCTCGCCCTCGTTTATAGAGTTTATTAGAAACTCATGAATTCAGTGGTCCTAGACATAGCCTATTCAAATCAAGCTAAAGGTATGACTACCTTATTCCAAACCAATTTAAAAGATAAAGTTAATATTGCCAAACTCATACAGTGGAATGATATCAATTTATCAGGTAAATGGCTTTTAGAAAATGCTCAACCAGAAAAATCTAAAGAAAATCAAGACATAGAAACAATAATTGAACATGAAGATGGAAGTGTTGAAATAAATTTCCAAATAGATTTTCGAAATACAACTCCTACAGTTTATCAACCCTCTAAAAAGTCTTATTCTCATCCTCCTTCTGTTGTAGGCTCTTCCATACAGGAACCACCTCATATAGATTTGAGGCCTACAGGACTTGTTTATCCTTCTTATCAAGCTTCTCCATCCTAAATATACAATCCTTCAGAATCCGATTTCAATATAAATGTTCTTGAAAGTTTTGAAGTTGATAAAGAAATGTTAAAAAAGAATTTAGCCGCTCATCCTTTGACAAAATCGTTCTTTCAATATATTTCGCCAGAACATAAAAACTTCATAAAAGAAAATTGGTACAAATATATGTATGATAATGAAAAAAACATTTATTTCTTTGATTGGCTTAAATTAGCCATGAAGAAAAGGTATAATATTGAAGATTTATCCATAAATATGATAAAAAAATTAAGTTCATCATGGATTATAGCTTCAACTTGTTCTTCTCCCCAAAGAACTGAAGAATCTATACATCCTCCTCTACATCAAATCATTTATAAAGATACTTCAACTGTACCCATAAAAGATGTGGCAAAAATCCAAGGAGGTAAAGGTAAATCTGACTTTGTTTACAAATCACACTTATGTCATGTTTTAGAACAAAATAATTATACAGATATCAACCTTCATACTATTGGTCAACAAACCAATAGAATTGAAGATAAAGTGGAAACTATTTTCAAAATCCATGAAGCATCCTCTTCTCAAAAAGTAATTAAGACACAAACTTTAGGTTTTCAGGGTGAAATCCTAAGGGATATAAAGTTAGAAAAGAAACCTTTAAAATTTTCTGATGAATTCATTAATAAATTATCACACAGTTTTACTAACATAAAACTTCAAGAAAATAAAGATCAAAAAGCTGAAAATTCTATAAATGTTTTAGGCTCAACTTCTAAAAATTCTAATTCTGGCTCTGATTCCAAAGCCATAGATTCTGAGGAAAATTCCCAAGAAGAACATCAAGATGATCAAAACCATCAAGACTCTCTACAACTCAATAAAATATTTAAAAGACAAAAACCAATTCTTACTACAGCTAAAACAAAAAATTATTATCCACGACTGACTCCAATTGATCTTCAATTTGAAGAACAAGCTACTTTAAATGGTCTTAAATTTGAAAGCTCATCAATATATGAATGGAGTTTAGATGGATTATTTGAATATCAAATCATCCAAGTATGCCAGCAAATAATGATATATGCTTCTACTATCATAGCTGCCGGTAATGATCACACACATGCAGCAAATACAGTTGTCCTTGGATTTACTGGACAATTTAATGGCTAGTGGGAAAAATATTTATCAGATATAGAAAGACAAGCTATTCTAAATGTAGTAAAAAGAGATCCATCCAGAAATCCTATCATTACCCCTCAAGGACAAATGATCCCTGATTCCGTTTATATGCTTATTAGCAATATAATTAAACATTTTGTTGGAAATTATATAAATGTAGAAGAAAAATTAAAAACTCAATTAATTAATTTATCATACCCAACATTATTTGATTTTCGTTGGTATAAAGATGTTTTCTTATCAAAACTTTATACAATTAATTCAAGCAATTTAGAATTCCGGAAAGAAAATTTTATATTAGGACTTCCTAAAATTTTTGCAGAAAAGGTTAGAGAAGAATTGATATCTGAAAACTATGGAAATTTGAATTATGCCATGCATACATATGGAGATCTAATCCAAAAAATTAATAAAGTTGGCTTTTCATTATGTAATGAGATCAAACTCAAACGGCAAATTGAAAATTAAAAAAGAATCAGTAAATATGAACTTGGTAATTTCTGTTATCAATTTGCATGGAAACATTAATTAGTCCTTCAAGCCAAAAGAAAAAGCAAAATTTAAATAGAAATTATCAAAAAAGAAAGTCTAAACAATTTTCAACACCACGATATTACATGCCCTCAAGAAGATATCATAAAAAATCCTTTCATCGAAATCCTTATAAAGAATCAAACAAATTTTATACGAAAGGAAATCCACCTTCTTCCTACCCTAAACAAAAACAAAAAGAAATACAGTGCTATAATTGCAAAGAAAAAGGCCATATAGCCCATGATTACCCAATACTAAAAGTTAAAACAGAAAAAGAACTCAAAACTATTATAAAAGGACCCTCCGAAACATCTAATATAGACAATTCTTTTTCTCACTCTTCTGATACATGTCATTGCAAAATATTTGATAGTGAAATTCAGTATGAATCTGCTTCTTCTTCTTTATCCTTAAACATGCTCTCTGCCCTTGAAGAATTAGTGCTAGGAATGTTTAAAGATCTTAAAGATGAAGAATTAAAAAATAAATACTTTGAAAAAATACAGACAATAAATAAAGACAATAAAAAAGGAAAAGCTACTAACATAAATACTTTACCTGAACAATTTAGCATTAAAACTGTCTTAGACAGATTAAGAGAGCAAAATGTTCCTCCTCACTTGTCAATTCCAGACCTTCATAAAGAAATTAATAATCAAAGGCAAGAAATAAATTTCTTAAAACAAAACTTAATTGAACTTCAAGACCTCAAACAACGAGTTGAGAATCTTGAATTTCACATACTAAAAACTTATCAAGAAAATCACGATAAAATTGAAAATGAAGAAGACTATCGAAAATCAAGAAAACTTTGATGACAACTTAAAAAATTTTATAAATTCGTTATCCAGAAATCCATTTCAAAAATGGAAAACCCAAGTCACCATTCAGATCGAAAAATTCTCTATTAAGACCCTGTGCTTACTTGATAGTGGCGCAGATGTCAATGTCATAAGGAAAGGATTAATCCCGAGAAAATATTATCTAAAAACAAAAAATAAACTCAATCTAGCTACGGCTAATAAAAAAAACTCCTTATCAAATACAAATTAAATGATGTTAATGTTTGTAAAAATGAAATCTGCATAAAGACTAATTTCTTTTTAGGAAAGGATTTGAACAATGATGTTATCCTTGGAAATCCTTTTCTACAAATGTTACAGCCGTTTCAAATTGATTCTACAGGCCTTAAATCTATCATAAATAATAAAGAATTAATTTTTGAATTTCAATAATTAAATCCAGTCTCAAATAAAATAAATCATCCCTCAGCTGACTTCATTTCAAATATTGCCATGTAATCCAGATTTTTAGTTTTAAGTTCACATTCTTCTCCAGGGTTCCTTTGTCATTATGGCATCAAGTTCTAGCAAAAACAAAGCCCCTCTTCTTGAATCCAGCTCTTCCTCCATATCGACATCCCAACAAATGACCATCCCGTTTTTCAATCCAAGATTATCTGTCACTTCTCAAGACCTTATCAATGCTCATTGGAGTGCCATCCTTTCCGATAAAAGAACAAATACTTGAAAAACCCTATCCAAACTTGCAAACCATATTAAGGATTTAGAAAGCCAAATTCTCATATGCCATAACCTCCATCAAAGAACACTGTTATCTGTTGATGCTGATGAAAAAACATCCAGAATCAACCTCCTGGAAAAGGTTAACACAACCCTTCCAGATGATATTGCTGCAAGAATAAGAGAAAAAACTCTTTCTTATCAGATTAAGGAGTGCTTAATGCTCAAAGCTCAATTTATCAGCTGGGCAACTAGTTTTCCCAAATTGTTCCTGCCATCACATATAGTAGACATCTCTTATATCGAGCAAGGCCTAGTCCAAAGAATTTCTTTATCCAGAAATGATTTTGAATTAATACAGCAGCTCCCTGCGATTGTGCGCCATGCCCTTCGTAGCCTTGGAGTCATAAACAGACAGCTTCTTATCATAATTTCATCAAGTTTGGGAGAAAGATCTGAAATACGGTTTTATCAGCCTTATCAATTATGGAGCATCATGAATTTTGAAGAAGGAGATTTAATTTGCAAAAAATTCATTCCTTCTTTAAATGATTACGAACATCTCCTGTTTAATTATCCACCGCAGTGGTATGAATCTCATGAAGTTGCTACAAGGGAATATAGCTTAGAACGTCTCCGGCATTATGATCCAGCCTCTGATTAATATCAACGATTTCTCAATTTAAGAGGACATCTCGAATTTGCAAGCACATATAGATATGTTTGGTGTGACGGTCGGCGAGTTGTCTGTATTGCTGACGACCTTGCAGAACAAACTATAGTTATACAACCTCCTTCTAAATCTGGACATCATGCATTAAATCAAATCCTTAATGCCTATGAAGATATTTCTTTTGACATTTCAGAAAAATCTCGTGAAGAATTAATCTAGTTATTTCATGGTGAAATACAAAATAATAACTGGAATGATGAAGTAGAAAATACTACAGAGATGACAACATCCTTGCAAGAATAAAGCTCCCTTTCCTCCAGATGTATGCAATTCAATGCCACTCAATTTTCCACAAAGTATCTTGATGCACTTATGCAGATCTCCGACAGTCATCCAGAAGAATACGTGTTAAATGCATCCCTATCAAGCAAAGTTCCCGTACCCGCGACCACGGCCACGTGATATCGGTAAAAGCAACCACGTGTTGCTTTGGGACTTATCGGCACTTTTCATCCGGACTGCATCAAGCCTCTTTGAATTAAAAATTCAAGAAACAAGTACAACAAAGTCAAAGAAAACGGCTAAAGCTAAAGCTTATCACATATAAAAATTCTTTGCATTAAATAATGAGCAAAAGTCAAAGCCTACACCTAGGTTATCCTACATAAAGCATTTAGATCACCTCTTTTACTGGGATTTGTAAAGCACATACTCCAGCAACACATATGCCGCATGCTTCAATACAGTGAAACTTTTGTCAGACAGATCAAATCTAGTGCCAGCACCACCTGCAGCATTTACGGATATACAACAAATGAAATGAAAATCCAGATGACAGACACTTGTAATGAAATGTAAATTCAGTTTGTAATTACTATAAATAGGCCTATGCAGCCTCTTGCACAGGCAACAGTTGGAAACCAATCCAAAAATTCAGTCCATCCATCTCTTCCCATACACCCTCCACCCTTCCGTCCCATTTTGGTATCAGAGCCAAGTTGGCCCCCGGGAGTGTGTCATCAAGTCCACTTGTAATCCATTTTGATAATCAATAAAGTTGCTTGGTGAGTATTTCTTCACCTATTTTGGTTATGTTATGCTTTACTGTTGTTGTTTAAGGAATTGCTGATTCAGAAGTAAGAGAGTCAAAAGTCTTAATACTTAGTTGTGTGTTTGTTATCACTGAGAAATTTTAAACATATTCCACCTGGAGCGCAGAGGTAGCCATTGTTATCGCCGTTGTTAAGCCGTGTGAAGGCATTTTAAGGCATGTTGTTGGTGTGTAAATCCTCAAAGCGTTAGATACTCGTGGTGGATTTGGTTAAAATAACTTGGTAATACAAATTATGGCTAAACATATTAAGAAGCTTGTACTTTCTTCTTCCTCATCATCAAATTCCTTATCTTCCATGTCTATTAAAAATAGTGAAGCAATTAGCTAGATGATTTAGATCAAGTTATTTGTGACTGGATAATTACAACTGTTCAAAAACATGAAGTTTATAAAATGGGAAGTTTTCAATTAAAATCAAGTTATAAAATAAAAACTACTGAATGAACTGAATCCATTACTTGCAATATTTAGCATCTTTCTTTAATTAAGCCCCAAGAAATACAAGAATATGCTAAAACATATAATTATATCCATTTTGGCTTGGTGCAAGTTGCTCTAAAGCCTCTAACAAGACTTGGACTTAGAACAGAAGCTCTCATGTATGTTTAAGATACAACACATAAAAAATTCAGTGATTCATTAATAGGAATGGTTGAATAAAGTCTGGCTAATGGCCCTACTTTCTTCAACTGTTTTCCGAATTTCTCTGTTTCTCTTACAGATCCAGATGTACATGAAGCCCTCACTTTAGCCATTTAGACAAAAGGTTTTGATATGAATCCTCATAATCAAAATCTTGCCCTCGTTTATAGAGTTTATTATAAACTCATGAATTCAGTTGTTCCAGGCATAGCCTATTCTAATCAAGCCAGAGGTATGACTACCTTATTCCAAACCAATTTAAAAAATAAAGTTAATATTCCCAAATTCATCCAATGGAATGATATTAATTTATCCGGTAAATGGCTTTTAAAAAATGCTCAACCAGAAAAACCCAAAGAAAATCAAGACATTGGAAACATAATTGTACATGAAAATGGAAGTGTTGAAATAAATTTCCAAACAGATTTTCGAAATATAACTCCTGCAGTTTATCAACCCTCTAAAAAGTCTTATTCTCATCCTCCTTCTGTTGTAGGTTCTTCCATACAGGAACCACCTCATATAAATTTGAGGCCTACAGGACTTGTTTATCCTTCTTATCAAGCTTCTCCATCTCATACATACAATCCTTCAGAATCCGATTTCAATATAAATGTTATTGAAAGTTTTGAAATTGATAAAGAAATGTTAAAAAAGAATTTAGCCGCTCATCCTTTGACAAAAGCTTTCTTTAAAAATATTTCTCCAGAACATAAAGACTTCTTAAAAGAAAAATAGTACAAATATATGTATGATAATGAAAGAAACATTTATTTCTTTGATTGGCTTAAATTAGCCATGAAGAAAAGGTATAATATTGAAGATTTATCCAGAAATATGATAACAAAATTAAGTTCATCATGGATTATAGCTTCAACCAGTTCTTCTCCTCAAAGAACTGAAGAATCTATACATCTTCCTCTACATCAAATTATTTATAAAGATACTTCAGCCGTACCCATAAAAGATGTTGCAAAAATCCAAGGAGATAAAGGTAAATCGGTCTTTGACTTATGTCATACAAATTCCTCATTTCAGTCTGATAACACGTATTCTTCTCCTTTGTTCTCCTTAAACGCTCTTTCAGCCCAAGAAGACATGCTTTTAGAAATGTTTAAAGACCTCAAAGAAGAAAAATTAAAAAATAAATATTTTGAGAAAATACAAAAAATAACCAAAGCAAATAAAAAAGAAAAATCTTCTATTCCAAGTGTATCTAAACAGCTTAACATGAAAAATGTATTAAGAAAGCAAAAAGCTCTTCCTCATATATCTCTGCAAGATATTTATAAAGAAATTAATAATCAAAAGAAAGAAATAAAAGAATTGAAACAAAACTTAAATGAACTTCAAGAACTTAAACAACGTTTTGAGAATCTCAAATTTCAAAAGGATAAAGATAATATAAAGCAACAAGAAAACTTTGAGGGAAAGTTTGTAAATTCTGTAACAAAAAATCCACTCCAACCATGGAAAACTCAAATTACAATTAAGATCAAGAACTTCTCTATTAAAGCACTCTGCTTACTAGATAGTGGCGCAGATGTTAATTTAATCAGAGAAGGATTAGTCCCAACAAAATATTATAAAAAAACCAAAAATAAACTCAGCCTAGCAACTGCTAATAATAAACTTCATATTCATTATAAAGTAAATAATGTCCATATCTGTAAAAATGAAACATGCATAAAAACTAATTGTCTTTTAGGAAAGAATTTAAATAATGATGTTATCCTTGGGAATCCCTTTCTACAACTTCTACAGCCTTTTCAAATTAATTCATCAGGCCTTAAAACGATGAAAGACAATAAAGAATTACTGTTTGATTTTGTTGAGTCAACTCCCATGCAACATATCAATATTATCCAAAATCAAACCTCATATAAAGAAAAACAAATTGCCTATCTTCAAGAAGATCTGAATTCTCTAAGAATAGAAGAAGGTTTACAAAAACCAGAATTTCAAAATGATTTAATACAATTAAAAAAATCTCTTCAAAAAGAATGTTGTTCCGACCTTCCTTTTGCCTTTTGGCACAAGAAACACCACACAGTTTCTCTTCCATGTATTGATAATTTTGATGAATCCCAAATTCCTACCAAAGCTCGTCCTATTCAGATGAATAAAGATCTTGTCCAATTATGTACAAAAGAAATCAATGATCTTCTTGATAAAAAGCTTATTCAAAAATCACAATCCCCTTGGAGTTGTGCTATGTTTTATGTAAATAAAGCGCCTGAACAAGAACGCGGTGTTCCCCGTCTTGTTATCAATTATGAGCCTTTAAATAAAGTCTTGAAATCCATAAGATATCCAGTGCCAAATAAAACCGATCTAATTAATCGTCTAGCTGATGCCTTCCTTTTTTCCAAATTTGATCTTAAATCAGGATTTTGGCAATTTCAAATTACCCCCGCAGATAGATATAAAATTGCTTTTACAGTCCCATTTGGCCATTACAAATGGAATGTTATGCCATTTGGCTCGAAAAATGCTCCCTCCGAATTTCAATGAATTATGAATGATATTTTTAATCCATATCAAGATTTTACACTAGTCTATATCGATGACATTCTTGTGTTTTCAAAATCCATTTGTGACCATTGGAAACATTTAAATATTTTCAAAAAAGTTATTATCAAGAATAGACTTGTTTTATCTCAAAAGAAAATGAAGCTTTTTCAAATAGAAATTCAATTTCTTGGTTTTATAATTCAAAAAGGAACTATTTCTCCAGTTCAATGAGTCATTAAGTTTGCCTCTCAATTTCCTAATGAAATTCTGAATAAAGAACAATTACAACGTTTTCTTGGATGCCTTAATTACGTCTCTAATTTTAATAAAGATCTTGCAAAGGAAAGAAAATTATTGCAGCTCCGTTTGACAAAACATCCAGCAGAATGGTCACCTGCCCATACAAAAGCTGTCCAAAAAATCAAGTAAAAAGTCAAAAATTTACCTTGCTTAACTATCCCTCATCCAGATTTATTAAAAATAGTTCAAACCGATGCCTCTGAAGTAGGTTTTGGTGGCATTCTCTTAAACAAAATGCTCTTGGAAAAGAAGAAATCCTTCGTTTCACATCTGGAACATGGATACCCACGTAACAGAATTATTCAACTATTATAAAGGAAATACTATCCATAGTAAATAGTATAATGACGTTCTAAAGTGATTTATTAAATAAAAAATTCTTATTAAGAATAGATTGTAAATCTGCTAAAGAAATTTTAGAAAAAGATGTTAAAAATCTTGTTGCTAAGCAAATCTTTGCTCGATGGCAAGCTTTATTAGCTATATTTGATTTTGACATTGAGTATATTGCAGGTAAAAATAATTCCCTTCCTGATTTTTTATCTCGTGAGTTTTTACAGGGACAAAAGAATGAGGCCTCAACGGACTAGACCTTTTAGGTCCCTTATGGATAAAGCTTATCCACCTATATCCAGAAAACCCAGTGGCAATTATCTTGAAAGATGGGGAGCAACCCATACTTCCAATATTCCTCAATTTCAAAACCCATCAAGCTTTGCATCCAGAAAATCTCAAGCTTCTCAAAACCAATATTTTATCCCCAAACCACCATTGAGAATGTTTACTTTAAATGACACCTTTTATACAGACACCTTTCCTATGGAACATATTATCTAGACCCTATTTGCTCCAAACCATTTCTTTTTTCAACCTCTTAATTATAAAACTTATGAACAAATCCTTATCTGGACTGGCAGCTGCACTATCGACCATACCGATAGCTCTAAAAACTCATATTTAAACGCTTTACCATCCCATATTAACATCCTATATTCAAAAATCAAGATTATGCATATCCTATCTGCAGATGACTGGGGACAACCTCTTCATATGCCTCAACGGATTGATTCAGACCTTATTTTTAACTATTATGACTATATTTCTGCCTAGGGAGCTATTCTCTGTTATCAAAATTCATCCTTCCAGTATTCCTGGTTTATTCGGTTTAAATCCAACTTCCATAAAATACCCATGTGGTTTTTTACACAATTTTGGATACCATTCGGAGCCACTAAAGATCTTCTTCCTCAAGCTCTTCTCCCTATTTTTGAATCCTATTCAATATCATATAAAGCCTCTCTCAAATCAGAAGAAAAAAACCTCTACCAATATCTACAGCTTGCAACAGAACCTTATATCACCATGCAATTTTATTGCAAGCATGAAATCCCATGGATCCTGAAATGGAATTTTTATAAAGAAATGGACTTCAGTCCACCGGTTCTATCTAGAGTCATGTATATCAAATTTTGGCATCAATTTGATTATACCACAATCCTACAGCAATATTCTGTTGATCAAGCTATAAAGCCATCCTTTTCGGAAATTCTCAGAACTCCAGAAAAAGAGAAAGAATGGCCTTCTCCAACAAGCAATCCAGACAAATAGAAAAATTCATGTTCAACTTCCACTTCTGCACTTCTTGCAATGGCAGATCTACTTCAGCTCAAAAAAGATCTCCAAAAAGAAATTATGGAACAAATACAGAAAGAAAGATCCTCAGAAAACTCGCCATTAAGCTTCGGTCAACAATTACATCATCTTTGGGCTGATGATAATCCCTTTGAAAATATTGCTCCTGAAGCAGATACAGATGCAGAAGAGACAAAAAGTGATAATGAAGGATTCATCTCTATCCGAAGAAAAGGAAAAAAATAAAGCCTCGACAATTGTTTAATGCATCCTTATCAAGCAAGTTCCCGTGCTCGAGACTAAGGCCACGTGATACCGACAAAAGCAACCACGTGTTGCCTCGGGACTTATCGATACTTTTCATCTCGACATCATAAAGCATTAAATATTCAAAAACAAGGACTCAAAAGCCAACAAAAGTGGCTAAAGCCAACATCAAAAGCTCCTTTTGTATAAAGTAAAGAGTAAAAGCTGAAGAAAGTACAAGATATGGGAAAATTATCAAGTATGAAGACAAAAACATTTCATCTCCGATGCAAACATGTGAACACATGTAAAAAACTTGTAAACAGTTATACTTCAAGAGAGTGCCACAAGCAGTACCGTGGATATTCTACAGCAGAAAAGAAGAATCACGCAAGCAGTTTTACAGTATCGAACATTAAATTCAGCGTGAGCATGAATAGCAAATGAAATGTAAATGCAAGAGCAATCCAAGTGAAATGAAATGTAAATTCAGTTTAGAGTCACTATAAATAGACACATCCGGCTATGTGTAAATCCAACAGTTGGAAACGAGTCCAAAAATTCAGTCCATCCATCTCTTCCCATACACCCTCCACCCTTCAGTCCAAAAATTCAATCCATCCATCTCTTTCCATACACCCTCCACCCTTCCGTCCCATTTTGGTATTAGAGCCAAGTTGGCCCCCGGGAGTGTGTCATCAAGTCCACTTGTAATCAGTTTTGATTATCAATAAAGTTGCTTTGTGAGTATTTCTTCACTTATTTTGGTTATGCTTTACTGTTGCTGTTTAAGGAATTGCTGATTCAGAAGTAAGAGAGTCAAAAGTCGTAATACTTAGTTGTGTGTTTGTTATTATTGAGAAATTTTAATCATATTCCGCCCGGAGCACAGAGCTAGCCATTGTTATCGCCGTTGTTAAGCCGTGTGAAGGCGTTATAAGGCGTGTTGTTGGTGTGTAAATTCTCAAAGCGTTAGATACTCGTGGTGGATTTGGTTAAAATAACTCGGTAATACAAATTATGGCTAAGCTTATTAAGAAGCTTGTATTTTCTTCTTCCTCATCATCAAATTCCTTATCTTCCATGTCTATTAAAAATAGTGAAGAAATTAGCTATGATGATTTAGATCAAGTTATTTGTGACTGGACAATTCCAACTGTTCAAAAACATGAAGTTTATAAAATGGGAAGTTTTCAATTAAAATCAAGTTATAAAAAAAAAACTATACAGGAACCATCTCATATAAATTTGAGGCCTACAAGACTTGTTTATCCTTCTTATCAAGCTTCTCCATCTCATACATACAATCCCTCAGAAGCTGATTTCAATATAAATGTTATTGAAAGTTTTGAAATTGATAAAAAAATGTTAAAAAAGAATTTAGCCGCTCATCCTTTGACAAAAACTTTCTTTAAAAATATTTCTCCAGAACATAAAGACTTCTTAAAAGAAAAGTGGTATAAATATATGTGTGATAATGAAAGAAACATTTATTTCTTTGATTGGCTTAAATTAGCCATGAAGAAAAGATATAATATTGAGGATTTATCCATAAATATGATAACAAAATTAAGTTCATCATGGATTATAGCTTTAACCAGTTCTTCTCCCCAAAGAACTGAAGAATCTATACATCCACGCCTACATCAAATCATTTATAAAGACACCTCAGCCGTACCCATAAAAAATGTTGCAAAAATTCAAGGAGATAAAGGTAAATCTGACTTTGTTTACAAATCAGACTTATGTCATGTTCTAGAACAAAATAATTATACAAATATCAACCTTCATACTATTGGTCAACAAACCAATAGAATTGAAGATAAAGTAGAATCTATTTTCGAAATCCATGAAGCATCCTCTTCTAAAAAAGTAAGTAAGACACAAACTTTAGGTTTTCAGGGTGAAATTCTAAGGGATATAAAGTTAGAAAAGAAACCTTTAAAATTTTCTGGTGAACTCATTAATCAATTATCACACAGTGATACTAACATAAAACTTCAAGAAAATAAAGATAAAAAAGCTGAAAATTCTATAAATGTTTTAGGCACAACTTCTAAAAACTCTAATTCTGGCTCCGATTCCGAAGCCATAGATTCTGAAGAAAATTATCAAGAGGAACATCAAGATGATCAAAACCATCAAGAATCCCTTCAACTCAATAAAATATTTAGAAGACAAAAACCAATTTTTACTACAGCTAAAACAAGAAATTATTATTCACGACTGACTCCAGTTGATCTTCAATTCGAAGAACAAGCTACTTTAAATGGTCTTAAATTTGAAAGCTCATCAATATATGAATGGAGTTTAGATGGATTATCTGAATATCAAATCATCCAAGTATGCCACCAAATGATGATATATGCTTCTACTATCATAGTTGCTGGTAATGATCACAAACATGCAGCAAATGCAGTTGTCTTTGGATTTACTAGACAATTAAATGGTTGGTGGGAAAAATATTTATCAGATATAGAAAGACAAGCTATTCTAAATGCCGTAAAAAGAGATCCATCCGGGAACCCTATCATTACCCCTCAAGGACAAATGATCCTTGATTCCGTTTATATGCTTATTAGCAATATAATTAAACATTTTGTTGGAAATTATATGAATGTAGAAGAAAAATTAAAAACTCGATTAATTAATTTATCATGCCCAACATTATCTGATTTTCGTTGGTATAAAGATGTTTTCTTATCAAAACTTTATACAATTGATTCAAGCAATTCAGAATTTTGGAAGGAAAAATTTATATCAGGTCTTCCTAAACTTTTTGCAGAAAAGGTTAGAGAAGAATTGATATCCGAAAATTTTGGAAATTTGAATTATGCTATGTATACATATGGAGATTTAATCCAAAAAATTAATAAAGTTGGATTTTCATTGTGTAATGAAATCAAACTCAAACGGCAAATTGAAAATCAAAAAAGAATCAGTAAATATGAACTTAGTGATTTCTGTTATCAATTTGGCATGGAGCCATTAATTATCCTTCGAGCCAAAAGAAAAAGAACAATTTAAAAAGAAATTACCAACAAAGAAAATCTAAACAATTTGCAACACCACGATATTATATGCCCTCACGAAGATATCATAAAAAATCCTTTCATCGCAATCCTTATAAAGAAACAAACAAATCTTTTATAAAAGAAAAACCATCTTCTTCTTACCATAAACAAAAACAAAACGAAATATAGTGCTATAATTGCAAAGAAAAATGGCATATAGCCCCTGATTGCCCACAATTAAAGGTTAAAACCGAAAAGGAATTGAAAACTATTTTAAAGGGATCCTCAGTAACATCAGATACAGACAATTCTTCTGATACATGTCATTGCAAAATATTTGATAGTGAAATTCAGTATGAATCCGCTTCTTCTTCTTTATCCGTAAACCTGCTCTCTGCTCCTGAAGAATTGGTACTAGAAATGTTTAAAGATCTTAAAGATGAAGAATTAAAAAATAAATATTTCGAAAAAATCCAGACTATAGATAAAGGCAATAAAAAAGGAAAAGCTACTATACATACTTTACCTGAACAATTTAGTATTAAAACTGTTTTAGACAGATTAAGAGAACAAAATGTTCCTCCTCACCTGACAGTTCTAGACCTTCATAAAGAAATTAATAATCAAAGGCAAGAAATAAATTTCTTAAAACAAAACGTAATTGAACTTCAAGACCTCAAACAAAGATTTGAGAATCTTGAATTTCACATACTAAAAACTTATCAAGAAAAAAATGGAAAAATTGAAAATTACGAAGACTATAATGACATTGAAAATCAAGAAAACTTTGATGACAGTTTAAAAATTTTCATAAATTCTTTATCCAGAAATCCATTTCAAAAATGGAAAACCCAAGTCACAATTCAGATCAAAAAATTCTCTATTAAGACCTTGTGCTTACTTGATAGTGGCGTAGATGTCAATGTCATAAGGGAAGGATTAATCCCGCGAAAATATTAGCTAAAAACAAAAAATAAACTCAATCTGGCTATGGCTAATAAAAAACTCCTTATCAAATACAAATTAAATGATGTTTATTTCTGTAAAAACGAAATACACATAAAGACAAATTTCTTTCTAGGAAAGGATTTAAACAATGATGTTATCCTTAGAAATCCTTTTCTACAAATGTTACAGCCTTTTCAAATTGATACTACAGGCCTTAAAACTGTCATAAATAATAAAGAATTAATTTTTGAATTTGAATAACTAAATCCAATCTCAAATAAAATCAATCATCCCTCTGATGACTTTATTTCAAATATTGCCATGTAATCCAGATTTCAATTTTAAGTTCACATTCTTCTCCAGGGTTCCTTTGTCATTATGGCATCTAGTTCTAGCAAAAGCAAAGCCCCTCTTCTTGAATCCAGCTCTTCCTCCAGGTCAACATCCCAACAAATGATCATTCTTGTTTTCAATCCAGGAGTATCCATCACCTCTCAAGAACTTATCAATGCTCATTGGATGCTATCCTTTCCAATAAAAGAAAAAATACTAGAAAAACCTTATCCAAAATTGTAACCCATATCAAGGATCTAGAAATCCAAATTCTGATGTGTCATAACATCCATCAAAGAGCACTGTTATCTACTTATGTTGATGAAAAAACATCCAGAATCAACCTCCTGGAAAAGGTTAACACAACCCTTCCAGATGATCTTGCTGCAAGGATAAGAGAAAAAACTCTTTCTTGTCAGATCAAGGAGCGCTTAATGTTCAAAGCGCAATATATTAGCTGGGCAACTGGTTTTCCCAAGTTGTTCCTGCCATCACATGCAGTGGACATCTCTTATATCGAGCAAGGCCTAGTCCAAAGATTTTCTTTATCCAGAGATGATTTTGAATTAATACAGCGGCTCCCTGCAATTGTGCGCCATGCCCTTCACAGTCTTGGAGTCACAAACAAACAGCTTCTTATTGCAATTTCATCAAGCTTGGGAGAAAGATCTGAAATACGGTTTTGTCAGCCTTAACAATTATGGAGCATCATGCAGTTTGAAGAAGGAGATTTAATTTGCAAGAAATGCAGTTCTTCTTTACATGATCACGAACATCTTTTTTTTAATTATCCACCTCAATGGTATGAATCTCATGAAGTTGCTATAAGAGCATATAGCCTACAACGTCTCCAGCAATATGATCCAGCCTCTGATCAGTATCAAAGATTTCTCAATCTAAGAGGACATCTTGAATTTGCAAGCACATATCGATATGTTTGGTGTGACGGTCGGCGAGTAGTTTGCATTGCTGACGACCTTGCAGAACAAACTACAGTCATACAGCATCCTTCTAAATCTAGACATAATGAATTAAATCAAATCCTCAATGCCTATGAAGATATTTTTTTTGACATTACTGAAAAGTTTTGTGAAGCATTAATCTAGTTATTTCATGGAGAAATGCAAAATAATAACTAGACTGATGAAGATAAAGATGAAGATAAAGAGGATGAATAAATGAAAGAATCCGTGCCCGAATAAAGCTTTTGATATTGACACCTGTTATCCAGTGAAATAATGACTCCATCCTTATCACAAAGCTTCCAGAAGAAGACCACATAGTCACGTGGTACACTTTTCTAAATTTCCATCACCACCATTGCCATAAAGCGTCTTTATCTAGAAAGTACAAAACAAGGACATCCCTATTCATGAAGATGAGAAGCTTACCACGGTTCAAAGGTTCTTTGAAAAAGAAAAAGTCAACAAATGCAGCTTGCTACTATGCATCAAAAAGGTTATCCAATAAAAACAAGTTTGGATCTCTATTGGTGATAATATGTATCTCCATACCAGTACGGAAACGTAACACGTATGCCGTCTTGACGATTCAATCCAGACACATGGAATCCAGCCACATGCAGCAGCTTACCAGCATACAGTAAATGAAATGTATACACAGACGAAATTATGTTGTAATGAAATGTAAATTCAGTTTGAACATACTATAAATAGACATGTCCAGCTGCTTGTCAAGGCAACAGTTGGAAACCAGTCCTATCCAAAAATTCAGTCCATCCATCTCTTCCCATACACCCTCCACCCTTCCGTCCCATTTTGGTATCAGAGCCAAGTTGGCCCCCGGGAGTGTGTCATCAAGTCCACTTGTAATCAGTTTTGATTATCAATAAAGTTGCTTTGTGAGTATTTCTTCAATTATTTTGGTTATGCTTTACTGTTGCTGTTTAAGGAATTGCTGATTCAGAAGTAAGAGAGTCAAAAGTCGTAATACTTAGTTGTGTGTTTGTTATTATTAAGAAATTTTAATCATATTCCGCCCGGAGCACAGAGCTAGCCATTGTTATTGCCGTTGTTAAGCCGTGTGAAGGCGTTTTAAGGCGTGTTGTTGGTGTGTAAATCCTCAAAGCGTTAGATACTCGTGGTGGATTTGGTTAAAATAACTTGGTAATACAAATTATGGCTAAGCTAATTAAGAAGCTTGTACTTTCTTCTTCCTCATCATCAAATTCCTTATCTTCCATGTCTATTAAAAATAGTGAAGAAATTAGCTATGATGATTTAGATCAAGTTATTTGTAACTGGACAATTCCAACTGTTTAAAAACATGAAGTTTATAAAATGGGAAGGTTTCAATTAAAATCAAGTTAGAAAATAAAAACTATTGAATGAACTGAATCCATTACTAGCCATATTCAGCATTTTTCTTTAATTAAGTCCCAAGAAATACAAGAATATGCTAAAACATATAATTATATCTATTTTGGCTTGGTGCAAGTTGCTATAAAGCCTTTAACAAGACTTGGACTGAGAACAGAAGCTCTCATGTATGTTCAAAATACAAGACGTAAAAAATTCAGCAATTCATTAATAGGAATGGTTGAATCAAGTTTGGTTAATAGCCCTACTTTCTTCAACTGTTTTCCCAATTTCTCTATTTCTCTCACAGATCCAGGTACACATGAAGCCCTCACTTTAGCCATTCAGACAAAAGGTTTTGATATGAATCCTCATAATCAAAATCTCGCCCTCGTTTATAGAGTTTATTATAAACTCATGAATTTAGTTGTTCAAGGCATAGCTTATTCTAATCAGGCCAGAGGTATGACTACCTTATTCCAAACCAATTTAAAAAATAAAGTTAATATTCCCAAACTCATCCAATGGAATGATATTAATTTATCCGGTAAATGGCTTTTAAAAAATGCTCAACCAGAAAAACCTAAAGAAAATCAAGATATTGAAAACATAATTGAACATGAAGATGGAAGCGTTGAAATAAATTTCCAAACAGATTTTTGAAATACAACTCCTACTGTTTATCAACCCTCTAAAAAGTCTTATTGTCATCCTCCTTCTGTTGTAGGAGCTTCCATACATGAACCTCCTCTTATAAATTTGAGGCCTACAGGACTTGTTTATCCTTCTTATCAAGCTTCTAAAAGACAAAACCATCAAGACTCTCTTCAACTCAATAAAATATTTAAAAGACAAACAAGTCCTGTAGGCCTCAAATTTATATGAGGTGGTTCCTGTATAGTTTTTATTTTATAACTTGATTTTAATTGAAAACTTCCCGTTTTATAAACTTCAAGTTTTTGAACAGTTGGAATTGTCCAGTCACAAATAACTTGATTTAAATCATTATAGCTAATTTCTTCACTATTTTTAATAGACATGGAAGATAAGGAATTTGATGATGAGGAAGAAGAAAGTACAAGCTTCTTAATAAGCTTAGCCATAATTTGTATTACCGAGTTATTTTAACCAAATCCACCACGAGTATCTAACGCTTTGAGGATTTACACACCAACAACACGCCTTAAAATGCGTTCACACGGGTTAACAACGGCGATAAAATGGCTACCTCTGCGCTCCGGGCTGAATATGATTAAAATGTCTCAATAATAACAAACCCACAACTAAGTATTAAGACTTTTGACTCTCTTACTTCTAAATCAGCAATTCCTTAAATAACAACAGTAAAGCATAACATAACCAAAATAAGTGAAGAAATACTCACAAAGCAACTTTATTGATAATCAAAACTGATTACAAGTGGACTTGATGACACACTCCTGGGGCCAACCTAGCTCTGATACCAAAATGGGACGGAAGGGTGGAGGGTGTACGGGAAGAGATGGATGGACTGAATTTTTGGATAGGACTGGTTTCCAACTGTTGCCTTGATAAGTAGCTGGACATGTCTATTTATAGTATGTTCAAACTGAATTTACATTTCATTACAACATAATTTCGTCTGTGTATACATTTCATTTACTGTATGCTTGTAAGCTGCTGCATGTGGCTGGATTCCATGTGTCTGGATTGAATCATCAAGACGGCATACGTGTTACGTTTCCGTACTGGTATGGATATGCATGTTATCACCAGTAGAGATCCAAACTTGTTTTTATTGGATAACCTTTTTGTTGCATAGTAGCAAGCCGCATTTGTTGACTTTTTCTTTTTCAAATAACCTTTGAACCGTGGTAAGCTTCTCATCTTCATGAATAGGGATGTCCTTGTTTTGTACTTTCTAGATAAAGACGCTTTATGGCAATAGTGGTGATGGAAATTTAGAAAAGTGTACCACGTGACTATGTGGTCTTTGATGAGTCTTTAAAAATGCATATTTTCATACACATTTTGACCCATTTTAAGGACTTATTAACTTGAAAGAGCCTCATTTAGTGTGATATCATGGTTTAATTCATTTTAAATTCATTTTTATATTTTTCTACATAAATGGCTTAAAAATCACATTTTTTGCATAAATTCATGAAACTTGCTATTTTTGGAAAGTCTATTTTTGGAAAGTTTTATGAAAATAATTTTTCTCATGAAATAAATTGAATTCTCTTCATCATTAGTTCATTCATACAAAATCATGAAGAATGATGTACATTTTTATTATCATTTCGTGAGAAATGGGCCCACAGTCATGCATATGTGATGTTAGGGGTAAAATTGTCTTTTCACATGAATTCACATCTGTTTTGTAGGAAATTGATTATATGGGTCCCATTTGTAAAGAATTGAGGCAAGGAATTGATTTTCAAGAGAAAGGAGAGCAGAATTGAAGAGAAAAGGAAATTGGAAGAAAATTGCAAAAAGTTGGCTTCATGGTCCCACACACACATGCACATGTGTGGGGCACACTTGTAAAACATCCAAGATGGGGTCCATTTATTTGTTGCAAATTTTCAAGAGATTTTGAAGAGAATTTGAAGAATATCTCATCAAAGATGGACAAGGAAAGCCACATAGGAGTTCTTTTTGGAGAAGGAGAAGATTTAATTGAAAAAAAAATGCAAAAAAATATCCAAGCAAGCTATTCCACGTCCAAAAGAGATTTTGGATCAGATTTTGATTGAAAAAGTAAAGGAAAAAATCAAGGGAGAATTATCTAGAAGATCTCTTCAAGTTAGGAGCCAATAAGGAGAACTTTCCAAAAAAGGAAAGTTGACGATGCAAAGGGATAAAAGGGGAAGTTCTACACCTCATGTGGGCCAAGTTTGATTCTAAGAGAGGATTCTTATCCCTATTTTATCTCTCAAAAGATCTCAATGCAAGGTGGCAAAGACAAAGAAGGAAAGAAGCATCCAAGAGGGATTTCTGGACAAAACAAGCAAGGAAAGAAGAGAAAAATAAAAAGAAAAAAAATCCCCAAGGATATTGCACGTCCAAAGCATTGGTTGGAGCCCTTTTTTCTTTTATTTTTTATTATTTTTAAGATTTTTAAAGTTTGAGGAGGAGTAGGACTTGAAAAAGTATAAATAAGGCATCTTTCTCCCATATTCTTCATGGAAGAATTACCCACCTCCCACCTCTAGATTTCTTCATCCATCTCTCCCTCTCTTGTTTTTCCATCTTAAGTCATCAAGGAGGCTTAGCCCTAAAGCCACACCACCAACCTTGAAGATCAACTAGAAGGAGGAATTCTTTTCCATCCTAGTATGTATAATCTTTTGGTTTAATTCTTTTTCATCTTATGTAAAGGATTGTCATACTAGTTCAATAATATTCATCTTCTTATTTTTCTTATTCTTATGGTTGTATGATTGCTTCATTTGTGTTTTTATTGTTTGGATTGACGACCCAAATAGAGAGCATATCTTAAGAAATTATTAGGCCTAGATTAAGAGAGAATATTAAGTGAATATACCGCCGTTGACTTCAGTTGTTATTACTGCCTTTGACTTCAGTTGTTTACCGCCTTTGAATTCAGTTATACCGCCTTTGACTTCCTGCAATTTTTATTTTCTTTCATTGCACTTTTAATTTTAAATTTCTACAATTTTATTTTCCTGCAATTTTATGTTATTTTTTGCACTTTTGTTATTTTTCTTGTTACATTCATATTGATTTTAAGTTTTGTTTTTGCATAGTTTGATGGTTGGATTAGGAATCATTGCATCTATTTTCTTATCATAAGATTTTGTGCAAATTTAAGTTGTTGAAAATTAAGCCTTCAAATCTGAATCTAATGATTAAATTCGGACTTAATTTATAAACAGCACAACTTAAAACAGTTTCAGCAAACTGCAAAAAAACAGTTTTTGGCAAAAAGTTCGAAGTGGGTAGACCAGTCAAATCACAATATTTTTCTTTGAAACTTAGCAATATTAAATTTTAGGATGTGGTCTTTCATTCCCCAAAATTTCAGATCAAAATAATTTCGGAAGGTTTATGAACCAGAGGCTTAAACTTTGCCAATCAGTCAACCCGAATCAGAATTTCTGCACAGAATTTTGTAAAGTTGTCATGTTCATGCATTCATAACTTTTTCGTTTTAGATTTTTTTTTTAATTCCGTTTTTTTTTGTTAGTTTCTTGCATCAGTAGAGCATGAATTCCATCTATTAAATTTAGATTTAGGATGCATTAGAATAGTTCAAATCATGCATAAAATTTGCATCAACATACTAGTTTTTCAGATTTAGAATTTTTCAGCATCTCATGGCATGCATTGCATTACTAATTTTACTAACTTTCTAATTTTAATTTGTTTCTATTTTTATGTTTTTGATTGTTTTAGTTAATTTCCAAAATTAAATATCTTTCTAAAATTGTTTTAATTGAAGATTTTAAATTGAAAAGTTTTCTAGTTTTGGAAATTCTAACCTAGGAAAGTTTCTAATTTTTTTATTTTGTTTCTAACATTGTTTAGTTTAGTTAGTTTCTAATTTTAATTTTTATTTTTGGAAGTTCTAACTTGTGTTTTAGTTTTGCAGCAACTTTAGTTTTATTTTAGGAATTTTAGATTTAGGAAAGTTTCTTTCATTGGTTTGTAATTAATTTAATTTTGGTAAGTTGGACACTTGTATTTGTTAGATTTTAAATTAGGCTAGTTTTAGATTTTTATTTAAGACAGGTTACAAGTTGAAAATACCTTAAACACATTGCTCTCTGAGGATCGACCTGGTCTCACCAGTTTTATTACTACATCGCGGTTCTGCACTTGGAACTCACGATCAGTCTTCTTCTGGAAGCTTTGTGATATGGATGGAGTCATTATTTCACTGGATAACAGGTGTCAATATCGGAAGCTTTATTCGGGCACGGATTTTTTCATTTATTCATCCTCTTTATCTTCATCTTTATCTTCATCAGTCTAGTTATTATTTTGCATTTCTCCATGAAATAACTGGATTAATGCTTCACGAGACTTTTCAGTAATGTCAAAAGAAATATCTTCATAGGTATTGAGGATTTGATTTAATTCATTATGTCCAGATTTAGAAGGATGCTGTAAGACTGTTGTTTGTTTTGCAAGGTCGTCAGCAATGCAAACTACTCGCCGACCGTCACACCAAACATATAGATATGTGCTTGCAAATTCAAGATGTCCTCTTAGATTAGGAAATCTTTGATACTGATCAGAGGCTGGATCATATTGCTGGAGACGTTATAGGCTATATGCTCTTGTAGCAACTTCATGAGATTCATACCATTGAGGTGGATAATTAAAAAGAAGATGTTCGTGATCATGTAAAGAAGAATTGCATTTCTTGCAAATTAAATCTCCTTCTTGAAACTGCATGATGCTTCATAATTGATAAGGCTGATAAAACCGTATTTCAGATCTTTCTCCCAAACTTGATGAAATTGTGATAAGAAGCTGTCTGTTTGTAACTCCAAGACTGCGAAGGGCATGGCACACAATTACAGGGAGCTACTGTATTAATTCAAAATCATCTCTGGATAAAGAAAATCTTTGGACTAGGCCTGGCTCGATATAAGAGATGACTACTGCATGTGATGGCAGGAACAACTTGGGAAAACCAGTTGCCCAGCTGATATATTGTGCTTTGAACATTAAGCTCTCATTGATCTGACAAGAAAGAGTTTTTTCTCTTATCTAAAAGAGTTTTTTCTCTTATCTTTGCAGCAAGATCATCTGGAAGGGTTGTGTTAACCTTTTCCAGGAGGTTGATTCAGGATGTTTTTTCATCAGCATAAGTAGATAACAGTGCTCTTTGATGGATGTTATGACACATCAGAATTTGGGTTTCTAAATCCATGATATGGATTACAATTTTGGATAAGGTTTTTCTAGTATTTTCTCTTTTATTGGAAAGGATAGTACTCCAACGAGCATTGATAAGTTCTTGAGAGGTGGTGGATACTCCTGGATTGAAAAAAGGAATGGTCATTTGTTGGGATGTTGGTCTGGAAAAAGAGCTGGATTCAAGTAGAGGGGCTTTGCTTTTGCTAGAACTTGATGCCATAATGACAAAGGAACCCTGGAGAAGAATGTGAACTTAAAACTGAAATCTGGATCACATGGCAATATTTGAAATGAAGTCATCAGAGGGATGATTGATTTTATTTGAGACTGGATTTAATTATTCAAATTCAAAAATTAATTCTTTATTATTTATGAAAATTTTAAGGCCTGTAGAATCAATTTGAAAAGGCTGTAACATTTGTAGAAAAGGATTTCCAAGGATAACATCATTGTTTAAATCCTTTCCTAGAAAGAAATTTGTATTTATGTGTATTTCGTTTTTACAGACGTAAACATCATTTAATTTGTATTTGATAAGGGGTTTTTTATTAGCTGTAGCTAGATTGAGTTTATTTTTTTGTTTTTAGATAATATTTTCTCGAGATTAATCCTTCCCTTATGACATTGACATCTGTGCCACTATCAAGTAAGCACAAGGTCTTAATAGAGAATTTTTTGATCTGAATGGTGACTTGGGTTTTCCATTTTTGAAATGGATTTCTGGATAAATAATTTATGAAAAATTTTAAACTGTGACTAAAGTTTTCTTCATTTTCATCGTCATTATAGTCTTCGTCATTTTCAATTTTTCCATTATTTTCTTAATAAGTTTTTAGTATGTGAAATTCAAGATTCTCAACTCTTTGTTTGAGGTCTTCAAGTTCAATTAAGTTTTGTTTTAAGAAATTTATTTCTTACCTTTCATTATTAATTTCTTTATGAAGGTCTGGAATTGTCAGGTGAGGAGGAACATTTTGTTCTCTTAATCTGTCTAAAACAGTTTTAATACTAAATTGTTCAGGTAAAGTATGTATTGTTGCTTTTCCTTTTTTATTGCCTTTATTTATAGTCTGGATTTTTTTGAAATATTTATTTTTTAATTCTTCATCTTAAAAATCATTAAACATTTCTAGTACTAATTCTTCAGGAGCAGAGAGCATGTTCACGGATAAAGAAGAAGAAGCGAATTCATACTGAATTTCACTATCAAATATTTTGCAATGACATGTATCAGAAGAATTGTCTGTATCGATGTTACTAAGGATCCCTTTAAAATAGTTTTTAATTCCTTTTCAGTTTTAACCTTTAATTGTGGGCAATCAGGGGCTATATGGCCTTTTTCTTTGCAATTATAGCATTGTATTTCTTTTTGTTTTGGTTTATGGTAAGAAGAAGATGGTTTTTCTTTTGTAAAAGATTTGTTTGTTTCTTTATAAGGATTGCGATGAAAGGATTTTTTATGATATCTTCGTGAGGGCATATAATATCGTGGTGTTGCAAATTGTTTCGATTTTCTTTGTTGGTTATTTCTTTTTAAATTGTTCTTTTTCTTTTGGCCCGAATGACTAATTAATGGCTCTATGCCAAATTGATAATAGAAGTCACCAAGTTCATATTTACTAATTCTTCTTTGATTTTCAATTTGCCATTTGAGTTTGATTTCATTACACAATGAAAATCCAACTTTATTAATTTTTTGGATTAAATCTACATATGTATACATAGCATAATTCAAATTTCCATAATTTTCGGATATTAACTCTTCTTTAAGCTTTTTTGCAAAAAGTTTAGGAAGACCTGATATAAATTTTCCTTTCCGGAATTCTGAATTGCTTGAATCAATTGTATAAAGTTTTGATAAGAAAACATCTTTATACCAACGAAAATCAAATAATGTTGGGCAGGATAAATTAATTAATTGAGTTTTTAGTTTTTCTTCTACATTCATATAATTTCCAACAAAATATTTAATTATATTGCTAATAAGCATATAAACGGAATCAGGGATCATTTGTCCTTGAGGGGTAATGATAGGATTTCCGGATGGATCTCTTTTTACTACATTTAGAATAGCTTGTTTTTTTATGTCTGATAAATATTTTTCCCACCAGCCATTTAATTGTCCAGTAAATCCAAGGACAACTGCATTTGCTGCATGTTTGTTATCATTAGCGGCAGCTATGATAGTAGAAGCATATATCATCATTTGCTGGCAGACTTGGATGATTTGATATTCAGATAATCCGTCTACACTCCATTCATATATTGATGAGCTTTCAAATTTAAGACCATTTAAAATAGCTTGTTCGTCGAATTAAAGATCAACTGGAGTCGGTCGTGGATAATAATTTCTTGTTTTAGCTGTAGTAATAATTGGTTTTTGTCTTTTAAATATTTTATTGAGTTGAAGGGATTCTTGATGGTTTTGATCATCTTGATGTTCCTCTTGAGAATTTTCTTCAGAATCTATGGCTTCGGAATCAGAGCCAGAATTAGAGTTTTTAGAAATTGAGCCTAAAACATTTATAGATTTTTCAGCTTTTTGATCTTTATTTTCTTGAAGTTTTATGTTAGTAAAACTGTGTGATAATTGATTAATGAGTTCATCAAAAAATTTTAAAGCTTTCTTTTCTAACTTTATATCCCTTAGGATTTCACCCTGAAAAGGTAAAGTTTGTGTCTTAATTACATTTTGAGAAGAGGATGCTTCATGGATTTTGAAAATAGATTCTACTTTATCTTCAATTCTATTGGTTTGTTGCCCAATAGTATGAAGGTTGATATTTGTATAATTATTTTGTTCTAGAACATGACATAAGTCAGATTTGTAAACAAAGTCAGATTTTCTTTTATCTCCTTGGATTTTTGCAGCATCTTTTATGGGTGCAGTTGAGGTGTCCTTATAAATAATTTGATGTAAGGGTGGATGTATAGATTCTTCAGTTCTCTGCGAAGAAGAACTGGTTGAAGCTATAATCCATGATGAACTTAATTTTGTTATCATATTTGTGGATAAATCTTCAATATTATATATTTTCTTCATGGCTAATTTAAGCCAATCGAAGAAATAAATGTTTCTTTCATTATCATACATATATTTGTACCATTTTTCTTTTAAGAAGTCTTTATGCTCAGAAGAAATATGTTTAAAAAAGGATTTTGTCAAAGGATGAGCAGCTTAATTCTTTTTTAATATTTCTTTATCTACTTCAAAACTTTCGAGAACATTTATGTTAAAATCGGATTCTGAAGGATTGTATGTATGAGATGGAGAAGCTTGATAGGAAGGATAAACATGTCCTGTAGGCCTCAAATTTATATGAGGTGGTTCCTGTATAGTTTTTATTTTATAACTTGATTTTAATTGAAAACTTCCCATTTTATAAACTTCATGTTTTTGAACAGTTGGAATTGTCCAGTCACAAATAACTTGATCTAAATCATCATAGCTAATTTCTTTACTATTTGTAATAGACATGGAAGATAAGGAATCTGATGATGAGGAAGAAGAAAGTACAAGCTTCTTAATAAGCTTAGCCATAATTTGTATTACCGAGTTATTTTAACCAAATCCACCACGAGTATCTAACGCGTTGAGGATTTACACACCAACAACACGCCTTAAAATGCGTTCACACGGCTTAACAACCGCGATAACAATGGCTACCTCTGTGCTCCGGGCGGAATATGATTGAAATGTCTCAATAATAACAAACCCACAACTAAGTATTAAGACTTTTGACTCTCTTACTTCTAAATCAGCAATTCCTTAAATAACAACTGTAAAGCACAACGTAACCAAAATAAGTGAAGAAATACTCACAAAGTAACTTTATTGATAAGTGCCGATAAGTCCCGAGGCAACACGTGGTTGCTTTTGTCGGCATCACGTGGCCTTCGTTTCGGGCACGGGACCTTGCTTAATAAGGATGCATTGAACAACTATTCTTCAGGATGACTGTTGGAGATCTTCATAATTGCACCAAGATACTTTGTGGACTATTAAGTGGCATTGGACTGCATATGTCTGGAGGAAAGGAAGCTTTATTCATGCAAGGATGCTGTCATCTCTGCATCATTTTCTGCTTCATTATTCCAGTTATTATTTCGTATTTCACCATGAAATAACTGGATTAATTCTTCACGACAGTTTTCTGAAATGTCAAAAGAAATATCTTCGTAGGCATTGAGGATTTGATTTAATTTATTATGTCTCAATTTAGATGGATGCTGTAAAACTGTAGTTTGTTCTGCAAGGTCGTCAGCAATACAGACTACTCTCCGACCGTCACACCAAACATATCTATATGTGCTTGCAAATTCGAGATGTCCTCTTAAATTGAGAAATCGTTGATATTGATCAGAGGCTGGATCATAATGCTAGAGACGTTCAAAGCTATATTCCCTTGTAACAACTTCATGAGATTCATACCACTGTGGTGGATAATTAAACAGGAGATGTTCGTAATCATTTAAAAAGGGAATGAATTTCTTGCAAATTAAATCTCCTTCTTCAAAATTCATGATGCTCCATAATTGATAAGGTTGATAAAACCGGATTTCAGATCTTTCTCCTAAACTTGATGAAATTGTGATGAGAAGTTATCTGTTTGTGACTCCAACGCTGCGAAGGGCATGGCGCACGATTGTAGGGAGTTGCTGTATTAATTCAAAATCATTTCTGGATAAAGAAAATCTTTAGACTAAACCATGTTCGATATAGGAGATGTCAACTTCATGTGATGGTAGGAACAACTTGGGAAAGCCAGTTGCCCAGCTGATAAATTGAGATTTGCGCATTAAGCGCTCCTTGATCTGACAAGAAATAGTTTTTTCTCTTATTCTTGTAGCAATATCATTAGGAAGGGTTGTGTTAACCAATTCCAGGAGCTTGATTCTGAATGTTTTTTCATCAGCATAAGTAGATAACAGTGCTCTTTGATAGAGGTTATGGTATATGAGAATTTGGTTTTCGAAATCCTTAATATGGTTTGCAAGTTTGGATAGGGTTTTTCTAGTATTTGTTCTTTTAACAGAAAGGATGGCACTCCAATGAGCATTGATAAGGTCTTGAGAAGTGATAGATAATCCTGGATGGAAAAACGGGATGGTCATTTGTTGGGATGTTGGTATGGAGGAAGAGCTGGATTCATAAAGAGGGGCTTTGCTTTTGCAAAAACTTGATGCCATAGTGACAAAGAGACCCTGGATAAGGAGTTAAACTAAAAATTTGGATATGGGATTAAATGGCAAAATTTGAAATGAAGTCATCAGACAGATAATTTATTTTATTTGAGACTGGATATTTGATTATTCGAACTCAAAATTTATTCTTTATTATTTATGACAATTTTAAGGCCTGTAGAATCAATTTGAAAAGGCTGTAACATTTGTATAAAAGGATTTCCAAGGATAACATCATTGTTTAAATCCTTTCCTACAAAGAAATTTGTCTTTATGTGTATTTCATTTTTACAGACATAAACGTCATTTAATTTGTATTTGATAAGGAGTTTTTTATTAGCCGTAGCTAGATTGAGTTTATTTTTTGTTGTTAGATAATATTTTCTCGGGATTAATCCTTCCCTTATGACTTTGACATCTGCGCCACTATCAAGTAAGCACAGGGTCTTAATAGAGAATTTTTTGATCTGAATTGTGACTTGAGTTTTCCATTTTTGAAATGGATTTTTGGATAAAAAATTTATGAAAATTTTTAAACTGTCATCAATGTTTTCTTGATTTTCAATGTCATTATAGTCTTCGTCATTTTCAATTTTTCCATTATTTTCTTGATAAGTTTTTAGTATGTGAAATTCAAGATTCTCAACTCTTTGTTTGAGGTCTTGAAGTTCAATTAAGTTTTGTTTTAAGAAATTTATTTCTTGCCTTTGATTATTAATTTCTTTATGAAGGTCTGGAATTATCAGGTGAGGAGGAACATTTTGTTCTCGTAATCTATCGAGTATAGTTTTAACGCTAAATTGTTTAGGGAGAGTATGTAAGGTAACTTTTCCTTTTTTATTGCCTTTATTTATGGTCTAGATTTTTTCAAAATATTTATTTTTTAAGTCTTCATCGTTAAGATTTTTAAACATTTCTAATACCAATTCTTCTGGGGCAGAGAGCATGTTTAAGGATAAAGAAGAAGAGGCAGATTCATACTAAATTTCACTATCAAAGATTTTGCAATGACATGTATCAGAAGAATTTTCTGTATCTGATGTTACTGAGGATCCTTTTAAAATAGTTTTTAATTCTTTTTCGGTTTTAACCTTTAATTGTGGGCAATTAGGGGCTATATGGCCTTTTTCTTTGCAATTATAGCACTGTATTTCTTTTCGTTTTTGTTTATTGTAAGAAAAAGATGGTTTTTCTTTCGTAAAAGATTTGTTTGTTTCTTTATAAGGATTGCGATGAAAGGATTTTTTATGATATCTTCGTGAGGGCATATAATATCGTGTGTTGCAAATTGTTTAGATTTTCTTTGTTGGTAATTTCTTTTTAAATTGTTCTTTTTCTTTTGGGTCGAATGACTAATTAATGGCTCCATGCCAAATTGATAACAGAAATCACCAAGTTCATATTTACTGATTCTTTTTTGATTTTCAATTTGCCGTTTGAGTTTGATTTCATTACACAATGAAAATCCAACTTTATTAATTTTTTGGATTAAATCTCCATATGTATACATAGCATAATTCAAATTTCCATAATTTTCGGATATTAACTCTTCTCTAACCTTTTCTGCGAAATGTTTAGGAAGACCTGATATAAATTTTTATTTCCAGAATTCTGAATTACTTAAATCAATTGTATAAAGTTTTGATAAGAAAACATCTTGATACCAACGAAAATCAGATAATGTTGGGCATGATAAATTAATTAATTGAGTTTTTAATTTTTCTTCTACATTCATATAATTTCCAACAAAATGTTTAATTATATTGCTAATAAGCATATAAACGGAATCAGAGATCATTTGTCATTGGGGGGTAATGATAGGATTTCCGGATGGATCTATTTTTACGGCATTTAGAATAGCTTGTCTTTCTATATCTGATAAATATTTTTCCCACCAACCATTTAATTGTCCAGTAAATCTAAGGACAACTGCATTTGCTGTATGTTTGTGATCATTACCGGCAGCTATGATAGTAGAAGCATATATCATCATTTGCTGGCATACTTGGATGATTTGATATTCAGATAATCCGTCTACACTCCATTCATATATTGATGAGCTTTCAAATTTAAGACCATTTAAAGTAGCTTGTTCTTCGAATTGAAGATCAACTGGAGTCGATCGTGGATAATAATTTCTTGTTTTAGTTGTAGTAACAATTGGTTTTTGTCTTTTACATACTTTATTGAGTTGAAGGGAGTCTTGATGATTTTGATCATCCTGATGTTCCTCTTGAGAATTTTCTTCAGAATCTATAGCTTCGGAATCAGAGCCAGAATTAGAGTTTTTAGAAGTTGAACCAAAAACATTTATAGATTTTTTAGCTTTTTGATCTTTATTTTCTTGAAGTTTTATATTAGTAAAACTGTGTGTTAATTGATTAACGAGTTCATCAGAAGATTTTAATGGTTTCTTTCTTAACTTTATATCCCTTAGGATTTCACCCTGAAAACCTAAAGTTTGTGTCTTAATTACTTTTTGAGAAGAGGATGCTTCATGGATTTTAAAAATAGATTCTACTTTATCTTCAATTCTATTGGTTTGTTGGCCAATAGTATGAAGGTTGATATTTGTATAATTATTTTGTTCTAAAACATGACATAAGTCTGATTTGAAAACAACGGCAGATTTTCCATTATCTCCTTGGATTTTTGCAACATCTTTTATGGGTACGGCTGAGGTGTCTGTTGAAAGTAGGTGGGTCTCGTGTGTGTGATTTTCAAAACTTTTGATCCACTTGACACGGGGATCAACTATACATAAGACCAAAACCCAATCCAGGATGCGTTACCCTCAATCTCGTGACCATGTACAGTAAAAAATTCTACCAACACTAGACATCCAAAATAATCTACGACATAGAAGAAGTAGATCATACCTTTGGAGACCCGCAATGCTCTAATGGACTTCTTCAAGACCTCTTAGCCTTCCACGCTATGACCCGAATTGGATTTCTTTTCTCGAGAAGAATGGTGGAATCTTCAGGAGAAAATTCCCAACTCGAAACTCCAAGGAACTAGAAGAAAGGAGAGGAGAGTAACTCGTGCAACTCTTGCACGAAAGGGTTTTGGGCGTGAGAGAGACTCTTTTGGACGTCCAAGGATATTTTATAGACTTCCAAATCTCTCCCTTGTCTAATTGAAATAGAAGTCTTACTTCCAAAGCAATTAGCAATCTTCTCCTTTCCAAACTCTTATTTCTAGAGTCCAAGTCGGATTAGTGTTTTCCAATATCTTGGGCTAGCGTGGGGACCACTAGGGATTCCTTAGAAAGCGGGCTCCAACTGGAACACCGCAACCCCACATCTCATGTGCAATCCGGGCCCACAGTTAATTGCAAATAACACCACTATATAAATGCAATTGAACTCCAGTCTTAGGAATAAATTACAATGAAGACCCTAAACTTCCCAATTACCACAAGTAGGCCCCTCTATCAATATCCGTGGATCAATTGGAATAAACTCGTCTCTTCCAATCTAAGTTCCACATCTTATTATCCTTGAGCCCCAATTAATCACAGTAATCATCAGTACCATCCAATTAACTCTTAATTGAGATGGGTGCGCACTTACTAATGACAAATCCATTAATTGGCACAAGGGGATAATAGAGATAGATTCCATCTTGATCATTCAACGTTCCCACAGTTCTACTTCCATATACCCAAGACACCGAGGTGTTAACCTATAGTCGGCCTCACTCATTGGTGACTCAAAGCAAATGAATAGATAGAAACTTGAGTTCGTCAATGTCTCAGGATTGAGAGCCTATTGCTAGGGAATTATGAAAGCATACCTTATTATTGAGACGGAATTCCATAAGGTGCATCTCATGGTCCTTCAATACATCCAATGTACCAGCACCGTGATCCAGAATCTTACATTCTGATGATTGAGACACATCACACTATCTCATAGTGATCAAAGTGCTGCAACCTTATCAAATGAGATGCCCAATCTCATTACTGGTTGTGAAGCTATTTTAAGCATAAGATTTGTGACATATATCTCCCGTGTGTGGATCTCATCCATGCACATATATCACATCTAATATACTAATGGGACCCGGTTCAACTCATGAACCATTATGTCATACGTATTGGTCATGTGCATGAAGTAGTAAAATAACATTCATCTCATGAAAATAAAGCATGATTTTATTGATAAATAAAGAAATTAATCAATTTATTACATCAACTGATGGATTGAGTCCACAAAAACTAACAGTGTCTTTATAAATAATTTGATGTAGGGGAGGATGTATAGATTCTTCAGTTCTTTGAGGAGAAGAACTGGTTGAAGCTATAATCCATGATGAACTTAATTTTGTTATCATATTTATAGATAAATCTTCAATATTATACCTTTTCTTCATGACTAAATTAAGCCAATCGAAGAAATAAATGTTTCTTTCATTATCACACATATATTTATACCACTTTTCTTTTAAGAAGTCTTTATGTTCTTGAGAAAATTTTTAAAGAAAGCTTTTGTCAAAGGATGAGCAGCTAGATTCTTTTTTAACATTTCTTTATCAATTTCAAAACTTTCAATAACATTTATATTGAAATCTGCTTCTAAGGGATTGTATGTATGAGATATGGAAGCTTGATAAGAAGGATAAACAAGTCCTGTAGGCCTTAAATTTATATGAGGTGGTTCCTATATGGAAGATTCTACAACAGAAGGCGGATGAGAATAAGACCTTTTAGAGGGTTGATAAGCTGTAGGAGTTGTATTTCGAAAATCTGTTTGGAAATTTATTTCAACACTTTCATCTTCATGTTCAATTTTGTTTTCAATATCTTGATTTTCTTTAGGTTTTTTTGGTTGAGCATTTTCTAAAAGCCATTTACCGGATAAATTAATATCATTTATTTGATAACTTGATTTTAATTGAAAACTTCCCATTTTATAAACTTCATGTTTTTTAACAGTTGGAATTGTCTAGTCACAAATAACTTGATCTAAATCATCATAGCTAATTTCTTCACTATTCTTAATAGACATGGAAGATAAGGAATTTGATGATGAGGAAGAAGAAAGTACAAGCTTCTTAATAAGCTTAGCCATAATTTGTATTACCGAGTTCTTTTAACCAAATCCACCACGAGTATCTAACGCTTTGAGGATTTACACACCAACAACACGCCTTAAAACGCCTTCACAAGGGTGACAACGACGATAATAATGGCTACCTCTGCGCTCTGGGCGGAATATGATTAAAATTTCTCAATAATAACAAACACGCAACTAAGTATTAAGACTTTTGACTCTCTTACTTCTAAATCAGCAATTCCTTAAATAACAACAGTAAAGCACAACATAACCAAAATAAGTGAAGAAATACTCACAAAGCAACTTTATTGATAATCAAAGCTGATTACAAGTGGACTTGATGACACACTCCCGGAGGCCAACTTGGCTCTAATACCAAAATGGGACGGAAGGGTGGAGGGTGTATGGGAAGAGATGGATGGACTGAATTTTTGGACTGGTTTCCAACTGTTGCCTCGACAAGTAGCTGGACATGTCTATTTATAGTATGTTCAAACTGAAATTACATTTCATTACAACATAATTTCGTCTGTGTAAACATTTCATTTACTGGATGCTGGTAAGCTGCTGCATGTGGTATTATTGCTGGATTCCAGGTGTCTAGATTGAATCGTCAAGACGGCATACATGTTACGTTTCCGCACTGGTATGGATATACATTATAGCACCAGTAGAGATCCAAACTTATTTTTATTGGATAACCTTTTTGATGCATAGTAGCAAGCCGCATTTATTGACTTTTTCTTTTTCAAAGAACCTTTGAACCATGGTTAGCTTCTCATCCTCATGAATAGGGATGTCCTTGTTTTGCACTTTATAGATAAAGACGCTTTACGGCAATGGTGGTGATGGAAATTTAGATAAGTGCACCACATGACTACGTGGTCTTCTTCTGGAAGCTTTGTGATAAGGTTGCTGTAATTATTTCACTGGATAACAGGTGTCAATATCGGAAGCTTTATTCGGGAATGAATTCCTTCATTTATTCATCCTCTTTATCTTCATCTTTATCTTCATCAGTCCAGTTATTATTTTGCATTTCTCCATGAAATAACTGGATTAATGCTTCACGAGACTTTTCAGAAATGTCAAAAGACATATCTTCATAGGCATTGAGGATTTGATTTAATTCATTATGTCCAGATTTAGAAGGATGCTGTATGACTGTAGTTTGTTCTGCAAGGTCGTCAACAATGCAAACTACTCGCCGACTGTCACACCAAACATATCGATATGTGCTTGCAAATTCAAGATGTCCTCTTAGATTGAGAAATCTTTGATACTGATCAGAGGCTATATGCTCTTATAGCAACTTCATGAGATTCATACCATTGAGGTGGATAATTAAAAAGAAGATGTTCGTGATCATGTAAAGAAGAACTGCATTTTTTACAAATTAAATCTCCTTCTTCAAACTGCATGATGCTCCATAATTGATAAGGCTGATAAAACCGTATTTTAGATCTTTCTCCCAAACTTGATGAAATTGTGATAAGAAGCTGTCTGTTTTTGACTCCAAGACTGCGAAGGGCATGGCGCACAATTGCAGGGAGCTGCTGTATTAATTCAAAATCATCTCTGGATAAAGAAAATCTTTGGACTAGGCCTTGCTCGATATAAGAGATGTCTACTGCATGTGATGGTAGGAACAACTGGGGAAAACCAGTTGCCCAGCTGATATATTGCACTTTGAACATTAAGCACTCCTTGATCTAACACGAAAGAGTTTTTTCTCTTATCCTTGTAGCAAGATCATCTGAAAGGGTTGTGTTAACCTTTTCCAGGAGGTTGATTCTGGATGTTTTTTCATCAGCATATGTAGATAACAGTGCTCTTTGACGGATGTTATAACACATTTCTCCATGAAATAACAGGATTAATGCTTCACGATACTTTTTAGTAATGTTAAAAGAAATATCTTCATAGGCAATGAGGATTTGATTTAATTCATTATGTCCAGATTTAGAAGGATGCTGTATGACAGTAGTTCGTTCTGCAAGGTCGTTAGCAATGCAAACTACTCCCCGACCGTCACACCAAAGATATCGATATCTGCTTGCAAATTCAAGATGTCCTCTTAGATTGAGAAATCTTTGATACTGATCAGAGGCTGGATCATATTGCTGGAGACGTTCTAGGCTATATGCTCTTATAGCAACTTCATGAGATTCATACCATTGAGGTGGATAATTAAAAAGAAGATGTTCGTGATAATGTAAAGAAGAAATGCATTTCTTGCAAATTAAATCTCCTTCTTCAAACTGCATGATGCTCCATAATTGATAAGGCTGATAAAACCGCATTTCAGATCTTTCTCCCAAACTTGATGAAATTGTGATAAGAAGCTGTCTGTTTGTGACTCCAAGACTGCGAAGGGCATGGCGCACAATTGCAGGGAGCTACTGTATTAATTCAAAATCATTTTTGGATAAAGAAAATCTTTGGACTAGGCCTTGCTCGATATAAGTGATGTCTACTGCATGTGATGGCAGGAACAACTGGGGAAAACCAGTTGCCCAGCTGATATATTGCGCTTTGAACATTAAGCGCTCCTTGATCTGACAAGAAAGAGTTTTTTCTCTTATCCTTGCAACAAGATCATCTGGAAGGGTTGTGCTAACCTTTTCCAGGAGGTTGATTCTGGATGTTTTTTCATCAGCATAAGTAGATAACAGTGCTCTTTGATGGAGGTTATGGCATATGAGAATTTGGCTTTCTAAATCCTTAATATGGTTTGCAAGTTTGGATAGGGTTTTTCTAGTATTTGTTCTTTTATCGGAAAGGATGGCACTCCAATGGGCATTGATAAGGTCATGAGAAGTGATTGATAATCCTGGATTGAAAAAAAGAGTGGTCATTTGTTGGGATGTTGGTCTGGAGGAAGAGCTGGATTCAAAAAGAGGGGCTTTGCTTTTGCTAGAACTTGATGCCATAATGACAAAGGAACCCTGGAGAAGAATGTGATCTTAAAACTAAAATCTGGATTACATGGCAACATTTGAAATGAAGTCATTAGAGGGATGATTGATTTTATTTGAGACTGGATTTAATTATTCAAATTCAAGAATTAATTCTTTATTATTTAAGACAGTTTTAAGGCCTGTAGAATCAATTTGAAAAGGCTGTAACATTTGTAGAAAAGGATTTCCAAGGATAACATCATTGTTTAAATCCTTTCCTAGAAAGAAATTTGTCTTTATGTGTGTTTCGTTTTTACAGACATAAACATCATTTAATTTGTATTTGATAAGGAGTTTTTTATTAGCCGTAGCTAGATTGAGTTTATTTTTTGTTTTTAGATAATATTTTCTCGGGATTAATCCTTCCCTTATGACATTGACATCGCACCACTATCAAGCACAGGGTCTTAATAGAGAATTTTTTGATCTGAATTGTGACTTGGGTTTTCCATTTTGGAAATGGATTTCTAGATAAAAAATTGATGGAATTTTTTAAACTGTCATCAAAGTTTTCTTGATTTTCAATGTCATTATAGTCTTCGCCATTTTCAATTTTTCCATTATTTTCTTGATAAGTTTTTAGTATGTGAAATTCAAGATTCTCAACTCTTTGTTTGAGGTCTTGAAGTTCAATTAAGTTTTGTGTCAAGAAATTTATTTCTTGCCTTTGATTATTAATTTCTTTATGAAGGTTTGGAATTGAGAAGTGAGGAGGAACATTTTGCTCTCTTAATCTGTCTAAGACAGTTTTAATGCTAAATTGTTCAGGTAAAGTATTTATGTTAGTAGCTTTTCCTTTTTTGTTGCCTTTATTTATTGTCTGTATTTTTTCAAAGTATTTATTTTTTAGTTCTTCATCTTTAAGGTCTTTAAACATTTCTAGCACCAATTCTTCAGGGGCAGAGAGCATGTTTAAGGATAAAGAAGAAGAAGTAGATTCATACTAAATTTCACTATCAAATATTTTGCAATGACAAGTATTAGAAGAATGAGAAAAAGAATTGTCTGTATCAGATGTTTCTGAGGGTCATTTTAAAATTGTTTTGAGTTCTTTTTCTGTTTTAACTTTTAGGTTTGGGCAATCAAGGGCTATATGGCCTTTTTCTTCGCAATTCTAGCACTGTAGTTCTTTTTGTTTTTGTTTAGGGTAAGAAGAAGGTGGGTTTCCTTTCGTATAAAATTTATTTGATTCTTTATAAGGATTTCGATGAAAGGATTTTTTATGATATCTTCTTGAGGGCATGTAATATCGTGGTGTTTAAAATTGTTTAGATTTTCTTTTTTGATAATCTGTATTTAAATTTTGCTTTTTCTTTTGGCTTGAAGGACTAATTAATGTTTCCATGCCAAATTGATAACAAAAATCACCAAGTTCATATTTACTGATTCTTTTTTTATTTTCAATTTGCCGTTTGAGTTTGATCTCATTGCATAATGAAAAGCCAACTTTATTAATTTTTTGGATTAGATCTCCATATGTATACATGGCATAATTCAAATTTCCATAGTTTTTAGATATCAATTCTTCTCTAACCTTTTCTGCAAAAAGTTTAGGAAGTCCTGATATAAATTTTTCTTTCTAGAATTCTGAATTGCCTGAATCAATTGTATAAAGTTTTGATAAGAAAACATCTTTATACCAACGAAAATCAGATAATGTTGGGCATGATAAATTAATTAATTGAGTTTTTAATTTTTCTTCTACATTTATATAATTTCCAACAAAATATTTAATTATATTGCTAATAAGCATATAAACGGAATCAGGGATCATTTTTCCTTGAGGGGTAATGATAGGATTTCCGGATGGTTCTCTTTTTACTGCATTTAGAATAGCTTGTCTTTCTATATCTGATAAATATTTTTTCCACCAGCCATTTAATTATCCAGTAAATCCAAGGACAACTGCATTTGCTGCATGTTTGTGATTATTACTGGCAGTTATGATAGTAGAAGCATATATCATCATTTGCTGGCATACTTGGATGATTTGATATTCAGATAATCCATCTACACTCCATTCATATATTGATGAGCTTTCAAATTTAAGACCATTTAAAATAGCTTGTTCGTCGAATTAAAGATCAACTGGAGTCGGTCGTGGATAATAATTTCTTGTTTTAGCTGTAGTAATAATTGGTTTTTGTCTTTTAAATATTTTATTGAGTTGAAGGGATTCTTGATGGTTTTGATCATCTTGATGTTCTTCTTGAGAATTTTCTTCAGAATCTATGGCTTCGGAATCGGAGCCAGAATTAGAGTTTTTAGAAGTTGAGCCTAAAACATTTATAGATTTTTCAGCTTTTTGATCTTTATTTTCTTGAAGTTTTATGTTAGTAAAACTGTGTGATAATTGATTAATAAGTTAATCAGAAAATTTTAAAGGTTTCATTTCTAACTTTATATCCCTTAGGATTTCACCCTGAAAACCTAAACTTTGTGTCTTAATTACTTTTTGAGAAGAGGATGCTTCATGGATTTTGGAAATAGATTCTACTTTATCTTTAATTCTATTGGTTTGTTGACCAATAGTATGAAGGTTGATATTTGTATAATTATTTTGTTCTAGATCATGACATAAGTCTGATTTGTAAACAAAGTCAGTTTTTCCTTTATCTCCTTGGATTTTTGGAACATCTTTTATGGGTACGGCTGAGGTGTCTTTATATATACTGTGATGTTGGGGTGGATGTATAGATTCTTCAGTTCTCTGCGGAGAAGAACTGGTTGAAGCTATAATCCATGATGAACTTAATTTTGTTATCATATTTATGGATAAATCTTCAATATTATATCTTTTCTTCATGGCTAATTTAAGCCAATCAAAGAAATAAATGTTTCTTTCATTATCACACATATTTTTGTACCATTTTTCTTTTAAGAAGTCTTTATGTTCTGGAAAAATATATTTAAAGAACGATTTTGTCAAAGGATGAGCTGCTAAATTCTTTTTTAACATTTGTTTATCAACTTCAAAACTTTCAAGAACATTTATATTGAAATCGGATTCTGAAGGATTGTATGTATGGGATGGAGAAGCTTGATAAGAAGGATAAACGAGTCTTGTAGGCCTCAAATCTATATGAGGTGGTTCCTGTATGGAAGAGCCTACAATAGAAGGAGGATGAGAATAAGACTTTTTAGAGGGTTGATAAACTGTAGGAGTTATATTTCAAAAATCTGTTTGGAAATTTATTTCAACACTTCCATCTTCATGTTCAATTATTGTTTCTATGTCTTCATTTTCTTTAGATTTTTCTGGTTGAGCATTTTCTAAAAGCCATTTACCAGATAATTTGATATCATTCCACTGTATGAGTTTGGGAATATTAACTTTACTTTTTGAATCGGTTTGGAATAAGGTAGTCATACCTTTAGCTTGATTTGAATAGGATATGCCTGGGACTACTGAATTCATGAGTTTATAATAAACTCTATAAGCGAGAGCGAGATTTTGATTATGAGGATTCATATCAAAACCTTTTGTCTGGATGGCTAAAGTGAGGGCTTCATGTGCACCTGGATCTGTAAGAAAAACAGAGAAATTAGGAAAACAGTTGAAGAAAGTAGGGCCATTAGCCAAACTTGATTCAACCATTCCTATTAATGAATCACTGAATTTTTTATGTCTTGTATCTTGGACATAGATGAGAGCTTCTGTTCTAAGTCCAAGTCTTGTTAAAGGCTTTGCACCAAGCCAAAATGGATATAATTATATGTTTTAGCATATTCTTTTATTTCATTGGGCTTAATTAAAGAAAGATGCTGAATATTACTAGTAATGGATTCAGTTCGTTCAATAGTTTTTATTTTATAACTTGATTTTAATTGAAAACTTCCCACTTTATAAACTTCATGTTTTTGAACAGTTGGAATTGTCTAGTCACAAATAACTTGATCTAAATCATCATAGCCAATTTCTTCACTATTTTTAATAGACATTGAAGATAAGGAATTTGATGATGAGGAAGAAGAAAGTACAAGCTTCTTAATAAGCTTAGCCATAATTTGTATTACCGAGTTATTTTAACCAAATCCACCACGAGTATCTAACACTTTGAGGATTTACACACCAACAACACACCTTAAAACTCCTTCACATGGCTTAACAACGGCGATAACAATGGCTACCTCTGCGCTCCGGGCGGAATATGATTAAAATTTCTCAATAATAACAAACACACAACTAAGTATTAAGACTTTTGACTCTCTTACTTCTGAATCAGCAATTCCTTAAACAACAACAGTAAAACATAACATAACAAAAATAAGTGAAGAAATACTCACAAAGCAACTTTATTGATAACAATAAAGACTGATTACATGTGGACTTGATGACACACTCCCGGGGGCCAACTTGGCTCTGATACCAAAATGGGACGGAAGGGTGGAGGGTGTGGGAAGAGATGGATGGACTGAATTTTTGGACTGATTTCCAACTGTTGCCTGTGCAAGAGGCTGCATAGGCCTATTTATAGTAATTACAAACTGAATTTACATTTCATTACAAGTGTCTGTCATCTGGATTTTCATTTCATTTGCTGTATATCCGTAAATGTTGCAGGTGGTGTTGGCATTGGATTTGATCTGTCTGACAAAAGTTTCACTTTATTGAAGCATGCGGCATACGTGTCGCTAGAGTATGTGCTTTACAAATCCCGGTAAAAGAGGTGATCTAAATGCTTTATGTAGGATAGCCTAGGTGTAGGCTTTGACTTTTGCTCATTATTTAATGCAAAGAATTTTTATATGTGATAAACTTTAGCTTTAGCCGTTTTCTTTGACTTTGTTGTACTTGTTTCTTGAATTTTTAATTCAAAGAGGCTTGATGTAGTCCGGATGAAAAGTGCCGATAAGTCCCAAAGCAACACGTGGTTGCTTTTGCCGGTATCACGTGGCCGTGGTCGTGAGTACGGGAACTTTGCTTGATAGGGATGCATTTAACACGTATTCTTCTAGATGACTGTTGGAGATCTGCATAAGTGCATCAAGCTACTTTGTGGAAAATTGAGTGGCATTGAATTGCATGCATCTAGACGAAAGGAAGCTTTATTCTTGCAAGGGTGCTGTCATCTCTGTAGTATTTTTTGCTTCATCATTCCAGTTATTATTTCGTATTTCACCATGAAATAACTGGATTAATTCTTCACGAAATTTTTCTGAAATGTCAAAAGAAATATCTTCATAGGCATTGAGGATTTGATTTAATGCATGATGTCCAGATTTAGAAGGAGGCTGTATAACTGTAGTTTGTTCTGCAAGGTCGTCAACAATATAGACTACTCGCCGACCGTCACACCAAACATATCTATATGTGCTTGCAAATTCGAGATGTCCTCTTAAATTGAGAAATCTTTGATATTGATCAGAGGCTGGATCATAATGCTGGAGACGTTCTAAGCTATATTCCCTTGTAGTAACTTCATGAGATTCATACCACTGCGGTGGATAATTAAATAGGAGATTTCATAATCATTTAAAGAAGGAATGAATTTTTTGCAAATTAAATCTCTTTCTTCAAAATTCATGATGCTCCATAATAGATAAGGCTAATAAAACCATATTTCAGATCTTTCTCCCAAACTTGATGAAATTGTGATAAGAAGCTGTCTGTTTGTGACTCCAAGGCTGCGAAGGGCATAGCGCACAACTGCAGGGAGCTGCTGTATTAATTCAAAATCATCTCTGGATAAAGAAAATCTCTGGACTAGGCCTTGCTCAATATAAGAGATGTCTACTACATGTGATGGCAGGAACAACTCGGGAAAACCAGTTGCCCAGCTGATGAATTGAGCTTTGAGCATTAAGCGCTCCTTTATCTAACAAGAAAGAGTTTTTTCTCTTATTCTTGTAGCAATATCAACTGGAAGGGTTGTGTTAACCGTTTCCAGGAGGTTGATTCTGGATGTTTTTTCATTAGGATAAATAGATAACAGTGCTCTTTGATGGATGTTATGACACATTAGAATTTGGGTTTCTAAATCCTTGATATGGGTTACAATTTTGGATAAGGTTTTTCTAGTATTTTTTCTTTTATTGGAAAGGATAGCACTCCAATGAGCATTGATAAGTTCTTGAGAGGTGATGGATACTCCTGGATTGAAAAAAGGAATGGATATTTGTTGGGATGTTGGTCTGGAGGAAGAGCTGGATTCAAGAAGAGGGGCTTTGCTCTTGCTAGAGCTTGACGCCATAATGACAAAGGAACCCTGGATAAGAATGTGAACTAAAACTGAAAATCTGGATTACATTGCAAAATTTGAAATGAAGTTATCAGAGGGATGATGTATTTTATTTGAGACTGGATTTAATTATTCAAATTCAAAAATTAATTCTTCATTATTTATGATAGTTTTAAGGCCTGTAGAATCAATTTGAAAAGGCTGTAACATTAGTAGAATAGGATTTCCAAGGATAACATCATTGTTTAAATCCTTTCCTAGAAAGAAATTTGTCTTTATGTGTATTTCATTTTTACAGACATAAACATAATTTAATTTGTATTTGATAAGGAGTTTTTTATTAGTCGTAGCTAGATTGAGTTTATTTTTTGTTTTTAGATAATATTTTCTCGGGATTAATCCTTCCCTTATGACATTGACATCTGCGCCACTATCAAGTAAGCACAGGGTCTTACTAGAGAATTTTTTGATTTGAATTGTGACTTGGGTTTTCCATTTTTGAAATGGATTTCTGGATAAATAATTTATGAAAATTTTAAAACTATCATCGAAGTTTTCTTGATTTTCAATGTCATTATAGTCTTCATCATTTTCAATTTTTCCTTTATTTTCTTGATAAGTTTTTAGTATGTGAAATTCAAGATTCTCAACTCTTTGTTTGAGGTCTTGAAGTTCAATTAAGTTTTGTTTTAAGAAATTTATTTCCTACCTTTGATTATTAATTTCTTTATGAAGGTCTGGAATTGTCAGGTGAGGAGGAACATTTTGTTCTCTTAATCTGTCTAAAACAGTTTTAATACTAAATTGTTCAGGTAAAGTATGTATTGTAGCTTTCCCTTTTTTATTGCCTTTATTTATAGTCTGGATTTTTTTAAAATATTTATTTTTTAATTCTTCATCTTTAAGATCTTTAAACATTTCTAGCACCAATTCTTCAGGGGCAAAGTGCATGTTTAAGGATAAAGAAGAAGAAGCAGATTCATAATGAATTTCACTATCAAATATTTTGCAATGACATGTATCAGAAGAATGAGAAAAAGAATTGTCTGTATCAGATGTTTCTGAGGGTCCTTTTAAAATAGTTTTGAGTTCTTTTTCTGTTTTAACTTTTAGTTTTGGTCAATCAGGGGCTATATGGCCTTTTTCTTTGCAATTATAGTACTGTATTTCCTTTTGTTTTTGTTTAGGGTAGGAAGAAGGTGGATTTCCTTTCGTATAAAATTTGTTTGATTCTTTATAAGGATTTCGATGAAAGGATTTTTTATGATATCTTCTTGAGGGCATGTAATATCGTGGTGTTGAAAATTGTTTAGATTTTCTTTTTTGATAATTTTTATTTAAATTTTGTTTTTTCTTTTGGCTTGAAGGACTAATTAATGTTTCCATGCCAAATTGATAACAGAAATCACCAAGTTCATATTTACTAAATCTTTTTTGATTTTCAATTTGCCGTTTGAGTTTGATCTCATTGCATAATGAAAAGCTAACTTTATTAATTTTTTGGATTAGATCTCCATATGTATACACGGCATAATTCAAATTTCCATAGTTTTCAGATATCAATTTTTCTCTAACCTTTTCTGCAAAAAGTTTAGGAAGTCCTGATATAAATTTTCTTTCCAGAATTCTAAATTGCTTGAATCGATTGTATAAAGTTTTGATAAGAAAACATCTTTATACCAACGAAAATCAGATAATGTTGGGCATGATAAATTAATTAATTGAGTTTTTAATTTTTCTTCTACATTCATATAATTTCCAACAAAATGTTTAATTATATTGCTAATAAGCATATAAACGGAATCAGGGATCATTTGTCCTTGAGGGGTAATGATAGGATTTCCGGATGGATCTCTTTTTACTGTATTTGGAATAGCTTGTCTTTCTATATCTGATAAATATTTTTCCCACCAGCCATTTAATTGTCCAATAAATCCAAGGACAACTGCATTTGCTGCATGTTTGTGATCATTACCAGCAGCTATGATAGTAGAAGCATATATCATCATTTGCTGGTATACTTGGATGATTTGATATTCAGATAATCCGTCTACACTCCATTCATATTCAAATTTAAGACCATTTAAAGTAGCTTGTTCTTCGAATTGAAGATCAATTGGAGTCGCTCGTGGATAATAATTTTTTGTGTTAGCTGTAGTAACAATTGGTTTTTGTCTTTTAAATATTTTATTGAGTTGTAAAGAGTCTTGATGGTTTTGATCATCTTATTGTTCTTCTTGAGAATTTTCTTCAGAATCTATGACTTCGGAATCGGAGCTAGAATTAGAATTTTTAGAAGTTGAGCCTAAAACATTTATAAAATTTTCAGCTTTTTGATCTTTATTTTCTTGAAGTTTTTTGTTAGTAAAACTGTGTGATAATTGATTAATGAGTTAATCAAAAAATTTTAAAGGTTTCTTTTCTAACTTTATATCCCTTAGGATTTCACCCTGAAAACCTAAAGTTTGTGTCTTAATTACTTTTTGAGAAGAGAATGCTTCATGGATTTTGAAAATAGTTTCCACTTTATCTTCAATTCTATTGGTTTGTTGACCAATAGTATGAAGGTTGATATTTATATGATTATTTTGTTCTAAAACATGACATAAGTCTGATTTGTAAACAAAGTCAGATTTACCTTTATCTCCTTAGATTTTTGCCACATTTTTTATGGGTACGGCTGAAGTATCTTTGTAAATGATTTGATATAGAGGAGGATGTATAGATTCTTTAGTTCTTTGGGGAGAAAAACTGGTTTAAGCTATAATCCATGATGAACTTAATTTTGTTATTATATTTATGGATAAATCTTCAATATTATACCTTTTCTTCATGGCTAAAGCTGTCTGTTTGTGACTCCAAGGCTGCGAAGGGCATAGCGCACAATTGCAGGGAGCTGCTGTATTAATTCAAAATCATCTCTGGATAAAGAAAATCTTTGGACTAGGCCTTGCTCGATATAAGAGATGTCTACTACATGTGATGGCAGGAACAACTCGGGAAAACCAGTTGCCCAGCTGATGAATTGAGCTTTGAGCATTAAGCGCTCCTTTATCTAACAAGAAAGAGTTTTTTCTCTTATTCTTGCAGCAATATCAACTGGAAGGGTTGTGTTAACCTTTTCCAGGAGGTTGATTCTGGATGTTTTTTCATCAGCATAAGTAGATAATAGTGCTTTTTGATGGAGGTTATGGCATATGAGAATTTGGCTTTCTAAATCCTTATTATGGTTTGCAAGTTTGGATAGGGTTTTTCTAGTATTTTTTCTTTTATTGGAAAGGATGGCACTCCAATGAGCATTGATAAGTTCTTGAGAGGTGATGGATACTCCTGGATTGAAAAAAAAATGGTCATTTGTTGGGATGTTGGTCTGGTGGAAGAGCTGGATTCAAGAAGAAGGGCTTTGCTTTTGCTAGAACTTGATGCCATAATGACAAAGGAACCCTGGAGAAGAATGTGAACTTAAAACTGAAAATCTGGATTACATGGCAATATTTGAAATGAAGTCAGCTGAGGGATGATTCGTTTTATTTGAGACTGGATTTAATTATTCAAATTCAAAAATTAATTCTTTATTATTTATGACAGTTTTAAGGCCTATAGAATAAATTTTAACGGCTATAACATTTATAGAAAAGGATTTCCAAGGATAACATCATTGTTCAAATCCTTTCCTAAAAAGAAATTAGTCTTTATGCAAATTTCATTTTTACAGACATTAACATCATTTAATTTGTATTTGATAAGGAGTTTTTTATTAGCCGTAGCTAGATTGAGTTTATTTTTTGTTTTTAGATAATAATTTCTTGGGATTAATCCTTCCCTTATGACATTGAAATCTATGCCACTATCAAGTAAGCACAGGTCTTAATAGAGAATTTTTTGATCTGAATGGTGACTTGGGTTTTCCATTTTTGAAATGAATTTCTGGATAAAGAATTTATGAAAATTTTTAAATTGTCGTCAAAGTTTTCTTGATTTTCAATGTCATTATAGTCTTCGTCATTTTCAATGTTTCCATTATTTTCTTGATAAGTTTTTGGTATGTGAAATTCAAGATTCTCAACTCTTTGTTTGAGGTCTTGAAGTTCAATTAAGTTTTGTTTTAATAAATTTATTTCTTGCCTTTGATTATTAATTTCTTTATGAAGGTCTAGAATTGTCTGGTGAAGAGGAACATTTTGTTCTCGTAATCTGTCTAGTACAGTTTTAATGCTAAATTGTTCAGGTAAAGTTTTTATGTTAGTAGCTTTTCCTTTTTTATTGCCATTATTTATTGTCTGTATTTTTTCAAAGTATTTATTTTTTAATTCTTCATCTTTAATATCTTTAAACATTTCTAGCACCAATTCTTCAGGGGCAGAGAGCATGTTTAAGGATAAAGAAGAAGAAGTAGATTCATACTGAATTTCACTATCAAATATTTTGCAATTATTAAAGTTTGTGGACTCATTCCATCAGTTGATGTAATAAATTGATTAATTTCTTTATTTATCAATAAAATCATGCTTTACTTTCATGAGATGAGTTTGATTTTACTAATTCATGCACATGACCAATACATATGACATAATGGTTAATGAGTTGAACCGAGTCCCATTAGTATATTAGATGTGATATATGTGTATGGATGAGATCCACACGCGGGAGATATATGTCACAAATCTTATACTTAAATAGCTTCACAACCAGTAATGAGACTGGGCATCTTATTTGATAAGGTTGCAGCACTTTGATCACTATGAGATTGTGTGATTTGTCCCGATCTTCAAAATGTCAGATTCTGGATCACGGTGCTGGTACATTGGATGTATTGAAGGACCATGAGATGCACCTTATGGAATTCCGTCTCAATAATAAGGTATGCTCTCATAATTCCCTAGCAATAGGCTCTCAATCCTGAGACATTGATGAACTTAAGTTTCTATCTATTCATTTGCTTTGAGTCACCAATGAGTGAGGCCGACTGTAGGTTAACACCTCGGTGTCTTAGGTATGTGGTAGTAGAACTGTGGGAACGTTGAATGATCAAGATGGAATATATCTCTATTATCCCCTTGTGCCAATTAATGGATTTGTCATTAGTAAGTGCGCACTCATCTTAATTAAGAGTTAATTGGATGGTACTGATGATTACTGTGATTAATTGGGGCTCAAGGATAATAAGATATGGAACTTAGATTGGAAGAGACGGATTTATTCCAATTGATCCATGGATATTGATAGAGGGGCCTACTTGTGGTAATTGGGAAGTTTAGGGTCTTCATTGTAATTTGTTCCTAAGACTGGAGTGCAATTGCATTTATATAGTGGTGTTATTTGCAATTAACTATGGGCCCGGATTGCACATGAGATGTGGGGTCGCGGTGTTCCAGTTGGAGCCAGCTTTCTAAGGAATCCTTAGTGGTCCCCACGCTAGCCCAACTTATTGGAAAATACTAATCCGACTCGAACTCTAAAAAGAAGGGATTAGAAAGGAGAAAGTTGCTTTGGAAGTAAGACTTCTATTTCAATTAGGCAAGAAAGAAATTTGTAAGTTTATAAAATCTCTTGGATGTCCAGAAGAGTCTCTCTTACGCCCAAAACCCTTTCGTGCAAGAGTTGCACGAGTTTCTCTCTCCTTCTCTCTTCTAGTTCCTTGGAGTTTCGAGTTGGGATTTCTCCTAAAGATTCCACCACTCTTCTTGAGAAAAGAAGTCCAATTCGGGTCATAGTGTGGAAGGCTAAGAGGCGTTGAAGAAATCCATTAGAGCACTGCGGATCTCCAAAGGTATGATCTACTTCTGGCATGTCGTAGATTATTATGGATGTTTAGTGCTGGTAGAATATTTATTGTGTACATGGTCACACGATTGAGGGTAATGCATCCTGGATTGGGTTTTGGTCTTATGGATAGTTGATCCCTGTGTCAAGTGGGTCAAAAGTTTTGAAAATCTATCCATGAGACCCACCTGCTTCTAACAATTGGTATCAGAGACATACCTCATCTCTAATCATGGTAGATCAATAATCTTGTTCTAATCTTTGCATGAGATGTGAAGAGGATAGAGCAAGGGCTATGATAGGATCAGTGTTTATTGGGTTTGCTTGCTTTTGTAGTAGATACATGTTTGGAAAGTCACAAAAGGTTTTAATCATGATAGGAGGATAATAAGATGCCATTAGAGGCATACTGAGATCATTAGAGGTGACTGGGGACACCAGGAGCTGAATCTAAAAAAGAACCCAAATTTCTGGGTTCGTCAGGTTGGTTAGTCAAACGGATTACTATGGCAGTAAAGGTCTATTGGCTAACCGTAGAGACTAGATCGGCTAGCCGAACCCAGGCAGAATCATCTTGTTCTTGGTCTGAGTTGTTGTTTTTTTTTTTTTCGGGGGCGCTACCCTCGAGCCCCCGCTGCGTATGGGATCTTGTATCGTAGTGGCAAAATTTTGGCATCTTGTTTTTCCATTATGGTTTGACAACTTGGTTTTGTGAGATGCTTTGTTGTATGAGATACTAACTTGCAGGTGATAATGTCCTCTCCATATGGCCCACATGTTTTTCTTTCCTTTTAATTATTGGTTTATTTGTAGCTAAGTGTAAAGGGCATCATGGTTTCCTTGGTTTCCCATGAAAGGGCAAGGCATGGTGAATTTCCCTATAGCCCTTTTATTTCCATGTTTAGACTACCATGTAAGTCTCATTATAGAGACATAGGAATTTATGTATTTTTAAAATTTGTAAATTCTGGAGATGTTCGAAACAAAGAAGGAAAGAGAAACTAGACTCCTTATCAAAGAGTTTGAAGATTACCAAAAGGCGTTTTGGAGATGCCCAAAGAGTTTGAGAAATCCCAAAGTTTTGGAAAGTCTAGAAGTCCAAGAAGTCTTTTCCGCCTGGGACATGTGGAGGAGAGGACTAGTCTTTTATTACAACACTTTATATTTATGGATGAATGCTTATTTTAGAGTATTTCCATATCTGATCCAAACATAGCAAATTCCAAAATTAGTCGAATCAAATTAATTTTTGGAAAGAGTTCTAATTAGAGTTGGTGGGCCCATGAGATGGATCTATTGGTAACACTAATTTTAGAAATTAGGCTTTCCTTAAAATAACTTGACTTGGAACCAATTATTGGTCTTATCATGAGATGAATTTATAGCTATATTTGATGGACCCATACACCTATAAGGAAATCCTCAACTCTAAAATATTAAGTGGGAGTGGGGCATTTATACATATATACAAATCCCCATGGTTTTCCACCATAGGTCCATTGTAAGGAAAGTATTAGCCTTGCGCCATTTTGAGAATGGCCATTCCCCATGGAGGGCTTGTTTTTATCTGGATACTGGATATGAATCTCCTATGGATAGTGTTGATGAGACGAGGTGGGAGCCCACTCCCCAAGGAGGATATGAGTACTTCATCACTTTCACAGATGATTATTCAAGATATGGTTACATATACCTTATGCACCATAAGTCCGAAGCTTTTGAAAAGTTCAAAGAGTTTCAAGCGGAAGCGGAAAAGCAATTAGGTAAGAGTATCCAGACTCTTCGATCAAATCAAGGAGGGGAATATCTGTTTGCTGATTTTATGGGTTACTTATCAGAAAATGGGATTCTATCCCAGTTGTTTGCTCCTGGTATGCCTCAACAGAATGGAGTAGCAGAAAGAAGGAACCGGACTCTTTTAGATATGATTAGATCTATGCTAAGTTTCTCAAGATTACCTATATCCTTTTGGGGATACGCTTTGGATACTGCAATGTACATACTAAACCTCGTACCATCTAAGTCTATACCTAAGACTCCCGGGGAATTGTGGTCTAGGCTAAAGCCTAGTCCACAACATTTACACATTTGGGGTTGTCCAGTACAAGTGCTCAAGGTTAAGATGGATAAGTTGGAAACGAAGTCGGAAGTATGCACATTTGTAGGATATCCTAAAGGAACTAAAGGTTGGTTATTCTATAATCCCAGAGAACAGAAAGCGCTGATCAGAACCAATGCGGTATTTCTGGAGGAAGATTATAAGATGGACCGGAAATTTTTAGAAAAGGTGATCTTGGAAGAGATTCAGGAGCAATCAATTCCAAATCCAAGTATGACCGAACTTGAGGAAGAACCGCCCTTACCAGACCCAGTAGTTACACCAGTACCTCGTCGTAGTGGGAGGATTTTCAGACCCCCTGACAGGTTCTCATTCTTGGGAGAGTCTTATGAAACAATCCCAAAAGAGCCGGAACAAGATCCCTCTAACTATGATGAAGCAATCAATGACTTAGACTCGGGACGCTGGCAAGATGCTATGAAAGCTAAGATGGAGGCTATGTACTCAAATCAGGTCTGGACACTTGTGGACTTGCCTGCCAATATTAAACCTATTGGGTGCAAGTGGGTCTACAAGAGAAAAAGAGGACCAGATGGAAGAGTGGAGACCTATAAGGCTAGGCTTGTTGCGAAAGGATATACTCAGAAAGAGGGGATCGATTATGAGGAAACCTTCTCACCAGTAGCCATGCTCAAATCCATCCGGATACTCTTATTCATTGCGGCTCATCTCGATTACGAGATTTGGCAAATGGATGTCAAGACGGCGTTTCTCAATGGCCATATTGAGGAAGACATCTATATGGTGCAGCCAGATGGTTTTGTAGCTAAAAACCAGGAGCAAAAAGTTTGCAAGCTACAGAAGTCTATTTATGGACTGAAGCAGGCATCCCGAAGCTGGAATATCCGTTTTGACCAGGCAATCAACTCATTTGGTTTTTGTCAAAATCCGGATGAGTCTTGTGTGTATATGAAAAGTGAAGGTGACAGGGTAGTTTTTCTGGTTTTATATGTCGATGACATCCTTCTCCTCGGGAAAGACATAGGAATGTTGTCAACAGTAAAAGTTTGGTTAGCCAAGACTTTTGATATGAAGGACTTAGGAGAAGCTAGCTACATCCTAGGGATCAAACTCTATCGAGACCGAAAAAATAGGATGATTGGCTTATCCCAAGCTGCATACATAGATAAGGTGCTAGTACGATTTGCAATGCAAGACTCCAAGAAGGGTATCACACCTTTCAGGCATAGAGTGCACCTTTTCAAGGATCAGTGTCCTAAGACACCCGAGGAAAAGGAGCAAATGAGGTTGATACTATGCGCTTCGGCTGTTGGTAGCCTCATGTATGCTATGTTATGTACTTGACCAGATATCTGTTATGTAGCGGGCCTAGTTAGCAGATATCAATCTAATCCAGGACCTGAACATTGGACTGCTGTAAAATGTATTCTCAAATACTTGAGAAAGACTAGAGATTACATGTTGATTTATAGCAGTGATGAGTTGATTCCAATCGGATACACGATTCTGACTTTATGTCAGATAAGGATTCTAGGAAATCCACCTCTGGTTATGTATTTATGCTTGGAGGTAGAGCTATCAGTTGGAGGAGTATAAAACAAGAATGTACCGCTGATTCAACCTCGAAGGTTGAATATGTAGCAGCTTGTGAAGCAGCTAAGGAAGCAGTATGGCTTAAAAGATTCCTTTTGGAACTTGGGGTGGTACCTTTGGTACGATAGCCACTCACAGTTTACTGTGACAGTAGTGGGGCAGTCGCTCAGTCAAAGGAACCCAAAAGCCATAAAAGCCAAAAGCATGTACAGAGGAAGTATCACTTAGTAAGAGAGATTGTGCAGAGAGGTGATATTGCTATTACCAAGATAGCCTCTGCGGACAATTTGGCAGATCCCTTTACTAAGCCTTTGACTACCAAAGTCTTTGAGCAGCATGTAGAAGGGATGAGCATGAGATGCAACACTGACTAGCATTGAGCCCAAGTGGGAGATTATTAGATTTTGTGGACTCAATCCATCAGTTGATGTAATAAATTGATTAATTTCTATATTTATCAATAAAATCATGCTTTCCTTTCATGAGATGAGTGTTATTTTACTAATTCATGCACATGACCAATACATATGACATAATGGTTCAGGAGTTGAACCGGGTCCCATTAGTATATTAGATGTGATATATGTGCATGGAGGAGATCCACACGCGGGAGATATATGTCACAAATCTTATATTTAAATAGCTTCACAACCAGTAATGAGACTGGGCATCTTATTTGATAAGGTTGCAGCACTTTGATCACTATGAGATTGTGTGATTTGTCCCGATCTTCAAAATGTCAGATTCTGGATCACGGTGCTGGTACATTGGATGTATTGAAGGACCATGAGATGCACCTTATGGAATTCCGTCTCAATAATAAGGTATGCTCTCATAATTCCCTAGCAATAGGCTCTCAATCCTGAGAAATTGATGAACTTAAGTTTCTATCTATTCATTTGCTTTGAGTCACCAATGAGTGAGGCCGACTGTAGGTTAACACCTTGGTGTCTTGGGTATGTGGTAGTAGAACTGTGGGAACGTTGAATGATCAAGATGGAATCTATCTCTATTATCCCCTTGTGCCAATTAATGGATTTGTCATTAGTAAGTGCGCACCCATCTTAATTAAGAGTTAATTGGATGGTACTGCTGATTACTGTGATTAATTGGGGCTCAAGGATAATAAGATGTGGAACTTAGATTGGAAGAGACAGATTTATTCCAATTGATCCACGGATATTGATAGAGGGGCCTACTTGTGGTAATTGAGAAGTTTAGTGTCTTCACTGTAATTTATTCCTAAGACTGGAGTGCGATTACATTTATATAGTGTTGTTATTTGCAATTAACTGTGGGCCCGGATTGCACATGAGATGTGGGGTCGCGGTGTTCCAGTTGGAACCAGCTTTCTAAGGAATCCCTAGTAGTCCCCATGCTAGCCCAAGTTATTGGAAAATACTAACCTGACTCGAACTCTAGAAAGAAGGGATTAGAAAGGAGAAAGTTGCTTTGGAAGTAAGACTTCTATTTTAATTAGGCAAGGAAGAGATTTGTAAGTTTATAAAATCTCTTGGACGTCCAAAAGAGTCTCTCTCACACCCAAAACCCTTTTGTGCAAGAGTTGCACGAGTTTCTCTCTCCTTCTCTCTTCTAGTTCCTTGGAGTTTCGAGTTGGGATTTCTCCTGAAGATTCTACCACTCTTCTTGAGAAAAGAAGTCCAATTCGGGTCATAGCGTGGAAGGCTAAAAGGTGTTGAAGAAATCCATTAGAGCACTGCGGATCTCCAAAGGTATGATCTACTTCTTGCATGTCGTAGATTATTATGGATGTTTAGTGCTGGTAGAATATTTACTGTACATGGTCACGAGATTGAGGGTAATGCATCCTGGATTGGGTTTTGGTCTTATGGATAGTTGATCCCTGTGTCAAGTGGGTCAAAAGTTTTGAAAATCTATCCACGAGACCCACCTACTTCCAACAGCAATGACATGTATCAGAAGAATGAGAAAAAGAATTGTCTGTATCAGATGTTTCTGAGGGTCCTTTTAAAATAGTTTTGAGTTCTTTTTCTATTTTAACTTTTAGTTTTGGGCAATCAGGGGCTATAAGGCCTTTTTTGTAATTATAGCACTGTATTTCTTTTTGTTTTTGTTTAGGGTAGGAAGAAGGTGGATTTCCTTTCGTATAAAATTTGTTTGATTCTTTATAAGGATTTCGATAAAAGGATTTTTTATGATATCTTCTAGAGGGCATGTAATATCGTGGTGTTAAAAATTGTTTAGATTTTCTTTTTTGATAATTTCTATTTAAATTTTGTTTTTTCTTTTGGCTTGAAGGACTAATTAATGTTTCCATGGCATAATTCAAATTTCCATAATTTTCGGATATTAACTCTTCTCTAACCTTTTCTGCAAAAAGTTTAGGAAGACCTGATATAAACTTTTCTTTCCAGAATTCGGAATTACTTGAATCAATTGTATAAAGTTTTGATAGGAAAAAATCTTTATACCAACGAAAATCAGATAATGTTGGGCATGATAAATTAATTAATTGAGTTTTTAATTTTTCTTCCACATTCATATAATTTCCAACAAAATGTTTAATTATATTGCTAATAAGCATATAAACGGAATCAGGGATCATTTGTCCTTGAGGGGTAATGATAGGATTTCCGGATGGATCTCTTTTTACTGCATTTAGAATAGCTTGTCTTTTTATGTCTGATAAATATTTTTCCCACCAGCCATTTAATTGTCCAGTAAATCCAAGGACAACTGCATTTGCTGCATGTTTGTGATCATTACCGGTAGCTATGATAGTAGAAGCATATATCATCATTTGCTGGCATACTTGGATGATTTGATTTTCAGATAATCCGTTTACACTCCATTCATATATTGATGAGCTTTCAAATTTAAGACCATTTAAAGTAGCTTGTTCTTCGAATTGAAGATCAAATGGAGTCGGTCGTGGATAATAATTTTTTTTTTTAGCTGTAGTAACAATTGGTCTTTGTCTTTTAAATATTTTATTGAGTTATAGAGAGTCTTGATGGTTTTGATCATCTTGATGTTCTTCTTGAGAATTTTCTTCAGAATCTATGGCTTTGGAATCAGAGCCAGAATTAGAATTTTTAGAAGTTGAGCCTAAAACACTTATAGAATTTTCAGCTTTTTAATCTTTATTTTCTTAAAGTTTTATGTTAGTAAAACTGTGTGATTATTGATTAATGAGTTCATCAAAAAATTTTAAAGGTTTTTTTTCTAACTTTATATCCCTTAGGATTTCACCCTGAAAACCTAAAGTTTGTGTCTTAATTACTTTTTGAGAAGATGATGCTTCGTGGATTTTGAAAATAGATTCTAGTTTTTCTTCAATTCTATTGGTTTGTTGACCAATAGTATGAAGGTTGATATTTGTATAATTATTTTGTTCTAGAACATGACATAAGTCTAATTTGTAAACAAAGTCAGATTTTCCTTTATCTCCTTGGATTTTTGCAACATCTTTTATGGGTACGGTTGAGGTGTCTTTATAAATAATTTGATGTAAGGGTGGTTGTATAGATTCTTCAGTTCTTTGGGGAGAAGAACTGGTTGAAGCTATAATCCATGATGAACTTAATTTTGTTATCATATTTATGGATAAATCTTCAATATTATACCTTTTCTTCATGGCTAATTTAAGCCAATCAAAGAAATAAATGTTTCTTTCATTATCATACATATATTTGTACCATTTTTCTTTTAAGAAGTCTTTATGTTCTGGCGAAATATATTTAAAGAGCGATTTTGTCAAAGGATGTGCAGCTAAATTCTTTTTTAACATTTCTTTATCAACTTCAAAACTTTCAAGAACATTTATATTGAAATCGGATTCTGAAGGATTGTATGTATGGGATGGAGAAGCTTGATAAGAAGGATAAACGAGTCCTATGGGCCTCAAATCTATATGAGGTGGTTCCTGTATGGAAGAGCCTACAACAGAAGGAGGATGAGAATAAGACTTTTTAGAGGGTTGATAAACTGTAGGAGTTGTATTTCGAAAATCTGTTTGGAAATTTATTTCAACACTTCCATCTTCATGTTCAATTACTGTTTCTATGTCTTGATTTTCTTTAGATTTTGCTGGTTGAGCAATTTCAAAAAGGCATTTACCTAATAAATTGATATCATTCCACTGTATGAGTTTGGGAATATTAACTTTTTTTTTTAAATTGGTTTGGAATAAGGTAGTCATACCTTTAGCTTGATTTGAATAGGTTATGCCTGGGACCACTGAATTCGTGAGTTTATAATAAACTCTATAAACGAGGGCGAGATTTTGATTATGAGGATTCATATCAAAACCTTTTGTCTGGATGGCTAAAGTGAGGGCTTCATGTGCACCTGGATCTGTCAGAAAAACAGAGAAATTGGGAAAACAGTTGAAGAAAATAGGGCTATTAGCCAAACTTGATTCAACCATTCCTATTAATGAATCACTGAATTTTTTATGTCTTGTATCTTGGACATAGATGAGAGCTTCTGTTCTAAGTCCAAGTTTTGTTAAAGGCTTTATAGTAACTTGCACCAAGCCAAAATGGATATAATTATATGTTTTGGCATATTCTTTTATTTCATGGGGCTTAATTAAAGAAAGATGCTGAATATTACTAGTAATAGATTCAGTTCGTTCAATAGTTTTTATTTTACAACTAGATTTTAATTGAAAACTTCCCACTTTATAAATTTCATGTTTTTGAACAGTTGGAATTGTCCAGTCACAAATAACATGATCTAAATCATCATAGCTAATTTCTTTACTATTTTTAATAGACATGGAAGATAAGGAATTTAATGATGAGGAAGAAGAAAGTACAATCTTCTTAATAAGCTTAGCCATAATTTGTATTACCGAGTTATTTTAACCAAATCTGCCACGAGTATCTAACACTTTGAGGATTTACACACCAACAACACGCCTTAAAACGCCTTCACACGGCTGACAACGGCGATAACAATGGCTACCTCTGCGCTCCGAGCGGAATATGATTAAAATTTCTCAATAATAACAAACACGCAACTAAGTATTAACACTTTTGACTCTCTTACTTCTGAATCAGCAATTCCTTAATCAACAACCATAAAGCACAACATAACCAAAATAAGTGAAGAAATACTCACAAAGCAACTTTATTGATAATCAAAACTGATTACAAGTGGACTTGATGACACACTCCCGAGGGCCAACTTGGCTCTGATACCAAAATGGGACGGAAGGGTGGAGGGTGTATGGGAAGAGATGGATGGACTGAATTTTTGGATAGGACTGGTTTCCAACTGTTGCCTTGACAAGCAGCTGGACATGTCTATTTATAGTTTGTTCAAACTGAATTTACAATTCATTACAACATAATTTTGTCTGTGTATACATTTCATTTACTGTATGCTGGTAAGCTGCTGCATGTGGTATTATTGCTGGATTCCAGGTGTCTGGATTGAATCATCAAGACAGCATAGGTGTTATGTTTCCGTACTGGTATGGATATACATTGTAACACTAGTAGAGATCCAAACTTGTTTTTAATGGATAACCTTTTTGATGCGTAGCAAGCTGCATTTGTTGACATTTTCTTTTTCAAAGAACCTTTGAACCGTGGTAAGCTTCTCATCTTCGTGAATAGGGATGTCCTTGTTTCGTACTTTCTAGAAAAAGACGCTTTACGGCAATGGTGGTGATGGAAACGTAGATAAGTGCACCACGTGACTACGTGGTCTTCTTTTGGAAGCTTTGTGATAAGGATGCAGTAATTATTTCACTGGATAACAGGTGTTAATATCGGAAGCTTTATTCGGGCACAAATTCTTTCATTTATTCATCCTCTTTATCTTCATCTTTATCTTCATCAGTCCAGTTATTATTTTGCTTTTCTCCATGAAATAACTGGATTAATGCTTCACGAGACTTTTCAGAATTGTCAAAAGAAATATCTTCATAGGCATTGAGGATTTGATTTAATTCATTATGTCCAGATTTAGAAGGATGCTGTATGACTGTAGTTTGTTCTGCAAGGTCGTCAGCAATGCAAACTTCTCGCCGACCGTCACACCAAACATATCGATATGTGCTTGCAAATTCAAGATGTCCTCTTAGATTGAGAAATCTTTGATACTGATTAGAGGCTAGATCATATTGCTGGAGACGTTCTAGGCTATATGCTCTTGTAGCAACTTCATGAGATTCATACCATTGAGGTGGATAATTAAAAAGAAGATGTTCGTGATCATGTAAAGAAGAACTGCATTTCTTGCAAATTAAGTCTCCTTCTTCAAATTGCATGATGCTCCATAATTGATAAGGCTGATAAAACCGTATTTCAGATCTTTCTCCCGAACTTGATGAAATTGTCATAAGAAGCTGTCTGTTTGTGACTCCAAGACTACGAAGGGCATGGCGCACAATTGCAGGGAGCTGCTGTATTAATTCAAAATCATCTCTGGATAAAGAAAATCTTTGGACTAGGCCTTGCGCGATATAAGAGATGTCTACTGCATGTGATGGCAGGAACAACCTGGGAAAACCAGTTGCCCAGCTGATATATTGCGCTTTGAACATTAAGCACTCCTTTATCTAACAAGAAAGAGTTTTTTCTCTTATCCTTATCAGAGGGATGATGTATTTTATTTGAGACTGGATTTAATTATTCAAATTCAAAAATTAATTCTTCATTATTTATGATAGTTTTAAGGCCTGTAGAATCAATTTGAAAAGGCTGTAACATTAGTAGAATAGGATTTCCAAGGATAACATCATTGTTTAAATCCTTTCCTAGAAAGAAATTTGTCTTTATGTGTATTTCATTTTTACAGACATAAACATCATTTAATTTGTATTTGATAAGGAGTTTTTTATTAGCCGTAGCTAGATTGAGTTTATTTTTTGTTTTTAGATAATATTTTCTTGGGATTAATCCTTCCCTTATGACATTGACATCTGTGCCACTATCAAGTAAGCACAGGGTCTTAATAGAGAACTTTTTTATCTGAATGGTGACTTGGGTTTTCCATTTTTGAAATGGATTTCTGGATAAAGAATTTATGAAATTTTTTAAACTATCGTCAAAGTTTTCTTGATTTTCAATGTCATTATACTCTTCGTCATTTTCAAAGTTTCCATTATTTTCTTGATAAGGTTTTAGTATGTGAAATTCAAGATTCTCAACTCTTTGTTTGAGGTCTTGAAGTTCAATTAAGTTTTGTTTTAAGAAATTTATTTCTTGCATTTGATTATTAATTTCTTTATGAAGGTCTGGAATTGTCAGGTGAGGAGGAACATTTTGTTCTTGTAATCTGTTTAATACAGTTTTAATGCTAAATTGTTTAGGGAGAGTATGTGTGGTAGCTTTTCCTTTTTATTGCCTTTATTTATGGTCTGGATTTTTTCAAAATCTTTATTTTTTAATTCTTCATCTTTAATATCTTTAAACATTTCTAATACCAATTCTTCTGGGGCAGAGAGCATGTTTAAGGATAAAGAAGAAGAGGCAGATTCATACTGAATTTCATTATCAAATATTTCGCAATGACATGTATCAGAAGAATTGTCTGTATCTGATGTTACTGAGGATCCTTTTAAAATAGTTTTTAATTCTTTTTCGGTTTTAACCTTTAATTGTGGGCAATCAGGGGCTATATGGCCTTTTTCTTTTCAATTATAGCACTGTATTTCTTTTTGTTTTTGTTTAGGGTAGGAAGAAGATGGTTTTTCTTTTGTATAAGATTTGTTTGATTCTTTATAAGGATTTCGATGAAAGGATTTTTTTTGATATCTTCTTGAGGGCATGTAATATCATGGTGTTGAAAATTGTTTAGATTTTCTTTTTTGATAATTTCTAGTTATATTTTGCTTTTTCTTTTGGCTTGAAGGACTAATTAATGTGTCCTTACCAAATTGATAACAGAAATCACCAAGTTCATATTTACTGATTCTTTTTTTATTTTCAATTTGCGGTTTGAGTTTGATCTCATTACATAATGAAAAGCCAACTTTATTAATTTTTTGGATTAAATCTCTATAGGCATACATGGCATAATTTAAATTTCCATAATTTTCAGATATCAATTCTTCTCTAACTTTTTCTACAAAAAGTTTAGGAAGTCCTGATATAAATTTTTCTTTCCAGAATTCTGAATTGCTTGAATCAATTGTATAAAGTTTTGATAAGAAAACATCTTTATACCAACGAAAATCAGATAATGTTGGGCATGATAAATTAATTAATTGAGTTCTTAATTTTTCTTCTACATTCATATAATTTCCAACAAAATGTTTAATTATATTGCTAATAAACATATAAATGGAATCAGGGATCATTTGTCCTTGAGGGGTAATGATAGGATTTCTGGATGGATCTCTTTTTACTGCATTTAGAATAGCTTGTCTTTCTATATCTAATAAATATTTTTCCCACCCGCCATTTAATTGTCCAGTAAATCTAAGGACAACTGCATTTGCTGTATGTTTGTGATCATTACTGATGAGTCTTTAAAAATACATATTTTCATACACATTTTGATTTAAGGACTTATTAACTTGAAAGAGCCTCATTTAGTGTGATATAATGGGTTAATTCATTTTAAATTCATTTTTATATTTTTTTGCATAAATTGCTTAAAAATCATACTTTTTGCATAAATTCATGAAACCTGCTATTTTTGGAAAGTCTATTTATGGAAAGTTTCGTGAAAATAATTTTTCTCATGAAATAAATTGAATTCTCTTCATCATTAGTTCATTCATACAAAATCATGAAGAATGATGTACATTTTTATTATCATTTCATGAGAAATGGGCCCACATTCATACATATGTGATGTTAGGGGTAAAATTGTCTTTTCACATGAATTCACGTCTGTTTTGTAGGAAATTGATTATATGGGTCCCATTTGTAAAGAATTGAGGCAAGGAATTGATTTTTAAGAGAAAGGAGACCAGAATTGAAAAGAAAAGGAAATTGGAAGAAAATTGTAAAAAGTCGACTTCATGGTCCCACACATACATGCACATGTGTGGGGCACACTTGTAAAACATCCAAGATGGGGTCCATTTATTTATTGCACATTTTCAAGAGATTTTAAAGAGAATTTGAAGAATATATCATCAAAGATGGACAAGGAAAGCCACATAGGAGTTCTTTTTGGAGAAGGAGAAGATCTCTTCAAGTTAGAAGCCAACAAGGAGAACTTTCCAAAAAAGGAAAGTTGACGATGCAAAGAGATAAAAGGGGAAGTTTTACACCTTATGTGGGCCAATTTTGATTCTAAGCGAGGATTCTTATCCCTATTTCATCTCTCAAAAGATCTTAATGCAAGGTGGCAATGACAAAGAAGGAAAGAAGCATCCAAGAGGGACTTCTAGACAAAGCAAGCAAGGAAAGAAGAGAAAAATAAAAAGAAAAGAATCCCCAAGGATATCGCACGTCCAAAGCATTGTTTGGAGCCCTGGTTCTTTCAATTTTTTAATTATTTTTAATATTTTAAAGTTTGAGAAGGAGTAGGATTTGAAAAAGTATAAATAGGGCACCCTTCTCCCATATTCTTCATGGAAGAATTACTCACCTCCCACCTCTAGATTTCTTCATCCATCTCTCCCTCTCTTGTCTCTACATCTCAAGTCATCAAGGAGGCTTAGCCCTAAAGCCACACCACCAACCTTGAAGTGTCAACTAGAAGGAGGAATTCTCATCCATCCTAGTATGTAATTGTTTGCTTTTTATTTCCAATCTTTTGTAAAACAATTTCATGCTAGTAAAGTTTGTTTCTTTTCAATTGTTCTTGTCTTTGATTTTGTGGTGTTCATAATTTTAGTCTTGTTTGTGATTGGGTTAATTTTTGTTCTTGTTTAAATATTGGGATAGAATTGGAATCACAACTAGTAACCCATCTTAGTAACCTTTTTAATATATTTTGTCTCTTTGGATACATTGTATGTTTGGAGGCAATGTAAGATGGAGTTAAAGAGGTTTGAGTGAAAAAAGATTGGAGGCCAATTCTGAAATTTATTTCTACATGGAATGGAAATTTGTTATTCTTACTTAGATTGACGACCTAAGATGAAGAATAAGACCCTAAGACAACACTGCTAATCTATTTTAGCCCAAATTAAGATAAGAAATTGAAAGAGCAATCTACCGCCTTTGACTTCAGTTGTTTACCACCTTTGACTTCAATTACACCGCCTTTGACTTCCTGCAATTTTTATTTTCTTTCATTGCACTTTTAATTTTAAATTTCTACAATTTTATTTTCCTGCACTTCTATTTTATTTTCTGCACTTTTGTTATTTTTCTTGTTATATCCACATTGATTTTAAGTTTTGTTTTTGCATAGTTTGATGGTTGGATTAGGAATCATTACATATTTTCTTATCATAAGATTTTGTGCATATTTAAGTTGATGAAAATTAAGCCTTCAGATCTGAATCTAATGATTAAATTCGGACTCAATATATAAACAGCACAACTCAAAATAGTTTCAGCAAACTGTAGAAACAGTTTTTGACAAAAAGTTCGAAGTGGGAAGACCAGTTGAATCACAATATTTTTCTTTGAAACTTGAGAAAATTAAAGTTTAGGATGTGGTCTTTCATTCTCCAAAATTTCAGATCAAAATAATTTCGGAAGGTTTGTGAACCAGAGGCTTAAACTTTGTCAATTAGTCAACCTGAATCAGAATTCCTGCACAGAATTTTGCAAAGTTGTCATATTCATGCATTCATAACTTTTTTGTTTTAGATCCTTTTTTAATTCCGTTTTTTTTTTTGTTAGTTTCTTGCATCAGTAGAGCATAAATTGCAGCCATTAAATTTAGATTTAGGATGCATTAGAATAGTTCAAATCATGCATAAAATTTGCATCAACATACTAGTTTTTCATACTTAGAATTTTTCAGCATCTCATGGCATGCATTGCATTACTAATTTTACTAACTTTCTAATTTTAATTTTGTTTCTAGTTTTATTTTTTTGACTGTTTTAGTTAATTTTCAAAATTAAATATCTTTCTAAACTTATTTTAATTGAAGGTTTTAAATTGGAAAGTTTACTAGTTTTGAAAATTCTAACTTAGAAAAGTTTTTAACTTTTGTTTATTTTGTTTTTAACATTGTTTAGTTTAGTAAGACTCTAATTTTAGTATTTATTTTTGGAATTTCTAACTTGTGTTTTAGTTTTGCAGCAATTTTAGTTTTATTTTAGGAATTTTTAGATTTAGGAAAGTTTTTTTCATGGTTTGTAACTAATTTAATTTTGGTAAGTAGGACACTTGTATTTGTTAGATTTTAATTAGGTTACTTTTAGATTTTTATTTTAAGGCAAGTCAAGTTGAAAAAAAAATACCTTAAACACATTGCTCCCTGAGGATCGACCTGGTCTCACCAGTTTTATTACTACATCGCGGTTCTGCACTTGGAACTCACGATCAAGTTTTTGGCGCCGTTGCCGAGGAGCGCCGTTTAAGGTAACTTTTCTAACTTTCCTTATTTACATTGCTTGTGGGTGTGGTTTAATTTTGGCATCTTGCCAGAAATAGGAGGACATGCATGGAATGATAAGTCGCCTTAATTTGGAATATGAATGTGCATGGAATGCTCGAAAGTACACATCACTGCTATTTTTAGAAACTTTCTAAAATTAAGAAAAGTTGCTATTTTTCAACTTGTCTCAACTTCTTTTGGGAAGAAAGTATACCAAAAGTGATCTAATCATTGTCCTTAATCTTCTCGGTGTCTACGGAAGCCTTTGCCCCTGTAGTGCACGATAGCTTGTCTGTTCAGGAAACTGGTCCTTCAAACAGGTCCATCTGTGACTCTACCACTTCCTGGTGGCTTACCTGGCCGAGTTTGTTTCTTAGGACCAGATTGGAGACCTTGAGGAAACTTTTCAACCTTAAGGAGTTGCTTAGACGTCTTTTTTTCTAACTTAAGTTTTTATCATTTTTTCAAAAAAAAAAAAAGAACAAGTGATTCCAAAAATGGATTGGTGGAAATCCACAAACATGAGGAGACTTAACAATGGGCAAATCAATAGGAATAGAACCAATGCTGATGGCCCCCCAAAGTCTTGGCGTGCCTTGTGTGAATAAGAAAGAATTGCAAAGTTACATCTAAGAAATTGTTTAGCTAGATCTTATGAATGGGAATGGGCCAATCACTATGATCATTGTTACAATGAGGAATTTATGGAAAAGTTTAATGGAATGATTAGGTAAGATGATCAACTAATAAGGGTCTCGTATGATTACCCACACCCCACACAATCATTCACTCATTCTAATATGGATGTGGGATTTCCATGGTGGGCTGAATCAAATCAATGGCATTACCATAATGAAATGGATAACATGTGTGGTCCAAATTGGGATGATCACTCACTAAACAATTGGCGTAATGGGCCCAATATGGATCATGTCTCTTCTTCCCAAGAATTTACTCTGGCTGGGTCGTATGACTATCCCTCACAGGATACATCATATGTACCCCCTTCTTCTCCCTGGTCATATGCACCTCATAATCCCTCTCCACCTGAATGGTCATATGAACCACCACCAACCCTGAAAAATTCTTTGGAAGATACTTTAGCCAAATTGGTTGAGTTCACACAAAATACCATGCAAACCATACAAAAAAAATGAACACAACATGAAAAGCCTAATGACTTCGATTAATCAAACAAGGCTTGAAATGAGAAAACAAAATGCCACCGTTGGCATTAAAGATGATCCTACATTCATTAAAGACCTCGTAGATATGGATCACACAAACACACAGTGGATATCCAAGGGTGTACATGAGTACATGGATGATGGGATGCATGAACCAATTGAGGAATCACATGAGCCTGTGTGCCCCACTTTTCCTGAGTACCGGCCATTCCACTTCATTAAAAAGGAATCTATGCCCTTTTACATAAATCCTTTCTATGATTCAGATTCCTCTGATGAATTTGGCATTGCAGTCTTTCACAAATTTGATGTTCCTATAAATGAGGAAACTGCAAATGAACCTACTGAACCTCAAAAGGGAGATTACAGTTGGGAGGATGACCCCATTTTTCAAATTTCTGAGATGGATAATCTGGAATCTTTGGAATCATGTACTGACTTCTTTATGAAATCTGATGATCCAACCCTTAGAGAAATTGCCCTCGCATTTCTTGACCCTCAATGTTATTCAGAAAAACTTGTAAAATTAGAGAATAGTGATCCTATTCAGAGACCAAAGTCTGATAATTTGGAATCCTTTAAGCTTGTGCCTAAACAGACTATGGAAATCAATTTAAAAGAATTTGTGGCACGCAAGGACCTAGGGCCACCTAGCTGTTCATTGCATCCTCTCTTCTCTTTCAAATATCCATTTTTAAGGGAGGAGGAAGAAATTTTCTTTATGGTCCCTTCTTCACACAGTCTACAAAAATATGCAGTCCTCATGGTTTCATCTCTTTCTGTGCTTCTTGTAAACTGTGTGGAGGAAATTTTCATTTGGGATCCGGGTGGACTCATGATTTCGAATCCAGTAGTGTAGGTTTTTGTTTCTTTTCTTTTTAGAGTAGATATTTCCTTTTAGAGTAGCTTTTTGTCTTTTTGTTCTTGTTTTTCTGTTTTGTCTAACTTTGGACAGAGAGCAACTCGAACACATCTTCAAGTGACTTTTTCTCTCTCCTCTCATTTACATTTATATTTCCTCATGTTATTTTTACAGTTCTGCGTTGCTTGCATAAACATCGAGGACGATATTCATCTTAGGATGGGGGGTGGGAACAAGCACGCTTGTCCAATTTTAGACAAATTTTTTTTTGATTTTTCTATCACTTTTATCATTTTAGTCAGTTTTTAATGATTTTAGTTTTTTTTAAAACAAAAAAATTAGTACAGGAAATTTTTTTTTCGTTGGTATTTATTTTTCATTTTGGAAAAGAAAATTTTTAAAAGAATTGAAGCGATTTGAAGATATATAGAAATATGGAATTTTGACACTTTTGGAAGGAAGTAAAAAGAAACTTTGCATTTTCTAAGGAGAAAACCTATCAGAAGATTACCAAAACTTGCTCTTCACATACATACGCGTATACATTTTTCGAAATTTTGGATATGAAGCTTTGATGCTGTTTGTTTTTGGAATTTTTTTGGAGAATACAATGTGAACTTGAAATTTAGTTTGTAGAATATTTTTGTTTCCTAGTTCATTTTTAGAACCAAAATGAATTAATTCGAGTGAAATGAGAATTGCCACCTAGTGTTTACTTTGGTTAAAGAAAAAGAAGAAAAAAGAGTGAAAATAAAAGAGAGCATATAATGAGCAATTTATGACTAGTTTGGGTTCGTAGCCTTTTTAGCTCGAGCTAGTAAGCCCGGAGGGATATTTCCATATCTAGTGCCCTAAAGCCATCTGGTTTGGGAGTCATTGGCCTAACGCTCACTACATGGGTTAATTAGAAAGCTTAAGGGACCTAAACATTGCACAGTCATAGGAAGGAAAAGAAAAGAAAAAGAAAATAAAGATGAATTATGGCCCAACGAGTGTCCGTAGAAATTTTCAAGGGATATGTGCGGAAAAGCATAAGGACTAAGTTTGCTCCTTAGATCCCAACTTTTGCTATATCATATGAACTTGGAAAATTCTACGTTGGAAAAAGTAAGAGAGTGAAGAGTGTCCGTAAGAGTTTGCAAGGGAGTATGTGCGGGGAAGGACAAGGACTAGATTTGCTCTCTGGATTCTAACTTTCTTATATTGTATGAACTTGGGAACTCTTGCGTCGGAAAAAGATAGTGAGAGAAAAAGAGGCCAACCGAAGTAAATAGTAAAGTGACAGCTATCTTAGTAACTCTGAGAGGAAATTTCTTTTTACTAAATTTCAGGGGATCAGATTATTTGAAGGAAAAATTCTATTTTTGCAGCATTATTGTAGAATATCCGAAATAGGTTTTTGATGTATACAATTTCCCACAGTGCACGCAAGTTGGTTTGAATTTAAGAAAGTTTTTGAGAATAGAATTGTGGACTGGACTTTGAAAAGTTTGAAAGTGTAATTATTCCAGATTTCAACAATATCTGATATGAGTGAATTTTCTTTTGGGAAATTTCTTTTCTCCTTTACTTTTGTTTATTTATTTTTCCTTAAAAAAAGAGAAGAGAATTTTGTGGGTATATTCACTACAAACCCTCACGAGGCATAACTCGTCCGCTAGGGGGAACCTAGGGGTTTAAGGGCTTGCTGCATACTCTAAATGCAGTCGAGAGTGCCAGCAAAAATGGTGTTGCATTCATGTTTAATTTTATTGCATTGCATTAGTTTAAGATTAGATTAGGTTAGGATGGAAGCCTCATATTTTATCGCATTTTTTTTTGCGAAGGACTAGCAAAACGCTGGTTGGGGGGTGTGACGAGTCTTTAAAAATACATATTTTCATACACATTTTGACCCATTTTAAGGACTGATTAACTTGAAAGAGCCTCATTTAGTGTGATATAATGGGTTAATTCATTTTAAATTTATTTTTATATTTTTCTGCATAAATTGCTTAAAAATCATACTTTTTGCATAAATTCATGAAACCTGCTATTTTTGGAAAGTCTATTTATGGAAAGTTTCGTGAAAATAATTTTTCTCATGAAATAAATTGAATTCTCTTCATCATTAGTTCATTCATACAAAATCATGAAGAATGATGTACATTTTTATTATCATTTCATGAGAAATGGGCCCACATTCATACATATGTGATGTTAGGGGTAAAATTGTCTTTTCACATGAATTCACGTCTGTTTTGTAGGAAATTGATTATATGGGTCCCATTTGTAAAGAATTGAGGCAAGGAATTGATTTTTAAGAGAAAGGAGACCAGAATTGAAGAGAAAAGGAAATTGGAAGAAAATTGTAAAAAGTTGGCTTCATGGTCCCACACATACATGCACATGTGTGGGGCACACTTGTAAAACATCCAAGATGGGGTCCATTTATTCGTTGCACATTTTCAAGAGATTTTGAAGAGAATTTGAAGAATATATCATCAAAGATGGACAAGGAAAGCCACATAGGAGTTCTTTTTGGAGAAGGAGAAGATCTCTTCAAGTTAGAAGCCAACAAGGAGAACTTTCCAAAAAAGGAAAGTTGACGATGCAAAGAGATAAAAGGGGAAGTTCTACACCTTATGTGGGCCAATTTTGATTTTAAGAGAGGATTCTTATCCTTATTTCATCTCTCAAAAGATCTTAATGCAAGGTGGCAATGACAAAGAAGGAAAGAAGCATCCAAGAGGGACTTCTAGACAAAGCAAGCAAGGAAAGAAGAGAAAAATAAAAAGAAAAGAATCCCCAAGGATATTGCACGTCCAAAGCATTGTTTGGAGCCCTTGTTCTTTCAATTTTTTAATTAATTTTAATATTTTAACGTTTGAGAAGGAGTAGGATTTGAAAAAGTATAAATAGGGCACCCTTCTCCCATATTCTTCATGGAAGAATTACCCACCTCCCACCTCTAGATTTCTTCATCCATCTCTCCCTCTCTTGTCTCTACATCTCAAGTCATCAAGGAGGCTTAGCCCTAAAGCCACACCACCAACCTTGAAGTGTCAACTAGAAGGAGGAATTCTCATCCATCCTAGTATGTAATTGTTTGCTTTTTATTTCCAATCTTTTGTAAAACAATTTCATGCTAGTAAAGTTTGTTTCTTTTCAATTGTTCTTGTCTTTGATTTTGTGGTGTTCATAATTTTAGTCTTGTTTGTGATTGGGTTAATTTTTGTTCTTGTTTAAATATTGGGATAGAATTGGAATCACAACTAGTAACCCATCTTAGTAACCTTTTTAATATATTTTGTCTCTTTGGATACATTGTATGTTTGGAGGCAATGTAAGATGGAGTTAAAGAGGTTTGAGTGAAAAAAGATTGGAGGCCAATTCTGAAATTTATTTCTACATGGAATGGAAATTTGTTATTCTTACTTAGATTGACGACCTAAGATGAAGAATAAGACCCTAAGACAACACTGCTAATCTATTTTAGCCCAAATTAAGATAAGAAATTGAAAGAGCAATCTACCGCCTTTGACTTCAGTTGTTTACCACCTTTGACTTCAATTATACCGCCTTTGACTTCCTGCAATTTTTATTTTCTTTCATTGCACTTTTAATTTTAAATTTCTACAATTTTATTTTCCTGCATTTCTATTTTATTTTCTGCACTTTTGTTATTTTTCTTGTTATATTCACATTGATGGTTGATGGTTGGATTAGGAATCATTACATATTTTCTTATCATAAGATTTTGTGCATATTTAAGTTGATGAAAATTAAGCCTTCAGATCTGAATCTAATGATTAAATTCAGACTCAATATATAAACAGCACAACTTAAAATAGTTTCAGCAAACTGTAGAAACAGTTTTTGACAAAAAGTTCGAAGTGGGTAGACCAGTCAAATCACAATATTTTTCTTTGAAACTTGAGAAAATTAAAGTTTAGGATGTGGTCTTTCATTCCCCAAAATTTCAGATCAAATTAATTTTGGAAGGTTTGTGAACCAGAGGCTTAAACTTTGTCAATCAGTCAACCTGAATCAGAATTCCTGCACAGAATTTTGCAAAGTTGTCATATTCATGCATTCATAACTTTTTTGTTTTAGATCCTTTTTTAATTCTGTTTTTTTTTTTTTTGTTAGTTTCTTGCATCAGTAGAGCATAAATTGCAGCCATTAAATTTAGATTTAGGATGCATTAGAATAGTTCAAATCATGCATAAAATTTGCATCAACATACTAGTTTTTCATACTTAGAATTTTTCAGCATCTCATGGCATGCTTTGCATTACTAATTTTACTAACTTTCTAATTTTAATTTTGTTTCTAGTTTTATGTTTTTGATTGTTTTAGTTAATTTTCAAAATTAAATATCTTTCTAAACTTATTTTAATTAAAGGTTTTAAATTGGAAAGTTTACTAGTTTTGAAAATTCTAACTTAGAAAAGTTTTTAACTTTTGTTTATTTTGTTTTTAAAATTGTTTAGTTTAGTAAGATTCTAATTTTAGTTTTTATTTTTGGAAGTTCTAACTTGTGTTTTAGTTTTGCAGCAATTTTAGTTTTATTTTAGGAATTTTTAGATTTAGGAAAGTTTCTTTCATTGGTTCGTAACTAATTTAATTTTGGTAAGTAGGACACTTGTGTTTGTTAGATTTTAATTAGGTTAGTTTTAGATTTTTATTTTAAGGCAAGTCAAGTTGAAAAAAAAAATACCTTAAACACATTGCTCCCTCAGGATTGACCTGGTCTCACCAGTTTTATTACTACATCGCGGTTCTGCACTTAGAACTCACGATCAATTACCGGCAGCTATGATAGTAGAAGTATATATCATCATTTGCTTGCATACTTGGATGATTTGATATTCAGATAATCCGTCTACACTCCATTCATATATTGATGAGCTTTCAAATTTAAGACCATTTAAAGTAGCTTGTTCTTCGAATTGAAGATCAACTGGAGTCGGTCGTGGATAATAATTTCTTGTTTTAGCTGTAGTAACAATTGGTTTTTGTCTTTTAAATATTTTATTGAGTTGAAGGGATTCTTGATGGTTTTGATCATCTTGATGTTCTTCTTGAGAATTTTCTTCAAAATCTATGGCTTCGGGATCGGAGCCAGAATTAGAATTTTTAGAAGTTGAGCCTAAAACATTTATAGAATTTTCAGCTTTTTGATCTTTATTTTCTTGAAGTTTTATATTAGTAAAACTGTGTGATAATTGATTAATGAGTTCATCAGAAAATTTTAAAGGTTTCTCTTCTAACTTTATATCCCTTAGGATTTCACCCTGAAAACCTAAAGTTTGTGTCTTAATTACTTTTTGAGAAGAGTATGCTTCATTGATTCTGAAAATAAATTCTACTTTATCTTCAATTCTATTGGTTTGTTGACCAATAGTATGAAGGTTGATATTTGTATAATTATTTTGCTCTAAATCATGACATAAGTCTGATTTGTAAACAAAGTCAGTTTTTCCTTTATCTCCTTGGATTTTTGCAACATCTTTTATGGGTACGGCTGAGGTGTCTTTATATCTAATGTGATGTAGGGGTGGATGTATAGATTCTTCAGTTCTCTGCAGAGAAGAACTGGTTGAAGCTATAATCCAGGATGAACTTAATTTTGTTATCATATTTATGGATAAATCTTCAATATTATATCTTTTCTTCATGGCTAATTTAAGCCAATCAAAGAAATAAATATTTCTTTCACTATCACACGTATATTTGTACTACTTTCCTTTTAAGAAGTCTTTATGTTCTGGAGAAATATATTTGAAGAAAGCTTTTGTCAAAGGATGAGCGGCTAAATTCTTTTTTAACATTTCTTTTTCAATTTCAAAACTTTCAATAACATTTATACTGAAATTGGATTCTGAAGGATTGTATGTATGAGATGGAGAAGCTAGATAGGAAGGATAAACAAGTCCTATAGGCCTCAAATTTATATGAGGTGGTTCCTGTATGAAAGAGCCTACAACCGAAGGATGATGAGAATAAGACTTTTCAGAGGGTTGATAAACTGTAGGAGTTGTATTTCGAAAATTTGTTTGGAAATTTATTTCAACACTTCCATCTTCATGTTCAATTATATTTTCAATGTCTTGATTTTCTTTGGGTTTTTCTGGTTGAGCATTTTCTAAAAGCCATTTATCGGATAAATTAATATCATTCTATTGGATGAGTTTGGGAATATTAACTTTATTTTTTAAATTGGTTTGGAATAAGGTAGTCATACCTCTGGCTTGATTAGAATAGGCTATGCCTGGAACAACTGAATTCATGAGTTCATAATAAACTCTATAAACGAGGGCAAGATTTTGATTATGAGGATTTATATCAAAACCTTTTGTCTGGATGGCTAAAGTGAGGGCTTCATATGCACCTGGATCTGTAAGAGAAATAGAGAAATTGGGAAAACAGTTGAAGAAAGTAGGGCCATTAGCCAAACTTGATTCAACCATTCCTATTAATGAATCACTGAATTTTTTATGTCTTGTATCTTGGACATACATGAGAGCTTCTGTTCTCAGTCCAAGTCTTGTTAGAGGCTTTAGAGCAACTTGCACCAAGCCAAAATGGATATAATTATATGTTTTAGCATATTCTTATATTTCTTGGGGCTTAATTATAGAAAGATGCTGAATAATGGATTCAGTTCGTTCAATATTTTTTATTTTATAACTTGATTTTAATTGAAAACTTCCCATTTTATAAACTTCATGTTTTTGAACAGATGGAATTGTCCAGTCACAAATAACTTGATCAAAATCATCATAGCTAATTTCTTTACTATTTTTAATAGACATGGAAGATAAGGAATTTGATGATGAGGAAGAAGAAAGTGCAAGCTTCTTAATAAGCTTAGTCATAATTTGTATTACCGAGTTATTTTAACCAAATCCACCATGAGTATCTAACACTTTGAGGATTTACACACCAATAACACGCCTTAAAACGCCTTCACACGGCTTAACAACAGCGATAACAATGGCTACCTCTACGCTCCAGGCGGAATATGATTAAAATTTCTCAACAATAACAAACACACAGCTAAGTATTATGACTTTTGACTCTCTTACTTCTGAATCAGCAATTCCTTAAACAACAACAGTAAGGCACAACATAACCAAAATAAGTGAAGAAATACTCACAAAGCAACTTTATTGATAATCAAAACTGATTAAAAGTGGACTTGATGACACACTCCCGGGGGCCAACTTGGCTTTGATACCAAAATGGGACGGAAGGGTGGAGGGTGTATGGGAAGAGATGGATGGACTGAACTTTTGGACTGGTTTCCAACTATTGCCTTGACAAGCAGCTGGACATGTCTATTTATAGTATGTTCAAACTGAATTTACATTTCATTACAACATAATTTCGTCTGTGTATACATTTCATTTACTGTATGCTGGTAAGCTGCTGCATGTGGTATTATTGCCGGATTCCATGTGTCTGGATTGAATCGTCAAGACGGCATACGTGTTACGTTTTCGTACTGGTATGGATATACATGTTATCACCAGTTGAGATCCAAACTTGTTTTTATTGGATAACCTTTTTGATGCATAGTAGCAAGCCGCATTTGTTGACTTTTTCTTTTTCAAAGAACCTTTGAACCGTGGTAAGCTTCTCATCTTCATGAATAGGGATGTCTTTGTTTTGTACTTTCTAGATAAAGACGTTTTATGGCAATGGTGGTGATGGAAATTTAGATAAGTGCACCACGGGACTACGTGGTCTTCTTCTGGAAGCTTTGTGATAAGGATGCAGTAATTATTTCCCTAGAGAATAGGTGTCAATATCGGAAGCTTTATTCGGGCACGAATTCTTTCATTTATTCATCCTCTTTATCTTCACCTTTATCTTCATCAGCCCAGTTATTATTTTGCATTTCTCCATGAAATAACTGGATTAATGCTTCACGAGACTTTTCAGTAATGTCAAAAGAAATATCTTCATAGGCATTGAGGATTTGATTTAATTCATTATGTCCAGATTTAAAAGGATGCTGTATGACTATAGTTTGTTCTGCAAGGTCGTCAGCAATGCAAACTACTCGCCGACCGTCACACCAAACATATCGATATGTGCTTGCAAATTCAAGATGTCCTCTTAGATTGAGAAATCTTTGATACTGATCAGAGGCTGGATCATATTGCTGGAGACGTTCTAGGCTATATGCTTTTGTAGCAACTTCATGAGATTCATACCATTGAGGTGGATAATTAAAAAGAAGATGTTCATGATCATGTAAAGAAGAACTACATTTCTTGCAAATTAAATCTCCTTCTTCAAACTGCATGATGCTCCATAATTGATAAGGCTGATAAAACTGTATTTCAGATCTTTCTCCCAAGCTTGATGAAATTGTGATAAGAAGTTGTCTGTTTGTAGCTCCAAGGCTGCGAAGGGCATGGAGCACAATTGCAAGGAGCTGCTGTATTAATTCAAAATCATCTCTGGATAAAGAAAATCTTTGGACTAAGCCTTGCTCGATATAAGAGATGTCTACTGCATGTGATGGCAGGAATAACTTGGGAAAGCCAGTTGCCCAGCTGATATATTGCGCTTTGAACATTAAGCGCTCCTTGATCTGATAAGAAAGAGTTTTTTCTCTTATTCTTGCAGCAATATCATCTGGAAGGGTTGTGTTAACCTTTTCCAGGAGGTTGATTCTGGATGTTTTTTCATCAGCATAAGTAGATAATAGTTCTCTTTGATGGATGTTATGACACATTCGAATTTGGGTTTCTAAATCCTTGATATGGGTTACAATTTTGGATAAGATTTTTCTAGTATTTTTTCTTTTATTGGAAAAGATAGCACTCCAATGAGCATTGATAAGTTCTTGAGAAGTGATGGATAATCCTGGATTGAAAAAAGCAATGGTCATTTGTTGGGATGTTGGTATGGAGAAAGAGCTGGATTCATGAAAAGGCACTTTGCTTTTGCTAGAAATTGATGCCATAATGACAAAGGAACCCTGGAGAAGAATGTGAACTGAAAATCTGGATTACATGGCAATATTTGAAATGAAGTCATCAGAGGGATGATTTATTTTATTTGAGACTAGATTTAATTATTCAAATTTTAATTATTCAAATTCAAAAATTAATTCTTTATTATTTATGATAGTTTTAAGGCCTGTAGAATCAACTTGAAAAAGCTGTAACATTTGTAGAAAAGGATTTCCAAGGATAACATCATTGTTTAAATCCTTTCCTAGAAAGAAATTTTTCTTTATGTGTATTTCATTTTTACAGACATAAACATCATTTAATTTGTATTTGATAAGGAGTTTTTTTATTAGCCGTAGCTAGATTGAGTTTATTTTTTGTTGTTAGATAATATTTTCTCGGGATTAATCCTTCCCTTATGACATTGACATCTGCGCCACTATTAAGTAAGCACAGGGTCTTAATAGAGAATTTTTTGATCTGAATTGTGACTTGGGTTTTTCATTTTTGAAATGGATTTCTGGATAAAGAATTGATGAAAATTTTTAAACTGTCATCAAAGTTTTCTTAATTTTCAATGTCATTATAGTCTTCGTCATTTTCAATTTTTCCATTATTTTCTTGATAAGTTTTTAGTATGTGAAATTCAAGATTCTCAACTCTTTGTTTGAGGTCTTGAAGTTCAATTAAGTTTTGTTTTAAGAAATTTATTTCTTGCCTTTGATTATTAATTTCTTTATGAAGGTCTGGAATTGTCAGGTGAGGAGGAACATTTTATTCTCTTAATCTGTCTAAAACAGTTTTAATACTAAATTGTTCAGGTAAAGTATGTATTGTAGCTTTTCCTTTTTTATTACCTTTATTTATGGTCTGGATTTTTTCAAAATATTTATTTTTTAATTCTTTATCTTTAAGATCTTTAAACATTTCTAATACCAATTCTTCTGGGGCAAAGAGCATGTTTAAGGATAAAGAAGAAGAGGTAGATTCATACTAAATTTCACTATCAAATATTTTTCAATGACATGTATCAGAAGAATTGTCTGTTTCTGATGTTACTGAGGATCCCTTTAAAATAGTTTTTAATTCCTTTTCGGTTTTAACCTTTAATTGTGGGCAATCAGGGGCTATATGGCCTTTTTCTTTGCAATTATAGCACTGTATTTCTTTTTGTTTTTGTTTATGGTAAGAAGATGGTTTTTCTTTTGTAAAAGATTTGTTTATTTCTTTATAAGGATTGCGATGAAAGGATTTTTTATGATATCTTCGTGAGGGCATATAATATCGTGGTGTTGCAAATTGTTTATATTTTCTTTTTTGGTAATTTCTTTTTAAATTGTTCTTTTTCTTTTGGCTAGAAGGACTAATTAAAGGTTCCATGCGAAATTGATAACAAAAATCTCCAAGTTCATATTTGCTGATACCTTTTTTATTTCAATTTGTCGTTTGAGTTTGATATCATTGCATAATGAAAATCCAACTTTATTAATTTTTTGGATTAAATCTCCATATGTATACATAGCATAATTCAAATTTCCATAATTTTCAGATATCAATTCTTCTCTAACCTTTTCTACAAAAAGTTTAGGAAGACCTGATATAAATTTTTCTTTCCAGAATTTTGAATTGCTTGAATCAATTGTATAAAGTTTTGATAAGAAAACAACTTTATACCAACGAAAATCAGATAATGTTGGGCATGATAAATTAATTAATTGAGTTTTTAATTTTTCTTCTACATTCATATAATTTCCAACAAAATGTTTAATTATATTGCTAATAAGCATATAAACGGAATCAGAGATCATTTGTCCTTGAGGAGTAATGATAGGGTTTCCGGATGGATCTCTTTTTACAGCATTTAGAATAGCTTGTCTTTTTGTATCTGATAAATATTTTTCCCACCAACCATTTAATTATCCAGTAAATCCAATGACAATTGCATTTGCTGCATGTTTGTGATTATTACCGACAGCTATGATAGTAGAAGCATATATCATCATCTGCTGGCATACTTGGATGATTTGATATTCAGATAATCCGTCTACACTCCATTCATATATTTATGAGCTTTCAAATTTAAGACCATTTAAAGCAGCTTGTTCTTCAAATTGAAGATCAACTGGAGTTGGTCATGGATAATAATTTCTTGTTTTAGTTGTAGTAGCAATTGGTTTTTGTCTTTTAAATATTTTATTGAGTTGAAGAGATTCTTGATGGTTTTGATCATCTTGATGTTCCTCTTGAGAATTTTCTTCAGAATCTATGGCTTCGGAATCAGAGCCAAAACTGGAGTTTTTAGAAGTTGTGCCTAAAACATTTATAGATTTTTCAGCTTTTTGATCTTTATTTTCTTGAAGTTTTATGTTAGTAAAATTGTGTGATAATTGAGTAATGAGTTCATCAAAAAATTTTAAAGGTTTCTCTTCTAACTTTATATCCCTTAGGATTTCACCCTGAAAACCTAAAGTTTGTGTCTTAATTACTTTTTGAGAAGAGGATGCTTCATGGATTTTGAAAATAGTTTCTACTTTATCTTCAATTCTATTGGTTTGTTGGCCAATAGTGTGATGGTTAATATTTGTATAGTTATGTTGTTCTAAAATATGACATAAGTCTGATTTGTAAACAAAGTCAGATTTTCCTTTATCTCCTTCGATTTTTACAACATCTTTTATGGGTATGGCTGAGGTGTCTTTATAAATGATTTGATGTAAAGGAGGATGTATAGATTCTTCAGTTCTTTAAGGAGAAGAACTGGTTGAAGCTATAATCCATGATGAACTTAATTTTGTTATCATATTTATGGATAAATCTTCAATATTATATCTTTTCTTCATGGTTAATTTAAGCCAATCAAAGAAATAAATGTTTCTTTCATTTCACACATATATTTATACCACTTTTCTTTTAAGAAGTCTTTATGCTCTGGAGAAATATTTTTAAAGAAAGCTTTTGTCAAAGGATGAGCAGCTAAATTCTTTTTTAACATTTCTTTATCAATTTCAAAACTTTTAATAACATTTATATTAAAATCAGCTTCTGAGGGATTGTATGTATGAGATGGAGAAGCTTGATAAGAAGGATAAACGAGTCCTGTAGGCCTCAAATCTATACGAGGTGTAAAACTAAAAGCGTGAGGCAGTTCCTGTATGGAAGATCTTACAGCAGAAGGAGGATGAGAATAAGACTTTTTAGAGGGTTGATAAACTGTAGGAGTTGTATTTCGAAAATCTGTTTGGAAATTTATTTCAACACTTCCATCTTCATGCTCAATTATGTTTTCAATGTCTTGATTTTCTTTAGATTTTTCTGGTTGAGCATTTTCAAAAAGCCATTTACCTGATAGATTAGTATCATTCCATTGGATGAGTTTAGGAATATTAACTTTATTTTTTAAATTGGTTTGGAATAAGGTAGTCATACCTCTGGCTTGATTAGAATAGGCTATGCCTGGAACAACTGAATTCATCAGTTTATAATAAACTCTATAAACGAGGGCAAGATTTTGATTATGAGGATTCATATCAAAACCTTTTGTCTGGATGGCTAAAGTGAGGGCTTCATGTGCACCTGGATCTATAAGAGAAATAGAGAAATTGGGAAAACAGTTGAAGAAAGTAGGGCCATTAGCCAAACTTGATTTAACCATTCCTACTAATGAATCACTGAATTTTTTATGTCTTGTATCTTGAACATACATGAGAGCTTTTGTTCTCAGTCTAAGTCTTGTTAGAGGCTTTAGAGCAACTTGCACCAAGCCAAAATGTATATAATTATATGTTTTAGCATATTCTTGTATTTCTTGGGGCATAATTAAAGAAAGATGCTGAATATTGCTAGTAATGGATTCAGTTCGTTCCATAGTTTTTATTTTATAACTTGATTTTAATTGAAAACTTCCCATTTTATAAACTTCATGTTTTTGAACAGTTGGAATTGTCCAGTCACAAATAACTTTATCTAAATCATCAAAGCTAATTTCTTCACTATTTTTAATAGACATGGAAGATAAGGAATTTGATGATGAGGAAGAAGAAAGTACAAGTTTCTTAATAAACTTAGTCATAATTTGTATTAGCGAGTTATTTTAACCAAATCCACGACGAGTATCTAACGCTTTGAGGATTTACACACCAACAACATGCCTTAAAATGCCTTCACATGGCTTAACAACGGCGATAACAATGGCTACCTCTGCGCTCCGGGTGGAATATGATTAAAATTTCTCAATAATAACAAACACACAACTAAGTATTAAGACTTTTGACTCTCTTACTTCTGAATCAGCAATTCCTTAAACAACAACAGTAAAGCACAACATAACCAAAATAACTGAAGAAATACTCACAAAGCAACTTTATTGATAATCAAAACTGATTACAAGTGGACTTGATGACACACTCTCGGGGGCCAACTTGGCTCTGATACCAAAATGGGACGGAAGGGTGGAGGGTGTATGGGAAGAGATGGATGGACTGAATTTTTAGACTGGTTTCCAACTGTTGGATTTACACATAGTCGGATGTGTCTATTTATAGTGACTCTAAACTGAATTTACATTTCATTTCACTTGGATTGCATTTGCATTTACATTTCATTTGCTATTCATGCTCATGCTAAATTTAATGTTCGGTACTGTAGGGCTACTTCCATGATTCTTTTTTTCTGCTGTAGAATATCCATGGTACTGCATGTGGCACTCTCTTGAAGTATAACTTTATAAGCTTTTGACACGTGTACGTGTTTGCATTGGAGATGAAATATTTTTGTCTTCATACTTGATAATTGTCCCATATCTTGTACTTTCTTCAGCTTTGACTTTTTAGTTTATACAAAAGGAGCTTTTGATGTTGGCTTTAGCCACTTTTGTTGGCTTTTGGGTACTTGTTTTTGAATATTTAATGCTTTAAGTCGGGATGAAAAGTGCTGATAAGTCCCGAGGCAACACGTGGTTGCTTTTGTGGCCTTATTCTTGGGCATGGGTCCTTGCTTGATAAGGATGCATTGAACAATTATTTTTCGGGATGACTGTTGGAGATCTTCATAATTGCACCAAGATACTTTGTGGAAAATTGAGTGGAATTGGATTGCATATGTCTGGAGGAAAGGAAGCTTATTCTTGCAAGGATGCTGTCATCTCTGCATCATTTTCTACTTCATCATGCCAGTTATTATTTCGTATTTCACCATGAAATAACTGGATTAATTCTTCACGAAATTTTTCTAAAATGTCAAAAGAAATATCTTCATAGGCATTGAGGATTTGATTTAATTCATTATGTCCAGATTTAGAAGGATGCTGTATAACTATAGTTTGTTCTACAAGGTTGTCAGCAATACAGACTACTCTCCGACCGTCACACCAAACATATCTATATGTGCTTGCAAATTCGAGATGTCCTTTTAAATTGAGAAATCTTTGATATCGATCAGAGGTTTGATCATAATTCTGAAGACGCTCTAAGCTATATTCCCTTGTAGCAACTTCATGAGATACATACCACTGCGGTGGATAATTAAACAGAAGATGTTCGTAATCATTTAAAGAGGGAATGAATTTCTTGCAAATTAAATCTCCTTCTTCAAAATTCATGATGCTCCATAATTGATAAGGTTGATAAAACCGGATTTCAGATCTTTCTCCCAAACTTGATGAAATTGTGATGAGAAGTTGTCTGTTTGTGACTCCAAGGCTACAAAGGGCATGGCACACGATTGCAGGGAGCTGCTGCATTAATTCAAATCATTTCTGGATAAAGAAAATCTTTAGACTAAACCATGTTCGATATAGGAGATGTCAACTTCATGTGATGGCAGAAACAACTTGGGAAAGCCAGTTGCCCAGCTGATAAATTGAGCTTTGCGCATTAAGCTCTCCTTGATCTGACAAGAAAGAGTTTTTTCTCTTATTCTTGCAATAATAACATTTGGAAGGGTTGTGTTAACCTTTTCCAGGAGCTTGATTCTAGATGTTTTTTCATCAGCATAAGTAGATAACAGTGCTCTTTGATGGAGGTTATGGCATATGAGAATTTGGCTTTCTAAATCCTTAATATGGTTTGCAAGTTTGGATAGGGGTTTTCTAGTATTAGTTCTTTTATCGAAAAGGATGGCACTCTAATGAGCATTGATAAGGTCTTGAGAAGTGATGGATAATCCTGGATTGAAAAATGGGATGGTCATTTGTTGGGATGTCGGTATGGAGGAAGAGCTGGATTCATGAAGAGAGGCTTTGCTTTTGCGAGAACTTGACGCCATAGTGACAAAGAGACCCTGGATAAGGAGTTGAACTAAAAATCTGGATATGGGATTAAATGGCAAAATTTGAAATGAAGTCACCAGAGAGATAATTTATTTTATTTGAGACTGGATATTTGATTATTCGAATCCAAAAATTAATTCTTTATTATTTATGACAGTTTTAAGGCCCGTTGAATCAATTTGAAATGGCTGTAAAATTTGTAGAAAAAGATTTCCAAGGATAACAACATTGTTTAAATCCTTTCCTTTTAAATCCTTTCCTAGAAAGAAATTTTTCTTTATGTGTATTTCATTTTTACAGACATAAACATCATTTAATTTGTATTTGATAAGGAGTTTTTTATTAGCCGTAACCAGATTGAGTTTATTTTTTGTTTGTAGATAATATTTTCTCGGGATTAATCCTTCCCTTATGACATTGACATCTATGCCACTATCAAGTAAGCGTAGGGTCTTAATAGAGAATTTTTTGATCTGAATCGTGACTTAGGTTTTCCACTTTTGAAATGGATTTCTGGAAAAAAAATTGATGAAAAATTTTAAACTGTCATCAAAGTTTTCTTGATTTTCAATGTCATTATAGTCTTCGTCATTTTCAATTTTTCCATTATTTTCTTGATAAGTTTTTAGTATGTGAAATTCAAGATTCTCAACTCTTTGTTTGAGGTCTTGAAGTTCAATTAAGTTTTGTTTTAAGAAATTTATTTCTTGCCTTTGATTATTAATTTCTTTATGAAGGTCTGGAATTGTCAGGTGAGGAGGAACATTTTGTTCTCTTAATCTGTCTAAAACAGTTTTAATACTAAATTGTTCAGGTAAAGTATGTATAGTAGCTTTTCCTTTTTTATTGCCTTTATTTATAGTCTGGATTTTTTTGAAATATTTATTTTTTAATTCTTCATCTTTAAGATCTTTAAGCATTTCTAGTACCAATTCTTCAGGAGCAGAGAGCATGTTTACGGATAAAGAAGAAGAAGCGGATTCATATTGAATTTCACTATCAAATATTTTGCAATGACATGTATCAGAAGAATTGTCTGTATCTGATATTACTAAGGATCGTTTTAAAATAGTTTTTAATTCTTTTTCGCTTTTAACCTTTAATTGTGGGCAATCAGGGGCTATATGGCCTTTTTCTTTGCAATTATAGCACTGTATCTCTTTTTGTTTTTGTTTATGGTAAGAAGAAGATGGTTTTTCTTTTGTAAAAGATTTGTTTGTTTCTTTATAAGGATTGCGATGAAAGGATTTTTTATGATAGCTTCATAAGGGCATATAATATCGTGGTGTTGCAAATTGTTTAGATTTTCTTTGTTGGTAATTTCTTTTTAAATTGTTCCTTTTCTTTTGGCTCGAAGGACCAATTAATGGCTCCATGCCAAATTGATAACAAAAATCACCAAGTTCATATTTCTTGATTCTTTTTTGATTTTCAATTTGCCATTTGAGTTTGATTTCATTACACAATGAAAATCCAACTTTATTAATTTTTTGGATTAAATCTCCATATGTATACATAGCATAATTCAAATTTCCATAATTGTCGGATATTAACTCTTCTCTAACCTTTTCTGCAAAAAGTTTAGGAAGACCTAATATAAATTTTTCTTTCCAGAATTCTGAATTGCTTGAATCAATTGTATAAAGTTTTGATAAGAAAACATCTTTATACCAACGAAAATCAGATAATGTTCGGCATGATAAATTAATTAATTGAGTTTTTAATTTTTCTTCTACATTCATATAATTTCCAACAAAATGTTTAATTATATTGCTAATAAGCAAATAAACGGAATCAGGGCTCATTTGTCCTTGAGGGGTAATGATAGGATTTCCGGATGGATCTCTTTTTACTGCATTTAGAATAGCTTAACTTTCTATATCTGATAAATATTTTTCCCACCAGCCATTTAATTGTATGTAAATCAAGGACAACTGCATTTGCTGCATGTTTGTGATCATTACCGGCAACTATGGTAGTAGAAGCATATATCATCATTTGCTGGCATACTTGGATGATTTGATATTCAGATAATCCGTCTACACTCTATTCATATATTGATGAGCTTTCAAATTTAAGACCATATAAAATAGCTTGTTCTTCGAATTGAAGATCAACTGGAGTCGGTCGTGGATAATAATTTCTTGTTTTAGCAGTAGTAACAATTGGTTTTTTGTCTTTTAAATATTTTATTGAGTTGTAGAGAGTCTTGATGGTTTTTATCATCTTGATGTTCCTCTTGAGAATTTTCTTTAGAATCTATGGCTTCGGAATCGGAGCCAAAATTAGAATTTTTAGAAGTTGAGCCTAAAACATTTATAGATTTTTTAGCTTTTTGATCTTTATTTTCTTGAAGTTTTATGTTAGTAAAACTGTGTGATAATTGATTAATGAGTTCATCAGAAAATTTTAAAGGTTTCTTTTCTAACTTTATATCCCTTAGGATTTCACCCTGAAAACATAAAGTTTGTGTCTTAATTACTTTTTGAGAAAAGGATGCTTCATGGATTTGGAAAATAGTTTCTACTTTATCTTCAATTCTATTGGTTTGTTGGCCAATAGTTTGAAGGTTGATATTTGTCTAATTATTTTGTTCTAAAATATGACATAACTCTGATTTGTAAACAAAATCAGATTTTCCTTTATCTCCTTGGATTTTTGCAACATCGTTTATGGGTATAATCCATGTTTGATGAGGTGTCTTTATAAATGATTTGATGTAAAGGAGGATGTATAGATTCTTTAGTTATTTGGGGGGTAGAACTGGTTAAAGCTATAATCCATGATGAACTTAATTTTGTTATCATATTGATGGATAAATCTTCAATATTATATCTTTTCTTCATGGCTAATTTAAGCCAATCAAAGAAATAAATGTTTATTACATTATCATCATATATTTGTACCATTTTTCTTTTAAGAAGTCTTTATGTTCTGAAGAAATAATTTTAAAGAAAGCTTTTGTCAAAGGATGAGCGGCTAAATTCTTTTTTAACATTTCTTTTTCAATTTCAAAACTTTCAATAACATTTATATTGAAATTGGATTCTGAAGAATTGTATGTATAAGATGGAGAAGCTAGATAAGAAGGATAAACAAGTCCTATAGGCCTCAAATTTATATGAGGTGGTTCCTGTATGAAAGAGCCTACAACAGAACGATGATGAGAATAAGACTTTTCAGAGGGTTGATAAACTGTAGGAGTTGTATTTCGAAAATTTGTTTGGAAATTTATTTCAACACTTCCATCTTCATGTTCAATTATATTTTCAATGTCTCGATTTTCTTTGGGTTTTTCTGGTTGAGCATTTTCTAAAAGCCATTTACCGGATAAATTAATATCATTCTATTGGATGAGTTTGGGAATATTAACTTTATTTTTTAAATTGGTTTGGAATAAGGTAGTCATACCTCTGGCTTGATTAGAATAGGCTATGCCTGGAACAACTGAATTCATGAGTTCATAATAAACTCTATAAACGAGGGCGAGATTTTGATTACGAGGATTCATATCAAAACCTTTTGTCTGGATGGCTAAAGTGAGGGCTTCATTTGCACCCGAATCTGTAAGAGAAATAGAGAAATTGGGAAAACAATTGAGGAAAGTAGGGCCATTAGCCAAACTTGATTCAACCATTCCTATTAATGAATCACTGAATTTTTTATGTCTTGTATTTTGAACATACATTGGAGCTTCTGTTCTTAGTCCAAGTCTTGTTAGAGGCTTTAGAGCAACTTGCACCAAGCCAAGATGGATATAATTATATGTTTTAGCATATTCTTGTATTTCTTCGGGCTTAATTAAAGAAAGATGCTGAATATTGCTAGTAATGGATTCAGTTCCTTCAATAGTTTTTATTTTATAACTTGATTTTAATTGAAAACTTCCCATTTTATAAACTTCATGTTTTTGAACAGTTAGAATTGTCCAGTTACAAATAACTTGATATAAATCATCATAGCTAATTTCTTCACTGTTTTTAATAGACATGGAAGATAAGGAATTTGATGATGAGGAAGAAGAAAGTACAAGCTTCTTAATAAGCTTAGCCATAATTTGTATTGCCGAGTTATTTTAACCAAATCCACCACGAGTATCTAACGCTTTGAGGATTTATACACCAACAACATGCCTTAAAATGCCTTCACATGGCTTAACAATGGTGATAACAATGGCTACCTCTGCGCTCCGGGTGGAATATGATTAAAATTCCTCAATACTAACAAACACACAACTAAGTATTAAGACTTTTGACTCTCTTACTTCTGAATTAGCAATTCCTTAAACAACAACAGTAAAGCACAACATAACCAAAATAAGTGAAGAAATACTCACAAAGCAACTTTATTGATAATCAAAACTAATTACAAGTGGACTTGACGACACACTCCCGGGGGCCAACTTGGCTCTGAAAACAAAATGGGACGGAAGGGTGGAGGGTGTATGGGAAGAGATGGACTTAATTTTTGGGACGGAATGGTGGAGGGTGTGTGGAAGAGATGGACTTAATTTTTGGACTGAATTTTTGGATAGGACTAGTTTCGAACTGTTGTCTTGACAGGCAGCTGGACGTGCCTTTTTATAGTAATTTCAAACTTAATTTACATTTCATTACAACTTTATTTCAAATGTGTTTACATTTCATTTACTGTATGCTGAGAAGCTGCTGCACGTAGTGTTGCTGGCGCTAGATTCCATGAGTCTGAATTGAAACGGCAAGATGGCATACGTGTTACGTTTCCATACGGTTATGGATATGCATGTTAGCACCAGTAGTGGTTATTGGATAACTTCATAGAGCAAGCCGCGATTGTTGACTTTTTCTTTGAATAAGAGCCTTTGAACCGTGGTAAGCTGCTTATCTTCATGAATAAGGATGTCCTTGTTTTGTACTTTATAGATAAAGACGCTTTATGGCAATGGTGGTGATCGAACTTTAGATAAGTGCACCACGTGGTCTTCTTCTGGAAGATAAGGATGCAGTAATTATTTTTCTGGAAGATAAGGATGCAATAATTATTTCAGTGTATAACAGGTATCAATATCGGAAGCTTTATGCAGGCAAGGATTCTTTCATTTATTGATCATCTTTATCTTCATCTTTGTCTTCATCAGTCGGGGCCAACTTGGCTCTGATACCAAAATGGGACGGAAGGATGGAGGGTGTATGGGAAGAGATGGACTGGATTTTGGATAGGACTGGTTTCCAACTGTTGTTTTGACAAGCAGTTGGACATGCCTATTTGTAGTAATTACATTCTACATTTACATTTCATGGCAACTGGATTTCATTAGCATTTACATTTCCTTTACTATATTTGCACGTGGCTCAGGCGCTGGATGTTTATCTGTGACTGACAAATTTTGCACTGTTTAGGAGCAGGCGTGAATCTTGCGTTATACATGTCGCTGGAGGATGTGTTCCCGCTTTATCCAAAGCATGAGGATGTGATATGTGTCGCTGGAGGACGTGTTCCCGCTTTATCCGAAGCTCGTATGTGGGATTGCCTATTTGTAGGCTTTGTACTTTGTTATTATTTTATCCAAAGCATTTGGTTATCCGTTCCTTTTAGCCATTTTTGTTGACTTTGGTTGTACTTTTTTCTAGATTTTTAATTCAAAGAGGCTTTATGAAGTCCGTAAGAAAAGTTGCCGATAAGAACCAAAGGGAGCACATGGTTGCTGTACTTAGATGATGTCATGTTCTTTATGGCGGCTGCTTTTTTGGAGATGCCTCCGGAGTGGGGAATAGCACTGATAAACAAGATCACTTTAGTCTGTATAAGATACTTTGTGGAAAATTGAGTGACTTGATAAGGCGGATGTCTTGTTGAGACTTATTTTTTCCCTTTTCTTCGGATAGAGATGAATCCTTCATTATCACTTTTTATCTCTTCTGCATCGGTATCTGCTTCAGGAGCAATAGTTTCAAAGGGATTATCATCAGCCCAGAGATGATGTAGCTGGTGACCGAAGCTTAATGGCGAGTTTTCAGAGGATCTTTCTTTCTGTATTTGTTACATAATCTCTTTTTGGAGATCTTTTTTGAGCTGAAGTAGATCTACCGCTGCAAGAAGAGCAGGAGAAGAGGCTGAACATGAATTCATTTTTTTGTCTGGAATACTAGATAGAGGAAGCCTTTCTTTTTCTTTTTCAGGAGTTCTGAGAATTTCTGAAAAGGAAGGCTTTAGAGCTTGATCAGCAGAATATTACAGCAGGATTGCTGTATAATCAAATTGATGCTAGAATTTGATATACATGACTCTAGATAGAACCGGTGGACTGAAGTCCATTTCTTTATAAAAATTCCATTTCAGGATCCATGGGATTTCATGCTTGCAATAGAATTGCATGGTGACACAAGGTTTTGTTGCTAACTGTAAATATTGATAAAGGCTTTTTTCTTCTGTTTTGAGAGAGGCTTTATATGCTACAGAATAGGATTCATAAATAGGAAGAAGAGCTTGAGGAAGGAGATCTTTAGTGGCTTCGTATGGTATCCAAAATTGTGTAAAAAACCACATAGGTATTTTATGGAAGTTGGATTTAAACCGAATAAACCAGGAATGCTGGAAGGATGGATTTTGATAATAGAGAATGGTTTCTCAAGCGGAAATATAGTCATAACAATTAAAGATGAGGTCTGAATCAATTCTTTGAGGCATATGAAGAGGTTGTCCCCAATCGTCCATTGAGAGGATATGCATAATCTTGATTTTTGAATATAGGATGTTAATATGGGATGGTAAAGCATTTAAATATGAGTTTTTAGAACCATCAGTATGGTCTATAGTGCAGCTGCCAGTTCGGATAAGGATTTGCTCATAAGTTTTATAATCAAGGGGTTGAAAAAAGAAATGGTCAGGAGCGAATAGGGTCTGGATAATATGTTCCATAGGAAAGGTTTCTATATAAAATGTGTCATCTAAAGTAAACATTCTTAATGGTGGTTTTGGGATAAAATATTGGTTTTGAGACGCTTGAGGTTTTCTGGATGTAGAGCTTGATGGGTTTTGAAATTGAGGAATATTAGAATTTTGGGTTGCTCCCCATCTTTCAAGATAATTGCCAAGGGACCTAAAAGGTCTAATCTGCTGAGGCCTCATTCTTTCGTCCCTGTAAAAACTCACGAGATATAAAGTCTGGAGGGGAATTATTTTTGCCTGCAATATACTCAATACCAAAATCAAATATAGCTAGTAAAGCTTGCCAGCGAGCAAAGATTTGCTTAGCAGCAGGATTTTTAACATATTTTTCTAAAATTTCTTTAGCAGATTTACAATCTATTCTTAATAAGAATTTTTTATTTAATAAATCACTTTGGAACTTCATTATACTATTGACTATGGATAGGATTTCCATTTTAATAGTTGAATAATTCTGTTATGTGGGTGTCCATGTTCAAGATGTGAAACGAAGGATTTCTTCTTTTCCAAGAGCATTTTGTTGTAGGAGAATGCCACCAAAACCTACTTCAGAGGCATCGGTTTGAACTATTTTTAATAAATCTGGATGAGGGATAGTTAAGCAAGGTAAATTTTTGACTTTTTGCTTGATCTTTTGGACAGCTTTTATATGGGCAGGTGACCATTCTGCTGGATGTTTTGTCAAACGGAGTTGCAATAATTTTCTTTCCTTTGCAAGATCTTTATAAAAAATAGAGACGTAATTATGGCAGCCAAGAAAACGTTGTAATTGTTCTTTATTCAAAATTTCATTAGGAAATTGGGAGGCAAACTTAATGACTCTTTGAACTGGAGAAATAGTTCCTTTTTGAATTATAAAACCAAGAAATTGAATTTCTGTTTGAAAAAGCTTCATTTTCTTTTGAGATAAAACAAGTCCATTCTTGATAATAACTTTTTTGAAAATATTTAAAAGTTTCCAATGGTCACAAATAGATTTTGAAAACACAAGAATGTCATCGATATAGACTAGTGTAAAATCTTGATATGGATTAAAAATATCATTCATAATTCTTTGAAATTCGGAGGGAGCATTTTTCAAGCCAAATGGCATAACGTTCCATTCGTAATGGCCAAATGGGACTGTAAAAGCAGTTTTATATCTATCTGCGGGGGTAATTTGAATTTGCCAAAATCCTGATTTAAGATCAAATTTGGAAAAAAGGAAGGCATCAGCTAGACGATTAATTAGATCAGTTTTATTTGGCACTGGATATCTTATGGATTTCAAAACTTTATTTAAAGGCTTATAATTGATAACAAGACGGGGGACAACGCGTTCTTGTTTAGGCGCTTTATTTACATAAAACGCAGCACAACTCTAAGGGGATTGTGATTTTTGAATAAGCTTTTTATCAAGAAGATCATTGATTTCTTTTGTACATAATTGGACAAGATCTTTATTCATCTGAATAGGACGAGCTTTGGCTGGAATTTGGGATTCATCAAAATTATCAATATATGGAAGAGAAACTGTGTGGTGTTTCCTGTGCCAAAAGGCAAAAGGAAGGTCAGAACAACATTCTTTTTCAAGAGATTTTTTAAATTGTATTAAATCATTTTCAAATTCTGGTTTTTGTAACCCTTCTTTTATTCTTAGAGAATTCCCATCTTCTTGAAGATAGGTAATTTGTTTTTCTTTATATGAGATTTGATTTTGGATAATATTGATACGTTGCATGGGAGTTGACTCAACAAAATCAAAAAGTAATTCTTTATTGTCTTTCATAGTTTTAAGGCCTAATGAATCAATTTGAAAAGGCTGTAGAAGTTGTAGAAAGGGATTCCCAAGGATAACATCATTATTTAAATTCTTTCCTAAAAGATTATTAGTTTTTATGCACGTTCCATTTTTACAGATATGGACATTATTTACTTTATAATGAATATGAAGTTTATTATTAGCAGTTGTTAGGTTGAGTTTATTTTTGGTTTTTTTATAATATTTTGTTTGGACTAATCCTTCTCTGATTAAATTAACATCTGCGCCACTATCTAGTAAGCAGAGTGCTTTAATAGAGAAGTTCTTGATCTTAATTGTAATTTGAGTTTTCCACGGTTGGAGTGGATTTTTTGTTACAGAATTTACAAACTTTCCCTCAAAGTTTTCTTGTTGCTTTATATTATCTTTATCTTTTTGAAATTCGAGATTCTCAAAACGTTGTTTAAGTTCTTGAAGTTCATTTAAGTTTTGTTTCAATTCTTTTATTTCTTTCTTTTGGTTATTAATTTCTTTATAAATATCTTGCAGAGATATATGAGGAAGAGCTTTTTGCTTTCTTAATACGTTTTTCATGTTAAGCTGTTTAGATACACTTGGAATAGAAGAATTTTCTTTTTTATTTGCTTTGGTTATTTTTTGTATTTCCTCAAAATATTTATTTTTTAATTTTTCTTCATTGAGGTCTTTAACATTTCTAAAAGCATGTCTTCTTGGACTGAAAGAGCGTTTAAGGAGAACAAAGGAGAAGAATACGTGTTATCAGACTCAAATGAGGAATTTGTATGACATAAGTCAAAGACCGATTTACCTTTACCTCCTTGGATTTTTACAACATCTTTTATGGGTACGGTTGAAGTATCTTTATAAATAATTTGATGTCGAGGAAGATGTATAGATTCTTCAGTTCTTTGAGGAGAAGAACTGGTTGAAGCTATAATCCATGATGAACTTAATTTTGTTATCATATTTATGGATAAATCTTCAATATTATACCTTTTCTTCATGGCTAATTTAAGCCAATCAAAGAAATAAATGTTTCTTTTGTTATCATACATATATTTGTACCATTTTTCTTTTAAGAAGTCTTTATGTTCTGGAGAAATATTTTTAAAGAAAGCTTTTGTCAAAGGATGAGCGGCTAAATTCTTTTTTAACATTTCTTTATCAATTTCAAAACTTTCAATAACATTTATATTGAAATCGGATTCTGAAGGATTGTATGTATGAGATGGAGAAGCTTGATAAGAAGGATAAACAAGTCCTATAGGCCTCAAATTTATATTAGGTGGTTCCTGTATGGAAGAGCCTACAATAGAAGCAAGATGAGAATAAGACTTTTTAGAGGTTTGATAAACTGTAGGAGTTGTATTTCGAAAATCTGTTTGGAAATTTATTTCAACACTTCCATCTTCTTGTTCAATTATATTTTCAATGTCTTGATTTTCTTTGGGTTTTTCTAGTTGAGCATTTTCTAAAAGCCACTTACCGGATAAATTAATATCATTCCATTGGATGAGTTTGGGAATATTAACTTTATTTTTTAAATTGGTTTGGAATAAGGTAGTCATACCTCTGGCTTGATTAGAATAGGCTATGCCTGGAACAACTGAATTCATGAGTTTATAATAAACTCTATAAACGAGGACGGGATTTTGATTATGAGGATTCATATCAAAACCTTTTGTCTAGATGGCTAGAGTGAGGGCTCCATGTGCACCAGGATCTGTAAGAGAAACAGAGAAATTGGGAAAAACAGTTGAAGAAAGTAGGGCCATTAGCCAAACTTGATTCAACCATTCCTATTAATGAATCACTGAATTTTTTATGTCTTGTATCTTGAACATACATGAGAGCTTCTGTTCTCAGTCCGAGTCTTGTTAGAGGCTTTAGAGCAACTTGCACCAAGCCAAAATGGATATAATTATATGTTTTAGCATATTCTTGTATTTCTTGGGGCTTAATTAAAGAAAGATGTTGAATATTGCTAGTAATGGATTCAGTTCGTTCCATAGTTTTCATTTTATAACTTGATTTTAATTGAAAACTTCCCATTTTATAAACTTCATGTTTTTAAACTGTTAGAATTGTCCAGTCATAAATAACTTGATCTAAATCATCATAGCTAATTTCTTCACTATTTTTAATAGACATGGAAGATAAGGAATTTGATGATGAGGTAGAAGAAAGTACAAGCTTCTTAATAAGCTTAGCCATAATTTGTATTACCGAGTTATTTTAACCAAATCCACCACGAGTATCTAACGCTTTGAGGATTTATACACCAACAACACGCCTTAAAACGCCTTCACATGGCTTAACAACGGCGATAACAATGGCTACCTCTGCGCTCCGAGCGGAATATGATTAAAATTCCTCAATACTAACAAAACACACAACTAAGTATTAAGACTTTTGACTCTCTTACTTCTGAATCAGCAATTCCTTAAACAACAACAGTAAAGCACAACATAACCAAAATAAGTGAAGAAATGCTCACAAAGCAACTTTATTGATAATCAAAACTGATTACAAGTGGACTTGATGACACACTCCCGGGGGCCAACTTGGCACTGATACCAAAATGGGACGGAAGGGTAGAGGGTGTATGGGAAGAGATGGACTTAATTTTTGGGACGGAAGGGTGGAGGGTGTATGGGAAGGGATGGACTTAATTTTTGGACTGAATTCTTGGATAGGACTGGTTTCCAACTATTGTCTTGACAAGCAGCTGGACATGCCTCTTTATAGTAATTTCAAACTTAATTTACATTTCATTACAACTTTATTTCAAATGTGTTTACATTTCATTTACTGTATGCTGAGAAGCTGCTGCATGTAGTGTTGCTGGCGCTAGATTCCATGAGTCTGAATTGAAACGGCAAGATGGCATACGTGTTACGTTTCCGTACGGTTATGGATATGCATGTTAGCACCAGTAGTGGTTATTGGATAACTTCATAAAGCAAGCCGCAATTGTTGACTTTTTCTTTGAATAAGAACCTTTGAACCGTGGTAAGCTTCTTATCTTCATGAATAAGGATGTCCTTGTTTTGTACTTTATAGATATAGACGCTTTATGGCAATGGTGGTGATGGACCTTTAGATAAGTGCACCACGTGGTCTTCTTCCGGAAGATAAGAATGCAGTAATTATTTTTCTGGAAGATAAGGATGCAGTAATTATTTCACTGTATAACAGGTGTCAATATCAGAAGCTTTATGCGGGCAAGGATTCTTTCATTTATTCATCATCTTTATCTTCATCTTTTTCTTCATCAGTCGGGGCCAACTTGGCTCTGATACCAAAATGGGACGGAAGGATGGAGGGGGTACGGGAAGAGATGGACTGGATTTTGGATAGGACTGGTTTCTAACTGTTGTTTTGACAAGCAGCTGGACATGCCAATTTGTAGTAATTACATTCTGCATTTACATTTCATGGCAACTGGATTTCATTAGCATTTACATTTCCTTTACTGTATTTGCACGTGGCTCAGGCGCTGGATGTTTATCTGTGACTGACGAATTTTGCATTGTTTAGGAGTAGGCGTGAATCTTGCGTCATACATGTCGCTGGAGGACGTGATACGTGTCACTGGAGGACGTGTTCCCGCTTTATCCAAAGCATGAGGATGTGATACGTGTCGCTGGAGGACGTGTTCCCGCTTTATCCGAAGCTCGTATGTGGGATTGCCTATTTGTAGGCTTTGTACTTTGCTATTATTTTATCCAAAGCATTTGGTTATCCGTTCCTTTTAGCCATTTTTGTTGACTTTGGTTGTATTTTTTTCTAGATTTTTAATTCAAAGAGGCTTTATGAAGTCCGTAAGAAAAGTTGCCGATAAGAACCAAAGGGAGCACATGGTTGCTGTACTTAGATGATGTCATGTTCTTTATGGCGACTGCTCTTTTGGAGATGCCTCCGGAGTGGGGAATAGCACTGATAAACAAGATCACTTTAGTCTGTATAAGATACTTTGTGGAAAATTGAGTGGCTTGATAAGGCGGATGTCTTGTTGAGACTTATTTTTTCCCTTTTCTTCGGATAGAGATGAATCCTTCATTATCACTTTTTATCTCTTCTGCATCGGTATCTGCTTCAGGAGCAATAGTTTCAAAGGGATTATCATCAGCCCAGAGATGATGTAGCTGGTGACCGAAGCTTAATGGAGAGTTTTCAGAGGATCTTTCTTTCTGTATTTGTTACATAAGCTCTTTTTGGAGATCTTTTTTGAGCTGAAGTAGATCTTCCGCTGCAAGAAGAGCAGGAGAAGAGGCTGAACATGAATTCATTTTTTTGTCTGGAATACTAGATAGAGGAAGCCTTTCTTTTTCTTTTTCAGGAGTTCTGAGAATTTCTGAAAAGGAAGGCTTTAGAACTTGATCAGCAGAATATTACAGCAGGATTGCTGTATAATCAAATTGATGCTAGAATTTGATATACATGACTCTAGATAGAACCGGTGGACTGAAGTCCATTTCTTTATAAAAATTCCATTTCAGGATCCATGGGATTTCATGCTTGCAATAGAATTGCATGGTGACACAAGGTTTTGTTGCTAGCTGTAAATATTGATAAAGGCTTTTTTCTTCTGTTTTGAGAGAGGCTTTATATGCTACAGAATAGGATTCATAAATAGGAAGAAGTGCTTGAGGAAGGAGATCTTTAGTGGCTTCGTATGGTATCCAAAATTGTGTAAAAAACCACATAGGTATTTTATGGAAGTTGGATTTAAACCGAATAAACCAGGAATGCTGGAAGGATGGATTTTGATAACAGAGAATGGTTTCTCAAGCGGAAATATAGTCATAACAATTAAAGATGAGGTCTGAATCAATTCTTTGAGGCATATGAAGAGGTTGTCCCCAATCGTCCATTGAGAGGATATGCATAATCTTGATTTTTGAATATAGGATGTTAATATGGGATGGTAAAGCATTTAAATATGAGTTTTTAGAACCATCAGTATGGTCTATAGTGCAGCTGCCAGTTCGGATAAGGATTTGCTCATAAGTTTTATAATCAACGGGTTGAAAAAAGAAATGGTCGGGAGCGAATAGGGTCTGGATAATATGTTCCATAGGAAAGGTTTCTATATAAAATGTGTCATCTAAAGTAAACATTCTTAATGGTGGTTTTGGGATAAAATATTGATTTTGAGACGCTTGAGGTTTTCTGGATGTAGAGCTTGATGGGTTTTGAAATTGAGGAATATTAGAATTGTGGGTTGCTCCCCATCTTTCAAGATAATTGCCACTGGGTTTTCTAGATATATGTGGATAAGCTTTATCAGTAGGGGACCTAAAAGGTCTAATCTGCTGAGGCCTCATTCATTCGTCCCTGTAAAAACTCACGAGATATAAAGTCTGGAGGGGAATTATTTTTGCCTGCAATATACTCAATACCAAAATCAAATATAGCTAGTAAAGCTTGCCAGCGAGCAAAGATTTGCTTAGCAGCAGGATTTTTAACATATTTTTCTAAAATTTCTTTAGCAGATTTACAATCTATTCTTAATAAGAATTTTTTATTTAATAAATCACTTTGGAACTTCATTATACTATTGACTATGGATAGGATTTCCATTTTAATAGTTGAATAATTTTGTTGTGTGGGTGTCCATGTTCAAGATGTGAAACGAAGGATTTCTTCTTTTCCAAGAGCATTTTGTTGTAGGAGAATGCCACCAAAACCTACTTCAGAGGCATCGGTTTGAACTATTTTTAATAAATCTGGATGAGGGATAGTTAAGCAAGGTAAATTTTTGACTTTTTGCTTGATCTTTTGGACAACTTTTGTATGGGCAGGTGACCATTCTGCTGGATGTTTTGTCAAACGGAGCTGCAATAATTTTCTTTCCTTTGCAAGATCTTTATAAAAAATAGAGACGTAATTATGGCAGCCAAGAAAACGTTGTAATTGTTCTTTATTCAAAATTTCATCAGGAAATTGGGAGGCAAACTTAATGACTCTTTGAACTGGAGAAATAGTTCCTTTTTGAATTATAAAACCAAGAAATTGAATTTCTGTTTGAAAAAGCTTCATTTTCTTTTGAGATAAAACAAGTCCATTCTTGATAATAACTTTTTTGAAAATATTTAAAAGTTTCCAATGGTCACAAATAGATTTTGAAAACACAAGAATGTCATCGATATAGACTAGTGTAAAATCTTGATATGGATTAAAAATATCATTCATAATTCTTTGAAATTCGGAGGGAGCATTTTTCAAGCCAAATGGCATAACGTTCCATTCGTAATGGCCAAATGGGACTGTAAAAGCAGTTTTATATCTATCTGCGGGGGTAATTTGAATTTGCCAAAATCCTAATTTAAGATCAAATTTGGAAAAAAGGAAGGCATCAGCTAGACGATTAATTAGATCAGTTTTATTTGGCACTGGATATCTTATGGATTTCAAAACTTTATTTAAAGGTTATAATTAATAACAAGACAGGGGACACTGCATTCTTGTTTAGGCGCTTTATTTACATAAAACGCAGCACAACTCCAAGGGGATTGTGATTTTTGAATAAGCTTTTTATCAAGAAGATCATTGATTTCTTTTGTACATAATTGGACAAGATCTTTATTCATCTGAATAGGATGAGCTTTGGTAGGAATTTGGGATTCATCAAAATTATCAATATATGGAAGAGAAACTATGTGGTGTTTCCTGTGCCAAAAGGCAAAAGGAAGGTCAGAACAACATTCTTTTTCAATAGATTTTTTAAACTGTATTAAATCATTTTGAAAGTCTGGTTTTTGTAACCCTTCTTCTATTCTAAGAGAATTCAAATCTTCTTGAAGATAGGTAATTTGTTTTTCTTTATATGAGATTTGATTTTGGATAATATTGATACGTTGCATGGGAGTTGACTCAACAAAATCAAAAAGTAATTCTTTATTGTCTTTCATAGTTTTAAGGCCTGATGAATCAATTTGAAAAGGCTGTAGAAGTTGTAGAAAGGGATTCCCAAGGATAACATCATTATTTAAATTCTTTCCTAAAAGACAATTAGTTTTTATGCACGTTCCATTTTTATAGATATGGACATTATTTACTTTATAATAAATATGAAGTTTATTATTAGCAGTTGCCATGCTGAGTTTATTTTTGGTTTTTTTATAATATTTTGTTTGGACTAATCCTTCTCTGATTAAATTAACATCTGCGCCACTATCTAGTAAGCAGAGTGCTTTAATAGAGAAGTGCTTGATCTTAATTGTAATTTGAGTTTTCCATGGTTGGAGTGGATTTTTTGTTACAGAATTTACAAACTTTCCCTCAAAGTTTTCTTGTTGCTTTATATTATCTTTATCCTTTTGAAATTCGAGATTCTCAAAATGTTGTTTAAGTTCTTGAAGTTCATTTAAGTTTTGTTTCAATTCTTTTATTTCTTGCTTTTGATTATTAATTTCTTTATAAATATCTTGCAAAGATATATGAGGAAGAGCTTTTTGCTTTCTTAATACATTTTTCATGTTAAGCTGTTTAGATACACTTGGAATAGAAGATTTTTCTTTTTTATTTGCTTTGGTTATTTTTTGTATTTTCTCAAAATATTTATTTTTTAATTTTTCTTCATTGAGGTCTTTAAACATTTCTAAAAGCATGTCTTGTTGGGCTGAAAGAGCGTTTAAGGAGAACAGAGGAGAAGAATACGTGTTATCAGACTCAAATGACGAATTTGTATGACATAAGTCAAAGACCGATTTACCTTTATCTCCTTGGATTTTTGCAACACCTTTTATGGGTACGACTGAAGTATCTTTATAAATAATTTGATGTAGAGGAAGATGTATAGATTCTTCAGTTCTTTGAGGAGAAAAACTGGTTGAAGCTATAATCCATGATGAACTTAATTTTGTTATCATATTTATGGATAAATCTTCAATATTATGTCTTTTCTTCATGGCTAATTTAAGCCAATCAAAGAAATAAATGTTTCTTTCATTATCATACATATATTTGTACCATTTTTCTTTTAAGAAGTCTTTATGTTCTGGAGAAATATTTTTAAAGAAAGCTTTTGTCAAAGGATGAGCGGCTAAATTCTTTTTTAACATTTCTTTATCAATTTCAAAACTTTCAATAACATTTATATTGAAATCGGATTCTGAAGGATTGTATGTTTGAGATGGAGAAGCTTGATAAGAAGGATAAACAAGTCCTATAGGCCTCAAATTTATATGAGGTGGTTCCTGTATGGAAGAGCCTACAACAGAAGAAGGATGAGAATAAGACTTTTTAGAGGTTTGATAAACTGTAGGAGTTGTATTTCGAAAATCTGTTTGGAAATTTATTTCAACACTTCCATCTTAATGTTCAATTATATTTTCAATGTCTTGATTTTCTTTGGGTTTTTCTGGTTGAGCATTTTCTAAAAGCCATTTACCGGATAAATTAATATCATTCCGTTGGATGAGTTTGGGAATATTAACTTTATTTTTTAAATTGGTTTGGAATAAGGTAGTCATACCTCTGGCTTGATTAGAATAGGCTATGCCTGGAACAACTGAATTCATGAGTTTATAATAAACTCTATAAACGAGGACGAGATTTTGATTATGAGGATTCATATCAAAACCCTTTGTCTGGATGGCTAGAGTGAGGGCTCCATGTGCACCAGGATCTGTAAGAGAAACAGAGAAATTGGGAAAACAGTTGAAGAAAGTAGGGCCATTAGCCAAACTTGATTCAACCATTCCTATTAATGAATCACTGAATTTTTTATGTCTTGTATCTTGAACATACATGAGAGCTTCTGTTCTCAGTCCGAGTCTTGTTAGAGGCTTTAGAGGAACTTGCACCAAGCCAAGATGGATATAATTATATGTTTTAGCATATTCTTGTATTTCTTGGGGCTTAATTAAAGAAATATGCTGAATATTGCTAGTAATGGATACAGTTCGTTCAATAGTTTTTATTTTTTAACTTGATTTTAATTGAAAACTTCCCATTTTATAAACTTCATGTTTTTGAATAGTTGGAATTGCCCAATCACAAATAACTTGATCTAAATCATCATAGCTAATTTCTTCACTATTTTTAATAGACATGGAAGATAAGGAATTTGATGATGATGAAGAAGAAAGTACAAGCTTCTTAATAAGCTTAGCCATAATTTGTATTACCGAGTTATTTTAACTAAATCCACCATGAGTATCTAACGCTTTGAGGATTTATACACCAACAACATGCCTTAAAGCGCCTTTACATGGCTTAACAACGGCGATAACAATGGCTACCTCTGCGCTCCGGGCGGAATCTGATTAAAATTCTCAATAATAACAAACACACAACTAAGTATTAAGACTTTTGACTCTCTCACTTTTGAATCAACAATTCCTTAAACAACAACAGTAAAGCACAACATATCAACAATAAGTGAATAAATACTCACAAAGCAACTTTATTGATAATCAAAACTGATTAAAAGTAGACTTGATGATACACTCCCGGGGCCAACTTGGCTCTGATACCAAAATGGGGCGGAAGGGTGGAGGGTGTATGGGAAGAGATGGATGGACTGAATTTTTGTACTAGTTTCCAACTATTGGATTTACACATAGCCGGATGTGTCTATTTATAGTGACTCTAAACTGAATTTACATTTCATTTCACTTGGATTGCATTTGCATTTGCATTTCATTTGCTGAATTTAATGTTCGATACTGTAAGACTGCATGCATGATTCTTCTTTTCTGTTGTAGAATATCCACGGTACTGCATGTGGCACTCTCTTGACATATAACTTTACAAGCTTTTGACACGTGTTCACGTGTTTGCATCGGAGATGAAATGTTTTTGTCTTCATACTTGATAATTTTCCCATATCTTGTACTTTCTTCAGCTTTTACTCTTACTTTATACAAAAGGAGCTTTTGATGTTGGCTTTAGCCACTTTTGTTGGCTTTTGAGTCCTTGTTTTTGAATATTTAATGCTTTATGAAGTCGGGATGAAAAGTGCCGATAAGTCCCCAGGCAACACGTGGTTGCTTCTGTCGGTATCACGTGGCCTTAGTCTCGGGCACGGGAACGGGCACAGGAACTTGCTTGGTAAGGATGCATTAAACAATTGTCGAGGCTTTATGTTTTTCCTTTTCTTCGAATAGAGATGAATCCTTCATTATCACTTTTTATCTCTTCTGCATCGTTCTCTGCTTCAGAAGCAATAGTTTCAAAGGGATTATCATCAGCCCAGAGATGATGTAGCTGGTGACCGAAGCTTAATGGCGAGTTTTCAGAGGATCTTTCTTTCTGTATTTGTTCCATAATCTCTTTTTGGAGATCTTTTTTGAGCTGAAGTAGATCTGCCGCTGCAAGAAGAGCAGGAGAAGAGGCTGAACATGAATTCTTTTGTTTGTCTGGAATACTGGATAGAGGAAGCCTTTATTTTTCTTTTTCAGGAGTTCTGAGAATTTCTGAAAAAGAAGGCTTTAGAGCTTGATCAGCAGAATATTGCTGTAGGATTGTCGTATAATCAAATTGATGCCAGAATTTGATATACATGACTCTAGATAGAACCGGTAGACTGAAGTCCATTTCTTTATAAAAATTCCATTTCAGGATCCATGGGATTTCATGCTTGCAATAGAATTGCATGGTGACATAAGGTTCTATTGCTAGCTATAAATATTGATAAAGGCTTTTTTCTTCTGTTTTGAGAGAGGCTTTATATGCTACAGAATAGGATTCATAAATAGGAAGAAGTGCTTGAGGAAGGAGATCTTTAGTGGCTCCGTATGGTGTCCAAAATTGTGTAAAAAACCGCATAGGTATTTTATGGAAGTTGGATTTAAACCGAATAAACCACGAATGCTGGAAGGATGGATTTTGATAACAGAGAATGGCTTCCCAAGCGGAAATATAGTCATAATAATTAAAGATGAGGTCTAAATCAATTCTTTGAGGCATATGAAGAGGTTGTCCCCAATCATCTACTGAGAGGATATGCATAATCTTGATTTTTGAATATAGGATGTTAATATGGGATGGTAAAGCATTTAAATATGAGTTTTTAGAACCATCAGTATAGTCTACAGTGCAGCTGCCAGTTCGGATAAGGATTTGCTCATATGTTTTATAATCAAGGGGTTGAAGAAAGAAATGGTCGGGAGCAAATAGGGTCTGGATAATATGTTCCATAGGAAAGGTTTCTGTATAAAATGTATCATCTAAAGTAAACATTCTTAATGGTGGTTTTGGGATAAAATATTGGTTTTAAGACGCTTGAAGTTTTCTGGATGTAGAGCTTGATGGGTTTTGAAATTGAGGGATATTAGAATTATGGGTTGCTCCATATTTTTCAAGATAATTGCCATTGGGTTTTCTTGATATAGGTGGATAAGCTTTATCAGTAGGGGACCTAAAAGGTCTAATCTGCTGAGGCCTCATTCTTTTGTCCCTGTAAAAACTCACGGAAGGGTGGAGGGTGTATGGGAAGAGATGGATGGACTGAATTTTTGGACTGGTTTCCAACTGTTGCCTTGACAAGCAGCTGGACATGTCTATTTATAATATGTTCAAACTGAATTTACATTTCATTACAACATAATTTCGTCTGTGTATACATTTCATTTACTGTATGCTGGTAAGTTGTTGCATGTGGCTGGATTCTATGTGTCTGGATTGAATCATCAAGACGGCATACGTGTTACGTTTCCGTATTGGCATGGATATACATGTTATCACCAGTAGAGATCCAAACTTGTTTTTATTGGATAACCTTTTTGATGCATAGTAGCAAGCCGCATTTGTTGACTTTTTCTTTTTCAAAGAAACTTTGAACCGTGGTAAGCTTCTCATCTTCATGAATAGGGATGTCCTTGTTTTGTACTTTCTAGATAAACGCTTTATGGCGATGGTGGTGATGGAAATTTAGATAAGTGTACCACGTGACTACGTGGTCTTCTTCTGGAAGCTTTGTGATAAGGATGGAGTCATTATTTCACTGGATAACAGGTGTCAATATCGGAAGCTTTATTCGGGCACGGATTCTTTCATTTATTCATCCTCTTTATCTGCATCTTTATCTTCATCTGTCCAGTTATTATTTTGCATTTCTCCATGAAATAACTGGATTAATGCTTCACGAGACTTTTCAGTAATGTCAAAAGAAATATCTTCATAAGCATTGAGGATTTGATTTAATTCATTATGTCCAGATTTAGAAGGATGCTGTATGACTGTAGTTTGTTCTGCAAGGTCGTCAGCAATGCAAACTACTCATCGACCGTCACACCAAACATATCGAAATGTGCTTGCAAATTCAAGATGTCCTCTTAGATTGAAAAATCTTTGATACTGATCAGAGGCTGGATCATATCGTAGGAGATGTGCTAGGCTATATGCTCTTGTAGCAACTTCATGAGATTCATACCATTGAGGTGGATAATTAAAAAGAAGATGTTCGTGATCATGTAAAGAAGAACTGTATTTCTTGCAAATTAAATCTCCTTCTTCAAACTGCATGATGCTCCATAATTGATAAGGCTGATAAAACCGTGTTTCAGATCTTTCTCCCAAACTTGATGAAATTGTGATAAGAAGTTGTCTGTTTGTGACTCCAAGACTACGAAGGGCAAGGCGCACAATTGCAGGGAGCTGCTGTATCAATTCAAAATCATCTCTGGATAAAGAAAATCTTTGGACTAGGCCTTGCTCGATATAAGAGATGTCTACTACACGTGATGGCAGGAACAACTTGGGAAAACCAGTTGCCCAGCTAATATATTGCGCTTTGAACATCAAGCGCTCCTTGATCTGAAAAGAAAGAGTTTTTTCTCTTATCCTTGCAGTAAGATCATCTGGAAGGGTTGTGTTAACCTTTTCTAGGAGCTTGATTCTGGATGTTTTTTCATCAGCATAAGTAGATAATAGTGCTCTTTGATGGATGTTATGACACATAAGAATTTGGGTGGGTTTCTAAATCCATGATATGGGTTACAATTTTGGATAAGGTTTTTCTAGTATTTTTTCTTTTATTGGAAAGGATAGCACTCCAATGAGCATTGATAAGTTCTTGAGAGGTGATGGATACTCCTAGATTGAAAAAAGGAATGGTCATTTGTTGGGATGTTGGTCTGGAGGAAGAGCTGGATTCAAGAAGAGGGGCTTTGCTTTTGCTAGAACTTGATGCCATAATGACAAAGGAACCCTGGAGAAGAATGTGAACTTAAAACTGAAATCTGGGTTACATGGCAATATTTGAAATGAAGTCATCAGAGGGATGATTGATTTTATTTGAGACTGGATTTAATTATTCAAAATTCAAAAATTAATTCTTTATTATTTATGACAGTTTTAAGGCCTGTAGAATCAATTTGAAAAGGCTGTAACATTTGTAGAAAAGTATTTCCAAGGATAACATCATTGTTTAAATCCTTTCCTAGAAAGAAATTTGTTTTTATGTGTATTTCATTTTTACAGACATAAACATCATTTAATTTTTATTTGATAAGGAGTTTTTTATTAGCCGTAGCTAGATTGAGTTCATTTTTTGTTTTTAGATACTATTTTCTCGGGATTAATCCTTCCCTTAGGACATTAACATCTGTGCCACCATCAAGCAAGCACAGGGTCTTAATAGAGAATTTTTTTATCTGAATTGTGACTTGGGTTTTCCATTTTTGAAATGGATTTCTGGATAAAGAATTTATGAAAGTTTTTAAACTGTCATCAAAGTTTTCTTGATTTTCAATGTCATTATAGTCTTCGTCATTTTCAATTTTTCCATTATTTTCTTGATAAGTTTTTAGTATGTGAAATTCAAGATTCTCAACTCTTTGTTTGAGGTCTTGAAGTTCAATTAAGTTTTGTTTTAAGAAATTTATTTCTTGCCTTTGATTATTAATTTCTTTATGAAGGTCTGGAATTGTCAAGTGAGGAGGAACATTTTGTTCTCTTAATTTGTCTAAAATAGTTTTAATACTAAATTGTTTAGGTAAAGTATGTATAGTAGCTTTTCCTTTTTTATTGCCTTTATTTATAGTCTGGATTTTTTCAAAATATTTATTTTTTAATTCTTCATCTTTAAGATCTTTAAATATTTCTAGTACCAATTCTTCAGGAGCAGAGAGCATGTTTACGGATAAAGAAGAAGAAGCGGATTCATACTGAATTTCAGTATCAAATATTTTGCAATGACATGTATCAGAAGAATTGTCTGTATTTGATGTTACTGAGGATCCCTTTAAAATAGTTTTTAATTCCTTTTCGGTTTTAACCTTTAATTGTGGGCAATCAGGGGCTATATGGCCTTTTTCTTTGCAATTAGAGCATTGTATTTCTTTTTGTTTTTGTTTATGGTAAGAAGAAGATGGTTTTTCTTTTATAAAAGATTTGTTTATTTCTTTATAAGGATTGCGATGAAAGGATTTTTTATGATATCTTCGTGAAGGCATATAATATCGTGGTGTTGCAAATTGTTTAGATTTTCTTTGTTGGTAATTTCTTTTTAAATTGTTCTTTTTCTTTTGGTTCGAAGGACTAATTAATGGCTCCATGCCAAATTGATAATAAAAGTCTCTAAGTTCATATTTGCTGATACTTTTTTGATTTTCAATTTGCCGTTTGAGTTTGATTTCATTACACAATGAAAATCCAACTTTATTAATTTTTTGGATTAAATCTCCATATGTATATATAGCATAATTCAAATTTCCATAATTTTTGGATATTAATTCTTCTTTAACCTTTTCTACAAAAAGTTTAGGAAGCCCTGATATAAATTTTTCTTTCCAGAATTCGGAATTGTTTGAATCAATTGTATAAAGTTTTGATAAGAAAACATCTTTATACCAATGAAAATCCGATAATGTTGGACATGATAAATTAATTAATTGAGTTTTTAATTTTTCTTCTACATTCATATAATTTCCAACAAAATGTTTAATTATATTGCTAATAAGCATATAAACGGAATCAGAGATCATTTGTCCTTGGGGGTAATGATAGGGTTCCTGGATGGATCTTATTTTACGGCGTTTAGAATAGCTTGTCTTTCTATATCTGATAAATATTTTTCCCACCAACCATTTAATTGTCCAGTAAATCCAAGGACAACTGCATTTGCTGCATGTTTGTGATCATTACCGGTAGCTATGATAGTAGAAGCATATATCATCATTTGCTGGCATACTGGGATGATTTGATATTTAGATAATCCGTCTGCACTCCATTCATATATTGATGAGCTTTCAAATTTAAGACCATTTAAAGTAGCTTGTTCTTCGAATTGAAGATCAACTGGAGTCGGTCGTGGATAATAATTTCTTGTTTTAGCTGTAGTAACAATTGGTTTTTGTCTTTTAAATATTTTATTGAGTTGAAGGGATTCTCGATGGTTTTGATCATCTTGATGTTCCTCTTGAGAATTTTCTTCAGAATCTATGGCTTCGGAATCGAAGCTAGAATTAGAGTTTTTAGAAGTTGAGCCTAAAACATTTATAGATTTTTCAACTTTTTGATCTTTATTTTCTTGAAGTTTTATGTTAGTAAAACTGTGTGATAATTGATTAATGAGTTCATCAGAAAATTTTAAAGGTTTCTTTTCTAACTTTATATCCCTTAGGATTTCACCCTGAAAACCTAAAGTTTGTGTCTTAATTACTTTTCGAGAAGAGGATGCTTCATGGATTTTGAAAATAGATTCTACTTTATCTTCAATTCTATTGGTTTGTTGACCAATAGTATGAAGGTTGATATTTATATAATTATTTTGTTCTAGAACATGACATAAGTCTGATTTGTAAACAAAGTCAGATTTTCCTTTATCTCCTTGGATTTTTGCAACATCTTTTATGGATACGGCTGAGGTGTCTTTATAAATAATTTGATGTAAGGGTGGATGTATAGATTCTTCAATTTTTTGGGGAGAAGAACTGGTCGAAGCTATAATCCATGATGAACTTAATTTTGTTATCATATTTATGGATAAATCTTCAATATTATATCTTTTCTTCATGGCTAATTTAAGCCAATCAAAGAAATAAATGTTTCTTTCATTATCACACATATATTTAAACCGCTTTTCTTTTAAGAAGTCTTTACGTTCTGGAGAAATATTTTTAAAGAAAGATTTTGTCAAAGGATGAGCGGCTAAATTCTTTTTTAACATTTCTTTATCTACTTCAAAACTTTCGAGAACATTTATGTTAAAATCGGATTCTGAAGGATTGTATGTATGAGACGGAGAAACTTGATAGGAAGGATAAACAAGTCCTGTAGGCCTCAAATTTATGTGTGGTGGTTCCTGTATAGTTTTTATTTTATAACTTGATTTTAATTGAAAACTTCCCATCTTAAAAACTTCATGTTTTTGAATAGTTGGAATTGTCCAGTCACAAATAACTTGATCTAAATCATCATAGCTAATTTCTTCACTATTTTTAATAGACATGGAAGATAAGGAATTTGATGATGAGAAAGAAGAAAGTACAAGCTTCTTAATAAGCTTAGCCATAATTTGTATTATCGAGCTATTTTAACCAAATCCACCATGAGTATCTAACGCTTTGAGGATTGACACACCAACAACACGCCTTAAAACACCTTCACACGGCTTAACAACGGCGATAACAATGGCTACCACTGTGCTCTGGGCGGAATATGATTAAAATTTCTCAATAATAACAAACTCACAACTAAGTATTAAGACTTTTGACTCTCTTACTTCTGAATCAGCAATTCCTTAAGCAGCAACAGTAAAGCATAACCAAAATAAGTGAAGAAATACTCACAAAGCAACTTTATTGATAATCTAAACTGATTACAAGTGGACTTGATGACACACTCCCGGGGGCCAACTTGGCTCTGATACCAAAATGGGACGGAAGAGTGGAGGGTGTATGGGAAGAGATGGACTAGATTTTGGATAGGATTGGTTTCCAACTGTTGTCTTGACAAGCTGCTGGACATGCCTCTTTATAGCAATTTCAAACTTAATTTACATTTCATTACAACTTTGTTTCAAATGTGTTTACATTTCATTTACTGTATGCTGAGAAGCTGCTGCATGTAGTGTTGCTGGCGCTAGATTCCATGAGTCTGAATTGAAGCGGCAAGATGGCATACGTGTTACGTTTCCGTACGGTTATGGATATGCATGTTAGCACCAATAGTGGTTATTGGATAACTTCATAGAGCAAGCCGCAATTGTTGACTGTTTCTTTGAATAAGAGCCTTTGAACCATGGTAAGCGTCTTATCTTCATGAATAAGGATGTCCTTGTTTTGTACTTTATAGATAAAGACGCTTTTTGGCAATGGTGGTGATGGAACTTTAGATAAATGCACCACGTGGTCTTCTTCTGGAAGATAAGGATGCAGTAATTATTTCACTGGATAATAGGTGTCAATATCGGAAGCTTTATGCGAGCAAGGATTTTTTCATTTATTCATCATCTTTATCTTCATCTTTATCTTCATCATCAGTCCAGTTATTATTCTGCATTTCTCCATGAAATAATTGGGCTAATTCTTCATGAGATTTTTTAGAAATGTCAAAAGAAATATCTTTATAGGCATTGAGGATTTGATGTAATTCATTATGTGCAGATTTAGAAGGATGTTGTATAACTGTAGTTTATTCTGCAAGGTCGTCAGCAATGCAAACTACTCACCGACCATCACACCAAACATATCTATATGTGCTTGCAAATTCGAGATGTCCTTTTAAATTGAAAAATCTTTGATATTGATCAAAGGCTGGATCATAATGCTGGAGACGCTCTAAGCTATATTCTCTTGCAACAACTTCATGAGATTCATACCATTAAGGTGGATAATTAAGAAGGAGATGTTCCTGATCATTTAAAGAATAACTGCATTTCTTGCAAATTAAATCTCCTTCTTCAAGATTCATGATGCTCCATAATTGATAAGGTTGATAAAACCGGATTTCAGATCTTTTTCCCAAGCTTGATGAAATTGTGATAAGAAGTCGTCTGTTTGTGGCTCCAAGGCTGCGATGGGTGTGGCGCACGATTGCAGGGAGCCGCTGTATTAATTCAAAATCATCTCTGGATAAAGAAAATCTTTGGACTAAGCCTTGCTCGATATAAGAGATGTCTACTGCATGTGATGGCAAGAACAACTTGGGAAAGCCATTTGCCCAGCTGATATATTGCGCTTTGAACATTAAGCGCTCCTTGATTAGACAAGAAAGAGTTTTTCTCTTATTCTTGCAGCAATATCATCTGGAAAGGTTGTGTTAACCCTTTCCAGGAGGTTGATTCTGGATGTTTTTTCATTAGCATAAGTAGATAACAGTGCTCTTTGATGGATGTTACGACACATAAGAACTTGGGTTTCTATATCCTTGATATGGGTTACAATTTTGGATAAGGTTTTTCTAGTATTTTTTCTTTTATTAGAAAGGATAACACTCCAATGAGCATTGATAAGTTCTTGAGAAGTGATGGATAATCATGGATTAAAAAAAGGAATGGTCATTTGTTGGGATGTTGGCATGGAGGAAGAGCTGGATTCATAAAGAGGTGCTTTGCTTTTGCTAGAACTTGATGCCATAATGAAAAAGGAACCCTGGATAAGAATGTGAACTGAAAATCTGGATTACATGGCAATATTTGAAATGAAGTCATCAGAGGGATGATTTATTTAATTTGAGACTGGATTTAATTATTCAAATTTTAATTATTCAAATTCAAAAATTAATTCTTTATTATTTATGATAGTTTTAAGGCCTGTAGAATCAATTTGAAAAGGCTGTAACATTTGTAGAAAAGTATTTCCAAGGATAACATCATTGTTTAAATCCTTTCCTAGAAAGAAATTTGTCTTTATGTGTATTTCATTTTTACAAACATAAACATCATTTAATTTGTATTTGATAAGGAGTTTTTTTATTAGCCGTAGCTAGATTGAGTTTATTTTTTATTTTTAGATAATATTTTCTCGGGATTAATCCATCCCTTATTACATTGACATCTGCACCACTATCAAGTAAGCACAAGGTCTTAATAGAGAATTTTTTGATCTGAATTGTGACTTGGGTTTTCCATTTTTGAAATGGATTTCTGGATAAAGAATTTATGAAATTTTTTAAACTGTCATCAAAGTTTTCATGATTTTCAATGTCATTATAGTCTTCGTCATTTTCAATTTTTCCATTATTTACTTGATAAGTTTTTAGTATGTGAAATTCAAGATTCTCAACTCTTTGTTTGAGGTCTTGAAATTCAATTAAGTTTTTTTTAAAAAAATGTATTTCTTGCCTTTGATTATTAATTTCTTTATGAAGGTCTGGAGTTGTCAGGTGAGGAGGAACATTTTGTTCTCTTAATCTATCTAAAACAGTTTTAATACTAAATGGTTCAGGTAAAGTATGTATTGTAGCTTTTCCATTTTTATTGCCTTTATTTATAGTCTGGATTTTTTCAAAATATTTATTTTTTAATTCTTCATCTTTAAGATCTTTAAACATTTCTAATACCAATTCTTCTGGGGCAGAGAGCATGTTTAAGGATAAAGAAGAAGAGGTAGATTCATACTGAATTTCACTATCAAATATTTTGTGATGACATGTATCAGAAGAATTGTCTGTATCTGATGTTACTGAGGATCCTTTTAAAATAGTTTTTAATTCCTTTTCGGTTTTAACCTTTAATTGTGGGCAATCAAGGGCTATACGGCCTTTTTCTTTGCAATTATAGAACTGTATTTCTTTTTGTCTTTGTTTATGGTAAGAAAACATCTTTATACCAACGAAAATTAGATAATGTTGGGCAGGATAAATTAATTAATTGAGTTTTTAATTTTTCTTCTACATTCATATAATTTCCAACAAAATGTTTAATTATATTGCTAATAAGCATATAAACGGAATCAGGGATCATTTGTCCTTGAGGGGTAATGATAGGATTTCCAGATGGATCTCCTTTTACTGCATTTAGAATAGCTTGTCTTTCTATGTCTGATAAATGTTTTTTCCACCAGCCATTTAATTGTCCAGTAAATCCAAGGACAACTGCATTTGCTGCATGTTTGTTATCATTACCGGCAGCTATGATAGTAGAAGCATATATCATCATTTGCTGGCATACTTGGATGATTTGATATTCAGATAATCTGTCTACACTCCATTCATATATTGATGAGCTTTCAAATTTAAGACCATTTAAAGTAGCTTGTTCTTCGAATTGAAGATCAACTGGAGTCGGTCGTGGATAATAATTCTTGTTTTAGTTGTAGTAACAATTGGTTTTTGTCTTTTAAATATTTTGTTAAGTTGAAGGGATTCTTGATGGTTTTGATCATCTTGATGTTCCTCTTGAGAATTTTCTTTAGAATCTATGGCTTCGGAATCAGAGCCAGAATTAGAGTGTTTAGAAGTTGAGCCTAAAACATTTATAGATTTTTCAACTTTTTGATCCTGATTTTCTTGAAGTTTTATGTTAGTAAAACTGTGTGATAATTGATTAATGAGTTCATCAGAAAAATTTAAAGGTTTCTTTTCTAACATTATATCCCTTAGGATTTCACCCTGAAAACCTAAAGTTTGTGTCTTAATTACTTTTTGAGAAGAGGATGCTTCATGGATTTTAAAAATAGAATCTACTTTATCTTCAATTATATTGGTTTGTTGACCAATAGTATGAAGGTTGATATTTGTATAATTATTTTGTTCTAGAACATGACATAAGTCTGATTTGTAAACAAAGTCAGCTTTTCCTTTATCTCCTTGGATTTTTGCAACATCTTTTATGGGTACGGCCGAGGTGTCTTTATAAATAATTTGGTGTAGGGGTGGATGTATAGATTCTTTAGTTCTTTGGGGAGAAGAACTGGTTGAAGCTATAATCCACGATGAACTTAATTTTGTTATCATATTTATGGATAAATCTTCAATATTATATCTTTTCTTCATGGCTAATTTAAGCCAATCAAAGAAATAAATGTTTCTTTCATTATCACACATATATTTATACCACTTTTCTTTTAAGAAGTCTTTATGTTCTGGAGAAATATTTTTAAAGAAAGCTTTTGTCAAAGGATGAGCGGCTAAATTCTTTTTTAACATTTCTTTATCAATTTCAAAACTTTCAATAACATTTATATTGAAATCAGCTTCTGAGGGATTGTATGTATGAGACGGAGAAGCTTGATAAGAAGAATAAACAAGTCCTGTAGGCCTCAAATTTATATGAGGTGGTTCTTGTATGGAAGCTCCTACAATAGAAGGAGGATGAGAATAAGACTTTTTAGAAGGTTGATAAACGGTAGGAGTTGTATTTCGAAAATCTGTTTGGAAATTTATTTCAACGCTTCCATCTTCATGTTTGATTATGTTTTCAATGTCTTGATTTTCTTTAGGTTTTTCTGGTTAAGCATTTTTTAAAAGCTATTTACCGGATAAATTAATATCATTCCATTGGATGAGTTTGGGAATATTAATTTTATTTTTTAAATTGGTTTGGAATAAGGTAGTCATACCTTTTGCTTGATTTGAATAGGCTATGCCTGGAACAACTGAATTCATAAGTTTATAATAAACTCTATAAATGAGGGAGAGATTTTGATTATGAGGATTCATATCAAAACCTTTTGTCTGTATGGCTAAAGAGAGGGCTTCATGTGCACCTGGATCTGTAAGAGAAAAAGAGAAATTGGGAAAACAGTTGAAGAAAGTAGGGCCATTAGCCAAACTTGATTCAACCATTCCTATTAATGTATCACTGAATTTTTTATGTCTTGTATCTTGAACATACATGAGAGCTTCTGTTCTCAGTCCAAGTCTTGTTAGAGGCTTTAGAGCAACTTGCACCAAGCCAAAATGGATATAATTATATGTTTTAGCAAATTCTTGTATTTCTTGGGGCTTAATTAAAGAAAGATGCTGAATATAGCTAGTAATGGATTCAGTTCGTTCAATAGTTTTTATTTTATAACTTGATTTTAATTGAAAACTTCCTATTTTATAAACTTCATGTTTTTGAATAGTTGGAATTGTCCAGTCACAAATAACTTGATCTAAATCATCATAGCTAATTTCTTCACTATTTTTAATAAACATGGAAGATAAGGAATTTGATGATGAGAAAGAAGAAAGTACAGGCTTCTTAATAAGCTTATCCATAATTTGTATTATCGACCTATTTTAACCAAATCCACCACGAGTATCTAACGCTTTGAGGATTGACACACCAACAACACGCCTTAAAACACCTTCACACGGCTTAACAACGGCGATAACAATGGCTACCACTGTGCTCTGGGCGGAATATGATTAAAATTTCTCAATAATAACAAACACACAACTAAGTATTAAGACTTTTGACTCTCTTACTTCTGAATCAGCAATTCCTTAAGCAGCAACAGTAAAGCATAACCAAAATAAGTGAAGAAATACTCACAAAGCAACTTTATTGATAATCAAAACTGATTACAAGTGGACTTGATGACACACTCCTGGGGGGCCAACTTGGCTTTGATACCAAAATGAGATGGAAGGGTGGAGGGTGTATGGGAAGAGATGGATGGACTGAATTTTTGGACTGGTTTCCAATTGTTGCCTTGACAAGCAGCTGGACATGTCTATTTATAGTATGTTCAAACTGAATTTACATTTCATTACAACTTAATTTCGTCTGTGTATACATTTCATTTACTGTATGCTGGTAAGCTGCTGCATGTGGCTGGATTCCATGTGTCTGGATTGAATCGTCAAGACGGCATACGTGTTACGTTTCTGTACTAGTATGGATATACATGTTATCACCAGTAGAGATCCAAACTTGTTTTTATTGGATAACCTTTTTGATGCATAGCAGCAAGCCAAATTTATTGACTTTTTCTTTTCGAAGAACCTGTGAACTGTGGTAAGCTTGTCATCTTCATGAATAGGGATGTCCTTGTTTTGTACTTTCTAGATAAAGACGCTTTATGGCAATGGTGGTGATGGAAATTTAGATAAGTGTACCACGTGACTACGTGGTCTTCTTCTGGAAACTTTGTGATAAGGATGGAGTCATTATTTCACTGGATAACAGGTGTCAATATCGGAAGCTTTATTCAGGCACGGATTCTTTCATTTATTTATCCTCTTTATCTTCATCTTTATCTTCATCAGTCCAGTTATTATTTTGCATTTCTCCATGAAATAACTGGATTAATGCTTCACGAGACTTTTCAGTAATGTCAAAAGAAATATCTTCATAGGCATTGAGGATTTGATTTAATTCATTATGTCCAGATTTAGAAGGATGCTGTATGACTGTAGTTTGTTCTACAAGGTCATCAGCAATGCAAACTACTCGCCGACCGTCACACCAAACATATCGATATGTGCTTGCAAATTGAAGATGTCCTCTTAGATTGAGAAATCTTTGATACTGATTAGAGGCTGGATCATATTGCTGGAGACGTTCTAGGCTATATGCTCTTGTAACAACTTCATGAGATTCATACCATTGAGGTGGATAATTAAAAAGAAGATGTTCATGATCATGTAAAGAAGAACTGCATTTCTTGCAAATTAAATCTCCTTCTTCAAACTGCATGATGCTCCATAATTGATAAGGCTGATAATACAGTATTTCAGATCTTTCTCCCAAACTTGATGAAATTGTGATAAGAAGTTGTCTGTTTGTGACTCCAAGACTATGAAGGGCATGGCGCACAATTGCAGGGAGCTGCTATATTAATTCAAAATCATCTCTGGATAAAGAAAATCTTTGGACTAGGCCTTGCTCGATATAAGAGATGTCTACTGCAGGTGATGGCAGGAACAACTTGGGAAAACCAGTTGCCCAGCTGATATATTGTGCTTTGAACATTAAGCGCTCCTTGATTTGACAAGAAAGAGTTTTTGCTCTTATCTTTGCAGCAAGATCATCTGGAAAGGTTGTGTTAACCTTTTCCAGGAGGTTGATTCTGGATGTTTTTTCATCAGCATAAGTAGATAACAGTGCTCTTTGATGGATGTTATGACACATCAGAATTTGGGTTTCTAAATCCTTGATATGGGTTACAATTTTGGATAAGGTTTTTCTAGTATTTTTTTTTCAAGGTGAAATCCTAACGGATATAAAGTTAGAAAAGTGATGAGTCTTTAAAAATGCATATTTTCATACACATTTTCACCCATTTTAAGGACTTATTAACTTGAAAGAGCCTCATTTAGTGTGATATCATGGTTTAATTCATTTTAAATTCATCTTTATATTTTTCTGCATAAATTGCTTAAAAATCATACTTTTTGCATAAATTCATGAAACCTGCTATTTTTGGAAAGTTTTGTGAAAATAATTTTTCTGATGAAATAAATTGAATTCTCTTCATCATTAGTTCATTCATACAAAATCATGAAGAATGATGTACATTTTTATTATCATTTCATGAGAAAGGGCCTACAGTCATGCATATGTGATGTTAGGGGTAAAATTGTCTTTTCACATGAATTCACATCGATTTTGTAGGAAATTGATTATATGGGTCCCATTTGTAAAGAATTGAGGCAAGGAATTGATTTTTAAGAGAAAGGAGAGCAGAATTGAAGAGAAAAGGAAATTGGAAGAAAATTGTAAAAAGTCAACTTCATGGTCCCACACACACATGCACATGTGTGGCGCACACTTGTAAAACATCCAAGATGGGGTCCATTTATTTGTTGCACATTTTCAAGAGATTTTGAAGAGAATTTGAAGAATATCTCATCAAAGATGGACAAGGAAAGCCACACAGGAATTCTTTTTTGAGAAGGAGAAGATTTAATTGAAAAAAAAATGCAAAAAAATATCCAAGCAAGCTATTCCACGTCCAAAAGAGATTTTGGATCAGATTTTGATTGAAAAAGTAAAGAAAAAAGTCAAGGGAGAATTATCTAAAAGATCTCTTCAAGTTAGGAGCCAACAAGGAGAACTTTCCAAAAAAGGAAAGTTGACGATGCAAAGAGATAAAAGGGGAAGTTCTACACCTCATGTGGACCAAGTTTGATTCTAAGAGAGGATTCTTATCCCTATTTTATCTCTCAAAAGATCTCAATGCAAGGTGGCAAAGACAAAGAAGGAAAGAAGCATCCAAGAGGGACTTCCAGACAAAACAAACAAGAAAAGAAGAGAAAAATAAAAAGAAAAAAATCCCCAAGGATATTGCACGTCCAAAGCATTGGTTGGAGCCCTTTTTTCTTTCATTTTTTAATTATTTTTAATATTTTAAAGTTTGAGAAGGAGTAGGACTTGAAAAAGTATAAATAGGGTACTTTTCTCCCATATTCTTCATGGAAGAATTACCCACCTCCCACCTCTAGATTTCTTCATCCATCTCTCCCTCTCTTGTCTCTACATCTCAAGTCATCAAGGAGGCTTAGCCCTAAAGCCACACCACCAACCTTGAAGTGTCAACTAGAAGGAGGAATTCTTATCCATCCTAGTATGTAATTGTTTGCTTTTTATTTTCAATCTTTTGTAAAACAATTTCATGCTAGTAAAGTTTGTTTCTTTTCAATTGTTCTTGTCTTTGATTTTGTGGTGTTCATCAGTTTAGTCTTGTTTGTGATTGGGTTAATTTTTGTTCTTGTTTAAATATTGGGATAGAATTAGAATCACAACTAGCAACCCATCTTAGTAACCTTTTTAATATACTTTGTCTCTTTGGATACATTGTATGTTTGGAGGCAATGCAAGATGGAGTTAAAGAGGTTTGAGTGAAAAAAGATTAGAGGCCAATTCTGAAATTTATTTCTACATGGAATGGAAATTTGTTATTCTCACTTAGATTGACGACCTAAGATGAAGAATAAGACCCTAAGACAACACTGCTAATCTATTTTAGCCCAAATTAAGATAAGAAATTGAAAGAGCAATCTACCGCTTTTGACTTCAGTTGTTTACCACCTTTGACTTTCATGTTATTACCGCCTTTGACTTCCTGCAATTTTATGTTATTTTCTGCACTTTTGTTATTTTCTTGTTATATTCACATGGATTTTAAGTTTTGTTTTTGCACAGTTTGATGGTTGGATTAGGAATCATTGCATCTATTTTCTTATCATAAGATTTTGTACATATTTAAGTTGATGAAATTAAGCCTTCAGATCTGAATCTAATGATTAAATTCGGACTCAATATATAAACAGTATAACTTAATAGTTTCAGCAAACTGTAAAAAAACAGTTTTGGGCAAAAAGTTCGATGTGGGTAGACTAGTCAAATCACAATATTTTTCTTTGAAAATTGGGATTATTAAAGTTTAGGATGTGGTCTTTCATTCCCCAAAATTGCAGATCAAAATAATTTCGGAAGGTTTATGAACCAGAGGCTTAAACTTTGCCAATCAGTCAACCAGAATCAGAATTTCTGCACAGAATTTTGCAAAGTTGTCATATTCATGCATTTATAATTTTTTCGTTTTAGATCCTTTTTTAATTCCGTTTTTTTTGTTAGTTTCTTGCATCAGTAGAGCATGAATTCCAGCCATTAGATTTAGATTTAGGATGCATTAGAATAGTTCAAATCATGCATAATATTTGCATCAGCATACTAGTTTTTCAGACTTAAAATTTTTCAGCATCTCGTGGCATGCGTTGCATTATTAATTTTACTAACTTTCTAATTTTAAATTTGTTTCTAGTTTTATGTTTTTGATTGTTTTAGTTAATTTCCAGAATTAAATATCTTTCTAAACTTGTTTTAATTGAAGGTTTTAAATTGGAAAGTTTACTAGTTTTGGAAATTCTAACCTAGGAAAGTTTCTAACTTTTTTTTTATTTTGTTTTTAACATTGTTTAGTTTAGTTAGTTTCTAATTTTAGTTTTTATTTTTGGAAGTTCTAACTTGTGTTTTAGTTTTGCAACAATTTTAGTTTTGTTTTAGGCTTTTAGATTTAGGAAAGTTTCTTTCATTGGTTTGTAACTAATTTAATTTTGGTAAATAGGACACTTGTATTTGTTAGATTTTAAATTAGGCTAGTTTTAGATTTTTATTTAAGACAGGTTACAAGTTGAAAATACCTTAAACACATTGCTCCCTGAGGATCGACCTGGTCTCACCAGTTTTATTACTACATCGCGGTTCTGCACTTGTAACTCACGATCAAGTTTTTGGCGCCGTTGTCGGGGAGCGCCATTTAAGGTAACTTATCTAACTTTCCTTATTTACATTGCTTTGTGGGTGTGGTTTAATTTTGGCATCTTTCTAGAAATAGGAGGACATGCATGGAATGATGAGTCGCCCTAATTTGGAATAGGAATGTGCATGAAATGCTAGAAAGTACACATCACTGCTATTTTTAGAAACTTTCTAAAATCAGGAAAAGTTACTGTTTTTCAACTTGTCTCAACTTCTTTTGGGAAGAAAGTATACCAAAAGTGATCTAATCATTATCCTTAATCTTCTCGGTGTCTAAGAAAGCCTTTGCCCCTGTAGTGCACGACAGCTTGTCTGTTCAGGAAACTGGTCCTTCAAATGTGTCCATCTGTGACTCTACCACTTCTTGGTGGCTAACTGGCCGAGTTGGTTTCATAGGACCGGATTGGAGAACTAGAGGAAACTTTTCGACCTTAAGGAGTTGCTTAGACGTCTTTTTTTTTCTAACTTAGGTTTTTATCTTTTTTTTCAAAAAAAAAAAAAGGGATTTGTGGGAATCCACAAACATGAGGAGACTTAATAATGGGCAAACTAATGGGAATGGAATCAATACTGATGGCCCACCAAAGTCTTGGCGTACCTTGTGTGAACAAGAAAGAATTGAAAAGTTACATTAAAGAAATTGTTCAGCTAGATCTTATGAATGGGAATGGGCCAATCACTATGATGATTGTTACAATGAAGAATTTGTGGAGGATTATAATGGAATGATTAGTTCAGATGATCAACCAATAAGGGTCTCGCATGATTACGCGTCCCCCACACAATCATTCACTCATTCTAATATGGATGTGGGATTTCCATGGCATTACCATAATGAAATGGATACCATGTGTGGTCCAAATTGGGTTGATCACTCACTAAACAATTGGCGTAATGGGCCCAACATGGATCATGTCTCTTCTTCCCAAGAATTTACTCAGGACGGGTCGTATGACTACCCCTCACAGGATACATCATATGTACCCCCTTCTTTTCCCTGGTCATATGCACCTCATAATCCCTCTCCGCCTGAATGGACATATGAACCACCACCAACCCTGAAAAATTCTTTGGAGGATACTTTAGCCAAATTGGTTGAGTTCACACAAAATACCATGCAAATCATACAAAAAAATGAACACAACATGAAAAGCCTAATGACTTCGAGTAATCAAACAAGGCTTGAAATGAGAAAACAAAATGCCACCGTTGGAATTAAAAATGTTCCTACATTCATTAAAGAACTTGTAGATATGGATCACACAAACACAGTCGATATCTAAGGGTGTACATGAGTACATGGATGATGGGTTGCATGAACCAATTAAGGAATCACATGAGCCTGTGTGCCCCACTTTTCCTGAGTACCGGCCATTCCACTTCATTAAAGATGAATCTATGCCCTTTTACATAAATCCTTTCTATGATTCAGATTCTTCTGATGAATTTGGCATTGTAGTCTTTTACAAATTTGATGTTCCTACAATTGAGGAAACTGTAAATGAACCTACTGAGCCTCAAAAGGAAGATTACAATTGGGAGGATGACCCCATTTTTCAGATTTCTGAGTTGGATAATCTGGAATCTTTAGAATCATGTACTGACTTCTTCATGAAATCTGATGATCCAACCCTTAGAGAAATTGCCCTCGCATTTATTGGCCCTTAATGTTATTCAGAAAAACTTGCAGAATTGGAGAATAGCGGTCCCATTCAAACACCTAAGTCCAACAATTTGGAATCCTTTGAGCTTGTGCCTAAACAAACTGTGGAAATCAATTTAAAAGAATTTGTGGCACGGGAGGACCTAGGGTCATGCAATTGCTCATTGCATCCTCTCCTATTTTTCAAAGATCCATTTTTAAGGGAGGAGGAAGGAATTTTCTTTGTGGTCCCTTTTTCACACAGTCTACAGAAATATGCAGTCCTCATGGTTTCATCTCTTTCTGTTTTTCTTATGAACTGTGTGGAGGAAATTTTCATTTGGGATCCGGGTGGAGTCATGATTTCGAATTTAGTAGTGTAGGTTTTTGTTTTTTTTCTTTTTAGAGTAGATATTTCCTTTTAGAGTAGCTTCTTGTCCTTTTGTTCTTGTTTTTCTGTTTTGTCTAACTTTGGACAGGGAGCAGCTCGAACACATCTTCAGGTGACTTTTTCTTTCTACTCTCATTTACATTTATATTTCCTCATGTTACTTTTACAGTTCTGCGTTGCATGCATAAACATCGAGGACGATGTTCATCTTAGGATGAGGGGTGGGAACAAGCACGCTTGTCCAATTTTAGACAAAAATTTTTTTTTTATTTTTCTATCACTTTTATCATTTTAGTCAGTTTTTAATGATTTTAGTTTTTTTTTTAAAACAAAAAAATTAGGACAGGAAAATTTTTTTTTCGTTGGTATTTATTTTTCATTTTGGAAAAGAAAATTTTTCAAAAGAATTGAAGCGATTTGAAGATATATAGAAATATGGAATTTTGATACTTTTGGAAGGAAGTAAAAAGAAAGTTTGCATTTTCTGAAGGAGAAAACCTATCAAAAGATAACCAAAACTTGCTCTTCATATACATACATGTATACATTTTTTTCGACAATTTTGGATATGAAGCTTTGATGCTGTTTGTTTTTGGAATTTTTCTGGAGAATACAATGTGAACTTGAAATTTAGTTTGTAGAATATTTTTTTTTTTTAGTTCATTTTTGGAACCAAAATGAATTAATTTGAGTGAAATGAGAATTACCACCTAGTGTTTACTTTGGTTTTAAAAAAAACAAGAGTGAAAAAAAAGGAGCATATAATGAGCAATTTGTGACTAGTTTGGGTTCATAGCCTTTTTAACTCGAGCTAGTAAGCCCGGAGGGATATTTCCATATCTAATGCCCTAAAGCCATCTGGTTTGGGAGTCATTGGCCAAACGCTCGCTACATGGGTTAATTAGAAAGCTTAAGGGACCTAAACATTGCACAGTCACAGGAAAGAAAAGAAAAAAAAAAAAGAAAATAAAGATGAATTATGGCCCAACGAGTGTCCGTAGAAATTTTCAAGGGATATGTGCGGAAAAGCATAAGGACTAAGTTTGCTCCTTAGATCCCAACTTTTGCTATATTATATGAACTTGGAAAATTCTATGTTGGAAAAAGTAAGAGAGTGAAGAGTGTCCGTAAGAGTTTGCAATGGAGTATGTGCGGGGAAGGACAAGGACCAGATTTGCTCTCTGGATCCTAACTTTTCTTATATCGTATGAACTTAGGAACTCTTGCGTCGGAAAAAGATAGTGAGAGAAAAAGAGGCCAACCGAAGTAAATAGTAAAGTGGCAACTATCTTAGTAACTTTGAGAGGAAATTTCTTTTTACTAAATTTCAGGGGATCAGAAAATTTGAAGGAAAAATTCTGTTTTTACAGCATTATTGTAAAATATCCGAAGTAGGTTTTTGATGTATACAATTTCCCAGAATGCACGCAAGTTGGTTTGAATTTGAGAAAGGTTTTGAGAATAGAATTGTGGACTGGACTTTGAAAAGTCTGAAAGTGTATTCCAGATTTCGAAAATATCTGATATGAGTGAATTTTCTTTTGGGGAATTTCTTTTCACTTTTATTCATTTTTTTTTCTTCATTAAAAAAAGAAGAGAATTTTGTGGGTATATTCACTGCAAACCCTCACGAGGCACAACTCGTCCACTAGGGGGAACCTAGGGGTTTAAGGGCTTGCTGCATACGCTAAATGCAGTCGAGAGTGCCAGCGAAAGTGGCGTTGCATTCATGTTTAGTTTTATTGCATTGCATTAGTTTAAGATAAGATTAGGTTAGGATGAATTCCTCATATTTTATCGCATTTTTTGCTAGGGACTAGCAAAACGCTGGCTGGGGGGTGTGATGAGTCTTTAAAAATGCATATTTTCATACACATTTTGACCCATTTTAAGGACTTATTAACTTGAAAGAGCCTCATTTAGTGTGATATCATGGTTTAATTCATTTTAAATTCATCTTTATATTATTCTGCATAAATTGCTTAAAAATCATACTTTTTGCATAAATTCATGAAACCTGCTATTTTTGGAAAGTCTATTTTTGGAAAGTTTTGGGAAAATAATTTTTCTCATGAAATAAATTGAATTCTCTTCATCATTAGTTCATTCATACAAAATCATAAAGAATGATGTACATTTTTATTATCATTTCATGAGAAATGGGCCCACAGTCATGCATATGTGATGTTAGGGGTAAAATTATCTTTTCACATGAATTCACATCTGTTTTGTAGGAAATTGATTATATGGGTCCCATTTGTAAAGAATTGAGGCATGGAATTGATTTTTAAGAGAAAGGAGAGCAAAATTGAAGAGAAAAGGAAATTGGAAGAAAATTGTAAAAAGTCAACTTCATGGTCCCACACACACATGCACATGTGTGGGGCACACTTGTAAAACATCCAAGATGGGGTCCATTTATTTGTTGCACATTTTCAAGAGATTTTGAAGAGAATTTGAAGAATATCTCATCAAAGATGGACAAGGAAAGCCACATAGGAGTTCTTTTTTGAGAAGGAGAAGATTTAATTGAAAAAAAAATGCAAAAAAATATCCAAGCAAGCTATTCCACGTCCAAAAGAGATTTTGGATCAGATTTTGATTGAAAAAGTAAAGAAAAAAGTCAAGGGAGAATTATCTAAAAGATCTCTTCAAGTTAGGAGCCAACAAGGAGAACTTTCCAAAAAAGGAAAGTTGACGATGCAAAGAGATAAAAGGGGAAGTTCTACACCTCATGTGGGCCAAGTTTGATTCTAAGAGAGGATTCTTATCCCTATTTTATCTCTCAAAAGATCTCAATGCAAGGTGGCAAAGACAAAGAAGGAAAGAAGCATCCAAGAGGGACTTCCAGACAAAACAAACAAGAAAAGAAGAGAAAAATAAAAAGAAAAAAATCCCCAAGGATATTGCACGTCCAAAGCATTGGTTGGAGCCCTTTTTTCTTTCATTTTTTAATTATTTTTAATATTTTAAAGTTTGAGAAGGAGTAGGACTTGAAAAAGTATAAATAGGGTACTTTTCTCCCATATTCTTCATGGAAGAATTACCCACCTCCCACCTCTAGATTTCTTCATCCATCTCTCCCTCTCTTGTCTCTACATCTCAAGTCATCAAGGAGGCTTAGCCCTAAAGCCACACCACCAACCTTGAAGTGTCAACTAGAAGGAGGAATTCTTATCCATCCTAGTATGTAATTGTTTGCTTTTTATTTTCAATCTTTTGTAAAACAATTTCATGCTAGTAAAGTTTGTTTCTTTTCAATTGTTCTTGTCTTTGATTTTGTGGTGTTCATCAGTTTAGTCTTGTTTGTGATTGGGTTAATTTTTGTTCTTGTTTAAATATTGGGATAGAATTGGAATCACAACTAGCAACCCATCTTAGTAACCTTTTTAATATACTTTGTCTCTTTGGATACATTGTATGTTTGGAGGCAATGCAAGATGGAGTTAAAGAGGTTTGAGTGAAAAAAGATTAGAGGCCAATTCTGAAATTTATTTCTACATGGAATGGAAATTTGTTATTCTCACTTAGATTGACGACCTAAGATGAAGAATAAGACCCTAAGACAACACTGCTAATCTATTTTAGCCCAAATTAAGATAAGAAATTGAAAGAGCAATCTACCGCTTTTGACTTCAGTTGTTTACCACCTTTGACTTTCATGTTATTACCGCCTTTGACTTCCTGCAATTTTATGTTATTTTCTGCACTTTTGTTATTTTCTTGTTATATTCACATGGATTTTAAGTTTTGTTTTTGCACAGTTTGATGGTTGGATTAGGAATCATTGCATCTATTTTCTTATCATAAGATTTTGTGCATATTTAAGTTGATGAAAATTAAGCCTTCAGATCTGAATCTAATGATTAAATTTGGACTCAATATATAAACAGTATAACTTAATAGTTTTAGCAAACTATAAAAAAATAGTTTTAGGCAAAAAGTTCGAAGTGGGTAGACCAGTCAAATCACAATATTTTTCTTTGAAACTTGGGAATATTAAATTTTAGAATGTGGTCTTTCATTCCCCAAAATTTCAGATCAAAATAATTTCGGAAGGTTTATGAACCAGAGGCTTAAACTTTGCCAATCAGTCAACCCGAATCAGAATTTCTGCACAGAATTTTGCAAAGTTGTCATATTCATGCATTTATAACTTTTTCGTTTTAGATCCTTTTTTAATTCCGTTTTTTTTGTTAGTTTCTTGCATCAGTAGAGCATGAATTCCAGCCATTAAATTTAGATTTAGGATGCATTAGAATAGTTCAAATCATGCATAATATTTGCATCAGCATACTAGTTTTTCAGACTTAGAATTTTTCAGCATCTCATGGCATGCGTTGCATTATTAATTTTACTAACTTTCTAATTTTAAATTTTTTTCTAGTTTTATGTTTTTGATTGTTTTAGTTAATTTCCAGAATTAAATATCTTTCTAAACTTGTTTTAATTGAAGGTTTTAAATTGGAAAGTTTACTAGTTTTGGAAATTCTAACCTAGGAAAGTTTCTAACTTCTTTTTTATTTTGTTTCTAACATTGTTTAGTTTAGTTAGTTTCTAATTTTAGTTTTTATTTTTGGAAGTTCTAACTTGTGTTTTAGTTTTGCAGCAATTTTAGTTTTATTTTAGGTTTTTAGATTTAGGAAAGTTTCTTTCATTGGTTTGTAACTAATTTAATTTTGGTAAGTAGGACACTTGTATTTGTTAGATTTTAAATTAGGCTAGTTTTAGATTTTTATTTAAGACAGGTTACAAGTTGAAAATACCTTAAACACATTGCTCCCTGAGGATCGACCTGGTCTCACTAGTTTTATTACTACATCGCGGTTCTGCACTTGGAACTCACGATAAAAAAAAAACCTTTAAAATTTTCTGATGAACTCATTAATCAATTATCACACAGTTTTACTAACATAAAACTTCAAAAAAATAAAGATCAAAAAGTTGAAAAATCTATAAATGTTTTAGGCTCAACTTCTAAAAACTCTAATTCTGGCTTCGATTCCAAAGCCATAGATTCTAAAGAAAATTCTCAAGAGGAACATCAAGATGATCGAAACCATCAAGAATCCCTTCAACTCAATAAAATATTTAAAAGACAAAAACCAATTGTTACTGCAGCTAAAACAAGAAATTATTATCCACGACCGACTCCAGTTGATCTTCAATTCAAAGAACAAGCTACTTTAAATGGTCTTAAATTTGAAAGCTCATCAATATATGAATGGAGTGTAGACGGATTATCTGAATATCAAATCATCCAAGTATGCCAGCAAATGATAATATATGCTTCTACTATCATAGCTGCCGGTCATGATCACAAACATGCAGCAAATGCAGTTGTCCTTGGATTTACTGGACAATTAAAAAGCTATTCTAAATGCCGTAAAAAGAGATCCATCTGTTGGAAGTAGGTGGGTCTCGTGGATAGATTTTCAAAACTTTTGACCCACTTGACACAGAGATCAACTATCCAAAAAACCAAAACTCACTCCAGGATGCATAACCCTCAATCTCGTGACCATGTACAGTAAATATTCTACCAGCACTAAACATCCATAATAATCTACGACATGCAAGAAGTAGATCATACCTTTGGAGATCCGCAGTGCTCTAATGGATTTCTTCAACACCTCTTAGCCTTCCACGCTATGACCCGAATTGGATTTCTTCTCTCAAGAAGAATGGTGGAATCTTCAGGAGAAATCCCAACTCGAAACTCCAAGGAACTAGAAGAGAGAAGGAGAGAGAAACTCGTGCAACTCTTGCACCAAAGGGTTTTGGGCATGAGGGAGAGTCTTATTGGACGTCCAAGAGATTTTATAGACTTTCAAATCTCTCCCATGTCTAATTGAAATAGAAGTCTTACTTCCAAAGCAATTAGCAGCTTTCTCCTTTCCAAACTCTTATTTCTAGAGTTCAAGTCGGATTAGTGTTTTCCAATAACTTGGGCTAGCATGGGGACCACTAGGGATTCCTTAGAAAGCTGGCTCCAACTGGAACACCGTGACCCCACATCTCATGTGCAATCCGGGCCCTCAGTTAATTGCAAATAACACCACTATATAAATGCAATTGCACTCCAGTCTTAGGAATAAATTACAATGAAGACCCTAAACTTCCCAATTACCACAAGTAGGCCCCTCTATCAATATCCGTGGATCAATTGGAATAAATTCGTCTCTTCCAATCTAAGTTCCACATCTTATTATCCTTGAGCCCCAATTAATTACAGTAATCATTAGTACCATCCAATTAACTCTTAATTGAGATGGGGGCGCACTTACTAATGACAAATCCATTAATTGGCACAAGGGGATAATAGAGATAGATTCCATCTTGATCATTCAACGTTCCCACAGTTCTACTACCACATACCCAAGACACCGAGGTGTTAACCTACAGTTGGCCTCACTCATTGGTGACTCAAAGCAAATGAATAGATAGAAACTTGAGTTCATCAATGTCTCAGGATTGAGAGCCTATTGCTAAGGAATTATGAGAGCATACCTTATTATTGAGACAGAATTCCATAAGGTGCATCCCATGGTCTTTCAATACATCCAATGTACTAGCACCGTGATCCAGAATCTTACATTCTGATGATCGAGACAAATCACACTATCTCATAGTGATCAAAGTGCTGCAACCTTATCAAATGAGATGCCCAATCTCATTACTGGTTGTGAAGCTATTTTAAGTATAAGATTTGTGACGTATATCTCCCGCGTGTGGATCTCATCCATGCACATATATCACATCTAATATACTAATGGGATCCGGTTCAACTCATGAACCATTATGTCATACGTATTGGTCATGTGCATGAAGTAGTAAAATAACATTCATCTCATGAAAGTAAAGCATGATTTTATTGATAAATAAAGAAATTAATCAATTTATTACATCAACTGATGGATTGAGTCCACAAAAACTAACAATCTCCCACTTGGGCTCAATGCCAGTCAGGGTTGCATCTCATGCCCATCCCTTCTACGTGTTGCTCAAAGACTTTGGTAGTCAAAGGCTTAGTAAAGGGATTTGCCAAATTGTCTGCAGAGGCTATCTTGGTAATAGCAATATCACCTCTATGCACAATCTCTCTAACTAAGTGATACTTCCTCTGTACATGCTTTTGGCTTTTATGGCTTCTGGGTTCCTTTGACTGAGCGACTGCCTGCTGCTGTTACAGTAAACTGTGAGTGGTTGTCGTACCAAAGGTATCACCCCAAGTTCCAAAAGGAATCTTTTAAGCCATACTGCTTCCTTAGCTGCTTCACAAGCTGCTACATATTCAGCTTCTGAGGTTGAATCAGTGGTACATTCTTGTTTTATACTCCTCCAGCTGATAGCTCCGCCTCCAAGCATAAATACATAACCAGAGGTGGATTTCCTAGAATCCTTATCTGACATAAAGTCAGAATCTGTGTATCCGACTGGAATCAACTCATCACTGCTATAAATCAACATGTAATCTCTAGTCCTTCTTAAGTATTTGAGAATACATTTTACAGCAGTCCAATGTTCAGGTCCTGGATTAGATTGATATCTGCTGACTAGGCCCACTACATAACAGATATCTGGTCTAGTACTTAACATAACATACATGAGGCTACCAACAGCTGAAGCGTATGGTATCGACCTCATCTGCTCCTTTTCCTCGGGTGTCTTAGGACACTAATCCTTGGAAAAGTGCACTCCATGCCTAAAAGGTGTGATACCCTTCTTGGAGTCTTGCATTGCAAACCGTACTAGCACCTTATATATGTATGCAGCTTGGGATAAGCCAATCATCCTATTTTTCCGATCTCGATAGAGTTTGATCCCTAGGATGTAGCTAGCTTCTCCCAAGTCCTTCATATCAAAAGTCTTGGCTAACCAAACTTTTACCGTTGACAACATTCCTATATCTTTCCCAAGGAGAAGGATGTCATCGACATATAAAACCAGAAAAACTACCCTGTCACCTTCACTTTTCATGTACACACATGACTCATCCGGATTTTGACAAAAACCAAATGACTTGATTGCCTGGTCAAAACGGATATTCCAGCTTTGGGATGCCTGCTTCAGTCCATAAATAGACTTCTACAGCTTGCAAACTTTTTGCTCCTGGTTTTTAGCTACAAAACCGTCTGGCTGCACCATATAGATGTCTTCCTCAAGATGGCCATTGAGAAAAGCCGTCTTGACATCCATTTGCCAAATCTCGTAATCGAGATGAGCCGCAATGGATAAGAGTATCCGGATGGATTTGACCATGGCTACTGGCGAGAAGGTTTCCTCATAATCGATCCCCTCTTCCTTAGTATATCCTTTCGCAACAAGCCTAGCCTTATAGGTCTCCACTCTTCATCTGGTCCTCTTTTTCTCTTGTAGACCCACTTGCACCCAATAGGTTTAATATTGGCAGGCAAGTCCACAAGTGTCCAGACCTGATTTGAGTACATAGACTCCATCTCAGCTTTCATAGCATCTTGCCAGCATCCCGAGTCTAAGTCATTGATTGCTTCATCATAGTTAGAGGGATCTTGTTCCGGCTCTTTTGGGATTGCTTCATAAGACTCTCCCAAGAATGAGAACCTGTCAGGGGGTCTGACAATCCTCCCACTACGACGAGGTACTGGTGTAACTACTGGGTCTGGTAAGGGCGGTTCTTCTTCAAGTCCGGTCATACATGGATTTGGAATTGATTGCTCCTAAATCTCTTCCAAGATCACCTTTTCTAAAAATTTCTGGTCCATCATATAATCTTCCTCCAGAAAAAACGCATTGGTGCTGACCAACACTTTCTGCTCTCTAGGATTATAGAATAACCAACCTTTAGTTCCTTTAGGATATTCTACAAATGTGCATACTTCCGACTTCGCTTCCAACTTATCCGTCTTAACCTTGAGCACATGTGCTGGACAACCCAAAATCTGTAAATGTTGTAGACTAGGCTTTCACCCAGACTACAATTCCTGGGGAGTCTAAGGTATAGACTTAGATGGTACGAGGTTTAGTATGTACATTGCAGATCCAAAGCGTATCCCCAAAAGGATATAGGTAATCTTGAGAAACTCAGCATAGACCTAATCATATCTATAAGAGTCCGGTTCCTTCTTTCTGCTACTCCATTCTATTGAGGCATACCAGGAGCAGACAACTGGGATAAAATCCCATTTTCTGATAAGTAACCCATAAAGTCAGCAGAGAGATATTCCCCTCCTCGATCTGATCGAAGAGTCTTGATACTCTTACCTAATTGCTTTTCCGCTTCCGCTCGAAATTCTTTGAACTTTTCAAAAGCTTCGGACTTGCGGTGCATAAGGTATATGTAACCATATCTTGAGTAATCATCTGTGAAAGTGATGAAGTACTCATATCCTCCTCTGGCCCTGACATTAATGGGTCCGCAGACATCAGTATGCACTAATTCCAATAAATCTTTGGCCCTATTACCCTTAGCTGAAAAGGGTCTTTTGGTCATTTTACCTTCCAAACAGGACTCACAGATAGGCATTGGTTCTACCACCAATGAAGGTAAGATACCATCTTTCACTAGCCTCTCAATCCTGTTAAGGTTTATATGACCTAGCCTTAGGTGCCAAAGTTTTGTTGGATTAGATGAAGGTGACTTTCTCTTTAATGATGATCTACTAATTGTTTCAGTATCATGTATCTCATACATCATGGGAGTTAACAAATAAAGTCCATTGGTTACCTTGCCAGAACATATGAAAGTACCATTCCTCTTTATGACAACTTCAGTACCAAAAGTAATAGAATAACCTTTATTCACCAAACTAGAAACCGAAATTAAATTCCGCCTTAAAGACGGTATATATAATGTTTCTGACAAAACCAATTTATTATTTGAAAAACATAAAGTAATGACTCCCACTGAAACAGCCTCCGCCTTAGCGTCAGATCTTAGGTTGACAATGATTTCTCCATCACTTAGCCTCCTGGTTTCCCTGAACCCCTGCAACGTATTACATATGTGATTAGTTGCCCCGGAATCCACACACCAGGATTCTGAAGTACCAGTTGGAAAACTAACTTCAGATATAAGTGACTCAATCATACCTGGGGTCTTTTTCTTAGACAGATATTCTGGACAATTCCTCTTCCAATGTCCTGTCTTACCACAATGGAAACACTTTCCTTTTGTCCCTGAACCCTTAGCTTTAGCCACGCCACCAGTTGGACCATTCTCCACCTTAGGACCCTTTGGAACTGATTTCTTTTTGCCTTTCCGCCCTTTGCCTTTCGGCTTGGACTTGGCATCTGACTTTTCTATTATTAAGGTAGTTGGTTTCTTCTTTATAATCCCTTCAGTTGCTACCAGCTGACTAGATAGCTCAGCCAGAGTCAGATTCATTTTATTCATATTATAATTGACCTTGAAATTGTTGAATGACTCTGGTAGTGACTCAAGGATTATGTCAATCTGCGATTCTGCATCAATCGCAGCTCCCAGTACATCTAACTCATTTAATGAGTCCATCATCTTCAACATGTGTTCTTGTACTGATGTACCTTCAGCCATCTTGGTGCTAATGAGCACCCCTCATGGCTGCCTACCTAGTAGGTCTGCCTTGTTCTGCAAACATCTCATTTAAGTTCGATATCATATCATATGCAGTCTTATAAGATTGATGTTGATGTTGCAGCACACTAGACATTGATGCCAGAATGTAACATCGGGCCATCTCATCGTCTTTGGCCCATTTGGTGTAAAGGTCCCTTTCTGCTTCTGATGCATCTGGGCCAGGCTCTTCAAGGGGGTTTTTGGTAAGGACATATTTATATCCTGAAGCTGTCAGGACAATATCCAGGTTCCATTTCCAGTCTACATAGTTGGATCCCACCAACTTATTCTGGTTGAGGATGGTCGCAAGTGGATTGAAAGTATTCAAATTCATGCTTGTAATACTGTAGCACATAACCATACATTCAATTAATGAATTTAAATGACATTAGGGTTTAGTATTCTACCAAATTTATGTGGGAATCCTCATAACCACAAAATTCAGAATACATCGGAATCCCAATCCTGCGGGGTATGCCTCCTTGGGGAGTGCGAATACCTCTAGACTGGTGCGGATCATAGTTGGTCAAAATTGGGATTAAGACTAACTATCTATGATCCCCTTCATACATTACTATCTAAGTATCTCATACCAAATAATGTATGACTCCCGATTAGCTTTGGTTTCTAAAATACATGAGGCAAATTCTTGGGGATACTACATCATTATTTTAGTTAAGTGTGACCCACCAACTAGCATTGCATGACAACCGTTGTGGGTAGCTCCTCCTTGGGGAGTGGGCTCCCACCCCGTCTCATCAACACTATCCATAGGAGATCCATATCCAGTATCCAGATAAATACAAGCCCTCCGTGGGGAATGGCCATTCTCAAAATGGCGCGAGGCTAATACTTTCCTTACAATGGACCTATGGTGGAAAACCATGGGGATTTATATATATATATAGAAATGCCCCGCTCCCACTTAATATTTTAGAGTTGAGGATTTCCTTATAGGTGTATGGGTCCATCAAATATAGGTATATATTCATCTCATGATAAGACCAATAATTGGTTCCAAGTCAAGTTATTTTAAGGAAAGTCCAGTTTCTAAAATTAGTGTTACGAATAGATCCATCTCATGGGCCCACCAACTCTAATTAGAACTCTTTCCAAAAATTAATTTGATTTGACCAATTTTGGAATTTGATATGTTTGGTTCAGATATGGAAATACTCTAAAATAAGGATTCATCCATAAATAGAAAGTGCTATAACAAAAGACTAGTCCTCTCCTCCACATGACCCAGGCAGAAAAGACTTCTTGGACTTCTAGACTTTCCAAAACTTTGGGATTCCTCAAACTCTTTGGGCATCTCCAAAAGACCTTTTGATAATCTTCAAACTCTTTGATTAGGAGTCCAGCTTCTCTTTCGTTCTTTGTTTCGGACATCTCCAGAATTTACAAATTTTAAAAATACATAAATTCCTATGTCTCTATAATGAGACTTACATGGTAGTCTAAACATGGAAATAAAAGGGCTATAGGGAAATTCACCATGCCTTGCCCTTTCACGGGAAACCAAGGAGACCATGATGCCCTTTACACTTAGCCACAAATAAACCAATAATTAAAAGGAAAGAAAAACATGTGGGCCATATGGAGAGGACATTATCACCTGCAAGTTAGTATCTCATACAACAAAGCATCTCACAAAACCAGGTTGCCAAACCACAATGGAAAAACAAGATGCCAAATATTTTGCCACCACGATACAAGATCCCTTACGCAACGGGGGTCCAGGGGCAGCACCCCTGGCGGGGTTCCAAGGGGCAGCGCCCTTAGCGGGGGCTCGGGGGCAGCGTCCCTGAAAAAAAAAAAACAACAACAATTCAGACCAAGAACAAGATGATTCTGCCTAGGTTTGGCTAGCCGATCTGGTCCCTACGGTTAGCCAACAGACCTCTACAGCCATAGTGGTCTGTTTGACTAACCGACCTGACGAACCCAGAAATTTGGGTTCTTTTTCAGATTTGGCTCCTGCTGTACCCAATCACCTCTAATGATCTCAGTATGCTTCTAATGGCATCTTATCATCCTCCTATCATGATTAAAACCTTTTGTGACTTTCCAAACATGTATCTACTACAAAAGCAAGCAAACCCAATAAACACTGATCCTATCATAGCCCTTGCTCTATCCTCTTCACATCTCATGCAAAGATTAGAATAAGATTACTGATCTAACAAGATTAGAGATGAGGTATGGCTCTGATACCAATTGTTGGAAGTAGGTGGGTCTCGTGGATAGATTTTCAAAACTTTTGACCCACTTGACACAGGGATCAACTATCCATAAAACCAAAACTCAATCCTGGATGCACAACCCTTAATTTCGTGACCATGTACATCAAATATTCTACCAGCACTAAACATCCATAATAAGCTACGACATGCAAGAAGTAGATCATACCTTTGGAGATCCGCAGTGCTCTAATGGATTTCTTCAACACCTCTTAGCCTACCACGCTATGACCCAAATTGGATTTCTTCTCTCTAGAAGAATGGTGGAATCTTCAAGAGAAATCCCAACTCGAAACTCCAAGGAACTAGAAGAGAGAAGGAGAGAGAAACTCGTGCAACTCTTGCACCAAAGGGTTTTGGGCGTGAGGGAGAGTCTTATTGGACGTCCAAGAGATTTTATAGACTTTCAAATCTCTCCCATGTCTAATTGAAATAGAAGTCTTACTTCCAAAGCAATTAGCAGCTTTCTCCTTTCCAAACTCTTATTTCTAGAGTTTAAGTCGGATTAGTGTTTTCCAATAACTTGGGCTAGCGTGGGGACCACTAGGGATTCCTTAGAAAGCTGGCTCCAACTGGAACACAGTGACCCCACATCTCATGTGCAATCCGGGCCCTCAGTTAATTGCAAATAACACCACTATATAAATGCAATTGCACTCCAGTCTTAGGAATAAATTACAATGAAGACCCTAAACTTCCCAATTACCACAAGTAGGCCCCTCTATCAATATCCGTGGATCAATTGGAATAAATCTGTCTCTTCCAATCTAAGTTCCACATCTTATTATCCTTGAGCCCCAATTAATTACAGTAATCATTAGTACCATCCAATTAACTCTTAATTGAGATGGGTGCGCACTTACTAATGACAAATCCATTAATTGGCACAAGGGGATAATAGAGATAGATTCCATCTTGATCATTCAACGTTCCCACAGTTCTACTACCACATACCCAAGACACCGAGGTGTTAACCTACAGTCGGCCTCACTCATTGGTGACTCAAAGCAAATGAATAGATAGAAACTTGAGTTCATCAATGTCTCAGGATTGAGAGCCTATTGCTAGGGAATTATGAGAGCATACCTTATTATTGAGATGGAATTCCATAAGGTGCATCCCATGGTCCTTCAATACATCCAATGTACTAGCACCGTGATCCAGAATCTTACATTCTGATGATCGAGACAAATCACACTATCTCATAGTGATCAAAGTGCTGCAACCTTATCAAATGAGATGCCCAATCTCATTACTGGTTGTGAAGCTATTTTAAGTATAAGATTTGTGACATATATCTCCCGCGTGTGGATCTCATCCATGCACATATATCACATCTAATATACTAATGGGATATGGTTCAACTCATGAACCATTATGTCATACGTATTGGTCATGTGCATGAAGTAGTAAAATAACATTCATCTCATAAAAGTAAAGCATGATTTTATTGATAAATAAAGAAATTAATCAATTTATTACATCAACTGATGGATTGAGTCCACAAAAACTAACACCATCCGGGAACCCTATCATTACCCCCCAAGGACAAATGATCTCTGATTCCCTTTATATGCTTATTAGCAATATAATTAAACATTTTTGTTGGAAATTATATGAATGTAGAAGAAAAATTAAAAACTCATTTAATTAATTTATCATGTCCAACATTATCTGATTTTCGTTGGTATAAAGATGTTTTCTTATCAAAACTTTATACAATTGATTCAAGCAATTCCGAATTCTGGAAAGAAAAATTTATATCAGGTCTTCCTAAACTTTTTGCAGAAAATGTTAGAGAAAAATTAATATCTGAAAATTATGGAAATTTGAATTGTGCTATGTATACATATGGAGATTTAATCCAAAAAATTAATAAAGTCAGATTTTCATTGTGTAATGAAATCAAACTCAAACGGCAAATTGAAAATCAAAAAAGTATCAGCAAATATGAGCTTGGAGACTTTTGTTATCAATTTGGCATGGAGCCATTAATTAGTCCTTCGAGCCAAAAGAAAAAGAACAATTTAAAAAGAAATTACCAACAAAGAAAATCTAAACAATTTGCAACACTACGATATTATATGCCCTCACAAAGATATCATAAAAAATCCTTTCATCGCAATCCTTATAAAGAAACAAACAAATCTTTTATAAAAGAAAAACCATCTTCTTCTTACCATAAACAAAAACAAAAAGAAATACAGTGCTATAATTGCAAAGAAAAAGGCCATATAGCCCCTAATTACCCACAATTAAAGGTTAAAACCGAAAAGGAATTAAAAACTATTTTAAAAGTATCCTCAGTAACATCAGATACAGACAATTCTTCTGATACATGTCATTGCAAAATATTTGATAGTGAAATTCAGTATGAATCCACTTCCTCTTCTTTATCCGTAAACATGCTCTCTGCTCCTGAAGAATTGGTACTAGAAATGTTTAAAGATCTTAAAGATGAAGAATTAAAAAATAAATATTTCAAAAAATTCCATACTATAAATAAAGGCAATAAAAAAGGAAAAGCTACTATACATACTTTACCTGAACAATTTAGTATTAAAACTGTTTTAGACAGATTAAGAGAACAAAATGTTCCTCCTCACCTGACAATTCCAGACCTTAATAAAGAAATTAATAATCAAAGGCAAGAAATAAATTTCTTAAAACAAATCTTAATTGAACTTCAAGACCTCAAACAAAGAGTTGAGAATCTTGAATTTCACATACTAAAAACTTATCAAGAAAATAATGGAAAAATTGAAAATGACGAAGACTATAATGACATTGAAAATCAAGAAAACTTTGATGACAGTTTAAAAAATTTCATAAATTCTTTATCCAAAAATCTATTTCAAAAATGGAATACCCAAGTCACAATTCAGATCAAAAAATTCTCTATTAAGACCCTGTGCTTACTTGATAGTGGCGCAAATGTCAATGTCATAAGGGAAGGATTAATCCCGAGAAAATATTATCTAAAAACAAAAAATAAACTCAATCTAGCTACGGCTAATAAACAACTCCTTATTAAATACAAATTAAATGATGTTTATGTCTGTAAAAACGAAATACACATAAAGACAAATTTCTTTCTAGGAAAGGATTTAAACAATGATGTTATCCTTGGAAATCCTTTTCTACAAATGTTACAGCCTTTTCAAATTGATTCTACAGGCCTTAAAACTATCATAAATAATAAAGAATTAATTTTTGAATTTGAATAATTAAATCCAGTCTCAAATAAAATCAATCATCCCTCTAATGACTTCATTTCAAATATTGCCATGTAATCCAGATTTTAGTTTTAGTTCACATTCTTATCCAGGGTTCCTTTGTCATTATGGCATCAAGTTCTAGTAAAAGCAAATCCCCTCTTCTTGAATCCAGCTCTTCCTCCAGACCAACATCCCAACAAATGACCATTCCTTTTTTCAATCTAGGAGTATCCATCACCTCTCAAGAACTTATCAATGCTCATTGGAGTGTTATCCTTTCCAAGGAGTGTGTCATCAAGTCCACTTGTAATAAATCTTTATTGTTATAACTACAGTTGCTTTGTGAGTATTTCTTCACTTATTTTTGCTATGTTATGTTTTATTGTTGTTGTTTAAGGAATTGCTGATTTAGAAGTAAAAGAGTCAAAAGTTTTAATACTTACTTGTGTGTTTGTTATTATTGAGAAATTTTAATCATACTCTGCCAGTAGCGCAGAGGTAGCCATTGTTATCGCCGTTGCTAAGCCGTGTGAAGGCGTTTTAAGGCGTGTTGTTGGTGTGTAGATCCTCAAAGCGTTAGATACTCGTGGTGGATTTGGTTAAAATAACTCGGTAATACAAATTATGGCTAAGCTTATTAAGAAGCTTGTACCTTCTTCTTCCTCATCATTAAATTCTTTATCTTCCATGTCTATTAAAAATAGTGAAGAAATTAGCTATGACAATTTAGATCAAGTTATTTGTGACTGGACAATTCCAACTGTTCAAAAACATGAAGTTTATAAAATGGGAAGTTTTCAATTAAAATCAAGTTATAAAATAAAAACTATGGAACGAACTGAATCCATTATTGGCAATATTCAGCATCTTTCTTTAATTAAGCCCCAAGAAATAAAAGAATATGCTAAAACATATAATTATATCCATTTTGGCTTGGTGCAAGTTGCTCTAAAGCCTCTAACAATACTCGGACTGAGAACAAAAGCTCTCATGTATGTTCAAGATACAAGACATAAAAAATTCAGTGATTTATTAATAGGAATGGTTGAATCATGTTTGGCTAATGGCCCTACTTTCTTCAACTGTTTTCCCAATTTCTCTGTTTCGCTTACAGATCCAGGTGCACATGGAGCCCTCACTCTAGCCATCCAGACAAAAGGTTTTGATATGAATCCACATAATCAAAATCTCGCCCTCGTTTATAGAGTTTATTATAAACTCATGAATTCAGTTGTTCTAGGCATAGCCTATTCTAATCAAGCCAGAGGTATGACTACCTTATTCCAAACCAATTCAAAAAATAAAGTTAATATTCCCAAACTCATCCAATGGAATGATATTAATTTATCCGGTAAATGGCTTTTAGAAAATGCTCAACCAGAAAAATCTAAAGAAAATCAGGACATTGAAAATATAATTAAACATGAAGATGGAAGTGTTGAAATAAATTTCCAAACAGATTTTCAAAATACAACCCCTACAGTTTATCAACCCTCTAAAAAGTCTTATTCTCATCCTCCTTCTGTGGTAGGATCTTCCATAAAGGAACCGCCTCATGCTTCTAGCTCTACACCTCATATAGATTTGAGGCCTACATGACTCGTTTATCCTTCTTATCAAGCTTCTCCATCTCATACATACATTCCCTCAGAAGTTGATTTGAATATAAATGTTATTGAAAGTTTTGAAATTGATAAAAAAATGTTAAAAAAGAATTTAGGCGCTCATCCTTTGACAAAATCCTTCTTTAAATATATTTCTCCATAACATAAAGACTTCTTAAAAGAAAAATGGTACAAATATATGTATGATAATGAAAGAAACATTTATTTCTTTGATTGGCTTAAATTAGCCATGAAGAAGAGGTATAATATTGATGATTTATCCGTAAATATGATAACAAAATTAAGTTCATCATGGATTATGGCTTCGACCAGTTCTTCTCCGCAGAGAATAGAAGAATCTATACATCCTCCTCTACATCAAATTCTTTATAAAGATACTTTAGCCGTACCCATAAAAAATGTTGCAAAAATCCAAGGAGATAAAGGTAAATCGGTCTTTGACTTATGTCATACAAATTCCTCATTTCAATCTGATAACATGTATTCTTCTCCTTTGTTCTCTTTAAACATTCTTTCAGCCCAAAAAGACATGCTTTTAGAAATGTTTAAAGACCTCAAAGAAGAAAAATTAAAAAATGAATATTTTTAGAAAATACAAAAAATATCCAAAGAAAATTAAAAAGAAAAATCTTTTATTCCAAGTGTATCTAAACAACTTAACATGATAAATGTATTAAGAAAGCAAAAAGCTCTTCCTCATATATCTCTGCAAGATATTTATAAAGAAATTAATAATCAAAAGCAAGAAATAAAAGAATTAAAACAAAACTTAAATGAACTTCAAAAACTTAAACAACGTTTGAATCTCGAATTTCAAAAGGATAAAGATAATATAGAGCAACAAGAAAACTTTGAGGGAAAGTTTGTAAATTCTGTAACAAAAAATCCACTCCAACCTAGAAAACTCAAATTACAATTAAGATCAAGAACTTCTCTATTAAAGCACTCTGCTTACTAGATAGTGGCGCAAATGTTAATTTAATCAGAGAAGGATTAGTCCCAACAAAATATTATAAAAAAACCAAAAATAAACTCAGCCTAGTAACTGCTAATAATAAACTTCATATTCATTATAAAGTAAATAATTGCCATATCTGTAAAAATGGAACGTGCAAAAAACTAATTATCTTTTAGGAAAGAATTTAAATAATGATGTTATCCTTGGGAATCCCTTTCTACAACTTCTACAGCCTTTTCAAATAAATTCATCAGGCCTTAAAACAATGAAAGACAACAAAGAATTACTGTTTGATTTTGTTGAGTCAACTCCCATGCAACATATCAATATTATCCAAAATCAAATCTCATATAAAGAAAAACAAATTTCCTATCTTCAAGATGATCTGAATTCTCTAAGAATAGAAGAAGGGTTACAAAAACCAGAATTTCAAAATGATTTAACACAATTTAAAAAATCTCTTGAAAAAGAATATTGTTCTGACCTTCCTTTTGCCTTTTGGCACAGGAAACACCACACAATTTCTCTTCCATATATTGATAATTTTGATGAATCCCAAATTCCTACCAAAGCTCGTCCTATTCAGATGAATAAAGATCTTGTCCAACTATGTACAAAAGAAATTAATGATCTTCTTGATAAAAAGCTTATTCAAAAATCACAATCCCCTTGGAGTTGTGCTGCGTTTTATGTAAATAAAGCACCTAAACAAGAACGCGGTGTTCCCCGTCTTCTTATCAATTATAAGCCTATAAATAAAGTCTTGAAATCCATAAGATATCTAGTGCCAAATAAAATTGATCTAATTAATCGTCTAGCTGATGCCTTCCTTTTTTCCAAATTTGATCTTAAATCAGGATTTTGGCAAATTCAAATTACCCCCGCAGATAGATATAAAACTGCTTTTACAGTCCCATTTGGCCATTACGAATGGAATGTTATGCCATTTGGCTTGAAAAATGCTCCCTCCGAATTTCAAAGAATTATGAATAATATTTTTAATCCATATCAAGATTTTACACTAGTCTATATCGATGACATTCTTGTGTTTTCAAAATCCATTTGTGACCATTGGAAACATTTAAATATTTTCAAAAAAGTTATTATCAAGAATGGACTTGTTTTATCTCAAAAGAAATGAAGCTTTTTCAAACAGAAATTCAATTTCTTGGTTTTATAATTCAAAAAGGAACTATTTCTCCAGTTCAACGAGTCATTAAATTTGCCTCTCAATTTCCTGATGAAATTCTGAATAAAGAACAATTACAACATTTTCTTGGATGCCTTAATTACGTCTCTGATTTTTATAAAGATCTTGCAAAGGAAAGAAAATTATTGCAGCTCCGTTTGACAAAAAATCCAGTAGAATGGTCACCTGCCCATACAAAAGCTGTCAAAAAAATCAAGCAAAAAGTCAAAAATTTACCTTGCTTAACTATCCCTCATCCAGATTTATTAAAAATAGGCCAAACCGATGCCTCTGAAGTAGGTTTTGGTGGCATTCTCCTACAACAAAATGCTCTTGGAAAAGAAGAAATCCTTCGTTTCACATCTGGAACATGGACACCCACGCAACAAAATTATTCAACTATTAAAAAGGAAATCCTATCCATAGTAAATAGTATAATGAAGTTCCAAAGTGATTTATTAAATAACAAATTCTTATTAAGAATAGATTGTAAATCTGCTAAAGAAATTTTAGAAAAAGATGTTAAAATCTTGCTGCTAAGCAAATCTTTGCTCGATGGCAAACTTTATTAGCTATATTTGATTTTGACATTGAGTATATTGCAGGTAAAAATAATTCCCTTCCTGATTTTTTATCTCGTGAGTTTTTACAGGGACAAAAGAATGAGGCCTCAACAGACTAGACCTTTTAGGTCCCCTACGGATAAAGCTTGTCCACCTATATCCAGAAAACCCAGTGGTAATTATCTTGAAAGATGGGGAGCAACCCATACTTCCAATATTCCTTAATTTCAAAACCCATCAAGCTCTGCATCTAGAAAACCTCAAGCTTCTCAAAACCAATATTTTATCCCAAAACCACCATTGAGAATGTTTACTTTAAATGACACCTTTTATACAGACACCTTTCCTATGGAACATATTATCCAGACCCTATTCGCTCCAGACCATTTCTTTTTTCAACCTCTTGATTATAAAACTTAGGAACAAATCCTTATCCGGACTGGCAGCTGCACTATCGACCATACCGATAGCTCTAAAAACACATATTTAAATGCTTTACCATCCCATATTAACATCCTATATTCAAAAATCAAGATTATGCATATCCTGTCTGCAGATGACTGGGGATAACCTCTTCATATGCCTCAACGGATTGATTCAGACCTTATTTTTAACTATTATGACTATATTTCTGTCTGGGAAGCTATTCTCTGTTATCAAAATTCGTCCTTCCAGCATTCCTGGTTTATTCGGTTTAAATCCAACTTCCATAAAATACCCATGTGGTTTTTTACACAATTTTGGATACCATTCGGAGCCACTAAAGATCTTCTTCCTCAAGCTCTTCTCCCTATTTTTGAATCCTATTCAATATCATATAAAGCTTCTCTCAAATCAGAAGAAAAAAACCTCTACCAATATCTACAGCTTGCAACAGAACCTTATATCACCATGCAATTTTATTGCAAGCATGAAATCCCATGGATCCTGAAATGGAATTTTTATAAAGAAATGGACTTCAGTCCACCGGCTCTATCCAGAGTCATGTATATCAAATTTTGGCATCAATTTGATTATACCACAATCTTACAGCAATATTCTGCTGATCAAGCTATAAAGCCATCCTTTTCGGAAATTCTTAAAACTCCAGAAAAAGAGAAAGAACGGCCTTCTCCAACAAGCAATCTAGACAAACATAAAAATTCATGTTCAACTTCCACTTCTGCACTTCTTGCAGTGGTAGATCTACTTCAGCTCAAAAAAGATCTCCAAAAAGAAATTATGGAACAAATACAGAAAGAACGATCCTCTGAAAACTCGCCATTAAGCTTCAGTCAACAATTACATCATCTTTGGGCTGATGATAATCCCTTTGAAAATATTGCTTCTGAAGCAGATACAGATGTAGAAGAGACAAAAAGTGATAATGAAGGATTCATCTCTATCCAAAGAAAAGGAAAAAAAATAAAGCCTCGACAATTGTTTAATGCATCCTTATCAAGCAAGTTCCCGTGCCCGAGACTAAGGCCACATGATACCGACAAAAGCAACCACGTGTTACCTCGGGACTTATCAACACTTTTCATCCCAACGTCATAAAGCATTAAATATTCAAAAACAAGGACTCAAAAGCCAACAAAAGTGGCTAAAGCCAACATCAAAAGCTCCTTTTGTATAAAGTAAAGAGTAAAAGTTGAAGAAAGTACAAGATATGGGAAAATTATCAAGTATGAAGACAAAAACATTTCATCTCCGATGCAAACACGTGAACACGTGTCAAAAACTTGTAAAGTTATACTTCAAGAGAGTGCCACATGCAGTACCATGGATATTCTACAACAAAAAAGAAGAATCATGCAAGCAGTCTTACAGTATCGAACATTAAATTCAGCGTGAGCATGAATAGCAAATGAAATGTAAATGCAAGTGCAATCAAGTGAAATGAAATGTAAATTTAGTTTAGAGTCACTATAAATAGACACATCCGGCTATGTGTAAATCCAACAGTTGGAAACCAGTCCAAAAATTCAATCCATCCATCTCTTCCCATACACCCTCCACCCTTCCGTCCCATTTTGGTATTAGAGCCAAGTTGGCCCCCGGGAGTGTGTCATTAAGTCCACTTGTAATCAATTTTGATTATCAATAAAGTTGCTTTGTGAGTATTTCTTCACTTATTTTGGTTATGTTGTGCTTTACTGTTATTGTTTAAGGAATTGCTGATTCAGAAGTAAGAGAGTCAAAAGTCTTAATACTTAGTTGTGTGTTTGTTATTATTGAGAAATTTTAATCATATTCCGCCCGGAGCGCAGAGGTGGCCATTGTTATTGCCGTTGTTAAGCCGTGTGAAGGCGTTTTAAGGCGTGTTGTTGGTGTGTAAATCCTTAAAGCGTTAGATACTCGTGGTGGATTTGGTTAAAATAACTTGGTAATACAAATTATGGCTAAGCTTATTAAAAAGCTTGTACTTTCTTCTTCCTCATCATCAAATTCCTTATATTCCATGTCTATTAAAAATAGTGAAGAAATTAGCTATGATGATTTAGATCAAGTTATTTGTGACTGGACAATTCCAACTGTTCAAAAACACGAATTTTATAAAATGGGAAGTTTTCAATTAAAATCAAGTTATCAAATAAATGATATTATTTTATCCGGTAAATGGCTTTTAAAAAATGCTCAACCAGAAAAACCTAAAGAAAATCAAGACATTGAAAACATAATTGAACATGAAGAAGGAAGTGTTGAAATAAATTTTCAAACAGATTTTCAAAATACAACTATTACAGTTTATCAACCCTCTAAAAAGTCTTATTTTCAACCTCCTTCTGTTGTAGGATCTTCCATACAGGAACCACCTCATATAAATTTAAGGCCTACATGACTTGTTTATCCTTCTTATCAAGCTTCTCCATCTCATACATACAATCCCTCAGAAGCAGATTTCAATAAAAATGTTATTGAAAGTTTTAAAATTAATAAAGAAATGTTAAAAAAGAATCTAGCTGCTCATCCTTTGACAAAAGCTTTCTTTAAAAATATTTCTCTAGAACATAAAGACTTCTTAAAAGAAAAGTGGTATAAATATATGTGTGATAATGAAAGAAACATTTATTTCTTTGATTGGCTTAAATTAGCCATGAAGAAAAGGTATAATATTGAAGATTTATCCATAAATATGATAACAAAATTAAGTTCATCATTGATTATAGCTTCAACCAGTTCTTCTACTCAAAGAACTGAAGAATCTATACATCCTCCCCTACATCAAATTATTTATAATGACACCTTAGCCGTACCCATAAAAGATGTTGCAAAAATCCAAGGGGATAAAGGAAAATCTAACTTTGTTTACAAATCAGAGTTATATCATGTTTTAGAACAAAATAATTATACAAATATCAACCTTCATACTATTGGTCAACAAACCAATAGAATTGAAGATAAAGTAGAATCTATTTTCAAAATCCATAAAGCATCCTCTTCTCAAAAAGTAATTAAGACACAAACTTTGGGTTTTCAAGGTGAAATCCTAAGGGATATAAAGTTAGAAAAGAAACCATTAAAATTTTCTGATGAACTCATTAATCAATTATCACACAGTTTTACTAACATAAAACTTCAAGAAAAAAAAGATCAAAAAGCTGAAAAATCTATAAATGTTTTAGGCTCAACTTCTAAAAATTCTAATTCTGGCTTCGATTCCGAAGCCATAGATTCTGAAGAAAATTCTCAAGAGGAACATCAAGATGATTAAAACCATCAAGACTCTCTACAACTCAATAAAATATTTAAAAGACAAAAACCAATTGTTACTACAGCTAAAACAAGAAATTATTATCCACGACCGACTCCAGTTGATCTTCAATTCGAAGAACAAGCTACTTTAAATGGTCTTAAATTTGAAAGCTTATCGATATATGAATGGAGTGTAGACGGATTATCTGAATATCAAATCATCCAAGTATGCCAGCAAATGATGATATATGCTTCTACTATCATAGCTGCCGGTAATGATCACAAACATGCAGCAAATGCAGTTGTCCTTGGATTTACTGGACAATTAAATGGCTAATGGGAAAAATATTTATTAGATATAGAAAGAGAAGTTATTCTAAATGCAGTAAAAAGAGATCCATCCGGAAATCCTATCATTACCCCTCAAGGACAAATGATCCCTGATTCCGTTTATATGCTTATTAGTAATATAATTAAACATTTTGTTGAAAATTATATGAATGTTGAAGAAAAATTAAAAACTCAATTAATTAATTTATCATGCCCAACATTATCTGATTTTCGCTGGTATAAAGATGTTTTCTTATCAAAACTTTATACAATTGATTCAAGCAATTCAGAATTCTGGAATGAAAAATTTATATCAGGTTTTCCTAAACTTTTTGCAGAAAAGGTTAGAGAAGAATTGATATCCGAAAATTATGGAAATTTGAATTATGCTATGTATACATATGGAGATTTAATCCAAAAAATTAATAAAGTTGGATTTTCATTGTGTAATGAAATCAAACTCAAACGGCAAATTGAAAATCAAAAAAGAATCAGTAAATATGAACTTGGTGATTTCTGTTATCAATTTGGCATGGAGCCATTAATTAGTCCTTCGAGCCAAAAGAAAAGAACAATTTAAAAAGAAATTACCAACAAAAAAAAATCTAAACAATTTGCAACACCACGATATTATATGCCCTCACGAAGATATCATAAAAAATCCTTTCATCGCAATCCTTATAAAAAAACATACAAAATCTTTTACAAAAGAAAAACCATCTTCTTCTTACCATAAACAAAAACAAAAAGAAATACTGTGCTATAATTGCAAAGAAAAAGGCCATATAGCCCCTGATTGCCCACAATTAAAGGTTAAAACCGAAAAAGAATTAAAAACTATTTTAAAAGGATCCTCAGTAACATCAGATACAGACAATTCTTCTGATACATGTCATTGCAAAATATTTGATAGTGAAATTTAGTATGAATCTGCCTCTTCTTCTTTATCCTTAAACATGCTCTCCGCCCAAGAAGAATTGGTATTAGAAATGTTTAAAGATCTTAAAGATGAAGAATTAAAAAATAAATATTTTGAAAAAATCCAGACTATAAATAAAGGCAATATAAAAGGAAAAGCTACAATACATACTTTACTTGAACAATTTAGTATTAAAACTGTTTTAGATAGATTAAAAGAACAAAATGTTCCTCCTCACCTGACAATTCCAGACCTTCATAAAGAAATTAATAATCAAAGGCAGGAAATAAATTTCTTAAAACAAAACTTAATTGAACTTCAAGACCTCAAACAAAGAGTTTAGAATCTCGAATTTCACATACTAAAAACTTATCAAAAAAATAATGGAAAAATTGAAAATGACAAAGACTATAATGACATTGAAAATCAAGAAAACTTTGATGATAGTTTAAAAATTTTCATAAATTCTTTATCCAGAAATCCATTTCAAAAATGGAAAACCCAAGTCACAATTCAGATCAAAAAATTTTCTATTAAGACCCTATGCTTACTTGATAGTGGTGCAGATGTCAATGTCATAAGGGAAGGATTAATCCCGAGAAAATATTATCTAAAAACAAAAAATAAACTCAATCTAGCTACGGCTAATAAAAAAACTCCTTATGAAATACAAATTAAATGATGTTTATGTCTGTAAAAATGAAATACACATAAAGACAAATTTCTTTCTAGGAAAGGATTTAAACAATGATGTTGTCTTCGGAAATCCTTTTCTACAAATGTTACAGCCTTTTCAAATTGATTCTACAGGCCTTAAAACTGTCATAAATAATAAAGAATTAATTTTTGAATTTGAATAATTAAATCCAGTCTCAAATAAAATAAATCATCCCTCAACTGACTTCATTTCAAATTTTGCCATGTAATCTAGATTTTCAGTTTTAGATCACATTCTTATCCAGGGTTCCTTTGTCATTATGGCGTCAAGCTCTAGCAAAAGCAAAGCCCATTTTCTTGAATCCAGCTCTTCCTCCAGACCAACATCCCAACAAATATCCATTCCTTTTTCAATCCAGGAGTATCCATCACCTCTCAAGAACTTATCAATGCTCATTGGAGTGCTATCCTTTCGAATAAAAGAAAAAAATTCTAGAAAAACCTTATCCAAAATTGTAACCCATATCAAGGATTTAGAAACCCAAATTCTAATGTGTCATAATATCCATCAAAGAGCACTGTTATCTACTTATGCTGATGAAAAAACATCCAGAATCAACCTCCTGGAAAAGGTTAACACAACCCTTCCAGATGATCTTGCTGCAAGGATAAGAGAAAAAACTCTTTCTTATCAGATCAAGGAGCGCTTAACCTTCAATGCGCAATATATTAGCTGGGCAACTGGTTTTCCCAAGTTGTTCCTGCCATCACATGCAGTAGACATCTCTTATATCGAGCAAGGCCTAGTCCAAAGATTTTCTTTATCCAGAGATGATTTTGAATTAATACAGCAGCTCCCTACAATTGTGCGCCATGCCCTTTGCAGTCTTGGAGTCACAAACAAACAGCTTCTTATCACAATTTCATCAAGTTTGGGAGAAAGATCTGAAATACGGTTTTATCAGCCTTATCAATTATGGAGCATCATGCAGTTTGAAGAAGGAGATTTAAATTGCAAGAAATGCAGTTCTTCTTTACATGATCACGAACATCTTCGTTTTAATTATCCACCTCAATGGTATGAATCTCATGAAGTTACTACAAGAGCATAAAGCCTAGAACGTCTCCAGCAATATGATCCAGCCTCTGATCAGTATCAAAGATTTCTCAATCTAAGAGGACATCTTGAATTTGCAAGCACATATCGATATGTTTGTTGTGACAGTCGTCGAGTAGTTTGCATTGCCGACGGCCTTGTAGAACAAACTACAGTCATACAGCATCCTTCTAAATCTGGACATAATGAATTAAATCAAATCCTCAATGCCTATGAAGATATTTCTTTTGACATTTCTGAAAAGTCTCATGAAGCGTTAATCCAGTTATTTCATGGAGAAATGCAAAATAATAATTGGACTGATGAAGATAAAGATGAATATAAAGAGGATGAATAAATGAAAGAATCCATGCCCAAATAAAGCTTCCGATATTGACACCTGTTATCTAGTGAAATAATTACTGCATCCTTATTTTCCGGAAGAAGACCACGTGGTGCACTTATCTAAAGTTCCATCACCACCATTGCCATAAAGCGTCTTTATCTATAAAGTACAAAACAAGGACATCCTTATTCATGAAGATAGGAAGCTTACCACGGCTCAAAGGCTCTTATTCAAAGAAAAAGTCAACAATTGCGGCTTGCTCTATGAAGTTATCCAATAACCACTACTGGTGCTAACATGCATATCCATAACCGTACGGAAATGTAACACGTATGCCATCTTGCCGCTTCAATTCAGACTCATGGAATTCAACGCCAGCAACACTACATGCAGCAGCTTCTCAGCATACAGTAAATGAAATGTAAACACATTTGAAATAAAGTTGTAATGAAATGTAAATTAAGTTTGAAATTACTATAAAGAGGCATGTCCAGTTGCTTGTCAAGGCAACAATTGGAAACCAGTCCTATCCAAAAATTCAGCCCATCCATCTCTTCGCATACCCCCTCCACCCTCCCGTCCCATTTTGGTATCAGAGCCAAGTTGTCCCCCGGCAGTGCGTCATCAAGTCCACTTGTAATCAGTCTTCATTGTTATCAATAAAGTTTCTTTGTGAGTATTTCTTCACTTATTTTTGTCATGTTGTGTTTCACTGTTGTTGTTTAAGGAATTGCTGATTCAGAAGTAAGAGAGACAAAAGTCTTAATACTTAGTTGTGTGTTTGTTATTATTGAGAAATTTTAATCATATTCCGCCCGGAGCGCAGAGGTAGCCATTGTTATCACCGTTGTTAAGCCGTGTGAAGGCGTTTTAAGGCGTGTTGTTGGTGTGTAAATCCTCAAAGCGTTAGATACTCGTGGTGGATTTGGTTAAAATAACTCGGTAATACAAATTATGGCTAAGCTTATTAAGAAGCTTGTACTTTCTTCTTCCTCATCATCAAATTCCTTATCTTCTATGTCTATTAAAAATAGTGAAGAAATTAGCTATGATGATTTAGATCAAGTTATTTGTGACTGGACAATTCCAACTGTTCAAAAACATGAAGTTTATAAAGTGGGAAGTTTTCAATTAAAATCAAGTTATAAAATAAAAACTATTGAACGAACTGAATCCATTACTAGTAATATTCAGCATCTTTCTTTAATTAAGCCCCATGAAATAAAAGAATACGCTAAAACATATAATTATATCCATTTTGGCTTGGTGCATGTTGCTCTAAAGCCTTTAACAAGACTTGGACTTAGAACAGAAGCTCTCATCTATGTCCAAGATACAAGACATAAAAAATTCAGTGATTCATTAATAGGAATGGTTGAATTAAGTTTGGTTAATGGCCCTACTTTCTTCGACTGTTTTCCCAATTTCTCTATTTCTCTCACAGATCCAGGTGCACATGAAGCCCTCACTTTAGCCATCCAGACAAAAGGTTTTGATATGAATCCTCATAATCAAAATCTCGCCCTCGTTTATAGAGTTTATTATAAACTCATGAATTCAGTGGTCCCAGGCATAGCCTATTCAAATCAAGCTAAAGGTATGACTACCTTATTCCAAACCAATTTAAAAAATTAAGTTAATATTCCCAAACTCATACAGTGGAATGATATCAATTTATCAGGTAAATGGCTTTTAGAAAATGCTCAACCCGAAAAATCTAAAGAAAATCAAGACATAGAAACAATAATTGAACATGAAGATGGAAGTGTTGAAATAACTTTCCAAACAAATTTTCGACATACAACTCCTACAGTTTATCAACCCTCTAAAAAGTCTTATTCTCATCGTCCTTCTATTGTAGGCTCTTCCATACAGGAGCCACCTCATATAGATTTGAGGCCTACAGGACTCGTTTATCCTTCTTATAAAGCTTCTCCATCCCACACATACAATCCTTAAGAATCCGATTTCAATATAAATGTTCTTGAAAGTTTTGAAGTTGATAAAGAAATGTTAAAAAAGAATTTAGCCGCTCATCCTTTGACAAAATCGTTCTTTAAATATATTTCACCAGAACATAAAGACTTCTTAAAAGAAAAATGGTACAAATATATGTATGATAATGAAAGAAACATTTATTTCTTTGATTGGCTTAATTAGCCATGAAGAAAAGGTATAATATTGAAGATTTAACCATAAATATGATAACAAAATTAAGTTCATCATGGATTATAGCTTCAACCAGTTATTCTCCCCAAAGAACTGAAGAATCTATACATCCTCCTCTACATCAAATCATTTATAAAGATACTTCAGCCGTACCCATAAAATCCAAGAAGCATCCTCTTCTCAAAAAGTAATTAAGACACAAACTTAAGGTTTTCAGGGTGAAATCTTAAGGGATATAAAGTTAGAAAAGAAACCTTTAAAATTTTCTGATGAACTCATTAATCAATTATCACACAGTTTCACTAACATAAATCTTCAAGAAAATAAAGATCAAAAAGCTGAAAATTCTATAAATGTTTTAGGCTCAACTTCTAAAAATTCTAATTCTGGCTTCGATTCCGAAGCCATAGATTCTGAAGAAAATTCTCAAGAGGAACATCAAGATGATTAAAACCATCAAGACTCTCTACAACTCAATAAAATATTTAAAAGACAAAAACCAATTGTTACTACAGCTAAAACAAGAAATTATTATCCACGACCGACTCCAGTTGATCTTCAATTCGAAGAACAAGCTACTTTAAATGGTCTTAAATTTGAAAGCTTATCGATATATGAATGGAGTGTAGACGGATTATCTGAATATCAAATCATCCAAGTATGCCAGCAAATGATGATATATGCTTCTACTATCATAGCTGCCGGTAATGATCACAAACATGCAGCAAATGCAGTTGTCCTTGGATTTACTGGACAATTAAATGGCTAATGGGAAAAATATTTATTAGATATAGAAAGAGAAGTTATTCTAAATGCAGTAAAAAGAGATCCATCCGGAAATCCTATCATTACCCCTCAAGGACAAATGATCCCCGATTCCGTTTATATGCTTATTAGCAATATAATTAAACATTTTGTTGGAAATTATATGAATGTAGAAGAAAAATTAAAAACTCAATTAATTAATTTATCATGCCCAACATTATCTGATTTTCGTTGGTATAAAGATGTTTTCTTATCAAAACTTTATACAATTGATTCAAGCAATTCAGAATTTTGAAAGGAAAAATTTATATCTGGTCTTCCTAAACTTTTTGCAGAAAAGGTTAGAGAAGAATTGATATCCGAAAATTATGGAAATTTGAATTATGCTATGTATACATATGGAGATTTAATCCAAAAAATTAATAAAGTTGGATTTTCATTGTGCAATGAATCAAACTCAAACGGCAAATTGAAAATCAAAAAAGAATCAGTAAATATGAACTTGGTGATTTCTGTTATCAATTTGGCATGGAGCCATTAATTAGTCCTTCGAGCCAAAAGAAAAAGAACAATTTAAAAAGAAATTACCAACAAAAAAAATCTAAACAATTTGCAACACCACGATATTATATGCCCTCACGAAGATATTGTAAAAAATCCTTTCATCGCAATCCTTACAAAGAAACAAACAAATCTTTTACAAAAGAAAAACCATCTTCTTCTCACCATAAACAAAAACAAAAAGAAATACAGTGCTATAATTGCAAAGAAAAAGGCCATATAGCCCCTGATTGCCCACAATTAAAGGTTAAAACCGAAAAAGAATTAAAAACTATTTTAAAAGGATCCTCAGCAACATCAGATATAGACAATTCTTCGATACATGTCATTGCAAAATATTTGATAGTGAAATTTAGTATGAATCTACCTCTTCTTCTTTATCCTTAAACATGCCTCTCTGCCCCAGAGGAATTGGTATTAGAAATGTTTAAAGATCTTAAAGATGAAGAATCAAAAAATGAATATTTTGAAAAAATCCAGACTATAAATAAAGGCAATAAAAAAGGAAAAGCTACAACACATACTTTACCTGAACAATTTAGTAGTAAAACTGCACTAGACAGATTACGAGAACAAAATGTTTCTCCTCACCTGACAATTCCTGACCTTCATAAAGAAATTAATAATCAAAGGCAAGAAATAAATTTCTTAAAACAAAACTTAATTGAACTTCAAGGCCTCAAACAAAGAGTTGAGAATCTTGAATTTCACATACTAAAAACTTATCAAGAAAATAATGGAAAAATTGAAAATGACGAAGACTATAATGACATTGAAAATCAAGAAAACTTTGATGACAGTTTAAAAAATTTCATAAATTCTTTATCCAGAAATCCATTTTAAAAATGGAAAACCCAAGTCTCAATTCAGATCAAAAAATTATCTATTAAGACCCTGTGCTTACTTGATAGTGGCGCAGATGTCAATGTCATAAGGGAAGGATTAATCCCGAGAAAATATTATCTAAAAACAAAAAATAAACTCAATCTAGCTACAGCTAATAAAAAAACTCCTTATGAAATACAAATTAAATGATGTTTATGTCTGTAAAAACGAAATACACATAAAGACAAATTTCTTTCTAGGAAAGGATTTAAATAATGATGTTGTCTTTGGAAATCCTTTTCTACAAATGTTACAGCCTTTTCGAATTGATTCTATAGGCCTTAAAACTGTCATAAATAATAAAGAATTAATTTTTGAATTTGAATAATTAAATCCAGTCTCAAATAAAATACATCATCCCTATGATGACTTCATTTCAAATTTTGCCATGTAATCCAGATTTTCAGTTTTAGTTCACATTCTTATCCAGGGTTCCTTTGTCATAGTGGCATCAAGCTCTAGCAAAAGCAAAGCCCCTCTTCTTGAATCCAGTTCTTCCTCCAGACCAACATCCCAACAAATATCCATTCCTTTTTTCAATCCAGGAGTATCCATCACCTCTCAAGAACTTATCAATGCTCATTGGAGTGCTATCCTTTCCAATAATAGAAAAAATACTAGAAAAACCTTATCCAAAATTGTAACCCATATCAAGGATTTAGAAACCCAAATTCTAATGTGTCATAACATCCATCAAAGAGCATTGTTATCTACTTATGCTAATGGAAAAACATCCAGAATCAACCTCCTGGAAAAGGTTAACACAACCCTTCCAGATGATCTTGCTGCAAGGATAAGAGAAAAAACTCTTTCTTGTCAGATCGAGGAGCGCTTAATGTTCAGAGCACAATATATCAGCTGGGCAACTGGTTTTCCCAAGTTGTTCTTGCGATCACATGCAGTAGACATCTTTTATACCGAGCAAGGCCTAGTCCAAAGATTTTCCTTATCCAGAGATGATTTTGAATTAATATAGCAGCTCCCTGCAATTGTGCGCCATGCCCTTCGTAGCCTTGGAGTCACAAACAAACAGCTTCTTATCACAATTTCATCAAGTTTGGGAGAAAGATCTGAAATACAGTTTTATTAGCCTTATCAATTATGGAGCATCATGCAGTTTGAAGAAGGAGATTTAATTTGCAAGAAATGCAGTTCTTCTTTACATGATCACGAACATCTTCTTTTTAATTATCCACCTCAATGGTATGAATCTCATGAAGTTGCTATAAGAGCATATAGCCTAGAATGTCTCCAGCAATACGATCCAGCCTCTGATCAGTATCAAAGATTTCTCAATCTAAGAGGACATCTTGAATTTGCAAGCATATATCAATATGTTTGGTGTGACAGTCGGCGAGTAGTTTGCATTGCTGACGACCTTGCAGAGCAAACTACAGTCATACAGCATCCTTCTAAATCTGGACATAATGAATTAAATCAAATCCTCAATGCCTATGAAGATATTTCTTTTGACATTACTGAAAAGTCTCGCGAAGCATTAATCCAGTTATTTCATGGAGAAATGCAAAATAATTACTGGACTGATGAAGATAAAGATGTAGATAAAGAGGATGAATAAATGAAAGAATCCGTGCCCGAATAAAGCTTCCGATATTGACACCTGTTATCCAGTGAAATAATTACTGCATCCTTATCTTCCAGAAGAAAGCCACGTAGTCACGGGTCCACTTATCTAAAGTTCCATCACTACCATTGCCATAAAGCGTCTTTATCTATAAAGTACAAAACAAGGACATCCTTATTCATGAAGATAAGAAGCTTACCACGGTTCAAAGGTTCTTATTCAAAGAAAAAGTCAACAATTGCGGCTTGCTCTATGAAGTTATCCAAAAACCACTACTGGTGCTAACATGCATATCCATAACTGTACGGAAACGTAACACGTATGCCATTTTGGCCATTCAATTCAGACTCATGGAATCCAGCGCCAGCAACACTACATGCAGCAGCTTCTCAGCATACAGTAAATGAAATGTAAAAACATTTGAAATAAAGTTGTAATGAAATGTAAATTAAGTTTGAAATTACTATAAAGAGGCATGTCCAGCTACTTGTCAAGGCAACAGTTGGAAACCAGTCCTATCCAAAAATTCAGTCCATCTCTTCCTATACACCCTCCACCCTTCCGTCCCATTTTGGTATCAGAGCCAAGTTGGCCCCCGGGAGTGTGTCATCAAGTCCACTTGTAATTAGTTTTGATTATCAATAAAGTTGCTTTGTAAGTATTTTTTTACTTATTTTGGTTATGTTGTGCTTTAATGTTGTTATTTAAGGAATTCCTGATTCAGAAGTAAGAGAGTCAAAAGTCTTAATACTTAGTTGTGGGTTTGTTATTATTGAGACATTTTAATCATATTCCGCCCGGAGCGCAGAAGTAGCCATTGTTATCACTGTTGTTAAGCCGTGTGAAGGCGTTTTAAGGCATGTTGTTGGTGTGTAAATCCTCAAAGTGTTAGATACTCATGGTGGATTTGGTTAAAATAACCCGGTAATACAAATTATGGCTAAGCTTATTAAGAAGCTTGTACTTTCTTTTTCCACATCATCAAATTCCTTATCTTCCATGTCTATTAAAATAGTGAAGAAATTAGCTATGATGATTTAGATCAAGCTACTTGTGACTAGACAATTCCAACTGTTCAAAAACATGAAATTTATAAAATGGGAAGTTTTCAATTAAAATCAAGTTATAAAATAAAAACTATACAGGAACCACCTCATATAAATTTGAGGCCTACAGGACTTGTTTATCCTTCCTATCAAGCTTCTCCATCGCATATATACAATCCTTCAGAATCTGATTTTAACATAAATGTTCTCGAAAGTTTTGAAGTAGATAAAGAAATGTTAAAAAAAAATTTAGCCGCTCATCCTTTGACAAAATCTTTCTTTAAACATATTTCTTCTGAGCATAAAGACTTCTTAAAAAAAAATGGTACAAATATATGTATGATAATGAAAGAAACATTTATTTCTTTGATTAGCTTAAATTAGCCATGAAGAAAAGAGATAATATTGAAGATTTATCCATAAATATGATAACAAAATTAAGTTCATCATGGATTATAGCTTCAACTAGTTCTTCTCCCCAAAGAACTGAAGAATCTATACATCCACCCCTACATCAAATCATTTATAAAGACACCTCAGCCGTACCCATAAAAGATGTTGCAAAAATCCAAGGAGATAAAGGAAAATTTGACATTGTTTACAAATTAGACTTATGTCATATTTTAGAACAAAATAATTATACAAATATCAACATTCATACTATTAGCCAACAAATCGATAGAATTGAAGATAAAGTAGAAACTATTTTCAAAATCCATAAAGCATCCACTTCTCAAAAAGTAATTAAGACACAAACTTTAGGTTTTCAGGGTGAAATCCTAAGGGATATAAAGTTAGAAAAGAAACCTTTAAAATTTTCTGATGAACTCATAAATCAATTATCACACAGTTTTACTAACATAAAACTCCAAAAAAATAAAGATAAAAAAATTGAAAAATCTATAAATGTTTTAGGCCGAACTTCTAAAAATTCTAATTCTGGCTCCGATTCCGAAGCCATAGATTCTGAAGAAAATTCTCAAGAGGAACATCAAGATGATCAAAACCATCAAGACTCTCTACAACTCAATAAAATATTTAAAAGATAAAAACCAATTGTTACTATAGCTAAAACAAGAAATTATTATCCACGACCGACTCCAGTTGATCTTTAATTTGAAGAACAAGGTACTTTAAATGGTCTTAAATTTGAAAGCTCATCGACATATGAATGGAGTGTAGACGGATTATTTGAATATCAAATCATCCAAGTATGCCAGCAAATGATGATATATGCTTCTACTATCATAGCTGCCGGTAATGATCACAAACATGCAGCAAATGCAGTTGTCCTTGGATTTACTGGACAATTAAATGGCTGGGGGGAAAAATATTTATCAGACATAGAAAGACAAGCTATTCTAAATGCAGTTAAAAGATATCCATTTGGAAATCCTATCATTACCCCTAATGGACAAATGATCCCTGATTCCGTTTATATGCTTATTAGCAATATAATTAAACATTTTGTTGGAAATTATATGAATGCAGAAGAAAAATTAAAAACTCAATTAATTAATTTATCATGCCCAACATTATCGGATTTTCGTTGGTATAAAGATGTTTTCTTATCAAAACTTCATACAATTGATTCAAGCAATTCAGAATTCTGGAAGGAAAAATTTATATCAAGTCTTCCTAAACTTTTTGCAGAAAAGGTTAGAGAAGAATTGATATCCAAAAATTATGGAAATTTGAATTATGCTATGTATACATACGGAGATTTAAACCAAAAAAGTAATAAAGTTGGATTTTCATTGTGCAATGAAATCAAACTCAAACGGCAAATTGAAAATCAAAAAAGAATCAGTAAATATGAACTTGGTGATTTCTGTTATCAATTTGGCATGGAGCCATTAATTAGTCCTTCGTGCCAAAAGAAAAGGAACAATTTAAAAAGGAATTACCAACAAAAAAAATCTAAACAATTTGCAACACCACGATATTATATGCCCTCACGAAGATATCATAAAAAATCCTTTCATCGCAATCCTTATAAAGAAACAAACAAATCTTTTACAAAAGAAAAACCATCTTCTTCTTACCATAAACAAAAACAAAAAGAAATACAGTGCTATAATTGCAAAGAAAAAGGCCATATAGCCCCTGATTGCCCACAATTAACAGCTAAAACTGAAAAAGAATTAAAAACTATTTTAAAAGGATCCTCTGTAACATCAGATACAGACAATTCTTCTGATACATGTTATTGTAAAATATTTGATAGTGAAATTCAGTATGAATCTGCCTTTTCTTCTTTATCCTTCAACATGCTCTCTGCCCCAAAAGAATTGGTATTAGAAATGTTTAAAGATCTTAAAGATGAAGAATTAAAAATAAATATTTTGAAAAAAATCAAGACTATAAATAAAGGCAATAAAAAAGGAAAAGCTACATTACATACTTTACCTGAACAATTTAGTATTAAAACTATTTTAGACAGATTAAAAGAACAAAATGTTCCTCCTTACTTGACAATTCCAGACTTTCATAAAGAAATTAATAATCAAAGGCAAGAAATAAATTTCTCAAAACAAAACTTAATTGAACTTCACGACCTCAAACAAAGAGTTGAGAATCTTGAATTTCACATGCTAAAAACTTATCAAAAAGAAAATGGAAAAATTGAAAATGACGAAGACTATAATGACATTGAAAATCAAGAAAACTTTGATGACAGTTTAAAAAATTTCATAAATTCTTTATCCAGAAATCCATTTCAAAAATGGAAAACCCAAGTCACAATTCAGATAAAAAAAATCTCTATTAAGACCCTGTGCTTACTTGATAGTGGCACCGATGTCAATGTCATAAGGGAAGGATTAATCTCGAGAAAATATTATCTGAAAACAAAAAATAAACTCAATCTAGCTACGACTAATAAAAAACTCCATATCAAATACAAATTAAATGATGTTTATGTCTGTAAAAAAGAAATACACATAAAGGCAAATTTCTTTCTAGGAAAGGATTTAAACAATGATTTTATCCTTGGAAATCCTTTTCTACAAATGTTACAGCCTTTTCAAATTGATTCTACAGGCCTTAAAACTATCATAAATAATGAAGAATTAATTTTTGAATTTGAATAATTAAATCCAGTCTCAAATAAAATACATCATCCCTCTGCTGACTTCATTTCAAATTTTGCCATGTAATCCAGATTTTCAGTTTTAGTTCACATTCTTATCCAGGGTTCCTTTGTCATTATGGCATCAAGCTCTAGCAAAAGCAAAGCCCCTCTTCTTGAGTCCAGCTCTTCCTCCAGACCAACGTCCCAAAAAATCTCCATTCCTTTTTTCAATCCAGGAGTATCCATCACCTCTCAAGAACTTATCAATGCTCATTGGAGTGCTATCCTTTCCAATAATAGAAAAAATACTAGAAAAACCTTATCCAAAATTGTAACCCATATCAAGGATTTAGAAACCCAAATTCTAATGTGTCATAACATCCATCAAAGAGCATTGTTATCTACTTATGCTAATGGAAAAACATCCAGAATCAACCTCCTGGAAAAGGTTAACACAACCCTTCCAGATGATCTTGCTGCAAGGATAAGAGAAAAAACTCTTTCTTGTCAGATCAAGGAGCGCTTAATGTTCAAAGCGCAATATATCAGCTGGGCAACTGGTTTTCCCAAGTTGTTCCTGCCATCACATGCAGTAGACATCTCTTATATCGAGCAAGGCCTAGTCCAAAGATTTTCCTTATCCAAAGATGATTTTGAATTAATATAGCAGCTCCTTGCAATTGTGCGCCATGCCCTTCGCAGCCTTGGAGTCACAAACAGACAGCTTCTTATCACAATTTCATCAAGTTTGAGAGAAAGATCTGAAATACAGTTTTATTAGCCTTATCAATTATGGAGCATCATGCAGTTTGAAGAAGGAGATTTAATTTGCAAGAAATGCAGTTCTTCTTTACATGATCACGAACATCTTCTTTTTAATTATCCACCTCAATGGTATGAATCTCATGAAATTGCTACAAGAGCATATAGCCTAGAATGTCTCCAGCAATACGATCCAGCCTCTGATCAGTATCAAAGATTTCTCAATCTAAGAGGACATCTTGAATTTGTAAGCACATATTGATATGTTTGGTGTGACGGTGGGCGAGTAGTTTGCATTGCTGACGACCGTGCAGAACAAACTACAGTCATACAGTATCCTTCTAAATATGGACATAATGAATTAAATCAAATCCTCAATGCCTATGAAGATATTTCTTTTGACATTTCGAAAAGTCTCATAAAGCATTAATCCAGTTATTTCGTGGAGAAATGCAAAATAATAACTGGACTGATGAAGATAAAGATGAAGATAAAGAGGATGAATAAATGAAAGAATCTGCGCCCGAATAAAGCTTCCGATATTGATACCTGTTATCCTGTGAAATAACTACTGCATCCTTATCACAAAGCTTCTAGAAGAAGACCACGTAGTCACGTGGTGCACTTATCTAAATTTCCATCACCACCATTGCCATAAAGCGTCTTTATCTAGAAAGTACGAAATAAGGACATCCCTATTTATGAAGATGAGAAGTTTACCATGGTTCAAAGGTTCCTTGAAAAAGAAAAAGTCAACAAATGCGGCTTGCTACGATGCATCAAAAAGGTTATCCAATAAAAACAAGTTTGGATCTCTACTGGTGCTACAATGTATATCCATACCAGTACAGAAACGTAACACATATACCATCTTGACGATTCAATCTAGACACCTGGAATCTAGCAATAATACCACATGCAGCAGCTTACCAGCATACAGTAAATGAAATGTATACACAGACGAAATTATGTTGTAATGAAATGTAAATTCAGTTTGAACTGACTATAAATAGACATGTCTAGCTACTTGTCAAGGCAACAGTTGGAAACCAGTCCAAAAATTCAGTCCATCTATCTCTTCCCATATACCCTCCACCCTTCCGTCCCATTTTTGTATCAGAGCCAAGTTGGCCCCCGGGAGTGTGTCATCAAGTCCACATGTAATCAGTCTTTATTGTTATCAATAAAGTAGCTTTGTGAGTATTTCTTCACTTATCTTTATTGTGTTGCGCGTTATTGTTGTTGTTTAAGGAATTGCTGATTCAGAAGTAAGAGAGTCAAAAGTCTTAATACTTGGTTGTGTGTTTATTATTATTGAGAAATTTTAATCATATTCCGCCCAGAGCGCAGAGGTAGCCATTGTTATCGCCGTTGTTAAGCCGTGTGACGGTGTTTTAAGGCGTGCTGTTGGTGTGCAAATCCTCAAAGCGTTAGATACTTATGGTGGATTTGGTTAAAATAACTTGGTAATACAAATTATGGCTAAGCTTATTAAGAAGCTTGTACTTTCTTCTTCCTCATCATCAAATCCCTTATATTCCATGTCTATTAAAAATAGTGAAGAAATTAGCTATGATGATTTAGATCAAGTTATTTGTGACAGGCCAATTCCAACTGTTCAAAAACATGAAGTTTATAAAATGGGAAGTTTTCAATTAAAATCAAGTTATAAAATAAAAACTATTGAACGAACTGAATCCATTACTAGTAATATTCAGCATATTTCTTTAATTAAGCTTCATGAAATAAAAGAATATGAGAAAACATATAATTATATACATTTTGGCTTGGTGCAAGTTGCTCTAAAGACTTTAACAAGACTTGGACTGAGAATAGAAGCTCTCATGTATGTTCAAGATACAAGACATAAAAAATTCAGCGATTCATTAATAGGAATGCCTGAATCAAGTTTGGCTAATGGCCCTACTTTCTTCAATTGTTTTCTCAATTTCTCTGTTTCTCTCACAGATCCAGGTGCACATGAAGCCCTCACTTTAGCCATCCAGACAAAAGGTTTTGATATGAATCCTCATAATCAAAATCTCGCCCTCGTTTATAGAGTTTATTATAAACTCATTAAATTCAGTTGTTCCAGGCATAGCCTATTCTAATCAAGCCAGAGGTATGACTACCTTATTCCAAACCAATTTAAAAAATAAAGTTAATATTCCCAAACTCATCTAATGGAATGATATTAATTTATCCGGTAAATGGCTTTTAGAAAATGCTCAACCAGAAAAACCTAAAGAAAATCAAGACATTGAAAACATAATTGAACATGAAGATGGAAGCATTGAAATAAATTTCCAAACAGATTTTCAAAATACAACTCCTACAGTTTATCAACCCTCTAAAAAGTCTTATTTTCATCCTCCTTCTGTTGTAGGAGCTTCCATACAGGAACCACCTCATATAAATTTAAGGCCTACAAGACTTGTTTATCCTTCTTAACAAGCTTCTCCATCTCATACATACAATCCCTCAGAAGCTGATTTCAATATAAATGTTATTGAAAGTTTTGAAATTGATAAAGAAATGTTAAAAAAGAATTTAGCCGCTCATCCTTTCACAAAAGCATTCTCTAAAAATATTTCTCCAGAGCATAAAGACTTCTTAAAAGAAAAGTGGTATAAATATATGTGTGATAATGAAAGAAACATTTATTTCTTTGATTAGCTTAAATTAGCCATGAAGAAAAGATATAATATTGAAGATTTATCCATAAATATGATAACAAAATTAAGTTCATCATGGATTATAGCTTCAACCAGTTCTTCTCCTCAAAGAATAGAAGAATCTATACATCCTCCTTTACATCAAATTCTTCATAAAGATACTTCAGCCGTACCCATAAAAGATGTGGCAAAAATCCAAGGAGATAAAGGCAAATCTGACTTTGTTTACAAATCAGACCTATGTCATGTTTTAGAACAAAATAATTATACAAATATCAACCTTCATACGATTGGCTAACAAACCAATAGAATTGAAGATAAGGTAGAAACTATCTTTAAAATTCATGAAGCATCCTCTTCACAAAAAGTAATTAAGACATAAACTTTAGGTTTTAAAGGTGAAATCCTAGGGATATAAAGTTAGAAAAGAAACCTTTAAAATTTTCTAATGAACTCATTAATCAGTTATCTCATAGTTTTACTAACATAAAACTACAAGAAAATAAAGATCAAAAAGCTGAAAAATCTATAAATGTTTTAGGCTCAACTTCTAAAAATTCTAATTTTGGCTTCGATTCCGAAGCCATAGATTCTGAAGAAAATTCTCAAGAGGAACATCAAGATGATCAAAACCATCAAGACTCTCTACAACTTAATAAAATATTTAAAAGACAAAAACCAATTGTTACTACAGCTAAAACAAGAAATTATTATCCACAACCAACTCCAGTTGATCTTCAATTCGAAGAACAAGCTACTTTAAATGGTCTTAAATTTGAAAGCTCATCAATATATGAATGAAGTGTAGACGGATTATCTGAATATCAAATCATCCAAGTATGCTAGCAAATGATAATATATGCTTCTACTATCATAGCTGCCGGTAATGATCATAAACATGCAGCAAATGCAGTTGTCCTTGGATTTACTGGACAATTAAATGGCTGGTGGGAAAAATATTTATTAGACATAGAAAGACAAGCTATTCTAAATGTAGTAAAAAGAGATCCATCCGGAAATCCTATCATTACCCCTCAAGGAAAAATGATCCCTAATTCCGTTTATATGCTTATTAGCAATATAATTAAACATTTTGTTGGAAATTATATGAATGTAGAAGAAAAATTAAAAACTCAATTAATTAATTTATCATGTCCAACATTATCTGATTTTCGTAGGTATAAAGATGTTTTCTTATCAAAACTTTATACAATTGATTCAAGCAATTCCGAATTCTGGAAAGAAAAATTTATATCAGGTCTTCCTAAACTTTTTACAGAAAAGGTTAGAGAAGAATTAATATCCGAAAATTATGGAAATTTGAATTATGCTATGTATACATATGGAGATTTAATCCAAAAAATTAATAAAATTGGATTTTCATTATGCAATGAAATCAAACTCAAATGGCAAATTGAAAATAAAAAAAGTATCAGCAAATATGAACTTGGAGACTTTTGTTATCAATTTGGGATGGAGCCATTAATTAGTCCTTCGAGCCAAAAGAAAAAGAACAATTTAAAAAGAAATTACCATCAAAGAAAATCTAAACAATTTGCAACACCACGATATTATATGCCCTCACGAAGATATCATAAAAAATCCTTTCATCGCAATCCTTATAAAGAAACAAACAAATCTTTTATAAAAGAAAAACCATCTTCTTCTTACCATAAACAAAAACAAAAAAAAAATACAGTGCTATAATTGCAAAGAAAAAGGCCATATAGCCCCTGATTGCCCACAATTAAAGGTTAAAACCGAAAAGGAATTAAAAACTATTTTAAAGGGATCCTCAGTAACATCAAATACAGACAATTCTTTTGATACACGTCATTGCAAAATATTTGATAGTGAAATTCAGTATGAATCCGCTTCTTCTTCTTTATCCGTAAACATGCTCTTTGCTCCTGAAGAATTGGTACTAGAAACGTTTAAAGATCTTAAAGATGAAGAATTAAAAAATAAATATTTCAAAAAAATCCAAACTATAAATAAAGGCAATAAAAAAGAAAAGCTACTATACATACTTTACCTGAACAATTTAGTATTAAAACTATTTTAGACAGATTAAGAGAACAAAATGTTACTCCTCACCTGACAATTCCTGACCTTCATAAAGAAATTAATAATCAAAGGCAAGAAATAAATTTCTTAAAACAAAACTTAATTGAACTTCAATACCTCAAACAAAGAGTTGAGAATCTTGAATTTCACATACTAAAAACTTATTAAGAAAATAATGGAAAAATTGAAAATGACGAAGACTATAATGACATTGAAAATCAAGAAAACTTTGATGATAGTTTAAAAAATTTCATAAATTCGTTATCCAGAAATCCATTTCAAAAATGGAAGACCCAAGTCACAATTCAGATCAAAAAATTCTCTATTAAAACCCTATGCTTACTTGATAGTGGTGCAGATGTCTATGTCATAAGGGAAGGATTAATCCTGAGAAAATATTTTCTAAAAACAAAAAATAAACTCAATCTAGCTACGGCTAATAAAAAAACTCCTTATCAAATACAAATTAAATGATGTTTATGTCTGTAAAAACGAAATACACATAAAGACAAATTTCTTTCTAGGAAAGGATTTAAACAATGATGTTATCCTTGGAAATCCTTTTCTACAAATGTTACAGCCTTTTCAAATTGATTCTACAGGCCTTAAAACTATCATAAATAATAAAGAATTAATTTTTGAATTTGAATAATTAAATCCAGTCTCAAATAAAATCAATCATCCCTCTAATGACTTCATTTCAAATATTGCCATGTAATCCAGATTTCAGTTTTAAGTTCACATTCTTCTCCAGGGTTCCTTTGTCATTATGACATCAAGTTCTAGCAAAAGCAAAGCCCCTCTTCTTGAATCCAGCTCTTCCTCCAGACCAACAACCCAACAAATGACCATTCCTTTTTTCAATCTAGGAGTATCCATCACCTCTCAAGAACTTATCAATGCTCATTGGAATGCTATCCTTTCCAATAAAAGAAAAAATACTAGAAAAACCTTATCCAAAATTGTAACCCATATCAAGGATTTAGAAACCCAAATTCTGACATGTCATAACATCCATCAAAGAGCACTGTTATCTACTTATGCTGATGAAAACACATCCAGAATCAACCTCCTGGAAAAGGTTAACACAACCCTTCCAGCTGATCTTGCTGCAAGGATAAGAGAAAAAACTCTTTCTTGTCAGATCAAGGAGCGCTTAATGTTCAAAGTGCAATATATCAGCTGGGCAACTGGTTTTCCCAAGTTGCTCCTACCATCACATGCAGTAGACATCTTTTATATCGAGCAAGGCCTAGTCCAAAGATTTTCTTTATCCAGAGATGATTTTGAATTAATACAGCAGCTCCCTGCAATCGTGTGCCACGCCCTTCGTAGTCTTGGAGTCACAAACTGACAGCTTCTTATCACAATTTCATCAAGTTTGGGAGAAAGATCTGACATACGGTTTTATTAGCCTTATCAATTATGGAGCATCATGCAGTTTGAAGAAGGAGATTTAATTTGCAAGAAATTCATTCCTTCTTTAAATGATTACGAACATCTCCTGTTTAATTATCCACCGCAGTGGTATGAATCTCATGAAGTTGCTACAAGGGAATACAGCTTAGAGCGTCTTCAGAATTATGATCCAGGCTCTGATCAATATCAAAGATTTCTCAATTTAAGAGGACATCTCGAATTTGCAAGCACATATAGATATGTTTGGTGTGACTGTTGGAGAGTAGTCTGTATTGCTGACGACCTTGCAGAACAAACTACAGTTATACAGCAACCTTCTAAATCTGGACGCCATACATTAAATCAAATCCTCAATGCCTATGAAGATATTTCTTTTGACATTTCAGAAAAATCTGATGAAGAATTAATCCAGTTATTTCATGGTGAAATACGAAATAATAACTGGAATGATGAAGCAGAAAATACTGCAGAGATGACAGCATCCTTGCAAGAATAAAGCTTCCTTTCCTCCAGACGTGTGCAATTCAATGCCACTCAATTTTCCACAAAGTATCTTGATGCACTTATGCAGATCTCCAACAGTCATCCAGAAGAATACTTGTTAAATGCATCCCTATCAAGCAAAGTTTCCGTACCCACGACCACGGCCACGTGATACAGGCAAAAGCAACCACGTGTTGCTTTGGGACTTATTGGCACTTTTCATCCGGACTGCATCAAGCCTCTTTGAATTAAAAATTCAAGAAACAAGTACAATAAAGTCAAAGAAAACGGCTAAAGCTAAGCTTATCACATATAAAAATTCTTTGCATTAAATAATGAGCAAAAGTCAAAGCCTACACCTAGGCTATCCTACATAAAGCATTTAGATCACCTCTTTTACCGGGATTTGCAAAGCACATATTCCAGCGACACGTATCCCGCATGCTTCAATAAGTGAAACTTGTGTCAGACAGATCAAATCCAGTGCCAGCACCACCTGCAGCATTTACGGATATACAGCAAATGAAATGAAAATTCAGATGACAGAAACTTGTAATGAAATGTAAATTCAGTTTGTAATTACTATAAATAGGCCTATGCAGCCTCTTGCACAGGCAACAGCTAGAAACCAGTCCAAAAATTAAGTCCATCTCTTCCCATACACCCTCCACCCTTCCGTCCCATTTTGGTATTAGAGCCAAGTTGGCCCCCGGGAGTGTGTCATCAAGTCCACTTGTAATCAGTTTTGATTATTAATAAAGTTGCTTTGTGAGTATTTCTTCACTTATTTTGGTTATGCTTTACTGTTGCTGTTTAAGGAATTGCTAATTCAGAAGTAAGAGAGTCGAAAGTCTTATTACTTAGTTGTGGGTTTGTTATTATTGAGAAATTTTAATCATATTCCGCCCGGAGCGCAGAGGTAGCCATTGTTATCGCCGCTGTTAAGCCGTGTGAAGGCGTTTTAAGGCGTGTTGTTGGTGTGTAAATCCTCAAAGCGTTAGATACTCGTGGTGGATTTGGTTAAAATAACTCGGTAATACAAATTATGGCTAAGCTTATTAAGAAGCTTGTACTTTCTTCTTCCTCATCATCAAATTCCTTATCTTCCATGTCTATTAAAAATAGTGAAGAAATTAGCTATGATGATTTAGATCAAGTTATTTGTGACTGGACAATTCCAACTGTTCAAAAACATAAAGTTTATAAAGTGGGAAGTTTTCATGGGACGGAAGGGTGGAGGGTGTATGGGAAGTGATGGACTGGATTTTGGATAGGATTGGTTTCCAACTGTTGGATTTACACATAGCCGGATGTGTCTATTTATAGTAACTCTAAACTGAATTTACTTTTCATTTCACTTAGATTGCTTTTGTATTTACATTTCATTTGCTATTCATGCTCATGCTGAATTTAATGTTCAATACTGTAGGGCTGCTTGCATGATTCTCCTTGTCTGCTGTAGAATATCCATGGTACTGCATGTGGCACGATCTTGAAGTATATCTTTACAAGCTTTTGACACGTGTTTTCGTGTTAACATCGGAGATGAAATGTTTTTGTCTTCATACTTGTTAGCATCGGAGATGAAATGTTTTTGTCTTCATACTTGATAATTGTCCCATATCTTGTACTTTCTTCAAGTTTTATTTTTTATTTTTTACAAAAGGAGCTTTTGATGTTGGCTTTAGCCACTTTTGTTGGCTTTTGGGTACTTGTTTTTTTAATGATTTCTGAAGTCGGGATGAAAAGTGCCGATAAGTCCCGAGGCAACACGTGGTTGCTTTTGCCGGCATCACATGGCCTTTGTCTCGGGCACGGGACCTTGCTTGATAAGGATGCATTGAACAACTATTCTTCAGGATGATTGTTGGAGATCTTCATAATTGCACCAAGATACTTTGTGGAAAATTGAGTGGCATTGGACTGCATATGTCTAGAGGAAAGGAAACTTTATTCTTGCAAGGATGCTGTCATCTCTGCATCATTTTCTGCTTCATTATTCTAGTTATTATTTCGTATTTCACCATGAAATAACTGGATTAATTCTTCACGAGAGTTTTCTGAAATGTCAAAAGAAATATCTTCATAGGCATTGAGGAATTGATTTAATTTATTATGTCTAGATTTAGATGGATGCTGTATAACTGTAGTTTGTTCTGCAACGTCGTCAGCAATACAGACTACTCTCCGACCGTCATACCAAACATATCAATATGTGCTTGCAAATTTGAGATGTCCTCTGAAATTGAGAAATCGTTGATATTGATCAGAGGCTGGATCACAATGCTTGAGACGTTCAAAGCTATATTCCCTTGTAGCAACTTCATGAGATTCATACCACTGCGGTGGATAATTAAATAGGAGATGTTCGTAATCATGTAAAGAGGGAATGAATTTCTTGCAATTTAAATCTCCTTCTTCAAAATCCATGATGCTCCATAATTGATAAGGTTGATAAAACCAGATTTCAGATCTTTCTCCCAAACTTGATGAAATTGTGATGAGAAGTTGTCTGTTTGTGACTCCAAGGCTGCGAAGGGCATGGCGCACGATTGCAGGGAGCTGCTGTATTAATTCAAAATCATTTCTGGATAAAGAAAATCTTTGGACTAAACCATGTTCGATATAGGAGATGTCAACTTCATGTGATGGCAGGAACAACTTGGGAAAGCCAGTTGCCCAGCTGATAAATTGAGCTTTGCGCATTAAGCGCTCCTTGATCTGACAAGAAAGAGTTTTTTCTCTTATTCTTGTAGCAACATCATCTGGAAGGATTGTGTTAACCTTTTCCAAGAGCTTGATTCTGAATGTTTTTTCATCAGCATAAGTAGATAATAGTGCTCTTTGATGGAGGTTATGGCATATGAGAATTTGGCTTTCTAAATCCTTAATATGGTTTGCAAGTTTGGATAGGGTTTTTCTAGTATTTGTTCTTTTATCGGAAAGGATGGCACTCCAATGAGCATTGATAAGGTCTTGAGAAGTGATGATAATCCTGGATTGAAAAACGGGATGGTCATTTGTTGGGATGTCGGTATCGAGGAAGAGCTGGATTCATGAAGAGGGGCTTTGCTTTTGCGAGAACTTGCTGCCATAGTGACAAAGAGACCCTGGATAAGGAGTTGAACTAAAAATCTGGATATGGGATTAAATGGCAAAATTTGAAATGAAGTCATCACAGAGATAATTTATTTTATTTGAGACTGGATATTTGATTATTTGAATTTAAAAATTAATTCTTTATTATTTATAACAATTTTAAGGCCTGTAAAATCAATTTAAGAAGGCTGTAACATTTGTATAAAAGGATTTCCAAGGATAACATCATTGTTTAAATCCTTTCCTAGAAAGAAATTTGTCTTTATGTGTATTTCATTTTTACAGACATAAACGGCATTTAATTTGTATTTGATAAGGAGTTTTTTATTAGTCGTAGCTAGATTGAGTTTATTTTTTGTTGTTAGATAATATTTTCTCGAGATTAATCCTTCCCTTATGACATTGACATCTGCGCCACTATCAAGTAAGCACAGGGTCTTAATAGAGAATTTTTTGATCTGAATTGTGACTTGGGTTTTCCATTTTTGAAATGGATTTTTGGATAAAGAATTTATGAAATTTTTTAAACTGTCATCAATGTTTTCTTGATTTTCAATGTCATTATAGTCTTCGTCATTTTCAATTTTTCCATTATTTTCTTGATAAGTTTTTAGTATGTGAAATTCAAGATTCTCAACTCTTTGTTTGAGGTCTTGAAGTTCAATTAAGTTTTGTTTTAATAAATTTGTTTCTTGCCTTTGATTATTAATTTCTTTATGAAGGTCTGGAATTGTCAGGTGAGGAGGAACATTTTGTTCTCGTAATCTGTCTAGTAAAGTTTTAATGCTAAATTGTTCAGGTAAAGTATTTATGTTAGTAGCTTTTCCTTTTTTATTGCCATTATTTATTGTCTGTATTTTTTCAAAGTATTTATTTTTTAATTCTTCATCTTTAAGATCTTTAAACATTTCTAGCACCAATTCTTCAGGGGCAGAGAGCATGTTTAAGGATAAAGAAGAAGAAGTAGATTCATACTGAATTTCACTATCAAATATTTTGCAATTATTAGATTTTGTGGACTCAATCCATCAGTTGATGTAATAAATTGATTAATTTCTTTATTTATCAATAAAATCATGCTTTACTTTCATGAGATAAGTGTTATTTTACTAATTCATACACATGACCAATACATATGACATAATGGTTCATGAGTTGAACCGGGTCCCATTAGTATATTAGATGTGATATATGTGTATGGATGAGATCCACACCTGGGAGATATATGTCACAAATCTTATACTTAAATAGCTTCACAACCAGTAATGAGACTGGGCATCTTATTTGATAAGGTTGCAGCACTTTGATCACTATGAGATAGTGTGATTTGTCCTGATCATCAAAATGTAAGATTCTGGATCACGGTGTTGGTACATTGGATGTATTGAAGGACCATGAGATGCACCTTATGGAATTCCGTCTCAATAATAAGGTATGCTCTCATAATTCCCTAGCAATAGGCTCTCAATCCTGAGACATTGATGAACTCAAGTTTCTATCTATTCATTTGCTTTGAGTCACCAATGAGTGAGGCCGACTGTAGGTTAACACCTCGGTGTCTTAGGTATGTGGTAGTAGAACTGTGGGAACGTTGAATGATCAAGATGGAATCTATCTCTATTATCCCCTTGTGCCAATTAATGGATGTGTCATTAGTAAGTGCGCACTTAAGAGTTAATTGGATGGTACTGATGATTACTGTGATTAATTGGGGCTCAAGGATAATAAGATATGGAACTTATATTGGAAGAGACGGATTTATTCCAATTGATCCACGGATATTGATAAAGGGGCCTACTTGTGGTAATTGGGAAGTTTAGGATCTTCATTGTAATTTGTTCCTAAGACTGGAGTGCAATTGCATTTATATAGTTGTGTTATTTGCAATTAACTGTAGGCCCGGATTGCACATGAGATGTGGGGTCGCGGTGTTCCAGTTGGAGCCAGCTTTCTAAGGAATCCCTAGTGGTCCCCACGCTAGCCCAACTTATTGGAAAATACTAATCGACTCGATCTCTAAAAAGAAGGGATTAGAAAGGAGAAAGTTGCTTTGGAAGTAAGACTTCTATTTCAATTAGGCAAGGAAGAAATTTGTAAGTTTATAAAATCTCTTGGACATCCAGAAGAGTCTCTCTTACGCCCAAAACCCTTTCGTGCAAGAGTTGCACGAGTTTCTCTCTCCTTCTCTCTTCTAGTTCCTTGGAGTTTCGAGTTGGGATTTCTCCTGAAGATTCTACCACTCTTCTTGAGAAAAGAAGTCCAATTCGGGTCATAGCGTGGAAGGCTAAGAGGTGTTGAAGAAATCCATTAGAGCACTGCGGATCTCCAAAGGTATGATCTACTTCTTGCATGTCGTAGATTATTATGGATGTTTAGTGCTGGTAGAATATTTACTGTGTACATGGTCACGAGATTGAGGGTAATGCATCCTGGATTGGGTTTTGGTCTTATGGATAGTTGATCCCTGTGTCAAGTGGGTCAAAAGTTTTGAAAATCTATCCATGAGACCCACCTACTTCCAACAATTGGTATTAGAGACATACCTCATCTCTAATCATGGTAGATCAGTAATCTTGTTCTAATCTTTGCATGAGATGTGTGTTAGATTTTGTGGACTCAATCCATCAGTTGATGTAATAAATTGATTAATTTCTTTATCAATATAATCATGCTTTACTTTTATGAGATGAATGTTATTTTACTAATTCATGCACATGACCACTACATATGACATAATGGTTCATGAGTTGAACCGGGTTCCCATTAGTATATTAGATGTGATATATGTGCATGGATGAGATCCACACGCAGGAGATATATGTCACAAATCTTATACTTAAAATAGCTTCACAACCAGTAATGAGATTGGGCATCTCATTTGATAAGGTTGCAGCACTTTGATCACTATGAGATAGTGTGATCTGTCTCGATCATCAGAATGCAAGATTCTGGATCACGGTGCTGGTACATTAGATGTATTGAAGGACCATGAGATGCACCTTATGGAATTCCATATCAATAATAAGGTATGCTCTCATAATTCCCTAGCAATAGGCTCTCAATCCTGAGACATTGACGAACTCAAGTTTCTATCTATTCATTTGCTTTGAGTCACCAATGAGTGAGGCCGACTATAGGTTAACACCTCGGAGTCTTGGGTATATGGTAGTAGAACTGTGGGAACGTTGAATGATCAAGATGGAATCTATCTCTATTATCCCCTTGTGCCAATTAATGGATTTGTCATTAGTAAGTGCGCACCCATCTCAATTAAGAGTTAATTGGATGGTACTGATGATTACTGTGATTAATTGGGGCTCAAGGATAATAAGATGTGGAACTTAGATTGGAAGAGACGGATTTATTCCAATTGATCCACGGATATTGATAGAGGGGCCTACTTGTGGTAATTGGGAAGTTTAGGGTCTTCATTGTAATTTATTCCTAAGACTGTAGTGCAATTGCATTTATATAGTGGTGTTATTTGCAATTAACTGTGGGCCCGGATTGCACATGAGATGTGGGGTCGCGGTGTTCCAGTTGAAGCCAGCTTTCTAAGGAATCCCTAGTGGTCCCCACGCTAGCCCAAGTTATTGGAAAATACTAATCCGACTCGAACTCTAGAAAGAAAGGATAAGAAAGGAGAAACTTGCTAATTGCTTTGGAAGTAAGACTTCTATTTCAATTAGACAAGGGAGAGATTTGGAAGTCTATTAAATATCCTTGGACGTCCAAAAGAGTCACTCTCACGCCCAAAACCCTTTCGTGCAAGAGTTGCGCGAGTTACTCTCCTCTCCTTTCTTCTAGTTTCTTGGAGTCTCGAGTTGGGATTTTCTCCTGAAGATTCCACCATTCTTCTTGAGAAAAGAAATCCTATTCGGGGGTCATAGCGTGGAAGGCTAAGAGGTGTTGAAGAAATCCATTAGAGCACTGCGGATCTCCAAAGGTATGATCTACTTCTTGTATGTCGTAGGTTATTTTGGATGTTTAGTGCTGGTAGAATTTTTACTGTACATGGTCACGAGAATGAGGGTAACGCATCCTGGATTGGGTTTTGGTCTTATGGATAGTTGATCCCTATGTCAAGTGGGTCAAAAGTTTTGAAAATCTATCTACGAGACCCACCTACTTCCAACAATGTGAAGAGGATAGAGCAAGGGCTATGATAGGATCAGTGTTTATTGGGTTTGCTTGCTTTTGTAGTAGATACATGTTTGGAAAGTCACAAAAGATTTTAATCATGATAGGAGGATAATAAGATGCCATTAGAAGCATACTGAGATCATTAGAGGTGACTGGGGACAGCAGGAGCTGAATCTAAAAAAGAACCCAAATTTCTGGGTTCGTCAGGTTGGTTAGTCAAACGGACTACTATGGCAGTAAAGGTCTGTTGGCTAATCGTAGGGACTAGATCGGCTAGCCGAACCAGGCAGAATCATCTTGTTCTTGGTCTGAGTTGTTGTTTTTTTTTTTTTTTTGGGGCGCTACCCTCGAGCCCCCGCTGCGTAGGGGATCTTGTATCGTAGTGGCAAAATTTTGGCATCTTGTTTTTCCATTGTGGTTTGACAACTTGGTTTTGTGAGATGCTTTGTTGTATGAGATACTAACTTGCAGGTGATAATGTCCTCTCCATATGGCCCACATGTTTTTCTTTCCTTTTAATTATTGGTTTATTTGTGTCTAAGTGTAAAGGGCATCATGGTTTCCTTGGTTTCCCGTGAAAGGGCAAGGCATGGTGAATTTCCCTATAGCCCTTTTATTTCCATGTTTAGACTACCATGTAAGTCTCATTATAGAGACATAGGAATTTATGTATTTTTAAAATTTGTAAATTCTGGAGATGTTCGAAACAAAGAAGGAAAGAGAAACTGGACTCCTTATCAAAGAGTTTGAAGATTACCAAAAGGTGTTTTGGAGATGCCCAAAGAGTTTGAGGAATCCCAAAGTTTTGGAAAGTCTAGAAGTCCAAGAAGTCTTTTCCGCCTAGGACATGTGGAGGAGAGGACTAGTCTTTTATTACAGCACTTTATATTTATGGATGAATGCTTATTTTAGAGTATTTCCATATCTGATCCAAACATAGCAAATTCCAAAATTGGTCGAATCAAATTAATTTTTGGAAAGAGTTCTAATTAGAGTTGGTGGGCCCATGAAATGGATCTATTGGTAACACTAATTTTAGAAATTGGGCTTTCCTTAAAATAACTTGACTTGGAACCAATTATTGGTCTTATCATGAGATGAATTTATAGCTATGTTTGATGGACCCATACACCTATAAGGAAATCCTCAACTCTAAAATATTAAGTGGGAGCGGGGCATTTATACATATATACATTTCCCCATGGTTTTCCACCATAGGTCCATTGTAAGGAAAGTATTAGCCTTGCGCCATTTTGAGAATGGCCATTCCCCACGGAGGGCTTGTTTTTATCTGGATACTGGATATGAATCTCCTATGGATAGTGTTGATGAGACGGGGTGGGAGCCCACTCCCCAAGGAGGAGCCGCCCGCAATGGTTGTCATGCAATGCTAGTTGGTGGGTCACACTTAACTAAAATAATGATGTAGTATCCCCAAGGATTTGCTTCATGTATTTTAGAAACTGAAGCTAATTGGGAGTCATACATTATTTGGTATGAGATACCTAGATAGTAATGAATGAAGGGGATCATGGATAGTTAGTCTTAACCCAAATTTTGACCAACTTTGATCCGCACCAGTCTAGGAGGTATTCGCACTCCCCAAGGAGGCATACCCCGCAGGATTGGGATTTCGATGTATTCTGAATTTTGTGGTTATGAGGATTCCCCCATGAATTTGGTAAAATACTAAACCCTAATGTCATTTAAATTCATTAATTGAATGTATGGTTATGTGCTACAGTATTACAAGCATGAATTCGAATACTTTCAATCCACTTGCGACCATCCTCAACCAGAATAAGTTGGTGGGATCCAACTATGTAGACTGGAAACAGAATCTAGATATTGTCCTGACAGCTTCAGGATATAAATATGTCCTTACCAAAAACCCCCTTGAAGAGCCTGGCCCAGAAGCATCAGAAGCAGAAAAGGACCTTTACACCAAATGGGCCAAAGACGATGATATGGCCCGATGTTATATTCTGGCATCCATGTCTAGTGTGCTGTAACACCAACATCAATCTTATAAGAGTGCATTTGATATGATATCGAACTTAAAAGAGATATTTGCAGAACAAGGCAGACCTGCTAGGCAGGCAGCCACGAGGGTGCTCATTAGCACCAAGATGGCTGAAGGTACATCAGTACAGGAACACATGCTGAAGATGATGGACTCATTAAATGAGTTAGATGTACTGGGAGCTGCGATTGATGTAGAATCACAGATTGACATAATGCTTGAGTCACTACCAGAGTCATTCAACAATTTCAAGATCAATTATAATATGAATAAAATGAATCTGACTCTGGATGAGCTATCTAGTCAGCTGGTAGCAACTGAAGGGATTATGAAGAAAAAACCAACTGCTTTAATGACAGAAAAGTCAGATGCCAAGTCCAAGCCAAAAGGCAAAGGGCAGAAAGGCAAAAAGAAATCAGTTCCAAAAGGTCCTAAGTGGAGAATGGTCCAACTGGTGGCGTGGCTAAAGCTAAGGGTTCAGGGACAAAAGGAAAGTGTTTCCATTATGGTAAGACAGGACATTGGAAGAGGAATTGTCCAGAATATCTGTCTAAGAAAAAGACCCCAGGTATGATTGAGTCACTTATTTCTGAAGTTAGTTATGCAACTGGTACTTCAGAATCCTGGTGTGTGGATTCCGGGGCAACTAATCACATATGTAATACGTTGCAGGGGTTCAGAGAAACCAGGAGGCTAAGTGATTGAGAAATCATTGTCAACCTAGGATCTAATGCTAAGGCGAAGGCTGTTTCAGTGGGAGTCATTACTTTATGTTTTTCAAATAATAAATTGGTTTTGTCAGAAACATTATATGGACCGTCTTTAAGGCGGAATTTAATTTCAGTTTCTAGTTTGGTGAATAAAGGTTATTTAATTACTTTTGGTACTGAAGTTGTCATAAAGAGGGATGGTACTTTCATATGTTCTGGCAAGGTAACCAATGGACTTTATTTGTTAACTCCCACGATGTATGAGATACATGATACTGAAACAATTAATAGATCATGATTAAAGAGAAAGTCACCTTCATCTAATCCAACAAAACTTTGGTACCTGAGGCTAGGTCATATAAACCTTAACAGGATTGAGAGGCTAGTGAAAGATGGTATCTTACCTTCATTGGTTGTAGAACCAATGCCTGTCTGTGAGTCTTGTTTGGAAGGTAAAATAACCAAAAGACCCTTTTCGGCTAAGGGTAATAAGGCCAAAGATTTATTGGAATTAGTGCATACTGATGTCTGCGGACCTATTAATGTCAGGGCCAGAGGAGGATATGAGTACTTCATCACTTTCACAGATGATTACTCAAGATATGGTTACACATACCTTATGCACCACAAGTCCGAAGCTTTTGAAAAGTTCAAAGAGTTTCAAGCGAAAGCAGAAAAGCAATTAGGTAAGAGTATCCAGACTCTTCGATCAAATCGAGGAGGGGAATATCTGTCTGCTGATTTTATGGGTTACTTATCAGAAAATGAGATTCTATCCCAGTTGTTTGCTCCTGGTATGCCTCAACAGAATGGAGTAGCAGAAAGAAGGAACTAGACTCTTTTAGATATGATTAGGTCTATGCTGAGTTTCTCAAGATTACCTATATCCTTTTGGGGATACGCTTTGGATACTGCAATGTACATACTAAACCTCGTACCATCTAAGTCTATACCTAAGACTCCACGGGAATTGTGGTCTGGGCTAAAGCCTAGTCCACAACATTTACACATTTAGGGTTGTCCAGCACACGTGCTCAAGGTTAAGACGGATAAGTTGGAAACGAAGTGGGAAGTACGCACATTTGTAGGATATCCTAAAGGAACTAAAGGTTGGTTATTCTATAATCCCAGAGAGCAGAAAGCGCTGATCAGAACCAATGCGGTTTTTCTGGAGAAAGATTATAAGATGGACCGGAAATTTTTAGAAAAGGTGATCTTGGAAGAGATTCAGGAGCAATCAATTCCAAATCCAAGTATGACCGAACTTGAGGAAAAACCGCCCTTACCAGACCCAGTAGTTACACCAGTACCTCGTCGTAGTGGGAGGATTTTCAGACCCCCTGACAGGTTCTCATTCTTAGGAGAGTCTTATGAAACAATCCCAAAAGAGCCGGAACAAGATCCCTCTAACTATGATGAAGCAATCAATGACTTAGACTCGGGACGCTGGCAAGATGCTATGAAAGCTGAGATGGAGTCTATATACTCAAATCAGGTCTGGACACTTGTGGACTTGCCTGCCAATATTAAACCTATTGGGTGAAAGTGGGTCTACAAGAGAAAAAGAGGACCAGATGGAAGAGTGGAGACCTATAAGGCTAGGCTTGTTGCGAAAGGATATACTCAGAAAGAAGGGATCGATTATGAGGAAACCTTCTCACCAGTAGCCATGCTCAAATCCATCCGGATACTCTTATCCATTGCGGCTCATCTCGATTACGAGATTTGGCAAATGGATGTCAAGACGGCGTTTCTCAATGGCCATCTTGAGGAAGACATCTATATGGTGCAGCCAGATGGTTTTGTAGCTAAAAACCAGGAGCAAAAAGTTTGCAAGCTACAGAAGCCTATTTATGGACTGAAGCAGGCATCCCGAAGCTGGAATATCCGTTTTGACCAGGCAATCAAGTCATTTGGTTTTTGTCAAAATCCGGATGAGTCTTGTGTGTACATGAAAAGTGAAGGTGACAGGGTAGTTTTTCTGGTTTTATATGTCGATGACATCCTTCTCCTCGGGAAAGACATAGGAATGTTGTCAACAGTAAAAGTTTGGTTAGCCAAGACTTTTGATATGAAGGACTTAGGAGAAGCTAGCTACATCCTAGGGATCAAACTCTATCGAGACCGGAAAAATAGGATGATTGGCTTATCCCAAGCTGCATACATAGATAAGGTGCTAGTACGATTTGCAATGCAAGACTCCAAGAAGGGTATCACACCTTTCAGGCATGGAGTGCACCTTTTCAAGGATCAGTGTCCTAAGACACCCGAGGAAAAGGAGCAAATGAGGTTGATACTATACGCTTCGGCTGTTGGTAGCCTCATGTATGCTATGTTATGTACTTGACCAGATATCTGTTATGTAGTGGGCCTAGTTAGCAGATATCAATCTAATCCAGGACCTGAACATTGGACTGCTGTAAAATTTATTCTCAAATACTTGAGAAGGACTAGAGATTACATGTTGATTTATAGCAGTGATGAGTTGATTCCAGTTGGATACACAGATTCTGACTTTATGTCAGATAAGGATTCTAGGAAATCCACCTCTGGTTATGTATTTATGCTTGGAGGTGGAGCTACCAGTTGGAGGAGTATAAAACAAGAATGTACCGCTGATTCAACCTCGGAGGCTGAATATGTAGCAGCTTGTGAAGCATCTAAGGAAGCAGTATGGTTTAAAAGATTCCTTTTGGAACTTGGGGTGGTACCTTTGGTACGATAGCCACTCACAGTTTACTGTGACAGTAGTGGGGCAGTCGCTCAGTCAAAGGAACCCAGAAGCCATAAAAGCCAAAAGCATGTACAGAGGAAGTATCACTTAGTAAGAGAGATTGTGCAGAGAGGTGATATTGTTATTGTTAGTTTTTGTGGACTCAATCCATCAGTTGATGTAATAAATTGATTAATTTCTTTATTTATCAATAAAATCATGCTTTACTTTCATGAGATGAATGTTATTTTACTACTTCATGCACATGACCAATACGTATGACATAATGGTTCATGAGTTGAACCGGGTCCCATTAGTATATTAGATGTGATATATGTGCATGGATGAGATCCACACGCAGGAGATATATGTCACAAATCTTATACTTAAATAGCTTCACAACCAGTAATGAGACTGGGCATCTCATTTGATAAGGTTGCAGCACTTTGATCACTATGAGATAGTGTGATTTGTCTCGATCATCAGAATGTAAGATTCTGGATCAATAGTGCCGGTACATTGGATGTATTGAAGGACCATGAGATGCACCTTATGGTATTCCGTCTCAATAATAAGGTATGCTCTCATAATTCCCTAGCAATAGGCTCTCTATCTATTCATTTGCTTTGAGTCACCAATGAGTGAGGCCGACTATAGGTTAACACCTCGGTGTCTTGGGTATATGGTAGTAGAACTGTGGGAACGTTGAATGATCAAGATGGAATCTATCTCTATTATCCCCTTGTGCCAATTAATGGATTTGTCATTAGTAAGTGCGCACTCATCTCAATTAAGAGTTAATTGGATGGTACTGATGATTACTGTGATTAATTGGGGCTCAAGGATAATAAGATGTGGAACTTAGATTGGATGAGACGGATTTATTCCAATTGATCCACGGATATTGATAGAGGGGCCTACTTGTGGTAATTGGGAAGTTTAGGGTCTTCATTGTAATTTATTCCTAAGACTGGAGTGCAATTGCATTTATATAGTGGTGTTATTTGCAATTAACTGTGGGCCCGGATTGCACATGAGATGTGGGGTCGCGGTGTTCCAGTTGGAGCCAGCTTTTTAAGGAATCCCTAGTGGTCCCCACGCTAGCCCAAGATATTGGAAAACACTAATCCGACTTGGACTATAGAAATAAGAGTTTGGAAAGGAGAAAGTTGCTAATTGTTTTGGAAGTAAGACTTCTATTTCAATTAAACAAGGGAGAGATTTGGAAGTCTATAAAATATCCTTGGACGTCCAAAAGAGTCCCCCTCACGCCCAAAACCCTTTCGTGCAAGAGTTGCGCGAGTTACTCTCCTCTCCTTTCTTCTAGTTCCTTGGAGTCTCGAGTTGGGATTTTCTCCTGAAGATTCCACCATTCTTCTTGAGAAAAGAAATCTAATTCGGGGGTCATAGCGTGGAAGGCTAAGAGGTCTTGAAGAAGTCCATTAGAGCACTGTGGGTCTCCAAAGGTATGATCTACTTCTTGCATGTCGTAGGTTATTTTGGATGTTTAGTGCTGGTATAATTTTTACTGTACATGGTCACGAGATTGAGGGTAACGCATCCTGGATTGGGTTTTGGTCTTATGGATAGTTGATCCCTGTGTCAAGTGGGTCAAAAGTTTTGAAAATCTATCCACGAGACCCACCTACTTCCAACAGCTATTACCAAGATAGCCTCTGCGGACAATTTGGTAGATCCCTTTACTAAGCCTTTGACTACCAAAGTCTTTGAGCAGCATGTAGAAGGGATGAGCATGAGATGCAACCCTGACTAGCATTGAGCCCAAGTGGGAGATTATTAGATTTTGTGGACTCAACCCATCAGTTGATGTAATAAATTGATTAATTTCTTTATTTATCAATAAAATCATACTTTCCTTTCATAAGATGAGTGTTATTTTACTAATTCATGCACATGACCAATACATATAACATAATGGTTCATGAGTTGAACCGGGTCCCATTAGTATATTAGATGTGATATATGTGCATGGATGAGATCCACACGTGGGAGATATATGTCACAAATCTTATACTTAAATAGCTTCACAACCAGTAATGAGATTGGGCAACTTATTTGATAAGGTTGCAGCACTTTGATCACTATAAGATAGTGTGATTTGTCTCGATCATCAGAATGTAAGATTCTGGATCACGGTGCTGGTACATTGGATGTATTGAAGGCCATGAAATGCACCTTATGGAATTCCGTCTCAATAATAAGGTATGCTCTCATAATTCCCTAGCAATAGGCTCTCAATCCTGAGACATTGATGAACTCAAGTTTCTATCTATTCATTTGCTTTGAGTCACCAATGAGTGAGGCCGACTGTAGGTTAACACCTCGGTGTCTTGGGTATGTGGTAGTAGAACTGTGGGAACGTTGAATGATCAAGATGGAATCTATCTCTATTATCCCCTTGTGCCAATTAATGGATTTGTCATTAGTAAGTGCGCACTCATCTCAATTAAGAGTTAATTGGATGGTACTGCTGATTACTGTGATTAATTGGGGCTTGTTAGTGTCATTGTAAGAGTGTGTTGTCAATTACGTGACCAAAGTGTAGTTCGGTTCTAGAACGATGTAGTTCACCTCGGTAGTTCATTGAAGATCAAGTCAAGTTCAAAGAAGTTCAAGCTAGTTCAAGACCATTCAAGGAAAACCTATTAATGAAGACTAAGCAAAGAAGTTCAACATCATTCAAAGAAGATCATCTGTGAGTGCCAAGGGATAAGGTATCTGTGATCCCTAAGTGTCCATGAAACTAATCTAGGAAATTAGGTTTTTCAAACACGCTGTTTTGTTCTACGGCTTGGACCACGGCTAAGCCGTAGATTCTACGGCTCACTGTCCAGAGAATGTATTTTGAAGCCTTTTTGTTCTACGGCTGACCCTACGGCTGCACCGAAAAAATGTTACGGCTAAGCCGTAGTGTGTTTCACGGCTAAGCCGTAAAATCTACGGGCCACAATCCAGAGAGTGTACTTGGCCATATTATGCTTACGGTTGACCTTACGGCCAAGCCGAAAGGCCTTCACGGCTAAGCCGTAAGGTTATTCACGGCTAAGCCGTAAAGATTACGGGCCACTCTCCAGAGAGCAGTGTCTGGGAAATTTGAGCTTACGGCTGACCCACGACTAGGCCGAAAGGTGCTCACGGCTAAGCCGTATAAGGATTTCCGGCTAAGCCGTAAGCCTAACCGTAAGAAGGAATTTGTGTTGATTCTGGTTAAACTAGCCGTTGGATGTTGTCAGAACTTACGGCTAAGTCGTAGACCATTCTGTTCTTAGCCGTAGAACTATCCGTTGGAGCTCATCTGTATTTAAAGAGGACCTCTCCCTTGCTCGAACTACTGAATTTATTGCTGAGAAATTTACTAGTATAGCTGAGCCTTTGCACCTCCATTAAAATCATCTTCAAAGCTCCCACAACCACCTACTCTCCAAAGCAAAAGAGTGCCATTATTGTTACAAGTAGAGTAGTTGGTGAGTTAGGAAAGGCTTCATTAAATCTGAGAGAATATCTTAGCCTTCCAAACCCTCTTGAAACCTCTTCCCTTGGCTGAGCACACATCTGAAGATCTTCATCACCAAGGAGCAAGAACAAGAGGCCAAAGCTTGGAGGTAGTCTTCAAGTATCAAGAGCACCACTCAAAACCAAGGTATACCATTCCTTGTTTAGGTGTTCTTTAATATTTCAATTCTCATTGCTGTATTTGGTGGAAGACAAACCACCGCATCAAAAATTGTTGTAGTTGGTGGACTAGATCAATGATCAACCACCTGAAAAAAAAACTCTAGTTGGTGGAAGACAAACCACCGAATCAAAAACTGTTGCAAGAGGTGTATGTTATGTAAGTACCTCTTATTTAGTGGAACCAAGAGAGATTGCTCTTGAGAGTGGATGTAGGTCTAGGACCGAACCACTATAAATCATTGTGTTTATTATTTGTTGTGTGTGGATGTTGCCTTGCTTTCTTATTACTTGAGTTGATGATCTTTTATAAGTTACATCTTTGTTGATCTAGGTGCATATCTAAACACTCATAACTCTGAATATCTCTCTTAAATCCACTTGGGGACTCTCAACTTTAATCATCTTTCAGATTGCTCACAAATAAAATCTAAGTCTTGAGAAGAAATTTTTAATAGTCCTATTCACCCCCCCTCTAGGATTTGGTGAGATCTAGTTATTGCACTTTCACTTAAGGATAATAAGATGTGGAACTTAGATTGGAAGAGACGGATTTATTCCAATTGATCCACGGATATTGATAGAGGGGCCTACTTGTGGTAATTGAGAAGTTTAGGATCTTCATTGTAATTTATTTCTAAGACTGGACTGCAATTACATTTATATAATGGTGTTATTTGCAATTAACTGTGGGCACGGATTGCATATGAGATGTGGGGTCGCGGTGTTCCAGTTGGAGCCAGCTTTCTAAGGAATCCCTAGTAGTCCCCACGCTAGCCCAAGTTATTGGAAAATACTAATCCGACCGAACTCTAGAAAGAAGGGATTAGAAAGGAGAAAGTTGCTTTGGAAGTAAGACTTCTATTTCAATTAGGCAAGGAAGAGATTTGTAAGTTTATAAAATCTCTTGGACGTCCAAAAGAGTCTCTCTCACACCCAAAACCCTTTCGTGCAAGAGTTGCACGAGTTTCTCTCTCCTTCTCTCTTCTAATTCCTTGGAGTTTCGAGTTGGGATTTCTCCTGAAGATTCTACCACTCTTCTTGAGAAAAGAAGTCCAATTCGGGTCATAGCGTGGAAGGCTAAGAGGTGTTGAAGAAATCCATTAGAGCACTGCGGATCTCCAAAGGTATGATCTACTTCTTGCATGTCGTAGATTATTATGGATGTTTAGTGCGGGTAGAATATTTACTGTACATGGTCACGAGATTGAGGGTAATGCATCCTGGATTGGGTTTTGGTCTTATGGATAGTTGATCCCTGTGTCAAGTGGGTCAAAAGTTTTTAAAATCTATCCACGAGACCCACCTACTTCCAACAGCAATGACATGTATCAGAAAAATGAGAAAAAGAATTGTCTGTATCAGATGTTTCTGAGGGTCCTTTTAAAATAGTTTTGAGTTCTTTTTCTATTTTAACTTTTAGTTTTGGGCAATCAGGGGCTATATGGCCTTTTTCTTTGCAATTATAGCACTGTATTTCTTTTTGTTTTTGTTTAGGGTAGGAAGAAGGTGGATTTCCTTTCGTATAAAATTTGTTTGATTCTTTATAAGGATTTCGATAAAAGGATTTTTTATGATATCTTCTTGAGGGCATGTAATATCGTGGTGTTGAAAATTGTTTAGATTTTCTTTTTTGATAATTTCTATTTAAATTTTGTTTTTTCTTTTGGCTTGAAGGACTAATTAATGTTTCCATGGCATAATTCAAATTTCCATAATTTTCGGATATTAACTCTTCTTTAACCTTTTCTGCAAAAAGTTTAGGAAGACCTGATATAAATTTTTCTTTCCAGAATTCGGAATTACTTGAATCAATTGTATAAAGTTTTGATAAAAAAAATCTTTATACCAACGAAAATCAGATAATGTTGGGCATGATAAATTAATTAATTGAGTTTTTAATTTTTCTTCTACATTCATATAATTTCCAACAAAATGTTTAATTATATTGCTAATAAGCATATAAACGAAATCAGGGATCATTTGTCCTTGAGGGGTAATGATAGGATTTCCGGATGGATCTCTTTTTACTGCATTTAGAATAGCTTGTCTTTCTATGTCTGATAAATATTTTTCCCACCAGCCATTTAATTGTCCAGTAAATCCAAGGACAACTGCATTTGCTGCATGTTTGTGATCATTACCGGTAGCTATGATAGTAGAAGCATATATCATCATTTGCTGGCATACTTGGATGATTTGATATTCAGATAATCCGTCTACACTCCATTCATATATTGATGAGCTTTCAAATTTAAGACCATTTAAAGTAGCTTGCTCTTCGAATTGAAGATCAACTGGAGTCGGTCGTGGATAATAATTTTTTTTTTAGCTGTAGTAACAATTGGTCTTTGTCTTTTAAATATTTTATTGAGTTGTAGAGAGTCTTGATGGTTTTGATCATCTTGATGTTCTTCTTGAGAATTTTCTTCAGAATCTATGGCTTCGGAATCAGAGCCAGAATTAGAATTTTTAGAAGTTGAGTCAAAAACACTTATAGAATTTTCAGCTTTTTAATCTTTATTTTCTTGAAGTTTTATGTTAGTAAAACTGTGTGATAATTGATTAATGAGTTCATCAAAAAATTTTAAAGGTTTTTTTTCTAACTTTATATCCCTTAGGATTTCACCCTGAAAACCTAAAGTTTGTGTCTTAATTACTTTTTGAGAAGAGGATGCTTCGTGGATTTTGAAAATAGATTCTACTTTATCTTCAATTCTATTGGTTTGTTGACCAATAGTATGAAGGTTGATATTTGTATAATTATTTTGTTCTAGAACATGGCATAAGTCTAATTTGTAAACAAAGTCAGATTTTCCTTTATCTGCTTGGATTTTTGCAACATCTTTTATGGGTACGGTTGAGGTGTCTTTATAAATAATTTGATGTAGGGGTGGATGTATAGATTCTTCAGTTCTTTGGGGAGAAGAACTGGTTGAAGCTATAATCCATGATGAACTTAATTTTGTTTTTATATTTATGGATAAATCTTCAATATTATACCTTTTCTTCATGGCTAATTTAAGCCAATCAAAGAAATAAATGTTTCTTTCATTATCATACATATATTTGTATCATTTTTCTTTTAAGAAGTCTTTATGTTCTGGCGAAATATATTTAAAGAACGATTTTGTCAAAGGATGAGCGGCTAAATTCTTTTTTAACATTTCTTTATCAACTTCAAAACTTTCAAGAACATTTATATTGAAATCAGATTCTGAAGGATTGTATGTATGGGATGGAGAAGCTTGATAAGAAGGATAAACGAGTCCTATAGGCCTCAAATCTATATGAGGTGGTTCCTGTATGGAAGAGCCTACAACAGAAGGAGGATGAGAATAAGACTTTTTAGAGGGTTGATAAACTGTAGGAGTTGTATTTCGAAAATCTGTTTGGAAATTTATTTCAACACTTCCATCTTCATGTTCAATTACTGTTTCTATGTCTTGATTTTCTTTAGATTTTTCTGGTTGAGCAATTTCTAAAAGCCATTTACCTGATAAATTGATATCATTCCACTGTATGAGTTTGGGAATATTAACTTTATTTTTTAAATTGGTTTGGAATAAGGTAGTCATACCTTTAGCTTGATTTGAATAGGCTATGCCTGGGACCACTGAATTCATGAGTTTATAATAAACTCTATAAACGAGGGCGAGATTTTGATTATGAGGATTCATATAAAAACCTTTTGTCTGGATGGCTAAAGTGAGGGCTTCATGTGCACCTGGATCTGTCAGAAAAATAGAGAAATTGGGAAAACAGTTGAAGAAAATAGGGCTATTAGCCAAACTTGATTCAACCATTCCTATTAATGAATCACTGAATTTTTTATGTCTTGTATCTTGGACATAGATGAGAGCTTCTGTTCTAAGTCCAAGTCTTGTTAAAGGCTTTATAGCAACTTGCACCAAGCCAAAATGGATATAATTATATGTTTTGGCATATTCTTTTATTTCATGGGGCTTAATTAAAGAAAGATGCTGAATATTACGACTAATGGATTCAGTTCGTTCAATAGTTTTTATTTTATAACTAGATTTTAATTGAAAACTTCCCACTTTATAAATTTCATGTTTTTGAACAGTTGGAATTGTCCAGTCACAAATAACATGATCTAAATCATCATAGCTAATTTCTTTACTATTTTTAATAGACATGGAAGATAAGGAATTTAATGATGAGGAAGAAGAAAGTACAATCTTCTTAATAAGCTTAGCCATAATTTGTATTACCGAGTTATTTTAACCAAATCTGCCACGAGTATCTAATGCTTTGAGGATTTACACACCAACAACACGCCTTAAAACGCCTTCACACAGCTGACAGCGGCGATAACAATGGCTACCTCTGCGCTCCGGGTGAAATATGATTAAAATTTTTCAATAATAACAAAACACACAACTAAGTATTAAGACTTTTGACTCTCTTACTTCTGAATCAGCAATTCCTTAAACAACAACAGTAAGGCACAACTTAACAAAGATAAGTGAAGAAATACTCACAAAGCAACTTTATTGATAATCAAAACTGATTACAAGTGGACTTGATGACACACTACCGAGGGCCAACTTGGCTCTGATACCAAAATGAGACGGAAGGGTGGAGGGTGTATGGGAAGAGATGGATGGACTGAATTTTTGGATAGGACTGGTTTCCAACTGTTGCCTTGACAAGTAGCTGGACATGTCTATTTATAGTATGTTCAAACTGAATTTACATTTCATTACAACATAATTTTGTCTGTGTATACACTTCATTTACTGTATGCTGGTAAGCTGCTGCATGTGGTATTATTGCTGGATTCCAGGTGTCTGGATTGAATCATCAAGACGGCATACGTGTTATGTTTCCGTACTGGTATGGATATACATTGTAACACTAGTAGAGATCCAAACTTGTTTTTATTGGATAACCTTTTTGATGCGTAGCAAGCCGCATTTGTTGACATTTTCTTTTTCAAAGAACCTTTGAACCATGGTAAGCTTCTCATCTTCATGAATAGGGATGTCCTTGTTTCGTACTTTCTAGATAAAGACGCTTTATGGCAATGGTGTTCATGGAAATTTAGATAAGTGCACCACGTGACTACGTGGTCTTCTTTTGGAAGCTTTGTGATAAGGATGCAGTAATTATTTCACTAGATAACAGGTGTCAATATCGGAAGCTTTATTCGGGCATGAATTCTTTCATTTATTCATCCTCTTTATCTTCATCTTTATCTTCATCAGTCCAGTTATTATTTTGCTTTTCTCCATGAAATAACTGGATTAATGCTTCACGAGACTTTTCAGAAATGTCAAAAGAAATATCTTCATAGGCATTGAGGATTTGATTTAATTCATTATGTCCAGATTTAGAAGGATGCTGTATGATTGTAGTTTGTTCTGCAAGGTCGTCAGCAATGCAAACTTCTCGCCGACCGTCACACCAAACATATCGATATGTGCTGGCAAATTCAAGATGTCCTCTTAGATTGAGAAATCTTTGATACTGATTAGAGGCTGGATCATATTGCTGGAGACGTTCTAGGCTATATGCTCTTATAGCAACTTCATGAGATTCAAACCATTGAGGTGGATAATTAAAAAGAAGATGTTCGTGATCATGTAAAGAAGAACTGCATTTCTTGCAAATTAAATCTCCTTCTTCAAACTGCATGATGCTCCATAATTGATAAGGCTGATAAACCCGTATTTCAGATCTTTCTCCCAAACTTGATGAAATTGTCATAAGAAGCTGTCTGTTTGTGACTCCAAGACTATGAAGGGCATGGCGCACAATTGCAGGGAGCTGCTGTATTAATTCAAAATCATCTCTGGATAAAGAAAATCTTTGGACTAGGCCTTGCTCGATATAAGAGATGTCTACTGCATGTGATGGCAGGAACAACCTGGGAAAACCAGTTGCCCAGCTGATATATTGCGCTTTGAACATTAAGCACTCCTTGATCTGACAAGAAAGAGTTTTTTCTCTTATCCTTGCAGCAAGATCATTTGGAAGGGTTGTGTTAACCTTTTCCAGGAGGTTGATTCTGGATGTTTTTTCATCAGGATAAGTAAATAACAGTGCTCTTTGATGGATGTTATGACACATTAGAATTTGGGTTTTTAAATCCTTGATATGGGTTACAATTTTGGATAAGGTTTTTCTAGTATTTTTTCTTTTATTGGAAAGGATAGCACTCCAATGAGCATTGATAAGTTCTTGAGAGGTGATGGAAAAAACTGGATTGAAAAAAGGAATGGATATTTGTTGGGATGTTGGTATGGAGGAAAAGTTGGATTCAAGAAGAGGGGCTTTGCTTTTGCTAGAGCTTGATGCCATAATGACAAAGGAACCCTGGATAAGAATGTGAACTAAAACTGAAAATCTGGATTACATGGCAAAATTTGAAATGAAGTCATCAGAGGGATGATGTATTTTATTTGAGACTGGATTTAATTATTCAAATTCAAAAATTAATTCTTTATTATTTATGATAGTTTTAAGGCTTGTAGAATCAATTTGAAAAGGCTGTAACATTTGTAGAAAAGGATTTCCAAGGATAACATCATTGTTTAAATCCTTTCCTAGAAAGAAATTTGTCTTTATGTGTATTTCATTTTTACAGACATAAACATCATTTAATTTGTATTTGATAAGGAGTTTTTTATTAGCCGTAGCTAGATTGAATTTATTTTTTGTTTTTAGATAATATTTTCTTGGGATTAATCCTTCCCTTATGACATTGACATCTGTGCCACTATCAAGTAAGCACAGGGTCTTAATAGAGAACTTTTTGATCTGAATGGTGACTTAGGTTTTCCATTTTTGAAATGGATTTCTGGATAAAGAATTTATGAAATTTTTTAAACTATCGTCAAAGTTTTCTTGATTTTCAATGTCATTATACTCTTCGTCATTTTCAAAGTTTCCATTATTTTCTTGATAAGGTTTTAGTATGTGAAATTCATGATTCTCAACTCTTTGTTTGAGGTCTTGAAGTTCAATTAAGTTTTGTTTTAAGAAATTTATTTCTTGCCTTTGATTATTAATTTTTTTATGAAGGTCTGGAATTGTCAGGTGAGGAGGAACATTTTGTTCTCGTAATCTGTTTAGTACAGTTTTAATGCTAAATTGTTCAGGGAGAGTATGTATGGTAGCTTTTCCTTTTTTATTGCCTTTATTTATGGTCTGGATTTTTTCAAAATCTTTATTTTTTAATTCTTCATCTTTAATATCTTTAAACATTTCTAATACCAATTCTTCTGGGGCAAAGAGCATGTTTAAGGATAAAGAAGAAGAGGCAGATTCATACTGAATTTCACTATCAAATATTTCGCAATGACATGTATCAGAAGAATTGTCTGGATCTGATGTTACTGAGGATCCTTTTAAAATAGTTTTTAATTCTTTTTCGGTTTTAACCTTTAATTGTGGGCAATCAGGGGCTATATGGCCTTTTTCTTTGCAATTATAGCACTGTATTTCTTTTTGTTTTTGTTTAGGGTAGGAAGAAGATGGTTTTTCTTTTGTATAAGATTTGTTTGATTCTTTATAAGGATTTCGATGAAAGGATTTTTTATGATATCTTCTTGAGGGCATGTAATATCATGGTGTTGAAAATTGTTTAGATTTTCTTTTTTGATAATTTCTAGTTATATTTTGCTTTTTCTTTTGGCTTGAAGGACTAATTAATGTGTCCTTACCAAATTGATAACAGAAATCACCAAGTTCATATTTACTGATTCTTTTTTTATTTTCAATTTGCCGTTTGAGTTTGATCTCATTACATAATGAAAAGCCAACTTTATTAATTTTTTGGATTAAATCTCTATAGGTATACATGGCATAATTTAAATTTCCATAATTTTTAGATATCAATTCTTCTCTAACTTTTTCTGCAAAAAGTTTAGGAAGTCCTGATATAAATTTTTCTTTCCAGAATTCTGAATTGCTTGAATCAATTGTATAAAGTTTTGATAAGAAAACATCTTTATACCAACAAAAATCAGATAATGTTAGGCATGATAAATTAATTAAATGAGTTTTTAATTTTTCTTCTACATTCATATAATTTCGAACAAAATGTTTAATTATATTGCTAATAAACATATAAACGGAATCAGGGATCATTTGTCCTTGAGGGGTAATGATAGGATTTCCGGATGGAACTCTTTGTACTGCATTTAGAATAGCTTGTCTTTTTATATCTAATAAATATTTTTCCCACCAGCCATTTAATTGTCCAGTAAATCTAAGGACAACTGCATTTGCTGTATGTTTGTGATCATTACTGATGAGTCTTTAAAAATACATATTTTCATACACATTTTGACCCATTTTAAGGACTTATTAACTTGAAAGAGCCTCATTTAGTGTGATATAATGGGTTAACTCATTTTAAATTTATTTTTATATTTTTCTGTATAAATTGCTTAAAAATCATACTTTTTGCATAAATTCATGAAACCTGCTATTTTTGGAAAGTCTATTTATGGAAAGTTTCGTGAAAATAATTTTTCTCATGAAATAAATTGAATTCTCTTCATCATTAGTTCATTCATACAAAATCATGAAGAATGATGTACATTTTTATTATCATTTCATGAGAAATGGGCCCACATTCATACATATGTGATGTTAGGGGTAAAATTATCTTTTCACATGAATTCACGTCTGTTTTGTAGGAAATTAATTATATGGGTCCCATTTGTAAAGAATTGAGGCAAGGAATTGATTTTTAAGAGAAAGGAGACCAGAATTGAAGAGAAAAGGAAACTGGAAGAAAATTGGAAAAAGTCGGCTTCATGGTCCCACACATACATGCACATGTGTGGGGCACACTTGTAAAACATCCAAGATGGGGTCCATTTATTTGTTTCATATTTTCAAGAGATTTTGAAGAGAATTTGAAGAATATATCATCAAAGATGGACAAGGAAAGCCACATAGGAGTTCTTTATGGAGAAGGAGAAGATCTCTTCAAGTTAGAAGCCAACAAGGAGAACTTTCCAAAAAAGGAAAGTTGACGATGCAAAGAGATAAAAGGGGAAGTTCTACACCTTATGTGGGCCAATTTTTATTCTAAAAGAGGATTCTTATCCCTATTTCATCTCTCAAAAGCTCTTAATGCAAGGTGGCAATGACAAAGAAGGAAAGAAGCATCCAAGAGGGACTTCTAGACAAAGCAAGCAAGGAAAGAAGAGAAAAATAAAAAGAAAAGAATCCCCAAGGATATTGCACATCCAAAGCATTGTTTGGAGCCCTGGTTCTTTTAATTTTTTAATTATTTTTAATATTTTAAAGTTTGAGAAGGAGTAGGATTTGAAAAAGTATAAATAGGGCACCCTTCTCCCATATTCTTCATGGAAGAATTACCCACCTCCCACCTCTAGATTGCTTCATCCATCTCTCCCTCTCTTGTCTCTACATCTCAAGTCATCAAGGAGGCTTAGCCCTAAAGCCACACCACCAACCTTGAAGTGTCAACTAGAAGGAGGAATTCTCATCCATCCTAGTATGTAATTGTTTGCTTTTTATTTCCAATCTTTTGTAAAACAATTTCATGCTAGTAAAGTTTGTTTCTTTTCAATTGTTCTTGTCTTTGATTTTGTGGTGTTCATAATTTTAGTCTTGTTTGTGATTGGGTTAATTTTTGTTCTTGTTTAAATATTGGGATAGAATTGGAATCACAACTAGTAACCCATCTTAGTAACCTTTTTAATATATTTTGTCTCTTTGGATACATTGTATGTTTGGAGGCAATATAAGATGGAGTTAAAGAGGTTTGAGTGAAAAAAGATTGGAGGCCAATTCTGAAATTTATTTTTACATGGAATGGAAATTTGTTATTCTTACTTAGATTGACGACCTAAGATGAAGAATAAGACCCTAAGACAACACTGCTAATCTATTTTAGCCCAAATTAAGATAAGAAATTGAAAGAGCAATCTACCGCCTTTGACTTCAGTTGTTTACCACCTTTGACTTCAATTATACCACCTTTGACTTCCTACAATTTTTATTTTCTTTCATTGCACTTTTAATTTTAAATTTCTACAATTTTATTTTCCTGCACTTCTATTTTATTTTCTGCACTTTTGTTATTTTTCTTGTTATATTCACATTGATTTTAAGTTTTGTTTCTGCATAGTTTGATGGTTGGATTAGGAATCATTACATCTATTTTCTTATCATAAGATTTTGTACATATTTAAGTTGATGAAAATTAAGCCTTCAAATCTGAATGTACTGATTAAATTCGGACTCAATATATAAACAGCACAACTTAAAATAGTTTCAGCAAACTGTAGAAACAGTTTTTGAAAAAAAAGTTCGAAGTGGGAAGACCAGTCAAATCACAATATTTTTCTTTGAAACTTGAGAAAATTAAAGTTTAGGATGTGGTCTTTCATTCTCCAAAATTTCAGATCAAAATAATTTCGGAAGGTTTGTGAACCAGAGGCTTAAACTTTGTCAATCAGTCAACCTGAATCAGAATTCCTACACAGAATTTTGCAAAGTTGTCATATTCATGCATTCATAACTTTTTTGTTTTAGATCCTTTTTTAATTCCGTTTTTTTTGTTAGTTTCTTGCATCAGTAGAGCATAAATTGCAGCCATTAAATTTAGATTTAGGATGCATTAGAATAGTTCAAATCATGTATAAAATTTGCATCAACATACTAGTTTTTCATACTTAGAATTTTTCAGCATCTCATGGCATGCATTGCATTACTAATTTTACTAACTTTCTAATTTTAATTTTGTTTCTAGTTTTATTTTTTTTGATTGTTTTAGTTAATTTTCAAAATTAAATATCTTTCTAAATTTATTTTAATTGAAGGTTTTAAATTGGAAAGTTTACTAGTTTTGAAAATTCTAACTTAGAAATGTTTTTAACTTTTGTTTATTTTGTTTTTAACATTGTTTAGTTTAGTAAGATTCTAATTTTAGTTTTTATTTTTGGAATTTCTAACTTGTGTTTTAGTTTTGCAGCAATTTTAGTTTTATTTTAGGAATTTTTAGATTTAGGAAAGTTTTTTTCATTGGTTTGTAACTAATTTAATTTTGGTAAGTAGGACACTTGTATTTGTTAGATTTTAATTAGGTTAGTTTTAGATTTTTATTTTAAGGTAAGTCAAGTTGAAAAAAAAATACCTTAAACACATTGCTCCCTGAGGATCAACCTGGTCTCACCAGTTTTATTGCTACATCGCGGTTCTGCACTTGGAACTCACGATCAAGTTTTTGGCGCCGTTGCCGAGGAGCGCCGTTTAAGGTAACTTTTCTAACTTTCCTTATTTACATTGCTTGTGGGTGTGGTTTAATTTTGGCATCTTGCCAGAAATAGGAGGACATGCATGGAATGATTAGTCGCCCTAATTTGGAATATGAATGTGCATGGAATGCTCGAAAGTACACATCACTGCTATTTTTAGAAACTTTCTAAAATTAGGAAAAGTTGTTGTTTTTCAACTTGTCTCAACTTCTCTTGGGAAGAAAGTATACCAAAAGTGATCTAATCATTGTCCTTATTCTTCTCGGTGTCTACGGAAGCCTTTGCCCCTGTAGTGCGCGATGGCTTGTCTGTTCAGGAAACTGGTCCTTCAAACAGGTCCATCTGTGACTCTACCACTTCCTGGTGGCTTACCTGGCCGAGTTTGTTTCTTAGGACCAGATTGGAGACCTTGAGGAAACTTTTCAACCTTAAGGAGTTGCTTAGACGTCTTTTTTTCTAACTTAGGTTTTTATCATTTTTTCAAAAAAAAAAAAAGAACAAGTGATTCCAAAAATGGATTGGTGGAAATCCACAAACATGAGGAGACTTAACAATGGGCAAATCAATAGGAATAGAACCAATGCTGATGGCCCCCCAAAGTCTTGGCGTGCCTTGTGTGAATAAGAAAGAATTGCAAAGTTACATCTAAGAAATTGTTTAGCTAGATCTTATGAATGGGAATGGGCCAATCACTATGATCATTGTTACAATGAGGAATTTATGGAAAATTTTAATGGAATGATTAGGTCAAATGATCAACTAATAAGGGTCCCATATGATTACCCACACCCCACACAATCATTCACTCATTCTAATATGGGTGTGGGATTTCCATGGTGGGCTGAATCAAATCAATGGCATTACCATAATGAAATGGATAACATCTGTGGTCCAAATTGGGATGATCACTCACTAAACAATTGGCGTAATGGGCCCAATATGGATCATGTCTCTTCTTCCCAAGAATTTACTCTGGCTGGGTCGTATGACTATCCCTCCCTGGTCATATGCACCTCATAATCCCTCTCCACCTGAATGGTCATATGAACCACCACCAACCCTGAAAAATTCTTTGGAAGATACTTTAGCCAAATTGGTTGAGTTCACACAAAATACCATGCAAACCATACAAAAAAAATGAACACAACATGAAAAGCCTAATGACTTCGATTAATCAAACAAGGCTTGAAATGAGAAAACAAAATGCCACCGTTGGCATTAAAGATGATCCTATGTTCATTAAAGACCTCGTAGATATGGATCACACAAACACACAGTGGATATCCAAGGGTGTACATGAGTACATGGATGATGGGATGCATGAACCAATTGAGGAATCACATGAGCCTGTGTGCCCCACTTTTCCTGAGTACCGGCCATTCCACTTCATTAAAGAGGAATCCATGCCCTTTTACAAAAATCCTTTATATGATTCAGATTCCTCTGATGAATTTGGCATTGCAGTCTTTCACAAATTTGATGTTCCTATAAATGAGGAAACTGCAAATGAACCTACTGAGCCTCAAAAGGAAGATTACAGTTGGGAGGATGACCCCATTTTTCAAATTTCTGAGATGGATAATCTGGAATCTTTGGAATCATGTACTGACTTCTTTATGAAATCTGATGATCCAACCCTTAGAGAAATTGCCCTCGCATTTCTTGGCCCTCAATGTTATTCAGAAAAACTTGTAAAATTAGAAAATAGTGATCCTATTCAGAGACCAAAGTCTGATAATTTGGAATCCTTTAAGCTCGTGCCTAAACAGACCATGGAAATCAATTTAAAAGAATTTGTGGCACGTAAGGACCTAGGGCCACCTAGCTGTTCATTGCATCCTCTCCTCTCTTTCAAATATCCATTTTTAAGGGAGGAGGAAGAAATTTTCTTTATGGTCCCTTCTTCACACAGTCTACAAAAATATGCAGTCCTCATGGTTTCATCTCTTTCTATGCTTCTTGTAAACTGTGTGGATGAAAATTTCATTTGGGATCCGGGTGGACTCATGATTTCGAATCCAGTAGTGTAGGTTTTTATTTATTTCTTTTTAGAGTAGATATTTCCTTTTAGAGTAGCTTTTTGTCTTTTTGTTCTTGTTTTTCTGTTTTGTCTAACTTTGGACAGAGAGTAGCTCGAACACATCTTCATGTGACTTTTTCTCTCTACTCTAATTTACATTTATATTTCCTCATGTTATTTTTACAGTTCTGCGTTGCATGCATAAACATCGAGGACGATATTCATCTTAGGATGGGGGGTGGGAACAAGCATGCTTGTCCAATTTTAGACAAAATTTTTTTTGATTTTTCTATCACTTTTATCATTTTAGTCAGTTTTTAATGATTTTTGTTTTTTTTTAAAAACAAAAAAATTTGTACAGGAAATTTTTTTTTCGTTGGTATTTATTTTTCATTTTGGAAAAGAAAATTTTTAAAAGAATTGAAGCGATTTGAAGATATATAGAAATATGGAATTTTGATACTTTTGGAAGCAAGTAAAAAGAAACTTTGCATTTTATAAGGGAGAAAACCTATCCGAAGATTACCAAAACTTGCTCTTCACATACATACGCGTATACATTTTTCAAAATTTCGGATATGAAGCTTTGATGCTGTTTGTTTTTGGAATTTTTTTGGAGAATACAATGTGAACTTGAAATTTAGTTTGTAGAATATTTTTGTTTCCTAGTTCATTTTTAGAACCAAAATGAATTAATTCGAGTGAAATGAGAATTGCCACCTAGTGTTTACTTTGGTTAAAGAAAAAGAAGAAAAAAGAGTGAAAATAAAAGAGAGCATATAATGAGCAATTTATGACTAGTTTGGGTTCATAGCCTTTTTAGCTCGAGCTAGTAAGCCCGGAGGGATATTTCCATATCTAGTGCCCTAAAGCCATCTGGTTTGGGAGTCATTGGCCTAACGCTCACTACATGGGTTAATTAGAAAGCTTAAGGGACCTAAACATTGCACAGTCATAGGAAGGAAAAGAAAAAAAAAGAAAATAAAGATGAATTATGGCCCAACGAGTGTCCTAGAAATTTTCAAGGGATATGTGCGGAAAAGCATAAGGACTAAGTTTGCTCCTTAGATCCCAACTTTTGCTATATCATATGAACTTGGAAAATTCTACGTTGGAAAAAGTAAGAGAGTGAAGAGTGTCCGTAAGAGTTTGCAAGGGAGTATGTGCGGGGAAGGACAAGGACTAGATTTGCTCTCTGGATTCTAACTTTTCTTATATTGTATGAACTTGGGAACTCTTGCGTCGGAAAAAGATAGTGAGAGAAAAAGAGGCCAACCGAAGTAAATAGTAAAGTGACAGCTATCTTAGTAACTCTGAGAAGAAATCTCTTTTCACTAAATTTCAGGGGATCAGATTATTTGAAGGAAAAATTCTATTTTTGCAGCATTATTGTAGAATATCCGAAATAGGTCTTTGATGTATACAATTTCCCATAGTGCACGCAAGTTGGTTTGAATTTGAGAAAGTTTTTGAGAATAGAATTATGGACTGGACTTTGAAAAGTTTGAAAGTGTAATATTTCCAAATTTCAACAATATCCGATATGAGTGAATTTTCTTTTGGGAAATTTCTTTTCTCCTTTACTTTTGTTTATTTATTTTTCCTTAAAAAAAAAGAGAAGAGAATTTTGTGGGTATATTCACTGCAAACCCTCACAAGGCATAACTCGTCCACTAGGGGGAACCTAGGGGTTTAAGGGCTTGCTGCATAAGCTAAATGCAGTCGAGAGTGCCAGCAAAAGTGGTGTTGCATTCATGTTTAATTTATTGCATTGCATTAGTTTAAGATTAGATTAGGTTAGGATGGAAGCCTCATATTTTATCGCATTTTTTTTGCGAGGGACTAGCAAAACGCTGGTTGGGGGGTGTGACGAGTCTTTAAAAATACATATTTTCATATACATTTTGACCCATTTTAAGGACTTATTAACTTGAAAGAGCCTTATTTAGTGTGATATAATGGGTTAACTCATTTTAAATTCATTTTTATATTTTTCTGCATAAATTGCTTAAAAATCATACTTTTTGCATAAATTCATGAAACCTGCTATTTTTGGAAAGTCTATTTATGGAAAGTTTCGTGAAAATAATTTTTCTCATGAAATAAATTGAATTCTCTTCATCATTAGTTCATTCATACAAAATCATGAAGAATGATGTACATTTTTATTATCATTTCATGAGAAATGGGCCCACATTCATACATATGTGATGTTAGGGGTAAAATTATCTTTTCACATGAATTCACGTCTGTTTTGTAGGAAATTAATTATATTGGTCCCATTTGTAAAGAATTGAGGCAAGGAATTGATTTTTAAGAGAAAGGAGACCAGAATTGAAGAGAAAAGGAAACTGGAAGAAAATTGGAAAAAGTCGGCTTCATGGTCCCACACATACATGCACATGTGTGGGGCACACTTGTAAAACATCCAAGATGGGGTCCATTTATTTGTTTCATATTTTCAAGAGATTTTGAAGAGAATTTGAAGAATATATCATCAAAGATGGACAAGGAAAGCCACATAGGAGTTCTTTATGGAGAAGGAGAAGATCTCTTCAAGTTAGAAGCCAACAAGGAGAACTTTCCAAAAAAGGAAAGTTGACGATGCAAAGAGATAAAAGGGGAAGTTCTACACCTTATGTGGGCCAATTTTTATTCTAAGAGAGGATTCTTATCCCTATTTCATCTCTCAAAAGCTCTTAATGCAAGGTGGCAATGACAAAGAAGGAAAGAAGCATCCAAGAGGGACTTCTAGACAAAGCAAGCAAGGAAAGAAGAGAAAAATAAAAAGAAAAGAATCCCCAAGGATATTGCACGTCCAAAGCATTGTTTGGAGCCCTGGTTCTTTTAATTTTTTAATTATTTTTAATATTTTAAAGTTTGAGAAGGAGTAGGATTTGAAAAAATATAAATAGGGCACCCTTCTCCCATATTCTTCATGGAAGAATTACCCACCTCCCACCTCTAGATTGCTTCATCCATCTCTCCCTCTCTTGTCTCTACATCTCAAGTCATCAAGGAGGCTTAGCCCTAAAGCCACACCACCAACCTTGAAGTGTCAACTAGAAGGAGGAATTCTCATCCATCCTAGTATGTAATTGTTTGCTTTTTATTTCCAATCTTTTGTAAAACAATTTCATGCTAGTAAAGTTTGTTTCTTTTCAATTGTTCTTGTCTTTGATTTTGTGGTGTTCATAATTTTAGTCTTGTTTGTGATTGGGTTAATTTTTGTTCTTGTTTAAATATTGGGATAGAATTGGAATCACAACTAGTAACCCATCTTAGTAACCTTATTAATATATTTTGTCTCTTTGGATACATTGTATGTTTAGAGGCAATGTAAGATGGAGTTAAAGAGGTTTGAGTGAAAAAAGATTGGAGGCCAATTCTGAAATTTATTTCTACATGGAATGGAAATTTGTTATTCTTACTTAGATTGACGACCTAAGATGAAGAATAAGACCCTAAGACAACACTGCTAATCTATTTTAGCCCAAATTAAGATAAGAAATTGAAAGAGCAATCTACCGCCTTTGACTTCAGTTGTTTACCACCTTTGACTTCAATTATACCGCCTTCGACTTCCTGCAATTTTTATTTTCTTTCATTGCACTTTTAATTTTAAATTTCTACAATTTTATTTTCCTGCACTTCTATTTTATTTTCTGCACTTTTGTTATTTTTCTTGTTATATTCATATTGATTTTAAGTTTTGTTTTTGCATAGTTTGATGGTTGGATTAGGAATCATTACATATTTTCTTATCATAAGATTTTGTACATATTTAAGTTGATGAAAATTAAGCCTTTAGATCTGAATCTAATGATTAAATTCGGACTCAACATATAAACAGCACAACTTAAAATAGTTTCAGCAAACTGTAGAAACAGTTTTTGACAAAAAGTTCGAAGTGGTAGACCAGTCAAATCACAATATTTTTCTTTGAAACTTGAGAAAATTAAAGTTTAGGATGTGGTCTTTCATTCCTCAAAATTTCAGATCAAAATAATTTCGGAAGGTTTGTGAACCAGAGGCTTAAACTTTGTCAATCAGTCAACCTGAATCAGAATTCTTGCACAGAATTTTGCAAAGTTGTCATATTCATGCATTCATAACTTTTTTGCTTTAGATCCTTTTTTAATTCTATTTTTTTTTGTTAGTTTCTTGCATCAGTAGAGCATAAATTGCAGCCATTAAATTTAGATTTAGGATGCATTAGAATAGTTCAAATCATGCATAAAATTTGCATCAACATACTAGTTTTTCATACTTAGAATTTTTCAGCATCTCATGGCATGCATTGCATTACTAATTTTACTAACTTTCTAATTTTAATTTTGTTTCTAGTTTTATGTTTTTGATTGTTTTAGTTAATTTTCAAAATTAAATATCTTTCTAAACTTATTTTAATTAAAGGTTTTAAATTGGAAAGTTTACTAGTTTTGAAAATTCTAACTTAGAAAAGTTTTTAACTTTTGTTTATTTTGTTTTTAAAATTTTTTAGTTTAGTAAGATTCTAATTTTAGTTTTTATTTTCTGAAGTTCTAACTTGTGTTTTAGTTTTGCAGCAATTTTAGTTTTATTTTAGGAATTTTTAGATTTAGGAAAGTTTCTTTCATTGGTTCATAACTAATTTAATTTTGGTAAGTAGGACACTTGTGTTTGTTAGATTTTAATTAGGTTAGTTTTAGATTTTTATTTTAAGGCAAGTCAAGTTGAAAAAAAAATACCTTAAATAGATTGCTCCCTGAGGATCGACCTGGTCTCACCAGTTTTATTACTACATTGCGGTTCTGCACTTGGAACTCACGATCAATTACCGGCAGCTATGATAATAGAAGTATATATCATCATTTGCTGGCATACTTGGATGATTTGATATTCAGATAATCCATCTACACTCCATTCATATATTGATGAGCTTTCAAATTTAAGACCAATTAAAGTGGCTTGTTCTTCGAATTGAAGATCAACTGGAGTCGGTCGTGGATAATAATTTCTTGTTTTAGCTGTAGTAACAATTGGTTTTTGTCTTTTAAATATTTTATTGAGTTAAAGGGATTCTTGATGGTTTTGATCATCTTCATGTTCTTCTTGAGAATTTTCTTCAGAATCTATGGCTTCGGAATCGGAGCTAGAATTAGAGTTTTTAGAAGTTGAGCCTAAAACATTTATAGAATTTTCAGCTTTTTGATCTTTATTTTCTTGAAGTTTTATATTAGTAAAACTGTGTGATAATTGATTAATGAGTTCATTAGAAAATTTTAAAGGTTTCTCTTCTAACTTTATATCCCTTAGGATTTCACCCTGAAAACCTAAAGTTTGTGTCTTAATTACTTTTTGAGAAGAGGATGCTTCATTGATTTTGAAAATAAATTCTACTTTATCTTCAATTCTATTGGTTTGTTGACCAATAGTATGAAGGTTGATATTTGTATAATTATTTTGTTCTAAATCATGACATAAGTCTAATTTGTAAACAAAGTCAGTTTTTCCTTTATCTCCTTGGATTTTTTCAACATCTTTTATGGGTACGGTTGAGGTGTCTTTATATCTAATGTGATGTAGGGGTGGATGTATAGATTCTTCAGTTCTCTGCAGAGAAGAACTGGTTGAAGCTATAATCCAGGATGAACTTAATTTTGTTATCATATTTATAGATAAATCTTCAATATTATATCTTTTCTTCATGGCTAATTTAAGCCAATCAAAGAAATAAATATTTCTTTCACTATCACACGTATATTTGTACTACTTTCCTTTTAAGAAGTCTTTATGTTCTAGAGAAATATATTTGAAAAAAGCTTTTGTCAAAGGATGAGCGGCTAAATTCTTTTTTAACATTTCTTTATCAATTTCAAAACTTTCAATAACATTTATATTGAAATCAGCTTCTGAGGGATTGTATGTATGAGATGGAGAAGCTTGATAAAAAGGATAAACAAGTCCGGTAGGCCTCAAATTTATATGAGGTGGTTCCTGTATAGAAGATCCTACAACAGAAGGAGGATGAGAATAAGACTTTTTAGAGGGTTGATAAACTGTAGGAGTTGTATTTCGAAAATCTAGTCGGAAATTTATTTCAACACTTCCATCTTCATATTCAATTATGTTTTCAATGTCTTGATTTTCTTTAGATTTTTCTGGTTGAGCATTTTCAGAAAGCCATTTACCTGATAAATTAATATCATTCCATTGGATGAGTTTAGGAATATTAACTTCATTTTTTAAATTGGTTTGGAATAAGGTAGTCATACCACTGGCTTGATTAGAATAGGCTATGCCTGGAACAACTGAATTCATGAGTTTATAATAAACTCTATGAACGAGGGCAAGATTTTGATTATGAGGATTTATATCAAAACCTTTTGTCTGGATGGCTAAAGTGAGGGCTTCATATGCACCTGGATCTGTAAGAGAAATAGAGAAATTGGGAAAACAGTTGAAGAAAGTAGGGCCATTAGCCAAACTTGATTCAACCATTCCTATTAATGAATCACTGAATTTTTTATGTCTTGTATCTTGAACGTACATGAGAGCTTCTGTTCTCAGTCCAAGTCTTGTTAGAGGCTTTAGAGCAACTTGCACCAAGCCAAAATGGATATAATTATATGTTTTAGCATATTCTTGTATTTCTTGGGGCTTAAGTAAAGAAAGATGCTGAATAATGGATTCAGTTCGTTCAATAGTTTTTATTTTATAACTTGATTTTAATTGAAAACTTCCCATTTTATAAACTTCATGTTTTTGAACAGATGGAATTGTCCAGTCACAAATAACTTGATTAAAATCATCATAGCTAATTTCTTTACTATTTTTAATAGACATGGAAGATAAGGAATTTGATTATAAGGAAGAAGAAAGTGCAAGCTTCTTAATAAGCTTAGTCATAATTTGTATTACTGAGTTATTTTAACCAAATCCACCATGAGTATCTAACACTTTGAGGATTTACACACCAACAACACGCCTTAAAACGCCTTCACACGGCTTAACAACAACGATAACAATGGCTACCTCTACGCTCAGGGCGGAATATGATTAAGATTTCTCAACAATAACAAACACACAACTAAGTATTATGACTTTTGACTCTCTTACTTCTGAATCAGCAATTCCTTAAACAACAACAGTAAGGCACAACATAACCAAAATAAGTGAAGAAATACTCACAAACCAACTTTATTGATAATCAAAACTGATTACAAGTGGACTTGATGACACACTCCCGGGGGCCAACTTGGCTCTGATACCAAAATGGGACGGAAGGGTGGAGGGTGTATGGGAAGAGATGGATGGACTGAATTTTTGGACTGGTTTCCAACTATTGCCTTGACAAGCAGCTGGACATGTCTATTTATAGTATGTTCAAACTGAATTTACATTTCATTACAACATAATTTCGTCTGTGTATACATTTCATTTACTGTATGCTGGTAAGCTGCTGCATGTGGTATTATTACCGGATTCCATGTGTCTGGATTTAATCGTCAAGATGGCATACGTGTTACGTTTTCGTACTGGTATGGATATACATGTTATCACCAGTTGAGATCCAAACTTGTTTTTATTGGATAACCTTTTTGATGCATAGTAGCAAGCCGCATTTGTTGACTTTTTCTTTTTCAAAGAACCTTTGAACTGTGGTAAGCTTCTCATCTTCATGAATAGGGATGTCTTTGTTTTGTACTTTTTAGATAAAGACGCTTTATGGCAATGGTGGTGATGGAAATTTAGATAAGTGCACCACGGGACTACGTGGTCTTCTTCTGGAAGCTTTGTGATAAGGATGCAGTAATTATCTCCCTAGATAACAGGTGTCAATATTGGAAGCTTTATTCGGGCACGAATTCTTTCATTTATTCATCCTCTTTATCTTCATCTTTATCTTCATCAGTCCAGTTATTATTTTGCATTTCTCCATGAAATAACTGGATTAATGCTTCACGAGACTTTTCAGTAATGTCAAAAGAAATATCTTCATAGGCATTGAGGATTTGATTTAATTCATTATGTCCAGATTTAGAAGGATGCTGTATGACTATAGTTTGTTCTGCAAGGTCGTCAGCAATGCAAACTACTCGCCGACCGTCACACCAAACATATCGATATGTGCTTGCAAATTCAAGATGTCCTTTTAGATTGATAAATCTTTGATACTGATCAGAGGCTGGATCATATTGCTGGAGACGTTCTAGGCTATATGCTTTTGTAGCAACTTCATGAGATTCATACCATTGAGGTGGATAATTAAAAAGAAGATGTTCATGTTCATGTAAAGAAGAACTACATTTCTTGCAAATTAAATCTCCTTCTTTAAACTGCATGATGCTCCATAATTGATAAGGCTGATAAAACCATATTTCCGATCGTTCTCCCAAGCTTGATGAAATTGTGATAAGAAGTTGTCTGTTTGTAGCTCCAAGGCTGCGAAGGGCGTGGCGCACAATTGCAAGGAGCTGCTGTATTAATTCAAAATCATCTCTGGATAAAGAAAATCTTTGGACTAAGCCTTGCTCGATATAAGAGATGTCTACTGCATGTGTTGGCAGGAATAACTTGGGAAAGCCAGTTGCCCAGCTGATATATTGCGCTTTGAACATTAAGCGCTCCTTGATCTGATAAGAAAGAGTTATTTCTCTTATTCTTACAGCAATATCATCTGGAAGGGTTGTGTTAACCTTTTCTAGGAGGTTGATTCTGGATGTGTTTTCATCAGCATATGGAGATAATAGTGCTCTTTGATGGATGTTATGACACATTAGAATTTGGGTTTCTAAATCCTTGATATGGGTTACAATTTTGGATAAGATTTTTCTAGTATTTTTTCTTTTATTGGAAAGGATAGCACTCCAATGAGCATTGATAAGTTCTTGAGAAGTGATGGATAATCCTGGATTGAAAAAAGGAATGGTCATTTGGTGGGATGTTGGTATGGAGAAAGAGCTGGATTCATGAAAAGGCGCTTTGCTTTTGCTAGAACTTGATGCCATAATGACAAAGGAACCCTGGAGAAGAATGTGAACTGAAAATCTGGATTACATGGCAATATTTGAAATGAAGTCATCAGAGGGATGATTTATTTTATTTGAGACTGGATTAAATTATTCAAATTTTAATTATTCAAATTCAAAAATTAATTCTTTATTATTTATGATAGTTTTAAGGCCTGTAGAATCAACTTGAAAAAGCTGTAACATTTGTAGAAAAGGATTTCCAAGGATAACATCATTGTTTAAATCCTTTCCTAGAAAGAAATTTTTCTTTATTTGTATTTCATTTTTACAGACATAAGCATCATTTAATTTGTATTTGATAAGGAGTTTTTTTATTAGCCGTAACTAGATTGAGTTTATTTTTTGTTGTTAGATAATATTTTCTTGGGATTAATCCTTCCCTTATGACATTGACATCTGCGCCACTATTAAGTAAGCACAGGGTCTTAATAGAGAATTTTTTGATCTGAATTGTGACTTGGGTTTTTCATTTTTGAAATGGATTTCTGGATAAAGAATTGATGAAAATTTTTAAACTGTCATCAAAGTTTTCTTGATTTTCAATGTCATTATAGTCTTCGTCATTTTCAATTTTTCCATTTTTTTCTTGATAAGTTTTTAGTATGTGAAATTCAAGATTCTCAAGTCTTTGTTTGAGGTCTTGAAGTTCAATTAAGTTTTGTTTTAAGAAATTTATTTCTTGCCTTTGATTATTAATTTCTTTATGAAGGTCTGGAATTGTCAGGTGAGGAGGAACATTTTGTTCTCTTAATCTGTCTAAAACAGTTTTAATACTAAATTGTTCAGGTAAAGTATGTATTGTAGCTTTTCCTTTTTTATTACCTTTATTTATGGTCTGGATTTTTTCAAAATATTTATTTTTTAATTCTTCATCTTTAAGATCTTTAAACATTTCTAATACCAATTCTTCTAGGGCAGAGAGCATGTTTAAGGATAAAGAAGAAGAGGTAGATTCATACTAAATTTCACTATCAAATATTTTGCAATGACATGTATCAGAAGAATTGTCTGTTTCTGATGTTACTGAGGATCCCTTTAAAATAGTTTTTAATTCCTTTTCAGTTTTAACCTTTAATTGTGGGCAATCAGGGGCTATATGGCCTTTTTCTTTGCAATTATAGCACTGTATTTCTTTTTGTTTTTGTTTATGGTAAGAAGATGGTTTTTCTTTTGTAAAAGATTTGTTTATTTCTTTATAAGGATTGCGATGAAAGGATTTTTTATGATATCTTCGTGAGGGCATATAATATCGTGGTGTTGCAAATTGTTTAGATTTTCTTTTTTAGTAATTTCTTTTTAAATTGTTCTTTTTCTTTTGGCTAGAAGGACTAATTAAAGGTTCCACGCGAAATTGATAACGAAAATCTCTAAGTTCATATTTGCTGATACTTTTTTTATTTTCAATTTGTCGTTTGAGTTTGATATCATTGCATAATTAAAATCCAACTTTATTAATTTTTTAGATTAAATCTCCATATGTATACATAGCATAATTCAAATTTCCATAATTTTCAGATATCAATTCTTCTCTAAACTTTTCTACAAAAAGTTTAGGAAGACCTGATATAAATTTTTCTTTCCAGAATTTTGAATTGCTTGAATCAATTGTATAAAGTTTTGATAAGAAAACAACTTTATACCAACGAAAATCAGATAATGTTGGGCATGATAAATTAATTAATTGAGTTTTTAATTTTTCTTCTACATTCATATAATTTCCAACAAAATGTTTAATTATATTGCTAATAAGCATATAAACGGAATCAGAGATCATTTGTCCTTGAGGAGTAATGATACGGTTTCCGAATGGATCTCTTTTTACAGCATTTAGAATAGCTTGTCTTTCTATATCTAATAAATATTTTTCCCACCAACCATTTAATTATCCAGTAAATCCAATGACAATTGCATTTGCTGCATGTTTGTGATCATTACCGACAGCTATGATAGTAGAAGCATATATCATCATCTGCCGGCATACTTGGATGATTTGATATTCAGATAATCCGTCTACACTCCATTCATATATTTATGAGCTTTCAAATTTAAGACCATTTAAAGCAGCTTGTTCTTCAAATTAAAGATCAACTGGAGTTGGTCATGGATAATAATTTTTTGTTTTAGCTGTAGTAACAATTGGTTTTTGTCTTTTAAATATTTTATTGAGTTGAAGAGATTCTTGATGGTTTTGATCATCTTGATGTTCCTCTTGAGAATTTTCTTCAGAATCTATGGCTTCGGAATCGGAGCCAAAATTAGAGTTTTTAGAAGTTGTGCCTAAAACATTTATAGATTTTTCAGCTTTTTAATCTTTATTTTCTTGAAGTTTTATGTTAGTAAAATTGTGTGATAATTGAGTAATGAGTTCATCAGAAAATTTTAAAGGTTTCTTTTCTAACTTTATATCCCTTAGGATTTCACCCTGAAAACCTAAAGTTTGTGTCTTAATTACTTTTTGAGAAGAGGATGCTTCATGGATTTTGAAAATAGTTTCTACTTTATCTTCAATTTTATTGGTTTGTTGGCCAATAGTGTGATGGTTAATATTTGTATAGTTACGTTGTTCTAAAATATGACATAAGTCTGATTTGTAAACAAAGTTAGATTTTCCTTTATCGCCTTCGATTTTTGCACCATCTTTTATGGGTATGGCTAAGGTGTCTTTATAAATGATTTGATGTAGAGGAGGATGTATAGATTCTTCAGTTCTTTAAGGAGAAGAACTGGTTGAACCTATAATCCATGATGAACTTAATTTTGTTATCATATTTATGGATAAATCTTCAATATTATATCTTTTCTTCATGGTTAATTTAAGCCAATCAAAGAAATAAATGTTTCTTTCATTATCATACATATATTTGTACCATTTTTCTTTTAAGAAGTCTTTATGTTCTGAAGAAATATTTTTAAAGAAAGCTTTTGTCAAAGGATGAGCGGCTAAATTCTTTTTAACATTTCTTTTTCAATTTCAAAACTTTCAATAACATTTATATTGAAATTGGATTCTGAAGGATTGTATGTATGAGATGGAGAAGCTAGATAAGAAGGATAAACAAGTCCTATAGGCCTCAAATTTATATGAGGTGGTTCCTGTATGAAAGAGCCTACAACAGAAGGATGATGAGAATAACACTTTTCAGAGGGTTGATAAACTGTAGGAGTTGTATTTCGAAAATCTGTTTGGAAATTTATTTCAACACTTCCATCTTCATGTTTAATTATATTTTCAATGTCTTGATTTTCTTTAGATTTTTCTGGTTGAGCATTTTCTAAAAGCCATTTACCGGATAAATTAATATCCTTCTATTGGATGAGTTTGGGAATATTAACTTTATTTTTTAAATTGGTTTGGAATAAGGTAGTCATACCTCTGGCTTGATTAGAATAGGCTATGCCTGGAACAACTGAATTCATGAGTTTATAATAAACTCTATAAACGAGGGCGAGATTTTGATTACGAGGATTCGTATCAAAACCTTTTGTTTGGATGGCTAAAGTGAGGGCTTCATTTGCACCCGAATCTGTAGGAGAAATAGAGAAATTGGGAAAACAGTTGAAGAAAGTAGGGCCATTAGCCATACTTGATTCAACCATTCCTATTAATGAATCACTGAATTTTTTATGTCTTGTATCTTGAACATACATTGGAGCTTCTGTTCTTAGTCCAAGTCTTGTTAAAGGCTTTAGAGCAACTTGCACCAAGCCAAGATGGATATAATTATATGTTTTAGCATATTCTTGTATTTCTTGGGGCTTAATTAAAGAAAGATGCTAAATATTGCTAGTAATGGATTCAGTTCATTGAATAGTTTTTATTTTATAACTTGATTTTAATTGAAAACTTCCCATTTTATAAACTTCATGTTTTTGAACAGATGGAATTGTCCAGTCACAAATAACTTGATTAAAATCATCATAGCTAATTTCTTTACTATTTTTAATAGACATGGAAGATAAGGAATTTGATGATAAGGAAGAAGAAAGTGCAAGCTTCTTAATAAGCTTAGTCATAATTTGTATTACTGAGTTATTTTAACCAAATCCACCATGAGTATCTAACACTTTGAGGATTTACACACCAACAACACGCCTTAAAACGCCTTCACACGGCTTAACAACAACGATAACAATGGGTACCTCTACGCTCAGGGCGGAATATGATTAAGATTTCTCAACAATAACAAACACACAACTAAGTATTATGACTTTTGACTCTCTTACTTCTGAATCAGCAATTCCTTAAACAACAACAGTAAGGCACAACATAACCAAAATAAGTGAAGAAATACTCACAAACCAACTTTATTGATAATCAAAACTGATTACAAGTGGACTTGATGACACACTCCCGGGGGCCAACTTGGCTCTGATACCAAAATGGGACGGAAGGGTGGAGGGTGTATGGGAAGAGATGGACTTAATTTTTGGGACGGAAGGGTGGAGGGTGTATGGGAAGAGATGGACTTAATTTTTGGACTGAATTTTTGGATAGGACTAGTTTCCAACTGTTGTCTTGACAAGCAGCTGGACATGCCTCTTTATAGTAATTTCAAACTTAATTTACATTTCATTACAACTTTATTTCAAATGTGTTTACATTTCATTTACTGTATGCTGAGAAGCTGCTGCATGTAGTGTTGCTGGCGCTAGATTCCATGAGTCTGAATTGAAGCGGCAAGATGGCATACGTGTTACGTTTCCATATGGTTGTGGATATCCATGTTAGCACCAGTAGTGGTTATTGGATAACTTCATAGAGTAAGCCGCAATTGTTGACTTTTTCTTTGAATAAGAGCCTTTGAACCGTGGTAAGCTTCTTATCTTCATGAATAAGGATGTCCTTGTTTTGTACTTTATAGATAAAGACGCTTTATGGCAATGGTGGTGATGGAACTTTAGATAAGTGCACCACGTGGTCTTCTTCTGGAAGATAAGGATGCAGTAATTATTTTTCTGGAAGATAAGGATACAATAATTATTTCACTGTATAACAGGTATCAATATCGGAAGCTTTATGCAGGCAAGGATTCTTTCATTTATTCATCATCTTTATCTTCATCTTTGTCTTCATCAGTCGGGGCCAACTTGGCTCTGATACCAAAATGGGACGGAAGGATGGAGGGTGTATGGGAAGAGATGGACTGGATTTTGGATAGGACTGGTTTCCAACTGTTGTTTTGACAAGCAGTTGGACATGCCTATTTGTAGTAATTACATTCTGCATTTACATTTCATGGCAACTGGATTTCATTAGCATTTACATTTCCTTTACTATATTTGCACGTGGCTTAGGCACTGGATGTTTATCTGTGACTGACAAATTTTGCACTGTTTAGGAGCAGGCGTGAATCTTGCGTTATACATGTCGCTAGAGGACGTGATACGTGTCGCTGGAGGATGTGTTCCCGCTTTATCCAAAGCATGAGGATGTGATACGTGTCGCTGGAGGACGTGTTCCCGCTTTATCCGAAGCTTGTATGTGGGGTTGCCTATTTGTAGGCTTTGTACTTTGCTATTATTTTATCCAAAGCATTTGGTTATCCGTTCCTTTTAGCCATTTTTGTTGACTTTGGTTGTACTTTTTTCTTGATTTTTAATTCAAAGAGGCTTTATGAAGTCCGTAGGAAAAGTTGCCGATAAGAACCAAAGGGAGCACATGGTTGCTGGACTCAGATGATGTCATGTTCTTTATGGCGACTGCTCTTTTGGAGATGCCTCCGGAGTGGGGAATAGCACTGATAAACAAGATCACTTTAGTCTGTATAAGACACTGTGGAAAATTGAGTGGCTTGATAAGGCGGATGTCTTGTTGAGACTTATTTTTTCCCTTTCCTTCGGATAGAGATGAATCCTTCATTATCACTTTTTATCTCTTCTGCATCGGTATCTGCTTCAGGAGCAATAGTTTCAAAGGGATTATCATCAGCCCAGAGATGATGTAGCTGGTGACCGAAGCTTAATGGCGAGTTTTCAGAGGATCTTTCTTTCTGTATTTGTTCCATAATCTCTTTTTGGAGATCTTTTTTGAGCTGAAGTAGATCTGCCGCTGCAAGAAGAGCAGGAGAAGAGGCTGAACATGAATTCATTTGTTTGTCTGGAATACTAGATAGAGGAAGCCTTTCTTTTTCTTTTTCAGGAGTTCTGAGAATTTCTGAAAAGGAAGGCTTTAGAGCTTGATCAGCAGAATATTACAGCAGGATTGCCGTATAATCAAATTGATGCCAAATTTGATATACATGACTCTAGATAGAACCAGTGGACTGAAGTCCATTTCTTTATAAAAATTCCATTTCAGGATCCATGGGATTTCATGCTTGCAATAGAATTGCATGGTGACACAAGGTTCTGTTGCTAGCTGTAAATATTGATAAAGGCTTTTTTCTTCTGTTTTGAGAGAGGCTTTATATGCTACAGAATAGGATTCATAAATAGGAAGAAGAACTTGAGGAAGGAGATCTTTAGTGGCTTCGTATGGTATCCAAAATTGTGTAAAAAACCACATAGGTATTTTATGGAAGTTGGATTTAAACCGAATAAACCAGGAATGCCGGAAGGATGGATTTTGATAACAGAGAATGGCTTCTCAAGCGGAAATATAGTCATAATAATTAAAGATGAGGTCTGAATCAATTCTTTGAGGCATATGAAGAGGTTGTCCCCAATCGTCCGTTGAGAGGATATGCATAATCTTGATTTTTGAATATAGGATGTTAATATGGGATGGTAAAGCATTTAAATATGAGTTTTTAGAACCATCAGTATGGTCTATAGTGTAGCTGCCAGTTCGGATAAGGATTTGCTCATATGTTTTATAATCAAGGGGTTGAAAAAAGAAATGGTCGGGAGCGAATAGGGTCTGGATAATATGTTCCATAGGAAAGGTTTCTATATAAAATGTGTCATCTAAAGTAAACATTCTTAATGATGGTTTTGGGATAAAATATTGGTTTTGAGACGCTTGAGGTTTTCTGGATGTAGAGCTTGATGGGTTTTGAAATTGAGGAATATTAGAATTGTGGGTTGCTCCCCATCTTTCAAGATAATTGCCACTGGGTTTTCTGGATATAGGTGGATAAACTTTATCAGTAGGGGACCTAAAAGGTCTAATCTGCTGAGTCCTCATTCTTTTGTCCCTGTAAAAACTCACGAGATAAAAAGTCAGGAAGGGAATTATTTTTGCCTGCAATATACTCAATGCCAAAATCAAATATAGCTAATAAAGCTTGCCAGCGAGCAAAGATTTGCTTAGCAGCAGGATTTTTAACATCTTTTTCTAAAATTTCATTAGCAAATTTACAATCTATTCTTAATAAGAATTTTTTATTTAATAAATCACTTTGGAACTTCATTATACTATTGACTATGGATAGGATTTCCATTTTAATAGTTGAATAATTCTGTTGTGTGGGTGTCCATGTTCCAGATGTGAAACGAAGGATTTCTTCTTTTCCAAGAGCATTTTGTTGTAGGAGAATGCCACCAAAACCTACTTCAGAGGCATCGGTTTGAACTATTTTTAATAAATCTGGATGAGGGATAGTTAAGCAAGGTAAATTTTTGACTTTTGCTTGATCTTTTGGACAGCTTTTGTATGGGCAGGTGACCATTCTGCTGGATGTTTTGTCAAATGGAGCTGCAATAATTTTCTTTCCTTTGCAAGATTTTTATAAAAATCAGAGACGTAATTAATGCAGCCAAGAAAACGTTGTAATTGTTCTTTATTCAAAATTTCATCAGGAAATTGAGAGGCAAACTTAATGACTCTTTAAACTGGAGAAATAGTTCCTTTTTGAATTATAAAACCAAGAAATTGAATTTTTGTTTGAAAAAGCTTCATTTTCTTTTGAGATAAAACAAGTCCATTCTTGATAATAACTTTTTTGAAAATATTTAAATGTTTCCAATGGTCACAAACAGATTTTGAAAACACAAGAATGTCATCGATATAGACTAGTGTAAACTCTTGATATGGATTAAAAATATCATTCATAATTCTTTGAAATTCGGAGGGAGCATTTTTCAAGCCAAATGGCATAACGTTCCATTAGTAATGGCCAAATGGGACTGTAAAAGCAATTTTATATCTATCTGCGGGGGTAATTTGAATTTGCCAAAATCCTGATTTAAGATCAAATTTGGAAAAAAGGAAGGCATCAGCTAGACGATTAATTAGATCAGTTTTATTTGGCACTGGATATCTTATGGATTTCAAAACTTTATTTAAAGGCTTATAATTGATAACAAGACGGGGGACACCGCGTTCTTGTTTAGGCGCTTTATTTACATAAAACGTAGCACAACTCCAAGGGGATTGTGATTTTTGAATAAGCTTTTTGTTAAGAAGATCATTGATTTCTTTTGTACATAATTGGACAAGATCTTTATTCATCTGAATAGGACGAGCTTTGGCTGGAATTTGGGATTCATCAAAATTATCAATATATGGAAGAGAAACTGTGTGGTGTTTCCTGTGCCAAAAGGCAAAAGGAAGGTCAGAACAACATTCTTTTTCAAGAGATTTTTTAAATTGTATTAAATCATTTTCAAATTCCGGTTTTTGTAACCTTTCTTCTATTCTTAGAGAATTCCGATCTTCTTGAAGATAGGTAATTTGTTTTTCTTTATATGAGATTTGATTTTGGATAATATTGATACGTTGCATGGGAGTTGACTCAACAAAATCAAAAAGTAATTCTTTATTGTCTTTCATAGTTTTAAGGCCTGATGAATCAATTTGAAAAGGCTGTAGAAGTTGTAGAAAGGGATTCCCAAGGATAACATCATTATTTAAATTCTTTCCTAAAAGACAATTAGTTTTTATGCACGTTCCATTTTTATAGATATGGACATTATTTACTTTATAATGAATATGAAGTTTATTATTAGCAGTTGCTAGGCTGAGTTTATTTTTGGTTTTTTTATAATATTTTGTTGGGACTAATCCTTCTCTGATTAAATTAACATCTGCGCCACTATCTAGTAAGCAGAGTGCTTTAATAGAGAAGTTTTTGATCTTAATTGTAATTTGAGTTTTCCACGGTTGGAGTGGATTTTTTGTTACAGAATTTACAAACTTTTCCTCAAAGTTTTCTTGTTGCTTTATATTATCTTTATCTTTTTGAAATTCGAGATTCTCAAAACGTTGTTTAAGTTCTTGAAGTTCATTTAAGTTTTGTTTCAATTCTTTTATTTCTTGCTTTCGATTATTAATTTCTTTATAAATATCTTGCAGAGATATATGAGGAAGAGCTTTTTGCTTTCTTAATACGTTTTTCCTGTTAAGCTGTTTAGATACACTTGGAATAGAAGAATTTTCTTTTTTATTTGCTTTGGTTATTTTTTGTATTTTCTCAAAATATTTATTTTTTAATTTTTCCTCGTTGAGGTCTTTAACATTTCTAAAAGCATGTCTTCTTGGGCTGAAAGAGCGTTTAAGGAGAACAAAGGAGAAGAATACGTGTTATTAGACTCAAATAAGGAATTTGTATGACATAAGTCAAAGACCGATTTACCTTTATCTCCTTGGATTTTTACAACATCTTTATGGGTACGGTTGAAGTATCTTTATAAATAATTTGATGTCGAGGAAGATGTATAGATTCTTCAGTTCTTTGTGGAGAAGAACTGGTTGAAGCTATAATCCATGATGAACTTAATTTTGTTATCATATTTATGGATAAATCTTCAATATTATACCTTTTCTTCATGGCTAATTTAAGCCAATCAAAGAAATAAATGTTTCTTTCGTTATCATACATATATTTGTACCATTTTTCTTTTAAGAAGTCTTTATGTTCTGGAGAAATATTTTTAAAGAAAGCTTTTGCCAAAGGATGAGCGGCTAAATTCTTTTTTAACATTTCTTTATCAATTTCGAAACTTTCAATAACATTTATATTGAAATCGGATTCTGAAGGATTGTATGTATGAGATGGAGAAGCTTGATAAGAAGGATAAACAAGTCCTATAGGCCTCAAATTTATATGAGGTGGTTCCTGTATGGAAGAGCCTACAACAGAAGCAGGATGAGAATAAGACTTTTTAGAGGTTTGATAAACAGTAGGAGTTGTATTTTGAAAATCTGTTTGGAAATTTATTTCAACACTTCCATCTTCGTGTTCAATTATATTTTCAATGTCTTGATTTTCTTTGGGTTTTTCTGGTTGAGCATTTTCTAAAAGCCATTTACCGGATAAATTAATATCATTCCATTGGATGAGTTTGGGAATATTAACTTTATTTTTTAAATTGGTTTGGAATAAGGTAGTCATACCACTGGCTTGATTAGAATAGGCTATGCCTGGAACAACTGAATTCATGAGTTTCAAATAAACTCTATAAACGAGGACGAGATTTTGATTATGAGGATTCATATCAAAACCTTTTGTTTGGATGGCTGGAGTGAGGGCTCCATGTGCACCTGGATCTGTAAGAGAAACAAAGAAATTGGGAAAAACAGTTGAAGAAAGTAGGGCCATTAGCCAAACTTGATTCAACCATTCCTATTAATGAATCATTGAATTTTTTTATGTCTTGTATCTTGAACATACATGAGAGCTTCTGTTCTCAGTCCGAGTCTTGTTAGAGGCTTTATAGCAACTTGCACGAAGCCAAAATGGAAATAGTTATATGTTTTAGCATAATCTTGTATTTCTTGGGGCTTAATTAAAGAAAGATGCTGAATATTGCTAGTAATGGATTCAGTTCGTTCCATAGTTTTTATTTTATAACTTGATTTTAATTGAAAACTTCCCATTTTATAAACTTCATGTTTTTGAATAGTTAGAATTGTCCAGTCACAAATAACTTGATATAAATCATCATAGATAATTCCTTCACTATTTTTAATAGACATGGAAGATAAGGAATTTGATGATGAGGAAGAAGAAAGTACAAGCTTCTTAATAAGCTTAGCCATAATTTTTATTACCGAGTTATTTTAACCAAATCCACCACGAGTATCTAACGCTTTGAGGATTTACACACCAACAACACGCCTTAAAATGCCTTCACATGGCTTAACAACGGCGATAACAATGGCTACCTCTGCGCTCCGGGCGGAATATGATTAAAATTCCTCAATACTAACAAACACACAACTAAGTATTAAGACTTTTGACTCTCTTACTTCTGAATCAGCAATTCCTTAAGCAACAACAGTAAAGCACAACATAACCAAAATAAGTGAAGAAATACTCACAAAGCAACTTTATTGATTTTCAAAACTGATTACAAGTGGACTTGATGACACACTCCCGGGGGCCAACTTGGCTCTGATACCAAAATGGGACGGAAGGGTGGAGGGTGTATGGGAAGAGATGGACTTAATTTTTGGGACGGAAGGGTGGAGGGTGTATGGGAAGAGATGGACTTAATTTTTGGACTGAATTTTTGGATAGGACTGGTTTCCAACTATTGTCTTGACAAGCAGCTGGACATGCCTCTTTATAGTAATTTCAAACTTAATTTACATTTCATTACAACTTTATTTCAAATGTGTTTACATTTCATTTACTGTATGCTGAGAAGCTGCTGCATGTAGTGTTGCTGGCGCTAGATTCCATGAGTCTGAATTGAAGCGGCAATATGGCATACGTGTTACGTTTCCGTATGGTTATGGATATGCATGTTAGCACCAATAGTGGTTATTGGATAACTTCATAGAGCAAGCCGCAATTGTTGACTTTTTCTTTGAATAAGAGCCTTTGAACCGTGGTAAGCTTCTTATCTTCATGAATAAGGATGTCCTTGTTTTGTACTTTATAGATAAAGACGCTTTATGGCAATGGTGGTGATGGAACTTTAGTTAAGTGCACCACGTGGTCTTCTTCTGGAAGATAAGGATGCAGTAATTATTTTTCTGGAAGATAAGGATGCAGTAATTATTTCACTGTATAACAGGTGTCAATATCGGAAGCTTTATCCGGGCAAGGATTCTTTCATTTATTCATCATCTTTATCTTCATCTTTGTCTTCATCAGTCGGGGCCAGCTTGGCTCTGATACCAAAATGGGACGGAAGGATGGAGGGGGTATGGGAAGAGATGGACTGGATTTTGGATAGGACTGGTTTCTAACTGTTGTTTTGACAAGCAGCTGGACATGCCTATTTGTCGTAATTACATTCTGCATTTACATTTCATGGCAACTAGATTTCATTAGCATTTACATTTCCTTTACTGTATTTGCACGTGGCTCAGGCGCTGGATGTTTATCTGTGACTGACGAATTTTGCACTGTTTAGGAGCAGGCGTGAATCTTGCATCATACATGTCGCTGGAGGACGTGATACGTGTCGCTAGAGGATGTGTTCCCGGTTTATCCAAAGCTTGAGGATGTGATACGTGTCGCTGGAGGACGTGTTCCCGCTTTATCCGTAGCTCGTATGTGGGATAGCCTATTTGTAGGCTTTGTACTTTGCTATTATTTTATCCAAAGCATTTGGTTATTCGTTCCTTTAACCATTTTTGTTGACTTTGGTTGTACTTTTTTCTTGATTTTTAATTCAAAGAGGCTTTATGAAGTCTGTAGGAAAAGTTGCCGATAAGAACCAAAGGGAGCACATGGTTGCTGTACTCAGATGATGTCATGTTCTTTATGGCGACTGCTCTTTTGGAGATGCTTCCGGAGTGGGGAATAGCGCTGATAAACAAGATCACTTTAGTCTATATAAGATACTTTGTGGAAAATTGAGTGGCTTGATAAGGCGGATGTCTTGTCGAGACTTATTTTTTCCTTTTTTTTCGGATAGAGATGAATCCTTCATTATCACTTTTTATCTCTTCTGCATCGGTATCTGCTTCAGAAGCAATAGTTTCAAAGGGATTATCATCAACCCAGAGATGATGTAGCTGGTGACCGAAGCTTAATGGCGAGTTTTCAGAGGATCTTTCTTTCTGTATTTGTTCCATAATCTCTTTTTGGAGATCTTTTTTGAGCTGAAGTAGATCTGCCGCTGCAAGAAGAGCAGGAGAAGAGGCTGAACATGAATTCATTTGTTAGTCTGGAATACTAGATAGAGGAAGCCTTTTTTTTTTCTTTTTCAGGAGTTCTGAGAATTTCTGAAAAGGAAGGCTTTAGAGCTTGATCAGCAGAATATTACTGCAGGATTGCCGTATAATCAAATTGATGCCAGAATTTGATATACATGACTTTAGATAGAACCGGTGGACTGAAGTCCATTTCTTTATAAAAATTCCATTTCAGGATCCATGGGATTTCATGCTTGCAATAGAATTGCAATGTGACATAAGGTTCTGTTGCTAGCTTTAAATATTGATAAAGGCTTTTTTCTTCTGTTTTGAGAGAGGCTTTATATGCTACAGAATAGGATTCATAAATAGGAAGAAGAGCTTGAGGAAGGAGATCTTTAGTGGCTCCGTATGGTATCCAAAATTGTGTAAAAAACCACATAGGTATTTTATGGAAGTTGGATTTAAACAGAATAGACCAGGAATGCTGGAAGGATGCATTTTGATAACAGAGAATGGCTTCCCAAGCGGAAATATAGTCATAATAATTAAAGATGAGATCTAAATCAATTCTTTGAGGCATATGAAGAGGTTGTCCTTAATCGTCTGCTGAGAGGATATGGATAATCTTAATTTTTGAATATAGGATGTTAATATGGGATGGTAAAGCATTTAAATATGAGTTTTTAGAACCATCAGTATGGTCTATGGTGCAGCTGCCAGTTCGAATAAGGATTTGCTCATATGTTTTATAATCAAGGGGTTGAAAAAAGAAATGGTCGGGAGTGAATAGGGTCTGGATAATATGTTCCATAGGAAAGGTTTCTGTATAAAATGTGTCATCTAAAGTAAACATTCTTAATGGTGGTTTTGGGATAAAATATTGGTTTTGAGACGCTTGAGGTTTTCTGGATGTAGAGCTTGATGGGTTTTGAAATTGAGGAATATTAGAATTGTGGGTTGCTCCCCATCTTTCAAGATAATTGCCACTGGGTTTTCTAGATATATGTGGATAAGCTTTATCAGTAGGGGACCTAAAAGGTCTAATCTGTTGAGGCCTCATTCTTTTGTCCCTGTAAAAACTCACGAGATATAAAGTCAGGAAGGGAATTATTTTTGCCTACAATATACTCAATACCAAAATCAAATATAGCTAATAAAGCTTGCCAGCGAGCAAAGATTTGCTTAGCAGCAGGATTTTTAACATCTTTTTCTAAAATTTCTTTAGCAGATTTACAATCTATTCTTAATAAGAATTTTTTATTTAATAAATCACTTTGGAACTTCATTATACTATTGACTATGGATAGGATTTTCATTTTAATAGTTGAATAATTCTGTTGTGTGGGTGTCCATGTTCAAGATGTGAAACGAAGGATTTCTTCTTTTCCAAGAGCATTTTGTTGTAGAAGAATGCCACCAAAACCTACTTCAGAGGCATCGGTTTGAACTATTTTCAATAAATCTGGATGAGGGATAGTTAAGCAAGGTAAATTTTTGACTTTTTGCTTGATCTTTTGGACAGCTTTTGTATGGGCAGGTAACCATTCTGCTGGATGTTTTGTCAAACGGAGCTGCAATAATTTTCTTTCTTTTGCAAAATCTTTATATAAAATAGAGACGTAATTATGGCAGCCAAGAAAACGTTGTAATTGTTCTTTATTCAAAATTTCATCAGGAAATTGAGAGGCAAACTTAATGACTGTTTGAACTGGAGAAATAGTTCCTTTTTGAATTATAAAACCAAGAAATTGAATTTCTGTTTGAAAAAGCTTCATTTTCTTTTGAGATAAAACAAGTCCATTCTTGATAATAACTTTTTTGAAAATATTTAAATGTTTCCAATGGTCACAAATAGATTTTGAAAACACAAGAATGTCATCGATATAGACTAGTGTAAAATCTTGATATGGATTAAAAATATCATTCATAATTCTTTGAAATTCGAAGGGAGCATTTGTCAAGCGAAATGGCATAACGTTCAATTCATAATGGCCAAATGGGACTGTAAAAGCAGTTTTATATCTATCTGCGGGGGTAATTTGAATTTGCCAAAATCCTAATTTAAGATCAAATTTGGAAAAAAGGAAGGCATCAACTAGACGATTAATTAGATCAGTTTTATTTGGCACTGGATATCTTATGGATTTCAAAACTTTATTTAAAGGCTTATAATTAATAACAAAACGGGGGACACTGCATTCTTGTTTAGGCGCTTTATTTACATAAAGCGCCGCACAACTCCAAGGGGATTGTGATTTTTGAATAAGCTTTTTATCAAGAAGATCATTGATTTCTTTTGTGCATAATTGGACAAGATCTTTATTCATCTAAATAGGACGAGCTTTGGTAGGAATTTGGGATTCATCAAAATTATCAATATATGGAAGAGAAACTGTGTGGTGTTTCCTGTGCCAAAAGGCAAAAGGAAGGTCAGAACAACATTCTTTTTCAAGAGATTTTTAAACTGTATTAAATCATTTTAAAAGTCTGGTTTTTGTAACCCTTCTTCTATTCTTAGAGAATTCAGATCTTCTTGAAGATAGGTAATTTGTTTTTCTTTATATGAGATTTGATTTTGGATAATATTGATACGTTGCATGGGAGTTGACTCAACAAAATCAAAAAGTAATTCTTTATTGTCTTTCATAGTTTTAAGGCTTGATGAATTAATTTGAAATGGCTGTAGAAGTTGTAGAAAGGGATTCCCAAGGATGACATCATTATTTAAATTCTTTCCTAAAGGACTATTAGTTTTTATGCACGTTCCATTTTTACAGATATGGACATTATTTACTTTATAATGAATATGAAGTTTTTATAGATATGCACGTTCCATTTTTACAGATATGGACATTATTAGCAGTTGCCATGCTGAGTTTATTTTTGGTTTTTTTATGATATTTTGTTTGGACTAATCCTTCTCTGATTAAATTAACATCTACGCCACTATCTAGTAAGCAGAGTGCTTTAATAGAGAAGTTCTTGATCTTAATTGTAATTTGAGTTTTCCACGGTTGGAGTGGATTTTTTGTTACAGAATTTACAAACTTTCCCTCAAAGTTTTCTTGTTGCTTTATATTATCTTTATCCTTTTGAAATTCGAGATTCTCAAAATGTTGTTTAAGTTCTTGAAGTTCGTTTAAGTTTTGTTTCAATTCTTTTATTTCTTGCTTTTGATTATTAATTTCTTTATAAATATCTTGCAAAGATATATGAGGAAGAGCTTTTTGATTTCTTAATACGTTTTTCATGTTAAGCTGTTTAGATACACTTGGAATAGAAGAATTTTCTTTTTTATTTGCTTTGGTTATTTTTTGTATTTTCTCAAAATATTTATTTTTTAATTTTTCTTTGTTGAGGTCTTTAAACATTTCTAAAAGCATGTCTTCTTGGGCTGAAAGAGCGTTTAAGGAGAACAAAGGAGAAGAATACGTGTTATCAGACTGAAATGAGGAATTTGTATGACATAAGTCAAAGACCGATTTACCTTTATCTCCTTGGATTTTTGCAACATCTTTTATGGGTATGACTGAAGTATCTTTATAAATAATTTGATGTAGAGGAAGATGTATAGATTCTTCAGTTCTTTGAGGAGAAAAACTGGTTGAAGCTATAATCCATGATGAACTTAATTTTGTTATCATATTTATGGATAAATCTTCAATATTATACCTTTTCTTCATGGCTAATTTAAGCCAATCAAAGAAATAAATGTTTCTTTCATTATCATACATATATTTGTACCATTTTTCTTTGAAGAAGTCTTTATGTTCTGGAGAAATATTTTTAAAGAAAGCTTTTGTCAAAGGATGAGCAGCTAAATTCTTTTTTAACATTTCTTTATCAATTTCAAAACTTTCAATAACATTTATATTGAAATCAGCTTCTGAGGGATTGTATGTATGAGATGGAGAAGCTTGATAAGAAGGATAAACAAGTCCTGTAGGCCTCAAATTTATATGAGGTGGTTCCTGTATGGAAGATCCTACAACAGAAGGAGGATGACAATAAGACATTTTAAAGCGTTGATAAACTGTAGGAGTTGTATTTCGAAAATCTGTTTGGAAATTTATTTGAACACTTCCATCTTAATGTTCAATTATATTTTCAATATCTTGATTTTCTTTGGGTTTTTCTGGTTGAGCATTTTCTAAAAGCCATTTACCGGATAAATTAATATCATTCCATTGGATGAGTTTGGGAATATTAAGTTTATTTTTTAAATTGGTTTGGAATAAGGGAGTCATACCTCTGGCTTGATTAGAATAGGCTATGCCTGGAACAACTGAATTCTTGAGTTTATAATAAACTTTATAAACGAGGACGAGATTTTGATTATGAGGATTCATATCAAATCCTTTTGTCTGGATCGCTAGAGTGAGGGCTCCATGTGCACCTGGATCTGTAAGAGAAACAGAGAAATTGGGAAAACAGTTGAAGAAAGTAGGGCCATTAGCCAAACTTGATTCAACCATTCCTATTAATGAATCACTGAATTTTTTATGTCTTGTATCTTGAACATACATGAGAGCTTCTGTTCTCAGTCCGAGTCTTGTTAGAGGCTTTAGAGTAACTTCCACCAAGCCAAAATGGATATAATTATATGTTTTAGCATATTCTTGTATTTCTTGGGGCTTAATTAAAGAAAGATGCTGAATATTGCTAGTAATGGATTCAGTTCGTTTAATAGTTTTTATTTTATAACTTGATTTTAATTGAAAACTTCCCATTTTATAAACTTCATGTTTTGGAACAGTTGGAATTGTCCAGTCACAAATAACTTGATCTAAATCATCATAGCTAATTTCTTCACTATTTTTAATAAACATGGATGATAAGGAATTTGATGATGAAGAAGAAGAAAGTACAAGCTTCTTAATAAGCTTAGCCATAATTTGTATTACCGAGTTATTTTAACCAAATCCACCATGAGTATCTAACGCTTTGAGGATTTACACACCAACAACATGCCTTAAAGCGCCTTCACACGGTTTAACAACGGCGATAACAATGGCTACCTCTGCGCTCCGGGCGGAATCTGATTAAAATTCTTAGTAATAACAAACACACAACTAAGTATTAAGACTTTTGACTCTCTTACTTTTGAATCAACAATTCCTTAAACAACAACAGTAAAGCACAACATATCAACAATAAGTGAAGAAATACTCACAAAGCAACTTTATTGATAATCAAAACTGATTAAAAGTAGACTTAATGATACACTCCCAGGGCCAACTTGGCTCTGATACCAAAATGGGGCGGAAGGGTGGAGGGTGTATGGGAAGAGATGGATGGACTGAATTTTTGGACTGGTTTCCAACTATTGGATTTACACATAGCCGGATGTGTCTATTTATAGTGACTCTAAACTGAATTTACATTTCATTTCACTTGGATTGCATTTGCATTTGCATTTCATTTGCTGAATTTAATGTTCGATACTGTAAGACTGCTTGCATGATTCTTCTTTTCTGTTGTAGAATATCCATGGTACTGCATGTGGCACTCTCTTGACATATAACTTTACAAGCTTTTGACACGTGTTCACGTGTTTGCATCGGAGATGAAATGTTTTTGTCTTCATACTTGATAATTTTCCCATATCTTGTACTTTCTTCAGCTTTTACTCTTACTTTATACAAAAGGAGCTTTTGATGTTGGCTTTAGCCACTTTTGTTGGCTTTTGAGTCTGTGTTTTTGAATATTTAATGCTTTATGAAGTCGGGATGAAAAGTGCCGATAAGGCCCCAGGCAACACGTGGTTGCTTTTGTTGGTATCACGTGGCCTTAGTCTCGGGCACGGGAACGGGCACGGGAACTTGCTTGGTAAGGATGCATTAAACAATTGTCGAGGTTTTATGTTTTTCCTTTTCTTCGAATAGAGATGAATCCTTCATTATCACTTTTTATCTCTTCTGCATCGTTCTCTGCTTCAGAAGCAATAGTTTCAAAGGGATTAGCATCAGCCCATAGATGATGTAGCTGGTGACCGAAGCTTAATGGCAAGTTTTCAGAGGATCTTTCTTTCTGTATTTGTTCCATAATCTCTTTTTGGAGATCTTTTTTGAGATGAAGTAGATCTGCCGCTGCAAGAAGAGCAGGAGAAGAGGCTGAACATGAATTCTTTTGTTTGTCTGGAATACTGGATAGAGGAAGCCTTTATTTTTCTTTTTCAGGAGTTCTGAGAATTTCTGAAAAAGAAGGCTTTAGAGCTTGATCAGCATAATATTGCTGTAGGATTGTCGTATAATCAAATTGATGCCAGAATTTGATATACATGACTCTAGATAGAACTGGTGGACTGAAGTCCATTTCTTTATAAAAATTCCATTTCAGGATCCATGGGATTTCATGCTTGCAATAGAATTGCATGGTGACATAAGGTTCTATTGCTAGCTGTAAATATTGATAAAGGCTTTTTTCTTCTGTTTTGATTGAGGCTTTATATGCTACAGAATAGGATTCATAAATAAGAAGAAGAGCTTGAGAAAGGAGATCTTTAGTGGCTCCGTATGGTATCCAAAATTGTGTAAAAAACCACATAGGTATTTTATGGAAGTTGGATTTAAACCGAATAAACCAGGAATGCTGGAAGGATGGGTTTTGATAACAGAGAATGGCTTCCCAAGCGGAAATATAGTCATAATAATTAAAGATGAGGTCTAAATCAATTCTTTGAGGCATATGAAGAGGTTGTCCCCAATCGTCTGCTGAGAGGATATGCATAATCTTGATTTTTGAATATAGGATGTTAATATGGGATGGTAAAGCATTTGAATATGAGTTTTTAGAACCATCAGTATAGTTTACAGTGCACCTGCCAGTTCGGATAAGGATTTGCTCATATGTTTTATAATCAAGGGGTTGAAGAAAGAAATGGTCGGGAGCGAATAGGGTCTGGATAATATGTTCCATAGGAAAGGTTTCTGTATAAAATGTGTCATCTAAAGTAAACATTCTTAATGGTGGTTTTGGGATAAAATATTGGTTTTAAGACGCTTGAGGTTTTCTGGATGTAGAGCTTGATGGGTTTTGAAATTGAGGGATATTAGAATTATGGGTTGCTCCCCATCTTTCAAGATAATTGCCACTGGGTTTTCTGAATATAGGTGGATAAGCTTTATCAGTAGGGGACCTAAAAGGTCTAATCTGCTGAGGCCTCATTCTTTTGTCCCTGTAAAAACTCACGGAAGGGTGGAGGGTGTATGGGAAGAGATGGATGGACTGAATTTTTGGACTGGTTTCCAACTGTTGCCTTGACAAGCAGCTGGACATGTCTATTTATAATATGTTCAAACTGAATTTACATTTCATTACAACATAATTTCGTCTGTGTATACATTTCATTTACTGTATGCTGGTAAGTTGTTGCATGTGGCTGGATTCCATGTGTCTGGATTGAATCATCAAGATGGCATACGTGTTACGTTTCTGTACTGGTATGGATATACATGTTATCACCAGTAGAGATCCAAACTTGTTTTTATTGGATAACCTTTTTGATGCATAGTAGCAAGCCGCATTTGTTGACTTTTTCTTTTTCAAAGAACCTTTGAACCGTGGTAAGCTTCTCATCTTCATGAATAGGGATGTCCTTGTTTTGTACTTTCTAGATAAACGCTTTATGGCAATGGTGGTGATGGAAATTTAGATAAGTGTACCACGTGACTACGTGGTCTTCTTCTGGAAACTTTGTGATAAGGATGGAGTCATTATTTCACTGGATAACAGGTGTCAATATCGGAAGCTTTATTCGGGCACGGATTCTTTCATTTATTCATCCTCTTTATCTGCATCTTTATCTTCATCAGTCCAGTTATTATTTTGCATTTCTCCATGAAATAACTGGATTAATGCTTCACGAGACTTTTCAGTAATGTCAAAAGAAATATCTTCATAAGCATTGAGGATTTGATTTAATTCATTATGTCCAGATTTAGAAGGATGTTGTATGACTGTAGTTTGTTCTTCAAGGTCGTCAGCAATGCAAACTACTCAACGACCGTCACACCAAACATATCGATATGTGCTTGCAAATTCAAGATGTCCTCTTAGATTGAAAAATCTTTGATACTGATCAGAGGCTGGATCATATTGTAGGAGACGTGCTAGGCTATATGCTCTTGTAGCAATTTCATGAGATTCATACCATTGAGGTGGATAATTAAAAAGAAGATGTTCGTGATCATGTAAAGAAGAACTGCATTTCTTGCAAATTAAATCTCCTTCTTCAAACTGCATGATGCTCCATAATTGATAAGGCTGATAAAACCGTATTTCAGATCTTTCTCCCAAACTTGATGAAATTGTGATAAGAAGTTGTCTGTTTGTGACTCCAAGACTACGAAGGGCATGGCGCACAATGGCGGGGAGCTGCTGTATTAATTCAAAATCATCTCTGGATAAAGAAAATCTTTGGACTAGGCCTTGCTCGATATAAGAGATGTCTACTGCATGTGATGGTAGGAACAACTTGGGAAAACCAGTTGCCCAGCTGATATATTGCGCTTTGAACATTAAGCGCTCCTTTATCTGACAAGAAAGAGTTTTTTCTCTTATCTTGCAGCAAGATCATCTGGAAGGGTTGTGTTAACCTTTTCCAGGAGGTTGATTCTGGATGTTTTTTCATCAGCATAATTAGATAACAGTGCTCTTTGATGGATGTTATGACACATAAGAATTTGGGTGGGTTTTTAAATCCTTGATATGGGTTACAATTTTGGATAAGGTTTTTCCAGTATTTTTTCTTTTATTGGAAAGGATAGCACTCCAATGAGCATTGATAAGTTCTTGAGAGGTGATGGATACTCCTGGATTGAAAAAAGGAATGGTCATTTGTTGGGATGTTGGTCTGGAGGAAGAGCTGGATTCAAGAAGAGGGGCTTTGCTTTTGCAAGAACTTGATGCCATAATGACAAAGGAACCCTGGAGAAGAATGTGAACTTAAAACTGAAATTTGGATTACATGGCAATATTTGAAATGAAGTCATCAGAGGGATGATTGATTTTATTTGAGACTGGATTTAATTATTCAAAATTCAAAAATTAATTCTTTATTATTTATGACAGTTTTAAGGCCTGTAGAATCAATTTGAAAAGGCTGTAACATTTGTAGAAAAGGATTTCCAAGGATAACATCATTATTTAAATCCTTTCCTAGAAAGAAATTTGTTTTTATGTGTATTTCATTTTTACAGACATAAACATCATTTAATTTGTATTTGATAAGGAGTTTTTTATTAGCCGTAGCTAGATTGAGTTTATTTTTTGTTTTTAGATACTATTTTCTCGGGATTAATCCTTCCCTTAGGACATTGACATCTGTGCCACTATCAAGCAAGCACAGGGTCTTAATAGAGAATTTTTTTATCTGAATTGTGACTTGGGTTTTCCAATTTTGAAATGGATTTCTGGATAAAGAATTTATGAAAATTTTTAAACTGTCAACAAAGTTTTCTTGATTTTCAATGTCATTATAGTCTTCGTCATTTTTAATTTTCCATTATTTTCTTGATAAGTTTTTAGTATGTGAAATTCAAGATTCTCAACTCTTTGTTTGAGGTCTTGAAGTTCAATTAAGTTTTGTTTTAAGAAATTTATTTCTTGCCTTTGATTATTAATTTCTTTATGAAGGTCTGGAATTGTCAAGTGAGGAGGAACATTTTGTTCTCTTAATCTGTCTAAAATAGTTTTAATACTAAATTGTTTAGGTAAAGAATGTATAGTAGCTTTTCCTTTTTTATTGCCTTTATTTATAGTGTGGATTTTTTCGAAATATTTATTTTTTAATTCTTCATCTTTAAGATCTTTAAATATTTCTAGTACCAATTCTTCAGGAGCAGAAAGCATGTTTACGGATAAAGAAGGAGAAGCGGATTCATACTGAATTTCACTATCAAATATTTTGCAATGACATATATCAGAAGAATTGTCTGTATCTGATGTTACTGAGGATCCCTTTAAAATAGTTTTTAATTCCTTTTTGCTTTTAACCTTTAATTGTGGGCAATCAAGGGCTATATGGCCTTTTTCTTTGCAATTATAGCATTGTATTTCTTTTTGTTTTTGTTTATGGTAAGAAGAAGATGGTTTTTCTTTTATAAAAGATTTGTTTATTTCTTTATAAGGATTGCGATGAAAGGATTTTTTATGATATCTTCGTGAAGGCATATAATATCGTGGTGTTGCAAATTGTTTAGATTTTCTTTGTTGGTAATTTCTTTTTAAATTGTTCTTTTCCTTTTGGCTCGAAGGACTAATTAATGGCTCCATGCCAAATTGATAATAAAAGTCTCCAAGTTCATATTTGCTGATACTTTTTTGATTTTCAATTTGCCGTTTGAGTTTGATTTCATTACACAATGAAAATCCAACTTTATTAATTTTTTGGATTAAATCTCCATATGTATATATAGCATAATTCAAATTTCCATAATTTTTGGATATTAATTCTTCTTTAACCTTTTCTGCAAAAAGTTTAGGAAGACCTGATATAACTTTTTCTTTCCAGAGTTCGGAATTGTTTGAATCAATTGTATAAAGTTTTGATAAGAAAACATCTTTATACCAATGAAAATCCGATAATGTTGGACATGATAAATTAATTAATTGATTTTTTAATTTTTCTTCTACATTCATATAATTTCCAACAAAATGTTTAATTATATTGCTAATAAGCATATAAACGGAATCAGAGATCATTTGTCCTTGGGGGTAATGATAGGGTTCCTTGATGGATCTCTTTTTACGGCGTTTAGAATAGCTTGTCTTTCTATATCTAATAAATATTTTTCCCACCAACCATTTAATTGTCCAGTAAATCCAAGGACAACTGCATTTGCTGCATATTTGTGATCATTACCGGTAGCTATGATAGTAGAAGCATATATCATCATTTGCTGGCATACTTGGATGATTTGATATTCAGATAATCCGTCTACACTCCATTCATATATTGATGAGCTTTCAAATTTAAGACCATATAAAGTAGCTTGTTCTTCGAATTGAAGATCAACTGGAGTCGGTCGTGGATAATAATTTCTTGTTTTAGATGTAGTAACAATTGGTTTTTGTCTTTTAAATATTTTATTGAGTTGAAGGGATTCTCGATGGTTTTGATCATCTTGATGTTCCTCTTGAGAATTTTCTTCAAAATCTATGGCTGCGGAATCGAAGCCAGAATTAGAGTTTTTAGAAGTTAAGCCTAAAACATTTATAGATTTTTCAACTTTTTGATCTTTATTTTCTTGAAGTTTTATGTTAGTAAAACTGTGTGATAATTGATTAATGAGTTCATCAGAAAATTTTAAAGGTTTCTTTTCTAACTTTATATCCTTTAGGATTTCACCCTGAAAACCAAAAGTTTGTGTCTTAATTACTTTTCAAGAAGAGGATGCTTCATGGATTTTGAAAATAGATTCTACTTTACCTTCAATTCTATTGGTTTGTTGACCAATAGTATGAAGGTTGATATTTGTATAATTATTTTGTTCTAGAACATGACATAAGTCTGATTTGTAAACAAAGTCAGATTTTCCTTTATCTGCTTGGATTTTTGCAACATCTTTTATGGGTAGGCTGAGGTGTCTTTATAAATAATTTGATGTAAGGGTGGATGTATAGATTCTTCAGTTTTTTGGGGAGAAGAACTGGTTGAAGATATAATCCATGATGAACTTAATTTTGTTATCATATTTATGGATAAATCTTCAATATTATATCTTTTCTTCATGGCTAATTTAAGCCAATTAAAGAAATAAATGTTTCTTTCATTATCACACATATATTTAAACCGCTTTTCTTTTAAGAAGTCTTTATGTTCTGGAGAAATATTTTTAAAGAAAGATTTTGTCAAAGGATGAGCGGCTAAATTCTTTTTTAACATTTCTCTATCTACTTCAAAACTTTCGAGAACATTTATGTTAAAATCGGATTCTAAAGGATTGTATGTATGAGACGGAGAAGCTTGATAGGAAGGATAAACAAGTCCTGTAGGCCTCAAATTTATATGAGGTGGTTCCTGTATAGTTTTTATTTTATAACTTGATTTTAATTGAAAACTTCCCATTTTAAAAACTTCATGTTTTTGAACTGTTGGAATTGTCCAGTCACAAATAACTTGATCTAAATCTTCATAGCTAATTTCTTCACTATTTTTAATAGACATGGAAGATAAGGAATTTGATGATGAGGAAGAAGAAAGTACAAGCTTCTTAATAAGCTTAGCCATAATTTGTATTACCAAGTTATTTTAACCAAATCCACCACGAGTATCTAACGCCTTGAGGATTTACACACCAACAACACACCTTAAAACGCCTTCACATGGCTTAACAACGGCGATAACAATGGCTACCTCTGCGTTCCGGGCGGAATATGATTAAAATTTCTCAATAATAACAAACACATAACTAAGTATTAAAACTTTTGACTCTTTTACTTCTGAATTAGCAATTCCTTAAACAGCAACAGTAAAGCATAAACAAAATAAGTGAAGAAATACTCACAAAGCAACTTTATTGATAATCAAAACTGATTACAAGTGGACTTGATGACACACTCCCGGGGGCCAACTTGGCTCTGATACCAAAATGGGACGGAAGGGTGGAGGGTGTATGGGAAGAGATGGACTTAATTTTTGGACTGAATTTTTGGACTGGTTTCCAACTGTTGCCTGTGTAAGAGGCTGCATAGGCCTATTTATTGTAATTACAAACTGAATTTACATTTCATTACAAGTGTCTGTCATCTGGATTTTCATTTCATTTGCTGTATATCCGTAAATGCTGCAGGTGGTGCTGGCACTGGATTTGATCTATCTGACTAAAGTTTCACTGTATTGAAGCATGCGGCATACGTGTCGCTGGAGTATGTGCTTTACAAATCCCGGTAAAAGAGGTGATCTAAATGCTTTATGTAGGACAGCCTAGGTATAGGCTTTGACTTTTGCTCATTATCTAATGCAAAGAATTTTTATATGTGATAAGCTTTAGCTTTAGCCGTTTTCTTTGACTTTGTTGTACTTGTTTCTTGAATTTTTAATTCAAAGAGGCTTGATACAGTCCGGATGAAAAGTGCCGATAAGTCCCAAAGCAACACGTGGTTGCTTTTGCCGGTATCACGTGGCCGTGGTCGCGAGTACAGGAACTTTGCTTGATAGGGACACATTTAACACGTATTCTTCTGGATGACTATTGGAGATCTGCATAAGTGCATCAAGATACTTTGTGGAAAATTGAGTGGCATTGAATTGCATACGTCTAGAGGGAAGGAAGCTTTATTCTTACAAGGATGCTGTCATCTCTGCAGTATTTTCTGCTTCATCATTCCAGTTATTATTTCATATTTCACCACGAAATAATTGGATTAATTCTTCACGAGATTTTTCTGAAATGTCAAAAGAAATATCTTCATAGGCATTGAGGATTTGATTTAATGCATGATGTCCAGATTTAGAAGGAGGCTGCAAAACAGTAGTTTGTTCTGCAAGGTCGTCAGCAACACAGACTACTCGCCGACCGTCACACCAAACATATCTATATGTGCTTGCAAATTCGAGATGTCCTCTTAAATTGAGAAATCTTTGATATTGATTAGAGGCTGGATCATAATGTTGGAGACGTTCTAAGCTATATTCCCTTGTAGCAACTTCATGAGATTCATACCACTGCGGTAGATAATTAAACAGGAGATGTTCGTAATCATTTAAAGAAGGAATGAATTTTTTGCAAATTAAATCTCCTTCTTCAAAATTCATGATGCTCCACAATTGATAAGGCTGATAAAACCGTATTTCAGATCTTTCTCCCAAACTTGATGAAATTGTGATAAGAAGCTGTCTGTTTGTGACTCCAAGGCTGCGAAGGGCATGGCGCACAATTGCAGGGAGCTGCTGTATTAATTCAAAATCATCTCTGGATAAATAAAATCTTTGGACTAGGCCTTGCTCGATATAAGAGATGTCTACTGCATGTGATGGCAGGAACAACTTGGGAAAACCAGTTGCCCAGCTGATAAATTGAGCTTTGAGCATTAAGCGCTCCTTTATCTGACAAGAAAGAGGTTTTTCTCTTATCCTTGCAGCAAGATCATCTGGAAGGGTTGTGTTAACCTTTTCCAGGAGGTTGATTCTGGATGTTTTTTCATCAGCATAAGTAGATAACAATGCTCTTTGATGGATGTTATGACACATCAGAGTTTGGGTGGGTTTCTAAATCCTTGATATGGGTTACAATTTTGGATAAGGTTTTTCTAGTATTTTTTCTTTTATCGGAAAGGATGGCACTCCAATAAGCATTGATAAGTTCTTAAGAGGTGATGGATACTCCTGGATTGAAAAAGGAATGGTCATTTATTGGGATGTTGGTCTGGAGGAAGAGCTGGATTCAAGAAGAGGGGCTTTGCTTTTGCTAGAACTTGATGCCATAATGACAAAGGAACCCTGGAGAGGAATGTGAACTTAAAACTGAAATCTAGATTACATGGCAATATTTGAAATGAAGTCATCAGAGGGATGATTGATTTTATTTGAGACTGGATTTAATTATTCAAAATTCAAAAATTAATTCTTTATTATTTATGACAGTTTTAAGGCCTGTAGAATCAATTTGAAAAGGCTGTAACATTTGTAGAAAATGATTTCCAAGGATAACATCATTGTTTAAATCCTTTCCTAGAAAGAAATTTGTTTTTATGTGTATTTCATTTTTACAGACATAAACATCATTTAATTTGCATTTGATAAGGAGTTTTTTATTAGCCGTAGCTAGATTGAGTTTATTTTTTGTTTTTAGATACTATTTTCTCGGGATTAATCCTTCCCTTAGGACATTGACATCTGTGCCACTATCAAGCAAGCACAGGGTCTTAATAGAGAATTTTTTGATCTGAATTGTGACTTGTGTTTTCCAATTTTGAAATGGATTTCTGGATAAAGAATTTATGAAAATTTTTAAACTGTCAACAAAGTTTTTTTGATTTTCAATGTCATTATAGTCTTCGTCATTTTCAATTTTTCCATTATTTTCTTGATAAGTTTTTAGTATGTGAAATTCAAGATTCTCAACTCTTTGTTTGAGGTCTTGAAGTTCAATTAAGTTTTGTTTTAAGAAATTTATTTCTTACCTTTGATTATTAATTTCTTTATGAAGGTCTGGAATTGTCAAGTGAGGAGGAACATTTTGTTCTCTTAATCTGTCTAAAATAGTTTTAATACTAAATTTTTTTGGTAAAGAATGTATAGTAGCTTTTCCTTTTTTATTGCCTTTATTTATAGTGTGGATTTTTTCGAAATATTTATTTTTTAATTCTTCATCTTTAAGATCTTTAAATATTTCTAGTACCAATTCTTCAGGAGCAGAGAGCATGTTTACGGATAAAGAAGGAGAAGCGGATTCATACTGAATTTCACTATCAAATATTTTGCAATGACATGTATCAGAAGAATTGTCTGTATCTGATGTTACTGAGGATCCCTTTAAAATAGTTTTTAATTCCTTTTCGGTTTTAACCTTTAATTGTGGGCAATCAGGGGCTATATGGCCTTTTTCTTTGCAATTATAGCATTGTATTTCTTTTTGTTTTTGTTTATGGTAAGAAGAAGATGGTTTTTCTTTTATAAAAGATTTGCTTATTTCTTTATAAGGATTGCAATGAAAGGATTTTTTATGATATCTTCGTGAAGGCATATAATATCATGGTGTTGCAAATTGTTTAGATTTTCTTTGTTGGTAATTTCTTTTTAAATTGTTCTTTTTCTTTTGGCTCGAAGGACTAATTAATGGCTCCATGCCAAATTGATAATAAAAGTCTCCAAGTTCATATTTGCTGATACTTTTTTGATTTTCAATTTGCCGTTTGAGTTTGATTTCATTACACAATGAAAATCCAACTTTATTAATTTTTTGGATTAAATCTCCATATGTATATATAGCATAATTCAAATTTCCATAATTTTTGGATATTAATTCTTCTTTAACCTTTTCTGCAAAAAGTTTAGGAAGACCTGATATAACTTTTTCTTTCCAGAGTTCGGAATTGTTTGAATCAATTGTATAAAGTTTTGATAAGAAAACATCTTTATACCAATGAAAATCCGATAATGTTGGACATGATAAATTAATTAATTGAGTTTTTAATTTTTCTTCTACATTCATATAATTTCCAACAAAATGTTTAATTATATTGCTAATAAGCATATAAACGGAATCAGAGATCATTTGTCCTTGGGGGTAATGATAGGGTTCCTGGACGGATCTCTTTTTACGGCGTTTAGAATAGCTTGTCTTTCTATATCTAATAAATATTTTTCCCACCAACCATTTAATTGTCCAGTAAATCCAAGGACAACTGCATTTGCTGCATGTTTGTGATCATTACCGGTAGCTATGATAGTAGAAGCATATATCATCATTTGCTGGCATACTGGGATGATTTGATATTCAGATAATCCGTCTACACTCCATTCATATATTGATGAGCTTTCAAATTTAAGACCATTTAAAGTAGCTTGTTCTTCGAATTGAAGATCAACTGGAGTCGGTCGTGGATAATAATTTCTTGTTTTAGATGTAGTAACAATTGGTTTTTGTCTTTTAAATATTTTATTGAGTTGAAGGGATTCTCGATGGTTTTGATCATCTTGATGTTCCTCTTGAGAATTTTCTTCAGAATCTATGGCTTCGGAATCGAAGCCAGAATTAGAGTTTTTAGAAGTTGAGCCTAAAACATTTATAGATTTTTCAACTTTTTGATCTTTATTTTCTTGAAGTTTTATGTTAGTAAAACTGTGTGATAATTGATTAATGAGTTCATCAGAAAATTTTAAAGGTTTCTTTTCTAACTTTATATCCTTTAGGATTTCACCCTGAAAACCTAAAGTTTGTGTCTTAATTACTTTTCGAGAAGAGGATGCTTCATGGATTTTGAAAATAGATTCTACTTTATCTTCAATTCTATTGGTTTGTTGACCAATAGTATGAAGGTTGATATTTGTATAATTATTTTGTTCTAGAACATGACATAAGTCTGATTTGTAAACAAAGTCAGATTTTCCTTTATCTGCTTAGATTTTTGCAACATCTTTTATGGGTAGGCTGAGGTGTCTTTATAAATAATTTGATGTAAGGGTGGATGTATAGATTCTTCAGTTTTTTGGGGAGAAGAACTGGTTGAAGATATAATCCATGATGAACTTAATTTTGTTATCATATTTATGGATAAATCTTCAATATTATATCTTTTCTTCATGGCTAATTTAAGCCAATTAAAGAAATAAATGTTTCTTTCATTATCACACATATATTTAAACCGCTTTTCTTTTAAGAAGTCTTTATGTTCTGGAGAAATATTTTTAAAGAAAGATTTTGTCAAATGATGAGCGGCTAAATTCTTTTTTAACATTTCTTTATCTACTTCAAAACTTTCGAGAACATTTATGTTAAAATCGGATTCTGAAGGATTGTATGTATGAGACGGAGAAGCTTGATAGGAAGGATAAACAAGTCCTGTAGGCCTCAAATTTATATGAGGTGGTTCCTGTATAGTTTTTATTTTATAACTTGATTTTAATTGAAAACTTCCCATTTTAAAAACTTCATGTTTTTGAACTGTTGGAATTGTCCAGTCACAAATAACTTGATCTAAATCATCATAGCTAATTTCTTCACTATTTTTAATAGACATGGAAGATAAGGAATTTGATGATGAGGAAGAAGAAAGTACGAGCTTCTTAATAAGCTTAGCCATAATTTGTATTACCGAGTTATTTTAACCAAATCCACCATGAGTATCTAACGCCTTGAGGATTTACACACCAACAACACACCATAAACGCCTTCACATGGCTTAACAACGGCGATAACAATGGCTACCTCTGCGTTCCGGGCGGAATATGATTAAAATTTCTCAATAATAACAAACACATAACAAAGTATTAAGACTTTTGACTCTCTTACTTCTGAATCAGCAATTCCTTAAACAGCAACAGTAAAGCATAAACAAAATAAGTGAAGAAATACTCACAAAGCAACTTTATTGATAATCAAAACTGATTACAAGTGGACTAGATGACACACTCCCGGGGGCCAACTTGGCTCTGATACCAAAATGGGACGGAAGGGTGGAGGGTGTATGGGAAGAGATGGACTTAATTCTTGGACTGAATTTTTGGACTGGTTTCCAACTGTTGCCTGTGTAAGAGGCTGCATAGGCCTATTTATTGTAATTACAAACTGAATTTACATTTCATTATAAGTGTCTGTCATCTGGATTTTCATTTCATTTGCTGTATATCCGTAAATGCTGCAGGTGGTGCTGGCACTGGATTTGATCTATCTGACGAAAGTTTCACTGTATTGAAGCATGCGGCATACGTGTCGCTGGAGTATGTGCTTTACAAATCCCGGTAAAAGAGGTGATCTAAATGCTTTATATAGGATAGCCTAGGTATAGGCTTTGACTTTTGCTCATTATCTAATGCAAATAATTTTTATATGTGATAAGCTTTAGCTTTAGCCGTTTTCTTTGACTTTGTTGTACTTGTTTCTTGAATTTTTAATTCAAAGAGGCTTGATACAGTCCGGATGAAAAGTGCCGATAAGTCCCAAAGCAACACGTGGTTGCTTTTGCCGGTATCATGTGGCCGTGGTCGCGGGTACAGGAACTTTGCTTGATAGGGATGCATTTAACACGTATTCTTCTGGATGACTATTGGAGATCTGCATAAGTGCATCAAGATACTTTGTGGAAAATTGAGTGGCATTGAATTGGATACGTCTAGAGGGAAGGAAGCTTTATTCTTGCAAGGATGCTGTCATCTCTGCAGTATTTTCTGCTTCATCATTCCAATTATTATTTCATATTTCACCATGAAATAATTGGATTAATTCTTCACGAGATTTTTCTGAAATGTCAAAAGAAATATCTTCATAGGCATTGAGGATTTGATTTAATGCATGATGTCCAGATTTAGAAGGAGGCTGTAAAACTGTAGTTTGTTCTGCAAGGTCATCAGCAACACAGACTACTCGCCGACCGTCACACCAAACATATCTATATGTGCTTGCAAATTCATGATGTCCTCTTAAATTGAGAAATCTTTGATATTGATCAGAGGCTGGATCATAATGCTGGAGACGTTCTAAGCTATATTCCCTTGTAGCAACTTCATGAGATTCATACCACTGCGGTAGATAATTAAACAGGAGATGTTCGTAATCATTTAAAGAAGGAATGAATTTTTTGCAAATTAAATCTCCTTCTTCAAAATTCATGATGCTCCATAATTGATATGGCTGATAAAACCATATTTTAGATCTTTCTCCCAAACTTGATGAAATTGTGATAAGAAGCTGTCTGTTTGTGACTCCAAGGCTGCGAAGTGCATGGTGCACAATTGCGGGGAGCTGCTGTATTAATTCAAAATCATCTCTGGATAAAGAAAATCTTTGGACTAGGCCTTGCTCGATATAAGAGATGTCTACTGCATGTGATGGCAGGAACAACTTGGGAAAACCAGTTGCCCAGCTGATAAATTGAGCTTTGAGCATTAAGCGCTCCTTTATCTGACAAGAAAGAGTTTTTTCTCTTATCCTTGCAGCAAGATCATCTGGAAGGGTTGTGTTAACCTTTTCCAGGAGGTTGATTCTGGATGTTTTTTCATCAGCAAAAGTAGATAACAGTGCTCTTTGATGGATGTTATGACACATCAGAGTTTGGGTGGGTTTCTAAATCCTTGATATGGGTTACAATTTTGGATAAGGTTTTTCCAGTATTTTTTCTTTTATCGGAAAGGATGGCACTCCAATAAGCATTGATAAGTTCTTAAGAGGTGATGGATACTCCTGGATTGAAAAAGGAATGGTCATTTGTTGGGATATTGGTCTGGAGGAAGAGCTGGATTCAAGAAGAAGGGCTTTGCTTTTGCTAGAACTTGATGCCATAATGACAAAGGAACCCTGGAGAAGAATGTGAACTTAAAACTGAGAATCTGGATTACATGTCAATATTTGAAATGAAGTCAGCTGAGGGATGATTTATTTTATTTGAGACTGGAATTAATTATTCAAATTCAAAAATTGATTCTTTATTATTTATGATAGTTTTAAGGCCTGTAGAATCAATTTGAAAAGGCCGTAACATTTGTAGAAATGGATTTCCAAGGATAACATCATTGTTTAAATCCTTTCCCAAAAAGAAATTAGTCTTTATGCATATTTCATTTTTATAGACATTAACATCATTTAATTTGTATTTGATAAGGAGTTTTTTATTAGCCGTAGCTAGATTGAGTTTATTTTTTGTTTTTAGATAATATTTTCTCGAGATTAATCCTTCCCTTATGACATTGACATCTGCGCCACTATCAAGTAAGCACAGGGTCTTAATAGAGAATTTTTTGATCTGAATGGTGACTTGGGTTTTCCATTTTTGAAATGGATTTCTAGATAACGAATTTATGAAATTTTTTAAGTTGTCATCAAAGTTTTCTTGATTTTCGATGTCATTATAGTTTTCTTCATTTTCAATTTTATCATGGTTTTCTTGATAAATTTTTAGTATGTGAAATTCAAGATTCTCAACTCGTTGTTTGAGGTCTTGAAGTTCAATTAAGTTTTGTTTTAAGAAATTTATTTCTTGCCTTTGATTATTAATTTCTTTATGAAGGTCTAGAATTGACAAGTGAGGAGGAATATTTTGCTCTCTTAATCTATCTAAGGCAGTTTTAATGCTAAATTGTTCAGGTAAAGTATTCATGTTAGTAGCTTTTCCTTTTTTATTGCCTTTATTTATTATCTATATTTTTTCAAAGTATTTATTTTTTAATTCTTCATCTTTAAGATCTTTAAACATTTCTAGCACCAATTCTTCAGGGGCAGAGAGCATGTTTAAGGATAAAGAAGAAGAAGGAGATTCATACTGAATTTCACTATCAAATATTTTGCAATGACATGTATCAGAAGAATGAGAAAAAGAATTGTCTGTATCAGATGTTTCTGAGGGTCCTTTTAAAATAGTTTTGAGTTCTTTTTCTATTTTAACTTTTAGTTTTGGGCAATCCAGGGCTATATGGCCTTTTTCTTTGCAATTATAGCACTGTATTTCTTTTTGTTTTTGTTTAGGGTAGGAAGAAGGTGGATTTCCTTTCGTATAAAATTTGTTTGATTCTTTATAAGGATTTCGATGAAAGGATTTTTTATGATATCTTCTTGAGGGCATGTAATATCGTGGTGTTGAAAATTGTTTAGATTTTCTTTTTTGATAATTTCTATTTAAATTTTGCTTTTTCTTTTGGCTTGAAGGACTAATTAATGTTTCCATGCCAAATTGATAACAGAAATCACCAAGTTCATATTTACTGATTCTTTTTTTATTTTCAATTTGCCATTTAAGTTTGATCTCATTGCATAATGAAAAGCCAACTTTATTAATTTTTTGGATTAGATCTCCATATGTATACATGGCATAATTCAAATTTCCATAGTTTTCAGATATCAATTCTTCTCTAACCTTTTCTGCAAAAAGTTTGGGAAGTCCTGATATAAATTTTTCTTTCCAGAATTCTGAATTGCTTGAATCAATTGTATAAAGTTTTGATTAGAAAACATCTTTATACCAACGAAAATCAGATAATGTTGGGCATGATAAATTAATTAATTGAGTTTTTAATTTTTCTTCTACATTCATATAATTTCCAACAAAATGTTTAATTATATTGCTAATAACTATATAAATGGAATCAGGAATCATTTGTCCTTGAGGGGTAATGATAGGATTTCCGGATGGATCTCTTTTTACTGCATTTAGAATAGCTTGTCTTTCTATATCTGATAAATATTTTTCCCACCAACCATTTAATTGTCCAGTAAATCCAAGGACAACTGCATTTGCTGCATGTTTGTGATCATTACTGGCAGCTATGATAGTAGAAGCATATATCATCATTTGCTGGCATACTTGGATGATTTGATATTCAGATAATCCGTCTACACTCTATTCATATGTTGATGAGCTTTCAAATTTAAGACCATTTAAAGTAGCTTGTTCTTCGAATTGAAGATCAACTGGAGTCGGTCGTGGATAATAATTTCTTATTTTAGCTGTAGTAACAATTGGTTTTTGTCTTTTAAATATTTTATTAAGCTGTGGAGAGTCTTGATGGATTTGATCATCTTAATGTTCCTCTTGAGAATTTTCTTCAAAATCTATGGCTTCGAAATCGGAGCCAGAATTAGAATTTTTAGAAGTTGAGCCTAAAACATTTATAGATTTTTCAGCTTTTTGATCTTTATTTTTTTGAAGTTTTATGTTCGTAAAACTGTGTGATAATTGATTAATGAGTTCATCAGAAAATTTTAAAGGTTTCTTTTCTAACTTTATATCCTTTAGGATTTCACCCTGAAAACCTAAAGTTTGTGTCTTAATTACTTTTTGAGAAGAGGATGCTTCATGGATTTTGAAAATAGTTTCCACTTTATCTTCAATTCTATTGGTTTGTTGACCAATAGTATGAAGGTTGATATTTGTGTAATTATTTTGTTCTAAAACATGACATAAGTCTGATTTGTAAACAAAGTCAGATTTACCTTTATCTCCTTGGATTTTTGCCACATTTTTTATGGGCACGGCTGAAGTTTCTTTATAAATGATTTGATGTAGAGGAGGATGTATAGATTCTTCAGTTCTTTGGGGAGAAGAACTAGTTGAAGCTATAATCCCGGATGAACTTAATTTTGTTATCATATTTATGGATAAATCTTCAATATTATACCTTTTCTTCATGGCTAATTTAAGCCAATCAAAGAAATAAATGTTTCTTTTATTATCATACATATATTTGTACCATTTTTCTTTTAAGAAGTCTTTATGTTCTTGCGAAATATATTTAAAGAACGATTTTATCAAAAGGATGAGCGGCTAAATTCTTTTTTAACATTTCTTTATCAACTTCAAAACTTTCAAGAACATTTATATTGAAATCGGATTCTGAATGATTGTATGTATGGGATGGAGAAGCTTGATAAGAAGGATAAACGAGTCCTGTAGGCCTCAAATCTATATGAGGTGGTTCCTATATGGAAGAGCCTACAACAGAAGGAGGATGAGAATAAGACTTTTTAGAGGGTTGATAAACTGTAGGAGTTGTATTTCGAAAATTTGTTTGGAAATTTATTTCAACACTTCCATCTTCATGTTCAATTATTGTTTCTATGTCCTGATTTTCTTTAGATTTTTCTGGTTGAGCATTTTCTAAAAGCCATTTACCTGATAAATTGATATCATTCCACTGTATGAGTTTGGGAATATTAACTTTATTTTTTAAATTGGTTTGGAATAAGGTAGTCATACCTCTGGCTTGATTAGAATAGGCTATGCCTGGAACAACGGAATTCATGAGTTTACAATAAACTCTATAAAGGAGGGCAAGATTTTGATTTTGAGGATTCATATCAAAACCTTTTGTCTGGATGGCTAAAGTGAGGGCTTCATGTGCACCTGGATCTGTAAGAGAAACAGAGAAATTGGGAAAACAGTTGAAGAATGTAGGGCCATTAGCCAAACTTAATTCAACCATTCCTATTAATGAATCACTGAATTTTTTATGTCTTGTATCTTGGACATAGATGAGAGCTTCTGTTCTAAGCCCAAGTCTTATTAAAGGCTTTAGAGCAACTTGCACCAAGCCAAAATGCATATAATTATATGTTTTAGCATATTCTTTTATTTCATGGGGCTTAATTAAATAAAGATGCTGAATATTACTAGTAATGGATTCGATTCGTTCAATAGTTTTTATTTTATAACTTGATTTTAGTTGAAAACTTCCCATTTTATAAACTTCATGTTTTTGAACAGTTGGAATTGTCCAGTCACAAATAACTTGATCTAAATCATCATAGCTAATTTCTTCACTATTTTTAATAGACATGGAAGATAAGGAATTTGATGATGAGGAAGAAGAAAGTACAAGCTTCTTAATAAGCGTAGCCATAATTTGTATTACCGAGTTATTTTAACGAAATCCACCACAAGTATCTAATGCTTTGAGGATTTACACACCAACAATACGCCTTAAAACGCCTTCACACGGCTTAACAACGGCGATAACAATGGCTACCTCTGCGCTCTGGGCGGAATATGATTAAAATTTCTCAATAATAACAAACACACAACTAAGTATTAAGACTTTTAACTCTCTTACTTCTGAATCAGCAATTCCTTAAACAACAATAGTAAAACACAACATAACAAAAATAAGTGAAGAAATACTCATAAAGCAACTTTACTGATAACAATAAAGACTGATTACAAGCGGACTTGATGACACACTCCCGGGGGTGAACTTGGCTCTGATACCAAAATGGGACGGAAGGGTGGAGGGTGTGTGGGAAGAGATGGATGGACTGAATTTTTAGACTGGTTTCCAACTGTTGGATTTACACATAGCCGGATGTGTCTATTTATAGTGACTCTAAACTGAATTTACATTTCATTTCACTTGGATTGCTTTTGCATTTACATTTCATTTGCTATTCATGCTCACGCTGAATTTAATGTTTGATACTGTAGGGCTGCTTGCGTGATTCTCCTTGTTTGCTGTAGAATATCATGGTACTGGATGTGGCATGATCTTGAAGTATATCTTTACAAGCTTTTGACACGTGTTTTCGTGTTAGCGTCGGAGATGAAATGTTTTTGTCTTCATACTTGATAATTGTCCCATATCTTGTACTTTCTTCAGCTTTTACTTTTATTTTATATAAAAGGAGCATTTGATGTTGGCTTTAGCCACTTTTGTTGGCTTTTGGGTACTTGTTTTTTAATGATTTCTGAAGTCGGGATGAAATGTGCCAATAAGTCCCAAGGCAACACGTGGTTGCTTTTGCCGGCATCACGTGGCCTTCGTCTCGGGCACAGGACCTTGCTTGATAAGGATGCATTGAACAACTATTCTTCAGGATGATGTTGGAGATCTTCAAAATTGCACCAAGATACTTTGTGGAAAATTGAGTGGCATTGGACTGCATATGTCTGGAGGAAAGGAAGCTTTATTCTTGCAAGGATGCTGTCATCTCTGCATCATTTTCTGCTTCATTATTCCAGTTGTTATTTCGTATTTCACCATGAAATAACTGGATTAATTCTTCACGAGAGTTTTCTAAAATGTTAAAAGAAATATCTTCATAGGCATTGAGGATTGGATTTAATTTATTATGTCCAGATTTAGACGGATGCTGTATAACTGTAGTTTGTTCTGCATGGTCGTCAGCAATACAGACTACTCTCCGACCGTCACACCAAATATATCTATATGTGCTTGCAAATTCGAGATGTCCTTTTAAATTGAGAAATTGTTGATATTGATCAGAGGCTAGATCATAATGCTGGAGTCGTTTTAAGCTATATTCCCTTGTAGCAACTTCATGAGATTCATACCACTACAGTGGATAATTAAACAGGAGATGTTCGTAATCATTTAAAGAGGGAATGAATTTCTTGCAAATTAAATCTCCTTCTTCAAAATTCATGATGCTCCATAATTGATAAGGTTGATAAAACCAGATTTCAGATCTTTCTCCCAATCTTGATGAAATTGTGATGAGAAGTTGTCTGTCTGTCACTCCAAGAATGCGAAGGGCATGGCGCACGATTGCAGGGAGCTACTGTATTAATTCAAAATCATTTCTGGATAAAGAAAATCTTTGGACTAAACCATGTTTGATATAGGAGATGTCATCTTCATGTGATGGCAGGAACAACTTGGGAAAGCCAGTTGCCCAGCTAATAAATTGAGCTTTGCGCATTAAGCGCTCCTTGATCTGACAAGAAAGAGTTTTTTCTGTTATTCTTTCAGCAATATCATCTGGAAGGGTTGTGTTAACCTTTTCCAGGAGCTTGATTATAGATGTTTTTTCATCAGCATAAGTAGATAACAGTGCTCTTTGATGGAGGTTATGGCATATGAGAATTTGGCTTTCTAAATCCTTAATATGGTTTGCAAGTTTGGATAGGGTTTTTCTAGTATTTGTTCTTTTATCGGAAAGGATGGCACTCCAATTAGCATTGATAAGGTCTTGAGAAGTGATAGATAATCCTGGATTGAAAAACGGGATGGTCATTTGTTGGGATGTCAGTATGGAGGAAGAGCTAGATTCATGAAGATGGGTTTTGCTTTTGCGAGAACTTGATGCCAAAGTGACAAAGAGACCCTGGATAAGGAGTTGAACTAAAAATCTGGATATGGGATTAAATGACAAAATTTGAAATGAAGTCATCAGAGAGATAATTTATTTTATTTGAGACTGGATATTTGATTATTCGAATTCAAAAATTAATTCTTTATTATTTGTGATAGTTTTGAGGCCTGTTGAATCAATTTGAGAAGGCTGTAAAATTTGTAAAAAAGGATTTCCAAGGATAACATCATTGTTTAAATCCTTTCCTAGAAAGAAATTTGTCTTTATGTGTATTTCGTTTTTACAAACATAAACATCATTTAATTTGTATTTGATAACGAGCTTTTTATTAGCCGTAGCTAGATTGAGTTTATTTTTTGTTTTTAGATAATATTTTCTCGGGATTAATCCTTCCCTTATGACATTGACATCTGCTTCACTATCAAGTAAGCACAGGGTCTTAATAGAGAATTTTTTGATCGGAATTGTGACTTGGGTTTTCCATTTTTGAAATGGATTTCTAGATAAAAAATTGATGAAAAATTTTAAACTGTCTTCAAAGTTTTCTTGATTTTCAATGTCATTATAGTCTTCGTCATTTTCAATTTTTTCATTATTTTCTTGATAAGTTTTTAGTATGTGAAATTTAAGATTCTCAACTCGTTGTTTGAGGTCTTGAAGTTTAATTAAGTTTTGTTTTAAGAAATTTATTTCTTGCCTTTGATTATTAATTTCTTTATGAAGGTCTGGAATTGACAAGTGAGGAGGAACATTTTGCTCTCTTAATCTGTATAAGACAGTTTTAATGCTAAATTGTTCAGGTAAAGTATTTATGTTAGTAACTTTTCCTTTTTTATTGCCTTTATTTATTGTCTGTATTTTTTCAAAGTATTTATTTTTTTAATTCTTCATCTTTAAGATCTTTAAACATTTCTAGCACCAATTCTTCAGGGGCAGAGAGCATGTTTAAGGATAAAGAAGAAGAAGCAGATTCATACTGAATTTCACTATCAAATATTTTGCAATGACATGTATAAGAAGAGTGAGAAAAAGAATTGTCTGTATCAGATGTTTCTGAGGGTCCTTTTAAAATAGTTTTGAGTTCTTTTTTTGTTTTAACTTTTAGTTTTGGGCAATCACAGGCTATATGGCCTTTTCTTTGCAATTATAGCACTATATTTCTTTTTGTTTTTGCTTAGGGTAGGAAGAAGGTGGATTTCCGTTCCTATAAAATTTGTTTGATTCTTTATAAGGATTTCGATGAAAGGATTTTTTATGATATCTTCTTGAGGGCATGTAATATCGTGGTGTTGAAAATTGTTTAGATTTTCTTTTTTGATAATTTCTATTTAAATTTTGCTTTTTCTTTTGGCTTGAAGGACCAATTAATGTTTCCATGCCAAATTGATAACAGAAATCACCAAGTTCATATTTACGGATTCTTTTTTTATTTTCAATTTGTCATTTGAGTTTGATCTCATTGCATAATGAAAAGCCAACTTTATTAATTTTTTGGATTAGATCTCCATATGTATACATGGCATAATTCAAATTTCCATAGTTTTCAGATATCAATTCTTGTCTAACCTTTTCTGCAAAAAGTTTAGGAAGTCCTGATATAAATTTTTCTTTCCAGAATTCTGAATTGCTTGAATCAATTGAATAAAGTTTTGATTAGAAAACATCTTTATACCAACGAAAATCAGATAATGTTGGGCATGATAAATTAATTAATTGAGTTTTTAATTTTTCTTCTACATTCATATAATTTCCAACAAAATGTTTAATTATATTGCTAATAAGCATAAAAACGGAATCAAGGATCATTTGTACTTGAGGGGTAATGATCGGATTTCCGGATGGATCTCTTTTTACTGCATTTAGAATAGCTTGTCTTTCTATATCTGATAAATATTTTTCCCACCAGCCATTTAATTATCCAGTAAATCCAAGGACAACTGCATTTGCTGCATGTTTGTGATCATTACCGGCAGCTATGATAATAGAAGTATATATCATCATTTGCTGGCATACTTGGATGATTTGATATTCAGATAATCCGTCTACACTCCATTCATATGTTGATGAGCTTTCAAATTTAAGACCATTTAAAGTAGCTTGTTCTTCGAATTGAAGATCAACTGGAGTCGGTCGTGGATAATAATTTCTTATTTTAGCTGTAGTAACAATTGGTTTTTGTCTTTTAAATATTTTATTAAGCTGTGGAGAGTCTTGATGGATTTGATCATCTTAATGTTCCTCTTGAGAATTTTCTTCAAAATCTATGGCTTCGAAATCGGAGCCAGAATTAGAATTTTTAGAAGTTGAGCCTAAAACATTTATAGATTTTTCAGCTTTTTGATCTTTATTTTCTTGAAGTTTTATGTTAGTAAAACTGTGTGATAATTGATTAATGAGTTCATCAGAAAATTTTAAAGGTTTCTTTTTTAACTTTATATCCCTTAGGATTTCACCCTGAATCAACAATTCCTTAAACAACAACAGTAAAGCACAACGTAACTGAAATAAGCGAAGAAATACTCACATAGCAACTTTATTGATAATCAAAACTGATTACAAGTGGACTTGATGGCGCACTCTCGGGGGCCAACTTGGCTCTGATACCAAAATGGGACGGAAGGGTGGAGGGTGTATGGGAAGAGATGGATGGACTGAATTTTTGGACTGGTTTCCAACTGTTGGATTTACACATAGCCGGATGTGTCTATTTATAGTGACTCTAAACGGAATTTACATTTCATTTCACTTGGATTGCATTTGCATTTACATTTCATTTGCTATTCAAGCTCACGCTGAATTTAATGTTCGATACTGTAAGACTGCTTGCATGATTCTTCTTTTTTGCTGTAGAATATCCATGGTACTGCATGTGGCACTCTCTTGAAGTATAACTTTACAAGCTTTTGACACGTGTTCACGTGTTTGCATCGGAGATGAAATGTTTTTGTCTTCATACTTGATAATTTTCCCATATATTGTACTTTCTTCAGGTTTTACTCTTTACTTTATACAAAAGGAGCTTTTGATGTTGGCTTTAGCCACTTTTGTGAGTCCTTTTTTTTGAATATTTAATGCTTTATGAAGTCGAGATGAAAAGTGCCGATAAGTCCCGAGGCAACACATGGTTGCTTTTGTCGGTATCACATGGCCTTAGTCTCGGGCACGGGAACTTGCTTGATAAGGATGCATTAAACAATTGTCAAGGCTTTGTTTTTTTCCTTTTCTTCGGATAGAGATGAATCCTTCATTATCACTTTTTGTCTCTTCGCATCTGTATCTGCTTCAGGAGCAATATTTTCAAAGGGATTATCATTAGCCCAAAGATGATATAACTGTTGACCGAAGCTTAATGGCGAGTTTTCAGAGGATCTTTCTTTTTGTATTTGTTTCATAATTTCTTTTTGGAGATCTTTTTTGAGCTGAAGTAGATCTGCCGCTGCAAGAAGTGCAGAAATGGAAGTCGAACATGAATTTTTCTGTTTGTCTGGATTGCTTGTTGGAGAAGGCCGTTCTTTCTCTTTTTCTGGAGTTCTGAGAATTTCCGAAAAGGATGGCTTTATAGCTTGATCAGCAGATTATTGTTTTAGGATTGTGGTATAATCAAATTGATGCCAAAATTTGATATATATGACTCTGGATAGAACCGGTGGACTGAAGTCCATTTCTTTATAAAAATTCCATTTCAAGATCCATGGGATTTCATGATTGCAATAAAATTGCATGGTGATATAAGGTTCTGTTGCAAGCTGTAGATATTGGTAGAGGTTTTTTTCTTCTGATTTGAGAGAGGCTTTAGATGATATTGAATTGGATTCAAAAATAGGGAGAAGAGCTTGAGGAAGAAGATCTTTAGTGGCTCCGAATGGTATCCAAAATTGTGTAAAAAACCACATGGGTATTTTATGGAAGTTGGATTTAAACCGAATAAACCAGGAATGCTGGAAGGATGAATTTTGATAACAGAGAATAGCTTCCTAAGCGGAAATATAGTCATAATAATTAAAGATGAGGTCTGAATCAATTCTTTGAGGCATATGAAGAGGTTGTCCCCAGTCATCTGCAAATAGGATATGCATAATCTTGATTTTTGAATATAGGATGTTAATATGGGATGGTAAAGTGTTTAAATATGAGTTTTTAGAACCATCAGTATGGTCTATAGTGCAGCTGCCAGTTCGGATAAGGATTTACTCATATGTTTTATAATCAAGGGGTTGAAAAAAGAAATGGTCGGGAGTGAATAGGGTTTGGATAATATGTTCCATAGGAAAGGTTTCTGTATAAAATGTGTCATCTAAAGTAAACGTTCTTAATGGTGGTTTTAGGATAAAATATTGGTTTTGAGACGCTTGAGGTTTTCTGGATGTAGAGCTTGATGGGTTTTGAAATTGAGGGATATTAGAATTATGGGTTGCTCCCCATCTTTCAAGATAATTGCCACTGGGTTTTCTGGATATAGGTGGATAAGCTTTATCAGTAAGGGAGCTAAAACATTCTTTTGTCCCTGTAAAAACTCACGAGATAAAAAGTCAGGAAGGGAATTATTTTTGCCTGCAATATACTCAATGTCAAAATCAAATATAGCTAATAAAGCTTGCCAGCGAGCAAAAAATTGCTTAGCAGCAAGATTTTTAACATCTTTTTCTAAAATTTCTTTAGCAGATTTACAATCTATTCTTAATAAGAATTTTTTATTTAATAAATCACTTTGGAACTTCATTATACTATTTACTATAGAGAGGATTTCTTTTTTAATAGTTGAATAATTCTGTTGTGTGGATGTCCATGTTCTAGAAGTGAAACGAATGATTTCTTCTGTTCCAAGAGCATTTTGTTAGAGGAGAATTCCACCAAAACCTACGTCAGAGGCATCGGTTTGAGCTATTTTTAATAAATTTCGATGAGGGATAGTTAAACAAGGAAAATTTTGGACTTTTTGCTTGATAGTTTGGACAGCTTTGTATGGGCAGGTGACCATTCTATCGGATTTTTTTACTGTTAGTTTTTGTGGACTCAATCCATCAGTTGATGTAATAAATTGATTAATTTCTTTATTTATCAATAAAATCATGCTTTACTTTCATGGGATGAATGTTATTTTACTACTTCATGCACATGACCAATACGTATGACATAATGGTTCATGAGTTGAACCGGGTCCCATTAGTATATTAGATGTGATATATGTGCATGGATGAGATCCACACGCGGGAGATATATGTCACAAATCTTATACTTAAATAGCTTCACAACCAGTAATGAGACTGGGCATCTCATTTGATAAGGTTGCAGCACTTTGATCACTATGAGATAGTGTGATTTGTCTCGATCATCAGAATGTAAGATTCTGGATCAATAGTGCCGGTACATTGGATGTATTGATGGACCATGAGATGCACCTTATGGTATTCCGTCTCAATAATAAGGTATGCTCTCATAATTCCCTAGCAATAGGCTCTCAATCCTGAGACATTGACGAACTCAAGTTTCTATCTATTCATTTGCTTTGAGTCACCAATGAGTGAGGCCGACTATAGGTTAACACCTCGGTGTCTTGGGTATATGGTAGTAGAACTGTGGGAACGTTGATTGATCAAGATGGAATCTATCTCTATTATCCCCTTGTGCCAATTAATGGATTTGTCATTAGTAAGTGCGCACCCATCTCAATTAAGAGTTAATTGGATGGTACTGATGATTACTGTGATTAATTGGGCCTCAAGGATAATAAGATGTGGAACTTAGATTGGAAGAGACGGATTTATTCCAATTGATCCACGGATATTGATAGAGGGGCCTACTTGTGGTAATTGGGAAGTTTAGGGTCTTCATTGTAATTTATTCCTAAGACTGGAGTGCAATTGCATTTATATAGTGGTGTTATTTGCAATTAACTGTGGGCCCGGATTGCACATGAGATGTGGGGTCGCGGTGTTCCAGTTGGAGCCAGCTTTCTAAGGAATCCCTAGTGGTCCCCACGCTAGCCCAAGATATTGGAAAACACTAATCCGACTTGGACTCTAGAAATAAGAGTTTGGAAAGGAGAAAGTTGCTAATTGCTTTGGAAGTAAGACTTCTATTTCAATTAGACAAGGGAGAAATTTGGAAGTCTATAAAATATCCTTGGACGTCCAAAAGAGTCCTCCTCACGCCCAAAACCCTTTCGTGCAAGAGTTGCGCGAGTTACTCTCCTCTCCTTTCTTCTAGTTCCTTGGAGTCTCGAGTTGGGATTTTCTCCTGAAGATTCCACCGTTCTTCTTGAGAAAAGAAATCCAATTCGGGGGTCATAGCGTGGAAGGCTAAGAGGTCTTGAATAAGTCCATTAGAGCACTGCGGGTCTCCAAAGGTATGATCTACTTCTTGCATGTCGTAGGTTATTTTGGATGTTTAGTGCTGGTATAATTTTTACTGTACATGGTCACGAGATTGAGGGTAACGCATCCTGGATTGGGTTTTGGTCTTATGGATAGTTGATCCCTGTGTCAAGTGGGTCAAAAGTTTTGAAAATCTATCCACGAGACCCACCTACTTCCAACAATTACTAATCGGAGTTGTAATAATTTTCTTTCCTTGACAAGATCTTTATAAAAATCAGAGACGTAATTAAGGCATCCAAGAAAACGTTGTAATTGTTCCTTATTGAGGATTTCATCAGGAAATTGAGAGGCAAACTTAATGACTCTATGAACTGGAAAAATAGTTCATCTTTTAATTATAAAACCAAGGAATTGAATTTTTGTTTGAAAAAGCTTCATTTTCTTTTGAGATAGAACGAGTCCATTTTTTATAATAATCTTTTTGAAAATATTTAAATGCTTCCAATGGTCACAAATAGATTTTGAAAACGCAAGGATGTCATCGATATAGACGGGTGTAAAATCTTGATATGGATTAAAAATATCATTCATAATTCTTTGAAATTCTGAAGGAGCATTTTTCAAGCCGAATGGCATGACGTTCCATTCATAATGACCAAATGGGACTGTAAAAGTAGTTTTATATCTATCTTCAGGGGTAATTTGAATTTGCAAAAATCCGGATTTAAGATCAAATTTAGAAAAAAGGAAGGCACCAGCTAGGTGATTGATTAGATCAGTTTTATTTGGAACTGGATATCTTATGGATTTTAAGACTTTATTTAGCAACTTATAATTGATAACAAGACGGACAACACCGCGTTCTTGTTCAGGTGCTTTATTTACATAAAAAGCAGAACAACTCCAAGGGGATTGTGATTTTTGAATAAGCTTTTTATCAAGAAGATCATTGATTTCTTTTGTGCATAATTGGACAAGATCTTTATTCATTTGAATAGGCCGAGCTTTGGTAGGAATTTGGGATTCATCAAAATTATCAATATATGGAAGAGAAACAGTGTGGTGTTTTTTGTGCCAGAAAGCAAAAGGAAGGTCAGAACAACATTCTTTTTCAAGAGATTCTTTAAATTGAATTAAATCAGTTTGAAATTCTTGTTTTTGTAATCCATCTTCTATTCTTAGAGAATTTATATCTTCTTGAAGATAGGCAATTTGTTTTTCTTCATAGGAGATTTGATTTTGGATAAGATTGATATGTTGCATGGGAGTTGACTCAACAAAATCAAAAATTAATTCTTTATTGTCTTTTATAGTTTTAAGGCCTGACGAATTAATTTGAAAAGGCTGTAGAAGTTGAAGAAAGGGATTCCCAAGGATAACATCATTATTTAAATTCTTTCTTAAAAGACAATTGGTTGTTATACACATCCCATTTTTACAGATATGGACATTATTTACTTTATAGTGAATATGAAGTTTATTATTAGCAGTTGCTAGGCTGAGTTTATTTTTGGTTTTTTTATAATATTTTGTTGGGACTAATCCTTCTCTAATTAAATTAACATCTGCGCCACTATCTAGAAAGCAGAGTGCTTTAATAGAGATAAATATTTTTCCTACCAACCATTTAATTGTCCAGTAAATCCGAGGACAACTGCATTTGCAGCATGTTTGTGATCATTACCGGCAACTATGATAGTAGAAGCATATATCATCATTTGCTGGCATACTTGGATGATTTGATATTCAGATAATCCATCTACACTCCATTTATATATTGATGAGCTTTCAAATTTAAGACCCTTTAAAGTAGCTTGTTCTACGAATTGAAGATCAACTGGAGTCGGTCGTGGATAATAATTTCTTGTTTTAGCTGTAGTAACAATTGGTTTTTGTCTTTTAAATATTTTATTGAGTTGTAGAGAGTCTTGATGGTTTTGATCATCTTGATGTTCCTCTTGAGAATTTTCTTCAGAATCTATGGCTTCGAAATCAGAGCCAGAATTAGAATTTTTAGAAGTTGAGCCTAAAACATTTATAGATTTTTCAGCTTTTTGATCTTTATTTTCTTGAAGTTTTATGTTAGAAAAACTGTGTGATAATTGATTAATGAGTTCATCAGAAAATTTTAAAGGTTCCTTTCTTAACTTTAAATCCCTCAGGATTTCACCCTGAAAACCTAAAGTTTGTGTAATAATTACTTTTTGAGAAGAGGATGCTTCATGGATTTTGAAAATAGTTTCTACTTTATCTTCAATTCTATTGGTTTGTTGACCAATAGTATGAAGGTTGATATTTGTATAATTATTTTGTTCTAGAACATGATATAAGTCTGATTTGTAAACAAAGTCAGCTTGTCCTTTATCTCCTTGGATTTTTGCAACATATTTTATGGGTACGGCGGAGGTGTCTTTATAAATAATTTGATGTAGGGGTGGATGTATAGATTCTTCAGTTCTTTGGGGAGAAGAACTGGTTGAAGCTATAATCCATGATGAACTTAATTTTGTTATCATATTTATGGATAAATCTTCAATATTATATCTTTTCTTCATGGCTAATTTAAGCCAATCAAAGAAATAAATGTTTCTTTCATTATCATACATATATTTGTACCATTTTTCTTTTAAGAAGTCTTTATGTTCTGGAGAAATATTTTTAAAGAAAGCTTTTGTCAAAGGATGAGCGGCTAAATTCTTTTTTAACATTTCTTTATCAATTTCAAAACTTTCAATAACATTTATACTGAAATCAGCTTCGAGGGATTGTATGTATGAGATGGAGAAGCTTGATAAGAAGGATAAACAAGTCCTGTAGGCCTCAAATTTATATGAGGTGGTTCCTGTATGGAAGATCCTACAACAGAAGGAGGATGACAATAAGACATTTTAGAGGGTTGATAAACTGTAGGAGTTTTATTTCAAAAATCTGTTTGGAAATTTATTTCAACACTTCCATCTTCATGCTCAATTAAGTTTTCAATGTCTTGATTTTCTTTAGATTTTTCTGGTTGAGCATTTTCTAAAAGCCATTTACTTGATAAATTAATATCATTCCATTGGATGAGTTTAGGAATATTAACTTTATTTTTTAAATTGGTTTGGAATAAGGTAGTCATACCTCTGGCTTGATTAGAATAGGCTATGCCTGGAACAACTGAATTCATGAGTTTATAATAAACTCTATAAACGAGGGCGAGATTTTGATTATGAGGATTCATATCAAAACCTTTTGTCTGGATGGCTAAAGTGAGGGCTTCATGTGCACTTGGATCTGTAAGAGAAATAGAGAAATTGGGAAAACAGTTGAAGAAAGTAGGGCCATTAGCCAAACTTGATTCAACCATTCCTATTAATGAATCACTGAATTTTTTATGTCTTGTATCTTGAATATACATAAGAGCTTCTGTTCTCAGTCCAAGTCTTGTTAGAGGCTTTAGAGCAACTTGCACCAAGCCAAAATGGATATAATTATATGTTTTAGCATATTCTTGTATTTCTTGGGGCTTAATTAAAGGAAGATGCTGAATATTGCTAGTAATGGATTCAGTTCGTTCAATAGTTTTTATTTTATAACTTGATTTTAATTGAAAACTTCCCATTTTATAAACTTCATGTTTTTGAACAGTTGGAATTGTCCAGTCACAAATAACTTGATCTAAATCATCATAGCTAATTTCTTCACTATTTTTAATAGACATGGAAGATAAGGAATTTGATGATGAGGAAGAAGAAAGTACAAGCTTCTTGATAAGCTTAGCCATAATTTGTATTATCGAGTTATTTTAACCAAATCCACCACGAGTATCTAACGGTTTGAGGATTTACACACCAACAATACGCCTTAAAACGCCTTGACATGGCTTAACAATGGCGATAACAATGGCTACCTCTGCGCCCCGGGCGGAATATGATTAAAATTTCCTAATAATAACAAACACACAACTAAGTATTAAGACTTTTGAGTCTCTTACTTCTGAATCAACAATTCCTTAAACAAAAACAGTAAAGCACAACGTAACCAAAATAAGTGAAGAAATACTCACATAGCAACTTTATTGATAATCAAAACTGATCACAAGTGGACTTGATGGCGCACTCTCGGGGGCCTACCTGGCTCTGATACCAAAATGAGACGGAAGGGTGGAGGGTGTATGGGAAGAGATGGATGGACTGAATTTTTGGACCGGTTTCCAACTGTTGGATTTACACATAGCCGGATGTGTCTATTTATAGTGACTCTAAACTGAATTTGCATTTCATTTCACTTGGATTGCATTTGCATTTACATTTCATTTGCTATTCATGCTCACGCTGAATTTAATGTTCGATACTGTAAGACTGCTTGCATGATTCTTCTTTTTTGCTGTAGAATATCCATGGTACTGCATGTGGCACTCTCTTGAAGTATAACTTTACAAGCTTTTGACACGTGTTCACGTGTTTGCATCGGAGATGAAATGTTTTCGTCTTCATACTTGATAATTTTCCCATATCTTGTACTTTCTTCAGGTTTTACTCTTTACTTTATACAAAAGGAGCTTTTGATGTTGGCTTTAGCCACTTTTGTGAGTCCTTTTTTTTGAATATTTAATGCTTTATGAAGTCGAGATGAAAAGTGCCGATAAGTCCCGAGGCAACACGTGGTTGCTTTTGTCGGTATCACATGGCCTTAGTCTCGGGCACGGGAACTTGCTTAATAAGGATGCATTAAACAATTGTCGAGGCTTTGTTTTTTTCCTTTTCTTCGGATAAAGATGAATCCTTCATTATCACTTTCTGTCTCTTCGCATCTGTATCTGCTTTAGGAGCAATATTTTCAAAGGGATTATCAATAGCCCAAAGATGATATAACTGTTGACCGAAGCTTAATGGCGAGTTTTCAGAGGATCTTTCTTTTTGTATTTGTTTCATAATTTCTTTTTGGAGATCTTTTTTGAGCTGAAGTAGATCTGCCGCTGCAAGAAGTGCAGAAGTGGTAGTTGAACATGAATTTTTTTGTTTGTCTGGATTGCTTGTTGGAGAAGGCCGTTCTTTTTCTTTTTCTAGAGTTCTGAGAATTTCCGAAAAGGATGGCTTTATAGCTTGATCAGCAGATTATTGTTTTAGGATTGTGGTATAATCAAATTGATGCCAAAATTTGATATACATGACTCTGGAAAGAACCGGTGGACTGAAGTCCATTTCTTTATAAAAATTCCATTTCAAGATCCATGGGATTTCATGCTTGCAATAAAATTGCATGGTGATATAAGGTTTTGTTGCAAGCTGTAGATATTGGTAGAGGTTTTTTTCTTCTAATTTGAGAGAGGCTTTAGATGATATTGAATAGGATTCAAAAATAGGGAGACGAGCTTGAGGAAGAAGATCTTTAGTGGCTCCGAATGGTATCCAAAATTGTGTAAAAAACCACATGGGTATTTTATGGAAGTTGGATTTAAACCGAATAAACCAGGAATGCTGGAAGGATGAATTTTGATAACAGAGAATAGCTTCCTAAGCGGAAATATAGTCATAATAATTAAAGATGGGGTCTGAATCAATTCTTTGGGGCATATGAAGAGGTTGTCCCCAGTCATCTGCAAATAGGATATGCATAATCTTGATTTTTGAATATAGGATGTTAATATGGGATGGTAAAGCGTTTAAATATGAGTTTTTAGAACCATCAGTGTGGTCTATAGTGCAGCTGCCAGTTCGGATAAGGATTTGCTCATATGTTTTATAATCAAGGGGTTGAAAAAAGAAATGGTCGGGAGTGAATAGGGTCTGGATAATATGTTGCATAGGAAAGGTTTCTGTATAAAATGTGTCATCTAAAGTAAACGTTCTTAATGGTGGTTTTAGGATAAAATATTGGTTTTGAAACGCTTGAGGTTTTCTGGATGTAGAGCTTGATGGGTTTTGAAATTGAGGGATATTAGAATTAGGGGTTGCTCCCCATCTTTCAAGATAATTGCCACTGGGTTTTCTGGATATAGGTGGATAAGCTTTATCAGTAAGGGAGCTAAAACATTCTTTTGTCCCTGTAAAAACTCATGAGCTAAAAAGTCAGGAAGGGAATTATTTTTGCCTGTAATATACTCAATGTCAAAATCAAATATAGCTAATAAAGCTTGCCAGCGAGCAAAAAATTGCTTAGCAGCAAGATTTTTAAAATCTTTTTCTAAAATTTCTTTAGCAGATTTACAATCTATTCTTAATAAGAATTTTTTATTTAATAAATCACTTTGGAACTTCATTATACTATTTACTATAGAGAGGATTTCTTTTTTAATAGTTGAATAATTCTGTTGTGTGGATGTCCATGTTCTAGAAGTGAAACGAATGATTTCTTCTGTTCCAAGAGCATTTTGTTAGAGGAGAATTCCACCAAAACCTACGTCAGAGGCATCGGTTTGAGCTATTTTTAATAAATTTAGATGAGGGATAGTTAAACAAGGAAAATTTTGGACTTTTTGCTTGATAGTTTGGACAGCTTTGTATGGGCAGGTGACCATTCTATCGGATTTTTTTACTAATCGGAGTTGTAATAATTTTCTTTCCTTGACAAGATCTTTATAAAAATCAGAGACGTAATTAAGGCATCCAAGAAAACGTTGTAATTGTTCCTTATTGAGGATTTCATTAGGAAATTGAGAGGCAAACTTAATGACTCTATGAACTGGAGAAATAGTTCATCTTTTAATTATAAAACCAAGGAATTGAATTTTTGTTTAAAAAAGCTTCATTTTCTTTTGAGATAGAACGAGTCCATTTTTTATAATAATCTTTTTGAAAATATTTAAATGCTTCCAATGGTCACAAATAGATTTTGAAAACACAAGGATGTCATCGATATAGACGGGTGTAAAATCTTGATATGGATTAAAAATATCATTCATAATTCTTTGAAATTCTGAAGGAGCATTTTTCAAGCCGAATGGCATGACGTTCCATTCATAATGACCAAATGGGACTGTAAAAGCAGTTTTATATCTATCTTCAGGGGTAGTTTGAATTTGCCAAAATCCGGATTTAAGATCAAATCTAGAAAAAAGGAAGGCACCAGCTAGGTAATTGATTAGATCAGTTTTATTTGGAACTGGATATCTTATGGATTTTAAGACTTTATTTAGCAACTTATAATTGATAACAAAACGGACAACACCGCGTTCTTGTTCAGGTGCTTTATTTACATAAAAAGCAGCACAACTCCAAGGGGATTGTGATTTTTGAATAAGCTTTTTATCAAGAAGATCATTGATTTCTTTTGTGCATAATTTGACAAGATCTTTATTCATTTGAATAGGCCGAGCTTTGGTAGGAATTTGGGATTCATCAAAATTATCAATATATGGAAGAGAAACAGTGTGGTGTTTTTTGTGCCAGAAAGCAAAAGGAAGGTCAGAACAACATTCTTTTTCAAGAGATTTTTTAAATTGAATTAAATCAGTTTGAAATTCTTGTTTTTGTAATCCATCTTCTATTCTTAGAGAATTTATATCTTCTTGAAGATAGGCAATTTGTTTTTCTTCATAGGAGATTTGATTTTGGATAAGATTGATATGTTGCATGGGAGTTGACTCAACAAAATCAAAAATTAATTCTTTATTGTCTTTTATAGTTTTAAGGCCTGACGAATTAATTTGAAAAGGCTGTAGAAGTTGTAGAAAGGGATTCCCAACGATAACATCATTATTTAAATTCTTTCTTAAAAGACAATTGGTTGTTATACACGTCCCATTTTTACAGATATGGACATTATTTACTTTATAGTGAATATGAAGTTTATTATTAACAGTTGCTAGGCTGAGTTTATTTTTGGTTGTTTTATAATATTTTTTTGGGACTAATCCTTCTCTAATTAAATTAACATCTACGCCACTATCTAGTAAGCATAGTGCTTTAATAGAGATAAATATTTTTCCTACCAACCATTTAATTGTCTAGTAAATCCAAGGACAACTGCATTTGCTGCATCTTTGTGATCATTAGCGGCAACTATGATAGTAGAAGCATATATCATCATTTGCTGGCATACTTGGATGATTTGATATTCAGATAATCCGTCTACACTCCATTTATATATTGATGAGCTTTCAAATTTAAGACCCTTTAAAGTAGCTTGTTCTACGAATTGAAGATCAACTGGAGTCGGTCGTGGATAATAATTTCTTGTTTTAGCTGTAGTAACAATTGGTTTTTGTCTTTTAAATATTTTATTGAGTTGTAGAGAGTCTTGATGGCTTTGATCATCTTGATGTCCCTCTTGAGAATTTTCTTCAGAATCTATGGCTTCGAAATCGGAGCCAGAATTAGAATTTTTAGAAGTTGAGCCTAAAACATTTATAGATTTTTCAGCTTTTTGATCTTTATTTTCTTGAAGTTTTATGTTAGAAAAACTGTGTGATAATTGATTAATGAGTTCATCAGAAAATTTTAAAGGTTTCTTTCTTAACTTTATATCCCTCAGGATTTCACCCTGAAAACCTAAAGTTTGTGTAATAATTACTTTTTGAGAAGAGGATGCTTCATGGATTTTGAAAATAGTTTCTACTTTATCTTCAATTCTATTGGTTTGTTGACCAATAGTATGAAGGTTGATATTTGTATAATTATTTTGTTCTAGAACATGATATAAGTCTGATTTGTAAACAAAGTCAGCTTGTCCTTTATCTCCTTGGATTTTTGCAACATATTTTATGGGTACGGCGGAGGTGTCTTTATAAATAATTTGATGTAGGGGTGGATGTATAGATTCTTCAGTTCTTTGGGGAGAAGAACTGGTTGAAGCTATAATCCATGATGAACTTAATTTTGTTATCATATTTATGGATAAATCTTCAATATTATATCTTTTCTTCATGGCTAATTTAAGCCAATCAAAGAAATAAATGCTTCTTTCATTATCATACATATATTTGTACCATTTTTCTTTTAAGAAGTCTTTATGTTCTGGAGAAATATTTTTAAGGAAAGCTTTTGTCGAAGGATGAGCGGCTAAATTCTTTTTTAACATTTCTTTATCAATTTCAAAACTTTCAATAACATTTATACTGAAATCAGCTTCTGAGGGATTGTATGTATGAGATGGAGAAGCTTGATATGAAGGATAAACAAGTCCTGTAGGCCTCAAATTTATATGAGATGGTTCCTGTATGGAAGATCCTACAACAGAAGGAGGATGACAATAAGACATTTTAGAGGGTTGATAAACTGTAGGAGTTGTATTTCGAAAATCTTTTGGAAATTTATTTCAACACTTCCATCTTCATGCTCAATTAAGTTTTCAATGTCTTGATTTTCTTTAGATTTTTCTGGTCGAGCATTTTCTAAAAGCCATTTACCTGATAAATTAATATCATTCCGTTGGATGAGTTTAGGAATATTAACTTTATTTTTTAAATTGGTTTGGAATAAGGTAGTCATACCTCTGGCTTGATTAGAATAGGCTATGCCTGGAACAACTGAATTCATGAGTTTATAATAAACTCTATAAACGAGGGCGAGATTTTGATTATGAGGATTCATATCAAAACCTTTTGTCTGGATGGCTAAAGTGATGGCTTCATGTGCACTTGGATCTGTAAGAGAAATAGAGAAATTGGGAAAACAGTTGAAGAAAGTAGGGCCATTAGCCAAACTTGATTCAACCATTCCTATTAATGAATCACTGAATTTTTTATGTCTTGTATCTTGAATATACATAAGAGCTTCTGTTCTCAGTCCAAGTCTTGTTAGAGGCTTTAGAGCAACTTGCACCAAGCCAAAATGGATATAATTATATGTTTTAGCATATTCTTGTATTTCTTGGGGCTTAATTAAAGGAAGATGCTGAATATTGCTAGTAATGGATTCAGTTCGTTCAATAGTTTTTATTTTATAACTTGATTTTAATTGAAAACTTCCCATTTTATAAACTTCATGTTTTTGAACAGTTGGAATTGTCCAGTCACAAATAACTTGATCTAAATCATCATAGCTAATTTCTTCACTATTTTTAATAGACATGGAAGATAAGGAATTTGATGATGAGGAAGAAGAAAGTACAAGCTTCTTGATAAGCTTAGCCATAATTTGTATTATCGAGTTATTTTAACCAAATCCGCCACGAGTATCTAACGGTTTGAGGATTTACACACCAACAACACGCCTTAAAACGCCTTCACATGGCTTAACAATGGCGATAACAATGGCTACCTCCGCGCCCCGGGCGGAATATGATTAAAATTTCTTAATAATAACAAACACACAACTAAGTATTAAGACTTTTGAGTCTTTTAGTTCTGAATCAACAATTCCTTAAACAACAACAGTAAAGCACAACATAACCAAAATAAGTGAAGAAATACTCACATAGCAACTTTATTGATAATCAAAACTGATCACAAGTGGACTTGATGGCGCACTCTCGGGGGCCAACTTGGCTCTGATACCAAAATGGGACGGAAGGGTGGAGGGTGTATGGGAAGAAATGGATGGACTGAATTTTTGGACTGGTTTCCAACTGTTGGATTTACATATAGCCGGATGTGTCTATTTATAGTGACTCTAAACTGAATTTACATTTCATTTCACTTGGATTGCATTTGCATTTACATTTCATTTGCTATTCATGCTCACGCTGAATTTAATGTTCGATACTGTAAGACTGCTTGCATGATTCTTCTTTTTTGCTGTAGAATATCCATGGTACTGCATGTGGCACTCTTTTGAAGTATAACTTTACAAGCTTTTGACACGTGTTCACGTGTTTGCATCGGAGATGAAATGTTTTTGTCTTCATACTTAATAATTTTCCCATATCTTGTACTTTCTTTAGGTTTTACTCTTTACTTTATACAAAAGGAGCTTTTGATGTTGGCTTTAGCCACTTTTGTGAGTCCTTTTTTTTGAATATTTAATGCTTTATGAAGTCGAGATGAAAAGTGCCGATAAGTCCCGAGGCAACACGTGGTTGCTTTTGTCGGTATCACATGGCCTTAGTCTCGGGCACGGGAACTTGCTTGATAAGGATGCATTAAACAATTGTCGAGGCTTTGTTTTTTTCTTTTTCTTCGGATAGAGATGAATCCTTCATTATCACTTTTTGTTTCTTCACATCTGTATCTGCTTCAGGAGCAATATTTTCAAAAGGATTATCATTAGCCCAAAGATGATATAACTGTTGACCGAAGCTTAATGGCGAGTTTTCAGAGGATCTTTCTTTTTGTATTTGTTTCATAATTTCTTTTTGGAGATCTTTTTTGAGCTGAAGTAGATCTGCCGCTGCAAGAAGTGCAGAAGTGGAAGTTGAACATGAATTTTTCTGTTTGTCTGGATTGCTTGTTGGAGAAGGCCGTTCTTTCTCTTTTTCTGGAGTTCTGAGAATTTCCGAAAAGGATGGCTTTATAGCTTGATCAGCAGATTATTGTTTTAGGATTGTGGTATAATCAAATTGATGCCAAAATTTGATATACATGACTCTGGATAGAACCGGTGGACTGAAGTCCATTTCTTTATAAAAATTCCATTTCAAGATCCATGGGATTTCATGCTTGCAATAAAATTGCATGGTGATATAAGGTTCTGTTGCAAGCTGTAGATATTGGTAGAGGTTTTTTTCTTCTGATTTGAGAGAGGCTTTAGATGATATTGAATAGGATTCAAAAATAGGGAGAAGAGCTTGAGGAAGAAGATCTTTAGTGGCTCCGAATGGTATCCAAAATTGTGTAAAAAACCACATGGGTATTTTATGGAAGTTGGATTTAAACCGAATAAACCAGGAATGTTGGAAGGATGAATTTTGATAATAGAGAATAGCTTCCTAAGCGGAAATATAGTCATAATAATTAAAGATGAGGTCTGAATCAATTCTTTGAGGCATATGAAGAGGTTGTCCCCAGTCATCTGCAAATAGGATATGCATAATCTTGATTTTTGAATATAGGATGTTAATATGGGATGGTAAAGCGTTTAAATATGAGTTTTTAGAACCATCAGTATGGTCTATAGTGCAGCTGCCAGTTCGGATAAGGATTTGCTCATATGTTTTATAATCAAGGGGTTGAAAAAAGAAATGGTCGGGAGTGAATAGGGTCTGGATAATATGTTCCATAGGAAAGGTTTCTGTATAAAATGTCTCATCTAAAGTAAACGTTCTTAATGGTGGTTTTAGGATAAAATATTGGTTTTGAGACGCTTGAGGTTTTCTGGATGTAGAGCTTGATGGGTTTTGAAATTGAGGGATATTAGAATTATGGGTTGCTCCCCATCTTTCAAGATAATTGCCACTAGGTTTTCTGGATATAGGTGGATAAGCTTTATCAGTAAGGGACCTAAAACATTCTTTTGTCCCTGTAAAAACTCACGAGATAAAAAGTCAGGAAGGGAATTATTTTTCCTACAATATACTCAATGTCAAAATCAAATATAGCTAATAAAGCTTGCCAGCGAGCAAAAAATTGCTTAGCAGCAAGATTTTTAACATCTTTTTCTAAAATTTCTTTAGTAGATTTACAATCTATTCTTAATAAGAATTTTTTATTTAATAAATCACTTTGGAACTTCATTATACTATTTACTATAGAGAGGATTTCTTTTTTAATAGTTGAGTAATTCTGTTGTGTGGATGTCCATGTTCTAGAAGTGAAACGAATGATTTCTTCTGTTCCAAGAGCATTTTGTTAGAGGAGAATTCCACCAAAACCTACGTCAGAGGCATCGGTTTGAACTATTTTTAATAAATTTGGATGAGGGATAGTTAAACAAGGAAAATTTTGGACTTTTTGCTTGATAGTTTGGACAGCTTTGTATGGGCAGGTGACCATTCTATCGGATTTTTTTACTAATCGGAGTTGTAATAATTTTCTTTCCTTGACAAGATCTTTATAAAAATCAGAGACGTAATTAAGGCATTCAAGAAAACGTTGTAATTGTTCCTTATTGAGGATTTCATCAGGAAATTGAGAGGCAAACTTAATGACTCTATGAACTGGAGAAATAGTTCATCTTTTAATTATAAAACCAAGGAATTGAATTTTTGTTTGAAAAAGCTTCATTTTCTTTTGAGATAGAACGAGTCCATTTTTTATAATAATCTTTTTGAAAATATTTAAATGCTTCCAATGGTCAAAAATAGATTTTGAAAACACAAGGATGTCATCGATATAGACGGGTGTAAAATCTTGATATGGATTAAAAATATCATTCATAATTCTTTGAAATTCTGAAGGAGCATTTTTCAAGCCGAATGGCATGACGTTCCATTCATAATGACCAAACGGGACTGTAAAAGCAGTTTTATATCTATCTTCAGGGGTAATTTGAATTTGCCAAAATCCGGATTTAAGATCAAATTTAGAAAAAAGGAAGGCACCAGCTAGGTGATTGATTAGATCAGTTTTATTTGGAACTGGATATCTTATAGATTTTAAGACTTTATTTAGCAACTTATAATTGATAACAAGACGGACAACACCGCGTTCTTGTTCAGGTGCTTTATTTACATAAAAAGCAGCACAACTCCAAGGGGATTGTGATTTTTGAATAAGCTTTTTATCAAGAAGATCATTGATTTCTTTTGTGCATAATTGGACAAGATCTTTATTCATTTGAATAGGCCGAGCTTTGGTAGGAATTTGGGATTCATCAAAATTATCAATATATGGAAGAGAAACAGTGTGGTGTTTTTTGTGCCAGAAAGCAAAAGGAAGGTCAGAACAACATTCTTTTTCAAGAGATTCTTTAAATTGAATTAAATCAGTTTGAAATTCTTGTTTTTGTAATCCATCTTCTATTCTTAGAGAATTTAGATCTTCTTGAAGATAGGCAATTTGTTTTTCTTCATAGGAGATTTGATTTTGGATAAGATTGATATGTTGCATGGGAGTTGACTCAACAAAATCAAAAATTAATTCTTTATTGTCTTTTATAGTTTTAAGGCCTGACGAATTAATTTGAAAAGGCTGTAGAAGTTGAAGAAAGGGATTCCCAAGGATAACATCATTATTTAAATTCTTTCTTAAAAGACAATTGGTTGTTATACACATCCCATTTTTACAGATATGGACATTATTTACTTTATAGTGAATATGAAGTTTATTATTAACAGTTGCTAGGCTGAGTTTATTTTTGGTTTTTTTATAATATTTTTTTGGGACTAATCCTTCTCTAATTAAATTAACATCTGTGCCACTATCTAGTAAGCATAGTGCTTTACTAGAGATAAATATTTTTCCTACCAACCATTTAATTGTCTAGTAAATCCAAGGACAACTGCATTTGCTGCATCTTTGTGATCATTAGCGGCAACTATGATAGTAGAAGCATATATCATCATTTGCTGGCATACTTGGATGATTTGATATTCAGATAATCCGTCTACACTCCATTTATATATTGATGAGCTTTCAAATTTAAGACCCTTTAAAGTAGCTTGTTCTTCGAATTGAAGATCAACTGGAGTCGGTCGTGGATAATAATTTCTTGTTTTAGCTGTAGTAACAATTGGTTTTTGTCTTTTAAATATTTTATTGAGTTGTAGAGAGTCTTGATGGCTTTGATCATCTTGATGTCCCTCTTGAGAATTTTCTTCAGAATCTATGGCTTCGAAATCGGAGCCAGAATTAGAATTTTTAGAAGTTGAGCCTAAAACATTTATAGATTTTTCAGCTTTTTGATCTTTATTTTCTTGAAGTTTTATGTTAGTAAAACTGTGTGATAATTGATTAATGAGTTGATCAGAAAATTTTAAAGGTTTCTTTTTTAACTTTATATCCCTCAGGATTTCACCCTGAAAACCTAAAATTTGTGTAATAATTACTTTTGAGAAGAGGATGCTTCATGGATTTTGAAAATAGTTTCTACTTTATCTTCAATTCTATTGGTTTGTTGACCAATAGTATGAAGGTTGATATTTGTATAATTATTTTGTTCTAGAACATGATATAAGTCTGATTTGTAAACAAAGTCAGCTTGTCCTTTATCTCCTTGGATTTTTGCAACATCTTTTATGGGTACGGCGGAGGTGTCTTTATAAATAATTTGATGTAGGGGTGGATGTATAGATTCTTCAGTTCTTTGGGGAGAAGAACTGGTTGAAGCTATAATCCATGATGAACTTAATTTTGTTATCATATTTATGGATAAATCTTCAATATTATATCTTTTCTTCATGGCTAATTTAAGCCAATCAAAGAAATAAATGTTTCTTTCATTATCATACATATATTTGTACCATTTTTCTTTTAAGAAGTCTTTATGTTCTGGAGAAATATTTTTAAAGAAAGCTTTTGTCAAAGGATGAGCGGCTAAATTCTTTTTTAACATTTCTTTATCAATTTCAAAACTTTCAATAACATTTATACTGAAATCAGCTTCTGAGGGATTGTATGTATGAGATGGAGAAGCTTGATAAGAAGGATAAACAAGTCCTGTAGGCCTCAAATTTATATGAGGTGGTTCCTGTATGGAAGATCCTACAACAGAAGGAGGATGACAATAAGACATTTTAGAGGGTTGATAAACTGTAGGAGTTGTATTTCGAAAATCTTTTGGAAATTTATTTCAACACTTCCATCTTCATGCTCAATTAAGTTTTCAATGTCTTGATTTTCTTTAGATTTTTCTGGTCGAGCATTTTCTAATAGCCATTTACCTGATAAATTAATATCATTCCATTGGATGAGTTTGGGAATATTAAATTTATTTTTTAAATTGGTTTGGAATAAGGTAGTCATACCTTTGGCTTGATTAGAATAGGCTATGCCTGGAACAACTGAATTCATGAGTTTATAATAAACTCTATAAACGAGGGCGAGATTTTGATTATGAGGATTCATATCAAAACTTTTTGTTTGGATGGCTAAAGTGAGGGCTTCATGTGCACCTGGATCTGTAAGAGAAACAGAGAAATTGGGAAAATAGTTGAAGAAAGTAGGGCCATTAGCCAAACTTGATTCAACCATCCCTATTAATGAATCACTGAATTTTTTATGTCTTGTATCTTGAAAATACATGAGAGCTTTGTTCTCAGTCCAAGTCTTGTTAGAGGCTTTAGAGCAACTTGCACCAAGCCAAAATGGATATAATTATATGTTTTAGCATATTCGTGTATTTCTTGGGGATTAATTAAAGAAAGATGCTGAATATTGCTAGTAATGGATTCAATTCATTTAATAGTTTTTATTTTATAACTTAATTTTAATTGAAAAGTTCCCATTTTATAAACTTCATGTTTTTGAACAGTTGGAATTGTCCAGTCACAAATAACTTGATCTAAATCATCATAGCTAATTTCTTCACTATTTTTAATAGAGTTGGAAAATAAGGAATTTGTTGATGAGGAAGAAGAAAGTACAAGCTTCTTAATAAGCTTAGCCATAATTTGTATTACCGAGTTATTTGAACCAAATCCACCACGAGTATCTAACGCGTTGAGGATTTACACACCAACAACACACCTTAAAACACCTTCACACGGCTTAACAACGGCGATAACAATGGCTACCTCTACGCTCCGGGCGGAATATGATTAAAATTTCTCAATAATAACATACACATAACTAAGTATTAAGACTTTTGACTCTCTTACTTCTGAATCAGCAATTCCTTAAACAGCAACAGTAAAGCATAACCAAAAGAAGTGAAGAAATACTCACAAAGCAACTTTATTGATAATCTAAACTGATTACAAGTGGACTTGATGGCACACTCCCGGGGGCCAACTTGGCTCTGATACCAAAATGGGACGGAAGAGTGGAGGGTGTATGGGAAGAGATGGACTGGATTTTGGATAGGACTGGTTTCCAACTGTTGTCTTGACAAGCTGCTGGACATGCCTCTTTATAGTAATTTCAAACTTAATTTACATTTCATTACAACTTTTTTTCAAATGTGTTTACATTTCATTTACTGTATGCTGAGAAGCTGCTGCATGTAGTGTTGCTGGCGCTAGATTCCATGAGTCTGAATTGAAGCGGCAGGATGGCATACGTGTTACGTTTCCATACGGTTATGGATATGCATGTTAGCACCAATAGTGGTTATTGGATAACTTCATAGAGCAAGCCGCAATTGTTGACTTTTTCTTTGAATAAGAGCCTTTGAACCATGGTAAGCGTCTTATCTTCATGAATAAGGATCTCCTTGTTTGGTACTTTATAGATAAAGACGCTTTTTGGCAATGGTGGTGATGGAACTTTAGATAAATGCACCATGTGGTCTTCTTCTGGAAGATAAGGATGCAGTAATTATTTTACTGGAAGATAAGGATGCAGTAATTATTTCACTGGATAATAGGTGTCAATATCGGAAGCTTTATGCGGGCAAGGATTCTTTCATTTATTCATCATCTTTATCTTCATCTTTGTCTTCATCATCAGTCCAGTTATTATTCTGCATTTCTCCATGAAATAATTGGGCTAATTCTTCATGAGATTTTTTAGAAATGTCAAAAGAAATATCTTTATAGGCATTGAGGATTTGATGTAATTCATTATGTCCAGATTTAGAAGGATGCTGTATAACTGTAGTTTATTCTGCAAGGTCGTCAGCAATGCAAACTACTCGCCGACCATCACACCAAACATATCTATATGTGCTTGCAAATTCGAGATGTCCTTTTAAATTGAAAAATCTTTGATATTGATCAAAGGCTGGATCATAATACTGGAGACGCTCTAAGCTATATTCTCTTGCAACAACTTCATGAGATTCATACCATTGAGGTGGATAATTAAGAAGGAGATGTTTGTGATCATTTAAAGAATAACTGCATTTCTTGCAAATTAAATCTCCTTCTTCAAGATTCATGATGCTCCATAATTGATAAAGTTGATAAAACTGGATTTCAGATCTTTTTCCCAAGCTTGATGAATTGTGATAAGAAGTCGTCTGTTTGTGGCTCCAAGGCTGCGACGGGCGTGGCGCACGATTGCAGGGAGCTGCTGTATTAATTCAAAATCATCTTTGGATAAAGAAAATCTTTGGACTAAGCCTTGCTTGATATAAGAGATGTCTACTGCATGTGATGGCAAGAACAACTTGGGAAAGCCATTTGCCCAGCTGATATATTGCGCTTTGAACATTAAGCGCTCCTTGATCTGACAAGAAAGAGTTTTTTCTCTTATTCTTGCAGCAATATCATCTGGAAAGGTTGTGTTAACCCTTTCCATGAGGTTGATTCTGGATGTTTTTTCATCAACATAAGTAGATAACAGTGCTCTTTGATGGATGTTACGACACATAAGAATTTGGGTGGGTTTCTAAGTCCTTGATATGGGTTACAATTTTGGATAAGTTTTTTCTAGTATTTTTTCTTTTATTGGAAAGGATAGCACTCCAATGAGCATTGATAAGTTCTTGAGAAGTGATGGATAATCCTGGATTAAAAAAAGGAATGGTCATTTGTTGGGATGTTGGTATGGAGGAAGAGCTGGATTCATAAAGAGGCGCTTTGCTTTTGCTAGAACTTGATGCCATAATGACAACGGAACCCTGGATAAGAATGTGAACTGAAAAACTGGATTACATGGCAATATTTGAAATGAAGTCATCAGAGGGATGATTTATTTAATTTGAGACTGGATTTAATTATTCAAATTTTAATTATTCAAATTCAAAAATTAATTCTTTATTATTTATGATAGTTTTAAGGCCTGTAGAATCAATTTGAAAAGGCTGTAACATTTGTAGAAAAGGATTTCCAAGGATAACATCATTGTTTAAATCCTTTCCTAGAAAGAAATTTGTCTTTATGTGTATTTCATTTTTACAGACATAAACATCATTTAATTTGTATTTGATAAGGAGTTTTTTTATTAGCCGTAGTTAGATTGAGTTTATTTTTTATTTTTAGAAAATATTTTCTCGGGATTAATCCATCCCTTATGACATTGACATCTGCACCACTATCAAGTAAGCACAGGGTCTTAATAGAGAATTTTTTGATCTGAATTGTGACTTGGGTTTTCCATTTTTGAAATGGATTTCTGGATAAAGAATTTATGAAATTTTTTAAACTGTCATCAAAGTTTTCATGATTTTCAATGTCATTATAGTCTTCGTCATTTTCAATTTTTCCATTATTTTCTTGATAAGTTTTTAGTATGTGAAATTTAAGATTCTCAACTCTTTGTTTGAGGTCTTGAAATTCAATTAAGTCTTGTTTTAAAAAATGTATTTCTTGCCTTTGATTATTAATTTCTTTATGAAGGTCTGGAGTTGTCAGGTGAGGAGGAACATTTTGTTCTCTTAATCTGTCTAAAACAGTTTTAATACTAAATGGTTCAGGTAAAGTATGTATTGTAGCTTTTCCATTTTTATTGCCTTTATTTATAGTCTGGATTTTTTCAAAATATTTATTTTTTAATTCTTCATCTTTAAGATCTTTAAACATTTCTAATACCAATTCTTCTGGGGCAGAGAGCATGTTGAAGGATAAAGAAGAAGAGGTAGATTCATACTGAATTTCACTATCAAATATTTTGCGATGACATGTATCAGAAGAATTGTCTGTATCTGATGTTACTGAGGATCCTTTTAAAATAGTTTTTAATTCCTTTTCAGTTTTAACCTTTAATTGTGGGCAATCAGGGGCTATACGACCTTTTTCTTTGCAATTATAGAACTGTATTTCTTTTTGTTTTTGTTTATGGTAAAAAAACATCTTTATACCAACGAAAATTAGATAACGTTGGGCAGGATAAATTAATTAATTGAGTTTTTAATTTTTCTTCTACATTCATATAACTTCCAACAAAATGTTTAATTATATTGCTAATAAGCATATAAACGGAATCAGGGATCATTTGTCCTTGAGGGGTAATGATAGGATTTCCAGATGGATCTCTTTTTACTGCATTTAGAATAGCTTGTCTTTCTAAGTCTGATAAATATTTTTTCCACCAACCATTTAATTGTCCAGTAAATCCAAGGACAACTGCATTTGCTGCATGTTTGTTATCATTACCGGCAGCTATGATAGTAGAAGCATATATCATCATTTGCTGGCATACTTGGATGATTTGATATTCAGATAATCCGTCTACACTCCATTCATATATTGAAGAGCTTTCAAATTTAAGACCATTTAAAGTAGTTTGTTCTTCGAATTGAAGATCAACTGGAGTCGGTCGTGGATAATAATTCTTGTTTTAGCTGTAGTAACAATTGGTTTTTGTCTCTTAAATATTTTGTTAAGTTGAAGGGATTCTTGATGGTTTTGATCATCTTGATGTTCCTCTTGAGAATTTTCTTTAGAATCTATGGCTTCGGAATCAGAGCCAGAATTAGAGTGTTTAGAAGTTGAGCCTAAAACATTTATAGATTTTTCAGCTTTTTGATCCTGATTTTCTTGAAGTTTTATGTTAGTAAAACTGTGTGATAATTGATTAATGAGTTCATCAGAAAATTTTAAAGGTTTCTTTTCTAACATTATATCCCTTAGGATTTCACCCTGAAAACCTAAAGTTTGTGTCTTAATTACTTTTTGAGAAGACGATGCTTCATGGATTTTAAAAATAGAATCTACTTTATAGGTCTTAATTACTTTTTGAGAAGAGGATGCTTCATGGATTTTAAAAATAGAATCTACTTTATCTTCAATTCTATTGGTTTGTTGACCAATAGTATGAAGGTTGATATTTGTATAATTATTTTGTTCTAGAACATGACATAAGTCTGATTTGTAAACAAAGTCAGCATTTCCTTTATCTCCTTGGATTTTTGCAACATCTTTTATGGGTACGGCCGAGGTGTCTTTATAAATAATTTGATGTAGGGGTGGATATATAGATTCTTCAGTTCTTTGGGGAGAAGAACTGGTTGAAGCTATAATCCATGATGAACTTAATTTTGTTATCATATTTATGGATAAATCTTCAATATTATATCTTTTCTTCATGGCTAATTTAAGCCAATCAAAGAAATAAATGTTTCTTTCATTATCACACATATATTTATACCACTTTTCTTTTAAGAAGTCTTTATGTTCTAGAGAAATATTTTTAAAGAAAGCTTTTGTCAAAGGATGAGCGGCTAAATTTTTTTTTAACATTTCTTTATCAATTTCAGAACTTTCAATTACATTTATATTGAAATCAGCTTCTGAGGGATTGTATGTATGAGACGGAGAAGCTTGATAAGAAGAATAAACAAGTCCTGTAGGCCTTAAATTTATATGAGGTGGTTCTTGTATGGAAGCTCCTACAATAGAAGGAGGATGAGAATAAAACTTTTTAGAAGGTTGATAAACGGTAGGAGTTGTATTTCGAAAATCTGTTTGGAAATTTATTTCAACGCTTCCATCTTCATGTTCAATTATGTTTTCAATGTCTTGATTTTCTTTAGGTTTTTCTGGTTAAGCATTTTTTAAAAGCTGTTTACCGGATAAATTAATATCATTCCATTGGATGAGTTTGGGAATATTAACTTTATTTTTTAAATTGGTTTGGAATAAGGTAGTCATACCTTTTGCTTGATTTGAATAGGCTATGCCTGGAACAACTGAATTCATAAGTTTATAATAAACTCTATAAACGAGGGAGAGATTTTGATTATGAGGATTCATATCAAAACCTTTTGTCTGTATGGCTAAAGTGAGGGCTTCATGTGCACCTGGATCTGTAAGAGAAACAGAGAAATTGGGAAAACAGTTGAAGAAAGTAGGGCCATTAGCCAAACTTGATTCAACCATTCCTATTAATGAATCACTGAATTTTTTATGTCTTGTATCTTGAACATACATGAGAGCTTCTGTTCTCAGTCAAAGTCTTATTAGAGGCTTTAGAGCAACTTGCACCAAGCCAAAATGGATATAATTATATGTTTTAGCAAATTCTTGTATTTCTTGTGGCTTAATTAAAGAACGATGCTGAATATAGCTAGTAATGGATTCAGTTCGTTCAATAGTTTTTATTTTATAACTTGATTTTAATTGAAAACTTCCTATTTTATAAACTTCATGTTTTTGAACAGTTGGAATTGTCCAGTCACAAATAACTTGATCTGAATCATCATAGCTAATTTCTTCACTATTTTTAATAGACATGGAAGATAAGGAATTTGATGATGAGAAAGAAGAAAGTACAAGCTTCTTAATAAGCTTAGCCATAATTTGTATTATCGAGCTATTTTAACCAAATCCACCACGAGTATCTAACGCTTTGAGGATTTACACACCAACAACATGCCTTAAAACACCTTCACACGGCTTAACAACGGCGATAACAATGGCTACCACTGTGCTCCGGGCGGAATATGATTAAAATTTCTCAATAATAACAAACACACAACTAAGTATTAAGACTTTTGACTCTCTTACTTCTGAATCAGCAATTCCTTAAGCAGCAACAGTAAAGCATAACCAAAATAAGTGAAGAAATACTCACAAAGCAACTTTATTGATAATCAAAACTGATTACAAGTGGACTTGATGACACACTCCCGGGGGCCAACTTGGCTTTGATACCAAAATGGGACGGAAGGGTGGAGGGTGTATGGGAAGAGATGGATGGACTGAATTTTTGGACTGGTTTCCAATTGTTGCCTTGACAAGCAGCTGGACATGTCTATTTATAGTATGTTCAAACTGAATTTACATTTCATTACAACTTAATTTCGTCTGTGCATACATTTCATTTACTGTATGCTGGTAAGCTGCTGCATGTGGCTGGATTCCATGTGTCTGGATTGAATCGTCAAAACGGCATACGTGTTACGTTTCTGTACTAGTATGGATATACATGTTATCACCAGTAGAGATCCAAACTTGTTTTTATTGGATAACCTTTTTGATGCATAGTAGCAAGCCGAATTTATTGACTTTTTCTTTTTCGAAGAACCTGTGAACCGTGGTAAGCTTGTCATCTTCATGAATAAGGATGTCCTTGTTTTGTACTTTCTAGATAAAGACGCTTTATGGCAATGGTGGTGATGGAAATTTAGATAAGTGTACCACGTGACTACATGGTCTTCTTCTGGAAGCTTTGTGATAAGGATGGAGTCATTATTTCACTGGATAACAAGTGTCAATATCGGAAGCTTTATTCGGGCACGGATTCTTTCATTTATTTATCCTCTTTATCTTCATCTTTATCTTCATCAGTCCAGTTATTATTTTGCATTTCTCCATGAAAGAACTGGATTAATGCTTCACGAGACTTTTCAGTAATGTCAAAAGAAATATCTTCATAGGCATTGAGGATTTGATTTAATTCATTATGTCCAGATTTAGAAGGATGTTGTATGACTGTAGTTTGTTCTGCAAGGTCATCAGCAATGCAAACTACTCGTTGACCGTCACACCAAACATATCGATATGTGCTTGCAAATTCAAGATGTCCTCTTAGATTGAGAAATCTTTGATACTGATTAGAGGCTGGATCATATTGCTGGAGACATTCTAGGCTATATGCTCTTGTAACAACTTCATGAGATTCATACCATTGAGGTGGATAATTAAAAAGAAGATGTTCGTGATCATGTAAAGAAGAACTGCATTTCTTGCAAATTAAATCTCCTTTTTCAAACTGCATGATGCTCCATAATTGATAAGGCTGATAATACCGTATTTCAGATCTTTCTCCCAAACTTGATGAAATTGTGATAAGAAGTTGTCTGTTTGTGACTCCAAGACTGTGAAGGGCATGGCGCACAATTGCAGGGAGCTACTATATTAATTCAAAATCATCTCTGGATAAAGAAAATCTTTGGACTAGGCCTTGCTCGATATAAGAGATGTCTACTGCAAGTGATGGCAGGAACAACTTAGGAAAACCAGTTGCCCAGCTGATATATTGTGCTTTGAACATTAAGCGCTCCTTGATCTAACAAGAAAGAGTTTTTGCTCTTATCTTTGCAGCAAGATCATCTGGAAAGGTTGTGTTAACCTTTTCCAGGAGGTTGATTCTGGATGTTTTTTCATCAGCATAAGTAGATAACAGTGCTCTTTGATGGATGTTATGACACATCAGAATTTGGGTTTCTAAATACTTGATATGGGTTACAATTTTAGATAAGGTTTTTCTAGTATTTTTTTTTCAAGGTGAAATCCTAAAGGATATAAAGTTAGAAAAGTGATGAGTCTTTAAAAATGCATATTTTCATATACATTTTGACCCATTTTAAGGACTTATTAACTTGAAAGAGCCTCATTTAGTGTGATATCATGGTTTAATTCATTTTAAATTCATCTTTATATTTTTCTGCATAAATTGCTTAAAAATCATACTTTTTGCATAAATTCATGAAACCTGCTATTTTTGGAAAGTCTATTTTGGGAAAGTTTTGTGAAAATAATTTTTCTCATGAAATAAATTGAATTCTCTTCATCATTAGTTTATTCATACAAAATCATGAAGAATGATGTACATTTTTATTATCATTTCATGAGAAAGGGGCCCACAGTCATGCATATGTGATGTTAGGGGTAAAATTGTCTTTTCACATGAATTCACATCTATTTTGTAGGAAATTGATTACATGGGTCCCATTTGTAAAGAATTGAGGCAAGGAATTGATTTTTAAGAGAAAGGAGAGCAGAATTGAAGAGAAAAGGAAATTGGAAGAAAATTGTAAAAAGTCGACTTCATGGTCCCACACACACATGCACATGTGTGGGGCACACTTGTAAAACATCCAAGATGGGGTCCATTTAATTGTTGCACATTTTCAAGAGATTTTGAAGAGAATTTAAAGAATATCTCATCAAAGATGGACAAAGAAAGCCACATAGGAGTTCTTTTTTGAGAAGGGGAAGATTTAATTGAAAAAAAAATGCAAAAAAATATCCAAGCAAGCTATTCCACGTCCAAAAGAGATTTTGGATCAGATTTTGATTGAAAAAGTAAAAAAAAGTCATGGGAGAATTATCTAAAAGATCTCTTCAAGTTAGGAGCCAACAAGGAGAACTTTCCAAAAAAGGAAAGTTGACGATGCAAAGAGATAAAAGGGGAAGTTCTACACCTCGTGTGGGCCAAGTTTGATTCTAAGAGCAATGCAAGGTGGCAAAGACAAAGAAGGAAAGAAGCATCCAAGAGGGACTTCTAGACAAAACAAGCAAGGAAAGAAGAGAAAAATAAAAAGAAAAAAATCCCCAAGGATATTGCACGTCCAAAGCATTGGTTGGAGCCCTTTTTTCTTTCATTTTTTAATTATTTTTAATATTTTAAAGTTTGAGAAGGAGTAGGACTTGAAAAAGTATAAATAGGGTACCCTTCTCCCATATTCTTCATGGAAGAATTACCCAACTCCCACCTCTAGATTTCTTCATCCATCTCTCCCTCTCTTGTCTCTACATCTCAAGTCATCAAGGAGGCTTAGCCCTAAAGCCACACCACCAACCTTGAAGTGTCAACTAGAAGGAGGAATTCTTATCCATCCTAGTATGTAATTGTTTGCTTTTTATTTCCAATCTTTTGTAAAACAATTTCATGCTAGTAAAGTTTGTTTCTTTTCAATTGTTCTTGCTTTTGATTTTGTGGTGTTCATCAGTTAAGTCTTGTTTGTGATTGGGTTAATTTTTGTTATTGTTTAAATATTGGGATAGAATTGGAATCACAACTAGTAACCCATCTTAGTAACCTTTTTAATATACTTTGTCTCTTTGGATACATTGTATGTTTGGAGGCAATGCAAGATGGAATTAAAGAGGTTTGAGTGAAAAAAGATTAGAGGCCAATTCTGAAATTTATTTCTACATGGAATGGAAATTTGTTATTCTCACTTAGATTGACGACCTAAGATGAAGAATAAGACCCTAAGACAACACTGCTAATCTATTTTAGCCCAAATTAAGATAAGAAATTGAAAGAGCAATCTACCGCTTTTGACTTCAGTTGTTTACCACCTTTGACTTTCATGTTATTACCGCCTTTGACTTCCTGCAATTTTTTGTTATTTTCTGCACTTTTGTTATTTTCTTGTTATATTCACATGGATTTTAAGTTTTGTTTTTGCATAGTTTGATGGTTGGATTAGGAATCATTGCATCTATTTTCTTATCATAAGATTTTGTGCATATTTAAGTTGATGAAAATTAAGCCTTCAGATCTGAATCTAATGATTAAATTTGGACTCAATATATAAACAGTATAACTTAATAGTTTCAGCAAACTGTAAAAAAACAGTTTTAGGCAAAAAGTTCGAAGTGGGTAGACCAGTCAAATCACAATATTTTTCTTTGAAACTTGGGAATATTAAAGTTTAGGATGTGGTCTTTCATTCCCCAAAATTTCAGATCAAAATAATTTCGGAAGGTTTATGAACCAGAGGCTTAAACTTTACCAATCAGTCAACCCGAATCAGAATTTCTGCACAGAATTTTGCAAAGTTGTCATATTCATGCATTTATAACTTTTTCGTTTTAGATCCTTTTTTAATTCCGTTTTTTTTGTTAGTTTCTTGCATCAGTAGAGCATGAATTCCAGCCATTAAATTTAGATTTAGGATGCATTAGAATAGTTCAAATCATGCATAATATTTGCATCAGCATACTAGTTTTTCAGACTTAGAATTTTTCAGCATCTCATGGCATGCGTTGCATTATTAATTTTACTAACTTTCTACTGTTAAGTTTGTTTCTAGTTTTATGTTTTTGATTGTTTTAGTTAATTTCTAGAATTAAATATCTTTCTAAACTTGTTTTAATTGAAGGTTTTAAATTGGAAAGTTTACTAGTTTTGGAAATTCTAACCTAGGAAAGTTTCTAACTTTTTTTTTATTTTGTTTTTAACATTGTTTAGTTTAGTTAGTTTCTAATTTTAGTTTTTATTTTTGGAAGTTCTAACTTGTGTTTTAGTTTTGCAGCAATTTTAGTTTTATTTTAGGTTTTTAGATTTAGGAAAGTTTCTTTCATTGGTTTGTAACTAATTTAATTTTGGTAAGCAGGACACTTGTATTTGTTAGATTTTAAATTAGGCTAGTTTTAGATTTTTATTTAAGACATGTTACAAGTTGAAAATACCTTAAACACATTGCTCCCTGAGGATCGACCTGGTTTCACCAGTTTTATTACTACATTGCGGTTCTGCACTTGGAACTCACGATAAAAAAGAAACCTTTAAAATTTTCTGATGAACTCATTAATCAATTATCACACAGTTTTACTAACATAAAACTTCAAGAAAATAAAGATCAAAAAGTTGAAAAATCTATAAATGTTTTAGGCTCAACTTCTAAAAACTCTAATTCAGGCTCCGATTCCGAAGCCATAGATTCTAAAGAAAATTCTCAAGAGGAACATCATGATGATCAAAACCATCAAGAATCCCTTCAACTCAATAAAATATTTAAAAGACAAAAACCAATTGTTACAACAGCTAAAACAAGAAATTATTATCCACGACCGACTCCAGTTGATCTTCAATTCAAAGAACAAGCTACTTTAAATGGTCTTAAATTTGAAAGCTCATCAATATATGAATGGAGTGTAGACGGATTATCTGAATATCAAATCATCCAAGTATGCCAGCAAATGATAATATATGCTTCTACTATCATAGCTGCCGGTAATGATCACAAACATGCAGCAAATGCAGTTGTCCTTGGATTTACTGGACAATTAAAAAGCTATTCTAAATGCCGTAAAAAGAGATCCATCTGTTGGAAGTAGGTGGGTCTCGTGGATAGATTTTCAAAACTTTTGACCTACTTGATCGACACAGGGATCAACTATCCATAAAACCAAAACTCAATCCAGGATGCATAACCCTCAATCTCATGACCATGTACAGTAAATATTATACCAGCACTAAACATCCATAATAATCTACGACATGCAAGAAGTAGATCATACCTTTGGAGATCCGCAGTGCTCTAATGGATTTCTTCAACACCTCTTAGCCTTCCACGCTATGACCCGAATTGGATTTCTTCTCTCAAGAAGAACGGTGGAATCTTCAGGAGAAATCCCAACTCGAAACTCCAAGGAACTAGAAGAGAGAAGGAGAGAGAAACTCGTGCAACTCTTGCACCAAAGGGTTTTGGGCGTGAGGGAGAGTCTTATTGGACGTCCAAGAGATTTTATAAACTTTCAAATCTCTCCCATGTCTAATTGAAATAGAAGTCTTACTTCCAAAGCAATTAGCAGCTTTCTCCTTTCCAAACTCTTATTTCTAGAGTTCAAGTCGGATTAGTGTTTTCCAATAACTTGGGCTAGCGTGGGGACCACTAGGGATTCCTTAGAAAGCTGGCTCCAACTGGAACACCCCGACCCCACATCTCATGTGCAATCCGGGCCCTCAGTTAATTGTAAATAACACCACTATATAAATGCAATTGCACTCCAGTCTTATGAATAAATTACAATGAAGACCCTAAACTTCCCAATTACCACAAGTAGGCCCCTCTATCAATATCCGTGGATCAATTGGAATAAATCCGTCTCTTCCAATCTAAGTTCCACATCTTATTATCCTTGAGCCCCAATTAATTACAGTAATCATTAGTACCATCCAATTAACTCTTAATTGAGATGGGTGCGCACTTACTAATGACAAATCCAATAATTGGCACAAGGGGATAATAGAGATAGATTCCATCTTGATCATTCAACGTTCCCACAGTTCTACTATCACATACCCAAGACACCGAGGTGTTAACCTACAGTCGGCCTCACTCATTGGTGACTCAAAGCAAATGAGTAGATAGAAACTTGAGTTCGTCAATGTCTCAGGATTGAGAGCCTATTGCTAGGGAATTATGAGAGCATACCTTATTATTGAGACGGAATTCCATAAGGTGCATCCCATGGTCCTTCAATACATCCAATGTACTAGCACCGTGATCCAGAATCTTACATTCTGATGATCGAGACAAATCACACTATCTCATAGTGATCAAAGTGCTGCAACCTTATCAAATGAAATGCCCAATCTCATTACTGGTTGTGAAGCTATTTTAAGTATAAGATTTGTGACATATATCTCCCGCGTGTGGATCTCATCCATGCACATATATCACATCTAATATACTAATGGGATCCGGTTCAACTCATGAACCATTATGTCATACGTATTGGTCATGTGCATGAAGTGGTAAAATAACATTCATCTCATGAAAGTAAAGCATGATTTTATTGATAAATAAAGAAATTAATCAATTTATTACATCAACTGATGGATTGAATCCACAAAAACTAACAATCTCCCACTTGGGCTCAATGCTAGTCAGGGTTGCATCTCATGCCCATCCCTTCTACGTGTTGCTCAAAGACTTTGGTATTCAAAGGCTTAGTAAAGGGATCTGCCAAATTGTCTGCAGAGGCTATCTTGGTAATAGCAATATCACCTCTCTGCACAATCTCTCTAACTAAGTGATACTTCCTCTGTACATGCTTTTGGCTTTTATGGCTTCTGGGTTCCTTTGACTAAGCGACTGCCCGCTGCTGTCACAGTAAACTATGAGTGGTTGTCGTACCAAAGGTACCACCCCAAGTTCCAAAAGGAATCTTTTAAGCCATACTGCTTCCTTAGCTGCTTCACAAGCTGCTACATATTCAGCTTCTGAGGTTGAATCAGTGGTACATTCTTGTTTTATACTCCTCCAGCTGATAGCTCCGCCTCCAAGCATAAATACATAACCAGAGGTGGATTTCCTAGAATCCTTATCTGACATAAAGTCAGAATCTGTGTATCCGACTGGAATCAACTCATCACTGCTATAAATCAACATGTAATCTCTAGTCCTTCTCAAGTATTTGAGAATACATTTTACAGCAGTCCAATGTTCAGGTCCTGGATTAGATTGATATCTGCTGACTAGGCCCACTACATAACAGATATCTGGTCTAGTACATAACATAGCATACATGAGGCTACCAACAGCTGAAGCGTATGGTATCGACCTCATCTGCTCCTTTTCCTCGGGTGTCTTAGGACACTGATCCTTGGAAAGGTGCACTCCATGCCTGAAAGGTGTGATACCCTTCTTGGAGTCATGCATTGCAAACCGTACTAGCACCTTATCTATGTATGCAGCTTGGGATAAGCCAATCATCCTATTTTTCCGGTCTCAATAGTGTTTGATCCCTAGGATGTAGCTAGCTTCTCCCAAGTCCTTCATATCAAAAGTCTTGGCTAACCAAACTTTTACCGTTGACAACATTCCTATATCTTTCCCGAGGAGAATGATGTCATCGACATATAAAACCAGAAAAACTACCTTGTCACCTTCACTTTTCATGTACACACATGACTCATCCGGATTTTGACAAAAACCAAATGACTTGATTGCCTAGTCAAAACGGATATTCTAACTTCGGGATGCCTGCTTCAGTCCATAAATAGACTTCTGCAGCTTGTAAACTTTTTGCTCCTTGTTTTTAGCTACAAAACCATCTGGCTGCACCATATAGATGTCTTCCTCAAGATGGCCGTTGAGAAAAGCCGTCTTGACATCCATTTGCCAAATCTCGTAATTGAGATGAGCCGCAATGGATAAGAGTATCCGGATGGATTTGAGCATGGCTACTGGCGAGAAGGTTTCCTCATAATCGATCCCCTCTTCCTGAGTATATCCTTTCGCAACAAGCCTTGCCTTATAGGTCTCCACACTTCCATCTGGTCCTCTTTTTCTCTTGTAGACCCACTTGCACCCAATAGGTTTAATATTGGTAGGCAAGTCCACAAGCATCCAGACCTGATTTGAGTACATAGACTCCATCTCAGCTTTCGTAGCATCTTGCCAGCATCCCGAGTCTAAGTCATTGATTGCTTCATCATAGTTAGAGGGATCTTGTTCCGGCTCTTTTGGGATTGCTTCATAAGACTCTCTCAAGAATGAGAACTTGTCAGGGGGTCTGACAATCCTCCCACTACGACGAGGTACTGGTGTAACTACTGGGTCTGGTAAGGGCGGTTCTTCTTCAAGTCCAGTCATACTTGGATTTGGAATTAATTGCTCCTGAATCTCTTCCAAGATCACCTTTTCTAAAAATTTCTGGTCCATCATATAATCTTCCTCCAGAAAAAACGCATTGGTGCTGACCAACACTTTCTGCTCTCTAGGATTATAGAATAACCAACCTTTAGTTCCTTTAGGATATCCTACAAATGTGCATACTTCCGACTTCGCTTCCAACTTATCCGTCTTAACCTTGAGCACATGTGCTGGATAACCCCAAATGTGTAAATGTTGTAGACTAGGCTTTCGCCCAGACCACAATTCCTGGGGAGTCGTAGGTATAGACTTAGATGGTACGAGATTTAGTATGTACATTGCAGTATCCAAAGCATATCCCCAAAAGGATATAGGTAATCTTGAGAAACTCAGCATAGACCTAATCATATCTATAAGAGTCCGGTTCCTTCTTTCTGCTACTCCATTCTGTTGAGGCATACCAGGAGCAGACAACTGGGATAAAATCCCATTTTCTGATAAGTAATCCATAAAGTCAGCAGAGAGATATTCCCCTCCTCGATCTGATCGAAGAGTCTTGATACTCTTACCTAATTGCTTTTCCGCTTCCGGTCGAAATTCTTTGAACTTTTCAAAAGCTTCGGACTTGCGGTGCATAAGGTATATGTAACCGTATCTTGAGTAATCATATGTGAAAGTGATGAAGTACTCATATCCTCCTCTGGCCCTGACATTAATGGGTCCGCAGACATCAGTATGCACTAATTCCAATAAATCTTTGGCCCTATTACCCTTAGCTGAAAAGGGTCTTTTTGTCATTTTACCTTCCAAACAGGACTCACAGATAGGCATTGGTTCTACCACCAATGAAGGTAAGATACCATCTTTCACTAGCCTCTCAATCCTGTTAAGGTTTATATGACCTAGCCTCAGGTGCCAAAGTTTTGTTGGATTAGATGAAGGTGACTTTCTCTTTAATGATGATCTACTAATTGTTTCAGTATCATGTATCTCATACATCGTAGGAGTTAACAAATAAAGTCCATTGGTTACCTTGCCAGAACATATGAAAGTACCATTCCTCTTTATGACAACTTCAGTACCAAAAGTAATAGAATAACCTTTATTCACCAAACTAGAAACCGAAATTAAATTCCGCCTTAAAGACGGTACATATAATGTTTCTGACAAAACCAATTTATTATTTGAAAAACATAAAGTAATGACTCCCATTGAAACAGCCTCCGCCTTAGCGTCAGATCTTAAGTTGACAATGATTTCTCCATCATTGAGCCTCCTGGTTTCCCTGAACCCCTGCAACGTATTACATATGTGATTAGTTGCCCCGGAATCCACACACCAGGATTCTGAAGTACCAGTTGGAAAACTAACTTCAAATATAAGTGACTCAATCATACCAGGGGTCTTTTTCTTAGACAGATATTCTGGACAATTCCTCTTCCAATGTCCTGTCTTACCACAATGGAAACACTTTCCTTTTTTCCCTGAACCCTTAGCTTTAGCCACGCCACCAGTTGGACCATTCTCCACCTTAGGACCCTTTGGAACTGATTTCTTTTTGCCTTTCCGCCCTTTGCCTTTCGGCTTGGACTTGGCATCTAACTTTTCTATCATTAAGGCAGTTGGTTTCTTCTTCATAATCCCTTCAGTTGCTACCAGCTGACTAGATAGCTCAGCCAGAGTTAGATTCATTTTATTCATATTATAATTGACCTTGAAATTGTTGAATGACTCTGGTAGTGACTCAAGGATTATGTCAATCTGTGATTCTACATCAATCGCAGCTCCCAGTACATCTAACTCATTTAATGAGTCCATCATCTTCAACATGTGTTCCTGTACTGATGTACCTTCAGCCATCTTGGTGCTAATGAGCACCCTCATGGCTGCCTGCCTAGCAGGTCTGCCTTGTTCTGCAAACATCTCCTTTAAGTTCGATATCATATCATATGCAGTCTTATAAGATTGATGTTGATGTTGCAGCACACTAGACATTGATGCCAGAATGTAACATCGGGCCATCTCATCGTCTTTGGCCCATTTGGTGTAAAGGTCCCTTTCTGCTTCTGATGCATCTGGGCCAGGCTCTTCAAGGGGGTTTTTGGTGAGGACATATTTATATCCTGAAGCTGTCAGGACAATATCCAGGTTCCGTTTCCAGTCTATATAGTTGGATCCCACCAACTTATTCTGGTTGAGGATGGTCGCAAGTGGATTGAAAGTATTCGAATTCATGCTTGTAATACTGTAGCACATAACCACATTCAATTAATGAATTTAAATGACATTAGGGTTTAGTATTCTACCAAATTTATGTGGGAATCCTCATAACCACAAAATTCAGAATACATCGGAATCCCAATCCTGCGGGGTATCCTCCTTGGGGAGTGCGAATACCTCCTAGACTGGTGCGGATCAAAGTTGGTCAAAATTGGGATTAAGACTAACTATCTATGATCCCCTTCATACATTACTATCTAAGTATCTCATACCAAATAATGTATGACTCCCGATTAGCTTCGGTTTCTAAAATACATGAGGCAAATCCTTGGGGATACTACATCATTATTTTAGTTAAGTGTGACCCACCAACTAGCATTGCATGACAACCGTTGTGGGTAGCTCCTCCTTGGGGAGTGGGCTCTCACCCCGTCTCATCAACACTATCCATAGGAGATCCATATCCAGTATCCAGATAAATACAAGCCCTCCGTGGGGAATGGCCATTCTCAAAATGGCGCGAGGCTAATACTTTCCTTACAATGGACCTATGGTGGAAAACCATGGGGATTTATATATATATATATATAGAAATGCCCCGCTCCCACTTAATATTTTAGAGTTGAGGATTTCCTTATAGGTGTATGGGTCCATCAAATTTAGGTATATATTCATCTCATGATAAGACCAATAATTGGTTCCAAGTCAAGTTATTTTAAGGAAAGTCCAGTTTCTAAAATTAGTGTTACCAATAGATCCATCTCATGGGCCCACCAACTCTAATTAGAACTCTTTCCAAAAATTAATTTGATTTGACCAATTTTGGAATTTGCTATGTTTGGTTCAGATATGGAAATACTCTAAAATAAGCATTCATCCATAAATAGAAAGTGCTATAACAAAAGACTAGTCCTCTCCTCCACATGACCCAGGCAGAAAAGACTTCTTGGACTTCTAGACTTTCCAAAACTTTGGGATTCCTCAAACTCTTTGGGCATCTCCAAAAGACCTTTTGATAATCTTCAAACTCTTTGATTAGGAGTCCAGCTTCTCTTTCGTTCTTTGTTTCGGACATCTCCAGAATTTACAAATTTTAAAAATACATAAATTCCTATGTCTCTATAATGAGACTTACATGGTAGTCTAAACATGGAAATAAAAGGGCTATAGGGAAATTCACCATGCCTTGCCCTTTCACGGGAAACCAAGGAGACCATGATGCCCTTTACACTTAGCCACAAATAAACCAATAATTAAAAGGAAAGAAAAACATGTGGGCCATATGGAGAGGACATTATCACTTGCAAGTTAGTATCTCATACAACAAAGCATCTCACAAAACCAGGTTGCCAAACCATAATGGAAAAACAAGATGCCAAATATTTTGCCACCACGATACAAGATCCCTTACGCAACGGGGGTTCGGGGGCAGCGCCCCCGGCGGGGTTCCAAGGGGCAGCGCCCCTGGCGGGGGCTCGGGGGCAGCGTCCCTGAAAAAAAAAAACAACAACTCAGACCAAGAACAAGATGATTCTGCCTAGGTTCGGCTAGCCGATCTGGTCCCTACGGTTAGCCAACAGACCTCTACAGCCATAGTGGTCTGTTTGACTAACCGACCTGACGAACCCAGAAATTTGGGTTCTTTTTCAAATTCGGCTCCTGCTGTACTCAATCACCTCTAATGATCTCAGTATGCTTCTAATGGTATCTTATCATCCTCCTATCATGATTAAAACCTTTTGTGACTTTCAAACATGTATCTACTACAAAAGCAAGCAAACCCAATAAACACTGATCCTATCATAGCCCTTGCTCTATCCTCTTCACATTTCATGCAAAGATTAGAATAAGATTACTGATCTAACATGATTAGAGATGAGGTATGGCTCTGATACCAATTTTGGAAGTAGGTGGGTCTCGTGGATAGATTTTCAAAACTTTTAACCCACTTGACACAGGGATCAACTATCCATAAAACCAAAACTCAATCCAGGATGCATAACCCTCAATCTCGTGACCATGTACAGTAAATATTATACCAGCACTAAACATCCATAATAATCTACGACATGCAAGAAGTAGATCATACCTTTGGAGATCCGCAGTGCTCTAATGGATTTCTTCAACACCTCTTAGCCTTCCACGCTATGACCCGAATTGGATTTCTTCTCTCAAGAAGAACGGTGGAATCTTCAGGAGAAATCCCAACTCGAAACTCCAAGGAACTAGAAGAGAGAAGGAGAGAGAAACTCGTGCAACTCTTGCACCAAAGGGTTTTGGGCGTGAGGGAGAGTCTTATTGGACGTCCAAGAGATTTTATAAACTTTCAAATCTCTCCCATGTCTAATTGAAATAGAAGTCTTACTTCCAAAGCAATTAGCAGCTTTCTCCTTTCCAAACTCTTATTTCTAGAGTTCAAGTCGGACTAGTGTTTTCCAATAACTTGGGCTAGCGTGGGGACCACTAGGGATTCCTTAGAAAGCTGGCTCCAACTGGAACACCCCGACCTCACATCTCATGTGCTATCCGGGCCCTCAGTTAATTGTAAATAACACCACTATATAAATGCAATTGCACTCCAGTCTTATGAATAAATTACAATGAAGACCCTAAACTTCCCAATTACCACAAGTAGACCCCTCTATCAATATCCGTGGATCAATTGGAATAAATCCGTCTCTTCCAATCTAAGTTCCACATCTTATTATCCTTGAGCCCCAATTAATTACAGTAATCATTAGTACCATCCAATTAACTCTTAATTGAGATGGGTGCGCACTTACTAATGACAAATCCAATAATTGGCACAAGGGGATAATAGAGATAGATTCCATCTTGATCATTCAACGTTCCCACAGTTCTACTATCACATACCCAAGACACCGAGGTGTTAACCTACAGTCGGCCTCACTCATTGGTGACTCAAAGCAAATGAGTAGATAGAAACTTGAGTTCTTCAATGTCTCAGGATTAAAAGCCTATTACTAGGGAATTATGAGAGCATACCTTATTATTGAGACGGAATTCCATAAGGTGCATCCCATGGTCCTTCAATACATCCATTGTACTAGCACCGTGATCCAGAATCTTACATTCTGATGATCGAGACAAATCACACTATCTCATAGTGATCAAAGTGCTGCAACCTTATCAAATGAGATGCCTAATCTCATTACTGGTTGTGAAGCTATTTTAAGTATAATATTTGTGACATATATCTCCCGCGTGTGGATCTCATCCATGCACATATATCACATCTAATATACTAATGGGATCCGGTTCAACTCATGAACCAATATGTCATACGTATTGGTCATGTGCATGAAGTGGTAAAATAACATTCATCTCATAAAAGTAAAGCATGATTTTATTGATAAATAAAGAAATTAATCAATTTATTACATCAACTGATGGATTGAGTCCACAAAAACTAACACCATCCGGGAACCCTATCATTACCCCCCCAAGGACAAATGATCTCTGATTCCGTTTATATGCTTATTAGCAATATAATTAAACATTTTGTTGGAAATTATATGAATGTAGAAGAAAAATTAAAAACTCATTTAATTAATTTATCATGTCCAACATTATCTGATTTTCGTTGGTATAAAGATGTTTTCTTATCAAAACTTTATACAATTGATTCAAGCAATTCCGAATTCTGGAAAGAAAAATTTATATCAGGTCTTCCTAAACTTTTTGCAGAAAAGGTTAGAGAAAAATTAATGTCCGAAAATTATGGAAATTTAAATTGTGATATGTATACATATGGAGATTTAATCCAAAAAATTAATAAAGTCGGATTTTCATTATGTAATGAAATCAAACTCAGACGGCAAATTGAAAATCAAAAAAGTATCAGCAAATATGAGCTTGGAGACTTTTGTTATCAATTTGGCATGTAGCCATTAATTAGTCCTTCGAGCCAAAAGAAAAAGAACAATTTAAAAAGAAATTACCAACAAAGAAAATCTAAACAATTTGCAACACCACGATATTATATGCCCTCACAAAGATATCATAAAAAATCCTTTCATCGCAATCCTTATAAAGAAACAAACAAATCTTTTATAAAAGAAAAACCATCTTCTTCTTACCATAAACAAAAACAAAAAGAAATACAGTGCTATAATTGCAAAGAAAAAGGCCATATAGCCCCTGATTACCCACAATTAAAGGTTAAAACCGAAAAGGAATTAAAAACTATTTTAAAAGGATCCTCAGTAACATCAGATACGGACAATTCTTCTGATACATGTCATTGCAAAATATTTGATAGTGAAATTCAGTATGAATCCACTTCTTCTTCTTTATCCGTAAACATGTTCTCTGCTCCTGAAGAATTGGTACTAGAAATGTTTAAAGATCTTAAAGATGAAGAATTAAAAAATAAATATTTCGAAAAATTCCAGACTATAAATAAAGGCAATAAAAAAGGAAAAGCTACTATACATACTTTACCTGAACAATTTAGTATTAAAACTGTTTTAGACAGATTAAGAGAACAAAATGTTCCTCCTCACCTGACAATTCCAGACCTTAATAAAGAAATTAATAATCAAAAGCAAGAAATAAATTTCTTAAAACAAAACTTAATTGAACTTCAAGACCTCAAACAAAGAGTTGAGAATGTTGAATTTCACATACTAAAAACTTATCAAGAAAATAATGGAAAAATTGAAAATGACGAAGACTATAATGACATTGAAAATCAAAAAAACTTTGATGACAGCTTAAAAATTTTAATAAATTCTTTATCCAAAAATCTATTTAAAAAATGGAATACCCAAGTCACAATTCAGATCAAAAAATTCTCTATTAAGACCCTGTGCTTACTTGATAGTGGCGCAGATGTCAATGTCATAAGGGAAGGATTAATCCCAAGAAAATATTATCTAAAAACAAAAAATAAACTCAATCTAGCTACGGCTAATAAAAAAACTCCTTATGAAATACAAATTAAATGATGTTTATGTCTGTAAAAACGAAATACACATAAAGACAAATTTCTTTCTAGGAAAGGATTTAAACAATGATGTTGTCTTTGGAAATCCTTTTCTACAAATGTTACAGCCTTTTCAAATTGATTCTACAGGCCTTAAAACTGTCATTAATAATAAAGAATTAATTTTTGAATTTGAATAATTAAATCCAGTCTCAAATAAAATAAATCATCCCTCAGCTGACTTCATTTCAAATTTTGCCATGTAATCCAGATTTTCAGTTTTAGTTCACATTCTTATCCAGGGCTCCTTTGTCATTATGGCGTTAAGCTCTAGCAAAAGCAAAGCCCATTTTCTTGAATCCAGCTCTTCCTCCAGACCAACATCCCAACAAATATCCATTCCTTTTTCAATCCAGGAGTATCCATCACCTCTCAAGAACTTATCAATGCTCATTGGAGTGCTATCCTTTCCAATAAAAGAAAAAATTCTAGAAAAACCTTATCCAAAATTGTAACCCATATCAAGGATTTAGAAACCCAAATTCTAATGTGTCATAACATCCATCAAAGAGCTCTGTTATCTACTTATGCTGATGAAAAAACATCCAGAATCAACCTCCTGGAAAAGGTTAACACAACCCTTCCAGATGATCTTGTTGCAAGGATAATAGAAAAAACTCTTTCTTGTCAGATCAAGGAGCGCTTAACCTTCAAAGCGCAATATATCAGCTGGGCAACTGGTTTTCCCAAGTTGTTCCTGCCATCACATGCAGTAGACATCTCTTATATTGAGCAAGGCCTAGTCCAAAGATTTTCTTTATCCAGAGATGATTTTGAATTAATACAGCAACTCCCTGCAATTGTGCGCCATGCCCTTTGCAGTCTTGGAGTCACAAACAAACAGCTTCTTATCATAATTTCATCAAGTTTGGGAGAAAGATCTGAAATACGGTTTTATCAGCCTTATCAATTATGGAGCATCATGCAGTTTGAAGAAGGAGATTTAATTTGCAAGAAATGCAGTTCTTCTTTACATGATCACGAACATTTTCGTTTTAATTATCCACCTCATTGGTATGAATCTCATGAAGTTACTACAAGAGCATATAGCCTAGAACGTCTCCAACAATATGATCCAGCCTCTGATCAGTATCAAAGATTTCTCAATCTAAGAGGACATCTTGAATTTGCAAGCACATATCGATATGTTTGGTGTGACAGTCGTCGAGTAGTTTGCATTGCTGACGGCCTTGTAGAACAAACTACAGTCATACAGCATCCTTCTAAATCTGGACATAATGAATTAAACCAAATCCTCAATGCCTATGAAGATATTTCTTTTGACATTTCTGAAAAGTCTCATGAAGCGTTAATCCAGTTATTTCATGGAGAAATGCAAAATAATAATTGGACTGATGAAGATAAAAATGAAGATAAAGAGGATGAATAAATGAAAGAATCCATGCCCGAATAAAGCTTCCGATATTGACACCTGTTATCCAGTGAAATAATTACTGCATCCGCATCTTCCAAAAAAATAATTACTGCATCCTTATTTTCCAGAAGAAGACCACGTGGTGCACTTATCTAAAGTTCCATCACCACCATTGCCATAAAGCGTCTTTATCTATAAAGTACAAAACAAGGACATCCTTATTCATGAAGATAGGAAGCTTACCACGGCTCAAAGGCTCTTATTCAAAGAAAAAGTCAACAATTGCGGCTTGCTCTATAAAGTTATCCAATAACCACTACTGGTACTAACATGCATATCCATAACCGTACGAAAACGTAACACGTATGCCATCTTGCCACTTCAATTCAGACTCATGGAATTCAACGCCAGCAACACTACATGCAGCAGCTTCTCAGCATACAGTAAATGAAATGTAAAAACATTTGAAATAAAGTTGTAATGAATTGTAAATTAAGTTTGAAATTACTATAAAGAGGCATGTCCAGCTGCTTGTCAAGGCAATAGTTGGAAACCAGTCCTATCCAAAAATTCAGCCCATCCATCTCTTCGCATACCCCCTCCACCCTTCCGTCCCATTTTGGTATCAGAGCCAAGTTGTCCCCCGGCAGTGCGTCATCAAGTCCACTTGTAATCAGTCTTCATTGTTATCAATAAAGTTTCTTTGTGAGTATTTCTTCACTTATTTTTGTTATGATGTGTTTCACTGTTGTTGTTTAAGGAATTGCTGATTCAGAAGTAAGAGAGACAAAAGTCTTAATACTTAGTTGTGTGTTTGTTATTATTGAGAAATTTTAATCATATTCCGCCCGGAGCGCAGAGGTAGCCATTGTTATCACCGTTGTTAAGCCGTGTGAAGGCGTTTTAAGGCGTGTTGTTGGTGTGTAAATCCTCAAAGCGTTAGATACTCGTGGTGGATTTGGTTAAAATAACTCGGTAATACAAATTATGGCTAAGCTTATTAAGAAGCTTGTACTTTCTTATTCCTTGTCATCAAATTCCTTATCTTCTATGTCTATTAAAAATAGTGAAGAAATTAGCTATGATGATTTAGATCAAGTTATTTGTGACTGGACAATTCCAACTGTTCAAAAACATGAAGTTTATAAAGTGGGAAGTTTTCAATTAAAATCAAGTTACAAAATAAAAACTATTGAACGAACGAAATCCATTACTAGTAATATTCAGCATCTTTCTTTAATTAAGCCGCATGAAATAAAAGAATATGCTAAAACATATAATTATATCCATTTTGGCTTGGTGCAAGTTGCTCTAAAGCCTTTAACAAGACTTGGACTTAGAACAGAAGCTCTCATCTATGTCCAAGATACAAGACATAAAAATTTCAATGATTCATTAATAGGAATGGTTGAATTAAGTTTGGCTAATGGCCCTACTTTCTTCAACTGTTTTCCCAATTTCTCTGTTTCTCTCACAGATCCAGGTGCACATGAAGCCCTCACTTTAGCCATCCAGACAAAAGGTTTTGATATGAATCCTCATAATCAAAATCTCGCTCTTGCTTATAGAGTTTATTATAAACTCATGAATTCAGTAGTCCCAGGCATATCCTATTCAAATCAAGCTAAAGGTATGACTACCTTATTCCAAACCGATTCAAAAAATAAAGTTAATATTCCCAAACTCATACAGTGGAATGATATCAATTTATCTGGTAAATGGCTTTTAGAAAATGCTCAACCAAAAAAATCTAAAGAAAATGAAGACATAGAAACAATAATTGAACATGAAGATGGAAGTGTTGAAATAACTTTCCAAACAGATTTTTGACATACAACTCCTACAGTTTATCAACCTTCTAAAAAGTCTTATTCTCATCGTCCTTCTGTTGTAGGCTCTTCCATACAGGAGCCACCTCATATAGATTTGAGGCCTACAGGACTCGTTTATCCTTCTTATAAGGCTTCTCCATCCCATACATACAATCCTTAAGAATCCGATTTTAATATAAATGTTCTTGAAAGTTTTGAAGTTGATAAAGAAATGTTAAAAAAGAATTTAGCCGCTCATCCTTTGACAAAATCGTTCTTTAAATATATTTCGCCAGAACATAAAGACTTCTTAAAATAAAAATGGTACAAATATATGTATGATAATGAAAGAAACATTTATTTCTTTGATTGGCTTAATTAGCCATGAAGAAAAGGTATAATATTGAAGATTTATCCATAAATATGATAACAAAATTAAGTTCATCATGGATTATAGCTTTAACCAGTTATTCTCCCCAAAGAACTGAAGAATCTATACATCCTCCTCCACATCAAATCATTTATAAAGATACTTCAGCCGTACCCATAAAAGATGTGGCAAAAATCCAAGGAGATAAAGGTAAATCTGACTTTGTTTACAAATCAGACTTATGTCATGTTTTAGAACAAAATAATTATACAAATATCAACCATCATACTATTGGTCAACAAACCAATAGAATTGAAGATAAAGTGGAAACTATTTTCAAAATCCATGAAGCATCCTCTTCTCAAAAAGTAATTAAGACACAAACTTTAGGTTTTCAGGGTGAAATCCTAAGGGATATAAAGTTAAAAAAGAAACCTTTAAAATTTTCTGATGAACTCATAAATCAATTATCACATAGTTTTACTAATATAAAACTTCAAGAAAATAAAGATCAAAAAGCTGAAAATTCTATAAATTTTTAGGCTCAACTTCTAAAAATTCTAATTCTGGCTCCGATTCCGAAGCCATAGATTCTGAAGAAAATTCTCAAGAAGAACATCAAGATGATCAAAACCATCAAGACTCTCTACAACTCAATAAAATATTTAAAAGACAAAAACCAATTGTTACTACAGTTAAAACAAGAAATTATTATCCACGACCGACTCCAGTTGATCTTCAATTCGAAGAACAAGCTACTTTAAATGGTCTTAAATTTGAAAGCTCATCAATATGTGAATGGAGTGTAGACAGATTATCTGAATATCAAATCATCCAAGTAAGCCAGCAAATGATGATATATGCTTCTACTATCATAGCTGCCAGTAATGATCACAAAAATGTAGCAAATGCAGATGTCCTTGGATTTACTGGACAATTAAATGGCTGGTGGGAAAAATATTTATCAGATATAGAAAGACAAGTTATTCTAAATGCAGTAAAAAGAGATCCATCTGGAAATCCTATCATTACCACTCAAGGACAAATGATCCCCGATTCCGTTTATACGCTTATTAGCAATATAATTAAACATTTTGTTGGAAATTATATGAATGTAGAAGAAAAATTAAAAACACAATTAATTAATTTATCATGCCCAACATTATCTGATTTTCGTTGGTATAAAGAAGTTTTCTTATCAAAACTTTATACAATTGATTCAAGCAATTCAGAATTTTGAAAGTAAAAATTTATATCGGGTCTTCCTAAACTTTTTGCAGAAAAGGTTAGAGAAGAATTGATATCCGAAAATTATGAAAATTTGAATTATGCTATGTATACATATGGAGATTTAATCCAAAAAATTAATAAAGTTGGATTTTAATTGTGCAATGAATCAAACTCAAACGGAAAATTGAAAATAAAAAAAGAATCAATAAATATGAACTTGGTGATTTCTGTTATCAATTTGGCATGGAGCCATTAATTAGTCCTTCGAGCCAAAAGAAAAAGAATAATTTAAAAAGAAATTACCAACAAAAAAACTCTAAACAATTTGCAACACCACGATATTATATGCCCTCACGAAGATATCGTAAAAAATCCTTTCATCACAATCCTTACAATGAAACAAACAAATCTTTTACAAAAGAAAAACCATCTTCTTCTTACCATAAACAAAAACAAAAAGAAATACAGTGCTATAATTGCAAAGAAAAAGGCCATATAGCCCCTGATTGCCCACAATTAAAGGTTAAAACCGAAAAAGAATTAAAAACTATTTTAAAAGGATCCTCGTAACATCAGATATAGACAATTCTTCGATACATGTCATTGCAAAATATTTGATAATGATATTCAGTATGAATCTGCCTCTTCTTTTTTATCCTTAAACATGCTCTCTGCCCCAGAGGAATTGGTATTAGAAATGTTTAAAGATCTTAAAGATGAAGAATCAAAAAATAAATATTTTGAAAAAATCTAGATTATAAATAAAGGCAATAAAAAAGGAAAAGCTACAATACATACTTTACCTGAACAATTTAGTAGTAAAACTGCACTAGACAGATTACGAGAACAAAATGTTTCTCCTCACCTGACAATTCCTGACCTTCATAAAGAAATTAATAATCAAAGGCAAGAAATAAATTTCTTAAAACAAACCTTAATTGAACTTCAAGGCCTCAAACAAAGAGTTGAGAATCTTGTATTTCACATACTAAAAACTTATCAAGAAAATAATGGAAAAATTGAAAATGTCGAAGACTATAATGACATTGAAAATCAAGAAAACTTTGATGACAGTTTAAAAAATTTCATAAATTCTTTATCCAGAAATCCATTTTAAAAGTGGAAAACCCAAGTCACAATTCAGATCAAAAAATTATCTATTAAGACCCTGTGCTTACTTGATAGTGGCGCAGATGTCAATGTCATAAGGGAAGGATTAATCCCGAGAAAATATTATCTAAAAACAAAAAATAAACTCAATCTAGCTACAGCTAATAAAAAACTCCTTATGAAATACAAATTAAATGATGTTTATGTCTGTAAAAACGAAATACATATAAAGACAAATTTCTTTCTAGGAAAGGATTTAAACAATGATGTTGTCCTTGGAAATCCTTTTCTACAAATGTTACAGCCTTTTCAAATTGATTCTACAGGCCTTAAAACTGTCATAAATAATAAAGAATTAATTTTTGAATTTGAATAATTAAATCCAGTCTCAAATAAAATACATCATCCCTCTGATGACTTCATTTCAAATTTTGCCATGTAATCCAGATTTTCAGTTTTAGTTCACATTCTTATCCAGGGTTCCTTTGTCATAATGGCATCAAGCTCTAGCAAAAGCAAAGCCCCTCTTCTTGAATCCAGCTCTTCCTCCAGACCAACATCCCAACAAATATCCATTCCTTTTTTCAATCCAGGAGTATCCATCACCTCTCAAACACTCATCAATGCTCATTGGAGTGCTATCCTTTCCAATAATAGAAAAAATACTAGAAAAACCTTATCCAAAATTGTAACCCATATCAAGGATTTAGAAACCCAAATTCTAATGTGTCATAACATCCATCAAAGAGCTCTGTTATCTACTTATGCTGATGAAAAAACATCCAGAATCAACCTCCTGGAAAAGGTTAACACAACCCTTCCAGATGATCTTGTTGCAAGGATAATAGAAAAAACTCTTTCTTGTCAGATCAAGGAGCGCTTAACCTTCAAAGCGCAATATATCAGCTGGGCAACTGGTTTTCCCAAGTTGTTCCTGCCATCACATGCAGTAGACATCTCTTATATTGAGCAAGGCCTAGTCCAAAGATTTTCTTTATCCAGAGATGATTTTGAATTAATACAGCAACTCCCTGCAATTGTGCGCCATGCCCTTCGTAGCCTTGGAGTCACAAACAAACAGCTTCTTATCACAATTTCATCAAGTTTGGGAGAAAGATCTGAAATACGGTTTTATTAGCCTTATCAATTATGGAGCATCATGCAGTTTGAAGAAGGAGATTTAATTTGCAAGAAATGCAGTTCTTCTTTACATGATCATGAACATCTTCTTTTTAATTATCCACCGCAATGGTATGAATCTCATGAAGTTGCTATAAGAGCATATGGCCTAGAACGTCTCCAGCAATACGATCCAGCCTCTGATCAGTATCAAAGATTTCTCAATCTAAGAGGACATCTTGAATTTGCAAGCACATATCGATATGTTTGGTGTGACAGTCGGCGAGTAGTTTGCATTGCTGACGACCTTGCAGAGCAAACTACAGTCATACAGCATCCTTCTAAATCTGGACATAATGAATTAAATCAAATCCTCAATGCCTATGAAGATATTTCTTTTGACATTACTGAAAAGTCTCGTGAAGTTTTAATCCAGTTATTTCATGGAGAAATACAAAATAATAACTGGACTGATGAAGATAAAGATGTAGATAAAGAGGATGAATAAATGAAAGAATCCATGCCCGAATAAAGCTTCCGATATTGACACCTGTTATCCAGTGAAATAATTACTGCATCCTTATCTTCCAGAAAAAAACCACGTAGTCACGGGTCCACTTATCTAAAGTTCCATCACTACCATTACCATAAAGCGTCTTTATCTATAAAGTACAAAACAAGGACATCCTTATTCATGAAGATAAGAAGCTTACCACGGTTCAAAGGTTCTTATTCAAAGAAAAAGTCAACAATTGCGGCTTGCTCTATGAAGTTATCCAATAACCACTACTGGTGCTAACATGCATATCCATAACCGTAGGGAAACGTAACACGTATGCCATTTTGGCCATTCAATTCAGACTCATGGAATCCAGCACAAGCAACACTACATGCAGCAGCTTCTCAGCATACAGTAAATGAAATGTAAAAACATTTGAAATAAAGTTGTAATGAATTGTAAATTAAGTTTGAAATTACTATAAAGAGGCATGTCCAGCTACTTGTCAAGGCAACAGTTGGAAACCAGTCCTATCCAAAAATTCAGTCCATCTCTTCCCATACACCCTCCACCCTTCCGTCCCATTTTGGTATCAGAGCCAAGTTGGCCCCCGGGAGTGTGTCATCAAATCCACTTGTAATCAGTTTTGATTATCAATAAAGTTGCTTTGTAAGTATTTTTTTACTTATTTTGGTTATGTTGTGCTTTACTGTTGTTATTTAAGGAATTCCTGATTCAGAAGTAAGAGAGTCAAAAGTCTTAATACTTAGTTGTGGGCTTGTTATTATTGAGACATTTTAATCATATTCCGCCCGGAGCGCAGAAGTAGCCATTGTTATCGCTGTTGTTAAGCCGTGTGAAGGCGTTTTAAGGCGTGTTGTTGGTGTGTAAATCCTCAAAGTGTTAGATACTCGTGGTGGATTTGGTTAAAATAACCCGGTAATACAAATTATGGCTAAGCTTATTAAGAAGCTTGTACTTTCTTCTTCCTCATCATCAAATTCCTTATCTTCCATGTCTATTAAAAATAGTGAAGAAATTAGCTATGATGATTTAGATCAAGCTATTTGTGACTGGACAATTCCAACTGTTCAAAAACATGAAATTTATAAAATGGAAAGTTTTTAATTAAAATCAAGTTATAAAATAAAAACTATACAGGAACCACCTCATATAAATTTGAGGCCTATAGGACTTGTTTATCCTTCCTATCAAGCTTCTCCATCTCATATATACAATCCTTCAGAATCTGATTTTAACATAAATGTTCTCGAAAGTTTTGAAGTAGATAAAGATATGTTAAAAAAGAATTTAGCCGCTCATCCTTTGACAAAATCTTTCTTTAAACATATTTCTTCTGAGCATAAAGACTTCTTAAAAGAAAAATGGTACAAATATATGTATGATAATGAAAGAAACATTTATTTCTTTGATTGGCTTAAATTAGCCATGAAGAAAAGAGATAATATTGAAGATTTATCCATAAATATGATAACAAAATTAAGTTCATCATGGATTATAGCTTCAACTAGTTCTTCTCCCCAAAGAACTGAAGAATCTATACATCCACCCCTACATCAAATCATTTATAAAGACACCTCAGCCGTACCCATAAAAGATGTTGCAAAAATCCAAGGAGATAAAGGAAAATTTGACATTGTTTACAAATCAGACTTATGTCATATTTTAGAACAAAATAATTATACAAATATCAACATTCATACTATTGGCCAACAAATCGATAGAATTGAAGATAAAGTAGAAACTATTTTCAAAATCCATAAAGCATCCACTTCTCAAAAAGTAATTAAGACACAAACTTTAGGTTTTCAGGGTGAAATCTTAAGGGATATAAAGTCAGAAAAGAAACCTTTAAAATTTTCTGATGAACTCATAAATCAATTATCACACAGTTTTACTAACATAAAACTTCAAAAAAATAAAGATCAAAAAGCTGAAAAATCTATAAATGTTTTAGGCTCAACTTCTAAAAATTCTAATTCTGGCTCCGATTTCGAAGCCATAGATTCTGAAGAAAATTCTCAAGAGGAACATCAAGATGATCAAAACCATCAAGACTCTCTACAACTCAATAAAATATTTAAAAGACAAAAACCAATTGTTACTACAGCTAAAACAGAAAATTATTATCCACGAACGACTCCAGTTGATCTTTAATTTGAAGAACACGCTACTTTAAATGGTCTTAAATTTGAAAACTCATCGACATATGAATGGAGTGTAGACGGATTATCTGAATATCAAATCATCCAAGTATGCCAGCAAATGATGATATATGCTTCTACTATCATAGCTGCCGGTAATGATCACAAACATGCAGCAAATGCAGTTGTCCTTGGATTTACTGGACAATTAAATGGCTGGTGGGAAAAATATTTATCAGACATAGAAAGACAAGCTATTCTAAATGCAGTAAAAAGATATCCATCTGGAAATCCTATCATTACCCCTCAAGGACAAATGATCCCTGATTCCGTTTATATGCTTATTAGCAATATAATTAAACATTTCGTTGGAAATTATATGAATGCAGAAGAAAAATTAAAAACTCAATTAATTAATTTATCATGCCCAACATTATTTGATTTTCGTTGGTATAAAGATGTTTTCTTATCAAAACTTCATACAATTGATTCAAGCAATTTAGAATTCTGGAAGGAAAAATTTATATCAGGTCTTCCTAAACTTTTTGCAGAAAAGGTTAGAGAAGAATTAATATCCAAAAATTATGGAAATTTGAATTATGCTATGTATACATACAGAGATTTAAACCAAAAAATTAATAAAGTTGGATTTTCATTGTGGAATGAAATCAAACTCAAACAGCAAATTGAAAATAAAAAAAGAATCAGTAAATATGAACTTGGTGATTTCAGTTATCAATTTGGCATGGAGCCATTAATTAGTCCTTCGTGCCATAAGAAAAGGAACAATTTAAAAAGGAATTACCAAAAAAAAAAATCTAAACAATTTGCAACACCACGATATTATATGCCCTCACGAAGATATCATAAAAAATCCTTTCATCGCAATCCTTATAAAGAAACAAACAAATCTTTTACAAAAGAAAAACCATCTTCTTCTTACCATAAACAAAAACAAAAAGAAATATAGTGCTATAATTGCAAAGAAAAAGGCCATATAGCGCCTGATTGTCCACAATTAACGGCTAAAACTGAAAAAGAATTAAAAACTATTTTAAAAGGATCCTCAGTAACATCAGATACAGACAATTCTTCTGATACATGTCATTGTAAAATATTTGATAGTGAAATTCAGTATGAATCTGCCTCTTCTTCTTTATCCTTAACATGCTCTCTGCCCCAAAAGAATTGGTATTAGAAATGTTTAAAGATCTTAAAGATGAAGAATTAAAAAATAAATATTTTCAAAAAATCCAGACTATAAATAAAGGCAATAAAAAAGGAAAAGCTACAATACATACTTTACCTGAACAATTTAGTATTAAAACTATTTTAGACAGATTAAAAGAACAAAATGTTCCTCCTCACTTGACAATTCCAGACTTTCATAAAGAAATTAATAATCAAAGGCAAGAAATAAATTTCTCAAAACAAAACTTAATTGAACTTCACGACCTCAAACAAAGAGTTGAGAATCTTGAATTTCACATACTAAAAACTTATCAAGAAAATAATGGAAAAATTGAAAATGACGAAGACTATAATGACATTGAAAATCAAGAAAACTTTGATGACAGTTTAAAAAATTTCATAAATTCTTTATCTAGAAATCCATTTCAAAAATGGAAAACCCAAGTCACAATTCAGATAAAAAAAATTCTCTATTAAGACCCTGTGCTTACTTGATAGTGGCGCAGATGTCAATGTCATAAGGGAAGCATTAATCTCGAGAAAATATTATCTGAAAAGAAAAAATAAACTCAATCTAGCTACGACTAATAAAAAACTCCATATCAAATACAAATTAAATGATGTTTATGTCTGTAAAAATGAAATACACATAAAGACAAATTTCTTTATAGGAAAGGATTTAAACAATGATTTTATCCTTGGAAATCCTTTTCTACAAATGTTACAGCCTTTTCAAATTGATTCCACAGGCCTTAAAACTATCATAAATAATGAAGAATAAAATTTTGAATTTGAATAATTAAATCCAGTCTCAAATAAAATACATCATCCCTCTGATGACTTCATTTCAAATTTTGCCATGTAATCCAGATTTTCAGTTTTAGTTCACATTCTTATCCAAGGTTCTTTTGTCATTATGGCATCAAGCTCTAGCAAAAGCAAAGCCCCTCTTCTTGAATCCAGCTCTTCCTCCAGACCAACATCCCAACAAATATCCATTCCTTTTTTCAATCCAGGAGTATCCATCACCTCTCAAGAACTTATCAATGCTCATTGGAGTGCTATCCTTTCCAATAATAGAGAAAATACTAGAAAAACCTTATCCAAAATTGTAACCCATATCAAGGATTTAGAAACCCAAATTCTAATGTGTCATAACATCCATCAAAGAGCATTGTTATCTACTTATGCTGATGAAAAAACATCCAGAATCAGCCTCCTGGAAAAGGTTAACACAACCCTTCCAGATGATCTTGCTGCAAGGATAAGAGAAAAAACTCTTTCTTGTCAGATCAAGGAGCGATTAATGTTCAAAGCGCAATATATCAGCTGGGCAACTGGTTTTCCCAAGTTGTTCCTGCCATCACATGCAGTAGACATCTCTTATATCGAGCAAGGCCTAGTCCAAAGATTTTCCTTATCCAAAGATGATTTTGAATTAATACAGCAGCTCCCTGCAATTGTGCGCCATGCCCTTCGCAGCCTTGGAGTCACAAACAGACTGTTAGTTTTTGTGGACTCAATCCATCAGTTGATGTAATAAATTGATTAATTTCTTTATTTATCAATAAAATCATGCTTTACTTTCATGAGATGAATGTTATTTTACTACTTTATGCACATGACCAATACGTATGACATAATGGTTCATGAGTTGAACCGGGTCCCATTAGTATATTAGATGTGATATATGTGCATGGATGAGATCCACACGCGGGAGATATATGTCACAAATCTTATACTTAAATAGCTTCACAACCAGTAATGAGACTGGGCATCTCATTTGATAAGGTTGCAGCACTTTGATCACTATGAGATAGTGTGATTTGTCTCGATCATCAGAATGTAAGATTCTGGATCAATAGTGCCGGTACATTGGATGTATTGAAGGACCATGAGATGCACCTTATGGTATTCCGTCTCAATAATAAGGTATGCTTTCATAATTCCCTAGCAATAGGCCCTCAATCCTGAGACATTGACGAACTCAAGTTTCTATCTATTCATTTGCTTTGAGTCACCAATGAGTGAGGCCGACTATAGGTTAACACCTCGGTGTCTTGGGTATATGGTAGTAGAACTGTGGGAACGTTGAATGATCAAGATGGAATCTATCTCTATTATCCCCTTGTGCCAATTAATGGATTTGTCATTAGTAAGTGCGCACCCATCTCAATTAAGAGTTAATTGGATGGTACTGATGATTACTGTGATTAATTGGGGCTCAAGGATAATAAGATGTGGAACTTAGATTGGAAGAGACGGATTTATTCCAATTGATCCATGGATATTGATAGAGGGGCCTACTTGTGGTAATTGGGAAGTTTAGGGTCTTCATTGTAATTTATTCCTAAGACTGGAGTGCAATTGCATTTATATAGTGGTGTTATTTGCAATTAACTGTGGGCCCGGATTGCACATGAGATGTGGGGTCGCGGTGTTCCAGTTGGAGCCAGCTTTCGAAGGAATCCCTAGTGGTCCCCACGCTAGCCCAAGATATTGGAAAACACTAATCCGACTTGGACTCTAGAAATAAGAGTTTGGAAATGAGAAAGTTGCTAATTGCTTTGGAAGTAAGACTTCTATTTCAATTAGACAAGGGAGAGATTTGGAAGTCTATAAAATATCCTTGGACGTCCAAAAGAGTTCCTCTCACGCCAAAAACCCTTTCGTGCAAGAGTTGCGCGAGTTACTCTCCTCTCCTTTCTTCTAGTTCCTTGGAGTCTCGAGTTGGGAATTTTCTCCTGAAGATTCCACCATTCTTCTCGAGAGAAGAAATTCAATTCGGGGGTCATAGCGTGGAAGGCTAAGAGGTCTTGAAGAAGTCCATTAGAGCACTGCGGGTCTCCAAAGGTATGATCTACTTCTTGCATGTCGTAGGTTGTTTTGGATGTTTAGTGCTGGTATAGTTTTACTGTACATGGTCACGAGATTGAGGGTAACGCATCCTGGATTGGGTTTTGGTCTTATGGATAGTTGATCCCTGTGTCAAGTGGGTCAAAAGTTTTGAAAATCTATCCACGAGACCCACCTACTTCCTACATAGACAGCTTCTTATCACAATTTCATCAAGTTTGAGAGAAAGATCTGAAATACGGTTTTATTAACCTTATCAATTATGGAGCATCATGCAGTTTGAAGAAGGAGATTTAATTTGCAAGAAATGCAATTCTTCTTTACATGATCACGAACATCTTCTTTTTAATTATCCACCTTAATGGTATGAATCTCATGAAATTGCTACAAGAGCATATAGCCTAGAACGTCTCCAGCAATACGATCCAGCCTCTGATCAGTATCAAAGATTTCTCAATCTAAGAGGACATCTTGAATTTGTAAGCACATATCGATATGTTTGGTGTGACGGTGGGCGAGTAGTTTGCATTGCTGACGACCGTGCAGAACAAACTACAGTCATACAGTATCCTTCTAAATATGGACATAATGAATTAAATCAAATCTTCAATGCCTATGAAGATATTTCTTTTGACATTTCGAAAAGTCTCATAAAGCATTAATCCAGTTATTTCATGGAGAAATGCAAAATAATAACTGGACTGATGAAGATAAAGATGAAGATAAAGAGGTTGAATAAATGAAAGAATCTGCGCCCGAATAAAGCTTCCGATATTGACACCTGTTATCCTGTGAAATAACTACTGCATCCTTATCACAAAGCTTCCAGAAGAAGACCACGTAGTCACGTGGTGCACTTATCTAAATTTCCATCACCACCATTGCCATAAAGCGTCTTTATCTAGAAAGTACGAAACAAGGACATCCCTATTTATGAAGATGAGAAGTTTACCATGGTTCAAAGGTTCCTTGAAAAAGAAAAAGTCAACAAATGCGGCTTGCTACGATGCATCAAAAAGGTTATCCAATAAAAACAAGTTTGGATCTCTACTGGTGCTACAATGTATATCCATACCAGTACGGAAACGTAACACATATACTGTCTTGACGATTCAATCCAGACACCTGGAATCCAGTAATAATACCACATGCAGCAGCTTACCAACATACAGTAAATGAAATGTATACACAGAGGAAATTATGTTGTAATGAAATCTAAATTTAGTTTGAACTTACTATAAATAGACATGTCTAGCTCCTTGTCAAGGCAATAGTTGGAAACCAGTCCAAAAATTCAGTCCATCTATCTCTTCCCATATACCCTCCACCCTTCCGTCCCATTTTTGTATCAGAGCCAAGTTGGCCCCCGGGAGTGTGTCATCAAGTCCACATGTAATCAGTCTTTATTGTTATCAATAAAGTAGCTTTGTGAGTATTTCTTCACTTATCTTTGTTATGTTGCGCGATATTGTTGTTGTTTAAGGAATTGCTGATTTAGAAGTAAGAGAGTCAAAAGTCTTAAGACTTAGTTGTGTGTTTATTATTATTGAGAAATTTTAATCATATTCCGCCCGGAGCGCAGAGGTAGCCATTGTTATCACCGTTGTTAAGCCGTGTGACGGCATTTTAAGGCGTGTTGTTGGTGTGCAAATCCTCAAAGCGTTAGATACTCATGGTGGATTTCGTTAAAATAACTTGGTAATACAAATTATGGCTAAGCTTATTAAGAAGCTTGTACTTTCTTCTTCCTCATCACCAAATTCCTTATCTTCCATACAGGATTCCCAAGGATAACATCATTATTTAAATTCTTTCTTAAAAGACAATTGGTTGTTATACACGTCCTATTTTTACAGATATGGACATTATTTACTTTATAGTGAATATGAAGTTTATTATTAGCAGTTGCTAGGCTGAGTTTATTTTTGGTTTTTTTATAATATTTTTTTGGGACTAATCCTTCTCTAATTAAATTAACATCCGCGCCACTATCTAGTAAGCAGAGTGCTTTAATAGAGATAAATATTTTTCCTACCAACCATTTAATTGTCCAGTAAATCCGAGGACAACTGCATTTGCTGCATGTTTGTGATCATTACCGGCAACTATGATAGTAGAAGCATATATCATCATTTACTGGCATACTTGGATGATTTGATATTCAGATAATCCGTCTACACTCCATTTATATATTGATGAGCTTTCAAATTTAAGACCCTTTAAAGTAGCTTGTTCTTCGAATTGAAGATCAACTGGAGTCGGTCGTGGATAATAATTTCTTGTTTTAACTGTAGTAACAATTGGTTTTTGCCTTTTAAATATTTTATTGAGTTGTAGAGAGTCTTGATGGTTTTGATCATCTTGATGTTCCTCTTGAGAATTTTCTTCAGAATCTATGGCTTCGAAATCGAAGCCAGAATTAGAATTTTTAGAAGTTGAGCCTAAAACATTTATAGATTTTTCAGCTTTTTGATCTTTATTTTCTTGAGGTTTTATGTTAGAAAAACTGTGTGATAATTGATTAATGAGTTCATCAGAAAATTTTAAAGGTTTCTTTTTTAACTTTATATCCCTCAGGATTTCACCCTGAAAACCTAAAGTTTGTGTAATACTTACTTTTTGAGAAGAGGATGCTTCATGGATTTTGAAAATAGTTTCTACTTTATCTTCAATTCTATTGGTTTGTTGACCAATAGTATGAAGGTTGATATTTGTATAATTATTTTGTTCTAGAACATGATATAAGTCTGATTTGTAAACAAAGTCAGCTTGTCCTTTATCTCCTTGGATTTTTGCAACATATTTTATGGGTACGGCTGAGGTGTCTTTATAAATAATTTGATGTAGGGGTGGATGTATAGATTCTTCAGTTCTTTGGGGAGAAGAACTGGTTGAAGCTATAATCCATGATGAACTTAATTTTGTTATCATATTTATGGATAAATCTTCAATATTATATCTTTTCTTCATGGCTAATTTAAGCCAATCAAAGAAATAAATGTTTCTTTCATTATCATACATATATTTGTACCATTTTTCTTTTAAGAAGTCTTTATGTTCTGGAGAAATATTTTTAAAGAAAGCTTTTGTCAAAGGATGAGCGGCTAAATTCTTTTTTAACATTTCTTTATCAATTTCAAAGCTTTCAATAACATTTATATTGAAATCAGCTTCTGAGGGATTGTATGTATGAGATGGAGAAGCTTGATAAGAAGGATAAACAAGTCCTGTAGGCCTCAAATTTATATGAGGTGGTTCCTGTATGGAAGATCCTACAACAGAAGGAGGATGACAATAAGACATTTTAGAGGTTTGATAAACTGTAGGAGTTGTATTTCAAAAATCTGTTTGGAAATTTATTTCAACACTTCCATCTTCATGCTCAATTAAGTTTTCAATGTCTTGATTTTCTTTAGATTTTTCTGGTTGAGCATTTTCTGAAAGCCATTTACTTGATAAATTAATATCATTCCATTGGATGAGTTTAGGAATATTAACTTTATTTTTTAAATTGGTTTGGAATAAGGTAGTCATACCTCTGGCTTGATTAGAATAGGCTATGCCTGGAACAACTGAATTCATGAGTTTATAATAAACTCTATAAATGAGGGCGAGATTTTGATTATGAGGATTCATATCAAAACCTTTTGTCTGGATGGTTAAAGTGAGGGCTTCATGTGCACTTGGATCTGTAAAAGAAATAGAGAAATTGGGAAAACAATTGAAGAAAGTAGGGCCATTACCCAAACTTGATTCAACCATTCCTATTAATGAATCACTGAATTTTTTATGTCTTGTATCTTGAATATACATGAGAGCTTCTGTTCTCAGTCCAAGTCTTGTTAGAGGCTTTAGAGCAACTTGCACCAAGCCAAAATGGATATGATTATATGTTTTAGCATATTCTTGTATTTCTTGGGGCTTAATTAAAGAAAGATGCTGAATATTGCTAGTAATGGATTCAGTTCGTTCAATAGTTTTTATTTTATAACTTGATTTTAATTGAAAACTTCCCATTTTATAAACTTCATGTTTTTGAACAGTTGGAATTGTCCAGTCACAAATAACTTGATCTAAATCATCATAGCTAATTTCTTCACTATTTTTAATAGACATGGAAGATAAGGAATTTGATGATGAGGAAGAAGAAAGTACAAGCTTCTTGATAAGCTTAGTCATAATTTCTATTATCGTGTTATTTTAACCAAATCCACCACGAGTATCTAACGGTTTGAGGATTTACACACCAACAACACGCCTTAAAACGCCTTCACATGGCTTAACAATGGGGATAACAATGGCTACCTCTGCGCCCCGGGCGGAATATGATTAAAATTTCTTAATAATAACAAACACACAACTAAGTATTAAGACTTTTGAGTCTCTTACTTCTGAATCAACAATTCCTTAAACAACAACAGTAAAGCACAACGTAACCAAAATAAGTGAAGAAATACTCACATAGCAACTTTATTAATAATCAAAACTGATTACAAGTGGACTTGATGGCGCACTCTCGGGGGCCAACTTGGCTCTGATACCAAAATGGGATGGAAGGGTGGAGGGTGTATGGGAAGAGATGGATGGACTGAATTTTTGGACTGGTTTCCAACTGTTGGATTTACACATAGCCAGATGTGTCTATTTATAGTGACTCTAAACTGAATTTACATTTCATTTCACTTGGATTGCATTTGCATTTACATTTCATTTGCTATTCATGCTCACGCTGAATTTAATGTTCGATACTGTAAGACTGCTTGCATGATTCTTCTTTTTTGCTGTAGAATATCCATGGTACTGCATGTGGCACTCTCTTGAAGTATAACTTCACAAGCTTTTGACACGTGTTCACGTGTTTGCATCGGAGATGAAATGTTTTTGTCTTCATACTTGATAATTTTCCCATATCTTGTACTTTCTTCAGGTTTTACTCTTTACTTTATACAAAAGGAGCTTTTGATGTTGGCTTTAGCCACTTTTGTGAGTCCTTTTTTTTGAATATTTAATGCTTTATGAAGTCGAGATGAAAAGTGCCGATAAGTCCCGAGGCAACACGTGGTTGCTTTTGTCGGTATCACATGGCCTTAGTCTCGGGACGGGAACTTGCTTGATAAGGATGCATTAAACAATTGTCGAGGCTTTGTTTTTTTCCTTTTCTTCGGATAGAGATGAATGCTTCATTATCACTTTTTGTCTCTTCGCATCTGTATCTGCTTCAGGAGCAATATTTTCAAAGGGTTTATCATTAGCCCAAAGATGATATAACTGTTGACCGAAGCTTAATGGCGAGTTTTCAGAGGATCTTTCTTTTTGTATTTGTTTCATAATTTCTTTTTGGAGATCTTTTTTGAGCTGAAGTAGATCTGCCGCTGCAAGAAGTGCAGAAGTGGAAGTTGAACATGAATTTTTCTGTTTGTCTGGATTGCTTGTTGGAGAAGGCCGTTCTTTCTCTTTTTCTGGAGTTCTGAGAATTTCCGAAAAGGATGGCTTTATAGCTTGATCAGCAGATTATTGTTTTAGGATTGTGGTATAATCAAATTGATGCCAAAATTTGATATACAAGACTCTGGATAGAACCGGTGGACTGAAGTCCATTTCTTTATAAAAATTCCATTTCAAGATCCATGGGATTTCATGCTTGCAATAAAATTGCATGGTGATATAAGGTTCTGTTGCAAGCTGTAGATATTGGTAGAGGTTTTTTTCTTCTGATTTGAGAGAGGCTTTAGATGATATTGAATAGGATTCAAAAATAGGGAGAAGAGCTTGAGGAAGAAGATCTTTAGTGGCTCCGAATGGTATCCAAAATTGTGTAAAAAACCACATGGGTATTTTATGGAAGTTGGATTTAAACCGAATAAACCAGGAATGCTGGAAGGATGAATTTTGATAATAGAGAATAGCTTCCCAAGCGGAAATATAGTCATAATAATTAAAAATGAGGTCTGAATCAATTCTTTGAGGCATATGAAGAGGTTGTCCCCAGTCATCTGCAGATAGGATATGCATAATCTTGATTTTTGAATATAGGATGTTAATATGGGATGGTAAAGCGTTTAAATATGAGTTTTTAGAACCATCAGTATGGTCAATAGTGCAGCTGCCAGTTCGGATAAGGATTTGCTCATATGTTTTATAATCAAGGGGTTGAAAAAAGAAATGGTCGGGAGTGAATAGGGTCTGGATAATATGTTCCATAGGAAAGGTTTCTGTATAAAATGTGTCATCTAAAGTAAACGTTCTTAATGGTGGTTTTAGGATAAAATATTGGTTTTGAGACGCTTGAGGTTTTCTGGATGTAGAGCTTGATGGGTTTTGAAATTAAGGGATATTAGAATTATGGGTTGTACCCCATCTTTCAAGATAATTGCCACTGGGTTTTCTGGATATAGGTGGATAAGCTTTATCCGTAAGGGACCTAAAACATTCTTTTGTCCCTGTAAAAACTCACGAGATAAAAAGTCAGGAAGGGAATTATTTTTGCCTGCAATATACTCAATGTCAAAATCAAATATAGCTAATAAAGCTTGCCAGCGAGCAAAAAATTGCTTAGCAGCAAGATTTTTAACATCTTTTTCTAAAATTTCTTTAGCAGATTTGCAATCTATTCTTAATAAGAATTTTTTATTTAATAAATCACTTTGGAACTTCATTATACTATTTACTATAGAGGGGATTTCTTTTTTAATAGTTGAATAATTCTGTTGTGTGGATGTCCATGTTCTAGAAGTGAAACGAATGATTTCTTCTGTTCCAAGAGCATTTTGTTAGAGGAGAATTCCACCAAAACCTACGTCAGAGGCATCGGTTTGAACTATTTTTAATAAATTTGGATGAAGGATAGTTAAACAAGGAAAATTTTGGACTTTTTGCTTCATAGTTTGGACAGCTTTGTATGGGCAGGTGACCATTCTATCGGATTTTTTTACTAATCGGAGTTGTAATAATTTTCTTTCCTTGACAAGATCTTTATAAAAATCTGAGACGTAATTAAGGCATCCAAGAAAACGTTGTAATTGTTCCTTATTGAGGATTTCATCAGGAAATTGAGAGGCAAACTTAATGACTCTATGAACTGGAGAAATAGTTCATCTTTTAATTATAAAACCGAGGAATTGAATTTTTGTTTGAAAAAGCTTCATTTTCTTTTGAGATAGAACGAGTCCATTTTTTATAATAATCTTTTTGAAAATATTTAAACGCTTCCAATGGTCACAAATAGATTTTGAAAACACAAGGATGTCATCGATATAGACGGGTGCAAAATCTTGATATGGATTAAAAATATCATTCATAATTCTTTGAAATTCTGAAGGAGCATTTTTCAAGCCGAATGGCATGACGTTCCATTCATAATGACCAAATGGGACTGTAAAAGCAGTTTTATATCTATCTTCAGGGGTAATTTGAATTTGCCAAAATCCGGATTTAAGATCAAATTTAGAAAAAAGGAAGGCACCAGCTAGGTGATTGATTAGATCAGTTTTATTTGGAACTGGATATCTTATGGATTTTAAGACTTTATTTAGCAACTTATAATTGATAACAAGACGGAGAACACCGCGTTCTTGTTCAGGTGCTTTATTTACATAAAAAGCAGCACAACTCCAAGGGGATTGTGATTTTTGAATAAGCTTTTTATCAAGAAGATCATTGATTTCTTTTGTGCATAATTGGACAAGATCTTTATTCATTTGAATAGGCCGAGCTTTGGTAGGAATTTGGGATTCATCAAAATTATCAATATATGGAAGAGAAACAGTGTGGTTTTTTTGTGCCAGAAAGCAAAAGGAAGGTCAGAACAACATTCTTTTTCAAGAGATTTTTTAAATTGAATTAAATCAGTTTGAAATTCTTGTTTTTGTAATCCATCTTCTATTCTTAGAGAATTTAGATCTTCTTGAAGATAGGCAATTTGTTTTTCTTCATAGGAGATTTGATTTTGGATAAGATTGATATGTTGCATGGGAGTTGACTCAACAAAATCAAAAATTAATTCTTTATTGTCTTTTATAGTTTTAAGGCCTGACGAATTAATTTGAAAAAGCTGTAGAAGTTGTAGAAAGGGATTCCCAAGGATAACATCATTATTTAAATACTTTCTTAAAAGACAATTGGTTGTTATACACGTCCCATTTTTACAGATATGGACATTATTTACTTTATAGTGAATATGAAGTTTATTATTAGCAGTTGCTAGGCTGAGTTTATTTTTGGTTTTTTTATAATATTTTGTTGGGACTAATCCTTCTCTAATTAAATTAACATCTGCGCCACTACCTAGTAAGCAGAGTGCTTTAATAGAGATAAATATTTTTCCTACCAACCATTTAATTGTCCAGTAAATCCGACGACAACTGCATTTGCTGCATGTTTGTGATCATTACCGGCAACTATGATAGTAGAAGCATATATCATCATTTGCTGGCATACTTGGATGATTTGATATTCAGATAATCCGTCTACACTCCATTTATATATTGATGAGCTTTCAAATTTAAGACCCTTTAAAGTAGTTTGTTCTTCGAATTGAAGATCAACTGGAGTCGGTCGTGGATAATAATTTCTTGTTTTAGCTGTAGTAACAATTGGTTTTTGTCTTTTAAATATTTTATTGAGTTGTAGAGAGTCTTGATGGCTTTGATCATCTTGATGTTCCTCTTGAGAATTTTCTTCAGAATCTATGGCTTCGAAATCGGAGCCAGAATTAGAATTTTTAGAAGTTGAGCCTAAAACATTTATAGATTTTTCAGCTTCTTGATCTTTACTTTCTTGAAGTTTTATGTTAGAAAAACTGTGTGATAATTGATTAATGAGTTCATCAGAAAATTTTAAAGGTTTCTTTTTTAACTTTATATCCCTCAGGATTTCGCCCTGAAAACCTAAAGTTTGTGTAATAATTACTTTTTGAGAAGAGGATGCTTCATAGATTTTGAAAATAGTTTCTACTTTATCTTCAATTCTATTGGTTTGTTGACCAATAGTATGAAGGTTGATATTTGTATAATTATTTTGTTCTAGAACATGATATAAGTCTGATTTGTAAACAAAGTCAGCTTGTCCTTTATCTCCTTGGATTTTTGCAACATATTTTATGGGTACGGCTGAGGTGTCTTTATAAATAATTTGATGTAGGGGTGGATGTATAGATTCTTCAGTTCTTTGGGGAGAAGAACTGGTTGAAGCTATAATCCATGATGAACTTAATTTTGTTATCATATTTATGGATAAATCTTCAATATTATATCTTTTCTTCATGGCTAATTTAAGCCAATCAAAGAAATAAATGTTTCTTTCATTATCATACATATATTTGTACCATTTTTCTTTTAAGAAGTCTTTATGTTCTGGAGAAATATTTTTAAAGAAAGCTTTTGTCAAAGGATGAGCGGCTAAATTCTTTTTTAACATTTCTTTATCAATTTCAAAGCTTTCAGTAACATTTATATTGAAATCAGCTTCTGAGGGATTGTATGTATGAGATGGAGAAGCTTGATAAGAAGGATAAACAAGTCCTGTAGGCCTCAAATTTATATGAGGTGGTTCCTGTATGGAAGATCCTACAACAGAAGGAGGATGACAATAAGACATTTTAGTGGGTTGATAAACTGTAGGAGTTGTATTTCGAAAATCTTTTGGAAATTTATTTCAACACTTCCATCTTCATGCTCAATTAAGTTTTCAATGTCTTGATTTTCTTTAGATTTTTCTGGTTGAGCATTTTCTAAAAGCCATTTACCTGATAAATTAATATCATTCCATTGGATGAGTTTAGGAATATTAACTTTATTTTTTAAATTGGTTTGGAATAAGGTAGTCATACCTCTGGCTTGATTAGAATAGGCTATGCCTGGAACAACTGAATTCATGAGTTTATAATAAACTCTATAAACGAGGGCGAGATTTTGATTATGAGGATTCATATCAAAACCTTTTGTCTGGATGGCTAAAGTGAGGGCTTCATGTGCACTTGGATCTGTAAGAGAAACAGAGAAATTGGGAAAACAGTTGAAGAAAGTAGGGCCATTAGCCAAACTTGATTCAACCATTCCTATTAATGAATCACTGAATTTTTTATGTCTTGTATCTTGAATATACATAAGAGCTTCTGTTATCAGTCCAAGTCTTGTTAGAGGCTTTAGAGCAACTTGCACCAAGCCAAAATGGATATAATTATATGTTTTAGCATATTCTTGTATTTCTTGGGGCTTAATTAAAGAAAGATGCTGAATATTGCTAGTAATGGATTCAGTTCGTTCAATAGTTTTTATTTTATAACTTGATTTTAATTGAAAACTTCCCATTTTATAAACTTCATGTTTTTGAACAGTTGGAATTGTCCAGTCACAAATAACTTGATCTAAATCATCATAGCTAATTTCTTCACTATTTTTAATAGACATGGAAGATAAGGAATTTGATGATGAGGAAGAAGAAAGTACAAGCTTCTTGATAAGCTTAGCCATAATTTGTATTATCGAGTTATTTTAACCAAATCCACCACGAGTATCTAACGGTTTGAGGATTTACACACCAACAACACGCCTTAAAATGCCTTCACATGGCTTAACAATGGCGATAACAATGGCTACCTCTGCGCCCCGGGCGGAATATGATTAAAATTTCTTAATAATAACAAACACACAACTAAGTATTAAGACTTTTGAGTCTCTTACTTCTGAATCAACAATTCCTTAAACAACAACAGTAAAGCACAACATAACCAAAACAAGTGAAGAAATACTCACATAGCAACTTTATTGATAATCAAAACTGATTACAAGTGGACTTGATGGCGCACTCTCGGGGGCCAACTTGGCTCTGATACTAAAATGGGACGGAAGGGTGGAGGGTGTATGGGAAGAGATGGACGGACTGAATTTTTGGACTGGTTTCCAACTGTTGGAATTACATTTAGCCGGATGTGTCCATTTATAGTGACTCTAAACTGAATTTACATTTCATTTCACTTGGATTGCATTTGCATTTACATTTCATTTGCTGTTCATGCTCACGCTGAATTTAATGTTCGATACTGTAAGACTGCTTGCATGATTCTTCTTTTTTGCTGTAGAATATCCATGGTGCTGCATGTGGCACTCTCTTGAAGTATAACTTTACAAGCTTTTGACACGTGTTCACGTGTTTGCATCGGAGATGAAATGTTTTTGTCTTCATACTTGATAATTTTCCCATATCTTGTACTTTCTTCAGGTTTTACTCTTTACTTTATACAAAAGGAGCTTTTGATGTTGGCTTTAGCCACTTTTGTGAGTCCTTTTTTTTGAATATTTAATGCTTTATGAAGTCGAGATGAAAAGTGCCGATAAGTCCCGAGGCAACACGTGGTTGCTTTTGTCGGTATCACATGGCCTTAGTCTCGGGCACGGGAACTTGCTTGATAAGGATGCATTAAACAATTGTCGAGGCTTTGTTTTTTTCCTTTTCTTCGGATAGAGATGAATCCATCATTATCACTTTTTGTCTCTTCGCATCTATATCTGCTTCAGGAGCAATATTTTCAAAGGGATTATCATTAGCCCAAAGATGATATAACTGTTGACCGAAGCTTAATGGCGAGTTTTCAGAGGATCTTTCTTTTTGTATTTGTTTCATAATTTCTTTTTGGAGATCTTTTTTGAGCTGAAGTAGATCTGCCGCTGCAAGAAGTGCAGAAGTGGAAGTTGAACATGAATTTTTCCGTTTGTCTGGATTGCTTGTTGGAGAAGGCCGTTCTTTCTCTTTTTCTGGAGTTCTGAGAATTTCCGAAAAGGATGGCTTTATAGCTTGATCAGCAGATTATTGTTTTAGGATTGTGGTATAATCAAATTGATGCCAAAATTTGATATACATGACTCTGGATAGAACCGGTGGACTGAAGTCCATTTTTTTATAAAAATTCCATTTCAAGATCCATGGGATTTCATGCTTGCAATAAAATTGCATGGTGATATAAGGTTCTGTTGCAAGCTGTAGATATTGGTAGAGGTTTTTTTCTTCTGATTTGAGAGAGGCTTTAGATGATATTGAATAGGATTCAAAAATAGGGAGAAGAGCTTGAGGAAGAAGATCTTTAGTGGCTCCGAATGGTATCCAAAATTGTGTAAAAAACCACATGGGTATTTTATGGAAGTTGGATTTAAACCGAATAAACCAGGAATGCTGGAAGGATGAATTTTGATAATAGAGAATAGCTTCCCAAGCGGAAATATAGTCATAATAATTAAAAATGAGGTCTGAATCAATTCTTTGAGGCATATGAAGAGGTTGTCCCCAGTCATCTGCAGATAGGATATGCATAATCTTGATTTTTGAATATAGGATGTTAATATGGGATGGTAAAGCGTTTAAATATGAGTTTTTAGAACCATCAGTATGGTCAATAGTGCAGCTGCCAGTTCGGATAAGGATTTGCTCATATGTTTTATAATCAAGGGGTTGAAAAAAGAAATGGTCGGGAGTGAATAGGGTCTGGATAATATGTTCCATAGGAAAGGTTTCTATATAAAATGTGTCATCTAAAGTAAACGTTCTTAATGGTGGTTTTAGGATAAAATATTGGTTTTGAGACGCTTGAGGTTTTCTGGATGTAGAGCTTGATGGGTTTTGAAATTGAGGGATATTATAATTATGGGTTGCTCCCCATCTTTCAAGATAATTGCCACTGCGTTTTCTGGATATAGGTGGATAAGCTTTATCAGTAAGGGACCTAAAACATTCTTTTGTCCCTGTAAAAACTCACAAGATAAAAAGTCAGGAAGGGAATTATTTTTGCCTGCAATATACTCAATGTCAAAATCAAATATAGCTAATAAAGCTTGCCAGCGAGCAAAAAATTGCTTAGCAGCAAGATTTTTAACATCTTTTTCTAAAATTTCTTTAGCAGATTTACAATCTATTCTTAATAAGAATTTTTTATTTAATAAATCACTTTGGAACTTCATTATACTATTTACTATAGAGAGGATTTCTTTTTTAATAGTTGAATAATTCTATTGTGTGGATGTCCATGTTCTAGAAGTGAAACGAATGATTTCTTCTGTTCCAAGAGCATTTTGTTAGAGGAGAATTCCACCAAAACCTACGTCAGAGGCATCGGTTAGAACTATTTTTAATAAATTTGGATGAGGGATAGTTAAACAAGGAAAATTTTGGACTTTTTGCTTGATAGTTTGGACAGCTTTATATGGGCAGGTGATCATTCTATCGGATTTTTTTACTAATCGGAGTTGTAATAATTTTCTTTCCTTGACAAGATCTTTATAAAAATCTGAGACGTAATTAAGGCATCCAAGAAAACGTTGTAATTGTTCCTTATTGAGGATTTCATCAGGAAATTGAGAGGCAAACTTAATGACTCTATGAACTGGAGAAATAGTTCATCTTTTAATTATAAAACCGAGGAATTGAATTTTTGTTTGAAAAAGCTTCATTTTCTTTTGAGATAGAACGAGTCCATTTTTTATAATAATCTTTTTGAAAATATTTAAATGCTTCCAATGGTCACAAATAGATTTTGAAAACACAAGGATGTCATCGATATAGACGGGTGTAAAATCTTGATATGGATTAAAAATATCATTCATAATTCTTTGAAATTCTGAAGGAGCATTTTTCAAGCCGAATGGCATGACGTTCCATTCATAATGATCAAATGGGACCGTAAAAACAATTTTATATCTATCTTCAGGGGTAATTTGAATTTGCCAAAATCCGGATTTAAGATCAAATTTAGAAAAAAGGAAGGCACCAGCTAGGTGATTGATTGGATCAGTTTTATTTGGAACTGGATATCTTATGGATTTTAAGACTTTATTTAGCAACTTATAATTGATAACAAGACGGAGAACACCGCGTTCTTGTTCAGGTGCTTTATTTACATAAAAAGCAGCACAACTCCAAGGGGATTGTGATTTTTGAATAAGCTTTTTATCAAGAAGATCATTGATTTCTTTTGTGCATAATTGGACAAGATCTTTATTCATTTGAATAGGCCGAGCTTTGGTAGGAATTTGGGATTCATCAAAATTATCAATATATGGAAGAGAAACAGTGTGGTGTTTTTTGTGCCAGAAAGCAAAAGGAAGGTCAGAACAACATTCTTTTTCAAGAGATTTTTTAAATTGAATTAAATCAGTTTGAAATTCTTGTTTTTGTAATCCATCTTCTATTCTTAGAGAATTTAGATCTTCTTGAAGATAGGCAATTTGTTTTTCTTCATAGGAGATTTGATTTTGGATAAGATTGAAATGTTGCATGGGAGTTGACTCAACAAAATCAAAAATTAATTCTTTATTGTCTTTTATAGTTTTAAGGCCTGACGAATTAATTTGAAAAGGCTGTAGAAGTTGTAGAAAGGGATTCCCAAGGATAACATCATTATTTAAATTCTTTCTTAAAAGACAATTGGTTGTTATACACGTCCCATTTTTACAGATATGGACATTATTTACTTTATAGTGAATATGAAGTTTATTATTAGCTGTTGCTAGGCTGAGTTTATTTTTGGTTTTTTTATAATATTTTGTTGGGACTAATCCTTATCTAATTAAATTAACATCTGCGCCACTATCTAGTAAGCAGAGTGCTTTAATAGAGATAAATATTTTTCCTACCAACCATTTAATTGTCCAGTAAATCCGAGGACAACTGCATTCGCTGCATGTTTGTGATCATTACCGGCAACTATGATAGTAGAAGCATATATCATCATTTGCTGGCATACTTGGATGATTTGATATTCAGATAATCCGTCTACACTCCATTTATATATTGATGAGCTTTCAAATTTAAGACCCTTTAAAGTAGCTTGTTCTTCGAATTGAAGATCAACTGGAGTCGGTCGTGGATAATAATTTCTTGTTTTAGCTGTAGTAACAATTGGTTTTTGTCTTTTAAATATTTTATTGAGTTGTAGAGAGTCTTGATGGCTTTGATCATCTTGATGTTCCTCTTGAGAATTTTCTTCAGAATCTATGGCTTCGAAATCGGAGCCAGAATTAGAATTTTTAGAAGTTGAGCCTAAAACATTTATAGATTTTTCAGCTTCTTGATCTTTACTTTCTTGAAGTTTTATGTTAGAAAAACTGTGTGATAATTGATTAATGAGTTCATCAGAAAATTTTAAAGGTTTATTTTTTAACTTTATATCCCTCAGGATTTCACCCTGAAAACCTAAAGTTTGTGTAATAATTACTTTTTGAGAAGAGGATGCTTCATGGATTTTGAAAATAGTTTCTACTTTATCTTCAATTCTATTGGTTTGTTGACCAATAGTATGAAGGTTGATATTTGTATAATTATTTTGTTCTAGAACATGATATAAGTCTGATTTGTAAACAAAGTCAGCTTGTCCTTTATCTCCTTGGATTTTTGCAACATATTTTGTAACACTCCGATCCCCTTTGAGCCGGATTAGTGGCTCATTAGTGTGTGTTTTGTTTTGTTTATTCTTTTGGACTTGGTTTTGGGCCTTGGATAGGTAGTTGAGTGACCTTTGACCTGGAATAGGTAGTTCTAAGCCCTTTTTCGTAATTTTGCTTTTGTTTTGCTCATATCATCTTTGCATCATCTTGGTGTCAGCACGCGTATTTCGTTGAGCTCTACAATTTCCGTAACTGTGTCGGATCCGTTTGGAGTCAATTGGGGAAGATGGACCTTCGTGTGACTTGAACTGTAATTAGTATAAACTCATCGGACTTTGACTTAAAACCCCAAAACTTATATATACAATTCAGCTCCAGGTGTCTTTCTCCTTACCCATTTGTCTTGATCGACTGCATGCAAGAACTCCAAGGGGAAAGCCACGTTCTCTCTCTTTCTCCCTCTTCATTTCGGTTTCTTCTCTCTCTCTCTCTCTCTTCTTTGCTTCTCTTGATCGAGTGATGTTGGATTCTCATTTTTGATTTGGGTTCTCTTCTTCCCTCATCTCTGTATATGCTTGAGGTAAGTGGGTTCTTGTGCTTCTTCTCCAATTTGGATCTCCCATTCTATGATTGCTTTGTCTTCATCTCATGCATGGTGTATCTTTTTGATTTGCTTTGATTTTTAGTTGCTTTGGGAGCTTGAGTCAGTGGATTTGGTAGAGATTGAGGCAAGTATAAGTACAGACTTTTATAACACACATGGGTGCTCTATTTGAATGCTTTGATTTCCATCTTCTTTAGTGTATTTGATGTTTACAGCCAATGCTTGTGAATTTGGAACCTCTGTAGCTTGTTTGGGGATGTTTCTGTGTCAAATTTCCGTTTCTGTACTCAGCCCGAATTCATCTCTGTATGGTACGGCTAAGCCGTGAACTTCTACGGCTTGATTTCCAGAGACTCGAAATTTGAGTTTTGTTCTACGGCTAGGCTACGGCTAAGCCGTAATTTGTTCTACGGCTGAGCCGTAAGCTAGCCGTGACCCAACCGTACCCCAGCCGTGAATTAAATCTCTGATCAGTCGAAACTTTTCTGATATCAGTACTCCTACGGTGAGGCTACGGCTAAGCCGTGGAATGCTACGGCTAAGCCGTGGATTGGTCTACGGCTAAGCCGTATACTGACTGTAGCTCAGCCGAAAAAGGCATCAGATCAGAAGTGAAAGATGATTCGTTTAGCTGTGTTTTGAATGGAACCAAGGTGAAGCCGTAGTGCATAGTACGACAAGCGCGTAAGATGTCTTCGGCTCAACCATAGGTCCCCCATAGCTAAACCGTTAGGCATGGCAATTCTGAAACATAACTTAGGATAATGGTGAGACTTGTAGGACTCAAATACAGGTTAACCACCCATGTAAACCGGCCCAATGGATTCTTGGATCGCATGAATAGTCTGTTAGGCTGTGACTTATTCATGTGAGTGTTGATTTACTGTTAAGCACCTCCCCATGGGTGTTGGTTTAAGGGACGTCGGTGCACGCACAGATTACATTGCAACACTTTGATGGCAACGGTGCATTGACTAACTTAAAACTACATCAACATGCACGGTTAGTGACAGTGAACAACTAGCTTAGGACTGGCTTGTAATGAACCTTGACTCCGTATTAATCTGAGATGCATTGCATATTGTTTATGATTTTGCCCTCTGTTCTGTTAATCTAAGTTTATGCATTCCGTAGTCATTTTTGTTTTCGTCCTGTATCTCTGTTCTATGCTTCGTTCTGCACTATGCTTTGATCTATGCTGTGCTTTGGATTTATATCTATGCTCTGCTGGCTTTGTTTATCTCTGAGTTTGGGTATTCCCGGGTGGCTCTGCCCAGAGGTTAATACGTGAGGATAAGATCCGGTCTTTGTCATCGGTGAGTCCAAAGCGGATAATCTCCCTTTCTATGGATTTGATTTGATTGGTATTAGTCTGGCTCTACTCAGCCTCAGCCCTAGGATGCCCGACGGGGTTACCTCTGGCTTAGATCTCTGTATCTCTGTATTCACTGCAGTGTCGCTTTGTCTTGGGACCCCGGAACCCAGGAACCTGAGACCCACTTGTACCCTGGCCCGGTCAGTGGTGTTCTCCTCTGCTCTGCTTTGCTCTGCTCTCTATTGGAGAGAACTTGGTTAACGTAGTCGCCACTTAGTCAGTATTTCTATGTTTGATTCACATATCATGTTTTACTTCTATGCACGATTGGCTTAGTTTCCTAACATGGAACTCTGTATTTCATCTTCTGTCCTTATTATATTCACTTTGATACTATGAGTGTTACACCCCTGTTACTTATATTTGCTGGATCGTTGTATTCATTTGTGTTGTCTATGGTGTTGCAGGCACAGATACCTTGCCCAGCTCCCCGGCGGTCGAGGAGGCTGCAGGGGCGAGTGTAGAGGCACCCTCCGGTTTGGCAGAGTGGGCCTGATCATCTCTGCCGAGTGCGTTCATGCATACTTCCAGTGGCTTTTTGTTTTGGGATTTCGAGTTTTGGTTTCAGGGGATTTGTATTTGGACTTTGGACTTGTATTCTGTATATTTTGTATATATTGATTTTGGTGTGTATTCGGTTTTATATCAGTGTATTTGTCTTTGTCTTATCCGTTCCGCATTTGTTTCAGCTTCCACTATTTATTTTCCTTTGTTGCTTGCTATGATATGTACAGCTTCCGCGTACACTTAGTTCGCACGTGTTAGATCCCTTGTGGGCGTGCATCTGGACTGGGTTTGGGTGCACGTGCACGGGAGTACGTGTGTCACCGGTTTAGCTTTTTGCTAACCCCCGAATTCTGGGCTCGGGTCGTGACATATTTTATGGGTACGGCTGAGGTGTCTTTATAAATAATTTGATGTAGGGGTGGATGTAAAGATTCTTCAATTCTTTAGGGAGAAGAACTGGTTGAAGCTATAATCCATGATGAACTTAATTTTGTTATCATATTTATGGATAAATCTTCAATATTATATCTTTTCTTCATGGCTAATTTAAGCCAATCAAAGAAATAAATGTTTCTTTCATTATCATACATATATTTGTACCATTTTTCTTTTAAGAAGTCTTTATGTTCTGGAGAAATATTTTTAAAGAAAGTTTTTGTCAAAGGATGAGCGGCTAAATTCTTTTTTAACATTTCTTTATCAATTTCAAAGCTTTCAATAACATTTATATTGAAATCAGCTTCTGAGGGATTGTATGTATGAGATGGAGAAGCTTGATAAGAAGGATAAACAAGTCCTGTAGGCCTCAAATTTATATGAGGTGGTTCCTGTATGGAAGATCCTACAACAGAAGGAGGATGACAATAAGACATTTTAGAGGGTTGATAAACTGTAGGAGTTGTATTTCGAAAATCTTTTGGAAATTTATTTCAACACTTCCATCTTCATGCTCAATTAAGTTTTCAATGTCTTGATTTTCTTTAGATTTTTCTGGTTGAGCATTTTCTAAAAGCCATTTACCTGATAAATTAATATCATTCCATTGGATGAGTTTAGGAATATTAACTTTATTTTTTAAATTGGTTTGGAATAAGGTAGTCATACCTCTGGCTTGATTAGAATAGGCTATGCCTGGAACAACTGAATTCATGAGTTTATAATAAACTCTATAAACGAGGGCGAGATTTTGATTATGAGGATTCATATCAAAACCTTTTGTCTGGATGGCTAAAGTGAGGGCTTCATGTGCACTTAGATCTGTAAAAGAAACAGAGAAATTGGGAAAACAGTTGAAGAAAGTAGGGCCATTAGCCAAACTTGATTCAACCATTCCTATTAATGAATCACTGAATTTTTTATGTCTTGTATCTTGAATATACATAAGAGCTTCTGTTATCAGTCCAAGTCTTGTTAGAGGCTTTAGAGCAACTTGCACCAAGCCAAAATGGATATAATTATATGTTTTAGCATATTCTTGTATTTCTTGGGGCTTAATTAAAGAAAGATGCTGAATATTACTAGTAATGGATTCAGTTCGTTCAATAGTTTTTATTTTATAACTTGATTTTAATTGAAAACTTCCCATTTTATAAACTTCATGTTTTTGAACAGTTGGAATTGTCCAATCACAAATAACTTGATCTAAATCATCATAGCTAATTTCTTCACTATTTTTAATAGACATGGAAGATAAGGAATTTGATGATGAGGAAGAAGAAAGTACAAACTTCTTGATAAGCTTAGCCATAATTTGTATTATCGAGTTATTTTAACCAAATCCACCACGAGTATCTAACGGTTTGAGGATTTACACACCAACAACACGCCTTAAAATGCCTTCACATGGCTTAACAATGGCGATAACAATGGCTACCTCTGCGCCCCGGGCGGAATATGATTAAAATTTCTTAATAATAACAAACACACAACTAAGTATTAAGACTTTTGAGTCTCTTACTTCTGAATCAACAATTCCTTAAACAACAACAGTAAAGCACAACATAACCAAAACAAGTGAAGAAATACTCACATAGCAACTTTATTGATAATCAAAACTGATTACAAGTGGACTTGATGGCGCACTCTCGGGGGCCAACTTGGCTCTGATACCAAAATGGGACGGAAGGGTGGAGGGTGTATGGGAAGAGATGGACGGACTGAATTTTTGGACTGGTTTCCAACTGTTGGATTTACATTTAGCCGGATGTGTCTATTTATAGTGACTCTAAACTGAATTTACATTTCATTTCACTTGGATTGCATTTGCATTTACATTTCATTTGCTGTTCATGCTCACGCTGAATTTAATGTTCGATACTGTAAGACTGCTTGCATGATTCTTCTTTTTTGCTGTAGAATATCCATGGTGCTGCATGTGGCACTCTCTTGAAGTATAACTTTACAAGCTTTTGACACGTGTTCACGTGTTTGCATCGGAGATGAAATGTTTTTGTCTTCATACTTGATAATTTTCCCATATCTTGTACTTTCTTCAGGTTTTACTCTTTACTTTATACAAAAGGAGCTTTTGATGTTGGCTTTAGCCACTTTTGTGAGTCCTTTTTTTTGAATATTTAATGCTTTATGAAGTCGAGATGAAAAGTGCCGATAAGTCCCGAGGCAACACGTGGTTGCTTTTGTCGGTATCACATGGCCTTAGTCTCGGGCACGGGAACTTGCTTGATAAGGATGCATTAAACAATTGTCGAGGCTTTGTTTTTTTCCTTTTCTTCGGATAGAGATGAATCCATCATTATCACTTTTTGTCTCTTCGCATCTATATCTGCTTCAGGAGCAATATTTTCAAAGGGATTATCATTAGCCCAAAGATGATATAACTGTTGACCGAAGCTTAATGGCGAGTTTTCAGAGGATCTTTCTTTTTGTATTTGTTTCATAATTTCTTTTTGGAGATCTTTTTTGAGCTGAAGTAGATCTGCCGCTGCAAGAAGTGCAGAAGTGGAAGTTGAACTTGAATTTTTCTGTTTGTCTGGATTGCTTGTTGGAGAAGGCCGTTCTTTCTCTTTTTCTGGAGTTCTGAGAATTTCCGAAAAGGATGGCTTTATAGCTTGATCAGCAGATTATTGTTTTAGGATTGTGGTATAATCAAATTGATGCCAAAATTTGATATACATGACTCTGGATAGAACCGGTGGACTGAAGTCCATTTCTTTATAAAAATTCCATTTCAAGATCCATGGGATTTCATGCTTGCAATAAAATTGCATGGTGATATAAGGTTCTGTTGCAAGCTGTAGATATTGGTAGAGGTTTTTTTCTTCTGATTTGAGAGAGGCTTTAGATGATATTGAATAGGATTCAAAAATAGGGAGAAGAGCTTGAGGAAGAAGATCTTTAGTGGCTCCGAATGGTATCCAAAATTGTGTAAAAAACCACATGGGTATTTTATGGAAGTTGGATTTAAACCGAATAAACCAGGAATGCTGGAAGGATGAATTTTGATAATAGAGAATAGCTTCCCAAGCGGAAATATAGTCATAATAATTAAAAATGAGGTCTGAATCAATTCTTTGAGGCATATGAAGAGGTTGTCCCCAGTCATCTGCAGATAGGATATGCATAATCTTGATTTTTGAATATAGGATGTTAATATGGGATGGTAAAGCGTTTAAATATGAGTTTTTAGAACCATCAGTATGGTCAATAGTGCAGCTGCCAGTTCGGATAAGGATTTGCTCATATGTTTTATAATCAAGGGGTTGAAAAAAGAAATGGTCGGGAGTGAATAGGGTCTGGATAATATGTTCCATAGGAAAGGTTTCTATATAAAATGTGTCATCTAAAGTAAACGTTCTTAATGGTGGTTTTAGGATAAAATATTGGTTTTGAGACGCTTGAGGTTTTCTGGATGTAGAGCTTGATGGGTTTTGAAATTGAGGGATATTAGAATTATGGGTTGCTCCCCATCTTTCAAGATAATTGCCACTGCGTTTTCTGGATATAGGTGGATAAGCTTTATCAGTAAGGGACCTAAAACATTCTTTTGTCCCTGTAAAAACTCACGAGATAAAAAGTCAGGAAGGGAATTATTTTTGCCTGCAATATACTCAATGTCAAAATCAAATATAGCTAATAAAGCTTGCCAGCGAGCAAAAAATTGCTTAGCAGCAAGATTTTTAACATCTTTTTCTAAAATTTCTTTAGCAGATTTACAATCTATTCTTAATAAGAATTTTTTATTTAATAAATCACTTTGGAACTTCATTATACTATTTACTATAGAGAGGATTTCTTTTTTAATAGTTGAATAATTCTGTTGTGTGGATGTCCATGTTCTAGAAGTGAAACGAATGATTTCTTCTGTTCCAAGAGCATTTTGTTAGAGGAGAATTCCACCAAAACCTACGTCAGAGGCATCGGTTAGAACTATTTTTAATAAATTTGGATGAGGGATAGTTAAACAAGGAAAATTTTGGACTTTTTGCTTGATAGTTTGGACAGCTTTATATGGGCAGGTGATCATTCTATCGGATTTTTTTACTAATCGGAGTTGTAATAATTTTCTTTCCTTGACAAGATCTTTATAAAAATCTGAGACGTAATTAAGGCATCCAAGAAAACGTTGTAATTGTTCCTTATTGAGGATTTCATCAGGAAATTGAGAGGCAAACTTAATGACTCTATGAACTGGAGAAATAGTTCATCTTTTAATTATAAAACCGAGGAATTGAATTTTTGTTTGAAAAAGCTTCATTTTCTTTTGAGATAGAACGAGTCCATTTTTTATAATAATCTTTTTGAAAATATTTAAATGCTTCCAATGGTCACAAATAGATTTTGAAAACACAAGGATGTCATCGATATAGACGGGTGTAAAATCTTGATATGGATTAAAAATATCATTCATAATTCTTTGAAATTCTGAAGGAGCATTTTTCAAGCCGAATGGCATGACGTTCCATTCATAATGACCAAATGGGACTGTAAAAGCAGTTTTATATCTATCTTCAGGGGTAATTTGAATTTGCCAAAATCCGGATTTAAGATCAAATTTAGAAAAAAGGAAGGCACCAGCTAGGTGATTGATTAGATCAGTTTTATTTGGAACTGGATATCTTATGGATTTTAAGACTTTATTTAGCAACTTATAATTGATAACAAGACGGAGAACACCGCGTTCTTGTTCAGGTGCTTTATTTACATAAAAAGCAGCACAACTCCAAGGGGATTGTGATTTTTGAATAAGCTTTTTATTAAGAAGATCATTGATTTCTTTTGTGCATAATTGGACAAGATCTTTATTCATTTGAATAGGCCGAGCTTTGGTAGGAATTTGGGATTCATCAAAATTATCAATATATGGAAGAGAAACAGTGTGGTGTTTTTTGTGCCAGAAAGCAAAAGGAAGGTCAGAACAACATTCTTTTTCAAGAGATTTTTTAAATTGAATTAAATCAGTTTGAAATTCTTGTTTTTGTAATCCATCTTCTATTCTTAGAGAATTTAGATCTTCTTGAAGATAGGCAATTTGTTTTTCTTCATAGGAGATTTGATTTTGGATAAGATTGAAATGTTGCATGGGAGTTGACTCAACAAAATCAAAAATTAATTCTTTATTGTCTTTAATAGTTTTAAGGCCTGACGAATTAATTTGAAAAGGCTGTAGAAGTTGTAGAAAGGGATTCCCAAGGATAACATCATTATTTAAATTCTTTCTTAAAAGACAATTGGTTGTTATACACGTCCCATTTTTACAGATATGGACATTATTTACTTTATAGTGAATATGAAGTTTATTATTAGCAGTTGCTAGGCTGAGTTTATTTTTGGCTTTTTTATAATATTTTGTTGGGACTAATCCTTATCTAATTAAATTAACATCTGCGCCACTATCTAGTAAGCAGAGTGCTTTAATAGAGATAAATATTTTTCCTACCAACCATTTAATTGTCCAGTAAATCCGAGGACAACTGCATTCGCTGCATGTTTGTGATCATTACCGGCAACTATGATAGTAGAAGCATATATCATCATTTGCTGGCATACTTGGATGATTTGATATTCAGATAATCCGTCTACACTCCATTTATATATTGATGAGCTTTCAAATTTAAGACCCTTTAAAGTAGCTTGTTCTTCGAATTGAAGATCAACTGGAGTCGGTCGTGGATAATAATTTCTTGTTTTAGCTGTAGTAACAATTGGTTTTTGTCTTTTAAATATTTTATTGAGTTGTAGAGAGTCTTGATGGCTTTGATCATCTTGATGTTCCTCTTGAGAATTTTCTTCAGAATCTATGGCTTCGAAATCGGAGCCAGAATTAGAATTTTTAGAAGTTGAGCCTAAAACATTTATAGATTTTCCAGCTTATTGATCTTTACTTTCTTGAAGATTTATGTTAGAAAAACTGTGTGATAATTGATTAATGAGTTCATCAGAAAATTTTAAAGGTTTCTTTTTTAACTTTATATCCCTCAGGATTTCACCCTGAAAACCTAAAGTTTGTGTAATAATTACTTTTTGAGAAGAGGATGCTTCATGGATTTTGAAAATAGTTTCTACTTTATCTTCAATTCTATTGGTTTGTTGACCAATAGTATGAAGGTTGATATTTGTATAATTATTTTGTTCTAGAACATGATATAAGTCTGATTTGTAAACAAAGTCAGCTTGTCCTTTATCTCCTTGGATTTTTGCAACATATTTTATGGGTACGGCTGAGGTGTCTTTATAAATAATTTGATGTAGGGGTGGATGTATAGATTCTTCAATTCTTTAGGGAGAAGAACTGGTTGAAGCTATAATCCATGATGAACTTAATTTTGTTATCATATTTATGGATAAATCTTCAATATTATATCTTTTCTTCATGGCTAATTTAAGCCAATCAAAGAAATAAATGTTTCTTTCATTATCATACATATATTTGTACCATTTTTCTTTTAAGAAGTCTTTATGTTCTGGAGAAATATTTTTAAAGAAAGCTTTTGTCAAAGGATGAGCGGCTAAATTCTTTTTTAACATTTCTTTATCAATTTCAAAGCTTTCAATAACATTTATATTGAAATCAGCTTCTGAGGGATTGTATGTATGAGATGGAGAAGCTTGATAAGAAGGATAAACAAGTCCTGTAGGCCTCAAATTTATATGAGGTGGTTCCTGTATGGAAGATCCTACAACAGAAGGAGGATGACAATAAGACATTTTAGAGGGTTGATAAACTGTAGGAGTTGTATTTCGAAAATCTTTTGGAAATTTATTTCAACACTTCCATCTTCATGCTCAATTAAGTTTTCAATGTCTTGATTTTCTTTAGATTTTTCTGGTTGAGCATTTTCTAAAAGCCATTTACCTGATAAATTAATATCATTCCATTGGATGAGTTTAGGAATATTAACTTTATTTTTTAAATTGGTTTGGAATAAGGTAGTCATACCTCTGGCTTGATTAGAATAGGCTATGCCTGGAACAACTGAATTCATGAGTTTATAATAAACTCTATAAACGAGGGCGAGATTTTGATTATGAGGATTCATATCAAAACCTTTTGTCTGGATGGCTAAAGTGAGGGCTTCATGTGCACTTGGATCTGTAAGAGAAACAGAGAAATTGGGAAAACAGTTGAAGAAAGTAGGGCCATTAGCCAAACTTGATTCAACCATTCCTATTAATGAATCACTGAATTTTTTATGTCTTGTATCTTGAATATACATAAGAGCTTCTGTTATCAGTCCAAGTCTTGTTAGAGGCTTCAGAGCAACTTGCACCAAGCCAAAATGGATATAATTATATGTTTTAGCATATTCTTGTATTTCTTGGGGCTTAATTAAAGAAAGATGCTGAATATTACTAGTAATGGATTCAGTTCGTTCAATAGTTTTTATTTTATAACTTGATTTTAATTGAAAACTTCCCATTTTATAAACTTCATGTTTTTGAACAGTTGGAATTGTCCAGTCACAAATAACTTGATCTAAATCATCATAGCTAATTTCTTCACTATTTTTAATAGACATGGAAGATAAGGAATTTGATGATGAGGAAGAAGAAAGTACAAGCTTCTTGATAAGCTTAGCCATAATTTGTATTATCGAGTTATTTTAACCAAATCCACCACGAGTATCTAGCGGTTTGAGGATTTACACACCAACAACACGCCTTAAAATGCCTTCACATGGCTTAACAATGGCGATAACAATGGCTACCTCTGCGCCCCGGGCGGAATATGATTAAAATTTCTTAATAATAACAAACACATAACTAAGTATTAAGACTTTTGAGTCTCTTACTTCTGAATCAACAATTCCTTAAACAACAACAGTAAAGCACAACATAACCAAAACAAGTGAAGAAATACTCACATAGCAACTTTATTGATAATCAAAACTGATTACAAGTGGACTTGATGGCGCACTCTCGGGGGCCAACTTGGCTCTGATACCAAAATGGGACGGAAGGGTGGAGGGTGTATGGGAAGAGATGGACGGACTGAATTTTTGGACTGGTTTCCAACTGTTGGATTTACATTTAGCCGGATGTGTCTATTTATAGTGACTCTAAACTGAATTTACATTTCATTTCACTTGGATTGCATTTGCATTTACATTTCATTTGCTGTTCATGCTCACGCTGAATTTAATGTTCGATACTGTAAGACTGCTTGCATGATTCTTCTTTTTTGCTGTAGAATATCCATGGTGCTGCATGTGGCACTCTCTTGAAGTATAACTTTACAAGCTTTTGACACGTGTTCACGTGTTTGCATCGGAGATGAAATGTTTTTGTCTTCATACTTGATAATTTTCCCATATCTTGTACTTTCTTCAGGTTTTACTCTTTACTTTATACAAAAGGAGCTTTTGATGTTGGCTTTAGCCACTTTTGTGAGTCCTTTTTTTTGAATATTTAATGCTTTATGAAGTCGAGATGAAAAGTGCCGATAAGTCCCGAGGCAACACGTGGTTGCTTTTGTCGGTATCACATGGCCTTAGTCTCGGGCACGGGAACTTGCTTGATAAGGATGCATTAAACAATTGTCGAGGCTTTGTTTTTTTCCTTTTCTTCGGATAGAGATGAATCCATCATTATCACTTTTTGTCTCTTCGCATCTATATCTGCTTCAGGAGCAATATTTTCAAAGGGATTATCATTAGCCCAAAGATGATATAACTGTTGACCGAAGCTTAATGGCGAGTTTTCAGAGGATCTTTCTTTTTGTATTTGTTTCATAATTTCTTTTTGGAGATCTTTTTTGAGCTGAAGTAGATCTGCCGCTGCAAGAAGTGCAGAAGTGGAAGTTGAACATGAATTTTTCTGTTTGTCTGGATTGCTTGTTGGAGAAGGCCGTTCTTTCTCTTTTTCTGGAGTTCTGAGAATTTCCGAAAAGGATGGCTTTATAGCTTGATCAGCAGATTATTGTTTTAGGATTGTGGTATAATCAAATTGATGCCAAAATTTGATATACATGACTCTGGATAGAACCGGTGGACTGAAGTCCATTTCTTTATAAAAATTCCATTTCAAGATCCATGGGATTTCATGCTTGCAATAAAATTGCATGGTGATATAAGGTTCTGTTGCAAGCTGTAGATATTGGTAGAGGTTTTTTTCTTCTGATTTGAGAGAGGCTTTAGATGATATTGAATAGGATTCAAAAATAGGGAGAAGAGCTTGAGGAAGAAGATCTTTAGTGGCTCCGAATGGTATCCAAAATTGTGTAAAAAACCACATGGGTATTTTATGGAAGTTGGATTTAAACCGAATAAACCAGGAATGCTGGAAGGATGAATTTTGATAATAGAGAATAGCTTCCCAAGCGGAAATATAGTCATAATAATTAAAAATGAGGTCTGAATCAATTCTTTGAGGCATATGAAGAGGTTGTCCCCAGTCATCTGCAGATAGGATATGCATAATCTTGATTTTTGAATATAGGATGTTAATATGGGATGGTAAAGCGTTTAAATATGAGTTTTTAGAACCATCAGTATGGTCAATAGTGCAGCTGCCAGTTCGGATAAGGATTTGCTCATATGTTTTATAATCAAGGGGTTGAAAAAAGAAATGGTCGGGAGTGAATAAGGTCTGGATAATATGTTCCATAGGAAAGGTTTCTATATAAAATGTGTCATCTAAAGTAAACGTTCTTAATGGTGGTTTTAGGATAAAATATTGGTTTTGAGACGCTTGAGGTTTTCTGGATGTAGAGCTTGATGGGTTTTGAAATTGAGGGATATTAGAATTATGGGTTGCTCCCCATCTTTCAAGATAATTGCCACTGCGTTTTCTGGATATAGGTGGATAAGCTTTATCAGTAAGGGACCTAAAACATTCTTTTGTCCCTGTAAAAACTCACGAGATAAAAAGTCAGGAAGGGAATTATTTTTGCCTGCAATATACTCAATGTCAAAATCAAATATAGCTAATAAAGCTTGCCAGCGAGCAAAAAATTGCTTAGCAGCAAGATTTTTAACATCTTTTTCTAAAATTTCTTTAGCAGATTTACAATCTATTCTTAATAAGAATTTTTTATTTAATAAATCACTTTGGAACTTCATTATACTATTTACTATAGAGAGGATTTCTTTTTTAATAGTTGAATAATTCTGTTGTGTGGATGTCCATGTTCTAGAAGTGAAACGAATGATTTCTTCTGTTCCAAGAGCATTTTGTTAGAGGAGAATTCCACCAAAACCTACGTCAGAGGCATCGGTTAGAACTATTTTTAATAAATTTGGATGAGGGATAGTTAAACAAGGAAAATTTTGGACTTTTTGCTTGATAGTTTGGACAGCTTTATATGGGCAGGTGATCATTCTATCGGATTTTTTTACTAATCGGAGTTGTAATAATTTTATTTCCTTGACAAGATCTTTATAAAAATCTGAGACGTAATTAAGGCATCCAAGAAAACGTTGTAATTGTTCCTTATTGAGGATTTCATCAGGAAATTGAGAGGCAAACTTAATGACTCTATGAACTGGAGAAATAGTTCATCTTTTAATTATAAAACCGAGGAATTGAATTTTTGTTTGAAAAAGCTTCATTTTCTTTTGAGATAGAACGAGTCCATTTTTTATAATAATCTTTTTGAAAATATTTAAATGCTTCCAATGGTCACAAATAGATTTTGAAAACACAAGGATGTCATCGATATAGACGGGTGTAAAATCTTGATATGGATTAAAAATATCATTCATAATTCTTTGAAATTCTGAAGGAGCATTTTTCAAGCCGAATGGCATGACGTTCCATTCATAATGACCAAATGGGACTGTAAAAACAGTTTTATATCTATCTTCAGGGGTAATTTGAATTTGCCAAAATCCGGATTTAAGATCAAATTTAGAAAAAAGGAAGGCACCAGCTAGGTGATTGATTGGATCAGTTTTATTTGGAACTGGATATCTTATGGATTTTAAGACTTTATTTAGCAACTTATAATTGATAACAAGACGGAGAACACCGCGTTCTTGTTCAGGTGCTTTATTTACATAAAAAGCAGCACAACTCCAAGGGGATTGTGATTTTTGAATAAGCTTTTTATCAAGAAGATCATTGATTTCTTTTGTGCATAATTGGACAAGATCTTTATTCATTTGAATAGGCCGAGCTTTGGTAGGAATTTGGGATTCATCAAAATTATCAATATATGGAAGAGAAACAGTGTGGTGTTTTTTGTGCCAGAAAGCAAAAGGAAGGTCAGAACAACATTCTTTTTCAAGAGATTTTTTAAATTGAATTAAATCAGTTTGAAATTCTTGTTTTTGTAATCCATCTTCTATTCTTAGAGAATTTAGATCTTCTTGAAGATAGGCAATTTGTTTTTCTTCATAGGAGATTTGATTTTGGATAAGATTGAAATGTTGCATGGGAGTTGACTCAACAAAATCAAAAATTAATTCTTTATTGTCTTTAATAGTTTTAAGGCCTGACGAATTAATTTGAAAAGGCTGTAGAAGTTGTAGAAAGGGATTCCCAAGGATAACATCATTATTTAAATTCTTTCTTAAAAGACAATTGGTTGTTATACACGTCCCATTTTTACAGATATGGACATTATTTACTTTATAGTGAATATGAAGTTTATTATTAGCAGTTGCTAGGCTGAGTTTATTTTTGGCTTTTTTATAATATTTTGTTGGGACTAATCCTTATCTAATTAAATTAACATCTGCGCCACTATCTAGTAAGCAGAGTGCTTTAATAGAGATAAATATTTTTCCTACCAACCATTTAATTGTCCAGTAAATCCGAGGACAACTGCATTCGCTGCATGTTTGTGATCATTACCGGCAACTATGATAGTAGAAGCATATATCATCATTTGCTGGCATACTTGGATGATTTGATATTCAGATAATCCGTCTACACTCCATTTATATATTGATGAGCTTTCAAATTTAAGACCCTTTAAAGTAGCTTGTTCTTCGAATTGAAGATCAACTGGAGTCGGTCGTGGATAATAATTTCTTGTTTTAGCTGTAGTAACAATTGGTTTTTGTCTTTTAAATATTTTATTGAGTTGTAGAGAGTCTTGATGGCTTTGATCATCTTGATGTTCCTCTTGAGAATTTTCTTCAGAATCTATGGCTTCGAAATCGGAGCCAGAATTAGAATTTTTAGAAGTTGAGCCTAAAACATTTATAGATTTTCCAGCTTATTGATCTTTACTTTCTTGAAGTTTTATGTTAGAAAAACTGTGTGATAATTGATTAATGAGTTCATCAGAAAATTTTAAAGGTTTCTTTTTTAACTTTATATCCCTCAGGATTTCACCCTGAAAACCTAAAGTTTGTGTAATAATTACTTTTTGAGAAGAGGATGCTTCATGGATTTTGAAAATAGTTTCTACTTTATCTTCAATTCTATTGGTTTGTTGACCAATAGTATGAAGGTTGATATTTGTATAATTATTTTGTTCTAGAACATGATATAAGTCTGATTTGTAAACAAAGTCAGCTTGTCCTTTATCTCCTTGGATTTTTGCAACATATTTTATGGGTACGGCTGAGGTGTCTTTATAAATAATTTGATGTAGGGGTGGATGTATAGATTCTTCAATTCTTTAGGGAGAAGAACTGGTTGAAGCTATAATCCATGATGAACTTAATTTTGTTATCATATTTATGGATAAATCTTCAATATTATATCTTTTCTTCATGGCTAATTTAAGCCAATCAAAGAAATAAATGTTTCTTTCATTATCATACATATATTTGTACCATTTTTCTTTTAAGAAGTCTTTATGTTCTGGAGAAATATTTTTAAAGAAAGCTTTTGTCAAAGGATGAGCGGCTAAATTCTTTTTTAACATTTCTTTATCAATTTCAAAGCTTTCAATAACATTTATATTGAAATCAGCTTCTGAGGGATTGTATGTATGAGATGGAGAAGCTTGATAAGAAGGATAAACAAGTCCTGTAGGCCTCAAATTTATATGAGGTGGTTCCTGTATGGAAGATCCTACAACAGAAGGAGGATGACAATAAGACATTTTAGAGGGTTGATAAACTGTAGGAGTTGTATTTCGAAAATCTTTTGGAAATTTATTTCAACACTTCCATCTTCATGCTCAATTAAGTTTTCAATGTCTTGATTTTCTTTAGATTTTTCTGGTTGAGCATTTTCTAAAAGCCATTTACCTGATAAATTAATATCATTCCATTGGATGAGTTTAGGAATATTAACTTTATTTTTTAAATTGGTTTGGAATAAGGTAGTCATACCTCTGGCTTGATTAGAATAGGCTATGCCTGGAACAACTGAATTCATGAGTTTATAATAAACTCTATAAACGAGGGCGAGATTTTGATTATGAGGATTCATATCAAAACCTTTTGTCTGGATGGCTAAAGTGAGGGCTTCATGTGCACTTGGATCTGTAAGAGAAACAGAGAAATTGGGAAAACAGTTGAAGAAAGTAGGGCCATTAGCCAAACTTGATTCAACCATTCCTATTAATGAATCACTGAATTTTTTATGTCTTGTATCTTGAATATACATAAGAGCTTCTGTTATCAGTCCAAGTCTTGTTAGAGGCTTCAGAGCAACTTGCACCAAGCCAAAATGGATATAATTATATGTTTTAGCATATTCTTGTATTTCTTGGGGCTTAATTAAAGAAAGATGCTGAATATTACTAGTAATGGATTCAGTTCGTTCAATAGTTTTTATTTTATAACTTGATTTTAATTGAAAACTTCCCATTTTATAAACTTCATGTTTTTGAACAGTTGGAATTGTCCAGTCACAAATAACTTGATCTAAATCATCATAGCTAATTTCTTCACTATTTTTAATAGACATGGAAGATAAGGAATTTGATGATGAGGAAGAAGAAAGTACAAGCTTCTTGATAAGCTTAGCCATAATTTGTATTATCGAGTTATTTTAACCAAATCCACCACGAGTATCTAGCGGTTTGAGGATTTACACACCAACAACACGCCTTAAAATGCCTTCACATGGCTTAACAATGGTGATAACAATGGCTACCTCTGCGCCCCGGGCGGAATATGATTAAAATTTCTTAATAATAACAAACACACAACTAAGTATTAAGACTTTTGAGTCTCTTACTTCTGAATCAACAATTCCTTAAACAACAACAGTAAAGCACAACATAACCAAAACAAGTGAAGAAATACTCACATAGCAACTTTATTGATAATCAAAACTGATTACAAGTGGACTTGATGGCGCACTCTCGGGGGCCAACTTGGCTCTGATACCAAAATGGGACGGAAGGGTGGAGGGTGTATGGGAAGAGATGGACGGACTGAATTTTTGGACTGGTTTCCAACTGTTGGATTTACATTTAGCCGGATGTGTCTATTTATAGTGACTCTAAACTGAATTTACATTTCATTTCACTTGGATTGCATTTGCATTTACATTTCATTTGCTGTTCATGCTCACGCTGAATTTAATGTTCGATACTGTAAGACTGCTTGCATGATTCTTCTTTTTTGCTGTAGAATATCCATGGTGCTGCATGTGGCACTCTCTTGAAGTATAACTTTACAAGCTTTTGACACGTGTTCACGTGTTTGCATCGGAGATGAAATGTTTTTGTCTTCATACTTGATAATTTTCCCATATCTTGTACTTTCTTCAGGTTTTACTCTTTACTTTATACAAAAGGAGCTTTTGATGTTGGCTTTAGCCACTTTTGTGAGTCCTTTTTTTTGAATATTTAATGCTTTATGAAGTCGAGATGAAAAGTGCCGATAAGTCCCGAGGCAACACGTGGTTGCTTTTGTCGGTATCACATGGCCTTAGTCTCGGGCACGGGAACTTGCTTGATAAGGATGCATTAAACAATTGTCGAGGCTTTGTTTTTTTCCTTTTCTTCGGATAGAGATGAATCCATCATTATCACTTTTTGTCTCTTCGCATCTATATCTGCTTCAGGAGCAATATTTTCAAAGGGATTATCATTAGCCCAAAGATGATATAACTGTTGACCGAAGCTTAATGGCGAGTTTTCAGAGGATCTTTCTTTTTGTATTTGTTTCATAATTTCTTTTTGGAGATCTTTTTTGAGCTGAAGTAGATCTGCCGCTGCAAGAAGTGCAGAAGTGGAAGTTGAACATGAATTTTTCTGTTTGTCTGGATTGCTTGTTGGAGAAGGCCGTTCTTTCTCTTTTTCTGGAGTTCTGAGAATTTCCGAAAAGGATGGCTTTATAGCTTGATCAGCAGATTATTGTTTTAGGATTGTGGTATAATCAAATTGATGCCAAAATTTGATATACATGACTCTGGATAGAACCGGTGGACTGAAGTCCATTTCTTTATAAAAATTCCATTTCAAGATCCATGGGATTTCATGCTTGCAATAAAATTGCATGGTGATATAAGGTTCTGTTGCAAGCTGTAGATATTGGTAGAGGTTTTTTTCTTCTGATTTGAGAGAGGCTTTAGATGATATTGAATAGGATTCAAAAATAGGGAGAAGAGCTTGAGGAAGAAGATCTTTAGTGGCTCCGAATGGTATCCAAAATTGTGTAAAAAACCACATGGGTATTTTATGGAAGTTGGATTTAAACCGAATAAACCAGGAATGCTGGAAGGATGAATTTTGATAATAGAGAATAGCTTCCCAAGCGGAAATATAGTCATAATAATTAAAAATGAGGTCTGAATCAATTCTTTGAGGCATATGAAGAGGTTGTCCCCAGTCATCTGCAGATAGGATATGCATAATCTTGATTTTTGAATATAGGATGTTAATATGGGATGGTAAAGCGTTTAAATATGAGTTTTTAGAACCATCAGTATGGTCAATAGTGCAGCTGCCAGTTCGGATAAGGATTTGCTCATATGTTTTATAATCAAGGGGTTGAAAAAAGAAATGGTCGGGAGTGAATAGGGTCTGGATAATATGTTCCATAGGAAAGGTTTCTATATAAAATGTGTCATCTAAAGTAAACGTTCTTAATGGTGGTTTTAGGATAAAATATTGGTTTTGAGACGCTTGAGGTTTTCTGGATGTAGAGCTTGATGGGTTTTGAAATTGAGGGATATTAGAATTATGGGTTGCTCCCCATCTTTCAAGATAATTGCCACTGCGTTTTCTGGATATAGGTGGATAAGCTTTATCAGTAAGGGACCTAAAACATTCTTTTGTCCCTGTAAAAACTCACGAGATAAAAAGTCAGGAAGGGAATTATTTTTGCCTGCAATATACTCAATGTCAAAATCAAATATAGCTAATAAAGCTTGCCAGCGAGCAAAAAATTGCTTAGCAGCAAGATTTTTAACATCTTTTTCTAAAATTTCTTTAGCAGATTTACAATCTATTCTTAATAAGAATTTTTTATTTAATAAATCACTTTGGAACTTCATTATACTATTTACTATAGAGAGGATTTCTTTTTTAATAGTTGAATAATTCTGTTGTGTGGATGTCCATGTTCTAGAAGTGAAACGAATGATTTCTTCTGTTCCAAGAGCATTTTGTTAGAGGAGAATTCCACCAAAACCTACGTCAGAGGCATCGGTTAGAACTATTTTTAATAAATTTGGATGAGGGATAGTTAAACAAGGAAAATTTTGGACTTTTTGCTTGATAGTTTGGACAGCTTTATATGGGCAGGTGATCATTCTATCGGATTTTTTTACTAATCGGAGTTGTAATAATTTTCTTTCCTTGACAAGATCTTTATAAAAATCTGAGATGTAATTAAGGCATCCAAGAAAACGTTGTAATTGTTCCTTATTGAGGATTTCATCAGGAAATTGAGAGGCAAACTTAATGACTCTATGAACTGGAGAAATAGTTCATCTTTTAATTATAAAACCGAGGAATTGAATTTTTGTTTGAAAAAGCTTCATTTTCTTTTGAGATAGAACGAGTCCATTTTTTATAATAATCTTTTTGAAAATATTTAAATGCTTCCAATGGTCACAAATAGATTTTGAAAACACAAGGATGTCATCGATATAGACGGGTGTAAAATCTTGATATGGATTAAAAATATCATTCATAATTCTTTGAAATTCTGAAGGAGCATTTTTCAAGCCGAATGGCATGACGTTCCATTCATAATGACCAAATGGGACTGTAAAAACAGTTTTATATCTATCTTCAGGGGTAATTTGAATTTGCCAAAATCCGGATTTAAGATCAAATTTAGAAAAAAGGAAGGCACCAGCTAGGTGATTGATTGGATCAGTTTTATTTGGAACTGGATATCTTATGGATTTTAAGACTTTATTTAGCAACTTATAATTGATAACAAGACGGAGAACACCGCGTTCTTGTTCAGGTGCTTTATTTACATAAAAAGCAGCACAACTCCAAGGGGATTGTGATTTTTGAATAAGCTTTTTATCAAGAAGATCATTGATTTCTTTTGTGCATAATTGGACAAGATCTTTATTCATTTGAATAGGCCGAGCTTTGGTAGGAATTTGGGATTCATCAAAATTATCAATATATGGAAGAGAAACAGTGTGGTGTTTTTTGTGCCAGAAAGCAAAAGGAAGGTCAGAACAACATTCTTTTTCAAGAGATTTTTTAAATTGAATTAAATCAGTTTGAAATTCTTGTTTTTGTAATCCATCTTCTATTCTTAGAGAATTTAGATCTTCTTGAAGATAGGCAATTTGTTTTTCTTCATAGGAGATTTGATTTTGGATAAGATTGAAATGTTGCATGGGAGTTGACTCAACAAAATCAAAAATTAATTCTTTATTGTCTTTAATAGTTTTAAGGCCTGACGAATTAATTTGAAAAGGCTGTAGAAGTTGTAGAAAGGGATTCCCAAGGATAACATCATTATTTAAATTCTTTCTTAAAAGACAATTGGTTGTTATACACGTCCCATTTTTACAGATATGGACATTATTTACTTTATAGTGAATATGAAGTTTATTATTAGCAGTTGCTAGGCTGAGTTTATTTTTGGCTTTTTTATAATATTTTGTTGGGACTAATCCTTATCTAATTAAATTAACATCTGCGCCACTATCTAGTAAGCAGAGTGCTTTAATAGAGATAAATATTTTTCCTACCAACCATTTAATTGTCCAGTAAATCCGAGGACAACTGCATTCGCTGCATGTTTGTGATCATTACCGGCAACTATGATAGTAGAAGCATATATCATCATTTGCTGGCATACTTGGATGATTTGATATTCAGATAATCCGTCTACACTCCATTTATATATTGATGAGCTTTCAAATTTAAGACCCTTTAAAGTAGCTTGTTCTTCGAATTGAAGATCAACTGGAGTCGGTCGTGGATAATAATTTCTTGTTTTAGCTGTAGTAACAATTGGTTTTTGTCTTTTAAATATTTTATTGAGTTGTAGAGAGTCTTGATGGCTTTGATCATCTTGATGTTCCTCTTGAGAATTTTCTTCAGAATCTATGGCTTCGAAATCGGAGCCAGAATTAGAATTTTTAGAAGTTGAGCCTAAAACATTTATAGATTTTCCAGCTTATTGATCTTTACTTTCTTGAAGTTTTATGTTAGAAAAACTGTGTGATAATTGATTAATGAGTTCATCAGAAAATTTTAAAGGTTTCTTTTTTAACTTTATATCCCTCAGGATTTCACCCTGAAAACCTAAAGTTTGTGTAATAATTACTTTTTGAGAAGAGGATGCTTCATGGATTTTGAAAATAGTTTCTACTTTATCTTCAATTCTATTGGTTTGTTGACCAATAGTATGAAGGTTGATATTTGTATAATTATTTTGTTCTAGAACATGATATAAGTCTGATTTGTAAACAAAGTCAGCTTGTCCTTTATCTCCTTGGATTTTTGCAACATATTTTATGGGTACGGCTGAGGTGTCTTTATAAATAATTTGATGTAGGGGTGGATGTATAGATTCTTCAATTCTTTAGGGAGAAGAACTGGTTGAAGCTATAATCCATGATGAACTTAATTTTGTTATCATATTTATGGATAAATCTTCAATATTATATCTTTTCTTCATGGCTAATTTAAGCCAATCAAAGAAATAAATGTTTCTTTCATTATCATACATATATTTGTACCATTTTTCTTTTAAGAAGTCTTTATGTTCTGGAGAAATATTTTTAAAGAAAGCTTTTGTCAAAGGATGAGCGGCTAAATTCTTTTTTAACATTTCTTTATCAATTTCAAAGCTTTCAATAACATTTATATTGAAATCAGCTTCTGAGGGATTGTATGTATGAGATGGAGAAGCTTGATAAGAAGGATAAACAAGTCCTGTAGGCCTCAAATTTATATGAGGTGGTTCCTGTATGGAAGATCCTACAACAGAAGGAGGATGACAATAAGACATTTTAGAGGGTTGATAAACTGTAGGAGTTGTATTTCGAAAATCTTTTGGAAATTTATTTCAACACTTCCATCTTCATGCTCAATTAAGTTTTCAATGTCTTGATTTTCTTTAGATTTTTCTGGTTGAGCATTTTCTAAAAGCCATTTACCTGATAAATTAATATCATTCCATTGGATGAGTTTAGGAATATTAACTTTATTTTTTAAATTGGTTTGGAATAAGGTAGTCATACCTCTGGCTTGATTAGAATAGGCTATGCCTGGAACAACTGAATTCATGAGTTTATAATAAACTCTATAAACGAGGGCGAGATTTTGATTATGAGGATTCATATCAAAACCTTTTGTCTGGATGGCTAAAGTGAGGGCTTCATGTGCACTTGGATCTGTAAGAGAAACAGAGAAATTGGGAAAACAGTTGAAGAAAGTAGGGCCATTAGCCAAACTTGATTCAACCATTCCTATTAATGAATCACTGAATTTTTTATGTCTTGTATCTTGAATATACATAAGAGCTTCTGTTATCAGTCCAAGTCTTATTAGAGGCTTCAGAGCAACTTGCACCAAGCCAAAATGGATATAATTATATGTTTTAGCATATTCTTGTATTTCTTGGGGCTTAATTAAAGAAAGATGCTGAATATTACTAGTAATGGATTCAGTTCGTTCAATAGTTTTTATTTTATAACTTGATTTTAATTGAAAACTTCCCATTTTATAAACTTCATGTTTTTGAACAGTTGGAATTGTCCAGTCACAAATAACTTGATCTAAATCATCATAGCTAATTTCTTCACTATTTTTAATAGACATGGAAGATAAGGAATTTGATGATGAGGAAGAAGAAAGTACAAGCTTCTTGATAAGCTTAGCCATAATTTGTATTATCGAGTTATTTTAACCAAATCCACCACGAGTATCTAGCGGTTTGAGGATTTACACACCAACAACACGCCTTAAAATGCCTTCACATGGCTTAACAATGGCGATAACAATGGCTACCTCTGCGCCCCGGGCGGAATATGATTAAAATTTCTTAATAATAACAAACACACAACTAAGTATTAAGACTTTTGAGTCTCTTACTTCTGAATCAACAATTCCTTAAACAATAACAGTAAAGCACAACATAACCAAAACAAGTGAAGAAATACTCACATAGCAACTTTATTGATAATCAAAACTGATTACAAGTGGACTTGATGGCGCACTCTCGGGGGCCAACTTGGCTCTGATACCAAAATGGGACGGAAGGGTGGAGGGTGTATGGGAAGAGATGGACGGACTGAATTTTTGGACTGGTTTCCAACTGTTGGATTTACATTTAGCCGGATGTGTCTATTTATAGTGACTCTAAACTGAATTTACATTTCATTTCACTTGGATTGCATTTGCATTTACATTTCATTTGCTGTTCATGCTCACGCTGAATTTAATGTTCGATACTGTAAGACTGCTTGCATGATTCTTCTTTTTTGCTGTAGAATATCCATGGTGCTGCATGTGGCACTCTCTTGAAGTATAACTTTACAAGCTTTTGACACGTGTTCACGTGTTTGCATCGGAGATGAAATGTTTTTGTCTTCATACTTGATAATTTTCCCATATCTTGTACTTTCTTCAGGTTTTACTCTTTACTTTATACAAAAGGAGCTTTTGATGTTGGCTTTAGCCACTTTTGTGAGTCCTTTTTTTTGAATATTTAATGCTTTATGAAGTCGAGATGAAAAGTGCCGATAAGTCCCGAGGCAACACGTGGTTGCTTTTGTCGGTATCACATGGCCTTAGTCTCGGGCACGGGAACTTGCTTGATAAGGATGCATTAAACAATTGTCGAGGCTTTGTTTTTTTCCTTTTCTTCGGATAGAGATGAATCCATCATTATCACTTTTTGTCTCTTCGCATCTATATCTGCTTCAGGAGCAATATTTTCAAAGGGATTATCATTAGCCCAAAGATGATATAACTGTTGACCGAAGCTTAATGGCGAGTTTTCAGAGGATCTTTCTTTTTGTATTTGTTTCATAATTTCTTTTTGGAGATCTTTTTTGAGCTGAAGTAGATCTGCCGCTGCAAGAAGTGCAGAAGTGGAAGTTGAACATGAATTTTTCTGTTTGTCTGGATTGCTTGTTGGAGAAGGCCGTTCTTTCTCTTTTTCTGGAGTTCTGAGAATTTCCGAAAAGGATGGCTTTATAGCTTGATCAGCAGATTATTGTTTTAGGATTGTGGTATAATCAAATTGATGCCAAAATTTGATATACATGACTCTGGATAGAACCGGTGGACTGAAGTCCATTTCTTTATAAAAATTCCATTTCAAGATCCATGGGATTTCATGCTTGCAATAAAATTGCATGGTGATATAAGGTTCTGTTGCAAGCTGTAGATATTGGTAGAGGTTTTTTTCTTCTGATTTGAGAGAGGCTTTAGATGATATTGAATAGGATTCAAAAATAGGGAGAAGAGCTTGAGGAAGAAGATCTTTAGTGGCTCCGAATGGTATCCAAAATTGTGTAAAAAACCACATGGGTATTTTATGGAAGTTGGATTTAAACCGAATAAACCAGGAATGCTGGAAGGATGAATTTTGATAATAGAGAATAGCTTCCCAAGCGGAAATATAGTCATAATAATTAAAAATGAGGTCTGAATCAATTCTTTGAGGCATATGAAGAGGTTGTCCCCAGTCATCTGCAGATAGGATATGCATAATCTTGATTTTTGAATATAGGATGTTAATATGGGATGGTAAAGCGTTTAAATATGAGTTTTTAGAACCATCAGTATGGTCAATAGTGCAGCTGCCAGTTCGGATAAGGATTTGCTCATATGTTTTATAATCAAGGGGTTGAAAAAAGAAATGGTCGGGAGTGAATAGGGTCTGGATAATATGTTCCATAGGAAAGGTTTCTATATAAAATGTGTCATCTAAAGTAAACGTTCTTAATGGTGGTTTTAGGATAAAATATTGGTTTTGAGACGCTTGAGGTTTTCTGGATGTAGAGCTTGATGGGTTTTGAAATTGAGGGATATTAGAATTATGGGTTGCTCCCCATCTTTCAAGATAATTGCCACTGCGTTTTCTGGATATAGGTGGATAAGCTTTATCAGTAAGGGACCTAAAACATTCTTTTGTCCCTGTAAAAACTCACGAGATAAAAAGTCAGGAAGGGAATTATTTTTGCCTGCAATATACTCAATGTCAAAATCAAATATAGCTAATAAAGCTTGCCAGCGAGCAAAAAATTGCTTAGCAGCAAGATTTTTAACATCTTTTTCTAAAATTTCTTTAGCAGATTTACAATCTATTCTTAATAAGAATTTTTTATTTAATAAATCACTTTGGAACTTCATTATACTATTTACTATAGAGAGGATTTCTTTTTTAATAGTTGAATAATTCTGTTGTGTGGATGTCCATGTTCTAGAAGTGAAACGAATGATTTCTTCTGTTCCAAGAGCATTTTGTTAGAGGAGAATTCCACCAAAACCTACGTCAGAGGCATCGGTTAGAACTATTTTTAATAAATTTGGATGAGGGATAGTTAAACAAGGAAAATTTTGGACTTTTTGCTTGATAGTTTGGACAGCTTTATATGGGCAGGTGATCATTCTATCGGATTTTTTTACTAATCGGAGTTGTAATAATTTTCTTTCCTTGACAAGATCTTTATAAAAATCTGAGACGTAATTAAGGCATCCAAGAAAACGTTGTAATTGTTCCTTATTGAGGATTTCATCAGGAAATTGAGAGGCAAACTTAATGACTCTATGAACTGGAGAAATAGTTCATCTTTTAATTATAAAACCGAGGAATTGAATTTTTGTTTGAAAAAGCTTCATTTTCTTTTGAGATAGAACGAGTCCATTTTTTATAATAATCTTTTTGAAAATATTTAAATGCTTCCAATGGTCACAAATAGATTTTGAAAACACAAGGATGTCATCGATATAGACGGGTGTAAAATCTTGATATGGATTAAAAATATCATTCATAATTCTTTGAAATTCTGAAGGAGCATTTTTCAAGCCGAATGGCATGACGTTCCATTCATAATGACCAAATGGGACTGTAAAAGCAGTTTTATATCTATCTTCAGGGGTAATTTGAATTTGCCAAAATCCGGATTTAAGATCAAATTTAGAAAAAAGGAAGGCACCAGCTAGGTGATTGATTAGATCAGTTTTATTTGGAACTGGATATCTTATGGATTTTAAGACTTTATTTAGCAACTTATAATTGATAACAAGACGGAGAACACCGCGTTCTTGTTCAGGTGCTTTATTTACATAAAAAGCAGCACAACTCCAAGGGGATTGTGATTTTTGAATAAGCTTTTTATCAAGAAGATCATTGATTTCTTTTGTGCATAATTGGACAAGATCTTTATTCATTTGAATAGGCCGAGCTTTGGTAGGAATTTGGGATTCATCAAAATTATCAATATATGGAAGAGAAACAGTGTGGTGTTTTTTGTGCCAGAAAGCAAAAGGAAGGTCAGAACAACATTCTTTTTCAAGAGATTTTTTAAATTGAATTAAATCAGTTTGAAATTCTTGTTTTTGTAATCCATCTTCTATTCTTAGAGAATTTAGATCTTCTTGAAGATAGGCAATTTGTTTTTCTTCATAGGAGATTTGATTTTGGATAAGATTGAAATGTTGCATGGGAGTTGACTCAACAAAATCAAAAATTAATTCTTTATTGTCTTTAATAGTTTTAAGGCCTGACGAATTAATTTGAAAAGGCTGTAGAAGTTGTAGAAAGGGATTCCCAAGGATAACATCATTATTTAAATTCTTTCTTAAAAGACAATTGGTTGTTATACACGTCCCATTTTTACAGATATGGACATTATTTACTTTATAGTGAATATGAAGTTTATTATTAGCAGTTGCTAGGCTGAGTTTATTTTTGGCTTTTTTATAATATTTTGTTGGGACTAATCCTTATCTAATTAAATTAACATCTGCGCCACTATCTAGTAAGCAGAGTGCTTTAATAGAGATAAATATTTTTCCTACCAACCATTTAATTGTCCAGTAAATCCGAGGACAACTGCATTCGCTGCATGTTTGTGATCATTACCGGCAACTATGATAGTAGAAGCATATATCATCATTTGCTGGCATACTTGGATGATTTGATATTCAGATAATCCGTCTACACTCCATTTATATATTGATGAGCTTTCAAATTTAAGACCCTTTAAAGTAGCTTGTTCTTCGAATTGAAGATCAACTGGAGTCGGTCGTGGATAATAATTTCTTGTTTTAGCTGTAGTAACAATTGGTTTTTGTCTTTTAAATATTTTATTGAGTTGTAGAGAGTCTTGATGGCTTTGATCATCTTGATGTTCCTCTTGAGAATTTTCTTCAGAATCTATGGCTTCGAAATCGGAGCCAGAATTAGAATTTTTAGAAGTTGAGCCTAAAACATTTATAGATTTTCCAGCTTATTGATCTTTACTTTCTTGAAGTTTTATGTTAGAAAAACTGTGTGATAATTGATTAATGAGTTCATCAGAAAATTTTAAAGGTTTCTTTTTTAACTTTATATCCCTCAGGATTTCACCCTGAAAACCTAAAGTTTGTGTAATAATTACTTTTTGAGAAGAGGATGCTTCATGGATTTTGAAAATAGTTTCTACTTTATCTTCAATTCTATTGGTTTGTTGACCAATAGTATGAAGGTTGATATTTGTATAATTATTTTGTTCTAGAACATGATATAAGTCTGATTTGTAAACAAAGTCAGCTTGTCCTTTATCTCCTTGGATTTTTGCAACATATTTTATGGGTACGGCTGAGGTGTCTTTATAAATAATTTGATGTAGGGGTGGATGTATAGATTCTTCAATTCTTTAGGGAGAAGAACTGGTTGAAGCTATAATCCATGATGAACTTAATTTTGTTATCATATTTATGGATAAATCTTCAATATTATATCTTTTCTTCATGGCTAATTTAAGCCAATCAAAGAAATAAATGTTTCTTTCATTATCATACATATATTTGTACCATTTTTCTTTTAAGAAGTCTTTATGTTCTGGAGAAATATTTTTAAAGAAAGCTTTTGTCAAAGGATGAGCGGCTAAATTCTTTTTTAACATTTCTTTATCAATTTCAAAGCTTTCAATAACATTTATATTGAAATCAGCTTCTGAGGGATTGTATGTATGAGATGGAGAAGCTTGATAAGAAGGATAAACAAGTCCTGTAGGCCTCAAATTTATATGAGGTGGTTCCTGTATGGAAGATCCTACAACAGAAGGAGGATGACAATAAGACATTTTAGAGGGTTGATAAACTGTAGGAGTTGTATTTCGAAAATCTTTTGGAAATTTATTTCAACACTTCCATCTTCATGCTCAATTAAGTTTTCAATGTCTTGATTTTCTTTAGATTTTTCTGGTTGAGCATTTTCTAAAAGCCATTTACCTGATAAATTAATATCATTCCATTGGATGAGTTTAGGAATATTAACTTTATTTTTTAAATTGGTTTGGAATAAGGTAGTCATACCTCTGGCTTGATTAGAATAGGCTATGCCTGGAACAACTGAATTCATGAGTTTATAATAAACTCTATAAACGAGGGCGAGATTTTGATTATGAGGATTCATATCAAAACCTTTTGTCTGGATGGCTAAAGTGAGGGCTTCATGTGCACTTGGATCTGTAAGAGAAACAGAGAAATTGGGAAAACAGTTGAAGAAAGTAGGGCCATTAGCCAAACTTGATTCAACCATTCCTATTAATGAATCACTGAATTTTTTATGTCTTGTATCTTGAATATACATAAGAGCTTCTGTTATCAGTCCAAGTCTTGTTAGAGGCTTCAGAGCAACTTGCACCAAGCCAAAATGGATATAATTATATGTTTTAGCATATTCTTGTATTTCTTGGGGCTTAATTAAAGAAAGATGCTGAATATTACTAGTAATGGATTCAGTTCGTTCAATAGTTTTTATTTTATAACTTGATTTTAATTGAAAACTTCCCATTTTATAAACTTCATGTTTTTGAACAGTTGGAATTGTCCAGTCACAAATAACTTGATCTAAATCATCATAGCTAATTTCTTCACTATTTTTAATAGACATGGAAGATAAGGAATTTGATGATGAGGAAGAAGAAAGTACAAGCTTCTTGATAAGCTTAGCCATAATTTGTATTATCGAGTTATTTTAACCAAATCCACCACGAGTATCTAGCGGTTTGAGGATTTACACACCAACAACACGCCTTAAAATGCCTTCACATGGCTTAACAATGGCGATAACAATGGCTACCTCTGCGCCCCGGGCGGAATATGATTAAAATTTCTTAATAATAACAAACACATAACTAAGTATTAAGACTTTTGAGTCTCTTACTTCTGAATCAACAATTCCTTAAACAACAACAGTAAAGCACAACATAACCAAAACAAGTGAAGAAATACTCACATAGCAACTTTATTGATAATCAAAACTGATTACAAGTGGACTTGATGGCGCACTCTCGGGGGCCAACTTGGCTCTGATACCAAAATGGGACGGAAGGGTGGAGGGTGTATGGGAAGAGATGGACGGACTGAATTTTTGGACTGGTTTCCAACTGTTGGATTTACATTTAGCCGGATGTGTCTATTTATAGTGACTCTAAACTGAATTTACATTTCATTTCACTTGGATTGCATTTGCATTTACATTTCATTTGCTGTTCATGCTCACGCTGAATTTAATGTTCGATACTGTAAGACTGCTTGCATGATTCTTCTTTTTTGCTGTAGAATATCCATGGTGCTGCATGTGGCACTCTCTTGAAGTATAACTTTACAAGCTTTTGACACGTGTTCACGTGTTTGCATCGGAGATGAAATGTTTTTGTCTTCATACTTGATAATTTTCCCATATCTTGTACTTTCTTCAGGTTTTACTCTTTACTTTATACAAAAGGAGCTTTTGATGTTGGCTTTAGCCACTTTTGTGAGTCCTTTTTTTTGAATATTTAATGCTTTATGAAGTCGAGATGAAAAGTGCCGATAAGTCCCGAGGCAACACGTGGTTGCTTTTGTCGGTATCACATGGCCTTAGTCTCGGGCACGGGAACTTGCTTGATAAGGATGCATTAAACAATTGTCGAGGCTTTGTTTTTTTCCTTTTCTTCGGATAGAGATGAATCCATCATTATCACTTTTTGTCTCTTCGCATCTATATCTGCTTCAGGAGCAATATTTTCAAAGGGATTATCATTAGCCCAAAGATGATATAACTGTTGACCGAAGCTTAATGGCGAGTTTTCAGAGGATCTTTCTTTTTGTATTTGTTTCATAATTTCTTTTTGGAGATCTTTTTTGAGCTGAAGTAGATCTGCCGCTGCAAGAAGTGCAGAAGTGGAAGTTGAACATGAATTTTTCTGTTTGTCTGGATTGCTTGTTGGAGAAGGCCGTTCTTTCTCTTTTTCTGGAGTTCTGAGAATTTCCGAAAAGGATGGCTTTATAGCTTGATCAGCAGATTATTGTTTTAGGATTGTGGTATAATCAAATTGATGCCAAAATTTGATATACATGACTCTGGATAGAACCGGTGGACTGAAGTCCATTTCTTTATAAAAATTCCATTTCAAGATCCATGGGATTTCATGCTTGCAATAAAATTGCATGGTGATATAAGGTTCTGTTGCAAGCTGTAGATATTGGTAGAGGTTTTTTTCTTCTGATTTGAGAGAGGCTTTAGATGATATTGAATAGGATTCAAAAATAGGGAGAAGAGCTTGAGGAAGAAGATCTTTAGTGGCTCCGAATGGTATCCAAAATTGTGTAAAAAACCACATGGGTATTTTATGGAAGTTGGATTTAAACCGAATAAACCAGGAATGCTGGAAGGATGAATTTTGATAATAGAGAATAGCTTCCCAAGCGGAAATATAGTCATAATAATTAAAAATGAGGTCTGAATCAATTCTTTGAGGCATATGAAGAGGTTGTCCCCAGTCATCTGCAGATAGGATATGCATAATCTTGATTTTTGAATATAGGATGTTAATATGGGATGGTAAAGCGTTTAAATATGAGTTTTTAGAACCATCAGTATGGTCAATAGTGCAGCTGCCAGTTCGGATAAGGATTTGCTCATATGTTTTATAATCAAGGGGTTGAAAAAAGAAATGGTCGGGAGTGAATAAGGTCTGGATAATATGTTCCATAGGAAAGGTTTCTATATAAAATGTGTCATCTAAAGTAAACGTTCTTAATGGTGGTTTTAGGATAAAATATTGGTTTTGAGACGCTTGAGGTTTTCTGGATGTAGAGCTTGATGGGTTTTGAAATTGAGGGATATTAGAATTATGGGTTGCTCCCCATCTTTCAAGATAATTGCCACTGCGTTTTCTGGATATAGGTGGATAAGCTTTATCAGTAAGGGACCTAAAACATTCTTTTGTCCCTGTAAAAACTCACGAGATAAAAAGTCAGGAAGGGAATTATTTTTGCCTGCAATATACTCAATGTCAAAATCAAATATAGCTAATAAAGCTTGCCAGCGAGCAAAAAATTGCTTAGCAGCAAGATTTTTAACATCTTTTTCTAAAATTTCTTTAGCAGATTTACAATCTATTCTTAATAAGAATTTTTTATTTAATAAATCACTTTGGAACTTCATTATACTATTTACTATAGAGAGGATTTCTTTTTTAATAGTTGAATAATTCTGTTGTGTGGATGTCCATGTTCTAGAAGTGAAACGAATGATTTCTTCTGTTCCAAGAGCATTTTGTTAGAGGAGAATTCCACCAAAACCTACGTCAGAGGCATCGGTTAGAACTATTTTTAATAAATTTGGATGAGGGATAGTTAAACAAGGAAAATTTTGGACTTTTTGCTTGATAGTTTGGACAGCTTTATATGGGCAGGTGATCATTCTATCGGATTTTTTTACTAATCGGAGTTGTAATAATTTTATTTCCTTGACAAGATCTTTATAAAAATCTGAGACGTAATTAAGGCATCCAAGAAAACGTTGTAATTGTTCCTTATTGAGGATTTCATCAGGAAATTGAGAGGCAAACTTAATGACTCTATGAACTGGAGAAATAGTTCATCTTTTAATTATAAAACCGAGGAATTGAATTTTTGTTTGAAAAAGCTTCATTTTCTTTTGAGATAGAACGAGTCCATTTTTTATAATAATCTTTTTGAAAATATTTAAATGCTTCCAATGGTCACAAATAGATTTTGAAAACACAAGGATGTCATCGATATAGACGGGTGTAAAATCTTGATATGGATTAAAAATATCATTCATAATTCTTTGAAATTCTGAAGGAGCATTTTTCAAGCCGAATGGCATGACGTTCCATTCATAATGACCAAATGGGACTATAAAAACAGTTTTATATCTATCTTCAGGGGTAATTTGAATTTGCCAAAATCCGGATTTAAGATCAAATTTAGAAAAAAGGAAGGCACCAGCTAGGTGATTGATTGGATCAGTTTTATTTGGAACTGGATATCTTATGGATTTTAAGACTTTATTTAGCAACTTATAATTGATAACAAGACGGAGAACACCGCGTTCTTGTTCAGGTGCTTTATTTACATAAAAAGCAGCACAACTCCAAGGGGATTGTGATTTTTGAATAAGCTTTTTATCAAGAAGATCATTGATTTCTTTTGTGCATAATTGGACAAGATCTTTATTCATTTGAATAGGCCGAGCTTTGGTAGGAATTTGGGATTCATCAAAATTATCAATATATGGAAGAGAAACAGTGTGGTGTTTTTTGTGCCAGAAAGCAAAAGGAAGGTCAGAACAACATTCTTTTTCAAGAGATTTTTTAAATTGAATTAAATCAGTTTGAAATTCTTGTTTTTGTAATCCATCTTCTATTCTTAGAGAATTTAGATCTTCTTGAAGATAGGCAATTTGTTTTTCTTCATAGGAGATTTGATTTTGGATAAGATTGAAATGTTGCATGGGAGTTGACTCAACAAAATCAAAAATTAATTCTTTATTGTCTTTAATAGTTTTAAGGCCTGACGAATTAATTTGAAAAGGCTGTAGAAGTTGTAGAAAGGGATTCCCAAGGATAACATCATTATTTAAATTCTTTCTTAAAAGACAATTGGTTGTTATACACGTCCCATTTTTACAGATATGGACATTATTTACTTTATAGTGAATATGAAGTTTATTATTAGCAGTTGCTAGGCTGAGTTTATTTTTGGCTTTTTTATAATATTTTGTTGGGACTAATCCTTATCTAATTAAATTAACATCTGCGCCACTATCTAGTAAGCAGAGTGCTTTAATAGAGATAAATATTTTTCCTACCAACCATTTAATTGTCCAGTAAATCCGAGGACAACTGCATTCGCTGCATGTTTGTGATCATTACCGGCAACTATGATAGTAGAAGCATATATCATCATTTGCTGGCATACTTGGATGATTTGATATTCAGATAATCCGTCTACACTCCATTTATATATTGATGAGCTTTCAAATTTAAGACCCTTTAAAGTAGCTTGTTCTTCGAATTGAAGATCAACTGGAGTCGGTCGTGGATAATAATTTCTTGTTTTAGCTGTAGTAACAATTGGTTTTTGTCTTTTAAATATTTTATTGAGTTGTAGAGAGTCTTGATGGCTTTGATCATCTTGATGTTCCTCTTGAGAATTTTCTTCAGAATCTATGGCTTCGAAATCGGAGCCAGAATTAGAATTTTTAGAAGTTGAGCCTAAAACATTTATAGATTTTCCAGCTTATTGATCTTTACTTTCTTGAAGTTTTATGTTAGAAAAACTGTGTGATAATTGATTAATGAGTTCATCAGAAAATTTTAAAGGTTTCTTTTTTAACTTTATATCCCTCAGGATTTCACCCTGAAAACCTAAAGTTTGTGTAATAATTACTTTTTGAGAAGAGGATGCTTCATGGATTTTGAAAATAGTTTCTACTTTATCTTCAATTCTATTGGTTTGTTGACCAATAGTATGAAGGTTGATATTTGTATAATTATTTTGTTCTAGAACATGATATAAGTCTGATTTGTAAACAAAGTCAGCTTGTCCTTTATCTCCTTGGATTTTTGCAACATATTTTATGGGTACGGCTGAGGTGTCTTTATAAATAATTTGATGTAGGGGTGGATGTATAGATTCTTCAATTCTTTAGGGAGAAGAACTGGTTGAAGCTATAATCCATGATGAACTTAATTTTGTTATCATATTTATGGATAAATCTTCAATATTATATCTTTTCTTCATGGCTAATTTAAGCCAATCAAAGAAATAAATGTTTCTTTCATTATCATACATATATTTGTACCATTTTTCTTTTAAGAAGTCTTTATGTTCTGGAGAAATATTTTTAAAGAAAGCTTTTGTCAAAGGATGAGCGGCTAAATTCTTTTTTAACATTTCTTTATCAATTTCAAAGCTTTCAATAACATTTATATTGAAATCAGCTTCTGAGGGATTGTATGTATGAGATGGAGAAGCTTGATAAGAAGGATAAACAAGTCCTGTAGGCCTCAAATTTATATGAGGTGGTTCCTGTATGGAAGATCCTACAACAGAAGGAGGATGACAATAAGACATTTTAGAGGGTTGATAAACTGTAGGAGTTGTATTTCGAAAATCTTTTGGAAATTTATTTCAACACTTCCATCTTCATGCTCAATTAAGTTTTCAATGTCTTGATTTTCTTTAGATTTTTCTGGTTGAGCATTTTCTAAAAGCCATTTACCTGATAAATTAATATCATTCCATTGGATGAGTTTAGGAATATTAACTTTATTTTTTAAATTGGTTTGGAATAAGGTAGTCATACCTCTGGCTTGATTAGAATAGGCTATGCCTGGAACAACTGAATTCATGAGTTTATAATAAACTCTATAAACGAGGGCGAGATTTTGATTATGAGGATTCATATCAAAACCTTTTGTCTGGATGGCTAAAGTGAGGGCTTCATGTGCACTTGGATCTGTAAGAGAAACAGAGAAATTGGGAAAACAGTTGAAGAAAGTAGGGCCATTAGCCAAACTTGATTCAACCATTCCTATTAATGAATCACTGAATTTTTTATGTCTTGTATCTTGAATATACATAAGAGCTTCTGTTATCAGTCCAAGTCTTGTTAGAGGCTTCAGAGCAACTTGCACCAAGCCAAAATGGATATAATTATATGTTTTAGCATATTCTTGTATTTCTTGGGGCTTAATTAAAGAAAGATGCTGAATATTACTAGTAATGGATTCAGTTCGTTCAATAGTTTTTATTTTATAACTTGATTTTAATTGAAAACTTCCCATTTTATAAACTTCATGTTTTTGAACAGTTGGAATTGTCCAGTCACAAATAACTTGATCTAAATCATCATAGCTAATTTCTTCACTATTTTTAATAGACATGGAAGATAAGGAATTTGATGATGAGGAAGAAGAAAGTACAAGCTTCTTGATAAGCTTAGCCATAATTTGTATTATCGAGTTATTTTAACCAAATCCACCACGAGTATCTAGCGGTTTGAGGATTTACACACCAACAACACGCCTTAAAATGCCTTCACATGGCTTAACAATGGTGATAACAATGGCTACCTCTGCGCCCCGGGCGGAATATGATTAAAATTTCTTAATAATAACAAACACACAACTAAGTATTAAGACTTTTGAGTCTCTTACTTCTGAATCAACAATTCCTTAAACAACAACAGTAAAGCACAACATAACCAAAACAAGTGAAGAAATACTCACATAGCAACTTTATTGATAATCAAAACTGATTACAAGTGGACTTGATGGCGCACTCTCGGGGGCCAACTTGGCTCTGATACCAAAATGGGACGGAAGGGTGGAGGGTGTATGGGAAGAGATGGACGGACTGAATTTTTGGACTGGTTTCCAACTGTTGGATTTACATTTAGCCGGATGTGTCTATTTATAGTGACTCTAAACTGAATTTACATTTCATTTCACTTGGATTGCATTTGCATTTACATTTCATTTGCTGTTCATGCTCACGCTGAATTTAATGTTCGATACTGTAAGACTGCTTGCATGATTCTTCTTTTTTGCTGTAGAATATCCATGGTGCTGCATGTGGCACTCTCTTGAAGTATAACTTTACAAGCTTTTGACACGTGTTCACGTGTTTGCATCGGAGATGAAATGTTTTTGTCTTCATACTTGATAATTTTCCCATATCTTGTACTTTCTTCAGGTTTTACTCTTTACTTTATACAAAAGGAGCTTTTGATGTTGGCTTTAGCCACTTTTGTGAGTCCTTTTTTTTGAATATTTAATGCTTTATGAAGTCGAGATGAAAAGTGCCGATAAGTCCCGAGGCAACACGTGGTTGCTTTTGTCGGTATCACATGGCCTTAGTCTCGGGCACGGGAACTTGCTTGATAAGGATGCATTAAACAATTGTCGAGGCTTTGTTTTTTTCCTTTTCTTCGGATAGAGATGAATCCATCATTATCACTTTTTGTCTCTTCGCATCTATATCTGCTTCAGGAGCAATATTTTCAAAGGGATTATCATTAGCCCAAAGATGATATAACTGTTGACCGAAGCTTAATGGCGAGTTTTCAGAGGATCTTTCTTTTTGTATTTGTTTCATAATTTCTTTTTGGAGATCTTTTTTGAGCTGAAGTAGATCTGCCGCTGCAAGAAGTGCAGAAGTGGAAGTTGAACATGAATTTTTCTGTTTGTCTGGATTGCTTGTTGGAGAAGGCCGTTCTTTCTCTTTTTCTGGAGTTCTGAGAATTTCCGAAAAGGATGGCTTTATAGCTTGATCAGCAGATTATTGTTTTAGGATTGTGGTATAATCAAATTGATGCCAAAATTTGATATACATGACTCTGGATAGAACCGGTGGACTGAAGTCCATTTCTTTATAAAAATTCCATTTCAAGATCCATGGGATTTCATGCTTGCAATAAAATTGCATGGTGATATAAGGTTCTGTTGCAAGCTGTAGATATTGGTAGAGGTTTTTTTCTTCTGATTTGAGAGAGGCTTTAGATGATATTGAATAGGATTCAAAAATAGGGAGAAGAGCTTGAGGAAGAAGATCTTTAGTGGCTCCGAATGGTATCCAAAATTGTGTAAAAAACCACATGGGTATTTTATGGAAGTTGGATTTAAACCGAATAAACCAGGAATGCTGGAAGGATGAATTTTGATAATAGAGAATAGCTTCCCAAGCGGAAATATAGTCATAATAATTAAAAATGAGGTCTGAATCAATTCTTTGAGGCATATGAAGAGGTTGTCCCCAGTCATCTGCAGATAGGATATGCATAATCTTGATTTTTGAATATAGGATGTTAATATGGGATGGTAAAGCGTTTAAATATGAGTTTTTAGAACCATCAGTATGGTCAATAGTGCAGCTGCCAGTTCGGATAAGGATTTGCTCATATGTTTTATAATCAAGGGGTTGAAAAAAGAAATGGTCGGGAGTGAATAGGGTCTGGATAATATGTTCCATAGGAAAGGTTTCTATATAAAATGTGTCATCTAAAGTAAACGTTCTTAATGGTGGTTTTAGGATAAAATATTGGTTTTGAGACGCTTGAGGTTTTCTGGATGTAGAGCTTGATGGGTTTTGAAATTGAGGGATATTAGAATTATGGGTTGCTCCCCATCTTTCAAGATAATTGCCACTGCGTTTTCTGGATATAGGTGGATAAGCTTTATCAGTAAGGGACCTAAAACATTCTTTTGTCCCTGTAAAAACTCACGAGATAAAAAGTCAGGAAGGGAATTATTTTTGCCTGCAATATACTCAATGTCAAAATCAAATATAGCTAATAAAGCTTGCCAGCGAGCAAAAAATTGCTTAGCAGCAAGATTTTTAACATCTTTTTCTAAAATTTCTTTAGCAGATTTACAATCTATTCTTAATAAGAATTTTTTATTTAATAAATCACTTTGGAACTTCATTATACTATTTACTATAGAGAGGATTTCTTTTTTAATAGTTGAATAATTCTGTTGTGTGGATGTCCATGTTCTAGAAGTGAAACGAATGATTTCTTCTGTTCCAAGAGCATTTTGTTAGAGGAGAATTCCACCAAAACCTACGTCAGAGGCATCGGTTAGAACTATTTTTAATAAATTTGGATGAGGGATAGTTAAACAAGGAAAATTTTGGACTTTTTGCTTGATAGTTTGGACAGCTTTATATGGGCAGGTGATCATTCTATCGGATTTTTTTACTAATCGGAGTTGTAATAATTTTCTTTCCTTGACAAGATCTTTATAAAAATCTGAGACGTAATTAAGGCATCCAAGAAAACGTTGTAATTGTTCCTTATTGAGGATTTCATCAGGAAATTGAGAGGCAAACTTAATGACTCTATGAACTGGAGAAATAGTTCATCTTTTAATTATAAAACCGAGGAATTGAATTTTTGTTTGAAAAAGCTTCATTTTCTTTTGAGATAGAACGAGTCCATTTTTTATAATAATCTTTTTGAAAATATTTAAATGCTTCCAATGGTCACAAATAGATTTTGAAAACACAAGGATGTCATCGATATAGACGGGTGTAAAATCTTGATATGGATTAAAAATATCATTCATAATTCTTTGAAATTCTGAAGGAGCATTTTTCAAGCCGAATGGCATGACGTTCCATTCATAATGACCAAATGGGACTGTAAAAACAGTTTTATATCTATCTTCAGGGGTAATTTGAATTTGCCAAAATCCGGATTTAAGATCAAATTTAGAAAAAAGGAAGGCACCAGCTAGGTGATTGATTGGATCAGTTTTATTTGGAACTGGATATCTTATGGATTTTAAGACTTTATTTAGCAACTTATAATTGATAACAAGACGGAGAACACCGCGTTCTTGTTCAGGTGCTTTATTTACATAAAAAGCAGCACAACTCCAAGGGGATTGTGATTTTTGAATAAGCTTTTTATCAAGAAGATCATTGATTTCTTTTGTGCATAATTGGACAAGATCTTTATTCATTTGAATAGGCCGAGCTTTGGTAGGAATTTGGGATTCATCAAAATTATCAATATATGGAAGAGAAACAGTGTGGTGTTTTTTGTGCCAGAAAGCAAAAGGAAGGTCAGAACAACATTCTTTTTCAAGAGATTTTTTAAATTGAATTAAATCAGTTTGAAATTCTTGTTTTTGTAATCCATCTTCTATTCTTAGAGAATTTAGATCTTCTTGAAGATAGGCAATTTGTTTTTCTTCATAGGAGATTTGATTTTGGATAAGATTGAAATGTTGCATGGGAGTTGACTCAACAAAATCAAAAATTAATTCTTTATTGTCTTTAATAGTTTTAAGGCCTGACGAATTAATTTGAAAAGGCTGTAGAAGTTGTAGAAAGGGATTCCCAAGGATAACATCATTATTTAAATTCTTTCTTAAAAGACAATTGGTTGTTATACACGTCCCATTTTTACAGATATGGACATTATTTACTTTATAGTGAATATGAAGTTTATTATTAGCAGTTGCTAGGCTGAGTTTATTTTTGGCTTTTTTATAATATTTTGTTGGGACTAATCCTTATCTAATTAAATTAACATCTGCGCCACTATCTAGTAAGCAGAGTGCTTTAATAGAGATAAATATTTTTCCTACCAACCATTTAATTGTCCAGTAAATCCGAGGACAACTGCATTCGCTGCATGTTTGTGATCATTACCGGCAACTATGATAGTAGAAGCATATATCATCATTTGCTGGCATACTTGGATGATTTGATATTCAGATAATCCGTCTACACTCCATTTATATATTGATGAGCTTTCAAATTTAAGACCCTTTAAAGTAGCTTGTTCTTCGAATTGAAGATCAACTGGAGTCGGTCGTGGATAATAATTTCTTGTTTTAGCTGTAGTAACAATTGGTTTTTGTCTTTTAAATATTTTATTGAGTTGTAGAGAGTCTTGATGGCTTTGATCATCTTGATGTTCCTCTTGAGAATTTTCTTCAGAATCTATGGCTTCGAAATCGGAGCCAGAATTAGAATTTTTAGAAGTTGAGCCTAAAACATTTATAGATTTTCCAGCTTATTGATCTTTACTTTCTTGAAGTTTTATGTTAGAAAAACTGTGTGATAATTGATTAATGAGTTCATCAGAAAATTTTAAAGGTTTCTTTTTTAACTTTATATCCCTCAGGATTTCACCCTGAAAACCTAAAGTTTGTGTAATAATTACTTTTTGAGAAGAGGATGCTTCATGGATTTTGAAAATAGTTTCTACTTTATCTTCAATTCTATTGGTTTGTTGACCAATAGTATGAAGGTTGATATTTGTATAATTATTTTGTTCTAGAACATGATATAAGTCTGATTTGTAAACAAAGTCAGCTTGTCCTTTATCTCCTTGGATTTTTGCAACATATTTTATGGGTACGGCTGAGGTGTCTTTATAAATAATTTGATGTAGGGGTGGATGTATAGATTCTTCAATTCTTTAGGGAGAAGAACTGGTTGAAGCTATAATCCATGATGAACTTAATTTTGTTATCATATTTATGGATAAATCTTCAATATTATATCTTTTCTTCATGGCTAATTTAAGCCAATCAAAGAAATAAATGTTTCTTTCATTATCATACATATATTTGTACCATTTTTCTTTTAAGAAGTCTTTATGTTCTGGAGAAATATTTTTAAAGAAAGCTTTTGTCAAAGGATGAGCGGCTAAATTCTTTTTTAACATTTCTTTATCAATTTCAAAGCTTTCAATAACATTTATATTGAAATCAGCTTCTGAGGGATTGTATGTATGAGATGGAGAAGCTTGATAAGAAGGATAAACAAGTCCTGTAGGCCTCAAATTTATATGAGGTGGTTCCTGTATGGAAGATCCTACAACAGAAGGAGGATGACAATAAGACATTTTAGAGGGTTGATAAACTGTAGGAGTTGTATTTCGAAAATCTTTTGGAAATTTATTTCAACACTTCCATCTTCATGCTCAATTAAGTTTTCAATGTCTTGATTTTCTTTAGATTTTTCTGGTTGAGCATTTTCTAAAAGCCATTTACCTGATAAATTAATATCATTCCATTGGATGAGTTTAGGAATATTAACTTTATTTTTTAAATTGGTTTGGAATAAGGTAGTCATACCTCTGGCTTGATTAGAATAGGCTATGCCTGGAACAACTGAATTCATGAGTTTATAATAAACTCTATAAACGAGGGCGAGATTTTGATTATGAGGATTCATATCAAAACCTTTTGTCTGGATGGCTAAAGTGAGGGCTTCATGTGCACTTGGATCTGTAAGAGAAACAGAGAAATTGGGAAAACAGTTGAAGAAAGTAGGGCCATTAGCCAAACTTGATTCAACCATTCCTATTAATGAATCACTGAATTTTTTATGTCTTGTATCTTGAATATACATAAGAGCTTCTGTTATCAGTCCAAGTCTTATTAGAGGCTTCAGAGCAACTTGCACCAAGCCAAAATGGATATAATTATATGTTTTAGCATATTCTTGTATTTCTTGGGGCTTAATTAAAGAAAGATGCTGAATATTACTAGTAATGGATTCAGTTCGTTCAATAGTTTTTATTTTATAACTTGATTTTAATTGAAAACTTCCCATTTTATAAACTTCATGTTTTTGAACAGTTGGAATTGTCCAGTCACAAATAACTTGATCTAAATCATCATAGCTAATTTCTTCACTATTTTTAATAGACATGGAAGATAAGGAATTTGATGATGAGGAAGAAGAAAGTACAAGCTTCTTGATAAGCTTAGCCATAATTTGTATTATCGAGTTATTTTAACCAAATCCACCACGAGTATCTAGCGGTTTGAGGATTTACACACCAACAACACGCCTTAAAATGCCTTCACATGGCTTAACAATGGCGATAACAATGGCTACCTCTGCGCCCCGGGCGGAATATGATTAAAATTTCTTAATAATAACAAACACACAACTAAGTATTAAGACTTTTGAGTCTCTTACTTCTGAATCAACAATTCCTTAAACAATAACAGTAAAGCACAACATAACCAAAACAAGTGAAGAAATACTCACATAGCAACTTTATTGATAATCAAAACTGATTACAAGTGGACTTGATGGCGCACTCTCGGGGGCCAACTTGGCTCTGATACCAAAATGGGACGGAAGGGTGGAGGGTGTATGGGAAGAGATGGACGGACTGAATTTTTGGACTGGTTTCCAACTGTTGGATTTACATTTAGCCGGATGTGTCTATTTATAGTGACTCTAAACTGAATTTACATTTCATTTCACTTGGATTGCATTTGCATTTACATTTCATTTGCTGTTCATGCTCACGCTGAATTTAATGTTCGATACTGTAAGACTGCTTGCATGATTCTTCTTTTTTGCTGTAGAATATCCATGGTGCTGCATGTGGCACTCTCTTGAAGTATAACTTTACAAGCTTTTGACACGTGTTCACGTGTTTGCATCGGAGATGAAATGTTTTTGTCTTCATACTTGATAATTTTCCCATATCTTGTACTTTCTTCAGGTTTTACTCTTTACTTTATACAAAAGGAGCTTTTGATGTTGGCTTTAGCCACTTTTGTGAGTCCTTTTTTTTGAATATTTAATGCTTTATGAAGTCGAGATGAAAAGTGCCGATAAGTCCCGAGGCAACACGTGGTTGCTTTTGTCGGTATCACATGGCCTTAGTCTCGGGCACGGGAACTTGCTTGATAAGGATGCATTAAACAATTGTCGAGGCTTTGTTTTTTTCCTTTTCTTCGGATAGAGATGAATCCATCATTATCACTTTTTGTCTCTTCGCATCTATATCTGCTTCAGGAGCAATATTTTCAAAGGGATTATCATTAGCCCAAAGATGATATAACTGTTGACCGAAGCTTAATGGCGAGTTTTCAGAGGATCTTTCTTTTTGTATTTGTTTCATAATTTCTTTTTGGAGATCTTTTTTGAGCTGAAGTAGATCTGCCGCTGCAAGAAGTGCAGAAGTGGAAGTTGAACATGAATTTTTCTGTTTGTCTGGATTGCTTGTTGGAGAAGGCCGTTCTTTCTCTTTTTCTGGAGTTCTGAGAATTTCCGAAAAGGATGGCTTTATAGCTTGATCAGCAGATTATTGTTTTAGGATTGTGGTATAATCAAATTGATGCCAAAATTTGATATACATGACTCTGGATAGAACCGGTGGACTGAAGTCCATTTCTTTATAAAAATTCCATTTCAAGATCCATGGGATTTCATGCTTGCAATAAAATTGCATGGTGATATAAGGTTCTGTTGCAAGCTGTAGATATTGGTAGAGGTTTTTTTCTTCTGATTTGAGAGAGGCTTTAGATGATATTGAATAGGATTCAAAAATAGGGAGAAGAGCTTGAGGAAGAAGATCTTTAGTGGCTCCGAATGGTATCCAAAATTGTGTAAAAAACCACATGGGTATTTTATGGAAGTTGGATTTAAACCGAATAAACCAGGAATGCTGGAAGGATGAATTTTGATAATAGAGAATAGCTTCCCAAGCGGAAATATAGTCATAATAATTAAAAATGAGGTCTGAATCAATTCTTTGAGGCATATGAAGAGGTTGTCCCCAGTCATCTGCAGATAGGATATGCATAATCTTGATTTTTGAATATAGGATGTTAATATGGGATGGTAAAGCGTTTAAATATGAGTTTTTAGAACCATCAGTATGGTCAATAGTGCAGCTGCCAGTTCGGATAAGGATTTGCTCATATGTTTTATAATCAAGGGGTTGAAAAAAGAAATGGTCGGGAGTGAATAGGGTCTGGATAATATGTTCCATAGGAAAGGTTTCTATATAAAATGTGTCATCTAAAGTAAACGTTCTTAATGGTGGTTTTAGGATAAAATATTGGTTTTGAGACGCTTGAGGTTTTCTGGATGTAGAGCTTGATGGGTTTTGAAATTGAGGGATATTAGAATTATGGGTTGCTCCCCATCTTTCAAGATAATTGCCACTGCGTTTTCTGGATATAGGTGGATAAGCTTTATCAGTAAGGGACCTAAAACATTCTTTTGTCCCTGTAAAAACTCACGAGATAAAAAGTCAGGAAGGGAATTATTTTTGCCTGCAATATACTCAATGTCAAAATCAAATATAGCTAATAAAGCTTGCCAGCGAGCAAAAAATTGCTTAGCAGCAAGATTTTTAACATCTTTTTCTAAAATTTCTTTAGCAGATTTACAATCTATTCTTAATAAGAATTTTTTATTTAATAAATCACTTTGGAACTTCATTATACTATTTACTATAGAGAGGATTTCTTTTTTAATAGTTGAATAATTCTGTTGTGTGGATGTCCATGTTCTAGAAGTGAAACGAATGATTTCTTCTGTTCCAAGAGCATTTTGTTAGAGGAGAATTCCACCAAAACCTACGTCAGAGGCATCGGTTAGAACTATTTTTAATAAATTTGGATGAGGGATAGTTAAACAAGGAAAATTTTGGACTTTTTGCTTGATAGTTTGGACAGCTTTATATGGGCAGGTGATCATTCTATCGGATTTTTTTACTAATCGGAGTTGTAATAATTTTCTTTCCTTGACAAGATCTTTATAAAAATCTGAGACGTAATTAAGGCATCCAAGAAAACGTTGTAATTGTTCCTTATTGAGGATTTCATCAGGAAATTGAGAGGCAAACTTAATGACTCTATGAACTGGAGAAATAGTTCATCTTTTAATTATAAAACCGAGGAATTGAATTTTTGTTTGAAAAAGCTTCATTTTCTTTTGAGATAGAACGAGTCCATTTTTTATAATAATCTTTTTGAAAATATTTAAATGCTTCCAATGGTCACAAATAGATTTTGAAAACACAAGGATGTCATCGATATAGACGGGTGTAAAATCTTGATATGGATTAAAAATATCATTCATAATTCTTTGAAATTCTGAAGGAGCATTTTTCAAGCCGAATGGCATGACGTTCCATTCATAATGACCAAATGGGACTGTAAAAACAGTTTTATATCTATCTTCAGGGGTAATTTGAATTTGCCAAAATCCGGATTTAAGATCAAATTTAGAAAAAAGGAAGGCACCAGCTAGGTGATTGATTGGATCAGTTTTATTTGGAACTGGATATCTTATGGATTTTAAGACTTTATTTAGCAACTTATAATTGATAACAAGACGGAGAACACCGCGTTCTTGTTCAGGTGCTTTATTTACATAAAAAGCAGCACAACTCCAAGGGGATTGTGATTTTTGAATAAGCTTTTTATCAAGAAGATCATTGATTTCTTTTGTGCATAATTGGACAAGATCTTTATTCATTTGAATAGGCCGAGCTTTGGTAGGAATTTGGGATTCGTCAAAATTATCAATATATGGAAGAGAAACAGTGTGGTGTTTTTTGTGCCAGAAAGCAAAAGGAAGGTCAGAACAACATTCTTTTTCAAGAGATTTTTTAAATTGAATTAAATTAGTTTGAAATTCTTGTTTTTGTAATCCATCTTCTATTTTTAGAGAATTTAGATCTTCTTGAAGATAGGCAATTTGTTTTTCTTCATAGGAGATTTGATTTTGGATAAGATTGAAATGTTGCATGGGAGTTGACTCAACAAAATCAAAAATTAATTCTTTATTGTCTTTTATAGTTTTAAGGCCTGACGAATTAATTTGAAAAGGCTGTAGAAGTTGTAGAAAGGGATTCCCAAGGATAACATCATTATTTAAATTCTTTCTTAAAAGACAATTGGTTGTTATACACGTCCCATTTTTACAGATATGGACATTATTTACTTTATAGTGAATATGAAGTTTATTATTAGCAGTTGCTAGGCTGAGTTTATTTTTAGTTTTTTTGTAATATTTTGTTGGGACTAATCCTTCTCTAATTAAATTAACATCTGCGCCACTATCTAGTAAGCAGAGTGCTTTAATAGAGATAAATATTTTTCCTACCAACAATTTAATTGTCCAGTAAATCCGAGGACAACTGCATTTGCTGCATGTTTGTGATCATTACCGGCAACTATGATAGTAGAAGCATATATCATCATTTGCTGGCATACTTGGATGATTTGATATTCAGATAATCCGTCTACACTCCATTTATATATTGATGAGCTTTCAAATTTAAGACCCTTTAAAGTAGCTTGTTCTTCGAATTGAAGATCAACTGGAGTCGGTCGTGGATAATAATTTCTTGTTTTAGCTGTAGTAACAATTGGTTTTTGTCTTTTAAATATTTTATTGAGTTGTAGAGAGTCTTGATGGCTTTGATCATCTTGATGTTCCTCTTGAGAATTTTCTTCAGAATCTATGGCTTCGAAATCGGAGCCAGAATTAGAATTTTTAGAAGTTGAGCCTAAAACATTTATAGATTTTTCAGCTTCTTGATCTTTACTTTCTTGAAGTTTTATGTTAGAAAAACTGTGTGATAATTGATTAATGAGTTCATCAGAAAATTTTAAAGGTTTATTTTTTAACTTTATATCCCTCAGGATTTCACCCTGAAAACCTAAAGTTTGTGTAATAATTACTTTTTGAGAAGAGGATGCTTCATGGATTTTGAAAATAGTTTCTACTTTATCTTCAATTCTATTGGTTTGTTGACCAATAGTATGAAGGTTGATATTTGTATAATTATTTTGTTCTAGAACATGATATAAGTCTGATTTGTAAACAAAGTCAGCTTGTCCTTTATCTCCTTGGATTTTTGCAACATATTTTATGGGTACGGCTGAGGTGTCTTTATAAATAATTTGATGTAGGGGTGGATGTATAGATTCTTCAGTTCTTTAGGGAGAAGAACTGGTTGAAGCTATAATCCATGATGAACTTAATTTTGTTATCATATTTATGGATAAATCTTCAATATTATATCTTTTCTTCATGGCTAATTTAAGCCAATCAAAGAAATAAATGTTTCTTTCATTATCACACATATATTTATACCACTTTTCTTTTAAGAAGTCTTTATGTTCTGGAGAAATATTTTTAGAGAAAGCTTTTGTCAAAGGATGAGCGGCTAAATTCTTTTTTAACATTTCTTTATCAATTTCAAAACTTTCAATAACATTTATATTGAAATCAGCTTCTGAGGTATTGTATGTATGAGATGGTAAAGCAGGATAAGAAGGATAAACAAGACCTATAGGCCTTAAATTTATATGAGGTGGTTCTTGTATGGAAGCTCCTACAACAGAAGGAGGATGAGAATAAGACTGTTTAGAGGGTTGATAAACTGTAGGGGTTGTATTTCGAAAATCTGTTTGAAAATTTATTTCAATACTTTCATCTTCATGTTCAATTATGTTTTCAATGTCTTGATTTTCTTTAGATTTTTCTGGTTGAGCATTTTCTAATAGCCATTTACCTGATAAATTAATATCATTCCATTGGATGAGTTTGGGAATATTAACTTTATTTTTTAAATTGGTTTGGAATAAGGTAGTCATACCTTTGGCTTGATTAGAATAGGCTATGCCTGGAACAACTGAATTCATGAGTTTATAATAAACTCTATAAACGAGGGCGAGATTTTGATTATGAGGATTCATATCAAAACCTTTTGTCTGGATGGCTAAAGTGAGGGCTTCATGTGCACCTGGATCTGTAAGAGAAACAGAGAAATTGGGAAAATAGTTGAAGAAAGTAGGGCCATTAGCCAAACTTGATTCAGCCATCCCTATTAATGAATCACTGAATTTTTTATGTCTTATATCTTGAAAATACATGAGAGCTTCTGTTCTCAGTCCAAGTCTTGTTAGAGGCTTTAGAGCAACTTGCACCAAGCCAAAATGGATATAATTATATGTTTTAGCATATTCGTGTATTTTTTGGGGCTTAATTAAAGAAAGATGCTGAATATTGCTAGTAATGGATTCAATTCATTTAATAGCTTTTATTTTATAACTTGATTTTAATTGAAAACTTCCAATTTTATAAACTTCATGTTTTTGAACAGTTGGAATTGTCCAGTCACAAATAACTTGTTCTAAATCATCATAGCTAATTTCTTCACTATTTTTAATAGAGATGGAAAATAAGGAATTTGTTGATGAGGAAGAAGAAAGTACAAGCTTCTTAATAAGCTTAGCCATAATTTGTATTACCGAGTTATTTGAACCAAATCCACCACGAGTATCTAACGCGTTGAGGATTTACACACCAACAACACACCTTAAAACACCTTCACACGGCTTAACAACGGCGATAACAATGGCTACCTCTACGCTCCGGGCGGAATATGATTAAAATTTCTCAATAATAATAAACACATAACTAAGTATTAAGACTTTTGACTCTCTTACTTCTGAATCAGCAATTCCTTAAACAGCAACAGTAAAGCATAACCAAAAGAAGTGAAGAAATATTCACAAAGCAACTTTATTGATAATCTAAACTGATTACAAGTGGACTTGATGACACACTCCCGGGGGCCAACTTGGCTCTGATACCAAAATGGGACGGAAGAGTGGAGGGTGTATGGGAAGAGATGGACTGGATTTTGGATAGGACTGGTTTCCAACTGTTGTCTTAACAAGCTGCTGGACATGCCTCTTTATAGTAATTTCAAACTTAATTTACATTTCATTACAACTTTATTTCAAATGTGTTTACATTTCATTTACTATATGCTGAGAAGCTGCTGCATGTAGTGTTGCTGGCGCTAGATTCCATGAGTCTGAATTGAAGCGGCAGGATGGCATACGTGTTACGTTTTCATACGGTTATGGATATGCATGTTAGCACCAATAGTGGTTATTGGATAACTTCATAGAGCAAGCCGCAATTGTTGACTTTTTCTTTGAATAAGAGCCTTTGAACCGTGGTAAGCGTCTTATCTTCATGAATAAGGATGTCCTTGTTTTGTACTTTATAGATAAAGACGCTTTTTGGCAATGGTGGTGATGGAACTTTAGATAAATGCACCACGTGGTCTTCTTCTGGAAGATAAGGATGCAGTAATTATTTTACTGGAAGATAAGGATGCAGTAATTATTTCACTGGATAATTGGTGTCAATATCGGAAGCTTTATGCGGGCAAGGATTCTTTCATTTATTCATCATCTTTATCTTCATCTTTGTCTTCATCATCAGTCCAGTTATTATTCTACATTTCTCCATGAAATAATTGGGCTAATTCTTCATGAGATTTTTTAGAAATGTCAAAAGAAATATCTTTATAGGCATTGAGGATTTGATGTAATTCATTATGTCCAGATTTAGAAGGATGCTGTATAACTGTAGTTTATTCTGCAAGGTCGTCAGCAATGCAAACTACTCGCCGACCATCACACCAAACATATCTATATGTGCTTGCAAATTCGAGATGTCCTTTTAAATTGAAAAATCTTTGATATTGATCAAAGGCTGGATCATAATGCTGGAGACGCTCTAAGCTATATTCTCTTGCAACAACTTCATGAGATTCATACCATTGAGGTGGATAATTAAGAAGGAGATGTTTGTGATCATTTAAAGAATAATTGCATTTCTTGCAAATTAAATCTCCTTCTTCAAGATTCATGATGCTCCATAATTGATAAGGTTGATAAAACCGGATTTTAGATCTTTTTCCCAAGCTTGATGAAATTGTGATAAGAAGTCATCTGTTTGTGGCTCCAAGGCTGCGACGGGCGTGGCGCACGATTGCCGGGAGCCGCTGTATTAATTCAAAATCATCTCTGGATAAAGAAAATCTTTGGACTAAGCCTTGCTCGATATAAGAGATGTCTACTGCATGTGATGGCAAGAACAACTTGGGAAAGCCATTTGCCTAGCTGATATATTGCGCTTTGAACATTAAGCGCTCCTTGATCTGACAAGAAAGAGTTTTTTCTCTTATTCTTGCAGCAATATCATCTGGAAAGGTTGTGTTAACCCTTTCCATGAGGTTGATTCTGTTAGTTTTTGTGGACTCAATCCATCAGTTGATGTAATAAATTGATTAATTTCTTTATTTATCAATAATATCATGCTTTACTTTCATAAGATGAATGTTATTCTACTACTTCATGCACATGACCAATACGTATGACATAATGGTTCATGAGTTGAACCGGGTCCCATTAGTATATTAGATGTGATATATGTGCATGGATGAGATCCACACGCGGGAGATATATGTCACAAATCTTATACTTAAAATAGCTTCACAACCAGTAATGAGATTGGGCATCTCATTTGATAAGGTTGCAGCACTTTGATCACTATGAGATAGTGTGATTTGTCTCAATCATCAGAATGTAAGATTCTGGATCAATGGTGCTGGTACATTGGATGTATTGAAGGACCATGAGATGCACCTTATGGTATTCCGTCTCAATAATAAGGTATGCTCTCATAATTCCCTTGCAATAGGCTCTCAATCCTGAGACATTGACGAACTCAAGTTTCTATCTATTCATTTGCTTTGAGTCACCAATGAGTGAGGCCGACTATAGGTTAACACCTCGGTGTCTTGGGTATATGGTAGTAGAACTGTGGGAACGTTGAATGATCAAGATGGAATCTATCTCTATTATCCCCTTGTGCCAATTAATGGATTTGTCATTAGTAAGTGCGCACCCATCTCAATTAAGAGTTAATTGGATGGTACTGATGATTACTGTGATTAATTGGGGCTCAAGGATAATAAGATGTGGAACTTAGATTGGAAGAGACGGATTTATTCCAATTGATCCACGGATATTGATAGAGGGGCCTACTTGTGGTAATTGGGAAGTTTAGGGTCTTCATTGTAATTTATTCCTAAGACTGGAGTGCAATTGCATTTATATAGTGGTGTTATTTGCAATTAACTGTGGGCCCGGATTGCACATGAGATGTGGGGTCGCGGTGTTCCAGTTGGAGCCAGCTTTCTAAGGAATCCCTAGTGGTCCCCACGCTAGCCCAAGATATTGGAAAACACTAATCCGACTTGGACTCTAGAAATAAGAGTTTGGAAAGGAGAAAGTTGCTAATTGTTTTGGAAGTAAGACTTCTATTTCAATTAGACAAGGGAGAGATTTGGAAGTCTATAAAATATCCTTGGACGTCCAAAAGAGTTCCTCTCACGCCCAAAACCCTTTCGTGCAAGAGTTGCGCGAGTTACTCTCCTCTCCTTTCTTCTAGTTCCTTGGAGTCTCGAGTTGGGATTTTCTCCTGAAGATTCCACCGTTCTTCTTGAGAAAAGAAATCCAATTCGGGGGTCATAGCGTGGAAGGCTAAGAGGTCTTGAATAAGTCCATTAGAGCACTGCAGGTCTCCAAAGGTATGATCTACTTCTTGCAAGTAGTAGGTTATTTTGGATGTTTAGTGCTGGTATAATTTTACTGTACATGGTCAAAAGATTGAGGGTAACGCATCCTGGATGGGGTTTTGGTCTTATGGATGGTTGATCCCTGTATCAAGTGGGTCAAAAGTTTTGAAAATCTATCCACGAGACCCACCTACTTCCAACAGATTCTGGATGTTTTTCCATCAGCATAAGTAGATAACAGTGCTCTTTGATGGATGTTACGACACATAAAAATTTGGGTGGGTTTCTAAATCCTTGATATGGGTTACAATTTTGGATAAAGTTTTTCTAGTATTTTTTCTTTTATTGGAAAGGATAGCACTCCAATGAGCATTGATAAGTTCTTGAGAAGTGATGGATAATCCTGGATTAAAAAAAGGAATGGTCATTTGTTGGGATGTTGGTATGGAGGAAGAGCTGGATTCATAAAGAGGCGCTTTGCTTTTGCTAGAACTTGATGCCATAATGACAACGGAACCCTGGATAAGAATGTGAACTGAAAAACTGGATTACATGGCAATATTTGAAATGAAGTCATCAGAGGGATGATTTATTTAATTTGAGACTGGATTTAATTATTCAAATTTTAATTATTCAAATTCAAAAATTAATTCTTTATTATTTATGATAGTTTTAAGGCCTGTAGAATCAATTTGAAAAGGCTGTAACATTTGTAGAAAAGGATTTCCAAGGATAACATTATTATTTAAATCCTTTCCTAGAAATAAATTTGTCTTTATGTGTATTTCATTTTTACAGACATAAACATCATTTAATTTGTATTTGATAAGGAGTTTTTTTATTAGCCGTAGTTAGATTGAGTTTATTTTTTATTTTTAGATAATATTTTCTTTGGATTAATCCATCCCTTATGACATTGACATCTGCACCACTATCAAGTAAGCACAGGGTCTTAATAGAGAATTTTTTGATCTGAATTGTGACTTGGGTTTTCCATTTTTGAAATGGATTTCTGGATAAAGAATTTATGAAATTTTTTAAACTGTCATCAAAGTTTTCATGATTTTCAATGTCATTATAGTTTTCGTCATCTTCAATTTTTCCATTATTTTCTTGATAAGTTTTTAGTATGTGAAATTTAAGATTCTCAACTCTTTGTTTGAGGTCTTGAAATTCAATTAAGTTTTGTTTAAAAAAATGTATTTCTTGCCTTTGATTATTAATTTCTTTATGAAGGTCTGGAGTTGTCAGGTGAGGAGGAACATTTTGTTCTCTTAATCTGTCTAAAACAGTTTTAATACTAAATGGTTCAGGTAAAGTATGTATTGTAGCTTTTCCATTTTTATTGCCTTTATTTATAGTCTGGATTTTTTCAAAATATTTATTTTTTAATTCTTCATCTTTAAGATCTTTAAACATTTCTAATACCAATTCTTCTGGGGCAGAGAGCATGTTTAAGGATAAAGAAGAAGAGGTAGATTCATACTGAATTTCACTATCAAATATTTTGCGATGACATGTATCAGAAGAATTGTCTGTATCTGATGTTCTGAGGATCCTTTTAAAATAGTTTTTAATTCCTTTTCGGTTTTAACCTTTAATTGTGGGCAATCAGGGGCTATACGGCCTTTTTCTTTGCAATTATAGAACTGTATTTCTTTTTATTTTTGTTTATGGTAAGAAAACATCTTTATACCAACGAAAATTAGATAATGTTGGGCAGGATAAATTAATTAATTGAGTTTTTAATTTTTCTTCTACATTCATATAATTTCCAACAAAATGTTTAATTATATTGCTAATAAGCATATAAACGGAATCAGGGATCATTTGTCCTTGAGGGGTAATGATAGGATTTCCAGATGGATCTCTTTTTACTGCATTTAGAATAACTTGTCTTTCTATGTCGGATAAATATTTTTTCCACCAGCCATTTAATTGTCCAGTAAATCCAAGGACAACTGCATTTGCTGCATGTTTGTTATCATTACCGGCAGCTATGATAGTAGAAGCATATATCATCATTTGCTGGAATACTTGGATGATTTGATATTCAGATAATCCGTCTACACTCCATTCATATATTGATGAGCTTTCAAATTTAAGACCATTTAAAGTAGCTTGTTCTTCGAATTGAAGATCAACTGGAGTCGGTCGTGGATAATAATTCTTGTTTTAGCTGTAGTAACAATTGGTTTTTGTCTTTTAAATATTTTGTTAAGTTGAAGGGATTCTTGATGGTTTTGATCATCTTGATGTTCTTCTTGAGAATTTTCTTTAGAATCTATGGCTTCGGAATCAGAGCCAGAATTAGAGTGTTTAGAAGTTGAGCCTAAAACGTTTATAGATTTTTCAGCTTTTTGATCCTGATTTTCTTGAAGTTTTATGTTAGTAAAACTGTGTGATAATTGATTAATGAGTTCATCAGAAAATTTTAAAGGTTTCTTTTCTAACATTATATCCCTTAGGATTTCACCCTGAAAACCTAAAGTTTGTGTCTTAATTATTTTTTGAGAAGACGATGCTTCATGGATTTTAAAAATAGAATCTACTTTATAGGTCTTAATTACTTTTTGAGAAGAGGATGCTTCATGGATTTTAAAAATAGAATCTACTTTATCTTCAATTCTATTGGTTTGTTGACCAATAGTATGAAGGTTGATATTTGTATAATTATTTTGTTCTAGAACAAGACATAAGTCTGATTTGTAAACAAAGTCAGCTTTTCCTTTATCTCCTTGGATTTTTGCAACATCTTTTATGGGTACGGCCGAGGTGTCTTTATAAATAATTTAATGTAGGGGTGGATGTATAGATTCTTCAGTTCTTTGGGGAGAAGAACTGGTTGAAGCTATAATCCATGATGAACTTAATTTTGTTATCATATTTATGGATAAATCTTCAATATTATATCTTTTCTTCATGGCTAATTTAAGCCAATCAAAGAAATAAATGTTTCTTTCATTATCACACATATATTTATACCACTTTTCTTTTAAGAAGTCTTTATGTTCTAGAGAAATATTTTTAAAGAAAGCTTTTGTCAAAGGATGAGCGGCTAAATTCTTTTTTAACATTTCTTTATCAATTTCAAAACTTTCAATAACATTTATATTGAAATCAGCTTCTGAGGGATTGTATGTATGAGACGGAGAAGCTTGATAAGAAGAATAAACAAGTCCTGTAGGCCTTAAATTTATATGAGGTGGTTCTTGTATGGAAGCTCCTACAATAGAAGGAGGATGAGAATAAAACTTTTTAGAAGGTTGATAAACGGTAGGAGTTGTATTTCGAAAATCTGTTTGGAAATTTATTTCAACGTTTCCATCTTCATGTTCGATTATGTTTTCAATGTCTTGATTTTCTTTAGGTTTTTCTGGTTAAGCATTTTTTAAAAGCTGTTTACTGGATAAATTAATATCATTCCATTGGATGAGTTTGGGAATATTAACTTTATTTTTTAAATTGGTTTGGAATAAGGTAGTCATACCTTTTGCTTGATTTGAATAGGCTATACCTGGAACAATTGAATTCATAAGTTTATAATAAACTTTATAAACGAGGGAGAGATTTTGATTATGAGGATTCATATCAAAACCTTTTGTCTATATGGCTAAAGTGAGGGCTTCATGTGCACCTGGATCTGTAAGAGAAACAGAGAAATTGGGAAAACAGTTGAAGAAAGTAGGGCCATTAGCCAAACTTGATTCAACCATTCCTATTAATGAATCACTGAATTTTTTATGTCTTGTATCTTGAACATACATGAGAGCTTCTGTTCTCAGTCCAAGTCTTGTTAGAGGCTTTAGAGCAACTTGCACCAAGCCAAAATGGATATAATTATATGTTTTAGCAAATTCTTGTATTTCTTGTGGCTTAATTAAAGAAAGATGCTGAATATAGCTAGTAATGGATTCAGTTCGTTCAATAGTTTTTATTTTATAACTTGATTTTAATTGAAAACTTCCTATTTTATAGACTTCATGTTTTTGAACAGTTGGAATTGTCCAGTCACAAATAACTTGATCTAAATCACCATAGCTAATTTCTTCACTATTTTTAATAGACATGGAAGATAAGGAATTTGATGATGAGAAAGAAGAAAGTACAAGCTTCTTAATAAGCTTAGCTATAATTTGTATTATCGAGCTATTTTAACCAAATCCACCACGAGTATCTAACGCTTTGAGGATTTACACACCAACAACATGCCTTAAAACACCTTCACACGGCTTAACAACGGCGATAACAATGGCTACCACTGTGCTCCGGGCGGAATATGATTAAAATTTCTTAATAATAACAAACACACAACTAAGTATTAAGACTTTTGACTCTCTTACTTCTGAATCAGCAATTCCTTAAGCAGCAACAGTAAAGGATAACCAAAATAAGTGAAGAAATACTCACAAAGCAACTTTATTGATAATCAAAACTGATTACAAGTGGACTTGATGACACACTCCCGGGGGCCAACTTGGCTTTGATACCAAAATGGGACAGAAGGGTAGAGGGTGTATGGGAAGAGATGGATGGACTGAATTTTTGGACTAGTTTCCAATTGTTGCCTTGACAAGCAGCTGGACATGTCTATTTATAGTATGTTCAAACTGAATTTACATTTCATTACAACTTAATTTCGTCTGTGCATACATTTCATTTACTGTATGCTGGTAAGCTGCTGCATGTGGCTGGATTCCATGTGTCTGGATTGAATCGTCAAGACGGCATACGTGTTACGTTTCTGTACTAGTATGGATATACATGTTATCACCAATAGAGATCCAAACTTGTTTTCTTTTATGAAGAACCTGTGAACCGTGGTAAGCTTGTCATCTTCATGAATAGGGATGTCCTTGTTTTGTACTTTCTAGATAAAGATGCTTTATGGCAATGGTGGTGATGGAAATTTTGATAAGTGTACCACGTGACTACATGGTCTTCTTCTGGAAGCTTTGTGATAAGGATGGAGTCATTATTTCACTGGATAACAAGTGTCAATATCGGAAGCTTTATTCAGGCATGGATTCTTTCATTTATTTATCCTCTTTATCTTCATCTTTATCTTCATCTTTATCTTCATCAGTCCAGTTATTATTTTGCATTTCTCCATGAAATAACTGGATTAATGCTTCACGAGACTTTTCAGTAATGTCAAAAGAAATATCTTCATAGGCATTGAGGATTTGGTTTAATTCATTATGTCCAGATTTAGAAGGATGCTGTATGACTGTAGTTTGTTCTACAAGGTCATCAGCAATGCAAACTACTCGCTGACCGTCACACCAAACATATCGATATGTGCTTGCAAATTCAAGATGTCCTCCTAGATTGAGAAATCTTTGATACTGATTAGAGGCTGGATCATATTGCTGGAGACGTTCTAGGCTATATGCTCTTGTAACAACTTCATGAGATTCATACCATTGAGGTGGATAATTAAAAAGAAGATGTTCGTGATCATGTAAAGAAGAACTGCATTTCTTGCAAATTAAATCTCCTTCTTCAAACTGCATGATGCTCCATAATTGATAAGGCTGATAATACCGTATTTCAGATCTTTCTCCCAAACTTGATGAAATTGTGATAAGAAGTTGTCTGTTTGTGACTCCAAGACTGTGAAGGGCATGGCGCACAATTGCAGGGAGCTACTATATTAATTCAAAATCATCTCTGGATAAAGAAAATCTTTGGACTAGGCCTTGCTCGATATAAGAGATGTCTACTGCAGGTGATGGCTGGAACAACTTAGGAAAACCAGTTGCCCAGCTGATATATTGTGCTTTGAACATTAAGCGCTCCTTGATCTGACAAGAAAGAGTTTTTGCTCTTATCTTTGCAGCAAGATCATCTGGAAAGGTTGTGTTAACCTTTTCCAGGAGGTTGATTTTGGATGTTTTTTCATCAGCATAAGTAGATAACAGTGCTCTTTGATGGATGTTATGACACATCAGAATTTGGGTTTCTAAATCCTTGATATGGGTTACAATTTTGGATAAGGTTTTTCTAGTATTTTTTTTTCAAGGTGAAATCCTAAAGGATATAAAGTTAGAAAAGTGATGAGTCTTTAAAAATGCATATTTTCATACACATTTTGACCCATTTTAAGGACTTATTAACTTAAAAGAGCCTCATTTAGTGTGATATCATGGTTTAATTCATTTTAAATTCATCTTTATATTTTTCTGCATAAATTGCTTAAAAATCATACTTTTTGCATAAATTCATGAAACCTGCTATTTTTGGAAAGTCTATTTTTGGAAAGTTTTGTGAAAATAATTTTTCTCATGAAATAAATTGAATTCTCTTCATCATTAGTTCATTCATACAAAATCATGAAGAATGATGTACATTTTTATTATCATTTCATGAGAAAGGGGCCCACAGTCATGCATATGTGATGTTAGGGGTAAAATTGTCTTTTCACATGAATTCACATCTATTTTGTAGGAAATTGATTATATGGGTCCCATTTGTAAAGAATTGAGGCAAGGAATTGATTTTTAAGAGAAAGGAGAGCAGAATTGAAGAGAAAAGGAAATTGGAAGAAAATTGTAAAAAGTCGACTTCATGGTCCCACACACACATGCACATGTGTGGGGCACACTTGTAAAACATCCAAGATGGGGTCCATTTATTTGTTGCACATTTTCAAGAGATTTTGAAGAGAATTTGAAGAATATCTCATCAAAGATGGACAAGGAAAGCCACATAGGAGTTCTTTTTTGAGAAGGAGAAGATTTAATTGAAAAAAAATGCAAAAAAATATCCAAGCAAGCGATTCCACGTCCAAAAGAGATTTTGGATCAGATTTTGATTGAAAAAGTAAAGAAAAAAGTCATGGGAGAATTATCTAAAAGATCTCTTCAAGTTAGGAGCCAACAAGGAGAACTTTCCAAAAAAAGAAAGTTGACGATGCAAAGAGATAAAAGGGGAAGTTCTACACCTCATGTGGGCCAAGTTTGATTCTAAGAGAGGATTCTTATCCCTATTTTATCTCTCAAAAGATCTCAATGCAAGGTGGGAAAGACAAAGAAGGAAAGAAGCATCCAAGAGGGACTTCTAGACAAAACAAGCAAGGAAAGAAGAGAAAAATAAAAAGAAAAAAATCCCTAAGGATATTGCACGTCCAAAGCATTGGTTGGAGCCCTTTTTTTCTTTCATTTTTTAATTATTTTTAATATTTTAAAGTTTGAGAAAGAGTAGGACTTGAAAAAGTATAAATAGGGTACCCTTCTCCCATATTCTTCATGGAAGAATTACCCAACTCCCACCTCTAGATTTCTTCATCCATCTCTCCCTCTCTTGTCTCTACATCTCAAGTCATCAAGGAGGCTTAGCCCTAAAGCCACACCACCAACCTTGAAGTGTCAACTAGAAGGAGGAATTCTTATCCATCCTAGTATGTAATTGTTTGCTTTTTATTTCCAATCTTTTGTAAAACAATTTCATGCTAGTAAAGTTTGTTTCTTTTCAATTGTTCTTGTCTTTGATTTTGTGGTGTTCATCAGTTAAGTCTTGTTTGTGATTGGGTTAATTTTTGTTCTTGTTTAAATATTGGGATGGAATTGGAATCACAACTAGTAACCCATCTTAGTAACCTTTTTAATATACTTTGTCTCTTTGGATACATTGTATGTTTAGAGGCAATGCAAGATGGAGTTAAAGAGGTTTGAGTGAAAAAAGATTAGAGGCCAATTTTGAAATTTATTTCTACATGGAATGGAAATTTGTTATTCTCACTTAGATTGACGACCTAAGATGAAGAATAAGACCCTAAGACAACACTGCTAATCTATTTTAGCCCAAATTAAGATAAGAAATTGAAAGAGCAATCTACCGCTTTTGACTTCAGTTGTTTACCACCTTTGACTTTCATGTTATTACCGCCTTTGACTTCCTCCAATTTTATATTATTTTCTGCACTTTTGTTATTTTCTTGTTATATTCACATGGATTTTAAGTTTTGTTTTTGCATAGTTTGATGGTTGAATTAGGAATCATTGCATCTATTTTCTTATCATAAGATTTTGTGCATATTTAAGTTGATGAAAATTAAGCCTTCAGATCTGAATCTAATGATTAAATTTGGACTCAATATATAAACAGTATAGCTTAATAGTTTCAGCAAACTATAAAAAAACAGTTTTAGGCAAAAAGTTCGAAGTGGGTAGACCAGTCAAATCACAATATTTTTCTTTGAAACTTGGGAATATTAAAGTTTAGGATGTGGTCTTTCATTCTCCAAAATTTCAGATCAAAATAATTTCGGAAGGTTTATGAACCAGAGGCTTAAACTTTGCCAATCAGTCAACCCGAATTAGAATTTCTGCACAGAATTTTGCAAAGTTGTCATATTCATGCATTTATAACTTTTTCGTTTTAGATCCTTTTTTAATTCCGTTTTTTTTGTTAGTTTCTTGCATCAGTAGAGCATGAATTCCAGCCATTAAATTTAGATTTAGGATGCATTAGAATATTTCAAATCATGCATAATATTTGCATCAGCATACTAGTTTTTCAGACTTAGAATTTTTCAGCATCTCATGGCATGCGTTGCATTATTAATTTTACTAACTTTCTAATTTTAAACTTGTTTCTAGTTTTATGTTTTTGATTGTTTTAGTTAATTTCCAGAATTAAATATCTTTCTAAACTTGTTTTAATTGAAGGTTTTAAATTGGAAAGTTTACTAGTTTTGGAAATTCTAACCTAGGAAAGTTTCTAACTTTTTTTTATTTTGTTTTTAACATTGTTTAGTTTAGTTAGTTTCTAATTTTAGTTTTTATTTTTGGAAGTTCTAACTTGTGTTTTAGTTTTGCAGAAATTTTAGTTTTATTTTAGGTTTTTAGATTTAGGAAAGTTTCTTTCATTGGTTTGTAACTAATTTAATTTTAGTAAGCAGGACACTTGTATTTGTTAGATTTTAAATTAGGCTAGTTTTAGATTTTTATTTAAGACAGGTTACAAGTTGAAAATACCTTAAACACATTGCTTCCTAAGGATCGACCTGGTCTCACCAGTTTTATTACTACATTGCAGTTCTGCACTTGAAACTCACGATAAAAAAGAAACCTTTAAAATTTTCTGATGAACTCATTAATCAATTATCACACAGTTTTACTAACATAAAACTTCAAGAAAATAAAGATCAAAAAGTTGAAAAATCTATAAATGTTTTAGGCTCAACTTCTAAAAACTCTAATTCTGGCTCCGATTCCGAAGCCATAGATTCTAAAGAAAATTCTCAAGAGGAACATCAAGATGATCAAAACCATCAAGAATCCCTTCAACTCAATAAAATATTTAAAAGACAAAAACCAATTGTTACTACAGCTAAAACAAGAAATTATTATCCACCACCGACTCCAGTTGATCTTCAATTCAAAGAACAAGCTACTTTAAATGGTCTTAAATTTGAAAGCTCATCAATATATGAATGGAGTGTAGATGGATTATCTGAATATCAAATCATCCAAGTATGCCAGCAAATGATAATATATGCTTCTACTATTATAGTTGCTGGTAATGATCACAAACATGCAGCAAATGCAGTTGTCCTTGGATTTACTGGACAATTAAAAAGCTATTCTAAATGCCGTAAAAAGAGATCCATCTGTTGGAAGTAGGTGGGTCTCGTGGATAGATTTTCAAAACTTTTGACCCACTTGACACAGGGATCAATTATCCATAAAACCAAAACTCAATCCAGGATGCATAACCCTCAATCTCGTGACCATGTACAGTAAATATTCTACCAGCACTAAACATCTATAATAATCTACGACATGCAAGAAGTAGATCATACCTTTGGAGATCCGCAGTGCTCTAATAGATTTCTTCAACACCTCTTAGCCTTCCACACTATGACCCGAATTGGATTTCTTCTCTCAAGAAGAATGGTGGAATCTTCAGGAGAAATCCCAACTCGAAACTCCAAGGAACTAGAAGAGAGAAGGAGAGAGAAACTAGTGCAACTCTTGCACCAAAGGGTTTTGGGCGTGAGGGAGAGTCTTATTGGACGTCCAAGAGATTTTATAGACTTTCAAATCTCTCCTATGTCTAATTGAAATAGAAGTCTTACTTCCAAAGCAATTAGCAGCTTTCTCCTTTCCAAACTCTTATTTCTAGAGTTCAAGTCGGATTAGTGTTTTCCAATAACTTGGGCTAGCGTGGGGACCACTAGGGATTCCTTAGAAAGCTGGCTCCAACTGGAACACCGCGACCCCACATCTCATGTGCAATCCGGGCCCTCAGTTAATTGTAAATAACACCACTATATAAATGCAATTGCACTCCAGTCTTAGGAATAAATTACAATGAAGACCCTAAACTTCCCAATTACCACAAGTAGGCCCCTCTATTAATATCCGTGGATCAATTGGAATAAATCCGTCTCTTCCAATCTAAGTTCCACATCTTATTATCCTTGAGCCCCAATTAATTACAGTAATCATTAGTACCATCCAATTAACTCTTAATTGAAATGGGTGCGCACTTACTAATGACAAATCCATTAATTGGCACAAGGGGATAATAGAGATAGATTCCATCTTGATCATTCAACGTTCCCACTGTTCTACTACCACATACCCAAGACACCGAGGTGTTAACCTACAGTCGGCCTCACTCATTGGTGACTCAAAGCAAATGAATAGATAGAAACTTGAGTTCGTCAATGTCTCAGGATTGAGAGCCTATTGCTAGGGAATTATGAGAGCATACCTTATTATTGAGACGGAATTCCATAAGGTGCATCCCATGGTCCTTCAATACATCCAATGTACTAGCACCGTGATCCAGAATCTTACATTCTGATGATCGAGACAAATCACACTATCTCATAGTGATCAAAGTGCTGCAACCTTATCAAATGAAATGCCCAATCTCATTACTGGTTGTGAAGCTATTTTAAGTATAAGATTTGTGACATATATCTCCCGCGTGTGGATCTCATCCATGCACATATATCACATCTAATATACTAATGGGATCCGGTTCAACTCATGAACCATTATGTCATACGTATTGGTCATGTGCATGAAGTAGTAAAATAACATTCATCTCATGAAAGTAAAGCATGATTTTATTGATAAATAAAGAAATTAATCAATTTATTACATCAGCTGATGGATTGAATCCACAAAAACTAACAATCTCCCACTTGGGCTCAATTCCAGTCAGGGTTGCATCTCATGCCCATCCCTTCTACGTGTTGCTCAAAGACTTTGGTAGTCAAAGGCTTAGTAAAAGGATCTGCCAAATTGTCTGCAGAGGCTATCTTGGTAATAGCAATATCACCTCTCTGCACAATCTCTCTAACTAAGTGATACTTCCTCTGTACATGCTTTTGGCTTTTATGGCTTCTGGGTTCCTTTGACTGAGCGACTGCCCGCTGCTGTCACAGTAAACTATGAGTGGTTGTCGTACCAAAGGTACCACCCCAAGTTCCAAAAGGAATCTTTTAAGCCATACTGCTTCCTTAACTGCTTCACAAGCTGCTACATATTCAGCTTCTGAGGTTGAATCAGCAGTACATTCTTGTTTTATACTCCTCCAGCTGATAGCTCCGCCTCCAAGCATAAATACATAACCAGAGGTGGATTTCCTAGAATCCCTATCTGACATAAAGTCAGAATCTGTGTATCCGACTGGAATCAACTCATCACTGCTATAAATCAACATGTAATCTCTAGTCCTTCTCAAGTATTTGAGAATACATTTTACAGCAGTCCAATGTTCAGGTCCTGGATTAGATTGATATCTGCTGACTAGGCCCACTACATAACAGATATCTGGTCTAGTACATAACATAGCATACATGAGGCTACCAACAGCTGAAGCGTATGGTATCGACCTCATCTGCTCCTTTTCCTCGGGTGTCTTAGGACACTGATCCTTGGAAAGGTGCACTCCATGCCTGAAAGGTGTGATACCCTTCTTGGAGTCATGCATTGCAAATCGTACTAGCACCTTATATATGTATGCAGCTTGGGATAAACCAATCATCCTATTTTTCCGGTCTCGATAGTGTTTGATCCCTAGGATGTAGCTAGCTTCTCCCAAGTCCTTCATATCAAAAGTCTTGGCTAACCAAACTTTTACCATTGACAACATTCCTATATCTTTCCCGAGGAGAAGGATGTCATCGACATATAAAACCAGAAAAACTACCCTGTCACCTTGACTTTTCATGTACACACATGACTCATCCGGATTTTGACAAAAACCAAATGACTTGATTGCCTGGTCAAAATGGATATTCCAGCTTCAGGATGCCTGCTTCAGTCCATAAATAGACTTCTGCAGCTTACAAACTTTTTGCTCCTTGTTTTTAGCTACAAAACCGTCTGGCTGCACCATATAGATGTCTTCCTCAAGATGGCCGTTGAGAAAAGCCGTCTTGACATCCATTTGCCAAATCTCGTAATCGAGATGAGCCGCAATGGATAAGAGTATCCGGATGGATTTGAGCATGGCTACTGGCGAGAAGGTTTCCTCATAATTGATCCCCTCTTCCTGAGTATATCCTTTCGCAACAAGCCTTGCCTTATAGGTCTCCACTCTTCCATCTGGTTCTCTTTTCCTCTTGTAGACCCACTTGCACCCAATAGGTTTAATATTGGTAGGCAAGTCCACAAGTGTCCAGACCTGATTTGAGTACATAGACTCCATCTCAGCTTTCATAGCATCTTGCCAGCATCCCAAGTCTAAGTCATTGATTGCTTCCTCATAGTTAGAGGGATCTTGTTTCGACTCTTTTGGGATTGCTTCATAAGACTCTCCCAAGAATGAGAACCTGTCAGGGGGTCTGACAATCCTCCCACTACGGCGAGGTACTGGTGTAACTACTGGGTCTGGTAAGGCGGTTCTTCTTCAAGTATGGTCATACTTGGATTTGGAATTAATTGCTCCTGAATCTCTTCCAAGATCACCTTTTCTAAAAATTTCTGGTCCATCATATAATCTTCCTCCAGAAAAAACGCATTGGTGCTGACCAACACTTTCTGCTCTCTAGGATTATAGAATAACCAACCTTTAGTTCCTTTAGGATATCCTACAAATGTGCATACTTCTGACTTCGCTTCCAACTTATCCGTCTTAACCTTGAGCACATGTGCTGGATAACCCCAAATGTGTAAATGTTGTAGACTAGGCTTTCGCCCAGACCACAATTCCTGGGGAGTCTTAGGTATAGACTTAGATGGTACGAGGTTTAGTATGTACATTGCAGTATCCAAAGCGTATCCCCAAAAGGATATAGGTAATCTTGAGAAACTCAGCATAGACCTAATCATATCTATAAGAGTCCGGTTCCATCTTTCTGCTACTCCATTCTGTTGAGGCATAGCAGGAGCAGACAACTGGGATAAAATCCCATTTTCTGATAAGTAACCCATAAAGTCAGCAGAGAGATATTCCCCTCCTCGATCTGATCGAAGAGTCTTGATACTCTTACCTAATTGCTTTTCCGCTTCCGGTCGAAATTCTTTGAACTTTTCAAAAGCTTCGGACTTGCGGTGCATAAGGTATATGTAACCATATCTTGAGTAATCATCTGTGAAAGTGATGAAGTACTCATATCCTCCTCTGGCCCTGACATTAATGGGTCCGCAGACATCAGTATGCACTAATTCCAATAAATCTTTGGCCCTATTACCCTTAGCTGAAAAGGGTCTTTTGGTCATTTTACCTTCCAAACAGGACTCACAGATAGGCATTGGTTCTACCACCAATGAAGGTAAGATACCATCTTTCACTAGCCTCTCAATCCTGTTAAGGTTTATATGACCTAACCTCAGGTGCCAAAGTTTTGTTGGATTAGATGAAGGTGACTTTCTCTTTAATGATGATCTACTAATTGTTTCAGTATCATGTATCTCATACATCGTGGGAGTTAACAAATAAAGTCCATTGGTTACCTTGCCAGAACATATGAAAGTACCATTCCTCTTTATGACAACTTCAGTACCAAAAGTAATAGAATAACCTTTATTCACCAAACTAGAAACCGAAATTAAATTCCGCCTTAAAGACGGTACATATAATGTTTCTGACAAAACCAATTTATTATTTGAAAAACATAAAGTAATGACTTCCACTGAAACAGCCTCCGCCTTAGCGTCAGATCTTAAGTTGACAATGATTTCTCCATCATTTAACCTCCTGGTTTCCCTGAACCCCTGCAACGTATTACATATGTGATTAGTTGCCCCGGAATCCACACACCAGGATTCTGAAGTACCAGTTGGAAAACTAACTTCAAATATAAGTGACTCAATCATACCAGGGGTCTTTTTCTTAGACAGATATTCTGGACAATTCCTCTTCCAATGTCCTGTCTTACCACAATGGAAACACTTTCCTTTTGTCCCTGAACCCTTAGCTTTAGCCATGCCACCAGTTGGACCATTCTCCACCTTAGGACCCTTTGGAATTGATTTCTTTTTGCCTTTCCGCCCTTTGCCTTTCGACTTGGACTTAGCATCTGACTTTTCTATCATTAAGGCAGTTGGTTTCTTCTTCATAATCCCTTCAGTTGCTACCAGCTGACTAGATAGCTCAGCCAGAGTCAGATTCATTTTATTCATATTATAATTGACCTTGAAATTGTTGAATGACTCTGGTAGTGACTCAAGGATTATGTCAATCTGCGATTCTACATCAATCGCAGCTCCCAGTACATCTAACTCATTTAATGAGTCCATCATCTTCAACATGTGTTCCTGTACTGATGTACCTTCAGCCATCTTGGTGCTAATGAGCACCCTCATGGCTGCCTGCCTAGCAGGTCTGCCTTGTTCTGCAAACATCTCCTTTAAGTTCGATATCATATCATATGCAGTCTTATAAGATTGATGTTGATGTTGCAGCACACTAGACATTGATGCCAGAATGTAACATCGGGCCATCTCATCGTCTTTGGCCCATTTGGTGTAAAGGTCCCTTTCTGCTTCTGATGCATCTGGGCCAGTCTCTTCAAGGGGGTTTTTGGTGAGGACATATTTATATCCTGAAGCTGCTAGGACAATATCCAGGTTCCGTTTCCAGTCTATATAGTTGGATCCCACCAACTTATTCTGGTTGAGGATGGTCGCAAGTGGATTGAAAGTATTCGAATTCATGCTTGTAATACTGTAGCACATAACCACATTCAATTAATGAATTTAAATGACATTAGGGTTTAGTATTCTACCAAATTTATGTGGGAATCCTCATAACCACAAAATTCAGAATACATCGGAATCCCAATCCTGCGGGGTATGCCTCCTTGGGGAGTGCGAATACCTCCTAGACTGGTGCGGATCAAAGTTGGTCAAAATTGGGATTAAGACTAACTATCTATGATCCCCTTCATACATTACTATCTAAGTATCTCATACCAAATAATGTATGACTCCCGATTAGCTTCGGTTTCTAAAATACATGAGGCAAATCCTTGTGGATACTACATCATTATTTTAGTTAAGTGTGACCCACCAACTAGCATTGCATGACAACCGTTGTGGGTAGCTCCTCCTTGGGGAGTGGGCTCCCACCCCGTCTCATCAACACTATCCATAGGAGATCCATATCCAGTATCCAGATAAATACAAGCCCTCCGTGGGGAATGGCCATTCTCAAAATGGCGCGAGGCTAATACTTTCCTTACAATGGACCTATGGTGGAAAACCATGGGGATTTATATATATATATATAGAAATGCCCCGCTCCCACTTAATATTTTAGAGTTGAGGATTTCCTTATAGGTGTATGGGTCCATCAAATATAGGTATATATTCATCTCATTATAAGACCAATAATTGGTTCCAAGTCAAGTTATTTTAAGGAAAGTCCAGTTTCTAAAATTAGTGTTACCAATAGATCCATCTCATGGGCCCACCAACTCTAATTAGAACTCTTTCCAAAAATTAATTTGATTTGACCAATTTTGGAATTTGCTATGTTTGGTTCAGATATGGAAATACTCTAAAATAAGCATTCATCCATAAATAGAAAGTGCTATAACAAAAGACTAGTCCTCTCCTCCACATGACCCAGGCAGAAAAGACTTCTTGGACTTCTAGACTTTCCAAAACTTTGGGATTCCTCAAACTCTTTGGGCATCTCCAAAAGACCTTTTGATACTCTTCAAACTCTTTGATTAGGAGTCCAGCTTCTCTTTCGTTCTTTGTTTCGGACATCTCCAGAATTTACAAATTTTAAAAATACATAAATTTCTATGTCTCTATAATGAGACTTACATGGTAGTCTAAACATGGAAATAAAAGGGCTATAGGGAAATTCACCATGCCTTGCCCTTTCACGGGAAACCAAGGAGACCATGATGCCCTTTACACTTAGCCTCAAATAAACCAATAATTAAAAGGAAAGAAAAACATGTGGGCCATATGGAGAGGACATTATCACTTGCAAGTTAGTATCTCATACAACAAAGCATCTCACAAAACCAGGTTGCCAAACCACAATGGAAAAACAAGATGCCAAATATTTTGCCACCACGATACAAGATCCCTTACACAACGGGGGTCCGGGGGCAGCGCCCCCGGCGGGGTTCCAAGGGGCAGCGTCCTTGAAAACCGGGGCCTCGGGGGCAGCGTCCCTGAAAAAAAAAACAACAACAACTCAGACCAAGAACAAGATGATTCTGCCTAGGTTCGGCTAGCCGATCTGGTCCCTACGGTTAGCCAACAGACCTCTACAGCCATAGTGGTCTGTTTGACTAACCGACCTGACGAACCCAGAAATTTGGGTTCTTTTTCAGATTCGGCTCCTGCTGTACCCAATCACCTCTAATGATCTCAGTATGCTTCTAATGGCATCTTATCATCCTCCTATCATGATTAAAACCTTTTGTGACTTTCAAACATGTATCTACTACAAAAGCAAGCAAACCCAATAAACACTGATCCTATCATAGCCCTTGCTCTATCCTCTTCACATCTCATGCAAAGATTAGAATAAGATTACTGATCTAACATGATTAGAGATGAGGTATGGCTCTGATACCAATTTTGGAAGTAGGTGGGTCTCGTGGATAGATTTTCAAAACTTTGACCCACTTGACACAGGGATCAACTATCCATAAAACCAAAACTCAATCCAGGATGCATAACCCTCAATCTCGTGACCATGTACAGTAAATATTCTACCAGCACTAAACATCCATAATAATCTACGACATGCAAGAAGTAGATCATACCTTTGGAGATCCGCAGTGCTCTAATGGATTTCTTCAACACCTCTTAGCCTTCCACGCTATGACCCGAATTGGATTTCTTCTCTCAAGAAGAATGGTGGAATCTTCAGGAGAAATCCCAACGCGAAACTCTAAGGAACTAGAAGAGAGAAGGAGAGAGAAACTCGTGCAACTCTTGCACCAAAGGGTTTTGGGCGTGAGGGAGAGTCTTATTGGACGTCCAAGAGATTTTATAGACTTTCAAATCTCTCCCATGTCTAATTGAAATAGAAGTCTTACTTCCAAAGCAATTAGCAGCTTTCTCCTTTCCAAACTCTTATTTCTAGAGTTCAAGTCGGATTAGTGTTTTCCAATAACTTGGGCTAGCGTGGGGACCACTAGGGATTCCTTAGAAAGCTGGCTCCAACTGGAACACCCCGACCCCACATCTCATGTGCAATCCGGGCCCTCAGTTAATTGTAAATAACACCACTATATAAATGCAATTGCACTCCAGTCTTAGGAATAAATTACAATGAAGACCCTAAACTTCCCAATTACCACAAGTAGGCCCCTCTATCAATATCCGTGGATCAATTGGAATAAATCCGTCTCTTCCAATCTAAGTTCCACATCTTATTATCCTTGAGCCCCAATTAATTACAGTAATCATTAGTACCATCCAATTAACTCTTAATTGAGATGGGTGCGCACTTACTAATGACAAATCCATTAATTGGCACAAGTGGATAATAGAGATAGATTCCATCTTGGTCATTCAACGTTCCCACAGTTCTACTACCACATACCGAAGACACCGAGGTGTTAACCTACAGTCGGCCTCACTCATTGGTGACTCAAAGCAAATGAGTAGATAGAAACTTGAGTTCTTCAATGTCTCAGGATTGAGAGCCTATTGCTAGGGAATTATGAGAGCATACCTTATTATTGAGACGGAATTCCATAAGGTGCATCCCATGGTCCTTCAATACATCCAATGTACTAGCACCGTGATCCAGAATCTTACATTCTGATGATCGAGACAAATCACACTATCTCATACTGATCAAAGTGCTGTAACCTTATCAAATGAGATGCCCAATCTCATTACTGGTTGTGAAGCTATTTTAAGTATAAGATTTGTGACATATATCTCCCGCGTGTGGATCTCATCCATGCACATATATCACATCTAATATACTAATGGGATCCGGTTCAACTCATGAACCAATATGTCATACGTATTGGTCATGTGCATGAAGTGGTAAAATAACATTCATCTCATAAAAGTAAAGCAAGATTTTATTGATAAATAAAGAAATTAATCAATTTATTACATCAACTGATGGATTGAGTCCACAAAAACTAACACCATCCGGGAACCCTATCATTACCCCCCAAGGACAAATGATCTCTGATTCCGTTTATATGCTTATTAGCAATGTAATTAAACATTTTGTTGGAAATTATATGAATGTAGAAGAAAAATTAAAAACTCATTTAATTAATTTATCATGTCCAACATTATCTGATTTTCGTTGGTATAAAGATGTTTTCTTATCAAAACTTTATACAATTGATTCAAGCAATTCCGAATTCTGGAAAGAAAAATTTATATTAGGTCTTCCTAAACTTTTTGCAAAAAAGGTTAGAGAAAAATTAATATCTGAAAATTATGGAAATTTGAATTGTGCTATGTATACATATGGAGATTTAATCCAAAAAATTAATAAAGTCAGATTTTCATTATGTAATGAAATCAAACTCAAACGGCAAATTGAAAATCAAAAAAGTATCAGCAAATATGAGCTTGGAGACTTTTGTTATCAATTTGGCATGGAGCCATTAATTAGTCCTTCGAGCCAAAAGAAAAAGAACAATTTAAAAAGAAATTACCAACAATGAAAATCTAAACAATTTGCAACACCACGATATTATATGCCCTCACAAAGATATCATAAAAAATCCTTTCATCGTAATCCTTATAAAGAAACAAACAAATCTTTTATAAAAGAAAAACCATCTTCTTCTTACCATAAACAAAAACAAAAAGAAATATAGTGCTATAATTGCAAAGAAAAAGGCCATATAGCCCCTGATTGCCCACAATTAAAGGTTAAAACCGAAAAGGAATTAAAAACTATTTTAAAAGGATCCTCAGTAACATCAGATACGGACAATTCTTCTGATACATGTCATTGCAAAATATTTGATAGTGAAATTCAATATGAATCCACTTCTTCTTCTTTATCCGTAAACATGCTCTCTGCTCCTGAAGAATTGGTACTAGAAATGTTTAAAGATCTTAAAGATGAAGAATTAAAAAATAAATATTTCGAAAAATTCCAGACTATAAATAAAGGCAATAAAAAAGGAAAAGCTACTATACATACTTTACCTGAACAATTTAGTATTAAAACTATTTTAGACAGATTAAGAGAACAAAATGTTCCTCCTCACCTGACAATTCCAGACCTTAATAAAGAAATTAATAATCAAAAGCAAGAAATAAATTTCTTAAAACAAAACTTAATTGAACTTCAAGACCTCAAACAAAGAGTTGAGAATGTTGAATTTCACATAATAAAAACTTATCAAGAAAATAATGGAAAAATTGAAAATGACGAAGACTATAATGACATTGAAAATCAAGAAAACTTTGATGACAGTTTAAAAAATTTCATAAATTCTTTATCCAGAAATCTATTTAAAAAATGGAATACCCAAGTCACAATTCAGATCAAAAAATTCTCTATTAAGACCCTGTGCTTACTTGATAGTGGCGCAGATGTCAATGTCATAAGGGAAGGATTAATCCCGAGAAAATATTATCTAAAAACAAAAAATAAACTCAATCTAGCTATGGCTAATAAAAAACTCCTTATGAAATACAAATTAAATGATGTTTATGTCTGTAAAAACGAAATACACATAAAGACAAATTTCTTTCTAGGAAAGGATTTAAACAATGATGTTATCCTTGGAAATCCTTTTCTACAAATGTTATAGCCTTTTCAAATTGATTCTACAGGCCTTAAAACTGTCATAAATAACAAAGAATTAATTTTTGAATTTGAATAATTAAATCCAGTCTCAAATAAAATCAATCATCCCTCTAAGGACTTCATTTCAAATATTGCCATGTAATCCAGATTTCAGTTTTAAGTTCACGTTCTTATCCAGGGTTCCTTTGTCATTATGGCATCAAGTTCTAGTAAAAGCAAATCCCCTCTTCTTGAATCCAACTCTTCCTCCAGACCAACATCCCAACAAATGACTATTCCTTTTTTCAATCTAGGAGTATCCATCACCTCTCAAGAACTTATCAATGCGATTAGAGTGTTATCCTTTCCAAGGAGTGTGTCATCAAGTCCACTTGTAATCAATCTTTATTGTTATCACTAAAGTTGCTTTGTGAGTATTTCTTCACTTATTTTTGCTATGTTATGTTTTATTGTTGTTGTTTAAGGAATTGTTGATTCAGAAGTAAGAGAGTCAAAAGTCTTAATACTTAGTTGTGTGTTTGTTATTATTGAGAAATTTTAATCGTACTCTGCCCGGAGCGCAGAGGTAGCCATTGTTATCGCCGTTGCTAAGCCGTGTGAAGGCGTTTTAAGGCGTGTTGTTGGTGTGTAAATCCTCAAAGCGTTAGATACTCGTGGTGGATTTGGTTAAAATAACTCGGCAATACAAATTATGGCTAAGCTTGTTAAGAAGCTTGTACCTTCTTCTTCCTCTTCATTAAATTCCTTATCTTCCATGTCTATTAAAAATAGTGAAGAAATTAGCTATGACGATTTAGATCAAGTTATTTGTGACTGGACAATTCCAACTGTTCAAAAACATGAAGTTTATAAAATGGGAAGTTTTCAATTAAAATCAAGTTATAAAATAAAAACTATGGAACGAACTGAATCCATTATTGGCAATATTCAGCATCTTTCTTTAATTAAGCCCTAAGAAATAAAAGAATATGCTAAAACATATAATTATATCCATTTTGGCTTGGTGCAAGTTGCTCTAAAGCCTCTAACAAGACTCGGATTGAGAACAAAAGCTCTCATGTATGTTCAAGATACAAGACATAAAAAATTCAGTGATTCATTAATAGGAATGGTTGAATCAAGTTTGGCTAATGGCCCTACTTTCTTCAACTGTTTTCCCAATTTCTCTGTTTCGCTTACAGATCCAGGTGCACATGGAGCCCTCACTCTAGCCATCCAGACAAAAGGTTTTGATATGAATCCTCATAATCAAAATCTCGCCCTTGTTTATAGAGTTTATTATAAACTCATGAATTTCAGTTGTTCCAGGCTTAGCCTATTCTAATCAAGCCAGAGGTATGACTACCTTATTCCAAACCAATTCAAAAAATAAAGTTAATATTCCCAAACTCATCCAATGGAATGCTATTAATTTATCCGGTAAATGGCTTTTAGAAAATGCTCAACCAGAAAAATCTAAAGAAAATCAAGACATTGAAAATATAATTAAACATGAAGATGGAAGTGTTGAAATAAATTTCCAAACAGATTTTCGAAATACAACCCCTACAGTTTATCAACCCTCTAAAAAGTCTTATTCTCATCCTCCTTCTGTTGTAGGATCTTCCATAAAGGAACCGCCTCATGCTTCTAGCTCTACACCTCATATAGATTTGAGGCCTACAGGACTCGTTTATCCTTCTTATCAAGCTTCTCCATCCCATACATACAATCCCTCAGAAGTTTATTTGAATATAAATGTTATTGAAAGTTTTGAAATTGATAAAAAAATGTTAAAAAAGAATTTAGGCGCTCATCCTTTGACAGAATCCTTCTTTAAATATATTTCTCCATAACATAAAGACTTCTTAAAAGAAAAATGGTACAAATATATGTATGATAATGAAAGAAACATTTATTTCTTTGATTGGCTTAAATTAGCCATGAAGAAAAGGTATAATATTGATGATTTATCCATAAATATGATAACAAAATTAAGTTCATCATGGATTATAGCTTCGACCAGTTCTTCTCTGCAGAGAACTGAAGAATCTATACATCCTCCTCTACATCAAATTCTTTATAAAGATACTTTAGCCGTACCCATAAAAAATGTTGCAAAAATCCAAGGAGATAAAGGTAAATCGGTCTTTGACTTATGTCATACAAATTCCTCATTTCAGTCGATAACATGTATTCTTCTCCTTTGTTCTCTTTAAACGTTCTTTCAGCCCAAAAAGACATGCTTTTAGAAATGTTTAAAGACCTCAAAGAAGAAAAATTAAAAAATGAATATTTTGAGAAAATACAAAAAATATCCAAAGAAAATTAAAAAGAAAATCTTCTATTCCAAGTGTATCTAAACAGCTTAACATGATAAATGTATTAAGAAAGCAAAAAGCTCTTCCTCATATATCTCTACAAGATATTTATAAAGAAATTAATAATCAAAAGCAAGAAATAAAAGAATTAAAACAAAACTTAAATGAACTTCAAAAACTTAAACAACGTTTGAATCTCGAATTTCAAAAGGATAAAGATAATATAGAGCAACAAGAAAACTTTGAGGGAAAGTTTGTAAATTCTGTAACAAAAAATCCACTCCAACTTGGAAAACTCAAATTACAATTAAGATTAAGAACTTCTCTATTAAAGCACTCTGCTTACTAGATAGTGGCGCAAATGTTAATTTAATCAGAGAAGGATTAGTCCCAACAAAATATTATAAAAAAAACCAAAAATAAACTCAGCCTAGTAACTGCTAATAATAAACTTCATATTCATTATAAAGTAAATAATGTCCATATCTGTAAAAATGGAACGTGCATAAAAACTAATTATCTTTTAGGAAAGAATTTAAATAATGATGTTATCCATGGGAATCCCTTTCTACAACTTCTACAGTCTTTTCAAATTAATTCATCAGGCCTTAAAACAATGAAAGACAACAAAGAATTACTGTTTGATTTTGTTGAGTCAACTCCCATGCAACATATCAATATTATCCAAAATCAAATCTCATATAAAGAAAAACAAATTTCCTATCTTCAAGATGATCTGAATTCTCTAAGAATAGAAGAAGGGTTACAAAAACCAGAATTTCAAAATGATTTAACACAATTTAAAAAATCTCTTGAAAAAGAATGTTGTTCTGACCTTCCTTTTGCCTTTTGGCACAGGAAACACCACACAATTTCTCTTCCATATATTGATAATTTTGATGAATCCCAAATTCCTACCAAAGCTCGTCCTATTCAGATGAATAAAGATCTTGTCCAACTATGTACAAAAGAAATTAATAATCTTCTTGATAAAAAGCTTATTCAAAAATCACAATCCCCTTGGAGTTGTGCTGCGTTTTATGTAAATAAAGCGCCTGAACAAGAACGCGGTGTTCCCCGTCTTCTTATCAATTATAAGTCTTTAAATAAAGTCTTGAAATCCATAAGATATCCAGTGCTAAATAAAATTGATCTAATTAATCGTCTAGCTGATGCCTTCCTTTTTTCCAAATTTGATCTTAAATCAGGATTTTGCCAAATTCAAATTACCCCCGCAGATAGATATAAAACTGCTTTTACAGTCCCATTTGGCCATTACGAATGGAATGTTATGCCATTTGGCTTGAAAAATGCTCCCTCCGAATTTCAAAGAATTATGAATAATATTTTTAATCCATATCAAGATTTTACACTAGTCTATATCGATGACATTCTTGTGTTTTCAAAATCCATTTGTGACCATTGGAAACATTTAAATATTTTAAAAAAAGTTATTATCAAGAATGGACTTGTTTTATCTCAAAAGAAATGAAGCTTTTTCAAACAGAAATTCAATTTCTTGGTTTTATAATTCAAAAAGGAACTATTTCTCCAGTTCAACGAGTCATTAAATTTGCCTCTCAATTTCCTGATGAAATTCTGAATAAAGAACAATTACAACATTTTCTTGGATGCCTTAATTACGTCTATGATTTTTATAAAGATCTTGCAAAGGAAAGAAAATTATTGCAGCTCCGTTTGACAAAAAATCCAGTAGAATGGTCACCTGCCCATACAAAAGCTGTCCAAAAAATCAAGCAAAAAGTCAAAAATTTACCTTGCTTAACTATCCCTCATCCAAATTTATTAAAAATAGTCCAAACCGATGCCTCTGAAGTAGGTTTTGGTGGCATTCTCCTACAACAAAATGCTCTTCGAAAAGAAGAAATCCTTCGTTTCACATCTGGAACATGGACACCCACGCAACAGAATTATTCAACTATTAAAAAGGAAATCCTATCCATAGTAAATAGTATGATGAAGTTCCAAAGTGATTTATTAAATAAAAAATTCTTATTAAGAATAGATTGTAAATCTGCTAAAGAAATTTTAGAAAAAGATGTTAAAAATCTTGCTGCTAAGCAAATTTTTGCTCGATGGCAAGCTTTATTAGCTATATTTGATTTTGACATTGAGTATATTGCAGGTAAAAATAATTTCCTTCCTGATTTTTTATCTCGTGAGTTTTTACAGGGACAAAAGAATGAGGCCTCAACAGACTAGACCTTTTAGGTCCCCTACGGATAAAGCTTATCCACCTATATCCAGAAAACCCAGTGGTAATTATCTTGAAAGATGGGGAGCAACCCATACTTCCAATATTCCTCAATTTCAAAACCCATCAAGCTCTGCATCTAGAAAACCTCAAGCTTCTCAAAACCAATATTTTATCCCAAAACCACCATTGAGAATGTTTACTTTAAATGACACCTTTTATACAGACACCTTTCCTATGGAACATATTATCCAGACCCTATTCGCTCCAGACTATTTCTTTTTTCAACCTCTTGATTATAAAACTTAGGAACAAATCCTTATCCGGACTGGCAGCTGCACTATCGACCATACCGATAGCTCTAAAAACACATATTTAAATGCTTTACCATCCCATATTAACATCCTATATTCAAAAATCAAGATTATGCATATCCTGTCTGCAGATGACTGGGGACAACCTCTTCATATGCCTCAACGGATTGATTCAGACCTTATTTTTAACTATTATGACTATATTTCTGCCTGGGAAGCTATTCTCTGTTATCAAAATTCGTCCTTCCAGCATTCCTGGTTTATTCGGTTTAAATCCAACTTCCATAAAATACCCATGTGGTTTTTTACACAATTTTGGATACCATTCGGAGCCACTAAAGATCTTCTTACTCAAGCTCTTCTCCCTATTTTTGAATCCTATTCAATATCATATAAAGCTTCTCTCAAATCAGAAGAAAAAAACCTCTACCAATATCTACAGCTTGCAACAGAACCTTATATCACCATGCAATTTTATTGCAAGCATGAAATCCCATGGATCCTGAAATGGAATTTTTATAAAGAAATGGACTTCAGTCCACCGGTTCTATCCAGAGTCATGTATATCAAATTTTGGCATCAATTTGATTATACCACAATCTTACAGCAATATTCTGCTGATCAAGCTATAAAGCCATCCTTTTCGGAAATTCTTAAAACTCAGAAAAAGAGAAAGAACGGCCTTCTCCAACAAGCAATCTAGACAAACATAAAAATTCATGTTCAACTTCCACTTCTGCACTTCTTGCAGTGGTAGATCTACTTTAGCTCAAAAAAGATCTCCAAAAAGAAATTATGGAACAAATACAGAAAGAAAGATCCTCTGAAAACTCGCCATTAAGCTTCGGTCAACAATTACATCATCTTTGGGCTGATGATAATCCCTTTGAAAATATTGCTTCTGAAGCAGATACAGATGTAGAAGAGACAAAAAGTGATAATGAAGGATTCATCTCTATCCAAAGAAAAGGAAAAAAAATAAAGCCTCGACAATTGTTTAATGCATCCTTATCAAGCAAGTTCTCGTGCCCGAGACTAAGGCCACATGATACCGACAAAAGCAACCACGTGTTACCTCGGGACTTATCGACACTTTTCATCCCAACGTCATAAAGCATTAAATATTCAAAAACAAGGACTCAAAAGGCAACAAAAGTGGCTAAAGCCAACATCAAAAGCTCCTTTTGTATAAAGTAAAGAGTAAAAGCTGAAGAAAGTACAAGATATAGGAAAATTATCAAGTATGAAGACAAAAACATTTCATCTCCGATGCAAACACGTGAACACGTGTCAAAAACTTGTAAAGTTATACTTCAAGAGAGTGCCACATGCAGTACCATGGATATTCTACAACAAAAAAGAAGAATCATGCAAGCAGTCTTACAGTATCGAACATTAAATTCAGCGTGAGCATGAATAGCAAATGAAATGTAAATGCAAATGCAATCAAGTGAAATGAAATGTAAATTCAATTTAGAGTCACTATAAATAGACACATCCGGCTATGTGTAAATCCAACAGTTGGAAACCAGTCCAAAAATTCAATCCATCCATCTCTTCCCATACACCCTCCACCCTTCCGTCCCATTTTGGTATTAGAGCCAAGTTGGCCCCCGGGAGTGTGTCATCAAGTCCACTTGTAATTAATTTTGATTATCAATAAAGTTGCTTTGTGAGTATTTCTTTACTTATTTTGGTTATGTTGTGCTTTACTGTTATTGTTTAAGGAATTGCTGATTCAGAAGTAAGAGAGTCAAAAGTCTTAATACTTAGTTGTGTGTTTGTTATTATTGAGAAATTTTAATCATATTCTGCCCGGAGCGCAGAGGTGGCCATTGTTATTGCCGTTGTTAAGCTGTGTGAAGGCGTTTTAAGGCGTGTTGTTGGTGTGTAAATCCTTAAAGCGTTAGATATTCGTGGTGGATTTGGTTAAAATAACTCGGTAATACAAATTATGGCTAAGCTTATTAAGAAGCTTGTACTTTCTTCTTCCTCATCATCAAATTCCTTATCTTCCATGTCTATTAAAAATAGTGAAGAAATTAGCTATGATGATTTAGATTAAGTTATTTGTGACTGGACAATTCCAACTGTTCAAAAACACGAAGTTTATAAAATGGGAAGTTTTCAATTAAAATCAAGTTATCAAATAAATGATATTAATTTATCCGGTAAATGGCTTTTAAAAAATGCTCAACCAGAAAAACCTAAAGAAAATCAAGACATTGAAAACATAATTGAACATGAAGAAGGAAGTGTTGAAATAAATTTTCAAACAGATTTTCAAAATACAACTCCTACAGTTTATCAACCCTCTAAAAAGTCTTATTTTCATCCTCCTTCTGTTGTAGGATTTTCCATACAAGAACCACCTCATATAAATTTAAGGCCTACATGACTTGTTTATCCTTCTTATCAAGCTTTTCCATCTCATAAATACAATCCCTCAGAAGCAGATTTCAATAAAAATGTTATTGAAAGTTTTAAAATTAATAAAGAAATGTTAAAAAAGAATCTAGCTGCTAATCCTTTGACAAAAGCTTTCTTTAAAAATATTTCTCCAGAACATAAAGACTTCTTAAAAGAAAAGTGGTATAAATATATTTGTGATAATGAAAGAAACATTTATTTCTTTGATTGGCTTAAATTAGCCATGAAGAAAAGGTATAATATTGAAGATTTATCCATAAATATGATAACAAAATTAAGTTCATCATTGATTATAGCTTCAACTAGTTCTTCTACCCAAAGAACTGAAGAATCTATACATCCTCCCCTACATCAAATTATTTATAATGACACCTCAGCCGTACCCATAAAAGATGTTGCAAAAATCCAAGGAGATAAAGGAAAATCTGACTTTGTTTACAAATTAGAGTTATATCATGTTTTAGAACAAAATAATTATACAAATATCAACCTTCATACTATTGGTCAACAAACCAATAGAATTGAAGATAAAGTAGAATCTATTTTCAAAATCCATGAAGCATCCTCTTCTCAAAAAGTAATTAAGACACAAACTTTAGGTTTTCAGGGTGAAATCCTAAGGGATATAAAGTTAGAAAAGAAACCTTTAAAATTTTCTAATGAACTCATTAATCAATTATCACATAGTTTTACTAACATAAAACTTCAAGAAAAAAAAGATCAAAAAGCTGAAAAATCTATAAATGTTTTAGGCTTAACTTCTAAAAATTCTAATTCTGGCTTCGATTTCGAAGCCATAGATTCTGAAGAAAATTCTCAAGAGGAACATCAAGATGATTAAAACTATCAAGACTCTCTACAACTCAATAAAATATTTAAAAGACAAAAACCAATTGTTACTACAGCTAAAACAAGAAATTATTATCCACGACCGACTCCAGTTGATCTTCAATTCGAAGAACAAGCTACTTTACATGGTCTTAAATTTGAAAGCTCATCGATATATGAATGGAGTGTAGACGGATTATCTAAATATCAAATCATCCAAGTACGCCAGCAAATGATGATATATGCTTCTACTATCATAGCTGCCGGTAATGATCACAAACATGCAGCAAATGCAGTTGTCCTTGGATTTACTGGATAATTAAATGGCTAGTGGGAAAAATATTTATTAGATATAGAAAGAGAAGCTATTCTAAATGCAGTAAAAAGAGATCCATCCGGAAATCCTATCATTACCCCTCAAGGACAAATAATCCCTGATTCCGTTTATATGCTTATTAGTAATATAATTAAACATTTTGTTGGAAATTATATGAATGTAGAAGAAAAATTAAAAACTCAATTAATTAATTTATCATGCCCAACATTATCTGATTTTCGCTGGTATAAAGATGTTTTCTTATCAAAACTTTATACAATTGATTCAAGCAATTCAGAATTCTGGAAGGAAAAATTTATATCAGGTTTTCCTAAACTTTTGCCAGAAAAGGTTAGAGAAGAATTGATATCCGAAAATTATGGAAATTTGAATTTTGCTATGTATACATATGGAGATTTAATCCAAAAAATTAATAAAGTTGGATTTTCATTGTGTAATGAAATCAAACTCAAACGGCAAATTGAAAATAAAAAAAGAATCAGTAAATATGAACTTGGTGATTTCAGTTATCAATTTGGCATGCAGCCATTAATTAGTCCTTCGAGCCAAAAGAAAAGAACAATTTAAAAAGAAATTACCAACAAAAAAAATCTAAACAATTTGCAACACCACAATATTATATGCCCTCACGAAGATATCATAAAAAATCCTTTCATCGCAATCCTTATACAAAAACTAACAAAATCTTTTACAAAAGAAAAACCATCTTTTTCTTACCATAAACAAAAACAAAAAGAAATACTGTGTTATAATTGCAAAGAAAAAGGCCATATAGCCCCTGATTGCCCACAATTAAAGGTTAAAACCGAAAAAGAATTAAAAACTATTTTAAAAGGATCCTCAGTAACATCAGATACAAACAATTCTTCTAATGCATGTCATTGCAAAATATTTGATAGTGAAATTTAGTATGAATCTGCCTCTTCTTCTTTATACTTAAACATGCTCTCCGCCCAAGAAGCATTGGTATTAGAAATGTTTAAAGATCTTAAAGATGAAGAATCAAAAAATAAATATTTTGAAAAAATCCAGACTATAAATAAAGGCAATATAAAAGGAAAAGCTACAATACATACTTTACTTGAACAATTTAGTATTAAAACTGTTTTAGATAGATTAAAAGAACAAAATGTTCCTCCTCACCTGACAATTCCAGACCTTCATAAAGAAATTAATAATCAAAGGCAAGAAATAAATTTCTTAAAACAAAACTTAATTGAACTTCAAGACCTCAAACAAAGAGTTAAGAGTCTCGAATTTCACATACTAAAAACTTATCAAGAAAATAATGGAAAAATTGAAAATGACGAAGACTATAATGACATTGAAAATCAAGAAAACTTTGATGATAGTTTAAAAATTTTCATAAATTCTTTATCCAGAAATCCATTTCAAAAATGGAAAACCCAAGTCACAATTCAGATCAAAAAATTATCTATTAAGACCCTATGCTTACTTGATAGTGGCGCAGATGTCAATGTCATAAGGGAAGGATTAATCCCGAGAAAATATTATCTAAAAACAAAAAATAAACTCAATCTAGCTACGGCTAATAAAAAAACTCCTTATGAAATACAAATTAAATGATGTTTATGTCTGTAAAAACGAAATACACATAAAGACAAATTTCTTTCTAGGAAAGGATTTAAACAATGATGTTGTCTTTGGAAATCCTTTTCTACAAATGTTACAGCCTTTTCAAATTGATTCTACAGGCCTTAAAACTGTCATTAATAATAAAGAATTAATTTTTGAATTTGAATAATTAAATCCAGTCTCAAATAAAATAAATCATCCCTCAGCTGACTTCATTTCAAATTTTGCCATGTAATCCAGATTTTCAGTTTTAGTTCACATTCTTATCCAGGGTTCCTTTGTCATTTTGGCGTTAAGCTCTAGCAAAAGCAAAGCCCATTTTCTTGAATCCAGCTCTTCTTCCATACCAACACCCCAACAAATATCCATTCCTTTTTCAATCCAGGAGTATCCATCACCTCTCAAGAACTTATCAATGTTCATTGGAGTGCTATCCTTTCCAATAAAAGAAAAAATTCTAGAAAAACCTTATCCAAAATTGTAACCCATATCAAGGATTTAGAAACCCAAATTCTAATGTGTCATAACATCCATCAAAGAGCACTGTTATCTACTTATGCTGATGAAAAAACATCCAGAATCAACCTCCTGGAAAAGGTTAACACAACCCTTCTAAATGATCTTGCTGCAAGGATAAGAGAAAAAACTCTTTCTTGTCAGATCAAGGAGCGCTTAACCTTCAAAGCGCAATATATCAGCTGGGCAACTGGTTTTCCCAAGTTGTTCCTGCCATCACATGTAGTAGACATCTCTTATATCGAGCAAGGCCTAGTCCAAAGATTTTCTTTATCCAGAGATGATTTTGAATTAATACAGCAGCTCCCTGCAATTTTGCGCCATGCCCTTTGCAATCTTGGAGTCACAAACAAACAGCTTCTTATCATAATTTCATCAAGTTTGGGAGAAAGATCTGAAATACGGTTTTATCAGCCTTATCAATTATGGAGCATCATGCAGTTTGAAGAAGGAGATTTAATTTGCAAGAAATGCAGTTCTTCTTTACATGGTCACGAACATTTTCGTTTTAATTATCCACCTCAATGGTATGAATCTCATGAAGTTACTACAAGAGCATATAGCCTAGAACGTCTCCAACAATATGATCCAGCCTCTGATCAGTATCAAAGATTTCTCAATCTAAGAGGACATCTTGAATTTGCAAGCACATATCGATATGTTTGGTGTGACAGTCGTCGAGTAGTTTGCATTGCTGACGGCCTTGTAGAACAAACTACAGTCATACAGCATCCTTCTAAATCTGGACATAATGAATTAAACCAAATCCTCAATGCCTATGAAGATATTTCTTTTGACATTTCTGAAAAGTCTCATGAAGCGCTAATCCAGTTATTTCATGGAGAAATGCAAAATAATAATTGGACTAATGAAGATAAAGATGAAGATAAAGAGGATGAATAAATGAAAGAATCCATGCCCGAATAAAGCTTCCGATATTGACACCTGTTATCCAGTGAAATAATTACTGCATCCTTATCTTCCAAAAAAATAATTACTGCATCCTTATTTTCCAGAAGAAGACCACGTGGTGCACTTATCTAAAGTTCCATCACCACCATTGCCATAAAGCGTCTTTATCTATAAAGTACAAAACAAGGACATCCTTAGTCATGAAGATAGGAAGCTTACCACGGCTCAAAGGCTCTTATTCAAAGAAAAAGTCAACAATTGCGGCTTGCTCTATGAAGTTATCCAATAACCACTACTGGTGCTAACATGCATATCCATAACCGTACGGAAACGTAACACGTATGCCATTTTGGCCATTCAATTCAGACTCATGGAATCCAGCGCCAGCAACACTACATGCAGCAGCTTCTCAGCATACAGTAAAAGAAATGTAAACACATTTGAAATAAAGTTGTAATGAAATGTAAATTAAGTTTGAAATTACTATAAAGAGGCATGTCCAGCTGCTTGTTAAGGCAATAGTTGGAAACCAGTCCTATCTAAAAATTCAGCCCATCCATCTCTTCGCATACCCCCTCCACCCTTCCGTCCCATTTTGGTATCAGAGCCAAGTTGTCCCCCGGCAGTGCGTCATCAAGTCCACTTGTAATCAGTCTTCATTGTTATCAATAAAGTTTCTTTGTGAGTATTTCTTCACTTATTTTTGTTATGATGTGTTTCACTGTTGTTGTTTAAGGAATTGCTGATTTAGAAGTAAGAGAGACAAAAGTCTTAATACTTAGTTGTGTGTTTGATATTATTGAGAAATTTTAATCATATTCCGCCCGAAGCGCAGAGGTAGCCATTGTTATCACTGTTGTTAAGCCGTGTGAAGGCGTTTTAAGGCGTGTTGTTGGTGTGTAAATCCTCAAAGCGTTAGATACTCGTGGTGGATTTGGTTAAAATAACTCGGTAATACAAATTATGGCTAAGCTTATTAAGAAGCTTGTACTTTCTTATTCCGTGTCATCAAATTCCTTATCTTCTATGTCTATTAAAAATAGTGAAGAAATTAGCTATGATGATTTAGATCAAGTTATTTGTGACTGGACAATTCCAACTGTTCAAAAACATGAAGTTTATAAAGTGGGAAGTTTTCAATTAAAATCAAGTTACAAAATAAAAACTATTGAACGAACTGAATCCATTACTAGTAATATTCTGCATCTTTCTTTAATTAAACCGCATGAAATAAAAGAATATGCTAAACATATAATTATATCCATTTTGGCTTGGTGCAAGTTGCTTTAAAGCCTTTAACAAGACTTGGACTTAGAACAGAAGCTCTCATCTATGTCCAAGATACAAGACATAAAAATTTCAGTGATTCATTAATAGGAATGGTTGAATTAAGTTTGGCTAATGGCTCTACTTTCTTCGACTGTTTTCCCAATTTCTTTGTTTCTCTCACAGATCCAGGTGCACATGAAGCCCTCACTTTAGCCATCCAGACAAAAGGTTTTGATATAAATCCTCATAATCAAAATCTCGCCCTCGTTTATAGAGTTTATTATAAACTCATGAATTCAGTGGTCCCAGGCATAGCCTATTCAAATCAAGCTGAAGGTATGACTACCTTATTCCAAACCAATTTAAAAAATTAAGTTAATATTCCCAAACTCATACAGTGGAATGATATCAATTTATCAGGTAAATGGCTTTTAGAAAATGCTCAACCAGAAAAATCTAAAGAAAATCAAGACATAGAAACAATAATTGAACATGAAGATGGAAGTGTTGAAATAACTTTCCAAACAGATTTTTGACATACAACTCCTACAGTTTATCAACCCTCTAAAAAGTCTTATTCTCATCGTCCTTCTGTTGTAGGCTCTTCCATACAGGAGCCACCTCATATAGATTTGAGGCCTACAGGACTCGTTTATCCTTCTTATAAGGCTTCTCCATCCCATACATACCATCCTTAAGAATCTGATTTTAATATAAATGTTCTTGAAAGTTTTGAAGTTGATAAAGAAATGTTAAAAAAGAATTTAGCCGCTCATCCTTTGACAAAATCGTTTTTTAAATATATTTTGCCAGAAGATAAAGATTTCTTAAAAGAAAAATGGTACAAATATATGTATGATAATGAAAGAAACATTTATTTCTTTGATTGGCTTAATTAGCCATGAAGAAAAGGTATAATATTGAAGATTTATCCATAAATATGATAACAAAATTAAGTTCATCATGGATTATAGCTTTAACCAGTTATTCTCCCCAAAGAACTGAAGAATCTATACATCCTCCTCCACATCAAACCATTTATAAAGATACTTCAGCCGTACCCATAAAAGATGTGGCAAAAATCCAAGGAGATAAAGGTAAATCTAACTTTGTTTACAAATCAGACTTATGTCATGTTTTAGAACAAAATAATTATACAAATATCAACCATCATACTATTGGTCAACAAACCAATAGAATTGAAGCTAAAGTGGAAACTATTTTCAAAATCCATGAAGCATCCTCTTCTCAAAAAGTAATTAAGACACAAACTTTAGGTTTTCAGGGTGAAATCCTAAGGGATATAAAGTTAGAAAAGAAACCTTTAAAATTTTCTGATGAACTCATAAATCAATTATCACACAGTTTTACTAATATAAAACTTCAAGGAAATAAAGATTAAAAAACTGAAAATTCTATAAATGTTTTAGGCTCAACTTCTAAAAATTCTAATTCTGGCTCCGATTCTGAAGCCATAGATTCTGAAGAAAATTCTCAAGAAGAACATCAAGATGATCAAAACCATCAAGACTCTCTACAACTCAATAAAATATTTAAAAGACAAAAACCAATTGTTACTACAGCTAAAACAAGAAATTATTATCCACGACCGACTCCAGTTGATCTTCAATTCGAAGAACAAGCTACTTTAAATGGTCTTAAATTTGAAAGCTCATCAATATGTGAATGGAGTGTAGACGGATTATCTGAATATCAAATCATCCAAGTAAGCCAGCAAATGATGATATATGCTTCTACTATCATAGCTGCCAGTAATGATCACAAAAATGCAGCAAACGCATATGTCCTTGGATTTACTGGACAATTAAATGGCTGGTGGGAAAAATATTTATCAGATATAGAAAGACAAGTTATTCTAAATGCAGTAGAAAGAGATCCATCCGGAAATCCTATCATTACCCCTCAAGGACAAATGATCCCCGATTCCGTTTATATGCTTATTAGCAATATAATTAAACATTTTGTTGGAAATTATATGAATGTAGAAGAAAAATTAAAAACTCAATTAATTAATTTATCATGCCCAACATTATCTGATTTTCGTTGGTATAAAGAAGTTTTCTTATCAAAACTTTATACAATTGATTCAAGCAATTTAGAATTTTGAAAGTAAAAATTTATATCTGGTCTTCCTAAACTTTTTGCAGAAAAGGTTAGAGAAGAATTGATATCCGAAAATTATGGAAATTTGAATTATGCTATGTATACATATGGAGAATTAATCCAAAAAATTAATAAAGTTGGATTTTAATTGTGCAATGAATCAAACTCAAACGACAAATTGAAAATAAAAAAAGAATCAATAAATATGAACTTGGTGATTTCTGTTATCAATTTGGCATGGAGCCATTAATTAGTCCTTCGAGCCAAAAGAAAAAGAATAATTTAAAAAGAAATTACCAACAAAAAAAATCTAAACAATTTGCAACACCACGATATTATATGCCCTCACGAAGATATCGTAAAAAATCTTTTCATCACAATCTTTACAAAGAAACAAACAAATCTTTTACAAAAGAAAAACCATCTTCTTCTTACCATAAAGAAAAACAAAAAGAAATACAGTGCTATAATTGCAAAGAAAAAGGCCATATAGCCCCTGATTGCCCACAATTAAAGGTTAAAACCGAAAAAGAATTAAAAACTATTTTAAAAGGATCCTCAGTAACATCAGATATAGACAATTCTTCGATACATGTCATTGCAAAATATTTGATAGTGAAATTCAGTATGAATCTGCCTCTTCTTCTTTATCCTTAAACATGCTCTCTGCCCCAGAGGAATTGGTATTAGAAATTTTTAAAGATCTTAAAGATGAAGAATCAAAAAATAAATATTTTGAAAAAATCCAGACTATAAATAAAGGCAATAAAAAAGGAAAAGCTACAATACATACTTTACCTGAACAATTTAGTAGTAAAACTGCACTAGACAGATTACGAGAACAAAATGTTTCTCCTCACCTGACAATTCCTGACCTTCATAAAGAAATTAATACTCAAAGGCAAGAAATAAATTTCTTAAAACAAAACTTAATTGAACTTCAAGGTGATGAGTCTCTAAAAATGCATATTTTCATATACATTTTGAACTATTTTAAGGACTTATTAACTTGAAAGAGCCTCATTTAGTGTGATATCATGGTTTAATTCATTTTAAATTCATCTTTATATTTTTCTGCATAAATTGCTTAAAAATCACACTTTTTTGCATAAATTCATGAAACCTGCTATTTTTGGAAAGTCTATTTTTGGAAAGTTTTGTGAAAATAATTTTTCTCATGAAATAAATTGAATTCTCTTCATCATTAGTTCATTCATACAAAATCATGAAGAATGATGTATATTTTTATTATCATTTCATGAGAAATTGGCCCACAGTCATGCATATGTGATGTTAGGGGTAAAATTGTCTTTTCACATGAATTCGCATCTGTTTTATAGGAAATTGATTATATGGATCCCATTTGTAAAGAATTGAGGCAAGGATTTGTTTTTTAAGAGAAAGCAGAGCAGAATTGAAGAGAAAAGGAAATTGGAAAAAAATTGCAAAAAGTCGGCTTCATGGTCCCACACACACATGCACATGTGTGGGGCACACTTGTAAAACATCCAAGATGGGGTCCATTTATTTGTTGCACATTTTCAAGAGATTTTGAAGAGAATTTGAAGAATATCTCATCAAAGATGGACAAGGAAAGCCACATAAGAGTTCTTTTTTGAAAAGGAGAAGATTTAATTGAAAAAAAAATGCAAAAAAATATCCAAGCAAGCTATTCCACGTCCAAAAGAGATTTTGGATCAGATTTTGATTGAAAAAGTAAAGGAAAAAATCAAGGGAGAATTATCTAGAAGATCTCTTCAAGTTAGGAGCCAGTAAGGAGAACTTTCCAAAAAAGGAAAGTTGACGATGCAAAGAGATAAAAGGGGAAGTTCTCCATCTCATGTGGGCCAAGATTGATTCTAAAAGAGGATTCTTATCCCTATTTTATCTCTCAAAAGATCTCAATGCAAGGTGGCAATGACAAAGAAGGAAAGAAGCATCCAAGAGGGATTTCTGGACAAAACAAGCAAGGAAAGAAGAGAAAAATAAAAAGAAAAAAAATCCCCAAGGATATTGCACGTCCAAAGCATTGGTTGGAGCCCTTTTTTCTTTTTATTTTTCTCCTTGATCGTGAGTTCCAAGTGCAGAACCGCGATGTAGTAATAAAACTGGTGAGACCAGGTCGATCCTCAGGGAGCAATGTGTTTTAAGGTTCCTTTTTCAACTTGACTTGCCTTAAATAAAAATCTAAAACTAACCTAATTTAAAATCTAACAAATACAAACATCCTACTTACCAAAATTAAATTAGTTACAAACCAATGAAAGAAACTTTCCTAAATCTAAAAATTCCTAAAATAAAACTAAAATTGCTGCAAAACTAAAACACAAGTTAGAACTTCCAAAAATATAAACTAAAATTAGAAACTAACTAAACTAAACAATGTTAGAAACAAAATAAACAAAAGTTAGAAACTTTCCTAGGTTAGAATTTCCAAAACTAGTAAACTTTCCAATTTAAAATCTTCAATTAAAATAATTTTAGAAAGATATTTAATTCTGAAAATTAACTAAAACAATCAAAAACATAAAACTAGAAACAAATTTAAAATTAGAAAGTTAGTAAAATTAATAATGCAATGCATGCCATGAGATGCTGAAAAATTCTAAGTATGAAAAACTAGTATGTTGATGCAAATTTTATGCATGATTTGAACTATTCTAATGCATCTTAAATCTAAATTTAATGGCTGGAATTGATGCTCTACTGATGCAAGAAACTAACAAAAAAAACAGAAGTGAAAAAGGATTTAAAACGAAAAAGTTATGAATGCATGAACATGACAACTTTGTAAAATTCTGTGCAGGAATTCTGATTCGGGTTGACTGATTGGCAAAGTTTAAGCCTCTGGTTCACAAACCTTCCGAAATTATTTTGATCTGAAATTTTGGGGAATGAAAGACCACATCCTAAAATTTAATTTTCCCAAGTTTCAAAGAAAAATATTGTGATTTGACTGGTCTACCCACTTCGAACTTTTTGTCAAAAACTGTTTCTACAGTTTGCTGAAACTATTAAGTTATGCTGTTTATATATTGAGTCCGAATTTAATCATTAGATTCAGATCTGAAGGCTTAATTTTCATCAACTTAAATATGCAAAAAATCTTATGATAAGAAAATAGATGTAATGATTCCTAATCCAACCATCAAACTATGCAAAAACAAAACTTAAAATCCATGTGAATATAACAAGAAAATAACAAAATTGCAGAAAATAACATAAAATTGCAGGAAGTCAAAGGCGGTAATAACACGAAAGTCAAAGGCGGTAAACAACTGAAGTCAAAGGCGGTAATAACAAGAAGTCAAAGGCGGTAAACAATGGAAGTCAAAGGCAGTATATTCACTTAATATTCTCTCTTAATCTAGGCCTAATAATTTCTTAAGATATACTCTTTATTTGGGTCTTCAATCCAAACAAGAAAAACACAAATCAAGCAATCATACAACCACAAGAATAAGAAGAATAAGAAGATGAATATTATTGAACTAGTATGACAATCCTTTACATAAGATGAAAAAAAAATTAAACCAAAAGATTATACATACTAGGATGGAAAAGAATTCCTCCTTCTAGTTGATCTTCAAGGTTGGTGGTGTGGCTTTAGGGCTAAGCCTCCTTGATGACTTGAGATGTAGAGACAAGAGAGGGAGAGATGGATGAAGAAATCTATAGGTGGGAGGTGGGTAATTCTTCCATGCAGAATAAGGGAGAAGGGTGCCCTATTTATACTTTTTCAAGTCCTACTCCTTCTCAAACTTTAAAATATTAAAAATAATTAAAAAATGAAAGAAAAAAGGGCTCCAACCAATTCTTTGGACGTGCAATATCCTTGGGGATTTTTTTTCTTTTTATTTTTCTCTTCTTTCCTTGCTTGTTTTGTCCAGAAATCCCTCTTGGATGCTTCTTTCCTTCTTTGTCATTGCCACCTTGCATTGAGATCTTTTGAGAGATAAAATAGGGATAAGAATCCTCTTTTAGAATCAATCTTGGCCCACATGAGGTGTAGAACTTCCCCTTTTATCTCTTTGCATCGTCAACTTTCCTTTTTTGGAAAGTTCTCCTTACTGGCTCCTAACTTGAAGAGATCTTCTAGATAATTCTCCCTTGATTTTTTCCTTTACTTTTTCAATCAAAATCTGATCCAAAATCTCTTTTGGACGTGGAATAGCTTGCTTGGATATTTTTTTGCATTTTTTTTTCAATTAAATCTTCTCCTTCTCAAAAAAGAACTCTTATGTGGCTTTCCTTGTCCATCTTTGATGAGATATTCTTCAAATTCTCTTCAAAATCTCTTGAAAATGTGCAACAAATAAATGGACCCCATCTTGGATTTTTACAAGTGTGCCCCACACATGTGCATGTGTGTGTGGGACCATGAAGCCGACTTTTTGCAATTTTTTTCCAATTTCCTTTTCTCTTCAATTCTGCTCTGCTTTCTCTTAAAAAACAATTCCTTGCCTCAATTCTTTACAAATGGGATCCATATAATCAATTTCCTATAAAACAGATGCGAATTCATGTGAAAAGACAATTTTACCCCTAACATCACATATGCATGACTGTGGGCCAATTTCTCATGAAATGATAATAAAAATATACATCATTCTTCATGATTTTGTATGAATGAACTAATGATGAAGAGAATTCAATTTATTTCATGAGAAAAATTATTTTTACAAAACTTTCCAAAAATAGACTTTCCAAAAATAGCAGGTTTCATGAATTTATGCAAAAAAGTGTGATTTTTAAGCAATTTATGCAGAAAAATATAAAGATGAATTTAAAATGAATTAAACCATGATATCACACTAAATGAGGCTCTTTCAAGTTAATAAGTCCTTAAAATAGTTCAAAATGTATATGAAAATATGCATTTTTAGAGACTCATCACAAGGCCTCAAACAAAGAGTTGAGAATCTTGTATTTCACATACTAAAAACTTATCAAGAAAATAATGGAAAAATTGAAAGAGACGAAGACTATAATGACACTGAAAATCAAGAAAACTTTGATGACAGTTTAAAAAATTTCATAAATTCTTTATCCAGAAATCCATTTTAAAAGTGGAAAACCCAAGTCACAATTCAGATCAAAAAATTATCTATTAAGACCCTGTGCTTACTTGATAGTGGCGCAGATGTCAATGTCATAAGGGAAGGATTAATCCCGAGAAAATATTATCTAAAAACAAAAAATAAACTCAATCTAGCTACAGCTAATAAAAAACTCCTTATGAAATACAAATTAAATGATGTTTATGTCTGTAAAAACGAAAAACATATAAAGACAAATTTCTTTCTAGGAAAGGATTTAAACAATGATGTTGTCCTTGGAAATCCTTTTCTACAAATGTTACAGCCTTTTCGAATTGATTCTACAGACCTTAAAACTGTCATAAAGAATAAAGAATTAATTTTTGAATTTGAATAATTAAATCCAGTCTCAAATAAAATACATCATCCCTCCGATGACTTCATTTCAAATTTTGCCATGTAATCCAGATTTTCAGTTTTAGTTCACATTCTTATCCAAGGTTCCATTGTCATAATGGCATCAAGCTCTAGCAAAAGTAAAGCCCCTCTTCTTGAATCCAGCTCTTCCTCCAGACCAACCTCCCAACAAATATCCATTCCTTTTTTCAATCCAGGAGTATCCATCACCTCTCAAACACTCATCAATGCTCCTTGGAGTGCTATCCTTTCCAATAATAGAAAAAATACTAGAAAAACCTTATCCAAAATTGTAACCCATATCAAGGATTTAGAAACCCAAATGCTAATGTGTCATAACATCCATCAAAGAGCATTGTTATCTACTTATGCTAATGACAAAACATCCAGAATCAACCTCCTGGAAAAGGTTAACACAACCCTTCCAAATGATCTTGCTGCAAGGATAAGAGAAAAAACTCTTTCTTGTCAGATCAAGGAGCGCTTAATGTTCAGAGCGCAATATATCAGCTGGGCAACTGGTTTTCCCAAGTTGTTCCTGCCATCACATGCAGTAGACATCTCTTATACTGAGCAAGGCCTAGTCCAAAGATTTTCCTTATCCAGAGATGATTTTGAATTAATACAGCAGCTCCCTGCAATTGTGCGCCATGCCCTTCGTAGCCTTGGAGTCACAAACAAACAGCTTCTTATCACAATTTCATCAAGTTTGGGAGAAAGATCTGAAATACGGTTTTATTAGCCTTATCAATTATGGAGCATCATGCAGTTTGAAGAAGGAGATTTAATTTGCAAGAAATGCAGTTCTTCTTTACATGATCATGAACATCTTCTTTTTATTATCCACCTCAATGGTATGAATCTCATGAAGTTGCTATAAGAGCATATAGCATAGAACGTCTCCAGCAATACGATCCAGCCTCTGATCAGTATCAAAGATTTCTCAATCTAAGAGGACATCTTGAATTTGCAAGCACATATCGATATGTTTGGTGTGACAGTCGGCGAGTAGTTTGCATTGCTGACGACCTTGCAGAGCAAACTACAGTCATACAGCATCCTTCTAAATCTGGACATAATGAATTAAATCAAATCCTCAATGCCTATGAAGATATTTCTTTTGACATTACTGAAAAGTCTCGTGAAGCATTAATCCAGTTATTTCATGGAGAAATGCAAAATAATAATTGGACTGATGAAGATAAAGATGTAGATAAAGAGGATGAATAAATGAAAGAATCCATGCCCGAATAAAGCTTCCGATATTGACACCTGTTATCCAGTGAAATAATTACTGCATCCTTATCTTCCAGAAGAAAACCACGTAGTCACGGGTCCACTTATCTAAAGTTCCATCACTACCATTGCCATAAAGCGTCTTTATCTATAAAGTACAAAACAAGGACATCCTTATTCATGAAGATAAGAAGCTTACCACGGTTCAAAGGTTCTTATTCAAAGAAAAAGTCAACAATTGCGGCTTGCTCTATGAAGTTATCCAATAACCACTACTGGTGCTAACATGCATATCCATAACCGTACAGAAACGTAACACGTATGCCATTTTGGCCATTCAATTCAGACTCATGGAATCCAGTGCCAGCAACACTACATGCAGCAGCTTCTCAGCATACAGTAAATGAAATGTAAAAACATTTGAAATAAAGTTGTAATGAATTGTAAATTAAGTTTGAAATTACTATAAAGAGGCATGTCCAGCTACTTGTCAAGGCAACAGTTGGAAACCAGTCCTATCCAAAAATTCAGTCCATCTCTTCCCATACACCCTCCACCCTTCCGTCCCATTTTGGTATACGAGCCAAGTTGGCCCCCGGGAGTGTGTCATCAAATCCACTTGTAATCAGTTTTGATTATCAATAAAGTTGCTTTGTAAGTATTTTTTTACTTATTTTAGTTATGTTGTGCTTTACTGTTGTTATTTAAGGAATTCCTGATTCAGAAGTAAGAGAGTCAAAAGTCTTAATACTTAGTTGTGGGTTTGTTATTAGTGAGACATTTTAATCATATTCCGCCCAGAGCGCAGAAGTAGCTATTGTTATCGCTGTTGTTAAGCCGTGTGAAGGCGTTTTAAGGCGTGTTGTTGGTGTGTAAATCCTCAAAGCGTTAGATACTCGTGGTGGATTTGGTTAAAATAACTCGGTAATACAAATTATGGCTAAGCTTATTAAGAAGCTTGTACTTTCTTATTCCTTGTTATCAAATTCCTTATCTTCTATGTCTATTAAAAATAGTGAAGAAATTAGCTATGATGATTTAGATCAAGTTATTTGTGACTGGACAATTCCAACTGTTCAAAAACATGAAGTTTATAAAGTGGGAAGTTTTCAATTAAAATCAAGTTACAAAATAAAAACTATTGAACGAACTGAATCCATTACTAGTAATATTCTGCATCTTTCTTTAATTAAGCCGCATGAAATAAAAGAATATGCTAAAACATATAATTATATCCATTTTGGCTTGGTGCAAGTTGCTTTAAAGCCTTTAACAAGACTTGGACTTAGAACAGAAGCTCTCATCTATGTCCAAGATACAAGACATAAAAATTTCAGTGATTCATTAATAGGAATGGTTGAATTAAGTTTGGCTAATGGCTCTACTTTCTTCGACTGTTTTCCCAATTTCTCTGTTTCTCTCACAGATCCAGGTGCACATGAAGCCCTCACTTTAGCCATCCAGACAAAAGGTTTTGATATAAATCCTCATAATCAAAATCTCGCTCCCGTTTATAGAGTTTATTATAAACTCATGAATTCAGTGGTCCCAGGCATAGCCTATTCAAATCAAGCTAAAGGTATGACTACCTTATTCCAAACCAATTTAAAAAATTAAGTTAATATTCCCAAACTCATACAGTGGAATGATATCAATTTATCAGGTAAATGGCTTTTAGAAAATGCTCAACCAGAAAAATCTAAAGAAAATCAAGACATAGAAACAATAATTGAACATAAAGATGGAAGTGTTGAAATAACTTTCCAAACAGATTTTTGACATACAACTCCTACAGTTTATCAACCCTCTAAAAAGTCTTATTCTCATCGTCCTTCTGTTGTAGGCTCTTCCATACAGGAGCCACCTCATATAGATTTGAGGCCTACAGGACTCGTTTATCCTTCTTATAAGGCTTCTCCATCCCATACATACCATCCTTAAGAATCCGATTTTAATATTAATGTTCTTGAAAGTTTTGAAGTTGATAAAGAAATGTTAAAAAAGAATTTAGCCGCTCATCCTTTGACAAAATCGTTCTTTAAATATATTTCGCCAGAACATAAAGACTTCTTAAAAGAAAAATGGTACAAATATATGTATGATAATGAAAGAAACATTTATTTCTTTGATTGGCTTAATTAGCCATGAAGAAAAGGTATAATATTGAAGATTTATCCATAAATATGATAACAAAATTAAGTTCATCATGGATTATAGCTTCAACCAGTTATTCTCCCCAAAGAACTGAAGAATCTATACATCCTCCTCCACATCAAATCATTTATAAAGACTTCAGCTGTACCCATAAAAGATGTGGCAAAAATCCAAGGAGATAAAGGTAAATCTAACTTTGTTTACAAATCAGACTTATGTCATGTTTTAGAACAAAATAATTATACAAATATCAATCATCATACTATTGGTCAACAAACCAACAGAATTGAAGATAAAGTGGAAACTATTTTCAAAATCCATGAAGCATCCTCTTCTCAAAAAGTAATTAAGACACAAACTTTAGGTTTTCAGGGTGAAATCCTAACGGATATAAAGTTAAAAAAGAAACCTTTAAAATTTTCTGATGAACACATAAATCAATTATCACACAGTTTTACTAATATAAAACTTCAAGGAAATAAAGATCAAAAAACTGAAAATTCTATAAATGTTTTAGGCTCAACTTCTAAAAATTCTAATTCTGGCTCCGATTCCGAAGCCATAGATTCTGAAGAAAATTCTCAAGAAGAATATCAAGATGATCAAAACCATCAAGACTCTCTACAACTCAATAAAATATTTAAAAGACAAAAACCAATTGTTACTACAGATAAAACAAGAAATTATTATCCACGACCGGCTCCAGTTGATCTTCAATTCGAAGAACAAGCTACTTTAAATGGTCTTAAATTCGAAAGCTCATCAATATGTGAATGGAGTGTAGACGGATTATCTGAATATCAAATCATCCAAGTAAGCCAGCAAATGATGATATATGCTTCTACTATCATAGCAGCCAGTAATGATCACAAAAATGCAGCAAACGCATATGTCCTTGGATTTACTGGACAATTAAATGGCTGGTGGGAAAAATATTTATCAGATATAGAAAGACAAGTTATTCTAAATGCAGTAAAAAGAGATCCATCCGGAAATCCTATCATTACCCCTCAAGGACAAATGATCCCCGATTCCGTTTATATGCTTATTAGCAATATAATTAAACATTTTGTTGGAAATTATATGAATGTAGAAGAAAAATTAAAAACTCAATTAATTAATTTATCATGCCCAACATTATCTGATTTTCGTTGGTATAAAGAAGTTTTCTTATCAAAACTTTATACAATTGATTCAAGCAATTCAGAATTTTGAAAGTAAAAATTTATATCTGGTCTTCCTAAACTTTTTGCAGAAAAGGTTAGAGAAGAATTGATATCCGAAAATTATGGAAATTTGAATTATGCTATGTACACGTAAGGAGAATTAATCCAAAAAATTAATAAAGTTGGATTTTAATTGTGCAATGAATCAAACTCAAACGGCAAATTGAAAATAAAAAAAGAATCAATAAATATGAACTTGGTGATTTCTGTTATCAATTTGGCATGGAGCCATTAATTAGTCCTTCGAGCCAAAAGAAAAAGAATAATTTAAAAAGAAATTACCAACAAAAAAAATCTAAACAATTTGCAACACCACGATATTATATGCCCTCACGAAGATATCGTAAAAAATCTTTTCATCACAATCCTTACAAAGAAACAAACAAATCTTTTACAAAAGAAAAACCATCTTCTTCTTACCATAAACAAAAACAAAAAGAAATACAGTGCTATAATTGCAAAGAAAAAGGCCATATAGCCCCTGATTGCCGACAATTAAAGGTTAAAACCGAAAAAGAATTAAAAACTATTTTAAAAGGATCCTCAGTAACATCAGATATAGACAATTCTTCGATACATGTCATTGCAAAATATTTGATAGTGAAATTCAGTATGAATCTACCTCTTCTTCTTTATCCTTAAACATGCTCTCTGCCCCAGAGGAATTGGTATTAGAAATGTTTAAAGATCTTAAAGATGAATAATCAAAAAATAAATATTTTGAAAAAATCCAGACTATAAATAAAGGCAATAAAAAAGGAAAAGCTACAATACATACTTTACCTGAACAATTTAGTAGTAAAACTGCACTAGACAGATTACGAGAACAAAATGTTTCTCCTCACCTGACAATTCCTGACCTTCATAAAGAAATTAATAATCAAAGGCAAGAAATAAATTTCTTAAAACAAAACTTAATTGAACTTCAAGGCCTCAAACAAAGAGTTGAGAATCTTGTATTTCACATACTAAAAACTTATCAAGAAAATAATGGAAAAATTGAAAATGACGAAGACTATAATGACATTGAAAATCAAGAAAACTTTGATGACAGTTTAAAAAATTTCATAAATTCTTTATCCAGAAATCCATTTTAAAAGTGGAAAACCCAAGTCACAATTCAGATCAAAAAATTATCTATTAAGACCCTGTGCTTACTTGATAGTGGCGCAGATGTCAATGTCATAAGGGAAGGATTAATCTCGAGAAAATATTATCTAAAAACAAAAAATAAACTCAATCTAGCTACAGCTAATAAAAAAACTCCTTATGAAATACAAATTAAATGATGTTTATGTCTGTAAAAACGAAAAACATATAAAGACAAATTTCTTTCTAGGAAAGGATTTAAACAATGATGTTGTCCTTGGAAATCCTTTTCTACAAATGTTACAGCCTTTTCAAATTGATTCTACAGGCCTTAAAACTGTCATAAATAATAAAGAATTAATTTTTGAATTTGAATAATTAAATCCAGTCTCAAATAAAATACATCATCCCTCTGATGACTTCATTTCAAATTTTGCCATGTAATCCAGATTTTCAGTTTTAGTTCACATTCTTATCCAAGGTTCCTTTGTCATAATGGCATCAAGCTCTAGCAAAAGCAAAGCCCCTCTTCTTGAATCCAGCTCTTCCTCCAGACCAACCTCCCAACAAATATCCATTCCTTTTTTCAATCCAGGAGTATCCATCACCTCTCAAACACTCATCAATGCTCCTTGGAGTGCTATCCTTTCCAATAATAGAAAAAATACTAGAAAAACCTTATCCAAAATTGTAATCCATATCAAGGATTTAGAAACCCAAATGCTAATGTGTCATAACATCCATCAAAGAGCATTGTTATCTACTTATGCTAATGACAAAACATCAAGAATCAACCTCCTGGAAAAGGTTAACACAACCCTTCCAGATGATCTTGCTGCAAGGATAAGAGAAAAAACTCTTTCTTGTCAGATCAAGGAGCGCTTAATGTTCAGAGCGCAATATATCAGCTGGGCAACTGGTTTTCCCAAGTTGTTCCTGCCATCACATGCAGTAGACATCTCTTATACCGAGCAAGGCCTAGTCCAAAGATTTTCCTTATCCAGAGATGATTTTGAATTAATACAGCAGCTTCCTGCAATTGTGCGCCATGCCCTTCGTAGCCTTGGAGTCACAAACAAACAGCTTCTTATCACAATTTCATCAAGTTTGGGAGAAAGATCTGAAATACGGTTTTATTAGCCTTATCAATTATGGAGCATCATGCAGTTTGAAGAAGGAGATTTAATTTGCAAGAAATGCAGTTCTTCTTTACATGATCATGAACATCTTCTTTTTAATCATCCACCTCAATGGTATGAATCTCATGAAGTTGCTATAAGAGCATATAGCCTAGAACGTCTCCAGTAATACGATCCAGCCTCTGATCAGTATCAAAGATTTCTCAATCTAAGAGGACATCTTGAATTTGCAAGCACATATCGATATGTTTGGTGTGACAGTCGGCGAGTAGTTTGCATTGCTGACGACCTTGCAGAGCAAACTACAGTCATACAGCATCCTTCTAAATCTGGACATAATGAATTAAATCAAATCCTCAATGCCTATGAAGATATTTCTTTTGACATTACTGAAAAGTCTCGTGAAGCATTAATCCAGTTATTTCATGGAGAAATGCAAAATAATAATTGGACTGATGAAGATAAAGATGTAGATAAAGAGGATGAATAAATTAAAAAATCCATGCCCGAATAAAGCTTCCGATATTAACACCTGTTATCCAGTGAAATAATTACTGCATCCTTATCTTCCAGAAGAAAACCACGTAGTCACGGGTCCACTTATCTAAAGTTCCATCACTACCATTGCCATAAAGCGTCTTTATCTATAAAGTACAAAACAAGGACATCCTTATTCATGAAGATAAGAAGCTTACCACGGTTCAAAGGTTCTTATTCAAAGAAAAAGTCAACAATTGCGGCTTGCTCTATGAAGTTATCCAATAACCACTACTAGTGCTAACATGCATATCCATAACCGTACGGAAACGTAACACGTATGCCATTTTGGCCATTCAATTCAGACTCATGGAATCCAGCGCCAGCAACACTACATGCAGCAGCTTCTCAGCATACAGTAAATGAAATGTAAAAACATTTGAAATAAAGTTGTAATGAATTGTAAATTAAGTTTGAAATTACTATAAAGAGGCATGTCCAGCTATTTGTCAAGGCAACAGTTGGAAACCAGTCCTATCCAAAAATTCAGTCCATCTCTTCCCATACACCCTCCACCCTTCCGTCCCATTTTGGTATCAGAGCCAAGTTGGCCCCCGGGAGTGTGTCACCAAATCCACTTGTAATCAGTTTTGATTATCAATAAAGTTTCTTTGTAAGTATTTTTTTACTTATTTTAGTTATGTTGTGCTTTACCGTTGTTATTTAAGGAATTCCTGATTCAGAAGTAAGAGAGTCAAAAGTCTTAATACTTAGTTGTGGGTTTGTTATTATTGAGACATTTTAATCATATTCCGCCCGGAGCGCAGAAGTAGCTATTGTTATCGCTGTTGTTAAGCCGTGTGAAGGCGTTTTAAGGCGTGTCGTTGGTGTGTAAATCCTCAAAGTGTTAGATACTCGTGGTGGATTTGGATAAAATAACCCGGTAATACAAATTATGGCTAAGCTTATTAAGAAGCTTGTACTTTCTTCTTCCTCATCATCAAATTCCTTATCTTCCATGTCTATTAAAAATAGTGAAGAAATTAGCTATGATGATTTAGATCAAACAATTTGTGACTGGACAATTCCAACTGTTCAAAAACATGAAATTTATAAAATGGAAAGTTTTCAATTAAAATCAAGTTATAAAATAAAAACTATACAGGAACCACCTCATATAAATTTGAGGCCTACAGGACTTGTTTATCCTTCCTATCAAGCTTCTCCATCTCATATATACAATCCTTCAGAATCTGATTTTAACATAAATGTTCTCGAAAGTTTTGAAGTAGATAAAGAAATGTTAAAAAAGAATTTAGCCGCTCATCCTTTGACAAAATCTTTCTTTAAACATATTTCTTCTGAGCATAAAGACTTCTTAAAAGAAAAATGGTACAAATATATGTATGATAATGAAAGAAACATTTATTTCTTTGATTGGCTTAAATTAGCCATGAAGAAAAGAGATAATATTGAAGATTTATCCATAAATATGATAACAAAATTAAGTTCATCATGGATTATAGCTTCAACTAGTTCTTCTCCCCAAAGAACTGAAGAATCTATACATCCACCCCTACATCAAATCATTTATAAAGACACCTCAACCGTACCCATAAAAGATGTTGCAAAAATCCAAAGAGATAAAGGAAAATTTGACATTGTTTACAAATCAGACTTATGTCATATTTTAGAGCGAAATAATTATACAAATATCAACATTCATACTATTGGCCAACAAATCGATAGAATTGAAGATAAAGTAGAAACTATTTTCAAAATCCATAAAGCATCCACTTCTCAAAAAGTAATTAAGACACAAACTTTAGGTTTTCAGGGTGAAATCTTAAGGGATATAAAGTCAGAAAAGAAACCTTTAAAATTTTCTGATGAACTCATAAATCAATTATCACACAGTTTTACTAACATAAAACTTCAAAAAAATAAAGATCAAAAAGCTGAAAAATCTATAAATGTTTTAGGCTCAACTTCTAAAAATTCTAATTCTGGCTCCGATTCCGAAGCCATAAACTCTGAAGAAAATTCTCAAGAGGAACATCAAGATGATCAAAACCATCAAGACTCTCTACAACTCAATAAAATATTTAAAAGACAAAAACCAATTGTTACTACAGCTAAAATAAGAAATTATTATCCACGACCGACTCCAGTTGATCTTTAATTTGAATAACACGCTACTTTAAATGGTCTTAAATTTGAAAGCTCATCGACATATGAATGGAGTGTAGACGGATTATCTGAATATCAAATCATCCAAGTATGCCAGCAAATGATGATATATGCTTCTACTATCATAGCTGCCGGTAATGATCACAAACATGCAGCAAATGCAATTGTCCTTGGATTTACTGGACAATTAAATGGCTGGTAGGAAAAATATTTATCAGACATAGAAAGACAAGCTATTCTAAATGCAGTAAAAAGATATCCATCTGGAAATCCTATCATTACCCCTCAAGGACAAATGATCCCTGATTCCGTTTATATGCTTATTAGCAATATAATTAAACATTTCGTTGGAAATTATATGAATGCAGAAGAAAAATTAAAAACTCAATTAATTAATTTATCATGCCCAACATTATCTGATTTTTGTTGGTATAAAGATGTTTTCTTATCAGAACTTCATACAATTGATTCAAGCAATTTAGAATTCTGGAAGGAAAAATTTATATCAGGTCTTCCTAAACTTTTTGCAGAAAAGGTTAGAGAAGAATTGATATCCAAAAATTATGGAAATTTGAATTATGCTATGTATACATATGGAGATTTAAACCAAAAAATTAATAAAGTTGGATTTTCATTGTGGAATGAAATCAAACTCAAACGGCAAATTGAAAATCAAAAAAGAATCAGTAAATATGAACTTGGTGATTTCAGTTATCAATTTGGCATGGAGCCATTAATTAGTCCTTCGTGCCAAAAGAAAAAGAACAATTTAAAAAGGAATTACCAACAAAAATAATCTAAACATTTTGCAACACCACGATATTATATGCCCTCACGAAGATATCATAAAAAATCCTTTCATCGCAATCCTTATAAAGAAACAAACAAATCTTTTACAAAAGAAAAACCATCTTCTTCTTACCATAAACAAAAACAAAAAGAAATACAGTGCTATAATTGCAAAGAAAAAGGCCATATAGCCCCTGATTGCCCACAATTAACGGCTAAAACTAAAAAAGAATTAAAAACTATTTTAAAAGGATCCTCAGTAACATCAGATACAGACAATTCTTCTGATACATGTCATTATAAAATATTTGATAGTGAAATTCAGTATGAATCTACCTCTTCTTCTTTATCCTTACCATGATCTCTGCCCCAAAAGAATTGGTATTAGAAATGTTTAAAGATCTTAAAGATGAAGAATTAAAAAATAAATATTTTCGAAAAATCCGGACTATAAATAAAGGCAATAAAAAAGGAAAAGCTGCAATACATACTTTACCTAAACAATTTAGTATTAAAACTATTTTAGACAGATTAAAAGAACAAAATGTTCCTCCTCACTTGACAATTCCAGACTTTCATAAAGAAATTAATAATCAAAGGCAAGAAATACATTTCTCAAAACAAAACTTAATTGAACTTCACGACCTCAAACAAAGAGTTGAGAATCTTGAATTTCACATACTAAAAACTTATCAAGAAAATAATGGAAAAATTGAAAATGACGAAGACTATAATGACATTGAAAATCAAGAAAACTTTGATGACAGTTCAAAAAATTTCATAAATTCTTTATCCAGAAATCCATTTCAAAAATGGAAAACCCAAGTCACAATTCAGATAAAAAAATTCTCTATTAAGACCCTGTGCTTACTTGATAGTGGCGCAGATGTCAATGTCATAAAGGAAGCATCAATCTCGAGAAAATATTATCTGAAAACAAAAAATAAACTCAATCTAGCTACGACTAATAAAAAACTCCATATCAAATACAAATTAATTGATGTTTATGTCTGTAAAAATGAAATACACATAAAGACAAATTTCTTTCTAGGAAAGGATTTAAACAATGACTTTATCCTTGGAAATCCTTTTCTACAAATGTTACAGCCTTTTCAAATTGATTCTACAGGCCTTAAAACTATCATAAATAATGAAGAATAAATTTTTGAATTTGAATAATTAAATCCAGTCTCAAATAAAATACATCATCCCTCTGATGACTTCATTTCAAATTTTGCCATGTAATCCAGATTTTCAGTTTTAGTTCACATTCTTATCCAGGGTTCCTTTGTCATTATGGCATCAAGCTCTAGCAAAAGCAAAGCCCCTCTTCTTGAATCCAGCTCTTCCTCCAGACCAACATCCCAACAAATATCCATTCCTTTTTTCAATCCAGGAGTATCCATCACCTCTCAAGAACTTATCAATGCTCATTGGAGTCCTATCCTTTCCAATAATAGAAAAAATACTAGAAAAACCTTATCCAAAATTGTAACCCATATCAAGGATTTAGAAACCCAAATTCTAATGTGTCATAACATCCATCAAAGAGCATTGTTATCTACTTATGCTGATGAAAAAACATCCAGAATCAACCTCCTGGAAAAGGTTAACACAACCCTTCCAGATGATCTTGCTGCAAGGATAAGAGAAAAAACTCTTTCTTGTCAGATCAAGGAGCGCTTAATGTTCAAAGCGCAATATATCAGCTGGGCAACTGGTTTTCCCAAGTTGTTCCTGCCATCACATGCAGTAGACATCTCTTATATCGAGCAAGGCCTAGTCCAAAGATTTTCCTTATCCAAAGATGATTTTGAATTAATACAGCAGCTCCCTGCAATTGTGTGCCATGCCCTTCGCAGCCTTGGAGTCACAAACAGACAGCTTCTTATCACAATTTCATCAAGTTTGAGAGAAAGATCTGAAATACGGTTTTATTAGCCTTATCAATTATGGAGCATCATGCAGTTTGAAGAAGGAGATTTAATTTGCAAGAAATGCAGTTCTTCTTTACATGATCACGAACATCTTCTTTTTAATTATCCACCTCAATGGTATGAATCTCATGAAATTGCTACAAGAGCATATAGCCTTGAACGTCTCCAGCAATACGATCTAGCCGCTGATCAGTATCAAAGATTTCCCAATCTAAGAGGACATCTTGAATTTGTAAGCACATATCGATATGTTTGGTGTGACGGTGGGTGAGTAGTTTGCATTGCTGACGACCGTGCAGAACAAACTACAGTCATACAATATCCTTCTAAATATGGACATAATGAATTAAATCAAATCTTCAATGCCTATGAAGATATTTCTTTTGACATTTCGAAAAGTCTCATAAAGCATTAATCCAGTTATTTCATGGAGAAATGCAAAATAATAACTGGACTGATGAAGATAAAGAGGATGAATAAATGAAAGAATCTGCACCCGAATAAAGCTTCCGATATTGACACCTGTTATCCTGTGAAATAACTACTGCATCCTTATCACAAAGCTTCCAGAAGAAGACCACGTAGTCACGTGGTGCACTTATCTAAATTTCCATCACCACCATTGCCATAAAGCGTCTTTATCTAGAAAGTACGAAACAAGGACATCCCTATTTATGAAGATGAGAAGTTTACCATGGTTCAAAGGTTCCTTGAAAAAGAAAAAGTCAACAAATGCGGCTTGCTACGATGCATCAAAAAGGTTATCCAATAAAAACAAGTTTGGATCTCTACTGGTGCTACAATGTATATCCATACCGGTAACGTAACACATATACCGTTCTTGACGATTCAATCCAGACACCTGGAATCCAGTAATAATACCACATGCAGCAGCTTACCAGCATACAGTAAATGAAATGTATACACAGACGAAATTATGTTGTAATGAAATGTAAATTCAGTTTGAACTTACTATAAATAGACATGTCTAGCTGCTTGTCAAGGCAATAGTTGGAAACTAGTCCAAAAATTCAGTCCATCTATCTCTTCCCATATACCCTCCACCCTTCCATCCCATTTTTGTATCAGAGCCAAGTTGGCCCCCGGGAGTGTGTCATCAAGTCCACATGTAATCAGTCTTTATTGTTATCAATAAAGTAGCTTTGTGAGTATTTCTTCACTTATCTTTGTTATATTGCGCGTTATTGTTGTTGTTTAAGGAATTGTTGATTCAAAAGTAAGAGAGTCAAAAGTCTTAATACTTAGTTATGTGTTTATTATTATTGAGAAATTTTAATCATATTCCGCCCGGAGCGCAGAGGTAGCCATTGTTATCGCCGTTGTTAAGCCGTGTGACGGCATTTTAAGGCGTGTTGTTGGTGTGCAAATCCTCAAAGCGTTAGATACTCATGGTGGATTTCGTTAAAATAACTTGGTAATACAAATTATGGCTAAGCTTATTAAGAAGCTTGTACTTTCTTCTTCCTCATCACCAAATTCCTTATCTTCCATGTCTATTAAAAATAGTGAAGAAATTAGTTATGATGATTTAGATCAAGTTATTTGTGACAGGACAATTCCAACTGTTCAAAAACATAAAGTTTATAAAATGGGAAGTTTTCAATTAAAATGAAGTTATAAAATAAAAACTATTGAATGAACTGAATCCATTACTAGTAATATTCAGCATATTTCTTTAATTAAGCTTCATGAAATAAAAGAATATGAGAAAACATATAATTATATACATTCTGGCTTGGTGCAAGTTGCTCTAAAGCCTTTAACAAGACTTGGACTGAGAACAGAAGCTCTCATGTATGTTCAAGATACAAGACATAAAAAATTCAGCGATTCATTAATAGAAAATGGCTGAATCAAGTTTGGCTAATGGCCCTACTTTCTTCAATTGTTTTCTCAATTTCTCTGTTTCTCTCACAGATCCAGGTGCACATGAAGCCCTCACTTTAGCCATCCAGACAAAAGGTTTTGATATGAATCCTCATAATCAAAATCTCGCCCTCGTTTATAGAGTTTATTATAAACTCATTAAATTCAGTTGTTCCAGGCATAGCCTATTCTAATCAAGCCAGAGGTATGACTACCTTATTCCAAACCAATTTAAAAAATAAAGTTAATATTCCCAAACTCATCTAATGGAATGATATTAATTTATCCGGTAAATGGCTTTTAGAAAATGCTCAACCAGAAAAACCTAAAGAAAATCAAGACATTGAAAAAATAATTGAACATGAAGATGGAAGCGTTGAAATAAATTTCGAAACAGATTTTCAAAATACAACTCCTACAGTTTATCAACCCTCTAAAAAGTCTTATTTTCATCCTCCTTCTGTTGTAGGAGCTTCCATACAGGAACCACCTCATATAAATTTAAGGCCTACAAGACTTGTTTATCCTTCTTAACAAGCTTCTCCATCTCATACATACAATCCCTCAGAAGCTAATTTCAATATAAATGTTATTGAAAGTTTTGAAATTGATAAAGAAATGTTAAAAAAGAATTTAGCCGCTCATCCTTTGACAAAAGCATTCTTTAAAAATATTTCTCCAGAGCATAAAGACTTCTTAAAAGAAAAGTGGTATAAATATATGTGTGATAATGAAAGAAACATTTATTTCTTTGATTAGCTTAAATTAGCCATGAAGAAAAGATATAATATTGAAGATTTATCCATAAATATGATAACAAAATTAAGTTCATCATGGATTATAGCTTCAACTAGTTCTTCTCCTCAAAGAATAGAAGAATCTATACATCCTCCTCTACATCAAATTCTTCATAAAGATACTTCAGCCGTACCCATAAAAGATGTGGCAAAAATCCAAGGAGATAAAGGCAAATCTGACTTTGTTTACAAATCAGACCTATGTCATGTTTTAGAACAAAATAATTATACAAAAACCAAATTTCATACGATTGGCTAACAAACCAATAGAATTGAAGATAAAGTAGAAACTATCTTTAAAATTCATGAAGCATCCTCTTCACAAAAAATAATTAAGACATAAACTTTAGGTTTTCAAGGTGAAATTCTACGGGATATAGAGTTAGAAAATAAACCTTTAAAATTTTCTGATGAACTCATTAATCAGTTATCTCATAGTTTTACTAACATAAAACTACAAGAAAATAAAGATCAAAAAGCTGAAAAATCTATAAATTTTTAGGCTCAACTTCTAAAAATTCTAATTTTGGCTCCGATTTCGAAGCCATAGATTCTGAAGAAAATTCTCAAGAGGAACATCAAGATGATCAAAACCATCAAGACTCTCTACAACTCAATAAAATATTTAAAAGACAAAAACCAATTGTTACTACAGCTAAAACAAGAAATTATTATCCACAACCAACTCCAGTTGATCTTCAATTCGAAGAACAAGCTACTTTAAATGGTCTTACATTTGAAAGCTCGTCAATATATGAATGAAGTGTAGACGGATTATCTGAATATCAAATCATCCAAGTATGTTAGCAAATGATAATATATGCTTCTACTATCATAGCTGCCGGTAATGATCATAAACATGCAGCAAATGCAGTTGTCCTTGGATTTACTGGACAATTAAATGGCTGGTGGGAAAAATATTTATTAGACATAGAAAGACAAGCTATTCTAAATGCAGTAAAAAGAGATCCATCCGGAAATCCTATCATTACCCCTCAAGGACAAATGATCCCTGATTCCGTTTATATGCTTATTAGCAATATAATTAAACATTTTGTTGGAAATTATATGAATGTAGAAGAAAAAATAAAAAATCAATTAATTAATTTATCATGTCCAACATTATCTGATTTTCGTAGGTATAAAGATGTTTTCTTATCAAAACTTTATACAATTGATTCATGCAATTCCGAATTCTGGAAAGAAAAATTTATATCAGGTCTTCCTAAACTTTTTGCAGAAAAGGTTAGAGAAGAATTAATATCCGAAAATTATGGAAATTTGAATTATGCTATGTATAAATATGGAGATTTAATCCAAAAAATTAATAAAATTGGATTTTCATTATGCAATGAAATCAAACTCAAATGGCAAATTGAAAATAAAAAAAGTATCAGCAAATATGAACTTGGAGACTTTTGTTATCAATTTGGCATGGAGCCATTAATTAGTCCTTCGAGCCAAAAGAAAAAGAACAATTTAAAAAGAAATTACCATCAAAGAAAATCTAAACAATTTGCAACACCACGATATTATATGCCCTCACGAAGATATCATAAAAAATCCTTTCATCGCAATCCTTATAAACAAACAAATCTTTTATAAAAGAAAAACCATCTTCTTCTTACCATAAACAAAAACAAAAAAAAAATACAGTGCTATAATTGCAAAGAAAAAGGCCATATAGCCCCGATTGCCCACAATTAAATGTTAAAACCGAAAAGGAATTAAAAACTATTTTAAAGGGATCCTCAGTAACATCAAATACAGACAATTCTTCTGATACATGTCATTGCAAAATATTTGATAGTGAAATTCAGTATGAATCCGCTTCTTCTTCTTTATCCGTAAACATGCTCTTTGCTCCTGAAGAATTGGTACTAGAAACGTTTAAAGATCTTAAAGATGAAGAATTAAAAAATAAATATTTCGAAAAAATCCAAACTATAAATAAAGGCAATAAAAAAAGAAAAGCTACTATACATACTTTACCTGAACAATTTAGTATTAAAACTATTTTAGACAGATTAAGAGAACAAAATGTTCCTCCTCACCTGACAATTCCTGACCTTCATAAAGAAATTAATAATCAAAGGCAAGAAATAAATTTCTTAAAACAAAACTTAATTGAATTTCAATACCTCAAACAAAGAGTTGAGAATCTTGAATTTCACATACTAAAAACTTATTAAGAAAATAATGGAAAAATTGAAAATGACAAAGACTATAATGACATTGAAAATCAAGAAAACTTTGATGATAGTTTAAAAATTATCATAAATTCTTTATCCAGAAATCCATTTCAAAAATGGAAGACCCAAGTCACAATTCAGATCAAAAAGTCTCTATGAAAACCCTGTGCTTACTTGATAGTGGTGTAGATGTCTATGTCATAAGGGAAGGATTAATCCCGAGAAAATATTTTCTAAAAACAAAAAACTAAACTCAATCTAGCTACGGCTAATTAAAAAACTCCTTATCAAATACAAATTAAATGATGTTTATGTCTGTAAAAACGAAATACACATAAAGACAAATTTCTTTCTAGGAAAGGATTTAAACAATGATGTTATCCTTGGAAATCCTTTTCTACAAATGTTACAGCCTTTTCAAATTGATTCTACAGGCCTTAAAACTATCATAAATAATAAAGAATTAATTTTTGAATTTGAATAATTAAATCCAGTCTCAAATAAAATCAATCATCCCTCTGATGACTTCATTTCAAATTTTGCCATGTAATCCAGATTTCAGTTTTAAGTTCACATTCTTCTCCAGGGTTCCTTTGTCATTATGACATCAAGTTCTAGCAAAAGCAAAGCCCCTCTTCTTGAATCCAGCTTTTCCTCCAGACCAACATCCCAACAAATGACCATTCCTTTTTTCAATCCAGGAGTATCCATCACCTCTCAAGAACTTATCAATGCTCATTGGAGTGCTATCCTTTCCAATAAAAGAAAAAATACTAGAAAAACCTTATCCAAAATTGTAACCCATATCAAGGATTTAGAAACCCAAATTCTGACGTGTCATAACATCCATCAAAGAACACTATTATCTACTTATGCTGATGAAAACACAACTAGAATCAACCTCCTGGAAAAGGTTAACACAACCCTTCCAGATGATCTTGCTGCAAGGATAAGAGAAAAAACTCTTTCTAGTCAGATCAAGGAGCACTTAATGTTCAAAGTGCAATATATCAGCTGGGCAACTGGTTTTCCCAAGTTGTTCCTGCCATCACATGCAGTAGACATCTCTTATATCGAGCAAGGCCTAGTCCAAAGATTTTCTTTATCCAGAGATGATTTTGAATTAATACAGCAGCTCCCTGCAATTGTGTGCCATGCCCTTCGCAGCCTTGGAGTCACAAACAGACAGCTTCTTATCACAATTTCATCAAGTTTGAGAGAAAGATCTGAAATACGGTTTTATTAGCCTTATCAATTATGGAGCATCATGCAGTTTGAAGAAGGAGATTTAATTTGCAAGAAATTCATTCCTTCTTTAAATGATTACGAACATCTCCTGTTTAATTATCCACCGCAATGGTATGAATCTCATGAAGTTGCTACAAGGGAATACATCTTAGAGCGTCTTCAGAATTATGATCCAGACTCTGATCAATATCAAAGATTTCTCAATTTAAGAGGACATCTCAAATTTGCAAGCACATATAGATTTGTTTGGTGTGACGGTCGGAGAGTAGTCTATATTGCTGACGACCTTGCAGAACAAACTACAGTTATACAGCATCCTTCTAAATCGGGACGCCATACATTAAATCAAATCCTCAATGCCTATGAAGATATTTCTTTTGACATTTCAGAAAAATCTGATGAAGAATTAATCTAGTTATTTCATGGTGAAATACGAAATAATAACTGGAATGATGAAGCAGAAAATACTGCAGAGATGACAGCATCCTTGCAAGAACAAAGCCTCCTTTCCTCCAGACGTGTGCAATTCAATGCCACTCAATTTTCCACAAAGTATCTTGATGCACTTATGCAGATCTCCAACAATCATCCAGAAGAATACTTGTTAAATGCATCCCTATCAAGCAAAGTTTCCGTACCCACGACCACGGCCACGTGATACCGGCAAAAGCAACCACGTGTTGCTTTGGGACTTATTGGCACTTTTCATCCGGACTGCATCAAGCCTCTTTGAATTAAAAATTTAAGAAACAAGTACAACAAAGTCAAAGAAAACGGCTAAAGCTAAGCTTATCACATATAAAAATTCTTTGCATTAAATAATGAGCAAAAGTCAAAGCCTGCACCTAGGCTATCCTACATAAAGCATTTAGATCACCTCTTTTACCGGGATTTGCAAAGCACATACTCCAGCGACACGTATGCCACATGCTTCAATAAGTGAAACTTGTGTCAGACAAATCAAATCCAGTGCCAGCACCACCTGCAGCATTTACGGATATACAGCAAATGAAATGAAAATTCAGATGACAGAAACTTGTAATGAAATGTAAATTCAGTTTGTAATTACTATAAATAGGCCTATGCAGCCTCTTGCACAGGCAACAGTTGGAAACCAATCCAAAAATTAAGTCCATCTCTTCCCATACACCCTCCACCCTTCCGTCCCACTTTGGTATTAGAGCCAAGTTGGCCCCCGGGAGTGTGTCACCAAGTCCACTTGTAATCAGTTTTGATTATTAATAAAGTTGCTTTGTGAGTATTTCTTCACTTATTTTGGTTATGCTTTATTGTTGCTGTTTAAGGAATTGCTAATTTAGAAGTAAGAGAGTCGAAAGTCTTATTACTTAGTTGTGGGTTTGTTATTATTGAGAAATTTTAATCATATTCCGCCCGGAGCGCAAAGGTAGCCATTGTTATCGCCACTGTTAAGCTGTGTGAAGGCGTTTTAAGGCGTGTTGTTGGTGTGTAAATCCTCAAAGCGTTAGATACTCGTGGTGGATTTGGTTAAAATAACTCGGTAATACAAATTATGCCTAAGCTTATTAAGAAGCTTGTACTTTCTTCTTCCTCATCATCAAATTCCTTATCTTCCATGTCTATTAAAAATAGTGAAGAAATTAGCTATGATGATTTAGATCAAGTTATTTGTGACTGGACAATTCCAACTGTTCAAAAACATGAAGTTTATAAAGTGGGAAGTTTTCATGGGACGGAAGGGTGGAGGGTGTATGGGAAGTGATGGACTGGATTTTGGATAGGACTGGTTTCCAACTGTTGGATTTACACATAGCCGGATGTGTCTATTTATAGTAACTCTAAACTGAATTTACATTTCATTTCACTTGGATTGCTTTTGTATTTACATTTCATTTGCTATTCATGCTCACGCTGAATTTAATGTTCGATACTGTAGGGCTGCTTGCATGATTCTCCTTGTCTGCTGTAGAATATCCATGGTACTGCATGTGGCACGATCTTGAAGTATATCTTTACAAGCTTTTGACACGTGTTTTCGTGTTAGCATCGGAGATGAAATGTTTTTGTCTTCATACTTGTTAGCATCGGAGATGAAATGTTTTTGTCTTCATACTTGATAATTGTCCCATATCTTGTACTTTCTTCAGGTTTTATTTTTTATTTTATACAAAAGGAGCTTTTGATGTTGGCTTTAGCCACTTTTGTTGGCTTTTGGGTACTTGTTTTTTTAATGATTTCTGAAGTCGGGACGAAAAGTGCCGATAAGTCCCGAGGCAACACGTGGTTGCTTTTGCCGGCATCACATGGCCTTTGTCTCGGGCATGGGACCTTGCTTGATAAGGATGCATTGAACAACTATTCTTCAGGATGACTGTTGGAGATCTTCATAATTACACCAAGATACTTTGTGGAAAATTGAGTGGCATTGGACTGCATATGTCTAGAGGAAAGGAAGCTTTATTCTTGCAAGGATGCTGTCATCTCTGCATCATTTTCTGCTTCATTATTCCAGTTATTTTTTCGTATTTCACCATAAAATAACTGGATTAATTCTTCACGAGAGTTTTCTGAAATGTCAAAAGAAATATCTTCATAGGCATTGAGGAATTGATTTAATTTATTATGTCTAAATTTAGATGGATGCTGTATAACTGTAGTTTGTTCCGCAACGTCGTCAGCAATACAGATTACTCTCCGACCGTCATACCAAACATATCAATATGTGCTTGCAAATTCGAGATGTCCTCTTAAATTGAGAAATCGTTGATATTGATCAGAGGCTGGATCATAATGCTTGAAACGTTCTAAGCTATATTCCCTTGTAGCAACTTCATGAGATTCATACCACTGCGGTGGATAATTAAACAGGAGATGTTCGTAATCATGTAAAGAGGGAATGAATTTCTTGCAATTTAAATCTCCTTCTTCAAAATTCATGATGCTCCATAATTGATAAGGTTGATAAAACCAGATTTCAGATCTTTTTCCCAAACTTGATGAAATTGTGATGAGAAGTTGTCTGTTTGTGACTCCAAGGCTGCGAAGGGCATGGCGCACGATTGCAGGGAGCTGCTGTATTAATTCAAAATCATTTCTGGATAAAGAAAATCTTTAGACTAAACCATGTTCGATATAGGAGATGTCGACTTCATGTGATGGCATGAACAACTTGGGAAAGCCAGTTGCCCAGCTGATAAATTGAGCTTTGCGCATTAAGCACTCCTTGATCTGACAAGAAAGAGTTTTTTCTCTTATTCTTGCAGCAATATCATCTGGAAAGGTTGTGTTAACCTTTTCCAAGAGCTTGATTCTGAATGTTTTTTCATCAGCATAAGTAGATAATAGTGCTCTTTGATGGAGGTTATGGCATATGAGAATTTGGCTTTCTAAATCCTTAATATGGTTTGCAAGTTTGGATAAGGTTTTTCTAGTATTTGTTCTTTTATCGGAAAGGATGGCACTCCAATGAGCATTGATAAGGTCTTGAGAAGTGATAGATAATCCTGGATTGAAAAACAGGATGGTCATTTGTTGGGATGTCGGTATCGAGGAAGAGCTGGATTCATGAAGAGGGGCTTTGCTTTTGCGAGAACTTGCTGCCATAGTGACAAAGAGACCCTGGATAAGGAGTTGAACTAAAAATCTGGATATGGGATTAAATCGTAAAATTTGAAATGAAGTCATCACAGAGATAATTTATTTTATTTGAGACTGGATATTTGATTATTTGAATTCAAAAATTAATTCTTTATTATTTATGACAATTTTAAGGCCTGTAGAATCAATTTGATAAGGCTGTAACATTTGTATAAAAGGATTTCCAAGGATAACATCATTGTTTAAATCCTTTCCTAGAAAGAAATTTGTCTTTATGTGTATTTCATTTTTACAGACATAAACGTCATTTAATTTGTATTTGATAAGGAGTTTTTTATTAGTCGTAGCTAGATTGAGTTTATTTTTTGTTGTTAGATAATATTTTCTCGAGATTAATCCTTCCCTTATGACATTGACATCTACGCCACTATCAAGTAAGCACAGGGTCTTAATAGAGAATTTTTTGATCTGAATTGTGACTTGGGTTTTCCTTTTTTGAAATGGATTTTTGGATAAAGAATTTATGAAATTTTTTAAACTGTCATCAATGTTTTCATGATTTTCAATGTCATTATAGTCTTCGTCATTTTCAATTTTTCCATTATTTTCTTGATAAGTTTTTAGTATGTGAAATTCAAGATTCTCAACTCTTTGTTTGAGGTCTTGAAGTTCAATTAAGTTTTGTTTTAAGAAATTTATTTCTTGCCTTTGATTATTAATTTCTTTATGAAGGTCTGGAATTGTCAGGTGAGGAGGAACATTTTGTTCTCGTAATCTGTCGAGTACAGTTTTAATGCTAAATTGTTCAGGGAGAGTATGTAAGGTAGCTTTTCCTTTTTTATTGCTTTTATTTATGGTCTAGATTTTTTCATAATATCTATTTTTTAAGTCTTCATCTTTAAGATCTTTAAGCATTTCTAATACCAATTCTTCTGGGGCAGAGAGCATGTTTAAGGATAAAGAAGAAGCAGCAGATTCATACTAAATTTTACTATCAAAGATTTTGCAATGACATGTATCAGAAGAATTGTCTGTATCTGATGTTATTGAGGATCCTTTTCAAATAGTTTTTAATTCTTTTTCGGTTTTAACCTTTAATTGCGGGCAATTAAGGGCTATATGGCCTTTTGCTTTGCAATTATAGCACTGTATTTCTTTTTGTTTTTGTTTATGGTAAGAAGAAGATGGTTTTTTTTTGTAAAAGATTTGTTTGTTTCTTTATAAGGATTGCGATGAAAGGATTTTTTATGATATCTTCGTGAGGGCATATAATATCGTGCTGTTGCAAATTGTTTAGATTTTCTTTGTTGGTAATTCTTTTTAAATTGTTCTTTTTCTTTTGGGTCGAAGGACTAATTAATGGCTCCATGCCAAATTGATAACAGAAATCACCAAGTTCATATTTACTGATTCTTTTTTTATTTTTAATTTGCCGTTTGAGTTTGATTTCATTACACAATGAAAATCCAACTTTATTAATTTTTTGGATTAAATCTCCAATGTATACGTAGCATAATTCAAATTTCCATAATTTTCAGATATTAACTCTTCTCTAACCTTTTCTGCCAAATGTTTAGGAAGACCTGATATAAATTTTTCTTTCCAGAATTCTAAACTGCTTGAATCAATTGTATAAAGTTTTGATAAGAAAACATCTTGATACCAACGAAAATCATATAATGTTGGGCATGATAAATTAATTAATTGAGTTTTTAATTTTTCTTCTACATTCATATAATTTCCAACAAAATGTTTAATTATAGTGCTAATAAGCATATAAACGGAATCAGAGATCATTTGTCCTTGTGGGGTAATGATAGGATTTCCGGATGGATCTCTTTTTACGGCATTTAGAATAGCTTGTATTTCTATATCTGATAAATATTTTCCCCACCAGCCATTTAATTGACCCGTAAATCCAAGGACAACTGCATTTGCTGCATGTTTGTGATCATTACCGGCAGCTATGATAGTAGAAGCATATGTCATCATTTGCTGGCATAGTTGGATGATTTGATATTCAGATAATCCGTCTACACTCCATTCATATATTAATGAGCTTTCAAATTTAAGACCATTTAAAGTAGCTTGTTCTTCGAATTGAAGATCAACTGGAGTCGGTTGAGGATAATAATTTCTTGTTTTAGCTGTAATAACAATTGGTTTTTGTCTTTTAAATATTTTATTGAGTTAAAGGGATTCTTGATGGTTTTGATCATCTTGATGTTCCTCTTGAGAATTTTCTTCAGAATCTATGGCTTCGGAATCGGAGCCAGAATTAAAATTTTTATAAGTTGAGCCTAAAACATTTATAGATTTTTCAGCTTTTTGATCTTTATTTTCTTGAAGTTTTATGTTAGTAAAACTGTGTGATAATTGATTAATGAGTTCATCAGAAAATTTTGAAGGTTTCTTTTCTAACTTTATATCCCTTAGGATTTCACCCTGAAAACCTAAAGTTTGTGTCTTAATTACTTTTTGAGAAGAGGATGCTTCATGGATTTTGAAAATAGATTCTACTTTATCTTCAATTCTATTGGTTTGTTGGCCAATAGTATGAAGGTTGATATTTGTATAATTATTTTGTTCTAAAACATGACATAAGTCTGATTTGTAAACAACGACAGATTTTCCTTTATCTCCTTGGATTTTTGCAACATCTTTTATGGGTACAGCTGAGGTGTCTTTATAAATAATTTGATGTAGGGGAGGATGTATAGATTCTTCAGTTCTTTGAGGAGAAGAACTGGTTGAAGCTATAATCCATGATGAACTAAATTTTGTTATCATATTTATGGATAAATCTTCAATATTATACCTTTTCTTCATGACTAAATTAAGCCAATCGAGGAAATAAATATTTCTTTTTCTCATGAAATAAATTGAATTCTCTTCATCATTAGTTCATTCATACAAAATCATGAAGAATGATGTACATTTTTATTATCATTTCATGAGAAATGGGCTCACAGTCATGCATATGTGATGTTAGGGGTAAAATTGTCTTTTCACATGAATTCACATCTATTTTGTAGGAAATTGATTATATGGGTCCCATTTGTAAAGAATTGAGGCAAGGAATTGATTTTCAAAAGAAAGGAGAGCAGAATTGAAGAGAAAAGGAAATTGGAAGAAAATTGCAAAAAAGTCGGCTTCATGGTCCCACACACACATGCACATGTGTGGGGCACACTTGTAAAACATCCAAGATGGGGTCCATTTATTTGTTGCACATTTTCAAGAGATTTTGAAGAGAATTTGAAGAATATCTCATCAAAGATGGAGAAGGAAAGCCACATAGGAGTTCTTTTTGGAGAAGGAGAGGATTTAATCGTAAAAAAAATGCAAAAAAATATCCAAGCAAGCTATTCCACGTCCAAAAGAGATTTTGGATCAGATTTTGATTGAAAAAGTAAAGGAAAAAAATCAAGGGAGAATTATCTAAAAGATCTCTTTAAGTTAGGAGCCAACAAGGAGAACTTTCCAAAAAAGGAAAGTTGACGATGCAAAGGGATAAAAGGGGAAGTTCTACACCTCATGTGGGCCAAGTTTGATTCTAAGAGAGGATTCTTATCCCTATTTTATCTTTCAAAAGATCTCAATGCAAGGTGGCAATGACAAAGAAGGAAAGAAGCATCCAAGAGGGATTTCTGGACAAAACAAGCAAGGAAAGAAAAGAAAAATAAAAAGAAAAATAATCTCCAAGGATATTGCACGTCCAAAGCATTGGTTGGAGCCCTTTTTTTCTTTCATTTTTTAATTATTTTTAATATTTTAAAGTTTGAGAAGGAGTAGGACTTGAAAAAGTATAAATAGGGCACCCTTCTCCCATATTCTTCATGGAAGAATTACCCACCTCCCACCTCTAGATTTCTTCATCCATCTCTCCCTCTCCTGTCTCTACATCTCAAGTCATCAAGGAGGCTTAGCCCTAAAGCCACACCACCAACCTTGAAGTGTCAACTAGAAGGAGGAATTTTCATCCATCCTAGTATGTAATTATTTGCTTTTTATTTCTAATCTTTTGTAAAACAATTTCATGCTAGTAAAGTTTGTTTCTTTTCAATTGTTCTTGTCTTTGATTTTATGGTGTTCATAATTTTAGTCTTGTTTGTGATTGGGTTAATTTTTGTTCTTCTTTAAATATTGGGATAGAATTGAAATCACAACTAGTAACCCATCTTAGTAACCTTTTTAATATACTTTATCTCTTTGGATACATTGTATGTTTGGAGGCAATGCAAGATGGAGTTAAAGAGGTTTGAGTGAAAAAAGATTAGAGGCCAATTCTGAAATTTATTTCTACATGGAATGGAAATTTGTTATTCTCACTTAGATTGACGACCTAAGATGAAGAATAAGAACTTGAAACAACACTGCTAATCTATTTTAACCCAAATTAAGATAAGAAATTGAAAGAGCAATCTACCGCCTTTGACTTCAGTTGTTTACCGCCTTTGACTTTCATGTTATTACCGCCTTTGACTTCCTGCAATTTTATGTTATTTTCTGCAAATTTTACTAACTTTCTAATTTTAAATTTGTTTCTAGTTTTATGTTTTTGACTGTTTTAGTTAATTTTCAAGAATTTAAATATCTTTCTAAACTTGTTTTAATTGAAGGTTTTAAATTGGAAAGTTTACTGGTTTTGGAAATTCTAACATAGGAAAGTTTCTAACTTTTTTATTTTGTTTTTAACATTGTTTAGTTTAGTAAGTTTCTAATTTTAGTTTTTATTTTTGGAAGTTCTAACTTGTGTTTTAGTTTTGCATCAATTTTAGTTTTATTTTAGGAATTTTTAGATTTAGGAAAGTTTCTTTCATTGGTTTGTAATTAATTTAATTTTGGTAAGTAGGACACTTGTATTTGTTAGATTTTAAATTAGGTTAGTTTTAGATTTTTATTTTAAGGCAAGTCAAGTTGAAAAAAAATACCTTAAACACATTGCTCCCTGAGGATCAACCTGGTCTCACCAGTTTTATTACTACATCGCGGTTCTGCACTTGGAACTCACGATCATTTATACCACTTTTCTTTTAAGAAGTCTTTATGTTCTGGAGAAATATTTTTAAAGAAAGCTTTTGTCAAAGGATGAGCAGCTAGATTCTTTTTTAACATTTCTTTATCAATTTCAAAACTTTCAATAACATTTATATTGAAATCTGCTTCTGAGGGATTATATTTATGAGATGGAGAAGCTTGATAAGAAGGATAAACAAGTCCTGTAGGCCTTAAATTTATATGAGGTGGTTCCTGTATGGAAGATCCTACAACAGAAGGAGGATGAGAATAAGACTTTTTAGAGGGTTAATAAACTGTAGGAGTTGCATTTCGAAAATTTGTTTGGAAATTTATTTCAACACTTTCATCTTCATGTTCAATTATGTTTTCAATGTCTTGATTTTCATTAGGTTTTTTTGGTTGAGCATTTTCTAAAAGCCATTTACCGGATAAATTAATATCATTTATTTGATAATTTGATTTTAATTGAAAACTTCCCATTTTATAAACTTCATGTTTTTGAACAGTTGGAATTGTCCAGTCACAAATAACTTGATCTAAATCATCATAGCTAATTTCTTCACTATTTTTAATAGACATGGAAGATAAGGAATTTGATGATGAGGAAGAAGAAAGTACAAGCTTCTTAATAAGCTTAGCCATAATTTGTATTACCGAGTTCTTTTAACCAAATCCACCATGAGTACCTAACGCTTTGAGGATTTACACACCAACAACACGCCTTAAAACGCCTTCACACGGCTGACAACGACGATAACAATGGCTACCTCTGCACTCTGGGCGGAATATGATTAAAATTTCTCAATAATAACAAACACACAACTAAGTATTAAGACTTTTGACTCTCTTACTTCTGAATCAGCAATTCCTTAAACAACAACAGTAAAGCACAACATAACCAAAATAAGTGAAGAAATACTCACAAAGCAACTTTATTGATAATCAAAGCTGATTACAGGTGGACTTGATGACACACTCCTGGGGGCCAACTTGGCTCTGATACCAAAATGGGACGGAAGGGCGGAGGGTGTATGGGAAGAGATGGATGGATTGAATTTTTGGACTGGTTTCCAACTGTTGCCTTGACAAGCAGCTGGACATGTCTATTTATAGTATGTTCAAACTGAATTTACATTTCATTACAACATAATTTCGTCTGTGTATACATTTCATTTACTAGATGCTGGTAAGCTGCTGCATGTGGTATTATTGCTGGATTCCAGGTGTCTGGATTGAATCGTCAAGGCGGCATACGTGTTATGTTTCCATACTAGTATGGATATACATTGTAGCGGCAGTAGAGATCCAAACTTGTTTTTATTGGATAACCTTTTTGATGCACAGTAGCAAGCCACATTTGTTAACTTTTTCTTTTTCAAAGAACCTTTGAACCATGGTTAGCTTCTCATCTTCATGAATAGGGATGTCCTTATTTCGCACTTTCTAGATAAAGACGCTTTACGTCATTGGTGGTGATGGAAGTTTAGACAAGTGCACCACGTGACTACATGGTCTTCTTCTAGAAGCTTGGTGATAAGGATGTAGTAATTATTTCACTGGATAACAGGTGTCAATATCGGAAGCTTTATTCAGGCAAGAATTCTTTCATTTATTCATCCTCTTTATCTTCATCTTTATCTTCATCAGTCCAGTTATTATTTTGCATTTCTCCATGAAATAACTGGATTAATGCTTCACGAGACTTTTCAGAAATGTCAAAAGAAATATCTTCATAAGCATTGAGGATTTGATTTAATTCATTATGTCCAGATTTAGAAGGATGTTGTATGACTGTAGTTTGTTCTGCAAGGTCATCAGCAATGCAAACTACTCGCCGACCATCACACCAAACATATCAATATGTGCTTGCAAATTCAAGATGTCCTCTTAGATTGAGAAATCTTTAATACTGATCAGAGGCTGGATCATATTGCTGGTGACGTTCTAGGCTATATGCTCTTGTAGCAACTTCATGAGATTCATACCATTGAGGTGGATAATTAAAAAGAAGATATTCGTGATCATGTAAAGAAGAACTACATTTCTTGCAAATTAAATCTCCTTCTTTAAACTGCATGATGCTCCATAATTGATAAGGCTAATAAAACCGTATTTCAGATCTTTCTCCCAAACTTGATGAAATTGTGATAAGAAGCTGTCTGTTTGTGACTCCAAGACTGCGAAGGGCATGGCGCACAATTGTAGGGAGCTGCTGTATTAATTCAAAATCATCTCTGGATAAAGAAAATCTTTGGACTAGGCCTTGCTTGATATAAGAGATGTCTACTGCATGTGATGGCAGGAACAAATTGGGAAAACCAGTTGCCCAGCTGATATATTGCACTTTGAACATTAAGCACTCCTTGATCTGACAAGAAAGAGTTTTTTCTCTTATCCTTGTAGCAAGATCATCTGAAAGGGTTGTGTTAACCTTTTCCAAGAGATTGATTCTGGATGTTTTTTCATCAGCATAAGTAGATAACAGTGCTCTTTGATGGATGTTATGACACATTAGAATTTGGGTTTCTAAATCCTTGATATGGGTTACAATTTTGGATAAGGTTTTTCTAGTATTTTTTCTTTTGTTAGAAAGGATAGCACTCCGATGAGCATTGATAAGTTCTTAAGAGGTGATGGATACTCCTGGATTGAAAAAAGGAATGGATATTTGTTGGGATGTTGGTCTGGAGGAAGCGCTGGATTCAAGAAGAGGGGCTTTGCGTTTGCTAGAGCTTGATGCCATAATGACAAAGGAACCTTGGATAAGAATGTGAACTAAAACTGAAAATCTAGATTAGATGGCAAAATTTGAAATGAAGTCATCAGAGGGATGATGTATTTTATTTGTGACTGGATTTAATTATTCAAATTCAAAAATTAATTCTTTATTATTTATGATAGTTTTAAGGCCTGTAGAATCAATTTAAAAATGCTGTAACATTTGTAGAAAAGGATTTCCAAGGATAACATCATTGTTTAAATCCTTTCCTAGAAAGAAATTTGTCTTTATGTGTATTTCGTTTTTACAGACATAAACATCATTTATTTTGTATTTGATAAGGAGTTTTTTATTAGCTGTAGCTAGATTGAGTTTATTTTTTGTTTTTAGATAATATTTTCTCGGGATTAATCCTTCTCTTATGACATTGACATCTGCGCCACTATCAAGTAAGCACAGGGTCTTAATAGAGAATTTTTTGATCTGAATTGTGACTTGGGTTTTCCATTTTTGAAATGGATTTCTGGATAAAGAATTTATTAAATTTTTTAAACTATCATCAAAGTTTTCTTGATTTTTAATGTCATTGTAGTCTTCGTCATTTTCAATTTTTCCATTATTTTCTTGATAAGTTTTTAGTATGTGAAATTCAAGATCCTCAACTCTTTGTTTGAGGTCTTGAAGTTCAATTGTTTTATTTTAAGAAATTTATTTCTTGCCGTTGATTATTAATTTCTTTATGAAGGTCTGGAATTGTCTGGTGAGGAGGAACATTTTGTTCTCTTAATCTGTCTAAAACAGTTTTAATACTAAACTATTCAGGTAAAGTATGTATTGTAGCTTTTCCCTTTTTATTGCCTTTATTTATAGTCCGGATTTTTTCAAAATATTTATTTTTTAATTCTTCATCTTTAAGATCTCTAAACATTTCTAATACAATTCTTCTGGGGCAGAAAGCATATTTAAGGATAAAGAAGAAAAAGTAGATTCATGCTAAATTTCACTATCAAATATTTTGCAATGACATGTATCAAAAGAATTGTCTGTATCTGATGTTACTGAGGAACCTTTTAAAATAGTTTTTAATTCTTTTTCGGTTTTAACCTTTAATTGTGGGCAATCAAGGGCTATATGGCCTTTTTCTTTGCAATTATAGCACTGTATTTCTTTTTGTTTTTGTTTATGATATGAAGAAGATGGTTTTTCTTTTGTAAAAGATTTGTTTGTTTCTTTATAAGGATTGCGATGAAAGGATTTTTCATGATATCTTCGTAAGGGCATATAATATCGTGCTGTTGCAAATTGTTTAGATTTTTTTTGTTGGTAATTTCTTTTTAAATTGTTTTTTTTCTTTTGGGTCGAAGGACTAATTATTGGCTCCATGCCAAATTGATAACAGAAATCACCAAGTTCATATTTACTGATTCTTTTTTGATTTTCAATTTGCTGTTTGAGTTTGATTTCATTACACAATGAAAATCCAACTTTATTAATTTTTTGGATTAAATCTCCATATGTATACGTAGCATAATTCAAATTTCCATAATTTTTAGATATTAACTCTTCTCTAACCTTTTCTGCAAAAAGTTTAGGAAGACCTGATATAAATTTTTCCTTCCAGAATTCTGAATTGCTTGAATCAATTGTATAAAGTTTTGCTAAGGAAACATCTTTATACCAACGAAAATCAGATAATGTTGGGCATGATAAATTAATTAATTGAGTTTTTAATTTTTCAACATTTCTTTATCAATTTCAAAACTTTCAATAACATTTATATTGAAATCAGCTTCTGAGGGATTGTATGTATGAGATGGAGAAGCTTGATAAGAAGGATAAACAAGTCCTGTAGGCCTTAAATTTATATGAGGTGGTTCCTGTATGGAAGCTCCTACAACAGAAGGAGGATGAGAATAAGACCTTTTCGAGGGTTGATAAACTGTAGGGGTTGTATTTCAAAAATCTGTTTGGAAATTTATTTCAACACTTCCATCTTCATGTTCAATTATGTTTTCAATGTCTTGATTTTCTTTAGGTTTGTTTGGTTGAGCATTTTCTAAAAGCCATTTACCGGATAAATTAATATCATTCCATTGGATGAGTTTGGGAATATTAACTTTATTTTTTAAATTGGTTTGGAATAAGGTAGCCATACCTCTGGCTTGATTAGAATAGGCTATGCCTGGAACAACTGAATTCATCAGTTTATAATAAACTCTATAAACGAGGGCGAGATTTTGATTATGAGGATTCATATCAAAACCTTTTGTCTGGATGGCTAAAGTGAGGGCTTCATGTGCACCTGGATCTGTGAGAGAAACAGAGAAATTGGGAAAACAGTTGAAGAAAGTATGGCCATTAGCCAAACTTGATTCAACCATTCCTATTAATGAGTCACTGAATTTTTTATGTCTTGTATCTTGAACATACATGAGAGCTTCTGTTCTCAGTCCAGGTCTTGTTAAAGGTTTTAGAGCAACTTGCACCAAGCCAAAATGTATATAATTGTATGTTTTCTCATATTCTTTTATTTCATGAAGCTTAATTAAAGAAAGATGCTGAATATTACTAGTAATGGATTCAGTTCGTTCAATAGTTTTTATTTTATAACCTGATTTTAATTGAAAACTTCCCATTTTATAAACTTCATGTTTTTGAACAGTTGGAATTGTCCAGTCACAAATAACTTGATCTAAATCATCATAGCTAATTTCTTTACTATTTTTAATAGACATGGAAGATAAGGAATTTGATGATGAGGAAGAAGAAATCACAAGCTTCTTAATAAGCTTAGCCATAATTTGTATTACCAAGTTATTTTAACCAAATCCACCACGAGTATCTAACGCTTTAAGGATTTACACACCAACAACACGCCTTAAAATGCCTTCACATGGCTTAACAATGGCGATAACAATGGCTACCTCTATGCTCCGGGCGGAATATGATTAAAATTTCTCAATAATAACAAACACACAACTAAGTATTAAGACTTTTGACTCTCTTACTTCTGAATCAGCAATTCCTTAAACAACAACAGTAAAGCACAACATAACCAAAATAAGTGAAGAAATACTCACAAAGCAACTTTGTTGATAATCAAAACGGATTACAAGTGGACTTGATGACACACTCCCGGGGGCCAACTTGGCTCTGATACCAAATTCGGACGGAAGTGTGGAGGGTGTATGGGAAGAGATGGATGGACTGAATTTTTGGACTGGTTTCCAACTGTTGCCTTGACAAGCAGCTGGACATGTTTATTTATAGTATGTTCAAACTGAATTTACATTTCATTACAACATAATTTCGTCTGTGTATACATTTCATTTACTGTATGCTGGTAAGCTGCTACATGTGGCTAGATTCCATGTGTCTGGATTGAATCGTCAAGACGGCATATGTGTTACGTTTCCATACTGGTATGGATATACATGTTATCACCAGTAGAGATCCAAACTTGTTTTTATTGGATAACCTTTTTGATGCATAGTAGCAAGCCGCATTTGTTGACTTTTTCATTTTCAAAGAAACTTTGAACCGTGGTAAGCTTCTCATCTTCATGAATAGGGATGTCCTTGTTTTGTACTTTCTAGATAAAGACGATTTATGGCAATGGTGGTGATGGAAATTTAGATAAGTGTACCACGTGACTACGTGGTCTTGTTCTGGAAGCTTTGTGATAAGGATGGAGTCATTATTTCACTGGATAACAGGTGTCAATATCAGAAGATTTATTCGGGCTCGGATTCTTTCATTTATTCATCCTATTTATCTTCATCCTTATCTTCATCAGTCCAGTTATTATTTGCATTTCTCCATGAAATAACTGGATTAATGCTTCACAAGACTTTTCAGTAATGTCAAAAGAAATATCTTCATAGGCATTGAGGATTTGATTTAATTCATTATGTCCAGATTTAGAAGGATGCTGCATGACTGTAGTTCGTTCTACAAGGTCGTCAGCAATGCAAACTACTCGCCGACCATCACACCAAACATATCAATATGTGCTTGCAAATTCAAGATATCCTCTTAGATTGAGAAATCTTTGATACTGATCAGAGGCTGGATCATATTGCTGGAGATTTTCTAGGCTATATGCTCATATAACAACTTCATGAGATTCATACCATTGAGGTGGATAATTAAAAAGAAGATGTTCGTGATCATGTAAAGAAGAACTGCATTTCTTGCAAATTAAATCTCCTTCTTCAAACTGCATGATGCTCCATAATTGATAAGGCTGATAAAACCATATTTCAGATCTTTCTCCCAAACTTGACGAAATTGTGATAAGAAGCGGTCTGTTTGTGACTCCAAGACTGCGAAGGGCATGGCGCACAATTGCAGGGAACTGCTGTATTAATTCAAAATCATCTCTGGATAAAGAAAATCTTTGGACTAGGCCTTGCTCGATATAAGAGATGTCTACTGCATGTGATGGCAGGAACAACTTGGGAAAACCAGTTGCCCAGCTGATATATTCCGCTTTGAACATTAAGCGCTCCTTGATCTGACAAAAAAGAGTTTTTTTTCTTATCCTTGCAGCAAGATCATCTGGAAGGGTTATGCTAACCTTTTCCAGAAGGTTGATTCTAGACGTTTTTTCATCAGCATAAGTAGATAACAATGCTCTTTGATGGAGGTTATGGCATATGAGAATTTGGCTTTCTAAATCCTTAATATGGTTTGCAAGTTTGGATAGGGTTTTTCTAGTATTTGTTCTTTTATCGGAAAGGATGGCACTCCAATGAGCATTGATAAGGTCTTGAGAAGTGATAGATAATCCTGGATTGAAAAAAGGAATGGTCATTTGTTGGGATGTTGGTCTGGAGGAAGAGCTGGATTCAAGAAGAGGGGCTTTGCTTTTGCTAGAACTTGATGCCATAATGACAAAGGAACCCTAGAGAAGAATGTGATCTTAAAACTGAAATCTGGATTACATGGCAATATTTGAAATGAACTCATCAGAGGGATGATTGATTTTATTTAAGACTGGATTTAATTATTCAAATTCAAAAATTAATTCTTTATTATTTATGACAGTTTTAAGGCCTGTAGAATCAATTTGAAATGGCTGTAACATTTGTAGAAAAGGATTTCCAAAGATAACATCATTGTTTAAATCCTTTCCTAGAAAGAAATTTGTCTTTATGTGTATTTCGTTTTTACAGACATAAACATCATTTAATTTGTATTTGATAAGGAGTTTTTTATTAGCCGTAGCTAGATTGAGTTTATGTTTTGTTTTTAGATAATATTTTCTCGAGATTAATCCTTCCCTTATGACATTGACATCTGCGCCACTATCAAGTAAGCATAGGGTCTTAATAGAGAATTTTTTGATCTGAATGGTGACTTGGGTTTTCCATTTTTGAAATGGATTTTTGGATAAAGAATTTATGAAATTTTTTAAACTGTCGTCAAAGTTTTCTTGATTTTCAATGTCATTATAGTCTTCATCATTTTCAACGTTTCCATTATTTTCTTGATGAGGTTTTAGTATGTGAAATTCAAGATTCTCAACTTTTTGTTTGAGCTCTTGAAGTTCAATTAAGTTTTGTTTTAAGAAATTTATTTCTTGCCTTTGATTATTAATTTCTTTATGAAGGTCTGGAATTGTCAGGTGAGGAGGAACATTTTGTTCTCATAATCTGTCTAGTACAGTTTTAATGCTAAATTGTTCAGGGAGAGTATGTATGGTAGCTTTTCCTTTTTTTTATTGCCTTTATTTATGGTCTGGATTTTTTCAAAATATTTCTTTTTTAAGTTTTCATCTTTAAGATCTTTAAATATTTCTAATACCAATTCTTCTGGGGCAGAAAGCATGTTTAAGGATAAAGAAGAAGAGGCAAACTCATACTGAATTTCACTATCAAATATTTTGCAATGACATGTATCAGAAGAATTGTCTATACCTAATGTTACTGAGGATCCTTTTAAAATAGTTTTTAATTCTTTTTCGGTTTTAACCTTTAATTGTGGGCAATAAGGGGTTATATGGCCTTTTTCTTTGCAATTATAGCACTGTATTTCTTTTTGTTTTTGATTGGGGTAGGAAGAAGATGGTTTTTTTTTTGTATAAGATTTGTTTGATTCTTTATAAGGATTTTGATGAAAGGATTTTTTATGATATCTTCTTGAGGGCATGTAATATTGTGGTGTTGAAAATTGTTTAGATTTTCTTTTTTGTTAATTTCTAGTTATATTTTGCTTTTTCTTTTGGCTTGAAGTACTAATTATTGTGTCCATACCAAATTGATAACAGAAATCACCAAGTTCATATTTACTGATTCTTTTTTTATTTTCAATTTGTCGTTTGAGTTTGATCTCATTACATAATGAAAAGCCAACTTTATTAATTTTTTGGATTAGATCTCCATAGGAATACATGGCATAATTCAAATTTCCATAATTTTCAGATATCAATTCTTCTCTAACCTTTTCTGCAAAAAGTTTAGGAAGTCCTGATATAAATTTTTCTTTCAAGGATTCTGAATTGCTTAAATCAATTGAATAAAGTTTTGATAAGAAAACATCTTTATACCAATGAAAATCAGAAAATGTTGGGCATGATAAATTAATTAATTGAGTTTTTAATTTTTCTTCTACATTCATATAATTTCCAACAAAATGTTTAATTATATTGCTAATAAGCATATAAATGGAATCAGGGATCATTTGTCCTTGAGGGGTAATGATAGGATTTCCGGATGGATCTCTTTTTACTGCATTTAAAATAGCTTGTCTTTTTATATCTGATAAATATTTTTCCCACCAGCCATTTAATTGTCCAGTAAATCCGAGGACAATTGCATTTGCTGCATGTTTGTGATCATTACCGGCAGCTATGATAGTAGAAGCATCTATCATCATTTGCTGGCATACTTGGGTGATTTGATATTCAGATAATCCGTCTACACTCTATTCATATATTGATGAGCTTTCAAATTTAAGACCATTTAAAGTAGATTGTTCTTTGAATTGAAGATCAACTGGAGTCGGTCGTGGATAATAATTTCTTGTTTTAGCTGCAGTAACAATTGGTTTTTGTCTTTTAAATATTTTATTGAGTTGTAGAGAGTCTTGATGGTTTTGATCATCTTGATGGTTTTGATGGTTTTGATCATCTTGATGTTCTTCTTGAGAATTTTCTTCAGAATCTATGGCTTTGGAATTAAAGCCAGAATTAGAGTTTTTAGAAGTTGAGCCTAAAACATTTATAGATTTTTCAACTTTTTGATCTTTATTTTCCTGAAGTTTTATGTTAGTAAAACTGTGTAATAATTGATTAATGAGTTCATCAGAAAATTTTAAAGGTTTCTTTTCTAACTTTATATCCCTTAGGATTTCACCCTGAAAACCTAAAGTTTGTGTCTTAATTACTTTTTGAGAAGAGGATGCTTCATGGATTTTGAAAATAGATTCTACTTTATCATCAATTCTATTAGTTTGTTGACCAATAGTATGAAGGTTGATATTTGTATAATTATTTTTTTCTAGAACATGACATAAGTCTGATTTGTAAACAAAGTCAGATTTTCCTTTATCTCCTTGGATTTTTGCAACATCTTTTATGGGTACAGCTGAGGTGTCTTTATAAATAATTTCATATAGGGGTGGATGTATAGATTCTTCAGTTCTTTAGGGAGAAGAATTGGTTGAAGCTATAATCCATGATGAACTAAATTTTGTTATCATATTTATGGATAAATCTTCAATATTATTTCTTTTCTTCATGGCTAATTTAAGCCAGTCAAAGAAATAAATGTTTCTTTCATTATCACACATATATTTATACCACTTTTCTTTTAAGAAGTCTTTATGTTCTGGAGAAATATTTTTAAAGAAAGCTTTTGTTAAAGGCTTTAGAGCAACTTGCACCAAGCCAAAATGGATATAATTATATGTTTTAGCATATTCTTTTATTTCATGGGGTTTAATTAAAAGAAAGATGCTAAATATTAATAGTAATGGATTCAGTTTGTTTAATATTTTTTATTTTATAACTTGATTTTAATTGAAAACTTCCCACTTTATAAACTTCATGTTTTTGAATAGTTGGAATTGTCCAGTCACAAATAACTTGATCTAAATCATCATAGCTAATTTCTTCACTATTTTTAATAAACATGGAAGATAAGGAATTTGATGATGTGGAAGAAGAAAGTACAAGCTTCTTAATAAGCTTAGCCCTAATTTGTATTACCGAGTTATTTTAACCAAATCCACCGCGAGTATCTAACGCTTTGAGGAATTACACACCAACAACACGCCTTAAAACACCTTCACACGACTTAACAACGGCAATAACAATGGCTACCACTGCGCTCCGGGCGGAATATGATTAAAATTTCTTAATAATAACAAACACACAACTAAGTATTAAGACTTTTGACTCTCTTACTTCTGAATCAGCAATTCCTTAAACAACAACAGTAAAGCACAACATAACCAAAATAAGTGAAGAAATACTCACAAAGCAACTTTATTTATTATCAAAACGGATTACAAGGGGACTTGATGGCACACTCCCGGGGGCCAACTTGGCTCTGATACCAAAATGGGACGGAAGGGTGGAGCGTGTATGGGAAGAGATGGATGGACCGAATTTTTGGACTGGTTTCCAACTGTTGGATTTACACATAGCCGAATGTGTCTATTTATAGTAACTCTAAACTGAATTTACATTTCGTTTCACTTGGATTGCTTTTGCATTTACATTTCATTTGCTATTCATGCTCACGCTGAATTTCATGTTCGATACTGTAGGGCTGCTTGCATGATTCTCCTTGTCTGCTGTAGAATATCATGGTACTACATGTGGCACGATCTTGAAGTATATCTTTACAAGCTTTTGACACGTGTTTTCGTGTTAGCATCAGAGATGAAATGTTTTTGTCTTCATACTTGATAATTGTCCCATATCTTGTACTTTCTTCAGCTTTTACTTTTTATTTTATACAAAAGGAGCTTTTGATGTTGGCTTTGGCCACTTTTGTTGGCTTTTGGGTACTTGTTTTTTAATGATTTCTAAAGTCGGGATGAAAAGTGCCAATAAGTTCTGCGACAACACGTGGTTGCTTTTGCCGGCATCACGTGGCCTTCGTCTCAGGCACGGGACCTTGCTTGATAAGGATGCATTGAACAACTATTCTTCAGGATGACTGTTAGAGATCTTCATAATTGCACCAAGATACTTTGTGGAAAATTGAGTGTGGAAAAGTGAGAGGCATTGGACTGCATATGTCTGGAGGAAAGGAAGCTTTATTCTTGCAAGGATGCTGTCATCTCTACATCATTTTCTGCTTCATTATTCCAGTTATTATTTCGTATTTCACCATAAAATAACTGGATTAATTCTTCACAAGAGTTTTCTTAAATGTCAAAAGAAATATCTTCATAGGCATTGAGGAATTGATTTAATTTATTATGTCCAGATTTAGACGGATGCTGTATAACTGTAGTTTGTTCTGCAAGGTTGTCAGCAATATAGACTACTCTCCAACCGTCACACCAAACATATTTATATGTGCTTGCAAATTCGAGATGTCCTCTTAAATTGAGAAATCGTTGATATTGATCAGAGGCTGGATCATAATGCTGGAGACGTTCTAAGCTATATTCTCTTGTAGCAACTTCATGAGATTCATACCACTGCGGCGGATAATTAAACAGGAGATGTTCGTAATCATTTAAAGAGGGAATGAATTTCTTGCAAATTAAATCTCCATCTTCAAAATTCATGATGCATCATAATTGATAAGGTTGATAAAACCGGATTTCAGATCTTTCTCCCGAACCTGATGAAATTATGATGAGAAGTTGTCTGTTTGTGACTCCAAGGCTGCGAAGGGCATGGTGCACGATTGCAGTGAGCTGTTGTATTAATTCAAAATCATTTCTGGATAAAGAAAATCTTTGGACTAAACCATGTTCGATATAGGAGATGTCATCTTCATGTGATGGCAGGAACAACTTGGGAAAGCCAGTTGCACAGCTGATAAATTGAGCTCTACGCATTAAGCGCTCCTTGATCTGACAAGAAAGAGTTTTTTCTCTTATTCTTGCAGCAATATCATCTGGAAGGGTTGTGTTAACCTTTTCCAAGAGCTTGATTCTGGATGTTTTTTCATCAGCATAAGTAGATAACAGTGCTCTTTGATGGAGGTTATGGCATATGAGAATTTGGCTTTCTAAATCCCATATATGGTTTGCAAGTTTGGATAGGGTTTTTCTAGTATTTGTTCTTTTATCGAAAAGGATGACACTCCAATGAGCATTGATAAGGTCTTGAGAAGTGATAGACAATCCTGGATTGAAAAACGGGATGGTCATTTATTGGGATGTCGGTATGGCGGAAGAGCTGGATTCATGAAGAGGGGCTTTGCTTTTGCAAAAACTTGATGCCATAGTGACAAAGAGACCCTGGATAAGGAGTTGAACTAAAAATCTGGATATGGGATTAAATGGAAAATTTGAAATGAAGTCATCAGAGAGATAATTTATTTTATTTGAGATTGGATATTTGATTATTAGAATTCAAAAATTAATTCTTTATTATTTATGACAGTTTTAAGGCCTGTTGAATCAATTTGAAAAGTCTGTAAAATTTGTAAAAAAGGATTTCCAGGGATAACATCAATGTTTAAATCCTTTCCTAGAAAGAAATTTGTATTGATGTGCATTTCGTTTTTACAGACATAAACATCATTTAATTTGTATTTGATAAGGAGTTTTTTATTAGCCGTAGCTAGATTGAGTTTATTTTTTGTTGTTAGATAATATTTTCTCGAGATTAATCCTTCCCTTATGACATTGACATCTGCGCCACTATCATGTAAGCACAGGGTCTTAATAGAGAATTTTTTGATCTGAATTGTGACTTGGGTTTTCCATTTTTGAAATGGATTTTTGGATAAAGAATTTATGAAAATTTTTAAACTGTCATCAATGTTTTCTTGATTTTCAATGTCATTATAGTCTTCGTCATTTTCAATTTTTCCATTATTTTCTTGATAAGTTTTTAGTATGTGAAATTCAAGATTCTCAACTCTTTGTTTGAGGTCTTGAAGTTCAATTAAGTTTTGTTTCAAGAAATTTATTTCTTGCCTTTGATTATTAATTTCTTTATGAAGGTCTGGAATTGTCAGGTGAGGAGGAACATTTTGTTCTTGTAATCTGTCGAGTACAGTTTTAATGCTAAATTGTTCAGGGAGAGTATGTAAGGTAGCTTTTCCTTTTTTTATTGCTTTATTTATGGTCTGGATTTTTTCATAATATTTATTTTTTAAGTCTTCATCTTTAATATCTTTAAACATTTCTAATACAGATTCTTCTGGGGCAGAGAGCATGTTTAAGGATAAAGAAGAAGTGGCAGATTCATACTAAATTTCACTATCAAAGATTTTGCAATGACATGTATCAAGATTCTCAACTCGCTGTTTGAGGTCTTGAAGTTCAATTAAGTTTTGTTTCAAGAAATTTATTTCTTGCCTTTGATTATTAATTTCTTTATGAAGGTCTAGAATTGACAAGTGAGGAGGAACATTTTGCTCTCTTAATCTGTCTAAGACAGTTTTAATGCTAAATTGTTCAGGTAAAGTATTTATGTTAGTAGGTTTTCCTTTTTTTTTTTGCCATTATTTATGGTCTGTATTTTTTCAAAGTATTTATTTTTTAATTCTTCACCTTTAAGATCTTTAAACATTTCTAGCACCAATTCTTCAGGGGCAGAGAGCATGTTTAAGGATAAAGAAGAAGAAGCAGATTCATACTGAATTTCACTATCAAATATTTTGCAATGACATGTATAAGAAGAATGAGAAAAAGAATTGTCTGTATCAGATGTTTCTAAGGGTCCTTTTAAAATAGTTTTGAGTTCTTTTTTTGTTTTAACTTTTAGTTTTGGGCAATCAGGGGCTATATGGCCTTTTTCTTTGCAATTATAGCACTGTATTTCTTTTTGTTTTTGTTTAGGGTAGGAAGAAGGTGGATTTCCTTTCGTATAAAATTTGTTTAATTCTTTATAAAGAATTCGATGAAAGGATTTTTTATGATATCTTCTTAAGGGCATGTAATATCGTGGTGTTGAAAATTGTTTAGATTTTCTTTTTTGATAATTTCTATTTAAATTTTGCTTTTTCTTTTGGCTTGAAGGACTAATTAATGTTTCCAAGCCAAATTGATAACAGAAATCACCAAGTTCATATTTACTGATTCTTTTTTTATTTTTAATTTGCCGTTTGAGTTTGATTTCATTACACAATGAAAATCCAACTTTATTAATTTTTTGGATTAAATCTCCATATGTATACGTAGCATAATTCAAATTTCCATAATTTTCAGATATTAACTCTTCTCTAACCTTTTCTGCCAAATGTTTAGGAAGACCTGATATAAATTTTTCTTTCCAGAATTCTAAACTGCTTGAATCAATTGTTTAAAGTTTTGATAAGAAAACATCTTAATACCAACGAAAATTAGATAATGTTGGGCATGATAAATTAATTAATTGAGTTTTTTATTTTTCTTCTACATTCATATAATTTCCAACAAAATGTTTAATTATAGTGCTAATAAGCATATAAACGGAATCAGAGATCATTTGTCCTTGTGGGGTAATGATAGGATTTCCGGATGGATCTCTTTTTACGGCATTTAGAATAGCTTGTCTTTCTATATCTGATAAATATTTTCCCCACCAGCCATTTAATTGACCCGTAAATCCAAGGACAACTGCATTTGCTGCATGTTTGTGATCATTACCGGCAGCTATGATAGTAGAAGCATATGTCATCATTTGCTGGCATAGTTGGATGATTTGATATTCAGATAATCCGTGTACACTCCATTCATATATTGATGAGCTTTCAAATTTAAGACCATTTAAAGTAGCTTGTTCTTCGAATTGAAGATCAACTGGAGTCGGTTGAGGATAATAATTTCTTGTTTTAGCTGTAATAACAATTGGTTTTTGTCTTTTAAATATTTTATTGAGTTAAAGGGATTCTTGATGGTTTTGATCATCTTGATGTTCCTCTTGAGAATTTTCTTCAGAATCTATGACTTCGAAATCGGAGCCAGAATTAGAGTTTTTAGAAGGTGAGCCTAAAACATTTATAGATTTTTTAGCTTTTTGATCTTTATTTTCTTGAAGTTTTATGTTAGTAAAACTGTGTGATAATTGATTAATGAGTTCATCAGAAAATTTTAAAGGTTTCTTTTCTAACTTTATATCCCTTAGGATTTCACCCTAAAAACCTAAAGTTTGTGTCTTAATTACTTTTTGAGAAGAGGATGCTTCATGGATTTTGAAAATAAATTCTACTTTATTTTTAATTCTATTGGTTTGTTGACCAATAGTATGAAGGTTGATATTTGTATAATTATTTTGTTCTAGATCATGACATAAGTCTGATTTGTAAACAAAGTTAGTTTTTCCTTTATCTCCTTGGATTTTTGTAACATCTTTTATGGGTACGGCTGAGGTGTCTTTATATATACTGTGATGTTGGGGTGGATGTATAGATTCTTCAGTTCTCTGCGGAGAAGAACTAGTTGATGCCATAATCCATGATGAACTTAATTTTGTTATCATATTTATAGATAAATCTTCAATATTATATCTTTTCTTCATTGCTAATTTAAGCCAATCAAAGAAATAAATGTTTCTTTCATTATCACACATATATTTGTACCATTTTTCTTTTAAGAAGTCTTTATTTTCTGGCGAAATATATTTAAAGAACGATTTTGTCAAAGGATGAGCGGCTAAATTCTTTTTTAACATTTCTTTATCAACTTCAAAACTTTCAAGAACATTTATATTGAAATCGGATTCTGAAGGATTGTATGTATGGGATGGAGAAGCTTGATAAGAAAGATAAACGAGTCCTGTAGGCCTCAAATCTATATGAGCTGGTTCCTGTATGGAAGAGCCTACAACAGAAGGAGGATGAGAATAAGACTTTTTAGAGGGTTGATAAACTGTAGGAGTTGTATTTCGAAAATCTGTTTGGAAATTTATTTCAACACTTCCATCTTCATGTTCAATTATTGTTTCTATGTCTTCATTTTCTTTAGATTTTTCTGGTTAAGCATTTTCTAAAAGCCATTTACCAGATAAATTGATATCATTCCACTGTATGAGTTTGGGAATATTAACTTTATTTTTTAAATTGGTTTGGAATAAGGTAGTCATACCTCTGGCTTGATTAGAATAGGCTATGCCTGGAACAACTGAATTCATGAGTTTATAATAAACTCTATAAACGGGGGCGAGATTTTGATTATGAGGATTCATATCAAAACCTTTTGTCTGGATGGATAAAGTGAGGGCTTCATGTGCACCTGGATTTGTAAGAAAAATAGAGAAATTGGGAAAACAGTTGAAGAAAGTAAGGCCATTAGCCAAACTTGATTCAACCATTCCTATTAATGAATCACTGAATTTTTTATGCCTTGTATCTTGGACATAGATGAGAGCTTCTGTTCTAAGTCCAAGTCTTGTTAAAGGCTTTGCACCAAGCAAAAATGGATATAATTATATGTTTTAGCACATTCTTGTATTTCCTGGGGCTTAATTAAAGAAAGATGCTGAATATTGCTAGTAATGGATTCAGTTCGTTCAATAGTTTTTATTTTATAACTTGATTTTAATTGAAAACTTCCCATTTTATAAACTTCATGTTTTTGAACAGTTGGAATTGTCCAGTCACAAATAACTTGATCTAAATCATCATAGCTAATTTCTTCACTATTTTTAATAGACATGGAAGATAAGGAATTTGTTGATGAGGAAGAAGAAAGTATAAGCTTCTTGATAAGCTTAGCCATAATTTGTATTATCGAGTTATTTTAACCAAATCCACCACGAGTATCTAACGGTTTGAGGATTTACACACCAACAACACGCCTTAAAATGCCTTCACATGGCTTAACAATGGTGATAACAATGGCTACCTCTGCGCCCCGGGCGGAATATGATTAAAATTTCTCAATAATAACAAACACACAACTAAGTATTAAGACTTTAGACTCTCTTACTTCTGAATTAGCAATTCCTTAAACAACAACAGTAAAACACAACATAACAAAAATAAGTGAAGAAATACTCACAAAGTAACTTTATTGATAACAATAAAGACTGATTACAAGTGGACTTGATGACACACTCCCGGGGGCCAACTTGGCTCTGATACCAAAATGGGACGGAAGGGTGGAGGGTGTGGGAAGAGATGGATGGACTGAATTTTTGGATTGGTTTCCAACTGTTGCCTGTGCAAGAGGCTGCGTAGGCCTATTTATAGTAATTACAAACTGAATTTACATTTCATTACAAGTGTCTGTCATCTGGATTTTCATTTCATTTGCTGTATATCTGTAAATGATGCAGGTGGTGCTGGCACTGGATTTGATCTGCCTGATAAAAGTTTCCCTATATTGAAGCATGCGGCATACATGTCGCTGGAGTATGTGCTTTACAAATCCCGGTAAAAGAGGTGATCTAAATGCTTTGTGTAGGATAGCCTAGGTGTAGGCTTTGACTTTTGCTCATTATTTAATGCAAAGAATTTTTATATGTGATAAGCTTTAGCTTTAGCCGTTTTCTTTGACTTTGTTGTACTTGTTTCTTGAATTTTTAATTCAAAGAGGCTTGATGCAGTCCGGATGAAAAGTGCCGATAAGTCCCAAAGCAACACGTGGTTGCTTTTGCCGGTATCATGTGGCCGTGGTCGCAGGTATGGGAACTTTGCTTGATAGGGATGCATTTAACACGTATTCTTCTAGATGACTATTGGAGATCTGCATAAGTGCATCAAGCTACTTTGTGGAAAATTAAGTGGCATTGAATTGCATACGTCTGGAGGAAAGGAAGCTTTATTCTTACAAGGATGCTGTCATCTCTGCAGTATTTTCTGCTTCATCATTCCAGTTATTATTTTGTATTTCACCATGAAATAACTGGATTAATTCTTCAGAAAATTTTTCTAAAATGTCAAAAGAAATATCTTCATAGGCATTGAGGATTTGATTTAATGCATGATGTCCAGAATTAGAAGGAGGCTGTATAACTATAGTTTGTTCTGCAAGGTCGTCAGCAATATAGACTACTCGCCGACCGTCACACCAAACATATCTATATGTGCTTGCAAATTCGAGATGTCCTCTTAAATTGAGAAATCTTTGATATTGATCAGAGGCTGGATCATAATGCTGGAGACGTTCTAAGCTATATTCCCTTGTAGCAACTTCATGAGATTCATACCACTGCGGTGGATAATCAAACAGGAGATTTCGTAATCATTTAAAGAAGGAATGAATTTTTTGCAAATTAAATCTCTTTCTTCAAAATTCATGATGCTCCATAATTGATAAGGCTGATAAAACCGTATTTCAGATCTTTCTCCCAAACTTGATGAAATTGTGATAAGAAGCTGTCTGTTTGTGACTCCAAGGCTGCGAAGGGCATGGCACACAATTGCAGGGAGCTGCTGTATTAATTCAAAATCATCTCTGGATAAAGAAAATCTTTGGACTAGGCCTTGCTCGATATAAGAGATGTCTACTGCATGTGCTGGCAGGAACAACTTGGGAAAACCAGTTGCCCAGCTGATATATTGCGCTTTGAACATTAAGCGCACCTTGATCTGACAAGAAAGAGTTTTTTCTCTTATCCTTGCAGCAAGATCATCTGGAAGGGTTGTGTTAACCTTTTCCAGGAGGTTGATTCTGGATGTTTTTTCATCAGCATAAGTAGATAACAGTGCTCTTTGATGGATGTTATGACACATTAGAATTTGGGTTTCTAAATCCTTGATATGGGTTACAATTTTGGATAAGGTTTTTCTAGTATTTTTTCTTTTATTGGAAAGGATAGCACTCCAATGAGCATTGATAAGTTCTTGAGAGGTGATAGATACTCCTGGATTAAAAAAAGGAATGGTCATTTGTTGGGATGTTGGTCTAGAGGAAGAACTGGATTCAAAAAAAGGGGCTTTGCTTTTGCTAGAACTTGATGCCATAATGACAAAGGAATCCTGGAGAAGAATGTAAACTTAAAACTAAAAATCTGGATTACATGGCAATATTTGAAATGAAGTCAGCTGAGGGATGATTTGTTTTATTTGAGACTGGATTTAATTATTCAAATTCAAAAATTAATTCTTTATTATTTATGACAGTTTTAAGGCCTGTAGAATCAATTTGAAACGGCTGTAACATTTGTAGAAAAGGATTTCCAAGGATAACGTCATTGTTTAAATCCTTTCCTAAAAAGAAATTAGTCTTTATGTAGATTACATTTTACAGACATTAACATCATTTAATTTGTATTTGATAAGGAGTTTTTTTATTAGCCGTAGCTAGATTGAGTTTATTTTTTGTTTTTAGATAATATTTTCTCGGGATTAATACTTCCCTTATGACATTGAAATCTGCGCCACTATCCAGTAAGCACAGGGTCTTAATAGAGAATTTTTTGATCTGAATGGTGACTTGGGTTTTCCATTTTTGAAATGGATTTCTGGATAAAGAATTTATGAAAATTTTGAAACTGTCGTCAAAGTTTTCTTGATTTTCAATGTCATTATAGTCTTCGTCATTTTCATTGTTTCCATTATTTTCTTGATAAGGTTTTAGTATGTGAAATTCAAGATTCTCAACTCGTTGTTTGAGGTCTTGAAGTTCAATTAAGTTTTGTTTTAAGAAATTCTTTTCTTGCCTTTGATTATTAATTTCTTTATGAAGGTCTGGAATTGACAAGTGAGGAGGAACATTTTGCTCTCTTAATCTGTCTAAGACAGTTTTAAAGCTAAATTGTTCAGGTAAAGTATTTATGTTAGTAACTTTTCCTTTTTTATTGCCTTTATTTATTGTCTTTATTTTTTCAAAGTATTTATTTTTTAATTCTTCATCTTTAAGATCTTTAAACATTTCTAGCACCAATTCTTCAGGGGCAGAGAGCATGTTTAAGGATAACGAAGAAGAAGCAGATTCATACTGAATTTCACTATCAAATATTTTGCAATGACATGTATAAGAAGAATGAGAAAAAGAATTGTTTGTATCAGATGTTTCTGAGGGTCCTTTTAAAATAGTTTTGAGTTCTTTTTTTGTTTTAACTTTTAGTTTTGGGCAATCAGGGGATATATGGCCTTTTTCTTTGCAATTATAGCACTGTATTTCTTTTTGTTTTTGTTTAGGGTAGGAAGAAGGTGGATTTCCTTTCGTATAAAATTTGTTTAATTCTTTATAAAGAATTCGATGAAAGGATTTTTTATGATATCTTCTTAAGGGCATGTAATATCGTGGTGTTGAAAATTGTTTAGATTTTCTTTTTTGATAATTTCTATTTAAATTTTGCTTTTTCTTTTGGCTTGAAGGACTAATTAATGTTTCCAAGCCAAATTGATAACAGAAATCACCAAGTTCATATTTACTGATTCTTTTTTTATTTTTAATTTGCCGTTTGAGTTTGATTTCATTACACAATGAAAATCCAACTTTATTAATTTTTTGGATTAAATCTCCATATGTATACGTAGCATAATTCAAATTTCCATAATTTTCAGATATTAACTCTTCTCTAACCTTTTCTGCCAAATGTTTAGGAAGACCTGATATAAATTTTTCTTTCCAGAATTCTGAATTGCTTGAATCAATTGTATAAAGTTTTGATTAGAAAACATCTTTATACCAACAAAAATCAGATAATGTTGGGCATGATAAATTAATTAATTGAGTTTTTAATTTTTCTTCTACATTCATATAATTTCCAACAAAATGTTTAATTATATTGCTAATAAGCATATAAACGGAATCAAGGATCATTTGTACTTGAGGGGTAATGATCGGATTTCCGGATGGATCTCTTTTTACTGCATTTAGAATAGCTTGTCTTTCTATATCTGATAAATATTTTTCCCACCAGCCATTTAATTATCTAGTAAATCCAAGAACAACTGGATTTGCTGCATGTTTGTGATCATTACCAGCAGCTATGATAATAGAAGCATATATCATCATTTGCTGGCATACTTGGATGATTTGATATTCAGATAATCTGTCTACACTCCATTCATATATTGATGAGCTTTCAAATTTAAGACCATTTAAAGTAGCTTGTTCTTCGAATTGAAGATCAACTGGAGTCGGTCGTGGGTAATAATTTCTTGTTTTAGTTGTAGTAACAATTGGTTTTTGTCTTTTAAATATTTTATTGAGCTGTAGAGAGTCTTGATGGTTTTGATCATCTTAATGTTCCTCTTGAGAATTTTCTTCAGAATCTATGGCTTCGGAATCGGAGCCAGAATTAGAATTTTTAGAAGTTGAGCCTAAAACATTTATAGATTTTTCAGCTTTTTGATCTTTATTTTCTTGAGGTTTTATGTTAGTAAAACTGTGTGATAATTGATTAATGAGTTCATCAGAAAATTTTAAAGGTTTCTTTTCTAACTTTATATCCCTTAGGATTTCACCCTGAAAACCTAAAGTTTGTGTCTTAATTACTTTTTGAGAAGAGGATGCTTCATGGATTTTGAAAATAGATTCTACTTTATCTTCAATTCTATTGGTTTGTTGACCAATAGTATGAAGGTTGATATTTGTATAATTATTTTATTCTAGATCATGACATAAGTCTGATTTGTAAACAAAGTCAGATTTTCCTTTATCTCCTTGGATTTTTGCAACATCTTTTATGGGTACGGCTGAGGTGTCTTTATATATAATGTAATGTAGGGGTGGATGCATGGATTCTTCAGTTCTCTACGGAGAAAAACTGGTTGAAGCTATAATCCATGATGAACTTAATTTTGTTATCATATTTATGGATAAATCTTCAATATTATATCTTTTCTTCATGGCTAATTTAAGCCAATCAGAGAAATAAATGTTTCTTTCGTTATGACACATATATTTGTTCCACTTTTCTTTTAAGAAGTCTTTATGTTTTGGAGAAATATTTTTGAAGAAAGCTTTTGTCAAAGGATGAGCAGCTAAATTCTTTTTTAACATTTCTTTATCAATTTCAAAACTTTCAACAACATTTATATTGAAATCAACTTCTGAGGGATTGTATGTATGAGATGGAGAAGCTTGATAAGAAGGATAAACAAGTCCTGTAGGCCTCAAATTTATATGAGGTGGTTTCTGTATGGAAGATCCTACAACAGAAGGAGGATGACAATAAGACATTTTAGAGGGTTGATAAACTGTAGGAGTTGTCTTTCGAAAATCTGTTTGGAAATTTATTTCAACACTTACATTTTCATGCTCAATTAAGTTTTCAATGTCTTGATTTTCTTTAGAATTTTCTGGTTGAGCATTTTCTAAAAGCCATTTACCTGATAAATTAATATCATTCCATTGGATGACTTTAGGTATATTAACTTTATTTTTTAAATTGGTTTGGAATAAGGTAGTCATACCTCTGGCTTGATTAGAATAGGCTATGCCTGGAACAACTGAATTCATGAGTTTATAATAAACTCTATAAACGAGGGCGAGATTTTGATTATGAGGATTCATATCAAAACCTTTTGTCTGGATGGCTAAAGTGAGGGCTTCATGTGCACTTGGATCTGTAAGAGAAACAGAGAAATTGGGAAAACAGTTGAAGAAAGTAGGGCCATTAGCCAAACTTAATTCAACCATTCCTATTAATGAATCACTGAATTTTTTATGTCTTGTATCTTGAACATACATGAGAGCTTCTGTTCTCAGTCCAAGTCTTGTTAGAGGCTTTAGAGCAACTTGCACCAAGCAAAAATGGATATAATTATATGTTTTAGCACATTCTTGTATTTCCTGGGGCTTAATTAAAGAAAGATGCTGAATATTGCTAGTAATGGATTCAGTTCGTTCAATAGTTTTTATTTTATAACTTGATTTTAATTGAAAACTTCCCATTTTATAAACTTCATGTTTTTGAACAGTTGGAATTGTCCAGTCACAAATAACTTGATCTAAATCATCATAGCTAATTTCTTCACTATTTTTAATAGACATGGAAGATAAGGAATTTGTTGATGAGGAAGAAGAAAGTATAAGCTTCTTGATAAGCTTAGCCATAATTTGTATTATCGAGTTATTTTAACCAAATCCACCACGAGTATCTAACGGTTTGAGGATTTACACACCAACAACACGCCTTAAAACGCCTTCACATGGCTTAACAATGGTGATAACAATGGCTACCTCTGCGCCCCGGGCGGAATATGATTAGAATTTCTTAATAATAACAAACACACAACTAAGTATTAAGACTTTTGAGTCTCTTACTTCTGAATCAGCAATTCCTTAAACAACAACAGTAAAGCACAACATAACCAAAATAAGTGAAGAAATACTCACATAGCAACTTTATTGATAATCAAAACTGATTACAAGTGGACTTGATGGCGCACTCTCGGGGGCCAACTTGGCTCTGATACCAAAATGGGATGGAAGGGTGGAGGGTGTATGGGAAGAGATGGATGGACTGAATTTTTGGACTGGTTTCCAACTGTTGGATTTACACATAGCTGGATGTGTCTATTTATAGTGACTCTAAACTGAATTTACATTTCATTTCACTTGGATTGCATTTGCATTTACATTTCATTTGCTATTCATGCTCACGCTAAATTTAATGTTCGATACTGTAAGACTGCTTGCATGATTCTTTTTTTTTGCTGTAGAATATCCATGGTACTGCATGTGGCACTCTCTTGAAGTATAACTTTACATGCTTTTGACACGTGTTCACGTGTTTACATCGGAGATGAAATGTTTTTGTCTTCATACTTGATAATTTTCCCATATCTTGTACTTTCTTCAGGTTTTACTTTTTACTTTATACAAAAGGAGCTTTTGATGTTGACTTTAGCCACTTTTGTGAGTCCTTTTTTTTGAATATTTAATGCTTTATGAAGTCGAGATGAAAAGTGCCGATAAGTCCCAAGGCAACACGTGGTTGCTTTTGTCGGTATCACATGGCCTTAGTCTCGGGCACGAGAACTTGCTTGATAAGGATGCATTAAACAATTGTCGAGGCTTTGTTTTTTTCCTTTTCTTCGGATAGAGATGAATCCTTCATTATCACTTTTTGTCTCTTCGCATCTGTATCTGCTTCAGGAGCAATATTTTCAAAGGGATTATCATTAGCCCAAAGATGATGTAACTATTGACCGAAGCTTAATGGTGAGTTTTCAGAGGATCTTTCTTTTTGTATTTGTTTCATAATTTCTTTTTGGAGATCTTTTTTGAGCTGAAGTAGATCTGCCGCTACAAGAAGTGCAGAAGTGGAAGTTGAACATGAATTTTTCTGTTTGTCTGGATTGCTTGTTGGAGAAGGCCGTTATTTCTCTTTTTCTAGAGTTCTGAGAATTTCTGAAAAGGATGGCTTTATAGCTTGATCAGTAGATTATTGTTTTAGGATTGTGGTATAATCAAATTGATGCCAAAATTTGATATACATGACTCTGGATAGAACCGGTGGACTGAAGTCCATTTCTTTATAAAAATTCCATTTCAAGATCCATGGGATTTCATGCTTGCAATAAAATTGCATGGTGATATAAGGTTCTGTTGCAAGCTGTAGATATTGGTAGAGGTTTTTTTCTTCTGATTTGAGAGAGGCTTTAGATGATATTGAATAGGATTCAAAAATAGGGAGAAGAGCTTGAGGAAGAAGATCTTTAGTGGCTCCGAATGGTATCCAAAATTGTGTAAAAAACCACATGGGTATTTTATGGAAGTTGGATTTAAACCGAATAAACCAGGAATGCTGGAAGGATGAATTTTGATAACAGAGAATAGCTTCCCAAGCGGAAATATTGTCATAATAATTAAAGATGAGGTCTGAATCAATTCTTTGAGGCATATGAAGAGGTTGTCCCCAGTCATCTACAGATAGGATATGCATAATCTTGATTTTTGAATATAGGATGTTAATATGGGATGGTAAAGCGTTTAAATATGAGTTTTTAGAACCATCAGTATGGTCTATAGTGCAGCTGCCAGTTCGGATAAGGATTTGCTCATATGTTTTATAATCAAGGGGTTGAAAAAAGAAATGGTCGAGAGTGAATAGGGTTTGGATAATATGTTCCATAGGAAAGGTTTCTGTATAAAATGTGTCATCTAAAGTAAACATTCTTGATGGTGGTTTTAGGATAAAATATTGGTTTTGAGACACTTGAGGTTTTTTGAATGTAGAGCTTGATGGGTTTTGAAATTGAGGGATATTAGAATTATGGGTTGCTCCCCATCTTTCAAGATAATTGCCACTGGGTTTTCTGGATATAGGTGGATAAGCTTTATCAGTAAGGGACCTAAAACATTCTTTTGTCCCTGTAAAAACTCACGAGATAAAAAGTTAGGAAGGGAATTATTTTTGCCTGCAATATACTCAATGTCAAAATCAAATATAGCTAATAAAGCTTGCCAACGAGCAAAAAATTGCTTAGCAGTAAGATTTTTAACATCTTTTTCTAAAATTTCTTTAGCAGATTTACAATCTATTCTTAATAAGAATTTTTTATTTAATAAATCACTTTGGAACTTCATTGTACTATTTACTATAGAGAGGATTTCTTTTTTAATAGTTGAATAATTCTGTTGTGTGGATGTCCATGTTCTAGAAGTGAAACGAATGATTTCTTCTGTTCTAAGAGCATTTTGTTAGAGGAGAATTCCACCAAAACCTACGTCAGAGGCATTGGTTTGAACTATTTTTAATAAATTTGGATGAGGGATAGTTAAACAAGGTAAATTTTGGACTTTTTGCTTGATAGTTTGGACAGCTTTGTATGGGCAGGTGACCATTCTATCGGATTTTTTTACTAATCGGAGTTGTAATAATTTTCTTTCCTTGACAAGATCTTTATAAAAATCAGAGACGTAATTAAGGCATCCAAGAAAACGTTGTAATTGTTCCTTATTGAGGATTTCATCGGGAAGTTGAGAGGCAAACTTAATGACTCTATGAACTGGAGAAATAGTTCATCTTTTAATTATAAAACCAAGGACTTGAATTTTTGTTTGAAAAAGTTTCATTTTCTTTTGAGATAGAATGAGTCCATTTTTTATAATAATCTTTTTGAAAATATTTAAATGCTTCCAATGGTCACAAATAGATTTTGAAAACACAAGGATGTCATTGATATAGACGGGTGTAAAATCTTGATATGGATTAAAAATATCATTCATAATTCTTTGAAATTCTGAAGGAGCATTTTTCAAGCCGAATGGCATGACGTTCCATTCATAATGACCAAATGGGACTGTAAAAGCAGTTTTATATCTATCTTCAGAGGTAATTTGAATTTGCCAAAATCCGGATTTAAGATCAAATTTAGAAAAAAGGAATGCACCAGCTAAGCGATTGATTAGATCAGTTTTATTTGGAACTGGATATCTTATGGATTTTAAGACTTTATTTAGCAACTTATAATTGATAACAAGACGGGGAACCCCGCGTTCTTGTTCAGGTGCTTTATTTACATAAAAAGCAGCACAACTCCAAGGGGATTGTGATTTTTGAATAAGCTTTTTATCAAGAAGATCATTGATTTCTTTTGTGCATAATTGGACAAGATCTTTATTCATTTGAATAGGCCGAGCTTTGGTAGGAATTTGGGATTCATCAAAATTATCAATATATGGAAGAGAAACAGTGTGGTGTTTTTTGTGCCAGAAAGCAAAAGGAAGGTCAGAACAACATTCTTTTTCAAGAGATTTTTTAAATTGAGTTAAATCAGTTTGAAATTCTTGTTTTTGTAATCCATCTTCTATTCTTAGAGAATTTAGATATTCTTGAAGATAGGCAATTTGTTTTTCTTCATAGGAGATTTGATTTTGGATAAGATTGATATGTTGCATGGGAGTTGACTCAACAAAATCAAAAATTAATTCTTTATTGTCTTTTATAGTTTTAAGGCCTGACGAATTAATTTGAAAAGGCTGTAGAAGTTGTAGAAAGGGATTCCCAAGGATAACATCATTATTTAAATTCTTTCTTAAAAGACAATTGGTTGTTATACACGTCCCATTTTTACAGATACGGACATTATTTACTTTATAGTGAATATGAAGTTTATTATTAGCAGTTGCTAGGCTGAGTTTATTTTTGGTTTTTTTATAATATTTTGTTGGGACTAATCCTTCTCTAATTAAATTAACATCTGCGCCACTATCTAGTAAGCAGAGTGCTTTAATAGAGATAAATATTTTTCCTACCAACCATTTAATTGTCCAGTAAATCCGAGGACAACTGCAATTGCTGCATGTTTGTGATCATTACCGGCAGCTATGATAGTAGAAGCATATATCATCATTTGCTGGCATACTTGGATGATTTGACATTCAGATAATCCGTCTACACTCCATTTATATATTGATGAGCTTTCAAATTTAAGACCCTTTAAAGTAGCTTGTTCTTCGAATTGAAGATCAACTGGAGTCGGTCGCGGATAATAATTTCTTGTTTTAGCTGTAGTAACAATTGGTTTTTGTCTTTTAAATATTTTATTGAGTTGTAGAGAGTCTTGATGGTTTTGATCATCTTGATGCTCCTCTTGAGAATTTTCTTTAGAATCTATGGCTTCGAAATCGGAGCCAGAATTAGAATTTTTAGAAGTTGAGCCTAAAACATTTATAGATTTTTCAGCTTTTTGATCTTTATTTTCTTGAAGTTTTATGTTAGTAAAACTGTGTAATAATTGATTAATGAGTTCATCAGAAAACATTTATAGATTCTTTTCTAACTTTATATCCCTCAAGATTTCACCCTGAAAACCTAAAGTTTGTGTATTAATTACTTTTCGAGAAGAGGATGCTTCATGGATTTTGAAAATAGTTTCTACTTTATCTTCAATTCTATTGGTTTGTTGACCAATAGTATGAAGGTTGATATTTGTATAATTATTTTGTTCTAGAACATGATATAAGTCTGATTTGTAAACAAAGTCAGCTTTTCCTTTATCTCCTTGGATTTTTGCAACATCTTTTATGGGTACGGCTGAGGTGTCTTTATAAATAATTTGATGTAGGGGTGGATGTATAGATTCTTCAGTTCTTTGGGGAAAAGAACTGGTTGAAGCTATAATCCATGATGAACTTAATTTTGTTATCATATTTATGGATAAATCTTCAATATTATATCTTTTCTTCATGGCTAATTTAAGCCAATCAAAGAAATAAATGTTTCTTTCATTATCACACATATATTTATACCACTTTTCTTTTAAGAAGTCTTTATGTTCTGGAGAAATATTTTTAAAGAAAGCTTTTGTCAAAGGATGAGCGGCTAAATTCTTTTTTAACATTTTTTTTATCAATTTCAAAACTTTCAATAACATTTATATTGAAATCAGCTTCTGAGGGATTGTATGTATGAGATGGAGAAGCTTGATAAGAAGGATAAACAAGTCCTGTAGGCCTTAAATTTATATGAGGTGGTTCTTGTATGGAAGCTCCTACAATAGAAGGAGGATGAGAATAAGACTTTTTAGAGGGTTGATAAACTATAGGGGTTGTATTTCGAAAATCTGTTTGAAAATTTATTTCAACACTTTCATCTTCATGTTCAGTTATGTTTTCAATGTCTTGATTTTCTTTAGATTTTTCTGGTTGAGATTTTCTAAAAGCCATTTACCTGATAAATTAATATTATTCCATTGGATGAGTTTGGGAATATTAACTTTATTTTTTAAATTGGTTCGGAATAAGGTAGTCATACCTTTGGCTTGATTAGAATAGGCTATGCCTGGAACAACTGAATCCATGAGTTTATAATAAACTCTATAAACGAGGGCGAGATTTTGATTATGAGGATTCATATCAAAACCTTTTGTCTGGATGGCTAAAGTGAGGGCTTCATGTGCACCTGGATCTGTAAGAGAAACAGAGAAATTGGGAAAATAGTTGAAGAGAGTAAGGCCATTAGCGAAACTTAATTCAACCATTCCTATTAATGAATCACTGAATTTTTTATGTCTTGTATCTTGAACATACATGAGAGCTTCTGTTCTCAGTCCAAGTCTTGTTAGAGGCTTTAGAGCAACTTGCACCAAGCCAAAATGGAAATAATTATATGTTTTAGCATATTCGTGTATTTCTTGGGGCTTAATTAAAGAAAGATGCTGAATATTGCTAGTAATGGATTCAATTCATTTAATAGTTTTTATTTTATAACTTGATTTTAATTGAAAACTTCCCATTTTATAAACTTCATGTTTTTGAACAGTTGGAATTGTCCAGTCACAAATAACTTGATCTAAATCATCATAGCTAATTTCTTCACTATTTTTAATAGAGATGGAAAATAAGGAATTTGTTGATGAGGAAGAAGAAAGTACAAGCTTCTTAATAAGCTTAGCCATAATTTGTATTACCGAGTTATTTGAACCAAATCCACCACGAGTATCTAACGCGTTGAGGATTTACACACCAACAACACACCTTAAAACACCTTCACACGGCTTAACAACGGCGATAACAATGGCTACCTCTGCGCTCCGGGCGGAATATGATTAAAATTTCTCAATAATAACAAACACATAACTAAGTATTAAGACTTTTGACTCTCTTACTTCTGAATCAGCAATTCCTTAAACAGCAACAGTAAAGCATAACCAAAAGAAGTGAAGAAATACTCACAAAGCAACTTTATTGATAATCTAAACTGATTACAAGTGGACTTGATGACACACTCCCGGGGGCCAACTTGGCTCTGATACCAAAATGGGACGGAAGAGTGGAGGGTGTATGGGAAGAGATGGACTGGATTTTGGATAGGACTGGTTTCCAACTATTGTCTTGACAAGCTGCTGGACATGCCTCTTTATAGTAATTTCAAACTTAATTTACATTTCATTACAACTTTATTTCAAATGTGTTTACATTTCATTTACTGTATGCTGAGAAGCTGCTGCATGTAGTGTTGCTGGCGCTAGATTCCATGAGTCTGAATTGAAGCGGCAAGATGGCATACGTGTTACGTTTCCATACGGTTATGGATATGCATGTTAGCACCAATAGTGGTTATTGGATAACTTCATAGAGCAAGCCGCAATTGTTGACTTTTTCTTTGAATAAGAGCCTTTGAACCGTGGTAAGCATCTTATCTTCATGAATAAGGATGTCCTTGTTTTGTACTTTATAGATAAAGATGCTTTTTGGCAATGGTGGTGATGGAACTTTAAATAAATGCACCACGTGGTCTTCTTATGGAAGATAAGGATGCAGTAAGTATTTTACTGGAAAATAAGGATGCAGTAATTATTTCACTGGATAATAGGTGTCAATATCGGAAGCTTTATGCGGGCAAGGATTCTTTCATTTATCCATCATCTTTATCTTCATCTTTGTCTTCATCATCAGTCCAGTTATTATTCTACATTTCTCCATGAAATAATTGGGCTAATTCTTCACTAGATTTTTTAGAAATTTCAAAAGAAATATCTTTATAGGCATTGAGGATTTGATGTAATTCATTATGTCCAGATTCAGAAGGATGCTGTATAACTGTAGTTTATTTTGCAAGGTCGTCAGCAATGCAAACTACTCGCCGACCATCACACCAAACATATCTATATGTGCTTGCAAATTCAAGATGTCCTTTTAAATTGAAAAATCTTTGATATTGATCAAAGGCTGGATCATAATGCTGGAGACGCTCTAAGCTATATTCTTTTGCAACAACTTCATCAGATTCATACCATTGAGTTGGATAATTAAAAAGGAGATGTTCGTGATCATTTAAAGAATAACTGCATTTCTTGCAAATTAAATCTCCTTCTTCAAGATTCATGATGCTCCATAATTGATAAGGTTGATAAAACCGGATTTCAGATCTTTTTCCCAAGCTTGATGAAATTGTGATAAGAAGTCGTTTGCTTGTGGCTCCAAGGCTGCGACGGGCGTGGCGCACGATTGCAAGGAGCTGCTGTATTAATTCAAAATCATCTCTGGATAAAGAAAATCTTTGGACTAAGCCTTGCTCGATATAAGAGATGTCTACTGCATGTGATGGCAAGAACAACTTGGGAAAGCCATTTGCCCAGCTGATATATTGCGCTTTGAACATTAAGCGCTCCTTGATCAGACAAGAAAGAGTTTTTTCTCTTATTCTTGCAGCAATATCATCTGGGAAGGTTGTGTTAACCCTTTCCAGGAGGTTGATTCTGGATGTTTTTTCATCAGCATAAGTAGATAACAGTGCTCTTTGATGGATGTTACGACACATTAGAATTTGGGTTTCTATATCCTTGATATGGGTTACAATTTTGGATAAGGTTTTTCTAGTATTTTTTCTTTTATTGGAAAGGATAGCACTCCAACGAGCATTGATAAGTTCTTGAGAAGTGATGGATAATCCTGGATTGAAAAAAGGAATGGTCATTTGTTGGGATGTTGGTATGGAGGAAGAGCTGGATTCATAAAGAGGCACTTTGCTTTTACTAGAACTTGATGCCATAATGACAAAGGAACCCTGGATAAGAATGTGAATTGAAAATCTAGATTACATGGCAATATTTGAAATGAAGTCATCAGAGGGATGATTTATTTAATTTGAGACTGGATTTAATTATTCAAATTTTAATTATTCAAATTCAAAAATTAATTCTTTATTATTTATGATAGTTTTAAGGCCTGTAGAATCAATTTGAAAAGGCTGTAACATTTGTAGAAAAGGATTTCCAAGGATAACATCATTGTTTAAATCCTTTCCTAGAAAGAAATTTGTCTTTATGTGTATTTCATTTTTACAGACATAAACATCATTTAATTTGTATTTGATAAGGAGTTTTTTTATTAGCCGCGGCTAGATTGAGTTTATTTTTTATTTTTAGATAATATTTTCTCGGGATTAATCCATCCCTTATGACATTGACATCTGCACCACTATCAAGTAAGCACAGGGTCTTAATAGAGAATTTTTTGATCTGAATTGTGACTTGGGTTTTCCATTTTTGAAATGGATTTCTGGATAAAGAATTTATGAAATTTTTTTAACTGTCATCAAAGTTTTCTTGATTTTCAATGTCATTATAGTCTTCGTCATTTTCAATTTTTCCATTATTTTCTTGATAAGTTTTTAGTATGTGAAATTCAAGATTCTCAACTCTTTTTTTGAGGTCTTGAAATTCAATTAAGTTTTGTTTTAAAAAATGTATTTCTTGCCTTTGATTATTAATTTCTTTATGAAGGTTTGGAGTTGTCAGGTGAGGAGGAACATTTTGTTCTCCTAATCTGTCTAAAACAGTTTTAATACTAAATGGTTTAGGTAAAGTATGTATTGTAGCTTTTCCATTTTTATTGCCTTTATTTATAGTCTGGATTTTTTCAAAATATTTATTTTTTAATTCTTCATCTTTAAGATCTTTAAACATTTCTAATACCAATTCTTCTGGGGTAGAGAGCTTGTTTAAGGATAAAGAAGAAGAGGAAGATTCATACTGAATTTCACTATCAAATATTTTGCGATGACATGTATCAAAAGAATTGTCTGTATCTGATGTTACTGAGGATCCTTTTAAAATAGTTTTTAATTCCTTTTCGGTTTTAACCTTTAATTGTGGGCAATCAGGGGCTATACGGCCTTTTTCTTTGTAATTATAGAACAGTATTTCTTCTTGTTTTTGTTTATGGTAAGAAAACAACTTTATACCAACGAAAATTAGATAATGTTGGGCAGGATAAATTAATTAATTGAGTTTTTAATTTTTCTTCTACATTCATATAATTTCCAACAAAATGTTTAATTATATTGCCAATAAGCATATAAACGGAATCAGGGATCATTTGTCCTTGAGGGGTAATGATAGGATTTCCAGATGGATCTCTTTTTACTGTATTTAGAATAGCTTGTCTTTCTATGTCTGATAAATATTTTTTCCACCAGCCATTTAATTGTCCAGTAAATCCAAGGACAACTGCATTTGCTGCATGTTTGTTATCATTACCGGCAGCTATGATAGTAGAAGCATATATCATCATTGGCTGGCATACTTGGATGATTTGATATTCAGATAATCCGTCTACACTCCATTCATATATTGATGAGCTTTCAAATTTAAGACCATTTAAAGTAGCTTGTTCTTCGAATTAAAGATCAACTGGAGTCGGTCGTGGATAATAATTCTTGTTTTAGCTGTAGTAACAATTGGTTTTTGTCTTTTAAATATTTTGTTAAGTTGAAGGGATTCTTGATGGTTTTGATCATCTTGATGTTCCTCTTGAGAATTTTCTTTAGAATCTATGTATGGCTTCGGAATCAGAGACAGAATTAGAGTGTTTAGAAGTTGAGCCTAAAACATTTATAGATTTTTCAGCTTTTTGATCCTGATTTTCTTGAAGTTTTATGTTAGTAAAACTGTGTGATAATTGATTAATGAGTTCATCAGAAAATTTTAAAGGTTTCTTTTCTAACTTTATATCCCTCAGGATTTCACCCTGAAAACCTAAAGTTTGTGTATTAATTACTTTTCGAGAAGAGGATGCTTCATGGATTTTGAAAATAGTTTCTACTTTATCTTCAATTCTATTGGTTTGTTGACCAATAGTATGAAGGTTGATATTTGTATAATTATTTTGTTCTAGAACATGATATAAGTCTGATTTGTAAACAAAGTCAGCTTTTCCTTTATCTCCTTGGATTTTTGCAACATCTTTTATGGGTACGGCTGAGGTGTCTTTATAAATAATTTGATGTAGGGGTGGATGTATAGATTCTTCAGTTCTTTTGGGAAAAGAACTGGTTGAAGCTATAATCCATGATGAACTTAATTTTGTTATCATATTTATGGATAAATCTTCAATATTATATCTTTTCTTCATGGCTAATTTAAGCCAATCAAAGAAATAAATGTTTCTTTCATTATCACACATATATTTATACCACTTTTCTTTTAAGAAGTCTTTATGTTCTGGAGAAATATTTTTAAAGAAAGCTTTTGTCAAAGGATGAGCGGCTAAATTCTTTTTAACATTTCTTTATCAATTTCAAAACTTTCAATAACATTTATATTGAAATCAGCTTCTGAGGGATTGTATGTATGAGATGGAGAAGCTTGATAAGAAGGATAAACAAGTCCTGTAGGCCTCAAATTTATATGAGGTGGTTCTTGTATGGAAGCTCCTACAATAGAAGGAGGATGAGAATAAGACTTTTTAGAAGGTTGATAAACGGTAGGAGTTGTATTTCGAGAATCTGTTTGGAAATTTATTTCAACGCTTCCATCTTCATGTTCGATTATGTTTTCAATGTCTTGATTTTCTTTAGGTTTTTCTGGTTAAGCATTTTTTAAAAGCTATTTACCGGATAAATTAATATCATTCCATTGGATGAGTTTGGGAATATTAACTTTATTTTTTAAATTGGTTTGGAATAAGGTAGTCATACCTTTTGCTTGATTTGAATAGGCTATGCCCGGAACAACTGAATTCATAAGTTTATAATAAACTCTATAAACGAGGGAGAGATTTTGATTATGAGGATTCATATCAAAACCTTTTGTCTGTATGGCTAAAGTGAGGGCTTCATGTGCACCTGGATCTGTAAGAAAAACAGAGAAATTGGGAAAACAGTTGAAGAAAGTAGGGCCATCAACCAAACTTGATTCAACCATTCCTATTAATGAATCACTGAATTTTTTATGTCTTGTATCTTGAACATACATGAGAGCTTCTGTTCTCAGTCCAAGTCTTGTTAGAGGCTTTAGAGCAACTTGCACCAAGCCAAAATGGATATAATTATATGTTTTAGCAAATTCTTGTATTTCTTGGGGCTTAATTAAAGAAAAATGCTGAATATGGCTAGTAATGGATTCAGTTCGTTCAATAGCTTTTATTTTATAACTTGATTTTAATTGAAAACTTCCCATTTTATAAACTTCATGTTTTTGAACAGTTGGAATTGTCCAGTCACAAATAACTTGATCTAAATCATCATTGCTAATTTCTTCACTGTTTTCAATAGACATGGAAGATAAGGAATTTGATGATGAGAAAGAAGAAAGTACAAGCTTCTTAATAAGCTTAGCCATAATTTGTATTATCGAGCTATTTTAACCAAATCCACCACGAGTATCTAACGCTTTGAGGATTTACACACCAACAACACGCCTTAAAACACCTTCACACGGCTTAACAACGGCGATAACAATGGCTACCACTGTGCTCCGGGCGGAATATGATTAAAATTTCTCAATAACAACAAACACACAACTAAGTATTAAGACTTTTGACTCTCTTACTTCTGAATCAGCAATTCCTTAAGCAGCAACAGGAAAGCATAACAAAATAAGTGAAGAAATACTCAGAAAGCAACTTTATTGATAATCAAAACTGATTACAAGTGGACTTGCTGACACACTCCCGGCGGCCAACTTGGCTTTGATACCAAAATGGGACGGAAGGGTGGAGGGTGTATGGGAAGAGATGGATGAACTGAATTTTTGGACTGGTTTCCAATTGTTGCCTTGACAAGCAGCTGGACATGTCTATTTATAATATGTTCAAACTGAATTTACATTTCATTACAACTTAATTTCGTCTGTGTATACATTTCATTTACTGTATACTGGTAAGCTGCTGCATGTGGCTGGATTCCATGTGTCTGGATTGAATCGTCAAGATGGCATACGTGTTACGTTTCTGTACTGGTATGGATATACATGTTATCACCAGTAGAGATCCAAACTTGTTTTTATTGGATAACCTTTTTGATGCATAGTAGCAAGCCGAATTTGTTGACTTTTTCTTTTTCGAAGAACCTGTGAACCGTGGTAAGCTTGTCATCTTCATGAATAGGGATGTCCTTGTTTTGTACTTTCTAGATAAAGACGCTTTATGGCAATGGTGGTGATGGAAATTTAGATAAGTGTACCACGTGACTACGTGGTCTTCTTCTGGAAGCTTTGTGATAAGGATGGAGTCATTATTTCACTAGATAACAAGTGTCAATATCGGAAGCTTTATTCGGGCACGGATTCTTTCATTTATTTATCCTCTTTATCTTCATTTTTATCTTCATCAGTCCAGTTATTATTTTGCATTTCTCCATGAAATAACTGGATTAATGCTTCACGAGACTTTTCAGTAATGTCAAAAGAAATATCTTCATAGGCATTGAGGATTTGATTTAATTCATTATGTCCAGATTTAGAAGGATGCAGTATGATTGTAGTTTGTTCTGCAAGGTCATCAGCAATGCAAACTACTCGCCGACCGTCACACCAAACATATCGATATGTGCTTGCAAATTCAAGATGTCCTTTTAGATTGTGAAATCTTTTATACTGATCAGAGGCTGGATCATATTGCTGGAGACGTTCTAGGCTATGCTCTTGTAACAACTTCATGATATTCATACCATTGAGGTGGATAATTAAAAAGAAGATGTTCATGATCATGTAAAGAAGAACTGCAATAACATTTATATTGAAAAGGATGAGCAGCTAGATTATTTTTTAACATTTCTTTATCAATTTCAAAACTTTCAATAACATTTAGATTGAAATCTGCTTCTGAGGGATTATATTTATGAGATGGAGAAGCTTGATAAGAAGGATAAACAAGTCCTGTAGGCCTTAAATTTATATGAGGTGGTTCGTGTATGGAAGATCCTACAACAGAAGGAGGATGAGAATAAGACTTTTTAGAGGGTTGATAAACTGTAGGAGTTGTATTTCGAAAATCTGTTTGGAAATTTATTTCAACACTTTCATCTTCATGTTCAATTATGTTTTCAATGTCTTGATTTTCTTTAGGTTTTTTTGGTTGAGCATTTTCTAAAAGCCATTTATCGAATAAATTAATATCATTTATTTGATAACTTGATTTTAATTGAAAACTTCCCATTTTATAAACTTCATGTTTTTGAACAGTTGGAATTGTCCAGTCACAAATAACTTGATCTAAATCATCATAGCTAATTTCTTCACTATTTTTAATAGACATGGAAGATAAGGAATTTGATGATGAGGAAGAAGAAAGTACAATCTTCTTAATAAGCATAGCCATAATTTGTATTACCGAGTTCTTTTAACCAAATCCACCACGAGTACTTAATGCTTTGAGGATTTACACACCAACAACACGCCTTAAAACGCTTTCACACGGCTAACAACGACGATAACAATGGCTACCTTTGCACTCCGGGCGGAATATGATTAAAATTTCTCAATAATAACAAACACACAACTAAGTATTAAGACTTTTGACTCTCTTACTTCTGAATCAGCAATTCCTTAAGCAACAACAGTAAAGCACAACATAACCAAAATAAGTGAAGAAATACTCACAAAGCAACTTTATTGATAATCAAAGTTGATTACAGGTGGACTTGATGTCACACTCCCGGGGGCCAACTTGGCTCTGATACCAAAATGGGATGGAAGGGCGGAGGGTGTATGGGAAGAGATGGATGGACTGAATTTTTGGACTGGTTTCCAACTGTTGCCTTGACAAGCAGCTGGACATGTCTATTTATAGTATGTTCAAACTGAATTTACATTTCATTACAACATAATTTCGTCTGTGTATACATTTCATTTACTGGATGCTGGTAAGCTGCTGCATGTGGTATTATTGCTGGATTCCAGGTGTCTGGATTGAATCGTCAAGATGGCATACGTGTTACGTTTCCGTACTGGTATGGATATACATTGTAGCACCAGTAGAGATCCAAACTTGTTTTTCTTGGATAACCTTTTTGATGCATAGTAACAAGCCACATTTGTTAACTTTTTCTTTTTCAAAGAACCTTTGAACCATGGTTAGCTTCTCATCTTCATGAATAGGAATGTCCTTGTTTCACACTTTCTAGATAAAGACGCTTTAGGTCAATGGTGGTGATGGAAGTTTAGATAAGTGCACCACGTGACTACGTGGCCTTCTTCTAGAAGCTTGGTGATAAGGATGCAGTAATTATTTCACTGGATAACAGGTGTCAATATCGGAAGCTTTATTCAGGCATGAATTCTTTCATTTATTCATCCTCTTTATCTTCATCTTTATCTTCATCAGTCTAGTTATTATTTTGCATTTCTCCATGAAATAACTCGATTAATGCTTCACGAGAATTTTCAGAAATGTCAAAAGAAATATCTTCATAAGCGTTGAGGATTTGATTTAATTCATTATGTCCAGATTTAGAAGGATGTTGTATGACTGTAGTTTGTTCTGCAAGGTCGTTAGCAATGCAAACTACTCGCCGACCATCACACCAAACATATCAATATGTGCTTGCAAATTCAAGATGTCCTCTTAGATTGAGAAATCTTTAATACTGATCAGAGGCTGGATCATATTGCTGGTGACGTTCTAGGCTATTTGCTCTTGTAGCAACTTCATTAGATTCATACCATTGAGGTGGATAATTAAAAAGAAGATATTCGTGATCATGTAAAGAAGAACTACATTTCTTGCAAATTAAATCTCCTTCTTTAAACTACATGATGCTCCATAATTGATAAGGCTGATAAAACCGTATTTCAGCTTTTTCTCCGAAACTTGATGAAATTGTGATAAGAAGTTGTCTGTTTGTGACTCCAAGACTGCGAAGGGCATGGCGCACAATTGCAGGGAGCTGCTGTATTAATTCAAAATCATCTCTGGTTAAAGAAAATCTTTGGACTAGGCCTTGCTTGATATAAGAGATGTCTACTGCATGTGATGGCAGGAACAACTTGGGAAAACCAGTTACCCAACTGATATATTGCACTTTGAACATTAAGCGCTCCTTGATCTGACAAGAAAGAGTTTTTTCTCTTATCCTTGTAGCAAGATCATCTGAAAGGGTTGTGTTAACCTTTTCCAAGAGTTTGATTTTGGATGTTTTTTCATCAGCATAAGTAGATAACAGTGCTCTTTGATGGATGTTATGACACATTAGAATTTGGGTTTCTAAATCCTTGATATGGGTTACAATTTTGGATAAGGTTTTTCTAGTATTTTTTCTTTTGTTAGAAAGGATAGCACTCCGATGGGCATTGATAAGTTCTTAAGAGGTGATGGACACTCCTAGATTGAAAAAAGGAATGGATATTTGTTGGGATGTTGGTCTGGAGGAAGCGCTGGATTCAAGAAGAGGGGCTTTGCTTTTACTAGAGCTTGATGCCATAATGACAAAGGAACCTTGGATAAGAATGTGAACTAAAACTGAAAATCTGGATTAGATGGCAAAATTTGAAATGAAGTCATCAGAGGGATGATGTATTTTATTTGTGACTGGATTTAATTATTCAAATTCAAAAATTAATTCTTTATTATTTATGATAGTTTTAAGGCCTGTAGAATCAATTTAAAAATGCTGTAACATTTGTAGAAAAGGATTTCCGAGGATAACATCATTGTTTAAATCCTTTCCTAGAAAGAAATTTGTCTTTATGTGTATTTCATTTTTACAGACATAAACATCATTTAATTTGTATTTGATAAGGAGTTTGTTATTAGCTGTAGCTAGATTGAGTTTATTTTTTGTTTTTAGATAATATTTTCTCGGGATTAATCCTTCTCTTATGACATTGACATCTGCGCCACTATCAAGTAAGCACAGGGTCTTAATAGAGAATTTTTTGATCTGAATTGTGACTTGGGTTTTCCATTATTGAAATGGATTTCTGGATAAAGAATTTATTAAATTTTTTAAACTATCATCAAAGTTTTCTTGATTTTTAATGTCATTGTAGTCTTCGTCATTTTCAATTTTTCCATTATTTTCTTGATAAGTTTTTTGTATGTGAAATTCAAGATTCTCAACTCTTTGTTTGAGGTCTTGAAGTTCAATTAAGTTTTATTTTATGAAATTTATTTTTTGCCTTTGATTATTAATTTCTTTATGAAGGTCTGGAATTGTCAGGTGTGGAGGAACATTTTGTTCTCTTAATCTGTCTAAAACAGTTTTAATACTAAACTGTTCAAGTAAAGTATGTATTGTAGCTTTTCCTTTTTTATTGCCTTTATTTATAGTCTGGATTTTTTCAAAATATTTATTTTTTAATTCTTCATCTTTAAGATCTCTAAACATTTCTAATACAATTCTCCTGGGGCAGAAAGCATATTTAAGGATAAAGAAGAAGAGGTAGATTCATACTGAATTTCACTATCAAATATTTTGCAATGACATGTATCGGAAGAATTGTCTGTATTTGATGTTACTGAGGATCCTTTTAAAATAGTTTTTAATTCTTTTTCGGTTTTAACCTTTAGTTGTGGGCAATCAAGGGCTATATGGCCTTTTTCTTTGCAATTATAGCACTGTATTTCTTTTTGTTTTTGTTTATGATATGAAGAAGATGGTTTTTCTTTTGTAAAAGATTTGTTTGTTTCTTTATAAGGATTGCGATGAAAGGATTTTTTATGATATCTTCGTACAGGCATATAATATCGTGCTGTTGCAAATTGTTTAGATTTTTTTTGTTGGTAATTTCTTTTTAAATTGTTCTTTTTCTTTTGGCTCGAAGGACTAATTAATGGCTCCATGCTAAATTGATAACGGAAATCACTAAGTTCATATTTACTGATTCTTTTTTTATTTTCAATTTGCCGTTTGAGTTAGATTTCATTACACAATGAAAATCCAACTTTATTAATTTTTTGGATTAAATCTCCATATGTATACATAGCATAACTCAAATTTCCATAATTTTCGGATATCAATTCTTCTCTAACCTTTTCTGCAAAAAGTTTACGAAGACCTGATATAAATTTTTCCTTCCAGAATTCTGAATTGCTTGAATCAATTGTATAAAGTTTAGATAAGGAAACATCTTTATACCAACGAAAATCATATAATGTTGGGCATGATAAATTAATTAATTGAGTTTTTAATTTTTCAACATTTCTTTATCAATTTCAAAACTTTCAATAACATTTATATTGAAATCAACTTCTGAGGGATTGTATGTATGAGATGGAGAAGCTTGATAAGAAGGATAAACAAGTCCTGTAGGCCTTAAATTTATATGAGGTGGTTCCTGTATGGAAGCTCCTACAACAAAAAGAGGATAAGAATAAGACTTTTTCGAGGGTTGATAAACTGTAGGGGTTGTATTTCGAAAATCTGTTTGGAAATTTATTTCAACACTTCCATCTTCATGTTCAATTATGTTTTCAATGTCTTGATTTTCTTTAGGTTTTTTTGGTTGAGCATTTTCTAAAAGCCATTTACAGGATAAATTAATATCATTCCATTGGATGAGTTTGGGAATATTAACTTTATTTTTTAAATTGGTTTGGAATAAGGTAGCCATACCTCTGGCTTGATTAGAATAGGCTATGCCTGGAACAACTGAATTCATCAGTTTATAATAAACTCTATAAACGAGGGCGAGATTTTGATTATGAGGATTCATATCAAAACCTTTTGTCTGGATGGCTAAAGTGAGGGCTTCATGTGCACCTGGATCTGTGAGAGAAACAGAGAAATTGGGAAAACAGTTGAAGAAAGTAAGGCCATTAGCCAAACTTGATTCAACCATTCCTATTAATGAATCACTGAATTTTTTATGTCTTGTATCTTGAACATACATGAGAGCTTCTGTTCTCAGTCCAGGTCTTGTTAAAGGCTTTAGAGCAACTTGCACCAAGCCAAAATGTATATAATTATATGTTTTCTCATATTCTTTTATTTCATGAAGCTTAATTAAAGAAAGATGCTGAATATTACTAGTAATGGATTCAGTTCGTTCAATAGTTTTTATTTTATAACCTGATTTTAATTGAAAACTTCCCATTTTATAAACTTCATGTTTTTGAACAGTTGGAATTGTCCAGTCACAAATAACTTGATCTAAATCATCATAGCTAATTTCTTCACTATTTTTAATAGACATGGAAGATAAGGAATTTGATGATGAGGAAGAAGAAAGTACAAGCTTCTTAATAAGCTTAGCCCTAATGTGTATTACCGAGTTATTTTAACCAAATCCACCGCGAGTATCTAACGCTTTGAGGAATTACACACCAACAACACGCCTTAAAACGCCTTCACACGTCTTAACAATGGCGATAACAATGGCTACCTCTACGCTCCGGGCGGAATATGATTAAAATTTCTCAATAATAACAAACACACAACTAAGTATTAAGACTTTTGACTCTCTTACTTCTGAATCAACAATTCCTTAAACAACAACAGTAAAGCACAACATAACCAAAATAAGTGAAGAAATACTCACAAAGCAACTTTATTGATAATCAAAACTGATTACAAGTGGACCTGATGATACACTCCCGGGGGCCAACTTGGCTCTGATACCAAATTCGGACGGAAGTGTGGAGGGTGTATGGGAAGAGATGGATGGACTGAATTTTTGGACTGGTTTCCAACTGTTGCCTTGACAAGCAGCTGGACATGTTTATTTATAGTATGTTCAAACTGAATTTACATTTCATTACAACATAATTTCGTCTGTGTATACATTTCATTTACTGTATGCTGGTAAGCTGCTACATGTGGCTAGATTCCATGTGTCTAGATTGAATCGTCAAGACGGCATACGTGTTACGTTTCCATACTGGTATGGATATACATGTTATCACCAGTAGAGATCCAAACTTGTTTTTATTGGATAACCTTTTTGATGCATAGTAGCGAGCCGCATTTGTTGACCTTTTCATTTTCAAAGAAACTTTGAATCGTGGTAAGCTTCTCATCTTCATGAATAGGGATGTCCTTGTTTTGTGCTTTCTAGATAAAGACGCTTTATGGCAATGGTGGTGATGGAAATTTAGATAAGTGTACCACGTGACTACGTGGTCTTGTACCGGAAGCTTTGTGATAAGGATGGAGTCATTATTTCACTGGATAACAGGTGTCAATATCAGAAGCTTTATTCGGGCTCAGATTCTTTCATTTATTCATCCTATTTATCTTCATCCTTATCTTCATCAGTCCAGTTATTATTTTGCATTTCTCCATGAAATAACTGGATTAATGCTTCACGAGACTTTTCAGTAATGTCAAAAGAAATATCTTCATAGGCATTGAGGATTTGATTTAATTCATTATGTCCAGATTTAGGAGGATGCTGTATGACTGTAGTTCGTTCTGCAAGGTCGTCAGCACTGCAAACCACTCGCTGACCGTCACACCGAACATATTGATATGTGCTTGCAAATTCGAGATGTCCTCTTAGATTGAGAAATCTTTGATACTGATCAGAGGTTGGATCATATTGCTGGAGACATTCTAGGCTATATGCTCCTGTAGCAATTTTAGGAGATTCATACCATTGAGGTGGATGATTAAAAAGAAGATGTTCGTGATCATGTAAAGAAGAACTGCATTTCTTGCAAATTAAATCTCCTTCTTCAAACTGCATGATGCTCCATAATTGATAAGGCTGATAAAACCGTATTTCAGATCTTTCTCCCAAACTTGATGAAATTGTGATAAGAAGCGGTCTGTTTGTGACTCCAAGACTGCAAAGGGCATGGCGCACAATTGCAGGGAGCTGTTGTATTAATTCAAAATCATCTCTGGATAAAGAAAATCTTTGGAATAGGCCTTGCTCGATATAAGAGATGTCTACTGCATGTGATGGCAGGAATAACTTGGGAAAACCAGTTGCCCAGCTGATATATTGCGCTTTGAACATTAAGCGCTCCTTGATCTGACAAAAAAGAGTTTTTTCTCTTATCCTTGCAGCAAGATCATCTGGAAAGGTTGTGCTAACCTTTTCCGAAAGGTTGTGCTAACCTTTTCCAGAAGGTTGATTCTAGACGTTTTTTCATCAGCATAAGTAGATAACAATGCTCTTTGATGGAGGTTATGGCATATGAGAATTTGGCTTTCTAAATCCTTAATATGGTTTGCAAGTTTGGATAGGGTTTTCTAGTATTTGTTCTTTTGTCGGAAAGGATGGCACTCCAATGAGCATTGATAAGGTCTTGAGAAGTGATAGATAATCCTGGATTGAAAAAAGGAATGGTCATTTGTTGGGATGTTGGTCTGGAGGAAGAGCTGGATTCAAGAAGAGGGGCTTTGTTTTTGCTAGAACTTGATGCCATAATGACAAAGGAACCCTAGAGAAGAATGTGATCTTAAAACTGAAATCTGGATTACATGGCAATATTTGAAATGAAGTCATCAGAGGGATGATTGATTTTATTTGAGACTGGATTTAATTATTCAAATTCAAAAATTAATTCTTTATTATTTAAGACAGTTTTAAGGCTTGTAGAATCAATTTGAAACGGCTGTAACATTTGTAGAAATGGATTTTAAGGATAACATCATTGTTTAAATCCTTTCCTAGAAAGAAATTTGTCTTTATGTGTATTTCGTTTTTACAGACATAAACATCATTTAATTTGTATTTGATAAGGAGTTTTTTATTAGCCGTAGTTTTGTTTTACAGACATAAACATCATTTATTTGTTCAAGATTCTCAACTCTTTGTTTGAGCTCTTGAAGTTCAATTAAGTTTTGTTTTAAGAAATTTATTTTTTGCCTTTGATTATTAATTTCTTTATGAAGGTCTGGAATTGTCAGGTGAGGAGGAACATTTTGTTCTCGTTATCTGTCTAGTACAGTTTTAATGCTAAATTGTTCAGGGAGAGTATGTATGGTAGCTTTTCCTTTTTTTATTGCCTTTATTTATGGTCTGGATTTTTTCAAAATATTTATTTTTTAAGTTTTCATCTTTAAGATCTTTAAACATTTCTAATACCAATTCTTCTGAGGCAGAAAGTATGTTTAAAGATAAAGAAGAAGAGGCAAACTCATACTGAATTTCACTATCAAATATTTTGCAATGACATGTATCAGAAGAATTGTCTGTACCTAATGTTACTGAGGATCCGTTTAAAATAGTTTTTAATTCTTTTTCGGTTTTAACCTTTAATTGTGGGCAATAAGGGGTTATATGGACTTTTTTTTTGCAATTATAGCACTGTATTTCTTTTTGTTTTTGTTTGGGGTAGGAAGAAGATGGTTTTTTTTTTGTATAAGATTTGTTTGATTCTTTATAAGGATTTCGATGAAAGGATTTTTTATGATATCTTCTTGAGGGCATGTAATATCCTGGTGTTGAAAATTGTTTAGATTTTCTTTTTTGATAATTTCTAGTTATATTTTGCTTTTTCTTTTGGCTTGAAGGACTAATTATTGTGTCCATACCAAATTGATAACAGAAATCACCAAGTTCATATTTACTGATTCTTTTTTGATTTTCAATTTGCCGTTTGAGTTTGATCTCATTACATAATGAAAAGCCAACTTTATTAATTTTTTGGATTAGATTTCCATAGGTATACATGGCATAATTCAAATTTCCATAATTTTCAGATATCAATTCTTCTCTAACCTTTTCTGCAAAAAGTTTAGGAAGTCCTGATATAAATTTTTCTTTCAAGGATTCTGAATTGCTTAAATCAATTGTATAAAGTTTTGATAAGAAAACATCTTTATACCAATGAAAATCAGATAATGTTGGGCATGATAAATTAATTAATTGAGTTTTTAATTTTTCTTCTACATTCATATAATTTCCAACAAAATGTTTAATTATATTGCTAATAAGCATATAAACGGAATCAGGGATCATTTGTCCTTGAGGGGTAATGATAGGATTTCCGGATGAATCTCTTTTTACTGCATTTATAATAGCTTGTCTTTCTATATCTGATAAATATTTTTCCCACCAGCCATTTAATTATCTAGTAAATCCAAGAACAACTGCATTTGCTGCATGTTTGTGATCATTACCAGCAGCTATGATAATAGAAGCATATATCATCATTTGCTGGCATACTTGGATGATTTGATATTCAGATAATCTGTCTACATTCCATCCATATATTGATGAGCTTTCAAATTTAAGACCATTTAAAGTAGCTTGTTCTTCGAATTGAAGATCAACTGGAGTCGGTCGTGGATAATAATTTCTTGTTTTAGCTGTAGTAACAATTGGTTTTTGTCTTTTAAATATTTTATTGAGTTGTAGAGAGTCTTGATGGTTTTGATCGTCTTGATGGTTTTGATGGTTTTGATCATCTTGATGTTCTTCTTGAGAATTTTCTTCAAAATTTATGGCTTTGGAATCAGAGCCAAAATTAGAGTTTTTAGAAGTTGAGCCTAAAACATTTATAGATTTTTCAACTTTTTGATCTTTATTTTCTTGAAGTTTTATGTTAGTAAAACTGTGTAATAATTGATTAATGAGTTCATCAGAAAATGTCAAAGGTTTCTTTTCCAACTTTATATCCCTTAGGATTTCACCTTGAAAACCTAAAGTTTGTGTCTTAATTACTTTTTGAGAAGAGGATGCTTCATGGATTTTGAAAATAGATTCTACTTTATCTTCAACTCTATTAGTTTGTTGACCAATAGCATGAAGGTTGATATTTGTATAATTATTTTGTTCTAGAACATGACATAAGTCTGATTCGTAAACAAAGTCAGATTTTCCTTTATCTCCTTGGATTTTTGCAGCATCTTTTATGGGTACAGCTGAGGTGTCTTTATAAATAATTTCATGTAGGGGTAGATGTATAGATTCTTCAGTTCTTTAGGGAGAAGAACTGGTTGAAGCTATAATCCATGATAAACTAAATTTTGTTATCATATTTATGGATAAATCTTCAATATTATTTCTTTTCTTCATGGCTAATTAAAGCCAATCAAAGAAATAAATGTTTCTTTCATTATCACACATATATTTATACCACTTTTCTTTTAAGAAGTCTTTATGTTCTGGAGAAATATTTTTAAAGAAAGCTTTTGTTAAAGGCTTTAGAGCAACTTGCACCAAGGCAAAATGGATATAATTATATGTTTTAGCATATTCTTTTATTTCATGGGGCTTAATTAAAGAAAGATGCTGAATATTACTAGTAATGTATTCAGTTTGTTTAATAGTTTTTATTTTATAACTTGATTTTAATTGAAAACTTCTCACTTTATAAACTTCATGTTTTTGAACAGTTGGAATTGTCTAGTCACAAATAACTTGATCTAAATCATCATAGCTAATTTCTTCACTATTTTTAATAAATATGGAAGATAAAGAATTTGATGATGAGGAAGAAGAAAGTACAAGCTTCTTAATAAGCTTAGCCCTAATGTGTATTACCGAGTTATTTTAACCAAATCCACCGCGAGTATCTAACGCTTTGAGGAATTACACACCAACAACACGCCTTAAAACGCCTTCACACGACTTAACAACGGCAATAACAATGGCTACCACTGCGCTCCGGGCGAAATATGATTAAAATTTCTCAATAATAACAAACACACAACTAAGTATTAAGACTTTTGACTCTCTTACTTCTAAATCAACAATTCCTTAAACAACAATAGTAAAGCACAACATAACCAAAATAAGTGAAGAAATACTCACAAAGCAACTTTATTTATTATCAAAACGGATTACAAGTGTACTTGATGACACACTCCCGGGGGCCACCTTGGCTCTGATACCAAAATGGGACGGAAGGGTGGAGCGTGTATGGGAAGAGAAGGATGGACCGAATTTTTGGACTGGTTTCCAACTGTTGGATTTACATATAGCCGGATGTGTCTATTTATAGTAACTCTAAACTGAGTTTACATTTCGTTTCACTTGGATTGCTTTTGCATTTACATTTCATTTGCTATTCATGCTCACGCTGAATTTCATGTTCGAAACTGTAGGGCTGCTTGCATGATTCTCCTTGTCTGCTGTAGAATATCATGGTACTACATGTGGCATGACCTTGAAGTATATCTTTACAAGCTTTTGACACGTGTTTTCGTGTTAGCATCGGAGATGAAATGTTTTTGTCTTCATACTTGATAATTGTCCCATATCTTGTACTTTATTCAGCTTTTACTTTTTATTTTATACAAAAGGAGCTTTTGATGTTGGCTTTAGCCACTTTTGTTGGCTTTTGGGTACTTGTTTTTTAATGATTTCTAAAGTCGGGATGAAAAGTGCCGATAAGTCCTGAGACAACACGTGGTTGCTTTTGCCGGCATCACGTGGCCTTCGTCTCAGGCACGGGACCTTGCTTGATAAGGATGCATTGAACAACTATTCTTCAGGATGACTGTTAGAGATCTTCATAATTGCACCAAGATACTTTGTGGAAAATTGAGTGTGGAAAAGTGAGTGGCATTGAACTGCATATGTCTGGAGGAAAGGAAGCTTTATTCTTGCAAGGATGTTGTCATCTCTACATCATTTTCTACTTCATTATTCCAGTTATTATTTCGTATTTCACCATAAAATAACTGGATTAATTCTTCACAAGAGTTTTCTGAAATTTCAAAAGAAATATCTTCATAGGCATTGAGGAATTGATTTAATTTATTATGTCCAGATTTAGACGGATGCTGTATAACTGTAGTTTGTTCTGCAAGGTTGTCAGCAATACAGACTACTCTCCAACCGTCACACCAAACATATTTATATGTGCTTGCAAATTCGAGATGTCCTCTTAAATTGAGAAATCGTTGATATTGATCAGAGGCTGGATCATAATGCTGGAGACGTTCTAAGCTATATTCCCTTATAGCAACTTCATGAGATTCATACCACTGCGGCGGATAATTAAACAGGAGATGTTCGTAATCATTTAAAGAGGGAATGAATTTCTTGCAAATTAAATCTCCATCTTCAAAATTCATGATGCTCCATAATTGATAAGGTTGATAAAACCGGATTTCAGATCTTTCTCCCGAACCTGATGAAATTATGATGAAAAGTTGTCTGTTTGTGACTCCAAGGCTGCGAAGGGCATGGCGCACAATTGCAGTGAGCTGTTGTATTAATTCAAAATCATTTCTGGATAAAGAAAATCTTTGGACTAAGCCATGTTCGATATAGGAGATGTCATCTTCATGTGATGGCAGGAACAACTTGGGAAAGCCAGTTGCCCAGCTGATAAATTGAGCTCTGTGCATTAAGCGCTCTTTGATCTGACAAGAAAGAGTTTTTTCTCTTATTCTTGCAGCAATATCATCTGGAAGGGTTGTGTTAACCTTTTCCAAGAGCTTGATTCTGGATGTTTTTTCATCAGCATAAGTAGATAACAGTGCTCTTTGATGGAGGTTATGGCATATGAGAATTTGGCTTTCTAAATCCTATATATGGTTTGCAAGTTTGGATAGGGTTTTTCTAGTATTTGTTCTTTTATCGAAAAGGATGACACTCCAATGAGCATTGATAAGGTCTTGAGAAGTGATAGATAATCCTGGATTGAAAAACGGGATGGTCATTTGTTGGGATGTCGGTATGGCGGAAGAGCTGGATTCATGAAGAGGGGCTTTGCTTTTGCAAGAACTTGATGCCATAGTGACAAAGAGACCCTGGATAAGGAGTTGAACTAAAAATCTGGATATGGGATTAAATGGAAAAATTTGAAATGAAGTCATCAGAGAAATAATTTATTTTATTTGAGATTGGATATTTGATTATTCGAATTCAAAAATTAATTCTTTATTATTTATGACAGTTTTAAGGCCTGTTGAATCAATTTGAAAAGTCTGTAAAATTTGTAAAAAAGGATTTCCAGGGATAACATCAATGTTTAAATCCTTTCCTAGAAAGAAATTTGTCTTGATGTGTATTTCATTTTTACAGACATAAACATCATTTAATTTGTATTTGATAAGGAGTTTTTTATTAGTCGTAGCTAGATTGAGTTTATTTTTTGTTGTTAGATAATATTTTCTCGAGATTAATCCTTCCCTTATGACATTGACATCTGCGCCACTATCAAGTAAGCACAGGGTCTTAATAGAGAATTTTTTTATCTGAATTGTGACTTGGGTTTTCCATTTTTGAAATGGATTTTTGGATAAAGAATTTATGAAAATTTTTAAACTGTCATCAATGTTTTCTTGATTTTCAATGTCATTATAGTCTTCGTCATTTTCAATTTTTCCATTATTTTCTTGATAAGTTTTTAGTATGTGAAATTCAAGATTCTCAACTCTTTGTTTGAGGTCTTGAAGTTCAATTAAGTTTTGTTTCAAGAAATTTATTTCTTGCCTTTGATTATTAATTTCTTTATGAAGGTCTAGAATTGACAAGTGAGGAGGAACATTTTGCTCTCTTAATCTGTCTAAGACAATTTTAATGCTAAATTGTTCAAGTAAAGTATTTATGTTAGTAGCTTTTCCTTTTTTTTTGCCTTTATTTATGGTCTGTATTTTTTCAAAGTATTTATTTTTTAATTCTTCACCTTTAAGATCTTTAAACATTTCTAGCACCAATTCTTCAGGGGCAGAGAGCATGTTTAAGGATAAAGAAGAAGAAGCAGATTCATACTGAATTTCACTATCAAATATTTTGCTATGACATGTATCAAAAGAATGAGAAAAAGAATTGTCTGTATCAGATGTTTCTGAGGGTCCTTTTAAAATAGTTTTGAGTTCTTTTTCTGTTTTAACTTTTAGTTTTGGGCAATCAGGGGCTATATGGCCTTTTTCTTTGCAATTATAGCACTATATTTCTTTTTGTTTTTGTTTAGGGTAGGAAGAAGGTGCATTTCCTTTCGTATAAAATTTGTTTGATTCTTTATAAAGATTTCGATGAAAGGATTTTTTATGATATCTTCTTAAGGGCATGTAATATCGTGGTGTTGAAAATTGTTTAGATTTTCTTTTTTGATAATTTCTATTCAAATTTTGCTTTTTCTTTTGGCTTGAAGGACTAATTAATGTTTCCAAGCCAAATTGATAATAGAAATCACCAAGTTCATATTTACTGATTCTTTTTTTATTTTCAATTTGCAGTTTGAGTTTGATCTCATTGTAATGAAAAGCCAACTTTAATAATTTTTTGGATTAGATCTCCATATGTATACATGGCATAATTCAAATTTCCATAGTTTTCAGATATCAATTCTTCTCTAACCTTTTCTGCAAAAAGTTTAGGAAGTCCTAATATAAATTTTTCTTTCAAGAATTATGAATTGCTTGAATCAATTGTATAAAGTTTTGATAAGAAAACATCTTTATACCAACGAAAATCAGATAATGTTGGGCATGATAAATTAATTAATTGAGTTTTTAATTTTTCTTCTACATTCGTAAAATTTCCAACAAAATATTTAATTATATTGCTAATAAGCATATAAATGGAATCAGGGATCATTTGTCCTTGAGGGGTAATGATAGGATTTCCAAATGGATATCTTTTTACTGCATTTAGAATAGCTTGTCTTTCTATATCTGATAAATATTTTTCCCACCAGCCATTTAATTGACCAGTAAATCCAAGGACAACTGCATTTGCTGCATGTTTGTGATCATTACCGGCAGCTATGATAGTAGAAGCATATGTCATCATTTGCTGGCATAGTTGGATGATTTGATATTCTGATAATCCGTCTACACTCCATTCATATATTGATGAGCTTTCAAATTTAAGACCATTTAAAGTAGCTTGTTCTTCGAATTGAAGATCAACTGGAGTCGGTCGTAGATAATAATTTCTTGTTTTAGCTGTAGTAACAATTGGTTTTTGTCTTTTAAATATTTTATTGAGTTAAAGGGATTTTTGATGGTTTTGATCATCTTGATGTTCCTCTTGAGAATTTTCTTCAGAATCTATGACTTCGGAATCGGAGCCAGAATTAGAGTTTTTAGAAGGTGAGCCTAAAACATTTATAGATTTTTTAGCTTTTTTATCCTTATTTTCTTGAAGTTTTATGTTAGTAAAACTGTGTGATAATTGATTAATGAGTTCATCAGAAAATTTTAAAGGTTTCTTTTCTAACTTTATATCCCTTAGGATTTCACCCTGAAAACCTAAAGTGTGTGTCTTAATTACTTTTTGAGAAGAGGATGCTTCATGGATTTTGAAAATAAATTCTACTTTATTTTTAATTCTATTGGTTTGTTGACCAATAGTATGAGGGTTGATATTTGTATAATTATTTTGTTCTAGATCATGACATAAGTCTGATTTGTAAACAAAGTCAGTTTTTCCGTTATCTCCTTGGATTTTTGTAACATCTTTTATGGGTACGGCTGAGGTGTCTTTATATATACTGTGATGTTAGGGTGGATGTATAGATTCTTTAGTTCTCTGAGGTAAAGAACTGGTTGAAGCCATAATCCATGATGAACTTAATTTTGTTATCATATTTATGGATAAATCTTCAATATTATATCTTTTCTTCATGGCTAATTTAAGCCAATCAAAGAAATAAATGTTTCTTTCATTATCACACATATATTTGTACCATTTTTCTTTTAAGAAGTCTTTATGTTCTGGCGAAATATATTTAAAGAACGATTTTGTCAAAGGATGAGCGGCTAAATTCTTTTTTAACATTTCTTTATCAACTTCGAAACTTTCAAGAACATTTATATTGAAATCGGATTCTGAAGGATTGTATGTATGGGATGGAGAAGCTTGATAAGAAGGATAAACGAGTCTTGTAGGCCTCAAATCTATATGAGCAGGTTCCTGTATGGAAGAGCCTACAACAAAAGGAGGATGAGAATAAGACTTTTTAGAAGGTTGATAAACTGTAGGAGTTGTATTTCGAAAATCTGTTTGGAAATTTGTTTCAACGCTTCCATCTTCATGTTCAATTATTGTTTCTCATCATCATCATCATCATCATCAAAGCCTTATTCCAACTATGTTGGGGTCGGCTTGTTCAATTATTGTTTCTATGTCTTCATTTTCTTTAGATTTTTCTGGTTGAGCATTTTCTAAAAGCCATTTACCAGATAAATTGATATCATTCCACTGTATGAGTTTGGGAATATTAACTTTATTTTTTAAATTGGTTTGGAATAAGGTAGTCATACCTTTAGCTTGATTTGAATAGGCTATGCCTGGGACCGCTGAATTCATGAGTTTATAATAAACTCTATAAACGAGGGCGAGATTTTGATTATGAGGATTCATATCAAAACCTTTTGTCTGGATGGCTAAAGTGAGGGCTTCATGTGCACCTGGATCTGTAAGAAAAATAGAGAAATTGGGAAAACAGTTGAAGAAAGTAAGGCCATTAGCCAAACTTGATTCAACCATTCCTATTAATGAATCACTGAATTTTTTATGTCTTGTATCTTGGACATAGATGATAGCTTCTATTCTAAGTCCAAGTCTTGTTAAAGGCTTTGCACCAAGCCAAAATGGATATAATTATATGTTTTAGTATATTCTTTTATTTCATGGGGCTTAATTACAGAAAGATGCTGAATATTGCTAGTAATGGATTCAGTTCATTCAATAGTTTTTATTTTATAACTTGATTTTAATTGGAAACTTCCCACTTTATAAACTTCATGTTTTTGAACAGTTGGAATTGTCCAGTCACAAATAACTTAATCTAAATCATCATAGCTAATTTCTTCACTATTTTTAATAGACATGGAAGATAAGGAATTTGATGATGAGGAAGAAGAAAGTACAAGCTTCTTAATAAGCTTAGCCATAATTTGTATTACCGAGTTATTTTAATCAAATCCACCACGAGTATCAAACGCTTTGAGGATTTACACACCAACAACACGCCTTAAAACACCTTCACATGGCTTAACAACAGCAATAACAATGGCTACCTCTGCGCTCCGGGCGGAATATGATTAAAATTTCTCAATAATAACAAACACACAACTAAGTATTAAGACTTTTGACTCTCTTACTTCTGAATTAGCAATTCCTTAAACAACAACAGTAAAACACAACATAACAAAAATAAGTGAAGAAATACTCACAAAGCAACTTTATTGATAACAAAAAAGACTGATTACAAGTGGACTTGATGACACACTCCCGGGGGCCAACTTTGCTTTGATACCAAAATGGGACGGAAGGGTGGAGGGTGTGGGAAGAGATGGATGGACTGAATTTTTGGACTGGTTTCCAATTGTTGCCTGTGTACGAGGCTGCATAGGCCTATTTATAGTAATTACAAACTGAATTTACATTTCATTACAAGTGTCTGTCATCTGGATTTTCATTTCACTTGCTGTATATCTGTAAATGATGCAGGTGGTGCTGGCACTGGATTTGATCTGTCTGATAAAAGTTTCCCTGTATTGAAGCATGCGGCATACATGTTGCTGGAGTATGTGCTTTACAAATCCCGGTAAAAGAGGTGATCTAAATGCTTTATGTAGGATAGCCTAGGTGTAGGCTTTGACTTTTCCTCATTATTTAATGCAAAGAATTTTTATATGTGATAAGCTTTAGCTTTAGCCGTTTTATTTGACTTTGTTGTACTTGTTTCTTGAATTTTTAATTCAAAGAGGCTTGATGCAGTCCGGATGAAAAGTGCCGATAAGTCCCAAAGCAACACGTGGTTGCTTTTGCCGGTATCATGTGGCCGTGGTCGCAAGTACGGGAACTTTGCTTGATAGGGATGCATTTAACACGTATTCTTCTAGATGACTATTGGAGATCTGCATAAGTGCATCAAGCTACTTTGTGGAAAATTAAGTGGCATTGAATCGCATACGTCTGGAGGAAAGGAAGCTTTATTCTTACAAGGATGCTGTCATCTCTGCAGTATTTTCTGCTTCATCATTCCAGTTATTATTTTGTATTTCACCATGAAATAACTGGATTAGTTCTTCACGAAATTTTTCTAAAATGTCAAAAGAAATATCTTCATAGGCATTGAGGATTTGATTTAATGCATGATGTCCAGATTTAGAAGGAGGCTGTATAACTATAGTTTGTTCTGCAAGGTCGTCAGCAATATAGACTACTCGCCGACCATCACACCAAACATATCTATATGTGCTTGCAAATTTGAGATGTCCTCTTAAATTGAGAAATCTTTGATATTGATCAGAGGCTGGATCATAATGCTGGAGACGTTCAAGCTATATTCCCTTGTAGCAACTTCATGAGATTCATACCACTGCGGTGGATAATCAAACAGGAGATTTCGTAATCATTTAAAGAAAGAATGAATTTTTTGCAAATTAAATCTCCATCTTCAAAATTCATGATGCTCCATAATTGATAAGGCTGATAAAACCGTATTTCAGATCTTTCTCCCAAACTTGATGAAATTGTGATAAGAAGCTGTCTGTTTGTGACTCCAAGGCTGCGAAGGGCATGGCGCACAATTGCAGGGAGCTGCTGTATTAATTCAAAATCATCTCTGGATAAAGCAAATCTTTGGACTAGGCCTTGCTTGATATAAGAGATGTCTACTGCATGTGATGGCAGGAACAACTTGGGAAAACCAGTTGCCCAGCTGATATATTGCGCTTTGAACATTAAGCGCTCCTTGATCTGACAAGAAAGAGTTTTTTCTCTTATCCTTGCAGCAAGATCATTTGGAAGGGTTGTGTTAACCTTTTCCAGGAGGTTGATTCCGGATGTTTTTTCATCAGCATAAGTAGATAACAGTACTTTTTGATGGATGTTATGACACAGTAGAATTTGGGTTTCTAAATCCTTGATATGGGTTACAATTTTGGATAAGGTTTTTCTAGTATTTTTTCTTTTATTGGAAAGGATAGCACTCCAATGAGCATTGATAAGTTCTTGAGAGGTGATGGATACTCCTGGATTAAAAAACGGAACGGATATTTGTTGGGATGTTGGTCTGGAGGAAGAGCTAGATTCAAGGAGAGGGGCTTTGCTTTTGCTAGAGCTTGATGCCATAATGACAAAGGAACCCTGGATAAGAATGTGAGCTAAAACTGAAAATCTGGATTACATGACAAAATTTGAAATGAAGTCATCAGAGGGATGATGTATTTTATTTGAGACTGGATTTAATTATTCAAATTCAAAAATTAATTTTTTATTATTTATGATAGTTTTAAGGCCTGTAGAATCAATTTGAAAAGGCTGTAACATTTGTAGAAAAGGATTTCCAAGGATAACATCATTTTTAAATCCTTTCCGAGAAAGAAATTTCTCTTTATGTGTATTTCATTTTTACAGACATAAACATCATTTAATTTGTATTTGATAAGGAGTTTTTTATTAGCCGTAGCTAGATTGATTTATTTTTTGTTTTAGATAATATTTTCTCGGGATTAATCCTTCCCTTATGACATTGACATCTGCGCCACTATCAAGTAAGCACAGGGTCTTAATAGAGAATTTTTTGATCTGAATTGCGACTTGGGTTTTCCATTTTTGAAATTGATTTCTGGATAAAGAATTTATGAAAATTTTCAAACTGTCATCAAAGTTTTCTTGATTTTCAATGTCATTATAGTCTTCATCATTTTCAATTTTTCCGTTATTTTCTTGATAAGTTTTTAGTATGTGAAATTCAAGATTCTCAACTCTTTGTTTGAGGTCTTGAAGTTCAATTAAGTTTTGTTTTAAGAAATTTATTTCTTGGCCTTGATTATTAATTTCTTTATGAAGGTCTGGAATTGTCAGGTGAGGAGGAACATTTTGTTCTCTTAATTTGTCTAAAGCAGATTTAAAACTAAATTGTTCAGGTAAAGTTTGTATTGTAACTTTTCCTTTTTTATTGCCTTTATTTATAGTCTGGATTTTTTTTTCAATATATATTTTTAATTTTTCATCTTTCAGATCTTTAAAAGTTTCTATCACCAATTCTTCAGAGGCAGAGAGCATGTTTAAGGATAAAGAAGAAGAAGCAGATTCATACTGAATTTCACTATCAAATATTTTGCAATGACATGTATCAGAAGAATGAGAAAACGAATTGTCTGTATCAGATGTTTCTGAGGGTCCTTTTAAAATAGTTTTGACTTCTTTTTCTGTTTTAACTTTTAGTTTTGGGCAATCAGGGGCTATATGGCCTTTTTCTTTGCAATTATAGCACTGTATTTCTTTTTGTTTTTATTTAGGGTAGGAAGAAGGTGGATTTCCTTTCGTATAAAATTTGTTTGATTCTTTATAAGGATTTCGGTAAAAGGATTTTTTATGATATCTTCTTGAGGGCATGTAATATCGTGGTGTTGAAAATTGTTTAGATTTTCTTTTTTGATAATTTCTATTTAAATTTTGCTTTTTCCTTTTGCTTGAAGGACTAATTAATGTTTCCATGCTGAATTGATAACAGAAATCACCAAGTTCATATTTACTAATTCTTTTTTGATTTTCAATTTCCCCGTTTGAGTTTGATCTCATTGCATAATGAAAAGCTAACTTTATTAATTTTTTGGATTAGATCTCCATTTGTATACATGGCATAATTCAAATTTCCATAGTTTTCAGATATTAATTCTTCTCTAACCTTTTCTGCAAAAAGTTTAGGAAGTCCTGATATAAATTTTCTTTCCAGAATTCTGGATTGCTTGAATCAATTGTATAAAGTTTTGATAAGAAAACAACTTTATACCAATGAAAATCAGATAATGTTGGGCATGATAAATTAATTAATTGAGTTTTTAATTTTCTTCTACATTTATATAATTTCCAACAAAATGTTTAATTATATTGCTGATAAGCATATAAACGGAATCAGGGTTCATTTGTCCTTCAGGGGTAATGATAGGATTTCCGGATGGGTCTCTTTTTACTGCATTTAGAATAGCTTGTCTTTCTATATCTGATAAATATTTTTCCCACCAGTCATTTAATTGTCCAGTAAATCCAAGGACAACTGCATTTGCTGCATGTTTGTGATCATTACCGGTAGCTATGATAGTAGAAGCATATGTCATCATTTGCTGGCATAGTTGGATGATTTGATATTCAGATAATCCGTCTACACTCCATTCATATATTGATGAGCTTTCAAATTTAAGACTATTTAAAGTAGCTTGTTCTTCGAATTGAAGATCAACTAGAGTCGGTCGTGGATAATAATTTTTTGTGTTAGCTGTAGTAACAATTGGTTTTTGTCTTTTAAATATTTTATTGAGTTGTAAAGAGTCTTGATGGTTTTGATCATCTTGATGTTCTTCTTGAGAATTTTCTTCAGAATCTATGGCTTCGGAATCGGAGCCGGAATTAGAATTTTTAGAAGTTGAGCCTAAAACATTTATAGAATTTTCAGCTTTTTTATCTTTATTTTCTTGAAGTTTTTTGTTAGTAAAACTGTGTGATAATTGATTAATGAGTTCATCAGAAAATTTTAAAGGTTTCTTTTCTAACTTTATATCCCTTAGGATTTCACCCTGAAAACCTAAAGTTTGTGTCTTAATTACTTTTTGAGAAGAGGATGCTTCATGGATTTTGAAAATAGTTTCCACTTTATCTTTAATTCGATTGGTTTGTTGACCAATAGTATGATGGTTGATATTTGTATGATTATTTTGTTCTAAAACATGACATAAGTCTGATTTGTAAACAAAGTCAGATTTACCTTTATCTCCTTGGATTTTTGCCACATTTTTTATGGGTACGGCTGAAGTATCTTTATAAAGGATTTGATATAGAGGAGGATGTATAGATTATTTAGTTCTTTGGGGAGAAAAACTGGTTTAAGCTATAATCCATGATGAACTTAATTTTGTTATCATATTTATGGATAAATCTTCAATATTATACCTTTTCTTCATGGCTAATGCTATCTGTTTGTGACTCCAAGGCTACGAAGGGCATGGCGCACAATTGCAAGGAGCTGCTGTATTAATTCAAAATCATCTCTGGATAAAGAAAATCTCTGGACTAGGCCTTGCTCGATATAAGAGATGTGTACTACATGTGATGGCACGAACAACTCGGGAAAACCAGTTGCCCAGCTGATGAATTAAGCTTTGAGCATTAAGCGCTCCTTTATCTGACAAGAAAGAGTTTTTTCTCTTATTCTTGCAGCAATATCAACTGGAAGGGTTATGTTAACCTTTTACAGGAGGTTGATTCTGGATTTTTTTTCATCAGCATAAGTAGATAATAGTGCTCTTTGATGGAGGTTATGGCATATGAGAATTTGGCTTTCTAAATCCTTAATATGGTTTGCAAGTTTGGATAGGGTTTTTTCTAGTATTTTTTCTTTTATCGGAAAGGATGGCACTCCAATGAGCATTGATAAGTTCTTGAGAGGTGATGGATACTCCTGGATTGAAAAAAGGAATGGTCATTTGTTGGGATGTTGGTCTAGAGGAAGAGCTGGATTCAAAAAAAGGGGCTTTGCTTTTGCTAGAACTTGATGCCATAATGACAAAGGAACCCTGGAGAAGAATGTAAACTTAAAACTGAAAATCTGGATTACATGGCAATATTTGAAATGAAGTCAGCTGAGGGATGATTTGTTTTATTTGAGACTGGATTTAATTATTCAAATTCAAAAATTAATTCTTTTTTATTTATGATAGTTTTAAGGCCTGTAGAATCAATTTGAAACGGCTGTAACATTTATAGAAAAGGATTTCCAAGGATAACGTCATTTCTTAAATCTTTTCCTAAAAAAAATTAGTCTTTATGCAGATTACATTTTACCGACATTAACATCATTTATTTTGTATTCGATAAAGAGTTTTTTTTATTAGTCGTAGTTAGATTGAGTTTATTTTTTGTTTTTAGATAATATTTTCTCGGGATTAATCCTTCCCTTATGACATTGAAATCTGTGCCACTATCAAGTAAGTACAGGGTCTTAATAGAGAATTTTTTGATCTGAATGGTGACTTGGGTTTTCCATTTTTGAAATGGATTTCTGGATAAAGAATTAATGAAAATTTTGAAACTGTCGTCAAAGTTTTCTTGATTTTCAATGTCATTATAGTCTTCGTCATTTTCAATGTTTCCATTATTTTCTTGATAAGGTTTTAGTATGTGAAATTCAAGATTCTCAACTCTTTGTTTGAGGTCTTGAAGTTCAATTAAGTTTTGTTTTAAGAAATTTATTTCTTGCCTTTGATTATTAATTTCTTTATGAAGGTCTGGAATTGTCAGGTGAGGAGGAACATTTTGTTCTCGTAATTTGTCTAGTACAGTTTTAATGCTAAATTGTTCAGGTAAAGTATTTATGTTAGTAGCTTTTCCTTTTTTATTGCCTTTATTTATTGTCTGTATTTTTTCAAAGTATTTATTTTTTAATTCTTCATCTTTAAGATCTTTAAACATTTCTGGCACCAATTCTTCAGGGGCAGAGAGCATGTTTAAGGATAAAGAAGAAGAAGCAGATTCATACTGAATTTCACTATCAAATATTTTGCAATTGTTAGATTTTGTGGACTCAATCCATCAGTTGATGTATTAAATTGATTAATTTCTTTATTTATCAATATAATCATGCTTTCCTTTCATGAGATGAGTGTTATTTTACTAATTCATACACATGACCAATACATATGACATAATGGTTCATGAGTTGAACCGGGTCCCATTAATATATTAGATGTGATATATGTGCATGGATGAGATCCACACACGGGAGATATATGTCACAAATCTTATACTTAAATAGCTTCACAACCAGTAATGAGACTGGGCATCTTATTTGATAAGGTTGCAGCACTTTGATCACTATGAGATAGTGTGATTTGTCCCGATCATCAGTATGTAAGATTCTGGATCACGGTGCTGGTACATTGGATGTATTGAAGGACCATGAGATGCACCTTACGGAATTCCGTCTCAATAATAAGGTATGCTCTCATAATTCCCTAGCAATAGGCTCTCAATCATGAGACATTGATGAACTCAAGTTTCTATCTATTCATTTGCTTTGAGTCACCAATGAGTGAGGCCGACTGTAGGTTAACACGTCGGTGTCTTGGGTATGTGGTAGTAGAACTGTGGGAACGTTGAATGATCAAGATGGAATCTATCTCTATTATCCATTTGTGCCAATTAATGGATTTGTCATTAATAAGTGCACACCCATCTCAATCAAGAGTTAATTGGATGGTACTGATGATTACTGTGATTAATTGGGGCTCAAGGATACTAAGGTAATGTTTGGTTCGCTGGAATGAAGGTCGGAATGGAATGGTCATTCCGTTGGAATGACCATCCCACGTTTGGTTTGTGAAAAAGCGGCGGAATGACCATTACTTCAGGAATCACCATTCCTTTATACAAGGGAATCACCATTCCTTTGGGGGGGGTAGAGGAATGGTCATTCCATTCCATTGTAATTTTCCTTTGAGTCCAAAATTCCCCTTTCATTAAACAAAACCTTTAGATGTCCAATCATAAGACCTAGCTCCTTCCTCTTCATCTCTGACCTCTCATTCTAGGGGTATTTTGGTCAATTTTATGTAATTTTTTTAGGGGTATTTTGGTTAATTTTAAGTAATTTTTTTAGGGGTATTTTGATCAATTTTATATAATTTTTATTCCATTCCTAGCATCATTTAAGCATGACCTGAGATGTCCAATCATAAGACCTAGCCTCCTTCCTCTTCGTCTCTAACCTTTCATTTCAGTGGTATTTTGGTCAATTTTATGTAATTTTTATAGGGGTAATTTGGTCAATTTTATGTAATTTTTATTCCATTCTTGGCATCATTCAAGCATGCCAAACACAGGAACTAGAATGAAAATCCTATTACTGGATTGATTCCTTTGTCCAACCAAACGTTGGAATGAGAATTACCATTCCTGCCTCATTCCATTCCAGGCTCATTCCAGCCTCCATTCCATTCCTCTCAGCAATCATTCCAGCGAACCAAACGCTACCTAAGATGTGGAACTTAGATTGGAAGAGACGGATTTATTCCAATTGATCCACGGATATTGATAGAGGGGCCTACTTGTGGTAATTGGGAAGTTTAGGGTCTTCATTGTAATTTATTCCTAAGACTGGAGTGCAATTGCATTTATATAATGGTGTTATTTGCAATTAACTGTGGGCCCGGATTGCACATGAGATGTGGGGTCGCGGTGTTCCAGTTGGAGCCAGCTTTCTAAGGAATCCTTAGTGGTCCCCACGCTAGCCCAAGTTATTGGAAAATACTAATCCGACTTGAACTCTAGAAAGAAGGGATTAGAAAGGAGAAAGTTGCTTTGGAAGTAAGACTTCTATTTCAATTAGGCAAAGAAGAAATTTGTAAGTTTATAAAATCTCTTGGATGTCCAGAAGAGTCTCTCTCACGCCCAAAACCCTTTCGTGCAAAAGTTGCACGAGTTTCTCTCTCCTTCTCTCTTCTAGTTCCTTGGAGTTTTGAGTTGGGATTTCTCCTGAAGATTCCACCACTCTTCTTGAGAAAAGAAGTCCAATTCGGGTCATAGCGTGGAAGGCTAAGAGGTGTTGAAGAAATCCATTAGAGCACTGCAGATCTCCAAAGGTATGATCTACTTCGGGCATGTCATAGATTATTATGGATGTTTAGTGCTGGTAGAATATTTACTGTACATGGTCACGAGATTGAGGGTAATGCATCCTGGATTGGGTTTTGGTCTTATGGATAGTTGATCCCTGTGTCAAGTGGGTCAAAAGTTTTGAAAATCTATCCATGAGACCCACCTACTCCTAACAATTGGTATCAGAGACATACCTCATCTCTAATCATGGTAGATCAGTAATCTTGTTTTAATCTTTGCATGAGATGTGAAGAGGATAGAGCAAGGGCTATGATAGGATCAGTGTTTATTGGGTTTGCTTGCTTTTGTAGTAGATACATGTTTGGAAAGTCACAAAAGGTTTTAATCATGATAGGAGGATGATAAGATGCCATTAGAAGCATACTGAGATCATTAGAGGTGACTGGGGATAGCAGGAGCCGAATCTGAAAAAGAACCCAAATTTCTGGGTTAGTCAAACGGACTACTATGGCAGTAAAGGTCTGTTGGCTAACCGTAGGGACCAGATTGGCTAGCCGAACCCAGGCAGAATCATCTTGTTCTTGGTCTGAGTTGTTGTTTTTTTTTTTTTCGGGGGCGCTGCCCCCGAGCCGCCGCTGCGTAGGGGATCTTGTATTGTGGTGGCAAAAAATTTGGCATCTTATTTTTCCATTGTGGTTTGACAACCTGGTTTTGTGAGATGCTTTGTTGTATGAGATACTAACTTGCAGGCGATAATGTCTTCTCCATATGGCCCACATGTTTTTCTTTCCTTTTAATTATTGGTTTATTTGTGGCTAAGTGTAAAGGGCATCATGGTTTCCTTGGTTTCCCGTGAAAGGGCAAGGCATGGTGAATTTCCCTATAGCCCTTTTATTTCCATGTTTAGACTACCATGTAAGTCTCATTATAGAGACATAGGAATTTATGTATTTTAAAATTTGTAAATTCTGAAGATGTTCGAAACAAAGAAGGAAAGAGAAACTGGACTCCTTATCAAAGAGTTTGAAGATTACCAAAAGGTGTTTTGGGGATGCCCAAAGAGTTTGAGGAATCCCAAAGTTTTGGAAAGTCTAGAAGTCCAAGAAGTCTTTTCCGCCTGGGCCATGTGGAGGAGAGGATTAGTCTTTTATTACAGCACTTTATATTTATGGATGAATGCTTATTTTAGAGTATTTCCATATCTGATCCAAACATAGCAAATTCCAAAATTGGTCAAATCAAATTAATTTTTGGAAAGAGTTCTAATTAGAGTTGGTGGGCTATGAGATGGATCTATTGGTAACACTAATTTTAGAAACTGGGCTTTCCTTAAAATCATTGGTCTTATCATGAGATGAATTTATAGCTATATTTGATGGACCCATACACCTATAAGGAAATCCTCAACTCTAAAATATTAAGTGGGAGTGGGGCATTTATATATATACAAAGCCCCATGGTTTTCCACCATAGGTCCATTGTAAGGAAAGTATTAGCCTTGCACCATTTTGAGAATGGCCATTCTCCACGGAGGGCTTGTATTTATCTGGATACTGGATATGAATCTCCTATGGATAGTGTTGATGAGACGGGGTGGGAGCCCACTCCCCAAGGAGGAGCTGCCCGCAACGGTTGTCATGCAATGCTAGTTGGTGGGTCACACTTAACTAAAATAATGATGTAGTATCCCCAAGGATTTGCTTCATGTATTTTAGAAACTGAAGCTAATTGGGAGTCATACATTATTTGGTATGAGATACCTAGATAGTAATGAATGAAGGGGATCATGGATAGTTAGTCTTAACCCAAATTTTGACCAACTTTGATCCGCACCAGTCTAGGAGGTATTCACACTCCCCAAGGAGGCATACCCCGCAGGATTGGGATTTCGATGTATTCTGAATTTTGTGGTTATGAGGATTCCCACATAAATTTGGTAAAATACTAAACCCTAATGTCATTTAAATTCCTTAATTGAATGTATGGTTATGTGCTACAGTATTACAAGTATGAATTCGAATACTTTCAATCCACTTGCGACCGTCCTTAACCTGAATAAGTTGGTGGGATCCAACTATGTAGACTGGAAACAGAATCTAGATATTGTCCTGACAGCTTCAGGATATAAATATGTCCTTACCAAAAACCCCCTTGAAGAGCCTGGCCTAGAAGCATCAGAAGCAGAAAAGGACCTTTACACCAAATGGGCCAAAGACGATGAGATGGCCCGATGTTATATTCTGGCATCCATGTCTAGTGTGCTGCAACACCAACATCAATCTTATAAGACGGCATTTGATATGATATCGAACTTAAAAGAGATGTTTGCAGAACAAGGCAGACCTGCTAGGCAGGCAGCCATGATGGTGCTCATTAGCACCAAGATGGCTGAAGGTACATCAGTACAGGAACACATGCTGAAGATGATGGACTCATTAAATGAGTTAGATGTACTGGGAGCTGCGATTGATGCAGAATCGCAGATTGACATAATCCTTGAGTCACTACCAGAGTCATTCAACAATTTCAAGGTCAACTATAATATGAATAAAATGAATCTGACTCTGGCTGAACTATCTAGTCAGCTGGCAGCAATTGAAGGGATTATGAAGAAAAAACCAACTACCTTAATGACAGAAAAGTCAGATGCCAAGTCCAAGCCGAAAGGCAAAGGGCGGAAAGGCAAAAAGAAATCAGTTCCAAAAGGTCCTAAGGTGGAGAATGGTCCAACTGGTGGCGTGGCTAAAGCTACGGGTTCAGGGACAAAAGGAAAGTATTTCCATTGTGGTAAGACAAGACATTGGAAGAGGAATTGTCCAGAATATCTATCTAAGAAAAAGACCCCAGGTATGATTGAGTCACTTATATCTGAAGTTAGTTATGCAACTGGTACTTCAGAATCCTGGTGTGTGGATTCCGGGGCAACTAATCACATATGTAATACGTTGCAGGGGTTCAGGGAAACCAAGAGGCTAAGTGATGGAGAAATCATTGTCAACCTAGGATCTGATGCTAAGGCGGAGGCTGTTTTAGTGGGAGTCATTACTTTATGTTTTTCAAATAATAAATTGGTTTTGTCAGAAACATTATATGTACCGTCTTTAAGGCGGAATTTAATTTCAGTTTCTAGTTTGGTGAATAAAGGTTATTCTATTACTTTTAATACTGAAATTGTCATAAAGAGGAATGGTACTTTCATATGTTCTGGCAAGGTAACCAATGGACTTTATTTGTTAACTCCCATGATGTATGAGATACATGATACCGAAACAATTAATAGATCATCATTAAAGAGAAAGTCACCTTCATCTAATCCAACAAAACTTTGGCACCTGAGACTAGGTCATATAAACCTTAACAAGATTGAGAGGCTAGTGAAAGATGGTATCTTACCTTCATTGGTTGTAGAACCAATGCCTGTCTGTGAGTCCTATTTAGAAGGTAAAATGACCAAAAGACCCTTTTCAGCTAAGGGTAATAGGGCCAAAGATTTATTGGAATTAGTGCATATTGATGTCTGCGGACCCATTAATGTCAGGGCCAGAGGAGGATATGAGTACTTCATCACTTTCACAGATGATTACTCAAGATATGGTTACATATACCTTATGCACCGCAAGTTTGAAGCTTTTGAAAAGTTCAAAGAATTTTGAGCGGAAGTGGAAAAGCAATTAGGTAAGAGTATCAAGACTCTTCGATCAGATCAAGGAGGGGAATATCTGTCTGCTGATTTTATGGGTTACTTATTAGAAAATGGGATTCTATCCTAGTTGTCTGCTCCTGGTATGCCTCAACAGAATGGAGTAGCAGAAAGAAGGAACCTGACTCTTTTAGATATGATTAGGTCTATGCTGAGTTTCTCAAGATTACCTATATCCTTTTGGGGATACGCTTTGGATACTGCAATGTACATACTAAACCTCGTACCATCTAAGTCTATACCTAAGACTCCCCGGGAATTATGGTCTGGGCGAAAGCCTAGTTTACAACATTTACACATTTGGGGTTGTCCAGCACACGTGCTCAAGGTTAAGACGAATAAGTTGGAAATGAAGTCGGAAGTATGCACATTTGTAGGATATCCTAAAGGAACTAAAGGTTGGTTATTCTATAATCCCAGAGAGCAGAAAGTGCTGGTCAGAACCAATGCAATTTTTCTGGAGGAAGATTATATGATGGACCGGAAATTTTTAGAAAAGGTGATCTTGGAAGAGATTCAGGAGCAATCAATTCCAAATCCAAGTATGACCAGACTTGAGGAAGAACCGCCCTTACCAGACCCAGTAGTTATACCAGTACCTCGTCGTAGTGGGAGGATTGTCAGACCCCCTGACAGGTTCTCATTCTTGGGAGAGTCTTATGAAACAATCCCAAAAGAGCCGGAACAAGATCCCACTAACTATGATGAAGCAATCAATGACTTAGATTCGGGACGCTGGTAAGATGCTATGAAAGCTGAGATGGAGTCTATGTACTCAAATCAGGTTTGGACACTTGTGGACTTGCCTACCAATATTAAACCTATTGGGTGCAAGTGGGTCTACAAGAGAAAAAGAGGACCAGATGGAAGAGTGGAGACCTATAAGGCTAGGCTTGTTGCGAAAGGATATACTCAAAAAGAGGGGATCGATTATGAGGAAACCTTCTCGCCAGTAGCCATGTTCAAATCCATCCGGATACTCTTATCCATTGCGGCTCATCTCGATTACGAGATTTGGCAAATGGATGTCAAGACGGCGTTTCTCAATGGCCATCTTGAGGAAGACATCTATATGGTGCAGCCAGACGGTTTTGTAGCTAAAAACCAGAAACAAAAAGTTTACAAGCTACAGAAGTCTATTTATGGACTGAAGCAGGCATCCCGAAGCTGGAATATTTGTTTTGACCAGGTAATCAAGTCAATTGGTTTTTGTCAAAATCCGGATGAGTCATGTGTGTACATGAAAAGTGAAGGTGACAGGGTAGTTTTTCTGGTTTTATATGTCGACGACATCCTTCTCCTCGGGAAAGACATAGGAATGTTGTCAACAGTAAAAGTTTGGTTAGCCAAGACTTTTGATATGAAGGACTTAGGAGAAGCTAGCTACATCCTAGGGATCAAACTCTATCGAGACCGGAAAAATAGGATGATTGGCTTATCCCAAGCTACATACATAGATAACGTGTTAGTACGATTTGTAATGCAAGACTCCAAAAAGGGTATCACACCTTTCAGGCATGGAGTGAACCTTTCCAAGGATCAGTGTCCTAAGACACCCGAGGAAAAGGAGCAAATGAGGTTGATACCATACGCTTCGGTTATTGGTAGCCTCATGTATGCTATGTTATGTACTAGACTAGATATCTATTATGTAGTGGGCCTAGTCAGCAGATATCAATCTAATCCAGGACCTGAACATTGGACTGCTGTAAAATGTATTCTCAAATACTTGAGAAGGACTAGAGATTACATGTTGATTTATAGCAGTGACGAGATGATTCCAGTCAGATACACAGATTCTGACTTTATGTCAGATAAGGATTCTAGGAAATCCACCTCTGGTTATGTATTTATGCTTGGAGGCGGAGCTATAGCTGGAGGAGTATAAAACAAGAATGTACCGTTGATTCAACCTCGGAGGCTGAATATGTAGTAGCTTGTGAAGCAGCTAAGGAAGCAGTATGGCTTAAAAGATTCTTTTCGGAACTTGGGGTGGTACCTTTGGTACGACAGCCACTCACAGTTTACTGTGACAGCAGTGGGGCAGTCGCTCAGTCAAAGGAACCCAGAAGCCATAAAAGCCAAAAGTATGTACAGAGGAAGTATCACTTAGTAAGAGAGATTGTGCAGAGAGGTGATATTGCTATTACCAAGATAGCCTCTGCGGAAAATTTGGCAGATCCCTTTACTAAGCCTTTGACTACCAAAGTCTTTGAGCAGCATGTAGAAGGGATGGGCATGAGATGCAACCCTGACTGGCATTGAGCCCAAGTGGGAGATTGTTAGATTTTGTGGACTCAATCCATCAGTTGATGTAATAAATCAATTAATTTCTTTATTTATCAATATAATCATGCTTTCCTTTCATGAGATGAATGTTATTTTACTAATTCATGCACATGACCAATACATATGACATAATGGTTCATGAGTTGAACCGGGTCCCATTAGTATATTAGATGTGATATATGTGTATGGATGAGATCCACACGCAGGAGATATATGTCACAAATCTTATACTTAAATAGCTTCACAACCAGTAATGAAACTGGGCATCTTATTTGATAAGGTTGCAGTACTTTGATCACTATGAGATAGTGTGATTTGTCCCGATCATCAGAATGTAAGATTCTGGATCACGGTGCTGGTACATTGGATGTATTGAAGGACCATGAGATGCACCTTATGGAATTCCGTCTCAATAATAAGGTATGCTCTCATAATTCTCTAGCAATAGGCTCTCAATCCTAAGACATTGATGAACTCAAGTTTCTATCTATTCATTTGCTTTGAGTCACCAATGAGTGAGGCCGACTGTAGGTTAACACCTCAGTGTCTTGGGTATGTGGTAGTAGAACTGTGGGAACGTTGAATGATCAAGATGGAATCTATCTCTATTATCCCCTTGTGCCAATTAATGGATTTTTCATTAGTAAGTGCGCACCCATCTCAATTAAGAGTTAATTGGATGGTACTGATGATTACTGTGATTAATTGGGGCTCAAGGATAAGAAGATGTGGAACTTAGATTGGAAGAGACGGATTTATTCCAATTGATCCACGGATATTGATAAAGGGGCCTACTTGTGGTAATTGGGAAGTTTAGGGTCTTCATTGTAATTTATTCCTAAGACTGGAGTGCATTTGCATTTATATAGTGGTGTTATTTGCAATTAACTGTGGGCCCGGATTGCACATGAGATGTGGGGTCACGGTGTTCCAGTTGGAGCCAGCTTTCTAAGGAATCCCTAGTGGTCCCCACGCTAGCCCAAGTTATTGGAAAATACTAATCTGACTCGAACTCTAGAAAGCTTGTATCTTGTATCTTGAACATACATGAGAGCTTCTGTTCTCAGTCCAAGTCTTGTTAGAGGCTTTAGAGTAACTTGCACCAAGCCAAAATGGATATAATTATATGTTTTAGCATATTCTTGTATTTCTTGGGGCTTAATTAAAGAAAGATGCTGAATATTGCTAGTAATGGATTCAGTTCGTTCCATAGTTTTTATTTTAAAACTTGATTTTAATTGAAAACTTCCCATTTTATAAACTTCAAGTTTTTGAACAGTTGGAATTGTCCAGTCACAAATAACTTGATCAAGTCATCAAAGCTAATTTCTTCACTATTTTTAATAAACATGGAAGATAAGGAATTTGATGACGAGGAAGAAGAAAGTACAAGCTTCTTAATAAGCTTAGCCATAATTTGTGTTACCGAGTTATTTTAACCAAATCCACCACGAGTATCTAACGCTTTGAGGATTTACACACCAACAACATGCCTTAAAATCCCTTCACACGGCTTAACAACGACGATAACAATGGCTACCTCTGCGCTCCGGGCAGAATATGATTAAAATTTCTCAATAATAACAAACACACAACTAAGTGTTAAGACTTTTGACTCTCTTATTTCTGAATCAGCAATTCCTTAAACAACGACAGTAAAGCACAACATAACCAGAATAAGTGAGTCAAAAGTCTTAATACTTAGTTGTTATGTATTTCTTCACTTATTTTGGTTATGTTGTGTTTTACTGTTGTTGTTTAAGGAATTGCTGATTCAGAAGTAAGAGAGTCAAAAGTCTTAATACTTAGTTGTGTGTTTGTTATTATTGAGAAATTTTAATCATATTCCGCTCGGAGCGCAGAGGTGGCCATTGTTATTGCTGTTGTTAAGCCGTGTGAAGGCGTTTTAAGGCGTGTTGTTGGTGTGTAAATCCTTAAAGCGTTAGTTACTCGTGGTGGATAAGCTTATTAAGAAGCTTGTACTTTCTTCTTCCTCATCATCAAATTCCTTATCTTCCATGTCTATTAAAAATAGTGAAGAAATTAGCTATGATGATTTAGATCAAGTTATTTATGACTGGACAATTTCAACTGTTCAAAAACACGAAGTTTATAAAATGGGAAGTTTTCAATTAAAATCAAGTTATCAAATAAATGATATTAATTTATCCGGTAAATGGCTTTTAGAAAATGCTCAACCAGAAAAACCTAAAGAAAATCAAGACATTGAAAACATTATTGAACATGAAGATGGAAGTGTTGAAATAAATTTCCAAACAGATTTTCAAAATACAACTCCTACAGTTTATCAACCCTCTAAAAAGTCTTATTCCCATCCTCGTTCTGTTGTAGGATCTTCCATACATGAACCACCTCATATAAATTTAAGGCCTACAGGACTTGTTTATCCTTCTTATCAAGCTTCTCCATCTCATACATATAATCCCTCAGAAGCAGATTTCAATATAAATGTTATTGAAAGTTTTAAAATTAATAAAGAAATGTTAAAAAAAAATCTAGCCGCTCATCCTTTGACAAAAGCTTTCTTTAAAAATATTTCTCCAGAACATAAAGACTTCTTAAAAGAAAAGTGGTATAAATATATGTGTGATAATGAAAGAAACATTTATTTCTTTGATTGGCTTAAATTAGCCATGAAGAAAAGGTATAATATTGAAGATTTATCCATAAATATGATAACAAAATTAAGTTCATCATTGATTATAGCTTCAACCAGTTCTTCTACTCAAAGAACTGAAGAATCTGTACATCCTCCCCTACATCAAATTATTTATAATGACACCTCAGCCGTACCCATAAAAGATGTTGCAAAAATCCAAGGAGATAAAGGAAAATCTGACTTTGTTTACAAATCAGAGTTATATCATGTTTTAGAAAAAATTAATTATACAAATATCAACCTTCATACTATTGGTCAACAAACCAATAGAATTGAAGATAAAGTAGAATATATTTTCAAAATCCATGAAGCATCCTCTTCTCAAAAAGTAATTAAGACACAAACTTTGGGTTTTCAGGGTGAAATCCTACGGGATATAAAGTTAGAAAAGAAACCTTTAAAATTTTCTGATGAACTCATTAATCAATTATCACACAGTTTTACTAACATAAAACTTCAAGAAAAAAAAGATCAAAAAGCTGAAAAATCTATAAATGTTTTAGGCTCAACTTCTAAAAATTCTAATTCTAGCTTCGATTCCGAAGCCATAGATTCTGAAGAAAATTCTCAAGTGGAACATCGAGACGATTAAAACCATTAAGACTCTCTACAACTCAATAAAATATTTAAAAGACAAAAACCAATTGTTACTACAGCTAAAACAAGAAATTATTATCCACGACCGACTCCAGTTGATCTTCAATTTGAAGAACAAGCTACTTTAAATGGTCTTAAATTTGAAAGCTCATCGATATATGAATGGAGTGTAGACGGATTATCTGAATATCAAATCATCCAAGTATGCCAGCAAATGATGATATATGCTTCTACTATCATAGCTGCCGGTAATGATCACAAACATGCAGCAAATGCAGTTGTCCTTGGATTTACTGGACAATTAAATGGCTGGTGGGAAAAATATTTATCAGATATAGAAAGACAAGCTATTCTAAATGCAGTAAAAAGAGATTCATCCGGAAATCCTATCATTACCCCTCAAGGACAAATGATCCTTGATTCCGTTTATATGCTTATTAGTAATATAATTAAACATTTTGTTGGAAATTATATGAATGTAGAAGAAAAATTAAAAACTCAATTAATTAATTTATCATGCCCAACATTATCTGATTTTCGCAGGTATAAAGATGTTTTCTTATCAAAACTTTATACAATTGATTCAAGCAATTCAGAATTCTAGAAGGAAAAATTTATATCAGGTCTTCCTAAACTTTTTGCAGAAAAGGTTAGAGAAGAATTGATATTCGAAAATTATGGAAATTTGAATTATGCTATGTATACATATAGAGATTTAATCCAAAAAATTAATAAAGTTGGATTTTCATTGTGTAATGAAATCAAACTCAAACGGCAAATTGAAAATCAAAAAAGAATTAGTAAATATGAACTTGGTGATTTCTGTTATCAATTTGGCATGGAGCCATTAATTAGTCCTTCGAGCCAAAAGAAAAAGAAGAATTTAAAAAGAAATTACCAACAAAAAAAATCTAAACAATTTGCAACACCACGATATTATATGCCCTCACGAAGATATCATAAAAAATCTTTTCATCGCAATCCTTATAAAAAAACAAACAAAATCTTTTACAAAAGAAAAACCATCTTCTTCTTACCGTAAACAAAAACAAAAAGAAATACTATGCTATAATTGCAAAGAAAAATGCCATATAGCCCATGATTGCCCACAATTAAAGGTTAAAATCGAAAAAGAATTAAAAACTATTTTAAACGGATCCTCAGTAACATCAGATACAGATAATTCCTCTGATACATGTCATTGCAAAATATTTGATAGTGAAATTCAGTATAAATCTGCCTCTTCTTCTTTATCCTTGAACATGCTCTCTGCCCAAGAAGAATTGGTATTAGAAAATTTTTAAAGATCTTAAAGATGAAGAATTAAAAAATAAATATTTTGAAAAAATCCAGACTATAAATAAAGGCAATATAAAAGGAAAAGCTACAACACATACTTTACTTGAACAATTTAGTATTAAAACTGTTTTAGATAGATTAAAAGAACAAAATGTTCCTCCTCACCTGACAATTCCTAACCTTCATAAAGAAATTAATAATCAAAGGCAAGAAATAAATTTCTTAAAACAAAACTTAATTGAACTTCAAGACCTCAAACAAAGAGTTGAGAATCTTGAATTTCACATACTAAAAACTTATTAAGAAAATAATGGAAAAATTGAAAATGACGAAGACTATAATGACATTGAAAATCAAGAAAACTTTGATGACAGTTTAAAAAATTTAATAAATTCTTTATCCAGAAATCCATTTCAAAAATTCAGTTTGAACTTACTATAAATAGACATGTCCAACTGCTTGTCAAGGCAACAGTTGGAAACCAGTCCAAAAATTCAGTCCATCTATCTCTACCCATACACCCTCCACCCTTCCGTCCCATTTTGGTATCAGAGCCAAGTTGGCCCCCGGGAGTGTCATCAAGTCCACTTGTAATCAGTCTTTATTGTTATCAATAAAGTAGCTTTGTGAGTATTTCTTCACTTATCTTTGTTATGTTGTGCGTTATTGTTGTTGTTTAAGGAATTGCTGATTCAGAAGTAAGAGAGTCAAAAGTCTTAATACTTAGTTGTGTGTTTATTATTATTTAGAAATTTTAATCAAATTCCGCCCGGAGCGTAGAGGTAGCCATTGTTATCGCCGTTGTTAAGCTGTGTGAAGGTGTTTTAAGGCGTGTTGTTGGTGTGCAAATCCTCAAAGCGTTAGATACTCATGGTGGATTTGGTTAAAATAACTTGGTAATACAAATTATGGCTAAGCTTATTAAGAAGCTTGTACTTTCTTCTTCCTCATCATCAAATTCCTTATCTTTCATGTCTATTAAAAATAGTGAAGAAATTAGCTATGATGATTTAGATCAAGTTATTTGTGACTGGACAATTCCAACTGTTCAAAAACATGAAGTTTATAAAATGGGAAGTTTTCAATTAAAATCAAGTTATAAAATAAAAACTATTGAACGAACTGAATCCATTACTAGTAATATTCAGCATCTTTCTTTAATTGAGCTTCATGAAATAAAAGAATATGAGAAAACATATAATTATATACATTTTGGCTTGGTGCAAGTTGCTCTAAAGCCTTTAACAAGACTTGGACTGAGAACAGAAGCTCTCATGTATGTTCAAGATACAAGACATAAAAAATTCAGCGATTCATTAATAGGAATGGCTGAATCAAGTTTGGCTAATGGCCCTACTTTCTTCAACTGTTTTCTCAAATTCTCTGTTTCTCTCATAGATCCAGGTGCACATGAAGCCCTCACTTTAGCCATCCAGATAAAAGGTTTTGATATGAATCCTCATAATCAAAATCTCGCCCTCGTTTATAGAGTTTATTATAAACTCATTCAATTCAGTTGTTCCAGGCATAGCCTATTCTAATCAAGCCAAAGGTATGACTACCTTATTCCAAACCAATTTAAAAAATAAAGTTAATATTCCCAAACTCATCCAATGGAATGATATTAATTTATCCAGTAAATGGCTTTTAGAAAATGCTCAACCAGAAAAAGCTAAAGAAAATCAAGACATTGAAAACATAATTGAACATGAAGATGGAAGCGTTGAAATAAATTTCCAAACAGATTTTCAAAATACAACTCCTACAGTTTACCAACCCTCTAAAAAGTCTTATTTTCATCCTCCTTCTGTTGTAGGAGCTTCCATACAGGAACCACCTCATATAAATTTAAGGCCTACAAGACTTGTTTATCCTTCTTAACAAGCTTCTCCATCTCATACATACAATCCCTCAGAAGCTGATTTCAATATAAATGTTATTGAAAGTTTTGAAATTGATAAAGAAATGTTAAAAAAGAATTTAGCCGCTCATCCTTTGACAAAAGCATTCTTTAAAAATATTTCTCCAGAGCATAAAGACTTCTTGAAAGAAAAGTGGTATAAATATATGTGTGATAATGAAAGAAACATTTAATTCTTTGATTAGCTTAAATTAGCCATGAAGAAAAGATATAATATTGAAGATTTATCCATAAATATGATAACAAAATTAAGTTCATCATGGATTATAGCTTCAACTAGTTCTTCTCCTCAAAGAACAGAAGAATCTATACATCCTCCTCTACATCAAATTCTTCATAAAGATACTTCAGCCGTACCCATAAAAGTTGTGGCAAAAATCCAAGGAGATAAAGGCAAATCTGACTTTGTTTACAAATCAGACTTATGTCATGTTTTAGAACAAAATAATTATACAAATATCAACCTTCATACGATTGGCCAACAAACCAATAGAATTGAAGATAAAGTAGAAACTATCTTTAAAATTCATGAAGCATCGTCTTCACAAAAAGTAATTAAGCCATAAACTTTAGGTTTTCAAGGTGAAATCCTACGGGATATAAAGTTAGAAAAGAAACCTTTAAAATTTTCTGATGAACTCATTAATCAGTTATCTCATAGTTTTACTAACATAAAACTACAAGAAAAAAAAGATCAAAAAGCTGAAAAATCTATAAATGTTTTAGGCTCAACTTCTAAAAATTCTAATTTTGGCTCTGATTCCGAAGCCATAGATTCTGAAGAAAGTTCTCAAGAGGAACATCAAGATGATCAAAACCATCAAGACTCCCTACAACTCAATAAAATATTTAAAAGACAAAAACCAATTGTTACTACAGCTAAAACAAGAAATTATTATCCACGACCAACTCCAGTTAATCTTCAATTCAAAGAACAAGCTACTTTAAATGGTCTTAAATTTGAAAGCTCATCAATATATGAATGAAGTGTAGACGGATTATCTGAATATCAAATCATCCAAGTATGCTAGCAAATGATAATATATGCTTCTACTATCATAGCTGCCGGTAATAATCATAAACATGCAGCAAATGCAGTTGTCCTTGGATTTACTGGACAATTAAATGGCTGGTGGGAAAAATATTTATTAGACATAGAAAGACAAGCTATTCTAAATGCAGTAAAAAGAGATCCATCCGGAAATCCTATTATTACCCCTCAAGGACAAATGATCTCTGATTCCGTTTATATGCTTATTAGCAATATAATTAAACATTTTGTTGGAAATTATATGAATGTAGAAGAAAAATTAAAAACTCAATTAATTAATTTATCATGTCCAACATTATCTGATTTTCGTTGGTATAAAGATGTTTTCTTATCAAAACTTTATACAATTGATTCAAGCAATTCTGAATTCTGGAAAGAAAAATTTATATCAGGTCTTCCTAAACTTTTTGCAGAAAAGGTTAGAGAAGAATTAATATCCAAAAATTATGGGAATTTGAATTATGCTATGTATACATATGGAGATTTAATCCAAAAAATTAATAAAATTGGATTTTCATTATGCAATGAAATCAAACTCAAACGGCAAATTGAAAATCAAACAAGTATCAGCAAATATGAACTTGGAGACTTTTGTTATCAATTTGGCATAGAGCCATTAATTAGTCCTTCGAGCCAAAAAAAAAAGAACAATTTAAAAAGAAATTACCAACAAAGAAAATCTAAACAATTTGCAACACCACGATATTATATGCCCTCACGAAGATATCATAAAAATTCCTTTCATCGCAATCCTTATAAAGAAACAAACAAATCTTTTATAAAAGAAAAACCATCTTCTTCTTACCATAAACAAAAACAAAAAAAATACAGTGCTATAATTGCAAAGAAAAAGGCCATATAGCCCCTGATTGCCCACAATTAAAGGTTAAAACCGAAAAGGAATTAAAAACTATTTTAAAGGGATCCTCAGTAACATCAGATACAGACAATTCTTCTGATACATGTCATTGCAAAATATTTGATAGTGAAATTCAGTATGAATCCGCTTCTTCTTCTTTATCCGTAAACATGCTCTTTGCTTCTGAAGAATTGGTACTAGAAACGTTTAAAGATCTTAAAGATGAAGAGTTAAAAAATAAATATTTCAAAAAAATCCAAACTATAAATAAAGGCAATAAAAAAAGAAAAGCTACTATACATACTTTACCTGAACAATTTAGTATTAAAACTATTTTAGACAGATTAAGAGAACAAAATATTCCTCCTCACCTGACAATTCCTGACCTTCATAAAGAAATTAACTATCAAAGGCAAGAAATAAATTTCTTAAAACAAAACTTAATTGAACTTCAATACCTCAAACAAAGAGTTGAGAATCTTGAATTTCACATACTAAAAACTTATTAAGAAAATAATGGAAAAATTGAAAATGACGAAGACTATAATGACATTGAAAATCAAGAAAACTTTGATGACAGTTTAAAAAATTTAATAAATTCTTTATCCAGAAATCCATTTAAAAAATGGAAGACCCAAGTCACAATTCAGATCAAAAAATTCTCTATTAAGACCCTGTGCTTACTTGATAGTGGTGCAAATGTCTATGTCAGAAGGGAAGGATTAATCCCCAGAAAATATTTTCTAAAAACAAAAAATAAACTCAATCTAGCTACGGCTAATAAAAAAACTCCTTATTAAATACAAATTAAATGATGTCTATGTCTGTAAAAACGAAATACACATAAAGACAAATTTCTTTCTAGGAAAGGATTTAAACAATGATGTTATCCTTGGAAATCCTTTTCTACAAATGTTACAGCCTTTTCAAATTGATTCTACAGGCCTTAAAACTATCATAAATAAAATAAAGAATTAATTTTTGAATTTGAATAATTAGATCCAGTCTCAAATAAAATCAATCATCCCTCTGATGACTTCATTTCAAATATTGCCATGTAATCCAGATTTCAGTTTTAAGTTCACATTCTTCTCCAGGGTTCCTTTGTCATTATGACATCAAGTTCTAGCAAAAGCAAAGCCCCTCTTCTTGAATCCAGCTCTTCCTCCAGACCAACATCCCAACAAATGACCATTTCTTTTTTCAATCCAGGAGTATCCATCACCTCTTAAGAACTTATCAATGCTCATTGGAGTGCTATCCTTTCCAATAAAAGAAAAAATACTAGAAAAACCTTATCCAAAATTGTAACCCATATCAAGGATTTAGAAACCCAAATTCTGATGTGTCATAACATCCATCAAAGAGCACTGTTATCTACTTATGCTGATGAAAAAACATCCAGAATCAACCTCCTAGAAAAGGTTAACACAACCCTTCCAGATGATCTTGCTGCAAGGATAAGAGAAAAAACTCTTTCTTGTCAGATCAAGGAGCGCTTAATGTTCAAAGTGCAATATATCAGCTGGGCAACTGGTTTTCCCAAGTTGTTCCTGCCATCACATGCAGTAGACATCTCTTATATCGAACAAGGCCTAGTCCAAAAATTTCTTTATCCAGAGATGATTTTGAATTAATACAGCAACTCCTAGCAATCGTACGCCACGCCCTTCGCAATCTTGGAGCCACAAACAGACAGCTTCTTATCACAATTTCATCAAGTTTGGGAGAAAGATCTGAAATACGGTTTTATCAGCCTTATCAATTATGGAGCATCATGCAGTTTGAAGAAGGCGATTTAATTTGCAAGAAATTCATTCCTTCTTTAAATGATTTCGAACATCTCCTGTTTAATTATCCACCGCAGTGGTATTAATCTCATGAAGTTGCTACAAGGGAATACAGCTTAGAGCGTCTTTAGAATTATGATCCAGGCTCTGATCAATATCAAAGATTTCTCAATTTAAGAGGACATCTCGAATTTGCAAGCACATATAGATATGTTTGGTGTGACGGTCGGAGAGTAGTCTGTATTGTTGATGACCTTGCAGAATAAACTACAATTATACAGCATCCTTCTAAATCTGGACATCATGCATTAAATCAAATCCTCAATGCCTATGAAGATATTTCTTTTGACATTTCAGAAAAATCTCATGAAGAATTAATCCAGTTATTTCATGGTGAAATGCGAAATAATAACTGGAATGATGAAGCAGAAAATACTGCAGAGATGACAGCATCCTTGCAAGAATAAAGCTTCCTTTCCTCCAGACGTGTGCAATTCAATGCCACTCAATTTTCCACAAAGTATCTTGATGCACTTATGCAAATCTCCAACAGTCATCCAGAAGAATACTTGTTAAATGCATCCCTATCAAGCAAAGTTCCCGTACCCACGACCACGGCCACGTGTTGCTTTGGGACTTATCGGCACTTTTCATCCAGACTGCATCAAGCCTCTTTGAATTAAAAATTCAAGAAACAAGTACAACAAAGTCAAAGAAAACGGCTAAAGCTAAGCTTATCACATATAAAAATTCTTTGCATTAAATAATGAGCAAAAGTCAAAGCCTACACCTAGGCTATCCTACATAAAGCATTTAGATCACCTCTTTTACCGGGATTTGCAAAGCACATACTCCAACGACACATACGCCGCATGCTACAATACAGTGAAACTTGTGTCAGACAGATCAAATCCAGTGCCAGCACCACCTGCAGCATTTACGGATATACAGCAAATGAAATGAAAATCCAGATGACAGAAACTTGTAATGAAATGTAAATTCAGTTTGTAATTACTATAAATAGGCCTATGTAGCCTCTTGCACAGGCAACAGTTGGAAACCAGTCCAAAAATTCAGTCCAAAAATTAAGTCCATCTCTTCCCATACACCCTCCACCCTTCCGTCCCATTTTGGTATCAGAGCCAAGTTGGCCCCCGGGAGTGTGTCATCAAGTCCACTTGTAATCAGTTTTGATTATTAATAAAGTTGCTTTGTGAGTATTTCTTCACTTATTTTGGTTATGCTTTACTATTGCTGTTTAAGGAATTGCTAATTCAGAAGTAAGAGAGTCGAAAGTCTTAATACTTAGTTGTGTGTTTGTTATTATTGAGAAATTTTAATCATATTCTGCCCGGAGCGCAGAGGTAGCCATTGTTATCGCTGCTGTTAAGTCGTGTGAAGGCGTTTTAAGGCGTGTTGTTGGTGTGTAAATCCTCAAAGCGTTAGATACTCATGGTGGATTTGGTTAAAATAACTCGGTAATACAAATTATGGCTAAGCTTATTAAGAAGCTTGTACTTTCTTCTTCCTCATCATCAAATTCCTTATCTTCCATGTTTATTAAAAATAGTGAAGAAATTAGCTATGATGATTTAGATCAAGTTATTTGTGACTGGACAATTCCAACTGTTCAAAAACATGAAGTTTATAAAGTGGGAAGTTTTCATGGGACGGAAGGGTGGAGGGTGTATGGGAAGTGATGGACTGGATTTTGGATAGGACTGGTTTCCAACTGTTGGATTTACACATAGCCGGATGTGTCTATTTATAGTAACTCTAAACTGAATTTACATTTCATTTCACTTGGATTGCTTTTGTATTTACATTTCATTTGCTATTCATGCTCACGCTGAATTTAATGTTCGATACTGTAGGGCTGCTTCCATGTTTCTCCTTGTCTGCTGTAGAATATCCATGGTACTGCATGTGGCACGATCTTGAAGTATATCTTTACAAGCTTTTGACACGTGTTTTCGTGTTAGCATCGGAGATGAAATGCTTTTGTCTTCATACTTGTTAGCATCGGAGATGAAATGTTTTTGTCTTCATACTTGATAATTGTCCCATATCTTGTACTTTCTTCAGGTTTTATTTTTTATTTTATACAAAAGGAGCTTTTGATGTTGGCTTTAGCCACTTTTGTTGGCTTTTGGGTATTTGTTTTTTTAATGATTTCTGAAGTCGGGATGAAAAGTGCCGATAAGTCTCGAGGCAACACGTGGTTGCTTTTGCCGGCATCACGTGGCCTTCGTCTCGGGCACGGAACCTTACTTGATAAGGATGCATTGAACAACTATTCTTCAAGATGACTGTTGGAGATCTTCATAATTACACCAAGATACTTTGTGGAAAATTAAATGGCATTGGACTGCATATGTCTAGAGGAAAGGAAGCTTTATTCTTGCAAGGATGCTGTCATCTCTGCATCATTTTCTGCTTCATTATTCCAGTTATTATTTCGTATTTCACCATGAAATAACTAGATTAATTCTTCACGAGAGTTTTCTGAAATGTCAAAAGAAATATCTTCATAGGCATTGAGGATTTGATTTAATTTATTATGTCCAGATTTAGACGGATGCTGTATAACTATAGTTTGTTCCGTAACGTCGTCAGCAATACAGACTACTCTCCGACCGTCATACCAAACATATCAATATGTGCTTGCAAATTCGAGATGTCCTCTTAAATTGAGAAATCGTTGATATTGATCAGAGGCTGGATCATAATGCTTGAGACGTTCTAAGCTATATTCCCTTGTAGCAACTTCATGAGATTCATACCACTGTGGTGGATAATTAAATAGGAGATGTTCGTAATCATGTAAAGAGGGAATGAATTTCTTGCAATTTAAATCTCCTTCTTCAAAATTCATGATGCTCCATAATTGATAAGGTTGATAAAACCGGATTTCAGATCTTTCTCCCAAACTTGATGAAATTGTGATGAGAAGTTATCTGTTTGTGACTCCAAGGCTGCGAAGGGCATGGCGCACGATTGCAGGGAGCTGCTGTATTAATTCAAAATCATTTCTGGATAATGAAAATCTTTGGACTAAACCATGTTCGATATAGGAGATGTCAACTTCATGTGATGGCAGGAACAACTTGGGAAAGCCAGTTGCCCAGCTGATAAATTGAGCTTTGCGCATTAAGCGCTCCTTGATCTGACAAGAAAGAGTTTTTTCTCTTATTCTTGCAACAATATCATCTGGAAGGGTTGTGTTAACCTTTTCCAAGAGCTTGATTCTGGATGTTTTTTCATCAGCATAAGTAGATAATAGTGCTCTTTGATGGAGGTTATGGCATATGAGAATTTGGCTTTCTAAATCCTTAATATGGTTTGCAAGTTTGGATAGGGTTTTTCTAGTATTTGTTCTTTTATCGGAAAGGATGGCACTCCAATGAGCATTGATAAGGTCTTGAGAAGTGATAGATAATCCTGGATTGAAAAACAGGATGGTCATTTGTTGGGATGTTGGTATCAAGGAAGAGCTGGATTCATGAAGAAAGGCTTTGCTTTTGCGAGAACTTGCTGCCATAGTGACAAAGAGACCCTGGATAAGGAGTTGAACTAAAAATCTGGATATGGGATTAAATGGCAAAATTTGAAATGAAGTCATCAGAGAGATAATTTATTTTATTTGAGACTGGATATTTGATTATTCGAATTCAAAAATTAATTCTTTATTATTTATGACAATTTTAAAGCCTGTAGAATCAATTTGAGAAGGTTGTAACATTTGTATAAAAGGATTTCCAAGGATAACATCATTGTTTAAATCCTTTCCTAGAAAGAAATTTGTCTTTATGTGTATTTCATTTTTACAACATAAACATCATTTAATTTGTATTTGATAAGGAGTTTTTTATTAGCCGTAGCTAGATTGAGTTTATTTTTTGTTGGTAGATAATATTTTCTCGAGATTAAACCTTCCCTTATGACATTGACATCTGCGCCACTATCAAGTAAGCATAGGGTCTTAATAGAGAATTTTTTTATCTAAATTGTGACTTGGGTTTTCCATTTTTGAAATGGATTTTTGGATAAAGAATTTATGAAATTTTTTAAACTGTCATCAATGTTTTCTTGATTTTCAATGTCATTATAGTTTTCGTCATTTTCAATTTTTCCATTATTTTCTTGATAAGTTTTTAGTATGTAAAATTCAAGATTCTCAACTCTTTGTTTGAGGTCTTGAAGTTCAATTAAGTTTTGTTTAAAGAAATTTATTTCTTGCCTTTGATTATTAATTTCTTTATGAAGGTCTGGAATTGTCAGGTGAGGAGGAACATTTTGTTCTCGTAATTTGTCGAGTACAGTTTTAATGCTAAATTGTTTAGGGAGAGTATGTAAGGTAGCTTTTCCTTTTTTATTGCTTTTATTTATGGTCTGGATTTTTTCATAATATTTATTTTTTAAGTCTTCATCTTTAAGATCTTTAAACATTTCTAATACCAATTTTTCTGGGGCAGAGAGCATGTTTAAAGATAAAGAAGAAGCGGCAAATTCATACTAAATTTCACTATCAAAGATTTTGCAATGACATGTATCAGAAGAATTGTCTGTATCTGATGTTACTGAGGATCCTTTTCAAATAGTTTTTAATTCTTTTTCGGTTTTAACCTTTAATTGTAGGCAATTAGGGGCTATATGGCCTTTTTCTTTGCAATTATAGCACTGTATTTCTTTTTTTTTTTTTTTGGTTTATGGTAAGAAGAAGATGGTTTTTTTTTTGTAAAAGATTTGTTTGTTTCTTTATAAGGATTGCGATGAAAGGATTTTTTATGATATCTTCGTGAGGGCATATAATATCGTGGTGTTGCAAATTGTTTAGATTTTCTTTGTTGGTAATTCTTTTTAAATTGTTCTTTTTTTTTGGGTCGAAGGACTAATTAATGGCTCCACGCCAAATTGATAACAGAAATCACCAAGTTCATATTTACTGATTCTTTTTTGATTTTCAATTTGCCGTTTGAGTTTGATTTTATTACACAATGAAAATCCAACTTTATTAATTTTTTGGATTAAATCTCCATATGTATACGTAGCATAATTCAAACTTCCATAATTTTCAGATATTAACTCTTCTCTAACCTTTTCTGCCAAATGTTTAGGAAGACCTGATATAAATTTTTCTTTCCAGAATTCTAAATTGCTTGAATCAATTGTATAAAGTTTTGATAAGAAAACATCTTAATACCAACGAAAATCAAATAATGTTGGGCATGATAAATTAATTAGTTGAGTTTTTAATTTTTCTTCTACATTCATATAATTTCCAACAAAATGTTTAATTATATTGCTAATAAGCATATAAACGGAATCAGAGATCATTTGTCCTTGGGGGGGTAATGATAGGATTTCCGGATGGATCTCTTTTTATGGCATTTAGAATAGCTTGTCTTTCTATATCTGTTAAATATTTTTCCCACCAACCATTTAATTGTCTAGTAAATCCAAGTACAACTGCATTTGCTGCATGTTTGTGATCATTACCGGCAGCTATGATAGTAGAAGCATATATCATCATTTGCTGGCATACTTGGATGATTTGATATTCAGATAATCCGTCTACACTCCATTCATATATTGATGAGCTTTCAAATTTAAGACTATTTAAAGTAGCTTGCTCTTCGAATTGAAAATCAACTGGAGTCGGTCGTGGATAATAATTTCTTGTTTTAGCTGTAGTAACAATTGGTTTTTGTCTTTTAAATATTTTATTGAGTTGAAGGGAGTCTTGATGGTTTTGATCATCTTGATGTTCCTCTTGAGAATTTTCTTCAGAATCTATGACTTCGGAATCGGAGCCAGAATTAGAGTTTTTAGAAGATGAGCCTAAAACATTTATAGATTTTTCAGCTTTTTGATCTTTATTATCTTGAAGTTTTATGTTAGTAAAACTGTGTGATAATTGATTAATGAGTTCATCGGAAAATTTTAAAGGTTTCTTTTCTAACTTTATATCCCTTAGGATTTCACCCTGAAAACCTAAAGTTCGTGTCTTAATTATTTTTTAAGAAGAGGATGCTTCATGGATTTTGAAAATAGATTCTACTTTATCTTCAATTCTATTGGTTTGTTGGCTAATAGTATGAAGGTTGATATTTGTATAATTATTTTATTCTAAAACATGACATAAGTCTGATCTGTAAACAACGACAGATTTTCCTTTATCTCCTTAGATTTTTGCAACATCTTTTATGGGTACGGCTGAGGTGTCTTTATGAATAATTTGATGTAGGGGAGGATGTATAGATTCTTCAGTTCTTTGAGGAGAAGAACTAGTTGAAGCTATAATCCATGATGAACTTAATTTTGTTATCATATTTATGGATAAATCTTCAATATTATACCTTTTCTTCATGACTAAATTAAGCCAATCGAAGAAATAAATGTTTCTTTCATTATCACACATATATTTATACCACTTTTCTTTTAAGAAGTCTTTATGTTCTGGAGAAATATTTTTGAAGAAAGCTTTTGTCAAAGGATGAGCAGCTAGATTCTTTTTTAACATTTCTTTATCAATTTCAAAACTTTCAATAACATTTATATTGAAATCTGCTTCTGAGGGATTGTATTTATTAGATGGAGAAGCTTGATAAGAAGGACAAGCAAGTCCTGTAGGCCTTAAATTTATATGAGGTGGTTCCTGTATGGAAGATCCTACAACAGAAGGAGGATGAGAATAAGACTTTTTAAAGGGTTGATAAACTGTAGGAGTTGTATTTCGAAAATCTGTTTGGAAATTTATTTCAACACTTTCATCTTCATGTTCAATTATGTTTTCAATGTCTTGATTTTCTTTAGGTTTTTTTGGTTGATCATTTTCTAAAAGCCATTTACCAGATAAATTAATATCATTTATTTGATAACTTGATTTTAATTGAAAACTTCCCACTTTATAAACTTCATGTTTTTGAATAGTTGGAATTGTCCAGTCATAAATAACTTGATCTAAATCATCATAGCTAATTTCTTCACTATTTTTAATAGACATGGAAGATAAGGAATTTGGTGATGAGGAAGAAGAAAGTACAAGCTTCTTAATAAGCTTAGCCATAATTTGTATTACCGAGTTCTTTTAACCAAATCCACCGCGAGTATCTAACGCTTTGAGGATTTATACACCAACAACACGCCTTAAAATACCTTCACATGGCTGACAACGACGATAACAATGGCTACCTCTGCACTCCGGGCGGAATATGATTAAAATTTCTCAATAATAACAAACACACAACTAAGTATTAAGACTTTTGACTCTCTTACTTCTGAATTAGCAATTCCTTAAACAACAACAGTATAGCACAACATAACCAAAATAAGTGAAGAAATACTCACAAAGCAACTTTATTGATAATCAAAGCTGATTACAAGTGGACTTGATGACACACTCTTGGGGGCCAACTTGGCTCTGATACCAAAATGAGACGGAAGGGCGGAGGGTGTATGGGAAAAGATGGAAGGACTAAATTTTTGGACTGGTTTCCAACTGTTGCCTTGACAAGTAGCTGGACATGTCTATTTATAGTATGTTCAAACTGAATTTACATTTCATTACAACATAATTTCGTCTGTGTATACATTTCATTTACTGGATGCTAGTAAGCTGCTGCATGTGGTATTATTGCTGGATTCCAAGTGTCTGGATTGAATCGTCAAGATGGCATACGTGTTACGTTTCCGTACTAGTATGGATATACATTGTAGCACCAGTAGAGATCCAAACTTGTTTTTATTGGATAACCTTTTTGATGCATAGTAGCAAGCCACATTTGTTGACTTTTTCTTTATCAAAGAGCCTTTGAACCGTGGTTAGCTTCTCATCTTCATGAATAGGAATGTCCTTGTTTCGCACTTTCTAGATAAAGACGCTTTACGTCAATGGTGGTGATGGAAGTTTAGCTAAGTGCACCACGTGACTACGTGGTCTTCTTCTAGAAGCTTGGTGATAAGGATGCCGTAATTATTTCACTGGATAACAGGTGTCAATATCGGAAGCTTTATTCGGGCATGAATTCTTTCATTTATTCATCCTCTTTATCTTCATCTTTATCTTCATCAGTCCAGTTATTATTTTGCATTTCTCCATGAAATAACTGGATTAATGCTTCACGAAACTTTTCAGAAATGTCAAAAGAAATATCTTCATAGGCATTGAGGATTTGATTTAATTCATTATGTCCAGATTTAGAAGGATGTTGTATGACTGTAGTTTGTTCTGCAAGGTTGTCAGCAATGCAAACTACTCGCCGACCATCACACCAAACATATCAATATGTGCTTGCAAATTCAAGATGTCCTCTTAGATTGAGAAATCTTTGATACTGATCAGAGGCTGGATCATATTGCTGGTGACGTTCTAGGCTATATGCTCTTGTAGCAACTTCATGAGATTCATACCATTGAGGTGGATAATTAAAAAGAAGATATTCGTGATCATGTAAAGAAGAACTGCATTTCTTGCAAATTAAATCTCCTTCTTTAAACTGCATGATGCTCCATAATTAATAAGGTTGATAAAACCGTATTTCAGATCTTTATCCCAAACTTGATGAAATTATGATAAGAAGCTGTCTGTTTGTGACTCCAAGACTGCGAAGGGCATGGCGCACAATTGCAGGGAGCTGCTGTATTAATTCAAAATCATCTCTCGATAAAGAAAATCTTTGGACTAAGCCTTGCTTGATATAAAAGATGTCTACTGCATGTGATGGCAAGAACAACTTGGGAAAACCAGTTGCCCAGCTGATATATTGCACTTTGAACATTAAGCGCTCCTTGATCTGACAAGAAAGAGTTTTTTCTCTTATCCTTGCAGCAAGATCATCTGAAAGGGTTGTGTTAACCTTTTCCAGGAGGTTGATTCTGGATGTTTTTTCATCAGCATAAGTAGATAACAGTGCTCTTTGATGGATGTTATGACACATTAGAATTTGGGTTTCTAAATCCTTGATATGGGTTACAATTTTGGATAAGGTTTTTCTAGTATTTTTTCTTTTGTTGGAAAGGATAGCACTCCGATGAGCATTGATAAGTTCTTAAGAGGTGATGGATACTCCTGGATTGAAAAAAGGAATGGATATTCGTTGGGATGTTGGTCTGGAGGAAGAGCTGGACTCAAGAAGAGGGGCTTTGCTTTTGCTAAAGCTTGATGCCATAATGACAAAGGAACCTTGGATAAGAATGTGAACTAAAACTGAAAATCTGGATTACATGGCAAAATTTGAAATGAAGTCATCAGAGGGATGATGTATTTTATTTGTGACTGGATTTAATTATTCAAATTCAAAAATTAATTCTTTATTATTTATGATAGTTTTAAGGCCTGTAGAATCAATTTAAAAAGGCTGTAACATTTGTAGAAAAGGATTTCCATGGATAACAACATTGTTTAAATCCTTTCCTAGAAAGAAATTTGTCTTTATGTGTATTTCATTTTTACAGACATAAACATCATTTAATTTGTATTTGATAAGGAGTTTTTAATTAGCTGTATCTAGATTGAGTTTATTTTTTGTTTTTAGATAATATTTTCTCGGGATTAATCCTTCTCTTATGACATTGACATCTGCGCCACTATCAAGTAGGCACAGGGTCTTAATAGAGAATTTTTTGATCTGAATTGTGACTTGGGTTTTCTATTTTTGAAATGGATTTCGGGATAAAGAATTTTTGAAAATTTTTAAACTATCATCAAAGTTTTCTTGATTTTCAATGTCATTGTAGTCTTCGTCATTTTCAATTTTTCCATTATTTTCTTGATAAGTTTTTAGTATGTGAAATTCAAGATTCTCAACTCTTTGTTTGAGGTCTTGAAGTTCAATTAAGTTTTGTTTTAAGAAATTTATTTCTTGCCTTTGATTATTAATTTCTTTATGAAGGTCTGGAATTGTCGGGTGAGGAGGAACATTTTGTTCTCGTAATCTGTCTAGTACAGTTTTAATGCTAAATTGTTCTGGGAGAGTATGTATGGTAGCTTTTCCTTTTTTATTGCCTTTATTTATGGTCTGGATTTTTTCATAATATTTATTTTTTAAGTCTTCATCTTTAAGATCTTTAAACATTTCTAATACCAATTCTTCTGGGGCAGAAAGCATGTTTAAAGATAAAGAAGAAGAGGCAGATTCATACTGAATTTCACTATCAAATATTTTGCAATGACATGTTTCAAAAGAATTGTCTGTATCTGATGTTACTGAGGATCCTTTTAAAATCGTTTTTAATTCTTTTTCGGTTTTAACCTTTAATTGTGGGCAATCAGGGGCTATATGGCCTTTTTCTTTGTAATTATAGCACTGTATTTCTTTTTGTTTTTGTTTGGGGTAGGAAGAAGATGGTTTTTCTTTTGTATAAGAATTGTTTGATTCTTTATAAGGATTTCGATGAAAGGATTTTTTATGATATCTTCTTGAGGGCTTGTAATATCGTGGTGTTCAAAATTGTTTAGATTTTCTTTTTTGATAATTTCTAGTTATATTTTGCTTTTTCTTTTGGCTTGAAGGACTAATTATTGTGTCCATACCAAATTGATAACAGAAATCACCAAGTTCATATTTATTGATTCTTTTTTGATTCTCAATTTATCATTTGAGTTTGATCTCATTACATAATGAAAAGCCAACTTTATTAATTTTTTGGATTAGATCTCCATAGGTATACATGGCATAATTCAAATTTCCATAATTTTTAGATACCAATTCTTCTCTAACCTTTTCTGCAAAAAGTTTAGGAAGTCCTGATATAAATTTTTCTTTCAAGGATTCTGAATTGCTTGAATCAATTGTATAAAGTTTTGACAAGAAAACATCTTTATACCAATGAAAATCAGATAATGTTGGGCATGATAAATTAATTAATTGAGTTTTTAATTTTTCTTCTACATTCATATAGTTTCCAACAAAATGTTTAATTATATTGCTAATAAGCATATAAACGGAATCAGGGATCATTTGTCCTTGAGGGGTAATGATAGGATTTCCGGATGGATCTCTTTTTACTGCATTTAGAATAGCTTGTCTTTCTATATTTCATAAATATTTTTCCCACCAGCCATTTAATTGTCCAGTAAATCCAAGGACAACTGCATTTGTTGCATGTTTGAGATCATTACCGGCAGCTATGATAGTAGAAGCATCTATCATCATTTGCTGGCATACTTGGGTGATTTGATATTCAGATAATCCGTCTACACTCCATTCATATATTGATGAGCTTTCAAATTTATGACCATTTAAAGTAACTTGTTCTTCGAATTGAAGATCAACTGGAGTCGGTCGTGGATAATAATTTCTTGTTTTAGCTGTAGTAACAATTGGTTTTCATCTTTTAAATATTTTATTGAGTTGTAGAGAGTCTTGATGGTTTTGATCATCTTGATGGTTTTGATGGTTTTGATCATCTTGATGTTCTTCTTGAGAATTTTCTTCAGAATCTATGGCTTTGGAATCAGAGCCAAAATTAGAGTTTTTAGAAGTTGAGCCTAAAACATTTATAGATTTTTCAACTTTTTGATCTTTATTTTCTTGAAGTTTTATGTTAGTAAAACTGTGTAATAATTGATTAATGAATTCATCAGAAAATTTTAAAGGTTTTTTTTCTAACTTTATATCCCTTAGGATTTCACCCTGAAAACCTAAAGTTTGTGTCTTAATTACTTTTTGAGAAGAGGATGCTTCATGGATTTTGAAAATAGATTCTACTTTATCTTCAATTCTATTAGTCTGATGACCAATAGTATGAAGGTTGATATTTGTATGATTATTTTGTTCTAGAACATGACATAAGTCTGATTTGTAGACAAAGTCAGATTTTCCTTTATCTCCTTGGATTTTTGCAACATCTTTTATGGGTACAGCTGAGGTGTCTTTATAAATAATTTGATGTAAGGGTGGATGTATAGATTCTTCAGTTCTTTAGGGAGAAGAACTGGTTGAAGCTATAATCCATGATGAACTTAATTTTGTTATCATATTTATGGATAAATCTTCAATATTATTTCTTTTCTTCATGGCTAATTTAAGCCAATCAAAGAAATAAATGTTTCTTTCATTATCACACATATATTTATATCACTTTTCTTTTAAGAAGTCTTTATGTTCTGGAGAAATATTTTTAAAGAAAGCTTTTGTTAAAGGCTTTAGGGCAACTTGCACCAAGCCAAAATGGATATAATTATATGTTTTAGCATATTCTTTTATTTCATGGGGCTTAATTAAAGAAAGATGCTAAATATTACTAGTAATGGATTCAGTTTGTTCAATAGTTTTTATTTTATAACTTCATTTTAATTGAAAACTTCCCACTTTATAAACTTCATGTTTTTGAACAGTTGGAATTGTCCAGTCACAAATAACTTGATCTAAATCATCGTAGCTAATTTCTTCACTATTTTTAATAAACATGGAAGATAAGGAATTTGATGATGAGGAAGAAGAAAGTACAAGCTTCTTAATAAGCTTAGCCCTAATTTGTATTACCGAGTTATTTTAACCAAATCCACCGCGAGTATCTAACGCTTTGAGGAATTACACACTAACGACACGCCTTAAAACGCCTTCACACGACTTAACAAAGGTGATAACAATGGCTACCACTGCGCTCTGGGCGGAATATGATTAAAATTTCTCAATAATAACAAACACACAACTAAGTATTAAGACTTTTGACTCTCTTACTTCTGAATCAGCAATTCCTTAAACAACAACAGTAAAGCACAACATAACCAAAATAAGTGAAGAAATACTCACAAAGCAACTTTATTTATTATCAAAACGGATTAAAAGTGGACTTGATGACACACTCCCGGGGGCCAACTTGGCTCTGATACCAAAATGGGACGGAAGGGTGGAGCGTGTATGGGAAGAGATAGATGGACCGAATTTTTGGACTGGTTTCCAACTGTTGGATTTACACATAGCTAGATGTGTCTATTTATAGTAACTCTAAACTGAATTTACATTTCGTTTCACTTGGATTGCTTTTGCATTTACATTTCATTTGCTATTCATGCTCACGTTGAATTTAATGTTCGATACTGTAGGGCTGCTTGCATGATTCTCCTTGTCTGCTGTAGAATATCATGGTACTATATGTGGCACGATCTTGAAGTATATCTTTACAAGCTTTTGACACGTGTTTTCGTGTTAGCATCGGAGATGAAATGTTTTTGTCTTCATACTTGATAACTGTCCCATATCTTGTACTTTCTTCAGCTTTTACTTTTTATTTTATACAAAAGGAGCTTTTGATGTTGGCTTTAGCCACTTTTGTTGGCTTTTGGGCACTTGTTTTTTAAAGATTTCTGAAGTCAGGATGAAAAGTGCCGATAAGTCCTGAGACAACACGTGGTTGCTTTTGCCGACATACGTGGCCTTCGTCTCGGGCACGGGACCTTGCTTGATAAGGATGCATTGAACAACTATTCTTCAGGATGACTGCTAGAGATCTTCATAATTGCACCAAGATACTTTGTGGAAAATTGAGTGTGGAAAAGCGAGTGGCATTGGACTGCATATGTCTAGAGGAAAGGAAGCTTTATTCTTGCAAGGATGCTGTCATCTCTACATCATTTTCTGCTTCATTATTCCAGTTATTATTTCGTATTTCACCATAAAATAACTGGATTAATTCTTCACGAGAGTTTTCTGAAATGTCAAAAGAAATATCTTCATAGGCATTGAGGAATTGATTTAATTTATTATGTCCAGATTTAGACGGATGCTGTATAACTGTAGTTTGTTCTGCAAGGTTGTCAGCAATATAGACTACTCTCCAACCGTCACACCAAACATATTTATATGTGCTTGCTAATTCGAGATGTCCTCTTAAATTGAGAAATCGTTGATATTGATCAGAGGCTGGATCATAATGTTGGAGACGTTCTAAGCTATATTCCCTTGTAGCAACTTCATGAGATTCATACCACTGCGGCGGATAATTAAACAGGAGATGTTCGTAATCATTTAAAGAGGGAATGAATTTCTTGCAAATTAAATCTCCTTCTTCAAAATTCATGATGCTCCATAATTGATAAGGTTGATAAAACCGGATTTCAGATCTTTCTCACAAACTTGATGAAATTATGATGAGAAGTTGTCTGTTTGTGACTCCAAGGCTGCGAAGGGCATGGTGCACGATTGCAGTGAGCTGTTGTATTAATTCAAAATCATTTATGGAGAAAGAAAATCTTTGGACTAAACCATGTTCGATATAGGAGATGTCATCTTCATGTGATGGCAGGAACAACTTGGGAAAGACAGTTGCCCAGCTGATAAATTGAGCTCTGCGCATTAAGCGCTCCTTGATCTGACAAGAAAGAGTTTTTTCTCTTATTCTTGCAGCAATATCATCTGGAAGGGTTATGTTAACCTTTTCCAGGAGCTTGATTCTGGACGTTTTTTCATTAGCATAAGTAGATAACAGTGCTCTTTGATGGAGGTTATGGCATATGAGAATTTGGCTTTCTAAATCCTTAATATAGTTTGTAAGTTTGGATAGGGTTTTTCTAGTATTTGTTCTTTTATCGAAAAGGATGACACTCCAATGAGCATTGATAAGGTCTTGAGAAGTGAGATAATCCTGGATTGAAAAACGGGTTGGTCATTTGTTGGGATGTCGGTATGGCGGAAGAGCTGGATTCATGAAGAGGGGCTTTGCTTTTGCAAGAACTTGATGCCATAGTGACAAAGAGACCTTGGATAAGGAGTTGAACTAATAATCTGGATATGGGATTAAATGGCAAAATTTGAAATGAAGTCATCAGCGAGATAATTTATTTTATTTGAGACTGGATATTTGATTATTCAAATTCAAAAATTAATTCTTTATTATTTATGACAGTTTTAAGGCCTGTTGAATCAATTTGAAAAGTCTGTAAAATTTGTAAAAAAGGATTTCCTAGGATAACATCAATGTTTAAATCCTTTCCTAGAAAGAAATTTGTCTTGATGTGTATTTCGTTTTTACAGACATAAACATCATTTAATTTGTATTTGATAAGGAGTTTTTTTATTAGCCGTAGCTAGATTGAGTTTATTTTTTGTTTTTAGATAATATTTTCTCGGGATTAATCCTTCCCTTATGACATTGACATCTGCGCCACTATCAAGCACAGGGTCTTAATAGAGAATTTTTTGATCTGAATTGTGACTTGGGTTTTCCATTTTTGAAATGGATTTCTGGATAAAAAATTGATGGAATTTTTTAAACTGTCATCAAAGTTTTCTTGATTTTCAATGTCATTATAGTCTTCGTCATTTTCAATTTTTCCATTATTTTCTTGATAAGTTTTTAGTATGTGAAATTCAAGATTCTCAACTCGCTGTTTGAGGTCTTGAAGTTCAATTAAGTTTTGTTTTAAGAAATTTATTTCTTGCCTTTGATTATTAATTTCTTTATGAAGGTCTGGAATTGACAAGTGGGGAGGAACATTTTGCTCTCTTAATCTGTCTAAGACAGTTTTAATGCTAAATTGTTCAGGTAAAGTATTTATGTTAGTAGCTTTTCCTTTTTTATTGCCTTTATTTATGGTCTGTATTTTTTCAAAGTATTTATTTTTTAATTCTTCATCTTTAAGATCTTTAAACATTTCTAGCACCAATTCTTTAGGGGCAGAGAGCATGTTTAAGGATAAAGAAGAAGAAGCAGATTCATACTGAATTTCACTATCAAATATTTTGCAATGACATGTATCAGAAGAATGAGAAAAAGAATTGTCTGTATCAGATGTTTCTGAGGGTCCTTTTAAAATAGTTTTGAGTTCCTTTTCTGTTTTAACTTTTAGTTTTGGGCAATCAGGGGCTATATGGCCTTTTTCTTTGCATAGCATTGTATTTCTTTTTGTTTTTGTTTAGGGTAGGAAGAAGGTGGATTTCCTTTCGTATAAAATTTGTTTGATTCTTTAGAAAGATTTCGATGAAAGGATTTTTTATGATATCTTCTTGAGGGCATGTAATATCGTGGTGTTGAAAATTGTTTAGATTTTCTTTTTTGATAATTTCTATTTAAATTTTGCTTTTTCTTTTGGCTTGAAGGACTAATTAATGTTTCCATGCCAAATTGATAACAGAAATCACCAAGTTCATATTTACTGATTCTTTTTTGATTTTCAATTTGCCGTTTGAGTTTGATCTCATTGTAATGAAAAGCTAACTTTAATGATTTTTTGGATTAGATCTCCATATGTATACATGGCATAATTCAAATTTCCATAGTTTTCAGATATCAATTCTTCTCTAACCTTTTCTGCAAAAAGATTAGGAAGTCCTAATATAAATTTTTCTTTCAAGAATTCCGAATTGCTTGAATCAATTATATAAAGTTTTGATAAGAAAACATCTTTATACCAATGAAAATCAGATAATGTTGGGCATGATAAATTAATTAATTGAGCTTTTAATTTTTCTTCTACATTCATAAAATTTCCAACAAAATATTTAATTATATTGCTAATAAGCATATAAACGGAATCAGGGGTCATTTGTCCTTGAGGGGTAATGATAGGATTTCCGGATGGATCTCTTTTTACTGCATTTAGAATAGCTTGTCTTTCTATATCTGATAAATATTTTTCCCACCAGCCATTTAATTGTCCAGTAAATCCATGGACAACTGCATTTACTGCGTGTTTGTGATCATTACCGGCAGCTATGATAGTAGAAGCATATGTCATCATTTGCTGGCATACTTGGATGATTTGATATTCAGATAATCCGTCTACACTCCATTCATATATTGATGAGCTTTCAAATGTAAGACCATTTAAAGTAGCTTGTTCTTCGAATTGAAGATCAACTGGAGTCGGTCGTGGATAATAATTTCTTGTGTTAGGTATAGTAACAATTGGTTTTTGTCTTTTAAATATTTTATTGAGTTGAAGGGATTCTTGATGGTTTTGATCGTCCTAATGTTCCTCTTGAGAATTTTCTTCAGAATCTATGACTTCGGAATCGGAGCCAGAATTAGAGTTTTTAGAAGTTAAGCCTAAAACATTTATAGATTTTTCAGCTTTTCAATCTTTATTTTCTTGAAGTTTTATGTTAGTAAAACTGTGTGATAATTGATTAATGAGTTCATAAGAAAATTTTAAAGGTTTTTTTTCTAACTTTATATCCCTTAGGATTTCGCCCTGAAAACTAAAGTTTGTGTCTGAATTACTTTTTGAGAAGAGGATGCTTCATGGATTTCGAAAATAAATTCTACTTTATTTTTAATTCTATTGGTTTGTTGACCAATAGTATGAAGGTTGATATTTGTATAATTATTTTGTTCTAGATCATGACATAAGTCTGATTTGTAAACAAAGTCAGTTTTTCCTTTATCTCCTTGGATTTTTGCAACATCTTTTATGGGTACGGCTGAGGTGTCTTTATATATTCTGTGATGTTGGGGTGGACGTATAGATTCTTCAGTTCTCTGCGGAGAAGAATTGGTTGAAGCTATAATCCATGATGAACTTAATTTTGTTATCATATTTATGGATAAATCTTCAATATTATATCTTTTCTTCATGGCTAATGTAAGCCAATCAAAGAAATAAATGTTTCTTTCATTATCACACATATATTTGTACCATTTTTCTTTTAAGAAGTCTTTATGTTCTAGCGAAATATATTTAAAGAATGATTTTGTCAAAGGATGAGCGGCTAAATTCTTTTTTAACATTTCTTTATCAACTTCAAAACTTTCAAGAACATTTATATTGAAATCGGATTCTGAAGGATTGTATGTATGGGATGGTGAAGCATGATAAGAAGGATAAACGAGTCCTGTAGGCCTCAAATCTATATTAGCTGGTTCCTGTATGGAAGAGCCTACAACAGAAGGAGGATGAGAATAAGATTTTTTAAAGGGTTGATAAACTGTAGGAGTTGTATTTCGAAAATCTGTTTGGAAATTTATTTCAACACTTCCATCTTCATGTTCAATTATTGTTTCTATGTCTTCATTTTCTTTAGATTTTTCTGGTTGAGCATTTTCTAAAAGCCATTTACCAGATTAATTGATATCATTCCACTATATGAGTTTGGGAATATTAACTTTATTTTTTAAATTGGTTTAGAATAAGGTAGTCATACCTTTCGCTTGATTTGAATAGGCTATGCCTGGGACCACTGAATTCATGAGTTTATAATAAACTCTATAAACGAGGGCGAGATTTTGATTATGAGGATTCATATCAAAACCTTTTCTCTGGATGGCTAAAGTGAGGGCGTCATGTGCACCTAGATCTGTAAGAGAAACAGAGAAATTGGGAAAACAGTTGAAGAAAGTAAGGCCATTAGCCAAACTTGATTCAACCATTCCTATTAATGAATCACTGAATTTTTTATGTCTTGTATCTTGGACATAGATGAGAGCTTCTGTTCTAAGTCCAAGTCTTGTTAAAGGCTTTGCACCAAGCCAAAATGGATATAATTATGTGTTTTAGCATATTCTTTTATTTCATGGGGCTTAATTAAAGAAAGATGCTGAATATTGCTAGTATTGGATTCAGTTCATTCAATAGTTTTTATTTTATAACTTGATTTTAATTGAAAACTTCCCACTTTATAAACTTCATGTTTTTGAATAGTTGGAATTGTCCAGTTACAAATAACTTGATCTAAATCATCATAGCTAATTTCTTCACTATTTTTAATAGACATGGAAGATAAGGAATTTGATGATGAGGAAGAATAAAGTACAAGCTTCTTAATAAGCTTAGCCATAATTTGTATTACTGAGTTATTTTAACCAAATCCACCACGAGTATCTAACGCTTTGAGGATTTACACACCAAGAACACGCCTTAAAACGCCTTCACATGGCTTAACAACGGCGATGACAATGGCTACCTCTGCGCTCCGGGTGGAATATGATTAAAATTTCTCAATAATAACAAACACACAACTAAGTATTAAGACTTTTAACTCTTTTACTTCTGAATCAGCAATTCCTTAAACAACAACAGTAAAACACAACATAACAAAAATAAGTGAAGAAATACTCACAAAGCAACTTTATTGATAACAATAAAGACTGATTACAAGTGGACTTATTGACACACTCCCGGGGGCCAACTTGGCTCTGATACCAAAATGGGACGGAAGGGTGGAGGGTATGGGAAGAGATGGATGGACTGAATTTTTGGACTGGTTTCCAACTGTTGCCTGTGCAAGAGGCTGCATAGGCCTATTTATAGTAATTACAAACTGAATTTACATTTCATTACAAGTGTCTGTCATCTGGATTTTCATTTCATTTGCTGTATATCCGTAAATGCTGCAGGTGGTGCTGGCACTGGATTTGATATGTCTGATAAAAGTTTCACTGTATTGAAGCATACGGCATACGTGTCGCTGGAGTATGTGCTTTACAAATTTCGGTAAAAGAGGTGATCTAAATGCTTTATGTAGGATAGCCTAGGTGTAGGCTTTGACTTTTGCTCATTATTTAATGCAAAGAATTTTTATATGTGATAAGCTTAGCTTTAGCCATTTTCTTTGACTTTGTTGTACTTGTTTATTGAATTTTTAATTCAAAGAGGCTTGATGCAGTCCGGAGGAAAAGTGCCGATAAGTCCCAAAGCAACACGTGGTTGCTTTTGTCGGTATCACATGGCCGTGGTCGTGGGTACGGGAACTTTGCTTGATAGGGATGCATTTAACAAGTATTCTTCTGGATGACTGTTGGAGATCTGCATAAGTGCATTAAGATACTTTGTGGAAAATTGAGTGGCATTGAATTGCACACGTCTGGAGGAAAGGAAGCTTTATTCTTACAAGGATGCTGTCATCTCTGCAGTATTTTCTGCTTCATCATTCCAGTTATTATTTCGTATTTCACCATGAAATAACTGGATTAATTCTTCATGAGATTTTTCTGAAATGTCAAAAGAAATATCTTCATAGGCATTGAGGATTTGATTTAATGCATGACGTCCAGATTTAGAAGGATGCTGTATAATTGTAGTTTATTCTGCAAGGTCGTCAGCAATACAGACTACTCTCCAACCGTCACACCAAACATATCTATATGTGCTTGCAAATTCGAGATGTCCTCTTAAATTGAGAAATCTTAGATATTAATTAGAGCCTGGATCATAATTCTGAAGACGCTCTAAGCTGTATTCCCTTGTAGCAACTTCATGAGATTCATACCACTGCGGTGGATAATTAAACAGGAGATGTTCGTAATCATTTAAAGAAGGAATGAATTTCTTGCAAATTAAATCGCCTTCTTCAAACTGCATGATGCTCCATAATTGATAAGGCTGATAAAACCGTATTTCTGACCTTTCTCCCAAACTTGATGAAATTGTGATAAGAAGCTGTCTGTTTGTGACTCCAAGGCTGCGAAGGGCATGGCGCACAATTGCAGGGAGCTGCTGTATTAATTCAAAATCATCTCTGGATAAAGAAAATCTTTGGACTAGGCCTTGCTCGATATAAGAGATATCTACTGCATGTGATGGCAGGAACAACTTGGGAAAACCAATTGCCCAGCTGATATATTGCGCTTTGAACATTAAGCGCTCCTTGATCTGACAAGAAAGAGTTTTTTCTCTTATCCTTGCAGCAAGATCATCTGGAAGGGTTGTGCTAACCTTTTCCAGGAGGTTGATTCTAGACGTTTTTTCATCAGCATAAGTAGATAACAGTGCTCTTTGATGGAGGTTATGGCATATGAGAATTTGGCTTTCTAAATCCATAATATGGTTTGCAAGTTTGGATAGGGTTTTTCTAGTATTTGTTCTTTTATCGGAAAGGATGGCACTCCAATGAGCATTGATAAGGTCTTGAGGAGTGATAGATAATCCTGGATTGAAAAAAGGAATGGTCATTTGTTGGGATGTTGGTCTGGAGGAAGAGCTGGATTCAAGAAGAGGGGCTTTGCTTTTGCTAGAGCTTGATGCCATAATGACAAAGGAACCCTGGATAAGAATGTGAACTAAAACTGAAAATCTGGATTACATGACAAAATTTGAAATGAAGTCATCAGAGGGATGATGTATTTGATTTGAGACTGGATTTAATTATTCAAATTCAAAAATTAATTCTTTATTATTTATGATAGTTTTAAGGCCTGTAGAATCAATTTGAAAAGGCTGTAACATTAGTAGAAAAGGATTTCCAAGGATAACATCATTGTTTAAATCCTTTCTGAGAAAAAAATTTCTCTTTATGTGTATTTCATTTTTACAGACATAAACATCATTTAATTTGTATTTGATAAGGAGTTTTTTATTAGCCGTAGCTAGATTGAATTTATTTTTTGTTTTTAGATAATATTTTCTAAGGATTAATCCTTCCCTTATGACATTGACATCTGCGCCACTATCAAGTAAGCACAGGGTCTTAATAGAGAATTTTTTGATCTGAATGGTGACTTGGGTTTTCCATTTTTGAAATGAATTTCTGGATAAAGAATTTTTGAAAATTTTTAAACTGTCATCAAAGTTTTCTTGATTTTCAATGTCATTATAGTCTTCATCATTTTCAATTTTTCCATTATTTTCTTGATAAGTTTTTAGTATGTGAAATTCAAGATTCTCAACTCTTTGTTTGTGGTCATGAAGTTCAATTACGTTTTGTTTTAAGAAATTTATTTCTTGCCCTTGATTATTAATTTCTTTATGAAGGTCTGGAATTGTCAGGTGAGGAGGAACATTTTGTTCTCTTAATCTGTCAAAAACTGTTTTAAAACTAAATTGTTCAGGTAAAGTTTCTATTGTAACTTTTCCTTTTTTATTGCCTTTATTTATAGTCTGGATTTTTTTGAAATATATATTTTTAATTCTTCATTTTTAAGATCTTTAAACATTTCGAGCACCAATTCTTCAGGGGCAGAGAGCATGTTTAAGGATAAAGAAGAAGAAGCAGATTCATACTGAATTTCACTATCAAATATTTTGCAATGACATGTATCAGAAGAAGGAGAAAATGAATTGTCTGTATCAGATGTTTTGAGGGTCCTTTTAAAATAGTTTTGAGTTCTTTTTCTGTTTTAACTTTTAGTTTTGGGCAATCAGGGGCTATATGGCCTTTTTCTTTGCAATTATAGCACTGTATTTCTTTTAGTTTTTATTTAGGGTAGGAAGAAGGTGGATTTCCTTTCGTAAAAAATTTGTTTCATTCTTTATAAGGATTTCGATGAAAGGATTTTTTATGATATCTTCTTGAGGGCATGTAATATCGTGGTGTTGAAAATTGTTTAGATTTTCTTTTTTGATAATTTCTATTTAAATTTTGCTTTTTCTTTTGGCTTGAAGGACTAATTAATGTTTCCATGCCGAATTGATAACAGAAATCACCAAGTTCATATTTACTAATTCTTTTTTGATTTTCAATTTACCGTTTGAGTTTGATCTCATTGCATAATGAAAAGCTAACTTTATTAATTTTTTGGATTAGATCTCCATATGTATACATGGCATAATTCAAATTTCCATAGTTTTCAGATATCAATTCTTCTCTAACCTTTTCTGCAAAAAGTTCAGGAAGTCCTGATATAAATTTTCTTTCCAGAATTCTGAATTGCTTAAACAAATTGTAATATGTTTTGATAAGAAAACAACCTTATACCAACGAAAATCAGATAATGTTGGGCATGATAAATTAATTAATTGAGTTTTTAATTTTTCTTCTACATTCATATAATTTCCAACAAAATGTTTAATTATATTGCTGATAAGCATATAAACGGAATCAGGGATCATTTGTCCTTCAGGGGTAATGATAGGATTTCCGGATGGGTCTTTTTTTACTGCATTTAGAATAGCTTGTCTTTCTATATCTGATAAATATTTTTCCCACCAGCCATTTAATTGTCCAGTAAATCTAAGGACAACTGCATTTGCTGCATGTTTGTGATCATTACCGGCAGCTATGATAGTAGAAGCATATATCATCATTTGCTGGCATACTTGGATGATTTGATATTCAGATAATCCGTCTACACTCCATTCATATATTGATGAGCTTCCAAATTTAAGACCATTTAAAGTAGCTTGTTCTTCGAATTGAAGATCAACTGGAGTCGGTCGTGGATAATAATTTCTTGTGTTAGCTATAGTAACAATTGGTTTTTGTCTTTTAAATATTTTATTGAGCTGTAAAGAGTCTTGATGGTTTTGATCATCTTGATGTTCTTCTTGAGAATTTTCTTCAGAATCTATGGCTTCGGAATCGGAGCCAGAATTAGAATTTTTAGAAGTTGAGCCTAAAACATTTATAGAATTTTCAGCTTTTTTATCTTTATTTTCTTGAAGTTTTTTGTTAGTAAAACTATGTAATAATTGATTAATGAGTTCATCAGAAAATTTTAAAGGTTTCTTTTCTAACTTTATATCCCTTAGGATTTCACCCTGAAAACCTAAAGTTTGTGTCTTAATTATTTTTTGAGAAGAGGATGCTTCATGGATTTTGAAAATAGTTTCCACTTTATCTTCAATTCTATTGGTTTGTTGACCAATAGTACGAAGGATGATATTTGTATGATTATTTTGTTCTAAAACATGACATAAGTCTGATTTGTAAACAAAATCAGATTTACCTTTATCTCCTTGGATTTTTGCCACATTTTTTATGGGTACGACTGAAGTATCTTTATAAATGATTTGATATAGAGGAGGATGTATAGATTCTTCAGTTCTTTGGGGAGAAGAACTGGTTGAAGCTATAATCCATGATGAACTTAATTTTGTTATCATATTTATGGATAAATCTTCAATATTATACCTTTTCTTCATGGCTAAAGCTGCCTGTTTGTGACTCCAAGGCTGCGAAGGGCATGGCGCACAATTGTAGGGACCTGCTGCATTAATTCAAAATCATCTTTGGATAAAGAAAATCTCTGGACTAGGCCTTGCTCGATATAAGAGATGTCTACTACATGTGATGGCAGGAACAACTCAGGAAAACCAGTTGCCCTGCTGATGAATTGAGCTTTGAGCATTAAGCGCTCCTTGATCTGACAAGAAAGAGTTTTTTCTCTTATTCTTGCAACAATATCAACTAGAAGGGTTGTGTTAACCTTTTCCAGGAGGTTGATTCTGGATTCTTTTTCATCAGCATAAGTAGATAATAGTGCTATTTGATGGAGGTTATGGCATATGAGAATTTGGCTTTCTAAATCCTTAATATGGTTTGCAAGTTTGGATAGGGTTTTTCTAGTATTTTTTCTTTTATGGGAAAGGATGGCACTCCAATGAGCATTGATAAGTTCTTAAGAGGTGATGGATACTCCTGGATTGAAAAAAGGAATGGTCATTTGTTGGGATGTTGGTCTGGAGGAAGAGCTGGATTCAAAAAGAGGGGCTTTGCTTTTGCTAGAACTTGATGCCATAATGACAAAGGAACCTTGGAGAAGAATGTGAACTTAAAACTAAAAATCTGGATTACATGGCAATATTTGAAATGAAGTCAACTAAGGGATGATTTGTTTTATTTGAGACTGGATTTAATTATTCAAATTCAAAAATTAATTCTTTATTATTTATGACAGTTTTAAGGCCTGTAGAATCAATTTGAAATGGCTGTAACATTTGTAGAAAAGGATTTCCAAGGATAACATCATTGTTTAAATCCTTTCCTAAAAAGAAATTAGTCTTTATGCAGATCACATTTTTACAGACATTAACATCATTTAATTTGTATTTGATAAGGAGTTTTTTATTAGCCGTAGCTAGATTGAATTTATTTTTTGTTTTTAGATAATATTTTCTAAGGATTAATCCTTCCCTTATGACATTGAAATCTGCGCCACTATCAAGTAAGCACAGGGTCGTAATAGAGAATTTTTTGATCTGAATGGTGACTTGGGTTTTCCATTTTTGAAATGGATTTCTGGATAAAGAATTTATGAAAAATTTTAAACTATTGTCAAAGTTTTCTTGATTTTCAATGTCATTATAGTCTTCGTCATTTTCAATGTTTCCATTATTTTCTTGATAAGGTTTTAGTATGTGAAATTCAAGATTCTCAACTCTTTGTTTGAGGTCTTGAAGTTCAATTAAGTTTTGTTTTAAGAAATTTATTTCTTGCCTTTGATTATTAATTTCTTTATGAAGGTCTGGAATTGTCAGGTGAGGAGGAACATTTTGTTCTCGTAATTTGTCTAGTACAGTTTTAATGCTAAATTGTTCAGGTAAAGTATTTATGTTAGTAGCTTTTCCTTTTTTATTGCCTTTATTTATTGTCTATATTTTTTCAAAGTATTTATTTTTTAATTCTTCATCTTTAAGGTCTTTAAACATATCTAGCACCAATTCTTCAGGGGCAGAGAGCATGTTTAAGGATAAAGAAGAAGAAGCAGATTCATACTGAATTTCACTATCAAATATTTTGCAATTGTTAGATTTTGTGGACTCAATCCATCAGTTGATGTAATAAATTGATTAATTTCTTTATTTATCAATATAATCATGCTTTCCTTTCATGAGATGAGTGTTATTTTACTAATTCATGCACATGACCAATACATATGACATAATGGTTCATGAGTTGAACCGGGTCCCATTAGTATATTAGATGTGATATATGTGTATGGATGAGATCCACACGCGGGAGATATATGTCACAAATCTTATACTTAAATAGCTTCACAACCAGTAATGAGACTGGGCATCTTATTTGATAAGGTTGCAGCACTTTGATCACTATGAGATAGTGTGATTTGTCCCGATCATCAGAATGTAAGATTCTGGATCACGGTCCGAGTACATTGGATGTATTGAAGGACCATGAGATGCACCGTATGGAATTCCGTCTCAATAATAAGGTATGCTCTCATAATTCTCTAGCAATAGGCTCTCAATCCTAAGACATTGATGAACTCAAGTTTCTATCTATTCATTTGCTTTGAGTCACCAATGAGTGAGGCCGACTGTAGGTTAACACCTCGGTGTCGTGGGTATGTGGTAGTAGAACTGTGGGAACGTTGAATGATCAAGATGGAATCTATCTCTATTATCCCCTTGTGCCAATTATTGGATTTGTCATTAGTAAGTGCGCACCCATCTCAATTAAGAGTTAATTGGATGGTACTGATGATTACTGTGATTAATTGGGGCTCAAGGATAATAAGATGTGGAACTTAGATTGGAAGAGACGGATTTATTCCAATTGATCCACGAATATTGTAGAGGGGCCTACTTGTGGTAATTGGGAAGTTTAGGGTCTTCATTGTAATTTATTCCTAAGATTGGAGTGCAATTGCATTTATATAGTGGTGTTATTTGCAATTAACTGTGGGCACAGATTGTACATGAGATGTGGGGTCGCGGTGTTCCAGTTGGAGCCAGCTTTCTAAGGAATCCTTAGTGGTCCCCACGCTAGCCCAAATTATTGGAAAATACTAATCCGACTCGAACACTAGAAAGAAGATATTAGAAAGGAGAAAGTTGCTTTGGAAGTAAGACTTCTATTTCAATTAAGCAAGGAATAAATTTGTAAGTTTATAAAATCTCTTGGACGTCCAGAAGAGTCTCTCTCACGCCCAAAACCTTTTCGTGCAAGAGTTGCACGAGTTTCTCTCTCCTTCTCTCTTCTAGTTCCTTGGAGTTTTGAGTTGGGATTTCTCCTGAAGATTCCACCACTCATCTTGAGAAAAGAAGTCCAATTCGGGTCATAGCGTGGAAGGCTAAGAGGCGTTGAAGAAATCCATTAGAGCACTGCGGATCTCCAAAGGTATGATCTACTTCTGGCATGTCGTAGATTATTATGGATGTTTAGTGCTGGTAGAACATTTACTGTATATGGTCACGAGATTGAGGGTAATGCATCCTGGATTGGGTTTTGGTCTTATGGATAGTTGATCCCTGTATCAAGTGGGTCAAAAGTTTTGAAAATCTATCCATGAGACCCACCTACTTCTAACAATTGGTATCAGAGACATACCTCATCTCTAATCATGGTAGATCAGTAATCTTGTTTTAATCTTTGCATGAGATGTGAAGAGGATAGAGCAAGGGCTATGATAGGATCAGTGTTTATTGGGTTTGCTTGCTTTTTTAGTAGATACATGTTTGGAAAGTCACAAAAGGTTTTAATCATGATAGGAGGATGATAAGATGCCATTAGAAGCATACTGAGATCATTAGAGGTGACTGGGGACAGCAGGAGCCGAATCTGAAAAAGAACCCAAATTTCTGGGTTCGTCAGGTTGGTTAGTCAAACGGACTACTATGGCAGTAAAGGTCTGTTGGCTAACCGTAGGGACCAGATCGGCTAGCCGAACCCAGGCAGAATCATCTTGTTCTTGGTCTGAGTTGTTGTTTTTTTTTTTTTTCGGGGGTGCTGCCCCCGAGCCGCCGCTGCATAGGGGATCTTGTTTCGTGGTGGCAAAAAATTTGGCATCTTATTTTTCCATTGTGGTTTGACAACCTGGTTTTGTGAGATGTTTATTGTATGAGATACTAACTTGCAGGCGATAATGTCCTCTCCATATGGCCCACATGTTTTTCTTTCCTTTTAATTATTGGTTTATTTGTGGCTAAGTGTAAAGGGCATCATGGTTTCCTTGGTTTCCCGTGAAAGGGCAAGGCATGGTGAATTTCCCTATAGCCCTTTTATTTCCATGTTTAGACTACCATGTAAGTCTCATTATAGAGACATAGGAATTTATGTATTTTTAAAATTTGTAAATTCTGGAGATGTTCGAAACAAAGAAGGAAAGAGAAACTGGACTCCTTATCAAAGAGTTTGAAAATTACCAAAAGGTGTTTTGGGGATGCCCAAAGAGTTTGAGGAATCCCAAAGTTTTGGAAAGTCTAGAAGTCCAAGAAGTCTTTTCCGCCTGGGCCATGTGGAGGAGAGGACTAGTCTTTTATTACAGCACTTTATATTTATGGATGAATGCTTATTTTAGGGTATTTCCATATCTGATCCAAACATAGCAAATTCCAAAATTGGTCAAATCAAATTAATTTTTTGAAGGAGTTCTAATTAGAGTTGGTGGGCCATGAGATGGATCTATTGGTAACACTAATTTTAGAAACTGGGTTTTCCTTAAAATAACTTGACTCGGAACCAATCATTGGTCTTATCATGAGATGAATTTATAGCTATATTTGATGGACCCATACACCTATAAGGAAATCCTCAACTCTAAAATATTAAGTGGGAGCGGGGCATTTATATATATATACAAATCCCCATGGTTTTCCACCATAGGTCCATTGTAAGGAAAGTATTAGCCTTGCGCCATTTTGAGAATGGCCATTCCCCATGGAGGGCTTGTATTTATCTGGATACTGGATATGAATCTCCTATGGATAGTGTTGATGAGACGAGGTGGGAGCCCACTCCCCAAGGAGGAGCTGCCCGCAACGGTTATCATGCAATGCTAGTTGGTGGGTCACACTTAACTAAAATAATGATGTAGTATCCCCAAGGATTTGCTTCATGTATTTTAGAAACTGAAGCTAATTGGGAGTCATACATTATTTGGTATGAGATACCTAGATAGTAATGAATGAAGGGGATCATGGATAGTTAGTCTTAACCCAAATTTTGACCAACTTTGATCCGCACCAGTCTAGGAGGTATTCACACTCCCTAAGGAGGCATACCCCGCAGGATTGGGATTTCGATGTATTCTGAATTTTGTGGTTATGAGGATTCCCACATAAATTTGGTAAAATACTAAACCCTAATGTCATTTAAATTCATTAATTGAATGTATGATTATGTGCTACAGTATTACAAGTATGAATTCGAATAATTTCAATCCACTTGCGACCGTCCTTAACCAGAATAAGTTGGTGGGATCCAACTATGTAGACTGGAAACAGAATCTAAATATTGTCCTGACTGCTTCAGGATATAAATATGTCCTTACCAAAAACCCCCTTGAAGAGCCTGGCCCAGAAGCATCAGAAGTAGAAAAGGACCTTTACACCAAATGGGCCAAAGACGATGAGATGGCCCGATGTTATATTCTGGCATCCATGTCTAATGTGCTGCAACACCAACATCAATCTTATAAGACTGTATTTGATATGATATCGAACTTAAAAGAGATGTTTGCAGAACAAGGCAGACTTGCTAGGCAGGTAGCCATGAGGGTGCTCATTAGCACCAAGATGGCTGAAGGTACATCAGTACAGGAACACATGCTGAAGATGATGGACTCATTAAATGAGTTAGATGTACTGGGAGCTGCGATTGATGTAGAATCGCAGATTGACATAATCCTTGAGTCACTACTAGAGTCATTCAACAATTTCAAGGTCAATTATAATATGAATAAAATGAATCTGACTCTGGCTGAGCTATCTAGTCAGCTGGTAGCAACTGAAGGGATTATGAAGAAAAAACCAACTGCCTTAATGACAGAAAAGTCAGATGCCAAGTCCAAGCCGAAAGGCAAAGGGCGGAAAGGCAAAAAGAAATTAGTTCCGAAAGGTCCTAAGGTGGAGAATGGTCCAACTGGTGGCGTGGCTAAAGCTAAGAGTTCAGGGACAAAAGGAAAGTGTTTCCATTGTGGTAAGACAGGACATTGGAAGAGGAATTGTCCAGAATATCTGTCTAAGAAAAGACCCTAGGTATGATTGAGTCACTTATATCTGAAGTTAGTTATGCGACTGGTACTTCAGAATCTTGGTGTGTGGATTCTGGGGCAACTAATCACATATGTAATACGTTGCAGGGGTTCAGGGAAACCAGTAGGCTAAGTGATGGAGAAATCATTGTCAACCTAGGATCTGATGCTAAGGCGGAGGCTGTTTCAGTGGGAGTCATTACTTTATGTTTTTCAAATACTAAATTGGTTTTGTCAGAAACATTATATGTACCGTCTTTAAGGCGGAATTTAATTTCAGTTTCTAGTTTGGTGAATAAAGGTTATTCTATTACTTTTGGTACTGAAGTTGTCATAAAGAGGAATGGTACTTTCATATGTTCTGGCAAGGTAACCAATGGACTTTATTTGTTAACTCCCATGATGTATGAGATACATGATACCGAAACAATTCATAGATCATCATTAAAGAGAAAGTCACCTTCATCTAATCGAACAAAACTTTGGCACTTGAGGCTAGGTCATATAAACCTTAACAGGATTGAGAGGCGAGTGAAAGATGGTATCTTACCTTCATTGGTTGTAGAACCAATGCCTGTCTGTGAGTCCTGTTTGGAAGGTAAAATGACCAAAAGACCCTTTTCAGCTAAGGGTAATAGGGCCAAAGATTTATTGGAATTAGTGCATATTGATGTCTGTGCACCCATTAATGTCAGGGCCAGAGGAGGATATGAGTACTTCATCACTTTCACAGATGATTACTCAAGATATGGTTACATATACCTTATGCACCGCAAGTCCGAAGCTTTTGAAAAGTTCAAAGAGTTTCGAGCGGAAGTGGAAAAGCAATTAGGTAAGAGTATCAAGACTCTTCGATCAGATCGAGGAGGGGAATATTTGTCTGCTGATTTTAAGGGTTACTTATCAGAAAATGGGATTCTATCCCAGTTGTCTACTCCTGGTATGCCTCAACAGAATGGAGTAGCAGAAAGAAGGAACCTGACTCTTTTAGATATGATTAGGCCTATGCTGAGTTTCTCAAGATTACCTATATCCTTTTGGGGATACGCTTTGGATACTGCAATGTACATACTAAACCTCGTATCATCTAAGTCTATACCGAAGACTCCCCGAGAATTATGGTCTGGGCGAAAGCCTAGTCTACAACATTTACACATTTGGGGTTATCCAGCACACGTGCTCAAGGTGAAGACGGATAAGTTGGAAACGAAGTCGGAAGTATGCACATTTGTAGGATATCCTAAAGGAACTAAAGGTTGGTTATTCTATAATCCCAGAGAGCAGGAAGTGCTGGTCAGAACCAATGCGGTTTTTCTGGAGGAAGATTATATGATGGACCTGAAATTTTTAGAAAAGGTGATCTTGGAAGAGATTCAGTAGCAATCAATTCCAAATCCAAGTATGACCAGACTTGAGGAAGATCCGCCCTTACTAGACCCAGTAGTTACACCAGTACCTCGTCGTAGTGGGAGGATTGTCAGACCCCCTCTCATTCTTGGGAGAGTCTTATGAAACAATCCCAAAAGAGCCGGAACAAGATCCCTCTAACTATGATGAAGCAATCAATGGCTTAGACTCGGGACGCTGGCAAGATGCTATGAAAGCTGAGATAGAGTCTATGTACTCAAATCAGGTTTGGACACTTGTGGACTTGCCTACCAATATTAAACCTATTGGGTGCAAGTGGGTCTACAAAAGAAAAAGAGGACCGACCAGATGGAAGAGTGGAGACCTATAAGGCTAGGCTTGTTGCGAAAGGATATACTCAGAAAGAGGGGATCGATTATGAGGAAACCTTCTCGCCAGTAGCCATGCTCAAATCCATCCGGATATTCTTATCCATTGCGGCTCATCTCGATTACGAGATTTGGCAAATGGATGTCAAGATGGCATTTCTCAATGGCCATCTTGAGGAAGACATCTATATGGTGCAGCCAGACGGTTTTGTAGCTAAAAACCAGAAGCAAAAAGTTTGCAAGCTACAAAAGTCTATTTATAGACTGAAGCAGGCAACCCGAAACTGGAATATCCATTTTGACTAGGCAATCAAGTCATTTGGTTTTTGTCAAAATCCGGATGAGTCATGTGTGTACATGAAAAGTGATGGTGACAGGGTAATTTTTCTAGTTTTATATGTCGATGACATCCTTCTCCTCGGGAAAGACATAGGAATGTTGTCAACGGTAAAAGTTTGGTTAGCCAAGACTTTTAATATGAAGGACTTAGGAGAAGCTAGCTACATCCTAGGGATCAAACTCTATTAAGACCGGAAAAATAGGATGATTGGCTTATCCCAAGCTGTATACATAGATAAGGTGTTAGTACGATTTGCAATGCAAGACTCCAAAAAGGGTATCACACCTTTTAGGCATGGAGTGCACCTTTCCAAGGATCAGTGTCCTAAGACACCCGAGGAAAAGAAGCAAATGAGATTGATACCATACGCTTCGGTTGTTGGTAGCCTCGTGTATGCTATGTTATGTACTAGACCAGATATCTGTTATGTAGTGGGCCTAGTCAGCAGATATCAATCTAATCCAGGACCTGAACATTGGACTGCTGTAAAATGTATTCTCAAATACTTGAGAAGGACTAGAGATTACATGTTGATTTATGGCAGTGATGAGTTGATTCCAGTCGGATACACAGATTCTGACTTTATGTCAGATAAGGATTCTAGGAAATCCACCTCTGGTTATGTATTTATGCTTGGAGGCGGAGCTATCAGCTGGAGGAATATAAAACCAAGAATGTACCATTGATTCAACCTCGGAGGCTAAATATGTAGCAGCTTGTGAAGCAGCTAAGGAAGCAGTATGGCTTAAAAGATCCCTTTTGGAACTTGGGATGGTACCTTTGGTACGAAGCCACTCACAGTTTACTGTGACAGCAGCTGGGCAGTCGCTCAGTCAAAGGAACCCAGAAGCCATAAAAGCCAAAAGCATGTACAGAGGAAATATCACTAAGTAAGAGAGATTGTGCAGAGAGGTGATATTGCTATTACCAAGATAGCCTCTGCAGAAAATTTGGCAGATCCCTTTACTAAACCTTTGACTGTGGGAACGTTGAATGATCAAGATGGAATCTATCTCTATTATCCCCTTCTGCCAATTATTGGATTTGTCATTAGTAAGTGCGCACCCATCTCAATTAAGAGTTAATTGGATGGTACTGATGATTACTGTGATTAATTGGGGCTCAAGGATAATAAGATGTGGAACTTAGATTGGAAGAGACGGATTTATTCCAATTGATCCACGGATATTGTAGAGGGGCCTACTTGTGGTAATTGGGAAGTTTAGGGTCTTCATTGTAATTTATTCCTAAGACTGGAGTGCAATTGCATTTATATAGTGGTGTTATTTGCAATTAACTGTGGGCCCGGATTGCACATGAGATGTGGGGTCGCGGTGTTCCAGTTGGAGCCAGCTTTTTAAGGAATCCCTAGTGGTCCCCACGCTAGCCCAAGTTATTGGAAAATACTAATCCGACTAGAACTCTAGAAAGAAGGGATTAGAAAGGAGAAAGTTGCTTTGGAAGTAAGACTTCTATTTCAATTAGGCAAGGAAGAGATTTGTAAGTATATAAAATCTCTTGGACGTCCAGAAGAGTCTCTCTCATGCCCAAAACCCTTTCGTTCAAAAGTTGCACGAGTTTCTCTCTCCTTCTCTCTTCTAGTTCCTTGGAGTTTCGAGTTGGGATTTCTCCTGAAGATTCCACCACTCTTCTTGAGAAAAGAAGTCCAATTTAGGTCATAACGTGGAAGGCTAAGAGGTGTTGAAGAAATCCATTAGAGCACTGCGGATCTCCAAAGGTATGATCTACTTCTTGCATGGCGTAGATTATTATGGATGTTTAGTGCTGGTAGAATATTTACTGTACATGGTCACGAGATTAAGGGTAATGCATCCTGGATTGGGTTTTGGTCTTATGGATAGTTGATCCCTGTGTCAAGTGGGTCAAAAGTTTTGAAAATCTATCCACGAGACCCACCTACTTCCAACAGCAATGACATGTATTAGAAGAATGAAAAAAAGAATTGTCTGTATCAGATGTTTCTGAGGGTCCTTTTAAAATAGTTTTGAGTTTTTTTTTTGTTTTAAATTTTAGTTTTGGGCAATCAGGGGCTATATGGCCTTTTTCTTTGCAATTATAGCACTGTATTTCTTTTTGTTTTTGTTTGAGGTAGGAAGAAGGTGGATTTCCTTTCATATAAAATTTGTTTGATTCTTTATAAGGATTTCGATGAAAGGATTTTTTATTATATCTTCTTGAGGGCATCTAATATCGTGGTGTTGAAAATTGTTTAGATTTTCTTTTTTGATAATTTCTATTTAAATTTTGCTTTTTCTTCTGGCTTGAAGGACTAATTAATGTTTTCATGCCGAATTGATAACAGAAATCACCAAGTTCATATTTACTGATTCTTTTTTTATTTTCAATTTGTTGTTTGAGTTTGATCTCATTGCATAATGAAAAGCCAACTTTATTGATTTTTTGGATTAGATCTCCATATGTATACATGGCATAATTCAAATTTCCATAGTTTTCGGATATCAATTCTTCTCTAACCTTTTCTGCAAAAAGTTTAGGAAGTCCTGATATAAATTTTTCTTTCCAGAATTCTGAATTGCTTGAATCAATTGTATAAAGTTTTGATAAGAAAATATCTTTATACCAATGAAAATCAGATAATGTTGGGCATGATAAATTAATTAATTGAGTTTTTAATTTTTCTTCTACATTCGTATAATTTCCAACAAAATGTTTAATTATATTGCTAATAGGCATATAAACGGAATCAGGGATCATTTGTCCTTGAGGGGTAATGATAGGATTTCTGGATGGATATCTTTTTATTGCATTTAGAATAGCTTGTCTTTCTATATCTGATAAATATTTTCCCACCAGCCATTTAATTGTCCAGTAAATCCAAGGACAACAGCATTTGCTGCATGTTTGTGATCATTACCGGCAGCTATGATAGTAGAAGCATATATCATCATTTGTTGGCATACTTGGATGATTTGATATTCAGATAATCCGTCTACACTCCATTCATATATTGATGAGCTTTCAAATTTAAGACCATTTAAAGTAGCTTGTTCTTCGAATTGAAGATCAACTGGAGTCGGTCGTGGATAATAATTTCTTGTTTTAGCAGTAGTAACAGTTGGTTTTTGTCTTTTAAATATTTTATTGAGTTGTAGAAAGTCTTAATGGTTTTGATCACCTTGATGTTCTTCTTGAGAATTTTCTTCAGAATCTATGGCTTCAGAATCGGAGCCAGAATTAGAATTTTTAAAAGTTGAGCCTAAAACATTTATAGTCTTTCTAGCTTTTTAATTTTTATTTTCTTGAAGTTTTATGTTAGTAAAACTGTGTGATAATTGATTAATGAGTTTATCAGAAAATTTTAAAGGTTTCTTTTCTAGCTTTATATCCCTTACGATTTCACCCTGAAAACCTAAAGTTTGTGTCTTAATTACTTTTTGAGAAGAGGATGCTTCGTGGATTTTGAAAATAGATTCTACTTTATCTTCAATTCTATTGGTTTGTTGACCAATAGTATGAAGGTTGATATTTGTATAATTATTTTGTTCTAGAACATGACATAAGTCTGATCTGTAAACAAAGTCAGATTTTCCTTTATCTCCTTGGATTTTTGCAACAACTTTTATGGGTACGGTTGAGGTGTCTTTATAAATAATTTGATGTAGGGGTGGAAGTATAGATTCTTCAGTTCTTTGGGGAGAAGAACTGGTTGAAGCTATAATCCATGATGAACTTAATTTTGTTATCATATTTATGGATAAATCTTCAATATTATATCTTTTCTTCATGGCTAATTTAAGCCAATCAAAGAAATAAATGTTTCTTTCATTATAACACATATATTTGTACCATTTTTCTTTTAAGAAGTCTTTATGTTCTGGAGAAATATATTTAAAAAAGGATTTTGTCAAAGGATGAGCGCCTAAATTCTTTTTTAACATTTCTTCATCAATTTCAAAACTTTCAATAACATTTATATTGAAATCAGCTTCTGAGGGATTGTATGTATGGGATGGAGAAGCTTGATAAGAAGGATAAATGAGTCCTGTAGGCCTCTAATCTATATGAGGTGTAGAGCTAGAAGCATGAGGCAGTTCCTTTATGGAAGATCCTACCACAGAAGGAGGATGAGAATAAGACTTTTTAGAGGGTTGATAAACTGTAGGGGTTGTATTTCGAAAATCTGTTTGGAAATTTATTTCAACACTTCCATCTTCATGTTCAATTATGCTTTCAATGTCTTGATTTTCTTTAGATTTTTCTGGTTGAGTATTTTCTAAAAGCCATTTACCTGATAAATTAATATCATTCCATTGGATGAGTTTAGGAATATAAACTTTATTTTTTTAAATTTGTTTGGAATAAGGTAGTCATACCTCTGGCTTGATTAAAATAGGCTGTGCCTGGAACAACTGAATTCATGTGTTTATAATAAACTCTATAAACGAGGGCGAGATTTTGATTATGAGGATTCATATCAAGACCTTTTGTCTGGATGGTTAAAGTAAGGGCTTCATGTGCACCTGGATTTGTAAGAGAAACAGAGAAATTGGGAAAACAGTTGAAGAAAGTAGGGCCATTAGCCAAACTTGATTCAACCATTCCTATTAATGAATCACTGAATTTTCTATGTCTTGTATCTTGAACATACATGAGAGCTTCTGTTCTCAGTCCAAGTCTTGTTAGAGGCTTTAGAGCAACTTGCACCAAGCCAAAATGGATATAATTATATGTTTTAGCATATTCTTGTAGTTCTTGGGGCTTAATTAAAGAAAGATGCTGAATATTGCTAGTAATGGATTCAGTTCGTTCCATAGTTTTTATTTTATAACTTGATTTTAATTGAAAACTTCCCATTTCATAAACTTCATGTTTTTGAACAGTTGGAATTGTCCAGTCACAAATAACTTGATCTAAATCATCATAGCTAATTTCTTCACTATTTTTAATAAACATGGAAGATAAGGAATTTGATGATGAGGAAGAAGAAAGTACAAGCTTCTTAATAAGCTTAGCCATAATTTGTATTACCGAGTTATTTTAACCAAATCCACCACGAGTATCTAACGCTTTGAGGATTTACACACCAACAACACGCCTTAAAATGCCTTCATACGGCTTGACAACGGCGATAACAATAGCTACCTCTGTGCTCTGGGTGGAATATAATTAAAATTTCTCAATAATAACAAACACACAACTAAGTATTAAGACTTTTGACTCTCTTACTTCTGAATCAGCAATTCCTTAAACAACAACAATAAATCACAACATAGCAAAAATAAGTGAAGAAATACTCATAAAGCAACTTTATTGATAATTAAAACTGATTACATGTGGACTTGATGACACACCTAGCACCAATTCTTTCAGGGGCAGAGAGCATGTTTAAGGATAAAGAAGAAGAAGCAGATTGATACTGAATTTCATTATCAAATATTTTGCAATGACATGTATCAGAAGAATGAGAAAAAGAATTGTCTGTATCAGATGTTTCTGGGGGTCCTTTTAAAATAGTTTTGAGTTCTTTTTCTGATTTAACTTTTAGTTTTGGGCAATCAGGGGCTATATGGCCTTTTTCTTTCCAATTATAATGCTGTATTTCTTTTTGTTTTTGTTTAGGGTAGGAAGAAAGTGGATTTCCTTTCGTATAAAATTTGTTTGATTCTTTATAAGGATTTCGATGAAAGGATTTTTTATGATATCTTCTTGAGGGCATGTACTATCGTGGTGTTGAAAATTGTTTAGATTTTCTTTTTTGATAATTTCTATTTAAATTTTGTTTTTTCTTTTGGCTTGAAGGACTAATTAATGTTTCCATGCCGAATTGATAACAGAAATCACCTAGTTCATATTTACTGATTCTTTTTTTATTTTTAATTTGCCGTTTGAGTTTGATCTCATTGCATAATGAAAAGCCAACTTTATTAATTTTTTGGATTAGATCTCCATATGTATACATGGCATAATTCAAATTTCCATAGTTTTCAGATATCAATTCTTCTCTATTCTTTTCTGCAAAAAGTTTAGGAAGTCCTGATATAAATTTTTCTTTCCAGAACTCTGAATTGCTTGAATCAGTTGTATAAAGTTTTCATAAGAAAAAATCTTTATACCAACGAAAATCAGATAATGTTGGGCATGATAAATTAATTCATTGAGTTTTTAATTTTTTTTCTACATTCATATAATTTCCAACAAAATGTTTAATTATATTGCTAATAAGCATATAAACGGAATCAGGGATAATTTGTCCTTGAGGGGTAATGATAGGATTTCTGGATGGATCTCTTTTTACTGCATTTAGAATAGCTTGTCTTTCTATGTCTGATAAATATTTTTCCAACCAGCCATTTAATTATCCAGTAAATCCAAGGATAACTGCATTTGTTGCATGTTTGTGATCATTACCGGCAGCTATGATAGTAGAAGCATATATCATCATTTGCTGGCATACTTGGATGATTTGATATTCAGATAATCCGTCTACACTCCATTCATATATTGATGAGCTTTCAAATTTAAGACCATTTAAAATAGCTTGTTCTTCAAATTGAAGATCAACTGGAGTCGGTCATGGATAATAATTTTTTTTTAGCTGTAGTAACAATTGGTTTTTGTCTTTTAAATATTTTATTGAGTTGTAGAGAGTCTTAATGGTTTTGATCATCTTGATGTTCTTCTTGAGAATTTTATTCAAAATCTATGGCTTCGGAATCAGAGCCAGAATTAGAATTTTTAGAAGTTGAGCCTAAAACACTTATAGAATTTTCAACTTTTTGATCTTTATTTTCTTCAAGTTTTATTTAGTAAAACTGTGTGATAATTGACTAATAAGTTCATCAGAAAATTTTAAAAGTTTCTTTTCTAACTTTATATCCCTTAGGATTTCACCCTGAAAACCTAAAGTTTGTGTCTTAATTACTTTTTGAGAAGAGGATGCTTCATGGATTTTGAAAATAGTTTCCACTTTATCTTCAATTCTATGTATAATTATTTTGTTCTAAAACATGACATAAGTTTGATTTGTAAACAAAGTCAGATTTACCTTTATCTCCTTGGATTTTTGCCACATCTTTTATGGGTACTGCTGAAGTATCTTTATAAATGATTGATGTAGAGGAGGATGTATAGATTCTTCAGTTCTTTGGGGAGAAGAACTGGTTGAAGCTATAATCCATGATGAACTTAATTTTGTTATCATATTTATGGATAAATCTTCAATATTATACCTTTTCTTCATGGCTAATTTAAACCAATCAAAGAAATAAATGTTTCTTTCTTTATCATACATATATTTGTACCATTTTTCTTTTAAAAAGTCTTTATGTTCTGGCGAAATATATTTAAAGAACGATTTTGTCAAAGGATGAGCGGCTAAATTATTTTTTAACATTTCTTTATCAACTTCAAAACTTTCAAGAACATTTATATTGAAATCGGATTCTGAAGGATTGTATGTATGGGATGGTGAAGCATGATAAGAAGGATAAACGAGTCCTGTAGGCCTCAAATCTATATTAGCTGGTTCCTGTATGGAAGAGCCTACAACAGAAGGAGGATGAGAATAAGACTTTTTAGAGGGTGGATAAACTGTAGGAGTTGTATTTCGATAATCTGTTTGGAAATTTATTTCAACACTTCCATCTTCATGTTCAATTATTGTTTCTATGTCTTGATTTTCTTTAGATTTTTCTGGTTGAGCATTTTCTAAAAGCCGTTTACCTAATAAATTGATATCATTCCACTGTATGAGTTTGGGAATATTAACTTTATTTTTTAAATTGGTTTGGAATAAGGTAGTCATACGTTTAGCTTGATTTGAATAGGCTATGCCTGGGAGCACTAAATTCATGTGTTTATAATAAACTCTATAAACGAGGGCGAGATTTTGATTATGAGGATTCATATCAAGACCTTTTGTCTGGATGGTTAAAGTAAGGGCTTCATGTGCACCTGGATTTGTAAGAGAAACAGAGAAATTGGGAAAACAGTTGAAGAAAGTAGGGCCATTAGCCAAACTTGATTCAACCATTCCTATTAATGAATCACTGAATTTTCTATGTCTTGTATCTTGAACATACATGAGAGCTTCTGTTCTCAGTCCAAGTCTTGTTAGAGGCTTTAGAGCAACTTGCACCAAGCCAAAATGGATATAATTATATGTTTTAGCATATTCTTGTAGTTCTTGGGGCTTAATTAAAGAAAGATGCTGAATATTGCTAGTAATGGATTCAGTTCGTTCCATAGTTTTTATTTTATAACTTGATTTTAATTGAAAACTTCCCATTTCATAAACTTCATGTTTTTGAACAGTTGGAATTGTCCAGTCACAAATAACTTGATCTAAATCATCATAGCTAATTTCTTCACTATTTTTAATAGACTTGGAAGATAAGGAATTTGATGATGAGGAAGAAGAAAGTACAAGCTTCTTAATAAGCTTAGCCATAATTTGTATTACCGAGTTATTTTAACCAAATCCACCACGAGTATCTAACGCTTGGAGGATTTACACACCAAGAACACGCCTTAAAATGCCTTCGTATGGCTGACAACGGCGATAACAATGGCTACCTCTGCGCTCCGGGTGGAATATGATTAAAATTTTTCAATAATAACAAACACACATCTAAGTATTAAGACTTTTGACTCTCTTACTTCTGAATCAGCAATTCCTTAAACAACAATAGTAAGGCACAACATAATGAAGATAAGTGAAGAAATACTCACAAAGCAACTTTATTGATAATCAAAACTGATTACAAGTGGACTTGATGACACACTCCCGGGGGCCAACTTGGCTCTGATACCAAAATGGGACGGAAGGGTGGAGGGTGTATGGGAAGAGATGGATGGACTGAATTTTTGGATAGGACTGGTTTCCAATTATTGCCTTAACAAGTAGCTGGACATGTCTATTTATAGTATCTTCAAACTGAATTTACATTTTATTACAACATAATTTCGTCTGTGTATACATTTCATTTACTGTATGCTGGTAAGCTGCTGCATGTGGTATTATTGCTGGATTCCAGGTGTCTGGATTGAATAGTCAAGACGGCATACGTGTTACGTTTTCGTACTGGTATGGATATACATTGTAGCACCAGTAGAGATCCAAACTTGTTTTTATTGGATAACCTTTTTGATGCGTAGCAAGCCGCATTTGTTGACTTTTTCTTTTTCAAAGAACCTTTGAACCGTGGTAAGCTTCTCATCTTCATGAATAGGGATGTCCTTGTTTCGTACTTTCTAGATAAAGACGCTTTATGGCAATGGTGGTGATGGAAATTTAGATAAGTGCACCACGTGACTACGTGGTCTTCTTTTGGAAGCTTTGTGATAAGGATGCAGTAATTATTTCCCTGGATAACAGGTGTCAATATCGGAAGCTTTATTCGGGCACGAATTCTTTCATTTATTCATCCTCTTTATCTTCATCTTTATCTTCATCAGTCTAGTTATTATTTTGCATTTCTCCATGAAATAACTGGATTAATGCTTCACGAGACTTTTCAGTAATGTCAAAAGAAATATCTTCATAGGCATTGAGGATTTGATTTAATTCATTATGTCCAGATTTAGAAGGATGCTGAATGACTGTAGTTTGTTCTGCAAGGTCGTCAGCAATGCAAACTACTCGCCGACCGTCACACCAAGCATATCGATATGTGCTTACAAATTCAAGATGTCCTCTTAGATTGAGAAATCTTTGATACTGATCAAAGGCTGGATCATATTGCTGGAGACGTTCTAGGCTATATGCTCTTGTAGCAACTTCATGAGATTCATACCATTGAGGTGGATAATTAAAAAGAAGATGTTCGTGATCATGTAAAGAAGAACTGCATTTCTTTCAAATTAAATCTCCTTCTTCAAACTGCATGATGCTCCATAATTGATAAGGCTGATAAAACCGCATTTCAGATCTTTCTCCCAAACTTGATGAAATTGTGATAAGAAGCTGTTTGTTTGTGACTCCAAGACTGCGAAGGGCATGGAGCACAATTGCAGGGAGCTACTGTATTAATTCAAAATCATCTCTGGATAAAGAAAATCTTTGGACTAGGCCTTGCTCGATATAAGAGATGTCTACTGCATGTGATGGCAGGAACAACCTGGGAAAACCAGTTGCCCAGCTGATATATTGTCCTTTGAACATTAAGCGCTCCTTGATCTGTCAAGAAAGAGTTTTTTCTCTTATCCTTGCAGCAAGATCATCTGGAAAGGTTGTGTGAACCTTTTCCAGGAGGTTGATTTTGAATTTTTTTTCATCAGCATAAGTAAATAACAGTGCTCTTTGATGGATGTTATGACACATTAGAATTTGGGTTTCTAAATCCTTGATATGGGTTACAATTTTGGATAAGGTTTTTCTAGTATTTTTTCTTTTACTGGAAAGGATAGCACTCCAATGAGCATTGATAAGTTCTTGAGAGGTGATAGAAAATCCTGGATTGAAAAAAGGAATGGATATTTGTTGGGATGTTGGTTTAGAGGAAGAGCGGAATTCAAAAAGAGGGCTTTGCTTTTGCTAGAGCTTGATGCCATAATGACAAAGGAACCCTGGATAAGAATGTAAACTAAAACTGAAAATCTAGATTACATGGCAAAATTTGAAATGAAGTCATCAGAGGGATGATGTATTTTATTTGAGACTGCATTTAATTATTCAAATTCAAAAATTAATTCTTTATTATTTATGATAGTTTTAAGGCCTGTAGAATCAATTTAAAAAGGTTGTAACATTTGTAGAAAAGGATTTCCAAGGATAACATCATTGTTTAAATCCTTTCCTAGAAAGAAATTTGTCTTTATGTGTATTTCATTTTCACAGACATAAACATCATTTAATTTGTATTTGATAAGGAGTTTTTTTATTAGCCGTAGCTAGATTGAGTTTATTTTTTGTTTTTAGATAATATTTTCTAAGGATTAATCCTTCCCTTATGACATTGACATCTGCGCCACTATCAGGTAAGCACAGGGTCTTAATAAAGAACTTTTTGATCTGAATGGTGACATGGGTTTTCCATTTTTGAAATGGATTTCTGGATAAAGAATTTATGAAAATTTTTAAACTGTCGTCAAAGTTTTCTTGATTTTCAATGTCATTATAGTCTTCGTCATTTTCAATGTTTCCATTATTTTCTTGATAAGGTTTTAGAATGTAAAATTCAAGATTCTCAACTCTTTGTTTGAGGTCTTGAAGTTCAATTAAGTTTTGTTTTAAGAAATTTATTTCTTGCCTTTGATTATTAATTTCTTTATGAAGGTCTGGAATTGTCAGGGGAGGAGGAACATTTTGTTCTCGTAATTTGTCTAGTACAGTTTTAATGCTAAATTGTTCAGGTAAAGTATTTATGTTAGTAGCTTTTCCTTTTTTATTGCCTTTATTTATTGTCTATATTTTTTCAAAGTATTTATTTTTTTAATTCTTCATCTTTAAGATCTTTAAACATATCTAGCACCAATTCTTCAGGGGCAGAGAGCATGTTTAAGGATAAAGAAGAAGAAGCAGATTCATACTGAATTTCACTATCAAATATTTTGCAATTGTTAGATTTTGTGCACTCAATCCATCAGTTGATGTAATAAATTGATTAATTTCTTTATTTATCAATATAATCATGCTTTCCTTTCATGAGATGAGTGTTATTTTACTAATTCATGCACATGACCAATACATATGACATAATGGTTCATGAGTTGAACCGGGTCCCATTAGTATATTAGATGTGATATATGTGCATGGATGAGATCCACACGCGGGAGATATATGTCACAAATCTTATACTTAAATAACTTCACAACCAGCAATGAGACTGGGCATCTTATTTGATAAGGTTGCAGCACTTTGATCACTATGAGATAGTGTGATTTGTCCCGATCATCAGAATGTAAGATTCTGGATCACGGTGCTGGTACATTGAATGTATTAAAGGACCATGAGATGCACCTTATGGAATTCCGTCTCAATAATAAGGTATGCTCTCATAATTCTCTAGCAATAGGCTCTCAATCCTAAGACATTGATGAACTCAAGTTTCTATCTATTCATTTGCTTTGAGTCACCAATGAGTGAGGCCGACTGTAGGTTAACACCTCGGTGTCTTATGTATGTGGTAGTAGAACTGTGGGAACGTTGAATGATCAAGATGGAATCTATCTCTATTATCCCCTTGTGCCAATTATTGGATTTGTCATTAGTAAGTGCTCACCCATCTCAATTAAGAGTTAATTGGATGGTACTGATGATTACTGTGATTAATTGGGGCTCAAGGATAATAAGATGTGGAACTTAGATTGGAAGAGACGGATTTATTCAAATTGATCCACGGATATTGTAGAAGGGCCTACTTGTGGTAATCGGGAAGTTTAGGGTCTTCATTGTAATTTATTCCTAAGACTGGAGTGCAATTGCATTTATATAGTGGTGTTATTTGCAATTAACTGTGGGCCCGGATTGCACATGAGATGTGGGGTCGCGGTGTTCCAGTTGGAGCCAGCTTTCTAAGGAATCCTTAGTGGTCCCCACGCTAGCCCAAATTATTGGAAAATACTAATCCGACTCGAACTCTAGAAAGAAGGGATTAGAATGGAGAAAGTTGCTTTGGAAGTAAGACTTCTATTTCAATTAAGTAAGGAAGAAATTTGTAAGTTTATAAAATCTCTTGGACGTCCAGAAGAGTTTCTCTCACGCCCAAAACCGTTTCGTGCAAGAGTTGCACGAGTTTCTCTCTCCTTCTCTCTTCTAGTTCCTTGGAGTTTTGAGTTGGGATTTCTCCCGAAGATTCCACCACTCTTCTTGAGAAAAGAAGTCCAATTCGGGTCATAGCGTGGAAGGCTAAGAGGCGTTGAAGAAATCCGTTAAAGCACTGTGGATCTCCAAAGGTATGATCTACTTCTGGCATGTCGTAGATTATTATGGATGTTTAGTGCCGGTAGAATATTTACTGTACATGGTCACGAGATTGAGGGTAATGCATCCTGGATTGGGTTTTGGTCTTATGGATAGTTGATCCCTGTATCAAGTGGGTCAAAAGTTTTGAAAATCTATCCATGAGACCCACCTACTTCTAACAATTGGTATCAGAGACATACCTCATCTCTAATCATGGTAGATCAGTAATCTTGTTTTAATCTTTGCATGAGATGTGAAGAGGATAGAGCAAGGGCTATGATAGGATCAGTGTTTATTGGGTTTGCTTGCTTTTTTAGTAGATACATGTTTGGAAAGTCACAAAAGGTTTTAATCATGATAGGAGGATGATAAGATGCCATTAGAAGCATACTGAGATCATTAGAGGTGACTGGGGACAGCAGGAGCCGAATCTGAAAAAGAACCCAAATTTCTGGGTTAGTCAGGTTGGTTAGTCAAACGGACTACTATGGCAGTAAAGGTCTGTTGGCTAACCGTAGGGACCAGATCGGCTAGCCGAACCCAGGCAGAATCATCTTGTTCTTGGTCTGAGTTGTTGTTTTTTTTTTTTTTCGGGGGCGCTGCCCCCGACCCGCCGCTGCATAGGGGATCTTGTATCGGGGTGGCAAAAAATTTGGCATCTTATTTTTCCATTGTGGTTTGACAACCTGGTTTTGTGAGATGCTTTATTGTATGAGATACTAACTTGCAGGCGATAATGTCCTCTCCATATGGCCCACATGTTTTTCTTTCCTTTTAATTATTGGTTTATTTGTGGCTAAGTGTAAAGGGCATCATGGTTTCCTTGGTTTCCCGTGAAAGGGCAAGGCATGGTGAATTTCCCCATAGCCATTTTATTTCCATGTTTAGACTACCATGTAAGTCTCATTATAGAGACATAGGAATTTATGTATTTTTAAAATTTGTAAATTCTGGAGATGTTCGAAACAAAGAAGGAAAGAGAAACTGGACTCCTTATCAAAGAGTTTGAAGATTACCAAAAGGTGTTTTGGGGATGCCCAAAGAGTTTGAGGAATCCCAAAGTTTTGGAAAGTCTAGAAGTCCAAGAAGTCTTTTCCGCCTGGGCCATGTGGAGGAGAGGACTAGTCTTTAATTACAGCACTTTATATTTATGGATGAATGCTTATTTTAGAGTATTTCCATATCTGATCCAAACATAGCAAATTCCAAAATTGGTCAAATCAAATTAATTTTTTGAAGGAGTTCTAATTAGAGTTGGTGGGCCATGAGATGGATCTATTGGTAACACTAATTTTAGAAACTGGGCTTTCCTTAAAATAACTTGACTCGGAACCAATCATTGGTCTTATCATGAGATGAATTTATAGCTATATTTGATGGACCCATACACCTATAAGGAAATCCTCAACTCTAAAATATTAAGTGGGAGCGGGGCATTTATATATATATACAAATCCCCATGGTTTTCCACCATAGGTCCATTGTAAGGAAAGTATTAGCCTTGCGCCATTTTGAGAATGGCCATTCCCCTTGGAGGGCTTGTATTTATCTGGATACTGGATATGAATCTCCTATGGATAGTGTTGATGAGACGGGGTGGGAGCCCACTCCCCAAGGAGGAGCTGCCCGCAACGGTTGTCATGCAATGCTAGTTGGTGGGTCACGCTTAACTAAAATAATGATGTAGTATCCCCAAGGATTTGCTTCATGTATTTTAGAAACTGAAGCTAATTGGGAGTCATACATTATTTGGTATGAGATACCTAGATAGTAATGAATGAAGGGGATCATGGATAGTTAGTCTTAACCCAAATTTTGACCAACTTTGATCCGCACCAGTCTAGGAGGTATTCGCACTCCCTAAGGAGGCATACCCCGCAGGATTGGGATTTCGATGTATTCTGAATTTTGTGGTTATGAGGATTCCAACATAAATTTGGAAAAATACTAAACCCTAATGTCATTTAAATTCATTAATTGAATGTATAGTTATGCGCTACAATATTACAAGTATGAATTCGAATACTTTCAATCCACTTACGACCGCCCTTAACCAGAATAAGTTAGTGGGATCCAACTATGTAGACTAGAAACAGAATCTAGATATTGTCCTGACAGCTTCAGGATATAAATATGTCCTTACCAAAAACCCCCTTGAAGAGCCTGGCCCAGAAGCATCAGAAGCAGAAAAGGACCTTTACACCAAATGGGCCAAAGACGATGAGATGGCCCGATGTTATATTCTGGCATCCATGTCTAGTGTGCTGCAACACCAACATCAATCTTATAAGACTGTATTTGATATGATATCGAACTTAAAAGAGATGTTTGCAAAACAAGGCAGACTTACTAGGCAGGCAGCCATGAGGGTGCTCATTAGCACCAAGATGGCTGAAGGTACATCAGTACAGGAACACATGCTGAAGATGATGGACTCATTAAATGAGTTAGATGTACTGGGAGCTGCGATTGATGTAGAATCGCAGATTGACATAATCCTTGAGTCACTACGAGAGTCATTCAACAATTTCAAGGTCAATTTTAATATGAATAAAATGAATCTAACTCTGGCTGAGCTATCTAGTCAGCTGGTAGCAACTGAAGGGATTATGAAGAAAAAACCAACTGCCTTAATGACAGAAAAGTCAGATGCCAAGTCCAAGCCGAAAGGCAAAGGGCGGAAAGGCAAAAAGAAATTAGTTCCAAAAGGTCCTAAGGTGGAGAATGGTCCAACTGGTGGCGTGGCTAAAGCTAAGGGTTCAGGGACAAAAGGAAAGTGTTTCCATTGTGGTAAGACAGGACATTGGAAGAGGAATTGTCCAGAATATTTGTCTAAGAAAAGACCCCAGGTATGATTGAGTCACTTATATCTGAAGTTAGTTATGCGACTGGTACTTCTGAATCCTGGTGTGTGGATTCCGGGGCAACTAATCACATATGTAATACGTTGCAGGGGTTCAAGGAAACCAGGAGGCTAAGTGATGGAGAAATCATTATCAACCTAGGATCTGATGCTAAGGCGGAGGCTGTTTCAGTGGGAGTCATTACTTTATGTTCTTCAAATAATAAATTGGTTTTGTCAGAAACATTATATGTACCGTCTTTAAGGCGGAATTTAATTTCAGTTTCTAGTTTGGTGAATAAAGGTTATTCTATTACTTTTGGTACTGAAGTTGTCATAAAGAGGAATGGTACTTTCATATGTTCTGGCAAGGTAACCAATGGACTTTATTTGTTAACTCCCATGATGTATGAGATACATGATACCGAAACAATTAATAGATCATCATTAAAGAGAAAGTCACCTTCATCTAATCGAACAAAACTTTGGCACTTGAGGCTAGGTCATATAAACCTTAACAGGATTGAGAGGCTAGTGAAAGATGGTATCTTACCTTCATTGGTTGTAGAACCAATGCCTGTATGTGAGTCATGTTTGGAAGGTAAAATGACCAAAAGACCCTTTTTAGCTAAGGGTAATAGGGCCAAAGATTTACTGGAATTAGTGCATATTGATGTTTGTGAACCCATTAATGTCAGGGCTAGAGGAGGATATGAGTACTTCATCACTTTCACAGATGATTACTCAAGATATGGTTACATATACCTTATGCACCGCAAGTCCGAAGTTTTTGAAAAGTTCAAAGAGTTTCGAGCGGAAGTGGAAAAGCAATTAGGTAAGAGTATCAAGACTCTTCGATCAGATCGAGGAGGGGAATATCTGTCTGCTGATTTTATGGGTTACTTATCAGAAAATGGGATTCTATCCTAGTTGTCTGCTTCTGGTATGCCTCAACAGAATGGAGTAGCAGAAAGAAGGAACCTGACTCTTTTAGATATGATTAGGTATATGCTGAGTTTCTCAAGATTACCTATATCCTTTTGGGGATACGCTTTGGATACTGCAATGTACATATTAAACCTCGTACCATCTAAGTCTATACCTAAGACTCCCCGAGAATTATGGTCTGGGCGAAAGCCTAGTCTACAACATTTACACATTTGGGGTTGTCCAGCACACGTGCACAAGGTTAAGACGGCTAAGTTGGAAACGAAGTCGGAAGTATGCACATTTGTAGGATATCCTAAAGGAACTAAAGGTTGGTTATTCTATAATCCCAGAGAGCAGAAAGTGCTGGTCAGAACCAATGCGGTTTTTCTAGAGGAAGATTATATGATGGACCATAAATTTTTAGAAAAGGTGATCTTGGAAGAGATTCAGGAGCAATCAATTCTAAATCCAAGTATGACTAGACTTGAGGAAGAACCGCCCTTACTAGACCCAGTAGTTACACCAGTACCTCGTCGTAGTGGGAGGATTGTCAGACCCCCTGACAGGTTCTCATTCTTGGGAGAGTTTTATGAAACAATCCCAAAAGAGCCGGAACAAGATCCTTCTAACTATTATGAAGCAATCAATGACTTAGACTCGGGACGCTGGCAAGATGCTATGAAAGCTGAGATGGAGTCTATGTACTCAAATTAGGTTTGGACACTTGTGGACTTGCCTACCAATATTAAACCTATTGGGTGCAAGTGGGTCTACAAGAGAAAAAGAGGACCAGATGGAAGAGTGGAGACCTATAAGGCTAGGCTTGTTGCGAAAGGATATACTCAGAAAGAGGGGATCGATTATGAGGAAACCTTCTCGCCAATAGCCATGCTCAAATCCATCCGGATACTCTTATCCATTACGGCTCATCTCGATTACGAGATTTGGCAAATGGATGTCAAGACGGCGTTTCTCAATGGCCATCTTGAGGAAAACATCTATATGGTGCAGCCAAACGGTTTTGTAGCTAAAAACCAGAAGCAAAAAGTTTGCAAGCTACAGAAGTCTATTTATGGACTGAAGCAGGCATCCCGAAGCTGGAATATCCGTTTTGACTAGGCAATCAAGTCATTTGGTTTTTGTCAAAATCCGGATGAGTCATGTGTGTACATGAAAAGTGAAGGTGACAGGGTAGTTTTTCTGGTTTTATATGTCGATGACATCCTTCTCCTCGGGAAAGACATAGGAATGTTGTCAACGGTAAAAGTTTGGTTAGCCAAGACTTTTGATATGAAGGACTTAGGAGAAGCTAGCTATATCCTAGGGATCAAACTCTATTGAGACCGGAAAAATAGGATGATTGGCTTATCCCAAGCTGTATACATAGATAAGGTGTTAGTACGATTTGCAATGCAAGACTCCAAAAAGGGTATCACACCTTTCAGGCATGGAGTGCACCTTTCCAAGGATCAGTGTCCTAAGACACCCGAGGAAAAGGAGCAAATGAGGTTGATACCATACGCTTCAGTTGTTGGTAGCCTCATGTATGCTATGTTATGTACTAGACCAGATATCTGTTATGTAGTGGGCCTAGTCAGCAAATATCAATCTAATCCAGGACCTAAACATTGGACTGCTATAAAATGTATTCTCAAATACTTGAGAAGGACTAGAGATTACATGTTGATTTATAGCAGTGATGAGTTGATTCCAGTCGGATACACAGATTCTGATTTTATGTCAGATAAGGATTCTAGGAAATCCACCTCTGGTTATGTATTTATGCTTGGAGGCGGAGCTATCAGCTGGAGGAGTATAAAACAAGAATGTACCACTGATTCAACCTCGGAGGCTGAATATGTAGCAGCTTGTGAAACAGCTAAGGAAGCAGTATGGCTTAAAAGATTCCTTTTGGAACTTGGGATGGTACCTTTGGTACGACAGCCACTCACAGTTTACTGTGACAGCAGTGGGGCAGTCGCTCAGTCAAAGGAACCCAGAAGCCATAAAAGCCAAAAGCATATACAGAGGAAGTATCACTTAGTAAGAGAGATTGTGCAGAGAGGTGATATTGCTATTACCAAGATAGCCTCTGCGGAAAATTTGGCAGATCCCTTTACTAAGCCTTTGACTACCAAAGTCTTTGAGCAGCATGTAGAAGGGATGGGCATGAGATGCAACCCTGACTGGCATTGAGCCCAAGTGGGAGATTGTTAGATTTTGTGGACTCAATCCATCAGTTGATGTAATAAATTGATTAATTTCTTTATTTATCAATATAATCATGCTTTCCTTTCATGAGATGAGTGTTATTTTACTAATTCATGCACATGACCAATACATATGACATAATGGTTCATGAGTTGAACCGGGTCCCATTAGTATATTAGATGTGATATATGTGCATGGATGAGATCCACACGCGGGAGATATATGTCACAAATCTTATACTTAAATAGCTTCACAACCAGTAATGAGACTGGGCATCTTATTCGATAAGGTTGCAGCACTTTGATCACTATGAGATAATGTGATTTGTCCCGATCATCAGAATGTAATATTCTGGATCACGGTGCTGGTACATTGGATGTATTGAAGGACCGTGAGATGCACCTTATGGAATTCCGTCTCAATAATAAGGTATGCTCTCATAATTCTCTAGCAATAGGCTCTCAATCCTAAGACATTGATGAACTCAAGTTTCTATCTATTCATTTGCTTTGAGTCACCAATGAGTGAGGCCGACTGTAGGTTAACACCTCGGTGTCTTGGGTATGTGGTAGTAGAACTGTGGGAACGTTGAATGATCAAGATGGAATCTATCCCTATTATCCCCTTGTGCCAATTAATGGATTTGTCATTAATAAGTGCGCACCCATCTCAATTAAGAGTTAATTGGATGGTACTGATGATTACTGTGATTAATTAGGGCTCAAGGATACTAAGATGTGGAACTTAGATTGGAAGAGACGGATTTATTCCAATTGATCCACGGATATTGATAGAGGGGCCTACTTGTGGTAATTGGGACGTTTAGGGTCTTCATTGTAATTTATTCCTAAGACTGGAGTGCAATTGCATTTATATAGTGGTGTTATTTGCAATTAACTGTGGGCCCAGATTGCACATGAGATGTGGGGTCGCGGTGTTCCAGTTGGAGCCAGCTTTCTAAGGAATCCCTAGTGGTCCCCACGCTAGCCCAAGTTATTGGAAAATACTAATCTGACTCGATCTCTAGAAAGAAGGGATTAGAAAGGAGAAAGTTGCTTTGGAAGTAAGACTTCTATTTCAATTAGGCAAGGAAGAGATTTGTAAGTTTGTAAAATCTCTTGGACGTCCAGAAGAGTCTCTCTCACGCCCAAAACCCTTTCATGCAAGAGTTGCACGAGTTTCTCTCTCCTTCTCTCTTCTAGTTCCTTGGAGTTTCGAGTTGGGATTTCTCCTGAAGATTCCACCACTCTTTTTGAGAAAAAAAGTCCAATTCAGGTCATAACGTGGAAGGCTAAGAGGTGTTGAAGAAATCCATTAGAGCACTGCGGATCTCCAAAGGTATGATCTACTTCTTGCATGTCGTAGATTATTATGGATGTTTAGTGCCGGTAGAATATTTACTGTACATGGTCACGAGATTGAGGGTAATGCATCCTGGATTGGGTTTTGGTCTTATGGATAGTTGATCCATGTGTCAAGTGGGTCAGAAGTTTTGAAAATCTATCCACGAGACCCACCTACTTCCAACAACAATGACATATATTAGAAGAATGAGAAAAAGAATTGTCTGTATCAGATGTTTTTGAGGGTCCTTTTGAAATAGTTTTGAGTTCTTTTTCTGTTTTAACTTTTAGTTTTGGGCAATCAGGGGCTATATGGCCTTTTTCTTTGCAATTATAGCACTGTATTTCTTTTTGTTTTTGTTTAGGGTAGGAAGAAGGTGGATTTCCTTTCGTATAAAATTTGTTTGATTCTTTATAAGGATTTCGATGAAAGGATTTTTTATGATGTCTTCTTGAGGGCATGTAATATCGTGGTGTTGAAAATTGTTTAGATTTTCTTTTTTGATAATTTCTATTTCAATTTTGCTTTTTCCTTTGGCTTGAAGGACTAATTAATGTTTCCATGCCAAATTGATAACAGAAATCACCAAGTTCATATTTACTGATTCTTTTTTTATTTTTAATTTGCCGTTTGAGTGTGATCTCATTGCATAATGAAAAGCCAACTTTATTAATTTTTTGGATTAGATCTCCATATGTATACATGGCATAATTCAAATTTCCATAGTTTTCAGATATCAATTCTTCTCTAACCTTTTCTGCAAAAAGTTTAGGAAGTCCTGATAAAAATATTTCTTTCCAGAATTCAGAATTGCTTGAATCAATTGTATAAAGTTTTGATAAGAAAACAACTTTATACTAACGAAAATCAGATAATATTGGGCATGATAAATTAATTAATTGAGTTTTTAATTTTTCTTCTACATTCATATAATTTCCAACAAAATGTTTAATTATATTGCTAATAGGCATATAAACGGAATCAGGGATCATTTGTCCTTGAGGGTTAATGATAGGATTTCCGGATGGATCTCTTTTTATTGCATTTAGAATAGCTTGTCTTTCTATATCTGATAAATATTTTTCCCACCAGCCATTTAATTGTCCAGTAAATCCAAGGACATTAGCATTTGCTGCATGTTTGTGATCATTACCGGCAGCTATGATAGTAGAAGCATATATCATCATTTGTTGGCATGCTTGGATGATTTGATATTCAGATAATCCGTCTACACTCCATTCATATATTGATGAGCTTTCAAATTTAAGACCATTTAAAGTAGCTTGTTTTTTCGAATTGAAAATCAACTAGAGTCGGTCGTGGATAATAATTTCTTGTTTTAGCAGTAGTAACAATTGGTTTTTGTCTTTTAAATATTTTATTGAGTTGTAGAGAGTCTTAATGGTTTTGATCATCTTGATGTTCTTTTTAGAATTTTCTTCAGAATTTATGGCTTCAAAATCGGAGCCAGAATTAGAATTTTTAGAAGTTGAGCCTAAAACATTTATAGATTTTTCAACTTTTTAATCTTTATTTTCTTGAAGTTTTATGTTAGTAAAACTGTGTGATAATTGATTAATGAGTTTATCAGAAAATTTTAAAGGTTTCTTTTCTAGCTTTATATCCCTTAGGATTTCACCCTGAAAACCTAAAGTTTGTGCTTAATTACTTATTGAGAAGAGGATGCTTCGTGGATTTTGAAAATAGATTCTACTTTATCTTCAATTCTATTGGTTTGTTGACCAATAGTATGAAGGTTGATATTCGTATAATTATTTTGTTGTAGAACATGACATAAGTCTGATCTGTAAACAAAGTCAGATTTTCCTTTATCTCCTTGGATTTTTGCAACATCTTTTATGGGTACGGTTGAGGTGTCTTTATAAATAATTTGATGTAGGGGTGGAAGTATAGATTCTTCAGTTCTTTGGGGAGAAGAACTGGTTGAAGCTATAATCCATGATGAACTTAATTTTGTTATCATATTTATGGATAAATCTTCAATATTATATCTTTTCTTCATGGCTAATTTAAGCCAATCAAAGAAATAAATGTTTCTTTCATTATAACACATATATTTGTACCATTTTTCTTTTAAGAAGTCTTCATGTTCTGGAGAAATATATTTAAAAAAGGATTTTGTCAAAGGATGAGCACCTAAATTCTTTTTTAACATTTCTTTATCAATTTCAAAACTTTCAATAACATTTATATTGAAATCAGCTTCTGAGGGATTGTATGTATGGGATGGAGAAGCTTGATAAGAAGGATAAACGAGTCCTATAGGCCTCAAATCTATATGAGGTGTAGAGCTAGAAGCATGAGGCGGTTCCTTTATGGAAGATCCTACCACAGAAGGAGGATGAGAATAAGACTTTTTAGAGGGTTGATAAACTGTAGGGGTTGTATTTCGAAAATCTGTTTGGAAATTTATTTCAACACTTCCATCTTCATGTTCAATTATGCTTTCAATGTCTTGATTTTCTTTAGATTTTTCTGGTTGAGCATTTTCGAAAAGCCATTTACCTGATAAATTAATATCATTCCATTGGATGAGTTTAGGAATATAAACTTTACTTTTTAAATTTGTTTAGAATAAGGTAGTCATACCTCTGGCTTGATTAGAATAGGCTATGCCTGGAACAACTGAATTCATGTGTTTATAATAAACTCTATAAACGAGGGCGAGATTTTGATTATGAGGATTCATATCAAGACCTTTTGTCTGGATGGTTAAAGTAAGGGCTTCATGTGCACCTGGATTTGTAAGAGAAACAGAGAAATTGGGAAAACAGTTGAAGAAAGTAGTCCATTAGCCAAACTTGATTCAACCATTCCTATTAATGAATCACTAAATTTTTTATGTCTTCTATCTTGAACATACATGAGAGCTTCTGTTCTCAGTCCAAGTCTTGTTAGAGGCTTTAGAGCAACTTGCACCAAGCCAAAATGGATATAATTATATGTTTTAGCATATTCTTGTAGTTCTTGGGGCTTAATTAAAGAAAGATGCTGAATATTGCTAGTAATGGATTCAGTTCGTTCCATAGTTTTTATTTTATAACTTGATTTTAATTGAAAACTTCCCGTTTTATAAACTTCATGTTTTTGAACAGTTGGAATTGTCCAATCACAAATAACTTGATCGAAATCATCATAGCTAATTTCTTCACTATTTTTAATAGACTTGGAAGATAAGGAATTTGATGATGAGGAAGAAGAAAGTACAAGCTTCTTAATAAGCTTAGCCATAATTTGTATTACCGAGTTATTTTAACCAAATCCACCACGAGTATCTAACGCTTTGAGGATTTACACACCAACAACACGCCTTAAAATGCCTTCACACGGCTTAACAACGACGATAACAATAGCTACCTCTACGCTCCGGGTGGAATATGATTAAAATTTCTCAATAATAACAAACACACAACTATGTATTAAGGCTTTTGACTCTCTTACTTCTGAATCAGCAGTTCCTTAAACAACAACAGTAAATCACAACATAGCAAAAATAACTGAAGAAATACTCACAAAGAAACTTTATTGATAATTAAAACTGATTACAAGTAGACTTGATGACACACCTAGCACCAATTCTTCAAGGGCAGAGAGCATGTTTAAGGATAAAGAAGAAGAAGCAGATTCATACTGAATTTCACTATCAAATATTTTGCAATGACATGTATCAGAAGAATGAGAAAAAGAATTGTCTGTATCAGATGTTTTTGGGGGTCCTTTTAAAATAGTTTTGAGTTCTTTTTCTGACTTAACTTTTAGTTTTGGGCAATCAGGGGCTATATGGCCATTTTCTTTGCAATTATAACACTGTATTTCTTTTTGTTTTTGTTTAGGGTAGGAAGAAAGTGGATTTCCTTTCGTATAAAATTTGTTTGATTCTTTATAAGGATTTCGATGAAAGGATTTTTTATGATATCTTCTTGAGGGCATGTAATATCGTGGTGTTGAAAATTGTTTAGATTTTCTTTTTTGATAATTTCTATTTAAATTTTGCTTTTTCTTTTGGCTTGAAGGACTAATTAATGTTTCCATGCCGAATTGATAACAGAAATCACCAAGTTCATATTTACTGATTCTTTTTTTATTTTCAATTTGCCGTTTGTGTTTGATCTCATTGCATAATGAAAAGCCAACTTTATTAATTTTTTGGATTAGATCTCCATATGTATACATGGCATAATTCAAATTTCCATAATTTTCGGATATTAACTCTTCTCTAACCTTTTCTGTGAAAAGTTTAGGAAGACCTGATATAAATTTTTCTTTCCAGCATTCAAAATTGCTTGAATCAATTGTATAAAGTTTTGATAAGAAAACATCTTTATACCAACGAAAATCAGATAATGTTGGACATGATAAATTAATTAATTGAGTTTTTAATTTTTCTTCTACATTCATATAATTTCCAACAAAATGTTTAATTATATTGCTAATAAGCATATAAACGGAATCAGGGATCATTTGTCCTTGAGGGGTAATGATAGGATTTCCGGATGGATCTCTTTTTACTGCATTTAGAATAGTTTGTCTTTTTATGTTTGATAAATATTTTTCCAACCAGCCATTTAATTGTCCAGTAAATCCAAGGACAATTGCATTTGTTGCATGTCTGTGATCATTGCCGGCAGCTATGATAGTAGAAGCATATATCATCATTTGCTGGCATACTTGGATGATTTGATATTCAGATAATCTGTCCACACTCCATTCATATATTGATGAGCTTTCAAATTTAAGACCATTTAAAGTAGCTTGTTCTTCGAATTAAAGATCAACTGGAGTCGGTCGTGGATAATAATTTTTTTTTTACCTGTAGTAACAATTGGTTTTTGTCTTTTAAATATTTTATTGAGTTGTAGAAAGTCTTAATGGTTTTGATCATCTTAATGTTCTTCTTGAGAATTTTCTTCAGAATCTATAGCTTCGGAATCAGAGCCAGAATTAGAATTTTTAGAAGTTGAGCCTAAAACACTTATAGAATTTTCAGCTTTTTGATCTTTATTTTCTTGAAGTTTTATGTTAGTAAAACTGTGTGATAATTGATTAATAAGTTCACTAGAAAATTTTAAAGGTTTCTTTTCTAACTTTATATCCCTTAGGATTTCACCCTGAAAACCTAAAGTTTGTGTCTTAATTACTTTTTGAGAAGAGGATGCTTTATAGATTTTGAAAATAGTTTCCACTTTATCTTCAATTCTATTGGTTTGTTGACCAATAGTATGAAGGTTGATATTTGTTTAATTATTTTGTTCTAGAACATGACATAAGTCTGATTTGTAAACAAAGTCAGATTTACCTTTATCTCCTTGGATTTTTGCCACATCTTTTATGGGTACGGCTGAAGTATCTTTATAAATGATTAATGTAGAGGAGGATGTATAGATTTTTCAGTTCTTTGGGGAGAAGAACTGGTTGAAGCTATAATCCATGATGAACTTAATTTTGTTATCATATTTATGGATAAATCTTCAATATTATGCCTTTTCTTCATAGCTAATTTATGCCAATCAAAGAAATAAATGTTTCTTTCATTATCATACATATATTTGCACCATTTTTCTTTTAAGAAGTCTTTATGTTCTGGCGAAATATATTTAAAGAATGATTTTGTCAAAGGATGAGCGGCTAAATTCTTTTTTAACATTTTTTTATCAACTTCAAAACTTTCAAGAACATTTATATTGACATCGGATTCTAAAGGATTGTATGTATGGGATGGAGAAGCTTGATAAGAAAGATAAACGAGTCCTATAGGCCTCAAATCTATATGAGGTGATTCCTGTATGGAAGAGCCTACAACAGAAGGAGGATGAGAATAAGACTTTTTAAAGGGTTGATAAACTGTAGGAGTTGTATTTCGAAAATTTGTTTGGAAATTTATTTCAACACTTCCATCTTCATGTTCAATTATTGTTTCTATGTCTTGATTTTCTTTAGATTTTTCTGGTTGAGCATTTTCTAAAAGCCATTTACCTGATAAATTGATATCATTCCACTGTATGAGTTTGGGAATATTAACTTTATTTTTTAAATTGGTTTGGAATAAGGTAGTCATACCTTTAGCTTAATTTGAATAGGCTATGCCTGGGACCACTGAATTCATGAGTTTTTAATAAACTCTATAAACGAGGGCGAGATTTTGATTATGAGGATTCATATCAAAACCTTTTGTCTGGATGGCTAAAGTGAGGGCTTCATGTGCACCTGGGTCTGTAAGAAAAACAGAGAAATTGGGAAAACAGTTGAAGAAAGTAGGGCCATTAGCCAAACTTGATTCAACCATTCCTATTAATGAATCACTGAATTTTTTATGTCTTGTATCTTGGACATAGATGAGAGCTTCTGTTCTAAGTCCAAGTCTTGTTAAAGGCTTTATAGCAACTTGCACCAAGCCAAAATGGATATAATTATATGTTTTAGCATATTCTTTTATTTCATGGGGCTTAATTAAAGAAAGATGCTGAATATTACTAGTAATGGATTCAGTTCGTTCAATAGTTTTTAATTTATAACTTGATTTTAATTGAAAACTTCCCACTTTATAAACTTCATGTTTTTGAACAGTTGGAATTGTCCAGTCACAAATAACTTGATCTAAATCATCATAGCTAATTTCTTCACTATTTTTAATAGACATGGAAGATGAGGAATTTGATGATGAGGAAGAAGAAAGTACAATATTCTTAATAAGCTTAGCCATAATTTGTTTTACCGAGTTATTTTAACCAAATCCACTACGAGTATCTAACGCTTTGAGGATTTACACACCAACAACACGCCTTAAAATGCCTTCACACGGCTGACAATGGCGATAACAATGGCTACCTCTGCGCTCCGGGTGGAATATGATTAAAATTTTTCAATAATAACAAACAGAACACTAAGTATTAAGACTTTTGACTCTCTTACTTCTGAGTCAGCAATTCCTTAAACAACAACAGTAGGGCACAACATAACAAAGATAATTAAGAAATACTCACAAAGCAACTTTATTGATAATCAAAATTGATTTCAAGTGAACATGATGACACACTCTCGGGGGCCAACTTGGCTCTGATACCAAAATGGGACGGAAGGGTGGAGGGTGTATGGGAAGAGATGGATGGACTGAATTTTTGGATAGGACTGGTTTCCAACTATTGCCTTGACAAGCAGCTGGACATGTCTATTTATAGTATGTTCAAACTGAATTTACATTTCATTACAACATAATTTCATCTATGTATACATTTCATTTACTGTATGCTGGTAAGCTGCTGCATGTGGTATTATTGCTGGATTCCAGGTGTCTGGATTGAATCGTTAAGACGGCATATATGTTACGTTTCCGTACTGGTATAGATATACATTATAGCACCAGTAGAGATCCAAACTTGTTTTTATTGGATAACCTTTTTGATGCTTAGCAAGCCGCATTTGTTGACTTTTTCTTTTTCAAAGAACCTTTGAACCGTGGTAAGCTTCTCATCTTCATGAATAGGGATGTCCTTGTTTCGTACTTTCTAGATAAAGACGCTTTATGGCAATGGTGGTGATGGAAATTTAGATAAGTGCACCACGTGACTACGTGGTCTTCTTCTGGAAGCTTTGTGATAGGGATGCAGTAATTATTTCCCTGGATAACAGGTGTCAATATCGGAAGCTTTATTTGAGCACGAATTCTTTCATTTATTCATCCTCTTTATCTTCATTTTTATCTTCATTAGTCCAGTTATTATTTTGCATTTCTCCATGAAATAACTGGATTAATGCTTCATGAAACTTTTCAGTAATGTCAAAAGAAATATCTTCATAGGCATTGAGGATTTGATTTAATTCATTATGTCCAGATTTAGAAGGATGCTGTATGACTGTAGTTTGTTCTGCAAGGTCGTCAGCAATACAAACTACTCGCCGACTGTCACACCAAACATATCGTTATGTGCTTACAAATTCAAGATGTCCTCTTAGATTGAGAAATCTTTGATACTGATCAGAGGCTGGATCATATTGCTGGAGACGTTCTAGGCTATATGCTCTTGTAGCAACTTCATGAGATTCATACCATTGAGGTGGATAATTAAAAAGAAGATGTTCGTGATCATGTAAAGAAGAACTGCATTTCCTGCAAATTAAATCTTCTTCTTCAAACTGCATGATGCTCCATAATTGATAAGGCTGATAAAACCGTATTTCAGATCTTTCTCCCAAACTTGATGAAATTGTGATAAGAAGCTGTTTGTTTGTGACTCCAAGACTGCGAAGGGCATGGAGCACAATTGCAGGGAGCTACTGTATTAATTCAAAATCATCTCTGGATAAAGAAAATCTTTGGACTAGGCCTTGCTAGATATAAGAGATGTCTACTGCATGTGATGGCAGGAAAAACCTGGGAAAACCAGTTGCCCAGCTGATATATTGTGCTTTGAACATTAAGCGCTCCTTGATCTGACAAGAAAAAGTTTTTTCTCTTATCCTTGCAGCAAGATCATCTGGAAGGGTTGTGTTAACCTTTTCCAGGAGGTTGATTCTGTATGTTTTTTCATCAGCATAAGTAGATAACAGTGCTCTTTAATGGATGTTATGACACATTAGAATTTGGGTTTCTAAATCCTTGATATGGGTTACAATTTTGGATAAGGTTTTTCTAGCATTTTTTCTTTTATTGGAAAGGATAGCACTCCAATGAGCATTGATAAGTTCTTGAGAGGTGATGGAAAATCCTGGATTGAAAAAAGGAATGGATATTTGTTGGGATGTTGGTTTAGAGGAAGAGCTGGATTCAAGAAGAGGGGCTTTGCTTTTGCGAGAGCTTGATGCCATAATGACAAAGGAACCCTGGATAAGATTATGAACTAAAACTGAAAATCTGGATTACATGGCAAAATTTGAAATGAAGTCATCAGAGGGATGATGTATTTTATTTGAGACTGGATTTAATTATTCAAATTCAAATATTAATTCTTTATTATTTATGATAGTTTTAAGGCCTGTAGAATCAATTTAAAAAGGTTGTAACATTTGTAGAAAAGGATTTCCGAGGATAACATCATTGTTTAAATCCTTTCCTAGAAAGAAATTTGTCTTTATGTGTATTTCATTTTTACAGACATAAACATCATTTAATTTGTATATGATAAGGAGTTTTTTATTAGCCGTAGCTAGATTGAGTTTATTTTTTGTTTTTAGATAATATTTTCTCGGGATTAATCCTTCCCTTATGACATTGACATCTGTGCCACTATCAAGTAAGCACAGGGTCTTAATAGAGAACTTTTTGATCTGAATGGTGACATGGGTTTTCTATTTTTGAAATGGATTTCTGGATAAAGAATTTATGAAAATTTTTAAACTGTCGTCAAAGTTTTCTTGATTTTCAATGTCATTATACTCTTCGTCATTTTTTATGTTTCCATTATTTTCTTGATAAGGTTTTAGTATGTGAAATTCAAGATTCTCAACTCTTTGTTTGAGGTCTTGAAGTTCAATTAAGTTTTGTTTAAAGAAATTTATTTCTTGCCTTTGATTATTAATTTCTTTATGAAGGTCTGGAATTGTCGGTGAGGAGTAACATTTTGTTCTCGTAATCTGTCTAGTACAGTTTTAATGCTAAATTGTTCAGGGAGAGTATGTATGGTAGCTTTTCCTTTTTTATTGCCTTTATTTATGGTCTGGATTTTTTCAAAATATTTATTTTTTAAGTCTTCACCTTTAAGATCTTTAAACATTTCTAATACCAATTCTTCTGGGTAGAGAGCATGTTTAAGGATAAAGAAGAAGAGGCAGATTCATACTGAATTTCACTATCAAATATTTTGCAATGACATGTATCAGAAGAATTGTCTGCATCTGATGTTACTGAGAATCCTTTTAAAATAGTTTTTAATTCTTTTTCGGTTTTAACCTTTAATTGTGGGTAATCAGGGGCTCTATGGCCTTTTTCTTTGCAATTATAGCACTATATTTCTTTTTGTTTTTGTTTAGGGTAGGAAGAAGATGGTTTTTCTTTTGTATAAGATTTGCTTGATTCTTTATAAGGATTTTGATGAAAGGATTTTTTATGATATCTTTTTGAGGGCATGTAATATCGTGGTGTTGAAAATTGTTTAGATTTTCTCTTTTGATAATTTCCAGTTATATTTTGCTTTTTCTTTTAGCTTGAAGGACTAATTAATATGTCCATACCAAATTAATAACAGAAATCACCAAGTTCATATTTACTGATTCTTTTTTTATTTTCAATTTGCCGTTTGAGTTTGATCTCATTACATAATGAAAAGCCAACTTTATTAATTTTTTGGATTAGATCTCCATAGGTATACATGGCATAATTCAAATTTCCATAATTTTCAGATATCAATTCTTCTCTAACCTTTTCTGCAAAAAGTTTAGGAAGTCCTGATATAAATTTTTCTTTCAAGGATTTTGAATTGCTTGAATCAATTGTATAAAGTTTTGATAAGAAAATATCTTTATACCAACGAAAATCAGATAATGTTGGGCATGATAAATTAATTAATTGAGTTTTTAATTTTTCTTCTACATTCATATAATTTCCGACAAAATGTTTAATTATATTGCTAATAAGCATATAAACAGAATCAGGGATCATTTGTCCTTGATGGGTAATGATAGGATTTCTGGATGGATCTCTTTTTACTGCATTTAGAATAGCTTGTCTTTCTATATCTGATAAATATTTTTCCCACTAGCCATTTAATTGTCCAGTAAATCCAAGGACAACTGCATTTGCTGCAAGTTTGAGATCATTACCGGCAGCTATGATAGTAGAAGCATATATCATCATTTGCTGGCATACTTGGATGATTTGATATTCAGATAATCTGTCTACACTCCATTCATATATTGATGAGTTTTCAAATTTAAGACCAATTAAAGTAGCTTGTTCTTCGAATTGAAGATCAACTGGAGTCGGTCGTGGATAATAATTTCTTGTTTTAGCTGTAGTAACAATTGGTTTTTGTCTTTTAAATATTTTGCTAAGTTGAAGGGATTCCTGATGGTTTTGATCATCTTGATGTTCTTCTTGAGAATTTTCTTCAGAATTTATAGCTTCGGAATCGGAGCCAGAATTAGAGTTTTTAGAAGTTGAGCCTAAAACATTTATAGATTTTTCAGCTTTTTGATCTTTATTTTCTTGATGTTTTATATTAGTAAAACTGTGTGATAATTGATTAATGAGTTCATCAAAAAATTTTAAAGGTTTCTTTTCTAACTTTATATCCCTTAGGATTTCACCCTGAAAACCTAAAGTTTGTGTCTTAATTACTTTTTGAGAAGAGGATGCTTCATTGATTTTGAAAATAGATTCTACTTTATCTTCAATTCTATTGGTTTGTTGACCAATACTATGAAGGTTGATATTTGTATAATTATTTTGTTCTAGATCATGACATAAGTCTGATTTGTAAACAAAGTCAGTTTTTCCTTTATCTCCTTGGATTTTTGCAACATCTTTTATGGGTACGGCTGAGGTGTCTTTATATATAATGCGATGTGGGGGTGGATGTATAGATTCTTCAGTTCTCTACGGAGAAGAACTGGTTGAAGCTATAATCCATGATGAACTTAATTTTGTTATCATATTTATGGATAAATCTTCAATATTATATCTTTTCTTCATGGCTAATTTAAGCCAATCAAAGAAATAAATGTTTCTTTCATTATCACACATATATTTGTACTACTTTCCTTTTAAGAAGTCTTTATTTTCTAGAGAAATATATTTGAAGAAAGCTTTCGTCAAAGGATGAGCTGCTAAATTCTTTTTTAACATTTCTTTATCAATTTTAAAACTTTCAATAACATTTATATTTAAATTAGCTTCTGAGGGATTGTACGTATGAGATGGAGAAGCTTGATAAGAAGGATAAACAAGTCCGGTAGGCCTCAAATTTATATGAGGTGGTTCCTGTATGGAAGATCCTACAACAGAAGGAGGATGAGAATAAGACTTTTTAGATGGTTGATAAACTGTAGGAGTTGTATTTCGAAAATCTGGTCAGAAATTTATTTCAACACTTCCATCTTGATGTTCAATTATGTTTTCAATGTCTTGATTTTTTTTAGATTTTTCTGGTTGAGCATTTTCTAAAAGCCATTTACCTGATAAATTAATATCATTCCATTGGATGAGTTTAGGAATATTAACTTTATTTTTTAAATTGGTTTGGAATAAGGTAGTCATACCACTAGCTTGACTAGAATAGGCTATGCCTGGAACAACTGAATTCATGTGTTTATAATAAACTCTATAAACGAGGGCAAGATTTTGATTATGAGGATTCATATCAAAACCTTTTGTCTGGATGGCTAAAGTAAGGGCTTCATGTGCACCTGGATTTGTAAGAAAAGCAGAGAAATTGGGAAAATAGTTGAAGAAAGTAGGGCCATTAGCCAAACTTGATTCAACCATTCCTATTAATGAATCACTGAATTTTTATGTCTTGTATTTTGAACAAACATGAGAGCTTCTGTTCTTAGTCCAAGTCTTGTTAAAGGCTTTATAGCAACTTGCACCAAACCAAAATGGATATAATTATATGTTTTAGCATATTCTTGTATTTCTTGGGGCTTAATTAAAGAAAGATGATGAATAATGGATTCAGTTCGTTCAATAGTTTTTATTTTATAACTTGATTATAATTGAAAACTTCCCATTTTATGAACTTCATGTTTTTGAACAGTTGGAATTGTCCAGTCACAAATAACTTGATCTAAATCATCATAGCTAATTTCTTCACTATTTTTAATAGACATGGAAGATAAGGAATTTGATGATGAGGAAGAAGAAAGTACAAGCTTCTTAATAAGCTTAGCCATAATTTGTATTACCAAGTTATTTTAAGCAAATCCACCACGAGTATCTAACACTTTGAGGATTTAGACACTAACAACACGCCTTAAAACGCCTTCACAAGGCTTAACAACAACGATAACAATGGCTACCTCTACGCTTCAGGCGGAATATGATTTAAAATTTCTCAATAATAACAAACAGACAACAAAGTATTAAGACTTTTGACTCTCTTACTTCTGAATCAGCAGTTCCTTAAACAACAATAGTAAAGCACAACATAACCAAAATAAGTGAAGAAATACTCACAAAGCAACTTTATTGATAATCAAAACTGATTATAAGTGTACTTGATGACACACTCCCGGGGGCCAACTTGGCTCTGATACCAAAATGGGACGGAAGGGTGGAGGGTGTATGGGAAGAGATGGATGGACCTAATTTTTGGACTCGTTTCCAACTGTTGCCTTGACAAGCAGCTGGACTTGTCTATTTATAGTATGTTCAAACTGAATTTACATTTCATTACAACATAATTTCGTCTGTGTATACATTTCATTTACTGTATGCTGGTAAGCTGTTGCATGTGGTATTATTGCTGGATTCCATGTGTCTGGATTGAATCGTCAAGACGGCATACGTGTTACGTTTTCGTACTAGTATGGATATACATGTTATCACCCATAGAGATCCAAACTTGTTTTTATTGGATAACGTTTTTGATGCATAGTAGCAAGCCGCATTTGTTGACTTTTTCTTTTTCAAAGAACCTTTGAACCGTGGTAAGCTTCTCATCTTCAGGAATATGGATGTCTTTGTTTTGTACTTTCTAGATAAAGACGCTTTATGGCAATGGTGGTGATAGAAATTTAGATAAGTGCACCACGTGACTACGTGGCCTTCTTCTGGAAGCTTTGTGATAAGGATGCAATAATTATTTCCCCGGATAACAGGTGTCAATATCGGAAGCTTTATTCGAGCACGAATTCTTTCATTTATTCATCCTCTTTATCTTCATCTTTATCTTCATCAGTCTAGTTATTATTTTGCATTTCTCCATGAAATAACTGGATTAATGCTTCACGAGGCTTTTCAGTAATGTCAAAAGAAATATCTTCATAGGCATTGAGGATTTGATTTAATTCATTATGTCCAGATTTAGAAGGATGCTGTATGACTGTAGTTTGTTCTGCAAGGTCGTTAGCAATGCAAACTACTCGCTGACCGTCACACCAAACATATCGATATGTGCTTATAAATTCAAGATGTCCTCTTAGATTGAGAAATCTTTGATACTGATCAGAGGTTGGATCATATTGCTAGAGACGTTCTAGGCTATATGCTTTTGTAGCAACTTTAGGAGATTCATACCATTGAGGTGGATAATTAAAAAGAAGATGTTCGTGATCATGTAAAGAAGAACTGCATTTCTTGCAAATTAAATCTCCTTCTTCAAACTGCATGATGCTCCATAATTGATAAGGATGATAAAACCGTATTTCAGATCTTTCTCCCAAGCTTGATGAAATTGTGATAAGAAGTTGTCTGTTTGTGGCTCCAAGGCTGCGAAGGGCGTGGCGCACAATTGCAGGGAGCTGCTGTATTAATTCAAAATCATCTCTGGATAAAGAAAATCTTTGGACTAAGCCTTGCTCGATATAAGAGATGTCTACTGCATGTGATGGCAGGAATAACTTGGGAAAGCCAATTGCCCAGCAGATATATTGCACTTTGAACATTAAGCGCTCCTTGAGCTGACAATAAAGAGTTTTTTCTCTTATTCTCGCAGCAATATCATCTGGAAGGGTTGTGTTAACCTTTTCCAGGAGGTTGATTCTGGATGTTTTTTCATCAGCATAAGTAGATAATAGTGCTCTTTGATGGATGTTATGACACATTAGAATTTGGGTTTCTAAATCCTTGATATGGGTTACAATTTTGGATAAGGTTTTTCTAGTATTTTTTCTTTTATTGGAAAGGATAACACTCCAATGAGCATTGATAAGTTCTTGAGAAGTGATGGATAATCTTGGATTGAAAAAAGGAATGGTCATTTGTTGGGATGTTGGTATGGAGAAAAAGCTGGATTCATGAAGAGGCGTTTTGCTTTTGCTAAAACTTGTGCCATAATGACAAAGGAACCCTGGAGAAGAATGTGAAGTGAAAATCTGAATTACATGGCAATATTTGTAATGAAGTCATCAGAGGGATGATTTAATTTATTTGAGACTGGATTTAATTATTCAAATTCAAAAATTAATTCTTTATTATTTATGATAGTTTTAAGGCCTGTAGAACCAACTTGAAAAAGCTGTAACATTTGTAGAAAAGGATTTCCAAGGATAACATCATTGTTTAAATGCTTTCCTAGAAAGAAATTTTTCTTTACGTGTATTTCATTTTTACAGACATAAACATCATTTAATTTCTATTTGATAAGGAGTTTTTTATTAGCCGTAGCTAGATTGAGTTTATTTTTTGTTGTTAGATAATATTTTCTCGGGATTAATCCTTCCCTTATGGCATTGACATCTGCGCCACTATCAAGTAAGCACATGGTCTTAATAGAGAATTTTTTGATCTGAATTGTGACTTGGGTTTTCCATTTTTGAAATGGATTTCTAGATAAAGAATTGATGAAATTTTTTAAACTGTCATCAAAGTTTTCTTGATTTTCAATGTCATTATAGTCTTCGTCATTTTCAATTTTTCCATTACTTTCTTGATAAGTTTTTAGTATGTGAAATTCAAGATTCTCAACTCTTTGTTTGAGGTCTTGAAGTTCAATTAAGTTTTGTTTTAAGAAATCTATTCCTTACCTTTGATTATTAATTTCTTTATGAAGGTCTGGAATTGTCAGGTGAGGAGGAACATTTTGTTCTCTTAATCTATCTAAAACAGTTTTAATACTAAATTGTTTAGGTAAAGTATGTGTTGTAGCTTTTCCTTTTTTATTACCTTTATTTATAGTCTAGATTTTTTCAAAATATTTATTTTTTAATTCTTCATCTTTAAGATCTTTAAACATTTCTAATACCAATTCTTCTGGGGTAGAGAGCATGTTTAAGGATAAAGAAGAAGAGGCAGATTCATACTAAATTTCACTATCAAATATTTTGCAATGACATGTATCAGAAAAATTGTCTGTTTCTGATGTTACTGAGGATCCCTTCAAAATAGTTTTTAATTCATTTTCAGTTTTAACCTTTAATTGTGGGCAATCAGGGGCTATATGGCCTTTTTCTTTGCAATTATAGCACTGTATTTCTTTTTGTTTTTGTTTATGGTAAGAAGATGGTTTTTCTTTTGTAAAAGATTTGTTTGATTCTTTATAAGGATTGCGATGAAAGGATTTTTTATGATATCTTCGTGAGGGCATATAATGTCGTGGTGTTGCAAATTGTTTAGATTTTCTTTTTTGGTAATTTCTTTTTAAATTGTTCTTTTTCTTTCGGCTAGAAGGACTAATTAAAGGTTCCATGCGAAATTGATAACAGAAATCTCCAAGTTCATATTTGCTGATACTTTTTTGATTTTTAATTTGTCGTTTGAGTTTAATATCATTGCATAATGAAAATCCAACTTTATTAATTTTTTAGATTAAATCTCCATATGTATACATAGCATAATTCAAATTTCCATAATTTTCGGATATCAATTCTTCTCTAACCTTTTCTGCAAAAAGTTTAGGAAGACCTGATATAAATTTTTCTTTCCAGAATTCTGAATTGCTTAAATCAATTGTATAAAGTTTTGATAAGAAAACATCTTTATACCAACGAAAATCAGATAATGTTCAGCATGATAAATTAATTAATTCAGTTTTTAATTTTTCTTCTACATTCATATAATTTCCAACAAAATGTTTAATTATATTGCTAATAAGCATATAAACGGAATCAGAGATCATTTGTCCTTGAGGAGTAATGATAGGGTTTCCGGATGGATCTCTTTTTACGGCATTTAGAATAGCTTGTCTTTCTATATCTGATAAATATTTTTCCCACCAACCATTTAATTGTCCAGTAAATCCAAGGACAACTGCATTTGCTGTATGTTTGTGATCATTACCGACAGCTATGATAGTAGAAGCATATATCATCATCCGCTGGCATACTTGGATGATTTGATATTCAGATAATCCGTCTACACTCCATTCATATATTGATGAGCTTTCAAATTTAAGACCATTTAAAGTAGCTTGTTCTTCGAATTGAAGATCAACTGGAGTCGGTCGTGGTTAATAATTTCTTGTTATAGCTGTAGTAACAATTGGTTTTTGTCTTTTAAATATTTTATTGAGTTGAAGAGATTCTTGATGGTTTTGATCATCTTGATGTTCCTCTTGAGAATTTTCTTCAGAATCTATGGCTTCGGAATCGGAGCCAGAATTAAAGTTTTTAGAAGTTGAGCCTAAAACATTTATAGATTTTTTAGCTTTTTTATCTTTATTTTCTTGAAGTTTTATGTTAGTAAAATTGTGTGATAATTGAGTAATGAGTTCATCAGAAAATTTTAAAGGTTTCTTTTCTAACTTTATATCCCTTAGGATTTCACACTGAAAACCTAAAGTTTGTGTCTTAATTACTTTTTGAGAAGAGGATGCTTCATGGATTTTGAGAATAGTTTCTACTTTATCTTCAATTCTATTGGTTTGTTGGCCATTAGTATGAAGGTTAATATTTGTATAGTAATGTTGTTCTAAAATATGACATAGGTCTGATTTGTAAACAAAGTCAGATTTTCCTTTATCTCCTTGGATTTTTGCTACATCTTTTATGGGTGCGGCTGAGGTGTCTTTATAAATGATTTGATGTAAAGGAGGATGTATAGATTCGTCAGTTCTTTAAGGAGAAGAACTGGTTGAAGCTATAATCCATGATGAACTTAATTTTGTTATCATATTTATGGATAAATCTTCAATATTATATCTTTTCTTCATGGTTTATTTAAGCCAATCAAAGAAATAAATGTTTCTTTCATTATCACACATATTTATACCACTTTTCTTTTAAGAAGTCTTTATGCTCTGGAGAAATATTTTTAAAGAAAGCTTTTGTCAAAGGATAAGCGGCTAAATTCTTTTTTAACATTTCTTTATCAATTTCAAAACTTTTAATAACATTTATATTAAGATCAGCTTCTGAGGGATTGTATGTATGAGATGGAGAAGCTTGATAAGAAGGATAAATGAGTGCTGTCGGCCTCAAATCTATATGAGGAGTAGAACTAGAAGCATGAAGCGGTTCCTGTATGGAAGATCCTACAACAGAAGGAGGATGAGAATAAGACTTTTTAAAGGGTTGATAAACTGTAGGAGTTGTATTTCTAAAATCTGTTTGGAAATTTATTTCAACACTTCCATCTTCATGCTCAATTATGTTTTCAATGTCTTGATTTTCTTTAGACTTTTCTGGTTGAGCATTTTCGAAAAGCCATTTACCTGATAAATTAATATCATTCCATTGGATGAGTTTAGGAATATTAACTTTATTTTTTAAATTGGTTTGGAATAAGGTAGTCATACCTCTGGCTTGATTAGAATAGGCCATGCCTAGAAAAACTGAATTCATGAGTTTATAATAAACTCTATAAACGAGGGTGAGATTTTGATTATGAGGATTCATATCAAAACCTTTTATCTAGATGGCTAAAGTGAGGGCTTCATGTGCACCTGGATCTGTAAAAGAAACAGAGAAATTGGGAAAATAGTTGAAGAAAGTAGGGCCATTAGCCAAACTTGATTCAACCATTCCTATTAATGAATCACTGAATTTTTATGTCTTGTATTTTGAACATACATGAGAGCTTCTGTTCTTAGTCCAAGTCTTGTTAAAGGCTTTATAGCAACTTGCACCAAACCAAAATGGATATAATTATATGTTTTAGCATATTCTTGTATTTCTTGGGGCTTAATTAAAGAAAGATGATGAATAATGGATTCAGTTCGTTCAATAGTTTTTATTTTATAACTTGATTATAATTGAAAACTTCCCATTTTATGAACTTCATGTTTTTGAACAGTTGGAATTGTCCAGTCACAAATAACTTGATCTAAATCATCATAGCTAATTTCTTCACTATTTTTAATAGACATGGAAGATAAGGAATTTGATGATGAGGAAGAAGAAAGTACAAGCTTCTTAATAAGCTTAGCCATAATTTGTATTACCAAGTTATTTTAAGCAAATCCACCACGAGTATCTAACACTTTGAGGATTTAGACACTAACAACACGCCTTAACACCCCTTCACACGGCTTAACAACAGCGATAACAATGGCTACCTCTACGCTCCGGGCGGAATATGATTTAAAATTTCTCAATAATAACAAACAGACAACAAAGTATTAAGACTTTTGACTCTCTTACTTCTGAATCAGCAGTTCCTTAAACAATAACAGTAAAGCACAACATAACCAAAATAAGTGAAGAAATACTCACAAAGCAACTTTATTGATAATCAAAACTGATTACAAGTGGACTTGATGACACACTCCCGGGGGCCAACTTGGCTCTGATACCAAAATGGGACAGAAGGGTGGAGGGTGTATGGGAAGAGATGGATGGACTGAATTTTTAGACTGGTTTCCAACTGTTGGATTTACAGATAGCCAGATGTGTCTATTTATAGTGACTCTAAACTGAATTTACATTTCATTTCACTTGGATTGCATTTGCATTTACATTTCATTTGCTATTCATGCTCACGCTGAATTTAATGTTGATACTGTAGGGTTACTTGCATGATTCTTCTTTTCTGCTGTAGAATATCCATGGTACTGCATGTGGCACTCTCTTGAACTATAACTTTACAAGCTTTTGACACGTGTGTACGTGTTTGCATTAGAGATGAAATATTTTTGTCTTCATACTTGATAATTGTCCCATATCTTGTACTTTCTTCAGCTTTGACTTTTTAGTTTATACAAAAGGTGCTTTTGATGTTGGCTTTAGCCACTTTTGTTGGCTTTTGGGTACTTGTTTTTGAATATTTAATGCTTTATGTCGGATGAAAAGTGCTGATAAGTCCCGAGGCAACACGTGGTTGCTTTTGTGGCCTTATTCTTGGGCACGGGTCCTTGCTTGATAAGGATGCATTGAACAATTATTTTTCAGGATGACTGTTGGAGATCTTCATAATTGCACCAAGATACTTTGTGGAAAATTGAGTGGCATTGGACTGCATATGTCCGGAGAAAAGGAAGCTTATTCTTGCAAGGATGCTGTCATCTCTGCATCATTTTCTGCTTCATCATGCCAGTTATTATTTCGTATTTCACCATGAAATAACTGGATTAATTCTTCACGAGATTTTGCTGAAATGTCAAAAGAAATATCTTCATAGGCATTGAGGATTTGATTTAATTCATTATGTCCAGATTTAGAAGGATGCTGTATAACTGTAGTTTGTTCTACAAGGTCGTCAACAATACAGACTACTCTCCGATCGTCACACCAAACATATCTATATGTGCTTGCAAATTCGAGATGTCCTCTTAAATTGAGAAATCTTTGATATTAATCAGAGGTTGGATCATAATTCTGAAGACGCTCTAAGCTGTATTCCCTTGTAGCAACTTCATGAGATTCATACTACTGCGGTGGATAATTAAACAGGAGATGTTCGTAATCATTTAAAGAGGGAATGAATTTCTTGCAAATTAAATCTCCTTCTTCAAAATTCATGATGCTTCATAATTGATAAGGTTGATAAAACCGGATTTTAGATCTTTCTCCCAAACTTGATGAAATTGTGATGAGAAGTTGTCTTTTTGTGACTCCAAAGCTGCGAAAGGCATGGCGCACGATTGCAGGGAGCTGCTGTATTAATTCAAAATCATTTCTGGATAAAGAAAATCTTAAGACTAAACCTTGTTCGATATAGGAGATGTCAACTTCATGTGATGGCAGGAACAACTTGGGAAAGCCAGTTGCCCAGCTGATAAATTGAGCTTTGCGCATTAAGCGCTCCTTGATCTGACAAAAAAGAGTTTTTTCTCTTATTCTTGCAGTAATATCATCTGGAAGGGTTGTGTTAACCTTTTCCAGGAGGTTGATTCTGGATGTTTTTTCATCAGCATAAGTAGATAACAGTGCTCTTTAATGGAGGTTATGGCATATGAGAATTTGGCTTTCTAAATCCTTAATATGGTTTGCAAGTTTGGATCGGGTTTTTCTAGTATTTGTTCTTTTGTCGGAAAGGATGGTACTCCAATGAGCATTGATAAGGTCTTGAGAAGTGATAGATAATCCTGGATTGAAAAACGGGATGGTCATTTGTTAGGATGTCGGTATGGAGGAAGAGCTGGATTCATGAAGAGGGGCTTTGCTTTTGCGAGAACTTGATGCCATAGTGACAAGGAGACCTGGATGAGGAGTTAAACTAAAAATCTGGATATGGGATTAAAAGGCAAAATTTGAACTGAAGTCATTAGAGAGATGATTTATTTTATTTGAGACTGGATATTTGATTATTCGAATTCAAAAATTAATTCTTTATTATTTATGACAGTTTTAAGGCCTGTTGAATCAATTTGAAAAGGTTGTAAAATTTGTAGAAAAGGATTTCTAAGGATAACATCATTGTTTAAATCCTTTCCTAGAAAGAAATTTGTCTTGATGTGTATTTCGTTTTTACAGACATAAACATCATTAAATTTGTATTTGATAAGGAGTTTTTTATTAGCCGTAGCTAGATTAAGTTTGTTTTTTGTTGTTAGATAATATTTTCTCGGGATTAATCCTTCCCTTATGACATTGACATCTGTGCCACTATCAAGTAAGCACAGGGTCTTAATAGAGAATTTTTTGATTTGAATTGTGACTTGGGTTTTCCATTTTTGAAATGGATTTCTAGATAAAAAATTGATTAAATTTTTTAAACTGTCATCAAAGTTTTCTTGATTTTCAATGTCATTATAGTCTTCGTCATTTTCAACTTTTCCATTATTTTCTTGATAAGTTTTTAATATGTGAAATTCAAGACTCTCAACTCTTTGTTTAAGGTCTTGAAGTTCAATTAAGTTTTGTTTTAGGAAATTTATTTCTTGCCTTTGATTATTAATTTCTTTATGAAGGTCTAGAATTGTCAGGTGAGGAGGAACATTTTGTTCTCTTAATCTGTCTAAAACAGTTTTAATACTAAATTGTTCAGGTAAAGTATGTATAGTAGCTTTTCCTTTTTTATTGCCTTTATTTATAGTCTGGATTTTTTTGAAATATTTATTTTTTAATTCTTCATCTTTAAGATCTTTAAACATTTCTAGTACCAATTCTTCAGGAGCAGAGAGCATGTTTACGGATAAAGAAGAAGAAGCAGATTCATACTGAATTTCACTATCAAATATTTTGCAATGACATGTATCAGAAGAATTGTCTGTATCTGATGTTACTGAAGATCCTTTTAAAATAGTTTTTAATTCTTTTTCGCTTTTAACCTTTAATTGTGGGCAATCAGGGGCTATATGGCCTTTTTCTTTGCAATTATAGAATTGTATCTCTTTTTGTTTGTGTTTATGGTAAGAAGAAGATGGTTTTTCTTTTGTAAAAGATTTGTTTGTTTCTTTATAAGGATTGCGATGAAAGGATTTTTTATGATAGCATCATGAGGGCATATAATATCGTGGTGTTGCAAATTGTTTAGATTTTCTTTGTTAGTAATTTCTTTTTAAATTGTTCTTTTTCTTTTGGCTAGAAGGACCAATTAATGGCTCCATGCCAAATTGATAACAGAAATCACCAAGTTCATATTTCCTGATTCTTTTTTGATTTTCAATTTGCCGTTTGAGTTTGACTTCATTACACAATGAAAATCCAACTTTATTAATTTTTTGGATTAAATCTCCATATGTATACATAGCATAATTCAAATTTCCATAATTGTCGGATATTAACTCTTCTCTAACCTTTTCTGCAAAAAGTTTAGGAAGACCTGATATAAATTTTTCTTTCCAGAATTCTGAATTACATAAATCAATTGTATAAAGTTTTGATAAGAAAACAACTTTATACCAACGAAAATCAAATAATGTTCGGCATGATAAATTAATTAATTGAGTTTTTAATTTTTCTTCTACACTCATATAATTTTCAACAAAATGTTTAATTATATTGCTAATAAGCATATAAATGGAATCAGGGAACATTTGTCCTTGAGGGGTAATGATAGGATTTCCGGATGGATCTCTTTTTGCTGCATTTAGAATAGCTTGTCTTTCTATATCTGATAAATATTTTCCCACCAGCCATTTAATTATCCAGTAAATCCAAGGACAACTGCATTTGCTGCATGTTTGTGATCATTACCGGCAGCTATTATAGTAGAAGCATCTATCATCATTTGCTGGCATACTTGGATGATTTGATATTCAGATAATCCGTCTACACTCTATTCATATATTGATGAGCTTTCAAATTTAAGACCATATAAAGTAGCTTGTTCTTCGAATTAAAGATCAACTGGAGTCAGTCGTGGAAAATAATTTCTTCTTTTAGCAGTAGTAGCAATTGGTTTTTTGTCTTTTAAATATTTTATTGAGTTGTAGAGAGTCTTAATGGTTTTGATCATCTTGATGTTCCTCCTGAGAATTTTCTTCAGAATCTATGGCTTCGGAATCGGAGCCAGAATTAGAATTTTTAGAAGTTGAGCCTAAAACATTTATAGATTTTTTAGCTTTTTGATCTTTATTTTCTTAAAGCTTTTTGTTAGTAAAACTATGTGATAATTGATTAATAAGTTCATCAGAAAATTTTAAAGGTTTCTTTTCTAACTTTAAAACCCTTAAGATTTCACCCTAAAAACCTAAAGTTTGTGTCTTAATTACTTTTTGAGAAGAGGATGCTTCATGGATTTTGAAAATAGTTTCTACTTTATCTTCAATTCTATTGGTTTGTTGGCCAATAGTATGAAGGTTGATATTTGTATAATTATTTTGTTCTAAAATATGACATAAGTCTGATTTATAAACAAAGTCAGATTTTCCTTTATCTCCTTGGATTTTTGCAACATCTTTTACGGGTACGGCTGAGGTGTCTTTATAAATGATTTGATGTAAAGGAGGATGTATAGATTCTTCAGTTCTTTGGGGAGAAGAACTGGTTGAAGCTATAATCCATGATGAACTTAGTTTTGTTATCAAATTGATGGATAAATCTTCAATATTATATCTTTTCTTCATGACTAATTTAAGCCAATCAAAGAAATAAATGTTTCTTTCATTATCATACATATATTTGTACCATTTTTCTTTTAAGAAGTCTTTATGTTCTGGAGAAATATTTTTAAAGAAAGCTTTTGTCAAAGGATGAGCGGCTAAATTCTTTTTTAACATTTCTTTTTCAATTTCAATACTTTCAATGACATTTATATTGAAATCAAATTCTGAAGGATTGTATGTATGAGATGGAGAAGCTTGATAAGAAGGATAAACAAGTCCTGTAGGCCTCAAATTTATATGAGGTGGTTCCTTTATGGAAGAGCCTACAACAGAAGGAGGATGAGAATAAGATTTTTTAAAGGGTTGATAAACTGTAGGAGTTGTATTTCGAAAATTTGTTTGGAAATTTATTTCAACACTTCCATCTTCATGTTCAATTTTATTTTCAATGTCTTGATTTTCTTTGGGTTTTTCTGGTTGAGCATTTTCTAAAACCTATTTACCGGATAAATTAATATCATTCCATTGGATGAGTTTGGGAATATTAACTTTATTTTTGAAATTGGTTTGGAATAAGGTAGTCATACCTCTGGCTTGATTAGAATAGGCTATGCCTGGAACAACTGAATTCATGAGTTTATGACAAATTCTATAAACGAGGGCGAGATTTTGATTATGAGGATTCATATCAAAACCTTTTCTCTGGATGGCTAAAGTGAGGGCTTCATGTGCACCTGGATCTGTAAGAGAAACAGAGAAATTGGGAAAACAGTTGAAGAAAGTAGGGCCATTAACCAAACTTGATTCAACCATTCCTATTAATGAATCACTGAATTTTTTATGTCTTGTATCTTGAACATACATGAGAGCTTCTGTTCTCAGTCCAAGTCTTGTTAGAGGCATTTGAGCAACTCGCCCAAGGAAAAATGGATAAAATTATATGTTTTAGCATATTCTTGTATTTCTTAAGGCTTAATTAAAGAAAGATGATGAATAATGGATTCAGTTCGTTCAATAGTTTTTATTTTATCACTTGATTATAATTGAAAACTTCCCATTTTATAAACTTCATGTTTTTGAACAGTTGGAATTGTCCAGTCACAAATAACTTGATCTAAATCATCATAGCTAATTTCTTCACTATTTTTAATAGACATGGAAGATAAGGAATTTGATGATGAGGAAGAAGAAAGTACAAGCTTCTTAATAAGCTTAGCCATAATTTGTATTACCGAGTTATTTTAACCAAATCCACCACGAGTATCTAACACTTTGAGGATTTAGACACTAACAACACGCCTTAACACGCCTTCACACGGCTTAACAACAGCGATAACAATGGCTACCTCTACGCTCCGGGCGGAATATGATTTAAAATTTCTCAATAATAACAAACAGATAACTAAGTATTAAGACTTTTGACTCTCTTACTTCTGAATCAGCAATTCCTTAAACAACAACAGTAAAGCACAACATAACCAAAATAAGTGAAGAAATACTCACAAAGCAACTTTATTGATAATCAAAACTGATTACAAGTGGACTTGATGACACACTCCCGGGGGCCAACTTGGCTCTGATACCAAAATGGGACGGAAGGGTGGAGGGTGTATGGGAAGAGATGGACTTAATTTTTGGACTGGATTTTTGGATAGGACTGGTTTCCTACTGTTGTCTTGACAAGCAACTGGACATGCCTCTTTATAGTAATTTCAAACTTAATTTACATTTCATTACAACTTTATTTCAAATGTGTTTACATTTCATTTACTGTATGCTAAGAAGCTGCTGCATGTAGTGTTGCTGGCGCTAGATTCCATGAGTCTGGATTGAAGCGGCAAGATGGCATAGGTGTTACGTTTCCATATGGTTATGGATATGCATGTTAGCACCAGTAGTGGTTATTGGATAAGATCATAGAGCAAGCTGCAATTGTTGACTTTTTCTTTGAATAAGAGCCTTTGAACTGTGGTAAGCTTCTTATCTTCATGAATAAGGATGTCCTTGTTTTGTACTTTATAGATAAAGACGCTTTATGGCAATGGTGGTGATGGAACTTTAGATAAGTGCACCACGTGGTCTTCTTTTGGAAAATAAGGATGCAGAAATTATTTCACTGTATAACAGGTGTCAATATCGGAAGCTTTATGCGGGCACGGATTCTTTCATTTATTCATCATCTTTATCTTCATCTTTGTCTTCATCAGTCGGGGCCAACTTAGCTCTGATACCAAAGTGGGACAGAAGGATGGAGGGTGTATGGGAAGAGATGACTAGATTTTGGATAGGACTGGTTTCCAACTGTTGTTTTGACAAGCAGCTGGACATGCCTATTTATAGTAATTACATTCTGCATTTACATTTAATGGCAACTGGATTTCATTAGCATTTACATTTCCTTTACTGTATTTGCATGTGGCTCAGGCGCTAGATGTTTATCTGTGACTGACGAATTTTGCACTATTTAGGAGCAGGCGTGAATCTTGCGTTATACATGTCGCTGGAGGACGTGATACGTGTTGCTGGAGGACGTGTTCCCGCTTTATCCAAAGCTTGAGGATGTGATACGTGTCGCTGGAGGACGTGTTCCCGCTTTATTCGATGCTTGTATGTGGGATAGCCTATTTGTAGGCTTTGTACTTTACTATTATTTTATCCAAAGCATTTGGTTATCCGTTCCATTTAGCCATTTTTGTTGACTTTGGTTGTACTTTTTTCTTGATTTTTAATTCAAAGAGGTTTTATGAAGTCCGTAGGAAAAGTTGCTGATAAAAACTAAAGGGAGCACATGGTTGCTGTACTTAGATGATGTCATGTTCTTTATGGCGACTGCTCTTTTGGAGATGCTTCCGGAGTGGGGAATAGCACTGATAAACAAGATCACTTTAGTCTGTATAGGATACTTTGTGGAAAATTGAGTGGCTTGATAAGGCGGATGTCTTGTTGAGACTTATTTTTTCCTTTTTCTTCGGATAGAGATGAATCCTTCATTATCACTTTTTATCTATTCTGCATCAGTATCTGCTTCAGGAGCAATAGTTTCAAAGGAATTATCATCAGCCCAGAGATGATGTAGCTAGTGACCGAAGCTTAATGGCGAATTTTCAGAGGATCTTTCTTTCTGTATTTGTTCCATAATCTCTTTTTGGAGATCTTTTTTGAGCTGAAGTAGATCTACCGCTGCAAGAAGAGCAGGAGAAGAGGCTAAACATGAATTCATTTGTTTGTCTGGAATACTGGATAGAGGAAGCCTTTCTTTTTCTTTTTCAGGAGTTCTGAGTATTTCTGAAAAGGAAGGCCTTAGAGCTTGATCAGCAGAATATTATTGTAGGATTATCGTATAATCAAATTGATGCCAGAATTTGATATACATGACTCTAGATAAAACCAGTGGACTGAAGTCCATTTCTTTATAAAATTTCCATTTCAGGATCGATGGAATTTCATGCTTGCAATAGAATTGCATGGTGACATAAGGTTCTGTTGCTAGCTATAAATATTGATAAAGGCTTTTTTCTTCTGTTTTGAGAGAGGCTTTATATGCTACAGAATAGGATTCATAAATAGGAAGAAGAGCTTGAGGAAGGAGATCTTTAGTGGCTCCATATGGTATCCAAAATTGTGTAAAAAACCACATAGGTATTTTATGGAAGTTGGATTTAAACCGAATAAACCAGGAATGCTGGAAGGATGGATTTTGATAACAGAGAATGGCTTCCCAAGCGGAAATATAGTCATAATAATTAAAGATGAGGTCTAAATCAATTCTTTGAGGCATATGAAGAGGTTGTCCCCAATCGTTTGCTGAGAGAATATGCATAATCTTGATTTTTGAATATAAGATGTTAATATGGGATGGTAAAGCATTTAAATATGAGTTTTTAGAACCATCAGTGTGGTCTATAGTGCTGCTGCCAGTTCGGATAAGGATTTGCTCATATGTTTTATAATCAAGGGGTTGAAAAAAGAAATGGTTGGGAGTGAATAGGGTTTGGATAATATGTTCCATAGGAAAGGTTTCTGTATAAAATGTGTCATCTAAAGTAAACATTCTTAATGGTGGTTTTGGGATAAAATATTGGTTTTGAGAAGCTTGAGGTTTTTTGGATGTAGAGCTTGATGGGTTTTGAAATTAAGGAATATTAGAATTGTGGGTTGCTCCCCATCTTTCAAGATAATTGCCACTAGGTTTTCTGGATATAGGTGGATAAGCTTTATTAGTGGGGGACCTAAAAGGTCTAATCTGCTGAGGCCTCATTCTTTTGTCCCTGTAAAAACTCACGAGAAAAAAAGTCAGGAAGGGAATTATTTTTGCCTACAATATACTCAATGTCAAAATCAAATATAGCTAATAAAGCTTGCCAGCGAGCAAAGATTTGCTTAGCAGTAAGATTTTTAACATCTTTTTCTAAAATTTCTTTAGTAGATTTACAATCTATTCTTAATAAGAATTTTTTATTTAATAAATCACTTTGGAACTTCATTATACTATTGACTATGGATAGGATTTCCTTTTTAATAGTTGAATAATTCTGTTGTGTGGGTGTCCATGTTCCAGATGTGAAACGAAGGATTTCTTCTTTTCCAAGTGCATTTTGTTGTAGGAGAATGCCACCAAAACCTACTTCAGAGGCATCGGTTTGAACTATTTTTAATAAATCTGGATGAGGGATAGTTGAGCAAGGTAAATTTTTGACTTTTTGCTTGATCTTTTGGACAGCTTTTGTATGGGCAGGTGACCATTCTACTGGATGTTTTGTCAAACGGAGCTGCAATAATTTTCTTTCCTTTGCAAGATCTTTATAAAAATCAGAGATGTAATTAAGGCAGCCAAGAAAACGTTGTAATTGTTCTTTATTCAAAATTTCATCAGGAAATTGAGAGGCAAACTTAATGACTCTTTGAACTGGAGAAATAGTTCCTTTTTGAATTATAAAACCAAGAAATTGAATTTCTGTTTGAAAAAGCTTCATTTTCTTTTGAGATAAAACAAGTCCATTCTTGATAATAACTTTTTTGAAAATATTTAAATGTTTCCAATGGTCACAAATAGATTTTGAAAACACAAGAATGTCATTGATATAGACTAGTGTAAAATCTTGATATGGATTAAAAATATCATTCATAATTCTTTGAAATTCAGAGGGAGCATTTTCAAGCCAAATGGCATAACGTTCCATTCGTAATGGCCAAATGGGACTGTAAAAGCAGTTTTATATCTATCCGCGGGGGTAATTTGAATTTGCCAAAATCCTGATTTAAGATCAAATTTGGAAAAAAAGATGGCATCAGCTAGACGATTAATTAGATCAGTTTTATTTGGCACTGGATATCTTATGGATTTCAAAACTTTATTTAAAGGCTTATAATTAATAACAAGATGGGGTACACCGCGTTCTTGTTTAGGCACTTTATTTACATAAAACGCAGCACAACTCCAAGGGGATTGTGATTTATGAATAAGCTTCTTATCGAGAAGATCATTGATTTCTTTTGTACATAATTGGACAAGATCTTTATTCATCTGAATAGGACGAGCTTTGGTAGGAATTTGGGATTCATCAAAATTATCAATATATGGAAGAGAAACTGTGTGGTGTTTCCTGTGCCAAAAGGCAAAAGGAAGGTCAGAACAACATTCTTTTTCAAGAGATTTTTTAAATTGTATTAAATCATTTTGAAATTCTGGTTTTTGTAACCCTTCTTCTATTGTTAGAGAATTCAGATCTTCTTGAAGATAGGCAGTTTGTTTTTCTTTATATGAGATTTGATTTTGGATAATATTGATACATTGAATTGGAGTTGACTCAACAAAATCAAAAAGTAATTCTTTATTGTCTTTCATAGTTTTAAGGCCTGATGAATCAATTTGAAAAGGCTGTAGAAGTTTTAGAAAGCGATTCCCAAGGATAACATCATTATTTAAATTCTTTCCTAAAAGACAATTAGTTTTTATGCACGTTCCATTTTTACAGATATGGACATTATTTACTTTATAATGAATATGAAGTTTATAATTAGCAGTTGCTCGGCTGAGTTTATTTTTGGTTTTTTTTATAATATTTTGTTGGGACTAATCCTTCTCTGATTAAATTAACATCTGCGTCACTATCTAGTAAGCAGAGTGCTTTAATAGAGAAGTTTTTTATCTTAATTGTAATTTGAGTTTTCCACGATTGGAGTGGATTTTTTGTTACAGAATTTACAAACTTTCCCTCAAAGTTTTCTTGTTGCTTTATATTATCTTTATCCTTTTGAAATTCGAGATTCTCAAAACATTGTTTAAGTTCTTGAAGTTCATTTAAGTTTTGTTTCAATTCTTTTATTTCTTGCTTCTGATTATTAATTTCTTTATAAATATCTTGCAGAGATATATGAGGAAGAGCTTTTTGCTTTCTTAATACATTTTTCATGTTAAGCTGTTTAGATACACTTGGAATAGAAGATTTTTCATTTTTATTTGCTTTGGTTATTTTTTGTATTTTCTCAAAATATTTATTTTTTAATTTTTCTTCTTTGAGGTCTTTAAACATTTCTAAAAGCATGCCTTCTTGGGCTGAAAGAGCGTTTAAGGAGAACAAAGGAGAAGAATACGTGTTATCAGACTGAAATGAGGAATTTGTATGACATAAGTCAAAGACCGATTTACCTTTATCTCCTTGGATTTTTGCAACATTTTTTATGGGTACGGCTGAAGTATCTTTATAAATAATTTGATGTAGAGGAAGATGTATAGATTCTTCAGTTCTTTGAGGAGAAGAACTGGTTGAAGCTATAATCCATGATGAACTTAATTTTGTTACCATATTTATGGATAAATCTTCAATGTTATACCTTTTCTTCATGGCTAATTTAAGCCAATCAAAGAAATAAATGTTTCTTTCATTATCATACATATATTTGTACCATTTTTCTTTTAAGAAGTCTTTATGTTCTGGAGAAATATTTTTAAAGAAAGCTTTTGTCAAAGGATGCGCGGCTAAATTCTTTTTTAACATTTCTTTATCAATTTCAAAACTTTCAATAACATTTATATTGAAATCGGATTCTGAAGGATTGTATGTATGAGATGAAGAAGCTTGATAAGAAGGATAAATAAGTCCTGTAGGCCTCAAATTTATATGAGGTGGTTCTTGTATGGAAGAGCCTACAACAGAAGGAGGATGAGAATAAGACTTTTTAAAGGGTTGATAAACTATAGGAGTTGTATTTCGAAAATCTGTTTGGAAATTTATTTCAACACTTCCATCTTCATGTTCAATTATATTTTCAATGTCTTGATTTTCTTTGGGTTTTTCTGGTTGAGCATTTTCTAAAAGCCATTTACCGGATAAATTAATATCATTCCATTGGATGAGTTTGGGAATATTAACTTTATTTTTTAAATTGGTTCGGAATAAGGTAGTCATACCTTTGGCTTGATTAGAATAGGCTATGCTTGGAACAATTGAATTCATGAGTTTATAATAAACTCTATAAACGAGGGCGAGATTCTGATTATGAGGATTCATATCAAAACCTTTTGTCTTGATGGCTAAAGTGAGGGCTTCATGTGCACCTGGATCTGTAAGAGAAACAGAGAAATTGGGAAAATAGTTGAAGAAAGTAGGGCCATTAGCCAAACTTGATTCAACCATTCCTATTAATAAATCACTGAATTTTTTATGTCTTGTATCTTGAACATACATGAGAGCTTCTGTTCTCAGTCCAAGTCTTGTTAGAGGCTTTAAAGCAACTTGCACCAAGCCAAAATGGATATAATTATGTGTTTTAGGATATTCTTGTATTTCTTGGGGCTTAATTAAAAAAAGATGCTGAATATCGCTAGTAATGGATTCGGTTCGTTCAATAGTTTTTATTTTATAACTTGATTTTAATTGAAAACTTTCCATTTTATAAACTTCATGTTTTTGAACAGTTGGAATTGTCCAGTCACAAATAACTTGATCTAAATCATCATAGCTAATTTCTTCACTATTTTAAATAGACATGGAAGATAAGGAATTTGATGATGAGGAAGAAGAAAGTACAAGCTTCTTAATAAGCTTAGCCATAATTTGTATTATCGAGTTATTTTAACCAAATCCACCACGAGTATCTAACGCTTTGAGGATTTACACACCAACAACACGCCTTAAAATGCCTTCACATGGCTTAACAATGATGATAACAATGGCTACCTCTGCGCTCCGGGCGGAATATGATTAAAATTTCTCAGTACTAACAAACACACAACTAAGTATTAAGACTTTTGGCTCTCTTACTTCTGAATCAGCAATTCCTTAAACAACAACAGTAAAGCACAACATAACCAAAATAAGTGAAGAAATACTCACAAAGCAACTTTATTGATAATCAAAACTGATTACAAGTGAACTTGATGACACACTCCCGGGGGCCAACTTGGCTCTGATACCAAAATGGGACGGAAGGGTGGAGGGTGTATGGGAAGAGATGAACTTAATTTTTAGGACGGAAGGGTGGAGGGTGTATGGGAAGAGATGGACTTAATTTTTTGACTAAATTTTTGGATAGGACTGGTTTCCAACTGTTGTCTTGACAAACAGCTGGACATGCCTCTTAATAGTAATTTCAAACTTAATTTACATTTCATTACAACTTTATTTCAAATGTGTTTCCATTTCATTTACTGTATGCTAAGAAGCTGCTGCATGTAGTGTTGTTAGCGCTAGATTCCATGAGTCTGAATTGAAGCGGTAAGATGGCTTACGTGTTACGTTTCCGTACGGTTATGGATATGCATGTTAGCACCAGTAGTGGTTATTGGATAAGATCATAGAGCAAGCTGCAATTGTTGACTTTTTCTTTGAATAAGAGCCTTTGAACTGTGGTAAGCTTCTTATCTTCATGAATAAGGATGTCCTTGTTTTGTACTTTATAGATAAAGACGCTTTATGGCAATGGTGGTGATGGAACTTTAGATAAGTGCACCACGTGGTCTTCTTTTGGAAAATAAGGATGCAGAAATTATTTCACTGTATAACAGGTGTCAATATCGGAAGCTTTATGCGGGCACGGATTCTTTCATTTATTCATCATCTTTATCTTCATCTTTGTCTTCATCAGTCGGGGCCAACTTGGCTTTGATACCAAAACAGGACGAAAGGATGGAGGGTGTATGGGAAGAGATGGACTGGATTTTGGATAGAACTGGTTTCCAACTGTTGTTTTGACAAGCAGCTGGACATGCCTATTTATAGTAATTACATTCTGCATTTACATTTCATGGCAACTGGATTTCATTAGCATTTACATTTCCTTTACTGTATTTGCACGTGGCTCAGGCGCTGGATGTTTATCTGTGACTGATGAATTTTGCACTGTTTAGGAGCAGGCATGAATCTTGCATTATACATGTCGCTGGAGGACGTGTTCCCGCTTTATCCAAAGCTTGAGGATGTTATACGTGTCGCTGGAGGACGTGTTCCCGCTTTATCCGAAGCTTGTATGTGGGATAGCCTATTTGTAGGCTTTGTATTTTGCAATTATTTTATCCAAAGCATTTGGTTATCCGTTCCATTTAGCCATTTTTGTTGACTTTGGTTGTACTTTTTTCTTGATTTTTAATTCAAAGAGGCTTTATGAAGTCCGTAGGAAAAGTTGCCGATAAGAACCAAAGGGAGCACATGGTTACTGTACTTAGATGATGTCATGTTCTTTATGGCGACTGCTCTTTTGGAGATGCTTCCGGAGTGGGGAATAGTGCTGATAAACAAGATCACTTTAGTCTGTATAGGATACTTTGTGGAAAATTAAGTGGCTTGATAGGGCGGATGTCTTGTCGAGACTTATTTTTTCCCTTTTCTTCGGATAGAGATGAATCCTTCATTATCACTTTTTATCTCTTCTGCATCGGTATCTACTTCAGGAGCAATAGTTTCAAAGGGATTATCATCAGCCCAGAGATGATGTAGCTGGTGACCGAAGATTAATGGCGAGTTTTCAGAGGATCTTTCTTTCTGTATTTGTTCCATAATCTCTTTTTGGAGATCTTTTTTGAGCTGAAGTAGATCTGCCACTGCAAGAAGAGCAGGAGAAGAGGCTAAACATGAATTCATTTGTTTGTCTGGAATACTAGATAAAGGAAGCCTTTCTTTTTCTTTTTTAGGAGTTCTGAGAATTTCTGAAAAGGAAGGCTTTAGAGCTTGATCAGCAAAATATTACTGCAGGATTGTCGTATAATCAAATTGATGCCAAAATTTGATATACATGACTCTAGATAGAACCAGTGGACTGAAGTCCATTTCTTTATAAAAATTCCATTTCAGGATCCATGGGATTTCATGCTTGCAATAGAATTGCATGGTGACATAAGGTTCTGTTGCTAGCTGTAAATATTGATAAAGGCTTTTTTCTTCTGTTTTGAGAGAGGCTTTATACGCTACAGAATAGGATTCATAAATAGGAAGAAGAGCTTGAGGAAGGAGATCTTTAGTGGCTCCGTATGGTATCCAAAATTGTGTAAAAAACCACATAGGTATTTTATGGAAGTTGGATTTAAACCGAATAAACCAGGAATGCTGGAAGGATGGATTTTGATAATAGAGAATGGCTTCCCAAGCGGAAATATAGTCATAATAATTAAAGATGAGGTCTAAATCAATTCTTTGAGGCATATGAAGTGGTTGTCCCCAATCGTCTGCTAAGAGGATATGCATAATCTTGATTTTTGAATATAAGATGTTAATATGGGTTGGTAAAGCATTTAAATATGAGTTTTTAGAACCATCAGTATGGTTTATAGTGCAACTGCCAGTTCGGATAAGGATTTGCTCATATGTTTTATAATCAAGGGGTTGAAAAAAGAAATGGTCGGGAGCGAATAGGGTCTAGATATTATGTTCCATAGGAAAGGTTTCTGTATAAAATGTGTCATCTAAAGTAAACATTCTTAATGGTGGTTTTGGGATAAAATATTGGTTTTGAGACGCTTGAGGTTTTCTGGATGTAGAGCTTGATGGGTTTTGAAATTGAGGAACATTAGAATTGTGGGTTACTCCCCATCTTTCAAGATAATTGCCACTGGGTTTTCTGGATATAGGTGGATGAGCTTTATCAGTAGGGGACCTAAAAGGTCTAATCTGCTGAGGCCTCATTCTTTTGTCCCTGTAAAAACTCACGAGAAAAAAAGTCAGGAAGGGAATTATTTTTGCCTGCAATATACTCAATGTCAAAATCAAATATAGCTAATAAAGCTTGCCAGCGAGCAAAGATTTGCTTAGTAGCAAGATTTTTAACATCTTTTTCTAAAATTTCTTTAGCAGATTTACAATCTATTCTTAATAAGAATTTTTTATTTAATAAATCACTTTGGAACTTCATTATACTATTTACTATAGAGAGGATTTCTTTTTTAATAGTTGAATAATTCTGTTGTGTGGATGTCCATGTTCTAGAAGTGAAACGAATGATTTCTTCTGTTCTAAGAGCATTTTGTTGGAGGAGAATTCCACCAAAACCTACGTCAGAGGCGTCGGTTTGAACTATTTTTAATAAATCTGGATGAGGGATAGTTAAACAAGGTAAATTTTGGACTTTTTGCTTGATAATTTGGACAGCTTTTGTATGGGCAGGTGACCATTCTACCGGATTTTTTACTAATCGGAGTTGTAATAATTTTCTTTCCTTGACAAGATCTTTATAAAAATCAGAGACGTAATTAAGGCATCCAAGAAAACGTTGTAATTGTTCTTTATTGAGGATTTCATCAGGAAATTGAGAGGCAAACTTAATGACTCTTTGAACTGGAGAAATAGTTCCTGTTTTAATTATAAAATCAAGGAATTGAATTTCTGTTTGAAAAAGCTTCATTTTCTTTTAAGATAGAACGAGTCCATTTTTTATAATAATGTTTTTGAAAATATTTAAATGCTTCCAATGGTCATAAATAGATTTTGAAAACACAAGGATGTCATCGATATAGACGGGTGTAAAATCTTGATATGGATTAAAAATATCATTCATAATTCTTTGAAATTCTGAAGGAGCATTTTTCAAGCCGAATGGCATGACGTTCCATTCATAATGACCAAATGGGACTGTAAAAGCAGTTTTATATCTATCTTCAGGGGTAATTTGAATTTGCCAAAATCCGGATTTAAGATCAAATTTAGAAAAAAGGAAGGCACCAGCTAGGCGATTGATTAGATCAGTTTTATTTGGAACTGGATATCTTATGGATTTTAAGACTTTATTTAGCGGCTTATAATTGATAACAAGACGGGGAACACCGCATTCTTGTTTAGGTGCTTTATTTACATAAAAAGCAGCACAACTCCAAGGGGATTGTGATTTTTGAATAAGCTTTTTATCAAGAAGATCATTGATTTCTTTTGTGCATAATTGGACAAGATCTTTATTCATTTGAATAGGCCAAGCTTTGGTAGGAATTTGGGATTCATCAAAATTATCAATATATGGAAGAGAAACAGTGTGGTGTTTCCTGCGCTAGAAAGCAAAAGGAAGGTCAGAACAACATTCTTTTTCAAGAGATTTTTTAAATTGAATTAAATTAGTTTGAAATTCTTGTTTTTGTAATCCTTCTTCTATTCTTAGAGAATTTAGATCTTCTTGAAGGTAGGCAATTTGTTTTTCTTTATAGGAGATTTGATTTTGGATAAGATCGATATGTTGCATGGGAGTTGACTCAACAAAATCAAAAATTAATTCTTTATTGTCTTTTATAGTTTTAAGGCCTGACGAATTAATTTGAAAAGGCTGTAGAAGTTGTAGAAAGGGATTCCCAAGGATAACAATATTATTTAAATTCTTTCTTAAAAGATAATTGGTTGTTATACACGTCCGACTTTTACAGATATGGACATTATTTACTTTATAGTGAATATGAAGTTTATTATTAGTAGTTGCTAGGCTGAGTTTATTTTTGGTTTTTTTATAATATTTTGCTGGGACTAATCCTTCTCTGATTAAATTAACATCTGCGCCACTATCTAGTAAGCAGAGTGCTTTAATAGAGATAAATATTTTTTTCACCAACCATTTAATTGTCTAGTAAATCCAAGGACAACTGCATTTGCTACATGTTTGTGATCATTACCGGCAGCTATGATAGTAGAAACAGATATCATCATTTGCTGGCATACTTGGATGATTTGATATTCAGATAATCCGTCTACACTCCATTCATATATTGATGAGCTTTCAAATTTAAGACCCTTTAAAGTAGCTTGTTCTTCGAATTGAAGATCAATTGGAGTCGGTCGTGGATAATAATTTCTTGTTTTAGCTGTAGTAACAATTGGTTTTTGCCTTTTAAATATTTTATTGAGTTGTAGAGAGTCTTGATGGTTTTGATCATCTTGATGTTCCTCTTGAGAATTTTCTTCAGAATCTATGGCTTCGGAATCGGCGCTAGAATTAGAATTTTTAGAAGTTGAGCCTAAAACATTTATAGATTTTTCAGCTTTTTGATCTTTATTTTCTTGAAGTTTTATGTTAGTAAAACTGTGTGATAATTGATTAATGAGTTCATAAAAAAATTTTAAAGGTTTCTTTTTTAACTTTATATCCCTTAGGATTTCACCGTGAAAACCCAAAGTTTGTGTATTAATTACTTTTGAGAAGAGGATGCTGCATGGATTTTGAAAATAGTTTCTACTTTATCTTCAATTCTATTGGTTTGTTGACCAGTAGTATGAAGGTTGATATTTGTATAATTATTTTGTTCTAGAACATGACAAAAGTCTGATTTGTAAACAAAGTTAGTTTTTCCTTTATCTCCTTGGATTTTTGCAACATCTTTTATAGCTACGGCTGAGGTGTCTTTATAAATAATTTGATGTAGGGGTGGATGTATAGATTCTTCAGTTCTTTGGGGAGAAGAACTGGTTGAAGCTATAATCCATGATGAACTTAATTTTGTTATCATATTTATGGATAAATCTTCAATATTATATCTTTTCTTCATGGCTAATTTATGCCAATCAAAGAAATAAATGTTTCTTTCATTATCACACATATATTTAAACTACTTTTCTTTTAAGAAGTCTTTATGTTTAGAAGAAATATTTTTAAAGAAAGCTTTCGTCAAAGGATGAGCGGCTAAATTCTTTTTTAACATTTCTTTATCAATTTCAAAACTTTCAATGACATTTATATTGAAATCAGCTTCTGAGGGATTGTATGTATAAGATAGAGAAGCTTGATAAGAAGGATAAACAAGTCCTGTAGGCCTCAAATTTATATGAGGTGGTTCCTGTATAGAAGCTCCTACAACAGAAGGAGGATGAGAATAAGACTTTTTAGAGGGTTGATAAACGGTAGGAGTTGTATTTCGAAAATCTGTTTGGAAATTTATTTCAACGCTTCCATCTTCAAGTTCAATTATGTTTTCGTTGTCTTGATTTTCTTTAGATTTTTCTGGTTGAGCATTTTTTAAAAACCATTTACTGGATAAATTAATATCATTCCATTGGATGAGTTTGGGAATATTAACTTTATTTTTTAAATTGGTTTGGAATAAGGTAGTCATACCTCTGGCTTGATTAGAATAGGCTATGCCTGGAACAATTGAATTCATGAGTTTATAATAAACTCTATAAACGAGGGCGAGATTTTGATTATGAGGATTCATATCAAAACCTTTTGTCTGGATGGCTGAAGTGAGGGCTTCATGTGCACCTGGATCTGTAAGAGAAATAGAGAAATTGGGAAAACAGTTGAAGAAAGTAGGGCCATTAGCCAACTTGATTCAACCATTCCTATTAATGAATCACTGAATTTTTTATGTCTTGTATCTTGAACATACATGAGAGCTTCTGTTCTCAGTCCAAGTCTTGTTAGAGGCTTTAGAGCAACTTGCACCAAGCCAAAATGGATATAATTATATGTTTTAGCAAATTCTTGTATTTCTTGGGGCTTAATTAAAGAAAGATGCTGAATATTGCTAGTAATGGATTTAGTTCATTCAATAGTTTTTATTTTATGACTTGATTATAATTGAAAACTTCCCATTTTATAAACTTCATGTTTTTGAACAGTTGGAATTGTCCAGTCACAAATAACTTGATCTAAATCATCATAGCTAATTTCTTCACTATTTTTAATAGACATGGAAGATAAGGAATTTGATGATGAGGAAGAAGAAAGTACAAGCTTCTTAATAAGCTTTGCCATAATTTGTATTACCGAGTTATTTTAACCAAATTCACCACGAGTATCTAACGCTTTAAGGATTTACACACCAACAACACGCCTTAAAACGCCTTCACACAGCTTAACAACGGCGATGACAATGGCTACCTCTGCGCTCCGGGCAGAATATGATTAAAATTTCTCAATAATAACGAACACACAACTAAGTATTAAGACTTTTGACTCTCTTACTTCTGAATCAGCAATTCCTTAAACAACAACAATAAAGCACAACATAACAAAGATAAGTGAATAAATACTCACAAAGCAACTTTATTGCTAATCATAACTGATTACAAGTGGACTTGATGACACACTCCCGGGGGCCAACTTGGCTTTGATACCAAAATAAGACGGAAGGGTGGAGGGTGTATGGGAAGAGATGGACGGACTGAATTTTTGGACTGGCTTCCAACTGTTTCCTTGACAAGCAGCTGGACATATCTATTTATAGTATGTTCAAACTGAATTTACATTTCATTACAACATAATTTCGTCTGTGTATACATTTCATTTACTGTATGCTGGTGAGCTGCTGCATGTGGCTGGATTCCATCTGTCTGGATTGAATTGTCAAGACGGCATACGTGTTACGTTTCCGTACTGGTATGGATATACTTGTTATCACCAGTAGAGATCTAAACTTGTTTTTATTGGATAACCTTTTTGATGCATAGTAACAAGCCGCATTTGTTGACTTTTTCTTTTTCAAAGAACCTTTGAACCGTGGTAAGCTTCTCATCTTCATGAATAGGGATGTCCTTGTTTTGTACTTTCTAGATAAAGATGCTTTATGGCACTAGTGGTGATGGAAATTTAGATAAGTGTACCACGTGACTACTTGGTCTTCTTATGGAAGCTTTGTCATAAGGATGGAGTCATTATTTCATTGGATAATAGGTGTCAATATCGGAAGCTTTATTCGGGCACAAATTCTTTCATCTATTCATCCTCTTTATCTCATCAGTCCAGTTATTATTTTGCATTTCTCCATGAAATAACTGGATTAATGCTTCACGATACTTTTCAGTAATGTCAAAAGAAATATCTTCATAGGCATTGAGGATTTGATTTAATTCATTATGTCCAGATTTAGAAGGATGCTGTATGACTGTAGTTTGTTCTGCAAGGTCGTCAGCAATGCAAACTACTCGCCGACCGTCACACCAAACATATCGATATGTGCTTGCAAATTCAAGATGTCCTCTTAGATTGAGAAATCTTTGATACTGATCAGAGGCTGGATCATATTGCTAGAGACGTTCTAGGCTATATGCTCTTGTAGCAACTTTAGGAGATTCATACCATTGAGGTGGATGATTAAAAAGAAAAAGTTCGTGATCATGTAAAGAAGAACTGCATTTCTTGCAAATTAAATCTCCTTCTTCAAACTACGTGATGCTCCATAATTGATAAGGCTGATAAAACCGTATCTCAGATCTTTCTCCCAAACTTGATGAAATTGTGATAAGAAGCTATCTGTTCGTGACTCCAAGACTGTGAAGGGCATGGCGCACAATTGCAGGGAGCTGCTGTATTAATTCAAAATCTTCTCTAGATAAAGAAAATCTTTGGACTAGGCCTTGCTCGATATAACAGATGTCTACTGCATGTGATGGCAGGAACAACTTGGGAAAACCAGTTGCCCAGCTGATATATTGGGCTTTGAACATTAAGCACTCCTTGATCTGACAAGAAAGAGTTTTTTCTCTTATCCTTGTAGCAAGATCACCTGGAAGGGTTGTGTTAACCTTTTCCAGGAGGTTGATTCTGGATGTTTTTTCATCAGCATAAGTAGATAACAGTGCTCTTTGATGGATGTTATGACACATCAGAATTTGGGTTTCTAAATTCTTGATATGGGTTACAATTTTGGATAAGGTTTTTCTAGTATTTTTTCTTTGGAAAGGATAGCACTCCAATGAGCATTGATAAGTTTTTGAGAGGTGATGGATACTCCTAGATTGAAAAAAGGAATGGTCATTCGTTAGGATGTTGGTCTGGAGGAAGAGCTGGATTGAAGAAGAGGGGCTTTGCTTTTGCTAGGACTTGATGCCATAATGACAAAGGAACCCTGGAGAAGAATGTGAACTTAAAACTGAAATCTGGATTACATGGCAATATTTGAAATGAAGTCATCAGAGGGATGATTGATTTTATTTGAGACTGGATTTAATTATTCAAATTCAAAAATTAATTCTTTATTATTTATGACAGTTTTAAGGCCTGTAGAATCAATCTGAAAAGGCTATAACATTTGTAGAAAAGGATTTCCAAGGATAATATCATTGTTTAAATCCTTTCTTAGAAAGAAATTTGTTTTTATGTGTATTTCGTTTTTACAGACATAAACATCATTTAATTTGTATTTGATAAAGAGTTTTTTTATTAGCCGTAGCTAGTTTGAGTTTATTTTTTGTTTTTAGATAATATTTTCTAAGGATTAATCCTTCCCTTATGACATTGACATCTGCGCCACTATCAAGTAAGCACAGGGTCTTAATAGAGAATTTTTTGATCTGAATTGTGACTTGGGTTTTCCATTTTAGAAATGGATTTCTGGATAACGAATTTATGAAATTTTTTAAGTTGTCATCAAAGTTTTCTTGATTGTCGATGTCATTATAGTCTTCTTCATTTTCAATTTTATCATGATTTTCTTGATAAGTTTTTAGTATGTGAAATTCAAGATTCTCAACTCGTTATTTGAGGTCTTGAAGTTCAATTAAGTTTTGTTTTAAGAAATTTATTTCTTGCCTTTGATTATTAATTTCTCTATGAAGGTCTGGAATTGACAAGTGAGGAGGAACATTGTGCTCTCTTAATCTGTCTAAGACAGTTTTAATGTTAAATTGTTCAGGTGAAGTATTTATGTTAGTAGCTTTTCCTTTTTTATTGCCTTTATTTATAGTCTGGATTTTTTTGAAATATTTATTTTTTAATTCTTCATCTTTAAGATCTTTAAACATTTCTAGTACCAATTTTTCAGGCGCAGAGAGCATGTTTACTGATAAAGAAGAAGAAGCGGATTCATACTGAATTTCACTATCGAATATTTTGTAATGATATGTATCAGAAGAATTGCCGGTATCTGATGTTACTGAGGATCCCTTTAAAATAGTTTTTAATTCCTTTTCGGTTTTAACCTTTAATTGTGGGTAATCAGGGGCTATATGGCCTTTTTCTTTGCAATTATAGCACTGTATTTCTTTTTGTTTTCGTTTATAGTAAGAAAAAGATGGTTTTTCTTTTATAAAAGATTTGTTTGTTTCTTTATAAGGATTGCGATGAAAGGATTTTTTATGATATCTTCATGAGGGCATATAATATCGTGGTGTTGCAAATTGTTTAGATTTTCTTTGTTGGTAATTTCTTTTTAAATTGTTCCTTTTCTTTTGGCTCGAAGGACTAATTAATGGCTCCATGCCAAATTGATAACAAAAGTCTCCAAGTTCATATTTGCTGATACTTTTTTTATTTTCAATTTGCCGTTTGAGTTTGATTTCACTACACAATGAAAATCCAACTTTATTAATTTTTTGGATTAAATCTCCATATTTATACATAGCATAATTCAAATTTCCATAATTTTCGGATATTAATTCTTCTCTAACCTTTTCTGCAAAAAGTTTAGGAAGACCTGATATAAATTTTTCTTTCCAAAATTCGGAATTGTTTGAATCAATTGTATAAAGTTTTAATAAGAAAACATCTTTATAGCAACGAAAATTAGATAATGTTGGACATGATAAATTAATTAATTGAGTTTTTAATTTTTCTTCTACATTCATATAATTTCCAACAAAATGTTTAATTATATTGCTAATAAGCATATAAACGGAATCAGAGATCATCTGTCCTTGGGGGTAATGATAGGGTTCCCGGATGGATCTCTTTTTACGGCATTTAGAATAGCTTGTCTTTCTATATCTGATAAATATTTTTCCCACCAACCATTTAATTGTCCAGTAAATACAAGGACAACTGCATTTGCTGCATGTTTGTGATCATTACCGGCAGCTATGATAGTAGAAGCATATATCATCATTTGCTGGCATACTTGGATGATTTGATATTCAGTTAATCCGTCTACACTCCATTCATATATTGATGAGCTTTCAAATTTAAGCCCATTTAAGGTAGCTTGTTCTTCGAATTAAAGATCAACTGGAGTCGGTCGTGGATAATAATTTCTTGTTTTAGCTGTAGTAACAATTGGTTTTTGTCTTTTAAATATTTTATTGAGTTGAATGGATTCTTGATGGTTTTCATCATCTTGCTGTTCCTCTTGAAAATTTTCTTCAGAATCTATGGCTTCGGAATCGGAGCCAGAATTAGAGTTTTTAGAAGTTGAGCCTAAAACATTTATAGAATTTTCAGCTTTTTGATCTTTATTTTCTTGAAGTTTTATGTTAGTAAAACTGTGTGATAACTGATTAATGAGTTCATCAGAAAATTTTAAAGGTTTCTTTTCTAACTTTATATCCCTTAAGATTTCACCCTGAAAACCTAAAGTTTGTGTCTTAATTACTTTTTGAGAAGAGGATGCTTCATGGATTTTGAAAATAGATTCTACTTTATCTTCAATTCTATTGGTTTGTTGACCAATAGTATGAAGGTTGATATTTGTATAATTATTTTGTTCTGGAACATGACGTAAGTCTGATTTGTGAACAAAGTCAGATTTTGCTTTATCTCCTTGGATTTTTGCAACATCTTTTATGGCTACGGCTGAGGTGTCTTTATAAATAATTTGATGTAGGGGTGGATGTATAGATTCTTCAGTTCTTTGGGGAGAAGAACTGGTTGAAGCTATAATCCATGATGAACTTAATTTTGTTATCATATTTATGGATAAATCTTCAATATTATATCTTTTCTTCATGGCTAATTTAAGCCAATCAAAGAAATAAATGTTTCTTTCATTATCACACATATATTTAAACCACTTTTCTTTTAAGAAGTCTTTATGTTCTGGAGAAATATTTTTAAAGAAAGATTTTGTCAAAGGATGAGCGGCTAAATTCTTTTTTAACATTTCTTTATCTACTTCAAAACTTTCGAGAACGTTTATGTTAAAATTGGATTCTGAAGGATTGTATGTATGAGATGGAGAAGCTTAATAGGAAGGATAAACAAGTCCTGTAGGCCTCAAATTTATATGAGGTGGTTCCTGTATAGTTTTTATTTTATAACTTGATTTTAATTGAAAACTTCCCATTTTATAAACTTCATGCTTTTGAACAGTTGGAATTGTCCAGTCACAAATAACTTGATCTAAATCATCATAGCTAATTTCTTCACTATTTTTAATAGACATGGAAGATAAGGAATTTGATGATGAGGAAGAAGAAAGAATAAGCTTCTTAATAAGCTTAGCCATAATTTGTATTACCAAGTTATTTTAACTAAATCCTTCACGAGTATCTAACGCTTTGAGGATTTACACACCAATAACACGCCTTAAAACGCCTTCACACGGCTTAACAATGGCAATAACAATGGCTACCTCTGTGCTCCGGGCATAATTTGATTAAAATTTCTCAATAATGACAAACACATAACTAAGTATTAAGACTTTTGACTCTCTTACTTTTGAATCAGCAATTCCTTAAACAGCAACAGTAAAGCATAAACAAAATAAGTGAAGAAATACTCACAAAGCAACTTTATTGGTAATCAAAACTGATTACAAGTGGACTTGATGACACACTCCCGGGGGCCAACTTGGCTCTGATACCAAAATGGGACGGAAGGGTGGAGGGTGTATGGGAAGAGATGGATGGATTGAATTTTTCGACTGGTTTCTAAGTGTTGCCTGTGCAAGAGGCTGCATAGGCCTATTTATAGTAATTACAAACTGAATTTACATTTCATTACAAGTGTCTGTCATATGGATTTTCATTTCATTTGTTGTATCAGGTGGTGCTGGCACTGGATTTGATCTGTCTGGCAAAAGTTTCACTGTATTGAAGCATGCGGCATACGTCTCGCTGGAGTATGTGCTTTACAAATCCCAGTAAAAGAGGTGATCTAAATGCTTTATGTAGGATAGCCTAGGTGTAGGCTTTGACTTTTGCTCATTATTTAATGCAAAGAATTTTTATATGTGATAAGCTTTAGCTTTAGCCATTTTCTTTGACTTTATTGTACTTGTTTCTTGAATTTTTAATTCAAGGAGGCTTGATGCAGTCCGGATGAAAAGTGCTGATAAGTCCCAAAGCAACACGTGGTTGCTTTTGCCAGCATCACGTGGCCATGGTCGCGGGTACGGGAACTTTGCTTGATAGGGATGCATTTAACACATATTCTTCTGGATGATTGTTGGAGATCTGCATAAGTGCATCAAGATACTTTGTGGAAAATTGAGTGGCATTGAATTGCATACGTCTAGAGGGAAGGAAGCTTTATTCTTGCAAGGATGCTGTCATCTCTGCAGTATTTTCTGCTTCATCATTCCAGTTATTATTTCATATTTCACCATGAAATAACTGGATTAATTCTTCACAAGATTTTTCTAAAATGTCAAAAGAAATATCTTCATAGGCATTGAGGATTTGATTTAATGCATGATGTCCAGATTTAGAAGGAGGCTGTATAACTGTAGTTTGTTCTGCAAGGTCGTCAGCAATACAGACTACTCACCGACCGTCACACCAAACATATCTATATGTGCTTGCAAATTTGAGATGTCCTCTTAAATTGAGAAATCTTTGATATTGATCAGAGGCTGGATCATAATGCTGGAGACGTTCTAATCTATATTCCCTTGTAACAACTTCATGAGATTCATACTACTGTGGTGGATAATTAAACAGGAGATGTTCGTAATCATTTAAAGAAGGAATGAATTTTTTGCAAATTAAATCTCCTTCTTCAAAATTCATGATGCTCCATAATTGATAAGGCTGATAAGACCGTATTTCAGATCTTTCTCCCAAACTTGATGAAATTATGATAAGAAGCTGTCTGTTTGTGACTCCAAGGCTGCGAAGGGCATGGCGCACAATTGCAGGGAGCTGCTGTATTAATTCAAAATCATCTCTGGATAAAGAAAATCTTTGGACTAGGCCTTGCTTGATATAAGAGATGTCTACTGCATGTGATGGTAGGAACAACTTGGGAAAACCAGTTGCCCAGCTGATAAATTGAGCTTTGAGCGTTAAGCGCTCCTTTATCTGACAAGAAAGAGTTTTTCTCTTATCCTTGCAGCAAGATCATCTGGAAGGGTTGTGTTAACTTTTTCCAGGAGGTTGATTCTGGATGCTTTTTCATCAGCATAAGTAGATAACAGTGCTCTCTGATGGATGTTATGTCACATCAGAATTTGGGTGGGTTTCTAAATCCTTGATATGGGTTACAATTTTGGATAAGGTTTTTCTAGTATTTTTTCTTTTATCGGAAAGGATGGCACTCCAATGAGCATTGATAAGTTCTTGAGAGGTGATGGATACTCCTGGATTGAAAAAAGGAATGGTCATTTGTTGGGATGTTGGTCTGGAGGAAGAGCTGGATTTAAAAAGAGGGGCTTTGCTTTTGCTAAAACTTAATGCCATAATGACAAAGGAACCCTGGAGAAGAATGTGAACTTAAAACTGAAAATCTGGATTACATGGCAATATTTGAAATGAAGTCAGCTGAGGGATGATTGATTTTATTTGAGACTAGATTTAATTATTCAAATTCAAAAATTAATTCTTTATTATTTATGACAGTTTTAAGGCCTGTAGAATCAATCTGAAAAGGCTATAACATTTGTAGAAAAGGATTTCCAAGGATAACATCATTGTTTAAATCCTTTCTTAGAAAGAAATTTTTTTTTATGTGTATTTCGTTTTTACAGACATAAACATCATTTAATTTGTATTTGATAAAGAGTTTTTTTATTAGCCGTAGCTAGTTTGAGTTTATTTTTTGTTTTTAGATAATATTTTCTAAGGATTAATCCTTCCCTTATGACATTGACATCTGCGCCACTATCAAGTAAGCACAGGGTCTTAATAGAGAATTTTTTGATCTGAATTGTGACTTGGGTTTTCCATTTTTGAAATGGATTTCTGGATAACAAATTTATGAAATTTTTTAAGTTGTCATCAAAGTTTTCTTGATTTTCGATGTCATTATAGCCTTCTTCATTTTCAATTTTATCATGATTTTCTTGATAAGTTTTTAGTATGTGAAATTCAAGATTCTCAACTCGTTGTTTGAGGTCTTGAAGTTCAATTAAGTTTTGTTTTAAGAAATTTATTTCTTGCCTTTGATTATTAATTTCTTTATGAAGGTCTGGAATTGACAAGTGAGGAGGAACATTTTGCTCTCTTAATCTGTCTAAGACAGTTTTAATGCTAAATTGTTCAGGTAAAGTATTTATGTTAGTAGCTTTTCCCTTTTTATTGCCTTTATTTATTTTCTGTATTTTTTCAAAGTATTTATTTTTTAATTCTTCATCTTTAAGATCTTTAAACATTTCTAGCACCAATTCTTCAGGGGCAGAGAGCATGTTTAAGGATAAAGAAGAAGAAGTAGATTCATACTGAATTTCACTATCAAATATTTTGCGATGACATGTATCAGAAGAATGAGAAAAAGAATTGTCTGTATCAGATGTTTCTGAGGGTCCTTTTAAAATAGTTTTGAGTTCTTTTTCTGTTTTAACTTTTAGTTTTAGGCAATCAGGGGCTATATGGCCTTTTTCTTTGCAATTATAGCACTGTATTTCTTTTTGTTTTTGTTTAAGCTAGGAAGAAGGTGGATTTCCTTTCGTATAAAATTTGTTTGATTCTTTATAAGGATTTCGATGAAAGGATTTTTTAAGATATCCTCTTGAGGGCATGTAATATCATGGTGTTGAAAATTGTTTAGATTTTCTTTTTTGATAATTTCTATTTAAATTTTGCTTTTTCTTTTGGCTTAAAGGACTGATTAATGTTTCCATGCCAAATTGATAACAGAAATCACCAAGTTCACATTTACTGATTTTTTTTATTTTCAATTTGCCGTTTGAGTTTGATCTCATTGCATAATGAAAAGCCAACTTTATTAATATTTTGGATTAGATCTCCATCTGTATACATGGCATAATTCAAATTTCCATAGTTTTCAGATATCAATTCTTCCCTAACCTTTTCTGCAAAAAGTTTAGGAAGTCCTGATATAAAATTTTCTTTCCAGAATTCTGAATTGCTTGAATCAATTGTATAAAGTTTTGATAAGAAAACATCTTTATACCAACGAAAATCATATAATGTTGGGCATGATAAATTAATTAATTGAGTTTTTTAATTTTTCTTCTACATTCATATAATTTCCAACAAAATGTTTAATTATATTGCTAATAAGCATACAAACGGAATCAGGGATCATTTGTCCTTGAGGGGTAATGATAGGATTTCCGGATAGATCTCTTTTTACTGCATTTAGAATAGCTTGTCTTTCTATATCTGATAAATATTTTTCCCACCAGCCATTTAATTGTCCAGTAAATCCAAGGACAACTGCATTTGCTGCATGTTTGTGATCATTACCGGCAGCTATGACAGTGGAAGCATATATCATCATTTGCTGGCATACTTGGATGATTTGATATTCAAATAATCCATCTACACTCCATTCATATATTGATGTGCTTTCAAATTTAAGACCATTTAAAGTAGCTTGTTCTTCGAATTGAAGATCAACTGGTGTCGGTCGTGGGTAATAATTTTTTGTTTTAGCTGTAGTAACAATTGGTTTTTGCCTTTTAAATATTTTATTGAGTTATAGAGAGTCTTTATGGTTTTGATCATCTTGATGTTCTTCTTGAGAATTTTCTTCAGAATCTATGGCTATGGAATCGGAGCTAGAATTAGAATTTTTAGAAGTTGATCCTAAAACATTTATAGAATTTTCAGCTTTTTGATCTTTATTTTCTTAAAGTTTTATGTTAGTAAAACTGTGTGATAATTGATTAATGAGTTCATCAGAAAATTTTAAAGGTTTCTTTTTTAACTTTATATCCTTTAGGATTTCACCTTGAAAACCTAAAGTTTGTGTCTTAATTACTTTTTGAGAAGAGGATGCTTCATGGATTTTGAAAATAGTTTCGACTTTATCTTCAATTCTATTGGTTTGTTGACCAATAGTATGAAGGTTGATATTTGTATAATTATTTTGTTCTAAAACATGACAAAAGTCTGATTTGTAAACAAAGTCAGATTTACCTTTATCTCCTTGGATTTTTGCCAGATCTTTTATGGGTACGGCTGAAGTATCTTTATAATTGATTTGATGTAGAGGAGGATGTATATATTCTTCAGTTCTTTAGGGAAAAGAACTGGTTGAAGCTATAATCCATGATGAACTTAATTTTGCTATCATATTTATGGATAAATCTTCAATATTATACCTTTTCTTCATGGCTAATTTAAGCCAATCAAAGAAATAAATGTTTCTTTCATTATCACACATATATTTGGACCACTTTTCTTTTAAGAAGTCTTTATGTTCTGGAGAAATATATTTGAAGAAAGCTTTTGTCAAAGGATGAGCGGCTAAATTCTTTTTTAACATTTCTTTATCAACTTCAAAACTTTCAAGAACATTTATATTGAAATCGGATTCTGAAGGATTGTATGTATGGGATGGAGAAGCTTGATAAGAAGGATAAACGAGTCCTGTAGGCCTCGAATCTATATGAGGTGGTTCCTGTATCGAAGAGCCTACAACAGAAGGAGGATGAGAATAAGACTTTTTAGAGGGTTGATAAACTGTAGGAGTTGTATTTCGAAAATCTGTTTGGAAATTTATTTCAACACTTCCATCTTCATGTTCAATTATTGTTTCTATGTCTTGATTTTCTTTACATTTTTCTGGTTGAGCATTTTCTAAAAGCCATTTACCGAATAAATTGATATCACTCCACTGTATGAGTTCGGGAATATTAACTTTATTTTTTAATTTGGATTGGAATAAGGTAGTCATACCTCTGGCTTGATTAGAATAGGCTATGCCTGGAACAACTGAATTCATGAGTTTATAATAAACTCTATAAACAAGGGCGAGATTTTGATTATGAGGATTCATATCAAAACCTTTTGTCTGGATGGCTAAAGTGAGGGCTTCATGTGCACCTGGATCTATAAGAGAAACAAAGAAATTGGGAAAACAGTTGAAGAAAGTAGGGCCATTAGCCAAACTTGATTCAACCATTCTTATTAATGAATCACTGAATTTTTTATGTCTTGTATCTTGAACATACATGCGAGCTTCTGTTCTCAGTCCAAGTCTTGTTAGAGGCTTTAGAGCAACTTGTACCAAGCCAAAATGGATATAATTATATGTTTTAGCATATTCTTGTATTTCTTGGGGCTTAATTAAAGAAAGATGCTGAATATTGCTAGTAATGGATTCAGTTCGTTCAATAGTTTTGATTTTATAACTTGATTTTAATTGAAAACTTCCCATTTTATAAACTTCATGTTTTTGAACAGTTGGAATTGTCCAGTCAAAAATAACTTGATCTAAATCATCATAGCTAATTTCTTCACTATTTTTAATAGACATGGAAGATAAGGAATTTGATGATGAGGAAGAAGAAAGTACAAGCTTCTTAATAAGCTTAGCCATAATTTGTATTACCGAGTTATTTTAACCAAATCCACCACGAGTATCTAACGCTTTGAGGATTTACACACCAACAACACGCCTTAAAATCCCTTCACGCGGCTTAACAACGGCAATAACAATGGCTACCTATGTGCTCCGGGCGGAATATGATTAAAATTTCTCAATAATAACAAACACACAACTAAGTATTAGGACTTTTGACTCTCTTACTTCTGAATCAGCAATTCCTTAAACAACAACAATAAAGCACAACATAACAAAGATAAGTGAATAAATACTCACAAAGCAACTTTATTGATAATCAAAATGGGTTACAAGTGGACTTGATGACACACCCCCGGAGGGCCAACTTGGCTTTGATACCAAAATGGGACGGAAGGGTGGAGGGTGTATGGGAAGAGATGGATGGACTGAATTTTTCGACTGGTTTCCAACTGTTGCCTGTGCAAGAGGCTGCATAGGCCTATTTATAGTAATTACAAACTGAATTTACATTTCATTACAAGTGTCTGTCATCGGGATTTTCATTTCATTTGCTGTATATCTGTAAATGCTACAGGTGGTGCTGGCACTGGATTTGATTTGTCTGACAAAAGTTTCACTGTATTGAAGCATGCGGCATACATGTCACTGGAGTATGTGCTTTACAAATCCCGGTAAAAGAGGTGATCTAAATGCTTTATGTAGGATAACCTAGGTGTAGGCTTTGAATTTTGCTCATTATTTAATGCAAAGAATTTTTATATGTGATAAGCTTTAGCTTTAGCCATTTTCTTTGACTTTGTTGTACTTGGTTCTTGAATTTTTAATTCAAAGAGGCTTGATGCAGTCCGGATGAAAAGTGCCGATAAGTCCCAAAGCAACATGTGGTTGCTTTTGCCGGTATCATGTGGTCGTGGTCGTGGGTATGGGAACATTGCTTGATAGGGATGCATTTAACACGTATTCTTCTGGATGACTGTTGGAGGTCTGCATAAGTGCATCAAGATACTTTGTGGAAAATTGAGTGGCATTGAATTGCATACGTCTGGAGGAAAGGAAGCTTTATTCTTGCAAGGATGCTGTCATCTCTGCAGTATTTTCTGCTTCATCATTCCAATTATTATTTCGTATTTCACCATGAAATAACTGGATTAATTCTTCATGAAATTTTTCTGAAATGTCAAAAGAAATATCTTCACAGGCATTGAGGATTTGATTTAATGCATGATGTCCAGATTTAGAAGGAGGCTGTATAACTATAGTTTGTTCTGCAAGGTCGTCAGCAATACAGACTACTTGCCGACCGTCACACCAAACATATCTATATGTGCTTGCAAATTTGAGATGTCCTCTTAAATTGAGAAATCTTTGATATTGATCAGAGGCTGGATCATAATGCTGGAGACGTTCTAAGCTATATTACCTTGTAGCAACTTCATGAGATTCGTACCACTGCGGTGGATAATTAAGCAGGGGATGTTTGTAATCATTTAAAGGCGGAATGAATTTTTTGCAAATTAAATCTCCTTCTTCAAAATTCATGATGCTCCATAATTGATAAGGCTGATAAAACCGTATTTCAGACCTTTCTCCCAAACTTGATGAAATTGTGATAAGAAGCTATCTGTTTGTGACTCCAAGGCTGCGAAGGGCATGGCGCACAATTGCAGGGAGCTGCTGTATTAATTCAAAATCATCTCTGGATAAAGAAAATCTTTGGACTAGGCCTTGCTCGATATAAGAGATGTCTACTACATGTGATGGCAGGAACAACTTGGGAAAACCAGTTGCCCAGCTGATAAATTGAGCTTTGAGCATTAAGCGCTCCTTTATCTGACAAGAAAAAGTTTTTTCTCTTATTCTTGTAGCAATATCATCTGGAAGCGCTGTGTTAACCTTTTCTAGGAGGTTGATTCTGGATGTTTTTTCATCAGCATAAGTAGATAACAGTGCTCTTTGATGGGGGTTATGGCATATGAGAATTTGGCTTTCTAATTCCTTAATATGATTTGCAAGTTTGGATAGGGTTTTTCTAGTATTTTTTCTTTTATCAGAAAGGATGGCACTCCAATGAGCATTGATAAGTTCTTGATGAAAGTGCAATAACTAGATCTCACCAAGTCCTAGAGGGGGGGTGAATAGGACTATTAAAAATTTCTTTTCAAAACTTAGATATTATTAAAGAACAATCTGAAGGATTATTAAAATTGAGAGAGATAATCAGAGTTGTGAGTGTCTGGAAATGTAACTAGAGCAATAGAGATGTAGCATATAAAAGATCATCAACTCAAGTGACAAGAAAGCAAGGCAACATCCACACACAACAAACAATAATCACAATGATTTATAGTGGTTCGGTCCTAGACCTACATCCACTCTCAAGAGCAAACTCTCTTGGTTCCACTAAATAAGAGGTACTCACATAACATACACCTCTTGCAACAATTTTTGATGCGGTGGTTTGTCTTCCACCAATTAGAGTTTTTGATCAGGTGGTTGATCCTTGATCTAGTCCACCAATTACAACACTTTTTGATGCGGTGGTTTGTCTTCCACCAAATACAGCAATATGAATTGAAATATTAAGAACACCTAAACAAGGAATTGAATACCTTGGTTTTGAGTGGTGCTCTTGAAGCTTGAAGACTACCTCCAAGCTTTGGCCTCTTGTTCTTGCTCCTTGGAGATGAAGATCTTCAGATGTGTGCTCAACCAAGGGAAGAGGTTCCAAGAGGGTTTGGAAGTCTAGGGTATTCTCTCAGATTAGAAGAAGCCTTTCCTAAGCCACCAACTACTCTACTTGTAACAATAATGGCACTCTTTGATGTTGGAGAGTAGGTGGTTGTGGGAGCTTTGAAGATGATTTTAATGGAGGTGCAAAGGCTCAACTACACTGGTGATTTTCTCAGCAATAAATTCAGTGGTTGGAGCAAGGGAGAGGTCCTCTTTAAATACAGATGAGCTCCAACGGACAGTTCTACGGCTTAGAACAGAATGGTCTACGGCTTAGCCGTAAGTTCTGACAACATCCAACGGCTAGTTTGACCAGACTCAGCACAAATTCCTTCTTACGGTTAGGCCTACGGCTTAGCCGTAAATCCTTCTACGGCTTAGCCGTGAGCACCTTTCGGCCTAGCCGTGGGTCAGCCGTAAGCTCAAATTTCCCAGAAACAACTCTCTGGAGAGTGGCCCGTAATCGTTACGGCTTAGCCGTGAATAACCTTACGGCTTAGCCGTGAAGGCCTTTCGGCTTGGCCGTAAGGTCAACCGTAAGCATAATTTGGCCAAGTACACTCTCTGGATTGTGGCCCGTAGATTTTACGGCTTAGCCGTGAAACCCACTACGGCCTAGCCGTAACATTTCTCGGTGTAGCCGTAGGGTCAGCCGTAGAACAAAAAGCTCCAAAATACACTCTCTGGAAAGTGAGCCGTAGGATCTACGGCTTAGCCGTGGTCCAAGCCGTAGAACAAAACAGGGTGTTTGAAAACCCTGATTTCCTAGTCTGTTTTCAAGGACACTTAGGGATCACAGATACCTTATCCCTTGGCACTCACATATGATCTTCTTTGATGTTGAACTTCTTTGCTTAGTCTCCATTGATAGGTTTTTCTTGAATGGTCTTGAACTAGCTTGAACTTCTTTGAGCTTGACTTGATCTTCAATGAACTTCCGAGGTGAACTACATCGTTCTTGAATCGAACTACACTTTGGTCACGTAATTGACAACACATTCTTACTATGACACTAACAATCTCCCCCTTTGTCAATTTCGTGACAAAATTACATAATGTGAAGAGGATACAACATTTAAACTCAGCAATTGAGATACACAAAGTATTACATCGGTGAATACACCTTAAGCACCCACATCTACATACACAACACTTTGAAACTCCCCCTTTGACGATGCTTAACCTGCAAACAAGGCTGCAAACATAATCTACTAGAAAGGTGGGAGGTTAGAAAGCTCCCCCTAAACACATGCATCCAATTCTCCCCCTTTTTGGCACAAGATTGACAAAGATATAAAGCATAATGGAGAACAGAAATGCACACAAAGAGAAACAATGGCTATATTAGATGTAGAAATGAAGTACAACCAGAGCAAAACAGTACATCACCCATAAGCATACATGAGATAACAATGAAGATTAACAGGTGAGGTACAACCATTTCTCAAAATACAAACAAAACAACAAGAATAATCATCAATCCGAAGGAGGAGAAGGGGAAGGAATCGCCACATCGTCGCGCCGGCAGCTCTTGGAGATCTTAGACAAGTACTGAAATGATTTCTTCAAGAGCTTCTCCATCTTAGTTTGCCTCTGTTCGAGGGCAGCCAAACGAGCTTCAAACGAAGAAGAGGAAGAGGCCGGGGGAGGAACCGGAACCGGTGAAGTGGCAGAGGGTGCTGCAGAAGGAGACGCAACCGGGAATCTTCTTCGTCACCGGAGTCAGGAAGTTGGGGACCGGCTGCCTGCTGTTTGGAGAATCGCATGTTCTGGATGTTAACGGTCCCAAAGGTAGGGTGAGACTCAGGAGCCTCATCGGTAGGTAAAGGGACGCCATAATGGGAGGCGAGTCGAGTCATGAGATACCCAAATACACATGCATTGGTGCCCCGGCCTGGGCACTGCCAAAAACGAATAATGGTGGTACAGATGAGTGAGGGAAGACACACCCGGATCCCCATGTGGACGTGATAGAGGACATTCACCATGAATGGAGTGAGGTCGGAGAAATTCCCCCGCCGAGGATAAATGTTATAAGTGAAGATGGCATGCAGGATCCTGTAGTGAGGAAGCAATGAGACGGCAGGAAGAAACCCCTTGGCCTTCCATGGTATGGAGGCACCACATAGGGCGAAAGTGGCAGTGTGTCTCTCCTCTTCGGTTAGAGTATCCGAAATGACCGAGTGAGAATCAGATAGAGGCACACATAACAGAGAGGAGATGATGGCAGGGGTAATGGTGTTCGTGCCATCACTGAACCCAATGTCAAAGGACATGGTGTCTATCGAGGCATGGGAGATAGATGCATACAGGGTACGCACAATGGAGGGGAAGCCAGGACCACCCCACTTCAGAATGTTTTCCCACCCAACATGAGTGAGAAGTGTGTGTACGCCGTAGGCCTCAACAGCTAGGATGTTAACATCCCGCTCCACAGTGATGGGTCTCGAGAAGAAAGACCGATCACCAGTGGGTTCCCGTGGAACCAAGACTCGAGGAGAGGGTGGAGAGGGCTGTCGAGCCCGGGAGGAGCTACCGGAGGCACGAGGCCTCTTACCGGGAGGGTAGGCATTCTTGGAGCGCGGAGGCATAGTGAGACACAGAGAGAAGGTCACACACCACAAACAGGGGGAAAAAAAAAACACAGAGTACAGAAAACGAATGAAACAGTGAGGAAACAAACGAGAGAGAGAAAAGAGAACAATACCGAACCAAAATAGAGGAGGACGCCGGAGAAGGATGACGGAGAAGGAGGGCGCCGGAGAAGGAGGCCGGAGAAGAGAGGGATGGTGCCGGAAGAAGAAGACAGAGAAAGGAAGAAATAGGAGGACACCGGAGGAGGGAGACCGGAGGGGAAAGACGCCGGAGAAAGGGAGGAGGAGGAAGGCCGGAGGAGGAAGCCACACGCCGGAGAAGGAAGAAGGAGGAAGGCCGGAGGAAGAGGGAAACCGAGAGAGGAAGTGAGGGAAGAAGAGAGACAGTCGGGCGAGCAGCGAAAAAGAAGAGGAACAGACGGATTAAAAAGACCACGGCGCGCAGAACGAGGGTACGTACGGCTTAGCCGTAGAGTGTTTTACGGCTCAGCCGTAAACGCGTACGGCTTAGCCGTAAAGTGGTGTACGGCTTAGCCGTAGACCCTGGGCAAACACAAGTTAATCCAAACAGCAAACACCAATAGATTTCCTTAAATTTTCAAATTTTAACACATCAAGAGGTTTAGTTAAGATGTCTGCAAGTTGTTTTTCAGTCTGAATATATTCGAGCTCAATTATTCCTTCTTCAACCAATTCTCTAATGAAATGATGTCGAATATCAATGTGTTTGGTGCGAGAGTGCTGAACCGGATTTTTAGAAATGTGTATGGCACTCGTGTTATCACAATACAAGCTCATTATTCCTTGTGTAATGCCATAGTCCATAAGCATCTGCTTCATCCACAAGAGTTGAGAGCAGCAGCTTCCAGCAGCTATGTATTCAGCCTCGGCAGTGGAGAGAGATATTGAATTTTGCTTTTTACTATGCCACGCAACTAGACAATTTCCAACATAAAAACAGCCGCCACTTGTGGATTTTCTATCACCTAAGTTTCCTGCCCAATCAGCATCTAAGTATCCAGCAATGGAGGATGAGGAGTCATGAGGATACCACAGACCATATTCAGTTGTATCGGCAATGTACTTAATGATTCTTTTTACTGCAGTCAGATGAGATTCTTTGGGATCTGCTTGATATCGAGCACATGCTCCCACGCTAAATGCTATGTCTGGCCTACTTGCAGTAAGGTACAACAGGCTACCAATCATACTTCTATATAGGCTAGAGTCAACCCTTTTCCCATTTGCATCTTTAGTAAGTTTGATGGTTGTACTCATGGGGGTTTTGACATGTTTCCCAGTCATTAGACCAAATCGTTTCACCAGTTCTTTAGCATACTTGGACTGGGAAATGAAGATGCCATCACGTAATTGTTTGACTTGTAGGCCTAAGAAGAAATTTAATTCGCCAACCATACTCATTTCGAATTCAGATTGCATTAGATTAGCGAACTGAGTAGACAAGTCATTAGATGTGGAACCAAAGATGATATCATCTACATATATTTGCGCTATTAACACTGACTTTCTTGTCTTTTGAATAAAGAGGGTTTTATCAACACTACCTCTTTGAAAATCATTGTCTAACAAGAAGTTTGTCAACCTTTCATACCACGCACATGGTGCTTGCTTAAGACCATACAAAGCTTTCTTCAGTCTAAACACATGGTCAGGAAATTTTGAATCTTTAAAACCTTTAGGTTGTTCAACATATACTTCCTCATTCAAAATTCCATTTAGAAAGGCACTCTTGACATCCATTTGAAACAATTTGAATTTTAGAAAATAGGCTATAGATAGCAGAATTCTAATTGATTCTAAACGAGCAACTGGAGCAAAGGTCTCGTCAAAGTCAATACCTTCAATTTGAGAATATCCCTGCGCTACCAACCTAGCTTTGTTCCTAACAATAACTCCATTTTCATCAAGTTTATTTTTGAAGATCCATTTAGTGCCTATCACATTTTTATCCTTTGGTCTTGGAACTAGGTACCAAACATCACTTCTTGTGAACTGATTCAATTCTTCTTGCATAGCTTTTATCCAATCATTGTCTGAAAAGGCTTCATCAACGCTGGTAGGTTCTAAAACAGAAGTAAAGCACAAGTGACTCATAATGTTCTCCAATTGTTTCCTAGTTTTTACACCTGTTAGGGGGTCACCAATAATCTGATCTATAGGATGGTCTTTGACATTCACCAAATTTTCAGTAGCGATAGGTGCCTCAGTTTTTATTGTGGATTGTGTGGGTTCAATCAGTGAGGGCACTTCCACTTCATCAACATTGTCAGACATTGTGGATTCATCATCTATAATGACATTTATTGATTCTTGAATGACTCCGGTTCTCATATTTAGAACACGATAGGCTCGACTCCGTGTTGAATAGCCTAAGAATATACCTTCATCACTTTTTGAGTCAAATTTACTCAGTTGTTCCCTATCCTTCAAGATGTAACATTTGCTTCCAAAGACCTTAAAATATTTTACATTTGGTTTCTTCCCATGCCACAATTCATAAGCTGTCTGATTTGTACCAGTCCTAAGATAGACTCGGTTGATGATGTAGCAACTAGTATTAACAGCTTCGGCCCACAAGTCTCTAGGAGGATTCTTACTATGAAGCATGACTGTGGCCATGTCTTGGAGAACTCTATTTTTCCTTTCAGCCACCCCATTTTGCTGTGGAGTTTTGGGTGCTGAGTATTCATGATGAATCCCATATTTCTCACAAAATTTGTTAAATTGATCATTCTCAAATTCTCCACCATGATCACTTCTGATTCGGGCTAGTGAAGTACCTTTTTCAGTCTGAATTTGTTTTGCAATCCTTTTGAATTCTCCAAAGGCTTCAGATTTTTCTCTCAAGAATGCTACCCAAGTGAATCTAGAGAAATCATCTACCATAACAAGAAAGTACCTTTTCTTACCTCGACTCTCCTTTTTAGTTGGTCCAACCAAATCCATATGAATAAGTTCTAGAGGTCGAGTAGTTTTCATAGCATTCACCATTTTATGGGCACTTCTAATTTGTTTTCCTTGAAGGCACTCTCCACAGATCATCTTTTCTTGACTACTGATCTTGGGCAGTCCTTCAACATATTTGTTTAGATGGGATAAGTCTCTGTAGTTTACATGCCCAAGTCTTTGATGCCACAACTTAGCTTCATCAATACTAGTTAGTAGGCAAGAAGCAGACGATGAAGCATTTGTTTTTCCCACCACATAACAATTATCAGAAGTTCTAAGACCTCTCAATATTATCTTTCCATTCCTTGAGATCTCACAGCTATGACTACTAAAGTTTACGGCATAATCTTTATCACAGATTTGAGATATGCTAAGTAAATTATGTTTTAACCCATCAACGCACAAAACATTCTCAAAAGGTGGTAAGTTTGGAACATTTAAAGTTCCTTTCCCAATAATTTTCGCAGTACTGCCATCACCAAAAGTAACTGTGCCTCCATCGAATTCAATCATTTTAGACAAACAAGATTTATCACCAGTCATATGTTTTGAGCATCCACTATCCAGATACCATCTTGATTGTTCTGCAGCTTTAAAAGCTGTGTGGACTACTAGATTCTTGTTTTTAGGTATCCATTTAAGTGTACTAGTAGTGGGGATCACAGTTGATTTTTGGTGTTTCACTTGAAAAGTTTTATGTTGGGGAATAGGAATGTTTGCTCCATTCTTTTTGTATATTTCAAATTGTTTTCTTAACTTATGGACTTCTTTTAATAAATTATTCATCTTTTGGTTGAAGGGAAATGTGTTTATCTGAGACTTTTGTTTTTTGTTTTCAGGTTCCACTTTCTTCGTGGTGTTTTTCTCAATTTTCTGACTGATGTTACAGTGAATTTTTCTTAATTTGCACTCCATTTTGAAATGACCTCTCTTACCACAATAATGACAGAAGACATTTGATGAAACAGTATGAGTACTAGTAGATGCCTTATCCACAATGTTTTGAATACTAGTATCTTCATTTTTTAAGGCACTTTTGACAAAAACAGTTCCGGAACTTGGAGGCTGATTAGCATTTTTGTCATATCCAAGACCAGTCATGTCTTTATAAGCTTTCCCAATTTTGAATAGTCTAATGTATTTCTCATCATTTTGAGTAAATCTGTACTCATACTTTTCTTTATACCGTTTCAGAATAGTCACTTCATTGTGGAGAGCAATATTTTCATCTTTTATTTTTAAAAGGGATTTTTCATTTTCTCTTAATTTGAGTACATTTTCTTTTTCTGTTGATAATTGGATTTTTACACTTTCGAGTTCTTTGATCAATTGTTCCTTTTCAGTACTAATACTATCAACCTTATCCTTTAAATTCTTAATCTTCTTTTGTTGATTGCTTACAGTTTCAACGAGCCTACAGGTTCCCTCATAGAGTAGTTCATAGGAATCCGTGGTGTTGTCATTATCCTCATCCTCTGAATTTTCATACTCACTCTCTGACTCACTGCCTGAGACTTCTTCATTCGATATTTTAATCATTTCCTCGGAAAGATTGAAGGTGGCAGTGGTAGCCATCAGAACTGTATATTTGTCTGATTCATTTTGATGTGATTCATCTGAGTCAGAATCTGATTCAGATGAATCGTCCCAAGTGGCTACAAGATTCTTCTTTTTGTATTTTCCTTTTTGAGGACAATCAGTGGATATGTGTCCAATTTTCTTGCATCTGTAACACATAGGTTCCTTATGTTTACTTCTAGAGAGGGAACTTGACCGACCTTTGTATTTATCATTTGTGATTTCATTTTTATACTCTTTCACCCTCTTTTTCTTAAATTGTTTCAAAAATTTTTTAGCCAAAAGGGCCACATTTTCATCCTCATCATTACTAGTTACTCCTAAGTCATCTTTAGAGGAAGATGTGTTATGAGAGGTGATAAGAGCGATTGATTTCTTTTTGTCATTATTGAATTTGAGTTCAAAGGTCTGGAGGGATCCCACTAAATCTTCAATTTTCATTTGTTCCGAATCCTTGTGTTCTTCTATAGAGGTTACCTTAGGATGGAATCTTTCCGGAAGTGATCTCAAGATTTTACTACAAATTTTACCTTCCGGAAGAGTTTCCCCAAGAGCCCACATTTCATTTACAATTTTCATGAGCTTAGTATGAAAGTCAGTAAACATTTCATTTTCTTCCATGCGAATGTTTTCGAACTGACTTGTGAGCATCTGGAGTTTAGATCTTTTGACAACTGAGGTACCCTCATAAGTTACTTCAAGGATTCTCCATGCCTGTTTTGCATTAGTGGTTGTCATGATCTTTTTAAACTCTTCTTGATTCATGGCACATACTATAGCATTGTACGCTCTAGCATTATTTTGTCTAAGATTTAGCTGAGCTTGAGACCATTTGGCTGGATCTAATGGTTTAGTGGTTGTGACACCATTTGTAGACACATCTTCAGTGGGTTCCGTCCAACCATTCTCTATAGCCTCCCAAACAGCCCAGTCCATAGATTTTAAGAATGCTGTCATCCGGGCTTTCCAAAAGGCATAATTTGTCCCATCGAAGAAAGGTGGACGGGTGATAGAACTTCCTTCAGGATTCATGGTGAATCTAGCAAAAGATGGATCTACTTCAGGTTATTACACCTTTACGAAGTAACCCGCTCTGATACCAATTGAAAGTGCAATAACTAGATCTCACCAAGTCCTAGAGGGGGGGTGAATAGGACTATTAAAAATTTCTTTTCAAAACTTAGATATTATTAAAGAACAATCTGAAGGATTATTAAAATTGAGAGAGATAATCAGAGTTGTGAGTGTCTGGAAATGTAACTAGAGCAATAGAGATGTAGCATATAAAAGATCATCAACTCAAGTGACAAGAAAGCAAGGCAACATCCACTCACAACAAACAATAATCACAATGATTTATAGTGGTTCGGTCCTAGACCTACATCCACTCTCAAGAGCAAACTCTCTTGGTTCCACTAAATAAGAGGTACTCACATAACATACACCTCTTGCAACAATTTTTGATGCGGTGGTTTGTCTTCCACCAAATACAGCAATATGAATTGAAATATTAAGAACACCTAAACAAGGAATTGAATACCTTGGTTTTGAGTGGTGCTCTTGAAGCTTGAAGACTACCTCCAAGCTTTGGCCTCTTGTTCTTGCTCCTTGGAGATGAAGATCTTCAGATGTGTGCTCAACCAAGGGAAGAGGTTCCAAGAGGGTTTGGAAGGCTAGGGTATTCTCTCAGATTAGAAGAAGCCTTTCCTAAGCCACCAACTACTCTACTTGTAACAATAATGGCACTCTTTGATGTTGGAGAGTAGGTGGTTGTGGGAGCTTTGAAGATGATTTTAATGGAGGTGCAAAGGCTCAACTACACTGGTGATTTTCTCAGCAATAAATTCAGTGGTTGGAGCAAGGGAGAGGTCCTCTTTAAATACAGATGAGCTCCAACGGACAGTTCTACGGCTTAGAACAGAATGGTCTACGGCTTAGTCGTAAGTTCTGACAACATCCAACGGCTAGTTTGACCAGACTCAGCACAAATTCCTTCTTACGGTTAGGCCTACGGCTTAGCCATAAATCCTTCTACGGCTTAGCCGTGAGCACCTTTCGGCCTAGCCGTGGGTCAGCCGTAAGCTCAAATTTCCCAGAAACAACTCTCTGGAGAGTGGCCCGTAATCGTTACGGCTTAGCCGTGAATAACCTTACGGCTTAGCCGTGAAGGCCTTTCGGCTTGGCCGTAAGGTCAACCGTAAGCATAATTTGGCCAAGTACACTCTCTGGATTGTGGCCCGTAGATTTTACGGCTTAGCCGTGAAACCCACTACGGCCTAGCCGTAACATTTCTCGGTGTAGCCGTAGGGTCAGCCGTAGAACAAAAAGCTCCAAAATACACTCTCTGGAAAGTGAGCCGTAGGATCTACGACTTAGCCGTGGTCCAAGCCGTAGAACAAAACAGGGTGTTTGAAAACCCTGATTTCCTAGTCTGTTTTCAAGGACACTTAGGGATCACAGATACCTTATCCCTTGGCACTCACATATGATCTTCTTTGATGTTGAACTTCTTTGCTTAGTCTCCATTGATAGGTTTTTCTTGAATGGTCTTGAACTAGCTTGAACTTCTTTGAGCTTGACTTGATCTTCAATGAACTTCCGAGGTGAACTACATCGTTCTTGAATCGAACTACACTTTGGTCACGTAATTGACAACACATTCTTACTATGACACTAACACTTGAAAGGTGATGGATAGTCCTGGATTGAAAAAAGGAATGGTCATTTGTTGGGATGTTGGTCTGGAGGAAGAGCTGGATTCAAGAAGAGGGGCTTTGCTTTTACTAGAACTTGATGCCATAATGACAAAAGAAACCTGGAGAAGAATGTGAACTTAAAACTGAAAATCTGGATTACATGGCAATATTTGAAATGAAGTCAGCTGAGGGATGATTTATTTTATTTGAGACTGGATTTAATTATTCAAATTCAAAAATTAATTCTTTATTATTTATGACAGTTTTAAGGCCTGTAGAATCAATTTAAAACAGCTGTAACATTTGTAGAAAAGGATTTCCAAGGATAACATCATTGTTTAATTCCTTTCCTAAAAAGAAATTAGTCTTTATACAGATTTCATTTTTACAGACATTAACTTCATTTAATTTGTATTTGATAAGGAGCTTTTTATTAGCCGTTGCTAGATTGAGTTTATTTTTTGTTTTTAGCTAATATTTTCTCGGGATTAATCCTTCCCTTATGACATTGACATCTGTGCCACAATCAAGTAAGCACAGGGTCTTAATAGAGAATTTTTTGATCTGAATGGTGACTTGGGTTTTCCATTTTTGAAATGGATTTCTGGATAATGAATTTATGAAAATTTTTAAGTTGTCATCAAAGTTTTCTTGATTTTCGTTGTCATTATAGTCTTTTTCATTTTCAATTTTATCATGATTTTCTTGATAAGTTTTTAGTATGTGAAATTCAAGATTCTCAACTTGTTGCTTGAGGTCTTGAAGTTCAATTAAGTTTTGTTCTAAGAAATTTATTTCTTGCCTTTGATTATTAATTTCTTTATGAAGGTCTGGAATTGACAAGTGAGGAGGAACATTTTGCTCTCTTAATCTGTCTAAGACAGTTTTAATGCTAAATTGTTCAGGTAAAGTGTTTGTGTTAGTGACTTTTCCTTTTTTATTGCCTTTATTTATTGTCTATATTTTTTCAAGGTATTTATTTTTTAATTCTTCATCTTTAAGATCTTTAAACATTTCTAGCACCAATTCTTCAGGGGCAGAGAGCATGTTTAAGTATAAAGAAGAAGAAGCAGATTCATACTGAATTTCGCTATCAAATATTTTGCAATGACATGTACCAAAAGAATGAGAAAAAGAATTGTCTGTATCAGATGTTTCTGAGGGTCCTTTTAAAATAGTTTTGAGTTCTTTTTCTATTTCAACTTTTAGTTTTGGGCAATCAGGGGCTATATGGCCTTTTTCTTTGCAATTATAGCACTGTATTTCTTTTTGTTTTTGTTTAGGGTAAGAAGAAGGTGGATTTCCTTTCGTATAAAATTTGTTTGATTCTTTATAAGGATTTCGATGAAAGGATTTTTTATGATATCTTCTTGAGGGCATGTAATATCGTGGTATTGAAAATTGTTTAGATTTTCTTTTTTGATGATTTCTATTTAAATTTTGCTTTTTCTTTTGGCTTGAGGGACTAATTAATGTTTCCATGCCAAATTGATAATAGAAATCACCAAGTTCATATTTACTGATTCTTTTTTGATTTTCAATTTGTCATTTGAGTTTGATCTCATTGCATAATGAAAAGCCAACTTTATTAATATTTTGGATTAGATCTCCATATGTATACATAGCATAATTCAAATTTCCATAATTTTTTGATATTAACTGTTCTCTAACATTTTCTGCAAAAAGTTTAGGAAGACCTGATATAAATTTTTCTTTCCAGAATTCTGAATTGCTTGAATCAATTGTATAAAGTTTTGATAAGAAAATATCTTCATACCAACGAAAATCAGATAATGTTGGGCATGATAAATTAATTAATTGAGTTTTTAATTTTTCTTCTACATTCATATAATTTCCAACAAAATGTTTAATTATATTGCTAATAAGCATATAAATGGAATCAGAGATCATTTGTCCTTGAGGGGTAATGATAGGATTTCCGGATGGTTCTCTTTTTACTGTATTTAGAATAGCTTGTCTTTTTAATATCTGATAAATATTTTACCCACTAGCCATTTAATTGTCCAGTAAATCCAAGGACAACTGCATTTGCTGCATGTTTGTGATCATTACCGGCAGTTATGATAATAGAAGCATATATCATCATTTGCTGGCATACTTGGATGATTTGATATTTAGATAATCCGTCTATACTCCATCATATATTGATGAGCTTTCAAATTTAAGACCATTTAAAGTAGCTTGTTCTTCGAATTGAAGATCAACTGGAGTTGGTCGTGGATAATAATTTTTTGTTTTAGCTGTAGTAACAATTGGTTTTTGTCTTTTAAATATTTTATTGAGTTGAAGAGATTCTTGATGGTTTTGATCATCTTGATGTTCCTCTTGAGAATTTTCTTCAGAATCTATGGCTTCGGAATCGGAGCCAGAATTAGAGTTTTTAGAAGTTGAGCCTAAAACATTTATAGATTTTTCCACTTTTTTATCTTTATTTTCTTGAAGTTTTATGTTAGTAAAACTGTGTGATAATTGATTAATGAGTTCATCAAAAAATTGTAAAGGTTTCTTTTCTAACTTTATATCCGTTATGATTTCACCCTAAAAACCTAAAGTTTGTGTCTTAATTACTTTTTGAGAAGAGGATGCTTCATGGATTTTGAAAATGGATTCTACTTTATCTTCAATTCTATTGGTTTGTTGACCAATAGTATGAAGGTTGATATTTGTATAATTATTTTGTTCTAGAATATGACATAAGTCTGATTTGTAAACAAAGTCAGATTTTCCTTTATCTCCTTCGATTTTTGCAACATCTTTTATGGGTACGGCTGAGATGTCTCTATAAATAATTTGATGTAGGGGTGGATGTACAGATTATTCAGTTTTTTGGGGGAAAGAACTGGTTGAAGCTATAATCCATGATGAACTTAATTTTGTTATCATACTTATGAAAAAATCTTCAATATTATATCTTTCGTCATGGCTGATTTAAGCCAATCAAAGAAATAAATGTTTCTTTCATTATCATACATATATTTGTACCATTTTCCTTTTAAGAAGTCTTTATGCTCAGAAGAAATATGTTTAAAGAAAGATTTTGTCAAAGGATGAGCGGCTAAATTCTTTTTCAACATTTCTTTATCTACTTCAAAACTTTCGAGAACATTTATGTTAAAATCGGATTCTGAAGGATTGTATGCATGAGATAGAGAAGCTTGATAGGAAGGATAAACAAGTCCTGTAGGCCTCAAATTTATATGAGGTGGTTCCTGTATAGTTTTTATTTTATAACTTGATTTTAATTGAAAACTTTTGATTTTATAAACTTCATGTTTTTGAACAGTTGGAATTGTCCAGTCACAAATAACTTGATCTAAATCATCATGGCTAATTTCTGCACTATTTTTTATAGACATGGAAGATAAGGAATTTGATGATGAGGAAGAAGAAAGTACAAGCTTCTTGATAAGCTTAGCCATAATTTGTATTACCGAGTTATTTTAACCAAATCTACCACGAGTATCTAACGCTTTGAGGATTTACACACCAACAACACGCCTTAAAACGCCTTCACACGGCTTAACAACGGCGATAACAATGGCTATCTCTACACTCCGGGCGGAATATGATTAAAATTTCTCAATAATAACAAACCCACAACTCAGTATTAAGACTTTTGACTCTCTTACTTCTGAATCAGCAATTCCTTAAATAACAACAGTAAAGCACAACATAACCAAAATAAGTAAAGAAATACTCACAAAGCAACTTTATTGATTATCAAAACTGATTATAAGTGGACTTGATGACACACTCCCGGGGGCCAACTTGGCTCTGATACCAAAATGGGACGGAAGGGTGGAGGGTGTATGGGAAGAGATGGATGGACTGAATTTTTGGATTGGTTTCCAACTGTTGTCTTGATAAGCAGCTGGACATGCCTATTTATAGTAATTACAAACTGAATTTACATTTCATTACAACTTTATTTCAAATGTTTTTACATTTCATTTACTGTATGCTGAGAAGCTGCTGCATGTAGTGTTGCTGGCGCTGGATTCCATGTGTTTGAATTGAATGGCCAAAATGGCATACGTGTTACGTTTTTGTACGGTTACGGATATGCATGTTAGCACCAGTAGTGATTATTGGATAACTTCAAAGAGCAAGCCACAATTGTTGACTTTTTCTTTGAATAAGAACCTTTGAACCGTGGTAAGCTTCTTATTTTCATGAATAAGGATGTCCTTGTTTTGTACTTTATAAATAAAGACGCTTTATGGCAATGGTGGTGATGGAACTTTAGATAAGTGCACCCGTGACTATGTGCTCTTCTTCTGGAAAATAAGGATGCAGTAATTATTTTACTGGATAACAGGTGTCCATATCAAGGATTCTTTCATTTATTCATCATCTTTATCTTCATCTTTGTCTTCATCAGTCCAGTTATTATTCTGCATTTCGCCATGAAATAGCTGGGCTAATTCTTCACGAGATTTTTCAGAAATGTCAAAAGAAATATCTTCATAGGCATTGAGTAATTGATGTAATTCATTATGTCCAGATTTAGAAGGATGTTGTATAACTGTAGTTTGTTCTACAAGGTCATCAGCAATGCAAACTACTCTCCGACCATCACACCAGACATATCTATATGTGCTTGCAAACTCGAGATGTCCTCTTAAATTGAGAAATCTTTGATATTGATCAGAGGCTGGATCATAATGCTGGAGACGCTCTAAGCTATATTCTCTTGTAGCAACTTCATGAGATTCATACCATTGAGGTGGATAATTAAAAAGGAGATGTTCGTGATCATTTAAAGAAGAACTGCATTTCTTGCAAATTAAATCTCCTTATTCAAGATTCATGATGCTCCATAACTGATAAGGCTGATAAAATCGGATTTCAGATCTTTCTCCCAAGCTTGATGAAATTGTGATAAGAAGTTGTCTGTTTGTGGCTCCAAGGCTGTGAAGGGTGTGGCGCACGATTGCAGGGAGCTGCTATATTAATTCAAAATCATCTCTGGATAAAGAAAATCTTTGGACTAAGCCTTGCTTGATATAAGAGATGTCTACTGCATGTGATGGCAGGAACAACTTGGGAAAGCCAGTTGCCCAGCTGAAATATTGCGCTTTGAACATTAAGCGCTCCTTGATCTGACAAGAAAGAGTTTTTTCTCTTATTCTTGCAACAATATCATCTGGAAGGGTTGTGTTAACCTTTTCCTGGAGGTTGATTCTAGATGTTTTTTCATCAGCATAAGTAGATAACAGTGCTCTTTGATGGATGTTATGACACATTAGAATTTGGGTTTCTAAATCCTTCATATGGGTTACAATTTTGGATAAGGTTTTTCTAGTATTTTTTCTTTTATTGGAAAGGATAGCACTCCAATGAGCATCGATAAGTTCTTGAGAAGTGATCGATAATCCTGGATTAAAAAAAAGGAATGGTCATTTGTTGGGATGTTGGTCTGGAGGAAGAGCTGGATTCATAAAGAGGCGCTTTGCTTTTGCAAGAACTTGATGCCATAATGACAAAGGAACCCTGTAGAAGAATGTGAACTGAAAATCTGGATTACATGGTAATATTTGAAATGAAGTCATCAGAGGGATGATTTATTTTATTTGAGACTGGATTTAATTATTCAAATTCAAATATTAATTCTTTATTATTTATGACAGTTTTAAGGCCTGTAAAATCAATTTGAAAAGGCTATAACATTTGTAGAAAAGGATTTCCAAGGATAACATCATTGCTTAAATCCTTTCCTAGAAAGAAATTTGTCTTTATGTGTATTTCATTTTTACAAACATAAACATTATTTAATTTGTATTTGATAAGGAGTTTTTTATTAGCCGTAGTTAGATTGAGTTTATTTTTTGTTGTTAGATAATATTTTCTCGGGATTAATCCTTCCCTTATGACATTGACATCTGCGCCACTATCAAGTAAGCACAGGGTCTTAATAGAGAATTTTTTGATCTGAATGGTGACTTGGGTTTTCCATTTTTGAAATGGATTTTTGGATAAAGAATTGATGAAAAATTTTAAACTGTCATCAAAGTTTTCTTGATTTTCAATGTCATTATAGTCTTCGTCATTTTCAATTTTTCCATTATTTTCTTGATAAGTTTTTAGTATGTGAAATTCAAGATTCTCAACTCTTTATTTGAGGTCTTGAAGTTCAATTAAGTTTTGTTTTAAGAAATTTATTTCTTGCCTTTGATTATTAATTTCTTTATGAAGGTCAGGAATTGTCAGGTGAGGAGGAACATTTTGTTCTCGTAATCTGTCTAGTACAGTTTTAAAACTAAATTGTTCAGGTAAAGTATGTATTGTAGCTTTTCCTTTTTTATTGTCTTTATTTATGGTCTGGATTTTTTCAAAATATTTATTTTTTAAGTCTTCATTTTTAAGATCTTTAAACATTTCTAATACCAATTCTTCTGGGGCAGAGAGCATGTATAAGGATAAAGAAGAAGAGGCAGATTCATACTGAATTTCACTATCAAATATTTTGCAATGACATGTATCAGAAGAATTGTCTATATCTGATGTTACTGAGGGTCTTTTTAAAATAGTTTTTAATTCTTTTTCGGTTTTAACCTTTAATTGTGGGTAATCAGGGGCTATATGGCCTTTTTCTTTGCAATTATAGCACTGTATTTCTTTTTGTTTTTGTTTATGGTAGGAAGAAGATGGTTTTTTTTTTTAAAGATTTGTTTGTTTCTTTATAAGGATTGCGATGAAAGGATTTTTTATGATAGCTTCGTGAGGGCATATAATATCGTGGTGTTGCAAATTGTTTAGATTTTCTTTGTTGGTAATTTCTTTTTAAATTGTTCTTTTTCTTTTAGCTCGAAGGACTAATTAATGGCTCCATGCCAAATTGATAACAGAAATCACCAAGTTAATATTTACTGATTCTTTTTTTATTTTCAATTTGCCGTTTGAGTTTGATTTCATTACACAATGAAAATCCAACTTTATTAATTTTTTGGATTAAATCTCCATATGTATACATAGCATAATTCAAATTTCCATACTTTTCATATATTAACTCTTCTCTAACCATTTCTACATAAAGTTTAGGAAGACCTGATATAAATTTTTCTTTCCAGAATTCTGAATTGTTTGAATCAATTGTATACAGTTTAGATAAGAAAATATCTTTATACTAATGAAAATCAGATAATGTTGGGCATGATAAATTAATTAATTGAGTTTTTAATTTTTCTTCTACATTCATATAATTTTCAACAAAATGTTTAATTATATTGCCAATAAGCATATAAACGGAATCATGGATCATTTGTCCTTGAGGGGTAATGATAGGATTTCCAGATGAATCTCTTTTTACTGCATTTAGAATAGCTTGTCATCAAGTCCACTTGTAATCAATTTTGATAATCAATAAAGTTGCTTTGTGAGTATTTCTTCACTTATTTTGGTTATGTTGTGCTTTACTGTTGTTATTAAAGGAATTGCTGATTCAGAAGTAAGAGAGTCAAAAGTCTTAATACTTAGTTGTGGGTTTGTTATTATTGAGAAATTTTAATCATATTCCGCCCAGAGCGTAGAGGTATCCATTGTTATCGCCGTTGTTAAGCCGTGTGAAGGCGTTTTAAGGCGTGTTGTTGGTATGTAAATCCTCAAAGCGTTAGATACTCGTGGTGGATTTGGTTAAAATAACTCGGTAATACAAATTATGGCTAAGCTTATTAAGAAGCTTGTACTTTCTTCTTCCTCATCATCAAATTCCTTATCTTCCATGTCTATTAAAAATAGTGAAGAAATTAGCTATGATGATTTAGATCAAGTTATTTATGACTGGACAATTCCAACTGTTCAAAAACATGGAGTTTATAAAATGGGAAGTCTTCAATTAAAATCAAGCTATAAAATAAAAACTATACAGGACCACCTCATATAAATTTGAGGCCTACAGGACTTGTTTATCCTTCCTACCAAGCTTCTCCATCTCATACATACAATCCTTCAAAATCTGATTTTAACATAAATGTTCTCGAAAGTTTTGAAGTAGATAAAGAAATGTTAAAAAAGAATTTAGCTGCTCATCCTTCGACAAAATCTTTCTTTAAACATATTTCTTCTAAGCATAAAGACTTCTTAAAAGAAAAATGGTACAAATATATGTATGATAATGAAAGAAACATATATTTCTTTGATTGGCTTAAATTAGCCATGAAGAAAAGATATTATATTGAAGATTTATCCATAAATATGATAAGAAAATTAAGTTCATCATGGATTATAGCTTCAACCAGTTCTTCTCCCCAAAGAACTGAAGAATCTATACATCCACCCCTACATCAAATCATTTATAAAGACACCTCAGCCGTACCCATAAAAGATGTTGCAAAAAACGCAAGGAGATAAAGGAAAATCTGACTTTGTTTACAAATCAGACTTATGTCATATTCTAGAACAAAATAATTATACAAATATCAACCTTCATACTATTGGCCAACAAACCAATAGAATTAAAGATAAAGTAGAATCTATTTTCAAAATCCATGAAGCATCCTCTTCTCAAAAAGTAATTAAGACACAAACTTTAGGTTTTCAGGGTGAAATACTAAGGGATATAAAGTTAGAAAAGAAACCTTTTAAATTTTCTGATGAACTCATTAATCAACTATCACACAGTTTTACTAACATAAAACTTCAAGAAAATAAAGATAAAAAACTAAAAAATCTATAAATGTTTTAGGCTCAACTTCTAAAAACTCTAATTCTGGCTCCGATTCCGAAGCCATAGATTCTGAAGAAAATTCTCAAGAGGAACATCAAGATGATCAAAACAATCAAGAGTCTCTTCAACTCAATAAAATATTTAAAAGACAAAAACCAATTGTTACTACAGCTAAAACCAAAAATTATTATCCACGACCAACTCCAGTTAATCTTCAATTCGAAGAACAAGCTACTTTAAATGGTCTTAAATTTAAAAGCTCATCAATATAAGAATGGAGTGTAGATGGATTATCTGAGTATCAAATCATCTAAGTATGCCAGCAAATGATGATATATGCTTCTACTATCATAGCTGCCGGTAATGATCACAAACATGCAGCAAATGCAGTTGTCCTTGGATTTACTGGACAATTAAATGGCTGGTGGGAAAAATATTTATCAGATATAGAAAGACAAGCTACTCTAAATGCAGTAAAAAGAGATCCATCCGGAAATCCTATCATTACCCCTAAGGACAAATGATCCCTGATTCCGTTTATATGCTTATTAGCAATATAATTAAACATTTTGTTGGAAATTCTTTGAATGTAGAAGAAAAATTCAAAACTCAATTAATTAATTTATCATGTCCAATATTATCTGATTTTCGTTGGTATAAAGATGTTTCCTTATCAAAACTTTATACAATTGTTTCAAGCAATTCCGAATGCTGGAAAGAAAAATTTATATCAGGCCTTCCTAAACTTTTTGCAGAAAAGGTTAAAGAAGAATTAATATCCGAAAATTATGGAAATTTGAATTATGCTATGTATATATATGGAGATTTAATCCAAAAAATTAATAAAGGTTGATTTTCATTGTGTAATGAAATCAAACTCAAACGGCAAATTGAAAATCAAAAAAGTATGAGCAAATATGAACTTGGAGACTTTTGTTATCAATTTGGCATGGAGCCATTAATTAGTCCTTCGAGCCAAAAGAAAAAGAACAATTTAAAAAGAAATTACCAACAAAGAAAATCTAAACAATTTGCAACACCACGATATTATATGCCCTCACGAGGATATCAAAAAAAAATCCTTTCATCGCAATTCTTATAAAGAAACAAACAAATCTTTTATAAAAGAAAAACCATCTTCTTCTTACCATAAACAAAAACAAAAAGAAATACAGTGCTATAATTGCAAAGAAAAAGGCCATATAGCCCCTAATTGCCCACAATTAAAGGTTAAAACCGAAAAGGAATCAAAAACTATTTTAAAGGGATCCTCAGTAACATTAGATATAGACAATTCTTTGATACATGTCATTGCAAAATATTTGATAGTGAAATTTAGTATGAATTCGCTTCTTCTTCTTTATCCATAAACATGCTCTCTGCTCCTGAAGAATTGGTACTAGAATTGCTTAAAGATCTTAAAGATAAAGAATTAAAAAATAAATATTTTGAAAAAATCCAGACTATAAATAAAGGCGATAAAAAAGGAAATGCTACTATACATACTTTACCTGAACAATTTAGTATTAAAATTGTTTTAGACAGATTAAGAGAACAAAGTGTTCCTCCTCGCCTGACAATTCCAGACCTTCATAAAGAAATTAATAATCAAAGGCAAGAAATAAATTTCTTAAAACAAAACTTAATTAAATCTCAAGACCTCAAACAAAGAGTTGAGAATCTTGAATTTCACATACTAAAAACTTATCAAGAAAATAATGGAAAAATTGAAAATGACGAAGACTATAATGACATTGAAAATCAAGAAAACTTTGATGACAGTTTAAAAAATTTCATAAATTCTTTACCCAGAAATCCATTTCAAAAATGGAAAACCCAAGTCACAATTCAGATAAAAAAATTCTCTATTGAGACCCTATGCTTACTTGATAGTGGCGCAGATGTCAATGTCATAAGGGAAGGATTAATCCCGAGAAAATATTATTTAAACACAAAAAATAAACTCAATCTAGCTACGGCTAATAAAAAACTCCTTATCAAATACAAATTAAATGATGTTTATGTCTATAAAAACGAAATACACATAAAGACAAATCTCTTTCTAGGAAAGGATTTAAACAATGATGTTATCCTTGGAAATCCTTTTCTACAAATGTTACAGTCTTTTTAAATTGATTCCATAGGCCTTAAATTGTCATAAATAATAAAGAATTAATTTTTGAATTTGAATAATTAAATCCAGTCTCAAATAAAATCAATCATCCCTCTGATGACTTCATTTCAAATATTGCCATGTAATCCAGATTTCAATTTTAAGTTCACATTCTTCTCCAGGGTTCCTTTGTCATTAAGGTATCAAGTTCTAGCAAAAGCAAAGCCCCTCTTCTTGAATCCAGCTCTTCCTCCAGACCAACATCCCAACAAATGACCATTCCTTTTTTCAATCCAAGAGTATCCATCACCTCTCAAGAACTTATCAATGCTCATTGGAGTGCTATCCTTTCTAATAAAAGAAAAAATACTAGAAAAACCTTATCCAAAATTGTAACCCATATTAAGGATTTAGAAACCCAAATTCTGATGTGTCATAACATCCATCAAAGAGTACTGTTATCTACTTATGCTGGTGAAAAAACATCCAGAATCAACCTCCTGGAAAAGGTTAACACAACCCTTCCAGATGATCTTGCTGCAAGGATAAGAGAAAAAAAACTCTTTCTTGTCAGATCAAGGAGCGCTTAATGTTCAAAGCACTATATATCAGCTGGGCAGCTGGTTTCCCAAGTTGTTCCTGCAATCACATGCAATAGACATCTTTTATATCGAGCAAGGCCTAGTCCAAAGATTTTCTTTATCCAGAGATGATTTTGAATTAATACAGCAGCTCCCTGCAATTGTGCGCCATGCCCTTCGCAGTCTTGGAGTCACAAACAGACAGCTTCTTATCACAATTTCATCAAGTTTGGGAGAAAGATCTGAAATACGGTTTTATCAGCCTTATCAATTATGGAGCATCATGCAGTTTGAAGAAGGAGATTTAATTTGCAAGAAATGCAGTTCTTCTTTACATGATCACGAACATCTTTTTTTTAATTATCCACCTCAATGGTATGAATCTCATGAAGTTGCTACAAGAGCATATAGCCTAGAACGTCTCCAGTAATATGATCTAGCCTCTGATCAGTATCAAAGATTTCTCAATCTAAGAGGACATCTTGAATTTGCAAGCACATATCGATATGTTTGGTGTGACGGTCGGCGAGTAGTTTGCATTACTGACGACCTTGCAAAACAAACTGTAGTCATACAACATCCTTCTAAATCTGGACATAATGAATTAAATCAAATCCTCAATGCCTATGAAGATATTTCTTTTGACATTACTGAAAAGTCTCATGAAGCATTAATCCAGTTATTTCATGGAGAAATGCAAAATAATAACTGGACTGATGAAGATAAAGACGAAGATAAAGAGGATGAATAAATGAAAGAATCTGTGTCCGAATAAAGCTTCCGATATTGACACCTGTTATCCAGTGAAATAATGACTCCATCCTTATCACAAAGCTTCCAGAAGAAGACCACGTAGTCACGTGGTACACTTATCTAAATTTCCATCACCACCATTGCCATAAAGCGTCTTTATCTAGAAAGTACAAAACAAGGACATCCCTATTCATGAAGATGAGAAGCTTACCACGGTTCAAAGGTTCTTTGAAAAAGAAAAAGTCAACAAATGCGGCTTGCTACTATGCATCAAAAAGGTTATCCAATAAAAACAAGTTTGGATCTCTGCTGGTGATAACAAGTATATCCATACCAGTATGGAAACGTAACACGTATGCCGTCCTGACGATTCAATCCAGACACATGGAATCCAGCCACATGCAGCAGCTTACCTGCATACAATAAATGAAATGTATGCACAGACGAAATTATGTTGTAATGAAATGTAAATTCAGTTTGAATATACTATAAATAGACATGTCCAGCTGCTTGTCAAGGCAACAGTTGGAAACCAGTCCTATCCAAAAATTCTGTCCATCCATCTCTTCCCATACACCCTCCACCCTTCCGTCCCATTTTGGTATCAAAGCCAAGTTGGCCCCCAAGAGTGTGTCATCAAGTCCACTTGTAATCAGTCTTTATTGTTATCAATAAAGTTGCTTTGTGAGTATTTCTTCACTTATTTTTGTTATGTTATGTTTTACTGTTGTTGTTTAAGAAATTATTGATTCAGAAGTAAGAGAGTCAAAATTTTTAATACTTAGTTGTGTGTTTGTTATTATTGAGAAATTTTAATCATATTTTGCCCGGAGCGCAGAGGTAGCTATTATTATCGCCATTGTTAAGTCGTGTGAAGGCATTTTAAGGCGTGTTGTTGGTGTGTAAATCCTCAAAGCGTTAGATACTCGTGGTGGATTTGGTTAAAATAACTCGGTAATACAAATTATGGCTAAGCTTATTAAGAAGCTTGTACTTTCTTCTTCCTCATCATCAAATTCCTTATCTTCCATGTCTATTAAAAGTAGTGAAGAAATTAGCTATGATGATTTAGATCAAGTTATTTGTGACTGGACAATTCCAACTGTTCAAAAACATGAAGTTTTTAAAATGGGAAGTTTTCAATTAAAATCAAGTTATAAAATAAAAACTATTGAACGAACTGAATCCATTACTAGCCATATTCAGCATCTTTCTTTAATTAAGCCCCAAGAAATACAAGAATATGCTAAAACATATAATTATATCCATTTTGGCTTGGTGCAAGTTGCTCTAAAGCCTCTAACAAGACTTGGACTGAGAACAGAAGCTCTCATGTATGTTCAAGATACAAGACATAAAAAATTCAATGATTCATTAATAGGAATGGTTGAATCAAGTTTGGCTAATGGCCCTACTTTCTCCAACTGTTTTCCCAATTTCTTTGTTTCTCTTACAGATCCAGGTACACATGAAGCCCTCACTTTAGCTATCCAGACAAAAGGCTTTGATATGAATCCTCATGATTAAAATCTCGACCTCGTTTATAGAGTTTATTATAAACTTATGAATTCAGTTGTTCCAGGCATAGCCTATTCAAATCAAGCAAAAGGTATGACTACCTTATTCCAAACCAATTTAAAAAATAAAGTTAATATTCCCAAACTCATCCAATGGAATGATATTAATTTATCCGGTAAATGGCTTTTAAAAAATGCTTAACCAGAAAAACCTAAAGAAAATCAAGACATTGAAAACATAATTGAACATGAAGATGGAAGCGCTGAAATAAATTTCCAAACAGATTTTCGAAATACAACTCCTACCATTTATCAACCCTCTAAAAAGTCTTATTCTCATCCTCCTTCTGTTGTAGGAGCTTCTATACAGGAACCACCTTATATAAAGTTGAGGCCTACAGGACTTGTTTATCCTTTTTATCAAGCTTCTCCATCTCATACATACAATCCCTCAGAAGCTGATTTCAATATAAATGTTATTGAAAGTTTTGAAATTGATAAAGAAATGTTAAAAAAGAATTTAGGCACTCATCCTTTGACAAAAGCTTTCTTTAAAAATATTTCTCTAGAACATAAAGACTTCTTAAAAGAAAAGTGGTATAAATATATGTGTGATAATGAAAGAAACATTTATTTCTTTGATTGACTTAAATTAGCCATAAAGAAAAGATATAATATTGAAGATTTATCCATAAATATGATAACAAAATTAAGTTCATCATGGATTATAGCTTCAACCGGTTCTTCTTCCCAAAGAACTGAAGAATCTATACATCCACCCCTACATCAAATTATTTATAAAGACACCTCAGCCGTACCCATAAAAGATGTTGCAAGAATCCAAGGAGATAAAGTAAAATCTGACTTTGTTTACAAATCAGACTTATGTCATGTTCTAGAACAAAATAATTATACAAATATCAACCTTCATACTACTGGTCAACAAACCAATAGAACTGAAGATAAAGTAGAATCTGTTTTCAAAATCCATGAAGCATCTTCTTCTCAAAAAGTAATTAAGACACAAACTTTACGTTTTCAGGGTGAAATCCTAAGGGATATAAAGTTAGAAAAAAAAACCTTTAAAATTTTTTGATGAACTCATTAATCAATTATCACACAGTTTTACTAACATAAAACTTCAAGAAAATAAAGATCAAAAAGCTGAAAAATCTATAAATGTTTTTAGGCTTAACTTCTAAAAACTCTAATTCTGGCTCCGATTCCGAAGCCATAGATTCTGAAGAAAATTCTCAAGAGGAACATCAAGATGATCAAAACCATCAAGAATCCCTTCAACTCAATAAAATATTTAAAAGACAAAAACCAATTGTTACTACAGCTAAAACCAAAAATTATTATCCACGACCGACTCCAGTTGATCTTCAATTCGAAGAACAAGCTACTTTAAATGGTCTTAAATTTGAAAGCTCATCAATATATGAATGGAGTGTAGACGGATTATCTGAATATCAAATCATCCAAGTATGCCAGCAAATGATGATATATGCTTCTACAATCATAGCAGACGGTAATGATCACAAACATGCAGCAAATGCAATTGTCCTTGGATTTACTGGACAATTAAATGGTTGGTGGGAAAAATATTTATTAGATATAGAAAGACAAGCTATTCTAAATGTAAATAGAGATCCATCCGGGAACCCTATCATTACCCCCCCAAGGACAAATGATCTCTAATTCCGTTTATATGCTTGTTAGCAATATAATTAAACATTTTGTTGGAAATTATATGAATGTAGAAGAAAAATTAAAAACTCAATTAATTAATTTATCATGTCTAACATTATCTGATTTTCGTTGGTATAAAGATGTTTTCTTATCAAAACTTTATACAATTGGTTCAAGCAATTCCGAATTCTGGAAAGAAAAATTTATACCAGGTTTTCCTAAACTTTTTGCAGAAAAGGTTAAAGAAGAATTAATATCCGAAAATTATGGAAATTTGAATTATGCTATGTGTACATATGGAGATTTAATCCAAAAAGTTAATAAAGTTGGATTTTCATTGTGTAATGAAATCAAACTCAAACGGCAAATTGAAAATCAAAAAAGTATGAGCAAATATGAACTTGGAGACTTTTGTTATCAATTTGGCATGGAGCCATTAATTAGTCCTTCGAGCCAAAAGAAAAAGAACAATTTAAAAAGAAATTATCAACAAAGAAAATCTAAACAATTTGCAACACCACGATATTATATGCCCTCACGAAGATATCATAAAAAATCCTTTCATCGCAATCCTTATAAAGAAACAAACAAATCTTTTATAAAAGAAAAACCATCTTCTTCTTACCATAAACAAAAACAAAAAGAAATACAGTGCTATAATTGCAAAGAAAAAGGCCATATAGCCCCTGATTGCCCACAATTAAAGGTTAAAACCGAAAAGCAATTAAAAACTATTTTAAAGGGATCCTCAGTAACATCAGATAGAGACAATTCTTCTGATACATGTCATTGCAAAATATTTGATAGTGAAATTCAATATGAATCCGCTTCTTCTTCTTTATTCGTAAACATGCTCTCTGTTCCTGAAGAATTGGTACTAGAAATGTTTAAAGATCTTAAAGATGAAGAATTAAAAAATAAATATTTTGAAAAAATCCAGACTATAAATAAAGGTAATAAAAAGGAAAAGCTACTATACATACTTTACTTGAACAATTTAGTATTAAAACTGTTTTAGACAGATTAAGAGAACAAAATGTTCCTCCTCACCTGACAATTCCAGACCTTCATAAAGAAATTAATAATCAAAGGCAAGAAATAAATTTCTTAAAATAAAACTTAATCGAATTTCAAGACCTCAAACAAAGAGTTGAGAATCTTGAAAACTTATCAAGAAAATAATGGAAAAATTGAAAATGACGAAGATGATGAGTCTTTAAAAATGCATATTTTCATACACATTTTGACCCATTTTAAAGACTTATTAACTTGAAAGAGCCTCATTTAGTGTGATATCATGGTTTAATTCATTTTAAATTCATCTTTATATTTTTCTACATAAATTGCTTAAAAATCACACTTTTTGCATAAATTCATGAAACCTGCTATTTTTGGAAAGTCTATTTTTGGAAAGTTTTGTGAAAATAATTTTTCTCATGAAATAAATTGAATTCTCTTCATCATTAGTCATTCATATAAAATCATGAAGAATGGTGTATATTTTTATTATGATTTCGTGAGAAATGAGCCCACAGTTATGCATTTGTGGTTTTAGGAGTAAAATGGTCTTTTCACATGAATTCACATTTGTTTTGTAGGAAATTCATTATATGAGTCCCATTTGTAAAGAATTGAGGCAAGGAATTGATTTTCAAGAGAAAGGAGAGCAGAATTGAAAAGAAAAGGAAATTGGAAGAAAATTGTAAAAAGTCGGCTTCCTGGTCCCACACACACATGCACATGTGTGGGACACACTTGTAAAACATCCAAGATGGGGTCCATTTATTTGTTACACATTTTCAAGAGATTTTGAAGAGAATTTGAAGAATATCTCATCAAAGATGGACAAGGAAAGCCACATAGGTGTTCTTTTTTGAGAAGGAGAAGATTTAATTGAAAAAAAATATAAAAAAAATATCCAAGCAAGCTATTCCACCTCCAAAAGAGATTTTGGATCAGATTTTGATTGAAAAAGTAAAGAAAGAAAATCAAGGGAGAATTATCTAAAAGATCTCCTCAAGTTAGGAGCCAACAAGGAGAACTTTCCAAAAAAGGAAAGTTGACGATGCAAAGAGATAAAAGGGGAAGTTCTACACCTCATGTGGGCCAAGTTTGATTCTAAGAGAGGATTCTTATCCCTATTTCACCTCTCAAAAGATCTCAATGCAAGGTGGCAAAGACAAAGATGGAAAAAAGCATCCAAGAGGGACTTCTAGACAAAACAAGCAAGGAAAGAAGAGAAAAATAAAAAGAAAAAAATCCCCAAGGATATTGCACATCCAAAGCATTGGTTGGAGCCCTATTTTCTTTCATTTTTTAATTATTTTTAATATTTTAAAGTTTGAGAAGGAGTAGGACTTGAAAAAGTATAAATAGGGCACCCTTCTCCCGTATTCTTCATGGAAGAATTACCCACCTCCCACCTCTAGATTTCTTCATCCATCTCTCCCTCTCTTGTCTCTACATCTCAAGTCATCAAGGAGGCTTAGCCCTAAAGCCACACCACCAACCTTGAAGTGTCAACTAGAAGGAGGAATTCTCATCCATCCTAGTATGTAATTGTTTGCTTTTTATTTCCAATCTTTTGTAAAACAATTTCATGCTAGTAAAGTTTGTTTCTTTTCAATTGTTCTTGTCTTTGATTTTGTGGTGTTCATAATTTTAGTCTTGTTTGTGATTGGGTTAATTTCTGTTCTTGTTTAAATATTGGGATAGAATTGGAATCACAACTAGTAACCCATCTTAGTAACCTTTTTAATATACTTTGTCTCTTTAGATACATTGTATGTTTGGAGGCAATACAAAATGGAGTTAAAGAGGTTTGAGTGAAAAAAGATTAGAGGCCAATTCTGAAATTTATTTCTACATGGAATGGAAATTTGTTTTTCTCACTTAGATTGACGACCTAAGATGAAGAATAAGACCCTAAGACAACACTGCTAATCTATTTTAGCCCAAATTAAGATAAGAAATTGAAAGAGCAATCTACCGCCTTTGACTTCTTGTTATTACCGCCTTTGACTTCAGTTGTTTACCGCCTTTGACTTTCGTGTTATTACCACCTTTGACTTCCTGCAATTTTATGTTATTTTCTGCACTTTTGTTATTTTCTTGTTATATTCACATGGATTTTAAGTTTTGTTTTTGCATAGTTTGATGGTTGGATTAGGAATCATTACATCTATTTTCTTATCATAAGATTTTGTGCAAATTTAAGTTGATGAAAATTAAGCCTTCAGATCTGAATCTAATGATTAAATTCGGACTCAATATATAAACAGCATAACTTAATAGTTTCAGCAAACTGCAAAAAAACAGTTTTTGACAAAAAGTCCAAAGTGGGTAGACCAGTCAAATCACAATATTTTTCTTTGAAACTTGGGAAAATTAAAATTTAGGAAGTGGTCTTTCATTCACCAAAATTTCAGATCAAAATAATTTCTAAAAGTTTGTGAACCAGGGGCTTAAACTTTGCCAATCAGTCAACCCGAATCAGAATTCCTGCACAGAATTTTGCAAAGTTGTCATATTCATACATTCATAACCTTTTCGTTTTACATTTTTTTTTTACTTCCGTTTTTTATGTTAGTTTCTTGCATCAGTAGAGCATGAATTCCAGCCATTAAATTTAAATTTAGGATGCATTAGAATAGTTCAAATCATGCATAAAACTTGCATCAACATACTAGTTTTTCATACTTAGAATTTTTCAGCATCTCATGGCATGCATTGCATTACTAATTTTACTAACTTTCTAATTTTAATTTTGTTTCTAGTTTTATGTTTTTGATTGTTTTAGTTAATTTCCAAAATAAAATATCTTTCTAAAATTATTTTAACTGAAGATTTTAAATTGGAAAGTTTACTAGTTTTGGAAATTCTAACTCAGGAAAATTTTTAACTTTTGCTTATTTTGTTTCTAACATTGTTTAGTTTAGTTAGTTTCTAATTTTAGTTTTTATTTTTGGAAGTTCTAACTTGTGTTTTAGTTTTACAGCAACTTTAGTTTTATTTTAGGAATTTTAGATTTAGGAAAGTTTCTTTCATTGGTTTGTAAGTAATTTAATTTTGGTAAGTAGGACACTTCTATTTGTTAGATTTTAATTAGGTTAGTTTTAGATTTTTATTTTAAGGAAAGTCAAGTTGAAAAAAAATACCTTAAACACATTACTCCCGGAGGATCGACCTGGTCTCACCAGTTTTATTACTACATCGCGGTTCTAGACTTGGAACTCATGATCAGAAGACCATAATGACATTGAAAATCAAGAAAACTTTGATGATAGTTTAAAAATTTTCATAAATTCTTTATCCAGAAATCCATTTCAAAAATGGAAAACCCAAGTCATAATTCAGATAAAAAAATTCTCTATTGAGACCTAGTGCTTACTTGATAGTGGCGCAGATGTCAATGTCATAAGAGAAGGATTAATCCCGAGAAAATATTATCTAAAAACAAAAAATAAACTCAATCTAGCTATGGCTAATAAAAAACTCCTTATCAAATACAAATTAAATGATGTTTATGTCTGTAAAAACGAAATACACATAAAGACAAATTTCTTTTTGGGAAAGGATTTAAACAATGATGTTATCCTTAGAAATCTTTTTCTACAAATGTTACAGCCTTTTCAAATTGATTCTACAGGCCTTAAAACTGTCATAAATAATAAAGAATTAATTTTTGAATTTGAATAATTAAATCCAGTCTCAAATAAAATCAATCATCCCTCTGATGACTTCATTTCAAATATTGCCATGTAATCCAGATTTCAGTTTTAAGTTCACATTCTTCTCCAGGGTTCCTTTGTCATTATGGCATCAAACTCTAGCAAAAGCAAAGCCCTTCTTCTTGAATCCAGCTCTTCCTCCAGACCAACATCCCAACAAATGACCATTCCTTTTTTCAATCCAGGAGTATCCATCACCTCTCAAGAACTTATCAATGCTCATTGGAGTGCTATCCTTTCCAATAAAAGAAAAATACTAAAAAAACCTTATCCAAAATTGTAACCCATATCAAGGATTTAGAAACCCAAATTCTGATGTGTCATAACATCCATCAAAGAGCACTGTTATCTACTTATGCTGATGAAAAAACATCCAGAATCAACCTCCTCGAAAAGGTTAACACAACCCTTCCAGATGATCTTGCTGCAAGGATAAGAGTAAAAAACTCTTTCTTGTCAGATCAAGGAGCGCTTAATGTTCAAAGCGCAATATATCAGCTGGGCAGCTGGTTTCCCAAGTTGTTCCTGCCATCACATGCAATAGACATCTTTTATATCGAGCAAGGCCTAGTCCAAAGATTTTCTTTATCCAGAGATGATTTTGAATTAATACAGCAGCTCCCTGCAATTGTGCGCCATGCCATTCGCAGTCTTGGAGTCACAAACAGACAGCTTCTTATCACAATTTCATCAAGTTTAGGAGAAAGATCTGAAATATGGTTTTATCAGCCTTATCAATTATGGAGCATCATGCAGTTTGAAGAAGGAGATTTAATTTGCAAGAAATGCAGTTCTTCTTTACATGATCACGAACATCTTCTTTTTAATTATCCACCTCAATGGTATGAATCTTATGAAGTTGCTACAAGAGCATATAGCCTAGAACGTCTCCAGCAATATGATCCAGCCTCTGATCAATATCAAAGATTTCTCAATCTAAGAGGACATTTTGAATTTGCAAGCACATATCGATATGTTTGGTGTGACGGTCGGCAAGTAGTTTGCATTGCTGACGACCTTGTACAACAAACTACAGTCATATGGCATCCTTCTAAATCTGGACATAATGAATTAAATCAAATCCTCAATGCCTATGAAGATATTTCTTTTGACATTACTGAAAAGTCTCGTGAAGCATTAATCCAGTTATTTCATGGAGAAATGCAAAATAATAACTGGACTGATGAAGATAAAGATGAAGATAAAGAGGATGAATAAATGAAAGAATTCGTGCCCGAATAAAGCTTCCGATATTGACACCTGTTATCTAGTGAAATAATGACTCCATCCTTATCACAAAGCTTCCAGAAGAAGACCGCGTAGTCATGTGGTACACTTATCTAAATTTCCATCACCACCATTGCCATAAAGCGCCTTTATCTAGAAAGTACAAAACAAGGACATCCCTATTCATGAAGATGAGAAACTTACCACGGTTCTAAGGTTCTTTGAAAAAGAAAAAGTCAACAAATGCGGCTTGCTACTATGCATCGAAAAGGTTATCCAATAAAAACAAGTTTGAATCTCTACTGGTGATAACATGTATATCCATACCAGTATGGAAACGTAACACGTATGTCGTCTTGACGATTCAATCCAGACACATGGAATCCAGCCACATGCAGCAGCTTACCAGCATACAGTAAATGAAATGTATACACAGACAAAATTATGTTATAATGAAATGTAAATTCAATTTGAACATACTATAAATAGACATGTCCAGCTACTTGTTAAGGCAACAGTTGGAAACCAGTCCTATCCAAAATCCAGCCACCTCTTCCTATACACCCTCCACCCTTCCGTCCCATTTTGGTATCAGAGCCAAGTTGGCCCCTGGGAGTGTGTCATCAAGTCCACTTGTAATTAGTTTTGATTATCAATAAAGTTGCTTTGTGAGTATTTCTTCACTTATTTTGGTTATGTTGTGCTTTACTGTTGTTGTTTAAGGAATTGCTGATTTAGAAGTAAGAGAGTCAAAAGTCTTAATACTTAGTTGTGTGTTTGTTATTATTGAGAAATTTTAATCGTATTCCGCCCGGAGCGCAGAGGTAGCCATCGTTATCGCCGTTGTCAGCCGTGTGAAGGCGTTTTAAGGCGTGTTGTTGGTGTGTAAATCCTCAAAGCATTAGATACTCATGGTGGACTTGGTTAAAAGAACTCGGTAATACAAATTATGGCTAAGCTTATTAAGAAGCTTGTACTTTCTTCTTCCTCATCATCAAATTCCTTATCTTCCATGTCTATTAAAAATAATGAAAATATTAGCTATGATGATTTAGATCAAGTTATTTGTGACTGGACAATTCCAACTGTTCAAAAACATGAAGTTTATAAAATGGGAAGTTTTCAATTAAAATCAAGTTATCAAATAAATGATATTAATTTATCCGGTAAATGGCTTTTAGAAAATGCTCAACCAGAAAAACCTAAAGAAAATCAAGACATTGAAAACATAATTGAACATGAATATGGAAGTGTTGAAATAAATTTCCAAACAGATTTTTGAAATACAACTCCTACAGTTTATTAACCCTCTAAAAAGTCTTATTCTCATCCTCCTTTTGCTGTAGGATCTTCCATACAGGAACCACCTCATATAAATTTAAGGCCTACAGGACTTGTTTATCCTTCTTATCAAGCTTCTCCATCTCATACATACAATCCCTCAGAAGCATATTTCAATATAAATGTTATTGAAAGTTTTGAAATTGATAAAGAAATGTTAAAAAAGAATCTAGCTGCTCAACCTTTGACAAAAGCTTTCTTTAAAAATATTTCTCTAGAACATAAAGACTTCTTAAAAGAAAAGTGGTATAAATATATGTGTGATAATGAAAGAAACCTTTATTTCTTTGATTGGCTTAAATTAGCCATCAAGAAAAGATATTATATTGAAGATTTATCCATAAATATGATAACAAAATTAAGTTCATCATGGATTATAGCTTCAACCAGTTCTTCTCCTCAAAGAACTGAAGAATCTATACATCCTCCCCTACATCAAATTATTTAAAAAGACACCTCAGCCGTACCCATAAAAGATGTTACAAAAATCCAAGGAGATAAAGGAAAATCTAACTTTGTTTACAAATTAGACTTATGTCATGTTTTAGAACAAAATAATTATACAAATATCAACCTTCATACTATTGGTCAACAAACCAATAGAATTGAAGATAAAGTAGAATCTATTTTCAAAATCCATGAAGCATCTTCTTCTCAAAATGTAATTAAGACACAAACTTTAGGTTTTCAGGGTGAAATCCTAAGGGATATAAAGTTAGAAAAGAAACCTTTAAAATTTTCTGATGAACTCATTAATCAATTATCACACAGTTTTACTAACATAAAACTTCAAGAAAATAAAGATCAAAAAGCTGAAAAATCTATAAATGTCTTTGCCTCAACTTCTAAAAATTCTAATTCTGGCTCCGATTCCGAAGCCATAGATTCTGAAGAAAATTCTCGAAAGGAACATCAAGATGATCAAAACCATCAAGACTCTCTACAACTCAATAAAATATTTAAAAGACAAAAACCAATTATTACTACAGCTAAACAAGAAATTATTATCCACGACCGACTCCAGTTGATCTTCAATTCGAAGAACAAGCTACTTTAAATGGTCTTAAATTAGAAAGCTCATCAATATATGAATGGAGTGTAGACGGATTATCTGAATATCAAATCATCCAAGTATCCCAGCAAATGATGATATATGCTTCTACTATCATAGTTACCGGTAATGATCACAAACATGCAGCAAATGTAGTTGTCATTGGATTTACTGGACAATTAAATGGTTGGTGGGAAAAATATTTATCAAATATAGAAAGACAAGCTATTCTAAATACCGTAAAAAGAGATCCATCCAGGAACCCATCATTACCCCCCATGGACAAATGATCTCTGATTCCGTTTATATGGTTATTAGCAATATAATTAAACATTTTGTTAGAAATTATATGAATGTAGAAGAAAAATTAAAAACTCAATTAATTAATTTATCATGTCCAACATTATCTGATTTTCGTTGGTATAAAGATGTTTCCTTATCAAAACTTTATACAATTGATTCAAGCAATTCCGAATTCTGGAAAGAAAAATTTATATCAGGTATTCCTAAACTTTTTGCAAAAAAGGTTAGAGAAGAATTAATATCCGAAAATTATGGAAATTTGAATTATGCGATGCATACATATGGAGATTTATTCCAAAAAATTAATAAAGTTGAATTTTCATTGTGTAATGAAATCAAAGTCAAACGGCAAATTGAAAATCAAAAAAGTATGAGCAAATATGAACTTGGAGACTTTTGTTATCAATTTGGCATGGAGCCATTAATTAGTCCTTCGAGCCAAAAGAAAAAGAACAATTTAAAAAGAAATTACCAACAAAGAAAATCTAAACAATTTGCAACACCACGATATTATATGCCCTCACGAAGATATCATAACAAATCCTTTCATCGCAATCCTTATAAAGAAACAAACAAATCTTTTATAAAAGAAAAACCATCTTCTTCTTACCATAAACAAAAACAAAAAGAAATACAGTGCTATAATTGCAAAGAAAAATGTCATACAGCCCCTGATTGCCCATAATTAAAGGTTAAAACTGAAAAGGAATTAAAAACTATTTTAAAGGGATCCTCAATAACATCAGATATAGACAATTCTTCTGATACATGTCATTGCAAAATATTTGATTGTGAAATTCAGTATGAATCCGCTTCTTCTTCTTTATCCATAAACATGCTCTCTGCTCCTAAAGAATTGGTACTAGAAATGTTTAAAGATCTTAAAGATGAAGAACTAAAAAATAAATATTTCAAAAAAATCCAAACTATAAATAAAGGCAATAAAAAAGGAAAAGGTACTATACATACTTTACCTGAACAATTTAGTATTAAAACTGTTTTAGATAGATTAAGAGAACAAAATGTTCCTCCTCAACTTACAATTCCAAACCTTCATAAAGAAATTAATAATCAAGGGCAAGAAATAAATTTCTTAAAACAAAACTTAATTGAACTTTAAGACCTCAAACAAAGAGTTGAGAATCTTGAATTTCACATACTAAAAACTTATCAAGAAAATAATGGAAAAATTGAAAATGACGAAGACTATAATGACACTGAAAATCAAGAAAACTTTGATGATAGTTTAAAAAATTTCTTAAATTCTTTATCCAAAAATCCATTTCAAAAATGGAGAACCCAAGTCACCATTTAGATCAAAAAATTCTCTATTAAGACTCTGTGCTTACTTGATAGTGGCGCAGATGTCAATGTCATAAGGGAAGGATTAATCCCGAGAAAATATTATTTAAAAACAAAAAATAAACTCAATCTAGCTACGGCTAATAAAAAACTCCTTATCAAATACAAATTAAATGATGTTTATGTCTGTAAAAACGAAATACACATAAAGACAAATTTTTTTCTAGGAAAGGACTTAAACAATGATGTTATCCTTGGAAATCCTTTTCTACAAATGTTATAGCTTTTTCAAATTGATTCTACAGGCCTTAAAACTGTCATAAATAATAAAGAATTAATTTTTGAATTTGAATAATTAAATCCAGTCTCAAATAAAATCAATCATCCCTCTGATGACTTCATTTCAAATATTGCCATGTAATCCAAATTTCAGTTTTAAGTTCACATTCTTCTCCAGGGTTCCTTTGTCATTATGGCATCAAACTCTAGCAAAAGCAAAGCCCTTCTTCTTGAATCCAGCTCTTCCTCCAGACCAACATCCCAACAAATGACCATTCCTTTTTTCAATCCAGGAGTATCCATCACCTCTCAAGAACTTATCAATGCTCATTGGAGTGCTATCCTTTCCAATAAAAGAAAAATACTAGAAAAACCTTATCCAAAATTGTAACCCATATCAAGGATTCAGAAACCCAAATTCTGATGTGTTATAACATCCATCAAAGAGCACTGTTATCTACTTATGCTGATGAAAAAACATCCAGAATCAACCTCCTGGAAAAGGTTAACACAACCCTTCCAGATGATCTCGCTGCAAGGATAAGAGAAAAAACTCTTTCTTGTCAGATCAAGGAGCGCTTAATGTTCAAAGCGTAATATATCAGCTGGGCAACTGGTTTTCCCAAGTTGTTCCTGCCATCACTTGCAGTAGACATCTCTTATATCGAGCAAGGCCTAGTCCAAAGATTTTCTTTATCCAGAGATGATTTTGAAATAATACAGCAGCTCCCTGCAATTGTGGGCCATGCCCTTCGCAGTCTTGGAGTCACAAACAGACAGCTTCTTATCACAATTTCATCAAGTTTGAGAGAAAGATCTAAAAAACGGTGTTATCAGCCTTATCAATTATGGAGCATCATGCAGTTTGAAGAAGGAGATTTAATTTGCAAGAAATGCAGTTCGTTCAATAGTTTCTATTTTATAACTTGATTTTAATTGAAAACTTCCCATTTTATAAACTTCATGGTTTTGAACAGTTGGAATTGTCTAGTCACAAATAACTTGATCTAAATCATCATAGTTAATTTCTTCACTATTTTTAATAGACATGGAAGATAAGGAATTTGATGATGAGGAAGAAGAAAGTACAAACTTCTTAATAAGCTTAGCCATAATTTGTATTACCGAGTTATTTTAACCAAATCCACCACAAGTATCTAACGCTTTGAGGATTTACACACCAACAACATGCCTTAAAATGCCTTCACACGGCTTAACAACGGTGATAACAATGGCTACCTCTGTGCTCCGGGCTGAATATGATTAAAATTTCTCAATAATAACAAACCCACAACTAACTATTAAGACTTTTGACTCTCTTACTTTTGAATCAGTAATTCCTTAAATAACAACAGTAAAGCACAACATAACCAAAATAAGTGAATAAATACTCATAAAGCAACTTTATTGATAACAATAAAGATTGATTACAAGTGGACTTGATGACACACTCTCGGGGGCCAACTTGGCTTTGATACCAAAATGGGATGGAAGGGTGGAGGGTGTATGGGAAGAGATGGATGGACTGAATTTTTGGACTGGTTTCCAACTGTTGTTTTGATAAGCAGCTGGACATGCCTATTTATAGTAATTACACACTGCATTTACATTTCATGGCAACTGGATTTCATTAGTATTTGCATTTCATTTACTGTATCTGTGAATGTTGCACGTGGCTCTGGCACTGGATATTTATCTGTGACTGACGAATTTTGCACTGTTTAGGAGCATGCGTGAATCTTGCGTTATACATGTCACTGGAGGACGTGATACGTGTCGCTGGAGGACGTGTTCCCATTTTATCCAAAGCTTGTATGTGGGATATCCTATTTGTAGGCTTTGTACTTTGCTCGGTTGTACTTTTTTCTTGATTTTTAATTCAAAGAGGCTTTATGAAGTTTGTGGGAAAAGTTGCCGATAAGAACCAAAGGGAGCACATGGTTGCTGTACTTGGATGATGTCATGTTCTTTATGGCGACTGTTCTTTTGGTGATGCTTTCCGGAGTGGGGAATAGCGCTAATAAACAAGATCACGTTAGTCTGTATAGGATACTTTGTGGAAAATTGAGTGGCTTGATAAGGCGGATGTCTCGTCGAGACTTATTTTTTCCCTTTTCTTTGGATAGAGATGAATCCTTCAGTATCACTTTTTATCTCTTTTGCATCGGTATCTGCTTCAGGAGCAATAGTTTCAAAGGGATTATCATCAACCTAGAGATGATGTAGCTGGTGGTGACCGAAGCTTAATGGCGAGTTTTCAGAGGATCTTTCTTTCTATATTTGTTCCATAATTTCTTTTTGGAGATCTTTTTTGAGCTGAAGTAGATCTGCCGCTGCAAGAAGAGCAGGAGAAGAGGCTGAACATGAATTCTTTTGTTTGTCTGGAATACTGGATGGAGGAAGCCTTTCTTTTTCTTTTTCAGGAGTTCTGAGAATTTCTGAAAAGGAAGGCTTTAGAGCTTGATCAGCAGAATATTACTGAAGGATTGTCGTATAATCAAATTGATGCCAGAATTTGATATACATGACTCTGGATAGAACCGGTGGACTGAAGTCCATTTCTTTATAAAAATTCCATTTCAGGATCCATGGGATTTCATGCTTGCAATAGAATTGCATGGTGACATAAGGTTCTGTTGCTAGCTGTAAATATTGATAAAGGCTTTTTTCTTCTATTTTGAGAGAGGCTTTATATGATACAGAATAGGATTCATAAATAGGAAGAAGAGCTTGAGGAAGGAGATCTTTAGTGGCTCCGTATGGTATCCAAAATTGTGTAAAAAACCACATAGGTATTTTATGGAAGTTGGATTTAAACCGAATAAACTAGGAATGCTGGAAGGATGGATTTTAATAACAGAGAATGGCTTCCCAAGCGGAAATATAGTCATAATAATTAAAGATGAAGTCTGAATCAATTCTTTGAGGCATATGAAGAGGTTGTCCCCAATCGTCTGCTAAGAGGATATGCATAATCTTGATTTTTGAATATAGGATGTTAATATGGGATGGTAAAGCATTTAAATGAGTTTTTAGAACCATCAGTATGGTCTATAGTGCAGTTGCCAGTTCGGATAAGGATTTGCTCATATGTTTTATAATCAAGGGGTTGAAAAAAGAAATGGTCGGGAGCGAATAGGGTCTGGATAATATGTTCCATAGGAAAGGCTTCTGTATAAAATGTGTTATCTAAAGTAAACATTCTTAATGGTGGTTTTGGGATAAAATATTGGTTTTGAGACGCTTGAGGTTTTCTGAATGTAGAGGTTGATGGGTTTTGAAATTGAGGAATATTAGAATTATGGGTTGCTCCCCATCTTTCAAGATAATTGCCACTGGGTTTTTTGGATATAGGTGGATAAGCTTTATCAGTAGGGGACCTAAAAGGTCTAATCTGCTGAGGCCTCATTCTTTTGTCCCTGTAAAAACTCACGAGATAAAAAGTCAGGAAGGGAATTATTTTTTCCTGCAATATACTCAATGTCAAAATCAAATATAGCTAATAAAGCTTGCCAGCGAGCAAAGATTTGCTTAGCAGCAAGATTTTTAACATCTTTTTCTAAAATTTCTTTACCAGATTTACAATCTATTCTTAATAAGAATTTTTTATTTAATAAATCACTTTGGAACTTCATTATACTATTTACTATAGAGAGGATTTCTTTTTCAATAGTTGAATAATTCTGTTGTGTGGATGTCCATGTTCCAGAAGTGAAACGAATGATTTCTTCTGTTCCAAGAGCATTTTGTTGGAGGAGAATTCCACCAAAACCTACGTCAGAGGCGTCGGTTTGAACTATTTTTAATAAATCTGGATGAGGGATAGTTAAACAAGGTAAATTTTGGACTGTTTGCTTGATAGTTTGGACAGCTTTTGTATGGGCAGGTGACCATTCTACCGGATTTTTTACTAAACGGAGTTGTAATAATTTTCTTTCCTTGGCAAGATCTTTATAAAAATCAGAGACGTAATTAAGGCATCCAAGAAAACGTTGTAATTGTTCTTTATTGAGGATTTCATCAGGAAATTGAGAGACAAACTTAATGACTCGTTGAACTAGAGAAATAGTTCCTGTTTTAATTATAAAACCAAAAAATTGAATTTCTGTTTGAAAAAGCTTCATTTTCTTTTGAGATAGAACGAGTCCATTTTTGATAATAACCTTTTTGAAAATATTTAAATGCTTCCAATGGTCACAAATAGATTTTGAAAACACAAGGATGTCATCGATATAGACAAGTGTAAAATCTTGATATGGATTAAAAATATCATTCATAATTCTTTGCAATTCTGAAGGAGCATTTTTCAAGCCAAATGGCATGACGTTCCATTCATAATGACCAAATGGGACTGTAAAAGCAGTTTTACATCTATCTTCAGGGGTAATTTGAATTTGCCAAAATCTGGATTTAAGATCAAATTTAGAAAAAAGGAAGGCACCAGCTATGCAATTGATTAGATCAGTTTTATTTGGAACTGGATATCTTATGGATTTTAAGACTTTATTTAGCGGCTTATAATTGATCACACGATGGGGAACACCACGTTCTTGTTCAGGCGCTTTATTTATATAAAAAGTAGCACAACTCCAAGGGGATTGTGATTTTTGAATAAGCTTTTTATCAAGAAGATCATTGATTTCTTTTGTACATAATTGGACAAGATCTTTATTCATTTGAATAGGCCGGGCTTTGGTAGGAATTTGGGATTCATCAAAATTATCAATATATGGAAGAGAAACAGTGTGGTGTTTCCTGTGCCAGAATGCAAAAGGAAGGTCAGAACAACATTCTTTTTCAAGAGATTTTTTAAATTGGATTAAATTAGTTTGAAATTCTTATTTTTGTAATCCTTCTTCTATTCTTAGAGAATTTAGATCTTCTTGAAGATAGGCAATTTGTTTTTCTTTATAGGAGATTTGATTTTGGATAAGATTGATATGTTACATGGGAGTTGACTCAACAAAATCAAAAATTAATTCTTTATTGTCTTTTATAGTTTTAAGGCCTGACGAATTAATTTGAAAAGGCTGTGGAAGTTGTAGAAAGGGATTCCCAAGGATAACATCATTATTTAAATTCTTTCCTAAAAGACAATTGGTTGTTATACACGTCCCATTTTTACAGATATGGACATTATTTACTTTATAGTGAATATGAAGTTTATTATTAGCAATTGCTAGGCTGAGTTTATTTTTGGTTTTTTTATAATATTTTGTTGGAATTAATCCTTCTCTGAGTAAATTAACATCTGCGCCGCTATTTAGTAAGCAGAGTGCTTTAATAGAGAAGTTCTTGATCATAATTGTAACTTGAGTTTTCCACGGTTGAAGTGGATTTTTTGTTAACGAATTTACAAACTTTTCTTGAAAGGTTTCTTGTTGCCCTATATTATCTTTATCTTTTTGAAATTTGAGATTTTCAAAATGTTGTTTCAGTTGTTGAAATTCATTTAAGTTTTGTTTTAATTCTTTTAATTCTTGTTTTTGATTATTAATTTCTTTATAAATATCTTGTAAAGATATATGATGAGAAAGAGCTTTTTGCTTTCTTATATTGGGCTGTTTAGATACACTCGGACTAGAAGATTTTTCTTTTTGATCTTCTTTGGTTATTTTCTGTATTTTATCAAAATATTTAGTTTTTAATCTTTCTTCTTTAAGGTCTTTAAACATTTCTAAAATCATAGCTTCTTATGTTGAAAGAACGTTTAAGGAGAACAAAGGGGAAGAATAATTGTTAGCATGCAGAAATGAGGAATTTGTATTATTATTTTGCTCTGAGATGTGATTAAAATAAGATTTATCATTTAGATAAGATTTATCATTATCTTTTTGGATGTTTGCAACATCGTTTATGGGTACGGCCGAGGTGTCTTTATAAATGATTTGATGTAAAGGAGGATGTATAGATTATTTAGTTCTTTGGGGAGAAGAACTGGTTGAAGGAGAAGAACTGATTGAAGCTATAATCCATGATGAACTTAATTTTGTTATCATATTTATGGATAAATCTTCAATATTATATCTTTTCTTCATGGCTAATTTAAGCCAATCAAAGAAATAAATGTTTCTTTCATTATCACACATATATTTATACCACTTTTCTTTTAAAAAGTCATTATGTTCTAGAGAAATATTTTTAAAGAAAGCTTTTGTCAAAGGATGAGCAGCTAAATTCTTTTTTAACATTTCTTTATCAATTTCAAAACTTTCAATAACATTTATATTAAAATCAGCTTCTGAGGGATTGTAGGTATGAGATGGAGAAGCTTGATAAGAAGGATAAACAAGTCTTATAGGCCTCAAATTTATATAAGGTGGTTCCTGTATGGAAGATCCTATAACAGAAGAACGATGAGAATAAGACTTTTTAGAAGGTTGATAAACTGTAGGAGTTGTATTTCGAAAATCTGTATAGAAATTTATTTCAACACTTCCATCTTCATGTTCAATTATGTTTTCAATGTCTTGATTTTCTTTAGATTTTTCTGGTTGAGCATTTTCTAAAAGCCATTTACCGGATAAATTAACATCATTCCATTGGATCAGTTTAGGAATATTAACTTTATTTTTTAAATTGGTTTGGAATAAGGTAGTCATACCTCTGGCTTGATTAGAATAGGCTATGCCTGGAACAACTGAATTCATGAGTTTATAATAAACTCTATAAACGAGGGCGAGATTTTGATTATGAGGATTCATATCAAAACCTTTTGTCTGGATGGATAAAGTGAGGGCTTCATGCGCACCTGGATCTATAAGAGAAACAGAGAAATTGGGAAAATAGTTGAAGAAAGTAGGGCCATTAGCCAAACTTGATTCAACCATTCCTATTAATGAATCACTAAATTTTTTATGTCTTGTATTTTGAACATACATGAGAGCTTCTGTTCTCAGTCCAAGTCTTGTTAGAGGCTTTAGAGCAACTTGCACCAAGCCAAAATGGATATAATTATATGTTTTAGCATATTCTTGTATTTCTTGGGGCTTAATTAAAGAAAGATGCTGAATATTGCTAGTAATGGATTCAGTTCATTCAATAGTTTTTATTTTATAACTTGATTTTAATTGAAAACTTCCCATTTTATAAACTTCATGTTTTTGAACAATTGGAACTGTCTAGTCACAAATAACTTGATCTAAATCATCATAGTTAATTTCTTCACTATTTTTAATAGACATCGAAGATAAGGAATTTGATGATGAGGAAGAAGAAAGTACAAGCTTCTTAATAAGCTTAGCCATAATTTGTATTACCGAGTTATTTTAACCAAATCCACCACGAGTATCTAACGCTTTGAAGATTTACACACCAACAACACGCCTTAAAACGCCTTCACACGGCTGAACAACGGTGATAACAATGGCTACCTCTGCGCTCCAGGTGGAATATGATTAAAATTTCTCAATAATAACAAACCCACAACTATGTATTAAGACTTTTAACTCTCTTACTTCTGAATCAGCAATTCCTTAAATAACAACAGTAAAGCACAACATAACTAAAATAAGTGAAGAAATACTCACAAAGCAACTTTATTGATTATCAAAACTGATTACAAGTGGACCTGATGACACACTCCCGGGGGCCAACTTGGCTCTGATTCCAAAATGGGATGGAAGGGTGGAGGGTGTATGGGAAGAGATGGACTGGATTTTGGATAGGACTGGTTTCCAACTGTTGGATTTACACATAGCCAAATGTGTCTATTTATAGTGACTCTAAACTGAATTTACATTTCATTTCACTTGGATTACACTTGCATTTACATTTCATTTGCTATTCATACTTACGCTGAATTTAATGTTCGATACTGTAAGACTGCTTGCATGATTCTTCTTTTCTGCTGTAGAATATCCATGGTACTGCATGTGGCACTCTCTTAAAGTATAACTTTACAAGTTTTTGAGACGTGTTCAGGTGTTTGCATCGGAGATGAAATGTTTTTGTCTTCATACTTGATAATTTTCCCATATCTTGTACTTTCTTTAGCTTTTACTCTTTACTTTATACGAAAGGAGCTTTTGATGTTGGCTTTAGCCACTTTTGTTGGCTTTTGAGTCCTTGTTTTTTAATATTTAATGCTTTATGACATCGGGATGAAAAGTGTCGATAAGTCCCGAGGCAACACGTGGTTGCTTTTGTCGGTATCACGTGGCCTTAGTCTCGAGCACGGGAACTTGCTTGATAAGGATGCATTAAACAATTGTCGAGGCTTTATTTTTTTTCCTTTTCTTCGGATAGAGATGAATCCTTCATTATCACTTTTTGTCTTTTCTGCATCTGTATCTGCTTCAGGAGCAATATTTTCAAAGGGATTATCATCAGCCCAAAGATGATGTAACTGTTAACCGATGCTTAATGGCAAGTTTTCAGAGGATCTTTCTTTCTGTATTTGTTCCATAATTTCTTTTTGGAGATCTTTTTTGAGCTAAAGTAGATCTGCCGCTGCAAGAAGTGCAGAAGTGGAAGTTGAACATGAATTTTTCTGTTTGTCTGGATTGCTTGTTGGAGATGGCCGTTCTTTCTTTTTTTTTGGAGTTCTGAGAATTTCCAAAAAGGATGGCTTTATAGCTTGATCAGCAAAATATTGCTGTCGGATTGTGGTATAATCAAATTGATGCCAAATTTTGATATACATAACTCTGGATAGAACCGGTGGACTGAAGTCCATTTCTTTATAAAAATTCCATTTCAGGATCCATGGGATTTCATGTTTGTAATAAAATTGCATGGTGATATAAGGTTCTGTTACAAGCTGTAGATATTGGTAGAGGTTTTTTTCTTCTGATTTGAGAGAGGCTTTATATGATATTGAATAGGATTCAAAAATAGGGAGAAGAGCTTGAGGAAGAAGATCTTTAGTGGCTCCAAATGGTATCCAAAATTGTGTAAAAAACCACATGGGTTTTTTATTGGTTTTTTATGGAAGTTGGATTTAAACCAAATAAACCAGGAATGCTGGAAGGATGAATTTTGATAACAGAGAATAGCTTCCCAGGCAGAAATATAGTCATAATAGTTAAAAATAAGGTCTGAATCAATCCGTTGAGGCATATGAAGAGGTTGTCCCCAGTCATCTGCAGACAGGATATGCATAATCTTGATTTTTAAATATAGGATGTTAATATAGGATGGTAAAGCGTTTAAATATGAGTTTTTAGAGCTATCAGTATGGTCGATAGTGCAGCTGCCAGTCCGGATAAGGATTTGTTCATAAGTTTTATAATCAAGAGGTTGAAAAAAAAATGGTCTGGAGCGAATAGGGTCTGGATAATATGTTCCATAGGAAAGGTGTCTGTATAAAAGGTGTCATTTAAAGTAAACATTCTCGATGGTGGTTTTAGGATAAAATATTGGTTTTGAGAAGCTTGAGGTTTTCTGGATGCAGAGCTTGATGGGTTTTGAAATTGAGGAATATTGGAAGTATGGGTTGCTCCTTATCTTTCAAGATAATTGCCACTGGGTTTTCTGGATATAGGTGGATAAGCTTTATCCGTAGGGGACCTAAAAGGTATAGTCTGTTGAGGCCTCATTCTTTTATCCCTGTAAAAACTCACGAGATAAAAAATCAAGAAGGGAATTATTTTTACCTGCAATATACTCAATGTCAAAATCAAATATAGCTAATAGAGCTTGCCATCGAGCAAAGATTTGGTTAGCAGCAAGATTTTTAACATCTTCTTTTTCTAAAATTTCTTTAGTAGATTTACAATCTATTCTTAATAAGAATTTTTTATTTAATAAATCACTTTGGAACTTCATTATACTATTTACTATGGATAGGATTTCCTTTTTAATAGTTGAATAATTCTGTTACGTGGGTGTCCATGTTCCAGATGTGAAACGAAGGATTTCTTCTTTTCCAAGAGCACTTTGTTGTAAGAGAATGCCACCAAAACCTACTTTAGAGGCATCGGTTTGAACTATTTTTAATAAATCTGGATGAGGGATAGTTAAGCAAGGTAAATTTTTGACTTTTTGCTTGATTTTTTGAACAGCTTTTGTATGGGTAAGTAACCATTCTGCTGGATGTTTTGTCAAACGGAGCTGCAATAATTTTCTTTCCTTTACAAGATCTTTATAAAAATCAGAGACGTAATTAAGGCATCCAAGAAAACGTTGTAATTGTTCTTTATTCAGAATTTCATCAGGAAATTGAGAGGCAAACTTAATGACTCGTTGAACTGAAGAAATAGTTCCTTTTTTAATTATAAAACCAAGAAATTGAATTTCTGTTTGAAAAAGCTTCATGTTCTTTTGAGATAAAACAAGTCCATTCTTGATAATAACTTTTTTGAAAATATTTAAATGTTTCCAATGGTCACAAATGGATTTTGAAAACACAAGAATGTCATCGATATAGACTAGTGTAAAATCTTGATATGGATTAAAAATATCATTCATAATTCTTTGAAATTCGGAGGGAGCATTTTTCAAGCCAAATGGCATAACATTCCATTCGTAATGGCCAATTGGGACTGTAAAAGCAGTTTTATATCTATCTGCGTGGGTAATTTGAATTTGCCAAAATCCTGATTCAAGATCAAATTTGGAAAAAAGGAAGGCATCAGCTAGACGATTAATTAGATCAGTTTTATTTGGCACTGGATATCTTATGGATTTCAAGACTTTATTTAAAGGCTTATAATTGATAACAAGATGGGGAACACTGCATTCTTGTTCAGGCGCTTTATTTACATAAAACGCAGCACAACTCCAATGGGATTGTGATTTTTGAATAAGCTTTTTATCAAGAAGATCATTGATTTCTTTTGTACATAATTGGACAAGATCTTTATTCATCTGAATAGGACGAGCTTTGGTAGGAATTTGGGATTCATCAAAATTATCAATATATGGAAGAGAAACTGTGTGGTGTTTCATGTGCCAAAAGGCAAAAGGAAGGTCAGAACAACATTCTTTTTCAAGAGATTTTTTAAATTGTATTAAATCATTTTGAAATTCTGGTTTTTGTAACCCTTCTTCTATTCTTAGAGAATTCAGATCTTCTTAAAGATAGGCAATTTGTTTTTCTTTATATGAGATTTGATTTTGGATAATATTGATATGTTGCATGGGAGTTGACTCAACAAAATCAAACAGTAATTCTTTATTGTCTTTCATCGTTTTAAGGCCTGATGAATTAATTTGAAAAGGCTGTAGAAGTTGTAGAAAGGGATTCCCAAGGATAACATCATTATTTAAATTCTTTCCTAAAAGACAATTAGTTTTTATGCACTTTCCATTTTTACAGATATGGACATTATTTACTTTATAATAAATATGAAGTTTATTATTAGCAGTTGCTAGGCTAAGTTTATTTTTAGTTTTTTTATAATATTTTGTTGGGACTAATCCTTCTCTGATTAAATTAACATCTGCGCCACTATCTAGTAAGCAGAGTGCTTTAATAGAGAAGTTCTTGATCTTAATTGTAATTTGAATTTTCCATGGTTGGAGTGGATTTTTTGTTACATAATTTACAAACTTTCCCTCAAAGTTTTCTTGTTGCTCTATATTATCTTTATCCTTTTGAAATTTGAGATTCAAACGTTGTTTAAGTTTTTAAAGTTCATTTAAGTTTTGTTTTAATTCTTTTAATTCTTGTTTTTGATTATTAATTTCTTTATAAATATCTTGCAGAGATATATGAGGAAGAGCTTTTTGCTTTCTTAATACATTTTTCATGTTAAGCTGTTTAGATACACTTGGAATAGAAGATTTTTCTTTTTTATTTTCTTTGGTTATTTTTTGTATTTTCTCAAAATTTTCATTTTTTAATTTTTCTTCTTTGAGGTCTTTAAACATTTCTAAAAGCATGTCTTCTTGGGCTGAAAGAGCGTTTAAGGAGAACAAAGGAGAAGAATACGTGTTATTAGACTGACATGAGGAATTTGTATGACATAAGTCAAAGACCGATTTACCTTTATCTCCTTGGATTTTTGCAACATTTTTTATGGGTACGGCTGAAGTATCTTTATAAAAAATTTGATGTAGAGGAGGATGTATAGGTTCTTCAGTTCTCTGCGGAGAAGAACTAGTTGAAGTTATAATCCATGATGAACTTAATTTTGTTATCATATTTATGGATAAATCTTCAATATTATACCTTTTCTTCATGGCTAATTTAAGCCAATCAAAGAAATAAATGTTTCTTTCATTATCATACATATATTTGTACCATTTTTCTTTTTAGAAGTCTTTATGTTCTGGAGAAATATATTTAAAGAAGGATTTTGTCAAAGGATGAGCGCCTAAATTCTTTTTTAACATTTCTTTATCAATTTCAAAACTTTTAATAACATTTCTATTGAAATCAACTTCTGAGGGATTGTATGTATGGGATGGAGAAGCTTGATAAGAACGATAAACGAGTCCTGTAGGCCTTAAATCTATATGAGGTGTATTGCTAGAAGCATGAGGCGGTTCCTTTATGGAAGATCCTACCAGAGAAGGAGGATGAGAGTAAGACTTTTTAAAGGGTTGATAAACTGTAGGGGTTGTATTTTGAAAATCTGTTTGGAAATTTATTTCAACACTTCCATCTTCATGTTCAATTATGTTTTCAATGTCTTGATTTTCTTTAGATTTTTCTGGTTGACCATTTTCTAAAAGCCATTTACCTGATGAATTAATATCATTCCATTAGATGAGTTTAGGAATATTAACTTTATTTTTTAAATTGGTTTGGAATAAGGTAGTCATACCTCTGGCTTGATTAGAATAGGCTATGCCTGGAACAACTGAATTCATGAGTTTATAATAAACTCTATAAACGAGGGCGAGATTTTGATTATGAGGATTCATATCAAAACCTTTTGTCTGGATGGCTAAAGTGAGGGCTTCATGTGCACCTGGATCTGTAAGAGAAATACAGAAATTGGGAAAACAATTGAAGAAAGTAGGGCCATCAGCCAAACTTGATTCAACCATTCCTATTAATGAATCACTGAATTTTTTATGTCTTGTATCTTGAACATACATAGAGCTTCTGTTCTCAGTCCAAGTCTTGTTAGAGACTTTAGAGCAACTTGCACCAAGCCAAAATGGATATAATTATATGTTTTAGCATATTCTTGTATTTCTTGGGGCTTAATTAAAGAAAGATGCCAAATATTGCTAGTAATGGATTCAGTTCGTTCCACAGTTTTTATTTTATAACTTGATTTTAATTGAAAACTTCTCATTTTATAAACTTCATGTTTTTGAATAGTTGGAATTGTCCAGTCACAAATAACTTGATCTAAATCATCATAGCTAATTTCTTCACTATTTTTAATAGACATAGAATATAAGGAATTTGATGATGAGGAAGAAGAAAGTACAAGCTTCTTAATAAGCTTAGCCATAATTTGTATTACCGAGTTATTTTAACCAAATCCACCACGAGTATCTAATGCTTTGAGGATTTACACACCAACAACACGCCTTAAAACGCTTTCACATGGCTTAACAACGGCGATAAAAATGGCTAACTCTGCGCTCCGGGTGGAATATGATTAAAATTTCTCAATAATAACAAACACATAACTAAGTATTAAGACTTTTGACTCTCTTACTTCTGAATCAACAATTCCTTAAACAACAACTATAAAGCACAACATAACCAAAATAAGTGAAGAAATTCTCACAAAGCAACTTTATTGATAATCAAAATTGATGACAAGTGGACTTGATGACACTCTCGGGGGCCAACTTGGCTTTGATACCAAAATGGGACGGAAGGGTGGAGGTTAAATGGGAAGAGATAGATGGACTGAATTTTTAGATTGGTTTCCAACTGTTGCCTTGACAAGCAGCTGGACATGTCTATTTGTAGTATGTTCAAACTGAATTTACATTTCATTACAACATAATTTCGTCTGTGTATACATTTCATTTACTATATGTTGGTAGGCTGTTGCATGTGGTATTATCGCTAGATTCCAGGTGTCTGGATTGAATCGTCAAGACGGCATACGTGTTACGTTTCCGTATTGGTATGGATATACATTGTAGCACTAGTAGAGATCCAAACTTGTTTTTATTGGATAACCTTTTTGATGCATAGTAGCAAGCCGCATTTGTTGACTTTTTCTTTTTCAAAGAACCTTTGAACCGTGGTAAGCTTCTCATCTTCATGAATAGGGATGTCCATGTTTCGTACTTTCTAGATAAAGACGCTTTATGGCAATGGTGGTGATGGAAATTTAGTTAAGTGCACCACGTGACTACGTGGTCTTCTTCTGGAAGCTTTGTGATAAGGATGCAGTAATTATTTCACTGGATAACAAGTGTCAATATCGGAAGCTTTATTCGGGCACGGATTCTTTCATTTATTCATCCTCTTTATCTTCATCTTTATCTTCATCAGTCCAGTTATTATTTTGCATTTCTCCATGAAATAACTGGATTAATGCTTCACGAGACTTTTCAGAAATGTCAAAAGAAATATCTTCATAGGCATTGAGGATTTGATTTAATTCATTATGTCCAGATTTAGAAGGATGCTGTATGACTGTAGTTTGTTCTGCAAGGACGTCAGCAATGCAAACTACTCGCTGACCGTCACACCAAACATATCGATATGTGCTTGCAAATTCAAGATGTCCTCTTAGATTGAGAAATTTTTGATACTGATCAGAGACTGGATCATATTGCTGGAGACGTTGTAGGCTATATGCTCTTGTAGTAACTTCATGAGATTCATACCATTAAGGTGGATAATTAAAAAGAAGATGTTCGTGATCATGTAAAGAAGAACTGCATTTCTTGCAAATTAAATCTCCTTCGTCAAACTGCATGATGCTCCATAATTGATAAGGCTGATAAAACCGTATTTCAGATCTTTCTCCCAAACTTGATGAAATTGTGATAAGAAGCTGTCTGTTTGTGACTCCAAGACTGTGAAGGGCATGGCGCACAATTGCAGGGAGCTGCTATATTAATTCAAAATCATCTCTGGATAAAGAAAATCTTTGGACTAGGCCTTGCTCGATATAAGAGATGTCTACTGCATGTGATGGTAGGAACAACTTGGGAAAACCAGTTGCCCAGCTGATATATTGCGCTTTGAACATTAAGCACTCCTTAATCTAACAAGAAAGAGTTTTTTCTCTTATCCTTGCAGCAGGATCATCTGGAAGAGTTGTGTTAACTTTTTCCAGGAGGTTGATTCTGGATGTTTTTTCATCAGCATAAATAGATAATAGTGCTCTTTGATGGATGTTATGACACATTAGAATTTGGGTTCCTTAATCCTTGATATGGGTTACAATTTTGGATAAGGTTTTTCTAGTATTTTTTCTTTTATTGGAAAGGATAGCACTCCAATGAGCATTGATAAGTTCTTGAGAGGTGATGGATACTCCTGGATTGAAAAAATGAATGGATATTTGTTGGGATGTTGGTCTGGAGGAAGAGCTGGATTCAAGAAGAGCGGCTTTGCTTTTGTTAGAGCTTGATGCCATAATGACAAAGGAACCCTGGATAAGAATGTGAACTAAAACTGAAAATCTGGATTACATGGCAAAATGTGAAACGAAATCATCAGAGGGATGATGTATTTTATTTGAGACTAGATTTAATTATTCAAATTCAAAAATTAATTCTTTATTATTTATGATAGTTTTAAGGCCTGTAGAATCAATTTGAAAAGGCTGTAACATTTGTAGAAAAGGATTTCCAAGGATAACATCATTGTTTAAATCCTTTCCTAGAAAGAAATTTGTCTTTATGTGTATTTCATTTTTACAGACATAAACATCATTTAATTTGTATTTGATAAGGAGTTTTTTATTCGCCGTAGCTAGATTGAGTTTATTTTTTGTTTTTAGATAATATTTTCTCGGGATTAATCCTTCCCTTATGACATTGACATCTGTGCCACTATCAAGTAAGCACAGGATCTTAATAGAGAATTTCTTTATCTGAATTGTGACTTAGGTTTTCCATTTTTGAAATGGATTTCTTGATAAAGAATTTATGAAATTTTTTAAGCTGTCATCAAAGTTTTCTTGATTTTCAATGTCATTATAGTCTTCGTCATTTTCAATTTTTCCATTATTTTCTTGATAAGTTTTTAGTACGTGAAATTCAAGATTCTCAACTCTTTGTTTGAGGTCTTGAAGTTCAATTAAGTTTTGTTTTAAGAAATTTATTTCTTGCCTTTGATTATTAATTTCTTTATGAAGGTCTGGAATTGTCAGGTGAGGAGGAACTTTTTGTTCTCTTAATCTGTCTAAAACAGTTTTAATACTAAATTGTTCAGGTAAAGTATGTATTGTAGCTTTTCCTTTTTTATTGCCTTTATTTATAGTCTGGATTTTTTCAAAATACTTATTTTTTAATTCTTCATCTTTAAGATCTTTAAACATTTCCAATACCAATTCTTCTGGGGCAGAGAGCATGTTTAAGGATAAAGAAGAAGAGGCAAATTCATACTGAATTTCACTATCAAATATTTTGCAATGACATGTATCAGAAGAATTGTCTTTATCTGATGTTACTGAGGATCCTTTTAGAATAGTTTTTAATTCTTTTTCGGTTTTAACCTTTAATTATGGGTAATCAGGGGCTATATGTCCTTTTTCTTTGCAATTATAGCACTGTATTTCTTTATGGTAAGAAGAAGATGGTTTTTCTTTTGTAAGAGATTTGTTTGTGTCTTTATAAGGATTGCGATGAATGGATTTTTTTATGATATCTTCGTGAGGGCATATAATATCGTGGTGTTGCAAATTGTTTAGATTTTTTTTGTTGGTAATTTCTTTTTAAATTGTTCTTTTTCTTTTGGCTCAAAGGACTAATTAATGGCTCCATGCCAAATTGATAACAAAAATCACCAAGTTCATATTTACGTATTCTTTTTTTATTTTCAATTTGCCGTTTGAGTTTGATTTCATTACATAATGAAAATCCAACTTTATTAATTTTTTGGATTAAATCTCCATATGTATACATAGCATAATTCAAATTTCCATAATTTTCGGATATCAATTCCCCTCTAACCTTTTCTGCAAAAAGTTTAGGAAGACCTGATATAAATTTTTCCTTCCAGAATTCTGAATTGCTTGAATTAATTGTATAAAGTTTTGATAAGAAAACATCTTTATACCAACGAAAATCAGATAATGTTGGGCATGATAAATTAATTAATTGAGTTTTTAATTTTTCTTCTACATTCATATAATTTCCAACAAAATGTTCAATTATATTGCTAATAAGCATATAAACGGAATCAGGGATCATTTGTCCTTGAGGGGTAATGATAGGATTTCCGGATGGATCTCTTTTTATGGCATTTAGAATAGCTTGTCTTTCTATATCTGATAAATATTTTTCCCACCAGCCATTTAATTGTCCAGTAAATCTAAGGACAACTGCATTTGCTGCATGTTTGTGATCATTACTGGCAGCTATGATTGTAGAAGCATATATCATCATTTGCTGGCATACTTAGATGATTTGATATTCAGATAATCCGTCTACACTCCATTCATATATTGATGAGCTTTCAAATTTAAGACCATTTAAAGTAGCTTGTTCTTCGAATTGAAGATCAACTGGAGTCGGTCGTGGATAATAATTTCTTGTTTTAGCTGTGGTAACAATTGGTTTCTGTCTTTTAAATATTTTCTTAAGTTGTAGAGAGTCTTTATGGTTTTGATCATCTTGATGGTTTTGATGGTTTTGATCATCTTTATGTTCTTCTTGAGAATTTTCTTCAGAATCTATGGCTTCGGAATCGGAGCCAGAATTAGAATTTTTTGAAGTTGAGCCTAAAACATTTATAGATTTTTCAGCTTTTTGATCTTTATTTTCCTGAAGTTTTATGTTAGTAAAACTGTGTGATAATTGATTAATGAGTTCATCAGAAAATTTTAAAGGTTTCTTTTCTAACTTTATATCCCTTAGGATTTCACCCTGAAAACCTGAAGTTTGTGTCTTAATTACTTTTTGAGAAGAGGATGCTTCATGGATTTTGAAAATAGTTTCCACTTTATCTTCAATTCTATTGGTTTGTTGACCAATAGTATGAAGGTTGATATTTGTATAATTATTTTGTTCTAGAACATGACATAAATTTGATTTGTAAACAAAGTCAGACTTACCTTTATCTCCTTGGATTTTTGCCACAACTTTTATGGGTACGGCTAAAGTATCTTTATAAGTGATTTGATGTAGAGGAGGATGTATAGATTCTTCAGTTCTTTGGGGAGAAGAACTGGTTGAAGCTATAATCCATGATGAACTTAATTTTGTTATCATATTTATGGATAAATCTTCAATATTATATCTTTTCTTCATGGCTAATTTAAGCCAATCAAAGAAATAAATGTTTCTTTCATTATCACACATATATTTATACCACTTTTCTTTTAAGAAGTCTTTATATTCTGTAGAAATATATTTAAAGAAGGATTTTGTCAAAGGATGAGCGGCTAAGTTCTTTTTTAACATTTCTTTATCAATTTCAAAACTTTCAATAACATTTATATTGAAATCAGTTTCTGAGGGATTGTATGTATGAGATGGAGAAGCTTGATAAGAAGGATAAACAAGTCCTGTAGGCCTCAAATTTATATGAGGTGGTTCCTATATGGAAGCTCCTACAACAGAAGGAGGATGAGAATAAGACTTTTTAGAAGGTTGATAAATGGTAGGAGTTGTATTTCGAAAATCTGTTTGGAAATTTATTTCAACGCTTCCATCTTCATGTTCAATTATGTTTTCAATGTCTTGATTTTCTTTAGGATTTTCTAGTTGAGCATTTTTTAAAAGCCATTTACCGGATAAATTAATATCATTCCATTGGATGAGTTTGGGAATATTAACTTTATTTTCTAAATTGGTTCGGAATAAGGTAGTCATACCTCTGGTTTGATTAGAATAGGCTATGCTTGGAACAACTGAATTCATGAGTTTATAATAAACTCTATAAACGAGGGCAAGATTTTGATTATGAGGATTCATAACAAAACCTTTTGTCTGGATGGCTAAAGTGAGGGCTTCATGTGCACCTGGATCTGTAAGAGAAACAGAGAAATTGGGAAAACAGTTGAAGAAAGTAGGGCCATTAACCAAACTTGATTCAACCATTCCTATTAATGAATCACCGAATTTTTTATGTCTTGTATCTTGAACATACATGAGAGCTTCTGTTCTCAGTCCAAGTCTTGTTAGAGGCTTTAGAGCAACTTGCACCAAGCCAAAATGGATATAATTATATGTTTTAGCATATTCTTGTATTTCTTGGGGCTTAATTAAAGAAAGATGCTGAATATGGCTAGTAATGGATTCAGTTCGTTCAATAGTTTTTATTTTATAACTTGATTTTAATTGAAAATTTCCCATTTTATAAACTTCATGTTTTTGAATAGTTGGAATTGTCCAGTCACAAATAACTTGATCTAAATCATCATAGCTAATTTCTTCACTATTTTTAATAGACATGGAAGATAAGGAATTTGATGATGAGGAAGAAGAAAGTACAAGCTTCTTAATAAGCTTAGCCATAATTTGTATTACCGAGTTATTTTAACCAAATCCACTACGAGTATCTAACGCTTTGAGGATTTACACACCAACAACACGCCTTAAAACGCCTTCACACGGCTCAACAACGGTGATAACAATGGCTACCTCTGCGCTCCGGGCGGAATATGATTAAAATTTCTCAATAATAACAAACACACAACTAAGTATTAAGACTTTTGACTCTCTCACTTCTAAATCAGCAATTCCTTAAACAGCAACAGTAAAGCATAACCAAAATAAGTGAAGAAATACTCAGAAATCAACTTTATTGATAATCAAAACTGATTACAAGTGGACTTGTGCCATAAATATGATAACAAAATTAAGTTAATCATGGATTATAGCTTCAACCAGTTCTTCTCCCCAAAGAACTGAAGAGTCTATACATCCTCCTCTACATCAAATCATTTATAAAGATACTTCAGCAGTAACCATAAAAGTTGTGGCAAAAATCCAAGGAGATAAAGGTAAATCTGACTTTGTTTACAAATCAGACTTATGTCATGTTTTAGAACAAAAATAATTATACAAATATCAACCTTCATACTATTGGTCAACAAACCAATAGAATTGAAAATAAAGTGGAAACTACTTTCAAAATCCATGAAGCATCCTCTTCTCAAAAAGTAATTATGACATAAACTTTAGGTTTTCAGGGTGAAATCCTAAGGGATATAAAGTTAGAAAAGAAACCTTTAAAATTTTCTGATGAACTCATTAATCAATTATCACACAGTTTTACTAACATAAAACTTCAAGAAAATAAAGATCAAAAAGCTGAAAATTCTATAAATGTTTTAGGCTCAACTTCAAAAAATTCTAATTCTAGCTTCGATTCCGAAGCCATAGATTCTGAAGAAAATTCTCAAGAAGAACATCAAGATGATCAAAACCATCAAGACTCTCGACAACTCAATAAAATATTTAAAAGACAAAAACCAATTGTTACTACAGCTAAAACAAAAAATTATTATCCACGACTGACTCCAGTTGATCTTCAATTCGAAGAACAAGCTACTTTAAATGGTCTTAAATTTGAAAGCTCATCAATATATGAATGGAGTGTAGACGGATTATCTGAATATCAAATCATCCAAGTATGCTTGCAAATGATGATATATGCTTCTACTATCATAGCTGCCGGTAATGATCACAAACATGCAGCAAATGCAGTTGTCCTTGATTTACTGGACAATTAAATGGCTGGTGGGAAAAATGTTTATCGGATATAGAAGGACAAGCTATTCTAAATGCAGTAAAAAGAGATCCATCCGGAAATCCTCTCATTACCCCTCAATGACAAATGATCCCTGATTCCGTTTATGTGCTTATTAGCAATATAATTAAACATTTTGTTGGAAATTATATGAATGTAGAAGAAAAATTAAAAACTCAATTAATTAATTTATCATGCCCAACATTATCTGATTTTTGTTGGTATAAAGATGTTTTCTTATCAAAACTTTATACAATTGATTCAAGCAATTCAGAATTCTGGAAAGAAAAATTTATATCAGGACTTCCTAAACTTTTTGCAAAAAAGGTTAGAGAAGAATTGATATCTAAAAACTATGGAAATTTGAGTTATGCCATGTATACATATGGAGATCTAATCCAAAAAATTAATAAAGTTGGCTTTTCATTATGCAATAAGATCAAACTCAAACGGCAAATTGAAAATCAAAAAAGAATCAGTAAATACGAACTTGGTGATTTCTGTTATCAATTTGGTATGGAAACATTAATTAGTCCTTCAAGCCAAAAGAAAAAGCAAAATTTAAATAGAAATTATCAAAAAAGAAAATCTAAACAATTTTCAACACGACGATATTACATGCCCTCAAGAAGATATCATAAAAAATCCTTTCATCGAAATCCTTATAAAGAAACAAACAAATCTTTTACAAAAGAAAAACCATCTTCTTCTTACCATAAACAAAAACAAAAAGAAATACAGTGCTATAATTGCAAAGAAAAAGGCCATATTGCCCCTGATTGCCCACAATTAAAGGTTAAAACCGAAAAGGAGTTAAAAACTATTTTAAAGGGATCCTCAGTAACATCAGATACAGACAATTCCTCTGATACATGTGATTGCAAAATATTTGATAGTGAAATTTAGTATGAATCTGCTTTTTCTTCTTTATCTATAAACATGCTCTCTGCTCCTGAAGAATTAGTACTAGAAATGTTTAAAGATCTTAAAGATGAAGAATTAGAAAATAAATATTTCGAAAAAATCCAGACATAAATAAAGGCAATAAAAACGGAAAAGCTACTATACATACTTTGCCTGAACAATTTAGTATTAAAACTGTTTTAGACAAATTAAGAGAACAAAATGTTCCTCCTCACCTAACAATTCCAGACCTTCATAAAGAATTAATAATCAAAGGCAAGAAATAAATTTCTTAAAACAAAACTTAATTTAACTTCAAGACCTCAAACAAAGAGTTGAGAATCTTGAATTTCACATACTAAAAACTTATCAAGAAAATAATGGAAAAATTGAAAATGACGAAGACTATAATGACATTGAAAATCAAGAAAACTTTAATGACATTTTAAAAATTTTCATAAATTCTTTATCCAGAAATCCATTTCAAAAATGGAAAACCCAAGTCACAATTCAGATCAAAAAATTTTCTATTAAGACCCTGTGCTTACTTGATAGTGGCGCAGATGTCAATGTCATAAGGGAAGGATTAATCTCGAGAAAATATTATCTAAAAATAAAAAATAAACTCATTCTAGCTACGGCTAATAAAAAGCTCCTTATCAAAGATAAATTAAATGATGTTTATTTCTGTAAAAACGAAATACACATAAAGACAAATTTCTTTCTAGGAAAGGATTTAAACAATGATGTTATCCTTGGAAATCCTTTTCTATAAATGTTACAGCCTTTTCAAATTGATTCTACAGGCCTTAAAACTGTCATAAATAATAAAGAATTAATTTTTGAATTTGAATAATTAAAATTTGAATAATTAAATCCAGTCTCAAATAAAATAAATCATCCCTCTGACTACTTCATTTCAAATATTGCCATGTAATCTAGATTTTCAGTTCACATTCTTCTCCAAGGTTCGTTTGTCATTATGGCATCAAGTTCTTGCAAAAGCAAAGCGCCTCTTCATGAATCCAGCTCTTCCTCCATACCAACATCCCAACAAATGACCATTCCTTTTTTTAATCCAGGATTATCCATCACTTCTCAAGAACTTATCATTGCTCATTAGAGTGCTATCCTTTCCAATAAAAGAAAAAATACTAGAAAAACCTTATCGAAAATTATAACCCATATCAAGGATTTAGAAACTCAAATTCTAATGTATCATAACATCCATCAAAGAGCACTGTTATCCACTTATGCTGATGAAAAAACATCCAGAATCAACCTCCTAGAAAAGGTTAACACAACCCTTCCAAATGATATTGCTGCAAGAATAAGAGAAAAAACTCTTTCTTGTCAGATCAAGGAGCACTTAATGTTCAAAGCGCAATTTATCAGCTGGGCAACTGGCTTTCCCAATTGTTCCTGCCATCACATGCAGTAGACATTTCTTATATCGAGCAAGGCTTAGTCCAAAGATTTTCTTTATCCAAAGATGATTTTGAATTAATACAGCAACTCCCTGCAATCGTGTGCCACGCCCTTCGCAGCCTTGGAGCCCCAAATAGACAACTTCTTATCACAATTTCATCAAGCTTGGGAGAAAGATCTGAAATCCGATTTTATCAACCTTTTCAATTATGGAGCATCATGAATCTTGAAGAAGGAGATTTAATTTGCAAGAAATGCAGTTCTTCTTTAAATGATCACGAACATCTCCTTTTTAATTATCCACCTCAATGGTATGAATCTTATGAAGTTGCTACAAGAGAATATAGCTTAGAGCGTCTCCAGCATTATGATCCAGCCTCTGATCAATATCAAAGATTTCTCAATTTAAGAGGACATCTCGAATTTGTAAGCACATATAGATATGTCTGGTGTGATGGTCGGAGAGTAGTTTGCATTGCTGACGACCTTGCAGAACAAACTACAGTTATACAGCATCCTTCTAAATCTGGACATAATGAATTACATCAAATCCTCAATGCCTATGATGATATTTCTTTTGACATTTCTGAAAAATCTCGTGAAGAATTAGCCCAGTTATTTCATGGAGAAATGCAAAATAATAACTGGACTGATGAAGACAAAGATGAAAATAAAGACAATGAATAAATGAAAGAATCCTTGATATGGACACCTGTTATCCAGTGAAATAATTACTGCATCCTTATCAACCCTCTAAAAAGTCTTATACTCATCCTCCTTCTGTTGTAGGAGCTTCCATACATGAACCACCTCATATAAATTTGAGGCCTACAGGACTTGTTTATCCTTCTTATCAAGTTTCTCCATCTCATACATACAATCCCTCAGAAGCTAATTTCAATATAAATGTTATTGAAAGTTTTGAAATTGATAAAGAAATGTTAAAAAAGAGTTTAGCCGCTCATCCTTTGACAAAAGCTTTCTTTAAAAATATTTCTCCAGAACATAAAGACTTCTTAAAAGAAAAGTGGTATAAATATATGTGTGATAATGAAAGAAACATTTATTTCTTTGATTGGCTTAAATTAGCCATGAAGAAAAGATATAATATTGAAGATTTATCCATAACTATGATAATAAAATTAAGTTCATCATGGATTATAGCTTCAACCAGTTCTTCTCCCCAAAGAACTGAAGAATCTATACATCCACCCCTACATCAAATTATTTATAACGACACCTCAGCCGTACCCATAAACGATGTTGCAAACATCCAAAGAGATAATGATGAATCTTATCTAATTGATAAATCTTATTTCAATCACAATCACATCTCAAAGCAAAATAATAATACAAATTCCTCATTTCTGCATGCTAACAATTATTCTTCTCCTTTGTTCTCCTTAAACGTTCTTTCAGCCCAAGAAGATATGATTTTAGAAATGTTTAAAGACCTTAAAGAAGAAAGATTAAAAACTAAATATTTTGCTAAAATACAGAAAATATCCAAAGAAGATCAAAAAGAAAAATCTTCTAGTCCGAGTGTATCTAGACAGCCCAACATAAGAAAGCAAAAAGCTTTTTCTCATCATATATCTTTACAAGATATTTGTAAAGAAATTAATAATCAAAAACAAGAATTAAAAGAATTAAAACAAAACTTAAATGAATTTCAACAACTGAAACAACATTTTGAACATCTCGAATTTCAAAAAGATAAAGATAATATAGGGCAACAAGAAACCTTTTAAGAAAAGTTTGTAAATTTGTTAACAAAAAATCCACTTCAACTATGGAAAACTCAAGTTACAATTAAGATAAAAAACTTCTCTATTAAAGCACTCTGCTTACTAGATAGTGGCGCAGATGTTAATTTACTCAGAGAAGGATTAATCCCAACAAAATATTATAACAAAACCAAAAATAAACTTAGCCTAGCAACTGCTAATAATAAACTTCATATTCACTATAAAGTAAATAATGTCCGTGTTTGTAAAAATGGGACGTGTATAACAACCAATTGTCTTTTAGGAAAGAATTTAAATAATGATGTTATCCTTGGAAATCCCTTTCTACAACTTCTACAGCCTTTTCAAATTAATTCGTCAGGCCTTAAAACTATAAAAGACAATAAAGAATTAATTTTTGATTTTGTTGAGTCAACTCCCATGCGACATAACAATCTTATCCAAAATCAAATCTCCTATAAAGAAAAACAAATTGCCTATCTTCAAGAAGATCTAAATTCTCTAAGAATAGAATAAGGATTACAAAAACAAGAATTTCAAACTGATTTAATCCAATTTAAAAAATCTCTTGAAAAAGAATGTTGTTCTGACCTTCCTTTTGCATTCTGGCACAGGACACACCACACTATTTCTCTTCCATATATTGATAATTTTGGTGAATCCCAAATTCCCACCAAAGCCCAGCCTATTCAAATGAATAAAGATCTTGTCCAATTATGTACAAAAGAAATCAATGATCTTCTTGATAAAAAGCTTATTCAAAAATCACAATCCCCTTGGAGTTGTGCTGCTTTTTATGTAAATAAAGCGCCTGAACAAGAACGCGGTGCTCCCCGTCTTGTTATCAATTATAAGCCACTAAATAAAGTCTTAAAATCCATAAGATATCCAGTTCCAAATAAAACTGATCTAATCAATCGCCTAGCTGGTGCCTTCCTTTTTTCTAAATTTGATCTTAAATCCGGATTTTGGCAAATTCAAATTGCCCCTGAAGATAGATATAAAACTGCTTTTACAGTCCCATTTGGTCATTATGAATGGAACGTCATGCCATTTGGCTTGAAAAATGCTCCTTCAAAATTTCAAAGAATTATGAATGATATTTTTAATCCATATCAAGATTTTACACTCGTCTATCTTGATGACATCCTTGTGTTTTCAAAATCTATTTGTGACCATTGGAAGCATTTAAATATTTTCAAGAAGGTTATTATAAAAAATGGACTCGTTCTATCTCAAAAGAAAATGAAGCTTTTTCAAACAGAAATTCAATTTCTTGGTTTTATAATTAAAATAGGAACTATTTCTCCAGTTCAATGAGTTATTAAGTTTGCCTTTTAATTTCCTGATAAAATCCTCAATAAAGAACAATTACAATGTTTTCTTGGATGCCTTAATTACATCTCTGATTTTTATAAAGATCTTGCCAAGGAAAGAAAATTATTACAACTCCGTTTAGTAAAAAATCAGGTAGAATGGTCACCTGCCCATGCAAAAGCTGTCCAAACTATCAAGCAAAAAGTCCAAAATTTACCTTGTTTAACTATCCCTCATCCAGATTTATTAAAAATAGTTCAAACCGACGTCTCTGACGTAGGTTTTGGTGGAATTCTCCTCCAACAAAATGCTCTTGGAACAGAAGAAATCATTCGTTTCACTTCTGGAACATGGACATCCACACAACAGAATTATTCAACTATTAAAAAAGAAATCCACTCTATAGTAAACAGTATAATGAAGTTCCAAAGTGATTTATTAAATAAAAAATTCTTATTAAGAATAGATTGTAAATCTTCTAAAGAAACTTTAGAAAAATATGTTAAAAATCTTGCTGCTAAGCAAATCTTTGTTCGCTGGCAAGCTTTATTAGCTATATTTGATTTTGACATTGAGTATATTGCAGGCCAAAATAATTCCCTTCCTGACTTTTTATCTCGTGAGTTTTTACAGGGACAAAAGAATGAGGCCTCAGCAGATTAGACCTTTTAGCTCCCCTACTGATAAAGCTTATCCACCTATATCCAGAAAACCCAGTGGCAATTATCTTGAAAGATGGGGAGCATGTTAGTTTTTGTGGACTCAATCCATCAGTTGATGTAATAAATTGATTAATTTCTTTATTTATCAATAAAATCATGCTTTACTTTCATGAGATGAATGTTATTTTACTACTTTATGCACATGACCAATACGTATGACATAATGGTTCATGAGTTGAACCGGGTCCCATTAGTATATTAGATGTGATATATGTGCATGGATGAGATCCACACGCGGGAGATATATGTCACAAATCTTATACTTAAATAGCTTCACAACCAGTAATGAGACTGGGCATCTCATTTGATAAGGTTGCAGCACTTTGATCACTATGAGATAGTGTGATTTGTCTCGATCATCAGAATGTAAGATTCTGGATCAATAGTGCCGGTACATTGGATGTATTGAAGGACCATGAGATGCACCTTATGGTATTCCGTCTCAATAATAAGGTATGCTTTCATAATTCCCTAGCAATAGGCCCTCAATCCTGAGACATTGACGAACTCAAGTTTCTATCTATTCATTTGCTTTGAGTCACCAATGAGTGAGGCCGACTATAGGTTAACACCTCGGTGTCTTGGGTATATGGTAGTAGAACTGTGGGAACGTTGAATGATCAAGATGGAATCTATCTCTATTATCCCCTTGTGCCAATTAATGGATTTGTCATTAGTAAGTGTGCACCCATCTCAATTAAGAGTTAATTGGATGGTACTGATGATTACTGTGATTAATTGGGGCTCAAGGATAATAAGATGTGGAACTTAGATTGGAAGAGACGGATTTATTCCAATTGATCCACGGATATTGATAAAGGGGCCTACTTGTGGTAATTGGGAGGTTTAGGGTCTTCATTGTAATTTATTCCTAAGACTGGAGTGCAATTGCATTTATATAGTGGTGTTATTTGCAATTAACTGTGGGCCCGGATTGCACATGAGATGTGGGGTCGCGGTGTTCCAGTTGGAGCCAGCTTTCTAAGGAATCCCTAGTGGTCCCCACGCTAGCCCAAGATATTGGAAAACACTAATCCGACTTGGACTCTAGAAATAAGAGTTTAGAAAGGAGAAAGTTGCTAATTGCTTTGGAAGTAAGACTTCTATTTCAATTAGACAAGGGAGAGATTTGGAAGTCTATAAAATATCCTTGGACGTCCAAAAGAGTTCCTCTCACGCCCAAAAACCCTTTCGTGCAAGAGTTGCGCGAGTTACTCTCCTCTCCTTTCTTCTAGTTCCTTGGAGTCTCGAGTTGGGATTTTCTCCTGAAGATTCCACCGTTCTTCTTGAGAAAAGAAATCCAATTCGGGGGTCATAGCGTGGAAGGCTAAGAGGTCTTGAAGAAGTCCATTAGAGCACTGCGGGTCTCCAAAGGTATGATCTACTTCTTGCATGTTGTAGGTTATTTTGGATGCTTAGTGCTGGTAGAATTTTACTGTACATGGTCACGAGATTGAGGGTAACGCATCCTGGATTGGGTTTTGGTCTTATGGATAGTTGATCCCTGTGTCAAGTGGATCAAAAGTTTTGAAAATCTATCCACGAGACCCACCTACTTCCAACAGAGCAACCTATAATTCTAATATTCCTCAATTTCAAAACCCATCAAGCTCTACATCCAGAAAACCTCAAGCGTCTCAAAACCAATATTTTATCCCAAAACCACCATTAAGAATGTTTACTTTAGATGACACATTTTATACAGAAACCTTTCCTATGGAACATATTATCCAGACCCTATTTGCTCCCGACCATTTCTTTTTTCAACCCCTTGATTATAAAACATATGAGCAAATCCTTATCCGAACTGGCAGCTGCACTATAGACCATACTGATGGTTCTAAAAACTCATATTTAAATGCTTTACCATCCCATATTAACATCCTATATTCAAAAATTAAGATTATCTATATCCTCTCAGCAGACGATTGGGGACAACCTCTTCATATGCCTCAAAGAATTGATTTAGACCTCATCTTTAATTATTATGACTATATTTCCGCTTGGGAAGCCATTCTCTGTTATCAAAATCCATCCTTCTAGCATTCCTCGTTTATTCGGTTTAAATCCAACTTCCATAAAATACCTATGTGGTTTTTTACACAATTTTGGATACCATATGGAGCCACTAAAGATCTCCTTCCTCAAGCTCTTCTTCCTATTTATGAATTCTATTCTGTAGCATATAAAGCCACTCTCAAAACAGAAGAAAAAAGCCCCTATCAATATTTAAAGCTAGCAACAGAACCTTATGTCACCATGCAATTCTATTGCAAGCATGAAATCCCATGGATCCTGAAATGGAATTTTTATAAAGAAATGGACTTCAGCCCACCGGTTCTATCTAGAGTCATGTATATCAAATTCTGGCATCAATTTGATTATACAACAATCCTACAGTAATGTTCTGCTGATCAAGCTCTAAAGCGTTCCTTTTCAGAAATTCTCAGAACTCCTGAAAAAGAAAAAGAAAGGCTTCCTCTATCCAGTATTCCAGACAAACAAATGAAATCATGTTCAGCCTCTTCTCCTGCTTTTCTTGCAGCGGCGGATCTACTTCAGCTCAAAAAAGATCTCCAAAAGGAGATTATGGAACAAATACAGAAAGAAAGATCCTCTGAAAACTCGCCATTAAGCTTCGGTCACCAGCTACATCATTTCTGGGCTGATGATAATCCCTTTGAAACTATTGCTCCTAAAGCAGATACCGATGCAGAAGAGATAAAAAGTGATAATGAAGGATTCATCTCTATCCAAAGAAAAGGGAAAAAATAAGTCTCGACAAGACATCCGCCTTATCAAGCCACTCAATTTTCCACAAAGTATCCTATACAGACTAACGTGATCTTGTTTATCAGCGCTATTCCCCACTCCGGAAAGCATCACCAAAAGAACTGTCGCCATAAAGAACATGATATCATCCAAGTACAGCAACCATGTGCTCCCTTTGGTTCTTATCGGCAACTTTTCCTACGGACTTCATAAAACCTCTTTGAATTAAAAATCAAGAAAAAAGTACAACCGAGCAAAGTACAAAGCCTACAAATAGGCTATCCCACATACAAGCTTTCGATAAAGTGGGAACACGTCCTCCAGCGACACGTATCACGTCCTCCAGCGACATGTATAACGCAAGATTCACGCATGCTCCTAAACAATGCAAAATTCGTTAGTTACAGATAAATAACCAGCGCCAGAGCCACGTGCAACATTCACAGATACAGTAAATGAAATGTAAATACTAATGAAATCCAGTTGCCATGAAATGTAAATGCAGTGTGTAATTACTATAAATAGGCATGTCCAGCTGCTTGTCAAAACAACAGTTAGAAACCAGTACTATCCAAAAATTCAGTCCATCCATCTCTTCCCATACACCCTCCACCCTTCCATCCCATTTTGGTATTAGAGCCAAGTTGGCCCCCAGGAGTGTGTCATCAAGTCCACTTGTAATCCGTTTTGATTATCAATAAAGTTGTTTTGTGAGTATTTCTTCACTTATTTTTGTTATGTTGTGTTTTATTGTTGTTGTTTAAGGAATTGCTGATTCTGAAGTAAGAGAGTCAAAAGTCTTAATACTTAGTTGTGTGTTTGTTATTATTGAGAAATTTTAATCATATTCTGCCCAGAGCGCAGAGGTAGCCATTGTTATCGCCGTTGTTAAGCCGTGTGAAGGCATTTTAAGGCATGTTGTTGGTTTGTAAATCCTCAAAGCGTTAGATACTCGTGGTGGATTTGGTTAAAATAACTCAGTAATACAAATTATGGCTAAGCTTATTAAGAAGTTTGTACTTTCTTCTTCCTCATCATCAAATTCCTTATCTTCCATGTCTATTAAAAATAGTGAAGAAATTAGCTATGATGATTTAGATCAAGTTATTTGTGACTGGACAATTCCAACTATTCAAAAACATGAAGTTCATAAAATGGGAAGTTTTCAATTAAAATCAAGTTATAAAATAAAAACTATTGAACGAACTGAATCCATTACTAGCAATATTCAGCATCTTTCTTTAATTAAGCCCCAAGAAAAACAAGAATATGCTAAAACATATAATTATATCCATTTTGGCTTGGTGCAAGTTGCTCTAAAGCCTCTAACAAGACTTGGACTGAGAACAGAAGCTCTCATGTATGTTCAAGATATAAGACATAAAAAATTCAGTGATTCATTAATAGAAATGGTTAAATCAAGTTTGGCTAATGGCCCTACTTTCTTAAACTGTTTTCCCAATTTCTCTATTTCTCTTACAGATCCAGGTGCACATGAAGCCCTCACTTTAGCCATCCAGACAAAAGGTTTTATTTTGAATCCTCATAATCAAAATCTTGCCCTCGTTTATAGAGTTTATTATAAACTCATGATTCAGTTGTTCCAGGCATAGCCTATTCTAATCAAACCAGAGGTATGACTACCTTATTCCAAACCAATTTAAAAACTAAAGTTAATATTCCTAAACTTATCCAATGGAATGATGTTAATTTATAAGGTAAATGGCTTTTAGAAAATGCTCAACCAGAAAAATCTAAAGAAAATCAAGACATTGAAAACATAATTGAACATGAAGATGGAAGTGTTGAAATAAATTTCCAAACAGATTTTCGAAATACAACTCCTACAGTTTATCAGAACAATTTAAAAAGGAATTACCAACAAAAAAAAATCTAAATAATTTGCAACACCACGATATTATATGCCCTCACGAAGATATCATAAAAAATCCTTTCATCGCAATCCTTATAAAGAAACAAACAAATCTTTTACAAACGAAAAACCATCTTCTTCTTACCATAAACAAAAACAAAAAGAAATACAGTGCTATAATTGCAAAGAAAAAGGCCATATAGCCCCTGATTGCCCACAATTAAAGGTTAAAACCGAAAATGGGACGGACGGGTGGAGGGTGTATGGGAAGAGACGGACTTAATTTTTGGACTAGGCCTTGCTCGATATAAGAGATGTCTACTGCATGTGATGGTAAGAACAACTTGGGAAAACCAGTTGCCCAGCTGATATATTGCGCTTTGAACATTACGCACTCCTTGATCTGACAAGAAAGAGTTTTTTCTCTTATCCTTGCAGCAAGATCATATGGAAGGGTTGTGTTAACCTTTTTCAGGAGGTTGATTCTGGATGTATTTTCATCAGCATAAATAGATAACAGTGCTCTTTGATGGATGTTATGACACATTAGAATTTGGGTTTCTAAATCCTTGATATGGGTTACAATTTTGGATAAGGTTTTTCTAGTATTTTTTCTTTTATTGGAAAGGATAGCACTCCAATGAGTATTGATAAGTTCTTGAGAGGTGATGGATACTCCTGGATTGAAAAAAGAAATGGATATTTGTTGGGATGTTGGTCTGGAGGAAGAGCTGGATTCAAGAAGAGGGGCTTTGCTTTTGTTAAAGCTTGATGCCATAATGACAAAGGAACCTTGGATAAGAATGTGAACTAAAACTGAAAATCTGGATTACATGGCAAAATTTGAAATGAAGTCATCAGAGGGATGATGTATTTTATTTGAGACTAGATTTGATTATTTAAATTCAAAAATTAATTCTTTATTATTTATGATAGTTTTAAGGCCTGCAGAATCAATTTGAAAAGGCTGTAACATTTGTGGAAAAGGATTTCCAGGGATAACATCATTGTTTAAATCCTTTCCTAGAAAGAAATTTGTCTTTATGTGTATTTCATTTTTACAGACATAAACATCATTTAATTTGTATTTGATAAGGAGTTTTTTATTCGCCGTAGCTAGATTGAGTTTATTTTTTGTTTTTAGATAATATTTTCTCGGGATTAATCCTTCCCTTACGACATTGACATCTACGCCACTATCAAGTAAGCACAGGGTCTTAATAGAGAATTTTTTGATCTGAATTGTGACTTAGGTCTTCCATTTTTGAAATGGATTTCTGGATAAAGAATTTATGAAAATTTTTAAACTGTCGTCAAAGTTTTCTTGATTTTCAATGTCATTATAGTCTTCGTCATTTTCAATTTTTCCAATATTTTCTTGATAAGTTTTTAGTATGTGAAATTCAAGATTCTCAACTCTTTGTTTAAGGTCTTGAAGTTCAATTAAGTTTTGTTTTAAGAAATTTATTTCTTGCCTTTGATTATTAATTTCTTTATGAACGTCTGGAATTGTCAGGTGAGGAGGAACATTTTGTTCTCTTAATCTGTCTAAAACAGTTTTAATACTAAATTGTTTAGGTAAAGTATGTACTGTAGCTTTTCCTTTTTTATTGCCTTTATTTATAGTCTGGATTTTTTCAAAATATTTATTTTTTAATTCTTCTTCATTAAGATCTTTAAACATTTCTAATACCAATTCTTCTAGGGTAGAGATCATGTTTAAGGATAAAGAAGAAGAGGCAGATTCATACTGAATTTCACTATCAAATATTTTGCAATGACATGTATCAGAAAAATTGTCTGTATCTGATGTTGCTGAGGATCCTTTTAAAATAGTTTTTAATTCTTTTTTAGACCCAAAAGCCAACAAAAGTGGCTAAAGCCAACATCAAAAGCTCCTTTTGTATAAAATAAATAGTAAAATCTGAAGAAAGTACAAGATATGGGACAATTATCAAGTATGAAGACAAAAACATTTCATCTCCGATGCTAACAAGTATGAAGACAAAAACATTTCATCTCCGATGCTAATGCGAAAACACGTGTCAAAAGCTCGTAAAGATATACTTTAAGATCATGCCACATGCAGTACCGTGGATATTCTACAGCAGACAAAGAGAATCACGCAAGCAGCCCTACAGTATCGAACATTAAATTCAGCGTAAGCATGAATAGCAAATGAAATGTAAATGCAAAAGCAATCCAAGTGAAATGAAATGTAAATTCAGATTAGAGTTACTATAAATAGACACATCTGGCTATGTGTAAATCCAACAGTTGGAAACCAGTCCTATCCAAAATCCAGTCCATCTCTTCTCATACACCCTCCGCCCTTCCATCCCATTTTGGTATCAGAGCCAAGTTGGCCCCTGGGAGTGTGTCATCAAGTCCACTTGTAATCTGTTTTGATAATCAATAAAGTTGCTTTGTGAGTATTTCTTCACTTATTTTGGTTATGTTCTGCTTTACTGTTGTTGTTTAAGAAATTGCTGATTCAGAAGTAAGAGAGTCAAAAGTCTTAATACTTAGTTGTGTTTGTTATTATTGAGAAATTTTAATCATATTCCGCCCGGAGCGCAGAGGTAGCCATTGTTATCGCCGTTGTGAAGCCGTGTGAAGGCGTTTTAAGGCGTGTTGTTGGTGTGTAAATCCTCAAAGCGTTAGATATACGTGCTGGATTTGGTTAAAATAACTCGGTAATACAAATTATGGCTAAGCTTATTAAGAAGCTTGTACTTTCTTCTTCCTCATCATCAAATTCCTTATCTTCCATGTCTATTAAAAATAGTGAAGAAATTAGCTATGATGATTTAGATCAAGTTATTTGTGACTGGACAATTCCAACTGTTCAAAAACATGAAGTTTATAAAATGGGAAGTTCTCAATTAAAATCAAGTTATAAAATAAAAACTATATAGGAACTACCTCATATAAATTTGAGGCCTACAGGACTTGTTTATCCTTCCTATCAAGCTTCTCCATCTGATACATACAATCCTTCAGAATCCGATTTTAACATAAATGTTCTCGAAAGTTTTGAAGTAGATAAAGAAATGTTAAAAAAGAATTTAGCCGCTCATCCTTTGACAAAATCTTTCTTTAAACATATTTCTTCTGACCATAAAGACTTCTTAAAAGAAAAATGGTACAAATATATGTATGATAATGAAAGAAACATTTATTTCTTTGATTGGCTTAAATTAGCCATGAAGAAAAGATATAATATTGAAGATTTATCCATAACTATGATAAAAAAATTAAGTTCTTCAAGGATTATAGCTTCAACCAGTTCTTCTCCCCAAAGAACTGAAGAATCTATACATCCACCCCTACATCAAATCATTTATAAAGACACCTCAGCCGTACCCATAAAAGATGTTGCAAAAATCCAAGGAAATAAAGGAAAATCTGACTTTGTTTACAAATCAGACTTATGTCATATTTTTGAACAAAATAATTATACAAATATCAACCTTCATACTATTGGCCAACAAACCAATAGAATTGAAGATAAAGTAGAAACTATTTTCAAAATCCATGAAGCATCCTCTTCTCAAAAAGTAATTAAGACACAAACTTTAGGTTTTCAGGGTGAAATCATAAGGGATATAAAGTTAGAAAAGAAACCTTTAAAATTTTCTGATGAACTCATTAATCAACTATCACACAGTTTTACTAACATAAAACTTCAAGAAAATAAAGATCAAAAAGCGGAAAAATCTATAAATGTTTTAGGCTTAACTTCTAAAAACTCTAATTCTGGCTCCGATTCCGAAGCCATAGATTCTGAAGAAAATTCTCAAGAGGAACATCAAGATGATCAAAACCGTCAAGAATCTCTTCAACTGAATAAAATATTTAAAAGACAAAAACCAATTGTTACTACAGCTAAAACAAAAAATTATTATCCATGACCAACTCCAGTTGATCTTCAATTCGAAGAACAAGCTACTTTAATTGGTCTTAAATTTGAAAGCTCATCAATATATGAATGGAGTGTAGACGGATTATCTGAATATCAAATCATCCAAGTATGCCAGCCAATGATGATATATGCTGCCTGTAATGATCACAAACATGCAGCAAATGCAGTTGTCCTTGGATTTACTGGACAATTAAATGGCTGGTGGGAAAAATATTTATCAGACGTAAAAAGACAAGCTATTCTAAATGCAGTAAAAAGAGATCCATCCGGAAATCCTATCATTACCCCTCAAGGACAAATGATCCCTGATTTCGTTTATATGCTTATTAGCAATATAATTAAACATTTTGTCGGAAATTATATGAATGCAGAAGAAAAATTAAAAACTCAATTAATTAATTTATCATGCCCAAGATTATCTGATTTTCGTTGGTATAAAGATGTTTTCTTATCAAAACTTTATACAATTGATTCAAGCAATTCAGAATTCTAGAAAGAAAAATTTATATCAGGTCTTTTTAAACTTTTTGCAGAAAAGGTTAGAGAAGAGTTAATATCCGAAAATTATGGAAATTTGAATTATGCTATGTATACAAATGGAGATTTAATCCAAAAAATTAATAAAGTTGGATTTTCATTGTGTAATGAAATCAAACTCAAACGGAAAATTGAAAATCAAAAAAGAATCAGTAAATATGAACTTGGTGATTTCTGTTTTCAATTTGGCATGGAGCCATTAATTAGTCCTTCGAGCCAAAAGAAAAAGAACAATTTAAAAAGAAATTACCAACAAAGAAAATCTAAACAATTTGCAACACCACGATATTATATGCCCTCGGAAGCTATCATAAAAAATCCTTTCATCGCAATCCTTATAAAGAAACAAACAAATCTTTTACAAAAGAAAAACCATCTTTTTCTTACCATAAACAAAAACAAAAAGAAATACAGTGCTATAATTGCAAAGAAAAAGGTCATATAGCCCCTGATTGCCGACAATTAAAGGTTAAAACTGAAAAGGAATTAAAAACTATTTTAAAGGGATCCTCAGTAACATTAGATACAGACAATTCTTCTGATACATGTCATTGCAAAATATTTGATAGTGAAATTTAGTATGAATCCGCTTCTTCTTTTTTATCCGTAAACATGCTCTCTACTCCTGAAGAATTGGCACTAGAAATGTTTAAAGATCTTAAAGATGAAGAATTCAAAAATAAATATTTCAAAAAAATCCTGACTATAAATAAAGGCAATAAAAAAGGAAAAGCTACTATACATACTTTACCTGAACAATTTAGTATTAAAACTGTTTTAGACAGATTAAGAGAAAAAATGTTCCTCCTCACTTGACAATTCTAGACCTTCATAAAGAAATTAATAATCAAAGGCCAGAAATAAATTTCTTAAAACAAAACTTAGTTGAACTTCAAGACCTCAAACAAAGAGTTGAGAATCTTGAATTTCACATACTAAAAACTTATCAAGAAAATAATGGAAAAATTGAAAATGACGAAGACTATAATGACATTGAAAATCAAGAAAGCTTTGATGACAGTTTAAAATTTTTCATCAATTCTTTATCCAGATATCCATTTCAAAAATGGAAAACCCAAGTCACAATTCAGATCAAAAAATTCTCTATTAAGACCCTATGCTTACTTGATAGTGGCGCAGATGTCAATGTCATAAGGGAAGGATTATTCCCAAGAAAATATTATCTAACAACAAAAATAAACTCAATCTAGCTACGGCTAATAAAAAACTCCTTATCAAATACAAATTAACTGATGTTTATGTCTGTAAAAACGAAATACACATAAAAACAAATTTCTTTCTAGGAAAGGATTCAAACAATGATGTTATCCTTGGAAATCCTTTTCTACAAATGTTACAGCCTTTTCAAATTGATTCTACTTGCCTTAAAACTGTCATAAATAATAAAGAATTAATTTTTGAATTTGAATAATTAAATCCAGTCTCAAATAAAGTAAATCATCCCTCTAATGACTTCATTTCAAAATATTGCCATGTAATCCAGATTTTCAGTTCACATTCTTCTCCAGGGTTCCTTTGTCATTATGGCCTCAAGTTCTTGCAAAAGCAAAGCGCCTCTTCACGCCTTAAGTTCTTGCAAAAGCAAAGCGCCTCTTCTTGAATCCAACTCTTCCTCCATACCAACATCCCAACAAATGATCATTCCTTTTTTTAATCCAGGATTATACATCACTTCTCAAGAACTTATCATTGCTCATTGGAGTGCTATCCTTTCCAATAAAAGAAAAAATACTAGAAAAACCTTATCCAAAATTGTAACCCATATCAAGGATTTAGAAACCCAAATTCTAATGTGTCATAACATCCATCAAAGAGCACTGTTATCCACTTATGCTGATGAAAAAACATCCAGAATCAACCTCCTGGAAAAGGTTCACACAACCCTTCCAGATGATATTGCTGCAAGAATAAGAGAAAAAACTCTTTCTTGTCAGATCAAGGAGCACTTAATGTTCAAAGTGCAATTTATCAGCTGGGCAACTGGATTTCCCAAGTTGTTCCTGCCATCACATGCAGTGGACATTTCTTATATTGAGCAAGGCTTAGTCCAAAGATTTTCTTTATCTAGAGATGATTTTGAATTAATATAGCAGCTCCCTGCAATCGTGCGCCACGCCCTACGCAGCCTTGGAGCCACAAACAGACAACTTCTTATCACAATTTCATTAAGCTTGGGAGAAAGATCTGAAATCCGGTTTTATCAATCTTTTTAATTATGGAGCATCATGATTCTTGAAGAAGGAGATTTAATTTGCAAGAAATGCAATTTTTCTTTAAATGATCATGAACATCTCCTTTTTAATTATCCACCTCAATGGTATGAATCTCATGAAGTTGCTACAAGAGAATATAGCTTAGAGCGTCTCCAGCATTATGATCCAGCCTCTGATCAATATCAAAGATTTTTCAATTTAAGAGGACATCTCAAATTTGCAAGCACATTTAGATATGTCTGGTGTGATGGTCGGAGAGTAGTTTGCATTGCTGACGACCTTGCAGAGCAAACTACAGTTATACAGCATCCTTCTAAATCTGGACATAATGAATTACATCAAATCCTCAATGCCGATGAAGATATGTCTTTTGACATTTCTGAAAAATCTCATGAAAAATTAGGCCAGTTATTTCATGGAGAAATGCAGAATAATAACTGGACTGATGAAGACAAAGATGAAGATAAAGATGATGAATAAATGAAAGAATCCTTGATATGGACACCTGTTATCCAGTGAAATAATTACTGCATCTTTATCTTCCAGAATAAAACCACGTAGTCACGGGTGCACTTATCTAAAGTTCCATCGCCACCATTGCCATAAAGCATCTTTATCTATAAAGTACAAAACAAGGACATCCTTATTCATGAAGATAAGAAGCTTACCACGGTTCAAAGGTTCTTATTCAAAGAAAAAGTCAACAATTGCTGCTTGCTCTATGAAGTTATCCAATAACCATTACTGGTGCTAACATGCATATCCATAATCGTACGGAAACGTAACACGTATGCCATTTTGGCCATTCAATTCAGACTCATGGAATCCAGCGCTAGCAACACTACATGCAGTAGCTTCTCAGCATACAATAAATGAAATGTAAAAACATTTGAAATAAAGTTGTAATGAAATGTAAATTAAGTTTGAAATTACTATAAAGAGGCATGTCCAGCTGCTTGTCAAGGCAACAGTTGGAAACCAGTCCAAAAATTCAGTCCATCCATCTCTTCCCATACACCCTCCACCCTTCCATCCCATTTTGGTATCAGAGCCAAGTTAGCCCCCGGGAGTGTGCCATCAAGTCCACTTGTAATCAGTTTTGATTATCAAAAAAGTTGCTTTCTGAGTATTTCTTCACTTATTTTGGTTATGTTGTGCTTTACTGTTGTTATTTAAGGAATTGCTGATTCAAAAGTAAGAAAGTCAGAAGACTTAATACTTAGTTGTGGGTTTGTTATTATTGAGACATTTTAATCATATTCCGCCCGGAGCGCAGAGGTAGCCATTTTTATCACCGTTGTTAAGCCGTGTGAAGGCATTTTAAGGCGTGTTGTTGGTGTGTAAATCCTCAAAGCGTTAGATACTCGTGGTGGATTTGGTTAAAAGAACTCGGTAATACAAATTATGGCTAAGCTTATTAAGAAGCTTGTACTTTCTTCTTCCTCATCATCAAATTCCTTATCTTCCATGTCTATTAAAAATAGTGAAGAAATTAGCTATGATGATTTAGATCAAGTTATTTGTGACTGGACAATTCCAACTGTTCAAAAACATGAAGTTTATAAAATGGGAAGTTTTCAATTAAAATAAATTTATAAAATAAAAACTATACAGGAACCACCTCATATAAATTTGAGGCCTACAGGACTTGTTTATCCTTCCTATCAAGCTTCTCCATCTCATATATACAATCCTTCAGAATCCGATTTTAACATAAATGTTCTTGAAAGTTTTGAAGTAGTTAAAGAAATGTTAAAAAAGAATTTAGCTGCTCATCCTTTGACAAAATCTTTCTTTAAACATATTTCTTCCGAGCATAAAGGCTTCTTAAAAGAAAAATGGTACAAATATATGTATGATAATGAAAGAAACATTTATTTCTTTGATTGGCTTAAATTAGCCAAGAAGAAAAGATATAATATTGAAGATTTATCCATAAATATGTTAAAAAAATTAAGTTCATCATGGATTATAGCTTCAACCAGTTCTTCTCCCCAAAGAACTGAAGAATCTATACATCCACCCCTACATCAAATCATTTATAAAGACACCTCAGCTGTACCCATAAAAGATGCTGCAAAAATCCAAGGAGATAAAGGAAATCTAACTTTGTTTACAAATCAGACTCATGTCATATTTTAGAACAAAATAATTATACAAATATCAACCTTCATACTAATGGCCAACAAACCAATAGAATTAAAGATAAAGTAGAAACTATTCTCAAAATCCATGAAGCATCCTCTTCTCAAAAAGTAATTAAGACACAAACTTTAGGTTTTCAGGGTGAAATCCTAAGGGATATAAAGTTAGAAAAGAAACCTTCAAAATTTTCTGATGAACTCATTAATCAACTATCACACAGTTTTACTAACATAAAACTTCAAGAAAATAAAGATAAAAAAGCTGAAAAATCTATAAATGTTTTAGGCTCAACTTCTAAAAACTCTAATTTTAGCTCCGATTCCGAAGCCACAGATTCTGAAGAAAATTCTCAAGAGGAACATCAAGATGATCAAAACCATCAAGAATCTCTTCAACTGAATAAAATATTTAAAAGACAAAAACCAATTGTTACTACAACTAAAACAAAAAATTATTATCCACGACCAACTCCAGTTGATCTTCAATTCGAAGAACAAGCTACTTTAAATGGTCGTAAATTTGAAAGCTCATCAATATATGAATGGAGTGTAGACGGATTATCTGAATATCAAATCATCCAGGTATGCCGACAAATGATGATATATGCTTCTACTATCATAGCTGCCGATAATGATCACAAACATGCACCAAATGCAGTTGTCCTTGGATTTACTGGACAATTTAATAGCTGGTGGGAAAAATATTTATCAGACATAGAAAGACAAGCTATTCTAAATGCAGTAAAAAGAGATCCATCCAGAAATCCTATCATTACCCCTCAAGGACAAATGATCCCTGATTCCGTTCATATGCTTATTAGCAATATTATTAAACATTTTGTTGGAAATTATATGAATGTAAAAGAAAAATTAAAAACTCAATTAATTAATTTATCCTGCCCAGCATTATCTGATTTTCATTGGAAAAAAGATGTTTTCTTATCAAATCTTTATACAATTGATTCAAGCAATTCAGAATTCTGCAAAGAAAAATTTATATCAGGTGTTCCTAAGTTTTTTGCAAAAAAGTTTAGAGAAGAGTTAATATCCGAAAATTATTGAAATTTGAATTATGCTATGTATAGATATGGAGATTTAATCCAAAAAATTAATAAAGTTGGATTTTCATTATGTAATGAAATCAAACTCAAACGACAAATTGAAAATAAAAAAAGAATCAGTAAATATGAACTTGGTGATTTCTGTTATCAATTTGGCATGGAGCCATTAATTAGTCCTTCGAGCCAAAAGAAAAAGAACAATTTAAAAAGAAATTACCAACAAAGAAAATCTAAACAATTTGCAACACGACGATATTATATGCCCTCACGAAGCTATCATAAAAAATCCTTTCATCGCAATCCTTATAAAGAAACAAACAAATCTTTTACAAAAGAAAAACCATCTTCTTCCTATCATAAACAAAAACAAAAAGAAATACAGTACTATAATTGCAAAGAGAAAGGCCATATAGCCCCTGATTGCCCACAATTAAAGGTTAAAACTGAAAAGGAATTAAAAATTATTTTAAAGGGATCCTCAGTAACATTAGATACAGACAATTCTTCTGATACGTGTCATTGCTAAATATTTGATAGTGAAATTCAGTATGAATCCGCTTCTTCTTTTTTATCCGTAAACATGCTCTCTGCTCCTGAAGAATTGGCACTAGAAATGTTTAAAGATCTTAAAGATGAAGAATTCAAAAATAAATATTTCAAAAAAATCCTGACTATAAATAAAGGCAATAAAAAGGAAAAGCTACTATACATACTTTACTTGAACAATTTAGTATTAAAACTGTTTTAGACAGATTAAGAGAACAAAATGTTCCTCCTCACCTGACAATTCCAGACCTTCATAAAGAAATTAATAATCAAAGGCAAGAAATAAATTTCTTAAAACAAAACTTAATTGAACTTCAAGACCTCAAACAAAGAGTTGAAAATCTTGAATTTCACATACTAAAAACTTATCAAGAAAATAATGCAAAAATTGAAAATGACGAAGACTATAATTACATTGAAAATCAAGAAAACTTTGGCGATAGTTTAAAAAATTTCATAAATTCTTTATCCAGAAATCCATTTCAAAAATGGAAAACCCAAGTCACAATTTAGATCAAAAAATTCTCTATTAAGACCCTGTGCTTACTTGATAGTGGCGTAGATGTCAATGTCAAAAGAGAAGGATTAATCCCGAGAAAATATTATCTAAAAACAAAAAATAAACTCAATCTAGCTACCGCTAATAAAAAAAACTCCTTATCAAATACAAATTAAATGATGTTTATGTCTGTAAAAACGAAATACACATAAAGACAAATTTCATTCTAGGAAAGGATTTAAACAATGATGTTATCTTTGGAAATCCTTTTTTACAAATGTTACAGCCTTTTCAAATTGATTCTACAGGCCTTAAAACTATCATAAATAATAAAGAATTAATTTTTGAATTTGAATAATTAAATCCAGTCTCAAATAAAATCAATCATCCCTCTGATGACTTCATTTCAAATATTGCCATGTAATCCAGATTTCAGTTTTAAGTTCACAGTTTTGTCCAGGGTTCCTTTGTCATTATGGCATCAAGTTCTAGCAAAAGCAAAGCCCCTCTTCTTGAATCCAGCTCTTCCTCGAGACCAACATCCCAACAAATGACCATTCCTTTTTTCAATCCAGGAGTATCCATCACCTCTCAAGAACTTATCAATGCTTATTGGAGTGCTATCCGTTCTAATAAAAGAAAAAATACTAGAAAAACCTTATCCAAAATTGTAACCCATGTCAAGGATTTAGAAACCTAAATTCTGATGTGTCGTAACATCCATCAAAGAGTACTATTATCTACATATGCTGATGAAAAAACTTCCAAAATCAACCTCCTAGAAAATGTTAACACAACCCTTCCAGATGATCTTGCTGCAAGGATAAGAGAAAAAACTCTTTCTTGTCAGATCAAGGAGCGCTTAATGTTCAAAGCGCAATATATCAGCTGGGCAACTGGTTTTCCCAAGTTGTTCCTACCATCACATGCAGTAGGCATCTCTTATATCGAGCAAGGCCTAGTCCAAAGATTTTCTTTATCCAGAGATGATTTTGAATTAATACAGCATCTCCCTGCAATTATGCGCCATGCCCTTCGCAGTCTTGGAGTCACAAACAGACAGCTTCTTATCACAATTTCATCAAGTTTGGGAGAAAGATCTGAAATACGGTTTTATCAACCTTATCAATTATGGAGCATCATGCAGTTTGAAGAAGGAGATTTAATTTGCAAGAAATGCAGTTCTTCTTTACATGATCACGAACATCTTCTTTTTAATTATCCACATCAATGGTATGAATCTCATGAAGTTGCTACAAGAGCATATAGCCTAGAACGTCTCCAACAATATAATCCAGCGTCTGATCAGTATCAAAGATTTCTCAATCTAAGAGGACATCTTGAATTTGCAAGCACATATCGATATGTTTCATGTGATGTTCGGCGAGTAGTCTGTATTGCTGACGACCTTGCAGAACAAACTACAGTCATACAGCATCCTTCTAAATCTGGACATAATGAATTAAATCAAATCCTCAATGCCTATGAAGATATTTCTTTTGACATTACTGAAAAGTCTCGTGAAGCATTAATCCAGTTATTTCATGGAGAAATGCAAAATAATAACTGGACGGATGAAGATAAAGAGGATGAATAAATGAAAGAATCCGTGCCCGAATAAAGCTTCCGATATTGACACCTGTTATGCAGCGAAATAATGACTCCATCCTTATCACAAAGCTTCCAGAAGAAGACCACGTAGTCACGTGGTACACATATCTAAATTTCCATCACCACCATTGCCATAAAGCGTCTTTATCTAGAAAGTACAAAACAAGGACATCCCTATTCATGAAGATGAGAAGCTTACCAAGGTTCAAAGGTTCTTTGAAAAAGAAAAAATCAACAAATGCGGCTTGCTACTATGCATCAAAAAGGTTATCCAATAAAAACAAGTTTGGATCTCTACTGGTGATAACATGTATATCCATACCAGTACGGAAACGTAACACGTATGCCGTCTTGACAATTCAATCCAGACACATGGAATCCAGCCACATACAGCAGCTTACCAGCATATAGTAAATGAAATGTATACACAGACGAAATTATGTTGTAATGAAATGTAAATTCAGTTTGAACATACAATAAATAGACATGTCCAGCTGCTTATCAAGGCAACAATTGGAAACCAGTCCTTTCCAAAAGTTAAGCCCATCCATCTCTTCCCATACACCCTCCACCCTTCCGTCCCACTTTGGTATCAGAGCCAAGTTGGACCCCGGGAGTGTGGCATCAAGTCCACTTGTAATCAGTCTTTATTGTTATCAATAAAGTTGCTTTGTGAGTATTTCTTCACTTATTTTTGTTATGTTATGTTTTATTGTTGTTGTTTGAGGAATTACTGATTCAGAAGTAAGAGAGTCAAAAGTCTTAATATTTAGTTCTGTGTTTGTTATTATTGGAAAATTTTAATCATATTCCGCCCGGAGCGCAGAGGTAGCCATTGTTATCGCCATTGTTAAGCCGTGTGAAGGCATTTTAAGGCGTGTTGTTGGTGTGTAAATCCTCAAAGCGTTAGATACTCGTGGTGGATTTGGTTAAAAAAACTCGGTAATACAAATTATGGCTAAGCTTATTAAGAAGCTTGTAGTTTCTTCTTCCTCATCATTAAATTCCTTATCTTCCATGTCTATGAAAAATAATGAAGAAATTAGCTATGATGATTTAGATCAAGTTATTTGTGACTGGACAATTCCAACTGTATGTTCAAAAACATGAAGTTTATAAAATGGGAAGTTTTCAATTAAAATCAAGTTATAAAATAAAAACTATTGAACGAACTGAATCCATTACTAGCAATATTCAGCATGTTTCTTTAATTAATCCCTAAGAAATACAAGAATATGCTAAAACATATAATTATATCCATTTTGGCTGGGTGCAGGTTGCTCTAAAGCCTCTAACAAGACTTGAACTGAGAACAAAAGCTCTCATGTATGTTCAAGATACAAGACATAAAAAATTCAGTAATTCATTAATTGGAATGGTTGAATCAAGTTTGGCTAATGGCCCTACTTTCTTCAACAGTTTTCCCAATTTCTCTGTTTCTCTTACAGATCCAGATGCACATGAAGCCCTCACTTTAGCCATCCAGACAAAAGGTTTTGATATGAATCCTCATAATCAAAATCTCGCCCTCGTTTGTAGAGTTTATTATAAACTTATGAATTCAGTTGTTATAGGCATAGCCTATTCTAATCAAGCCAGATGCATGACTACCTTATTCCAAACCAATTTAAAAAATAAAGTTAATGTTCCTAAACTTATCCAATGGAATGATATTAATTTATCCGGTAAATGGCTTTTAGAAAATGCTCAACTAGAAAAACCCAAAGAAAATCAGGACATTAAAAACATAATTGAACATGAAGATGGAAGTGTTGAAATAAATTTCCAAACAGATTTTCGAAATACAACTCTTACAGTTTATCAACCCTCTAAAAAGTCTTATTCTCATCCTCCTTCTGTTGTAGGATCTTCCATACAGGAACCACCTCATATAAATTTGAGGCCTACAAGACTTGTTTATCCTTCTTATCAAGCTTCTCCATCTCATACATACAATCCCTCAGAAGCTGATTTCAATATAAATGTTCTTGAAAGTTTTGAAGTTGATAAAGAAATGTTAAAAAAGAATTTAGCCGCTCATCCTTAGACAAAATCTTCCTTTAAATATATTTCCCCAGAACATAAAGACTTCTTGAAAGAAAAATGGTACAAATATATGTATGATAATGAAAAAAACATTTATTTCTTTGATTGGCCTAAATTAGCCATGAAGAAAAGATATAATGTTGAACATTTATCCATAAATATGATAACAAAATTAAGTTCATCATGGATTATAGCTTCAACCAGTTCTTCTCCGCAGAGAACTGAAGAATCTATACATCCACCCCTACATCACATTATACTTAAAAATACCTCAGCCGTACCCATAAAAGTTGTTACAAAAACCCAAGGAGATAAAGGAAAAACTGACTTTGTTTACAAATTAGACTTATGTCATGTTCTAGAACAAAATAATTATACAAATATCAACCTTCATACTATTGGTCAACAAACCAATAGAATTGAAGATAAAGTAGAATCTATTTTCAAAATCCATGAAGCATCCTCTTCTCAAAAAGTAATTAAGACACAAACTTTAGGTTTTCAGGGTGAAATCCTAAGGTATATAAAGTTAGAAAAGAAACCTTTAAAATTTTCTGATGAACTCATTAATCAATTATCACACAGTTTCACTAACATAAAACTTCAAGAAAATAAAGATAAAAAAGCTGAAAAATCTATAAATGTTTTAGGCTCAACTTCTAAAAACTCCAATTCTGGCTCCGATTCCGAAGCCATAGATTCTGAAGAAAATTCTCAAAAGGAACACCAAGATGATCAAAACCATCAAGAATCCCTTCAACTCAATAAAATATTTAAAAGAAAAAAATCAATTGTTACTACAGTCAAAACAAGAAATTATTATCCACGACCGACTCCAGTTGATCTTCAATTCGAAGAACAAGCTACTTTAACTGGTCTTAAAATTGAAAGCTCATCAACATGTGAATGGAGTGTAGACGGATTATCTGAATATCAAATCATCCAAGTATGCCAGCAAATGATGATATATGCTTCTACTATCATAGCTGCCGGTAATGATCACAAACATGCAGCAAATGCAGTTGTCCTTGGATTTACTGGACAATTAAATGGTTGGTGGGAAAAATATTTATCAGATATAGAAAGACAAGCTATTCTAATTGCTGTAAAAAAAGATCCATTCGGAAACCCTATCATTACTCCTTAAGGACAAATGATCTCTGATTCCGTTTATATGCTTATTAGCAATATAATTAAACATTTTGTTGGAAATTATATGAATGCAGAAGAAAAATTAAAAACTCAATTAATTAATTTATCATGCCCAACATTATCTGATTTTCGTTGGTATAAAGATGTTTTCTTATCAAAACTTTATATAATTGATTCAAGCAATTCAGAATTCTGGAAGGAAAAATTTATATCAGGTCTTCCTAAACTTTTTGCAGAAAAGGTTAGAGAAGAATTGATATCGGAAAATTATGGAAATTTGAATTATGCTATGTATACATATGGAGATTTAATCCAAAAAATTAATAAAGTTGGATTTTCATTGTGTAATGAAATTAAACTCAAACGGCAAATTGAAAATAAAAAAAGTATCAGCAAATATGAACTTGGAGATTTTTGTTATTAATTTGGCATGGAACCTTTAATTAGTCCTTCTATCGAAAAGAAAAAGAACAATTTAAAAAGAAATTACCAACAAAGAAAATCTAAACAATTTGCAACACCACGATATTATATGCCCTCACGAAGATATCATAAAAAATCCTTTCATCGCAGTCCTTATAAAGAAACAAACAAATCTTTTACAAAAGAAAATCCATCTTCTTCTTACCATAAACAAAAACAAAAAGAAATATAGTGCTATAATTGCAAAGAAAAAGGCCATATAGCCCCTGATTGCCCACAATTAAAGGTTAAAACCGAAAAAGAATTAAAAACTATTTTAAAGGGATCCTCAGTAACATCAGATACAGACAATTCTTCCGATACATGTTATTGCAAAATATTTGATAGTGAAATTCAGTATGAATCCGCTTCTTCTTCTTTATCCGTAAACATACTCTCCGCTCCTGTAGAATTGGTACTAGAAATGTTTAAAGATCATAAAGATGAAGAATTAAAAAATAAATATTTCAAAAAAATCTAGACAATAAATAAAGGCAATAAAAAAGGAAAAGCTACTATACATACTTTACCTGAACAATTTAGGATTAAAATTGTTTTAGACAGTTTAAGAGAGCAAAATGTCCCTCCTCACCTGACAATTCCAGACCTTTATAAAGAAATTAATAATCAAAGGCAAGAAATAAATTTCTTAAAACAAAACTTAATTGAACTTCAAGACCTTAAACAAAGAGTTGAGAATCTTGAATTTCACATACTAAAAACTTATCAAGAAAATAATGGAAAAATTGAAAATGACGAACACTATAATGACATTGAAAATCAAGAAAACTTTGATGACAGTTTAAAATTTTTCATAAATTCTTTATCCAGAAATCCATTTCAAAAATGGAAAACCCAAGTCACAATTCAGGTCAAAAAATTCTCTATTAAGACCCTGTGCTTACTTGATAGTGGCGCAGATGTCAATGTCAAAAGAGAAGGATTAATCCCGAGAAAATATTATCTAAAAACAAAAAATAAACTCAATCTAGCTACGGCTAATAAAAAACTCCTTATCAAATACAAATTAAATGATGTTTATGTCTGTAAAAACGAAATACACATAAAGACAAATTTCTTTCTAGGAAAGGATTTAAACAATGATGTTATCCTTGGAAATCCTTTTCTACAAATGTTCGGCCTTTTCAAATTGATTCTACAGGCCTTAAAACTATCATAAATAAAAAAGAATTAATTTTTGAATTTGAATAATTAAATCCAATCTCAAATAAAACAAATCATCCCTTTGATGACTTCATTTCAAATTTTGCCATGTAATCCAGATTTTTAGTTTTAGTTCACATTCTTATCCAGGGTTCCTTTGTCATTATGGTATCAAGATTTAGCAAAAGCAAAGCCCCTCTTCTTGAATCCAGCTCTTCCTCCAGACCAACATCCCAATAAATATCCATTCCTTTTTTTAATCCAGGAGTATCCATCACCTCTCAAGAACCTATCAATGCTCATTGGAGTGCTATCCTTTCCAATAAAAGAAAAAAATACTAGAAAAACCTTATCCAAAATTGTAACCCATATCAAGGATTTAGAAGCCCAAATTCTATTGTGTCATAACATCCATCAAAGAGCACTGTTATCTACTTATGCTGATGAAAAACATCTAGAATTAACCTCCTGGAAAAGGTTAATGCAACCCTTCCAGATGATCTTGCTGCAAGGATAAGAGAAAAAACTCTTTCTTGTCAGATCAAGGAGCGCTTATTGTTCAAAGCGCAATATATCAGCTGGGCAACTGGTTTTCCCAAGTTGTTCCTGCCATCACATGCAGTAGACATCTCTTATATCGAGCAAGGCCTAGTCCAAAGATTTTCTTTATCCAAAGATGATTTTAAATTAATATAGCAGCTCTCTGCAATTGTGCGCCATGCCCTTCGTAGTCTTGGAGTCATAAACAGACAGCTTCTTATCACAATTTCATCAAGTTTGGGAGAAAGATCTGAAATACGGTTTTATCAGCCTTATCAATTATAGAGCATCATGCAGTTTGAAGAAGGAGATCTAATTTGCAAGAAATGCAGTTCTTCTTTACATGATCACGAACATCTTCTTTTTAATTATCCACCTCAATGGTATGAATCTCATGAAGTTGCTACAAGAGCATATAGCCTAGAACGTCTCCAGCGATATGGTCCAGCCTCTGATCAGTATCAAAGATTTCTCAATCTAAGAGGACATCTTGAATTTGCAAGCACATATCAATATGTTTGGTGTGACGGTCGGAGAGTAGTCTGTATTGCTGACGACCTTGCAGAACAAACTACAGTTATACAGCATCCGTCTAAATCTAGACATAATAAATTAAATCAAATCCTCAATGCCTATGAAGATATATCTTTTGACATTTCAGAAAACTCTCGTGAAGAATTAATCCAGTTATTTCTTGGTGAAATACGAAATAATAACTGGAATAATGAAGCAGAAAATGATGCAGAGATGATAGCATCCTTGCAAGAATAAAGCTTCCTTTCCTCCAGACATATGCAGTCCAATGCCACTCAATTTTCCACAAAATATCTTGGTGCAATTATGAAGATCTCCAACAATCATCCTAAAGAATAATTGTTCAATGCATCCATATCAAGCAAGGTCCCGTGTCTGAGACGAAGGCCACGTGATGCCGGCAAAAGCAACCACGTGTTGCCTCGGGACTTATCAGCACTTTTCATCCCGACTTCAAAAATCATTAAAAAACAAGTACCCAAAAGCCAACAAAAGTGGCTAAAGCCAACATCAAAAGCTCCTTTTGTATAAAATAAAAAGTAAAAGCTGAAGAAAGTACAAGATATGGGACAATTATCAAGTATGAGGACAAAAACATTTTATCTCCGATGCTAACACGGAAACACGTGTCAAAAGCTTGTAAAGATATTCTTCAAGATCGTGCCACATGCAGTACCATGACATTCTACAGCAGACAAGGAGAATCATGCAAGTAGCCCTACAGTATCGAACATTAATTTCAGCGTGATCATGAATAGCAAATGAAATGTAAATGCAAAAGCAATCCAAGTGAAACGAAATGCAAATTCAGTTTAGAGTTACTATAAATAGACACATCCGGCTATGTGTAAATCCAACAGTTGGAAACTAGTCCAAAAATTCAGTCCATGCATCTCTTCCCATATGCCCTCCACCCTTCCGTCCCATTTTGGTATCAGAGCCAAGTTGGCCCCGGGGAGTGTGTTATCAAGTCCACTTGTAATCAGTTTTGATTATCAATAAAGTTGCTTTGTGAGTATTTCTTCACTTATTTTGGTTATGTTGTGCTTTACGGTTGTTGTTTAAGGAATTGCTAATTCAGAAGTAAGAGAGTCAAAAGTCTTAATACTTAGTTGTGTGTTTGTTATTATTGGGAAATTTTAATCATATTCTATCCGGAGCGCAAAGGTAGCCATTGTTATTGCCGTTGTCAGCCGTGTGAAGGCGTTTTAAGGCGTGTTGTTAGTGTGTAAATCCTCAAAGCGTTAGATACTCGTGGTGGATTTGGTTAAAAGAACTCGGTAATACAAATTATGGCTAAGCTTATTAAGAAGCTTGTACTTTCTTCTTCCTCATCATCAAATTCCTTATCTTCCATGTCTATTAAAAATAGTGAAGAAATTAGCTATGATGATTTAGATCAAGTTATTTGTGCTTGGATAATTCCAACTGTTCAAAAACATGAAGTTTATAAAATGGGAAGTTTTCAATTAAAATCAAGTTATCAAATAAATGATGTTAATTTATCCGGTAAATGGCTTTTAGAAAATGCTCAACCAGAAAAACCTAAAGAAAATCAAGACATTGAAAACATAATTGAACATGAAGATGGAAGTGTTGAAATAAATTTCCAAACAGATTTTCGAAATACAACTCCTATAGTTTATCAACCCTCTAAAAAGTCTTATTCTCATCCTCCTGCTGTAGGATCTTCCATACAAGAACCACCTCATATAAATTTAAGGCCTACAGAACTTGTTTATCCTTCGTATCAAGCTTCTCCATCTCATACATACAATCCCTCAGAAGCAGATTTCAATATAAATGTTATTGAAAGTTTTGAAATTGATAAAGAAATGTTAAAAAAGAATCTAGCCGCTCATCCTTTGACAAAAGCTTTCTTTAAAAGTATTTCTCCTGAACATAAAGACTTCTTAAAAGAAAAGTAGTACAAATATATGTGTGATAATGAAAGAAAAATTTATTTCTTTGATTGACTTAAATTAGCCATGAAGAAAGGATATAATATTGAAGATTTATCCATAGATATGATAACAAAATTAAGTTCATCATGGATTATAGCTTCAAACAGTTCTTCTCCACAGAGAACTGAAGAATCTATACATCGACCCTTACATCACATTACATATAAAGACACCTCAACCATACCTATAAAGGATGTTGCAAAAATCCAAGGAGATAAAGGAAAGACTGACTTTGTTTACAAATCAGACTTATTTCATGATCTAGAATAAAATAATTATACAAATATCAACCTTCATACTATTGGTCAACAAACCAATAGAATTGAAGATAAAGTACAATCTATTTTCAAAATCCATGAAGCATCCACTTCCCAAAAAGTAATTAAGACATAAGCTTAAGGTTTTCAGGGTGAAATCCTAAGGGATATAAAGTTAGAAAAGAAACCTTTAAAATTTTCTGATGAACTCATTAAATAATTATCACACAGTTTCACTAACATAAAACTTCAAGAAAATAAAGATCAAAATGCAGAAAAATCTATAAATGTCCTAGGCTCAACTTCGAAAAACTCTAATTCTGGCTCCGATTCCGAAGCCATAGATTCTGAAGAAAATTCTCAAGAGGAACATCAAGATGATCAAAACCATCAAGAATCCCTTCAACTCAATAAAATATTTAAAAGACAAAAACCAATTGTTACTACAGTTAAAACAAGAAATTATTATCCACGACCGACTCCAGTTGATCTTCAATTCGAAGAACAAGCTACTTTAAATGGTCTTAAAATTGAAAGCTCATCAATATATGAATGGAGTGTAGACGGATTATCTGAATATCAAATCATCCAAGTATGCCAGCAAATGATGATATATGCTTCTACTATCATAGCTGCCGGTAATGATCACAAACATGCAGCAAATGCAGTCGTCCTTGGATTTACTGGATAATTAATTGGCTGGTGGGAAAAATATTTATCAGATATAGAAAGACAAGCTATTCTCAATACAGTAACAAGAGATCCATCCGGAAATCCTATCATTACCCCTCAAGGACAAATAAGCCCAGATTCCGTTTATATGCTTATTAGCAATATAATTAAACATTTTGTTGGAAATTATATGAATGTAGAAAAAAAATTAAAAACTCAATTAATTAATTTATCATGTCCAACATTATCTTATTTTCGTTGGTATAAAGATGTTTTCTTATCAAAACTTTATACAATTGATTCAAGCAATTCCGAATTTTGGAAAGAAAAATTTATATCAGGTCTTCCTAAACTTTTTGCAGAACAAGTTAGAGAAGAATTAATATTCGAAAATTAGGGAAATTTGAATTATGCTACGTATACATATGGAGATTTTATCCAAAAAATTAATAAAGTTGGATTTTCATTATGTAATGAAATCAAACTCAAACGGCAAATTGAAAATCAAAAAAGTATCAGCAAATATGAACTCGGAGACTTTTGTTATCAATTTGGCATGGAGCCATTAATTAGTCCTTCGAGCCAAAAGAAAAAGAACAATTTAAAAAGAAATTACCAACAAAGAAAATCTAAACAATTTGCAACACCACGATATTATATGCCCTCACGATGATATCATAAAAAATCCTTTCATAGTAATCCATATAAAGAAACAAACAAATCTTTTATAAAAGAAAAACCATCTTCTTCTTACCATAAACAAAAACAAAAAGAAATACAGTGCTATAATTGTAAAGAAAAAGGCCATATAGCCCCTGATTGCCCACAATTAAAGGTTAAAACCGAAAAGGAATTAAAAACTATTTTAAAGGGATCCTCAGTAACATCAGATACAAACAATTCTTCTGATACATGTCATTGCAAAATATTTAATAGTGAAATTCAGTATTAATCCGCTTCTTCTTCTTTATCCGTAAACATGCTCTCTGCTCCTGAAGAATTGGTACTAGAAATGTTTAAAGATCTTAAAGATGAAGAATTAAAAAATAAATATTTCAAAAAAATCCAGACTATAAATAAAGGCAATAAAAAAGGAAAAGCTACTATACATACTTTACCTGAACAATTTAGTATTAAAACTGTTTTAGACAGATTAAGAGAACAAAATGTTCCTCCTCACCTGACAATTCCAAACCTTCATAAAGAAATTAATAATCAAAGGCAAGAAATAAATTTCTTAAAACAAAACTTAATTGAACTTCAAGACCTCAAACAAAGAGTTGAGAATCTTGAATTTCACATACTAAAAACTTATCAAGAAAATAATGGAAAAATTGAAAATGACGAAGACTATAAGGACCTTGAAAAACAAGAAAACTTTGATGACAGTCTAAAAATTTTCATAAATTCTTTATCCAGAAATCCATTTCAAAAATGGAAAACCCAAGTCACAATTCAGATCAAAAAATTCTCTATTAAGACCCTGTGCTTACTTGATAGTCGCGCAGATGTCAATGTCATAAGGGAAGGATTAATCCCGAGAAAATATTATCTAAAAACAAAAAATAAACTCAATCTAACTACGGCTAATAATAAACTCCTTATCAAATACAAATTAAATGATGTTTATGTCTGTAAAAATGAAATACACATAAAGACAAATTTCTTTCTAGGAAAGGATTTAAACAATAATGTTAACCTTGGAAATCCTTTTCTACAAATGTTACGGCCTTTTCAAAATTGATTCTACAGGCCTTAAAACTGTCATAATTAATAAATAACTAATTTTTGAATTTGAATAATTAAATCCAGTCTCAAATAAAATCAATCATCCTTCTGATGACTTCATTTCAAATATTGCCATGTAATCCAGATTTCAGTTTTAAGTTCACATTCTTGTCCAGGGTTCCTTTGTCATTATGGCATCAAGTTCTAGCAAAAGCAAAGCCCCTCTTCTTGAATCCAGCTCCTCCTCCAGACCAACATCCCAACAAATGACCATTCTTTTTTTCAATCCAGGAGTGTCCATCACCTCTCAAGAACTTATCAATGCTCATTGGAGTGCTATCCTTTCCAATAAAAGAAAAAATACTAGAAAAACCTTATCCAAAATTGTAACCCATATCAAGGATTTAGAAACCCAAATTCTGATGTGTCATAACATCCATCAAAGAGCACTGTTAACTACTTATGTTAATGGAAAAACATCCAGAATCAACCTCCTGGAAAAGGTTAACACAACCCTTCCAGATGATCTTGCTGCAAGGATAAGAGAAAAAACTCTTTCTTGTCAAATCAAGAAGTGCTTAATGTTCAAAGCGCAATATATCAACTGGGCAACTGGTTTTCCCAAGTTGTTCCTGCCATCACATGCAGTAGACATCTCTTATATCGAGCAAGGCCTAGTCTAAAGACTTTCTTTATCCAGAGATGATTTTGAATTAATACAGCGGCTCCCTGCAATTGTGCGCCATGCCCTTCACAGTCTTGGAGTCACAAACAAACAGCTTCTTATCACAATTTCGTCAAGTTTGGGAGAAAGATCTGAAATACGGTTTTATCAGCCTTATCAATTATGGAGCATCATGCAGTTTGAAGAAGGAGATTTAATTTGCAAGAAATGCAGTTCTTCTTTACATGATCACGAACATCTTCTTTTTAATTATCCACCTCAATGGTATGAATCTCATGAAGTCGCTACAGGAGCATAGAGCCAGAACGTCTCCAGCAATATGATCCAGCCTCTAATCAGTATCAAAGATTTCTCAATCTAAGAGGACATCTTGAATTTGCAAGCACAGATCGATATATTTGGTGTGACGGTCGGCGAGTAGTTTGCATTGCTGACGACCTTGCAGAACAAACTACAGTCATGCAGCATCCTTCTAAATCTGGACATAATGAATTAAATCAAATCCTCAATGCCTATGAAGATATTTCTTTTGACATTACTGAAAAGTCTTGTGAAGCATTAATCCAGTTATATCAAGGATAAATGCAAAATAATAACAGGACTAATGAAGATAAAGATGAAGATAAAGAGGACGAATAAATGAAAGAATCCGTGCCCGAATAATGCTTCCGATATTGACACCTGTTATCCAGTGAAATAATGACTCCATCCTTATCACAAAGCTTCCATAAGAAGACCACGTAGTCACGTGGTACACTTATCTAAATTTCCATCACCATCATTGCCATAAAGCGTCTTTATCTAGAAAGTACAAAACAAGGACATCCCTATTCATGAAGATGAGAAGCTTACCACGGTTCAAAGGTTCTTTGAAAAAGAAAAAGTCAACAAATGCCGCTTGCTACTATGCATCAAAAAGGTTATCCAATAAAAACAAGTTTGGATCTCTACTAGTGATAACATGTATATCCATACCAGTACGAAAACGTAACACGTATGCCGTCTTGACGATTCAATCCAGACACATGGAATCCAGCCACATGCAGTAGCTTACCAGCACACAGTAAATGAAATGTATACACAGACGAAATTATGTTGTAATGAAATGTAAATTTAGTTTGAACATACTATAAATAGACATGTCCAGCTGCTTGTCAAGGCAACAGTTGGAAACCAGTCCAAAAATTCAGTCCATCCATCTCTTCCCATACACCCTCCACCCTTCCGTACCATTTTGGTATCTGAGCCAAGTTGGCCCCGGGGAGTGTGTCATCAAGTCCACTTGTAATCAGTTTTGATTATCAATAAAGTTGCTTTGTGAGTATTTCTTCACTTATTTTGGTTATGTTGTGCTTTACGGTTATTGTTTAAGGAATTGCTGATTCAGAAGTAAGAGAGTCAAAAGTCTTAATACTTAGTTGTGTGTTTGTTACTATTAAGAAATTTTAATCATATTCCACCCGGAGCGCATAGGTAGCCATTGTTATTGCCGTTGTCAGCCGTGTGAAGGCGTTTTAAGGCGTGTTGTTGGTGTGTAAATCCTCAAAGCGTTAGATACTCGTGGTGGATTTGGTTAAAAAAACTCGGTAGTACAAATTATGGCTAAGCTTATTAAGAAGCTTGTACTTTCTTCTTCCTCATCATCAAATTCCTTATCTTCCATGTCTATTAAAAATAGTGAAGAAATTAGCTATGATGATTTAGATCAAGTTATTTGTGACTGGACAATTCCAACTATTGAAAAACATGAAGTTTATAAAATGGGAAGTTTTCAATTAAAATCAAGTTATAAAATAAAAACTATTGAACAAACTGAATCCATTACTAGCCATATTCAGCATCTTTCTTTAATTAAGCCCCAAGAAATACAAGAATATGCTAAAACATATAATTATATCCATCTTGGCTTGGTGTAAGTTGCTCTAAAGCCTCTAACAAGACTTGGACTGAGAACAAAAGCTCTCATGTATGTTCAAGACGCAAGACATAAAAAATTCAGTGATTCATTAATAGGAATGGGTGAATCAAGTTTGGCTAATGGCCCTACTTTCTTCAAATGTTTTCCCAACTTCTCTGTTTCTCTTATAGATCCAGGTGCACATGAAGCCCTCACTTTAGCCATCCAGACAAAAGATTTTGATATGAATCCTCATAATCAAAATCTCGCCTTCGTTTATAGAGTTTATTATAAACTCATCCAATGGAATGATATTAACTTATCAGGTAAATGGCTTTTAGAAAATGCTCAACTTGAAAAATCTAAAGAAAATCAAGAGATTGAAAACATAATTGAACATGAAGATGGAAGTGTTGAAATAAATTTCCAAACAGATTTTCGAAATACAACCCCTACAGTTTATCAATCCTCTAAAAATTCTTATTCTTATCCTCCTTCTGTGGTAGGATCTTCCATAAAGGAACCGCCTCATGCATCTAGCTCTACACCTCATATAGATTTGAGGCCTACAGGACTTGTTTATCCTTCTTATCAAGCTTCTCCATCCCATACATACAATCCCTCAGAAGCTGATTTCAATATAAATGTTATTGAAAGTTTTGAAATTGATAAAGAAATGTTAAAAAAGAATTTAGGCGCTCATCCTTTGACAAAATCCTTCTTTAAATATATTTCTCCAGAACATAAAGACTTCTTAAAAGAAAAATGGTACAAATATATGTATGATAATGAAAGAAACATTTATTTCTTTGATTGGCTTAAATTAGCCATGAAGAAAAGGTATAATATTGAAGATTTATCCATAAATATGATAACAAAATTAAGTTCATCATGGATTATAGCTTCAACCAGTTCTTCTCCGCAGAGAACTGAAGAATCTATACATCCTCCTCTACATCAAATTCTTTATAAAGATACTTCAACCGTACCCATAAAAAATGTTGCAAAAATCCAAGGAGATAAAGGTAAATCGGTCTTTGACTTATGTCATAAAAATTCCTCATTTCAGTCTGATAACACGTATTCTTCTCCTTTGTTCTCCTTAAACGCTCTTTCAGCCCAAAAAGACATGTTTTTAGAAATGTTTAAAGACTTCAAAGAATAAAAATTAAAAAATGAATATTTTGAGAAAATACAAAAAATAACCAAAGAAAATAAAAAAGAAAAATCTTCTATTCCAAGTGTATCTAAACAGCTTAACATAAAAAATGTATTAAGAAAGCAAAAAGCTCTTCCTCATATATCTCTGTAAGATTTTTATAAAGAAATTAATAATCAAAAGCAAGAAATAAAAGAATTAAAACAAAACTTAAATGAACTTCAAAAACTTAAACAACATTTGAATGTCAAATTTCAAATGGATAAAGATAATATAGAGCAACAAGAAAACTTTGAGGGAAAGTTTGTAAATTCTGTAACAAAAAATCCACTCCAACCATGGAAAACTCAAATTACAATTAAGATCAAGAACTTCTCTATTAAAGCACTCTGCTTACTAGATAGTGGCGCAGATGTTAATTTAATCAGAGAAGGATTAGTCCCAACAAAATATTATAAAAAAACCAAAAGTAAATTCAGCCTAGCAACTGCTAATAATAAACTTCATATTCATTATAAAGTAAATAATGTCCATATCTGTAAAAATGGAACGTGCATAAAAACTAATTGTCTTTTAGGAAAGAATTTAAATAATGATGTTATCCTTGGGAATCCCTTTCTACAACTTCTACAGCCTTTTCAAATTAATTCATCAGGCCTTAAAACGATGAAAGACAATAAAGAATTATTGTTTGATTTTGTTTAGTCAACTCCCATGCAACATATCAATATTATCCAAAATCAAATCTCATATAAAGAAAAACAAATTGCCTATCTTCGAGAAGATTTGAATTCTCTAAGAATAGAAGAAGGGTTACAAAAACCAGAATTTCAAAATGATTTAATACAATTTAAAAAATCTCTTAAAAAAGAATGTTGTTCTGACCTTCCTTTGCCTTTTGGCACAGGAAACACCACACAGTTTCTCTTCCATATATTGATAATTTTGATCAATCCCAAATTCCTACCAAAGCTCGTCCTATTCAGATGAATAAAGATCTTGTCCAATTATGTACAAAAGAAATCAATGATCTTCTTGATAAAAAGCTTATTCAAAAATCACAATCCCCTTGGAGTTGTGCTGCGTTTTATGTAAATAAAGTGCTTGAACAAGAACGCGGTGTTCCCCGTCTTGTTATCAATTATAAGCCTTTAAATAAAGTCTTGAAATCCATAAGATATCAAGTGCCAAATAAAACTTATCTAATTAATCGTCTAACTGATGCCTTCCTCTTTTCCAAATTTGATCTTAAATCAGGATTTTGGCAAATTCAAATTACCCCCGCAGGTAGATATAAAACTGCTTTTACAGTCCTATTTGGCCATTACGAATGGAATGTTATGCCATTTGGCTTGAAAAATGCTCCCTCCGAATTTCAAAGAATTATGAATGATATTTTTAATCCATATCAAGATTTTACACTAATCTATATCGATGACATTCTTGTGTTTTCAAAATCCATTTGTGACCATTGGAAACATTTAAATATTTTCAAAAAAGTTATTATCAAGAATGGACTTGTTTTATCTCAAAAGAAAATGAAGCTTTTTCAAACAGAAATTCAATTTCTTGGTTTTATAATTCAAAAAGGAACTATTTCTCCAGTTTAACGAGTCATTAAGTTTGCCTCTCAATTTCCTGATGAAATTCTGAATAAAGAACGATTACAATGTTTTCTTAGATGCCTTAATTACGTCTCTGATTTTTATAAAGATCTTGCAAAGGAAAAAAAATTATTGCAGCTCCATTTGACAAAACATCCAGCAGAATGGTCACCTGCTCATACAAAAGCTATCCAAAAAATCAAGCAAAAAGTCAAAAATTTACCTTGCTTAACTATCCCTCATCCAGATTTATTAAAAATAGTTCAAACCGATGCCTCTGAAGTAGGTTTTGGTGGCATTCTCCTACAACAAAATGCTCTTGGAAAAGAAGAAATCCTTCGTTTCACATCTAGAACATGGACACCCACGCAACAGAATTATTCAACTATTAAAAAGGAAATCCTATCCATAGTAAATAGTATAATGAAGTTCCAAAGTGATTTATTAAATAAAAAATTCTTATTAAGAATAGATTGTAAATCTGCTAAAGAAATTTTAGAAAAAGATGTCAAAAATCTTGTTGCTAAGCAAATCTTTGCTCGCTGGCAAGCGTTATTAGCTATATTTGATTTTGACATTGAGTATATTGCAGGAAAAAATAGTTCCCTTCCTGATTTTTTATCTCGTGAGTTTTTACAGGGACAAAAGAATGAGGCCTCAACAGACTAGACCTTTTAGGTCCCCTACGGATAAAGCTTATCCACCTATATCCAGAAAACCCAGTGACAATTATCTTGAAAGATGGGGAGCAATCCATATTTCCAATATTCCTCAATTTCAAAACCCATCAAGCTCTGCATCCAGAAAACCTCAAGCTTCTCAAAACCAATATTTTATCCCAAAACCACCATTGAGAATGTTTACTTTAAATGACACCTTTTATACAGACACCTTTCCTATGGAACATATTATCCAGACCCTATTCGCTCTAGACCATTTCTTTTTTCAACTTCTTGATTGTAAAACTTATGAACAAATCCTTATCCGGACTGGTAGCTGCACTATTGACCATGCCGATAGCTCTAAAAACTCATATTTAAACACTTTACCATCCCATATTAACATCCTATATTCAAAAATCAAGATTATGCATATCCTGTCTGCAGATGACTGGGGACAACCTCTTCATATGCCTCAACGGATTGATTCAGACCATATTTTTAACTATTATGACTATATTTTTGCCTAGGAAGCTATTCTCTGTTATCAAAATTCATCCTTCCAGCATTCTTAGTTTATTCGGTTTAAATCCAACTTCCATAAAATACCCATGTGGTTTTTTACACAATTTTGGATACCATTCGGAGCCACTAAAGATCTTCTTCCTCAAGCTATTCTCCCTATTTTTTAATCCTATTCAATATCATATAAAGCCTCTCTCAAATCAAAAGAAAAAAACCTCTACCAATATCTACAGCTTGCAACAGAACCTTATATCACCATGCAATTTTATTGTAAGCATGAAATCCTATGGATCCTGAAATGGAATTTTTATAAACAAATGGACTTCAGTCCATCGGTTTTATCCAGAGTCATGTATATTAAATTTTGGCATCAATTTGATTATACCACAATCCTACAGCAATATTCTGCTGATCAAGCTATAAAGCCATCCTTTTCAGAAATTCTCAGAACTCCAGAAAAAGAGAAAGAATGGCCTTCTCCAACAAGCAATCCAGACAAACAGAAAAATTCATGTTCAACTTCCACTTCTGCACTTCTTGCAGCGGCAGATCTACTTCAGCTCAAAAAAGATCTCCAAAAAGAAATTATGGAACAAATACAAAAAGAAACATCCTCTGAAAACTCGCCATTAAGCTTCGGTCAACAGTTACATCATCTTTGGGCTGATGATAATCCCATTGAAAATATTGCTCCTGAAGCAGATACAGATGTAGAAGAGACAAAAAGTGATAATGAAGGATTTATCTCTATCCGAAGAAAAGGAAAAAAATAAAGCGTCGACAATTGTTTAATGCATCCTTATCAAGCAAGTTCCTGTGCCTGAGACTAAGGCCACGTGATACTGATAAAAGCAACCACGTGTTACCTCGGGACTTATAGACACTTTTCATCCCGACGTCATAAAGCATTAAATATTCAAAAACAAGGACTCAAAAGCCAACAAAAGTGGCTAAAGCCAACATCAAAAGCTCCTTTTATATAAAGTAAAGAGTAAAAGCTGAAGAAAGTACAAGAAATAGGAAAATTATCAAGTATGAAGACAAAACCATTTCATCTCCGATGCAAACACGTGTAAAGTTATACTTCAAGAGAGTGCCACATGCAGTACCATGGATATTCTACGGCAGAAAAGAAGAATCATGCACGTAGTCTTACAGTATCGAGCATTAAATTCAGCGTGAGCATGAATAGCAAATGAAATGTAAATGCAAGTGCAATCCAAGTGAAATAAAATGTAAATTCAGTTTAGAGTCACTATAAATAGACACATCTGGCTATGTGTAAATCCAACAGTTGGAAACCAGTCCAAAAATTCAGTCCATCCATCTCTTCCCATACACCCTCCACCCTTCCATCCCATTTTGGTTTCAGAGCCAAGTTGGCCCCTGGGAGTGTGTCATCAAGTCCACTTGTAATCAGTTTTGATTATCAATAAAGTTGCTTTGTGAGTATTTCTTCATTTATTTTGGTTATGCTTTACTGTTGCTGTTTAAGGAATTGCTCATTCAAAAGTAAGAGAGTCAAAAGTCTTAATACTTAGTTGTGTGTTTGTTATTATTGAGAAATTTTAATCATATTCTGCCCAGAGCGCAGAGGTAGCCATTGTTATCGTCGTTGTTAAGCCGTGTGAAGGCGTTTTAAGGCGTGTTCTTGGTGTGTAAATCCTCAAAAGCGTTAGATACTCGTGGTGGATTTGGTTAAAATAACTTGGTAATACAAATTATGGCTAAGCTTATTAAGAAGCTTGTACTTTCTTCTTTCTCATCATCAAATTCCTTATCTTCCATGTTTATTAAAAATAGTGAAGAAATTATCTATGATGATTTAGATCAAGTTATTTGTGACTAGACAATTCCAACTGTTCAAAAACAATAAAATGGGAAGTTTTCAATTAAAATCACGTTATAAAATAAAAACTATTGAACGAACTGAATCCATTACTAGCGATATTTAGCATCTTTCTTTAATTAAGCCCCAAGAAATACAAGAATATGCTAAAACATATAATTATATCCATTTTGGCTTGGTGCAAGTTGCTCTAAAGCCTCTAACAAGACTTGGACTGAGAACAGAAGCTCTCATGTATGTTCAAGATACAAGACATAAAAAACTTAGTGATTCATTAATAGGAATGGTTGAATCAAGTTTGGCTAATGGCCCTACTTTCTTCAACTGTTTTCCCAATTTCTCTGTTTCTCTTACAAATCCAGGTGCACATGAAGCCCTCACCTTAGCCATCCAGACAAAAGGTTTTGATATGAATCCTCATAATCAAAATCTCGCCCTCGTTTATAGAGTTTATTATAAACTTATAAATTCAGTTGTTCCAGGCATAGCCTATTCAAATCAAGCAAAAGGTATGACTACTTATTCCAAACCAATTTAAAAAATAAAGTTAATATTCCCAAACTCATCCAATGCAATGATATTAATTTATCTGGTAAATGGCTTTTAAAAAATGCTCAACCAAAAAAACGTAAAAAAAACCATGACAATGCAAACATAATTGAGCATGAAGATGGAAGCGTTGAAATAAATTTCCAAACAGATTTTCGAAATACAACTCCTACCATTTATCAACCCTCTAAAAAGTCTTATTCTCATCCTCCTTCTATTGTAGGAGCTTCCATATAGGAACCACCTTATATAAATTTAAGGCCTACAGGACTTGTTTATCCTTCTTATCAAGCTTCTCCATCTCATACATACAATCCCTCAGAAGCTAATTTCAATATAAATGTTATTGAAAGTATTGAAATTGATAAAGAGATGTTAAAAAAGAATTTAAACGCTCATCCTTCGACAAAAGCTTTCTTTAAAAATATTTCTCCAGAACATAAAGACTTCTTAAAAGAAAAGTGGTATAAATATATGTGTGATAATGAAAGAAACATTTATTTCTTTGATTGGCTTAAATTAGCCATGAAGAAAAGATATAATATTAAAGATTTATCCATAAATATGATAACAAAATTAAGTTCGTCATGGATTATAGCTTCAACCAGTTCTTCTCCCCAAAGAACTGAAGAATCTATACATCCACCCCTACATTAAATTATTTATAAAGACACCTCAGCCATACCTATAAAAGATGTTGCAAAAATCCAAGGAGATAAAGGAAAATCTGACTTTGTTTACAAATCAGACTTATGTCATGTTCTAGAACAAAATAATTAAACAAATATCAACATTCATACTATTGGTCAACAAACCAATAGAATTGAAGATAAAGTAGAATCTATTTTCAAAATTCATGAAGCATCCTCTTCTCAAAAAGTAATTAAGACACAAACCTTAGGTTTTCAGGTTGAAATCCTAAGGGATACAAAGTTAGAAAAGAAACCTTTAAAATTTTCTGATGAACTCATTAATCAGTTTTAACATAGTTTTACTAACATAAAACTTTAAGAAAATAAAGATCAAAAAGCTGAAAAATCTATAAATGTTTTAGGCTTAACTTCTAAAAACTCTAATTCTGGCTCCGATTTCGAAGCCATAGATTCTGAAGAAAATTCTCAAGAGGAACATCAAGATGATCAAAACCATCAAGAGTCCCTTCAACTCAATAAAATATTTAAAAGACAAAAACCAATTGTTACTACAGCTAAAACAAAAAACTATTATCCACGACCGACTCCAATTGATCTTCAATTCGAAGAACAAGCTACTTTAAATAGTCTTAAATTTGAAAGCTCATCAATATATGAATGGAGTGTAGACGGATTATCTGAATATCAAATCATCCAAGTATGCCAGCAAATGATGATATATGCTTCTACTATCATAGCTGCTGGTAAGGATCACAAACATGAAGCAAATGCAGTGGTCCTTGGATTTACTGGACAATTAAATGGTTGGTGGGAAAAATATTTATTAGATATAGAAAGACACGCTATTCTAAATGCCGTAAAAAGAGATCCATCTGGGAACCCTATCATTACCCCCCAAGGACAAATGATCTCTGATTCCGTTTATATACTTAATAGCAATATAATTAAACATTTTGTTGGAAATTATATGAATGTAGAAGAAAAACTAAAAACTCAATTAATTAATTTATCATGTCCAACATTATCTAATTTTCCTTGGTATAAAGATGTTTTCTTATCAAAACTTTGTATAATTGATTCAAGCAATTCCGAATTTTGGAAAGAAAAATTTATATCAGGTCTTCCTAAACTTTTTGCAGAAAAGGTCAGAGAAGAATTAATTTCCGAAAATTATGAAAATTTGAATTATGCTATGTATACATATGGAGATTTAATCCAAAAAATTAATAAAGTTGGATTTTCATTGTGTAATGAAATCAAACTCAAACGACAAATTGAAAATCAAAAAAGTATCAGCAAATATGAACTTGGAGACTTTTGTTATCAATTTGGCATGGAGCCATTAATTAGTCCTTTGAGCCAAAAGAAAAAGAATAATTTAAAAAGAAATTACCAACAAAGAAAATCTAAACAATTTGCAACACCACGATATTATATGCCCTCACGAAGATATCATAAAAAATCCTTTCATCGCAATCCTTATAAAGAAACAAACAAATCTTTTATAAAAGAAAAACCATCTTCTTCTTACCATAAACAAAAACAAAAAGAAATACAGTGCTATAATTGCAAAGAAAAAGGCCATATAGCCCCTGATTGCCCACAATTAAAGGTTAAAACCGAAAAGGAATTAAAAACTATTTTAAAGGGATCCTCAGTAACATCAGATACAAACAATTCTTCTGATACATGTCATTGCAAAATATTTGATAGTGAAATTCAGTATTAATCCGCTTCTTCTTCTTTATCCGTAAACATGCTCTCTGCTCCTGAAGAATTGGTACTAGAAATGTTTAAAGATCTTAAAGATGAAGAATTAAAAAATAAATATTTCAAAAAAATCCAGACTATAAATAAAGGCAATAAAAAAGGAAAAGCTACTATACATACTTTACCTGAACAATTTAGTATTAAAATTGTTTTAGACAGATTAAGAGAACAAAATGTTCCTCCTCACCTGACAATTCCAAACCTTCATAAAGAAATTAATAATCAAAGGCAAGAAATAAATTTCTTAAAACAAAACTTAATTGAACTTCAAGACCTCAAACAAAGAGTTGAGAATCTTGAATTTCACATACTAAAAACTTATCAAGAAAATAATGGAAAAATTGAAAATGACGAAGACTATAATGACGTTGAAAATTAAGAAAATTTTGATGATAGTTTAAAAAATTTCATAAATTCTTTATCCAGAAATCCATTTCAAAAATGGAAAACCCAAGTCACAATTCAAATCAAAAAATTCTCTATTAAGACCCTGTGCTTACTTGATAGTGGCGCAGATGTCAATGTCATAAGGGAAGGATTAATCCCGAGAAAATATTATCTAAAAACAAAAAATAAACTCAATCTAGCTACGGCTAATAAAAAACTCCTCGTCAAATACAAATTAAATGATGTTTATGTCTGTAAAAACGAAATACACATAAAGACAAATTTCTTTCTAGGAAAGGATTTAAACAATGATGTTATCCTTGGAAATCCATTTCTACAAATGTTACAGCCTTTTCAAATTGATTCTACAGGCCTTAAAACTGTCATAAATAATAAAGAATTAATTTTTGAATTTGAATAATTAAATCCAGTCTCAAATAAAATCAATCATCCCCCTGATGACTTCATTTCAAATATTGCCATTTAATCCAGATTTTAGTTTTAAGTTCACATTCTTGTCCAGGGTTCCTTTGTCATTATGGCATCAAGTTCTAGCAAAAGCAAAGCCCCTCTTCTTGAATCCAGCTCTTCCTCCAGACCAACATCCCAACAAATGACCATTCCTTTTTTTAATCCAGGAGTATCCATCACCTCTCAAACTTATCAATGCTCATTGGAGTGTTATCCTTTCCAATAAAAGAAAAAATACTAAAAAAACCTTATCCAAAATTGTAACCCATATCAAGGATTCAGAAACCCAAATTCTGATGTGTCATAACATCCATCAAAGAGCACTATTATCTACTTATGCTGATGAAAAGACATCCAGAATCAACCTCCTGGAAAAGGTTAACACAACCCTTCCAGATGTTCTTGCTGCAATGATAAGAGAAAAAACTCTTTCTTGTCAGATCAAGGAGCGCTTAATGTTTAAAGCGCAATATATCAACTGGGCAACTGGTTTTCCCAAGTTGTTCCTACCATCACATGCAATAGACATCTTTTATATCGAGCAAGGCCTAGTCCAAGGATTTTCTTTATCCAGAGATGATTTTGAATTAATACAGCAGCTCCCTGCAATTGTGCGCCATGCCCTTCGCAGTCTTGGAGTCACAAACAGACAACTTCTTATCACAATTTCATCAAGTTTGGGAGAAAGATCTGAAATACGGTTTTATCAGCCTTATCAATTATGGAGCATCATGCAGTTTGAAGAAGGAGATTTAATTTACAAGAAATGTAGTTCTTCTTTACATGATCACGAACATCTTCTTTTTAATTATCCACCTCAATGGTATGAATCTCATAAAGTTGCTACAAGAGCATATAGCCTAGAATGTCTCCAACAATATGATCCAGCCTCTGATCAGTATCAAAGATTTCTCAATCTAAGAGGACATCTTGAATTTGCAAGCACATATCGATATGTTTGGTGTGACGGTCGGCGAGTAGTTTGCATTGCTGATGACCTTGCAGAACAATCTACAGTCATGCAGCATCCTTCTAAATCTGGACATAATGAATTAAGTCAAATCCTCAATGCCTATGAAGATATTTCTTTTGACATTACTAAAAAGTCTCATGAAGTATTAATCCAGTTATTTTATGAAGAAATGCAAAATAATAACTGGACTGATGAAGATAAAGATGAAGATAAAGAGGATGAATAAATGAAAGAATCCGTGCCCGAATAATGCTTCCGATATTGACACCTGTTATCCAGTGAAATAATTACTGCATCCTTATCTTCCAGAAGAAAACCACATAGTCACGGGTGCACTTATCTAAAGTTCCATCACCACCATTGCCATAAAGCGTCTTTATCTATAAAGTACAAAACAAGGACAACCTTATTCATGAAGATAAGAAGCTTACCACGGTTCAAAGGTTCTTATTCAAAGAAAAAGTCAACAATTGCAGCTTGCTCTATGAAGTTATCCAATAACCACTGCTGGTGCAAACATGCATATCCATAACCATACGGAAACGTAACACGTATGCCATTTTGGCCATTCAATTCAGACTCATGGAATCCAGCGCCAGCAACACAACATGCAGTAGCTTTTCAGCATACAGTAAATGAAATGTAAAAACATTTGAAATAAAGTTGTAATGAAATGTAAATTTAGTTTGAAATTACTATAAAGAGGCATGTCCAGCTGCTTGTCAAGGCAACAGTTGAAAACCAGTCCAAAAATTCAGTCCATCCATCTCTTCCCATACACCCTCCACCCTTCCGCCCCATTTTGGTATCGGAGCCAAGTTGGCCCCCGGGAGTATGTCATCAAGTCCACTTGTAATCAGTTTTAATAATCAATAAAGTTTCTTTGTGAGTATTTCGTCACTTATTTTGGTTATGTTGTGCTTTATTGTTGTTATTTAAGGAATTGCTGATTCAGAAGTAAGAGAGTCAAAAGTCTTAATAAGAGAGTCAAAAGTCTTAATACTTAGTTGAGGGTTTGTTATTATTGAGACATTTTAATCATATTCCGCCCGGAGCGCAGAGGTAGCCATTGTTATCGCCGTTGTTAAGCCGTGTGAAGGTGTTTTAAGGCGCGTTGTTGGTGTGTAAATCCTCAAAACGTTAGATACTCGTGGTGGATTTGGTTAAAAAAACTCGGTAATACAAATTATGGCTAAGCTTATTAAGAAGCTTGTACTTTCTTCTTCCTCATCATCAAATTCCTTATCTTCCATGTCTATTAAAAATAGTGAAGAAATTAGCTATAATGATTTAGATCAAGTTATTTGTGACTAGACAATTCAAACTGTTCAAAAACATGAAGTTTATAAAATGGGAAGTTTTCAATTAAAATCAAGTTATAAAATAATAACTATTGAACGAACTGAATCCATTACTAGCAATATTCAGCATCTTTCTTTAATTAAGCCCCAAGAAATACAAGAATATGCTAAAACATATAATTATATCCATTTTGGCTTGGTGTAAGTTGCTCTAAAGCCTCTAACAAGACTTGGATTGAGAACAGAAGCTCTCATGTATGTTCAAGATACAAGACATAAAAAATTCAGTTATTCATTAATAGGAATGGTTGAATCAAGTTTGGCTAATGGCCCTACTTTCTTCAACTGTTTTCCCAATTTCTCTGTTTCTCTTACAGATCCAGGTGCACATGAAGCCCTCACTTTAGCCATCCAGATAAAAGGTTTTGATATGAATCCTCATAATCAAAATCTCGCCCTCGTTTATAGAGTTTAATATAAACTTATGAATTCAGTTGTTCCAGGCATAGCCTATTCAAATCAAGCAAAAGGTATGACTACCTTATTCCAAACCAATTTAAAAAATAAAGTTAATATTCCCAAACTCATCCAATGGAATGATATCAATTTATCCGGTAAATGGCTTTTAAAAAATGCTCAACCAGAAAAACCTAAAGAAAATCAAGACATTGAAAACATAATTGAACATGAAGATGGAAGCGTTGAAATAAATTTCCAAACAGATTTTCGAAATACAACTCCTACCATTTATCAACCCTCTAAAAAGTCTTATTCTCATCCTCCTTCTATTGTAGGATCTTTCGTATAGGAACCACCTTATATAAATTTAAGGCCTACAGGACTTGTTTATCCTTCTTATCAAGCTTCTCCATCTCATACATACAATCCCTCAGAAACTGATTTCAATATAAATATTATTGAAAGTATTGAAATTGATAAAGAGATGTTAAAAAAGAATTTAAACGCTCATCCTTTGACAAAAGCTTTCTTTAAAAATATTTCTCCAGAACATAAAGACTTCTTAAAAGAAAAGTGGTATAAATATATGTGTGATAATGAAAGAAACATTTATTTCTTTGATTGGCTTAAATTAGCCATGAAGAAAAGATATAATATTAAAGATTTATCCATAAATATGATAATAAAATTAAGTTCATCATGGATTATAGCTTCAACCAGTTCTTCTCCCCAAAGAACTGAAGAATCTATACATCCACCCCTACATTAAATTATTTATAAAGACACCTCAGCCATACCCATAAAAGATGTTGCAAAAATCCAAGGAGATAAAGGAAAATCTGCCTTTGTTTACAAATCAGACTTATGTCATGTTCTAGAACAAAATAATTATACAAATATCAACCTTCATACAATTGGTCAATAAACCAATAGAATTGAAGATAAAGTAGAATCTATTTTCAAAATCTATGAAGCATCCTCTTCTCAAAAAAGTAATTAAGACACAAACTTTAGGTTTTTAGGGTGAAATCCTAAGGGATATAAAGTTAGAAAAGAAACCCTAAAATTTTCTGATGAACTCATTAATCAATTATCACACAGTTTTACTAGCATAAAACTTCAAGAAAATAAAGATCAAAAAGCTAAAAAATCTATAAATGTTTTAGGCTCAACATCTAAAAACTCTAATTCTGGCTCCGATTTCGAAGCCATAGATTCCAAAGAAAATTGTCAAGAGGAACATTAAGATGATCAAAACCATCAAGAATCTCTTCAACTCAATAAAATATTTTAAAGACAAAAACCAATTGTTACTATAGCTAAAACAAAAAATTATTATCCACGACCAGCTCCAGTTGATCTTCAATTCGAAGAACAAGCTACTTTAAATGGTCTTAAATTTGAAAGCTCATCAATATATGGATGGAGTGTAGACGGATTATCTGAATACCAAATCATCCAAGTATGCCAGCAAATGATGATATATGCTTCTACTATCATAGCTGCCGGTAATGAACACAAACATGCAGCAAATGCAGTTGTCTTTGGATTTACTGGACAATTAAATGGCTGGTGGGAAAAATATTTATCAGACATAGGAAGACAAGCTATTCTAAATGCAGTAAAAAGAGATCCATCTGGAAATCCTATCATTACCCCTCAAGGACAAATGATCTCTGATTCCATTTATATGCTTATTAGCAATATAATTAAACATTTTGTTGGAAATTATATGAATGTAGAAGAAAAATTAAAAACTCAATTAATTAATTTATCATGTCCAACATTATCTGATTTTTGTTGGTATAAAGATGTTTTCTTATCAAAACTTTATACAATTGATTCAAGCAAATCAGAATTCTGGAAAGAAAAAATTATATCAGGTGTTCCTAAACATTTTGCAGAAAAGGTTAGAAAAGAGTTAATATTTGAAAATTATGGAAATTTGAATTATGTATGTGTACATATGGAGATTTAATCCAAAAAATTAAGAAAGTTGGATTTTCATTGTGTAATGAAATCAAACTCAAACGGCAAATTGAAAATCAAAAAAGAATCAGTAAATATGAACTTGGTGATTTCTGTTATCAAATTGGCATGGAGCCATTAATTAGTCCTTCGTGCCAAAAGAAAAAGAACAATTTAAAAAGAAATTATCAACAAAGAAAATCTAAACAATTTGTAACACCACGATATTATATGCCCTCACAAAGATATCATAAAAAATCCTTTCATCGCAATTCTTATAAAGAAACAAACAAATCTTTTACAAAAGGAAAACCACCATCTTCTTACCATAAACAAAACCAAAAAGAAATACAATGCTATAATTGCAAAGAAAAAGGCCATATAGCCCCTGATTGCCCACAATTAAAGGTTAAAACCGAAAAGGAATTAAAAACTATTTTAAAGGGATCCTCAGTAACATCAGATACAGACAATTCTTCTGATACATGTCATTGCAAAATATTTGATAGTGAAATTCAGTATTAATCCACTTTTTCTTCTTTATCCGTAAACATGCTCTCTGTTCCTGAAGAATTGGCACTAAAAATGTTTAAAGATCTTAAAGATGAAAAATTAAAAAATAAATATTTCGAAAAAAAACAGACTATAAATAAAGGCAATAAAAAAGGAAAAGCTACTATACATACTTTACCTGAACAATTTAGTATTAAAACTGTTTTAGACAGATTAAGAGAACAAAATGTTCCTCCTCACCTGACAATTCCAGACCTTCATAAAGAAATTAATAATAAAAGGGAATAAATAAATTTCTTAAAACAAAACTTAATTGAACTTCAAGACCTCAAACAAAGAGTTGAGAATCTTGAATTTCACATACTAAAAACTTACCAAGAAAATAATGGAAAAATTGAAAATGACGAAGACTATAATGACGTTGAAAATCAAGAAAACTTTGATGACAGTTTAAAAATTTTCATAAATTCTTTATCCAGAAATCCATTTCAAAAATGGAAAACCCAAGTCACAATTCAGATAAAAAAATTCTCTATTAAGACCCTGTGCTTACTAGATAGTGGCGCAGATGTCAATGTCATAAGGGAAGCATTAATCCCGAGAAAATATTATCTAAAAACAAAAAGTAAACTCAATCTAGCTACGGCTAATAAAAAACTCCTTATCAAATACAAATTAAATGATGTTTAAGTTTGTAAAAACGAAATGCACATAAAGACAAATTTCTTTCTAGAAAAAGATTTAAACAATGATGTTATCCTTGGAAATCCTTTTCTACAAATGTTACAGCCTTTTCAAATTGATTCTACAGGCCTTAAAACTGTCATAAATAATAAAGAATTAATTTTTGAATTTGAATAATTAAATCCAGTCTAAAATAAAATCAATCATCCCTCTGATGACTTCATTTCAATAATGCCATGTAATCCAGATTTCAGTTTTAAGTTCACATTCTTGTCCAGGGTTCCTTTGTCATTATGGCATTAAGTTCTAGCAAAAGCAAAGCCCTTCTTCTTGAATCCAGCTCTTCCTCCAGACCAACATCCAAACAAATGACCATTCCTTTTTTCAATCCAGGAGTATCCATCACCTCTCAAGAACTTATCAATGCTCATTGGAGTGCTATCCTTTCCAATAAAAGAAAAAATACTAGAAAAACCTTATCAAAAATTGTAACCCATATCAAGGATTTAGGAACCCAAATTCTGATGTGTCATAACATCCATCAAAGAGCACTATTATCTACTTATGCTGATGAAAAAACATCTAGAATCAACCTCCTGGAAAAGGTTAACATAACCCCTCCAGATGATCTTGCTGCAAGGATAAGAGAAAAAACTCTTTCTTGTCAGATCAAGGAGCGCTTAATGTTCAAAGCGCAATATATCAGCTGGGCAACTGGTTTTCCCAAGTTGTTCCTGCCATCACATGTAGTAGACATCTCTTATATCGAACAAGGCCTAGTCCCAAGATTTCTTTATCTAGAGATGATTTTGAATTAATACAACAGCTCCCTGCAATTGTGCGCCAAGCCCTTCGCAGTCTTGGAGTCACAAACAGACAGCTTCTTATCACAATTTCATCAAGTTTGGGAGAAAGATCTAAAATACGGCTTTATCAACCTTATCAATTATGGAGCATCATGCAGTTTGAAGAAGGAGATTTAATTTGCAAGAAATGCAGTTCTTCTTTACATGATCACGAACATCTTCTTTTTAATTATCCACCTCAATGGTATGAATCTCATGAAGTTGCTACAAGAGCATATAGCCTAGAATGTCTCCAGTAATATGATCCAGCCTCTATCAGTATCAAAGATTTCTCAATCTAAGAGGACATCTTCAATTTGCAAGCACATATCGATATGTTTGGTGTGACGGTCGGTGAGTAATTTGCATTGCTGACGACTTTGCAAAACAAACTACAATCATACAGCATCCTTCTAAATCAGGACATAATGAATTAAATCAAATCCGCATTAATCCAGTTATTTCATGGAGAAATGCAAAATAATAACTGGACTGATGAAGATAAAGATGAAGATAAAGAGGATGAATAAATGAAAGAATCCGTGCCCAAATAAAGCTTCCGATATTAACACCTGTTATCCGGTGAAATAATGACTCCATCCTTATCACAAAGCTTCCATAAAAAGACCACGTAGTCACGTGGTACACTTATCTAAATTTCCATCACCACCATTGCCATAAAGCGTCTTTATCTAGAAAGTGCAAAACAAGGACATCCCTATTCATGAAGATGAGAAGCTTACCACGGTTCAAAGGTTCTTTGAAAAAGAAAAAGTCAACAAATGCGGCTTGCTACTACGCATCAAAAGGGTTATTCAATAAAAACAAGTTTGGATCTCTACTGGTGATAACATGTATATCCATACCAGTACGGAAACATAACACGTATGCCGTCTTGTTGATTCAATCCAGACACATGGAATCCAGCCACATGCAGCAGCTTACCAGCATACAGTAAATGAAATGTATACACAGACGAAATTATGTTGTAATGAAATGTACATTCAGTTTGAACATACTATAAATAGACATGTCCAGCTGCTTGTCAAGGCAACAGTTGGAAACCAGTCCAAAAATTCAGTCCATCCATCTCTTCCCATACACCCTCCACCTTTCCGTCCCATTTTGTTCTCTTAATCTGTCTAAAACAGTTTTAATATTAAATTGTTCAGGTAAAGTATGTATAGTAGCTTTTCCTTTTTTATTGCCTTTATTTATAATCTGGATTTTTTTGAAATATTTATTTTTTAATTCTTCATCGTCAAGATCTTTAAACATTTCTAGTACCAATTCTTCAGGAGCAGAGAGCATGTTTTTGGATAAAGAAGAAGAAGCGGATTAATACTGAATTTCACTATCAAATATTTTGCAATGACATGTATCAGAAGAATTGTCTGTATCTGATGTTACTGAGGATCCCTTTAAAATAGTTTTTAATTCCTTTTCGGTTTTAACCTTTAATTATGGGCAATCAGGGGCTATATGGCCTTTTTCTTTGCAATTATAGCACTGTATTTCTTTTTGTTTTTGTTTATGGTAAGAAAAAGATGGTTTTTCTTTTATAAAAGATTTGTTTGTTTCTTTATAAGGATTGCGATGAAAGGATTTTTTATGATATCTTCGTAAGGGCATATAATATCGTGTTGTTGCAAATTGTTTAGATTTTCTTTGCTGGTAATTTCTCTTTAAATTGTTCTTTTTTTTTTTTGCTCGAAGGACTAATTAATGGCTCCATGCCAAATTGATAACAAAAGTCTCCAAGTTCATATTTCCTGATACTTTTTTGATTTTCAATTTGCCGTTTGAGTTTGATTTCATTACACAATGAAAATCCAACTTTATTAATTTTTTGGATTAAATCTCCATATGTATGCATAGCATAATTCAAATTTCTATAATTTTCGAATATTAATTCTTCTCTAACCTTTCCTACAAAAAGTTTAAGAAGACCTGATATAAAATTTTCTTTCTAGAATTCGGAATTGCTTGAATCAATTGTATAAAGTTTTGATAAGAAAAGATCTTTATACCAACGAAAATCCGATAATGTTGGACATGATAAATTAATTAATTGAGTTTTTAATTTTTCTTCTACATTCATATAATTTCCAACAAAATGTTTAATTATATTGCTAATAAGCATATAAACAGAATCAAAGATCATTTGTCCTTGGGGGGTTATGATAGGGTTCCCGGATGGATCTCTTTTTACGGCATTTAGAATAGCTTGTCTTTCTATATCTGATAAATAGTTTTCCCACCAGCCATTTAATTGTCCAGTAAATCCAAGGACAACTGCATTTACTACATGTTTGTGATCATTACCGGCAGCTATGATAGTAGAAGCATATATCATCATTTGCTGGCATACTTGGATGATTTGATATTCAGATAATCCGTCTACATTCCATTCATATATTGATGAGCTTTCAAATTTAAGACCATTTTAAAGTAGCTTGTTCTTCGAATTGAAGATCAACTGGAGTCGGTCATGGATAATAATTTTTTGTTTTAGCTGTAGTAACAATTGGTTTCTGTCTTTTAAATATTTTATTGAGTTGTAGAGAGTCTTGATGGTTTTGATCATCTTGATGTTCTTCTTGAGAATTTTCTGCAGAATCTATGGCTTCGGAATCGGAGCCAGAATTAGAATTTTTAGAAGTTGAGCCTAAAACATTTATAGAATTTTCAGCTTTTTGATCTTTATTTTCTTGAAATTTTATGTTAGTAAAACTGTGTAATAATTGATTAATGAGTTCATCAGAAAATTTTAAAGGTTTCTTTTCTTACTTTATAGCCCTTAGGATTTCACCCTGAAAATCTAAAGTTTGTGTCTTAATTACTTTTTGAGAAGAGGATGGTTCATGGGTTTTGAAAATAGTTTCCACTTTATCTTCAATTCTATTGGTTTGTTGACCAATAGTATGAAGGTTGATATTTGTATAATTATTTTGTTCTAAAACATGACATAAGTCTGATTTGTAAACAAAGTCAGATTTACCTTTATCTCCTTGGATTTTTGCCACATCTTTTATGGGTACGGCTGAAGTATCTTTATAAATGATTTGATGTAGAGGAGGATGTATAGATTCTTCAGGTCTTTGGGGAGAAGAACTGGTTGAAGCTATAATCCATGATGAACTTAATTTTGTTATCATATTTATGGATAAATCTTCAATATTATACCTTTTCTTCATGGCTAATTTAAGCCAATCAAAGAAATAAATGTTTCTTTCATTATCATACATATATTTGTACCATTTTTCTTTTAAGAAGTCTTTATGTTCTGGTGAAATATATTTAAAGAGCGATTTTGTCAAAGGATGAGCGGCTAAATTTTTTTTTAACATTTCTTTATCAACTTCAAAACTTTCCAGAACATTTATATTGAAATCGGATTCTGAAGGATTGTATGTATGGGATGGAGAAGTTTGATGAGAAGGATAAACGAGTCCTGTGGGCCTCAAATCTATATGAGGTGGTTCCTGTATGGAAGAGCCTACAACAGAAAGAGGATGAGAATAAGACTTTTTAGAGGGTTGATAAACTATAGGAGTTGTATTTTGAAAATCTGTTTGGAAATTTATTTCAACACTTCCATCTTCATGTTCAATTATTGTTTCTATGTCTTGATTTTCTTTAGATTTTTCTGGTTAAGCATTTTCTAAAAGCCATTTACCTGATAAATTGATATCATTCCACTGTATGAGTTTGGGAATATTAACTTTATTTTTTAAATTGGTTTGGAATAAGGTAGTCATACCTTTAGCTTGATTTGAATAGGCTATGCCTGGGACCACTAAATTCATGAGTTTAAAATAAATTCTATAAACGAGGGTAAGATTTTGATTATGAGGATTCATATAAATACCTTTTATTTAGATGGCTAAAGTGAGGGCTTCATGCGCACCTGGATCTGTAAGAGAAATAGAGAAATTAGGAAAATAGTTAAAGAAAGTAGGGCCATTAGCCAAACTTGATTAAACCATTCCTATTAATGAATCACTGAATTTTGTATACCTTGTATCTTGAACATACAAGAGAGCTTCTGTTCTCAGTCCAAGTCCTGTTAAAGGTTTTAGAGCAACTTGCACCAAGCCAAAATGGATATAATTATATGTTTTAGCATTTTCTTATATTTATTGGGGCTTAATTAAAGAAAGATGCTGAATATTGCTAGTAATGGATTCAGTTCGTTCAATAGTTTTTATTTTATAACTTGATTTTAATTGAAAACTTTCCATTTAATAAACTTCATGTTTTTGAATAGTTGGAATTGTCCAGTCACAAATAACTTGATCTAAATCATTATAGCTAATTTCTTCACTATTTTTAATAGACATGGAAGATAAGGAATTTGATGATGAGGAAGAAGAAAGTACAAGCTTCTTAATAAGCTTAGCCATAATTTGTATTACCTAGTTATTTTAACCAAATCGACCACGAGTATATAACGCTTTGAGGATTTACACACCAACAACATGCCTTAAAACGCCTTCACATGGCTTAATAACAGCAATAACAATGGCTACCTCTGCACTCCGGGCGGAATATGATTAAAATTTCTCAATAATAACAAACACACAACTAAGTATTAAGACTTTTGACTCTCTTACTTCTTAATCAGCAATTCCTTAAACAACAACAGTGAAGCACAACATAACCAAAATAAGTGAAGAAATACTCACAAAGCAACTTTATTGATAATCAAAACTGATTACAAGTGGACTTGATGACACACTCCCGGGGGCCAACTTGGCTCTGATACTAAAATGGGACGGAAGGGTGGAGGGTGTATGGGAAAAGATGGATGGACTGAATTTTTGGACTGGTTTCCAAATGTTGCCTTGACAAGCAGCTGGACATGTCTATTTATAGTATGTTCAAACTGAATGTACATTTCATTACAACATAATTTCGTCTGTGTATACATTTCATTTACTGTATGCTGGTAAGCTGCTGCATGTGTCTGGATTGAATCGTCAAGACGGCATACGTGTTACGTTTCTGTACTAGTATGGATATACATGTTATCACCAGTAGAGATCCAAACTTGTTTTTATTGGATAACCTTTTTGATGCATAGTAGTAAGCCGCATTTGTTGACTTTTTCTTTTTCAAAGAACCTTTGAACCGTGGTAAGCTTCTCATCTTCATGAATAGGGATGTCCTTGTTTAGTACTTTCTAGTTAAAGACGCTTTATGGCAATGGTGGTGATGGAAATTTAGATAAGTGTACCACGTGGCTACGTGGTCTTGTTCTGGAAGCTTTGTGATAAGGATGGAGTCATTATTTCACTGGATAACAGGTGTCAATATCGGAAGCTTTATTCGGGCATGGATTCTTTCATTTATTCGTCCTCTTTATCTTCATCTTTATCTTCATCGGTCCAGTTATTATTTTGCATTTCTCCATGAAAAAACTGGATTAATGCTTCACGAGACTTTTCAGTAATGTCAAAAGAAATATCTTCATAGGCATTGAGGATTTGATTTAATTCATTATGTCCAGATTTAGAAGGATGTTGTATGACTGTAGTTTGTTCTACAAGGTTGTCAGCAATGCAAACTACTCGCCGACCGTCTAATGAGTCTTTAAAAATGCATATTTTTATACACATTTTGACCCATTTTAAGGACTTATTAACTTGAAAGAGCCTCATTTAGTGTGATATGATGGGTTAATTCATTTTAAATTTATTTTTATATTTTTCTGCATAAATTGCTTAAAAATCACACTTTTTGCATAAATTCATGAAACCTGCTATTTTTGGAAAATCTAATTTTGGAAAGTTTTGTGAAAATAATTTTTCTCATGAAATAAATTGAATTCTCTTCATCATTAGGCCATTCATATAAAATCATGAAGAATGATGTATATTTTTATTATCATTTCATGAGAAATGGGCCCACAGTCATGCATATGTGATGTTAGGGGTAAAATTGTCTTTTCACATGAATTTACATTTGTTTTGTAGGAAATTCATTATATGGGTCCCATTTGTAAAGAATTGAGGCAAGGAATTGATTTTTAAGAGAAAGGAGAGCTGAATTGAAGAGAAAAAAGAAATTAGAAGAAAATTGCAAAAAGTCGGCTTCATGGTCCACACACACATGCACATGTGTGGGGCACACTTGTAAAACATCCAAGATGGGGTCCATTTATTTGTTGCACATTTTCAACAGATTTTGAAGAGAATTTGAAGAATATCTCATCAAAGATGGACAAGGAAAGCCACATAGGAGTTCTTTTTGGAGAAGGAAAAGATTTAATTGAAAAAAAAAATGACAAAAAAATATCCAAACAAGCTATTCCACGTCCAAAAGAGGATTTTGGATCAGATTTTGATTGAAAAAGTAAAATAAAAAAATCAAGGGAGAATTATCTAGAAGATATCTTCAAGTTAGCAGCCAACAAGGAGAACTTTCCAAAAAAGGAAAGTTGACGATGCAAAGAGATAAAAGGGGAAGTTCTACACCTCATGTGGGCCAAGTTTGATTCTAAGAGAGGATTCTTATCCCTATTTTATTTCTCAAAAGATCTCAATGCAAGGTGGCAATGACAAAGAAGGAAAAAAGCATCCAAGAGGGACTTCTAGATAAAACAAGTAAAGAAAGAAGAGAAAAATAAAAAGAAAAAAATTCCCAAGGATATTGGACGTGTAAAGCATTGGTTGGAGCCTTTTTTTCTTTCGTTTTTTTTATTATTTTTAAGATTTTAAAGTTTGAGAAGGAGTAGGACTTGAAAAAGTATAAATAGGGTACCCTTCTCTCATATTCTTCATGGAAGAATTACCCACCTCCCACCTCTAGATTTCTACACTCCATCTCTCCCTCTCTTGTCTCTCCATCCCAAGTCATCAAGGAGGCTTAGCACTAAAGCCACACCACCAACCTTGAAGATCAACTAGAAGGAGGAATTCTTTTCCATCCTAGTATGTATAATCTTTTGGTTTAAATTTTTTTTTTCATCTTATGTGAAGGATTGTCATACTAGTTCAATAATATTTATCTTCTTATTCTTCTTATTCTTATGGTTGTATGATTGCTTGATTTGTGTTCTTCTTGTTTGGATTGATGACCCAAATAAAGAGCATACTTTAAGAAATTATTAGGCCTAGACTAAGGGAGAATTTGAGTGAATATACCGCCTTTGACTTCAGCTGTTTACTGCCTTTGACTTTCATGTTATTACCGCCTTTGACTTCTTGTTATTACCGCCTTTGACTTCAGTTATACTGCCTTTAACTTCCTACAATTTTTATTTTCTTTCATTGCACTTTTAATTTTAAATTTCTCCAATTTTATTTTCCTGGACTTCTATTTTATTTTCTGCACTTTTGTTATTTTTCTTGTTACATTCGCATTGCTTTTAAGTTTTGTTTTTGCATAGTTTGATGGTTGGATTAGGAATCATTGCATCTATTTTTATATCATAAGATTTTGTGCAAATTTAAGTTGATGAAAATTAAGCCTTCAAATCTGAAACTAATGATTAAATTCGGACTCAATATATAAACAGCATAACTTAATAGTTTCAGCAAACTGCAAAAAAACATTTTTTGACAAAAAGTTCGAAGTGGGTAGACCAGTCAAATCACAATATTTTTCTTTGAAACTTGGCAATATTAAATTTTGGGATGTGGTCTTTCATTCCCCAAAATTTCAGTTCAAAATAATTCCGGAAGGCTTGTGAACTAGAGGCTTAAAATTTGCCAATCAATCAACCCGATTCAGAATTCCTGCACAGAATTTTGCAAAGTTGTCATATTCATGCATTCATAACTTTTTCGTTTTAAATCCTTTTTCACTTCCATTTTTTTTGTTGGTTTCTTGCATCATAAATTCCAGCCATTAAATTTAGATTTAGGATGCATTGAATAGTTCAAATCATGCATAAAATTTACATCACCATACTAGTTTTTCATACTTAGAATTTTTCAGCATCTCATAGCATGCATTACATTACTAATTTTACTAACTTTCTAATTTTAATTTTGTTTCTAGTTTTATGTTTTTGATTGTTTTAGTTAATTTTCAGGATTAAATATCTTTCTAAACTTGTTTTAATTGGAGATTTTAAATTGGAAAGTTTTTCTAGTCTTGGAAATTCTAACTTAGGAAAGTTTTTAACTTTTGTTTATTTTGTTTCTAACATTGTTTAATTTAGTCAGTTTCTAATTTTAGATTTAGTTTTTATTTTTGGAAGTTCTAACTTTTGTTTTAGTTTTGCAGCAACTTTAGTTTTATTTTAGGAATTTTAGATTTAGGAAAGTTTTTTTCATTGGTTTGTAACTAATTTAATTTTGGTAAGTAGGATGTTTGTATTTGTTAGATTTTAAATTAGGTTAGTTTTAGATTTTTATTTTAAGGCAAGTCAAGTTGAAAGAGGAACCTTAAAACATATTGCTCCCTGAGGATCGACCTGGTCTGACCAGTTTTATTACTACATCGCGGTTTTGCACTTGGAACTCACGATCAAGTTTTTGGCGCCGTTGCCAGGGAGCGCCATTTAAGGTAACTTTTCTAACTTTCCTTATTTACATTGCTTTGTGGGTGTGATTTAATTTTGGCATCTTTCTAGAAATAGGAGGACATGCATGGAATGATAAGCCGCCCTAATTTGGAATAGGAATGTGCATGGAATGCTAGAAAGTACACATCATTGCTATTTTTAGAAACTTTCTAAAATTAGGAAAAGTTGTTGTTTTTCAACTTGTCTCAACTTCTTTTGGGAAGAAGGTATACCAAATGTGATCTAATCATTGTCCTTAATCTTCTCGGTATCTAAGAAAGCCTTTGCCCCTGTAGTGCGCGACAGCTTGTCTGTTCAGGAAACTGGTCCTTTAAAAGGGTCCATCTATGACTCTACCACTTCCTGGTGGCTAACTGGCCGAGTTGGTTTCATAGGACCAGATTGGAGAACTAGAGGAAACTTTTCAACCTGAAGGAGTTAATTAGATGTTTTTTTTTTGTGTAACTTAGTTTTTTTTCTAAATTTAAAAAAAATGGATTGGGGGGAATCCACAAACATGAGACTTAATAATGGGTAAACTAATGGGAATGGAATCAATACTGCTGGCCCACCAAACTGCTGGCCCACCAAAGTCTTGGCGTGCCTTATGTGAACAAGAAAGAATTGAAAAGTTACATGAAAGAAATTGGTCAGTTGGATCTCATGAATGGAAATGGGCCAATCACTATGATCATTGTTACAATGAGGAATTTGTGGACGATTTCAATGGAATGATTAGCGCAGATCATCAACCAATAAGGGTCCCACATAATTACCCATACCTCATACAATCATTCACTCCTATGGATATGGGATTTCCATGGCGAGCTGAATTAAATTAAAATCAATGGCATTACCACAATGAAATGGGTAACATATGTAGTCCAAATTGGGATGATCAACCACTAGACAATTGGCGAAACGGGCCCAATATGGATCATGTCTCTTATTCCCAAAAATTTACTCAGGCCGGGTTGTATGACTATCCCTCACAGGATACATCATATGTACCTCCTTCTTCTCCCTGGTCATATGCACCTCATTATCCCTCTCCACCTGAATGGTCATATGAACCACCACCACCCCTGAAAAATTCTTTGGAGGATACTTTAGCCAAATTGGTTGAGTTCACGCAAAATACCATGCAAACCATACAAAAAAATAAACAATGCATGAAAAGCCTCATGGATTCGATTAATGAAACCGGGCTTGAAATGAGAAAACAAAATGCCACTCTTAGAATTAAAGATGATCCTACATTCATTGAAAATCTCATAGATATGGATCACACAAACACACAGTGGATATCCAAGGGTGTACATGAGTACATGGATGATGGTGTCATGCATGAACCAGTTGATGAATCACATGAGCTTGTGTGCCCCACTTTTCCTCAGTACCAGCCATTCCACTTCATTAAAGAGGAATCGATGCCCTTTTACATAAATCCTTTCTATGATTCCGATTCCTCTGATGAATTTGGCATTGTAGTCTTTCACAAATTTGATGTTCCTACAATTGAGGAAACTGCAAATGAACCTATTGAGCCTCAAAAGGAAGATTACAATTGGGAGGATGACCCCATTTTTCAGATTTCTGAGTTGGATAATCTGGAATCTTTAGAATCATGTACTGACTTCTTCATGAAATCTGATGATCCAACCCTTAGAGAAATTGCCCTCGCATTTATTGGCCCTCAATGTTATTCAGAAAAACTTGCAAAATTAAGGAATAGTGGTCCCATTCAGACACCCAAGTCTGATAATTTGGAATCCTTTCAGCTTGTGCCTAAACAGACTGTGGAAATCAATTTAAAATAATTTGTGGCACGTGAGGACCTAGGGCCACCTAGCTATTCATTGCCTCCTCTCCTCTCTTTTAAATATCCATTTTTAAGGGAGGAGGAAGAAATTTTCTTTATGGTCCCTTCTTCACACAGTCTACAGAAATATGCAGTCCTCATGGTTTCATCTCTTTCTGTGCTTCTTGTAAACTGTGTGGAGGAAAATTTCATTTGGGATCCGGGTGGACTCATGATTTCGAATCTAGTAGTGTAGTTTTTTTCTTCTTTTCTTTTTAGAGTAGATATTTCCTTTTAGAATAGCTTCTTGTTTTTTTGTTTTTGTTTTTCTGTTTTGTCTAACCTTGGACAGAGAGCAACTCGGACACATCTTCAGGTGAATTTTTCTCTCTACCCTCATTTCCATTTATATTTCCTCGTGTTACTTTTACAGTTCTGCATTACATGCATAAACATCGTGGACGATGTTCATCTTAGGTTGGGGGGTGGGAACAAGCACGCTTGTCCAACTACAATTTTATTTTCCTGCACTTCTATTTTATTTTCTGCACTTTTGTTATTTTTCTTATTACATTCACATTGATTTTAAGTTTTGTTTTTGCATAGTTTGATGGTTGGATTAGGAATCATTGCATCTATTTTTATATCATAAGATTTTGTGCAAATTTAAGTTAATGAAAATTAAGCCTTCAAATCAAAAACTAAAGATTAAATTCGAACTCAATATATAAACAGCATAACTTAATAGTTTCAGCAAACAGTAAAAAAACAATTTTTGACAAAAAGTTCGAAGTGGGTAGACCAGTCAAATCACAATATTTTTCTTTGAAACATGGCAATATTAAATTTTAGGATGTGGTTTTTCATTCCCCAAAATTTCAGATCAAAATAATTTCGGAAGGCTTGTGAACTAGAGGCTTAAAATTTGCCAATCAGTCATCCTGATTCAGAATTCCTGCACAGAATTTTGCAAAGTTGTCATATTCATGCATTCATGAATTAATTCGAGTGAAATGGGAATTGCTACCTAGTGTTTACTTTGGTTTAAAAAAAAGAGAGTGAAAAAATAAAGAGCATATAATAAGCAGTTTATGACTAGTTTGGATTTGTAGCCTTTTTAACTCGAGCTAGTAAGCCCGGAGGGATATTTCCATATCTAGTGCCCTAAAGCCATTATACTTTTTCAAGTCCTACTCCTTCTCAAATTTAAAATCTTAAAAATAATTAAAAAAAATGAAAGAAAAAAAAGGCTCCAACCAATGCTTTGGACGTGCAATATCCTTGGGGATTTTCTTTCTTTTTATTTTTCTCTTCTTTCCTTGCTTGTTTTGTCTAGAAGTCCCTCTTGGATGCTTCTTTCCTTCTTTGTCATTGCCACCTTGCATTGAGATCTTTTGAGAGATAAAATAGGGATAAGAATCCTCTCTTAGAATCAGACTTAGCCCACATTAGGTGTAGAACTTCCCCTTTTATCTCTTTGCATCGTCAACTTTCCTTTTTTCGAAAGTTTTCCTTGTTGGCTCCTAACTTGAAGAGATCTTCTAGATAATTCTCCCTTGATTTTTTTTCCTTTACTTTTTCAATCAAAATCTAATCCAAAATCCTCTTTCGGACGTGGAATAGCTTGTTTGGATATTTTTTTGTCATTTTTTTTAATTAAATCTTTTCCTTCTCCAAAAAGAACTCCTATGTGGCTTTCCTTGTCCATCTTTGATGAGATATTCTTCAAATTCTCTTCAAAATCTGTTGAAAATGTGCAACAAATAAATGGACTCCATCTTGGATGTTTTACAAGTGTGCCCCACACATGTGCATGTGTGTGTGGACCATGAAGCCGACTTTTTGTAATTTTCTTTCAATTTCTTTTTTCTCTTCAATTCTGCTCTCCTTTCTCTTAAAAATCAATTCCTTGCCTCAATTCTTTACAAATGGGACCCATATAATGAATTTCCTACAAAACAAATGTGAATTCATGTGAAAAGATAATTTTACCCCTAACATCACATATGCATGACTGTGGGCCCATTTCTCATGAAATGATAATAAAAATATACATCATTCTTCATGATTTTATATGAATGACCTAATGATGAAGTTGCATGAGAAAAATTATTTTCACAAAACTTCCCAAAAATGGACTTTCCAAAAATAGCAAGTTTCATGAATTTATGCAAAAAGTATGATTTTTAAGCAATTTATGCAGAAAAATATAAAAATGAATTTAAAATGAATTAACCCATCATATCACACTAAATGAGGCTATTTCAAGTTAATAAGTCCTTAAAATGGGTCAAAATGTGTATAAAAATATGCATTTTTAAAGACTCATCACACCCCCCAACCAGAGTTTTGCTAGTCCCTAGCAAAAAATGTGATAAAATATGAGGCTTCCATCCTAACCTAATCTAATCTTAAACTAATGCAATGCAATAAAGCTAAACATGAATGCAACGCCACTTTTGCTGGCACTCTCGATTGCATTTAGCGTATACAGCAAGCCCTTAAACCCTAGGTTCCCCCTAGTGGACGAGTTATCCCTCGTGAGGATTTGCAGTGAATATACCCACAAAATTCTCTTCTTTTTTTTCTAAGGAAAAATAAATAAATGAATAAAAGCGAAAAGAAATTCCCCAAAAGAAAATTCACTCATATCAGATATTTTCGAAATCTGGAATAATTACACTTTCAGACTTTTCAAAGTCTAGTCCACAATTCTATTCTCAAAAACTTTCTCAAATTCAAACCAACTTGTGTGCATTGTGGGAAACTGTATACATCAAAAACCTACTTTGGATATTTTACAATAATGCTGCAAAAATAGAATTTCTCCTTCAAATAGTCTGATCCCCTGAAATTTAGCAAAAAGAAATTTCCTCTCAGAGTTACTAAGATAGCTGTCACTTTATTATTTACTTCGGTTGGCCTCTTTTTCTCTCACTATCTTTTTTCGACGCAAGAGTTCCCAAGTTCATACGATATAAGAAAAGTTAGAATCCAGAGAGCAAATCTAGTCCTTGTCCTTCCCCGTACATACTCCCTTGCAAACTCTTACGAACACTCTTCACTCTCTTACTTTTTCCAACGTAGAATTTTCCAAGTTCATATGATATAGCAAAAGTTGGGATCTAAGGAGCAAACTTAGTCCGTATGCTTTTCCGCACATATTCCTTGAAAATTTCTATGGACACTTGTTGGGCCATAATTCATCTTTATTTTCTTTTTTTTTTCCTTGTGACGTGCAATGTTTAGGTCCCTTAAGCCTTCTATTTAACCCATGTAGCGAGCGTTAGGCCAATGACTCCCAAACAAGATGGCTTTAGGGCACTAGATATGGAAATATCCCTCCGGGCTTATTAGCTCGAGTTAAAAAGGCTATGAGTTTTAAATCCTTTTTCACTTCCATTTTTTTTGTTGGTTTCTTGCATCAGTAAAGCATAAATTCTAGCCATTAAATTTAGATTTAGGATGCATTAGAATAGTTCAAATCATGCATAAAATTTGCATCAGCATACTAGTTTTTCATACTTAGAATTTTTCAGCATCTCATGGCATGCATTGCATTACTAATTTTACTAACTTTCTAATTTTAATTTTGTTTCTAGTTTTATGTTTTTGATTGCTTTAGTTAACTTTCAGAATTAAATATCTTTCTAAACTTGTTTTAATTGGAGATTTTAAATTGGAAAGTTTTTCTAGTCTTGGAAATTCTAACTTAGGAAAGTTTTTTAACTTTTGTTTATTTTGTTTCTAACATTGTTTAGTTTAGTCAGTTTCTAATTTTAGATTTAGTTTTTATTTTTGGAAGTTCTAACTTATGTTTTAGTTTTGTAGCAACTTTAGTTTTATTTTAGGAATTTTAGATTTAGGAAAGTTTCTCTCATTGGTTTGTAACTAATTTAATTTTGGTAAGTAGGATGTTTGTATTTGTTAGATTTTAAATTAGGTTAGTTTTAGATTTTTATTTTAAGCCAAGTCAAGTTGAAAAAGGAACCTTAAAACACATTGCTCCCTGAGGATCGACCTAGTCTCACCAGTTTTATTACTACATCGCGGTTCTGCACTTGGAACTCACGATCACCGTCACACCAAACATATCGATATGTGCTTGCAAATTCAAGATGTCCTCTTAGATTGAGAAATCTTCGATACTGATCAGAGGCTGGATCATATTGCTGGAGACATTCTAGGCTATATGCTCTCATAGCAACTTTATGAGATTCATACCATTGAGGTGGATAATTAAAAAGAAGATGTTCGTGATCATGTAAAGAAGAATTGCATTTCTTGCAAATTAAATCTCCTTCTTCAAACTGCATGATGCTCCATAATTGATAAGGCTGATAAAACCGTATTTCAGATCTTTCTCCCAAACTTGATGAAATTGTGATAAGAAGCTGTCTGTTTGTGACTCCAAGACTGTGAAGGGCATGGCGCACAATTGCATGGAGCTGCTGTATTGATTCAAAATCATCTCTGGATAAAGAAAATCTTTGGACTAGGCCTTGCTCGATATAAGAGATGTCTACTGCATGTGATGGCAGGAACAACTTGGGAAAACCAGTTGCCCAGCTGATATATTGGGCTTTGAACATTAAGCACTCCTTGATCTGACAAGAAAGAGTTTTTTCTCTTATCCTTGCGGCAAGATCATCTGGAAGGGTTGTGTTAACCTTTTCCAGGAGGTTGATTCTGGATGTTTTTTCATCAGCGTAAGTAGATAACAGTGCTCTTTGATGGATGTTATGACACATCAGAATTTGGGTTTCTAAATTCTTGATATGGGTTACAATTTTGGATAAGATTTTTCTAGTGTTTTTTCTTTTATTGGAAAGGATAGCACTCCAATGAGCATTGATAAGTTCCTGAGAGGTGATGGATACTCCTGGATTGAAAAAAGGAATGGTCATTTGTTGGGATGTTGGTCTGGAGGAAGAGCTGGATTCAAGAAGAGGGGCTTTGCTTTTGCTAGAACTTGATGCCATAATGACAAAGGAACCCTGGAGAAGAATGTGAACTTAAAACTGAAATCTGGATTACATGGCAATATTTGAAATGAAGTCATCAGAGGGATGATTGATTTTATTTGAGACTAGATTTAATTATTCAAATTCAAAAATTAATTCTTTATTATTTATGACAGTTTTAAGGACTGTAGAATCAATTTGAAAGGCTGTAACTTTTGTAGAAAAGAATTTCCAAGGATAACATCATTGTTTAAATCCTTTCCTAGAAAGAAATTTGTCTTTATGTGTATTTCGTTTTTACAGACATAAACATCATTTAATTTGTATTTGATAAGAAGTTTTTTTATTAGCCGTAGCTAGATTGAGTTTATTTTTTGTTTTTAGATAATATTTTCTCGGGATTAATCCTTCCCTTATGACATTGACATTTGCGCCACTATCAAGTAAGCACGGGGTCTTAAAAGAGAATTTTTTGGTCTGAATTGTGACTTGGGTTTTCCATTTTTGAAATGGATTTCTGGATAAAGAATTTATGAAATTTTTTAAACTGTCATCAAAGTTTTCTTGATTTTCAATGTCATTATAGTCTTCGTCATTTTCAATTTTTCCATTATTTTCTTGATAAGTTTTTAGTATGTGAAATTCAAGATTCTCAACTCTTTGTTTGAGGTCTTGAAGTTCAATTAAGTTTTGTTTTAAGAAATTTATTTCTTGCCTTTGATTATTAATTTCTTTATGAAGGTCTGGAATTGTCAGGTGAGGAGGAACATTTTGTTCTCTTAATCTGTCTAAAACAGTTTTAATACTAAATTGTTCAGGTAAAGTATGTATAGTAGCTTTTCCTTTTTTATTGCCTTTATTTATAGTTTGGATTTTTTCGAAATATTTATTTTTTAATTCTTCATCTTTAAGATCTTTAAACATTTCAAGTACCAATTCTTCAGGAGCAGAGAGCATGTTTACAGATAAAGAAGAAGAAGCGGATTCATATTGAATTTCACTATCAAATATTTTGCAATGACACGTATCAGAAGAATTGTCTGTATCTGATGTTACTGAGGATCCCTTTAAAATAGTTTTTAATTCCTTTTCGGTTTTAACCTTTAATTGTGGGCAATAAGGGACTATATAGCCTTTTTCTTTGCAATTATAGCACTATATTTCTTTTTTTTTTTTTTTGTTTATGGTAAGAAGATGGATTTTCTTTTATAAAAGATTGGTTTGTTTCTTTATAAGGATTGCAATGAAAGGATTTTTTATGATATCTTCGTGATGGCATATAATATCATGGTGTTGCAAATTGTTTAGATTTTCTTTGTTGATAATTTCTTTTTAAATTGTTCTTTTTCATTTGGCTCGAAGGACTAATTAATGGCTCCATGCCAAATTGATAACAAAAGTCTCCAAGTTCATAGTTGCTGAAACTTTTTTGATTTTCAATTTCCCGTTTGAGTTTGATTTCATTACACAATGAAAATCCAACTTTATTAATTTTTTTGTTTAAATCTCCGTATGTATGCATAGCATAAGTCAAATTTCCATAATTTTCGGATATTAATTCTTCTCTAACCTTTTCTGCAAAAGGTTTAGGAAGACCTAATATAAATTTTTCTTTCCAGAATTCGTAATTGCTTGAATCAATTGTATAAAGTTTTGATAAGAAAACATCTTTATACCAACGAAAATCAGATAATGTTGGACATGATAAATTAATTAATTGAGTTTTTAATTTTTCTTCTACATTCATATAATTTCCAACAAAATGTTTAATTATATTGCTAATAAGCATATAAACGGAATCAGAGATCATTTGTCCTTGGGGGGTAATGATTGGGTTCCCGGATGGATCTCTTTTTACGGCATTTAGAATAGCTTGTCTTTCTATATATGATAAATATTTTTCCCACCAACCATTTAATTGTCCAGTAAATCCAAGGACAACTACATTTGCTACATGTTTCTGATCATTACCGGCAGCTATGATAGTAGAAGCATATATCATCATTTGCTGGCATACTTGGATGATTTGATATTCAGATAATCCGTCTACACTCCATTCATATATTGATGAGCTTTCAAATTTAAGACCATTTAAAGTAGCTTGTTCTTCGAATTGAAGATCAATTGGAGTCGATTGTAGATAATAATTTCTTGTTTTAGCTTTAGTAACAATTGGATTTTTTCTTTTAAATATTTTATTGAGTTGAAGAGATTCTTGATGGTTTTGATCATCTTGATGTTCCTCTTGAGAACTTTCTTCAGAATCTATGGCTTCGGAATCGGAGCCTGAATTAGAGTTTTTAAAAGTTGAGCCTAAAACATTTATAGATTTTTCAGCTTCTTGATCTTTATTTTCTTGAAGTTTTATGTTAGTAAAACTGCTTGCATGATTCTCCTTGTCTGCTGTAGAATATCCATGGTACTACATGTGGCACGATCTTGAAGTATATCTTTACAAGCTTTTGACACGTGTTTTCGTGTTAGCATCGGAGATGAAATGTTTTTGTCTTCATACTTGATAATTGTCCCATATCTTATACTTTCTTCAGCTTTTACTTTTTATTTTATATAAAAGGAGCTTTTGATGTTGGCTTTAGCCACTTTTGTTGGCTTTTGGGTACTTGTTTTTTAATGATTTCTGAAGTCGGGATGAAAAGTGCCGATAAGTCCCGAGGAAACACGTGGTTGCTTTTGCCGGCATCACATGGCCTTCGTCTCGGGTACGGGACCTTGGTTGATAAGGATGCATTGAACTATTCTTCAGGATGACTGTTGGAGATCTTCATAATTGCACCAAGATACTTTGTGGAAAATTGAGTGGCATTGGACTGCATATGTCTGGAGGAAAGGAAGCATTATTCTTGCAAGGATGCTGTCATCTCTGCATCATTTTCCGCTTCATTATTCTAGTTATTATTTCATATTTCACCATGAAATAACTGGATTAATTCTTCATGAGAGTTTTCTGAAATGTCAAAAGAAATATCTTCATAGGCATTGAGGATTTGATTTAATTTATTATGTCCAGATTTAGACGGATGCTGTATAACTGTAGTTTGTTCTGCAAGGTCGTCAGCAATACAGACTACTCTTCGACCGTCACACCAAACATATCTATATGTGCTTGCAAATTCGAGATGTCCTCTTAAATTGAGAAATCATTGATACTGATTAGAGCTGGATCATAATGCTGGAGACGTTCTAAGCTATATTCCCTTGTAGCAACTTCATGAGATTTATACCATTGTGGTGGATAATTAAACAGGAGATGTTCGTACTCATTTAAATAGGGAAAGAATTTCTTGCAAATTAAATCTCCTTCTTCAAAATTCATGATGCTCCATAATTGATAAGGTTGATTAAACCAGATTTCAGATCTTTCTCCCAAACTTGATGAAATTGTGATGAGAAGTTGTCTGTTTGTGACTCCAAGGCTGCGAAGGGCATGACGCACGATTGCAGGGAGCTACTGTATTAATTCAAAATCATTTCTGGATAAAGAAAATCTTTAGACTAAACTATGTTCGATATAGGAGATGTCAACTTCATGTGATGGCAGGAACAACTTGGGAAAGCCAGTTGCCTAGCTGATAAATTGAGCTTTGTGCATTAAGCGCTCCTTGATTTGACAAGAAAGAGTTTTTTTTCTTATTCTTGTAGCAATATCATCTGGAAGGGTTGTGTTAACCTTTTCCAGGAGCTTGATTCTGGATGTTTTTTCATCAGCATAAGTAGATAACAGTGCTCTTTGATGGAGGTTATGGCATATGAGAATTTGGCTTTCTAAATCCTTAATATGGTTTGCAAGTTTGGATAGGGTTTTTCTAGTATTTGTTCTTTTATCGAAAAGGATGGCACTCCAATGAGCATTGATAAGGTCTTGAGAAGTGATAGATAATCCTGGATGGAAAAACAGGATGGTCATTTGTTGGGATGTCGATATGGAGGAAGAGCCGGATTCATGAAGAGGGGCTTTGCTTTTGCGAGAACTTGATGCCATAGTGACAAAGAGACCCTGGATAAGGAGTTGAACTAAAAATCTGGATATGGTATTAAATGGCAAAATTTGAAATGAAGTCATCAGAGAGATAATTTATTTTATTTGAGACTGGATATTTGATTATTCGAATTCAAAAATTAATTCTTTATTATTTATCACAGTTTTAAGGCCTGTAGAATCAATTTGAAAAGGCTATAAAATTTTGTAGAAAAAGATTTCCAAGGATAACAACATTGTTTAGATCCTTTCCTAGAAAGAAATTTGTCTTGATGTGTATTTCATTTTTACAGACATAAACATCATTTAATTTGTATTTGATAAGGAGTTTTTTATTAGCCGTATCTAGATTGAGTTTATTTTTTGTTTTTAGATAATATTTTCTCGGGATTAATCCTTCCCTTATGACATTAACATCTGCGCCACTATCAAGTAAGCACAGGGTCTTAATAGAGAATTTTTTTATCTGAATGGTGACTTGGGTTTTCCATTTTTGAAATGGATTTCTGGTTAAAAAATTGATGAAATTTTTTAAACTGTCATCAAAGTTTTCTTGATTTTCAATGTTATTATAGTCTTCGTCATTTTCAACTTTTCCATTATTTTCTTGATAAGTTTTTAGTATGTGAAATTCAAGATTCTCAACTCTTTGTTTGAGGTCTTGAAGTTCAATTAAGTTTTGTTTTAAGAAATTTATTTCTTGCCTTTGATTATTAATTTCTTTATGAAGGTTTGGAATTGTCAGGTGAGGAGGAACATTTTGTTCTCTTAATCTGTCTAAAACAGTTTTAATACTAAATTGTTCAGGTAAAGTATGTATTGTAGCTTTTCCTTTTTTTCTTGCCTTTATTTATAGTCTGGATTTTTTCGAAATATTTGTTTTTTTAATTCTTCATCTTTAAGATCTCTAAACATTTCTAGTACCAATTCTTCAGGAGTAGAGAGCATGTTCACGGATAAAGAAGAAGAAGCGGATTCATACTGAATTTCACTATCAAATATTTTGCAATGACATGTATCAGAAGAATTGTCTGTATCTGATGTTACTGAGGATCCCTTTAAAATAGTTTTTAATTCCTTTTCGGTTTTAACCTTTAATTGTGGGCAATCAGGGGCTATATGGCCTTTTTCTTTGCAATTATAGCACTGTATTTCTTTTTGTTTTTGTTTATGGTAAGAAGAAGATGGTTTTTCTTTTGTAAAAGATTTGTTTGTTTCTTTATAAGGATTGGGATGAAAGGATTTTTTATGATATCTTTGTGAGGGCATATAATATCGTGGTGTTGCAAATTGTTTAGATTTTCTTTGTTGGTAATTTCTTTTCAAATTGTTCTTTTTCTTTTGGCTCGAAGGACTAATTAATGGCTCTATGCCAAATTGATAACAGAAGTCACCAAGTTCATATTTACTGATTCTCTTTTTATTTTCAATTTGCCGTTTGAGTTTGATTTCATTACACAATGAAAATCCAACTTTATTGATTTTTGGGATTAAATCTCCATATGTATACATAGCATAATTCAAATTTCCATAATTTTTGGATATTAACTCTTCTCTAACCTTTTTTGCAAAAAGTTTAGGAAGACCTGATATAAATTTTTCTTTCCAGAATTCTGAATTGCTTGAATCAGTTGTATAAAGTTTTGATAAGAAAACATCTTTATACTAACGAAAATCAGATAATGTTGGGCAAGATAAATTAATTAATTGAGTTTTTAATTTTTCTTCTACATTCATATAATTTCCAACAAATTGTTTAATTATATTGCTAATAAGCATATAAATGGAATCAGAGATCATTTGTCCTTGGGGGGGTAATGATAGGGTTCCCGGATGGATCTCTTTTTACGGCATTTAGAATAGCTTGTCTTTCTATGTCTGATAAATATTTTTCTCACCAGCCATTTAATTGTCCAGTAAATCCAAGGACAACTGCATTTGCTACATGTTTGTGATCATTACTGGCAGCTATGATAGTAGAAGCATATATCATCATTTGCTGGCATACTTGGATGATTTGATATTCAGATAATCCGTCCACACTCCATTCATATATTGATGAGCTTTCAAATTTAAGACCATTTAAAGTAGCTTGTTCTTCGAATTGAAGATCAACTAGAGTTGGTCGTGGATAATAATTTTTTGTTTTAGTTGTAGTAACAATTGGTTTTTGTCTTTTAAATATTTTATTGAGTTGAAGAGATTCTTGATGGTTTTGATCATCTTGATGTTCCTCTTGAGAATTTTCTTCAGAATCTATGGCTTCGGAATTGGAGCCAAAATTATAGCTTTTAGAAGTTGAGCCTAAAACATTTCCACTTTTTTATCTTTATTTTCTTGAAGTTTTATGTTAGTAAAACTGTGTGATAGTTTATTAATGAGTTCATTAGAAAATTTTAAAGGTTTCTTTTCTAACTTTTTATCCCTTAGGATTTCACCCTGAAAACCTAAAGTTTGTGTCTTAATTACTTTTTGAGAAGAGGATGCTTCATGGATTTTGAAAATAGTTTCTACTTTATCTTCAATTCTATTGGTTTGTTGGCCAATAGTATGAAGGTTGATATTTGTATAATTATTTTGTTCTAAAATATGACATAAGTCTTATTTGTAAACAAAGTCAGATTTTCCTTTATCTCCTTGGATTTTTGCAACATCTTTTATGGGTACGACTGAGGTGTCTTTATAAATGATTTGATGTAGGGGTGGATGTATAGATTCTTCAGTTCTTTGGGGAGAAGAACTGGTTGAAGCTATAATCCATGATGAACTTAATTTTGTTATCATATTTATGGATAAATCTTCAATATTATATCTTTTCTTTATGGCTAATTTAAGCCAATCAAAGAAATAAATGTTTCTTTCATTATCATACATATATTTGTATCATTTTTCTTTTAAGAAGTCTTTATGCTTAGAAGAAATATGTTTAAAGAAAGATTTTGTCAAAGGATGAGCAGCTAAATTCTTTTTTAACATTTTTTTATCTACTTCAAAACTTTCGAGAACATTTATGTTAAATTCGGATTCTGAAGGATTGTATGTATGAGATGGAGAAGCTTGATAGGAAGGATAAACAAGTCCTGTAGGCCTCAAATTTATATGAGGTGGTTCCTGTATAGTTTTTATTTTATAACTTGATTTTAATTGAAAACTTCCCATTTTATAAACTTCATGTTTTTGAACAGTTGGAATTGTCCGATCACAAATAACTTGATCTAAATCATCATAGCTAATTTCTTCTCTATTTTTAATAGACATGGAAGATAAGGAATTTGATGATGAGGAAGAAGAAAGTACAAGCTTCTTAATAAGCTTAGCCATAATTTGTATTACCGAGTTATTTGAACCAAATCCACCACGAGTATCTAACGCTTTGAGAATTTACACACCAACAACAAGCCTTAAAATGCCTTCACACGGCTTAACAATGGCGATAACAATGGCTACCTCTGCGCTCTGGGCGGAATATGATTAAAATGTCTCAATAACACCGGACCCAGAACTAAGTATTAAGATTTTGACTCTCTTACTTCTGGATCAGCAATTCCTTAAATAACAACAATATAACATAACATAGCAAAAATAAGTGAACAAATACTCACAAAGCAACTTTATTAATAACAATAAAGACTGATTACAAGTGGACTTGATGACACACTCCCGGGGGCCAACTTGGCTTTGATACCAAAATGGGATGGAAGGGTGGAGGGTGTATGGGAAGAGATGGATGGACTGAATTTTTGGGCTGGTTTCCAACTGTTGCCTGTGCAAGAGGCTGCATAGGCCTATTTATAGTAATTACAAACTAAATTTACATTTCATTACAAGTGTCTGTCATCTGGATTTTCATTTCATTTGTTGTGTATCCGTAAATGCTGCAGGTGGTGCTGGCACTGGATTTGATCTGTCTGACAAAAGTTTCACTGTATTGAAGCATGTGGCATACGTGTCGCTGGAGTATGTGCTTGACAAATCCCAGTAAAAGAGGTGATCTAAATGCTTTATGTAGGATAGACTAGGTGTAGGCTTTGACTTTTGCTCATTATTTAATGCAAAGAATTTTTATATGTGAAAAGCTTTAGCTTTAGCCGTTTTCTTTGACTTTGTTGCACTTGTTTCTTGAATGTTTAATTCAAAGAGGCTTGATGCAGTCCAGATGAAAAGTGCCGATAAGTCCCAAAGCAACACGTGGTTGCTTTTGCCGGTATCACGTGGCCGTGGTCGCAGGTACGGGAACTTTGCTTGATAGGGATGCATTTAACACGTATTCTTCTGGATGACTATTGGAGATCTGCATAAGTGCATCAAGATACTTTGTGGAAAATTGAGTGGCATTGAATTGCATACGTTTAGAGGAAAGGAAGCTTTATTCTTACAAGGATGTTGTCATCTCTGCAGTATTTTTTGCTTCATCATTCCAGTTATTATTTCGTATTTCACCATGAAATAACTGGATTAATTCTTCATGAGATTTTTCTGAAATGTCAAATGAAATATCTTCATAGGCATTGAGGATTTGAATTAATGCATGATGTCCAGATTTAGAAGGAGGCTATATAACTGTAGTTTGTTCTGCGAGGTCGTCAGCAATACAGACTACTCGCCGACCGTCACACCAAACATATCTATATGTGCTTGCAAATTTGAGATGTCCTCTTAAATTGAGAAATCTTTGATATTGATCAGAGGTTGGATCATAATGCTAGAGACATTCTAAGCTATACTCCCTTGTAGCAACTTCATGAGATTCATACCACTGCGGTGGATAATTAAACAGGAGATGTTTGTAATCATTTAAAGAAGGAATGAATTTTTTGCAAATTAAATCTCCTTCTTCAAAATTCATGATGCTCCATAACTGATAAGGCTGATAAAACCGTATTTCAGATCTTTCTCCCAAACTTGATGAAATTATGATAAGAAGCTGTCTGTTTGTGACTCCAAGGCTGCGAAGGGCATGGCGCACAATTGCAGGGAGCTGCTGTATTAATTCAAAATCATCTCTGGATAAAGAAAATCTTTGGACTAGGCCTTGCTCGATATAAGAGATGTCTACTGCATGTGATGGCAGGAACAACTTGGGAAAACCAGTTGCCCAGCTGATAAATTGAGCTTTGAGCATTAAGCGCTCCTTTATCTGACACGAAAGAGTTTTTTTTCTTATTTTTGCCGCAATATCATTTGGAAGGGTTGTGTTAACATTTTCTAGGAGGTTGATTCTGGATGTTTTTTCATCAGCATAAGTAGATAATAGTGCTCTTTGATGGATGTTCTAACACATCAGAATTTGGGTTTCTAAATCCTTGATATGGGTTACAATTTTGGATAAGGTTTTTCTAGTATTTTTTCTTTTATTAGAAAGGATAGCACTCCAATGAGCATTGATAAGTTCTTGAGAGGTGATGGATACTCCTGGATTGAAAAAAAGAATGGTCATTTGTTGGGATGTTGGTCTGGAGGAAGAGCTGGATTTAAGAAGAGGGGCTTTGCTTTTGCTAAAACTTGATGCCATAATGACAAAGGAACCCTGGAGAAGAATGTGAACTTAAAACTGAAATCTAGATTACATGACAATATTTGAAATGAAGTCATCAGAGGGATGATTGATTTTATTTGAGACTGGATTTAATTATTCAAATTTAAAAATTAATTCTTTATTATTTATGACAGTTTTAAGGCCTGTAGAATCAATTTGAAAAGGCTGTAACATTTGTAGAAAAGGATTTCCAAGGATAATATCATTGTTTAAATCCTTTCCTAGAAAGAAAATTGTCTTTATGTGTATTTTGTTTTTACAGACATAAACATCATTTAATTTGTATTTGATAAGGAGTTTTTTATTAGCCGTAGCTAGATTGAGTTTATTTTTTGTTTTTAGATAATATTTTCTCGGGATTAATCCTTCCCTTATGACATTGACATCTGCGCCACTATTAAGTAAGCACAGGGTCTTAATAGAGAATTTTTTGATCTAAATGGTGACTTGGGTTTTCCATTTTTGAAATGGATTTCTGGATAACGAAGTTATGAAATTTTTTAAGTTATCATCAAAGTTTTCTTGATTTTCAATGTCATTATAGTCTTCTTCATTTTCAATTTTATCTTGATTTTCTTGATAAGTTTTTAGTATGTGAAATTCAAGATTCTCAACTCATTGTTTGAGGTCTTGAAGTTCAATTAAGTTTTGTTTTAAGAAATTTATTTCTTGCCTTTGATTATTAATTTCTTTATGAAAGTCTAGAATTGACAAGTGAGGAGGAACATTTTGCTCTCTTAATCTGTCTAAGACAGTTTTAATGCTAAATTGTTTAGGTATAGTATTTATGTTAGTAGCTTTTCCTTTTTTATTGCCTTTATTTATTGTCTGTATTTTTTCAAAGTATTTATTTTTTAATTCTTCATCTTTAAGATCTTTAAACATTTCTAGCACCAATTCTTCAGAGGCAGAGAGCATGTTTAAGGATAAAGAAGAAGAAGCAGATTCATACTGAATTTCACTATCAAATATTTTGCAATGACATGTATCAGAAGAATGAGAAAAAGAATTGTCTGCATCAGATGTTTCTGAGGGTCCTTTTAAAATAGTTTTGAGTTCTTTTTCTGTTTTAACTTTTAGTTTTGGGCAATCGGGGGCTATATGGCCTTTTTCTTTGCAATTATAGCACTGTATTTCTTTTTGTTTTTGTTTAGGGTAGGAAGAAGGTTGATTTCGTTTCATATAAAATTTGTTTGATTCTTTATAAGGATTTCGATGAAAGGATTTTTTATGATATCTTCTTGAGGGCACGTAATAACGTGGTGTTGAAAATTGTTTAGATTTTCTTTTTTGATAATTTCTATTTAAATTATGCTTTTTCTTTTGGCTTGAAAGACTAATTAATGTTTCCATGCCAAATTGATAACAGAAATCACCAAGTCCATCTTCATGTTCAATTACTGTTTATATGTCTTTATTTTCTTTAAATTTTTCTGGTTGAGCATTTTCTAAAAGCCATTTACCTGATAAATCGATATCATTCCACTGTATGAGTTTAGGAATATTAACTTTATTTTTTAAATTGGTTTGGAATAAGGTAGTCATACCTTTAGCTTGATTTGAATAGGCTATGCCTGGGACCACTGAATTCATGAGTTTATAATAAACTCTATCAACGAGGGCGAGATTTTGATTATGAGGGTTCATATCAAGACCTTTTGTCTGGATGGCTAAAGTGAGGGCTTCATGTGCACCTGGATCTGTAAGAGAAATAGAGAAATTGGGAAAACCGTTGAAGAAAGTAGGGCCATTAGCCAAACTTGATTCAACCATTCCTATTAATGAATCACTGAATTTTTTATGTCTTGTATCTTGAACGTACATGAGAGCTTCTATTCTCAGTCCAAGTCTTGTTAGAGCCTTTAGAGCAACTTGCACCAAGCCAAAATGGATATAATTATATGTTTTAGCATATTCTTGTATTTCTTGGGGCTTAATTGAAGAAAAATGCTGAATATTGCTAGTATCGGATTCAGTTCGTTCAATAGTTTTTATTTTATAACTTGATTTTAATTGAAAACTTCCCATTTTATAAACTTTATGTTTTTGAACAGTTGGAATTGTCCAGTCACAAATAACTTGATCTAAATCATCATAGCTAATTTCTTCACTATTTTTAATAGACATGGAAGATAAGGAATTTGATGATGAGGAAGAAGAAAGTACAAGCGTCTTAATAAGCTTAGCCATAATTTGTATTACCGAGTTATTTGAACCAAATCCACCACGAGTATCTAACGCTTTGAGGATTTACACACCAACAACACGCCTTAAAACGCCTTCACATGGCTTAACAACGGCGATAACAATGGCTACCTCTGCGCTCTAGGCGGAATATGATTAAAATTTCTCAATAATAACAAAACACACAACTAAGTATTAAGACTTTTGACTCTCTTACTTCTGAATCAACAATTCCTTAAACAACAACAGTAAAACACAACATAACAAAAATAAGTGAAGAAATACTCAGAAAGCAACTTTATTGATAACAATAAAAACTGATTACAACTGGACTTGATGACACACTCCCGGGGGCCAACTTGGCTCTGATACCAAAATGGGACGGAAGGGTGGAGGGTGTACGGGAAGAGAGGATGGACTGGATTTGGATAGGACTGGTTTCCAACTGTTGCCTTGACAAGCAGCTGGACCTATCTATTTATAGTATGTTCAAACTGAATTTACATTTCGTTACAACATAATTTCGTCTGTGTATACATTTCATTGACTGTATGCTGGTAAGCTGCTAGATGTGGCTGGATTCCATGTGCCTGGATTGAATCGTCAAGACGGCATACGTGTTACATTTCCGTACTGGTATGGATATACATGTTATCACTAGTAGAGATCCAAACTTGTTTTTATTGGATAACCTTTTTGATGCATAGTAGTAAGCCGCATTTGTTGACTTTTTCATTTTCAAAGAACCTTTGAACCATGGTAAGCTTCTCATCTTCATGAATAGGGTTGTCCTTGTTTTGTACTTTCTAGATAAAGACGCTTTTATGGCAATGGTGGTGATGGAAATTTAGATAAGTGAACCACGTGACTACGTGGTCTTCTTCTGGAAGGTTTGTGATAAGGATGGAGGCATTGTTTCACTGGATAACAGGTGTCAATATCGAAAGCTTTATTCAGGCATGGATTCTTTCATTTATTCATCCTCTTTATCTTCATCTTTATCTTCATCAGTCCAGTTATTATTTTGCATTTCTCCATGAAATAACTGGATTAATGCTTCACGAGACTTTTCAGTAATGTCAAAAGAAATATCTTCATAGGCATTGAGGATTTGATTTTAATTCATTATGTCCAGATTTAGAAGGATGCTGTATGACTGTAGTTCGTTCTGCAAGGTCGTCAGCAATGCAAACTACTCGCCGACCGTCACACCTAACATATCGATATGTGCTTGCAAATTCAAGATGTCCTCTTAGATTGAGAAATCTTTGATACTGATTAGAGGCTGGATCATATCGCTGGAGACATTCTAGGCTATATGCTTTTGTAGCAACTTCATGAGATTCATACCATTGAGGTGGATAATTAAAAAGAAGATGTTCGTGATCATGTAAAGAAGAACTGCAATTCTTGCAAATTAAATCTCCTTCTTCAAACTGCATGATGCTCCATAATTGATAAGGCTAATAAAACCGTATTTCAGATCTCCATAATTGATAAGGCTAATAAAACCGTAATTCAGATCTTTCTCCCAAACTTGATGAAATTGTGATAAGAAGCTGTCTGTTTGTGACTCCGAGACTGCGAAGGGCATGGCGCACAATTGCAGGGAGCTGCTGTATTAATTCAAAATCATCTCTGGATAAAGAAAATCTTTGGACTAGGCCTTGCTCGATATAAGAGATGTCTACTGCATGTGATGGCATGAACAACTTGGGAAAACCAGTTGCCCAGCTGATATATTGTGCTTTGAACATTAAGCGCTCCTTGATCTGACAAGAAAGAGTTTTTTCTCTTATCCTTGCAACAAGATCATCTAGAAGGGCTGTGTTAACCTTTTCCAGGAGGTTGATTCTAGATGTTTTTTCATCAGCATACGTAGATGACAGTGCTCTTTGATGGATGTTATGATACATTAGAATTTGGGTTTCTAAATCCTTGATATGGGTTACAATTTTGGATAAGGTTTTTCTAGTATTTTTTCTTTTATTGGAAAGGATAGCACTCCAATGAGCATTGATAAGTTCTTGAGAGGTGATGGATACTCCTGGATTGAAAAAAGGAATGGTCATTTGTTGGGATGTTGGTCTAGAGGAAGAGCTGGACTCAAGAAGAGGGGCTTTCCTTTTGTAGAACTTGATGCCATAATGACAAAGGAACCCTAGAGAAGAATGTGAACTTAAAACTGAAATCGGGATTACATGGCAATATTGAAATGAAGTCATTAGAGGGATGATTGATTTTATTTGAGACTGGATTTAATTATTCAAATTCAAAATTTAATTCTTTATTATTTATGACAGTTTTAAGGCTTGTAGAATCAATTTGAAAAGGCTGTAACATTTGTAGAACAGGATTTCCAAGGATAACATCATTGTTTAAATCCTTTCCTAGAAAGAAAATTGTCTTTATGTGTATTTTGTTTTTACAGACATAAACATCATTTAATTTGTATTTGATAAGGAGTTTTTTATTAGCCGTAGCTAGATTGAGTTTATTTTTTGTTTTTAGATAATATTTTCTCGGGATTAATCCTTCCCTTATGACATTGACATCTGCGCCACTATCAAGTAAGCATAGGGTCTTAATAGAGAATTTTTTGATCTGAATGGTGACTTGGGTTTTCCATTTTTGAAATGGTTTTCTGGATAAAGAATTTATGAACTTTTTTAAACTGTCATCAAAGTTTTCTTGATTTTCAATGTCATTATAGTCTTCGTCATTTTCAATTTTTCCGTTATTTTCTTGATAAGTTTTTAGTATGTGAAATTCAAGGTTCTCAACTCTTTGTTTGAGGTCTTGAAGTTCAATTAAGTTTTATTTTAAGAAATTTATTTCTTGCCTTTGATTATTAATTTCTTTATGAAGGTCTGGAATTGTCAGGTGAGGAGGAACATTTTGTTCTCTTAATCTGTCTAAAACAGTTTAAATACTAAATTGTTCAGGTAAAGTATGTATTATAGCTTCTCCTTTTTTTTCTTGCCTTTATTTATAGTCTGGATTTTTTTTGAAATATTTATTTTTTAATTCTTCATCTCTAAGATCTTTAAACATTTCTAGTACCAATTCTTCAGGAGCAGAGAGCATGTTCACGGATAAAGAAGAAGAAGCGGATTCATACTGAATTTCACTATCAAATATTTTGCAATGACATGTATCGGAAGAATTGTCTGTATCTGATGATCCTGAGGATTCCTCTAAAATAGTTTTTAATTCCTTTTCGGTTTTAACCTTTAATTGTGGGCAATCAGGGGCTATATGGCCTTTTTCTTTGCAATTATAGCACTGTATTTCTTTTTGTTTTTGTTTATAGTAAGAAGAAAATGGTTTTTCTTTTATAAAAGATTTGTTTGTTTCTTTATAAGGATTGCGATGAAAGGATTTTTTATGATATCTTGGTGAGGGCATATAATATCGTGGCGTTGCAAATTGTTTAGATTTTCTTTGTTGGTAATTTCTTTTTAAATTGTTCTTTTTCTTTTGGGTCGAAGGACTAATTAATGGCTCCATGCCAAATTGATAACAAAAGTCCCCAAGTTCATATTTGTTGATACTTTTCTGATTTTCAATTTGCCGTTTGAGTTTGAATCCATTACATAATGAAAATCCAACTTTATTAACTTTTTGGATTAAATCTCCATTTGTATACATAGCATAATTCAAATTTCCATAATTTTCGGATATTAATTCTTCTCTAACCTTTTCTGCAAAAAGTTTAGGAAGACCTGATATAAATTTTTCTTTCCAGAATTCGGAATTGCTTGAATCAATTGCATAAAGTTTTGATAAGAAAGCATCATTATACCAACGAAAATTAGATAATGTTGGACATGATAAATTAATTAATTGAGTTTTTAATTTTTCTTCTACATTCATATAATTTCCAACAAAATGTTTAATTATATTGCTAATAAGCATATAAACGGAATCAGAGATCATTTTTCCTTGGGGGATAATGATAGGGTTCCTGGATGGATCTCTTTTTACGGCATTTAGAATAGCTTGTCTTTCTATGTCTGATAAATATTTTTCTCACCAGCCATTTAATTGCCCAGTAAATCCAAGAACAACTGCATTTGCTGCATGTTTGTGATCATTACCGGCAGCTATGATAGTAGAAGCATATATCATCATTTGCTGGCATACTTGGATGATTTGATATTCAGATAATCCGTCTACACTCCATTCATATATTGATGAGCTTTCAAATTTAAGACCATTTAAAGTAGTTTGTTCTTCGAATTGAAGATCAACTGGAGTCAGTCGTGGATAATAATTTCTTGTTTTGGCTGTAGTAACAATTGGTTTTTGTCTTTTAAATATTTTATTGAGTTGAAGGGATTCTTGATGGTTTTGATCATCTTGATATTCCTCTTGAGAATTTTCTTCAGAATCTATGGCTTCAGAATCAGAGCCAGAATTAGAATTTTTAAAAGTTGAGCCTAAAACATTTATAGATTTTTCAGCTTTTTGATCTTTATTTTCTTGAAGTTTTATGTTAGTAAAACTGTGTGATAATTGATTAATGAGTTCATCAGAAAATTTTAGAGGTTTCTTTTCTAACTTTATATCCCTTAGGATTTCACCCTGAAAACCTAAAGTTTGTGTCTTAATTACCTTTTGAGAAGAGGATGCTTCATGGATTTTGAAAATAGATTCTACTTTATCTTCAATTCTATTAGTTTGTTGACCAATAGTATGATGGTTGATATTTGTATAATTATTTTGTTCTAGAACATGACATAAGTTTGATTTGTAAACAAAGTCAGATTTTCCTTTATCTCCTTGGATTTTTGCAACATCTTTTATGGGTACGGCCGAGGTTTCTTTATGAATAATTTGATGTAGGGGTGGTTGTATAGATTCTTCAGTTCTTTGGGGAGAAGAACTGGTTGAAGCTATAATCCATGATGAACTTAATTTTGTTATCATATTTATGGATAAATCTTCAATATTATATCTTTTCTTCATGGCTAATTTAAGCCAATCAAAGAAATAAATGTTTCTTTCATTATCACACATATTTATACCACTTTTCTTTTAAGAAGTCTTTATGTTCTAGAGAAATATTTTTTAAGAAAGCTTTTGTCAAAAGATGAGCAGCTAAAATCTTTTTTAACATTTCTTTATCAATTTCAAAACTTTCAATAACATTTATATTGAAATCAGCTTCTGAGGGATTATATGTATGAGATGGAGAAGCTTGATAATAAGGATAAACAAGTCTTGTAGGCCTCAAATTTATATGAGGTGGTTCTGTTGGAAGTAGGTGGGTCTCGTGGATAGATTTTCAAAACTTTTGATCCACTTGACACAGGGATCAACTATACATAAGACCAAAACCCAATCCAGGATGCGTTACCCTCAATCTCGTGACCATGTACAGTAAAAAATTCTACCAACACTAGACATCCAAAATAATCTACGACATAGAAGAAGTAGATCATACCTTTGGAGATCCGCAGTACTCTAATGGATTTCTTCAAGACCTCTTAGCCTTCCACGCTATGACCCGAATTGGATTACTTTTCTCGAGAAGAATGGTGGAATCTTCAGGAGAAAATTCCCAACTCGAAACTCCAAGGAACTAGAAGAGAGGATAGGAGAGTAACTCGTGCAACTCTTGCACGAAAGGGTTTTGGGCGTGAGGAGACTCTTTTGGACGTCCAAGGATATTTTATAGACTTCCAAATCTCTCCCTTGTCTAATTGAAATAGAAGTCTTACTTCCAAAACAATTAGCAACTTTCTCCTTTCCAAACTCGTATTTCTAGAGTCCAAGTCGGATTGGTGTTTTCCAATATCTTGGGCTAGAGTGGGGACCACTAGGGATTCCTTAGAAAGCTGGCTCCAACTGGAACACCGCGACCCCATATCTCATGTGCAATCCGGGCCCACAGTTAATTGCAAATAACACCACTATATAAATGCAATTGAACTCCAGTCTTAGGAATAAATTACAATGAAGACCCTAAACTTCCCAATTACCACAAGTAGGCCCCTCTATCAATATCCGTGGATCAATTGGAATAAACTCGTCTCTTCCAATCTAAGTTCCACATCTTATTATCCTTGAGCCCCAATTAATCACAGTAATCATCAGTACCATCCAATTAACTCTTAATTGAGATGGGTGCGCACTTACTAATGACAAATCCATTAATTGGCACAAGGGGATAATAGAGATAGATTCCATCTTGATCATTCAACGTTCCCACAGTTCTACTACCATATACCCAAGACACCGAGGTGTTAACCTATAGTCAGCCTCACTCATTGGTGACTCAAAGCAAATGAATAGATAGAAACTTGAGTTCATCAATGTCTCAGGATTGAGAGCCTATTACTAGGGAATTATGAGAGCATACCTTATTATTGAGACGGAATTCCATAAGGTGCATCTCATGGTCCTTCAATACATCCAATGTACCAGCACCGTGATCCAGAATCTTACATTCTGATGATTGAGACAAATCACACTATCTCATAGTGATCAAAGTGCTGCAACCTTATCAAATGAGATGCCCAATCTCATTACTGGTTGTGAAGCTATTTTAAGCATAAGATTTGTGACATATATCTCCCGTGTGTGGATCTCATCCATGCACATATATCACATCTAATATACTAATGGGACCCGGTTCAACTCATGAACCATTATGTCATACGTATTGGTCATGTGCATGAAGTAGTAAAATAACATTCATCTCATGAAAGCAAAGCATGATTTTATTGATAAATAAAGAAATTAATCAATTTATTACATCAACTGATGGATTGAGTCCACAAAATCTAACAGGTTCCTGTATGGAAGCTCCTACAACAGAAGGAGGATAAGAATAAGACCTTTTAGAGGGTTGATAAACGGTAGGAGTTGTATTTTGAAAATCTGTTTGGAAATTTATTTCAACGCTTCCATCTTCATGTTTAATTATGTTTTCAATGTCTTGATTTTCTTTAGGTTTTTCTGGTTGAGCATTTTTTAAAAGCCATTTACCTGATAAATTAATATCATTCCATTGGATGAGTTTAGGAATATTAACTTTATTTTTTAAATTGGTTTGGAATAAGGTAGTCATACCTCTGGCTTGATTAGAGTAGGCTCTGCCTGGAACAACTGAATTCATGAGTTTATAATAAACTCTATCAACGAGGGCGAGATTTTGATTATGAGGGTTCATATCAAGACCTTTTGTCTGGATGGCTAAAGTGAGGGCTTCATGTGCACCTGGATCTGTAAGAGAAATAGAGAAATTGGGAAAACCGTTGAAGAAAGTAGGGCCATTAGCCAAACTTGATTCAACCATTCCTATTAATGAATCACTGAATTTTTTATGTCTTGTATCTTGAACGTACATGAGAGCTTCTATTCTCAGTCCAAGTCTTGTTAGAGCCTTTAGAGCAACTTGCACCAAGCCAAAATGGATATAATTATATGTTTTAGCATATTCTTGTATTTCTTGGGGCTTAATTGAAGAAAAATGCTGAATATTGCTAGTATCGGATTCAGTTCGTTCAATAGTTTTTATTTTATAACTTGATTTTAATTGAAAACTTCCCATTTTATAAACTTTATGTTTTTGAACAGTTGGAATTGTCCAGTCACAAATAACTTGATCTAAATAATCATAGCTAATTTCTTCACTATTTTTAAAAGACATGGAAGATAGGGAATTTGATGATGAGGAAAAAGAAAGTACAAGCTTCTTAATAAGCTTAGCCATGATTTGTATTACCGAGTTATTTTAACCAAATCCACCACGAGTATTTAACGCTTTGAGGATTTACACACTAACAACACGCCTTAAAATGCCTTCACACGGCTTAACAACGGTGATAACAATGGCTACCTCTGTGCTCCGAGCAGAATATAATTAAAATTTCTCAATAATAACAAACACACAACTAAGTATTAAGACTTTTGACTCTCTTACTTTTGAATCAGCAATTCCTTAAACAACAACAATAAAACAGAACATAGTAAAAATAAGTGAAGAAATACTCACAAAGCAACTTTATTGATAATCAAAACTAATTACAAGTGGACTTGATGTCACACTTAAAATAACTCGGTAATACAAATTATGGCTAAGCTTATTAAGAAGCTTGTACTTTCTTCTTCCTCATCATCAAATTCCTTATCTTCCATGTCTATTAAAAATAGTGAAGAAATTAGCTATGATGATTTAGATCAAGTTATTTGTGACTGGACAATTCCAATTGTTCAAAAACATGAAGTTTATAAAGTGGAAAGTTTTCAATTAAAATCAAGTTATAAAATAAAAACTATTGAATGAACTGAATCCATTACTAGCAATATTCAGCATCTTTCTTTAATTAAGCCCCATGAAATAAAAGAATATGCTAAAACATATAATTATATCCATTTTGGCTTGGTGCAAGTTGCTCTAAAGCCTTTAACAAAACTTGGACTTAAAACAGAAGCTCTCATCTATGTCCAAGATACAAGACATAAAAAATTCAGTGATTCATTAATAGGAATGGTTGAATCAAGTTTGGCTAATGGCCCTACTTTCTTCAACTGTTTTCCCAATTTCTCTGTTTCTCTTACAGATCTAGGTGCACATGAAGCCCTCACTTTAGCCATCCAGACAAAAGGTTTTGATATGAATCCTCATAATCAAAATCTCGCCCTCGTTTATAGAGTTTATTATAGACTCATGAATTCAGTGGTCCTAGGCATAGCCTATTCAAATCAAGCTAAAAGTATGACTACCTTATTCCAAACCAATTTAAAAAATAAAGTTAATATTCCCAAACTCATATAGTGGAATGATATCAATTTATCAGGTAAATGGCTTTTAGAAAATGCTCAACCAGAAAAATCTAAAGAAAATTAAGACATAGAAACAATAATTGAACATGAAGATCGAAGTGTTGAAATAAATTTTCAAACAGATTTTCGAAATATAACTCCTACAGTTTATCAACCCTCTAAAAAGTCTTATTCTCATCCTCCTTCTGTTGTAGGCTCTTCCATATAGGAACCACCTCTTATAGAATTAAGGCCTATAGGACTTGTTTATCCTTCTTATCAAGCTTCTCCATCCCAAACATACAATCCTTTAGAATCCGATTTCAATATAAATGTTATTGAAAGTTTTGAAGTTGATAAAGAAATGTTAAAAAAGAATTTAGCCGCTCATCCTTTGACAAAATCGTTCTTTCAATATATTTTGCCAGAACATAAAGACTTCTTAAAAGAAAATTGGTACAAATATATGGATGATAATGAAAGAAACATTTATTTCTTTGATTGGCTTAAATTAGCCATGAAGAAAAGGTATAATATTGAAGATTTATCCATAAATATGATAACAAAATTAAGTTCATCATGGATTATAGCTTCATCTAGTTCTTCTCCCCAAAGAACTGAAGAATCTATACATCCTCCTCTACATCAAATCATTTATAAAGATACTTCAACTGTACCCATAAAAGATGTGGCAAAAATCCAAGGAGATAAAGGTAAATCTGACTTTGTTTACAAATTAGACTTATGTCATGTTTTAGAACAAAATAATTATACAGATATCAACCTTCATACTATTGGTCAACAAACCAATAGAATTGAAGATAAAGTGGAAACTATTTTCAAAATCCATGAAGCATCCTCTTCTCAAAAAGTAATTAAGACACAAACTTTAGGTTTTCAGGGTGAAATCCTAAGGGATATAAAGTTAGAAAAGAAACCTTTAAAATTTTCTGATGAACTCATTAATCAATTATCACACAGTTTTACTAACATAAAACTTCAAGAAAATAAAGATCAAAAAGCTGAAAATTCTATAAATGTTTTAGGCTCAACTTCTAAAAATTCTAATTCCGGCTCTGATTCCGAAGCCATAGATTCTAAAGAAAATTCCCAAGAAGAACATCAAGATGATCAAAACCATCAAGACTCTCTACAACTCAATAAAATATTTAAAAGACAAAAACCAATTGTTACTACAGCTAAAACAAAAAATTATTATCCACAACCGACTCCAGTTGATCTTCAATTTGAAGAACAAGCTACTTTAAATGGTCTTAAATTTGAAAGCTCATCAATATATGAATGGAGTGTAGACGGATTATCTGAATATCAAATCATCCAAGTATGCCAGCAAATGATGATATATGCTTCTACTATCATAGCTGCCAGTAATGATCACACACATGCAGCAAATGCAGTTGTCCTTGGATTTACTGGACAATTAAATGGCTAGTGGGAAAAATATTTATCAGATATAGAAAGACAAGCTATTCTAAATGTAGTAAAAAGAGATCCATCTGGAAATCCTATCATTACCCCTCAAGGACAAATGATCCCTGATTCCGTTTATATGCTTATTAGCAATATAATTAAACATTTTGTTGGAAATTATATGAATATAGAAGAAAAATTAAAAACTCAATTAATTAATTTATCATGCCCAACATTATCTAATTTTTGTTGGTATAAAGATGTTTTCTTATCAAAACTTTATACAATTGATTCAAGCAATTCAGAATTCCGGAAAGAAAAATTTATATCAGGACTTCCTAAAATTTTTGCAGAAAAGGTTAGAGAAGAATTGATATCTGAAAACTATGGAAATTTGAATTATGCCATGTATACATATGGAGATCTAATCCAAAAAATTAATAAGGTTGGCTTTTCATTATGCAATGAGATCAAACTCAAATGGCAAATTGAAAATCAAAAAAGAATCAGTAAATATGAACTTGGTGATTTCTGTTATCAATTTGCATGGAAACATTAATTAGTCCTTCAAGCCAAAAGAAAAAGCAAAATTTAAATAGAAATTATCAAAAAAGAAAGTCTAAACAATTTTCAACACCACGATATTACATGCCCTCAAGAAGATATCATAAAAAATCCTTTCATCGAAATCCTTATAAAGAATCAAACAAATGTTATACGAAAGGAAATCCACCTTCTTCCTACCCTAAACAAAAACAAAAAGAAATACAATGCTATAATTGCAAAGAAAAAGGCCATATAGCCCCTGATTACCCAAAACTAAAAGTTAAAACAGAAAAAGAACTCAAAACTATTTTAAAAGGACCCTCAGAAACATCTGATACAGGCAATTCTTTTTCTCATTCTTCTGATACATGTCATTGCAAAATATTTGATAGTGAAATTCAGTATGAATCTGCTTCTTCTTCTTTATCCTTAAACATGCTCTCTGCCCCTGAAGAATTGGTGCTAGAAATGTTTAAAGATCTTAAAGATGAAGAATTAAAAAATAAATACTTTGAAAAAATACAGACAATAAATAAAGGCAATAAAAAAGGAAAAGCCACTAACATAAATACTTTACTTGAACAATTTAGCATTAAAACTGTCTTAGACAGATTAAGAGAGCAAAATGTTCCTCCTCACTTGTCAATTCCAGACCTTCATAAAGAAATTAATAATCAAAGGCAAGAAATAAATTTCTTAAAACAAAACTTAATTGAACTTCAAGACCTCAAACAATGAGTTGAGAATCTTGAATTTCACATACTAAAAACTTATCAAGAAAATCATGATAAAATTGAAAATGAAGAAGACTATAATGACATCGAAAATCAAGAAAACTTTGATGACAACTTAAAAAATTTCATAAATTCGTTATCCAGAAATCCATTTCAAAAATGGAAAACCCAAGTCACCATTCAGATCAAAATATCTCTATTAAGACCCTGTGCTTACTTAATAGTGGCGCAGATGTCAATGTCATAAGGGAAGGATTAATCCCGAGAAAATATTATCTAAAAACAAAAAATAAACTCAATCTAGCTACGGCTAATAAAAAAACTCCTTATCAAATACAAATTAAATGATGTTAATGTTTGTAAAAATGAAATCTGCATAAAGACTAATTTCTTTTTAGGAAAGGATTTAAACAATGATGTTATCCTTGGAAATCCTTTTCTACAAATGTTACAGCCGTTTCAAATTGATTCTACAGGCCTTAAAACTATCATAAATAATAAAGAATTAATTCTTGAATTTGAATAATTAAATCCAGTCTCAAATAAAATAAATCATCCCTCAGCTGACTTCATTTCATAAAGAATTAATTCTTGAATTTGAATAATTAAATCCAGTCTCAAATAAAATAAATCATCCCTCCGCTGACTTCATTTCAAATATTGCCATGTAATCCAGATTTTCAGTTTTAAGTTCACATTCTTCTCTAGGGTTCCTTTGTCATTATGGCATCAAGTTCTAGCAAAAACAAAGCCCCTCTTCTTGAATCTAGCTCTTCCTCCATATCGACATCCCAATAAATGACCATCCCGTTTTTCAATCCAAGATTATCTATCACTTCTCAAGACCTTATCAATGCTCATTGGAGTACCATCCTTTCCTATAAAAGAACAAATACTAGAAAAACCCTATCCAAACTTGCAAACCATATTAAGGATTTAAAAAACCAAATTCTCATATGCCATAACCTCCATCAAAGAACACTGTTATCTGTTTATGCTGATGAAAAAACATCTAGAATCAACCTCCTGGAAAAGGTTAACACAACCCTTCCGGATGATATTGCTACAAGAATAAGAGAAAAAACTCTTTCTTATCAGATAAAGGAGTGCTTAATGCTTAAAGCTCAATTTATCAGCTGGGCAACTGGTTTTCCCAAGTTGTTCCTGCCATCACATGCAGTAGACATCTCTTATATCGAGCAAAGCCTAGTCCAAAGATTTTCTCTATCCAGAAATGATTTTGAATTAATACAGCAGCTCCCTGCAATTGTGCGCCATGCCCTTTGTAGCCTTGGAGTCATAAACAGACAGCTTCTTATCACAATTTCATCAAGTTTGGGAGAAAGATCTGAAATACGGTTTTATCAACCTTATCAATTATGGAGCATCATGAATTTTGAAGAAGGAGATTTAATTTGCAAAAAATTCATTCCTTCTTTAAATGATTACGAACATCTCCTGTTTAATTATCCACCGCAGTGGTATGAATCTCATGAAGTTGCTACAAGGGAATATAGCTTAGAACGTCTCCAGCATTATGATCCAACCTCTGATCAATATCAAAGATTTCTCAATTTAAGAGGACATCTCGAATTTGCAAACGCATATAGATATGTTTGGTGTGACGGTCGACAAGTTGTCTGTATTGCTGACGACCTTGCGGAACAAACTACAGTTGTACAACCTCCTTCTAAATCTGGACATCATGCATTAAATCAAATCCTCAATGCCTATGAAGATATTTCTTTTGACATTTCAGAAAAATCTCGTGAAGAATTAATCTAGTTATTTCATGGTGAAATACGAAATAATAACTGGAATGATGAAGTAGAAAATACTGCAGAGATGACAGCATCCTTGTAAGAATAAGGCTTCCTTTCCTCCAGACGTATGCAATTCAATGCCACTCAATTTTCCACAAAGTATCTTGATGCACTTATGCAGATCTCCAACAGTCATCCAGAAGAATACGTGTTAAATGCATCCCTATCAAGCGAAGTTCCTGTACCTGCGACCATGGCCACGTGATACCAGCAAAAGCAACCACGTGTTGCTTTGGGACTTATCGGCACTTTTCATCCGGACTGCATCAAGCCTCTTTGAATTAAACATTCAAGAAACAAGTGCAACAAAGTCAAAGAAAACGGCTAAAGGTAAAGCTTTGCACATATAAAAATTCTTTGCATTAAATAATGAGCAAAAGTCAAAGCCTACACCTAGTCTATCCTACATAAAGCATTTAGATCACCTCTTTTACTGGGATTTGTCAAGCACATACTCTAGCGACACGTATGCCACATGCTTTAATACAGTGAAACTTTTGTCAAACAGATCAAATCCAGTGCCAGCACCACCTGCAGCATTTACGGATACACAACAAATGAAATGAAAATCCAGATGACAGACACTTGTAATGAAATGTAAATTCAGTTTGTAATTACTATAAATAGGCCTATGCAGCCTCTTGCACAGGCAACAGTCGGAAACCAGTCCAAAAATTTAGTCCATCCATCTCTTCCCATACACCCTCCACCCTTCCGTTCCATTTTGGTATCAGAGCCAAGTTGGCCCCCGGGAGTGTGTCATCAAGTCCACTTGTAATCCGTTTTGATAATCAATAAAGTTGCTTTGTGAGTATTTTTTCACCTATTTTGGTTATGTTGTGCTTTACTGTTGTTGTTTAAGGAATTGCTGATTCAAAAGTAAGAGAGTCAAAAGTCTTAATACTTAGTTGTGTGTTTGTTATCATTGAGAAATTTTAATCATATTCAGCCCGGAGCGCAGAGGTAGCCATTGTTATCACCGTTGTTAAGCCGTGTGAAGGCATTTTAAGGCGTGTTGTTGGTGTGTAAATCCTCAAAGCGTTAGATACTCGTAGTGGATTTGGTTAAAATAACTCAGTAATACAAATTATGGCTAAGCTTATTAAGAAGCTTGTACTTTCTTCTTCCTCATCATCAAATTCCTTATCTTCCACGTCTATTAAAAATAGTGAAGAAACTAGCTATGATGATTTAGATCAAGTTATTTGTGACTGGACAATTCCAACTGTTCAAAAGCATGAAGTTTATAAAATGGGAAGTTTTCAATTAAAATCAAGTTATAAAATAAAAACTATTGAATGAACTGAATCCATTACTAGCAATATTCAGCATCTTTCTTTAATTAAGCCCCAAGAAATACAAGAATATGCTAAAACATATAATTATATCCATTTTGGCTTGGTGCAAGTTGCTCTAAAGCCTCTAACAAGACTTGGACTTAGAACAGAAGCTCTCATGTATGTTTAAGATACAAGACATAAAAAATTCAGTAATTCATTAATAGGAATGGTTGAATAAAGTTTGGCTAATGGCCCTACTTTCTTCAACTGTTTTCCCAATTTCTTTGTTTCTCTTACAGATCCAGGTGCACATGAAGCCCTCACTTTAGCCATCCAGACAAAAGGTTTTGATATGATTCCTCATAATCAAAATCTTGCCCTCGTTTATAGAGTTTATTATAAACTCATGAATTCAGTTGTTCCAGGCATAGCCTATTCTAATCAAGCTAGAGGTATGACTACCTTATTCCAAGCCAATTTAAAAAATAAAGTTAATATTCCCAAACTCATCCAATGGAATGATATTAATTTATCCGATAAATGGCTTTTAAAAAATGCTCAACCAGAAAAACCCAAAGAAAATCAAGACATTGGAAACATAATTGAACATGAAAATGGAAGTGTTGAAATAAATTTCCAAACAGATTTTCGAAATACAACTCCTACAGTTTATCAACCCTCTAAAAAGTCTTACTCTCATCCTCCTTCTGTTGTAGATTCTTCCATATAGGGACCACCTCATATAAATTTGAGGCCTACAGGACTTGTTTATCCTTCTTATCAAGCTTCTCCATCTCATACATACAATCCTCCAGAATCCGATTTCAATATAAATGTTATTGAAAGTTTTGAAATTGATAAAGAAATGTTAAAAAAGAATTTAGCCGCTCATCCTTTGACAAAAAGCTTTCTTTAAAAATATTTCTCCAGAACATAAAGACTTCTTAAAAGAAAAATAGTACAAATATATGTATGATAATGAAAGAAACATTTATTTCTTTGATTGCCTTAAATTAGCCATGAAGAAAAGGTATAATATTGAAGATTTATCCATAAATATGATAACAAAATTAAGTTCATGATGGATTATAGCTTCAACCAGTTCTTCTCCTCAAAGAACTGAAGAATCTATACATCTTCCTCTACATCAAATTATTTATAAAGATACTTCAGCCGTACCCATAAAAGATGTTGCAAAAATCCAAGGAGATAAAGGTAAATTGGTCTTTGACTTATGTCATACAAATTCCTCATTTTAGTCTGATAACACGTATTCTTCTCCTTTGTTCTCCTTAAACGCTCTTTCAGCCCAAGAAGACATGCTTTTAGAAATGTTTAAAGACCTCAAAGAAGAAAAATTAAAAAATAAATATTTTGAGAAAATACAAAAAATATCCAAAGCAAATAAAACTACAACAAAATTCACTTTTGCCAACACACAACAAAACGTTGGAAAAAATCAATAAATGTTGGCAACATATTTTACCAACCCAAAAAAATGCGTTGGAAAGGTGTTGGTAAAAGTATGTGGGGAGTGCCCTTTGCCAACACAAACCAAAAATGTTGGCAATCTTTGATCTTTACCAATGTAAAATGGTGTTAGCAAAATTAGAGATAATATGTTGGCAAAGCAACTTTTGTCAACACAAATTAAAAACGTTGGCAAAAGTTGATCTCTACCAACATAAATGGGTGTTGAGAAAAGTAGGAAAATAGGTTGGTAAATAAACTTTTGCCAACACAAACAAAAAATGTTGGCAAATTTTGATCTTTACCAATGCAAAATGGTGTTGGCAAAATTAGATATAACAAGTTGGTAAAGTAACTTTTGTCAACCCAAATTAAAAACGTTGGCAAAAGTTAATTTCTACCAACACAAACGGGTGTTGAGAAAAGTAGGAAAATAGGTTGGTAAATAAACTTTTGCCAACGTAAAATAAAATGCTGCCAAAAGTTAAGCTTTACCAACACACTATGGTGTTAGCAAAAGTAAGAAAAGAAACTGGCAAAACAACTTTTGCCAACACAAAAATGCATTGGCACACAGAAATGTGTTGGCACACAAAAATGCGTCGGCACGCATAATTTGTGTTGGCAAAAGTAATTTAGATTTTTTTTAATTTTGGAAAAAATGTTTTTGTAACCTGTTTATACCTGTTTATATCCCATCCAAACACATTAGCAATACAGTAAATACAAATCCAAAATATGAGTACATAAATAAAACATTTATATTCAAAAAGTCAACATACACTTCAAAACATATATATCCCATCAAATAAACATCAAATGTTTGCAAATATCCTAAAAGAAAGATCGAAAAATATCAAAGTACATATATGAAAATAGAAGCCTGTCTATTGCAAAACAGATGCTAACCAAGAAAAGCCTCATCGTGCCCTCCAGCCAATGTAGCATCACCACTACTACCGCTTTCTGGACTAAATATAGGCACGCTAGCTAGATCTATCCCTGTTTTTTCAGCCACCATTAGCAAAAAGTTTTGGACTCCTGACATTTGACTCTGATATTTAGCAACCTGCTGGCGTATAGCGATTAACTCAGTATTAGATGCTTAAGACTATGTAAAAGATGAACAGGTGTTGCGAATCTCGTATCCCAATGTATAGGCCAACCTCTTTCCAAGCACTTCTTGAGAAACTTGCATCTCAATCTGTGGATCTAAGACATCTGACTGCGACTGTGAGGTAATCTTTTCCACCATCGTAGCCTGTCAATTTTGAATACATTAACCTTCAACAAAGATATAACATGTAGTTTTGGGTATTTATTGCAAATGAGTTACGTATACGTACATGACGTTGCTCAGCAATGTCGTTTATCCACACACCTCCCTTTTTATAGCGTTTGTGGGTTTCCGTAAATCTATCAAGCATAGACTGTTGTACACCACTCTCCTTTGTCTATTGTTTCATTTAATAAATCAATTATACTAATTAAACACTGAATTTTATAATAATACTGTAAGAATTTCTAAACATGCACTCATAGCAATATTGGCTCGGGATGCAAATGATCTGGAGCCACTTATATGATTGTATTTTAAGGCAGTTCGAGCAGTATTCCCATTCTCTGACTTTTTCTGCAAGGAAAATATAATCAATTAACAGGATGTGTATATAAAATAAGAATTGGAAGTAAAAGATTGACAATTTGTGTATATTTATATAAATTACGAAGAGTAGTCCTAGGCTATATACCTTCCACTTGTTATTATTCTCCCACACATTTTCGATCAACCACACCCAGTCATCTGGTTTACAAGGAGGATCTTTAATGCTCTTGAGGTCAGCCACTCCCTCCTCCTTAAGCGTAAGGTACCGCTTGTGCAAGATGCTTTTCCAATACTTCAATAATTTTTAGCACCTTTTGTTAATAATACTTCTGACCAACTCATTATTTGTGTAGTCCCCAAAGTCAAAGGTTTGCTGCAATTGGAAACAACAAAATTACCCCAGTTAAAATCATAAATAATATGTTTGAAATATATACATTATAAAAATTACCGAAACTCTTTGAATAATTGACTCCCTTAACCCTATAGGAAGAAATCTTTAAAATTAAATTTTTGTGATTTAGGGGCCTCTAATCAACAGTAAAAAAAAAAAAAAAGGAACGTTTCTTCACTTCTCCCTCCCTCTCTTATTACTCTGGACTCCTCTCTTTCTCCTCTTCTCCCTCTTTCCCTCTCCCAACTATGTTCATTCCTCTTAATTTTCTCCTCCCTATCCCTCTTCAATTAATTTTCTTTTTGAAAAATAAAGATTCAATAATTTAACTATGTCTCTTTTATGATTTATATAATTATATGATAATATTTATTTATATTTTATTTAAAATTAATAATTTTTAATAAAACATTTGACTAGTGCTGCTGGCAGACTGGGCTCTGCATAATGGGTCAGGTCAGACCTGACCTGAAACATTCACCTTGTCGTCATAGAAAATTGTCATCTGCCCAACAATGCTCCCTCCACTCATCGCTGCCCTTTTTCACACAATTTTATCAAATCTCGTCTTAATAATAACTCATGATATTGTAAAATATCATGACAAATTGACTGACCACTAATAGTAGTATATTGCCCTCAAAATATCGGAGAAGGCCAATAAAAAAATATAAAAGATAAATTACTTGAAATATATTTTTATCAATCAGAGAAAATAATTCTCTTATTTTGTACTTCTTTCACCAAACAGGCACATAGCCGACCACATATTTAATTTGGGTAGCTCAGATTGTAGGTTTAAGCCGTGATGTACAACACTCGTAGGGCCAGTGCGATTTACTCTCCCTGTGTCCCAAAGAATTAATCCGGTCCACTCTCCTTTTGAGAAAAAAGAAAACATAATCTCAATGAAATTCAGTCTAACAAGAACCGATGGAAGGTTGATTGATGTTGAGGAGAAAGTGATAAATCTCTTGGAAACTGAAGGGGGCCTGGGTGATTAGAGCCATCTGATCATCCATCACGTGGGTAAAAAAATGGGCCATGGCAGTCGTACAAGTAGAAAGACAAAAAAAAAAAAAAAAAAGGGAAGTGGCTTGGTACCAATGTCATTCGTACTGGTCGCCCATGTGGAGATTTTACATGTTTGACAGGCACACAGTGCTGTGGATATGACCTAGCCAGCATATATTTTCGATAGTTTTTTTTTTATAAAAAATAGGTGTCTTTAGTGGTTCGTCTCCTTCACGCTGACTTCACGCTGTTTCTGCAACAGGCTTCTCTTCAACTAGAAACGAAAAAATCTAGATTTGGCTTCTCTTCCTCGGCAGTGGTGGACAAAGACCGGCAAGGCAGTGAACAGGGAAGGCCTCTTCCATTGATCGCAGCGGCAGCACTCCGGCGACGATGGAGGAAACGGTGAGCGGCGTGGCACAACAGCATCAGGCGGTTGCCCTTCTCCACGTTCTTTTTCTGAGTTGACTGAGAAACACAAAGGCGGCCCTTCCTTTTCTTCTTTGTGGTCAGTCACAGGCGGGATCTGATCAAGCAACCCAAGATCGGTGGCCATATTTTCAGACAGAGTTCTCTACTTTGCCCATGTAACAGAGCACCCAAACTTGCTTCTCTATCTTCTCCAACGAGGATCCAATGTAGAACCCTCTCTGCGATCCTCTTCTTCGACCGTGTAAACTTCAAACCAAAGTGCATGAGGGTTGAGAAAACCAACCTTCTTAGGAGAAAACTTACAGAACCCATCTTCTAATGTCCACTACAGAAACCTCCCCATCCCTTTTGTTTTGTTTTGTTTTTTTTTTTCTATTGATGTGCAATGAACATATCATAATGACTATGAAGAAGACAATATGATGGAAAGTGCTTTTTCTTGTAAAATCTTTGAATCTGATCGTGTATGAAAAGTAAATCATATGCAGATACGGATGGGAAGATTGAAACTGAGAAAGGAGAGACATACATACCGGCTTGTAAACACTCTGGTGTTGGTGTTGATTGAGGGAAGGAGGAGAAGTACTCTAACTTAGAGCTTGAAACCTAAAATTAAAAAAAACGGAGAGGAGTCAACCCTAGATCCCGCTTCTAGCAATTTTTTTTTCAAAAGACGCGCCAAAGGTAAAAGGAGCGAGAGGGATTTAACTAGAATTAATTTTAGGTAAGTTTTTCCTTTAAACTTTTAGGTTTAAAATAACAAGAGTGCAAAACTATGGTTTTTAGCATAATAAACAAGTGCTTAAAACCATTATTTTTATTGATAATTTTTCCCACATAACAGTATGTGGTTTTGTTTTTTAATAAGAGTTGAGAACTGTTGGATATAATCAAGTGCTTAAATCTGTGGGTTTTCACTCTAAATTAGTGTGGGATTTAACCCCTTTTGACCTAGTGGTACAAAAGATCGAATTTGTTCCCCAAGAGCACTCGCCAAGGAAAGGGCCCAATAACCCACTATTTCCTTTTGGTCAAAGTCGATTTCAATTGGAATGGCATGATCGAGTTGTTTTCTAAAGTTATCCGTGCTTAAACCCCGGAACGGACCCTGTCCATGCATTTTAGAAGATGCTGGTACTGATGCTATTAAGACAATAATTTAATTTGAATTAGTTTATAAAAAATATTAAAGTAAGGACAATTTGTTATGTATATATAAAGCTATATATTTCTTACCAATGCTGCTACCAGCAGTAGGTAGACTGGTCATCTGGTCAGGCAGGGCGGGTTGTGGGACTTGATTAATTGTTACCACCACGGGCATGCTCACTGCATGATTGGCCTCTATTGGTGAAGGTTGTGTCGAAAATGAACCATGGGCATGCCCTCCACATGATTGACCCCTACCATGGGCATGTGTGCGTGAGCAACCAAAATGGGTGAGCTCAAGCTAGACTTTTAAGGACCATGTCGGGCTTAGACCAGGCCTGGACCAATGTTTGTAAAGGAAAGTGAGGCCTAGATATGCCATAGTCTGACCTAGCACGGGTCTAACCTAAAATGGCCATGAACACCCCTATAATCCATAGAATTTATTTTTCGGACAATCATAGAAAACTTAGTTCATTTTTGCTCTCGTCAATTAGGAATAGTAGTCGCACCAAACATGGATTCTACTATATCACATAATTTAATTTCCAAAATCTTCACTTTTTTTTTGAGAAAAATTGGCTATACAAACATGCCCTAAAAGATCTCTTATATCAATTAACTTGCCTTTACAAGGAAAAAAATTAGAGTAGTTAATATACATCTAATAAAACTAGAAAAGATATAATTATAAATGAGTTCATTGGGGCACATTTAGGAGAAGCATTAATAGGTGATAAATAAAAGCGAGACTTATCTAAGATAACATGGATATTGTGTATTGTAGGCTATCAACAACGCTAATGAGGAAAAGTCTTTTCATGTAAACTAATGGCCCATCCAGAAATTAAAAAGCGTAGGCCGAAAAAGATATTGATGGTAATAGTGAGATTATAACTTAGATCTGAAGAATTTATTATATGCCTTAATTAATGTGGAATCTACTTAAATTGGAATCTGAAATGAGCTCATCTCATTATAAGACTGATCTTCTTTAGATTATATTGGGTAGGTGGGTATGTTGGTATTAGTCTTTATTTTCTTAAATAGTTGGCATACACTAATAGCTTGTTTTGGCATCTTAGCTAGGTTATGTTCTCTGATATCCCTTTCCTTATAATTAGGTGACTATATTTACCAAGTTCCAATGAGATGTGGTGGCTGGGCATTTTTGAATTTCTAATGGGCTTAGGCATATAAAGACCCATCGGGGCGAATATCTAAAATCCAAACCCAACCCAAAACAAATTTGGGTTTTTTTTCTTAAGTTTTTAGATTAAAAAAAATAAGTATCCAAAACTATGGTATTTGCCAACTTAAACAAGTGCTTAAAAGCATTATTTATATGAATAATTTTTTCCACAAAAGATTAAGTCCATGGGATATAATCACTTGGAATTGAAAAGACAGTGGAGAGAGAGCATAGGAACTTGTAGATAACGTTTTTCTGTGAGGAGTAGAGATTTTGATTAGCCCTAAGAAGTCATATTGTTGGGGGGGGTGTGGAATCTCTCACACCATTATTTATTTTAATAATTTTTCCACAAAAGATTAAGTCCATGGGATATAATCACTTGGAATTGAAAAGACATGAGTGGAGAGAGCATAGAAACTTGTAGGTAACGTTTCTCTGTGAGGAGCAGATATCTTGATTGGCTGTAAGAAGGCATAGTAGGTGGGGGGATGGAATCTCTCGCACCATATTTTGGACTTTTGTCAATGTATCCCGTATTGCTTTAGAAAATGTATACATTATCTTCACCTTTCACCAACGTATTATTTTATTTGTTGGAAAAAGTATCTCATTTACCAACACATGTTATTACGTTGGCAAAATTACCAATTCTTACGACCTTTTTTAACACATTATTTGATACATTGGTAAAAGATAACCTTTACCAACACATATTTTATTGTGTTGGCAAAATGGTGCTTTCACCAACGCAAATAATAATGCGTTGGAAAAGGTAACCCCGCTTCTGACTTTTTCCAACACATTTTCATTGTTGTTGGTAAAATGTAACATTTTACCAATGCATATTTTACTGTGTTGGCAAAAGGGTAAGTTCACCAACACAAATAATACTTCGTTGGCAAAAATACTCATCCTTTATGACTTTTTCCTACACATTCTCATTTGCGTTGGTAGAAGGTAACCTTTTACCAATGCATATTTTACTGTGTTGGCAAAAGGGTAAATTCACCAACACAAATAATATTTCGTTGGCAAAAGTACTCATCCCTTATGACTTTTTCCAACACATTCTCATTTGCGTTGGTAAAAGGTAACATTTTATCAACGCATATTTTATTGTGTTGGTAAAAGGGTAAGTTTACCAACACAAATAATACTTCGTTGGCAAAAGTACTCCCCCTTTATGACTTTTTCCGACACATTCTTATTTGCGTTGGTAAAAGGTAACTTTTTACCAACGCATATTTTATTGTGTTGGCAAAAGGGTAAGTTCACCAACACAAATAATATTTCGTTGGCAAAAGTACTCATCCCTTATGACTTTTTCCAACACATTCTCATTTGCGTTAGTAAAAGTTAACTTTTTACCAACGCATATTTTATTGTGTTGGCAAAATGGTAAGTTTACCAATACAAATAATACTTCGTTAGCAAAAGTACTCCCCCTTTATGACTTTTTCCGACACATTCTCATTTGCATTGGTAAAAGGTAACATTTTACCAACTCATATTTTATTGTGTTGGCAAAAGGGTAATTTTACCAACACAAATAATACTTCATTGGCAAAAGTACTCTCCTCTTATGACTTTTTCCGACACATTCTCATTTGCGTTGGCAAAAGAGTACTTCTACCAATGCAACTAATAATGCGTCGGTAAAAGTATTCCCCCTTTGACTGTTCCTAACACATCCTCATTTGCGTTGGCAAAAAGTACCCTTGACCAACGCATTTTGGGTTGTGTTGGTAAAAAGTGTTGGTAAAGATGTAATTTGTTGTAGTGTATAAAAAAGAAAAATATTCTATTCCAAGTGTATTTAAACAGCTTAACATGAAAAATGTATTAAGAAAGCAAAAAGCTCTTCCTCATATATCTCTGCAAGATATTTATAAAGAAATTAATAATCAAAAACAAGAATTAAAAGAATTGAAACAAAACTTAAATGAACTTCAAGAACTTAAACAACATTTTGAGAATCTCAAATTTCAAAAGGATAAAGATAATATAAAGCAACAAGAAAACTTTGAGGGAAAGTTTGTAAATTCTGTAACAAAAAATCCACTCCAACCATGGAAAACTCAAATTACAATTAAGATCAAGAACTTCTCTATTAAAGCACTCTGCTTACTAGATAGTGGCGCAGATGTTAATTTAATCAGAGAAGGATTAGTCCCAACAAAATATTATAAAAAAATCAAAAATAAACTCAGCCTAGCAACTGCTAATAACAAACTTCATATTCATTAAAAAGTAAATAATGTCCATATCTGTAAAAATGGAACATGCATAAAAACTAATTGTCTTTTAGGAAAGAATTTAAATAATGATGTTATCCTTGGGAATCCCTTTCTACAACTTCTACAGCCTTTTCAAATTAATTCATCAGGCCTTAAAACGATGAAAGACAATAAAGAATTACTGTTTGATTTTGTTGAGTCAACTCCCATGCAACATATCAATATTATCCAAAATCAAACCTCATATAAAGAAAAAAAAATTGCCTATCTTCAAAAAGATCTGAATTCTCTAAGAATAGAAGAAGGTTTATAAAAACCAGAATTTCAAAATGATTTAATACAATTTAAAAAATCTCTTAAAAAAGAATGTTGTTCCAACCTTCCTTTTGCCTTTTGGCACAAGAAACACCACACAGTTTCTCTTCCATGTATTGATAATTTTGATGAATCCCAAATTCCTACCAAAGCTCATCCTATTCAGATGAATAAAGATCTTGTCCAATTATGTACAAAAGAAATCAATGATCTTCTTGATAAAAAGCTTATTCAAAAATGACAATCCCCTTGGAGTTGTGCTACGTTTTATGTAAATAAAGCGCCTGAACAAGAACGCGGTGTTCCCCGTCTTGTTATCAATTATAAGCCTTTAAATAAAGTCTTGAAATCCATAAGATATCCAGTGCCAAATAAAACTGATCTAATTAATCATCTAGCTGATGCCTTCCTTTTTTCCAAATTTGATCTTAAATCAGGATTTTGGCAAATTCAAATTACCCCCGCAGATAGATATAAAACTGCTTTTACAATCCCATTTGGCCATTACAAATGGAATGTTATGCCATTTGGCTTGAAAAATGCTCCCTCCAAATTTCAAAGAATTATGAATGATATTTTTAATCCATATCAAGATTTTATACTAGTCTATATCGATGACATTCTTGTGTTTTCAAAATCCATTTGTGACCATTGGAAACATTTAAATATTTTCAAAAAAGTTATTATCAAGAATGGACTTGTTTTATCTCAAAAGAAAATGAAGCTTTTTCAAACAGAAATTCAATTTCTTGGTTTTATAATTCAAAAAGAAACTATTTCTCCAGTTCAACAAGTCATTAAGTTTGCCTCTCAATTTCCTAATGAAATTCTGAATAAAGAACAATTACAATGTTTTCTTGGATGCCTTAATTACATCTCTGATTTTTATAAAGATCTTGCAAAGGAAAGAAAATTATTGCAGCTCCGTTTGACAAAACATCCAGCAGAATGGTCACCTGCCCATACAAAAGCTGTCCAAAAAATCAAGCAAAAAGTCAAAAATTTACCTTGCTTAACTATCCCTCATCCAGATTTATTAAAAATAGTTCAAACAGATGCCTCTGAAGTAGGTTTTGGTGCCATTCTCCTAAACAAAATGCTCTTGGAAAAGAAAAAATCCTTCGTTTCACATCTGGAACATGGACACCCACGCAACAGAATTATTCAACTATTAAAAAGGAAATCCTATCCATAGTAAATAGTATAATGACGTTCCAAAGTGATTTATTAAATAAAAAATTCTTATTAAGAATAGATTGTAAATCTGCTAAAGAAATTTTAGAAAAAGATGTTAAAAATCTTGCTGCTAAGCAAATCTTTGCTTGATGGCAAGCTTTATTAGCTATATTTGATTTTGACATTGAGTATATTGCAGGTAAAAATAATTCCCTTCCTGATTTTTTATCTCGTGAGTTTTTATAGGGACAAAAGAATGAGGCCTCAACAGACTAGATCTTTTAGGTCCCCTACGGATAAAGCTTATCCACCTATATCCGGAAAACCCAGTGGCAATTATCTTGAAAGATGGGGAGCAACCCATACTTCCAATATTCCTCAATTTCAAAACCCATCAAGCTCTGCATCCAGAAAACCTCAAGCTTCTCAAAACCAATATTTTATCCCAAAACCACCATTGAGAATGTTTACTTTAAATGACACCTTTTATGCAGACACCTTTCCTATGGAACATATTATCCAGACCCTATTCGCTCCAAACCATTTCTTTTTTCAACCTTTTAATTATAAAACTTATGAACAAATCCTTATCTGGACTGGCAGCTGCACTATCGACCATACCGATAGCTCTAAAAACTCATATTTAAATGCTTTACCATCCCATATTAACATCCTATATTCAAAAATCAAGATTATGCATATCCTATCTGTAGATGACTGGGGACAACCTCTTCATATGCCTCAACGGATTGATTCAGACCTTATTTTTAACTATTATGACTATATTTCTGGCTGGGGAGCTAGTCTCTGTTATCAAAATTCATCCTTCCAGCATTCCTGGTTTATTCGGTTTAAATCCAACTTCCATAAAATACCCATGTGGTTTTTTACACAATTTTGGATACCATTCGGAGCCACTAAAGATCTTCTTCCTCAAGCTCTTTTCCCTATTTTTGAATCCTATTCAATATCATATAAAGTCTCTCTCAAATCAGAAGAAAAAAACCTCTACCAATATCTACAGCTTGCAACAGAACCTTATATCACCATGCAATTTTATTGCAAGCATGAAATCCCATGGATCCTGAAATGGAATTTTTATAAAAAAATGGACTTCAGTCCACCGGTTCTATCTAGAGTCATGTATATCAAATTTTGGCATCAATTTGATTATACCACAATCCTACAGCAATATTCTGCTGATCAAGCTATAAAGCCATCCTTTTCGGAAATTCTCAAAACTCCAGAAAAAGAGAAAGAACGGCCTTCTCCAACAAGCAATCTAGACAAATAGAAAAATTCATGTTCAACTTCCACTTCTGCACTTTTTGCAACGGCAGATCTACTTCAGCTCAAAAAAGATCTCCACAAAGAAATTATGGAACAAATACAGAAAGAAAGATCCTCTGAAAACTCGCCATTAAGCTTCGGTCAGCAGTTACATCATCTTTGGGCTGATGATAATCCCATTGAAAATATTGCTCCTGAAGCAGATACAGATGCAGAAGAGACAAAAAGTGATAATGAAGGATTCATCTCTATCCGAAGAAAAGGAAAAAAATAAAGCCTCAACAATTGTTTAATGCATCCTTATCAAGCAAGTTCCTGTGCCTGAGACTAAGGCCACGTGATACCGACAAAAGCAACCACGTGTTGCCTCGGGACTTATCGACACTTTTCATCCGGACATCATAAAGCATTAAATATTAAAAAACAAGGACTCAAAAGCCAACAAAAGTGGCTAAAGCCAACATCAAAAGCTCCTTTTGTATAAAGTAAAGAGTAAAAGCTGAAGAAAGTACAAGATATGGGAAAATTATCAAGTATGAAGACAAAAACATTTCATCTCCAATGCAAACATGTGAACACGTGTCAAAAACTTGTAAACAGTTATACTTCAAGAGAGTGCCACAAGCAGTACCGTAGATATTCTACAGCAGAAAAGAAGAATCATGCAAGCAGTCTTACAGTATCGAACATTAAATTCAGCGTGAGCATGAATAGCAAATGAAATGTAAGTGCAAGTGCAATCCAAGTGAAATGAAATGTAAATTCAGTTTAGAGTCACTATACATAGACACATCCGGTTATGTGTAAATCCAACAGTTGGAAACCAGTCCAAAAATTCAGTCCATCCATCTCTTCCCACACACCATCCACCCTTCAGTCCAAAAATTTAGTCCATCCATCTCTTCCCATACACCCTCCACCCTTCCGTCCCATTTTGGTATTAGAGCCAAGTTTGCCCCCGGGAGTGTGTCATCAAGTCCACTTGTAATCAGTTTTGATTATCAATAAAGTTGCTTTGTGAGTATTTCTTCACTTATTTTGGTTATGCTTTACTATTGCTGTTTAAGGAATCGCAGATTCAGAAGTAAGAGAGTCAAAAGTCTTAATACTTAGTTGTGTGTTTGTTATTATTAAGAAATTTTAATCATATTCCACCCGGAGCGCAGAGGTAGCCATTGTTATCGCCGTTGTTAAGCCGTGTGAAGGCGTTATAAGGCGTGTTGTTGGTGTGTAAATTCTCAAAGCGTTAGATACTCGTGGTGGATTTGGTTAAAATAACTCGGTAATACAAATTATGGCTAAGCTTATTAAGAAGCTTGTACATTCTTCTTCCTCATCATCAAATTCCTTATCTTCCATGTCTATTAAAAATAGTGAAGAAATTAGCTATGATGATTTAGATCAAGTTATTTATAACTGGACAATTCCAACTGTTGAAAAACATGAAGTTTATAAAATGGGAAGTTTTCAATTAAAATCAAGTTATAAAATAAAAACTATATAGGAACCACCTCATATAAATTTGAGGCCTACAGGACTTGTTTATCCTTCTTATCAAGCTTCTCCATCTCATACATACAATCCCTCAGAAAAGGATTTCAATATAAATGTTATTGAAAGTTTTGAAATTGATAAAGAACTGTTAAAAAAGAATTTACCCGCTCATCCTTTGACAAAAGCTTTCTTTAAAAATATTTCTCCAGAACATAAAGACTTCTTAAAAGAAAAGTGGTATAAATATATGTGTGATAATGAAAGAAACATTTATTTCTTTGATTGGCTTAAATTAGCCATGAAGAAAAGATATAATATTGAAGATTTATCCATAAATATGATAACAAAATTAAGTTCATCATGGATTATAGCTTCAACCAGTTCTTCTCCCCAAAGAACTAAAGAATCTATACATCCACCCCTACATCAAATTATTTATAAAGACACCTCAGCCGTACCCATAAAAGATGTTGCAAAAATTCAAAGAGATAAAGGTAAATCTGACTTTGTTTACAAATCAGACTTATGTCAAGTTCTAGAACAAAATAATTATACAAATATCAACCTTCATACTATTGGTCAACAAACCAATAGAATTGAAGATAAAGTGGAAACTATTTTCAAAATCCATGAAGCATCCTCTTCTAAAAAAGTAATTAAGACACAAACTTTAGGTTTTCAGGGTGAAATCCTAAGGGATATAAAGTTAGAAAAGAAACCTTTAAAATTTTCTGATGAACTCATTAATCAATTATCACATAGTTTTACTAACATAAAACTTCAAGAAAATAAAGATCAAAAAGCTGAAGAATCTATAAATGTTTTAGGGACAACTTCTAAAAACTCTAATTCTGGCTCCGATTTCGAAGCCATAGATTCTAAAGAAAATTCTCAAGAGGAACATCAAGATGATCAAAACCATCAAGAATCCTTTCAACTCAATAAAATATTTAGAAGACAAAAACCAATTGTTACTACAGCTAAAACAAGAAATTATTATCCACAACCGACTCTAGTTGATCTCCAATTCGAAGAACAAGCTACTTTAAATGGTCTTAAATTTGAAAGCTCATCAATATATAAATGGAGTGTAGACAGATTATCTGAATATCAAATCATCCAAGTATGCCAGCAAATGATGATATATGCTTCTACTATCATAGCTGCTGGTAATGATCACAAACATGCAGCAAATGCAGCTGTCCTTGGATTTACTGGACAATTAAATGGTTGGTGGGAAAAATATTTATCAGATATAGAAAGACAAGCTATTCTAAATGCCGTAAAAAGAGATCCATCCGGGAACCCTATCATTACCTCTCAAGGACAAATGATCCCTGATTCCGTTTATATGCTTATTAGCAATATAATTAAACATTTTGTTGGAAGTTATATAAATGTAGAAGAAAAATTAAAAACTCAATTAATTAATTTATCATGCCCAACATTATCTGATTTTCGTTGGTATAAAGATGTTTTCTTATCAAAACTTTATACAATTGATTCAAGCAATTCAGAATTTTGGAAGGAAAAATTTATATCAGGTCTTCCTAAACTTTTTGTAGAAAAGGTTAGAGAAGAATTGATATCCGAAAATTATGGAAATTTGAAGTATGCTATGTATACATATGGAGATTTAATCCAAAAAATTAATAAAGTTGGATTTTTATTGTGTAATGAAATCAAACTCAAACGGCAAATTGAAAATCAAAAAAGAATCAGTAAATATGAACTTAGTGATTTCTGTTATCAATTTGGCATGGAGCCATTAATTAGTCCTTCGAGCCAAAAAAAAGAACAATTTAAAAAGAAATTACCAACAAAGAAAATCTAAACTATTTGCAACACCATGATATTATATGCCCTCACGAAGATATCATAAAAAATCCTTTCATCACAATCCCTATAAAGAATCAAACAAATCTTTTATAAAAGAAAAACCATCTTCTTCTTACCATAAACAAAAACAAAAAGAAATACATTGCTATAATTGCAAAGAAAAACGCCATATAGCCCCTGATTGCCCATAATTAAAGGTTAAAACCGAAAAGGAATTAAAAACTATTTTAAAGGGATCCTCAGTAACATCAGATACAGACAATTCTTCTGATACATGCCATTGCAAAATATTTGATAGTGAAATTCAGTATGAATCTGCTTCTTCTTCTTTATCCGTAAACCTGCTCTCTGCTCCTGAAGAATTGGTACTAGAAATGTTTAAAGATCTTAAAGATGAAGAATTAAAAAATAAATATTTCAAAAAAATCTAGACTATAAATAAAGGCAATAAAAAAGGAAAAGCTACTATACATACTTTACTTGAACAATTTAGTATTAAAACTGTTTTAGACAGATTAAGAGAACAAAATGTTCCTCCTCACCTGACAGTTCTAGACCTTCATAAAGAAATTAATATTCAAAGGCAAGAAATAAATTTCTTAAAACAAAACTTAATTGAACTTCAAGGCCTCAAACAAAGAGTTGAGAATATTGAATTTCACATACTAAAAACTTATCAAGAAAAAAATGGAAAAATTGAAAATTACGAAGACTATAATGACATTGAAAATCAAGAAAACTTTGATGACAGTTTAAAATTTTTCGTAAATTCTTTATCCAGAATTCCATTTCAAAAATGGAAAACCCAAGTCACAATTCAGATCAAAAAATTCTCTATTAAGACCTTGTGCTTACTTGATAGTGGCACAGATGTCAATGTCATAAGGGAAGGATTAATCTCGAGAAAATATTAGCTAAAAACAAAAAATAAACTCAATCTAGCTATGGCTAATAAAAAAATCCTTATAAAATACAAATTAAATGATGTTTATATCTGTAAAAACGAAATACACATAAAGACAAATTTCTTTCTAGGAAAGGATTTAAACAATGATGTTATCCTTGGAAATCCTTTTCTACAAATGTTACAGCCTTTTCAAATTGATTCTACAGGCCTTAAAACTGTCATAAATAATAAAGAATTAATTTTTGAATTTGAATAACTAAATCCAATCTCAAATAAAATCAATCATCCCTCTGATGACTTTATTTCAAATATTGCCATGTAATCCAGATTTCAGTTTTAAGTTCACATTCTTCTCCAGGGTTCCTTTGTCATTATGGCATCCACTTCTAGCAAAAGCAAAGCCCCTCTTCTTGAATCCAGCTCTTCCTCCAGGCCAACATCCCAACAAATGACCATTCCTTTTTTCAATCCAGGAGTATCCGTCACCACTCAAGAACTTATCAATGCTCATTGGAGTGCTATCCTTTCCAATAAAAGAAAAAATACTAGAAAAACCTTATCCAAAATTGTAACCCATATCAAGAATCTAGAAACCCAAATTCTGATGTGTCATAACATCCATCAAAGAGCATTGTTATCTACTTATGCTGACGAAAAAACATCCAGAATCAACCTCCTGGAAAAGGTTAACACAACCCTTCCAGATGATCTTGCTGTAAGGATAAGAGAAAAAACTCTTTCTTGTCAGATCAAGGAGCGCTTAATGTTCAAAGCGCAATATATCATCTGGGCAACTGGTTTTCCCAAGTTGTTCCTGCCATCACATGCAGTGGACATCTTTTATATCGAGCAAGGCCTATTCCAAAGATTTTCTTTATCCAGAGATGATTTTTAATTAATACAGCAGCTCCCTGCAATTGTGCGCCATGCCCTTCGCAGTCTTGGAGTCACAAACAGACAGCCTCTTATCACAATTTCATCAAGTTTGGGAGAAAGATCTGAAATACGGTTTTGTCAGCCTTATCAATTATAGAGCATCATGCAGTTTGAAGAAAGAGATTTAAATTTGCAAGAAATGCAGTTCTTCTTTACATGATCACGAACTTCTTTTTAATTATCCACGTCAATGGTATGAAACTCATGAAGTTGCTATAAAAGCATATAGCCTAGAACGTCTCCAGCAATATGATCCAGCCTCTGATCAGTATCAAAGATTTCTCAATCTAAGAGGACATCTTGAATTTGCAAGCACATATCGATATGTTTGGTGTGACGGTCGGCGAATAGTTTGCATTGCTGACGACCTTGCAGAACAAACTACAGTCATACAGCATCCTTCTAAATCTAGATATAATGAATTAAATCAAATCCTCAATGCCTATGAAGATATTTCTTTTGACATTACTGAAAAGTCTGGTGAAGCATTAATCTAGTTATTTCATGGAGAAATGCAAAATAATAACTGGACTAATGAAGATAAAGATGAAGATAAAGCGGATGAATAAATGAAAGAATCCGTGCCCAAATAAAGCTTCTGAAATTGACACCTGTTATCCAGTGTAATAATGACTCCATCCTTATCACAAAGCTTCCAGAAGAAGACCACGTAGTCACATGGTACACCTATCTAAATTTCCATCACCACCATTGCCATAAAGCGTCTTTATCTAGAAAGTACAAAACAAGGACATCCCTATTCATGAAGATGAGAAGCTTACCACGGTTCAAAGGTTCTTTGAAAAAGAAAAAGTCAATAAATGCGGTTTGCTACTATGCATCAAAAAGGTTATCCAATAAAAACAAGTTTGGATCTCTACTGGTGATAACATGTATCTCCATACCAGTACGGAAACGTAACACGTATGCTGCCTTGACGATTCAATCCAGACACATGGAATCCAGCCACATGCAGCAACTTACCAGCATACAGTAAATAAAATGTATACACAGACGAAATTATGTTGTAATGAAATGTAAATTCAGTTTGAATATACTATAAATAGACATGTCCAGCTGCTTGTCAAGGCAACAGTTGGAAACCAGTCCTATCCAAAAATTCAGTCCATCCATCTCTTCCCATACACCCTCCACCCTTCCGTCCCATTTTGGTATCAGAGCCAAGTTGGCCCCCGGGAGTGTGTCATTAAGTCCAGTTGTAATCAGTTTTGATTATCAATAAAGTTGTTTTGTGAGTATTTCTTCACTTATTTTGGTTATGCTTTACTGTTGTTCTTTAAGGAATTGCTGATTCAGAAGTAAGAGAGTCAAAAGTCATAATACTTAGTTGTGTGTTTGTTATTATTGAGAAATTTTAATCATATTCCGCCTGGAGCACAGAGGTAGCGATTGTTATCACCGTTGTTAAGCCGTGTGAAGGCGTTTTAAGGCGTGTTGTTGGTGTGTAAATCCTCAAAGCGTTAGATACTCATGGTGGATTTGGTTAAAATAACTTGGTAATACAAATTATGGCTAAGCTTATTAAGAAGCTTGTACTTTCTTCTTCCTCATCATCAAATTCCTTATTTTCCATGTCTATTAAAAATAGTGAAGAAATTAGCTATGATGATTTAGATCAAGTTATTTATGACTGGACAATTCCAACTGTTCAAAAACATGAAGTTTATAAAATGGGAAGTTTTCAATTAAAATCAAGTTAGAAAATAAAAATTATTGAATGAACTGAATCCATTACTAGCCATATTCAGCATTTTTCTTTAATTAAGCCCCAAGAAATGCAAGAATATGCTAAAACATATAATTATATCCATTTTGGCTTGGTGCAAGTTGCTATAAAGCCTTTAACAAGACTTGGACTGAGAACAGAAGCTCTCATGTATGTTCAAAATACAAGACGTAACAAATTCAGCAATTCATTAATAGGAATGGTTGAATCAAGTTTGGTTAATGGCCCTACTTTCTTCAACTGTTTTCCCAATTTCTCTGTTTCTCTCACAGATCCAGGTGCACATGAAGCCCTCACTTTAGCCATCCAGACAAAAGGTTTTGATATGAACCCTCATAATCAAAATCTCGCCCTCGTTTATAGAGTTTATTATAAACTCATGAATTCAGTTGTTCAAGGCATAGCCTATTCTAATCAGGCCAGAGGTATGGCTATCTTATTCCAAACCAATTTAAAAAATAAAGTTAATATTCCCAAACTCATCTAATGGAATGATATTAATTTATCCGGTAAATGGCTTTTAGAAAATGCTCAACCAGAAAAACCTAAAGAAAATCAAGACATTGAAAACATAATTGAACATGAAGATGAAAGCGTTGAAATAAATTTCCAAACAGATTTTCGAAATATAACTCCTACCGTTTATCAATCCTCTAAAAAGTCTTATTCTCATCCTCCCTCTATTGTAGGAGCTTCCATACAAGAACCTCCTCATATAAATTTGAGGCCTACAGGACTTGTTTATCCTTCTTATCAAGCTTCTCCATCTCATACATACAATCCCTCAGAAGCTGATTTCGATATAAATGTTATTGAAAGTTTTGGAATTGATAAAGAAATGTTAAAAAAGAATTTACCCGCTCATCCTTTGACAAAAGCTTTCTTTAAAAATATTTCTCCAGAACATAAAGACTTCTTAAAAGAAAAGTGGTATAAATATATGTGTGATAATGAAAGAAACATTTATTTCTTTGATTGGCTTAAATTAGCCATGAAGAAAAGATATAATATTGAAGATTTATCCATAAATATGATAACAAAATTAAGTTCATCATGGATTATAGCTTCAACCAGTTCTTCTCCCCAAAGAACTAAAAAATCTATACATCCACCCCTACATCAAATTATTTATAAAGACACCTCAGCCGTGCCCATACAAGATGTTGCAAAAATCCATGGAGATAAAGGAAAATCTGACTTTGTTTACAAATCAGACTTATGTCATATTTTAGAACAAAATAATTATACAAATATCAACCTTCATACTATTGGCCAACAAACCAATAAAATTGAAGATAAAGTAGAAACTATTTTCAAAATCCATGAAGCATGCTCTTCTCAAAAAGTAATTAATACACAAACTTTAGGTTTTCAGGGTGAAATCCTAAGGGATATAAAGTTAGAAAAGAAACCTTTAAAATTTTCTGATGAACTCATTAATAAACTATCACACAGTTTTACTAACATAAAACTTCAAGAAAATAAAAATCAAAAAGTGGAAAAATCTATAAATGTTTTAGGCTCAACTTCTAAAAACACTAATTCTGGCTCCGATTCCGAAGCCATAGATTCTGAAGAAAATTCTCAAGAGGAACATCAAGACGATCAAAACCATCAAGAATCCCTTCAACTCAATAAAATATTTAAAAGACAAAAACCAATTGTTACTACAGCTAAAACAAGAAATTATTATCCACGACCGACTCCAGTTGATCTTTAATTCGAGGAACAAGCTACTTTAAATGGTCTTAAATTTGAAAGCTCATCAATATATGAATGGAGTGTAGACAGATTATCTGAATATCAAATCATCCAAGTATGCCAGCAAATGATGATATATGCTTCTACTATCATAGCTGCTGGTAATGATCACAAACATGCAGCAAATGCAGTTGTCCTTGCATTTACTGGACAATTAAATGGTCGGTGGGAAAAATATTTATCAGACATAGAAAGACAAGCTATTCTAAATGCAGTAAAAAGAGATCCATCCAAAAATCCTATCATTACCCCTCAAGGACAAATGATCCCTGATTCCGTTTATATGCTTATTAGCAATATAATTAGACATTTGTTGGAAATTATATGAATGTAGAAGAAAAATTAAAAACTCAATTAATTAATTTATCATGCCCAACATTATCTGATTTTCATTGGTATAAAGATGTTTTCTTATCAAAACTTTATACAATTGATTCAAGCAATTCAGAATTCTGGAAAGAAAAATTTATATCAAGTCTTCCTAAACTTTTTGCAGAAAAGGTTAGAGAAGAATTAATATCCGAAAATTTTGGAAATTTGAATTATGCTATGTATACATATGGAGATTTAATCCAAAAAATTAATAAAGTTGGATTTTCATTATGTAACGAAATCAAACTCAAACGGAAAATTGAAAATCAAAAAAGTATCAGCAAATATGAACTTGGAGACTTTTGTTATCAATTTGGCATGGAGCCATTAATTAGTCCTTCGAGCCAAAAGAAAAAGAACAATTTAAAAAGAAATTACCAACAAAGAAAATCTAAACAATTTGCAACACCATGATATTATATGCCCTCACGAAGATATCATAAAAAATCCTTTCATCGCAATCCTTATAAAGAAACAGACAAATCTTTTATAAAAGAAAAAACATCTTTTTCTTACCATAAACAAAAACAAAAAGAAATACAGTGCTATAATTGCAAAGAAAAAGGCCATATAGCCCCTGATTGCCCACAATTAAAGGTCAAAACCGAAAAGGAATTAAAAACTATTTTAAAGGGATCCTCAGCAACATCAGATACAAACAATTCTTCTGATACATGTCATTGCAAAATATTTGATAGTGAAATTCAGTATGAATCCGCTTCTTCTTCTTTATCTGTAAACATGCTCTCTGCTCCTGAAGAATTAGTACTAGAAATGTTTAAAGATCTTAAAGATGAAGAATTAAAAAATAAATATTTCAAAAAAATCTAGACTATAAATAAAGGCAATAAAAAAGGAAAAGCTACTATATATACTTTACCTGAACAATTTAGTATTAAAACTGTTTTAGACAAATTAAGAGAACAAAATGTTCCTCCTCACCTGATAATTCCAGACCTTCATAAAGAAATTAATAATCAAAGGCAAGAAATAAATTTCTTAAAACAAAACTTAATTGAAATTCAAGACCTCAAACAAAGAGTTGAGAATCTTGAATTTCACATACTAAAAACTTATCAAGAAAATAATGGAAAAATTGAAAATGATGAAGACTATAATGACATTGAAAATCAAGAAAACTTTGATGAAAGTTTAAAAATTTTCATCAATTCTTTATCCAGAAATACAATTCAAAAATGGAAAACCCAAGTCACAATTCAGATCGAAAAATTCCCTATTAAGACCCTGTGCTTATTTGATAGTGGCGTAGATGTCAATGTCATAAGGGAATGATTAATTTCGAAAAAATATTATCTAACAACAAAAAATAAACTCAATCTGGCTATGGCTAATAAAAAACTCCTTATCAAATACAAATTAAATGATGTTTATGTCTGTAAAAACGAAATACACATAAAGACAAATTTCTTTCTAGGAAAGGATTTAAACAATGATGTTATCCTTGGAAATCCATTTCTACACTGTTACAGCCTTTTCAAATTGATTCTACAGGCCTTAAAACTGTCATAAATAATAAAGAATTAATTTTTGAATTTGAATAATTAAATCCAGTCTCAAATAAAATCAATCATCCCTCTGATTACTTCATTTCAAATACTGCCATGTAATCCAGATTTCAGCTTTAAGTTCACATTCTTCTCCAGGGTTCCTTTGTCATTATGGCATCAAGTTCTAGCAAAAGCAAAGCCCCTCTTCCTGAATCCAGCTCTTCCTCCAGACCAACATCTCAACAAATATCCATTCCTATTTTCAATCCAGGAGTATCCATCACCTCTCAAGAACTTATCAATGCTCATTGGAGTGCTATCCTTTCCAATAAAAGAAAAAATACTAGAAAAACCTTATCCAAAATTGTAACCCATATCAAGGATTTAGAAACCAAAATTCTGATGTGTCATAACATCCATTGAAGAGCACTGTTATCCACTTATGCTGATGAAGAAACATCCAGAATCAACCTACTGGAAAAGGTTAACACAACCCTTCCAGATGATATTGCTGCAAGAATAAGAGAAAAAACTCTTTCTTGTCAGATCAAGGAGCACTTACTGTTCAAAGCGCAACATATCAGCTGGGCAAGTGGCTTTCCCAAGTTGTTCCTGCCATCACATGCAGTGGACATTTCTTATATCGAGCAAGGCTTAGTCCAAAGATTTTCTTTATCCAGAGATGATCTTGAATTAATACAGCAGCTCCCTGCAATCGTGCGCCACGCCCTTCGCAGCCTTGGAGCCACAAACACACAACTTCTTATCACAATTTCATCAAGCTTGGGAGAAAGATCTGAAATCCGGTTTTATCAACCTTATCAATTATGGCGCATCATGAATCTTGAAGAAGGAGATTTAATTTGCAAGAAATGCAGTTCTTCTTTAAATGATCATGAACATCTCCTTTTTAATTATCCACCTCAATGGTATGAATCTCATGAAGTTGCTACAAGAGAATATAGCTTAGAGCGTCTCCAGCATTATGATCCAGCCTCTGATCAATATCAAAGATTTCTCAATTTAAGAGGACATCTCGAATTTGCAAGCACATATAGATATGTCTGGTGTGATGGTCGGAGAGTAGTTTGCATTGCTGATGACCTTGCAGAACAAACTACAGTTATACAGCATCCTTCTAAATTTGGACATAATGAATTTCATCAAATCCTCAATGCCTATAAAGATAAACGGAATCAGGGATCATTTGTCCTTGAGGGGTAATGATAGGATTTCCGGATGGATCTCTTTTTACTGCATTTAGAATAGCTTGTCTTTCTATGTCTGATAAATATTTATCCCACCAGCCATTTAATTGTCTAATAAATCCAAGGACAGCTGCATTTGCTACATGTTTGTGATCATTACCGGCAGCTATGATAGTAGAAGCATATATCATCATTTGCTGGCATACTTGGATGATTTGATATTCAGATAATCCGTCTACACTCCATTCATATATTGATGAGCTTTCAAATTTAAGACCATTTAAAGTAGCTTGTTCTCCGAATTGAAGATCAACTGGAGTCGGTCGTGGATAATAATTTTTTGTTTTAGCTGTAGTAACAATTGGTTTTTGTCTTTTAAATATTTTACTGAGTTGAAGAGATTCTTGATGGTTTTGATCATCTTGATGTTCCTCTTGAGAATTTTCTTCAGAATCTATGGCTTCGGAATCGGAGCCAGAATTAGAGTTTTTAGAAGTTGAGCCTAAAACATTTATAGATTTTTCCGCCTTTTGATCTTTATTTCTTGAAGTTTTATATTAGTAAAACTGTGTGATAGTTGATTAATGAGTTCATCGGAAAATTTTAAAGGTTTCTTTCTAACTTTATATCCCTTAGGATTTCACCCTGAAAACCTAAAGTTTGAGTCTTAATTACTTTTTAAGAAGAGGATGCTTCATGGATTTTGAAAATAATTTCTACTTTATCTTCAATTCTATTGGTTTGTTGGCCAATAGTATGAAGGTTGATATTTGTATAATTATTTTGTTCTAAAATATGACATAAGTCTGATTTGTAAACAAAGTCAGATTTTCCTTTATCTCCTTGGATTTTTGCAACATTTTTTATGGGTACGGCTGAGGTGTCTTTATAAATGATTTGATGTAGGGGTGGATGTATAGTTTCTTCAGTTCTTTGGGGAGAAGAACTGGTTGAAGCTATAATCCATGATGAACTTAATTTTGTTATCATATTTATGGATAAATCTTCAATATTATATCTTTTCTTCATGGCTAATTTAAGCCAATCAAAGAAATAAATGTTTCTTTCATTATCACACATATATTTATTCCACTTTTCTTTTAAGAAGTCTTTATGTTCTGGAGAGATATTTTTAAAGAAAGCTTTTGTCAAAGGATGAGCGGCTAAATTATTTTTTAACATTTTTTTATCAATTTCAAAACTTTCAATAACATTTATATTGAAATCAGCTTCTGAGGGATTGTATGTATCAGATGGAGAAGCTTGATAAGAAAGATAAACAAGTCCTGTAGGCCTCAAATTTATATGAGGTGGTTCCTGTATGGAAGCTCCTACAACAGAAGGAGGATGCGAATAAGACTTTTTAAAGGGTTAATAAACGGTAGGAGTTGTATTTCAAAAATCTGTTTCGAAATTTATTTCAACGCTTCCATCTTCATGTTCAATTATGTTTTCACTGTCTTGATTTTCTTTAGGTTTTTCTGGTTGAGCATTTTTTAAAAGCCATTTACCAGATAAATTAATATCATTCCATTGGATGAGTTTGGGAATATTAATGTTATTTTTTAAATTGGTTTAGAATAAGGTAGTCATACCTTTTGCTTGATTTGAATAGGCTATGCCTGGAACAACTGAATTCATAAGTTTATAATAAACTCTATAAACGAGGGCGAGATTTTGATTATGAGGATTCATATCAAAACCTTTTGTCTGGATGGCTAAAGTGAGGGCTTCATGTGCACCTGGATCTGTAAGAGAAATAGAGAAATTGGGAAAACAGTTGAAGAAAGTAGGGCCATTAGCCAAGCTTTATTCAACCATTCCTATTAATGAATCACTGAATTTTTTATGTCTTGTATCTTGATCATACATGAGAGCTTCTGTTCTCAGTCCAAGTCTTGTTAGAGGCTTTAGAGCAACTTGCACCATGCCAAAATGGATATAATTATATGTTTTAGCATATTCTTGTATTTCTTGGGACTTAATTAAAGAAAGATGCTGAATATGGCTAGTAATGGATTCAGTTCGTTCATTATAACTTGATTTTAATTGAAAACTTCCCATTTTATAAACTTCATGTTTTTGAACAGTTGGAATTGTCCAGTCACAAATAACTTGATCTAAATCATCATAGCTAATTTCTTCACTATTTTTAATAGACATGGAAGATAAGGAATTTGATGATGAGGAAGAAGAAAGTACAAGCTTCTTAATAAGCATAGCCATAATTTGTATTACTGAGTTATTTTAACCAAATCCACCACGAGTATCTAACGCTTTGAGGATTTACACACCAACAACACGCCTTAAAACGCCTTCACACGGCTTAACAACAGCGATAACAATGGCTACCTCTGTGCTCCGGGCGGAATATGATTAAAATTTCTCAATAATAACAAACCCACAACTAAGTATTAAGACTTTTGACTCTCTTAGTTCTGAATCAGCAATTCCTTAAACAACAACAATAAAGCACAACATAACAGAGATAAGTGAAGAAAGACTCAAAAAGCTACTTTATTGATAACAACAAAAACTGATTACAAGTGAACTTAATGACACACTCCCGGGGGCCAACTTGGCTCTAATACCAAAATGGGATGGAAGGGTGGAGGGTGTATGCGAAGAGATAGATGGACTGAATTTTTGGATTGGTTTCCAACTGTTGCCTTGACAAGCAGCTGGACATGTCTATTTATAGTATGTTCAAACTGAATTTACATTTCATTACAACATAATTTCGTTTGTTTGTACATTTCATTTACTGTATGCTAGTAAGCTACTAATGGCTGGATTCCATGTGTCTAGATTGAATCGTCAAGATAGTATACGTGTTATGTTTCCGTACTGGTACGGATATACATGTTATCACTAGTAGAGATCCAAACTTGTTTTTATTGGATAACCTTTTTGATGCATAGTAATAAGCCACATTTGTTGACTTTTTCTTTTTCAAAGAACCTTTGAACCGTGGTAAGCTTCTCATCTTCATGAAAAGGGATGTCCTTGTTTTGTACTTTCTAGATAAAGACGCTCTATGGCAATGGTGGTGATGGAAATTTAGATAAGTGTACCACGTGACTACGTGGTCTTCTTATGGAAGCTTTGTGATAAGGATGGAGTCATTATTTCACTGGATAACAGGTGTCAATATCGGAAGCTTTATTCGAGCACGGATTCTTTCATTTATTCATCCTCTTTATCTTCATCTTTATCTTCATCAGTCCAGTTATTATTTTGCATTTCTCCATGAAATTACTGGATTAATGCTTCACGAGACTTTTCAATAATGTCAAAAGAAATATCTTCATAGGCATTGAGGATTTGATTTAATTCATTATGTCCAGATTTAGAAGGATGCTGTATGACTGTACTTTGTTCTACAAGGTCATCAGCAATGCAAACTACTCGCCGACCGTCACACCAAACATATCGATATGTGCTTACAAATTCAAGATGTCCTCTTAGATTGAGAAATCTTTGATACTGATCAGAGGCTGGATCATATTGCTGGAGATGTTCTAGGCTATATGCTCTTGTAGCAACTTCATGACATTCATACTCCCAAACTTGATGAAATTGTGATAAGAAGCTGTCTGTTTGTGACTCCAAGATTGCGAAGGGCATGGCGCACAATTGCAAGGAGCTGCTGTATTAATTCAAAATCATCTCTGGATAAAGAAAATCTTTGGACTAGGCCTTGCTCGATATAAGAGATGTCTACTGCATGTGATGGCAGGAACAACTTGGGAAAACCAGTTGCCCAGCTGATATATTGCGCTTTGAACATTAAGCGCTCCTTGATCTGACAAGAAAGAGTTTTTTCTCTTATCCTGGCAGCAAGATCATCTGGAAGGGTTGTGTTAACCTTTTCCAGGAGGTTGATTCTGGATGTTTTTTCATCAGCATAAGTAGATAACAGTGCTCTTTGATGGATGTTATGACACATCAGAATTTGGGTTTCTAAATCCTTGATATGGGTTATAATTTTGGATAAGGTTTTTCTAGTATTTTTTCTTTTATTGGAAAGGATAGCACTCCAATGAGCATTGATAAGTTTTTGAGAGGTGATGGATACTCCTGGATTGAAAAAAGGATTGGCCATTTGTTGGGATGTTGGTCTGGAGGAAGAGCTAGATTCAAGAAGAGGGGCTCTGCTTTTGTTAGAACTTGATGTGATAATGACAAAGGAACCCTGGAGAAGAATGTGAACTTAAAACTGAAATCTGGATCATATGGCAATATTTGAAATGAAGTCATCAAAGGAATGATTGATTTTATTTGAGACTTGATTTAATTATTCAAATTCAAAAATTAATTCTTTATTATTTATGACAGTTTTAAGGCTTGTAGAATCAATTTGAAAAGGCTGTAACATTTATGGAAAAGGATTTCCAAGGAAAACATCATTGTTTAAATCCTTTCCTAGAAAGAAATTTGTCTTTATGTGTATTTCGTTTTTACAGACATAAACATCATTTAATTTGTATTTGATAAGGAGTTTTTTATTAGCCGTAGCTAGATTGAGTTTATTTTTTTTTAGATAATATTTTCTCGGGATTAATCCTTCCCTTATGACATTGACATCTGCGCCACGATTAAGTAAGCACAGGGTCTTAATAGAGAATTTGTTGATCTGAATTGTGACTTGGGTTTTCCATTTTTGAAATGGATTTCTGGATAAAGAATTTATGAAAAATTTTAAACTGTGATCAAAGTTTTCTTGATTTTTAATGTCATTATAGTCTTCGTCATTTTCAATTTTTCCATTATTTTCTTGATAAGTTTTTAGTATGTGAAATTCAAGATTCTCAACTCTTTATTTGAGGTCTTGAAGTTCAATTAAGTTTTGTTTTAAGAAATTTATTTCTTGCCTTTGATTATTAATTTCTTTATGAAGGTCTGGAATTGTCAAGTGAGGAGGAACATTTTGTTCTCTTAATCTGTCTAAAACAGTTTTAATACTAAATTGTTCAGGTAAAGTATGTATTGTAGCTTTTCCTTTTTTATTGCCTTTATTTATAGTCTGGATTTTTTCAAAATATTTATTTTTTAATTCTTCATTTTTAAGATCTTTAAACATTTTTAATACCAATTTTTTCAGGAGCAGAGAGCATGTTTACGGATAAACAAGAAGAAGCGGATTCATACTGAATTTCACTATCAAATATTTTGCAATGACATGTATCAGAAGAATTATCTGTATCTGCTGTTACTGAGGATCCCTTTAAAAAAGTTTTTAATTCCTTTTCGGTTTTAACCTTTAATTGTGGGCAACCAGGGGCTATATGGCCTTTTTCTTTGTAATTATAGCACTGTATTTCTTTTTGTTTTTGTTTATGGTAAGAAGAAGCTGGTTTTTCTTTTATAAAAGATTTGTTTGATTCTTTATAAGGATTGCGATGAAAGGATTTTTTATGATATCTTCGTGAGGGCATATAATATCATGGTGTTGCAAATTGTTTAGATTTTCTTTGTTGGTAATTTCTTTTTAACTTGTTCTTTTTCTTTTGGCTCGAAGGACTAATTAATGGCTCCATGCCAAATTAATAACAAAAGTCTCCAAGTTCATATTTGCTGATACCTGCTTGATTTTCAATTTGCCATTTGAGTTCGATTTCATTACACAATGAAAATCCAACTTTATTAATTTTTTGGATTAAATCTCCATATGTATACATAGCATAATTCAAATTTCCATAATTTTCGGATATTTATTCTTCTCTAACCTTTTTTGCATAAAGTTTAGGAAGACCTGATATAAATTTTTCTTTCCGGAATTCTGAATTGCTTGAATCAATTGTATAAAGTTTTGATTAGAAAACATCTTTATACCAAAGAAAATCAGATAATGTTGGGCATGATAAATTAATTAATTAATTTTTTAATTTTTCTTCTACATTCATATAATTTCCAACAAAATGTTTAATAATATTGCTAATAAGCATATAAATGGAATCAAGGATCATTTGTCCTTGAAGGGTAATGATAGGATTTCCGGATGGATCTTTTTCTACTGCATTTAGAATAGCTTGTCTTTCTATGTCTGATAAATATTTTTCCCACCAACCATTTAATTGTCCAATAAATCCAAGGACAACTGCATTTGCTGCATGTTTGTGATCATTACCGGCAGCTATGATAGTAGAAGCATATATCATCATTTGCTGGCATACTTGGATGATTTGATATTCAGATAATCCGTCTACACTCCATTCATATATTGATGAGCTTTCAAATTTAAGACCATTTAAAGTAGCTTGTTCTTCGCATTGAAGATCAACTGGAGTCGGTCGTGGATAATAATTTCTTGTTTTAGCTGTAGTAACAATTGGTTTTTGTCTTTTAAATATTTTATTGAGTTGAAGGGGTTCTTGATGGTTTTGATCATCTTGATGTTCCTCTTGAGAATTTTCTTTAGAATCTATGGCTTCGGAATCAAAGCTTGAATTAGAGTTTTTTGAAGTTGAGCCTAAAACATTTATAGATTTTTCAGCTTTTTGATCTTTATTTTCTTGAAGTTTTATGTTAGTAAAACTGTGTGATAATTTGATGTAGGGGTGGATGTATAGATTCTTCAGTTCTTTGGGGAGAAGAACTGGTTGAAGCTATAATCCATGATGAACTTAATTTTATTATCATATTTATGGATAAATCTTCAATATTATATCTTTTCTTCATGGCTAATTTAAGCCAATCGAAGAAATAAATGTTTCTTTCATTATCGCACATATATTTATACCACTTTTCTTTTAAAAAGTCTTTATGTTCTGGAAAAATATTTTTAAAGAAAGCTTTTGTCAAAGGAGGAGCGGCTAAATTCTTTTTTAACATTTCTTTATCAATTTCAAAACTTTCAATAACATTTATATTGAAATCAGCTTCTGAGGGATTGTATGTATCAGATGGAGAAGCTTGATAAGAAAGATAAACAAGTCCTGTAGGCCTCAAATTTATATGAGGTGGTTCCTCTATGGAAGCTCCTACAACAGAAGGAGGATGAGAATAAGACTTTTTAAAGGGTTAATAAACGGTTGGAGTTGTATTTCAAAAATCTGTTTGGAAAGTTATTTCAACGTTTCCATCTTCATGTTCAATTATGTTTTCAATGTCTTGATTTTCTTTAGGTTTTTCTGGTTGGGCATTTTTAAAAGCCATTTACCGGATAAATTAATATCATTGCATTGGATGAGTTTGGGAATATTAACTTTATTTTTTAAATTGGTTTGGAATAAGGTAGTCATACCTTTTGCTTGATTTGAATAGGCTATGCCTGGAACAACTGAATTCATAAGTTTATAATAGACTCTATAAACGAGGGCGAGATTTTGATTATGAGGATTCATATCAAAACCTTTTGTCTGGATGGCTAAAGTGAGGGCTTCATGTGCACCTGGATCTGTAAGAGAAACAGAGAAATTGGGAAAACAGTTGAAGAAAGTAAGGCCATTAGCCAAACTTGATTCAACCATTCCTATTAATGAATCACTGATTTTTTTATGTCTTGTATCTTAAACATACATGAGAGCTTCTGTTCTCAGTCCAAGTCTTGTTAGAGGCTTTAGAGCAACTTGCACCATGCCAAAATGAATATAATTATATGTTTTAGCATATTCTTGTATTTCTTGGGGCTTAATTAAAGAAAGATGCTGAATATGGCTAGTAATGGATTCAGTTCGTTCAATAGTTTTTATTTTATAACTTGATTTTAATTGAAAACTTCCCATTTTATAAACTTCATGTTTTTGAACAGTTGGAATTGTCCAGTCACAAATAACTTGATCTAAATCATCATAGCTAATTTCTTCACTATTTTTAATAGACATGGAAGATAAGGAATTTGATGATGAGGAAGAAGAAAGTACAAGCTTCTTAATAAGCATAGCCATAATTTGTATTACCGAGTTATTTTAACCAAATCCACCACGAGTATCTAATGCTTTGAGGATTTACACACCAACAACACGCCTTAAAACACCTTCACATGGCTTAACAACGGCGATAACAATGGCTACCTCTGTGCTTCGAGCGGAATATGATTAAAATTTCTCAATAATAATAAACACACAACTAAGTATTAAGACTTTTGAATCTCTTACTTCTGAATCAGCAATTCCTTAAACAGCAACTGTAAAGCATAACCAAAATAAGTGAAGAAATACTCACAAAGCAACTTTATTGATAATCAAAACTGATTACAAGTGGACTTGATGACACACTCCCGGGGGCCAACTTGGCTTTGATACCAAAATGGGACGGAAGGGTGGAGGGTGTATGGGAAGAGATGGATGGACTGAAATTTTAGACTGGTTTCCAACTGTTGCCTTGACAAGCAGCTGGTCATGCCTCTTTATAGTAATTTCAAACTGAATTTACATTTCATTACAACTTTATTTCAAATGTTTTTACATTTCATTTACTGTATGCTGAGAAGCTGCTGCATGTAATGCTGCTGGCGCTGGATTCCATGAGTCTGAATTAAATGGCCAAATTGGGATATGTGTTACGTTTCCGTACGGTTATGGATATGCAAGTTAGCACCAGTAGTAGTTTTTGGATAACTTCATAGAGCAGGCCGTAATTGTTGACTTTTTCTTTGAATAAGAACCTTTGAACCGTGGTAAGCTTCTTATCTTCATGAGTAAGGATGTCCTTCTTTTGTACTTTATAAATAAAGATGCTTTATGGTAATGGTGGTGATGGAACTTTAGATAAGGGCACCCGTGACTACGTGGTTTTCTTCTGGAAGATAAGGATGTAATAATTATTTCACTGGATAACAGGTGTCTATATCATGGATTCTTTCATTTATTCATCATCTTTATCTTCATCTTTGTCTTCATTAGTCCAGTTATTATTCTGCATTTCTCCATGAAATAACTGGGCTAATTCTTCACGAGATTTTTCAGAAATGTCAAAAGAAATATCTTCATAGGCATTGAGGACTTGATGTAATTCATTATGTCCAGATTTAGAAGGATGCTGTATAACTGTAGTTTGTTCTGCAAGGTCGTCAGCAATGCAAACTACTCTCCGACCATCACACCTGACATATCTATATGTGCTTGCAAATTCAAGATGTCCTCTTAAATTAAGAAATCTTTGATATTGATCAGAGGCTGGATCATAATGCTGGAGACGCTCTAAGCTATATTCTCTTGTAGCAACTTCATGAGATTCATACCATTGAGGTGGATAATTAAAAAGGAGATGTTCGTGATCATTTAAAGAAGAACTGCATTTCTTGCAAATTAAATCTCCTTCTTCAAGATTCATGATGCTCCATAATTGATAAGGTTGATAAAACCGGATTTCAGATCTTTCTCCCAAGCTTGATGAAATTGTGATAAGAAGTTGTCTGTTTGTGGCTCCAAAACTGCGAAGGGCGTGGCGCACGATTGCAGGGAGCTGCTGTATTAATTCAAAATCTTCTCTGGATAAAGAAAATCTTTGGACTAGGCCTTGCTCGATATAAGAAATGTCTATTGCATGTGAAGGCAGGAACAACTTGGGAAAGCCAGTTGCCCAACTGATCTATTGCACTTTGAACATTAAGCGCTCCTTGATCTGACAAAAAAAGTTTTTTCTCTTATTCTTGTAGCAATATCATCTAGAAGGGTTGTGTTAACCTTTTCTAGGAGGTTGATTCTGGATGTTTTTTCATCAGCATAAGTGGATAACAGAGCTCTTTGATGGATGTTATGACACATTAGAATTTGGGTTTCTAAATCCTTGATATGGGTTACAATTTTGGATAAGGTTTTTCTAGTATTTTTTCTTTTATTGGAAAGGATAACACTCCAATGAGCATTGATAAGTTCTTGAGAGGTGATGGATAATCCTGGATTAAGAAAAGGAATGGTCATTTGTTGGGTTGTTGGTATGGAGGAAGAGCTAGATTCATGAAGAGGCGCTTTGCTTTTACAAGAACTTGATGCCTTAATGACAAAGGAACCCTGGAGAAGAATGTGAACTGAAAATCTAGATTACATGGCAATATTTGAAATGAAGTCATCAGAGGGATGATTTATTTTATTTGAGACTGGATTTAATTATTCAAATTTTAATTATTCAAATTCATAAATTAATTCTTTATTATTTATGACAGTTTTAAGGCTTGTAGAATCAATTTGAAGAGGCTGTAACATTTGTCGAAAAGGATTTCCAAGGATAACATCATTGTTTAAATCTTTTCTTAGAAAGAAATTTGTCTTTATGTTTATTTCATTTTTACAGGCATAAACATCATTTAATCTGTATTTGATAAGGAGTTTTTTATTAGCCGTAGCTAGATTGAGTTTTTTTTTGTTGTTAGATAATATTTTCTCAAGATTAATCCTTCCCTTATGACATTGACATCTGAGCCACTATCAAGTATGCACAGGGTCTTAATAGAGAATTTTTTGATCTGAATTGTGACTTGGGTTTTCCATTTTTGAAATGGATTTCTGGATAAAGAATTTATGAAATTTTTTAAACTGTCATCAAAGTTTTCTTGATTTTCAATGTCATTATAGTCTTCGTCATTTTCAATTTTTCCATTATTTTCTTGATAAGTTTTTAGTATGTGAAATTCAAGATTCTCAACACTTTGTTTGAGGTCTTCAAGTTCAATTAAGTTTTGTCTTAAGAAATTTATTTCTTGCCTTTGATTATTAATTTCTTTATGAAGGTCAGGAATTGTCAGGTGAGGAGGAACATTTTGTTCTCGTAATCTGTCTTGTACAGTTTTACTACTAAATTGTTCAGGTAAAGTATGTATTGTAGCTTTTCCTTTTTTATTGCCTTTATTTATTTTCTGGATTTTTTCAAAATATTTATTTTTTAAGTCTTCATCTTTAAGATTTTTAAACATTTCTAATATCAATTCTTCTAGGGCAGAGAGCATGTTTAAGGATAAAGAAGAAGAGGCAGATTCATACTGAATTTCATTATCAAGTATTTTGCAATGACATGTATCAGAAGAATTGTCTGTATCTGATGTTACTGAGGATCCTTTTAAAATAGTTTTTAATTCTTTTTCGGTTTTAACCTTTAATTGTGGGCAATTAGGGGCTATATGGCCTTTTTCTTTGCAATTATAGCACTGTATTTCTTTTTGTTTTTGTTTATAGTAGGAAGAAGATGGTTTTTCTTTTGTAAAAGATTTGTTTGTTTCTTTATAAGGATTGCGATGAAAGGATTTTTTATGATAGCATCGTGAGGGCATATAATATCGTGGTGTTGCAAATTGTTTAGATTTTCTTTGTTGGTAATTTCTTTTTAAATTATTCTTTTTCTTTTGGCTCGAAGGACTAATTAATGGCTCCACGCCAAATTGATAACAGAAATCACCAAGTTCATATTTACTGATTCTTTTTTCATTTTCAATTTGCCGTTTGAGTTTGATTTCAATACACAATGAAAATCCAACTTTATTAATTTTTCGGATTAAATCTCCATATGTATACATAGCATAATTCAAATTTCCATAATTTTCGGATATTAACTCTTCTCTAACCTTTTCTGCAAAAAGTTTAGGAAGACCTGATATAAATTTTTCTTTCCAGAATTCTGAATTACTTGAATCAATTGTATAAAGTTTTGATAAGAAAACATCTTTATACCAACGAAAATCAGATAATGTTGGGCATGATAAATTAATTAATTGAGTTTTTAATTTTTCTTCTACATTCATATAATTTCCAACAAAATGTTTAATTATATTGCTAATAAGCATATAAACGGAATCAAGGATCATTTGTCCTTGAGGGGTAATGATAGGATTTCCAGATGGATCTCTTTTTACTGCATTTAGAATAGCTTGTCTTTCTATGTCAGATAAATATTTTTCCCACCAGCCATTTAATTGTCCAGTAAATCCAAGGACAACTGCATTTGCTGCATGTTTGTGATCATTACCGGCAACTATGATAGTAGAAGCATATATCATCATTTGCTGGTATACTTGGATGATTTGATATTCAGATAATCTGTCTACACTCCATTCATATATTGATGAGCTTTCAAATTTAAGACCATTTAAAGTAGCTTGTTCTTCGAATTGAAGATCAACTGGAGTTGGTCATGGATAATAATTTTTTGTTTTAGCTGTAGTAACAATTGGTTTTTGTCGTTTAAATATTTTATTGAGTTGAAGAGATTCTTGATGGTTTTGGTCTTTTTGATGTTCCCCTTGAGAATTTTCTTCAGAATCTATGGCTTCGGAATCGGAGCCAGAATTAGAGTTTTTAGAAGTTGAGCCTAAAATATTTATAGATTTTTCCGCTTTCTGATCTTTATTTTCTTGAAGTTTTATGTTATAAAACTGTGTGATAGTTGATTAATGCATTCATCAGAAAATTTTAAAGGTTTCTTTTCTAACTTTATATCCCTTAGGATTTCACCCTGAAAACCTAAAGCTTGTGTCTTAATTACTTTTTGAGAAGAGGATGCTTCATGAATTTTGAAAATAGTTTTTACTTTATCTTCATCTTCAACTCTATTGGTTTGTTGGCCAATAGTATGAAGGTTGATATTTGTATAATTATTTTATTCTAAAATATGACAAAAGTTTGATTTGTAAACAATGTCAGATTTTCCTTTATCTCTTTCGATTTTTGCAACATCTTTTATGGGTACGGCTGAGGTGTCTTTATAAATGATTTGATGTAGGGGTGAATGTATAGATTCTTTAGTTATTTAGGGAGAAGAACTGGTTGAAGCTATAATCAATGATGAACTTATTTTTGTTATTATATTTATGAATAAATCTTCAATATTATATCTTTTCTTCATGGCTAATTTAAGCCAATCAAAGAAATAAATGTTTCTTTCATTATCATACATATATTTGTACCATTTTTCTTTTAAGAAGTCTTTATGCTCAGAAGAAATATATTTGAAGAAAGATTTTTTGAAAGGATGAGCGACTAAATTCTTTTTAACATTTCTTTATCCACTTCAAAACTTTCGAGAACATTTATGTTAAAATCGGATTCTGAAGGATTGTATGTATGAGATGGAGAAGCTTGATAGGAGGGATAAATAAGTCCTGTAGGCCTCAAATTTATATGAGGTGGTTCCTGTATAGTTTTTATTTTATAACTTGATTTTAATTGAAAACTTCCCGTTTTATGAACTTCATGTTTTTGAACAGTTGGAATTGTCCAGTCACAAATAACTTGATCTAAATCATCATAGCTAATTTCTTCACTATTTTTAATAGACATGGAAGATAAGGAATTTGATGATGAGGAAGAAGAAAGTACAAGCTTCTTAATAAGCTTAGCCATAGTTTGTATTACCGAGTTATTTGAACCAAATCCACCACGAGTATCTAATGCTTTGAGGATTTACTCACCAACAGCACGCCTTAAAATGCCTTCGCACGGCTTAACAACGGCAATAACAATGGCTACCTCTGCGCTCCGGGCGGAATATGATTAAAATGTCTCAATAATAACAAACCCACAACTAAGTATTAAGACTGTTGACTCTCTTACTTCTGAATCAGCAATTCCTTAAATAACAACAGTAAAGCACAACATAACCAAAATAAGTGAAGAAATACTCACAAAGCAACTTTATTGATAATCAAAACTAATTACAAGTGGACTTGATGACACACTCCTGGGGCCAACCTGACTCTGATACCAAAATGGGATGGAAGGGTGGAGGGTGTATGGGAAGAGATGGATGGACTGAATTTTTGGATAGGACTGGTCTCCAACTGTTGCCTTGACAAGCAGCTGGACATGTCTATTTATAGTATGTTCAAACTGAATTAACATTTCATTACAACATAATTTCGTCTGTGTATACATTTCATTTACTGTATGCTGGTAAGCTGCTACATGTGGCTGGATTCCATGTGTTTGGATTGAATCGTCAAGACGGCATACGTGTTACGTTTCCGTACTGGTATGGATATACATGTTATCACCAGTGGAGATCCAAACTTGTTTTTATTGGATAACCTTTTTGTTGCATAGTAGCAAGCCGCATTTGTTGACTTTTTCTTTTTCAAAGAACCTTTGAACTGTGGTAAGCTTCTCATCTTCATGAATAGGGATGTCCTTGTTTTGTACTTTCTAGATAAAAATGCTTTATGGCAATGGTGGTGATGGAAATTTAGATAAGTGTACCACGTGACTACGTGGTCTTCTTCTGGAAGCTTTGTGATAAGGATGGAGTCATTATTTCACTGGATAGTAGGTGTCAATATCGGAAGCTTTATTCGGGCACGGATTCTTTCATTTATTCATCCTCTTTATCTTCATCTTTATCTTCATCAGTCCAGTTATTATTTTGCATTTCTCCATGAAATAACTGGATTAATGCTTCACGAGACTTTTTAGTAATGTCAAAAGAAATATCTTCATAGGTATTGAGGATTTGATTTAATTCATTATGTCCAGATTTAGAAGGATGCCGTAAGACTGTTGTTTGTTCTGCAAGGTCGTCAGCAATGCAAACTACTCGCCGACCGTCACACCAAACATATCGATATGTGCTTGCAAATTCAAGATGTCCTCTTAGATTAAGAAATCTTTGATACTGATCAGAGGCTGGATCATATTGCTGGAGACGTTCTAGGCTATATGCTCTTGTAGCAACTTCATAAGATTCATACCATTGAGGTGGATAATTAAAAAGAAGATGCTTGTGATCATGTAAAGGAGAACTGCATTTCTTGCAAATTAAATCTTCTTCTTCAAACTGCATGATGCTCCATAATTGATAAGGCTGATAAAACCGTATTTCAGATCTTTCTCCCAAACTTGATGAAATTGTGATAAGAAGCTGTCTGTTTGTGACTCCAAGACTGCGAAGGGCATGGCGCACAATTGCAGGGAGCTGCTGTATTAATTCAAAATCATCTCTGGATAAAGAAAAACTTTGGACTAGGCCTTGCTCGATATAAGAGATGTCTACTGCATGTGATGGCAGGAACTACTTTGGAAAACCAGTTGCCCAGCTGATATATTGCGCTTTGAACATTAAGCGCTCCTTGATCTAACAAGAAAGAGTTTTTTCTCTTATCCTTGCAGCAAGATCATTTGGAAGGGTTGTGTTAACCTTTTCCAGGAGGTTGATTCAGGATGTTTTTTCATCAGTATAAGTAGATAACAGTGCTCTTTGATGGATGTTATGACACATCAGAATTTGGGTTTCTAAATCCATGATATGGATTACAATTTTGGATAAGGTTTTTCTAGTATTTTTTCTTTTATTGAAAAGGATAGCACTCCAACGAGCATTGGTAAGTTCTTGAGAGGTGGTGGATACTCCTAGATTGAAAAAAGGAATGGTCATTTGTTGGGATGTTGGTCTGGAGGAAGAGCTGGATTCAAGTAGAGGGGCTTTGCTTTTGCTAGAACTTGATGCCATAATGACAAAGGAACCCTGGAGAAGAATGTGAACTTAAAACTGAAATCTGGATCACATGGCAATATTTGAAATGAAGTCATCAAAGGGATGATTGATTTTATTTGAGACTAGATTTAATTATTCAAATTCAAAAATTAATTCTTTATTATTTATGACAGTTTTATGGCCCGTAGAATCAATTTGAAAAGGCTGTAACATTTGTAGAAAAGGATTTCCAAGGATAACATCATTGTTTAAATCCTTTCCTAGAAAGAAATTTGTATTTATGTGTATTTTGTTTTTACAGACATAAACATCATTTAATTTGTATTTGATAAGGAGTTTTTTATTAGCCGTAGCTAGATTGAGTTTATTTTTTGTTTTTAGATAATATTTTCTCGAGATTAATCCTTCCCTTATGACATTGACATCTGCGCCACTATCAAGTAAGCACAGGTCTTAGTAGAGAATTTTTTGATTTGAATGGTGACCTGGGTTTTCCATTTTTGAAATGGATTTCTGGATAAAGAATTTATGAAATTTTTTAAACTGTGACCAAAGTTTTCTTGATTTTCAATGTCATTATAGTCTTCGTCATTTTCAATTTTTCCATTATTTTCTTGATAAGTTTTTAGTATGTGAAATTCAAGATTCTCAACTCTTTGTTTGAGGTCTTCAAGTTCAATTAAGTTTTGTTTTAAGAAATTTATTTCTTGCCTTTGATTATTAATTTCTTTATGAAGGTCCGGAATTGTCAAGTGAGGAGGAACATTTTGTTCTCTTAATCTGTCTCAAACAGTTTTAATACTAAATTTTTCAGGTAAAGTATGTATTGTAGCTTTTCCTTTTTTATTGCCTTTATTTATAGTCTGGATTTTTTTGAAATATTTATTTTTTAATTCTTCATCTTTAAAATCTTTAAACATTTATAGTACTAATTCTTCAGGAGCAGAGAGCATGCTCACGGATAATGAAGAAGAAGCGGATTCATGCTGAATTTCACAATCAAATATTTTGCAATGACATGTATCGAAAGAATTGTCTGTATCTGATGTTACTGAGGATCCCTTTAAAATAGTTTTTAATTCTTTTTCGGTTTGAACCTTTAATTGTGGGCAATCAGGGGCTATATGGCCTTTTTCTTTGCAATTATAGCACTGTATTTCTTTTTGTTTTGTTTTATGGTAAGAAGAAGTTGGTTTTTCTTTTGTAAAAGATTTGTTTGCTTCTTTATAAGGATTGCGATGAAAGGATTTTTTTTGATATCTTCGTGAGGGCATATAATATTGTGGTGTTGCAAATTGTTTCGATTTTCTTTGTTGGTTATTTCTTTTTAAATTGTTCTTTTTCTTTTGGCTCGAAGGACTAATTAATGGCTCTGTGCCAAATTGATAGCAGAAGTCTCCAAGTTCATATTTACTGCCTCATTTTTTATTTTCAATTTGCCGTTTGAGTTTGATTTCATTACACAATGAAAATCCAACATTATTAATTTTTCGGATTAAATCTACATATGTACACATAGCATAATTCAAATTTCCATAATTTTCGGATATTAACTCTTCTCTGACCTTTTCTGCAAAAAGTTTAGGAAGACCTGATATAAATTTTTCTTTCCAGAATTCTGAATTGCTTGAATCAATTGTATAAAGTTTTGATAAGAAAACATCTTTATACCAACGAAAATCAGATAATGTTGGGCATGATAAATTAATTAATTGAGTTTTTAATTTTTCTTCTAATTCATATAATTTTTAACAAAATGTTTAATTATATTGCTAATAAGCATATAAATGGAATCAAGGATCATTTGTCCTTGAGGGGTAATGATAGGATTTCCGGATGGATCTCTTTTTACTGCATTTAGAATAGCTTGTCTTTCTATATCTGATTAATATTTTTCCCACCAGCCATTTAATTGTCCAGTAAATCCAAGGACAACTGCATTTGCTGCATGTTTGTGATCATTACCGGCAGCTATGATAGTAGAAGCATATATCATCATTTGCTAGCAGACTTGGATGATTTGATATTCTGATAATCCGTCTACACTCTATTCATATATTGATGAGCTTTCAAATTTAAGACCATTTAAAGTAGCTTGTTCTTCAAATTGAAGATCAACTGGAGTCGGTCGTGGATAATAATTTCTTGTTTTAGCTGTAGTAACAATTGGTTTTTGTCTTTTAAATATTTTACTGAGTTGAAGGGATTCTTGATGGTTTTGATCATCTTGATGTTCCTCTTGAGAATTTTCTTCAGAATCTATGGCTTTGGAATCAGAGCCAGAATTAGAGTTTTAGAAGTTGAGCCTAAAACATTTATAGATTTTTCAGCTTTTTGATCTTTATTTTCTTGAAGTTTTATGTCAGTAAAACTGTGTGATAATTGATTAATGAATTCATCAGAAAATTTTAAAGGTTTCTTTTCTAACTTTATATCCCTTAGGATTTCACCCTGAAAACCTAAAGTTTGTGTCTTAATTACTTTTTGAGAAGAGGATGCTTCATGGATTTTGGAAATAGATTCTACTTTATCTTTAATTCTATTGGTTTTTGACCAATAGTATGAAGGTTGATATTTGTATAATTATTTTGTTCTAGATCATGACATAAGTCTGATTTGTAACGAAAGTCAGTTTTTCCTTTATCTCCTTGGATTTTTGCAACATCTTTTATGGGTACGACTGAGGTGTCTTTATATATAATGTGATGTAGGGGTGGATGTATAGATTTTTCAGTTCTTTGCAGAGAAGAACTGGTTAAGCTATAATCCATGATGAACTTAATTCTGTTATCATAGATATGGATAAATCTTCAATATTATATATTTTCTTCATGGCTAATTTAAGCCAATTGAAGAAATAAATGTTTCTTTCATTATCATACATATATTTGTACCATTTTTCTTTTAAGAAGTCTTTATGCTTAGAAGAAATATGTTTAAAGAAAGATTTTGTCAAAGGATGAGCAGCTAAATTCTTTTTTAACATTTCTTTATCTACTTCAAAACTTTCAAGAACATTTATGTTAAAATCGGATTCTGAAGGATTGTATGTATGAGATGGAGAAACTTGATAGGAAGGATAAACATGTCTTGTAGGCCTCAAATTTATATGAGGTGGTTCCTGTATAGTTTTTATTTTATAACTTGATTTTAATTGAAAACTTTCCATTTTATAAAGTTCATGTTTTTGAACAGTTGGAATTGTCCAGTCACAAATAACTTGATCTAAATCATCATAGCTAATTTCTTCACTATTTTTAATAGACATGGAAGATAATGAATTTGATGATGAGGAAGAAAAAAGTACAAGCTTCTTAATAAGCTTCGCCATAATTTGTATTACCGAGTTATTTGAACCAAATCCACCACGAGTATCTAACGCTTTGAGGATTTACACGCGAACAACACGCCTTAAAATGCCTTCACACGGCTTAACAACGGCGATAACAATGGCTACCTCTACGCTTCGGGCGGAATATGATTAAAATGTCTCAATAATAACAAACCCACAACTAAGTATAAGACTTTTGACTCTTTTACTTCTGAATCAGCAATTCCTTAAATAACAACAGTAAAGCACAACGTAACCAAAATAAGTGAAGAAATACTCACAAAGCAACTTTATTGATAATCAAAACTGATTACTGGTGGACTTGATGACACACTCCCGGGGGCCAACTTGGCTCTGATACCAAAATGGGACGGAAGGGTGGAGGGTGTATGGGAAGAGATGGATTCATGAAGAGGGGCTTTTGATGTTGGCTTTAGCCACTTTTGTTGGCTTTTGGGTACTTGTTTTTTAATGACTTCTGAAGTCAGGATGAAAAGTGCCGATAAGTCCTGAGGCAACACGTGGTTGCTTTTGCCGGCATCACGTGGCCTTCGTTTCTAGCACGGGACCTTGCTTGATAAGGATGCATTGAATAACTATTCTTCAGGATGACTATTGGAGATCTTCATAATTGCACCAAGATACTTTGTGGGAAATTGAGTGGCATTGGACTGCATATGTCTGGAGGAAAGGAAGCTTTATTCTTGCAAGGATGCTGTCATCTCTGCATCATTTTCTGCTTCATTATTCCAGTTATTATTTCGTATTTCACCATGAAATAACTGGATTAATTCTTCACGAGAGTTTTCTGAAATGTCAAAATAAATATCTTCATAGGCATTGAGGATTTGATTTAATTTATTATGTCTCGATTTAGATGGATGCTGTATAACTGTAGTTTATTCTGCAAGGTCGTCAGCAATACAGACTACTCTCCGATCGTCACACCAAACATATCTATATGTGCTTGCAAATTCGAGATGTCCTCTTAAATTGAGAAATAGTTGATATTGATCAGAGGCTGGATCATAATGCTAGAGACATTCGAAGCTATATTCCCTTGTAGCAACTTCATGAGATTCATACCACTACGGTGGATAATTAAACAGGAGATGTTCGTAATCATTTAAAGAGGGAATGAATTTCTTGCAAATTAAATCTCCTTCTTCAAAATTCATGATGTTCCATAATTGATAAGGTTGATAAAACCGGATTTCAGATCTTTCTCCTAAACTTGATGAAATTGTGATGAGAAGTTATCTGTTTGTGACTCCAAGGCTGCGAAGGGCATGGCGCATGATTGCAGGGAACTGCTGTATTAATTCAAAATCATTTTTGGATAAAAAAAATCTTTAGACTAAACCATGTTTGATATAGGAGATGTCAACTTCATGTGATGGTAGAGACAACTTGGGAAAGCCAGTTGCCCAGCCGATAAATTGAGCTTTGCGCATTAAGCGCTCTTTGATCTAACAAGAAATAGTTTTTTCTCTTATTCTTGTAGCAATATCTGTTGGAAGTAGGTGGGTCTCGTGGATAGATTTTCAAAACTTTTGATCCACTTGACACAGGGATCAACTATCCATAAGACCAAAACCCAATCCAGGATGCGTTACCCTCAATCTCGTGACCATGTACAGTAAAATTATACCAGCACTAAACATCCAAAATAACCTACGACATGCAAGAAGTAGATCATACCTTTGGAGACCCGCAGTGCTCTAATGGACTTCTTCAAGACCTCTTAGCCTTCCACGCTATGACCCCCGAATTGGATTTCTTTTCTCAAGAAGAACGGTGGAATCTTCAGGAGAAAATCCCAACTCGAGACTCCAAGGAACTAGAAGAAAGGAGAGGAGAGTAACTCGCGCAACTCTTGCACGAAAGGGTTTTGGGCGTGAGAGGAACTCTTTTGGACGTCTAAGGATATTTTATAGACTTCCAAATATCTCCCTTGTCTAATTGAAATAGAAGTCTTACTTCCAAAACAATTAGCAACTTTCTCCTTTCCAAACTCTTATTTCTAGAGTCCAAGTCGGATTAGTGTTTTCCAATATCTTGGGCTAGCGTGGGGACCACTAGGGATTCCTTAGAAAGCTGGCTCCAACTGGAACACCGCGACCCCACATCTCATGTGCAATCCGGGCCCACAGTTAATTGCAAATAACACCACTATATAAATGCAATTGCACTCCAGTCTTAGGAATAAATTACAATGAAGACCCTAAACTTCCCAATTACCACAAGTAGGCCCCTCTATCAATATCCGTGGATCAATTGGAATAAATCCGTCTCTTCCAATCTAAGTTCCACATCTTATTATCCTTGAGCCCCAATTAATCACAGTAATCATCAGTACCATCCAATTAACTCTTAATTGAGATGGGTGCGCACTTACTAATGACAAATCCATTAATTGGCACAAGGGGATAATAGAGATAGATTCCATCTTGATCATTCAACGTTCCCACAGTTCTACTACCATATACCCAAGACACCGAGGTGTTAACCTATAGTCGGCCTCACTCATTGGTGACTCAAAGCAAATGAATAGATAGAAACTTGAGTTCGTCAATGTCTCAGGATTGAGAGCCTATTGCAAGGGAATTATGAGAGCATACCTTATTATTGAGACGGAATACCATAAGGTGCATCTCATGGTCCTTCAATACATCCAATGTACCAGCACCATTGATCCAGAATCTTACATTCTGATGATTGAGACAAATCACACTATCTCATAGTGATCAAAGTGCTGCAACCTTATCAAATGAGATGCCCAATCTCATTACTGGTTGTGAAGCTATTTTAAGTATAAGATTTGTGACATATATCTCCCGCGTGTGGATCTCATCCATGCACATATATCACATCTAATATACTAATGGGACCCGGTTCAACTCATGAACCATTATGTCATACGTATTGGTCATGTGCATGAAGTAGTAGAATAACATTCATCTTATGAAAGTAAAGCATGATATTATTGATAAATAAAGAAATTAATCAATTTATTACATCAACTGATGGATTGAGTCCACAAAAACTAACAATCTCCCACTTGGGCTCAATGCCAGTTAGGGTTGCATCTCATGCCCATCCCTTCCACATGTTACTCAAAGACTTTGGTAGTCAAAGGCTTAGTAAAGGGATCTGCTAAATTGTCTGCAGAGGCTATCTTGGTAATAGCAATATCGCCTCTCTGCACAATCTCTCTGACTAAGTGATACTTCCTCTGTACATGCTTTTGGCTTTTATGGCTTCTGGGTTCCTTTGACTGAGCGACTGCCCCGCTGCTGTCACAGTAAACTGTGAGTGGCTGTCGTGCCAAAGGTACCACCCCAAGTTCCAAAAGGAATCTTTTAAGCCATACTGCTTCCTTAGCTGCTTCACAAGCTGCTACATATTCAGCTTCCGAGGTTGAATCAGCGGTACATTCTTGTTTTATACTCCTCCAGCTGATAGCTCCGCCTCCAAGCATAAATACATAACCAGAGGTGGATTTCCTAGAATCCTTATCTGACATAAAGTCAGAATCTGTGTATCCGACTGGAATCAACTCATCACTGCTATAAATCAACATGTAATCTCTAGTCCTTCTCAAGTATTTGAGAATACATTTTACAGCAGTCCAATGTTCAGGTCCTGGATTGGATTGATATCTGCTGACTAGGCCCACTACATAACAGATATCTGGTCTAGTACATAACATAGCATACATGAGGCTACCAACAGCCGAAGCGTATGGTATCGACCTCATTTGCTCCTTTTCCTCGGGTGTCTTAGGACACTGATCCTTGGAAAGGTGCACTCCATGCCTGAAAGGTGTGATACCCTTCTTGGAGTCTTGCATTGCAAATCGTACTAGCACCTTATCTATGTATGCAGCTTGGGATAAGCCAATCATCCTATTTTTCCGGTCTTGATAGAGTTTGATCCCTAGGATGTAACTAGCTTCTCCCAAGTCCTTCATATCAAAAGTCTTGGCTAACCAAACTTTTACCGTTGACAACATTCCTATGTCTTTCCCCAGGAGAAGGATGTCATCGACATATAAAACCAGAAAAACTACCCTGTCACCTTCACTTTTCATGTACACACATGACTCATCCGGATTTTGACAAAAACCAAATGACTTGATTGCCTGGTCAAAACGGATATTCCAGCTTCGGGATGCCTGCTTCAGTCCATAAATAGACTTCTGCAGTTTGCAAACTTTTTGCTTCTGGTTTTTAGCTACAAAACCGTCTGGCTGCACCATATAGATGTCTTCCTCAAGATGGCCGTTGAGAAAAGCCGTCTTGACATCCATTTGCCAAATCTCGTAATCGAGATGAGCCGCAATGGATAAGAGTATCCGGATGGATTTGAGCATGGCTACTGGCGAGAAGGTTTCCTCATAATCGATCCCCTCTTTCTGAGTATATCCTTTCGCAACAAGCCTAGCCTTATAGGTCTCCACTCTTCCATCTGGTCCTCTTTTTCTCTTGTAGACCCACTTGCACCCAATAGGTTTAATATTGGCAGGCAAGTCCACAAGTGTCCAGACCTGATTTGAGTACATAGACTCCATCTCAGCTTTCATAGCATCTTGCCAGCGTCCCGAGTCTAAGTCATTTATTGCTTCATCATAGTTAGAGGGATCTTGTTCTGGCTCTTCTGGGATTGCTTCATAAGACTCTCCCAAGAATGAGAACCTGTCAGGGGGTCTGACAATCCTCCCACTACGACGAGGTACTGGTGTAACTACTAGGTCTGGTAAGGGCGGTTCTTCCTCAAGTCCGGTCATACTTGGATTTGGAATTGATTGCTCCTGAATCTCTTCCAAGATCACCTTTTCTAAAAATTTCTGGTCCATCATATAATCTTCCTCCAGAAAAACCGCATTGGTGCTGACCAGCACTTTCTGCTCTCTGGGATTATAGAATAACCAACCTTTAGTTCCTTTAGGATATCCTACAAATGTGCATACTTCCGACTTCGCTTCCAACTTATCCGTCTTAACCTTGAGCACGTGTGCTGGACAACCCCAAATGTGTAAATGTTGTAGACTAGGCTTTCGCCCAGACCACAATTCTCGGGGAGTCTTGGGTATAGACTTAGATGGTACGAGGTTTAGTATGTACATTGCAGTATCCAAAGCATATCCCCAAAAGGATATAGGTAATCTTGAGAAACTCAGCATAGACCTAATCATATCTAAAAGAGTCTGGTTCCTTCTTTCTGCTACTCCATTCTGTTGAGGCATACCAGGAGCAGACAACTGGGATAGAATCCCATTTTCTGATAAGTAACCCATAAAATCAGCAGAGAGATATTCCCCTCCTCGATCTGATCGAAGAGTCTTGATACTCTTACCTAATTGCTTTTCCGCTTCCGCTCGAAATTCTTTGAACTTTTCAAAAGCTTCGGACTTGCGGTGCATAAGGTATATGTAACCATATCTTGAGTAATCATCTGTGAAAGTGATGAAGTACTCATATCCTCCTCTGGCCCTGACATTAATGGGTCCGCAGACATCAGTATGCACTAATTCCAATAAATCTTTGGCCCTATTACCCTTAGCTGAAAAGGGTCTTTTAGTCATTTTACCTTCCAAACAGGACTCACAGATAGGCATTGGTTCTACCACCAATGAAGGTAAGATACCATCTTTCACTAGCCTCTCAATCCTGTTAAGGTTTATATGACCTAGCCTCAGGTGCCAAAGTTTTGTTGGATTAGATGAAGGTGACTTTCTCTTTAATGATGATCTACTAATTGTTTCAGTATCATGTATCTCATACATCGTGGGAGTTAACAAATAAAGTCCATTGGTTACCTTGCCAGAACATATGAAAGTACCATTCCTCTTTATGACAACTTCAGTACCAAAAGTAATAGAATAACCTTTATTCACCAAACTAGAGACTGAAATTAAATTCCGCCTTAAAGACGGTACATATAATGTTTCTGACAAAACCAATTTCTTATTTGAAAAACATAAAGTAATGACTCCTACTGAAACAGCCTCCGCCTTAGCGTCAGATCCTAGGTTGACAATGATTTCTCCATCACTTAGCCTCCTGGTTTCCCTGAACCCCTGCAACGTATTACATATGTGATTAGTTGCCCCGGAATCCACACACCAGGATTCTGAAGTACCAGTTGCAAAACTAACTTTAGATATAAGTGACTCAATCATACCTGGGGTCTTTTTCTTAGACAGATATTCTGGACAATTCCTCTTCCAATGTCCTGTCTTACCACAATGGAAACACTTTCCTTTTGTCCCTGAACCCTTAGCTTTAGCCACGCCACCAGTTGGACCATTCTCCACCTTAGGACCCTTTGGAACTGATTTCTTTTTGCCTTTCCGCCCTTTGCCTTTCGGCTTGGACTTGGCATCTGACTTTTCTGTCATTAAGGCAGTTGGTTTCTTCTTCATAATCCCTTCAGTTGCTACCAGCTGACTAGATAGCTCAGCTAGAGTCAGATTCATTTTATTCATATTATAATTGACCTTGAAATTGTTGAATGACTCTGGTAGTGACTCAAGGATTATGTCAATCTGCGATTCTGCATCAATCGCAGCTCCCAGTACATCTAACTCATTTAATGAGTCCATCATTTTCAACATGTGTTCCTATACTGATGTACCTTCAGCCATCTTGGTGCTAATGAGCACCCTCATGGCTGCCTGCCTAGCAGGTCTGCCTTGTTCTGCAAACATCTCCTTTAAGTTCGATATCATATCATATGCAGTCTTATAAGATTGATGTTGATGTTGCAGCACACTAGACATGGATGCCAGAATGTAACATCGGGCCATCTCATCGTCTTTGGCCCATTTGGTGTAAAGGTCCTTTTCTGCTTCTGATGCATCTGGGCCAGGCTCTTCAAGGGGGTTTTTGGTAAGGACATATTTATATCCTGAAGCTGTCAGGACAATATCCAGATTCCGTTTCCAGTCTACATAGTTGGATCCCACCAACTTATTCTGGTTGAGGATGGTCGCAAGTGGATTGAAAGTATTCGAATTCATGCTTGTAATACTGTAGCACATAACCATACATTCAATTAATGAATTTAAATGACATTAGGGTTTAGTATTCTACCAAATTTATGTGGGAATCCTCATAACCACAAAATTCAGAATACATCGGAATCCCAATTCTGCGGGGTATGCCTCCTTGGGGAGTGCATATACCTCCTAGACTGGTGCGGATCAAAGTTGGTCAAAATTTGGATTAAGACTAACTATCCATGATCCCCTTCATTCATTATAATCTAGGTATCTCATACCAAATAATGTATGACTCCCAATTAGCTTTGGTTTCTAAAATACATGAGGCAAATCCTTAGGGATACTACATCATTATTTTAGTTAAGTGTGACCCACCAACTAGCATTGCATGACAACCGTTGTGGGTAGCTCCTCCTTGGGGAGTGGGCTCCCACCCCGTCTCATCAACACTATCCATAGGAGATCCATATCCAGTATCCAGATAAATACAAGCCCTCCGTGGGGAATGGCCATTCGCAAAATGGCGCAAGGCTAATACTTTCCTTACAATGGACCTATGGTGGAAAACCATGGGGATTTTTATATGTATAGAAAAGCCCCGCTCCCACTTAATATTTTAGAGTTGAGGATTTCCTTATAGGTGTATGGGTCCATCAAATATAGGTATATATTCATCTCATGATAAGACCAATGATTGGTTCCAAGTCAAGTTATTTTAAGGAAAGCCCAGTTTCTAAAATTAGTGTTACCAATAGATCCATCTCATGGGCCTACCAACTCTAATTAGAACTCTTTCCAAAAATTAATTTGATTTGACCAATTTTGGAATTTGCTATGTTTGGAACAAATATGGAAATACTCTAAAATAAGCATTCATCCATAAATAGAAAGTGCTGTAATAAAAGACTAGTCCTCTCCTCCACATGGCCCAGGCGAAAAAGACTTCTTGGACTTCTAGACTTTCCAAAACTTTGGGATTCCTCAAACTCTTTGGGCATCTCCAAAGCACCTTTTGGTAATCTTCAAACTCTTTGATTAGGAGTCCAGCTTCTCTTTCCTTCTTTGTTTCGGACATCTCCAGAATTTACAAATTTTAAAAAAAATACATAAATTCCTATGTCTCTATCATGAGACTTACATGGTAGTCTAAACATGGAAATAAAAGGGCTATAGGGAAATTCACCATGCCTTGCCCTTTCACGGGAAACCAAGGAGACCATGATGCCCTTTACACTTAGCCACAAATAAACCAATAATTAAAAGGAAAGAAAAACATGTGGGCCATATGGAGAGGACATTATCACCTGCAAGTTAGTATCTCATACAACAAAGCATCTCACAAAACCAGGTTGCCAAACCACAATAGGAAAAACAAGATGCCAAATATTTTGCCACCACGATACAAGACCCCCTACGCAACGGGGGTCCGGGGGCAGCGCCCCCGGCGGGGTTCCAAGGGGCAGCGCCCCCGAAAAAAAAGAAAAACAACAACAGCTCAGACCAAGAACAAGATGATTCTGCCTAGGTTCGGCTAGCCGATCTGGTCCCTACGGTTAGCCAATAGACCTCTATAGCCATAGTGGTCCGTTTGGCTAACCGACCTGATGAACCCAGAAATTTGGGTTCTTTTTCAGATTCGACTCCTGCTGTACCCAATCACCTTTAATGATCTCAGTATGTTTTAATGGCATCTTATCATCCTCCTATCATGATTAAAACCTTTTGTGACTTTCCAAACATGTATCTACTACAAAAGCATGCAAACCTAATAAACACTGATCCTATCATAGCCCTTGCTCTATCCTCTTCGCATCTCAAGCGAAGATTAGAACAACATTACTGATCTAACATGATTAGAGATGAGGTATGTCTCTGATACCAATTGTTGGAAGTAGGTGGGTCTCGTGGATAGATTTTCAAAACTTTTGATCCACTTGACACAGGGATCAACTATCCATAAGACCAAAACCCAATCCAGGATGCGTTACCCTCAATCTCGTGACCATGTACAGTAAAATTATACCAGCACTAAACATCCAAAATAACCTACGACATGCAAGAAGTAGATCATACCTTTGGAGACCCGTAGTGCTCTAATGGACTTCTTCAAGACCTCTTAGCCTTCCACGCTATGACCCCCGAATTGGATTTCTTTTCTCAAGAAGAACGGTGGAATCTTCAGGAGAAAATCCCAACTCGAGACTCCAAGGAACTAGAAGAAAGGAGAGGAGAGTAACTCGCGCAACTCTTGCACGAAAGGGTTTTGGGCGTGAGAGGAACTCTTTTGGACGTCTAAGGATATTTTATAGACTTCCAAATCTCTCCCTTGTCTAATTGAAATAGAAGTCTTACTTCCAAAACAATTAGCAACTTTCTCCTTTCCAAACTCTTATTTCTAGAGTCCAAGTCGGATTAGTGTTTTCCAATATCTTGGGCTAGCGTGGGGACCACTAGGGATTCCTTAGAAAGCTGGCTCCAACTGGAACACCGCGACCCCACATCTCATGTGCAATCCGGGCCCACAGTTAATTGCAAATAACACCACTATATAAATGCAATTGCACTCCAGTCTTAGGAATAAATTACAATGAAGACCCTAAACTTCCCAATTACCACAAGTAGGCCCCTCTATCAATATCCGTGGATCAATTGGAATAAATCCGTCTCTTCCAATCTAAGTTCCACATCTTATTATCCTTGAGCCCCAATTAATCACAGTAATCATCAGTACCATCCAATTAACTCTTAATTGAGATGGGTGCGCACTTACTAATGACAAATCCATTAATTGGCACAAGGGGATAATAGAGATAGATTCCATCTTGATCATTCAACGTTCCCACAGTTCTACTACCATATACCCAAGACACCGAGGTGTTAACCTATAGTCGGCCTCACTCATTGGTGACTCAAAGCAAATGAATAGATAGAAACTTGAGTTCGTCAATGTCTCAGGATTGAGAGCCTATTGCAAGGGAATTATGAGAGCATACCTTATTATTGAGACGGAATACCATAAGGTGCATCTCATGGTCCTTCAATACATCCAATGTACCAGCACCATTGATCCAGAATCTTACATTCTGATGATTGAGACAAATCACACTATCTCATAGTGATCAAAGTGCTGCAACCTTATCAAATGAGATGCCCAATCTCATTACTGGTTGTGAAGCTATTTTAAGTATAAGATTTGTGACATATATCTCCCGCGTGTGGATCTCATCCATGCACATATATCACATCTAATATACTAATGGGACCCGGTTCAACTCATGAACCATTATGTCATACGTATTGGTCATGTGCATGAAGTAGTAGAATAACATTCATCTTATGAAAGTAAAGCATGATATTATTGATAAATAAAGAAATTAATCAATTTATTACATCAACTGATGGATTGAGTCCACAAAAACTAACAATATCATCTGGAAGGGTTGTGTTAACCAATTCCAGGACCTTGATTCTGGATGTTTTTTCATCAGCATAAGTAGATAATAGTGCTCTTTGATGGAGGTTATGGCATATGAGAATTTGGCTTTCTAAATCCTTAATATGGTTTGCAAGTTTGGATAGGGTTTTTCTAGTATTTGTTCTTTTAACGGAAAGGAGGGCACTCCAATGAGCATTGATAAGGTCTTGAGAAGTGATAGATAATCCTGGATGGAAAAATGGGATGGTCATTTGTTGGGATGTTGGTATGGAGGAAGAGCTGGATTCATGAAGAGGGGCTTTGCTTTTGCAAGAACTTGATGCCATAATGACAAAGAGACCCTGGATAAGGAGTTGAACTAAAAATCTGGATATGGGATTAAATGGCAAAATTTGAAATGAAGTCATCAGAGAGATAATTTATTTTATTTGAGACTAGATATTTGATTATTCGAATTCAAAAATTAATTCTTTATTATTTATGACAGTTTTATGGCCTGTTGAATCAATTTGAAAAGGTTGTAAAATTTGTAAAAAAGGATTTCTAAGGATAACATCATTGTTTAAATCTTTTCCTAGAAAGAAATTTATCTTGATGTGTATTTCGTTTTTACAGACATAAACATCATTTAATTTATATTTGATAAGGAGTTTTTTATTAGCCGTAGCTAGATTGAGTTTATTTTTTGTTTTTAGATAATATTTTCTTGGGATTAACCCTTCCCTTATGACATTGACATCTGCACCACTATCAAGTAAGCACAGGGCCTTAATAGAGAATTTTTTTATTTGAATGGTGACTTGGGTTTTCCATTTTTGAAATGGATTTCTGGATAAAGAATTTATGAAATTTTTTAAACTGTCGTCAAAGTTTTCTTGATTTTTAAAGTCATTATAGTCTTCGTCATTTTCAATGTTTCCATTATTTTCTTGATAAGTTTTTAGTATGTGAAATTCAAGATTCTCAACTCTTTGTTTGAAGTCGTAAAGTTCAATTAAGTTTTGTTTTAAGAAATTTATTTCTTGCCTTTGATTATTAATTTCTTTAAGAAGGTCTGGAACTGTCAGGTGAGGAGGAACATTTTGTTCTCTAATCTGTCGAGTACAGTTTTAATGCTAAATTGTTCAGGGAGAGTATGTATGGTACCTTTTCCGTTTTATTGCCTTCATTTATGGCCTGGATTTTTTCAAAATATTTATTTTTTAAGTCTTCATCTTTAAGATCTTTAAACATTTCTAATACCAATTCTTCTGGGGCAGAGAGCATGTTTAAGGATAAAGAAGAAAAGGCAGATTCATACTGAATTTCACTATCAAAGATTTTGCAATAACATGTATCAGAAGAATTGTCTATATCTGATGTTACTGGGGATCCTTTTAAAATAGTTTTCAATTCTTTTTCGCTTTTAACTTTTAATTGTGGGCAATCAGGGGCTATATAGCCTTTTTCTTTGCAATTATAGCACTGCATTTCTTTTTGTTTTTGTTTATGGTAAGAAGATGGTGGTTTTTCGTTTGTAAAAGATTTGTTTGTTTCTTTATAAGGATAGTGATGAAAGGATTTTTTATGATATCTTCGTGAGGGCATATAATATCAAGGTGTTGCAAATTGTTTAGATTTTCTTAGTTGGTAATTTCTTTTTAAATTGTTCTTTTTCTTTTGGCTCGAAGGAGTAATTAATGTCTCCGTGCCAAATTGATAACAAAAGTCTCCAAGTTCATATTTGCTGATACTTTTTTGATTTTCAATTTGCCGTTTGAGTTTGATTTCATTACACACTGAAAATCAAACTTTATTAATTTTTTGGATTAAATCTCCATATGTATACATAGCATAATTCAAATTTCCATAATTTTCGGATATTAATTCTTCTCTAACCTTTTCTACAAAAAGTTTAGGAAGACCTGATATAAATTTTTCTTTCCAGAATTCTGAATTGCTTAAATTAATTGTATATAGTTTTGATAAGAAAACATCTTTATACAAACGAAAATCAGATAATGTTAGGCATGATAAATTAATTAATTGAATTTTTAATTTTTCTTCTACATTCATATAATTTCCAACAAAATGTTTAATTATATTGCTAATAAGCATATAAACGGAATCGGAGATCATTTGTCCTTGAGGGGTAATGATAGGATTTCCGGATGGATCTCTTTTTACTGCATTTAGAATAGCTTGTCTTTCTATGTATGATAAATATTTTTCCCACCAGCCATTTAATTGTCCAGTAAATCAAAGGACAGCTGCATTTGCTGCATGTTTGTTATCATTACCCGCAGCTATGATAGTAGAAGCATATATCATCATTTGCTGGCATATTTGGATGATTTGATATTCAGATAATCCATCTACACTCCATTCATATATTGATGAGCTTTCAAATTTAAGACCATTTAAAGTAGCTTGTTCTTTGAATTGAAGATCAACTGGAGTTGGTCGTAGATAATAATTTCTTGTTTTAGCTGCAGTAACAATTGGTTTTTGTCTTTTAAATATTTTATTGAGTTGTAGAGAGTCTTAATGGTTTTGATCATCCTGATGTTCCTCTTGAGAATTTTCTTCAGAGTCTATGGCTTCGGAATCAGAGCCAGAATTAGAATTTTTAGAAGTTGAGCCTAAAACATTTATAGATTTTTCAGCTTTTTGATCTTTATTTTCTTGAAGTTTTATGTTAGTAAAACTGTGTGATAATTGATTAATGAGTTCATCAGAAAATTTTAAAGGTTTCTTTTCTAACTTTATATCCCTTAGGATTTCACCCTGAAAACCTAAAGTTTGTGTCTTAATTACTTTTTGAGAAGAGAATGCTTCATGGATTTTGGAAATAGATTCTACTTTATCTTCAATTCTATTGGTTTTTGACCAATAGCATGAAGGTTGATATTTGTATAATTATTTTGTTCTAGATCATGACATAAGTCTGATTTGTAACGAAAGTCAGTTTTTCCTTTATCTCCTTGGATTTTTGCAACATCTTTTATGGGTACGACTGAGGTGTCTTTATATATAATGTGATGTAGGGGTGGATGTATAGATTCTTCAGTTCTTTGGGGAGAAGAACTGGTTGAAGCTATAATCCATGATGAACTTAATTTTGTTATCATATTTATGGATAAATCTTCAATATTATATCTTGTCTTCATGGCTAATTTAAGCCAATCAAAGAAATAAATGTTTCTTTCAATATCGCACATATATTTATACCACTTTTCTTTTAAGAAGTCTTTATGTTCTGGAGAAATATTTTTAAAGAAAGCTTTTATCAAAGGATGAGCGGCTAAATTCTTTTTTAACATTTCTTTATCAATTTCAAAACTTTCAATAACATTTATATTGAAATCAGCTTCTGAGGGATCGTATGTATGAGATGGAGAAGCTTGATAAGAAGGATAAACAAGTCCTGTAGGCCTGAAATTTATATGAGGTGGTTCCTGTATGAAGCTCCTACAACAGAAGGAGGATGAGAATAAGACTTTTTAGAGGGTTGATAAACGGTAGGAGTTGTATTTCAAAAATCTGTTTGGAAATTTATTTCAACGCTTCCATCTTCATGTTCAATTATGTTTTCAATGTCTTGATTTTCTTTAGGTTTTTCTGGTTGAGCATTTTTTAAAAGCCATTTACCGGATAAGTTAATATCTTTCCATTGGATGAGTTTGGGAATATTAACTTTATTTTTTAAATTGGTTTGGAAAAAGGTAGTCATACCTTTTGCTTGATTTAAATAGGCTATGCCTGGAACAACTGAATTCATAAGTTTATAATAAACTCTATAAACAAGGGCGAGATTTTGATTATGAGGATTCATATCAAAACCTTTTGTCTGAATGGCTAAAGTGAGGGCTTCATGTGCACCTAGATCTATAAGAGAAACAGAGAAATTGGAAAAATAGTTAAAGAAAATAAGGCCATTAGCCAAACTTGATTCAACCATTCCTATTAATGAATCACTGAATTTTTTATATCTTGTATCTTGAACATACTTGAGAGCTTCTGTTCTCAGTCCAAGTCTTGTTAGAAGCTTTAGAGCAACTTGCACCAAGCCAAAATGAATATAATGATATGTTTTAGCATATTCTTGTATTTCTTGGGGCTTAATTAAAGAAAGATGCTGAATATGGCTAGTAACGGATTCAGTTAGTTCAATAGTTTTTATTTTATAACTTGATTTTAATTGAAAACTTCCCATTTTATAAACTTCATGTTTTTGAACAGTTGGAATTGTCCAGTCACAAATAACTTGATCTAAATCATCATAGCTAATTTCTTCTCTATTTTTAATAGACATGGAAGATAAGGAATTTGATGATGAGGAAGAAGAAAGTACAAGCTTCTTAATAAGCATAGCCATAATTTGTATTACCGAGCTATTTTAACCAAATCCACCACGAGTATCTAACGCTTTGAGGATTTACACACCAACAACACACCTTAAAATGCCTTCACACAGCTTAACAACGGCGATAACAATGGCTACCTCTGCGCTCCGGGCGGAATATGATTAAAATTTCTCAATAATAACAAACACACTACTAAGTATTAAGACTTTTGACTCTCTTATTTCTGAATCAGCAATTCCTCAAACAGCAACAGTAAAGCATAACCAAAATAAGTGAAGAAATACTCACAAAGCAACTTTATTGATAATCAAAACTGATTATAAGTGGACTTGATGACACACTCCCAGGGGCTAACTTGGCTCTGATACCAAAATGGGACGGACGAGTGGAGGGTGTATGGGAAGAGATGGACTGGATTTTGGATAGGACTGGTTTCCAATTGTTGTCTTGACAAGCTGCTGGACATGCCTCTTTATAGTAATTTCAAACTTAATTTACATTTCATTACAACTTTATTTCAAATGTGTTTACATTTCATTTACTGTATGCTGAGAAGCTGCTGCATGTAGTGTTGCTGGCGCTAGATTCCATGAGTTTGAATTGAAGCGGCAAGATGGCATACGTGTTATGTTTCCGTACGGTTATGGATATGCATGTTAGCACTAGTAGTGGTTATTGGATAACTTCATAGAGCAAGCCGCAATTGTTGACTTTTTCTTTGAATAAGAGCCTTTGAACCGTGGTAAGCTTCTTATCTTCATGAATAAGGATGTCCTTGTTTTGTACTTTATAGATAAAGACGCTTTATGGCAATGGTGGTGATGGAACTTTAGATAAGTGCGCCACGTGGTCTTCTTCTGGAAGATAAGGATGCAGTAATTATTTTACTGGAAGATAAGGATGCAGTAATTATTTCACTGAATAACAGGTGTCAATATCGGAAGCTTTATGCGGGCGAGGATTCTTTCATTTATTCATCATCTTTATATTCATCTTTGTCTTCATCATCAGTCCAGTTATTATTCTGCATTTCTTCATGAAATAACTGGGCTAATTCTTCATGAAATTTTTCAGAAATGTCAAAAGAAATATCTTCATAGGCATTGAGGATTTGATGTAATTCATTATGTCCAGATTTAGAAGGATGCCGTATAACTGTAGTTTGTTCTGCAAGGTCGTCAGCAATGCAAACTACTCGCCGACCATCACACCAAACATATCTATATGTGCTTGCAAATTCGAGATGTCCTCTTAAATTGAGAAATCTTTGATATTGATCAGAGGTTGGATCATAATGCTGGAGACGCTCTAAGCTATATTCTCTTGTAGAACTTCATGAGATTCATACCATTGAGGTGGATAATTAAAAAGGAGATGTTCGTGATCATTTAAAGAAGAACTGCATTTCTTGCAAATTAAATCTCCTTCTTCAAGATTCATGATGCTCCATAATTGATAAAATTCATAAAACCGGATTTCAGATCTTTCTCCCAAGCTTGATGAAATTGTGATAAGAAGTCGTCTGTTTCTGGCTCCAAGGCTGCGACGGGCGTGGCGCACGATTGCAGGGAGCTGCTGTATAAATTCAAAATCATCTCTGGATAAAGAAAATCTTTGGACTAAGCCTTGCTCGATATAAGAGATGTCTACTGCATGTGATGGCAGGAACAACTTGGGAAAGCCAGTTGCCCAGCTGATATATTGCGCTTTGAACATTAAGCGCTCCTTAATCTGACAAAAAAGAGTTTTTTCTCTTATTCTTTCAGCAATATCATCTGGAAGGGTTGTGTTAACCCTTTCCAGGAGGTTGATTCTGGATGTTTTTTCATCAGCATAAGTAGATAATAGTGCTCTTTGATGGATGTTACGACACATTAGAATTTGGGTTTCTAAATCCTTGATATGGGTTACAATTTTGGATAAGGTTTTTCTAGTATTTTTTCTTTTATTGGAAAGGATAACACTCCAATGAGCATGGATAAGTTCTTGAGAAGTGATGGATAATCCTGGATTGAAAAAAGGAATGGTCATTTGTTGGGATGTTGGTATGGAGGAAGAGCTGGATTCATGAAGAGGCGCTTTGCTTTTGCTAGAAGTTGATGCCATAATGACAAAGGAACCCTGGAGAAGAATGTGAACTGAAAATTTGGATTACATGGCAATATTTGAAATGAAGTCATCAGAGGGATGATTTATTTTATTTGAGACTGGATTTAATTATTCAAATTTTAATTATTCAAATTCAAAAATTAATTATTTATTATTTATGATAGTTTTAAGGCCTGTAGAATCAATTTGAAAAGTCTGTAACATTTGTAGAAAAGGATTTCCAAGGATAACATCATTGTTTAAATCCTTTCCTAAAAAGAAATTTGTCTTTATGTGTATTTCATTTTTACAGACATAAACAACATTTAATTTGTATTTGATAAGGAGTTTTTTATTAGCCGTAGCTAGATTGAGTTTATTTTTTGTTTTTAGATAATATTTTCTTAGGATTAATCCTTCCCTTATGACATTGACATCTGCGCCACTATCAAGTAAGCACAGGGTCTTAATAGAGAATTTTTTGATCTGAATTGTGACTTGGGTTTTCCATTTTTGAAATGGATTTCTAGATAAAGAATTGATGAAATTTTTTAAACTGTCATCAAAGTTTTCTTGATTTTCAATGTCAATATAGTCTTCGTCATTTTCAGTTTTTCCATTATTTTCTTGATAAGTTTTTAGTATGTGAAATTCAAGATTCTCAACTCTTTGTTTGAGGTCTTGAATTTCAATTAAGTTTTGTTTTAAGAAATTTATTTTTTGCCTTTGATTATTAATTGCTTTATGAAGGTCTGGAGTTGTCAGTTGAGGAGGAACATTTTGTTCTCTTAATCTGTCTAAAACAGTTTTAATACTAAATGGTTCAGGTAAAGTATGTATTGTAGCTTTTCCATTTTTATTGCCTTTATTTATAGTCTGGATTTTTTCAAAATATTTATTTTTTAATTCTTCATCTTTAAGATCTTTAAACATTTCTAATACCAATTCTTCTGGGGCAGAGAGCATGTTTAAGGATAAAGAAGAAGAGGCAGATTCATACTGAATTTCACTATCAAATATTTTGCAATGCATGTATCAGAAGAATTATCTGTCTCTGATGTTACTGAGGATCCTTTTAAAATAATTTTTAATTCCTTTTCGGTTTTAACATTTAATTGTGGGCAATCAGGGGCTATACGGCCATTTTCTTTGCAATTATAGAACTGTATTTCCTTTTGTTTTTGTTTATGGTAAGAAAACATCTTTATACCAATGAAAATCAGATAATGTTGGGCAGGATAAATTAATTAATTGAGTTTTTAATTTTTCTTCTACATTCATATAATTTCCAACAAAATGTTTAATTATATTGCTAATGAGCATATAAACGGAATCAGGGATCATTTGTCCTTGAGGGGTAATGATAGGATTTCCGGATGGATCTCTTTTTACTACATTTAGAATAGCTTGTCTTTCTATGTCTGATAAATATTTTTCCCACCAGCCATTTAATTGTCCAGTAAATCCAAGGACAACTGCATTTGCTGCATGCTTGTTATCATTATCGGCAGCTATGATAGTAGAAGCATACATCATCATTTGCTGGCATACTCGGATGATTTGATATTCAGATAATCTGTCTACACTCCATTCATATATTGATGAGCTTTCAAATTTAAGACCATTTAATGTAGCTTGTTCTTTGAATTGAAGATCAACTGGAGTTGGTCATGGATAATAATTTCTTGTTTTAGCTGTAGTAACAATTGGTTTTTGTCTTTTAAATATTTTATTGAGTTGAAGGGATTCTTGATGGTTTTGATCATCTTGATGTTCTTCTTGAGAATTTTCTTCAGAATCTATGGCTTCGGAATCAGAGCCAGAATTAGAGTTTTAAGAATTTGAGCCTAAAACATTTATAGATTTTTCAGCTTTCTGATCTTTATTTTCTTGAAGTTTTATGTTAATAAAACTGTGCGATAATTGATTAATGAGTTCATCAAAAAATTTTAAAGGTTTCTTTTCTAACTTTATATCCCTTAGGATTTTACCCTGAAAACCTAAAGTTTGTGTCTTAATTACTTTTGAGAAGAGGATGCTTCATGGATTTTAAAAATAGATTCTACTTTATCTTTAATTCTATTGGTTTGTTGACCAATAGTATGAAGGTTGATATTTGTATATTTATTTTGTTCTAGAACATGACATAAGTCTGATTTGTAAACAAAGTCAGATTTTCCTTTATCTCCTTGGATTCTTGCAACATCTTTTATGGGTACGGCTGAGGTGTCTTTATAAATAATTTGATGTAGGGGCGGATGTATAGATTCTTCAGTTCTTTGGGGAGAAGAACTGGTTGAAGCTATAATCCATGATGAACTTAATTTTGTTATCATATTTATGGATAAATCTTCAATATTATATCTTTTCTTCATGGCTAATTTAAGCCAATCAAAGAAATAAATGTTTCTTTCATTATCGCACATATATTTATACCACTTTTCTTTTAAGAAGTCTTTATGTTCTGGAGAAATATTTTTAAAGAAAGCTTTTGTCAAAGGATGAGCGGCTAAATTCTTTTTTAACATTTCTTTATCAATTTCAAAACTTTCAATAACATTTATATTGAAATCAGCTTTTGAGGGATTGTATGTATGAGATGGAGAAGCTTGATAAGAAGGATGAACAAGTCCTGTAGGCCTCAAATTTATATGAGTTGGTTCCTGTATGGAAGCTCCTACAACAGAAGGAGGATGAGAATAAGAGTTTTCAGAGGGTTGATAAACGGTTGGAGTTGTATTTTGAAAATCTGTTTGGAAATTTATTTCAACGCTTCCATCTTCATGTTCAATTATGTTTTCAATGTCTTGATTTTCTTTAGGTTTTTCTGGTTGAGCATTTTTTAAAAGCCATTTACCGGATAAGTTAATATCTTTCCATTGGATGAGTTTGGGAATATTAACTTTATTTTTTAAATTGGTTTGGAAAAAGGTAGTCATACCTTTTGCTTGATTTGAATAGGCTATGCCTTAAACAACTGAATTCATAAGTTTATAATAAACTCTATAAACGAGGGCGAGATTTTGATTATGAGGATTCATATCAAAACCTTTTGTCTGGATGGCTAAAGTGAGGGCTTCTTGTGCACCTGGATCTGTAAGAGAAACAGAGAAATTGGGAAAACAGTTGAAGAAAGTAAGGCCATTAGCCAAACTTGATTCAACCATTCCTATTAATGAATCACTGATTTTTTTATGTCTTGTATCTTGAACATACATGAGAGCTTCTGTTCTCAGTCCAAGTCTTGTTAGAGGCTTTAGAGCAACTTGCACCATGCCAAAATGGATATAATTATATGTTTTAGCATATTCTTGTATTTCTTGGGGCTTAATTAAAGAAAGATGCTGAATATGGCTAGTAACGGATTCAATTCGTTCAATAGTTTTTATTTTATAACTTAATTTTAATTAAAAACTTCCCATTTTATAAACTTCATGTTTTTGAACAGTTGGAATTGTCCAGTCACAAATAACTTGATCTAAATCATCATAGCTAATTTCTTCTCTATTTTTAATAGACATGGAAGATAAGGAATTTGATGATGAGGAAGAAGAAAGTACAAGCTTCTTAATAAGCATAGCCATAATTTGTATTACCGAGCTATTTTAACCAAATCCACCACGAGTATCTAACGCTTTGAGGATTTACACACCAACAACACACCTTAAAATGCCTTCACACAGCTTAACAACGGCGATAACAATGGCTACCTCTGCGCTCCGGGCGGAATATGATTAAAATTTCTCAATAATAACAAACACACTACTAAGTATTAAGACTTTTGACTCTCTTATTTCTGAATCAGCAATTCCTCAAACAGCAACAGTAAAGCATAACCAAAATAAGTGAAGAAATACTCACAAAGCAACTTTATTGATAATCAAAACTGATTATAAGTGGACTTGATGACACACTCCCAGGGGCTAACTTGGCTCTGATACCAAAATGGGACGGACGAGTGGAGGGTGTATGGGAAGAGATGGACTGGATTTTGGATAGGACTGGTTTCCAATTGTTGTCTTGACAAGCTGCTGGACATGCCTCTTTATAGTAATTTCAAACTTAATTTACATTTCATTACAACTTTATTTCAAATGTGTTTACATTTCATTTACTGTATGCTGAGAAGCTGCTGCATGTAGTGTTGCTGGCGCTAGATTCCATGAGTTTGAATTGAAGCGGCAAGATGGCATACGTGTTATGTTTCCGTACGGTTATGGATATGCATGTTAGCACTAGTAGTGGTTATTGGATAACTTCATAGAGCAAGCCGCAATTGTTGACTTTTTCTTTGAATAAGAGCCTTTGAACCGTGGTAAGCTTCTTATCTTCATGAATAAGGATGTCCTTGTTTTGTACTTTATAGATAAAGACGCTTTATGGCAATGGTGGTGATGGAACTTTAGATAAGTGCGCCACGTGGTCTTCTTCTGGAAGATAAGGATGCAGTAATTATTTTACTGGAAGATAAGGATGCAGTAATTATTTCACTGAATAACAGGTGTCAATATCGGAAGCTTTATGCGGGCGAGGATTCTTTCATTTATTCATCATCTTTATATTCATCTTTGTCTTCATCATCAGTCCAGTTATTATTCTGCATTTCTTCATGAAATAACTGGGCTAATTCTTCATGAAATTTTTCAGAAATGTCAAAAGAAATATCTTCATAGGCATTGAGGATTTGATGTAATTCATTATGTCCAGATTTAGAAGGATGCCGTATAACTGTAGTTTGTTCTGCAAGGTCGTCAGCAATGCAAACTACTCGCCGACCATCACACCAAACATATCTATATGTGCTTGCAAATTCGAGATGTCCTCTTAAATTGAGAAATCTTTGATATTGATCAGAGGTTGGATCATAATGCTGGAGACGCTCTAAGCTATATTCTCTTGTAGAACTTCATGAGATTCATACCATTGAGGTGGATAATTAAAAAGGAGATGTTCGTGATCATTTAAAGAAGAACTGCATTTCTTGCAAATTAAATCTCCTTCTTCAAGATTCATGATGCTCCATAATTGATAAAATTCATAAAACCGGATTTCAGATCTTTCTCCCAAGCTTGATGAAATTGTGATAAGAAGTCGTCTGTTTCTGGCTCCAAGGCTGCGACGGGCGTGGCGCACGATTGCAGGGAGCTGCTGTATAAATTCAAAATCATCTCTGGATAAAGAAAATCTTTGGACTAAGCCTTGCTCGATATAAGAGATGTCTACTGCATGTGATGGCAGGAACAACTTGGGAAAGCCAGTTGCCCAGCTGATATATTGCGCTTTGAACATTAAGCGCTCCTTAATCTGACAAAAAAGAGTTTTTTCTCTTATTCTTTCAGCAATATCATCTGGAAGGGTTGTGTTAACCCTTTCCAGGAGGTTGATTCTGGATGTTTTTTCATCAGCATAAGTAGATAATAGTGCTCTTTGATGGATGTTACGACACATTAGAATTTGGGTTTCTAAATCCTTGATATGGGTTACAATTTTGGATAAGGTTTTTCTAGTATTTTTTCTTTTATTGGAAAGGATAACACTCCAATGAGCATGGATAAGTTCTTGAGAAGTGATGGATAATCCTGGATTGAAAAAAGGAATGGTCATTTGTTGGGATGTTGGTATGGAGGAAGAGCTGGATTCATGAAGAGGCGCTTTGCTTTTGCTAGAAGTTGATGCCATAATGACAAAGGAACCCTGGAGAAGAATGTGAACTGAAAATTTGGATTACATGGCAATATTTGAAATGAAGTCATCAGAGGGATGATTTATTTTATTTGAGACTGGATTTAATTATTCAAATTTTAATTATTCAAATTCAAAAATTAATTATTTATTATTTATGATAGTTTTAAGGCCTGTAGAATCAATTTGAAAAGTCTGTAACATTTGTAGAAAAGGATTTCCAAGGATAACATCATTGTTTAAATCCTTTCCTAAAAAGAAATTTGTCTTTATGTGTATTTCATTTTTACAGACATAAACAACATTTAATTTGTATTTGATAAGGAGTTTTTTATTAGCCGTAGCTAGATTGAGTTTATTTTTTGTTTTTAGATAATATTTTCTTAGGATTAATCCTTCCCTTATGACATTGACATCTGCGCCACTATCAAGTAAGCACAGGGTCTTAATAGAGAATTTTTTGATCTGAATTGTGACTTGGGTTTTCCATTTTTGAAATGGATTTCTAGATAAAGAATTGATGAAATTTTTTAAACTGTCATCAAAGTTTTCTTGATTTTCAATGTCAATATAGTCTTCGTCATTTTCAGTTTTTCCATTATTTTCTTGATAAGTTTTTAGTATGTGAAATTCAAGATTCTCAACTCTTTGTTTGAGGTCTTGAATTTCAATTAAGTTTTGTTTTAAGAAATTTATTTTTTGCCTTTGATTATTAATTGCTTTGTGAAGGTCTGGAGTTGTCAGTTGAGGAGGAACATTTTGTTCTCTTAATCTGTCTAAAACAGTTTTAATACTAAATGGTTCAGGTAAAGTATGTATTGTAGCTTTTCCATTTTTATTGCCTTTATTTATAGTCTGGATTTTTTCAAAATATTTATTTTTTAATTCTTCATCTTTAAGATCTTTAAACATTTCTAATACCAATTCTTCTGGGGCAGAGAGCATGTTTAAGGATAAAGAAGAAGAGGCAGATTCATACTGAATTTCACTATCAAATATTTTGCAATGCATGTATCAGAAGAATTATCTGTCTCTGATGTTACTGAGGATCCTTTTAAAATAATTTTTAATTCCTTTTCGGTTTTAACATTTAATTGTGGGCAATCAGGGGCTATACGGCCATTTTCTTTGCAATTATAGAACTGTATTTCCTTTTGTTTTTGTTTATGGTAAGAAAACATCTTTATACCAATGAAAATCAGATAATGTTGGGCAGGATAAATTAATTAATTGAGTTTTTAATTTTTCTTCTACATTCATATAATTTCCAACAAAATGTTTAATTATATTGCTAATGAGCATATAAACGGAATCAGGGATCATTTGTCCTTGAGGGGTAATGATAGGATTTCCGGATGGATCTCTTTTTACTACATTTAGAATAGCTTGTCTTTCTATGTCTGATAAATATTTTTCCCACCAGCCATTTAATTGTCCAGTAAATCCAAGGACAACTGCATTTGCTGCATGCTTGTTATCATTATCGGCAGCTATGATAGTAGAAGCATACATCATCATTTGCTGGCATACTCGGATGATTTGATATTCAGATAATCTGTCTACACTCCATTCATATATTGATGAGCTTTCAAATTTAAGACCATTTAATGTAGCTTGTTCTTTGAATTGAAGATCAACTGGAGTTGGTCATGGATAATAATTTCTTGTTTTAGCTGTAGTAACAATTGGTTTTTGTCTTTTAAATATTTTATTGAGTTGAAGGGATTCTTGATGGTTTTGATCATCTTGATGTTCTTCTTGAGAATTTTCTTCAGAATCTATGGCTTCGGAATCAGAGCCAGAATTAGAGTTTTAAGAATTTGAGCCTAAAACATTTATAGATTTTTCAGCTTTCTGATCTTTATTTTCTTGAAGTTTTATGTTAATAAAACTGTGCGATAATTGATTAATGAGTTCATCAAAAAATTTTAAAGGTTTCTTTTCTAACTTTATATCCCTTAGGATTTTACCCTGAAAACCTAAAGTTTGTGTCTTAATTACTTTTGAGAAGAGGATGCTTCATGGATTTTAAAAATAGATTCTACTTTATCTTTAATTCTATTGGTTTGTTGACCAATAGTATGAAGGTTGATATTTGTATATTTATTTTGTTCTAGAACATGACATAAGTCTGATTTGTAAACAAAGTCAGATTTTCCTTTATCTCCTTGGATTCTTGCAACATCTTTTATGGGTACGGCTGAGGTGTCTTTATAAATAATTTGATGTAGGGGCGGATGTATAGATTCTTCAGTTCTTTGGGGAGAAGAACTGGTTGAAGCTATAATCCATGATGAACTTAATTTTGTTATCATATTTATGGATAAATCTTCAATATTATATCTTTTCTTCATGGCTAATTTAAGCCAATCAAAGAAATAAATGTTTCTTTCATTATCGCACATATATTTATACCACTTTTCTTTTAAGAAGTCTTTATGTTCTGGAGAAATATTTTTAAAGAAAGCTTTTGTCAAAGGATGAGCGGCTAAATTCTTTTTTAACATTTCTTTATCAATTTCAAAACTTTCAATAACATTTATATTGAAATCAGCTTTTGAGGGATTGTATGTATGAGATGGAGAAGCTTGATAAGAAGGATGAACAAGTCCTGTAGGCCTCAAATTTATATGAGTTGGTTCCTGTATGGAAGCTCCTACAACAGAAGGAGGATGAGAATAAGAGTTTTCAGAGGGTTGATAAACGGTTGGAGTTGTATTTTGAAAATCTGTTTGGAAATTTATTTCAACGCTTCCATCTTCATGTTCAATTATGTTTTCAATGTCTTGATTTTCTTTAGGTTTTTCTGGTTGAGCATTTTTTAAAAGCCATTTACCGGATAAGTTAATATCTTTCCATTGGATGAGTTTGGGAATATTAACTTTATTTTTTAAATTGGTTTGGAAAAAGGTAGTCATACCTTTTGCTTGATTTAAATAGGCTATGCCTGGAACAACTGAATTCATAAGTTTATAATAAACTCTATAAACAAGGGCGAGATTTTGATTATGAGGATTCATATCAAAACCTTTTGTCTGAATGGCTAAAGTGAGGGCTTCATGTGCACCTAGATCTATAAGAGAAACAGAGAAATTGGGAAAATAGTTAAAGAAAATAAGGCCATTAGCCAAACTTGATTCAACCATTCCTATTAATGAATCACTGAATTTTTTATATCTTGTATCTTGAACATACTTGAGAGCTTCTGTTCTCAGTCCAAGTCTTGTTAGAAGCTTTAGAGCAACTTGCACCAAGCCAAAATGAATATAATGATATGTTTTAGCATATTCTTGTATTTCTTGGGGCTTAATTAAAGAAAGATGCTGAATATGGCTAGTAACGGATTCAGTTAGTTCAATAGTTTTTATTTTATAACTTGATTTTAATTGAAAACTTCCCATTTTATAAACTTCATGTTTTTGAACAGTTGGAATTGTCCAGTCACAAATAACTTGATCTAAATCATCATAGCTAATTTCTTCTCTATTTTTAATAGACATGGAAGATAAGGAATTTGATGATGAGGAAGAAGAAAGTACAAGCTTCTTAATAAGCATAGCCATAATTTGTATTACCGAGCTATTTTAACCAAATCCACCACGAGTATCTAACGCTTTGAGGATTTACACACCAACAACACACCTTAAAATGCCTTCACACAGCTTAACAACGGCGATAACAATGGCTACCTCTGCGCTCCGGGCGGAATATGATTAAAATTTCTCAATAATAACAAACACACTACTAAGTATTAAGACTTTTGACTCTCTTATTTCTGAATCAGCAATTCCTCAAACAGCAACAGTAAAGCATAACCAAAATAAGTGAAGAAATACTCACAAAGCAACTTTATTGATAATCAAAACTGATTATAAGTGGACTTGATGACACACTCCCAGGGGCTAACTTGGCTCTGATACCAAAATGGGACGGACGAGTGGAGGGTGTATGGGAAGAGATGGACTGGATTTTGGATAGGACTGGTTTCCAATTGTTGTCTTGACAAGCTGCTGGACATGCCTCTTTATAGTAATTTCAAACTTAATTTACATTTCATTACAACTTTATTTCAAATGTGTTTACATTTCATTTACTGTATGCTGAGAAGCTGCTGCATGTAGTGTTGCTGGCGCTAGATTCCATGAGTTTGAATTGAAGCGGCAAGATGGCATACGTGTTATGTTTCCGTACGGTTATGGATATGCATGTTAGCACTAGTAGTGGTTATTGGATAACTTCATAGAGCAAGCCGCAATTGTTGACTTTTTCTTTGAATAAGAGCCTTTGAACCGTGGTAAGCTTCTTATCTTCATGAATAAGGATGTCCTTGTTTTGTACTTTATAGATAAAGACGCTTTATGGCAATGGTGGTGATGGAACTTTAGATAAGTGCGCCACGTGGTCTTCTTCTGGAAGATAAGGATGCAGTAATTATTTTACTGGAAGATAAGGATGCAGTAATTATTTCACTGAATAACAGGTGTCAATATCGGAAGCTTTATGCGGGCGAGGATTCTTTCATTTATTCATCATCTTTATATTCATCTTTGTCTTCATCATCAGTCCAGTTATTATTCTGCATTTCTTCATGAAATAACTGGGCTAATTCTTCATGAAATTTTTCAGAAATGTCAAAAGAAATATCTTCATAGGCATTGAGGATTTGATGTAATTCATTATGTCCAGATTTAGAAGGATGCCGTATAACTGTAGTTTGTTCTGCAAGGTCGTCAGCAATGCAAACTACTCGCCGACCATCACACCAAACATATCTATATGTGCTTGCAAATTCGAGATGTCCTCTTAAATTGAGAAATCTTTGATATTGATCAGAGGTTGGATCATAATGCTGGAGACGCTCTAAGCTATATTCTCTTGTAGAACTTCATGAGATTCATACCATTGAGGTGGATAATTAAAAAGGAGATGTTCGTGATCATTTAAAGAAGAACTGCATTTCTTGCAAATTAAATCTCCTTCTTCAAGATTCATGATGCTCCATAATTGATAAAATTCATAAAACCGGATTTCAGATCTTTCTCCCAAGCTTGATGAAATTGTGATAAGAAGTCGTCTGTTTCTGGCTCCAAGGCTGCGACGGGCGTGGCGCACGATTGCAGGGAGCTGCTGTATAAATTCAAAATCATCTCTGGATAAAGAAAATCTTTGGACTAAGCCTTGCTCGATATAAGAGATGTCTACTGCATGTGATGGCAGGAACAACTTGGGAAAGCCAGTTGCCCAGCTGATATATTGCGCTTTGAACATTAAGCGCTCCTTAATCTGACAAAAAAGAGTTTTTTCTCTTATTCTTTCAGCAATATCATCTGGAAGGGTTGTGTTAACCCTTTCCAGGAGGTTGATTCTGGATGTTTTTTCATCAGCATAAGTAGATAATAGTGCTCTTTGATGGATGTTACGACACATTAGAATTTGGGTTTCTAAATCCTTGATATGGGTTACAATTTTGGATAAGGTTTTTCTAGTATTTTTTCTTTTATTGGAAAGGATAACACTCCAATGAGCATGGATAAGTTCTTGAGAAGTGATGGATAATCCTGGATTGAAAAAAGGAATGGTCATTTGTTGGGATGTTGGTATGGAGGAAGAGCTGGATTCATGAAGAGGCGCTTTGCTTTTGCTAGAAGTTGATGCCATAATGACAAAGGAACCCTGGAGAAGAATGTGAACTGAAAATTTGGATTACATGGCAATATTTGAAATGAAGTCATCAGAGGGATGATTTATTTTATTTGAGACTGGATTTAATTATTCAAATTTTAATTATTCAAATTCAAAAATTAATTATTTATTATTTATGATAGTTTTAAGGCCTGTAGAATCAATTTGAAAAGTCTGTAACATTTGTAGAAAAGGATTTCCAAGGATAACATCATTGTTTAAATCCTTTCCTAAAAAGAAATTTGTCTTTATGTGTATTTCATTTTTACAGACATAAACAACATTTAATTTGTATTTGATAAGGAGTTTTTTATTAGCCGTAGCTAGATTGAGTTTATTTTTTGTTTTTAGATAATATTTTCTTAGGATTAATCCTTCCCTTATGACATTGACATCTGCGCCACTATCAAGTAAGCACAGGGTCTTAATAGAGAATTTTTTGATCTGAATTGTGACTTGGGTTTTCCATTTTTGAAATGGATTTCTAGATAAAGAATTGATGAAATTTTTTAAACTGTCATCAAAGTTTTCTTGATTTTCAATGTCAATATAGTCTTCGTCATTTTCAGTTTTTCCATTATTTTCTTGATAAGTTTTTAGTATGTGAAATTCAAGATTCTCAACTCTTTGTTTGAGGTCTTGAATTTCAATTAAGTTTTGTTTTAAGAAATTTATTTTTTGCCTTTGATTATTAATTGCTTTATGAAGGTCTGGAGTTGTCAGTTGAGGAGGAACATTTTGTTCTCTTAATCTGTCTAAAACAGTTTTAATACTAAATGGTTCAGGTAAAGTATGTATTGTAGCTTTTCCATTTTTATTGCCTTTATTTATAGTCTGGATTTTTTCAAAATATTTATTTTTTAATTCTTCATCTTTAAGATCTTTAAACATTTCTAATACCAATTCTTCTGGGGCAGAGAGCATGTTTAAGGATAAAGAAGAAGAGGCAGATTCATACTGAATTTCACTATCAAATATTTTGCAATGCATGTATCAGAAGAATTATCTGTCTCTGATGTTACTGAGGATCCTTTTAAAATAATTTTTAATTCCTTTTCGGTTTTAACATTTAATTGTGGGCAATCAGGGGCTATACGGCCATTTTCTTTGCAATTATAGAACTGTATTTCCTTTTGTTTTTGTTTATGGTAAGAAAACATCTTTATACCAATGAAAATCAGATAATGTTGGGCAGGATAAATTAATTAATTGAGTTTTTAATTTTTCTTCTACATTCATATAATTTCCAACAAAATGTTTAATTATATTGCTAATGAGCATATAAACGGAATCAGGGATCATTTGTCCTTGAGGGGTAATGATAGGATTTCCGGATGGATCTCTTTTTACTACATTTAGAATAGCTTGTCTTTCTATGTCTGATAAATATTTTTCCCACCAGCCATTTAATTGTCCAGTAAATCCAAGGACAACTGCATTTGCTGCATGCTTGTTATCATTATCGGCAGCTATGATAGTAGAAGCATACATCATCATTTGCTGGCATACTCGGATGATTTGATATTCAGATAATCTGTCTACACTCCATTCATATATTGATGAGCTTTCAAATTTAAGACCATTTAATGTAGCTTGTTCTTTGAATTGAAGATCAACTGGAGTTGGTCATGGATAATAATTTCTTGTTTTAGCTGTAGTAACAATTGGTTTTTGTCTTTTAAATATTTTATTGAGTTGAAGGGATTCTTGATGGTTTTGATCATCTTGATGTTCTTCTTGAGAATTTTCTTCAGAATCTATGGCTTCGGAATCAGAGCCAGAATTAGAGTTTTAAGAATTTGAGCCTAAAACATTTATAGATTTTTCAGCTTTCTGATCTTTATTTTCTTGAAGTTTTATGTTAATAAAACTGTGCGATAATTGATTAATGAGTTCATCAAAAAATTTTAAAGGTTTCTTTTCTAACTTTATATCCCTTAGGATTTTACCCTGAAAACCTAAAGTTTGTGTCTTAATTACTTTTGAGAAGAGGATGCTTCATGGATTTTAAAAATAGATTCTACTTTATCTTTAATTCTATTGGTTTGTTGACCAATAGTATGAAGGTTGATATTTGTATATTTATTTTGTTCTAGAACATGACATAAGTCTGATTTGTAAACAAAGTCAGATTTTCCTTTATCTCCTTGGATTCTTGCAACATCTTTTATGGGTACGGCTGAGGTGTCTTTATAAATAATTTGATGTAGGGGCGGATGTATAGATTCTTCAGTTCTTTGGGGAGAAGAACTGGTTGAAGCTATAATCCATGATGAACTTAATTTTGTTATCATATTTATGGATAAATCTTCAATATTATATCTTTTCTTCATGGCTAATTTAAGCCAATCAAAGAAATAAATGTTTCTTTCATTATCGCACATATATTTATACCACTTTTCTTTTAAGAAGTCTTTATGTTCTGGAGAAATATTTTTAAAGAAAGCTTTTGTCAAAGGATGAGCGGCTAAATTCTTTTTTAACATTTCTTTATCAATTTCAAAACTTTCAATAACATTTATATTGAAATCAGCTTTTGAGGGATTGTATGTATGAGATGGAGAAGCTTGATAAGAAGGATGAACAAGTCCTGTAGGCCTCAAATTTATATGAGTTGGTTCCTGTATGGAAGCTCCTACAACAGAAGGAGGATGAGAATAAGAGTTTTCAGAGGGTTGATAAACGGTTGGAGTTGTATTTTGAAAATCTGTTTGGAAATTTATTTCAACGCTTCCATCTTCATGTTCAATTATGTTTTCAATGTCTTGATTTTCTTTAGGTTTTTCTGGTTGAGCATTTCTTAAAATCCATTTACCGAATAAATTAATATCATTCCATTGGATGAGTTTGGGAATATTAACTTTATTTTTTAAATTGGTTTGGAAAAAGGTAGTCATACCTTTTGCTTGATTTGAATAGGCTATGCCTTAAACAACTGAATTCATAAGTTTATAATAAACTCTATAAACGAGGGCGAGATTTTGATTATGAGGATTCATATCAAAACCTTTTGTCTGGATGGCTAAAGTGAGGGCTTCTTGTGCACCTGGATCTGTAAGAGAAACAGAGAAATTGGGAAAACAGTTGAAGAAAGTAAGGCCATTAGCCAAACTTGATTCAACCATTCCTATTAATGAATCACTGATTTTTTTATGTCTTGTATCTTGAACATACATGAGAGCTTCTGTTCTCAGTCCAAGTCTTGTTAGAGGCTTTAGAGCAACTTGCACCATGCCAAAATGGATATAATTATATGTTTTAGCATATTCTTGTATTTCTTGGGGCTTAATTAAAGAAAGATGCTGAATATGGCTAGTAACGGATTCAATTCGTTCAATAGTTTTTATTTTATAACTTAATTTTAATTAAAAACTTCCCATTTTATAAACTTCATGTTTTTGAACAGTTGGAATTGTCCAGTCACAAATAACTTGACCTAAATCATCATAGCTAATTTCTTCACTATTTTTAATAGACATGGAAGATAAGGAATTTGATGATGAGGAAGAAGAAAGTACAAGCTTCTTAATGAGCTTAGCCATAATTTGTATTACTGAGTTATTTTAACCAAATCCACCACAAGTATCTAACGCTTTGAAGATTTACACACCAACAAAACGCCTTAAAACACCTTCACACGGCTTAATAACGGCGATAACAATGGCTACCTCTGTGCTCCAGGCGGAATATGATTAAAATTTCTCAATAATAACAAACACACAACTAAGTATTAAGACTTTTGACTCTCTTACTTTGACAAAATCCTTCTTTAATTATATTTCTCCAAAACATAAAGAATTCTTAAAAGAAAAATGGTACAAATATATGTATGATAATGAAAGAAACATTTATTTCTTTGATTGGCTTAAATTAGCCACGAAGAAAAGGTATAATATTAAAGATTTATCCATAAATATGATAACAAAATTAAGTTCATCATGGATTGTAGCTTCAACCAGTTCTTCTCCGCAGAGAACTGAAGAATCTATACATCCTCCTCTACATCAAATTCTTTATAAAGATACTTCAGCCGTACCCTTAAAAAATGTTGTAAAAATCCAAGGAGATAAAGGTAAATCGGTCTTTGACTTATGTCATACAAATTCCTCATTTCAGTCTGATAACACGTATTCTTCTCCTTTGTTCTCCTTAAACGCTCTTTCAGCCCAAAAAGACATGCTTTTAGAAATGTTTAAAGACCTCAAAGAAGAAAAATTAAAAAATGAATGTTTTGAGAAGATACAAAAAATAACCAAAGAAAATAAAAAAGAAAAATCTTCTATTCCAAGTGTATCTAAACAGCTTAAAATGAAAAATGTATTAAGAAAGCAAAAAGCTCTTCCTCATATATCTCTACAAGATATTTATAAAGAAATTAATAATCAAAAGCAAGAAATAAAAGAATTAAAATAAAACTTAAATGAACTTCAAAAAGTTAAACAACGTTCGAATCTCGAATTTCAAAAGGATAAAGATAATATAGAGCAACAAGAAAACTTTAAGGGAAAGTTCGTAAATTTTGTAACAAAAAATCCACTCCAACCATGGAAAACTCAAATTACAATTAAGATCAAGAACTTCTCTATTAAAGCACTCTGCTTACTAGATAGTGGCGCAGATGTTAATTTAATCAGAGAAGGATTAGTCCCAACAAAATATAATAAAAAAACCAAAAATAAACTCAGCCTAACAACTGCTAATAATAAACTTCATATTCATTATAAAGTAAATAATGTCCATATCTGTAAAAATGGAACGTGCATAAAAACTAATTGTCTTTTAGGAAAGAATTTAAATAATGATGTTATCCTTAGGAATCCCTTTCTACAACTTTTACAGCCTTTTCAAATTAATTCATCAGGCCTTAAAATGATGAAAGACAATAAAGAATTACTGTTTGATTTTGTTGTGTCAACTCCCATGCAACATATCAATATTATCCAACATCAAATCTCATATAAAGAAAAACAAATTTCCTATCTTCAAGAAGATCTGAATTCTCTAAGAATAGAAGAAGGGTTACAAAAACCAGAATTTCAAAATGATTTAATACAATTTAAAATATCTCTTGAAAAAGAATGTTGTTCTGACCTTCCTTTTGCCTTTTGGCATAGGAAACACCACACAGTTTCTCTTCCATATATTGATAATTTTGATGAATCCCAAATTCCTACCAAAGCTCGTCCTATTCAGATGAATAAAGATCTTGTCCAATTATATACAAAAGAAATCAATGATCTTCTTGATAAAAAGTTTATTCAAAAATCACAATCCCCTTGGAGTTGTGTTGCGTTTTATGTAAATAAAGCGCTTGAACAAGAACGCAGTGTTCCCTATCTTGTTATCAATTATAAGCCTTTAAATAAAGTCTTGAAATCCATAAGATATCTAGTGCCAAATAAAACTGATCTAATTAATCGTCTAGCTGATGCCTTCCTTTTTTCCAAATTTGATCTTAAATCAGGATTTTGGCAAATTCAAATTACCCCCGCAAATAGATATAAAACTACTTTTACAGTCCCATTTGGCCATTACAAATGGAATGTTATGCCATTTGGCTTGAAAAATGCTCCCTCCGAATTTCAAAGAATTATGAATAATATTTTTACTCCATATCAAGATTTTACACTAGTCTATATTGATGACATTCTTGTGTTTTCAAAATCCATTTGTGACCATTGGAAACATTTAAATATTTTCGAAAAAGTTATTATCAAGAATGGACTTGTTTTATCTCAAAAGAAAATGAAGCTTTTTCAAACAGAAATTCAATTTCTTGGTTTTATAATTCAAAAAGGAACTATTTCTCCAGTTCAATGAGTCATTAAGTTTGCCTCTCAATTTCCTGATGAAATTCTGAATAAAGAACAATTACAACGTTTTCTTGGATGCCTTAATTACGTCTCTGATTTTTATGAAGATCTTGCAAAGGAAAGAAAATTATTGCAGCTCCGTTTGACAAAACATCCAGCAGAATGGTCACCTGCCCATACAAAAGCTGTCCAAAAAATCAAGCAAAAAGTCAAAAATTTACCTTGCTTAACTATCCCTCATCTAGATTTATTAAAAATAGTTCAAACCGATGCCTCCGAAGTAGGTTTTGGTGGCATTCTCCTACAACAAAATGCTCTTGGAAAAGAAGAAATCCTTCGTTTCACATCTGGAACATGGACACCCACGCAACAGAATTATTCAACTATTAAAAAGGAAATCCTATCCATAGTAAATAGTATAATGAAGTTCCAAAGTGATTTATTAAATAACAAATTCTTATTAAGAATAGATTGTAAATCTGCTAAAGAAATTTTAGAAAAAGATGTTAAAAATCTTGCTGCTAAGCAAATCTTTGCTCGATGGCAAGCTTTATTAACTATATTTGATTTTGACATTGAGTATATTGCAGGTAAAAATAATTCCTTTCCTGATATTTTATCTCGTGAGTTTTTACAGGGACAAAAGAATGAGGCCTCAACAGACTAGACCTTTTAGGTCCCCTACAGATAAAGCTTATCCACCTATATCCAGAAAACCCAATGGCAATTATCTTGAAAGATGGGGAGCAACCCATACTTCCAATATTCCTCAATTTCAAAACCCATCAAGCTCTGCATCCAGAAAACCTCAAGCTTCTCAAAACCAATATTTTATCCCAAAACCACCATTGAGAATGTTTACTTTAAATGACACCTTTTATACAGACACCTTTCCTATGGAACATATTATCCAGACCCTATCTGCTCCAGACCATTTCTTTTTTCAACCTCTTAATTATAAAACTTAGGAACAAATCCTTATCCGGACTGGTAGCTGCACTATCGACCATACCGATAACTCTAAAAACTCAAATTTAAACGCTTTACCATCCCATATTAACATCCTATATTCAAAAATCAAGATTATGCATATCCTGTCTGCAGATGACTGGGGACAACCTCTTCATATGCCTCAACGGATTGATTCAGACCTTATTTTTAAGTATTATGACTATATTTCTACCTGGGAAGCTATTCTCTGTTATCAAAATTCGTCCTTCCAGCGTTCCTGGTTTATTCGGTTTAAATCCAACTTCCATAAAATACCCATGTGGTTTTTTACACAATTTTCGATACCATTCGGAGCCACTAAAGATCTTCTTCCTCAAGCTCTTCTCCCTATTTTTGAATCCTATTCAATATCATATAAAGCTTCTCTCAAATCAGAAGAAAAAAACCTCTACCAATATCTGCAGCTTGCAACAGAACCTTATATCACCATGCAATTTTATTGCAAGCATGAAATCCCATGGATCTTGAAATGGAATTTTTATAAAGAAATGGACTTCAGTCCACTGGTTCTATCCAGAGTCATGTATATCAATTTTTGGCATCAATTTGATTATACCACAATCCTACAGCAATATTCTGCTGATCAAGCTATAAAGCCATCCTTTTCGGAAATTCTCAAAACTCCAGAAAAAGAGAAAGAATGGCCTTCTCCAATAAGCAATCCAGACAAACAGAAAAATTCATGTTCAACTACCACTTTTGCACTCCTTGCAGCGGCAGATCTACTTCAGCTCAAAAAAGATCTCTAAAAAGAAATTATGGAACAAATACAGAAAGAAAGATCCTCTGAAAACTCGCCATTAAGCTTCGGTCAACAATTACATCATCTTTGGGCTGATGATAATCCCTTTGAAAATATTGCTCCTGAAGCAGATATAGATGCAAAAGAGACAAAAAGTGATAATGAAGGATTCATCTCTATCCGAAGAAAAGGAAATAAATAAAGCCTCGACAATTGTTTAATGCATCCTTATCAAGCAAGTTCCTGTGCCCGAGACTAAGGCCACGTGATACTGATAAAAGCAACCACGTGTTACCTCGGGACTTATCGACACTTTTCATCCCGACGTCATAAGGCATTAAATATTCAAAAACAAGGACTCAAAAGCCAACAAAAGTGGCTAAAGCCAACATCAAAAGCTCCTTTTGTATAAAGTAAAGAGTAAAAGCTGAAGAAAGAACAAGATATGGGAAAATTATCAAGTATGAAGACAAAAACATTTCATCTCCAATGCAAACACGTGAACACATGTCAAAAACTTGTAAAGTTATACTTCAAGAGAGTGCCACATGTAGTACCATGGATATTCTACAGCAAAAAAGAAGAATCATACAAGCAGTCTTACAGTATCGAACTTAAATTCAACATGAGCATGAATAGCAAATGAAATGTAAATGCAAGTGCAATCCAAGTGAAATGAAATGTAAATTCAGTTTAGAGTCACTATAAATAGACACATTCGGCTATGTGTAAATTCAACAGTTGGAAACCGGTCCAAAAATTCAGTCCATCCATCTCTTCCCATACACCCTCCACCATTCCATCCTATTTTGGTATTAGAGCCAAGTTGGCCCCCGGGAGTGTGTCATCAAGTCCACTTTAATCAGTTTTGATTATCAATAAAGTTGCTTTGTGAGTATTTCTTCATTTATTTTGGTTATGTTGTGCTTTACAATTGTTGTTTAAGGAATTATTGATTCAGAAGTAAGAGAGTCAAAAGTCTTAATACTTAGTTGTGTGTTTGTTATTATTGAGAAATTTTAATCATATTCCGCCCGGAGCGCAGAGGTAGCCATTGTTATCGTCGTTGTTAAGCCGTGTGAAGGCGTTTTAAGGCGTGTTGGTGTGTAAATCTTCAAAGCGTTAGATACTCATGGTGGATTTAGTTAAAATAACATGGTAATACAAATTATGGCTAAGCTTATTAAGAAGCTTGTACTTTCTTCTTCCTCATCATCAAATTCCTTATTTTCCATGTCTATTAAAAATAGTGAAGAAATTAGCTATGATGATTTAGATCAAGTTATTTGTGACTGGACAATTCCAACTGTTCAAAAACATGAAGTTTATAAAATGGGAAGTTTTCAATTAAAATCAAGTTATCAAATAAATGATATTAATTTATCCGATAAATGGCTTTTAGAAAATGCTTAACCAGAAAAACCTAAAGAAAATCAAGACATTGAAAACATAATTGAACATGAAGATGGAAGTGTTGAAATAAATTTCCAAACAGATTTTTAAAATACAACTCCTACAGTTTATCAACCCTCTAAAAAGTCTTATTCTCATCCTCCTTCTGTTGTAGGATCTTCCATACAGGAACCACCTCATATAAATTTAAGGCCTACAGGACTTGTTTATCCTTCTTATCAAGCTTCTCCATCTCATACAGACAATCCCTCAGAAGCAGATTTCAATATAAATGTTATTGAAAGTTTTGAAATTAATAAAGAAATGTTAAAAAAGAATCTAGCTGCTCATCCTTTGACAAAAGCTTTCTTTAAAAATATTTCTCTAGAACAGAAAGACTTCTTAAAAGAAAAGTGGTATAAATATATGTGTGATAATGAAAGAAACATTTATTTCTTTGATTGGCTTAAATTAGCCATGAAGAAAAGGTATAATATTGAAGATTTATCCATAAATATGATAACAAAATTAAGTTCATCATGGATTATAGCTTCAACTAGTTCTTCTCCCCAAAGAATTGAAGAATCTATACATCAACCCCTACATCAAATCATTTATAAAGACACCTCAGCTGTACCCATAAAGGATGTTGCAAAAATCCAAGGAGATAAAGGAAAATCTGACTTTGTTTACAAATCAGACTTATGTCATATTTTAGAACAAAATAATTATACAAATATCAACCTTCATACTATTAGCCAACAAATCGATAGAATTGAAGATAAAGTAGAAACTATTTTCAAAATCCATAAAGCATCCTCTTCTCAAAAAGTAATTAAGACACAAACTTTAGGTTTTCAGGGTGAAATCCTAAGGGATATAAAGTTAGAAAAGAAACCTTTAAAATTTTCTGATGAACTCATTAATTAATTATCACACAGTTTTACTAACATAAAACTTCAAAAAAATAAAGATAAAAAAGCTGAAAAATCTATAAATGTTTTAGGCTCGCCTTCTAAAAATTCTAATTCTGGCTCCGATTCCGAAGCCAATGATTCTGAAGAAAATTCTCAAGAGGAACATCAAGATGATCAAAACCATCAAGACTCTCTACAACTCAATAAAATATTTAAAATACAAAAACCAATTATTACTACAGCTAAAACAAGAAATTATTATCCACGACCGACTCCAGTTGATCCTCAATTCGAAGAACAAGCTACTTTATATGGTCTTAAATTTGAAAGCTCATCGATATATGAATAGAGTGTAGACGGATTATCTGAATATCAAATAATCCAAGTATGCCAGCAAATGATGATATATGCTTCTACTATCATAGCTACCGGTAATGATTACAAACATGCAGCAAATGCAGTTGTCCTTGGATTTACTGGACAACTAAATGGCTGGTGGGAAAAATATTTATCAGATAAAGAAAGACAAGCTATTCTAAATGCAGTAAAAAGATATCCATCCGGAAATCCTATCATTACCCCTGAAGGACAAATGATTCCTGATTCTGTTTACATGCTTACTAGCAATATAATTAAACATTTTGTTGGAAATTATATGAATGTAGAAGAAAAATTAAAAACTCAATTAATTAATTTATCATGCCCAACATTATCTGATTTTCGTTGGTATAAAGATGTTTTCTTATCAAAACTTTATACAATTGATTCAAGCAATTCAGAATTCTGGAAGGAAAATTTATATCAGGTCTTCCTAAACTTTTTGCAGAAAAGGTTAGAGAAGAATTGATATCCGAAAATTATGGGAATTTGAATTATGCTATGTATACATACGGAGATTTAATCCAAAAAATTAATAAAGTTGGATTTTCATTGTGTAATGAAATCAAACTCAAACGGCAAATTAAAAATCAAAAAAGAATCAGTAAATATGAACTTGGTGATTTCTGTTATCAATTTGGCATGGAGCCATTAATTAGTCCTTCGAGCCAAAAGAAAAAGAACAATTTAAAAAGGAATTACCAACAAAAAAAATCTAAACAATTTGCAACACCACGATATTATATGCCCTCACGAAGATATCATAAAAAATCCTTTCATCGCAATCCTTATAAAGAAACAAACAAATCTTTTACAAAAGAAAAACCATCTTCTTCTTACCATTAACAAAAACAAAAAGAAATACGGTGCTATAATTGCAAAGAAAAAGGCCATATAGCCCCTGATTGCCCACAATTAAAGGTTAAAACCGAAAAAGAATTAAAAACTATTTTAAAAGGATCCTCAGTAACATCGGTTACAGACAATTTTTCTGATACATGTCATTGCAAAATATTCGATGGTGAAATTTAGTATGAATCTGCCTCTTCTTCTTTATCCTTAAACATGCTCTCTGCCCCAGAAGAATTGGTATTAGAAATGTTTAAAGATCTTAAAGATGAAGAATTAAAAAATAAATATTTTGAAAAAATCCAGACTATAAATAAAGGCAATAAAAAAGGAAAAGGTACAATACATACTTTACCTGAACAATTTAGTATTAAAACTGTTTTAGATAGATTAAAAGAACAAAATGTTCCTCCTCACCTGACAATTCCAGACCTTCATAAAGAAATTAATAATCAAAGGCAAGAAATAAATTACTTAAAACAAAACTTAATTAAACTTCAAGACCTAAAACAACGAGTTAAGAATCTTGAATTTCACATACTAAAAACTTATCAAGAAAATAATGGAAAAATTGAAAATGACAAAGACTATAATGACATTGAAAATCAAAAAAACTTTGATGACAGTTTAAAAATTTTCATAAATTCTTTATCCAGAAATCCATTTCAAAAATGGAAAACCCAAGTCACAATTCAGATCAAAAAATTATCTATTAAGACCCTGTGCTTACTTGATAGTGGCGCAGATGTCAATGTCATAAGGGAAGGATTAATCCCGAGAAAATATTATCTAAAAACAAAAAATAAACTCAATCTAGCTACAGCTAAAAAAAAACTCCTTATCAAAAACAAATTAAATGATGTTTATGTCTGTAAAAATGAAATACACATAAAGACAAATTTCTTTCTAAAAAAGGATTTAAATAATGATGTTGTCTTTGGAAATCCTTCTCTACAAATGTTGCAACCTTTTCAAATTGATTCTACAGGCCTTAAAACTAACATAAATAATAAGGAATTAATTTTTGAATTTGAATAATTAAATCTAGTCTCAAATAAAATAAATCATCCCTCAGCTGACTTCATTTCAAATTTTGCCATGTAATCTAGATTTTCAGTTTTAGTTCACATTCTTATCCAGGGTTCCTTTGTCATTATGGCATCAAGCTCTATCAAAAGCGAAGCCCCTTTTCTTGAATTTAGCTCTTCCTCCAGACCAACATCCCAACAAATATCCATTCCTTTTTTCAATCCAGGAGTATCCATCACCTCTCAAGAACTTATCAATGCTCATTGAAGTGCTATCCTTTCTAATAAAAGAAAAAATACTAGAAAAACCTTATCCAAAATTGTAACCCATATCAAGGATTTAGAAATCCAAATTTTAATGTGTCATAACATCCATCAAAGAGCACTGTTATCTACTTATGCTGATGAAAAAATATCCAGAATCAACCTCCTGGAAAGGTTAACACAACCCTTCCAAATGATCTTGCTGCAAGGATAAGAGAAAAAACTCTTTCTTGTCAGATCAAGGAGCGCTTAATGTTCAAAGCGCAATATATCAGCTGGGCAACTGGTTTTCCCAAGTTGTTCCTGCCATCACATGCAGTAGACATCTCTTATATCGAGCAAGGCCTAGTCCAAAGATTTTCTTTAGCCAGAGATGATTTTGAATTAATACAGCAGCTCCTTGCAATTGTGCGCCATGCCCTTTGTAGCCTTGGAGTCACAAACAGACAGCTTCTTATCACAATTTCATCAAGTTTGGGAGAAAGATCTGAAATACGGTTTTATCAGCCTTATCAATTATGGAGCATCATGCATGTTGAAGAAGGAGATTTAATTTGCAAGAAATGCAGTTCTTCTTTACATGATCACGAACATCTTCTTTTTAATTATCCACCTCAACGGTATGAATCTCATGAAGTTGCTACAAGAGCATATAGCCTATAACGTCTCCAGCAATATGATCCAGCCTCTGATCCGTATCAAAGATTTCTCAATCTAAGAGGACATCTTTAATTTGCAAGCACATATCGATATGTTCGGTGTGACAGTCGGCGAGTAGTTTGTATTGCTGACGACCTAGCAGAACAAACTATAGTCATACAGCATCCTTCTAAATCTGGACATAATGAATTAAATCAAATCCTCAATGCCTATGAAGATATTTCTTTTGACATTTCTGAAAGTCTCGTGAAGCATTAATCCAGTTATTTCATGGAAAAATGCAAAATAATAACTGGACTGATGAAGATAAAGATGAAGATAAAGAGGATGAATAAATGAAAGAATCCGTCCCCGAATAAAGCTTCCGATATTGACACCTATTATCCAGTGAAATAATTACTGCATCCTTATCTTCCAGAAGAAAACCACGTAGTCACGGGTGCACTTGTCTAAAGTTCCATCACCACCATTGCCATAAAGCGTCTTTATCTATAAAGTACAAAACAAGGACATCCTTATTCATGAAGATTAGAAGCTTACCACGGTTCAAAGGTTCTTATTCAAAGAGAAAGTCAACAATTGCGGCTTGCTCTCTGAAGTTATCCAATAACCACTACTAGTGCTAACATGCATATCCATAAACGTACGGAAACGTAACACGTATGCCATTTTGGCCATTCAATTCAGACTCATGGAATCTAGCGCCAGCAACACTACATGCAGCAGCTTCTCAGCATACAGTAAATGAAATGTAAAAACATTTGAAATAAAGTTGTAATGAAATGTAATTTTAGTTTGAAATTACTATAAAGAGGCATGTCCAGCTGCTTGTCAAGGCAACAGTTGGAAACCAGTCCTATCCAAAAATTCAGTCCATCTCTTCCTATACACCCTCCACCCTTCCGTCCCATTTTGGTATTAGAGCCAAGTTGGCCCCCGGGAGTGTGTCATCAAGTCTACTTGTAATCAGTTTTGATTATCAATAAAAATGCTTTGTGAGTATTTTTTCACTTATTTTCGTTATGTTGTGCTTTACTGTTGTTATTTAAGGAATGGCTGATTCAGAAGTAAAATAGTCAAAAGTCTTAATACTTAGTTGTGGGTTTGTTATTATTGAGACATTTTAATCTTATTCCGCCCGGAGCGCAGAGGTAGCCATTGTCATCGCGGTTGTTAAGCCGTGTGAAGGCGTTTTAAGGCATGTTCTTGGTGTGTAAATCCTCTAAGCATTACATACTCGTGGTGGATTTGGTTAAAATAACTCGGTAATACAAATTATGGCTAAGCTTATTAAGAAGCTTGTACTTTCTTCTTCCTCATCATCAAATTCCTTATCTTCCATGTCTATTAAAAATAGTGAAGAAATTAGCTATGATGATTTAGATCAAGTTATTTGTGACTGGACAATTCCAACTGTTCAAAAACATGAAGTTTATAAAATGGAAAGTTTTCAATTAAAATCAAGTTATAAAATAAAAACTATACAGGAACCACCTCATATAAATTTAAGGCCTACAGGACTTGTTTATCCTTCTTATCAAGCTTCTCCATCTCATACATACAACCCTTCAGAAGTCGATTTTAACATAAATGTTCTCGAAAGTTTTGAAGTAGATAAAGAAATGTTAAAAAAGAATTTAGCCGCTCATCCTTTGACAAAATCTTTCTTTAAACATATTTCTCTTGAGCATAAAGACTTCTTAAAAGAAAAATGGTACAAATATACGTATGATAATGAAAGAAACATTTATTTCTTTGATTGGCTTAAATTAGCCATGAAGAAAAGATATAATATTGAAAATTTATCCATAAATATGATAACAAAATTAAGTTTATCATGGATTATAGCTTCAACTAGTTCTTCTCCCCAAGGAACTAAAGAATCTATACATCCACCCCTACATCAAATCATTTATAAAGACACCTCAGCCGTACGCATAAAAGATGTTGCAAAAATCCAAGGAGATAAAGGAAAATCTGACTTTGTTTACAAATCAGACTTATGTCATATTTTAGAACAAAATAATTATACAAATATCAACCTTCATACTATTAGCCAACAAATCGATAGAATTGAAGATAAAGTGGAAACTATTTTCAAAATCCATAAAGCATCCTCTTCTCAAAAAGTAATTAGGACACAAACTTTAGGTTTTCAGGGTGAAATCCTAAGGGATATAAAGTTAGAAAAGAACCCTTTAAAATTTTCTGATGAACTCATTAATTAATTATCACACAGTTTTACTAACATAAAACTTCAAAAAAATAAAGATCAAAAAGCTGAAAAATCTATAAATGTTTTAGGCTCGACTTCTAAAAATTCTAATTCTGGCTCCGATTCCGAAGCCAATGATTCTGAAGAAAATTCTCAAGAGGAACATCAAGATGATCAAAACCATCAAGACTCTCTACAACTCAATAAAATATTTAAAATACAAAAACCAATTATTACTACAGCTAAAACAAGAAATTATTATCCACGACCGACTCCAGTTGATATTCAATTCGAAGAATAAGCTACTCTAAATGGTCTTAAATTTGAAAGCTCATCGATATATGAATGGAGTGTTGACGGATTATCTGAATATCAAATCATCCAAGTATGCCAGCAAATGATGATATATGCTTCTACTATCATAGCTGCCGGTAATGATCACAAACATGCAGCAAATGCAGTTGTCCATGGATTTACTGGACAACTAAATGGCTGGTGGGAAAAATATTTATCAGATATAGAAAGACAAGCTACTCTAAATGCAGTAAAAAGATATCCATCCGGAAATCATATCATTACCCCTCGAGGACAAATGATTCCTAATTCCGTTTATATGCTTATTAGCAATATAATTAAACATTTTGTTGCAAATTATATGAATGCAGAAGAAAAATTAAAAACTCAATTAATTAATTTATCATGCCCAACATTATCTGATTTTCGTTGGTATAAAGATGTTTTCTTATCAAAACTTTATACAATTGATTCAAGCAATTCAGAATTCTGGAAGGAAAAATTTATATCAGGTCTTCCTAAACTTTTTGCAGAAAGGTTAGAGAAGAATTGATATCCGAAAATTATGGGAATTTGAATTATGCTATGTATACATACGGAGATTTAATCCAAAAAATTAATAAAGTTGGATTTTCATTGTGTAATGAAATCAAACTCAAACGGCAAATTGAAAATCAAAAAAGAATCAGTAAATATGAACTTGGTGATTTCTGTTATCAATTTGGCATGGAGCCATTAATTAGTCCTTCGAGCCAAAAGAAAAAGAACAATTTAAAAAGGAATTACCAACAAAAAAAATCTAAACAATTTGCAACACCACGATATTATATGCCCTCACGAAGATATCATAAAAAATCCTTTCATCGCAATCCTTATAAAGAAACAAACAAATCTTTTACAAAAGAAAAACCATCTTCTTCTTACCATTAACAAAAACAAAAAGAAATACGGTGCTATAATTGCAAAGAAAAAGGCCATATAGCCCCTGATTGCCCACAATTAAAGGTTAAAACCGAAAAAGAATTAAAAACTATTTTAAAAGGATCCTCAGTAACATCGGTTACAGACAATTTTTCTGATACATGTCATTGCAAAATATTCGATGGTGAAATTTAGTATGAATCTGCCTCTTCTTCTTTATCCTTAAACATGCTCTCTGCCCCAGAAGAATTGGTATTAGAAATGTTTAAAGATCTTAAAGATGAAGAATTAAAAAATAAATATTTTGAAAAAATCCAGACTATAAATAAAGGCAATAAAAAAGGAAAAGGTACAATACATACTTTACCTGAACAATTTAGTATTAAAACTGTTTTAGATTGATTAAAAGAACAAAATGTTCCTCCTCACCTGACAATTCCAGACCTTCATAAAGAAATTATTAATCAAAGGCAAGAAATAAATTACTTAAAACAAAACTTAATTAAACTTCAAGTCCTAAAACAACGAGTTAAGAATCTTGAATTTCACATACTAAAAACTTATCAAGAAAATAATGGAAAAATTGAAAATGACAAAGACTATAATGACATTGAAAATCAAAAAAACTTTGATGACAGTTTAAAAAATTTCATAAATTCTTTATCCAGAAATCCATTTCAAAAATGGAAAACCCAAGTCACAATTCAGATCAAAAAATTATCTATTAAGACCCTGTGCTTACTTGATAGTGGCGCAGATGTCAATGTCATAAGGGAAGGATTAATCCCGAGAAAATATTATCTAAAAACAAAAAATAAACTCAATCTAGCTACAGCTAATGAAAAACTCCTTATGAAAAACAAATTAAATGATGTTTATGTCTGTAAAAACGAAATACATATAAAGACAAATTTCTTTCTAAGAAAGGATTTAAATAATGATGTTGTCCTTGGAAATCCTTCTCTACAAATGTTACAGCCTTTTCAAATTGATTCTACAGGCCTTAAAACTGCCATAAATAATAAAGAATTAATTTTTGAATTTGAATAATTAAATCCAGTCTCAAATAAAATAAATAATCCCTCAGCTGACTTCATTTCAAATTTTGCCATGTAATCCAGATTTTCAGTTTTAGTTCACATTCTTATCCAGGGATCTTTTGTCAATATGGCATCAAGCTCTAGCAAAAGCAAAGCCCCTTTTCTTGAATCCAGCTCTTCTTCCAGACCAACATCCCAACAAATATCCATTCCTTTTTTCAATCCAGGAGTATCCATCACCTCTCAAGAACTTATCAATGCTCATTGAAGTGCTATCCTTTCCAATAAAAGAAAAAATACTAGAAAAACCTTATCCAAAATTGTAACCCATATCAAGGATTTAGAAACCCAAATTTTAATGTGTCATAACATCCATCAAAGAGCACTGTTATCTAGTTATGCTGATGAAAAAATATCCAGAATCAACCTCCTGGAAAGGTTAACACAACCCTTCCAAATGATCTTGCTGCATGGATAAGAGAAAAAACTCTTTCTTGTCAAATCAAGGAGCGCTTAATGTTCAAAGCGCAATATATCAGCTGGGTAACTGGTTTTCCCAAGTTGTTCCTGCCATCACATGCAGTAGACATCTCTTATATCGAGCAAGGCCTAGTCCAAAGATTTTCTTTAGCCAAAGATGATTTTGAATTAATACAGCAACTCTTTGCAATTGTGTGCCATGCCCTTCGCAGCCTTGGAGTCACAAACAGACAGCTTCTTATCACAATTTCATCAAGTTTGGGAGAAAGATCTGAAATACGGTTTTATCAGCCTTATCAATTATGGAGCATCGTGCCGTTTGAAGAAGGAGATTTAATTTGCAAGAAATGCAGTTCTTCTTTACATGATCACGAACATCTTCTTTTTAATTATCCACCTCAATGGTATGAATCTCATGAAGTTGCTACAAGAGCATATAGCCTATAACGTCTCCAGCAATATGATCCAGCCTCTTATCAGTATCAAAGATTTCTCAATCTAAGAGGACATCTTGAATTTGCAAGCACATATCGATATGTTTGGTGTGACAGTCGGCGAGTAGTTTGTATTGCTGACGACCTTGCAGAACAAACTACAGTCATACAGCATCCTTCTAAATCTGGACATAATGAATTAAATCAAATCCTCAATGCCTATGGAGATATTTCTTTTGACATTTCTGAAAGTCTCGTGAAGCATTAATCCAGTTATTTCATGGAAAAATGCAAAATAATAATTGGACTGATGAAGATAAAGATGAAGATAAAGCGGATGAATAAATGAAAGAATCCGTGCCCGAATAAAGCTTCCGATATAGACACCTATTATCCAGTGAAATAATTACTGCATCCTTATCTTCCAGAAGAAAACCACGTAGTCACGGGTGCACTTGTCTAAAGTTCAATCACCACCATTGCCATAAAGCGTCTTTATCTATAAAGTACAAAATAAGGACGTCCTTATTCAAGAAGATAAGAAGCTTACCACGGTTCAAAGGTTCTTATTCAAAGAGAAGGTCAACAATTGCGGCTTGCTATATGAAGTTATCCAATAACCACTACAAGTGCTAACATGCATATCCATAAACGTACGGAAACGTAACACGTATGCCATTTTTGCCATTCAATTCGGACTCATGGAATCCAGCGCCAGCAACACTACATGCAGCAGCTTCTCAGCATACAGTAAATGAAATGTAAAAACATTTGAAATAAAGTTGTAATGAAATGTAATTTCAGTTTGAAATTACTATAAAGAGGCATGTCCAGCTGCTTGTCAAGGCAACAATTGGAAACCAGTCCTATCCAAAAATTCAGTCCATCTCTTCCTATACACCCTCCACCCTTCCGTCCCATTTTGGTATCAGAGCCAAGTTAGCCCCCGGGAGTGTGTCATCAAGTCTACTTGTAATCAGTTTTGATTATCAATAAAAATGCTTTGTGAGTATTTTTTCACTTATTTTGGTTATGTTGTGCTTTACTGTTGTTATTTAAGGAATTGCTGATTCAGAAGTAAAATAGTCGAAAGTCTTAATACTTAGTTGTGGGTTTGTTATTATTGAGACATTTTAATCTTATTCCGCCCGGAGCGCAGAGGTAGCCATTGTCATCGCGGTTGTTAAGTCGTGTGAAGGCGTTTTAAGGCATGTTCTTGGTGTGTAAATCCTCTAAGCATTACATACTCGTGGTGGATTTGGTTAAAATAACTCGGTAATACAAATTATGGCTAAGCTTATTAAGAAGCTTGTACTTTCTTCTTCCTCATCATCAAATTCCTTATCTTCCATGTCTATTAAAAATAGTGAAGAAATTAGCTATGATGATTTAGATCAAGTTATTTGTGACTGGACAATTCCAACTGTTCAAAAACATGAAGTTTATAAAATGGAAAGTTCTCAATTAAAATCAAGTTATAAAATAAAAACTATACAGGAACCACCTCATATAAATTTAAGGCCTACAGGACTTGTTTATCCTTCTTATCAAGCTTCTCCATCTCATACATACAACCCTTCAGAAGTCGATTTTAACATAAATGTTCTCGAAAGTTTTGAAGTAGATAAAGAAATGTTAAAAAAGAATTTAGCCGCTCATCCTTTGACAAAAGCTTTCTTTAAACATATTTCTTTTGAGCATAAACACTTCTTAAAAGAAAAATGGTACAAATATATGTATGATAATGAAAGAAACATTTATTTCTTTGATTGACTTAAATTAGCCATGAAGAAAAGATATAATATTGAAAATTTATCCATAAATATGATAACAAAATTAAGTTCATCATGGATTATAGCTTCAACTAGTTCTTCTCCCCAAGGAACTGAAGAATCTATACATCCACCCCTACATCAAATCATTTATAAAGACACCTCAGCCGTACCCATAAAAGATGTTGCAAAAATCCGAGGAGATAAAGGAAAATCTGACTTTGTTTACAAATCAGACTTATGTCATATTTTAGAACAAAATAATTATACAAATATCAACCTTCATACTATTGGCCAACAAATCGATAGAACTGAAGATAAAGTAGAAACTATTTTCAAAATCCATAAAGCATCCTCTTCTTAAAAAGTAATTAAGACACAAACTTTAGGTTTTCAGGGTGAAATCCTATGGGATATAAAGTTAGAAAAGAAACCTTTAAAATTTTCTGATGAACTCATTAATTAATTATCACACAGTTTTACTAACACAAAACTTCAAGAAAATAAAGATCAAAAAGCTGAAAAATCTATAAATGTTTTAGGCTCGACTTCTAAAAATTCTAATCCTGGCTCCGATTCCGAAGCCATAGATTCTGAAGAAAATTCTCAAGAGGAACATCAAGATGATCAAAACCACCAAGACTCTCTACAACTCAATAAAATATTTAAAATACAAAAACCAATTATTACTACAGCTAAAACAAGAAATTATTATCCACGACCGACTCTAGTTGATCTTCAATTCGAAGAACAAGCTATTTTAAATGGTCTTAAATTTGAAAGCACATCAATATATGAATGGAGTGTAGACGGATTATCTGAATATCAAATCATCCAAGTATGCCAGCAAATGATGATATATGCTTCTACTATCATAGCTGCCGGTAATGATCACAAACATGCATCAAATGCAGTTGTCCTTGGATTTACTGGACAACTAAATGGCTGGTGGGAAAAATATTTATCAGATATAGAAAGACAAGCTATTCTAAATGCAGTAAAAAGATATCCATCCGGAAATCCTATCATTACCCCTCAAGGACAAATGATTCCTGATTCCGTTTATATGCTTATTAACAATATAATTAAACATTTTGTTGGAAACTATATGAATGTAGAAGAAAAATTAAAAACTCAATTAATTAATTTATCATGCCCAACATTATTTGATTTACGTTGGTATAAAGATGTTTTCTTATCAAAACTTTATACAATTGATTCAAGCAATTCAGAATTTTGGAAGGAAAAATTTATATCTGGTCTTCCTAAACTTTTTACAGAAAAGGTTAGAGAAGAATTGATATCCGAAAATTATGGAAATTTGAATTATGCTATGTATACATACGGAGATTTAATCCAAAAAATTAATAAAGTTGGATTTTCGTTGTGTAATGAAATCAAACTCAAACGGCAAATTGAAAATCAAAAAAGAATCAGTAAATATGAACTTGGTGATTTCTGTTATCAATTTGGCATGGAGCCATTAATTAGTCCTTCGAGCCAAAAGAAAAAGAACAATTTAAAAAGGAATTACCAACAAAAAAAATCTAAACAATTTGCAACACCACGATATTATATGCCCTCACGAAGATATCATAAAAAATCCTTTCATCGCAATCCTTATAAAGAAACAAACAAATCTTTTACGAAAGAAATACCATCTTCTTCTTACCATAAACAAAAACAAAAGGAAATACTGTGCTATAATTGCAAAGAAAAAGGCCATATAGCCCCTGATTGCCCACAATTAAAGGTTAAAACCGAAAAAGAATTAAAAACTATTTTAAAAGGATCCTCTGTAACATCAGCTACAGACAATTTTTCTGATACATGTCATTGCAAAATATTTGATGGTGAAATTTAGTATGAATCTGCCTCTTCTTCTTTATCCTTAAACACGCTCTCTGCACCAGAAGAATTGGTATTAGAAATGTTTAAAGATCTTAAAGATGAAGAATTAAAAAATAAATATTTCAAAAAAATCTAGACTATAAATAAAGGCAATAAAAAAGGAAAAGGTACAATACATACTTTACTTGAACAATTTAGTATTAAAACTGTTTTAGATAGATTAAAAGAACAAAATGTTCCTCCTCACCTTACAATTCCAAACCTTCATAAAGAAATTAATACTCAAAGGCAAGAAATAAATTTCTTAAAACAAAACTTAATTAAACTTCATGACCTAAAACAACGAGTTAAGAATCTTGAATTTCACATACTAAAAACTTATCAAGAAAATAATGGAAAAATTGAAAATGACAAAGACTATAATGACATTGAAAATCAAAAAAACTTTGATGACAGTTTAAAAAATTTCATAAATTCTTTATCTAGAAATCCATTTCAAAAATGGAAAACCCAAGTCACAATTCAGATCAAAAAATTATCTATTAAGACCCTGTGCTTACTTGATAGTGGCGCAGATGTCAATGTCATAAGGGAAGGATTAATCCCGAGAAAATATTATCTAAAAACAAAAAATAAGCTCAATCTAGCTACAGCTAATGAAAAACTCCTTATGAAAAACAAATTAAATGATGTTTATGTCTGTAAAAACGAAATACATATAAAGACAAATTTCTTTCTAAGAAAGGATTTAAATAATGATGTTGTCCTTGGAAATCCTTCTCTACAAATGTTACAGCCTTTTCAAATTGATTCTACAGGCCTTAAAACTGCCATAAATAATAAAGAATTAATTTTTGAATTTGAATAATTAAATCCAGTCTCAAATAAAATAAATAATCCCTCAGCTGACTTCATTTCAAATTTTGCCATGTAATCCAGATTTTCAGTTTTAGTTCACATTCTTATCCAGGGATCTTTTGTCAATATGGCATCAAGCTCTAGCAAAAGCAAAGCCCCTTTTCTTGAATCCAGCTCTTCTTCCAGACCAACATCCCAACAAATATCCATTCCTTTTTTCAATCCAGGAGTATCCATCACCTCTCAAGAACTTATCAATGCTCATTGAAGTGCTATCCTTTCCAATAAAAGAAAAAATACTAGAAAAACCTTATCCAAAATTGTAACCCATATCAAGGATTTAGAAACCCAAATTTTAATGTGTCATAACATCCATCAAAGAGCACTGTTATCTACCTATGCTGATGAAAAAATATCCAGAATCAACCTCCTAGAAAGGTTAACACAACCCTTCCAAATGATCTTGCCGCAAGGATAAGAGAAAAAACTCTTTCTTGTCAGATCAAGGAGCGCTTAATGTTCAAAGCGCAATATATCAGCTGGGTAACTGGTTTTCCCAAGTTGTTCCAGCCATCACATGCAGTAGACATCTCTTATATCGAGCAAGGCCTAGTCCAAAGATTTTCTTTATCCAGAGATGATTTTGAATTAATATAACAGCTCCCTGCAATTGTGCGCCATGCCCTTCGCAGTCTTGGTGTCGCAAACACACAGCTTCTTATCACAATTTCATCAAGTTTGGGAGAAAGATCTGAAATACGGTTTTATCAGCCTTATCAATTATGGAGCATCATGCAGTTTGAAGAAGGAGATTTAATTTGCAAGAAATGCAGTTCGTCTTTACATGATCACGAACATCTTCTTTTTAATTATCCACCTCAATGGTATGAATCTCATGAAGTTGCTACAAGAGCATATAGCCTAGAACGTCTCCAGCAATATTATCCAGCCTCTGATCAGTATCAAAGATTTCTCAATCTAAGAGGACATCTTGAATTTGTAAGCACATATCGATATGTTTGGTGTGACAGTCGGCGAGTAGTTTGAATTGCTGACGACCTTGCAGAACAAACTACAGTTATACAGCATCCTTCTAAATCTGGACATAATGAATTAAATCAAATCCTCAATGCCTACGAAGATATTTCTTTTGGCATTTTTGAAAGTCTCGTGAAGCATTAATCCAGTTATTTCATGGAGAAATGCAAAATAATAGCTGGACTGATGAAGATAAAGATGAAGATAAAGAGGATGAATAAAAGAAAGAATCCGTGCCCGAATAAAGCTTCCGATATTGACAGTTATTATCCAGTGAAATAATTACTGCATCCTTATCTTCCAGAAGAAAACCACGTAGTCACGGGTGCACTTGTCTAAAGTTCCATCACCACGATTGCCATAAAGCGTCTTTATCTATAAAGTACAAGACAAGGATGTCCTTATTCATGAAGATAAGAAGCTTACCACGGTTCAAAGGTTCTTATTCAAAGAGAAAGTCAACAATTGCGGCTTGCTCTATGAAGTTATCCAATAACCACTACCGGTGCTAACATGCATATCCATAAACATACGGAAACGTAACACGTATGCCATTTTGGCCATTCAATTCAGACTCATGGAATCCAGCGCCAGCAACACTACATGCAGCAGCTTCTCAGCATACAGTAAATGAAATGTAAAAACATTTGAAATAAAGTTGTAATGAAATGTAAATTCAGTTTGAAATTACTATAAAGAGGCATGTCTAGCTGCTTGTCAAGGCAACAGTTGGAAACCAGTCCTATCCAAAAATTCAGTCCATCTCTTCCTACACACCCTCCACCCTTCCATCCCATTTTGGTATCAGAGCCAAGTTGGCCCCCGGGAGTGTGTCATCAAGTCTACTTGTAATCAGTTTTGATTATCAATAAAGTTGCTTTGTGAGTATTTTTTCACTTATTTTGGTTATGTTGTGCTTTACTGTTGTTATTTAAGGAATTGCTGATTCAGAAGTAAGAGATTCAAAAGTCTTAATACTTAGTTGTGGGTTTGTTATTATTGAGACATTTTAATCTTATTCCGCCCGGAGCGCAGAGGTAGCCATTGTTATCGCTGTTGTTAAGCCGTGTGAAGGCATTTTAAGGCATGTTCTTGGTGTGTAATCCTCAAAGCATTACATACTCGTGGTGGATTTGGTTAAAATAACTCGGTAATACAAATTATGGCTAAGCTTATTAAGAAGCTTGTACTTTCTTCTTCCTCATCATCAAATTCCTTATCTTCCATGTCTATTAAAAATAGTGAAGAAATTAGCTATGATGATTTAGATCAAGTTATTTGTGACTGGACAATTCCAACTGTTCAAAAACATGAAGTTTATAAAATGAGAAGTTTTCAATTAAAATCAAGTTATAAAATAAAAACTATACAGGAACCACCTCATATAAATTTGAGGCCTATAGGACTTGTTTATCCTTCCTATCAAGCTTCTTCATCTCATACATACAACCCTTCAGAAGTCGATTTTAACATAAATGTTCTCGAAAGTTCTGAAGTAGATAAAGAAATGTTAAAAAAGAATTTAGCTGCTCATCCTTTGACAACATCTTTCTTTAAACATATTTCTTTTGAGCATAAAGACTTCTTAAAAGAAAAATGGTACAAATATATGTATGATAATGAAAGAAACATTTATTTCTTTGATTGACTTAAATTAGCCATGAAGAAAAGATATAATATTGAAAATTTATACATAAATATGATAACAAAATTAAGTTCATCATGGATTATAGCTTCAACTAGTTCTTCTCCCCAAGGAACTGAAGAATCTATACATCCACCCCTACATCAAATCATTTATAAAGACACCTCAGCCGTACCCATAAAAGATGTTGCAAAAATCCAAGGAGATAAAGGAAAATCTAACTTTGTTTACAAATCAGACTTATGTCATATTTTAGAAGAAAATAATTATACAAATATCAACCTTCATACTATTGGCCAACAAATCGATAGAATTGAAGATAAAGTAGAAACTATTTTCAAAATCCATAAAGCATCCTCTTCTTAAAAAGTAATTAAGACACAAACTTTAGGTTTTTAGGGTGAAATCCTAAGGGAGATAAAGTTAAAAAAGAAACCTTTAAAATTTTCTGATGAACTCATTAATTAATTATCACACAGTTTTTCTAACATAAAACTTCAAAAAAATAAAGATAAAAAAGCTGAAAAATCTATAAATGTTTTAGGCTCGACTTCTAAAAATTCTAATTCTGGCTCCGATTCCGAAGCCATAGATTCTGAAGAAAATTCTCAAGAGGGACATCAAGATGATCAAAACCATCAACAGTCTTTACAACTCAATAAAATATTTAAAATACAAAAACCAATTATTACTACAGCTAAAACAAGAAATTATTATCCACGACCGACTCTAGTTGATCTTCAATTCGAAGAACAAGCTACTTTAAGTGGTCTTAAATTTGAAAGCTCATCGATATATGAATGGAGTGTAGACGGATTATCTGAATATCAAATCATCCAAGTATGCCAGCGAATGATGATATATGCTTCTACTATCATAGCTGCCAGTAATGATCACAAACATGCAGCAAATGCAGTTGTCCTTGGATTTACTGGACAACTAAATGGCTGGTGGGAAAAATATTTATCAGATATAGAAAGACAAGCTATTCTAAATGTAGTAAAAAGATATCCATCCGGAAATCCTATCATTACCCCTCAAGGACAAATGATTCCTGATTCCGTTTATATGCTTATTAGCAATATAATTAAACATTTTGTTGGAAATTATATGAATGTAGAAGAAAAATTAAAAACTCAATTAATTAATTTATCTTGCCCAACATTATCTGATTTTCGTTGGTATAAAGATGTTTTCTTATCAAAACTTTATACAATTGATTCAAGCAATTCAGAATTCTGGAAGGAAAAATTTATATCAGGTCTTCCTAAACTTTTTGCAGAAAAGGTTAGAGAAGAATTGATATCCGAAAATTATGGAAATTTGAATTATGCTATGTATACATACGGAGATTTAATCCAAAAAATTAATAAAGTTGGATTTTCATTGTGTAATGAAATCAAACTCAAACGGCAAATTGAAAATCAAAAAAGAATCAATAAATATGAACTTGGTGATTTCTGTTATCAATTTGGCATGGAGCCATTAATTAGTCCTTCGAGCCAAAAGAAAAAGAACAATTTAAAAAGGAATTACCAACAAAAAACATCTAAACAATTTGCAACACCACGATATTATATGCCCTCACGAAGATATCATAAAAAATCCTTTCATCGCAATCCTTATAAATAAACAAACAAATCTTTTACAAAAGAAAAACCATCTTCTTCTTACCATTAACAAAAACAAAAAGAAATACTATGCTATAATTGCAAAGAAAAAGGCCATATAGCCCCTGGTTGCCCAGAATTGAAGGTTAAAACCGAAAAAGAATTAAAAAGTATTTTAAACGGATCCTCAGTAACATCAGATACAGACAATTCTTCCGATACATGTCATTGCAAAATATTTGATGGTGAAATTTAGTATGAATCTGCCTCTTCTCCTTTATCCTTAAACATGCTCTCTGCCCCAGAAGAATTGGTATTAGAAATGTTTAAAGAGCTTAAAGATGAAGAATTAAAAAATAAATATTTCGAAAAAATCCAGACTATAAATAAAGGCAATAAAAAAGGAAAAGGTACAATACATACTTTACCTGAACAATTTAGTATTAAAACTATTTTAGACAGATTAAGAGAACAAAATGTTCCTCCTCACCTGACAATTCCAGACTTTCATAAAGAAATTTATAATCAAAGGCAAGAAATAAATTTCTCAAAACAAAACTTAATTGAACTTCAAGACCTCAAACAAAGAGTTGAGAATCTTGAATTTCACATACTAAAAACTTATCAAGAAAATAATGGAAAAATTGAAAATGACGAAGATTATAATGACAATGAAAATCAAGAAAACTTTGATGACAGTTTAAAAATTTTCATAAATTCTTTATCCAGAAATCCATTTCAAAAATGGAAAACCCAAGTCACAATTCAGATAAAAAAATTCTCTATTAAGACCCTGTGCTTACTTGATAGTGGCGCAAATGTTGATGTCATAAGGGAAGGATTAATCCCGAGAAAATATTATCTGAAAACAAAAAATAAACTCAATCTAGCTACGACTAATAAAAAACTCCTTATCAAATATAAATTAAATGATGTTTATGTCTGTAAAAATGAAATACATATAAAGACAAATTTCTTTCTAGGAACGGATTTAAACAATGATGTTATCCTTGGAAATCCTTTTCTACAAATGTTACAGCCTTTTCAAATTGATTCTACAGGCCCTAAAACTATCATAAATAATAAAGAATTAATTTTTAAATTTGAATAATTAAATCCAGTCTCAAATAAAATACATCATCCCTATGATGACTTCATTTCAAATTTTGCCATGTTATCCAAAATTTCAGTTTTAGTTCACATTCTTATCCAGGGTTCCTTTGTCATTATGGCATCAAGCTCTAGCAAAAGCAAAGCCCCTCTTCTTAAATCTAGCTCTTCCTCCAGACCAACATCCCAACAAATGACCATTCCTTTTTTCAATCCAGGAGTATCCATCACCTCTCAAGAACTTATCAATGCTCATTGGAGTGCTATCCTTTCCAATAAAAGAAAAAATACTAGAAAAACCTTATCCAAAATTGCAGCCCATATCAAGGATTTAGAAACCCAAATTCTGATGTATCATAACATCCATCAAAGAGCACTGTTATCTACTTATGCTGATGAAAAAACATCCAGAATCAACCTCCTGGAAAAGGTTAACGCAACCCTTCCAGATGATCTTGCAGCAAGGATAAGAGAAAAAACTCTTTCGTGTCAGATCAAGGAGCGCTTAATGTTCAAAGTGCAATATATCAGCTGGGCAACTGGTTTTCCCAAGTTGTTCCTATCATCACATGCAGTAGACATCTCTTATATCGAGCAAGGCCTAGTCCAAAGATTTTCTTTATCCAGAGATGATTTTGAATTACTACAGCAGCTCCCTACAATTGTGCGCCATGCCCTTCGCAATCTTGGTGTTGCAAACAGATAGCTTCTTATCACAATTTCATCAAGTTTGGGAGAAAGATCTGAAATACGGTTTTATCAACCTTATCAGTTATGGAGCATCATGCAGTTTGAAGAAGGAGATTTAATTTGCAAGAAATGCAGTTCTTCTTTACATGATCATGAACATCTTCTTTTTAATTATCCACCTCAATGGTATGAATCTCATGAAGTTGCTACAAGAGCATTTAGCATAGAATGTCTCAAGCAATATGATCCAGCCTCTAATCAGTATCAAAGATTTCTCAATCTAAGGGGACATCTTGAATTTGTAAGCACATATCGATATGTTTGGTGTGACGGTCGGTGAGTAGTTTGCATTGCTGACGACCTTGCAGAACAAACTACAGTCATACAACATCCTTCAAATCTAGACATAATGAATTAAATCAAATCCTCAATGCCTATGAAGATATTTCTTTTGACATTTCTGAAAAGTCTCATGAAGCATTAATCTAGTTATTTCATGGAGAAATGCAAAATAATAACTGGACTGATGAAGATAAAGATGAAGATAAAGAGGATGAATAAATGAAAGAATCCGTGGCCGAATAAAGCTTCCGATATTGACACCTGTTATCCTGTGAAATAATGACTCCATCCTTATCACAAAGATTCCAGAAGAAGACCACGTAGTCACGTGGTACACTTATCTAAATTTCCATCACCACCATTGCCATAAAGCGTCTTTATTTAGAAAGTACAAAACAAGGACATCCCTATTCATGAAGATGAGAAGCTTACCACGGTTCAAGGGTTCTTTGAAAAAGAAAAAGTCAACAAATGCGGCTTGCTACTATGCATCAAAAAGGTTATCCAATAAAAACAAGTTTGGATCTCTACTGGTGATAACATGTATCTCCATACCAGTACGGAAACGTAACACGTATGCTGTCTTGACGATTCAATCCAGACACATGGAATCCAGCCACATGCAACAACTTACCAGCATACAGTAAATGAAATGTATACACAGACGAAATTATGTTGTAATGATATGTAAATTCAGTTTGAATATACTATAAATAGACATGTCCAGCTGCTTGTCAAGGCAACAGTTGGAAACCAGTCCTATCCAAAAATTCAGTCCATCCATCTCTTCCCATACACCCTCCACCCTTCCGTCCCATTTTGGTATCAGAGCCAAGTTGGCCCCCGGGAGTGTGTCATTAAGTCCACTTGTAATCAGTTTTGATTATCAATAAAGTTGCTTTGTGAGTATTTCTTCACTTATTTTGGTTATGCTTTACTGTTGCTGTTTAAGGAATTGCTGATTCAGAAGTAAGAGAGTCAAAAGTCTTAATACTTAGTTGTGTGTTTGTTATTATTGAGAAATTTTAATCATATTCCGCCTGGAGCACAGAGGTAGCTATTGTTATCGCCGCTGTTAAGCTGTGTGAAGGCGTTTTAAGGCGTGTTGTTGGTGTGTAAATCCTCAAAGCGTTAGATACTCATGGTGGATTTGGTTAAAATAACTTGGTAATACAAATTATGGCTAAGCTTATTAAAAAGCTTGTACTTTCTTCTTCCTCATCATCAAATTCCTTATTTTCCATGTCTATTAAAAATAGTGAAGAAATTAGCTATGATGATTTAGATCAAGTTATTTGTGACTGGACAATTCCAACTGTTCAAAAACATGAAGTTTATAAAATGGGAAGTTTTCAATTAAAATCAAGTTAGAAAATAAAAACTATTGAACGAACTGAATCCATTACTAGCCATATTCAGCATTTTTCTTTAATTAAGCCCCAAGAAATACAAGAATATGCTAAAACTTATAATTATATCCATTTTGGCTTGGTGCAAGTTGCTATAAAGCCTTTAACAAGACTTGGACTGAGAACAGAAGCTCTCATGTATGTTCAAAATACAAGATGTAAAAAATTCAGCAATTCATTAATAGGAATGGTTGAATCAAGTTTGGTTAATGGCCCTACTTTCTTCAACTGTTTTCCCAATTTCTCTGTTTCTCTTACAGATCCAAGTGCACATGAAGCCCTCACTTTAGCCATCCAAACAAAAGGTTTTGATATGAACCCTCATAATCAAAATCTCGCCCTCGTTTATAGAGTTTATTATAAACTCATGAATTCAGTTGTTCAAGGCATAGCCTATTCTAATTAGGCCAGAGGTATGACTAACTTATTCCAAACCAATTTAAAAAATAAAGTTAATATTCCCAAACTCATCTAATGGAATGATATTAATTTATCCGGTAAATGGCTTTTAGAAAATGTTCAACCAGAAAAACCTAAAGAAAATCAAGACATTGAAAACATAATTGAACATGAAGATGGAAGCGTTGAAATAAATTTCCAAACAGATTTTCGAAATATAACTCCTACCGTTTATCAATCCTCTAAAAAGTCTTATTCTCATCCTCCTTCTGCTGTAGGAGCATCCATACAGGAACCTCCTCATATAAATTTGAGGCCTATAGGACTTGTTTATCCTTCTTATCAAGCTTCTCTATCTCATACATACAATCCTCAGAAGCTGATTTCAGTATAAATGTTATTGAAAGTTTTGAAATTGATAAAGAAATGTTAAAAAAGAATTTAGCCGCTCATCCTTTGACAAAAGCTTTCTTTAAAAATATTTCTCCAGAACATAAAGACTTCTTAAAAGAAAAGTGGTATAAATATATGTGTGATAATGAAAGAAACATTTATTTCTTTGATTGGCTTAAATTAGCCATGAAGAAAAGATATAATATTGAAGATTTATCCATAAATATGATAACAAAATTAAGTTCATCATGGATTATAGCTTCAACCAGTTCTTCTCCCCAAAAAACTAAAGAATCTATACATCCACCCCTACATCAAATTATTTATAAAGACACCTCAGCCGTACCCATAAAAGATGTTGCAAAAATCCATGGAGATAAAGGAAAATCTGACTTTGTTTACAAATCAGACTTATGTCATATTTTAGAACAAAATAATTATACAAATATCAACCTTCATACTATTGGCCAACAAACCAATAAAATTGAAGATAAAGTAGAAACTATTTTCAAAATCCATGAAGCATGCTCTTCTCAAAAAGTAATTAATACACAAACTTTAGGTTTTTAGGGTGAAATCCTAAGGGATATAAAGTTAGAAAAGAAACCTTTATAATTTTCTGATGAACTCATTAATCAACTATCACACAGTTTTACTAACATAAAACTTCAAGAAAATAAAGATCAAAAAGTGGAAAAATCTATAAATGTTTTAGGCTCAACTTCTAAAAACACTAATTCTGGCTCCGATTCCGAAGCCACAGATTCTGAAGAAAATTCTCAAGAGGAACATCAAGATGATCAAAACCATCAAGAATCCCTTCAACTCAATAAAATATTTAAAAGACAAAAACCAATTGTTACTACAGCTAAAACAAGAAATTATTATCTACGACCGACTCCAGTTGATCTTTAATTCGAGGAACAAGCTACTTTAAATGGTCTTAAATTTGAAAGCTCATCAATATATGAATGGAGTGTAGACAGATTATCTGAATATCAAATCATCCAAGTATGCCAGCAAATGATGATATATGCTTCTACTATCATAGCTGCTGGTAATGATCACAAACATGCAGCAAATGCAGTTGTCCTTGGATTTACTAGACAATTAAATGGTCGGTGGGAAAAATATTTATCAGACATAGAAAGACAAGCTATTCTAAATGCAGTAAAAAGAGATCCATCCGAAAATCCTATCATTACCCCTCAAGGACAAATGATCCCTGATTCCGTTTATATGCTTATTAGCAATATAATTAAACATTTGTTGGAAATTATATGAATGTATAAGAAAAATTAAAAACTCAATTAATTAATTTATCATGCCCAACATTATCTGATTTTCATTGGTATAAAGATGTTTTCTTATCAAAACTTTATACAATTGATTCAAGCAATTCAGAATTCTGGAAAGAAAAATTTATATCAAGTCCTCCTAAACTTTTTGCAGAAAAGGTTAGAGAAGAATTAATATCCGAAAATTTTGGAAATTTGAATTATGCTATGTATACATATGGAGATTTAATCCAAAAAATTAATAAAGTTGGATTTTCATTATGTAATGAAATCAAACTCAAACGGAAAATTTAAAATAAAAAATGTATCAGCAAATATGAACTTGGAGACTTTTGTTATCAATTTGGCATAGAGCCATTAATTAGTCCTTCGAGCCAAAAGAAAAAGAACAATTTAAAAAGAAATTACCAACAAAGAAAATCTAAACAATTTGCAACACCACGATATTATATGCCCTCACGAAGATATCATAAAAAATCCTTTCATCGCAATCCTTGTAAAGAAACAGACAAATCTTTTATAAAAGAAAAACCATCTTTTTCTTACCATAAACAAAAACAAAAAGAAATACAGTGCTATAATTGCAAAGAAAAAGGCCATATAGCCCCTGATTGCCCACAATTAAAGGTCAAAACCGAAATGGAATTAAAAACTATTTTAAAGGGATCCTCAGCAACATCAGATACAAACAATTCTTCTGATACATGTCATTGCAGAATACTTGATAGTAAAATTCAGTATGAATCCGCTTCTTCTTCTTTATCCGTAAACATGCTCTCTGTTCCTGAAGAATTAGTACTATAAATGTTTAAAGATCTTAAAGATGAAGAATTAAAAAATAAATATTTCAAAAAAATCTAGACTATAAATAAAGGCAATAAAAAAGGAAAAGCTACTATATATACTTTACCTGAACAATTTAGTATTAAAACTGTTTTAGACAAATTAAGAGAACAAAATGTTCCTCCTCACCTGACAATTCCAGACCTTCATAAAGAAATTAATAATCAAAGGCAAGAAATAAATTTCTTAAAACAAAACTTAATTGAACTTCAAGACCTCAAACAAAGAGTTGAGAATCTTGAATTTCACATACTAAAAACTTATCAAGAAAATAATTGAAAAATTAAAAATGATGAAGACTACAATGACATTGAAAATCAAGAAAACTTTGATGAAAGTTTAAAAATTTTCATCAATTCTTTATCCAGAAATACATTTCAAAAATGGAAAACCCAAGTCACAATTCAGATCGAAAAATTCTCTATTAAGACCCTGTGCTTATTTGATAGTGGAGCAGATGTCAATGTCAAAAGAGAAGGATTAATCCCGAAAAAATATTATCTAACAACAAAAAATAAACTCAATCTGGCTACGGCTAATAAAAAACTCCTTATCAAATACAAATTAAATGATGTTTATGTCTGTAAAAACGAAATACACATAAAGACAAATTTCTTTCTAGGAAAGGATTTAAACAATGATGTTATCCTTGGAAATCCATTTCTACAATGTTACAGCCTTTTCAAATTGATTCTACAGGTCTTAAAACTGTCATAATTTATAAAGAATTAATTTTTGAATTTGAATAATTAAATCCAGTCTCAAATAAAATCAATCACCCCTCTGATAACTTCATTTCAAATACTGCCATGTAATCCAGATTTCAGGTTTAAGTTCACATTCTTCTCCAGGGTTCCTTTGTCATTATGGCATCAAGTTCTAGCAAAAGTAATGCCCCTCTTCTTGAATCCGGCTCTTCCTCCAGACCAACATCCCAACAAATGACCATTCCTTTTTTCAATCCAGGAGTATCCATCACCTCTCAAGAACTTATCAATGCTCATTGGAGTGCTATCCATTCCAATAAAAGAAAAAATACTAGAAAAACCTTATCCAAAATTGTAACCCATATCAAGGATTTAGAAACCAAAATTCTGATGTGTCATAACATCCATTGAAGAGCACTGTTATCCACTTATGCTGATGAAAAAACATCCAGAATCAACCTCCTGGAAAAGGTTAACACAACCCTTCCAGATGATATTGCTGCAAGAATAAGAGAAAAAACTCTTTCTTGTCAGATCAAGGAGCACTTAATGTTCAAAGCGCAACATATCAGCTGGGCAAGTGGCTTTCCCAAGTTGTTCCTGCCATCACATGCAGTGGACATTTCTTATATCGAGCAAGGCTTAGTCCAAAGATTTTCTTTATCCAGAGATGATCTTGAATTAATACAGCAGCTCCCTGCAATCGTGCGCCACGCCCTTCGCAGCCTTGGAGCCACAAATAGACAACTTCTTATCACAATTTCGTCAAGCTTGGGAGAAAGATCTGAAATCCAGTTTTATCAACCTTATCAATTATGGAGCATCATGAATCTTGAAGAAGGAGATTTAATTTGCAAGAAATGCAGTTCTTCTTTAAATGATCACGAACATCTCCTTTTTAATTATCCACCTCAATGGTATGAATCTCATGAAGTTGCTACAAGAGAATATAGCTTAGAGCGTCTCCAGCATTATGATCCAGCCTCTGATCAATATCAAAGATTTCTCAATTTAAGAGGACATCTCGAATTTGCAAGCACATATAGATATGTCTGGTGTGATAGTCGGAGAGTAGTTTGCATTGCTGACGACCTTGCAGAATAAACTACAGTTATACAGCATCCTTCTAAATTTGGACATAATGAATTTCATCAAATCCTCAATGCCTATAAAGATAAACGGAATAAGGGATCATTTGTCCTTGAGGGGTAATGACAGGATTTCCGGATGGATCTCTTTTTACTGCGTTTAGAATAGCTTGTCTTTCATTGTCTGATAAATATTTATCCCACCAGCCATTTAATTGTCCAGTAAATCTAAGGACAGCTGCATTTGCTACATGTTTGTGATCATTACAGGCAGCTATGATAGTAGAAGCATATATCATCATTTGCTGGCATACTTGGATGATTTGATATTCAGATAATCCGTCTACACTCCATTCATATATTGATGAGCTTTCAAATTTAAGACCATTTAAAGTAGCTTGTTCTCCGAATTGAAGATCAACTGGAGTCGGTCGTGGATAATAATTTTTTGTTTTAGTTGTAGTAACAATTGGTTTTTGTCTTTTAAATATTTTATTGAGTTGAAGAGATTCTTGATGGTTTTGATCATCTTGATGTTCCTCTTGAGAATTTTCTTCAGAATCATTAGCTTCGGAATCGGAGCCAGAATTAGAGTTTTTAGAAGTTGAGCCTAAAACATTTATAGATTTTTCCGCTTTTTGATCTTTATTTTCTTGAAGTTTTATGTTAGTAAAACTGTGTGATAGTTGATTAATGAGTTCATCAGAAAATTTTAAAGGTTTCTTTCTAACTTTATATCCCTTAGGATTTCACCCTGAAAACCTAAAGTTTGAGTCTTAATTACTTTTTAAGAAGAGGATGCTTCATGGATTTTGAAAATAGTTTCTACTTTATCTTCAATTCTATTGGTTTGTTGGCTAATAGTATGAAGGTTGATATTTGAATAATTATTTTGTTCTAAAATATGACATAAGTCTGATTTGTTAACAAAGTCAGATTTTCCTTTATCTCCTTGGATTTTTGCAACATCTTTTATGGGTACGGCTGAGGTGTCTTTATAAATGATTTGATGTAGGGGTGGATGTATAGATTCTTCAGTTCTTTGGGGAAAAGAACTGGTTGAAGCTATAATCCATGATGAACTTAATTTTGTTATCATATTTATGGATAAAACTTCAATATTATATCTTTTCTTCATGGCTAATTTAAGCCAATCAAAGAAATAAATGTTTCTTTCATTATCACACATATATTTATTCCACTTTTCTTGTAAGAAGTCTTTATGTTCTGGAGAAATATTTTTAAAGAAAGCTTTTGTCAATGGATGAGCGGCTAAATTCTTTTTTAACATTTTTTTATCAATTTCAAAACTTTCAATGACATTTATATTGAAATCAGCTTCTGAGGGATTGTATGTATCAGATGGAGAAGCTTAATAAGAAAGATAAACAAGTCCTGTAAGCCTCAAAGTTATATGAGGTGGTTCCTGTATGGAAGCTCCTACAACAGAAGGAGGATGAGAATAAGACTTTTTAAAGGGTTGATAAACGGTAGGAGTTGTATTTCGAAAATCTATTTGGAAATTTATTTCAACGCTTCCATCTTCATGTTCAATTATGTTTTCACTGTCTTGATTTTCTTTAGGTTTTTCTGGATGAGCATTTTTTAAAAGCCATTTACCGGATAAATTAATATCATTCCATTGGATGAGTTTGGGAATATTAATGTTATTTTTTAAATTGGTTTGGAATAAGGTAGTCATACCTTTTGCTTGATTTGAATAGGCTATGCCTGGAACAACTGAATTCATAAGTTTATAATAAACTCTATAAACGAGGGCGAGATTTTGATTATGAGGATTCATATCAAAACCTTTTGTCTGGATGGCTAAAGTGAGGGCTTCATGTGCACCTGGATCTGTAAGAGAAACAGAGAAATTGGGAAAACAGTTGAAGAAAGTAGGTCTATTAGCCAAACTTTATTCAACCATTCCTATTAATGAATCACTGAATTTTTTATGTCTTGTATCTTGATCATACATGAGAGCTTCTGTTCTCAGTCTAAGTCTTGTTAGAGGCTTTAGAGCAACTTGCACCATGCCAAAATGGATATAATTATATGTTTTAGCATATTCTTGTATTTCTTGGGGCTTAATTAAAGAAAGATGCTGAATATGGCTAGTAATGGATTCAGTTCGTTCATTATAACTTGATTTTAATTGAAAACTTCCCATTTTATAAACTTCATGTTTTTGAACAGTTGGAATTGTCCAGTCACAAATAACTTGATCTAAATCATCATAGCTAATTTCTTCACTATTTTTAATAGACATGGAAGATAAGGAATTTGATGATGAGGAAGAAGAAAGTACAAGCTTCTTAATAAGCATAGCCATAATTTGTATTACCGAGTTATTTTAACCAAATCCACCACGAGTATCTAATGCTTTGAGGATTTACACACCAGCAACACGCCTTAAAACACCTTCACACGGCTTAACAACGGCGATAACAATGGCTACCTCTGCGCTCCGGGCGGAATATGATTAAAATTTCTCAATAATAACAAACCCACAGCTAAGTATTAAGACTTTTGACTCTCTTACTTCTGAATCAGTAATTCCTTAAACAACAATAATAAAACACAACATAACGGAGATAAGTGAAGAAAGACTCAAAAAGCTACTTTATTGATCACAACAAAAACTGATTACAAGTGGACTTGATGACACACTCTCGGGGGCCAACTTGGCTCTAATACCAAAATGGGATGGAAGGGTGGAGGGTGTATGGGAAGAGATAGATGGACTGAATTTTTGGATTGGTTTCCAACTGTTGCCTTGACAAGCAGCTAGACATGTCTATTTATAGTATGTTCAAACTGAATTTACATTTCATTACAACATAATTTCGTCTGTTTGTACATTTCATTTACTGTATGCTGGTAAGCTACTACATGTGGCTGGATTCCATGTGTCTGGATTGAATCGTCAAGACAGTATACGTGTTACGTTTCTGTACTGGTATGGATATACATGTTATCACTAATAGAGATCCAAACTTGTTTTTATTGGATAACCTTTTTGATGCATAGTAGCAAGCCGCATTTGTTGACTTTTTCTTTTTCAAAGAACTTTTGAACCGTGGTAAGCTTCTCATCTTCATGAAAAGGGATGTCCTTGTTTTGTACTTTCTAGATAAAGACGCTTTATGGCAATGGTGGTGATGGAAATTTAGATAAGTGTACCACGTGACTACGTGGTCTTCTTATGGAAGCATTGTGATAAGGATGGAGTCATTATTTCACAAAAAAAAGCAGGTGTCAATATCGGAAGCTTTGTTCGGGCACGGATTCTTTCATTTATTCATCCTCTTTATCTTCATCTTTATCTTCATCAATCTAGTTATTATTTTGCATTTCTCCATGAAATTACTGGATTAATGCTTCACGAGACTTTTCAATAAAGTCAAAAGAAATATCTTCACAGGCATTGAGGATTTGATTTAATTCATTATGTCCAGATTTAGAAGGATGCTGTATGACTGTACTTTGTTCTACAAGGTCGTCAGCAATGCAAACTACTCGCCGACCGTCACACCAAACATATCGATATGTGCTTGCAAATTCAAGATGTCCTCTTAGATTGAGAAATCTTTGATACTGATCAGAGGCTGCATCATATTGCTGGAGACGTTCTAGGCTATATGCTCTTGTAGTAACTTCATGACATTCATACTCCCAAACTTGATGAAATTGTGATAAGAAGCTGTCTGTTTGTGACTCCAAAACTGCGAAGGGCATGGCGCACAATTGCAAGGAGCTGCTATATTAATTCAAAATCATCTCTGGATAAAGAAAATCTTTGGACTAGGCCTTGCTCGATATAATAGATGTCTATTGCATGTGATGGCAGGAACAACTTGGGAAAACCAGTTGCCCAGCTGATATATTGCGCTTTGAACATTAAGCGCTCCTTGATCTGACAAGAAAGAGTTTTTTCTCTTATCCTTGCAGCAAGATCATCTGGAAGGGTTGTGTTAACCTTTTCCAGGAGGTTGATTCTAGATGTTTTTTCATCAGCATAAGTAGATAACAGTACTCTTTGATGGATGTTATGACACATCAAAATTTGGGTTTCTAAATCCTTGATATGGGTTACAATTTTGGATAAGGTTTTTCTAGCAGTTTTTCTTTTATTGGAAAGGATAGCACTCCAATGAGCATTGATAAGTTCTTGAGAGGTGATGGATACTCCTGGATTGAAAAAACGATTGGTCATTTGTTGGGATGTTGGTCTGGAGGAAGAGCTAGATTCAAGAATAGGGGCTCTGCTTTTGCTAGAACTTGATGCCATAATGACAAAGGAACCCTGGAGAAGAATGTGAACTTAAAACTGAAATCTGAATCACATGGCAATATTTGAAATGAAGTCATCAGAGGAATGATTGATTTTATTTGAGACTTGATTTAATTATTCAAATTCTAAAATTAATTCTTTATTATTTATGACAGTTTTAAGGCTTGCAGAATCAATTTGAAAAGGCTATAACATTTATAGAAAAGGATTTCCAAGGAAAACATCATTGTTTAAATCCTTTCCTAGAAAGAAATTTGTCTTTATGTGTATTTCGTTTTTACAGACATAAACATCATTTAATTTGTATTTGATAAGGAGTTTTTTATTAGCCGTAGCTAGATTGAGTTTATTTTTTTTTAGATAATATTTTCTCTGGATTAATCCTTCCCTTATGACATTGACATCTGCGCCACGATTAAGTAAGCACAGGGTCTTAATAGAGAATTTGTTGATCTGAATTGTGACTTGGGTTTTCCATTTTTGAAATGGATTTCTGGATAAAGAATTTATGAAAAATTTTAAACTGTGATCAAAATTTTCTTGATTTTTAATGTCATTATAGTCTTCGTCATTTTCAATTTTTCCATTATTTTCTTGATAAGTTTTTAGTATGTGAAATTCAAGATTCTCAACTCTTTGTTTGAGGTCTTGAAGTTCAATTAAGTTTTGTTTTAAGAAATTTATTTCTTGCCTTTGATTATTAATTTCTTTGTGAAGGTCTGGAATTGTCAAGTGAGGAGGAACATTTTGTTCTCTTAATCTGTCTAAAACAGTTTTAATACTAAATTGTTCAGGTAAAGTATGTATTGTAGCTTTTCCTTTTTTATTGCCTTTATTTATAGTCTGGATTTTTTCAAAATATTTATTTTTTAATTCTTCATTTTTAAGATCTTTAAACTTTTCTAATACCAATTCTTCAGGAGCAGAGAGCATGTTTACGGATAAACAAGAAGAAGCGGATTCATATTGAATTTCACTATCAAATATTTTGCAATGACATGTATCAGAAGAATTGTCTGTATCTGATGTTACTGAGGATCCCTTTAAAATAGTTTTTAATTCCTTTTCGGTTTTAACCTTTAATTGTGGGCGACCAGGGGCTATATGGCCTTTTTCTTTGCAATTATAGCACTGTATTTCTTTTTGTTTTTGTTTATGGTAAGAAGAAGATGGTTTTTCTTTTATAAAAGATTTGTTTGATTCTTTATAAGGATTGCGATGAAAGGATTTTTTATGATATCTTCGTGAGGGCATATAATATCGTGGTGTTGCAAATTGTTTAGATTTTCTTTGTTGGTAATTTCTTTTTAACTTGTTCTTTTTCTTTTGGCTCGAAGGACTAATTAATGGCTCCATGCCAAATTAATAACAAAAGTCTCCAAGTTCATATTTGCTGATACCTGCTTGATTTTCAATTTGCCATTTGAGTTCGATTTCATTACACAATGAAAATCCAACTTTATTATTTTTTTGGATTAAATCTCCATATGTATACATAGCATAATTCAAATTTCCATAATTTTCAGATATTAATTCTTCTCTAACCTTTTTTGCATAAAGTTTAGGAAGACCTGATATAAATTTTTCTTTCCGGAATTCTGAATTGCTTGAATCAACTGTATAAAGTTTTGATTAGAAAACATCTTTATACCAAAGAAAATCAGATAATGTTGGGCATGATAAATTAATTAATTAAGCTTTTAATTTTTCTTCTACATTCATATAATTTCCAACAAAATGTTTAATAATATTGCTAATAAGCATATAAATGGAATCAGGGATCATTTGTCCTTGAGGGGTAATGATAGGATTTCCGGATGGATCTCTTTCTACTGCATTTAGAATAGCTTGTCTTTCTATGTCTGATAAATATTTTTCCCACCAACCATTTAATTGTCCAGTAAATCCAAGGACAACTGCATTTGCTACATGTTTGTGATCATTACCGGCAGCTATGATAGTAGAAGCATATATCATCATTTGCTGGCATACTTGGATGATTTGATATTCAGATAATCCGTCTACACTCCATTCATATATTGATGAGCTTTCAAATTTAAGACCATTTAAAGTAGCTTGTTCTTCGAATTGAAGATCAACTAGAGTCGGTCGTGGATAATAATTTCCTGTTGTAGCTGTAGTAACAATTGGTTTTTGTCTTTTAAATGTTTTATTGAGTTGAAGGGATTCTTAATGGTTTTGATCATCTTAATGTTCCTCTTGAGAATTTTCTTCAGAATCTATCAAAGCTAGAATTAGAGTTTTTCGAAGTTGAGCCTAAAACATTTATAGATTTTTCAGCTTTTTTATCTTTATTTTCTTGAAGTTTTATGTTAGTAAAACTGTGTGATAATTTGATGTAGGGGTGGATGTATAGATTCTTCAGTTCTTTGGGGAGAAGAACTGGTTGATGCTATAATCCATGATGAACTTAATTTTGTTATCATATTTATGGATAAATCTTCAATATTATATATTTTCTTCATGGCTAATTTAAGCCAATCGAAGAAATAAATGTTTCTTTCATTATCGCACATATATTTATACCACTTTTCTTTTAAGAAGTCTTTATGTTCTGGAGAAATATTTTTAAAGAAAGCTTTTGTCAAAGGATAAGCGGCTAAATTCTTTTTTAACATTTCTTTATCAATTTCAAAACTTTCAATAACATTTATATTGAAATCAACTTCTGAGGGATTGTATGTATCAGATGGAGAAGCTTGATAAGAAGGATAAACAAGTCCTGTAGGCCTCAAATTTATATGAGGTGGTTCCTCTATGGAAGCTCCTACAACAGAAGGAGGATGAGAATAAGACTTTTTAAAGGGTTGATAAACGGTTGGAGTTGTATTTCAAAAATCTGTTTGGAAAGTTATTTCAACGTTTCCATCTTCATGTTCAATTATGTTTTCAATGTCTTGATTTTCTTTAGGTTTTTCTGGTTGGGCATTTTTAAAAGCCATTTACTGGATAAATTAATATCATTCCATTGGATGAGTTTGGGAATATTAACTTTATTTCTTAAATTGGTTTGGAATAAGGTAGTCATACCTTTTGCTTGATTTGAATAGGCTATGCCTGGAACAACTGAATTCATAAGTTTATAATAGACTCTATAAACGAGGGCGAGATTTTGATTATGAGGATTCATATCAAAACCTTTTGTCTGGATAGCTAAAGTGAGGGCTTCATGTGCACCTGGATCTGTAAGAGAAACAGAGAAATTGGGAAAACAGTTGAAAAAAGTAAGGCCATTAGCCAAACTTGATTCAACCATTCCTATTAATGAATCACTGATTTTTTTATGTCTTGTATCTTGATCATACATGAGAGCTTCTGTTCTTAGTCCAAGTCTTGTTAGAGGCTTTAGAGCAACTTGCACCATGCCAAAATGGATATAATTATATGTTTTAGCATATTCTTGTATTTCTTGGGGCTTAATTAAAGAAAGATGCTGAATATGGCTAGTAATGGATTCAGTTCATTCAATAGTTTTTATTTTATAACTTGATTTTAATTGAAAACTTCCCATTTTATAAATTTCATGTTTTTGAACAGTTGGAATTGTCCAGTCACAAATAACTTGATCTAAATCATCATAGCTAATTTCTTCACTATTTTTAATAGACATGGAAGATAAGGAATTTGATGATGAGGAAGAAGAAAGTACAAGCTTCTTAATAAGCATAGCCATAATTTGTATTACCGAGTTATTTTAACCAAATCCACCACGAGTATCTAATGCTTTGAGGATTTACACACCAACAACACGCCTTAAAACACCTTCACATGGCTTAACAACGGCGATAACAATGGCTACCTCTGTGCTTCGGGAGGAATATGATTAAAATTTCTCAATAATAATAAACACACAACTAAGTATTAAGACTTTTGACTCTCTTACTTCTGAATCAACAATTCCTTAAACAGCAACAGTAAAGCATAACCAAAATAAGTGAAGAAATACTCACAAAGCAACTTATTGATAATCAAAACTGATTACAAGTGGACTTGATGACACACTCCCGGGGGCCAACTTGGCTTTGATGCCAAAATGGGACGGAAGGATGGAGGGTGTATGGGAAGAGATGGATGGACTAAAATTTTAGACTGGTTTCCAACTGTTGCCTTGACAAGCAGCTGGACATGCCTCTTTATAGTAATTTCAAACTGAATTTACATTTCATTACAACTTTATTTCAAATGTTTTTACATTTCATTTACTGTATGCTGAGAAGCCGTTGCATGTAGTGCTGCTGGCACTGGATTCCATGAGTCTGAATTAAATGGCCAAAATGGCATACGTGTTACGTTTCCGTACGATTATGGATATGCAAGTTAGCACCAGTAGTGGTTTTTGGATAACTTCATAGAGCAGGCTGCAATTGTTGACTTTTTCTTTGAATAAGAACCTTTGAACTGTGGTAAGCTTCTTATCTTCATGAGTAAGGATGTCCTTATTTTGTACTTTATAGATAAAGATGCTTTATGGTAATGGTGGTGATGGAACTTTAGATAAGGGCACCCGTGACTACGTGGTTTTCTTCTGGAAGATAAGGATGCAATAATTATTTCACTGGATAATAGGTGTCCATATCAAGGATTCTTTCATTTATGCATCATCTTTATCTTCATCTTTGTCCTCATCAGTCCAGTTATTATTCTGCATTTCTCCATGAAATAACTGGGCTAATTCTTCACGAGATTTTTCAGAAATGTCAAAAGAAATATCTTCATAGGCATTGAGGATTTGATGTAATTCATTATGTCCTGATTTAGAAGGATGCTGTATAACTGTAGTTTGTTCTGCAAGGTCGTCAGCAATGCAAACTACTCTCCGACCATCACACCTGACATATCTATATGTGCTTGCAAATTCAAGATGTCCTCTTAAATTAAGAAATCTTTGATATTGATCAGAGGCTGGATCATAATGCTGGAGACGCTCTAAGCTATATTCTCTTGTAGCAACTTCATGAGATTCATACCATTGAGGTGGATAATTAAAAAGGAGATGTTCGTGATCATTTAAAGAAGAACTGCATTTCTTGCAATTTAAATCTCCTTCTTCAAGATTCATGATGCTCCATAATTGATAAGGTTGATAAAATCGGATTTCAGATCTTTCTCCCAAGCTTGATGAAATTGTGATAAGAAGTTGTCTGTTTGTGGCTCCAAAGCTGTGAAGGGCGTGGCGCACGATTGCAGGGAGTTACTGTATTAATTCAAAATCATCTCTGGATAAAGAAAATCTTTGGACTAAGCCTTGCTCGATATAAGAAATGCCTACTGCATGTGATGGCAGGAACAACTTGGGAAAGCCAGTTGCCCAACTGATATATTGTGGTTTGAACATTAAGTGCTCCTTGATCTAGAAGGGTTGTGTTAACCTTTTCTAGGAGGTTGATTCTGGATGTTTTTTCATCAGCATAAGTGGATAACAGAGCTCTTTGATGGATGTTATGACACATTAGAATTTGGGTTTCTAAATCCTTGATATGGGTTACAATTTTGGATAAGGTTTTTCTAGTATTTTTTCTTTTATTGGAAAGGATAACACTCCAATGAGCATTGATAAGTTCTTGAGAAGTGATGGATAATCCTGGATTAAAAAAAGGAATGGTCATTTGTTGGGTTGTTGGTATGGAGGAAGAGCTAGATTCATGAAGAGGCGCTTTGCTTTTACAAGAACTTGATGCCTTAATGACAAAGGAACCCTGGAGAAGAATGTGAACTGAAAATCTAGATTACATGGCAATATTTGAAATGAAGTCATCAGAGGGATGATTTATTTTATTTAAGACTGGATTTAATTATTCAAATTCAAAAATTAATTCTTTATTATTTATGACAGTTTTAAGGCTTGTAGAATCAATTTGAAGAGGCTGTAACATTTGTCGAAAAGGATTTCCAAGGATAACATCATTGTTTAAATCCTTTCTTAAAAAGAAATTTGTCTTTATGTGTATTTCATTTTTACAGGCATAAACATCATTTAATCTGTATTTGATAAGGAGTTTTTTATTAGCCGTAGCTAGATTGAGTTTATTTTTTGTTGTTAGATAATATTTTCTCAGGATTAATCCTTCCCTTATGACATTGACATCTGAGCCATTATCAAGTATGCACAGGGTCTTAATAGAGAATTTTTTGATCTGAATTGTGACTTGGGTTTTCCTTTTTTGAAATGGATTTCTGGATAAAGAATTGATGAAAAATTCTAAACTGTCATCAAAGTTTTCTTGATTTTCAATGTCATTATAGTCTTCGTCATTTTCAATTTTTCCATTATTTTCTCGATAAGTTTTTAGTATGTGAAATTCAAGATTCTCAACTCTTTGTTTGAGGTCTTGAAGTTCAATTAAGTTTTGTTTTAAGAAATTTATTTCTTGTCTTTGATTATTAATTTCTTTATGAAGGTCAGGAATTGTCAGGTGAGGAGGAACATTTTGTTCTCGTAATCTGTCTTGTACAGTTTTACTACTAAATTGTTCAGGTAAAGTATCTATTGTAGCTTTTCCTTTTTTATTGCCTTTATTTATGGTCTGGATTTTTTCAAAATATTTATTTTTTAAGGCTTCATCTTTAAGATTTTTAAACATTTCTAATATCAATTCTTCTAGGGCAGAGAGCATGTTTAAGGATAAAGAAGAAGAGGCAGATTCATACTGAATTTTATTATCAAGTATTTTGCAATGACATGTATCAGAAGAATTGTCTGTATCTGATGTTACTGAGGATCATTTTAAAATAGTTTTTAATTCTTTTTCGGTTTTAACCTTTAATTGTGGGCAATCAGGGGCTATATGGCCTTTTTCTTTGCAATTATAGCACTGTATTTCTTTTTATTTTTGTTTATGGTAGGAAAAAGATGGTTTTTCTTTTGTAAAAGATTTGTTTGTTTCTTTATAAGGATTGCGATGAAAGGATTTTTTATGATAGCATCGTGAGGGCATATAATATCGTGGTGTTGCAAATTGTTTAGATTTTCTTAGTTGGTAATTTCTTTTTAAATTGTTCTTTTTCTTTTGGCTCGAAGGACTAATTAATGGTTCCATGCCAAATTGATAACAGAAATCACCAAGTTCATATTTACTGATTCTTTTTTTTATTTTCAATTTGCCGTTTGAGTTTGATTTCAATACACAATGAAAATCCAACATTATTAATTTTTCGGATTAAATCTCCATATGTATACAAAGCATAATTCAAATTTCCATAATTTTCAGATATTAACTCTTCTCTAACCTTTTCTGCAAAAAGTTTAGGAAGACCTGATATAAATTTTTCTTTCCAGAATTCTGAATTGCTTGAATCAATTGTATAAAGTTTTGATAAGAAAACATATTTATACCAACGAAAATCCGATAATGTTGGGCATGATAAATTAATTAATTGAGTTTTTAAGTTTTCTTCTACATTCATATAATTTCCAACAAAATGTTTAATTATATTGCTAATAAGCATATAAACGGAATCAGGGATCATTTGTCCTTGAGGGGTAATGATAGGATTTCCGGATGGATCTCTTTTTACTGCATTTAGAATAGCTTGTCTTTCAATGTCAGATAAATATTTTTCCCACCAGCCATTTAATTGTCCAGTAAATCCAAGGACAACTGCATTTGCTGCATGTTTGTGATCATTACCGGCAACTATGATAGTAGAAGCATATATCATCATTTGCTGGCATACTTGGATGATTTGATATTCAGATAATCCGTCTACACTCCATTCATATATTGATGAGCTTTCAAATTTAAGACCATTTAAAGTAGCTTGTTCTTCGAATTGAAGATCAACTGGAGTTGGTCATGGATAATAATTTTTTGTTTTAGCTGTGGTAACAATTGGTTTTTGTCTTTTAAATATTTTATTGTGTTGAAGAGATTCTTGATGGTTTTGGTCTTCTAGATGTTCCTCTTGAGAATTTTCTTCAGAATCTATGGCTTCGGAATCGGAGCCAGAATTAGAGTTTTTAGAAGTTGAGCCTAAAATATTTATAGATTTTTCCGCTTTTTGATCTTTATTTTCTTGGGGTTTTATGTTAGTAAAACTGTGTGATAGTTAATTAATGAGTTCATCAGAAAATTTTGAAGGTTTCTTTTCTAACTTTATATCCCTTAGGATTTCACCCTGAAAACCTAAAGTTTGTGTCTTAATTACTTTTTGAGAAGAGGATGCTTCATGAATTTTGAAAATAGTTTTTACTTTATCTTCATCTTCAACTCTATTGGTTTGTTGGCCAATAGTATGAAGGTTGATATTTGTATAATTATTTTATTCTAAAATATGACAAAAGTTTGATTTGTAAACAATGTCAGATTTTCCTTTATCTCCTTCGATTTTTGCAACATCTTTTATGGGTACTGCTGAGGTTTCTTTATAAATGATTTGATGTAGGGGTGGATGTATAGATTCTTTAGTTCTTTAGGGAGAAGAACTGGTTGAAGCTATAATCCATGATGAACTTATTTTTGTTATTATATTTATGAATAAATCTTCAATATTATATCTTTTCTTCATGGCTAATTTAAGCCAATCAAAGAAATAAATGTTTCTTTCATTATCATACATATATTTGTACCATTTTTCTTTTAAGAAGTCTTTATGCTCAGAAGAAATATGTTTGAAGAAAGATTTTGTCAAAGGATGAGCGACTAAATTCTTTCTAACATTTCTTTATCTACTTCAAAACTTTCGAGAACATTTATGTTAAAATCGGATTCTGAAGGATTGTATGTATGAGATGGAGAAGCTTGATAGGAGGGATAAACAAGTCCTGTAGGCCTCAAATTTATATGTGGTGGTTCCTGTATAGTTTTTATTTTATAACTTGATTTTAATTGAAAACTTCCCGTTTTATAAACTTCATGTTTTTGAACAGTTGGAATTGTCCAGTCGCAAATAACTTGATCTAAATCATCATAGCTAATTTCTTCACTATTTTTAATAGACATGGAAGATAAGGAATTTGATGATGAGGAAGAAAAAAGTACAAGTTTCTTAATAAGCTTAGCCATAATTTGTATTACCGAGTTATTTGAACCAAATCCACCACGAGTATCTAATGCTTTGAGGATTTACACACCAACAGCACGCCTTAAAATGCCTTCACACGGCTTAACAACGGCGATAACAATGGCTACCTCTGCGCTCCGGGCGGAATATGATTAAAATGTCTCAATAATAACAAACCCACAACTAAGTATTAAGACTTTTGACTCTCTTACTTCTGAATCAGCAATTCCTGAAATAACAACAGTAAAGCACAACATAACGAAAATAAGTGAAGAAATACTCACAAAACAACTTTATTGATAATCAAAACTGATTACAAGTGGGCTTGATGACACACTCCTGGGGCCAACCTGACTCTGATACCAAAATGGGACGGAAGGGTGGAGGGTGTTTGGGAAGAGATGGATGGACTGAATTTTTGGATAGGACTGGTTTCCAACTGTTGCCTTGAAAAGCAGCTGGACATGTCAATTTATAGTATGTTCAAACTGAATTAACATTTCATTACAACATAATTTCGTCTGTGTATACATTTCATTTACTGTATGCTGGTAAGCTGCTGCATGTGGCTGGATTCCATATGTTTGGATTGAATCGTCAAGACGGCATACGTGTTACGTTTCCGTAATGGTATGGATATACATGTTATCACCAGTGGAGATCCAAACTTGTTTTTATTGGATAACCTTTTTGTTGCATAGTAGCAGGCCGCATTTGTTGACTTTTTCTTTTTCAAAGAACCTTTGAACCGTGGTATGCTTCTCATCTTCATGAATAGGGATGTCCTTGTTTTGTACTTTCTAGATAAAGACGCTTTATGGCAATGGTGGTGATGGAAATTTAGATAAGTGTACCACGTGACTACGTGGTCTTCTTCCGGAAGCTTTGTGATAAGGATGGAGTCATTATTTCACTGGATAATAGTGTCAATATCGAAAGCTTTATTCCGGCACGAATTCTTTCATTTATTCATCCTCTTTATCTTCATCTTTATCTTCATCAGTCCAGTTATTATTTTGCATTTCTCTATGAAATAATTGGATTAATGCTTCACGAGACTTTTCAGTAATGTCAAAAGAAATATCTTCATAGGTATTGAGGATTTGATTTAATTCATTATGTCCAGATTTAGAAGGATGTCGTAAGACTGTTGTTTGTTCTGCAAGGTCGTCAGCAATGCAAACTACTCGCCGACCGTCACACCAAACATATCGATATGTGCTTGCAAATTCAAGATGTCCTCTTAGATTAAGAAATCTTTGATACTGATCAGAGGTTGGATCATATTGCTGGAGACGTTCTAGGCTATATGCTCTTGTAGCAACTTCATGAGATTCATACCATTGAGGTGGATAATTAAAAAGAAGATGTTCGTGATCATGTAAAGAAGAACTACATTTCATGCAAATTAAATCTCCTTCTTCAAACTGCATGATGCTCCATAATTGATAAGGCTGATAAAACCGTATTTCAGATCTTTCTCCCAAACTTGATGAAATTGTGATAAGAAGCTGTCTGTTTGTGACTCCAAGACTGCGAAGGGCATAGCGCACAATTGCAGGCAGCTGCTGTATTAATTCAAAATCATCTCTGGATAAAGAAAATCTTTGGACTAGGCCTTGCTCGATATAAGAGATGTCTACTGCATGTGATGGCAGGAACAACTTTGGAAAACCAGTTGCCCAGCTGATATATTGCGCTTTGAACATTAAGCGCTCCTTGATCTAACAAGAAAGAGTTTTTTCTCTTATCCTTGCAGCAAGATCATTTGGAAGGGTTGTGTTAACCTTTTCCAGGAGGTTGATTCAGGATGTTTTTTCATCAGTATAAGTAGATAACAGTGCTCTTTGATGGATGTTAAGACACATCAGAATTTGGGTTTCTAAATTCATGATATGGATTACAATTTTGGATAAGGTTTTTCTAGTATTTTTTCTTTTATTGGAAAGGATAGCACTCCAACGAGCATTGGTAAGTTCTTGAGAGGTGGTGGATACTCCTAGATTGAAAAAAGGAATGGTCATTTGTTGGGATGTTGGTCTGGAGGAAGAGCTGGATTCAAGTAGAAGGGCTTTGCTTTTGCTAGAACTTGATGCCATAATGACAAAGGAACCCTGGAGAAGAATGTGAACTTAAAACTGAAATCTGGATCACATGGCAATATTTGAAATGAAGTCATCAGAGGGATGATTGATTTTATTTGAGATTGGATTTAATTATTCAAATTCAAAAATTAATTCTTTATTATTTATGACAGTTTTAAGGCCGGTAGAATCAATTTGAAAAGGTTGTAACATTTGTAGAAAAGGATTTCCAAGGATAACATCATTGTTTAAATCCTTTCCTAGAAAGAAATTTGTATTTATGTGTATTTCGTTTTTACAGACATAAACTTCATTTAATTTGTATTTGATAAGGAGTTTTTTATTAGCCGTAGCTAGATTGAGTTTATTTTTTGTTTTTAGATAATATTTTCTCGAGATTAATCCTTCCCTTATGACATTGACATCTGCGCCACTATCAAGTATGCACAGGGTCTTAATAGAGAATTTTTTTATCTAAATGGTGACTTGGGTTTTCCATTTTTGAAATGGATTTCTGGATAAAGATTTATGAAATTTTTTAAACTGTGACCAAAGTTTTCTTGATTTTCAATGTCATTATAGTCTTCGTCATTTTCAATTTTTCCATTATTTTCTCGATAAGTTTTTAGTATGTGAAATTCAAGATTCTCAACTCTTTGTTTGAGGTCTTCAAGTTCAATTAAGTTTTGTTTTAAGAAATTTATTTCTTGCCTTTGATTATTAATTTCTTTATGAAGGTCTGGAACTGTCAGGTGAGGAGGAACATTTTGTTCTCTTAATCTGTCTAAAACAGTTTTAATAATAAATTGTTCAGGTAAAGTATGTATTGTAGTTTTTCCTTTTTTATTGCCTTTATTTATAGTCTGGATTTTTTTGAAATATTTATTTTTTAATTCTTCATCTTTAAAATCTTTAAACATTTCTAGTACTAATTCTTCAGGAGCAGAGAGCATGCTCATGGATAATGAAGAAGAAGCGGATTCATACTGAATTTCCCTATCAAATATTTTGCAATGACATGTATCAAAAGAATTGTCTGTATCTGATGTTACTGAGGATCCCTTTAAAATAGTTTTTAATTCTTTTTCGGTTTTAACCTTTAATTGTGGGCAATCAGGGGCTAGATGGCCTTTTTCTTTGCAATTATAGCACTATATTTCTTTTTGTTTTGGTTTATGGTAAGAAGAAGATGGTTTTTCTTTTGTAAAAGATTTGTTTGCTTCTTTATAAGGATTGCGATGAAAGGATTTTTTATGATATCTTCGTGAGGGCATATAATATTGTGGTGTTGCAAATTGTTTCGATTTTCTTTGTTGGTTATTTCTTTTTAAATTGTTCTTTTTCTTTTGGCTCGAAGGACTAATTAATGGCTCCATGCCAAATTGATAACAGAAGTCACCAAGTTCATATTTACTGCCTCTTTTTTTATTTTCAATTTGCCATTTGAGTTTGATTTCATTACACAATGAAAATCCAACATTATTAATTTTTCGGATTAAATCTACATATGTACACATAGCATAATTCAAATTTCCATAATTTTCGGATTTTAACTCTTCTCTGACCTTTTCTGCAAAAAGTTTAGGAAGACCTGATATAAATCTTTCTTTCTAGAATTCTGAATTGCTTGAATCAATTGTATAAAGTTTTGATAAGAAAACATCTTTATACCAATGAAAATCAGATAATGTTGGGCATGATAAATTAATTACTTGAGTTTTTAATTTTTCTTCTACATTCATATAATTTCTAACAAAATGTTTAATTTATATTGCTAATAAGCATATCAACAGAATCAAGGATCATTTGTCCCTGAGGGGTAATGATAGGATTTCCGGATGGATCTCTTTTTACTGCATTTAGAATAGCTTGTCTTTCTATATCTGATAAATATTTTTCCCACCAGCCATTTAATTGTCTAGTAAATCCAAGGACAACTGCATTTGCTGCATGTTTGTGATCATTACCGGCAGCTATGATAGTAGAAGCATATATCATCATTTGCTGGCAGACTTGGATGATTTGATATTCAGATAATCCGTCTACACTCCATTCATATATTGATGAGCTTTCAAATTTAAGACCATTTAAAGTAGCTTTTCTTCAAATTGAAGATCAACTGGAGTCGGTCGTGGATAATAATTTCTTGTTTTAGCTGTAGTAACAATTGGTTTTTGTCTTTTAAATATTTTACTGAGTTAAAGTGATTCTTGATGGTTTTGATCATCTTGATGTTCCTCTTGAGAATTTTCTTCAGAATCTATGGCTTTAGAATCGGAGCCAGAATTAGAGTTTTAGAAGTTGAGCCTAAAACATTTATAGATTTTTCAGCTTTTTTATCTTTATTTTCTTGAAGTTTTATGTTAGTAAAACTGTGTGATAATTGATTAATGAGTTCATCAGAAAATTTTAAAGGTTTCTTTTCTAACTTTATATCCCTTAGGATTTCACCTTGAAAACCTAAAGTTTGTGTCTTAATTACTTTTTGAGAAGAGGATGCTTCATGGATTTTGAAAATAGATTCTACTTTATCTTCAATTCTATTGGTTTGTTGACCAATAGTATGAAGGTTGATATTTGTATAATTATTTTGTTCTAGATCATGACATAAGTCTGATTTGTAACAAAAGTCAGTTTTTCCTTTATCTCCTTGGAGTTTTGCAACATCTTTTATGGGTACGACTGAGGTGTCTTTATATATAATGTGATGTAGGGGTAGATGTATAGATTCTTCAGTTCTTTGCGGAGAAGAACTGGTTGAAGCTATAATCCATGATGAACTTAATTCTGTTATCATAGTTATGGATAAATCTTCAATATTATATATTTTCTTCATGGCTAATTTAAGCCAATCGAAGAAATAAATGTTTCTTTCATTATTATACATATATTTGTACCATTTTTCTTTTAAGAAGTCTTTATGCTCAGAAGAAATATGTTTAAAGAAAGATTTTGTCAAAGGATGAGCAGCTAAATTCTTTTTTAACATTTCTTTATCTACTTCAAAACTTTCGAGAACATTTATGTTAAAATCGGATTCTGAAAGATTGTATGTATGAGATGGAGAAGCTTGATAGGAAGGATAAACATGTCCTGTAGGCCTCAAATTTATATGAGGTGGTTCCTGTATAGTTTTTATTTTATAACTTGATTTTAATTGAAAACTTCCCGTTTTATAAACTTCATGTTTTTGAACAATTGGAATTGTCCAGTCACAAATAACTTGATCTAAATCATCATAGCTAATTTCTTCACTATTTTTAATAGACATGGAAGATAAGGAATTTGATGATGAGGAAGAAAAAAGTACAAGCTTCTTAATAAGCTTAGCCATAATTTGTATTACCGAGTTATTTGAACCAAATCCACCACGAGTATCTAACGCTTTGAGGATTTACACACCAACAACACGCCTTAAAATGCCTTCACACGACTTAACAACGGTGATAACAATGGCTACCTCTGCGCTTCGGGCGGAATATGATTAAAATGTCTCAATAATAACAAACCCACAACTAAGTATTAAGACTTTTGACTCTCTTACTTCTGAATCAGCAATTCCTTAAATAACAACAGTAAAGCACAACATAACCAAAATAAGTGAAGAAATACTCACAAAGCAACTTTATTGATAATCAAAACTGATTACTGGTGGACTTGATGACACACTCCCGGGGGCCAACTTGGCTCTGATACCAAAATGGGACGGAAGGGTGGAGGGTGTATGGGAAGAGATGGATTCATGAAGAGGGGCTTTTGATGTTAGCTTTAGCCACTTTTGTTGGCTTTTGGGTACTTGTTTTTTAATGACTTCTGAAGTCAGGATGAAAAGTGCCGATAAGTCCCGAGGCAACACATGGTTGCTTTTGCCGGCATCACGTGGCCTTCGTTTCTAGCACGGGACCTTGCTTAATAAGGATGCATTGAACAACTATTCTTCAGGATGACTGTTGGAGATCTTCGTAATTGCACCAAGATACTTTGTGGGAAATTGAGTGGCATTGGACTGCATATGTCTGGAGGAAAAGAAGCTTTATTCTTGTAAGGATGCTGTCATCTCTGCATCATTTTCTGCTTCATTATTCCAGTTATTATTTCGTATTTCACCATGAAATAACTGGATTAATTCTTCACGAGAGTTTTCTGAAATGTCAAAATAAATATCTTCATAGGCATTGAGGATTTGATTTAATTTATTATGTCTCGATTTAGATGGATGCTGTATAACTGTAGTTTGTTCTGCAAGGTCGTCAGCAATACAGACTACTCTCCGATCGTCACACCAAACATATCTATATGTGCTTGCAAATTCGAGATGCCCTCTTAAATTGAGAAATAGTTGATATTGATCAGAGGCTGGATCATAATGCTAGAGACATTCGAAGCTATATTCCCTTGTAGCAACTTCATGAGATTCATACCACTACGGTGGATAATTAAACAGGAGATGTTCGTAATCATTTAAAGAGGGAATGAATTTCTTGCAAATTAAATCTCATTCTTCAAAATTCATGATGCTCCATAATTGATAAGGTTGATAAAACCGGATTTTAGATCTTTCTCCTAAACTTGATGAAATTGTGATGAGAAGTTATCTGTTTGTGACTCCAAGGCTGTGAAGGGCATGGCGCATGATTGCAGGGAGCTGCTGTATTAATTCAAAATCATTTCTGGATAAAGAAAATCTTTAGACTAAACCATGTTCGATATAGGAGATGTCAACTTCATGTGATGGTAGGAACAACTTGGGAAAGCCAGTTGCCCAGCTGATAAATTGAGCTTTGCGCATTAAGCGCTCTTTGATCTGACAAGAAATAGTTTTTTCTCTTATTCTTGTAGCAATATCATCTGGAAGGGTTGTGTTAACCAATTCCAGGAGCTTGATTCTAGATGTTTTTTCATCAGCATAAGTAGATAACAGTGCTCTTTGATGGAGGTTATGGCATATGAGAATTTGGCTTTCTAAATCCTTAATATGGTTTGCAAGTTTGGATAGGGTTTTTCTAGTATTTGTTCTTTTAACGGAAAGGATGGCACTCCAATGAGCATTGATAAGGTCTTGAGAAGTGATAGATAATCCTGGATGGAAAAATGGGATGGTCATTTGTTGGGATGTTGGTATGGAGGAAGAGCTGGATTCATGAAGAGGGGCTTTGCTTTTGCAAGAACTTGATGCCATAATGACAAAGAGACCCTGGATAAGGAGTAGAACTAAAAATCTGGATATGGGATTAAATGGCAAAATTTGAAATGAAGTCATCAGAGAGATAATTTATTTTATTTGAGACTAGATATTTGATTATTCGAATTCAAAAATTAATTCTTTATTATTTATGACAGTTTTATGGCCTGTTGAATCAATTTGAAAAGGTTGTAAAATTTGTAAAAAAGGATTTCTAAGGATTACATCATTGTTTAAATCGTTTCCGAGAAAGAAATTTATCTTGATGTGTATTTCATTTTTACAGACATAAACATCATTTAATTTGTATTTGATAAGGAGTTTTTTATTAGCCGTAGCTAGATTGAGTTTATTTTTTGTTTTTAGATAATATTTTCTTGGGATTAATCCTTCCCTTATGACATTGACATCTGCGCCACTATCAAGTAAGCACAGGGCCTTAATAGAGAATTTTTTGATCTGAATGGTGACTTGGGTTTTCCATTTTTGAAATAGATTTCTGGATAAAGAATTTATGAAAATTTTAAACTGTCGTCAAAGTTTTCTTGATTTTCAATGTCATTATAGTCTTCGTCATTTTCAATGTTTCCATTATTTTCTTGATAAGTTTTTAGTATGTGAAATTCAAGATTCTCAACTCTTTGTTTGAGGTCGTGAAGTTCAATTAAGTTTTGTTTTAAGAAATTTATTTCTTGCCTTTGATTATTAATTTCTTTATGAAGGTCTGGAACTGTCAGGTGAGGAGGAACATTTTGTTCTCTAATCTGTCGAGTACAGTTTTAATGCTAAATTGTTCAGGGAGAGTATGTATGGTAGCTTTTCCTTTTTATTGCCTTCATTTATGGCCTGGATTTTTTCAAAATATTTATTTTTTAAGTCTTCATCTTTAAGATCTTTAAACATTTCTAATACCAATTCTTCTGGGGCAGAGAGCATGTTTAAGGATAAAGAAGAAAAGGCAGATTCATACTGAATTTCACTATCAAAGATTTTGTAATGACATGTATCAGAAGAATTATCTGTATCTGATGTTACTGAGGATCCTTTTAAAATAGTTTTCAATTCTTTTTCGCTATTAACTTTTAATTGTGGGCAATCAGGGGCTATATAGCCTTTTTCTTTGCAATTATAGCACTACATTTCTTTTTGTTTTTGTTTATGGTAAGAAGATGGTGGTTTTTCGTTTGTAAAAGATTTGTTTGTTTCTTTATAAGGATAGTGATGAAAGGATTTTTTATGATATCTTTGTGAGGGCATATAATATCGTGGTGTTGCAAATTGTTTAGATTTTCTTAGTTGGTAATTTCTTTTTAAATTGTTCTTTTTCTTTTGGCTCGAAGGAGTAATTAATGTCTCCATGCCAAATTGATAACAAAAGTCTCCATGTTCATATTTGCTGATACTTTTTTTATTTTCAATTTGCCGTTTGAGTTTGATTTCATTACACACTGAAAATCCAACTTTATTAATTTTTTGGATTAAATCTCCATATGTATACATAGCATAATTCAAATTTCCATAATTTTTGGATATTAATTCTTCTCTAACCTTTTCTGCAAAAAGTTTAGGAAGACCTGATATAAATTTTTCTTTCTAGAATTTTGAATTGCTTAAATTAATTGTATATAGTTTTGATAAGAAAACATCTTTATACCAATGAAAATCAGACAATGTTAGGCATGATAAATTAATTAATTGAGTTTTTAATTTTTCTTCTACATTCATATAATTTCCAACAAAATCTTTAATTATATTGCTAATAAACATATAAACGGAATCGGAGATCATTTGTCCTTGAGGGGTAATGACAGGATTTCCAGATAGATCTCTTTTTACTGCATTTAGAATGGCTTGTCTTTCTATGTATGATAAATATTTTTCCCACCAGCCATTTAATTGTCCAGTAAATCCAAGGACAACTGCATTTGCTGCATGTTTGTTATCATTACCGGCAGCTATGATAGTAGAAGCATATATCATCATTTGCTGGCATATTTGGATGATTTGATATTCAGATAATCCGTCTACACTCCATTCATATATTGATGAGCTTTCAAATTTAAGACCATTTAAAGTAGCTTGTTCTTCGAATTGAAGATCAACTGGAGTTGGTCGTAGATAATAATTTCTTATTTTAGCTGTAGTAACAATTGGTTTTTGTCTTTTAAATATTTTATTGAGTTGTAGAGAGTCTTGATGGTTTTGATCATCCTGATGTTCCTCTTGAGAATTTTCTTCAGAGTCTATGGCTTCGGAATCAGAGCCAGAATTAGAATTTTTAGAAGTTGAGCCTAAAACATTTATAGATTTTTCAGCTTTTTTATCTTTATTTTCTTGAAGTTTTATGTTAGAAAAACTGTGTGATAATTGATTAATGAGTTCATCAGAAAATTTTAAAGGTTTCTTTTCTAACTTTATATCCCTTAGGATTTCACCCTGAAAACCTAAAGTTTGTGTCTTAATAACATTTTGAGAAGAGGATGCTTCATGGATTTTGAAAATAGATTCTACTTTATCTTCAATTCTATTGGTTTGTTGCCCAATAGTATGAAGGTTGATATTTGTATAATTATTTTGTTCTAGAACATGACATAAGTCTGATTTGTAAACAAAGTCAGATTTTCTTGTATCTCCATCGATTTTTGCAGCATCTTTTATGGGTGCAGTTGAGGCGTCTTTATAAATAATTTGATGTAGGGGTGGATATAGAGATTCTTCAGTTCTTTGGGGACAAGAACTGGTTGAAGCTATAATCCACGATGAACTTAATTTTGTTATCATATTTATGGATAAATCTTCAATTTTATATCTTTTCTTCATGGCTAATTTAAGCCAATCAAAGAAATAAATGTTTCTTTCATTATCGCACATATATTTATACCACTTTTCTTTTAAGAAGTCTTTATGTTCTGGAGAAATATTTTTAAAGAAAGCTTTTATCAAAGGATGAGCGGCTAAATTCTTTTTTAACATTTCTTTATCAATTTCAAAACTTTCAATAACATTTATATTGAAATCAGCTTCTGAGGGATTGTATGTATGAGATGGAGAAGCTTGATAAGAAGGATAAACAAGTCCTGTAGGCCTGAAATTTATATGAGGTGGTTCCTGTATGGAAGCTCCTACAACAGAAGGAGGATGAGAATTAGACTTTTTAGAGGGTTGATAAACGGTAGGAGTTGTATTTCGAAAATCTGTTTGGAAATTTATTTCAACGCTTCCATCTTCATGTTCAATTATGTTTTCAATGTCTTGATTTTCTTTAGGTTTTTCTGGTTGAGCATTTTTTAAAAGCCATTTACCGGATAAATTAATATCATTCCATTGGATGCGTTTGGGAATATTAACTTTATTTTTTAAATTGGTTTGGAATAAGGCAGTCATACCTTTTGCTTGATTTGAATAGGCTATGCCTGGAACAACTGAATTCATAAGTTTATAATAAACTCTATAAACGAGGGCGAGATTTTGATTTTGAGGATTCATATCAAAACCTTTTGTCTGGATGGCTAAAGTGAGGGCTTCATGTGCACCTAGATCTATAAGAGAAACAGAGAAATTGGGAAAATAGTTAAAGAAAATAGGGCCATTAGCCAAACTTGATTCAACCATTCCTATTAATGAATCACTGAATTTTTTATGTCTTGTATCTTGAACATACATGAGAGCTTCTGTTCTCAGTCCAAGTCTTGTTAGAAGCTTTAGAGCAACTTGCACCAAGCCAAAATGGATATAATTATATGTTTTAGCATATTCTTGTATTTCTTGGGGCTTAATTAAAGAAAGATGCTGAATATGGCTAGTAACGGATTCAGTTCGTTCAATAGTTTTATTTTATAACTTGATTTTAATTGAAAACTTCCCATTTTATAAACTTCATGTTTTTGAACAGTTGGAATTGTCCAGTCACAAATAACTTGATCTAAATCATCATAGCTAATTTCTTCTCTATTTTTAATAAACATGGAAGATAAGGAATTTGATGATGAGGAAAAACAAAGTACAAGCTTCTTAATAAGCTTAGCCATAATTTGTATTACCGAGCTATTTTAACCAAATCCACCACAAGTATCTAACGCTTTGAGGATTTACACACCAACAACACACCTTAAAATCCTTCACACGGCTTAACAACGCCGATAACAATGGCTACCTCTGCGCTCCGGGCGGAATATGATTAAAATCTCTCAATAATAACAAACACACTACTAAGTATTAAGACTTTCGACTCTCGTACTTCTGAATCAGCAATTCCTCAAACAGCAACAGTAAAGAATAACCAAAATAAGTGAAGAAATACTCACAAAGCAACTTTATTGATAATCAAAACTGATTATAAGTGGACTTGATGACACACTCCCAGGGGCCAACTTGGCTCTGATACCAAAATGGGACGGACGAGTGGATGGTGTATGGGAAGAGATGGACTGGATTTTGGATAGGACTGGTTTCCAACTGTTGTCTTGACAAGCTGCTGGACATGCCTCTTTATAGTAATTTCAAACTTAATTTACATTTCATTACAACTTTATTTCAAATGTGTTTACATTTCATTTACTGTATGCTGAGAAGCTGCTGCATGTAGTGTTGCTGGCGCTAGATTCCATGAGTTTGAATTGAAGCGGAAAGATGGCATACGTGTTAGGTTTCCGTACGGTTATGGATATGCATGTTAGCACTAGTAGTGGTTATTGGATAACTTCATAAAGCAAGCCGTAATTGTTGACTTTTTCTTTGAATAAGAGCCTTTGAACCGTGGTAAGCTTCTTATCTTCATGAATAAGGATGTCCTTGTTTTGTACTTTATAGATAAAGACGCTTTATGGCAATGGTGGTGATGGAACTTTAGATACGTGCGCCACATGGTCTTCTTCTAGAAGATAAGGATGCAGTAATTATTTTACTGGAAGATAAGGATGTACTAATTATTTCACTGAATAACAGGTGTCAATATCGGAAGCTTGATGCGGGCAAGGATTCTTTCATTTATTCATCATCTTTATATTCATCTTTGTCTTCATCATCAGTCTAGTTATTATTCTACATTTCTCCATGAAATAACTGGGCTAATTCTTCACGAGATTTTTCAGAAATGTCAAAAGAAATATCTTCATAGGCATTGAGAATTTGATGTAATTCATTATGTCCAGATTTAGAAGGATGCCGTATAACTGTAGTTTGTTCTGCAAGGTCGTCAGCAATGCAAACTACTCGCCGACCATCACACCAAACATATCTATATGTGCTTGCAAATTCGAGATGTCCTCCTAAATTGAGAAATCTTTGATATTGATCAGAGGTTGGATCATAATGCTGGAGACGCTCTAAGCTATATTCTCTTGTAGCAACTTCATGAGATTCATACCATTGAGGTGGATAATTAAAAAGGAGATGTTCGTGATCATTTAAAGAAGAACTACATTTCTTGCAAATTAAATCTCCTTCTTCAAGATTCATGATGCTCCATAATTGATAAAATTCATAAAACCGGATTTCAGATCTTTCTCCCAAGCTTGATGAAATTGTGATAAGAAGTCGTCTGTTTCTGGCTCCAAGGCTGCGACGGGCGTGGCGCACGATTGCAGGGAGCTGCTGTATTAATTCAAAATCATCTCTGGATAAAGAAAATCTTTGGACTAAGCCTTGCTCGATATAAGAGATGTCTACTGCATGTCATGGCAAGAATGACTTGGGAAAGCCAGTTGCCCAGCTGATATATTGCGCTTTGAACATTATGTGCTCCTTGATCTGACAAGAAAGAGTTTTTTCTCTTATTCTTTCAGCAATATCATCTGGAAGGGTTGTGTTAACCCTTTCCAGGAGGTTGATTCTGGATGTTTTTTCATCAACATAAGTAGATAACAGTGCTCTTTGATGGATGTTACGACACATTAGAATTTGGGTTTCTAAATCCTTGATATGGGTTACAATTTTGGATAAGGTTTTTCTAGTATTTTTTTTTATTGGAAAGGATAGCATACCAATGAGCATGGATAAGTTCTTGAGAAGTGATGGATAATCCTGGATTGAAAAAAGGAATGGTCATTTGTTGGGATGTTGGTATGGAGGAAGAGCTGGATTCATGAAGAGGCGCTTTGCTTTTGCTAGAAGTTGATGCCATAATGACAAAGGAACCCTGGAGAAGAATGTTAACTGAAAATCTGGATTACATGGCAATATTTGAAATGAAGTCATCGGAGGGATGATTTATTTTATTTGAGACTGGATTTAATTATTCAAATTTTAATTATTCAAATTCAAAAATTAATTCTTTATTATTTATGATAGTTTTAAGGCCTGTAGAATCAATTTGAAAAGTCTGTAACATTTGTAGAAAAGGATTTCCAAGGATAAAATCATTGTTTAAATCCTTTCCTAGAAAGAAATTTGTCTTGATGTGTATTTCATTTTTACAGACATAAACATCATTTAATTTGTATTTGATAAGGAGTTTTTTATTAGCCGTAGCTAGATTGAGTTTATTTTTTGTTTTTAGATAATATTTTCTTGGGATTAATCCTTCCCTTATGACATTGACATCTGCGCCACTATCAAGTAAGCACAGGGTCTTAATAGAAAATTTTTTGATCTGAATTGTGACTTGGGTTTTCCATTTTTGAAATGGATTTCTAGATAAAGAATTGATGAAATTTTTTAAACTGTCATCAAAGTTTTCTTGATTTTCAATGTCATTATAGTCTTCGTCATTTTCAGTTTTTCCATTATTTTCTTGATAAGTTTTTAGTATGTGAAATTCAAGATTCTCAACTCTTTGTTTGAGGTCTTGAATTTCAATTAAGTTTTGTTTTAGAAATTTATTTCTTGCCTTTGATTATTAATTTCTTTATGAAGGTCTGGAGTTGTCAGCTGAGGAGGAACATTTTGTTCTCTTAATCTGTCTAAAACAGTTTTAATACTAAATGGTTCAGGTACAGTATGTATTGTAGCTTTTCCATTTTTATTGCCTTCATTTATAATATGGATTTTTTCAAAATATTTATTTTTTAATTCTTCATCTTTAAGATCTTTAAACATTTCTAATACCAATTCTTCTGGGGCAGAGAGCATGTTTAAGGATAAAGAAGAAGAGGCAGATTCATATTGAGTTTCACTATCAAATATTTTGCAATGACATGTATCAGAAGAATTGTCTGTATCTGATGTTACTGAGGATCCTTTTAAAATAATTTTTAATTCCTTTTCGGTTTTAATGTTTAATTGTGGGCAATCAGGGGCTATACGGCCTTTTTCTTTGCAATTATAGAACAGTATTTCCTTTTGTTTTCGTTTATGGTAAGAAAACATCTTTATACTAATGAAAATCAGATAATGTTGGGCAGGATAAATTAATTAATTGAGTTTTTAATTTTTCTTCTACATTCATATAATTTCCAACAAAATGTTTAATTATATTGCTAATAAGCATATAAACGGAATTAGGGATCATTTGTCCTTGAGGCGTAATGATAGGATTTCCGGATGGATCTCTTTTTACTACATTTAGAATAGCTTGTCTTTCTATGTCTGATCAATATTTTTCCCACCTGCCATTTAATTGTCCAGTAAATCCAAGGACAACTGCATTTGCTGCATGCTTGTTATCATTACCGGCAGCTATGATAGTAGAAGCATATATCATCTTTTGCTGGCATACTTGGATAATTTGATATTCAGATAATCCGTCTACACTCCATTCATATATTGATGAGCTTTCAAATTTAAGACCATTTAAAGTAGCTTGTTCTTCAAATTGAAGATCAACTGGAGTTGGTCGTGGATAATAATTTCTTGTTTTAGTTGTAGTAACAATTGGTTTTTGTCTTTTAAATATTTTATTGAGTTGAAGGGATTCTTGATGGTTTTGATCATCTTGATGTTCCTCTTGAGAATTTTCTTCAGAATCTATGGCTTCGGAATCAGAGCCAGAATTAGAGTTTTTAGAACTTGAGCCTAAAACATTTATAGATTTTTTAGCTTTTTGATCTTTATTTTCTTGAAGTTTTATGTTAATAAAACTGTGTGAGAATTGATTAATGAGTTCATCAAAAAATTTTAAAGGTTTCTTTTCTAACTTTATATCCCTTAGGATTTCACCCTGAAAACCTAAAGTTTGTGTCTTAATTACTTTTGAGAAGAGGATGCTTCATGGATTTTGAAAATAGATTCTACTTTATCTTCAATTCTATTGGTTTGTTGACCAATAGTATGAAGGTTGATATTTGTATAATTATTTTGTTCTAGAACATGACATAAGTCTGATTTGTAAACAAAGTCAGATTTTCCTTTATCTCCTTGGATTCTTGCAACATCTTTTATGGGTACGGCTGAGGTGTCTTTATAAATAATTTGATGTAGGGGTGGATGTATAGATTCTTCAGTTCTTTGGGGAGAAGAACTGGTTGAAGCTATAATCCATAATGAACTTAATTTTGTTATCATATTTATGGATAAATCTTCAATATTATATCTTTTCTTCATGGCTAATTTAAGCCAATCAAAGAAATAAATGTTTCTTTCATTATCGCACATATATTTATACCACTTTTCTTTTAAGAAGTCTTTATGTTCTGGAGAAATATTTTTAAAGAAAGCTTTTGTCAAAGGATGAGCGGCTAAATTCTTTTTTAGCATTTCTTTATCAATTTCAAAACTTTCAATAACATTTATATTGAAATCAGCTTCTGAGGGATTGTATGTATGAGATGGAGAAGCTTGATAAGAAGGATAAACAAGTCCTGTAGGCCTGAAATTTATATGAGGTGATTCCTGTATGGAAGCTCCTACAACAGAAGGAGGATGAGAATAAGACTTTTTAGAGGGTTGATAAACGGTAGGAGTTGTATTTCGAAAATCTATTTGGAAATTTATTTCAACGCTTCCATCTTCATGTTCAATTATGTTTTCAATGTCTTGATTTTCTTTAGGTTTTTCTGGTTGAGCATTTTTTAAAAGCCATTTACCGGATAAATTAATATCATTCCATTGGATGCGTTTGGGAATATTAACTTTATTTTTTAAATTGGTTTGGAATAAGGTAGTCATACCTTTTGCTTGATTTGAATAGGCTATGCCTGGAACAACTGAATTCATAAATTTATAATAAACTCTATAAACGAGGGCGAGATTTTGATTATGAGGATTCATATCAAAACCTTTTGTCTGGATGACTAGAGTGAGGGCTTCATGTGCACCTAGATCTATAAGAGAAACAAAGAAATTGGGAAAATAGTTAAAGAAAATAGGGCCATTAGCCAAACTTGATTCAACCATTCCTATTAATGAATCACTGAATTTTTTATGTCTTGTATCTTGAACATACATGAGAGCTTCTGTTCTCAGTCCAAGTCTTGTTAGAAGCTTTAGAGCAACTTGCACCAAGCCAAAATGGATATAATTATATGTTTTAGCATATTCTTGTATTTCTTGGGGCTTAATTAAAGAAAGATGCTGAATATGGCTAGTAACGGATTCAATTCGTTCAATAGTTTTTATTTTATAACTTGATTTTAATTAAAAACTTCCCATTTTATAAACTTCATGTTTTTGAACAGTTGGAATTGTCCAGTCACAAATAACTTGATCTAAATCATCATAGCTAATTTCTTCACTATTTTTAATAGACATGGAAGATAAGGAATTTGATGATGAGGAAGAAGAAAGTACAAGCTTCTTAATAAGCTTAGCCATAATTTGTATTACCGAGTTATTTTAAACAAATCCACCACAAGTATCTAATGCTTTGAGGATTTACACACCAGCAACACGCCTTAAAACACCTTCACACGGCTTAATAACGGCGATAGCAATGGCTACCTCTGCGCTTCGGGCGGAATATGATTAAAATTTCTCAATAATAACAATTATTATTATTAATAACAATTAAAATTGCCCACAATTAAAGGTTAAAACCGAAAAAGAATTAAAAACTATTTTAAAAGGATCCTCAGTAACTTCAGATACAGACAATTCTTCTGATACATGTCATTGCAAAATATTTGATGGTGAAATTTAGTATGAATCTACCTTTTCTTCTTTATCCTTAAACATGCTCTCTGCCCCAGAAGAATTGGTATTAGAAATTTTTAAAGATCTTAAAGATGAAGAATTAAAAAATAAATATTTCGAAAAAATCCAGACTATAAATGAAGGCAATAAAAAAGGAAAAGGTACAATACATACTTTACCTGAACAATTTAGTATTAAAACCATTTTAGACAGATTAAGAGAACAAAATGTTCCTCCTCACCTGACAATTCCAGACTTTCATAAAGAAATTGATAATCAAAGGTAAGAAATAAATTTCTCAAAACAAAACTTAATTGAACTTCAAGACCTCAAACAAAGAGTTGAGAATCTTGAATTTCACATACTAAAAACTTATTAAGAAAATAATGGAAAAATTGAAAATGACGAAGATTATAATGACATTGAAAATCAAGAAAACTTTGATGACACTTTAAAAATTTTCATAAATTCTTTATCCAGAAATCCATTTCAAAAATGGAAAACCCAAGTCACAATTCAGATCAAAAAATTCTCTATTAAGACCCTGTGCTTACTTGATAGTGGCGCAGATGTCGATGTCATAAGGGAAGGATTAATCCCGAGAAAATATTATCTGAAAACAAAAAGTAAACTCAATCTAGCTACGACTAATAAAAAATTCCTTATCAAATATAAATTAAATGATGTTTATGTCTGTAAAAATGAAATACACGTAAAGACAAATTTCTTTCTAGGAAAGGATTTAAACAATGATGTTATCCTTGGAAATCCTTTTCTACAAATGTTACAGCCTTTTCAAATTGATTCTACAGGCCTTAAAACTATCATAAATAATAAAGAATTAATTTTTAAATTTGAATAATTAAATCCAGTCTCAAATAAAATACATCATCCCTATGATGACTTCATTTCAAATTTTGCCATGTAATCCAAATTTTCAGTTTTAGTTCACATTCTTATCCAGGGTTCCTTTGTCATTATGGCATCAAGCTCTAGCAAAAGCAAAGCCCCTCTTCTTAAATCCAGCTTTTCCTCCAGACCAACATCCCAACAAATGACCATTCCTTTTTTCAATCCAGGAGTATCCATCACCTCTCAAGAACTTATCAATGCTCATTGGAGTGCTATCCTTTCCAATAAAAGAAAAAATATTAGAAAAACCTTATCCAAAATTGTAGCCCATATCAAGGATTTAGAAACCCAAATTTTGATGTGTCATAACATCCATCAAAGAGCACTGTTATCTACTTATGCTGATGAAAAAACATCTAGAATCAACCTCCTAGAAAAGGTTAACACAACCCTTCCGGATGATCTTGCTGCAAGGAAAAGAGAAAAAACTCTTTCGTGTTAGATCAAGGAGCGCTTAATGTTCAAAGTGCAATATATCAGCTGGGCAACTGGTTTTCCGAAGTTGTTCCTGCCATCACATGCAGTAAACATATCTTATATCGAGCAAGGCCTAGTCCAAAGATTTTCTTTATCCAGAGATGATTTTGAATTAATACAGCAACTCCCTGCAATTGTGCGCCATGCCCTTCGCAGTCTTGGTGTCGCAAACAGGCAGCTTCTTATCACAATTTCATCAAGTTTGGGAGAAAGATCTGAAATACGGTTTTATCAGCCTTATCAATTATGGAGCATCATGCAGTTTGAAGAAGGAGATTTAATTTGCAAGAAATGCAGTTCTTCTTTACATGATCACGAACATCTTCTTTTTAATTATCCACCACAATGGTATGAATCTCATGAAGTTGCTACAAGAGCATATAGCCTAGAACGTCTCCAGCAATATGATCCAGCCTCTGATCAGTATCAAAGATTTCTCAATCTAAGAGGACATCTTGAATTCGCAAGCACATATCGATATGTTTGGTGTGACAGTCGGCGAGTAGTTTGTATTGCTGACGACCTTGCAGAACAAACTACAGTCATACAGCATCCTTCTAAATCTGGACATAATGAATTAAATCAAATCCTCAATGCCTATGAAGATATTTCTTTTGACATTTCTGAAAAGTTTCATGAAGCATTAATCTAGTAATTTCATGGAGAAATGCAAAATAATAACTGGACTAATGAAGATAAAGATGAAGATAAAGAGGATGAATAAATGAAAGAATCCGTGCCCGAATAAAGCTTCCGATATTGACACCTGTTATCCTATGAAATAACTACTGCATGCTTATCACAAAGCTTCCAGAACAAGACCACGTAGTCACGTGGTGCACTTATCTAAATTTCCATCACCACCATTCCCATAAAGCGTCTTTATCTAGAAAGTACGAAACAAGGACATCCCTATTTATGAAGATGAGAAGCTTACCACGGTTCAAAGGTTCCTTGAAAAAGAAAAAGTCAACAAATGCGGCTTGCTACTATGCATCAAAAAGGTTCTCCAATAAAAACAAGTTTGGATCTCTACTGGTGCTACAATGTATATCCATACCAGTACGGAAACGTAACACATATACCGTCTTGACGATTCAATCCAGACACCTGGAATCCAGCAATAATACCACATGCAGCAGCTTACCAGCATACAGTAAATGAAATGTATACACAGACGAAATTATGTTGTAATGAAATGTAAATTCAGTTTGAACATACTATAAATAGACATGTCCAGCAGCTTGTCAAGGCAACAGTTGGAAACCAGTCCAAAAATTCAGTCCATCCATCTCTTCCCATACACCCTCCACCCTTCCGTCCCATTTTGGTATCAGAGCCAAGTTGGCCCTCGGGAGTGTGTCATCAAGTCCACTTGTAATCAGTCTTTATTGTTATCAATAAAGTATCTTTGTGAGTATTTCTTCACTTATCTTTGTTATGTTGTGCTTTATTGTTGTTGTTTAAGGAATTGCTAATTCCGAAGTAAGAGAGTCAAAAGTCTTAATACTTAATTGTGTGTTTGTTATTATTGAGAAATTTTAATCATATTCCGCCCGAAGCGCAGAGGTAGCCATTGCTATCGCCGTTATTAAGCCGTGTGAAGGTGTTTTAAGGCGTGTTGCTGGTGTGTAAATCCTCAAAGCATTAGATACTTGTGGTGGATTTGGTTAAAATAACTCGGTAATACAAATTATGGCTAAGCTTATTAAGAAGCTTGTACTTTCTTCTTCCTCATCATCAAATTCCTTATCTTCCATGTCTATTAAAAATAGTGAAGAAATTAGCTATGATGATTTAGATCAAGTTATTTGTGACTGGACAATTCCAACTGTTCAAAAACATGAAGTTTATAAAATGGGAAGTTTTTAATTAAAATCAAGTTATAAAATAAAAACTATTGAACGAATTGAATCCGTTACTAGCCATATTCAGCATCTTTCTTTAATTAAGCTTCATGAAATAAAAGAATATGAGAAGACATATAATTATATACATTTTGGCTTGGTGCAAGTTGCTTTAAAGCCTTTAACAAGACTTGGACTGAGAACAGAAGGTCTCATGTATTTTCAAGATACAAGACATAAAAAATTCAGTGATTCATTAATATGAATGGTTGAATCAAGTTTGGCTAATGGCCCTACTTTCTTCAACTGTTTTCTCAATTTATCTATTTCTCTCATAGATCCAGGTGCACATGAAGCCCTCACTTTAGCCATCCAGACAAAAGGTTTTGATATGAATCCTTATAATCAAAATCTCACCCTCGTTTATAGAGTTTATTATAAACTCATTAAATTCAGTTGTTATAGGCATAGACTATTCTAATCAAGCCAGAGGTATGACTACCTTATTCCAAACCAATTTAAAAAATAAAGTTAATATTCCCAAACTCATCCAATGGAATGATATTAATTTATCCGGTAAATGGCTTTTAGAAAATGCTCAACCAAAAAAAACTAAAGAAAATCAAGACATTGAAAACATAATTGAACATGAAGATGGAAGCGTTGAAATAAATTTCCAAACAGATTTTCAAAATATAACTCCTACAGTTTATCAACCCTCTAAAAAGTCTTATTTTCATCCTCCTTCTGTTGTAGGAGCTTCCATACATGAACCACCTCATATAAATTTAAGGCCTACAGGACTTGTTTATCCTTCTTAACAAGCTTCTCCATCTCATACATACAATCCCTCAGAAGCAGATTTCAATATAAATGTTATTGAAAATTTTGAAATTGATAAAGAAATGTTGAAAAAGAATTTAGCTGCTCATCCTTTGACAAAAGCTTTCTTTAAAAATATTTCTCCAGAGCATAAAGACTTCTTAAAAGAAAAGTGGTATAAATATATGTGTGATAATGAAAGAAACATTTATTTCTTTGATTGGCTTAAATTAGCCATGAAGAAAAGATATAATATTGAAGATTTATCCATAAATATGATAACAAAATTAAGTTCATCACGGATTATAGCTTCAACCAGTTCTTCTCCTCAAAGAGCAGAAGAATCTATACATCCTCCTCTACATCAAATTCTTTATAAGGATACTTCAGCCGTACCCATAAAAGATGTGGCAAGAATCCAAGGAGATAAAGGCAAATCTGACTTTGTTTACAAATCAGACTTATGTCATGTTTTAGAACAAAATAATTATACAAATATCAACCTTCATACAATTGGCCAACAAACCAATAGAATTGAAGATAAAGTAGAAACTATCTTTAAAATTCATGAAGCATCCTCTTCACAAAAAGTAATTAAGACACAAACTTTAGGTTTTCAAGGTGAAATCCTATGGGATATAAAGTTAGAAAAGAAACCTTTAAAATTTTCTGATGAACTCATTAATCAGTTATCTCATAGTTTTACTAACATAAAACTACAAGAAAATAAAGATCAAAAAGCTGAAAAATCTATAAATGTTTTAGGCTCAATTTCTAAAAATTCTAATTTTGGCTCTGATTCCGAAGCTTTAGATTCTGAAGAAAATTCTCAAGAGGAACATCAAGATGATCAAAACCATCAAGACTCTCTACAACTCAATAAAATATTTAAAAGACAAAAACCAATTGTTACTACAGCTAAAACAAGAAATTATTATCCACGACCAACTCCAGTTGATCTTCAATTCGAAGAACAAGATACTTTAAATGGTCTTAATTTTGAAAGCTCATCAATATATGAATGAAGTGTAGACGGATTATCTGAATATCAAATCATACAAGTATGCCAGTGATCGTGAGTTCCAAGTGCAGAACCGCGATGTATTAATAAAACTGGTGAGACCAGGTCGATCCTCAGGGAGCAATGTCTTTAAGGTATTTTCAACTTGTAACCCGTCTTAAATAAAAATCTAAAACTAGCCTAATTTAAAATCTAACAAATACAAGTGTCCTACTAACCAAAATTAAATTAATTACAAACCAATGAAAGAAACTTTCCTAAATCTAAAAACCTAAAATAAAACTAAAATTACTGCAAAACTAAAACACAAGTTAGAACTTCCAAAAAAAAAACTAAAATTAGAAACTAACTAAACTAAACAATGCTAGAAACAAAATAAAAAAAATTCGAAACTTTCCTAGGTTAGAATTTCCAAAACTAGAAAACTTTTAAATTTAAAATCTTTAAGTAAAACAATTTTAGAAAGATATTTTAATTATGAAAATTAACTAAAACAACACGAAAGTCAAAGGCGGTAAACAACTGAAGTCAAAGGCGGTAATAACAAGAAGTCAAAGGCGGTAGATTGCTCTTTCAATTTCTTATCTTAATTTGGGCTAAAATAGATCAGCAGTGTTGTTTCAAGGTCTTATTCTTCATCTTAGGTCATCATTCTAAGTGAGAATAACAAATTTCCATTCTATGTAGAAATAAATTTCAGAATTGGCCTCTAGTTTTTTTTCACTCAAACCTCTTTAACTCCATCTTGCATTGCCTCCAAACATACAATGTATCCAAAGAGACAAAGTATATTAAAAAGGTTACTAAGATGGGTTCCTAGTTGTGATTCCAATTATATCCCAATATTTAAACAAGAACAAAAATTAACCCAATCACAAACAAGACTAAAATTATGAACACCACAAAATCAAAGATAAGAAAAATTGAAAAGAAACAAACTTTACTAGCATGAAATTGTTTTACAAAAGATTGGAAATAAAAAGCAAACAATTACATACTAGGATGGATAAGAATTCCTCTTTCTAGTTGACACTTCAAGGTTGGTGGTGTGGCTTTAGGGCTAAGCCTCCTTGATGACTTGAGATGTAGAGACAGGAGAGGGAGAGATGGATGAAGAAATCTAGAGGTGGGAGGTGGGTAATTCTTCCATGAAGAATATGGGAGAAGGGTGCCCTATTTATACTTTTTCAAGTCCTACTCCTTCTCAAACTTTAAAAATCTTAAAAATAATAAAAAATAAAAGAAAAAAAGGGCTCCAACCAATGCTTTGGACGTGCAATATCCTTGGGGATTTTTTTTCTTTTTATTTTTCTCTTCTTTCCTTGCTTGTTTTGTCCAGAAATCCCTCTTGGATGCTTCTTTCCTTCTTTGTCATTGCCACCTTGCATTGAGATCTTTTGAGAGATGAAATAGGGATAAGAATCCTCTCTTAGAATCAAACTTGGCCTACATGAGGTATAGAACTTCCCCTTTTATCCCTTTGCATCGTCAACTTTCCTTTTTTGGAAAGTTCTCCATGTTGGCTCCTAACTTGAAGAGATCTTCTAGATAATTCTCCTTGATTTTTTCCTTTACTTTTTCAATCAAAATCTGATCCAAAATCTCTTTTGGACGTGGAGTAGCTTGCTTGGATATTTTTTTTTGCATTTTTTTTTCAATTAAATCTTCTCCTTCTCCAAAAAGAACTCCTATGTGGCTTTCCTTGTCCATCTTTAATGAGATATTCTTTAAATTCTCTTCAAAATCTCTTGAAAATGTGCAACAAATAAATGGACCCCATCTTGGATGTTTTACAAGTGTGCCCCACACATGTGCATGTGTGTGTGGGACCATGAAGCCGACTTTTTACAATTTTCTTCCAATTTCCTTTTCACTTCAATTCTGCTCTCTTTTTTCTTGAAAATCAATTCCTTCCCTCAATTCTTTACAAATGGGACCCATATAATCAATTTCCTACAAAACAGATGTGAATTCATGTGAAAAGACAATTTTACCCCTAACATGACATATGCATGACTATGGGCCCATTTCTCATGAAATGATAATAAATATGTACATCATTCTTCATGATTTTGTATGAATGAACTAATGATGAAGAGAATTCAATTTATTTCATGAAAAAAATTATTTTCACAAAACTTTCTAAAAATAGACTTTCTAAAAATAGCAGGTTTCATGAATTTATGCAAAAAGTGTGACTTTTAAGCAATTTATGCAGAAAAATATAAAAATGAATATAAAATGAATTAAACTATGATATCACACTAAATGAGGCTCTTTCAAGTTAATAAGTCCTTAAAATGGGTCAAATTGTGTATGAAAATATACATTTTTAAAGACTCATCACACCCCCAACCAGCGTTTTGCTAGTCCCTAGCAAAAAAATGCAATAAAATATGAGGCTTCCATCCTAACCTAATCTAATCTTAAACTAATGCAATGCAATAAAATTAAACATGAATGCAATGCCACTTTCGCTGGCACTCTCGACTGCATTTAGCGTATGCAGCAAGCCCTTAAACCCCTAGGTTCCCCCTAGTGGACGAGTTGTGCCTCGTGAGGGTTTGCAGTGAATATACCCACAAAATTCTCTTCTCTTTTTTTGTTTAATGAAAAAAATAAACAAATGAATAAAAGAGAAAAGAAATTCCCCAAAAGAAAATTCACTCATATCAGATATTTTTGAAATCCGGAATAATTACACTTTCAGACTTTTCAAAGTCCAGTCCACAATTCTATTCTCAAAAACTTTCTCAAATTCAAACCAACTTGCGTGCATTGTGCGAGATTGTATACATCAAAAACCTATTTCGAATATTCTACAATAATGCTGCAAAAACAGAATTTTTCCTTCAAATAGTCTGATCCCCTGAAATTTAGCAAAAAGAAATTTCCTCTCAAAGTTACTAAGATAGTTGCCACTTTACTATTTACTTCGGTTGGCCTCTTTTTCTCTCACTATCTTTTCCCGACGCAAGAGTTCCCAAGTTCATACGATGTAAGAAAAGTTAGGATCTAGAGAGCAAATCTGGTCCTTGTCCTTCCCCGCACATACTCCCTTGCAAACTCTTACGGACACCCTTCACTCTCTTACTTTTTCCAATGTAGAATTTTCTAAGTTCATATGATATAGCAAAAGTTGGGATCTAAGGAGCAAACTTAGTCCTTATGCTTTTCCGCACATATCCCTTGAAAATTTCTACGGACACTCGTTGAGCCATAATTCATCTTTATTTTCTTTTTTTTTTCTTTTCTTTCCTGTGACTGTGCAATGTTTACGTCCCTTAAGCTTTCTAATTAACCCATGTAGCGAGCGTTTGGCCAATAACTCCCAAACCAGATGGCTTTAGGGCACTAGATATGGAAATATCCCTCCGGGCTTACTAGCTCGAGTTAAAAAGGCTACGAACCCAAACTAGTCATAAATTGCTCATTATATGCTCTTTTTTTCACTCTTTTTTCTTTTTTTTTAAACCAAAGTAACACTAGGTGGCAATTCTCATTTTACTCGAATTAATTCATCTTGGATCTAATATATACAATTTACCAAAAATGAATCGGGAAACAAAAATATTCTACAAACTAAATTTCAAGTTCACATTGTATTCTCCAAAAAAAATTCGAAAAACAAATAGCATCAAAGCTTCATATCCGAAATTGTCAAAAAAAATGTATACGTGTATGTATATGAAGAGCAAGTTTTGGTTATCTTTTGATAGGTTTTCTCCTTTAGAAAATGCAAACTTTCTTTTTACTTCCTTCTAAAAGTATCAAAATTCCATATTTCTATATATCTTCAAATCGTTTCAATTCTTTTAAAAATTTTCTTTTCCAAAATGAAAAATAAATACCAACGAAAAAAAAAATTTCCTGTCCTAATTTTTTTGTTTTTTAAAAAAAACTAAAATCATTAAAAACTGACTAAAATGATAAAAGTGATAGAAAAATCAAAAAAAAAATTTTGTCTAAAATTGGACAAGCGTGCGTGTTCCCACCCCCCATCCTAAGATGAACATCGTCCTCGATGTTTATGCATGCAATGCAGAACTGTAAAAATAACATGAGGAAATAAAAATGTAAATGAGAGTAGAGAGAAAAAGTCACCTGAAGATGTGTTTGAGCTACTCCCTGTCCAAAGTTAGACAAAACAGAAAAACAAGAACAAAAAGACAAGAAGCTACTCTAAAAGGAAATATCTACTCTAAAAAGAAAAGAAAGAAAAACCTATACTACTCGATTCAAAACCATGAGTCCACCCGGATCCCAAATGAAATTTTCCTCCACACAATTTACAAGAAGCACTGAAAAAGATGAAACCATGTCGGTAGCGGGCTCAATGAACATGAGGACCGCATGTTCTTGTACACTGTATGAAAAAAGGACCACAAAGAAAATTTTTTCCTCCTTTCTTAAAAATGGATCTTTGAAAGATAGGAGAGGAAGTAATGAGAAACTGGGCGGCCCTAGGTCCTCCCATGCCATAAATTCTTTTAAATTGATTTCCACAGTCTGTTTAGGCACGAGCTCAAAGGATTTCAAATTATCAGACTTGGGTGTCTAAATGGGACCACTATTCTCCAATTCTGCAAGTTTTTCTGAATAACATTGAGGGCCAAGAAATGCGAGGGCAATTTCTCTAAGAGTTGGATCATCAGATTTCATAAAGAAGTCAGTACATGATTCCAAAGATTCCAGATTATCCGACTCAGAAATCTGAAAAATGGGGTCATCCTCCCAATTGTAATTTTCCTTTGGGGGCTTAGTAGGTTCATTTGCAGTTTCTTCAATTGTAGGAACATCAAATTTGTGAAAGACTGCAATGCCAAATTCATCGGAGGAATCTGAATCATAGAAAGGATTTATGTAAAAGGGTATAGATTCCTCTTTAATGAAATGGAATGGCCGGTACTGAGGAAAAGTGGGGCACATAGGCTCATGTGATTCATCAATTGGTTCATGCATCACACCATCATCCATGTACTCATGTACACCCTTAGATATCCACTTTGTGTTTGTGTGATCCATATCTACGAGATTTTCAATGAACGTAGGATCATCTTTAATTCCAAGAGTGGCATTTTATTTTCTCATTTCAAGCCCGGTTTGATTAATCGAAGTCATTAGGCTTTTCATGTGTTGTTCATTTTGTTGTATGGTTTGCATGGCATTGTGTGTGAACTCAACCAATTTGGCTAAAGTATCCTCCAAAGAATTCTTCAGGGGTGGTGGTGGTTCATATGACCATTCAGGCGGAGAGGGATTATGAGGTGCATATGACTAGGGAGAAGAAGGGGGTACATATGATGTATCCTGCGAGGGATAATCATACGACCCAGCCTGAGTAAATTCTTAGGAATAAGAGACATGATCCATATTGGGCACATTACGCCAATTGTTTAGTGAGTGATTATCCCAATTTGGACCACACATGTTATCCATTTCATTATGGTAATGCCATTGATTTGATTCTGTCCACCATGGAAATCCCACATCCGTATCAGAATGAGTGGATGATTGTGTGAGGTGTGGGTAATCATGTGGGACCCTTATTGGTTGATCATCTAAACTAACCATTCCATTAATATCCTCAAATTTCTCATTGTAACAATGATCATAGTGATTGGCCCATTCCCATTCATAAGATCCAGCTGAACAATTTCTTTGATGTAACTTTTCAATTCTTTCTTGTTCACATAAGGCACGCCAAGACTTTGGTGGGCCATCAGTATTGATTCCATTCCCATTAGTTTGCCCATTATTAAGTCTCCTCATGTTTGTGGATTCCCACCAATCCTTTTTTTTTTTTTTTTCGGAATCACTTGTTTTTTTTTTTTTTTTGAATTTTGAGATTTTGAAAAAAAAACCTAAGTTAGACAATAAACATCAAAGCAACTCCTTAAGGTTGAAAAGTTTCCTCTAGTTCTCCAATCTGGTCCTATGAAACCAACTCGGCCAGTTACCCACTAGGAAGTGGTAGAGTCACAGATGGACCCATTTGAAGGACCAATTTCCTGAACAGACAAGCTATCGCGCACTACAGTGGCAAAGGCTCTCTTGGACACCGAGAAGATTAAGGACAATGATTAGATCACTTTTGGTATACTTTCTTCCCAAAAAAAAAAGTTGAGACAAGTTCAAAAACAGTAACTTTTCTTGATTTTAAAAAGTTTCTAAAAATAACAATGATGTGTATTTTCTAGCATTCCATGCACATTCCTATTCCAAATTAGGGCGGCCTATCATTCCCTGCATGTCCTCCTATTTCTAGAAAGATGCCAAAATTAAACCACACCCACAAAGCAATGTAAATAAGGAAAGTTAGATAAGTTACCTTAAATGGCGCTCCCCGGCAATGGTGCCAAAAACTTGATCGTGAGTTCCAAGTGCAGAACCGCGATGCAGTAATAAAACTGGTGAAACCAGGTCGATCCTCAGGGAGCAATGTGTTTAAGGTATTTTCAACTTGTAACCTATCTTAAATAAAAATCTAAAACTAGCCTAATTTAAAATCTAACAAATACAAGTGTCCTACTTACCAAAATTAAATTAATTACAAACCAATGAAAGAAACTTTCCTGAATCTAAAAACCTAAAATAAAACTAAAATTGCTGCAAAACTAAAACACAAGTTAGAACTTCCAAAAATAAAAACTAAAATTAGAAACTAACTAAACTAAACAATGCTAGAAACAAAATAAAAAAAATTCGAAACTTTCCTAGGTTAGAATTTCCAAAACTAGAAAACTTTTCAATTTAAAATCTTCAAGTAAAACAACTTTAGAAGGATATTTTAATTATTAAAATTAACTAAAACAACACGAAAGTCAAAAGCGGTAAACAACTGAAGTCAAAGGCGGTAATAACAAGAAGTCGAAGGCGATAGATTGCTCTTTCAATTTCTTATCTTAATTTGGGCTAAAATAGATCAGCAGTGTTGTTTCAAGGTCTTATTCTTCATCTTAGGTCGTCATTCTAAGTGAGAATAACAAATTTCCATTCTATGTAGAAATAAATTTCAGAATTGGCCTCTAGTCTTTTTTCACTCAAACCTCTTTAAGTCCATCTTGCTTTGCCTCCAAGCATACAGCGTATCCAAAGAGACAAAGTATATTAAAAAGGTTACAAAGATGGGTTACTAGTTGTGATTCCAATTCTATCCCAATATTTAAACAAGAACAAAAATTAACCCAATCACAAACAAGACTAAAATTATAAACACCACAATATCAAAGACAAGAAAAATTGAAAAGAAACAAACTTTACTAGCATGAAATTGTTTTACAAAAGATTGGAAATAAAAAGCAAACAATTACATACTAGGATGGATAAGAATTCCTCCTTCTAGTTGACACTTCAAGGCTGGTGGTGTGGCTTTAGGGCTAAGCCTCCTTGATGACTTGAGATGTAGAGACAAGAGAGGGAGAGATGGGTGAAGAAATCTAGAGGTGGGAGGTGGGTAATTCTTCCATGAAAAATATGGGAGAAGGGTGCCCTATTTATACTTTTTCAAGTCCTACTCCTTCTCAAACTTTAAAAATCTTAAAAATAATAAAAAATAAAAGAAAAAAAGGGCTCCAACCAATGCTTTGGACGTGCAATATCCTTGGAGATTTCTTTTCTTTTTATTTTTCTCTTCTTTCCTTGCTTGTTTTGTCCAGAAATCCCTCTTGGATGCTTCCTTCCTTCTTTGTCATTGCCACCTTGCATTGAGATCTTTTGAGAGATGAAATAGGGATAAGAATCCTCTCCTAGAATCAAACTTGGCCCACATGAGGTGTAGAACTTCCCCTTTTATCCCTTTGCATCGTCAACTTTCCGTTTTTGGAAAGTTCTCCTTGTTGGCTCCTAACTTGAAGAGATCTTCTAGATTATTCTCCCTTGATTTTTTTCCTTTACTTTTTCAATCAAAATCTGATCCAAAATCTCTTTTGGACGTGGAATAGCTTGCTTGGATTTTTTTTTTTGCATTTCTTTTTCAATTAAATCTTCTCCTTCTCCAAAAAGAACTCCTATGCGGCTTTCCTTGTCCATCCTTAATGCGATATTCTTCAAATTCTCTTCAAAATCTCTTGAAAATGTGCAACAAATAAATGGACCCCGTCTTGGATGTTTTACAAGTGGGACCATGAAGCCGACTTTTTACAATTTTCTTCCAATTTCCTTTTCTCTTCAATTCTGCTCTCTTTTTTCTTGAAAATCAATTCCTTGCCTCAATTCTTTACAAATGGGACCCATATAATCAATTTCCTACAAAACAGATGTGAATTCACGTGAAAAGACAATTTTACCCCTAACATCACATATCCATGACTATGGGCCCATTTCTCATGAAATGATAATAAAAATGTACATCATTCTTCATGATTTTGTATGAATGAACTAATGATGAAGAGAATTCAATTTATTTTATGAGAAAAATTATTTTCACAATACTTTCCAAAAATAGACTTTCTAAAAATAGCAGGTTTCATGAATTTATGCAAAAAGTGTGATTTTTAAGCAATTTATGCAGAAAAATATAAAAATGAATTTAAAATGAATTAAACCATGATATCACACTAAATGAGGCTCTTTCAAGTTAATAAGTCCTTAAAATGGGTCAAATTGTGTATGAAAATATGCATTTTTAAAGACTCATCATAACCCCCAACCAGCGTTTTGTTAGTCCCTAGCAAAAAAATGCGATAAAATATGAGGCTTCCATCCTAACCTAATCTAATCTTAAACTAATGCAATGCAATAAAATTAAACATGAATGCAACGCCACTTTCGCTGGCACTCTCGACTGCATTTAGCGTATGCAGCAAGCCTTTAAACCCTTAGGTTCCCCCTAGTGGACGAGTTGTGCCTCGTGAGGGTTTGCAGTGAATATACCCACAAAATTCTCTTCTCTTTTTTTGTTTAATGAAAAAAATAAACAAATGAATAAAAGAGAAAAGAAATTCCCCAAAAGAAAATTCACTCATATCAGATATTTTTGAAATCTGGAATAATTACACTTTCAGACTTTTCAAAGTCCAGTCCACAATTCTATTCTCAAAAACTTTCTCAAATTCAAACCAACTTGCGTGCATTGTGCGAAATTGTATACATCAAAAACCTATTTCGGATATTCTACAATAATGCTGCAAAAACAGAATTTTTCCTTCAAATAGTCTGATCCCCTGAAATTTAGCAAAAAGAAATTTCCTCTCAAAGTTACTAAGATAGTTGCCACTTTACTATTTACTTCGGTTGGCCTCTTTTTCTCTCACTATCTTTTCCCGACACAAGAGTTCCCAAGTTCATACGATGTAAGAAAAGTTAGGATCTAGAGAGCAAATCTGGTCCTTGTCCTTCCCCGCACATACTCCCTTGCAAACTCTTACGGACACCCTTCACTCTCTTACTTTTTCCAATGTAGAATTTTCTAAGTTCATATGATATAGCAAAAGTTGGGATCTAAGGAGCAAACTTAGTCCTTATGCTTTTCCGCACATATCCCTTGAAAATTTCTACGGACACTCGTTGAGCCATAATTCATCTTTATTTTCTTTTTTTTTTCTTTTCTTTCCTGTGACTGTGCAATGTTTAGGTCCCTTAAGCTTTCTAATTAACCCATGTAGCGAGCGTTTGGCCAATAACTCCCAAACCAGATGGCTTTAGGGCACTAGATATGGAAATATCCCTCCGGGCTTACTAGCTCGAGTAAAAAAGGCTACGAACCCAAACTAGTCATAAATTGCTCATTATATGCTCTTTTTTTCACTCTTTTTTCTTTTTTTTTTAACCAAAGTAAACACTAGGTGGCAATTCTCATTTCACTCGAATTAATTCATCTTGGTTCTAATATATACAATTTACCAAAAATGAATCGGGAAACAAAAATATTCTACAAACTAAATTTCAAGTTCACATTGTATTCTCCAAAAAAAATTCAAAAAACAAATAGCATCAAAGCTTCATATCCGAAATTGTCAAAAAAAATGTATACGTGTATGTATATGAAGAGGAAGTTTTGGTTATCTTTTGATAGGTTTTCTCCTTTCGAAAATGCAAACTTTCTTTTTACTTCCTTCTAAAAGTATCAAAATTCCATATTTCTATATATCTTCAAATCGTTTCAATTCTTTTAAAAATTTTCTTTTCCAGAATGAAAAATAAATACCAACGAAAAAAAAATTTCCCGTCCTAATTTTTTTGTTTTTTAAAAAAAAACTAAAATCATTAAAAACTGACTAAAATGATAAAAGTGATTGAAAAATCAAAAAAAAAAAATTTGTCTAAAATTGGACAAGCGTGCTTGTTCCCACCCCCCATCCTAAGATGAACATCGTCCTCGATGTTTATGCATGCAACGCAGAACTGTAAAAATAACATGAGGAAATATAAATGTAAATGAGAGTAGAGAGAAAAAGTCACCTGAAGATGTGTTCGAGTTGCTCCCGGTCCAAAGTTAGACAAAACATAAAAACAAGAACAAAAAGACAAGAAGCTACTCTAAAAGGAAATATCTACTCTAAAAAGAAAAGAAAGAAAAACCTATACTACTGGATTCAAAACCATGAGTCCACCCGGATCCCAAATGAAATTTTCCTCCACACAATTTACAAGAAGCACAGAAAAAGATGAAACCATGTCGGTAGCGGGCTCAATGAACATGAGGACCGCATGTTCTTGTACACTGTATGGAAAAAGGACCACAAAGAAAATTTTTTCCTCCTTTCTTAAAAATGGATCTTTGAAAGATAGGAGAGGAAGTAATGAGAAACTGGGCGGCCCTAGCTCCTCCCGTGCCATAAATTCTTTTAAATTGATTTCCACAGTCTGTTTAGGCACGAGCTCAAAGGATTTCAAATTGTCGGACTTGGGTGTCTAAATGGGACCACTATTCTCCAATTCTGCAAGTTTTTCTGAATAACATTGAGGGCCAAGAAATGCGAGGGCAATTTCTCTAAGAGTTGGATCATCAGATTTCATAAAGAAGTCAGTCATGATTCCAAAGATTCCAGATTATCCGACTCAGAAATCTGAAAAATGGGGTCATCCTCCCAATTGTAATTTTCCTTTGGGGGCTTAGTAGGTTCATTTGCAGTTTCTTCAATTATAGGAACATCAAATTTGTGAAAGACTGCAATGCCAAATTGATCAGAGGAATCTGAATCATAGAAAGGATTTATGTAAAGGGTATAGATTCCTCTTTAATGAAATGGAATGGCCGGTACTGAGGAAAAGTGGGGCACATAGGCTCATGTGATTCATCAATTGGTTCATGCATCACACCATCATCCATGTACTCATGTACACCCTTAGATATCCACTGTGTGTTTGTGTGGTCCATATCTACGAGATTTTCAATGAACGTAGGATCATCTTTAATTCCAACAGTGGCATTTTGTTTTCTCATTTCAAGCCCGGTTTGATTAATCGAAGTCATTAGGCTTTTCATGTGTTGTTCATTTTGTTGTATGGTTTGCATGGCATTGTGTGTGAACTCAACCAATTTGGCTAAAGTATCCTCCAAAGAATTCTTCAGGGGTGGTGGTGGTTCATATGACCATTCAGGCGGAGAGGGATTATGAGGTGCATATGACCAGGGAGAAGAAGGGGGTACATATGATGTATCCTGCGAGGGATAATCATACGACCCAGCCTGAGTAAATTCTTAGGAATAAGAGACATGATCCATATTGGGCACATTACACCAATTGTTTAGTGAGTGATCATCCCAATTTGGACCACACATGTTATCCATTTCATTATGGTAATGCCATTGATTTGATTCTGTCCACCATGGAAATCCCACATCCGTATCAGAATGAGTGGATGATTGTGTGAGGTGTGGGTAATCATGTGGGACCCTTATTGGTTGATCATCTAAACTAACCATTCCATTAATATCCTCAAATTTCTCATTGTAACAATGATCATAGTGATTGGCCCATTCCCATTCATAAGATCCAGCTGAACAATTTCTTTGATGTAACTTTTCAATTCTTTCTTGTTCACATAAGGCACGCCAAGACTTTGGTGGGCCATCAGTATTGATTCCATTCCCATTAGTTTACCCATTATTAAGTCTCCTCATGTTTGTGGATTCCCACCAATCCATTTTTTTTTTTGGAATCACTTGTTTTTTTTTTTTTTTTGAATTTTGAGATTTTGAAAAAAAAACCTAAGTTAGACAATAAACATCAAAGCAACTCCTTAAGGTTGAAAAGTTTCCTCTAGTTCTCCAATCTGGTCCTATGAAACCAACTCGGCCAGTTACCCACCAGGAAGTGGTAGAGTCACAGATGGACCCGTTTGAAGGACCAGTTTCCTGAACAGACAAGCTATAACGCACTACAGGGGCAAAGGCTTTCTTAGACACCGAGAAGATTAAGGACAATGATTAGATCACTTTTGGTATACTTTCTTCCCAAAAAAAAAAGTTGAGACAAGTTCAAAAACAGTAACTTTTCTTGATTTTAGAAAGTTTCTAAAAATAACAATGATGTGTATTTTCTAGCATTCCATGCACATTCCTATTCCAAATTAGGGCGGCCTATCATTCCCTGCATGTCCTCCTATTTCTAGAAAGATGCCAAAATTAAACCACACCCACAAAGCAATGTAAATAAGGAAAGTTAGATAAGTTACCTTAAATGGCGCTCCCCGGCAATGGTGCCAAAAACTTGATCGTGAGTTCCAAGTGCAGAACCGCGATGCAGTAATAAAACTGGTGAAACCAGGTCGATCCTCAGGGAGCAATGTGTTTAAGGTATTTTCAACTTGTAACCTATCTTAAATAAAAATCTAAAACTAGCCTAATTTAAAATCTAACAAATACAAGTGTCCTACTTACCAAAATTAAATTAATTACAAACCAATGAAAGAAACTTTCCTGAATCTAAAAACCTAAAATAAAACTAAAATTGCTGCAAAACTAAAACACAAGTTAGAACTTCCAAAAATAAAAACTAAAATTAGAAACTAACTAAACTAAACAATGCTAGAAACAAAATAAAAAAAATTCGAAACTTTCCTAGGTTAGAATTTCCAAAACTAGAAAACTTTTCAATTTAAAATCTTCAAGTAAAACAACTTTAGAAGGATATTTTAATTATTAAAATTAACTAAAACAACACGAAAGTCAAAGGCGGTAAACAACTGAAGTCAAAGGCGGTAATAACAAGAAGTCGAAGGCGATAGATTGCTCTTTCAATTTCTTATCTTAATTTGGGCTAAAATAGATCAGCAGTGTTGTTTCAAGGTCTTATTCTTCATCTTAGGTCGTCATTCTAAGTGAGAATAACAAATTTCCATTCTATGTAGAAATAAATTTCAGAATTGGCCTCTAGTCTTTTTTCACTCAAACCTCTTTAAGTCCATCTTGCTTTGCCTCCAAGCATACAGCGTATCCAAAGAGACAAAGTATATTAAAAAGGTTACAAAGATGGGTTACTAGTTGTGATTCCAATTCTATCCCAATATTTAAACAAGAACAAAAATTAACCCAATCACAAACAAGACTAAAATTATAAACACCACAATATCAAAGACAAGAAAAATTGAAAAGAAACAAACTTTACTAGCATGAAATTGTTTTACAAAAGATTGGAAATAAAAAGCAAACAATTACATACTAGGATGGATAAGAATTCCTCCTTCTAGTTGACACTTCAAGGCTGGTGGTGTGGCTTTAGGGCTAAGCCTCCTTGATGACTTGAGATGTAGAGACAAGAGAGGGAGAGATGGGTGAAGAAATCTAGAGGTGGGAGGTGGGTAATTCTTCCATGAAAAATATGGGAGAAGGGTGCCCTATTTATACTTTTTCAAGTCCTACTCCTTCTCAAACTTTAAAAATCTTAAAAATAATAAAAAATAAAAGAAAAAAAGGGCTCCAACCAATGCTTTGGACGTGCAATATCCTTGGAGATTTCTTTTCTTTTTATTTTTCTCTTCTTTCCTTGCTTGTTTTGTCCAGAAATCCCTCTTGGATGCTTCCTTCCTTCTTTGTCATTGCCACCTTGCATTGAGATCTTTTGAGAGATGAAATAGGGATAAGAATCCTCTCCTAGAATCAAACTTGGCCCACATGAGGTGTAGAACTTCCCCTTTTATCCCTTTGCATCGTCAACTTTCCGTTTTTGGAAAGTTCTCCTTGTTGGCTCCTAACTTGAAGAGATCTTCTAGATTATTCTCCCTTGATTTTTTTCCTTTACTTTTTCAATCAAAATCTGATCCAAAATCTCTTTTGGACATGCAATAGCTTGCTTGGATATTTTTTTTTGCATTTTTTTTTCAATTAAATCTTCTCCTTCTCCAAAAAGAACTCCTATGTGGCTTTCCTTGTCCATCTTTAATGAGACATTCTTCAAATTCTCTTCAAAATCTCTTGAAAATGTGCAACAAATAAATGGACCCATCTTGGATGTTTTACAAGTGTGCCCCACACATGTGCATGTGTGTGTGGGACCATGAAGCCGACTTTTTACAATTTTCTTCCAATTTCCTTTTCTCTTCAATTCTGCTCTCTTTTTTCTTGAAAATCAATTCCTTGCGTCAATTCTTTACAAATGGGACCCATATAATCAATTTCCTATAAAACAGAAGTGAATTCATGTGAAAAGACAATTTTACCTCTAATATCACATATGCATGACTGTGGGCCCATTTCTCATGAAATGATAATTAAAATGTACATCATTCTTCATGATTTTGTATGAATGAACTAATGATGAAGAGAATTCAATTTATTTCATGAGAAAAATTATTTTCACAAGATTTTCCAAAAATAGACTTTCTAAAAATAGCAGGTTTCATGAATTTATGCAAAAAGTGTGATTTTTAAGCAATTTATGCAGAAAAATATAAAAATGAATTTAAAATGAATTAAACCATGATATCACACTAAATGAGGCTCTTTCAAGTTAATAAGTCCTTAAAATGGGTCAAATTGTGTATGAAAATATGCATTTTTAAAGACTTATCACACCCCCCAACCAGCGTTTTGCTAGTCCCTAGCAAAAAAATGCGATAAAATATGAGGCTTCCATCCTAACCTAATCTAATCTTAAACTAATGCAATGCAATAAAATTAAACATGAATGCAACGCCACTTTCGCTGGCACTCTCGACTGCATTTAGCGTATGCAGCAAGCCCTTAAACCCCTAGGTTCCCCCTAGTGGATGAGTTGTGCCTCCTGAGGGTTTGCAGTGAATATACCCACAAAATTCTCTTCTCTTTTTTTGTTTAATGAAAAAAATAAACAAATGAATAAAAGAGAAAAGAAATTCCCCAAAAGAAAATTCACTCATATCATATATTTTTGAAATCTGGAATAATTACACTTTCAGACTTTTCAAAGTCCAGTCCACAATTCTATTCTCAAAAACTTTCTCAAATTCAAACCAACTTGCGTGCATTATGCGAAATTGTATACATCAAAAACCTATTTCGGATATTCTACAATAATGCTGCAAAAACAGAATTTTTCCTTCAAATAGTCTGATCCCCTGAAATTTAGCAAAAAGAAATTTCCTCTCAAAGTTACTAAGATAGTTGCCACTTTACTATTTACTTCGGTTGGCCTCTTTTTCTCTCACTATCTTTTCCCGACGCAAGAGTTCCCAAGTTCATACGATATAAGAAAAGTTAGGATCCAGAGAGCAAATCTGGTCCTTGTCCTTCCCCACACATACTCCCTTGCAAACTCTTACGAACACCCTTCACTCTCTTACTTTTTCCAATGTAGAATTTTCTAAGTTCATATGATATAGCAAAAGTTGGGATCTAAGGAGCAAACTTAGTCCTTATGCTTTTCCGCACATATCCCTTGAAAATTTCTACGGACACTCGTTGAGCCATAATTCATCTTTATTTTCTTTTTTTTTTCTTTTCTTTCCTGTGACTGTGCAATGTTTAGGTCCCTTAAGCTTTCTAATTAACCCATGTAGCGAGCGTTTGGCCAATAACTCCCAAACCAGATGGCTTTAGGGCACTAGATATGAAAATATCCCTGCGGGCTTACTAGCTCGAGTTAAAAAGGCTACGAACCCAAACTAGTCATAAATTGCTCATTATATGCTCTTTTTTTTTCACTCTTTTTTCTTTTTTTTTTAACCAAAGTAAACACTAGGTGGCAATTCTCATTTCACTCGAATTAATTCATCTTGGTTCTAATATATACAATTTACCAAAAATGAATCAGGAAACAAAAATAATCTACAAACTTAATTTCAAGTTCACATTGTATTCTCCAAAAAAAATTCCAAAAACAAATAGCAACAAAGTTTCATATCCGAAATTGTCAAAAAAAAATGTATATGTGTATGTATATGAAGAGCAAGTTTTGGTTATCTTTTGATAGGTTTTCTCCTTTAGAAAATGCAGACTTTCTTTTTACTTCCTTCTAAAAGTATCAAAATTCCATATTTCTATATATCTTCAAATCGTTTCAATTCTTTTAAAAATTTTCTTTTCCAAAATGAAAAATAAATACCAACAAAAAAAAAATTTCTTGTCCTAATTTTTTTGTTTTTTAAAAAAAAACTAAAATCATTAAAAACTGACTAAAATGATAAAAGTGATAGAAAATTCAAAAAAAAAATTTTGTCTAAAATTGGACAAGCGTGCTTGTTCCCACCCCCAATCCTAAGATGAACATCGTCCTCGATGTTTACGCATGCAACGCAGAACTGTAAAAATAACATGAGGAAATATAAATGTAAATGAGAGTAGAGAGAAAAAGTCACCTGAAGATGTGTTCGAGCTGCTCCCTGCCCAAAGTTAGACAAAACAGAAAAACAAGAACAAAAAGACAAGAAGCCACTCCAAAAGGAAATATCTACTCTAAAAAGAAAGGAAAGAAAAACCTATACTACTGGATTCAAAACCATGAGTCCACCCGGATCCCAAATGAAATTTTCCTCCACACAGTTTACAAGAAGCACAGAAAAAGATGAAACCATGTCGGTAGCGGGCTCAATGAACATGAGGACTGCATGTTCTTGTACACTGTATGGAAAAAAGACCACAAAGAAAATTTTTTCCTCCTTTCTTAAAAATGGATCTTTGAAAGATAGGAGAGGAAGTAATGAGAAACTGGGCGGCCCTAGGTCCTCCCGTGCCATAAATTCTTTTAAATTGATTTCCACAGTCTGTTTAAGCATGAGCTCAAAGGATTTCAAATTGTCGGACATGGGTGTCTGAATGGGACCACTATTCTCCAATTCTGCAAGTTTTTCTGAATAACATTGAGGGCCAAGAAATGCGAGGGCAATTTCTCTAAGAGTTGGATCATCAGATTTCATAAAGAAGTCAGTACATGATTCCAAAGATTCCAGATTATCCGACTCAGAAATCTGAAAAATGGGGTCATCCTCCCAATTGTAATTTTCCTTTGGGGGCTTAGTAGGTTCATTTGCAGTTTCTTCAATTGTAGGAACATCAAATTTGTGAAAGACTGCAATGCCAAATTCATCAGAGGAATCTGAATCATAGAAAGGATTTATGTAAAAGGGTATAGATTCCTCTTTTAATGAAATGGAATGGCCGGTACTGAGGAAAAGTGGGGCACATAGGCTCATGTGATTCATCAATTGGTTCATGCATCACACCATCATCCATGTACTCATGTACACCCTTAGATATCCACTGTGTGTTTGTGTGATCCATATCTACGAGATTTTCAATGAATGTAGGATCATCTTTAATTCCAAGAGTGGCATTTTGTTTTCTCATTTCAAGCCCGGTTTGATTAATCGAAGTCATTAGGCTTTTCATGTGTTGTTCATTTTGTTGTATGGTTTGCATGGCATTGTGTGTGAACTCAACCAATTTGGCTAAAGTATCCTCCAAAGAATTCTTCAGGGGTGGTGGTGGTTCATATGACCATTCAGGCAGAGAGGGATTATGAGGTGCATATGACCAGGGAGAAGAAGGGGGTACATATGATGTATCCTGCGAGGGATAGTCATACGACCCAGCCTGAGTAAATTCTTGGGAATAAGAGACATGATCCATATTGGGCACATTACGCCAATTGTTTAGTGAGTGATCATCCCAATTTGGACCACACATGTTATCCATTTCATTATGGTAAAGCCGTTGATTTGATTCTGTCCACCATGGAAATCCCACATCCGTATCAGAATGAGTGGATGATTGTGTGAGGTGTGGGTAATCATGTGGGACCCTTATTGGTTGATCATCTAAACTAACCATTCCATTAATATCCTCAAATTTGTCATTGTAACAATGATCATTGTGATTGGCCCATTCCCATTCATAAGATCCAGCTGAACAATTTCTTTGATGTAACTTTTCAATTCTTTCTTGTTCACATAAGGCACGCCAAGACTTTGGTGGGCCATCAGTATTGATTCCATTCCCATTAGTTTGCCCATTATTAAGTCTCCTCATGTTTGTGGATTCCCACCAATCCTTTTTTTTTTTTTTTGGAATCACTTGTTTTTTTTTTTTTTTAATTTTGAGATTTTGAAAAAAAAACCTAAGTTAGACAATAAACATCAAAGTAACTCCTTCAGGTTGAAAAGTTTCCTCTAGTTCTCCAATCTGGTCCTATGAAACCAACTCGGCCAGTTACCCACCAGGAAGTGGTAGAGTCACAGATGGACCCGTTTGAAGGACCGGTTTCCTGAACAGACAAGCTATCGCGCACTACAGGGGCAAAGGCTTTCTTAGACACCGAGAAGATTAAGGACATTGATTAGATCACTTTTGGTATACTTTCTTCCCAAAAAAAAAGTTGAGACAAGTTCAAAAACAGTAACTTTTCTTGATTTTAGAAAGTTTCTAAAAATAACAATGATGTGTATTTTCTAGCATTCCATGCACATTCCTATTCCAAATCAGGGCGGCCTATCATTCCCTGCATGTCCTCCTATTTCTAGAAAGATGCCAAAATTAAACCACACCCACAAAGCAATGTGAATAAGGAAAGTTAGATAAGTTACCTTAAATGGCGCTCCCCGGCAACGGCGCCAAAAACTTGATCGTGAGTTCCAAGTGCAGAACCGCGATGTAGTAATAAAACTGGTGAGACCAGGTCGATCAACAGGGAGCAATGTGTTTAAGGTATTTTCATCTTGTAACCTATCTTAAATAAAAATCTAAAACTAGCCTAATTTAAAATCTAACAAATACAAGTGTCCTACTTACCAAAATTAAATTAATTACAAACCAATGAAAGAAACTTTCCGAAATCTAAAAACCTAAAATAAAACTAAAATTGCTGCAAAACTAAAACACAAGTTAGAACTTCCAAAAATAAAAACTAAAATTAGAAACTAACTAAACTAAACAATGCTAGAAACAAAATAAAAAAAATTCGAAACTTTCCTAGGTTAGAATTTCCAAAACTAGAAAACTTTTCAATTTAAAATCTTCAAGTAAAACAACTTTAGAAGGATATTTTAATTATTAAAATTAACTAAAACAACACGAAAGTCAAAGGCGGTAAACAACTGAAGTCAAAGGCGGTAATAACAAGAAGTAAAAGGCGGTAGATTGCTCTTTCAATTTCTTATCTTAATTTGGGCTAAAATAGATCAGCAGTGTTGTTTCAAGGTCTTACTCTTCATCTTAGGTCGTCAATCTAAGTGAGAATAACAAATTTCCATTCTATGTAGAAATAAATTTCAGAATTGGCCTCTAGTCTTTTTTCACTCAAACCTCTTTAACTCCATCTTGCATTGCCTCCAAACATACAATGTATCCAAAGAGACAAAGTATATTAAAAAGGTTACAAAGATGGGTTACTAGTTGTGATTCCAATTCTATCCCAATAATTAAACAAGAACAAAAATTAACCCAATCACAAAAAAGACTAAAATTATGAACACCACAAAATCAAAGACAAGAAAAATTGAAAAGAAACAAACTTTACTAGCATGAAATTGTTTTACAAAAGATTGGAAATAAAAAGCAAACAATTACATACTAGGATAGATAAGAATTCCTCCTTCTAGTTGACACTTCAAGGTTGGTGGTGTGGCTTTAGGGCTAAGCCTCCTTGATGACTTGAGATGTAGAGACAAGAGAGGGAGAGATGGATGAAGAAATCTAGAGGTGGGAGGTGGGTAATTCTTCCATGAAAAATATGGGAGAAGGGTGCCCTATTTATACTTTTTCAAGTCCTACTCCTTCTCAAACTTTAAAAATCTTAAAAATAATAAAAAATAAAAGAAAAAAAGGGCTCCAACCAATGCTTTGGACGTGCAATATCCTTGGGATTTTTTTTCTTTTTATTTTTCTCTTCTTTCCTTGTTTGTTTTGTCCAGAAATCCCTCTTGGATGCTTCTTTCCTTCTTTGTCATTGCCACCTTGCATTGAGATCTTTTGAGAGATGAAATAGGGATAAGAATCCTCTCTTAGAATCAAACTTGGCCCACATGAGGTGTAGAACTTCCCCTTTTATCCCTTTGCATCGTCAACTTTCTTTTTTTGGAAAGTTCTCCTTGTTGGCTCCTAACTTGAAGAGATCTTCAAGATAATTGTCCCTTGATTTTTTTCCTTTACTTTTCAATCAAAATCTGATCCAAAATCTCTTTTGGACGTGGAATAGCTTGCTTGGATATTTTTTTTTGCATTTTTTTTCAATTAAATCTTCTCCTTCTCCAAAAAGAACTCCTATGTGGCTTTCCTTGTCCATCTTTAATGAGATATTCTTCAAATTCTCTTCAAAATCTCTTGAAAATGTGCAACAAATAAATGGACCCCATCTTGGATGTTTTACAAGTGTGCCCCACACATGTGCATGTGTGTGTGGGACCATGAAGCCGACTTTTTACAATTTTCTTCCAATTTCCTTTTCTCTTCAATTCTGCTCTCTTTTTTCTTGAAAATCAATTCCTTGCCTCAATTCTTTACAAATGGGACCCATATAATCAATTTCCTACAAAACAGAAGTGAATTCATGTGAAAAGACAATTTTACCCCTAACATCACATATGCATGACTGTGGGCCCATTTCTCATGAAATGATAATAAAAATGTACATCATTCTTCATAATTTTGTATGAATGAACTAATGATGAAGAGAATTCAATTTATTTCATGAGAAAAATTATTTTCACAAAACTTTCTAAAAATAGACTTTCTAAAAATAGCAGGTTTCATGAATTTATGCAAAAAGTGTGATTTTTAAGCAATTTATGCAGAAAAATATAAAAATGAATTTAAAATGAATTAAACCATGATATCACACTAAATGAGGCTCTTTCAAGTTAATAAGTCCTTAAAATGGGTCAAATTGTGTATGAAAATATGCATTTTTAAAGACTCATCACACCCCCCAACCAGCGTTTTGCTAGTCCCTAGCAAAAAAATGCGATAAAATATGAGGCTTCCATCCTAACCTAATCTAATCTTAAACTAATGCAATGCAATAAAATTAAACATGAATGCAACGCCACTTTCGCTGGCACTCTCGACTGCATTTAGCGTATGCAGCAAGCCCTTAAACCCCTAGGTTCCCCCTAGTGGATGAGTTGTGCCTCCTGAGGGTTTGCAGTGAATATACCCACAAAATTCTCTTCTCTTTTTTTGTTTAATGAAAAAAATAAACAAATGAATAAAAGAGAAAAGAAATTCCCCAAAAGAAAATTCACTCATATCAGATATTTTTGAAATCTGGAATAATTACACTTTCAGACTTTTCAAAGTCCAGTCCACAATTCTATTCTCAAAAACTTTCTCAAATTCAAACCAACTTGCGTGCATTGTGCGAAATTGTATACATCAAAAACCTATTTCGGATATTCTACAATAATGCTGCAAAAACAGAATTTTTCCTTCAAATAGTCTGATCCCCTGAAATTTAGCAAAAAGAAATTTCCTCTCAAAGTTACTAAGATAGTTGCCACTTTACTATTTACTTCGGTTGGCCTCTTTTTCTCTCACTATCTTTTCCCGACGCAAGAGTTCCCAAGTTCATACGATATAAGAAAAGTTAGGATCCAGAGAGCAAATCTGGTCCTTGTCCTTCCCCACACATACTCCCTTGCAAACTCTTACGAACACCCTTCACTCTCTTACTTTTTCCAATGTAGAATTTTCTAAGTTCATATGATATAGCAAAAGTTGGGATCTAAGGAGCAAACTTAGTCCTTATGCTTTTCCGCACATATCCCTTGAAAATTTCTACGGACACTCGTTGAGCCATAATTCATCTTTATTTTCTTTTTTTTTTCTTTTCTTTCCTGTGACTGTGCAATGTTTAGGTCCCTTAAGCTTTCTAATTAACCCATGTAGCGAGCGTTTGGCCAATAACTCCCAAACCAGATGGCTTTAGGGCACTAGATATGAAAATATCCCTGCGGGCTTACTAGCTCGAGTTAAAAAGGCTACGAACCCAAACTAGTCATAAATTGCTCATTATATGCTCTCTTTTTTTCACTCTTTTTTCTTATTTTTTTCAACCAAAGTAAACACTAGGTGGCAATTCTCATTTCACTCGAAGTAATTCATCTTGGTTCTAATATATACAATTTACCAAAAATGAATCAGGAAACAAAAATAATCTACAAACAAAATTTCAAGTTCACATTGTATTCTCCAAAAAAAATTCCAAAAACAAATAGCATCAAAGCTTCATATCCGAAATTGTCAAAAAAAATGTATACGTGTATGTATATGAAGAGCAAGTTTTGGTTATCTTTTGATAGGTTTTCTCCTTTAAAAAATGCAAACTTTCTTTTTACTTCCTTCTAAAAGTATCAAAATTCCATATTTCTATATATCTTCAAATCGTTTCAATTCTTTTAAAAATTTTCTTTTCCAAAATGAAAAATAAATACCAACGAAAAAAAAATTTCCTGCCTTAATTTTTTTGTTTTTTAAAAAAAACTAAAATCATTAAAAACTGACTAAAATGATAAAAGTGATTGAAAAATCAAAAAAAAAAATTTTGTCTAAAATTGGACAAGCGTGTTTGTTCCCACCCCCCCATCCTAAGTGAACATCGTCCTCGATGTTTATGCATGCAACGCAGAACTGTAAAATAACATGAGGAAATATAAAAGTAAATGAGAGTAGAGAGAAAAAGTCACCTGAAGATTTGTTCGAGCTGCTCCTTGTCCAAAGTTAGACAAAACAGAAAAACAAGAACAAAAAGACAAGAAGCTACTCTAAAAGGACATATCTACTCTAAAAAGAAAAGAAAGAAAAACCTATACTACTGGATTCAAAACCATGAGTCCACCCGGATCCCAGATGAAATTTTCCTCCACACAATTTACAAGAAGCACAGAAAAAGATGAACCCATGTCGGTAGCGGGCTCAATGAACTTGAGGACCGCATGTTCTTGTACACTGTATGGAAAAAGGACCACAAAGAAAATTTTTTCCTCCTTTCTTAAAAATGGATCTTTGAAAGATAGGAGAGGAAGTAATGAGAAACTGGGCGGCCCTAGGTCCTCCCGTGCCATAAATTCTTTTAAATTGATTTCCACAGTCTGTTTAAGCATGAGCTCAAAGGATTTCAAATTGTCGGACTTGGGTGTCTGAATGGGACCACTATTCTCCAATTCTGCAAATTTTTCTGAATAACATTGAGGGCCAAGAAATGCGAGGGCAATTTCTCTAAGAGTTGGATCATCAGATTTCATAAAGAAGTCAGTACATGATTCCAAAGATTCCAGAATATCCGACTCAGAAATCTGAAAAATGGGGTCATCCTCCCAATTGTAATTTTCCTTTGGGGGCTTAGTAGGTTCATTTGCAGTTTCTTCAATTATAGGAACATCAAATTTGTGAAAGACTGCAATGCCAAATTCAGCAGAGGAATCTGAATCATAGAAAGCATTTATGTAAAAGGGTATAGATTCCTCTTTAATGAAATGGAATGGCCGGTACTGAGGAAAAGTGGGGCACATAGGCTCATGTGATTCATCAATTGGTTCATGCATCACACCATCATCCATGTACTCATGTACACCCTTAGATATCCACTGTGTGTTTGTGTGATCCATATCTACGAGATTTTCAAGGAATGTAGGATCATCTTTAATTCCAAGAGTGGCATTTTGTTTTCTCATTTTAAGCCCGGTCTGATTAATCGAAGTCATTAGGCTTTTCATGTGTTGTTCATTTTGTTGTATGGTTTGCATGGCATTGTGTGTGAACTCAACCAATTTGGCTAAAGTATCCTCCAAAGAATTCTTCAAGGGTGGTGGTGGTTCATATGACCATTCAGGCGGAGAGGGATTATGAGGTGTATACGACCAGGGAGAAGAAGGGGGTACATACGATGTATCCTGCGAGGGATAGTCATACGACCCAGCCTGAGTAAATTCTTGGGAATAAGAGACATGATCCATATTGGGCACATTACGCCAATTGTTTAGTGAGTGATCATCCCAATTTGGACCACACATGTTATCCATTTCATTATGGTAATGCCATTGATTTGATTCTGTCCACCATGGAAATCCCACATCCGTATCAGAATGAGTGGATGATTGTGTGAGGTGTGGATAATCATGTGGGACCCTTATTGGTTGATCATCTAAACTAACCATTCCATTAATATCCTCAAATTTGTCATTGTAACAATGATCATAGTGATTGGCCCATTCCCATTCATAAGATCCAGCTGAACAATTTCTTTGATGTAACTTTTCAATTCTTTCTTGTTCACATAAGGCACGCCAAGACTTTGGTGGGCCATCAGTATTGATTCCATTCCCATTAGTTTGCCCATTATTAAGTCTCCTCATGTTTGTGGATTCCCACCAATCCATTTTTTTTTTTGGAATCACTTGTTTTTTTTTTTTTTTTTTTTGAATTTTGAGATTTTGAAAAAAAAACCTAAGTTAGACAATAAACATCAAAGCAACTCCTTAAGGTTGAAAAGTTTCCTCTAGTTCTCCAATCTGGTCCTATGAAACCAACTCGGCCAGTTACCCACCAGGCAGTGGTAGAGTCACAGATGGACCCGTTTGAAGGACCAGTTTCCTGAACAGTCAAGCTATCGCGCACTACAGGGGCAAAGACTTTCTTAGACACCGAGAAGATTAAGGACAATGATTAGATCACTTTTGGTATACTTTCTTCCCAAAAAAAAAAAGTTGAGACAAGTTCAAAAACAGTAACTTTTCTTGATTTTAGAAAGTTTCTAAAAATAACAATGATGTGTATTTTCTAGCATTCCATGCACATTCCTATTCCAAATTAGGGCGGCCTATCATTCCCTGCATGTCCTCCTATTTCTAGAAAGATGCCAAAATTAAACCACACCCACAAAGCAATGTAAATAAAGAAAGTTAGATAAGTTACCTTAAATGACGCTCCCCGGCAACGGCGCCAAAAACTTGATCGTGAGTTCCAAGTGCAGAACCGCAATGCAGTAATAAAACTGGTGAGACCAGGTCGATCCTCAGGGAGCAATGTGTTTAAGGTATTTTCATCTTGTAACCTATCTTAAATAAAAATCTAAAACTAGCCTAATTTAAAATCTAACAAATACAAGTGTCCTACTTACCAAAATTAAATTAATTACAAACCAATGAAAGAAACTTTCCTAAATCTAAAAGCCTAAAATAAAACTAAAATTGCTGCAAAACTAAAACACAAGTTAGAACTTCCAAAAATAAAAACTAAAATTAGAAACTAACTAAACTAAACAATGCTAGAAACAAAATAAAAAAAATTCGAAACTTTCCTAGGTTAGAATTTCCAAAACTAGAAAACTTTTCAATTTAAAATCTTCAAGTAAAACAATTTTAGAAAGATATTTTAATTATTAAAATTAACTAAAACAACACGAAAGTCAAAGGCGGTAAACAACTGAAGTCAAAGGCGGTAATAACAAGAAGTCAAAGGCGGTAGATTGCTCTTTCAATTTCTTATCTTAATTTGGGCTAAAATAGATCAGCAGTGTTGTTTCAAGGTCTTATTCTTCATCTTAGGTCGTCAATCCAAGTGAGAATAACAAATTTCCATTCTATGTAGAAATAAATTTCAGAATTGGCCTCTAGTTTTTTTTCACTCAAACCTCTTTAACTCCATCTTGCATTGCCTCCAAACATACAATGTATCCAAAGAGACAAAGTATATTAAAAAGGTTACTAAGATGGGTTACTAGTTGTGGTTCCAATTCTATCCCAATATTTAAACAAGAACAAAAATTAACCCAATCACAAAAAAGACTAAAATTATGAACACCACAAAATCAAGGACAAGAAAAATTGAAAAGAAACAAACTTTACTAGCATGAAATTGTTTTACAAAAGATTGGAAATAAAAAGCAAACAATTACATACTAGGATGGATAAGAATTCCTCCTTCTAGTTGACACTTCAAGGTTGGTGGTGTGGCTTTAGGGCTAAGCCTCCTTGATGACTTGAGATGTAGAGACAAGAGAGGGAGAGATGGATGAAGAAATCTAGAGGTGGGAGGTGGGTAATTCTTCCATGAAAAATATGGGAGAAGGGTGCCCTATTTATACTTTTTCAAGTCCTACTCCTTCTCAAACTTTAAAAATCTTAAAAATAATAAAAAATAAAAGAAAAAAAGGGCTCCAACCAATGCTTTGGACGTGCAATATCCTTGGGGATTTTTTTTCTTTTTATTTTTCTCTTCTTTCCTTGCTTGTTTTGTCCAGAAATCCCTCTTGGATGCTTCTTTCCTTCTTTGTCATTGCCACCTTGCATTGAGATCTTTTGAGAGATGAAATAGGGATAAGAATCCTCTCTTAGAATCAAACTTGGCCCACATGAGGTGTAGAACTTCCCCTTTTATCCCTTTGCATCGTCAACTTTCCTTTTTTGGAAAGTTCTCCTTGTTGGCTCCTAACTTGAAGAGATCTTCTAGATAATTCTCCCTTGATTTTTTTCCTTTACTTTTGTAATCAAAATCTGATCCAAAATCTCTTTTGGATGTGGAATAGCTTGCTTGGATATTTTTTTTTGCATTTTTTTTTCAATTAAATCTTCTCCTTCTCCAAAAAGAACTCCTATGTGGCTTTCCTTGTCCATCTTTAATGAGATATTCTTCAAATTCCCTTCAAAATCTCTTGAAAATGTGCAACAAATAAATGGACCCCATCTTGGATGTTTTACAAGTGTGCCCCACACATGTGCATGTGTGTGTGGGACCATGAAGCCGACTTTTTACAATTTTTTTCAATTTCCTTTTCTCTTCAATTCTGCTCTCTTTTTTCTTGAAAATCAATTCCTTGCCTCAATTCTTTATAAATGGGACCCATATAATCAACTTCCTACAAAACAGAAGTGAATTCATGTGAAAAGACAATTTTACCCCTAACATGACATATGCATGACTGTGGGCCCATTTCTCATGAAATGATAATAAAAATGTACATCATTCTTCATGATTTTGTATGAATGAACTAATCATGAGGAGAATTCAATTTATTTCATGAGAAAAATTATTTTCACAAAACTTTCTAAAAATAGACTTTCTAAAAATAGCAGGTTTCATGAATTTATGCAAAAAGTGTGATTTTTAAGCAATTTATGCAGAAAAATATAAAAATGAATTTAAAATGAATTAAACCATGATATCACACTAAATGAGGCTCTTTTAAGTTAATAAGTCCTTAAAATGGGTCAAATTGTGTATGAAAATATGCATTTTTAAAGACTCATCACACCCCCCAACCAGCGTTTTGCTAGTCCCTAGCAAAAAAATGCGATAAAATATGAGGCTTCCATCCTAACCTAATCTAATCTTAAACTAATGCAATGCAATAAAATTAAACATGAATGCAACGCCACTTTCGCTGGCACTCTCGACTGCATTTAGCGTATGCAGCAAGCCCTTAAACCCCTAGGTTCCCCCTAGTGGACGAGTTGTGCCTCGTGAGGGTTTGCAGTGAATATACCCACAAAATTCTCTTCTCTTTTTTTGTTTAATGAAAAAAATAAACAAATGAATAAAAGAGAAAAGAAATTCCCCAAAAGAAAATTCACTCATATCATATATTTTTGAAATCTGGAATAATTACACTTTCAGACTTTTCAAAGTCCAATCCACAATTCTATTCTCAAAAACTTTCTCAAATTCAAACCAACTTGCGTGCATTGTGCGAAATTGTATACATCAAAAACCTATTTTGGATATTCTACAATAATGCTGCGAAAACAGAATTTTTCCTTCAAATAGTCTGATCCCCTGAAATTTAGCAAAAAGAAATTTCCTCTCAAAGTTACTAAGATAGTTGCCACTTTACTATTTACTTCGGTTGGCCTCTTTTTCTCTCACTATCTTTTCCCGACGCAAGAGTTCCCAAGTTCATACGATATAAGAAAAGTTAGGATCCAGAGAGCAATTCTGGTCCTTGTCCTTCCCCGCACATACTCCCTTGCAAACTCTTACGGACACTCTTCACTCTCTTACTTTTTCCAATGTAGAATTTTCTAAGTTCATATGATATAGCAAAAGTTGGGATCTAAGGAGCAAACTTAGTCCTTATGCTTTTCCGCCCATATCCCTTGAAAATTTTTGGATAGAACTGGTTTCCAACTGTTGCCTTGACAAGCTGCTGGACATGTCTATTTATAGTATGTTCAAATTGAATTTACATTTCATTACAACATAATTTCGTCTGTGTATACATTTCATTTACTGTATGTTGGTAAGCTACTGCATGTGGTATTATTGCTGGATTCCAGGTGTCTGGATTGAATCATCAAGACGGCATACGTATTATGTTTCCATACTGGTATGGATATACATTGTAGCACCAGTAGAGATCTAAACTTGTTTTTATTGGATAACCTTTTTGATGCGTAGTAAGCCTCATTTGTTGACTTTTTCTTTTTCGAAGAACCTTTGAACCGTGGTAAGCTTCTCATCTTCATGAATAGGGATGTCCTTGTTTCATACTTTCTAGATAAAGACGCTTTATGACAATGGTTGTGATGGAAATTTAGATAAGTGCACACGTGACTAGGTGGTCTTCTTTTGGAAGCTTTGTGATAAGGATGCAGTAATTATTTCATTGGATAACAGGTGTCAATATCGAAAGCTTTATTTGGGCACGGATTCTTTCATTTATTCATCCTCTTTATCTTCATCTTTATCTTCATCAGTCCAGTTATTATTTTGCATTTCTTCATGAAATAACTGGATTAATGCTTCACGAGACTTTTCAGAAATGTCAAAAGAAATATCTTCATAGGCATTGAGGATTTGATTTAATTCATTATGTCCAGATTTAGAAGGATGCTGTATGACTGTAGTTTGTTCTGCAAGGTCGTCAGCAATGCAAACTTCTCGCCGACCGTCACACCAAACATATCGATATGTGCTTGCAAATTCAAGATGTCCTCTTAGATTGAGAAATCTTTGATACTGATCAGAGGCTGGATCATATTGCTGGAGACGTTCTAGGCTATATGCTCTTATAGCAACTTCATGAGATTCATACCATTGAGGTGGATAATTAAAAAGAAGATGTTCGTGATCATGTAAAGAAGAACTGCATTTCTTGCAAATTAAATCTCCTTCTTCAAACTGCATGATGCTCCATAATTGATAAGGCTGATAAAACCGTATTTTAGATCTTTCTCCCAAACTTGATGAAATTATGATAAGAAGCTGTCTGTTTGTGACTCGAAGACTGCGAAGGGCATGGCGCACAATTGCAGGGAGCTGCTGTATTAATTCAAAATCATCTCTGGATAAAGAAAATCTTTGGATTAGGCCTTGCTCGATATAAGAGATGTCTACTGCATGTGATGGCAGGAACAACCTGGGAAAACCAGTTGCCCAGCTGATATATTGCGCTTTGAACATTAAGCGCTCCTTGATCTGATAAGAAAGAGTTTTTTCTCTTATCCTTGCAGCAAGATCATCTGGAAGGGTTGTGCTAACCTTTTCCAGGAGGTTGATTCTGGATGTTTTTTCATCAGCATAAGTAGATAACAGTGCTCTTTGATGGAGGTTATGGCATATGAGAATTTGGCTTTCTAAATCCTTAATACGGTTTGCAAGTTTGGATAGGGTTTTTCTAGTATTTGTTCTTTTATCGGAAAGGATGACACTCCAATGAGCATTGATAAGGCCTTGAGAAGTGATATATAATCCTGGATTGAAAAAAGGAATGGTCATTTGTTGGGACGTTGGTCTGGAGGAAGAGCTGGATTCAAGAAGAGGGGCTTTGCTTTTGCTAGAACTTGATGCCATAATGACAAAGGGACCCTGGAGAAGAATGTGATCTTAAAACTGAAATCTAGATTACATGGCAATATTTGAAATGAAGTCATTAGAGGGATGATTGATTTTATTTGAGACTGGATTTAATTATTCAAATTCAAAAATTAATTTTTTATTATTTAAGACAGTTTTAAGGCCTGTAGAATCAATTTGAAAAGGCTGTAACATTTGTAGAAAAGGATTTCCAAGGATAACATCATTGTTTAAATCCTTTCCTAGAAAGAAATTTGTCTTTATGTGTATTTCGTTTTTACAGACATAAACATCATTTAATTTGTATTTGATAAGGAGTTTTTTTACTAGCCATAGTTAGATTGAGTTTATTTTTTGTTTTTAGATAATATTTTCTGGGGATTAATCCTACACTTATGACATTGACATCTGTGCCACTATCAAGCACAAGGTCTTAATAGAGAATTTTTTGATCTGAATTGTGACTTGGGTTTTCCATTTTTGAAATGGATTTCTGGATAAAAAATTGATGGAATTTTTTAAACGGTCATCAAAGTTTTCTTGATTTTCAATGTCATTATAGTCTTCGTCATTTTCAATTTTTCCATTATTTTCTTGGTAAGTTTTTAGTATGTGAAATTCAAGATTCTCAACTCGCTGTTTGAGGTCTTGAAGTTCAATTAAGTTTTGTTTCAAGAAATTTATTTCTTGCCTTTGATTATTAATTTCTTTATGAAGGTCTGGAATTGTCAGGTGAGGAGGAACATTTTGTTCTCTTAATCTGTCTAAAACAGTTTTAATACTAAATTGTTCAAGTAAAGTATGTATTGTAGCTTTTCCTTTTTTATTGCCTTTATTTATAGTCTGGATTTTTTCAAAATATTTATTTTTTAATTCTTCATCTTTAGGATCTTTAAACATTTCTAATACCAATTCTTCAGGGGCAGAGAGCATGTTTAAGGATAAAGAAGAAGAAGTAGATTCATACTGAATTTCACTATCAAATATTTTGCAATGACATGTATTAGAAGAATGAGAAAAAGAATTTTCTGTATCAGATGTTTCCGAGGGTCCTTTTAAAATAATTTTGAGTTCTTTTTCTGTTTTAACTTTTAGTTTTGGGCAATCAGGGGCTATATGGCCATTTTCTTTGCAATTATAGCACTGTATTTCTTTTTGTTTTTGTTTAGGGTAGGAAGAAGGTGGATTTCCTTTCGTATAAAATTTGTTTGATTCTTTATAAGGATTTCGATGAAAGGATTTTTTATGATATCTTCTTGAGGGCATGTAATATCGTGGTGTTGAAAATTGTTTAGATTTTCTTTTTTGATAATCTCTATTTAAATTTTGCTTTTTCTTTTGGCTTGAAGGACTAATTAATGTTTCCATGCCAAATTGATAACAAAAATCACCAAGTTCATATTTACTGATTCTTTTTTTATTTTCAATTTGCCGTTTGAGTTTGATCTCTTTGCATAATGAAAAGCCAACTTTATTAATTTTTTGGATTAGATCTCCATATGTATACATGGCATAATTCAAATTTCCATAGTTTTCAGATATCAATTCTTCTCTAACCTTTTCTGCAAAAAGTTTAGGAAGTCCTGATATAAATTTTTCTTTTTAAAATTCTGAATTGCTTGAATCAATTGTATAAAGTTTTGATAAGAAAACATCTTTATACCAACGAAAATCAGATAATGTTGGGCATGATAAATTAATTAATTGAGTTTTTAATTTTTCTTCTACATTCATATAATTTCCAAAAAAATATTTAATTATATTGCTAATAAGCATATAAACGGAATCAGGGATCATTTGTCCTTGAGGGGTAATGATAGGATTTTCAGATGGATCTCTTTTTACTGCATTTAGAATAGCTTGTCTTTCTATATCTGATAAATATTTTTCCCACCAGCCATTTAATTGTCCAGTAAATCCAAGGACAACTGCATTTGCTGCATGTTTGTGATCATTATCGGCAGCTATGATAGTAGAAGCATATATCATCATTTGCTGGCATACTTGGATGATTTGATATTCAAATAATCCGTCTACACTCCATTCATATATTGATGAGCTTTCAAATTTAAGACCATTTAAAGTAGCTTGTTCTTCGAATTGAAGATCAACTGGAGTCGGTCGTGGATAATAATTTCTTGTTTTAGCTGTAGTAACAATTGGTTTTTGTCTTTTAAATATTTTATTGAGTTGAAGGGATTCTTGATGGTTTTGATCATCTTGATGTTCTTCTTGAGAATTTTCTTCAGAATCTATGGCTTCGGAATCGGAGCCAGAATTAGAGTTTTTAGAAGTTGAGCCTAAAACATTTATAGATTTTTTAGCTTTTTGATCTTTATTTTCTTGAAGTTTTATGTTAGTAAAACTGTGTGATAATTGATTAATGAGTTAATCAGAAAATTTTAAAGGTTTCTTTTCTAACTTTATATCCCTTAGGATTTCACCCTGAAAACCTAAAGTTTGTGTCGTAATTACTTTTTGAGAAGAGGATGCTTCATGGATTTTGAAAATAGATTCTACTTTATCTTTAATTCTATTGGTTTGTTGACCAATAGTATGAAGGTTGATATTTGTATAATTATTTTGTTCTAGATCATGACATAAGTCTAATTTGTAAACAAAGTCAGTTTTTCCTTTATCTCCTTGGATTTTTGCAACATCTTTTATGGGTACGGCTGAGGTGTCTTTATATATATTGTGAGGTTGGGTTGGATGTATAGATTCTTCAGTTCTCTGCGGAGAAGAACTGGTTGAAGCTATAATCCATGATGAACTTAATTTTGTTATCATATTTATGGATAAATCTTCAATATTATATCTTTTCTTCATGGCTAATTTAAGCCAATCAAAGAAATAAATGTTTCTTTCATTATCACACATATATTTGTACCATTTTTCTTTTAAGAAGTCTTTATGTTCTGGCAAAATATATTTAAAGAACGATTTTGTCAAAGGATGAGCGGCTAAATTCTTTTTTAACATTTCTTTATCAACTTCAAAACTTTCAAGAACATTTATATTGAAATCGGATTCTGAAGGATTGTATGCATGGGATGGAGAAGCTTGATAAGAAGGATAAACGAGTCCTGTAGGCCTGAAATCTATATGAGGTGGTTCCTGTATGGAAGAGCCTACAATAGAAGGAGGATGAGAATAAGACTTTTTAGAGGGTTGATAAACTGTAGGAGTTGTATTTCGAAAATCTATTTGGAAATTTATTTCAACACTTCCATCTTCATGTTCAATTATTGTTTCTATGTCTTCATTTTCTTTAGATTTTTCTGGTTGAGCATTTTCTAAAAGCCATTTACCAGATAAATTGATATCATTCCACTGTATGAGTTTAGGAATATTAACTTTATTTTTTAAATTGGTTTGGAATAAGGTAGTCATACCTTTAGCTTGATTTGAATAGGCTATGCCTGGGACCACTGAATTCATGAGTTTATAATAAACTCTATAAACGAGGGCGAGATTTTGATTATGAGGATTCATATCAAAACCTTTTGTCTGGATGGCTAAAGTGAGGGCTTCATGTGCACCTGGATCTGTCAGAAAAACAGAGAAATTGGGAAAACAGTTGAAGAAAGTTGGGCTATTAGCCAAACTTGACTCAACCATTCCTATTAATGAATCACTGAATTTTTTATGTCTTGTATCTTGTACATAGATGAGAGCTTCTGTTCTAAGTCCAAGTCTTGTTAAAGGCTTTATAGCAACTTGCACCAAGCCAAAATAGATATAATTATATGTTTTAGCATATTCTTTTATTTCATGGGGCTTAATTAAAGAAAGATGTTGAATATTACTAGTAATGGATTCAGTTCGTTCAATAGTTTTTATTTTATAACTAGATTTTAATTGAAAACTTCCCACTTTATAAACTTCATGTTTTTGAACAGTTGGAATTGTCCAGTCACAAATAACTTGATCTAAATCATCATAGCTAATTTCTTCACTAATTTTAATAGACATGGAAGATAAGGAATTTGATGATGAGGAAGAAGAAAGTACAATCTTCTTAATAAGCTTAGCCATAATTTGTATTACCGAGTTATTTTAACCAAATCTGCCACGAGTATCTAATGCTTTGAGGATTTACACACCAACAACACGCCTTAAAACGCCTTCACACGGCTGACAACGGCGATAACAATGGCTACCTCTGCGCTCCGGGTGGAATATGATTAAGATTTTTCAATAACAACAAACACACAACTAAGTATTAAGACTTTTGACTCTCTTACTTCTGAATCAGCAATTCCTTAAACAACAACAGTAAGGCACAACATAACAAAGATAAGTGAAGAAATACTCACAAAGCAACTTTATTGATAATCAAAACTGATTACAAGTGGACTTGATGACACACTCCCGGGGGCCAACTTGGCCCTGATACCAAAATGGGACGGAAAGGTGGAGGGTGTATGGGAAGAGATGGATGGACTGAATTTTTGGATAGGACTGGTTTCCAACTGTTGCCTTGACAAGCAGCTGGACATGTCTATTTATAGTATGTTCAAATTGAATTTACATTTCATTACAACATAATTTCGTCTGTGTATACATTTCATTTACTGTATGTTGGTAAGCTACTGCATGTGGTATTATTGCTGGATTCCAGGTGTCTGGATTGAATCATCAAGACGGCATACGTATCATGTTTCCATACTGGTATGGATTTACATTGTAGCACCAGTAGAGATCTAAACTTGTTTTTATTGGATAACCTTTTTGATGCGTAGCAAGCCGCATTTGTTGACTTTTTCTTTTTCAAAGAACCTTTGAACCATGGTAAGCTTCTCATCTTCTTGAATAGGGATGTCCTTGTTTCGTACTTTCTAGATAAAGACGCTTTATGACAATGGTTGTGATGGAAATTTAGATAAGTGCACACGTGACTACGTGGTCTTCTTTTGGAAGCTTTGTGATAAGGATACAGTAATTATTTCACTGGATAACAGGTGTTAATATCGAAAGCTTTATTTGGGCACGGATTCTTTCATTTATTCATCCTCTTTATCTTCATCTTTATCTTCATCAGTCCAGTTATTATTTTGCATTTCTTCATGAAATAACTGGATTAATGCTTCACGAGACTTTTCAGAAATGTCAAAAGAAATATCTTCATAGGCATTGAGGATTTGATTTAATTCATTATGTCCAGATTTAGAAGGATGCTGTATGACTGTAGTTTGTTCTGCAAGGTCGTCAACAATGCAAACTTCTCGCCGACCGTCACACCAAACATATCGATATGTGATTGCAAATTCAAGATGTCCTCTTAGATTGAGAAATCTTTGATACTAATCAGAGGCTGGATCATATTGCTGGAGACGTTCTAGGCTATATGCTCTTGTAGCAACTTCATGAGATTCATACCATTGAGGTGGATAATTAAAAAGAAGATGTTCGTGATCATGTAAAGAAGAACTGCATTTCTTGCAAATTAAATCTCCTTCTTCAAACTGCATGATGCTCCATAATTGATAAGGCTGATAAAACCGTATTTCAGATCTTTCTCTCAAAGTTGATGAAATTGTCATAAGAAGCTGTCTGTTTGTGACTCCAAGACTGTGAAGGGCATGGCGCACAATTGCAGGGAGCTGCTGTATTAATTCAAAATCATCTCTGGATAAAGAAAATCTTTGGACTAGGCCTTGCTCGATATAAGAGATGTCTACTGCATGTGATGGCAGGAACAACCTGGGAAAACCAGTTGCCCAGCTGATATATTGCGCTTTGAACATTAAGCGCTCCTTGATCTGACAAGAAAGAGTTTTTTCTCTTATCCTTGCAGCAAGATCATCTGGAAGGGTTGTGTTAACCTTTTCCAGGAGGTTGATTCTGGATGTTTTTTCATCAGGATAAGTAGATAACAGTGCTCTTTGATGGATGTTATGACACATTAAAATTTGGGTTTCTAAATCCTTGATATGGGTTACAATTTTGGATAAGGTTTTTCTAGTATTTTTTCCTTTATTGGAAAGGATAGCACTCCAATGAGCATTGATAAGTTCTTGAGAGGTGATGGAAAAACCTGGATTGAAAAAAGGAATAGATATTTGTTGGGATGTTGGTATGGAGGAAGAGCTGGATTCAAGAAGAGGGGCTTTGCTTTTGCTAGAGCTTGATGCCATAATGACAAAGGAACCCTGGATAAGAATGTGAACTAAAACTGAAAATCTGGATTACATGGCAAAATTTGAAATGAAGTCATCAGAGGGATGATGTATTTTATTTGAGAGTGGATTTAATTATTCAAATTCAAAAATTAATTCTTTATTATTTATGATAGTTTTAAGGCTTGTAGAATCAATTTGAAAAGGCTGTAACATTTGTATAAAAGGATTTCCAAGGATAACATCATTGTTTAAATCCTTTCCTAGAAAGAAATTTGTCTTTATGTGTATTTCATTTTTACAGACATAAACATCATTTAATTTGTATTTGATAAGGAGTTTTTTATTAGCCGTAGCTAGATTGAGTTTATTTTTTGTTTTTAGATAATATTTTCTAGGGATTAATCCTTCCCTTATGACATTGACATCTGTGCCACTATCAAGTAAGCATAGGGTCTTAATAGAGAACTTTTTGATCTGAATGGTGACTTGGGTTTTCCATTTTTGAAATGGATTTTTGCATAAAGAATTTATGAAATTTTTTAAACTGCCGTCAAAGTTTTCTTGATTTTCAATGTCATTATACTCTTCGTCATTTTCATTGTTTCCATTATTTTCTTGAAAAGGTTTTAGTATGTGAAATTCAAGATTCTCAACTCTTTGTTTGAGGCCTTGAAGTTCAATTAAGTTAAGAAATTTATTTCTTGCCTGTGATTATTAATTTCTTTATGAAGGTCTAGAATTGTCAGGTGAGGAGGAACATTTTGTTCTCGTAATCTGTTTAGTACAGTTTTAATGCTAAATTGTTCAGGGAGAGTATGTATGGTAGCTTTTCCTTTTTTATTGCCTTTATTTATGGTCTGGATTTTTTCAAAATCTTTATTTTTTAAGTCTTTATCCATAAGATCTTTAAACATTTCTAATACCAATTCTTCTGGGGCAGAGAGCATGTTTAAGGATAAAGAAGAAGAGGCAGATTCATACTGAATTTCACTATCAAATATTTTGCAATGACATGTATCAGAAGAATTGTCTGTATCTGATGTTACTCAGGATCCTTTTAAAATAGTTTTTAATTCTTTTTCAGTTTTAACCTTTAATTGTGGGCAATCAGGGGCTATATGGCCTTTTTCTTTGCAATTATAGCACTGTATTTCTTTTTGTTTTTGTTTAGGGTAGGAAGAAGATAGTTTTTCTTTTATATAAGATTTGTTTGATTCTTTATAAGGATTTCGATGAAAGGATTTTTTTTGATATCTTCTTGAGGGCATGTAATATCGTGGTGTTGAAAATTGTTTAGATTTTCTTTTTTGATAATTTCTAGTTATATTTTGCTTTTTCTTTTGGCTTGAAGGACTAATTAATGTGTCCATACCAAATTGATAACAGAAATCACCAAGTTCATATTTACTGATTCTTTTTTTATTTTCAATTTGCCGTTTGAGTTTGATCTCGTCACATAATGAAAAGCCAACTTTATTAATTTTTTGGATTAGATCTCCATAGGTATACATGGCATAATTCAAATTTCCATAATTTTCAGATATCAATTCTTCTCTAACCTTTTCTGCAAAAAGTTTATGAAGTCCTGATATAAATTTTTCTTTTTAGAATTCTGAATTGCTTGAATCAATTGTATAAAGTTTTGATAAGAAAACATCTTTATACCAACGAAAATCAGATAATGTTGGGCATGATAAATTAATTAATTGAGTTTTTAATTTTTCTTCTACATTCATATAATTTCCAACAAAATGTTTAATTATATTGCTAATAAACATCTAAACGGAATCAGGGATCATTTGTCCTTGAGGGGTAATGATAGGATTTCCGGATGGATCTCTTTTTACTGCATTTAGAATAGCTTGTCTTTCTATATCTAATAAATATTTTTCCCACCAGCCATTTAATTGTCCAGTAAATCTAAGGACAACTGCATTTGTTGCATGTTTGTGATCATTACTGATGAGTCTTTAAAAATACATATTTTCATACACATTTTGACCCATTTTAAGGACTTATTAACTTGAAAGAGCCTCATTTAGTGTGATATAATGGGTTAATTCATTTTAAATTCATTTTTATATTTTTCTGCATAAATTGCTTAAAAATCATACTTTTTGCATAAATTCATGAAACCTGCTATTTTTGGAAAGTCTATTTATGGAAAGTTTTGTGAAAATAATTTTTCTCATGAAATAAATTGAATTCTCTTCATCATTAGTTCATTCATACAAAATCATGAAGAATGATGTACATTTTTATTATCATTTCATGAGAAATGGGCCCACATTCATGCATATGTGATGTTAGGGGTAAAATTGTCTTTTCACATGAATTCACGTCTGTTTTGTAGGAAATTGATTATATGGGTCCCATTTGTAAAGAATTGAGGCAAGGAACTGATTTTTAAGAGAAAAGAGACCAGAATTGAAGAGAAAAGGAAATTGGAAAAAAATTGTAAAAAGTCAGCTTCATGGTCCCACACATACATGCACATGTGTGGGGCACACTTGTAAAACATCCAAGATGGGGTCCATTTATTTGTTGCACATTTTCAAGAGATTTTGAAGAGAATCTGAAGAATATATCATCAAAGATGGACAAGGAAAGCCACATAGGAGTTCTTTTTGGAGAAGGAGAAGATCTCTTCAAGTTAGAAGCCAACAAGGAGAACTTTCCAAAAAAGGAAAGTTGACGATGCAAAGAGATAAAAGCGGAAGTTCTACACCTTATGTGGGCCAATTTTGTTTCTAAGAGAGGATTCTTATCATCTTTCAAAAGATCTTAATGCAAGATGGCAATGACAAAGAAGGAAAGAAGCATCCAAAAGGGACCTCTAGACAAAGCAAGCAAGGAAAGAAGAGAAAAATAAAAAGAAAAGAATCCCCAAGGATATTGCACGTCCAAAGCATTGTTCGGAGCCCTGGTTCTTTCAATTTTTTAATTATTTTTAATATTTTAAAGTTTGAGAAGGAGTAGGATTTGAAAAAGTATAAATAGGGCACTCTTCTCCCATATTCTTCATGGAAGAATTACCCACCTCCCACCTCTAGATTTCTTCATCCATCTCTCCCTCTCTTGTCTCTACATCTCAAGTCATCAAGGAGGCTTAGCCCTAAAGCCACACCACCAACCTTTAAGTGTCAACTAGAAGGAGGAATTCTCATCCATCCTAGTATGTAATTGTTTGCTTTTTATTTCCAATCTTTTGTAAAACAATTTCATGCTAGTAAAGTTTGTTTCTTTTCAATTGTTCTTGTCTTCGATTTTGTGGTGTTCATAATTTTAGTCTTGTTTGTGATTGGGTTAATTTTTGTTCTTGTTTAAATATTGGGATAGAATTGGAATCATAACTAGTAACCCATCTTAGTAACCTTTTTAATATACTTTGTCTCTTTGGATACATTGTATGTTTGGAGGCAATGTAAGATGGAGTTAAAGAGGTTTGAGTGAAAAAAGATTGGAGACCAATTCTGAAATTTATTTCTACATGGAATGGAAATTTGTTATTCTCACTTAGATTGACGACCTAAGATGAAGAATAAGACCCTAAGACAACACTGCTAATCTATTTTAGCCCAAATTAAGATAAGAAATTGAAAAAGCAATCTACCGCCTTTGACTTCTTATTATTACTGCCTTTGACTTCCGTTGTTTACCACCGTTGACTTCAATTATACCGCCTTTGACTTCCTGCAATTTTTATTTTCTTTCATTGCACTTTTAATTTTAAATTTCTACAATTTTATTTTCCTGCACTTCTATTTTATTTTCTGCACTTTTGTTATTTTTCTTGTTATTTTCACATTGATTTTAAGTTTTGTTTTTGCATAGTTTGATGGTTGGATTAGGAATCATTACATCTATTTTCTTATCATAAGATTTTGTGCATATTTAAGTTTATGAAAATTAAGCCTTCAGATCTGAATCTAATGATTAAATTCGGACTCAATATATAAACAGCACAACTTAAAATAGTTTCAGCAAACTGTAGAAACAGTTTTTGACAAAAAGTTCGAAGTGGGTAGACCAGTCAAATCACAATATTTTTCTTTGAAACTTGAGAAAATGAAAGTTTAGGATGTGGTCTTTCATTCCCCAAAATTTCAGATCAAAATAATTTCCGAAAGTTTGTGAACCAGAGGCTTAAACTTTGTCAATCAGTCAACCTGAATCAGAATTCCTGCACAGAATTTTGCAAAGTTGTCATATTCATGCATTCATAACTTTTTTGTTTTAGATCCTTTTTTAATTCCGTTTTTTTTGTTAGTTTCTTGCATCAGTAGAGCATAAATTCCAGCCATTAAATTTAGATTTAGGATGCATTAGAATAGTTCAAATCATGCATAAAATTTGCATCAACATACTAGTTTTTCATACTTAGAATTTTTCAGCATCTCATGGCATGCATTGCATTACTAATTTTACTAACTTTCTAATTTTAATTTTGTTTCTAGTTTTATGTTTTTGATTGTTTTATTTAATTTTCAAAGTTAAATATCTTCCTAAACTTATTTTAATTGAAGGTTTTAAATTGGAAAGTTTACTAGTTTGAAAATTCTAACTTAGAAAAGTTTTTAACTTTTGTTTATATTGTTTTTAACATTGTTTAGTTTAGTAAGATTCTAATTTTAGTTTTTATTTTTGGAAGTTCTAACTTGTGTTTTAGTTTTGCAGCAATTTTAGTTTTATTTTAGGAATTTTTAGATTTAGGAAAGTTTCTTTCATTGGTTTGTAACTAATTTAATTTTGGTAAGTAGGACACTTGTATTTGTTAGATTTTAATTAGGTTAGTTTTAGATTTTTATTTTAAGGCAAGTCAAGTTGAAAAGAAAATACCTTAAACACATTGCTCCCTGAGGATTGACCTGGTCTCACCAGTTTTATTACTACATCGCGATTCTGCACTTGGAACTCAGGATCAAGTTTTTGGCGCCGTCGCCGGGGAGCGCCGTTTACGGGAACTTTTCTAACTTTCCTTATTTACATTGCTTGTGGGTGTGGTTTAATTTTGGCATCTTGCCAGAAATAGGAGGACTTGCATGGAATGATGAGTCGCCCTAATTTGTAATATGAAGGTGCATGGAATGCTCGAAAGTACACATCACTGCTATTTTTAGAAACTTTCTAAAATTAGGAAAAGTTACTGTTTTTCAACTTGTCTCAACTTCTTTTGGGAAGAAAGTATACCAAAAGTGATCTAATCATTGTCCTTAATCTTCTTGGTGTCTACGGAAGCCTTTGCCCCTGTAGTGCGCAACAGCTTGTCTGTTCAGGAAACTGGTCCTTCAAACAGGTCCATCTGTGACTCTACCACTTCCTGGTCGCTTACCTGGCCGAGTTTGTTTCATAGGACCAGATTGGAGACCTTGAGGAAACTTTTCAACCTTAAGGAGTTGCTTACACGTCTTTTTTTCTAACTTAAGTTTTTTTCATTTTTTCAAAAAAAAAAAAAAAAGAACAAGTGATTCCAAAAATGGATTGGTGGAAATCCACAAACATGAGGAGACTTAACAATGGGCAAATCAATAGGAATAGAACCAATGCCGATGGCCCCCTAAAGTCTTGGCGTGCCTTGTGTGAACAAAAAGAATTGTAATGTTACATCTAAGAAATTGTTCAGCTAGATCTTATGAATGGGAATGGGCCAATCACTATGATCATTGTTACAATGAGGAATTTATGGAAAAGTTTAATGGAATGATTAGGTCAGATGATCAACAAATAAGGGTCCCGTATGATTACTCACACCCCACACAATCATTCACTCATTCTAATATGGATGTGGGATTTCCATGGTGGGCTGAATCGAATCAATGGCTTTACCATAATGAAATGGATAACATGTGTGGTCCAAATTGGGATGATCACTCACTAAACAATTGGCGTAATGGGCCCAATATGGATCATGTCTCTTCTTCCCAAGAATTTACTCCGGCCGGGTCATATGACTATCCCTCACAGGATACATCATATGTACCCCCTTTTTCTCACTGGTCATATGCACCTCATAATCCCTCTCCACCTGAATGGTCATATGAACTACCACCAACCCTGAAAAATTCTTTGGAAGATACTTTAGCCAAATTGGTTGAGTTCACACAAAATACCATGCAAACCATACAAAAAAAATGAACACAACATGAAAAGCCTAATGACTTCGATTAATCAAACAAGGCTTGAAATGAGAAAACAAAATGCCACCGTTGGCATTAAAGATGATCCTACATTCATTAAAGACCTCGTAGATATGGATCACACAAACACACAGTGGATATCCAAGGGTGTACATGAGTACATGGATGATGGGATGCATGAACCAATTGAGGAATCACATGAGCCTGTGTGCCCCACTTTTCCTGAGTACCGGCCATTCCACTTCATTAAAGAGGAATCTATGCCCTTTTACATAAATCCTTTTCTATGATTCAGATTCCCCTGATGAATTTGGCATTGCAGTCTTTCATAAATTTGATGTTCCTATAAATGAGGAAACTGCAAATGAACCTACTGAGCCTCAAAAGGAATATTACAATTGGGAGGATGACCCCATTTTTCAAATTTCTGAGATGGATAATCTGGAATCTTTGGAATCATGTACTGACTTCTTTGTGAAATCTGATGATCCAACCCTTAGAGAAATTGCCCTCGCATTTCTTGGCCCTCAATGTTATTCAGAAAAACTTGTAAAATTAGATAATAGTGATCCTATTCAAAGACCAAAGTCTGATAATTTGGAATCCTTTAAGCTCGTGCCTAAACAGACCGTGGAAATCAATTTAAAAGAATTTGTGGCACGCAAGGACCTAGGGCCACCTAGCTGGTCATTGCATCCTCTCCTCTCTTTCAAATATCCATTTTTAAGGGAGGAGAAAGAAATTTTCTTTATGGTCCCTTCTTCACATAGTTTACAAAAATATGTAGTCCTCATGGTTTCATCTCTTTTTGTGCTTCTTGTAAACTGTGTGGAGGAAAATTTCATTTGGGATCCGGGTGGACTCATGATTTCAAATCCAGTAGTGTAGGTTTTTGTTTCTTTTCTTTTTAGAGTAGATATTTCCTTTTAGAGTAGCTTTTTGTCTTTTTGTTCTTGTTTTTCTGTTTTGTCTAACTTTGGGCAGGGAGCAGCTCGAACACATCTTCAGGTGACTTTTTCTCTCTACTCTCATTTACATTTATATTTCCTCATATTATTTTTAAAGTTCTGCGTTGCATGCATAAACATCGAGGACGATATTCATCTTAGGATGGGAGGTGGGAACAAGCATGCTTGTCCAATTTTAGACAAAATTTTTTTTATTTTTCTATCACTTTTATCATTTTAGTCAGTTTTTAATGATTTTAGTTTTTTTAAAAAACAAAAAAATTAGGACAGGAAATTTTTTTTCTGTTGGTATTTATTTTTCATTTTGGAAAAGAAAATTTTTAAAAGAATTGAAGCGATTTGAAGATATATAGAAATATGGAATTTTGATACTTTTGGAAGGAAGTAAAAAGAAAGTTTGCATTTTCTAAAGGAGAAAACTTATCAGAAGATTGCCAAAACTTGCTCTTCACATACATACGCGTATACATTTTTCGAAATTTCGGATATGAAACTTTGACGCTGTTTGTTTTTGGAATTTTTTTTGGAGAATACAATGTGAACTTGAAATTTAGTTTGTAGAATATTTTTGTTTCCTAGTTCATTTTTGGAACCAAAATGAATTAATTCGAGTGAAATGAGAATTGCCACCTAGTGTTTACTTTGGTTTAAAAAAAAAGAAGAAAAAAGAGTGAAAATAAAAGAGAGCATATAATGAGCAATTTATGACTAGTTTGGGTTCGTAGCCTTTTTAACTCGAGCTAGTAAGCCCGGAGGGATATTTCCATATCTAGTGCCCTAAAGCCATCTGGTTTGGGAGTCATTGGCCTAACGCTCGCTACATGGCTTAATTAGAAAGCTTAAGGGACCTAAACATTGCACGGTCATAGGAAAGAAAAGAAAAAAAAAAGAAAATAAAGATGAATTATGGCCCAACGAGTGTTCGTAGAAATTTTCAAGGGATATGTGCAGAAAAGCATAAGGACTAAGTTTGCTCCTTAGATCCCAACTTTTGCTATATCATATGAACTTGGAAAATTCTACGTTGGAAAAAGTAAGAGAGTGAAGAGTGTCCGTAAGAGTTTGCAAGGGAGTATGTGCGGGGAAGGACAAGGACTAGATTTGCTCTTTGGATTCTAACTTTTCTTATATCGTATGAACTTGGGAACTCTTGCGTCGGAAAAAGATAGTGAGAGGAAAAGAGGCCAACCGAAGTAAATAGTCAAGTGACAGCTATCTTAGTAACTCTGACAAGAAATTTCTTTTTATTAAATTTCAGGGGATCAGATTATTTGAAGGAAAAATTCTATTTTTGCAACATTATTGTAGAATATCCGAAATAGGTTTTTGATGTATACAATTTCCCACAGTGCACGCAAGTTGGTTTGAATTTGAGAAAGTTTTCTAGAATAGAATTGTGGACTAGACTTTGAAAAGTTTGAAATTGTAATTATTCCAGATTTCAACAATATCCGATATGAGTGAATTTTCTTTTAGGAAATTTCTTTTCTCCTTTACTTTTGCTTATTTATTTTTCCTTAAAAAAAAAGAGAAGAGAATTTTGTGGGTATATTCACTGCAAACCCTCACGAGGCATAACTCGTCCACTAGGGGGAACCTAGGGGTTTAAGGGCTTGCTGCATACGCTAAATGCAGTTGAGAGTGCCAGCGAAAGTGGTGTTGCATTCATGTTTAATTTTATTGCATTGCATTAGTTTAAGATTAGATTAGGTTAGGATGAAAGCCTCATATTTTATGGCATTTTTTTTGCTAGGGACTATCAAAACGCTGGATGGGGGGTGTGATGAGTCTTTAAAAATACATATTTTGACCCATTTTAAGTACTTATTAACTTGAAAGAGCCTCATTTAGTGTGATATAATGGGTTAATTGAATTTAAATTCATTTTTATATTTTTCTGCATAAATTGCTTAAAAATCATACTTTTTTGCATAAATTCATGAAACCTGCTATTTTTGGAAAGTCTATTTATGGAAAGTTTCGTGAAAATAATTTTTCTCATGAAATAAATTGAATTCTCTTCATCATTAGTTCATTCATACAAAATCATGAAGAATGATGTACATTTTTATTATCATTTCATGAGAAATGGGCCCACATTTATGCATATGTGATGTTAGGGGTAAAATTATCTTTTCACATGAATTCACGTCTGTTTTTTAGGAAATTGATTATATGGGTCCCATTTGTAAAGAATTGAGGCAAGGAATTGATTTTTAAGAGAAAAGAGACCAGAATTGAAGAGAAAAGGAAATTGGAAGAAAATTGTAAAAAGTCGGCTTCATGGTCCCACACATGCATGCACATGTGTGGGGCACACTTGTAAAACATCCAAGATGGGGTCCATTTATTCGTTGCACATTTTCAAGAGATTTTAAAGAGAATTTGAAGAATATATCATCAAAGATGGACAAGGAAAGCCACATAGGAGTTCTTTTTGGAGAAGGAGAAGATCTCTTCAAGTTAGAAGCCAACAAGGAGAACTTTCCAAAAAAGGAAAGTTGACGATGCAAAGAGATAAAAGCGGAAGTTCTACACCTTATATGGGCCAATTTTGATTCTAAGAGAGGATTCTTATCCCTATTTCATCTCTCAAAAGATCTTAATGCAAGGTGGCAATGACAAAGAAGGAAAGAAACATCCAAGAGGGACTTCTAGACAAAGCAAGCAGGGAAAGAAGAGAAAAATAAAAAGAAAAAAATCCCCAAGGATATTGCATGTCCAAAGCATTGTTTGGAGCCCTGTTTCTTTCAATTTTTTAATTATTTTTAATATTTTAAAGTTTGAGAAGGAGTAGGATTTGAAAAAGTATAAATAGGGCACCCTTCTCCCATATTTTTCATGGAAGAATTACCCACCTCCCACCTCTAGATTTCTTCATCCATCTCTCCCTCTCTTGTCTCTACATCTCAAGTCATCAAGGAGGCTTAGCCCTAAAGCCACACCACCAACCTTGAAGTGTCAACTAGAAGGAGGAATTCTCATCCATCCTAGTATGTAATTGTTTGCTTTTTATTTCCAATCTTTTGTAAAACAATTTCATGCTAATAAAGTTTGTTTCTTTTCAATTGTTCTTGTCTTTGATTTTGTGGTGTTCATAATTTTAGTCTTGTTTGTGATTGGGTTAATTTTTGTTCTTGTTTAAATATTGGGATAGAATTGGAATCACAACTAGTAACCATCTTAGTAACCTTTTTAATATACTTTGTCTCTTTGGATACATTGTATGTTTGGAGGCAATGTAAGATGGAGTTAAAGAGGTTTGAGTGAAAAAAGATTGGAGGCCAATTCTGAAATTTATTTCTACATGGAATGAAAATTTGTTATTCTCACTTAGATTGACGACCTAAGATGAAGAATAAGAACCTAAGACAACACTGCTAATCTATTTTAGCCCAAATTAAGATAAGAAATTGAAAGAGCAATCTACCACCTTTGACTTCTTGTTATTACCGCCTTTGACTTCCGTTGTTTACCGCCTTTGACTTCAATTATACCGCCTTTGGCTTCCTGCAATTTTTATTTTCTTTCATTGCACTTTTAATTTTAAATTTCTACAATTTTATTTTCCTGCACTTCTATTTTATTTTCTGCACTTTTGTTATTTTTCTTGTTATTTTCACATTGATTTTAAGTTTTGTTTTTGCATAGTTTGATGGTTGGATTAGAAATCATTATATCTATTTTCTTACCATAACATGTTGTGCATATTTAAGTTTATGAAAATTAAGCCTTCAGATCTGAATCTAATGATTAAATTCGGACTCAATATATAAACAACACAACTTAAAATAGTTTTAGCAAACTGTAGAAACAGTTTTTGACAAAAGTTCGAAGTGGGTAGACCAGTCAAATCACAATATTTTTCTTTGAAACTTGGGAAAATTAAAGTTTAGGATGTGGTCTTTCAGTCCCCAAAATTTCACATCAAAATAATTTCGGAAGGTTTGTGAAGTTGAAGCTTAAACTTTGTCAATCAGTTAACCTAAATCAGAATTCCTACACAGAATTTTGCAAAGTTGTCATATTCATGCATTCATAACTTTTTTGTTTTAGATCCTTTTTTAATTCCATTTTTTTTTTGTTAGTTTCTTGCATCAGTAGAGCATAAATTCCAGCCATTAAATTTAGATTTAGGATGCATTAGAATGGTTCAAATCATGCATAAAATTTGAATCAACATACTAGTTTTTCATACTTAGAATTTTTCACCATCTCATGGCATGCATTGCATTACTAATTTTACTAACTTTCCAATTTTAATTTTGTTTGTAGTTTTATGTTTTTGATTGTTTTAGTTAATTTTCAAAATTAAATATATTTCTAAACTTATTTTAATTGAAGGTTTTAAATTGGAAAGTTTACTAGTTTTGAAAATTCTAACTTAGAAAAGTTTTTAACGTTTGTTTATTTTGTTTTTAAAATTGTTTAGTTTAGTAAGATTCTAATTTTAGTTTTTATTTTTGGAAGTTCTAACTTGTGTTTTAGTTTTGCAGCAATTTTAGTTTTAGTTTAGGAATTTTTAGATTTAGGAAAGTTTCTTTCATTGGTTTGTAACTAATTTAATTTTGGTATGTAGGACACTTGTGTTTGTTAGATTTTAATTAGGTTAGTTTTAGATTTTTATTTTAAGGCAAGTCAAGTTGAAAAAAAAATACCTTAAACACATTGCTCCCTGAAGATCGACCTGGTCCCACCAGTTTTATTACTACATCGCGGTTCTGCACTTGGAACTCACGATCAATTACCAGTAGCTATGATAGTAGAAGCATATATCATCATTTGCTGGCATACTTGGATGATTTGATATTTAGATAATCCGTCTACACTCCATTCATATATTGATGAGCTTTCAAATTTAAGACCATTTAAAGTAGCTTGTTCTTCGAATTGAAGATCAACTAGATTCGGTCGTGGATAATAATTTCTTGTTTTAGCTGTAGTAACAATTGGTTTTTGTCTTTTAAATATTTTATTGAGTTGAAGGGATTCTTGATGGTTTTGATCATCTTGATGTTCTTCTTGAGAATTTTCTTCAGAATCTATGGCTTCGGAATCGGAGCCAGAATTAGAGTTTTTAGAAGTTGAGCCTAAAACATTTATAGAATTTTCAGCTTTTTGATCTTTATTTTCTTGAAGTTTTATATTAGTAAAACTGTATGATAATTGATTAATGAGTTCATCAGAAAATTTTAAAGGTTTCTCTTCTAACTTTATATCCCTTAGGATTTCACTTTAAAAACCTAAAGTTTGTGTCTTAATTACTTTTTGAGAAGAGGATGCTTCATTGATTTTGAAAATAAATTCTACTTTATCTTCAATTCTATTGGTTTGTTGACCAATAATATGAAGGTTGATATTTGTATAATTATTTGTTCTAGATCTTGACATAAGTCTGATTTGTAAACAAAGTCAGTTTTTCCTTTATCTCCTTGGATTTTTGCAACATCTTTTATGGGTACGGCTGAGGTGTCTTTATATATAATGTGATGTAGGGGTGGATGTATAGATTCTTCAGTTCTCTGCGGAGAAGAACTAGTTGAAGCTATAATCCATGATGAACTTAATTTTGTTATCATATTTATGGATAAATCTTCAATATTATATCTATTCTTCATGGCTAATTTAAGCCAATCAAAGAAATAAATGTTTCTTTCATTATCACACATATATTTGTACTAATTTCCTTTTAAGAAGTCTTTATGTTCTGGAGAAATATATTTGAAGAAAGCTTTTGTCAAAGGATGAGCGGCTAAATTCTTTTTTAACATTTCTTTATCAATTTCAAAACTTTCAATAACATTTATATTGAAATCAGCTTCTGAGGGATTGTATGTATGAGATGAAGAAGCTTGATAAGAAGGATAAACAAGTCCGGTAGGCCTTAAATTTGTATGAGGTGGTTCCTGTAAGGAAGATCCTACAACAGAAGGAGGATAAGAATAAGACTTTTTAGAGGGTTGATAAACTGTAGGAGTTGTATTTCGAAAATCTGGTCGGAAATTTATTTCAACACTTCCATCTTCATGTTCAATTATGTTTTCAATGTCTTGATTTTTTTTAGATTTTTCTTGTTGAGCATTTTCAAAAAGCCATTTACCTGATAAATTAATATCATTCCATTGGATGAGTTTAGGAATATTAACTTCATTTTTTAAATTGGTTTGGAATAAGGTAGTCATACCACTGGCTTGATTAGAATAGGCTATGCCTGGAACAACTGAATTCATGAGCTTATAATAAACTCTATAAACGAGGGCAAGATTTTGATTATGAGGATTCATATCAAAACCTTTTGTCTGGATGGCTAAAGTGAGGGCTTCATGTGCACCTGGATCTGTAAGAGAAATCGAGAAATTGGGAAAACAGTTGAAGAAAGTAGGGCCATTAGCCAAACTTGATTCAACCATTCCTATTAATGAATCACTGAATTTTTTATGTCTTGTATCTTGAATATACATGAGAGCTTCTGTTCTCAGTCCAAGTCTTGTTAAAGGCTTTAGAGCAACTTGCACCAAGCCAAAATGGATATAATTATATGTTTTAGCATATTCTTGTATTTCTTGGGGCTTAATTAAAGAAAGATGTTGAATAATGGATTCAGTTCGTTCCATAGTTTTTATTTTATAACTTGATTTTAATTGAAAACTTCCTATTTTATAAACTTCATGTTTTTGAATAGTTGGAATTGTCCAGTCACAAATAACTTGATCTAAATCATCAAAGCTAATTTCTTCACTATTTTTAATAGACATGGAAGATAAGGAATTTGATGATGAGGAAGAAGAAAGTACAAGCTTCTTAATAAGCTTAGCCATAATTTGTATTACCGAGTTATTTTAACCAAATCCACCACGAGTATCTAACACTTTGAGGATTTACACACCAACAACACGCCTTAAAACGCCTTCACAAGGCTTAACAACAGTGATAACAATGGCTACCTCTACGCTCCGGGCGGAATATGATTAAAATTTCTCAATAATAACAAACACACAACTAAGTATTAAGACTTTTGACTCTCTTACTTTTGAATCAGCAATTCCTTAAACAAGAACACTAAAGCACAACATAACCAAAATAAGTGAAGAAATACTCACAAAGCAACTTTATTGATAATCAAAGCTGATTACAAGTGGACTTGATGACACACTCCCGGGGGCCAACTTGGCTCTGATACCAAAATGGGACGAAAGGGTGGAGGGTGTATGGGAAGAGATGGATGGACTGAATTTTTGGACTAGTTTCCAACTGCTGCCTTGACAAGCAGCTGGACATGTCTATTTATAGTATGTTCAAACTGAATTTACATTTCATTACAACATAATTTCGTCTGTGCATACATTTCATTTATTATATGCTGCTAAGCTGCTGCATGTGGTATTATTGCCGGATTCCATGTGTCTGGATTGAATCGTCAAGACAGCATACGTGTTACGTTTCCGTACTAATATGGATATAAATGTTATCACCAGTAGAGATCCAAACTTGTTTTTATTGGATAACCTTTTTGATGCATAGTAGCAAGCCGCATTTGTTGACTTTTTCTTTTTCAAAGAACCTTTGAACCGTGGTAAGCTTCTCATCTTCATGAATAGGGATGTCTTTGCTTTGTACTTTCTAGATAAAGATGGTTTATGGCAATGGTGGTGATGGAAATTTAGATAAGTGCACCACGGGACTACGTGGTCTTCTTCTGGAAGCTTTGTGATAAGGATGCAGTAATTATTTCCCTAGATAACAGGTGTCAATATCGGAAGCTTTATTCGGGCACGAATTCTTTCATTTATTCATCCTCTTTATCTTCATCTTTATCTTCATCAGTGCAGTTATTATTTTGGATTTCTCCATGAAATAACTAGATTAATGCTTCATGAGACTTTTCAGTAATGTCAAAAGAAATATCGTCATAGGCATTGAGGATTTGATTTAATTCATTATGTCCAGATTTAGAAGGATGCTGTATGACTGTAGTTTGTTCTGCAAGGTCGTCTGCAATGCAAACTACTTGCTGACCGTCACACGAAACATATCGATATGTGCTTGCAAATTCAAGATGTCCTCTCAGATTGAGAAATCTTTGATACTGATCAGAGGTTGGATCATATTGCTGGAGATGTTCTAGGCTATATGCTTTTGTAGCAACTTCATGAGATCCATACCATTGATGTGGATAATTAAAAAGAAGATGTTCGTGATCATGTAAAGAAGAACTGCATTTCTTACAAATTAAATCTCCTTCTTCAAACTGCATGATGCTCCATAATTGATAAGGCTGATAAAACCGTATTTCAGATCTTTCTCCCAAGCTTGATGAAATTATAATAAGAAGTTGTCTGTTTGTGGCTCCAAGGCTGCGAAGGGCGTGGCGCACAATTGTAGGGAGCTGCTGTATTAATTCAAAATTATCTCTGGATAAAGAAAATCTTTGGACTAAGCCTTGCTTAATATAAGAGATGTCTACTGCATGTGATGGCAGGAATAACTTGGGAAAGCCAGTTGCCCAGCTGATATATTGCACTTTGAACATCAAGCACTCCTTGATCTGATAAGAAAGAGTTTTTTTCTCTTATTCTTACAGCAATATCATCTGGAAGGGTTGTGTTGACCTTTTCCAGGAGGTTGATTCTGGATGTTTTTTCATCAGCATAAGTAGATAACAGTGCTCTTTGATGGATGTTATGACACATTAGAATTTGGGTTTCTAAATCCTTGATATGGGTTACAATTTTGGATAAGATTTTTCTAGTATTTTTCTTTTTATTGGAAAGGATAGCACTCCAATTAGCATTAATAAGTTCTTGAGAAGTGATGGATAATACTGGATTGAAAAAAGGAATGGTCATTTGTTGGGATGTTGGTATGGAGGAAGAGCTGGATTCATGAAGAGGGGCTTTGCTTTTGCAAGAACTTGATGCCATAATGACAAAGGAACCCTGGATTACATGGCAATATTTGAAATGAAGTCACCGAGGGATGATTTATTTTATTTGAGACTGGATTTAATTATTCAAATTCAAAAATTAATTCTTTATTATTTATGATAGTTTTAAGGCCTGTAGAATCAACTTGAAAAAGCTGTAACATTTGTAGAAAAGGATTTCCAAGGAAAACATCATTGTTGAAATCCTTTCCTAGAAAGAAATTTGTCTTTATGTGTATTTCATTTTTACAGACATAAACATCATTTAATTTGTATTTGATAAGGAGTTTTTTATTAGCCGTAACTAGATTGAGTTTATTTTTTGTTGTTAGATAATATTTTCTCGGGATTAATCCTTCCCTTATGACATTGATATCTGCGCCACTATTAAGTAAGCACAGGGTCTTAATAGAGAACTTTTTGATCTAAATTGTGACTTGGGTTTTCCATTTTTGAAATGGATTTCTGGATAAAGAATTGATGAAAATTTTTAAACTGTCCTCAAAGTTTTCTTGATTTTCAATGTCATTATAGTCTTCGTCATTTTCAATTTTTCCATTATTTTCTTGATAAGTTTTTAGTGTGTGAAATTCAAGATTCTCAACTCTTTGTTTGAGGTCTTGAAGTTCAATTAAGTTTTGTTTTAAGAAATTTATTTCATGCCTTTGATTATTAATTTCTTTATGAAGGTCTGGAATTGTCAGGTGAGGAGGAACATTTTGTTCTATTAATTTGTCTAAAACAGTTTTAATACTAAATTGCTCAGGTAAAGTATGTATAGTTGCTTTTCCTTTTTTATTGCCTTTATTTATAGTCTGGATTTTTTTGAAATATTTATTTTTTAATTCTTCATCTTTAAGATCTTTAAACATTTCTAGTACCAATTCTTCAGGAGCAAAGAGCATGTTTATGGATAAAGAAGAAGAGGCAGATTCATACTAAATTTCACTATCAAATATTTTGCAATGACATGTATCAGAAGAATTGTCTGTTTCTGATGTTACTGAGGATCCGTTCAAAATAGTTTTTAATTTCTTTTCGGTTTTAACCTTTAATTGTGGGCAATCAGGGGCTATATGGCCTTTTTCTTTGCAATTATAGCACTGTATTTCTTTTTGTTTTTGTTTATGGTAAAAAGATGGTTTTTCTTTTGTAAAAGACTTGTTTGTTTCTTTATAAGGATTGCAATGAAAGGATTTTTTATGATATCTTCATGAGGGCATATAATATTGTGGTGTTGCAAATTGTTTAGATTTTCTTTTTTGGTAATTTCTTTTTAAATTGTTCTTTTTCTTTCGGCTAGAAGGACTAATTAAAGGTTCCATGCGAAATTGATAACAAAAATCTCCAAGCTCATATTTGCTGATACTTTTTTAATTTTCAATTTGTCATTTGAGTTTGATATCATTGCATAATGAAAATCCAACTTTATTAATTTTTTGGATTAAATCTCCATATGTGTACATAGCATAATTCAAATTTCCATAATTTTCAGATATCAATTCTTCTCTAACCTTTTCTGCAAAAAGTTTAGGAAGACTTGATATAAATTTTTCTTTCTAGAATTCTGAATTGCTTGAATCAATTGTATAAAGTTTTGATAAGAAAACATCTTTATACCAACGAAAATCAGATAATGTTGGGCATGATAAATTAATTAATTGAGTTTTTAATTTTTCTTCTACAATCATATAATTTCCAACAAAATGTTTAATTATATTGCTAATAAGCATATAAATGGAATCAGAGATCATTTGTCCATGAGGAGTAATGATAGGGTTTCCGGATGGATCTCTTTTTACGGCATTTAAAATAGCTTGTCTTTCTATATCTGATAAATATTTTTCCCACCAACCATTTAATTATCCAGTAAATCCAATGACAACTGCATTTGCTGCATGTTTGTGATCATTACCGACAGCTATGATAGTAGAAGCATATATCATCATCTGCTGGCATACTTGGATGATTTGATATTTAGATAATCTGTCTACACTCCATCCGTATATTTATGAGCTTTTAAATTTAAGACTATTTAAAGTAGCTTGTTCTTCGAATTGAAGATCAACTGGAGTTGGTCGTGGGTAATAATTTATTGTTTTAGCTGTAGTAACAATTGGTTTTTGTCTTTTAAATATTTTATTAAGTTGAAGAGATTCTTGATGGTTTTGATCATCTTGATGTTCCTCTTGAGAATTTTCTTCAGAATCTATGGCTTCGGAATCAGAGCCAGAATTAGAGTTTTTAGAAGTTGAGCCTAAAACATTTATAGATTTTTCAGCTTTTTGATCTTTATTTTCTTGAAGTTTTATGTTAGTAAAATTGTGTGATAATTGAGTAATGAGTTCATCAGAAAATTTTAAAGGTTTCTTTTCTAACTTTATATCCCTTAGGATTTCACCCTGAAAACCTAAAGTTTGTGTCTTAATTACTTTTTGAGAAGAGGATGCTTCATGGATTTTGAAAATAGTTTCTACTTTATCTTCAATTCTATTGGTTTGTTGGCCAATAGTATGATGGTTAATGTTTGTATAGTTATGTTGTTCTAAAATATGACATAAGTCTGATTTGTAAACAAAGTCAGATTTTCCTTTATCTCCTTGGATTTTTGCAACATCTTTTATGGGTACGGCTGAGGTGTCTTTATAAATGATTTGATGTAAAGGAGGATGTATAGATTCTTCAGTTCTTTAAGGAGAAGAACTGGTTGAAGCTATAATCCATGATGAACTTAATTTTGTTATCATATTTATGGATAAATCTTCAATATTATATCTTTTCTTCATGGTTAATTTAAGCCAATCAAAGAAATAAATGTTTCTTTCATTATCACACATATATTTATAGCACTTTTCTTTTAAGAAGTCTTTATGCTCTGGAGAAATATTTTTAAAGAAAGCTTTTGTCAAAGGATGAGCGGCTAAATTCTTTTTTAACATTTCTTTATCAATTTCAAAACTTTTAATAACATTTATATTAAAATCAGCTTCTAAGGGATTGTATGTATGAGATGGAGAAGCTTGATAAGACGGATAAACGAGTCCTGTAGGCCTCAAATCTATATGAGGTGTAGAACTAGAAGCATGAGGCGGTTCCTGTATGGAAGATCTTACAACAGAAGGAGGATGAGAATAAGACTTTTTAGAGGGTTGACAAACTGTAGGAGTTGTATTTCGAAAATCTGTTTGGAAATTTATTTCAACACTTCCATCTTCATGCTCAATTATGTTTTCAATGTCTTGACTTTCTTTAGATTTTTCTGGTTGAGCATTTTCGAAAAGCCATTTACCAGATAAATTAATATCATTCCATTGGATGAGTTTAGGAATATTAACTTTATTTTTTAAATTGGTTTGGAATAAGTAGTCACACCTCTGGCTTGATTAGAATAGGCTATGCCTGGAACAACTGAATTCATGAGTTTATAATAAACTCTATAAATGAGGGCAAGATTCTGATTATGAGGATTCATATCAAAACCTTATGTCTGGATTGTTAGATTTTGTGGACTCAATCCATCAGTTGATGTAATAAATTGATTAATTTCTTTATTTATCAATAAAATCATGCTTTACTTTCATGAGATGAATGTTATTTTACTACTTCATGCACATGACCAATACGTATGACATAATGGTTCATGAGTTGAACCGGGTCCCATTAGTATATTAGATGTGATATATGTGCATGGATGAGATCCACACACGGGAGATATATGTCACAAATCTTATGCTTAAAATAGCTTCACAACCAGTAATGAGATTGGGCATCTCATTTGATAAGGTTGCAGCACTTTGATCACTATGAGATAGTGTGATTTGTCTCAATCATCAGAATGTAAGATTCTGGATCATGGTGCTGGTACATTGGATGTATTGAAGGACCATGAGATGCACCTTATGGAATTCCGTCTCAATAATAAGGAATGCTCTCATAATTCCCTAGCAATAGGCTCTCAATCCTGAGACATTGACGAACTCAAGTTTCTATCTATTCATTTGCTTTGAGTCACCAATGAGTGAGGCCGACTATAGGTTAACACCTCGGTGTCTTGGGTATATGGTAGTAGAACTGTGGGAACGTTGAATGATCAAGATGGAATCTATCTATATTATCCCCTTGTGCCAATTAATGGATTTGTCATTAGTAAGTGCGCACCCATCTCAATTAAGAGTTAATTGGATGGTACTGATGATTACTGTGATTAATTAGGGCTCAAGGATAATAAGATGTGGAACTTAGATTGGAAGAGACGGGTTTATTCCAATTGATCCACGGATATTGATAGAGGGGCCTACTTGTGGTAATTGGGAAGTTTAGGGTCTTCATTGTAATTTATTCCTAAGACTGGAGTGCAATTGCATTTATATAGTGGTGTTATTTGCAGTTAACTGTGGGCCCGGATTGCACATGAGATGTGGGGTCGCGGTGTTCCAGTTGGAGCCAGCTTTCTAAGGAATCCCTAGTGGTCCCCACGCTAGCCCAAGTTATTGGAAAATAGTAATCCGACTCGAACTCTAGAAAGAAAGGATAAGAAAGGAGAAACTTGCTAATTGCTTTGGAAGTAAGACTTCTATTTCAATTAGACAAGGGAGAGATTTGGAAGTCTATAAAATATCCTTGGACGTCCAAAAGAGTCTCCCTCACGCCCAAAACCCTTTCGTGCAAGAGTTGCATGAGTTTCTCTCCTCCTCTCTTCTAGTTCCTTGAAGTTTCGAGTTGGGAATTTTCTCCTGAAGATTCCACCATTCTTCTCGAGAGAAGTAATCCAATTCGGGTCATAGCGTGGAAGGCTAAGAGGTGTAGAAGAAATCCATTAGAGCACTACGGATCTCCAAAGGTATGATCTACTTCTTCTATGTCGTAGATTATTTTGGATGTCTAGTGTTGGTAGAATTTTTTACTGTATATGGTCACGAGATTGAGGGTAACGCATCCTGGATTGGGTTTTGGTCTTGTGTATAGTTGATCCCTGTGTCAAGTGGATCAAAAGTTTTGAAAATCACACACACGAGACCCACCTACTTCCAACATGGATGGCTAAAGTGAGGGCTTCATGTGCACCTGGATCTGTAAGAGAAACAGAGAAATTGGGAAAACAGTTGAAGAAAGTAGGGCCATTAGCCAAACTTGATTCAACCATTCCTATTAATGAATCACTGAAATTTTTTATGTCTTGTATCTTGAACATACATGAGAGCTTCTGTTCTCAGTCCAAGTCTTGTTAGAGGCTTTAGAGCAACTTGCACCAAGCCAAAATGTATATAATTATATGTTTTAGCATATTCTTGTATTTGTTGGGGCTTAATTAAAGAAAGATGCTGAATATTGCTAGTAATGGATTCAGTTCGTTCCATAGTTTTTATTTTATAACTTGATTTTAATTGAAAACTCCATAGTTTTTATTTTATAACTTGATTTTAATTGAAAACTTCCCATTTTATAAACTTCATGTTTTTGAACAGTTGGAATTGTCCAGTAATAAATAACTTGATCTAAATCATCAAAGCTAATTTCTTCACTATTTTTAATAGACATGGACGATAGGGAATTTGATGATGAGGAAGAAGAAAGTACAAGCTTCTTAATAAGCTTAGCCATAATTTGTATTACCGAGTTATTTTAACCAAATCCACTATGAGTATCTAACGCTTTGAGGATTTACACACCAACAACACGCCTTAAAATGCCTTCACACGGCTTAACAACGGCGATAACAATGGCTACCTCTGCACTCCAGGCGGAATATGATTAAAATTTCTCAATAATAACAAACACACAACTAAGTATTAAGACTTTTGACTCTCTTACTTCTGAATCAGCAATTCCTTACACAACAATAGTAAAGCACAACATAACCAAAATAACTGAAGAAATACTCACAAAACAACTTTATTGATAATCAAAACTGATTACAAGTGGACTTGATGACACACTCTCGGGGGCCAACTTGGTTTTGATACCAAAATGGGACAGAAGTGTGGAGGGTGTATGGGAAGAGATGGATGGACTGAATTTTTAGACTGGTTTCCAACTGTTGGATTTACACATAGCCGGATGTGTCTATTTATAGTGACTCTAAACTGAATTTACATTTCATTTCACTTGGATTGCATTTGCATTTACATTTCATTTTCTATTCATGCTCACGCTGAATTTAATGTTCGGTACTATAGAGCTACTTGCATGATTCTTCTTTTCTGCTGTAGAATATCCATGGTACTACTTGTGGCACTCTCTTGAAGTATAACTTTACAAGCTTTTGACACGTGTGTACGTGTTTGCATTGGAGATGAAATATTTTTATCTTCATACTTGATAATTGTCCCATATCTTGTACTTTCTTCAGCTTTGACTTTTTAGTTTATACAGAAGGAGCTTTTGATGTTGGCTTTAGCCACTTTTGTTGGCTTTTGGGTACTTGTTTTTGAATATTTAATGCTTTAAGTCGGGATGAAAAGTGCTGATAAGTCCCGAGGCAACACGTGGTTGCTTTTGTGGCCTTATTCTTGGGCTCGGGTCCTTGCTTGATAAGGATGCATTGAACAATTATTTTTCAGGATGACTGTTGGAGATCTTCATAATTGCACCAAGATACTTTGTGGAAAATTGAGTGGCATTGGACTGCATATGTCTGGAGGAAAGGAAGTTTATTCTTACAAGGATGCTGTCATCTCTGCATCATTTTCTGCTTCATCATGCCAGTTATTATTTCGTATTTCACCATGAAATAACTGGATTAATTCTTCACGAGATTTTTCTGAAATGTCAAAAGAAATATCTTCATAGGCATTGAGGATTTGATTTAATTCATTATGTCCAGATTTAGAAGGATGCTGTATAACTGTAGTTTGTTCTACAAGGTCGTCAGCAATACAGACTACTCTCCGACCGTCACACCAAACATATCTATATGTGCTTGCAAATTCGAGATGTCCTCTTAAATTGAGAAATCTTTGACATTGATCAGAGGTTGGATCATAATTCTGAAGACGCTCTAAGCTGTATTCCCTTGTAGCAACTTCATGAGATTCATACCACTGCGGTGGATAATTAAACAGGAGATGTTCGTAATCATTTAAAGAGGGAATGAATTTCTTGCAAATTAAATCTCCTTCTTCAAAATTCATGATGCTCCATAATTGATAAGGTTGATAAAACCGGATTTCAGATCTTTCTCCCAAACTTGATGAAATTATGATGAGAAGTTGTCTGTTTGTGACTCCAAGGCTGTGAAGGGCATGGCGCACGATTGCAGTGAGCTACTGTATTAATTCAAAATCATTTCTGGATAAAGAAAATCTTTGGACTAAACCATGTTCGATATAGGAGATGTCATCTTCATGTGATGACAGGAACAACTTGGGAAAGCCAGTTGCCCAGCTGATAAATTGAGCTTTGCGCATTAAGCGCTCCTTGATCTGACAAGAAAGAGTTTTTTCTCTTATTCTTGCAGCAATATCATCTGGAAGGGTTGTGTTAACCTTTTCCAGGAGCTTGATTCTGGATGTTTTTTCATCAGCATAAGTAGATAACAGTGCTCTTTAATGGAGGTTATGGCATATGAGAATTTGGCTTTCTAAATCCTTAATATGGTTTGCAAGTTTGGATAGGGTTTTTCTAGTATTAGTTCTTTTATCAAAAGGGATGGCACTCCAATGAGCATTGATAAGGTCTTAAGAAGTGATAGATAATCCTGGATTGAAAAATGGGATGGTCATTTGTTGGGATGTCGGTATGGAGGAAGAGCAGGATTCATGAAGAGGGGCTTTGCTTTTGCGAGAACTTGACGCCACAGTGACAAAGAGACCCTGGATAAGGAGTTGAACTAAAAATCTGGATATGGGATTAAATGGCAAAATTTGAAATGAAGTCACCAGAGAGATAATTTATTTTATTTGAGACTGGATATTTGATTATTCGAATTCAAAAATTAATTCTTTATTATTTATGACAGTTTTAAGGCCTGTTGAATTAATTTAAAATGGCTGTAAAATTTGTAGAAAAGGATTTCCAAGGATAACATCATTGTTTAAATCCTTTCCTAGAAAGAAATTTGTCTTGATGTGTATTTCCTTTTTACAGACATAAACATCATTTAATTTGTATTTGATAAGGAGTTTTTTATTAGCCGTAGCTAGATTGAGTTTATTTTTTGTTCTTAGATAATATTTTCTCGGGATTAATCCTTCCCTTATGACATTGACATCTGCGCCACTATCAAGTAAGCACAGGGTCTTAATAGAGAATTTTTTGATCTGAATTGTGACTTAGGTTTTCCATTTTTGAAATTGATTTCTGGATAAAAAAATTGATGAAAAATTTTAAACTGTCATCAAAGTTTTCTTGATTTTCAATGTCATTATAGTCTTCGTCATTTGCAATTTTTCCATTATTTTCTTGATAAGTTTTTAGTGTGTGAAATTCAAGATTCTCAACTCTTTGTTTGAGGTCTTGAAGTTCAATTAAGTTTTGTTTTAAAAAATTTATTTCATGCCTTTGATTATTAATTTCTTTATGAAGGTCTGGAATTGTCAGGTGAGGAGGAACATTTTGTTCTCTTAATTTGTCTAAAGCAGTTTTAATACTAAATTGCTCAGGTAAAGTAGGTATAGTTGCTTTTCCTTTTTTATTGCCTTTATTTATAGTCTGGATTTTTTTGAAATATTTATTTTTTAATTCTTCATCTTTAAGATCTTTAAACATTTCTAGTACCAATTCTTCAGGAGCAAAGAGCATGTTTATGGATAAAGAAGAAGAAGCGGATTCATACCGAATTTCACTATCAAATATTTTGCAATGACATGTATCAGAAGAATTGTCTGTATCTGATGTTACTGAAGATCCTTTTAAAATAGTTTTTAATTCTTTTTCACTTTTAACATTTAATTGTGGGCAATCAGGGGCTATATGGCCTTTTTCTTTGCAATTATAGCACTGTATCTCTTTTTTTTTTGTTTATGGTAAGAAGAAGATGGTTTTTCTTTTGTAAAAGATTTGTTTGTTTCTTTATAAGGATTGCGATGAAAGGATTTTTTCTAATAGCTTCATGAGGGCATATAATATCGTGGTGTTGCAAATTGTTTAGATTTTCTTTGTTGGTAATTTCTTTTTAAATTGTTCTTTTTAAATTGGTAACTCTATAAACGAGCGCGAGATTTTGATTATGAGGATTCATATCAAAACCTTATGTCTGGATGGCTAAAGTGAGGGCTTCATGTGCACCTAGATCTATAAGAGAAACAGAGAAATTGGGAAAACTGTTGAAGAAAGTAGGGCCATTAGCCAAACTTGATTCAACCATTCCTATTAATGAATCACTGAATTTTTTATGTCTTGTATCTTGAACATACATTGGAGCTTTTGTTCTCAGTCCAAGTCTTGTTAGAGGCTTTAGAGCAACTTGCACCAAGCCAAAATGGATATAATTATATGTTTTAGCATATTCTTTTATTTCATGGGGCTTAATTAAAGAAAGATGCTGAATATTAGTAGTAATGGATTCAATTCGTTCAATAGTTTTTATTTTATAACTTGATTTTAATTGAAAACTTCCCATTTTACAAACTTCATGGTTTTGAACAGTTGGAATTGTCCAGTCACAAATAACTTGATCTAAATCATCATAGCTAATTTCATCACTATTTTTAATAGACATGGAAGATAAGGAATTTGATGATGAGGAAGAAGAAAGTACAAGCTTCTTAATAAGCTTAGCCATAATTTGTATTACCGAGTTATTTTAACCAAATCCACCACGAGTATCTAATGCTTTGAGGATTTACACACCAACAACACGCCTTAAAATGCCTTCACACGGCTTAACAACGGTGATAACAATGGCTACCTCTGCGCTCTGGGCGGAATATGATTAAAATTTCTCAATAATAACAAACACACAACTAAGTATTAAGACTTTTGACTCTCTTACTTCTGAATCAGCAATTCCTTAAACAACAATAGTAAAACACAACATAACAAAAATAAGTGAAGAAATACTCACAAAGCAACTTTATTGATAACAATTAAAACTGATTACAAGTGGACTTGATGACACACTCCCGGGGGTGAACTTGGCTCTGATACCAAAATCGGACGGAAGGGTGGAGGGTGTATGGGAAGAGATGGATGGACTAAATTTTTAGACTGGTTTCCAATTGTTAGATTTACACATAGCCGGATGTGTCTATTTATAGTAACTCTAAACTAAATTTACATTTCATTTCACTTGGATTGCTTTTGCATTTTCATTTCATTTGCTATTCATGCTCACGCTGAATTTAATGTTCGATACTGTAGGGCTGCTTGCATGATTCCCCTTGTCTGCAGTAGAATATCATGGTACTGGATGTGGCACAATCTTGAAGTATATCTTCACAAGCTTTTGACACGTGTTTTCGTGTTAGCGTCGGAGATGAAATGTTTTTGTCTTCATACTTGATAATTGTCCCATATCTTGTACTTTCTTTAGCTTTTACTTTTATTTTATAAAAAAGGAACATTTGATGTTGGCTTTAGCCACTTTTGTTGGCTTTTGGGTACTTGTTTTTTAATGATTTCTGAAGTCGGGATGAAATGTGCCAATAAGTCCCAAGGCAACACGTGGTTGCTTTTGTTGGCATCACGTGGCCTTCGTCTAAGGCACAGGACCTTGCTTGATAAGGATGCATTGAACAACTATTCTTCAGGATGACTGTTGGAGATCTTCATAATTGCACCAAGATACTTTGTGGAAAATTGAGTGGCATTGGACTGCATATGTCTGGAGGAAAGGAAGCTTTATTCTTGTAAGGATGCTGTCATCTTTGCATCATTTTCTGCTTCATTATTCCAGTTGTTTTTTCGTATTTCACCATGAAATAACTGGATTAATTCTTCACGAGAGTTTTCTGAAATGTCAAAAGAAATATCTTCATAGGCATTGAGGATTTGATTTAATTTATTATGTCCAGATTTAGACGGATGCTGTATAACTGTAGTTTGTTTTGCAACGTCATCAGCAATACAGACTACTCTCCGACCGTCACACCAAACACATCTATATGTGCTTACAAATTCGAGATGTCCTTTTAAATTGAGAAATCGTTGATATTGATCAGAGGCTGGATCATAATGCTGGAGACGTTTTAAGCTATATTCCCTTGTAGCAACTTCATGAGATTCATACCACTACGGTGGATAATTAAACAGGAGATGTTCGTAATCATTTAAAGAGGGAATGAATTTCTTGCAAATTAAATCTCCTTCTTCAAAGTTCATGATGCTCCATAATTGATAAGGTTGATAAAACCAGATTTCAGATCTTTCTCCCAAACTTGATGAAATTGTGATGAGAAGTTGTCTGTCGGTCACTCCAAGGCTGCGAAGGGCATGGCGCACAATTGCAGGGAGCTGCTGTATTAATTCAAAATCATTTCTGGATAAAGAAAATCTTTGGACAAAACCATGTTCAATATAGGAGATGTCATCTTCATGTGATGGCAGGAACAACTTGGGAAAGCCAGTTACCCAGCTAATAAATTGAGCTTTGCGCATTAAGCGCTCCTTGATCTGACAAGAAAGAGTATTTTCTCTTATTCTTGCAGCAATATCATCTGGAAGGGTTGTGTTAACCTTTTCCAGGAGCTTGATTCTAGATGTTTTTTCATCAGCATAAGTAGATAACAGTGCTCTTTGATGGAGGTTATGGCATATGAGAATTTGGCTTTCTAAATCCTTAATATGGTTTGCAAGTTTGGATAGGGTTTTTCTAGTATTTGTTCTTTTATCGGAAAGGATGGCACTCCAATGAGCATTGATAAGGTCTTGAGAAGTGATAGATAATCCTGGATTGAAAAACGGGATGGTCATTTGTTGGGATGTCGGTATGGAGGAAGAGCTGGATTCATGAAGAGGGGCTTTGCTTTTGCGAGAACTTGATGCCAAAGTGACAAAGAGACCCTGGATAAGGAGTTGAACTAAAAATCTGGATATGGGATTAAATGGCAAAATTTGAAATGAAGTCATCAGAGAGATAATTTATTTTATTTGAGACTGGATATTTGATTATTCGAATTCAAAAATTAATTCTTTATTATTTATGACAGTTTTAAGGCCTGTTGAATCAATTTGAAAAGGCTGTAAATTTTGTAAAAAAGGATTTCCAAGGATAACATCATTGTTTAAATCCTTTCTTAGAAAGAAATTTGTCTTGATGTGTATTTCGTTTTTACAGACAAACATCATTTAATTTGTATTTGATAAGGAGTTTTTTATTAGCCGTAGCTAGATTGAGTTTATTTTTTGTTTTTAGATAATATTTTCTCGAGATTAATCCTTCCCTTATGACATTGACATCTGCGCCACTATCAAGTAAGCACAGGGTCTTAATAGAGAATTTTTTGATCTGAATTGTGACTTAGGTTTTCCATTTTTGAAATTGATTTCTGGATAAAAAAATTGATGAAAAATTTTAAACTGTCATCAAAGTTTTCTTGATTTTCAATGTCATTATAGTCTTCGTCATTTGCAATTTTTCCATTATTTTCTTGATAAGTTTTTAGTGTGTGAAATTCAAGATTCTCAACTCTTTGTTTGAGGTCTTGAAGTTCAATTAAGTTTTGTTTTAAGAAATTTATTTCATGCCTATGATTATTAATTTCTTTATGAAGGTCTGGAATTGTCAGGTGAGGAGGAACATTTTGTTCTCTTAATTTGTCTAAAACAGTTTTAATACAAAATTGCTCAGGTAAAGTATTTATGTTAGTAACTTTTCCTTTTTTATTGCCTTTATTTATTGTCTGTATTTTTTCAAAGTATTTATTTTTTTAATTCTTCATCTTTAAGATCTTTAAACATTTCAAGCACCAATTCTTCAGGGGCAGACAGCATGTCTAAGGATAAAGAAGAAGAAGTAGATTCATACTGAATTTCACTATCAAATATTTTGCAATGACATGTATCAGAAGAATGAGAAAAAGAATTGTCTGTATCAGATGTTTCTGAGGGTCCTTTTAAAATAGTTTTGAGTTCTTTTTCTATTTTAACTTTTAGTTTTGGGCAATCAGGGGCTATATGGCCTTTTTCTTTGTAATTATAGCACTGTATTTCTTTTTGTTTTTGTTTAGGGTAGGAAGAAGGTGGATTTCCTTTCGTATAAAATTTGTTTGATTCTTTACAAGGATTTCGATGAAAGGATTTTTTATGATATCTTCTTGAGGGCATGTAATATCGTGGTGTTGAAAATTGTTTAAATTTTCTTTTTTAATAATTTCTATTTAAATTTTGCTTTTTCTTTTGGCTTGAAGGACTAATTAATGTTTCCATGCCAAATTGATAACAGAAATCACCAAGTTCATATTTACTGATTCTTTTTTGATTTTCAATTTGCCGTTTGAGTTTGATCTCATTACATAATGAAAAGCCAACTTTATTAATTTTTTGGATTAGATCTCCATATGTATACATGGCATAATTCAAATTTCCATAGTTTTCAGATATCAATTCTTTTCTAACCTTTTCTGCAAAAAGTTTAGGAAGTCCTGATATAAAATTTTCTTTCCAGAATTCTAAATTGCTTGAATCAATTGTATAAAGTTTTGATTAGAAAACATCCTTATTCCAACGAAAATCAGATAATGTTGGGCATGATAAATTAATTAATTGAGTTTTTAATTTTTCTTCTACATTCATATAATTTCCAACAAAATGTTTAATTATATTGCTAATAAGCATATAAACGGAATCAGGGATCATTTGTCCTTGAGGGGTAATGATAGGATTTCCGGATGGATCTCTTTTTACTGTATTTAGAATAGCTTGTCTTTCTATATCTGATAAATATTTTTCCCACCAGCCATTTAATTATCCAGTAAATCCAAGGACAACTGCATTTGCTGCATGTTTGTGATCATTACCGGCAGCTATGATAATAGAAGCATATATCATCATTTGCTGGCATACTTGGATGATTTGATATTCAGATAATCTGTCTACACTCCATTCATATATTGATGAGCTTTCAAATTTAAGACCATTTAAAGTAGCTTGTTCTTCGAATTGAAGATCAACTGGAGTCGGTCATGGATAATAATTTCTTGTTTTAACCGTAGTAACAACTGGTTTTTGTCTTTTAAATATTTTATTGAGCTGTAGAGAGTCTTGATGGTTTTGATCATCTTAATGTTCCTCTTGAGAATTTTCTTCAGAATCTATGGCTTCAGAATCGGAGCCAGAATTAGACTTTTTAGAAGTTGAGCCTAAAACATTTATAGATTTTTCAGCTTTTTTATCTTTATTTTCTTGAAGTTTTATGTTAGTAAAACTGTGTGATAATTGATTAATGAGTTCATCAGAAAATTTTAAAGGTTTCTTTTTTAACTTTATATCCCTTAGGATTTCACCCTGAAAACCTAGAGTTTGTGTCTTAATTATTTTTGAGAAGAGGATGCTTCATGGATTTTGAAAATAGATTCTACTTTATCTTCAATTCTATTGGTTTGTTGACCAATAGTATGAAGGTTGATATTTGTATAATTATTTTGTTCTAGATCATGACATAAGTCTGATTTGCAAACAAAGTTAGTTTTTCCTTTATCTCCTTGGATTTTTGCAACATCTTTTATGGGTACGGCTGAGGTGTCTTTGTATATAATGTGATGTAAGGGTGGATGCATAGGTTCTTCAGTTCTCTGAAGCTATAATCCATGATGAACTTAATTTTGTTATCATATTTATGGATAAATCTTCAATATTATATCTTTTCTTCATGGCTAATTTAAGCCAATCAAAGAAATAAATGGTTCTTTCATTATGACACATATATTTGTGCCACTTTTCTTTTAAGAAGTCTTTATGTTTTGGAGAAATATTTTTGAAGAAAGCTTTTGTCAAAGGATGAGCGGCTAAATTCTTTTTTAACATTTCTTTATTAATTTCAAAACTTTCAATAACATTTATATTGAAATCAGCTTCTGAAGGATTGTATGTATGAGATGGAGAAGCTTCATAAGAAGGATAAACAAGTCCTGTAGGCCTCAAATTTATATGAGGTGGTTCTTGTATTGAAGCTCCTACAACAGAAGGATGATGAGAATAAGACATTTTAGAGGGTTGATTAACTGTAGGAGTTATATTTCGAAAATCTGTTTGAAAATTTATTTCAACACTTCCATCTTCATGCTCAATTATGTTTTCAACGTCTTGATTTTTTTTAGATTTTTCTGGTTGATCATTTTCTAAAAGCCATGTACCTGATAAATTAATATCATTCCATTGGATGAGTTTAGGAATATTAACTTTATTTTTTAAATTGGTTTGGAATAAGGTAGTCATACCTCTGGCTTGATTAGAATAGGCTATGCCTGGAACAACTGAATTTATGAGTTTATAATAAACTCTATAAACGAGGGCGAGATTTTGATTATGGGGATTCATATCAAAACCTTTTGTCTGGATGGCTAAAGTGAGGGCTTCATGTGCACTTGGATCTGTAAAAAAAACAGAGAAATTGGGAAAACAGTTGAAGAAAGTAGGGCCATTAGCCAAACTTGATTCAACCATTCCTATTAATGAATCACTGAATTTTTTATGTCTTGTATCTTGAACGTACATGAGAGCTTCTGTTCTCAGTCCAAGTCTTGTTAGAGGCTTTAGAGCAACTTGCACCAAGCCAAAATGGATATAATTATATGTTTTAGCATATTCTTGTATTTCTTGGGGCTTAATTAAAGAAAGATGCTGAATATTGCTAGTAATAGATTCAGTTCATTTAATAGTTTTTATTTTATAAATTGATTTTAATTGAAAACTTCCCATTTTATAAACTTCATGTTTTTGAACAGTTGGAATTGTCCAGTCACAAATAACTTGATTTAAATCATCATAGCTAATTTCTTCACTATTTTTAATAGACATGGAAGATAAGGAATTTGATGATGAGGAAGAAGAAAGTACAAGCTTCTTAATAAGCTTAGCCATAATTTGTATTATCGAGTTATTTTAACCAAATCCACCACGAGTATCTAACGCTTTGAGGATTTACACACCAACAACACGCCTTAAAACGCCTTCACATAGCTTAACAACGGTGATAACAATGGCTACCTCTGCGCTCCGGGCGGAATATGATTAAAATTTATTAATAATAACAAACACACAACTAAGTATTAAGACTTTTGAGTCTCTTACCTCTGAATCAGCAATTCCTTAAACAATAACAGTAAAGCACAACATAATCAAAATAAGTGAAGAAATACTTACAAAGCAACTTTATTGATAATCAAAACTGATTACAAGTGGACTTGATGGTGCACTCTCGGGGGCCAACTTGGCTCTGATACCAAAATGGGACGGAAGGGTGGAGGGTGTATGGGAAGAGATGGATGGACTGAATTTTTGGACTAGTTTCCAACTGTTGGATTTACACATTGCCGGATGTGTCTATTTATAGTGACTCTAAACTGAATTTACATTTCATTTCACTTGGATTGCATTTGCATTTACATTTCATTTGCTATTCATGCTCACGCTGAATTTAATGTTCGATACTATAAGACTGCTTGCATGATTCTTCTTTTTTGCTGTCGAATATCCATGGTACTGCATGTGGCACTCTCTTGAAGTATAACTTTACAAGCTTTTGACACGTGTTCATGTGTTTGCATCGGAGATGAAATGTTTTTGTCTTCATACTTGATAATTTTCCCATATCTTGTACTTTCTTCAGCTTTTACTCTTTACTTCATACAAAAGGAGCTTTTGATGTTGGTTTTAGCCACTTTTGTGAGTCCTTTTTTTTGAATATTTAATGCTTTATGAAGTCGAGATGAAAAGTCCCGATAAGTCCCGAGGCAACACGTGGTTGCTTTTGTCGGTATCACATGGCCTTAGTGTCGGGCACAGGAACTTGCTTGATAAGGATGCATTAAACAATTGTCGAGGCTTTTTTTTTTCCTTTTCTTCGGATAGAGATGAATCCCTCATTATCACTTTTTGTCTCTTCTGCATCTGTATCTGCTTCAGGAGCAATATTTTCAAAGGGATTATCCTTAGCCCAAAGATATTGTAACTGTTGACCGAAGCTTAATGGCGAGTTTTCAGAGGATCCTTCTTTTTGTATTTGTTCCATAATTTCTTTTTGGAGATCTTTTTTGAGCTGAAGTAGATTTGCCGCTGCAAGAAGTGCAGAAGTGGAAGTTGAACATGAATTTTTCTGTTTGTCTGGATTGCTTGTTGGAGAAGGCCGTTCTTTTTCTTTTTCTGGAGTTCTGAGAATTTCCGAAAAGGATGGCTTTATAGCTTGATCAGCAGAATACTGTTGTAGGATTGTGGTATAATCAAATTGATGCCAAATTTGATATACATGACTCTAGATAGAACCGGTGGACTGAAGTCCATTTCTTTATAAAAATTCCTTTTCAAGATCCATGGGATTTCATGCTTGCAATAAAATTGCATGGTGATATAAGGTTCTGTTACAAGCTGTAAATATTGGTAGAGGTTTTTTTCTTCTGATTTGAAAGAGGCTTTAGATGATATTGAATAGGATTCAAAAATAGGGAGAAGAGCTTGAGGAAGAAGATCTTTAGTGGCTCCGAATGGTATCCAAAATTGTGTAAAAAACCACATGGGTATTTTAAGGAAGTTGGATTTAAACCGAATAAACCAAGAATGCTGGAAGGATGAATTTTGATAACAAAGAATAGCTTCCCAAGCGGAAATATAGTCATAATAATTAAAGATGAGGTCTGAATCAATTCTTTGAGGCATATGAAGTGGTTGTCCCCAGTCATTTGCAGATAGGATATGCATAATCTTGATTTTTGAATATAGGATGTTAATATGGGATGGTAAAGCGTTTAAATATGAGTTTTTAGAACCATCAGTATGGTCTATAGTGCAGCTGCCAGTTCGGATAAGGATTTGCTCATATGTTTTATAATCAAGGGGTTGGAAAAAGAAATGGTCGGGAGCGAATAGGGTCTGGATAATATGTTCCATAGGAAAGGTTTCTGTATAAAATGTGTCATCTAAAGTAAACATTCTTAATGGTGGTTTTAGGATAAAATATTGGTTTTGAGACGCTTGAGGTTTTCTGGATGTAGAGCTTGATGGGTTTTGAAATTGAGGGATATTAGAATTATGGGTTGCTCCCCATCTTTCAAGATAATTGCCACTGGGTTTTCTGGTTATAGGTGGATAAGCTTTATCAGTAGGGGACCTAAAACATTCTTTTGTCCCTATAAAAACTCACGAGATAAAAAGTCAGGAAGGGAATTATTTTTGCCTACAATATACTCAATGTCAAAATCAAATATAGCTAATAAAGCTTGCCAGCAAGCAAAAATTTGCTTAGCAGCAAGATTTTTAACATCTTGTTCTAAAATTTCTTTAGCAGATTTACAATCTATTCTTAATAAGAATTTTTTATTTAATAAATCACTTTGGAACTTCATTATACTATTTACTATAGAGAGGATTTCTTTTTTAATAGTTGAATAATTCTGTTGTGTGGATGTCCATGTTCTAAAAGTGAAAAGAATGATTTCTTCTGTTTCAAGAGCATTTTGTTAGAGGAGAATTCCACCAAAACCTACGTCAAAGGCGTCGGTTTGATCTATTTTTAATAAATCTGGATGAGGGATAGTTAAACAAGGTAAATTTTGGACTTTTTGCTTGATAGTTTGGACAGCGTTTGTATGGGCAGGTGACCATTCTATCGGATTTTTTACTAATCGGAGTTGTAATAATTTTCTTTCCTTGACAAGATCTTTATAAAAATCAGAGACGTAATTAAGGCATCCAAGAAAACGTTGTAATTGTTCCTTATTGAGGATTTCATCGAGAAATTGAGAGGCAAACTTAATGACTCTTTGAACTGGAGAAATAGTTCATGTTTTAATTATAAAACCAAGGAATTGAATTTTTGTTTGAAAAAGCTTCATTTTCTTTTGAGATAGAACGAGTCCATTTTTGATAATAATCTTTTTGAAAATATTTAAATGCTTTCAATGGTCACAAATAGATTTTGAAAACACAAGGATGTCATCGATATAGACGGGTGTAAAACTTGATATGGATTAAAAATATCATTCATAATTCTTTGAAATTCTGAAGGAGCATTTTTCAAGCCGAATGGCATGACGTTCCATTCATAATGACCAAATGGGACTGTAAAAGCAGTTTTATATCTTTCTTCAGGGGTAATTTGAATTTGCCAAAATCCGGATTTAAGATCAAATTTAGAAAAAAGGAAGGCACCAGCTAGGCAATTGATTAGATCAGTTTTATTTGGAATTGGATATCTTATGGATTTTAAGACTTTATTTAGCAACTTATAATTGATAACAAGACGGGGAACACCGCGTTCTTGTTTAGGTGCTTTATTTACATAAAAAGCAGCACAACTCCAAGGGGATTGTGATTTTTGAATAAGCTTTTTATCAAGAAGATCATTGATTTCTTTTGTGCATAATTGGACAAGATCTTTATTCATTTGAATAGGCCAAGCTTTGGTAGGAATTTGGGATTCATCAAAATTATCAATATATGGAAGAAAAACAGTGTGGTGTTTCCTGTGCCAGAAAGCAAAAGGAAGGTCAGAACAACATTCGTTTTCAAGAGATTTTTTAAATTGAATTAAATCAGTTTGAAATTCTTGTTTTTGTAATCCTTCTTCTATTCTTAGAGAATTTAGATCTCCTTGAAGATAGGCAATTTGTTTTTCTTTATAGGAGATTTGATTTTGGATAAGATTGATATGTTGCATGGGAGTTGACTTAACAAAATCAAAAATTAATTCTTTATTGTCTTTAATAGTTTTAAGGCCTAACGAATTAATTTGAAAAGGCTGTAGAAGTTGTAGAAAGGGATTCCCAAGGATAACATCATTATTTAAATTCTTTCTTAAAAGAAAATTGGTTGTTATACACGTCCAATTTTTACAGATATGGACATTATTTACTTTATAGTGAATATGAAGTTTATTATTAGCAGTTGCTAGGCTGAGTTTATTTTTGGTTTTTTTATAATATTTTGTTGGGACAAATCCTTCTCCGATTAAATTAACATCTGCGCCACTAACTAGTAAGCAGAGTGCTTCAATAGAGATAAATATTTTTCCCACCAACCATTTAATTGTCCAGTAAATCCAAGGACAACTGCATTTGCTGCATGTTTGTGATTATTACCGGCAGCTATGACAGTAGAAGCATATATCATCATTTGCTGGCAGACTTGGATGATTTGATATTCAGATAATTCGTCTACACTCCATTCATATATTGATGAGCTTTCAAATTTAAGACCATTTAAAGTAGCTTGTTCTTCGAATTGGAGATCAACTGGAGTCGGTCGTGGATAATAATTTTTTGTTTTAGCTGTAGTAACAATTGGTTTTTGTCTTTTAAATATTTTATTGAGTTGTAGAGAGTCTTGATGGTTTTGAACATCTTGATGTTCTTCTTGAGAATTTTCTTCAGAATCTATGGCTTCGGAATTAGAGCCAGAATTAGAATTTTTAGAAGTTGAGCCTAAAACAGTTATAGAATTTTCTGCTTTTTGATCTTTATTTTCTTGAAGTTTTATGTTAGTAAAACTGTGTGATAATTAATTAATGAGTTCATCAGAAAATTTTAAAGGTTTCTTTTCTAACTTTATATCCCTTAGGATTTCACCCTGAAAACCTAAAGTTTGTGTCTTAATTACTTTTTGAGAAGAGGATGCTTCATGGATTTAGAAAATAGTTTCCACTTTATCTTCGATTCTATTGGTTTGTTGACCAATAGTATGAAGGTTGATATTTTTATAATTATTTTGTTCTAAAACATGACATAAGTCTGATTTGTAAACAAAGTGAAATTTACCTTTTTCTCCTTGGATTTTTGCCACATCTTTTATGGGTACGGCTAAAGTATCTTTATAAATGATTTGATGTAGAGGAGGATGTATAGATTCTTCAGTTCTTTAGGGAGAAGAACTGGTTGAAGCTATAATCCATGATGAACTTAATTTTGTTATCATATTTATGGATAAATCTTCAATATTATATCTTTTCTTCATGGCTAATTTAAGCCAATCAAAGAAATAAATGTTTATTTCATTATCACACATATATTTATACCACTTTTCTTTTAAGAAGTCTTTATGTTCTGGAGAAATATTTTTAAAGAAAGCTCTCGTCAAAGGATGAGCGGCTAAATTCTTTTTTAACATTTCTTTATCAATTTCAAAACTTTTAATAACATTTATATTGAAATCAGCTTCTGAGGGATTGTATGTATGAGATGGAGAAGCTTGATAAGAAGGATAAACAAGTCCTGTAGGCCTCAAATTTATATGAGGTGGTTCCTGTATAGAGGCTCCTACAACAGCAGGAGGATGAGAATAAGACTTTTTAGAGGGTTGATAAACGGTAGGAGTTGTATTTCGAAAATCTGTTTGGAAATTTATTACAACGCTTCCATCTTCATGTTCAATTATGTTTTCAATGTCTTGATTTTCTTTAGATTTTTCTGGTTGAGCATTTTTTAAAAGCCATTTACTGGATAAATTACTATCATTCCATTGGATGAGTTTGGGAATATTAACTTTATTTTTTAAATTGGTTTGGAATACGGTAGTCATACCTCTGGCTTGATTAGAATAGGCTATGCCTGGAACAACTGAATTCATGAGTTTATAATAAACTCTATAAACGAGGGCGAGATTTTGATTATGAGGATTCATATCAAAACCTCTTGTCTGGATGGCTAAAGTGAGGGCTTCATGTGCACCTGGATCTGTGAGAGAAACAGAGAAATTGGGAAAACAGTTGAAGAAAGTAGGGCCATCAGCCAAACTTGATTCAACCATTCCTATTAATGAATCACTGAATTTTTTATGTCTTGTATCTTGAACATACATGAGAGCTTCTGTTCTCAGTCCAAGTCTTGTTAGAGGCTTTAGAGCAACTTGCACCAAGCCAAAATGGATATAATTATATGTTTTAGCATATTCTTGTATTTCTTGGGGTTTAATTAAAGAAAGATGCTGAATATTGCTAGTAATGGATTCAGTTCGTTCAATAGTTTTTAGTTTATAACTTGATTTTAATTGAAAACTTCCCATTTTATAAACTTCATGTTTTTGAACAGTTGGAATTGTCCAGTCACAAATAACTTGATCTAAATCATCATAGCTAATTTCTTCACTATTTTTAATAGACATGGAAGATAAGGAATTTGATGATGAGGAAGAAGAAAGTACAAGCTTCTTAATAAGCTTAGCCATAATTTGTATTACCGAGTTATTTTAACCAAATTCACCATGAGTATCTAACGCTTTGAGGATTTACACACCAATAGTACACCTTAAAACACCTTCACTCGGCTTAACAACGGTGATAACAATGGCTACCTCTGCGCTCCGGGCAAAATATGATTAAAATTTCTTAATAATAACAAACACACAACTAAGTATTGAGACTTTTGACTCTCTTAGTTCTGAATCAGCAATTCCTTAGACAACAACAATAAAGCACAACATAACAAAGATAAGTGAAGAAATACTCACAAAGCAACTTTATTGATAATCAAAACTGATTACAAGTGGACTTGATGAGACACTCCCGGGGGTGAACTTGGCTCTGATACCAAAATGGGACGGAAGGGTGGAGGGTGTTTGGGAAGAGATGGATGGATTGAATTTTTGGACTGGTTTCCAACTATTGCCTTGCCAAGTAGCTGGACATGTCTATTTATAGTATGTTCAAACTGAATTTACATTTCATTACAACATAATTTCGTCTGTGTATACATTTCATTTACTATATGCTGGTGAGCTGCTGCATGTGGCTGGATTCCATGCGTCTGGATTGAATCGTCAAGACGGCATACGTGTTACGTTTCCGTACAGGTTTGGATATACATGTTATCACCAGTAGAGATCCAAACTTGTTTTTATTGGATAACCTTTTTGATGCATTGTAGCAAGCCGCATTTGTTGACTTTTTCTTTTTCAAAGAACCTTTAAACCGTGGTAAGCTTCTCATCTTCATGAATAGGGATGTCCTTGTTTTGTACTTTCTAGATAAAGACGCTTTATGGCAATGGTGGTGATGGAAATTTAGATAAGTGTACCACGTGACTACGTGGTCTTCTTATGGAAACTTTGTGATAAGGATGGAGTCATTCTTTCACTGGATAACAGGTGCCAATATCGGAAGCTTTATTCGGGCACAGATTCTTTCATTTATTCATCCTCTTTATCTCATCAGTACAGTTATTATTTTGAATTTCGCCATGAAATAACTGGATTAATGCTTCATGAGACTTTTCAGTAATGTTGAAAGAATTATCTTCATAGGCATTGAGGATTTGATTTAATTCATTATGTCCAGAGTTAGAAGGATGCTGTATGACTGTAGTTTGTTCTGCAAGGTCGTCAGCAATGCAAACTACTCGCCGACTGTCACACCAAACATATCGATATGTGCTTGCAAATTCAAGATGTCCTCTTAGATTGAGAAATCTTTGATACTGATCAGAGGCTGGATCATATTGCTGGAGACATTCTAGGCTATATGCTCTTGTAGCAACTTTAGGAGATTCATACCATTGAGGTGGATGATTAAAAAGAAGATGTTCATGATCATGTAAAGAAGAACTGCATTTCTTACAAATTAAATCTCCTTCTTCAAACTGCATGATGCTCCATAATTGATAAGGCTGATAAAACCGTATTTCAGATCTTTCTCCCAAACTTGATGAAATTGTGATAAGAAGCTGTCTGTTTGTGACTCCAAGACTGTGAAGGGCATGGCGCACAATTGCATGGAGCTGCTGTATTGATTCAAAATCATCTCTGGATAAAGAAAATCTTTGGACTAGGCCTTGCTCGATATAAGAGATGTCTACTGCATGTGATGGCAGGAACAACTTGGGAAAACCAGTTGCCCAGCTGATATATTGGGCTTTGAACATTAAGCACTCCTTGATCTGACAAGAAAGAGTTTTTTCTCTTATCCTTGCGGCAAGATCATCTGGAAGGGTTGTGTTAACCTTTTCCAGGAGGTTGATTCTGGATGTTTTTTCATCAGCGTAAGTAGATAACAGTGCTCTTTGATGGATGTTATGACACATCAGAATTTGGGTTTCTAAATTCTTGATATGGGTTACAATTTTGGATAAGGTTTTTCTAGTATTTTTTCTTTGGAAAGGATAGCACTCCAATGAGCATTGATAAGTTCTTGAGAGGTGATGGATACTCCTGGATCGAAAAAAGGAATGGTCATTTGTTGGGATGTTGGTCTCGAGGAAGAGCTGGATTCAAGAAGAGGGGCTTTACTTTTGCTAGAACTTAATGCCATAATGACAAAGGAACCCTGGAGAAGAATGTGAACTTAAAACTGAAATCTGGATTACATGGCAATATTTGAAATGAAGTCATCAGAGGGATTATTGATTTTATTTGAGACTAGATTTAATTATTCAAATTCAAAAATTAATTCTTTATTATTTATGACAGTTTTAAGGCCTGTAGAATCAATTTGAAAAGGCTGTAACATTTGTAGAAAAGGATTTCCAAGGATAACATCATTGTTTAAATCCTTTCTTAGAAAGAAATTTGTCTTTATGTGTATTTCATTTTTACAGACATAAACATCATTTAATTTGTATTTGATAAAGAGTTTTTTATTAGCCGTAGCTAGTTTGAGTTTATTTTTTGTTTTTAGATAATATTTTCTCAGGGTTAATCCTTCCCTTATGACATTGACATCAGCGCCACTATCAAGTAAGCACAGGGTCTTAATAGAGAACTTTTTGATCTGAATTGTGACTTGGGTTTTCCATTTTTTAAATGGATTTATGGATAACGAATTTATGAAATTTTTTAAGTTGTCATCAAAGTTTTCTTGATTTTCGATGTCATTATAGTCTTCTTCATTTTCAATTTTATCATGATTTTCTTGATAAGTTTTTAGTATGTGAAATTCAAGACTCTCAACTCGTTGTTTGAGGTCTTGAAGTTCAATTAAGTTTTTTTTTAAGAAATTTATTTCTTGCCTTTGATTATTAATTTCTTTATGAAGGTCTGGAATTGACAAGTAAGGAGGAACATTTTGCTCTCTTAATCTGTCTAAGACAGTTTTAATGCTAAATTGTTCAGGTGAAGTATTTATGTTAGTAGCTTTTCCTTTTTTATTTCCTTTATTTATAGTCTGGATTTTTTTGAAATATTTATTTTTTAATTTTTCATCTTTAAGATCTTTAAACATTTCTAGTACCAATTCTTCAGGAGCAGAGAGCATGTTTACGGATAAAGAAGAAGAAGCGGATTCATACTGAATTTCACTATCAAATATTTTGCAATGACATGTATCAGAAGAATTGTTTGTATCTGATGTTACTGAGGATCCCTTCAAAATAGTTTTTAATTCCTTTTCGGTCTTAACTTTTAATTGTGGGCAATCAGGGGCTATATGGCCTTTTTCTTTGCAATTATAGCACTGTATTTCTTTTTGTTTTTGTTTATGGTAAGAAAAAGATGGTTTTTCTTCTATAAAAGATTTGTTTGTTTCTTTATAAGGATTGCGATGAAAGGATTTTTTATGATATCTTCGTGAGGGCATATAATATTGTGGTGTTGCAAATTGTTTAGATTTTCTTTGTTGGTAATTTCTTTTTAAATTGTTCTTTTTCTTTTGGCGCGAAGGACTAATTAATGGCTCCATGCCAAATTGATAACAAAAGTCTCCAAGTTCATATTTGCTGATACTTTTTTTATTTTCAATTTGCCGCTTAAGTTTGATTTCACTACACAATGAAAATCCGACTTTATTAATTTTTTGGATTAAATCTCCATATATATACATAGTATAATTCAAATTTCCATAATTTTCGGATATTAATTCTTCTCTAACCTTTTCTGCAAAAAGTTTAGGAAGACCTGATATAAATTTTTCTTTCCAGAATTCGGAATTGTTTGAATCAATTGTATAAAGTTTTGATAAGAAAACAACTTTATACCAATGAAAATCAGATAATGTTGGACATGATAAATTAATTAATTGAGTTTTTAATTTTTCTTCTACATTCATATAATTTCCAACAAAATGTTTAATTATATTGCTAATAAGCATATAAACGGAATCAGAGATCATTTGTCCTTGGGGGTAATGATAGAGTTCCCAGATGGTAGCATTTAGAATAGCTTGTCTTTCTATATCTGATAAATATTTTTCTCACCAACCATTTAATTGTCCAGTAAATCCAAAGACAACTGCATTTGCTGCATGTTTGTGATCATTACCGGCGGCTATGATAGTAGAAGCATATATCATCATTTGCTGGCATACTTGGATGATTTGATATTTAGATAATCTGTCTACACTCCATTCATATATTGATGAACTTTCAAATTTAAGACCATTTAAAGTAGCTTGTTCTTCGAATTGAAGATCAACTGGAGTCGGTCGTGAATAATAATTTCTTATTTTAGCCGTAGTAACAATTGGTTTTTGTCTTTTAAATATTTTATTGAGTTGAAGGGATTCTTGATGGTTTTGATCATCTTGATGTTCCTTTTGAGAATTTTCTTCATAATCTATGGCTTCGGAATTGGAGCCAGAATTAGAGTTTTTAGAAGTTGAGCCTAAAACATTTATAAATTTTTTAGCTTTTTGATCTTTATTTTCTTGAAGTTGTATGTTAGTAAAACTGTGTGATAATTGATTAATGAGTTCATCAGAAAATTTTAAAGGTTTCTTTTCTAACTTTATATCCCTTAGGATTTCACCCTGAAAACCTAAAGTTTGTGTCTTAATTACTTTTTGAGAAGAGGATACTTTATGGATTTTGAAAATAGACTCTACTTTATATTTATTTCTATTGGTTTGTTGACCAATAGTATGAAGGTTGATATTTGTATAATTATTTTGTTCTAGAACATGACATAAGTCTGATTTGTAAACAAAGTCAGATTTTCCTTTATCTCCTTAGATTTTTGCAACATCTTATATGGGTACGGCTGAGGTGTCTTTATAAATAATTTGATGTAGGGGTGGATGTATAGATTCTTTAGTTCTTTGGAGAGAAGAACTGGTTGAAGCTATAATCCATGATGAACTTAATTTTGTTATCATATTTATAGATAAATCTTCAATATTATATCTTTTCTTCATGGCTAATTTAAGCCAATCAAAGAAATAAATGTTTCTTTCATTATCACGCATATATTTATACTACTTTTCTTTTAAGAAGTCTTTATGTACTGGAGAAATATTTTTAAAGAAAGATTTTGTCAAAGGATGAGCGGCTAAATTCTTTTTTAACATTTCTTTATCTACTTCAAAACTTTTGAGAACATTTATGTTAAAATTGGATTCTGAAGGATTGTATGTATGAGATGGAGAAGCTTGATGGGAAGGATAAACAAGTCCTATAGGCCTCAAATTTATATGAGGTGGTTCCTGTATAGTTTTTATTTTATAACTTGATTTTAATTGAAAACTTCCCATTTTATAAACTTCATGTTTTTGAACAGTTGGAATTGTCCAGTCACAAATAACTTGACCTAAATCATCATAGCTAATTTCTTCACTATTTTTAATAGACATGGAAGATAAGGAATTTGATGATGAGGAAGAAGAAAGTACAAGCTTCTTAATAACCTTAGCCATAATTTGTATTACCAAGTTATTTTAACCAAATCCACCACGAGTATCTAACGCTTTGAGGATTTACACACCAACAACACGCCTTAAAACGCCTTCACACGGCTTAACAACGGCGATAACAGTGGCTACCTCTGCGCTCCGGGCGGAATATGATTAAAATTTCTCAATAATAACAAACACATAACTAAGTATTAAGACTTTTGACTCTCTTACTTCTGAATCAGCAATTCCTTAAACAGCAACAGTAAAGCATAAACAAAATAAGTGAAGAAATACTCACAAAGCAACTTTATTGATAATCAAAACTGATTACAGGTGGACTTGATGACACACTCTCGGGGGCCAACTTGGCTCTGATACCAAAATGGGACGGAAGGGTGGAGGGTGTATGGGAAGAGATGGATGGACTGAATTTTTGGACTGGTTTCCAATTGTTGCCTGTGCAAGAGGCTGCATAGGCCTATTTATAGTAATTACTAACTGAATTTACATTTCATTACAAGTGTCTGTCATCTGGATTTTCATTTCATTTGCTGTATATCCGTAAATGCTGCAGGTGGTGCTGGCACTGGATTTGATCTGTTTGACAAAAGTTTCACTGTATTGAAGCATGCGGCATACGTGTCGCTGGAGTATGTGCTTTACAAATCCCGGTAAAAGAGGTGATCTAAATGCTTCATGTAGGATAGCCTAGGTGTAGGCTTTGACTTTTGCTCATTATTTAATGCAAAGAATTTTTATATGTGATAAGCTTTAGCTTTAATCGTTTTCTTTGACTTTGTTGTACTTGTTTCTTGAATATTTAATTCAAAGAGGCTTGATGCAGTCCAGATGAAAAGTGCTGATAAGTCCCAAAGCAACACGTGGTTGCTTTTGCCGGTATCACGTGGCCGTGGTCGCGGGTATGGGAACTTTGCTTGGTAGGGATGCATTTAACACGTATTCTTCTGGATGACTGTTGGAGATCTGCATAAGTGCATTAAGATACTTTGTGGAAAATTGAGTGGCATTAAATTGCATACGTCTAGAGGGAAGGAAGCTTTATTCTTGCAAGGATACTGTCATCTCTGCATCATTTTCTGCTTCATCATTCCAGTTATTATTTCGTATTTCACCATGAAATAACTGGATTAATTATTCACGAGATTTTTCTGAAATGTTAAAAGAAATATCTTCATAGGCATTGAGGATTTGATTTAATGCATGATGTCCAAATTTAAAAGGAGGCTGTATAACTGTAGTTTGTTCTGCAAGGTCGTCAGCAATATAGACTACTCACCGACCGTCACACTAAACATATCTATATGTGCTTGCAAATTCGAGATCTCCTCTTAAATTGAGAAATCTTTGATATTGATCAGAGGCTGGATCATAATGCTGGAGACATTCTAAGCTATATTCCCTTGTAACAACTTCATGAGATTCATACCACTGTGGTGGATAATTAAACAGGAGATGTTCGTAATCATTTAAAGAAGGAATGAATTTTTTGCAAATTAAATCTCCTTCTTCAAAATTCATGATGCTCCATAATTGATAAGGCTGATAAAACCGTATTTCAGATCTTTCTCCCAAACTTAATGAAATTGTGATAAGAAGCTGTCTGTTTGTGACTTCAAGGCTGCGAAGGGCATGGCGCACAATTGCAGGGAGCTACTGTATTAATTCAAAATCATCTCTGGATAAAGAAACTCTTTGGATTAGGCCTTGCTCGATATAAGAGATGTCTACTGCATGTGTTGGCAGGAACAACTTGGGAAAACCAGTTGCCCAGCTGATATATTGCGCTTTGAACATTAAGCGCTCCTTGATCTGACAAGAAAGAGTTTTTTCTCTTATCCTTGTAGCAAGATCATCTGGAAGGGTTGTGCTAACCTTTTCCAGGAGGTTGATTCTGGATGTTTTTTTATCAGCATAAGTAGATAACAGTGCTCTTTGATGGATGTTATGACACATAAGAATTTGGGTGGGTTTCTAAATCCTTGATATGGGTTACAATTTTGGATATGGTTTTTCTAGTATTTTTTCTTTAATCGGAAAAGGATGGCACTCCAATGAGCTTAGATAAGTTCTTGAGAGGTGATGCATACTCCTAGATTGAAAAAAAGAATTGTCATTTGTTGGGATGTTGGTCTGGAGGAAGAGCTGGAGTCAAGAAGAGGGGCTTTGCTTTTGCTAGAACTTGATGCCATAATGACAAAGGAACCCTGAAGAAGAATGTGAACTTAAAACTGAAAATCTGGATTACATGGCAATATTTGAAATGAAGTCAGCTAAGGGATGATTTATTTTATTTGAGACTAGAATTAATTATTCAAATTCAAAAATTAATTCTTTATTATTTATGACAATTTTAAGGCCTGTAGAATCAATTTGAAATGGCTGTAACATTTGTAGAAAAGGATTTACAAGGATAACATCATTGTTTAAATCCTTTCCTAAAAAGAAATTAGTCTTTATGCAGATTTCATTTTTACAGACATTAACTTCATTTAATTTGTATTTGATAAGGAGTTTTTTATTAGCCGTAGCTAGATTGAGTTTATTTTTTGTTTTTAGATAATCTCTTCTCGGGATTAATCCTTCCCTTATGACATTGATATTTGCGCCACTATCAAGTAAGCACAGGGTCTTAATAGAGAATTTTTTGATCTGAATTGTGACTTGGGTTTTCCATTTTTGAAATGGATTTCTGGATAAAAAATTGATGAAAATTTTTAAATTGTCATCAAACTTTTCTTGATTTTCAATGTCATTATAATCTTCGTCATTTTCAATTTTTCCATTATTTTCTTGATAAGTTTTTAGTATGTGAAATTCAAGATTCTCAACTCGTTGTTTGAGGTCTTGAAGTTCAATTAAGTTTTGTTTTAAGAAATTTATTTCTTGCATTTGATTATTAATTTCTTTATGAAGGTCTGGAATTGACAAGTGAGGAGGAACATTTTACCCTCTTAATCTGTCTAGGACAGTTTTAATGCTAAATTGTTCAGGTAAACTATTTATGTTAGTAGCTTTTCCTTTTTTATTGCCTTTATTTATTGTCTGTATTTCTTCAAAGTATTTATTTTTTAATAATTCATCTTTAAGATCTTTAAACATTTCAAGCACCAATTCTTCAGGGGCAGACAGCATGTTTAAGGATAAAGAAGAAGAAGCAGATTCATACTGAATTTCACTATCAAATATTTTGCAATGACATGTATCAGAAGAATGAGAAAAAGAATTGTCTGTATCAGATGTTTCTGAGGGTCCTTTTAAAATATTTTTGAGTTCTTTTTCTGTTTTAACTTTTAGTTTTGGGCAATCAGGGGCTATATGGCCTTTTTCTTTGTAATTATAACACTGTATTTCTTTTTGTTTTTGTTTAGGGTAGGAAGAAGGTGGATTTCCTTTCGTATAAAATTTGTTTGATTCTTTATAAGGAATTCGATGAAAGGATTTTTATGATATCTTCTTGAGGGCATGTAATATCGTGGTGTTGAAAATTGTTTAGATTTTCTTTTTTGATAATTTCTATTTAAATTTTGCTTTTTCTTTTGGCTTGAATGACTGATTAATGTTTCCATGCCAAATTGATAACAGAAATCACCAAGTTCATATTTACTGATTTTTTTTTATTTTCAATTTGCCGTTTGAGTTTGATCTCATTGCATAATGAAAAGCCAACTTTATTAATTTTTTGGATTAGATCTCCATATGTATACATGGCATAATTCAAATTTCCATAGTTTTCAGATATTAATTCTTCTCTAACCTTTTCTGCAAAAAGTTTAGGAAGTCCTGATATAAATCTTTCTTTCCAGAATTCTGAATTGCTTGAATCAATTGTATAAAGTTTTGATAAGAAAACATCTTTATACCAACGAAAATCAGATAATGTTGGGCATGATAAATTAATTAATTGAGTTTTTAATTTTTCTTCTACATTCATATAATTTCCAACAAAATGTTTAATTATATTGCTAATAAGCATATAAACGGAATCAGGGATCATTTGTCCTTGAGGGGTAATGATAGGATTTCCAGATGGATCTCTTTTTACTGCATTTTGAATAGCTTATCTTTCTATATCTGATAAATATTTTTCCCACCAACCCTTTAATTGTCCAGTAAATCCAAGGACAACTGCATTTGCTGCATGTTTGTGATTATTACCGGCAGCTATGACAGTAGAAGCATATATCATCATTTGCTGGCATACTTGGATGATTTGATATTCAGATAATTCGTCTACACTCCATTCATATATTGATGAGCTTTCAAATTTAAGACCATTTAAAGTAGCTTGTTCTTCGAATTGGAGATCAACTGGAGTCGGTCGTGGATAATAATTTTTTGTTTTAGCTGTAGTAACAATTGGTTTTTGTCTTTTAAATATTTTATTGAGTTGTAGAGAGTCTTGATGGTTTTGAACATCTTGATGTTCTTCTTGAGAATTTTCTTCAGAATCTATGGCTTCGGAATCAGAGCCAGAATTAGAATTTTTAGAAGTTGAGCCTAAAACAGTTATAGAATTTTCTGCTTTTTGATCTTTATTTTCTTGAAGTTTTATGTTACTAAAACTGTGTGATAATTAATTAATGAGTTCATCAGAAAATTTTAAAGGTTTCTTTTCTAACATTATATCCCTTACGATTTCACCCTGAAAACCTAAAGTTTGTGTCTTAATTACTTTTTGAGAAGAGGATGCTTCATGGATTTAGAAAATAGTTTCCACTTTATCTTCAATTCTATTGGTTTGTTGACCAATAGTATGAAGGTTGATATTTTTATAATTATTTTGTTCTAAAACATGACATAAGTCTGATTTGTAAACAAAGTGAAATTTACCTTTATCTCCTTGGATTTTTGCCACATCTTTTATGGGTACGGCTAAAGTATCTTTATAAATGATTTGATGTAGAGGAGGATGTATAGATTCTTCAGTTCTTTGGGGAGAAGAACTGGTTGAAGCTATAATCCATGATGAACTTAATTTTGTTATCATATTTATGGATAAATCTTCAATATTATATCTTTTCTTCATGGCTAATTTAAGCCAATCAAAGAAATAAATGTTTATTTCATTAACACACATATATTTATACCACTTTTCTTTTAAGAAGTCTTTATGTTCTGGAGAAATATTTTTAAAAAAAGCTTTCGTCAAAGGATGAGCGGCCAAATTCTTTTTTAACATTTCTTTATCAATTTCAAAACTTTCAATAACATTTATATTGAAATCAGCTTCTGAGGGATTGTATGTATGAGATGGAGAAGCTTGATAAGAAGGATAAACAAGTCCTGTAGGCCTCAAATTTATATGAGGTGGTTCCTGTATAGAGGCTCCTACAACAGCAGGAGGATGAGAATAAGACTTTTTAGAGGGTTGATAAACGGTAGGAGTTGTATTTCGAAAATCTGTTTGGAAATTTATTACAACGCTTCCATCTTCATGTTCAATTATGTTTTCAATGTCTTGATTTTCTTTAGATTTTTCTGGTTGAGCATTTTTTAAAAGCCATTTACTGGATAAATTACTATCATTCCATTGGATGAGTTTGGGAATATTAACTTTATTTTTTAAATTGGTTTGGAATACGGTAGTCATACCTCTGGCATGATTAGAATAGGCTATGCCTGGAACAACTGAATTCATGAGTTTATAATAAACTCTATAAACGAGGGCGAGATTTTGATTATGAGGATTCATATCAAAACCTCTTGTCTGGATGGCTAAAGTGAGGGCTTCATGTGCACCTGGATCTGTAAGAGAAATAGAGAAATTGGGAAAACAGTTGAAGAAAGTAGGGCCATCGGCCAAACTTGATTCAACCATTCCTATTAATGAATCACTGAATTTTTTATGTCTTGTATCTTGAACATACATGAGAGCTTCTATTCTCAGTCCAAGTCTTGTTAGAGGCTTTAGAGCAACTTGCACCAAGCCAAAATGGATATAATTATATGTTTTAGCATATTCTTGTATTTCTTGGGGTTTAATTAAAGAAAGATGCTGAATATTGCTAGTAATGGATTCAGTTCGTTCAATAGTTTTTAGTTTATAACTTGATTTTAATTGAAAACTTCCCATTTTATAAACTTCATGTTTTTGAACAGTTGGAATTGTCCAGTCACAAATAACTTGATCTAAATCATCATAGCTAATTTCTTCACTATTTTTAATAGACATGGAAGATAAGGAATTTGATGATGAGGAAGAAGAAAGTACAAGCTTCTTAATAAGCTTAGCCATAATTTGTATTACCGAGTTATTTTAACCAAATTCACCATGAGTATCTAACGCTTTGAGGATTTACACACCAACAGTACACCTTAAAACACCTTCACACGGCTTAACAACGGCGATAACAATGGCTACCTCTGCGCTCCGGGCAAAATATGATTAAAATTTCTTAATAATAACAAACACACAACTAAGTATTGAGACTTTTGACTCTCTTAGTTCTAAATCAGCAATTCCTTAGACAACAACAATAAAGCACAACATAACAAAGATAAGTAAAGAAATACTCACAAAGCAACTTTATTGATAATCAAAACTGATTACAAGTGGACTTGATGAGACACTCCCGGGGGTGAACTTGGCTCTGATACCAAAATGGGACGGAAGGGTGGAGGGTGTTTGGGAAGAGATGGATGGATCGAATTCTTGGACTGGTTTCCAACTGTTGCCTTGCCAAGTAGCTGGACATGTCTATTTATAGTATGTTCAAACTGAATTTACATTTCATTACAACATAATTTCGTCTGTGTATACATTTCATTTACTATATGCTGGTGAGCTGCTGCATGTGGCTGGATTCCATGCGTCTGGATTGAATCGTCAAGACGGCATACGTGTTACGTTTCCGTACAGGTTTGGATATACATGTTATCACCAGTAGAGATCCAAACTTGTTTTTATTGGATAACCTTTTTGATGCATTGTAGCAAGCCGCATTTGTTGACTTTTTCTTTTTCAAAGAACCTTTAAACCGTGGTAAGCTTCTCATCTTCATGAATAGGGATGTCCTTGTTTTGACTCTTTATGGCAATGGTGGTGATGGAAATTTAGATAAGTGTACCACGTGACTACGTGGTCTGCTTATGGAAACTTTGTGATAAGGATGGAGTCATTCTTTCACTGGATAACAGGTGCCAATATCGGAAGCTTTATTCGGGCACATATTCTTTTATTTATTCATCCTCTTTATCTCATCAGTATAGTTATTATTTTGAATTTCGCCATGAAATAACTGGATTAATGCTTCATGAGACTTTTCAGTAATGTTGAAAGAAATATCTTCATAGGCATTGAGGATTTGATTTAATTCATTATGTCCAGAGTTAGAAGGATGCTGTGTGACTGTAGTTTGTTCTGCAAGGTCGTCAGCAATGCAAACTACTCGCCGACTGTCACACCAAACATATCGATATGTGCTTGCAAATTCAAGATGTCCTCTTAGATTGAGAAATCTTTGATACTGATCAGAGGCTGGATCATATTGCTGGAGACATTCTAAGATATATTCCCTTGTAACAACTTCATGAGATTCATACCATTGAGGTGGATGATTAAAAAGAAGATGTTCGTGATCATGTAAAGAAGAATTGCATTTCTTGCAAATTAAATCTCCTTCTTCAAACTGCATGATGCTCCATAATTGATAAGGCTGATAAAACCGTATTTCAGATCTTTCTCCCAAACTTGATGAAATTGTGATAAGAAGCTGTCTGTTTGTGACTCCAAGACTATGAAGGGCATGGCGCACAATTGCAGGGAGCTGCTGTATTGATTCAAAATCATCTCTGGATAAAGAAAATCTTTGGATTAGGCCTTGCTCGATATAAGAGATGTCTACTGCATGTGATGGCAGGAACAACTTGGGAAAACCAGTTGCCCAGCTGATATATTGGGCTTTGAACATTAAGCACTCCTTGATCTGACAAGAAAGAGTTTTTTCTCTTATCCTTGCAGCAAGATCATCTGGAAGGGTTGTGTTAACCTTTTCTAGGAGGTTAATTCTGGATGTTTTTTCATCAGCGTAAGTAGATAACAGTGCTCTTTGATGGATGTTATGACACATCAGAATTTGGGTTTCTAAATTCTTGATATGGGTTACAATTTTGGATAAGGTTTTTCTAGTATTTTTTCTTTGGAAAGGATAGCACTCCAATGAGCATTGATAAGTTCTTGAGAGGTGATGGATACTCCTGGATCAAAAAAAGGAATGGTCATTTGTTGGGATGTTGGTCTGGAGGAAGAGCTGGATTCAAGAAGAGGGGCTTTACTTTTGCTAGAACTTAATGCCATAATGACAAAGGAACCCTGGAGAAGAATGTGAACTTAAAACTGAAATCTGGATTACATGGCAATATTTGAAATGAAGTCATCAGAGGGATGATTGATTTTATTTGAGACTAGATTTAATTATTCAAATTCAAAAATTAATTCTTTATTATTTATGACAGTTTTAAGGCCTGTAGAATCAATTTGAAAAGGCTGTAACATTTGTAGAAAAGGATTTCCAAGGATAACATCATTGTTTAAATCCTTTCTTAGAAAGAAATTTGTCTTTATGTGTATTTCATTTTTACAGACATAAACATCATTTAATTTGTATTTGATAAAGAGTTTTTTATTAGCCGTAGCTAGTTTGAGTTTATTTTTTGTTTTTAGATAATATTTTCTCAGGGTTAATCCTTCCCTTATGACATTGACATCTGCGCCACTATCAAGTAAGCACAGGGTCTTAATAGAGAACTTTTTGATCTGAATTGTGACTTAGGTTTTCCATTTTTTAAATGGATTTCTGGATAACGAATTTATGAAATTTTTTAAGTCGTCATCAAAGTTTTCTTGATTTTCGATGTCATTATAGTCTTCTTCATTTTCAATTTTATCATGATTTTCTTGATAAGTTTTTAGTATGTGAAATTCAAGACTCTCAACTCGTTGTTTGAGGTCTTGAAGTTCAATTAAGTTTTGTTTTAAGAAATTTATTTCTTGCCTTTGATTATTAATTTCTTTATGAAGGTCTGGAATTGACAAGTAAGGAGGAACATTTTGCTCTCTTAATCTGTCTAAGACAGTTTTAATGCTAAATTGTTCAGGTAAAGTATTTATGTTAGTAGCTTTTCCTTTTTTATTGCCTTTATTTATAGTCTGGATTTTTTTGAAATATTTATTTTTTAATTCTTCATCTTTAAGATCTTTAAACATTTCTAGTACCAATTCTTCAGGAGTAGAGAGCATGTTTACGAATAAAGAAGAAGAAGCGGATTCATACTGAATTTCACTATCAAATATTTTGCAATGACATGTATCAGAAGAATTGTTTGTATCTGATGTTACTGAGGATCCCTTTAAAATAGTTTTTATTTCCTTTTCGGTTTTAACTTTTAATTGTGGGCAATCAGGGGCTATATGGCCTTTTTCTTTGCAATTATAGCACTGTATTTCTTTTTGTTTTTGTTTATGGTAAGAAAAAGATGGTTTTTCTTTTATAAAAGATTTGTTTGTTTCTTTATAAGGATTGCGATGAAAGGATTTTTTATGATATCTTCGTGAGGGCATATAATATCGTGGTGTTGCAAATTGTTTAGATTTTCTTTGTTGGTAATTTCTTTTTAAATTGTTTTTCTTTTGGCTCGAAGGACTAATTAATGGCTCCATGCCAAATTGATAACAAAAGTCTCCAAGTTCATATTTGCTGATACTTTTTTTATTTTCAATTTGCCGCTTGAGTTTGATTTCACTACACAATGAAAATCCAACTTTATTAATTTTTTGGATTAAATCTCCATATATATACATAGTATAATTCAAATTTCCATAATTTTCGGATATTAATTCTTCTCTAACCTTTTCTGCAAAAAGTTTAGGAAGACCTGATATAAATTTTTCTTTCCAGAATTCGGAATTGTTTGAATCAATTGTATGAAGTTTTGATAAGAAAACAACTTTATACCAATGAAAATCAGATAATGTTGGACATGATAAATTAATTAATTGAGTTTTTAATTTTTCTTCTACATTCATATGATTTCCAACAAAATGTTTAATTATACTGCTTATAAGCATATAAACGGAAACAGAGATCATTTGTCCTTGGGGGTAATGATAGAGTTCCCAGATGGTAGCATTTAGAATAGCTTGTCTATCTATATCTGATAAATATTTTTCTCACCAACCATTTAATTGTCCAGTAAATCCAAAGACAACTGCATTTGCTGCATGTTTGTGATCATTACCGGCGGCTATGATAGTAGAAGCATATATCATCATTTGCCGGCATACTTGGATGATTTGATATTTAGATAATCCGTCTACACTCCATTCATATATTGATGAACTTTCAAATTTAAGACCATTTAAAGTAGCTTGTTCTTCGAATTGAAGATCAACTGGAGTCGGTCGTGAATAATAATTTCTTATTTTAGCCGTAGTAACAATTGGTTTTTGTCTTTTAAATATTTTATTGTGTTGAAGGGATTCTTTATGGTTTTGATCATCTTGATGTTCCTTTTGAGAATTTTCTTCATAATCTATGGCTTCGGAATTGGAGCCAGAATTAGAGTTTTTAGAAGTTGAGCCTAAAACATTTATAAATTTTTTAGCTTTTTGATCTTTATTTTCTTGAAGTTGTATGTTAGTAAAACTGTGTGATAATTGATTAATGAGTTCATCAGAAAATTTTAAAGGTTTCTTTTCTAACTTTATATCCCTTAGGATTTCACCCTGAAAACCTAAAGTTTGTGTCTTAATTACTTTTTGAGAAGAGGATACTTTATGGATTTTGAAAATAGATTCTACTTTATCTTTATTTCTATTGGTTTGTTGACCAATAGTATGAAGGTTGATATTTGTATAATTATTTTGTTCTAGAACATGACATAAGTCTGATTTGTAAACAAAGTCAGATTTTCCTTTATCTCCTTAGATTTTTGCAACTTCTTATATGGGTACGGCTAAGGTGTCTTTATAAATAATTTGATGTAGGGGTGGATGTATAGATTCTTTAGTTCTTTGGAGAGAAGAACTGGTTGAAGCTATAATCCATGATGAACTTAATTTTGTTATCATATTTATAGATAAATCTTCAATATTATATCTTTTCTTCATGGCTAATTTAAGCCAATCAAAGAAATAAATGTTTCTTTCATTATCACGCATATATTTATACTACTTTTCTTTTAAGAAGTCTTTATGTACTGGAGAAATATTTTTAAAGAAAGATTTTGTCAAAGGATGAGCGGCTAAATTCTTTTTTAACATTTCTTTATCTACTTCAAAACTTTCGAGAACATTTATGTTAAAATTGGATTCTGAAGGATTGTATGTATGAGATGGAGAAGCTTGATGGGAAGGATAAACAAGTCCTATAGGCCTCAAATTTATATGAGGTGGTTCCTGTATAGTTTTTATTTTATAACTTGATTTTAATTGAAAACTTCCCATTTTACAAAATTCATGTTTTTGAACAGTTGGAATTGTCCAGTCACAAATAACTTGATCTAAATCATCATAGCTAATTTCTTCACTATTTTTAATAGACATGGAAGATAAGGAATTTGATGATGAGGAAGAAGAAAGTACAAGCTTCTTAATAACCTTAGCCATAATTTGTATTACCAAGTTATTTTAACCAAATCCACCACGAGTATCTAACGCTTTGAGGATTTACACACCAACAACACGCCTTAAAACGCCTTCACACGGCTTAACAATGGCGATAACAGTGGCTACCTCTGCGCTCCGGGCGGAATATGATTAAAATTTCTCAATAATAACAAACACATAACTAAGTATTAAGACTTTTGACTCTCTTACTTCTGACTCAGCAATTCCTTAAACAGCAATAGTAAAGCATAAACAAAATAAGTGAAGAAATACTCACAAAGCAACTTTATTGATAATCAAAACTGATTACAGGTGGACTTGATGACACACTCTCGGGGGCCAACTTGGCTCTGATACCAAAATGGGACGGAAGGGTGGAGGGTGTATGGGAAGAGATGGATGGACTGAATTTTTGGACTGGTTTCCAATTGTTGCCTGTGCAAGAGGCTGCATAGGCCTATTTATAGTAATTACTAACTGAATTTGCATTTCATTACAAGTGTCTGTCATCTGGATTTTCATTTCATTTGCTGTATATCCGTAAATGCTGCAGGTGGTGCTGGCACTAGATTTGATCTGTCTGACAAAAGTTTCACTGTATTGAAGCATGCGGCATACGTGTCGCTGGAGTATGTGCTTTACAAATCCCGGTAAAAGAGGTGATCTAAATGCTTCATGTAGGATAGCCTAGGTGTAGGCTTTGACTTTTGCTCATTATTTAATGCAAAGAATTTTTATATGTGATAAGCTTTAGCTTTAATCGTTTTCTTTGACTTTGTTGTACTTGTTTCTTGAATTTTTAATTCAAAGAGGCTTGATGCAGTCCATATGAAAAGTGCCGATAAGTCCCAAAGCAACACGTGGTTGCTTTTGCCAGTATCACGTAGCCGTGGTCGCGGGTACAGGAACTTTGCTTGATAGGGATGCATTTAACACGTATTCTTCTGGATGACTGTTGGAGATCTGCATAAGTGCATTAAGATACTTTGTGGAAAATTGAGTGGCATTGAATTGCATACGTCTAGAGGGAAGGAATCTTTATTCTTGCAAGGATACTATCATCTCTGCATCATTTTCTGCTTCATCATTCCAGTTATTATTTCGTATTTCACCATGAAATAACTGGATTAATTATTCACGAGATTTTTCTGAAATGTTAAAAGAAATATCTTCATAGGCATTGAGGATTTGATTTAATGCATGATGTCCAAATTTAAAAGGAGGCTGTATAACTGTAGTTTGTTCTGCAAGGTCGTCAGCAATATAGACTACTCACCGACCGTCACACCAAACATATCTATATGTGCTTGCAAATTCGAGATCTCCTCTTAAATTGAGAAATCTTTGATATTGATCAGAGGCTGGATCATAATGCTGGAGACATTCTAAGCTATATTCCCTTGTAACAACTTCATGAGATTCATACCACTGTGGTGGATAATTAAACAGGAGATGTTCGTAATCATTTAAAGAAGTAATGAATTTTTTGCAAATTAAATCTCCTTCTTCAAAATTCATGATGCTCCATAATTGATAAGGCTGATAAAACCGTATTTCAGATCTTTCTCCCAAACTTGATGAAATTGTGATAAGAAGCTGTCTGTTTGTGACTCCAAGGCTGCGAAGGGCATGGCGCACAATTGCAGGGAGCTACTGTATTAATTCAAAATCATCTCTGGATAAAGAAAATCTTTGGATTAGGCCTTGCTCGATATAAGAGATGTCTACTGCATGTGTTGGCAGGAACAACTTGGGAAAACCAGTTGCCCAGCTGATATATTGCGCTTTGAACATTAAGCGCTCCTTGATCTGACAAGAAAGAGTTTTTTCTCCTATCCTTGTAGCAAGATCATCTGGAAGGGTTGTGCTAACCTTTTCCAGGAGGTTGATTCTGGATGTTTTTTTATCAGCATAAGTAGATAACAGTGCTCTTTGATGGATGTTATGACACATAAGAATTTGGGTGGGTTTCTAAACCCTTGATATGGGTTACAATTTTGAATAAGGTTTTTCTAGTATTTTTTCTTTAATCGGAAAAGGATGGCACTCCAATGAGCTTAGATAAGTTCTTGAGAGGTGATGCATACTCCTAGATTGAAAAAAAGAATTGTCATTCGTTGGGATGTTGGTCTGGAGGAAGAGCTGGATTCAAGAAGAGGGGCTTTGCTTTTGCTAGAACTTGATGCCATAATGATAAAGGAACCCTGAAGAAGAATGTGAACTTAAAACTGAAAATCTGGATTACATGGCAATATTTGAAATGAAGTCAGCTAAGGGATGATTTATTTTATTTGAGACTAGAATTAATTATTCAAATTCAAAAATTAATTCTTTATTATTTATGACAATTTTAAGGCCTGTAGAATCAATTTGAAATGGCTGTAACATTTGTAGAAAAGGATTTACAAGGATAACATCATTGTTTAAATCCTTTCCTAAAAAGAAATTAGTCTTTATGCAGATTTCATTTTTACAGACATTAACTTCATTTAATTTGTATTTGATAAGGAGTTTTTTATTAGCCGTAGCTAGATTGAGTTTATTTTTTGTTTTTAGATAATCTCTTCTCGGGATTAATCCTTCCCTTATGACATTGATATTTGCGCCACTATCAAGTAAGCACAGGGTCTTAATAGAGAATCTTTTGATCTGAATTGTGACTTGGGTTTTCCATTTTTGAAATGGATTTCTGGATAAAAAATTGATGAAAATTTTTAAACTGTCATCAAACTTTTCTTGATTTTCAATGTCATTATAGTCTTCGTCATTTTCAATTTTTCCATTATTTTCTTGATAAGTTTTTAGTATGTGAAATTCAAGATTCTCAACTCGTTGTTTGAGGTCTTGAAGTTCAATTAAGTTTTGTTTTAAGAAATTTATTTCTTGCATTTGATTATTAATTTCTTTATGAAGGTCTGGAATTGACAAGTGAGGAGGAACATTTTACCCTCTTAATCTGTCTAGGACAGTTTTAATGCTAAATTGTTCAGGTAAACTATTTATGTTAGTAGCTTTTCCTTTTTTATTACCTTTATTTATTGTCTGTATTTTTTCAAAGTATTTATTTTTTAATAATTCATCTTTAAGATCTTTAAACATTTCAAGCACCAATTCTTCAGGGGCAGAGAGCATGTTTAAGGATAAAGAAGAAGAAGCAGATTCATACTGAATTTCACTATCAAATATTTTGCAATGACATGTATCAGAAGAATGAGAAAAAGAATTGTATGTATCAGATGCTTCTGAGGGTCCTTTTAAAATATTTTTGAGTTCTTTTTCTGTTTTAACTTTTAGTTTTGGGCAATCAGGGGCTATATGGCCTTTTTCTTTGTAATTATAACACTGTATTTCTTTTTGTTTTTGTTTAGGGTAGGAAGAAGGTGGATTTCCTTTCGTATAAAATTTGTTTGATTCTTTATAAGGATTTCGATGAAAGGATTTTTTATGATATCTTCTTGAGGGCATGTAATATCGTGGTGTTGAAAATTGTTTAGATTTTCTTTTTTGATAATTTCTATTTAAATTTTGCTTTTTCTTTTGGCTTGAATGACTGATTAATGTTTCCATGCCAAATTGATAACAGAAATCACTAAGTTCATATTTACTGATTCTTTTTTTATTTTCAATTTGCCGTTTGAGTTTGATCTCATTGCATAATGAAAAGCCAACTTTATTAATTTTTTGGATTAGATCTCCATATGTATACATGGCATAATTCAAATTTCCATAGTTTTCAGATATTAATTCTTCTCTAACCTTTTCTGCAAAAAGTTTAGGAAGTCCTGATATAAATTTTTCTTTCCAGAATTCTGAATTGCTTGAATCAATTGTATAAAGTTTTGATAAGAAAACATCTTTATACCAACGAAAATCAGATAATGTTGGGCATGATAAATTAATTAATTGAGTTTTTAATTTTTCTTCTACATTCATATAATTTCCAACAAAATGTTTAATTATATTGCTAATAAGCATATAAACGGAATCAGGGATCATTTTTCCTTGAGGGGTAATGATAGGATTTCCGGATGGATATCTTTTTACTGCATTTAGAATAGTTTATCTTTCTATATTTGATAAATATTTTTCCCACCAACCATTTAATTGTCCAGTAAATCCAAGGACAACTGCATTTGCTGCATGTTTGTGATTATTACCGGCAGCTATGACAGTAGAAGCATATATCATCATTTGCTGGCATACTTGGATGATTTGATATTCAGATAATTCGTCTACACTCCATTCATATATTGATGAGCTTTCAAATTTAAGACCATTTAAAGTAGCTTGTTCTTTGAATTGGAGATCAACTGGAGTCGGTCATGGATAATAATTTTTTGTTTTAGCTGTAGTAACAATTGGTTTTTGTCTTTTAAATATTTTATTGAGTTGTAGAGAGTCTTGATGGTTTTGAACATCTTGATGTTCTTCTTGAGAATTTTCTTCAGAATCTATGGCTTCGGAATCAGAGCCAGAATTAGAATTTTTAGAAGTTGAGCCTAAAACAGTTATAGAATTTTCTGCTTTTTGATCTTTATTTTCTTGAAGTTTTATGTTACTAAAACTGTGTGATAATTAATTAATGAGTTCATCAGAAAATTTTAAAGGTTTCTTTTCTAACATTATATCCCTTAGGATTTCACCCTGAAAACCTAAAGTTTGTGTCTTAATTACTTTTTGAGAAGAGGATGCTTCATGGATTTAGAAAATAGTTTCCACTTTATCTTCAATTCTATTGGTTTGTTGACCAATAGTATGAAGGTTGATATTTTTATAATTATTTTGTTCTAAAACATGACATAAGTCTGATTTGTAAACAAAGTGAAATTTACCTTTATCTCCTTGGATTTTTGCCACATCTTTTATGGGTACGGCTAAAGTATCTTTATAAATGATTTGATGTAGAGGAGGATGTATAGATTCTTCAGTTCTTTGGGGAGAAGAACTGGTTGAAGCTATAATCCATGATGAACTTAATTTTGTTATCATATTTATGGATAAATCTTCAATATTATATCTTTTCTTCATGGCTAATTTAAGCCAATCAAAGAAATAAATGATTCTTTCATTATCACACATATATTTGTACCACTTTTATTTTAAGAAGTGTTTATGTTCTGGAGAAATATATTTGAAGAAAGCTTTTGTCAAAGGATGAGCGGCTAAATTCTTTTTTAACATTTCTTTATCAACTTCAAAACTTTCAAGAACATTTATATTGAAATTGGATTCTGAAGGATTGTATGTATGGGATGGAGAAGCTTGATAAGAAGGATAAACGAGTCCTGTAGGCCTCAAATCTATATGAGGTGGTTCCTGTATGGAAGAGCCTACAACAGAAGGAGGATGAGAATAAGACTTTTTAGAGGGTTGATAAACTGTAGGAGTTGTATTTCGAAAATTTGTTTGGAAATTTATTTCAACACTTCCATCTTCATATTCAGTTATTGTTTCTATGTCTTGATTTTCTTTAGATTTTTCTAGTTGAGCATTTTCTAAAAGCCATTTACCTGATAAATTAATATCATTCCACTATATGAGTTTGGGAATATTAACTTTATTTTTTAAATTGGTTTGGAATAAGGTAGTCATACCTCTGGCTTGATTAGAGTAGGCTATGCCTGGAACAACTGAATTCATGAGTTTATAATAAACTCTATAAATGAGGGCGAGATTTTGATTATGAGGATTCATATCAAAACCTTTTATCTGGATGGCTGAAGTGAGGGCTTCATGTGCACCTGGATCTGTAAGAGAAACAGAGAAATTGGGAAAATAGTTGAAGAAAGTAGGGCCATTAGCCAAACTTGATTCAACCATTCCTATTAATGAATCACAGAATTTTTTATGTCTTATATCATGGACTTAGATGAGAGCTTCTGTTCTTAGTCCAAGTCTTGTTAAAGGCTTTAGAGCAACTTGCACCAAGCCAAAGTGGATATAATTATATGTTTTAGCATATTCTTTTATTTCATGGGGCTTAATTAAAGAAAGATGCTGAATATTACTAGTAATGGATTCAATTCGTTCAATAGTTTTTATTTTATAACTTGATTTTAATTGAAAACTTCCCACTTTATAAACTTCATGTTTTTGAACAGTTGGAATTGTCCAGTCACAAATAACTTGATCTAAATCATCATAGCTAATTTCTTCACTATTTTTAATAGACATGGAAGATAAGGAATTTGATGATGAGGAAGAAGAAAGTACAAGCTTCTTAATAAGCTTAGCCATAATTTCTATTATAGAGTTATTTTAACCAAATCCACCATGAGTATCTAACGCTTTGAGGATTTACTCATGAACAACACGCCTTAAAACGCCTTCACATGGCTTAACAACGGCGATAACAATGGCTACCTCTGCGCTCCGGGCGGAATATGATTAAAATTTCTCAATAATAACAAACACACTACTAAGTATTAAGACTTTTGACTCTCTTACTTCCGTATCAGCAATTCCTTAAACTACAACAGTAAAACACAACTTAACAAAAATAAGTGAAGAAATACTCACAAAGCAACTTTATTGATAACAATAAAGACTAATTACAGGTGGACTTGATGACACACTCCCGGGGGCCAACTTAGCTCTGATACCAAAATGGGACAGAAGGGTGGAGGGTGTATGGGAAGAGATGGATGGACTGAATTTTTAAACTGGTTTCCAACTGTTGGATTTACACATAGCCGGATGTGTCTATTTATAGTAACTCTAAACTGAATTTACATTTCATTTCACTTGGATTGCTTTTGCATTTACATTTCATTTGCTATTCATGCTCACGCTGAATTTAATGTTCGATACTTAGGGCTGCTTGCATGATTCTTCTTGTCTGCTGTAGAATATCATGGTACTGGATGTGGCACGATCTTGAAGTATATCGTTACAAGCTTTTGACACGTGCTTTCGTGTTAGCATCGGAGATCAAATGTTTTTGTCTTCATACTTGATAATTGTCCCATATCTTGTACTTTCTTCAGCTTTTACTTTTATTTTATACAAAAGGAGCATTTGATGTTGGCTGTAGCCACTTTTGTTGGCTTTTGGGTACTTGTTTTTGAATGATTTCTGAAGTCGAGATGAAAAGTGCCAATAAGTCCCGAGGCAACACGTGGTTGCTTTTACCGGTATTGAACAACTATTCTTCAGGATGACTGTTGGAGATCTTCATAATTACACCAAGATACTTTGTGGAAAATTGAGTGGCATTGGACTGCATATGTCTGGAGGAAAGGAAGCCTTATTCTTACAAGGATGCTGTCATCTCTGCATCATTTTCTGCTTCATTATTCCAGTTATTATTTCGTATTTCACCAAGAAATAACTGGATTAATTCTTCACGAGAGTTTTCTGAAATGTCAAAAGAAATATCTTCATAGGCATTGAGGATTTGATTTAATTTATTATGTTCAGATTTAGATGGATGCTGTATAACTGTAGTTTGTTCTGCAAGGTCGTCAGCAATACAGACTACTCTCCGACCGTCACAGCAAACATATCTATATGTGCTTGCAAATTCGAGATGTCCTCTTAAATTGAGAAATCGTTGATATTGATCAGAGGCTGGATCATAATGCTGGAGACGTTTTAAGCTATATTCCCTTGTAGTAACTTCATGAGATTCATACCACTGCGGTGGATAATTAAACAGGAGATGTTCGCAATCATTTAAAGAGGGAATGAATTTCTTGCAAATTAAATCTCCTTCTTCAAAATTCATGATGCTCCATAATTGATAAGGTTGATAAAACCGGATTTCAGATCTTTCTCCCAAACTAGATGAAATTGTGATGAGAAGTTGTCGATTTGTGACTCCAAGGCTGCGAAGGGTATGGCGCACGATTGCAGGGAGCTGCTGTATTAATTCAAAATCATTTCTGGATAAAGAAAATCTTTGGACTAAACCATGTTCGATATAGGAGATGTCATCTTCATGTGATGGCAGGAACTACTTGGGAAAGCCAGTTGCCCAGCTGATAAATTGAGCTTTGCGCATTAAGCGCTCCTTGATCTGACAAGAAATAGTTTTTTCTCTTATTCTTGCAGTAATATCATCTGGAAGGGTTGTGTTAACGTTTTCCAGGAGCTTGATTCTGGATGTTTTTTGATCAGCATAAGTAGATAACAATGCTCTTTGATGGAGGTTATGGCATATGAGAATTTGGCTTTCTAAATCCCTAATATGGTTTGCAAGTTTGGATAAGGTTTTTCGAGTATTTGTTCTTTTATCGGAAAGGATGGCACTCCAATGAGCATTGATAAGGTCTTGAGAAGTGATAGATAATCCTGGATTGAAAAACGGGGTTGTCATTTGTTGGGAAGTCGGTATGGAGGAAGAGCTGGATTCATGAAGAGGGGCTTTGCTGTTGCGAGAACTTGATGCCATAGTGACAAAGAGACCCTGGATAAGGAGTTGAACTAAAAATCTGGATATGGGATTAAATGGCAAAATTTGAAATAAAGTCATCAGAGAGATAATTTATTTTATTTGAGACTGGATATTTGATTATTCAATTCAAAAATTAATTCTTTATTATTTATGACAGTTTTAAGGCCTGTTGAATCAATTTGAAAAGGCTGTAAAATTTGTAAAAAAGGATTTCCAAGGATAACATCATTGTTTAAATCCTTTCTTAGAAAGAAATTTGTCTTGATGTGTATTTCGTTTTTATAGACATAAACATCATTTAATTTGTATTTGATAAGGAGTTTTTTATTAGCCGTAGCTAGATTGAGTTTATTTTTTGTTTTTAGATAATATTTTCTCGGGATTAATCCTTCCCTTATGACATTGACATTTGCGCCACTATCAAGTAAGCACAGGGTCTTAATAGAGAATTTTTTGATCTGAATTTTGACTTGGGTTTTCCATTTTTGAAATGGATTTCTGGATAAAAAATTGATGAAAATTTTTAAACTGTCATCAAACTTTTCTTGATTTTCAATGTCATTATAGTCTTCGTCATTTTCAATTTTTCCATTATTTTCTTGATAAGTTTTTAGTATGTGAAATTCAAGATTCTCAACTCGTTGTTTGAGGTCTTGAAGTTCAATTAAGTTTTGTTTTAAGAAATTTATTTCTTGCATTTGATTATTAATTTCTTTATGAAGGTCTGGAATTGACAAGTGAGGAGGAACATTTTACCCTCTTAATCTGTCTAGGACAGTTTTAATGCTAAATTGTTCAGGTAAACTATTTATGTTAGTAGCTTTTCCTTTTTTATTGCCTTTATTTATTGTCTGTATTTTTTCAAAGTATTTATTTTTTAATTCTTCATCTTTAAGATCTTTAAACATTTCAAGCACCAATTCTTCAGGGGCAGAGAGCATGTTTAAGGATAAAGAAGAAGAAGCAGATTCATACTGAATTTCACTATCAAATATTTTGCAATGACATGTATCAGAAGAATGATAAAAAGAATTGTCTGTATCAGATGTTTCTGAGGGTCCTTTTAAAATAGTTTTGAGTTCTTTTTCTATTTTAACTTTTAGTTTTGGGCAATTAGGGGCTATATGGCCTTTTTCTTTACAATTATAGCACTGTATTTCTTTTTGTTTTTGTTTAGGGTAGGAAGAAGGTGGATTTCCTTTCGTATAAAATTTGTTTGATTCTTTATAAGGATTTCAATGAAAGGATTTTTTATGATATCTTCTTGAGGGCATGTAATATCGTGGTGTTGAAAATTGTTTAGATTTTCTTTTTTGATAATTTCTATTTAAATTTTGCTTTTTCTTTTGGCTTGAAGGACTAAGGTTTCCATGCCAAATTGATAACAGAAATCACCAAGTTCATATTTACTGATTCTTTTTTTATTTTCAATTTGCTGTTTGAGTTTGATCTCATTGCATAATGAAAAGCCAACTTTATTAATTTTTTGGATTAGATCTCCATATGTATACATGGCATAATTCAAATTTCCATAGTTTTCAGATATCAATTCTTCTCTAACCTTTTCTGCAAAAAGTTTAGGAAGTCCTGATATAAATTTTTCTTTCCAGAATTCTGAATTGCTAGAATCAATTGTATAAAGTTTTGATAAGAAAACATCTTTATACCAATGAAAATCAGATAATGTTGGGCATGCTAAATTAATTAATTGAGTTTTTAATTTTTCTTCTAAATTCATATAATTTCCAACAAAATCTTTAATTATATTGCTAATAAGCATATAAACGGAATCCGGGACCAATTTTCCTTGAGGGGTAATGATAGGATTTCCGGATGGATCTCTTTTTACTGCATTTAGAATAGCTTGTCTTTCTATATCTGATAAATATTTTTCCCACCAGCCATTTAATTGTCCAGTAAATCCAAGGACAACTGCATTTGCTGTATATTTGTGATCATTACCGGCAGCTATGATAGTAGAAGCATATATCATCATTTGCTGGCATACTTGGATGATTTGGTATTCAGATAATCCGTCTACACTCCATTCATATATTGATGAGCTTTCAAATTTAAGACCATTTAAAGTAGCTTGTTCTTCGAATTGAAGATCAACTGGAGTCAGTCGTGGATAATAATTTCTTGTTTTAGCTATAGTAACAATTGGTTTTTGTCTTTTCAATATTTTATTGAGTTAAAGAGATTCTTGATGGTTTTGATCATCTTGATGTTCCTCTTGAGAATTTTCTTCAGAATCTATGGCTTCGGAATCAGAGCCAAAATTAAAATTTTTAGAAGTTGAGCCTAAAACATTTATAGATTTTTCAGCTTTTTGATCTTTATTTTCTTGAAGTTTTATGTTAGTAAAACTGTGTGATAATTGATTAATGAGTTCATTAGAAAATTTTAAAGGTTTCTTTTTTAACTTTATATCCCTCAGGATTTCACCCTGAAAACCTAAAGTTTGTGTCTTAATTACTTTTTGAGAAGAGGATGCTTCATGGATTTTGAAAATAGATTCTACTTTATCTTCAATTCTATTGGTTTGTTGACCAATAGTATGAAGGTTGATATTTGTATAATTATTTTGTTCTAGATCATGACATAAGACTGATTTGTAAACAAAGTCAGTTTTTCCTTTATCTCCTTGGATTTTTCCAACATCTTTTTGTTGGAAGTAGGTGGGTCTCGTGGATAGATTTTCAAAACTTTTGACCCACTTGACAGAGGGATCAACTATCCATAAGACCAAAACCCAATCCAGGATGCGTTACCCTCATTCTCGTGACCATGTACAGTAAAAATTCTACCAGCACTAAACATCCAAAATAACCTACGACATGCAAAAAGTAGATCATACCTTTGGAGATCCGCAGTGCTCTAATGGATTTCTTCAACACCTCTTAGCCTTCCACGCTATGACCCGAATTGGATTTCTTTTCTCAAGAAGAATGGTGGAATCTTCAGGAGAAAAATCCCAACTCGAGACTCCAAGGAACTAGAAGAAAGGAGAGGAGAGTAACTCACGCAACTCTTGCACGAAAGGGTTTTGGGCGTGAGGGAGACTCTTTTGGACGTCCAAGGATATTTTATAGACTTCCAAATCTCTCCCTTGTCTAATTGAAATAGAAGTCTTACTTCCAAAGCAATTAGCAGCTTTCTCCTTTCCAAACTCTTATTTCTAGAGTCCAAGTCGGATTAGTGTTTTCCAATATCTTGGGCTAGCGTGGGGACCACTAGGGATTCCTTAGAAAGCTGGCTCCAACTGGAACACCACGACCCCACATCTCATGTGCGATCCGGGCCCACAGTTAATTGCAAATAACACCACTATATAAATGCAATTGCACTCCAGTCTTAGGAATAAATTACAATGAAGACCCTAAACTTCCCAATTACCACAAGTAGGCCCCTCTATCAATATCCGTGGATCAATTGGAATAAATCCGTTTCTTCCAATCTAAGTTCCACATCTTATTATCCTTGAGCCCCAATTAATCACAGTAATCATCAGTACCATCCAATTAACTCTTAATTGAGATGGGTGCGCACTTACTAATGACAAATCCATTAATTGGCACAAGGGGATAATATAGATAGATTCCATCTTGATCATTCAACGTTCCCACAGTTCTACTACCATATACCCAAGACACCGAGGTGTTAACCCACAGTCGGCCTCACTCATTGGTGACTCAAAGCAAATGAATAGATAGAAACTTGAGTTCGTCAATGTCTCAGGATTGAGAGCCTATTGCTAGGGAATTATGAGAGCATACCTTATTATTGAGACGAAATTCCATAAGGTGCATCTCATGGTCCTTCAATACATCCAATGTACCAGCACCGTGATCCAGAATCTTACATTCTGATGATTGAGACAAATCACACTATCTCATAGTGATCAAAGTGCTGCAACCTTATCAAATGAGATGCCCAATCTCATTACTGGTTGTGAAGCTATTTTAAGTATAAGATTTGTGACATATATCTCCCGCGTGTGGATCTCATCCATGCACATATATCACATCTAATATACTAATGGGATCCGGTTCAACTCAGGAACCATTATGTCATACGTATTGGTCACGTGCATGAAGTAGTAAAATAACATTCATCTCATGAAAGTAAAGCATGATTTTATTGATAAATAAAGAAATTAATCAATTTATTACATCAACTGATGGATTGAGTCCACAAAAACTAACACTTTTATAGATACGGCTGAGGTGTCTTTATATATAATGTGATGTAGGGGTAGATGTATAGATTCTTCAGTTCTCTGCGGAGAAGAACTGGTTGAAGCTATAATCCATGATGAACTTAATTTTGTTATCATATTTATAGATAAATCTTCAATATTATATCTTTTCTTCATGGCTAATTTAAGCCAATCAAAGAAATAAATGTTTCTTTCATTATCACACATATATTTGTACCACTTTTCTTTTAAGAAGTCTTTATGTTCTAGAGAAATATATTTGAAGAAAGCCTTTGTCAAAGGATGAGCGGCTAAATTCTTTTTTAACATTTCTTTATCAATTTCAAAACTTTCAATAACAATTACATTGAAATCAGCTTATGAGGGATTGTATGTATGAGATGGAGAAGCTTGATAAGAAGGATAAACAAGTCCAGTTGGCCTCAAATTTATATGAGGTAGTTCCTGTATGGAAGATCCTACAACTGAAGGAGGATGAGAATAAGACTTTTTAGAGGGTTGATAAACTGTAGGAGTTGTATTTCGAAAATCTGTTTGGAAATTTATTTCAACACTTCCATCTTCATGCTCAATTATGTTTTCAACGCCTTGATTTTCTTTAGATTTTTCTGGTTGAGCATTTTCTAAAAGCCATTTACCTGATAAATTAATATCATTCCATTGGATGAGTTTAGGAATATTAACTTTATTTTTTAAATTGGTTTGGAATAAGGTAGTCATACCTCTGGCCTGATTAGAATAGGCTATGCCTGGAACAACTGAATTCATGAGTTTATAATAAACTCTATAAACGAGGGCGAGATTTTAATTATGAGGATTCATATCCAAACCTTTTATTTGGATGGCTAAAGTGAGGGCTTCATGTGCACCTGGATCTGTGAGAGAAACAGAGAAATTGGGAAAACAGTTAAAGAAAGTAGGGCCATTAGCCAAACTTGATTCAACCATTCCTATTAATGAATCACTGAATTTTTTATGTTTTGTATCTTGAACATACATGAGAGCTTCTGTTCTCAGTCCAAGTCCTATTAGAGGCTTTAGAGCAACTTGCACCAAGCCAAAATGGATATAATTATATGTTTTAGCATATTCTTGTATTTCTTAGGGCTTAATTAAAGAAAGATGCTAAATATTGCTAGTAATTGATTCAGTTCGTTCAATAGTTTTTATTTTATTACTTGATTTTAATTGAAAACTTCCCATTTTATAAACTTCATGTTTTTGAACAGTTGGAATTGTCCAGTCACAAATAACTTGATCTAAATCATCATAGCTAATTTCTTCACTATTTTTAATAGACATGGAAGATAAGGAATTTGATGATGAGGAAGAAGAAAGTACAAGCTTCTTAATAAGCTTAGCCATAATTTGTATTACCGAGTTATTTTAACCAAATCCACCACGAGTATCTAATGCTTTGAGGATTTACACACCAACAACACGCCTTAAAACGCCTTCACACGGCTTAACAACGGCGATAACAATGAATACCTCTGCGCTCCGGGCGGAATATGATTAAAATTTCTTAATAATAACAAACACACAACTAAGTATTAAGACTTTTGACTCTCTTACTTCTGAATCAACAATTCCTTAAACAACAACAGTACAACACAACATAACTGAAATAAGTGAAGAAATACTCACAAAGCAACTTTATTGATAATCAAAACTGATTACAAGTGGACTTAATGGCACACTCCCGGGGGCCAACTTGGCTCTGATTCCAAAGTGGGACGGAAGGGTGGAGGGTGTATAGGAAGAGATGGATGGACAGAATTTTTGGACTGGTTTCCAACTGTTGGATTTACACATAACCGGATGTGTCTATTTATAATGACTCTAAACTGAATTTACATTTCATTTCACTTGGATTGCATTTGCATTTACATTTCATTTGCTATTCATGCTCACGCTGAATTTAATGTTCGATACTGTAAGACTGCTTGCATGATTCTTCTTTTCTGCTGTAGAATATCCATGGTACTGCATGTGGCACTCTCTTGAAGTATAACTTTACAAGCTTTTGACACGTGTTCACGTGTTTGCATCGGAGATGAAATGTTTTTGTCTTCATACTTGATAATTTTCCTATATCTTATACTTTCTTCAGCTTTTACTCTTTACTTTATACAAACGGAGCTTTTGATGTTGGCTTTAGCCACTTTTGTGAGTCCTTTTTTTTGAATATTTAATGCTTTATGAAGTCGGGATGAAAAGTGCCAATAAGTCCCGAGGCAACACATGGTTGCTTTTGTCGGTATCATGTGGCCTTAGTCTCAGGCACGGGAACTTGCTTGATAAGGATGCATTAAACAATTGTCGAGGCTTTGTTTTTTTCCTTTTCTTCGGATAGAGATGAATCCTTCATTATCAGTTTTTGTCTCTTCTGCATCTGTATCTGCTTCAGGAGCAATATTTTCAAAGGGATTATCATCAGCCCAAAGATGATGTAGCTGTTGACTGAAGTTTAATGGCGAGTTTTCAGAGGATCTTTCTTTTTGTATTTGTTCCATAATTTCTTTTTGGAGATCTTTTTTGAGCTGAAGTAGATCTGCCGCTGCAAGAAGTGCAGAAGTGGAAGTTGAACATGAATTTTTCTGTTTTTCTGGATTGCTTGTTGGAGAAGGCCGTTCTTTCTCTTTTTCCGGAGTTCTGAGCATTTCCGAAAAGGATGGCTTTATAGCTTGATCAGCAAAATATTGTTGTAGGATTGTGGTATAATCAAATTGATGCCAAAATTTGATATACATGACTCTGGATAGAACCGGTGGACTGAAGTCCATTTCTTTATAAAGATTCCATTTCAAGATCCATGGGATTTCAAGCTTGCAATAAAATTGCATGGTGATATAAGATTCTGTTGCAAGCTGTAGATATTGGTAGAGGTGTTTTTCTTCTGATTTGAGAGAGGCTTTAGATGATATTGAATAGGATTCAAAAATAGGGAGAAGAGCTTGAGGAAGAAGATCTTTAGTGGCTCTGAATGGTATCCAAAATTGTGTAAAAAACCACATGGGTATTTTATGGAAGTTGGATTTAAACCGAATAAACCAGGAATGCTGGAAGGATGAATTTTGACAACAGAAAATAGCTTCCCAAGCGGAAATATAGTCATAATAATTAAAGATGAGGTCTGAATCAATTCTTTGAGGCATATGAAGAGGTTGTCCCCAGTCATCTGCAAATAGGATATGCATAATCTTGATTTTTGAATATAGGATGTTAATATGGGATGGTAAAGCGTTTAAATATGAGTTTTTAGAACCATCAGTATGGTCTATAGTGCAGCTGCCAGTTCGGATAAGGATTTGCTCATATGTTTTATAATCAAGGGGTTGAAAAAAGAAATGGTCGGGAGCGAATAGGGTCTGGATAATATGTTCCATAGGAAAGGTTTCTGTATAAAATGTGTCATCTAAAGTAAACATTCTTAATGGTGGTTTTAGGATAAAATATTGGTTTTGAGACGCTTGAGGTTTTCTGGATGTAGAACTTGATGGGTTTTGAAATTGAGGGATATTAGAATTATGGGTTGCTCCCCATCTTTCAAGATAATTGCCACTGGGTTTTCTGGATATAAGTGCATAAGCTTTATCAGTAGGGGACCTAAAACATTCTTTTGTCCCTGTAAAAACTCACGAGATAAAAAGTCTGGAAGGGAATTATTTTGGCCTGCAATATACTCAATGTCAAAATCAAATATAGCAAATAAAGCTTGCCAGCGAGCAAAAATTTGCTTAGCAGCAAGATTTTTAACATCTTTTTCTAAAATTTCTTTAGCAGATTTACAATCTATTCTTAATAAGATTTTTTTATTTAATAAATCACTTTGGAACTTCATTATACTATTTACTATAGAGAGGATTTCTTTTTTAATAGTTGAATAATTCTATTGTGTGGATGTCCATGTTCTAGAAGTGAAACGAATGATTTTTTCTGTTCCAAGAGCATTTTGTTGAAGGAGAATTCCACTAAAACTTACGTCAGAGGCGTCGGTTTGAACTATTTTTAATAAAACTGGATGAGGGATAGTTAAACAAGGTAAATTTTGGACTTTTTGCTTGATAGTTTAGACAGCTTTTGTATGGGCAGGTGACCATTCTACCGGTTTTTTTACTAATCGGAGTTGTAATAATTTTCTTTCCTTGACAAGATCTTTATAAAAATCAGAAACGTAATTAAGGCATCCAAGAAAACTTTGTAATTGTTCTTTATTGAGGATTTCATCAGGAAATTGAGAGAAAAACTTAATGACTCTTCGAACTGGAGAAATAGTTCCTGTTTTAATTATAAAACCAAGGAATTGAATTTCTGTTTGAAAAAACTTCATTTTCTTTTGAGATAGAATGAGTCCATTTTTGATAATAATCTTTTTGAAAATATTTAAATGCTTCCAATGGTCACAAATAGATTTTGAAAACACAAGGATGTCATTGATATAGACGAGTGTAAAATCTTGATATGGATTAAAAATATCATTCATAATTCTTTGAAATTCTGAAGGAGCATTTTTCAAGCCGAATGGCATGACGTTCCATTCATAATGACCAAATGGGACTGTAGAAGCAGTTTTATATCTATCTTTAGGGGTAATTTGAATTTACCAAAATCCGGATTTAAGATCAAATTTAGAAAAAAGGAAGGCACCGGCTAGGTGATTGATTAGATCAGTTTTATTTGGAACTGGATATCTTATGGATTTTAAGACTTTATTTAGCGGCTTATAATAGACAACAAGACGGGGAACACCGCATTCTTGTTCAGATGCTTTATTTATATAAAAAGCAGCACAACTCCAAGGGGATTGTGATTTTTGAATAAGCTTTTTACCAAGAAGATCATTGATTTCTTTTGTGCATAATTGGACAAGATCTTTATTCATTTGAATAGGCCAAGCTTTGGTAGGAATTTGGGATTCATCAAAATTATCAATATATTGAAGAGAAACAGTGTGGTGTTTCCTGTGCTAGAAAGCAAAAGGAAGGTCAGAACAACATTCTTTTTCAAGAGATTTTTTAAATTGAATTAAATCAGTTTGAAATTCTTGTTTTTGTAATCCTTCTTCTATTCTTAGAGAATTTAGATCTTCTTCAAGATAGGCAATTTGTTTTTCTTTATAGGAGATTTGATTTTGGATAAGATTGATATGTTGCATGGGAGTTGACTCAACAAAATCAAAAATTAATTCTTTATTGTCTTTTATAGTTTTAAGGCCTAACGAATTAATTTGAAAAGGCTGTAGAAGTTGTAGAAAGGGATTCCCAAGGATAACATCATTATTTAAATTCTTTCTTAAAAGACAATTCGTTGTTATACACATCCCATTTTTACAGATATGGACATCATTTACTTTATAGTGAATATGAAGTTTATTATTAGCAGTTGCTAGGCTGAGTTTAATTTTGGTTTTTTTATAATATTTTGTTGGGATTAATCCTTCTCTGATTAAATTAACATCTGCGCCACTATCTAGTAAGCAGAGTGCTTTAATAGAGATAAATATTTTTCCCACCAACCATTTAATTGTCCAGTAAATCCAAGGACAACTGCATTCGCTGCATGTTTGTGATCATTACCGCCAGCTATGATAGTAGAAGCATATATCATTATTTGCTAGCATACTTGGATGATTTGATATTCAGATAATCCGTCTACACTCCATTCATATATTGATGAGCTTTCAAATTTAAGATCCTTTAAAGTAGCTTGTTCTTCGAATTGAAGATCAACCGGAGTCGATCGTGGATAATAATTTCTTGTTTTAGCTGTAGTAACAATTGGTTTTTGTCTTTTAAATATTTTATTGAGTTGGAGAGAGTTTTGATGGTTTTGATCATCTTGATGTTCCTCTTGAGAATTTTCTTCAGAATCTATGGCTTTGGAATCGGAGCCAGAATTAGAATTTTTAGAAGTTGAGCCTAAAACATTTATAGATTTTTTAGCTTTTTGATCTTTATTTTCTTGAAGTTTTATGTTAGTAGAACTGTGTGATAATTGATTAATGAGTTCATTAGAAAATTTTAAAGGTTTCTTTCCTAACTTTATATCCCTTAGGATTTCATCCTGAAAACCTAAAGTTTGCGTATTAATTACTTTTTGAGAAGAGGATGCTTCATGGATTTTGAAAATAGTTTCTACTTTATCTTCAATTCTATTGGTTTGTTGACCAATAGTATGAAGGTTGATATTTGTATAATTATTTTGTTTTAGAACATGACATAAGTCTGATTTGTAAACAAAGTCAGTTTTTCCTTTATCTCCTTGGATTTTTGCAACATCTTTTATGGGTACGGCTGAGGTGTCTTTATAAATAATTTGATGTACGGGTGGATGCATAGATTCTTCAGTTCTTTGGGGAGAAGAACTGGTTGAAGCTATAATTCATGATGAACTTAATTTTGTTATCATATTTATGGATAAATCTTCAATATTATATCTTTTCTTCATGGCTAATTTAAGCCAATCAAAGAAATAAATGTTTCTTTCATTATCACACATATATTTATACCACTTTTCTTTTAAGAAGTCTTTATATTCTGGAGAAACATATTTAAAGAAAGCTTTTTATTTTATAACTTGATTTTAATTGAAAACTCCCCATTTTATAAACTTCATGTTTTTGAATAGTTGGAATTGCCTAGTCACAAATAATTTGATCTAAATCATCATAGCTAATTTCTTCACTATTTTTAATAAATATGGAAGATAAGGAATTTGATGATGAGGAAGAAGAAAGTACAAGCTTCTTTGTAAGCTTAACCATAATTTGTATTACCGAGTTATTTTAACCAAATCCTCCACGAGTATCTAACGCTTTGAGGATTTACACACCAACAACATGCCTTAAAACACCTTCACACGGCTTAACAACGGCGATAACAATGGCTATCTCTGTGCTCTGGGTGGAATATGATTAAAATTTCTCAATAATAACAAACACACAACTAAGTATTAAGACTTTTGACTCTCTTACTTCTGAATCAGGAATTCCTTAAACATCAACAATAAAGCACAACATAAGAAAAATAAGTGAAGAAATACTCACAAAATTACTTTATGGATAACAATAAAAACTGATTAGAAGTGGACTTGATGACACACTCCCGGGGGCCAACTTGGCTCTGATACCAAAATGGGACGGAAGGGTGGAGGGTGTATGAGAAGAGATGGACTGGATTTTGGATAGGACTGGTTTCCAACTATTGGATTTACACATAGCCGGATGTGTCTATTTATAGTGACTCTAAACTGAATTTCCATTTCATTTCACTTGGATTGCATTTGCATTTACATTTCATTTGCTATTCATACTCACACTAAATTTAATGTTCGATACTGTAGGGCTACTTGCATGATTCTTCTTTTCTGCTGTAGAATATCCATGGTACTGCATGTGGCACTCTCTTGAAGTATAACTTTACAAACTTTTGACACGTGTGTATATGTTTGCATTGGATATGAAATATTTTTGTCTTCATACTTGATAATTGTCCCATATCTTGTACTTTCTTCAGCTTTTACTTTTTAGTTTATACAAAAGGTGCTTTTGATGTTGGCTTTAGCCACTTTTGTTGGCTTTTGGGTACTTGTTTTTGAATATTTAATGCTTTAAGTCGGGATGAAAAGTGCTGATAAGTCCCGAGGCAACACGTGGTTACTTTTGTGGCCTTATTCTCGGGCACAGGTCCTTGCTTGATAAGGATGCATTGAACAATTATTTTTCAGGATGACTGTTGGAGATCTTCATAATTGCACCAAGATACTTTGTGGAAAATTGAGTGGCATTGGACTGCATATGTCTGGAGGAAAGGAAGCATATTCTTGCAAGGATGCTGTCATCTCTGCATCATTTTCTGCTTCATCATGCCAGTTATTATTTCGTATTTCACCATGAAATAACTGGATTAATTCTTCACGAGATTTTTCTGAAATGTCAAAAGAAATATCTTCATAGGCATTGAGGATTTGATTTAATTCATTATGTCCAGATTTAGAAGGATGCTGTATAACTGTAGTTTGTTCTACAAGGTCGTCAGCAATACAGACTACTCTCCGACCGTCACACCAAACATATCCATATGTGCTTGCAAATTCGAGATGTCCTCTTAAATTGAGAAATCTTTGATATTGATCAGAGCCTGGATCATAATTCTGAAAACGCTCTAAGCTGTATTCCCTTGTAGCAACTTCATGAGATTCATACCACTGTGGTGGATAATTAAACAGGAGATGTTCGTAATCATTTAAAGAGGGAATTCTTACAAATTAAATCTCCTTCTTCAAAATTCATGATGCTCCATAATTGATAAGCTTGATAAAACTGAATTTCGGATCTTTCTCCCAAACTTGATGAAATTGTGATGAGCAGTTGTTTGTTTGTGGCTCCAAGGCTGCGAAGGGCATGCCGCACGATTGCAGGGAGCTGCTGTATTAATTCAAAATCATCTCTGGATAAAAAAATCTTTGGACTAGGCCTTGCTCGATATAAGAGATGTCTACTGCATGTGATGGCAAAAACAACTTAGGAAAACCAGTTGCCCAGCTGATATATTGCGCTTTGAACATTAAGCGCTCCTTAATCTGACAAGAAAGAGTTTTTTCTCTTCTCTTGCAGCAAGATCATCTGGATGGGTTGTGTTAACCTTTTCTAGGAGGTTGATTCTGGATGTTTTTTCATCAGCATAAGTAGATAACAGTGCTCTTTGATGGATATTATGACACATTAGAATTTGGGTTTCTAAATCCTTGATATGGGTTACAATTTTGGATAAGGTTTTTCTAGTATTTTTTCTTTTATTGGAAAGGATAGCACTCCAATGAGCATTGATAAGTTCTTGAAAGGTGATGGATACTCCTGGATTGAAAAATGGAATGGTCATTTGTTGGGATGTTGGTCTGGAGGAAGAGCTGAATTCAAGAAGAGGGGCTTTGCTTTTGCTAGAGCTTGATGCCATAATGACAAAGGAACCCTGGATAAGAATGTGAACTAAAACTGAAAATCTGAATTACATGGTAAAATTTGAAATGAAGTCATCAGAGGGATGATGTCTTTTATTTGAGACTGGATTTAATTATTCAAATTCAAAAATTAATTCTTTATTATTTATGATAGTTTTAAGGCCTGTAGAATCAATTTGAAAAGGCTGTAACATTTGTAGAAAAGGATTTCCAAGGATAACATCATTGTTTAAATCCTTTCCTAGAAAGAAATTTGTCTTTATGTGTATTTTATTTTTACAAACATAAACATCATTTAATTTGTATTTGATAAGGAGTTTTTTATTAGCCGTAGCTAGATTGAGTTTATTTTTTGTTTTTAGATAATATTTTCTCAGGGTTAATCCTTCCCTTATGACATTGACATCTGCGCCACTATCAAGTAAGCACAGGGTCTTAATAGAGAATTTTTTGATCTGAATTGTGACTTAGGTTTTCCATTTTTGAAATGGATTTCTGGATAAAGAATTTATGAAAAATTTTAAACTGTCATCAAAGTTTTCTTGATTTTCAATGTCATTATAGTCTTCGTCATTTTCAATTTTTTCATTATTTTCTTGATAAGTTTTTAGTATGTGAAATTTAAGATTCTCAACTCTTTGTTTGAGGTCTTGAACTTTAATTAAGTTTTGTTTTAAGAAATTTATTTCTTGCCTTTGATTATTAATTTCTTTATGAAGGTCTAGAATTGTCAGGTGAGGAGGAACATTTTGTTCTCTTAATCTGTCTAAAACAGTTTTAATACTAAATTGTTCAGGTAAAGTATGTATTGTAGCTTTTCCATTTTTATTGCCTTTATTTATAGTTTGGATTTTTTTGAAATATTTATTTTTTAATTCTTTATCTTTAAGATCTTTAAACATTTCTAATACCAATTCTTCTGGGGCAGAGAGCATGTTTAAGGATAAAAAAGAAGAGGCAGATTCATACTGAATTTCACTATCAAATATTTTGCAATGACATGTATCAAAAGAATTGTCTGTATCTGAAGTTACTGAGGACCTTTTTAAAATAGTTTTTAATTCTTTTCGGTTTTAACCATTAATTGTGGGCAATCAGGGGCTATATGGCTTTTTTCTTTGCAATTATAGCACTGTATTTCTTTTTGTTTTTGTTTATGGTAAGAAAAAGATGGTTTTTCTTTTGTCAAAGATTTGTTCATTTCTTTATAAAGATTTCGATGAAAGGATTTTTTATGATATCTTCGTGAGGGCATATAATACCGTGGTTTGCAAATTGTTTAGATTTTTTTGTTGGTAATTTCTTTTAAAAGTTTTCTTTTTCTTTTGGCTCGAAGGACTAATTAATGTTTCCATGCCAAATTGATAACAGAAATCACCAAGTTCATATTTACAGATTCTTTTTTTATCTTCAATTTGCCGTTTGAGTTTGATCTCATTGCATAATGAGAAGCCAACTTTATTAATTTTTTGGATTAGATCTCCATATTTATACATGGCATAATTCAAATTTCCATAGTTTTCAGATATCAATTCTTCTCTAACCTTTTTTGCAAAAAGTTTAGGAAGTCCTGATATAAATTTTTCTTTCCAGAATTCTGAATTGCTTGAATCAATTGTATAAAGTTTTGATAAGAAAACATCTTTATACCAACGAAAATCAGATAATGTTGGGCATGATAAATTAATTAATTGAGTTTTTAATTTTTCTTCTACATTCATATAATTTCCAACAAAATGTTTAATTATATTGCTAATAAGCATATAAACGGAATCAGTGATCATTTTTCCTTGAGGGGTAATGATAGGATTTCCGGATGGATCTCTTTTTACTGCATTTAGAATAGCTTGTCTTTTTATATCTGATAAATATTTTTCCCACCAGCCATTTAATTGTCCAGTAAAACCAAGGACAACTGCATTTGCTGTATGTTGTGGTCATTACCGGCAGCTATGATAGTAGAAGCATATATCATCATTTGCTGGCATACTTGGATGATTTGATATTCAGATAATCCGTCTACACTCCATTCATATATTGATGAGCTTTCAAATTTAAGACCATTTAAAGTAGCTTGTTCTTCGAATTGAAGATCAACTGGAGTCGATCATGGATAATAATTTCTTGTTTTAGCTGTAGTAACAATTGGTTTTTCTCTTTTAAATATTTTATTGAGTTGAAGGAATTCTTGATGGTTTTGATCATCTTGATGTTCCTCTTGAGAATTTTCTTCAGAATCTATGGCTTCGGAATCGAGCCAGAATTAGAGTTTTTAGAAGTTGAGCCTAAAACATTTATAGATTTTTCAGCTTTTTGATCTTTATTTTCTTGAAGTTTTATGCTAGTAAAACTGTGTGATAATTGATTAATGAGTTCATCAGAAAATTTTAAAGGTTTCTTTTCTAACTTTATATCCTTTAGGATTTCACCCTGAAAACCTAAAGTATGTGTCTTAATTACTTTTTGAGAAGAGGATGCTTCATGGATTTTGAAAATAGATTCTACTTTATCTTTAATTCTATTGGTTTGTTGACCAATAGTATGAAGGTTGATATTTGTATAATTATTTTGTTCTAAAACATGACATAAGTCTGATTTGTAAACAAAGTCAGATTTTCCTTTATCTCCTTAGATTTTTGCAACATCTTTTATGGGTATGGCTGTGGTGTCTTTATAAATAATTTGATGTAGGGGTGGATGTATAAATTCTTCAGTTCTCTGCGGAGAAGAACTGGTTGAAGCTATAATCCATGATGGACTTAATTTTGTTATCATATTTATGGATAAATCTTCAATATTATACCTTCTCTTCATGGCTAATTTAAGCCAATCAAAGAAATAAATGTTTCTTTCATTATCACACATATATTTATACCACTTTTCTTTTAAGAAGTCTTTATGTTCTAGAGAAATATTTTTAAAGAAAGCTTTTGTCAAAGGAAGAACAACTAGATTCTTTTTTAACATTTCTTTATCAATTTCAAAACTTTCAATAACATTTATATTGAAATCTGCTTCTGAGGGATTGTATGTATGAGATGGAGAATCTTGATAGGAAGGATAAACAAGTCCAGTAGGCCTTAAATTTATATGAGGTGTTTCTTGTATCGAAGATCCTACAACAGAAGGAGAATGAGAATAAGACTTTTTAGAGGGTTGATAAACTGTCGGAGTTGTATTTCGAAAATCTGTTTGGAAATTTATTTCAACACTTCCATCTTCATGTTCAATTATGTTTTTAATTTCTTGATTTTCTTTAGGTTTTTCTGGTTGAGCATTTTCTAAAAGCCATTTACTGGATAAATTAATATCATTTATTTGATAACTTGATTTTAATTGAAAACTTCCCATTTTATAAACTTCATGTTTTTGAACAGTTGGAATTATCCAGTCACAAATAACTTGATCTAAATCATTATAGCTAATTTCTTCAATATTTTTAATAGACATGGAAGATAAGAAATTTGATGATGAGGAAGAAGAAAGTACAAGCTTCTTAATAGGCTTAGCCATAATTTGTATTACCGAGTTATTTTAACCAAATCCACCACGAGTATCTAACGCTTTGAGGATTTACACACCAACAACACGCCTTAAAACGCCTTCACACGGCTGTCAATGGCGATAACAATGGCTACCTCTATGCTCCGGGCGGAATATGATTAAAATTTCTCAATAATAACAAACCCACAACTAAGTGTTAAGACTTTTGACTCTCTTACTTCTGAATCAGCAATTTCTTAAATAACAACAGTAAAGCACAACATAACCAAAATAAGTGAAGAAATACTCACAAAGCAACTTTATTGATTATCAAAACTGATTACAGGTGGACTTGATGACACACTCCTGGGGGCCAACTTGGCTCGATAACAAAATGGGACGGAAGGGTGGAGGGTGTATGGGAAGAGACGGATGGACTGAATTTTTGGAAGGGTGGAGGGTGTATGGGAAGGGATGGATGGACTGAATTTTTGGACTGGTTTCCAACTGTTGTCTTGACAAGCAACTGGACATGCCTCTTTATAGTAATTTCAAACTGAATTTACATTTCATTACAACTTTATTTCAAATGTTTTTACATTTCATTTACTGTATGCTGAGAAGCTGCTGCATATAGTGTTGCTGGCGTTGGATTCCATGAGTCTAAATTGAATGGCCAAAATGGCATACGTGTTACGTTTCCGTGCGGTTATGGATATGCAAGTTAGCACCAGTAGTGGTTATTAGATAACTTCATAGAGCAAGCCGCAATTGTTGACTTTTTCTTTGAATAAGAACCCTTGAACCGTGGTAAGCTTTTTATCTTCATGAATAAGGATGTCCTTGTTTTGTACTTTATAGATAAAGACGCTTTATGGCAATGGTGGTGATGGAACTTTAGATAAGTGCACCCGTGACTACGTGGTCTTCTTTTGGAAGATAAGGACGCAGTAATTATTTCACTGGATAACAGGTGTCCACATCAAGGATTCTTTCATTTATTCATCATCTTTATCTTCATCTTTGTCTTCATCAGTCCAGTTATTATTCTGCATTTCTCCATGAAATAACTGGGCTAATTCTTCACGAGATTTTTCAGAAATGTCAAAAGAAATATCTTCATAGGCATTGAGGATTTTGAAGTAATTCATTATGTCCAGAGTTAGAAGGATGCTGTATAACTGTAGTTTGTTCTGCAAGGTCATCAGCAATGCAAACCACTCTCCGACCATCACACCAGACATATCTATATGTGCTTACAAATTCGAGATGTCCTCTTAAATTGAGAAATCTTTGATATTGATCAGAGGATGGATCATAATGCTGGAGACGCTCTAAGCTATCTTCTCTTGTAGCAACTTCATGAGATTCATACCATTTAGGTGGATAATTAAAAAGGAGATGTTCGTGATCATTTAAAGAAGAACTGCATTTCTTGCAAATTAAATCTCCTTCTTCAAGATTCATGATGCCCCATAATTGATAAGGTTGATAAAACCGGATTTCAGATCTTTCTCCCAAGCTTAATGAAATTATGATAAGAAGTTGTCTGTTTGTGGCTTCAAGGCTGCGAAGGGCGTGGCGCAGATTGTAGGGAGCTGCTGTATTAATTCAAAATCATCTCTGGATAAAGAAAATCTTTGGACTAAGCCTTGCTCGATATAAGAGATGTCTACTGCATGTGATGGCAGGAACAACTTGGGAAAGCCAGTTTCCAGCTGATATATTGCACTTTGAACATTAAGCGCTCTTTGATCTGACAAGAAAGAGTTTTTTCTCCTATTCTCGCAGCAATAACATCTAGAAGGGTTGTGTTAACCTTTTCCAGGAGGTTGATTCTGGATGTTTTTTCATCAGCATAAGTAGATAATAGTGCTCTTTGATAGATGTTACGACACATTAGAATTTGGGTTTCTAAATCCTTGATATGGGTTACAATTTTGGATAAGGTTTTTCAAGTACTTTTTCTTTTATTGGAAATGATAGCACTCCAATGAGCATTGATAAGTTATTGAGAAGTGATGGATAATCCTGGATTAAAAAAAGGAATGGTCATTTGTTGGGATGTTGGTATGGAGGAAGAGCTGGATTCATGAAGAGGCGCTTTGCTTTTGCAAGAACTTGATGCCATAATGACAAAGGAACCCTGGAGAAGAATGTGAACTGAAAATCTGGATTACATGGCAATATTTGAAATGAAGTCATCAGAGGGATGATTTATTTTATTTGAGACTGGATTTAATTATTCAAATTTTAATTATTCAAATTCAAAAATTAATTCTTTATTATTTATGACAGTTTTAAGGCCTGTAGAATCAATTTAAAAAGGCTGTAACATTTGTAGAAAAGGATTTCCAAGGATAACATCATTGTTTAAATCCTTTCTTAGAAAGAAATTTGTCTTTATGTATTTCATTTTTACATGCATAAACATCATTTAATTTGTATTTGATAAGGAGTTTTTTATTAGCCGTAGCTAGATTGAGTTTATTTTTTGTTGTTAGATAATATTTTCTCGGGATTAATCCTTCCCTTATGACATTGACATTTGCGCCACTATCAAGTAAGCATAAGGTCTTAATAGAGAATTTTTTGATCTGAATTGTGACTTGGGTTTTCCATTTTTGAAATGGATTTCTGGATAAAGAATTTATGAAATTTTTTAAACTGTCATCAAAGTTTTCTTGATTTTTAATGTCATTATAGTCTTCTTCATTTTTAATTTTTCCATTATTTTCTTGATAAGTTTTTAGTATGTGAAATTCAAGATTCTCAACTCTTTGTTTGAGGTCTTGAAGTTCAATTAAGTTTTGTTTTAAGAAATCTATTTCTTGCCTTTGATTATTAATTTCTTTATGAAGGTCTGGAATTGTCAGGTGAGGAGGAACATTTTGTTCTCGTAATCTGTTTAAAACAGTTCTAACACTAAATTGTTCAGGTGAAGTATGTATTGTAGCTTTTCCTTTTTTATTGCCTTTATATATAGTCTGGATTTTTTCAAAATATTTATTTTTTAAGTTTTCATCTTTATGATTTTTAAACATTTCTAACACCAATTCTTCTAGGGCAGAGAGCATGTTAAGGATAAAGAAGAAGAGGCAGATTCATACTGAATTTCACTATCAAATATTTTGCAATGACATGTATCAGAAGAATTGTCTGTATCTGATGTTACCGAGGATCCTTTTAAAATAGTTTTTAATTCTTTTTCGCTTCTAACCTTTAATTGTGGGCAATCAGGGGCTATATGGCCTTTTTCTTTGCAATTATAGCACTGTATTTCTTTTTGTTTTTGTTTATGGTAGGAAGAAGATGGTTTTTCTTTTGTAAAAGTTTGTTTGTTTCTTTATAAGGATTGCGATGAAAGGATTTTTTATGATAGCTTCGTGAGGGCATATAATATCGGGGTGTTGCAAATTGTTTAGATTTTCATCGTTGGTAATTTCTATTTAAATTGTTCTTTTTCTTTTGGCTCAAAGGACTAATTAATGGCACCATGCCAAATTGATAACAGAAATCACCAAGTTCATATTTACAGATTCTTTTTTTATTTTCAATTTGCCGTTTGAGTTTGATTTCATTACACAATGAAAATCCAACTTTATTAATTTTTTGGATTAAATCTCCATATGTATACATAGCATAATTCACATTTCCATAATTTTCAGATATTAACTCTTCTCTAACCTTTTCTGCAAAAAGTTTAGGAAGACATGAAAAAACATCCAGAATCAACCTCCTGGAAAAGGTTAACACAACCCTTCTAGATGTTATTGCTGCGAGAATAAGAGAAAAAACTCTTTCTTGTCAGATCAAAGAGCGCTTAATGTTCAAAGTGCAATATATCAGCTGGGCAACTGGTTTTCCAAAGTTGTTCCTGCCATCACATGCAGTAGACATCTCTTATATCGAGCAAGGCCTAGTCCAAAGATTTTCTTTATCCAGAGATGATTTTGAATTAATACGGCAGCTCCCTGCAATTGTGCGCCATGCCCTTTGCAGTCTTGGAGTCACAAACAGACAGCTTCTTATCACAATTTCATCAAGTTTGGGAGAAAGATCTGAAATACGGTTTTATCAGCCTTATCAATTATGGAGCATCATGCTATTTGAAGAAGGAGATTTAATTTGCAAAAAATGCAGTTCTTCTTTACATGATCACGAACATCTTCTTTTTAATTATCCACCTCAATGGTGTGAATCTCATGAAGTTGCTACAAGAGCATATAGCCTAGAACATCTTCAGCAGTATGATCCAGCCTCTGATCAGTATTAATGATTTCTCAATCCAAGAGGACATCTTGAATTTGCAATCACATATCGATATGTTTGGTGTGATGGTCGGCGAGTAGTTTGCATTGCTGACGACCTTGCTGAACAAACTAAAGTCATACAGCATCCTTCTAAATCTGGACATAATGAATTAAATCAAATCCTCAATGCCTATGAAGATATTTCTTTTGACATTTCTGAAAAGTCTCGTGAAGCATTAATCCAGTTATTTCATGGAGAAATGCAAAATAATAACTGGACTGATGAAGATAAAGATGAAGATAAAGAGGATGAATAAATGAAAGAATCCGTGCCCGAATAAAGCTTCCAATATTGACACCTGCTATCCAGTGAAATAATTACTGCATCCTTATCACAAAGCTTCCAGAAGAAGACCACGTAGTCACATGGTGCACTTATCTAAATTTCCATCACCACCATTGCCATAAAGCGTCTTTATCTAGAAAGTAGGAAAAAAGGACATCCCTATTCATGAAGATGAGAAGCTTACCACAGTTCAAAGGTTCTTTGAAAAAGAAAAAGTCAACAAATGCGGCTTGCTACTATGCATCAAAAAGGTTATCCAATAAAAACAAATTTGGATCTCTACTAATGCTACAATGTATATCCATACCAGTATGGAAACGTAACACGTATGCCGGCTTGACGATTCAATCCAGACACCTGGAATCTAGTAATAATACCACATACAGCAGCTTACCAGCATACAGTAAATGAAATGTATACACAGTATTCACTATCACTTTTTATCTCTTCTGCATCGGTCTCTGCTTCAGGAGTAATAGTTTCAAAGGGATTATCATCAGCCGAGAGATGATGTAGCTGGTGACCAAAGCTTAATGGCGAGTTTTCAAAGGATCTTTCTTTTTGTATTTGTTCCATAATCTCTTTTTGGAGATCTTTTTTGAGCTGAAGTAGATCTGCCGTTGCAAGAAGAGCAGGAGAAGAGGCTGAACACGAATTCTTTTGTTTGTCTGGAATACTGGATAGAGGAAGCCTTTCTTTTTCTTTTTCAGGAGTTCTGAGAATTTCTGAAAAGGAAGGCTTTAGAGCTTGATCAGCAGAATATTGCTGCAGGATTGTCGTATAATCAAATTGATGCCAGAATTTGATATGCATGACTCTGGATAGAACCGGTGGACTGAAGTCCATTTCTTTATAAAAATTCCATTTCAGGATCCATGGGATTTCATGCTTGCAATAGAATTACATGGTGACATAAGGTTCTGTTGCTAGCTGTAAATATTGATAAAGGCTTTTTTCTTCTGTTTTGAGAGAGGCTTTATATGATACAGAATAGGATTCATAAATAGGAAGAAGAGCTTGAGGAAGGAGATCTTTAGTGGCTCCGTATGGTATCCAAAATTGTGTAAAAAACCACATAGGTATTTTATGGAAGTTGGATTTAAACCGAATATACCAGGAATGCTGGAAGGATGGATTTTGATAACAGAGAATGGCTTCCCAAGCAGAAATATAGTCATAATAATTAAAGATGAGGTCTGAATCAATTCTTTGAGGCATATGAAGAGGTTGTCCCCAATCGTCTGCTGAAAGGATATGCATAATCTTCATTTTTTAATATAGGATGTTAATATGGTATGGTAAAGCATTTAAATGAGTTTTTAGAACCATCAGTATGGTCTATAGTGCAGCTGCCAGTTCGGATAAGGATTTGCTCATATGTTTTATAATCAAGGGGCTGAGAAAGAAATGGTCGGGAGCGAATAGGGTCCGGATAATATGTTGCATAGGAAAGGTTTCAGTATAAAATGTGTCATCTAAAGTAAACATTTTTAATGGTGGTTTTGGGATAAAATATTGGTTTTGAGACGCTTAAGGTTTTCTGGATGTAGAGCTTGATGGGTTTTGAAATTGAGGGATATTAGAATTATGGGTTGCTCCCCATCTTTCAAGATAATTGCCACTGGGTTTTCTAGATATAGGTGGATAAGCTTTATCAGTAGGGGACCTAAAAGGTCTAATCTGCTGAGGCCTCATTCTTTTGTCCCTGTAAAAACTCACGAGATAAAAAGTCAGGAAGGGAATTATTTTTGCCTGCAATATACTCAATGTCAAAATCAAATATAGCTAATAAAGCATGCCAGCGAGCAAAGATTTGCTTAGCAGCAAGATTTTTAACATCTTTTTCTAAAATTTCTTTAGCAGATTTACAATCTATTCTTAATAAGAATTTTTTATTTAATAAATCACTTTGGAACTTCATTATACTATTGACTATGGATAGGATTTCCTTTTTAATAGTTGAATAATTCTGTTGTGTGGGTGTCCATGTTCCAGATGTGAAACGATGGATTTCTTCTTTTCCAAGAGCATTTTGTTGTAGGAGAATGCCACCAAAACCTACTTCAGAGGCATTGGTTTGAACTATTTTTAATAAATCTGGATGAGGGATAGTTAAGCAAGGTAAATTTTTGACTTTTTGCTTGATCTTTTGGACAGCTTTGTATGGGCAGGTGACCATTCTGCTGGATGTTTTGTCAAATGGAGCTACAATAATTTTCTTTCCTTTGCAAGTTCTTTATAAAAATCAGAGACGTAATTAAAGCAGCCAAGAAAACGTTGTAATTGTTCTTTATTCAAATTTTCATCAGGAAATTGAGAGGTAAACTTAATGACTCTTTGAACTGGAGAAATAGTTCCTTTTTGAATTATAAAACCAAGAAATTGAATTTCTGTTTGAAAAAGCTTCATTTTCTTTTGAGATAAAACAAGTCCATTCTTGATAATAACTTTTTTGAAAATATTTAAATGTTTCCAATGGTCACAAATATATTTTGAAAACACAAGAATGTCATCGATATAGACTAGTGTAAAATCTTGATATGGATTAAAAATATCATTCATAATTCTTTGAAATTCGAAGGGAGCATTTTTCAAGCCAAATGGCACAACATTCCATTCGTAATGGCCAAATGGGACTGTAAAAGCAGTTTTATATCTATCTGTGGGGGTAATTTGAATTTGCCAAAATCCTGATTTAAGATCAAATTTGGAAAAAAGGAAGGCATCAGCTAGACGATTAATTAGATTAGTTTTATTTGGCACTGGATATCTTATGGATTTCAAGACTTTATTTAAAGGCTTATAATTGAAAACAAGATGGGGAACACCACATTCCTGTTCAGGTGCTTTATTTACATAAAACGCAGCACAACTCCAAGGGGATTGTAATTTTTGAATAAGCTTTTTATCAAGAAGATCATTGATTTCTTTTGTACATAATTGGACAAGATCTTTATTCATCTGAATAGGACAAGCTTTGGTAGGAATTTGGGATTCATCAAAATTATCAATATATGGAAGAGAAACTGTGTGGTGTTTCCTGTGCCAAAAGGCAAAAGGAAGGTCAGAACAACATTCTTTTTCAAGAGATTTTTTGAATTGTATTAAATCATTTTGAAATTTTGGTTTTTGTAACCCTTCTTCTATTCTTAGAGAATTCAGATCTTCTTGAAGATAGGCAATTTGTTTTTCTTTATATGAGATTTGATTTTGGATAATATTGATATGTTGCATGGGAGTTGAATCAACAAAATCAAATAGTAATTCTTTATTGTCTTTCATCGTTTTAAGGCCTGATGAATTAATTTGAAAAGGCTGTAGAAGTTGTAGAAAGGGATTCCCAAGGATAACATCATTATTTAAATTCTTTTCTAAAAGACAATTAGTTTTTATGCACATTCCATTTTTACAGATATGGACATTATTTACTTTATAATGAATATGAAGTTTATTATTAGCAGTTGCTAGGCTGAGTTTATTTTTGGTTTTTTTATAATATTTTGTTGGGACTAATCCTTCTCTGATTAAATTAACATCTGCACCACTATCTAGTAAGCAGAGTGCTTTAATAGAGAAGTTCTTGATCTTAATTGTAATCTGAGTTTTCCATGGTTGGAGTGGATTTTTTGTTACAGAATTTACATACTTTCCCTCAAAGTGTTCTTGTTGCTCTATATTATCTTTATCCTTTTGAAATTCAAGATTCAAACGTTGTTTAAGTTTTTGAAGTTCATTTAAGTTTTGTTTTAATTCTTTTATTTCTTGCTTTTGATTACAGAGATATATGAGGAAGAGCTTTTTGCTTTCTTAATACATTTTTCATGTTAAGCTGTTTAGATACACTTGGAATAGAAGATTTTTCTTTTTTATTTTCTTTGGTTATTTTTTGTATTTTCTCAAAATATTTATTTTTTAATTTTTCTTCTTTGAGGTCTTTAAACATTTCTAAAAGCATGTCTTCTTGGGCTGAAAGAGCGTTTAAGGAGAACAAAGGAGAAGAATACATGTTATCAGACTGAAATGAGGAATTTGTATGACATAAGTCAAAGACCGATTTACCTTTCTCTCCTTGGATTTTTGCAACATCTTTTATGGGTACGGCTGAAGTATCTTTATAAATAATTTGATGTAGAGGAAGATGTATAGATTCTTCAGTTCTTTGAGGAGAAGAACTGGTTGAAGCTATAATCCATGATGAACTTAATTTTGTTATCATATTTATGGATAAATCTTCAATATTATACCTTTTCTTGCTGCCTAATTTAAGCCAATCAAAGAAATAAATGTTTCTTTCATTATCATACATATATTTGTACCATTTTTCTTTTAAGAAGTCTTTATGTTCTGGATAAATATTTTTAAAGAAAGCTTTTGTCCAAGGATGAGCGGCTAAATTCTTTTTTAACATTTCTTTATCAATTTCAAAACTTTCAATAACATTTATATTGAAATTGGATTCTGATGGATTGTATGTATGAGATGGAGAAGCTTGATAAGAAGGATAAACAAGTCCTGTAGGCCTCAAATTTATATGAGGTGGTTCCTGTATGGAAGAGCCTACAATAGAAGGAGGATGAGAATAAGACTTTTTAGAGGGTTGGAGGGTTGATAAACTGTAGGAGTTGTATTTCGAAAATATGTTTGGAAATTTATTTCAACACTTCCATCTTCATGTTCAATTATGTTTTCAATGTCTTGATTTTCTTTAGGTTTTTCTGGTTGAGCATTTTCTAAAAGCCATTTACCGGATAAATTAATATCATTCCATTGGATGAGTTTGGAAATATTAACTTTATTTTTTAAATTGGTTTGGAATAAGGTAGTCATACCTATGGCTTGATTAGAATACGCTATGCCTAGAACAACTGAATTCATGAGTTTATAATAAACTCTATAAACGAGGGTGAGATTTTGATTATGAGGATTCATATCAAAACCTTTTGTCTGGATGGCTAAAGTGAGGGCTTTATGTGCACCTGGATCTGTAAGAGAAATAGAGAAATTGGGAAAACAGTTGAAGAAAGTAGGGCCATTAGCCAAACTTGATTCAACCATTCCTATTAATGAATCACTGAATTTTTTATGTCTTGTATCTTGAACATACATGAGAGCTTCTGTTCCTAGTCCAAGTCTTATTAGAGGCTTTAGAGCAACTTGCACCAAGCCAAAATGGATATAATTATATGTTTTAGCATATTCTTGTATTTCTTGGGGCTTAATTAAAGAAAGATGCTGAATATTGCTAGTAATGGATTCAGTTCGTTCAATAGTTTTTATTTTATAACTTGATTTTAATTGAAAACTTCCCATTTTATAAACTTCATGTTTTTGAACAGTTGGAATTGTCCAGTCACAAATAACTTGATCTAAATCATCATAGCTAATTTCTTCACTATTTTTAATAGACATGAAAGATAAGGAACTTGATGATGAGGAAGAAGAAAGTACAAGCTTCTTAATAAGCTTAGCCATAATTTGTATTACCGAGTTATTTTAACCAAGTCCACCACGTGTATCTAACGCTTTGAGGATTTACACACCAACAACATGCCTTAAAATGCCTTCACACGGCTTAACAACGGCGATAACAATGGCTACCTCTGTGCTCCGGGCGGAATATGATTAAAATTTCTCAATAATAACAAACATACAACGAAGTATTAAGACTTTTGACTCTCTTACTTCTGAATCAGCAATTCTTTAAACAACAACAGTAAAGCACAACATAACAGAGATAAGTGAAGAAATACTCACAAAGCTACTTTATTGATAACAATAAAGATGGATTACAAGTGGACTTGATGACACACTCCCGGAGGTCAACTTGGCTCTGATACCAAAATGGGACGGAAGGGTGGAGGGTGTATGGGAAGAGATGGATGGACTGAATTTTTGGATAGGACTGGTTTCCAATTGTTGCCTTGACAAGCAGCTGGACATGTCTATTTATAGTATGTTCAAACTGAATTTACATTTCATTACAACATAATTTCGTCTGTGCATACATTTCATTTACTATATGCTAGTAAGCTGCTGCATGTGGCTGGATTCCATGTGTCTGGATTGAATCGTCAAGACGGCATACATGTTATGTTTCCGTATTGGTATGGATATACATGTTATCACCAGTAGAGATCCAAACTTGTTTTTATTGGATAACCTTTTTGATGCATAGTAGCAAGCCGCATTTGTTGACTTTTTCTTTTTCAAAGAACCTTTGAACCGTGGTAAGCTTCTCATCTTCATGAGTAGGGATGTCCTTGTTTTGTACTTTCTAGTTAAAGACGCTTTATGGCAATGGTGGTGATGGAAATTTAGATAAGTGTACCACGTGACTACGTGGTCTTCTTCTGGAAGCTTTGTGATAAGGATGGAGTCATTATTTCACTGGATAACAGGTGTCAATATCGAAAGCTTTATTCGGGCTCGGATTCTTTCATTTATTCCTCTTTATCTTCAGCTTTATCTTCATCAGTCCAGTTATTATTTTGCATTTCTCCATGAAATAACTGGATTAATGCTTCACGAGACTTTTCTGTAATGTCAAAAGAAATATCTTCATAGGCATTGAGGATTTGATTTAATTCATTATGTCCAGATTTAGAAGGATGCTGTATGACTGTAGTTTGTTCTGCAAGGTCGTCGGCAATGCAAACTACTCGTCGACCGTCACACCAAACATATCGATATGTGCTTGCAAATTCAAGATGTCCTCTAGGATTGAGAAATCTTTGATACTGATCAGAGGCCGGATCATATTGCTGGAGACGTTCTAGGCTATATGCTCTTATAGCAACTTCATGAGATTCATACTGTTGAGGTGGATAATTAACAAGAAGATGTTCGTGATCATGTAAAGAAGAACTGCATTTCTTGTAAATTAAATCTCCCTCTTCAAACTGCATGATGCTCCATAATTGATAAGGCTGAAAAAACCGTATTTCAAATCTTTCACCCAAACTTGATGAAATTGTGATAAAAAGCTGTCTGTTTGTGACTCCAAGACCGCGAAGGGCATGGCGCACAATTGCAGGGAGCTGCTGTATTAATTCAAAATCATCTCTGGATAAAGAAAATCTTTGGACTAGGCCTTGCTCGATATAAGAGATGTCTACTGCATGTGATGGCAGGAACAACTTGGGAAAGCCGGTTGCCCAGCTGATATATTGCGCTTTAAACATTAAGCGCTCCTTGATCTGACAAGAAAGAGTTTTTTCTCTTGTCCTTGCAGCAAGATCATCTAGAAGGGTTGTGTTAACCTTTTCCAAGAGGTTGATTCTGGATGTTTTTTCATCAGCATAAGTAGATAACAGTGCTCTTTGATGGATTTTATGACACATCAGAATTTGGTTTTCTAAATCCTTGATATGGGTTACAATTTTGAATAAGGTTTTTCTAGTATTTTTTCTTTTATTGGAAAGGATAGCACTCCAATGAGCATTGATAAGTTCTTGAGGTGATGGATACTCCTGGATTGAGAAAAGGAATGGTCATTTGTTGGGATGTTGGTCTGGAGGAAGAGCTGGATTCAAGAAGTGGGGCTTTGCTTTTGCTAGAACTTAATGCCGTAATGATAAAGGAACCCTGGAGAAGAATGTGAACTTAAAACTGAAATCTGGATTACATGGCAATATTTGAAATGAAGTCATCAGAGGGATGATTGATTTTATTTGAGACTGGATTTAATTATTCAAATTCAAAAATTAATTCTTTATTATTTATGACAGTTTTAAGGCCTATAGAATCAATTTGAAAAGGCTGTAACATTTGTAGAAAAGGATTTCCAAGGATAACATCATTGTTTATATCCTTTCTTAGAAAGAAATTTGTCTTTTTGTGTATTTCGTTTTTACAGACATAAACAACATTTAATTTGTATTTGATAAGGAGTTTTTTATTAGCCGTAGCTAGATTGAGTTTATTTTTTGTTTTTAGATAATATTTTCTCGAGATTAATCCTTTCCTTATGACATTGACATCTGCGCCACTATCAAGTAAGCACAAGGTCTTAATAGAGAATTTTTTTATCTGAATGCTGACTTGGGTTTTCCATTTTTAAAATGGATTTCTGGATAAAGAATTTATGAAATTTTTTAAACTGTCGTCAAAGTTTTCTTGATTTTCAATGTCATTATAGTCTTCGTCATTTTCAATGTTTCCATTATTTTCTTGATAAGGTTTTAGTATGTGAAATTCACGATTCTCAACTCTTTGTTTGAGGTCTTCAAGTTCAATTAAGTTTTGTTTTAAGAAATTTATTTCTTGCTTTTGATTATTAATTTCTTTATGAAGGTCTGGAATTGTAAGGTGAGGAGGAACATTTTGTTCTCGTAATCTGTCTTAGTACAGTTTTAATGCTAAATTGTTCAGGGAGAGTATGTATGGTAGCTTTTCCTTTTTTATTGCCTTTATTTATGGTCTGCATGTTTTCAAAATATTTATTTTTTAAGTCCTCATCTTTAAGATCTTTAAACATTTCTAATGCCAATTCTTCTAGGGCAGAGAGCATGTTTAAGGATAAAGAAGAAGAGGCAGATTCATACTAAATTTCACCATCAAATATTTTGCAATGACATGTATCAGAAGAATCGTTTGTATCTGATGTTACTGAGGATCCTTTTAAAATAGTTTTTAATTCTTTTTCGGTTTTAACCTTTAATTGTGGGCAATCAGGAGCTATATGGCCTTTTTCTTTGCAATTATAGCACTGTATTTCTTTTTGTTTTTGTTTAGGGTAGGAAGAAGATGGCTTTTCTTTTGTATAAGATTTGTTTGATTCTTTATAAGGATTTCGATGAAAGGATTTTTTATGATATCTTCTTGAGGGCATGTAATATCGTGGTGTTGAAAATTGTGTAGATTTTCTTTTTTGATAATTTCTAGTTATATTTTGCTTTTTCTTTTGGCTTGAAGGACTAATTAATGTGTCCATACCAAATTAATAACAGAAATCACCAAGTTCATATTTACTGATTCTTTTTTGATTTTCAATTTGCCGTTTGAGTTTGATCTCATTACATAATGAAGAGCCAACTTTATTAATTTTTTAGATTAGATCTCCATAGGTATACATGGCATAATTCAAATTTCCATAATTTTCAGATATCAATTCTTCTCTAACCTTTTCTGCAAAAAGTTTAAGAAGACTTGATATAAATTTTTCTTTCTAGAATTCGAAATTGCTTGAATCAATTTTATAAAGTTTTGATAAGAAAACATCTTTATACCAACGAAAATCAGATAATGTTGGACATGATAAATTAATTAATTGAGTTTTTAATTTATCTTCTACATTCATATAATTTCCAACAAAATGTTTAATTATATTGCTAATAAGCATATAAACGGAATCAGATATCATTTGTCCTTGGGGGGGAATGATAGGGTTCCTGGATGGATCTCTTTTTACGGCATTTAGAATAGCTTGTCTTTCTATATCTGATAAATATTTTTCCCACCAACCATTTAATTGTCCAGTAAATCCAAGGACAATTGCATTTGCTGCATACTTGTGATCATTACTGGCAGCTATGATAGTAGAAGCATATATCATCATTTGCTGGCATACTTGGATGATTTGATATTCAGATAATCCGTCTACACTCCATTCATATATTGATGACCTTTCAAATTTAAGACCATTTAAAGTAGCTTGTTCTTCGAATTGAAGATCAACTGGAGTCAGTCGTGGATAATAATTTCTTGTTTTAGCTATAGTAACAATTGGTTTTTGTCTTTTCAATATTTTATTGAGTTATAGAGAGTCTTGATGGTTTTGATCATCTTGATGTTCTTCTTAAGAATTTTCTTCAGAATCTATGGCTTCGGAATCGGAGCTAGAATTAGAATTTTTTGAAGTTGAGCCTAAAACATTTATAGATTTTTCAGCTTTTTGATCTTTATTTTCTTGAAGTTTTATGTTAGTAAAACTGTGTGATAATTGATTAATGAGTTCATTAGAAAATTTTAAAAGTTTCTTTTCTAACTTTATATCCCTTAGGATTTCACCCAGAAAACCTAAAGTTTGTGTCTTAATTACTTTTTAAGAAAAGGATGCTTCATGGATTTTGAAAATAGTTTCCACTTTATCTTTAATTCTATTGGTTTGTTGACCAATAGTATGAAGGTTGATATTTGTATAATTATTTTGTTCTAGAATATGACATAAGTCTGATTTGTAAACAATGTCAGATTTACCTTTATCTCCTTGGATTTTTGCCGCATCTTTTATGGGTACGGCTGAAGTATCTTTATAAATGATTTGATGTAGAGGAGGATGTATAGATTCTTCAGTTCTTTGGGGAGAAGAACTGGTTGAAGCTATAATCCATGATGAACTTAATTTTGTTATCATATTTATGGATAAATCTTCAATATTATATCTTTTCTTCATGGCTAATTTAAGCCAATCAAAGAAATAAATGTTTCTTTCATTATCACACATATATTTATACCACTTTTCTTTTAAGAAGTCTTTATATTCTGGAGAAACATATTTAAAGAAAGCTTTTGTCAAAGGATGAGCGGCTAAATTCTTTTTTAACATTTCTTATCAATTTCAAAACTTTCAATAACATTTATATTGAAATCAGCTTCTGAGGGATTGTATGTATGAGATAGAGAAGCTTGATAAGAAGGATAAACAAGTCCTGTAGGCCTCAAATTTATATGAGGTGGTTCTTGTATGGAAGCTCCTACAACAGAAGGAGGATGAGAATAAGACTTTTTAGAGCGTTGATAAATGGTAGGAGTTGTATTTCGAAAATCTGTTTCGAAATTTATTTCAACGCTTCCATCTTTATGTTCAATTATGTTTTCAATGTCTTGATTTTCTTTAGGTTTTTCTGGTTGAGCATTTTCTAAAAGCCATTTACCGGATAAATTAATATCATTCCATTGGATGAGTTTGGGAATATTAACTTTATTTTTTAAATTAGTTTGGAATAAGGTAGTCATACCATTTGCTTGATTTGAATAGGCTATGCCTGGAACAACTGAATTCTTAAGTTTATAATAAACTCTATAAACGAGGGTGAGATTTTGATTATGAGGATTCATATCAAAACCTTTTGTCTGGATGGCTAAAGTGAGGGCTTCATGTGCACCTGGATCTGTAAGAGAAACATAGAAATTGGGAAAATAGTTGAAGAAAGTGGGGCCATTAGCCAAACTTGATTCAACCATTCCTATTAATGAATCACTGAATTTTTTATGTCTTGTATCTTGAACATACATGAGAGCTTCTGTTCTCAGTCCATGTCTTGTTAGAGGCTATAGAGCAACTTGCACCAAGCCAAAATGGATATAATTATATGTTTTAGCATATTCTTGTATTTCTTGGGGCTTAATTAAAGAAAGATGCTGAATATGGCTAGTAATGGATTCAATTCGTTCAATAGTTTTTATTTTATATCTTAATTTTAATTGAAAACTTCCCATTTTATAAACTTCATGTTTTTGAACAGTTGGAATTGTCCAGTCACAAATAACTTGATCTAAATCATCATAGCTAATTTCTTCACTATTTTTAATAGACATGGAAGATAAGGAATTTGATGATGAGGAAGAAGAAAGTACAAGCTTCTTAATAAGCTTAGCCATAATTTGTATTAACTAGTTATTTTAACCAAATCCACTACGAGTATCTAACACTTTGAGGATTTACACACCAACAACACGCCTTAAAACGCCTTCACACGGCTTAACAACGGCGATAACAATGGCTACCTATGCGCTCCGGGTGGAATATGATTAAGATTTCTCAATAATAACAAACACACAACTAAGTATTAAGACTCTTGACTCTCTCACTTCTGAATCAGCATTTCCTTAAACAGCAACAGTAAAGCATAACCAAAATAAGTGAAGAAATACTCACAAAGCAACTTTATTGATAATCAAAACTGATTACAAGTGGACTTGTGCCATAAATATGATAACAAAATTAAGTTCATCATGGATTATAGCTTCAACCAGTTCTTCTCCCCAAAGAACTGAAGAGTCTATACATCCTCCTCTACATCAAATCAATTATAAAGATACTTCAGCAGTAACCATAAAAGATGTGGCAAAAATCCAAGGAGATAAAGGTAAATCTAACTTTGTTTACAAATCAGACTTATGTCATGTCTTAGAACAAAATAATTATACAAATATCAACCTTCATACTATTGGTCAATAAACCGATAGAATTGAAGATAAAGTGGAACCTATTTTCAAAATCCATGAAGCATCCTCTTCTCAAAAAGTATTTAAGACACAAACTTTAGGTTTTCCGGGTGAAATCCTAAGGGATTTAAAGTTAGAAAAGAAACTTTTAAAATTTTCTGATGAACTCATTAATCAATTATCACACAGTTTTACTAACATAAAACTTCAAGAAAATAAAGATCAAAAAGCTGAAAATTCTATAAATGTTTTAGGCTCAACTTCTAAAAATTCTAATTCTAGCTCCGATTCCGAAGCCATAGATTCTGAAAAAAATTCTCAAAAAGAACATCAAGATGATCAAAACCATCAAGACTCTCTATAACTCAATAAAATATTTAAAAGACAAAAACCAATTGTTACTACAGCTAAAACAAAAAATTATTATCCACGACCGACTCCAGTTGATCTTCAATTCGAAGAACAGGCTACTTTAAATGGTCTTAAATTTGAAAGCTCATCAATATATGAATGGAGTGTAGATGGATTATCTGAATATCAAATCATCCAAGTATGCCAGCAAATGATGATATATGCTTCTACTATCATAGCTGCCGGTAATGATCACAAACATGCGGCAAATGCAGTTGTCCTTGGATTTACTGGACAATTAAATGGCTGGTGGGAAAAATATTTATCAGATATAGAAAGACAAGCTATTCTAAATGCCGTAAAAAGAGATCCATCCGGAAATCCTATCATTACCCCTCAAGGACAAATGATCCCTGATTCCGTTTATATGCTTATTAGCAATATAATTAAACATTTTGTTGGAAATTATATGAATGTAGAAGAAAAATTAAAAACACAATTAATTAATTTATAATGCCCAACATTATCTGATTCTCGTTGGTATAAAGATGTTTTCTTATCAAAACTTTATACAATTGATTCCAGTAATTCAGAATTCTGGAAAGAAAAATTTATATCAGGACTTCCTAAACTTTTTGCAGAAAAGGTTAGAGAAGAATTGATATCTGAAAACTATGGAAATTTGAATTAAGCCATGTATACATATGGAGATCTAACCTAAAAAATTAATAAAGTTGGCTTTTCATTATGCAATGAGATCAAACTCAAACGGCAAATTGAAAATAAAAAAAGAATCAGTAAATATGAACTTGGTGATTTCTGTTATCAATTTGGTATGGAAACATTAATTAGTCCTTCAAGCCAAAATAAAAAGCAAAATTTAAATAGAAATTATCAAAGAAGAAAATCTAAACAATTTTCAACACGACGATATTACATGCCCTCAAGAAGATATCATAAAAAATCCTTTCATCGAAATCCTTATAAAGAAACAAACAAATCTTTTACAAAAGAAAAACCATCTTCTTCTTACCATAAACAAAAACAAAAAGAAATACAGTGCTTTAATTGCAAAGAAAAAGGCCATATAGCCCCTGATTGCCCACAATTAAAGGTTAAAACCGAAAAGCAATTAAAAACTATTTTGAAGGGATCCTCAGTAACATCAGATACAGACAATTCCTCTGATACATGTCATTGCAAAATATTTGATAGTGAAATTCAGTATGAATCCGCTTCTTCTTCTTTATCTGTAAACATGCTCTCTGCTCCTGAAGAATTGGTATTAGAAATGTTTAAAGATCTTAAAGATGAAGAATTTAAAGATAAATATTTCAAAAAAATCTAGACTATAAATAAAGGCAATAAAAAAGGAAAAGCTACTATACATACTTTACCTGAACAATTTGATATTAAAACTGTTTTAGACAGATTAAGAGAACAAAATGTTCCTCCTCACCTGACAATTCCAGACCCTCATAAAGAAATTAATAATCAAAGGCAAGAAATAAATTTCTTAAAACAAAACTTAATTGAACTTCAAGACCTCAAACAAAGAGTTGAGAATCTTGAATTTCACATACTAAAAACTTATCAAGAAAATAATGGAAAAATTGAAAATGACAAAGACTATAATGACATTGAAAATCAAGAAAACTTTGATGACAGTTTAAAAATTTTTATAAATTCTTTATCCAAAAATCCATTTCAAAAATGGAAAACCCAAGTCACAATTCAAATCAAAAAATTCTCTATTAAGACCCTGTGCTTACTTGATAGTGGCACAGATGTCAATGTCATAAGGGAAGAATTAATCCCGAGAAATATTATCTAAAAGCAAAAAATAAACTCAATCTAGCTACGGCTAATAAAAAACTCCTTATCAAATACAAATTAAATGATGTTTATGTCTGTAAAAATGAAATACACATAAAGACAAATTTCTTTCTAGGAAAGAATTTAAACAATGATGTTATCCTTGGAAATCCTTTTCTACAAATGTTACAGCCTTTTCAAATTGATTCTACAGGCCTTAAAACTGTCATAAATAATAAAGAATTAATTTTTGAATTTGAATAATTAAAATTTGAATAATTAAATCCAGTCTCAAATAAAATAAATCATCCCTCTGATGACTTCATTTCAAATATTGCCATGTAATCCAGATTTTCAGTTCACATTCTTCTCCAGGGTTCCTTTGTCATTATGGCATCAAGTTCTTGTAAAAGCAAAGCGCCTCTTCATGAATCCAGCTCTTCCTCCATACCAACATCCCAACAAATGACCATTCCTTTTTTTAATCCAGGATTATCCATCACTTCTCAAGAACTTATCATTGCTCATTAGAGTGCTATCCTTTCCAATAAAAGAAAAAAATACTAGACAAACCTTATCCAAAATTGTAACCCATATCAAGGATTTAGAAACCCAAATTCTAATGTGTCATAACATCCATCAAAGAGCACTGTTATCCACTTATGCTGATGAAAAAAATCCAGAATCAACCTCCTGGAAAAGGTTAACACAACCCTTCCAGATGATATTGCTGCAAGAATAAGAGAAAAAACTCTTTCTTGTCTGATCAAGGAGTGCTTAATGTTCAAAGCGCAATATATCAGCTGGGCAACTGGCTTTCCTAAGTTGTTCCTGCCATCACATGCAGTAGACATTTCTTATATCGAGCAAGGCTTAGTCCAAAGATTTTCTTTATCCAGAGATGATTTTGAATTAATACAGCAGCTCCCTGCAATCGTGCGCCACGCCCTTTGCAGCCTTGGAGCCACAAACAGACAACTTCTTATCATAATTTCATCAAGCTTGGGAGACAGATCTAAAATTCGGTTTTATCAACCTTTTCAATTATGGAGCATCATGAATATCGAAGAAGGAGATTTAATTTGCAAGAAATGCAGTTCTTCTTTAAATGATCACGAACATCTCCTTTTTAATTATCCACCTCACTGGTATGAATCTCATGAAGTTGCTACAAAAGAATATAGCTCAGAGCGTCTCCAGCATTATGATCCAGGCTCTGATCAATATCAAAGATATCTCAATTTAAGAGGACATCTCAAATTTGCAAGCACATATAGATATGTCTGGTGTGATGGTCGGAGAGTAGTTTGCATTGCTAACGACCTTGCAGAACAAACTACAGTTATACAGCATCCTTCTAAATCTGGACAGAATAAATTACATCAAATCCTCAATGCCTATGAAGATATTTCTTTTAACATTTCTGAAAAATCTCGTGAAGAATTAGCCCAGTTATTTCATGGAGAAATGTAGAATAATAACTGGACTGATGAAGACAAAGATGAAAATAAAGATGATGAATAAATGAAAGAATCCTTGATATGGACACCTGTTATCCAGTGAAATAATTACTGCATCCTTATCAACCCTCTAAAAAGTCTTACTCTCATCCTCCTCCTATTGTAGGGGCTTCCATACAAGAACCACCTCATATAAATTTGAGGCCTACATGACTTGTTTATCCTTCTTATCAAGCTTCTCCATCTCATACATACAATCCCTCAGAAGCTGATTTCAATATAACTGTTATTGAAAGTTTTGAAATTGATAAAGAAATGTTAAAAAGAATTTAGCCGCTCATCCTTTGAAAAAAGCTTTCTTTAAAAATATTTCTCCAGAATATAAAGACTTCTTAAAAGAAAAGTGGTATAAATATATGTGTAATAATGAAAGAAACATTTATTTCTTTGATTGGCTTAAATTAGCCATGAAGAAAAGATATAATATTGAAGATTTATCCATAACTATGATAACAAAATTAAGTTCATCATGGATTATAGCTTCAACCAGTTCTTCTCCCCAAAGAACTGAAGAATTTATACATCCACCCCTACATCAAATTATTTATAACGACACCTCAGCTGTACCCATAAACGATGTTACAAACATCCAAAGAGATAATGATAAATCTTATCTAATTGATAAATCTTATTTCAATCACAATCACATCTCAGAGCAAAATAATAATACAAATTCCTCATTTCTGCATGCTAACAGTTATTCTTCTCCTTTGTTCTCCTTAAACGTTCTTTCAGCCCAAGAAGATATGATTTTAGAAATTTTTAAAGACCTTAAAGAAGAAAGATTAAAAACTAAATATTTTGCTAAAATACAGAAAATATCCAAAGAAGATCAAAAAGAAAAATCTTCTAGTCCGAGTGTATCTAAACAGCCCAACATAAGAAAGCAAAAAGCTCTTTCTCATCATATATCTTTACAAGATATTTGTAAAGAAATTAATAATAAAAAACAAGAATTAAAAGAATTAAAACAAAACTTAAATGAATTTCAACAACTGAAACAACATTTTGAACATCCCGAATTTCAAAAGGATAAAGATAATATAGGGCAACAAGAAACCTTTCAAGAAAAGTTTGTAAATTTGTTAACAAAAAATCCACTTCAACCGTGGAAAACTCAAGTTACAATTAAGATCAAGAACTTCTCTATTAAGGCACTCTGCTTACTAGATAGTGGTGCAGATGTTAATTTACTCAGAGAAGGATTAATCCTAACAAAATATTATAAAAAAACCAAAAATAAACTCAGCCTAGCAACTGCTAATAATAAACTTCATATTCACTATAAAGTAAATAATGTCCATATCTGTAAAAATGGAAAGTGCATAACAACCAATTGTCTTTTAGGAAAGAATTTAAATAATGATGTTATCCTTGGGAATCCCTTTCTACAACTTCTACAGCCTTTTCAAATTAATTCATCAGGCCTTAAAACTATAAAAGACAATAAAGAATTAATTTTTGATTTTGTTGAGTCAACTCCCATGCAACATATCAATCTTATCCAAAATCAAATCTCTTATAAAGAAAAACAAATTCCCTATCTTCAAGAAGATCTAAATTCTCTAAGAATAGAAGAAGGATTACAAAAATAAGAATTTCAAACTGATTTAATCCAATTTAAAAAATCTCTTGAAAAAGAATGTTGTTCTGACCTTCCTTTTGCATTCTGGCACAGGAAACACTACACTGTTTCTCTTCCATATATTGATAATTTTGATGAATCCCAAATTCCTACCAAAGCCCGGCCTATTCAAATGAATAAAGATCTTGTCCAATTATGTACAAAAGAAATCAATGATCTTCTTGATAAAAAGCTTATTCAAAAATCACAATCCCCTTGGAGTTGTGCTGCTTTTTATGTAAATAAAGCGCCTGAACAAGAACGCGGTGTTCCCCGTCTTGTTATCAATTATAAGCCGCTAAATAAAGTCTTAAAATCCATAAGATATCCAGTTCCAAATAAAACTGATCTAATCAATCGCCTAGCTGGTGCCTTCCTTTTTTCTAAATTTGATCTTAAATCCGGATTTTGGCAAATTCAAATTACCCCTGAAGATAGATATAAAACTGCTTTTACAGTCCCATTTGGTCATTATGAATGGAATTTCATGCCATTTGGCTTGAAAAATGCTCCTTCAGAATTTCAAAGAATTATGAATGATATTTTTAATCCATATCAAGATTTTACACTCGTCTATCTTGATGACATCCTTGTGTTTTCAAAATCTATTTGTGACCATTGGAAGCATTTAAATATTTTCAAGAAGGTTATTATCAAAAATGGACTCGTTCTATCTCAAAAGAAAATGAAGCTTTTTCAAACAGAAATTCAATTTCTTGGTTTTATAATTAAAATAGGAACTATTTCTCCAGTTCAACGAGTCATTAAGTTTGCCTCTCAATTTCCTGATGAAATCCTCAAAAAAGAACAATTACAATGTTTCTTAGATGCCTTAATTACGTCTCTGATTTTTATAAAGATCTTGCCAAGGAAAGAAAATTATTATAACTCCGTTTAGTAAAAAATCCGGTAGAATGGTCACCTGCCCATACAAAAGTTGCCCAAACTATCAAGCAAAAAGTCCAAAATTTACCTTGTTTAACTATCCCTCATCCAAATTTATTAAAAATAGTTCAAACCGACGCCTCTGACGTAGGTTTTGGTGGAATTCTCCTCCAACAAAGTGCTCTTGGAACAGAAGAAATCATTCGTTTCACTTCTAGAACATGGACATCCACACAACAAAATTATTCAACTATTAAAAAAGAAATCCTCTCTATAGTAAATATTATAATGAAGTTCCAAAGTGATTTATTAAATAAAAAATTCTTATTAAGAATAGATTGTACATCTGCTAAAGAAACTTTAGAAAAAGATGTTAAAAATCTTGCTGCTAAGCAAATCTTTGCTCGCTGGCAAGCTTTATTAGCTATATTTGATTTTGACAGTGAGTATATTACAGGCCAAAATAATTCCCTTCCTGACTTTTTATCTCGTGAGTTTTTACAGGGACAAAAGAATGAGGCCTCAGCAGATTAGACCTTTTAGGTCCCCTACTGATAAAGCTTATCCACCTATATCCAGAAAACCCAGTGGCAATTATCTTGAAAGATGGGGAGCAACCTATAATTTTAATATTCCTCAATTTCAAAACCCATCAAGCTCTACATCCAGAAAACCTCAAGCGTCTCAAAACCAATATTTTATCCCAAAACCACCATTAAGAATGTATACTTTAGTTGACACATTTTATACAGAAACCTTTCCTATGGAACATATTATCCAGACCCTATTCGCTCCCGACCATTTCTTTTTTCAACCCTTTGATTATAAAACATATGAGCAAATCCTTATCCGAGCTGGCAGCTGCACTATAGACCATACTGATGGTTCTAAAACTCATATTCAAATGCTTTACCATCCCATAATAACATCCTATATTCAAAAATCAATATTATGCATATCCTCTCAGTAGACGATTGGGGACAACCTCTTCATATGCCTCAAAGAATTGATTCAGACCTCATCTTTAATTATTATGACTATATTTCCGCTTGGGAAGCCATTCTCTATTATCAAAATCCATCCTTCCAGCATTCCTGGTTTATTCGATTTAAATCCAACTTCCATAAAATACCTATGTGGTTTTTTACACAATTTTAGATACCATACGGAGCCACTAAAGATCTCCATCCTCAAGCTCTTCTTCCTATTTATGAATCCTATTCTGTATCATATAAAGCCTCTCTCAAAATAGAAGAAAAAAGCCTTTATCAATATTTACAGCTAGCAACAAAACCTTATGTCACCATGCAATTCTATTGCAAGCATGAAATCCCATGGATCCTAAAATGGAATTTTTATAAAGAAATGGACTTCAGTCCACCGGTTCTATCCAGAGTCATGTATATCAAATTCTGGCATCAATTTGATTATACGACAATCTTGTAGCAATATTCTGCTGATCAAGCTCTAAAGCCATCCTTTTCAGAAATTCTCAGAACTCCTGAAAAAGAAAAAGAAAGGCTTCCTCCATCCAGTATTCCAGACAAACAAAAGAATTCATGTTCAGCCTCTTCTCTTGCTCTTCTTGCAGCGGCAGATCTACTTCAGCTCAAAAAAGATCTCCAAAAAGAAATTATGGAACAAATACAGAAAGAAAGATCCTCTGAAAACTTGCCATTAAGCTTCAGTCACCACCAGCTACATCATCTCTGGGCTGAGGATAATCCCTTTGAAACTATTGCTCCTGAAGCAGATACTGATGCAGAAGAGATAAAAAGTGATAATGAAGGATTCATCTCTATCTGAAGAAAAGGGAAAAAATAAGTCTCGACAAGACATCGGCCTTATCAAGCCACTCAATTTTCCACAAAGTATCCTATACAGACTAACGTGATCTTGTTTATTAGCGCTATTCCCCACTCCGGAAAGCATCACCAAAAGAACAGTCGCCATAAAGAACATGACATCATCCAAGTACAGCAACCATGTGCTCCCTTTGGTTCTTATCGGCAACTTTTCCTACGGACTTCATAAAACCTCTTTGAATTAAAAATCAAGAAAAAAGTACAACCGAGCAAAGTACAAAGCCTACAAATAGGATATCCCACATACAAGCTTTGGATAAAGTGGGAACATGTCCTCCAGCGACACGTATCACGTCCTCCAGTGACATGTATAACGCAAGATTCACGCATGCTCCTAAACAGTGCAAAATTCGTTAGTCACAGATAAATAACCAGCGCTAGAGCCACGTGCAACATTCACAGATGCAGTAAATGAAATGTAAATACTAATGAAATCCAGTTGCCATGAAATGTAAATGCAGTGTGTAATTACTATAAATAGGCATGTCCAGCTGCTTATCAAAACAACAGTTGGAAACCAGTCCTATCCAAAAATTCAGTCCATCCATCTCTTCCCATACACCCTCCACCCTTTCATCCCATTTTGGTATTAGAGCCAAGTTGGCCCCCAGGAGTGTGTCATCAAGTCCACTTGTAATCCATTTTGATTATCAATAAAGTTGTTTTGTGAGTATTTCTTCACTTATTTTTGTTATGTTAAGTTTTACTGTTGTTGTTTGAGGAATTGCTGATTCAGAAGTAAGAGAGTCAAAAGTCTTAATACTTAGTTGTGTGTTTGTTATTATTGAGAAATTTTAATCATATTCCGCCCGGAGCGCAGAGGTAGCCATTGTTATCGCCGTTGTTATGCCGTGTGAAGGCGTTTTAAGGCGTGTTGTTGGTGTGTAAATCCTCAAAGTGTTAGATACTCGTGGTGGATTTGGTTAAAATAACTCGGTAATACAAATTATGGCTAAGCTTATTAAGAAGCTTGTACTTTCTTCTTCCTCATCATCAAATTCCTTATCTTCCATGTCTATTAAAAATAGTGAAGAAATTAGCTATGATGATTTAAATCAAGTTATTTGTGACTGGACAATTCCAACTGTTCAAAAACATGAAGTTTATAAAATGGGAAGTTTTCAATTGAAATCAAGTTATAAAATAAAAACTATTGAACGAACTGAATCCATTACTAGCAATATTCAGCATCTTTCTTTAATTAAGCCCTAAGAAATACAAGAATATGCTAAAACATATAATTATATCCATTTTGACTTGGTGTAGGTTGCTCTAAAGCCTCTAACAGGACTTGGATTGAGAATAGAAGCTCTCATGTATGTTCAAGATCCAAGACATAAAAAATTCAGTGATTCATTAATAGGAATGGTTGAATCAAGTTTGGCTAATGGCCCTACTTTCTTCAACTGTTTTCCGAATTTCTCTGTTTCTCTTACAGATCTAGGTGCACATGAAGCCCTCACTTTAGTCGTCCAGACAAAAGGTTTTAATATGAATCCTCATAATCAAAATCTCGCCCTCGTTTATAGAGTTTATTATAAACTTATGAATTCAGTTGATCCAGGCATAGCCTATTCTAATCAAGCCAGATGTATGACTACCTTATTCCAAACCAATTTAAAAAATAAAGTTAATGTTCCTAAACTTATCCAATGGAATGAAATTAATTTATCCGGTAATAAAAATTATGGCTAAGCTTATTAAGAAGCTTGTACTTTCTTTTTCCTCATCATTAAATTCCTTATCTTCCATGTCTATTAAAAATAGTGAAGAAATAAGCTATGATGATTTAGATCAAGTTATTTGTGACTGGACAATTCCAACTGTTCAAAAACATAAAGTTCATAAAATGGGAAGTTTTCAATTAAAATCAAGTTATAAAATAAAAACTATTGAATGAACTGAATCCATTACTAGCAATATTCAGCATCTTTCTTTAATTAAGCCCCAAGAAATACAAGAATATGCTAAAACATATAATTATATCCATTTTGGCTTGGTGCAAGTTGCTCTAAAGCCTCTAACAAGACTTGGACTGAGAACAGAAGCTCTCATGTATGTTCAAGATATAAGACATAAAAAATTCAGTGATTCATTAATAGGAATGGTTAAATCAAGTTTGGCTAATGGCCCTACTTTCTTAAACTGTTTTCCCAATTTCTCTGTTTCTCTTACAGACCTAGGTGCACATGAAGCCCATGAAGCCCTCACTTTAGCCATCTAGAGAAAAGGTTTTGATATGAATCCTCATAATCAAAATCTCGCCCTTGTTTATAGAGTTTATTATAAACTCATGAATTCAGTTGTTCCAGGCGTAGCCTATTCTAATCAAACCAGACATATACTACCTTATTCCAAACCAATTTAAAAACTAAAGTTAATATTCCTAAACTTATCCAATGGAATGTTGTTAATTTATCAGGTAAATGGCTTTTAGAAAATGCTCAACCAAAAAAATCTAAAGAAAATCAAGACATTGAAAACATAATTGAACATGAAGATGGAAGTGTTGAAATGAATTTCAAAGCAGATTTTCGAAATACAACTCCTACAGTTTATCAGAACAATTTAAAAAGGAATTACCAACAAAAAAATCTAAACAATTTGCAACACCACGATATTATATGCCCTCACAAAGATATCATAAAAAAATCCTTTCATCGCAATCCTTATAAAGAAACAAACAAATCTTTTACAAACGAAAAACCATCTTTTTCTTACTATAAACAAAAACAAAAAGAAATACAGTGCTATAATTGCAAGGAAAAAGGCCATATAGCCCTTGATTGCCCACAATTAAAGGTTAAAACCGAAAATGGGAAGGAAGGGTGGAAGGTGTATGGGAAGAGATGGACTTAATTTTTGGACTAGGCCTTGCTCGATATAAGAGATGTCTACTGCAAGTGATGGCAAGAACAACTTGGGAAAACGAATTGCCCAGCTGATATATTGCGCTTTGAACATTAAGCGCTCCTTGATCTAACAAGAAAGAGTTTTTTCTCTTATCCTTGCAGCAAGATCATCTGGAAGGGTTGTGTTAACCTTTTCAGGAGGTTGATTCTGGATTTTTTTTCATCAGCATAAGTAGATAACAGTGCTTTTTGATGGATGTTATGACACATTAGAATTTGGGTTTCTAAATCCTTGATATGGGTTACAATTTGGATAAGGTTTTTCTAGTATTTTTTCTTTTATTGGAAAGGATAGCACTTCAATGAGCATCGATAAGTTCTTGAGAGGTGATGGATACTCCTGGATTGAAAAAAGGAATGGATATTTGTTGGGATGTTGGTCTGGAGGAAGAGCTGGATTCAAGAAGAGGGGCTTTGCTTTTGCTAGAACTTGATGCCATAATGACAAAGGAACCCTGGATAAGAATGTGAACTAAAACTGAAAATCTGGATTACATGGCAAAATTTGAAATGAAGTCATCAGAGGGATGATGTATTTTATTTGAGACTGGATTTAATTATTCAAATTCAAAAATTAATTCTTTATTATTTATGATAGTTTTAAGGCCTGAGAATCAATTTGAAAAGGCTGTAACATCTGTAGAAAAGGATTTCCAAGGATAACATCATTGTTTAAATCCTTTCTTATAAAGAAATTTGTCTTTATGTGTATTTCATTTTTACAGACATCAACATCATTTAATTTGTATTTGATAAGGAGTTTTTTATTAGCCGTAGCTAGATTGAGTTTATTTTTTATTTTTAGATAATATTTTATCCGGATTAATCCTTCCCTTATGACATTGACATCTGCGCCACTATCAAGTAAGCACAGGGTCTTAATAGAGAATTTTTTGATCTGAATTGTGATTTGGGTTTTCCATTTTTGAAATGGATTTCTGGATAAAGAATTTATGAAATTTTTTAAACTGTCATCAAAGTTTTCTTGGTTTTCAATGTCATTATAGTCTTCGTCATTTTCAATTTTTCCATTATTTTTTTGATAAGTTTTTAGTATGTGAAATTCAAGATTCTCAACTCTTTGTTTGAGGTCTTGAAGTTCAATTAAGTTTTGTTTTAAGAAATTTATTTCTTGCCTTTGATTATTAATTTCTTTATGAAGGTCTGGAATTGTCAGGTGAGGAGGAACATTTTGTTCTCTTAATCTGTCTAAAACAGTTTTAATACTAAATTGTTCAGGTAAAGTATGTATTGTAGCTTTTCTTTTTTTATTGCCTTTATTTATAGTCTGGATTTTTTCAAAATATTTATTTTTTAATTCTTCATCGTTAAGATCTTTAAACATTTCTAATACCAATTCTTCTGAGACAGAGAGCATGTTTAAGGATAAAGAAGAAGAGGCAGATTCATACTGAATTTCACTATCAAATATTTTACAATGACATGTATAAGAAAAATTGTCTGTATCTGATGTTACTGAGGATCCTTTTAAAATAGTTTTTAATTCTTTTTTAGACCCAAAAGCCAACAAAAATGGCTAAAGCCAACATCAAAAGCTCCTTTTGTATAAAATAAAAAGTAAAATCTGAAGAAAGTACAAGATATGGGACAATTATCAAGTATGAAGACAAAAACATTTCATCTCTGATGCTAACAAGTATGAAGACAAAAACATTTCATCTCCGATGCTAACACGAAAACACATGTCAAAAGCTTGTAAAGATATACTTCAAGATCGTGCCACATGCAGTACCATGGATATTCTACAGCAGACAAGGAGAATCATGCAAGCAACCCTACAGTATCGAACATTAAATTCAACGTGAGCATGAATAGCAAATGAAATGTAAATGCAAAAGCAATCCAAGTGAAATGAAATGTAAATTCAGATTAGAGTTACTATAAATAGACACATCTGGCTATGTGTAAATCCAACAGTTGGAAACCAGTCCTATCCAAAATCCAGTCCATCTCTTCTCATACACCCTCCACCCTTCCGACCCATTTTGGTATCAGAGCCAAGTTGGCCCCTGGGAGTGTGTCATCAAGTCCACTTGTAATCTGTTTTGATAATCAATAAAGTTGCTTTGTGAGTATTTCTTTACTTATTTTGGTTATGTTGTGCTTTATTGTTGTTGTTTAAGAAATTGCTGATTCAGAAGTAAGAGAGTCAAAAGTCTTAATACTTAGTTGTGTTTGTTATTATTGAGAAATTTTAATCATATTCCACCCGGAGCGCAGAGGTAGCCATTGTTATCACCGTTGTTAAGCCGTGTGAAGGCGTTTTAAGGCATGTTGTTGGTGTGTAAATCCTCAAAGTGTTAGATACACGTGGTGGATTTGGTTCAAATAACTCGGTAATACAAATTATGGCTAAGCTTATTAAGAAGCTTGTACTTTCTTCTTCCTCATCATCAAATTCCTTATCATCCATGTCTATTAAAAATAGTGAAGAAATTAGCTATGATGATTTAGATCAAGTTATTTGTGACTGGACAATTCCAACTGTTCAAAAATATGAACTCTATAAAATGGGAAGTTTTCAATTAAAATCAAGTTATAAAAGAAAAACTATACAGGAACCACCTCATATAAATTTGAGGCCTATAGGACTTGTTTATCCTTCCTATCAAGCTTCTCCATTTCATACATACAATCCTTCAGAATCCAATTTTAACATAAATGTTCTCGAAAGTTTTGAAGTAGATAAAGAAATGTTAAAAAAGAATTTAGCCGCTCATCCTTTGACAAAATCTTTCTTTAAACATATTTCTTCTGAGCATAAAGACTTCTTAAAAGAAAAATGGTACAAATATATGTATGATAATGAAAGAAACATTTATTTATTTGATTGACTTAAATTAGCCATGAAGAAAAGATATAATATTGAAGATTTATCCATAAATATGATAAAAAAATTAAGTTCATCATGGATTATAGCTTCAACCAGTTCTTCTCCCCAAAGAACTGAAGAGTCTATACATCCACCCCCACATCAAATCATTTATAAAGATACTTCAGCAGTAACCATAAAAGATGTTGCAAAAATCCAAGGAGATAAAGGTAAATCTGACTTTGTTTACAAATCAGACTTATGTCATATTTTAGAACAAAATAATTATACAAATATCAACCTTCATACTATTGGCCAACAAACCAATAGAATTGAAGATGAAGTAGAAACTATTTTCAAAATCCATGAAGCATCCTCTTCTCAAAAAGTAATTAAGACACAAACTTTAGGTTTTCGGGGTGAAAACCTGAGGGATATAAAGTTAGAAAAGAAACCTTTAAAATTTTCTGATGAACTCATTAATTAACTATCACACAGTTTTACTAATATAAAACCTCAAGAAAATAAAGATCAAAATGCGGAAAAATCTATAAATGTTTTAGGCTCAACTTCTAAAAACTCTAATTCTGGCTCCGATTCCGAAGCCATAGATTCTGAAGAAAATTCTCAACAGGGACATCAAGATGATCAAAACCATCAAGAATCTCTTCAACTCAATAAAATATTTAAAAGACAAAAACCAATTATTACTACAGCTAAAACAAAAAATTATTATCCATGACCAACTCCAGTTGATCTTTAATTCGAAGAATAAGCTACTTTAAATGGTCTTAAATTTGAAAGCTCATCAATATATGAATGGTGTGTAGATGGATTATCTGAATATCAAATCATCCAAGTATGCCAGCAAATGATGATATATGCTATCGGTAATGATCACAAACATGCAGCAAATGCAGTTGTCCTTGGATTTACTGGACAATTAAATGGCTGGTGGGAAAAATATTTATCAGACATAGAAAGACAAGCTATTCTAAATGCAGTGAAAAGAGATCCATCCAGAAATCCTATCATTACCCCTCAAGGATAAATGATCCCTGATTACATTTATATGCTTATTAGCAATATAATTAAACATTTTGTTGGAAATTATATGAATGTAGAAGAAAAATCCAAAACTCAATTAATTAATTTATCATGCCCAAGATTATCTGATTTTCGTTGGTATAAAGATGTTTTCTTATCAAAACTTTATATAATTGATTCAAGCAATTCAGAATTCTAAAAAGAAAAATTTATATCAGGTCTTCCTAAACTTTTTGCAGAAAAGGTTAGAGAAGAATTAATATCCAAAAATTATGGAAATTTGAATTATGCTATGTATACATATGGAGAATTAATCCAAAAAATTAATAAAGTTGGATTTTCATTGTGTAATGAAATCAAACTCAAACGGCAAATTGAAAATCAGAAATAAATCAGTAAATATGAACTTGGTGATTTCTGTTATCGATTTGGCATGGAGCCGTTAATTAGTCCTTCGAGCCAAAAGAAAAAGAACAAGTTAAAAAGAAATTACCAACAAAGAAAATCTAAACAATTTGCAACACCATGATATTATATGCCCTCACGAAGCTATCATAAAAAATCCTTTCATCGCAATCCTTATAAAGAAACAAATAAATCTTTTACAAAAGAAAAACCATCTTCTTCCTACCATAAACAAAAATAAAAACAAATACAGTGCTATAATTGCAAAGAAAAAGGCCATATAGCCCCTGATTGCCCACAATTAAAGGTTAAAACCGAAAAGGAATTAAAAACTATTTTAAAGGGATCCTCAGTGACATCAGATACAGACAATTTTCCTGATACATGTCATTGCAAAATATTTGATAGTGAAATTCAGTATGAATCCGCTTCTTCTTCTTTATCCGTAAACATGCTCTCTGCTACTGAAGAATTGGTACTAGAAATGTTTAAAGATCTTAAAGATGAAGAATCAAAAAATAAATATTTCGAAAAAATCTAGAGTATAAATAAAGGCAATAAAAAAGGAAAAGCTACTATACATACTTTACTTGAACAACTTAGTATTAAAACCGTTTTAGACAGATTAAGAGAACAAAATGTTCCTCCTCACTTGACAATTCTAGACCTTCATAAAGAAATTAATAATCAAAGGCCAGAAATAAATTTCATAAAACAAAACTTAATTGAACTTCAAGACCTCAAACAAAGAGTTGAGAATCTTGAATTTCACATACTAAAAACTTATCAAGAAAATAATGGAAAAATTGAAAATGATGAAGACTATAATGACATTGAAAATCAAGAAAACTTTGATGACAGTTTAAAATTTTTCATCAATTTTTTATCCAGAAATCCATTTCAAAAATGGAAAACTTAAGTTACAATTCAGATCAAAAAATTCTCTATTAAGACCCTGTGCTTACTTGATAGTGGCGCAGATGTCAATGTCATAAGGGAAGGATTAATCCTAAGAAAATATTATCTAACAACAAAAAATAAACTCAATCCTGCTACAGCTAATAAAAAACTCCTTATCAAATACAAATTAACTGATGTTTATGTCTGTAAAAACGAAATACACATAAAGACAAATTTCTTTCTAGGAAAGCATTTAAACAATGATGTTATCCTTGGAAATCCTTTTCTACAAATGTTACAGCCTTTTCAAATTGATTCTACAGGCCCTAAAACTGTCATAAATAATAAAGAATTAATTTTTGAATTTGAATAATTAAAATTTGAATAATTAAATCCAGTCTCAAATAAAATAAATCATCCCTCTGATGACTTCATTTCAAATATTGCCATGTAATCCAGATTTTCAGTTCACATTCTTCTCCAGGGTTCCATTGTCATTATGGCATCAAGTTCTTGCAAAAGCAAAGCGCCTCTTCATGAATCCAGCTCTTCTTCCATACCAACATCCCAACAAATGACCATTCCTTTTTTTAATCCAGGATTATCCATCACTTCTCAAGAACTTATCATTGCTCATTAGAGTGCTATCCTTTCCAATAAAAGAAAAAAATACTAGAAAAACCTTATCCAAAATTGTAACCCATATCAAGGATTTAGAAACCCAAATTCTAATGTGTCATAACATCCATCAAAGAGCACTGTTATCCACTTATGCTGATGAAAAAACATCCAGAATCAACCTCCTGAAAAGGTTAACACAACCCTTCCAGATGATATTGCTACAAGAATAAAAGAAAAAACTCTTTCTAGTCAGATCAAGGAGCGCTTAATGTTCAAAGCACAATATATCAGCTGGGCAACTGGCTTTCCCAAGTTGTTCCTGCCATCACATGCAGTAGACATTTATTATATCGAGCAAGGCTTAGTCCAAAGATTTTCTTTATCCAGAGATGATTTTGAATTAATACAGCAACTCCCTGCAATCGTGCGCCACGCCCTACACAGCCGTGGAGCCACAAACAGACAACTTCCTCTCACAATTTGATCAAGCTTGGGAGAAAGATCTGAAATCCGGTTTTATCAACCTTTCAATTATGGAGCATCATGAATCTTGAAGAAGGAGATTTAATTTGCAAGAAATGCAGTTCTTCTTTAAATAATCACGAACATCTCCTTTTTAATTATCCACCTCTATAGTATGAATCTCATGAAGTTGCTACAAGAGAATATAGCTTAGAGCGTCTCCAGCATTATGATCCAACCTCTGATCAATATCAAAGATTTCTCAATTTAAGAGGACATCTCAAATTTGCAAGCACATATAGATATGTCTGGTGTGATGGTCGGAGAGTAGTTTGCATTGCTGACGACCTTGCAGAACAAACTATAGTTATACAGCATCCTTCTAAATCTGGACATAATGAATTACATCAAATCCTCAATCCCTATGAAGATATTTCTTTTGACATTTCTGAAAAATCTTGTGAAGAATTAGCCCAATTATTTCATGGAGAAATGTAGAATAATAACTGGACTGATGAAGACAAAGATGAAGATAAAGATGATGAATAAATGAAAGAATCCTTGATATGGACACCTGTTATCCAGTCAAATAATTACTGCATCCTTATCTTCTAGAAGAAAACCACGTAGTCACGGGTGCACTTATCTAAAGTTCCATCGCCACCATTGCCATAAAGCGTCTTTATCTATAAAGTACAAAACAAGGACATCCTTATTCATGAAGATAAGAAGCTTACCACGGTTCAAAGGTTCGTATTCAAAGAAAAAGTCAACAATTGCTGCTTGCTCTATGAAGTTATCCAATAACCACTATTGGTGCTAACATGCATATCCATAACCGTACGGAAAAGTAACACTATGCCATTTTGGCCATTCAATTCAGACTCATGGAATCCAGTGCTAGCAAAACTACATGCAGCAGCTTCTCAGCGTACAGTAAATGAAATGTAAAAACATTTGAAATAAAGTTGTAATGAAATGTAAATTCAATTTGAAATTACTATAAAGAGGCATGTCCAGCTGCTTGTCAAGGCAACAATTGGAAACTAGTCCAAAAATTCAGTCCATCCATCTCTTCCCATACACCCTCCACCCTTCCATCCCATTTTGATATCAGAGCCAAGTTGGCCCTCGGGAGTGTGTCATCAAGTCCACCTGTAATCAGTTTTGATTATCAATAAAGTTGCTTTGTGAGTATTTCTTCACTTATTTTGGTTATGTTGGGCTTTACTATTGTTATTTAAGGAATTGCAGATTCAGAAGTAAGAGAGTCAAAAGACTTAACACTTAGTTATGGGTTTGTTATTATTGAGACATTTTAATCATATTCCGCCTGGAGCACAGAGGTAGCCATTGTAATCGCCGTTGTTAAGCCGTGTGAAGGCATTTTAAGGCATGTTGTTGGTGTGTAAATCCTCAAAGCGTTAGATACTCGTGGTGGATTTGGTTCAAATAACTCGGTAATACAAATTATGGCTAAGCTTATTAAGAAACTTGTACTTTCTTCTTCCTCATCATCAAATTCCTTATCTTCCATGTCTATTAAAAATAGTGAAGAGATTAGCTATGATGATTTAGATCAAGTTATTTGTGACTGGACAATTCCAACTGTTCAAAAACATGAAGTTTATAAAATGGGAAGTTTTCAATTAAAATCAAGTTATAAAATAAAAACTATACAGGAACCACCTCATATAAATTTGAGGCCTACAGGACTTGTTTATCCTTCTTATCAAGCTTCTCCATCTTATACATACAATCCTTCAGAATCGGATTTTAACATAAATGTTCTCGAAAGTTTTGAAGTAGATAAAGAAATGTTAAAAAAGAATTTAGCCGCTCATCCTTTGACAAAATCTTTCTTTAAACATATTTCTTCTGAGCATAAAGACTTCTTAAAAGAAAAATGGTACAAATATATGTTTGATAATGAAAGAAACATTTATTTCTTTGATTGGCTTAAATTATCCATGAAGAAAAGATATAATATTGAAGATTTATCCATAAATATGATAAAAAAAATTAAGTTTATCATGGATTATAACTTCAACTAGTTCTTCTCCCCAAAGAACTGAAGAATCTATACATCCACCCCTACATCAAATCATCTATAAAGGCACCTTAGCTGTACCGATAAAAGATGTTGCAAAAATCCAAGGAGATAAAGGAAAATCTGACTTTGTTTACAAATCAGACTCATGTCATATTTTAGAACAAAATAATTATACAAATATCAACCTTCATACTATTGGCCAACAAACCAATAGAATTGATGATAAAGTGAAAACTATTTTCAAAATCCATGAAGCATCCTCTTCTCAAAAAGTAATTAAGACACAAACTTTAGGTTTTCAGGGTGAAATCCTAAGGGATATAAAGTTAGAAAAGAAACCTTTAAAATTTTCTGATGAACTCATTAATCAACTATCACACGGTTTTACTAACATAAAACTTAAAGAAAATAAAGATCAAAAAGCAGAAAAATCTATAAATGTTTTAGGCTCATCTTCTAAAAACTCTAATTCTGGCTCCGATTCCAAAGCCATAGATTCTGAAGAAAATTCTCAACAGGGACATCAAGATGATCAAAACCATCAAGAATCTCTTCAACTCAATAAAATATTTAAAAGACAAAAACCAATTGTTACTATAGCTAAAACAAAAAATTATTATCCACAACCAACTCCAGTTTATCTTCAATTCGAAGAACAAGCTACTTTAAATGGTCTTAAATTTGAAAGCTCATCAATATATGAATGGAGTGTAGACGGATTATCTGAATATCAAATCGTCCAAGTATGCCAGCAAATGATGATATATGCTTCTACTATCATAGCTGCCGGTAATGATCACAAACATGCAACAAATGCAGTTGTCCTTGGATTTACTGGATAATTAAATAGCTGGTGGGAAAAATATTTATCAAACATAGAAAGACAAGCTATTCTAAATGCAGTAAAAAGAGATCTATCCGGAAATCCTATCATTATCCCTCAAGGACAAATGATCCCTGATTCCGTTTATATGCTTATTAGCAATATAATTAAACATTTTGTTGGAAATTATATGAATGTAGAAGAAAAATTAAAAACTCAATTAATTAATTTATCCTGCCCAACATTATCTGATTTTCGTTGGTACAAAGATGTTTTCTTATCAAAACTTTATACAATTGATTCAAGCAATTCAGAATCCTAGAAAGAAAAATTTATATCAGGTCTTCCTAAACTTATTGCAGAAAAGGTTAGAGAAGAGTTAATATCCAAAAATTATGGAAATTTGAATTATGCTACATATACATATGGAGATTTAATCCAAAAAATTAATAAAGTTGGATTTTGATTGTGTAATGAAATCAAACTCAAATGGCAAATTGAAATAAAAAAAGAATCAGTAAATATGAACTTGGTGATTTCTGTTATCAGTTTGGCATGGAGCCATTAATTAGTCCTTCGAGCCAAAAGAAAAAGAACAATTTAAAAAGAAATTACCAACAAAGAAAATCTAAACAATTTGCAACACCACGATATTATATGCCCTCACGAAGCTATCATAAAAAATCCTTTCATCGCAATCCTTATAAAGAAACAAACAAATCTTTTATAAAAGAAAAACCATCTTCTTCCTACCATAAACAAAATCAAAAAGAAATATAGTGCTATAATTGCAAAGAAAAAGGCCATATAGCCCCTGATTGCCCACAATTAAAGGTTAAAACCGAAAAAGAATTAAAAACTATTTTAAAAGGATCCTCAGTAACATCAGATACAGACAATTCTTCTGATACATGTCATTGCAAAATATTTGATAGTGAAATTCAGTATTAATCCGCTTCTTTTTTTTTATCCGTAAACATGCTCTCTGCTCCTGAAGAATTGGTACTAGAAATGTTTAAAGGTCTTAAAGATGAAGAAATAAAAATTAAATATTTCAAAAAAATCCAGACTATAAATAAAGGCAATAAAAAAGGAAAAGCTACTATACATACTTTACCTGAACAATTTAGTATTAAAATTGTTTTAGACAGATTAAGAGAACAAAATGTTCCTCCTCCCCTGACAATTCCAGACCTTCATAAAGAAATTAATAATCAAAGGCAAAAAATAAATTTCTTAAAACAAAACTTAATTGAACTTCAAGACCTCAAACAAAGAGTTGAGAATCTTGAATTTCACATACTAAAAACTTATCAAGAAAATAATGGAAAAATTGAAAATGACGAAGACTATAATGACATTGAAAATCAAGAAAACTTTGATGACAGTTGAAAATTTTTCATCAATTTTTTTATCTAGAAATCCATTTCAAAAATGGAAAACCCAAGTCACAATTCAGATCAAAAAATTCTCTATTAAGACCCTGTGCTTACTTGATAGTGGCGCAGATGTCAATGTCATAAGGGAAGGATTAATCCCAAGAAAATATTATCTAAAAACAAAAAATAAACTCAATCTAGTTACGGTTAATAAAAAAATCCTTATCAAATACAAATTAAATGATGTTTATGTCTGTAAAAACGAAATACACATAAAGACAAATTTCTTTCTAGGAAAGGATTTAAAAACTGATGTTATCCTTGGAAATCCTTTTCTACAAATGTTACAACCTTTTCAAATTGATTCTACAGGCCTTAAAACTGTCATAAATAATAAAGAATTAATTTTTGAATTTGAATAATTAAATCCAGTCTCAAATAAAATGAATCATCCCTCTGATGACTTCATTTCAAATATTGCCATGTAATCCAAATTTCTGTTTTAAGTTCACATTCTTGTCCAGGGTTCCTTTGTCATTATGGCATCAAGTTCTAGCGAAAGCAAAGCCCCTCTTCTTGAATCCAGCTCTTCCTCCAGACCAACATCCCAACAAATGACCATTCCTTTTTTCAATCCAGGAGTATCCATCACCTCTCAAGAACTTATCAATGCTCATTGGAGTGCTATCCTTTCCAATAAAAGAAAAAATACTAGAAAAACCTTATCCAAAATTGTAACCCATATCAAGGATTTAGAATCCTAAATTCTGATGTGTCATAACATCCATCAAAGAGCACTGTTATCTCCTTATGCTGATGAAAAAACATCCAGAATCAACCTCCTGGAAAAGGTTCACACAACCCTTCCAGATGATCTTGCTGCAAGGATAAGAGAAAAACCTCTTTCTTGTCAGATCAAGGAGCGCTTAATGTTCGAAGCGCAATATATCAGCTGGGCAATTGGTTTTCCCAAGTTGTTCCTGCCATCACATGCAGTAGACATCTCTTATATCAAGCAAGGCCTAGTCCAAAGATTTTCTTTATCCAGAGATGATTTTGAATTAATATAGCAGCTCCTTGCAACTGTGCGCCATGCCCTTCGCAGTCTTGGAGTCACAAACAGACAGCTTTTTATCACAATTTCATCAAGTTTGGGAGAAAGATCTGAAATACGGTTTTATCAACCTTATCAATTATGGAGCATCATGCAGTTTGAAGAAGGAGATTTAATTTGCAACAAATGTAGTTCTTCTTTACATGATCATGAACATCTTCTTTTTAATTATCCACATCAATGGTATGAATCTCATGAAGTTGCTACAAGAGCATACAGCCTAGAACGTCTCCAACAATATGATCCAGCCTGATCAGTAACAAAGATTTCTCAATCTAAGAGGACATCTTGAATTTGCAAGCACATATCGATATGTTTGGTGTGCTGGTCGGCAAGTAGTTTGCTTGTTGAACAAACTACAGTGATACAGCATCCTTCTAAATCTGGACATAATGAATTAAATCAAATCCTCAATGCCTATGAAGATATTTCTTTTGACATTACTGAAAAGTCTTGTGAAGCATTAATCCAATTATTTCATGGAGAAATGCAAAATAATAACTGGACTGATGAAGATAAAGATGATGATAAAGAGGATGAATAAATGCAAGGATCCATGCTCGAATAAAGCTTCCGATATTGACACCTGTTATCCAGTGTAATGATGACTCCATCCTTATCACAAAGCTTCCAGAAGAAGACCACGTAGTCACGTGGTACACTTATCTAAATTTCCATCACCACCATTGCCATAAAGCGTCTTTATCTAGATAGTACAAAACAAGGACATCCCTATTCATGAAGATGAAAAGCTTACCACGGTTCAAAGGTCCTTTGAAAAAGAAAAGGTCAACAAATGCGGCTTGCTACTATGCATCAAAAAGGTTATCCAATAAAAACAAGTTTGGATCTCTACTGGTGAAAACATGTATATCCATACCAGTACGGAAACATAACACATATGCCGTCTTGACGATTCAATCCAGACACATGGAATCTAGCCACATGCAGCAGCTTACCAGCATACAGTAAATGAAATGTATACACAGACGAAATTATGTTGTAATGAAATGTAAATTCAGTTTGAACATACTATAAATACACATGTTCAGCTGCTTGTCAAGGGAACAATTGGAAACCAGTCCTATCAAAACATTAAGCCCATCCATCTCTTCCATACACCCTCCACCCTTTCGTCCCATTTTGGTATCAGAGCCAAGTTGGCCCCCGGGAGTGTGTCATCAAGTCCACTTGTAATCAGTCTTTATTGTTATCAATAAAGTTGCTTTGTGAGTATTTCTTCACTTATTTTTGTTATGTTAAGTTTTACTGTCGTTATTTGAGGAATTGCTGATTCAGAAGTAAGAGAGTCAAAAGTCTTAATACTTAGTTGTGTGTTTGTTATTATTGAGAAATTTTAATCATATTCCACCCGGAGCACAGAGGTAGCCATTGTTATCGCCGTTGTTATGCCGTGTGAAGGCGTTTTAAGGCGTGTTGTTGGTGTGTAAATCCTCAAAGCGTTAGATACTCGTGGTGGATTTGGTTAAAATAACTCAGTAATACAAATTATGGCTAAGCTTATTAAGAAGCTTGTACTTTCTTCTTCCTCATCATCAAATTCCTTATCTTCCATGTCTATTAAAAATAGTGAAGAAATTAGCTATGATGATTTAAATCAAGTTATTTGTGACTGGACAATTCCAACTGTTCAAAAACATGAAGTTTATAAAATGAGAAGTTTTCAATTGAAATCAAGTTATAAAATAAAAACTATTGAACGAACTGAATCCATTACTAGCAATATTCAGCATCTTTCTTTAATTAAGCCCTAAGAAATACAAGAATATGCTAAAACATATAATTATATCCATTTTGACTTGGTGTAGGTTGCTCTAAAGCCTCTAACAGGACTTGGATTAAGAACAGAAGCTCTCATGTATGTTCAAGATCCAAGACATAAAAAATTCAGTGATTCATTAATAGGAATGGTTGAATCAAGTTTGGCTAATGGCCCTACTTGTTCAACTGTTTTCCCAATTTCTCTGTTTCTTTTACAGATCCAGGTGCACATGAAGCCCTCACTTTAGTCGTCCAGACAAAAGGTTTTAATATGAATCCTCATAATCAAAATCTCGCCCACGTTTATAGAGTTTATTATAAACTTATGAATTCAGTTGTTCCAGGCATAGCCTATTCTAATCAAGCCAGATGTATGACTACCTTATTCCAAACCAATTTAAAAAATAAAGTTGATCTTCCTAAACTTATCCAACGGAATGAAATTAATTTATCCGGTAAATGGCTTTTAGAAAATGCTCAACCAGAAAAACCTAAAGAAAATCAAGACATTGAAAACATATTTGAACATAAAGATGGAAGTGTTGAAATAAATTTCCAAACAGATTTTCGAAATACAACTCCTACAGTTTATCAACCCTCTAAAAAGTCTTATTCTCATCCTCCTGCTATTGTAGGATCTTCCATACAGGAACCACCTCATATAAATTTGAGGCCTACAAGACTTGTTTATCCTTCTTATCAAGCCTCTCTATCTCATACATACAATCCCTCAGAAGCTGATGTCAATATAAATGTTCTTGAAAGTTTTGAAGTTGATAAAGAAATGTTAAAAAAGAATTTCGCCGCTCATCCTTAGACAAAATCTTTCTTTAAATATATTTCTCCAGAACATAAAGACTTCTTAAAAGAAAAATGGTACAAATATATGTATGATAATGAAAGAAACATTTATTTCTTTGACTGGCTTAAATTAGCCATGAAGAAAAGCCATAATATTGAAGATTTATCCATAAATATGATAACAAAATTAAGTTCATCATGGATTATAGCTTCAACCAGTTCTTCTCTCCAAAGAACAGAAGAATCTATACATCCACCCCTGCATCAAATTAATTATAAAGACACCTCAGCCGTACCCATAAAAGATGTGGCAAAAATCCAAGGAGATAAAGGAAAATCTACCTTTGTTTACAAATCAGACTTATGTCATGTTCTAGAACAAAATAATTATACAAATATCAACCTTCATACTATTGGTCAACAAACCAATAGAATTGAAGATAAAGTAGAATCTATTTTCAAAATCCATGAAGCATCCTCTTCTCAAAAAGTAATTAAGACACAAACTTTAGGTTTTCAGGGTGAAATCGTAAGGGATATAAAGTCAGAAAAGAAACCATTAAAATTTTCTGATGAACTCATTAATCAATTATCACACAGTTTTACTAACATAAAACTTCAAGAAAATAAAGATCAAAAGGCTGAAAAATCTATAAATGTTTTAGGCTCAACTTCTAAAAACTCTAATTCTGGCTCCGATTCCGAAGCCATAGATTCTGAAGAAAATTCTCAAGAGGAACATCAAGATGATCAAAACCATCAAGAATCTCTTCAACTCAATAAAATATTCTAAAGACAAAAACAAATTGTTACTACAGCTAAAACAAAAAATTATTATCCACGACCAACTCCAGCTGATCTTCAATTCGAAGAACAAGCTACTTTAAATGGTCTTAAATTTGAAAGCTCATCAATATATGAATGGAGTGTAGACGGATTATCTGAATATCAAATCATCCAAGTATGCCAGCCAATGATGATATATGCTTCTACTATCATAGCTGCCGGTAATGATCACAAACATGCAGCAAATGCAGTTGTCCTTGGATTTACTGGACAATTAAATGGCTGGTGGGAAAAATATTTATCAGATATAGAAAGACAAGCTATTCTCAATGCTGTAATAAGAGATCCATCCGGAAATCGTATCATTACCCCTCAAGGACAAATAAGCCCTGATTCCGTTTATATGCTTATTAGCAATATAAATAAACATTTTGTTGAAAATTATATGAATGTAGAAAAAAAATTAAAAACTCAATTAATTAATTTAACATGTCCAACATTATCTGATTTTCGTTGGTATAAAGATGTTTTCTTATCAAAACTTTGTACAAATGATTCAAGCAATTCCGAATTCTGGAAAGAAAAATTTATATCAAGTCTTCCTAAACTTTTTGCAGAAACGGTTAGAGAAGAATTAATATCCGAAAATTATGGAAATTTGAATTATGCTACATATACATATGGAGATTTAATCCAAAAAATAAATAAAGTTGGATTTTCATTGTGTAATGAAATCAAACTCAAACGGCAAATTGAAAATCAAAAAAGTATCAGCAAATATGAGCTTGGAGACTTTTGTTATCAATTTGGCATGGATCCATTAATTAGTCCTTCGAGCCAAAAGAAAAAGAACAATTTAAAAAGAAATTACCAAAAAAGAAAATCTAAACAATTTGCAACACCACGATATTATATGCCCTCACGAAGATATCATAAAAAATCCTTTCATCGCAATCCTTATAAAGAAACAAACAAATCTTTTATAAAAGAAAAACCATCTTCTTCTTACCATAAACAAAAACAAAAAGAAATACAATGCTATAATTGCAAAGAAAAAGGCCATATAGCCCCTGATTGCACACAATTAAAGGTTAAAACCGAAAAGGAATTAAAAACTATTTTAAAGGGATCCTCAGTAACATCAGATACAGACAATTCTTCTGATACATGTCATTGCAAAATATTTGATAGTGAAATTCAGTATGAATCCGCTTCTTCTTCTTTATCCGTAAACGTACTCTCTGCTCCTAAAGAATTGGTGCTAGAAATGTTTAAAGATCTTAAAGATGAAGAATTGAAAAATAAATATTTCGAATTAATCTAGACTATAAATAAAGGCAATAAAAAAGGAAAAGATACTATACATACTTTACCTGAATAATTTAGTATTAAAATTGTTTTAAATAGATTAAGAGAACAAAATGTTCCTCCTCACCTGACAATTCCAGACCTTTGTAAAGAAATTAATAATCAAAGGCAAGAAATAAATTTCTTAAAACAAAACTTAATTGAACTTCAAGACCTCAAACAAAGAGTTGAGAATCTTGAATTTCACATCCTAAAAACTTATCAAGAAAATAATGGAAAAATTGAAAATGACGAAGACTATAATGACATTGAAAATCAGGAAAACTTTGATGACAGTTTAAAAATTTTCATAAATTCTTTATCCAGAAACCCATTTCAAAAATGGAAAACCCAAGTCACAATTCAGATCAAAAAATTCTCTATTAAGACCCTGTGCTTACTTGATAGTGGCGCAGATGTCAATGTCATAAGGGAAGGATTAATCCCGAGAAAATATTATCTAGAAACAAAAAATAAACTCAATCTAGCTACAGCTAATGAAAAACTCCTTATCAAATACAAATTAAATGATGTTTTTGTCTGTAAAAACGAAATACTCGTAAAGACAAATTTCTTTCTAGGAAAGGATTTAAACAATGATGTTATCCTTAGAAATCCTTTTCTACAAATATTACAGCCTTTTCAAATTGATTCTATAGGCCTTAAAACTGTCATAAATAATAAAGAACTAATTTTTAATTTGAATAGTTAAATCCAGTCTCAAATAAAATCAATCATCCCTCCGATGACTTCATTTCAAATATTGCCATGTAATCCAGATTTCAGTTTTAAGTTCACATTCTTGTCCAGGGTTCCTTTGTCATTATGGCATCAAGTTCTAGCAAAAGCAAAGCCCCTCTTCTTGAATCCAGCTCTTCCTCCAGACCAACATCCCAACAAATGACCATTCCTTTTTTCAATCCAGGAGTATCCATCACCTCTCAAGAACTTATCAGTGCTCATTAGAGTGCTATCCTTTCCAATAAAAGAAAAAATACTAGAAAAACCTTATCCAAAATTGTAAACCATATCAAGGATTTAGAAACCCAAATTCTGATGTGTCATAACATCCATCAAAGAGCACTATTATCTACTTATGCTGATGAAAAAACATCCAGAATCAACCTCCTGGAAAAGGTTAACACAACCTTTCCAGATGATCTTGCTGCAAGGATAAGAGAAAAAACTCTTTCTTATCAGATCAAGGAGTGCTTAATGTTCAAAGCACAATATATCAGCTGGGCAATTGGTTTTCCCAAGTTGTTCCTGCCATCACATGTAGTAGACATCTCTTATATCGAGCAAGGCCTAGTCCAAAGATTTTCTTTATCCAGAGATGATTTTGAATTAGTACAGCGGCTCGCTGCAATTGTGCGCCATGCCCTTCGCAGTCTTGGAGTCACAAACAGACAGCTTCTTATAACAATTTCATCAGGTTTGAGAGAAAGATCTAAAATACGGTTTTATCAGCCTTATCAATTATGGAGCATCATGCAGTTTTAAGAAGGAGATTTAATTTGCAAGAAATGCAGTTCTTCTTTACATGATCACGAACATCTTCTTTTTAATTATCCACCTCAATGGTATGAATCTCATGAAGTTGCTACAAGAGCGTATAGCCTAGAACGTCTCCGGCAATATGATCCAGCCTCTGATCAGTATCAAAGATTTCTCAATCTAAGAGGACATCTTGAATTTGCAAGCACATATCGATATGTTTGGTGTGACGGTCGGCGAGTAGTTTGCATTGCTAAGGACCTTGCAGAACAAACTACAGTCATAAGCATCCTTCTAAATCTGGACATAATGAATTAAATCAAATCCTTAATGCCTATGAAGATATTTCTTTTGACATTACTGAAAAGTCTCGTGAAGCATTAATCCAGTTATTTCATGGAGAAATGCAAAATAATAACTAGACTGATGAAGATAAAGATGAAGATAAAGAGGATGAATAAATGAAAGAATCCGTGCCCGAATAAAGCTTCCGATATTGACACCTGTTATCTAGTGAAATAATTACTGCAACCTTATCTTCCAGAAGAAAACCACGTAGTCACGGGTGCACTTATCTAAATTTCCATCACCACCATTGCCATAAAGCGTCTTTATCTATAAAGTACAAAACAAGGACATCCTTATTTATGATGATAAGAAGCTTAACACGGTTTAAAGGTTCTTATTCAAAGAAAATGTCAACAATTGCGGCTTGCTCTATGAAGTTATCCAATAACCACTACTGGTGCTAACATGCATATCCATAACCGTACGAAAACGTAACACGTATACGTTTTGACCATTCAATTCAGACTCATGGAATCCAGCGCCAGCAACACTAAATGCAGTAGCTTCTCAGCATATAGTAAATGAAATGTAAAAACATTTGAAATAAAGTTGTAATGAAATGTAAATTCGGTTTGAAATTACTATAAAGAGGCATGTCCAGCTGCTTGTCAAGGCAACAGTTGGAAATTAGTCCAAAAATTCAGTTCATCCATCTCTTCCCATACACCCTCCACCCTTCCGTCCCATTTTGGTATCAGAGCGAAGTTAGCCCCCGGGAGTGTGTCATCAAGTCCACTTGTAATTAGTTTTGATAATCAATAAAGTTGCTTTGTGAGTATTTCTTCACTTATTTTGGTTATGTTGTGCTTTATTGTTGTTATTTAAGGAATTGCTGATTCAGAAGTAAGAGAGTCAAAAGTCTTAATACTTAGTTGTCGGTTTGTTATTATTGAGACATTTTAATCATATTCCACCCGGAGCACAGAGGTAGCCATTGTTATCGCCGTTGTTATGCCGTGTGAAGGCGTTTTAAGGCGTGTTGTTGGTGTGTAAATCCTCAAAGCGTTAGATACTCGTGGTGGATTTGGTTAAAATAACTCGGTAATACAAATTATGGCTAAGCATATTAAGAAGCTTGTACTTTCTTCTTCCTCATCATCAAATTCCTTATCTTCCATGTCTATTAAAAATAGTGAAGAAATTAGCTATGATGATTTAAATCAAGTTATTTGTGACTGGACAATTCCAACTGTTCAAAAACATGAAGTTTATAAAATGGGAAGTTTTCAATTAAAATCAAGTTATAAAATAAAAACTATTGAACGAACTGAATCCATTACTAGCAATATTCAGCATCTTTCTTTAATTAAGCCCTAAGAAATACAAGAATATGCTAAAACATATAATTATATCCATTTTGACTTGGTGTAGGTTGCTCTAAAGCCTCTAACAGGACTTGGATTAAGAACAGAAGCTCTCATGTATGTTCAAGATCCAAGACATAAAAAATTCAGTGATTCATTAATAGGAATGGTTGAATCAAGTTTGGCTAATGGCCCTATTTGTTCAACTGTTTTCCCAATTTCTCTGTTTCTTTTACAGATCCAGGTGCACATGAAGCCCTCACTTTAGTCGTCCAGACAAAAGGTTTGAATATGAATCCTCATAATCAAAATCTCGCCCACGTTTATAGAGTTTATTATAAACTTATGAATTCAGTTGTTCCAGGCATAGCCTATTCTAATCAAGCCAGATGTATGACTACCTTATTCCAAACCAATTTAAAAAATAAAGTTAATATTCCCAAACTCATCCAATGGAATGATATTAATTTATCCGGTAAATGGCTTTTAAAAAATGCTCAACCAGAAAAACCTAAAGAAAATCAAGACATTGAAAACATAATTGAACATGAAGATGGAAGCATTGAAATAAATTTCCAAGCAGATTTTCAAAATACAACTTCTACTGTCTATCAACCCTCTAAAAAGTCTTATTCTCATTCTCCTTCTGTTGTAGGAGGTTCCATACAGGAACCACCTCATATAAATTTGACGCCTACAGGACTTGTTTATCCTTCCTATCAAGCTTCTCTATCTCATACATACAATCCCTCAGAAGCTGATGTCAATATAAATGTTCTTGAAAGTTTTGAAGTTGATAAAGAAATGTTAAAAAAGAATTTAGCCGCTCATCCTTAGACAAAATCTTTCTTTAAATATATTTCTCCAGAACATAAATACTTCTTAAAAGAAAAATGGTACAAATATATGTATGATAATGAAAGAAACATTTATTTCTTTGACTGGCTTAAATTTGCCATGCAGAAAAGATATAATATTGAAGATTTATCCATAAATATGATAACAAAATTAAGTTCATCATGGATTATAGCTTCAACCAGTTCTTCTCTCCAAAGAACTGAAGAATCTATACATCCACCCCTGCATCAAATTAATTATAAAGACACCTCAGCCGTACCCATAAAAGATGTGGCAAAAATCCAGGGAGATAAAGGAAAATCTACCTTTGTTTACAAATCAGACTTATGTCATGTTCTAGAACAAAATAATTATACAAATATCTACCTTCATAATATTGGTCAACAAACCAATAGAATTGAAGATAAAGTAGAATCTATTTTCAAAATCCATGAAGCATCCTCTTCTCAAAAAATAATTAAGACACAAACTTCAGGTTTTCAGGGTGAAATCGTAAGGGATATAAAGTTATAAAAGAAACCTTTAAAATTTTCTGATGAACTCATTAATCAATTATCACACAGTTTTACTGACATAAAACTTCAAGAAAATAAAGATCAAAAGGCTGAAAAATCTATAAATGTTTTAGGCTCAACTTCTAAAAACTCTAATTCTGGCTCCGATTCCGAAGCCATAGATTCTGAAGAAAATTCTCAAGAGGAACATCAAGATGATCAAAACCATCAAGAATCTCTTCAACTCAATAAAATATTTTAAAGACAAAAACAAATTGTTACTACAGCTAAAACAAGAAATTATTATCCACGACCAACTCCAGCTGATCTTCAATTCGAAGAACAAGCTACTTTAAATGGTCTTAAATTTGAAAGCTCATCAATATATGAATGGAGTGTAGACGGATTATCTGAATATCAAATCATCCAAGTATGCTAGCAAATGATGATATATGCTTCTACTATCATAGCTGCCGGTGATGATCACAAACATGCAGCAAATGCAGTTGTCCTTGGATTTACTGGACAATTAAATGGCTGGTGGGAAAAATATTTATCAGACATAGAAAGACAAGCTATTCCAAATGCAGTAAAAAGAGATCCATCCGGAAATCCTATCATTACCCTGCAAGGACAAATGATCTCTGATTCCGTTTATATGCTTATTAGCAATATAATTAAACATTTTGTTGGAAATTATATGAAAGTAGAAAAAAAATTAAAAACTCAATTAATTAATTTATCATGTCCAACATTATCTGATTTTCGTTGGTATAAAGATGTTTTCTTATCAAAACTTGATACAATTGATTCAAGCAAATCAGAATTCTGGAATGAAAATTTTATATCAGGTCTTCCAAAACTTTTTGCAGAAAAGGTTAGAGAAGAATTAATATCCAAAAATTATGGAAATTTGAATTATGCTATGTATACATATGGAGATTTAATCCAAAAAATTAATAAAGTTGGATTTTCATTGTGCAATGAAATCAAACTCAAACGGCAAATTGAAAATCAAAAAAGTATCAGCAAATATGAACTTGAGACTTTTGTTATCAATTTGGCATGGAGCCATTAATTAGTCCATCATGCCAAAGAAAAAGAACAATTTAAAAAGAAATTACCAACAAAGAAAATCTAAACAATTTGCAACACCATGATATTATATGCCCTCACGAAGATATCATAAAAAATCCTTTCATCGCAATCCTTATAAAGAAACAAACAAATCTTTTACAAATGGAAAACCACCATCTTCTTACCATAAACAAAAACAAAAAGAAATACAGTGCTATAATTGCAAGGAAAAAGGCCATATAGCCCCTGATTGCCCACAATTAAAGGTTAAAACCGAAAAGGAATTAAAAACTATTTAAAAGGGATCCTTAGTAACATCAGATACAGACAATTCTTCTGATACATGTCATTGCAAAATATTTGATAGTGAAATTCAGTATTAATCCGCTTCTTGCTCGTTATTCGTAAACATGCTCTCTTCTCCTGAAGAATTGGTACTAGAAATGTTTAAAGATCTTAAAGATGAAGAATTAAAAAGGAAATATTTCGAAAAAATCCAGACTATAAATAAAGGCAATAAAAAAGTAAAAGCTACTATACATACTTTACCTGAACAATTTAGTATTAAAACTGTTTTAGACAGATTAAGAGAACAAAATGTTCCTCCTCACATGACAATTCCGGACCTTTATAAAGAAATTAATAATCAAAGGCAAGAAATAAATTTCTTAAAACAAAACTTAATTGAACTTCAAGACCTCAAACAAAGAGTTGAGAATCTTGAATTTCACACACTAAAAACTTATCAAGAAAATAATGGAAAAATTGAAAATGACGAAGACTATAATGACATTGAAAATCAAGAAAACTTTGATGACAGTTTAAAAAATTTCATAAATTCTTTATCCAGAAATCCATTTCAAAAATGGAAAACCCAAGTCACAATTCAGATCAAAAAATTCTCTATTAAGACCCTGTGCTTACTTGATAGTGGCGCAGATGTCAATGTCATAAGGGAAGGATTAATCCAGAGAAAATATTATCTAAAAACAAAAAATAAACTAAATCTAGCTACGGCTAATAAAAAACTCCTTGTCAAATACAAATTAAATGATGTTTATGTCTGTAAAAACAAAATACATATAAAGATAAATTTCTTTCTAGGAAAGGATTTAAACAATGATGTTATCCTTGGAAATCCTTTTCTACAAATGTTACAGCCTTTTCAAATTGATTCTACAGGCCTTAAAACTGTCATCAATAATAAAGAATTAATTTTTGAATTTGAATAATTAAATCCAGTCTCAAATAAAATCAATCATCCCTCTGATGAATTCATTTCAAATATTGCCATGTAATCCAGATTTCAGTTTTAAGTTCACATTCTTCTCCAGGGTTCCTTTGTCATTATGGCATCAAGTTCTAGCAAAAGCAAAGCCCTTCGTCTTGAATCCAGCTCTTCCTCCAGACCAACATCCCAACAAATGACCATTCCTTTTTTCAATCCAGGAGTATCCATCACCTCTCAAGAACTTATCAATGCTCATTGGAGTGATATCCTTTCCAATAAAAGAAAAAATACTAGAAAAACCTTATCCAAAATTGTAACCCATATCAAGGATTTAGAAACCCAAATTCTGATGTGTCATAACATCCATCAAAGAGCATTATTATCTACTTATGCTGATGAAAAAACATCCAGAATCAACCTCCTGGAAAAGGTTAACACAACCCTTCCAGATGATCTTGCTGCAAGGATAAGAGAAAAAACTCTTTCTTGTCAGATCAAGGTGCGCTTAATGTTCAAAGCACAATGTATCAGTTGGGCAACTGGTTTCCCAAGTTGTCCCTACCATCACATGCAGTAGACATCACTTAAGGCCTAGTCCAAAGATTTTCTTTATCCAGAGATGATTTTGAATTAATACAGCAGCTCCCTGCAATTGTGCACCAAGCCCTTCGCAGTCTTGGAGTCACAAACAGACAGCTTCTTATCACAATTTCATCAAGTTCGGGAGAAAGATCTGAAATACGGTTTTATGAGCCTTATCAATTATGTAGCATCATGCAATTTGAAGAAGGAGATTTAATTTGCAAGAAATGCAGTTCTTCTTTACATGATCACGAGCATCTTCTTTTTAATTATCCACCTCAATGGTATGAATCTCATGAAGTTGCTACTAGAGCATATAGCCTAGAACGTCTCCAGCAATATGATCCAGCCTCTATCAGTATCAAAGATTTCTCAATCTAAGAGGACATCTTGAATTTGCAAGCACGTATCGATATGTTTGGTGTGACGGTCGGCGAGTAGTTTGCATTGCTGACGACCTTGCAGAACAAACTACAGTCATACAGCATCCTTCTAAATCTGGACATAATGAATTAAATCAAATCCTCAATGCCTATGAAGATATTTCTTTTGACATTACTGAAAAGTCTCGTGAAGCATTAATCCAGTTATTTCATGGAGAAATTCAAAATAATAACTGGACTGATGAAGATAAAGATGAAGATAAAGAGGATGAATAAATGAAAGAATCCGTACCCGAATAAAGCTCCCGATATTGACACTTGTTATCTAGTGAAATAATGACTCCATACTTATCATAAAGCTTCCATAAGAAGACCACGAGTCACGTGGTACACTTATCTAAATTTCCATCACCACCATTGCTATAAAGCGTCTTTATCTAGAAAGTACAAAACAAGGACATCCCTATTCATGAAGCTGAGAAGCTTACCACGGTTCAAAGGTTCTTTGAAAAAGAAAAAGTCAACAAATGCGGCTTGCTACTATGCATCAAAAGGGTTATTCAATAAAAACAAGTTTGGATCTCTACTGGTGATAACACGTATATCCATACCAGTACGGAAACGTAATACGTATGCTGTCTTGATGATTCAATCTAGACACATGGAATCCAGCCACATGCAGCAGCTTACTAGCATACAGTAAATGAAATGTATACACAGACGAAATTATGTTGTAATAAAATGCAAATTCAGTTTGAACATACTATAAATAGACATGTCCAGCTGCTTGTCAAGGCAACAGTTGGAAACCAGTCCTATCCAAAATCCAGTCCATCTCTTCCCATACACCCTCCACCCTTCCGTCCCATTTTGGTATCAGAGCCAAGTTGGCCCTCGGGAGTGTGTCATCAAGTCCACTTGTAATCAATTTTGATTATCAATAAAGTTGCTTTGTGAGTATTTCTTCACTTATTTTTGCTATGTTATGTTTTACTGTTGTTGTTTAAGGAATTGCTGATTCAGAAGTAAGAGAGTCAAAAGTCTTAATACTTAGTTGTGTGTTTGTTATTATTGAGAAATTTTAATCATATTCCGCCCGGAGCGCAGAGGTAGCCATTGTTATCGCCGTTGTTAAGCCATGTGAAGGCATTTTAAGGCGTGTTGTTGGTGTGTGAATCCTCAAAGCGTTAGTTACTCGTGGTGGATTTAGTTAAAATAACTCGGTAATACAAATTATGGCTAAGCTTATTAAGAAGCTTGTACTTTCTTCTTCCTCATCATCAAATTCCTTATCTTCCATGTCTATTAAAAATAGTGAAGAAATTAGCTATGATGATTTAGATCAAGTTATTTGTAAATGGACAATTCCAACTATTCAAAAACATGAAGTTTATAAAATGGGAAGTTTTCTATTAAAATCAAGTTATAAAATAAAAACTATTGAACAAGCTGAATCCATTACTAGCAATATTCAGCATCTTTCTTTAATTAAGCCGCAAGAAATACAAGAATATGCTAAAACATATAATTATATCCATTTTGGCTTCGTGCAAGTTGCTTTAAAGCCTCTAACAAGACTTGGACTGAGAACAGAAGCTCTCATGTATGTTCAAGATACAAGACATAAAAAATTCAGTGATTCATTAATAGGAATGGTTGAATCAAGTTTGGCTAATGGCCATACTTTCTTTAACTGTTTTCCCAATTTCTCTGTTTCTCTTACAGATCCAGGTGCACATGAAGCCCACACTTTAGCCATCCAGACAAAAGGTTTTGATATGAATCCTCATAATCAAAATCTCGCCCTTGTTTATAAAGTTTATTATAAACTCATGAATTCAGTTGTTCCAGGCATAGCCTATTGTAATCAAGCCAGAGGTATGACTACCTTATTCCAAACCAATTTAAAAAATAAAGTTAATATTCCTAAACTCATCCAATGGAATGATATTAATTTATCAGGTAAATGGCTTTTAGAAAATGCTCAACCAGAAAAATCTAAAGAAAATCAAGACATTGAAAATATAATTGAACATGAAGATGGAAGTGTTGAAATAAATTTCCAAATAGATTTTCAAAATACAACCCCTACAGTTTATCAACCCTCTGAAAGTCTTATTCTCATCCTTCTTCTGTTGTAGGAGCTTCCATACAGAAACCACCTCATATAAATTTAAGGCCTATAGGACTTGTTTATCCTTCTTATCAAGCTTCTCCATCTCATACATACAATCCCTCAGAAGCTGATTTCAATATAAATGTTATTGAAAGTTTTGAAATTGATAAAGAAATGTTAAAAAAGAATTTAGCTGCTCATCCTTTGACAAAAGCTTTCTTTAAAAATATTTATCCAGAACATAAAGACTTCTTAAAAGAAAAGTGGTATAAATATATGTGTGATAATGAAAAAAACATTTATTTCTTTGATTGGCTTAAATTAGCCATGAAGAAAAGATATAATATTGAAGATTTATCCATAACTATGATAACAAAATTAAGTTCATCATGGATTATTGCTTGAACTAGTTCTTCTCCCCAAAGAACTGAAGAATCTATACATCCACCCCTACATCAAATTATTTATAAAGACACCTCAAAAGATGTTGCAAAAATCCAACGAGATAAAGGTAATTCGGTCTTTGACTCATGTCATACAAATTCCTCATTTTAGTCTGATAACACGTATTCTTCTCCTTTGTTCTCCTTAAACACTCTTTTAGCCCAAGAAGACATGCTTTTAGAAATGTTTAAAGACCTCAAAGAAGAAAAATTAAAAAATGAATATTTTGAGAAAATACAAAAAATAACCAAAGAAAATAAAAAAGAAAAATCTTCTATTCCAAGTGTATCTAAACAGCTTAACATGAAAAATGTATTAAGAAAGCAAAAAGCTCTTCCTCATATATCTCTGCAAGATTTTTATAAAGAAATTAATAATCAAAAGCAAGAAATAAAAGAATTAAAACAAAACTTAAATGAACTTCAAAAACTTAAACAACGTTTGAATCTCGAATTTCAAAAGGATAAAGATAATATAGAGCAACAAGAAAACTTTGAGGGAAAGTTTGTAAATTCTGTAACAAAAAATCCACTCCAACCATGGAAAACTCAAATTACAATTAAGATCAAGAACTTCTCTATTAAAGCACTCTGCTTACTAGATAGTGGCGCAGATGTTAATTTAATCAGAGAAGGATTAGTCCCAACAAAATATTATAAAAAAACCAGAAATAAACTCAGCTTAGCAACTGCTAATAATAAACTTCATATTCATTATAAAGTAAATAATGTCCATATCTGTAAAAATGGAACGTGCATAAAAACTAATTGTCTTTTAGGGAAGAATTTAAATAATGATGTTATCCTTGGGAATCCCTTTCTATAACTTCTACAGCCTTTTCAAATTAATTCATCAGGCCTTAAAATGATGAAAGACAATAAAGAATTATTGTTTGATTTTGTTGAGTCAACTCCCATGCAACATATCAATATTATCCAAAATCAAATCTCATATAAAGAAAAACAAATTGCCTATCTTCAAGAAGATTTGAATTCTCTAAGAATAGAAGAAGGGTTACAGAAACCAGAATTTCAAAGTGATTTAATACAATTTAAAAAATCTCTTGAAAAAGAATGTTGTTCTGACCTTCCTTTTGCCTTTTGGCACAGGAAACACCACACAGTTTCTCTTCCATATATTGATAATTTTGATGAATCTCAAATTCCTACCAAAGCTCGTCCTATTCAGATGAATAAAGATCTTGTCCAATTATGTACAAAAGAAATCAATGATCTTCTTGATAAAAAGCTTATTCAAAAATCACAATCCCCTTGGAGTTGTGCTGCATTTTATGTCAATAAAGCGCCTGAACAAGAACGTGGTGTTCCCCGTCTTGTTATCAATTATAAGCCTTTAAATAAAGTCTTGAAATCCATAAGATATCCAGTGCCAAATAAAACTGATCTAATTAATCGTCTAGCTGATGCCTTCCTTTTTTCCAAATTTGATCTTAAATCAGGATTTTGGCAAATTCAAATTACCCCCGCAGATAGATATAAAACTGCTTTTACAGTCCCATTTGGCCATTACGAATGGAATGTTATGCCATTTGGCTTGAAAAATGCAACCTCCGAATTTCAAAGAATTATGAATGATATTTTTAATCCATATCAAGATTTTACACTAGTCTATATCAATGACATTCTTGTGTTTTCAAAATCCATTTGTGACCATTGGAAACATTTAAATATTTTCAAAAAAGTTATTATCAAGAATGGACTTGTTTTATCTCAAAAGAAAATGAAGCTTTTTCAAACAGAAATTCAATTTCTTGGTTTTATAATTCAAAAAGGAACTATTTCTCCAGTTCAACGAGTCATTAAGTTTGCCTCTCAATTTCCTAATGAAATTCTGAATAAAGAACGATTACAATGTTTTCTTAGATGCCTTAATTACATCTCTGATTTTTATAAAGATCTTGCAAAGGAAATAAAATTATTGCAGCTCCGTTTGACAAAACATCCAACAGAATGGTTGTTGGAAGTAGGTGGGTCTCGTGGATAGATTTTAAAAAACTTTTGACCCACTTGACACAGGGATCAACTATCCATAAGACCAAAACCCAATCCAGGATGCATTACCCTCAATCTCGTGACCATGTACAGTAAATATTCTACCAACACTAAACATCCATAATAATCTACAACATGCAAGAAGTAGATCATACCTTTGGAGATCCGCAGTGCTCTAATGGATTTCTTCAACACCTCTTAGCTTTCCACGTTATGACCCAAATTGGATTTCTTTTCTCAAGAAGAGTGGTGGAATCTTCAGGAGAAATCCCAACTCGAAACTCCAAGGAACTAGAAGAGAGAAAGAGAGAGAAACTCGTGCAACTCTTGCACGAAAGGGTTTTGGGCGTGAGAGAGTCTTATTGGACGTCCAAGAGATTTTATAGACTTTCAAATCTCTCCCTTGTTTAATTGAAATAGAAGTCTTACTTCCAAAGCAATTAGCAACTTTCTCCTTTCCAAATTCTTATTTCAAGAGTTCAAGTCGGATTAGTGTTTTCCAATATATTAGGCTAGAGTGGGGACCACTAGGAATTCCTTAGAAAGCTGGCTCCAACTAGAACACCGTGACCCCACATCTCATGTGCAATCCGGGCCCACAGTTAATTGCAAATAACACCACTATATAAATGTAATTGTACTCCAATCTTAGGAATAAATTACAATGAAGACCCTAAACTTCCCAATTACCACAAGTAGGCCCTTCTATCAATATCCATGGATCAATTGGAATAAATCCGTCTCTTCCAATCTAAGTTCCACATTTTATTATCCTTGAGCCCCAATTAATTACAGTAATCATCAGTACCATCCAATTAACTCTTAATTGAGATGGGTGCGCACTTACTAATGATAAATCCATTAATTGGCACAAGGGGATAATAGAGATAGATTCCATCTTGATCATTCAACGTTCCCACAGTTCTACTACCACATACCCAAGACACCGAGGTGTTAACCTATAGTCGGCCTCACTCATTGGTGACTCAAAGCAAATGAATAGATAGAAACTTGAGTTCGTCAATGTCTCAGGATTAAGAGCCTATTGCTAGGGAATTATGAGAGCATACCTTATTATTGAGACGGAATTCCATAAGGTGCATCTCATGGTCCTTCAATACATCCAATGTACTAGCACCGTGATCCAGAATCTTACATTCTGATGATCGAGACAAATCACACTATCTCATAATGATCAAAGTGCTGCAACCTTATCAAATGAGATGCCCAATCTCATTACTGGTTGTGAAGCTATTTTAAGTATAAGATTTGTGACATATATCTCCCGCTTGTGGATTTCATCCATGCACATATATCACATCTAATATACTAATGGGATCCGGTTCAACTCATGAACCATTATGTCATACGTATTGGTCATGTGCATGAAGTACTAAAATAACATTCATCTCATGAAAGTAAAACATGATTTTATTGATAAATAAAGAAATTAATCAATTTATTACATCAACTGATGGATTGAGTCCACAAAAACTAACAATGGTCACTTGCCCACATAAAAGCTATCCAAAAAATCAAGCAAAAAGTCAAAAATTTACCTTGTTTAACTATCCCTCATCCAGATTTATTAAAAATAGTTCAAATCGATGCCTCTGAAGTAGGTTTTGGTGGCATTCTCCTATAACAAAATGCTCTTGGAAAAGAAGAAATCCTTCGTTTCACATCTGGAACATGGACACCCACGCAACAGAATTATTCAACTATTAAAAAGGAAATCCTATCCATAGTAAATAGTATAATGAAGTTCTAAAGTGATTTATTAAATAAAATATTCTTATTAAGAATAGATTGTAAATCTGCTAAAGAAATTTTAGAAAAAGATGTTAGAAATCTTGCTGCTAAGCAAATCTTTGCTCGATGGCAAGCTTTATTAGCTATATTTGATTTTAACATTAAGTATATTGCAGGTAAAAATAATTCCCTTCCTGATTTTTTATCTCGTGAGTTTTTACAGGGACAAAAGAATGAGGCCTCAACAGACTAGACCTTTTAGGTCCCCTACGGATAAAGCTTATCCACCTATATCCAGAAAACCCAGTGGCAATTATCTTGAAAGATGGGGAACAACCCCTACTTCCAATATTCCTCAATTTCAAAACTCATCAAGCTCTACATCCAGAAAACCTCAAGCTTCTCAAAACTAATATTTTATCCCAAAACCACCATTGAGAATGTTTACTTTAAATGACAACTTTTATACAGACACCTTTCCTATGGAACATATTATCCAAACCCTATTCGCTCTAGACCAATTCTTTTTTCAACCTCTTGATTATAAAACTTATGAACAAATCCTTATCCGGACTGGCAGCTGCACTATCGACCATACAGATAGCTCTAAAAACTCATATTTAAACGCTTTACCATCCCATATTAACATCCTATATTCAAAAATCAAGATTATGCATATCCTGTCTGCAGATGACTGGGAACAACCTCTTCATATGCCTCAACGGATTGATTCAGACCTTATTTTTAACTATTATGACTATATTTTTGCCTGGGAAGCTATTCTCTGTTATCAAAATTCATCCTTCTAGCATTCCTGGTTTATTCAGTTTAAATCCAACTTCCATAAAATACCCATGTGGTTTTTTACACAATTTTGGATACCATTCGGAGCCACTAAAGATTTTCTTCCTCAAGCTCTTCTCCCTATTTTTGAATCCTATTCAGTATCATATAAACCCTCTCTCAAATCAGAAGAGAAAAACCTCTACTAATATCTACAGCTTGCAATAGAACCTTATATCACCATGCAATTTTATCGCAAGCATGAAATCCCGTGGATCCTGAAATGGAATTTTTATAAACAAATGGACTTCAGTCCACCGGTTCTATCCAGAGTCATGTATATCAAATTTTGGCATCAATTTGATTATACCACAATCCTACAGCAATATTCTACTGATCAAACTATAAAGCCATCCTTTTCGGAAATTCTCAGAACTCCAGTAAAAGAGAAAGAACGGCCTTCTCCAACAAGCAATCCAGACAAACAAAAAAATTCATGTTCAACTTCCACTTCTGCACTTCTTGCAGCGGCAAATCTACTTCATCTCAAAAAAGATCTCCAAAAAGAAATTATGGAACAAATACAGAAAGAAAGATCTTCTGAAAACTCGCCATTAAGCTTCGGTCAACAGTTACATCATCTTTGGGCTGATGATAATCCCTTTGAAAATATTGCTCCTGAAGCAGATACAGATACAGAAGAGACAAAAAGTGATAATGAAGGATTCATCCCTATCCGAAGAAAAAGAAAAAAAATAAAGCCTCGACAATTGTTTAATGCATCCTTATCAAGCAAGTTCCCGTGCCCGAGACTAAGGCCACGTGATACCGACAAAAGCAACCATGTGTTATCTCGGGACTTATCGACACTTTTCATCCCGACGTCATAAAGCATTAAATATTCAAAAACAAGGACTCAAAAGCCAACAAAAGTGGCTAAAGCCAACATCAAAAGCTCCTTTTGTATAAAGTAAAGAGTAAAAGCTGAAGAAAGTACAAGATATGGGAAAATTATCAAGTATGAAGACAAAAACATTTCATCTCCGATGCAAACACGTGAACACGTGTCAAAAACTTATAAAGTTATACTTCAAGAGAGTGCCACATGCAGTACCATGGATATTCTACAGCAGAAAAGAAGAATCATGCAAGCAGTCTTACAGTATCGAACATTAAATTCAGCGTGAGCATGAATAGCAAATGAAATGTAAATGCAGGTGCAATCCAAGTGAAATGAAATGTAAATTCAGTTTAGAGTCACTATAAATAGACACATACAGCTATGTGTAAATCCAACAGTTGGAAACCAGTCCAAAAATTCAGTCCATCCATCTCTTCCCATACACCCTCCACCCTGCCGTCCCATTTTGGTATCAGAGCCAAGTTGGCCCCCGGGAGTGTGTCATCAAGTCCACTTGTGATCAGTTTTGATTATCAATAAAGTTACTTTGTGAGTATTTCTTCACTTATTTTTGTTATGTTGTGTTTTACTGTTGTTGTTTAAGAAATTGCTAATTCAGAAGTAAGAGAGTCAAAAGTCTTAACACTTAGTTGTGTGTTTGTTATTATTGAGAAATTTTAATCATATTCCGCCTGGGCGCAGAGGTAGCCATTGTTATCGCCGTTGTTAAGCCGTGTGAAGGCGTTTTCAGGCGTGTTGTTGGTGTGTAAATCCTCAAAGCGTTAGATACTCGTGGTGGATTTGGTTAAAATAACTCGGTAATACAAATTATGGCTAAGCTTATTAAGAAGCTTGTACTTTCTTCTTCCTCATCATCAAATTCCTTATCTTCCATGTCTATTAAAAATAGTGAAGAAATTAGCTATGATGATTTAGATCAAGTTATTTGTGACTAGACAATTCCAACTGTTTAGAAAATACTCACAAAGGTATCAGAGCCAAGTTGGCCCCCGGGAGTGTGTCATCAAGTCCACTTGTGATCAGTTTTGATTATCAATAAAGTTACTTTGTGAGTATTTCTTCACTTATTTTTGTTATGTTGTGTTTTACTGTTGTTGTTTAACAGTTCGAATTATCCAGTCACAAATAATTTGATCTAAATCATCATAGCTAATTTCTTCACTATTTTTTATAGACATGGAAGATAAGGAATTTGATGATGAGGAAGAAGAAAGTACAAGCTTCTTAATTAGCTTAGCCATAATTTGTATTACCGAGTTATTTTAACCAAATCCACCACGAGTATCTAACGCTTTGAGGATTTACACACCAACAACATGCCTTAAAACGCCTTCACACGGCTTAACAACGGCAATAACAATGGCTACCTCTGCGCTCCGGGTGGAATATGATTAAAATTTCTCAATAATAACAGACCCACAACTAAGTATTAAGACTTTTGACTTTCTTACTTCTGAATCAGCAATTCCTTAAATAACAACAGTAAAGCACAACATAACCAAAATAAGTGAAGAAATACTCACAAAGTAACTTTATTGATAATCAAAACTGATTACAAGTGGACTTGATGACACACTTCCGGGGGCCAACTTGGCTCTGATACCAAAATGGGACGGAAGGGTGGAGGGTGTATGGGAAGAGATGGATGGACTGAATTTTTGGACTGGTTTCTAACTGTTGCCTTGACAAGCAGCTGGACATGTCTATTTATAGTATGTTCAAACTGAATTTACATTTCATTACAACATAATTTCGTCTGTGTATACATTTCATTTACTGTAGGCTGGTAAGCTGCTGCATGTGGCTGGATTCCATGTGTCTGGATTGAATCGTCAAGACGGCATATGTGTTACGTTTCCGTACTGGTATGGATATACATGTTATCACCAGTAGAGATCCAAACTTGTTATTATTGGATAACCTTTTTGATGCATAGTAGCAAGCCGCATTTGTTGACTTTTTCTTTTTCAAAGAACCTTTAAGCCGTGGTAAGCTTCTCATCTTCATGAATATGGATGTCCTTGTTTTGTACTTTCTAGATAAAGACGCTTTATGGCAATGGTGGTGATGGAAATTTAGATAAGTGTACCACGTGACTACGTGGTCTTCTACTAGAAGCTTTGTGATAAGGATGGAGTCATTATTTCACTGGATAACAGGTGTCAATATCGGAAGCTTTATTCAGGCAAGGATTCTTTCATTTATTCATCCTCTTTATCTTCATCTTTATCTTCATCAGTCCAGTTATTATTTTGCATTTCTCCATGAAATAACTGGATTAATGCTTCACGAGACTTTTCAGTAATGTCAAAAGAAATATCTTCATAGGCATTGAGGATTTGATTTAATTCATTATGTCCAGATTTAGAAGGATGCTGTATGACTGTAGTTTGTTCTGCAAGGTCGTCAGTAATGCAAACTACCCGCCGACCGTCACACCAAACATATCGATATGTGCTTGCAAATTCAAGATGTCCTCTTAGATTAAGAAATCTTTGATACTAATCAGAGGCTGGATCATATTGCTGGAGATGTTCTAGGTTATATGCTCTTGTAGCAACTTCATGAGATTCATACCATTGAGGTGGATAATTAAAAAGAAGATGTTCGTGATCATGTAAAGAAGAACTGCATTTCTTGCAAATAAAATCTCCTTCTTCAAACTGCATGATGCTCCATAATAGATAAGGCTGATAAAACCGTATTTCAGATCTTTCTCCCAAACTTGATGAAATTGTGATAAGAAGCTGTCTGTTTATGACTCCAAGACTGCGAAGGGCATGGCGCACAATTGCTTTTGCTAGAACTTGGTGCCATAATGACAAAGGAACCCTGGAGAAGACTGTGAACTTAAAACTGAAATTTGGATTACATGGCAATATTTGAAATGAAGTCATCAGAGGGATGATTGATTTTATTTGAGACTGGATTTAATTATTCAAATTCAAAAATTAATTCTTTATTATTTATGATAGTTTTAAGGCCTGTAGAATCAATTTGAAAAGGCTGTAACATTTGTAGAAAAGGATTTCCAAGGATAACATCATTGCTTGAATCCTTTCCTAGAAAGAAATTTGTCATTATGTGTATTTCATTTTTACAGACATAAACATCATTTAATTTGTATTTGATAAGGAGTTTTTTATTAGCTGTAGCTAGATTGAGTTTATTTTTTGTTTTGAGATAATATTTTCTCGGGATTAATCCTTCCCTTATGACATTGACATCTGCGCCACTATCAAGTAAGCACATGGTCTTAATAGAGAATTTTTTTATCTGAATTGTGACTTGGGTTTTCCATTTTTGAAATGGATTTCTGGATAAAGAATTTATGAAATTTTTTAAACTGTCATCAAAGTTTTCTTGATTTTCAATGTCATTATAGTCTTCGTCATTTTCAATTTTTACATAATTTTCTTGATAAGTTTTTAGTATGTGAAATTCAAGATTCTCAACTCTTTGTTTGAGGTCTTGAAGTTCAATTAAGTTTTGTTTTAAGAAATTTATTTCTTGCCTTTGATTATTAATTTCTTTATGAAGGTCTGGAATTGTCAGGTGAGGAGGAAGATTTTGTTCTCTTAATCTGTCTAAAACAGTTTTAATACTAAATTGTTCAGGTAAAGCATGTATAGTAGCTTTTCCTCTTTTTATTGCCTTTGTTTATAGTCTGGATTTTTTTGAAATATTTATTTTTTAATTTTTCATCTTTAAGATCTTTAAACATTTCTAGTACCAATTCTTCCGGAGCAGAGAGCATGTTTACGGATAAAGAAGAATAAGCGGATTCATACTGAATTTCACTATCAAATATTTTGCAATGACATTTATCAGAAGAATTGTCTGTATATGATGTTACTGAGGATCCCTTTAAAATAGTTTTTAATTCCTTTTCGGTTTTAACCTTTAATTGTGGGCAATCAGGGGCTATATGGCCTTTTTCTTTACAATTATAACACTGTATTTCTTTTTGTTTTTGTTTATGGTAAGAAGAAGATGGTTTTTCTTTTATAAAAGATTTGTTTGTTTCTTTATAAGGATTGTGATGAAAGGATTTTTTATGATATCTTCCTGAGGGCATATAATATCGTGGTGTTGCAAATTGTTTAGATTTTCTTTGTTGGTAATTTCTTTTTAAATTGTTCTTTTTCTTTTGGCTCGAAGGACTAATTAATGGCTCCATGCCAAATTGATAACAAAAGTCTCCAAGTTCATATTTGCTGATACTTTTTTTATTTTCAATTTGCCGTTTGAGTTTGATTTCATTACACAATGAAAATCCAACTTTATTAATTTTTTGGATTTAATCTCCAGATGTATACATAGCATAATTCAAATTTCCATAATTTTTGGATATTAATTCTTCTCTAACATTTTCTGCAAAAAGTTTAGGAAGACCTGATATAAATTTTTCTTTCCAGAATTCGGAATTGCTTGAATCAATTGTTTAAAGATATTAAAGATGAAGACTTAAAAAATAAATATTTTGAAAAAATCCAGATCATAAATAAAGGCAATAAAAAAGGAAAAGCTACAATACATACTTTACCTGAACAATTTAGTATTAAAACTGTACTAGACAGATTACAAGAACAAAATGTTCCTCCTCACCTAACAATTCCAGACCTTCATAAAGAAATTAATAATCAAAGGCAAGAAATAAATTTCTTAAAACAAAACTTAATTGAACTTCAAGACCTCAAACAAAGAGTTGAGAATCATGAATTTCACATACTAAAAACTTATCAAAAAAATAATGGAAAAATTGAAAATGACAAAGACTATAATGACATTGAAAATCAAGAAAACTTTGATGACAGTTTAAAAAATTTCATAAATTCTTTATCCAGAAATCCATTTCAAAAATGGAAAACCCAAGTCACAATTCAGATAAAAAAATTCTCTATTAAGACCCTGCGCTTACTTGATAGTGGCGTAGATGTCAATGTCATAAGGGAAGGATTAATCCCGAGAAAATATTATCTAAAAACAAAAAATAAACTCAATCTACCTACAGCTAATAAAAAACTCCTTATCAAATACAAATTAAATGATGTTTATGTCTGTAAAAACGAAATACACATAAAGACAAATTTCTTTCTTGGAAAGGATTTAAACAATGATGTTATCCTTTGAAATCCTTTTCTACAAATGTTACAGCCTTTTCAAATTGATTCTACAAGCCTTAAAACTGTCATAAATAATAAAGAATTAATTTTTGAATTTGAATAATTAAATCCAGTCTCAAATAAAATCAATCATCCCTCCGATGACTTCATTTCAAATATTGCCATGTAATCCAGATTTCAGTTTTAAGTTCACATTCTTCTCCAGGGTTCCTTTGTCATTATGGCATCAAGTTCTAGCAAAAGCAAAGCCCCTCTTCTTGAATTTAGCTCTTCCTCCAGACCAACATCCTAACAAATGACCATTCCTTTTTTCAATCCAGGAGTATCCATCACCTCTCAAGAACTTATCAATGCTCATTGGAGTGCTATCCTTTCCAACAAACGAAAAAATACTAGAAAAACCTTATCCAAAATTGTAACCCATATCAAAGATTTAGAAACCCAAATTCTGATGTGTCATAACATCCATCAAAGAGCACTGTTATCTACTTATGCTGATGAAAAAACACCCAGAATCAACCTCCTGGAAAAGGTTAACACAACCCTTCCAGATGATCTTGCTGCAAGGATAAGAGAAAAAACTTTCTTGTCAGATTAAGGAGCGCTTAATGTTCAAAGCGCAATATATCAGCTGGGCAACTGGTTTTCCCAAGTTGTTCCTGCCATCACATGCAGTAGACATCTCTTATATCGAGCAAGGCCTAGTCCAAAGATTTTCTTTATCCAGAGATGATTTTGAATTAATACAGCAGCTCCCTGCAATTGTGCGCCATGCCCTTCGCAGTCTTGGAGTCACAAACAGACAGCTTCTTATCATAATTTCATCAAGTTTAGGAGAAAGATCTGAAATATGGTTTTATCAGCCTTATCTATTATGGAGCATCATGCAGTTTGAAGAAGGAGATTTAATTTGCAAGAAATGCAGTTCTTCTTTACATGATCACGAACATCTTCTTTTTAATTATCCACCTCAATGGTATGAATTTCATGAAGTTGTTACAGGAGCATATAGCCTAGAACGTCTCCAGCAATATGATCCAACCTCTGATCAGTATCAAAGATTTCTCAATCTAAGAGGACATCTTGAATTTGCAAGCACATTTCGATATGTTTGGTGTGACGGTTGGTGAGTAGTTTGCATTGTTGACGACCTTGCAGAACAAACTACTGTCATACAGCATCCTTTTAAATCTGGACATAATGAATTTAATCAAATCCTCAATGCCTATGCAGATATTTCTTTTGACATTACTGAAAAGTCTCGTGAAGCATTAATCCAGTTATTTCATGGAGAAATGCAAAATAATAACTGGATTGATGAAGATAAAGAAGAAGAGAAAGAGGATGAATAAATGAACGAATCCGTGCCCGAATAAAGCTTCTAAAAGAAGACCACGTAGTCACATGGTACACTTATCTAAATTTCCATCACCACCATTGCCATAAAGCGTCTTTATCTACAAAGTACAAAACAAGGACATCCCTATCCATGAAGATGAGAAGCTTACCACGGTTCAAAGGTTCTTTGAAAAAGAGAAAGTCAACAAATGCGGCTTGCTACTATGCATCAAAAAGGTTATCCAATAAAAACAAGTTTGGATCTCTACTGGTGATAACATGTATATCCATACCAGTACGGAAACGTAACACGTAAGCCGTCTTGACGATTCAATCCAGACACATGGAATCCAGCCAAATGCAGCAGCTTACTAGCATACAGTAAATGAAATGTATACACAGACAAAATTATGTTGTAATGAAATGTAAATTCAGTTTGAACATACTATAAATAGACATGTTCAGCTGCTTGTCAAAGCAACTGTTAGAAACTAGTCCAAAAATTCAGTCCATCCTTCTCTTCCCATACACCCTCCACCCTTCCGTCCCATTTTGGTCTCAGAGCTAAGTTGGCCCCCGGGAGTGTGTCATCAAGTCCACTTGTAATTAGTTTTGATTATCAATAAAGTTGCTTTGTGAGTATTTCTTCACTTATTTTGGTTATGCTTTACTGTTGCTGTTTAAGAAATTGCTGATTCAGAAGTAAGAGAGTCAAAAGTCTTAATACTTAGTTGTCTGTTTGTTATTATTGAGAAATTTTAATCATATTCCGCCTGGAGCGCAGAGGTAGCCATTGTTATCGCCGTTGTTAAGCCGTGTGAAGGCATTTTAAGGCGTGTTATTGGTGTGTAAATCCTCAAAGCGTTAGATACTCATGCTGGATTTGGTTAAAATAACTTGGTAATACAAATTATGGCTAAGCTTATTAAGAAGCTTGTACTTTCTTCTTCCTCATAATCAAATTCCTTATCTTCCATGTCTATTAAAAATAGTGGAGAAATTAGCTATAATGATTTTGATCAAGTTAATTGTGACTGGACAATTCTAACTGTTCAAAAACATGAAGTTTATAAAATCGGAAGTTTTCAATTAAAATCAAGTTATAAAATAAAAACTATTGAACGAACTGAATCCATTACTAGCCATATTCAGCATTTTTCTTTAATTAAGCCCCAAGAAATACAAGAATATGCTAAAACATATAATTATATCCATTTTGGCTTGGTGCAAGTTGCTCTAAAGCCTCTAACAATTCTTGGACTGAGAACAAAAACTCTCATGTATGTTCAAGATACAAGACATAAAAAATTCAGTGATTCATTAATAGGAATGGTTGAATCATGTTTGGCTAATGGCCCTACTTTCTTCAACTGTTTTCCCAATTTCTCTATTTCTCTTACAGATCCAGGTGCACATGAAGCCCTCACTTTAGCCATCCAGACAAAAGGTTTTGATATGAATCCTCATGATCAAAATCTCGCCTTCGTTTCTAGAGGTTATTATAAACTTATGAATTCAGTGGTTCCAGGCATAGCCTATTGAAATCAAGCAAAAGGTATGACGACCTTATTCCAAACCAATTTAAAAAATAAAGTTAAAATTCCTAAACTCATCCAATGGAATGATATTAATTTATCCGGTAAATGGCTTTTAAAAAAATGCTCAACCAGAAAAACCTAAAGAAAATCAAGACATTAAAAACATAATTGAACATGAAGATGGAAGCGTTGAAATAAATTTCCAAACAGATTTTCGAAATACAACTCCTACCGTTTATCAACCCTCTAAAAAGTCTTATTCTGATCCTCCCTCTGTTGTAGGAGCTTCCATACAGGAACCACCTCATATAAATTTGAGGCCTACAGGACTTGTTTATCCTTCTTATCAAGCTTCTCCATCTCATACAAACAATCCCTCAAAAGCTGATTTCAATATAAATGTTATTGAAGGTTTTGAAATTGATAAAGAAATGTTAAAAAAGAATTTAGCCACTCATCCTTTGACAAAAGCTTTCTTTAAAAATATTTCTCCAGAACATAAAGACTTCTTAAAAGAAAAGTGGTATAAATATATGTGTGATAATGAAATAAACATTTATTTCTTTGATTGGCTTAAATTAACCATGAAGAAAAGATATAATATTGAAGACTTATCCATAAATATGATAACAAAATTAAGTTCATCATGGATTATAGCTTCAACCAGTTCTTCTGCCCAAAGAACTAAAGAATCTATACATCCACCCCTACATCAAATTATTTATAAAGACACCTCAGTCGTGCCCATAAAAGATGTTGCAAAAATCCAAGGAGATAAAGGAAAATCTGACTTTGTTTACACATTAGACTTATGTCATGTTCTAGAACAAAATAATTATACAAATATCAACCTTCATACTATTGGTCAACAAACCAATAGAATTGAAGATAAAGTAGAATCTATTTTCAAAATCCATGAAGCATCCTCTTCTCAAAAAGTAATTAAGACACAAACTTTAGGTTTTCAGGGTGAAATCCTAAGGGATATAAAGTTAGAAAAGAAACCTTTAAAATTTTCTGATGAACTCATTAATCAATTATCACACAGTTTTACTAACATAAAACTTCAAGAAAATAAAGATCAAAAAGCTGAAAAATCTATGAATGTTTTAGGTTCAACTTCTAAAAACTCTAATTCTGGCTCCGATTCCAAAGCCATAGATTTCGAAGAAAATTCTCAAGAGGAACATCAAGATGATCAAAACCATTAAGAATCCCTTCAACTCAATAAAATATTTAAAAGACAAAAACCAATTGTTACTACAGCTAAAGCAAGAAATTATTATCCACGACCGACTCCAGTTGATCTTCAATTCGAAGAACAAGCTACTTTAAATGGTCTTAAATTTGAAAGCTCATCAATATATGAATGGAGTGTAGACGAATTATCTGAATATCAAATCATCCAAGTATGCCAGCAAATGATGATATATGCTTCTACTATCATAGCTGCCGGTAATGATCACAAACATGCAGCAAATGCAGTTGTCCTTGGATTTACTGGACAATTAAATGGTTGGTGGGAAAAATATTTATCAGATATAGAAAGACAAACTATTCTAAATGCCGTAAAAAGAGATCCATCCGGGAACCCTATCATTACCCCCCAAGGACAAATGATCTCTGATTCCATTTATATGCTTATCAGCAATATACTTAAGCATTTTGTTGGAAATTATATGAATGTAGAAGAAAAATTAAAAACTCAATTAATTAATTTATCATGTCCAACATTATCTGATTTTCATTGATATAAAGATGTTTTCTTATCAAAACTTTATACAATTGATTCAAGCAATTCCAAATTCTGGAAAGAAAAATTTATATCAGGGCTTCCTAAACTTTTTACATAAAAGGTTAGAGAAGAATTAATATTCGAAAATTATGGAAATTTGAATTATGCTATGTATACATATGGAGATTTAATCCAAAAAATTAATAAAGTTGGATTTTTAATGTGTAATGAAATCAAACTCAAACGGCAAATTGAAAATCAAAAAAGTATCAGCAAATATGAACTTGGAGACTTTTGTTATCAATTTGGCATGGAGCCATTAATTAGTCTTTCGAGCCAAAAGAAAAAGAACAATTTAAAAAGAAATTACCAACAAAGAAAATCTAAACAATTTGCAACACCACGATATTATATGCCCTCACGAAGATATCATAAAAAATCCTTTCATCGCAACCCTTATAAAGAAACAAACAAATTTTTTATAAAAGAGAAACCATCTTCTTCTTACCATAAACAAAAATAAAAAGAAATACAGTGCTATAATTGCAAAGAAAAAGGCCATATAGCCCCTGATTGCCCACAATTAAAGGTTAAAACCGAAAAGGAATTAAAAACAATTTTAAAAGGATCCTCAGTAACATCAGATACAGACAATTCTTCTGATACATGTCATTGCAAAATATTTGATAGTGAAATTCAGTATGAATCCGCTTCTTCTTCTTTATCCGTAAACATGCTCTCCGCTCCTGAAGAATTGATAATAGAAATGTTTAAAGATCTTCAAGATAAAGACTTAAAAAATAAATATTTTGAAAAAATCCAGACCATAAATAAAGGCAATAAAAAAGGAAAAGCTACCATACATACTCTCCCTGAACAATTTAGCATTAAAACTGTACTCGACAGATTACGAGAACAAAATGTTCCTCCTCACCTGACAATTCTAGACCTTCATAAAGAAATTAATAATCAAAGGCAAGAAATAAATTTCTTAAAACAAAACTTAATTGAACTTCAAGACCTCAAACAAAGAGTTGAGAATCTTGAATTTCACATACTAAAAACTTATCAAGAAAATAATGGAAAAATTGAAAATGAGGAAAACTATAATGACATTGAAAATCAAGAAAACTTTGATGACAGTTTAAAAAATTTCAAAAATTCTTTATCCAGAAATCCATTTCAAAAATGGAAAACCCAAGTCACAATTCAGATCAAAAAATTCTCTATTAAGACCCTGTGCTTACTTGATAGTGGCGCAGATGTCAATGTCATAAGGGAAGGATTAATCCCGAGAAAATATTATCTCAAAACAAAAAATAAACTCAATCTAGCTACGGCTAATAAAAAACTCCTTATCAAATACAAATTAAATGATGTTTATGTCTGTAAAAATGAAATACACATAAAGACAAATTTCTTTCAAGGAAAGGATTTAAACAATAATGTTATCCTTCGAAATCCTTTTCTGCAAATGTTACAGCCGTTTCAAATTGATTCTCCCGGCCGTAAAACTATCATAAATAATAAAGAATTAATTTTTGAATTTGAATAATTAAATCCAGTCTCAAATAAAATCAATCATCCCTTTGATGACTTCATTTCAAATATTGCCATGTAATCCAGATTTTAGTTTTAAGTTCACATTCTTCTCCAGGGTTCCTTTGTTATTATGGCATCAAGTTCTAGCAAAAGCAAAGCCCCTTTTCTTGAATCCAGCTCTTCTTCCAGACCAACATCCCAACAAATGACCATTCCTTTTTTTAATCCAGGAGTATCCATCACCTCTCAAGAACTTATCAATGCTCATTGGAGTGGTATCCTTTCCAACAAAAGAAAAAATACTAGAAAAACCATATCCAAAATTGTAACCCATATCATGGATTTAGAAACCTAAATTCTGATGTGTCATAGCATCCATCAAAGAGCACTGTTATCTACTTATGCTGATGAAAAAACATCCAGAATCAACCTCCTAGAAAAGGTTAACACAACCCTTCCAGATGATCTTACTGCAAGGATAAGAGAAAAAACTCTTTCTTGTCAGATCAAGGAGCGCTTAATGTTCAAAGCGCAATATATCAGCTGGGTAACTGCTTTTCCCAAGTTGTTCCTGCCATCACATGCAGTAGACATCTCTTATATCGAGCAAGGCCTAGTCCAAAGATTTTCTTTATCCAGAAATGATTTTGAATTAATACAGTAGCTCCCTGCAATTGTGCACCATGCCCTTCGCAGTCTTGGAGTCACAAACAGATAGCTTCTTATCACAATTTCATCAAGTTTGGGAGAAAGATCTGAAATATGGTTTTATTAGCCTTTGTGTCATCAAGTCCACTTGTAATCAGTTTTTATTGCTATCAATAAAGTAGCTTTGTGAGTATTTCTTCACTTATCTCTATTATGTTGTGCTTTAGTGTTGTTGTTTAAGGAATTGCTGATTCAGAAGTAAGAGAGTCAAAAGTCTTAATACTTAGTTGTGTGTTTGTTATTATTGAGAAATTTTAATCATATTCCACCCGGAGCACAGAGGTAGCCATTGTTATCGCCGTTGTTAAGCCGTGTGAAGGCGTTTTAAGGCGTGTTATTGGTGTGTAAATCCTCAAAGCGTTAGATACACGTGCTGGATTTGGTTAAAATAATTCAGTAATACAAATTATGGCCAAGCTTATTAAGAAGCTTGTACTTTCTTCTTCCACATCATCAAATTCCTTATCTTCCATGTTTATTAAAAATAGTGAAGAAATTAGCTATGATGATTTAGATCAAGTTATTTGTGACTGGATAATTCTAACTGTTCAAAAACAAGAAGTTTATAAAATGGGAAGTTTTCAATTAAAATCAAGTTATAAAATAAAAACTATTGAACGAACTGAATCCATTACTAGCCATATTCAGCATCTTTCTTTAATTAAGCCCCAAGAAATACAAAAGTATGCTAAAACATATAATTATATCTATTTTGGCTTGGTGCAAGTTGCTCTAAAGCCTTTAACAAGACTTGAACTGAGAGCATAAGCTCTCATGTATGTTCAAGATACAAGACATAAAAAATTCAGTGATTCATTAATAGGAATGGTTGAATCAAGTTTGGCTAATGGCCCTACTTTCTTCAGCAGTTTTCCCAATTTCTCTATTTCTCTTACAGATCCAGGTGCACATGAAGCCTTCACTTTAGCCATCCAGACAAAAGGTTTGATATGAATCCTCATAATCAAAATCTCACCCTCGTTTATAGAGTTTATTATAAACTTATGAATTCAGTTGTTCCAGGCATAGCCTATTCAAATCAAGTAAAAGGTATGACTACCTTATTCCAAACCAATTTAAAAAATAAAGTTAATATTCCCAAACTCATCCAATGGAATGATATTAATTTATCTGGTAAATGGCTTTTAGAAAATGCTCAACCAGAAAAACCTAAAGAAAATCAAGACATTGAAAACATAATTGAACATGAAGATAGCAGCGTTGAAATAAATTACCAAACAGATTATAGAAATACAACTCCTACAGTATATCAACCCTCTAAAAAGTGTTATTCTGATCCTCCTTCTATTGTAGGAGCTTCCAAACAAGAACCACCTCATATAAATTTGAGGCCTCCAGGACTTGTTTATCCTTTTTATCAAACTTTTCCATCTCATACATACAATCCGTCAGAAGCTGATTTCAATATAAATATTATTGAAAGTTTTGAAACTGATAAAGAAATATTAAAAAAGAATTTAGCCGCTCATCCTTTGACAAAAGCTTTCTTTAAAAATATTTCTCCAGAACATAAAGACTTCATAAAAGAAAAGTGGTATAAATATATGTGTGGTAATGAAATAAACATTTATTTCTTTGATTGGCTTAAATTAGCCATGAAGAAAAGATATAATATTGAAGATTTATCCATAAATATGATAACAAAATTAAGCTCATCATGGATTATAGCTTCAACCAGTTCTTCTCCCCAAAGAACTGAAGAATCTATACATCCACACCTACATCAAATTATTTATAAAGACACCTCAGCCTTACCATAAAAGATGTTGCAAAAAACCAAGGAGATAAAGGAAAATCTGACTATGTTTACAAATCAGACTTATGTCATGTTCTAGAGCAAAATAATTATGCAAATATCAACCTTCATACTATTGGTCAACAAACCAATAGAATTGAAGATAAAGTAGAATCAGTTTTAATTATCAATAAAGTTGCTTTGTGAGTATGAAGGTTATTTTAAAAGGATCCTTTTAAAATAGTTTTTAATTCTTTTCCAGTTTTAACCTTTAGTTGTGGGCAATCAGGGGCTATATGGCCTTTTTCTTTGCAATTATAGCACTGTATTTCTTTTTGTTTTTGTTTATGGTAGGAAGAAGATGGTTTTTCTTTTGTAAAAGATTTGTTTGTTTCTTTATAAGGATTGTGATGAAAGGATTTTTTATGATAGCTTCGTGAGGGCATATAATATCGTGGTGTTGCAAATTGTTTAGATTTTCTTTGTTGGCAATTTCTTTTTAAATTGTTCTTTTTCTTTTGGCTCGAAGGACTAATTAATGGCTCCATGCCAAATTGATAACAGAAATCACCAAGTTCATATTTATTTATTCTTTTTTTATTTTCAATTTGCCGTTTAAGTTTGATTGCATTACACAATGAAAATCCAACTTTATTAATTTTTTGGATTAAATCTCCATATGTATACATAGCATAATTCAAATTTCCATAATTTTCGAATATTAACTCTTCTCTAACCTTTTCTGCAAAAAGTTTAGGAAGACCTAATATAAACTTTTCTTTCCAGAATTCTGAATTGCTTGAATCAATTGTATAAAGTTTTGATAAGAAAACGTCTTTATACCAACGAAAATCAGATAATGTTGGGCATGATAAATTAATTAATTGAGTTTTTAATTTTTCTTTAATCGAATTGAAGATCAACTGGAGTTGGTCGTGGATAATAATTTTTTGTTTTAGCTGTAGTAACAATTGGTTTTTGTCTTTTAAATATTTTATTGAGTTGAAGAGATTCTTGATGGTTTTGATCATCTTGATGTTCCTCTTAAGAATTTTCTTCAGAATCTATGGCTTCGAAATCGGAGCCAGGATTAGAGTTTTTAGAAGTTGCGCCTAAAACATTTATATATTTTTTCGCTTTTTGATCTTTATTTTCTTGAAGTTTTATGTTAGTAAAACTGTGTGATAGTTGATTAATGAGTTCATCAGAAAATTTTAAAGGGTTCTTTTCTAACTTTATATCCCTTAGGATTTCACCCTGAAAACCTAAAGTTTGTGTCTTAATTACTTTTTGAGAAGAGGATGCTTCATGGATTTTGAAAATATTTTTTACTTTATCTTCAATTCTATTGGTTTGTTGGCCAATAGTATGAAGGTTGATATTTGTATAATTATTTTGTTCCCTTTATCTCCTTGGATTTTTGCCACATCTTTTATGGGTACGGCTGAAGTATCTTTATAAATGATTTGATGTAGAGGAGGATGTATAGATTCTTTAGTTCTTTGGGGAGAAGAACTGGTTGAAGCTATATTCCATGATGAACTTAATTTTGTTATCATATTTATGGATAAATCTTCAATATTATACCTTTTCTTCATGGCTAATTTAAGCCAATCAAATAAATAATTGTTTCTTTCATTATCATACATATATTTGTACCATTTTTCTTTTAAGAAGTCTTTATGCTCAGAAGAAATATGTTTAAAGAAAGATTTTGTCAAAGGATGAGCGGCTAAATTCTTGTTTAACATTTCTTTATCTACTTCAAAACTTTCGAGAACATTTATGTTAAAATCGAATTCTAAAGGATTGTATGTATGAGATGGAGAAGGTTGATAGGAACGATAAACAAGTCCTGTAGGCCTCAAATCTATATGAGGTGGTTCCTGTATGAAAGAGCCTACAACAGAAGGAGGATGAGAATAAGACTTTTTAGAGGGTTGATAAACTGTAGGAGTTGTATTTCGAAAATCTGTTTAGAAATTTATTTCAACACTTCCATCTTCATGTTCAATTATTGTTTCTATGTTTTGATTTTCTTTAGATTTTTCTGGTTGAGCATTTTCTAAAAGCCATTTATCTGATAAATTGATATCATTCCACTGTATGAGTTTGGGAATATTAACTTTATTTTTTAAATTGGTTTGGGATAAAGTAGTCATACCTTTAGCTTGATTTGAATAGGCTATGCCTGGGACCACTGAATTCATGTGCTTATAATAAACTCTATAAACAAGGGCGAGATTTTGATTATGAGGATTCATATCAAAACCTTTTGTCTAGATGGCTAAAGTGAGGGCTTCATGTGCACCTGGATCTGTAAGAGAAACAGAGAAATTGGGAAAACAGTTGAAGAAAGTAAGGCCATTAGCCAAACTTGATTCAACCATTCCTATTAATGAATCACTGAATTTTTTAAGTCTTGTACCTTGAACATACATGAGAGCTTCTGTTCTCAGTCCAAGTCTTGTTAGAGGCTTTAGAGCAACTTGTACCAAGCCAAAATGGATATAATTATATGTTTTAGCATATTCTTCTATTTCTTGTGGCTTAATTAAAGAAAGATGCCGAATATTGCTAGTAATGGATTTAGTTCGTTCAACAGTTTTTATTTTATAACTTGGTTTTAATTGAAAACTTCCCATTTTATAAACTTCATGTTTTTGAACAGTTGGAATTGTCCAGTCACAAATAACTTGATCTAAATCATCATAGCTAATTTCTTCACTATTTTTAATAGACATAAAAGATATGGAATTTGATGATGAGGAAGAAGAAAGTACAAGCTTCTTAATAAGCTTAGCCATAATTTGTATTACCGAGTTATTTTAACCAAATCCACCATGAGTATCTAATACTTTGAGGATTTACACACCAACAACACGCCTTAAAATGCCTTCACACGGCTTAACAACGGTGATAACAATGGCTACCTCTGTGTTCCGGGCGGAATACGATTAAAATTTCTTAATAATAACAAACACACAACTAAGTATTAAGACTTTTGACTCTCTTACTTCTGAATCAGCAATTCCTTAAACAGCAACAGTAAAGCATAACCAAAAATAAGTGAAGAAATACTCACGAAGCAACTTTATTGATTATTAAAACTGATTACAAATGGACTTGATGACACACTCCCGAGGGCCAGCTTGGCTCTGATACCAAAATGGGACGGAAGGGTGGAGGGTGTATGGGAAGAGATGGATGGACTAAAGTTTTGGACTGGTTTCCAACTGTTGCCTTGACAAGCAGCTAGACATGTCTATTTATAGTATGTTCAAACTGAATTTACATTTCATTACAACATAATTTCGTCTGTGTATACATTTCATTTACTGTATGCTGGTAAGCTGCTGCATGTGGCTAGATTCCATGTGTCTGGATTGAATCGTCAAGACGGCTTACGTGTTACGTTTCCGTACTGGTATGGATATACATGTTATCACCGGTAAAGATCCAGACTTGTTTTTATTGGATAACCTTTTTGATGCATAGTAGCAAGCCGCATTTGTTGACTTTTTCTTTTTCAAAGAACCTTTGAACCGTGGTAAGCTTCTCATCTCATGAATAGGGATGTCCTTGTTTTGTACTTTCTAGATAAAGACGCTTTATGGCAATGGTGGTGATGGAAATTTAGATAAGTGTACCACGTGACTACGTGGTCTTTTTCTGGAAGCTTTGTGATAGGGATGGAGTCATTATTTCACTGGATAACAGGTGTCAATATCGGAAGCTTTATTCGGGCACGGATTCTTTCATTTATTCATCGTCTTTATCTTCATCTTTATCTTCATTAGTCCAGTTATTATTTTGCATTTCTCCCTGAAATAACTGGATTAATGCTTCACGAGACTTTTCAGTAATGTCAAAAGAAATATCTTCATAGGCATTGAGGATTTGATTTAATTCATTATGTCTAGATTTAGAAGGATGCTATATGACTGTAGTTTGTTCTGCAAGGTCGTCAGCAATGCAAACTACTTGCCGACCGTCACACCAAACATATCGATATGTGCTTGCAAATTCAAGATGTCCTCTTAGATTGAGAAATCTTTGATACTGATCAGAGGCTGGATCATATTGCTGGAGACATTCTAGGCTATATGCTCTTGTAGAAACTTCATGAGATTCATACCATTGAGGTGGATAATTAAAAAGAAGATGTTCGTGATCATGTAAAGAAGAACTGCATTTCTTGCAAATTAAATTTCCTTCTTCAAACTGCATAATGCTCCATAATTGATAAGGCTGATAAAACCGTATTTCAGATCTTTCTCCCAAACTTGATGAAATTGTGATAAGAAGCTATCTATTTGTGACTCCAAAACTGCGAAGGGCATGGCGCACAATTACAGGGAGCTGCTGTATTAATTCAAAATCATCTCTGGATAAAGAAAATCTTTGGACTAGCCCTTGCTCGATATAAGAGATGTCTACTGCATGTGATGGCAGGAACAACTTGGGAAAACCAGTTGCCTAGCTGATATATTGCGCTTTGAACATTAAGCGCTCCTTGATCTGACAAGAAAGAGTTTTTTCTCTTATCCTTGCAGCAAGATCATCTGAAAGGGTTATGTTAACCTTTTCCAGGAGTTTGATTCTGGATGTTTTTTCATCAGCATAAGTAGATAACAGTGCTCTTTGATGGATGTTATGACACATCAGAATTTGGGTTTCTAAATCCTTGATATGGGTTATAATTTTGGAAAAGGTTTTTCTAGTATTTTTTCGTTTATTGGAAAGGATAGCACTCCAATGGGCATTGATAAGTTCTTGAGAGGTGATGGATACTCCTGGATTGAAAAAAGGGATGGTCATTTGTTGGGATGTTGGTCTAAAGGAAGAGCTGGATTCAAGAAGAGGGGCTTTGCTTTTGCTAGAACTTGATGCCATAATGACAAAGGAACCCTGGACAAGAATGTGAACTTAAAACTGAAATCTTGATTACATGGCAATATTTGAAATGAAGTCATCAGAGGGATGATTGATTTTATTTGAGACTGGATTTAATTATTCAAATTCAAAAATTAATTCTTTATTACTTATGACAGTTTTAAGGCCTGTAGAATCAATTTGAAAAGGCAGTGACATTTGTAGAAAAGGATTTCCAAGGATAACATCATTGTTTAAATCCTTTCCTAGAAAGAAATTTGCCTTTATGTATATTTCATTTTTACCGACATAAACATCATTTAATTTGTATTTGATCAGGAGTTTTTTATTAGCCGTGGCTAGATTAAGTTTATTTTTTGTTTTTAGATAATATTTTCTCTGGATTAATCCTTCCCTTTTGACATTGACATCGACACCACTATCAAGTAAGCATAGGGTCTTAATAGAGAATTGTTTAATCTGAATTGTAACTTGGGTTTTCCATTTTTGAAATGGATTTTTGGATAAAGAATTAATGAAAGTTTTAAAACTATCATCAAGGTTTTCATGATTTTCAATGTCATTATCGTCTTTGTCATTTTCAAATTTTTCATTATTTTCTTGATGAGTTTTTAGTATGTGAAATTCAAGATTCTCAACTCTTTGTTTGACGTCTTGAAGTTCAATTAAGTTTTGTTTTAAGAAATTTATTTCTTGCCTTTGATTATTAATTTCTTTATGCAGGTCTGGAATTGTCAGGTGAGGAAGAACATTTTGTTCTCTTAATCTGTCTAAAACAGTTTTAATAGTAAATTGTTCAGGTAAAGTATGTACAGTAGGTTCTCCTTTTTTATTGCCCTTATTTATAGTTTAGATTTTTTCGAAATATTTATTTTTCAAGTCTTCATCTTTAAGATCTTTAAAGATTTCTAATACCAATTCTTCTAGGGCAGAGAGCATGTTTAAAGATAAAGAAGAAGAAGAGGTAGATTCGTACTGAATTTCACTATCAAATATTTTGCAGTGACATGTATCAGAAGAATTATCTGTATTTGATGTTATTGAGGATCCTTTTAAAATAGTTTTTAATTCCTTTTCGGTTTTAACCTTTAATTGTGGGCAATCAGGGGCTATATGGCCTTTTTCTTTGCAATTATAGCACTGGATTTCTTTTTGTTTTTGTTTCTGATAAGAAGAAGATGGTTTTTCTTTTATAAAAGATTTGTTTGTTTCTTTATGAGGATTGCGATGAAGGGATTTTTTATGATATCTTCGTGAGGGCATATAATATCGTGGTGTTGCAAATTGTTTAGATTTTCTTTTTTGGTAATTTCTTTTTAAAGTGTTCTTTTTCTTTTGCCTGGAAGGACTAATTAAAGGTTCCATGCCAAATTGATAACAAAAATCTCCAAGTTCATATTTGCTGATACTTTTTTGATTTTCAATTTGTCGTTTGAGTTTGATTTCATTGCATAATGAAAATCCAACTTTATTAATTTTTTGGATTAAATCTCCATATGTATACATAGCATAATTCAAATTTCCATAATTTTCAGATATTAATTCTTCTCTAACTTTTTCTGCAAAAACTTTAGGAAGACCTAATATAAATTTTTCTTTCCAAAATTCTGGATTGCTTAAATCAATTGTATAAAGTTTTGATAAGAAAACATCTTTATACCAATGAAAATCAGATAATGTTGGGCAGGATAAATTAATTAATTGAGTTTTTAATTTTTCTTCTACATTCATATAATTTCCAACAAAATGTTTAATTATATTGCTAATAAGCATATAGACGGAATCAGGGATCATTTGTCCTTGATGAGTAATAGGATTTCCGGATGGATCTCTTTTTACTGCATTTAGAATAGCTTATCTTTCTATATTTGATAAATATTTTTCCCACCAACCATTTAATTGTCCCGTAAATCCAAGGACAACTGCATTTGCTGCATATTTGTGATCATTACCGGCAGCTATGATTGTAGAAGCATATATCATCATCTGCTGGCATAATTGGATGATTTGATATTCAGATAATCCGTCTACACTCCATTCATATATTGATGAGTTTTCAAATTTAAGACCATTTAATGTAGCTTGTTCTTCGAATTGAAGATCAACTGGAGTCGGTCGTGGATAATAATTTCTTGTTTTAGCTGTAGTAACAATTGGTTTTTGTCTTTTAAATATTTTATTGAGTTGTAGAGAGTCTTGATGGTTTTGATCATCCTGATGTTCGTCTTGCGAATTTTTTTCAGAATCTATGGCTTCGGAATCGGAGCCTGAATTAGAATTTTTGGAAGTTGAGCCTAAAATATTTATAGATTTTTCAGCTTTTTGATTTTTATTTTCCTGAAGTTTATGTTGGTAAAACTGTGTGATAACTGATTAATGAGTTCATCAGAAAATTTTAAAGGTTTCTTTTCTAACTTTATATCCCTTAGGATTTCACCCTGAAAACCTAAAGTTTGTGTCTTAATTACTTTTTGAGAAGAGGATGCTACATGGAATTTGAAAATAGTTTCTACTTTATCTTTAATTGTATTGGTTTGTTGGCCAATAGTATGAAGGTTGACATTTGTATAATTATTTTGCTCTACAATATGACATAAATCTGATTTGTAAACAAAGTCAGATTTTCCTCTATCTCCTTGGATTTTTGCAACATCTTTTATGGGTACGGCTGAGGTGTCTTTATAAATAATTTGATGCAAAGGAGGATGGATAGATTCTTCAGTTCTTTGGGGAGAAGAACTGGTGGAAGCTATAATCCATGATGAACTTAATTTTGTTATCATATTTATGGATAAGTCTTCAATATTATATCTTTTCTTCATGGCTAGTTTAAGCCAATCAAAGAAATAAATATTTATTTCATTATCACACATATATTTATACCACTTTTCTTTTAAGAAGTCTTTATGTTCTGGAGAAATATGTTTAAAGAAAGCTTTTGTGAAAGGATGAGCAGCTAAATTCTTTTTTAACATTTCTTTATCAATTTCAAACCTTTCAACAACATTTATATTGAAATCAGCTTCTGAGGGATTTTATGTATGAGATGGAGAAGCTTGATAAGAAGAATAAACAAGTCCTGTAGGCCTCAAATTTACATGAGGTGGTTCCTGTATGGAAGAAGATCTTACAACAGAAGGAGGATGAGAGTGAAACTTTTTAGAGGGTTGATAAACTGCAGGAGTTGTATTTCTATAATCTGTTTGGAAATTTATTTCAACACTTCCATCTTCATGTTCAATTATGTTTTCAATATCTTGATTTTCTTTAGGTTTTTTTGGTTGAGCATTTTCTAAAAGCCATTTACCGGATAAATTATTATCATTCCATTGGATAAGTTTAGGAATGTTGACTTCATTTTTGAAATTGGTTTGGAATAAGGTTGTCATACCTCTGGCTTGATTAGAATAGGCTATGCCTGGGACTACTGAATTCATAAGTTTATAATAAACTCTATAAATGAGGGCGAAATTTTGATTATGAGGATTCATATCAAAACCTTTTGTCTGGATAGCTAAAGTGAGGGCTTCATGTGCACCTGGATCTGTAAGAGAAACAGAAAAATTTGGAAAACAGTTGAAGAAAGTAGGGCCATTAGCGAAACTTGATTCAACCATTCCTATTAATGAATCACTGAATTTTTTATGTCTTGTATCTTGGACATACATGAGAGCTTCTGTTCTCAGTCCAAGTCTTGTTAGAGGCTTTAGAGCAACTTGCACTAAGCCAAAATGGATATAATTATATGTTTTAGCATATTCTTGTATTTCTTGTGGCTTAATTAAAGAAAGATGCTGAATATTGCTAGTAATGGATTCAGTTTGTTCAATAGTTTTTATTTTATAATTTGATTTCAATTGAAGACTTCCCATTTTATAAACTTCATGTTTTTGAACAGTTACAATTGTCCAGTCACAAATAATTTGATCTAAATCATCATAGCTAATTTCTTCACTATTTTTAATAGACATGGAAGATAAGGAATTTGATGATGAGGAAGAAGAAAGTACAAGCTTCTTAATAAGCTTAGCCATAATTTGTATTACCGAGTTATTTTAACCAAATCCACCCCGAGTATCTAACGCTTTGAGGATTTACACACCAACAACACGCCTCAAAACGCCTTCACACGGCTTAACAACGGCGATAACAATGGCTACCTCTACGCTCCGGGCAGAATATGATTAAAATTTCTCAATAATAACAAACACACAACTAAGTATTAAGACTTTTGACTCTCTTACTTCTGAGTCAGCAATTCCTTAAACAACAACAATAAAACACAACATAATCAAAACTAGGTGAATAAATACTCACGAAGCAACTTTATTGATAATCAGAACTGATTACAAGTGGACTTGATGACACACTCCCAGGGGCCAACTTGGCTCTGATACCAAAATGGGACGGAAGGGTGGAGGGTGTTTGGGAAGAGATGGCTGGATTTTTTGATAGGACTGGTTTCCAACTGTTGGTTTTACACATAGCCAGTTGTGCCTATTTATAGTAATTACAAACGAAATTTACATTTCATTACAACATAATTTCATCTGTGTATACATTTCATTTACTGTCGGCTGGTAAACTGCTGCAGGTGGTGTTATTACTGGATTCCATATGTTTGGCATGACGGTATACGTGTTACGTTTCCGTACAGTTTTGGATATGCATGTTAGTACCAATAGTGGCTATGGTTATCGGATCATTTCGTAGAGCAAGCCGCAATTGTTGACTTTTTCGATGCATAAGTGGTTAACTTCATAGAGAAAGCGGCAATTGTTGACTTTGGATGTACCTTTTTCTTGATTTTTAATTCAAAAAGGCTTGATGTTGCCGATAAGAACTAAAGGAAGCACGTGGTTGCTGCTGTACTTGGATGATGTCATGCATAGTCTTTATGGAGACTGGTGTCATGCATAGTCTTTATGGAGACTGATGATGCTTCCAATGCTTTCAACGTGGGGAATAGTGCTGATAAACAAGCTCAATTTAGTCTATAGAAGATACTTTGTGGAAAATTGTGTGGCTTGATAATATGGATGCGGCTTTATTCTGCTTCAGTTGAGGCTTCAGAATTCCAGTTATTAATCCTCATTTCACCATAGAAGAACTGGATTAATTCTTCACGAGTGGTTTCTAGAATATCAAATGAAATATCTTCATAGGCACTGAGAATTTGATTTAATGCATGATGTCCAGATTTAGAAGGATGCTGTATAACTGTAGTTTGTTCTGCAAGGTCGTCATCAATACAGACTACTCGCCGACCGTCACACCAAACATATCTGTATGTGTTTGCAAATTCGAGATGTCCTCTTAAATTGAGAAATCTTTTATATTGATCAAAGGCTGGATCATAATACTGGAGACGTTCTAAGCTATATTCCCTTGTAGCAACTTCATGAGATTCATACCACTGCGGTGGATAATTAAACAGGAGATGTTCGTGATGTTCGTAATCATTTAAAGAAGGAATGAATTTCTTGCAAATTAAATCTCCTTTTTCCAACTGCAGGACGCTCCATAATTGATAAGGCTGATAAAACCATATTTCAGATGTTTCTCCCAAACTAGATGAAATCGTGATAAGAAGCTGTCTTTTTGTGACTCCAAAACTGCGAAGGGCATGGCGCACGATTGCAGGGAGCTGCTGTATTAATTCAAAATCATCTCTGGATAAAGAAAATCTTTGGACTAAGCCTTGCTCGATATAAGAGATGTCTACTGCATGTGATGGCAGGAACAACTTGGGAAAGCAAATTGCCCAGCTGATATATTGCGCTTTGAACATTAACCGCTCCTTGATCTGACAAGAAAGAGTTTTTTCTCTGATTCTTGCGCAATATCATCTGGAAGGGTTGTGTTAACCTTTTCCAGGAGGTTGATTCTGGATGTTTTTTCATCAGCATAAATAGATAACAGTGCTCTTTGATGGATGTTATGACACATCAGAATTTGGGTTTCTAAATCCTTGATAGGGGTTACAATTTTGGATAATGTTTTTCTAGTATTTTTTCTTTTATTGGAAAGGATAGCACTCCAATGAGCATTGATAAATTCTTGAGAGGTGATGGATAATCCTGGATTGAAAAAAGGAATGATCATTTGCTGGGATGTTGGTCTGGAGGAAGAGCTGGATTCAAGAAGAGGGCCTTTGCTTTTACTAGAGCTTGATGCCATGGTGACAAAGAGAACCAGGATAAGGAGTTGAACTAAAAATCTGGATATGGGATTAAATGGCAAAATTGGTAATGAAGTCATTAGAGAGATAATTTATTTTATTTGAGACTGGATATTTGCTCATTCGAATTCAAAAATTAATTCTTTATTATTTATGACAGTTTTCAGGCCTGTAAAATCAAATTGAAAAGGTTGTAACATTTGTAGAAAAGGATTTCCAAGGATAATATCATTGTTTAAATCCTTTCCTAGAAAGAAATTTGTCTTTATGTATATTTCATTTTTACCGACATAAACATCATTTAATTTGTATTTGATCAGGAGTTTTTTATTAGCCGTGGCTAGATTAAGTTTATTTTTTGTTTTTAGATAATATTTTCTCGGGATTAATCCTTCCCATATGACATTGATATCTGCACCACTATCAAGTAAGCATAGGGTCTTAATAGAGAATTTTTTAATTGAATTGTAACTTGGGTTTTCCATTTTTGAAATGGATTTCTGGATAAAGAATTAATGATAGTTTTAAAACTATCATCAAGGTTTTCTTGATTTTCAATGTCATTATCGTCTTTGTCATTTTCAAATTTTTCATTATTTTCTTGATGAGTTTTTAGTATGTGAAATTCAAGATTCTCAACTCTTTGTTTGAGGTCTTTAAGTTCAATTAAGTTTTGTTTTAAGAAATTTATTTCTTGCCTTTGATTATTAATTTCTTTATACAGGTCTGGAATTGTCAGGTGAGGAGGAACATTTTGTTCCCTTAATCTGTCTAGAACAGTGTTAATACTAAATTGTTCCGGGAGAGTATGTAAGGTAGCTTTTCCTTTTTTATTGCCTTTATTTATGGTCTGGATTTTTTCAAAATATTTATTTTTTACGTCTTGATCTTTAAGATCTTTAAACATTTCTAATACCAATTCTTCTAGGGCAGAGAGCATGTTTAACGATAAAGAAGAAGAAGAGGCAGATTCATACTGAATTTCACTATCAAATATTTTGCAATAACAAGTATCAGAAGAATTGTCTGTATCTGATGTTACTGAGGATCCTTTTAAAATAGTTTTTAATTCCTTTTCGGTTTTAACCTTTAATTGTGGGCAATCAGGGGGCTATATGGCCTTTTTCTTTGCCATTATAGCACTGGATTTCTTTTTGTTTTTTGTTTCTGATAAGAAGAAGATGGTTTTTCCTTTATAAAAGATTTGTTTGTTTCCTTATGAGGATTGCGATGAAAGGATTTTTTATGATATCTTCGTGAGGGCAAATAATATCGTGGTGTTAGAAATTGTTTAGATTTTTTTTTTTGATAATTTCTTTTTAAAGTGTTCTTTTTCTTTTGGCTGGAAGGACTAATTAAAGGTTCCATGCCAAATTGATAACAAAAATCTCCAAGTTCATATTTGCTGATACTTTTTTGATTTTCAATTTGCTGTTTGAGTCTGATTTCATTGCATAATGAAAATCCAACTCTATTAATTTTTTGGATTAAATCACCATATGTATACATAGCATAATTCAAATTTCCATAATTTTCGGATATTAATTCTTCTCTAACTTTTTCTGCAAAAAGTTTAGGAAGACCTGATATAAATTTTTCTTTCCAAAATTCTGAATTGCTTGAATCAATTGTATAAAGTTTTAATAAGAAAACATCTTTATACCAACGAAAATCAGATAATGTTGGGCAGGATAAATTAATTAATTGCGTTTTTAATTTTTCTTCTACATTCATATAATTTCCAACAAAATGTTTAATTATATTGCTAATAAGCATATAGAAGGAATCAGGGATCATTTGTCCTTAAGGAGTAATGATAGGATTTCCGGATGGATCTCGTTTTACTGCATTTAGAATAGCTTGTCTTTCTATATTTGATAAATATTTTTCCCACCAACCATTTAATTGTCCCGTAAATCCGAGGACAACTGCATTTGTTGTATGTTTGTGATCATTACCGGCAGCTATGATTGTAGTAGCATATATCATCATCTGCTGGCATAATTGGATGATTTGATATTCAGATAATCCGTCTACACTCCATTCATATATTGATGAACTTTCAAATATAAGACCATTTAATGTAGCTTGTTCTTCGAATTGAAGATCAACTGGAGTCGGTCGTGGATAATAATTTCTTGTTTTAGCTGTAGTAACAATTGGTTTTTGTCTTTTAAATATTTTATTGAGTTGTAGAGAGTCTTGATGGTTTTGATCATCTTGATGTTCTTCTTGTGAATTTTTTTCAGAATCTATGGCTTCGGAATCGGAGCCAGAATTAGAATTTTTTGAAGTTGAGCCTAAAACATTTATAGGTTTTTCAGCTTTTTGATCTTTATTTTCTTGAAGTTTTCTGTTGCTAAAACTGTGTGATAATTGATTAATGAGTTCATCAGAAAATTTTAAAGGTTTTTTTTCTAACTTTATATCACTTAGGATTTCACCCTGAAAACCTAAAGTTTGTGTCTTAATTACTTTTTGAGAAGAGGACGCTTCATGGATTTTGAAAATAGTTTCTACTTTATCTTCAATTCTATTGGTTTGTTGGCCAATAGTATGAAGGTTGATATTTGTATAATTATTTTGTTCTACAATATGTCATAAATCTGATTTGTAAACAAAGTTAGATTTTCCTTTATCTCCTTGGATTTTTGCAACATCTTTTATGGGTACGGCTGAGGTGTCTTTATAAATAATTTGATGCAAAGGAGGATGGATAGATTCTTCAGTTCTTTGGGGAGAAGAACTGGTCGAAGCTACAATCCATGATGAACTTAATTTTGTTATTATATTTATGGATAAGTCTTCAATACTATATATTTTCTTCATGGCTAATTTAAGCCAATTAAAGAAATAAATATTTATTTCATTGTCACACATATATTTATACCACTTTTCTTTTAAGAAGTCTTTATGTTCTGGAGAAATATGTTTAAAGAAAGCTTTTGTCAAAGGATGAGCAGCTAAATTCTTTTTTAACATTTCTTTATCAATTTCAAACCTTTCAATAATATTTGTATTGAAATCAGCTTCTGAGAGATTGTATGTGTGAGATGGAGAAGCTTGATAAGAAGGATAAACAAGTCCTGTAGGCCTCAAATTTACATGAGGTGGTTCCTGTACGGAAGAAGATCCTACAACAGAAGGAGGATGAGAATGAAACTTTTTAGAAGGTTGATAAACTGTAGGAGTTGTATTTCTAAAATCTATCTGGAAATTTATTTTAACACTTCCATCTTCATGTTCAATTATGTTTTCAATATCTTGATTTTCTTTAGGTTTTTCTGGTTGAGCATTTTCTAAAAGCCATTTACCGGATAAATTAATATCATTCCATTGGATAAGTTTAGGAATATTGACTTTATTTTTTAAATTGGTTTGGAATAAGGTAGTCATACCTCTGGCTTGATTAGAATAGGCTATGCCTGGGACTACTGAATTCATAAGTTTATAATAAACTCTATAAACGAGGGCGAGATTTTGATTATGAGGATTCATATCAAAACCTTTTGTCTAGATGGCTAAAGTGAGGGCTTCATGTGCACCTGGATCTATTAGAGAAACAGAAAAATTTAGAAAACAATTGAGGAAAGTAGGGCCATTAGCCAAACTTGATTCAACCATTCCTATTAATGAATCCCTGAATTTTTTATGTCTTGTATCTTGGACATACATGAGAGCTTCTGTTCTCAGTCCAAGTCTTGTTAAAGGCTTTAGAGCAACTTGCACTAAGCCAAAATGGATATAATTATATGTTTTAGCATATTCTTGTATTTCTTGTGGCTTAATTAAGGAAAGATGCTGAATATTGCTAGTAATAGATTCAGTTCGTTCAATAGTTTTTATTTTATAACTTGATTTTAATTGAAAACTTCCCATTTTATAAACTTCATGTTTTTGAACAGTTGGAATTGTCCAGTCACAAATAATTTGATCTAAATCATCATAGCTAATTTCTTCACTATTTTTAATAGACATGGAAGATAAGGAATTTGATGATGAGGAAGAAGAAAGTACAAGCTTCTTAATAAGCTTAGCCATAATTTGTATTACCGAGTTATTTTAACCAAATCCGCCACGAGTATCTAACGCTTTGAGGATTTACACACCAACAACACGACTCAAAATGCCTTCACACGGCTTAACAACGGCGATAACAATGGCTACCTCTACGCTCCGGGCAGAATATGATTAAAATTTCTCAATAATAACAAACACACAACTAAGTATTAAGACTTTTGACTCTCTTACTTCTGAGTCAGCAATTCCTTAAACAACAACAATAAAACACAACATAATCAAAACTAAGTGAAGAAATACTCACAAAGCAACTTTATTGATAATCAAAACTGATTACAAGTGGACTTGATGACACACTCCCGGGTGCCAACTTGGGTCTGATACCAAAATGGGACGGAAGGGTGGAGGGTGTTTGGGAAGAGATGGCTGGATTTTTTGATAGGACTGGTTTCCAACTGTTGGTTTTACACATAGCCGGATGTGCCTATTTATAGTAATTACAAACTGAATTTACATTTCATTACAACATAATTTCATCTGTGTATACATTTCATTTACTGTGGGCTGGTAGACTGCTGCAGGTGGTATTATTGCTGGATTCCATATGTTTGGCATGACGGTATACGTGTTACGTTTTCGTACAGTTATGGATATGCATGTTAGTACCAATAGTGGCTATGGTTATCGGATCATTTCTTATAGCAAGCCGCAATTGTTGACTTTTTCGTTGCATAGGTGGATAACTTCATAGAGCAAGCCGCAATTGTTGACTTTGGATGTACCTTTTTCTTGATTTTTAATTCAAAGAGGCTTGATGTTGCTGATAAGAACTAAAGGAAGCACGTGGTTGCTGCTGTACTTGGATGATGTCATGCATAGTCTTTATGGAGACTGGTATCATGCATAGTCTTTATGGAGACCGATGATGCTTCCGATGCTTTCAATGTGGGGAATAGTGCTGATAAATAAGCTCAATTTAGTCTGTAGAAGATACTTTGTGGAAAATTGAGTGGCTTGATAATATGGATGCGGCTTTATTCTGCTTCAGTTGAGGCTTCAGAATTCCAGTTATTGTTCCTCATTTCACCATAGAATAACTGGATTAATTCTTTACGAGTGGTTTCTAGAATATCAAACGAAATATCTTCATAGGCACTGAGAATTTGATTTAATGCATGATGTCCAGATTTAGAAGGATGCTGTATAACTGTAGTTTGTTCTGCAAGGTCGTCATCAATACAGACTACTCGCCGACCGTCACACCAAACATATCCGTATGTGTTTGCAAATTCGAGATGTCCTCTTAAATTGAGAAATCTTTGATATTGATCAGAGGCTGGATCATAATACTGGAGACGTTCTAAGCTATATTCCCATGTAGCAACTTCATGAGATTCATACCATTGCGGTGGATAATTAAACAGGAGATGTTCGTGATGTTCGTAATCATTTAAAGAAGGAATGAATTTCTTGCAAATTAAATCCCCTTCTTCCAACTGCATGATGCTCCATAATTGATAAGGCTGATAAAACAGTATTTCAGATCTTTCTCCCAAATTAGATGAAATTGTGATAAGAAGCTATCTTTTTGTGACTCCAAGGCTGCAAAGGGCATGGCGCACGATTGCAGGGAGCTGCTGTATTAATTCAAAATCATCTCTGGATAAAGAAAATCTTTGGACTAAGCCTTGCTCGATATAAGAGATGTCTACTGCATGTGATGGCAGGAACAACTTGGGAAAGCCAGTTGCCCAGCTGATATATTGCGCTATGAACATTAAGCGCTCCTTGATCTGACAGGAAAGAGTTTTTTCTCTGATTCTTGCCACAATATCATCTGGAAGGGTTGTGTTAACCTTTTCCAGGAGGTTGATTCTGGATGTTTTTTCATCAGCATAAATAGATAATAGTGCTCTTTGATGGATGTTATGACACATCAGAATTTGGGTTTCTAAATCCTTGATAGGAGTTACAATTTTGGATAAGGTTTTTCTAGTATTTTTCTTTTATTGGAAAGGATAGCACTCCAATGAGCATTGATAAATTCTTGAGAGGTGATGGATAATCCTGGATTGAAAAAAGGAATGATCATTTGCTGGGATGTTGGTCTGGAGGAAGAGCTGGATTCAAGAAGAGGGCCTTTGCTTTTACTAGAGCTTGATGCCATGGTGACAAAGAGAACCTGGATAAGGAGTTGAACTAAAAATCTGGATATGGGATTAAATGGCAAAATTGGTAATGAAGTCATTAGAGAGATAATTTATTTTATTTGAGACTGGATATTTGCTCATTCGAATTCAAAAATTAATTCTTTATTATGTATGACAGTTTTCAGGCCTGTAGAATCAAATTGAAAAGGTTGTAACATTTGTAGAAAAGGATTTCCAAGGGTAATATCATTGTTCAAATCCTTTCCTAGAAAGAAATTTGTCTTTATGTATATTTCATTTTTACCGACATAAACATCATTTAATTTGTATTTGATCAGGAGTTTTTTATTAGCCATGGCTAGATTAAGTTTATTTTTTGTTTTTAGATAATATTTTCTCAGGATTAATCCTTCCCATATGACATTGATATCTGCGCCACTATCAAGTAAGCATAGGGTCTTAATAGAGATTTTTTTAATTGAATTGTAACTTGGGTTTTCCATTTTTGAAATGGATTTCTGGATAAAGAATTAATGATAGTTTTAAAACTATCATCAAGGTTTTCTTGATTTTCAATGTCATTATCGTCTTTGTCATTTTGAAATTTTTCATTATTTTCTTGATGAGTTTTTAGTATGTGAAATTCAAGATTCTCAACTCTTTGTTTGAGGTCTTTAAGTTCAATTAAGTTTTGTTTTAAGAAATTTATTTCTTGCCTTTGATTATTAATTTCTTTATGTAGGTCTGGAATTATCAGGCGAGGAGGAACATTTTGTTCCCTTAATCTGTCTAGAACAGTTTTAATACTAAATTGTTCAGGGAGAGTATGTAAGGTATTTTTTCCTTTTTTATTGCCTTTATTTATGGTCTGGATTTTTTCAAAATATTTATTTTTTAAGTCTTCATCTTTAAGAGCTTTAAACATTTCTAATACCAATTCTTCTAGGGCAGAGAGCATGTTTAAAGATAAAGAAGAAGAAGAGGCAGATTCATACTGAATTTCACTATCAAATATTTTGCAATGACATGTATCAGAAGAATTGTCTGTATCTGATGTTACTGAGGATCCTTTTAAAATATTTTTTAATTCCTTTTCGGTTTTAACCTTTAATTGTGGGCAATCAGGGGCTATTTGGCCTTTTTCTTTGCAATTATAGCACTGGATTTCTTTTTGTTTTTGTTTCTGATAAGAAGAAGATGGTTTTTCTTTTATAAAAGATTTGTTTGTTTCTTTATGAGGATTGCGATGAAAGGATTTTTTATGATATCTTCGTGAGGGCAGATAATATCGTGGTGTTGCAAATTATTTAGATTATTTTTTTTTTGGTAATTTCTTTTTAAAGTGTTCTTTTTCTTTTGGCTGGAAGGACTAATTAAAGGTTCCATGCCAAATTGATAACAAAAATCTCCAAGTTCATATTTGCTGATACTTTTTTGATTTTCAATTTGCCGTTTGAGTTTGATTTCATTGCATAATGAAAATCCAACTTTATTAATTTTTTGGATTAAATCTCCATATGTATACATAGCATAATTCAAATTTCCATAATTTTCGGATATTAATTCTTCTCTAACTTTTTCTGCAAAAACTTTAGTAAGACCCGATATAAATTTTTCTTTCCAAAATTCTGAATTCCTTGAATCAATTGTATAAAGTTTTAATAAGAAAACATCTTTATACCAATGAAAATTAGATAATGACGGGCAGGATAAATTAATTAATTGAGTTTTTAATTTTTCTTCTACATTCATATAATTTCCAACAAAATGTTTAATTATATTGCTAATAAGCGTATGGACGGAATCAGGGATCATTTGTCCTTGAGGAGTAATGATAGGATTTCCGGATGGATCTCTTTTTACTGCATTTAGAACAGCTTGTCTTTCTATATTTGATAAATATTTTTCCCACCAACCATTTAATTGTCTAGTAAATCAAAGGACAACTGCATTTGCTGTATGTTTGTGATCATTACCGGCAGCTATGATTGTAGAAGCATATATCATCATCTGCTGGCTTAATTGGATGATTTGATATTCAGATAATCCGTCTACACTCCATTCATATATTGATGAGCTTTCAAATTTAACACCATTTAATGTAGATTGTTCTTCGAATTGAAGATCAACTGGAGTCGGTTGTGGATAATAATTTCTTGTTTTAGCTGTAGTAACAATTGGTTTTTGTCTTTTAAATATTTTATTGAGTTGTAGAGAGTCTTGATGGTTTTGATCATCTTGATGTTCTTCTTGCGAATTTTTTTCAGAATCTATGGCTTCGGAATCGGAGCCAGAATTAGAATTTTTTGAAGTTGAGCCTAAAACATTTATAGATTTTTCAGCTTTTTGATCTTTATTTTCTTGAAGTTTTATGTTGGTAAAACTATGTGATAATTGATTAATGAGTTCATCAGAAAATTTTAAAGGTTTCTTTTCTAACTTTGTATCCCTTGGGATTTCACCCTGAAAACCTAAAGTTTGTGTCTTAATTACTTTTTGAGAAGAGGATGCTTCATGGAATTTGAAAATAGTTTTTACTTTATCTTCAATTCTATTGGTTTGTTGGCCAATAGTATGAAGGTTGATATTTGTATAATTATTTTGTTGTACAATATAACATAAATCTGATTTGTAAACAAAGTCAGATTTTCCTTTATCTCCTTAGATTTTTGCAACATCTTTTGCGGGTACAGCTTAGGTGTCTTTATAAATAATTTGATGCAAAGGAGGATGGATAGATTCTTCAGTTCTTTGGGGAGAAGAACTGGTGGAAGCTATAATCCATGATGAACTTAATTTTGTTATCATATTTATGGATAAGTCTTCAATATTATTTCTTTTCTTCGTGGCTAGTTTAATCCAATCAAAGAAATAAGTATTTATTTCATTATCACACATATATTTATACCACTTTTCTTTTAAGAAGTCTTTATGTTCTGGAGAAATATGTTTAAAGAAAGCTTTTGTCAAAGGATGAGCAGCTAAATTCTTTTTTAACATTTCTTTATCAATTTCAAACCTTTCAATAACAGTTATATTGAAATCAGCTTCTGAGGGATTGTATGTATGAGATGGAGAAGCTTGATAAGAAGGATAAACAAGTCCTGTAGGCCTCAAATTTACATGAGGTGGTTCCTGTATGGAAGAAGATCCTACAACAGAAGGAGGATGAGAATGAAACTTTTTAGAGGGTTGATAAACTGTAGGAGTTGTATTTCTAAAATCTGTTTGGAAATTTATTTCAACACTTCCATCATAATAGCTAATTTTTTCACTATTTTTAATAGACATGGAAGATAAGGAATTTGATGGTGAGGAAGAAGAAAGTACAAGCTTCTTAATAAGCTTAGCCATAATTTGTATTACCGAGTTATTTTAACCAAATCCACCCCGAGTATCTAACGCTTTGAGGATTTACACACCAACAACACGCCTTAAAACGCCTTCACACCGCTTAACAACGGCGATAACAATGGCTACCTCTGCGCTCCGGTCGGAATATGATTAAAATTTCTCAAAAATAACAAACACACAACTAAGTATTAAGACTTTTGACTCTCTTACTTCTGAGTCAGCAATTCCTTAAACAACAACAATAAAACACAACATAATCAAAACTAAGTGAAGTAATACTCACAAAGCAACTTTATTGATAAGTAAAACTGATTACAAGTGGACTTGATGACACACTCCCGGGGGCCAACTTGGCTTTAATACCAAAATGGGACGGAAGGGTGGAGGGTGTTTGGGAAGAGATAGCTGGATTTTTTGATAGGACTAGTTTCCAACTGTTGGTTTTACACATAGCCGGATGTGCCTATTTATAGTAATTTACATTTCATTATAACATAATTTCATCTGTGTATACATTTCATTTACTGTGGGCTGGTAAACTGCTGCAGGTGGTGTTATTGCTGGATTCCATATGTTTGGTATGACGGTATACGTGTTACGTTTCCGTACAGTTATGGATATGCATGTTAGTACCAATAGTGGCTATGGTTATCGGATCATTTCATAGAGCAAGCCGCAATTGATGACTTTTTCATTGCATAGGTGGATAACTTCATAGAGCAAGCCGCAATTGTTGACTTTGGATGTACCTTTTTCTTGATTTTTAATTCAAAGAGGCTTGATGTTACCGATAAGAACTAAAGGAAGCACGTGGTTGCTGCTATACTTGGATGATGTCATGCATAGTCTTTATGGAGACTGGTGTCATGCATAGTCCTTATGGAGACCAATGATGCTTCCGATGCGTTCAACGTGAGGAATAGTGCTGATAAACAAGCTCAATTTAGTCTGTAGAAGATACTTTGTGGAAAATTGAGTGGCTTGATAATATGGATGCGGCTTTATTCTGCTTCAGTTGAGGCTTCAGAATTCCAGTTATTATTCCTCATTTCACCATAGAATAACTGGATTAATTCTTCACAAGTGGTTTCTAGAATATCAAACGAAATATCTTCATAGGCACTGAGAATTTGATTTAATGCATGATGTCCAGATTTAAAAGGATGCTGTATAACTGTAGTTTGTTCTGCAAGGTCGTCATCAATACAGACTACTCGCCGACCGTCACACCAAACATATCTGTATGTGTTTGCAAATTCGAGATGTCCTCTTAAATTGAGAAATCTTTGATATTGATCAGAGGCTGGATCATAATACTGGAGACATTCTAAGCTATATTCCCTTGTAGCAACTTCATGAGATTCATACCACTGCGGTGGATAATTAAACAGGAGATGTTCGTGATGTTCGTAATCATTTAAAGAAGGAATGAATTTCTTGCAAATTAAATCTCCTTCTTCCAACTGCATGATGCTTCATAATTGATAAGGCTGATAAAACCGTATTTCAGATCTTTCTCCCAAACTAGATGAAAATGTGATAAGAAGCTGTCTTTTTGTGACTCCAAAACTGCGAAGGGCATGGCGCACGATTGCAGGGAGCTGCTGTATTAATTCAAAATCATCTCTGGATAAAGAAAATCTTTGGACTAAGCCTTGCTCGATATAAGAGATGTCTACTGCATGTGATGGCAGGAACAACTTGGGAAAGCCAGTTGCCCAGCTGATATATTGCGCTATGAACATTAAGCGCTCCTTGATCTGACAGGAAAGAGTTTTTTCTCTGATTCTTGCCACAATATCATCTGGAAGGGTTGTGTTAACCTTTTCCAGGAGGTTGATTCTGGATGTTTTTTCATTAGCATAAATAGATAACAGTGCTCTTTGATGGATGTTATGACACATCAGAATTTGGGTTTCTAAATCCTTGATATGGGTTACAATTTTGGATAAGGTTTTTTTAGTATTTTTTCTTTTATTGGAAAGGATAGCACTCCAATGAGCATTGATAAGTTCTTGAAAGGCGATGGATAATCCTGGATTGAAAAAAGGAATGATCATTTGCTGGGATGTTGGTCTGGAGGAAGAGATGGATTCAAGAAGAAGGGCTTTGCTTTTGCTAGAGCTTGATGCCATGGTGACAAAGAAAACCTAGATAAGGAGTTGAACTAAAAATCTGGATATGGGATTAAATGGCAAAATTGGTAATGAAGTCATTAGAAAGATAATTCATTTTATTTAAGACTAGATATTTGCTTATTCAAATTCAAAAATTAATTCTTTATTATTTATGACAGTTTTCAGGACTGTAGAATCAATTTGAAAAGGTTGTAACATTTGTAGAAAAGGATTTCCAAGGATAATATCATTGTTTAAATCCTTTCCTAGAAAGAAATTTGTCTTTATGTATATTTCATTTTTACTGACATAAACATCATTTAATTTGTATTTGATAAGGAGTTTTTTATTAGCCGTGGCTAGATTAAGTTTATTTTTTGTTTTTAGATAATATTTTCTCAGGATTAATCCTTCCCTTATGACATTGACATCTGCACCACTATCAAGTAAGCATAGGGTCTTAATAGACAAAATTTTTAATTTGAATTGTAACTTGGGTTTTCCATTTTTGAAATGGATTTCTGGATAAGGAATTAATGAAAGTTTTTAAACTATCATCAAGGTTTTCTTGATTTTCAATGTCATTATCGTCTTTGTCATTTTCAATTTTTTCATTATTTTCTTGATGAGTTTTTAGTATGTGAAATTCAAGATTCTCAACTCTTTGTTTGGGGTCTTTAAGTTCAATTAAGTTTTGTTTTAAGAAATTTATTTCTTGCCTTTGATTATTAATTTCTTTATGCAGGTCTGGAATTGTCAGGTGAGGAGGAACATTTTGTTCCCTTAATCATTCTAGAACAGTTTTAATATTAAATTGTTCAGGGAGAGTATGTAAGGTAGCTTTTCCTTTTTTATTGCCTTTATTTATGGTCTGGATTTTTTCAAAATATTTATTTTTTAAGTCTTCATCTTTAAGATCTTTAAACATTTTTAATACCAGTTCTTCTGGGGCAGAGAGCATGTTTAAAGATAAAGAAGAAGAAGAGGCAGTTCATAGAAGAAGAGGCGGTTTCATACTGAATTTCACTATCAAATACTCTGCAATGACATGTATCAGAAGAATTGTCTGTATCTGATGTTACTGAGGATCCTTTTAAAATAGTTTTTAATTCCTTTTCGTTTTAACCTTTAATTGTGGGCAATCAGGGGCTATATGGCCTTTTTCTTTGCAATTATAGCACTGGATTTCTTTTTGTTGTTGTTTCTGATAAGAAGAAGATGGCTTTTTTTTTTATAAAAGATTTGTTTGTTTCTTTATGAGGATTGCGATGAAAGGATTTTTTATGATATCTTCGTGAGGGCAGATAATATCGTGGTGTTGCAAATTGTTTAGATTATTTTTTTTTTGGTAATTTCTTTTTAAAGTGTTCTTTTTCTTTTGGCTGGAAGGACTAATTAAAGGTTCCATGCCAAATTGATAACAAAAATCTCCAAGTTCATATTTGCTGATACTTTTTTGATTTTCAATTTGCCGTTTGAGTTTGATTTCATTGCATAATGAAAATCCAACTTTATTAATTTTTTGGATTAAATCTCCATATGTATACATAGCATAATTCAAATTTCCATAATTTTTGGATATTAATTCTTCTCTAACTTTTTCTGTAAAAAGTTTAGGAATACCTGATATAAATTTTTCTTTCCAAAATTCTGAATTGCTTGAATCAATTGAATAAAGTTTTGATAAGAAAACATCTTTCTACCAATGAAAATCAGATAATGTTGGGCAGGATAAATTAATTAATTGCGTTTTTAATTTTTCTTCTACATTCATATAATTTCCAACAAAATGTTTAATTATATTGCTAATAAGCATATAGACGGAATCAGGGATCATTTGTCCTTGAGGAGTAATGATAGGATTTCTGGATGGATTTCTTTTTACTATATTTAGAATAGCTTGTCTTTCTATATTTGATAAATATTTTTCCCACCAACCATTTAATTGTCCCGTAAATCCAAGGACAACTGCATTTGCTGCATGTTTGTGATCATTACCGGCAGCTATGATTGTAGAAGCATATATCATCATCTACTGGCATAATTGGATGATTTGATATTCAGGTAATCCGTCTACACTCCATTCATATATTGATGAGCTTTCAAATTTAAAACCATTTAATGTAGCTTGTTCTTCGAATTGAAGATCAACTGGAGTCGGTCGTGGATAATAATTTCTTGTTTTAGCTATAGTAACAATTGGTTTTTGTCTTTTAAATATTTTATTGAGTTGTAGAGAGTCTTGATGGTTTTGATCATCTTGATGTTCTTCTTGCAAATTTTTTCAGAATCTATGGCTTCGGAATCGGAGCCAGAATTAGAATTTTTTGAAGTTGAGCCTAAAACATTTATAGATTTTTCAACTTTTTGATCTTTATTTTCTTGAAGTTTTATGTTGGTAAAACTGTGTGATAATTGATTAATGAGTTCATCAGAAAATTTTAAAGGTTTCTTTTCTAACTTTATATCCCTTAGGATTTCACCCTGAAAACCTAAAGTTTGTGTCTTAATTACTTTTTGAGAAGAGGATGCTTCATGGAATTTGAAAATAGTTTCTACTTTATCTTCAATTCTATTGGTTTGTTGGCCAATAGTATGAAGGTTGATATTTGTATAATTATTTTGTTCTACAATATGACATAAATCTAATTTGTAAACAAAGTCAGATTTTCCTTTATCTCCTTAGATTTTTGCAACATCTTTTATGGGTATGGCTGAGGTGTCTTTATAAATAATTTGATGCAAAGGAGGATGGATAGATTCTTCAGTTCTTTTGGGAGAAGAACTGGTGGAAGCTATAATCATGATGAACTTAATTTTGTTATCATATTTATGGATAAGTCTTCAATATTATATCTTTTCTTCATGGCTAGTTTAAGCCAATCAAAGAAATAAATATTTATTTCATTATCACACATATATTTATACCACTTTTCTTTTAAGAAGTCTTTATGTTCTGGAGAAATATGTTTAAAGAAAGCTTTTGTCAAAGGATGAGCAGCTAAATTCTTTTTTAACATTTCTTTATCAATTTATATTGAAATCGGATTCTGAAGGATTGTATATATGAGATGGAGAAGCTTGATAAGAAGGATAAACAAGTCCTGTAGGCCTAAAATTTACATGAGGTGGTTCCTATATGGAAGAAGATCTTACAACAGAAGGAGGATGAGAATGAAACTTTTTAGAGGGTTGATAAACTGTAGGAGTTGTATTTCTAAAATCTGTTTGGAAATTTATTTCAACACTTCCATCTTCATGTTCAATTATGTTTTCAATATCTTGATTTTCTTTAGGTTTTTCTAGTTGAGCATTTTCTAAAAGCCATTTACCGGATAAATTAATATCATTCCATTGGATAAGTTTAGGAATATTGACTTTATTTTTTAAATTGGTTTGGAATAAGGTAGTCATACCTCTTGCTTGATTAGAATAGGCTATGCCTAGGACTACTAAATTCATAAGTTTATAATAAACTCTATGAACGAGGGCGAGATTTTGATTATGAGGATTCATATTAAAACCTTTTGTCTGGATAGCTAAAGTGAGGGCTTCATGTGCACCTATATCTATAAGAGAAACAGAAAAATTTGGAAAACAGTTGAAGAAAGTAGGGCCATTAGCCAAACTTGATTCAACCATTCCTATTAATGAATCCCTGAATTTTTTATGTCTTGTATCTTGGACATACATGAGAGCTTCTGTTCTCAGTCCAAGTCTTGTTAGAGGCTTTAGAGCAACTTGCACTAAGCCAAAATGGATATAATTATATGTTTTAGCATATTCTTGTATTTCTTGTGGCTTAATTAAAGAAAGATGCTGAATATTGCGAGTAATGGATTCAGTTCGTTCAATAGTTTTTATTTTATAACTTGATTTTAATTGAAAACTTCCCATTTTATAAACTTCATGTTTTTGAACAGTTGGAATTGTCCAGTCACAAATAATTTGATCTAAATCATCATAGCTAATTTCTTCACTATTTTTAATAGACATGGAAGATAAGGAATTTGATGATGAGGAAGAAGAAAGTACAATCTTCTTAATAAGCTTAGCCATAATTTGTATTCCCGAGTTATTTTAACCAAATCCACTACAAGTATCTAACGCTTTGAGGATTTACACACCAACAACACGCCTTAAAATAAAATGCCTTCACACGGCTTAACAACGGTGATAACCATGGCTACCTTTGCGCTCCGGGCGGAATATGAATGGAGTGTAGACGAATTATCTGAATAACAAATCATCCAATTATGCCAGCAGATGATGATATATGCTTATACAACCATAGCTGCCGGTAATGATCACAAACATGCAGCAAATGCAGTTGTCCTTGGATTTACGGGACAATTAAATGGTTGGTGGGAAAAATATTTATCAAATATAGAAAGACAAGCTATTCTAAATGCAGTAAAAAGAGATCCATCCGGAAATCCTATCATTACTCCTCAAGGACAAATGATCCCTGATTCCGTCTATATGCTTATTAGCAATATAATTAAACATTTTGATGGAAATTATATGAATGTAGAAGAAAAATTAAAAACTCAATTAATTAATTTATCATGCCCAACATTATCTGATTTTCGTTGGTATAAAGATGTTTTCTTATCAAAACTTTATACAATTGATTCAAGTAATTCAGAATTTTGGAAATAAAAATTTATATCAGGTTTTCCTAAACTTTTTGCAGAAAAAGTTAGAGAAGAATTAATATCCGAAAATTATGGAAATTTGAATTATGCTATGTATACATATGGTGATTTAATCCAAAAAATTAATAAAGTTGGATTTTCATTATGCAATGAAATCAAACTCAAACGGGAAATTGAAAATCAAAAAAGTATCAGCAAATATGAACTTGGAGATTTTTGTTATCAATTTGGCATGGAACCTTTAATTAGTCCTTCCAGCCAAAAGAAAAAGAACACTTTAAAAAGAAATTACCAAAAAAGAAAATCTAAACAATTTGTAAAACCACGATATTATCTGCCCTCACGAAGATATCATAAAAAATCCTTTCATCGCAATCCTCATAAAGAAACAAACAAATCTTTTATAAAAGAAAAACCATCTTCTTCTTATCAGAAACAAAAACAAAAAGAAATCCAGTGCTATAATTGCAAAGAAAAGGCCATATAGCCCCTGATTGCCCACAATTAAAGGTTAAAACCGAAAAGGAATTAAAAACTATTTTAAAAGGATCCTCAGTAACATCAGATACAGCCAATTCTTCTGATATATGTCATTGCAAAATATTTGATAGTGAAATTCAGTATGAATCTGCCTCTTCTTTTTCTTTATCTTTAAACATGCTCTCTGCCCTAGAAGAATTGGTATTAGAAATGTTTAAAGATCTTAAAGATGAAGACTTAAAAATTAAATATTTTGAAAAAATCCAGACCATAAATAAAGGCAATAAAAAAGGAAAAGCTACTTTACATACTCTCCCTGAACAATTTAGTATTAAAACTGTTCTAGAAAGATTAAGGGAACAAAATGTTCCTCCTCACCTGACAATTCCAGACCTGCATAAAGAAATTAATAATCAAAGGCAAGAAATAAATTTCTTAAAACAAAACTTAATTGAACTTCAAGACCTCAAACAAAGAGTTGAGAATCTTGAATTTCACATACTAAAAACACATCAAGAAAATAATGAAAAATTTGAAAATGACAAAGACGATAATGACATTGAAAATCAAGAAAACCTTGATGATAGTTTAAAAACTTTCATTAATTCGTTATCCAGAAATCCATTTCAAAAATGGAAAACCCAAGTTAAAATTCAGATTAAAAAATTCTGTATTAAGACCCTATGCTTACTTGATAGTGGTGTAGATGTCAATGTCATAAGGGAAGGATTAATCCCGAGAAAATATTATCTAAAAACAAAAAATAAACTTAATCTAGCCACGGCTAATGAAAAACTCCTGATCAAATACAAATTAAATGATGTTTATGTCGGTAAAAATGAAATATACATAAAGACAAATTTCTTTCTAGGAAAGGATTTAAACAATGATGTTATCCTTGGAAATCCTTTTCTACAAATGTTACAACCTTTTCAAATTGATTCTATAGGCCTGAAAACTGTCATAAATAATAAAGAATTAATTTTTGAATTCGAATAAGCAAATATCCAGTCTCAAATAAAATAAATTATCTCTCTAATGACTTCATTACCAATTTTGCCATTTAATCCCATATCCAGATTTTTAGTTCAACTCCTTATCCAGGTTCTCTTTGTCACCATGGCATCAAGCTCTAGCAAAAGCAAAGCCCCTCTTCTTGAATCCAGCTCTTCCTCCAGACCAACTTCCCAGCAAATGATCATTCCTTTTTTCAATCCAAGATTATCCATCACCCCTCAAGAACATATCAATGCTCATTGGAGTGCTATCCTTTCCAATAAAAGAAAAAAAATACAGGAAAAACCTTATCGAAAATTGTAACCCATATCAAGGATTTAGAAACCCAAATTCTAATGTGTCACAACATCCATCAAAGAGCACTGTTATCCATTTATGCTGATGAAAAGACATTTATGCTGATGAAAAAACATCCAGAATCAACCTCCTGAAAAAGGTTAAAACAACCCTTCCAGATGATATTGCGGTAAGAATCAGAGAAAAAACTCTTTCTTGTCAGATCAAGGAGCGCTTAATGTTCAAAGCACAATATATCAACTGGGCAACTGGTTTTCCCAAGTTGTTCCTGCCATCACATGTAGTAGACATCTCTTATATCGAGCAAGGCTTAGTCCAAAGGTTTTCTTTATCCAGAGATGATTTTGAATTAATACAGCAGCTCCCTGCAATCCTGCGCCATGCCCTTCACAGTCTTGGAGTCACAAAAAGACAACTTCTTATCACAATTTCATCAAGTTTGGGAGAAAGATCTGAAATACGGTTTTATCAGCCTTATCAATTATGGAGCATCATGCAGTTTGAAGAAGGAGATTTAATTTGCAAGAAATGCAGTTCTTCTTTATATAATCACGAACATCTTCTTTTTAATTATCCACCTCAATGGTATGAAGCTCATGAAGTTGCGACAAGAGCATATAGCCTAGAGCGTCTCCAGCAATATGATCCAGCCTCTGATCAGTATCAAAGATTTCTTAATTTAAGAGGACATCTTGAATTTACAAGCACATATAGATATGTTTGGTGTGACGGTCGGCGAGTAGTTTGCATTGTTGACGACCTTGCAGAACAAACTACAGTTATACAGCATCCTTCTAAATCTGGACATCATGCATTAAATCAAATCCTCAATGCCTATGAAGATATTTTTTTTGATATTCTAGAGAACACTCATGAAGAATTAATCCAGTTATTCCATGGTGAAATGTGGAATAATAACTGGGATTATGAAGCCTCAAATGAAGCAGAATAAAGCCGCATCCATATTATCAAGCCACTCAATTTTCCACAAAGTATCATATACAAAAAGCATTGGAAGCATCACCAAAAGAGCAGCCTCTAGAAAGAATATGACATGACATCATGACATCATCCAAGTACCACCTAGTGGATTTGGTTCTTATCGGCAACTTCTCCTACGGACCTCATAAAGCATTGAATATTCAAAAACAAGTACTCCCTGGTCAACAAAAAGGGCTACAGCCAACATCAAAAGCTTCTTTTGCATAAAATAAAGAGTAAAGTACTTTAAAGCTACAAAAAGTACAAGATATGAGATAAAATTATCAAGTATGAAGACAAAAAACATTTCATCACCGATGCAATCACATAAACACGTGTCAAAGGCTTCTAAAGTTATACTTCAAGATAGGACCACGTTTATTACCATGGAGATTCTACAGCAGACAAGAAGATTCACGCAAGCAGCCTTACAGTATCGAACATTAAATTCAGCATGAGCATGAATAGTAAATGAAATGTAAATGCGAGTAAAATCCAGTTGCAATGAAATGTAAATGCAGTTTGTAATTACTATAAATAGGCACATCCGGCTATGTGTAAAACCAACAATTGGAAACCAGTCCTATCAAAAAATCCAGCCATCTCTTCCCAAACACCCTCCGCCCTTCCGTCCCATTTTGGTATCAGAGCCAAGTTGGCCCCCGGGAGTGTGTCATCAAGTCCACTTGTAATCAGTTTTGATTATCAATAAAGTTGCTTTGTGAGTATTTCTTCACTTAGTTTTGATTATGTTGTGTTTTATTGTTGTTGTTTAAGGAATTGCTGACTCAGAAGTAAGAGACTCAAAAGTCTTAATACTTCGTTGTGTGTCTGTTATTATTGAGAAATTTTAATCATATTCCGCCCGGAGTGTAGAGGTAGCCATTGTTATCGCCGTTGTTAAGCCGTGTGAAGGCGTGTTGTTGGTGTGTAAATCCTCAAAGCGTTAGATACTCATGGTAGATTTGGTTAAAATAACTCGGTAATACAAATTATGGCTAAGCTTATTAAGAAGCTTGTACTTTCTTCTTCCTCATCATCAAATTCCTTATCTTCCATGTCTATTAAAAATAGTGAAGAAATTAGCTATGATGATTTAGATCAAATTATTTGCACTGGATAATTCCAACTGTTCAAAAACATGAAGTTTATAAAATGGGAAGTTTTCAATTAAAATCAAGTTATAAAATAAAAACTATTGAACGAACTGAATCCATTACTAGTAATATTCAGCATCTTTCTTTAATTAAGCCACAAGAAATACAAGAATATGCTAAAACATATAATTATATCCATTTTGGCTTAGTGCAGGTTGCTCTAAAGCCTCTAACAAGACTTGGACTGAGAACAGAAACTCTCATGTATGTCCAAGATACAAGACATAAAAAATTCAGTGATTCATTAATAGGAATGGTTGAATCAAGGTTGGCTAATGGCCCTACTTTCTTCAACTGTTTTCCAAATTTTTCTGTTTCTCTTACAGATCTAGGTGCACATGAAGCCCTCACTTTAGCTATCCAGACAAAAGGTTTTCATTTGAATCCTCATAATCAAAATCTCGCCTCGTTTATAGAGTTTATTATTTACTTATGAATTCAGTAGTCCCAGGCATAGCCTATTCTAATCAAGCCAGAGGTATGACTACCTTATTCCAAACCAATTTAAAAAATAAAGTCAATATTCCTAATGTTGGATTTTCATTGTGTAATGAAATCAAACTCAAACGGCAAATTGAAAATCAAAAAAGTATCAGCAAATATGAACTTGGAGACTTTTGTTATCAATTTGGCATGGAGCCATTAATTAGTCCTTCGAGCCAAAAGAAAAAGAGCAATTTAAAAAGAAATTACCAACAAAGAAAATCTAAACAATTTGCAACACTACGATATTATATGCCCTCACGAAGTTATCTTAAAAAATCCATTCATCGCAATCCTTATAAAGATACAAACAAATCTTTTATAAAAGAAACCATCTTCTTCTTACCATTAACAAAAACAAAAAGAAATACAGTGCTATAATTGCAAAGAAAAAGGCCATATAGCCCCTGATTGCCCACAATTAAAGGTTAAAACCGAAAAGGAATTAAAAACTACTTTAAAAGGATCCTCAGTAACATCAGATACAGACAATTCTTCTAATACATGTCATTGCAAAATATTTGATAGTGAAATTCAGTATGAATCTGCCTCTTCTTCTTTATCTTTAAACATGCTCTCTGCCCCAGAAGAATTGGTATTAGAAATGTTTAAAGATCTTAAAGATGAAGACTTAAAAAATAAATATTTTGAAAAAATCCAAACCATAAATAAAGGCAATAAAAAAGGAAAAGCTACAACATATACTTTACCTGAACAATTTAGTAGTAAAACTGTACTAGACAGATTACGAGAACAAAATGTTCCTCCTCACCTGACAATTCCTGACCTTCATAAAGAAATTAATAATCAAAGGCAAGAAATAAATTTCTTAAAACAAAACTTAATTGAACTTCAAGACCTCAAACAAAGAGTTGAGAATCTTGAATTTCATATACTAAAAACTTATCAAGAAAATAATGGAAAAATTGAAAATGACGAAGACTATAATGACATTGAAAATCAAGAAAACTTTGGCGATAGTTTAAAAATTTTCATAAATTCTTTATCCAGAAATCTATTTCAAAAATGGAAAACCCAAGTCACAATTCAGATCAAAAAATTCTCTATTAAGACCCTATGCTTACTTGATAGTGGCGCAGATGTCAATGTCATAAGGGAAGGATTAATCCCGAGAAAATATTATCCAAAAACAAAAAATAAACTCAATCTAGCTACGGCTAATAAAGAACTCCTTATCAAATACAAATTAAATGATGTTTATGTCTGTAAAAATGAAATACACATAAGGACAAATTTCTTTCTAGGAAAGGATTTAAACAATGATGTTATCCTTGGAAATCCTTTTCTACAAATGTTACAGCCTTTTCAAATTGATTCATAGGCCTTAAAACTATCATAAATAATAAAGAATTAATTTTTGAATTTGAATAATTAAATCCAGTCTCAAATAAAATCAATCATCCCTCTGATGACTTCATTTCAAATATTGCCATGTAATCCAGATTTCAGTTTTAAGTTCACATTCTTCTCCAGGGTTCCTTTGTCATTATGGCATCAAGTTCTAGCAAAAACAAAGCCCCTCTTCTTGAATCCAGCTCTTCCTCCAGACCAACATCCCAACAAATGACCATTCCTTTTTTCAATCCAGGAGTATCCATCACCTCTCAAAAACTTATCAATGCTCATTGGAGTGCTCAAGTTTGGGGGAAAGATCTGAAATACGGTTTCATCAACCTTATCAATTTTGGAGCATCATGCAGTTTGAAAAAGGACATCATCAGACCATTTTGATACCAAAATGGGACGGAAGGGTGGAGGGTGTATGGGAAGAGATGGATGGACTGAATTTTTGGACTGGTTTCCAACTGTTGCCCGTGCAAGAGGCTGCATAGGCCTATTTATAGTAATTACAAACTAAATTTACATTTCATTACAAGTGTCTGTCATCCAGATTTTCATTTCATTTGCTGTATATCCGTAAATGCTGCAGGTGGTGCTGGCACTGGATTTGATCTGTCTGACAAAAGTTTCACTGTATTGAAGCATGCGGCATACGTGTCGTGGAGTATGTACTTTACAAATCCCAGTAAAAGAGGTGATCTAAATGCTTTATGTAGGATAGCCTAGGTGTAGGCTTTAACTTTTGCTCATTATTTAATGCAAAGAACTTTTATATGTGATAAGCTTTAGCTTTAGCCGTTTTCTTTGACTTTGTTGTACTTGTTTCTTGAATTTTTAATTCAAAGAGGCTTGATGCAGTCCGGATGAAAAGTGCCGATAAGTCCCAAAGCAACACATGGTTGCTTTTGCCAGCATCACGTGGCCGTGGTCGCGGGTACGGGAACTTTGCTTGATAGGGATGCATTTAACACGTATTCTTCTGGATGACTATTGGAGATCTACATAAGTGCATCAAGATACTTTGTGGAAAATTGATTGGCATTGAATTGCATACGTCTGGAGGAAAGGAAGCTTTATTCTTGTAAGGATGCTATCATCTCTGCCGTATTTTCTGCTTCATCATTCCAATTATTATTTCGTATTTCACCATGAAATAACTGGATTAATTCTTCACGAGATTTTTCTGAAATGTCAAAAGAAATATCTTCATAGGCATTAAGGATTTGATTTAATGCATGATGTCCAGATTTAGAAGGATGATGTATAATTGTAGTTTATTCTGCAAGGTCGTCAGCAATATAGTCTACTCGCCGACTGTCACACCAAACCTATCTATATGTGCTTGCAAATTCGAGATGTCCTCTTAAATTGAGAAATCTTTGATATTGATCAGAGGCTGGATCATAATGCTGGAGACGTTCTAAGCTATATTCCCTTGTAGCAACTTCATGAGATTCATACCACTGCGGTGGATAATTAAACAGGAGATGTTCGTAATCATTTAAAGAAGGAATGAATTTTTTGCAAATTAAATCTCCTTCTTCAAAATTCATGATACTCCATAATTGATAAGGTTGATAAAACCGTATTTCAGATCTTTCTCCCAAACTTGATGAAATTGTGATAAGAAGCTATCTGTTTGTGACTCCAAGGCTGCGAAGGGGATGGCACACAATTGCAGGGAGCTGCTGTATTAATTCAAAATCATCTCTAGATAAAGAAAATCTTTGGACTAGGCCTTGCTCGATATAAGAGATGTCTACTGCATGTGATGGTAAGAACAACTTGGGAAAACCAGTTGCCCAGTTGATAAATTGAGCTTTGAGCATTAAGCGCTCCTTTATTTGACAAGAAAGAGTTTTTTCTCTTATTCTTGCAGCAATATCATCTGGAAGGGTTGTGTTAACCTTTTCCAGGAGGTTGATTCTGGATGTTTTTTCATCAGCATAAGCAGATAACAGTGCTGTTTGATGAATGTTATGACACATTAGAATTTGGGTTTCTAAATCCTTGATATGGGTTACAATTTTGGATAAGGTTTTTCTAGTATTTTTTCTTTTATTGGAAAAGATAGCACTCCAATGAGCATTGATAAGTTCTTAAGAGGTGATGGATACTCCTGGATTGAAAAAAGGAATGGTCATTTGTTGGGATGTTGGTCTGGAGGAAGAGCTGAATTCAAAAAGAGGGGCTTTGCTTTTGCTAGAACTTGATAACATAATGACAAAGGAACCCTGGAGAAGAATGTGAACTTAAAATTGAAAATCCGGATTACATAGCAAAATTTGAAATAAAGTCATCAGAGAGATAATTTGTTTTATTTGAGACTGGATATTTGATTATTCGAATTCAAAAATTAATTCTTTATTATTTATGACAGTTTTAAGGCCTGTTGAATCAATTTGAAAAGGCTGTAAAATTTATAGAAAAGGATTTCCAAGGATAACATCATTGTTTAAATCCTTTCCTAGAAAGAAATTTGTCTTTTTGTGTATTTCGTTTTTACAGACATAAACATCATTTAATTTGTATTTGATAAGGAGTTTTGTATTAGCCGTAGCTAGATTGAGTTTATTTTTTGTTTTTAGATAATATTTTCTCGGGATTAATCCTTCCCTTATGACATTGACATCTGCGCCACTATCAAGTAAGCACAGGGTCATAATAGAGAATTTTTTGATCTGAATTGTGACTTGGGTTTTCCATTTTTGAAATGGATTTCTGGATAAACAATATATGAAAATTTTCAAACTGTCATCAAAGTTTTCTTGATTTTCAATGTCATTATAGTCTTCGTCATTTTCAATTTTTCCATTATTTTCTTGATAAGTTTTTAGTATGTGAAATTCAAGATTCTCAACTCTTTATTTGAGGTCTTGAAGTTCAATTAAGTTTTGTTTTACAAAATTTATTTCTTGCCTTTGATTATTAATTTCTTTATGAAGGTATGGAATTGTCAGGTGAGGAGGAACATTTTGTTCTCGTAATCTGTCGAGTACAGTTTTAATGCTAAATTGTTCAGGGAGAGTATATATGGTAGCTTTTCCTTTTTTATTGCCTTTATTTATGGTCTGGATTTTTTCAGAATATTTACTTTTTAAGTCTTCATCTTTAAGATCTTTAAACATTTCTAATATCAATTCTTTTAGGGCAGAGAGCATGCTTAAGGATAAAGAGGAAGAGGCAGATTCATACTGAATTTCACTATCAAAGATTATGCAATGACATGTATCAAAAGAATTGTCTGTATCTGATGTTACTGAGGATCTTTTTAACATAGTTTTTAATTCTTTTTCGCTTTTAACCTTTAATTGTGGGCAATCAGGGGCTATATGGCCTTTTTCTTTGCAATTATAGCACTGTATTTCTTTTTGTTTTTGTTTATGGTAAGAAGAAGATGGTTTTCTTTTGTAAAAGATTTGTTTGTTTCTTTATAAGGATTGCGATGAAAGGATTTTTTATGATATCTTCGTGAGGGCATATAATATCTTGGTGTTACAAATTGTTTAGATTTTCTTTGTTGGTAATTTCTTTTTAAATTATTCTTTTTCTTTTGGCTCGAAGGACTAATTAATGGCTCCATTCCAAATTGATAACAGAAATCACCAAGTTCATATTTACTGATTCTTTTTTTATTTTCAATTTGCCGTTTGAGTTTGATTTCATTACACAATGAAAATCCTACTTCATTAATTTTTTGGAATAAATCTCCATATGTATACATAGCATAATTCAAATTTCCATAATTTTCGGATATTAATTCTTCTCTAACCTTTTCTGCAAAAAGTTTAGGAAGACCTGATATAAATTTTTCTTTCTAGAATTCTGAATTGCTTGAATCAATTGTATAAAGTTTTGATAAGAAAATGTCTTTATACCAACGAAAATCAGATAATGTTGGGCATAATAAACTAATTAATTGAGTTTTTAATTTTTCTTCTACATTCATATAATCTCCAACAAAATGTTTAATTATATTGCTAATAAGCATATAAACGGAATCAAGGATCATTTGTCCTTGAGGGGTAATGATAGGATTTCCGGATGGATCTCTTTTTACTGCATTTAGAATAGCTTGTCTTTCTATGTCTGATAAATATTTTTCCCACCAGCCATTTAATTGTCTAGTAAATCAAAGGACAACTGCATTTGCTGCATGTTTGTGATCATTACTGGCAGCTATGATAGTAGAAGCATATATCATCATTTGTTGGCATACTTGGATGATTTGATATTCAGATAATCCGTCTACACTCCATTCATATATTGATGAGCTTTCAAATTTTAGACCATTTAAAGTAGCTTGTTCTTCGAATTGAAGATCAATTGGAGTTGGTCGTGGATAATAATTTTTAGTTTTAGCTGTAGTAACAATTGGTTTTTATCTTTTAAATATTTTATTGAGTTGAAGAGATTCTTGATGGTTTTGAGCATCTTGATGTTCCTCTTGAGAATTTTCTTCAGAATCTATGGCTTCGGAATCGGAGCCAGAATTAGAGATTTTGGAAGTTGAGCCTAAAACATTTATAGATTTTTCAGCTTTTTGATCTTTATTTTCTTGAAGTTTTATGTTAGTAAAACTGTGTGATAGTTGATTAATGAGTTCATCAGAAAATTTTGAAGGTTTCTTTTCTAACTTTATATCCCTTAGGATTTCACCCTGAAGACCTAAAGTTTGTGTCTTAATTACTTTTTGAGAAGAGGATGCTTCATGGATTTTGAAAATAGATTCTACTTTATCTCCAATTCTATTGGTTTGTTGACCAATAGTATGAAGGTTGTTATTTGTATAATTATTTTGTTCTAGAACATGACATAAGTCTGATTTGTAAACAAAGTCAGATTTTCCTTTATCTCCTTCGATTTTTTCAACATCTTTTATGGGTACGGCTGAGGTGTCTTTATAACTAATTTGATGTAGGGGTGGATGTATAGATTCTTCAGTTCTTTGGGGAGAAGAATTGGTTGAAGTTATAATCCATGATGCACTTAATTTTGTTATCATATTTATGGATAAATCTTCAATATTATATCTTTTCTTCGTGGCTAATTTAAGCCAATCAAAGAAATAAATGTTTCTTTCATTATCACACATATATTTATACCACTTTTCTTTTAAGAAGTCTTTATGTTCTTGAGAAATATTTTTAAAGAAAGCTTTTGTCAAAGGATGAGCGGCTAAATTCTTTTTTAACATTTCTTTATCAATTTCAAAACTTTCAATAACATTTATATTGAAATCAGCTTCTGAGGGATTGTATGTATGAGATGGAGAAGCTTGATAAGAAGGATAAACAAGTCCTGTAGGCCTCAAATTTATATGAGGTGGTTCCTGTATGGAAGCTCCAACAACAGAAGGAGGATGAGAATAAGACTTTTTAGAGGGTTGATAAACGGTAGGAGTTGTATTTCGAAAATCTGTTTGGAAATTTATTTCAACGCTTCCATCTTCATGTTCAATTATGTTTTCAATGTCTTGATTTTCTTTAGGTTTTTCTGGTTGAGCATTTTTTAAAAGCCATTTACCGAATAAATTAATATCATTCCATTGGATGAGTTTGGGAATATTAACTTTATTTTTTAAACTGGTTTGGAATAAGGTAGTCATACCTTGATTTGAATAGGCTATGCCTGGAACAACTGAATTCATAAGTTTATAATAAACTCTATAAACGAGGGCGAGATTTTGATTATGAGGATTCATATCAAAACCTTTTGTCTGGATGGCTAAAGTGAGGGCTTCATGTGTACCTGGATCTGTAAGAAAAATAGAGAAATTGGGAAAACAGTTGAAGAAAGTAGGGCCATTAGCCAAACTTGATTCAACCATTCCTATTAATGAATCACTGAATTTTTTATGTCTTGTATCTTGGACATACATGAGAGCTTCTGTTCTCAGTCCAAGTCTTGTTAGAGGCTTTAGAGCAACTTGCACCAAGCCAAAATGGATATAATTATATATTTTAGCATATTCTTGTATTTCTTGGGGCTTAATTAAAGAAAGATGCTGAATATGGCTAGTAATGGATTCAGTTCGTTCAATAGTGTTTATTTTATAACTTGATTTTAGTTGAAAACTTCTCATTTTATAAACTTCATGTTTTTGAACAGTTGGAATTGCCCAGTCACAAATAACTTGATCTAAATCATCATAGCTAATTTCTTCACTATTTTTAATAGACATGGAAGATAAGGAATTTGATGATGAGGAAGAAGAAAGTACAAGCTTCTTAATAAGCTTAGCCATAATTTGTATTACCGAGTTATTTTAACCAAATGCACCACGAGTATCTAAAGCTTTAAGGATTTACACACCAACACCACGCCTTAAAACGCCTTCACATGGCTTAACAATGGTGATAACAATGGCTACCTCTGCGCTCCAAGCGGAATATGATTAAAATTTCTCAATAATAACAAACACACAACTAAGTATTAAGACTTTTGACTCTCTTACTTCTGAATCAGCAATTCCTTGAACAGCAACAGTAAAACATAACATAACAAAAATAAGTGAAGAAATACTCACAAAGCAACTGTATTGATAACAATAAAGACTGATTACAAGTGGACTTGATGACACACTCTCGGGGGCCAACTTGGCTCAGATACCAAAATGGGATGGAAGGGTGGAAGGTGTATGGGAAAAGAGGATGGACTGGATTTTTCGTTAGGACTGGTTTCCAACTATTGGATTTACACATAGCCGGATGTGTCTATTTATAGTAACTCTAAACTGAATTTACATTTCATTTCACTTGGATTGCTTTTACATTTACATTTCATTTGCTATTCATGCTCACGCTGAATTTAATGTTCAATACTGTAGGGCTGCTTGCATGATTCTCCTTGTCTGCTGTAGAATATCCATGGTACTGCATGTGGCACGATCTTGAAGTATATCATTACAAGCTTTCGACACGTGTTTTCGTGTTAGCATCGGAGATGAAATGTTTTTGTCTTCATACTTGATAATTGTCCCATATCTTGTACTTTCTTCAGCTTTTACTTTTATTTTATACAAAAGGAGCTTTTGATGTTAGCTTTAGCCACTTTTATTGGCTTTTGGGTATTTGTTTTTTAATGACTTCTGAAGTCGGGATGAAAAGTGCCGATAAGTCCCAAGGCAACACGTGGTTGCTCTTGCCAGCATCACGTGGCCTTCGTCTCGGGCACGGGACCTTGCTTAATAAGGATGCATTAAACAACTATTCTTCAGGATGACTGTTGGAGATCTTCATAACTGCACTAAGATACTTTGTGGAAAATTGAGTGGCATTGGACTGCATATGCCTGGAGGAAAAGAAGCTTTATTCTTACAAGGATGCTGTCATCTCTGCATCAATTTCTGCTTCATTATTCCAATTATTATTTCGTATTTCACCATGAAATAATTTGATTAATTCTTCACGAGAGTTTTCTGAAATGTCAAAAGAAATATCTTCATAGGCATTGAGGATTTGATTTAATTTATTATGTCCAGATTTAGACGGATGCTGTATAACTGTAGTTTGTTCTGCAAGGTCGTCAACAATACAGACTACTCTCCGACCGTCACACCAAACATATCTATATGTGCTTGCAAATTCGAGATGTCCTCTTAAATTGAGAAATCGTTGATATTGATCAGAGGCTGGATCATAATGCTAGAGATGTTCTAAGCTATATTCCCTTGTAACAACTTCATGAGATTCGTACCACTGCAGTGGATAATTAAACAGGAGATGTTCGTAATCATTTAAAGAGGGAATGAATTTCTTGCAAATTAAATCTGCTTCTTCAAAATTCATGATGCTCCATAATTGATAAGGTTGATAAAACCAGATTTCAGATCTTTCTCCCAAACTTGATGAAATTGTGATGAGAAGTTATCTGTTTGTGACTCCAAGGCTGTGAAGGGCATGGCGCACGATTGCAGGGAGCTGCTGTATTAATTTAAAATCATTTCTGTATAAAGAAAATCTTTAGACTAAACCATGTTCGATATAGGAGATGTCAACTTTATGTGATGGCAGGAACAACTTGGGAAAGCCAGTTGCCCAGCTGATAAATTGAGCTTTGCGCATTAAGCGCTCCTTGATCTGACAAGAAAGAGTTTTTTCTCTTATTCTTGCAGTAATATCATTTGGAAGGGTTGTGTTAACCTTTTCTAGGAGCTTGATTCTGGATGTTTTTTCATCAGCATAAGTAGATAACAGTGCTCTTTGATGGAGGTTATGGCATATTAGAATTTGGCTTTCTAAATCTTTAATATGGTTTGCAAGTTTGGATAGCGTTTTTCTAGTATTTGTTCTTTCATCGAAAAGGATGGCACTCCAATGAGCATTGATAAGGTCTTGAGAAGTGATAGATAATTCCGGATTGAAAAACGGGATGGTCATTTGTTGGTATTTTGGTATGGAGGAAGAGCTGGATTCATGAAAAGGGGCTTTGCTTTTGAGAGAACTTGATGCCATAATGACAAAGAGAGCCTAGATAAGGAGTTGAACTAAAAATCTGGATATGGGATTACATGGCAAAATTTGAAATGAAGTCATCAGAGAGATAATTTATTTTATTTGAGACTGGATATTTGATTATTCGAATACAAAAATTAATTCTTTATTATTTATGACAGTTTTAAGTCTGTTGAATCAATTTGAAAAGGCTGTAAAATTTGTAGAAAAGGATTTCCAATGATAACATCATTGTTTAAATCCTTTCCTAAAAAGAAATTTGTCTTTATGTGTATTTCATTTTTACAGACATAAACATCATTTAATTTGTATTTGATAAGGAGTTCTTTATTAGCCGTAGCTAGATTGAGTTTATTTTTTGTTTTTAGATAATATTTTCTCGGGATTAATCCTTCCCTTATGACATTAACATCTGTGCCACTATTAAGTAAGCACAAGGTCTTAATAGAGAATTTTTTAATCTGAATTGTGACTTTGGTTTTCCATTTTTGAAATGGATTTCTGGATAAAAAAATGATGAAAATTTTTAAACTGTCATCAAAGTTTTCTTGATTTTCAATGTCATTATAGTCTTCGTCATTTTCAATTTTTCCATTATTTTCTTGATAAGTTTTTAGTATGTGAAATTCAAGATTCTCAACTCTTTGTTTGAGGCCTTGAAGTTCAATTAAGTTTTGTTTTAAGAAATTTATTTCTTGCCTTCGATTATTAATTTCTTTATGAAGGTTTGGAATTGTCAGGTGAGGAGGAACATTTTGTTCTCTTAATCTGTCTAAAATAGTTTTAATACTAAATTGTTCAGGTAAAGTATGAATAGTAGCTTTTCCCCTTTTTTTGCCTTTATTTATAGTCTGGATTTTTTTGAAATATTTATTTTTTAATTCTTCGTCTTTAAGATCTTTAAACATTTCTAGTACCAATTCTTCAGGAACTGAGAGCATGTTTACGGATAAAGAAGAAGAAGCGGATTCATACTGAATTTCAATATCAAATATTTTGGAATGACATGTATCAGAAGAATTGTCTGTATCTGATATTACTGAGGATCCCTTTAAAATAGTTTTTAATTCCTTTTCGGTTTTAACCTGTAATTGTGGGCAATCAGGGGCTATATGGCCTTTTTCTTTGCAATTATAGCACTGTATTTCTTTTTGCTTTTGTTTATGGTAAGAAGAAGACGATTTTTCTTTTATAAAAGATTTGTTTGTTTCTTTATAAGGATTGCGATGAAAGGAATTTTTATGATATCTTCCTGAGGGCATATAATATCGTGGTGTTGCAAATTGTTTAGATTTTCTTTGTTGGTAATTTCTTTTTAAATTGTTCTTTTTCTTTTGGCTCGAAGGACTAATTAATGGCTCCATGCCAAATTGATAACAGAAGTCTCTAAGTTCATATTTGCTGATACTTTTTTGATTTTCAATTTGCTGTTTGAGTTTGATTTGATTACACAATGAAAATCCAACTTTATTAATTTTTTGGATCAAATCTACATATGAATACATAGCATAATTCAAATTTCCATAATTTTTGGATATTAATTCTTCTCTAACCTTTTCTGCAAAAAGTTTAGGAAGACCTGATATAAATTTTTCTTTCCAGAATTCAGAATTGCTTGAATCAATTGTATAAAGTGTTGATAAGAAAACATCTTTACACCAACAAAAATCAGATAATGTTGGGCATGATAAATTAATTAATTGAGTTTTTAATTTTTCTTCTACATTCATATAATTTCCAACAAAATGTTTAATTATATTGCTAATAAGCATATAAACGGAATCAGAGATCATTTGTCCTTGGGGGTAATGATAGGGTTCTCGGATGGATCTCTTTTTCTGGCATTTAGAATAGCTTGTCTTTCTATATCTGATAAATATTTTTCCCACCAACCATTTAATTGTCTAGTAAATCCAAGGACAACTGTATTTGCTACATTTTTGTGATCATTACCAGCAGCTATGATAGTAGAAGCATATATTATCATTTGCTGGCATACTTGGATGATTTGATATTCAGATAATCCGTCTACACTCTAGTCATATATTGATGAGCTTTCAAATTTAAGACCATTTAAAGTAGCTTGTTCTTCGAATTGAAGATCAATTGGAGTCGGTCGTGGATAATAATTTCTTGTTTTAGCTGTTGTAACAACTAGTTTTTGTCTTTTAAATAATTTATTGAGTTGAAGGGATTCTTGATGGTTTTGATCATCTTGATGTTCCTCTTGAGAATTTTCTTCAAAATCTATGGCTTCAGAATCGAAGCCAGAATTAGAGTTTTTGGAAGTTGAGCCTAAAACATTTATAGATTTTTCAGCTTTTTGATCTTTATTTTCTTGAAGTTCTATGTTAGTAAAACTGTGTGATAATTGATTAATGAGTTCATCAGAAAATTTTAAAGGTTTCTTTTCTAACTTTATATCCCTTAGGATTTCACCCTGAAAACCTAAAGTATGTATCTTAATTACTTTTTGAGAAGAGGATGCTTCATGGATTTTCAAAATAGATTCTACTTTATCTTCAATTCCATTAGCTTGTTGACCAATAGTATCAAGGTTGATATTTGTATAATTATTTTGTTCTAGAACATGACATAAGTCTGATTTGTAAACAAAGTCAGATTTTCCTTTATCTCCTTCGATTTTTTTAACATCTTTTATGGGTACGGCTGAGGTGTCTTTATAAATAATTTGATGTAGGGGTGGATGTATAGATTCTTCAGTTCTTTGGGGAGAAGAATTGGTTGAAGCTATAATCCATAATGAACTTAATTTTGTTATCATATTTATGGATAAATCTTCAATATTATATCTTTTCTTCATAGCTAATTTAAGCCAATCAAAGAAATAAATGTTTCTTTCATTATCACACATATATTTATACCACTTTTCTTTTAAGAAGTCTTTATGTTCTGAAGAAATATTTTTAAAGAAAGCTTTTGTCAAAGGATGAGCAGCTAAATTCTTTTTTAACATTTCTTTATCAATTTCAAAACTTTCAATAACATTTATATTGAAATCAGCTTCTGAGGGATTATATGTATGAGATGGAGAAGCTTGATAAGAAGGATAAACAAGTCCTGTAAGCCTCAAATTTATTTGAGGTGGTTCCTGTGTGGAAGCTCCTACAACAGAAGGAGGATGAGAATAAGACTTTTTAGAGGGTTGATAAACGGTAGGAGTTGTATTTTGAAAATCTGTTTGGAAATTTATTTCAACGCTTCTATCTTCATGTTCAATTATGTTTTCAATGTCTTGATTTTCTTTAGGTTTTTCTGGTTGAGCATTTTTTAAAAGTCATTTACCGGATAAATTAATATCATTCCATTGGATGAGTTTAGGAAAATTAACTTTGTTTTTTAAATTGGTTTGGAATAAGGTAGTCATACCTTTTGCTTGATTTGAATAGGCTATGCCTGGAACAACTGAATTCATAAGTTTATAATAAACTCTATAAACGAGGGCGAGATTTTGATTATGAGGATTCATATCAAAACCTTTTGTCTGGATGGCTAAAGTGAGGGCTTCATGTGCACCTGGATCTGTAAGAGATATAGAGAAATTGGGAAAACAGTTGAAGAAAGTAGGGCCATTAGCCAAACTTGATTCAACCATTCCTATTAATGAATCCCTGAATTTTTTATGTCTTGTATCTTGAACATACATGAGAGCTTCTATTCTCTGTCCAAGTCTTGTTAGAGGCTTTAGAGCAACTTGCACCAAGCCAAAATGGATATAATTATATGTTTTAGCATATTCTTGTATTTCTTGGGTCTTAATTAATGAAAGATGCTGAATATGGCTAGTAATGGATTCAGTTTGTTCAATAGTTTTTATTTTATAACTTGATTTTAATTGAAAACTTCCCATTTTATAAACTTCATGTTTTTTTGAGCAGTTGGAATTGTCCAGTCACAAATAACTTGATATAAATCATCATAGCTAATTTCTTCACTATTTTTAATAGACATGGAAGATAAGGAATTTGATTATGAGGAAGAAGAAAGTACAAGCTTCTTAATAAGCCTTACCATAATTTGTATTACCGAGTTATTTTAACCAAATCCACCACGAGTATCTAACGCTTTGAGGATTTACACACCAACAACACGCCTTAAAACGCCTTCACACGGTTTAACAACGGCGATAACAATGGCTACCTCTGCACTCCAGGCGGAATATGATTAAAATTTCTCAATAATAACAAACACTCAACTAAGTATTAAGACTTTTGACTCTCTTACTTCTACATCAGCAATTCCTTAAACAACAACAGTAAAACATAACATAACAAAAATAAGTGAAGAAATACTCACAAAGCAACTTTATTGATAACAATAAAGACTGATTAGGAGTGGACTTGATGACACACTCTCGGGGGCCAACTTGGCTCTGATACCAAAATGGGATGGAAGGGTGGAGGGTGTATGGGAAGAGAGGATGGACTGGATTTTTGGATAGGACTGGTTTCTAACTGTTGGATTTACACATAACCGGATGTGTCTATTTATAGTAACTCTAAACTGAATTTACATTTCATTTCACTTGGATTGCACTTGCATTTACATTTCAATTGCTATTCATGCTCACGCTGAATTTAATGTTCGATACTGTAAGGCTGCTTGCATGATTCTTCTTTTCTACTGTAGAATATGCATGGTATTGCATGTGGCACTCTCTTGAAGTATAACTTTACAAGTTTTTGACACGTGTTCACGTGTTTGCATCGGAGATGAAATGTTTTTGTCTTCATACTTGATAATTTTCCCATATCTTGTACTTTCTTCAGCTTTTACTCTTTACTTTATACAAAAGGAGCTTTTGATGTTGGCTTTAGCCACTTTTGTTGGCTTTTGAGTCCTTGTTTTTGAATATTTAATGCTTTATGACGTCGGGATGAAAAGTGTCGATAAGTCCCGAGGCAACACGTGGTTGCTTTTTTCGGTATCACATGGCCTTAGTCTTGGGCACAGGAACTTGCTTGATAAGGATGCATTAGACAATTGTCGAGGCTTTATTTTCTTCTTTTTCTTCAGATAGAGATGAATCCTTCATTATCACTTTTTGTCTCTTCTACATCTGTATCTGCTTCAGGAGCAATATTTTCAAAGGGATTATCATCAACTCAAAGATGATGTAAATGTTGACCAAAGCTTAATGGCGAGTTTTCAGAGGATCTTTTTTTCTGTATTTGTTCCATAATTTCTTTTTGGAGATCTTTTTTGAGCTGAAGTAGATCTGCTGCTGCAAGAAGTGCAGAAGTGGAAGTTGAACATGAATTTTTCTGTTTGTCTGGATTGCTTGTTGGAGAAGGCCGTTCTTTCTCTTTTTCTGGAGTTCTGAGAATTTCTGAAAAGGATGGCTTTATAGCTTGATCAGCAGAATATTGCTGTAGGATTGTGGTATAATCAAATTGATGCCAAAATTTGATATACATGACTCTGGATAGAACCGGTCGACTGAAGTCCATTTCTTTATAAAATTCCATTTCAGGATCCATGGGATTTCATGCTTGCAATAAAATTGCATGGTGATATATGGTTCTGTTGCAAGTTGTAGATATTGGTAGAGGTTTTTTTCTTCTGATTTGAGAGAGGCTTTATATGATATTGAATAGGATTCAAAAATAGGGAGAGGAGCTTGAGGAAGAAGATCTTTAGTGGCTCAGAATGGTATCCAAAATTGTGTAAAAAACCACATAGGTATTTTATGGAAGTTGGATTTAAACCGAATAAACCAGGAATACTGGAAGGATGAATTTTGATAACAGAGAATAGCTTCCCAGGCAGAAATATAGTCATAATAGTTAAAAATAAGGTCTGAATCAATCCGTTGAGGCATATGAAGAGGTTGTCCCCAGTCATCTGCAGACAGGATATGCATAATCTTGATTTTTGAATATAGGATGTTAATATGGGATGGTAAAGCGTTTAAATATGAGTTTTTAGAGCTATCGGTATGGTCGATAGTGCAGCTACCAGTCCAGATAAGGATTTGTTCATAAGTTTTATAATCAAGAGGTTGAAAAAAGAAATGATCTGGAGCGAATAGGGTCTGGATAATATGTTCCATAGGAAAGGTGTCTGTATAAAAGGTGTCATTTAAAGTAAACATTCTCAATGGTGGTTTTGGGATAAAATATTGGTTTTGAGAAGCTTGAGGTTTTCTGGATGCAGAGCTTGATGGGTTTTGAAATTGAGGAATATTGGAAGTATGGGTTGCTCCCCATCTTTCAAGATAATTGCCACTGGGTTTTTTGGATAAAGGTGGATAAACTTTATCCGTAGGGGACCTAAAAGGCCTAGTCTGTTGAGGCCTCATTCTTTTGTCCCTGTAAAAACTCTCGAGATAAAAAATCAGGAAAGGAATTATTTTTACCTGCAATATACTCAATGTCAAAATCAAATATAGCTAATAAAGCTTGCCATCGAGCAAAGATTTGCTTAGCAGCAAGATTTTTAACATCTTTTTCTAAAATTTCTTTAGCAGATTTACAATCTATTCTTAATAAGAATTTTTTATTTAATAAATCACATTGGAACTTCATTATACTATTTACTATGGATAGGATTTCCTTTTTAATAGTTGAATAATTCTGTTGCATGGGTGTCCATGTTCCAGATGTGAAACGAAGGATTTCTTCTTTTCCAAGAGCATTTTGTTGTAGGAGAATGCCACCAAAACCTACTTCAGAGGCATCGGTTTGAACTATTTTTAATAAATCTGGATGAGGGATAGTTAAGCAAGGTAAATTTTTGACTTTTTGCTTGATTTTTTGGATAGCTTTTATATGGGCAGGTGACCATTCTGCTGGATGTTTTGTCAAACGAAGCTGCAATAATTTTCTTTCCTTTGCAAGATCTTTATAAAAATTAGAGACGTAATTAAGGCATCCAAGAAAACGTTGTAATTGTTCTTTACTCAGAATTTCATCAGGAAATTGAGAGGCAAACTTAATGACTCGTTGAACTGGAGAAATAGTTCCTTTTTGAATTATAAAACCAAGAAATTGAATTTCTGTTTGAAAAAGCTTCATTTTCTTTTGAGATAAAACAAGTCCATTCTTGATAATAACTTTTTTGAAAATATTTAAATGTTTCCAATGGTCACAAATGGATTTTGAAAACACAAGAATGTCATCGATATAGACTAGTGTAAAATCTTGATATGGATAAAAAATATCATTCATAATTCTTTAAAATTCGGAGGGAGCATTTTTCAAGCCAAATGGCATAACATTCCATTTGTAATGGCCAAATGGGCTGTAAAAGCAGTTTTATATCTATCTCCGGGGGTAATTTGAATTTGCCAAAATCCTGATTTAAGATCAAATTTGGAAAAAAAGAAGGCATCAGCTAGACGATTAATTAGATCAGTTTTATTTGGCACTAGATATCTTATGGATTTCAAGACTTTATTTAAAGGCTTATAATTGATAACAAGACAGGGAACACTGCGTTCTTGTTCAGGCGCTTTATTTACATAAAACGCAGCACAACTCTAAGGGGATTGTGATTTTTGAATAAGCTTTTTATCAAGAAGATCATTGATTTCTTTTGTACATAATTGGACAAGATCTTTATTCATCTGAATAGGACGAGCTTTGGTAGGAATTTGGGATTCATCAAAATTATCAATATATGGAAGAGAAACTGAGTGGTGTTTCCTGTGCCAAAAAGCAAAAGGAAGGTCAGAACAACATTCTTTTTCAAGAGATTTTTTAAATTGTATTAAATCATTTTGAAATTCTGGTTTTTGTAACCCTTCTTCTATTTTTAGAGAATTCAGATCTTCTTGAAGATAGGCAATTTGTTTTTCTTTATACGAGATTTGATTTTGGATAATATTGATACATTGCATGGGAGTTGACTCAACAAAATCAAACAGTAATTCTTTATTGTCTTTCATCGTTTTAAGGCCTGATGAATCAATTTGAAAAGGCTGTAGAAGTTGTAGAAAGGGATTCCCAAGGATAACATCATTATTTAAATTCTTTCCTAAAAGACAAATAGTTTTTATGCACGTTCCATTTTTACATATATGGACATTATTTACTTTATAATGAATATGAAGTTTATTATTAGCAGTTGCTAGGCTGAGTTTATTTTTGGTTTTTTTATAATATTTTGTTGGGACTAATCCTTCTCTGATTAAATTAACATCTGCGCCACTATCTAGTAAGCAGAGTGCTTTAATAGAGAAGTTCTTGATCTTAATTGTAATTTCAGTTTTCGATGGTTGGAGTAGATTTTTTGTTACAGAATTTACAAACTTTCCCTCAAAGTTTTCTTGTTGCTTTATATTATCTTTATCCTTTTGAAATTCGAGATTCAAACGTTGTTTAAGTTTTTGAAGTTTAGTTAAGTTTTGTTTTAATTCTTTTATTTCTTACTTTTGATTATTAATTTCTTTATAAAAATCTTGCAGAGATATATGAGGAAGAGCTCTTTGCTTTCTTAATACATTTTTCATGTTAAGCTGTTTAGATACACTTGGAATAGAAGATTTTTCTTTTTTTTATTTTCTTTGGTTATTTTTTGTATTTTCTCAAAATATTCATTTTTTAGTTTTTCTTCTTTGAGGTCTTTAAACATTTCTAAAAGCATGTCTTCTTCGGCTGAAAGAGCATTTAAGGAGAATAAAGGAGAAGAATACATGTTATCAGACTGAAATGAGGAATTTGTATGACATAAGTCAAAGACCGATTTACCTTTATCTCCTTCGATTTTAGCAACATTTTTTATGGGTACGGCTGAAGTATCTTTATAAAGAATTTGATGTAGAGGGGGATGTATAGATTCTTCAGTTCTCTGCGGAGAAGAACTGGTTGAAGCTATAATCCATCATGAACTTAATTTTGTTATCATATTTATGGATAAATCTTCAATATTATACCTTTTCTTCATGGCTAATTTAAGCCAATCAAAGAAATAAATGTTTCTTTCATTATCATACATATATTTGTACCATTTTTCTTTTAAGAAGTCTTTATGTTCTGGAGAAATATATTTAAAGAAGGATTTTATCAAAGGATGAGCGCCTAAATTCTTTTTTAACATTTCTTTATCAATTTCAAAACTTTCAATAACATTTATATTGAAATCAACTTCTGAGGGATTGTATGTATGGGATGGAGAAGCTTGATAAGAAGGATAAACGAGTCTTGTAGGCCTCAAATCTATATGAGGTGTAGAGCTAGAAGTATGAGGCGGTTCCTTTATGGAAGATCCTACCACAGAAGGAGGATGAGAATAAGACTTTTTAGAGGGTTGATAAACTGTAGGAGTTGTATTTCGAAAATCTGTTTGGAAATTTATTTCAACACTTCCATCTTCATGTTCAATTATGTTTTCAATGTCTTGATTTTCTTTAGGTTTTTCTGGTTAAGCATTTTCTAAAAGCTATTTACCGGATAAATTAACATCATTCCATTGGATGAGTTTGGGAATATTAACTTTATTTTTTAAATTGGTTTGGAATAAGGTAGTCATACCTGTTGCTTGATTTGAATAGGCTATACCTGGAACAACTGAATTCATAAGTTTATAATAAACTCTATAAACGAGGGAGAGATTTTGATTATGAGGATTCATATCAAAACCTTTTGTCTAGATGGCTAAAGTGAGGGCTTCATGTGCACCTAGATCTGTAAAAGAAACAGAGAAATTGGGAAAACAATTGAAGAAAGTAGGGCCATTAGTGATGAGTCTTTAAAAATGCATATTTTCATACATATTTTGACCCATTTTAAGGACTTATTAACTTGAAAGAGCCTCATTTAGTGTGATATAATGGGTTAATTCATTTTAAATTCATTTTTATATTTTTCTGCATAAATTGCTTAAAAATCACACTTTTTGCATAAATTCATGAAACCTGCTATTTTTGGAAAGTCTATTTTTGGAAAGTTTTGTGAAAGTAGTTTTTCTCATGAAATAAATTGAATTCTCTTCATCATTAGTTCATTCATACAAAATCATGAAGAATGATGTACATTTTTGTTATCATTTCATGAGAAATGGGCCCACAATCATGCATATGTGATGTTAGGGGTAAAATTGTCTTTTCACATGAATTCACATCTTTTTTGTAGTAAATTGATTATATGGGTCCCATTTGTAAGGAATTGAGGCAAGGAATTGATTTTCAAGAGAAAGGAAAGCAGAATTGAAGAGAAAAGGAAATTGGAAGAAAATTGAAAAAAGTCGGCTTCATGGTCCCACACACACATGCACATGTGTGGGGCACACTTGTAAAACATCCAAGATGGGGTCCATTTATTTGTTGCACATTTTCAATAGATTTTGAAGAGAATTTGAAGAATATCTCATCAAAGATGGACAAGGAAAGCCACATAGGAGTTCTTTTTTGAGAAGGAGAAGATTTAATTAAAAAAAATGCAAAAAAATATCCAAGCAAGCTATTCCACGTCCAAAAGAGATTTTGGATCAGATTTTGATTGAAATAGTAAAGGAAAAAATCAAGGGAGAATTATCTAGAAGATCTCTTCAAGTTAGGAGCCAACAAGGAGAACTTTCCAAAAAAGGAAAGTTGACGATGCAAAGAGATAAAAGGGGAAGTTCTACACCTCATGTGGGCCAAGTTTGATTCTAAGTGAGGATTCTTATCCCTATTTTATCTCTCAAAAGATCTCAATGTAAGGTGGCAAAGACAAAGAAGGAAAGGAGCATCCAAGAGGGATTTCTGGACAAAACAAGCAAGGAAAGAAGAGAAAAATAAAAAGAAAAAAAAATCCCCAAGGATATTGCACGTCCAAAGCATTGGTTGGAGCCCTTTTTTCTTTTATTTTTTATTATTTTTAAGATTTCAAAGTTTGAGAAGGAGTAGGACTTGAAAAAGTATAAATAGGGCACCCTTCTCCCGTATTCTTCATGGAAGAATTACCCACCTCCCACCTCTAGATTTCTTCATCCATCTCTCCCTCTCTTGTCTCTACATCTCAAGTCATCAAGGAGGCTTAGCCCTAAAGCCACACCACCAACCTTGAAGTGTCAACTAGAAGGAGGAATTCTTATCCATCCTAGTATGTAATTGTTTGCTTTTTATTTCCAATCTTTTGTAAAACAATTTCATGCTAGTAAAGTTTGTTTCTTTTCAATTGTTCTTGTCTTTGATTTTGTGGTGTTCATAATTTTAGTCTTGTTTGTGATTGGGTTAATTTTTGTTCTTGTTTAAATATTGGGATAGAATTGGAATCACAACTAGTAACCCATCTTAGTAACCTTTTTAATATACTTTGTCTCTTTGGATACATTGTATGTTTGGAGGCAATGCAAGATGAAGTTAAAGAGGTTTGAGTGAAAAAAAGATTAGAGGCCAATTTTGAAATTTATTTCTACATGGAATGGAAATTTGTTATTCTCACTTAGATTGACGACCTAAGATGAAGAATAAGACCTTAAGACAACACTGCTTATCTATTTTAGCCCAAATTAAGATAAGAAATTGAAAAAGCAATCTACCGCCTTTGACTTCTTGTTATTACCGCCTTTGACTTCAGTTGTTTACCGCCTTTGACTTTCGTGTTGTTACCGCCTTTGACTTCCTGTAATTTTATGTTATTTTCTGCAAAATTTACTAACTTTCTAATTTTAAATTTGTTTCTAGTTTTATGTTTTTGATTGTTTTAGTTAATTTTCATAATTAAAATATCTTTCTAAAATTGTTTTACTTGAAGATTTTAAATTGAAAAGTTTTCTAGTTTTGGAAATTCTAACCTAGGAAAGTTTCTAATATTTTTTTTATTTTGTTTCTAACATTGTTTAGTTTAGTTAGTTTCTAATTTTAGTTTTTATTTTTGGAAGTTCTAACTTGTGTTTTAGTTTTGCAGCAATTTTAGTTTTATTTTAGGTTTTTAGATTTCGGAAAGTTTCTTTCATTGGTTTATAACTAATTTAATTTTTGTAAGTAGGACACTTGTATTTGTTAGATTTTAAATTAGGCTAGTTTTATATTTTTATTTAAGACAGGTTACAAGTTGAAAATACCTTAAACACATTGCTCCCTGAGGATCGACCTGGTCTCACCAGTTTTATTACTACATCGCGGTTCTGCACTTGGAACTCTCGATCAATTAGCCAAACTTGATTCAACCATTCCTATTAATGAATCACTGAATTTTTTATGTCTTGTATCTTGAACATACATGAGAGCTTCTGTTCTCAGTCTAAGTCTTGTTAGAGGCTTTAGAGCAACTTGAACCAAGCCAAAATGGATATAATTATATGTTTTAGCATATTCTTGTATTTCTTGGGGCTTAATTAAAGAAAGATGCTGAATATTGCTAGTAATGGATTCAGTTCGTTCAATAGTTTTTATTTTATAACTTGATTTTAATTGAAAACTTCCCATTTTATAAACTTCATGTTTTTGAACAGTTGGAACTACCCAGTCACAAATAACTTGATCTAAATCATCATAGCTAATTTCTTCACTATTTTTTATAGACATGGAAGATAAGGAATTTGATGATGAGGAAGAAGAAAGTACAAGCTTCTTAATTAGCTTAGCCATAATTTGTATTACCGAGTTATTTTAACTAAATTCACCACGAGTATCTAACGCTTTGAGGATTTACACACCAACAACATGCCTTAAAACGCCTTCACACGGCTTAACAATGGCGATAACAATGGCTACCTCCGCGCTCCGGGCGGAATATGATTAAAATTTCTCAATAATAACAGACCCACAACTAAGTATTAAGACTTTTGACTTTCTTACTTCTAAATCAGCAATTCCTTAAATAACAACAGTAAAGCACAGCATAACCAAAATAAGTGAAGAAATACTCACAAAGCAACTTTATTGATAATCAAAACTGATTACAAGTGGACTTGATGACACACTTCCGGGGGCCAACTTGGCTCTGATACCAAAATGGGACGGAAGGGTGGAGGGTGTATGGGAAGAGATGGATGGACTGAATTTTTGGACTGGTTTCTAACTGTTGCCTTGACAAGCAGCTGGACATGTCTATTTATAGTATGTTCAAACTGAATTTACATTTCATTACAACATAATTTCGTCTGTGTATACATTTCATTTACTGTATGCTGGTAAGCTGTTGCATGTGGATGGATTCCATGTGCCTGGATTGAATCGTCAAGACGGCATACGTGTTACGTTTCCGTACTGGTATGGATATACATGTTATCACCAGTAGAGATCCAAACTTGTTTTTATTGGATAACCTTTTTGATGCATAGTAGCAAGCCGCATTTGTTGACTTTTTCTTTTTCAAAGAACCTTTGAACCGTGGTAAGCTTCTCATCTTCATGAATAGGGATGTCCTTGTTTTGTACTTTCTAGATAAAGACGCTTTATGGCAATGGTGGTGATGGAAATTTAGATAGGTGTACCACGTGACTACGTGGTCTTCTACTGGAAGCTTTGTGATAAGGATGGAGTCATTATTTCACTGGATAACAGGTGTCAATATCGGAAGCTTTATTCGGGCAAGGATTCTTTCATTTATTCATCCGCTTTATCTTCATCTTTGTCTTCATCAGTCCAGTTATTATTTTGCATTTCTCCATGAAATAACTGGATTAATGCTTCACGAGACTTTTCAGTAATGTCAAAAGAAATATCTTCATAGGCATTGAGGATTTGATTTAATTCATTATGTCCAGATTTAGAAGGATGCTGTATGACTGTAGTTTGTTCTGCAAGGTCGTCAGCAATGCAAACTACTCGCCGACCGTCACACCAAACATATCGATATGTGCTTGCAAATTCAAGATGTCCTCTTAGATTGAGAAATCTTTGATACTAATCAGAGGCTGGATCATATTGCTGGAGATGTTCTAGGCTATATGCTCTTGTAGCAACTTCATGAGATTCATACCATTGTGGTGGATAATTAAAAAGAAGATGTTCGTGATCATGTAAAGAAGAACTGCATTTCTTGCAAATTAAATCTCCTTCTTCAAACTGCATGATGCTCCATAATAGATAAGGCTGATAAAACCGTATTTCAGATCTTTCTCCCAAACTTGATGAAATTGTGATAAGAAGCTGTCTGTTTGTGACTCCAAGACTGCGAAGGGCATGGCGCACAATTGCTTTTGCTAGAACTAGATGCCATAATGACAAAGGAACCCTGGAGAAGACTGTGAACTTAAAACTGAAATCTGGATTACATGGCAATATTTGAAATGAAGTCATCAGAGGGATGATTGATTTTATTTGAGACTGGATTTAATTATTCAAATTCAAAAATTAATTCTTTATTATTTATGACAGTTTTAAGGCCTGTAGAATCAATTTGAAAAGGCTATAACATTTGTAGAAAAGGATTTCCAATGATAACATCATTATTTAAATCCTTTCCTAGAAAGAAATTTGTCTTTATGTGTATTTCGTTTTTACAGACATAAACATCATTTAATTTGTATTTGATAAGGAGTTTTTTATTAGCCGTAGCTAGATTGAGTTTATTTTTTATTTTTAGATAATATTTTCTCGTGATTAATCCTTCCCTTATGACATTGACATCTGCGCCACTATCAAGTAAGCACAGGGTCTTAATAGAGAATTTTTTTATTTGAATTGTGACTTGGGTTTTCCATTTTTGAAATGGATTTCTGGATAAAGAATTTATGAAATTTTTTAAACTGTCATCAAAGTTTTCTTGGTTTTCAATGTCATTATAGTCTTCGTCATTTTCAATTTTTCCATCATTTTCTTGATAAGTTTTTAGTATGTGAAATTCAAGATTCTCAACTCTTTGTTTGAGGTCTTGAAGTTCAATTAAGTTTTGTTTTAAGAAAATTATTTCTTGCCTTTGATTATTAATTTCTTTATGAAGGTCTGGAATTGTCAGGTGAGGAGAAACAATTTGTTCTCTTAATCTGTCTAAAATAGTTTTAATACTAAATTGTTCAGGTAAAGTATGTATAGTAGCTTTTCCTTTTTCATTGCCTTGATTTATAGTCTGGATTTTTTCGAAATATTTATTTTTTAATTATTCATCTTTAAGATCTTTAAACATTTCTAGTACCAATTCTTCAGGAGCAGAGAGCATGTTTATGGATAAAGAAAAAGAAGCGGATTCATACTGAATTTCACTATCAAATATTTTGCAATGACATGTATCAGAAGAATTGTCTATATCTGATGTTACTGAGGATCCCTTTAAAATAGTTGTTAATTTCTTTTTGGTTTTAACCTTTAATTGTGGGCAATCAGGGGCTATATGGCCATTTTCTTTGCAATTATAGCACTGTATTTCTTTTTATTTTTGTTTATAGTAAGAAGAAAATGGTTTTTCTTTTATAAAAGATTTGTTTATTTCTTTCTAAGGATTGCGATGAAAGGATTTTTTATGATATCTTCGTGAGGGCATATAATATCGTGGTGTTGCAAATTGTTTAGATTTTCTTTGTTGGTAATTTTTTTTAAATTTTTCTTTTTCTTTTGGCTCGAAGGACTAATTAATGGCTCCATGCCAAATTGATAACAAAAGTCTCCAAGTTCATATTTGCTGATACTTTTTTGATTTTCAACTTGCCGTTTGAGTTTGATTTCATTACACAATGAAAATCCAACTTTATTAATTTTTTGGATTCAATCTCCATATGTATACATAGCATAATTCAAATTTCCATAATTTTCGGATATTAATTTTTCTCTAACCTTTTCTGCAAAAAGTTTAGGAAGACTAGATATAAATTTTTCTTTCCAGAATTCAGAATTGCTTGAATCAATTGTATAAAGTTGTGATAAGAAAACATCTTTATACCAACGAAAATCAGATAATGTTGGACATGATAAATTAATTAATTGAGTTTTTAATTTTTCTTCTACATTCATATAATTTCCAACAAAATGTTTAATTATATTGCTAATAAGCATATAAACAGAATCAGAGATCATTTGTCCTTGGGGGTAATGATACGACATTTAGAATAGCTTGTCTTTCTATATCTGATAAATATTTTTCCCACCAACCATTTAATTGTCCTGTAAATCCAAGGACAACTGCATTTGCTGCATGTTTGTGATCATTACCGGGAGCTATGATAGTAGAAGCATATATCATCATTTGCTGGCATACTTGGATGATTTCATATTCAGATAATCCATCTACACTCCATTCATATATTGATGAGCTTTCAAATTTAAGACCATTTAAAGTAGCGTTTTCTTCGAATTGAAGATCAATTGGAGTTGGTCGTGGATAATAATTTCTTGTTTTAGCTGTAGTAACAACTGGTTTTTGTCTTTTAAATATTTTATTGAGTTGAAAGGATTTTTGATGGTTTTGATCATCTTGATGTTCCTCTTGAGAATTTTCTTCAGAATCTATGGCTTTGGAATCGGAGCCAGAATTAGAGTTTTTAGAAGTTGAGCCTAAAGCATTTATAGATTTTTCAACTTTTTGATCTTTATCTTCTTGAAGTTTTATGTTAGTAAAACTGTGTGATAATTGATTAATGAGTTCATCAGAAAATTTTAAAGGTTTCTTTTCTAACTTTATATCCCTTAGGATTTCACGCTGAAAACCAAAAGTTTGTGTCTTAATTACTTTTTGAGAAGAGGATGCTTCATGGATTTTGAAAATAGATTCTACTTTATCTTCAATTCAATTGGTTTGTTGACCAATAATATGAAGGTTGATATTTGTATAATTATTTTGTTCTACAACATGACATAAGTCTAATTTGTAAACAAAGTCAGATTTTCCATTATCTCCTTGGATTTTTGCAACATCTTTTATGGGTACGGCTTAGGTGTTTTTATAAATAATTTGATGTAGGGGTAAAAGTATAGATTCTTCAGTCCATTGGGGAGAAGAACTGATTGAAGCTATAATCCATGATGAACTTAATTTTGTTATCATATTTATGGATAAATCTTCAATATTATATCTTTTCTTCATGGCTAATTTAAGCCAATCAAAGAAATAAATGTTTCTTTCATTATCACACATATATTTATACCACTTTTCTTTTAAGAACTCTTTATGTTCTTGAGAAATATTTTTAAAGAAAGCTTTTGTCAAAGGATGAGCGGCAAAATTCTTTTTTAACATTTCTTTATCAATTTCAAAACTTTCAATAACATTTATATTGAAATCAGCTTCTGAGGGATTGTATGTATGAGATGGAGAAGCTTGATAAGAAGGATAAACAAGTCCTGTAGGCCTCAAATTTATATGAGGTGGTTCCTATATAGTTTTTATTTTATAACTTGATTTTAATTGAAAACTTTTCATTTTATAAACTTCATGTTTTTTTGAACAGTTGGAATTGTCCAGTCACAAATAACTTGATCTAAATCATCATAGCTAATTTCTTCACTATTTTTAATAGACATGGAAGATAAGGAATTTGATGATGAGGAAGAAGAAAGTACAAGCTTCTTAATAAGCTTAGCCATAATTTGTGTTACTAAGTTATTTTAACCAAATCCACCACGAGTATCTAACGCTTTGAAGATTTACACACCAAAAACACGCCTTAAAACGCCTCACACGGCTTAACAACGGCGATAACAATGGCTACCTCTGCGCATCGGTCGGAATATGATTAAAATTTCTCAATAATAACAAACACACAACTAAGTATTAAGAATTTTGTCTCTCTTACTTCTGAATCAGCAATTCCTTAAATAACAACAGTAAAGCACAGCATAACCAAAATAAGTGAAGAAATACTCACAAAGCAACTTTATTGATTATCAAAACTGATTACAAGTGGACTTGATGACACACTCCCGGGGGCCAACTTGGCTCTGATACCAAAATGGGATGGAAGGTTGGAGGGTGTATGGGAAGAGATGGATGGACTGAATTTTTAGACTGGTTTCCAACCGTTGGATTTACACGTAGCCGGATGTGTCTATTTATAATAACTCTAAACTGAATTTACATTTCATTTCACTTGGATTGCTTTTGCATTTACATTTCATTTGCTATTCATGCTCACGCTGAATTTAATGTTCGATACTGTAGGGTTGCTTGCATGATTCTCCTTGTCTGCTGTAGAATATCATGGTACTGCATGTGGCACGATCTTGAAGTATATCTTTACAAGCTTTTGACACGTGTTTTCGTGTTAGCATCGGAGATGAAATGTTTTTGCCTTCATACTTGATAATTGTCCCATATCTTGTACTTTCTTCAGCTTTTACTTTTATTTTATACAAAAGGAGTTTTTGATGTTGGCTTTAACCACTTTTGTTGGCTTTTGGGTACTTGTTTTTTAATGATTTCTGAAGTCAGGATGAAAAGTACCGATAAGTCCCGAGGCAACACGTGGTTGCTTTTGCCGGCATCACGTGGCCTTCGTCTCGGACACGGGACCTTCCTTGATAAGGATGCATTGAACAACTATTCTTCAGGATGACTGTTGCAGATCTTCATAATTGCACCAAGATACTTTGTGGAAAATTGAGTGGCATTGGACTGCATATGTCTGGAGGAAAGGAAGCTTTATTCTTACAAGGACGTTGTCATCTCTGCATCATTTTCTGCTTCATTATTTCAGTTATTATTTCGTATTTCACCAAAAAATAACTGGATTAATTCTTCACGAGAGTTTTCTGAAATGTCAAAAGAAATATCTTCATAGGCATTGAGGATTTGATTTAATTTATTATGTCCAGATTTAGACGGATGCTGTATAACTGTAGTTTGTTCTGCAAGGTCGTCAACAATACAGACTACTCTCCGACTGTCACACCAAACATATCTATATGTGCTTGCAAATTCGAGATGTCCTCTTAAATTGAGAAATTGTTGATATTTATCAGAGGCTGGATCATAATGCTGGAGACGTTTTAAGCTATATTCCCTTGTAGCAACTTCATGAGATTCATACCACTGCGGTGGATAATTAAACAGGAGATGTTCGTAATCATTTAAAGAGGGAATGAATTTCTTGCAAATTAAATCTCCTTCTTCAAAATTCATGATGCTCCATAATTGATAAGGTTGATAAAACCGGATTTCAGATCTTTCTCCCAAACTTGATGAAATTGTGATGAGAAGTTGTCTGTTTGTGACTCCAAGGCTGCGAAGGGCATGGCGCACGATTGCGGGGAGTTGCTGTATTAATTCAAAATCATTTCTGGATAAAGAAAATCTTTGGACTAAACCATGTTCGATATAGGAGATGTCAACTTCATGTGATAGCAGGAACAACTTGGGAAAGCCAGTTGCCCAGCTGATAAATTGAGCTTTGCGCATTAAGCGCTCCTTGATCTGACAAGAAAGAGCTTTTTCTCTTATTCATGCAGCAATATCACCTGGAAGGGTTGTGTTAACCGTTTCCAGGAACTTGATTCTGGATGTTTTTTCATCAGCATAAGCACATAACAGTGCTTTTTGATGGAGGTTGTGGCATAAGAGAATTTGGCTTTTTAAATCCTTAATATGGTTTGCAAGTTTGGATAGGGTTTTTCTAGTATTTGTTCTTTTATCGGAAAGGACGGCACTCCAATGAGCATTGATAAGGTCTTGAGAAGTGATAGATAATCCTGGATTGAAAAACGGGATGGTCATTTGTTGGGATGTCGGTATGAAGGAAAAGCTGGATTCATGAAGAGGGGCTTTGCTTTTGCGAGAACTTGATGCCATAGTGACAAAGGAACCTTGGATAAGAATGTGAATTAAAACTGAAAATCTGGATTACATGGCAAAATTTGAAATGAAATCATCAAAGGGATGATGTTTTTTATTTGAGACTGGATTTAATTATTCAAATTCAAAAATTAATTCTATATTATTTATGATAGTTTTAAGGCCTGTAGAATCAATTTGAAAAGGCTGTAACATTTGTAGAAAAGGATTTCCAAGGATAACATCATTGTTTCAATCCTCTCCTAGAAAGAAATTTGTCTTTATGTGTATTTCGTTTTTACAGACATAAACATCATTTAATATGTATTTGATAAGGAGTTTTTTATTAGCCGTAGCTAGATTGAGTTTATTTTTTGTTTTTAGATAATATTTTCTCGGGATTAATCCTTCCCTTATGACATTGGCATCTGCGCCACTATCAAGTAAGCACAGGGTCTTAATAGAGAATTTTTTGATCTGAATGGTGACTTGGGTTTTCCATTTTTGAAATGGATTTCTAGATAAAGAATTTATGAAATTTTTTAAACTGTCATCAAAGTTTTCTTGATTTTCAATGTCATTATAGTCTTCATCATTTTTAATTTTTCCAATATTCTCTTGATAAGTTTTTAGTATGTGAAATTCAAGATTCTCAACTCTTTGTTTGAGGTCTTAAAGTTCAATTAAGTTTTGTTTTAAGAAATTTATTTCTTTCCTTTGATTATTAATTTCATTATGAAGGTCTGGAATTGTCGTTGAGGAGGAACATTTTGTTCTCTTAATCTGTCTAAAACAGTTTTCATACTAAATTGTTCAAGTAAAGTATGTATTGTAGCTTTTCCTTTTTTATTACCTTTATTTATAGTTTGGATTTTTTCAAAATATTTATTTTTTAATTCTTCATCTTTAAGATTTTTGAACATTTCTAATACCAATTCTTCTAGTGCAGAGAGCATGTTTAAGGATAAAGAAGAAGAGGCAGATTCATACTGAATTTCACTATCAAATATTTTTCAATGACATGTATCAGAAGAATTGTCTGTATCTGATGTTACTGAGGATCCTTTTATAATAGTTTTTAATTCTTTTTCGGTTTTAACCTTTAATTGTGGTCAATCATGGGATATATGGCCTTTTTCTCTGCAATTATAGCACTGTATTTCTTTTTGTTTTTGTTTATGGTAAGAAGAAAATGGTTTTTCTTTTGCAAAAGATTTGTTTGTTTCTTTATAAGGATTGCGTTGAAAGGATTTTTTATGACATCTTCGTAAGGGCATATAATATCGTGGTGTTGCAAATTGTTTAGATTTTTTTTGTTGGTAATTTCTTTTTAAATTGTTCTTTTTCTTCTAGCTCGAAGGACTAATTAATGGCTCCATGCCAAATTGATAACAGAAATCACCAAGTTCATATTTACTTATTCTTTTTTGATTTTCAATTTGCCATTTGAGTTTGATTTCATTACACAATGAAAATCCAACTTTATTAATTTTTTGGATTAAATCTCCATATGTATACATAGCATAATTCAAATTTCCATAATTTTCGGATATCAATTCTTTTCTAACCTTTTCTGCAGAAAGTTTAGGAAGACCTGATATAAAATTTTCCTTCTAGAATTCTGAATTGCTTGAATCAATTGTATAAAGTTTTGATAAGAAAACATCTTTATACCAACGAAAATCAGATAATGTTGGGCATGATAAATTAATTAATTGAGTTTTTAATTTTTCTTCTACATTCATATAATTTCCAACAAAATGTTTAATTATATTGCTAATAAACATATAGACGGAATCAGGGATCATTTGTCCTTGAGGAGTAATAGGATTTCCGGATGGATCTCTTTTTACTGCATTTAGAATATTTTGTCTTTCTATATTTGATAAATATTTTTCCCACCAACCATTTAATTGTCCCGTAAATCCAAGGACAACTGCATTTGCTGCATATTTGTGATCATTACCGGCAGCTATGATTGTAGAAGCATATATCATCATCTGCTGGCATAATTGGATGATTTGATATTCAGATAATCCGTCTACACTCCATTCATATATTGATGAGTTTTCAAATTTAAGACCATTTAAAGTAGCTTGTTCTTCGAATTGAAGATCAACTGGAGTTGGTCGTGGATAATAATTTCTTATTTTAGCTGTAGTAACAATTGGTTTTTGTCTTTTAAATATTTTATTGAGTTGTAGAGAGTCTTGATGGTTTTGATCATCTTGATGTTCCTCTTGAGAATTTTCTTCAGAATTTATGGCTTCGGAATTAGAGCCAGAATTAGAATTTTTTGAAGTTGAGCCTAAAACATTTATAGATTTTTCAGCTTTTTGATCTTTATTTTCTTGAAGTTTTATGTTAGTAAAACTGTATGATAATTGATTAATGAGTTCATCAGAAAATCTTAAAGGTTTCTTTACTAACTTTATGTCCCTTAGGATTTCACCCTGAAAACCTAAAGTTTGTGTCTTAATTATTTTTTGAGAAGAAGATGCTTCATGGATTTTGAAAATAGTTTCTACTTTATCTTCAATTTTATTGGTTTGTTGGCCAATAGTATGAAGGTTGATATTTGTATAATTATTTTCTTCTAAAACATGACATAAGTCTGATTTGTAAACAAAGTCAGATTTACCTTTATCTCCTTGGATTTTTGCCACATCTTTTATGGGTACGGCTGAAGTATCTTTATAAATGATTTGATATAGAGGAGAATGTATAGATTCTTTAGTTCTTTGGGGAGAAGAACTGGTTGAAGCTATAATCCATGATGAACTTAATTTTGTTATCATATTTATGGATAAATCTTCAATATTATACCTTTTCTTCATGGCTAATTTAAGCCAATCAAAGAAATAATTGTTTCTTTCATTATCATACATATATTTGTACCATTTTTCTTTTAAGAAGTCTTTATGTTCTGGAGAAATATTTTTAAAGAAAGCTTTTGTCAAAGGATGAGCAGCTAGATTCTTTTTTAACATTTCTTATCAATTTTAAAACTTTCAATAACATTTATATTGAAATCTGCTTCTGAAGGATTGTATGTATGAGATGGAGAAGCTTGATAAGAAGGATAAACAAGTCCTGTAGGCCTCAAATCTATATGAGGTGGTTCCTGTATGGAAGAGCCTACAACAGAAGGAGGATGAGAATTAGACTTTTTAGAGGGTTGATAAACTGTAGGAGTTGTATTTCGAAAATCTGTTTGGAAATTTATTTCAACACTTCCATCTTTATGTTCAATTATGTTTTCAATGTCTTGATTTTCTTTAGGTTTTTCTAGTTGAGCATTTTCTAAAAGCCATTTACTGGATAAATTAATATCATTTATTTGATAACTTGATTTTAATGGAAAACTTCCCATTTTATAAACTTCATGTTTTTGAACAGTTGGAATTACCCAGTTCACAAATAACTTGATCTAAATCATCATAGCTAATTTCTTCACTATTTTTAATAGACATGGAAGATAAGGAATTTGATGATGAGGAAGAAGAAAGTACAAGCTTCTTAATAAGCTTAGCCATAAATTTGTATTAGCGAGTTATTTTAACCAAATCCACCACGAGTATCTAACGCTTTGAGGATTTACACACCAACAACACGCCTTAAAACGCCTTCACACGGCTTAGCAACGGCGATAACATTGGCTACCTCTGCGCTCCGGGCGAAATATGATTAAAATTTCTCAATAATAACAAACACACAACTAAGTATTAAGACTTTTGACTCTCTTACCTCTGAATCAGCAATTCCTTAAACGACAGCAGTAAAACATAGCATAACAAAAATAAGTGAAGAAATACTCACAAAGCAACTTTATTGATTATCAAAATGGATTACAAGTGGACTTAATGACACACTCCCGGGGGCCAACTTGGCTCTAATACCAAAATGGGACGGAAGGGTGGAGGGTGTATGGGAAGAGATGGATGGGCTGGATTTTGGATAGGACTGGTTTCCAACTGTTGGATTTATACATAGCTGGATGTGTCTATTTATAGTGACTCTAATCTGAATTTGCATTTCATTTCACTTGGATTGCATTTGCATTTACATTTCATTTGCTGAATTTAATGTTCGATACTGTAAGACTGCTTGCATGATTCTTCTTTTCTGTTGTAAAATATCCATGGTACTGCATTTGGCACTCTCTTGAAGTATAACTTTACAAGCTTTTGACACGTGTTCACGTGTTTGCATCGAAGATGAAATGTTTTTGTCTTCATACTTGATAATTTTCCCATATCTTGTACTTTCTTCAGCTTTTACTCTTACTTTATACAAAAGGAGCTTTTGATGTTGGCTTTAGCCACTTTTGTTGGCTTTTGAGTCCTTGTTTTTGAATATTTAATGCTTTATGAAGTCGGGATGAAAAGTGCCGATAAGTCCCCAGGCAACACGTGGTTGCTTTTGTCGGTATCACATGGCCTTAGTCTCGGGCACGGGAACTTGCTTGATAAGGATGCATTAAACAATTGTCGAGGCTTTATTTTTTTCCTTTTCTTCGGATAGAGATGAATCCTTCATTATCACTTTTTATCTCTTCTGCATCAGTCTATGCTTCAGGAGCAATAGTTTTGAAGGGATTATCATCAGCCCAGAGATGATGTAGCCGGTGACCGAAGCTTAATGGCAAGTTTTTAGAGGATTTTTCTTTCTGTATTTGTTCCATAATCTCTTTTTGGAGATCTTTTTTGAGCTAAAGTAGATCTATCGCTGCAAGAAGAGCAGGAGAAGAGGTTGAACATGAATTCTTTTGTTTGTCTGGAATACTGGATAGAGGAAGCCTTTTTTTTTTCTTTTTTAGGAGTTCTGAGAATTTCTGAAAAAGAAGGCTTTAGAGCTTGATCAGCAAAATATTGCTGCAGGATTGTCGTATAATCAAATTGATGCCAGAATTTGATATACATGACTCTAGATAGAATCGGTGGACTGAAGTCCATTTCTTTATAAAAATTCCATTTCAGGATCCATGGGATTTCATGCTTGAAATAGAATTGCATGGTGACATAAGGTTCTATTGCTAGCTGTAAATATTGATAAAGGCTTTTTTCTTCTGTTTTGAGAGAGGCTTTATATGCTACAGAATAGGATTCATAAGTAGGAAGAAGAGCTTGAGGAAGGAGATCTTTAGTGGCTCCGTATAGTATCCAAAATTGTGTAAAAAACCACATAGGTATTTTATGGAAGTTGGATTTAAATCGAATAAACCAGGAATGCTGGAAGGAAGGATTTTGATAATAGAGAATGGCTTCCCAAGCAGAAATATAGTCATAATAATTAAAGATGAGGTTTGAATCAATTCTTTGAGGCATATGAAAAGGTTGTCCCCAATCGTCTGCTGAGAGGATATGCATAATCTTGAATTTTGAATATAGGATGTTAATATGGGATGGTAAAGCATTTAAATATGAGTTTTTAGAACCATCAGTATGGTCTATAGTGCAGCTGCCAGTTCGGATAAGGATTTGCTCATATGTTTTATAATCAAGGGGTTGAAAAAAGAAATGATCGGGAGCGAATAGGGTCTGGATAATATGTTCCATAGGAAAGGTTTCTGTATAAAATGTGTCATTTAAAGTAAACATTCTTAATGGTGGTTTTGGGATAAAATATTGGTTTTGAGACGCTTGAGGTTTTCTGGATGTAAAGCTTGATGGGTTTTGAAATTGAGGGATATTAGAATTATGGGTTGCTCCCCATCTTTCAAGATAATTGCCACTGAGTTTTCTGGATATAGGTGGATAAGCTTTATCAGTAGGGGACCTAAAAGGTCTAATCTGCTGAGGCCTCATTCTTTTGTCCCTATAAAAACTCACGAGATAAAAAGTCAGGAAGGGAATTATTTTTGCCTGCAATATACTCAATGTCAAAATCAAATATAGCTAATAAAGCTTGCCAGCGAGCAAAGATTTGCTTAGCAGTAAGATTTTTAACATCTTTTTCTAAAATTTCTTTAGCAGATTTACAATCTATTCTTAATAAGAATTTTTTATTTAATAAATCACTTTGGAACTTCATTATACTATTGACTATGGATAGGATTTCCTTTTTAATAGTTGAATAATTCTGTTGTGTGGGTGTCCATGTTCCAGATGTGAAACGAAGGACTTCTTCTTTTCCAAGAGCATTTTTTTGTAGGAGAATGCCATCAAAACCTACTTTAGAGGCATCGGTTTGAACTATTTTTAATAAATCTGGATGAGGGATAGTTAAGCAAGGTAAATTTTTGACTTTTTGCTTGATCTTTTGGACAGCTTTTGTATGGGCAGGTGACCATTCTGCTGGATGTTTTGTCAAACGGAGCTGCAATAATTTTCTTTCCTTTGCAAGATCTTTATAAAAATCAGAGACGTAATTAAGGCAGCCAAGAAAACGTTGTAATTGTTCTTTATTGAAAATTTCATCAGGAAATTGAGAGGCAAACTTAATGACTCTTTGAACTGGAGAAATAGTTCCTTTTTGAATTATAAAACCAAGAAATTGAATTTCTGTTTGAAAAAGCTTCATTTTCTTTTGAGATAAAACAAGTCCATTCTTGATAATAACTTTTTTGAAAATATTTAAATGTTTCCAATGGTCACAAATAGATTTTGAAAACACAAGAATGTCATCGATATAGACTAGTGTAAAATCTTGATATATATTAAAAATATCATTCATAATTCTTTGAAATTCGGAGGGAGCATTTTTCAAGCCAAATAGCATAACGTTCCATTCGTAATGGCCAAATGGGACTGTAAAAGCAGTTTTATATCTATCTGCGGGGGTAATTTGAATTTGCCAAAATCCTGATTTAAGATCAAATTTGGAAAAAAGGAAGGCATCAGCTAGACAATTAATTAGATCAGTTTTATTTGGTACTGGATATCTTATGGATTTCAGAACTTTTTTTAAAGACTTATAATTGATAACAAGACGGGGGACACTGCGTTCTTGTTCAGGCGCTTTATTTAGATAAAACGCAGCACAACTCCAAGGGGATTGTGATTTTTGAATAAGCTTTTTATTAAGAAGATCATTGATTTCTTTTGTACATAATTGGACAAGATCTTTATTCATCTAAATAGGACGAGCTTTGGTAGGAATTTGGGATTCATCAAAATTATCAATATATGGAAGAGAAACTGTGTGGTGTTTCCTATGCCAAAAGGCAAAAGGAAAGGCAGAACAACATTCTTTTTCAAGAGATTTTTTAAATTGTATTAAATCATTTTGAAATTCTAGTTTTTGTAACCCTTCTTCTATTCTTAGAGAATTCAGATCTTCTTGAAGATAGGCAATTTGTTTTTCTTTATATGAGATTTGATTTTGGATAATATTGATACGTTGCATGGGAGTTGACTCAACAAAATCAAAAATTAATTCTTTATTGTCTTTCATAGTTTTAAGGCCTGATGAATCAATTTGAAAAGGCTATAGAAGTTGTAGAAAGGGATTCACAAGGATAACATCATTATTTAAATTCTTTCCTATAAGACAATTAGTTTTTATGCACGTTCCATTTTTACAGATACGGACATTATTTACTTTATAATGAATATGAAGTTTATTATTAGCAGTTGCTAGGCTGAGTTTATTTTTGGGTTTTTTATAATATTTTGTTGGGACTAATCCTTCTCTGATTAAATTAACATCAGTGCCACTATCTAGTAAGCAGAGTGCTTTAATAGAGAAGTTCTTGATCTTAATTGTAATTTGAGTTTTCCACGGTTGGAGTGGATTTTTTGTTACAGAATTTACAAACTTTCCCTCAAAGTTTTCTTGTTGCTTTATATTATCTTTATTCGTTTGAAATTCGAGATTCTCAAAACGTTGTTTAAGTTCTTCAAGTTCATTTAAGTTTTGTTTTAATTCTTTTATTTCTTGCTTTTGATTATTAATTTCTTTATAAATATCTTGCAGAGATATATGAGGAAGAACTTTTTGTTTTCTTAATACATTTTTCATGTTAAGCTGTTTAGATACACTTGGAATAGAAGATTTTTCTTTTTTATTTTCTTTGGTTATTTTTTGTATTTTCTCAAAATATTTATTTTTTAATTTTTCTTCTTTGAGGTCTTCAAACATTTCTAAAAGCAAGTCTTCTTGGGCTGAAAGAGCGTTTAAGGAGAACAAAGGAGAAGAATATGTGTTATCAGACTGAAATGAGGAATTTGTATGACATAAGTCAAAGACCGATTTACCTTTATCTCCTTAGATTTTTGCAACATCTTTAATTGGTACGGTTGAGGTGTCTTTATAAATAATTTGATGTAGGGGTGGATGTATAGATTCTTCAGTTCTTTGGGGAGAAGAACTGGTTGGAGCTATAATCCATGATGAACTTAATTTTGTTATCATATTTATGGATAAATCTTCAATATTATATCTTTTCTTCTTGGCTAATTTAAGCCAATCAAAGAAATAAATGTTTATTTCATTATCACACATATATTTATACCACTTTTCTTTTAAAAAGTCTTTATGTTCTGGAGAAATATTTTTAAAGAAAGCTTTTGTCAAAGGATGAGCGGCTAAATTCTTTTTTAACATTTCTTTATCAATTTCAAAACTTTCAATAACATTTATATTGAAATCAGCTTCTGAGGGATTGTATGTATGAGATGGAGAAGCTTGATAAGAAGGATAAACAAGTCCTGTAGGCCTCAAATTTATATGAGGTGGTTCCTGTATGGAAGCTCCTACAACAAAAGGAGGATGAGAATAAGACTTTTTAGAGGGTTGATAAACGGTAGGAGTTGTATTTCGAAAATCTGTTTGGAAATTTATTTCAACGCTTCCATCTTCATGTTCAATTATGTTTTCAATGTCTTGATTTTCTTTAGGTTTTTCTGGTTGAGCATTTTTTAAAAGCCATTTACCGGATAAATTAATATCATTCCATTGGATGAGTTTGGGAATATTAACTTTATTTTTTAAATTGGTTTGGAATAAGGTAGTCATACCTTTCGCTTGATTTGAATAGGCTATGCCTGGAACAACTGAATTCATAAGTTTATAATAAACTCTATAAACGAGGGCGAGATTTTGATTATGAGGATTCATATCAAAACCTTTTGTCTGGATGGCTAAAGTGAGGGCTTCATGTGCACCTGGATCTGTAAGAGAAACAGAGAAATTGGGAAAACAGTTGAGGAAAGTAGGGCCATTAGCCAAACTTGATTCAACCATTCCTATTAATGAATCACTGAATTTTTTATGTCTTGTATCTTGAACATACATGAGAGCTTCTGTTCTCAGTCCAAGTCTTGTTAGAGGCTTTAGAGCAACTTGCATCAAACCAAAATGGATATAATTATATGTTTTAGCATATTCTTGTGTTTTTTAGGGCTTAATTAAAGAAAGATGCTGAATATTGCTAGTAATGGATTCAGTTCGTTCAATAGTTTTTATTTTATAACTTGATTTTAATTGAAAACTTCCCATTTTATAAACTTCATGTTTTTTAACAGTTGGAATTGCCCAGTCACAAATAACTTGATCTAAATCATGATAGCTAATTTCTTCACTATTTTTAATAACATGGAAGATAAGGAATTTGATGATGAGGAAGAAGAAAGTACAAGCTTCTTAATCAGCTTAGCCATAATTTGTTTTACCGAGTTATTTTAACCAAATCCACCACGAGTATCTAACGCTCTGAGGATTTACACACCAACAACACGCCTTGAAACGCCTTCATACGGCTTAACAATGGCGATAACAATGGCTACCTCTGTGCTCCGGGCAGAATATGATTAAAATTTCTCAATAATAACAAACACACAACTAAGTATTAAGACTTTTGACTCTCTTACTTCTGAATCAGCAATTCCTTAAACAGCAACAGTAAAGCATAACCAAAATAAGTGAAGAAATACTCACAAAGCAACTTTATTGATAATCAAAACTGATTACAAGTGGACTTGATGACACACTCCCGGGGGCCAACTTGGCTTTGATACCAAAATGGGACGGAAGGGTGGAGGGTGTATGGGAAGAGGTGGCTGGATTTTGGATAGGACTGGTTTCCAACTGTTGCCTTGACAAGTAGTTGGACATGTCTATTTATAGTATGTTCAAACTGAATTTACATTTCATTACAACATAATTTCGTCTGTGTATACATTTCATTTACTGTATGCTGGTAAGCTGCTGCATGTGGCTGGATTCCATGTGTCTGGATTGAATCGTCAAGACGGCATACGTGTTACGTTTCTGTACTGGTATGGATATACATGTTATCACCAGTAGAGATCCAAACTTGTTTTTATTGGATAACCTTTTTGATACATAGTAACAAGCCGCATTTGTTGACTCTTTCTTTTTCAAAGAACCTTTGAACCATGGTAAGCTTCTCATCTTCATGAATAAGGATGTCCTTGTTTTGTACTTTCTAGATAAAGACGCTTTATGGCAATGGTGGTGATGGAAATTTAGATAAGTGTACGACGTGCTTAGTGGTCTTCTTCTAGAAGCTTTGTGATAAGGATGGAGTCATTATTTCACTGGATAACAGGTGTCAATATCGGAAGCTTTATTCGGGCACGGATTCTTTCATTTATTCATCCTCTTTACCTTCATCTTTATCTTCATTAGTCCAGTTATTATTTTGCATTTCTCCATGAAATAACTGGATTAATGCTTCACGAGACTTTTCAGTAATGTCAAAAGAAATATGTTCATAGGCATTGAGGATTTGATTTAATTCATTATGTCCAGATTTAGAAGGATGCTGTATGACTGTATTTTGTTCTGCAAGGTCATCAGCAATGCAAACTACTCGCCGACCGTCACACCAAACATATCGATATGTGCTTGCAAATTCAAGATGTCCTCTTAGATTGAGAAATCTTTGATACTGATAAGAGGCTGGATCATATTGCTGGAGACGTTTTAGGCTATATGCTCCTGTAGCAACTTCATGAGATTCATACCATTGAGGAGGATAATTAAAAAGAAGATGTTCGTGATCATGTAAAGAAGAACTGCATTTCTTGCAAATTAAATCTCCTTTGTCAAACTGCATGATGCTCCATAGTTGATAAGGCTGATAAAACTGTATTTCAGATCTTTCTCCCAAACTTGATGAAATTGTGACAAGAAGCTGTCTTTTTGTGACTCTAAGACTGCGAAGGGCATGGCGCACAATTGCAGGGAGCTGCTGTATTAATTCAAAATCATCTCTGGATAAAGAAAATCTTTGGACTAGGCCTTGCTCGATATAAGAGATGTCTACTGCATGTGATGGCAGGAACAACTTGGGAAAACTAGTTGCCCAGCTGATATATTGTGCTTTGAATATTAAGCGCTCCTTGATCTGACAAGAAAGAGTTTTTTCTCTTATCCTTACAGCAAGATCATCTGGAAGGGTTGTGTTAACCTTTTCCAGGAGGTTGATTTTGGATGTTTTTTCATCAGCATAAGTATATAACAGTGCTCTTTGATGGATGTTATGACACATCAGAATTTGGGTTTCTAAATCCATGATATGGGTTACAATTTTGGATAAGGTTTTTCTAATATTTTTTCTTTTATTAGAAAGGATAGCACTCCAATGAGCATTGATAAGTTCTTGAGAGGTGATGGATACTCTTGGATTAAAAAAAGGAATGGTCATTTGTTGGGATGTTGGTCTGGAAGAAGAGCTGGATTCAAGAAGAGGGGCTTTGCTTTTGCTAGAACTTGATGCCATAATAACAAAGGAACCCTGGAGAAGAATGTGAACTTAAAACTAAAATCTGGATTACATGGCAATATTTGAAATGAAGTCATCAGAGGGATGACTGATTTTATTTGATACTGGATTTAATGATTCAAATTCAAAAATTAATTTTTTATTATTTATGACAGTTTTAAGGCCTGTAGAATCAATTTGAAAAGGCTGTAACATTTGTAGAAAAGGATTTCCAAGGATAACATCATTGCTTGAATCCTTTCCTAGAAAGAAATTTGTCATTATGTGTATTTCATTTTTACAGACATAAACATCATTTTATTTGTGTTTGATAAGGACTTTTTTATTAGCTGTAGCTAGATTGAGTTTATTTTTTGTTTTGAGATAATATTTTCTCGGGATTAATCCTTCCCTTATGACATTGACATCTGCGCCACTATCAAGTAAGCACATGGTCTTAATAGAGAATTTTTTTATCTGAATTGTGACTTGGGTTTTCCATTTTTGAAATGGATTTCTGGATAAAGAATTTATGAAAATTTTTAAACTGTCATCAAAGTTTTCTTGATTTGTAATGTCATTATAGTCTTCGTCATTTTCAATTTTTACATTATTTTCTTGATAAGTATTTAGTATGTGAAATTCAAGATTCTCAACTCTTTGTTTGAGGTCTTGAAGTTCAATTAAGTTTTGTTTTAAGAAATTTATTTCTTGCCTTTGATTATTAATTTCTTTATGAAGGTCTGGAATTGTCAGGTGAGGAGGAAGATTTTGTTCTCTTAATCTGTCTAAAACAGTTTTAATACTAAATTGTTCAGGTAAAGCATGTATAGTAGCTTTTCCTTTTTTTTATTGCCTTTGTTTATAGTCTGGATTTTTTTGAAATATTTATTTTTAATTTTGCATCTTTAAGATCTTTAAACATTTCTAGTACCAATTCTTCAGGAGCAGAGAGCATGTTTACGGATAAAGAGGAAGAAGCGGATTCATACTGAATTTCACTATCAAATATTTTGCAATGACATGTATCAGAAGAATTGTCTGTATCTGATGTTACTGAGGATCCCTTTAAAATAGTTTTTAATTCCTTTTCGGCTTTAACCTTTAATTGTGGGCAATCAGAGGCTATATGGCCTTTTTCTTTGCAATTATAGCACTGTATTTCTTTTTGTTTTTGTTTATGGTAAGAAGAAGATGGTTTTTCTTTTATAAAAGATTTGTTTGTTTCTTTATAAGGATTACGATGAAAGGATTTTTTATGATATCTTCGTGAGGGCATATAATATCATGGTGTTGCAAATTGTTTAGATTTTCTTTGTTGGTAATTTCTTTTTAAATTGTTCTTTTTCTTTTGGCTCGAAGGACTAATTAATGGCTCCATGCCAAATTGATAACAAAAGTCTACAAGTTCATATTTGCTGATACTTTTTTGATTTTCAATTTGCCGTTTGAGTTTGATTTCATTACACAATGAAAATCCAACTTTATTAATTTTTTGGATTTAATCTCCATATGTATACATAGCATAATTCAAATTTCCATAATTTTTGGATATTAATTCTTCTCTAACATTTTCTGCAAAAAGTTTAGGAAGACCTGATATAAATTTTTCTTTCCAGAATTCAGAATTGCTTGAATCAATTGTTTAAAGATATTAAAGATGAAGACTTAAAAAATAAATATTTTGAAAAAATCTAGACCATAAATAAAGGCAATAAAAAAGGAAAAGCTACAATACATACTTTACCTAAGCAATTTAGTATTAAAACTGTACTAGACAGATTACGAGAACAAAATGTTCCTCCTCACCTGACAATTCCCGACCTTTATAAAGAAATTAATGATCAAAGGCAAGAAATAGATTTCTTAAAACAAAATTTAATTGAACTTCGAGACCTCAAACAAAGAGTTGAGAATCATGAATTTCACATACTAAAAACTTATCAAAAAAATAATGGAAAAATTGAAAATGACAAAGACTATAATGACATTGAAAATTAAGAAAACTTTGATGACAGTTTAAAAATTTTCATAAATTCTTTATCCAGAAATCCATTTCAAAAATGGAAAACCCAAGTCACAATTCAGATAAAAAAATTCTCTGTTAAGACCTTGTGCTTATTTGATAGTGGCGTAGATGTCAATGTCATAAGGGAAGGATTAATCCCGAGAAAATATTATCTAAAAACAAAAAATAAACTCAATCTACCTACGGCTAATAAAAAACTCCTTATCAAATACAAATTAAATGATGTTTATGTCTGTAAAAACGAAATACACATAAAGACAAATTTCTTTCTAGGAAAGGATTTAAACAATGATGTTATCCTTTGAAATCCTTTTCTACAAATGTTACAGCCGTTTCAAATTGATTCTACAGGCCTTAAAACTGTCATAAATAATAAAGAATTAATTTTTGAATTTGAATAATTAAATCCAGTCTCAAATAAAATCAATCATCCCTCCAATGACTTCATTTCAAATATTGCCATGCAATCCAGATTTCAGTTTTAAGTTCACATTCTTCTCCAGGGTTCCTTTGTCATTATGGCATCAAGTTTTAACAAAAGCAAAGCCCCTCTTCTTGAATTCAGCTCTTTCTCCAGACCAACATCCCAACAAATGACCATTCCTTTTTTCAATCCAGGAGTATCCATCACCTCTCAAGAACTTATCAATGCTCATTGGAGTGCTATCCTTTCCAACAAACGAAAAAATACTAGAAAAACCATATCCAAAATTGTAACCCATATCAAGGATTTAGAAACCCAAATTCTGATGTGTCATAACATCCATCAAAGAGCACTGTTATCTACTTATGCTGATGAAAAAACACCCAGAATCAACCTCCTGGAAAAGGTTAACACAACCCTTCCAGATGATCTTGCTGCAAGGATAAAAGAAAAAACTTTCTTGTCAAATCAAGGAGCGTTTAATGTTCAAAGCACAATATATCAGCTGGGCAACTGGTTTTCCCAAGTTGTTCCTGCCATCACATGCAGTAGACATCTCTTATATCGAGCAAGGCCTAGTCCAAAGATTTTCTTTATCCAGAGATGATTTTGAATTAATACAGCAGCTCCCTGCAATTGTGCGCCATGCCCTTCGCAATCTTGGAGTCACAAACAGACAGCTTCTTATCATAATTTCATCAAGTTTGGGAGAAAGATCTGAAATATGGTTTTATCAGCCTTATCAATTATGGAGCATCATGCAGTTTGAAGAAGGAGATTTAATTTGCAAGAAATGCAGTTCTTCTTTACATGATCACGAACATCTTCTTTTTAATTATCCACCGCAATGGTATGAATCTCATGAAGTTGCTACAAGAGCATATAGCCTAGAACGTCTCCAGCAATATGATCCAGCCTCTGATCAGTATCAAAGATTTCTCAATCTAAAAGGGCATCTTGAATTTGCAAGCACATATCGATATATTTGGTGTGACGGTTGGCGAGTAGTTTGCATTGTTGACGACCTTGCAGAACAAACTACTGTCATACAGCATCCTTCTAAATCTGGACATAATGAATTAAATCAAATCCTCAATGCCTATGCAGATATTTCTTTTGACATTACTGAAAAGTCTCGTGAAGCATTAATCCAGTTATTTGATGGAGAAATGCAAAATAATAACTGGATTGATGAAGATAAAGATGAAGAGAAAGAGGATGAATAAATGAACAAATCCGTGCCTGAATAGAGCTTCCAGAAGAAGACCACGTAGTCACGTGGCACACTTATCTAAATTTCCATCACCACCATTGCCATAATGCGCCTTTATCTAGAAAGTACAAAACAAGGACATCCCTATCCATGAAGATGAGAAGCTTACCACGGTTCAAAGGTTCTTTGAAAAAGAGAAAGTCAACAAATGCGGCTTGCTACTATGCATCAAAAAGGTTATCCAATAAAAACAAGTTCGGATCTCTACTGGTGATAACATGTATATCCATACTAGTACGGAAACGTAAAACGTAAGCCGTCTTGACGATTCAATCCAGACATATGGAATCCAGCCAAATGCAGCAGCTTACCAGCATACAGTAAATGAAATGTATACACAGACAAAATTATGTTGTAATGAAATGTAAATTCAGTTTGAACATACTATAAATAGACATGTTCAGTTGCTTGTCAAGGCAACAGTTGGAAACTAGTCCAAAAATTCAGTCCATCCTTCTCTTCACATACACCCTCCACCCTTCCGTCCCATTTTGGTCTTAGAGCTAAGTTGGCCCTCGGGAGTGTGTCATCAAGTCCACTTGTAATCAGTTTTGATTATCAATAAAGTTGCTTTGTGAGTATTTCTTCATTTATTTTGGTTATGCTTTACTGTTGCTGTTTAAGAAATTGCTGATTCAGAAGTAAGAGAGTCAAAAGTCTTAATACTTAGTTGTCTGTTCGTTATTATTAAGAAATTTTAATCATATTCCGCCTGGAGCGCAGAGGTAGCCATTGTTATCGCCGTTGTTAAGCCGTGTGAAGGCGTTTTAAGGCGTGTTGTTGGTGTGTAAATCCTCAAAGCATTAGATACTCGTGCTGGATTTGGTTAAAATAACTTGGTAATACAAATTATGGCTAAGCTTATTAAGAAGCTTGTACTTTCTTCTTCCTCATAATCAAATTCCTTATCTTCCATGTCTATTAAAAATAGTGAAGAGATTAGCTATGATGATTTAGATCAAGTTATTTGTGACTGGACAATTCTAACTGTTCAAAAACATGAAGTTTATAAAATGAGAAGTTTTCAATTAAAATCAAGTTATAAAATAAAAACTATTGAACGAACTGAATCCATTACTAGCCATATTCAGCATCTTTCTTTAATTAAGCCCCAAGAAATACAAGAATATGCTAAAACATATAATTATATCCATTTTGGCTTAGTGCAAGTTGCTCTAAAGCCTCTAACAATTCTTGGACTGAGAACAGAAACTCTCATGTATGTTCAAGATACAAGACATAAAAAATTCAGTGATTCATTAATAGGAATGGTTGAATCAAGTTTGGCTAATGGCCCTACTTTCTTCAACTGTTTTCCCAATTTCTCTGTTTCTCTTACATAACAGGTGCACATGAAGCCCTCACTTTAGCCATCCAGACAAAAGGTTTTGATATGAATCCTCATAATCAAAATCTCGCCTTCATTTATAGAGTTTATTATAAACTTATGAATTCAGTTGCTCCAGGCATAGCCTATTCAAATCAAGCAAAAGGTATGACTACCTTATTCCAAACCAATTTAAAAAATAAAGTTAATATTCCTAAACTCATCCAATGGAATGATATTAATTTATCCGGTAAATGGCTTTTAAAAAATGCTCAACCAGAAAAACCTAAAGAAAATCAAGACATTGAAAACATAATTGAACATGAAGATGGAAGCATTGAAATAAATTTCCAAACAGATTATAGAAATACAGCTCCTACCGCTTATCAACCTTCTAAAAAGTCTTATTCTGATCCTCCCTCTGTTGTAGGAGCTTCCATACAGGAACCACCTCATATAAATTTGAGGCCTACAGGACTTGTTTATCCTTCTTATCAAGCTTCTCCATCTCATACATACAATCCCTCAGAAGTTGATTTCAATATAAATGTTATTGAAAGTTTTGAAATTGATAAAGAAATGTTAAAAAAGAATTTAGCCGCTCATCCTTGGACAAAAGCTTTCTTTAAAAATATTTCTCCAGAACATAAAGACTTCTTAAAAGAAAAGTGGTATAAATATATGTGTGATAATGAAATAAACATTTATTTTTTTGATTGGCTTAAATTAGCCATGAAGAAAAGATATAATATTGAAGATTTATCCATAAATATAATAACAAAATTAAGTTCATCATGGATTATAGCTTCAACTAGTTCTTCTGCCTAAAGAACTGAAGAATCTATACATCCACCCCTACATCAAATTATTTATAAAGACACCTCAGTCGTGCCCATAAAAGATGTTGCAAAAATCCAAGGAGATAAAGGAAAATCTGACTTTGTTTACAAATCAGACTTATGTCATGTTCTAGAACAAAATAATTATACAAATATCAACCTTTATACTATTGGTCAACAAACCAATAGAATTGAAGATAAAGTAGAATCTATTTTCAAAATCCATGAAGCATCCTCTTCTCAAAAAGTAATTAAGTCACAAACTTTAGGTTTTCAGGGTGAAATCCTAAGGGATATAAAGTTAGAAAAGAATCCTTTGAAATTTTCTGATGAACTCATTAATCAATTATCACACAATTTTACTAACATAAAACTTCAAGAAAATAAAGATCAAAAAGCTGAAAAATCTATAAATGTTTTAGGCTCAACTTCTAAAAACTCTAATTCTGGCTCTGATTCCAAAGCCATAGATTTTGAAGAAAATTCTCAAGAGGAACATCAAGATGATCAAAACCATTAAGAATCCCTTCAACTCAATAAAATATTTAAAAGACAAAAACCAATTGTTACTACAGCTAAAGCAAGAAATTATTATCCACGACCAACTCCAGTTGATCTTCAATTCGAAGAACAAGCTACTTTAAATGGTCTTAAATTTGAAAGCTCATCAATATATGAATGGAGTGTAGATGGATTATCTGAATATCAAATCATCCAAGTATGCCAGCAAATGATGATATATGCTTCTACTATCATAGCTGCCGGTAATGATCACAAACATGCAGCAAATGCAGTTGTCCTTGGATTTACTAGACAATTAAATGGTTGGTGGGAAAAATATTTATCAGATATAGAATGACAAGCTATTCTAAATGCCGTAAAAAGAGATCCATCCGGGAACCCTATCATTACCCCCCAAGGACAAATGATCTCTGATTCCGTTTATATGCTTATCAGCAATATAATTAAACATTTTGTTGGAAATTATATGAATGTAGAAGAAAAATTAAAAACTCAATTAATTAATTTATCATGTCCAACATTATCTGATTTTCATTGGTATAAAGATGTTTTCTAATCAAAACTTTATACAATTGATTCAAGCAATTCCAAATTCTGGAAAGAAAAATTTAAATCAGGTCTTCCTAAACTTTTTACATAAAAGGTTAGAGAAGAATTAATATTCGAAAATTATGGAAATTTGAATTATGCTATGTATACATATGGAGATTTAATCCAGAAAATTAATAAAGTTGGATTTTTATTGTGTAATGAAATCAAACTCAAACGGCAAATTGAAAATCAAAAAAGTATCAGCAAATATGAACTTGGAGACTTTTGTTATCAATTTGGCATGGAGCCATTAATTAGTCTTTTGAGCCAAAAGAAAAAGAACAATTTAAAAAGAAATTACCAACAAAGAAAATCTAAACAATTTGCAACACCACGATATTATATGCCCTCACGAAGATATCATAAAAAATCCTTTCATCGTAATCCTTATAAAGAAACAAACAAATTTTTTTATAAAAGAGAAACCATATTCTTCTTACCATAAACAAAAACAAAAAGAAATACAGTGCTATAATTGCAAAGAAAAAGGCCATATAGCCCCTGATTGCCCACAATTAAAGGTTAAAACCGAAAAGGAATTAAAAACAATTTTAAAAGGATCCTCAGTAACATCAGATACAGACAATTCTTCTGATACATGTCATTGCAAAATATTTGATAGTGAAATTCAGTATGAATCCGCTTCTTCTTCTTTATCCATAAACATGCTCTCTGCTCCTGAAGAATTGATACTAGAAATGTTTAAAGATCTTCAAGATAAAGACTTAAAAAATAAATATTTTGAAAAAATCCAGACCATAAATAAAGGCAATAAAAAAGGGAAAGCTACAATACATACTCTCCCAGAACAATTTAGCATTAAAACTGTACTCGACAGATTACGAGAACAAAATGTTCCTCCTCACCTGACAATTCCAGACCTTCATAAAGAAATTAATAATCAAAGGCAAGAAATAAATTTCTTAAAACAAAACTTAATTGAACTTCAAGACCTCAAACAAAGAGTTGAGAATCTTGAATTTCACATACTAAAAACTTATCAAGAAACTAATGGAAAAATTGAAAATGAGGAAGACTATAATGACATTGAAAATCAAGAAAACTTTGATGACAGTTTAAAAATTTTCAAAAATTCTTTATCCAGAAATCCATTTCAAAAATGGAAAACCCAAGTCACAATTCAGATCAAAAAATTCTCTGTTAAGACCCTGTGCTTACTTGATAGTGGCGCAGATGTCAATGTCATAAGGGAAGGATTAATCCCGAGAAAATATTATGTCAAAACAAAAAATAAACTCAATCTAGCTACGGCTAATAAAAAACTCCTTATCAAATACAGATTAAATGATGTTTATGTCTGTAAAAACGAAATACACATAAAGACAAATTTCTTTCTAGGAAAGGATTTAAACAATGATGTTATCCTTCGAAATCCTTTTCTACAAATGTTACAGCCATTTCAAATTGATTCTACCGGCCGTAAAACTATCATAAACAATAAAGAATTAATTTTTGAATTTGAATAATTAAATCTAGTCTCAAATAAAATCAATCATCCCTTTGATGACTTCATTTCAAATATTGCCATGTAATCCAGATTTTAGTTTTAAGTTCACATTCTTCTCCAGGGTTCCTTTGTTATTATGGCATCAAGTTCTAGCAAAAGCAAAGCCCCTCTTCTTGAATCCAGCTCTTCTTCCAGACCAACATCCCAACAAATGACCATTCCTTTTTTTAATCCAAGAGTATCCATCACCTCTCAAGAACTTATCAATGCTCATTGGAGTGCTATCCTTTCCAACAAACGAAAAAATACTAGAAAAACCATATCCAAAATTGTAACCCATATCAAGGATTTAGAAACCTAAATTCTGATGTGTCATAACATCCATCAAAGAGCACTGTTATCTACTTATGCTGATGAAAAAACATCCAGAATCAACCTCCTGGAAAAGGTTAACACAACCCTTCCAGATGATCTTACTGCAAGGATAAGAGAAAAAACTCTTTCTTGTCAGATCAAGGAGCGCTTAATGTTCAAAGCGCAATATATCAGCTGGGTAACTGGTTTTCCCAAGTTGTTCCTGCCATCACATGCAGTAAACATCACTTATATCGAGCAAGGCCTAGTCTAAAGATTTTCTTTATCCAAAGATGATTTTGAATTAATACAGTAGCTCCCTGTAATTGTGCACCATGCCCTTCGCAGTCTTGGAGTCACAAACAGACAGCTTCTTATCACAATTTCATCAAGTTTGGGAGAAAGATCTAAAATATGGTTTTATCAGCCTTTGTGTCATCAAGTCCACTTGTAATCAGTTTTTATTGCTATCAATAAAGTAGCTTTGTGAGTATTTCTTCACTTATCTCTATTATGTTGTGCTTTAGTGTTGTTGTTTAAGGAATTGTTGATTCAGAAATAAGAGAGTCAAAAGTCTTAATACTTAGTTGTGTGTTTGTTATTATTGAGAAATTTTAATCATATTCCGCCCGGAGCACAGAGGTAGCCATTGTTATTGCCGTTGTTAAGCCGTGTGAAGGCGTTTTAAGGTGTGTTGTTGGTGTGTAAATCCTCAAAGCGTTAGATACACGTGCTGGATTTGGTTAAAATAATTCAGTAATACAAATTATGGCTAAGCTTATTAAGAAGCTTGTACTTTCTTCTTCCTCATCATCAAATTCCTTATCTTCCATGTCTATTAAAAATAGTGAAGAAATTAGCTATGATGATTTAGACCATGTTATTTGTGACTGGATAATTCCAACTGTTCAAAAACAAGAAGTTTATAAAATGGGAAGTTTTCAATTAAAATCAAGTTATAAAATAAAAACTATAGAACGAACTGAATCCATTACTAGCCATATTCAGCATCTTTCTTTAATTAAGCCCCAAGAAATACAGAAATATGCTAAAACATATAATTATATCTATTTTGGCTTGGTGCAAGTTGCTCTAAAGCCTCTAACAAGACTTGAACTGAGAACATAAGCTCTCATGTATGTTCAAGATACAAGACATAAAAAATTCAGTGATTCATTAATAGGAATGGTTGAATCAAGTTTGGCTAATGGCCCTACTTTCTTCAACAGTTTTCCCAATTTCTCTATTTCTCTTACAGATCCAGGTGCACATGAAGCCTTCACTTTAGCCATCCAGATAAAAGGTTTTGATATGAATCCTCATAATCAAAATCTCGCCCTCGTTTATAGAGTTTATTATAAACTTATGAATTCAGTTGTTCCAGGCATAGCCTATTCAAATCAAGCAAAAGGTATGACTACCTTATTCCAAACCAATTTAGAAAATAAAGTTAATATTCCCAAACTCATCCAATGGAATGATATTAATTTATCTAGTAAATGGCTTTTAGAAAATGCTCAACCAGAAAAACCTAAAGAAAATCAAGACATTGAAAACATAATTGAACATGAACATAGTAGCGTTGAAATAAATTACCAAACAGATTATAGAAATACAACTCCTACAGTTTATCAACCCTTTAAAAAGTCTTATTCTGATCCTCCTTCTATTGTAGGAGCTTCCAGACAGGAACCACCTCATATAAATTTGAGGCCTATAAGACTTGTTTATCCTTTTTATCAAACTTTTCCATCTCATACATACAATCCCTCAGAAGCTGATTTCAATATAAATGTTATTGAAAGTTTTGAAATTGATAAAGATATGTTAGAAAAGAATTTAGCCGCTCATCCTTTGACAAAAGCTTTCTTTAAAAATATTTCTCCAGAACATAAAGACTTCATAAAAGAAAAGTGGTATAAATATATGTGTGATAATGAAATAAACATTTATTTCTTTGATTGGCTTAAATTAGCCATGAAGAAAAGATATAATATTGAAGATTTATCCATAAATATGATAACAAAATTAAGTTCATCATGGATTATAGCTTCAACCAGTTCTTCTCCCCAAAGAACTGAAGAATCTATACATCCACACCTACATCAAATTATTTATAAAGACACCTCAGCCTTACCATAAAAGATGTTGCAAAAATCCAAGGAGATAAAGGAAAATCTGACTTTGTTTACAAATCAGACTTATATCTTGTTCTAGAACAAAATAATTATGCAAATATCAACCTTCATACTATTGGTCAACAAACCAATAGAATTGAAGATAAAGTAGAATCAGTTTTGATTATCAATAAGGTTGCTTTGTGAGTATTTCTTCACTTATTTTGGTTATTTTGTGGTTTATTGTCATTGTTTAAGGAATTGCTGATTCAAAAGTAAGAGAGTCAAAAGTCTTAATACTTAGTTGTGTGTTTGTTATTATTGAGAAATTTTAATCATATTCCGCATGGAGCGTAGAGGTAGTCATTGTTATCGCCGTTGTTAAGCCGTGTGAAGGCGTTTTAAGGTGTGTTATTGGTGTGTAAATCCTCAGAGCGTCAGATACTCGTGGTGGATTTGGTTAAAATAACTCAGTAATACAAATTATGGCTAAACTTATTAAGAAGCTTGTACTTTCTTCTTCCTCATCATCAAATTCCTTATCTTCCATGTCTATTAAAAATAGTGAAGAAATTTGCTATGATGATTTAGATTAAGTTATTTGTGACTGGACAATTCCAACTGTTCAAAAACATGACGTTTATAAAATGTGAAGTTTTCAATTAAAATCAAGTTATAAAATAAAAACTATTGAACGAACTGAATCCATTACTAGCAATATTCAGCATCTTTCTTTAATTAAGCCCCAAGAAATACAAGAATATGCTAAAACATATAATTATATCCATTCTGGCTTGGTGCAAATTGTTCTAAAGCCTCTAAGAAGACTTGGACTGAGAACAGAAGCTCTCATGTATGTTCAAGATACAAGACATAAAAAATTCAGTGATTCATTAATAGGAATGGTTGAATCAAGTTGGGCTAATGGCCCTACTTTCTTCAACAGTTTTCCCAATTTCTCTATTTCTCTTACAGATCCAGGTGCACATGAAGCCCTCACTTTAGCCATCCAGACAAAAGGTTTTGATATGAATCCTCATAATCAAAATCTTGCCCTCGTTTATAAAGTTTATTATAAACTTATGAATTCAGTTGTTCCAGGCATAGCCTATTCAAATCAAGCAAAAGGTATGACCACCTTATTCCAAACCAATTTAAAAAATAAAGTTAATATTCCCAAACTTATCCAATGGAATGATATTAATTTATCCGGTAAATGACTTTTAGACAATGCTCAACCAGAAAAACCTAAAGAAAATCAAGACATTGAAAACATAATTGAACATGAAGATGGACGCGTTGAAATAAATTACCAAATAGATTATCGAAATACAACTTCTACAGTTTATCAACCCTTTAAAAAGTCTTATGCAGATCCTCCTTCTGTTGTAGGAGCTTCCATACAGGAACCACCTCATATAAATTTGAGGCCTACAGGACTTGTTTATCCTTTTTATCAAACTTCTCCATCTCATACATACAATCCCTCAGAAGTTGATTTCAATATAAATGTTATTGAAAGTTTTGAAATTGATAAAGAAATGTTAAAAAAGAATTTAGCTGCTCATCCTTTGACAAAAGCTTTCTTTAAAAATATTTCTCCAGAACATAAAGACTTCTTAAAAGAAAAGTGGTATAAATATATGTGTGATAATGAAATAAACATTTATTTTTTTGATTGGCTTAAATTAGCCATGAAGAAAAGATATAATATTGAAGATTTATCCATAAATATGATAACAAAATTAAGTTCATCATGGATTATAGCTTTAACCAGTTCTTCTCCCCAAAGAACTGAAGAATCTATACATCCACACCTACATCAAATTATTTATAAAGACACCTCAGCCTTACCATAAAAGATGTTGCAAAAAACCAAGGAGATAAAGGAAAATCTGACTATGTTTACAAATCAGACTTATGTCATGTTCTAGGGCAAAATAATTATGCAAATATCAACCTTCATACTATTGGTCAACAAACCAATAGAATTGAAGATAAAGTAGAATTAGTTTGAATTATCAACAAAGTTGCTTTGTGAGTATTTCTTCACTTATTTTGGTTATGTTGTGCTTTACTGTTGTTGTTTAAGGAATTGCTGATTCAGAAGTAAGAGAGTCAAAAGTCTTAATACTTAGTTGTGTGTTTGTTATTATTGAGAAATTTTAATCATATTCCGCCCGGAGCGCAGAGGTAGTCATTGTTATCGCCGTTGTTAAGCCGTGTGAAGGCGTTTTAAGGCGTGTTGTTGGTGTGTAAATCCTCAAAGCGTTAAATACTCGTGGTGGATTTGGTTAAAATAACTCGGTAATACAAATTATGGCTAAGCTTATTAAGAAGCTTGTACTTTCTTCTTCCTCATCATCAAATTCCTTATCTTCCATGTCTATTAAAAATAGTGAAGAAATTAGCTATGATGATTTAGATCAAGTTATTTGTGACTGGATAATTCCAACTGTTCAAAAACAAGAAGTTTATAAAATGGGAAGTTTTCAATTAAAATCAAGTTATAAAATAAAAACTATTGAATGAACTGAATCCATTACTAGCCATATTCAGCATCTTTCTTTAATTAAGCCCCAAGAAATACAAGAATATGCTAAAACATATAATTATATCTATTTTGGCTTGGTACAAGTTGCTCTAAAGCCTCTAACAAGACTTGGACTGAGAACAGAAGCTCTCATGTATGTTCAAGATACAAGACATAAAAAATTCAGTGATTCATTAATAGGAATGGTTGAATCAAGTTTGGCTAATGGCCCTACTTTCTTCAACTATTTTCCTAGTTTCTCTATTTCTCTTACAGATCCAGGTGCACACGAAGCCCTCAGTTTAGCCATCCAGACAAAAGGTTTTGATATGAATCCTCATAATCAAAATCACGCCATCGTTTATAGAGTTTATTATAAAACGGAAAAGGAATTAAAAACTATTGCCCACAGTGGTATGAATCTCATGAAGTTGCTTCAAGGGAATATAGCTTAGAACGTCTCCAGTATTATGATCCAGCCTCTGATCAATATCAAAGATTTCCCAATTTAAGAGGACATCTCGAATTTGCAAACACATACCGATATGTTTGGTGTGACGGTCGGCGAGTAGTCTGTATTGATAATGACCTTGCAGAACAAACTACAGTTATACAGCATCCTTCTTAATCTGGACATCATGCATTAAATCAAATTCTCAGTGCCTATGAAGATATTTCGTTTGATATTCTAGAAACCACTCGTGAAGAATTAATCCAGTTATTCTATGGTGAAATGAGGAATAATAACTGGAATTCTGAAGCCTCAACTGAAGCAGAATAAAGCCGCATCCATATTATCAAGCCACACAATTTTCCACAAAGTATCTTCTACAGACTAAATTGAGCTTGTTTATCAGCACTATTCCCCACGTTGAAAGCATCAGAAGCATCATCGGTTTCCATAAAGACTATGCATGACACCAGTCTCCATAAAAACTATGCATGACATCATCCAAGTACAGCAGCAACCACGTGCTTCCTTTAGTTCTTATCAGCAACATCAAGCCTCTTTGAATTAAAAATCAAGAAAAAGCTACATCCAAAGTCAACAATTGCGGCTTGCTCTATGAAGTTATCCACCTATGCAATGAAAAAGTCAACAATTGGGGCTTGCTCTATGAAATGATCCGACAACCATAGCCATTATTGGTACTAACATGCATATCCATAACTGTACGGAAACGTAACACGTATACCGTCATGCCAAACATATGGAATCTAGCAATAATACCACCTGCAGCAGTTTACCAGCCCACAGTAAATGAAATGTATACACAGATGAAATTATGTTATAATGAAATGTAAATTCAGTTTGTAATTACTATAAATAGGCACATCCGACTATGTGTAAAACCAACAGTTAGAAACCAGTCCTACAAAAAATTCAGCCATCTCTTCCCAAACACCCCCACCCTTCCGTCCCATTTTGGTATCAGAGCCAAGTTGGCCCCCGGGAGTGTGTCATCAAGTCCACTTGTAATCAGTTTTGATTATCAATAAAGTTGCTTTGTGAGTATTTCTTCACTTCGTTTTGATTATGTTGTTTTTTATTGTTGTTGTTTAAGGAATTGCTGACTCAGAAGTAAGAGACTCAAAGGTCTTAATACTTAGTTGTGTGTTTGTTATTATTGAGAAATTTTAATCATATTCCACCCGGAGCACAGAGGTAGCCATTGTTATCGCCGTTGTTAAGCCGTGTGAAGGCGTTTTAAGGCCTGTTGTTGGTGTGTAAATCCTCAAAACGTTAGATACTCGTGATGGATTTGGTTAAAATAACTCGGTAATACAAATTATGGCTAAGCTTATTAAGAAGCTTGTACTTTCTTCTTCCTCATCATCAAATTCCTTATCTTCCATGTCTATTAAAAATAGTGAAGAAATTTGCTATGATGATTTAGATCAAATTATTTGTGACTGGACAATTCCAACTGTTCAAAAACATGAAGTTTATAAAATGGGAAGTTTTCAATTAAAATCAAGTTATAAAATAAAAACTATTGAACGAATTGAATCCATTATTAGCAATATTCAGCATCTTTCTTTAATTAAGCCACAAGAAATACAAGAATATGCTAAAATATATAATTATATCCATTTTGGCTTGGTGCAAGTTGCTCTAAAGCCTCTAACAAGACTTGGACTGAGAACAGAAGCTCTCATGTATGTCCATGATACAAGACATAAAAAATTCAGTGATTCATTAATAGGAATGGTTGAATCAAGTTTGGCTAATGGCCCTACTTTCTTTAACTGTTTTCCAAATTTTTCTATTTCTCTTACAGATCCAGGTGCACATGAAGCCCTCACTTTAGCTATCCAGACAGAAGGTTTTGATATGAATCCTCATAATCAAAATCTCGCCCTCGTTTATAGAGTTTATTATAAAATTATGAATTCAGTAGTCCCAGGCGTAGCCTATTCTAATCATGCCAGAGGTATGACTACCTTATTCCAAACCAATTTAAAAAATAAAGTCAATATTCCTAAACTTATCCAATGGAACGATATTAATTTATCCGGTAAATGGCTTTTAGAAAATGCTCAACCAAAAAAACCTAAAGAAAATCAAGATATTGAAAACATAATTGAACATGAAGATGGAAGTGTTGAAATAAATTTCCAAACAGATTTTAGAAATACAACTCCTACAGTTTATCAACCCTCTAAAAAGTTTCATTCTGATCCTCCTTCTGTTGTAGGATCTTCTTCCATACAGGAACCACCTCATGTAAATTTGAGGCCTACAGGACTTGTTTATCCTTCTTATCAAGCTTCTCCATCTCATACATACAATCCCTCAGAAGCTGATTTCAATATAAATGTTATTGAAAGGTTTGAAATTGATAAAGAAATGTTAAAAAAGAATTTAGCTGCTCATCCTTTGACAAAAGCTTTCTTTAAACATATTTCTCCAGAACATAAAGACTTCTTAAAAGAAAAGTGGTATAAATATATGTGTGATAATGAAATAAATATTTATTTCTTTGATTGGCTTAAACTAGCCATGAAGAAAAGATATAATATTGAAGACTTATCCATAAATATGATAACAAAATTAAGTTCATCATGGATTATAGCTTCCACCAGTTCTTCTCCCCAAAGAACTGAAGAATCTATCCATCCTCCTTTGCATCAAATTATTTATAAAGACACCTCAACCGTACCCATAAAAGATGTTGCAAAAATCCAAGGAGATAAAGGAAAATCTGACTTTGTTTACAAATCAGATTTATGTCATATTGTAGAACAAAATAATTATATAAATATGAACATTCATACTATTGGCCAACAAACCAATAGAATTGAAGATAAAGTAGAAACTATTTGCAAATTCCATGAAGCATCCTCTTCTCAAAAAGTAATTAAGTCACAAACTTTAGGTTTTCAGCGTGAAATCCTAAGGGATATAGAGTTAGAAAAGAAACCTTTAAATTTTTCTGATGAACTCATTAATCAATTATCACACAATTTTACCAACATAAACCTTCAAGAAAACAAAGATGAAAAAGCTGAAAAATCAATAAATGTTTTAGGCCCAACTTAAAAAAATTCTAATTCTGGCTCCGATTCCGAAGCCATAGATTCTGAAAAAAATTCGCAAGAAGAACATCAAGATGATCAAAACCATCAAGACTCTCTATAACTCAATAAAATATTTAAAAGACAAAAACCAATTGTTACTACAGCTAAAACAAGAAATTATTATCCACGACCTACTCCAGTTGATCTTCAATTCGAAGAACAAGCTACATTAAATGGTCTTAAATTTGAAAGCTCATCAATATATGAATGGAGTGTAGACGGATTATCTGAATATCAAATCATCCAATTATGCCAGCAGATGATGATATATGCTTCTACAATCATAGCTGCTGGTAATGATCACAAACATGCAGCAAATGCAGTTGTCCTTGGATTTACGGGACAATTAAATGGTTGGTGGGAAAAATATTTATCAAATATAGAAAGACAAGCTATTCTAAATGCAGTAAAAAGAGATCCATCCGGAAATCCTATCATTACTCCTCAAGGACAAATGATCCCTGATTCCGTCTATATGCTTATTAGCAATATAATTAAACATTTTGTTGGAAATTATATGAATGTAGAAGAAAAATTAAAAACTCAATTAATTAATTTATCCTGCCCAACATTATCTGATTTTCGTTGGTATAAAGATGTTTTCTTATCAAAACTTTATACAATTGATTCAAGCAATTCAGAATTTTGGAAAGAAAAATTTATATCGGGTCTTCCTAAACTTTTTGCAGAAAAAGTTAGAGAAGAAGTAATATCCAAAAATTATGGAAATTTGAATTATGCTATGTATACATTTGGAGATTTAATCTAAAAAATTAATAAAGTTGGATTTTCATTATGCAATGAAATCAAACTCAAACGGCAAATTGAAAATCAAAAAAGTATCAGTAAATATGAACTTGGAGATTTTTGTTATCAATTTGGCATGGAACCTTTAATTAGTCCTTCCAGCCAAAAGAAAAAGAACACTTTAAAAAGAAATTACCAAAAAAGAAAATCTAAACAATTTGCAACACCACGATATTATCTGCCCTCACAAAGATATCATAAAAAATCCTTTCATCGCAATCCTCATAAAGGAACAAACAAATCTTTTATAAAAGAAAAACCATCTTCTTCTTATCAGAAACAAAAACAAAAAGAAATCCAGTGCTATAATTGCAAAGAAAAAGGCCATATAGCCCCTGATTGCCCACAATTAAAGGTTAAAACCGAAAAGGAATTAAAAACTATTTTAAAAGGATCCTTTTAAAATATTTTTTAATTCTTTTCTAGTTTTAACCTTTAGTTGTGGGCAATCAGGGGCTATATGGCCTTTTTCTTTGCAATTATAGCACTGTATTTCTTTTTGTTTTTGTTTATGGTAGGAAGAAGATGGTTTTTCTTTTGTAAAAGATTTGTTTGTTTCTTTATAAGGATTGTGATGAAAGGATTTTTTATGATAGCTTCATGAGGGCATATAATATCGTGGTGTTGCAAATTGTTTAGATTTTCTTTGTTGGTAATTTCTTTTTAAATTGTTCTTTTTCTTTTGGCTCGAAGGACTAATCAATGGCTCCATGCCAAATTGATAATAGAAATCAGCAAGTTCATATTTATTTATTCTTTTTTGATTTTCAATTTGCCGTTTAAGTTTGATTGCATTACACAATGAAAATCCAACTTTATTAATTTTTTGGATTAAATCTCCATATGTATACATAGCATAATTCAAATTTCCATAATTTTCGGATATTAACTCTTCTCTAACCTTTTTTGCAAAAAGTTTAGGAAGACCTAATATAAACTTTTCTTTCCAGAATTCTGAATTGCTTGAATCAATTGTATAAAGTTTTGATAAGAAAACGTCTTTATACCAACGAAAATCAGATAATGTTGGGCATGATAAATTAATTAATTGAGTTTTTAATTTTTCTTTAATCTAATTGAAGTTCAATTGGAGTTGGTCGTGGATAATAATTTTTTGTTTTAGCTGTAGTAACAATTGGTTTTTGTCTTTTAAATATTTTATTTAGTTGAAGAGATTCTTGATGGTTTTAATCATCTTGATGTTCCTCTTAAGAATTTTCTTCAGAATCTATGGCTTCGGAATCGGAGCCAGAATTAGAGTTTTTAGAAGTTGCGCCTAAAACATTTATATATTTTTTTGCTTTTTGATCTTTATTTTCTTGAAGTTTTATGTTAGTAAAACTGTGTGATAGTTGATTAATGAGTTCATCAGAAAATTTTAAAGGGTTCTTTTCTAAATTTATATCCCTTAGGATTTCACCCTGAAAACCTAAAGTTTGTGTCTTAATTACTTTTTGAGAAGAGGATGCTTCATGGATTTTGAAAATAGTTTCTACTTTATCTTCAATTCTATTGGTTTGTTGGCCAATAGTATGAAGGTTGATATTTGTATAATTATTTTGTTCTAAAACATGACATAAGTCTGATTTGTAAACAAAGTCAGATTTACCTTTATCTCCTTGGATTTTTAACACATCTTTTATGGGTACGGCTGAAGTATCTTTATAAATGATTTGATATAGAGGAGGATGTATAGATTCTTTAGTTCTTTGGGGAGAAGAACTGGTTGAAGCTATAATCCATGATGAACTTAATTTTGTTATCATATTTATGGATAAATCTTCAATATTATACCTTTTCTTCATGGCTAATTTAAGCCAATCAAAGAAATAATTGTTTCTTTCATTATCATACATATATTTGTACCATTTTTCTTTTAAGAAGTTTTTATGCTCAGAAGAAATATGTTTAAAGAAAGATTTTGTCAAAGGATGAGCGGCTAAATTCTTGTTTAACATTTCTTTATCTACTTCAAAACTTTCGAGAACATTTATGTTAAAATCAGATTCTAAAGGATTGTTTGTATGAGATGGAGAAGCTTGATAGGAAGGATAAACAAGTCCTGTAGGCCTCAAATCTATATGAGGTGGTTCCTGTATGGAAGAGCCTACAACAGAAGGAGGATGAGAATAAGACTTTTTAGAGGGTTGATAAACTGTAGGAGTTGTATTTCAAAAATCTGTTTGGAAATTTATTTCAACAATTCCATCTTCATGTTCAATTATTGTTTCTATGTCTTGATTTTCTTTAGATTTTTCTGGTTGAGCATTTTCTAAAAGCCATTTATCTGATAAATTGATATCATTCCACTGTATGAGTTTGGGAATATTAACTTTATTTTTTAAATTGGTTTGGAATAAAGTAGTCATACCTTTAGCTTGATTTGAATAGGCTATGCCTGGGACCACTGAATTCATAAGCTTATAATAAACTCTATAAACAAGGGCGAGATTTTGATTATGAGGATTCATATCAAAACCTTTTGTCTAGATGGCTAAAGTGAGGGCTTCATGTGCACCTGGATCTGTAAGAGAAACAGAGAAATTGGGGAAAATAGTTGAAGAAAGTAGGGCCATTAGCCAAACTTGATTCAACCATTCCTATTAATGAATCACTGAATTTTTTATGTATTGTATCTTGAACATACATGAGAGCTTCTATTCTCAGTCCAAGTCTTGTTAGAGGCTTTAGAGCAACTTGCACCAAGCCAAAATGGATATAATTATATGTTTTAGCATATTCTTCTATTTCTTGGGGCTTAATTAAAGAAAGATGCCGAATATTGCTAGTAATGGATTCAGTTCGTTCAATAGTTTTTATTTATAACTTGGTTTTAATTGAAAACTTCCCATTTTATAAACGTCATGTTTTTGAACAGTTGGAATTGTCCAGTCACAAATAACTTGATCTAAATCATCATAGCTAATTTCTTCACTATTTTTAATAGACATAAAAGATAAGGAATTTGATGATGAGGAAGAAGAAAGTACAAGCTTCTTAATAAGCTTAGCCATAATTTGTATTACCGAGTTATTTTAACCAGATCCACCACGAGTATCTAACACTTTTAGGATTTACACACCAACAACATGCCTTAAAATGCCTTCACACGGCTTAACAACGGCGATAACAATGGCTACCTCTGTGCTCTGGGCGGAATATGATTAAAATTTCTCAATAATAACAAACACACAACTAAGTATTAAGACTTTTGACTCTCTTACTTCTGAATTAGCAATTCCTTAAACAGCAACAGTAAAGCATAACCAAAAATAAGTGAAGAAATACTCACAAAGCAACTTTATTGATTATCAAAACTAATTACAAGTGGACTAGATGACACACTCCCGGGGGCCAGCTTGGCTCTGATACCAAAATGGGACGGAAGGGTGGAGGGTGTATGGGAAGAGATGGATGGACTAAATTTTTGGACTGGTTTCCAACTGTTGCCTTGACAAGCAGCTGGACATGTCTATTTATAGTATGTTCAAACTGAATTTACATTTCATTACAACATAATTTCGTCTGTGTATACATTTCATTTACTGTATGCTGGTAAGCTGCTGCATGTGGCTGGATTCCATGTGTCTGGATTGAATCGTCAAGACGGCTTACGTGTTACATTTCCGTACTGGTATGGATATACATGTTATCACCGGTAGAGATCCAAACTTGTTTTTATTGGATAACCTTTTTGATGCATAGTAGCAAGCCGCATTTGTTGACTTTTTCTTTTTCAAAGAACCTTTGAACTGTGGTAAGCTTCTCATCTTCATGAATAGGGATGTCCTTGTTTTGTACTTTCTAGATAAAGACGCTTTATGGCAATGGTGGTGATGGAAATTTAGATAAGTATACCACGTGACTACGTGGTCTTTTTCTGGAAGCTTTGTGATAGGGATGGAGTCATTATTTCACTGGATAACAGGTGTCAATATCGGAAACTTTATTCGGGCACGGATTCTTTCATTTATTCATCGTCTTTATCTTCATCTTTATCTTCATCAGTCCAGTTATTATTTTGCATTTCTCCATGAAATAACTGGATTAATGCTTCACGAGACTTTTCAGTAATGTCAAAAGAAATATCTTCATAGGCATTGAGGATTTGATTTAATTCATTATGTCCAGATTTAGAAGGATGCTGTATGACTGTAGTTTGTTCTGCAAGGTCGTCAGCAATGCAAACTACTCGCCGACCGTCACACCAAACATATCGATATGTGCGTGCAAATTCAAGATGTCCTCTTAGATTGAGAAATCTTTGATACTGATCAGAGGCTGGATCATATTGCTGGAGACGTTCTAGGCTATATGCTCTTGTAGCAACTTCATGAGATTCATACCATTGAGGTGGATAATTAAAAAGAACATGTTCGTGATCATGTAAAGAAGAACTGCATTTCTTGCAAATTAAACCTCCTTCTTCAAACTGCATGATGCTCCATAATTGATAAGGCTGATAAAACCGTATTTCAAATCTTTCTCCCAAACTTGATGAAATTGTGATAAGAAGCTGTTTGTTTGTGACTCCAAGACTGCGAAGGGCATGGCGCACAATTGCAGAGAGCTGCTATATTAATTCAAAATCATCTCTGGATAAAGAAAATCTTTGGACTAGGCCTTGCTCGATATAAGAGATGTCTACTGCATGTGATGGCAGGAACAACTTGGGAAAACCAGTTGCCTAGCTGATATATTGCGCTTTGAACATTAAGCGCTCCTTGATCTGACAAGAAAGAGTTTTTTCTCTTATCCTTGCAGCAAGATCATCTAGAAGGGTTATGTTAACCTTTTCCAGGAGGTTGATTCTGGATGTTTTTTCATTAGCATAAGTAGATAACAGTGCTCTTTGATGGATGTTATGACACATCAGAATTTGGGTTTCTAAATCCTTGATATGGGTTATAATTTTGAATAAGGTTTTTCTAGTATTTTTTCGTTTATTGGAAAGGATAGCACTCCAATGGGCATTGATAAGTCCTTGAGAGGTGATGGATACTCCTGGATTGAAAAAAGGGATGGTCATTTGTTGGGATGTTGGTCTAGAGGAAAAGCTGGATTCAAAAAGAGGGGCTTTGCTTTTGCTAGAACTTGATGCCATAATGACAAAGGAACCCTGGACAAGAATGTGAACTTAAAACTGAAATCTGGATTACATGGCAATATTTGAAATGAAGTCATCAGAGGGATGATTGATTTTATTTGAGACTGGATTTAATTATTCAAATTCAAAAATTAATTCTTTATTACTTATGACAGTTTTAAGGCCTGTAGAATCAATTTGAAAAGGCAGTGATATTTGTAGAAAAGGATTTCCAAGGATAACATCATTGTTTAAATCCTTTCCTAGAAAGAAATTTGTCTTTATGTATATTTCATTTTTACCGACATAAACATCATTTAATTTGTATTTGATCAGGAGTTTTTTTATTAGCCGTGGCTAGATTAAGTTTTTTTTTTGTTTTTAGATAATATTTTCTCGGGATTAATCCTTCCCTTATGACATTGACATCTGCACCACTATCAAGTAAGCATAGGGTCTTAATCGAGAATTGTTTAATCTGAATTGTAACTTGGGTTTTCCATTTTTGAAATGGATTTCTGGATAAACAATTAATGAAAGTTTTTAAACTATCATCAAGGTTTTCTTGATTTTCAATGTCATTATCGTCTTTATCATTTTCAAATTTTTCATTATTTTCTTGATGAGTTTTTAGTATGTGAAATTCAAGATTCTCAACTCTTTGTTTGAGGTCTTGAAGTTCAATTAAGTTTTGTTTTAAGAAATTTATTTCTTGCCTTTGATTATTAATTTCTTTTTGCAGGTCTGGAATTGTCAGGTGAGGAGGAACATTTTGTTCCCTTAATCTGTCTAGAACAGTTTTAATACTAAATTGTTCAGGGAGAGTATGTAAGGTAGCTTTTCCTTTTTATTGCCTTTATTTATGGTCTGGATTTTTTCAAAATATTTATTTTTTAAGCCTTCATCTTTAAGATCTTTAAAGATTTCTAATACCAATTCTTCTGGGGCAGAGAGCATGTTTAAAGATAAAGAAAAAGAAGAGGCAGATTCATACTGAATTTCACTATCAAATATTTTGCAATGACATTTATCAGAAGAATTGTCTGTATCTGATGTTACTGAGGATCCTTTTAAAATAGTTTTTAATTCCTTTTCGGTTTTAACCTTTAATTGTGGGCAATCAGGGGCTATATGGCCTTTTTCTTTGCAATTATAGCACTGGATTTCTTTTTGTTTTTGTTTCTGAAAAGAAGAAGATGGTTTTTCTTTTATAAAAGATTTGTTTGTTTCTTTATGAGGATTGCGATGAAGGGATTTTTTATGATATCTTCGTGAGGGCAGATAATATCGTGGTGTTGCAAATTGTTTAGACTTTCTTTTTTGGTAATTTCTTTTTAAAGTGTTCTTTTTCTTTTGGTTGGAAGGACTAATTAAAGGTTCCATGCCAAATTGATAACAAAAATCTCCAAGTTCATATTTGCTGATACTTTTTTGATTTTCAATTTGCCGTTTGAGTTTGATTTCATTGCATAATGAAAATCCAACTTTATTAATTTTTTGGATTAAATCTCCATATGTATACATAGCATAATTCAAATTTCCATAATTTTCGGATATTAATTCTTCTCTAACTTTTTTTGCAAAAAGTTTAGGAAGACCTGATATAAATTTTTCTTTCCAAAATTCGAAATTGCTTAAATCAATTGTATAAAGTTTTGATAAGAAAACATCTTTATACCAACGAAAATCAGATAATGTTGGGCAGGATAAACTAATTAATTGAGTTTTTAATTTTTCTTCTACATTCATATAATTTCCAACAAAATGTTTAATTATATTGCTAATAAGCATACAGACGGAATCAAGGATCATTTGTCCTTGAGGAGTAATAGGATTTCCGGATGGATCTCTTTTTACTACATTTAGAATAGCTTGTCTTTCTATATTTGATAAATATTTTTCCCACCAACCATTTAATTGTCCCGTAAATCCAAGGACAACTGCATTTGCTGCATATTTGTTATCATTACCGGCAACTATGATTGTAGAAGCATATATCATCATCTGCTGGCATAATTGGATGATTTGATATTCAGATAATCCGTCTACACTCCATTCATATATTGATGAGTTTTCAAATTTAAGACCATTTAATGTAGCTTGTTCTTCGAATTGAAGATCAACTGGAGTTGGTCGTGGATAATAATTTCTTGTTTTAGCTGTAGTAACAATTGGTTTTTGTCTTTTAAATATTTTATTGAGTTGTAGAGAGTCTTGATGGTTTTCATCAACTTGATGTTATTCTTGCGAATTTTTTTCAGAATCTATGGCTTCGAAATTGGAGCCAGAATTAGAATTTTTGGAAGTTAAGCCTAAAACATTTATAGATTTTTCAGCTTTTTGATCTTTATTTTCTTGAAGTTTTATGTTGGTAAAACTGTGTGATAACTGATTAATGAGTTCATCAGAAAATTTTAAAGGTTTCTTTTCTAACTTTATATCCCTTAGGATTTCACCCTGAAAACCTAAAGTTTGTGTCTTAATTACTTTTTGAGAAGAGGATGCTTCATGGAATTTGAAAATAGTTTCTACTTTATCTTCAATTCTATTGGTTTGTTGGCCAATAGTATGAAGGTTGTTATTTGTAGAATTATTTTGTTCTACAATATGACATAAATCTGATTTGTAAACAAAGTCAGATTTTCCTTTATCTCCTTGGATTTTTGCAACATCTTTTACGGGTACGGCTGAGGTGTCTTTATAAATAATTTGATGCAAAGGAGGATGGATAGATTCTTCAGTTCTTTGGGGAGAAGAACTGGCGGAAGCTATAATCCATGATGAACTTAATTTTGTTATCATATTTATGGATAAGTCTTCAATATTATATCTTTTCTTCATTGCTATTTTAAGCCAATCAAAGAAATAAATATTTATTTCATTATCACACATATAGTTGTACCACTTTTCTTTTAAGAAGTCTTTATGTTCTGGAGAAATATGTTTAAAGAAAGCTTTTGTCAAAGGATGAGCAGCTAAATTCTTTTTTAACATTTCTTTATCAATTTCAAACCTTTCAATAACATTTATATTGAAATCAGCTTCTGAGGGATTTTCTGTATGAGATGGAGAAGCTTGATAAGAAGGATAAACAAGTCCTGTAGGCCTCAAATTTACATGAGGTGGTTCCTGTATGGAAGAAGATCCTACAACAGAAGGAGGATGAGAGTGAAACTTTTTAGAGGGTTGATAAACTGTAGGAGTTGTATTTCTAAAATCTGTTTGGAAATTTATTTCAACACTTCCATCTTCATGTTCAATTATGTTTTCAATATCTTGATTTTCTTTAGGTTTTTCTGGTTGAGCATTTTATAAAAGCCATTTACCAGATAAATTAATATCATTCCATTGGATAAGTTTAGGAATATTGACTTTATTTTTTAAATTGGTTTGGAATAAAGTTGTCATACCTCTGGCTTGATTAGAATAGGCTATGCCTGGGACTACTGAATTCATAAGTTTATAATAAACTCTATAAACAAGGGCGAGATTTTGATTATGAGGATTCATATCAAAACCTTTTGTCTGGATCGCTAAAGTGAGGGCTTCATGTGCACCTCGATCTGTAAAAGAAACAGAAAAATTTGGAAAACAGTTGAAGAAAGTAGGGCCCTTAGCCAAACTTGATTCAACCATTCCTATTAATGAATCACTGAATTTTTTATGTCTTGTATCTTGAACATACATGAGAGCTTCTGTTCTCAGTCCAAGTCTTGTTAGAGGCTTTAGAGCAACTTGCACTAAGCCAAAATGGATATAATTATATGTTTTAGCATATTCTTGTATTTCTTGTGGCTTAATTAAAGAAAGATGCTGAATATTGCTAGTAATGGATTCAGTTTGTTCAATAGTTTTTATTTTATAGCTTGATTTTAATTGAAAACTTCCCATTTTATAAACTTCATGTTTTTGAACAGTTGGAATTGTCCAGTCACAAATAATTTGATCTAAATCATCATAGCTAATTTCTTCACTATTTTAATAGGCATGGAAGATAAGGAATTTGATGATGAGGAAGAAGAAAGTACAATCTTCTTAATAAGCTTAGCTATAATTTGTATTACCGAGTTATTTTAACCAAATCCACCACGAGTATCTAACGCTTTGAGGATTTACACACCAACAACACGCCTTAAAATAAAATGCTTTCACACGGCTTAACAACGGTGATAACAATGGCTACCTCTGCGCTCCGGGTGGAATATGAATGGAGTGTAGACGGATTATCTGAATATCAAATCATCCAATTATGCCAGCAGATGATGATATATGCTTCTATAATCATAGCTGCCGGTAATGATCACAAACATGCAGCAAATGCAGTTGTCCTTGGAGTTACGGGACAATTAAATGGTTGGTGGGAAAAATATTTATCAAATATAGAAAGACAAGCTATTCTAAATGCAGTACAAAGAGATCCATCCGGAAATCTTATCATTACTCCTCAAGGACAAATGATCCCTGATTCCGTCTATATGCTTATTAGCAATATAATTAAACATTTTGTTGGAAATTATATGAATGTAGAAGAAAAATTAAAAACTCCATTAATTAATTTATCCTGCCCAACATTATCTGATTTTCATTGGTTTAAAGATGTTTTCTTATCAAAACTTTATACAATTGATTCAAGCAATTCAGAATTTTGGAAAGAAAAATTTATATCAGGTCTTCCTAAACTTTTTGCAAAAAAAGTTAGAGAAGAATTAATATCCGAAAATTATGGAAATTTGAATTATGCTATGTATACATATGGAGATTTAATCCAAAAAATTAATAAAGTTGGATTTTCATTATGCAATGAAATCAAACTCAAACGGCAAATTGAAAATCAAAAAAGTATCAGCAAATATGAACTTGGAGATTTTTGTTATCAATTTGGCATGGAACCTTTAATTAGTCCTTCCAACCAAAAGAAAAAGAACACTTTAAAAAGAAATTACCAAAAAAGAAAGTCTAAACAATTTGCAACACCACGATATTATCTGCCCTCACGAAGATATCATAAAAAATCCCTTCATCGCAATCCTCATAAAGAAACAAACAAATCTTTTATAAAAGAAAAACCATCTTCTTCTTATCAGAAACAAAAACAAAAAGAAATCCAGTGCTATAATTGCAAAGAAAAAGGCCATATAGCCCCTGATTGCCCACAATTAAAGGTTAAAACCGAAAAGGAATTAAAAACTATTTTAAAAGGATCGTTAGTAACATCAGATACAGACAATTCTTCTGATACATGTCATTGCAAAATATTTGATAATGAAATTCAGTATGAATCTGCATCTTCTTCTTCTTTATCTTTAAACATGCTCTCTGCCCCAGAAGAATTGGTATTAGAAATGTTTAAAGATCTTAAAGATGAAGACGTAAAAAATAAATATTTTGAAAAAATCCAGACCATAAATAAAGGCAATAAAAAAGGAAAAGCTACCTTACATACTCTCCTTGAACAATTTAGTATTAAAACTGTTCTAGACAGATTAAGGGAACAAAATGTTCCTCCTCACCTGACAATTCCAGACCTGCATAAAGAAATTAATAATCAAAGGCAAGAAATAAATTTCTTAAAACAAAACTTACTTGAACTTCAAGACCTCAAACAAAGAGTTGAGAATCTTGAATTTCACATACTAAAAATTCATTAAGAAAATAATGAGAATTTTGAAAATGACAAAGACGATAATGACATTGAAAATCAAGAAAACCTTGATGATAGTTTAAAAACTTTCATTAATTGTTTATCCAGAAATCCATTTCAAAAATGGAAAACCCAAGTTACAATTCAGATTAAACAATTCTCTATTAAGACCCTATGCTTACTTAATAGTGGTGCAGATGTCAATGTCATAAGGGAAGGATTAATCCCGAGAAAATATTATCTAAAAACAAAAAATAAACTTAATCTAGCCACGGCTAATAAAAAACTCCTGATCAAATACAAATTAAATGATGTTTATATCGGTAAAAATGAAATATACATAAAGACAAATTTCTTTCTAGGAAAGGATTTAAACAATGATGTTATCCTTGGAAATCCTTTTCTACAAATGTTACAACCTTTTCAAATTGATTCTACAGGCCTGAAAACTATCATAAATAATAAAGAATTAATTTTTGAATTCGAATAAGCAAATATCCAGTCTCAAATAAAATAAATTATCTCTCTAATGACTTCATTACCAATTTTGCCATTTAATCCCATATCCAGATTTTTAGTTCAACTCCTTATCCAGGTTCTCTTTGTCACCATGGCATCAAACTCTAGCAAAAGCAAAGTATTCTTGAATCCAGCTCTTCCTCCAGACCAACATCCGAGCAAATGATCATTCCTTTTTTCAATCCAGGATTATCCATCACCTCTCAAGAACTTATCAATGCTCATTGGAGTGCTATCCTTTCCAATAAAAGAAAAAAATACTAGAAAAACCTTATCCAAAATTGGAACCCATATCAAGGATTTAGAAACCCAAATTCTAATGTGTCACAACATCCATCAAAGAGCACTGTTATCCATTTATGCTGATGAAAAAACATCCAGAATCAACCTCCTGGAAAAGGTTAACACAACCCTTCCATATGATATTGCGGCAAGAATCAGAGAAAAAACTCTTTCTTGTCAGATCAAGGAGCGCTTAATGTTCAAAGCGCAATATATCAGCTGGGCAACTAGCTTTCCCAAGTTGTTCCTGCCATCACATGCAGTAGACATCTCTTATATCGAGCAAGGCTTAGTCCAAAGATGTTCTTTATCCAGAGATGATTTTGAATTAATACAGCAGCTCCCTGCAATCGTGCGCCATGCCCTTCGCAGTTTTGGAGTCACAAAAAGACAGCTTCTTATCACAATTTCATCTAGTTTGGGAGAAAGATCTGAAATATGGTTTTATCAGCCTTATCAATTATGGAGCATCCTGCAGTTGGAGGAAGGAGATTTAATTCGCAAGAAATTCTTTCCTTCTTTAAATGATTACGAACATCACGAACATCTCCTGTTTAATTATCCACCGCAGTGGTATGAATCTCATGAAGTTGCTACAAGGGAATATAGCTTAGAACGTCTCCAGTATTATGATCCAGCCTCTGATCAATATCAAAGATTTCTCAATTTAAGAGGACATCTCGAATTTGTAAACACATACAGATATGTTTGGTGTGACGGTCGGCGAGTAGTCTGTGTTGATGACGACCTTGCAGAACAAACTACAGTTATACAGCATCCTTCTAAATCTGGACATCATGCATTAAATCGAATTCTCAGTGCCTATGAAGATATTTCGTTTGATATTCTAGAAACCACTCGTGAAGAATTAATCCAATTCTTCTATGGTGAAATGAGGAATAATAACTGGAATTCTGAAGCCTCAACTGAAGTAGAATAAAGCCGCATCCATATTATCAAGCCACCCAATTTTCCACAAAGTATCTTCTATAGACTAAATTGAGCTTGTTTATCAGCACTATTCCCCACGTTGAAAGCATCGGAAGCATCATCGGTCTCCATAAAGACTATGCATGACACCAGTCTCCATAAAGACTATGCATGACATCATCTAAGTATAGTAGCAACCATGTGCTTCCTTTAGTTCTTATCGGCAACATCAAGCCTTTTTGAATTAAAAATCAAGAAAAAGGTACATCCAAAGTCAACAATTGCGGCTTGCTCTATGAAGTTATCCACCTATGCAACGAAAAAGTCAACAATTGCAGCTTGCTCTATGAAATGATCCGATAACCATAGCCACTATTGGTACTAACATGCATATCCATAACTGTACGGAAACGTAACACGTATACCGTCATGCCAAACATATGGAATCCAGCAATAACACCACCTGCAGCAGTTTACCAGCCCACAGTAAATGAAATGTATACACAGATGAAATTATGTTGTAATGAAATGTAAATTTAGTTTGTAATTACTATAAATAGGCACATCCGGCTATGTGTAAAACCAACAGTTGGAAACCAGTCCTATCAAAAAATCCAGCCATCTCTTCCCAAACACCCTCCACCCTTCCGTCCCATTTTGGTATCAGAGCCAAGTTGGCCCTCGGGAGTGTGTCATCAAGTCCACTTGTAATCAGTTTTGATTATCAATAAAGTTGCTTTGTGAGTATTTCTTCACTTAGTTTTGATTATGTTGTGTTTTATTGTTGTTGTTTAAGGAATTGCTGACTCAGAAGTAAGAGAGTCAAAAGTCTTAATACTTAGTTGTGTGTTTGTTATTATTGAGAAATTTTAATCGTATTCTACCCGGAGCGTAGAGGTAGCCATTGTTATCGCCGTTGTTTTCAAGATTCTCAACTCTTTGTTTGAGGTCTTGAAGTTCAAGTAAGTTTTGTTTTAAGAAATTTATTTCTTGCCTTTGATTATTAATTTCTTTATGCAGGTCTGGAATTGTCAGGTGAGGAGGAACATTTTGTTCCCTTAATCTGTCTAGAACAGTTTTAATACTAAATTGTTCAAGGAGAGTATGTAAGGTAGCTTTTCCTTTTTTATTGCCTTTATTTATGGTCTGGATTTTTTCAAAATATTTATTTTTTACGTCTTCATCTTTAAGATCTTTAAACATTTCTAATACCAATTCTTCTGGGGCAGAGAGCATGTTTAAAGATAAAGAAGAAGAAGATGCAGATTCATACTGAATTTCATTATCAAATATTTTGCAATGACATGTATCAGAAGAATTGTCTGTATCTGATGTTACTAACGATCCTTTTAAAATAGTTTTTAATTCCTTTTCGGTTTTAACCTTTAATTGTGGGCAATCAGGGGCTATATGGCCTTTTTCTTTGCAATTATAGCACTGGATTTCTTTTTGTTTTTGTTTCTGATAAGAAGAAGATGGTTTTTCTTTTATAAAAGATTTGTTTGTTTCTTTATGAGGATTGCGATGAAGGGATTTTTTATGATATCTTCGTGAGGGCAGATAATATCGTGGTGTTGCAAATTGTTTAGACTTTCTTTTTTGGTAATTTCTTTTTAAAGTGTTCTTTTTCTTTTGGTTGGAAGGACTAATTAAAGGTTCCATGCCAAATTGATAACAAAAATCTCCAAGTTCATATTTGCTGATACTTTTTTGATTTTCAATTTGCCGTTTGAGTTTGATTTCATTGCATAATGAAAATCCAACTTTATTAATTTTTTGGATTAAATCTCCATATGTATACATAGCATAATTCAAATTTCCATAATTTTCGGATATTAATTCTTCTCTAACTTTTTTTGCAAAAAGTTTAGGAAGACCTGATATAAATTTTTCTTTCCAAAATTCTGAATTGCTTGAATCAATTGTATAAAGTTTTGATAAGAAAACATCTTTAAACCAATGAAAATCAGATAATGTTGGGCAGGATAAATTAATTAATAGAGTTTTTAATTTTTCTTCTACATTCATATAATTTCCAACAAAATGTTTAATTATATTGCTAATAAGCATATAGACGGAATCAGGGATCATTTGTCCTTGAGGAGTAATGATAAGATTTCCGGATGGATCTCTTTTTACTGCATTTAGAATAGCTTGTCTTTCTATATTTGATAAATATTTTTCCCACCAACCATTTAATTGTCCCGTAACTCCAAGGACAACTGCATTTGCTGCATGTTTGTGATCATTACCGGCAGCTATGATTATAGAAGCATATATCATCATCTGCTGGCATAATTGGATGATTTGATATTCAGATAATCCGTCTACACTCCATTCATATTCCGCCCAGAACGCTGAGGTAGCCATTGTTATCACCGTTGTTAAGCTGTGTGAAGGCGTTTTATTTTAAGGCGTGTTGTTGGTGTGTAAATCCTCAAAGCGTTAGATACTCGTGGTGGATTTGGTTAAAATAACTCGGTAATACAAATTATGGCTGAGCTTATTAAGAAGCTTGTACTTTCTTCTTCCTCATCATCAAATTCCTTATCTTTCATGTCTATTAAAACTAGTGAAGAAATTAGCTATGATGATTTAGATCAAATTATTTGTGACTGGACAATTCCAACTGTTCAAAAACATGAAGTTTATAAAATGGGAAGTTTTCAATTAACATTAAGTTATAAAATACAAACTATTGAACGAACTAAATCCATTACTCGCAATATTCAGCATCTTCCTTTAATTAAGCCACAAGAAATACAAGAATATGCTAAAACATATAATTATATCCATTTTGGCTTAGTGCAAGTTACTCTAAAGCCTCTAACAAGACTTGGACTGAGAACAGAAGCTCTCATGTATGTCCAAGATACAAGACATAAAAAATTCAGTGATTCATTAATAGGAATGGTTGAATCAAGTTTGGCTAATGGCCCAACTTTCCTCAACTATTTTCCAAATTTTTCTGTTTCTCTTACAGATCCAGGTGCACATGAAGCCCTCACTTTAGCTATCCAGACAAAAGGTTTTGATATGAATCCTCATAATCAAAGTCTCGCCCTCGTTTATAGAGTTTATTATAAACTTATGAATTCAGTAGTCCCAGGCATAGCCTATTCTAATCAAGCCAGAGGTATGATTACCTTATTCCAAACCAATTTAAAAAATAAAGTCAATATTCCTAAACTTATCCAATGGAATGATATTAATTTATCCGGTAAATGACTTTTATAAAATGCTCAACCAAAAAAACCTAAAGAAAATCAAGATATTGAAAACATAATTGAACATGAAAATGGAAGTGTTGAAATAAATTTCCAAACAGATTTTAGAAATACAACTCCTATAGTTTATCAATCCTTTAAAAAGTTTCATTCTCATCCTCCTTCTGTTGTAGGATCTTCTTCCATACAGGAACCACCTCATGTAAATTTGAGGCCTACAGGACTTGTTTATCCTTCTTATCAAGCTTTTCCATCTCATACATACAATCCCTCAGAAGCTGATTTCAATATAAATGTTATTGAAAGGTTTGAAATTGATAAAAAAACATTGAAAAAGAATTTAGCTGCTCATCCTTTGACAAAAGCTTTCTTTAAACATATTTCTCCAGAACATAAAGACTTCTTAAAAGAAAAGTGGTATAAATATATGTGTGATAATGAAATAAATATTTATTTCTTTGATTGGCGTAAACTAGCCATGAAGAAAAGATATAATATTGAAGACTTATCCATAAATATGATAACAAAATTAAGTTTATCATGGATTATAGCTTCCACCAGTTCTTCTCCCCAAAGAACAGAAGAATCTATCCATCCTCCTTTGCATCAAATTATTTATAAAGACACCTCTGCCGTACCCATAAAAGATGTTGCAAAAATCCAAGGAGATAAAGGAAAATCTGACTTTATTTACAAATCAGATTTATGTCATATTGTAGAACAAAATAATTATACAAATATCAACCTTCATACTATTGGCCAACAAACCAATAGAATTGAAGATAAAGTAGAAACTATTTTCAAATTCCATGAAGCATCTTCTTCTCAAAAAGTAATTAAGACACAAACTTTAGCTTTTCAGGGTGAAATCCTAAGGGATATAAAGTTAGAAAAGAAACCTTTAAAATTTTCTGATGAACTCATTAATCAATTATCACACAGTTTTACCAACATAAAACTTCAAGAAAATAAAGATCAAAAAGCTGAAAAATCTATCAATGTTTTAGGCTCAACTTCAAAAAATTCTATTTCTGGCTCCGTTTCCGAAGCCATAGATTCTGAAAAAAATTTGTAAGAAGAACATCAAGATGATCAAAACCATCAAGACTCGCTACAACTCAATAAAATATTTAAAAGACAAAAACCAATTGTTACTACAGCTAAAACAAGAAATTATTATCCACGACCGACTCCAGTTGATCTTCAATTCGAAGAACAAGCTACATTAAATGGTCTTAAATTTGAAAGCTCATCAATATATGAATGGAGTGTAGACGGATTATCTGAATATCAAATCATCCAATTATGCCAGCAGATGATGATATATGCTTCTACAATCATCGCTGTCGGTAATGTTCACAAACATGCAGCAAATGCAGTTGTCCTTGGATTTACGGGACAATTAAATGGTTGGTGGGAAAAATATTTATCAAATATAGAAAGACAAGCTATTCTAAATGCAGTAAAGAGAGATCCATCCGGAAATCCTATCATTACTCCTTAAGGACAAATGATCCCTGATTCCGTCTATATGCTTTTTAGCAATATAATTAAACATTTTGTTGGGAATTATATGAATGTAGAAGAAAAATTAAAAACTCAATTAATTAATTTATCCTGCCCAACATTATCTGATTTTCGTTGGTATAAAGATGTTTTCTTATCAAAACAGTATACAATTGATTCAAGCAATTCAGAATTTTGGAAAGAAAAATTTATATCAGGTCTTCCTAAACTTTTTGCAGAAAAAGTTAGAGAAGAATTAATATCCGAAAATCATGGAAATTTGAATTATGCTATGTATACGTACGGAGATTTAATCCAAAAAGTTAATAAAGTTGGATTTTCATTATGCAATGAAATTAAACTCAAATGGCAAATTGAAAATCAAAAAAGTATCAGCAAATATGAACTTGGAGATTTTTGTTATCAATTTGGCATGAAACCTTTAATTAGTCCTTCCAGCCAAAAGAAAAAGAACACTTTAAAAAGAAATTACCAAAAAAGAAAATCTAAACAATTTGCAACACCACGATATTATCTTCCCTCACGAAGATATCATAAAAAATCCTTTCATCGCAATCCTCATAAAGAAACAAACAAATCTTTTATAAAAGAAAAACCATCGTCTTCTTATCAGAAACAAAAACAAAAAAAATCCAGTGCTATAATTGCAAAGAAAAAGGCCATATAGCCCCTGATTGCCCACAATTAAAGGTTAAAACCGAAAAGGAATTAAAAACTATTTTAAAAGGATCCTCAGTAACATCAGATACAGACAATTCTTCTGATACATGTCATTGCAAAATATTTGATAGTGAAATTCAGTATGAATCTGCTTCTTCTTCTTCTTTATCTTTAAACATGCTCTCTGCCCTAGAAGAATTGGTATTAGAAATGTTTAAAGATCTTAAAGATGAAGACTTAGAAAATAAATATTTTGAAAAAATCCAGACCATAAATAAAGGCAATAAAAAAGGAAAAGCTACCTTACATACTCTCCCTGAACAATTTAGTATTAAAACTGTTCTAGACAGATTAAGGGAACAAAATGTTCCTCCTCACCTGACAATTCCAGACCTGCATAAAGAAATTAATAATCAAAGGCAAGAAATAAATTTCTTAAAACAAAACTTAATTGAACTTCAAGACCTCAAACAAAGAGTTGAGAATCTTGAATTTCACATACTAAAAACTCATCAAGAAAATAATGAAAAATTTGAAAATGGCAAAGACGATAGTGACATTGAAAATCAAGAAAACCTTGATGATAATTTAAAAACTTTCATTAATTCTTTATTCAGAAATCCATTTCAAAAATGGAAAACCCAAGTTATAATTCAGATTAAAAAATTCTCTATTAAGACCTTATGCTTACTTGATACTGGTGCAGATGTCAATGTCATAAGGGAAGGATTAATCCCGAGAAAATATTATCTAAAAACAAAAAATAAACTTCATCTAGCCACGACTAATAAAAAACTCCTGATCAAATACAAATTAAATTATGTTTATGTCGGTAAAAATGAAATATACATAAAGACAAATTTCTTTCTAGGAAAGGATTTAAACAACGATGTTATCCTTGGAAATCCTTTTCTACAAATGTTACAACCTTTTCAAATTGATTCTACAGGCCTGAAAACTGTCATAAATAATAAAGAATTAATTTTTGAATTCGAATAAGCAAATATCCAGTCTCAAATAAAATAAATTATCTCTCTAATGACTTTATTACCGATTTTGCCATTAATCCCATATCCAGATTTTTAGTTTAACTCCTTATCTAGGTTCTCTTTGTCACCATGGCATCAAGCTCTAGCAAAAGCAAAGCCCCTCTTCTTGAATCCAGCTCTTCCTCCAGACCAGCATCCCAGCAAATGATCATTCCTTTTTTCAATCCAGGATTATCCATCACCCCTCAAGAACTTATCAATGCTCATTGGAGTGCTATCCTTTTCAATAAAAGAAAAAATACTAGAAAAACCGTATCCAAAATTGTAACCCATATCAGGGATTTAGAAACCCAAATTCTATTGTGTCACAACATCCATCAAAGAGCACTGTTATCCATTTATGCTGATGAAAAAACATCCAGAATCAACCTCCTGGAAAAGGTTAACACAACCCTTCCAGATGATATTACGGCAAGAATCAGAGAAAAACTCTTTCTTGTCAGATCAGGGAGTGCTTAATGTTCAAAGCGCAATATATCAGCTGGGCAATTGGTTTTCCCAAGTTGTTCCTGCCATCACATGCAGTGGACATCTCTTATAACGAGCAAGGCTTAGTCCAAAGGTTTTCTTTATCCAGAAATGATTTTGAATTAGTACAGCAGCTCCCTGCAATTGTGTGCCATGCCCTTCGCAGTCTTGGAGTCACAAAAAGACAACTTCTTATCCCAATTTCATCAAGTTTGGGAGAAAGATCTGAAATACGGTTTTATCAGCCTTATCAATTATGGAGCATCATGCAGTTTGAAGAAGGAGATTTAATTTGCAAGAAATGCAGTTCTTCTTTATATAATCACAAACATCTTCTTTTTAATTATCCACCTCAATGGTATGAAGCTCATGAGGTTGCGACAAGAGCATATAGCCTAGAGCGTCTCCAGCAATATGATCCAACCTCTGATCAGTATCAAAGATTTCTTAATTTATGAGGACATCTTGAATTTCCAAGCACATATAGATATGTTTGGTGTGACGGTCGGCGAGTAGTTTGCATTACTGACGACCTTGCAGAACAAACTACAGTTATACAGCATCCTTCTAAATCTGGACATCATGCATTAAATCAAATCCTCAATGCCTATGAAGATATTTCTTTTGATATTCTAGAGAACACTCGTGAAGAATTAATCCAGTTATTCCATGGTGAAATGCGGAATAATAACTGGGATTATGAAGCCTCAAATGAAGCAGAATAAAGCCGCATCCATATTATCAAGCCACTCAATTTTCCACAAAGTATCTTCAACAGACTAAATTGAGCTTGTTTATCAGCACTATTCGCCACGTTGAAAGCATCGGAAGCATCATCGTTCTCCATAAAGACTATGCATAACACCAGTCTCCATAAAGACTATGCATGACATCATCCAAATACAGCAGCAACCACGTGCTTCCCTTAGTTCTTATCGGCAACATCAAGCCTCTTTGAATTAAAAATCAAGAAAATGGTACATCCAAAGTCAACAATTGCGGCTTGCTCTATGAAGTTATCCACCTATGCAACGAAAAAGTCAACAATTGCGGCTTGCTCTATGAAATGATCCGATAACCATAGCCACTATTGGTACTAACATGCATATCCATAACTGTACGGAAACGTAACACGTATACCGTCATGCCAAACATATGGAATCCAGCAATAATACCACCTGCAGCAGTTTACCAGCCCACAGTAAATGAAATGTACACACAGATGAAATTATGTTGTAATGAAATGTAAATTCAGTTTGTAATTACTATAAATAGGCACATCTGGCTATGTGTAAAACCAACAGTTGGAAACCAGTCCTATCAAAAAATCCAGCCATCTCTTCCTAAATACCCTCCACCCTTCCGTCCCATTTTGGTATCAGAGCCAAGTTGGCCCCCGGGAGTGTGTCATTAAGTCCACTTGTAATCAGTTTTGATTATCAATAAAGTTGCTTTGCGAGTATTTCTTCACTTAGTTTTGATTATGTTGTGTTTTATTGTTGTTGTTTAAGGAATTGTTGACTCAGAAGTAAGAGAGTCAAAAGTCTTAATACTTAGTTGTGTGTTTGTTATTATTGAGAAATTTTAATCATATTCCGCCCGGAGCACAGAGGTACCCATTGTTATCGCCGTTGTTAAGCCGTGTGAAGGCGTTTTAAGGCGTGTTGTTGGTGTGTAAATCCTCAAAGCGTTAGATACTCGTGGTGGATTTGGTTAAAATAACTCGGTAATACAAATTATGGCTAAGCTTATTAAGAAGCTTGTACTTTCTTCTTCCTCATCATCAAATTCCTTATCTTTCTTGTCTATTAAAAATAGTGAAGAAATTACCTATGATGATTTAGATCAAATTATTTGTGACTGGACAATTCTAACTATTCAAAAACATGAAGTTTATAAAATGGGAAGTTTTCAATTAAAATCAAGTTATAAAATAAAAACTATTGAACGAACTGAATCCATTACTCGCAATATTCAGCATCTTTCTCTAATTAAGCCACAAGAAATACAAGAATATGCTAAAACATATAATTATATCCATTTTGGCTTAGTGCAAGTTGCTCTAAAGCCTCTAACAAGACTTGGACTGAGAACAGAAGCTCTCATGTATGTCCAAGATACAAGACATAAAAAATTCAGTGATTCATTAATAGGAATGGTTGAATCAAGTTTGGCTAATGGCCCTACTTTCTTCAACTGTTTTCCAAAATTTTCTGTTTCTCTTACAGATCCAGGTGCACATGAAGCCCTCACTTTAGCTATCTAGATAAAAGGTTTTGATATGAATCCTCATAATCAAAATCTCGCCCTCGTTTATAGAGTTTATTATAAACTTATGAATTCAGTAGTCCCAGGCATAGCCTACTCTAATCAAGCCAGAGGTATGACTACCTTATTCCAAACCAATTTAAAAAATAAAGTCAATAGTCCTAAACTTATCCAATGGAATGATATTAATTTATCCGGTAAATGGCTTTTAGAAAATGCTCAACCAGAAAAACCTAAAGAAAATCAAGATATTGAAAACATAATTGAACATGAAGATGGAAGTGTTGAAATAAATTTCCAAACAGATTTTAGAAATACAACTCCTACAATTTATCAACCCTCTAAAAAGTTTCATTCTCATCCTCCTTCTATTGTAGGATCTTCTTCCATACAGGAACCACCTCATGTAAATTTGAGGCATACAGGACTTGTTTATCCTTCTTATCAAGCTTCTCCATCTCATACATACAATCCCTCAGAAGCTGATTTCAATATAAATGTTATTGAAAGGTTTGAAATTGATAAAAAAAATGTTAAAAAAGAATTTAGCTGCTCATCCTTTGACAAAAGCTTTCTTTAAACATATTTCTCCAGAACATAAAGACTTGTTAAAAAAAAAGTGGTATAAATATATGTGTGATAATGAAATAAATATTTATTTCTTTGATTGGCTTAAACTAGCCATGAGAAAAAGATATAATATTGAAGACTTATCCATAAATATGATAACAAAATTAAGTTCATCATGGATTATAGCTTCCACCAGTTCTTCTCCCCAAAGAACAGAAGAATCTATCCATCCTCCTTTGCATCAAATTATTTATAAAGATACCTCAGCCGTACCCATAAAAGATGTTGCAAAAATCCAAGGAGATAAAGGAAAATCTGACTTTGTTTACAAATCAGATTTATATCATATTGTAGAACACAATAATTATACAAATATCAACCTTCATACTATTGGCCAACAAACCAATAGAATTGAAGATAAAGTCGAAACTATTTTCAAATTCCATGAAGCATCCTCTTCTCAAAAAGTAATTAAGACACAAACTTTAGGTTTTCAGGGTGAAATCCTAAGGGATATAAAGTTAGAAAAGAAACCTTTAAAATTTTCTGATGAACTCATTAATCAATTATCACACAGTTTTACCAACATAAAACTTCAAGAAAATAAAGATCAAAAAGCTGAAAAATCTATAAATGTTTTAGGCTCAACATCAAAAAATTCTAATTCTGGCTCCGATTCCGAAGCCATAGATTCTGAAAAAAATTCGCAAGAAGAACATCATGATGATCAAAACCAACAAGACTGTCTACAACTCAATAAAATATTTAGAAGCCAATAACCAATTGTTACTACAGATAAAACAAGAAATTATTATCCACGACCGACTCCAGTTGATCTTCAATTCGAAGAAAAAGTTACATTAAATGATCTTAAATTTGAAAGCTCATCAATATATGAATGGAGTGTAGACGGATTATCTGAATATCAAATCATCCAATTATGCCAGCGGATGATGATATATGCTTCTACCATCATAGCTGCCGGTAATGATCACAGACATGCAGCAAATGCAGTTGTCCTTGGATTTACTGGACAATTAAATTGTTGGTGGGAAAAATATTTATCAGATATAGAAAGACAAGCTATTTTAAATGCAGTAAAACGAGATCCATCCGGAAATCCTATCATTACTCCTCAAGGACAAATGATCCCTGATTCCGTTTATATGCTTATTAGCAATATAATTAAACATTTTGTTGGAAATTCTATGAATGTAGAAGAAAAATTAAAAACTCAATTAATTAATTTATCATGCCCAACATTATCTGATTTTCGTTGGTATAAAGATGTTTTCTTATCAAAACATTATACAATTGATTCAAGCAATTCAGAATTTTGGAAAGAAAAATTTATATCAGGACTTCCTAAACCTTTTGCAGAAAAAGTTAGACAAGAATTAATATCCGAAAATTATGGAAGTTTGAATTATGCCATGTATACCTATGAAGATCTAATCCAAAAAATTAATAAAGTTGGCTTTTCATTATGCAATGTGATCAAACTCAAACGGCAAATTGAAAATAAAAAAGGAATCAGTAAATATGAACTTGGTGATTTCTGTTATCAATTTGGTATGGAAGCATTAATTAGTCCTTCCAGCCAAAAGAAAAAGAATATTTTAAAAAGAAATTACCAAAAAAGAAAATCTAACCAATTTGCAACACCACGATATTATCTGCCCTTACGAAGATATCATAAAAAATCCTTTCATCGCAATCCTCATAAAGAAACAAACAAATCTTTTATAAAAGAAAAACCATCTTCTTCTTATCAGAAACAAAAACAAAAAGAAATCCAGTGCTATAATTGCAAAGAAAAAGGCCATATAGCCCCTGATTGCCCACAATTAAAGGTTTAAACTGAAAAGGAATTAAAAACTATTTTAAAAGGATCATCAGTAACATCAGATACAGACAATTCTTCTGATACATGTCATTGCAAAATATTTGATAGTGAAATTCAGTATGAATCTGCCTCTTCTTCTTCTTTATCTTTAAACATGCTCTCTGCCGCAGAAGAATTGGTATTAGAAATGTTTAAAGATCTTAAAGATGAAGACTTAAAAAATAAATATTTTGAAAAAATCCAGACCATAAATAAAGGCAATAAAAAGGGAAAAGCTACCTTACATACTCTCCCTGAACAATTTAGTATTAAAACTGTTCTAGACAGATTAAGGGAACAAAATGTTCCTCCTCACCTGACAATTCCAGACCTGGATAAAGAAATTAATAATCAAAGGCAAGAAATCAATTTCTTAAAACAAAATTTAATTGAACTTCAAGACCTCAAACAAAGAGTTGAGAATCTTGAATTTCACAAACTAAAAACTCATCAAGAAAATAATGAAAAATTTGAAAATGACAAAGACGATAGTGACATTGAAAATCAAGAAAACCTTGATGATAGTTTAAAAACTTTCATTAATTCTTTATCCAGAAATCCATTTCAAAAATGGAAAACCCAAGTTACAATTCAGATTAAAAAATTCTCTATTAAGACCCTATGCTTACTTGATAGTGGTGCAGATGTCAACGTCATAAGGGAAGGATTAATCCCGAGAAAATATTATCTAAAAACAAAAAATAAACTTAATCTAGCCACGGCTAATAAAAAACTCCTGATCAAATACAAATTAAATGATGTTTATATCGGTAAAAATGAAATATACATAAAGACAAATTTCTTTCTAGGAAAGGATTTAAACAATGATGTTATCCTTGGAAATCCTTTTCTACAAATGTTACAACCTTTTCAAATTGATTCTACAGGCATGAAAACTGTCATAAATAATAAAGAATTAATTTTTGAATTCGAATAAGCAAATATCCAGTCTCAAATAAAATAAATTATCTCTCTAATGACTTCATTACCAATTTTGCCATTAATCCCATATCCAGATTTTTAGTTTAACTCCTTATCCAGGTTCTCTTTGTCACCATGGCATCAAGCTCTAGCAAAAGCAAAGCCCCTCTTCTTGAATCCAGCTCTTCCTCCAGACCAACATCCCAGCAAATGATCATTCCTTTTTTCAATCCTGGATTATCCATCACCTCTCAAGAACTTATCAATGCTCATTGGAGTGCTATCCTTTCCAATAAAAGAAAAAAATACTAGAAAAACCTTATCCAAAATTGGAACCCATATCAAGGATTTAGAAACCCAAATTCTAATGTGTCACAACATCCATCAAAGAGCACTGTTATCCATTTATGCTGATGAAAAAACATCCAGAATCAACCTCCTGGAAAAGGTTAACACAACCCTTCCATATGATATTGCGGCAAGAATCAGAGAAAAAACTCTTTCTTGTCAGATCAAGGAGCGCTTAATGTTCAAAGTGCAATATATCAGCTGGGCAACTGGTTTTCCCAAGTTATTCCTGCCATCACATGCAGTAGACATTTCTTATATCGAGCAAGGCTTAGTCCAAAGGTTTTCTTTATCCAGAGATGATTTTGAATTAATACAGCAGCTCCTTGCAATTGTGTGCCATGCCCTTCGCAGTCTTGGAGTCACAAAAAGACAACTTCTTATCACAATTTCATCAAGTTTGGGAGAAAGATCTGAAATACGGTTTTATCAGCCTTATCAATTATGGAGCATCATGCAGTTTGAAGAAGGAGATTTAATTTGCAAGAAATGCAGTTCTTCTTTATATAATCATGAACATCTTCTTTTTAATTATCCACCTCAATGGTATGAAGCTCATGAAGTTGCGACAAGAGCATATAGCCTAGAGCGTCTCCAGCAATATGATCCAGCCTCTGATCAGTATCAAAGATTTCTTAATTTAAGAGGACATCTTGAATTTGCAAGCACATATAGTTATGTTTGGTGTGACGGTCGGCGAGTAGTTTGCATTGCTGATTACCTTGCAGAACAAACTACAGTTATACAGCATCCTTCTAAATCTGGACATCATGCATTAAATCAAATCTTCAATGCCTATGAAGATATTTCTTTTGATATTCTAGAGAACACTCGTGAAGAATTAATCCAGTTATTCCATGGTGATATGCGGAATAATAATTGGGATTATGAAGCCTCAAATGAAGCAGAATAAAGCCGCATCCATATTATCAAGCCACTCAATTTTCCACAAAGTATCATATACAGAAAGCATCGGAAGCATCACCAAAAGAGCAGCCTCTAGAAAGAATATGACATGACATCATGACATCATCCAAGTACCGCCTAGTGGATTTGGTTCTTACCGGCAACTTCTCCTATGGACCTCATAAAGCATTGAATATTCAAAAACAAGTACTCCCTGGTCAACAAAAAGGGCTACAGCCAACATCAAAAGCTTCTTTTGCATAAAATAAAGAGTAAAGTACTTTAAAACAACAAAAAGTACAAGATATGAGATAAAATTATCAAGTATGAAGACAAAAAACATTTCATCACCAATGCAATCACGTAAACACGTGTCAAAAGCTTCTAAAGTTATACTTCAAGATAGGACCACGTTTATTACCGTGGAGATTCTATAGCAGACAAGAAGATTCACGCAAGCAGCCTTACAGTATCGAACATTAAATTCAACATGAGCATGAATAGTAAATTAAATGTAAATGCAAGTAAAATCCAGTTGCAATGAAATGTAAATGCAGTTTGTAATTACTATAAATAGGCACATCCGGCTATGTGTAAAACCAATAGTTGGAAACTAGTCCTATCAAAAAATCCAGCCATCTCTTCCCATACACGCTCCACTCTTCCGTCCTATTTTGATAGGACTGGTTTCCAACTGTTGGTTTTACACATAGCCGGATGTGCCTATTTACAGTAATTACAAACTGAATTTACATTTCATTAAACATAATTTCATCTGTGTATACATTTCATTTACTGTGGGCTGGTAAACTGCTGTCGGTAGTATTATTACTGGATTCCATATGTTTGGCATGACGGTGTACGTGTTACGTTTCCGTACAGTTATGGATATGCATGTTAGTACCAATAGTGGCTATGGTTATCGGATCATTTCATAGAGCAAGCCGCAATTGTTGACTTTTTCGTCGCATAGGTGGATAACTTCATAGAGCAAGCCGCAATTGTTGACTTTGGATGTACCTTTTTCTTGATTTTTAATTCAAAGAGGCATGATGTTGCCGATAAGAACTAAAGGAAGCACGTGGTTGCTGCTGTACTTGGATGATGTCATGCATAGTCTTTATGGAGACTGGTGTCATGCATAGTCTTTATGGAGACCGATGATGCTTCCGATGCTTTCAACGTGGGGAATAGTGCTGATAAACAAGCTCAATTTAGTCTGTAGAAGATACTTTGTGGAAAATTGAGTGGCTTGATAATATGGATGCGGCTTTATTCTACTTCAGTTGAGGCTTCAGAATTCCAGTTATTATTCTTCATTTCACCATAGAATAACTGGATTAATTCTTCACGAGTGGTTTCTAGAATATCAAATGAAATATCTTCATAGGCACTGAGAATTTGATTTAATGCATGATGTCCAGATTTAGAAGGATGTTGTATAACTGTAGTTTGTTCTGCAAGGTCGTCATCAATACAGACTACTCGCCGACCGTCACACCAAACATATCTGTATGTGTTTGCAAATTCGAGATGTCCTCTTAAATTGAGAAATCTTTGATATTGATCAGAGGCTGGATCATAATACTGGAGACGTTCTAAGCTATATTCCCTTGTAGCGACTTCATGAGATTCATACCACTGCGGTGGATAATTAAACAGGAGATGTTCGTGATGTTCGTAATCATTTAAAGAAGGAATGAATTTCTTGCAAATTAAATCTCCTTCTTCCAACTGCATGATGCTCCATAATTGATAAGGCTGATAAAACCGTATTTCAGATCTTTCTCCCAAACTAGATGAAATGGGATAAAATATTGGTTTTGAGATGCTTGAGGTTTTCTGGATGTAGAGCTTGATGGGATTTGAAATTGAGGAATATTAGAATTATGGGTTGCTCCCTATCTTTCAAGATAATTGCCACTGGGTTTTCTGGATATAGGTGGATAAGCTTTATCAGTAGGGGACCTCAAAGGTCTAATCTGCTGAGGCCTCATTCTTTTTTCCCTGTAAAAACTCATGAGATAAAAAGTCAGGAAGGGAATTATTTTTGCCTGCAATATACTCAATGTCAAAATCAAATATAGCTAATAAAGCTTGCCAGCGAGCAAAGATTTACTTAGCAGCAAGATTTTTAACATCTTTTTCTAAAATTTCTTTAGCAGATTTACAATTTATTCTTAATAAGAATTTTTTATTTAATAAATCACTTTGGAACTTCATTATACTATTTACTATAGTGAGGATTTCTTTTTTAATGGTTGAATAATTCTGTTGTGTGGATGTCCATGTTCCGGAAGTGAAACGAATGATTTCTTCTGTTCCAATAGCATTTTGTTGGAGGAGAATTCCACCAAAACCTACGTCAGATGCGTCGGTTTGAACTATTTTTAATAAATCAGGATGAGGGATAGTTAAACAAGGTAAATTTTGGACTTTTTGCTTGATAGTTTGGACAGCTTTTGTATGGCCAGGTGACCTTTCTACCGATTTTTTACTAGACAGAGTTGTAATAATTTTCTTTCCTTGGCAAGATCTTTATAAAAATCAGAGACGTAATTAAGGCATCCAAGAAAATGTTGTAATTGTTCTTTATTGAGGATTTCATCAGGAAATTGAGAGGCAAACTTAATGACTCTTTGAACTGGAGAAATAGTTCCTGTTTTAATTATAAAACCAAGGAATTGAATTTTTGTTTGAAAAAGCTTCATTTTCTTTTGAGATAGGACAAGTCCATTTTTTATAATAATCTTTTTGAAAATATTTAAATGCTTCCAATGGTCACAAATAGATTTTGAAAACACAAGAATGTCATCAATATAGACAAGTGTAAAATCTTGATATGGATTAAAAATATCATTCATAATTCTTTGAAATTCTGAAGGAGCATTTTTCAAGCCAAATGTCATGACGTTCCATTCATAATGACCAAATGGGACTGTAAAAGCAGTTTTATATCTATCTTCAGGGGTAATTTGAATTTGCCAAAATCTGGATTTAAGATCAAATTTAGAAAAAAGGAAGGCACCAGCTAAGCGATTGATTAGATCGGTTTTATTTGGAACTGGATATCTTATGGATTTTAAGACTTTATTTAGCAGCTTATAATTGATAACAAGACGGGGAACACCGCGCTCTTGTTCAGGCGCTTTATTTACATAAAAAGCAGCACAACTCCAAGGGGATTGTGATTTTTGAACAAGCTTTTCATCAAGAAGATCATTGATTTCTTTTGTACACAATTGGACAAGATCTTTATTCATCTGAATAGGACGAGCTTTGGTAGGAATTTGGGATTCATCAAAATTATCAATATAGGAAAGAGAAACTATGTGGTGTTTCCTGTGCCAAAAGGCAAAAGGAAGGTCAGAACAACATTCTTTTTCAAGAGATTCTCTAAATTGTATTAAATCATTTTGAAATTCTGGGTTTTGTAACCCTTCTTCTATTCTTAGAGAATTCAGATCTTCTTGAAGATAGGCAATCTGTTTTTCTTTATATGAGATTTGATTTTGTATAATATTAATATGTTGCATGGGAGTTGACTCAACAAAATCAAAAAGTAAGTCTTTATTGTCTTTCATAGTTTTAAGGCCTGATGAATCAATTCGAAAAGGTTGTAGAAGTTGTAGAAAGGGATTCCCAAGGATAACATCATTATTTAAATTCTTTCCTAAAAGACAATTAGTTTTTCTACACGTCCCATTTTTACAGATATGGACATTATTTACTTTATAATGAATATGAAGTTTATTATTAGCAGTTGCTAGGCTGAGTTTATTTTTGGTTTTTTTATAATATTTTGTTGGAACTAATCCTTCTCTGATTAAATTAACATCTGCGCCACTATCTAGTAAGCAGAGTGCTTGAATAGAGAAGTCCTTGATCTTAATTGTAATTTGAGTTTTCCACGGTTGGAGTGGATTTTTTGTTACAGAATTTACAAACTTTCCCTCAAAGTTTTCTTGTTGATCTCTATTATCTTTATCCTTTTGAAGTTCGAGATTCTCAAAACGTTGTTTAAGTTCTTGAAGTTCATTTAAATTTTGTTTTAATTCTTTTATTTCTTGCTTTTGATTATTAATTTCTTTATAAATATCTTGTAGAGATATATGAGGAAGAGCTTTTTGTTTTCTTAATCCATTTTTCATGTTCAGCTGTTTAGATACACTTGGAATAGACGATTTCTTTTTTAATTTTCTTTGGTTATTTTTTGTATTTTCTCAAAATATTTATTTTTTAATTTTTCTTCTTTGAGGTATTTAAACATTTCTAAAAGCATGTCTTCTTGGGCTGAAAGAGCGTTTAAGGAGAAAAAAGGAGAAGAATATGTATTATCAGACTGAAATGAGGAATTAGTATGACATAAGTCAAAGACCGATTTATCTTTATCTCCTTGAATTTTTGCAACATCTTTTATGGGTACGGCTGAAGTATCTTTAGAAAGAATTTGATGTAGAGGGGGATGTATAGATTCTTCAGTTTTCTGCGGAGAAGAACTGGTTGAAGCTATAATCCATGATGAACATAATTTTGTTATCATTTCTATGGATAAATCTTCACTATTATATCTTTTCTTCATGGCTAATTTAAGCCAATCAAAGAAATAAATGTTTCCTTCATGATCACACATATATTTGTACCATTTTTCTTTTAAGAAGTCTTTATGTTCTGGAGAAATATATTTAAAGAAAGATTTTGTCAAAGGATGAGTGGCTAAATTCTTTTTTAACATTTCGTTATCAATTTCAAACCTTTCAATAATATTTATATGAAAATCAGCTTCTGAGGGAATGTATGTATGAGATGGAGAAGCTTGATAAGAAGGATAAACAAGTCTTGTGGGCCTCAAATTTATATGAGGTGGTTCCTGTATGGAAGATCCTACAACAGAAGGAGGATGAGAATAAGACTTTTTAGAGGGTTGATAAACTGTAGGAGTAGTATTTCTAAAATCTGTTTGGAAATTTATTTCAACACTTCCATCTTCATGTTCAATTATGTTTTCACTGTCTTGATTTTCATTAGGTTTTTTTTGTTGAGCATTTTCTAAAAGCCATTTACCGGATAAATTAATTTCATTCCATTGGATGAGTTTCGGAATATTAACTTTATTTTTTAAATTGGTTTGGAATAAGGTAGTCATACCTCTGGCTTGATTAGAATAGGCTATGCCTGGGACCACTGAATTTATAAGTTTATAATAAACTCTGTAAACTAGGGCGAGATTTTGATTATGAGGATTCATATCAAAACCTTTTGTCTGGATTGCTAAAGTGAGGGCTTCATGTGCACCTAGATCTGTAAGAGAAACAGAGAAATTGGGAAAACAGTTGAAGAAAGTAGGGCCATTAGCCAAACTTGATTCAACTATTCCTATTAATGAATCACTGAATTTTTTATGTCTTGTATTTTGGACATACATGAGAGCTTCTGTTCTCAGCCCAAGTTTTGTTAGAGGCTTTAGAGCAACTTGCACCAAGCCAAAATGAATATAATTATATGTTTTAGCATATTCTTGTATTTCTTGTGGCTTAATTAAAGAAAGATGTTGTATATTGCTTGTAATGGATTCAGTTCGTTCAATAGTTTTTATTTTATAACTTGATTTTAATTGAAAACTTCCCATTTTATAAACTTCATGTTTTTGAACAGTTGGAATTGTCCAGTCACAAATAATTTGATCTAAATCATCATAGCTAATTTCTTCACTATTTTTAATAGACATGGAAGATAAGGAATTTGATGATGAGGAAGAAAAAAGTACAAGCTTCTTAATAAGCTTAGCCACAATTTGTACTACCGAGTTATTTTAACCAAATCCACAACGAGTATCTAACGCTTTAAGGATTTGCACACCAACAATACGCCTTAAAACGCCTTCACACGGCTTAACAACGGCGATAACAATGGCTACCTCTGCGCTCCGGGCGGAATATGATTAAAATTTCTCAATAATAACAAACACACAACTAAGTATTAAGACTTTTGACTCTCTTACTTTTGAGTCAGTAATTCCTTAAACAACAACAATACAACACAACAGAATCAAAACTAAGTGAAGAAATACTCACAAAGCAACTTTATTGATAATCAAAACTGATTACAAGTGGACTTGATGACACACTCCCGGGGGCCAACTTGGTTTGGATACCAAAATGGGATGGAAGAGTGGAGGGTGTATGGGAAGAGATGGCTGGATTTTTTGATAGGACTGGTTTCCAACTGTTGGTTTTACACATAGCCGGATGTGCCTATTTATAGTAATTACAAACTGCATTTACATTTCATTGCAACTGGATTTTACTTGCATTTACATTTCATTTACTATTCATGCTCATGCTGAATTTAATGTTCGATACTGTAAGGCTGCTTGCGTGAATCTTCTTGTCTGCTGAAGAATCTCCATGGTAATAAACGTGGTCCTATCTTGAAGTATAACTTTAGAAGCTTTTGACACGTGTTTACGTGATTGCATCGGTGATGAAATGTTTTTGTCTTCATACTTGATAATTTTATCTCATATCTTGTACTTTTTGTAGCTTTAAAGTACTTTACTCTTTATTTTATGCAAAAGAAGCTTTTGATGTTGGCTGTAGCCCCTTTTGTTGACTAGGAAGTACTTGTTTTTGAATATTCAATGCGTTATGAGGTCCGTAGGAGAAGTTGCCGATAAGAACCAAATCCACTAGGTGGTACTTGGATGATGTCATGATGTCATGTCATATTCTTTTTAGAGGCTGCTCTTTTGGTGATGCTTCTGATGCTTTCTGTATATGATACTTTGTGGAAAATTGAGTGGCTTGATAATATGGATGCGGCTTTATTCTGCTTCATTTGAGGCTTCATAATCCCAGTTATTATTCCGCATTTCACAAAGGAATAACTGGATTAATTCTTCAAGAGTGTTCTCTAGAATATCAAAAGAAATATCTTCATAGGCATTGAGGATTTGATTTAATGTATGATGTCCAGATTTAGAAGGATGCTGTATAACTGTAGTTTGTTCTGCAAGGTCGTCAGCAATGCAAACTGCTCGCCAACCATCACACCAAACATATCTATATGTGCTTGCAAATTCAAGATGTGTGCAAGATGTCCTCTTAAATTAAGAAATCTGCGATACTGATCAGAGGCTGGATCATATTGCTGGAGACGCTCTAGGCTATATGCTCTTGTCGCAACTTCATGAGCTTCATACCATTGAGGTGGATAATTAAAAAGAAGATGTTCGTGATTATATAAAGAAGAACTGCATTTCTTGCAAATTAAATCTCCTTCTTCAAACTGCATGACGCTCCATAATTGATAAGGCTGATAAAACTGTATTTTAGATCTTTCTCCCAAACTTAATGAAATTGTGATAAGAAGTTGTCTTTTTGTGACTCCAAGACTGCGAAGGGCATGGTGCACAATTGCAGGGAGCTGCTGTATTAATTCAAAATCATCTCTGGATAAAGAACACCTTTGGACTAAACCTTGCTCGATATAAGAGATGTCTACTGCATATGATGGCAGGAACAACTTGGGAAAACCAGTTGCCCAGCTGATATATTGCGCTTTGAACATTAAGCGCTCCTTGATCTGATAAGAAAGAGTTTTTTCTCTGATTCTTGCCGCAATATCATCTGGAAGGGTTGTGTTAACCTTTTCCAGGAGGTTGATTCTGGATGTTTTTTCATCAGCATAAATGGATAACAGTGCTCTTTGATGGATGTTGTGACACATTAGAATTTGGGTTTCTAAATCCTTGATATGGGTTACAATTTTCGATAAGGTTTTTTTAGTACTTTTTCTTTTATTGGAAAGGATAGCACTCCAATGAGCATTGATAAGTTCTTGAGAGGTGATGGATAATCCTGGATTGAAAAAAGGAATGATCATTTGCTGGGATATTGGTCTGGAGGAAGAGCTGGATTCAAGAAGAGGGGCTTTGCTTTTGCTAGAGCTTGATGCCATGGTGACAAAGAGAACCTCAATAAGGAGTTGAACTAAAAATCTGGATATGGGATTAAATGGCAAAATTGGTAATGAAGTCATTAGAGAGATAATTTATTTTATTTGAGACTGGATATTTGCTTATTCAAATTCAAAAATTAATTCTTTAATATTTATGACAGTTTTCAGGCCTGTAGAATCAATTTGAAAAGGTTGTAACATTTGTAGAAAAGGATTTCCAAGGATAACATCATTGTTTAAATCCTTTCCTAGAAAGAAATTTGTCTTTATGTATATTTCATTTTTATCGACATAAACATCATTTAATTTGTATTTGATCAGGAGTTTTTTATTAGCCGTGGCTAGATTAAGTTTATTTTTTGTTTTTAGATGATATTTTCTCGGGATTAATCCTTCCCTTATGACATTGACATCTGCACCACTATCAAGTAAGCATAGGGTCTTAATAGAGAATTTTTTAATCTGAATTGTAACTTGGGTTTTCCATTTTTGAAATGGATTTCTGGATAAACAATTAATGAAAGTTTTTAAACTATCATCAAGGTTTTCTTGATTTTCAATGTCATTATCGTCTTTGTCATTTTCAAATTTTTCATTATTTTCTTGATGAGTTTTTAGTATGTGAAATTCAAGATTCTCAACTCTTTGTTTGAGGTCTTGAAGTTCAATTAAGTTTTGTTTTAAGAAATTTATTTCTTGCCTTTGATTATTAATTTCTTTATGCAGGTCTGGAATTGTCAGGTGAGGAGGAACATTTTGTTCCTTTAATCTGTCTAGAATAGTTTTAATACTAAATTGTTCAGGGAGAGTATGTAAGGTATATTTTCCTTTTTTATTGCCTTTATTTATGGTCTGGATTTTTTCAAAATATTAATTTTTTAAGTCTTCATCTTTAAGATCTTTAAACATTTCTAGTACCAATTCTTCTGGGGCAGAGAGCATGTTTAAAGATAAAGAAGAAGAAGAGGCAGATTCATACTGAATTTCACTATCAAATATTTTGCAATGACATGTATCAGAAGAATTGTCTATATCTGATGTTACTGAGGATCCTTTTAAAATAGTTTTTAATTCCTTTTCGGTTTTAACCTTTAATTGTGGGCAATCAGGGGCTATATGGCCTTTTTCTTTGCAATTATAGCACTAGATTTCTTTTTGTTTTTGTTTCTGATAAGAAGAAGATGGTTTTTCTTTTATGAAAGATTTGTTTGTTTCTTTATGAGGATTGCGATGAAAGGATTTTTTATGATATCTTCGTGAGGGCAGATAATATCGTGGTGTTGCAAATTGTTTAGATTTTCTTTTTTGGTAATTTCTTTTTAAAGTGTTCTTTTTCTTTAGGCTGGAAGGACTAATTAAAGGTTCCATGCCAAATTGATAACAAAAATCTCCAAGTTCATATTTGCTGATACTTTTTTGATTTTCAATTTGCCGTTTGAGTTTGATTTCATTGCATAATGAAAATCCAACTTTATTAATTTTTTGGATTAAATCTCCATATGTATTCATAGCATAATTTAAATTTCCATAATTTTCGGATATTAATTCTTCTTTAACTTTTTCTGCAAAAAGTTTAGGAAGACCTGATATAAATTTTTCTTTCCAAAATTCTGAATTGCTTGAATCAATTGTATAAAGTTTTGATAAGAAAATATCTTTATACCAACAAAAATCAGATAATGTTGGCCAGGATAAATTGATTAATTGAGTTTTTAATTTTTCTTCTACATTCATATAGTTTCCAACAAAATGTTTAATTATATTGCTAATAAGCATATAGACGGAATCAGGGATCATTTCTCCTTGAGGAGTAATGATAGGATTTCCGGATGGATCTCTTTTTACTGCATTTAGAATAGCTTGTCTTTCTATATTTGATAAATATTTTTCCCACCAACCATTTAATTGTCCCGTAAATCCAAGGACAACAGCATTTGCTGCATGTTTGTGATCATTACCGGCAGCTATGATTGTAGAAGCATATATCATCATCTGCTGGCATAATTAGATGATTTGATATTCAGATAATCCGTCTACACTCCATTCATATATTGATGAGCTTTCAAATTTAAGACCATTTAATGTAGCCTGTTCTTCGAATTGAAGATCAATTGGCGTCGGTCGTGGATAATAATTTCTTGTTTTAGCTATAGTAACAATTGGTTTTTGTCTTTTATATATTTTATAGAGTTGTAGAGAGTCTTGATGGTTTTGATCATCTTGATGTTCTTCTTGTAAATTTTTTTCAAAATCTATGGCTTCGGAATCGGAGCCAGAATTAGAATTTTTTGAAGTTGAGCCTAAAACATTTATAGATTTTTTAGCTTTTTGATCTTTATTTTCTTGAAGTTTTATGTTGGTAAAACTATGTGATAATTGATTAATGAGTTCATCAAAAAATTTTAAAGGTTTCTTTTCTAACTTTATATCCCTTAGGATTTCACCCTGAAAACCTAAAGTTTGGGTCTTAATTACTTTTTGAGAAGAGGATGCTTCATGGAATTTGAAAATAGTTTCGACTTTATCTTCAATTCTATTGGTTTGTTGGCCAATAGTATGAAGGTTGATATTTGTATAATTATTGTGTTCTACAATATGATATAAATCTGATTTGTAAACAAAGTCAGATTTTCCTTTATCTCCTTGGATTTTTGCAACATCTTTTATGGGTACGGCTGAGGTATCTTTATAAATAATTTGATGCAAAGGAGGATGGATAGATTCTTCTGTTCTTTGGGGAGAAGAACTGGTGGAAGCTATAGTCCATGATGAACTTAATTTTGTTATTATATTTATGGATAAGTCTTCAATATTATATCTTTTCTTCATGGCTAGTTTAAGCCAATCAAAGAAATAAATATTTATTTCATTATCACACATATATTTATACCACTTTTCTTTTAAGAAGTCTTTATGTTCTGGAGAAATATATTTAAAGAAAGCTTTTGTCAAAGGATGAGCAGCTAAATTCTTTTTTAACATTTCTTTATCAATTTCAAACCTTTCAATAACATTTATATTGAAATCAGCTTCTGAGGGATTTTCTGTATGAGATGGAGAAGCTTGATAAGAAGGATAAACAAGTCCTGTAGGCCTCAAATTTACATGAGGTGGTTCCTGTATGGAAGAAGATCCTACAACAGAAGGAGGATGAGAGTGAAACTTTTTAGAGGGTTGATAAACTGTAGGAGTTGTATTTCTAAAATCTGTTTGGAAATTTATTTCAACACTTCCATCTTCATGTTCAATTATGTTTTCAATATCTTGATTTTCTTTAGGTTTTTCTGGTTGAGCATTTTCTAAAAGCCATTTACCGGATAAATTAATATCATTACATTGGATAAGTTTAGGAACATTGACTTTATTTTTTAAATTGGTTTGGAATAAGGTAGTCATACCTCTGGCTTGATTATAATAGGCTATGCCTGGGACTACTGAATTCATAAGTTTATAATAAACTCTATAAACGAGGGCGAGATTTTGATTATGAGGATTTATATCAAAACCTTTTGTCTGGATAGCTAAAGTGAGGGCTTCATGTGCACTTGGATCTGTAAGAGAAACAGAAAAATTTGGAAAACAGTTAAAGAAAGTAGGGCCATTAGCCAAACTTGATTTAACTATTCCTATTAATGAATCACTGAATTTTTTATGTCTTGTATCTTGGACATACATGAGAGCTTCTGTTCTCAGTCCAAGTCTTGTTAGAGGCTTTAGAGCAACTTGCACTAAGCCAAAATGGATATAATTATATGTTTTAGCATATTCTTGTATTTCTTGTGGCTTAATTAAAGAAAGATGCTGAATATTGCTAGTAATGGATTCAGTTCATTCAATAGTTTTTATTTTATAACTTGATTTTAATTGAAAACTTCTCATTTTATAAACTTCATGTTTTTGAACAGTTGGAATTGTCCAGTCACAAATAATTTGATCTAAATCATCATAGCTAATTTCTTCACTATTTTTAATAGACATGGAAGATAAGGAATTTGATGATGAGGAAGAAGAAAGTACAAGCTTCTTAATAAGCTTAGCCATAATTTGTATTACCGAGTTATTTTAACCAAATCCACCACGAGTATCTAACGCTTTGAGGATTTACACACCAACAACACGCCTAAAAACGCCTTCACACGGCTTAACAACAGCGATAACAATGGCTACCTCTGCGCTCCGGGCGGAATATGATTAAAATCTCTCAGTAATAACAAATACACAACTAAGTATTAAGACTTTTGACTCTCTTACTTCTGAGTCAGCAATTCCTTAAACAACAACAATAAAACACAACATAATCAAAACTAAGTGAAGAAATACTCACAAAGCAACTTTATGTAGGAAGTAGGTGGGTCTCGTGGATAAATTTTCAAAACTTTTGATCCACTTGACACAGGGATCAACTATACACAAGACCAAAACCCAATCCAGGATGCGTTACCCTCAATCTCGTGACCATGTACAGTAAAAAATTCTACCAACACTAGACATCCAAAATAATCTACGACATAGAAGAAGTAGATCATACCTTTGGAGATTCGCAGTGCTCTAATGGATTTCTTCTACACCTCTTAGCCTTCCACGCTATGACCCGAATTGGATTACTTCTCTCGAGAAGAATGGTGGAATCTTCAGGAGAAAATTCCCAACTCGAAACTTCAAGGAACTAGAAGAGAGAAGGAGAGAAACTCGTGCAACTCTTGCACGAAAGGGTTTTGGGCGTGAGGGAGACTCTTTTGGACGTCCAAGGATATTTTATAGACTTCCAAATCTCTCCCTTGTCTAATTGAAATAGAAGTCTTACTTCCAAAGCAATTAGCAAGTTTCTCCTTTCTTATCCTTTCTTTCTAGAGTTCGAGTCGGATTACTATTTTCCAATAACTTGGGCTAGCGTGGGGACCACTAGGGATTCCTTAGAAAGCTGGCTCCAACTGGAACACCGCGACCCCACATCTCATGTGCAATCCGGGCCCACAGTTAACTGCAAATAACACCACTATATAAATGCAATTGCACTCCAGTCTTAGGAATAAATTACAATGAAGACCCTAAACTTCCCAATTACCACAAGTAGGCCCCTCTATCAATATCCATGGATCAATTGGAATAAACCCGTCTCTTCCAATCTAAGTTCAACATCTTATTATCCTTGAGCCCCAATTAATCACAGTAATCATCAGTACCATCCAATTAACTCTTAATTGAGATGGGTGCGCACTTACTAATGACAAATCCATTAATTGGCACAAGGGGATAATATAGATAGATTCCATCTTGATCATTCAACGTTCCCACAGTTCTACTACCATATACCCAAGACACCGAGGTGTTAACCTATAGTCGGCCTCACTCATTGGTGACTCAAAGCAAATGAATAGATAGAAACTTGAGTTCGTCAATGTCTCAGGATTGAGAGCCTATTGCTAGGGAATTATGAGAGCATACCTTATTATTGAGACGGAATTCCATAAGGTGCATCTCATGGTCCTTCAATACATCCAATGTACCAGCACCGTGATCCAGAATCTTACATTCTGATGATTGAGACAAATCACACTATCTCATAGTGATCAAAGTGCTGCAACCTTATCAAATGAGATGCCCAATCTCATTACTGGTTGTGAAGCTATTTTAAGCATAAGATTTGTGACATATATCTCCCGTGTGTGGATCTCATCCATGCACATATATCACATCTAATATACTAATGGGACCCGGTTCAACTCATGAACCATTATGTCATACGTATTGGTCATGTGCATGAAGTAGTAAAATAACATTCATCTCATGAAAGTAAAGCATGTTTTTATTGATAAATAAAGAAATTAATCAATTTATTACATCAACTGATGGATTGAGTCCACAAAATCTAACAATCTCCCACTTGGGCTCAATGCCAGTCAGGGTTGCATCTCATGCCCATCCCTTCTACATGTTGCTCAAAGAGTTTGGTAGTCAAAGGCTTAGTAAAGGGATCTGCCAAATTGTTTGCGGAGGCTATCTTGGTAATAGCAATATCACCTCTCTGCACAATCTCTCTGACTAAGTGATACTTCCTCTGTACATGCTTTTGGCTTTTATGGCTTCTGGGTTCCTTTGACTGAACGACTGCCCCGCTGCTGTCACAGTAAACTGTGAGTGGCTGTCGTGCCAAAGGTACCACCCCAAGTTCCAAAAGGAATCTTTTAAGCCATACTGCTTCCTTAGCTGCTTCACAAGCTGCTACATATTCAGCCTCCAAGGTTGAATCAGCGGTACATTCTTGTTTTATACTCCTCCAGCTAATAGCTCCGCCTCCAAGCATAAATACATAACCAGAGGTGGATTTCCTAGAATCCTTATCTGACATAAAGTCAGAATCTGTGTATCCGACTGGAATCAACTCATCACTGCTATAAATCAACATGTAATCTCTAGTCCTTCTCAAGTATTTGAGAATACATTTTACAGCAGTCCAATGTTCAGGTCCTGGATTAGATTGATATCTGCTGACTAGGCCCACTACATAACAGATATCTGGTCTAGTACATAACATAGCATACATGAGGCTACCAACAGCCGAAGCGTATGGTATCGACCTCATTTGCTCCTTTTCCTCGGGTGTCTTAGGACACTGATCCTTGGAAAGGTGCACTCCATGCCTGAAAGGTGTGATACCCTTCTTGGAGTCTTGCATTGCAAACCGTACTAGCACCTTATTTATGTATGCAGCTTGGGATAAGCCAATCATCCTATTTTTCCGGTCTCGATAGAGTTTGATCCCTAGGATGTAGCTAGCTTCTCCCAAGTCCTTCATATCAAAAGTCTTGGCTAACCAAACTTTTACCGTTGACAACATTCCTATGTCTTTCCCGAGAAGAAGGATGTCATCGACATATAAAACCAGAAAAACTACCCTGTCACCTTCACTTTTCATGTACACACATGACTCATCCGGATTTTGACAAAAACCAAATGACTTGATTGCCTGGTCAAAACGGATATTCCAGCTTCGGGATGCCTGCTTCAGTCCATAAATAGACTTCTGCAGCTTGCAAACTTTTTGCTCCTGGTTTTTAGCTACAAAACCGTCTGGCTGCACGATATAGATGTCTTCCTCAAGATGGCCGTTGAGAAAAGCCGTCTTGACATCCATTTGCCAAATCTCGTAATCGAGATGAGCCGCAATGGATAAGAGTATCCGGATGGATTTGAGCATGGCTACTGGCGAAAAGGTTTCCTCATAATCGATCCCCTCTTTCTGAGTATATCCTTTCGCAACAAGCCTAGCCTTATAGGTCTCCACTCTTCTATCTGGTCCTCTTTTTCTCTTGTAGACCCACTTGCACCCAATAGGTTTAATATTGGCAGGCAAGTCCACAAGTGTCCAGACCTGATTTGAGTACATAGACTCCATCTCAGCTTTCATAGCATCTTGCCAGCGTCCCGAGTCTAAGTCATTTATTGCTTCATCATAGTTAGAGGGATCTTGTTCTGGCTCTTCTGGGATTGCTTCATAAGACTCTCCCAAGAATGAGAACCTGTCAGGGGGTCTAACAATCCTCCCACTACGACGAGGTACTGGTGTAACTACTAGGTCTGGTAAGGGCGGTTCTTCCTCAAGTCCGGTCATACTTGGATTTGGAATTGATTGCTCCTGAATCTCTTCCAAGATCACCTTTTCTAAAAATTTCTGGTCCATCATATAATCTTCCTCCAGAAAAACCGCATTGGTGCTGACCAGCACTTTCTGCTCTCTGGGATTATAGAATAACCAACCTTTAGTTCCTTTAGGATATCCTACAAATATGCATACTTCCGACTTCGCTTCCAACTTATCCGTCTTAACCTTGAGCACGTGTGCTGGACAACCCCAAATGTGTAACTGTTGTAGACTAGGCTTTCGCCCAGACCACAATTCCCGGGGAGTCTTAGGTATAGACTTAGATGGTACGAGGTTTAGTATGTACATTGCAGTATCCAAAGCATATCCCCAAAAGGATATAGGTAATCTTGAGAAACTCAGCATAGACCTAATCATATCTAAAAGAGTCCGGTTCCTTCTTTCTGCTACTCCATTCTGTTGAGGCATACCAGGAGCAGATAACTGGGATAGAATCCCATTTTCTGATAAGTAACCCATAAAATCAGCAGAGAGATATTCCCCTCCTCGATCTGATCGAAGAGTCTTGATACTCTTACCTAATTGCTTTTCCGCTTCCGCTCGAAATTCTTTGAACTTTTCAAAAGCTTCGGACTTGCGGTGCATAAGGTATATGTAACCATATCTTGAGTAATTATCTGTGAAAGTGATGAAACTCATATCCTCCTCTGGCCCTGACATTAATGGGTCCGCAGACATCAGTATGCACTAATTCCAATAAATCTTTGGCCCTATTACCCTTAGCTGAAAAGGGTCTTTTAGTCATTTTACCTTCTAAACAGGACTCACAGATAGGCATTGGTTCTACCACCAATGAAGGTAAGATACCATCTTTCACTAGCCTCTCAATCCTGTTAAGGTTTATATGACCTAGCCTCAGGTGCCAAAGTTTTGTTGGATTAGATGAAGGTGACTTTCTCTTTAATGATGATCTACTAATTGTTTCAGTATCATGTATCTCATACATCGTGGGAGTTAATAAATAAAGTCCATTGGTTACCTTGCCAGAACATATGAAAGTACCATTCCTCTTTATGACAACTTCAGTACCAAAAGTAATAAAATAACCTTTATTCACCAAACTAGAAACTGAAATTAAATTCCGCCTTAAAGACGGTACATATAATGTTTCTGACAAAACCAATTTCTTATTTGAAAAACATAAAGTAATGACTCCTACTGAAACAGCCTCCGCCTTAGCGTCAGATCCTAGGTTGACAATGATTTCTCCATCACTTAGCCTCCTGGTTTCCCTGAACCCCTGCAACGTATTACATATGTGATTAGTTGCCCCGGAATCCACACACCAGGATTCTGAAGTACCAGTTGCAAAACTAACTTCAGATATAAGTGACTCAATCATACCTGGGGTCTTTTTCTTAGACAGATATTCTGGACAATTCCTCTTCCAATGTCCTGTCTTACCACAATGGAAACACTTTCCTTTTGCCCCTGAACCCTTAGCTTTAGCCACGCCACCAGTTGGACCATTTTCCACCTTACCTTTTGGAATTGATTTCTTTTTGCCTTTCCGCCCTTTGCCTTTCGGCTTGGACTTGGCATCTGACTTTTCTGTCATTAAGGCAGTTGGTTTTTTCTTCATAATCCCTTCAGTTGCTACCAGCTGACTAGATAGCTCAGCTAGAGTCAGATTCATTTTATTCATATTATAATTGACCTTGAAATTGTTGAATGACTCTGGTAGTGACTCAAGGATTATGTCAATCTGCGATTCTGCATCAATCGCAGCTCCCAGTACATCTAACTCATTTAATGAGTCCATCATCTTCAACATGTGTTCCTGTACTGATGTACCTTCAGCCATCTTGGTGCTAATAAGCACCCTCATGGCTGCCTGCCTAGCAGGGCTGCCTTGTTCTGCAAACATCTCCTTTAAATTCGATATCATATCATATGCAGTCTTATAAGATTGATGTTGATGTTGCAGCACACTAGACATGGATGCCAGAATGTAACATCGGGCCATCTCATCGTCTTTGGCCCATTTGGTGTAAAGGTCCTTTTCTGCTTCTGATGCATCTGGGCCAGGCTCTTCAAGGGGGTTTTTGGTAAGGACATATTTATATCCTGAAGTTGTCAGGACAATATCCAGATTCCGTTTCCAGTCTACATAGTTGGATCCCACCAACTTATTCTAGTTGAGGATGGTCGCAAGTGGACTGAAAGTATTCGAATTCATGCTTGTAATACTGTAGCACATAACCATACATTCAATTAATGAATTTAAATGACATTAGGGTTTAGTATTCTACCAAATTTATGTGGGAATCCTCATAACCACAAAATTCAGAATACATCGGAATCCCAATCCTGCGGGGTATGCCTCCTTGGGGAGTGCAAATACCTCCTAGACTGGTGCGGATCAAAAGTTGGTAAAAATTGGGATTAAGACTAACTATCTATGATCCCCTTCATACATTACTATCTAAGTATCTCATACCAAATAATGTATGACTCCCGATTAGCTTCGGTTTCTAAAATACATGAGGCAAATCCTTGGAGATACTGCATCATTATTTTAGTTAAGTGTGACCCACCAACTAGCATTGCATGACAACCGTTGTGGGCAGCTCCTCCTTGGGGAGTGGGCTCCCACTCCCTCTCATCAACACTATCCATAGGAGATCCATATCCAGTATCCAGATAAATACAAGCCCTCCGTGGGGAATGGCCATTCTCAAAATGGCGCAAGGCTAATACTTTCCTTACAATGGACCTATGGTGGAAAACCATGGGGATTTTTATATATATAGAAATGCCCCGCTCCCACTTAATATTATAGAGTTGAGGATTTCCTTATAGGTGTATGGGTCCATCAAATATAGGTATATATTCATCTCATGATAAGACCAATGATTGGTTCCAAGTCAAGTTATTTTAAGGAAAGCCCAGTTTCTAAAATTAGTGTTACCAATAGATCCATCTCATGGGCCCACCAACTCTAATTAGAATTCTTTCCAAAAATTAATTTGATTTGACCAATTTTGGAATTTGCTATGTTTAGATCAGATATGGAAATACTGTAAAATAAGCATTCATCCATAAATAGAAAGTGCTATAACAAAAGACTAGTCCCCTCCTCCACATGACCCAGGCGGAAAAGACTTCTTGGACTTCTAGACTTTCCAAAACTTTGGGATTCCTCAAACTCTTTGGGCATCTCCAAAACAACTTTTGGTAATCTTCAAACTCTTTGATTAGGAGTCCAACTTCTCTTTCCTTCTTTGTTTCGGACATCTCCAGAATTTACAAATTTTAAAAATACATAAATTCCTATGTCTCTATAATGAGACTTACATGGTAGTCTAAACATGGAAATAAAAGGGCTATAGGGAAATTCACCATGCCTTGCCCTTTCACGGGAAACCAATGAGACCATGATGCCCTTTACACTTAGCCACGAATAAACCAATAATTAAAAGGAAAGAAAAACATGTGGGTCATATGGAGAGGACATTATCACCTGCAAGTTAGTATCTCATACAACAAAGCATCTCACAAAACCAGGTTGCCAAACCACAATAAAAAAACAAGATGCCAAATATTTTGCCACCACGATACAAGACCCCCTACGCAACGGGGGTCCGGGGGCAGCGCCCCCGGCGGGGGTCGAGCTAGCCGATCTGGTCCCTACGGTTAGCCAACAGACCTCTATAGCCATAGTGGTCACTTTGACTAACCGACCTGACGAACCCAGAAATTTGGGTTCTTTTTCAGATTCAGTTCCTGCTATACCCAATCACCTCTAATGATCTCAGTATGTTTTTAATGGCATCTTATCATCCTCCTATCATGATTAAAACCTTTTGTGACTTTCCAAACATGTATCTACTACAAAAGCAAGCAAACCCAATAAACATTGATCTTATCATAGCCCTTGCTCTATCCTCTTCGCATCTCATGCGAAGATTAGAACAAGATTACTGATCTAACATGATTAGAGATGAGGTACGGCTCTGATACCAATTGTTGGAAGTAGGTGGGTCTCGTGGATAGATTTTCAAAACTTTTGATCCACTTGACACAGGGATCAACTATACATAAGACCAAAACCCAATCCAGGATGCGTAACCCTCAATCTCGTGACCATGTACAGTAAAAATTCTACCAGCACTAAACATCCAGAATAACCTACGACATGCAAGAAGTAGATCATACCTTTGAAGATCCGCAGTGCTCTAATAGATTTCTTCAACACCTCTTAGCCTTCCACGCTATGACCCGAATTGGATTACTTCTCTCGAGAATGGTGGAATCTTCAGGAGAAAATTCCCAACTCGAAACTTCAAGGAACTAGAAGAGAGAAGGAGAGAAACTCGTGCAACTCTTGCACGAACGGGTTTTGGGCGTGAGGGAGACTCTTTTGGACGTCCAAGGATATTTTATAGACTTCCAAATCTCTCCCTTGTCTAATTGAAATAGAAGTCTTACTTCCAAAGCAATTAGCAAGTTTCTCCTTTCTTATCCTTTCTTTCTAGAGTTCGAGTCGGATTACTATTTTCCAATAACTTGGGCTAGCGTGGGGACCACTAGGGATTCCTTAGAAAGCTGGCTCCAACTGGAACACCGCGACCCCACATCTCATGTGCAATCCGGGCCCACAGTTAACTGCAAATAACACCACTATATAAATGCAATTGCACTCCAGTCTTAGGAATAAATTACAATGAAGACCCTAAACTTCCCAATTACCACAAGTAGGCCCCTCTATCAATATCCGTGGATCAATTGGAATAAACCCGTCTCTTCCAATCTAAGTTCCACATCTTATTATCCTTGAGCCCCAATTAATCACAGTAATCATCAGTACCATCCAATTAACTCTTAATTGAGATGGGTGCGCACTTACTAATGACAAATCCATTAATTGGCACAAGGGGATAATATAGATAGATTCCATCTTGATCATTCAACGTTCCCACAGTTCTACTACCATATACCCAAGACACCGAGGTGTTAACCTATAGTCGGCCTCACTCATTGGTGACTCAAAGCAAATGAATAGATAGAAACTTGAGTTCGTCAATGTCTCAGGATTGAGAGCCTATTGCTAGGGAATTATGAGAGCATACCTTATTATTGAGACGGAATTCCATAAGGTGCATCTCATGGTCCTTCAATACATCCAATGTACCAGCACCGTGATCCAGAATCTTACATTCTGATGATTGAGACAAATCACACTATCTCATAGTGATCAAAGTGCTGCAACCTTATCAAATGAGATGCCCAATCTCATTACTGGTTGTGAAGCTATTTTAAGCATAAGATTTGTGACATATATCTCCCGTGTGTGGATCTCATCCATGCACATATATCACATCTAATATACTAATGGGACCCGGTTCAACTCATGAACCATTATGTCATACGTATTGGTCATGTGCATGAAGTAGTAAAATAACATTCATCTCATGAAAGTAAAGCATGTTTTTATTGATAAATAAAGAAATTAATCAATTTATTACATCAACTGATGGATTGAGTCCACAAAATCTAACAATCTCCCACTTGGGCTCAATGCCAGTCAGGGTTGCATCTCATGCCCATCCCTTCTACATGTTGCTCAAAGAGTTTGGTAGTCAAAGGCTTAGTAAAGGGATCTGCCAAATTGTTTGCGGAGGCTATCTTGGTAATAGCAATATCACCTCTCTGCACAATCTCTCTGACTAAGTGATACTTCCTCTGTATATGCTTTTGGCTTTTATGGCTTCTGGGTTCCTTTGACTGAACGACTGCCCCGCTGCTGTCACAGTAAACTGTGAGTGGCTGTCGTGCCAAAGGTACCACCCCAAGTTCCAAAAGGAATCTTTTAAGCCATACTGCTTCCTTAGCTGCTTCACAAGCTGCTACATATTCAGCCTCCAAGGTTGAATCAGCGGTACATTCTTGTTTTATACTCCTCCAGCTAATAGCTCCGCCTCCAAGCATAAATACATAACCAGAGGTGGATTTCCTAGAATCCTTATCTGACATAAAGTCAGAATCTGTGTATCCGACTGGAATCAACTCATCACTGCTATAAATCAACATGTAATCTCTAGTCCTTCTCAAGTATTTGAGAATACATTTTACAGCAGTCCAATGTTCAGGTCCTGGATTAGATTGATATCTGCTGACTAGGCCCACTACATAACAGATATCTGGTCTAGTACATAACATAGCATACATGAGGCTACCAACAGCCGAAGCGTATGGTATCGACCTCATTTGCTCCTTTTCCTCGGGTGTCTTAGGACACTGATCCTTGGAAAGGTGCACTCCATGCCTGAAAGGTGTGATACCCTTCTTGGAGTCTTGCATTGCAAACCGTACTAGCACCTTATTTATGTATGCAGCTTGGGATAAGCCAATCATCCTATTTTTATGTCTGTAAAATTAAATGATGTTTATGTCTGTAAAAACGAAATACACATAAGGACAAATTTCTTTCTAGGAAAGGATTGAAACAATGATGTTATCCTTGGAAATCCTTTTCTACAAATGTTACAGCCTTTTCAAATTGATTCTACAGGCCTTAAAACTGTCATAAATAATAAAGAATTAATTTTTGAATTTGAATAATTAAATCCAGTCTCAAATGAAATCAATCATCCCTCTGATGACTTCATTTCAAATATTGCCATGTAATCCAGATTTCAGTTTTAAGTTCACATTCTTCTCCAGGGTTCCTTTGTCATTATGGCATCAAGTTCTAGCAAAAGCAAAGCCCCTCTTATTGAATCCAGCTCTTCCTCCAGACCAACATCCCAACAAATGACCATTCCTTTTTTCAATCCAGGAGTATCCATCACCTCTCAAAAACTTATCAATGCTCATTGGAGTGCTCAAGTTTGGGGGAAAGATCTGAAATACGGTTTCATCAACCTTATCAATTTTGGAGCATCATGCAATTTGAAAAAGGACATCATCAGACCACTTTGATACCAAAATGGGACGGAAGGGTGGAGGGTGTATGGGAAGAGATGGATGGACTGAATTTTTGGACTGGTTTCCAATTGTTGCCCGTGCAAGAGGCTGCATAGGCCTATTTATAGTAATTACAAACTGAATTTACATTTCATTTCTAGTGTCTGTCATCCGGATTTTCATCTCATTTGCTGTATATCCGTAAATGCTGCAGGTGGTGCTGGCACTGGATTTGATCTGTCTGACAAAAGTTTCACTGTATTGAAGCATGCGGCATGCGTGTCGTGGAGTATGTACTTTACAAATCCCGGTAAAAGAGGTGATCTAAATGTTTTATGTAGGATAGCCTACGTGTAGGCTTTAACTTTTGCTCATTATTTAATGCAAAGAACTTTTATATGTGATAAGCTTTAGCTTTAGCCGTTTTCTTTGACTTTGTTGTACTTGTTTCTTGAATTTTTAATTCAAAGAGGCTTGATGCAGTCCGGATGAAAAGTGCCGATAAGTCCCAAAGCAACACATGGTTGCTTTTGCCGGCATCATGTGGCCGTGGTCGCGGGTACGGGAACTTTGCTTGATAGGGATGCATTTAACACGTATTCTTCTGGATGACTGTTGGAGATCTACATAAGTGCATCAAGATACTTTGTGGAAAATCGATTGGCATTGAATTGCATACATCTGGAGGAAAGGAAGCTTTATTCTTGTAAGGATGCTGTCATCTCTGCAGTATTTTCTGCTTCATCATTCCAGTTATTATTTCGTATTTCACCATGAAATAACTGGATTAATTCTTCACGAGATTTTTCTGAAATGTCAAAAGAAATATCTTCATAGGCATTAAGGATTTGATTTAATGCATGATGTCCAGATTCAGAAGGATGCTGTATAACTGTAGTTTGTTCTGCAAGGTCGTCAGCAATATAGACTACTTGCCGACCGTCACACCAAACCTATCTATATGTGCTTGCAAATTCGAGATGTCCACTTAAATTGAGAAATCTTTGATATTGATCAGAGGCTGGATCATAATGCTGGAGACGTTCTAAGCTATATTCCCTTGTAGCAACTTCATGAGATTCATACCACTGCGGTGGATAATTAAACAGGAGATGTTCGTGATGTTCGTAATCGTTTAATGTAGGAATGAATTTCTTGCAAATTAAATCTCCTTCTTCCAACTGCATGATGCTCCATAATTGATAAGGCTGATAAAACCGTATTTCAGATCTTTCTCCCAAACTTGATGAAATTGTGATAAGAAGTTGTCTATTTGTGACTCCAAGGCTGCGAAGGGGATGGCACACAATTGCAGGGAGCTGCTGTATTAATTCAAAATCATCTCTAGATAAAGAAAATCTTTGGACTAGGCCTTGCTCGATATAAGAGATGTCTACTGCATGTGATGGTAGGAACAACTTGGGAAAACCAGTTGCCTAGTTGATAAATTGAGCTTTGAGCATTAAGCGCTCCTTTATCTGACAAGAAAGAGTTTTTTCTCTTATTCTTGCAGCAATATCATCTGGAAGGGTTGTGTTAACCTTTTCCAGGAGGTTGATTCTGGATGTTTTTTCATCAGCATAAGTAGATAACAGTGCTGTTTGATGAATGTTATGACACATTAGAATTTGGGTTTCTAAATCCTTGATATGGGTTACAATTTTGGATAAGGTTTTTCTAGTATTTTTTCTTTTATTGGAAAGGATAGCACTCCAATGAGCATTGATAAGTTCTTAAGAGGTGATGGATACTCCTGGATTGAAAAAAGGAATGGTCATTTGTTGGGATGTTGGTCTGGAGGAAGAGCTGAATTCAAAAAGAGGGGCTTTGCATTTGCTAGAACTTGATGCCATAATGACAAAGGAACCCTGGAGAAGAATGTGAAATTAAAATTGAAAATCTGGATTACATAGCAAAATTTGAAATGAAGTCATCAGAGAGATAATTTGTTTTATTTGAGACTGGATATTTGATTATTCGAATTCAAAAATTAATTCTTTATTATTTATGACAGTTTTAAGGCCTGTTGAATCAATTTGAAAAGGCTGTAAAATTTATAGAAAAGGATTTCCAAGGATAACATCATTGTTTAAATCCTTTCCTAGAAAGAAATTTGTCTTTTTGTGTATTTCGTTTTTACAGACATAAACATCATTTAATTTGTATTTGATAAGGAGTTTTTTATTAGCCGTAGCTAGATTGAGTTTATTTTTTGTTTTTAGATAATATTTTCTCGGGATTAATCCTTCCCTTATGACATTGACATCTGCGCCACTATCAAGTAAGCACAGGGTCATAATAGAGAATTTTTTGATCTGAATTGTGACTTGGGTTTTCCATTTTTGAAATGGATTTCTGGATAAACAATATATGAAAATTTTCAAACTGTCATCAAAGTTTTCTTGATTTTCAATGTCATTATAGTCTTCGTCATTTTCAATTTTTCCATTATTTTCTTGATAAGTTTTTAGTATGTGAAATTCAAGATTCTCAACTCTTTGTTTGAGGTCTTGAAGTTCAATTAAGTTTTGTTTTAAGAAATTTATTTCTTGCCTTTGATTATTAATTTCTTTATGAAGGTCTGGAATTGTCAGGTGAGGAGGAACATTTTGTTCTCTTAATCTGTCTAAAATAGTTTTAATACTAAATTGTTCAGGTAAAGTATGTATAGTAGCTTTTCCTTTTTTTTTTTTTTTTTTGCATTTATTTATAGTCTGAATTTTTTCAAAATATTTATTTTTTAATTCTTCGTCTTTAAGATCTTTAAACATTTCTAGTACCAATTCTTCAAGAGCAGAGAGCATGTTTACGGATAAAGAAAAAGAAGCAGATTCATACTGAATTTCACTATCAAATATTTTGCAATGACATGTATCAGAAGAATTGTCTGTATCTGATATTACTGAGGATCCCTTTAAAATAGTTTTTAATTCCTTTTTGCTTTTAACCTGTAATTGTGGGCAATCAGGGGCTATATGGCCTTTTTCTTTGCAATTATAGCACTGTATTTCTTTTTGCTTTTGTTTATGGTAAGAAGAAGATGGTTTTTCTTTTATAAAAGATTTGTTTGTTTCTTTATAAGGATTGCGATGAAAGGATTTTTTATGATATCTTCGTGAGGGCATATAATATCGTGGTGTTGCAAATTGTTTAGATTTTCTTTGTTGGTAATTTCTTTTTAAATTGTTCTTTTTCTTTTGGCTCGAAGGACTAATTAATGGCTCCATGCCAAATTGATAACAAAAGTCTCTAAGTTCATATTTGCTGATACTTTTTTGATTTTCAATTTGCTGTTTGAGTTTGATTTGATTACACAATGAAAATCCAACTTTATTAATTTTTTGGATTTAATCTCTATATTTATACATAGCATAATTCAAATTTCCATAATTTTTGGATATTAATTCATTTCTAACCTTTTCTGCAAAAAGTTTAGGAAGACCTGATATAAATTTTTCTTTCCAGAATTCAGAATTGCTTGAATCAATTGTATAAAGTGTTGATAAGAAAACATCTTTATACCAACAAAAATCAGATAATGTTGGGCATGATAAATTAATTAATTGATTTTTTAATTTTTCTTCTACATTCATATAATTTCCAACAAAATGTTTAATTATATTGCTAATAAGCATATAAACGGAATCAGAGATCATTTGTCCTTGGGTGGTAATGATAGGGTTCTCGGATGGATCTCTTTTTATGGCATTTAGAATAGGTTGTCTTTCTATATCTGATAAATATTTTTCCCACCAACCATTTAATTGTCTAGTAAATCCAAGGACAACTGCATTTGCTGCATTTTTGTGATCATTACCGGCAGTTATGATAGTAGAAGCATATATCATCATTTGCTGGCATACTTGGATGATTTGATATTCAGATAATCCGTCTACACTCCATTCATATATTGATGAGCTTTCAAATTTAAGACCATTTAAAGTAGCTTGTTTTTCAAATTGAAGATCAACTGGAGTCGGTCGTGGATAATAATTTCTTGTTTTAGCTGTAGTAACTACTGGTTTTTGTCTTTTAAATAATTTATTGAGTTGAAGGGATTCTTCAAAATCTATGGCTTCAGAATCGAAGCCAGAATTAGACTTTTTAGAAGTTGAGCCTAAAACATTTATAGATTTTTCAGCTTTTTGATCTTTATTTTCTTGAAGTTCTATGTTAGTAAAACTGTGTGATAATTGATTAATGAGTTCATCAGAAAATTTTAAAGGTTTCTTTTCTAACTTTATATCCCTTAGGATTTCACCCTGAAAACCTAAAGTTTGTGTCTTAATTACTTTTTCAGAAGAGGATGCTTCATGGATTTTCAAAATAGATTCTACTTTATCTTCAATTCCATTGGCTTGTTGACCAATAGTATGAAGGTTGATATTTGTATAATTATTTTGTTCTAGAACATGACATAAGTCTGATTTGTAAACAAAGTCAGATTTTCCTTTATCTCCTTGGATTTTTTTAACATCTTTTATGGGTACGGCTGAGGTGTCTTTATAAATAATTTGATGTAGGGGTGGACGTATAGATTCTTCAGTTCTTTGGGGAGAAGAATTGGTTGAAGCTATAATCCATGATGAACTTAATTTTGTTATCATATTTATGGACAAATCTTCAATATTATATCTTTTCTTCATAGCTAATTTAAGCCAATCAAAGAAATAAATGTTTCTTTCATTATCACACATATATTTATGCCACTTTTCTTTTAAGAAGTCTTTATGTTTTGGAGAAATATTTTTAAAGAAAGCTTTTGTCAAAGGATAAGCATCTAAATTCTTTTTTAACATTTCTTTATCAATTTCAAAACTTTCAATAACATTTATATTGAAATCAGCTTCTGAGGGATTATATGTATGAGATGGAGAAGCTTGATAAGAAGGATAAACAAGTCCTGTAGGCCTCAAATTTATTTGAGGTGGTTCCTGTATGGAAGCTCCTACAACAGAAGGAGGATGAGAATAAGACTTTTTAGAGGGTTGATAAATGGTAGGAGTTGTATTTTGAAAATCTGTTTGGAAATTTATTTCAACGCTTCTATCTTCATGTTTAATTATGTTTTCAATGTCTTGATTTTCTTTAGGTTTTTCTGGTTGAGCATTTTTTAAAAGCCATTTACCGGATAAATTAGTATCATTCCATTGGATGAGTTTGGGAATATTAACTTTATTTTTTAAATTGGTTTAGAATAAGGTAGTCATACCTTTTGCTTGATTTGAATAGGCTATGCCTGGAACAACTGAATTCATAAGTTTATAATAAACTCTATAAACGAGGGCGAGATTTTGATTATGAGGATTCATATCAAAACCTTTTGTCTGGATGGCTAAAGTGAGGGCTTCATGTGCACCTGGATCTGTAAGAGAAGCAGAGAAATTGGGAAAACAGTTGAAGAAAGTAGGGCCATTAGCCAAACTTGATTCAACCATTCCTATTAATGAATCACTGAATTTTTTATGTCTTGTATTTTGAACATACATGAGAGCTTCTATTCTCTGTCCAAGTCTTGTTAGAGGCTTTAGAGCAACTTGCACTAAGCCAAAATGGATATAATTATATGTTTTAACATATTCTTGTATTTCTTGGGTCTTAATTAATGAAAGATGCTGAATATGGCTAGTAATGGATTCAGTTTGTTCAATAGTTTTTATTTTATAACTTGATTTTAATTGAAAACTTCCTATTTTATAAACTTCATGTTTTTGAACAGTTGGAATTGTCCAGTCACAAATAACTTGATCTAAATCATCATAGCTAATTTCTTTACTATTTTTAATAGACATGGAAGATAAGGAATTTGATGATGAGGAAGAAGAAAGTACAAGCTTCGTAATAAGCTTTGCCATAATTTGTATTACCGAGTTATTTTAACCAAATCCACCACGAGTATCTAACGCTTTGAGGAATTACACACCAACAACACGCCTTAAAACGCCTTCACACGGTTTAACAACGGCGATAACAATGGCTACCTCTGCACTCCAGGCGGAATATGATTAAAATTTCTCAATAATAACAAACACACAACTAAGTATTAAGACTTTTGACTCTCTTACTTCTGAATTAGCAATTCCTTAAACAACAACAGTAAAACATAACATAACAAAAATAAGTGAAGAAATACTCACAAAGCAACTTTATTGATAACAATAAAGACTGATTAGAAGTGGACTTGATGACACACTCTCGGGGGCCAACTTGGCTCTGATACCAAAATGGGATGGAAGGGTGGAGGGTGTATGGGAAGAGAGGATGGACTGGATTTTTGGATAGGACTGGTTTCTAACTGTTGGATTTACACATAACCGGATGTGTCTATTTATAGTAACTCTAAACTAAATTTACATTTCATTTCACTTGGATTGCACTTGCATTTACATTTCAATTACTATTCATGCTCACGCTAAATTTAATGTTCGATACTGTAAGGCTGCTTGCATGATTCTTCTTTTCTACTGTAGAATATCCATGGTATTGCATGTGGCACTCTCTTGAAGTATAACTTTACAAGTTTTTGACACGTGTTCACGTGTTTGCATCGGAGATGAAATGTTTTTGTCTTCATACTTGATAATTTTCCCATATCTTGTACTTTCTTTAGCTTTTACTCTTTACTTTATACAAAAGGAGCTTTTGATGTTGGCTTTAGCCACTTTTGTTGGCTTTTGAGTATTTGTTTTTGAATATATAATGGTTTATGACGTCGGGATGAAAAGTGTCGATAAGTCCCGAGGCAACACGTGGTTGCTTTTTTCGGTCTCACATGGCCTTAGTTCTCTGGCACGGGAACTTGTTGATAAGGATGCATTAGACAATTGTCGAGGCTTTATTTTCTTCTTTTTCTTCGGATAGAGATGAATCCTTCATTATCACTTTTTGTCTCTTCTACATCTGTATCTGCTTCAGGAGCAATATTTTCAAAGGGATTATCATCTGCTCAAAGATGATGTAAATGTTGACCGAAGCTTAATGGCGAGTTTTCAGAGGATCTTTTTTTCTGTATTTGTTCCATAATTTCTTTTTGGAGATCTTTTTTGAGCTGAAGTAGATCTGCCACTGCAAGAAGTGCAGAAGTGGAAGTTGAACATGAATTTTTCTGTTTGTCTGGATTGCTTGTTGGAGAAGGCCGTTCTTTCTCTTTTTCTGGAGTTCTGAGAATTTCTAAAAAGGATGGCTTTATAGCTTGATCAGCAGAATATTGCTGTAGGATTGTGGTATAATCAAATTGATGCCAAAATTTGATATACATGACTCTAGATAGAACCGGTGGACTGAAGTCCATTTCTTTATAAAAATTCCATTTCAGGATCCATGGGATTTCATGCTTGCAATAAAATTGCATGGTGATATATGGTTCTGTTGCAAGCTGTAGATATTGGTAGAGGTTTTTTTCTTCTGATTTGAGAGAGGTTTTATATGATATTGAATAGGATTCAAAAATAGGGAGAAGAGCTTGAGGAAGAAGATCTTTAGTGGCTCAGAATGGTATCCAAAATTGTGTAAAAAACCACATAGGTATTTTATGGAAGTTGGATTTAAACCGAATAAACTAGGAATACTAGAAGGATGAATTTTGATAACAGAGAATAGCTTCCCAAGCAGAAATATACTCATAATAGTTAAAAATAAGGTCTGAATCAATCCGTTGAGGCATATGAAGAGGTTGTCCCCAGTCATCTGCAGACAGGATATGCATAATCTTGATTTTTGAATATAGGATGTTAATATGGGATGGTAAAGCGTTTAAATATGAGTTTTTCGAGCTATCGGTATGGTCGATAGTGCAGCTACCAGTCCAAATAAGGATTTGTTCATAAGTTTTATAATCAAGAGGTTGAAAAAAAAATGATTTGGAGCGAATAGGGTCTGGATAATATGTTCCATAGGAAAGGTGTCTGTATAAAAGGTGTCATTTAAAGTAAACATTCTCAATGGTGGTTTTGGGATAAAATATTGGTTTTGAGAAGCTTGAGGTTTTCTCGATGCAGAGCTTGATGGGTTTTGAAATTGAGGAATATTGGAAGTATGGGTTGCTCCCCATCTTTCAAGATAATTGCCACTGGGTTTTCTGGATATAGGTGGATAAACTTTATCCGTAGGGGACCTAAAAGGCCTAGTCTGTTGAGGCCTCATTCTTTTGTCCCTGTAAAAACTCACGAGATAAAAAATCAAGAAGGGAATTATTTTTACCTGCAATATACTCAATGTCAAAATCAAATATAGCTAATAAAGCTTGCCATCAAGCAAAGATTTGCTTAGCAGCAAGATTTTTAACATCTTTTTCTAAAATTTCTTTAGCAGATTTACAATCTATTCTTAATAAGAATTTTTTATTTAATAAATCACATTGGAACTTCATTATACTATTTACTATGGATAGGATTTCCTTTTTAATAGTTGAATAATTCTATTGCGTGGGTGTCCATGTTCCAGATGTGAAACGAAGGATTTCTTCTTTTCCAAGAGCATTTTGTTGTAGGAAAATGCCACCAAAACCTACTTCAGAGGCATCAGTTTGAACTATTTTTAATAAATCTGGCTGAGGGATAGTTAAGCAAGGTAAATTTTTGACTTTTTGCTTGATTTTTTGGACAGTTTTTGTATGGGCAGGTGACCATTCTGCTGGATGTTTTGTCAAACGGAGCTGCAATAATTTTCTTTCCTTTGCAAGATCTTTATAAAAATTAGAGACGTAATTAAGGCATCCAAGAAAACGTTGTAATTGTTCTTTATTCAGAATTTCATCAGGAAATTGAGAGGCAAACTTAATGACTCATTGAACTGGGGAAATAGTTCCTTTTTGAATTATAAAACCAAGAAATTGAATTTCTGTTTGAAAAAGCTTCATTTTCTTTTGAGATAAAACAAGTCCATTCTTGATAATAACTTTTTGAAAATATTTAAATGTTTCCAATGGTCACAAATGGATTTTGAAAACACAAGAATGTCATCGATATAGACTAGTGTAAAATCTTGATATGGATTAAAAATATCATTCATAATTCTTTAAAATTCGGAGGGAGCATTTTTCAAGCCAAATGGCATAACATTCCATTTGTAATGGCCAAATGGGCTGTAAAAGCAGTTTTATATCTATCTCCGGGGGTAATTTGAATTTGCCAAAATCCTGATTTAAAATCAAATTTGGAAAAACAGAAGGCATCAGCTAGACAATTAATTAGATCAGTTTTATTTGGCACTGGATATCTTATGGATTTCAAGACTTTATTTAAAGGCTTATAATTGATAACAAGACGGGGAACACTGCGTTCTTGTTCAGGCGCTTTATTTACATAAAACGCAGCACAACTCCAAGGGGATTGTGATTTTTGAATAAGCTTTTTATCAAGAAGATCATTGATTTCTTTTGTACATAATTGGACAAGATCTTTATTCATCTGAATAGGATGAGCTTTGGTAGGAATTTGGGATTCATCAAAATTATCAATATATGGAAGAGAAACTGTGTGGTGTTTCCTGTGCCAAAAGGCAAAAGGAAGGTCAGAACAACATTCTTTTTCAAGAGATTTTTTAAATTGTATTAAATCATTTTGAAATTCTGGTTTTTGTAACCCTTCTTCTATTCTTAGAGAATTCAGATCTTCTTGAAGATAGGCAATTTGTTTTTCTTTATACGAGATTTGATTTTGGATAATATTGATACGTTGCATGGGAGTTGACTCAACAAAATCAAACAGTAATTCTTTATTGTCTTTCATAGTTTTAAGGCCTGATGAATCAATTTGAAAAGGCTGTAGAAGTTGTAGAAAGGGATTCCGAAGGATAACATCATTATTTAAATTCTTTCCTAAAAGACAATTAGTTTTTATGCACGTTCCATTTTTACAGATATGGACATTATTTACTTTATAATGAATATGAAGTTTATTATTAGCAGTTGCTAGGCTGAGTTTATTTTTGGTTTTTTTATAATATTTTGTTGGGACTAATCCTTCTCTGATTAAATTAACATCTGCGCCACAATCTAGTAAGCAGAGTGCTTTAATAGAGAAGTTCTTGATCTTAATTGTAATTTGAGTTTTCCATGGTTGGAGTAGATTTTTTGTTACAGAATTTACTTTCCCTCAAAGTTTTCTTGTTGCTTTATATTATCTTTATCCTTTTGAAATTCGAGATTCAAACGTTGTTTAAGTTTTTGAAGTTCATTTAAGTTTTGTTTTAATTCTTTTATTTCTTGCTTTTGATTATTAATTTCTTTATAAAAATCTTGCAGAGATATATGAGGAAGAGCTCTTTGCTTTCTTAATACATTTTTCATGTTAAGCTGTTTAGATACACTTGGAATAGAAGATTTTTCTTTTTTATTTTCTTTGGTTATTTTTTGTATTTTCTCAAAATATTCATTTTTTAGTTTTTCTTCTTTGAGGTCTTTAAACATTTCTAAAAGCATGTCTTCTTCGGCTGAAAGAGCATTTAAGGAGAATAACGGAGAAGAATACGTGTTATCAGACTGAAATGAGGAATTTGTATGACATAAGTCAAAGACCGATTTACCTTTATCTCCTTCGATTTTTGCAACATTTTTTATGGGTACGGCTGAAGTATCTTTATAAAGAATTTGATGTAGAGGAGGATGTATAGATTCTTCAGTTCTCTGCGGAGAAGAACTGGTTGAAGCTATAATCCATCGTGAACTTAATTTTGTTATCATATTTATGGATAAATCTTCAATATTATACCTTTCTTCATGGCTAATTTAAGCCAATCAAAGAAATAAATGTTTCTTTCATTATCATACATATATTTGTACCATTTTTCTTTTAAGAAGTCTTTATGTTCTGGAGAAATATATTTAAAGAAGGATTTTATCAAAGGATGAGCACCTAAATTCTTTTTTAACATTTCTTTATCAATTTCAAAACTTTCAATAACATTTATATTGAAATCAGCTTCTGAGGGATTGTATGTATGGGATGGAGAAGCTTGATAAGAAGGATAAATGAGTCCTGTAGGCCTCAAATCTATATGAGGTGTAGAGCTAGACGTATGAGGCGGTTCCTTTATGGAAGATCCTACCACAGAAGGAGGATGAGAATAAGACTTTTTAGAGGGTTGATAAACTGTAGGAGTTGTATTTCGAAAATCTGTTTGGAAATTTATTTCAACACTTCCATCTTCATGTTCAATTATGTTTTCAATGTCTTGATTTTCTTTAGGTTTTTCTGGTTGAGCATTTTCTAAAAGTTATTTACCGGATAAATTAACATCATTCCATTGGATGAGTTTGGGAATATTAACTTTATTTTTTAAATTGGTTTGGAATAAGGTAGTCATACCTTTTACTTGATTTGAATAGGCTATGCCTGGAACAACTGAATTCATAAGTTTATAATAAACTCTATAAACGAGGGCGAGATTTTGATTATGAGGATTCATATCAAAACCTTTTGTCTGGATGGATAAAGTGAGGGCTTCATGTGCACCTAGATCTGTAAAAGAAACAGAGAAATTGGGAAAACAGTTGAAGAAAGTAGGGCCATTAGTGATGAGTCTTTAAAAATGCATATTTTCATACATATTTTGACCCATTTTAAGGACTTATTAACTTGAAAGAGCCTCATTTAGTGTGATATAATGGGTTAATTCATTTTAAATTCATTTTTATATTTTTTTCTGCATAAATTGCTTAAAAATCACACTTTTTGCATAAATTCATGAAACCTGCTATTTTTGGAAAGTCTATTTTTGGAAAGTTTTGTGAAAATAGTTTTTCTCATGAAATAAATTGAATTCTCTTCATCATTAGTTCATTCATACAAAATCATGAAGAATGATGTACATTTTTGTTATCATTTCATGAGAAATGGGCCCACAATCATGCATATGTGATGTTAGGGGTAAAATTGTCTTTTCACATGAATTCACATCTTTTTTGTAGTAAATTGATTTTATGGGTCCCATTTGTAAGGAATTGAGGCAAGGAATTGATTTTCAAGAGAAAGGAAAGCAGAATTGAAGAGAAAAGGAAATCGGAAGAAAATTGAAAAAAGTCGGCTTCATGGTCCCACACACACATGCACATGTGTGGGGCACACTTGTAAAACATCCAAGATGGGGTCCATTTATTTGTTGCACATTTTCAATAGATTTTGAAGAGAATTTGAAGAATATCTCATCAAAGATGGATAAGGAAAGCCACATAGGAGTTCTTTTTTGAGAAGGAGAAGATTTAATTGAAAAAAAATGCAAAAAAATATCCAAGCAAGTTATTCCACATCCAAAAGAGATTTTGGATCAGATTTTGATTGAAATAGTAAAGGAAAAAATCAAGGGAGAATTATCTAGAAGATCTCTTCAAGTTAGGAGCCAACAAGGAGAACTTTCCAAAAAAGGAAAGTTGACGATGCAAAGAGATAAAAGGGGAAGTTCTACACCTCATGTGGGCCAAGTTTGATTCTAAGAGAGGATTCTTATCCCTATTTTATCTCTCAAAAGATCTCAATGTAAGGTGGCAAAGACAAAGAAGGAAAGGAGCATCCAAGAGGGATTTCTGGACAAAACAAGCAAGGAAAGAAGAGAAAAATAAAAAGAAAAAAAATCCCCAAGGATATTGCACGTCCAAAGCATTGGTTGGAGACCTTTTTTATTTTATTTTTTTATTATTTTTAAGATTCAAAGTTTGAGAAGGAGTAGGACTTGAAAAAGTATAAATAGGGCACCCTTCTCCCGTATTCTTCATGGAAGAATTACCCACCTCCCACCTCTAGATTTCTTCATCCATCTCTTGCTCTCTTGTCTCTACATCTCAAGTCATCAAGGAGGCTTAGCCCTAAAGCCACACCACCAACCTTGAAGTGTCAACTAGAAGGAGGAATTCTTATCCATCCTAGTATGTAATTGTTTGCTTTTTATTTCCAATCTTTTGTAAAACAATTTCATGCTAGTAAAGTTTGTTTCTTTTCAATTGTTCTTGTCTTTGATTTTGTGGTGTTCATAATTTTAGTCTTGTTTGTGATTGGGTTAATTTTTGTTCTTGTTTAAATATTGGGATAGAATTGGAATCACAACTAGTAACCCATCTTAGTAACCTTTTTAATATACTTTGTCTCTTTGGATACATTGTATGTTTGGAGACAATGCAAGATGAAGTTAAAGAGGTTTGAGTGAAAAAAAGATTAGAGGCCAATTTTGAAATTTATTTCTACATGGAATGGAAATTTGTTATTCTCACTTAGATTGACGACCTAAGATGAAGAATAAGACCTTAAGACAACACTGCTAATCTATTTTAGCCCAAATTAAGATAAGAAATTGAAAGAGCAATCTACCGCCTTTGACTTCTTGTTATTACCGCCTTTGACTTCAGTTGTTTACCGCCTTTGACTTTCGTGTTATTACCGCCTTTGACTTCCTGTAATTTTATGTTATTTTCTGCAAAATTTACTAACTTTCTAATTTTAAATTTGTTTCTAGTTTTATGTTTTTTATTGTTTTAGTTAATTTTCATAATTAAAATATCTTTCTAAAATTGTTTTACTTGAAGATTTTAAATTGAAAAGTTTTCTAGTTTTGGAAATTCTAACCTAGGAAAGTTTCTAATATTTTTTTTATTTTGTTTCTAACATTGTTTAGTTTAGTTAGTTTCTAATTTTAGTTTTTATTTTTGGAAGTTCTAACTTGCGTTTTAGTTTTGCAGCAATTTTAGTTTTATTTTAGGTTTTTAGATTTAGGAAAGTTTCTTTTTATTTTAGGTTTTTAGATTTAGGAAAGTTTCTTTTATTGGTTTATAACTAATTTAATTTTCGTAAGTAGGACACTTGTATTTGTTAGATTTTAAATTAGGCTAGTTTTAGATTTTTATTTAAGACAGGTTACAAGTTGAAAATACCTTAAACACATTACTCCCTGAGGATCGACCTGGTCTCACCAGTTTTATTACTACATCGCGGTTCTGCACTTGGAACTCTCGATCAATTAGCCAAACTTGATTCAACCATTCCTATTAATGAATCACGGAATTTTTTATGTCTTGTATCTTGAACATACATGAGAGCTTCTGTTTTCAGTCTAAGTCTTGTTAGAAGCTTTAGAGCAACTTGCACCAAGCCAAAATGGATATAATTATATGTTTTAGCATATTCTTGTATTTCTTGGGGCTTAATTAAAGAAAGATGCTGAATATTGCTAGTGATGGATTCAGTTCGTTCAATAGTTTTTATTTTATAACTTGATTTTAATTGAAAACTTCCCATTTTATAAACTTCATGTTTTTGAACAGTTGGAATTGTCCAGTTACAAATAACTTGATCTAAATCATCATAGCTAATTTCTTCACTATTTTTTATAGACATGGAAGATAAGGAATTTGATGATGAGAAAGAAGAAAGTACAAGCTTCTTAATTAGCTTAGCCATAATTTGTATTACCGAGTTATTTTAACCAAATCCACCACGAGTATCTAACGCTTTGAGGATTTACACACCAACAACATGCCTTAAAACGCCTTCACATGGCTTAACAACGGCGATAACAATGGCTACCTCTACGCTCCGGGTGGAATATGATTAAAATTTCTCAATAATAACAGACCCACAACTAAGTATTAAGACTTTTGACTTTCTTACTTCTGAATCAGCAATTCCTTAAATAACAACAGTAAAGCACAACATAACCAAAATAAGTGAAGAAATACTCACAAAGCAACTTTATTGATAATCAAAACTGATTACAAGTGGACTTGATGACACACTTCCGGGGGCCAACTTGGCTCTGATACCAAAATGGGACGGAATGGTGGAAGGTGTATGGGAAGAGATGGATGGACTGAATTTTTGGACTGGTTTCTAACTGTTGCCTTGACAAGCAGCTGGACATGTCTATTTATAGTATGTTCAAACTGAATTTACATTTCATTACAACATAATTTCGTCTGTGTATACATTTCATTTACTGTATGCTGGTAAGCTGCTACATGTGGCTGGATTCCATGTGTCTGGATTGAATCGTCAAGACGGCATACGTGTTACGTTTCCGTGCTGGTATGGATATACATGTTATCACCAGTAGAGATCTAAACTTGTTTTTATTGGATATCCTTTTTGATGCGTAGTAGCAAGCCGCATTTGTTGACTTTTTCTTTTTCAAAGAACCCTTGAACCGTGGTAAGCTTCTCATCTTCATGAATAGGGATGTCCTTGTTTTGTACTTTCTAGATAAAGACGCTTTATGGCGATGGTGGTGATGGAAATTTAGATAGGTGTACCACGTGACTACGTGGTCTTCTACTGGAAGCTTTGTGATAAGGATGGAGTCATTATTTCACTGGATAATAGGTGTCAATATCGGAAGCTTTATTCGGGCAAAGATTCTTTCATTTATTCATCCTCTTTATCTTCATCTTTATCTTCATCAGTCCAGTTATTATTTTGCATTTCTCCATGAAATAACTGGATTAATGCTTCACGAGACTTTTCAGTAATGTCAAAAGAAATATCTTCATAGGCATTGAGGATTTGATTTAATTCATTATGTCCAGATTTAGAAGGATGCTGTATGACTGTAGTTTGTTCTACAAGGTCGTCAGCAATGCAAACTACTCGCCGACCGTCACACCAAACATATCGATATGTGCTTGCAAATTCAAGATGTCCTCTTAGATTGAGAAATCTTTGATACTAATCAGAGGCTGGATCATATTGCTGGAGATGTTCTAAGCTATATGCTCATGTAGCAACTTCATGAGATTCATACCATTGAGGTGGATAATTAAAAAGAAGATGTTCGTGATCATGTAAAGAAGAACTGCATTTCTTGCAAATTAAATCTCCTTCTTCAAACTGCATGATGCTCCATAATAGATAAGGCTGATAAAACCGTATTTCAGATCTTTCTCCCAAACTTGATGAAATTGTGATAAGAAGCTGTCTGTTTGTGACTCCAAGACTGCGAAGGGCATGGCGCACAATTGCTTTTGCTAGAACTTGATGCCATAATGACAAAGGAACCCTGGAGAAGACTGTGAACTTAAAACTGAAATCTAGATTACATGCCAATATTTGAAATGAAGTCATCAGAGGGATGATTGATTTTATTTGAGACTGGATTTAATTATTCAAATTCAAAAATTAATTCTTTATTATTTATGACAGTTTTAAGGCCTGTAGAATCAATTTGAAAAGGCTGTAACATTTGTAGAAAAAGATTTCCAATGATAACATCATTGTTTAAATCCTTTCCTAGAAAGAAATTTGTCTTTATGTGTATTTCGTTTTTACAGACATAAACATCATTTAATTTGTATTTGATAAGGAGTTTTTTATTAACCGTAGCTAGATTGAGTTTATTTTTTATTTTTAGATAATATTTTCTCGTGATTAATCCTTCCCTTATGACATTGACATCTGCGCCACTATCAAGTAAGCACAGGGTCTTAATAGAGAATTTTTTTATTTGAATTGTGACTTGGGTTTTCCATTTTTGAAATGGATTTCTGGATAAATAATTTATGAAAATTTTTAAACTGTCATCAAAGTTTTCTTGATTTTCAATGTCATTATAGTCTTCGTCATTTTCAATTTTTCCATTATTTTCTTGATAAGTTTTTAGTATGTGAAATTCAAGATTCTCAACTCTTTGTTTGAGGTCTTGAAGTTCAATTAAGTTTTGTTTTAAGAAAATTATTTCTTGCCTATGATTATTAATTTCTTTATGAAGGTTTGGAATTGTCAGGTGAGGAGGAACAATTTGTTCTCTTAATCTGTCTAAAACAGTTTTAATACTAAATTGTTCAGGTAAAGTATGTATAGTAGCTTTTCCCTTTTTATTGCCTTGATTTATAATCTGGATTTTTTCGAAATATTTATTTTTTAATTCTTCATCTTTAAGATCTTTAAACATTTCTAGTACCAATTCTTCAAGAGCAGAGAGCATGTTTACGGATAAAGAAAAAGAAGCAGATTCATACTGAATTTCACTATCAAATATTTTGCAATGACATGTATCAGAAGAATTGTCTGTATCTGATGTTACTGAGGATCCCTTTAAAATAGTTGTTAATTCCTTTTTGGTTTTAACCTTTAATTGTGGGCAATCAGGGGCTATATGGTCATTTTCTTTGCAATTATAGCACTGTATTTCTTTTTATTTTTGTTTATGGTAAGAAGAAAATGGTTTTTCTTTTATAAAAGATTTGTTTGTTTCTTTCTAAGGATTGTGATGAAAGGATTTATTATGATATCTTCGTGAAGGCATATAATATCGTGGTGTTGCAAATTGTTTAGATTTTCTTTGTTGGTAATTTTTTTTAAATTGTTCTTTTTCTTTTGGCTCGAAGGACTAATTAATGGCTCCATGCCAAATTGATAACAAAAGTCTCCAAGTTCATATTTGCTGATACTTTTTTGATTTTCAATTTGCCGTTTGAGTTTGATTTCAATACACAATGAAAATCCAACTTTATTAATTTTTTGGATTCAATCTCCATATGTATACATAGCATAATTCAAATTTCCATAATTTTCGGATATTAATTCTTCTCTAACCTTTTCTGCAAAAAGTTTAGGAAGACCAGATATAAATTTTTCTTTCCAGAATTCAGAATTGCTTGAATCAATTGTATAAAGTTTTGATAAGAAAACATCTTTATACCAACAAAAATCAGATAATGTTGGACATGATAAATTAATTAATTGAGTTTTTAATTTTTCTTCTACATTCATATAATTTCCAACAAAATGTTTAATTATATTGCTAATAAGCATATAAACGGAATCAGAGATCATTTGTCCTTGGGGGTAATGATACGGCATTTAGAATAGCTTGTCTTTCTATATCTGATAAATATTTTTCCCACCAACCATTTAATTGTCCAGTAAATCCAAGGACAACTGCATTTGCTGCATGTTTGTGATCATTACCGACAGCTATGATAGTAGAAGCATATATCATCATTTGCTGGCATACTTGGATGATTTGATATTAAGATAATCCATCTACACTCCATTCATATATTGATGAGCTTTCAAATTTAAGACCATTTAAAGTAGCGTTTTCTTCGAATTGAAGATCAATTGGAGTCGGTCGTGGATAATAATTTCTTGTTTTAGCTGTAGTAACAACTGGTTTTTGTCTTTTAAATATGTTATTGAGTTGAAAGGATTCTTGATGGTTTTGATCATCTTGATGTTCCTCTTGAGAATTTTCTTCAGAATCTATGGCTTTGGAATCGGAGCCAGAATTAGAGTTTTTAGAAGTTGAGCCTAAAGCATTTATAGATTTTTCAGCTTTTTGATCTTTATTTTCTTGAAGTTTTATGTTAGTAAAACTGTGTGATAATTGATTAATGAGTTCATCAGAAAATTTTAAAGGTTTCTTTTCTAACTTTATATCCCTTAGGATTTCACCCTGAAAACCTAAAGTTTGTGTCTTAATTACTTTTTGAGAAGAGGATGCTTCATGGATTTTGAAAATAGATTCTACTTTATCTTCAATTGTATTAGTTTGTTGACCAATAGTATGAAGGTTGATATTTGTATAATTATTTTGTTCTACAACATGACATAAGTCTGATTTGTAAACAAAGTCAGATTTTCCTTTATCTCCTTGGATTTTTGTAACATCTTTTATGGGTACGGCTGAGGTATTTTTATAAATAATTTGATGTAGGGGTGAAAGTGTAGATTGTTCAGTTCTTTAGGGAGAAGAACTGGTTGAAGCTATAATCCATGATGAACTTAATTTTGTTATCATATTTATGGATAAATCTTCAATATTATATCTTTTCTTCATGGATAATTTAAGCCAATCAAAGAAATAAATGTTTCTTTCATTATCACACATATATTTATACCACTTTTCTTTTAAGAACTCTTTATGTTCTTGAGAAATATTTTTAAAGAAAGCTTTTGTCAAAGGATGAGTGGCTAAATTCTTTTTTAACATTTCTTTATCAATTTCAAAGCTTTCAATAACATTTATATTGAAATCAGCTTCTGAGGGATTGTATGTATGAGATGGAGAAGCTTGATAAGAAGGATAAACAAGTCCTGTAGGCCTCAAATTTATATGAGGTGGTTCCTATATAGTTTTTATTTTATAACTTGATTTTAATTGAAAACTTTCCATTTTATAAACTTCATGTTTTTTTTGAACAGTTGGAATTGTCTAGTCACAAATAACTTGATCTAAATCATCATAGATAATTTCTTCACTATTTTTAATAGACATGGAAGATAAGGAATTTGATGATGAGGAAGAAGAAAGTACAAGCTTCTTAATAAGCTTAGCCATAATTTGTGTTACCGAGTTATTTTAACCAATTCCACCACGAATATCTAACGCTTTGAAGATTTACACACCAACAACACGCCTTAAAACGCCTTCACACGGCTTAACAACGGTGATAACAATGGCTACCTCTGCGCTCCGGGCGGAATATGATTAAAATTTCTCAATAATAACAAACCCACAACTAAGTATTAAGACTTTTGACTCTCTTACTTCTGAATCAGCAATTCCTTAAATAACAACAGTAAAGCACAACATAACCAAAATAAGTGAAGAAATACTCACAAAGCAACTTTATTGATTATCAAAACTGATTACAAGTGGACTTGATGACAAACTTCCGGGGGCCAACTTGGCTCTGATACCAAAATGGGATGGAAGGGTGGAGGGTGTATGGGAAGAGATGGATGGACTGAATTTTTAGACTAGTTTCCAACTGTTGGATTTACACATAGCTGGATGTGTCTATTTATAGTAACTCTAAACTGAATTTACATTTCATTTCACTTGGATTGCTTTTGCATTTACATTTCATTTGCTGTTCATGCTCACGCTGAATTTAATATTCGATACTGTAGGGCTGCTTGCATGATTCTCCTTGTCTGCCGTAGAATATCATGGTACTGCATGTGGCACGATCTTGAAGTATATCTTTACAAGCTTTTGACACGTGTTTTCGTGTTAGCATCGGAGATGAAATGTTTTTGCCTTCATACTTGATAATTGTCCCATATCTTGTACTTTCTTCAGCTTTTACTTTTATTTTATACAAAAGGAGTTTTTGATGTTGGCTTTTGGGTACTTGTTTTTTAATGATTTTTGAAGTCGGGATGAAAAGTGCCGATAAGTCCCGAGGCAACATGTGGTTGCTTTTGCCGGCATCACGTGGCCTTCGTCTCGGGCACGGGACCTTCCTTGATAAGGATGCATTGAACAACTATTCTTCAGGATGACTGTTGCAGATCTTCATAATTGCACCAAGATACCTTGTGGAAAATTGAGTGGCACTGGACTGCATATGTCTGGAGGAAAGGAAGCTTTATTCTTACAAGGACGCTGTCATCTCTGCATCATTTTCTGCTTCATTATTTCGGTTATTATTTCGTATTTCACCACAAAATAACTGGATTAATTCTTCACGAGAGTTTTCTGAAATGTCAAAAGAAATATCTGTTAGATTTTGTGGACTCAATCCATCAGTTGATGTAATAAATTGATTAATTTCTTTATTTATCAATAAAATCATGCTTTACTTTCATGAGATGAATGTTATTTTACTACTTCATGCACATGACCAATACGTATGACATAATGGTTCATGAGTTGAACCGGATCCCATTAGTATATTAGATGTGATATATGTGCATGGATGAGATCCACGCGCGGGAGATATACGTCACAAATCTTATACTTAAAATAGCTTCACAACCAGTAATGAGATTGGGCATCTCATTTGATAAGGTTGCAGCACTTTGATCACTATGAGATAGTGTGATTTGTCTCGATCATCAGAATGTAAGATTCTGGATCACGGTGCTGGTACATTGGATGTATTGAAGGACCATGAGATGCACCTTATGGAATTCCATCTCAATAATAAGGTATGCTCTCATAATTCCCTAGCAATAGGCTCTCAATCCTGAGACATTGACGAACTCAAGTTTCTATCTATTCATTTGCTTTGAGTCACCAATGAGTGAGGCCGACTATAGGTTAACACCTCGGTGTCTTGGGTATGTGGTAGTAGAACTGTGGGAACGTTGAATGATCAAGATGGAATCTATCTCTATTATCCCCTTGTGCCAATTAATGAATATGTCATTAGTAAGTGCGCACCCATCTCAATTAAGAGTTAATTGGATGGTACTGATGATTACTGTGATTAATTGGGGCTCAAGGATAATAAGATGTGGAACTTAGATTGGAAGAGACGGATTTATTCCAATTGATCCACGGATATTGATAGAGGGGCCTACTTGTGGTAATTGGGAAGTTTAGGGTCTTCATTGTAATTTATTCCTAAGACTGGAGTGCAATTCCATTTATACAGTAGTGTTATTTGCAATTAACTGTGGGCCCAGATTGCATATGAGATGTGGGGTCGCGGTGTTCCAGTTGGAGCCAGCTTTCTAAGGAATCCCTAGTGGTCCCCACGCTAGCCCAAGATATTGGAAAACACTAATCCGACTTGGACTCTAGAAATAAGAGTTTGGAAAGGAGAAAGCCGCTAATTGCTTTGGAAGTAAGACTTCTATTTCAATTAGATAAGGGAGAAATTTGGAAGTTTATAAAATCTTTTGGACGTCCAATAAGACTCTCCCTCACGCCGAAACCCTTTCGTGCAAGAGTTGCGCGAGTTACTCTCCTCTCCTTTCTTCTAGTTCCTTGGAGTCTCGAGTTGGGATTTTCTCCTGAAGATTCCACCATTCTTCTTGAGAAAAGAAATCCTATTCGGGGGTCATAGCGTGGAAGGCTAAGAGGTGTTGAAGAAATCTATTAGAGCACTGCGGATCTCCAAAGGTATGATCTACTTCTTGCATGTCGTAGGTTATTTTGGATGTTTAGTGCTGGTAGAATTTTTACTGTACATGGTCACGAGATTAAGGGTTACGCATCCTGGATTGGGTTTTGGTCTTATGTATAGTTGATCCCTGTGTCAAGTGGATCAAAAGTTTTGAAAATCTATCCACGAGACCCACCTACTTCCAACAATTGGTATCAGAGCCGTACCTCATCTCTAATCATGTTAGATCAGTAATCTTGTTCTAATCTTCGCATGAGATGCGAAGAGGATAGAGCAAGGGCTATGATAGGATCAATGTTTATTGGGTTTGCTTGCTTTTGTAGTAGATACATGTTTGGAAAGTCACAAAAGGTTTTAATCATGATAGGAGGATAATAAGATGCCATTAAAAACATACTGAGATCATTAGAGGTGATTGGGTATAGCAGGAACCGAATCTGAAAAAGAACCCAAATTTCTGGGTTCGTCAGGTCGGTTAGTCAAAGTGACCACTATGGCTATAGAGGTCTGTTGGCTAACCGTAGGGACCAGATCGGCTAGCTCGAGCCCCGCCGGGGGCGCTGCCCCCGGACCCCCGTTGCTTAGGGGGTCTTGTATCGTGGTGGCAAAATATTTGGCATCTTATTTTTCTATTGTGGTTTGGCAACCTGGTTTTGTGAGATGCTTTGTTGTATGAGATCCTAACTTGCAGGTGATAATGTCCTCTCCATATGACCCACATGTTTTTCTTTCCTTTTAATTATTGGTTTATTCGTGGCTAAGTGTAAAGGGCATCATGGTCTCCTTGGTTTCCCGTGAAAGGGCAAGGCATGGTGAATTTCCCTATAGCCCTTTTATTTCCATGTTTAGACTACCATGTAAGTCTCATTATAGAGACATAGGAATTTATGTATTCTTAAAATTTGTAAATTCTAGAGATGTCCGAAACAAAGAAGGAAAGAGAAGTTGGACTCCTAATCAAAGAGTTTGAAGATTACCAAAAGGTGTTTTGGAGATGCCCAAAGAGTTTGAGGAATCCCAAAGTTTTGGAAAGTCTAGAAGTCCAAGAAGTCTTTTCCGCCTGGGTCATGTGGAGGAGAGGACTAGTCTTTTGTTATAGCACTTTCTATTTATGGATGAATGATTATTTTAGAGTATTTCCATATTTGATCCAAACATAGCAAATTCCAAAATTGGTCAAATCAAATTAATTTTTGGAAAGAGTTCTAATTAGAGTTGGTAGGCCCATGAGATGGATCTATTGGTAACACTAATTTTAGAAACTGGGCTTTCCTTAAAATAACTTGACTTGGAACCAATCATTGGTCTTATCATGAGATGAATATATACCTATATTTGATGGACCCATACACCTATAAGGAAATCCTCAACTCTAAAATATTAAGTGGGAGCGGGGCATTTCTATATATATAAAAATCCCCATGGTTTTCCACCATAGGTCCATTGTAAGGAAAGTATTAGCCTTGCGCTATTTTGAGAATGGCCATTCCCCACGGAGGGCTTGTATTTATCTGGATACTGGATATGGATCTCCTATGGATAGTGTTGATGAGACGGGGTGGGAGCCCACTCCCCAAGGAGGAGCTACCCACAACGGTTGTCATGCAATGCTAGTTGGGGGGTCACACTTAACTAAAATAATGATGTAGTATCCCTAAGGATTTGCCTCATGTATTTTAGAAACCAAAGCTAATCGGGAGTCATACATTATTTGGTATGAGATACCTAGATTGTAATGAATGAAGGGGATCATGGATAGTTAGTCTTAATCCAAATTTTGACCAACTTTGATCCGCACCAGTCTAGGAGGTATTTGCACTCCCCAAGGAGGCATACCCCGCAGGATTGGGATTCCGATGTATTCTGAATTTTGTGGTTATGAGGATTCCCACATAAATTTGGTAGAATACTAAACCCTAATGTCATTTAAATTTATTATTTGAATGTATGGTTATGTGTTACAGTATTACAAGCATGAATTCGAATACTTTCAATCCACTTGCGACCATCCTCAACCAGAATAAGTTGGTGGGATCCAACTATGTAGACTGGAAACGGAATCTGGATATTGTCCTGACAGCTTCAGGATATAAATATGTCTTTACCAAAAACCCCCTTGAAGAGCCTGGCCCAGATGCATCAGAAGCAGAAAAGGACCTTTACACCAAATGGGCCAAAGACGATGAGATGGCCCGATGTTACATTCTGGCATCCATGTCTAGTGTGCTGCAACATCAACATCAATCTTATAAGACTGCATATGATATGATATTGAATTTAAAGGAGATGTTTGCAGAACAAGGCAGACCTGCTAGGCAGGCAGCCATGAGGGTGCTCATTAGCACCAAGATGGCTGAAGGTACATCAGTACAGGAACACATGTTGAAGTTGATGGACTCATTAAATGAGTTAGATGTACTGGGAGCTGCGATTGATGCAGAATCGCAGATTGACATAATCCTTGAGTCACTACCAGAGTCATTCAACAATTTCAAGGTCAATTATAATATGAATAAAACGAATCTGACTCTAGCTGAGCTATCTAGTCAACTGGTAGCAACTGAAGGGATTATGAAGAAGAAACCAACTGCCTTAATGACAGAAAAGTCAGATGCCAAGTCCAAGCCGAAAGGCAAAGGGCGGAAAGGCAAAAAGAAATCAGTTCCAAAGGGTCCTAAGGTGGAGCATGGTCCAACTGGTGGCGTGGCTAAAGCTAAGGGTTTAGGGACAAAAGGAAAGTGTTTCCATTGTGGTAAGATAGGACATTGGAAGAGGAATTGTCCAGAATATCTGTCTAAGAAAAAGACCCCAGGTATGATTGAGTCACTTATATCTGAAGTTAGTTTTGCAACTGGTACTTCAGAATCCTGGTGTGTGGATTCCGGGGCAACTAATCACATATGTAATACGTTGCAGGGGTTCAGGGAAACCAGGAGGCTAAGTGATGGAGAAATCATTGTCAACCTAGGATCTGACGCTAAGGCGAAAGCTGTTTCAGTAGGAGTCATTACTCTATGTTTTTCAAATAATAAATTGGTTTTGTCAGAAACATTATATGTATCGTCTTTAAGGCGGAATTTAATTTCAGTTTCTAGTTTGGTGAATAAAGGTTATTCTATTACTTTTGGTACTGAAGTTGTCATAAAGAGGAATGGTACTTTCATATGTTCTGGCAAGGTAACCAATGGACTTTATTTGTTAACTCCCACAATGTATGAGATACATGATACTGAAACAATTAGTAGATCATCATTAAAGAGAAAGTCACCTTCATCTAATCTAACAAAACTTTGGCACCTGAGGCTAGGTCATATAAACCTTAACAGGATTGAGAGGCTAGTGAAAGATGGTATCTTACCTTCATTGGTGGTAGAACCAATGCCTATCTGTGAGTCCTGTTTGGAAGGTAAAATGACCAAAAGACCCTTTTCAGCTAAGGGTAATAGGGCCAAAGATTTATTGGAATTAGTGCATACTGATGTCTGCGGACCCATTAATGTCAGGGCCAGAGGAGGATATGAGTACTTCATCACTTTCACAGATGATTACTCAAGATATGGTTACATATACCTTATGCACCGCAAGTCCGAAGCTTTTGAAAAGTTCAAAGAATTTCGAGCGGAAGCGGAAAAGCAATTAGGTAAGAGTATCAAGACTCTTCGATCAGATCGAGGAGGGGAATATCTCTCTGCTGATTTTATGGGTTACTTATCAGAAAATGGGATTCTATCTCAGTTGTCTGCTCCTGGTATGCCTCAACAGAATGGAGTAGCAGAAAGAAGGAACCGGACTCTTTTAGATATGATTAGGTCTATGCTGAATTTCTCAAGATTACCTATATCCTTTTGGGGATATGCTTTGGATACTGTAATGTATATACTAAACCTCATACCATCTAAGTCTATACCTAAGACTCCCCGGGAATTGTGGTCTGGGCGAAAGCCTAGTCTACAACATTTACACATTTGGGGTTGTCCAGCACACGTGCTCAAGGTTAAGACGGATAAGTTGGAAGCGAAGTCGGAAGTATGCACATTTGTAGGATATCCTAAAGGAACTAAAGGTTGGTTATTCTATAATCCCAAAGATCAGAAAGTGCTGGTCAGCACCAATGCGGTTTTTCTGGAGGAAGATTATATGATGGACCGGAAATTTTTAGAAAAGGTGATCTTGGAAGAGATTCAGGAGCAATCAATTCCAAATCCAAGTATGACCGAACTTGAGGAAGAACCGCCCTTACCAGACCTAGTAGTTACACCAGTACCTCGTCGTAGTGGGAGGATTGTCAGACCCCCTGACAGGTTCTCATTCTTGGGAGAGTCTTATGAAGCAATCCCAAAAGAGCCGGAACAAGATCCCTCTAACTATGATGAAGCAATCAATGACTTAGACTCGGGACGCTGGCAAGATGCTATGAAAGCTGAGATGGAGTCTATGTACTCAAATCAGGTCTGGACACTTGTGGACTTGCCTGCCAATATTAAACCTATTGGGTGCAAGTGGGTCTACAAGAGAAAAAGAGGACCAGATGGAAGAGTGGAGACCTATAAGGCTAGGCTTGTTGCGAAAGGATATACTCAGAAAGAGGGGATCGATTATGAGGAAACCTTCTCGCCAGTAGCCATGCTCAAATCCATCCGGATACTCTAATCCATTGCGGCTCATCTCGATTACGAGATTTGGCAAATGGATGTCAAGACGGCTTTTCTCAACGACCATCTTGAGGAAGACATCTATATGGTGCAGCCAGACGGTTTTGTAGCTAAAAACCAGGAGCAAAAAGTTTGCAAGTTGCAGAAGTCTATTTATGGACTGAAGCAGGCATCCCGAAGCTGGAATATCCGTTTTGACCAGGCAATCAAGTCATTTGGTTTTTGTCAAAATCCGGATGAGTCATGTGTGTACATGAAAAGTGAAGGTGACAGGGTAGTTTTTCTGGTTTTATATGTCGATGACATCCTTCTCCTCGGGAAAGACATAGGAATGTTGTCAACGGTAAAAGTTTGGTTAGCCAAGACTTTTGATATGAAGGACTTGGGAGAAGCTAGCTACATCCTAGGGATCAAACTCTATCGAGACCGGAAAAATAGGATGATTGGCTTATCCCAAGCTGCATACATAGATAAGGTGCTAGTAGGGTTTGCAATGCAAGACTCCAAGAAGGGTATCACACCTTTCAGGCATGGAGTGCACCTTTCCAAGGATCAGTGTCCTAAGACACCCGAGGAAAAGGAGCAGATGAGGTCGATACCATACGCTTCGGCTGTTGGTAGCCTCATGTATGCTATGTTATGTACTAGACCAGATATCTATTATGTAGTGGGCCTAATCAGCAGATATCAATCTAATCCAGGACCTGAACATTGGACTGCTGTAAAATGTATTCTCAAATACTTGAGAAGGACTAGAGATTACATGTTGATTTATAGCAGTGATGAGTTGATTCCAGTCGGATACACAGATTCTGACTTTATGTCAGATAAGGATTCTAGGAAATCCACCTCTGGTTATGTATTTATGCTTGGAGGTGGAGCTATCAGCTGGAGGAGTATAAAACAAGAATGTACCGCTGATTCAACCTCGGAGGCTGAATATGTAGCAGCTTGTGAAGCAGCTAAGGAAGCAGTATGGCTTAAAAGATTCCTTTTGGAACTTGGGGTGGTACCTTTGGCACGACAGCCACTCACAGTTTACTGTGACAGCAGCGGGGCAGTCGCTCAGTCAAAGGAACTCAGAAGCCATAAAAGCCAAAAGCATGTACAGAGGAAGTACCACTTAGTCAGAGAGATTGTGCAGAGAGGTGATATTACTATTACCAAGATAGCCTCTGTAGACAATTTGGCAGATCCCTTTACTAAGCCTTTGGCTACCAAAGTCTTTGAGCAACACGTAGAAGGGATGGGCATGAGATGCAACCCTGACTGGCATTGAGCCCAAGTGGGAGATTGTTAGATTTTGTGGACTCAATCCATCAGTTGTTGTAATAAATTGATTAATTTCTTTATTTATCAATAAAATCATGCTTTACTTTCATGAGATGAATGTTATTTTACTACTTCATGCACATGACCAATACGTATGACATAATGGTTCATGAGTTGAACCGGATCCCATTAGTATATTAGATGTGATATATGTGCATGGATGAGATCCACGCGCGGGAGATATTTGTCACAAGTCTTATACTTAAAATAGCTTCACAACCAGTAATGAGATTGGGCATCTCATTTGATAAGGTTGCAGCACTTTGATCACTATGAGATAGTGTGATTTGTCTCGATCATCAGAATGTAAGATTCTGGATCACGGTGCTGGTACATTGGATGTATTGAAGGACCATGAGATGCACCTTATGGAATTCCATCTCAATAATAAGGTATGCTCTCATAATTCCCTAGCAATAGGCTCTCAATCCTGAGACATTGACGAACTCAAGTTTCTATCTATTCATTTGCTTTGAGTCACCAATGAGTGAGGCCGACTATAGGTTAACACCTCGGTGTCTTGGGTATGTGGTAGTAGAACTGTGGGAACGTTAAATGATTAAGATGGAATCTATCTCTATTATTCCCTTGTGCCAATTAATGAATATGTCATTAGTAAGTGCGCACCCATCTCAATTAAGAGTTAATTGGATGGTACTGATGATTACTGTGATTAATTGGGGCTCAAGGATAATAAGATTTGGAACTTAGATTGGAAGAGACGGATTTATTCCAATTGATCCACGGATATTGATAGAGGGGCCTACTTGTGGTAATTGGGAAGTTTAGGGTCTTCATTGTAATTTATTCCTAAGACTGGAGTGCAATTCCATTTATACAGTAGTGTTATTTGCAATTAACTGTGGGCCCAGATTGCATATGAGATGTGGGGTCGCGGTGTTCCAGTTGGAGCCAGCTTTCTAAGGAATCCCTAGTGGTCCCCACACTAGCCCAAGATATTGGAAAACACTAATCCGACTTGGACTCTAGAAATAAGAGTTTGGAAAGGAGAAAGCCGCTAATTGCTTTGGAAGTAAGACTTCTATTTCAATTAGATAAGGGAGAGATTTGGAAGTTTATAAAATCTTTTGGACGTCCAATAAGACTCTCCCTCACGCCGAAACCCTTTCGTGCAAGAGTTGCGCGAGTTACTCTCCTCTCCTTTCTTCTAGTTCCTTGGAGTCTCGAGTTGGGATTTTCTCCTGAAGATTCCACCATTCTTCTTGAGAAAAGAAATCCTATTCGGGGGTCATAGCGTGGAAGGCTAAGAGGTGTTGAAGAAATCTATTAGAGCACTGCGGATCTCCAAAGGTATGATCTACTTCTTGCATGTCGTAGGTTATTTTGGATGTTTAGTGCTGGTAGAATTTTTACTGTACATGATCACGAGATTGAGGGTTACGCATCCTGGATTGGGTTTTGGTCTTATGTATAGTTGATCCCTGTGTCAAGTGGATCAAAAGTTTTGAAAATCTATCAACGAGACCCACCTACTTCCAACAATATCTTCATAGGCATTGAGGATTTGATTTAATTTATTATGTCCAAATTTAGACGGATGCTGTATAACTGTAGTTTGTTCTGCAAGGTCGTCAGCAATACAGACTACTCTCCGACCGTCACACCAAACATATCTATATGTGCTTGCAAATTCAAGATGTCCTCTTAAATTGAGAAATCGTTGATATTGATCAGAGGCTAGATCATAATGCTGGAGACGTTTTAAGCTATATTCCCTTGTAGCAACTTCATGAGATTCAGACCACTGCGGTGGATAATTAAATAGGAGATGTTCGTAATCATTTAAAGAGGGAACAAATTTCCTGCAAATTAAATCTCCTTCTTCAAAATTCATGATGCTCCATAATTGATAAGGTTGATAAAACCGGATTTCAGATCTTTCTCCCAAACTTGATGAAATTGTGATGAGAAGTTGTCTGTTTGTGACTCCAAGGCTGCGAAGGGCATGGCGCACGATTGCAGGGAGCTGCTGTATTAATTCAAAATCATTTCTGGATAAAGAAAATCTTTGGACTAAACCATGTTCGATATAGGAGATGTCAACTTCATGTGATAGCAGGAACAACTTGGGAAAGCCAGTTGCCCAGCTAATAAATTGAGCTTTGCGCATTAAACGCTCCTTGATCTGACAAGAAAGAGTTTTTTCTCTTATTCTTACAGCAATATCATCTGGAAGGGTTGTGTTAGCCTTTTCCAGGAGCTTGATTCTGGATGTTTTTTCATCAGCATAAGTAGATAACAGTGCTCTTTGATGGTGGTTATGGCATATGAGAATTTGTCTTTTTAAATCCTTAATATGGTTTGCAAGTTTGGATAGGGTTTTTCTAGTATTTGTTCTTTTATCAGAAAGGATAGCACTCCAATGAGCATTGATAAGGTCTTGAGAGGTGATGGATACTCCTAGATTGAAAAACGGGATGGTCATTTGTTAGGATGTCGGTATGGAGGAAGAGCTGGATTCATGAAGAGGGGCTTTGCTTTTGCGAGAACTTGATGCCATTGTGACGAAGAGACCCTGGATAAGGAGTTGAAGTAAAAATCTGGATATGGGATTAAATGGCAAAATTTGAAATGAAGTCATCAGAGAGATAATTTATTTTATTTGAGACTGGATATTTGATTATTCGAATTCAAAAATTAATTCTTTATTATTTATGACAGTTTTAAAGCCTGTTGAATCAATTTGAAAAGGCTATAAAAGTTGTAGAAAAGGATTTCCAAGGATAACATCATTGTTTAAATCATTTCCTAGAAAGAAATTTGTCTTTATGTGTATTTCGTTTTTATAGACATAAACATCATTTAATTTGTATTTGATAAAGAGTGTTTTATTAGCCGTAGCTAGATTGAGTTTATTTTTTGTTTTTAGATAATATTTTCTCGGGATTAATCCTTCCCTTATGACATTGACATCTGCACCACTATCAAGTAAGCACAGGGTCTTAATAGAGAATTTTTTGATCTGAATTGTGACTTGGGTTTTCCATTTTTGAAATGGATTTCTGGGTAAAAAATTTGATGAAAATTTTTAAACTGTCATCAAAGTTTTCTTGATTTAGAATGTCATTATAGTCTTCTTCATTTTCAATTTTTCCATTATTTTCTTGATAAGTTTTTAGTATGTGAAATTCAAGATTCTCAACTCGTTGTTTGAGGTCTTGAAGTTCAATTACGTTTTGTTTTAAGAAATTTTTTTCTTGCCTTTGATTATTAATTTCTTTATGAAGGTCTGGAATTGACAAGTGAGGAGGAACATTTTGCTCTCTTAATCTGTCTAAGACAGTTTTAATGCTAAATTGTTTAGGTAAAGTATTTATGTTAGTAGCTTTTCCTTTTTTATTGCCTTTATTTATTGTCTGTATTTTTTCAAAGTATTTATTTTTTAATTCTTCATCTTTAAGATCTTTAAACATTTCTAGCACCAATTCTTTAGGGGCAGAGGGCATGTTTAAGGATAAAGAAGAAGAAGTAGATTCATACTGAATTTCACCATCAAATATTTTGCAATGTCATGTATCAGAAGAATGTGAAAAAGAATTGTCTGTATCAGATGTTTCTGAGGGTCCGTTTAAAATAGTTTTGAGTTCTTTTTCTGTTTTAACTTTTAGTTTTGGGCAATCAGGGTCGATATGGCTTTTTTCTTTGCAATTATAGCATTGTATTTCTTTTTGTTTTTGTTTACGGTAGGAAGAAGGTGGATTTCCTTTCGTATAAAATTTGTTTGATTCTTTATAAAGATTTTGATGAAAGGATTTTTTATGATATCTTCTTGAGGGCATGTAAGATCGTGGTATTGAAAATTGTTTAGATTTTCTTTTTTGATAATTTCTATTTAAATTTTGCTTTTTCTTCTAGCTTGAAGGACTAATTAATGTTTCCATGCCAAATTGATAACAGAAATCACCAAGTTCATATTTACTGATTCTTTATTGATTTTCAATTTGCCGTTCGAGTTTGATCTCATTGCATAATGAAAAGCCAACTTTATTAATTTTTTGGATTAGATCTCCATATGCATACATGGCATAATTTAAATTTCCATAGTTTTCAGATATTAATTCTTCTCTAACCTTTTCTGCAAAAAGTTTAGGAAGTCCTGATATAAAATTTTCTTTCCAGAATTCAGAATTGCTTGAATCAATTGTATAAAGTTTTGATAAGAAAACATCTTTATACCAACGAAAATCAGATAATGTTGGGCATGATAAATTAATTAATTGAGTTTTTAATTTTTCTTTTACATTCATATAATTTCCAACAAAATGTTTAATTATATTGCTAATAAGCATATAAACGGAATCAGGATCATTTGTCCTTGAGGGGTAATGATAGGATTTCCGGATGGATCTCTTTTTACTGCATTTAGAATAGCTTGTCTTTCTATGTCTGATAAATATTTCTCCCACCAGCCATTTAATTGTCCAGTAAACCCAAGGACAAATGCATTTGCTGCATTTTTGTGATCATTACCGGCAGCTATGATAGTAGAAGCATATATCATCATTTGCTGGCATACTTGGATGATTTGATATTCAGATAATCCGTCTACACTCCATTCATATATTGATGAGCTTTCAAATTTAAGACCATTTAAAGAAGCTTGTTCTTCGAATTGAAGATCAACCGGAGTTGCTCATGGATAATAATCTTTTGTTTTAGCTGTACTAACATTTGGTTTTGTCGTTTAAATATTTTATTGAGTTGAAGAGATTCTTGATGGTTTTGATCATCTTGATGTTCCTCTTGAGAATTTTCTTCAGAATCCATGGCTTCGGAATCGGAGCCAGAATTAGAGTTTTTAGAAGTTGAGCCTAAAACATTTATAGATTTTTCCGCTTTTTGATCTTTATTTTCTTGAAGTTTTATGTTAGTAAAACTGTGTGATAGTTGATTAATGAGTTCATTAGAAAATTTTAAAGGTTTTTTTTCGAACTTTATATCCCTTAAGATTTCACCCTGAAAACCTAAAGTTTGTGTCTTAATTACTTTTTGAGAAGAGGATGCTTCATGGATTTTGAAAATAGTTTCTACTTTATCTTTAATTCTATTGGTTTGTTGGCCAATAGTATGAGGGATGATATTTGTATAATTATTTTGTTCTAAAATATGACATAAGTCTGATTTGCAAACAAAGTCAGATTTTCCTTTATCTCCTCGGATTTTTGCAACATCTTTTATGGGTATGGCTGAGGTGTCTTTATAAATAATTTGATGTAGGGGTGGATGTATAGATTCTTCAGTTCTTTGGGGTGAAGAACTGGTTGAAGCTATAATCCATGATGAACTTAATTTTGTTATCATATTTATGGATAAATCTTTAATATTATATCTTTTCTTCATGGCCAATTTAAGCCAATCAAAGAAATAAATGTTTCTTTCATTATCATACATATATTTGTACCATTTTTCTTTTAAGAAGTCTTTATGCTCAGAAGAAATATGTTTAAAGAAAGATTTTGTCAAAGGATGAGCGGCTAAATTCTTTTTTAACATTTCTTCATCTACTTCAAAACTTTCGAGAACATTTATGTTAAAATCGGATTCTGAAGGATTGTATGTATGAGATGGAGAAGCTTGATAGGAAGGATAAACAAGTCCTGTAGGCCTCAAATTTATATGAGGTGGTTCCTGTATAGTTTTTATTTTATAACTTGATTTTAATTGAAACCTTTCCATTTTATAAACTTCATGTTTTTGAACAATTGGAATTGTCCAGTCACAAATAACTTGATCTAAATCATCATAGCTAATTTCTTCACTATTTTTAATAGACATGGAAGATAAGGAATTTGATAATGAGGAAGAAGAAAGTACAAGCTTCTTAATTAGCTTAGCCATAATTTGTATTACCGAGTTATTTTAACCAAATCCACCACGAGTATCTAATGCTTTGAGGATTTACACACCAACAACATGCCTTAAAACACCTTTACACGGCTTAACAACGGCGATAACAATGGCTACCTCTGCGCTCCGGGCGGAATATGATTAAAATTTCTCAATAATAATAAACCCACAACTAAGTATTAAGACTTTTGACTCTCTTACTTCTGAATCAGCAATTCCTTAAATAACAATAGTAAAGCACAGCATAACCAAAATAAGTGAAGAAATACTCACAAAGCAACTTTATTGATTATCAAAACTGATTACAAGTGGACTTGATGACACACTCCCGGGGGCCAACTTGGCTCTGATACCAAAATGGGACGGAAGGTTGGAGGGTGTATGGGAAGAGATGGATGGACTGAATTTTTAGACTGGTTTCCAACTGTTGGATTTACACATAGCCGGATGTGTCTATTTATAGTAACTCTAAACTGAATTTACATTTCATTTCACTTGGATTGCTTTTGCATTTACATTTCATTTGCTATTCATGCTCACGCTGAATTTAATGTTCGATACTGTAGGGTTGCTTGCATGATTCTCCTTGTCTGCTGTAGAATATCATGGTACTGCATGTGGCACGATCTTGAAGTATATCTTTACAAGCTTTTGACACGTGTTTTCGTGTTAGCATCGGAGATGAAATGTTTTTGCCTTCATACTTGATAATTGTCCCATATCTTGTACTTTCTTCAGCTTTTACTTTTATTTTATACAAAAGGAGTTTTTGATGTTGGCTTTAGCCACTTTTGTTGGCTTTTGGGTACTTGTTTTTTAATGATTTCTGAAGTCGGGATGAAAAGTGCCGATAAGTCCCGAGGCAACACGTGGTTGCTTTTGCCGGCATCACGTGGCCTTCGTCTCGGGCACGGGACCTTCCTTGATAAGGATGCATTGAACAACTATTCTTCAGGATGACTGTTGCAGATCTTCATAATTGCACCAAGATACTTTGTGGAAAATTGAGTGGCATTAGACTGCATATGTCTGGAGGAAAGGAAGCTTTATTCTTACAAGGACGCTGTCATCTCTGCATCATTTTCTGCTTCATTATTTCAGTTATTATTTCGTATTTCACCACAAAATAACTGGATTAATTCTTCACGAGAGTTTTCTAAAATGTCAAAAGAAATATCTTCATAGGCATTGAGGATTTGATTTAATTTATTATGTCCTGATTTAGATGGATGCTGTATAACTGTAGTTTGTTCTACAAGGTCGTCAGCAATACAGACTACTGTCCGACCGTCACACCAAACATATCTATATGTGCTTGCAAATTCTAGATGTCCTCTTAAATTGAGAAATTGTTGATATTGATCAGAGGCTAGATCATAATGCTGGAGACATTTTAAGCTATATTCCCTTGTAGCAACTTCATGAGCTTCATACCACTGCGGTGGATAATTAAATAGGAGATGTTCGTAATCATTTAAAGCGGCAACGAATTTCTTGCAAATTAAATCTCCTTCTTCAAAATTCATGATGCTCCATAATTGATAAGGTTGATAAAACCGGATTTCAGATCTTTCTCCCAAACTTGATGAAATTGTGATGAGAAGTTATCTGTTTGTGACTCCAAGGCTGCGAAAGGCATGGCGCACGATTGCAGGGAGCTGCTGTATTAATTCAAAATCATTTCTGGATAAAGAAAATCTTTGGACTAAACCATGTTTGATATAGGAGATGTCAACTTCATGTGATAGCAGGAACAACTTGGGAAAGCCAGTTGCCCAGCTGATTAATTGAGCTTTGCACATTAAGCGCTCCTTGATCTGACAAGAAAGAGCTTTTTCTCTTATTCGTGCAGCAATATCATCTGGAAGGGTTGTGTTAACCGTTTCCAGGAAGTTGATTCTGGATGTTTTTTTATCAGCATAAGCAGATAACAGTGCTTTTTGATGGAGGTTGTGGCATAAGAGAATTTGGCTTTTTAAATCCTTAATATGGTTTGCAAGTTTGGATAGGGTTTTTCTAGTATTTGTTCTTTTATCGGAAAGGACGGCACTCCAATGAGCATTGATAAGGTCTTGAGAAGTGATAGATAATCCTAGATTGAAAAACGGGATGGTCATTTGTTGGGATGTCGGTATGGAGGAAAAGCTGGATTCATGAAGAGGGGCTTTGCTTTTGCGAGAACTTGATGCCATAGTGACAAAGGAACCCTGGATAAGAATGTGAACTAAAACTGAAAATCTGGATTACATGGCAAAATTTGAAATGAAGTCATCAGAGGGATGATGTTTTTTATTTGAGACTGGATTTAATTATTCAAATTCAAAAATTAATTCTATATTATTTATGATAGTTTTAAGGCCTGTAGAATCAATTTGAAAAGGCTGTAACATTTGTAGAAAAGGATTTCCAAGGATAACATCATTGTTTCAATCCTCTCCTAGAAAGAAATTTGTCTTTATGTGTATTTCATTTTTACAGACATAAACATCATTTAATATGTATTTGATAAGGAGTTTTTTATTAGCCGTAGGTAGATTGAGTTTATTTTTTGTTTTTAGATAATATTTTCTCGGGATTAATCCTTCCCTTATGACATTGGCATCTGCGCCACTATCAAGTAAGCACAGGGTCTTAATAGAGAATTTTTTGATCTGAGTGGTGACTTGGGTTTTCCATTTTTGAAATGGATTTCTGGATAAAGAATTTATGAAATTTTTTAAACTGTCATCAAAGTTTTCTTGATTTTCAATGTCATTATAGTCTTCATCATTTTTAATTTTTCCAATATTCTCTTGATAAGTTTTTAGTATGTGAAATTCAAGATTCTCAACTCTTTGTTTGAGGTCATAAAGTTCAATTAAGTTTTGTTTTAAGAAATTTATTTCTTGCCTTTGATTATTAATTTCATTATGAAGGTCTGGAATTGTCGTTGAGGAGGAACATTTTGTTCTCTTAATCTGTCTAAAACAGTTTTCATACTAAATTGTTCAAGTAAAGTATGTATTATAGCTTTTCCTTTTTTATTGCCTTTATTTATAGTTTGGATTTTTTCAAAATATTTATTTTTTAATTCTTCATCTTTAAGATCTTTGAACATTTCTAATACCAATTCTTCTAGGGCAGAGAGCATGTTTAAGGATAAAGAAGAAGAGGCAGACTCATACTGAATTTCACTATCAAATATTTTTCAATGACATGTATCAGAAGAATTGTCTGTATCTGATGTTATTGAGGATCCTTTTATAATAGTTTTTAATTCTTTTTCGGTTTTAACCTTTAATTGTGGGCAATCATGGGATATATGGCCTTTTTTTTTGCAATTATAGCACTGTATTTCTTTTTGTTTTTGTTTACGGTAAGAAGAAGATGGTTTTTCTTTTGTAAAAGATTTGTTTGTTTCTTTATAAGGATTGCATTGAAAGGATTTTTTATGATATCTTCGTAAGGGCATATAATATCGTGGTGTTGCAAATTGTTTAGATTTTTTTTGTTGGTAATTTCTTTTTAAATTGTTCTTTTTCTTCTGGCTCGAAGGACTAATTAATGGCTCCATGCCAAATTGATAACAGAAATCACCAAGTTCATATTTGCTGATTCTTTTTTGATTTTCAATTTTCCATTTGAGTTTGATTTCATTACACAATGAAAATCCAACTTTATTAATTTTTTGGATTAAATCTCCATATGTATACATAGCATAATTCAAATTTCCATAATTTTCGGATATCAATTCTTTTCTAACCTTTTCTGCAAAAAGTTTAGGAAGACCTGATATAAATTTTTCCTTCTAGAATTCTGAATTGCTTGAATCAATTGTATAAAGTTTTGATAAGAAAACATCTTTATACCAACGAAAATCAGATAATGTTGGGCATGATAAATTAATTAATTGTGTTTTTTATTTTTCTTCTACATTCATATAATTTCCAACAAAATGTTTATTTATATTGCTAATAAGCATATAAACGGAATCAGGGATCATTTGTCCTTGAGGGGTAATGATAGGATTTCCGAATGGATCTCTTTTTACGGACTTAGAATAGCTTGTCTTTCTATATCTGATAAATATTTTTCCCACTAACCATTTAGTTGTCCAATAAATCCAAGGACAACTGCATTTGCTGCATGTTTGTGATCATTACCGGCAGCTATGATAATAGAAGCATATATCATCATCTACTGGCTTACTTGGATGATTTGATATTCCGATAATCCATCTACACTCCATTCATATATTGATGAGCTTTTAAATTTAAGACCATTTAAAGTAGCTTGTTCTTCGAATTGAAGATCAACTGGAGTTGGTCGTGGATAATAATTTTTTATTTTAGCTGTAGTAACAATTGGTTTTTGTCTTTTAAATATTTTATTGAGTTGTGGAGAGTCTTGATGGTTTTGATCATCTTGATGTTCCTCTTGAGAATTTTCTTCAGAATTTATGGCTTCGAAATTAGAGCCAAAATTAGAATTTTTAGAAGTTGAGCCTAAAACATTTATAGATTTTTCAGCTTTTTGATCTTTATTTTCTTGAAGTTTTATGTTAGTAAAACTGTGTGATAATTGATTAATGAGTTCATCCGAAAATCTTAAAGGTTTCTTTACTAACTTTATGTCCCTTAGGATTTCACCCTGAAAACCTAAAGTTTGTGTCTTAATTACTTTTTGAGAAGAGGATGCTTCATGGATTTTGAAAATAGATTCTACCTTATCTTTAATTCTATTAGTCTGTTGACCAATAGTATGAAGGTTGATATTTATATAATTATTTTGTTCTAAAACATGACATAAGTCTGATTTGTAAACAAAGTCAGATTTACCTTTATCTCCTTGAATTTTTGCCACATCTTTTATGGGTACGGCTGAAGTATCTCTATAAATGATTTGATGTAAAGAAGGATATATAGATTCTTCAGTTCTTTAAGGAGAAGAACTGGTTGAAGCTATAATCCATGATGAACTTAATTTTGTTATCATATTTATGGATAAATCTTTAATATTATACCTTTTCTTCATGGCTAATTTAAGCAAATCAAAGAAATAAATGTTTCTTTCATTATCATACATATATTTGTACCATTTTTCTTTTAAGAAGTCTTTATGTTCTGGAGAAATATTTTTAAAGAAAGCTTTTATCAAAGGATGAGCAGCTAGATTCTTTTTTAACATTTCTTATCAATTTCAAAACTTTCAATAACATTTATATTGAAATCTGCTTCTGAAGGATTGTATGTATGAGATGGAGAAGCTTGATAAGAAGGATAAACAAGTCCTGTAGGCCTCAAATCTATATGAGGTGGTTCCTGTATGGAAGAGCCTACAACAGAAGGAGGATGAGAATTAGACTTTTTAGAGGGTTGATAAACTGTAGGAGTTGTATTTCGAAAATCTATTTGGAAATTTATTTCAACACTTCCACCTTCATGTTCAATTATGTTTTCAATGTCTTGATTTTCTTTAGGTTTTTCTAGTTGAGCATTTTCTAAAAGCCATTTACCGGATAAATTAATATCATTTATTTGATAACTTGATTTTAATGGAAAACTTCCCATTTTATAAACTTCATGTTTTTGAACAGTTGGAATTGTCTAGTCACAAATAACTTGATCTAAATCATCATAGCTAATTTCTTCACTATTTTTAATAGACATGGAAGATAAGGAATTTGATGATGAGGAAGAATAAAGTACAATCTTCTTAATAAGTTTAGCCATAAATTTGTATTAGCGAGTTATTTTAATCAAATCCACCACGAGTATCTAATGCTTTGAGGATTTACACACCAACAACACGCCTTAAAATGCCTTCACACGGCTTAGCAACGGTGATAACAATAGCTACCTCTGCGCTTCGGGCGGAATATGATTAAAATTTCTCAATAATAATAAACCCACAACTAAGTATTAAGACTTTTGACTCTCTTACTTCTGAATCAGCAATTCCTTAAATAACAATAGTAAAGCACAGCATAACCAAAATAAGTGAAGAAATACTCACAAAGCAACTTTATTGATTATCAAAACTGATTACAAGTGGACTTGATGACACACTCCCGAGGGCCAACTTGGCTCTGATACCAAAATGGGACGGAAGGGTGGAGGGTGTATGGGAAGAGATGGATGGGCTGGATTTTGGATAGGACTGGTTTCCAACTGTTGGATTTACACATAGCTGGATGTGTCTATTTATAGTGACTCTAATCTGAATTTGCATTTCATTTCACTTGGATTGCATTTGCATTTACATTTCATTTGTTGAATTTAATGTTCGATACTGTAAGACTGCTTGCATGATTTTTCTTTTTTGCTGTAGAATATCCATGGTACTGCATGTGGCACTCTCTTGAAGTATAACTTTACAAGCTTTTAACACGTGTTCACGTGTTTGCATCGGAGATGAAATGTTTTTGTCTTCATACTTGATAATTTTCCCATATCTTGTACTTTCTTCGGCTTTTACTCTTACTTTATACAAAAGGAGCTTTTGATGTTGGCTTTAGCCACTTTTGTTGGCTTTTGAGTCCTTATTTTTGAATATTTAATGCTTTATGAAGTCGGGATGAAAAGTGCCGATAAGTCCCCAGGCAACACGTGGTTGCTTTTGTCGGTATCACATGGCCTTAGTCTCGGGCACGGGAACTTGCTTGATAAGGATGCATTAAACAATTGTCGAGACTTTATTTTTTTCCTTTTCTTCGGATAGAGATGAATCCTTCATTATCACTTTTTATCTCTTCTGCATCAGTCTCTGCTTCAGGAGCAATAGTTTTGAAGGGATTATCATCAGCCCAGAGATGATGTAGCCGGTGACCGAAGCTTAATGGCGAGTTTTTAGAGGATCTTTCTTTCTGTATTTGTTCCATAATCTCTTTTTGGAGATCTTTTTTGAGCTGAAGTAGATCTATCGCTGCAAGAAGAGCAGGAGAAGAGGCTGAACATGAATTCTTTTGTTTGTCTAGAATACTGGATAGAGGAAGCCTTTCTTTTTCTTTTTTAGGAGTTCTGAGAATTTCTGAAAAGGAAGGCTTTAGAGCTTGATCAGCAAAATATTGCTGCAGGATTGTCGTATAATCAAATTGATGCCAGAATTTGATATACATGACTCTAGATAGAATCGGTGGACTGAAGTCCATTTCTTTATAAAAATTCCATTTCAGGATCCATGGGATTTCATGCTTGAAATAGAATTGCATGGTGACATAAGGTTCTGTTGCTAGCTGTAAATATTGATAAAGGCTTTTTTCTTCTGTTTTGAGAGAGGCTTTATATGCTACAGAATATGATTCATAAGTAGGAAGAAGAGCTTGAGGAAGGAGATCTTTAGTGGCTCCGTATGGTATCTAAAATTGTGTAAAAAACCACATAGGTATTTTATGGAAGTTGGATTTAAACCGAATAAACCAGGAATGCTGAAAGGATGGATTTTGATAACAGAGAATGGCTTCCCAAGCGGAAATATAGTCATAATAATTAAAGATGAGGTCTGAATCAATTCTTTGAGGCATATGAAAAGGTTGTCCCCAATCGTCTGCTGAGAGGATATGCATAATCTTGAATTTTGAATATAGGATGTTAATATGGGATGGTAAAGCATTTAAATATGAGTTTTTAGAACCATCAGTATGGTCTATAGTGCAGCTGCCAGTTCAGATAAGGATTTGCTCATATGTTTTATAATCAAGGGGTTGAAAAAAGAAATGGTCGGGAGCGAATAGGGTCTGGATAATATGTTCCATAGGAAAGGTTTCTATATAAAATGTGTCATCTAAAGTAAACATTCTTAATGGTGTTTTTGGGATAAAATATTGGTTTTGAGACGCTTAAGGTTTTCTGGATGTAGAGCTTGATGGGTTTTGAAATTGAGGGATATTAGAATTATGGGTTGCTCCCCATCTTTCAAGATAATTGCCACTGGGTTTTCTGAATATAGGTGGATAAGCTTTATCAGTAGGGGACCTAAAAGGTCTAATCTGCTGAGGCCTCATTCTTTTGTCCCTGTAAAAACTCACGAGATAAAAAGTCAGGAAGGGAATTATTTTTGCCTGCAATATACTCAATGTCAAAATCAAATATAGCTAATAAAGCTTGCCAGCGAGCAAAGATTTGCTTAGCAGTAAGATTTTTAACATCTTTTTCTAAAATTTCTTTAGCAGATTTACAATCTATTCTTAATAAGAATTTTTTATTTAATAAATCACTTTGGAACTTCATTATACTATTGACTATGGATAGGATTTCCTTTTAATAGTTGAATAATTCTGTTGTGTGGGTGTCCATGTTCCAGATGTGAAACGAAGGACTTCTTCTTTTCCAAGAGCATTTTTTTGTAGGAGAATGCCATCAAAAACTACTTTAGAGGCATCGGTTTGAACTATTTTTAATAAATCTGGATGAGGGATAGTTAAGCAAGGTAAATTTTTGACTTTTTGCTTGATCTTTTGGACAGCTTTTGTATGGGCAGGTGACCATTCTGCTGGATGTTTTGTCAAACGGAGCTGCAATAATTTTCTTTCCTTTGCAAGATCTTTATAAAAATCAGAGACGTAATTAAGGCAGCCAAGAAAACGTTGTAATTGTTCTTTATTGAAAATTTCATTAGGAAATTGAGAGGCAAACTTAATGACTCTTTGAACTGGAGAAATAGTTCCTTTTTGAATTATAAAACCAAGAAATTGAATTTCTGTTTGAAAAAGCTTCATTTTCTTTTGAGATAAAAAAGTCCATTCTTGATAATAACTTTTTTGAAAATATTTAAATGTTTCCAATGGTCACAAATACATTTTGAAAACACAAGAATGTCATCGATATAGACTAGTGTAAAATCTTGATATAGATTAAAAATATCATTCATAATTCTTTCAAATTCGGAGGGAGCATTTTTCAAGCCAAATGGCATAACGTTCCATTCGTAATGGCCAAATGGGACTGTAAAAACAGTTTTATATCTATCTGCGGGGGTAATTTGAATTTGCCAAAATCCTGATTTAAGATCAGATTTAGAAAAAAGGAAGGCATCAGCTAGACGATTAATTAGATCAGTTTTATTTGGCACTGGATATCTTATGGATTTCAAAACTTTATTTAAAGGCTTATAATTGATAACAAGACGGGGGACACCGCGTTCTTGTTCAGGCGCTTTATTTAAATAAAACGCAGCACAACTCCAAGGGGATTGTGATTTTTGAATAAGCTTTTTATTAAGAAGATCATTGATTTCTTTTGTACATAATTGGACAAGATCTTTATTCATCTGAATAGGACGAGCTTTGGTAGGAATTTGGGATTCATCAAAATTATCAATATATGGAAGAGAAACTGTGTGGTGTTTCCTGTGCCAAAAGGCAAAAGGAAGGTCAGAACAACATTCTTTTTCAAGAGATTTTTTAAATTGTATTAAATCATTTTGAAATTCTAGTTTTTGTAACCCTTCTTCTATTCTTAGAGAATTCAAATCTTCTTGAAGATAGGCAATTTGTTTTTCTTTATATGATATTTGATTTTGGATAATATTGATACGTTGCATGGGAGTTGACTCAACAAAATCAAAAAGTAATTCTTTATTGTCTTTCATAGTTTTAAGGCCTGATGAATCAATTTGAAAAGGCTGTAGAAGTTGTAGAAAGGGATTCCCAAGGATAACATCATTATTTAAATTCTTTCCTAAAAAACAATTAGTTTTTATGCACGTTCCATTTTTACAGATATGGACATTATTTACTTTATAATGAATATGAAGTTTATTATTAGCAGTTGCTAGGCTGAGTTTATTTTTGGTTTTTTTATAATATTTTGTTAGGACTAATCCTTCTCTGATTAAATTAACATCAGCGCCACTATCTAGTAAGCAGAGTTCTTTAATATAGAAGTTCTTGATCTTAATTGTAATTTGAGTTTTCCACGGTTGGAGTGGATTTTTTGTTACAGAATTTACAAACTTTCCCTCAAAGTTTTCTTGTTGCTTTATATTATCTTTATTCGTTTGAAATTCGAGATTCTCAAAACGTTGTTTAAGTTCTTCAAGTTCATTTAAGTTTTGTTTTAATTCTTTTATTTCTTGCTTTTGATTATTAATTTCTTTATAAATATGTTGCAGAGATATATGAGGAAGAGCTTTTTGTTTTCTTAATACATTTTTCATGTTGAGCTGTTTAGATACACTTGGAATAGAAGATTTTTCTTTTTTATTTTCTTTGGTTATTTTTTGTATTTTCTCAAAATATTTATTTTTTAATTTTTCTTCTTTGAGGTCTTCAAACATTTCTAAAAGCAAGTCTTCTTGGGCTGAAAGAGCGTTTAAGGAGAACGAAGGAGAAGAATACGTGTTATCAGACTGAAATGAGGAATTTGTATGACATAAGTCAAAGACCGATTTACCTTTATCTCCTTGGATTTTTGCAACATCTTTTATGGGTACGGTTGAGGTGTCTTTATAAATAATTTGATGTAAGGGTGGATGTATAGATTCTTCAGTTCTTTGGGGAGAAGAACTGGTTGGAGCTATAATCCATGATGAACTTAATTTTGTTATTATATTTATGGATAAATCTTCAATATTATATCTTTTCTTCATGGCTAATTTAAGCCAATCAAAGAAATAAATGTTTATTTCATTATCACACATATATTTATATCACTTTTCTTTTAAGAAGTCTTTATGTTCTGGAGAAATATTTTTAAAGAAAGCTTTTGTCAAAGGATGAGCGGCTAAATTCTTTTTTAACATTTCTTTATCAATTTCAAAATTTTCAATAACATTTATATTGAAATCAGCTTCTGAGGGATTGTATGTATGAGATGGAGAAGCTTGATAAGAAGGATAAACAAATCCTGTAGGCCTCAAATTTATATGAGGTGGTTCCTGTATGGAAGCTCCTACAACAAAAGGAGGATGAGAATAAGACTTTTTAGAGGGTTGATAAACGGTAGGAGTTGTATTTCGAAAATCTGTTTGGAAATTTATTTCAACGCTTCCATCTTCATGTTCAATTATGTTTTCAATGTCTTGATTTTCTTTAGGTTTTTCTGGTTGAGCATTTTTTAAAAGCCATTTACCAGATAAATTAATATCATTCCATTGGATGAGTTTGAGAATATTAACTTTATTTTTTAAATTGGTTTGGAATAAGGTAGTCATACCTTTTGCTTGATTTGAATAGGCTATGCGTGGAACAACTGAATTCATAAGTTTATAATAAACTCTATAAACGAGGGCGAGATTTTGATTATGAGGATTCATATCAAAACCTTTTGTCTGGATGGCTAAAGTGAGGGCTTTATGTGCACCTGGATCTGTAAAAGAAACAGAGAAATTGGGAAAACAGTTGAAGAAAGTAGGGCCATTAGCCAAACTTGATTCAACCATTCCTAGTAATGAATCACTGAATTTTTTATGTCTTGTATCTTGAACATACATGAGAGCTTCTGTTCTCAGTCCAAGTCTTGTTAGAGGCTTTAGAGCAACTTGCATCAAGCCAAAATGGATATAATTATATGTTTTAGCATATTCTTGTATTTTTGGGGGCTTAATTAAAGAAAAATGCTGAATATTGCTAGTAATGGATTCGGTTCGTTCAATAGTTTTTATTTTATAACTTGATTTTAATTGAAAACTTCCCATTTTATAAACTTCATGTTTTTTAACAGTTGGAATTGTCCAGTCACAAATAACTTGATCTAAATCATCATAGCTAATTTCTTTACTATTTTTAATAACATGGAAGATAAGGAATTTGATGATGAGGAAGAAGAAAGTACAAGCTTCTTAATAAGCTTAGCCATAATTTGTTTTACCGAGTTATTTTAACCAAATCCACCACGAGTATCTAATGCTCTGAGGATTTACACACCAACAACACGCCTTGAAACACCTTCATACGGCTTAACAACGGCGATAACAATGGCTACCTCTGCGCTCCGGGCGGAATATGATTAAAATTTCTCAATAATAACAAACACACAACTAAGTATTAAGACTTTTGACTCTCTTACTTCTGAATCAACAATTCCTTAAACAGCAACAGTAAAGCATAACCAAAATAAGTGAAGAAATACTCACAAAGCAACTTTATTGATAATCAAAACTAATTACAAATGGACTTGATGACACACTCCCGGGGGCCAACTTGGCTTTGATACCAAAATGGGACGGAAGGGTGGAGGGTGTATGGGAAGAGGTGGCTGGATTTTGGATAGGACTAGTTTCCAACTGTTGCCTTGACAAGTAGTTGGACATGTCTATTTATAGTATGTTCAAACTGAATTTACATTTCATTACAACATAATTTCGTCTGTGTATACATTTCATTTACTGTATGCTGGTAAGCTGCTGCATGTGGCTGGATTCCATGTGTCTGGATTGAATCGTCAAGACGGCATACATGTTACGTTTCTGTACTGGTATGGATATACATGTTATCACCCGTAGAGATCCAAACTTGTTTTTATTGGATAACCTTTTTGATACATAGTAGCAAGTCGCATTTGTTGACTTTTTCTTTTTCAAAGAACCTTTGAACCATGGTAAGCTTCTCATCTTCATGGATAGGGATGTCCTTGTTTTGTACTTTCTAGATAAAGACGCTTTATGGCAATGGTGGTGATGGAAATTTAGATAAGTGTACCACGTGACTATGTGGTCTTCTTCTGGAAGCTTTATTCGGAAACGGATTCGTTCATTTATTCATCCTCTTTGTCTTCATCTTTATCTTCATCAATCCAGTTATTATTTTGCATTTCTCCATCAAATAACTGGATTAATGCTTCACGAAACTTTTCAGTAATGTCAAAAGAAATATCTGCATAGGCATTGAGGATTTGATTTAATTCATTATGTCCAGATTTAGAAGGATGCTGTATGACAGTAGTTTGTTCTGCAAGGTCGTCAACAATGCAAACTACTCGCCAACCGTCACACCAAACATATCGATATGTGCTTGCAAATTCAAGATGTCCTCTTAGATTGAGAAATCTTTGATACTGATCAGAGGCTGGATCATATTGCTGGAGACGTTCTAGGCTATATGCTCTTGTAGCAACTTCATGAGATTCATACCATTGATGTGGATAATTAAAAAGAAGATGTTCGTGATCATGTAAAGAAGAACTGCATTTCTTGCAAATTAAATCTCCTTCTTCAAACTGCATGATGCTCCATAATTGATAAGGCTGATAAAACCATATTTCATATCTTTCTCCCAAACTTGATGAAATTATGATAAGAAGCTGTCTGTTTGTGACTCCAAGACCGCGAAGGGCATGGCGCACAATTACAGGGAGCTGCTGTATTAATTCAAAATCATCTCTGGATAAAGAAAATCTTTGGACTAGGCCTTGCTCGATATAAGAGATGTCTACTGCATGTGATGGCAGGAACAACTTGGGAAAACCAGTTGCCCAGCTGATATATTGCGCTTTGAACATTAAACGCTCCTTGATTTGACACGAAAGTTTTTTCTCTTATCCTTACAGCAAGATCATCTGGAAGGGTTTTGTTAACCTTTTCCAGGAGGTTGATTCTGGGTGTTTTTTCATCAGCATAAGTAGATAACAGTGCTCTTTGATGGATGTTATGACACATCAGAATTTGGGTTTCTAAATCCTTGATATGGGTTACAATTTTGGATATGGTTTTTCTAGTATTTTTTCGTTTGTTGGAAAGGATAGCACTCCAATGAGCATTGATAAGTTCTTGAGAGGTGATGGATACTCCTGGATTGAAAAAAGGAATGGTCATTTGTTGGGATGTTGGTCTGGAGGAAGAGCTGAATTCAAGAAGAGGGGCTTTGCTTTTATTAGAACTTGATGCCATAATGACAAAGGAACCCTGGAGAAGAATGTGAACTTAAAACTGAAATCTGGATTACATGGCAATATTTGAAATGAAGTCATCGGAGGGATGATTGATTTTATTTGAGACTGGATTTAATTATTCAAATTCAAAAATTAATTCTTTATTATTTATAACAGTTTTAAGGCCTGTAGAATCAATTTGAAAAGGCTGTAACATTTGTAGAAAAGGATTTCAAAGGATAACATCATTGTTTAAATCCTTTCCTAGAAAGAAATTTGTCTTTATGTGTATTTCGTTTTTACAGACATAAACATCATTTAATTTGTATTTGATAAGGAGTTTTTTATTAGCCGTAGGTAGATTGAGTTTATTTTTTGTTTTTAGATAATATTTTCTCGGGATTAATCCTTCCCTTATGACATTGACATCTACGCCACTATCAAGTAAGCATAGGGTCTTAATAGAGAATTTTTTTATCTGAATTGTGACTTGGGTTTTCCATTTTTGAAATAGATTTCTGGATAAAGAATTTATGAAATTTTTTAAACTGTCATCAAAGTTTTCTTGATTTTCAATGTCATTATAGTCTTTGTCATTTTCAATTTTTCCATTATTTTTTTGATAAGTTTTTAGTATGTGAAATTCATGATTCTCAACTCTTTGTTTGAGGTCTTGAAGTTCAATTAAATTTTGTTTTAAGAAATTTATTTCTTGCCTTTGATTATTAATTTCTTTATGAAGGTCTGGAATTGTTAGGTGAGGAGGAACATTTTGTTCTTGTAATCTGTCTAGTACAGTTTTAATACTAAATTGTTCAGGTAAAGTATGTATTGTAGCTTTTCCTTTTTTATTGCTTTTATTTATGGTCTGGATTTTTTCAAAATATTTAATTCTTAAGTCTTCATCTTTAATATCTTTAAACAATTGATTCAAGCAATTCCGAATTCTGGAAAGAAAAATTTATATCAGGTCTTCCAAAACTTTTTGCAGAAAATGTTAGAGAAGAATTAATATCCAAAAATTATGGAAATTTGAATTATGCTATGTATACATATGGAGATTAAATCCAAAAAATTAATAAAGTTGGATTTTCATTGTGTAATGAAATCAAACTCAAATGGCAAAATGAAAATAAAAATGTATGAGCAAATATGAACTTGGAGACTTTTGTTATCAATTTGGCATGGAGCCATTAATTAGTCCTTCGAGCCAAAAGAAAAAGAACAATTTAAAAAGAAATTACCAACAAAGAAAATCTAAACAATTTGCAACACCACGATATTATATGCCCTCACGAAGATATCATAAAAAATCCTTTCATCGCAATCCTTATAAAGAAACAAACAAATCTTTTATAAAAGAAAAACCATCTTCTTCTTACCATAAACAAAAACAAAAAGAAATACAGTGCTATAATTGCAAAGAAAAAGGCCATATAGCCCCTGATTGCCCACAATTAAAGGTTAAAACCGAAAAGGAATTAAAAACTATTTTAAAGGGATCCTCAGTAACATCAGATACAGACAATTCTTCTGATAAATGTCATTGCAAAATATTTGATAGTGAAATTCAGTATGAATCCGCTTCTTCTTCTTTATCTGTAAACATGCTCTCTGCTCCTGAAGAATTGGTACTAGAAATGTTTAAAGATCTTAAAGATGAAAAATTAAAAAATAAATATTTCAAAAAAATCCAGACTATAAACAAAGGCAATAAAAAAAGGAAAAGCTACTATACATGCTTTACCTGAACAATTTAGTATTAAAACTGTTTTAGACAGATTAAGAGAACAAAATCTTCCTCCTCATCTAACAATTCCAGACCTTCATAAAGAAATTAATAATCAAAGGCAAGAAATAAATTTCTTAAAACAAAACTTAATTGAACTTCAAGACCTCAAACAAAGAGTTGAGAATCTTGAATTTCACATACTAAAAACTTATCAAGAAAATAATGTAAAAATTGAAAATGACGAAGACTATAATGACATTGAAAATCAAGAAAACTTTGATGACAGTTTAAAAAATCTCATAAATTCTTTATCCAGAAATCCATTTCAAAAATGGAAAACCCAAGTCACAATTCAGATAAAAAAATTCTCTATTAAGACCATGTGCTTACTTGATAGTGGCGCAGATGTCAATGTCATAAGGGAAGGATTAATCCCGAGAAAATATTATCTCAAAACAAAAAATAAACTCAATCTAGCTACAGCTAATAAAAAACTCCTTATCAAATACAAATTAAATGATGTTTATGTCTATAAAAATGAAATACACATAATGACAAATTTCTTTCTAGGAAAGGATTCAAGCAATGATGTTATCTTTGGAAATCCTTTTCTACAAATGTTACAGCCTTTTCAAATTGATTCTACAGGCCTTAAAACTGTCATAAATAATAAAGAATTAATTTTTGAATTTGTATAATTAAATCCAGTCTCAAATAAAATCAATCATCCCTCTGATGACTTCATTTCAAATATTGCCATGTAATCCAGATTTCAGTTTTAAGTTCACATTCTTCTCCAAGGTTCCTTTGTCATTATGGCATCAAGTTCTAGCAAAAGCAAAGCCCCTCTTCTTGAATCCAGCTCTTCCTCCAGACCAATATCCTAACAAATGACCATTCATTTTTTCAATCCAGGAGTATCCATCACCTCTCAAGAACTTATCAATGCTCATTGGAGTGCTATCCTTTCCAACAAAAGAAAAAATATTAGAAAAACCTTATCCAAAATTGTAACCCATATCAATGATTTAGAAACCCAAATTCTGATGTGTCATAACATCCATCAAAGAGCACTGTTATCTACTTATGCTGATGAAAAAACGTCCAGAATCAACCTCCTGGAAAAGGTTAACACAACCCTTCCAGATGATCTTGCTGTAAGGATAAGAGAAAAAACTCTTTCTTGTCAGATCAAGGAGCGCTTAATGTTCAAAGCGCAATATATCAGCTGGGCAACTAGTTTTCCCAAGTTGTTCCTGCCATCACATGCAGTAGACATCTCTTATATCGAGCAAGGCCTAGTCCAAAGATTTTCTTTATCCAGAGATGATTTTGAATTAATACAGCAGCTCCCTGCAATTGTGCGCCATGCCCATCGCAGTCTTGGAGTCATAAAAAGATAGCTTCTTATCACAATTTCATCAAGTTTGGGAGAAAGATCTGAAATACAGTTTTATCAGCCTTATCAATTATGGAGCATCATGCAGTTTGACGAAGGAGATTTAATTCGCAAGAAATGCAGTTCTTCTTTACATGATCACGAACATCTTCTTTTTAATTATCCTCCTCAATGGTATGAATCTCATGAAGTTGCTACAGGAGCATATAGCCTAGAACGTCTCCAGCAATATGATCCAGCCTCTTATCAGTATCAAAGATTTCTCAATCTAAGAGGACATCTTGAATTTGCAAGCACATATCGATATGTTTGGTGTGACGGTCGGCGAGTAGTTTGCATTGCTGATGACCTTGCAGAACAAAATACAGTCATACAGCATCCTTCTAAATCTGGACATAATGAATTAAATCAAATCGTCAATGCCTATGAACATATTTCTTTTGACATTACTGAAAAGTCTCGTGAACCATTAATCTAGTTATTTCATGGGGAAATGCAAAATAATAACTGGACTAATGAAGATAAAGATGAAGATAAAGAGGATGAATAAATGAAAGAATCCGTGCCCGAATAAAGCTTTCGATATTGACACCTGTTATCCAGTGAAATAATGACTCCATCCTATTATGGCTAAGCTTATTAAGAAGCTTGTACTTTCTTCTTCCTCATAATCAAATTCCTTATCTTCCATGTCTATTAAAAATAGTGAAGAAATTAGCTATGATGATTTACATCAAGTTATTTGTGACTGGATAATTCTAACTGTTCAAAAACATGAAGTTTATAAAATGGGAAGTTTTCAATTAAAATCAAGTTATAAAATAAAAACTATTGAACGAACTGAATCCATTACTAGCAATATTCAGCATCTTTCTTTAATTAAGCCCCAAGAAATACAAGAATATGCTAAAACATATAATTATATCCATTTTGGCTTGGTGCAAGTTGCTCTAAAGCCTCTAATATGACTTGGACTGAGAACAGAAGCTCTCATGTATGTCCAAGATACAAGACATAAAAAATTCAGTGATTCATTAATAGGAATGGTTGAATCAAGTTTGGCTAATGGCCCTACTTTCTTCAACTGTTTTCCCAATTTCTCTGTTTCTCTTACAGATCCAGGTGCACATGAAGCCCTCACTTTAGCCATCCAGACAAAAGGTTTTGATATGAATCCTCATGATCAAAATCTCGCCTTCGTTTATAGAGTTTATTATAAACTTATGAATTCAGTTGTTCCAGGCATAGCCTATTCAAATCAAGCAAAAGGTATGACTACCTTATTCCAAACCAATTTAAAAAATAAAGTTAATATTCCTAAACTCATCCAATGGAATGATATTAATTTATCCGGTAAATGGCTTTTAAAAAAATGCTCAACCAGAAAAACCTAAAGAAAATCAAGACATTGAAAACATAATTGAACATGAAGATGGAAGCGTTGAAATAAATTTCCAAACAGATTTTCGAAATACAACTCCTACCGTTTATCAACCCTCTAAAAAGTCTTATTTTGATCCTCCCTCTGTTGTAGGAGCTTCCATACAGGAACCACTTCATATAAATTTGAGGCCTACAGGACTTGTTTATCCTTCTTATCAAGCTTCTCCATCTCATACATACAATCCCTCAGAAGCTGATTTCAATATAAATGTTATTGAAAGTTTTGAAATTGATAAAGAAATGTTAAAAAAGAATTTAGCCGCTCATCCTTTGACAAAAGCTTTCTTTAAAAATATTTCTCCAGAACATAAAGACTTCTTAAAAGAAAAGTGGTATAAATATATGTGTGATAATGAATAAACATTTATTTCTTTGATTGGCTTAAATTAGCCATGAAGGAAAGATATAATATTGAAGATTTATCCATAAATATGATAACAAAATTAAGTTTATCATGGATTATAGCTTCAACCAGTTCTTCTGCCCAAAGAACTGAAGAATCTATACATCCACCCCTACATCAAATTATTTATAAAGACACCTCAGTCGTGCCCATAAAAGATGTTGCAAAAATCGAAGGAGATAAAGGAAAATCTGACTTTGTTTACAAATCATACTTATGTCATGTTCTAGAACAAAATAATTATACAAATATCAACCTTCATACTATTGGTCAACAAACCAATAGAATTGAAGATAAAGTAGAATCTATTATCAAAATCCATGAAGCATCCTCTTCTCAAAAAGTAATTAAGACATAAACTTTAGGTTTTCAGGGTGAAATCCTAAGGGATATAAAGTTAGAAAAGAAACCTTTAAAATTTTTTGATGAACTCATTAATCAATTATCACACAGTTTTACTAACATAAAACTTCAAGAAAATGAAGATCAAAAAGCTGAAAAATCTATAAATGTTTTAGGCTCAACTTCTAAAAACTCTAATTCTGGCTCCGATTCCAAAGCCATAGATTTCGAAGAAAATTCTCAAGAGGAACATCAAGATGATCAAAACCATTAAGAATCCCTTCAACTCAATAAAATATTTAAAAGACAAAAACCAATTGTTACTACAACTAAAGCAAGAAATTATTATCCACGACCGACTCCAGTTGATCTTCAATTCGAAGAACAAGCTACTTTAAATGGTTTTAAATTTGAAAGCTCATCAATATATGAATGGAGTGTGGACGGATTATCTGAATATCAAATCATCCAAGTATGCCAGCAAATGATGATATATGCTTCTACTATCATAACTGCCGGTAATGATCACAAACATGCAGCAAATGCAGTTGTCCTTGGATTTACTGGACAATTAAATGGTTGGTGGGAAAAATATTTATCAGATATAGAACGACAAGCTATTCTAAATGCCGTAAAAAGAGATCCATCCGGGAACCCTATCATTACCCCCCAAGGACAAATGATCTCTGATTCCATTTATATGCTTATCAGCAATATAATTAAACATTTTGTTGGAAATTATATGAATGTAGAAGAAAAAGTAAAAACTCAATTAATTAATTTATCATGTCCCACATTATCTGATTTTCGTTGGTATAAAGATGTTTTCTTATCAAAACTTTATACAATTGATTCAAGCAATTCCAAATTCTGGAAAGAAAATTTTATATCAGGTCTTCCTAAACTTTTTACATAAAAGGTTAGAGAAGAATTAATATTCAAAAATTATGGAAATTTGAATTATGCTATGTATACATATGGAGATTTAATCCAAAAAATTAATAAAGTTGGATTTTTATTGTGTAATGAAATCAAACTCAAACGGCAAATTGAAAATCAAAAAAGTATCAGCAAATATGAACTTGGAGACTTTTGTTATCAATTTGGCATGGAGCCATTAATTAGTCTTTCGAGCCAAAAGAAAAAGAACAATTTAAAAAGAAATTACCAACAAAGAAAATCTAAACAATTTGCAACACCACGATATTATATGCCCTCACGAAGATATCATAAAAAATCCTTTCATCGCAATCCTTATAAAGAAACAAACAAATCTTTTATAAAAGAAAAACCATCTTCTTCTTACCATAAACAAAAACAAAAAGAAATACAGTGCTATAATTGCAAAGAAAAAGGCCATATAGCCCCTGATTGCCCACAATTAAAGGTTAAAACCGAAAAGGAATTAAAAACTATTTTAAAGGGATCCTCAGTAACATCAGATACAGACAATTCTTCTGATAAATGTCATTGCAAAATATTTGATAGTGAAATTCAGTATGAATCCGCTTTTTCTTCTTTATCCGTAAACATGCTCTCTGCTCCTGAAGAATTGGTACTAGAAATGTTTAAAGATCTTAAAGATGAAAAATTAAAAAATAAATATTTCAAAAAAATCTAGACTATAAACAAAGGCAATAAAAAAAGGAAAAGCTACTATACATGCTTTACCTGAACAATTTAGTATTAAAACTGTTTTAGACAGATTAAGAGAACAAAATCTTCCTCCTCACCTAACAATTCCAGACCTTCATAAAGAAATTAATAATCAAAGGCAAGAAATAAATTTCTTAAAACAAAACTTAATTGAACTTCAAGACCTCAAACAAAGAGTTGAGAATCTTGAATTTCACATACTAAAAACTTATCAAGAAAATAATGGAAAAATTGAAAATGACAAAGACTATAATGATATTGAAAATCAAGAAAACTTTGATGACAGTTTAAAAATTTTCAAAAATTCTTTATCCAGAAATCCATTTCAAAAATGGAAAACCCAAGTCATAATTCAGATCAAAAAATTCTCTATTAAGACCCTGTGCTTACTTGATAGTGGTGCAGATGTCAATGTCATAAGGGAAGGATTAATCCCGAGAAAATATTATCTCAAAACAAAAAATAAACTCAATCTAGCTATGGCTAATAAAAAACTCCTTATCAAATACAAATTAAATGATGTTTATGTCTGTAAAAACGAAATACACATAAAGACAAATTTCTTTCTAGGAAAGGATTTAAACAATGATGTTATCCTTCAAAATCCTTTTCTACAAATGTTACAGCCATTTCAAATTGATTCTTCCGACCGTAAAACTGTCATAAATAATAAAGAATTAATTTTTGAATTTGAATAATTAAATCCAGTCTCAAATAAAATCAATCATCCCTTTGATGACTTCATTTCAAATATTGCCATGTAATCCAGATTTTAGTTTTAAGTTCACATTCTTCTCCAGGGTTCCTTTGTCATTATGGCATCAAGTTCTAGCAAAAGCAAAGCCCCTCTTCTTGAATCCAGCTCTTCTTCCAGACCAACATCCTAACAAATGACCATTCCTTTTTTTAATCCAGGAGTATCCATCACCTCTCAAGAACTTATCAATGCTCATTGGAGTGCTATCCTTTCCAACAAAAGAAAAAATACTAGAAAAACCATATCCAAAATTGTAACCCATATCAAGGATTTAGAAATCTAAATTCTGATGTGTCATAACATTCATCAAAGAGCACTGTTATCTACTTATGCTGATGAAAAAACATCCAGAATCAACCTCCTGGAAAAGGTTAACACAACCCTTCCAGATGATCTTGCTGCAAGGATAAAAGAAAAAACTCTTTCTTGTCAGATCAAGGAGCGCTTAATGTTCAAAGCGCAATATATCAGCTGGGTAACTGGTTTTCCCAAGTTGTTCCTGCCATCACATGCAGTAGACATCTCTTATATCGAGCAAGGCCTAGTCCAAAGATTTTCTTTATCCAGAGATGATTTTGAATTAATACAGTAGCTCCCTGCAATTGTGGACCATACCCTTCGCAGTCTTGGAGTCATAAACAGACAGCTTCTTATCACAATTTCATCAAGTTTGGGAGAAAGATCTGAAATATGGTTTTATCAGCCTTTGTGTCATCAAGTCCACTTGTAATCAGTTTTTACTGCTATCAACAAAGTAGCTTTGTGAGTATTTCTTCACTTATCTCTATTATGTTGTGCTTTAGTGTTGTTGTTTAAGGAATTGCTGATTCAGAAGTAAGAGAGTCAAAAGTCTTAATACTTAGTTGTGTGTTTGTTATTATTGAGAAATTTTAATCATATTCCGCCCGGAGCATAGAGGTAGCCAATGTTATCGCCGTTGTTAAGCCGTGTGAAGGCGTTTTAAGGCGTTTTGTTGGTGTGTAAATCCTCAAAGCGTTAGATACACGTGCTGGATTTCGTTAAAATAATTCCGTAATACAAATTATGGCTAAGTTTATTAAGAAGCTTGTACTTTCTTCTTCCTCATCATCAAATTCCTTATCTTCCATGTCTATTAAAAATAGTGAAGAAATTAGCTATGATGATTTAGATCAAGTTATTTGTAACTGGATAATTCCAACTGTTCAAAAACAAGAAGTTTATAAAATGGGAAGTTTTCAATTAAAATCAAGTTATAAAATTAAAACAATTGAACGAACTGAATCCATTACTAGCCATATTCAGCATCTTTCTTTAATTAAGCCCCAAGAAATACAAGAATATGCTAAAACATATAATTATATCCATTTTGGCTTGGTGCAAGTTGCTCTAAAGCCTCTAACAAGACTTGAACTGAGAACAGAAGCTCTCATGTATGTTCAAGATACAAGACATAAAAAATTCAGTGATTCATTAATAAGAATGGTTGAATCAAGTTTGGCTAATGGCCCTACTTTCGTCAAAAGTTTTCCCAATTTCTCTATTTCTCTTACAGATCCAGGTGCACATGAAGCCCTCACTTTAGCCATCCAGACAAAAGGTTTTGATATGAATCCTCATAATCAAAATCTCACCCTCATTTATAGAGTTTATTATAAACTTATGAATTCAGTTGTTCCAGGCATAGCCTATTCAAATCAAGCAAAAGGTATGACTACCTTATTCCAAACCAATTTAAAAAATAAAGTTAATATTCCCAAACTCATCCAATGGAATGATATTAATTTATCCGGTAAATGGCTTTTAGAAAATGCTCAACCAGAAAAACCTAAAGAAAATCAAGACATTGAAAACATAATTGAACATGAAGATAGCAGTGTTGAAATAAATTACCAAACAGATTATAGAAATACAACTCCTACAGTTTATCAACCCTCTAAAAAGTCTTATTCTGATCCTCCTTCTATTGTATGAGCTTCCATACAGGAACCACCTCATATAAATTTGAGGCCTATAGGACTTGTTTATCCTTTTTATCAAACTTTTCCATCTCATACATACAATCCCTCAGAAGCTGATTTCAATATAAATGTTATTGAAAGTTTTGAAATTGATAAAGAAATGTTAAAAAAGAATTTAGCCGCTCATCCTTTGACAAAAGCTTTCTTTAAAAATATTTCTCCAGAACATAAAGACTTCATAAAAGAAAAGTGGTATAAATATATGTGTGATAATGAAATAAACATTTATTTCTTCGATTGGGTTAAATTAGCCATGAAGAAAAGATATAATATTGAAGATTTATCCATAAATATGATAACAAAATTAAGTTCATCATGGATTATAGCTTCAACCAGTTCTTCTCCCCAAAGAACTGAAGAATCTATACATCCACACCTACATCAAATTATTTATAGACACCTCAGCCTTACCATAAAAGATGTTGCAAAAATCCAAGGAGATAAAGGAAAATCTGACTTTGTTTACAAATCAGACTTATATCTTGTTCTAGAACAAAATAATTATGCAAATATCAACCTTCATACTATTGGTCAACAAACCAATAGAATTGAAGATAAAGTAGAATCAGTTTTGATTATCAATAATGTTGCTTTGTGAGTATTTCTTCACTTATTTTGGTTATTTTGGGGTTTATTGTCATTGTTTAAGGAATTGCTGATTCAAAAGTAAGAGAGTCAAATGTCTTAATACTTAGTTGTGTGTTTGTTATTATTGAGAAATTTTAATCATATTCCGCCCGGAGCACAGAGGTAGTCATTGTTATCGCCGTTGTTAAGCCGTGTGAAGGCGTTTTAAGGCGTGTTGTTGGTGTGTAAATCCTCAAAGCGTGAGATACTCGTGGTGGATTTGGTTAATATAACTCGGTAATACAAATTATGGCTAAGCTTATTAAGAAGCTTGTACTTTCTTCTTCCTCATCATCAAATTCTTTATCTTCCATGTCTACTAAAAATAGTGAAGAAATTAGCTATGATGATTTAGATCAAGTTATTTGTGACTGGACAATTCCAATTGTTCAAAAACATGACGTTTATAAAATGGGAAGTTTTCAATTAAAATCAAGTTATAAAATTAAAACTATTGAACGAACTGAATCCATTACTAGCAATATTCAGCATCTTTCTTTAATTAAGCCCCAAGAAATACAAGAATATGCTAAAACATATAATTATATCCATTCTGGCTTGGTGCAAATTGCTCTAAAGCCTCTAACAAGACTTGGACTGAGAACAGAAGCTCTCATGTATGTTCAAGATACAAGACATAAAAAATTCAGTGATTCATTAATAGGAATGGTTGAATCAAGTTTGGCTAATGGCCCTACTTTCTTCAACTGTTTTCCCTATTTCTCTTATAGATCCAAGTGCACATGAAGCCCTCACTTTAGCCATCCAGACAAAAGGTTTTGATATGAATCCTCATAATCAAAATCTTGCCCTCGTTTATAGAGTTTATTATAAACTTATGAATTCAGTTGTTCCAGGCATAGCCTATTCAAATCAAGCAAAAGGTATGACTACCTTATTCCAAACCAATTTAAAAAATAAAGTTAATATTCCTAAACTCATCCAATGGAATGATATTAATTTATCCGGTAAATGGCTTTTAAAAAAATGCTCAACCAGAAAAACCTAAAGAAAACCAAGACATTGAAAACATAATTGAACATGAAGATAGCAGTGTTGAAATAAATTACCAAACAGATTATAGAAATACAACTCCTACAGTTTATCAACCCTCTAAAAAGTCTTATTCTGATCCTCCTTCTATTGTATGAGCTTCCATACAGGAACCACCTCATATAAATTTGAGGCCTATAGGACTTGTTTATCCTTTTTATCAAACTTTTCCATCTCATACATACAATCCCTCAGAAGCTGATTTCAATATAAGTGTTATTGAAAGTTTTGAAATTGATAAAGAAATGTTAAAAAAGAATTTAGCCGCTCATCCTTTGACAAAAGCTTTCTTTAAAAATATTTCTCCAGAACATAAAGACTTCATAAAAGAAAAGTGGTATAAATATATGTGTGATAATGAAATAAACATTTATTTCTTCGATTGGGTTAAATTAGCCATGAAGAAAAGATATAATATTGAAGATTTATCCATAAATATGATAACAAAATTAAGTTCATCATGGATTATAGCTTCAACCAGTTCTTCTCCCCAAAGAACTGAAGAATCTATACATCCACACCTACATCAAATTATTTATAGACACCTCAGCCTTACCATAAAAGATGTTGCAAAAATCCAAGGAGATAAAGGAAAATCTGACTTTGTTTACAAATCAGACTTATATCTTGTTCTAGAACAAAATAATTATGCAAATATCAACCTTCATACTATTGGTCAACAAACCAATAGAATTGAAGATAAAGTAGAATCAGTTTTGATTATCAATAAGGTTGCTTTGTGAGTATTTCTTCACTTATTTTGGTTATTTTGGGGTTTATTGTCATTGTTTAAGGAATTGCTGATTCAAAAGAAACAGAGTCGAAAGTCTTAATACTTAGTTGTGTGTCTGTTATTATTGAGAAATTTTAATCATATTCCGCCCGGAGCACAGAGGTAGTCATTGTTATCGCCGTTGTTAAGCCGTGTGAAGGCGTTTTAAGGCATGTTGTTGGTGTGTAAATCCTCAAAGCGTGAGATACTCGTGGTGGATTTGGTTAAAATAACTCGGTAATACAAATTATGGCTAAGCTTATTAAGAAGCTTGTACTTTCTTCTTCCTCATCATCAAATTCTTTATCTTCCATGTCTACTAAAAATAGTGAAGAAATTAGCTATGATGATTTAGATCAAGTTATTTGTGACTGGACAATTCCAATTGTTCAAAAACATGACGTTTATAAAATGGGAAGTTTTCAATTAAAATCAAGTTATAAAATTAAAACTATTGAACGAACTGAATCCATTACTAGCAATATTCAGCATCTTTCTTTAATTAAGCCCCAAGAAATATAAGAATATGCTAAAACATATAATTATATCCATTCTGGCTTGGTGCAAATTGCTCTAAAGCCTCTAACAAGACTTGGACTGAGAACAGAAGCTCTCATGTATGTTCAAGATACAAGACATAAAAAATTCAGTGATTCATTAATAGGAATGGTTGAATCAAGTTTGGCTAATGGCCCTACTTTCTTCAACTGTTTTCCCTATTTCTCTTATAGATCCAAGTGCACATGAAGCCCTCACTTTAGCCATCCAGACAAAAGGTTTTGATATGAATCCTCATAATCAAAATCTTGCCCTCGTTTATAGAGTTTATTATAAACTTATGAATTCAGTTGTTCCAGGCATAGCCTATTCAAATCAAGCAAAAGGTATGACTACCTTATTCCAAACCAATTTAAAAAATAAAGTTAATATTCCTAAACTCATCCAATGGAATGATATTAATTTATCCGGTAAATGGCTTTTAAAAAAATGCTCAACCAGAAAAACCTAAAGAAAATCAAGACATTGAAAACATAATTGAACATGAAGATAGCAGTGTTGAAATAAATTACCAAACAGATTATAGAAATACAACTCCTACAGTTTATCAACCCTCTAAAAAGTCTTATTCTGATCCTCCTTCTATTGTATGAGCTTCCATACAGGAACCACCTCATATAAATTTGAGGCCTATAGGACTTGTTTATCCTTTTTATCAAACTTTTCCATCTCATACATACAATCCCTCAGAAGCTGATTTCAATATAAGTGTTATTGAAAGTTTTGAAATTGATAAAGAAATGTTAAAAAAGAATTTAGCCGCTCATCCTTTGACAAAAGCTTTCTTTAAAAATATTTCTCCAGAACATAAAGACTTCATAAAAGAAAAGTGGTATAAATATATGTGTGATAATGAAATAAACATTTATTTCTTCGATTGGGTTAAATTAGCCATGAAGAAAAGATATAATATTGAAGATTTATCCATAAATATGATAACAAAATTAAGTTCATCATGGATTATAGCTTCAACCAGTTCTTCTCCCCAAAGAACTGAAGAATCTATACATCCACACCTACATCAAATTATTTATAGACACCTCAGCCTTACCATAAAAGATGTTGCAAAAATCCAAGGAGATAAAGGAAAATCTGACTTTGTTTACAAATCAGACTTATATCTTGTTCTAGAACAAAATAATTATGCAAATATCAACCTTCATACTATTGGTCAACAAACCAATAGAATTGAAGATAAAGTAGAATCAGTTTTGATTATCAATAAGGTTGCTTTGTGAGTATTTCTTCACTTATTTTGGTTATTTTGGGGTTTATTGTCATTGTTTAAGGAATTGCTGATTCAAAAGTAAGAGAGTCGAAAGTCTTAATACTTAGTTGTGTGTCTGTTATTATTGAGAAATTTTAATCATATTCCGCCCGGAGCACAGAGGTAGTCATTGTTATCGCCGTTGTTAAGCCGTGTGAAGGCGTTTTAAGGCATGTTGTTGGTGTGTAAATCCTCAAAGCGTGAGATACTCGTGGTGGATTTGGTTAAAATAACTCGGTAATACAAATTATGGCTAAGCTTATTAAGAAGCTTGTACTTTCTTCTTCCTCATCATCAAATTCTTTATCTTCCATGTCTACTAAAAATAGTGAAGAAATTAGCTATGATGATTTAGATCAAGTTATTTGTGACTGGACAATTCCAATTGTTCAAAAACATGACGTTTATAAAATGGGAAGTTTTCAATTAAAATCAAGTTATAAAATTAAAACTATTGAACGAACTGAATCCATTACTAGCAATATTCAGCATCTTTCTTTAATTAAGCCCCAAGAAATACAAGAATATGCTAAAACATATAATTATATCCATTCTGGCTTGGTGCAAATTGCTCTAAAGCCTCTAACAAGACTTGGACTGAGAATAGAAGCTCTCATGTATGTTCAAGATACAAGACATAAAAAATTCAGTGATTCATTAATAGGAATGGTTGAATCAAGTTTGGCTAATGGCCCTACTTTCTTCAACTGTTTTCCCTATTTCTCTTATAGATCCAAGTGCACATGAAGCCCTCACTTTAGCCATCCAGACAAAAGGTTTTGATATGAATCCTCATAATCAAAATCTTGCCCTCGTTTATAGAGTTTATTATAAACTTATGAATTCAGTTGTTCCAGGCATAGCCTATTCAAATCAAGCAAAAGGTATGACTACCTTATTCCAAACCAATTTAAAAAATAAAGTTAATATTCCTAAACTCATCCAATGGAATGATATTAATTTATCCGGTAAATGGCTTTTAAAAAAATGCTCAACCAGAAAAACCTAAAGAAAATCAAGACATTGAAAACATAATTGAACATGAAGATAGCAGTGTTGAAATAAATTACCAAACAGATTATAGAAATACAACTCCTACAGTTTATCAACCCTCTAAAAAGTCTTATTCTGATCCTCCTTCTATTGTATGAGCTTCCATACAGGAACCACCTCATATAAATTTGAGGCCTATAGGACTTGTTTATCCTTTTTATCAAACTTTTCCATCTCATACATACAATCCCTCAGAAGCTGATTTCAATATAAGTGTTATTGAAAGTTTTGAAATTGATAAAGAAATGTTAAAAAAGAATTTAGCCGCTCATCCTTTGACAAAAGCTTTCTTTAAAAATATTTCTCCAGAACATAAAGACTTCATAAAAGAAAAGTGGTATAAATATATGTGTGATAATGAAATAAACATTTATTTCTTCGATTGGGTTAAATTAGCCATGAAGAAAAGATATAATATTGAAGATTTATCCATAAATATGATAACAAAATTAAGTTCATCATGGATTATAGCTTCAACCAGTTCTTCTCCCCAAAGAACTGAAGAATCTATACATCCACACCTACATCAAATTATTTATAGACACCTCAGCCTTACCATAAAAGATGTTGCAAAAATCCAAGGAGATAAAGGAAAATCTGACTTTGTTTACAAATCAGACTTATATCTTGTTCTAGAATAAAATAATTATGCAAATATCAACCTTCATACTATTGGTCAACAAACTAATAGAATTGAAGATAAAGTAGAATCAGTTTTGATTATCAATAAGGTTGCTTTGTGAGTATTTCTTCACTTATTTTGGTTATTTTGGGGTTTATTGTCGTTGTTTAAGGAATTGCTGATTCAAAAGTAAGAGAGTCAAAAGTCTTAATACTTAGTTGTGTGTTTGTTATTATTGAGAAATTTTAATCATATTCCGCCCGGAGCGCAGAGGTAGTCATTGTTATCGCCGTTGTTAAGCCGTGTGAAGGCGTTTTAAGGCGTGTTGTTGGTGTGTAAATCCTCAAAGTGTGAGATACGCGTGGTGGATTTGGTTAAAATAACTCGGTAATACAAATTATGGCTAAGCTTATTAAGAAGCTTGTACTTTCTTCTTCCTCATTATCAAAATCCTTATCTTCCATGTCTATTAAAAATAGTGAAGAAATTAGCTATGATGATTTAGATCAAGTTATTTGTGACTGGATAATTCTAACTGTTCAAAAACAAGAAGTTTATAAAATGGGAAGTTTTCAATTAAAATCAAATTATAAAATAAAAACTATTGAACGAACTGAATCCATTACTAGCCATATTCAGCATTTTTCTTTAATTAAGCCCCAAGAAATACAAGAATATGCTAAAACATATAATTATATCTATTTTGGCTTGGTGCAAGTTGCTCTAAAGCCTCTAACAAGACTTGGACTAAGAACAGAAGCTCTCATGTATGTTCAAGATAGAAGACATAAAAAATTCAGTGATTCATTAATAGGAATGGTTGAATCAAGTTTGGCTAATGGCCCTACTTTCTTCAACTATTTTCCCAATTTCTCTATTTCTCTTACAGATCCAGGTGCACATGAAGCCTTCAGTTTAGCCATCCAGACAAAAGGTTTTGATATGAATCCTCATAATCAAAATCTCGCCATCGTTTATAGAGTTTATTATAAAACCGAAAAGGAATTTAAAACTATTGCCCACAGTGGTATGAATCTCATGAAGTTGCTACAAGGGAATATAGCTTAGAACGTCTCCAGTATTATGATCCAGCCTCTGATCAATGTCAAAGATTTCCCAATTTAAGAGGACATCTTGAATTTACAAACACATACAGATATGTTTGGTGTGACGGTTGGCGAGTAGTCTGTATTGATGACAACCTTGCAGAACAAACTACAGTTATACAGCATCCTTCTAAATCTGGACATCATGTATTAAATCAAATTCTCAGTGCCTATGAAGATATTTAGTTTGATATTCTAGAAACCACTCGTGAAGAATTAATCCAGTTATTCTATGGTGAAATGAGGAATAATAACTGGAATTCTGAAGCCTCAATTGAAGTAGAATAAAGCCGCATCCATATTATCAAGCCACTCAATTTTTCACAAAGTATCTTCTACAGACTAAATTGAGCTTGTTTATCAGCACTATTCCCCACGTTGAAAGCATCGGAAGCATCATCGATTTCCATAAAGACTATGCATGACACCAGTCTCCATAAAAACTATGCATGACATCATCCAAGTACAGCAGCAACCACGTGCTTCCTTTAGTTCTTATCGGCAACATCAAGCCTCTTTGAATTAAAAATCAAGAAAAAGGTACATCCAAAGTCAACAGTTGCGGCTTGCTCTATGAAGTTATCCACCTATGCAATGAAAAAGTTAACAATTGCGGCTTGCTCTATGAAATGATCCGACAACCATAGCCACTATTGGTACTAACATGCATATCCATAACTGTACGGAAACATAACACGTATACCGTCATGCCAAACATATGGAATCTAGCAATAATACCACCTGCAGCAGTTTACCAGCCCACAGTAAATGAAATGTATACACAGATGAAATTATGTTATAATGAAATGTAAATTCAGTTTGTAATTACTATAAATAGGCACATCCGGCTATCTGTAAAGCCAACAGTTGGAAACCAGTCCTATCAAAAAATCCAGCCATCTCTTCCCAAACACCCTCCACCCTTCCGTCCCATTTTGGTATCAGAGCCAAGTTGGCCCTCAGGAGTGTGTCATCAAGTCCACTTGTAATCAGTTTTGATTATCAATAAAGTTACTTTGTGAGTATTTCTTCACTTCATTTTGATTATGTTGTGTTTTATTGTTGTTGTTTAAGGAATTGTTGACTCAGAAGTAAGAGAGTCAAAAGTCTTAATACTTAGTTGTGTGTTTGTTATTATTGCGAAATTTTAATCATATTCTGCCCGGAGCGTAAAGGTAGCCATTGTTATCGCCGTTGTTAAGCCGTGTGAAGGCGTTTTGAGGCGTGTTGTTAGTGTGTAAATCCTCAAAGCATTAGATACTCGTGGTGGATTTGGTTAAAATAACTCGGTAATACAAATTATGGTAAGCTTATTAAGAAGCTTGTACTTTCCTCTTCCTCATCATCAAATTCCTTATCTTCCATGTCTATTAAAAATAGTGAAGAAATTAGCTATGATGATTTAGATCAAATTATTTATGACTGGACAATTCCAACTGTTCAAAAACATGAAGTTTATAAAATGGGAAGTTTTCAATTAAAATCAAATTATAAAATAAAAACTATTGAACGAACTGAATCCATTACTAGCAATATTCAGCATCTTTCTTTAATTAAGCCACAAGAAATACAAGAATATGCTAAAACATATAATTATATCCATTTTGGCTTAGTGCAAGTTGCTCTAAAGCCTCTAATATGACTTGGACTGAGAACAGAAGCTCTCATGTATGTCCAAGATACAAGACATAAAAAATTCAGTGATTCATTAATAGGAATGGTTGAATCAAGTTTGGCTAATGGCCCTACTCTCTTCAACTGTTTTCCAAATTTTTCTATTTCTCTTATAGATCCAGGTGCACATGAAGCCCTCACTTTAGCTATCCAGACAAAAGGTTTTGATATGAATCCTCATAATCAAAATCTCGCCCTCGTTTATAGAGTTTATTATAAACTTATGAATTCAGTAGTCCCAGGCATAGCTTATTCTAATCAAGCCAGAGGTATGACTACCTTATTCCAAACCAATTTAAAAAATAAAGTCACTATTCCTAAACTTATCCAATGGAATGATATTAATTTATCCGGTAAATGGCTTTTAGAAGATGCTCAACTAGAAAAACCTAAAGAAAATCAAGATATTGAAAACATAATTGAACATGAAGATGGAAGTGTTGAAATAAATTTCCAAACAGGTTTTAGAAATACAACTCCTACAGTTTATCAACCCTCTAAAAAGTTTCACTCTCATCCTCCTTCTGTTGTAGGATCTTCTTTCATACAGGAACCACCTCATGTAAATTTGAGGCCTATAGGACTTGTTTATCCTTCTTATCAAGCTTCTCCATCTCATACATAAAATCCCTCAGAAGCTGATTTCAATATAAATGTTATTGAAAGGTTTGAAATTGATAAAGAAATGTTAAAAAAGAATTTAGCTGCTCATCCTTTGACAAAAGCTTTCTTTAAACATATTTCTACAGAACATAAAGACATTTCTTAAAAGAAAAGTGGTATAAATATATGTGTGATAATGAAATAAATATTTATTTCTTTGATTGGCTTAAACTAGCCATGAAGAAAAGATATAATATTGAAGACTTATCCATAAATATGATAAAAAAAATTAAGTTCATCATGGATTATCGCTTCCACCAGTTCTTCTCCCCAAAGAATTGAAGAATCTATCCATCCTCCTTTGCATCAAATTATTTATAAAGACACCTCAGCCATACCCATAAAAGATGTTGCAAAAATCCAAGGAGATAAAGGAAAATCTGACTTTGTTTACAAATCAGATTTATGTCATATTGTAGAACAAAATAATCATACAAATATCAACCTTCATACTATTGGCCAACAAACCAGTAGAATTGAAGATAAAGTAGAAAGTATTTTCAAATTCCATGAAGCATCCTCTTCTCAAAAAGTAATTAAGACACAAACTTTAGGTTTTCAGGGTGAAATCGTAAGGGATATAAAGTTAGAAAAGAAACCTTTAAAATTTTCTGATGAACTCATTAATCAATTATCACACAGCTTTACCAACATATAACTTCAAGAAAATAAAGAGAAAAAAGCTGAAAAATCTATAAATGTTTTAGGCTCAACTTCAAAAAATTCTAATTCTGGCTCCGATTCCGAAGCCATAGATTCTGAAAAAAATTCGCAAGAAGAACATCAAGATGATCAAAACCATCAAGACTCTCTACAACTCAATAAAATATTTAAAAGACAAAAACCAATTGTTACTACAGCTAAAACAAGAAATTATTATCCACGACCGACTCCAGTTGATCTTCAATTCGAAGAACAAGCTACATTAAATGGTCTTAAATTTGAAAGCTCATCAATATATGAATGGAGTGTAGACGGATTATTTGAATATCAAATCATCCAATTATGCCAGCAGATGATGATATATGCTTCTACAATCATAGCTGCCAGTAATGATCACAAACATGCAGCAAATGCAGTTGTCCTTGGATTTACGGGACAATTAAATGGTTGGTGGGAAAAATATTTATCAAATATAGAAAGACAAGCTATTCTAAATGCAGTAAAAAGAGATCCATCCGGAAATCCTATCATTACTCCTCAAGGACAAATGATCCCTGATTCCGTCTATATGCTTATTAGTAATATAATTAAACATTTTGTTGGAAATTATATGAATGTAGAAGAAAAATTAAAAACTCAATTAATTAATTTATCCTGCCCAACATTATCTGATTTTTGTTGGTATAAAGATGTTTTCTTATCAAAACTTTATACAATTGATTCAAGCAATTCAGAATTTTGGAAAGAAAATTTATATCGGTCTTCCTAAACTTTTTGCAGAAAAAGTTAGAGAAGAATTAATATCCAAAAATTATGGAAATTTGAATTATGCTATGTATACATATGGAGATTTAATCCAAAAAATTAATAAAGTTGGATTTTCATTATGCAATGATATCAAACTCAAACGGTAAATTGAGAATAAAAAAAGTATCAGCAAATATGAACTTGGAGATTTTTGTTATCAATTTGGCATGGAACCTTTAATTAGTCTTTCCAGCCAAAAGAAAAAGAACACTTTAAAAAGAAATTACCAAAAAAGAAAATCTAAACAATTTGCAACACTACGATATTATCTACCTTCACGAAGATATCATAAAAAATCCTTTCATCGCAATCCTCATAAAGAAACAAATAAATCTTTTATAAAAGAAAAACCATCTTCTTCTAATCAGAAACAAAAAGAAATCTAGTGCTATAATTGCAAAGAAAAAGGCCATATAGCCCCTGATTGCCCACAATTAAAGGTTAAAACCGAAAAGGAATTAAAAACTATTTTAAAAGGATCCTTTTAAAATAGTTTTTAATTCTTTTCCAGTTTTAACCTTTAGTTGTGGGCAATCAGGGGCTATATGGCCTTTTTCTTTGCAATTATAGCACTGTATTTCTTTTTGTTTTTGTTTATGGTAAGAAGAAGATGGTTTTTCTTTTGTAAAAGATTTGTTTGTTTCTTTATATGGATTGTGATGAATGGATTTTTTATGATAGCTTCGTGAGGGCATATAATATCGTGGTGTTGCAAATTGTTTAGATTTTCTTTGTTGGTAATTTCTTTTTAAATTGTTCCTTTTCTTTTGGCTCGAAGGACTAATTAATGGCTCCATGCCAAATTGATAATAGAAATCACCAAGTTCATATTTATTTATTCTTTTTTTATTTTCAATTTGCCGTTTAAGTTTGATTGCATTACACAATGAAAATCCAACTTTATTAATTTTTTGGATTAAATATCCAAATGTATACATAGCATAATTCAAATTTCCATAATTTTCGGATATTAACTCTTCTCTAACCTTTTCTGCAAAAAAATTAGGAAGACCTAATATAAACTTTTCTTTCCAGAATTCTGAATTGCTTGAATCAATTGTATAAAGTTTTGATAAGAAAACGTTTTTATACCAACGAAAATCAGATAATGTTGGGCATGATAAATTAATTAATTGAGTTTTTAATTTTTCTTTAATCGAATTGAAGATCAACTGGAGTTGGTCGTGGATAATAATTTTTTGTTTTAGCTGTAGTAACAATTGGTTTTTGTCTTTTAAATATTTTATTGAGTTGAAGAGATTCTTGATGGTTTTGATCATCTTGATGTTCCTCTTAAGAATTTTCTTCAGAATCTATGGCTTCGGAATCGGAGCTAGAATTAGAGTTTTTAGAAGTTGCGCCTAAAACATTTATATATTTTTTCGCTTTTTGATCTTTATTTTCTTGAAGTTTTATGTTAGTAAAATTGTGTGATAGTTGATTAATGAGTTCATCAGAAAATTTTAAAGGGTTCTTTTCTAACTTTATATCCCTTAGGATTTCACCCTGAAAACCTAAAGTTTGTGTCTTAATTACTTTTTGAGAAGAGGATGCTTCATGGATTTTGAAAATAGTTTCTACTTTATCTTCAATTCTATTGGTTTGTTGGCCAATAGTATGAAGGTTGATATTTGTATAATTATTTTGTTCTAAAACATGACATAAGTCTGATTTCTAAACAAAGTCAGATTTACCTTTATCTCCTTGGATTTTTGCCATATCTTTTATGGGTACGGCTAAAGTATCTTTATAAATGATTTGATGTAGAGGAGGATGTATAGATTCTTTAGTTCTTTGGGGAGAAGAACTGGTTGAAGCTATAATCCTTGATGAACTTAATTTTGTTATCATATTAATGGATAAATCTTCAATATTATACCTTTTCTTCATGGCTAATTTAAGCCAATCAAATAAATAATTGTTTCTTTCATTATCATACATATATTTGTACTATTTTTCTTTTAAGAAGTCTTTATGCTCAGAAGAAATATGTTTAAAGAAAGATTTTGTCAAAGGATGAGCGGCTAAATTCTTGTTTAACATTTCTTTATCTACTTCAAAACTTTCGAGAACATTTATGTTAAAATTGGATTCTAAAGGATTGTATGTATGAGATGGAGAAGCTTGATAGGAAGGATAAACAAGTCTTGTAGGCCTTAAATCTATATGAGGTGGTTCCTGTATGGAAGAGCCTACAACAGAAGGAGGATGAGAATAAGACTTTTTAGAGGGTTGATAAACTGTAGGAGTTGTATTTCGAAAATCTATTTGGAAATTTATTTCAACACTTCCATCTTCATGTTCAATTATTGTTTCTATGTCTTGATTTTCTTTGGATTTTTCTGGTTGAGCATTTTCTAAAAGCCATTTTTCTGATAAATTGATATCATTCCACTATATGAGTTTGGGAATATTAACTTTATTTTTTAAATTGGTTTGGAATAAAGTAGTCATACCTTTAGCTTCATTTGAATAGGCTATGCCTGGGACCACTGAATTCATGAGCTTATAATAAACTCTATAAACAAGGGCGAGATTTTGATTATGAGGATTCATATCAAAACCTTTTGTCTAAATGGCTAAAGTGAGGGCTTCATGTGCACCTGGATCTGTAAGAGAAACAGAGAAATTGGGAGAACAGTTGAAGAAAGTAGGGCCATTAGCCAAACTTGATTCAACCATTCCTATTAATGAATCACTGAATTTTTTATGTCTTGTATCTTGAACAAACATGAGAGCTTCTGTTCTCAGTCCAAGTCTTGTTAGAGGCTTTAGAGCAACTTACACCAAGCCAAAATGGATATAATTATATGTTTTAGCATATTCTTCTATTTCTTGGGGCTTAATTAAAGAAAGATGCCGAATATTGCTAGTAATGGATTCAGTTCGTTCAATAGTTTTTATTTTATAACTTGATTTTAATTGAAAACTTCCCATTTTATAAACTTCATGTTTTTGAACAGTTGGAATTGTCCAGTCACAAATAACTTGATCTAAATCATCATAGCTAATTTCTTCACTATTTTTAATAGACATAAAAGATAAGGAATTTGATGATGAGGAAGAAGAAAGTACAAGCTTCTTAATAAGCTTAGCCATAATTTGTATTACCGAGTTATTTTAACCAAATCCACCACGAGTATCTAACACTTTGAGGATTTACACACCAACAACACGCCTTAAAATGCCTTCACACGGCTTAACAACGGCGATAACAATGGCTACCTCTGTGCTCCGGGCGGAATATGATTAAAATTTCTCAATAATAACAAACACACAACTAAGTATTAAGACTTTTGACTCTCTTACTTCTGAACCAGCAATTCCTTAAACAGCAACAGTAAAGCATAACCAAAAATAAGTGAAGAAATACTCACAAAGCAACTTTATTGATTATCAAAACTGATTACAAGTGGACTTGATGACACACTCCCGGGGGCCAGCTTGGCTCTGATACCAAAATGGGACGGAAGGGTGGAGGGTGTATGGGAAGAGATGGATGGACTAAATTTTTGGACTGGTTTCCAACTGTTGCCTTGACAAGCAGCTGGACATGTCTATTTATAGTATGTTCAAACTGAATTTACATTTCATTACAACATAATTTCGTCTGTGTATACATTTCATTCACTGTATGCTGGTAAGCTGCTGCATGTGGCTGGATTCCATGTGTCTGGATTGAATCATCAAGACGGCTTACGTGTTACGTTTCCGTACTAGTATGGATATACATGTTATCACATGTAGAGATCCAAACTTTTTTTTATTGGATAACCATTTTGATGCATAGTAGCAAGCCGCATTTGTTGACTTTTTCTTTTTCAAAGAACCTTTGAACCATGGTAAGCTTCTCATCTTCATGAATAGGGATGTCCTTGTTTTGTACTTTCTAGATAAAGACGCTTTATGCAATGGTGGTGATGGAAATTTAGATAAGTGTACCACGTGACTACGTGGTCTTTTTTTGGAAGCTTTGTGATAGGGATGGAGTCATTATTTCACTGGATAATAGGTGTCAATATCGAAAGCTTTATTCGGGCACGGATTCTTTCATTTATTCATCAGTCCAGTTATTATTTTGCATTTCTCCATGAAATAACTGGATTAATGCATGTGATGGCAGGAACAACTTGGGAAAACCAGTTGCCCAGCTGATATATTGCGCTTTGAACATTAAGCGCTCCTTGATTTGACAAGAAAGAGTTTTTTCTCTTATCCTTGCAGCAAGATCATCTGGAAGGGTTATGTTAACCTTTTCCAGGAGGTTGATTTTGGATGTTTTTTCATCAGCATAAGTAGATAACAGTGCTCTTTGATGGATGTTACGACACATTAGAATTTGGGTTTCTAAATCCTTGATATGGGTTATAATTTTGGATAAGGTTTTTCTAGTATTTTTTCGTTTATTGGAAAGGATAGCACTCCAATGGGCATTGATAAGTTCTTGAGAGGTGATGGATACTCCTGGATTGAAAAAAGGAATGGTCATTTGTTGGGATGTTGGTCTAGAGGAAGAGCTGGATTCAAGAAGAGGGGCTTTGCTTTTGCTAGAACTTAATGCCATAATGACAAAGGAACCCTGGACAAGAATGTGAACTTAAAACTGAAATCTGGATGACATGGCAATATTTGAAATGAAGTCATCAGAGGGTTGATTGATTTTATTTGAGACTGGATTTAATTATTCAAATTCAAAAATTAATTCTTTATTACTTATGACAGTTTTAAGGCCTGTAGAATCAATTTGAAAAGGCAGTGACATTTGTAGAAAAGGATTTCCAAGGATAATATCATTGTTTAAATCCTTTCCTAGAAAGAAATTTGTCTTTATGTATATTTCATTTTTACCGACATAAACATCATTTAATTTGTATTTGATCAGGAGTTTTTTATTAGCCGTGGCTAGATTAAGTTTATTTTTTGTTTTTAGATAATATTTTCTCGGGATTAATCCTTCCCTTATGACATTGACATCTGCACCACTATCAAGTAAGCATAGGGTCTTAATAGAGAATTGTTTTATCTGAATTGTAACTTAGGTTTTCCATTTTTGAAATGGATTTCTGGATAAAGAATTAATGAAAGTTTTTAAACTATCATCAAGGTTTTCTTGATTTTCAATGTCATTATCGTCTTTGTCATTTTCAAATTTTTCATTATTTTCTTGATGAGTTTTTAGTATGTGAAATTCAAGATTCTCAACTCTTTGTTTGAGGTCTTAAAGTTCAATTAAGTTTTGTTTTAAGAAATTTATTTCTTGCCTTTGATTATTAATTTCTTTATGCAGGTCTGGAATTGTTAGGTGAGGAGGAACATTTTGTTCCCTTAATCTGTTTAGAACAGTTTTAGTACTAAATTGTTCAGGGAAGTATGTAAGGTAGCTTTTCCTTTTTTTATTGCCTTTATTTATAGTCTGGATTTTTTCAAAATATTTATTTTTTAAGTCTTCATCTTTAAGATCTTTAAACATTTCTAATACCAATTCTTCTGGGGCAGAGAGCATGTTTAAAGATAAAGAAAAAGAAGACGCAGATTCAAACGGAATTTCACTATCAAATATTTTGCAATGACATGTATCAGAAGAATTGTCTGTATCTGATGTTACTGAGGATCCTTTTAAAATAGTTTTTAATTCCTTTTCAGTTTTAACCTTTAATTGTGGGCAATCAGGGGCTATATGGCCTTTTTCTTTGCAATTATAATACTGGATTTCTTTTTGTTTTTGTTTCTGATAAGAAGAAGATGGTTTTTCTTTTATAAAAGATTTGTTTGTTTCTTTATGAGGATTGCGATGAAGGGATTTTTTATGATATCTTTGTGAGGGCAGATAATATCGTGGTGTTGCAAATTGTTTAGATTTTCTTTTTTGGTAATTTCTTTCTAAAGTGTTCTTTTTCTTTTGGCTGGAAGGACTAATTAAAGGTTCCATGCCAAATTGATAACAAAAATCTCCAGGTTCATATTTGCTGATACTTTTTTGATTTTCAATTTGCCGTTTGAGTTTGATTTCATTACATAATGAAAATCCAACTTTATTAATTTTTTGGATTAAATCTCCATATGTATACATAGCATAATTCAAATTTCCATAATTTTCGGATATTAATTCTTCTCTAACTTTTTCTGCAAAAAGTTGAGGAAGACCTAATCTAAATTTTTCTTTCCAAAATTCTGAATTGCTTAAATCAATTGTATAAAGTTTTGATAAGAAAACATCTTTATACCAATGAAAATCAGATAATGTTGGGCAGGATAAATTAATTAATTGAGTTTTTAATTTTTCTTCTACATTCATATAATTTCCAACAGAATGTTTAATTATATTGCTAATAAGCATATAGACGGAATCAAGGATCATTTGTCCTTGAGGAGTAATAGGATTTCCGGATGGATCTCTTTTTACTACATTTAGAATAGCTTGTCTTTCTATATTTGATAAATATTTTTCCCACCAACCATTTAATTGTCCCGTAAATCCAAGGACAACTACATTTGCTGCATATTTGTGATCATTACCGGCAACTATGGTTGTAGAAGCATATATCATCATCTGCTGGCATAATTGGATGATTTGATATTCAGATAATCCGTCTACACTCCATTTATATATTGATGAGTTTTCTAATTTAAAACCATTTAATGTAGCTTGTTCTTCGAATTGAAAATCAACTGGAGTCGGTCGTGGATAATAATTTCTTGTTTTAGCTGTAGTAACAATTGGTTTTTGTCTTTTAAATATTTTATTGAGTTGTAGAGAGTCTTGATGGTTTTGATCATCTTGATGTTCTTCTTGCGAATTTTTTTCAGAATCTATGGCTTCGGAATCGGAGCCAGAATTAGAATTTTTGGAAGTTGAGCCTAAAACATTTATAGATTTTTTAGCTTTTTGATTTTTATTTTCTTGAAGTTTTATGTTGGTAAAATTGTGTGATAACTGATTAATGAGTTCATCAGAAAATTTTAAAGGTTTCTTTTCTAACTTTATATCCCTTAGGATTTCACCCTTAAAACCTAAAGTTTGTGTCTTAATTACTTTTTGAGAAGAGGATGCTTCATGGAATTTGAAAATAGTTTCTACTTTATCTTCAATTCTATTGGTTTGTTGGCCAATAGTATGAAGGTTGATATTTGTATAATTATTTTGTTCTACAATATGACATAAATCTGATTTGTAAACAAAGTCAGATTTTCCTTTATCTCCTTCGATTTTTGCAACATCTTTTATGGGTACGGCTAAGGTGTCTTTATAAATAATTTGATGCAAAGGAGGATGGATAGATTCTTTAGTTCTTTGGGGAGAAGAACTGGTGGAAGCTATAATCCATGATGAACTTAATTTTGTTATCATATTTATGGATAAGTCCTCAATATTATATCTTTTCTTCATGGCTTGTTTAAGCCAATCAAATAAATAAATATTTATTTCATTATCACACATATATTTATACCACTTTTCTTTTAAGAGGACTTTATGTTCTGGAGAAATATGTTTAAAGAAAGCTTTTGTCAAAGGAGGAGCAGCTAAATTCTTTTTTAACATTTCTTTATCAATTTCAAACCTTTCAATAACATTTATATTGAAATCAGCTTCTGAGGGATTTTATGTATGAGATGGAGAAGCTTGATAAGAAGGATAAACAAGTCCTATAGGCCTCAAATTTACATGAGGTGGTTCCTGTATGAAAGAAGATCCTACAACAGAACGAGGATGAGAGTGAAACTTTTTAGAGGGTTGATAAACTGTAGGAGTTGTATTTCTAAGACCTGTTTGGAAATTTATTTCAACACTTCCATCTTCATGTTCAATTATGTTTTCAATATCTTGATTTTCTTTAGGTTTTTCTGGTTGAGCATTTTCTAAAAGCCATTTACCGGATAAATTAATATCATTCCATTGGATAAGTTTAGGAATAGTGACTTTATTTTTTAAATTGGTTTGGAATAAGGTAGTCATACCTCTGGCTTGATTAGAATAAGCTATGCCTGGGACTACTGAATTCATAAGTTTATAATAAACTCTATAAACGAGGGCGAGATTTTGATTATGAGGATTCATATCAAAACCTTTTGTCTGGATAGCTAAAGTGAGGGCTTCATGTGCACCTGGATCTGTAAGAGAAACAGAAAAATTTGGAAAATAGTTGAAGAAAGTAGGGCCATTAGGCAAACTTGATTCAACCATTCCTATTAATGAATCGCTGAATTTTTTATGTCTTGTATCTTGGACATACATGAGAGCTTCTGTTCTCAGTCCAAGTCATATTAGAGGCTTTAGAGCAACTTGCACTAAGCCAAAATCGATATAATTATATGTTTTAGCATACTCTTGTATTTCTTGTGGCTTAATTAAAGAAAGATGCTGAATATTGCTAGTAATGGATTCAGTTTGTTCAATAGTTTTTATTTTATAATTTGATTTTAATTGAAAACTTTCCATTTTATAAACTTCATGTTTTTGAACAGTTGGAATTGTCCAGTCATAAATAATTTGATCTAAATCATCATAGCTAATTTCTTCACTATTTTTAATAGACATGGAAGATAAGGAATTTGATGATGAGGAAGAAGAAAGTACAAGCCTCTTAATAAGCTTACCATAATTTGTATTACCGAGTTATTTTAACCAAATCCACCACGAGTATCTAATGCTTTGAGGATTTACACACCAACAACAGGCCTCAAAATGCCTTCACACGGCTTAACAACGGCGATAACAATGGCTACCTTTACGCTCCGGGCAGAATATGATTAAAATTTCGCAATAATAACAAACACACAACTAAGTATTAAGACTTTTGACTCTCTTACTTCTGAGTCAGCAATTCCTTAAACAACAACAATAAAACGCAACATAATCAAAACTAAGTGAAGAAATACTCACAAAGCAACTTTATTGATAATCAAAACTGATTACAAGTGGACTTGATGACACACTCCTGGGGGCCAACTTGGCTCTGATACCAAAATGGGACGGAAGGGTGGACGGTGTTTGGGCAAGATGGCTGGATTTTTTGATAGGACTGGTTTCCAACTGTTGGTTTTACACATAGCCGGATGTGCCTACTTATAGTAATTACAAACTGAATTTACATTTCATTACAACATAATTTCATCTGTGTATACATTTCATTTACTGTGGGCTGGTAAACTGCTGCAGGTGGTGTTATTGCTGGATTCCATATGTTTGGCATGTCGGTATACGTGTTACGTTTCCGTACAGTTATGGATATGCATGTTAGTACCAATAGTGGCTATGGTTATCGGATCATTTCATAGAGCAAGCCGCAATTGTTGACTTTTTCGTTGCATAGGTGGATAACTTCATAGAGCAAGCCACAATTGTTGACTTTGGATGTACCTTTTTCTTGATTTTTAATTCAAAAAGGCTTGATGTTGCCGATAAGAACTAAAGGAAGCACGTGGTTGCTGTTGTACTTGGATGATGTCATGCATAGTCTTTATGGAGACTGGTGTCATGCATAGGCTTTATGGAGACCGATGATGCTTCCGATGCTTACAACGTGGGGAATAGTGCTGATAAACAAGCTCAATTTAGTCTATAGAAGATACTTTGTGGAAAATTGAGTGGCTTGATAATATGGATGCGGCTTTATTCTGCTTCAGTTGAGGCTTCAGAATTCCAGTTATTATTCCTCATTTCACCATAGAAGAACTGGATTAATTCTTCACGAGTGGTTTCTAGAATATCAAACGAAATATCTTCATAGGCACTGAGAATTTGATTTAATGCATGATGTCCAGATTTAGAAGGATGCTGTATAACTGTAGTTTGTTCTGCATGGTCATCATCAGTACAGACTACTCACCGACCGTCACACCAAACATATCTGTATGTGTTTGCAAATTCGAGATGTCCTCTTAAATTGAGAAATCTTTGATATTGATCAGAGGCTGGATCATAATACTGGAGACGTTCTAAGCTATATTCCCTTGTAGCAAGTTCATGAGATTCATACCACTGTGGTGGATAATTAAACAGGAGATGTTCGTGATGTTCGTAATCATTTAAAGAAGGAATGAATTTCTTGCAAATTAAATCTCCTTCTTCCAACTGCAGGATGCTCCATAATTGATAAGGCTGATAAAACCATATTTCAGATCTTTCTCCCAAACTAGATGAAATTGTGATAAGAAGCTGTTTTTTGTGACTCCAAAACTGCGAAGGGCATGGCGCACAATTGCAAGGAGCTGTTGTATTAATTCAAAATCATCTCTGGATAAAGAAAATCTTTGGACTAAGCCTTGCTCGATATAAGAGATGTCTACTGCATGTGATGGCAGGAACAACTTGGGAAAGCCAGTAGCCCAGCTGATATATTGCGCTTTGAACATTAAGCGCTCCTTGATCTGACAAGAAAGAGTTTTTTCTCTGATTCTTGCCGCAATATCATCTGGAAGGGTTGTGTTAACATTTTCCAGGAGGTTGATTCTGGATGTTTTTTCATCAGCATAAATAGATAACAGTGCTCTTTGATGGATGTTATGACACATCAGAATTTGGGTTTCTAAATCCTTGATATGGGTTACAATTTTGGATAAGGTTTTTCTAGTATTTTTTCTTTTATTGGAAAGGATAGCACTCCAATGAGCATTGATAAGTTCTTGAGAGGTGATGGATAATCCTGGATTGAAAAAAGAAATAATCATTTGCTGGGATGTTGGTCTGGAGGAAGAGCTGGATTCAAGAAGAAGGGCTTTGCTTTTGCTAGAGCTTGATGTCATGGTGACAAAGAGAACCTGGATAAGGAGTTGAACTAAAAATCTGGATATGGGATTAAATGGCAAAATTGGTAATGAAGTCATTAGAGAGATAATTTATTTTATTTGAGACTAGATATTTGCTAATTCGAATTCAAAAATTAATTCTTTATTATTTATGACAGTTTTCAGGCCTGTAGAATCAATTTGAAAAGGTTGTAACATTTGTAGAAAAGGATTTCCAAGGATAACATCATTGTTTAAATCATTTCCTAGAAAGAAATTTGTCTTTATGTATATTTCATTTTTACCGACATAAACATCATTTAATTTGTATTTGATCAGGAGTTTTTTATTAGCCGTGGCTAGATTAAGTTTATTTTTTGTTTTTAGATAATATTTTTTCGGGATTAATCCTTCCCTTATGACATTGACATCTGTACCACTATTAAGTAAGCATAGGGTCTTAATAGAGAATTGTTTATTCTGAATTGTAACTTGGGTTTTCCATTTTTGAAATGGATTTCTGGATAAAGAATTGATGAAAGTTTTTAAACTATCATCAAGGTTTTCTTGATTTTCAATGTCATTATCGTCTTTGTCATTTTCAAATTTTTCATTACTTTCTTGATGAGTTTTTAGTATGTGAAATTCAAGATTCTCAACTCTTTGTTTGAGGTCTTGAAGTTCAATTAAGTTTTGTTTTAAGAAATTTATTTCTTGCCTTTGATTATTAATTTCTTTATGTAGGTCTGGAATTGTCAGGTGAGGAGGAACATTTTGTTCCCTTAATCTGTCTAGAACAGTTTTAATACTAAATTGTTCAGGGAGAGTATGTAAGGTATCTTTTCCTTTTTTATTGCCTTTATTTATGGTCAGGATTTTTTCAAAATATTTATTTTTTACGTCATCATCTATAAGATCTTTAAACATTTCTAATACCAATTCTTCTGGGGCAGAGAGCATGTTTAAAGATAAAGAAGAAGAAAAGGCAGATTCATACTGAATTTCACTGTCAAATATTTTGCAATGACATGTATCAGAAGAATTGTCTGTATCTGATGTTACTGAGGATCCTTTTAAAATAGTTTTTAATTCCTTTTTGGTTTTAACCTTTAATTGTGGGCAATCAGGGGCTATATGGCCTTTTTCTTTGCAATTATAGCACCGGATTTCTTTTTCTTTTTTGTTTCTGATAAGAAGAAGATGGTTTTTCTTTTATAAAAGATTTGTTTGTTTCTTTATGAGGATTGCGATGAAAGGATTTTTTATGATATCTTCGTGAGGGCAGATAATATCGTGGTGTTGCAAATTGTTTAGATTTTCTTTTTGGTAACTTCTTTTTAAAGTGTTCTTTTTCTTTTGGCTGGAAGGACTAATTAAAGGTTCCATGCCAAATTGATAACAAAAATCTCCAAGTTCATATTTGCTGATACTTTTTTGATTTTCAATTTGCCGTTTGAGTTTGATTTCATTGCATAATGAAAATCCAACTTTATTAATTTTTTGGATTAAATCTCCATATGTATACATAGCATAATTCAAATTTCCATAATTTTCGGATATTAATTCTTCTCTAACTTTTTCTGCAAAAAGTTTAGGAAGACCCGATATAAATTTTTCTTTCCAAAATTCTGAATTGCTTGATTCAATTGTATAAAGTTTTGATAAGAAAACATCTTTATACCAACGAAAATCAGATAATGTTGGGCAGGATAAATTAATTAATTGAGTTTTTAATTTTTCTTCTACATTCATATAATTTCCAACAAAATGTTTAATTATATTGCTAATAAGCATATAGACGGAATCAGGGATCATTTGTCCTTGAGGAGTAATGATAGGATTTCCGGATGGATCTCTTTTTACTGCATTTAGAATAGCTTGTCTTTCTATATTTGATAAATATTTTTCCCACCAACCATTTAATTGTCCCGTAAATCCAAGGACAACTGCATTTGCTGCATGTTTGTGATCATTACCGGCAGCTATGATTGTAGAAGCATATATCATCATCTGCTGGCATAATTGGATGATTTGATATTCAGATAATCCGTCTACACTCCATTCATATATTGATGAGCTTTCAAATTTAAGACCATTTAATGTAGCTTGTTCTTCGAATTGAAGATCAACTGAGTCGGTCGTGGATAATAATTTCTTGTTTTAGCTGTAGTAACAATTGGTTTTTGTCTTTTAAATATTTTATTGAGTTGTAGAGAGTCTTGATGGTTTTGATCATCTTAATGTTCGTCTTGTGAATTTTTTTCAGAATCTATGGCTTCGGAATCGGAGCTAGAATTAGAATTTTTTGAAGTTGAGCCTAAAACATTTATAGATTTTTCAGCTTTTTAATCTTTATTTTCTTGAAGTTTTATATTGGTAAAACTGTGTGATAATTGATTAATGAGTTCATCAGAAAATTTTAAAGGTTTCTTTTCTAACTTTATATCCCTTATGATTTCACCCTGAAAACCTAAAGTTTGTGTCTTAATTACTTTTTGAGAAGAGGATGCTTCATGGAATTTGAAAATAGTTTCTACTTTATCTTCAATTCTATTGGTTTGTTGGCCAATAGTATGAAGGTTGATATTTGTATAATTATTTTGTTCTACAATATGACATAAATCTGATTTGTAAACAAAGTTAGATTTTCCATTATCTCCTTGGATTTTTGCAACATCTTTTATGGGTACGGCTGAGGTGTCTTTATAAATAATTTGATGCAAAGGAGGATGGATAGATTCTTCAATTCTTTGGGGAGAAGAACTGGTGGAAGCTATAATCCATGATGAACTTAATTTTGTTATCTTATTTATGGATAAGTCTTCAATATTATATATTTTCTTCATGGCTAATTTAAGCCAATCAAAGAAATAAATATTTATTTCATTATCACACATATATTTATACCACTTTTCTTTTAAGAAGTCTTTATGTTCTGGAGAAATATGTTTAAAGAAAGCTTTTGTCAAAGGATGAGCAGCTAAATTCTTTTTTAACATTTCTTTATCAATTTCAAACCTTTCAATAACATTTATATTGAAATCAGGTTCTGAGGGATTGTATGTGTGAGATGGAGAAGCTTGATAAGAAGGATAAACAAGTCCTGTAGGCCTCAAATTTACATGAGGTGGTTCTTGTATGGAAGAAGATCCTACAACAGAAGGAGGATGAGAATGAAACTTTTTAGAGGGTTGATAAACTGTAGGAGTTGTATTTCTAAAATCTATTTGGAAATTTATTTCAACACTTCCATCTTCATGTTCAATTATGTTTTCAATATCTTGATTTTCTTTAGGTTTTTCTGGTTGAGCATTTTCTAAAAGCCATTTACCGGATAAATTAATATCACTCCATTGGATAAGTTTAGGAATATTGACTTTATTTTTTAAATTGGTTTGGAATAAGGTAGTCATACCTCTGGCTTGATTAGAATAGGCTATGCCTTGGACTACTGAATTCATAAGTTTATAATAAACTCTATAAACGAGGGCGAGATTTTGATTATGAGGATTCATATCAAAACCTTTTGTCTGGATAGCTAAAGTGAGGGCTTCATGTGCACCTGGATCTGTAAGAGAAACAGAAAAATTTGGAAAACAGTTGAAGAAAGTAGGGCCATTAGCCAAACTTGATTCAACCATTCCTATTAATGAATCGCTGAATTTGTTATGTCTTGTATCTGGGACATACATGAGAGCTTCTGTTCTCAGTCCAAGTCTTGTTAGAGGCTTTAGAGCAACTTGCACTAAGCCAAAATCGATATAATTATATGTTTTAGCATATTCTTGTATTTCTTGTGGCTTAATTAAAGAAAGATGCTGAATATTGCTAGTAATGGATTCAGTTCGTTCAATAGTTTTTATTTTATAACTTGATTTTAATTGAAAACTTCCCATTTTATAAACTTCATGTTTTTGAACAGTTGGAATTGTCCAGTCACAAATAATTTGATCTAAATCATCATAGCTAATTTCTTCACAATTTTTAATAGACATGGAAGATAAGGAATTTGATGATGAGGAAGAAGAAAGTACAAGCTTCTTAATAAGCTTAGCCATAATTTGTATTACCGAGTTATTTTAACCAAATCCACCACGAGTATCTAACGCTTTGAGGATTTACACACCAACAACACGCCTTAAAACGCCTTCACATGGCTTAACAACGGCGATAACAATGGCTACCTCTACGCTCCAGTCGGAATATGATTAAAATTTCTCAATGATAACAAACACACAACTAAGTATTAAGACTTTTGACTCTCTTACTTCTGAGTCAGCAATTCCTTAAACAACAACAATAAAGCACAACATAATCAAAACTAAGTGAAGAAATACTCACAAAGCAACTTTATTGATAATCAAAACTGATTACAAGTGGACCTGATGACACACTCCCGGGGGCCAACTTGGCTCTGATACCAAAATGGGACGGAAGGGTGGAGGGTGTTTGGGAAGAGATGGCTGGATTTTTTGATAGGACTGGTTTCCAACTGTTGGTTTTACACATAGCTGGATGTGCCTATTTATAGTAATTACAAACTGAATTTACATTTCATTACAGCATAATTTCATCTGTGTATACATTTCATTTACTGTGGGCTGGTAAACTGCTGCAGGTGGTGTTATTGCTGGATTCCATATGTTTGGCATGACGGTATACGTGTTACGTTACCGTACAGTTATGGATATGCATGTTAGTACCAATAGTGGCTATGGTTATCGGATCATTTCATAGAGCAAGCCGCAATTGTTGACTTTTTCGTTGCATAGGTGGATAACTTCATAGAGCAAGCTGCAATTGTTGACTTTGGATGTACCTTTTTCTTGATTTTTAATTCAAAGAGGCTTGATGTTGCCGATAAGAACTAAAGGAAGCACGTGGTTGCTGCTGTACTTGGATGATGTCATGCATAGTCTTTATGGAGACTGTTGTCATGCATAGTCTTCATGGAGACCGATGATGCTTCCGATGCTTTCAACGTGGGGAATAGTGCTGATAAATAAGCTCAATTTAGTCTGTAGAAGATCCTTTGTGGAAAATTGAGTGGCTTGATAATATGGATGCGGCTTTATTCTGCTTCAGTTGTGGCTTCAGAATTCCAGTTATTATTCCTCATTTCCCCATAGAATAACTGGATTAATTCTTTACGAGTGGTTTCTAGAATATCAAACGAAATATCTTCATAGGCACTGAGAATTTGATTTAATGCATGATGTCCAGATTTAGAAGGATGCTGTATAACTGTAGTTTGTTCAGCAAGGTCGTCATCAATACAGACTACTCGCCGACCGTCACACCAAACATATCTGTATGTGTTTGCAAATTCGAGATGTCCTCTTAAATTGAGAAATCTTTGATATTGATCAGAGGCTGGATCATAATACTGGAGACGTTCTAAGCTATATTCCCCTGTAGCAACTTCATGAGATTCATACCACTGCGGTGGATAATTAAACAGGAGATGTTCATGATGTTCGTTATCATTTAAAGAAGGAATGAATTTCTTGCAAATTAAATCCCCTTCTTCCAACTGCATGGTGCTCCATAATTGATAAGGCTGATAAAACCGTATTTCAGATCTTTCTCCCAAACTAGATGAAATTGTGATAAGAAGCTGTCTTTTTGTGACTCCAAGACTGCGAAGGGCATGGCGCACGATTGCAGGGAGCTGCTGTATTAATTCAAAATCATCTCTGGATAAAGAAAATCTTTGGACTAAGCCTTGCTCGATATAAGAGATGTCTACTGCATGTGATGGCAGGAACAACTTGGGAAAGCCAGTAGCCCAGCTGATATATTGAGCTTTGAACATTAAGCGCTCCTTGATCTGACAAGAAAGAGTTTTTTCTCTGATTCTTGCGCAATATCATCTGGAAGGGTTGTGTTAACCTTTTCCCGGAGGTTGATTCTGGATGTTTTTTCATCAGCATAAATAGATAACAGTGCTCTTTGATGGATGTTATGACACATCAGAATTTGGGTTTCTAAATCCTTGATAGGGGTTACAATTTTGGATAAGGTTTTTCTAGTATTTTTTCTTTTATTGGAAAGGATAGCACTCCAATGAGCATTGATAAGTTCTTGAGAGGTGATGGATAATCCTGGATTGAAAAAAGGAATGATCATTTGCGGGGATGTTGGTCTGGAGGAAGAGCTGGATTCAAAAAGAGGGCCTTTGCTTTTGCTAGAGCTTGATGGCATGGTGACAAAGAGAACCTGGATAAGGAGTTGAACTAAAAATCTGGATATGGGATTAAATGGCAAAATTGGTAATGAAGTCATTAGAGAGATAATTTATTTTATTTGAAACTGGATATTTGCTTATTCGAATTCAAAAATTAATTATTTATTATTTATGACAGTTTTCAGGCCGGTGAATCAATTTGAAAAGGTTGTAACATTTGTAGAAAAGGATTTCCAAGGATAATATCATTGTTTAAATCCTTTCCTACAAAGAAATTTGTCTTTATGTATATTTCATTTTAACCGACATAAACATCATTTAATTTGTATTTGATCAGGAGTTTTTTATTAGCCGTGGCTAGATTAAGTTTATTTTTTGTTTTTAGATAATATTTTCTCGGGATTAATCCTTCCCTTATGACATTGACATCTGCACCACTATCAAGTAAGCATAGGGTCTTAATAGAGAATTTTTTAACTGAATTGTAACTTGGGTTTTCCATCTTTGAAATGGATTTCTGGATAAACAATTAATGATAGTTTTTAAACTATCATCAAGGTTTTCTTGATTTTCAATGTCATTATCGACTTTGTCATTTTCAAATTTTTCATTATTTTCTTGATGAGTTTTTAGTATGTGAAATTCAAGATTCTCAACTCTTTGTTTGAGGTCTTGAAGTTCAATTAAGTTTTGTTTTAAGAAATTTATTTCTTGCCTTTGATTATTAATTTCTTTATGCAGGTCCGAAATTGTCAGGTGAGGAGGAACATTTTGTTCCCTTAATCTGTCTAGAACAGTTTTAATACTAAATTGTTCCGGGAGAGTACGTAAGGTATCTTTTCCTTTTTTATTGCCTTTATTTATGGTCTGGATTTTTTCAAAATATTTATTTTTTAAGTCTTCATCTTTAAGATCTTTAAACATTTCTAATACCAATTCTTCTAGGGCAGAGAGCATGTTTTAAGATAAGGAAAAAGAAGAGGCAGATTCATACTGAATTTCACTATCAAATATTTTGCAATGACATGTATCAGAAGAATTGTCTGTATCTGATGTTACTGAGGATCCTTTTAAAATAGTTTTTAATTCCTTTTCAATTTTAACCTTTAATTGTGGGCAATCAGGGGCTATATGGCCTTTTTCTTTACAATTATAGCACTGGATTTCTTTTTGTTTTTGTTTCTGATAAAAAGAAGATGGTTTTTCTTTTATAAAAGATTTGTTTGTTTCTTTATGAGGATTGCGTTGAAAGGACTTTTTATGATATCTTCATGAGGGCAGATAATATCATGGTGTTGCAAATTGTTTAGATTTTTTTTTTGGTAATTTCTTTTTAAAGTGTTCTTTTTCTTTTAGCTGGAAGGACTAATTAAAGGTTCCATGCCAAATTGATAACAAAAATATCCAAGTTCATATTTGCTGATACTTTTTTGATTTTCAATTTGCCGTTTGAGTTTGATTTCATTGCATAATGAAAATCCAACTTTATTAATTTTTTGGATTAAATCTCCATATGTATACATAGCGTAATTCAAATTTCCATAATTTTCGGATATTAATTCTTCTCTAACTTTTTCTGCAAAAAGTTTAGGAAGACCCGATATAAATTTTTCTTTCCAAAATTCTGAATTGCTTGAATCAATTGTATAAAGTTTTGATAAGAAAACATCTTTATACCAACGAAAATCAGATAATGTTGGGCAGGATAAATTAATTAATTGAGTTTTTAATTTTTCTTCTACATTCATATAATTTCCAACAAAATGTTTAATTATATTGCTAATAAGCATATAGACGGAATCAGGGATCATTTGTCCTTGAGGAGTAATGATAGGATTTCCGGATGGATCTCTTTTTACTGCATTTAGAATAGCTTGTCTTTCTATATTTGATAAATATTTTTCCCACCGACCATTTAATTGTCCCGTAAATCCAAGGACAACTGCATTTGCTGCATGTTTGTGATCATTACCGGCAGCTATGATTGTAGAAGCATATATCATCATCTGCTGGCATAATTGGAAGATTTGATATTCAGATAATCCGTCTACACTCCATTCATATATTGATGAGCTTTCAAATTTAAGACCATTTAATGTAGCTTGTTTTTTGAATTGAAGATCAACTGGAGTTGGTCGTGGATAATAATTTCTTGTTTTAGCTGTAGTAACAATTGGTTTTTGTCTTTTAAATATTTTATTGAGTTGTAGAGAGTCTTGATGGTTTTGATCATCTTGATGTTCTTCATGCGAATTTTTTTCAGAATCTATGGCTTCGGAATCGGAGCCAAAATTAGAATTTTTTGAAGTTGAGCCTAAAACATTTATAGATTTTTCAGCTCTTTGATCTTTATTTTCTTGAAGTTTTATGTTGGTAAAACTGTGTGATAATTTATTAATGAGTTCATCAGAAAATTTTAAAGGTTTCTTTTCTAACTTTATATCCCTTAGGATTTCACCCTGAAAACCTAAACTTTGTGTCTTAATTACTTTTTGAGAAGAGGATGCTTCATGGAATTTGAAAATAGTTTTTACTTTATCTTCAATTCCATTGGTTTGTTGGCCAATAGTATGAAGGTTGATATTTGTATAATTATTTTGTTCTACAATATGACATAAATTTGATTTGTAAACAAAGTCAGATTTTCCTTTATCTCCTTCGATTTTTGCAACATCTTTTATGGGTACGGCTGAGGTGTCTTTATAAATAATTTGATGCAAAGGAGGATGGATAGATTCTTCAGTTCTTTGGGGAGAAGAACTGGTGGAAGCTATAATCCATGATGAACTTAATTTTGTTATCATATTTATGGATAAGTCTTCAATATTATTTCTTTTCTTCATGGCTAGTTTAATCCAATCAAAGCAATAAATATTTATTTCTTTATCACACATATATTTATACCACTTTTCTTTTAAGAAGTCTTTATGTTCTGGAGAAATATGTTTAAAGAAAGCTTTTGTCAAAGGATGAGCAGCTAAATTCTTTTTTAACATTTCTTTATCAATTTCAAACCTTTCAATAACATTTATATTGAAATCAGCTTCTGAGGGATTGTATGTATGAGATGGAGAAGCTTGATAAGAAGGATAAACAAGTTCTGTAGGCCTTAAATTTACATGAGGTGGTTCCTGTATGGAAGAAGATCCTACAACAGAAGGAGGATGAGAATGAAACTTTTTAGAGGGTTGATAAACTGTAGGAGTTGTATTTCTAAAATCTATTTGGAAATTTATTTCAACACTTCCATCATCATTGCTAATTTCTTCACTATTTTTAATAGACATGGAAGATAAGGAATTTGATGATGAGGAAGAAGAAAGTACAAGCTTCTTAATAAGCTTAGCCATAATTTGTATTACCGAGTTATTTTAACCAAGTCCACCACGAGTATCTAACGCTTTAAGGATTTACACACCAACAACACGCCTTAAAACGCCTTCACATGGCTTAACAACGGCGATAACAATGGCTACCTCTACGCTCCAGTGGGAATATGATTAAAATTTCTCAATGATAACAAACACACAACTAAGTATTAAGACTTTTGACTCTCTTACTTCTGAGTCAGCAATTCCTTAAACAACAACAATAAAACACAACATAATCAAACCTAAGTGAAGAAATACTCACAAAGCAACTTTATTGATAAGCAAAACTAATTACAAGTGGACCTGATGACATACTCCTGGGGGCCAACTTGGCTTTAATACCAAAATGGGACGGAAGGGTGGAGGGTGTTTGGGAAGAGATGACTGGATTTTTTGATAGGACTGGTTTCCAACTGTTGGTTTTACACATAGCCGGATGTGCCTATTTATTGTAATTACAAACTGAATTTACATTTCATTACAACATAATTTCATCTGTGTATACATTTCATTTACTGTGGGCTGGTAAACTGCTGCAGGTGGTATTATTGCCGGATTCCATATGTTTGGCATGACGGTATACGTGTTACGTTTCCATACAGTTATGGATATGCATGTTAGTACCAATAGTGGCTATGGTTATCGGATCCTTTCATAGAGCAAGCCGCAGTTGTTGACTTTTTCGTTGCATAGGTGGATAACTTCATAGAGCAAGCCGCAATTGTTGACTTTGGATGTACCTTTTTCTTGATTTTTAATTCAAAGAGGCTTGATGTTGCCGATAAGAACTAAAGGAAGCACGTGGTTGCTGCTGTATTTGGATGATATCATGCATAGTCTTTATGGATACTGGTGTCATGCATAGTCTTTATGGAGACCGATGATGCTTCCGATGCTTTCAACGTGGGGAATAGTGCTGATAAACAAGCTCAATTTAGTTTGTAGAAGATACTTTGTGGAAAATTGAGTGGCTTGATAATATGGATGCGGCTTTATTCTGCTTCAGTTGAGGCTTCAGAATTCCAGTTATTATTCCTCATTTCACCATAGAATAACTGGATTAATTCTTCACGAGTGGTTTCTAAAATATCAAACGAAATATCTTCATAGGCACTGAGAATTTGATTTAATGCATGATGTCCAGATTTAGAAGGATGTTGTATAACTGTAGTTTGTTCTGCAAGGTCATCATCATTACAGACTACTCGCCGACCGTCACACCAAACATATCTGTATGTGTTTGCAAATTCGAGATGTCCTCTTAAATTAAGAAATCTTTGATATTGATCAGAGGCTGGATCATAATACTGGAGACGTTCTAAGCTATATTCCCTTATAGCAACTTCATGAGATTCATACCACTGCGGTGGATAATTAAACAGGAGATGTTCGTGATGTTCGTAATCATTTAAAGAAGGAATGAATTTCTTGCAAATTAAATCTCCTTCTTCCAACTGCATGATGCTTCATAATTGATAAGGCTGATAAAACCGTATTTCAGATCTTTCTCCCAAACTAGATGAAATTGTGATAAGAAGCTGTCTTTTTGTGACTCCAAGGCTGCGAAGGGCATGGAATTTGAAAATAGTTTCTACTTTATCTTCAATTCTATTGGTTTGTTGGCCAATAGTATGAAGGTTGATATTTGTATAATTATTTTGTTCTACAATATGACATAAATCTGATTTGTAAACAAAGTCAGATTTTCCTTTATCTCCTTGGATTTTTGCAACATCTTTTATGGGTACGGCTGAAGTGTCTTTATAAATAATTTGATGCAAAGGAGGATGGATAGATTCTTCAGTTCTTTTGGGAGAAGAACTGGTGGAAGCTATAATCCATGATGAAGTTAATTTTGTTATCCTATTTATGGATAAGTTTTCAATATTATATCCTTTCTTCATGGCTAGTTTAAGCCAATCAAAGAAATAAATATTTATTTCATTATCACACATATATTTATACCACTTTTCTTTTAAGAAGTCTTTATGTTCTGGAGAAATATGTTTAAAGAAAGCTTTTGTCAAAGGATGAGCAGCTAAATTCTTTTTTAACATTTCTTTATCAATTTCAAACCTTTCAATAACATTTACATTGAAATTAGCTTCTGAGGGATTGTATGTGTGAGATGGAGAAGCTTGATAAGAAGGATAAACAAGTCCTGTAGGCCTCAAATTTACATGAGGTGGTTCCTGTATGGAAGAAGATCTTACAACAGAAGGAGTATGAGAATGAAACTTTTTAGAGGGTTGATAAACTGTAGGAGTTGTATTTCTAAAATCTGTTTGGAAATTTATTTCAACACTTCCATCTTCATGTTCAATTATGTTTTCAATATCTTGATTTTCTTTAGGTTTTTCTAGTTGAGCATTTTCCAAAAGCCATTTACCGGATAAATTAATATCATTCCATTGGATAAGTTTAGGAATATTGACTTTATTTTTTAAATTGGTTTGGAATAAGGTAGTCATACCTCTGGCTTGATTAGAATAGGCTATGCCTGGGAGTACTGAATTCATAAGTTTATAATAAACTCTATAAATGAGGGCGAGATTTTGATTATGAGGATTCATATCAAAACCTTTTGTCTGGATAGCTAAAGTGAGGGCTTCATGTGCACCTAGATCTGTAAGAGAAACAGAAAAATTTGGAAAACAGTTGAAGAAAGTAGGGCCATTAGCCAAACTTGATTCAACCATTCCTATTAATGAATCACTGAATTTTTTATGTCTTGTATCTTGGACATACATGAGAGCTTCTGTTCTCAGTCCAAGTCTTGTTAGAGGCTTTAGAGCAACTTGCACTAAGCCAAAATGGATATAATTATATGTTTTAGCATATTCTTGTATTTCTTGTGGCTTAATTAAAGAAAGATGCTGAATATTGCGAGTAATGGATTCAGTTCGTTCAATAGTTTTTATTTTATAACTTGATTTTAATTGAAAACTTCTCATTTTATAAACTTCATGTTTTTGAACAGTTGGAATTGTCCAGTCACAAATAATTTGATCTAAATCATCATAGCTAATTTCTTCACTATTTTTAATAGACATGGAAGATACGGAATTTGATGATGAGGAAGAAGAAAGTATAAGCTTCTTAATAAGCTTAGCCAAAATTTGTATTACCAAGTTATTTTAACCAAATCCACTATGAGTATCTAACGCTTTGAGGATTTACACACCAACAACACGCCTTCAAATAAATTGCCTTCACACGGCTTAACAACGGCGATAACAATGGCTACCTCTGCGCTCCGGGCGGAATATGAATGGAGTGTAGACGAATTATCTGAATATCAAGTCATCCAATTATGCCAGCAGATGATGATATATGATTATACAACCATAGCTGCCGGTAATGATCACAAACATGCAGCAAATGCAGTTGTCCTTGGATTTACGGGACAATTAAATGGTTGGTGGGAAAAATATTTATCGAATATACAAAGACAAGCTATTCTAAATGCAGTAAAAAGAGATCCATCCGGAAATCCTATCATTACTCCTCAAGGACAAATGATCCCTGATTCCGTCTATATGCTTATTAGTAATATAATTAAACATTTTGTTGGGAATTATATGAATGTAGAAGAAAAAATAAAAACTCAATTAATTAATTTATCCTGCCCAACATTATCTGATTTTCGTTGGTATAAAGATGTTTTCTTATCAAAACTTTATACAATTGATTCAAGCAATTCAGAATTTCGGAAAGTAAAATTTATATCAGGTCTTCCTAAACTTTTTGCAGAAAAAGTTAGAGAAGAATTAATATCCGAAAATTATGGAAATTTGAATTATGCTATGTATACATATGGAGATTTAATCCAAAAAATTAATAAAGTTGGATTTTCATTATGCAATGAAATCAAACTCAAATGGCAAATTGAAAATCAAAAAAGTATCAGCACATATGAACTTGGAGATTTTTGTTATCAATTTCGCATGGAACCTTTAATTAGTCCATCCAGCCAAAAGAAAAAGAACACTTTAAAAAGAAATTACCAAAAAAGAAAATCTAAACAATTTGCAACACCACAATATTATCTGCCCTCACGAAGATATCATAAAAAATCCTTTCATCGCAATCCTCATAAAGAAACAAACAAATCTTTTATAAAAGAAAAACCATCTTCTTCTTATCAGAAACAAAAACAAAAAGAAATCCAGTGCTATAATTGCAAAGAAAAGGCCATATAGGCCCTGATTGCCCACAATTAAAGGTTAAAACCGAAAAGGAATTAAAAACTATTTTAAAAGGATCCTCAGCAACATCAGATACAGACAATTCTTCTGATATATGTCACTGCAAAATATTTGATAGTGAAATTCAGTATGAATCTGCCTCTTCTTTTTCTTTATCTTTAAACATGCTCTCTGCCCCAGAAGAATTGGTATTAGAAATGTTTAAAGATCTTAAAGATGAAGACTTAAAAGATAAATATTTTGAAAAAATCCAGACCATAAATAAAGGCAATAAAAAAGGAAAAGCTACCTTACATACTCTCCTTGAACAATTTAGTATTAAAACTGTTCTAGACAGATTAAGGGAACAAAATGTTCCTCCTCACCTGACAATTCTAGACCTGCATAAAGAAATTAATAATCAAAGGTAAGAAATAAATTTCTTAAAACAAAACTTAATTGAAGTTCAAGACCTCAAACAAAGAGTTGAGAATTTTGAATTTCACATACTAAAAACTCATCAAGAAAATAATGAAAAATTTGAAAATGACAAAGACGATAATGACATTGAAAATCAAGAAAACCTTGATGATAGTTTAAAAACTTTCATTAATTCTTTATCCAGAAATCCATTTCAAAAAAGGAAAACCCAAGTTACAATTCAGATTAAAAAATTCTCTATTAAGACCCTATGCTTACTTGATAGTGGTGCAGATGTCAATGTCATAAGGGAAGGATTAATCCCGAGAAAATATTATCTAAAAACAAAAAATAAACTTAATCTAGCCACGGCTAGTAAAAAACTCCTGATCAAATACAAATTAAATGATGTTTATGTCGGTAAAAATGAAATATACATAAAGACAAATTTCTTTCTAGGAAAGGATTTAAACAATGATGTTATCCTTGGAAATCCTTTTCTACAAATGTTACAACCTTTTCAAATTGATTCTACAGGCCTGAAAACTGTCATAAATAATAAAGAATTAATTTTTGAATTCGAATAAGCAAATATCCAGTCTCAAATAAAATAAATTATCTCTCTAATGACTTCATTACCAATTTTGCCATTTAATCCCATATCCAGATTTTTAGTTCAACTCCTTATCCAGGTTCTCTTTGTCACCATGGCATCAAGCTCTAGCAAAAGCAAAGCCCCTGTTCTTGAACCCAGCTCTTCCTCCAGACCAACATCCCAGCAAATGATCATTCCTTTTTTCAATCCAGGATTATCCATCACCTCTCAAGAACTTATCAATGCTCATTGGAGTGCTATCCTTTCCAATAAAAGAAAAAATACAAGAAAAACCTTATCCAAAATTGTAACCCATATCAAGGATTTAGAAACCCAAATTCTATTGTGTCACAACATCCATCAAAGAGCACTGTTATCCATTTATGCTGATGAAAAAACATCCAGAATCAACCTCCTGGAAAAGGTTAACACAACCCTTCCCGATGATATTGGGGTAAGAATCAGAGAAAAAACTCTTTCTTGTCAGATCAAGGAGCACTTAATGTTCAAAGCGCAATATATCAGCTGGGCAACTGGTTTTCCCAAGTTGTTCCTGCCATCACATGCAGTAGACATCTCTTATATCGAGCAAGGCTAAGTCCAAAGGTTTTCTTTATCCAGAGATGATTTTGAATTAGTACAGCAGCTCCCTGCAATTGTGTGCCATGCCCTTCGCAGTCTTGGAGTCACAAAAAGACAACTTCTTATCACAATTTCATCAAGTTTGGGAGAAAGATCTGAAATACGGTTTTATCAGCCTTATCAACTATGGAGCATCATGCAGTTTGAAGAAGGAGATTTAATTTGCAAGAAATGCAGTTCTTCTTTATATAATCACGAACATCTTCTTTTTAATTATCCACCTCAATGGTATAAAGCTCATGAAGTTGCGCCAAGAGCATATAGCCTAGAGCATCTCCAGCAAAATGATCCAACCTCTGATCAGTATCAAAGATTTCTTAATTTATGAGGACATCTTGAATTTCCAAGCACATATAGATATGTTTGGTGTGACGGTCGGCGAGTAGTTTGCATTACTGACGACCTTGCAGAACAAACTACAGTTATACAGCATCCTTCTAAATCTGGACATCATTCATTAAATCAAATCCTCAATGCCTATGAAGATATTTCTTTTGATATTTTAGAGAACACTCGTGAAGAATTAATCCAGTTATTCCATGGTGAAATGCAGAATAATAACTGGGATTATGAAGCCTCAAATGAAGCAGAATAAAGCCGCATCCATATTATCAAGCCACTCAATTTTCCACAAAGTATCATATACAGAAAGCATCGGAAGCATCACCAAAAGAGCAGCCTCTAGAAAGAATATGAAATGACATCATGACATCATCCAAGTACCACCTAGTGGATTTGGTTCTTATCGGCAACTTCTCCTATGGACCTCATAAAGCATTGAATATTAAAAAACAAGTACTCCCTGGTCAACAAAAAGGGCTACAGCCAACATCAAAAGCTTCTTTTGCATAAAATAAGGAGTAAAGTACTTTAAAGCTACATAAAGTACAAGATATGAGATAAAATTATCAAATATGAAGACAAAAAACATTTCAATACCGATGCAACCATGTAAACACGTGTCAAAAGCTTCTAAAGTTATATTTCAAGATAGGACCACGTTTATTACCATGGAGATTCTACAACAGAGAAGAAGATTCACGCAAGCAGCCTTACAGTATCGAACACTAAATTTAGCGTGAGCATGAATAGTAAATGAAATGTAAATGCAAGTAAAATCTAGTTGCAATGAAATGTAAATGCAGTTTGTAATTACTATAAATAGGCACATCCGGCTATGTGTAAAACCAACAGTTGGAAACCAGTCTTATAAAAAAATCCAGCCATCTCTTCCCATACACCCTCCACTCTTCCGTCCCATTTTGGTATCAGAGCGAAGTTGGCCCCCGGGAGTGTGTCATCAAGTCCACTTGTAATCAGTTTTGATTATCAATAAAGTTGCTTTGTGAGTATTTCTTCACTTAGTTTTGAATATGTTGTGTTTTATTGTTGTTGTTTAAGGAATTGGTTACTCAAAAGTAAGAGAGTCGAAAGTCTTAATACTTAGTTCTGTGTTTGTTATTATTGAGGAATTTTAATCATATTCCGCCCAGAACGCGGAGGTAGCCATTGTTATCACCGTTGTTAAGCCGTGTGAAGGCGTTTTATTTTAAGGCGTGTTGTTGGTGTGTAAATCCTCAAAGCGTTAGATACTCATGGGGGATTTGGTTAAAATAACTCGGTAATACAAATTATGGCTAAGCTTATTAAGAAGCTTGTACTTTCTTCTTCCTCATCATCAAATTCCTTATCTTCCATGTCTATTAAAAATAGTGAAGAAATTAGCTATGATGATTTAGATCAAATTACTTGTGACTGGACAATTCCAACTGTTCAAAAACATAAAGTTTATAAAATGGAAAGTTTTCAATTAAAATCAAGTTATAAAATAAAAACTATTGAACGAACTGAATCCATTACTCGCAATATTCAGCATCTTTTTTTAATTAAGCCACAAGAAATACAAGAATATGCTAAAACATATAATTATATCCATTTTGGCTTAGTGCAAGTTGCTCTAAAACCTCTAACAAGACTTGGACTGAGAACAGAAGCTCTCATGTATGTCCAAGATACAAGACATAAAAAATTTAGTGATTCATTAATAGGAATGGTTGAATCAAGTTTGGCTAATGGCCCTACTTTCTTCAGCTGTTGTCCAAATTTTTCTGTTTCTCTTACAGATCCAAGTGCACATGAAGCCCTCACATTAGCTATCCAGACAAAAGGTTTTGATATGAATCCTCATAATCAAAATCTCGCCCTCGTTTATAGAGTTTATTATAAACTTATGAATTCAGTAGTCCCAGGCATAGCTTATTCTAATCAAGCCAGAGGTATGATTACCTTATTCCAAACCAATTAAAAAAATAAAGTCAATATTCCTAAACTTATCCAATGGAATGATATTAATTTATCCGGTAAATGGCTTTTAGAAAATGCTCAACCAAAAAAACCTAAAGAAAATCAAGATATTGAAAACATGATTGAACATGAAGATGGAAGTGTTGAAATAAATTTCCAAACAGATTTTAGAAATATAACTCCTACAGTTTATCAACCCTCTAAAAAGTTTCATTCTCATCCTCCTTCTGTTGTAGGATCTTCTTCCATACAGGAACCACCTCATGTAAATTTGAGGCCTACAGGACTTGTTTATCCTTCTTATCAAGCTTCTCCATCTCATACATACAATCCGTCAGAAGCTGATTTCAATATAAATGTTATTGAAAGGTTTGAATTTGATAAAGAAATGTTAAAAAAGAATTTAGCTGCTCATCCTTTGACAAAAGCTTTCTTTAAACATATTTCTCCAGAACATAAAGACTTCTTAAAAGAAAAGTGGTATAAATATATGTGTGATAATGAAATAAATATTTATTTCTTTGATTGGCTTAAACTAGCCATGAAGAAAAGATATAATATTGAAGACTTATCCATAAATATGATAACAAAATTAAGTTTATCATGGATTATAACTTCCACCAGTTCTTCTCCCCAAAGAACAGAAGAATCTATCCATCCTCCTTTGCATCAAATTATTTTTAAAGACACCTCAGCCGTACCCATAAAAGATGTTGCAAAAATCCAAGGAGATAAAGGAAAATCTGACTTTGTTTACAAATCAGATTTATGTCATATTGTAGAACAAAATAATTATACAAATATCAACCTTCATACTATTGGCCAACAAACCAATAGAATTGAAAACAAAGTAGAAACTATTTTTAAATTCCATGAAGCATCCTCTTCTCAAAAAGTAATTAAGACATAAACTTTAGGTTTTCAGGGTGAAATCCTAAGGGATATAAAGTTAGAAAAGAAAGCTTTAAAATTTTCTGATGAACTCATTAATCAATTATCACACAGTTTTACCAACATAAAACTTCAAGAAAATAAAGATCAAAAAGCTAAAAAATCTATCAATGTTTTAGGCTCAACTTCAAAAAATTCTAATTCTGGCTCCGATTCCGAAGCCATAGATTCTGAAAAAAATTTGCAAGAAAAACATCAAGATGATCAAAACCATCAAGACTCTCTACAACTCAATAAAATATTTAAAAGACAAAAACCAATTGTTACTACAGCTAAAATAAGAAATTATTATCCACGACCGACTCCAGTTGATCTTCAATTCGAAGAACAAGCTACATTAAATGGTCTTAAATTTGAAAGCTCATCAATATATGAATGGAGTGTAGACGGATTATCTGAATATCAAATCATCCAATTATGCCAGCAGATGATGATATATGCTTCTACAATCATCGCTGTCGGTAATGTTCACAAACATGCAGCAAATGCAGTTATCCTTGGATTTACGGGACAATTAAATGGTTGGTGGGAAAAATATTTATCAAATATATAAAGACAAGCTATTCTAAATGCAGTAAAGAGAGATCCATCCGGAAATCCTATCATTACTCCTCAAGGACAAATGATCCCTGATTCCGTCTATATGCTTATTAGCAATATAATTAAACATTTTGTTGGAAATTATATGAATGTAGAAGAAAAATTAAAAACTCAATTAATTAATTTATCCTGCCTAACATTATCGGATTTTCGTTGGTATAAAGATGTTTTCTTATCAAAACAATATACAATTGATTCAAGCAATTCAGAATTTTGGAAAGAAAAATTTATATCAGGTCTTCCTAAACTTTTTGCAAAAAAAGTTAGAGAAGAATTAATATCCGAAAATTATGGAAATTTGAATTATGCTATGTATACATATGAAGATTTAATCCAAAAAATTAATAAAGTTGGATTTTCATTATGCAATGAAATCAAACTCAAATGGCAAATTGAAAATCAAAAAAGTATCAGCAAATATGAACTTGGAGATTTTTATTATCAATTTGGTATGGAACCTTTAATTAGTCCTTCCAGCCAAAAGAAAAAGAACACTTTAAAAAGAAATTACCAAAAAAGAAAATCTAAACAATTTGCAACACCACGATATTGTCTGCCCTCACGAAGATATCATAAAAATCCTTTCATCGCAATCCTCATAAAGAAACAAACAAATCTTTTATAAAAGAAAAACCATCTTCTTCTTATCAGAAACAAAAACAAAAAGAAATCCAGTGCTATAATTGCAAAGAAAAAGGCCATATAGCCCCTGATTGCCCACAATTAAAGGTTAAAACCGAAAAGGAATTAAAAACTATTTTAAAAGGATCCTCAGCAACATCAGATACAGACAATTCTTCTGATATATGTCATTGCAAAATATTTGATAGTGAAATTCAGTATGAATCTGCCTCTTCTTTTTCTTTATCTTTAAACATGCTCTCTGCCCCAGAAGAATTGGTATTAGAAATGTTTGAAGATCTTAAAGATGAAGACTTAAAAAATAAATATTTTGAAAAAATCCAGACCATAAATAAAGGCAATAAAAAAGGAAAAGCTACCTTACATACTCTCCTTGAACAATTTAGTATTAAAACTGTTCTAGACAGATTAAGGGAACAAAATGTTCCTCCTCACCTGACAATTCCAGACCTGCATAAAGAAATTAATAATCAAAGGTAAGAAATAAATTTCTTAAAACAAAACTTAATTGAACTTCAAGACCTCAAATAAAGAGTTGAGAATCTTGAATTTCACATACTAAAAACTCATCAAGAAAATAATGAAAATTTTGAAAATGACAAAGACGATAATGACATTGAAAATCAAGAAAACCTTGATGATAGTTTAAAAACTTTCATTAATTCTTTATCCAGAAATCCATTTCAAAAATGGAAAACCCACGTTACAATTCTGATTGAAAAATTCTCTATTAAGACCCTATGCTTACTTGATAGTGGTGCAGATGTCAATGTCATAAGGGAAGGATTAATCCCGAGAAAATATTATCTAAAAACAAAAAATAAACTTAATCTAGCCACGGCTAATAAAAAACTCCTGATCAAATACAAATTAAATGATGTTTATGTCGGTAAAAATGAAATATACATAAAGACAAATTTCTTTCTAGGAAAGGATTTAAACAATGATGTTATCCTTGGAAATCCTTTTCTACAAATGTTACAACCTTTTCAAATTGATTCTACAGGCCTGAAAACTGTCATAAATAATAAAGAATTAATTTTTGAATTCGAATAAGCAAATATCCAGTCTCAAATAAAATAAATTATCTCTCTAATGACTTCATTACCAATTTTGCCATTTAATCCCATATTCAGATTTTTAGTTCAACTCCTTATCCAGGTTCTCTTTGTCACCATGGCATCAAGCTCTAGCAAAAGCAAAGCCCCTATTCTTGAATCCAGCTCTTCCTCCAGACCAACATCCCAGCAAATGATCATTCCTTTTTTCAATCCAGGATTATCCATCACCTCTCAAGAACTTATCAATGCTCATTGGAGTGCTATCCTTTCCAATAAAAGAAAAAATACTAGAAAAACCTTATCCAAAATTGTAACTCATATCAAGGATTTAGAAACCCAAATTCTAATGTGTCACAACATCCATCAAAGAGCACTGTTATCCATTTATGCTGATGAAAAAACATCCAGAATCAACCTCTTGGAAAAGGTTAATACAACCCTTCCAGATGATATTGCGGAAAGAATCAGAGAAAAAACTCTTTCTTGTCAGATCAAGGAGCGCTTAATGTTCAAAGCGCAATATATCAGCTGGGCAACTGGTTTTCCTAAGTTGTTCCTGCCATCACATGCAGTAGACATCTCTTATATCGAGCAAGGCTTAGTCCAAAGGTTTTCTTTATCCAGAGATGATTTTGAATTAGTACAGCAGCTCCCTGCAATTGTGTGCCATGCCCTTCGCAGTCTTGGAGTCACAAAAAGACAACTTCTTATCACAATTTCATCAAGTTTGGGAGAAAGATCTGAAATACGGTTTTATCAGCCTCATCAATTATGGAGCATCATGCAGTTTGAAGAAGGAGATTTAATTTGCAAGAAATGCAGTTCTTCTTTATATAATCACGAACATCTCCTGTTTAATTATCCACCGCAGTGATATGAATCTCATGAAGTTGCTACAAGGGAATATAGCTTTGAACGTCTCCAGTATTATGATCCAGCCTTTGATCAATATCAAAGATTTCTCAATTTAAGTGGACATCTCGAATTTGCAAACACATACAAATATGTTTGGTGTGACGGTCAGTGAGTAGTCTGTATTGATGACGACCTTGCAGAACAAACTACAGTTATACAGCTTCCTTCTAAATCTGGACATCATGCATTAAATCAAATTCTCAGTGCCTATGAAGATATTTCGTTGGATATTCTAGAAACCACTCATGAAGAATTAATCCAGTTATTCTATGGTGAAATGAGGAATAATAACTGGAATTCTGAAGCCTCAACTGAAGTAGAATAAAGCCGCATCCATATTATCAAGCCACTGAATTTTCCACAAAGTATCTTCTATAGACTAAATTGAGCTTGTTTATCAGCACTAATCCCCACGTTGAAAGCATCGGAAGCATCATCGGTCTCCATAAAGACTATGCATGACACCGTCTCCATAAAGACTGTGCATGATATCATCCAAATATAGCAGCAACCACGTGCTTCCTTTAGTTCTTATCTGCAACATCAAGCCTCTTTGAATTAAAAATCAAGAAAAAGGTACATCCAAAGTCAACAATTGCGGCTTGCTCTATGAAGTTATCCACCTATGCAACAAAAAGTCAACAATTGCGGCTTGCTCTATGAAATGATCCGATAACCGTAGCCACTATTGGTACTAACATGCATATCCATAACTGTACGAAAACGTAACACGTATACCGTCATGCCAAACATATGGAATCCAACAATAATACCACCTGCAGCAGTTTACCAGCCCACAGTAAATGAAATGTATACACAGATGAAATTATGTTGTAATGAAATGTAAATTCAGTTTGTAATTACTATAAATAGGCACATCCGGCTATGTGTAAAACCAACAGTTGGAAACCAATCCTATCAAAAAATCTAGCCATCTCTTTCCAAACACCCTCCACCTTTCCGTCCCATTTTGGTATCAGAGCCAAGTTGGCCCCCGGGAGTGCGTCATTAAGTCCACTTGTAATCAGTTTTGATTATCAATAAAGTTGCTTTGTGAGTATTTCTTCACTTAGTTTTGATTATGTTGTGTTTTATTGTTGTTGTTTAAGGAATTGCTGACTCAGAAGTAAGAGAGTCAAAAGTTTTAATACTTAGTTGTGTGTTTGTTATTATTGAGAAATTTTAATCATATTCCGCCCGGAGCGCAGAGGTAGCCATTGTTATCGCCGTTGTTAAGCCGTGTGAAGGCGTTTTAAGGCGTGTTGTTGGTGTGTAAATCCTCAAAGCGTTAGATACCCGTGGTGGATTTGGTTAAAATAACTCGGTAATACAAATTATGGCTAAGCTTATTAAGAGGCATGTACTTTCTTCTTCCTCATCATCAAATTCCTTATCTTCCATGTCTATTAAAAATAGTGAAGAAATTAGCTATGATGATTTAGATCAAATTATTTGTGACTGGACAATTCCAACAGTTAAAAAATATGAAGTTTATAAAATGGGAAGTTTTCAATTAAAATCAAGTTATAAAATAAAAACTATTGAACGAACTGAATCCATTACTCGCAATATTCAGCATCTTTCTTTAATTAAGCCACAAGAAATACAAGAATATGCTAAAACATATAATTATATCCATTTTGGCTTAGTGCAAGTTGCTCTAAAGCCTCTAACAAGACTTGGACTGAGAACAGAAGCTCTCATGTATGTCCAAGATACAAGACATAAAAAATTTAGTGATTCATTAATAGGAATGGTTGAATCAAGTTTGGCTAATGGCCCTACTTTCTTCAGCTGTTGTCCAAATTTTTCTGTTTCTCTTACAGATCCAGGTGCACATGAAGCCCTCACTTTAGCTATCCAGACAAAAGGTTTTGATATGAATCCTCATAATCAAAATCTCGCCCTCGTTTATAGAGTTTATTATAAACTTATGAATTCAGTAGTCCCAGGCATAGCCTATTCTAATCAAGCCAGAGGTATGATTACCTTATTCCAAACCAATTAAAAAAATAAAGTCAATATTCCTAAACTTATCCAATGGAATGATATTAATTTATCCGGTAAATGGCTTTTAGAAAATGCTCAACCAAAAAAACCTAAAAAAAATCAAAATATTGAAAACATAATTGAACATGAAGATGGAAGTGTTGAAATAAATTTCCAAACAAATTTTAGAAATATAACTCCTACAGTTTATGAACCCTCTAAAAAGTTTCAATCTCATCCTCCTTCTATTGTAGGATCTTCTTCCAAACAGGAACCACCTCATGTAAATTTGAGGCTTACAGGAATTGTTTATCCTTCTTATCAAGATTCTCCATCTCATACATACAATCCCTCAGAAGCTGATTTCAATATAAATGTTATTGAAAGGTTTGAATTTGATAAAGAAATGTTAAAAAAGAATTTAGCTGCTCATCCTTTGACAAAAGCTTTCTTTAAACATATTTCTCCAGAACATAAAGACTTCTTAAAAGAAAAGTGGTATAAATATATGTGTGATAACGAAATAAATATTTATTTCTTTGATTGGCTTAAATAGCATTGAGGAAAAGATATAATATTGAAGACTTATCTATAAATATGATAACAAAATTAAGTTCATCATAGATTATAGCTTCCACCAGTTCTTCTCCCCAAAGAACAGAAGAATCGATCCATCCTCCTTTGCATCAAATTATTTTTAAAGATACCTCAGCCGTACCCATAAAAGATGTTGCAAAAATCCAAGGAGATAAAGAAAAATCTGACTTTGTTTACAAATCAGATTTATGTCATATTGTAGAACAAAATAATTATACAAATATCAACCTTCATACTATTGGCCAACAAACCAATAGAATTGAAGATAAAGTAGAAACTAATTTCAAATTCCATGAAGCATCCTCTTCTCAAAAAGTAATTAAGACACAAACTTTAGGTTTTCAGGGTGAAATCCTAAGGGATATAAAGTTAGAAAAGAAACCTTTAAAATTTTCTGATGAACTCATTAATCAATTATCACACAGTTTTACCAACATAAAACTTCAAGAAAATAAAGATCAAAAAGCTGAAAAATCTATAAATGTTTTAGGCTCAACCTCAAAAAATTCTAATTCTGGCTCCGATTCCGAAGCCATAGATTCTGGAAAAAATTCGCAAGAAGAACATCAAGATGATCAAAACCATCAAGACTCTCTACAACTCAATAAAATATTTAGAAGATAAAAACCAATTGTTACTACAGCTAAAACAAGAAATTATTATCCACGACCAACTCCAGTTGATCTTCAAATCGAAGAAAAAGCTACATTAAATGGTCTTAAATTTGAAAGCTCATCAATATATGAATGGAGTGTAGACGGATTATCTGAATATCAAATCATCCAATTATGCCAGCGGATGATGATATATGCTTCTACCATCATAGCTGCCGGTAATGATCACAGACATGCAGCAAATGCAGTTGTCCTTGGATTTACTGGACAATTAAATGGTTGGTGGGAAAAATATTTATCAGATATAGAAAGACAAGCTATTCTAAATGCAGTAAAACGAGATCCATCCGGAAATCCTATCATTACTCCTCAAGGACAAATGATCCCTGATTCCGTTTATATGCTTATTAGCAATATAATTAAACATTTTGTTGGAAATTATATGAATGTTGAAGAAAAATTAAAAACTCAATTAATTAATTTATCATGCCCAACATTATCTGATTTTCGTTGGTATAAAGATGTTTTCTTATCAAAACATTATACAATTGATTTAAGCAATTCAGAATTTTGGAAAGAAAAATTTATATCAGGACTTCCTAAACTTTTTGCAGAAAAAGTTAGAGAAGAATTAATATCCGAAAATTATGGAAGTTTGAATTATGCCATGTATACCTATGGCGATCTAATCCAAAAAATTAATAAAGTTGGCTTTTCATTATGCAATGAGATCAAACTCAAACGGCAAATTGAAAATAAAAAAGGAATCAGTAAATATGAACTTGGTGATTTCTGTTATCAATTTGGTATGGAAGCATTAATTAGTCCTTCTAGCCAAAAGAAAAAGAACATTTTAAAAAGAAACTACCAAAAAAGAAAATCTAAACAATTTGCAACACCACGATATTATCTGCCCTCACGAAGATATCATAAAAAATCCTTTCATCGCAATCCTCATAAAGAAACAAACAAATCTTTTATAAAAGAAAAACCATCTTCTTCTTATCAGAAACAAAAACAAAAAGAAATCCAGTGCTATAATTGCAAAGAAAAAGGCCATATAGCCCCTGATTGCCCACAATTAAAGGTTAAAACCGAAAAGGAATTAAAAACTATTTTAAAAGGATCATCAGTAACATCAGATATAGACAATTCTTCTGATACATGCCATTGCAAAATATTTGATAGTGAAATTCAGTATGAATCTGCCTGTTCTTCTTCTTTATCTTTAAACATGCTCTCTGCCGCAAAAGAATTGGTATTAGAAATGTTTAAAGATCTTAAAGATGAAGACTTAAAAAATAAATATTTTGAAAAAATCCAGACCATAAATAAAGGCAATAAAAAAGGAAAAGCTACCTTACATACTCTCCTTGAACAATTTAGTATTAAAACTGTTCTAGACAGATTAAGGGAACAAAATGTTCCTCCTCTCCTGACAATTCCAGACCTGCATAAAGAAATTAATAATCAAAAGCAAGAAATCAATTTCTTAAAACAAAACTTAATTGAACTTCAAGACCTCAAACAAAGAGTTGAGAATCTTGAATTTCACATACTAAAAACTCATCAAGAAAATAATGAAAAATTTGAAAATGACAAAGACGATAGTGACATTGAAAATCAAGAAAACCTTGATGATAGTTTAAAAACTTTCATTAATTCTTTATCCAGAAATCCATTTCAAAAAAGGAAAACCCAAGTTACAATTCAGATTAAAAAATTCTCTATTAAGACCCTATGCTTACTTGATAGTGGTGCAGATGTCAATGTCATAAGGGAAGGATTAATCCCGAGAAAATATTATCTAAAAACAAAAAATAAACTTAATCTGGCCACGGCTAATAAAAAACTCCTGATCAAATACAAATTAAATGATGTTTATGTCGGTAAAAATGAAATATACATAAAGACAAATTTCTTTCTAGGAAAGGATTTAAACAATGATATTATCCTTGGAAATCCTTTTCTACAAATGTTACAACCTTTTCAAATTGATTCTACAGGCCTGAAAACTGTCATAAATAATAAAGAATTAATTTTTGGATTCGAATAAGCAAATATCCAATCTCAAATAAAATAAATTATCTCTCTAATGACTTCATTACCAATTTTGCCATGTAATCCCATATCCAGATTTTTAGTTCAACTCCTTATCCAGGTTCTCTTTGTCACCATGGCATCAAGCTCTAGCAAAAGCAAAGCCCCTCTTCTTGAATCCAGCTCTTCCTCCAGACCAACATCCCAGCAAATGATCATTCCTTTTTTCAATCCAGGATTATCCATCACCTCTCAAGAACTTATCAATGTTCATTGGAGTGCTATCCTTTCCAATAAAAGAAAAAATACAAGAAAAACCTTATCCAAAATTGTAACCCATATCAAGGATTTAGAAACCCAAATTCTAATGTGTCACAACATCCATCAAAGAGCACTGTTATCCATTTATGCTGATGAAAAAACATCCAGAATCAACCTCCCGGAAATGGTTAACATAACCCTTCCAGATGATATTGCGGCAAGAATCAGAGAAAAAACTCTTTCTTATCAGATCAAGGAGCGCTTAATGTTCAAAGTGCAATATATCTGCTGGGCAACTGGTTTTCCCAAGTTGTTCCTGCCATCACATGCAGTACACATCTCTTATATCGAGTAAGGCTTAGTCCAAAGGTTTTCTTTATCCAGAGATGATTTTGAATTAATATAGCAGCTCCCTGCAATTGTGCGCCATGCCCTTCGCAGTCTTGGAGTCACAAAAAGACAACTTCTTATCACAATTTCATCAAGTTTGGGAGAAAGATCTGAAATACGGTTTTATCTGCCTTATCAATTATGGAGCATCATGCAGTTTGAAGAAGGAGATTTAATTTGCAAGAAATGCAGTTCTTCTTTAAATAATCATGAACATCTTCTTTTTAATTATCCACCTCAATGGTATGAAGCTCATGAAGTTGCGACATGAGCATATAGCCTAGAGCGTCTCCAGCAATATGATCCAGCCTCTGATCAGTATCAAAGATTTCTTAATTTAAGAGGACATCTTGAATTTGCAAGCACATATAGATATGTTTGGTGTGACGGTCGGCGAGTAGTTTGCATTGCTGATGACCTTGCAGAACAAACTACAGTTATATAGCATCCTTCTAAATCTGGACATCATTCATTAAATCAAATCCTCAATGCCTATGAAGATATTTCTTTTGATATTCTAGAGAACACTCGTGAAGAATTAATCCAGTTATTCCATGGTGAAATGCGGAATAATAACTGAGATTATGAAGCCTCAAATGAAGCAGAATAAAGCCGCATCCATATTATCAAGCCACTTAATTTTCCACAAAGTATCATATACAGAAAGCATCGGAAGCATCACCAAAAGAGCAGCCTCTAGAAAGAATATGACATGACATCATGACATCATCCAAGTACCACCTAGTGGATTTGGTTCTTATCGGCAACTTCTCCTATGGACCTCATAAAGCATTGAATATTAAAAAACAAGTACTCCCTGGTCAACAAAAAGGGCTACAGCCAACATCAAAAGCTTCTTTTGCATAAAATAAAGAGTAAAGTACTTTAAAGCTACAAAAAGTACAAGATATGAGATAAAATTATCAAGTATGAAGACAAAAAACATTTCATCACCGATGCAATCACGTAAACACGTGTCAAAAGCTTCTAAAGTTATACTACAAAATAGGACCACGTTTATTACCATGGAGATTCTACAGCAGACAAGAAGATTCACGCAAGCAGCCTTACAGTATCGAACATTAAATTTAGCGTGAGCATGAATAGTAAATGAAATGTAAATGCAAGTAAAATCTAGTTGCAATGAAATGTAAATGCAGTTTGTAATTACAATAAATAGGCACATCCGGCTATGTGTAAAACCAACAGTTGGAAACCAGTCCTATCAAAAAATCCAGCCATTTCTTCCTAAACACCCTCCACCCTTCCATCCCATTTTGGTATCAGAGCCAAGTTGGCCCCCGGGAGTGTGTCATCAAGTCCACTTGTAATCAGTTTTGATTATCAATAAAGTTGCTTTGTGAGTATTTCTTCACTTAGTTTGATTATGTTGTCTTTTATTGTTGTTGTTTAAGGAATTGCTGACTCAGAAGTAAGAGAGTCAAAAGTCTTAATACTTAGTTGTGTGTTTGTTATTACTGAGAAATTTTAATCATATTCCGCCCGGAGCGCAGAGGTAGCCATTGTTATCGCCGTTGTTAAGCCGTGTAAAGGCGTTTTAAGGCGTGTTGTTGGTGTGTTAATCCTCAAAACGTTAGATACTCGTAGTGGATTTGGTTAAAATAACTCGGTAATACAAATTATGGCTAAGCTTATTAAGAAGCTTATACTTTCTTCTTCCTCATCATCAAATTCCTTATCTTCCATGTCTATTAAAACTAGTGAAGAAATTAGCTATGATGATTTAGATCAAATTATTTGTGACTGGACAATTCCAACTGTTCAAAAACATGAAGTTTATAAAATGGGAAGTTTTCAATTAAAATCAAGTTATAAAATAAAAACTATTGAACGAACTGAATCCATTACTAGCAATATTCAGCATCTTTCTTTAATTAAGCCATAAGAAATACAAGAATATGCTAAAACGTATAATTATATCCATTTTGGCTTATTGCAAGTTGCTCTAAAGCCTCTAACAAGACCTGGACTGAGAACAGAAGCTCTCATGTATGTCCAAGATACAAGACATAAAAAATTTAGTGATTCATTAATAGGGATGGTTGAATCAAATTTGGCTAATGGCCCTACTTTCTTCAACTGTTTTCCAAATTTTTCTATTTCTCTTACAGATCCAGGTGCACATGAAGCCCTCACTTTAGCTATCCAGACAAAAGGTTTTGATATGAATCCTCATAATCAAAATCTCGCCCTCGTTTATAGAGTTTATTATAAACTTATGAATTCAGTAGTCCCAGGCATAGCCTATTCTAATCAAGCCAGAGGTATGACTACCTTATTCCAAACCAATTTAAAAAATAAAGTTAATATTCCTAAACTTATCCAATGGAATGATATTAATTTATCCGGTAAATGGCTTTTAGAAAATGCTCAACCAGAAAAACCTAAAGAAAATCAAGATATTGAAAACATAATTGAACATGAAGATGGAAGTGTTGAAATAAATTTCGAAATAGATTTTAGAAATACAACTCCTACAGTTTATCAACCCTCTAAAAAGTTTCATTCTCATCCTCCTTCTGTTGTAGGATCTTCTTCCAAACAGGAACCACCTCATGTAAATTTGAGGCCTACAAGACTTGTTTATCCTTCTTATCAAGCTTCTTCATCTCATACATACAATCCCTCAGAAGCTGATTTCAATATAAATGTTATTGAAAGGTTTGAAATTGATAAAGAAATGTTAAAAAAGAATTCAGCTGCTCACCCTTTGACAAAAGCTTTCTTTAAACATATTTCTCCAGAACATAAAGACTTCTTAAAAGAAAAGTGGTATAAATATATGTGTGATAATGAAATAAATCTTTATTTCTTTGATTGGCTTAAATTAGCCCTGAAGAAAAGATATAATAGTGAAAATTTATCCATACAGATGATAACAAAATTATGTTCATCATGGATTATAGCTACAACCAGTTCTTCTCCACAGAGAACTGAAGAATCTATACATCCTCCTCTACTTCAAATTCTTTCTAAAGATACTTCAGCCGTACCCATAAAAGATGTTGCAAAAATCCACGGAGACAAAGGTAAATCAGTCTTTGACTTATGTCATACACATTCCTCATTTCAGTCTAATAACATGTATTCTTCTCCTTTGTTCTCCTTAAATGCTCTTTCAGCCCAAGAAGACATGCTTTTAGAAATGTTTAAAGACCTTAAAGAAGAAACATTAAAAAATAAATATTTTGAGAAAATACAAAAAATAACCAAAGAAAATAAAAAAGAAAAATCTTCTATTCCAAGTGTAGCTGAACAGCTTAACATGAAAAATGGATTAAAAGAGCAAAAAGTTCTTCCTCATATATCTCTACGAGGTATTTATAAAGAAATTAATAATCAAAAGCAAGAAATAAAAGAATTAAAACAAAATTTAAATGAACTTCAAGAACTTAAACAATGTTTTGAGAATCTCGAACTTCAAAAGGATAAAGATAGTAGAGAGCAACAAGAAAACTTTGAGGGAAAATTTGTAAATTCTGTAACAAAAAATCCACTCCAACCGTGGAAAACTCAAATTACAATTAAGATCAAGAACTTCTCTATTAAAGCACTCTGCTTACTAGATAGTGGCACAGATGTTAATTTAATCAGAGAAGGATTAGTGCCAACAAAATATTATAAAAAAACCAAAAATAAACTTAGCCTAGCAACTGCTAATAATAAACTTCATATTAATTATAAAGTAAATAATGTCCATATTTGTAAAAATGGAACGTGTATAAAAACTAATTGTCTTTTAGGAAAGAATTTAAATAATGATGTTATCCTTGGGAATCCCTTTCTTCAACTTCTACAGCCTTTTCAAATTAATTCATCAGGCCTTAAAACTATGAAAGACATTAAAACTATGAAAGACAATAAAGACTTACTTTTTGATTTTGTTGAGTCAACTCCCATGCAACATATCAATATTATACAAAATCAAATCTCATATAAAGAAAAACAAATTGCCTATCTTCAAGAAGATCTGAATTCTCTAAGAATAGAAGAAGGGTTAGAAAACCCAGAATTTCAAAATGATTAATTATAAGCCTTTAAATAAAGTCTTTAAATCCATAAGATATCCAGTTCCAAATAAGACTGATCTAATCAATCGCCTAGCTGGTGCCTTCCTTTTTTCTAAATTTGATCTTAAATTCGGATTTTGGCAAATTCAAATTACCCCTGAAGATAGATATAAAACTGCTTTTACAGTCCCATTTGGTCATTATGAATGGAATGTCATGCCTTTTGGCTTGAAAAATGCTCCTTCAGAATTTTAAAGAATTATGAATGATATTTTTAATCCATATCAAGATTTTACACTCGTCTACATCGATGACATCCTTGTGTTTTCAAAATCCATTTGTGACCATTGGAAGCATTTAAATATTTTCAAAAAGATTATTATCAAAAATGGACTTGTTCTATCTCAAAAGAAAATGAAGCTTTTTCAAACAGAAATTCAATTCCTTGGTTTTATAATTAAAACATGAACTATTTCTCCAGTTCAAAGAGTCATTAAGTTTGCCTCTTAATTTCCTGATGAAATCCTCAATAAAGATCAATTACAACATTTTCTTGGATGCCTTAATTACGTCTCTGATTTTTATAAAGATCTTGCCAAGGAAAGAAAATTATTACAACTCCATCTAATAAAAAATCCAGTAGAATGGTCACCTGCCCATACAAAAGCTGTCCAAACTATCAAGCAAAAAGTCCAAAATTTACCTTGTTTAACTATCCCTCATCCTGATTTATTAAAAATAGTTCAAACCGACGCATCTGACATAGGTTTTGGTGGAATTCTCCTCCAACAAAATGCTCTTAGAACAGAAGAAATCATTCATTTCACTTCCGGAACATGGACATCCACACAACAGAATTATTCAACCATTAAAAAAGAAATCCTCGCTATAGTAAATAGTATAATGAAGTTCCAAAGTGATTTATTAAATAAAAAATTCTTATTAAGAATAGATTGTAAATCTGCTAAAGAAATTTTAGAAAAAGATGTTAAAAATCTTGCTGCTAAGCAAATCTTTGCTCGCTGGCAAGCTTTATTAGCTATATTTGATTTTGACATTGAGTATATTGCAGGCAAAAATAATTCCCTTCCTGACTTTTTATCTCGTGAGTTTTTACAGGGAAAAAAGAATGAGGCCTCAGCAGATTAGACCTTTGAGGTCCTTACTGACAAAGCTTATCCACCTATATCCAGAAAACCCAGTGGCAATTATCTTGAAAGATGGGGAGCAACCCATAATTCTAATATTCCTCAATTTCAAAACCCATCAAGCTCTACATCCAGAAAACCTCAAGCATCTCAAAACGAATATTTTATCCCAAAACCACCATTAAGAATGCTTACGTTAGATGACACATTTTATACAGAAACCGTTCCTATGGAACATCTTATCCATACCCTATTCGCTCCCGACCATTTCTTTTTTCAACCCCTTGATTATAAAACTTATGAGCAAATCCTTATCCGAACTGGCAGCTGCACGATAGACCATACTGATGGTTCTAAAAACTCATATTTAAATGCTTTACCATCCCATATTAACATCCTATATTAAAAAATCAAGATTATGCATATCCTCTCAGCAGACGATTGGGGACAACCTCTTTATATGCCTCAAAGAATTGATTTAGACCTCATCTTTAATTATTATGACTATATTTCCGCTTGGGAAGTCATTCTCTGTTATCAAAACCCATCCTTCCAGCATTCTCGGTTTATTCGGTTTAAATCCAATGTCCATAAAATACCTATGTGATTTTTTACACGATTTTGGATACCATACGGAGCCACTAAAGATCTCCTTCCTCAAGCTCTTCTTCCTATTTATGAATCCTATTCTGTATCATATAAAGCCTTTCTCAAAACAAAAGAAAAAAACCTTTATCAATATTTACAGCTAGCAACAGAACCTTATGTCACCATGCAATTCTATTGCAAGCATGAAATCCCATGGATCCTGAAATGGAATTTTTATAAAGAAATGGACTTCAGTCCACCGGTTCTATCCAGAGTTATGTATATCAAATTCTGGCATCAATTTGATTATACGAAAATCCTGCAGCAATATTCTGCTAATCAAGCTCTAAAGCCATCCTTTTCAGAAATTCTCAGAACCCCTAAAAAAGATAAAGAAAGGCTTCCTCCATCCAGTAATCCAGACAAACAAAAGAATTCATGTTCAGCCTCTTCTCCTGCTCTTCTTGCAGCAGCCGATCTTCTTCAGCTCAAAAAAGATCTCCAAAAAGAAATTATGGAACAAATACAGAAAGAAAAAGCCTCTGAAAACTCGCCATTAAGCTTCGGTCACCAGCTACATCATCTCTGGGCTGATGATAATCCCTTTGAAACTATTGCTCCTGAAGCAGATACCGATGCAGAAGAGATAAAAAGTGATAATGAAGGATTCATCTCTATCCGAAGAAAAGGGAAAAAATAAGTCCCGACAAGACATCCGCCTTATCAAGCCACACAATTTTCCACAAAATATTTTGATGCTTGATGCACTCATGCAGATCTCCAGAAGGGCATCCCTATCAAGCAAAGTTCCCGTACCTGTGCCCACGGCCACGTGATACCGGCAAAAGCAACCACGTGTTGCTTTGGGACTATCGGCACTTTTCATCCGCACTCCATCAAGCCTCTTTGAATTAAAAAATTCAAGAAACAAGTACAACAAAGTCAAAGAAAACGGCTAAAGCTAAAGCTTATCCCATATAAAAGTTCTTTGCAATAAAAAAGAGCAAAGTCAAAGCCTACATCGAGGCTATCCTACAATCCTACAGAAGCATTAGATCACCTCTTTTACCGGGAGTGATAAAGCACATACTCCAACGACACGAATGCAGCATGCTTCAATACAGTGAAACGTGTGTCAGATAGATCAAATGCAGTGCCAGCACCACCTGCAGCATTTACTGCTACAGTAAATAAATGAAAATCCAGATGACAGACACTTGTAATGAAATGTAAATTCAGTTTGTAATTACTATAAATAGACCTATGCAGCCTCATGCACAGGAAACAGTTGGAAACCAATCCTATCAAAAAATCCAGCCATCTCTTCCCAAACACCCTCCACCCTTCCGTCCCATTTTGGTATCAAAGCCAAGTTGGCCCCCGGGAGTGTGTCATCAAGTCCACTTGTAATCAGTTTTGATTATCAATAAAGTTGCTTTGTGAGTACTTGTTCACTTAGTTTTGATTATGTTGTGTTTTATTGTTGTTGTTTAAGGAATTGCTGACTCAGAAGTAAGAGAGTCAAAAGTCTTAATACTTAGTTGTATGTTTGTTATTATTGAGAAATTTTAATCATATTCCGCCCGGAGCACAGAGGTAGCCATTGTTATCGCCGTTGTTAAGCCGTGTGAAGGCGTTTTAAGGCGTGTTATTGGTGTGTAAATCCTCGAAGTGTTAGATACTCGTGGTGGATTTGGTTAAAATAACTCGGTAATACAAATTATGGCTAAGCTTATTAAGAAGCTTGTACTTTCTTCTTCCTCATCATCAAATTCCTTATCTTCCATGTCTATTAAAAATAGTGAAGAAATTAGCTATGATGATTTAGATCAAATTATTTGTGATTGGACAATTCCAACTGTTCAAAAACATGAAGTTTATAAAATGGGAAGTTTTCAATTAAAATCAAGTTATAAAATAAAAACTATTGAACGAACTGAATCCATTACTAGCAATATTCAGCATCTTTCTTTAATTAAGCCACAAGAAATACAAGAATATGCTAAAACAATAATTATATCCATTTTGGCTTAGTGCAAGTTGCTCTAAAGCCTCTAACAAGACTTGGACTGAGAACAAAAGCTCTCATGTATGTCCAAGATACAAAACATAAAAAATTCAATCATTCATTAATAGGAATGGTTGAATCAAGTTTGGCTAATGGCCCTACTTTCTTCAACTGTTTTCCAAATTTTTCTATTTCTCTTACAGATCCAGGTGCACATGAAGCCCTCACTTTAGCTATCCAAACAAAAGGTTTTGATATGAATCCTCATAATGAAAATCTCGCCCCCGTTTATAGAGTTTATTATAAACTTATGAATTCAGTAGTCCCAGGCATAGCCTATTCTAATCAATCCAGAGGTATGACTACCTTATTCCAAACCAATTTAAAAAATAAAGTCAATATTCCTAAACTTATCCAATGGAATGATATTAATTTATCTGGTAAATGGCTTTTAGAAAATGCTCAACCAGAAAAACCTAAAGAAAATCAAGATATCGAAAACATAATTGAACATGAAGATGGAAGTGTTGAAATAAATTTCCAAACAGATTTTACAAATACTCTACAGTTTATCAACCCTCTAAAAAGTTTCATTCTCATCCTCCTTCTGTTGTAGGATCTTCTTCCATACAGGAACCACCTCATGTAAATTTGAGGCCTACAGGACTTGTCTATCCTTATTATCAAGCTTCTCCATCTCATACATACAATCCCTCAGAAGCTGATTTCAATATAAATGTTATTGAAAGGTTTGAAATTGATAAAGAAATGTTAAAAAAGAATTTAGCTGCTCATCCTTTGACAAAAGCTTTCTTTAAACATATTTCTCCAGAACATAAAGACTTCTTAAAAGAAAAGTGGTATAAATATATGTGTGATAATGAAATAAATATTTATTTCTTTGATTGGCTTAAACTAGCCATGAGGAAAAGATATAATATTGAAAACTTATCCATAAATATGATAACAAAATTAAGTTCATCATGGATTATAGCTTCCACCAGTTCTTCCCCCAAAAGAACAGAAGAATCTATCCATCCTCCTTTGCATCAAATTATTTATAAAGACACCTCAGCCGTACCCATAAAAGATGTTGCAAAAATCCAAGGAGATAAAGGAAAATCTGACTTTGTTTACAAATCAGATTTATGTCATATTGTAGAACAAAATAATTATACAAATATCAACCTTCATACTATTGGCCAACAAACCAATAGAATTGAAGATAAAGTAGAAACTATTTTCAAATTCCATGAAGCATCCTCTTCTCAAAAAGTAATTAAGACACAAACTTTAGGTTTTCAGGGTGAAATCCTAAGGGATATAAAGTTAGAAAAGAAACCTTTAAAATTTTCTGATGAACTCATTAATCAATTATCACACAGTTTTACCAACATAAAACTTCAAGAAAATAAAGATCAAAAAGCTGAAAAATCTATAATTGTTTTGGGCTCAACTTCAAAAAATTCTAATTCTGGCTTCGATTCCGAAGCCATAGATTCTGAAAAAAATTCGCAAGAAGAACATCAAGATGATCAAAACCATCAACACTCTTTACAACTCAATAAAATATTTAGAAGACAAAAACCAATTGTTACTACAGCTAAAACAAGAAACTATTATCCACAACCGACTCCAGTTGATCTTCAATTCGAAGAACAAGCTACATTAAATGGTCTTAAATTTGAAAGCTCATCAATATATGAATGGAGTGTAGACAGATTATCTAAATATCAAATCATCCAATTATGCCAGTGGATGATGATATATGCTTCTACCATCATAGCTGCCGGTAATGATCACAGACATGCAGCAAATGCAGTTGTCCTTGGATTTACTGGACAATTAAATGGTTGGTGGGAAAAATATTTATCAGATATAGAAAGACAAGCTATTCTAAATGCAGTAAAACGAGATTCATCCGGAAATCCTATCATTACTTCTCAAGGACAAATGATCCCTGATTCCGTTTATATGCTTATTAGCAATATAATTAAACATTTTGTTGGAAATTATATAAATGTGGAAGAAAAATTAAAAAATCAATTAATTAATTTATCATGCCCAACATTATCTGATTTTCGTTGGTATAAAGATGTTTTCTTATCAAAACTTTATACAATTGATTCAAGCAATTCAGAATTTTGGAAAGAAAAATTTATATCAGGACTTCCTAAACTTTTTGCAGAAAAAGTTAGAGAAGAATTAATATCCGAAAATTATGGAAGTTTGAATTATGCCATGTATACCTATGGAGATCTAATCCAAAAAATTAATAAAGTTGGCTTTTCATTATGCAATGAGATCAAACTCAAACGGCAAATTGAAAATCAAAAAGGAATCAGTAAATATGAACTTGGTGATTTCTATTATCAATTTGGTATGGAAACATTAATTAGACCTTCCAACCAAAAGAAAAAGAACACTTTAGAAAGAAATTACCAAAAAAGAAAATCTAAACAATTTGCAACACCACGATATTATCTGCCCTCACGAAGATATCTTAAAAATCCTTTCAGCGCAATCCTCAGAAAGAAACAAACAAATCTTTTATAAATGAAAAACCATCTTCTTCTTATCAGAAACAAAAACAAAAAGAAATCCAGTGCTATAATTGCAAAGAAAAAGGCCATATAGTCCCTGATTGCCCACAATTAAAGGTTAAAACCGAAAAGGAATTAAAAACTATTTTGAAAGGATCATCAGTAACATCAGATACAGACAATTCTTTTGATACATATCATTGCAAAATATTTGATAGTGAAATTCAGTATGAATCTGCCTCTTCTTCTTCTTTATCTTTAAACATGCTCTCTGCCCCAGAAGAATTGGTATTAGAAATGTTTAAAGATCTTAAAGATGAAGACTTAAAAAATAAATATTTTGAAAAAATCCAGTCCATAAATAAAGGCAATAAAAAAGGAAAAGCTACCTTACATACTCTCCCTAAACAATTTAGTATTAAAACTGTTCTAGACTGATTAAGGGAACAAAATGTTCCTCCTCACCTGAAAATTCCAGGCCTGCATAAAGAAATTAATAATTAAAGGCAAGAAATCAATTTCTTAAAACAAAACTTAATTGAACTTCAAGACCTCAAACAAAGAGTTGAGAATCTTGAATTTCACATACTAAAAACTCATCAAGAAAATAATGAAAAATTTGAAAATGACAAAGACGATAATGACATTGAAAATCAAGAAAACCTTGATGATAGTTTAAAAACTTTCATTAATTCTTTATCCAGAAATCCATTTCAAAAATGGAAAACCCAAGTTACAATTCAGATTAAAAAATTCTCTATTAAGACCCTATGCTTATATGAAAGTGGTGCAGATGTCAATGTCATAAGGGAAGGATTAATCCCGAGAAAATATTATCTAAAAACAAAAAATAAACTTAATCTAGCCACGGCTAATAAAAAACTCCTGATCAAATACAAATTAAATGATGTTTATGTCGGTAAAAATGAAATATACATAAAGACAAATTTCTTTCTAGGAAAGGATTTAAACAATGATGTTATCCCTGGAAATCCTTTTCTACAAATGTTACAACCTTTTCAAATTGATTCTACAGGCCTAAAAACTGTCATAAATAATAAAGAATTAATTTTTGAATTCGAATAAGCAAATATCCAGTCTCAAATAAAATAAATTGTCTCTCTAATGACTTCATTACCAATTTTGCCATTTAATCCCATATCCAGATTTTTAGTTCAACTCCTTATCCAGGTTCTCTTTGTCACCATGGCATCAAGCTCTAGCAAAAGCAAAGCCCCTCTTCTTTAATCCAACTCTTCCTCCAGACCAACATCCCAGCAAATGATCATTCCTTTTTTCAATCCAGGATTATCCATCACCTCTCAAGAACTTATCAGTGCTCATTGGTGTACTATCCTTTCCAATAAAAGAAAAAATACTAGAAAAACCTTATCCAAAATTGTAACCCATATCAAGGATTTAGAAACCCAAATTCTAATGTGTCACAACATCCATCAAAGAGCACTGTTATCCATTTATGCTGATGAAAAAACATCCAGAATCAACCTCCTGGAAAAGGTTAACACAACCCTTCCAAATGATATTGCGGCAAGAATCAGAGAAAAAACTCTTTCTTATCAGATCAAGGAGCGCTTAATGTTCAAAGTGCAATATATCTGCTGGGCAACTGGTTTTCCCAAGTTGTTCCTGCCATCACATGCAGTACACATCTCTTATATCGAGTAAGGCTTAGTCCAAAGGTTTTCTTTATCCAGAGATGATTTTGAATTAATACAACAGCTCCCTGCAATTGTGCGCCATGCCCTTCGCAGTCTTGGAGTCACAAAAAGACAACTTCTTATCACAATTTCATCAAGTTTGGGAGAAAGATCTGAAATACGGTTTTATCTGCCTTATCAATTATGGAGCATCATGCAGTTTGAAGAAGGAGATTTAATTTGCAAGAAATGCAGTTCTTCTTTATATAGTCACGAACATTTTCTTTTTAATTATCCACCTCAATTGTATGAAGCTCATGAAGTTGCGACAAGAGCATATAGCCTAGAGCGTCTCTAGCAATATGATCCAGCCTCTGATCAGTATCAAAGATTTCTTAATTTAAGAGGACATCTTGAATTTGCAAGCACATATAGATATGTTTGGTGTGACGGTCGGCGAGTAGTTTGCATTGCTGATGACCTTGCAGAACAAACTACAGTTATACAGCATCCTTCTAAATCTGGACATCATTCATTAAATCAAATCCTCAATGCCTACGAAGATATTTCTTTTGATATTCTAGAGAACACTTGTGAAGAATTAATCCAGTTATTCCATGGTGAAATGTGGAATAATAACTAGGATTATGAAGCCTCAAATGAAGCAGAATAAAGCCACATCCATATTATCAAGCCACTCAATTTTCCATAAAGTATCATATACAGAAAGCATCGGAAACATCACCAAAAGAGCAGCCTCTAAAAAGAATATGACATGACATCATGACATCATCCAAGTACCACCTAGTGGATTTGGTTCTTATCGGCAACTTCTCCTATGGACCTCATAAAGCATTGAATATTCAAAAACAAGTACTCCCTGGTCAACAAAAAGGGCTACAGCCAACATCAAAAGCTTCTTTTGCATAAAATAAAGAGTAAAGTACTTTAAACCTACAAAAAGTACAAGATATGAGATAAAATTATCAAGTATGAAGACAAAAAACATTTCATCACCAATGCAATCACGTAAACACGTGTCAAAAGCTTCTAAAGTTATACTTCAAGATAGGACCACGTTTATTACCGTGGAGATTCTACAGCAGACAAGAAGATTCACGCAAGCAGCCTTACAGTATCAAACATTAAATTCAACGTGAGCATGAATAGTAAATTAAATGTAAATGCATGTAAAATCCAGTTGCAATAAAATGTAAATGCAGTTTGTAATTACTATAAATAGGCACATCCGGCTATGTGTAAAACCAACAGTAGGAAACCAGTCCTATCAAAAAATTCAGCCATCTCTTCCCATACACCCTCCACTCTTCCGTCCTATTTTGATAGGACTGGTTTCCAACTGTTGGTTTTACACATAGCCGGATGTGCCTATTTATAGTAATTACAAACTGAATTTACATTTCATTACAACATAATTTCATCTGTGTATACATTTCATTTACTGTGGGCTGGTAAACTGCTGCAGGTAGTATTATTACTGGATTCCATATGTTTGGCATGACGGTATACGTGTTACGTTTCCGTACAGTTATGGAAATGGATGTTAGTACCAATAGTGGCTATGGTTATCGGATCATTTCATAGAGCAAGCCGCAATTGTTGACTTTTTCGTTGCATAGGTGGATAACTTCATAGAGCAAGCCGCAATTGTTGACTTTGGATGTACCTTTTTCTTGATTTTTAATTCAAAGAGGCTTGATGTTGCCGATAAGAACTAAAGGAAGCACGTGGTTGCTGCTGTACTTGGATGATGTCATGCATAGTCTTTATGGAGACTGGTGTCATGCATAGTCTTTATGGAGACCGATGATGCTTCCGATGCTTTCAATGTGGGGAATAGTGCTGATAAACAAGCTCAATTTAGTCTGTAGAAGATACTTTGTGGAAAATTGAGTGGCTTGATAATATGGATGCGGCTTTATTCTACTTCAGTTGAGGCTTTAGAATTCCAGTTATTATTCCTCATTTCACCATAGAATAACTGGATTAATTCTTCACGAGTGGTTTCTAGAATATCAAACGAAATATCTTCATAGGCACTGAGAATTTGATTTAATGCATGATGTCCAGATTTAGAAGGATGCTGTATAACTGTAGTTTGTTCTGCAAGGTCGTCATCAATACAGACTAATCGCCGACCGTCACACCAAACATATCTGTATGTGTTTGCAAATTTGAGATGTCCTCTTAAATTGAGAAATCTTTGATATTAATCAGAGGCTGGATCATAATACTGGAGACGTTCTAAGCTATATTCCCTTGTAGCAACTTCATGAGATTCATACCACTGCGATGGATAATTAAACAGGAGATGTTCGTGATGTTCGTAATCATTTAAAGAAGGAATGAATTTTTTGCAAATTAAATCTCCTTCTTCCAACTGCATGATGCTCCATAATTGATAAGGCTGATAAAACCGTATTTCAGATCTTTCTCCCAAACTAGATGAAATGGGATAAAATATTGGTTTTGAGATGCTTGAGGTTTTCTTGATGTAGAGCTTGATGGGTTTTGAAATTGAGGAATATTAGAATTATGGGTTGCTCCCCATCTTTCAAGATAATTGCCAATGGGTTTTCTGGATATAGGTGGATAAGCTTTATCAGTAGGGGACCTCAAAGGTCTAATCTGCTGAGGCCTCATTCTTTTTTCCCTGTAAAAACTCATGAGATAAAAAGTCAGGAAGGGAATTATTTTTGCCTGCAATATACTCAATGTCAAAATCAAATATAGCTAATAAAGCTTGCCAGCGAGCAAAGATTTGCTTAGCAGCAAGATTTTTAACATCTTTTTGTAAAATTTCTTTAGCAGATTTACAATCTATTCTTAATAAGAATTTTTTATTTAATAAATCACTTTGGAACTTCATTATACTATTTACTATAGCGAGGATTTCTTTTTTAATGGTTGAATAATTCTGTTGTGTGGATGTCCATGTTCCGGAAGTGAAACGAATGATTTCTTCTGTTCCAAGAGCATTTTGTTGGAGGAGAATTCCACCAAAACCTACGTCAGATGCATCGGTTTGAACTATTTTTAATAAATCAGGATGAGGGATAGTTAAACAAGGTAAATTTTGGACTTTTTGCTTGATAGTTTGGACAGCTTTTGTATGGGCAGGTGACCATTTTACCGATTTTTTATTAGATGGAGTTGTAATAATTTTCTTTCCTTGGCAAGATCTTTATAAAAATCAAAGACGTAATTAAGGCATCCAAGAAAATGTTGTAATTGTTCTTTATTGAGGATTTCATCAGGAAATTGAGAGGCAAACTTAATGACTCTTTGAACTGGAGAAATAGTTCCTGTTTTAATTATAAAACCAAGGAATTGAATTTCTGTTTGAAAAAGCTTCATTTTCTTTTGAGATAGAACAAGTCCATTTTTTATAATAATCTTTTTGAAAATATTTAAATGCTTCCAATGGTCACAAATAGATTTTAAAAACACAAGAATGTCATCAATATAGACAAGTGTAAAATCTTGATATGGATTAAAAATATCATTCATAATTCTTTAAAATTCTGAAGGAGCATTTTTCAAGCCAAATGGCATGACGTTCCATTCATAATGACCAAATGGGACTGTAAAAGCAGTTTTATATCTATCTTCAGGGGTAATTTGAATTTTCCAAAATCCGGATTTAAGATCAAATTTAGAAAAAAGGAAGGCACCAGCTAGGCGATTGATTAGATCGGTTTTATTTGGAACTGGATATCTTACGGATTTTAAGACTTTATTTAGCGGCTTATAATTGATAACAAGACGGGGAACACCGCGTTCTTGTTCAGGCGCTTTATTTACATAAAAAGCAGCACAACTCCAAGGGGATTGTGATTTTTGAACAAGCTTTTTATCAAGAAGATCATTGATTTCTTTTGTACATAATTGGACAAGATCTTTATTCATCTGAATAGGACGAGCTTTGGTAGGAATTTGGGATTCATCAAAATTATCAATATAGGGAAGAGAAACTGTGTGGTGTTTCCTGTGCCAAAAGGCAAAAGGAAGGTTAGAACAACATTCTTTTTCAAGAGATTTTCTAAATTGTATTAAATCATTTTGAAATTCTGGGTTTTGTAACCCTTCTTCTATTCTTAGAGAATTCAGATCTTCTTGAAGATAGGCAATCTGTTTTTCTTTATATGAGATTTGATTTTGTATAATATTGATATGTTGAATGGGAGTTGACTCAACAAAATCAAAAAGTAAGTCTTTATTGTCTTTCATAGTTTTAAGGCCTGATGAATTAATTTGAAAAGGCTGTAGAAGTTGTAGAAAGGGATTCCCAAGGATAACATCATTATTTAAATTCTTTCCTAAAAGACAATTAGTTTTTATGCACGTCCCATTTTTACAGATATGGACATTATTTATCTTTATCTCCTTGAATTTTTGCAACATCTTTTATGGGTACGGCTGAAGTATCTTTAGAAAGAATTTGATGTAGAGGGGGATGTATAGATTCTTCAGTTTTCTGCGGAGAAGAACTGGTTGAAGCTATAATCCATGATGAACATAATTTTGTTATCATTTCTATGGATAAATCTTCACTATTATATCTTTTCTTCATGGCTAATTTAAGCCAATCAAAGAAATAAATGTTTCCCTCATGATCACACATATATTTGTACCATTTTTCTTTTAAGAAGTCCTTATGTTCTGGAGAAATATATTTAAAGAAAGATTTTGTCAAAGGATGAGCGGCTAAATTCTTTTTTAACATTTCTTTATCAATTTCAAACCTTTCAATAATATTTATATGAAAATCAGCTTCTGAGGGATTGTATGTTTGAGATGGAGAAGCTTGATAAGAAGGATAAACAAGTCCTGTGGGCCTCAAATTTATATGAGGTGGTTCCTGTATGGAAGATCCTACAATAGAAGGAGGATGAGAATAAGACTTTTTAGAGGGTTGATAAACTGAAGGAGTTGTATTTCTAAAATCTGTTTGGAAATTTATTTCAACACTTCCATCTTCATGTTCAATTATGTTTTCACTGTCTTGATTTTCTTTAGGTTTTTCTAGTTGAGCATTTTCTAAAAGCCATTTACCGGATAAATTAATTTCATTCCATTGGATGAGTTTGGAAATATTAACTTTATTTTTTAAATTGGTTTGGAATAAGGTAGTCATACCTCTGGCTTGATTAGAATAGGCTATGCCTGGGACCACTGAATTCATAAGTTTATAATAAACTCTATAAACTAGGGTGAGATTTTGATTATGAGGATTCATATCAAAACCTTTTGTCTGGATGGCTAAAGTGAGGGCTTCATATGCACCTGGATCTATAAGAGAAACAGAGAAATTGGGAAAACAGTTGAAGAAAGTAGGGCCATTAGCCAAACTTGATTCAACTATTCCTATTAATGAATCACTGAATTTTTTATGTCTTGTATTTTGGACATACATGAGAGCTTCCGTTCTCAGCCCAAGTCTTGTTAGAGGCTTTAGAGCAACTTGCACCAAGCCAAAATGAATATAATTATATGTTTTAGCATATTCTTATATTTCTTGTGGCTTAATTAAAGAAAGATTGTGTATATTGCTAGTAATGGATTCAGTTCGTTCAATAGTATTTATTTTATAACTTGATTTTAATTGAAAACTTCCCATTTTATAAACTTCATGTTTTTGAACAGTTGGAATTGTCCAGTCACAAATAATTTGATCTAAATCATCATAGCTAATTTCTTCACTATTTTTAGTAGACATGGAAGATAAGGAATTTGATGATGAGGAAGAAGAAAGTACAAGCTTCTTAAAAAGCTTAGCCATAATTTGTATTACCGAGTTATTTTAACCAAATCCACCACGAGTATCTAACGCTTTGAGGATTTACACACCAACAATACGCCTTAAAACGCCTTCACACGGCTTAACAACGGCGATAACAATGGCAACCTCTGCGCTCTGGGTGGAATATGATTAAAATTTCTCAATAATAACAAACACACAACTAAGTATTAAGACTTTTGACTCTCTTACTTTTGCGTTAGTAATTCCTTAAAAAACAACAATGAAACACAACATAATCAAAACTAAGTGAAGAAATACTCACAAAGCAACTTTATTGATAATCAAAACTGATTACAAGTGGACTTGATGACACACTCCCGGGGGCCAACTTGGTTTTGATACCAAAAGGGATGGAAGAGTGGAGGGTGTATGGGAAGAGATGGCTGGATTTTTTGATAGGACTGGTTTCCAACTGTTGATTTTACACATAGCCAGATGTGCCTATTTATGGTAATTACAAACTGCATTTACATTTCATTGCAACTGGATTTTACTTGCATTTACATTTCATTTACTATTCATGCTCACGCTGAATTTAATGTTCGATACTATAAGGCTGCTTGCGTGAATCTTCTTGTCTGCTGAAGAATCTCCATGGTAATAAACGTGGTCCTATCTTGAAGTATAACTTTAGAAGCTTTTGACACGTGTTTACGTGATTGCATCGGTGATGAAATGTTTTTTGTCTTCATACTTGATAATTTTATCTCATATCTTGTACTTTTTGTAGCTTTAAAGTACTTTACTCTTTATTTTATGCAAAAGAAGCTTTTGATGTTGGCTGTAGCCCTTTTTGTTGACCAGGGAGTACTTGTTTTTGAATATTCAATGCTTTATGAGGTCCATAGGAGAAGTTGCCGATAAGAACCAAATCCACTAGGTGGTACTTGGATGATGTCATGATGTCATGTCATATTCTTTCTAGAGGCTGCTCTTTTGGTGATGCTTCCGATGCTTTCTGTATATGATACTTTGTGGAAAATTGAGTGGCTTGATAATATGGATGCGGCTTTATTCTGCTTCATTTGAGGCTTCATAATCCCAGTTATTATTCCGCATTTCACCATGGAATAATTGGATTAATTCTTCACGAGTGTTCTCTAGAATATCAAAAGAAATATCTTCATAGGCATTGAGGATTTGATTTAATGTATGATGTCCAGATTTAGAAGGATGCTGTATAACTGTAGTTTGTTCTGCAAGGTCGTCAGCAATGCAAACTGCTCGCCGACCGTCACACCAAACATATCTATATGTGCTTGAAAATTCAAGATGTCCTCTTAAATTAAGAAATCTTTGATACAGATCAGAGGCTGGATCATATTGCTGGAGACGCTCTAGGTTATATGCTCTTGTCGCAACTTCATGAGCTTCATACCATTGAGGTGGATAATTAAAAAAGAAGATGTTCATGATTATATAAAGAAGAACTGCATTTCTTGCAAATTAAATCTCCTTCTTCAAACTGCATGATGCTCCATAATTGGTAAGGCTGATAAAACCGTATTTTAGATCTTTCTCCCAAACTTGATGAAATTGTGATAAGAAGTTGTCTTTTTGTGACTCCAAGACTGGGAAGGGCATGGTGCACAATTGTAGGGAGCTGCTGTATTAATTCAAAATCATCTCTGGATAAAGAACACCTTTGGACTAAACCTTGCTCGATATAAGAGATGTCTACTGCATGTGATGGCAGGAACAACTTGGGAAAACCAGTTGCCCAGCTGATATATTGCGCTTTGAACATTAAGCGCTCCTTGATCTGATAAGAAAGAGTTTTTTCTCTGATTCTTGCCGCAATATCATCTGGAAGGGTTATGTTAACCTTTTCCAGGAGGTTGATTCTAGATGTTTTTTCATCAACATAAATGGATAACAGTGCTCTTTGATGGATGTTGTGACACATTAGAATTTGGGTTTCTAAATCCTTGATATGGGTTACAATTTTGGATAAGGGTTTTCTAGTATTTTTTCTTTTATTGGAAAGGATAGCACTCCAATGAGCATTGATAAGTTCTTGAGAGGTGATGGATAATCCTAGATTGAAAAAAGGAATGATCATTTGCTGGGATATTGGTCTGGAGGAAGAGCTGGATTCAAGAAGAGGGGCTTTGCTTTCGCTAGAGCCTGATGCCATCGTGACAAAGAGAACCTGGATAAGGAGTTGATTATGAGAATTCATATCAAAACCTTTTGTCTGGATAGCTAAAATGAGGGCTTCATGTGCACCTGGATCTGTAAGAGAAACAAAAAAATTTGGAAAACTGTTGAAGAAAGTAGGGCCATTAGCCAAACTTGATTCAACCATTCCTATTAATAAATCACTGAATTTTTTATGTCTTGTATCTTGGACAAACATGAGAGCTTCTGTTCTCAGTCCAAGTCTTATTAGAGGCTTTAGAGCAACTTGCACTAAGCCAAAATGGATATAATTATATGTTTTAGCATATTCTTGCATTTCTTATGGCTTAATTAAATAAAGATGCTGAATATTGCTAGTAATGGATTCAGTTCGTTCAATAGTATTTATTTTATAACTTGATTTTAATTGAAAACTTCCCATTTTATAAACTTCATGTTTTTGAACAGTTGGAATTGTCCAATCACAAATAATTTGATCTAAATCATCATAGCTAATTTCTTCACTATTTTTAGTAGACATGGAAGATAAGGAATTTGATGATGAGGAAGAAGAAAGTACAAGCTTCTTATTAAGCTTAGCCATAATTTGTATTACCGAGTTATTTTAACCAAATCCACCACAAGTATCTAACGCTTTGAGGATTTACACACCAACAACACACCTTAAAACGCCTTCACACGGCTTAACAACGGCAATAACAATGGCAACCTCTGCGCTCCGGGCGGAATATGATTAAAATTTCTCAATAATAACAAACACACAACTAAGTATTAAGACTTTTGACTCTCTTACTTCTGAGTCAGCAATTCCTTAAACAACAACAATAAAACACAACATAATCAAAACTAAGTGAAGAAATACTCACAAAGCAACTTTATTGATAATCAAAACTGATTACAAGTGGACTTGATGACACACTCCCGGGGGCCAACTTGGTTTTGATACCAAAATGGGACGGAAGGGTGGAGGGTGTTTGGGAAAAGATGGCTGGATTTTTTGATAGGACTAGTTTCCAACTGTTGGTTTTACACATAGCCGAATGTGCCTATTTATAGTAATTACAAACTGAATTTACATTTCATTACAACATAATTTCATCTGTGTATATATTTCATTTACTGTGGGCTGGTAAACTGCTGCAGGTAGTGTTATTGCTGGATTCCATATGTTTGGCATGACGGTATACGTGTTACGTTTCCGTACAGTTATGGATATGCATGTTAGTACCAATAGTGGCTATGGTTATCAGATCATTTCATAGAGCAAGCCGCAATTGTTGACTTTTTCGTTGCATAGGTGGTTAACTTCGTAGAGCAAGCCACAATTGTTGACTTTGGATGTACCTTTTTCTTGATTTTTAATTCAAAGAGGCTTGATGTTGCCGATAAGAACTAAAGGAAGCACGTGGCTGCTGCTGTACTTGGATGATGTCATGCATAGTCTTTATGGAGACTGGTGTCATGCATAGTCTTTATGGAGACCGATGATGCTTCCGATGCTTTCAACGTGGGGAATAGTGCTGATAAACAAGCTCAATTTAGTCTGTAGAAGATACTTTGTGGAAAATTGAGTGGCTTGATAATATGGATGCGGCTTTATTCTACTTCAGTTTAGGCTTCAGAATTCCAGTTATTATTCCTCATTTCACCATAGAATAACTGGATTAATTCTTCACGAGTGGTTTCTAGAATATCAAACGAAATATCTTCATAGGCACAGAGAATTTGATTTAATGCATGATGTCCAGATTTAGAAGGATGCCGTATAACCGTAGTTTGTTCTGTAAGGTCGTCATCAATAGAAACTACTCATCGACTGTCACACCAAACATATCTGTATGTGTTTGCAAATTCAAGATGTCCTCTTAAATTGAGTAATCTTTGATATTGATCAGAGGCTGGATCATAATACTGGAGACGTCCTAAGCTATATTCCCTTGTAGCAACTTCATGAGATTCATACCACTGCAGTGGATAATTAAACAGGAGATGTTCGTGATGTTTGTAATCATTTAATGTAGGAATGAATTTCTGGCAAATTAAATCTCCTTCTTCCAGCCACATGATGCTCCATAATTGATAAGGCTGATAAAACCGTATTTCAGATCTTTCTCCCAAACTAGATGAAATTGTGATAAGAAGCTGTCTTTTTGCGACTCCGAGACTGCGAAGGGCATGGCGCACAATTGCTGGGAGCTGCTGTATTAATTCAAAATCATCTCTGGATAAAGAAAATCTTTGGACTAAGCCTTGCTCGATATAAGAGATGTCTACTGCATGTGATGGCAGGAACAACCTGGGAAAGCCAGTTGCCCATCTGATAGATTGAGCTTTGAACATTAAGCGCTCCTTGATCTGACAAGAAAGAGTTTTTTCTCTGATTCTTGCCGCAATATCATCTGGAAGGGTTGTGTTTACCTTTTCCAGGTGGTTGATTCTGGATGTTTTTTCATCAGCATAAATAGATAACAGTGCTCTTTGATGGATGTTATGACACATCAGAATTTGGGTTTCTAAATCCTTGATTTGGGTTATAATTTTGGATAAGGTTTTTCTAGTATTTTTTCATTTATTGGAAAGGATAGCACTCCAACGAGCATTGATAAGTTCTTGAGAGGTGATGAATAATCTTGGATTGAAAAAAGGAATGATCATTTGCTCGGATGTTGGTCTAGAGGAAGAGCTGGATTCAAGAAGAGGGGCTTTGCTTTTGCTAGAGCTTGATGCCATGGTGACAAAGAGAACCTAGATAAGGAGTTGAACTAAAAATCTAGATATGGGATTAAATGGCAAAATTGGTAATGAAGTCATTAGAGAGATAATTTATTTTATTTAAGACTGGATTTTTGCTTATTCGAATTCAAAAATTAATTCTTTATTATTTATGACAGTTTTCAGGCCTGTAGAATCAATTTGAAAAGGTTGTAACATTTTTAGAAAAGGATTTCCAAGGATAACATCATTGTTTAAATCCTTTCCTAGAAAGAAATTTGTCTTTATGTATATTTCATTTTTACCGACATAAACATCATTTAATTTGTATTTGATGAGGAGTTTTTTATTAGCCGTGGCTAGATTAGTTTATTTTTTGTTTTTAGATAATATTTTCTCAGGATTAATCCTTCCCTTATGACATTGACATCTGCACCACTATGAAGTAAGCATAGGGTCTTAATAGAGAATTTTTTAATCTGAATTGTAACTTGGGTTTTCCATTTTTGAAATGGATTTTTGGATAAAGAATTAATGAAAGTTTTTAAACTATCATCAAGGTTTTCTTGATTTTCAATGTCATTATCGTCTTTGTCATTTTCAAATTTTTTGTTATTTTCTTGATGAGTTTTTAGTATGTAAAATTCAAGATTCTCAACTCTTTGTTTGAGGTCTTGAAGTTCAATTAAGTTTTGTTTTAAGAAATTTATTTCTTGCCTTTGATTATTAATTTCTTTATGCAGGTCTGGAATTGTCAGGTGAGGAGGAACATTTTGTTCCTTTAATCTGTCTAGAATAGTTTTAATACTAAATTGTTCAGGGAGAGTATGTAAGGTAACTTTTCCTTTTTTATTGCCTTTATTTATTGTTTGGATTTTTTCAAAATATTTTTTTTTAAGTCTTCATCTTTAAGATCTTTAAACATTTCTAATACCAATTCCTCTGGGGCAGAGAGCATGTTTAAAGATAAAGAAGAAGAAGAGGCAGATTCATACTGAATTTCACTATCAAATATTTTGCAATGACATATCAGAAGAATTGTCTGTATCTGGTGTTACTGAGGATCCTTTTAAAATAGTTTTTAATTCCTTTTCGGTTTTAACCTTTAATTGTGGGCAATCAGGGGCTATATGGCCTTTTTCTTTGCAATTATAGCACTGGATTTCTTTTTGTTTTTGTTTCTGATAAGAAGAAGATGGTTTTTCTTTTATAAAAGATTTGTTTGTTTCTTCCTGAGGATTGCGATGAAAGGATTTTTTATGATATCTTCGTGAGGGCAGATAATATCGTGGTGTTGCAGATTGTTTAGATTTTCTTTTTTGGTAATTTCTTTTTAAAGTGTTCTTTTTCTTTTGGCTGGAAGGACTAATTAAAGGTTCCATGCCAAATTGATAACAGAAATCTCCAAGTTCATATTTGCTGATACTTTTTTGATTTTCAATTTGCCGTTTGAGTTTGATTGCATTGCATAATGAAAATCCAACTTTATTAATTTTTTGGATTAAATCTCCATATGTATACATAGCATAATTCAAATTTCCATAATTTTCAGATATTAATTCTTCTCTAACTTTCTCTGCAAAAAGTTTAGGAAGACCTGATATAAAATTTTCTTTCCAAAATTCTGAATTGCTTGAATCAATTGTATAATGTTTTGATAAGAAAACATCTTTATACCAATGAAAATCAGATAATGTTGGGCAGGATAAATTAATTAATTGAGTTTTTAATTTTTCTTCTATATTCATATAATTTCCAACAAAATGTTTAATTATATTGCTAATAAGCATATAGACGGAATCTGGGATCATTTGTCCTTGAGGAGTAATGATAGGATTTCCGGCTGGATCTCTTTTTACTGCATTTAGAATAGCTTGTCTTTCTATATTTGATAAATATTTTTCCCACCAACCATTTAATTGTCCCGTAAATCCGAGGACAACTGCATTTGCTGCATGTTTGTGATCATTACCGGTAGCTATGATTGTAGAAGCATATATCATCATCTGCTGGCATAATTAGATGATTTGATATTCAGATAATCCGTCTACACTCCATTCATATATTGATGAGCTTTCAAATTTAAGACCACTGAATGTAGCTTGTTCTTCGAATTGAAGATCAACCGGTGTTGGTCGTGGATAGTAATTTCTTGTTTTAGCTGTAGTTATAATTGGTTTTTGTCGTTTAAATATTTTATTGAGTTGTAGAGAGTCTTGATGGTTTTGATCATCTTGATGTTCCTCTTGAGAATTTTCTTCAGAATCTATAGCTTCGGAATCAGAGCCAAAGTTAGAATGTTTTAAAGTTGAGCCTAAAACATTTATCGATTTTTCAGCTTTTTGATCTTTATTTTCTTGAAGTTTTATGTTGGTAAAACTGTATGATAATTGATTAATGAGTTCATTAGAAAATTTTAAAGGTTTCTTTTCGAACTTTATATCCCTTAGGATTTCACTATGAAAACCTAAAGTTTGTGCCTTAATTACTTTTTGAGAAGAGGATGCTTCATAGATTTTGAAAATAGTGTCTACTTTATCTTCAATTCTATTGGTTTGTTGGCCAATAGTATGAAGGTTGATATTTGTATAATTATTTTGTTCTAAAATATGACATAAGTCTGATTTGTAAACAACGTCAGATTTTCCTTTATCTCCTTGGATTTTTGCAACATCTTTTATGAGTACGGCTGAGGTGTCTTTATAAATAATTTGATGCAAAGGAGGATGGATAGATTCTTCAGTTCTTTGGGGAGAAGAACTGGTGGAAGCTATAATCCATGATGAACTTAATTTTGTTATCATATTTATGGATAAGTCTTCAATATTATATCTTTTCTTCATGGCTAGTTTAAGCCAATCAAAGAAATAAATATTTATTTCATTATCACACATATATTTATGCCACTTTTCTTTTCAGAAGTCTTTATCTTCTGGAGAAATATTTTAAAAAAAGCTTTTGTCAAAGGATGAGCAGCTAAATTCTTTTTTAACATTTCTTTATCAATTTCAAGCCTTTCAATAACATTTATATTGAAATCAGCTTCTGAGGGATTGTATGTATGAGATGGAGAAGCTTGATAAGAAGGATAAACAAGTCCTGTAGGCCTCAAATTTATATGAGGTGGTTCCTGTATGGAAGAAGATCTTACAACAGAAGGAGGATGAGAATGAAACTTTTTAGAGGGTTGATAAACTGTAAGAGTTGTATTTCTAAAATCTGTTTGGAAATTTATTTCAACACTTCCATCTTCATGTTCAATTATGTTTTCAATATCTTGATTTTCTTTAGGTTTTTCTGGTTGAGCATTTTCTAAAAGCCATTTACCGGATAAATTAATATCATTCCATTGGATAAGTTTAGGAATATTGACTTTATTTTTTAAATTGGTTTGGAATAAGGAAGTCATGCCTCTGGCTTGATTATAATAGGCTATGCCTGGAACAACTGAATTCATAAGTTTAAAATAAACTCTATAAACGAGGGCGAGATTTTGATTATGAGGATTCGTATAAAAACCTTTTGTCAGAATGGCTAAAGTGAGGGCTTCAAGTACACTTGGATCTGTAAGAGAAACAGAAAAATTTGGAAAACAGTTGAAGAAAGTAGGGCCATTAGCCAAACTTAATTCAACCATTCCTATTAATGAATCACTAAATTTTTTATGTCTTGTATCTTGGACATACATGAGAGCTTCTGTTCTCAGTCCAAGTCTTGTTAGAGGCTTTAGAGCAACTTGCACTAAGCCAAAATGGATATAATTATATGTTTTAGTATTTCTTGGGGCTTAATTAAAGAAAGTTGCTGAATATTGCTAGTAATGGATTCAGTACGTTCAATAGTTTTTATTTTATAACTTAATTTTAATTGAAAGCTTCCCATTTTATAAACTTCATGTTTTTGCACAGTTGGAATTGTCCAGTCACAAATAACTTGATCTAAATCATCGTAGCTAATTTCTTCACTATTTTTAATAGACATGGAAGATAAGGAATTTGATGATGAGGAAGAAGAAAGTACAAGCTTCTTAATAAGCTTAGCCATAATTTGTATTACCGAGTTATTTTAACCAAATCCACCACGAGTATCTAACGCTTTGAGGATTTACACACCAACAACACACCTTAAAACGCCTTCACACGGCTTAACAACGGCAATAACAATGGCAACCTCTGCGCTCCGGGCGGAATATGATTAAAATTTCTCAATAATAACAAACACACAACTAAGTATTAAGACTTTTGACTCTCTTACTTCTGAGTCAGCAATTCCTTAAACAACAACAATAAAACCCAACATAATCAAAATAAGGGAAGAAATACTCACAAAGCAACTTTATTGATAATCAAAATTGATTACAAGTGGACTTGATGACGCACTCCCGGGGCCAAACTTGGCTCTGATACCAAAATGGGACGGAAGGGTGGAGGGTGTTTGGGATGAGATGGCTGGATTTTTTAATAGGACTGGTTTCCAACTGTTGGTTTTACCCATAGCCGGATGTGCCCATTTATAGTAATTACAAACTGAATTTATATTTCATTACAACATAATTTCATCTGTGTACATTTCATTTACTGTGGGCCGGTAAACTGCTGCAGGTGGTATTATTGCTGGATTCCATATGTTTGGCATGACGGTATACGTGTTACGTTTCCGTACAGTTATGGATATGCATGTTAGTACCAATAGTGGCCATGGTTATCGGATCATTTCGTAGAGCAAGCCGCAATTGTTGACTTTTTCGTTGCATAGGTGGATAACTTCATAGAGCAAGCCGCAATTGTTGACTTTGGACGTACCTTTTTCTTGATTTTTAATTCAAAGAGGCTTGATGTTGCCAATAAGAACGAAAGGAAGCACATGGTTGCAGCTATACTTGGATGATGTCATGCAGAGTCTTTATGGAGACTAGTGTCATGCATAGTCTTTATGGAGACCGATGATGCTTCCGATGCTTTCAACGTGGGGAATAGTGCTGATAAACAAGCTCAATTTAGTCTATAGAAGATACTTTGTGGAAACTTGAGTGGCTTGATAATATGGATGCGGCTTTATTCTGCTTCAGTTGAGGCTTTAGAATTCCAGTTTTCATTCCTCATTTCACCATAGAATAACTGGATTAATTCTTCACGAGTGGTTTCTAGAATATCAAATGAAATATCTTCATAGGCACTGAGAATTTGATTTAAAGCATGATGTCCAGATTTAGAAGGATGCTGTATAACTATAGTTTGTTCTGCAAGGTCGTCATCAATACAGACTACTCGCCGACCGTCACACCAAACATATCTGTATGTGTTTGCAAATTCGAGATGTCCTCTTAAATTGAGAAATCTTTGATATTGATCAGAGGCTGGATCATAATACTGGAGACGTTCTAAGCTATATTCCCTTGTAGCAACTTCATGAGATTCAGACCACTGCAGTGGATAATTAAACAGGAGATGTTCGTGATGTTCGTAATCATTTAAAGAAGGAATGCATTTCTTGCAAATTAAATCTCCTTCTTCCAACTGCATGATGCTCCATAATTGATAAGGCTGATAAATCCGTATTTCAGATCTTTCTCCCAAACTAGATGGAATTGTGAAAAGATGCTGTCTTTTTGTGACTCCAAGACTGCGAAGGGCATGGCACACGATTGCTGGGAGCTGCTGTATTAATTCAAAATCATCTCTGGATAAAGAAAATCTTTGGACTAAGCCTTGCTCGATATAAGAGATGTCTACTGCATGCGATGGTAGGAACAACTTGGGAAAGCCAGTGCCCAGCTGATATATTGCGCTTTGAACATTAAGCGCTCCTTGATCTGAGAAGAAAGAGTTTTTTCTCTGATTCTTGCCGTAATATCATCTGGAAGGGTTGTGTTAGCCTTTCCAGGAGGTTGATTCTGGATGTTTTTTCATCGGCATAAATAGATAACAGTGCTCTTTGATGGATGTTATGACACATCAGAATTTGAGTTTCTAAATCCTTGATATGGGTTGCAATTTTGGACAAGGTTTTTCTAGTATTTTTTTCTTTTATTGGAAAGGATAGCACTCCAATGAGCATTGATAAGTTCTTGAGAGGTGATGGATAATCCTGGATTGAAAAAAGGAATGATCATTTGCTCGGATGTTGGTCTGAAGGAAGAGCTGGATTCAATAAGAGGGGCTTTGCTTTTGCTAGAGCTTGATGCCATGGTGACAAAGAGAACCTGGATAAGGAGTTGAACTAAAAATCTAGATCTGGGATTAAATGGCAAAATTGGTAATGAAGTCATTAGAGAGATAATTTATTTTATTTGAGACTGGATATTTGCTTATTCGAATTCAAAAATTAATTCTTTATTATTTATGACAATTTTTAGGCCTGTAGAATCAATTTGAAAAGGTTGTAACATTTGTAGAAAAGGATTTCCAAGGATAACATCATTGTTTAAATCCTTTCCTAGAAAGAAATTTGTCTTTATGTATATTTCATTTTTACCGACATAAACATCATTTAATTTGTATTTGATGAGGAGTTTTTTATTAGCCGTGGCTAGATTAAGTTTATTTTTTGTTTTTAGATAATATTTTCTCGGGATTAATCCTTCCCTTATGACATTGACATCTGCACCACTATCAAGTAAGCATAGGGTCTTAATAGAGAATTTTTTAATCTGAATTGTAACTTGAGTTTTCCATTTTTGAAATGGATTTCTGGATAAAGAGTTAATGAAAGTTTTTAAACTATCATCAAGGTTTTCCTGATTTTCAATGTCATTATCGTCTTTGTCATTTTCAAATTTTTTATTATTTTCTTGATGAGTTTTTAGTATGTGAAATTCAAGATTCTCAACTCTTTGTTTGAGGTCTTGAAGTTCAATTAAGTTTTGTTTATAGAAATTTATTTCTTGCCTTTGATTATTAATTTCTTTATGCAGGTCTGGAATTGTCAGGTGAGGAGGAACATTTTGTTCCCTTAATCTGTCTAGAACAGTTTTAATACTAAATTGTTCAGGGAGAGTATGTAAGGTATATTTTCCTTTTTTATTGCCTTTATTTATGGTCTGGATTTTTTCAAAATATTAATTTTTTAAGTCTTCATCTTTAAGATCTTTAAACATTTCTAATACCAATTCTTCTGGGACAGAGAGCATGTTTAAAGATAAAGAAGAAGAAGAGGTAGATTCATACTGAATTTCACTATCAAATATTTTGCAATGACATGTATCAGAAGAATTGTCTGTATCTGATGTTACTGAGGATCCTTTTAAAATAGTTTTTAATTCCTTTTCGGTTTTAACCTTTAATTGTGGGCAATCAGGGGCTATATGGCCTTTTTCTTTGCAATTATAGCACTGGATTTCTTTTTGTTTTTGTTTCCGATAAGAAGAAGATGGTTATTCTTTTATAAAAGATTTGTTACTTTCTTTATGAGGATTGCGATGAAAGGATTTTTTATGATATCTTCGTGAGGGCAGATAATATCGTGGTGTTGCAAATTGTTTAGATTTTCTTTTTTGGTAATTTCTTTTTAAAGTGTTCTTTTTCTTTTGGCTAGAAGGACTAATTAAAGGTTCCATGCCAAATTGATAACAAAAATCTCCAAGTTCATATTTGCTGATACTTTTTTGATTTTCAATTTGACGTTTGAGTTTGATTTCATTGCATAATGAAAATCCAACTTTATTAATTTTTTGGATTAAATCTCCATATGTATACATAGCATAATTCAAATTACCATAATTTTCATATATTAATTCTTCTCTAACTTTTTCTGCAAAAAGTTTAGGAAGACCTGATATAAATTTTTCTTTACAAAATTCTAAATTGCTTGAATCAATTGTATGAAGTTTTGATAAGAAAACATCTTTATACCAACGAAAATCAGATAATGTTGGGCAGGATAAATTAATTAATTGAGTTTTTAATTTTTCTTCTACATTCATATAATTTCCAACAAAATGTTTAATTATATTGCTAACAAGCATATAGACGGAATCAGGGATCATTTGTCCTTGAGGAGTAATGATACGATTTCCGGATGGATCTCTTTTTACTGCATTTAGAATAGCTTGTCTTTCTATATTTGATAAATATTTTTCCCACCAACCATTTAATTGTCCCGTAAATCCGAGGACAACTGCATTTGCTGCATGTTTGTGATCATTACTGGCAGCTATGATTGTAGAAGCATATATCATCATCTGGTGGCATAATTGGATGATTTGATATTCAGATAATCCGTCTACACTCCATTCATATATTGATGAGCTTTCAAATTTAAGACCATTTAATGTAACTTGTTCTTCGAATTGAAGATCAACTGGAGTCGGTCGTGGATAATAATTTCTTGTTTTAGCTGTTGTAACAATTGGTTTTTGTCTTTTATATATTTTATAGAGTTGTAGAGAGTTGATGGTTTTGATCATCTTGATGTTCTTCTTGCGAACTTTTTTCAAAATCTATGGCTTCGGAATCGGAGCCAGAATTAGAATTTTTTGAAGTTGAGCCTAAAACATTTATAGATTTTTCAGCTTTTTGATCTTTATTTTCTTGAAGTTTTATGTTGCTAAAACTGTGTGATAATTGATTAATGAGTTTATCAGTAAATTTTAAAAGTTTCTTTTCTAACTTTATATCCCTTAGGATTTCACCCTGAAAACCTAAAGTTTGTGTCTTAATTGCTTTCTGAGAAGAGGACGCTTCATGGAATTTGAAAATAGTTTCTACTTTATCTTCAATTCTATTGGTTTGTTGGCCAATAGTATGAAAGTTGATATTTGTATAATTATTTTGTTCTACAATATGACATAAATCTGATTTGTAAACAAAGTCAGATTTTCCTTTATCTCCTTCGATTTTTGCAACATCTTTTATGGGTACAGCTGAAGTGTCTTTATAAATAATTTGATGCAAAGGAGGATGGATAGATGGATAGACTCTTCCGTTCTTTGGGGAGAAGAACTGGTGGAAGCTATAGTCCATGATGAACTTAATTTTGTTATCATATTTATGGATAAGTCTTCAATATTATATCTTTTTTTCATGGCTAGTTTAAGCCAATCAAAGAAATAAATATTTATTTCATTATCACACATATATTTATACCACTTTTCTTTTAAGAAGTCTTTATGTTCTAGAGAAATATATTTAAAGAAAGCTTTTGTCAAAGGATGAGCAGCTAAATTCTTTTTTAACATTTCTTTATCAATTTCAAACCTTTCAATAACATTCATATTGAAATCAGCTTCTGAGGGATTGTATGAATGAGATGGAGAAGCTTGATAAGAAAGATAAACAAGTCCTGTAGTCCTCAAATTTACATGAGGTGGTTCCTGTATGGAAGAAGATCCTACAACAGAAGGAGGATGAGAATGAAACTTTTTAGAGGGTTGATAAACTGTAGGAGTTGTATTTCTAAAATCTGTTTGGAAATTTATTTCAACACTTCCATCTTCATGTTCAATTATGTTTTCAATATCTTGATTTTCTTTAGGTTTTTCTGGTTGAGCATTTTCTAAAAGCCATTTACCGGATAAATTAATATCATTCCATTGGATAAGTTTAGGAATATTGACTTTATTTTTTAAATTGGTTTGGAATAAGGTAGTCATGCCTCTGGCTTGATTATAATAGGCTATGCCTGGAACAACTGAATTCATAAGTTTAAAATAAACTCTATAAACGAGGGCGAGATTTTGATTATGAGGATTCGTATCAAAACCTTTTGTCAGAATGGCTAAAGTGAGGGCTTCAAGTACACCTGGATCTGTAAGAGAAACAGAAAAATTTGGAAAACAGTTGAAAAAAGTAGGGCCATTAGCCAAACTTGATTCAACCATTCCTATTAATGAATCACTAAATTTTTTATGTCTTGTATCTTGGACATACATGAGAGCTTCTGTTCTCAGTCCAAGTCTTGTTAGAGGCTTTAGAGCAACTTGCACTAAGCCAAAATGGATATAATTATATGTTTTAGTATTTCTTGGGGCTTAATTAAAGAAAGTTGCTGAATATTGCTAGTAATGGATTCAGTACGTTCAATAGTTTTTATTTTATAACTTAATTTTAATTGGAAACTTCCCATTTTATAAACTTCATGTTTTTGCACAGTTGGAATTGTCCAGTCACAAATAACTTGATCTAAATCATCATAGCTAATTTCTTCACTATTTTTAATAGACATGGAAGATAAGGAATTTGATGATGAGGAAGAAGAAAGTACAAGCTTCTCAATAAGCTTAGCCATAATTTGTATTACCGAGTTATTTTAACCAAATCCACCACGAGTATCTAACGCTTTCAGGATTTACACACCAACAACACGCCTTAAAAAGCCTTCACACGGCTTAACAACGGCAATAACAATGGCTACCTCTGCACTCCGGGCGGAAAATGAATAAAATTTCTCAATAATAACAAACACACAACTAAGTATTAAGACTTTTGACTCTCTTACTTCTGAGTCAGCAATTCCTTAAACAACAACAATAAAATCCAACATAATGAAAATAAGGGAAGAAATGCTCACAAAGCAACTTTATTGATAATCAAAATTGATTACAAGTGGACTTGATGACGCACTCCCAGGGCCAAACTTGGCTCTGATACCAAAATGGGACGGAAGGGTGGAGGGTGTTTGGGATGAGATGGCTGGATTTTTTGATAGGACTAGTTTCCAACTGTTGGTTTTACCCATAGCCAGATGTGCCTATTTATAGTAATTACAAACTGAATTTATTTTTCATTACAACATAATTTCATCTGTGTATACATTTCATTTACTGTGGGCCGGTAAACTGCTGCAGGTGGTATTATTGCTGGATTCCATATGTTTGGCATGACGGTATACGTGTTACGTTTCCGTACAGTTATGGATATGCATGTTAGTACCAATAGTGGCTATGGTTATCGGATCATTTCGTAGAGCAAGCGCAATTGTTGACTTTTTCGTTGCATAGGTGGATAACTTCATAGAGCAAGCCGCAATTGTTGACTTTGGACGTACCTTTTTCTTGATTTTTAATTCAAAGAGGCTTGATGTTGCCAATAAGAACGAAAGGAAGCACATGGTTGCAGCTATACTTGGATGATGTCATGCAGAGTCTTTATGGAGACTAGTGTCATGCATAGTCTTTATGGAGACCGATGATGCTTCCGATGCTTTCAACGTGGGGAATAGTGCTGATAAACAAGCTCAATTTAGTCTGTAGAAGATACTTTGTGGAAACTTGAGTGGCTTGATAATATGGATGCTGCTTTATTCTGCTTCAGTTGAGGCTTTAGAATTCCAGTTTTCATTCCTCATTTCAGCATAGAGTAACTGGATTAATTCTTCACGAGTGGTTTCTAGAATATCAAATGAAATATCTTCATAGGCATTGAGAATTTGATTTAAAGCATGATGTCCAGATTTAGAAGGATGCTGTATAACTGTAGTTTGTTCTGTAAGGTCGTCATCAATACAGACTACTCGCCGACCGTCACACCAAACATATCTGTATGTGTTTGCAAATTCGAGATGTCCTCTTAAATTGAGAAATCTTTGATATTGATCAGAGGCTGGATCATAATACTGGAGACGTTCTAAGCTATATTCCCTTGTAGCAACTTCATGAGATTCAGACCACTGTAGTGGATAATTAAACAGGAGATGTTCGTGATGTTCGTAATCATTTAAAGAAGGAATGAATTTCTTGCAAATTAAATCTCCTTCTTCCAACTGCATAATGCTCCATAATTGATAAGGCTGATAAATCCGTATTTCAGATCTTTCTCCCAAACTAGATGGAATTGTGATAAGAAGCTGTCTTTTTGTGACTCCAAGACTGCGAAGGGCATGGCACACGATTGCTGGGAGCTGCTGTATTAATTCAAAATCATCTCTGGATAAAGAAAATCTTTGGACTAAGCCTTGCTCGATATAAGAGATGTCTACTGCATGCGATGGCAGGAACAACTTAGGAAAGCCAGTTGCCCAGATGATATAATGCGCTTTGAACATTAAGCGCTCCTTGATCTGAGAAGAAAGAGTTTTTTCTCTGATTCTTGCCGTAATATCATCTGGAAGGGTTGTGTTAGCCTTTTCCAGGAGGTTGATTCTGGATGTTTTTTCATCGGCATAAATAGATAACAGTGCTCTTTGATGGATGTTATGACACATCAGAATTTGGGTTTCTAAATCCTTGATACGGGTTGCAATTTTGGACAAGGTTTTTCTAGTATTTTTTTCTTTTATTGGAAAGGATAGCACTCCAATGAGCATTGATAAGTTCTTGAGAGGTGATGGATAATCCTGGATTGAAAAAAGGAATGATCATTTGCTCGTATGCTGGTCTGGAGGAAGAGCTGGATTCAATAAGAGGGGCTTTGCTTTTGCTAGAGCTTGATGCCATGGTGACAAAGAGAACCTGGATAAGGAGTTGAACTAAAAATCTAGATATGGGGTTAAATGGCAAAATTGGTAATGAAGTCATTAGAGAGATAATTTATTTTATTTGAGACTGGATTTTTGCTTATTCGAATTCAAAAATTAATTCTTTATTATTTATGGCAATTTTCAGGCCTGTAGAATCAATTTGAAAAGGTTGTAACATTTGTAGAAAAGGATTTCCAAGGATAACATCATTGTTTAAATCCTTTCCTAGAAAGAAATTTGTCTTTATGTATATTTCATTTTTACCGACATAAACATCATTTAATTTGTATTTGATGAGGAGTTTTTTATTAGCCGTGGCTAGATTAGTTTATTTTTTGTTTTTAGATAATATTTTCTCGGGATTAATCCTTCCCTTATGACATTGACATCTGCACCACTATCAAGTAAGCATAGGGTCTTAATAGAGAATTTTTTAATCTGAATTGTAACTTGGGTTTTCCATTTTTGAAATGGATTTCTGGATAAAGAATTAATGAAAGTTTTTAAACTATCATCAAGGTTTTCTTGATTTTCAATGTCATTATCGTCTTTGTCATTTTCAAATTTTTTATTATTTTCTTGATGAGTTTTTAGTATTTGAAATTCAAGATTCTCAACTCTTTGTTTGAGGTCTTGAGGTTCAATTAAGTTTTGTTTTAAGAAATTTATTTCTTGCCTTTGATTATTAATTTCTTTATGCAGGTCTGGAATTGTCAGGTGAGGAGGAACATTTTGTTCCTTTAATCTGTCTAGAATAGTTTTAATACTAAATTGTTCAGGGAGAGTATGTAAGGTATATTTTCCTTTTTTATTGCCTTTATTTATGGTCTGGATTTTTTCAAAATATTAATTTTTTAAGTCTTCATCTTTAAGATCTTTAAACATTTCTAATACCAATTCTTCTGGGGCAGAGAGCATGTTTAAAGTTAAAGAAGAAGAAGAGGCAGATTCATACTGAATTTCACTATCAAATATTTTGCAATGACATGTATCAGAAGAATTGTCTGTATCTGATGTTACTGAGGATCCTTTTAAAATAGTTTTTAATTCCTTTTCGGTTTTAACCTTTAATTGTGGGTAATCAGGGGCTATATGGCCTTTTTCTTTGCAATTATAGCACTGGATTTCTTTTTGTTTTTGTTTTCGATAAGAAGAAGATGGTTATTCTTTTATAAAAGATTTGTTTGTTTCTTTATGAGGATTGCGATGAAAGGATTTTTTATGATATCTTCGTGAGGGCAGATAATATCGTGGTGTTGCAAATTGTTTGGATTTTCTTTTTTGGTAATTTCTTTTTAAAGTGTTCTTTTTCTTTTGGCTGGAAGGACTAATTAAAGGTTCCATGCCAAATTGATAACAAAAATCTCCAAGTTCATATTTGCTGATACTTTTTTGATTTTCAATTTGCCGTTTGAGTTTGATTTCATTGCATAATGAAAATCCAACTTTATTAATTTTTTGGATTAAATCTCCATATGTATACATAGCATAATTCAAATTTCCATAATTTTCATATATTAATTCTTCTCTAACTTTTTCTGCAAAAAGTTTAGGAAGACCTGATATAAATTTTTCTTTCCAAAATTCTGAATTGCTTGAATCAATTGTATAAAGTTTTGATAAGAAAACATCTTTATACCAACGAAAATCAGATAATGTTGGGCAGGATAAATTAATTAATTGAGTTTTTAATTTTTTTTTCTACATTCATATAATTTCCAACAAAATGTTTAATTATATTGCTAACAAGCATATAGACGGAATCAGGGATCATTTGTCCTTGAGGAGTAATGATAGGATTTCCGAATGGATCTCTTTTTACTGCATTTAGAATAGCTTGTCTTTCTATATTTAATAAATATTTTTCCCACCAACCATTTAATTGTCTCGTAAATCCGAGGACAACTGCATTTGCTGCATGTTTGTGATCATTACCGGCAGCTATGATTGTAGAAGCATATATCATCATCTGCTGGCATAATTAGATGATTTGATATTCAGATAATCCGTCTACACTCCATTCATATATTGATGAGCTTTCAAATTTAAGACCATTTAATGTAGCTTGTTCTTCGAATTGAAGATCAACTGGAGTCGGTCGTGGATAATAATTTCTTGTTTTAGCTGTTGTAACAATTGGTTTTTTTCTTTTATATATTTTATAGAGTTGTAGAGAGTCTTGATGGTTTTGATCATCTTGATGTTCTTCTTGCGAACTTTTTTCAAAATCTATGGCTTCGGAATCGGAGCCAGAATTAGAATTTTTTGAAGTTGAGCCTAAAACATTTATAGATTTTTCAGCTTTTTGATCTTTATTTTCTTAAAGTTTTATGTTGGTAAAACTGTGTGATAATTGATTAATGAGTTCATCAGTAAATTTTAAAGGTTTATTTTCTAACTTTATATCCCTTAGGATTTCACCCTGAAAACCTAAAGTTTGTGTCTTAATTGCTTTCTGAGAAGAGGATGCTTCACGGAATTTGAAAATAGTTTCTACTTTATCTTCAATTCTATTGGTTTGTTGGCCAATAGTATGAAAGTTGATATTTGTATAATTATTTTGTTCTACAATATGACATAAATCTGATTTGTAAATAAAGTCAGATTTTCCTTTATCTCCTTGGATTTTTGCAACATCTTTTTTGGGTACAGCTAAAGTTTCTTTATAAATAATTTGATGCAAAGGAGGATGGATAGATGGATAGACTCTTCTGTTCTTTGGGGAGAAGAACTGGTGGAAGCTATAGTCCATGATGAACTTAATTTTGTTATCATATTTATGGATAAGTCTTCAATATTATATCTTTTTTTCATGGCTAGTTTAAGCCAATCAAAGAAATAAATATTTATTTCATTATCACACATATATTTATACCACTTTTCTTTTAAGAAGTCTTTATGTTTTGGAGAAATATATTTAAAAAAAGCTTTTGTCAAAAGATGAGCAGCTAAATTCTTTTTTAACATTTCTTTATCAATTTCAAACCTTTCAATAACATTTATATTGAAATCAGCTTCTGAGGGATAGTATGAATGAGATGGAGAAGCTTGATAAGAAGGATAAACAAGTCCTGTAGGCCTCAAATTTACATGAGGTGGTTCCTGTATGGAAGAAGATCCTACAACAGAAGGAGGATGAGAATTAAACTTTTTAGAGGATTGATAAACTGTAGGAGTTGTATTTCTAAAATCTGTTTGGAAATTTATTTCAACACTTCCATCTTCATGTTCAATTATGTTTTCAATATCTTGATTTTCTTTAGGTTTTTCTGGTTGAGCATTTTCTAAAAGCCATTTACCGGATAAATTAATATCATTCCATTGGATCAGTTTAGGAATATTGACTTTATTTTTTAAATTGGTTTGAAATAAGGTAGTCATACCTCTGGCTTGATTAGAATAGGCTATGCCTGGGACTACTGAATTCATAAGTTTATAATAAACTCTATAAACGAGGGCGAGATTTTGATTATGAGGATTCATATCAAAACCTTTTGTCTGGATAGCTAAAGTGAGGGCTTCATGTGTACCTAGATCTGTAAGAGAAACAGAAAAATTTGGAAAACAGTTGAAGAAAGTAGGGCCATTAGCCAAACTTGATTCAACCATTCCTATTAATGAATCACTGAATTTTTTATGTCTTGTATCTTGGACATACATGAGAGCTTCTGTTCTCAGTCCAAGTCTTGTTAGAGGCTTTAGAGCAACTTGCACTAAGCCAAAATGGATATAATTATATGTTTTAGCATATTCTTGTATTTCTTGTGGCTTAATTAAAGAAAGATGCTGAATATTGCTAGTAATGGATTCAGTTCGTTCAATAGTTTTTATTTTATAACTTGATTTTAATTAAAAACTTCCCATTTTATAAACTTCATGTTTTTGAACAGTTGGAATTGTCCAGTCACAAATAATTTGATCTAAATCATCATAGCTAATTTCTTCACTAATTTTAATAGACATGGAAGATAAGGAATTTGATGATGAGGAAGAAGAAAGTACAAGCTTCTTAATAAGCTTAGCCATAATTTGTATTACCGAGTTATTTTAACCAAATCCACCACGAGTATCTAACGCTTTGAGGATTTACACACCAACAACACGCCTTAAAACGCCTTCACACGGCTTAACAACGGTAATAACAATGGCTACCTCTGCGCTCCCGGCGGAATATGATTAAAATTTCTCAATAATAACAAACACACAACTAAGTATTAAGACTTTTGACTCTCTTACTTTTGAGTCAGCAATTCCTTAAACAATAACAATAAAACACAACATAATCAAAACTAAGAGAAGAAATACTCACGAAGCAACTTTATTGATAATCAAAACTGATTACAAGTGGACTTGATGACACACTCCCGGGGGCCAACTTGGCTCTGATACCAAAATGGGAAGGAAGGGTGGAGGGTGTTTGGGAAGAGATGGCTGGATTTTTTGATAGGACTGGTTTCCAACTGTTGGTTTTACACATAGCTGGATGTGCCTATTTATAGTAATTACAAACTGAATTTACATTTCATTACAACATAATTTCATCTGTGTATACATTTCATTTACTGTGGGCTGGTGAACTGCTGCAGGTGGTATTATTGCTGGATTCCATATGTTTGGAATGACGGTATACGTGTTACGTTTCCGTACAGTTATGGATATGCATGTTAGTACCAATAGTGGCTATGGTTATCGGATCATTTCATAGAGCAAGCCGCAATTGTTGACTTTTTCGTTGCATAGGTAGATAGCTTCATAGAGCAAGCCACAATTGTTGACTTTGGATGTACCTTTTCTTGATTTTTAATTCAAAGAGGCTTGATGTTGCCAATAAGAACTAAAGGAAGCACCTGGTTGCTGCTGTACTTGGATGATGTCATGCGTAGTCTTTATGGAGACTGGTGTCATGCCTACAACAAAATGCGTTATTGGCTACGGTTTTGCCTACGCAAACCCATTTTGTGTGGCTAAAAGTTATCTTTTGCCTACGAAAATGAATCTACGTAGGTAAAAGCCACAATTATCTCCTATTTTTGGCAACGCAAGATATTTTCGTAAGCAAAAGTAGTCTGAATTCTCTCCAAACTAAGAGGCAAAGTTTTACCCACGAAGAAATATCATTTGGCGACGCGTCATTTTGTAGGCAAAGTGAAAAATATTTGGCCACGCATATATTTGCATAGGGAAAAACTAAGACTTTTGGCCACGCATAGTCTTTTGTAGGCAATATCCTTTGGCAACACAGTATTTTGTAGGCAACGTGAAAAACCTTTAGCCACACATATATTTGCGTAGAGAAAGGTCAAGACTTTCGGCTACGCATGGTTTTTCGTGGATACTATCCTTTGGCGACGCAATATTTTGTAGGCAAAGTGAAAAACCTTTAGCCACGCATATATTTCCATAGGGAAAAGCTAAGATTTTCGGCTACGCATGGTGTTCCGTGGCTAATATCCTTTGGTGACACGGTATTTTGTAGGCAAAGTGAAAAACCTTTGGCTACGAATATATTTTCGTTGGGAAAGGCCAAAACTTTCGGCGACGCATGGTTTTCCATGGGCAATATCCTTTAGCGACGCTATAGTTTGTAGGCAAAGTAAAAAAACCTTTCGCCACGATTATTTTTGCATAGGGAAAGGCCAAGACTTTTGACCACACCTTGTTTTCTATGGGCAAATCCAAATATTTTCATTTCCATTCTTTTATTTTTTTTAATAAAACTATTCCCATGCCTTCCTCTTCTTTTTGTTTTTTTTTAAATACTATTGGGTTATGTAGATGTTTTTGCTAAAATCGTGCTTTTAAAATCAAAGCCGTTTTTTTTCTTTTTTTTTTTTTTTGTGCTGTACTGTTTTATTTAAAAATTCATTTATATGAGAGAAAGAACTTTGGTGTGAGGATATTTTGGGGCCATGTATTTGAATGGTGTAAACTTGATGGGCTCCTAAGTAAGCTGCATTATTTAAAAATGGAATTGATTATTATTGTAGATTTTTCATAAGTAGGCTGCATTAGAGTTTAGCTTTCTTTGATGTAGATTTTTTAAGTGCAGTTTTTTTAATAGTGGGTCTTTTTTAAGTGCAGTTTTTTTTTAATAGTGGATCTATCACATGTTTTAGAAAACTATGTAGAATTTAATTAGTTTCATTATTAATGTATCAACTGGGTCCTCCTTTAAAAGTTAAATCTGGCCAATCTCATAAAACATAGTACATACCATCCATTCTAATTAAATTTGATTTAAAATAAATAGGACACATGGGCACCTAATGGACCCCCCACAATATGCACATGCTTGTGATCCTACGTGCATTAGGATTTAGGGTTTAATAAGAGTTAACTTTCGTTCCTTTCTTTTCAACAAAGAGAAAAACGAGGGAAAGGGAAGAAAAACGAGGGAAAGGGAAGAAAAGAAGGGAAATTGAAAGGAGGGAGAGGAAAGAATAGGAAGGAAGAAGGAAGTGCAGCAGCGATTTAGGTTCATCACATAGCTTTTAAATCTTTCTCCATTAAAACATGCATCATAATGATTTTTTTCTTGTCCATGTGCTGTTCCATTAGTGTTCTGTGTTCATGAATCCATTTTATTTGATCTGTTCTGTGCTGTTTTTGTTAAACTGTATATGGATCTGGTGTGCGTGATCTGTGTTGCATCTGTAATTAAGATATGCGTTGTGTGCGGGTAGATCTGTAATCTGTGTTGTTTCTGTAACGTAGTTAAACATATAGATCTACTGCAATGTTTCCGCAAAATTGTTAAACGCAGAGAAGACACAGACATACAGATCTGCGCTAAGAAGACACAGACGTACAGATCTGCGCTACCATGTTATGCAATTGCACTGTAATGTTTCTGTTCCGGGCACTCCCTGTGTTGTTGTATTTGTTGCTGTTCTGTAATGTATCTGTCCGGGTTGTATTGTATTGTTGCTGTTTTTTGCAAAATTAGCACTGTAATGGTTCTGTCTTTTTTGCAAAAGGATGGCATTAGGCCCCTCCCCATGGAGGGGGGCCAGGCCGGGATTTGCACCCCCCCTGCGCGTAATAATCACGCAGGACGCGTCGCACGGGCACGCACCCGGTTAAACGTTTTCCGGATCGAGAATCTCTGGCCAAGCCCGGCTCGTGTGCGCGCGTAGGGCTCATAGCAAAAGAGTCTAAAAGAGCTTGAAGTATAAAGGACAAGGATATACATATATAGTGCTCAAAGAATTTATACTTTTCCAATGTGGGACTTTTGAAAAACCACAAAGCTCTTTGTGTAAAGCAAAACTATAAAACTCAATTTTGAAATTAACCCCTTAGAACCCAATCCCATCTATATATATTAACAAAGTTGAGTTCACCGCAATAACTACCACAATCATGTGTTTATCCGGTCTTAATCTCAAATCAATTTTCTAACCATGCCTATACCATATACTAATTTAGACTAGTTATATTTAGAACCTATAACTAGTTAGTGATAGCATGAATTGAACATGCACATGAACACTTGAAAATTCGAGGGTTGCTTCTATACACATGAATTGTATTTTTGGAAGTAACTAAAATTCAAGAAATAAAAAGAAATATTCATAAGTGTCTAAGTAGGAAAAAAAAGAAATAGAAAAGAGTAAAAATCTATATTGCACCCATTTGTTTGCTTGGAATTGAATAACTTGAATTCCTTTGAAAACATGAAATATATTTTTAAAAATGACTAAAATTGAAGAAATATGAGTAAAGACTAGCATAAAATATTGTGTTATGTATGTCTAGTGTCGCATATAGATTGAATAATAAATTAAAATTGAATGGTCAAAATCAAGTAGAAATTGCGATAAGCCCATACTAAGCTTGGGCCTAAAAATAAAAATAAACTCAATTTGGGGACATTTTTCAAGAGACTAATTATAAGAAATGAATAAATAGTATATAACATAAGGCAAGGAATAACATTTACATTTTATTACATTAAAAAAAAGTAAGTTTGACATTTTTTAAAAATGGAGACTACAATTTATAGTCAAATAAAAACATTTTGAGAAAAAAAACTATGCAAAGACTATATGTTTGAATGGTATTGAATGACTTGAATTCCCTTGAATAATAATAATAATAAGGTCGATTTTATTTCTTTATGTTGGTTTGACAAAAAAAAAATCAAACAAATGTCACAACTGTTGTAGAACATTAAGTTAAATTCAGCATTTGGGCATCCAAATATGCTTTAATTCATTCAAGATATTCCATATATATGTAGACAACATGGGTCCAAGTTTCAAAATAGACAGACTTCATCTCAACCAAAATCAAGCTTAAATGACTCTTGTCAGTGTTCCTGGGTGGCAACCCAGGCTAGAGCAACTCATACTTTCCGATGATAAAATTAGTTGAAACTCACAGGGAAGACTTAAAATATGCTCTAGGTCATTCCTTCAGAGTTTCGGATTTTTTAGACACCATTGGATGTAAGTTCAAATTTATGGAGCCCCATTCTAAAGTTTTAGGGACACTGTGTGAAACTTCAATTCCTAAAGACCAAATTGGCTAAAATTTCTATGGAAGGCCTCAATAATGCTCTAGAGTATTTCCACAAAATTTCGGGTCGGTTGGATGTTGTTGACCCAAAGTCAACATACCCACTGGGCTATGAGGGCACTGAATACAAGCCTAACTTCCCAAAGGCCAAATCAATTGGAAATTGGATATAGACCTAAAAATAGGTTCCTCATTAAAATCTTAAAATTCCGTGGCTATCTGAGATCTTTGGGCCCCAAACAATTGAAGCATGGGCCCACTTTGACCAAAAGTCAACAGATTGTGTGACCCACTTTTCGATGTCAGAGCCTGATGAAAATTTTATGGCATTCCTAAAATGATGTCATGGTCCATCCATTTAAATTTCATGAGGTTTGCATATCATTTGGGCCTAAAACCATATAGAGTAAAGATATATAATTGCACCCATTTGTTTTCATAGAATTGAATGACTTGAATTCCCTTGAATGCATGAAATGTATTTTTGGGAATGACTAAAATTAAAGAAATAAAAGTAATAATTCATAAGTTTCTAACTTAAAAAAAAGAAATAGAAAAGAGTAAAGATTTGTAAATGATAAAAAACTTAGAAAGGAGATAAAATTAATTTACCTAACTATCAGCTTAATCTGTACCATCTATGTCGAATCGGTACAATTGTGACTATAATAAAAAATTATAAAAATACTTAAAATTTAAAAAAAAGGTAAAAAATGTAAAAAGATAAAACGCATGATTATGCTTTTGCACATTTTTTTAAAACCTTTTAGAGTTCAAAATGATAGAACTCACTACTATGCATAACATTAATTTGTTGACTTAACCCTGAACCGCATGATTTCAGATATGGACAAAAGTTGGTTGTTGCTTCGTGACACATTCAGTGAGCAATATAAAGATGGCGTGAAGTCATTTATTGAGTTTGCAAAGGCACATTCAGGCGAGGTTACGGAGATTAAGTGCCCGTGTAGCCATTGTTGTAACTACTTTAAGCATAAGTATGATACTGTTTATATTCATCTGTTAAAAAGAGGGATGATGGCATCCTACACCACTTGGGACAGACACGGAGAACTTCCACAACGTGATGAGCCAGACAAGGAAGATGATGAATATAATGAGGATCATGATGAATATGATCAATTATTAGAGGACCATCACATGGGAACTTACATCGAGGGTGATACCCTAGAGATGGAGGATGTGCAAGACTTTGAGAAAATATTGGAGGCGTCCCAATGTGGTTTGTACCCTGGCTGCAAAGAGACAGATACTTTGTTATCATTTGTCATCCAAATGTTATATGTGAAAGTAGAGAATGGGTGGAGCAATACATCTTTCAACAAAGTTTTAGAGATATTTAGGCAGTTCCTACCAAAGGGACACAAAGTTCCGGGGTCAATTTATGAGTCCAAAAAGTTACTACGAGACTTAGGATTGGGATATAAGCTCATTGATGCATGTAAAAATGATTGTGCACTATATTGGAAGGAGAATGCAGACTTGAAAAAATGTCCCACGTGTCAGGAATCCAGGTATAAGATCAACGATAGTAGGGGTAAGAAGATCCCTCACAAGATACTGCGTTACTTCCCATTGACACCGAGGTTGCGAAGATTGTACATGTCCCGGAAGACAGCCAAAGACATGAGATGGCACAGTGATAAGCGTCTGGATGATGGGGTAGGAAGGCATCCAGCAGACTTTGAAGAGTGGAAGCAATTTGATCGGAATTATCCAGAGTTTGCACAGGAGACCCGCAATGTCAGATTGGGCTTGGCCACTGATGGGTTCAACCCTTTCGGAAACTTGAGCACTTCTTATAGTATGTGGCCTGTCATTATTATGCCCTACAACTTACCACCCTGGAAATGCATGAAGGACCCATTTTTCATGATGTCCTTACTTATTCCTGGACCGAGTCAACCAGGGACTAACATTGATGTCTACCTGAGACCCTTGATTGATGAGTTAAATGATCTATGGGAGACAGGGGTTCTAACTTATGATGCCTCCACTAAAGAGAACTTTCAGATGCGTGCAGCTTTAATGTGGACCATAAATGACTTCCCTGCATATGGTGACGTGTCCGGGTGGAGTACAAAAGGTTATTTGGCTTGTCCCACTTGCAATGATAATAATTTATCAGTAAGATTGACAGATAAGATTGGTTGGGTGGGACATCGATCTTACTTGCCTGAGAATCACAATTGGAGGAAGGACAATAAGTTTAATGGTTTTCCCGAGCTTGACAAAAGATCCTTGGACATACCAGCCGTGGATAAAGTTATGGCTCAATTGGATAAGTTACCAGAGACCAAGTTCGGAAAGGGTGATACTAAAAGGAAAAGGCCCCGTGACGACGAACAATTGAACTGGACAAAAAAGAGCATTTTATGGAAGCTTCCATATTGGAAGTCAAAGAAGCTCCGACATAATCTTGATGTCATGCACATAGAGAAGAATATAGGTGAAAGCTGCTGTGGAACGATGTTGGCCATAGAAGGTAAGAACAAAGACACTCCAAAAGCGCGTGCGGATTTGGAAAAAATGGGCATAAGACCAGAATTGCATCTACAGAAGAATGACAAAGGATCTGTATTGAAGCCTAGGGCAGTCTACACATTGAGCTCGAAACAGATAGATGATTTTTGTGAATTCTTGAAGTCCATCTGTTATCCAGATGGCTATGCAGCTAATATATCAAGGTCTGTGAACTCTAAAAATGGCAAGTTATCAGGCATGAAAAGCCATGACTATCATGTCCTCCTTCAACGTCTTCTTCCAATAGGTATGCGCGGTTTTGTGAATAAAGAGATATGTACCGCACTGCTTGAGTTGGGCAGTTTTTTTCAGGAACTTTGCTCGAAGTCATTAAGGCGTAGTGATTTGGAGAAATTGGAAGAACGAATAGTGCTTATACTCTGCAAGCTGGAGATGATCTTTCCTCCAGCTTTCTTCGATGTGATGGTCCATTTGGCTGTGCATTTGCCTCGTGAGGCCATGCTTGGTGGACCTGTGCAATATCGGTGGATGTACCCGATCGAAAGGTGAATGCTACAATCCTATGGTGAATTATTGATTTAGTAGTGCAATTATCTTGCATATGTAATCTTAATTGTGATTGTTGCATATTTGAAGGTTTCTCAAGACTCTAAAAGGGTATGTCACCAACAAAGCACATCCAGAAGGTTCAATTGCTGAGGCTTACATTTCCAAGGAGTGTCTCAATTTTTGCTCAATGTACCTAAAAGGGACTGATAAACCAGGACGGAATTGTGATGGTGGCGATCGTGGCCCTGGAATGGAGATCTTTACCCAAAATGTCAAACTCTTCTCACCGATCTTAAGGGCTCTTGATCCTTCACAGAAAGAACGGGAAATGGCTCATTGGTTTGTGCTGTACAATACCGCCGAGGTGGAACCATATCTAGAGTATGTGGGTTAGTTAAATTACATATATAAACCTATTAATTATAACACTATTTTAAGCTACTTATGTATACATTTCACTGAATAGGGAACACAAGAATATTATAGAGAATCAGAATCCTCAACGACGTGATATTACTCAGATACAGCGAGCAGAATTTCCAAAATGGTTTGAAAAACATGTAAGATATATTTGAAAGAGCTTAGACATATTGGTAAACACTAACTAGCTTAAATTAATTTGAAATTAACTTTTTATGTTTGCAATATGTTTGTTTATGTAGATGAATGAGTTGCGAAATCAACGGTCACCAGAAGCAACCCAAGAACTGTGGTCATTAGCACAAGGTCCCGGTCCGATAATTGATCTTTATGCTGGTTGCATCTGCAATGGTGTCCGGTTCCATAGTAGAGACCATGAGAGCCGTCGGAGGTGCCAAAACAGTGGGTTGGTCGTAGAAGGGGAGCATAAAGGGAAGCAAATTGACTTCTATGGTTATTTGTGCAAAATATTGGAATTGAGATACTTGCATGGAGGTAGAGTGGTTCTATTTCAATGTGAATGGTATGACATCGGTCACAAAAGTAGAATACATACCGATCAACATGTCAAAACCATTGATATTAGGAGGCTTTGGTATAAAGATGATCCATTTGTCCTTCCAAGTAATGTCAAACAAGTATTCTATGTCAATGACACCATCAAAGGTAAGAATTGGAGAGTGGTAGAACAGGTCAATCATCGAGGAGTATGGGATGTACCAGAGCGGGATGATGCGTCCAATGATGCATTTCAACAGGACGAATCAACCAATGGTGTCCCAATTCTTGAACAAGATACTGATATTCAATATTACAGTAGAGATGATATGGATCTCGATATTGTTCCCGTTAATGAATTAATGACTGAGCATTATTCCGATGATAATGACGAGGATGACACAATTTTGGAATATATAGATGACGAAGAAGATGAACAGCAAAGAGGACCCATCCATGATGTCTATCATGATATAGAACCTGATATAGAATATGATATGTAGCTTTTGTTTTATACTTTAGTAGCTCTTGATTATATGGACAACTGTTATAAATTTATAAGATTTTTCATTTACATATCATGGCTTTATTGTTTCACATGTCATTTCAGTTATTGGCATCATTTTATATTTTTTTTCATTTCATTGTTTGTCATATATAGTTGCCAAATATGCAAAAAGGTGGTAAATTATTTGTGAAGCCTGGGTTTTTGGCGACCCAGAGGAAGAAGTTACCTATCGAGGAGGAGAGAGATAAAAGGATTAAAGAGAATATTGCGAGAATGCATGCTCTAGGGGTTCCGGATAAGGCAAATTCGTTCTTTGGATTGGGTCAGACGACCATGAAGAAAAAAACCATGGAGAGAAAGAGAAAGGAGGGTGGATGTGACGATGATGAGGCTTATCTTCCACCTGAGGGTGAGGAGGGATTGAGTTCTTCTAGTGAAAGTTCCTTTAATGATGAGGATGATGAATCTGAGCCCCAGTTGAATAAGGTAATAACCTTTATTTTTCTACTCATGCTTAGATGCTACAAAGGTTAAAAACAATGACTAGTAATAGTAACTTTGTTGACTTTTTCATTTTATACATATTACTATTATATGATGATTATGATGATTACACTATGTAGTATTACTTAATTTGATGTTTGATTGTTGATTACTTCAATTATTGATTACTAATAATTAAGTTTACTGTTATGTCAGGTCACAAATATGCCTCCGTGGCTTAGGAAAAGAGTTGGTGCTACTAGTCGTTCAGGAGCTACACAGACCCTCGAGCGAGTGATACCGATGCCATCTCCACAGCCTACCCATGATCCATTGCCACAGCATGATCCACAACCACATCCACAGCCACAGCCTACCCAAGCTCACTTCTCATCATTTACACGGCCTGACCAGCTTACTAGTCCACGTAGTGCTGCCAGTAGTGTGGGTAAGACATGTACACCATTTACATATAAATAAAATTGGCTTTCCTTTAATGATTTATGTCTACTAACATAAATAAATTTGTGTTCTTAACAGCATCGGCTTCAGTCTCTAGCAAAACTGGTAAACGGGGCCCGACCAGGGGGAAGAACGTGGATAGGCTTAGGAAAGTGCTTGGTCATCCTATTCCTGTTGATATCAATCGTGAGGAAGGGGCAATAGAGGGGACGTGGGCCTCTTCTGTAGCATCTGCTCTTGGAGAACAGATTCGAGATCATGCACCAATCCGAGACATTCATTGGGTAGACATTGATTTTGAGATCAGGCTAGCCATTGTTATGAGAGTTGGGGTAATATGAATTGATTTATAAAAGGAAAATTGTTTAACATGTTATTCAATTGATTTCTTAAACTGAGAGTTTAATTCATATTGCATTTTATTGTTACCAATTACAGTTAACCTTTGACCTTGGCGGGGACTATGAAAGAGATTTGGTGCTCAAGTCTATCATTGACCATAAGTGCCAAGATTTATACAAAGACTGGAAAAGCACATTGCACAAGCACTATCTTGAGCTCAAAAAGGATGGAGTGCCAGACATCAAAAGCCATCCATTATATCCTTGTAAATTGGATGACTGGAAGTTTATGATCGAGCACGTGTGGGAGAGCGACAGTTTTAAGGTATTCCTTATTGATGTTATATGCATATATATGGTGTTTGGGCTTCTACTAGATTGAAATAAACCAACTGCATGTGAGATAATTAAGCTTATTTTGTTGTTTTCTTTTTTAATTTTGTCCTCATAGAAAAAGTCTGAAAGTGGAAAAAAGGCACGAGCCGCCCAAAAATACAATCATACGAGTGGCTCAAGATCGTATGCATCACGAGCATCTATCGATGTAAGTATATGATTGCAAATTTTTACTCTTAATAAAATTTCAATACTTAGTTAATCTGACTGAAATATCTAATAAATAATAGGCATCAAAGAATGGTGGTGTTCGACCATCTATCCCGGATATTTTTGAGCAAACTCACAGACGTGGTCGGCATGGTGGGATGTGGATAAATGACCATGCTGAACAACATCATGTAAGTACTAACTAATTCATTTGTTTAAATCATCAAATGTACATTTTTTACATATGTTATGGGTTTACATAATGAAAAATGACAGGCTATGCTAAAAGAGAAGATTCTCGCACAGTCGCAGCCAGGTGTCAAGAATCCGCAAACCGAGGTACAAGTTTCCATCGATGTGCTTGGGAAAAGATCAGGTTTCTCAAGGGGATTTGGGATCCGCAGCATCGCTTCATCTTCCACACAGTCTCAAGAACCTAATCCTGAGGTGATCGCTTTGCAGCAGAAGATAGCTGACCAAGATAAGACCTTGGCTGCATGGCGGGGCTTACTACAGGTGATGGCTACAAAAATTGGGATAGATCCTGCCAGTGTACCAGGGTTAGTGGATCCAACTAACGTTCCGAGGTTAGTTCTAGAGAATGGTGGTGAAGATGGCACATCGAGTGAAGGGCAGGATGCTGCTTCCCTTGGTTAGTAAATTAAAATTTTATTTTCAATTCTAAAGAGTGGTTTGGACTTAAATGTTGAGTTTAAGGAGGTATCTAAAATTAAGTAAATAAATTATTTCATCTGTTTAAGCCAAATTTTGTTGTGGCTAACTTTGTGATAATTCATTTTGACAATATGGACACTGTAAGGCCCTTAGAATATTGTTGTGGCTTTGAAACACATTTTGGGTAATATTTTAGGGGGATATGCTGCACCTTTATTTTCAAAGGGCATGGTTAGTGTAATTTGCTAACTTTTGATTTTCTGATCAACTTGAAGAGTGACGATAGCAAAAGCATATATTAGATTTGAAGTTAGTTTATTGATAAAATGCTAACAATTTTTTGTATTTTTTTTTTGTGCAGGTTGATGATATAGGATGTCTTCAACTTGACAACTAGCTGGCCTTTTCTCTTATTTTCTCTTTTATCACAAGCATTTAGACTTGTTGAACATTATCTTCTTGTTTTTGGATATTTGAATATATTTGAGACTTATTTGGATGATATGTATTGGATATTTTGTAATTTTTTAATATTTTTCATTGAGATTCATACTTGGTTGGATTTTAATCTATTTGGATGTTTATTGAATTAGTTTAGATGAGATTGGTATAAACTGGTTGCTGAAAAAAATTAAAAATAAATAATTTTTTTCATTATCTCTTTTGGCTATGCAATGTATGAAGGTAAAGAATAGATGGAGGTTTTTTCTACGTGTATTGAGTGGGCAAAAGTTATGTTTATAATAAAAAATAATATTTTTTACTTTTGCCTACGAACTTTTCATAGGTAAAAGTGCTAATTAAAATTAGAAAAAATTGTGTTTTACTTTTGGCTATGCAAACCTTCGTAGCTAAAGATTACAAACCTTTGTAGCCAAAGGTTGTACATTTGCCTACGTAAAATATTCGTAGCCAAAGACTGTACATTTGCCTACGTAAAAGCTTCGTAGCCAAAGGCTATACATTTGCCTACGTAAAATCTTCGTAGCCAAAAGCTGTACATTTGCCTACGCAAAATCTTCATAGCCAAAGGCTATACATTTGCCTACGCAAAGCATCATAACCAAAAGTTGCACCTTTGCCAACGACAAATTGGTGTAGGCAAAAGTACAACATTTGGCTACGAAGATTTTGCGTAGCCAAAAGCAACACGCTTACCCTACCGGAAAGCGTAGCTAAAAACTCAGTTTTTGCCCACGCACTATTCTATGCGTGGGCAAAGACCTTTCCCCACAACCCTTTGGCTACGATTTGCCTACGCATGTCATTGCGTAGGCAAAGAGTTTTACCTACGCATTTAGTCTTTTACCTACAAATTTTCTGCATAGGCAAAGGTGCATTTTGTTGTAGTGATAGTCTTTATCGAGACCGATGATGCTTCCGATGCTTTCAACGTGGGGAGTAGTGCTGATAAACAAGCTCAATTTAGTCTGTAGAAGATACTTTGTGGAAAATTGAGTGGCTTGATAATATGGATGCGGCTTTATTCTGCTTTGGTTGAGGCTTCAGAATTCCAGTTTTTATTCCTCATTTCACCATAGAATAACTGGATTAATTCTTCACGAGTAGTTTCTAGAATATCAAACGAAATATCTTCATAGGCACTGAGAATTTGATTTAATGCATGACGTCCAGATTTAGAAGGATGCTGTATAACTGTAGTTTGTTCTGCATGGTCATCATCAGTACAGACTACTCACCGACCGTCACACTAAACATATCTGTATGTGTTTGCAAATTCGAGATGTCCTCTTAAATTGAGAAATCTTTGATATTGATCAGAGGCTGGATCATAATACTGGAGACGTTCTAAGCTATATTCCCTTGTAGCAACTTCATGAGATTCATACCACTGCGGTGGATAATTAAACAGGAGATGTTCGTGATGTTCGTAATCATTTAAAGAAGGAATGAATTTCTTGCAAATTAAATCTCCTTCTTCCAACTGCATGATGCTCCATAACTGATAAGGCTGATAAAACCGTATTTCAGATCTTTCTCCCAAACTAGATGAAATTGTGATAAGAAGCTATCTTTTTGTGACTCCAAGACTACGAAGGGCATGGCGCACGATTGTAGGGAGCTGCTGTATTAATTCAAAATCATCGCTGGATAAAGAAAACCTTTGGACTAAGCCTCGCTCGATATAAGAGATGTCTACTGCATGCGATGGTAGGAACAACTTAGGAAAGCCAGTTGCATAGCTGATATATTGCGCTTTGAACATTAAGCGCTCCTTGATCTGACAAGAAAGATTTTTTTCTCTGGAAGGGTTGTGTTTGCCTTTTCCATGAGGTTGATTCTGGATGTTTTTTCATTAGCATAAATAGATAACAGTGCTCTTTGATGGATGTAATGACACATCAGAATTTGGGTTTCTAAACCCTTGATATGGGTTACAATTTTGGATAAGGTTTTTCTAGTATTTTTCCTTTTATTGGAAAGGATAGCACTCCAATGAGCATTGATAAGTTCTTGAGAGGTGATGGATAATCCTGGATTGAAAAAAGGAATGATCATTTGCTAGGATGTTGGTCTGGAGGAAGAGCTGGATTCGAGAAGAGGGGCTTTGCTTTTGCTAGAGCTTGATGCCATGGTGACAAAGAGAACCTGGATACGGAGTTGAACTAAAAATCTAGATATGGGATCAAATGGCAAAATTGGTAATGAAGTCATTAGAGAGATAATTTATTTTATTTGAGACTGGATATTTGCTTATTCGAATTCAAAAATTAATTCTTTATTATTTATGACAATTTTTAGGCCTGTAGAATCAATTTGAAAAGGTTGTAACATTTGTAGAGAAGGATTTCCAAGGATAACATCATTGTTTAAATCCTTTCCTAGAAAGAAATTTGTCTTTATGTATATTTCATTTTTACCGACATAAACATCATTTAATTTGTATTTGATGAGGAGTTTTTTATTAGCCGTGGCTAGATTAAGTTTATTTTTTGTTTTTAGATAATATTTTCTCGGGATTAATCCTTCCCTTATGACATTGACATCTGCACCACTATCAAGCAAGCATAGGGTCTTAATATAGAATTTTTTAATCTGAATTGTAACTTGGGTTTTCCATTTTTGAAATGGATTTCTGGATAAAGAATTAATGAAAGTTTTTAAACTATCATTCAAGGTTTTCTTGATTTTCAATGTCATTATCGTCTTTGTCATTTTCAAATTTTTTATTATTTTCTTGATGAGTTTTTAGTATCTGAAATTCAAGATTCTCAACTCTTTGTTTGAGGTCTTGAAGTTCAATTAAGTTTTGTTTTAAGAAATTTATTTCTTACCTTTGATTATTAATTTCTTTCTGCAGGTCTGGAATTGTCAGGTGAGGAGGCACATTTTGTTCCCTTAATCTGTCTAGAACCGTTTTAATACTAAATTTTTCAGGGAGAGTATGTAAGGTAGCTTTTCCTTTTTTATTTCCTGTATTTGTGGTCCGAATTTTTTCAAAATATTTATTTTTTAAGTCTTCATCTTTAAGATCTTTAAACATTTCTAATACCAATTCTTCTGGGGTAGAGAGCATGTTTAAAGATAAAGAAGAAGAAGAGGCAGATTCATACTGAATTTCACTATCAAATATTTTGCAATGACATGTATAAGAAGAATTGTCTGTATCTGTTGTTACTGAGGATCCTTTTAAAATGGTTTTTAATTCCTTTTCGGTTTTAACCTTTAATTGTGGGCAATCAGGGGCTATATGGCCTTTTTCTTTGCAATTATAGCACTGGATTTCTTTTTGTTTTTGTTTCTGATAAGAAGAAGATGGTTTTTCTTTTATAAAAGATTTGTTTGTTTCTTTATGAAAGGATATTTATTTCTTTCTGATAAGCCAATCAAAGAAATAAATATTTATTTCATTATCACACATATATTTATACCACTTTTCTTTCAAGAAGTCTTTATGTTCTGGAGAAATATGTTTAAAGAAAGCTTTTGTCAAAGGATGAGCAGCTAAATTCTTTTTTGACATTTCTTTATCAATTTCAAACCTTTCAATAACATTTATATTGAAATCAACTTCTGAGGGATTGTATGTATGAGATGGAGAAGCTTGATAAGTCCTGTAGGCCTCAAATTTACATGAGGTGGTTCCTGTATGGAAGAAGATCCTACAACAGAAGGAGGATGAGAATTAAACTTTTTAGAGGGTTGATAAACTGTAGGAGTTGTATTTCTAAAATCTGTTTGGAAATTTATTTCAACACTTCCATCTTCATGTTCAATTATGTTTTCAATATCTTGATTTTCTTTAGGTTTTTCTGGTTGAGCATTTTCTAAAAGCCATTTACCGGATAAATTAATATCATTCCATTGGATAAGTTTAGGAATATTGACTTTATTTTTTAAATTGGTTTGGAATAATGTAGTCATACCTCTGGCTTGATTAGAATAGGCTATGCCTGGGACTACTGAATTCATAAGTAAATAATAAACTCTATAAACAAGGCGAGATTTTGATTATGGGGATTCAAATGAAAACCTTTTATCTGGATAGCTAAAATAAGGGCTTCATGTGCACCTGGATCTATAAGAGAAATAGAAAAATTTGGAAAACAGTTGAAGAAAGTTGGGCCATTAGCCAACCTTGATTCAACCATTCCTATTAATGAATCACTGAATTTTTTATGTCTTGTATCTTGGACATACATGAGAGCTTCTGTTCTCAGTCCAAGTCTTGTTAGAGGCTTTAGAGCAACTTGCACTAAGCCAAAATGGATATAATTATATGTTTTAGCATATTCTTGTATTTCTTGTGGCTTAATTAAAAAAAATGCTGAATATTGCTAATAATGGATTCAGTTCGTTCAATAGTTTTTATTTTATAACTTGATTTTAATTGAAAACTTCCCATTTTATAAACTTCATGTTTTTGAACAGTTGGAATTGTCCAGTCACAAATAATTTGATCTAAATCATCATAGCTAATTTCTTCACTATTTTTAATAGACATGGAATATAAGGAATTTGATGATGAGGAAGAAGAAAGTACAAGCTTCTTAATAAGCTTATCCATAATTTGTATTAGCAAGTTATTTTAACCAAATCCACCACGAGTATCTAACGCTTTGAGCATTTACACACCAACAACACGCCTTAAAACACCTTCAGACGGCTTAACAACGGCGATAACAATGGCTACCTCTACGCTCCGGACGGAATATGATTAAAATTTCTCAATAATAACAAACACACAACTAAGTATTAAGACTTTTGACTCTCTTACTTCTGAGTCAGCAATTCCTTAAACAACAACGATAAAACACAACATAATCAAAACTAAGTGAAGAAATACTCACAAAGAAACTTTATTGATAATCAAAACTGATTACAAGTGGACTTGATGACACACTCCCGGGGGCCAACTTGGCTCTGATACCAAAATGGGACGGAAGGGTGGAGGGTGTTTGGGAAGAGATGGCTTGATTTTTTGATAGGACTGGTTTCCAACTGTTGGTTTTACACATAGCCGGATGTGCCTATTTATAGTAATTACAAACTGCATTTACATTTCATTGCAACTGGATTTTACTTGCATTTACATTTCATTTACTATTCATGCTCACGCTGAATTTAATGTTCGATACTGTAAGGCTGCTTGCGTGAATCTTCTTGTCTGCTGTAGAATCTCCATGGTAATAAACGTGGTCCTATCTTGAAGTATAACTTGAGAAGCTTTTGACACGTGTTTACGTGATTGCATCGGTGATGAAATGTTTTTTGTCTTCATACTTGATAATTTTATCTCATATCTTGTACTTTTTGTAGCTCTAAAGTACTTTACTCTTTATTTTATGCAAAAGAAGCTTTTGATGTTGGCTGTAGCCCTTTTTGTTGACCAGGGAGTACTTGTTTTTGAATATTCAATGCTTTATGAGGTCCATGGGAGAAGTTGCCGATAAGAACCAAATCCACTAGGTGGTACTTGGATGATGTCATGATGTCATGTCATATTCTTTCGAGAGGCTGCTCTTTTGGTGATGCTTCCGATGCTTTTTGTATATGATACTTTGTGGAAAATTGAGTGGCTTGATAATATGGATGCGGCTTTATTCTGCTTCATTTGAGGCTTCATAATCCCAGTTATTATTCCGCATTTCACCATGGAATAACTGGATTAATTCTTCACGAGTGTTCTCTAGAATATCAAAAGAAATATCTTCATAGGCATTGAGGATTTGATTTAATGTATGATGTCCAGATTTAGAAGGATACTGTATAACTGTAGTTTGTTCTGCAAGGTCGTCAGCAATGCAAACTGCTCGCCGACCGTCACACCAAACATATCTATATGTGCTTGCAAATTCAAGATGTCCTCTTAAATTAAGAAATCTGCGATACTGATCAGAGGCTGGATCATATTGCTGGAGACGCTCTAGGCTATATGCTCTTGTTGCAACTTCATGAGCTTCATACCATTGAGGTGGATAATTAAAAAGAAGATGTTCGTGATTATATAAAGAAGAACTACATTTCTTGCAAATTAAATCTCCTTCTTCAAACTGCATGATGCTCCATAATTGATAAGGCTGATAAAACCATATTTCAGATCTTTCTCCCAAACTTGATGAAATTGGGATAAGAAGTTGTCTTTTTGTGACTCCAAGACTGTGAAGGGCATGGCGCACAATTGCGGGGAGCTGCTGTATTAATTCAAAATCATCTCTGGATAAAAAAAACCTTTGGACTAAGCCTTGCTCGATATAAGAGATGTCTACTGCATGTGATGGCATGAACAACTTGGGAAAACCAGTTGCCCAGCTGATATATTGCGCTTTGAACATTAAGTGCTCCTTAATCTGACAAGAAAGAGTTTTTTCTCTGATTCTTGCCGCAATATCATCTGGAAGGGTTGTGTTAACCTTTTCTAGGAGGTTGATTCTGGATGTTTTTTCATCAGCATAAATGGATAACAGTGCTCTTTGATGGATGTTGTGACACATTAGAATTTGGGTTTCTAAAACCTTGATATGGGTTACAATTTTGGATAAGGTTTTTCTTGTATTTTTTCTTTTATTGGAAAGGATAGCACTCCAATGAGCATTGATAAGTTCTTGAGAGGTGATGGATAATCCTGGATTGAAAAAAGGAATGATCATTTGCTGGGATGTTGGTCTGGAGGAAGAGCTGGATTCAAGAAGAGGGGCTTTGCTTTTGCTAGAGCTTGATTCCATGGTGACAAAGAGAACCTGGATAAGGAGTTGAACTAAAAATCTGGATATGGGATTAAATGGCAAAATTGGTAATGAAGTCATTAGAGAGATAATTTATTTTATTTGAGACTGGATATTTGCTTATTCGAATTCAAAAATTAATTCTTTATTATTTATGACAGTTTTCAGGCCTGTAGAATCAATTTGAAAAGGTTGTAACATTTGTAGAAAAGGATTTCCAAGGATAACATCATTATTTAAATCCTTTCCTAGAAAGAAATTTGTCTTTATGTATATTTCATTTTTACCAACATAAACATCATTTAATTTGTATTTGATCAGGAGTTTTTTATTAGCCGTGGCTAGATTAAGTTTATTTTCTGTTTTTAGATAATATTTTCTCAGGATTAATCCTTCCCTTATGACATTGACATCTGCACCATTATCAAGTAAGCATAGGGTCTTAATAGAGAATTTTTTAATCTGAATTGTAACTTGGGTTTTCCATTTTTGAAATGGATTTCTGGATAAAGAATTAATCAAAGTTTTTAAACTATCATCAAGGTTTTCTTGATTTTCAATGTCATTATCGTCTTTGTCATTTTCAAAATTTTCATTATTTTCTTGATGAGTTTTTAGTATGTGAAATTCAAGATTCTCAACTCTTTGTTTGAGGTCTTGAAGTTCAATTAAGTTTTGTTTTAAGAAATTTATTTCTTGCCTTTGATTATTAATTTCTTTATGCAGGTCTGGAATTGTCAGGTGAGGAGGAACATTTTGTTCCCTTAATCTATCTAGAACAGTTTTAATACTAAATTGTTCAGGGAGAGTATGTAAGGTAGCTTTTCCTTTTTTATTGCCTTTATTTATGGTCTGGATTTTTTCAAAATATTTATTTTTTAAGTCTTCATCTTTAAGATCTTTAAACATTTCTAACACCAATTCTTCTGGGGCAGAGAGCATGTTTAAAGATAAAGAAGAAGAAGAGGCAGATTCATACTGAATTTCACTATCAAATATTTTGCAATGACATGTATCAGAAGAATTGTCTGTATCTGGTGTTACTGAGGATCCTTTTAAAATAGTTTTTAATTCCTTTTCAGTTTTAACCTTTAATTGTGGGCAATCAGGGGCTATATGGCGTGTTTCTTTGCAATTATAGCACTGGATTTCTTTTTGTTTTTGTTTCTGATAAGAAGAAGATGGTTTTTCTTTTATAAAAGATTTGTTTGTTTCTTTATGAGGATTGCGATGAAAGGATTTTTTATGATATCTTCGTGAGGGCAGATAATATCGTGGTGTTTCAAATTGTTTAGATTTCCTTTTTTGGTAATTTCTTTTTAAAGTGTTCTTTTTCTTTTGGCTGGAAGGACTAATTAAAGGTTCCATGCCAAATTGATAACAAAAATCTCCAAGTTCATATTTGCTGATACTTTTTTGATTTTCAATTTGCCGTTTGAGTTTGATTTCATTGCATAATGAAAATCCAACTTTATTAATTTTTTGGATTAAATCTCCATATGTATACATAGCATAATTCAAATTTCCATAATTTTCGGATATTAATTCTTCTCTAACTTTTTCTGCAAAAAGTTTAGGAAGACCTGATATAAATTTTTCTTTCCAAAATTCTGAATTGCTAGAATCAATTTTATAAAGTTTTGATAAGAAAACATCTTTATACCAACGAAAACCAGATAATGTTGGGCAGGATAAATTAATTAATTGTGTTTTTAATTTTTCTTCTACATTCATATAATTTCCAACAAAATGTTTAATTATATTGCTCCTTTCATGGAAATCCTCATAAAGTAACAAACAAATCTTTTATAAAAGAAAAACCATCTTCCTCTTATCAGAAACAAAAACAAAAAGAAATCCAGTGCTATAATTGCAAAGAAAAAGGCCATATAGCCGCTGATTGCCCACAATTAAAGGTTAAAACTGAAAAGGAATTAAAAACTATTTTAAAAGGATCCTCAGTAACATTAGATGCAGACAATTCTTCTGATACATGTCATTGCAAAATATTTGATAGTGAAATTCAGTATGAATCTGCCTCTTCTTCTTCTTTTTCTTTAAACATGCTCTCTGCCCCAGAAGAATTGGTATTAGAAATGTTTAAAGATCTTAAAAATGAAGACTTAAAAAATAAATATTTTGAAAAAATCCAAACCATAAATAAAGGCAATAAAAAAGGAAAAGCTACCTTACATACTCTCCCTGAACAATTTAGTATTAAAACTGTTCTAGAAAGATTAAGGGAACAAAATGTTCCTCCTCACCTGACAATTCTAGACCTGCATAAAGAAATTAATAATCAAAGGCAAGAAATAAATTTCTTAAAACAAAACTTAATTGAACTTCAAGACCTCAAACAAAGAGTTGAGAATCTTGAATTTCACATACTAAAAACTCATCAAAAAAATAATGAAAAATTTGAAAATGACAAAGACGATAATGACATTGAAAATCAAGAAAACCTTGATGATAGTTTAAAAACTTTGATTAATTCTTTATCCAGAAATCCATTTCAAAAATGGTAAACCCAAGTTACAATTCAGATTAAAAAATTCTCTATTAAGACCCTATGCTTACTAGATAGTGGTGCAGATGTCAATGTCATAAGGGAATGATTAATCCCGAGAAAATATTATCTAAAAACAAAAAATAAACTTAATCTAGCCACAGCTAATAAAAAACTCCTGATCAAATACAAATTAAATGATGTTTATGTCGGTAAAAATGAAATATACATAAAGACAAATTTCTTTCTAGGAAAGGATTTAAACAATGATGTTATCCTTGGAAATCCTTTTCTACAAATGTTACAACCTTTTCAAATTGATTCTACAGGCCTGAAAACTGTCATAAATAATAAAGAATTAATTTTTGAATTCGAATAAGCAAATATCCAGTCTCAAATAAAATAAATTATCTCTCTAATGACTTCATTACCAATTTTGCCATTTAATCCCATATCCAGATTTTTAGTTCAACTCCTTATCCAGGTTCTCTTTGTCACCATGGCATCAAGCTCTAGCAAAAGCAAAGCCCCTCTTCTTGAATCCAGCTCTTCCTCCAGACCAACATCCCAGCAAATGATCATTCCTTTTTTCAATCCAGGATTATCCATCACTTCTCAAGAACTTATCAATGCTCATTGGAGTGCTATCCTTTCCAATAAAAAAAAATACTAGAAAAACCTTATCCAAAATTGTGACCGATATCAAGGATTTAGAAACCCAAATTCTGATGTGTCATAGCATCCATCAAAGAGCACTGTTATCTATTTATGCTGATGAAAAAACATCCAGAATCAACCTCCTGGAAAAGGTTAACACAACCCTTCCGGATGATATTGCGGCAAGAATCAGAGAAAAAACTCTTTCTTGTCAGATCAAGGAGCGCTTAATATTCAAAGCGCAATATATCAGCTGGGCAACTGGCTTTCCCAAGTTGTCCCTACCATCACATGCAGTAGACATCTCTTATATCGAGCAAGGCTTAGTCCAAAAATTTTCTTTATCCAGAGATGATTTTGAATTAATACAGCAGCTCCCTGCAATCGTGCGCCATGCCCTTCGCAGTCTTGGAGTCACAAAAAGATAGCTTCTTATCAAAATTTCATCTAGTTTGGGAGAAAGATTTGAAATACGGTTTTATCAACCTTATCAATTATGGAGAATCATGCAGTTGGAAGAAGGAGATTTAATTTGCAAGAAATTCATTCCTTCTTTAAATGATTACGAACATCACGAACATCTCCAGTTTAATTATCCACCGCAGTGGTATGAATCTCATGAAGTTGCTACAAGGGAATATAGCTTAGAACGTCTACAGTATTATGATCCAGCCTCTGATCAATATCACAGATTTCTCAATTTAAGAGGACATCTCAAAATTGCAAACACATACAGATATGTTTGGTGTGACGGTCGGCGAGTAGTCTGTATTGATGACGACCTTGCAGAACAAACTACAGTTATACAGCATCCTTCTAAATCTAGACATCATGCATTAAATCAAATTCTCAGTGCCTATGAAGATATTTCGTTTGATATTCTAGAAACCACTCGTGAAGAATTAATCTAGTTATTCTATGGTGAAATGAGGAATAATAACTAGAATTCTGAAGCCTCAACAGAAGCAGAATAAAGCCGCATCCATATTATCAAGCCACTTAATTTTCCTCAAAGTATCTTCTACAGACTAAATTGAGCTTGTTTATCAGCACTATTCCCCACGTTGAAAGCATCGGAAGCATCATCGGTCTCCATAAAGACTATGCATGACACCAGTCTCCATAAAGACTATGCATGACATCATCCAAGTACAGCAGCAACCAGGTGCTTCCTTTAGTTCGTATCGGCAACATCAAGCCTCTTTGAATTAAAAATCAAGAAAAAGGTACATCCAAAGTCAACAATTGTGGCTTGCTCTATGAAGTTATCCACTATGCAATGAAAAAGTCCACAATTGCGGCTTGCTCTATGAAATGATCCGATAACCATAGCCACTATTGGTACTAACATGCATATCCATAACTGTACGGAAATGTAACACGTATACCGTCATGCCAAACATATGGAATCCAGCAATAATACCACCTGCAGCAGTTTACCAGCCCACAGTAAATGAAATGTATACACAGATGAAATTATGTTGTAATGAAATGTAAATTCAGTTTGTAATTACTATAAATAGGCACATCCGGCTATGTGTAAAACCAACAGTTGGAAACCAGTCCTATCAAAAAATCCAGCCATCTCTTCCCAAACACCCTCCACCCTTCCGTCCCATTTTGGTATCAGAGCCAAGTTGGCCCCCGGGAGTGTGTCATCAAGTCCACTTGTAATCAACTTTGATTATCAATAAAGTTGTTTTGTGAGTATTTCTTCACTTAGTTTTGATTATGTTGTGTTTTATTGTTATTGTTTAAGGAATTGCTGACTCAGAAGTAAGAGAGTCAAAAGTCTTAATACTTAGTTGTGTGTTTGTTATTATTGAGAAATTTTAATCATATTCCGCCCGGAGCGCAGAGGTAGCCATTGTTATCGCCGTTGTTAAGCCGTGTGAAGGCGTTTTTAGGCGTGTTGTTGGTGTGTAAATCCTCAAAGCGTTAGATACTCGTGGTGGATTTGGTTAAAATAACTCGGTAATACAAATTATGGCTAAGCTTATTAAGAAGCTTGTACTTTCTTCTTCCTCATCATCAAATTCCTTATCTTCCATGTCTATTAAAATTAGTGAAGAAATTAGCTATGATGATTTAGATCAAATTATTTGTGACTGGACAATTCCAACTGTTCAAAAACATGAAGTTTATAAAATGGGAAGTTTTTAATTAAAATCAAGTTATAAAATAAAAACTATTGAACGAACTGAATCCATTACTAGCAATATTCAGCATCTTTCTTTAATTAAGCCACAAGAAATACAAGAATATGCTAAAACATATAATTATATCCATTTTGGCTTAGTGCAAGTTGCTTTAAAGCCTCTAACAAGACTTGGACTGAGAACAGAAGCTGTCATGTATGTCCAAGATACAAGACATAAAAATTCAGTGATTCATTAATAGGAATGGTTGAATCAAGTTTGGCTAATGGCCCTACTTTCTTCAAATGTTTGCCAAATTTTTCTGTTTCTCTTACAGATCCAGGTGCACATGAAGCCCTCACTTTAGCTATCCAGACAAAAGGTTTTGATATGAATCCTCATAATCAAAATCTCGCCGTCGTTTATAAAGTTTATTATAAACTTATGAATTCAGTAGTCCCAGGCATAGCCTATTCTAATCAAGCCAGAGGTATGACTACCTTATTCCAAACCAATTTAAAAAATAAAGTCAATATTCCTAAACTTATCCAATGGAATGATATTAATTTATCCGGTAAATGGCTTTTAGAAAATGCTCAGCCAGAAAAATCTAAAGAAAATCAAGATATTGAAAACATAATTGAACATGAAGATGGAAGTGTTGAAATAAATTTCCAAACAGATTTTAGAAATACAACTCCTACAGTTTATCAACCCTCTAAAAAGTTTCATTCTCATCCTCCTTCTGTTGTAGGATCTTCTTCCATACAGGAACCACCTCATGTAAATTTGAGGCCTACAGGACTTGTTTATCCTTCTTATCAAGCTTCTCCATCTCATACATACAATCCCTCAGAAGCTGATTTCAATATAAATGTTAATGAAAGGTTTGAAATTGATAAAGAAATGTTAAAAAAGAATTAAAAAATAAATATTTCGAAAAAATCCAGACTATAAATAAAGGCAATAAAAAAGGAAAAGCTATCCATTTTTCATTTTCCACAAAGCATCTTGGTGCAATTATGAAGATCTCCAACAGTCATCCTGAAGAATAGTTGTTCAATGCATCCTTATCAAGCAAGGTCCCGTGCCCGAGACGAAGGCCACGTGATTCCGGCAAAAGCAACCACATGTTGCCTTGGGACTTATCGGCACTTTTCATCCTGACTTCAGAAATCATTAAAAAACAAGTACTCAAAAGCCAACAAAAAGTGGCTAAAGCCACCATCAAAAGCTCCTTCTGTATAAAATAAAAAGTAAAAGCTGAAGAAAGTACAAGATATGGGACAATTATCAAGTATGAAGACAAAAACATTTCATCTCCGATGTTAACACGAAAACATGTGTCAAAAGCTTGTAAAGATATACTTCAAGATTGTGCCACATGCAGTACCATGGATATTCTACAGCAGACAAGGAGAATCATGCAAGCAGCCCTACAGTATTGAACATTAAATTCAGCGTGAGCATGAATAGCAAATGAAATGTAAATGCAAAAGTAATCCAAGTGAAATGAAATGTAAATTCAGTTTAGAGTTACTATAAATAGACACATCCAGCTATGTGTAAATCCAACAGTTGGAAACTAGTCCAAAAATTCACTCCATCCATCTCTTCCCATACACCCTCCACCCTTCCGTCCCATTTTGGTATTAGAGCCAAGTTGGCCCCCGGGAGTGTGTCATCAAGTCCACTTGTAATCAGTTTTATCAGGTAAATGACTTTTAGAAAATGCTCAACCAGAAAAATCTAAAGAAAATCAAGACATTGAAAACATAATTGAACATGAAGATGGAAGTGTTGAAATAAATTTCCAAACAGATTTTCGAAATACAACCCCTACAGTTTATCAACCCTCAAAAAAGTCTTATTCTCATCTGCCTTCTGTGGTAGGATCTTTCATAAAGGAACCGCCTCATGCTTCTAGCTCTATACCTCATATAGATTTGAGGCCTACAGGACTCGTTTATCCTTCTTATCAAGCTTCTCCATCCCATACATACAATCCCTCAGAAGCTGATTTCAATATAAATGTTATTGAAAGTTTTGAAATTGATATAGAAATGTTAAAAAAGAATTTAGGCGCTCATCCTTTGACAAAATCCTTCTTTAAATATTTTTCTTCAGAACATAAAGACTTCTTAAAAGAAAAATGGTACAAATATATGTATGATAATGAAAGAAACATTTATTTCTTTGATTGGCTTAAATTAGCCATGAAGGAAAGGTATAATATTGAAGATTTATCCATAAATATGATAACAAAATTAAGTTCATCATGGATTATAGCTTCAACCAGTTCTTCTTCGCAGAGAACTGAAGAATCTATACATCCTCCTCTACATCAAATTCTTTATAAAGATACTTCAGTCGTACCCATAAAAAATGTTGCAAAAATCCAAGGAGATAAAGGTAAATCGGTGTTTGACTTATGTCATACAAATTCCTCATTTCAGTCTGATAACACGTATTCTTCTCCTTTGTTCTCCTTAAACGCTCTTTCAGCCCAAGAAGACATGCTTTTAGAAATGTTTAAAGACCTCAAAGAAGAAAAATTAAAAAATGAATATTTTGAGAAAATACAAAAAATAACCAAAGAAAATAAAAAGAAAAATCTTCTATTCCAAGTGTATCTAAACAGCTTAACCTGAAAAATGTATTAAGAAAGCAAAAAGCTCTTCCTCATATATCTCTGCAAGATATTTATAAAGATTTAATAATCAAAAGCAAAAAATAAAAGAATTAAAACAAAACTTAAATGAACTTCAAAAACTTAAACAACATTTGAATCTCGAATTTCAAAACGATAAAGATAATATAGAGCAATAAGAAAACTTTGAGGGAAAGTTTGTAAATTCTATAACAAAAAATCCACTCCAACCATGGAAAACTCAAATTACAATTAAGAACAAGAACCTCTTTATTAAAGCACTCTGCTTACTAGATAGTGGCGCAGATGTTAATTTAATCAGAGAAGGATTAGTCCCAACAAAATATTATAAAAAAACCAAAAATAAACTCAGCTTAGCAACTGCTAATAATAAACTTCATATTCATTATAAAGTAAATAACGTCCATATCTGTAAAAATGGAACGTGCATAAAAACTAATTGTCTTTTAGGAAAGAATTTAAATAATGATGTTATCCTTGGGAATCCATTTCTACAACTTCTACAGCCTTTTCAAATTAATTCATCAGGCCTTAAAACGATGAAAGACAATAAAGAATTACTGTTTGATTTTGTTGAGTCAACTCCCATGCAACATATCAATATTATCCAAAATCAAATCTCATATAAAGAAAAACAAATTGCCTATCTTCAAGAAGATCCGAATTCTCTAAGAATAGAAGAAGGGTTACAAAAACCAAAATTTAAAATGATTTAATACAATTTAAAAAATCTCTTGAAAAAGAATGTTGTTCTGACCTTCCTTTTGCCTTTTGGCACATGAAACACCACATAGTTTATCTTCCATATATTAATAATTTTGATGAATCCCAAATTCCTACCAAAGCTCATCCTATTCAGATGAATAAAGATCTTATCCAATTATGTACAAAAGAAATCAATGATCTTCTTGATAAAAAGCTTATTCAAAAATCACAATCCCCTTGGAGTTGTGCTGCGTTTTATGTAAATAAAACGCCTGAACAAGAACGCAGTGTTCCCCGTCTTGTTATCAATTATAAGCCTTTAAATAAAGTCTTGAAATCCATAAGATATCCAGTGCCAAATAAAACTGATCTAATTAATCGTCTAGCTGATGCCTTCCTTTTTTCCAAATTTGACCTTAAATCAGGATTTTGGCAAATTCAAATTACCCCCACAGATAGATATAAAACTGCTTTTACAGTCCCATTTTGCCATTACGAATGGAATTTTATGCCATTTGGCTTGAAAAATGCTCCCTCCGAATTTCAAAGAATTATGAATGATATTTTTAATCCATATCAAAATGTTACACTAATCTATATCGATGACATTCTTGTGTTTTCAAAATCCATTTGTGACCATTGGAAACATTTAAATATTTTCAAAAAAGTTATTATCAAGAATGGACTTGTTTTATTTCAAAAGAAAATGAAGCTTTTTCAAACAGAAATTCAATTTCTTGGTTTTATAATTCAAAAAGGAACTATTTCTCCAGTTCGACGAGTCATTAAGTTTGCCTCTCAATTTCTTGATGAAATTCTGAATAAAGAACAATTACAACGTTTTCTTGGATGCCTTAATTACGTCTCTGATTTTTATAAAGATCTTGCAAAGGAAAGAAAATTATTGCAGCTCCGTTTGACAAAACATCCAGCAAAATGGTCACCTGCCCATACAAAAGCTATCCAAAAAATCAAGCAAAAAGTCAAAAATTTACCTTGCTTAACTATCCCTCATCCAGATTTATTAAAAATAGTTCAAACCGATGCCTCTGAAGTAGGTTTTGGTGACATTCTCCTACAACAAAATGCTCTTGGAAAAGAAGAAATCCTTCGTTTCACATCTGGAACATGGACACCCACGTAATAGAATTATTCAACTATTAAAAAGGAAATCCTATCCATAGTAAATAGTATAATGAAGTTCCAAAGTGATTTATTAAATAAAAAATTCTTATTAAGAATATATTGTAAATCTGCTAAAGAAATTTTAGAAAAAGTTGTTAAAAATCTTGCTGCTAAGCAAATCTTTGCTCGATGGCAAGCTTTATTAGCTATATTTGATTTTGACATTGAGTATATTGCAGGTAAAAATAATTCCCTTCCTGATTTTTTATCTCGTGAGTTTTTACAGGGACAAAAGAATGAGGCCTCAACAGACTAGACCTTTTAGGTCCCCTACGGATAAAGCTTATCCACCTATATCCAGAAAACCCAGTGGCAATTATCTTGAAAGATGGGGAGCAACCCATACTTCCAATATTCCTCAATTTCAAAACCCATCAGGCTCTACATCCAGAAAACCTCAAGCTTCTCAAAACCAATATTTTATCCCAAAACCACCATTGAGAATGTTTACTTTAAATGACACCTTTTATACAGACACCTTTCCTATGGAACATATTATCCAGACCCTATTCGCTCCAGACTATTTCTTTTTTCAACCTCTTGATTATAAAACTTATGAACAAATCCTTATCCGGACTGGCAGCTGCACTATCGACCATGCCGATAGCTCTAAAAACTCATATTTAAACGATTTACCATCCCATATTAACATCCTATATTCAAAAATCAAGATTATGCATATCATGTCTGTAGATGACTAGGGACAACCTCTTCATATGCCTCAACGGATTCATTCAGACCTTATTTTTAACTATTATGACTATATTTCTGCCTGGGAAGCTATTCTCTGTTATCAAAATTCATCCTTCCAGCATTCCTGGTTTATTCAGTTTAAATCCAACATCCATAAAAAACCCATGTGGTTTTTTACACAATTTTGGATACCATTCAGAGCCACTAAAGATCTTTTTCCTCAAGCTCTACTCCCTATTTTTGAATCCTATTCAATATCATATAAAGCCTTTCTCAAATTAGAAGAAAAAAACCCCTACAAATATCTACAGCTTGCAACAGAACCTTATATCACCATGCAATTTTATTACAAGCATGAAATCCCATGGATCCTGAAATGGAATTTTTATAAAGAAATGGACTTCAGTCCACCGGTTCTATCCAGAGTCATGTATATCAAATTTTGGCATCAATTTGATTATACCACAATCCTACAGCAATATTCTGCTGATCAAGCTATAAAGCCATCCTTTTCGGAAATTCTTAGAACTCCAGAAAAAGAGAAAGAACGGCCTTCTCCAACAAGCAATCCAGACAAACAGAAAAATTCATGTTCAACTTCCACTTCTGCACTTCTTGCAGTGGCAAATCTACTTCAACTCAAAAAAGATCTCCAAAAAAAAATTATGGAACAAATATAGAAAGAAAGATCCTCTGAAAACTCGCCATTAAGCTTTTTCAATAGTTACATCATCTTTGGGCTGATGATAATCCCTTTGAAAATATTGCTCCTGAAGCAAACACAGATGCAAAAGAGACAAAAATTGATAATGAAGGATTCATCTCTATCTGAAGAAAAGGAAAAAAATAAAGCCTCGACAATTGTTTAATGCATCCTTATCAAGTAAGTTCCCGTGCCTGAGACTAAGGCCACGTGATACTGACAAAAGCAACCACGTGTTGCCTCGGGACTTATCGACACTTTTCATCCCGACGTCATAAAGCATTAAATATTCAAAAACAAGGACTCAAAAGCCAACAAAAGTGGCTAAAGCCAACATCAAAAGCTCATTTTGTATAAAGTAAAGAGTAAAAGCTGAAGAAAGTACAAGATATGGGAAAATTATCAAGTATGAAGGCAAAAACATTTCATCTCCGATGCAAACACGTGAACACGTGTCAAAAACTTGTAAAGTTATACTTCAAGAGAGTGCCACATGCAGTACCATGGATATTCTACAACAGAAAAGAAGAATCATGCAAGCAGTCTTCCAATATCGAACATTAAATTCAGCGTGAGCATGAATAGCAAATGAAATGTAAATGCAAGTGCAATCCAAGTGAAATGAAATGTAAATTCAGTTTAGAGTCACTATAAATAGACACATCCGGCTATGTGTAAATCCAACAGTTGGAAACCAGTTCTATCCGAAATCCAGTCCATCTCTTCCCATACACCCTCCACGCTTCCGTCCCGTCGAGTCCACTTGTAATCCGTTTTGATAATCAATAAAGTTGCTTTGTGAGTATTTCTTCACTTATCTTTGTTATGTTGTGCATTACTGTTGTTGTTTAAGGAATTGTTGATTCAGAAGTAAGAGAGTCAAAAGTCTTAATACTTAGTTGTGTGTTTGTTATTATTGAGAAATTTTAATCATATTCCGCCCGGAGCGCAGAGGTAGCCATTATTATCGCCATTGTCAGCCGTGTGAAGGCGTTTTAAGGCATGTTGTTGGTATGTAAATCCTCAAAGCATTGGATACTCGTGGTGGATTAGGTTAAAATAACTCGGTAATACAAATTATGGCTAAGCTTATTAAGAAGCTTGTACTTTCTTCTTCCTCATCATCAAATTCCTTATCTTCCATGTCTATTAAAATTAGTGAAGAAATTACCTATGATGATTTAGATCAAGTTATTTGTGACTGGACAATTCCAACTGTTCAAAAACATGAAGTTTATAAAATGGGAAGTTTTCAATTAAAATCAAGTTATAAAATAAAAACTATTGAATAAACTAAATCCATTACTAGCAATATTCAGCATCTTTCTTTAATTAAGCCTCAAGAAATACAAGAATATGCTTAAACATATAATTATATCCATTTTGGCTTGGTGCAAGTTGCTCTAAAGCCTCTAACAAGACTTGGACTGAGAACAGAAGCTCTCATGTATGTTCAAGATACAAGACATAAAAAATTCAGTGATTCATTAATAGGAATGGTTGAATCAAGTTTGGCTAATGGCCCTACTTTCTTCAACTATTTTCCCAATTTCTCTGTTTCTCTTGCAGATCCAGGTGCACATGAAGCCCTCACTTTAGCTATCCAGATAAAAGGTTTTGATATGAATCCTCATAATCAAAATCTCGCCCTCGTTTATAGAGTTTATTATAAACTTATGAATTCAGTTGTTCTAGGCATAGCCTATTCAAATCAAGCAAAAGGTATGACTACCTTATTCCAAACCAATTTAAAAAATAAAGTTAATATTCCCAAACTCATCCAATGGAATGATATTAATTTATCCGGTAAATGGCTTTTAAAAAATGCTCAACCAGAAAAACCTAAAGAAAATGAAGACATTGAAAACATAATTGAACATGAAGATGGAAGCATTGAAATAAATTTCCAAACAGATTTTTCAAAATACAACTCCTACCGTTTATCAACCCTCTAAAAAGTCTTATTCTCATCCTCCTTCTGTTGTAGGAGCTTCCATATAGGAACCACCTCATATAAATTTGAGGCCAACAAGACTTGTTTATCCTTCTTATCAAGCTTCTCCATCTCATACATACAATCCCTCAAAAGCTGATTTCAATATAAATGTTATTGAAAGTTTTGAAATTGATAAAGAAATGTTAAAAAAGAATTTAGCCGCTCATCCTTTGACAAAATCTTTCTTTAAAAATGTTTCTCCAGAACATAAAGACTTCTTAAAAGAAAAGTGGTATAAATATATGTGTGATAATGAAAGAAACATTTATTTCTTTGGTTGGCTTAAATTAGCCATGAAGAAAAGATATAATATTGAAGATTTATCCATAAATATGATAACAAAATTAAGTTCATCATGGATTATAGCTTCAACCAGTTCTTCTCCCCAACAAACTAAAGAATCTATACATCCTTCTTTACATCAAATCATTTATAAAGACACCTCAGCCGTACCTATAAACGATGTTGCAAACATCCAAAGAGATAATGAGAAATCTTATCTAAATGATAAATCTTAACACATCTCAGAGCAAAATAATAATACAAATTCCACATTTCTGCATGCTAATAATTATTCTTCTCCTTTGTTCTCTTTAAACATTCTTTCAACCCAAGAAGATATGATTTTAGAAATGTTTAAAGACCTTAAAGCAGAAAGATTAAAAAATAAATATTTTGAGAAAATACAGAAAATAACCAAAGAAAATCAAAAAGAAAAATCTTCTATTCCGAGTGTATCTAAACAGCCCAACATAAGAAAGCAAAAAGCTCTTTCTCATCATATATCTTTACAAGATATTTATAAAGAAATTAATAATAATAAACTAGACATAAAAGAATTAAAACAAAACTTAAATGAATTTCAACAACTGAAACAACATTTTAAGAATCTCGAATTTCAAAAAGTTAAAAATAATATAGGGCAACAAGAAACATTTCAAGAAAAGTTTGTAAATTCGTTAACAAAAAATCCACTTCAACCGTGGAAAACTCAAGTGACAATTAAGATCAAGAACTTCTCTATTAAAGCACTCTACTTACTAGATAGTGGCGCAGATGTTAATTTACTCAGAGAAGGATTAATCCCAACAAAATATTATAAAAAAACCAAAAATAAACTCAGCCTAGCAACTGCTAATCATAAACTTCATATTCACTATAAAGTAAATAATGTCCATATCTATAAAAATGGGACGTGTATAACAACCAATTGTCTTTTAGGAAAGAATTTAAATAATGATGTTATCCTTAGGAATCCCTTTCTACAACTTCTACAGCCTTTTCAAATTAATTCGTCAGGCCTTAAAACTATAAAAGACAATAAAGAATTAATTTTTGATTTTGTTGAGTCAACTCCCATGCAACATATCGATCTTATCCAAAATCAAATCTCCTATAAAGAAAAACAAATTGCCTATCTTCAAGAAGATCTAAATTATCCAGTTCCAAATAAAACTGATCTAATCAATCGCCTAGCTGGTGCCTTCCTTTTTCTAAATTTGATCTTAAATCCGGATTTTGGCAAATTCAAATTACGCCCACAGATAGATATAAAACTGCTTTTATAGTCCCATTTGGTCATTATGAATGGAACATCATGCCATTTGGCTTGAAAAATGCTCCTTCAGAATTTCAAAGAATTATGAATGATATTTTTAATCCATATCAAGATTTTACACTCGTCTATATTGATGACATCCTTGTGTTTTCAAAATCTATTTGTGACCATTGGAAGCATTTAAATATTTTCAAAAAGATTATTATAAAAAATGGACTCGTTCTATCTCAAAAGAAAATGAAGCTTTTTCAAATAAAAATTCAATTCCTTGGTTTTATAATTAAAACAGGAACTATTTCTCCAGTTCAAAGAGTCATTAAGTTTGCCTCTCAATTTCCTGATGAAATCCTTAATAAAGAACAATTACAATGTTTTCTTGGATGCCTTAATTACGTCTCTAATTTTTATAAAGATCTTGCCAAGGAAAGAAAATTATTACAACTCCGTTTAGTAAAAAATCCGGTAGAATGGTCACCTGCCCATACAAAAGCTGTCCAAACTATCAAGCAAAAAGTCCAAAATTTACCTTGTTTAACTATCCCTCATCCAGATTTATTAAAAATAGTTCAAACCGACGCCTCTGACGTAGGTTTTGGTGGAATTCTCCTCCAACAAAATGCTCTTGGAACAGAAAAAATCATTCATTTCACTTCTGGAACGTGGACATCCACACAACAGAATTATTCAACTATTAAAAAAGAAATCCTCTCTATAGTAAATAGTATAATGAAGTTCCAAAGTGATTTATTAAATAAAAAATTCTTATTAAGAATAGATTGCAAATCTGCTAAAGAAATTTTAGAAAAAGATGTTAAAAATCTTGCTGCTAAGCAAATCTTTGCTCGCTGGCAAGCTTTATTAGCTATATTTGATTTTGACATTGCGTATATTGCAGGCAAAAATAATTCCCTTCTTGACTTTTTATCTCGTGAGTTTTTACATGGACAAAAGAATGAGGCCTCAGTAGATTAGACCTTTTAGGTCCCCTACTGATAAAGCTTATCCACCTATATCCAGAAAACCTAGTGGTAATTATCTTGAACGATGGGGAGCAACCCATAATTCTAATATTCCTCAATTTCAAAACCCATCAAGCTCTACATCCAAAAAACCTCAAGTGTCTTAAAACCAATATTTTATCCCAAAACCACCATTAAGAATTTTTACTTTAGATGACACATTTTATGCAGAAACCTTTCCTATGGAACATATTATCCAGACCCTATTCGCTCCCGACCATTTCTTTTTTCAACCCCTTGATTATAAAACATATGAGCAATCCTTATCCGAACTGGCAGCTGCACTATAGACCATGCTGATGGTTCTAAAAACTCATATTTAAATGCTTTATTATCCCATATTAACATCCTATATTCAAAAATCAAGATTATGCATATCCTCTCAGCAGACGATTGGGGACAACCTTTTCATATGCCTCAAAGAATTGATTCAGACCTCATCTTTAATTATTATGACTATATTTCCACTTGGGAAGCCATTCTCTATTATGAAAATCCATCCTTCCAGCATTTTTGGTTTATTCGGTTAAAATCCAACTTCCATAAAATACCTATGTGGTTTTTTACACAATTTTGGATACCCTACGGAGCCACTAAAGATCTCCTTCCTCAAGCTCTTCTTCCTATTTATGAATCCTATTATGTAGCATATAAAGCCTCTCTCAAAACAGAAGAAAAAAGCCTTTATCAATATTTACAGCTAGCAACAGAACCTTATGTCACCATGCAATTCTATTGCAAGCATGAAATCCCATGGATCCTGAAATCGAATTTTTATAAAGAAATGGACTTCAGTCCACCGGTTCTATCTAGAGTCATGTATATCAAATTCTGGCATCAATTTGATTATATGACAATCCTGCAGCAATATTCTGCTGATCAAGCTCTAAAGCTATCCTTTTCAAAAATTCTCAGAACTCTTGAAAAAGAAAAAGAAAGGCTTCCTCCATCTAGTATTCTAGACAAACAAAAGAATTCATGTTCGGCCTCTTCTCCTGCTCTTCTTGCAGCGGCAGATCTACTTCAGCTCAAAAAAGATCTCCAAAAAGAGATTATGGAACAAATACAGAAAGAAAGATCCTCTGAAAACTCGCCATTAAGCTTCGGTCACCAGCTACATCATCTCTGGGCTGATGATAATCCCTTTGAAACTATTGCCCCTGAAGTAGATACTGATGCAGAAGAGATAAAAAATGATAATGAAGGATTCATCTCTATCCGAAGAAAAGGGAAAAAATAAGTCTCGATAAGACATCTGCCTTATCAAGCCACTCAATTTTCCACAAAGTATCCTATACAGACTAAAGTGATCTTGTTTATCAGCGCAATTCCCCACTCCGGAAGCATCTCCAAAAGAGCAGTCGCCATAAAGAACATGACATCATCTAAGTACAGCAACCATGTGCTCCCTTTGGTTCTTATCGGCGACTTTTCCTACGGACTTCATAAAGCCTCTTTGAATTAAAAATCAAGAAAAAAAGTACAACCAAAGTTAACAAAAAAGGCTAATAGGAACGGATAACCAAATGCTTTGGATAAAATAATAGCAAAGTACAAAGCCTACAAATAGGCTATCCCACATACAAGCTTTGGATAAAGCGGGAACACGTCCTCTAACGACACATATCACGTCCTCAAGCTTTGGATAAAGCGAGAACACATCCTCCAGCGACACGTATCACGTCCTCTAGCAACATGTATAACGTTAGATTCACGCATGCTCCTAAACAGTGCAAAAGTCGTCAGTCACAGATAAACATTCAGCGCCTAAGCCACGTGCAACATTCATACATACAGTAAATGAAATGTAAATACTAATGAAATCCAGTTGCCATGAAATGTAAATGCAGTGTGTAATTACTATAAATAGACATGTCCAGCTGCATGTCAAGGCAACAGTTGGAAACCAGTCCTATCCAAAATCCAGTCCATCGCTTCCCATACACCCTCCACCCTTCCGTCCCATTTTGGTATCAGAGCCAAGTTGGCCCCCGGGAGTGTGTCATCAAGTCCACTTGTAATCAGTTTTGATAATCAATAAAGTTGCTTTGTGAGTATTTCTTCACTTATTTATGTTGTATGTTACTGTTGTTATTTAAGGAATTGCTGATTCAGAAGTAAGAGAGTCAAAATTCTTAATACTTAGTTGTGTGTTTGTTATTATTGAGAAATTTTAATCATATTCTGCCCGGAGCGCAGAGGTAGCCATTGTTATCGCCGTTGTTAAGGCGTGTGAAGGCGTTTTAAGGCGTGTTGTTGGTGTGTAAATCCTCAAAGCGTTAGATAATCGTGGTGGATTTGGTTCAAATAACTCGGTAATACAAATTATGGCTAAGCTTATTAAGAAGCTTGTACTTTCTTCTTCCTCATCATCAAATTCCTTATCTTCCATGTCTATTAAAAATAGTGAAGAAATTAGCTATGATGATTTAGATCAAGTTATTTGTGACTGGACAATTCCAACTGTTCAAAAACATGACATTTATAAAATGGGAAGTTTTCAATTAAAATCAAGTTATAAAATAAAAACTATTGAACGAACTGAATCCATTACTACCAATATTCAGCATCTTTCTTTAATTAAGTCCCAAGATATACGAGAATATGTTAAAACATATAATTATAGCCATTTTGGCTTGGTGCAAGTTTCTCTAAAGCCTCTAACAAGACTTAGACTGTGAACAGAAGCTCTCATGTATGTTCAAGATACAAGACATAAAAAATTCAGTGATTCATTAATAGGAATGGTTGAATCAAGCTTGGCTAATGGCCCTACTTTCTTCAATTGTTTTCCCAATTTCTCTGTTTCTCTTACAGATCCAGGTGCACATGAAGCCCACACTTTAGCCATCCAGACAAAAGGTTTTGATATGAATCCTCATAATCAAAATCTCACCCTCGTTTATAGAGTTTATTATAAACTCATGAATTCAGTTGTTCCAGGCATAGCCTATTCTAATCAAGCGAGAGGTATGACTACCTTATTCCAAACCAATTTAAAAAATAAAGTTAATATTCCCAAACTCATCCAATGAAATGATATTAATTTATCCGGTAAATGGCTTTTAAAAAATGCTCAACCAGAAAAACCTAAAGAAAAGCAAGACATTGAAAACATAATTGAACATGAAGATGGAAGTGTTGAAATAAATTTCCAAACAGATATTCAAAATACAACTCCTACAGTTTATCAACCCTCGAAAAAGTCTTATTTTCATCCTCCTTCTATAGGAACCACCTCATATAAATTTGAGACCTACAGGACTTGTTTATCCTTCCTATCAAGCTTCTCCATCTCATACATACAATCCTTCAGAATCCGATTTTAACATAAATGTTCTCGAAAGTTTTGAAGTAGATAAAGAAATGTTAAAAAAGAATTTAGCCGCTCATCCTTTGACAAAATCTTTCTTTAAACATATTTCTTCTGAGCATAAAGACTTCTTAAAAGAAAAAGGGTACAAATATACGTATGATAATGAAAGAAACATTTATTTCTTTGATTGGCTTAAATTAGCCACGAAGAAAAGATATAATATTGAAGATTTATCCATAAATATGATAACAAAATTAAGTTCATCATGGATTATAGCTTCAACCAGTTCTTCTCCCAAAGAACTGAAGAATCTATACATCCACCCCTACATCAAATCATTTATAAAGACACCTCAGCTGTACCCATAAAAGATATTGCAAAAATCCAAGGAGATAAAGGAAAATCTGACTTTGTTTACAAATCAGACTTATGTCATATTTTAGAACAAAATAATTATACAAATATCAACCTTCATACTATTGGCCAACAAACCAATAGAATTGAAGATAAAGTAGAAACTACTTTCAAAATCCATGAAGCATCCTCTTCTCAAAAAGTAATTAAGACACAAACTTTAGGTTTTCAGGGTGAAATCCTAAAGGATATAAAGTTAGAAAAGAAACCTTTAAAATTTTCTAATGAACTCATTAATCAACTATCACACAGTTTTACTAACATAAAACTTCAAGAAAATAAAGATCAAAAAGCGAAAAAATCTATAAATGTTTTAGGCTCAACTTCTAAAAACTCTAATTCTGGCTCCGATTCCGAAGCCATAGATTCTGAAGAAAATTCTCAAGAGGAACATCAAGATGAACAAAACCATCAGGAATCTCTTCAACTCAATAAAATATTTAAAAGACAAAAACCAATTGTTATTACAGCTAAAACAAAAAATTATTATATATGACCGACTCCAGTTGATCTTCAATTCGAAGAACAAGCTACTTTAAATGGTCTTAAATTTGAAAGCTCATCAATATATGAATGGAGTGTAGACGGATTATCTGAATATCAAATCATCCAAGTATGCCAACAAATGATGATATATGCTTCTACTATCATAGCTGCCGGTAACGATCACAAACATGCAGCAAATGCAGTTGTCCTTGGATTTACTGGATAATTAAATGACTGGTGGGAAAAATATTTATCAGACATAGAAAGACAAGCTATTCTAAATGCAGTAAAAAGAGATCCATCCGGAAATCCTATCATTACCCCTCAAGGACAAATGATCTCTGATTCCGTTTATATGCTTATTAGCAATATAATTAAACATTTTGTTGGGAATTATATGAATGTAGAAGAAAAATTAAAAACTCAATTAATTAATTTATCATGCCAACATTATTCTTTTTTTCATTGGTATAAAGATGTTTTCTTATAAAAACTTTATACAATTGATTCAAGCAATTCAGAATTCTGGAAAGAAAAATTTATATCAGGTCTTCCTAAACTTTTTGCAGAAAAGGTTAGAGAAGAGTTAATATCCGAAAATTATGGAAATTTGAATTATGCTATGTATACATATGGAGATTTAATCCAAAAAATTAATAAAGTTGGATTTTCATTGTGTAATGAAATCAAACTCAAACGGCAAATTGAAAATTAAAAAAGAATCAGTAAATATGAACTTGGTGATTTCTGGTATCAATTTGGCATGGAGCCATTAATTAGTCCTTCGAGCCAAAAGAAAAAGAACAATTTAAAAAGAAATTACCAACAAAGAAAATCTAAACAATTTGCAACACCACGATATTATATGCCCTCACAAAGCTATCATAAAAAATCCTTTCATCGCAATCCTTATAAAGAAACAAACAAATCTTTTACAAAATAAAAACCATCTTCTTCCTGCTATAAACAAAAACAAAAAGAAATACAGTGCTATAATTGCAAAGAAAAAGGCCATATAGCCCCTGATTGCCCACAATTAAAGGTTAAAACCGAAAAAGAATTAAAAACTATTTTAAAAGGATCCTCAGTAACATTAGATACAGACAATTCTTCTGATACATGTCATTGCAAAATATTTGATAGTGAAATTCAGTATGAATCTGCCTCTTCTTCTTTATCCTTAAACATGCTCTCTGCACCAGAAGAATTGGTATTAGAAATGTTTAAAGATCTTAAAGATGAAGACTTAAAAAATAAATATTTTGAAAAAATCTATACCATAAATAAAGGCAATAAAAAAGGAAAAGCTACAATACGTACTTTACCTGAACAATTTAGTAGTAAAACTGTACTAGACAGATTAAGAGAACAAAATGTTCCTCCTCACCTGACAATTCCTGACCCTCATAAAGAAATTAATAATCAAAGGCAAGTAATAAATTTATTAAAACAAAACTTAATTGAACTTCAAGACCTCAAACAAAGAGTTGAGAATCTTGTATTTCACATACTAAAAACTTATTAAGAAAATAATGGAAAAATTGAAAATGATGAAGACTATAATGACATTGAAAATCAAGAAAACTTTGATGACAGTTTAAAAAATTTCATAAATTCTTTATCCAGAAATCCATTTCAAAAATGGAAAACCCAAGTCACAATTCAGATCAAAAAATTCTCTATTAAGACCCTGTGCTTACTTGATAGTAGCACAAATGTCAATGTCATAAGGAAAGGATTAATCCCGAGAAAATATTATCTAAAAACAAAAAATAAACTCAATCTAGCTACGGCTAATAAAAAAACTCCTTATCAAATACAAATTAAATGATGTTTATGTCTGTAAAAACGAAATACACATAAAGACAAATTTCTTTCTAGGAAAGGATTTAAACAATGATGTTATCCTTGGAAATCCTTTTCTACAAATGTTACAGCCTTTTCAAATTGATTCTACAGGCCTTAAAACTGTCATAAATAATAAAGAATTAATTTTTGAATTTGAATAATTAAATCCGGTCTCAAATAAAATCAATCATCCCTCTGCTGACTTCATTTCAAATATTGCCATGTAATCCAGATTTCAGTTTTAAGTTCACATTCTTCTCCAAGGTTCCTTTGTCATTATGGCATCAAGTTTTAGCAAAAGCAAAGCCCCTCTTCTTGAATCCAGCTCTTCCTCCAGACCAACATCCCAACAAATGACCATTCCTTTTTTCAATCCAAGAGTATCCATCACCTCTCAAGAACTTATCAATGCTCATTGGAGTGCTATCCTTTCCAATAAAAGAAAAAATACTAGAAAAACCTTATCCAAAATTGTAACCCATATTAAGGATTTAGAAACCCAAATTCTAATGTGTCATAACATCCATCAAAGAGCACTGTTATCTACTTATGCTGATGAAAAAACATTCAGAATCAACCTCCTGGAAAAGGTTAACATAACCCTTCCAGATGATCTTGCTGCAAGGATAAGAGAAAAAACTCTTTCTTGTCAGATCATGGAGCGCTTAATGTTCAAAGCGCAATATATCAGCTGGGCAACTGGTTTTCCCAAGTTGTTCCTGCCATCACATGCAGTAGACATCTCTTATATCGAGCAAGGCCTAGTCCAAAGATTTTCTTTATCCAAAGATGATTTTGAATTAATACAGCAGCTCCCTGCAATTGTGCGCCATGCCTTTTGCAGTCTTGGAGTCACAAACAGACAGCTTCTTATCATAATTTCATCAAGTTTGGGAGAAAGATCTGAAATATGGTTTTATCAGCCTTATCAATTATGGAGCATCATGCAGTTTGAATAAGGAGATTTAATTCGCAAGAAATGCAGTTCTTCTTTACATGATCACGAACATCTTCTTTTTAATTATCCACCTCAATGGTATGAATCTCATGAAGCTGCTACAAGAGCATATAGCCTAGAACGTCTCCAGCAATATGATCTAGCCTCTGATTAGTATCAAAGATTTCTCAATCTAAGAGGACATCTTGAATTTGCAAGCACATATCGATATGTTTGGTGTGACGGTCGGCGAGTAGTTTGCATTGCTAACGACCTTGCAGAACAAACTACAGTCATACAGCATCCTTCTAAATCTAGACATAATGAATTAAATCAAATCCTCAATGCCTATGAAGATATTTCTTTTGACATTACTGAAAAGTCTCGTGAAGCATTAATCCAGATATTTCATGGAGAAATGCAAAATAATAACTGGACTGATGAAGATAAAGATGAAAATAAAGAGGATGAATAAATGAAAGAATCCGTGCCCGAATAAAGCTTCCGATATTGACACCTGTTATCCAGTGAAATAATTATTGCATCCTTATCTTCCAGAAGAAAACCACGTAGTCACGGGTACACTTATCTAAAGTTCCATCACCACCATTGCAATAAAGCGTCTTTATCTATAAAGTACAAAACAAGGACATCCTTATTCATGAAGATAAGAAGCTTACCACGGTTCAAAGGTTCTTATTTAAAGAAAAAGTCAACAATTGCTGCTTGCTCTATGAAGTTATCCAATAACCACTACTGGTGCTAACATGCATACCCATAACCGTATGGAAATGTAACACGTATGCCATTTTGGCCATTCAATTCAGACTCATGGAATCCAACACCAGCAACACTGCATGCAGTAGCTTCTCAGCATACAGTAAATGAAATGTAAAAACATTTGAAATAAAGTTGTAATGAAATGTAAATTCGGTTTGAAATTACTATAAAGAGCCATGTCCAGCTGCTGGTCAAGGCAACAGTTGGAAACCAGTCCTATCCAAAAATTCAGTCCATCCATCTCTTCCCATACACCCTCCACCCTTCCGTCCCATTTTGGTATCCGAGCCAAGTTGGCCCCCGGGAGTGTGTCATCAAGTCCACTTGTAATCAGTTTTGATTATCAATAAAGTTGCTTTGTGAGTATTTCTTCACTTATTTTGGTTATGTTGTGCTTTACTGTTGTTGTTTAAGGAATTTCTGATTCAGAATTAAGAGAGTCAAAAGTCTTAATACTTAGTTGTGTGTTTGTTATTATTGAGAAATTTTAATCATATTCCGCCCGGAGAGCAGAGGTAGCCATTGTTATCGCCGTTGTCAGCCGTGTGAAGGCATTTTAAGGCGTGTTATTGGTGTGTAAATCCTCAAAGCATTAGATACTCGTGGTGGATTTGGTTAAAAGAATTTGGTAATACAAATTATGGCTAAGCTTATTAAGAATCTTATACTTTCTTCTTCCTCATCATCAAATTCCTTATCTTCCATGTCTATTGAAAATAGTGAAGAAATTAGCTATGATGATTTAGATCAAGTTATTTGTGACTGGACAATTCCAACTGTTCAAAAACATGAAGTTTATAAAATGGGAAGTTTTCAATTAAAATCAAGTTATTAAATAAATGATATTAATTTATCCAGTAAATGGCTTTTAGAAACTGCTCAACCAGAAAAACCTAAAGAAAATCAAGACATTGAAAACATAATTGAACATGAAGATGGAAGTGTTGAAATAAATTTCCAAACATATTTTCGAAATACAACTCCTACAGTTTATCAACCCTCTAAAAAGTCTTATTCTCATCCTCCTTCTGTTGTAGGATCTTCCATACAGGAACTACCTCATATAAATTTAAGGCCTACAGGACTTGTTTATCCTTCTTATCAAGCTTCTCCATCTCATACATAGAATCCCTCAGAAGCAGATTTCAATATAAATGTTATTGAAAGTTTTGAAATTGATAAAGAAATGTTAAAAAAGAATCTAGCTGCTCATCCTTTGACAAAAGTTTTCTTTAAAAATATTTCTCCAGAACATAAAGACTTCTTAAAAGAAAAGTGGTATAAATATATGTGTGATAATGAAAGAAACATTTATTTCATTGATTGGCTTAAATTAGCCATGAAGAAAAGGTATAATATTGAAGATTTATCCATAAATATGATAACAAAATTAAGTTCATCATGGATTATAACTTCAACCAGTTCTTCTCCTCAAAGAACTGAAGAATCTATACATCCTCCCCTACATCAAATTATTTATAAAGACACCTCAGCCGTACCCATAAAAGATGTTGCAAAAATCCAAGGAGATAAGGAAAATCTGACTTTGTTTACAAATCAGACTTATGTCATGTTTTAGTACAAAATAATTATACAAATATCAACCTTCATACTATTGGTCAACAAACCAATAGAATTGAAGATAAAGTAGAATCTATTTTCAAAATCCATGAAGCATCCTCTTCTCAAAAAGTAATTAAGACACAAACTTTAGGTTTTCAGGGTGAAATCCTAAGGGATATAAAGTTAGAAAAGAAACCTTTAAAATTTTCTGATGAACTCAGACATGGAAGATAAGGAATTTGATGATGAGGAAGAAGAAAGTACAAGCTTCTTAATAAGCTTAGCCATAATTTGTATTACCGAGTTATTTTAACCAAATCCACTACGAGTATCTAACACTTTGAGGATTTACACACCAACAACACGCCTTAAAACGCCTTCACACGGCTTAACAACGGCGATAACAATGGCTACCTCTGCGCTCTGGGCGGAATATGATTAAAATTTCTCAATAATAACAAACACACAACTAAGTATTAAGACTTTTGACTCTCTTACTTCTGAATTAGAAATTCCTTAAATAGTAAAGCATAACCAAAATAAGTGAAGAAATACTCACAAAGCAACTTTATTGATAATCAAAACTGATTACAAGTGGACTTGATGACACACTCCCGGGGGCCAACTTGGCTCTGATACCAAAATGGGACGGAAGGGTGGAGGGTGTATGGGAAGAGATGGATGGACTGAATTTTTGGACTGGTTTCCAATTGTTGCCTGTGCAAGAGGCTGCATAGGCCTATTTATGGTAATTAAAAATTGAATTTACATTTCATTACAAGTGTTTGTTATCTAGATTTTCATTTCATTTGCTGTATATCCGTAAATGCTGCAGGGTGTTCTGGCACTGGATTTGATCTGTCTGACAAAAGTTTCACTGCATTGAAGCATGCGGCATAGTGTCGTTGGAGTATGTGCTTTACAAATCCCGATAAAAGAGGTGATCTAAATGCTTTATGAAGGATAGCCTAGGTGTAGGCTTTGACTTTTGCTCATTATTTAATGCAAAGAATTTTTATATGTGATAAGCTTTAGCTTTAGCCGTTTTTTTTTTTACTTTGTTGTACTTGTTTCTTGAATTTTTAATTCAAAGAGGCTTGATGCATTCCGGATAAAAAGTTCTGATAAGTCCCAAAGCAACACATGGTTGCTTTTGCCGGTATCACGTGGCCGTGGTTACGGGTACGGGAACTTTGCTTGATAGGGATGCATTTAACACACATTCTTCTTGATGACTGTTGGAGATCTGCATAAGTGCATCAAGATACTTTGTGAAAAATTGAGTGGCATTTAATTGCATACGTCTGGAGGAAAGGAAGCTTTATTCTTGCAAGGATGCTGTCATCTCTGCAGTATTTTCTGCTTCATCATTCCAGTTATTATTTCGTATTTCACCATGAAATAACTGGATTAATTCTTCACGAGATTTTTCTAAAATGTCAAAAGAAATATCTTCATAGGCATTGAGGATTTGATTTAATGCATGATGTCAGATTCAGAAGGAGGCTGTATAACTGTAGTTTTTTTTGCAAGGTCATCAGCAATACAGACTACTCGCCGACTGTCACACCAAACATATCTATATGTGCTTGCAAATTTGAGGTGTCCTCTTAAATTGAGAAATCTTTGATATTGATCAGAGGCTGGATCATAATGCTGGAGACGTTCTAAGCTATATTCCTTTGTAGCAACTTCATGAGATTCATACCACTGCGGTGGATAATTAAACAGGAGATGTTCGTAATCATTTAAAGAAGGAATGAATTTTTTGCAAATTAAATCTTCTTCTTCAAAATTCATGATGCTCCATAATTGATAAGGCTGATAAAACCATATTTCAGATCTTTCTCCCAAACATGATGAAATTGTGATAAGAAGTTGTCTGTTTGTGACTCCAAGGCTGCGAAGGGCATGGCGCACAATTGTAGGGAGCTGCTGTATTAATTCAAAATCATCTCCGGATAAAGAAAATCTTTGGACTAGGCCTTACTCGATATAAGAGATGTCTACTGCATGTGATGGCAAGAACAACTTGGGAAAACCAGTTGCCCAGCTGATAAATTGAGCTTTGAGCATTAAGCGCTCCTTTATCTGACAAGAAAGAGTTTTTTCTCTTATTCTTGCAGCAATATCATCTGGAAGGGTTGTGTTAACCTTTTCCAGGAGGTTGATTCTGGATGTTTTTTCATCAGCATAAGTAGATAACAGTGCTCTTTAATGGAGGTTATGGCGAATGAGAATTTGGCTTTCTAAATCCTTAATATGGTTTGCAAGTTTGGATAGGGTTTTTCTAGTATTTTTTCTTTTATCGGAAAAGATGGCACTCCAATTAGCATTGATAAGTTCTTGAGAGGTGATGGATACTCCTGGATTGAAAAAAGGAATGGTCATTTATTGGGATGTTGGTCTGGAGGAAGAGTTGGATTCAAGAAGAGGGGCTTTGCTTTTGCTAGAACTTGATGCCATAATGACAAAGGAACCCTGGAGAAGAATGTGAACTTAAAACTGAAAATCTGGATTACATGCCAATATTTGAAATGAAGTCAGCTGAGGGATGATTTATTTTATTTGACACTGGATTTAATTATTCAAATTCAAAAATTAATTCTTTATTATTTATGACAGTTTTAAAGCTTGTAGAATCAATTTGAAATGGCTGTAACATTTGTAGAAAAGGATTTCCAAGGATAACATCATTGTTTAAATCCTTTCCTAAAAAGAAATTAGTCTTTATGCAGATTTCATTTTTACAGACATTAACATCATTTAATTTGTATTTGATAAGGAGTTTTTTATTAGCCGTAGCTAGATTGAGTTTAATTTTTGTTTTTAGATAATATTTTCTCGGGATTAATCCTTCCCTTATGACATTGACATCTGCGCCACTATCAAGTAAGCGCAGGGTCTTAATAGAGAATTTTTTGATCTGAATGGTGACTTGGGTTTTCCATTTTTGAAATGGATTTCTAGATAACGAATTTAGGAAATTTTTTAAGTTGTCATCAAAGTTTTCTTGATTTTCGATGTCATTATAGTCTTCTTCATTTTCAATTTTATCATGATTTTCTTGATAAGTTTTTAGTATGTGAAATACAAGATTCTTAACTCGTTGTTTGAGGTCCTGAAGTTCAATTAAGTTTTGTTTTAAGAAATATATTTCTTGCCTTTGATTATTAATTTCTTTATGAAGGTCTGGAATTAACAAGTGAGGAGGAACATTTTGCTCTCTTAATCTGTCTAAAATAGTTTTAATGCTAAATTGTTCAGGTAAAGTATTTATGTTAGTAGCTTTTCCTTTTTTATTGCCTTTATTTATTGTCCGTATTTTTTCAAAGTATTTATTTTTTAATTCTTCATCTTTAAGATCTTTAAACATTTCTAGCACCAATTATCTGTATCAGATGTTTCTAAGGGTCCTTTTAAAATAGTTTTGAGTTCTTTTTCTGTTTTAACTTTTAGTTTTGGGCAATCAGGGGCTATATGGCCTTTTTCTTTGCAATTATAGCACTGTATTTCTTTTTGTTTTTGTTTAGGGTAGTAAGAAGGTGGATTTCCTTTCGTATAAAATTTGTTTGATTCTTTATAAGGATTTCAATGAAATGATTTTTTATGATATCTTCTTGAGGGCATGTAATATCGTGGTGTTGAAAATTGTTTAGATTTTCTTTTTTGATAATTTCTATTTAAATTTTGCTTTTTCTTTTGGCTTGAAGGACTAATTAATGTTTCCATGCCAAATTGATAACAGAAATCACCAAGTTCATATTACTGATTCTTTTTTGTATTTCAATTTGTCGTTTAAGTTTGATCTCATTGCATAATGAAAAGCCAACTTTATTAATTTTTTGGATTAGATCTCCATATGTATACATGGCATAATTCAAATATCCATAATTTTCGGATATTAATTCTTCTCCAACCTTTTCTGTAAAAAGTTTAGGAAGACCTGATATAAATTTTTCTTTCCAGAATTCTGAATTGCTTGAATCAATTGTATAAAGTTTTGATAAGAAAACATCTTTATACCAACGAAAATCAGATAATGTTGGACATGATAAAATAATTAATTGAGTTTTTAATTTCTCTTCTACATTCATATAATTTCCAACAAATGTTTAATTATATTGCTAATAAGCATATAAACGGAATCAGGGATCATTTGTCCATGAGGGGTAATGATAGGATTTCCGGATGGATCTATTTTTACTGCATTTAGAATAGCTTGTCTTTCTATATCTGATAAATATTTTTCCTAACAGCCATTTAATTGTCCAGTAAATCCAAGGACAACTGCATTTGCTGCATGTTTGTGATCATTACCGGCAGCTATGATAGTAGAAGCATATATCATCATTTACTGGCATGCTTGGATGATTTGATATTCAGATAATCCGTCTACACACCATTCATATATTGATGAGCTTTCAAATTTAAGACCATTTAAAGTAACTTGTTCTTCGAATTGAAGATCAACTGGAGTCGTTCGTGGATAATAATTTTGTTTTAGCTGTAGTAACAATTGATTTTTGTCTTTTAAATATTTTATTAAGTTGAAGGGATTCTTAATGGTTTTGATCATCTTTATGTTCCTCTTGAGAATTTTCTTCAGAATCTATGGCTTCGGAATCGGAGCCAAAATTAGAGTTTTTAGAGGTTGAGCCTAAAACATTTATAGATTTTTTAGCTTTTTGATCTTTATTTCTTGAAGTTTTATGTTAGTAAAACTGTGTGATAATTGATTAATGAGTTCATCAAAAAATTTTAAAGGTTTCTTTTCTAACTTTATATCCCTTAGGATTTCACCCTGAAAACCTAAAGTTTGTGTCTTAATTACTTTTTGAGAAGAGGATGCTTCATGGATTTTGAAAATAGTTTCCACTTTATCTTCAATTCTATTGGTTTGTTGACCAATAGTATGAAGGTTGATATTTGTATAATTATTTTGTTCAAAACATGACATAAGTCTAATTTGTAAACAAAGTCAGATTTACCTTTATCTCCTTGGATTTTTGCCACATCTTTTATGGGTACGGTTGAAGTATCTTTATAAATGATTTGATGTAGAGGAGGATGTATAGATTCTTCAGTTCTTTGGAGAGAAGATCTGGTTGAAGCTATAATCCATGATGATCTTAATTTTTTTATCATATTTATGGATAAATCTTCAATATTATACCTTTTCTTCATGGCTAATTTAAGCCAATCAAAGAAATAAATGTTTCTTTCATTATCATACATATATTTGTACCATTTTTCTTTTAAGAAGTCTTTATGTTCTGGCGAAATATATTTAAAGAACGATTTTTTCAAAGGATGAGCGGCTAAATTCTTTTTTAACATTTCTTTATCAACTTTAAAACATTCAAGAACATTTATATTGAAATCGGATTCTGAAGGATTGTATGTATGGGATGGAGAAGCTTGATAAGAAGGATAAATGAGTCCTGTAGGCCTCAAATCTTTATGAGGTGGTTCCTGTATGGAAGAGCCTACAACAGAAGGAGGATGAGAATAAGACTTTTTAGAGGGTTGATAAACTGTAGGAGTTGTATTTCAAAAATCTGTTTGAAAATTTATTTCAACAGTTCCATCTTCATGTTCAATTATTGTTTCTATGTCTTGATTTTCTTTAGATTTTTCGGGTTGAGCATTTTCTAAAAGCCATTTACCTGATAAATTGATATCATTCCATTGTATGAGTTTGAGAATATTAACTTTAATTTTTAAATTAGTTTGGAATAAGGTAGTCATACCTTTAGCTTGATTTGAATAGGCTATGCCTGGGACCACTGAATTAATGAGTTTATAATAAACTCTATAAACGAGGGCGAGATTTTGATTATGAGGATTCATATCAAAACCTTTTGTCTGGATGACTAAAGTGAGGGCTTCATGTGCACCTGGATCCGTAAGAGAAACAGAGAAATTGGGAAAACAGTTGAAGAAAGTAGGGCCATTAGCCAAACTTGATTCAACCATTCCTATTAATGAATCACTAAATTTTTTATGTCTTGTATCTTGGACATAGATGAGAGCTGCTGTTCTAAGTCCAAGTGTTGTTAAAGGCTTTAGAGTAACTTGCACCAAGCCAAAATGAATATAATTATATGTTTTAGCATGTTCTTTTATTTCATGGGGCTTAATTAAAGAAAGATGCTGAATATTACTAGTAATAGATTCAGTTCGTTCAATAGTTTTTATTTTATAACTTGATTTTAATTGAAAACTTCCCATTTTATAAACTTCATGTTTTTGAACAGTTGGAATTGTCCAGTCACAAATAACTTGATCTAAATCATCATAGCTAATTTCTTCACTATCTTTCAAAATGGGATGGAAGGGTGGAGGGTGTATGGGAAGAGATGGATGGACTGAATTTCTGGATAGGACTGGTTTCCAACTGTTGCCTTGGCAAGCAGCTGGACATGTCTATTTATAGTATGTTCAAACTGAATTTACATTTCATTACAACATAATTTCGTCTGTGTATACATTTCATTTACTGTATCTAGTAAGCTGCTGCATGTGGCTGGATTCCATGTGTCTGGATTAAATCGTCAAGACGGCATACGTGTTACGTTTCCGTACTGGTATGGATATACATGTTATCACCAGTAGAGATTCAAACTTGTTTTTATTGGATAACCTTTTGATGCATAGTAGCAAGCCGCATTTGTTGAGTTTTTCTTTTTCAAAGAACCTTTGAACCGTGGTAAGCTTCTCATCTTCATGAATAGGGATGTCCTTGTTTTGTGCTTTCCAGATAAAAACGCTTTATGGTAATGGTGGTGATGGAAATTTAGATAAGTGTACCACGTGACTACGTGGTCTTTTTCTGGAAGGTTTGTGATAAGGATGGAGTCATTATTTCACTGGATAACAGGTGTCAATATCGGAAGCTTTATTCGGGCACGGATTCTTTCATTTATTCATCCTCTTTATCTTCATCTTTATCTTCATCAGTCCAGTTATTATTTTGCATTTCTCTATGAAATAACTGGATTAATGCTTCACGAGACTTTTCAGTAATGTCAAAAGAAATATCTTCATAGGCATTGAGGATTTGATTTAATTCATTATGTCCAGATTTAGAAGGATGCTGTATGACTGTAGTTTGTTCTGCAAGGTCGTCAACAATGCAAACTACTCGCCGACCGTCACACCAAACATATCGATATGTGGTTGCAAATTCAAAATGTCCTCTTAGATTGAGAAATCTTTGATACTGATCAGAGGCTGGATCATATTGCTGGAGACATTCTAGGTTATATGCTCTTGCAGTAACTTCATGAGATTCATACCATTGGGGTGGATAATTAAAAAGAAGATGTTCATGATCATGTAAAGAAGAACTGCATTTCTGACAAATTAAATCTCCTTCTTCAAACTACATGATGCTCCATAATTGATAAGGCTGATAAAACCGTATTTCAGATCTTTCTCCCAAACTTGATGAAATTGTGATAAGAAGCTATCTGTTTGTGACTCCAAGACTGCGAAGGGCATGGCGCACAATTGCAGGGAGCTGCTGTATTAATTCAAAATCATCTCTGGATAAAGAAAATCTTTGGACTAGGCCTTGCTCGACATAAGAGATGTCTATTGCATGTGATGGCAGGAACAACTTGGGAAAACCAGTTGCCCAGCTGATATATTGCGCTTTGAACATTAAGCGCTCCTTGATCTGACAAGAAAGAGTTTTTTCTCTTATCCTTGCAGCAAGATCGTCTGGAAGGGTTGTGTTAACCGTTTCCAGGAGGTTGATTCTAGATGTTTTTTCATCAGCATAAGTAGATAACAATGCTCTTTGATGGATGTTATGACACATTAGAATTTGGGTTTCTAAATCCTTGATATGGGTTACAATTTTGGATAAGGTTTTTCTAGTATTTTTTCTTTGCAAAAGATAGCACTCCAATGAGCATTGAGAAGTTCTTGAGAGGTGATGGATACTCCTGGATTGAAAAAAGGAATGATCATTTGTTGGGATGTTGGTCTGGAGGAAAAGTTGGATTCAAAAAGAGGGGCTTTGCTTTTGCTAGAACTTGATGCCATAATGACAAAGGAACCCTGGAGACGAATGTGAACTTAAAACTGAAATCTGGATTACATGGCAATATTTGAAATGAAGTCATTTGAGGGATGATTGATTTTATTTGAGACTGGATTTAATTATTCAAATTCAAAAATTAATTCTTTATTATTTATGACAGTTTTAAGGCTTGTAGAATCAATTTGAAAAGGTTGTAACATTTGTAGAAAAGGATTTCCAAGGATAACATCATTGTTTAAATCCTTTCCTAGAAAGAAATTTGTCTTTATGTGTATTTCGTTTTTATAGACATAAACATCATTTAATTTTTATTTGATAAGGAGTTTTTTTATTAGCCGTAGCTAAATTGAGTTTATTTTTTGTTTTTAGATAATATTTTCTCGGGATTAATCCTTCCCTTATGACATTGACATCTGCGCCACTATCAAGTAAGCATAGGGTCTTAATAGAGAATTTTTTGATCTGAATTGGGACTGGGGTTTTCCATTTTTGAAATGGATTTCTGGATAAAGAATTTATGAAATTTTTTAAACTATCATCAAAGTTTTCTTGATTTTCAATGTCATTATAGTCTTCGTCATTTTCAATTTTTCCATTATTTTCTTGAAAAGTTTTTAGTATGTGAAATTCAAGATTCTCAACTCTTTGTTTAAGGTCTTGAAGTTCAATTAAGTTTTGTTTTAAGAAATTTATTTCTTGCCTTTGATTATTAATTTCTTTATGAAGGTTTGGAATTGTCAGGTGAGGAGGAACATTTTGTTCTCTTAATCTGTCTAAAACAGTATTAATATTAAATTGTTCAGGTAAAATATGTATAGTAGCTTTTCCTTTTTTATTGTCTTTATTTATAGTCTGGATTTTTTTGAAATATTTATTTTTTAATTCTTCATCTTTAAGATCTTTAAACATTTCAAGTACCAATTCTTCAGGAGCAGAGAGCTGTTTACGGATAAAGAAGAAGAAGCGGATTCATACTGAATTTCACTATTAAATATTTTGCAATGACATGTATTAGAAGAATTGTCTATATCTGATGTTACTAAGGATCCCTTTAAAATAGTTTTTAATTCCTTTTCGGTTTTAACCTTTAATTGTGGGCAATCAGGGGCTATATGGCCTTTTTCTTTGCAATTATAGCACTGTATTTCTTTTTGTTTTTGTTTAGGGTAAGAAGAAGATGGTTTTTCTTTTATAAAAGATTTCTTTGTTTCTTTATAAGGATTGCAGTTAAAGGATTTTTTATGATATCTTCGTGAGGGCGTATAATATTATGGCGTTGCAAATTGTTTAGATTTTCTTTGTTGGTAATTTCTTTTTAAATTGTTCTTTTTCGTTTGGCTCGAAGGACTAATTAATGGCTCTATGCCAAATTGATAACAAAAGTCTCCAAGTTCATATTTGCTGATACTTTTTTGATTTTCAATTTGCCGTTTCTGTTTGATTTCATTACACAATGAAAATCCAACTTTATTAGTTTTTTGGATTAAATCTCCATATGTATACATAGCATAATTCAAATTTCCATAATTTTCGGATATTAATTCTTCTCCAACCTTTTCTGTAAAAAGTTAAGGAAGACATGATATAAATTTTTCTTTCCAGAATTCTGAATTGCTTGAATCAATTGTATAAAGTTTTGATAAGAAAACATCTTTATACCAACGAAAATCAGATAATGTTGGACATGATAAAATAATTAATTGAGTTTTTAATTTTTCTTCTACATTCATATAATTTCTAACAAAATGTTTAATTATATTGCTAATAAGCATATAAACGGAATCAGGGATCATTTGCCCTTGAGGGGTAATGATAGGCTTTCCGGATGGATCTATTTTTACTGCATTTAGAATAGCTTGTCTTTCTATGTCTGATAAATATTTTTCCCAACAGCCATTTAATTGTCCAGTAAATCCAAGGACAACTGCATTTGCTGCATGTTTGTGATCATTACCGGCAGCTATGATAGTAGAAGCATATATCATCATTTACTGGCATACTTGGATGGTTTGATATTCAGATAATCCGTCTACACACCATTCATATATTGATGAGCTTTCAAATTTAAGACCATTTAAAGTAACTTGTTCTTCGAATTGAAGATCAACTGGAGTCGGTCGTGGATAATAATTTCTTGTTTTAGCTGTAGTAACAATTGATTTTTGTCTTTTAAATATTTTATTAAGTTGAAGGGATTCTTAATGGTTTTGATCATCTTTATGTTCCTCTTGACAATTTTCTTCAGAATCTATGGCTTCGAAATCGGAGTCAGAATTAGAGTTTTTAGAGGTTGAGCCTAAAACATTTATAGATTTTTTAGCTTTTTGATCTTTATTTTCTTGAAGTTTTACGTTAGTAAAATTGTGTGATAATTGATTAATGAGTTCATCAAAAAATTTTAAAGGTTTCTTTTCTAACTTTATATCCCTTAGGATTTCACCCTGAAAACCTAAAGTTTGTGTCTTAATTACTTTTTGAGAAGAGAATCATTTATGGATTTTGAAAATAGTTTCCACTTTATCTTCAATTCTATTGGTTTGTTGACGAATAGTATGAAGGTTGATATTTGTATAATTATTTTGTTCTAAAACATGACATAAGTCTGATTTGTAAACAAAGTCAGATTTACCTTTATGTCGTTGGATTTTTGCCACATCTTTTATGGGTACGGTTGAAGTATCTTTATAAATGATTTGATGTAGAGGAGGATGTATATATTCTTCAATTCTTTAGGGAGAAGAACTGGTTAAAGCTATAATCCATGATGAACTTAATTTTTTTTATCATATTTATGGATAAATCTTCAATATTATACCTTTTCTTCATGGCTAATTTAAGCCAATCAAAGAAATAAATGTTTCTTTCATTATCATACATATATTTGTACCATTTTTCTTTTAAGAAGTCTTTATGTTCTGGAGAAATATATTTAAAGAACGATTTTGTCAAAGGATGAGTGGCTAAATTCTTTTTTAACATTTCTTTATCAACTTCAAAACTTTCAAGAACATTTATTTTGAAATTGGATTCTGAAGGATTGTATGTATGGGATGGAGAAGCGTGATAAGAAGGATAAACGAGTCTTGTAGGCCTCAAATTTATATGAGGTGGTTCCTGCATGGAAGAGTCTACAACAGAAGGAGGATGAGAATAAGACTTTTTAGAGGGTTAATAAACGGTAGGAGTTGTATTTCAAAAATCTGTTTGGAAATTTATTTCAACGCCTCCATCTTCATGTTCAATTATGTTTTCAATGTCTTGATTTTCTTTAGGTTTTTCTGGTTGAGCATTTTTTAGAAGCAATTTACCGGATAAATTAATATCATTCCATTGGATGAGTTTGGGAATATTAACTTTATTTTTTAAATTGGTTTGGAATAAGGTAGTCATACCTTTTGCTTGATTTGAATAGGCTATGCCTAGAACAACTGAATTCATAAGTTTATAATAAACTCTATAAACGAGGGCGAGATTTTGATTATGAGGAATCATATCAAAACCTTTTGTCTGGATGGCTAAAGTGAGGGCTTCATGTGCACCTGGATCTGTAAGAAAAATAGAGAAATTGGGAAAACAGTTGAAGAAAGTAGGGCCATTAGCCAAACTTGATTTAACCTAATCCTATTAATGAATCACTGAATTTTTTATGTCTTGTATCTTGAACATACATGAGAGCTTCTGTTCTAAGTCCAAGTCTTGTTAGAGGCTTTAGAGCAACTTGCACCAAGCCAAAATGGATATAGTTATACGTTTTAGCATATTCTTGTATTTCTTGGGGCTTAATTAAAGAAAGATGCTGAATATGGCTAGTAATGGATTCAGTTCTTTCAATATTTTTTATTTTATAACTTGATTTTAATTGAAAACTTCCCATTTTATAAACTTCATGTTTTTAAACAGTTGGAATTGTCCAGTCACAAATAACTTGATCTAAATCATCATAGCTAATTTCTTCACTATTTTTAATAGACATGGAAGATAAGGAATTTGATGATGAGGAAGAAGAAAGTACAAGCTTCTTAATAAGCTTAGCCATAATTTGTATTACCAAGTTATTTTAACCAAATCCACCACGAGTATCTAACGCTTTGAGGATTTACACACCAACAACATGCCTTAAAACGCCTTCACACGGCTTAAAACGGCGATAACAATGGCTACCTCTGCGCTCCGGGCAGAATATGATTAAAATTTCTCAATAATAACAAACACACAACTAAGTATTAAGACTTTTGACTCTCTTACTTTTGAATCAGCAATTCCTTAAACAGCAACAGTAAAGCATAACCAGAATAAGTGAAGAAATACTCGCAAAGCAACTTTATTGATAATCAAAACTGATTACAAGTGGACTTGATGACACACTCCCAGGGGCCAACTTGGCTCTGATACCAAAATGGGATGGAAGGGTGGAGGGTGTATTGGAAGAGATGGACTAGATTTTGGATAGGACTGGTTTTCAACTGTTGCCTTGACAAGCAGCTGGACTTGCCTCTTTATAGTAATTTCAAACTTAATTTACATTTCATTACAACTTTATTTCAAATGTGTTTACATTTCATTTACTGTATGCTGAGAAGCTGCTACATGTAGTGTTACTGGTGCTGAATTCCATGAGTCTGAATTGAAGCGGCACGATGGCATACGTGTTACGTTTCCGTACGGTTATGGATATACATGTTAGCACCAGTAGTGGTTATTGGATAACTTCATAGAGCAAGCCGCAATTGTTGACTTTTTCTTTGAATAAGAGCCTTTGGACCGTGGTAAGCTTCCTATCTTCATGAATATGGATGTCCTTGTTTTGTACTTTATAGATAAAGACGCTTTATGGCAATGGTGGTGATGGAACTTTAGATAAGTGCACCACGTGGTCTTCTTCTGGAAGATAATGATGCAGTAATTATTTTTCTGGAAGATAAGGATGTAGTAATTATTTCACTGGATAACAGGTGTCAATATCGGAAGCTTTATTCGGGCACGGATTCTTTCATTTATTCATCCTCTTTATCTTCATCTTTATCTTCATCAGTCCAGTTATTATTTTGCATTTCTCCATGAAATAACTGGATTAATGCTTCACGAGACTTTTCAGTAATGTCAAAAGAAATATCTTCATAGGCATTGAGGATTTGATTTAATTCATTATGTCCAGATTTAGAAGGATGCTGTATGACTGTAGTTTGTTCTGCAAGGTCGTTAGCAATGCAAACTACTCACCGACCGTCACACCAAACATATCGATATGTGCTTGCAAATTCAAGATGTCCTCTTAGATTGAGAAATCTTTGATACTGATCAGAGGCAGGATCATATTGCTGGAGACATTCTAGGCTATATGCTCTTGTAGCAACTTCATGAGATACATATGACTGAGGTGGATAATTAAAAAGAAGATGTTCGTGATCATGTAAAGAAGAACTGCATTTCTTGCAAATTAAATCTCCTTCTTCAAACTGCATGATGCTCCATAATTGATAAGCTGATAAAACCGTATTTCAGATCTTTCTCCCAAATTTGATGAAATTGTGATAAGAAGCTGTCTGTTTGTGACTCCACGACTGCGAAGGGCATGGCGCACAATTGCAGGGAGCTGCTGCATTAATTCAAAATCATCTCTGGATAAAGAAAATCTTTGGGCTAGGCCTTAAGAGATATCTACTGCATGTGATGGTAGGAACAACTTGGGAAAACCAGTTGCCCAGCTGATATATTGCGCTTTGAACATTAAGTGCTCCTTGATCTGACAAGAAAGAGTTTTTTCTCTTATTCTTGCAGCAAGATCATCTGGAAGGGTTGTGTTAACCTTTTCCAGGAGGTTGATTTTGGATGTTTTTTCATCAGCATAAGTAGATAATAGTGCTCTTTGATGGATGTTATGACACATTAGAATTTGGGTTTCTAAATCCTTGATATGGGTTACAATTTTGGATAAGGTTTTTCTAGTATTTTTTCTTTTATTGGAAAAAATAACACTCCAATGAGCATTGATAAATTCTTGAGAGGTGATGGATACTCCTGGATTGAAAAAAGGAATGGATATTTGTTGGGATGTTCATCTGGAGGAAGAGCTGGATTCAAGAAGTGGGGCTTTGTTTTTGCTAGAGCTTGTTGCCATAATGACAAAGGAACCCTGGATAAGAATGTGAACTAAAACTGAAAATCTGGATTACATGGCAATATTTGAAATGAAGTCAGCTAAGGGATGATTTATTTTATTTGAGACTAGATTTAATTATTCAAATTCAAAAATTAATTCTTTATTATTTATGACAATTTTAAGGCCTGTAGAATCAATTTGAAAAGGCTGTAACATTTGTAGAAAAAGATTTCCAAGGATAACATCATTGTTTAAATCCTTTCCTAGAAAGAAATTTGTTTTTATGTGTATTTCGTTTTTACAGACATAAACATCATTTAATTTGTATTTGATAAGGAGTTTTTTATTACCCGTAACTAGATTGAGTTTATTTTTTGTTTTTAGATAATATTTTCTCGGGATTAATCCTTCCCTTATGACATTGACATCTGCGCCACTATCAAGTAAGCACAGGGTCTTAATAGAGAATTTTTTGATTTGAATTGTGACTTGAGTTTTCCATTTTTGAAATGGATTTCTGGATAAAGAATTTATGAAATTTTTTAAACTGTCATCAAAGTTTTCTTGATTTTCAATGTCATTATAGTCTTCATCATTTTCAATTTTTCCATTATTTTCTTGATAAGTTTTTAGTATGTGAAATTCAAGATTCTCAACTCTTTGTTTGAGGTCTTGAAGTTCAAGTAAGTTTTGTTTTAAGAAATTTATTTCTTGCCTTTGATTATTAATTTCTTTATGAAGGTCTGGAATTGTCAGCTGAGGAGGAACATTTTGTTCTCGTAATCTGTCTAGCACAGTTTTAATGCTAAATTGTAAAGGGAGAGTATGTATGGTAGCTTTTCCTTTTTTATTGCCTTTATTTATGGTCTGGATTTTTTTAAAATATTTATTTTTTAAGTCTTCATCTTTAAGATCTTTAAACGTTTCTTCATCTTTAAGATCTTTAAACATTTCTAATACCAATTGTTCGGGGGCAGAGAGCATGTTTAAGGATAAAGAAGAAGAGGCAGATTCATACTGAATTTCACTATCAAATATTTTGCAATGACATGTATCAGAAGAATTGTCTGTATCTGATGTTACTGATGATCCTTTTAAAATAGTTTTTAATTCTTTTTTGGTTTTAACCTTTAATTGTCGGCAATCAGGGGCTATATGGCCTTTTTCTTTGCAATTATAGCACTGTATTTCTTTTTGTTTTTGTTTATGGTAAGAAGAAGATGGTTTTTCTTTTGTAAGAGATCTATTTGTTTCTTTATAAGGATTGCGATGAAAGGATTTTTTATGATAGCTTCGTGAGAGCATATAATATCGTGGTGTTGCAAATTGTTTAGATTTTTTTTGTTGATAATTTCTTTTTAAATTGTTCTTTTTCTTTTGGCTCGAAGGACTAATTAATGGCTCCATGCCAAATTGATAACAGAAATCACCAAGTTCATATTTGCTGATACTTTTTTTATTTTCAATTTGCCGTTTGAGTTTGATTTCATTACACAATGAAAATCCAACTTTATTAATTTTTTGGATTAAATCTCCATATGTATACATAGCATAATTCAAATTTCCATAATTTTCGGATATTAATTCTTCTCTATCCTTTTCTGCAAAAAGTTTAGGAAGACCTGATATAAAATTTTCTTTCCAAAATTCTGAATTCCTTGAATCAATTGTATAAAGTTTTGATAAGAAAACATCTTTATACCAATGAAAATTAGATAATGTTGGGCATGATAAATTAATTAATTGAGTTTTTAATTTTTCTTCTACATTCATATAATTTCCAACAAAATGTTTAATTATATTGCTAATAAGCATATAAACGGAATCAGGGATCATTTGTCCTTGAGGGTAATGATAGGGTTTCCAGATGGATCTCTTTTTACTGCATTTAGAATAGCTTGTCTTTCTATGTCTGATAAATATTTTTCCCACCAGTCATTTAATTGTCCAGTAAATCCAAGGACAACTGCATTTGCTGCATGTTTGTGATCATTACCAGCAGCTATGATAGTAGAAGCATATATCATCATTTGCTGGCATACTTGGATGGTTTGATATTCAGATAATCCGTCTACACTGCATTCATATATTGATGAGCTTTCAAATTTAAGACCATTTAAAATAGCTTGTTCTTCGAATTGAAGATCAACTGGAGTTGGTCATGGATAATAATTTTTTGTTTTAGCTGTAGCAACAATTGGTTTTTGTCTTTTAAATATTTTATTGAGTTGAAAAGATTCTTGATGGTTTTGATCATCTTGATGTTCCTCTTGAGAATTTTCTTCAGAATCTATGGTTTCGGAATCGGAGCTAGAATTAGAGTTTTTAGAAGTTGAGCCTAAAACATTTATAGATTTTTCAGCTTTTTGATCTTTATTTTCTTAAAGTTTTATGTTAGTAAAACTGTGTGATAGTTGATTAATGAGTTCATCAGAATATTTTAAAGATTTCTTTTCTAACTTTATATCCCTTAGGATTTCACCCTGAAAATCTAAAGTTTGTGTCTTAATTACTTTTTGAGAAGAGGATGCTTCATGGATTTTAAAAATAGTTTCTACTTTATCTTCAATTCTACTGGTTTGTTGGCCAATAGTATGAAGGTTGATATTTGTATAGTTATTTTGTTCTATAATATGACATAAGTCTGATTTGTAAACAAAGTCAGGTTTTCCTTTATCTCCTTGGATTTGTGCAACATCTTTTATGGGTACGGCTGAGGTGTCTTTATAAATGATTTCATGTAGGGGTGGATGTATAGATTCTTCAGTTCTTTGGGGAGAAGAACTGGTTGAAGCTATAATCCATGATGAACTTAATTTTGTTATCATATTTATGGATAAATCTTCAATATTATATCTTTTCTTCATGGCTAATTTAAGCCAATCAAAGAAATAAATGTTTCTTTCGTTATCATACATATATTTGTACCATTTTTCTTTTAAGATATCTTTATGCTTAGGAGAAATATGTTTAAAGAAAGATTTTGTCAAAGGATGAGCAGCTAAATTCTTTTTTAACATTTCTTTATCTACTTCAAAACTTTCGAGAACATTTATGTTAAAATCGGATTCTGAAGGATTGTATGTATAAGATGGAGAAGCTTGATAGGAAGGATAAACAAGTCCTATAGGCCTCAAATTTATATGAGGTGGTTCCTGTATAGTTTTTATTTTATAATTTGATTTTAATTGAAAACTTCCTATTTTATAAACTTCATGTTTTTGAATAGTTGGAATTGTCCAATCACAAATAACTTGATCTAAATCATCATAGCTAATTTCTTCACTATTTTTAATAGACATGGAAGATAAGGGATTTGATGATGAGGAAGAAGAAAGTACAAGCTTCTTAATAAGCTTAGCCATAATTTATATTACCGATTTATTTTAACGAAATCTACCACGAGTATCTAACGCTTTGAGGATTTACACACTAACAACACGCCTTAAAACGCCTTCACACGGCTTAACAACGGCGATAACAATGGCTACCTCTGCGCTCCGGGCAGAATATGATTAAAATTTCTCAATAATAACAAACACACAACTAAGTATTAAGACTTTTGACTCTCTTACTTCTGAATCAGCAATTCCTTAAACAGCAACAGTAAAGCATAACCAAAATAAGTGAAGAAATACTCACAAAGCAACTTTATTGATAATCAAAACTGATTACAAGTGGACTTGATGACACACTCCCAGGGGCCAACTTGGCTCTAATACTAAATTGGGACGGAAGGGTGGAGGGTGTATGGGAAGAGATGGATGGGTTGGATTTTGGATAGGACTGGTTTCCAACTATTGCCCTGACAAGCAGCTGGACATGCCTATTTATAGTAATTACACACTGCATTTACATTTCATGGCAACTGGATTTCATTAGTATTTACATTTCATTTACTGTACTTGTGAATGTTGCACGTGGCTCAGGCGCTGGATGTTTATCTGTGACTGACAAATTTTGCACTATTTAGGAGCATGCGTGAATCTTGCGTTATACATGTCGCTGGAGGACGTGATACGTATCGCTGGAGGACGTGTTCCCGCTTTATCCAAAGCTTGCATGTGGGATAGCCTATTTGTAGGCTTTGTACTTTGCTATTTTTTTATCCAAAGCATTTGGTTATCCGTTCCTTTTAGCCATTTTTGTTGACTTTGGTTGTACTTTTTTCTTGATTTTTAATTCAAAGAGGCTTTATGAAGTCCATAGGAAAAGTTGCCGATAAGAACCAAAGGGAGCACATGGTTGCTGTACTTAGATGATGTCATGTTCTTTATGGCAACTGTTCTTTTGGAGATGCTTCTGGAGTGGGGAATAGCGCTGATAAACAAGATCACTTTAGTCTGTATAGGATACTTTGTGGAAAATTGAGTGGCTTGATAAGGCGGATGTCTTGTCGAGACTTATTTTTTCCCTTTTCTTCGGATAGAGATGAATCCTTCATTATCACTTTTTATCTCTTCTGCATCGATATCTGCTTCAGGAGCAATAGTTTCAAAGGGATTATCATCAGCCCGGAGATGATGTAGCTGGTGACCGAAGCTTAATGGCGAGTTTTCAGAGGATCTTTCTTTCTGTATTTGTTCCATAATTTCTTTTTGGAGATCTTTTTTGAGCTGAAGTAGATCTGCCGCTGCAAGAAGAGCAGGAGAAGAGGCTGAACATGAATTCTTTTGTTTGTCTGGAATACTGGATAGAGGAAGCCTTTCTTTTTCTTTTTCAGGAGTTCTGAGAATTTTTGAAAAGGATGGCTTTAGAGCTTAATCAGCAGAATATTGCTGCAAGATTGTCGTATAATCAAATTGATGCCAGAATTTGATATACATGACTCTGGATAGAACTGGTGGACTGAAGTCATTTCTTTATAAAAATTCCATTTCAGGATCCATGGGATTTCATGCTTGCAATAGAATTGCATGATGACATAAGGTTCTGTTGCTAGCTGTAAATATTGATAAAGGCTTTTTTCTTCTGTTTTGAGAGAGGCTTTATATGCTACAGAATAGGATTCGTAAGTAGGAAGAAGAGCTTGAGGAAGGAGATCTTTAGTGGCTCCGTATGGTATCCAAAATTGTGTAAAAAACCACATAGGTATTTTATGGAAGTTGGATTTAAACCGAATAAACCAGGAATGCTGGAAGGATGGATTTTGATAACAGAGAATGGCTTCCCAAGCAAAAATATAGTCATAATAATTAAAGATGAGGTCTGAATCAATTCTTTGAGGCATATGAAGAGGTTGTCCCCAATCGTTTGTCCCCAATCGTCTGCTGAGAGGATATGCATAATCTTGATTTTTGAATATAGGATGTTAATATGGGATGTTAAAGCATTTAAATATGAGTTTTTAGAACCATCAGTATGGTATATAGTGCAGCTGCCAGTTCGGATAAGGATTTGCTCATATGTTTTATAATCAAGGGGTTGAAAAAAGAAATGGTCGGGAGCGAATAGGGTCTGGATAATATGTTCCATAGGAAAGGTTTCTGTATAAAATGTGTCATCTAAAGTAAACATTCTTAATGGTGGTTTTGGGATAAAATATTGGTTTTGAGACACTTGAGGTTTTCTGGATGTAGAGCTTGATGGGTTTTGTGTTAGATTTTGTGGACTCAATCCATCAGTTGATGTAATAAATTGATTAATTTCTTTATTTATCAATAAAATCATGCTTTACTTTCATGAGATGAATGTTATTTTACTACTTCATGCACAGGACCAATACGTATGACATAATGGTTCATGAGTTGAACCGGGTCCCATTAGTATATTAGATGTGATATATGTGCATGGATGAGATCCACACACGGGAGATATATGTCACAAATCTTATGCTTAAAATAGCTTCACAACCAGTAATGAGATTGGGCATCTCATTTGATAAGGTTGCAGCACTTTGATCACTATAAGATAGTATGATTTGTCTCAATCATCAGAATGTAAGATTCTGGATCACGGTGCTGGTACATTGGATGTATTGAAGGACCATGAGATGCACCTTATGGAATTCCGTCTCAATAATAAGGTATGCTCTCATAATTCCCTAGCAATAGGCTCTCAATCCTGAGACGTTGACGAACTCAAGTTTCTATCTATTCATTTGCTTTGAGTCACCAATGAGTGAGGCCGACTATAGGTTAACACCTCGGTGTCTTGGGTATATGGTAGTAGAACTGTGGGAACGTTGAATGATCAAGATGGAATCTATCTATATTATCCCCTTGTGCCAATTAATGGATTTGTCATTAGTAAGTGCGCACCCATCTGAATTAAGAGTTAATTGGATGGTACTGATGATTACTGTGATTAATTGGGGCTCAAGGATAATAAGATGTGGAACTTAGATTGGAAGAGACGAGTTTATTCCAATTGATCCACGGATATTGATAGAGGGGCCTACTTGTGGTAATTGGGAAGTTTAGGGTCTTCATTGTAATTTATTCCTAAGACTGGAGTGCAATTGCATTTATATAGTGGTGTTATTTGCAGTTAACTGTGGGCCCGGATTGCACATGAGATGTGGGGTCGCGGTGTTCCAGTTGGAGCCAGCTTTCTAAGGAATCCCTAGTGGTCCCCACGCTAGCCCAAGTTATTGGAAAATAGTAATCCGACTCGAACTCTAGAAAGAAAGGATAAGAAAGGAGAAACTTGCTAATTGCTTTGGAAGTAAGACTTCTATTTCAATTAGACAAGGGAGAGATTTGGAAGTCTATAAAATAGACTTGGACGTCCAAAAGAGTCTCTCTCACGCCCAAAACCCTTTCGTGCAAGAGTTGCGCGAGTTACTCTCCTCTCCTTTCTTCTAGTTCCTTGGAGTCTCGAGTTGGGATTTTCTCCTGAAGATTCCACCGTTCTTCTTGAGAAAAGAAATCCAATTCGGGGGTCATAGCGTGGAAGGCTAAGAGGTCTTGAAGAAGTCCATTAGAGCACTGCGGATCTCCAAAGGTATGATCTACTTCTTCTATGTCGTAGATTATTTTGGATGTCTAGTGTTGGTAGAATTTTTACTGTACATGGTCACGAGATTGAGGGTAACGCATCCTGGATTGGGTTTTGGTCTTATGGATAGTTGATCCCTGTGTCAAGTGGGTCAAAAGTTTTGAAAATCTATACACGAGACCCACCTACTTCCAACAATTGGTATCAGAGACATACCTCATCTCTAATCATGTTAGATCAGTAATCTTGTTCTAATCTTCACATAAGATGCGAAGAGGATAGAGCAAGGGCTATGATAGGATCAGTGTTTATTGGGTTTGCTTGCTCTCGTAGTAGATACATGTTTGGAAAGTCACAAAAGGTTTTAATCATAATAGGAGGATGATAAGATGCCATTAAAACATACTGAGATCATTAGAGGTGATTAGGTACAGCAGGAGCCGAATCAGAAAAGAACCCAAATTTCTGGGTTCGTCAGGTCGGTTAGTCAAAGTGACCACTATGGCTATAGAGGTCTGTTGGCTAACCGTAGGGACCAGATCGGCTAGCTCGAACCCCGCCGGGGGCGCTGCCCCCGGACCCCCGTTGCGTAGGGGGTCTTGTATCGTGGTGGCAAAATATTTGGTATCTTGTTTTTCTATTGTGGTTTGGCAACTTGGTTTTGTGAGATGCATTGTTGTATGAGATACTAACTTGCAGGTGATAATGTCCTCTCCATATGACCCACATGTTTTTCTTTCCTTTTAATTATTGGTTTATTCGTGGCAAGTGTAAAGGGCATCATGGTCTCCTTGGTTTCCCGTGAAAGGGCAAGGCATGGTGAATTTCCCTATAGCCCTTTTATTTCCATGTTTAGACTACCATGTAAGTCTCATTATAGAGACATAGGAATTTATGTATTTTTAAAATTTGTAAATTCTGGAGATGTCCGTAACAAAGAAGGAAAGAGAAGTTGGACTCCTAATCAAAGAGTTTGAAGATTACCAAAAGGTGTTTTGGAGATGCCCAAAGAGTTTGAGGAATCCCAAAGTTTTGGAAAGTCTAGAAGTCCAAGAAGTCTTTTCCGCCTGGGTCATGTGGAGGAGAGGACTAGTCTTTTGTTATAGCACTTTCTATTTATGGATGAATGCTTATTTTAGAGTATTTCCATATCTGATCCAAACATAGCAAATTCCAAAATTGGTCAAATCAAATTAATTTTTGGAAAGAATTCTAATTAGAGTTGGTGGGCCCATGAGATGGATCTATTGGTAACACTAATTATAGAAACTGAACTTTCCTTAAAATAACTTGACTTGGAACCAATCATTGATCTTATCATGAGATGAATATATACCTATATTTGATGGACCCATACACCTATAAGGAAATCCTCAACTCTAAAATATTAAGTGGGAGCGGAGCATTTCTATATATATAAAAATCCCCATGGTTTTCCACCATAGGTCCATTGTAAGGAAAGTATTAGCCTTGCGCTATTTTGAGAATGGCCATTCCCCACGGAGGGCTTGTATTTATCTGGATACTGGATATGGATCTCCTATGGATAGTGTTGATGAGACGGGGTGGGAGCCCACTCCCCAAGGAGGAGCTACCCACAACGGTTGTCATGCAATGCTAGTTGGTGGGTCACACTTAACTAAAATAATGATGTAGTATCCCTAAGGATTTGCCTCATGTATTTTAGAAACCAAAGCTAATCGGGAGTCATACATTATTTGGTATGAGATACCTAGATTGTAATGAATGAAGGGGATCATAGATAGTTAGTCTTAATCCAAATTTTGACCAACTTTGATCCGCACCAGTCTAGGAGGTATTTGCACTCCCCAAGGAGGCATACCCCGCAGGATTGGGATTCCGATGTATTCTGAATTTTGTGATTATGAGGATTCCCCCATAAATTTGGTAGAATACTAAACCCTAATGTCATTTAAATTCATTAATTGAATGTATGGTTATGTGCTACAGTATTACAAGCATGAATTCGAATACTTTCAATCCACTTGCGACCATCCTCAACCAGAATAAGTTGGTGGGATCCAACTATGTAGACTGGAAACGGAATCTGGATATTGTCCTGACAGCTTCAGGATATAAATATGTCCTTACCAAAAACCCCCTTGAAGAGCCTGGCCCAGATGCATCAGAAGCAGAAAAGGACCTTTACACCAAATGGGCCAAAGACGATGAGATGGCCCGATGTTACATTTTGGCATCCATGTCTAGTGTGCTGCAACATCAACATCAATCTTATAAGACTGCATATGATATGATATCGAACTTAAAGGAGATGTTTGCAGAACAAGGCAGACCTGCTAGGCAGGCAGCCATGAGGGTGCTCATTAGCACCAAGATGGCTGAAGGTACATCAGTACAGGAACACATGTTGAAAATGATGGACTCATTAAATGAGTTAGATGTACTGGGAGCTGCGATTGATGCAGAATCGCAGATTGACATAATCCTTGAGTCACTACCAGAGTCATTCAACAATTTCAAAGTCAATTATAATATGAATAAAATGAATCTGACTCTAGCTGAGCTATCTAGTCAGCTGGTAGCAACTGAAGGGATTATGAAGAAGAAACCAACTGCCTTAATGACAGAAAAGTCAGATGCCAAGTCCAAGCCGAAAGGCAAAGGGCGGAAAGGCAAAAAGAAATCAGTTCCAAAGGGTCCTAAGGTGGAGAATGGTCCAACTGGTGGCGTGGCTAAAGCTAAGGGTTCAGGGACAAAAGGAAAGTGTTTCCATTGTGGTAAGACAGGACATTGGAAGAGGAATTGTCCAGAATATCTGTCTAAGAAAAAGACCCCAGGTATGATTGAGTCACTTATATCTGAAGTTAGTTTTGCAACTGGTACTTCAGAATCCTGGTGTGTGGATTCCGGGGCAACTAATCACATATGTAATACGTTGCAGGGGTTCAGGGAAACCAGGAGGCTAAGTGATGGAGAAATCATTGTCAACCTAGGATCTGACGCTAAGGCGGAGGCTGTTTCAGTAGGAGTCATTACTTTATGTTTTTCAAATAAGAAATTGGTTTTGTCAGAAACATTATATGTACCGTCTTTAAGGCGGAATTTAATTTCAGTTTCTAGTTTGGTGAATAAAGGTTATTCTATTACTTTTGGTACTGAAGTTGTCATAAAGAGGAATGGTATTTTCATATGTTCTGGCAAGGTAACCAATGGACTTTATTTGTTAACTCCCACGATGTGTGAGATACATGATACTGAAACAATTAGTAGATCATCATTAAAGAGAAAGTCACCTTCATCTAATCCAACAAAACTTTGGCACCTGAGGCTAGGTCATATAAACCTTAACAGGATTGAGAGGCTAGTGAAAGATGGTATCTTACCTTCATTGGTGGTAGAACCAATGCCTATCTGTGAGTCCTGTTTGGAAGGTAAAATGACTAAAAGACCCTTTTCAGCTAAGGGTAATAGGGCCAAAGATTTATTGGAATTAGTGCATACTGATGTCTGCGGACCCATTAATGTAAGGGCCAGAGGAGGATATGAGTACTTCATCACTTTCACAGATGATTACTCAAGATATGGTTACATATACCTTATGCACCGCAAGTCCGAAGCTTTTGAAAAGTTCAAAGTATTTCGAGCGGAAGCGGAAAAGCAATTAGGTAAGAGTATCAAGACTCTTCGATCAGATCGAGGAGGGGAATATCTCTCTGCTGATTTTATGGGTTACTTATCAGAAAATGGGATTCTATCCCAGTTGTCTGCTCCTGGTATGCCTCAACAGAATGGAGTAGCAGAAAGAAAGAACCGGACTCTTTTAGATATGATTAGGTCTATGCTGAGTTTCTCAAGATTACCTATATCCTTTTGGGGATATGCTTTGGATACTGCAATGTACATACTAAACCTCGTACCATCTAAGTCTATACCTAAGACTCCCCGGGAATTGTGGTCTGGGCGAAAGCCTAGTCTACAACATTTTGAAATTGAGGAATATTAGAATTATGGGTTGCTCCCCATCTTTCATGCAGTTCTTCTTTACATGATCACGAACATCTTCTTTTTAATTATCCACCTCAATCGTATGTATCTCATGAAGTTGCTACAAGAGCATATAGCCTAGAATGTCTCCAGCAATATGATCTTGCCTCTGATCAGTATCAAAGATTTCTCAATCTAAGAGGACATCTTGTATTTGCAAGCACATATCGATATGTTTGGTGTGACGGTTGGCGAGTAGTTTGCATTGCTGACGACCTTGCAGAACAAACTACAGTCATACAGCATCCTTCTAAATTTGGACATAATGAATTAAATCAAATCCTCAATGCCTATGAAGATATTTCTTTTGACATTACTTAAAAGTCTCTAAAGCATTAATCCAATTATTTCATGGAGAAATGCAAAATAATAACTGGACTGATGAAGATAAAGATGAAGATAAAGAGGATGAATAAATGAAAGAATCCATGCCCGAATAAAGCTTCCAATACTGACACCTGTTATCCAGGGAAATAATTACTGCATCCTTATCACAAAGCTTCCAGAAGAAGACCACGTAGTCACGTGGTGCACTTATCTAAATTTCCATCACGACCATTGCCATAAAGCGTCTTTATCTAGAAAGTACAAAATAAGGACATCCCTATTCATGAAGATGAGGAGCTTACCACGGTTCAAAGGTTCTTTGAAAAAGAAAAAGTCAACAAATGTGGCTTGCTACTATGCATCAAAAAGGTTATCCAATAAAAACTAGTTTGGATCTCTACTGGTGATAACATGTATATCCATACCAGTACGGAAACGTAACACATATGCTGTCTTGACGATTCAATCCAGACACATGGAATCCAGCAATAATACCACATGCAGCAGCTTACCAGCATACAGTAAATGAAATGTATACACAGACGAAATTATGTTGTAATGAAATGTAAATTCAGTTTGAACATACTATAAATAGACATGTCCAGTTGCTTGTCAAGTTAATAGTTGGAAACCAGTCTAAGAATTCAGTCCATCCATCTCTTCCCATACACCCTCCACCCTTCCGTCCGATTTTGGTATCAAAGCCAAGTTGGCCCCCAGGAGTGTGTCATCAAGTCCACTTGTAATCAGTTTTGATAATCAATAAAGTTCCTTTGTGAGTATTTCTTTACTTATTTTGGTTATGTTGTGCTTTACTGTTGTTATCTAAGGAATTGCTGATTCAGAAGTAAGTGAGTCAAAAGTCTTAATACTTAGTTGTGTGTTTGTTATTATTGAGACATTTTAATCATATTCTGCCCGGAGCACAAAGGTAGCCATTGTTATTGCCATTGTTAAGCCGTGTGAAGGCGTTTTAAGGCATGTTGTTGGTGTGTAAATCCTCAAAGCGTTAGACACTCGTGGTGGATTTGGTTAAAATAACTCAGTAATACAAATTATGGCTAAGCTTATTAAGAAGCTTGTACTTTCTTCTTCCTCATCATCAAATTCCTTATCTTCCATGTTTATTAAAAATAGTGAAGAAATTAGCTATGATGATTTAGATCAAGTTATTTGTGACTGGACAATTCCAACTGTTCAAAAAACATAAAGTTTATAAAATGGGAAGTTTTCAATTAAAATCAAGTTATAAAATAAAAGCTATACAGGAACCACCTCATATAAATTTGAGGCATACAGGACTTGTTTATCCTTCCTATCAACCTTCTCCATCTCAAACATACAATCCTTCAGAATCCAATTTTAACATAAATGTTCTCGAAAGTTTTGAAGTAAATAAAGAAATGTTAAAAAAGAATTTAGCCTCTCATCCTTTGACAAAATCTTTCTTTAAACATATTTCTTCTTAGCGTAAAGACTTCTTAAAAGAAAACTGGTACAAATATATGTAGGATAATGAAAGAAACATTTATTTCTTTGATTGGCTTAAATTAGCCATGAAGAAAAGATATAATATTAAAGATTTATCCATAAATATGATAACAAAATCAAGTTTATCATGGATTATAGCTTCAACCAGTTCTTCTCTCCAAAGAACTGAAGAATCTATACATCCACCCCTACATCAAATCATTTATAAAGACACCTCAGTCGTACCCATAAAAGATGTTGCAAAAATCCAAGGAAAAGGAAAATCTGACTTTGTTTACAAATCAGACTTATGTCATATTTTAGAACAAAATAATTATACAAATATCAACCTTCATACTATTGTCCAACAAACCAATAGAATTGATGATAAAGTAGAATCTATTTTCAAAATCCATGAAGCATCCTCTTCTCAAAAAGTAATTAAGACACAAACTTTAGGTTTTTTGGGTGAAATCCTAAGGGATATAAAGTTAGAAAAGAAACCTTTAAAATTTTCTGATGAACTCATTAATCAACTATCACACAGTTTTACTAACATAAAACTTCAAGAAAATAAAGATAAAAAAGCGGAAAAATCTATAAATGTTTTAGGCTCAACTTCTAAAAACTCTAATTTTGGCTCCGATTCTGTAGCCATAGATTCTGATGAAAATTCTCAAGAGGAACATCAAGATGATCAAAACCATCAAGAATCTCTTCAACTCAATAAAATATTTAAAAGACAAAAACCAATTGTTATTACAGCTAAAACAAAAAATTATTATCCATGACCAACTCCAGTTGATCTTCAATTCAAAGAGCAAGCTACTTTAAATGGTCTTAAATTTGAAAGCTTACCAATATATGAAGGGAGTGTAGACGGATTATCTGAATATAAAATCATCCAAGTATGCCAGCAAATGATGATATATGCTTCTACTATCATAGCTGCCGGTAATGATCACAAACATGCAGCAAATGCAGTTGTCCTTGGATTCACTGGACAATTAAATTGCTGGTGGGAAAAATATTTATCAGACATAGAAAGACAAGTTATTCTAAATGCAGTAAAAAGAGATCCATCCGGAAATCCTATCATTACCCCTCAAGGACAAATGATCCCTGATTCCGTTTATATGCTTATTAGCAATATAATTAAACATTTTGTTGGAAATTATATGAATGTAGAAGAAAAATTAAAAACTCAATTAATTAATTTATCATGCCCAACATTAGCTAATTTTCATTGGTGTAAAGATGTTTTCTTATCAAAACTTTATACAATTGATTCAAGCAGTTCAGAATTCTGGAAAGAAAAATTTATATCAGGTCTTCCTAAACTTTTTTGCAGAAAAGGTTATAGAAGAGTTAATATCCAAAAATTATGGAAATTTGAATTATGTTATGTATACATATGGAGATTTAATCCAAAAAATTAATAAAGTTAGATTTTCATTGTGTAATGAAATCAAACTCAAACGGCAAATTGAAAATAAAAAAAGAATCAGTAAATATGAACTTGGTGATTTCTGTTATCAATTTGGCATGGAGCCATTAATTAGTCCTTCGAACTAAAAGAAAAAGAACAATTTAAAAAGAAATTACCAACCAAAAAAATCTAAACAATTTGCAACACCACGATATTATATGCCCTCACGAAGATATCATAAAAAATCCTTTCATCGCAATCCCTATAAAGAAACAAACAAATCTTTTACAAAAGAAAAACCATCTTCATCCTACCATAAACAAAAACAAAAAGAAATATAGTGCTATAATTGCAAAGAAAAAGGCCATATAGCTCCTGATTGCCCACAATTAAAGGTTAAAACCGAAAAAGAATTAAAAACTATTTTAAAAGGATCCTCAGTAACATCAGATACAGACAATTCTTCTGATACATGTCATTGCAAAATATTTGATAGTGAAATTCAGTATGAATCTGCTTCTTCTTCTTTATCCTTAAACATGTTCTCTGCCCCAGAAGAATTGGTATTAGAAATATTTAAAGATCTTAAAGATGAAGAATTAAAAAATAAATATTTTGAAAAAATCTAGACTATAAATAAAGGCAATAAAAAAGGAAAAGCTACAATACATACTTTACCTGAACAATTTAGTATTAAAACTGTTTTAGACAGATTAAGAGAACAAAATGTTCCTCCTCACCTGACAATTCCTGACCTTCATAAAGAAATTAATAATCAATGGCAAGAAATAGATTTCTTAAAACAAAACTTAATTGAACTTCAAGACCTCAAACAAAGAGTTGAGAATCTTGAATTTCACATACTAAAAACTTATCAAGAAAATAATGGAAAAATTGAAAATGACGAAGACTATAATGACATTGAAAATCAAGAAAACTTTGATGACAGTTTAAAAAATTTCATAAATTCTTTATCCAGAAATCCATTTCAAAAATGAAAAACCCAATTCATAATTCAGATCAAAAAATTCTCTATTAAGACCCTGTGCTTACTTGATAGTGGCGCAGATGTCAATGTCATAAGGGAAAGATTAATCCCAAGAAAATATTATCTAACAACAAAAAATAAACTAAATCTAGCTATGGCTAATAAAAAACTCCTTATCAAATACAAATTAAATGATGTTTATGTCTGTAAAAATGAAATACACATAAAGACAAATTTGTTTCTAGGAAAGGATTTAAACAATGATGTTATCCTTGGAAATCCTTTTCTACAAATGTTACAGCCTATTCAAATTGATTCTATAGGCCTTAAAACTGTCATAAATAATAAAGAATTAATTTTTGAATTTGAATAATTAAAATTTGAATAATTAAATCAATCATCCCTCTGATGACTTCATTTCAAATATTGACATGTAATCCAGATTTTCAGTTCACATTCTTCTCCAGGGTTCCTTTGTCATTATGGCATCAAGTTCTTCCAAAAGCAAAGCACCTCTTCATGAATCCAGCTCTTCCTCCATACCAACATCCCAACAAATGACCATTCCTTTTTTTAATCCAGGATTATCCATCGCTTCTCAAGAACTTATCAATGTTCATTAGAGTGCTATCCCTTCCAATAAAAGAAAAAATACTAGAAAAACCTTATCCAAAATTGTAGCCCATATCAAGGATTTAGAAACCCAAATTCTAATGTGTCATAACATCCATCAAAGAGCACTGTTATCTACTTATGCAGATGAAAAACCATCTAGAATCAACCTCCTGGAAAAGGTTAACACAACCCTTCCAGATGATCTTGCTGCAAGGATAAGAGAAAAAACTCTTTCTTGTCAGATCAAGGAGCGCTTAATGTTCAAAACGCAATATATCAGCTGGGCAACTGGTTTTCCCAAGTTGTTCCAGCCATCATATGCAGTAGACATCTCTTATATCGAGCAAGGCCTAGTCCAAAGATTTTCTTTATCCAGAGATAATTTTGAATTAATACAGCAGCTCCCTGCAATTGTGCGCCATGCCCTTCGCAGTCTTGGAGTCACAAACAGACAGCTTCTTCTCACAATTTCATCAAGTTTGGGAGAAAGATCTGAAATACGGTTTTATTAGCCTTATCAATTATGGAGCATCATGCAGTTTGAAGAAGGAGATTTAATTTTCAAGAAATGCAGTTCTTCTTTACATGATCACGAACATCTTCTTTTTAATTATCCACCTTAATAATATGAATCTAATGAAGTTGCTACAAGAGCATATAGCCTAGAACGTCTCCAGCAATATGATCCAGCCTCTGATCAGTATCAAAGATTTCTCAATCTAAGAGGACATCTTGAATTTGCAAGCACATATCGATATGTTTGGTGTGACGGTCGGCGAGTAGTTTGCATTGCTGACGACCTTGCAGAACAAACTACAGTCATACAGCATCCTTCTAAATCTGGACATAATGAATTAAACAAATCCTCAATGCCTATGAAGATATTTCTTTTGACATTATTGAAAAGTCTCGTAAAGCATTAATCCAGTTATTTCATGGAGAAATGCAAAATAATAATTGGACTGATGAAGATGAAGATGAAGATAAAGAGTATGAATAAATGAAAGAACCCGTGCCCGAATAAAGCTTCCGATATTGACACCTATTATCCAGTGAAATAATAACTGCATTCTTATCTTCCAGAAGAAAACCACGTAGTCACGGGTGCACTTATCTAAAGTTCCATCACCACCACTACCATAAAGCGTCTTTATCTATAAAGTACAAAACAAGGACATCCTTATTCATGAAGATAAGAAGCTTACCGCGGTTCAAAGGTTCTTATTCAAAGAAAAAGTCAACAATTGCGGCTTGCTCTTTGAAGTTATCCAATAACCACTACAGGTACTAATATGCATATCCAAAACCGTACGAAAACGTAACACGTATGCCATTTTGGCCATTCAATTCAGACTCATGGAATCCAGCGCCAGCAACACTACATGCAGCAGCTTCTCAGCATACAGTAAATGAAATGTAAAAACATTTGAAATAAAATTGTAATGAAATGTAAATTCAGTTTGAAATTGCTATAAAGAGGCATATCCAGCTGCTTGTCAAGGCAACGTTGGAAACCAGTCCTGTCCAAAAATTCAGTCCATCCATCTATTCCCAAACACCCTTTACCCTTCCGTCCCATTTTGGTATCAGAGCCAACTTGGCCTCCGGGAGTGTGTCATCAAGTCCGCCTATAATCAGTTTTGATTATCAACAAAGTTAATTTATGAGTATTTCTTCACTTATTGTTGTTATGTTGTGCTTTACTGTTGTTGTTTAAGGAATTGCTGATTCAGAAGTAAAAGAGTCAAAAGTCTTAATACTTAGTAGTGGGTTTGTTATTATTAAGACATTTTAATCATATTCCTCCCGGAGCGCAGAGGTAGCCATTGTTATCGCCGTTGTTAAGCCGTGTGAAGGCATTTTAAAGCGTGTTGTTGGTGCGTAAATCCTCAAAGCGTTAGATACTCGTGGTGGATTTGGTTAAAATAACTCGGAAATACAAATTATGGCTAAGCTTATTAAGAAGCTTGTACTTTCTTCTTCCTTATCATCAAATTCCTTATCTTCCATGTCTATTAAAAATAGTGAAGAAATTAGTTATGATGATTTAGATCAAGTTATTTGTGACTGGACAATTCCAACTGTTCAAAAATATGAAGTTTATAAAATGGGAAGTTTTCAATTAAAATCAAGTCATCAAATAAATGATATTAATTTATCCAGTAAATGGCTTTTAGAAAACGCTCAACCAGAAAAACGTAAAGAAAATCAAGACATTGAAAACATAATTGAACATGAAGATGGAAGTGTTGAAATAAACTTCCAAACAGATTTTCGAAATACAACTCCTACAGTTTATCAACTCTCCGAAAAGTCTTATTCTCATCCTCCTTCTGTTGCAGGATCTTCCATACAGGAACCACCTCATATAAATTTAAAGCCTACAGGACTTGTTTATCCTTCTTATCAGGCTTCTCCATCTCATGCATACAATCCCTTAGAAGCAGATTTCAATATAAATGTTATTGAAAGTTTTGAAATTGATAAAGAAATGTTAAAAAAGAATCTAGCTGCTCATCCTTTGACAAAAGCTTTCTTTAAAAATATTTCTCCAGAACATAAAGACTTCTTAAAAGAAAAGTGGTATAAATATATGTGTGAAATTGAAAGAAACATTTATTTCTTTGATTGGCTTAAATTAGCCATAAAGAAAAGGTATAAAATTGAAGATTTATCCATAAATATGATAACAAAATTAAGTTCATCATGGATTATAGCTTCAACCAATTCTTCTCCTCAAAGAACTGAAGAATCTATACATCCACCCCTACATCAAATTATTTATAAAGACACCTCAGCCGTACCCATAAAAGATGTTGCAAAAATACAAGGAGATAAAGGAAAATCTGACTTTGTTTACAAATCAGACTTATGTCATGTTTTAGAACAAAATAATTTTACAAATATCAACCTTCATACTATTGGTCAACAAACCAATAGAATTGAAGATAAAGTAAAATCTATTTTCAAAATCCATGAAGCATCCTCTTCTCAAAAAGTAATTAAGACCCAAACTTTAGGTTTTCAGGGTGAAATCCTAAGGGATATAAAGTTAGAAAAGAAACCTTTAAAATTTTCTGATGAACTCATTAACCAATTATCACACAGTTTTACTAACATAAAACTTCAAGAAAATAAAGATCAAAAAGCTGAAAAATCTATAAATGTTTTAGGGTCAACTTCCAAAAATTCTAATTCTGGCTCCGATTCCGAAGCCATAGATTCTGAAGAAAATTCTCAATAGGACCATCAAGATGATCAAAACCATCAAGACTCTCTACAACTCAATAAAATATTTAGAAGACAAAAACCAATTGTTATACAGCTAAAACAAAAAATTATTTATCCACAACCAACTCCAGTTGATCTTCAATTCGAAGAACAAGCTACTTTAAATGGTCTTAAATTTGAAAGCTCATCAACATATGAATGGAGTGTAGACGGATTATCTGAATATAAAATCATCCAAGTATGCCAGCAAATGATGATATATGCTTCTACTATCATAGCTGCCGGTAATGATCACAAACATGCAGCAAATGCAGTTATCCTTGGATTCACTGGACAATTAAATGGCTGGTAGGAAAAATATTTATCAGACATAGAAAGACAAGTTATTCTAAATGCAGTAAAAAGAGATCCATCCAGAAATCCTATCATTACCCCTCAAGGACAAATGATCCCTGATTCCGTTTATATGCTTACTAGCAATATAATTAAACATTTTGTTGGAAATTATATGAATGTAGAAGAAAAATTAAAAACTCAATTAATTAATTTATCATGTCCAACATTATCTAATTTGCGTTGGTATAAAGATGTTTTCTGATCAAAACTTTATACAATTGAATCAAGCAATTCCGAATTCTGGAAAGAAAAATTTATATCAGGTCTTCCTAAACTTTTTCCAGAAAAGGTTAGAGAAGAATTAATATCCGAAAATTATGGAAATTTGAATTATGCTATGTATACATATGGAGATTTAATCCAAAAAATTAATAAAGTTGGATTTTCACTGTGTAATGAAATCAAACTCAAACGGTAAATTGAAAATCAAAAAAGTATCAGCAAATATGAACTTGGAGACTTTTGTTATCAATTTGGCATGGAGCCATTAATTAGTCCTTCGGGCCAAAAGAAAGAATAATTTAAAAAGAAATTGCCAACTAAGAAAATCTAAATAATTTGCAACACCACGATATTATATGCCCTCACGAAGATATCATAAAAAATCCTTTCATCACAAACCTTATAAAGAAACAAACAAATCTTTTATAAAAGAAAAACCATCTTCTTCTTACCATAAACAAAAACAAAAAGAAATACAGTGTTATAATTGCAAAGAAAAAGGCCATATAGCCCCTGGTTGCCCACAATTAATGGTTAAAACCGACAAGGAATTAAAAACTATTTTAAAGGGATCCTCAGTAACATCAGATGCTGACAATTCTTCTGATACATGTCATTGCAAAATATTTGATAGTAAAATTCAGTATGAATTCGCTTCTTCTTCTTTATCCGTAAACATGCTCTCTGCTCTTGAAGAATTGGTACTAGAAGTGTTTAAAGATCTTAAAGATGAAGAATTAAAAAATAAATATTTTGAAAAAATCCAAACTATAAATAAAGGCAATAAAAAAGGAAAAGCTACTATACATACTTTACCTGAACAATTTAGTATTAAAACTATTTTAGACAGATTAAGAGAACAAAATGTTCCTCCTCACCTGACAATTCCAGACCTTCATAAAGAAATTAATAATCAAAGGCAAGAAATAAATTTCTTAAAACAAAACTTAATTGAACTTCAAGACCTCAAACAAAGAGTTGAGAATCTTGAATTTCACATACTAAAAACTTAACAAGAAAATAATGGAAAAATTGAAAATGACAAAGACTATAATGACATTGAAAATCAAGAAAACTTTGATGGCAGTTTAAAAATTTTCATAAATTTTTAATCCAAAAATCCATTTCAAAAATGGAAAACCCAAGTCACAATTCAGATCAAAAAATTCTCTATTAAGACCCTGTGCTTACTTGATAGTGGCGTAGATGTCAATGTGATAAGGGAAGGATTAATCCCGAGAAAATATTATCTAAAAACAAAAAATAAACTCAATCTACCTACGGCTAATAAAATACTCCTTATCAAATACAAATTAAATGATGTTTATGTCTGTAAAAACGAAATACACATAAAGACAAATTTGTTTCTAGGAAAGGATTTAAACAATGATGTTATCCTTGGAAATCATTTTCTACAAGTGTTACAGCCTTTTCAAATTGATTCTACAGGCCTTAAAACTGTCATAAATAATAAAGACTTAAATTTTGAATTTGAATAATTAAATCCAGTCTCGAATAAAATCAATCATCCTTCTGAGGACTTTATTTCAAATATTGCCATGTAATCCAGATTTCAATTTTTAAGTTCACATTCTTCTCCAGGGTTCCTTTGTCATTATGGCATCAAGTTCTAATAAAAGCAAAGCCCCTCTTCTTTAATCTAGCTCTTCCTCTAGACCAACATCCCAACAAATGACCATTCCTTTTTTCAATCCAGGAGTATCCATCACATCTTAAGAACTTATCAATGCTCATTGCAGTGCTATCCTTTCCAATAAAAGAAAAAATACTAGAAAAACCTTATCCAAAATTGTAACCCATATCAAAGATTTAGAAACCCAAATTCTAATGCGTCATAACATCCATCAAAGAGCACTGTTATCTACTTATGCTGATGAAAAAACATCCAGAATCAACCTCTTGGAAAAGGTTAACATGACCCTTCCAGATGATCTTGCAGCAGGGATAAGAGAAAAAACTCTTTCTTGTCAGATCAAGGAGCGCTTAATATTCAAAGCGTAATATATCAGCTGGGCAACTGGTTTTCCCAAGTTGTTCCTGCCATCACATGCAGTAGACATCTCTTATATCGAGCAAGGCCTAGTCCAAAGATTTTCTTTATCCAGAGATGATTTTGAATTAATACAGCAACTCCCTGCAATTCTGCCCCATGCCCTTCGCAGTCTTGGAGTCACAAACAGACAGCTTTTTATCACAATTTCATCAAGTTTAGGAGAAAGATCTGAAATACAGTTTTATCAGCCTTATCAATTATGGAGCATCATGCAGTTTGAAGAAGGAGATTTAATTTGCAAGAAATGCAGTTCTTCTTTACATGATCACAAACATCTTCTTTTTAATTATCCACCTCAATGGTATGAATCTCATGAAGTTGCTACAAGGGAATACATCTTAGAGCGTCTTCAGAATTATGATCCAGGCTCTGATCAATATCAAAGATTTCTCAATTTAAGAGGACATCTCGAATTTGCAAGCACATATAGATTTGTTTGGTGTGACGGTTGGAGAGTAGTCTGTATTGCTGACGACCTTGCTGAACAAGCTACAGTTATACAGCATCCTTCTAAATCTAAACTTAATGAATTAAATCAAATCCTTAATGCCTATGAAGATATTTCTTTTGACATTTAAAAAAAATCTCGTGAAGAATTAATCCAGTTATTTCATGGTGAAATACAAAATAATAACTGGCATGATGAAGCAGAAAATGATGTAGAGATGATAGCATCCTTGCATGAATAAGCTTCCTTTCCTCCAGACATATGCAGTCCAATGCCACTCAATTTTCCACAAAGTATCTTGGCGCAATTATGAAGATCTCCAACAGTCATCCTGAAAAATAATTGTTCAATGTATCCTTATCAAGCAAGGACCCGTGCCCTAGAATAAGGCCACAAAAGCAACCACGTGTTGCCTCAGGACTTATCAGCACTTTTCATCCCGACTTAAAGCATTAAATATTCAAAAACAAGTACCCAAAAGCCAACAAAAGTGGCTAAAGCCAACATCAAAAGCTCCTTTTGTATAAACTAAAAAGTAAAAGCTGAAGAAAGTACAAGATATGGGACAATGATCAAGTATGAAGACAAAAATATTTCATCTCCAATGCAAACACGTACACACGTGTCAAAAGCTTGTAAAGTTATACTTCAAGAGAGTGCCACATGCAGTACCATGGATATCCTACAACAGAAAAGAAGAATCATGCAAGTAGCCCTACAGTATCGAACATTAAATTCAGCATGAGCATGAATAGCAAATGAAATGTAAATGCAAATGCAATCCAAGTGAAATGAAATGTAAATTCAGTTTAGAGTCACTATAAATAGACACATCCGGCTATGTGTAAATCCAATAGTTGGAAACCAATCCAAAAATTCAGTCCATCCATCTCTTCCCATACACCCTCCACCCTTCCATCCCATTTTGGTATCAGAGCCAAGTTGGCCCCCGGGAGTGTGTCATCAAGTCCACTTGTAATCAGTCTTTATTGTTATCAATAAAGTTGCTTTGTGAGTATTTCTTCACTTATTTTTGTTTTGTTGTGTTTTACTGTTGTTGTTTAAGGAATTGCTGATTCAAAAGTAAGAGAGTCAAAAGTCTTAATACTTAGTTGTGTGTTTGTTATTATTGAGAAATTTTAATCATATTCCGCCCAGAGCGCAGAGGTAGCCATTGTTATCGCCGTTGTTAAGCCGTGTGAAGGCGTTTTAAGGCGTGTTATTGGTGTGTAAATCCTCAAAGCGTTAGATACTCGTTGTGGATTTGGTTAAAATAACTCGGTAATACAAATTATGGCTAAGCTTATTAAGAAGCTTGTACTTTCTTCTTCCTTATCATCAAACTCCTTACCTTCCATGTCTATTAAAAATAGTGAAGAAATTAGCTATGATGATTTAGATCAAGTTATTTGTGACTAGACAATTCTAACTGTTCAAAAACATGAAGTTTATAAAGTGGGAAGTTTTCAATTAAAATCAAGTTATAAAATAAAAACTATTGAACAAACTGAATCCATTACTAGTAATATTCAGCATCTTTCTTTAATTAAGCCCCATGAAATGAAAGAATATGCTAAAACATATAATTATATCCATTTTGGCTTGGTGCAAGTTGCTCTAAAGCCTTTAACAAGACTTGGACTTAGAACAGAAGCTCTCATCTATGTCCAAGATACAATACATAAAAAATTCAGTGATTCATTAATAGGAATGGTTGAATCAAGTTTGGCTAATGGCCCTACTTTCTTCAACTGTTTTCCCAATTCCTCTGTTTCTCTTACATATCCACGTGCACATGAAGCCCTCACTTTAGCCATCTAGACAAAAGGTTTTGATATGAATCCTCATAATCAAAATCTCGCCCTCGTTTATAGAGTTTATTATAAACTCATGAATTCTGTGGTCCCAGGCATAGCCTATTCAAATCAAGCTAAAGGTATGACTACCTTATCCCAAACCAATTTAAAAAGTAAAGTTAATATTCCCAAACTCATACAGTAGAATGATATCAATTTATCAGGTAAATGGCTTTTAGAAAATGCTCAACCAGAAAAATCTAAAGAAAATCAAGACATAGAAACAGTAATTGAACATGAAGATGGAAGTGTTGAAATAAATTTTCAAACAGATTTTCGAAATACAACTCCTACAGTTTATCAGCCCTCTAAAAAGTCTTATTCTCATCCCCCTTCTGTTGTAGGCTCTTCCATACAAGAACCACCTCATATAGATTTGAGGCCTACAGGACTCGTTTATCCTTCTTATCAAGCTTCTCCATCCCATACATACAATCCTTTAGAATCCGATTTCAATATAAATGTTCTTGAAAGTTTAGAAGTTGATAAAGAAATGTTAAAAAAGAATTTAGCCGCTCATCCTTTGACAAAATCGTTCTTTAAATATATTTTGCCAGAACATAAAGACTTCTTAAAAGAAAAATGGTACAAATATATGTATGATAATGAAAGAGACATTTATTTCTTTGATTGGCTTAAATTAGCCATAAAGAAAAGATATAATATTGAAAATTTATCCATAAATATGATAACAAAGTTAAGTTCGTCATGGATTATAGCTTCAACCAGTTCTTCTCCCCAAAGAACTGAAGAATCTATACATCCTCCCCTATATCAAATCATTTATAAAGATACTTCAGCCGTACCCATAAAAGATGTGGCAAAAATCCAAGGAGATAATGGCAAATCTGACTTTGTTTACAAATCAGACTTATGTCATGTTTTAGAACAAAATAATTATACAAATATCAATCTTCATACAATTGACCAACAAACCAATAGAATTGAAGATAAAGTAGAAACTATCTTTAAAATTCATGAAGCATCCACTTCACAAAAAATAATTAAGACACAAACTTTAGGTTTTCAAGGTGAAATCCTACGGGATATAAAGTTAGAAAAGAAACCTTTAAAATTTTCTGATGAACTCATTAATCAGTTATCTCATAGTTTTACTAACATAAAACTACAAGAAAATAAAGATCAAAAAGCTAAAAAATCTATAAATGTTTTAGGCTCAACTTCTAAAAATTCTAATTCTGGCTCCGATTCCGAAGCCATAAATTCTGAAGAAAATTCTCAAGAGGAACATCAAGATGATCAAAACCATCAAGAATCTCTTCAACTCAATAAAATATTTAAAAGGCAAAAACCAATTGTTACTACAGTTAAAACAAGAAATTATTATTTACGACCGACTCCAGTTGATCTTCAATTCGAAGAAGAAGCTACTTTAAATGGACTTAAATTTGAAAGCTCATCAATATATGAATGGAGTGTAGACGGATTATCTGAATATCAAATCATCCAAGTTTGCCAGCAAATGATGATATATGCTTCTACTATCATAGCTGCCGGTAATGATCACAAACATGCATCAAATGCAGTTGTCCTTGGATTTACTGGACAATTAAATGGTTGGTGGGAAAAATATTTATCAGATATAGAAAGACAAGCTATTCTAAATGCTGTAAAAAAAAATCCATCCGGGAACCCTATCATTATCCCCCAAGGACAAATGATCTCTGATTCCGTTTATATGCTTATTCACAATATAATTAAACATTTTGTTGGAAATTATATGAATGTAGAAGAAAATTTAAAAACTCAATTAATTAATTTATCGTGTCCAACATTATTTGATTTTCGTTGGTACAAAGATGTTTTCTTACCAAAACTTTATACAATTGATTCAAGCAATTCCGAATTCTAGAAAGAAAAATTTATATCAGGTCTTCCTAAACTTTTTGCAGACAAGGTTAAAGAAGAATTGATATCCGAAAATTATGAAAATTTGAATTATGCTAGGTATACATATGGAGATTTAATCCAAAAAATTAATGAAGTTGGATTTCCATTGTGTAATGAAATCAAACTCAAACGGCAAATTGAAAATAAAAAAAGTATCAGTAAATATGAACTTGGAGACGTTTGTTATCAATTTGGCATGGAGCCAGTAATTAGTCCTTCGAGCCAAAAGAAAAAGAACAATTTAAAAAGAAATTACCAACAAAGAAAATCTAAACAATTTGCAACACCACGATATTATATGCCCTCACGAAGATATCATAAAAAATCCTTTCATCGCAATCCTTACGAAGAAACAAACAAATCTTTTATAAACGAAAAGCCATCTTCTTCTTACCATAAACAAAAACAAAAAGAAATATAGTGTTATAATTGCAAAGAAAAAGGCCATATAGCCCCTGGTTGCCCACAATTAAAGGTTAAAACCGAAAAGGAATTAAAAACTATTTTAAAGGGATCCTCAGTAACATCAGATACAGACAATTCTTCTAATACTTGTCATTGCAAAATATTTGATAGTGAAATTAAGTATGAATCCGCTTCTTCTTCTTTATCCGTAAACATGCTCTCTGCTCCTAAAGAATTGGCACTAGAAATGTTTAAAGATCTTAAAGATGAAGAATTAAAAAATAAATATTTCGAAAAAATCCAGACTATAAATGAAGGCAATAAAAAAGGAAAAGCTACTATACATACTTTACCTGAACAGTTTAGCATTAAAATTGTTTTAGATAGATTAAGAGAACAAAATGTTCCTCCTCACCTGACAATTCCAGACCATCATAAAGAAATTAATAATCAGAGGCAAGAAATAAATTTCTTAAAACAAAACTTAATTGAACTTCAAGACCTCAAACAAAGAGTTGAGAATCTTGAATTTCACATACTAAAAACTTATCAAGAAAATAATGGAAAAATTGAAAATGACGAAGACTATATGACATTGAAAATTAAGAAAACTTTGATGACAGTTTAAAATTTTTCATCAATTCTTTATCCAGAAATCCATTTCAAAAATGGAAAACCCAAGTCACAATTCAGATCAAAAAATTCTCTATTAAGACCCTGTGCTTACTTGATAGTGGCGCAGATGTCAATGTCATAAGGAAGGATTAATCTCGATAAAATATTATCTAACAACAAAAAATAAACTCAATCTAGCTACGGCTAATAAAAAACTCCTTACCAAATACAAATTAAATGATGTTTATGTCTGTAAAAATGAAATACACATAAAGAAAACTTTCTTTCTAGGAAAGGATTTAAACAATGATGTTATCCTCGGAAATCCCTTTCTACAAATGTTACAGCCTTTTCAAATTGATTCTACAGGCCTTAAAACTATCAAAAATAATAAAGAATTAATTTTTGAATTTGAATAATTAAATCCAGTCTCAAATAAAATCAATAATCCCTCTGATGACTTTATTTCAAATATTACCATGTAATCTAGATTTCAGTTTTAAGTTCACATTCTTCTCCATGGTTCCTTTGTCATTATGGCATTAGGTTCTAGCAAAAGCAAAGCCCCTCTTCTTGAATCCAGTTCTTCCTCTAGACCAACATCCCAACAAATGACCATTCCTTTTTTCAATCCAGGAGTATCCATCACATCTCAAAACTTATCAATGCTCATTGGAGTGCTATCCTTTCCAATAAAAGAAAAAATACTAGAAAAACCTTATCCAAAATTGTAACCCATATCAAAGATTTAGAAACCCAAATTCTGATGTGTCATAACATCCATCAAAGAGCACTATTATCTACTTATGCTGATGAAAAAACATCTAGAATCAACCTCTTAGAAAAGGTTAACATGACCCTTCCAGATGATCTTGCTGCAAGGATAAGAGAAAAAACTCTTTCTTGTCAGATCAAGGAGTGCTTAATGTTCAAAGCGTAATATATCAGCTGGGCAACTGGTTTTCCCAAGTTGTTCCTGCCATCACATGCAGTAGACATCTCTTATAGCGAGCAAGGCCTAGTCCAAAGATTTTCTTTATCCAAAGATGATTTTGAATTAATACAGCAGCTCCCTCCAATTGTGCGCCATGCCCTTCACAGTCTTGGAGTCACAAACAGACAGCTTCTTATCACAATTTCATCAAGTTTGGGAGAAAGATCTGAAATATGGTTTTATCAACCTTATCAATTATGGAGCTTCATGTAGTTTGAGGAAGGAGATTTAATTTGCAAGAAATGCAGTTCTTCTTTACATGATCACAAACATCTTCTTTTTAATTATCCACCTCAATGGTATGAATCTCATGAAGTTGCTACATGTGCATATAGCCTAGAAAGTCTCCAGCAATATGATCCAGCCTCTGATCAGTATTAAAGATTTCTCAATCTAAGAGGACATCTTGAATTTGCAAGCACATATCGATATGTTTGGTGTGACAGTCGTCGAGTAGTTTGCATTGCTGACGACCTTGCTGAACAAACTACATCATACAACATCCTTCTAAATCTGGACATAATGAATTAAATCAAATCCTCAATGCCTATGAAGATATTTCTTTTGACATTACTGAAAAGTCTCGTGAAGCATTAATCCAGTTATTTCGTGGAGAAGTGCAAAATAATAACTGGATTGATGAAGATAAAGATGAAGATAAAGAGGATGAATAAATGAAAGAATCCGTGCCCGAATAAAGCTTCCGATTTTGACACCTGTTATCCAGTGAAATAATTACTGCATCCTTATCTTCCGGAAGAAAACCACGTAGTCACGGGTGCATTTATCTAAAGTTCCATCATCACCATTACCATAAAGCGTCTTTATCTATAAAGTACAAAACAGGGACATCCTTATTCATGAAGATAAGAAGCTTACCACGGTTCAAAGGTTCTTATTCAAAGAAAAAGTCAAAAATTGCGGCTTGCTCTATGAAGTTATCCAATAACCACTATTGGTGTTAACATGCATATCCATAACCGTATGGAAACGTAACACATATGCCATTTTGGCCATTCAATTCAGACTCATGGAATCCAGCGCCAGCAACACTACATGCAGTAGCTTCTCAGCATACAGTAAATGAAATGTAAAAACATTTGAAATAAAGTTGTAATGAAATGTAAATTCATTTTGAAATTACTATAAAGAGGCATGTCCAGCTGCTTGTCAAGGCAATAGTTGGAAACCAGTCCAAAAATTCAGTCCATCCATCTCTTCCCATACACCCACCACCCTTCCATCCCATTTTGGTATCAGAGCCAAGTTGGTCCCTTGGAGTGTGTCATCAAGTCCACTTGTAATCAGTTTTGATTATCAATAAAGTTTCTTTGTGAGTATTTCTTCACTTATTTTGGTTATGTTGTGCTTTACTGTTGTTATTTAAGGAATTGCTGATTCAGAAGTAAAAGAGTCAAAAGTCTTAATACTTAGTTGTGGGTTTGTTATTATTGAGACATTTTAATCATATTCTGCCCGGAGCGCAGAGGTAGCCATTGTTATCGCCGTTGTTAAGCCGTGTGAAGGCATTTTAAGGCGTGTTGTTGGTGTGTAAATCCTTAAAGCGTTAGATACTCGCGGTGGATTTGGTTCAAATAACTTGGTAATACAAATTATGGCTAAGCTTATTAAGAAGCTTGTACTTTCTTCTTCCTCATCATCAAATTCCTTATCTTTCATGTCCAGTAAAAAGAGTGAAGAAATTAGTTATAATGATTTAGATCAAGTTATTTGTGACGGGACAATTCCAACTGTTCAAAAACATGAAGTTTATAGAATGGAAAGTTTTCAATTAAAATCAAGTAATAAAATAAAAACTATACAGGAACCACCTCATATAAATTTGAGGCCTACAGGACTTGTTTATCCTTCTTATCAAGCTTCTCCATCTCATACATACAATCCCTCAGAAGCTGATTTCAATATAAATGTTATTGAAAGTTTTGAAATTGATAAAGAAATGTCAAAAAAGAATTTAGCCGCTCATCCTTTGACAAAAGCTTTCTTTAAAAATATTTCTCCAGAACATAAAGACTTCTTAAAAGAAAAGTGGTATAAATATATGTGTGATAATGAAAGAAACATTTATTTCTTTGATTGGTTTAAATTAGCCATGAAGAAAAGATATAATATTGAAGATTTATCCATAAATATGATAACAAAATTAAGTTCATCATGGATTATAGCTTTAACCAGTTCTTCTCCCCAAATAACTGAAGAATCTATACATCCACCCCTACATCAAATCATTTATAAAGACACCTCAGCCGTACCCATAAAAGATGTTGCAAAAATTCAAGGAGATAAAGGTAAATCTGACTTTGTTTACAAATTAGACTTATGTCATGTTCTAGAACAAAATAATTATACAAATATCAACCTTCATACTATTGGTCAACAAACCAATAGAATTGAAGATAAAGTAGAATCTATTTTCAAAATGCATGAAGCATCCTATTCTCAAAAAATAATTAAGACACAAACTTTAGGTTTTTAGGGTGAAATCCTAAGGGATATAAAGTTAGAAAAGAAACCTTTAAAATTTTCTGATGAACTCATTAATCAATTATCACACAGTTTTACTAACATAAAACTTCAAGAAAATAAAGATCAAAAAGTTGAAAAATCTATAAATGTTTTAGGCTCAACTTCTAAAAACTCTAATTCTGGCTCCGATTCGGAAGCCATAGATTCTGAAGAAAATTCTCAAGAGGAACGTCAAGATGATCAAAACCATCATGAATCCCTTCAACTCAATAAAATATTTAAAAGACAAAAACCAATTGTTACTACAGCTAAAACAAGAAATTATTATCCACGACCGACTCTAGTTGATCTTTAATTCGAAGAATAAGCTCATTTAAATGGTCTTAAATTTGAAAGCTCATCAATATATGAATGGAGAGTAGACAGATTATCTGAATATCAAATCATCCAAGTTTGCTAGCAAATAATGATATATGCTTCTACTATCATAGCTGCCGGTAATGATCACAAACATGCAGCAAATGCAGTTGTCCTTGGGTTTACTGGACAATTAAATGGTTGGTGGGAAAAATATTTATCAGATATTGAAAGACAAGCTATTCTAAATACCGTAAAGAGAGATCCATCTGGGAACCCTATCATTACCCCCCAAGGACAAATGATCTCTGATTCCGTTTATATGCTTATTAGCAATATAATTAAATATTTTGTTGGAAATTATATGAATGTAGAAGAAAAATTAAAAACTCAATTAATTAATTTATCATGTCAAACATTATCTGATTTTCGTTGGTATAAAGATGTTTTCTTATCAAAACTTTATACAATTGGTTCAAGCAATTCCGAATTCTGGAAAGAAAATTTTATATTAGGTCTTCCTAAACTTTTTGTAGAAAAGGTTAGAGAAGAATTAATATCCGAAAATTATGGAAATTTGAATTACGCTATGTATGCATATGGAGATATAATTCAAAAAATTAATAAAGTTGGATTTTCATTGTGTAATGAAATCAAACTCAAACGACAAATTGAAAATAAAAAAAGTATCAACAAATATGAACTTGGAGACTTTTGTTATCAATTTGGCATGGAGCCATTAATTAGTCATTCGAGCCAAAAGAAAAAGAATAATTTAAAAAGAAATTACCAACGAAGAAAATCTAAACAATTTGCAACACTACATTATTATAAGCCCTCACGAAGATATCATAAAAAATCCTTTCATCGCAATCCTTCTAAAGAAAAAAACAAATCTTTTATAAAAGAAAACCATCTTCTTCTTACCATAAACAAAAACAAAAAGAAATACAGTGCTATAAAAGCAAAGACAAAGGCCATATAGCCCCTGATTGCCCACAATTAAAGGTTAAAACCGAAAAGGAATTAAAAACTATTTTAAAGAGATCCTCAGTAACATCAGATACAGACAATTCTTCTGATACATGTCATTGCAAAATATTTGATAGTGAAATTCAGTATGAATCCGCTTCTTCTTCTTTATCCGTAAACATGCTCTATGCTCCTGAAGAATTGGTACTAGAAGTGTTTAAAGATCTTAAAGATGAAGAATTAAAAAATAAATATTTGAAAAAAATCCAGACTATAAATAAAGGCAATAAAAAAGGAAAAGCTACATACATACTTTACCTGAACAATTTAGTCTTAAAACTGTTTTAGACAGATAAAGAGAACAAAATGTTCCTCCTCACCTGACAATTCCAGACCTTCATAAAGAAATTAATAATCAAAGGCAAGAAATAAATTTCTTAAAACAAAACTTAATTGAACTTCAAGACCTCAAACAAAGAGTTGAGAATCTTGAATTTCACATACTAAAAACTTATCATGAAAATAATGGAAAAATTGAAAATAACGAAGACTATAATGACATTGAAAATCAAGAAAACTTTGATAACAGTTTAAAAATTTTCATAAATTCTTTATCCAAAAATCCATTTCAAAAATGGAAAACCCAAGTCACAATTCAGATCAAAAAAATTCTCTGTTAAGACCCTGTGCTTACTTGATAGTGGCGCAGATGTCAATGTCATATGGGAAGGATTAATCCCAAGAAAATATTATCAAAAAACAAAAAATAAACTCAATCTAGCTACGGCTAATAAAATACTCCTTATCAAATACAAATTAAATGATGTTTATATCTGTAAAAATGAAATACACATAAAGACAAATTTCTTTCTAGGAAAGGATTTAAACAATAATGTTATCCTTGGAAATCCTTTTCTACAAATGTTACAGCCTTTTCAAATTGATTCTACAGGCCTTAAAACTGTCATAAATAATAAAGAATTAATTTTTGAATTTGAATAATTAAATCCAGTCTCAAATAAAATCAATCATCCCTCTGATGACTTCATTTCAAATATTGCCATGCAATCCAGATTTCAGTTTTAAGTTCACATTCTTCTCCAGGGTTCCTTTGTCATTATGGCATCATGTTCTACCAAAAGCAAAGCCCCTCTTCTTGAATCCAGCTCTTCCTCCAGACCAATATCCCAACAAATGACCATTCCTTCTTTCAATCCAGGAGTATCCATCACCTCTCAAGAGCTTATCAATGCTTATTGGAGTGCTATCCTTTCCAATAAAAGAGAAAATACTAGAAAAACCTTATCCAAAATTGTAACCCATATCAAGGATTTAGAAACCCAAATTCTGATGTGTCATAACATCCATCAAAGAGCACTGTTATCTACTTATGCTGATGAAAAAACATCCAGAATCAACCTCCTGGAAAAGGTTAACACAACCCTTCCAGATGATCTTGCTACAAGGATAAGAGAAAAAACTCTTTCTTATCAGATCAAGGAGCGCTTAATGTTCAAAGCGCAATATATCAGTTGGGCAACTGGTTTTCCCAAGTTGTTCTAGCCATCACATGCAGTAGACATCTCTTATATCGAGCAAGGCCTAGTCCAAAGATTTTCTTTATCCAGAGATGATTTTGAATTAATACAGCAGCTCCCTCCAATTGTGCGCCATGCCCTTCGCAGTCTTGGAAACAAACAGCTTCTTATCACAATTTCATCAAGTTTGGGAGAAAGATCTGAAATACGGTTTTATCAGCCTTATCAATTATGGAGCATCATGCAGTTTGAAGAAGGAGATTTAATTTGCAGGAAATGCAGTTCTTCTTTACATGATCACGAACATCTTCTTTTTAATTATCCACCTCAATGGTATAAATCTCATGAAGTTGCTACAAGAGCATATAGCCTAGAACGTCTCCAGCAATATGATCCAGCCTTTGATTAGTATCAAAGATTTCTCAATCTAAGAGGACATCTTGAATTTACAAGCACATATCGATATGTTTGGTGTGATGGTCGGCGAGTAGTTTGCATTGCTGATGACCTTGCAGAACAAACTACAGTCATACAGCATCCTTCTAAATCTGGACATATTGAATTAAATCAAATCCTTATTGCCTATGAAGATATTCTTTTGACATTACTGAAAAGTCTCGTGAAGCATTAATCCAGTTATTCCATGGAGAAAAGCAAAATAATAACTGGATTGATGAAGATAAAGATGAAGATAAAGAGGATGAATAAATGAAAGAATCCGTGCCCGAATAAAGCTTCCGATATTGACACCTATTATCCAGTGAAATAATTGCTACACCCTTATCTTCCAGAAGAAAACCACGTAGTCACGGGTACACTTATCTAAATTTCCATCACCACCATTAACATAAAGGGTCTTTATCTAGAAAGTACAAAACAAGGACATCCCTATTCATGAAGATGAGAAGCTTACCACGGTTCAAAGGTTCTTTGAAAAAGAAAAAGTCAACAAATGCGGCTTGCTACTATGCATCAAAAAGGTTATCCAATAAAAACAAGTTTGGATCTCTACTGGTGATAACTTGTATATCCATACTAGTATGGAAACGTAACACGTATGCCGTCTTGACGATTCAATCCAGACACATGGAATCAAGCGACATGCGGTAGCTTACCAGCATACAGTAAATGAAATGTATACACTGACGAAATTATGTTGTAATGAAATGTAAATTCAGTTTGAATATACTATAAATAGACATGTCCAGCTGCTTGTCAAAGCAACAGTTGGAAACTAGTACAAAAATTCAGTCCATCCATCTCTTCCCATACACCCTCCACCCTTCCGTCCCATTTTGGTATCAGAGCCAAGTTGGCCCCCGGGAGTGTGTCATCAAGTCCACCTGTAGTCAGTTTTGATTATCAATAAAGTTGTTTTGTGAGTATTTCTTCACTTATTTTGGTTATGCTTTACTGTTGCTGTTTAAGGAATTGCTGATTCAGAAGTAAGAGAGTCAAAAGTCTTAATACTTAGTTGTGTGTTTGTTATTATTGAGAAATTTTAATCATATTCCACCCGGAGCGCAAAGGTAGCCATCGTTAACGCCGTTATTAAGCCGTGTGAAGGCGTTTTAAGGCGTGTTGTAGGTGTGTAAATCCTCAAAGCGTTAGATACTCGTGATGGATTTGGTTAAAATAACTCGGTAATACAAATTATGGCTAAGCTTATTAAGAAGCTTGTACTTTCTTCTTCCCAATCATCAAATTCCTTATCTTCCATGTCTATTAAAAATAGTGAAGAAATGAGCTATGATGATTTAGATCAAGTTATTTGTGACTGGACAATTCCAATAGTTCAAAAACATGAAGTTTATAAAATGGGAAGTTTTCAATTAAAATCAAGTTATAAAATAAAAACTATTGAATGAATTGAATCCATTACTAGCCATATTCAACATCTTTCTTTAATTAAGCCCCAAGAAATACAAGAATATGCTAAAACATATAATTATATCCATTTTGGCTTGGTGCAAGTTGCTCTAAAGCCTCTAACAAGACTTGGACTGAGAACAGAAGCTCTCTTGTATGTTCAAGATACAAGACATAAAAAATTCAGTGATTCATTAATAGGAATGGTTGAATCAAGTTTGGCTAATGGCCCTACTTTCTTCAACTGTTTTCCCAATTTCTCTGTTTCTCTTACAGATCCAGGTGCACATAAAGCCCTCACTTTAGCCATCCAGACAAAAGGTTTTGATGTGAATCCTCACAATCAAAATCTCGCCCTCGTTTATAGAGTTTATTATAAACTTATGAATTCAGTTGTTCCAGGCATAGCCTATTCAAATCAAGCAAAAGGTATGACTACCTTATTCCAAACCAATTTAAAAAATAAAGTTAGTATTCCCAAACTCATCCAATGGAATGATATTAATTTGTCCGGTAAATGGCTCTCAAAAAATGCTCAACCAGAAAAACCTAAAGAAAATCAAGACATTGAAAACATAATTGAACATGAAGATGGAAGCGTTGAAATAAATTTCCAAACAGATTTTCGAAATACAACTCTTACCGTTTATCAACCCTCTAAAAAGTCTTATTCTCATCCTCCTTCTGTTGTTGGAGCTTCCATATAGGAACCACCTCATATAAATTTAAGGCCTCCAGGACTTGTTTATCCTTCTTATCAAGCTTCTCCATCTCATACATACAATCCCTCAGAAGCTGATTTCAATATAAATGTTATTGAAAGTTTTGAAATTGATAAAGAAATGTTAAAAAAGAATTTAGCTACTCATCCTTTGAAAAAAGCTTTCTTTAAAAATATTTCTTCAGAACATAAAAACTTCTTAAAAGAAAAATGGTATAAATATATGTGTGATAATGAAAGAAACATTTATTTCTTTGATTGGCTTAAATTAGCCATGAAGAAAAGATATAATATTGAAGATTTATCTATAAATATGATAACAAAATTAAGTTCATCATGGATTATAGCTTCAACCAGTTCTTCTCCCCAAAGAACTGAAGAATCTATATATCCACCCCTACATCAAATTTTTTATAAAGACACCTCAGCCGTACCCATAAAAGATGTTGCAAAAATTCAAGGAGATAAAGGAAAATCTGACTTTGTTTACAAATCAGACTTATGTCATATTTTAGAACAAAATAATTATACAATTATCAACCTTCATACTATTGGTCAACAAACTAATAGAATTGAAGATAAAGTAGAAACTATTTTCAAAATCCATGAAGCATCCTATTCTCAAAAAGTAATTAAGACACAAACTTTAGGTTTTCAGGGTGAAATCCTAAGGGATATAAAGTTAGAAAAGAAACCTTTAAAATTTTCTGATGAACTCATTAATCAATTATCACACAGTTTTCTAACATAAAACTCCAAGAAAAAAAAGATCAAAAAGCTGAAAAATCTATAAATGTTTTAGGCTCAACTTCTAAAAATTCTAATTCTGGCTCTAATTCCGAAGCCATAGATTATGAAGAAAATTCTCAAGAAGAACATCAAGATGATCAAAACCATCAGGACTCTCTACAACTTAATAAAATATTTAAAAGACAAAAACCAATTGTTACTACAGCTAAAACAAGAAATTATTATCCATGACCAACTCCAGTTGATCTTCAATTCGAAGAACAAGCTACGTTAAATGGTCTTAAATTTAAAAGCTCATCAATATATGAATGGAGTGTTGACGGATTATCTGAATATCAAATCATCCAAGTATGCCAGCAAATGGTAATATATGCTTCTACTATCAAAGCTGCCGGTAATGATCACAAACATGCAGCAAATGCAATTGTCCTTGGATTTACTGGACAACTAAATGGTTGGTGGGAAAAATTTTTATCAGATATAGAAAGACAAGCTATTCTAAATGCCATAAAAAGAGATCCATCTGGGAACCCTATCATTATCCCTTAAGGACAAATGATCTCTGATTCCGTTTATATGCTTATTAGCAATATATTTAAACATTTTGTTGGAAATTACATGAATTTAGAGGAAAAATTAAAAACTCAATTAATTAATTTATCATGCCCAACATTATCTGATTTTCGTTGGTATAAAGATGTTTTCTTATCAAAACTTTATACAAATGATTCAAGCAATTCCGAATTCTGGAAAAAAGAATTTATATCAGGTCTTCCTAAACTTTTTGCAGAAAAGGTTAGAGAAGAATTAATATCCAAAAATTATGGAAATTTGAATTATGCTATGTATACATATGGAGATTTAATCCAAAAAATTAATAAAGTTGGATTTTCATTGTGTAATGAAATCAAACTCAAATGGCAAATTGAAAATTAAAAAAGTATCAGCAAATATGAACTTGGAGACTTTTGTTATGAATTTGGCATGGAGCCATTAATTAGTCCTTCGAGCCAAAAGAAAAAGAACAATTTAAAAAGAAATTCCAACAAAGAAAATCTAAACAATTTGCAACACCACGATATTATATGCCCTCACGAAGATATCATAAAAAATCCTTTCATTGCAACCCTTATAAAGAAACAAACAAATCTTTTATAAAAGAAAAACCATCTTCTTCTTACCATAAACAAAAACAAAAAGAAATATATTGCTATAATTACAAAGAAAAAGGCCATATAGCCCCTGATTGCCCACAATTAATGGTTAAAACTGAAAAGGAATTAAAAACTATTTTAAAGGGATCCTCAGTAACATGAGATACAGACAATTCTTCTGATACATGTCATTGCAAAATATTTGATAGTGAAATTAAGTATGAATCCACTTCTTCTTCTTTATCCGTAAACATGCTCTCTGCTCCTAAAGAATTGGCACTAGAAATGTTTAAAGATCTTAAAAATGAAGAATTAAAAAATAAATATTTCGAAAAATTCCATACTATAAATAAAGGCAATAAAAAAGGAAAAGCTACTATACATACTTTACCTGAACAATTTAGTATTAAAACTGTTTTAGACAGATAAAGAGAACAAAATGTTCCTCCTCACCTGATAATTCCAGACCTTCATAAAGAAATTAATAATCAAAGGCAAGAAATAAATTTCTTAAAACAAAACTTAATTGAACTTCAAGACCTCAAACAAAGAGTTGAGAATCTTGAATTTCACATACTAAGAACTTATCGAGAAAATAATGGAAAAATTGAAAATGATGAAGACTAGAATGACATTGAAAATTAAGAAAACTTTGATGACAGTTTAAATATTTTAATAAATTCTTTATCCAAAAATCCATTTCAAAAATGGAAAACCCAAGCCACAATTCAGATCAAAAAATTCTCTATTAAGACCTTGTGCTTACTTGATAGTGGCGCAGATGTCAATGTCATAAGGGAAGGATTAATCCCGAGAAAATAGTATCTAAAAACAAAAAATAAACTCAATCTAGCTACGGCTAATAAAAAAAACTCCTTGTCAAATACAAATTAAATGGTGTTTATGTCTGTAAAAACGAAATACACATAAAGACAAATTTCTTTCTAAGAGAGGATTTAAACAATGATGTTATGCTTGGAAATCCTTTTCTACAAATGCTACAGCCTTTTCAAATTGATTCTATAGGCCTTAAAACTGTCATAAATTATAAAGAATTAATTTTTGAATTTGAATAATTAAATCCAGTCTCAAATAAAATCAATCATCCCTCTGATGACTTCATTTCAAATATTGCCATGCAATCCAGATTTCAGTTTTAAGTTCACATTCTTCTCCAGGGTTCCTTTGTCATTATGGCATCATGTTCTACCAAAAGCAAAGCCCCTCTTCTTGAATCCAGCTCTTCCTCCAGACCAATATCCCAACAAATGACCATTCCTTCTTTCAATCCAGGAGTATCCATCACCTCTCAAGAGCTTATCAATGCTTATTGGAGTGCTATCCTTTCCAATAAAAGAGAAAATACTAGAAAAACCTTATCCAAAATTGTAACCCATATCAAGGATTTAGAAACCCAAATTCTGATGTGTCATAACATCCATCAAAGAGCACTGTTATCTACTTATGCTGATGAAAAAACATCCAGAATCAACCTCCTGGAAAAGGTTAACACAACCTTTCTAGATGATCTTGCTGCAAGGATAAGAGAAAAAACTCTTTCTTGTTAGATCAAGGAGCGCTTAATGTTCAAAGCGTAATATATCAGCTGGGCAACTGGTTTTCCCAAGTTGTTCCTGCCATCACATGCAGTAGACATCTCTTATATCGAGCAAGGCCTAGTCCAAAGATTTTCTTTATCCAGAGATGATTTTAAATTAATACAGCAGCTCCCTGCAATTGTGCGCTATGCCCTTCGCAGTCTTGGAGTCACAAACAGACAGCTTCTTATCACAATTTCATCAAGTTTGGGAGAAAGATCTGAAATATGGTTTTATCAGCCTTATCAATTATGGAGCATCATGTAGTTTGAAAAAGGAGATTTAATTTGCAAGAAATGCAGTTCTTCTTTACATGATCAAGAACATCTTCTTTTTAATTATCCACCTCAATGGTATGAATCTCATGAAGTTGCTACAAGGGAATACTTCTTAGAGCATCATCAGAATTATGATCCAGGCATTGATCGATATCAAAGATTTTTCAATTTAAGAGGACTTCTCGAATTTGCAAGCATATATAGATATGTTCGGTGTGACGGTCGGAGAGTAGTCTGTATTGCTGACGACCTTGCATAACAAACTACAGTTATACAGCATCCTTCTAAATCTAGACATAATGAATTAAATCAAATCTTCAATGCCTATGAAGATATTTCTTTTGACATTTCAGAAAAATCTCGTGAAGAATTAATCCAGTTATTTCATGGTGAAATACGAAATAATAACTGGCATGATGAAGCAAAAAATGATGCAGAGATGACAGCATCCTTGCAAGAATAAGCTTCCTTTCCTCCAGACATATGCAGTCCAATGCCACTCAATTTTCCACAAAGTATCTTGGTGCAATTATGAAGATCTCCAACAGTCATCCAGAAAAATAATTGTTCAATGCATCCTTATCAAGCAGGGACCCGTGCCCGAGAATAAGGCCACAAAAGTAACCACGTGTTGCCTCGAGACTTATCAGCACTTTTCATCCCGACTTAAAGCATCAAATATTCAAAAACAAGTACCCAAAAGCCAACAGAAGTGGCTAAAGCCAACATCAAAAGCTCCTTTTGTATAAACTAAAAAGTAAAAGCTGAAGAAAGTACAAGATATGGGACAATTATCAAGTATGAAGACAAAAATATTTCATCTCCAAGGCAAACACGTATACACGTGTCAAAAGCTTGTAAAGTTATACTTCAAGAGAGTGCCACATGCAGTACCATGGATATTCTACAGCAGAAAAGAAGAATCATGCAAGTAGCCCTACAGTATCGAACATTAAATTCAGCATGTGCATGAATAGCAAATGAAATGTAAATACAAATGCAACCCAAGTGAAATGAAATGTAAATTCAGTTTAGAGTCATTATAAATAGACACATCCGGCTATGTGTAAATCCAATAGTTGGAAACCAGTCCAAAAATTCAGTCCATCCATCTCTTCCCATACACCCTTCACCCTTCTGTCCCATTTTGGTATCAGAGCCAAGTTGGCCCCCAGGACTGTGTCATCAAGTCCTCTTGTAATCAGTCTTTATTGTTATCGATAAAGTTGCTTTGTGAGTATTACTTCACTTATTTTGGTTATGTTGTGTTTTACTGTTGTTGTTTAAGGAATTGCTGATTCAAAAGTAAGAGAGTCAAAAGTCTTAATACTTAGTTGTGTGTTTGTTATTATTGAGAAATTTTAATCATATTCCGCCCGGAGCACAGAGGTAGCCATTGTTAGCACCGTTGTTAAGCCATGTGAAGGCGTTTTAAGGCGTATTGTTGGTGTGTAAATCCTCAAAGCGTTAGATACTCGTGGTGGATTTGGTTAAAATAACTAGGTAATACAAATTATGGCTAAGCTTATTAAGAAGCTTGTACTTTCTTCTTCCTCATCATCAAATTCCTTATCTTCCATGTCTATTAAAAATAGTGAAGAAATTAGATATGAGGATTTAGATCAAGTTATTTGTGATTGGACAATTCCAACTGTTCAAAAACATGAAGTTTATAAAGTGGGAAGTTTTCAATTAAAATCAAGTTATAAAATAAAAACTATTGAATGAACTGAATCCATTACTAGCCATATTCAGCATCTTTCTTTAATTAAGCGCCAAGAAATACAAGAATATGCTAAAACATATAATTATATCCGTTTTGACTTGGTGCAAGTTGCTCTAAAGCCTCTAACAAGACTTAGACTGAGAACAGAAGCTCTCTTGTATGTTCAAGATACAAGACATAAAAAATTCAGTGATTCATTAATAGGAATGGTTGAATCAAGTTTGGCTAATGGCCCTACTTTCTTCAACTGTTTTCCCAATTTCTCTGTTTCTCTTACAGATCCACGTGCACATGAAGCCCTCACTTTATCCATCCAGACAAAAGGTTTTGATATGAATCCTCATAATCAAAATCTCGTGCTCGTTTATAGAGTTTATTATAAACTCATGAATTCTGTGGTCCCAGGCATAGCCTATTCAAATCAAGCAAAAGGTATGACTACCTTATTCCAAACCAATTTAAAAAATAAAGTTAATATTCCCAAACTCATACAGTGGAATGATATCAATTTATTAGGTAAATGGCTTTTAGAAAATGCTCAACTAGAAAAATCTAAAGAAAATCAAGACATAGAAACAATAATTGAACATGAAGATGGAAGTGTTGAAATAAATTTCCAAACAGATTTTTGAAATACAACTCCTACAGTTTATCAACCCTCTAAAAAGTCTTATTCTCATCCTCCTTCTGTTGTAGGCTTTTCCATACAGGAACCACCTCATATAGATTTGAGGCCTACAGGACTCGTTTATCCTTCTTATCAAGCTTTTCCATCCCATACATGAAATCCTTCAGAATCCGATTTCAATATAAATGCTCTTGAAAGTTTTGAAGTTGATAAAGAAATGTTAAAAAAGAATTTAGCCGCTCATCCTTTGACAAAATCGTTCTTTAAATATATTTCGCCAGAACATAAAGACTTCTTAAAAGAAAAATGGTACAAATATATGTATGATAATGAAAAAAACATTTATTTTTTGATTGGCTTAAATTAGCCATGAACAAAAGGTATAATATTGAAGATTTATCCACAAATATAATAACAAAATTAAGTTCATCATGGATTATAGCTTCAACCAGTTCTTCTCCCCTAAGAACTGAAGAATCTATACATCCTCCTCTACATCAAATCATTTATAAAGATACTTCAGCCGTACCCAAAAAAGATGTGGCAAAAATCCATGGAGGTAAAGGCAAATCTGACTTTGTTTACAAATCAGACTTATGTCATGTTTTAGAACAAAATAATTATACAAATATCAACCTTTATACGATTGGCCAACAAACCAATAGAATTGAAGATAAAGTAGAAACTATCTTTAAAATTCATGAAGCATCCTCTTCACAAAAAGTAATTAAGACACAAACTTTAGGCTTTCAAGGTGAAATCCTACGGGATATAAAGTTAGAAAAGAAACCTTTAAAATTTTCTGATGAACTCATTAATAAGTTATCTCATAGTTTTACTAACATAAAACTACAAGAAAATAAAGATCAAAAAGCTGAAAAATCTATAAATGTTTTAGGCTCAACTTCTAAAAATTCTAATTCTGGCTCCGACTCCGAAGCCAAAGATTCTGAGGAAAATTCTCAAGAGGAACATCAAGATGATCAAAACCATCAAGAATCTCTTCAACTCAATAAAATATTTAAAAGACAAAAACCAACTATTAATGTAGCTAAAACAAGAAATTATTATCCACGACTGACTCCAGTTGATCTTCAATTCAAAGAACAAACTACTTTAAATGGTCTTAAATTTGAAAGCTCACCAATATATAAATGGAGTGTAGACGGATTATCTGAATATCAAATCATCCAAGTATGCCAACAAATGATGATATATGCTTCTACTATCATAGCTGCCGGTAATGATCACAAACATGCAACAAATGCAGTTGTCCTTGGGTTTACTGGACAATTAAATGGTTGGTGGGAAAAATATTTATCAGATATAGAAAGATGAGCTATTCTAAATGCCGTAAAAAGAGATCCATCCGGGAACCCTATCATTACCTCCTAAGGACAAATTATCTCTGATTCCGTTTATATGCTTATTAGCAATATAATTAAACATTTTTTTGGAAATTATATGAATGTAGAAGAAAAATTAAAAACTCAATTAATTAATTTATCATGCCCAACATTATCTGATTTTCGTTGTTATAAAGATGTTTTCTTATCAAAACTTTATACAATTGATTCTAGCAATTCAGAATTCTGGAAAGAAAAATTTATATCAGGTCTTCCTGAACTTTTTGTAGAAAAGGTTAGAGAAGAATTAATATCCAAAAATTATGGAAATTTGAATTATGCTATGTATACATATGGAGATTTAATCCAAAAAATTTATAAATTTGGATTTTCATTGTGTAATGAAATCAAACTCAAACGGCAAATTGAAAATAAAAAAAGTATCAGCAAATATGAACTTGGAGACTTTTGTTATGAATTTGGCATGGAGCCATTAATTAGTCCTTCGAGCCAAAAGAAAGAGAACAATTTAAAAAGAAATTACCAATAAAGAAAATCTAAACAATTTGCAACACCATGATATTATATGCCCTCACGAAGATATCATAAAAAATCCTTTCATTGCAATCCTTATAAAGAAACAAACAAATCTTTTATAAAAGAAAAACCATTTTCTTCTTACCATAAACAAAAACAAAAAGAAATACAGTGCTATAATTACAAAGAGAAAGGCCATATAGCCCCTGATTGCCCACAATTAAAGGTTACAATCGAAAAGGAATTAAAAACTATTTTGAAAGGATCCTCAGTAACATCAGATACAGACAATTCTTCTGATACATGTCATTGCAAAATATTTGATAGTGAAATTTAGTATGAATCCACTTCTTCTTCTTTATCCGTAAACATGCTCTCTGCTCCTGAAGAATTGGTACTAGAAATGTTTAAAGATCTTAAAGATGAAGAATTAAAAAATAAATATTTCGAAAAAATCCAGACTATAAATAAAGGCAATAAAAAAGGAAAAGCTACTATACATTATGTACCTGAACAGTTTAGTATTAAAACTGTTCTAGACTGATTAAGAGAACAAAATGTTCCTCCTCACCTGACAATTCCAGACCTTCATAAAGAAATTAATAATCAAAGGCAAGAAATAAATTTCTTAAAACAAAACTTAATTGAACTTCAAGACCTCAAACAAAGAGTTGAGAATCTTGAATTTCACATACTAAAAACTTATCAAGAAAATAATGGAAAAATTGAAAATGACGAAGACTATAATGACATTGAAAATTAAGAAAACTTTGATGACAGTTTAAAAAATTTCATAAATTCTTTATCCAAAAATCCATTTCAAAAATGGAAAACCCAAGTCACAATTCAGATTAAAAAATTCTCTATTAAGACCCTGTGCTTACTTGATAGTGGCGCTGATGTCAATGTCATATGGGAAGGATTAATCCCGAGAAAATATTATCTAAAAACAAAAAATAAACTCAATCTAGCTACGGCTAATAAAAAACTCCTTATCAAATATAAATTAAATGATGTTTATGTCTGTAAAAACGAAATACACATAAAGACAAATTTCTTTATAGGAAAGGATTTAAACAATGATGTCATCCTTGGAAATCCTTTTCTACAAATGTTACAGCCTTTTCAAATTGATTTTACAGGCCTTAAAACTGTCATAAATAATAAAGAATTAATTTTTGAATTTGAATAATTAAATCCAGTCTCAAATAAAATCAATCATCCCTCTGATGACTTCATTTCAAATATTGCCATGTAATCCAGATTTCAATTTTAAGTTCACATTCTTCTCCAGGGTTCCTTTGTCATTATGGCATCAAGTTCTAGCAGAAGCAGAGCCCCTTTTCTTGAATCCAGCTCTTCCTCCAGACCAACATCCCAACAAATGACCATTTCTTTTTTCAATGCAAGAGTATCCATCACCTCTCAAGAACTTATCAATGCTCAATGGGGTGTTATCCTTTCCAATAAAAGAAAAAATACTAGAAAAACCTTATCCAAAATTGTAACCTATATCAAGGATTTAGAAACCCAAATTCTGATGTGTCATAACACCCATCAAAGAGCACTGTTATCTACTTATCCTGATGAAAAAACATCCAGAATCAACCTCCTGGAAAAGGTTAACACAACCCTTCCAGATGATCTTGTTGCAAGGATAAGAGAAAAAACTCTTTCTTGTCAGATCAAGGAGTGCTTAATGTTCAAAGTGCAATATATCAGCTGGGCAACTGGTTTTCCCAAGTTGTTCCTGCCATCACGTGCAGTAGACATCTCTTATATCGAGCAAGGCCTAGTCCAAAGATTTTCTTTATCCAAAGATGATTTTGAATTAATACAGCAGCTCCCTGCAATTGTGCGCCATGCCCTTCGCAGTCTTGGAGTCACAAACAGACAGCTTTTTTTCACAATTTCATCAAGTTTGGGGGAAAGATCTGAAATACGGTTTTATCAGCCTTATCAATTTTGGAGCATCATGCAGTTTGAAGAAGGAGATTTAATTTGCAAGAAATGCAGTTATTCTTTACATGATCACGAACATCTTCTTTTTAATTATCCACCTCAATGGTTTGAATCTCATGAAGTTGCTACAAGGGAATATAGCTTAGAACGTCTCCAGTATTATGATCCAGCCTCTGATCAATATCAAAGATTTCTCAATTTAAGAGGACATCTCGAATTTGCAAGCACATATAGATATGTTTGGTGTGACGGTCGGCGAGTAGTTTGTATTGCTGACGACCTTGCAGAACAAACTACAGTTATACAACCTCCTTCTAAATCTGGACATCATGCATTAAATCAAATCCTCAATGCCTATGAAGATATTTCTTTTGACATTTCAGAAAAATCTCGTGAAGAATTAATCCAGTTATTTCATGGTGAAATACGAAATAATAACTGGAATGATGAAGCAGAAAATACTGTAGAGATGACAGCATCCTTGCAATAATAAAGCTTCCTTTGCTCCAGACGTATGTAATTCAATGCCACTCAATTTTCCACAAAGTATCTTGATGCACTTATGCAGATCTCCAACGGTCATCCAGAAGAATACGTGTTAAATGCATCCCAATCAAGCAAAGTTCCCGTACCCGCGACCACGGCCACGTGATACCGGCAAAAGCAACCACGTGTTGCTTTGGGACTTATCGGCACTTTTCATCCGGACTGCATCAAGCCTCTTTGAATTAAAAATTCAAGAAACAAGTACAACAAAGTCAAAGAAAACGGCTAAAGCTAAAACTTATCACATATAAAAATTCTTTGCATTAAATAATGAGCAAAAGTCAAAGCCTACACCTAGGCTATCCTACATAAAGCATTTAGATCACCTTTTTTACCGGGATTTGTAAAGCACATACTCCAGCGACACGTATGCCGCATGCTTCAATACAGTGAAACTTTTGTCAGACAGATCAAATCCAGTGCCAGCACCACCTGCAGCATTTACGGATATACAGCAAATGAAATGAAAATCTAGATGACAGACACTTGTAATGAAATGTAAATTCAGTTTGTAATTACTATAAATAGGCATATGCAGCCTCTTGCACAGGCAACAGTTGGAAACCAGTCTAAAAATTCAGTCCATCCATCTCTTCCCATACACCCTCCACCCTTCCATCCCATTTTCAAAGAAATAAATGTTTCTTTCATTATCATAGATATCTTTGTACCATTTTTCTTTTAAGAAGTCTTTATGTTCTGGTGAAATATATTTAAAGAACGATTTTGTCAAAGGATGAGCGGCTAAATTCTTTTTTAACATTTCTTTATCAAGTTCAAAACTTTCAAGAACATTTATATTGAAATCGGATTCTGAAGGATTGTATGTATGGGATGGAGAAGCTTGATAAGAAGGATAAACGAGTCCTGTAGGCCTCAAATCTATATGAGGTGGTTCCTGTATGGAAGAGCCTACAACAGAAGGAGGATGAGAATAAGACTTTTTACAGGGTTGATAAACTGTAGGAGTTGTATTTCGAAAATCTGTTTGGAAATTTATTTCAACACTTCCATCTTCATGTTCAATTATTGTTTTTATGTCTTGATTTTCTTTAGATTTTTCTGGTTGAGCATTTTCTAAAAGCGATTTACCTGAAAAATTGATATATTCCACTGTATGAGTTTGGGAATATTAACTTTATTTTTTAAATTGGTTTGGAATAAGTAATCATACCTTTAGCTTGATTTGAATAGGCTATGCCTTGGACCACTGAATTCATGAGTTTATAATAAACTTTATAAACGAGGGTGAGATTTTGATTATGAGGATTCATATCAAAACCTTTTGTCTGGATGGCTAAAGTGAGGGCTTCATGTGTACCTGGATCTGTAAGAGAAATAGAGAAATTGGGAAAACAGTTGAAGAAAGTAGGGCCATTAGCCAAACTTGATTCAACCATTCCTATTAATGAATCATTGAATTTTTTATGTCTTGTATCTTGAACATACATGAGAGCTTCTGTTCTCAGTCCAAGTCTTGTTAGAGGCTTTAGAGCAACTTGCACCAAGCCAAAATGGATATAATTATATGTTTTAGCATATTTTTGTATTTCTTGGGGCTTAATTAAAGAAAAATGCTGAATATTGCTAGTAATGGATTCAGTTCGTTCAATAGTTTTTATTTTATAACTTGATTTTAATTGAAAACTTCCCAGTTTATAAACTTCATGTTTTTGAACAGTTTGAATTGTCCAGTCACAAATAACTTGATCTAAATCATCATAGCTAATTTCTTCACTATTTTTAATAGACATGGTAGATAAGGAATTTGATGATGAGGAAGAAGAAAGTACAAGCTTCTTAATAAGCTTAGCCATAATTTGTATTACCGAGTTATTTTAACTAAATCCACCACGAGTATCTAACGCTTTGAGGATTTACACACCAACAACACGCCTGAAAATGCCTTCACACGGCTTAACAATGTTGATAAGAATGGCTACCTCTGCACTCCGGGCGGAATATGATTAAAATTTCTCAATAATAACAAACACACAACTAAGTATTAAGACTTTTGACTCTCTTACTTCTGAATCAGCAATTCCTTAAACAACAACAGTAAAACACAACATAACAAAAATAAGTGAAGAAATAGTCACAAAGCAACTTTATTGATAATCAAAACTGATTACAAGTGGACTTGATGACACACTCTCGGGGGCCAACTTGGCTCTGATACCAAAATGGGACGGAAGGGTGGAGGATGTATGGGAAAAGATGGATGGACTGAATTTTTGGATAGGACTGGTTTCCAATTGTTGCCTTGACAAGCAGCTGGACATGTCTATTTATAGTATGTTCAAACTGAATTTACATTTCATTATAACATAATTTCGTCTGTGTATATATTTCATTTACTGTATGCTGGTAAGCTGCTGCATGTGGTATTATTGCTGGATTCCAGGTGTCTGGATTGAATCGTCAAAACGGCATACGTGTTACGTTTCCGTACTGGTTTGGATATACATTGTAGCACCAGTAGAGATCCAAACTTGTTTTTATTGGATAACCTTTTTGATGCATGGCAGCAAGCCACGTTTGTTGACCTTTTCTTTTTCAAAGAACGTTTGAACCGTGGTAAGCTTCTCTTCCTCATGAATAGGGATGTCCTTATTTCATACTTTCTAGATAAAGATGCTTTATGGCAATGGTGGTGATGGAAATTTAGATAAGTGCACCACGTGACTACGTGGCCTTCTTCTGGAAGCTTTGTGATAAGGATGCAGTAATTATTTCACTGGATAACAGGTGTCAATATCGGAAGCTTTATTCGGGCACGGATTCTTTCATTTATTCATCCTCTTTATCTTCATCTTCATCTTCATCAGTCCAGTTATTATTTTGCATTTCTCCATGAAATAACTGGATTAATTCTTCACGAGATTTTTCAGAAATGTCAAAAGAAATATCTTCATAGGCATTGAGGATTTGATTTAATTCATTATGTCAAGATTTAGAAGGATGCTGTATGACTATAGTTTGTTTTGCAAGGTCGTCAGCAATGCAAACTACTCACCGACCATCATTCCAAACATATCGATATGTGCTTGCAAATTCAAGATGTCCTCTTAGATTGAGAAATCTTTGATACTGACCAAAGGCTGGACAATATTGCTGAAGACGTTCTAGGCTATATGCTCTTGTATTAAGTTCATGAGATTCATACCATTGAGGTGGATAATTAAAAAGAAGATGTTCGTGATCATGTAAAGAAGAACTGCATTTCTTGCAAATTAAATCTCCTTCTTCAAACTGCATGATGCTCCATAATTGATAAGGGTGATAAAATCGTATTTCAGATCTTTCTCCCAAACTTGATGAAATTGTGATAAGAAGCTGTCTGTTTGTGACTCTAAAACTGGGAGGGACATGGCGCACAATTACAGGGAGCTGCTGTATTAATTCAAAATCATCTATGGATAAAGAAAATCTTTGGACTAGGCCTTGCTCGATATAAGAGATGTCCACTGCATGTGATGGCAAGTACAACTTGGGAAAACCAGTTGCCCAGCTGATATATTGCACTTTGAATAGTAAGCGCCCCTTGATCTGACTAGAAAGAGTTTTTTCTCTTATCCTTGCAGCAAGATCATCTGGAAGGGTTGTGTTAACCTTTTCCAGGAGGTTGATTCTGGATGTTTTTTCATCAGCATAAGTAAATAACAGTGCTCTTTGATGGATGTTATGACACATTAGAATTTGGGTTTCTAAATCCTTGATATGGGTTACAATTTTGGATAAGGCTTTTCTAGTATTTTTTCTTTTATTGGAAAGGATAGCACTCCAATGAGCATTGATAAGCTCCTGAGAGGTGATAGATACTCCTGGATTGAAAAAAGGAATGGTCATTTGTTGGGATGTTGGTCTGGAGGAAGAGCTGGATTCAAGAAGAGGGGCTTTGCTTTTGCTAGAACTTGATGCCATAATGACAAAGGAACCCTGGAGAAGAATGTGAACTTAAAATTGAAATCTGGATTACATGGCAATATTTGAAATGAAGTCATCAGAGGGATGATTGATTTTATTTGAGACTGGATTTAATTATTCAAATTCAAAAATTAATTCTTTATTATTTATGACAGTTTTAAGGCCTGTTGAATCAATTTGAAAAGGCTGTAACATTTGTAGAAAAGGATTTCCAAGGATAACATCATTGTTTAAATCCTTTCCTAGAAAGAAATTTTTCTTTATGTGTATTTCATTTTTACAGACATAAACATATTTAATTTGTATTTGATAAGGAGTTTTTTATTAGCCGTAGTTAGATTGAATTTATTTTTTGTTTTTAGATAATATTTTCTCGGGATTAATCCTTCCCTTTTGACATTGACATCTGCGCCACTATCATGTAAGCACATGGTCTTAATAGAGAATTTTTTTATTTGAATTGTGACTTGGGTTTTCCATTTTTGAAATGGATTTCTGGATAAAGAATTTATGTAAATTTTTAAACTGTCATCAAAGTTTTCTTGATTTTCAATGTCATTATAGTCTTCGTCATTTTCAATTTTTCCATTATTTTCTTGATAAGTTTTTAGTATGTGAAATTCAAGATTCTCAACTCTTTGTTTGAGGTCTTGAAGTTCAATTAAGTTTTGTTTGAAGAAATTTATTTCCTGCCTTTGATTATTAATTTCTTTATGAAGGTCTGGAACTGTCAGGTGAGGAGGAACATTTTGTTCTTTTAATCTGTCTAGAACAGTTTTAATACTAAATTGTTCAGGTAAAGTATGTATTGTAGCTTTTCCTTTTTTATTGCCTTTATTTATAGTCTAGATTTTTTTCAAAATATTTAGTTTTTAATTCTTCATCTTTAAGATCTTTAAACATTTCTAGCACCAATTCTTCTGAGGCAGAGAGCATATTTAAGGATAAAGAAGAAGAGGCAGATTCATACTGAATTTCACTATCACATATTTTGCAATGACATGTATCAGAAGAATTGTCTATATCTGATGTTAGAGAGGATCCTTTTAAAATAGTTTTTAAATTTTTTTCGGTTTTAACCTTTAATTGTGGGCAATCAGGGGCTATATGGCCTTTTTCTTTGCAATTATAACACTGTATTTCTTTTTGTTTTTGTTTATGGTAGGAAGAAGATGGTTTTTCTTTTGTAAAAGATTTGTTTGTCTCATTATTAGGATTGCGATGAAAGGATTTTTTATGATAGCTTCGTGAGGGCATATAATATCGTGGTGTTGCAAATTATTTAGATTTTCTTTGCTGGTAATTTCTTTTTAAATTGTTCTTTTTCTTTTTGCTCGAAGGACTAATTAATGGCTTCATGCCAAATTGATAACAGAAATCACCAAGTTCAAATTTACTGATTCTTTTTTGATTTCCAGTTGCCATTTGAGTTTGATTTCATTACACAATGAAAATCCAACTTCATTAATTTTTTGGATTAAATCTCCATATGTATACATAGCATAATTCAAAATTCCATAATTTTCGGATATTAACTCTTCTCCAACCTTTTCTGCGAAATGTTTAGGAAGACTTGATATAAATTTTTCTTTCCAGAATTCTGAATTGCTTGAATCAATTGTTTAAAGTTTTGATAAGAAAACATCTTTATACCAACGAAAATCAGATAATGTTGGGCATGATAAATTAATTAATTGACTTTTTAATTTTTCTTCTACATTCATATCATTTCCAACAAAATGTTTAATTATATTGCTAATAAGCATATAAACGGAATCAGGGATCATTTGTCCTTGATGGGTAATGATAGGATTTCCGGATGGATCTCTTTTTACTGCATTTAGAATAGCTCGTCTTTCTATATTTGATAAATATTTTTCCCACCAGCCATTTAATTGTCCAATAAATCCAAGGACAACTGCATTTGCTGCATGTTTGTGATTATTACTGGCAGCTATGATAGTAGAAGCATATATCATCATTCGCTGGCATACTTGGATGATTTGATATTTAGATAATCCGTCTACACTCCATTCATAGATTGATGAACTTTCAAATTTAAGACCATTTAAAGTAGCTTGTTCTTTAAAATGAAGATCAACTGGAGTTGGTCGTGGATAATAATTTTTTGTTTTAGCTATAGTAACAATTGGTTTTTGTCTTTTAAATATTTTAATGAGTTAAAGAGATTCTTGATGGTTTTGATCATCTTGATGTTCCTCTTGAGAATTTTCTTCAGAATCTATGGCTTCGGAATCGGAGCCAGAATTAGAGTTTTTAGAAGTTGAGCCTAAAACATTTATAGATTTTTCCACTTTTTGATCTTTATTTTCTTGAAGTTTTATGTTAGTAAAACTGTGTGATAGTTGATTAATGAGTTCATCAGAAAATTTTAAAGGTTTCTTTTATAACTTTATATCCCTTTGGATTTCACCTTGAAAACCTAAAGTTTGTGTCTTAATTACTTTTTGAGAAGAGGATGCTTCATGGATTTTGAAAATAGTTTCTACTTTATCTTCAATTCTATTAGTTTGTTGGCCAATAGTATGAAGGTTGATATTTGTATAATTATTTTGTTCTAAAATATGACATAAGTCTGATTTGTAAACAAAGTCAGATTTTCCTTTATCTCCTTGGATTTTTGCAACATCTTTTATGGGTACGGCTGAGGTGTCTTTATAAATGATTTGATGTAGGGGTGGATGTATAGATTCTTCAGTTCTTTGGGGAGAAGAACTGGTTGAAGCTATAATCCATGATGAACTTAATTTGGTTATCATATTTATGGATAAATCTTCAATATTATATCTTTTCTTCATGACTAATTTAAGTTAATCAAAGAAATAAATGTTTCTTTCATTATCATACATATATTTGTACCATTTTTCTTTTAAGAAGGCTTTATGCTTAGAAGAAATATGTTTAAAGAAACATTTTGTCAAAGGATGAGCGGCTAAATTCTTTTTAAACATTTCTTTATCTACTTCAAAACTTTCGAGAACATTTATGGTAAAATCGTGTTCTGAAGGATTATATGTATGAGATGGGGAAGCTTGAAAGGAAGGATAAACAAGTCCTGTAGGCCTCAAATTTATATGAGGTGGTTCCTGTATAGCTTTTATTTTATAACTTGATTTTAATTGAAAACTTCCCATTTTTAAGCTTCATGTTTTTGAACAATTGGATTTGTCCAGTCACAAATAACTTGATCTAAATCATCATAGCTAATTTCTTCATTATTTTTAATAGACATGGAAGATAAGGAATTTGATGATGATGAAGAAGAAAGTACAAGCTTCTTAATAAGCTTAGCCATAGTTTGTATTACCAAGTTATTTTAACCAAATCCACCACGAGTATCTAACGCTTTGAGGATTTACACACCAACAACACGCCTTAAAACGCCTTCACACGGCTTAACAACGGCGATAACAATGGCTACCTCTGCGCTCCGGGCGGAATATGATTAAAATTTCTCAATAATAACAAACACACAACTAAGTATTAAGACTTTTGACTCTCTTACTTCTAAATCAGGAATTCCTTAAACAACAACAACAAAAGATAACATAGCAAAAATAAGTGAAGAAATACTCACAAAGCAAAAATTACAAATGGACTTGATGACACACACCCGGGGGCCAACTTGTCTCTGATACCAAAATGGGACGGAAGGGTGGAGGGTGTATGGGAAGAGATGGATGGACTGAATTTTTGGACTGGTTTCCAACTGTTGCCTGAGCAAGAGGCTGCATAGGCCTATTTATAGTAATTACAAACTGAATTTACATTTCATTACAAGTATCTGTCATTTGGATTTTCATTTCATTTGCTGTATATCCGTAAATGCTGCAGGTGGTGATGGCACTGGATTTGATCTGTCTGACAAAAGTTTCATTGTATTGAAGCATGCGGCGTACGTGTCGCTGGAGTATGTCCTTTACAAATCCCGGTAAAAGAGGTGATCTAAATGCTTTATGTAGGATAGCCTAGGTGTAGGCTTTGACTTTTGCTCATTATTTAATGCAAAGAATTTTTATATGTGATAAGCTTTAGCTTTAGCTGTTTTCTTTGACTTTGTTGTACTTGTTTCTTGAATTTTTAATTCAAAGAGGCTTGATGTAGTCCGGATGAAAAGTGCCGATAAGTCCCAAAGCAACACGTGGTTGCTTTTGCCGATATCACGTGGCCGTGGTCGCGGGTACGGGAACTTTGCTTGATAGGGATGCATTTAACACGTATTCTTCTGGATGACTGTCGGAGATCTGCATAAGTGCATCAAGATACTTTGTGGAAAATTGAGTGGCGTTGAATTGCATACGTCTGGAGGAAAGGAAGCTTTATTCTTGCAAGGATGCTGTCATCTCTGCAGTATTTTTTGCTTCATCATTCCAGTTATTGTTTCATATTTCACCATGAAATAATTAGATTAATTCTTCAGAGATTTTTCTGAAATGTTAAAAGAAATATCTTCATAGGCATTGAGGATTTGATTTAATGCATGATGGCCAGATTTAGAAGGAGGCTGTATAACTGTAGTTTGTTCTGCAAGGTCGTCAGCAATACAGACTACTCGCCGACCGTCACACCAAACATATCTATATGTGCTTGCAAATTCGAGATGTCCTCTTAAATTGAGAAATCTTTGATATTGATCAGAGGCTGGATCATAATGCTGGAGACGTTCTAAGCTATATTCCCTTGTAGCAACTTCATGAGATTCATACCACTGCAGTGGATAATTAAACAGGAGATGTCCGTAATCATTTAAAGAAGGAATGAATTTTTTGCAAATTAAATCTCCTTCTGCAAAATACATGATGCTCCATAATTGATAAGGCTGATAAAACCGTATTTCAGATCTTTCTCCCAACCTTGATGAAATTGTGATAAGAAGCTGCCTGTTTGTGACTCCAAGGCTGCGAAGGGCGTGGCGCACAATTGCAGGGAGCTGCTGTATTAATTCAAAATCATCTCTGGATAAAGAAAATCTTTGGACTAGGCCTTGCTCGATATAAGAGATGTCTACTGCATGTGATGGCAGGAACAACTTGGCAAAACCAGTTGCCCAGCTGATAAATTGAGCTTTGAGCATTAAGCGCTCCTTCATTTGACAAGAAAGAGTTTTTTCTCTTATTCTTGCAGCAATATCATCTAGAAAGGTTTTGTTAACCTTTTCCAGGAGGTTGATTTTGGATGTTTTTTCATCAGCATAAGTAGATAACAGTGCTCTTTGATGGATGTTATGACACATCAGAATTTGGGTTTCTAAATCCTTGGTATGGGTTACAATTTTGGATAAGGCTTTTCTAGTATTTTTTTTCTTTTATTGGAAAGGATAGCACTCCAATAAGCATTGATAAGCTCTTGAGAGGTGATGGATACTCCTGGATTGAAAAAAAGGAATGGTCATTTGTTGGGATGTTGGTCTGGAGGAAGAGCTAGATTCAAGAAGAGGGGCTTTGCTTTTGCTAGAACTTGATGCCATAATGACAAAGGAACCCTGGAGAAGAATGTGAACTTAAAACTGAAATCTGGATTACATGGCAATATTTGAAATGAAGTCATCAGAGGGATGATTGATTTTATTTGAGACTGGATTTAATTATTCAAATTCAAAAATTAATTCTTTATTATTTATGACAGTTTTAAGGCCTGTTGAATCAATTTGAAAAGGCTGTAACATTTGTAGAAAAGGATTTCCAAGGATAACATCATTGTTTAAATCCTTTCCTAGAAAGAAATTTTTCTTTATGTGTATTTCATTTTTACAGACATAAACATCATTTAATTTGTATTTGATAAGGAGTTTTTTATTAGCCGTAGTTAGATTGAATTTATTTTTTGTTTTTAGATAATACTTTCTCGGGATTAATCCTTCCCTTTTGACATTGACATCTGCGCCACTATCATGTAAGCACAGGGTCTTAATAGAGAATTTTTTAATCTGAATTGTGACTTGGGTTTTCCATTTTTGAAATGGATTTCTGGATAAAGAATTTATGAAATTTTTTAAGTTGTCATCAATGTTTTCTTGATTTTCAATGTCATTATAGTCTTCTTGATTTTCAATTTTATCATGATTTTCTTGATAAGTTTTTAGTATGTGAAATTCAAGATTCTCAACTCGTTGTTTAAGGTCTTGAAGTTCAATTAAGTTTTGTTTTAAGAAATTTATTTCTTGCGTTTGATTATTAATTTCTTTATGAAGGTCTGGAATTGACAAGTGAGGAGGAACATTTTGCTCTCTTAATCTATCTAAGACAGTTTTAATGCTAAATTGTTCAGGTAAAGTATTTATGTCAGTAGCTTTTCCTTTTTTATTGCCTTTATTTATTGTCTGTATTTTTTCAAAGTATTTATTTTTTTAATTCTTCATCTTTATGATCTTTAAACATTTCTAGCACCAATTCTTCAGGGGCAGAGAGCATGTTTAAGGATAAAGAAGAAGAAGCAGATTCATACTGAATTTCACTATCAAATATTTCGCAATGACATGTATCAGAAAAATGAGAAAGAATTGTCTGTATCAGATGTTTCTGAGGGTCCTTTTAAAATAGTTTTGAGTTCTTTTTCTGTTTTAACTTTTAGTTTTGGGCAATCAGGGTCTATATGGCCTTTTTCTTTGCAATTAAAGCACTGTATTTCTTTTTGTTTTTGTTTAGGGTCGGAAGAAGGTGAAGTTCCTTTCGTATAAAATTTGTTTGATTCTTTATAAGGATTTCGATGAAAGGATTTTTTATGATATCTTCTTGAGGGCATTTAATATCGCGGTGTTGAAAATTGTTTAGATTTTCTTTTTTGATAATTTCTATTTAAATTTTGCTTTTTCTTTTGGCTTGAAGGACTAATTGATGTTTCCATGCCAAATTGATAACAGAAATCACCAAGTTCATATTTACTGATTCTTTTTTGATTTTCAATGCTCAGAAGAAATATGTTTAAAGAACGATTTTGTCAAAGGGTGGGCGGCTAAATTCTTTTTTAACATTTCTTTATCAACTTCAAAGCTTTCAAGAACATTTATATTGAAATCGGATTCTAAAGGATTGTATGCATGGGATGGAGAAGCTTGATAAGAAGGATAAACGAGGCCTGTAGGCCTCAAATCTATGTGAGGTGGTTCCTATATGAAAGAGCCTACAACAGAAGGAGGATGAGAATAAGACTTTTTAGAAGGTTGATAAACTATAGGAGTTGTATCTCGAAAATCTATTTGGAAATTTATTTCAACACTTCCATCTTCATGTTCAATTATTGTTTCTATGTCTTGATTTTCTTTAGATTTTTTTAGTTGAGCAATTTCTAAAAGCCATTTACCTGATAAATTGATATCATTCCACTGTATGAGTTTGGGAATATTAACTTTATTTTTTAAATTGGATTGGAATAAGGTAGTCATAGCTTTAGCTTGATTTGAATAGGCTATGCCTGGGACCACTGAATTCATGAGTTTATAATAAACTCTATAAACGAGGGCAAGATTTTGATTATGAGGATTCATATCAAAACCTTTTGTCTGGATGGCTAAAGTGAGGGCTTCATGTGCACCTAGATCTGTAAGAGAAACAGAGAAATTGGGAAAACAGTTGAAGAAAGTAGGGCCATTAGCCAAACTTGATTCAACCATTCCTATTAATGAATCACTGAATTTTTTATGTCTTGTATCTTGGACATAGATGTGAGCTTCTATTCTAAGTCCAAGTCTTATTAAAGGCTTTAAAGCAACTTGCACAAAGCCAAAATGGATATAATTATATGTTTTAGCATATTCTTTTATTTCATGGGGCTTAATTAAAGAAAGATGCTGAATATTACTAGTAATGGATTCGGTTCGTTCAATATTTTTTATTTTATAACTTGATTTTAATTGAAAACTTCCCATTTTATAAACTTCATGTTTTTGAACAGTTGGAATTATCCAGTCACAAATAACTTGATCTAAATCATCATAGCAAATTTCTTCACTATTTTTAATAGACAAGGAAGATAAGGAATTTGATGATGAGGAAGAAGAAAGTACAAGCTTCTTGATAAGCTTAGCCATAATTTGTATTACCGAGTTATTTTAACCAAATCCACCACGAGTATCTAACGCTTTGAGGATTTACACACCAAGAACACACCTTAAAATGCCTTCACATGGCTTAGCAACGGCGATAACAATTGCTACCTCTGCGCTTCGGGCGGAATATGAATAAAATTTCTCAATAATAACAAACACACAGCTAAGTATTAAGACTTTTGACTCTCTTACTTCTGAATCAGCAATTCCTTAAACAACAACAGTAAAACACAACATTACAAAAATAAGTGAAGAAATACTCACAAAGCAGCTTTATTGATAATAATAAAGATTGATTACAAGTGGACTTGATGACACACTCCCGGGGGCCAACTTGGCTCTGATACCAAAATGGGACAGAAGGGTGGAGGGTGTATGGGAAGAGATGGATGGACTGAATTTTTGGACGGGTTTCCAACTGTTGCCTCTGTAAGAGGCTGCATAGGCCTATTTATAGTAATTACAAACTGAATTTACATTTCATTACAAGTGTCTGTCATCTGGATTTTCATTTCATTTGTTGTATATCCGTAAATGCTGCAGGTGGTGCTGGCACTAGATTTGATCTGTCTGACAAAAGTTTCATTATATTGAAGCATGAGGCATACCTGTTGCTGGAGTATGTGCTTTACAAATCTTGGTAAAAGAGGTGATCTAAATGCTTTATGTAGGATAGCCTAAGTGTAGGCTTTGACTTTTGCTCATTATTTAATGCAAAGAATTTTTATATGTGATAAGCTTTAGCTTTAGCCGTTTCTTTGACTTTGTTGTACTTGTTTCTTGAATTTTTAATTCAAAGAGGGCTGATGCAGCCCGGATGAAAAGTGCCGATAAGTCCCAAAGCAACATGTGGTTGCTTTTGCTGGGATCACGTGGCTGTGGTCGCGGGTACGGGAACTTTGCTTGATAGGGATGCATTTAACACGTATTCTTCTCGATGACTGTTGGAGATCTGCATAAGTACATCAAGATACTTTGTGGAAAATTGAGTGTCATTGAATTGCATACGTCTGGAGGAAAGGAAGCTTTATTCTTGCAATGATGCTGTCATCTTTGCAGTATTTTCTGCTTCATCATTCCAGTTATTATTTCGTATTTCACCATGAAATAACTGGATTAATTCTTCACGAGATTTTTTGGAAATGCCAAAAGAAATATCTTCATAGGCATTGAGGATTTGATTTAATGCATGATGTCCAGATTTAGAAGGAGGCTATATAACTGTAGTTTGTTCTGCAAGGTCGTCAGCAATACAGACTACTCGCCGATCGTCACACCAAACATATCGATATGTGCTTGCAAATTCGAGATGTCCTCTTAAATTGAGAAATCTTTGATATTGATCAGAGGCTGGATCATAATGCGGGAGACGTTCTAAGCTATATTCCCTTGTAGCAACTTCATGAGATTCATACCACTGCGGTGGATAATTAAACAGGAGATGTTCGTAATCATTTAAAGAAGGAATGAATTTTTTGCAAATTAAATCTCCTTCTTCAAAATTCATGATGCTCCATAATTGATAAGGCTGATAAAACCGTATTTCAGATCTTTCTCCCAAACTTGATGAAATTGTGATAAGAAGCTGTCTGTTTGTGACTCCAAGACTGCGAAGGGCATGGCGCACAATTGCAGGGAGCTGCTGTATTAATTCAAAATCATCTCTGGATAAAGAAAATCTTTGGACTAGGCCTTGCTCGATATAAGGGATGTCTACTGTATGTGATGGCAGGAACAACTTGGGAAAACCAGTTGCCCAGCTGATAAATTGAGCTTTGAGCATTAAGCGCTCTTTTATCTGACAAGAAAGAGTTTTTTCTCTTATTCTTGCAGCAATATCATCTGGAAGGGTTGTGTTAACCTTTTCCAGGAGGTTGACTCTGGATGTTTTTTCATCAGCATTAGTAGATAACAGTGCTCTTTGATGGAGGTTATGGCATATGAGAATTTGGCTTTCTAAATCGTTAATATGGTTTGAAAGTTTGGATAGGGTTTTTCTAGTATTTTTTCTTTTATTGGAAAGGATGGCACTCCAATGAGCATTGATAAGTTCTTGAGAGGTGATGGATACTCCTGGATTGAAAAAAGGAATGGTCATTTGTTGGGATGTTGGTCTGGTGGAAGAGCTAGATTCAGGAAGAGGGGCTTTGCTTTTGCTAGAAATTGATGCCATAATGACAAAATAACCCTAGAGAAGAATGTGAACTTAAAACTGAAAATCTGGATTACATGGCAATTTTTGAAATGAAGTCAGCTGAGGGATGATGTATTTTATTTGAGACTGGATTTAATTATTCAAATTCAAAAATTAATTCTTTATTATTTATGACAGTTTTAAGGCTTGTAGAATCAATTTGAAATGGCTGTAACATTTGTAGAAAAGGATTTCCAAGGATAATATCATTGTTTAAATCCTTTCCTAAAAAAAAATTAGTCTTTATGCAGATTTCATTTTTACAGACATAAACATCATTTAATTTGTATTTGATAAGGAGTTTTTTATTAGCGTAGCTAGGTTGAGTTTATTTTTTGTTTTTAGATAATATTTTCTCGGGATTAATCCTTCCCTTATGACATTGACATCTACGCCACTATCAAGTAAGCACAGGGTCTTAATAGAGAATTTTTTGATCTGAATGGTGACTTGGGTTTTCCATTTTTGAAATGGATGTCTGGATAACGAATTTATGAAAATTTTTAAGTTGTCATCAAAGTTTTCTTGATTTATGATGTCATTATAGTCTTCTTCATTTTCAATTTTATCTTGATTTTCTTGATAAGTTATTAGTATGTGAAATTCAAGATTCTCAACTCGTTGTTTAAGGTCTTGAAGTTCAATTAAGTTTTGTTTTAAGAAATTTATTTCTTGCGTTTGATTATTAATTTCTTTATGAAGGTCTGGAATTGACAAGTGAGGAGGAACATTTTGCTCTCTTAATCTGTCTAAGACAGTTTTAATGCTAAATTGTTCAGGTAAAGTATTTATGTCAATAGCTTTTCCTTTTTTATTGCCTTTATTTATTGTCTGTATTTTTTCAAAGTATTTATTTTTTTAATTCTTCATCTTTATGATCTTTAAACATTTCTAGCACCAATTCTTCAGGGGCAGAGAGCATGTTTAAGGATAAAGAAGAAAAAGCAGATTCATACTGAATTTCACTATCAAATATTTTGCAATGACATGTATCAGAAAAATGAGAAAGAATTGTCTGTATCAGATGTTTCTGAGGGTCCTTTTAAAATAGTTTTGAGTTCTTTTTCTGTTTTAACTTTTAGTTTTGGGCAATCAGGGGCTATATGGCCTTTTTCTTTGCAATTAAAGCACTGTATTTCTTTTTGTTTTTGTTTAGGGTCGGAAGAAGGTGAAGTTCCTTTCGTATAAAATTTGTTTGATTCTTTATAAGGATTTCGATGAAAGGATTTTTTATGATATCTTCTTGAGGGCATGTAATATCGCGGTGTTGAAAATTGTTTAGATTTTCTTTTTTGATAATTTCTATTCAAATTTTGCTTTTTCTTTTGGCTTGAAAGACTAATTAATGTTTCCATGCCAAATTGATAACAAAAATCACCAAGTTCATATTTAATGATTCTTTTTTGATTTTCAATTTGCCGTTTGAGTTTGATTTCATTACACAATGAAAATCCAACTTTATTAATTTTTTGGATTAAATCTCCATATGTATACATAACATAATTCAAATTTCCATAATTTTCAGATATTAACTCTTCTCTAACCTTTTCTGCAAAAAGTGATGGAAGACCTGATATAAAATTTTCTTTCCAGGATTCTGAATTGATTGAATCAATTGTATAAAGTTTTGATAAGAAAACATCCTTATACCACCGAAAATCAGATAATGTTGGGCATGATAAATTAATTAATTGAGTTTTTTATTTTTCTTTTACATTCATATAATATCCAACAAAATGTTTAATTATATTGCTAATAACCATATAAACGAAATCAGGGATCATTTGTCCTTGAGGGGTAATGATAGGATTTCCAGATGGATCTCTTTTTACTGTATTTAGAATAGCTTGTCTTTCTATGTCTGATAAATATTTTTCCCACAGGCCATTTAATTGTCCAGTAAATCCAAGGGCAACTGCATTTGCTGCATGTTTGTGATCATTACCGGCAGCTATGATAGTAGAAGCATATATCATCATTTGCTGGCATACTTGGATGATTTGATATTTAGATAATCCATCCACACTCCATTCATATATTGAAGAGCTTTCAAATTTAAGATCATTTAAAGTAGCTTGTTCTTCGAATTGAAGATCAACTGGAGTTGGTCGTGGATAATAATTTCTTGTTTTAGCTGTAGTAACAATTGGTTTTTGTCTTTTAATTATTTTATTGAGTTGTAGAGAGTCTTGATGGTTTTGATCATCTTAATGTTCTTCTTGAGAATTTTCTTCAGAATCTATGGCTTCGGAATCGGTGCTAGAATTATAATTTTAGAAGTTGAGCCTAAAACATTTATAGAATTTTCAGCTTTTTGGTCTTTATTTTCTTGAAGTTTTATGTTAGTAAAACTGTGTAATAATTGATTAATGAGTTCATCAGAAAACTTTAAAGGTTTCTTTTCTAACTTTATATCCCTTAGGATTTCACCCTGAAAACCTAAAGTTTGCGTCTTAATTACTTTTTAAGAAGAGGATGCGTCATGGATTTTGAAAATAGTTTCCACTTTATCTTCAATTCTATTGGTTTGTTGACCAATAGTATGAAGGTTGATACTTGTATAATTATTTTGTTCTAGAACATGACATAAGTCTGATTTGTAAACAAAGTCAGTTTTTCCTTTATCTCCTTGGATTTTTGCAACATCTTTTATGGGTACGGCTGAGGTGTCTTTATATCTAATGTGATGTAGGGGTGGATGTATAGATTCCTCAGTTCTCTGGGGAGAAGAACTGGTTGAAGCTATAATCCATGATGAACTTAATTTTGTTATCATAGTTATGGATAAATCTTCAATATTATATCTTTGCTTCATGGCTAATTTAAGCCAATCAAAGAAATAAATGTTTCTTTCATTATCACACATATATTTATACCACTTTTCTTTTAAGAAGTCTTTATGTTCTGGAGAAATATTTTTAAAGAAAGCGTTTGTCAAAGGATGAGCGGCTAAATTCTTTTTTAACATTTCTTTATCAATTTCAAAACTTTCAATAACATTTATATTGAAATCAGCTTCTGAGGGATTGTATGTATGAGATGGAGAAGCTTGATAAGAAGGATAAACAAGTCCTGTAGGCCTCAAATTTATATGAGGTGGTTTCTGTATGGAAGCTCCTACAACAGAAGGAGGATGAGAATAAGACTTTTTAGAGGGTTGATAAACTGTAGGGGTTGTATTTCGAAAATCTGTTTGGAAATTTATTTCAACACTTCCATCTTCATGTTCAATTATGTTTTCAATGTCTTGATTTTCTTTAGATTTTTCTGGTTGAGCATTTTTGAAAAGCCATTTGCCTGATGAATTAATATCATTCCACTGGATGAGTTTAGGAATATTAACTTTATTTTTTAAATTGGTTTGGAATAAGGTAGTCATACCTCTGGCTTGATTAGAATAGGCTATGCCTGGAACAACTGAATTCATGAGTTTATAATAAACTCTATAAACGAGGGCGAGATTTTGATTATGAGGATTCATATCAAAACCTTTTGTCTGGATGGCTAAAGTGAGGGCTTCATGTGCACCTGGATCATTAAGAGAAACAGAGAAATTGGGAAAACAGTTGAAGAAAGTAGGGCCATTAGCTAAACTTGATTCAACCATTCCTATTAATGAATCACTAAATTTTTTATGTCTTGTATCTTGAACATACATGAGAGCTTCTGTTCTCAGTACAAGTCTTGTTAGAGGCTTTAGAGCAACTTGCACTAAGCCAAAATGGATATAATTATATGTTTTAGCATATTCTTGTATTTCTTGAGGCTTAATTAAAGAAAGATACTGAATATTGCTAGTAATGGATTCAGTTCATTCAATAGTTTTTATTTTATAACTTGATTTTAATTGAAAACTACCCATTTTATAAACTTCATGTTTTTGAACAGTTGGAATTGTCCAGTCACAAATAACTTGATCTAAATCATCATAGCTAATTTTTTCACTATTTTTAATAGACATGGAAAATAAGGAATTTGATGATGAGGAAGAAGAAAGTACAAGCTTCTTAATAAGCTTAGCCATAATTTGTATTACCGAGTTATTTTAACCAAATCCACCACGAGTATCTAACGCTTTGAGGATTTACACACCAACAACACGCCTTAAAACGCCTTCACACGGCTTAACAACGGTGATAACAATGGTTATCTCTACGCTCCGGGCAGAATATGATTAAAATTTCTCAATAATAACAAACACACAACTAAGTATTACGACTTTTGACTCTCTTACTTTTGAATCAGCAATTCCTTAAACAACAACAATAAAGCACAGCATAACAAAGATAAGTGAAGAAATACTCACAAGGCTACTTTATTGATAATAATAAAGATTGATTACAAGTGGACTTGATGACACACTCCCGGGTGCCAACTTGGCTCTGATACCAAAATGGGATGGAAGGGTGGAGGGGTATGGGAAGAGATGGACTGGATTTTGGATAGGACTGGTTTCCAACTGTTGCCTTGACAAGCAGCTAGACATGCCTCTTTATAGTAATTTCAAACTGAATTTACATTTCATTACAACTTTATCTCAAATGTTTTTACATTTCATTTACTGTATGTTGATAAGCTGCGGCATGTAGTGTTGCTGGCGCTGGATTCCATGAGTCTGAATTGAATGGCCAAAATGACATACGTGTTACGTTTCCGTACGGTTATGGATATGCATGTTAGCACCAGTAGTGGTTATTGGATAACTTCATAGAGCAAGCCGCAATTGTGGACTTTTTCTTTTTCAAAGAACCTTAGAACCGTGGTAAGCATCTCATCTTCATGAATAGGGATGTCCTTGTTTTGTACTTTCTACATAAATACGCTTTATGGCAATGGTGGTGATGGAAATTTAGATTAGTGCACCACGTGACTACGTGGTCTTCTTTTTGAAGCTTTGGGATAAGGATGCAGTAATTATTTCACTGGATAACAGGTGTCAATATCGGAAGCTTTATTCAGGCACAGATTCTTTCATTTATTCATCCTCTTTATCTTCATCTTCATCTTCATCAGTCCAGTTATTATTTTGCATTTCTCCATGAAATAACTGGATTAATGCTTCACGAGACTTTTCAGAAATTTCAAAAGAAATATCTTCATAGGCATTGAGGATTTGATTTAATTCATTATGTCCAGATTTAGAAGGATGCTGTATGACTGTAGTTTGTTCTGCAAGGTCGTCAGTAATGCAAACTACTCGCCGACCATCACACCAAACATATCGATATGTGCTTGCAAATTCAAGATGTCCTCTTAGATTGAGAAATCTTTGATACTGATCAGAGGCTGGATCATATTGCTGGAGACGTTCTAGGCTTTATGCTCTTGTAGCATCTTCATGAGATTCATACCATTGAGGTGGATACTTAAAAAGAAGATGTTCGTGATCATGTAAAGAAGAACTACATTTCTTGCAAATTAAATCTCCTTCTTCAAACTACATGATGCTCCATAATTGATAAGGCTGATAAAACCGTATTTCAGATCTTTCTCCCAAACTTGATGAAATTGTGATAAGAAGCTGTCTGTTTGTGACTCCAAGACTACGATGGGCATGGCGCACAATTGCAGAGAGCTGCTGTATTAATTCAAAATCATCTCTGGATAAAGAAAATCTTTGGACTAGGCCTTGCTCGATATAAGGGATGTCTACTGCATGTGATGGCAGGAACAACTTGGGAAAACCAGTTGCCCAGCTGATATATTGCGCTTTGAACATTAAGCGCTCCTTGATCTGATAAGAAAGAGTTTTTTCTCTTATCCTTGCAGCAAGATCATCTGGAAGGGTTGTGTTAACCTTTTCTAGGAGGTTGATTCTGGATGTTTTTTCATTAGCATAAGTAGATAACAGTGCTCTTTGATGGATGTTATGACACATCAGAATTTGGGTTTCTAAATCCCTGATATGGGTTGCAATTTTGGATAGGGTTTTTCTAGTATTTTTTCTTTTATTGGAAAGGATAGCACTCCAATGAGCATTGATAAGTTCTTGAGAGGTGATGGATACTCCTGGATTGAAAAAAGGAATGGTCATTTGTTGGGATGTTGGTCTGGAGGAAGAGCTGGATTCAAGAAAAGGGGCTTTGCTTTTGCTAGAACTTGATGCCATAATGACAAAGGAACCCTGGATAAGAATGTGAACTAAACTGAAAATCTGGACAAAATTTGAAATGAAGTCATTAGAGGGTTGATGTAATTTATTTGAGACTGGATTTAATTATTCAAATTTCAATTATTCAAATTCAAAAATTAATTCTTTATTATTTATAACAGTTTTAAGGCCTGTAGAATCAATTTGAAAAGGCTGTAACATTTGTAGAAAAGGATTTCCAAGGATAACATCATTGTTTAAATTCTAGGATCATTGTTTAAATCCTTTCCTAGAAAGAAATTTGTCTTTATGTGTATTTCATTTTTACAGACATAAACATCATTTAATTTGTATTTGATAAGGAGTTTTTTATTAGCCGCAGCTAGATTGAGTTTATTTTTTGTTGTTAGATAATATTTTCTCGGGATTAATCCTTCCCTTATGACATTAACATCTGCGCCACTATCAAGTAAGCACAGGGTATTAATAGAGAATTTTTTGATCTGAATTGTGACTCGAGTTTTTCATTTTTGAAATGGATTTCTAGATAAAGAATTTATGAAATTTTTTAAACTGTCATCAAAGTTTTCTTGATCTTCAATGTCATTATAGTCTTCGTCATTTTCAATTTTTCCGTTATTTTCTTGATAAGTTTTTAGTATGTGAAATTCAAGTATGTATGGTAGCTTTTCCTTTTTTATTGCCTTTATTTATGGTCTGGATTTTTTCAAAATATTTACTTTTTAAGTCTTCATCTTTAAGATCTTTAAACATTTCTAATACCAATTCTTCTGGGGCAGAGAGCATGTTTAAGGATAAAGAAGAAGAGGCAGATTCATACTGAATTTCACTATCAAATATTTTGCAATGACATGTATCAGAAGAATTGTCTGTATCTGATGTTACTGAGGATCCTTTTAAAATAGTTTTTAATTCTTTTTCGGTTTTAACCTTTAATTGTGGGCAATCAGGGGCTATATGGCCTTTTTCTTTGCAATTATAGCACTTTATTTCCTTTTGTTTTTGTTTATGGTAGGAAGAAGATGGTTTTTCTTTTGTAAAAGATTTGTTTGTTTCTTTATAAGGATTGCGATGAAAGGATTTTTTATGATAGCTTCGTGAGGGCATATAATATCGTGGTGTTCCAAATTGTTTAGATTTTCTTTGTTGGTAATTTCTTTTTAAATTGTTCTTTTTCTTTTGGCTCGAAGGACTAATTAATGGCTCCATGCCAAATTGATAACAGAAATCACCAAGTTCATATTTACTGATTCTTTTTTGATTTTCAATTTGCCGTTTGAGTTTGATTTCATTACACAATGAAAATCCAACTTTATTAATTTTTTGGATTAAATCTCCATATGTATACATAGCATAATTCAAATTTTCATAATTTTCGGATATTAACTCCTCTCTAACCTTTTCTGCAAAACGTTTTGGAAGACCTGATATAAATTTTTCTTTCCAGAATTCTGAATTGCATGAATCAATTGTATAAAGTTTTGATAAGAAAACATCTTTATACCAACGAAAATCAAATAATGTTAGGCATGATAAATTAATTAATTGAGTTTTTAAATTTTCTTCTACATTCATATAATTCCAACAAAATGTTTAATTATATTGCTAATAAGCATATAAACGGAATCAGGGATCATTTGTCCTTGAGGGGTAATGACTAGATTTCCGGATGGATCTCTTTTTACGACATTTAGAATAGCTTGTCTTTCTATATCTGATAAATATTTTTCCCACCAACCATTTAATTGTCTAGTAAATCCAAGGACAACTGCATTTGCTGCATGTTTGTGATCATTACCGACAGCTATGATAGTAGAAGCATATATCATCCTTTGCTGGTAGACTTGGATGATTTGATATTCAAATAATCCGTCTACACTCCATTCATATATTGATTAGCTTTCAAATTTAAGACCATTTAAAGTAGCTTGTTCTTCGAATTGAAGATCAACTGGAGTTGGTCGTGGATAATAATTTCTTGTTTTAGCTGTAGTAACAATTGGTTTTTGTTTTTTAAATATTTTATTGGGTTGAATGGATTCTTGATGGTTTTGATCATCTTGATGTTCCTCTTGAGAATTTTCTTCAAAATCTATGGCTTCGGAATCGGAGCCAGAATTAGAGTTTTTAGAAGTTGAGCCTAAAACATTTATAGATTTTTCCGCTTTTTTATCTTTATTTTCTTGAGGTTTTATGTTAGTAAAACTGTGTGATAGTTGATTAATGAGTTCATCAGAAAATTTTAAAGGTTTCTTTTCTAACTTTATATCCCTTAGGATTTCGACCTGAAAACCTAAAGTTTGTGTCTTAATTACTTTTTGAAAAGAGGATGCTTCATAGATTTTGAAAATAGTTTCTACTTTATCTTCAATTCTATTGGTTTGTTGGCCAATAGTATGAAGGTTGATATTTGTATAATTATTTTGTTCTAAAATATGACATAAGTCTGATTTGTAAACAAAGTCAGATTTTCCTTTATCTCCTTGGATTTTTGCAACATCTTTTATGGGTACGGCTGAGGTGTCTTTATAAATGATTTGATGTAGGGGTGGATGTATAGATTCTTCAGTTCTTTGGGGAGAAGAACTGGTTGAAGCTATAATCCATGATGAACTTAATTTTGTTATCATATTTATGGATAAATCTTCAATATTATATTTTTTCTTCATGGCTAATTTAAGCCAATCAAAGAAATAAATGTTTCTTTCATTATCATACATATATTTGTAGCATTTTTCTTTTAAGAAGTCTTTATGCTCAAAAGAAATATGTTTAAAGAAAGATTTTGTCAAAAAATGAGCGGCTAATTTCTTTTTTAACATTTCTTTATCTACTTCAAAACTTTCGAGAACATTTATGTTAAAATCGGATTCTGAAGGATTGTATGTATGAGATGGAGAAGCTTGATAGGAAGGATAAACAAGTCCTGTAGGCCTCAAATTTATATGAGGTGGTTTTTGTATAGTTTTTATTTTATAACTTGATTTTAATTGAAAACTTCCCATTTTATAAACTTCATGTTTTTGAACAGTTGGAATTGTCCAGTCACAAATAACTTGATCTAAATCATCATAGCTAATTTCTTCACTATTTTTAATAGACATAGAAGATAAGGAATTTAATGATGAGGAAGAAGAAAGTACAAGCTTCTTAATAAGCTTAGCCATAATTTGTATTACCGAGTTATTTTAACCAAATCAACCACGAGTATCTAACGCTTTGAGGATTTACACACTAACAACACGCCTTAAAATGCCTTCACATGGCTTAACAACGACGATAACAATGGCTACTTCTGCGCTCCAGGCGGAATATGATTAAAATGTCTCAATAATAACAAACCCACGACTAAGTATTAAGACTTTTGACTCTCTTACTTCTGAATCAGCAATTCCTTAAATAACAACAGTAAAGCACAACATAACCAAAATAAGTGAAGAAATACTCACGAAGCAACTTTATTGATAATTAAAACTAATTACAAGTGGACTTGATGACACACTCCCAGGGGCCAACTTGGCTCTGATACCAAAATGGGATGGAAGGGTGGAGGGTGTATGGGAAGAGATGGATGGGCTGGATTTTGGATAAGACTGGTTTCCAATTGTTGGATTTATACATAGCCGGATGTGTCTATTTATAGTGACTCTAAACTGAATTTACATTTCATTTCACTTGGATTGCATTTGCATTTACATTTCATTTGCTGAATTTAATGTTCGATACTGTAAGACTGCTTGCATGGTTCTTCTTTTCTGCTGTAGAATATCCATGATACTGCATGTGGCACTCTCTTGAAGTATAACTTTACAAGCTTTTGACACGTGTTCACGTGTTTGCATCGGAGATGAAATGTTTTTGTCTTCATACTTGATAATTTTCCCATATCTTGTACTTTCTTCAGCTTTTACTCTTACTTTATACAAAAGGAGCTTTTGATGTTGGCTTTAGCCACTTTTGTTGGCTTTTGAGTCCTTGTTTTTGAATATTTAATGCTTTATGAAGTCGGGATGAAAAGTGCTGATAAGTCCCCAAGCAACACGTGGTTGCTTTTGTCGGTATCACGTGGCCTTAATCTCAGGCACGGGAACTTGCTTGATAAGGATGCATTAAACAATTGTCAAGGTTTTATTTTTTTCCTTTTCTTCGGATAGAGATGAATCTTTCATTATTACTTTTTATCTCTTTTGCATCGGTCTCTGCTTCAGGAGCAATAGTTTCAAAGGGATTATCATCAGCCCAGAGATGATGTAGCTGGTGACCAAAGCTTAATGGCGAGTTTTCAGAGGATCATTCTTTTTGTATTTGTTCCATAATCTCTTTTTGAAGATCTTTTTTGAGCTGAAGTAGATCTGCCGCTGCAAGAAGAGCAGGAGAAGAGGCTGAACATGAATTCTTTTGTTTGTCTGGAATACTAGATAGAGGAAGCCTTTCTTTTTCTTTTTCAGGAGTTCTGAGAATTTCTGAAAAGGAAGGCTTTAGAGCTTGATCAGCAGAATATTGCTGCAAGATTGTTGTATAATCAAATTGATGCCAGAATTTGATATACATGACTCTAGATAGAACCGGTGGACTGAAGTCCATTTCTTTATTAAAATTCCATTTCAGGATCCATGGGATTTTATGCTTGCAATAGAATTGTATGGTGACATAAGGTTCTATTGCTAGCTGTAAATATTGATAAAGGCTTTTTTCTTCTGTTTTGAGATAGGCTTTATATGCTACAGAATAGGATTCATAAATAAGAAGAAGAGCTTCAGGAAGGAGATCTTTAATGGCTCCGTATAGTATCCAAAATTGTGTAAAAAACTACATAGGTATTTTATGGAAGTTGGATTTAAACCGAATAAACCAGGAATGCTAGAAGGATGGATTTTGATAACAGAGAATGGCTTCCCAAGCAGAAATATAGTCATAATAATTAAAGATGAGGTCTGAATCAATTCTTTGAGGTATATGAAGAGGTTGTCCCCAATCGTCTGCTGAGAGGATATGCATAATCTTGATTTTTGAATATAAGATGTTAATATGGGATTGTAAAGCATTTAAATATGAGTTTTTAGAACCATCAATATGGTCTATAGTGCAGCTGCCAGCTCGAATAAGGATTTGCTCATATGTTTTATAATCAAGGGGCTGAAAAAAGAAATGGTCGGGAGCAAATAGGGTCTGGATAATATGTTCCATAGGAAAGGTTTCTGTATAAAATGTGTCATCTAAAGTAAACATTCTTAATGGTGGTTTTGGGATAAAATATTGGTTTTGAGACGCTTGAGGTTTTCTGGATGTAGAGCTTGATGGGTTTTGAAATTGAGGAATATTAGAATTATGGGTTGCTCCCCATCTTTCAAGATAATTGCCACTGGGTTTTCTGGATATAGGTGGATAAACTTTATCAGTAGGGGACCTAAAAGGTCTAATCTGCTGAGGCCTCATTCTTTTGTCCCTGTAAAAACTCACGAGATAAAAAGTCCGGAAGGGAATTATTTTTGCCTGTAATATACTCAATGTCAAAATCAAATATAGCTAATAAAGCTTGCCAGCGAGCAAAGATTTGCTTAGCAGCAAGATTTTTAACATCTTTTTCTAAAATTTCTTTAGCAGATTTACAATCTATTCTTAATAAGAATTTTTTATTTAGTAAATCACTTTGGAACTTCATTATACTATTGACTATGGATAGGATTTCCTTTTTAATAGTTGAATGATTCTGTTGTGTGGGTGTCCAGGTTCCATATGTGAAACGAAGGATTTCTTCTTTTCCAAGGGCATTTTGTTGTAGGAGAATGCCACCAAACCTACTTCAGAGGCATTGGTTTGAACTATTTTTAATAAATCTGGATGAGGGATAGTTAAGCAAGGTAAATTTTTGACTTTTTGCTTGATCTTTTGGACAGCTTTTGTATGGGCAGGTGACCATTCTACTGGATGTTTTGTCAAACGGAGCTGCAATAATTTTCTTTCCTTTGCAAGATCTTTATAAAAATCAGTGACGTAATTAAGGCAGCCAAGAAAACGTTGTAATTGTTCTTTATTCAAAATTTCATTAGGAAATTGAAAGGCAAACTTAATGACTCTTTGAACTGGAGAAATAGTTCCTTTTTGAATTATAAAACCAAGAAATTGAATTTTTGTTTGAAAAAGCTTCATTTTCTTTTGAGATAAAACAAGTCCATTCTTGATAATAACTTTTTTGAAAATATTTAAATGTTTCCAATGGTCACAAATAGATTTTGAAAACACAAGAATGTCATTGATATAGACTAGTGTAAAATCTTGATATAAATTAAAAATATCATTCATAATTCTTTAAAATTCGGAGGGAGCATTTTTCAATCCAAATGGCATAACATTCCATTCGTAATGGCCAAATGGGACTGTAAAAGCAGTTTTATAGCTATCTGCGGGGGTAATTTGAATTTGCCAAAATCCTGATTTACGATCAAATTTGGGAAAAAGGAAGGCATTAGCTAGACGATTAATTAGATCAGTTTTATTTGGCACTGGATATCTTATGGATTTCAAAACTTTATTTAAAGGCTTATAATTGATAACAAGACGGGGGACACCGCGTTCTTGTTCAGGCACTTTATTTACATAAAACGCAGCACAACTCCAAGGGGATTGTGATTTTTGAATAAGGTTTTTATCAAAAAGATCATTGATTTCTTTTGTACATAATTGGACAAGATCTTTATTCATCTGAATAGGACGAGCTTTGGTAGGAATTTGGGATTCATCAAAATTATCAATATATGGAAGAGAAACTGTGTGGTGTTTCCTGTGCCAAAAGGCAAAAGGAAGGTCAGAACAACATTCTTTTTCAAGAGATTTTTTAAATTGTATTAAATCATTTTGAAATTCTAGTTTTTGTAACCCTTCTTCTATTCTTAGAGAATTCAGATCTTCTTGAAGATAGGCAATTTTTTTTCTTTATATGAGATTTGATTTTGGATAATATTGATACGTTACATGGGAGTTGACTCAACAAAATCAAAAAGTAATTCTTTATTGTCTTTCATAGTTTTAAGGCCTGATGAATCAATTTGAAAAGGCTGTAGAAGTTGTAGAAAGGGATTCCCAAGGATAACATCATTATTTAAATTGTTTCCTAAAAGACAATTAGTTTTTATGCACGTTCCATTTTTACAGATATGGACATTATTTTCTTTATAATGAATATGAAGTTTATTATTAGCAGTTGCTAGGCTGAGTTTATTTTTGGTTTTTTTATAATATTTTGTTGGGACTAATCCTTCTCTGATTAAATTAACATCTGCGCCACTATCGAATAAGCAGAGTGCTTTAATAGAGAAGTTCTTGATCTTAATTGTAATTTGAGTTTTCCATGGTTGGAGTGGATTTTTTGTTACAGAATTTACAAACTTTCCGTCAAAGTTTTCTTGTTGCTTTATATTATCTTTATCCTTTTGAAATTCAAGATTCTCAAAACGTTGTTTAAGTTCTTGAAGTTCATTTAAGTTTCGTTTTAATTCTTTTATTTCTTGCTTTTGATTATTAATTTCTTTATAAATATCTTGCAGAGATATATGAGGAAGAGCTTTTTGCTTTCTGAATACATTTTTTATGTTAAGCTGTTTAGATACACTTAGAACAGAAGATTTTTCTTTTTTATTTTCTTTGGTTATTTTTTGTATTTTCTCAAAATATTTATTTTTTAATTTTTCTTCTTTGAGGTCTTTAAACATTTCTAAAAGCATGTCTTCTTGGGCTGAAAGAGCGTTTAAGGAGAACAAAGGAGAAGAATACATGTTATCAGACTGAAATGAGGAATTTGTATAACATAAGTCAAAGACCGATTTACCTTTATCTCCTTGGATTTTTGCAACATCTTTTAGCTGAAGTATCTTTATAAATAATTTGATGTAGAGGAAGATGTATAGATTCTTCAGTTCTTTGAGGAGAAGAACTGGTTGAAGCTATAATCCATGATGAACTTAATTTTGTTATCATATTTATGGAAAAATCTTCAATATTATACCTTTTCTTCATGGCTAAATTAAGCCAATCAAAGAAATAAATGTTTCTTTCATTATCATACATATATTTGTACCATTTTTCTTTTAAGAAGTCTTTATGTTCTGGAGAAATATTTTTAAAGAAAGCTTTTGTCAAAGGATGAGCGGCTAAATTCGTTTTTAACATTTTTTTTATCAATTTCAAAACTTTCAATAATATTTATATTGAAATCGGATTCTGAAGGATTGTATGTATGAGATGGAGAAGCTTGACAAGAAGGATAAACAAGTCCTATAGGCCTCAAATTTATATGAGGTGGTTCCTGTATGGAAGAGCCTACAACAGAAGGAGGATGAGAATAAGACTTTTTAGAGGGTTGATAAACGGTAGGAGTTGTATTTCGAAAATCTGTTTGGAAATTTATTTCAACACTTCCATCTTCATGTTCAATTATGTTTTCAATGTCTTGATTTTCTTTGGGTTTTTCTGGTTAAGCATTTTCCAAAAGCCATTTACTAGATAAATAAATATCATTCCATTGGATGAGTTTAGGAATATTAACTTTATTTTTTAAATTGGTTTGGAATAAGGTAGTCATACCTCTGGCTTGATTAGAATAGGCTATGCCTGGAACAACTGAATTCATGAGTTTATAATAAACTCTATAAACGAGGGCGAGATTTTGATTATGAGGATTCATATCAAAACCTTTTGTCTGGATGGCTAAAGTGAGGGCTTCATGTGCACCTGGATTTGTAAGAGAAATAGAGAAATTGGGAAAACAGTTGAAGAAAGTAGGGCCATTAGCCAAACTTGATTCAACCATTCCTATTAATAAATCACTGAATTTTTTATGTCTTGTATCTTGGACATAGATGTGGGCTTCTGTTTTAAGTCCAAGTCTTATTAAAGGCTTTAGAGCAACTTGCACCAAGCCAAAATGGATATAATTATATGTTTTTAGCATATTCTTTTATTTCATGGGGCTTAATTAAAGAAAGATGCTGAATATTGCTAGTAATGGATTCAGTTCATTCAATAGTTTTATTTTATAACTTAATTTTAATTGAAAACTTCCCATTTTATAAACTTCATGTTTTTGAACAGTTGAAATTGTCCAGTCACAAATAACTTGATCTAAATCATCATAGCTAATTTCTTCACTATTTTTAATAGACATGGAAGATAAGGAATTTGATGATGAGGAAGAAGAAAGTACAAGGTTCTTAATAAGCTTAGCCATAATTTGGACTACCGACTTATTTTAACCAAATCCACCACGAGTATCTAACGCTTTGAGGATTTACACAGCAACAATACGCCTTAAAACGCCTTCACATGGCTTAACAACGGTGATAACAATGGCTACCTCTGCGCTTCGGGCAGAATATGATTAAAATGTCTCAATAATAACAAACCCACTACTAAGTATTAAGACTTTTGACTGTCTTACTTCTGAATCAACAATTCCTTAAACAACAATAGTAAAACATAACATAACAAAAATAAGCGAAGAAATACTCACAAAGCAATTTTATTGATGACAATAAAGACTGATTACAAGTGGACTTGATGACACACTCCCGGGGGCCAACTTGGTTCTGATACCAAAATGGGACGGAAGGGTGGAGGGTGTATGGGAAGAAATGGATGGATTGAATTTTTGGACTGGTTTCCAACTGTTGCCTGTGCAAGAGGCTGCATAGGCCTATTTATAGTTATTACAAACTGAATTTACATTTCATTACAAGTGTCTGTCATCTGGATTTTTATTTCATTTGCTGTATATCCGTAAATGCTGCAGGTGGTGCTGGCACTGGATTTGATCTGTCTGACAAAAGTTTCTTTGCATTGAAGCGTGAGGCATACGTGTCGCTGGAGTATGTGCTTTACAAATCTCAGTAAAAGAGGTGATCTAAATGCTTTATGTAGGATAGCCTAGGTGTAGGCTTTGACTTTTGCCCATTATTTAATGCAAAGAATTTTTATATGTGATAAGCTTTAGCTTTAGCCGTTTTCTTTGACTTTGTTGTACTTGTTTCTTGAATTTTTAATTCAAAGAGGCTTGATGCAGTCCGGATGAAAAGTGCCGATAAGTCCCAAAGCAACACGTGGTTGCTTTTACCGGTATCACGTGGCCGTGGTCGCGGGTACGGGAACTTTGCTTGATAGGGATGCATTTAACACGTATTCTTCTCGATGACTGTTGGAGATCGGCATAAGTGCATCAAGATACTTTGTGAAAAATTGAGTGGCATTGAATTGCATACGTCTGGAGGAAAAGAAGCTTTATTCTTACAAGGATGTTGTCATCTCTGCAGTATTTTCTGCTTCATCATTCCAGTTATTATTTCGTATTTCACCAAGAAATAACTGGATTAATTCTTCACGAGATTTTTCTGAAATGTCAAAAGAAATATCTTCATAGGCATTGAGGATTTGATTTAATGCATGATGTCCAGATTTAGAAGGAGGCTGTATAACTGTAGTTTGTTCTGCAAGGTCGTCAACAATACAGACTACTCGCCGACCGTCACCCTAAACATATCTATATGTGCTTACAAATTCAAGATGTCCTTTTAAATTGAGAAATCTTTGATATTGATCAGGGGCTGGATCATAATGCTGGAGACGTTCTAAGCTATTTTCCCTTGTAGTAACTACATGACATTCATACGACTGTGGTGGATAATTAAACAGGAGATGTTTGTAATCATTTAAAAAAGGAATGAATTTTTTGCAAATTAAATCTCCTTCTTCAAAATTCATGATGCTCCATAATTGATAAGGCTGATAAAACCGTATTTCAGATCTTTCTCCCAAACTTGATGAAATTGTGATAAGAAGCTGTCTGTTTGTGACTCCAAGGCTGCGAAGGGCATGGCGCACAATTGCAGGGAGCTGCCGTATTAATTCAAAATCATCTCTGGATAAAGAAAATCTTTGGACTAGGCCTTGCTCAATATAAGAGATGTCTACTGGATGTGATAGCAGGAACAACTTGGGAAAACTAGTTGCCCAGCTGATAAATTGAGCTTTGAGCATTAAGCGCACCTTTATCTGACAAGAAAGAGTTTTTTCTCTTATTCTTGTAGCAATATCATCTGGAAGGGTTGTGTTAACCTTTTCCAGGAGGTTGATTCTGGATGTTTTTTCATCAGCATAAGTAGATAACAGTGCTCTTTGATGGAGGTTATGGCATATGAGAATTTGGCTTTCTAAATCGTTAATATGGTTTGCAAGTTTGGATAGGGTTTTTCTAGTATTTTTTCTTTTATCGGAAAGGATGGCACTCCAATGAGCATTGATAAGTTCTTGAGAGGTGATGGATACTCCTGGATTGAAAAAAGGAATGGTTATTTGTTGGGATGTTGGTCTGGAGAAAGAGCTGGATTCAAGAAGAGGGGCTTTGCTTTTGCTAGAACTTGATGCCATAATGACAAAGGAACCCTGGATAAGAATGTGAACTTAAAACTGAAAATCTAGATTACATGGCAATATTTGAAATGAAGTCAGCTGAGAGATGATTTATTTTATTTGAGACTGGATTTAATTATTCAAATTCAGAAATTAATTCTTTATTATTTATGACAGTTTTAAGGCCTGTAGAATCAATTTGAAATGGCTGTAACATTTGTAGAAAAGGATTTCCAAGGATAACATCATTGTTTAAATCCTTTCCTAAAAAGAAATTAGTCTTTATGCAGATTTCATTTTTACAGACATTAACATCATTTAATTTGTATTTGATAAGGAGTTTTTTATTAGCCGTAGCTAGATTGAGTTTATTTTTTGTTTTTAGATAATGTTTTCTCGGGATTAATCCTTCCCTTATGACATTGACATCTGCACCACTATCAAGTAAGCACAGGGTCTTAATAGAGTATTTTTTGATCTGAATGGTGACTTGGGTTTTCCATTTTTGAAATGGATTTCTGGATAACGAATTTATGAAATTTTTTAAGTTGTCATCAAAGTTTTTTTGATTTATGATGTCATTATAGTCTTCTTCATTTTCAATTTTATCATGATTTTCTAGATAAGTTTTTAGTATGTGAAATTCAAGATTCTCAACTCGTTGTTTGAGGTCTTGAAGTTCAATTAAGTTTTGTTTTAAGAAATTTATTTCTTGCCTTCGATTATTAATTTATTTATAAAGGTCTGGAATTGACAAGTGAGGAGGAACATTTTGCTCTCTTAATCTGTCTAAGACAGTTTTAATGCTAAATTGTTCAGGTAAAGTATTTATATTAGTAGCTTTTCCTTTTTTATTGCCTTTATTTATTGTCTGTATTTTTTCAAAGTATTTATTTTTTAATTCTTCATCTTTAAGATCTTTAAACATTTCTAGCACCAATTCTTCAGCGGCAGCTAGCATGTTTAAGGATAAAGAAGAAGCAGATTCATACTGAATTTCACTATCAAATATTTTGTAATGACATGTATCAGAAGAATGAGAAAAAGAATTGTCTGTATCAGATGTTTCTGAGGGTCCTTTTAAAATAGTTTTGAGTTCTTTTTCTGTTTTAACTTTTAGTTTTGGGCAATCAGGGGCTATATGGCATTTTTCTTTGCAATTATGGCACTGTATTTCTTTTTGTTTTTGTTTAGGGTAGGAAGAAGGTGGATTTCCTTTCGTATAAAATTTGTTTGATTCTTTATAAGGATTTCGATAAAAGGATTTGTTATGATATCTTTTTGAGGGCATGTAATATCGTGGTGTTGAAAATTGTTTAGATTTTCCTTTTTGATAATTTCTATTTAAATTTTGCTTTTTCTTTTGGCTTGAAGGACTAATTAATGTTTCCTTGCCAAATTGATAACAGAAATCACCAAGTTCATATTTACTGATTCTTTTTTGATTTTCGATTTGCCGTTTGAGTTTGATCTCATTGCATGATAAAAAGCCAACTTTATTAATTTTATGGATTGGATCTCCATATGTATACATGGCATAATTCAAATTTCCATAGTTTTCAGATATCAATTCTTCTCTAACCTTTTCTGCAAAAAGTTTAGGAAGTCCTGATATAAATTTTTCTTTCCAGAATTTTGAATTGCTTGAATCAATTGTATAAAGTTTTGATATGAAAACATCTTTATACCAACGAAAATCAGATAATGTTGGGCAGGATAAATTAATTAATTGAGTTTTTAATTTTTCTTCTACATTCATATAATTTCCAACAAAATGTTTAATTATATTGCTAATAAGCATATAAACAGAATCGGGGATCATTTGTCCTTGAGGGGTAATGTTAGGATTTTCGGATGGATCTTTTTTTACTACATTTAGAATAGCTTGTCTTTCTATATCTGATAAATATTTTTCCCACCAGCCATTTAATTGTCCAGTAAATCCAAGGACAACTGCATTTGCGGCATGTGTGACGGTCGGCGAGTAGTTTGCATTGCTGATGACCTTGCAGAACAAACTACAGTCATACAGCATCCTTCTAAATCTAGACATAATGAATTAAATCAAATCCTCAATGCCTATGAAGATATTTCTTTTGACATTACTGAAAAGTCTCGTGAAGCATTAATCCAGTTATTTCATGGAGAAATGCAAAATAATAATTGGACTGATGAAGATAAAGATGAAGAAAAAGAGGATGAATAAATGAAAGAATCTGTGCCCGAATAAAGCTTCCGATATTGACACCTGTTATCCAGTGAAATAATGACTCCATCCTTATCACAAAGCTTCCAGAAGAAGACCACGTAGTCACGTGGTACACTTATCTAGATTTCCATCACCACCATTGCCATAAAGCGTCTTTATCTAGAAAGTACAAAACAAGGACATCCCTATTCATGAAGATGAGAAGCTTACCACGGTTCAAAGGTTTTTTGAAAAAGAAAAAGTCAACAAATGTGGCTTGCTACTATGCATCAAAAAGGTTATCCAATAAAAACAAGTTTGGATCTCTACTGGTGATAACATGTGTATCCATACCAGTACGGAAACGTAACACATATGTCGTCTTGACGATTCAATCGAGACACATGGAATCCAGCCACATGTAGCAGCTTACCAGCATACAGTAAATGAAATGTATACACAAATGAAATTATGTTGTAATGAAATGTAAATTCAGTTTGAACATACTATAAATAGACATGTCCAGCTGCTTGTCAAGACAACAGTTGGAAACCAGTCCTATCCAAAATCCAGCCCATCCATCTCTTCCCATACACCCTCCACCCTTCCGTCCCATTTTGGTATCAAAGCCAAGTTGGTCCCCGGGAGTGTGTCATCAAGTCCACTTGTAATCAATCTTTATTGTTATCCATAAAGTAGCTTTGTGAGTATTTCTTCACTTATGTCTGTTATGTTGTGCTTTATTGTTGTTGTTTAAGGAATTGCTGATTTAGAAGTAAGAGAGTCAAAAGTCTTAATACTTAGTTGTGTATTTGTTATTATTAAGAAATTTTAATCATATTCCACCTGGGCGCAGAGGTAGCCATTGTTATCGCCGCTGTTAAGCCGTGTGAAGGCGTTTTCAGGCATGTTGTTGGTGTGTAAATCCTTAAAGTGTTAGATACTCGTGGTGAATTTGGTTAAAATAACTCGGTAATACAAATTATGGCTAAGCTTATTAAGAAGCTTGTACTTTCTTCTTCCTCATCATCAAATTCCTTATCTTCCATGTCTAATAAAAATAGTGAAGAAATTAGCTATGATGATTTAGATCAAGTTATTTGTGACTGGACAATTCCAACTATTCAAAAACATGAAGTTTATAAAATGGGAAGTTTTCAATTAAAATCAAGTTATAAAATAAAAACTATACAGGAACCACCTCACATAAATTTGAGGCCTACAGGACTTGTTTATCCTTCCTATCAAGCTTCTCCATCTCATACATACAATCCTTCATAATCCAATTTTAACATAAATGTTCTCGAAAGTTTTGAAGTAGATAAAGAAATGTTAAAAAAGAATTTAGCCGCTCATCCTTTGACAAAATCTTTCTTTAAACATATTTCTTCTGAGCATAAAGACTTCTTAAAAGAAAAATGGTACAAATATATGTATGAGAATGAAAGAAACATTTACTTCTTTGATTGGCTTAAATTAGCCATGAAGAAAAGATATAATATTGAAGATTTATCCATAAATATGATAACAAAATTAAGTTCATCATGACAAAATTAAGTTCATCATGGATTATAGCTTCAACCAGTTCTTCTCCCCAAAGTACTGAAGAATCTATACATCCACCCCTACATCAAATCATTTATAAAGACACCTCAGCCGTACCCATAAAAGATGTTGCAAAAATCCAAGGAGATAAAGGAAAATCTGACTTTGTTTACAAATCAGACTTATGTCATATTTTAGAACAAAATAATTATACAAATATCAACCTTCATACTATTGGCCAACAAACCAATAGAATTGAAGATAAAGTAGAAACTATTTTCAAAATCCATGAAGCATCCTCTTCTCAAAAAGTAATTAAGACACAAACTTTAGGTTTTCAGTGTGAAATCCTAAGGGATATAAAGTTAGAAAGGAAACTTTTAAAATTTTTTGATGAACTCACTAATCAACTATCACACAGTTTTACTAACTTAAAACTTCAAGAAAATAAAGATAAAAAAGCGGAAAAATCTATAAATGTTTTAGGCTCAACTTCTAAAAACTCTAATTTTGGCTCCGACTCCGAAGCCATAGATTCTGAAGAAAATTCTCAAGAGGAACATCAAGATGATCAAAACCATCAAGAATCTCTTCAACTCAATAAAATATTTAAAAGACAAAAACCAATTGTTACTACAGCTAAAACAAAAAATTATTATCCACGACTAACTCCAGTTGATCTTCAATTCGAAGAACAAGCTACTTTAAATGGTCTTTTTTGACCTATAAAAATTGCAAATACTGCAGCGAAGACACCTCATCTCAGCTTAATTTAGGCTACAGAGGTTATTTGCAGATCCTGGGGAATCACTGTGAGAACCGGCATTCCATGAAGATCAAGATAGCTGGAACTCTCAGAGGAAGTTCAAATTTCGGGGTGAACAGACATCATCGAACTCAAAAGCCATAAGCATGTCAGCCTGAGGTTAGTTCCCCCCAAGCCAGGGGGTCACTGACCAAAGTCCTGCTTCCCGATGTCCAAAATTAATGAAATTTAGATGCGAAGCTTCAGTCATGCTCAGAAGATACTTTACAAATTTTCAAGATGAAAAGACTCTATTTGGCCTAAATTTCATTACATGTCAGCTTAGAGGACAGTAATCCTGAATTTGGGGTCATCGGCTAAGATCTTACTTCCAGAAGGCCAAAGCAGATAAAATTTGGTACAAACGCTCAAAGAATGCCCCAAGTTATTTTCCCAAAGTTTCAAGTCAAGGGGAGGCTGTTCGGATAGAAAACAGGTTAACTATCTCAATGTGGAGTGAATAGTGACCTAACGCATGCAATGAATAGGTTACTGTTCGAAATCCTACTTCCTCAAATCCAAACTGCATGAAATTTGGATGAATACTCCAAGATGTTCTTGACGTCAGTCCCTCCAAGTTTCAAATCAAACCGGGGTCATTTGGGCTTCAAACAACTGAAACAAGGGCCCACTGTCATAAAAAAAGTCAACTAGAGAGTTGACCAAGTTCAGATGGTCAAACAGAGGTGAAACTTCTGTCACACACTCAAAATAGTGTCAAGAAGCATCCCTCCAAGTTTTGTGGCGATTGAACACCGTTTGGGCCCCGAACAGGCGGAAACAAGCCAGATATGCAAAAGTTCAAGAATGGGCCTTGAGAGTGACCGGGGCCCACAAACAAAAGGAGTTGACCAAGTTCAGGTGGTCAAACAGAGCTAAAACTTCTGTGACACACTCAAAATAGTGTCAAGAAGTGTTCCTCCAAGTTGTGGCAATTGGACACCATTTGGGCCCTGAACAGGCGGAAACAAGCCACATATGCAAAAATCCAAGAATGGGCCTTGAGAGTGACCGGGGCCCACAAACAAGAGGAGTTGACCATGTTCAGCTGGTCAAAAAAACCTGAAACTTCTATGAAATACTCAAAATAGTGTCAAGAAGTGTTCCCCCAAGTTTTGTGGCGATTGGACACCATTTGGGCCCCGAACAGGCGGAAACAAGCCACATATGCAAAAATTCAAGAATGGGCCTTGAGAGTGACCGGGGCCCACAAACAAAAGGAGTTGACCAAGTTCAGGTGGTTAAACAGAGTTGAAACTACTGTGACACACTCAAAATAGTGTCAAGAAGTGTTCCTCCAAGTTTTGTGGCGATTGGACACCGTTTGGGCCCCGAACAAGCGGAAAGAAGCCACATATGCAAAAATCCAAGAATGGGCCTTGAGAGTGACCGGGGCCCACAAACAAGAGGAGTTGACCAAGTTCAGATGGTCAAACAAAGCTGAAACTTCTGTGAAACACTCAAAATAGTGTCAAGAAGTGTTCCTCCAAGTTTTGTGGCGATTGCACACCGTTTGGGCCCCGAACAGGCGGAAATAAGCCACATATACAAAAATCCAAGAATGGGCCTTGGGAGTGACCGGGGCCCACAAACAAAAGGAGTTGACCAAGTTCGGGTGGTCAAACAGAGTTGAAACTTCTGTGACACACTCCAAATAATGTCAAGAAGTGTTCCTCCAAGTTTTGTGGTGATTGGACACCGTTTGGGCCCCGAACAGGCGGAAACAAGCCACATATGCAAAAATCAAAGAATGGGCCTTGAGAGTGACCGGGGCCCACAAACAAGAGGAGTTGACCAAGTTCAGGTGGTCAAACAGAGCTGAAACTTCTGTGACACACTCAAAATAGTATCAAGAAGTGTTCCTCCAAGTTTTGTGGCGATTGGACACCGTTTGGGCCCCGAATAGGCAGAAACAAGCCACATATGCAAAAATCCAAGAATGGGCCTTGAGAGTGACCGGGGCCCACAAACAAAAGGAGTTGACCAAGTTCATGTAGTCAAACAAAGCTGAAACTTCTATGAAACACTCAAAATAGTTTCAAGAAGTGTTCCTCCAAGTTTCGTGGCGATTGGACACCGTTTGGGCCCCGAACAAGCGGAAACAAGGCACATATGCAAAAATTCAAGAATGGGCCTTGAGAGTGACCGGGGCCCACAAACAAAAGGAGTTGACCAAGTTCAGGTGGTCAAACAGAGCTGAAACTTCTATGAAACACTCAAAATAGTGTCAAGAATTGTTCCTCCAGGTTTTATGGCAATTGGACATCATTTGGGCCCTGAACAGGCGGAAACAAGCCACATATGCAAAAATCCAAGAATGGGCTTTGAGAGTGACTGGGGCCCATAAACAAAAGGAGTTGACCAAGTTCGGGTGGTCAAACAAAGCTGAAACTTCTGTGACACACTCAAAATAGTGTCAGGAAGTGTTCCTCAAAGTTTCGTGGCGATTGGACGTCGTTTGGACCCCGAACAGGAGGAAACAAGCCACATATGCAAAAATCCAATAATGGGCTTTGGGAGTGACCGGGGCCCACAAACAAAAGGAGTTGACCACGTTCAGGTGGTCAAACAGAGCTGAAACATTTGTGACACACTCAAAATAGTGTCAAGAAGTGTTCCTCCAAGTTTTGTGGCGATTGGACACCGTTTGGGCCCCGAACAGGCGGAAACAAGCCACATATGCAAAAATCCAAGAATGGGCCTTGAGAGTGACAGGGGCCCACAAACAAAAGGAGTTGACCAAGTTCAGGTGGTCAAGCAGAGCTGAAACTTCTGTGACATACTCAAAATAGTGTCCAGAGGCATCCCTCCAAGTTTCGTGGCGATTGGACACCGTTTGGGCCCCGAACAGGCGGAAACAAGCCACATATGCAAAAATCCAATAATGGGCCTTGGGAGTGACCGGGGCCCACAAACAAAAGGAGTTGACCAAGTTCGGGTGGTCAAACAGAGCTGAAATTTCTATGAAACACTTAAGATGGTGTCAACCAACATCTCTCCAAGTTTCGTGATGATTGGACATCATTCGGGCCTCAAACAATGGAAAATAGACCGCATATGCAATGTTCCAAAAGTGGGCCTTGTCCGTGACCGGGGCCCAATTAATGAAAAAGTTGACCAACTTCCTGAGGTCAAAATGGGCTGAAATTTGTATGACATGTAGAAAATAGTGTTAAGAAGCATCCCTCCAAGTTTGGTGGTAATTGGACTTCGTTTGCGCCTGAAACAGATGAAAATGGGCCACATACGCGAAAACCTTAATTGGGCCTCATCCGTGGCCCAGCCTGCGGTCACGGACCTTCAAAGGATGTTTCCCACGATTTTGGGTGGTTTCCCTCCACTCCTTTTCGAAATCCAACTCCCCACAACTGCTATTAACTCCCCAAAACTACACAAAACTGATTGGGAGTCTATAAAAAGAGAAAATTTGGAAGAAACAAGGGGGAGAACACACACACATAAGGAAGAAAAGTGAAGAAATTGAAAAAAGTCACCACCTAAGGCAACAAGAAGCAAGCTCCAGCAGCACTTCCACAACCATTCCCACCTTCTTTTCTTAGTTTTGAAGGTGAGCAAGAAAATTCAGAAGGAGAGAAGGAAGGGAAATGGCCAAAGTCCATACTATGTTCGTACGACGCCAATTTTTGAGAGGATGACATTGTCACCTCTGTTTCTCTCATTCGTAGGGCTTCTTAGCCATTACAAGAGTTGTGAAAGAAGTCTCTCTAGGCCTCATTTTGTTCCTTGAAAATGATAGGTTCAAATGACACAACTCCGGCTTCAAATTTGCCCATTTCGAACTTGAAACAAAAATGCAGTCCGTAAGCACGAATGATGAGTTACAGTGGTTTCAATTGATTCCATGATAAAATGTGATCTTCTTGATGGTTTTCCACCTCTCCACAGTCATGAGAATGGAGTTCCAACACTTGAAAGAAGTTCCAAGAAAGAACCAGCGCGAACAGCACAAAAAACGGAGGCACAAGGCCATTGTCTGTCAGTGACCGTGACCCCCGGTCACTGGCAGGTTCCAGTGACCGTGGGTGAGTCACGGTCACTGGAAGGCCCCAGTGACCGCGGGTGAGTCACGGTCACTGGAACGGGGCAGTGACCGTGGGTCACGGTCACCCCCCATTTTTTCCCCTTTTCCACATTTTCTTCCACCTTATGTACATTTTCTTGTATTTTCCAAATTGAGATCACATCTGAGACTTGAGGGAGGGGTTGTAAACTTTCAAAATGTATGTAAACAACCTGCATCCCCGTGGTCAGGGCACTGGAACCCATGTAAACAAAAGGGAAATTAATGATGAACTGTAATTATTTCCCATTCTTCTTAACGCTTAAAGTGCGTGAATGTCGGACCTTGATTCCGTAATTCATTTCCACGCCTACATTTTTAAGCGCGATTAGTCTTAAATTTGAAAGCTCATCAATATATGAATGGAGTGTAGACGGATTATCTGAATATCAAATCATCCAAGTATGCCAGCAAATGATGATATATGCTTCTACTATCATAGCTACCGATAATGATCACAAACATGCAGCAAATGCAGTTGTCCTTGGATTTACTGGACAATTAAATGGCCGGTCGGAAAAATATTTATCAGACATAGAAAGACAAGCTATTCTAAATGTAGCAAAAAGAGATCCATCCGGAAATCCTATCATTACCCCTCAAGGACAAATGATCTCTGATTTCGTTTATATGCTTATTAGCAATATAATTAAACATTTTGTTGGAAATTATATGAATGTAGAAGAAAAATTAAAAACTCAATTAATTAATTTATCATGCCCAACATTATCTGATTTTCGTTGGTATAAAGATGTTTTCTTATCAAAACTTTATACAATTGATTCAAGCAATTCAGAGTACTAGAAAGAAAATTTTATATCAGGTCTTCCTAAACTTTTTGCAGAAAGGGTTAGAGAAGAATTGATATCCAAAAATTATGAAAATTTGAATTATGCTATGTATACATATGGAGATTTAATCCAAAAAATTAATAAAGTTGGATTTTCATTATGCAATGAAATCAAACTAAAATGGCAAATTGAAAATAAAAAAAGTATCAATAAATATGTACTTGGAGATTTTTGATATCAATTTGGCATGGAACTTTTAATTAGTCCTTCTTGCCAAAAGAAAAAGATCAATTTAAAAAGAAATTACCAAAAAAGAAAATCTAAACAATTTGCAACACCACGATATTATATGCCCTCACGAAGATATCATAAAAAATCCTTTCATCGCAATCCTTATAAAGAAACAAACAAATCTTTTACAAAAGGAAAACCATCTTCTTACCATAAACAAAAACAAAAAGAAATACAGTGCTATAATTACAAAGAAAAAGGCCATATAGCCCTTGATTGCCCACAATTAAAGGTTAAAACTGAAAAGGAATTAAAAACTATTTTAATCCTCAGTAACATCAGATACAGACAATTCTTCTGATACATGTCATTGCAAAATATTTGATAGTGAAATTCAGTATGAATCTGTTCTTCCTCTTTATCCTTAAACATGCTCTCTGCCCAGAAGAATTGGTATTAGAAATGTTTAAAGATCTTAAAGATGAAGAATTAAAAAATAAATATTTTGAAAAAATCCAGACTATAAATAAAGGCAATAAAAAAGGAAAAGCTACAATACATACTTTACCTGAACAATTTAGTATTAAAACTGTTTTAGACAGATTAAGAGAACAAAATGTTCCTCCTCACCTGACAATTCCAGACCTCCATAAAGAAATTAATAATCAAAGGCAAGAAATAAATTTCTTAAAACAAAACTTAATTGAACTTCAAGACCTCAAACAAAGAGTTGAGAATCTTGAATTTCACATACTAAAAACTTATCAAGAAAATAATGGAAAAATTGAAAATGACGAAGACTATAATGACATTGAAAATCAAGAAAACTTTGATGGCAGTTTAAAAATTTTCATCAATTCTTTATCCAGAAATCCATTTCAAAAATGGAAAACCCAAGTCACAATTCAGATCAAAAAATTCTCTATTAAGACCCTGTGCTTACTGGATAGTGGCGCAGATGTCAATGTCATAAGGGAAGGATTAATCCTGAGAAAATATTATCTAAAAACAAAAAATAAACTCAATCTAGCTACGGCTAATAAAAAACTCCTTAACAAATACAAATTAAATGATGTATATGTCTGTAAGAAAGAAATACACATAAAGACAAATTTCTTTCTAGGAAAGGATTTAAACAATGATGTTATCCTTGGAAATCCTTTTCTACAAATGTTACAGCTTTTTTCAAATTGATTCTACAGGCCTTAAAACTGTCATAAATAATAAAGAATTAATTTTTGAATTTGAATAATTAAATCCAGTCTCAAATAAAATCAATCATCACTCTGATGACTTCGTTTCAAATATTGCCATGTAATCCAGATTTCAGTTTTAAGTTCACATTCTTCTCCAGGGTTCCTTTGTCATTATGGCATCAAGTTCTAGCAAAAGCAAAGCCCTTCTTCTTGAATCCAGCTCTTCCTCCAGACCAACATCCCAACAAATGACCATTCCTTTTTTCAATCCAGGAGTATCCATCACCTCTCAAGAACTTATCAATGCTCATTGGAGTGCTATCCTTTCCAATAAAAGAAAAAATACTAGAAAAACCTTATCCAAAATTGTAACCCATATCAATGATTTAGAAACCCAAATTCTGATGTGTCATAACATCCATCAAAGAGCACTGTTATCTACTTATGCTGATGAAAAAACATCTAGAATCAACCTCCTGGAAAAGGTTAACACATCCCTTCCAGATGATCTTGCTGTAAGGATAAGAGAAAAAACTCTTTCTTGTCAGATTAAGTAGCGCTTAATGTTCAAAGCGCAATATATCAGCTGGGCAACTGGTTTTCCTAAGTTGTTCCTGCCATCACATGCAGTAGACATCTCTTATATCAAGCAAGGCCTAGTCCAAAGATTTTCTTTATCCAGAGATGATTTTGAATTAATACAGCAGCTCCCTGCAATTGTGCGCCATGCCCTTCGCAGTCTTGGAGTCACAAACAGATAGCTTCTTATCACAATGTCATCAAGTTTGGGAGAAAGATTTGAAATACAGTTTTATCAGCCTTATCAATTATGGAGCATCATGCAGTTTGAAGAAGGAGATTTAATTTGCAAGAAATGCAGTTCTTCTTTGCATGATCATGAACATCTTCTTTTTAATTATCCACCTCAATGGTATGAATCTCATGAAGTTACTACAAGAGCATATAGCCTAGAACGTCTCTAGCAATATGATCCAGCCTCTAATCAGTATCAAAGATTTGTCAATCTAAGAGGACATCTTGAATTTGGAAGCACATATTGATATGTTTGGTGTGACGGTCGGCGAGTAGTTTGCATTGCTGACGACCTTGCAGAACAAACTACAGTCATACAGCATCCTTCTAAATCTGGACATAATGAATTAAATCAAATCCTCAATGCCTATGACGATATTTCTTTTGACATTACTAAAAGGTCTCGTGAAGCATTAATCCAGTAATTTCATGGAGAAATGCAAAATAATAACTGGACTGATGAAGATAAAGATGAAGAAAAAGAGGATGAATAAATGAAAGAATCCGTGCCCGAATAAAGCTTCCGATATTGACACCTATTATTTAGTGAAATAATTACTGCATCCTTATATTCCAGAAGAAAACCACGTAGTCATGGGTGCACTTATCTAAAGTGCCATCACCACCATTGCCATAAAGCGTCTTTATCTATAAAGTACAAAACAAGGACATCCTTATTCATGGAGATAAGAAGCTTACCATGGTTCGAAGGTTCTTATTCAAAGAAAAAGTCAACAATTGCGGCTTGCTGTATGAAGTTATCCAATAACCATTACTGGTGCTAACATGCATATCCATAACCATACGGAAACGTAACACGTATGCCATTTGGCCATTCAATTCAGACTCATGGAATCCAGCGCCAGCAACACTACATGCAGTAGCTTCTTAGCATACAGTAAATGAAATGTAAAAACATTTGAAATAAAGTTGTAATGAAATGTAAATTCAGTTTGAAATTACTATAAAGAGGCATGTCCAGCTGCTTGTCAAGGCAACAGTTGGAAACCAGTCCTATCCAAAAATTCAGTCCATCCATCTCTTCCCATACACCCTCCACCTTGTTGGGCATGATAAATTAATTAATTGAGTTTTTAATTTTTCTTCTACATTCATATAATTTCCAACAAAATGCTTAATTATATTGCTAATAAGCATATAAACGGAATCGGGGATCATTTGTCCTTGAGGGGTAATGATAGGATTTCCGGATGGATCTTTTTTTACTGCATTTAGAATAGCTTATCTTTCTATATCTGATAATTATTTTTCCCACCAACCATTTAATTGTCCAGTAAATCCAAGGACAACTGCATTTGCTGCATGTTTGTGATCATTACTGGCAGCTATGATAGTAGAAGCATATATCATCATTTGCTGGCATACTTGGATGATTTGATATTCAAATAATCCGTCTACACTCCATTCATATATTGATGAGCGTTCAAATTTAAAATCATTCAAAGTAGCTTGTTCTTCGAATTGAAGATCAACTGGAGTTGGTCGTGGATTATAATTTTTTGTTTTAACTGTAGTAACAATTGGTTTTTGTCTTTTAATTATTTTATTGAGTTAAAGAGATTCTTGATGGTTTTGATCATTTTGATGTTCCTCTTGAAAATTTTCTTCAGAATCTATGGCTTAGGAATCGGAGCCAGAATTAGAGTTTTAAGAAGTTGAGCCTAAAACAAGTTTTCAATTAAAATCAACATATAAAATAAAAACTATTGAACGAACTAAATCCATTACTAGCAATATTCAGCATCTTTCTTTAATTAAGCCCCAAGAAATACAAGAATATGCTAAAACATATAATTATATCCATTTTGGCTTGGTGCAAGTTGCTCTAAAGCTTCTAACAAGACTTGGACTGAGAACAGAAGCTCTCATGTATGTTCAAGATACAAGACATAAAAAATTCAGTGATTCATTAATAGGAATGGTTGAATCAAGTTTGGCTAAGGGCACTACTTTCTTCAACTGTTTTCCCAGTTTCTCTGTTTCTCTTACAGATCGAGGTGCACATGAAGCCCTCACTTTAGCTATCCAGACAAAAGGTTTTGATATGAATCCTCATAATCAAAATTTCGCCCTCGTTTATAGAGTTTATTATAAACTCATGAATTCAGTTGTTCCAGGCATAGCCTATTCTAATCAAGCCAGAGGTATGACTACCTTATTCCAAACCAATTTAAAAAATAAAGTTAATATTCCCAAACTCATCTAATGGAATGATATTAATTTATCTGGTAAATGGCATTTAGAAAATGCTCAACCAAAAAAACCTAAAGAAAATCAAGACATTGAAAACATAATTGAACATGAAGATGGAAGTGTTGAAATAAATTTCCAAACAGATTTTCGAAATACAACTCCTACAGTTATCAACCCTCTAAAAAGTCTTATTCTCATCCTCCTTCTATTGTAGGACCTTCCATATAGGAACCACCTCATATAAATTTGAGGCCTACAGGACTTGTTTATCCTTCTTATCAAGCTTCTCCTCCCATACATACAATCCCTCAGAAGCTGATTTCAATATAAATGTTATTGAAAGTTTTGAAATTGATAAAGAAATGTTAAAAAAGAATTTAACCGCTCATCCTTTGACAAAAGCTTTCTTTAAAAATATTTCTCCAGAACAAAAAGACTTCTTAAAAGAAAAGTGGTATAAATATATGTGTGATAATGAAAGAAACATTTATTTCTTTGATTGGCTTAAATTAGCCATGAAGAAAAGATATAAAATTGAAGATTTATCCATAAATATGATAACAAAATTAAGTTCATCATCGATTATAGCTTCAACCAGTTCTTCTCCCCAAAGAACTGAAGAATCTATACATCCACCCCTACATCAAATTATTTATAAAGACACCTCAGCCGTACCCATAAAAGATGTTACAAAAATCCAAGGAGATAAAGAAAAATCTGACTTTGTTTACGAATCAGACTTATGTCATGTTCTAGAACAAAATAATTATACAAATATCAACCTTCATACTATTGGTCAACAAACCAATAGAATTGAAGATAAAGTAGAATCTATTTTCAAAATCCATGAAGCATCCTCTTCTCAAAAAGTAATTAAGACACAAACTTTAGGTTTTCTGGGTGAAATCCTAAGGGATATAAAGTTAGAAAAGAAACCTTTAAAATTTTCCGATGAACTCATTAATCAATTATCACACAGTTTTACTAACATAAAACTTCTAGAAAATAAAGATCAAAAAGCTGAAAAATCTATAAATGTCTTAGTCTCAACTTATAAAAATTCTAATTCTGGCTCCGATTCTGAAGCCATAGATTCTGAAGAAAATTCTTAAGAAGAACATCAAGATGATCAAAACCATCAAGATTCTCTACAACTAAATAAAATATTTAAAAGACAAAAACCAATTGTTACTACAGCTAAAACACGAAATTATTATCCACGACCGACTCCAGTTGATCTTCAATTCGAAGAACAAGCTACTTTAAATGGTCTTAAATTTGAAAGCTCATCAATATATAAATGGAGTGTAGACGGATTATCTGAATATCAAATCATCCAAGTATGCCAGCAAATGATGATATATGCTTCTACTATCATAGCTGCCGATAACGATCACAAACATGCAGCAAATGCAGTTGTCCTTGGATTTACTGGACAATTAAATGGTTGGTGGGAAAAATATTTATCAAATATAGAAAGACAAGCTATTCTAAATGCCGTAAAAAGAGATCCATCCGGGAACCCTATCATTACCCCCCAAGGACAAATGATCTCTGATTCCGTTTATATGCTTATTAGCATTATAATTAAACATTTTGTTGGAAATTATATGAATGTAGAAGAAAAATTAAAAACTCAATTAATTAATTTAACATGTCCAACATTATCTGATTTTCGTTGGTATAAAGATGTTTTCTTATCAAAACTTTATACAATTGATTGAAGCAATTCCAAATTCTGGAAAGAAAAATTTATATCAGGTCTTCCTAAACTTTTTGCAGAAAAGGTTAGAGAAGAATTAATATCCGAAAATTATGGAAATTTGGATTATGCTATGTATACATATGGAGATTTAATCCAAAAAATTAGTAAAGTTGGATTTTCATTGTGTAATGAAATCAAACTCAAACGGCAAATTGAAATTCAAAAAGTATCAGCAAATATGAATTTGGAGACTTTTGTTATCAATTTGGCATGGAGCCATTAATTAGTCCTTCGAGCCAAAAGAAAAAAAACAATTTAAAAAGAAATTACCAACAAAGAAAATCTAAACAATTTGCAACACCACGATATTATATGCCCTCGCGAAGATATCATAAAAAATCCTTTCATCGCAATCCTTATAAAGAAACAAACAAATCTTTTTTAAAAGAAAAACCATCTTCTTCTTACCATAAACAAAAAAAAAGAAATAAAGTGCTATAATTGCAAAGAAAAAGGCCATATAGCCCCTGATTGCCCACAATTAAAGGTTAAAACCGAAAAGGAATAAAAAACTATTTTGAAGGGATCCTCAGTAACATCAAATACAGACAATTCTTCTGATACATGTCATTGCAAAATATTTGATAGTGAAATTCAATATGAATCCGCTTCTTCTTCTTTATCCATGAACATGCTCTCTACTCCTGAAGAATAGGTACTAGAAATGTTTAAAGATCTTAAAGATAAAGAATTAAAAAATAAATATTTCGAAAAAATCCAGACTATAAATAAAGGCAATAAAAAGGAAAAGCTACTATACATACTTTACCTGAACAATTTAGTATTAAAACTGTTTTAGACAGATTAAGAGAACAAAATGTTCCTCCTCACCTGACAATTCCAGACCTACATAAAGAAATTAATAATCAAAGGCAAGAAATAAATTTCTTAAAACAAAACTTAATTGAACTTCAAGACCTCAAACAAAGAGTTGAGAATCTTGAATTTCACATACTAAAAACTTATCAAGAAAATAATGGAAAAATTGAAAATGACGAAGACTATAATGACATTGAAAATCAAGAAAACTTTGATGACAGTTTAAAAAATTTCATAAATTCTTTATCCAGAAATCCATTTCAGAAATGGAAAACCCAAGTCACAATTCAGATCAAAAAATTCTCTATTAAGACCCTGTGCTTACTTGATAGTGGCGCAGATGTCAATGTCATGGAAGGATTAATCCTGAGAAAATATTCTCTAAAAACAAAAAATAAACTCAATCTAGCTACGGCTAATAAATAACTCCTTATCAAATACAAATTAAATGATGTTTATGTCTGTAAAAACGAAATACACATAAAAACAAAGTTCTTTCTAGGAAAGGATTTAAACAATGATGTTATCCTTGGAAATCCTTTTCTACAAATGTTACAGCCTTTTCAAATTGATTCTATAGGCCTTAAAACTGTCGTAAATAATAAAGAATTAATTTTTGAATTTGAATAATTAAATCCAGTCTCAAATAAAAACAATCATCCCTCTGATGACTTCATTTCAAATATTGCCATGTAATCCAGATTGCAGTTTTAAGTTCACATTCTTCTCCAGGGTTCCTTTGTCATTATGGCATCAAGTTCTAGCAAAAGCAAAGCCCCTCTTTTTGAATCCAGCTCTTCCTCCAGACCAACATCCCAACAAATGACCATTCCCTTTTTCAATCCAGGAGTATCCATCACCTCTCAAGAACTTATCAATGCTCATTGGAGTGCTACCCTTTCCAATAAAAGAAAAAATACTAGAAAAACCTTATCCAAAATTGTAATCCATATCAATGATTTAGAAACCCAAATTTTGATGTGTCATAACATCCATCAAAGAGCACTGTTATCTACTTATGCTGATGAAAAAACATCCAGAATCAACCCCCTGGAAAAGGCTAACACAACCCTTCCAGATGATCTTGCTGCAAGGATAAGAGAAAAAACTCTTTCTTGTCAGATCAAGAAGCGCTTAATGTTCAAAGTGCAATATATCAGCTGGGCAATTGGTTTTCCCAAGTTGTTCCTGCCATCACATGCAGTAGACATCTCTTATATCAAGCAAGGCCTAGTCCAAAGATTTTCTTTATCCAGAGATGATTTTGAATTAATACAGCAGCTCCCTGCAATTGTGCACCATGCCCTTCCCAGTCTTGGAGTCACAAACAGACAACTTCCTATCCCAATTTCATCAAGTTTGGTAGAAAGATCTAAAATACGGTTTTATTAGCCTTATCAATTATGGAGCATCAAGCAGTTTGAAAAAGGAGATTTAATTTGCAAGAAATGTAGTTCTTCTTTACATGATCACGAGCATCTTCTTTTTAATTATCCACCTCAATGGTATGAATCTCATGAAGTTACTATAAGAGCATATAGCCTAGAACGTCTCCAGCAATATGATCCAGCCTCTGATCAGTACCAAAGATTTCTCAATTTACGAGGACATCTTGAATTTGCAAGCACATATCGATATGTTTGATGTGACGGTCGGCGAGTAGTTTGCATTGCTGACGACCTTGCAGAACAAACTACAATCATACAGCATCCTTCTAAATCTGGACATAATGAATTAAATCAAATCCTCAATGCCTATGAAGATATTTCTTTTGACATTACTGAAAAGTCTCGTGAAGCATTAATCCAGTTATTTCATGGAGAAATGCAAAATAATAACTGGACTGATGAAGATAAAGATGAAGAAAAAGTGGATGAATAAATGAAAGAATCCGTGCTCGAATAAAGCTTCCGATATTGACACCTGTTATCCAGTGAAATAATGACTCCGTCCTTATCACAAAGCTTCCAGAAGAGGACCACATAGTCACGTGGTACACTTATCTAAATTTCCATCACCACCATTGCCATAAAGCGTCTTTATCTAGAAACTACAAAACAAGGACATCCCTATTCATGAAGATGAGAAGCTTACCACGGTTCAAAGGTTTTTTGAAAAAGAAAAAGTCAACAAATGCGGCTACTATGCATCAAAAAGGTTATCCAATAAAAACAAGTTTGGATCTCTACTGGTGATAACATGTGTATCCATACCAGTACAGAAACGTAACATGTATGCCCTCTTGACGATTCAATCCAAACACATGGAATCCAGCCACATGCAGCAGCTTACCAGCATACAGTAAATGAAATGTATACACAGACGAAATTATGTTGTAATGAAATGTAAATTCAGTTTGAACATACTATAAATAGACATGTCCAGCTGCTTGTTAAGGCAACAGTTGGAAACCAGTCCTATCCAAAATCCAACCACCTCTTCCCATACACCCTCCACCCTTCCGTCCCATTTTGGTATCAGAGCCAAGTTGGCCCCCGGGAGTGTGTCATCAAGTCCACTTTAATCAGTTTTGATTATCAATAAAGTTGCTTTGTGAGTATTTCTTCACTTATTTTGGTTATGCTTTACTGTTGCTATTTAAGGAATTGTTGATTCAGAAGTAAAAGAGTCAAAAGTCTTAATACTTAGTTGTGTGTTTATTATTATTGAGAAATTTTAATCATATTCCACCCAGAGCACATAGGTAGCCATTGTTATCGCCGTTGTTAAGTCGTGTGAAGGCGTTTTTAGGCGTGTTGTTGGTGTGTAAATCCTCAAAGCGTTAGATACTCGTGATGGATTTGGTTAAAATAACTCGGAAATACAAATTATGGCTAAGCTTATTAAGAAGCTTGTACTTTCTTCTTCCTCATCATCAAATTCCTGATCTTCCATGTCTATTAAAAACTAGTGAAGAAATTAGCTATGATGATTTAGATAAATTTATTTGTCACTGGACAATTCCAACTGTTCAAAAACATGAAGTTTATAAAATGGGAAGTTTTCAATTAAAATCAAGTTATAAAATAAAAACTATTGAACGAACTGAATCCATTACTAGCAATATTCAGCATATTTCTTTAATTAAGCCCCAAGAAATACAAGAATATGCTAAAACATATAATTATATCCATTTTGGCTTGGTGCAAGTTGCTCGAAAGCCTCTAACAAGACTTGGACTGAGAACAAAAGCTCTCATGTATGTTCAAGATACAAGACATAAAAAATTCAGTGATTCATTAATAGGAATGGTTGAATCAAGTTTGGCTAATGGCCCTACTTTCTTCAACTATTTTCCCAATTTCTCTATTGCTCTTATAGATCTAGGTGCAGATGAAGCCCTCACTTTAGCCATCCAGACAAAAGGTTTTGATATGAATCCTCATAATCAAAATCTCGCCCTCGTTTATAGAGTTTATTATAAACTCATGAATTCAGTTGTTCCAGGCATAGCCTATTCTAATCAAGTCAGAGGTATGACTACCTTATTCCAAACCAATTTAAAAAATAAAGTTAATATTCCCAAACTCATCCAATGGAATGATATTAATTTATCCGGTAAATAGCGTTTAGAAAATGCTCAACCAGAAAAACCTAAAGAAAATCAAGACATTGAAAACATAATTGAACATGAAAATGGAAGTGTTGAAATAAATTTCCAAACAGATTTTCAAAATACAACTCCTACGGTTTATCAACCCTCTAAAAAGTCTTATTCTCATCCTCCTTCTGTTGTAAGCGCTTCCATACAGGAACCACCTCATATAAATTTGAGGCCTACAGGACTTGTTTATCCTTCCTATCAAGCTTCTTCATCTCATACATACAATCCCTCAGAAGCTGATTTCAATATAAATGTTATTGAAAGTTTTGAATTGATAAAGAAATGTTAAAAAAGAATTTAGCCGCTCATCCTTTGATAAAAGCTTTCTTTAAAAATATTTCTCCAGAACATAAAGACTTCTTAAAAGAAAAGTGGTATAAATATATATGTGATATTGAAAGAAACATTTATTTCTATGATTGGCTTAAATTAGCCATGAAGAAAAGATATAAAATTGAAGATTTATCCATAAATATGATAACAAAATTAAGTTCATCATCGATTATAGCTTCAACCAGTTCTTCTCCCCAAAGAACTGAAGAATCTATACATCCACCCCTATATCAAATTATTTATAAAGACACCTTAGCCGTACCCATAAAAGATGTTGCAAAAATCCAAGGAGATAAAGGAAAATCTAACTTTGTTTTCAAATCAGACTTATGTAATGTTCTAGAACAAAATAATTATACAAATATCAACCTTCATACTATTGGTCAACAACCAATAGAATTGAAGATAAAGTAGAATCTATTTTCAAAATCCATGAAGCATCCTCTTCTCAAAAAGTAATTAAGACGCAAACTTTAGGTTTTCAGGGTGAAATCTGAGGGATATTAGAAAAAAAAACCTTTAAAATTTTCTGATGAACTCATTAATCACTTATCACACAGTTTTACTAACATAAAACTTCAAGAAAATAAAGATAAAAAAGCTGAAAAATCTAAAAATCTTTTAGGCTCAACTTCTAAAAACTCTAATTCTGGCTCCGATTCCGAAGCCATAGATTTTGAAGAAAATTCTCAAGAGAAACATCAAGATGATCAAAACCATCAAGATTCCCTTCAACTCAATAAAATATTTAAAAGACAAAAACCAATTATTACTACAGCTAAAACAAGAAATTATTATCCACGACCGACTCCAGTTGATCTTCAATTCGAAGAACAAGCTACTTTAAATGGTCTTAAATTTGAAAGCTCATCAATATATGAATGGAGTGTAGACGGATTATCTGAATATCAAATCATCCAAGTATGCTAGTAAATGATGAAATATACTTCTACTATCATAGCTGTCGGTAATGATCACAAACATGCAGCAAATGCAGTTGTCCTTGGATTTACTGGACAATTAAATGGTTGGTGGGAAAAATATTTATCAGATATAGAAAGACAAGTTATTGTAAATGTCGTACAAAGAGATCCATCCGGGAACCCTATCATTACCCCCCAAGGACAAATGATCTCTGATTCCGTTTATATGCTTATTAGCATTATAAATAAACACTTTGTTGGAAATTATATGAATGTAGAAGAAAAATTAAAAACTCAATTAATTAATTTATCATGTGCAACATTTTCTGATTTTCGTTGGTATAAAGATGTTTTCTTATCAAAACTTTATACAATTGATTGAAGCAATTCCGAATTCTTGAAAGAAAAATTTATATCAGGTCTTCCTAAACTTTTTGCAAAAAAGGTTAGAGAAGAATTAATATCTGAAAATTATGGAAAATTGAATTATGCTATGTATACATATGGAGATTTAATCCAAAAAATTAATAAAGTTGGATTTTCATTGTGTAATGAAATCAAACTCAAACAGCAAATTGAAAATAAAAAAAGTATCAACAAATATGAACTTGGAGACTTTTGTTATCAATTTGGCATGGAGCCATTAATTAGTCCTTCGAGCCAAAAGAAAAAGAACAATTTAAAAAGAAATTACCAACAAAGAAAATCTAAACAATTTGCAACACCACGATATTATATGCCCTCACGAAGATATCATAAAAAATCCTTTCATCGCAATCCTTATAAAGAAACAAACAAATCTTTTTTAAAAGAAAAAGCATCTTCTTCTTACCATAAACAAAAACAAAAAGAAATACAGTGCTATAATTGCAAAGAAAAGGCCATATAGCCCCTGATTGCCCACAATTAAAGGTTAAAACCGAAAAGGAATTAAAAACTATTTTGAAGGGATCCTCAGTAACATCAGATACAGACAATTCTTCTGATACATGTCATTGCAAAATATTTAATAGTGAAATTCAGTATGAATCCGCTTCTTCTTCTTTATCCGTAAACATGTTCTCTGCTCCTGAAGATTGGTACTATAAATGTTTAAAGATCTTAAAGATGAAGAGTTAAAAAATAAATATTTCGAAAAAATCCAGACTATAAATAAAGGCAATAAAAAAGGGAAAGCTACTATACATACTTTACCTGAACAATTTAGTATTAAAACTGTTTTAGACAGATTAAGAGAACAAAATGTTCCTCCTCACCTGACAATTCCAGACCTACATAAAGAAATTAATAATCAAAGGCAAGAAATAAATTTCTTAAAACAAAACTTAATTGAACTTCAAGACCTCAAACAAAGAGTTGAGAATCTTGAATTTCACATACTAAAAACTTATCAAGAAAATAATGGAAAAATTGAAAATGACGAAGACTATAATGACATTGAAAATCAAGAAAACTTTAATGACAGTTTAAAAAATTTCATAAATTCTTTGTCCAGAAATCCATTTCAAAAATGGAAAACCCAAGTCACAATTCAGTTAAAAAAATTCTCTATTAAGACTCTGTGCTTACTTGATAGTGGCGCAGATGTCAATGTCATAAGGGAAGGATTAATCCTGAGAAAATATTATCTAAAAACAAAAAATAAACTCAATCTAGCTACGGCTAATAAAAAAACTCCTTATCAAATACAAATTAAATGATGTTCATGTTTGTAAAAATGAAATACACATAAAGACAAATTTCTTTCTAGGGAAGGATTTAAACAATGATGTTATCCTTGGAAATCCTTTTCTACAAATGTTACAGCCTTTTCAAATTGATTCTAAAGGCCTTAAAACTGTCTTAAATAATAAAGAATTAATTTTTGAATTTGAATAATTAAATCCAGTCTCAAATAAAATAAATCATCCCTCAGCTGACTTCATTTCAAATATTGCCATGTAATCCAGATTTGCAGTTTTAAGTTCACATTCTTCTCCAGGGTCCCTTTGTCATTATGGCATCAAGTTCTAGCAAAAGCAAAGCCCCTCTTCTTGAATTCAACTCTTCCTCCAGACCAACATCCCAACAAATGACCATTCCTTTTTTCAATCCAGGAGTATCCATCACCTCTCAAGAACTTATCAATGCTCATTAGAGTGCTATCCTTTCCAATAAAAGAAAAAATACTAGGAAAACCTTATCCAAAATTGTAACCCATATCAAAGATTTAGAAACCCAAATTCTGATGTGTCATAACATCCATCAAAGAGCACTGTTATCTACTTATGCTAATGAAAAAACATCCAGAATCAACCTCCTGGAAAAGGTTAACACAACCCTTCCCGATGATCTTGCTGCAAGGATAAGAGAAAAAACTCTCTCTTGTCAGATCAAGGAGCGCTTAATGTTCAAAGCGCAATATATCAGCTGGGCAACTGGTTTTCCCAAGTTGTTCCTGCCATCACATGCAATAGACATCTCTTATATCGAGCAAGGCCTAGTCCAAAGATTTTCTTTATCCAAGATGATTTTGAATTAATACAGCAGCTCCCTGCAATCGTGTGGCATGCCCTTCGCAGCCTTGCAGCCACAAACAGACAACTTCTCATCACAATTTCATCAAGTTTGGGAGAAAGATCTGAAATCCGGTTTTATCAACCTTATCAATTATGGAGCATCATGAATTTTGAAGAAGGAGATTTAATTTGCAAGAAATTCATTCCCTCTTTAAATGATTACGAACATCTCCTGTTTAATTATCCACCGCAGTGGTATGAATCTCATGAAGTTGCTATAAGGGAATACAGCTTAGAGCGTCTTCAAAATTATGATGCAGGCTCTGATCAATATCAAAGATTTCTCAATTTAAGAGGACATCTCAAATTTGCAAGCACATATAGATATGTTTGGTGTGACGGTCGGAGAGTAGTCTGTATTGCTGACGACCTTGCAGAACAAACTACAGTTATACAGCATCCTTCTAAATCTGAACATAATGAATTAAATCAAATCCTCAATGCCTATGAAGATATTTCTTTTGACATTTTAGAAAAATCTCGTGAAGAATTAATCCAGTTATTTCTTGGTGAAATACGAAATAATAACTGGCATGATGAAGCAGAAAATGATGTAGAGATGACAGCATCCTTGCAAGAATAAGCTTCCTTTCCTCCAGACATATGCAGTCCAATGCCACTCAATTTTCCACAAAGTATCTTGGTGCAATTATGAAGATCTCCAACAGTCATCCTGAAAAATAATTGTTCAATGCATCCTTATCAAGCAAGGACCCGTGCCCGAGAATAAGGCCACAAAAGCAACCACGTGTTGCCTAGGGACTTTTCATCCTGACTTAAAGCATTAAATATTCAAAAACAAGTACCTAAAAGCCAAAAAAAGTGGCTAAAGCCAACATCAAAAGCTCCTTTTGTATAAACTAAAAAGTAAAAGCTGAAGAAAGTACAAGATATGGGACAATTATCAAGTATGAAAGCAAAAATATTTCATCTCCAATGCAAACACGTACACACGTGTCAAAAGCTTGTAAAGTTATACTTCAAGAGAGTGCCACATGCAGTACCATGGATATTCTACAGCAGAAAAGAAGAATCATGCAAGTAGCCCTACAGTATCGAACATTAAATTCAGCGTGAGCATGAATAGCAAATGAAATGTAAATGCAAATGCAATCCAAGTGAAATGAAATGTAAATTCAGTTTATAGTCACTATAAATAGACACATCCGGCTATGTGTAAATCCAACAGTTGGAAACCAGTCCTACCTAAAAATTCAGTCCATCCATCCCTTCCCATACACCCTCCACCCTTCCATCCCATTTTGGTATCAGAGCCCAGTTGGCCCCCGGGAGTGTGTTATCAAGTCCACTTGTAATCAGTTTTGATTATCAATAAAGTTGCTTTGTGAGTATTTCTTCACTTATTTTGGTTTTGTTGTGCTTTACTGTTGTTGTTTAAGGGACGGAAGGGTGGAGGGTGTATGGGAAGAGATGGATGGACTGAATTTTTGGACTGGTTTCCAACTATTGCATTGACAAGCAGCTGGACATGTCTATTTATAGTATGTTCAAACTGAATTTACATTTCATTACAACATAATTTCGTCTATGTATACATTTCATTTACTGTATGCTAGTAAGCAGCTGCATGTGGCTGGATTCCATGTGTCTGGATTGAATCGTTAAGACGACAGACGTGTTACGTTTCCGTACTGGTATGGATATACATGTTATCACCAGTAGAGATCCAAACTTATTTTTATTGGATAACCTTTTTGATGCATAGTAGCTAGCCGCATTTATTGACTTTTTCTTTTTCAAAGAACCTTTGAACCGTGGTAAGCTTCTCATCTTCATGAATAGGGATGTCCTTGTTTTGTACTTTCTAGATAAAGACGCTTTATGGTAATGGTGGTGATGGAAATTTAGATAAGTGTACCACGTGACTACGTGGTCCTCTTATGGAAGCTTTGTGATAAGGATGAAGTCACTATTTCACTGGACAACAGGTGTCAAGATCGGAAGCTTTATTCGGGCACCGATTTTTTCATTTATTCATCCTCTTTTTCTTCATCTTTATCTTCGTCAGTCCAATTATTATTTTGCATTTCTCCATGAAATTACTGGATTAATGCTTCACGAGACTTTTCAGTAATGTCAAAAGAAATATCTTCATAAGCATTGAGGATTTGATTTAATTCATTATGTCCAGATTTAGAAGGATGTTGTATGATTGTAGTTTGTTCTGCAAGGTCGTCAGCAATGCAAACTACTCACCGACCGTCACACCAAACAAATTGATATGTGCTTGCAAATTCAAGATGTCCTCTTAGATTGAGAAATCTTTGATACTGATCAGAGGCTGGATCATATTGCTGGAGACGTTCTAGACTATATGCTCTTGTTGCAACTTCATGAGATTCATACCATTGAGGTGGATAATTAAAAAGAAGATGTTCGTGGTCATGTAAAGAATAACTGCATTTCTTGCAAATTAAATCTCCTTCTTTAAACTGCATGATGCTCGATAATTAATAAGGCTAATAAAACCGTATTTCAGATTTTTCTCCCAAACTTGATGAAATTGTGATAAGAAGCTGTTTGTTTGTGACTCCAAGACTGCAAAGGGCATAGCGCACAATTGCAGGGAGTTGCTGTATTAATTCAAAATCATCTCTGGATAAAGAAAATCTTTGGACTAGGCCTTGCTCGATATAAGAGATGTCTACTGCATGTGATGGCAGGAACAACTTGGGAAAACCAATTGCCCAACTGATATATTGCGCTTTGAACATTAAGCGCTCCTTGATCTGACCAGAAAGAGTTTTTTCTCTTATCCTTGCAACAAGATCATCTGGAAGGGTTGTGTTAACCTTTTCCAGGAGGTTGATTCTGGATGTTTTTCATCAGCATAAGTAGACAACAGTGCTCTTTGATGGATGTTATGACACATCAGAATTTGGGTTTCTAAATCCTTGATATGGGTTACAATTTTGGATAAGGTTTTTCTAGTATTTTTTTTTCTTTTATTGGAAAGGATAGCACTCCAATGAGCAATGATAAGTTCTTGAGAGGTGATGGATACTCCTGGATTGAAAAAAGGAATGGTCATTTGTTGGGATGTTGGTCTGGAGGAAGAGTAGGGTTCAAGAAGAGGGGCTTTGCTTTTGCTAAAACTTGATGCCATAATGACAAAGGAACCCTGGAGAAGAATGTGAACTTAAAACTGAAATCTGGATTACATGGCAATATTTGAAATGAAGTCATCAGAGGGATGATTGTTTTTATTTGAGACTGGATAGAATTATTCAAATTCAAAAATTAATTCTTTATTATTTATGACAGTTTTAAGGCCTGTAGAATCAATTTGAAAAGGCTGTAACATTTGTAGAAAAGGATTTCCAAAGATAACATCATTGTTTAAATCCTTTCCGGGAAAGAAATTTGTCTTTACGTGTATTTCGTTTTTACAGACATAAACATCATTTAATTTGTATTTGATAAGGAGTTTTTTATTAGCCGTAGCTAGATTGAGTTTATTTTTTGTTTTTAGATAATATTTTCTCGGGATTAATCCTTCCCTTATGAGATTAACATCTGCGCCACTATCAAGTAAGCACAGGATCTTAATAGAGAATTTTTTGATTTGAATTGTGACTTGGGTTTTCCATTTTTGAAATGGATTTCTGGAAAAAAGAATTTATGAAAATTTTAAACAGCCATCAAAGTTCTCTTGACTTTCAATGTCATTATAGTCTTCGTCATTTTCAATTTTTCCATTATTTTCTTGATAAGTTTTTAGTATGTGAAATTCAAGATTCTCAACTCTTTGTTTGAGGTCTTGAAGTTCAATTAAGTTTTGTTTTAAGAAATTTATTTCTTGCCTTTGATTATTAATTTCTTTACGAAGGTCTGGAATTGTCAGGTGAGGAGGAACATTTTGTTCTCCTAATCTGTCTAAAACAGTTTTAATACTAAATTGTTCAGGTAAAGTATGTATAGTAGCTTTTCCTTTTTTATTGCCTTTATTTATAGTCTGGATTTTTTTGAAATATTTATTTTTTAATTCTTCATCTTTAAGATCTTTAAACATTTCTAGTATCAATTCTTCAGGAGCAGAGAGCATGTTTACGGATGAAGAAGAAGACACGGATTGATACTGAATTTCACTATCAAATATTTTTTAATGACATGTATCAGAAGAATTGTCTGTATCTGATGTTACTGAGGATCCCTTTAAAATAGTTTTTAATTCCTTTTCGGTTTTAACCTTTAATTGTGGGCAATCAGGGGCTATATGGCCTTTTTCTTTGTAATTATAGCACTGTATTTCTTTTTGTTTTTGTTTATGGTAAGAAGAAGATGGTTTTTCTTTTATAAAAGATTTATTTGTTTCTTTATAAGGATTGCGATGAAAGGATTTTTTATGATATCTTCGTGAGGGCATATAGTATTGTGGTGTTGCAAATTGTTTAGATTTTCTTTGTTGGTAATTTCTTTCTAAATTGTTCTTTTTCTTTTGACTCGAAGGACTAATTAATGGCTCCATGCCAAATTGATAACAAAAGTCTCCAAGTTCATATTTGCTGATACTTTTTTGATTTTCAATTTGCCGCTTGAGTTTGATTTCATTACACAATGAAAATCCAACTTTATTAATTTTTTGGATTAAATCTCCATATGTACACATAGCATAATTCAAATTTCCATAATTTTTGGTTATTAATTCTTTTCTAACCTTTTCTGCAAAATGTTTAGGAAGACCTGATATAAAATTTTCTTTCCAGAATTCGTAATTACTTGAATCAATTATATAAAGTTTTGATAAGAAAGCATCTTTATACCAACGAAAATCAGATAATGTTGGACATGGTAAATTAATTAATTGAGTTATTTATTTTTCTTCTACATTCATATAATTTCCAACAAAATGTTTAATTATATTGCTAATAAGCATATAAACGGAATCGGAGATCATTTGTCCTTGGGGGGTAATGATAGGGTTCCCGGATGGATCTCTTTTTACGGCTTTTAGAATAGCTTGTCTTTCTATATCTGATAAATATTTTTCCCACCAACCAATTAGTTGTCCAGTAAATCCAAGGACAACTGCATTTGCTGCATGTTTGTGATCATTACTGGTAGCTATGATAGTAGAAGCATATATCATCATTTGCTGGCATACTTAGATGATTTGATATTCAGATAATCCGTCTACACTCCATTCATATATTGATGAGCTTTAAAATTTAAGGCCATTTAAAGTAGCTTGTTCTTCGAATTGAAGATCAACTGGAGTTAGTCGTGGATAATAATTTTTTGTTTTAACTGTAGTAACAGTTGGTTTTTGTCTTTTAAATATTTTATTGAGTTGAAGGGATTCTTGATGGTTTTGACCATCTTGATGTTCCTCTTGAGAATTTTCTTCAGAATCTATGGCTTCGGAATCGGAGCCAGAATTAGAGTTTTTAGAAGTTGAGCCTGAAACATTTATATATTTTTCAGCTTTTTGATCTTTCTTTTCTTGAAGTTTTATGTTAGTAAAACTGTGTGATAATTGATTAATGAGTTCATCAGAAAATTTTAAAGGTTTCTTTTCTAACTTTATATCCCTTAGGATTTCACCCTGAAAACCTAAAGTTTGTGTCTTCATTACTTTTGGAGAAGAGGATGCTTCATGGATTTTGAAAATAGATTCTACTTTATCTTCAATTCTATTAGTTTGTTGACCAATAGTATGAAGGTTGGTATTTGTATAATTATTTTGTTCTAGAACATGACAAAAGTCTGATTTGTAAACAAAGTCAGATTTTCCTTTATCTCCTTGGATTTTTGCTACATCTTTTATCGGTACGGCTGAGGTGTCTTTATAAATAATTTGATATTGGGGTGGATGTATAGATTCTTTAGTTCTTTGGGGAGAAGAACTGGTTAAAGCTATAATCCATGATAAACTTAATTTTGCTATCATATTGATGGATAAATCTTCAATATTATATCTTTTCTTCATGGCTAATTTAAGCGAATCAAAGAAATAAATGTTTCTTTCATTATCACACATATATTTATGCCACTTTTCTTTTAAGAAGTCTTTATGTTCTGGAGAAATATTTTTAACGAAAGGTTTTGTCAAAGGATGAGCGGCTAAATTCTTTTTTAACATTTCTTTATCAATTTCAAAACCTTCAATAACATTTATATTGAAACCAGCTTCTGAGGGATTGTATGTATGAGATGGAGAAGCTTGATAAGAAGGATAAACAAGTCCTGTAGACCTCAAATTTATATGAGGTGGTTCCTGTATGGAAGCTCCTACAAAAGAAGGAGGATGAGAATAAGACTTTTTAGAGGGTTGACAAACGGTAGGAGTTGTATTTCGAAATTCTGTTTGGAAATTTATTTCAACGCTTCCATCTTCATGTTCAATTATGTTTTCAATGTCTTGATTTTCTTTAGGTTTTTTTGGTTGAGCATTTTTTAAAAGCCATTTACCGGATAAATTAATATCATTCCATTGGATGAGTTTGGGAATATTAACTTTATTTTTTAAATTGGTTTGGAATAAGGTAGTCATACCTTTTGCTTGATTTAAATAGGCTATGCCTGGAACAACTGAATTCATAAGTTCATAATAAACTCTATAAACGAGGGCGAGATTTTGATTATGAGGATTCATATCAAAACCTTTTGTCTGGATGGCTAAAGTGAGGGCTTCATGTGCACCTGGATCTGTAAGAGAAACAGAGAAATTGGGAAAACAGTTGAAGAAAGTAGGGCCATTAGCCAAACTTGATTCAACCATTCCTATTAATGAATCACTGAATTTTTTATGTCTTGTATCTTGAACATACATGAGAGCTTCTGTTCTCAGTCCAAGTCTTGTTAGAGGCTTTAGAGTAACTTGCACCAAGCCAAAATGGATATAATTATATGTTTTAGCATATTCTTGCATTTCTTGGGGCTTAATTAAAGAAATATGCTGAATATGGCTAGTAATGGATTCAGTTTGTTCAATAGTTTTTATTTTATAACTTGATTTTAATTGAAAACTTCCCATTTTATAAACTTCATGTTTTTGAACAGTTGGAATTGTCCAGTCACGAATAACTTGATCTAAATCATCATAGCTAATTTCTTCACTATTTTTAATAGACATGGAAGACAAGGAATTTGATGATGAGGAAGAAGAAAGTACAAGCTTCTTAATAAGCTTAGTCATAATTTGTCTTACCGAGTTATTTTAACAAAATCCACCACGAGTATCTAACGCTTTAAGGATTTACACACCAATAACACGCCTTAAAACGCCTTCACACGGCTTAACAATGGCGATAACAATGGCTACCTCTGTGCTCCTGGCGGAATATGATTAAAATTTCTCAATAATAACAAATACACAACTAAGTATTAAGACTTTTGACTCTCTTACTTCTGAATCAGCAATTCCTTAAACAACAACAGTAAAACATAACATAACAAAAATAAGTGAAGAAATACTCAGAAAGCAACTTTATTGATAACAATAAAAACTAATTACAAGTGGACTTGATGACATACTCCCAGGGGCCAACTTGGCTCTGATACCAAAATGAGACGGAAGGGTAGAGGGTGTATGGGAAGAGATGGATGGACTGAATTTTTACATGTGTGTTCAAGATACAAGACATAAAAAATTCAGTGATTCATTAATAGGAATGGTTGAATCAAGTTTGGCTAATGGCCCTACTTTCTTCAATTGTCTTCCCAATTTCTCTGTTTCTCTTACAGATCTAGGTGCAGATGGGGCCCTCACTTTAACCATCCAGACAAATGGTTTTGATATGAATCCTCATAATCAAAATCTCGCCCTCGTTTATAGAGTTTATTATAAACTCATGAATTCAGTTGTTCTAGGCATAGCCTATTCTAATCATGCCAGAGGTATGACTACCTTATTCTAAACCAATTTAAAAAATAAAGTTAATATTCCTAAACTCATCCAATGGAATTGTCATCTCCCGAATGTCGGGTCACACCGTTTGTCGGGTTTGAGTTGGGTTAAGAGGGTCAGATAGATTGATTTAACACAAGTGGGCCTGAGTTAATGGACCCTTTTTGGGTCAAAGGACTCCTTTTGAAATTTCTTAAAACCCACTAGAAAGCAGGGGGCCTTTCCTTGTAATTTAGGAAAACCCCCTCTCTTACATAAATTCTGCTCTTAGGGTTTCTCCCCCTTTCTCCAACCCTCTTCTTTTCTTCTTCAACCAAAACCCTAGAGGCTCTCTAAGGGGGAAACCAAGGTGGGCTCTTCCAAGCTTTGATCTTCCGATCTACTTTGGCTTCAAGATTCAGGCAAGTGGATGAATGCAAATAATGTTTCTTGCTTGTTTTCCTAAATCACATGTTGTTTATATGATTTATCTGATTTGGGTAAAATCTTTGAGGTTATAGATTAATAATGGAGATTTGTTTATACTCTTTTTGTTGCAACAAGCATAACTCATGGATTTGATTTCAGGTTTTATAAAAAGAAAATACATATAGTTTTGATAAAAAAAAAAGAAAGAAAAAAAAGGGGGCAGACGTTGCTGCCCAGGCAGCAGCAGGCACTGCTTGCCTAAGGCAACAGCAGGCGCTGCTGCGCTGCTACCCGGGCATTGCTCCTGCTAGGCCGGGCCTAGCCCGGCTGGGCCTGGCAGCGCCCAGCCTGGGTGCTGCTGGACCCAGCTACGGCTGGGCCGGGTTGATGCAGGTTGGGCCTAGCTGCAGCTAGGCCGGGTTAATGGTAATTAGGCCCACTTGTTTTTTTTAAATATATATATTTATATAATTGTAATTAGAATTTTATGTAATAAATATAAACATTACAGTATTATATTTTGATTAATGGTTTAGTACACTAGTGGAGATTAGATCATATTAAATTAAATTTTAATTCAATGTTATTTGAAATTTAGTTAGGATTGGTTATAAATTTAATTGGAAATTATGTAATTGTGATTTATACTTTATTTAGTTTGCTTAGAAATCAACTCAGATGCAATTGGGGATGAATAAATCTTATGTAGATTGTGTTTATGCATCTAATTTGGGTTTTTAATCTGAGTTTGATTTCAAACTGGGGCCCGGGAATTATACCTTTAGTTTTGTATAAATTAATAAGGTGTATTTGTACACAACAATGATAATTAAGGAATTAATTATTCCCTTTCCCGCTTTGATCATAACTTGATTTAAATTTGGATTTGTAATTTAAACATCTTTTACCCAATTAGTAAAACATACTAATTATATATAATTGGATTAGATGAATTATGACTTTTCGGAATGTTAGTTGAATGTTCACATGAGAATTAGACTAAATGCAAAATGGGAATGTGAGGTTCGGGATGCATCACATGATAGGCACCAAAAGTAGTATATCGGCATCAGGGACTCATATTTCCATTGTGATAGAGGGTTAGTTCTCATGTGCATATTTATCTAACTTGACCGTTGGTGGATTAGTGCTTACCCTCAAAAAATTTGAATTGACACACGTTCATAATACGCTTTCAAATTTAAGTACTTTAAATACTCAAAATGATATTGGATTGAATGTTAGGATTAAGGGTTTTATTTCATGGTTCATTCTGCATCGATATACGTATATATTTGTAAATATGTATATTTGTATATACGTATCTGACCGACTGTAGTTCGGAGGTGGACGTATGCCATCGGGTCAGCATATACTGTGGATAATAGTATACAGCTGTGCCTTCTGTTATTATCTGCGGGAATACCCGTTTCTGTTATTATCTTCGGATTACCCGATTTTGTTATCTGTATGCGGGACTACCCGTTTCTGTTATATTTATCCACGGGAATGCCCGTTTTTGTGCATTCATGCCATTGGGGTTTGCATCTGATATAATTTGGATCATAATGAATACTTATGTTTAATTCAGTTGATTAATCTATTATTTGCAGCTTACCCTCTTGCCATATTATATCAAGCTGACCCATTACTTTTGGGTGTCTAGGTTCCGTTGCCGGTGCCGAACAGGAGGGTCAGGCGACGTCGGGAATTCCGCCAGATGGCGGAGTTGTTGAGTGAAGCACTGATGACATCATCTGAGGTGTCCTAGTGCGGTGCTGAGTTCGAAAACTTTAGATTATGTAATAAGGCCATGTCTGGGCCATTAGTTTATTAAATTAAGTTTGGTTGTTTTGAAATTTTAACTCTAATTGTGATGCTTCGAAGCACTTGACTCTGGTTTTATTATTAATGAGATTGATTATCTTATTGTGATGTAATATCCATCTGTGATGAGTATGGATTTTAGCTTCGCGTGTGATTATGGTTGCTTGATCACCAAGCATAGCCTCATAAAGGACTTCGATCCACCCGAAATTGGGGCCCGTGCTGTTTATGTTTAGAAAAATTTTAATTGGCCCCAATTCTCACACTTATGGAACCGGGTTTGGATCCGGCCTAGTTTTGGGGGCGTGACAGGAATGATATTAATTTATCAGGTAAATGGCTTTTAGAAAATGCTCAACCAGAAAAATCTAAAGAAAATCAAGACATTGAAAACATAATTGAACATGAAGATGGAAGCGTTGAAATAAATATCCAAACAGATTTTCAAAATACAACCCCTACAGTTTATCAACCCTCGAAAAAGTCTTATTCTCATCCTCCTTCTGTTGTAGGATCTTCCATACAGGAACCACCTCATATAAATTTAAGGCCTACAGGACTTGTTTATCCTTCTTATCAAGTTTCTCCATCTCATACATACAATCCCTTAGAAGCTGATTTCAATATAAATGTTATTGAAAGTTTTGAAATTGATAAAGAAATATTAAAAAAGAATTTAGCCGCTCATTCTTTGACAAAAGCTTTCTTTAAAAATATTTCTCCAGAACATAAAGACTTCTTAAAAGAAAAGTGGTATAAATATATGTGTGATAATGAAAGAAACATTTATTTCTTTGATTCGCTTAAATTAGCCATGAAGAAATGATATAATATTGAAGATTTATCCATAAATATGATAACAAAATTAAGTTCATCATGGATTATAGCTTCAACCAGTTCTCATCCCCAAAGAACTGAAGAATCTATACATCCACCCCTACATCAAATTATTTATAAAGACATCTCAGCCGTACCCATAAACGATGTTGCAAAAATCCAAGCAGATAAAGGAAAATCTGACTTTGTTTACAAATCAGACTTATGTCATGTTCTAGAACAAAATAATTATACAAATATCAACCTTCATACTATCGGTCAACAAACCAATAGAATTGAAGATAAAGTAGAATTTATTTTCAAAATCCATGAAGCATCCTCTTCTCAAAAAGTATTTAAGACACAAACTTTAGGTTTTCAGGGTGAAATCCTAAGGGATATAAAGTTAGAAAAGAAACCTTTAAAATTTTCTGATGAACTCATTAATCAACTATCACACAGTTTTACTAACATAAAACTTCAAGAAAATAAAGATCAAAAAGCTGAAAATTCTATAAATGTTTTAGGCTCAACTTCTAAAAACCCTAATTCTGGCTCCGATTCTGAAGCTATAGATTCTGAAGAAAATTCTCAAGAGGAACATCAAGATGATCAAAACCATCAAGAATCCCTTCAACTCAATAAAATATTTAAAAGACAAAAACCAATTGTTACTACAGCTAAAACAAGAAATTATTATCCATGACCGACTCCAGTTGATCTTCAATTCGAAGAACAAGCTACTTTAAATGGTCTTAAACTTAAAAGCTCATCAATATATGAATGGAGTGTAGACAAATTATCTAAATATCAAATCATCCAAGTATGCCAGCAAATGATGATATATGCTTCTACTACCATAGCTGCCGGTAATGATCACAAACATGCAGCAAATGCAGTTGTCCTTGGTTTACTAGACAATTAAATGGTTGGTGGGAAAAATATTTATCAAATATAGAAAGACAAACTGTTCTAAATGCCGTAAAAAGAGATCCATCCGGGAACCCTATCATTACCGCCCAAGGACAAATGATCTCTGATTCCGTTTATATGCTTATTAGCAATATAATTAAACATTTTGTTGGAAATTATATAAATGTAGAAGAAAAATTAAAAACTCAATTAATTAATTTATCATGTCCAACATTATCTGATTTTCATTAGTATAAAGATGTTTTCTTATCAAAACTTTATACAATTGATTCAAGCAATTCCGAATTCTGGAAAGAAAAATTTATATCAGGTCTTCCTCAACTTTTTGCAGAAAAGGTTAGAGAAGAATTAATATCCGAAAATTATAGAAATTTGAATTATGCTATGTATACATATGGAGATTTAATCCAAAAAATTAATAAAGTTGGATTTTCTTTGTGTAATAAAATCAAACTCAAACGGCAAATTGAAAATCGTATCAGTAAATATGAACTTTGAGACTTTTGTTATCAATTTGGCATGGAGCCATCAATTAGTCCTTCGAGCCAAAAGAAAAAGAACAATTTAAAAAGAAATTACCAACAAAGAAAATCTAAACAATTTGCAACACCACGATATTATAAAAAATCCTTTCATCACGATCCTTATAAAGAAACAAACAAATCTTTTATAAAAGAAAAATCATCTTCTTCTGACCATAAGCAAAAACAAAAAGAAATACAGTGCTATAATTGCAAAGAAAAAGGCCATATAGCCCCTGATTGCCCACAATTAAAGGTTAAAACTGAAAAAGAATTAAAAACTATTTTAAAAGGATCCTCGGTAACATCAGATACAGACAATTCTTCTGATACATGTCATTGCAAAATCTTTGATAGTGAAATTCAGTATGAGTCTACCTCTTCTTCTTTATCCTTAAACATGCTCTCTGCCCCAGAAGAATTGGTATTAGAAATGTTTAAAGATCTTAAAGATGAAGACTTAAAAAATAAATATTTTGAAAAAATCCAGACCATAAATAAAGGCAATAAAAAAGGAAAAGCTACATTACATACTTTACCTGAACAATTTAGTACTAAAACTGTACTAGACAGATTACAAGAACAAAATGTTCCTCCTCACCTGACAATTCCTGACCTTCATAAAGAAATTAATAATCAAAGACAAGAAATAAATTTCTTAAAAGAAATCTTAATTGAACTTCAAGACCTCAGATAAAGAGTTGAGAATCTTGAATTTCACATACTAAAAACTTATCAAGAAAATAATGGAAAAATTGAAAATGACGAAAACTATAATGACATTGAAAATCAAGAAAACTTTGATGGCAGTTTAAAAATTTTCATCAATTCTTTATCTAGAAATCCATTTCAAAAATGGAAAACCCAAGTCACAATTCAGATAAAAAAGTTCTCTATTAAGACCCTATGCTTACTTGATAGTGGCGCGGAAGTCAATGACATAAGGGAAGGATTAATCCCGAGAAAATATTATCTAACAATAAAAAATAAACTCAATCTAGCTACGGCTAATAAAAAAACTCCTTATCAAATACAAATTAAATGATGTTTATGCCTGTAAAAATGAAATACACATAAAGACAAATTTTTTTCTAGGAAGGATTTAAACAATGGTGTTATCCTTGGAAATCCTTTTCTACAAATGTTACAGCCTTTTCAAATTGATTCTACAGGCCTTAAAACTCTCATAAATAATAAAGAATTAATTTTTGAATTTGAATAATTAAATCCAGTCTCAAATAAAATCAATCATCCCTTTGATGACTTCATTTCAAATATTGCCGTGTAATCCAGATTTCAGATTTAGTTCACATTCTTATCCAGGATTCCTTTGTCATTATGGCATCAAGCTCTAACAAAGCCAAAGCCCCTCTTCTTGAATCCAGCTCTTCCTCCAGACCAACATCCCAACAAATATCCATTCCTTTTTTCAATCCAGGAGTATCCATCACCTCTCAAGAACTTATCAATGCTCATTGGAGTGCTATCCTTTCCGATAAAAAAGAAAATACTAGAAAAACCTTATCCAAAATTGTAGCCCATATCAAGGATTTAGAAACCCAATTTCTAATGTGCCATAACATCCATCAAAGAGCACTGTTATCTACTTATGCTGATGAAAAAACATCCAGAATCAACCTCCTGGAAAAGGTTAACACAACCCTTCCAGATGATCTTGCTGCAAGGATAAGAGAAAAACTCTTTCTTGTCAGATCAAGGAGCGCTTAATGTTCAAAGCGCAATATATCAACTGAGCAACTGGTTTTCCTAAGTTGTTCCTGCCATCACATGCAGTAGACATCTCTTATTTCGAGCAAGGCCTAGTCTAAAGATTTTCTTTATCCAGAGATAATTTTGAATTAATACAGTAGCTCCCTGCAATTGTGCGCCATGCCCTTCGCGGTCTTGGAGTCACAAACAGACAGCTTCTTATCACAATTTCATCAAGTTTGGGAGAAAGATCTGAAATATGGTTTTATCAGCCTTATCAATTATGGAGCATCATGCAGTTTGAAGAAGGAGATTTAATTTGCAAGAAATGCAGTTCTTCTTTAAATGATCACGAACATCTTCTTTTTAATTATCCACCTTAATGGTATGAATCTTATGAAGTTACTACAAGAGCATATAGCCTAGAACGACTCCAGCAATATGATCCAACCTCTGATCAGTATCAAAGATTTTTCAATCTAAGAGGATATCTTGAATTTGCAAGCACATAACGATATGTTTGGTGTGACAGTCGGCGAGTAGTTTGCATTGCTGACGACCTTGCAGAACAAACTACAGTCATACAGCATCCTTCTAAATTTGGACATAATGAATTAAATCAAATCCTCAATGCCAATGAAGATATTTCTTTTGACATTACTGAAAAGTCTCGTGAAGCATTAATCCAGTTATTTCATGGAGAAATGCAAAATAATAACTGGACTGATGAAGATAAAGATGAAGATAAAGAGGATGAATAAATGAAAGAATCCGAGCCGGAATAAAGCTTCCGATATTGACACCTGCTATCCAGTGAAATAATGACTCCATCCTTATCACAAAACTTCCAGAAGAAGACCACGTAGTCACGTGGTACACTTATCTAAATTTCCATCACCACCATTGCCATAAAGCGTCTTTATCTAGAAAGTACAAAGCAAGGACATCCCTATTCATGAAGCTAAGAAGCTTACCACGGTTCAAAGGTTCTTTGAAAAAGAAAAGGTCAACAAATGCGGCTTGCTACTATGCATCAAAAAGGTTATCCAATAAAAACAAGTTTGGATCTCTACTGGTGATAACATGTATATCCATACCAGTACGGAAACGTAACACGTATGCTGTCTTGACGATTCAATCTAGACACATAGAATCCAGCCACATGCAGCAGCTTACCAGCATACAGTAAATGAAATGTATACACAGACGAAATTATGTTGTAATGAAATGTAAATTCAGTTTGAACATACTATAAATAGACATGTCCAGCTGCTTGTCAAGGCAACAGTTGAAAACCAGTCTAAAAATTCAGTCCATCCATCTCTTTCTATACACCCTCCACCCTTCCATCCCATTTCTATTAAAAATAGTGAAGAAATTAGCTATGATGATTTAGATCAAGTTATTTGTGACTGGACAATTCCAACTGTTTAAAAACATGAAGTTTATAAAATTTGAAGTTTTCAATTAAAATCAAGGTATAAAATAAAAACTATACAGGAACCACCTCATATAAATTTGAGGCCTACAGGACTTGTTTATCCTTCCTATCAAGCTTCTCCATCTCATACATACAATCCTTCAGAATCAAATTTTAACATAATTGTTCTCGAAAGTTTTGAAGTAGATAAAGAAATGTTAAAAAAGAATTTAGCCGCTCATCCTTTAACAAAAACTTTCTTTAAACATATTTCTTCTAAGCATAAAGACTTCTCAAAAGAAAAATGGTACAAATATATGTATGATAATGAAAGAAACATTTATTTCTTTGATTGGCTTAAATTAGCCATGAAGAAAAAATATAATATTGAAGATTTATCCATAAATATGATAACCAAATTAAGTTCATCATGGATTATAGCTTCAACCAGTTCTTCTCCCCAAATAACTGAAGAATCTATACATCCACCCCTACATCAAATCATTTATAAAGACACCTCAACCGTACCCATAAAAGATGTTGCAAAAATCCAAGGAGATAAAGGAAAATCTGACTTTGTTTACAAATCAGACATATGTCATATTTTAGAACAAAATAATTATACAAATATCAACCTTCATACTATTGGCCAACAAACCAATAGAATTGAAGATAAAGTAGAAACTATTTTCAAAATCCATGAAGCATCCTCTTCTCAAAAAGTAATTAAGACACGAACTTTAGGTTTTCAGGGTGAAATCCTAAGGGATATAAAGTTAGAAAAGAAACCTTTAAAATTTTCTGATAAACTCATTAATCAACTATCACACAGTTTTACTAACATAAAACTTCAAGAAAATAAAGATAAAAAAGCGGAAAATTCTATAAATGTTTTAGGCTCAACTTCTAAAAACCCTAATTCTGGCTCCGATTCCGAAGCCATAGATTCTGAGGAAAATTCTCAAGAGGAACATCAAGATGATCAAAACCATCAAGAATCTCTTCAACTCAATAAAATATTTAAACGACAAAAACCAATTGTTACTACAGCTAAAACAAAAAATTATTATCCACAACCAACTCCAGTTGATCTTCAATTCGAAGAACAAGCTACTTTAAATGGTCTTAAATTTGAAAGCTCATCAATATATAAATGGAGTGTAGACAGATTATCTGAATATCAAATCATCCAAGTATGCCAGCAAATGATGATATATGCTTCTACTATCATAGCTACCGGTAATGATCACAAACATGCAGCAAATGCAGTTGTCCTTGGATTTACTGGACAATTAAATGGCTGGTGGGAAAAATATTTATCAGGCATAGAAAGACAAGCTATTCTAAATGCAGTAAAAAGAGATCCATCCGGAAATCCTATCATTACCCCTCAAGGACAAATGATCCCTGATTCCATTAATATGCTTATTAACAATATAATTAAACATTTTGTTGGAAATTATATGAATGTAGAAGAAAAATTAAAAACTCAATTAATTAATTTATCATGCCCAACATTATCGGATTTTCGTTGGTATAAAGATGCTTTCTTATCAAAACTTTATACAATTGATTTAAGCAATTCAGAATTCTAGAAAGAAAAATTTATATCAGGTCTTCCTAAACTTTTTGCAGAAGAGGTTAGAGAAGAGTTAATATCCAAAAATTACGGAAATTTGAATTATGCATGTATACATATGGAGATTTAATCCAAAAAATTAATAAAGTTGGATTTACACTGTGTAATGAAATCAAACTCAAACGGCAAATTGAAAATCAAAAAAGAATCAGTAAATATGAACTTGGTGATTTCTGTTTTCAATTTGGCATGGAGCCATTAATTAGTCCTTCGAGCCAAAAGAAAAAAAACAATTTAAAAAGAAATTACCAACAAAGAAAATCTAAACAATTTGCAACACCATGATATTATATGCCCTCACGAAGCTATCATAAAAAAATTCCTTTCATCGCATTCCTTATAAAGAAATAAATAAATCTTTTACAAAAGAAAAACCATCTTCTTCCTACCATAAACAAAAACAAAAAGAAATTCAGTGTTATAATTACAAAGATAAAGGCCATATAGCCCCTGATTGCCCACAATTAAAGGTTAAAACTGAAAAAGAATTAAAAACTATTTAAAAAGGATCCTCAGTAACATCAGATACAGACAATTCTTCTAATACATGTCATTGCAAAATATTTGATAGTGAAATTCAGTAGGAATCTGCCTCTTCTTTTTTATCCTTAAACATGCTCTCTACCCCAGAAGAATTGGTATTAGAAATGTTTAAAGATCTTAAAGATAAAGACTTAAAAAATAAATATTTTGAAAAAATCCAGACCATAAATAAAGGCAATAAAAAAGGAAAAGTTACAATACATACTTTACCTGAACAATTTAGTATTAAAACTGTACTAGACAGATTACGAGAACAAAATGTTCCTCTTCACCTGACAATTCTAGACCTTCATAAAGAAATTAATAATCGAAGGCAAGAAATAAATTTCTTAAAACAAAACTTAATTGAACTTCAAGACCTCAAACAAAGAGTTGAGAATCTTGAATTTCACATACTAAAAACTTATCAAGAAAATAATGGAAAAATTGAAAATGACGAAGACTATAATGACATTGAAAATCAAGAAAACTTTGATGACAGTTTAAAAAATTTCATCAATTCTTTATCCAGAAATCCATTTCAAAAATGGAAAACCCAAGTCATAATTCAAATAAAAAAATTCTCTATTAAGACCCTGTGCTTACTTGATAGTGGTGCAGATGTCAATGTCATAAGGGAAGGATTAATCCCTAGAAAATATTATCTAACAACAAAAAATAAACTCAATCTAGCTACGGCTAATAAAAAACTCCTTATCAAATACAAATTAAATGATGTTTATCTCTGTAAAAATGAAATACACATAAAGACAAATTTCTTTCTAGGAAAGGATTTAAACAATGATGTTATCCTTGGAAATCCTTTTCTACAAATGTTACAGCCTTCTCAAATTGATTCTACAGGCCTTAAAACTATCATAAATAATAAAAAATTAATTTTTGAATTTGAATAATTAAATCCAGTTTCAAATAAAATAAATCATCCCTCTGATGACTTCATTTCAAATATTGCCATGTAATCCAGATTTTCAATTCACATTCTTCTCCAGGGTTCCTTTGTCATTATGGCATCAAGTTCTTGCAAAAGCAAAGCTCCTCTTCATGAATCCAGCTCTTCCTCCATACCAACATCCCAACAAATGACCATTCCTTTTTTTAATACAAGATTATCCATCACTTCTCAAGAACTTATTAATGCTCATTGGAGTGCTATCCTTTCCAATAAAAGAAAAAATACTAGAAAAACGTTATCCAAAATTGTAACCCATATCAAGGATTTAGAAACCCAAATTCTAACGTGTCATAACATCCATCAAAGAGCACTGTTATCCACTTATGCTGATGAAAAAACATCTAGAATCAACCTCCTGGAAAAGGTTAACATAACCCTTCCAGATGATATTGCTACAAGAATAAGAGAAAAAACTCTTTCTTGTTAGATCAAGGAGCGCTTAATGTTCAAAGCGTAATATATCAACTGGGCAACTGGCTTTCCCAAGTTGTTCCTGCCATCACATGCAGTAGACATCTCTTATATCGAGCAAGGCTTAGTCCAAAGATTTTCTTTATCCAGAGATGATTTTGAATTAATACAGCAGCTCCCTGCAATCGTGCGCCACGCCCTTCGCAACTTTGGAGCCACAAACAGACAACTTCTTATCATAATTTCATCAAGCTTGGGAGAAAGATCTGAAATCCGGTTTTATCAACCTTATCAATTATGGAGAATCATGAATCTTGAAGAAGGAGATTTAATTTGCAAGAAATGCAGTTCTTCTTTAACTGATCACGAACATCTCCTTTTTAATTATCCACCTCAATGGTATGAATCTCATGAAGTTGCGACAAGAGAATATAGCCTAGAGCGTCTCCAGCATTATGATCCAGCCTTTGATCAATATCAAAGATTTCTCAATTTAAGAGGACATCTCGAATTTGCAAGCACATATAGATATGTCTGGTGTGATGGTCGGAGAGTAGTTTGCATTACTGACGACCTTGCAGAACAAACTACCGTTATACAGCATCCTTCTAAATCTGGACATAATGAATTACATCAAATCCTCAATGCCTATGAAGATATTTCTTTTGACATTTCTGAAAAATCTCGTGAAGAATTAGTCCAGTTATTTCATGGAGAAATGCAGAATAATAACTGGACTGATGAAGACAAAGATAAAGATAAAGATGATGAATAATTGAAAGAATCCTTGATATGGACACCTGTTATCCAGTGAAATAATTACTGCATCCTTATCTTCCAGAAGAAGACCACGTAGTCACGGGTGCACTTATCTAAAGTTCCATCACCACCATTGCCATAAAGCGTCTTTATCTATAAAGTACAAAACAAGGACATCCTTATTCATGAAGATAAGAAGCTTACCACGGTTCAAAGGTTCTTATTCAAAGAAAAAGTCAACAATTGCGGCTTGCTCTATGAAGTTATCCAATAACCACTACTGGTGCCAACATGCATATCCATAACCGTACGGAAACGTAACACGTATGCCATTTTAGCCATTCAATTCAGACTCATGGAATCCAGCACCAGCAACACTACATGCATCAGTTTCTCAGCATATAGTAAATGAAATGTAAAAACATTTGAAATAAAGTTGTAATGAAATGTAAATTTAGTTTGATATTACTATAAAGAGGCATGTCCAGCTGCTTGTCAAGACAACAGTTGGAAACCAGTCTAAAAAATCAGTCCATCCATCTCTTCCCATACACCCTCTATTGAGGATTTGATTTAATTCATTATGTCCAGATTTAGAAGGATGCTGTATGACTGTAGTTTGTTCTGCAAGGTCGTCAGCAATGCAAACTACTCGCCGACCGTCACACCAAACATATCGATATGTGCTTGCAAATTCAAGATGTCCTCTTAGATTGAGAAATCTTTGATACTGATAAGAGGCTGGATCATATTGCTGGAGACGTTCTAGGCTATATGCTCTTGTATTAACTTCATGAGATTCATACCATTGAGGTGGATAATTAAAAAGAAGATGTTCGTAATCATGTAAAGAAGAACTGCATTTCTTGCAAATTAAATCTCCTTCTTCAAACTGCATGATGCTCCATAAATGATAAGGCTGATAAAACCGTATTTCAGATCTTTCTCCCAAACTTGATGAAATTGTGATAAGAAGCTATCTGTTTGTGACTCCAAGACTGCGAAGGGCATGGCGCACAATTGCAGGGAGCTGCTGTATTAATTCAAAATCATCTCTGGATAAAAAAAATCTTTGGACTAGGCCTTGCTCGATATAAGAGATGTCTACTGCATGTGATGGCAGGAACAACTTGGGAAAACCAGTTGCCCAGCTGATATATTGCGCTTTGAACATTAAGCGCTCCTTGATCTGACAAGAAAGAGTTTTCTCTCTTATCCTTGCAGCAAGATCATCTAGAAGGGTTGTGTTAACCTTTTCCAGGAGGTTGATTCTGGATGTTTTTTCATCAGCATAAGTAGATAACAGTGCTCTTTGATGGATGTTATGACATATCAGAATTTGGGTTTCTAAATCTTTGATATGGGTTACAATTTTGGATAAGGTTTTTCTAGTATTTTTTCTTTTATTGGAAAGGATAGCACACTAATGAGCATTGATAAGTTCTTGAGAGGTGATGGATACTCCTGGATTGAAAAAAGAAATGGTCATTTGTTGGGATGTTGGTCTAGAGGAAGAGCTGGATTCAAGAAGAGGGGCTTTGCTTTTGCTAGAACTTGATGCCATAATGGCAAAAGAACCCTGGAGAAGAATGTGAACTTAAAACTGAAATCTGGATTATATGGCAATATTTGAAATGAAGTCATCAGAGGGATGATTGATTTTATTTGAGACTGGATTTAATTATTCAAATTCAAAAATTAATTCTTTATTATTTATGACAGTTCTAAGGCCTGTAGAATCAATTTGAAAAGGCCGTAACATTTGTAGAAAAGGATTTCCAAGGATAACATCATTGTTTAAATCCTTTCCTAAAAAGAAATTTATCTTTATGTGTATTTCGTTTTTATAGACATAAACATCATTTAATTTGTATTTGATAAGGAGTTTTTTATTAGCCGTAGCTAGATTGAGTTTAATTTTTGTTTTTAGATAATATTTTCTTGGGATTAATCCTTCCCTTATGACATTGACATCTGCGCCACTATCAAGTAAGCACAGGGTCTTAATAGAGAATTTTTTTATCTGAATTGTGACTTGGGTTTTTCATTTTTTAAATGGATTTCTGGATAAAGAATTTATGAAAAATTTTAAACTGTCATCAAAGTTTTCTTGATTTTCAATGTCATTATAGTCTTCGTCATCTTCAATTTTTCCATTATTTTCTTGATAAGTTTTTAGTATGTGAAATTCAAGATTCTCAACTCTTTGTTTGAGGTCTTGAAGTTCAATTAAGTTTTGTTTTAAGAAATTTATTTCTTGCCTTTGATTATTAATTTCTTTATGAAGGTCTGGAATTGTCAGGTGAGGAGGGACATTTCGTTCTCTTAATCTGTCTAAAACGGTTTTAATACTAAATTGTTCAGGTAAATTATGTATAGTAGCTTTTCCTTTTTTATTGACTTTATTTATAGTCTAGATTTTTTCGAAATATTTATTTTTTAATTCTTCATCTTTAAGATCTTTAAACATTTCTAGTACCAAGTCTTCAGGAGCAGAGAGCATGTTTACGGATAAAGAAAAAGAAGCGGATTCATACTTAATTTCACTATCAAATATTTTGCAATGACATGTATCAGAAGAATTGTCTGTATTTGATGTTACTGAGGATCCCTTTAAAATAGTTTTTAATTCCTTTTCGGTTTTAACCTTTAATTGTGCGCAAGCAGGGGCTATATGGCCTTTTTCTTTGCAATTATAACACTGTATTTCTTTTTGTTTTTGTTTATGGTAAGAAGAAGATGGTTTTTCTTTTATAAAAGATTTGTTTGTTTCTTTATAAGGATTGCGACGAAAGGATTTTTTATGATATCTTCGTGAGGGCATATAATATCATGGTGTTGCAAATTGTTTAGATTTTCTTTGTTAGTAATTTCTTTTTAAATTGTTCTTTTTCTTTTGGCTCGAAGGACTAATTAATGGCTCCATGCCAAATTGATAACAAAAGTCTCCAAGTTCATATTTGTTGATACTTTTTTTATTTTCAATTTGCCGTTTGAGTTTGATTTCATTACACAATGAAAATCCAACTTTATTAATTTTTTGGATTAAATCTCCATATATATACATAGCATAATTCAAATTTCCATAATTTTTGGATATTAATTCTTTTCTAACCTTTTCTGCAAAAAGTTTAGGAAGACTTGATATAAATTTTTCTTTCCAGAATTCGGAATTGCTTGAATCAATTGTATAAAGTTTTGATAAGAAAACATCTTTATACCAACAAAAATCAGATAATGTTGGACATGATAAATTAATTAATTGAGTTTTTAATTTTTCTTCTACATTCATATAATTTCCAACAAAATGTTTAATTATATTGCTAATAAGCATATAAACGGAATCAGAGATCATTTATCCTCGTCGGGTAATGATAGGATTCCCGGATGGATCCTTTTTTACGGCATTTAGAATAGCTTGTCTTTCTATATCTGATAAATATTTTTCCCACCAACTATTTAATTGTCCAGTAAATCCAGGGACAACTGCATTTGCTGCATGTTTGTGATCATTACGGCAGCTATGATTGTAGAAGCATATATCATCATTTGCTGGCATACTTGGATGATTTGATATTCAGATAATCCATCTACACTCCATTCATATATTGATGAGCTTTCAAATTTAAGACCATTTAAAGTAGCTTGTTCTTCGAATTGAAGATCAACTGGAGTCGGTTGTAGATAATAATTTCTTGTTTTGACTGTAGTAACAATTGGTTTTTGTCTTTTAAATATTTTATTGAGTTGAAGGGATTCTTGATGGTTTTGATCATCTTAATGTTCCTCTTGAGAATTTTCTTCAGAATCTATGGCTTCGGAATCGGAGCCAGAATTAGAGTTTTTAGAAGTTGAGCCTAAAACATTTATAGATTTTTCAGCTTTTTGATCTTTATTTTCTTGAAGTTTTATGTTAGTAAAACAGTGTGATAATTGATTAATGAGTTCATCAGAAAATTTTAAAGGTTTCTTTTCTAACTTTATATCCCTTAGGAATTCACCCTGGAAACTTAAAGTTTGTGTCGTAATTACTTTTTGAGAAGAGGATGCTTCATGGATTTTGAAAATAGATTCTACTTTATCTTCAATTCTATTGGTTTGTTGACCAATAGTATGAAGGTTAATATTTGTATAATTATTTTATTCTAGAACATGACATAAGTCTGATTTGTAAACAAAGTCAGATTTTCGTTTATCTCCTTCGATTTTTGCAACATCTTTTATGGGTACGGCTGAGGTGTCTTTATAAATAATTTGATGTAGGGGTGGATGTATAGATTCTTCAGTTCTTTGGGGAGAAGAATTGGTTGAAGCTATAATCCATGATGAACTTAATTTTGTTATCATATTTATGGATAAATCTTCAATATTATATCTTTTATTCATGGCTAATTTAAGCCAATCAAAGAAATAAATGTTTCTTTCATTATCACATATATATTTATACCACTTTTCTTTTAAGAAGTCTTCATGTTCTGGAGAAATATTTTTAAAAAAAGCTTTTGTCAAAGGATGAGCGGCTAAATTCTTTTTTAACATTTCTTTATCAATTTCAAAACTTTCAATAACATTTATATTGAAATCAGCTTTTGAGGGATTGTATGTATGAGATGGAGAAGCTTGATAAGAAGGATAAACAAGTCCTGTAGGCCTCAAATTTATATGAGGTGGATCCTGTATGGAAGCTCCTACAACAGAGGGAGGATAAGAATAAGACTTTTTAGAGGGTTGATAAACGGTAAGAGTTGTATTTCGAAAATCTATTTGGAAATTTATTTCAACGCTTCTATCTTCATGTTCAATTATGTTTTCAATGTCTTGATTTTCTTTAAGTTTTTCTGGTTGAGCATTTTTTAAAAGCCATTTACCAAATAAATTAGTATCATTCCATTGGATGAGTTTGGGAATATTAACTTTATTTTTTAAATTGGTTTGGAATAAGGTAGTCATACCTTTTGCTTGATTTAAATAGGCTATGCCTGAAACAACTGAATTCATAAGTTTATAATAAACTCTATAAACGAGGACGAGATTTTGATTATGAGGATTCATATCAAAACCTTTTGTCTGGATGGCTAAAGTGAGGGCTTCATGTGCACCTGGATCTGTAAGAGAAACAGACAACTTGGGAAAACAGTTGAAAAAAGTAGGGCCATTAGCCAAACTTGATTCAACCATTCCTATTACTGAATCACTGAATTTTTTATGTCTTGTATCTTGAACATACGTGAGAGCTTCTGTTCTCAGTCCAAGTCTTGTTAGAGGCTTTAGAGCAACTTGCACCAAGCCAAAATGGATATAATTATATGTGTTAGCATATTCTTGTATTTTTGGGGGCTTAATTAAAGAAAGATGCTGAATATGGCTAGTAATGGATTCAGTTCATTCAATAGTTTTTATTTTATAACTTGATTTTAATTGAAAACTTTCCATTATATAAACTTCGTGTTTTTGAACGGTTGGAATTGTCCAGTCACAAATAACTTGATCAAAATCATCAAAGCTAATTTCTTCACTATTTTTAATAGACATGAAAGATAAGGAATTTGATGATGAGGAAGAAGAAAGTACAAGATTCTTAATAAGCTTAGCCATAATTTGTATTACCGAGTTATTTTAGCCAAATCCACCACGAGTATCTAACGCTTTGAGGATTTACACACCAACAACACGCCTTAAAACGCCTTCACTCGGCTTAACAACGACGATAACAATGGCTACCTTTGCGCTCCGGGTGGAATATGATTAAAATTTCTCAATAACAACAAACACACAACTAAGTATTAAGACTTTTGACTCTCTTACTTCTGAATCAACAATTCCTTAAACAACAACAGTAAAGCACAACATAACCAAAATAAGTGAAGAAATACTCACAAAGCAACTTTATTGATAATCAAAATGGATTACAAGTGGACTTAATGACACACTCCCGGGGGCCAACTTGGCTTTGATACCAATATGGGACGTGTATAACAACCAATTGTGTTTTAGGAAAGAATTTAAATAATGATGTTATCCTTGGGAATCCCTTTCTACAACTTCTACAGCCTTTTCAAATTAGTTCGTCAGGCCTTAAAACTATAAAAGACAATAAAGAATTAATTTTTGATTTTGTTGAGTCAACTCCCATGCAACATATCAATCTTATCCAAAATCAAATCTCCTATAAAGAAAAACAAATTGCCTATCTTCAAGAAGATCTAAATTCTCTACGAATAGAAGAAGGATTACAAAAACAAGAATTTCAAACTGATTTAATCCAATTTAAAAAATCTCTTGAAAAAGAATGTTGTTCTGACCTTTCTTTTGCCTTCTGGCACAGGAAACACCACACTGTTTCTTTTCCATATATTGATAATTTTGATGAATCCCAAATTCCTAACAAAGCTCGGCCTATTCAAATGAATAAAGATCTTGTCCAATTATGTACAAAAGAAATCAATGATCTTCTTGATAAAAAGCTTATTCAAAAATCACAATCCCCTTGGAGTTGTGCTGCTTTTTATGTAAATAAAGCGCCTGAACAAGAATGCGGTGTTCCCCGTCTTGTTATCAATTATAAGCCGTTAAATAAAGTCTTAAAATCCATAAGATATCTAGTTCCAAATAAAACTGATAATCAATTGCCTAGCTGGTGCCTTCCTTTTTTCTAAATTTGATCTTAAATTTGGATTTTGGCAAATTCAAATTACCCCTGAAGATAGATATAAAACTGCTTTTACAGTCCCATTTGGTCATTATAAATGGAACGTCATGCAATTTGGCTTGAAAAATGCTCCTTCAAAATTTCAAAGAATTATGAATGATATTTTTAATCCATATCAAGATTTTACACTCGTCTATATCGGTGACATCCTTGTGTTTTCAAAATCTATTTGTGACCATTGGAAGCACTTAAATATTTTCAAAAAGATTATTATAAAAAATGGACTCGTTCTATCTCAAAAGAAAATGAAGCTTTTCAAACCGAAATTCAATTCCTTGGTTTTATAATTAAAACAGGAACTATTTCTCCAGTTCAAAGAGTCATTAAGTTTGCCTCTCAATTTCTTGATGAAATCCTCAATAAAGAACAATTACAACGTTTTCTTGGATGCCTTAATTACGTCTCTGATTTTTATAAAGATCTTGCCAAGGAAAGAAAATTATTACAACTCCATTTAGTAAAAAATCCGGTAGAATGGTCACCTGCCCATACAAAAGCTGTCCAAATTATCAAGCAAAAAGTCCAAAATTTACCTTGTTTAACTATCCCTCATCCAGATTTATTAAAAATAGTTCAAACCGACGCCTCTGACGTAGGTTTTGGTGGAATTCTCCTCCAACAAAATGCTCTTGGAACAGAAGAAATCATTCGTTTCACTTCTGGAACATGGACATCCACACAACAGAATTATTCAACTATTAAAAAAGAAATCCTCTCTATAGTAAATAGTATAATGAAGTTCCAAATTGATTTATTAAATAAAAAATTCTTATTAAGAATAGATTGTAAATCTGCTAAAGAAATTTTAGAAAAGGATGTTAAAAATCTTACTGCTAAGCAAATCTTTGCTCGCTGGCAAGCTTTATTAGTTATATTTGATTTTGACATTGAATATATTGCAGGCAAAAATAATTTCCTTTCTGACTTTTTATCTCGTGAGTTTTTATAGGGACAAAAAAATGAGGCCTCAGCAGATTAGACCTTTTAGGTCCCCTACTGATAAAGCTTATCCACCTATATCCAGAAAACCCAGTGGCAATTATCTTGAAAGATGGGGAGCAACCCATAATTCTAATATTCCTCAATTTCAAAACCCATCAAGCTCTAAATCCAGAAAACCTCAAGCGTCTCAAAACCAATATTTCATCCCAAAACCACCATTAAGAATGTTTACTTTAAATGACACATTTTATACAGAAACCTTTCCTATGGAACATATTATCCAGACCCTATTCGCTCCCGACTATTTCTTTTTTTAACCCCTTGATTATAAAACATATGAGCAAATCCTTATCCAAACTGGTAGCTGCACTATAGACCATACTGATGGTTCTAAAAACTCATATTTAAATGCTTTACCATCCCATATTAACATCCTATATTCAAAAATCAAGATTATGCATATCCTCTCAACAGAAGATTGGGGACAACCTCTTCATATGCCTCAAAGAATTGATTCAGACCTCATCTTTAATTATTATGACTATATTTCCGCTTGGGAAGCCATTCTCTGTTATCAAAATCCATCCTTCCAGCATTCCTGGTTTATTTGGTTTAAATCCCACTTCCATAAAATACCTATGTGGTTTTTTACACAATTTTGGATACCATACGGAGCCACTAAAGATCTCCTTCCTCAAGCTCTTCTTCCTATTTATGAATCATATTCTGTAGCATATAAAGCCTCTCTCAAAACAGAAGAAAAAAGCCTTTATCAATATTTACAGCTAGCGACAGAACCTTATGTCACCATGCAATTCTATTGTAAGCATGAAATCCTATGGATCCTGAAATGGAATTTTTATAAAGAAATGGACTTCAGTCCACCAGTTCTATCCAGAGTCATGTATATCAAATTTTGGCATCAATTTGATTATACGACAATCCTGCAGCAATATTCTGCTGATCAAGCTCTAAAGCCATCCTTTTCAGAAATTCTCAGAACTCCTGAAAAAGAAAAAGAAAGGCTTCCTCTATCCAATATTCCAGACAAACAAAAGAATTCATGTTCAGCCTCTTCTCCTGCTCTTCTTGCAGTGGCAGATCTACTTCAGCTAAAAAAAGATCTCCAAAAAGAAATTATGGAACAAATACAGAAAGAAAGATCCTCTGAAAACTCGCCATTAAGCTTCGGTCACCAGCTACATTATCTCTGGGCTGATGATAATTCCTTTGAAACTATTGCTCCTGAAGCAGATACCGATGCAGAAGAGATAAAAAGTGATAATGAAGGATTCATCTCTATCCGAAGAAAAAGGAAAAAATAAGTCTCGACAAGACATCCGCCTTATCAAGCCACTCAATTTTCCACAAGGTATCCTATACAGACTAAAGTGATCTTGTTTATCAGCGCTATTCCCCATTCCGGAAGCATCTCCAAAAGAGCAATCGCCATAAAGAACATGACATCATCTAAGTACAGCAACCATGTGCTCCCTTTGGTTCTTATCGGTAACTTTTCCAACGGACTTCATAAAGCCTCTTTGAATTAAAAATCAAGAAAAAAGTACAACCAAAGTCAACAAAAATGGCTAAAAGGAATAGAAAACCAAATGCTTTGGATAAAATAATAGCAAAGTACAAAGCCTACAAATAGGCTATCCCACATGCAAGCTTTGGATAAAGCGGGAACACGTCCTCCAGCGACACGTATCATGTCCTCCAGCGACATGTATAACGCAAGATTCACGCATGCTCCTAAACAGTGCAAAATTCGTCAGTCACAAATAAACATCCAGCGCCTGAGCCACGTGCAACATTCACAAATACAGTAAATGAAATATAAATAGTAATGAAATCTAGTTGCCATTAAATGTAAATGCGGTGTGTAATTACTATAAATAGGCATATCCAGCTACTTGTCAAAACAACAGTTGGAAACCAGTCTAAAAATTCAGTCCATCCATCTCTTCCCATACACCCTCCACCCTTCCGTCCCATTTTGGTATCAGAGCCAAGTTGGCCCCCGGGAGTGTGTCATCAAGTCCACTTGTAATCACTTTCGATAATCAATAAAGTTGCTTTGTGAGTATTTCTTCACTTATTTTGGTTATGTTATGCTTTACTATTGTTATTTAAGGAATTGCTGATTCAAAAGTAAGAGAGTCAAAAGTCTTAATACTTAGTTGTGCGTTTGTTATTATTGAGAAATTTTAATCATATTCCGCCCGGAGCGCAGAGGTAGCCATTGTTATTGCCGTTGTGAAGCTGTGTGAAGGCCTTTTAAGGCGTGTTGTTGGTGTGTAAATCCTCAAAGCGTTAGATACTCGTGGTGGATTTAAAGTAGCTTGTTCTTCGACTTGAAGATCAACTGGAGTCAAACGTGGATAATAATTTTTTGTTTTAGCTGTAGTAACAATTGGTTTTTGTCTTTTAAATATTTTATTGAGTTTAAGAGATTCTTGATGGTTTTGACATCTTGATGTTCCTCTTGAGAATTTTCTTCAGAATCTATGGCTTCGGAATCGGAGCCAGAATTAGAGTTTTTAGAAGTTGAGCCTAAAACATTTATAGATTTTTCAGCTTTTTGATCTTTATTTTCTTGAAGTTTTATGTTAGTAAAACTGTGTGATAATTGATTAATGAGTTCATCATAAAATTTTAAAGGTTTCTTTTCTAACTTTATATCTCTTAGGATTTCACCCTGAAAACCTAAAGTTTGTGTCTTAATTACTTTTTGAGAAGAGGATGCTTCAAGGATTTTGAAAATAGATTCTACTTTATCTTCAATTCTATGGGTTTGTTAACCAATAGTATGAAGGTTGATATTTGTATAATTATTTTGTTCTAGAACATGACATAAGTCTGATTTGTAAACAAAGTCAGATTTTCCTTTATCTGCTTGGATTTTTGCAACATCATTTATGGGTACGGCTGAGATGTCTTTATAAATAATTTGATGTAGGGGTGGATGTATAGATTCTTCAATTCTTTGGGGATGAGAACTGGTTGAAGCTATAATCTATGATGAACTTAATTTTGTTATCATATTTATGGAAAAATCTTCAATATTATACCTTTTCTTCATGGCTAATTTAAGCCAATCAAAGAAATAAATGTTTCTTTCATTATCACACATATATTTATACCACTTTTCTTTTAAGAAGTCTTTATGTTCTGGAGAAATATTTTTAAAGAAAGCTTTTTTCAAAGGATGAGCAGCTAAATTCTTTTTTAACATTTCTTTATCAATTTCAAAACTTTCAATAACATTTATATTGAAATCACCTTTTGAGGCATTGTATGTATGAGATGGAGAATTTTGATAAGAAGGATAAACAAGTCCTGTAGGCCTCAAATTTATATGAGGTAGTTCCTTTATGGAAGCTCCTACAACAGAAGGAAGATGAGAATAAGACTTTTTAGAGGGTTGATAAACGGTAGGAGTTGTATTTCGAAAATCTATTTGGAAATTTATTTCAACGCTTCTATCTTCATGTTCAATTATGTTTTCAATGTCTTGATTTTCTTTAAGTTTTTCTGGTTGAGCATTTTTTAAAAGCCATTTACCAAATAAATTAGTATCATTCCATTGGATGAGTTTGGGAATATTAACTTTATTTTTTAAATTGGTTTGGAATAAGGTAGTCATACCTTTTGCTTGATTTAAATAGGCTATGCCTGAAACAACTGAATTCATAAGTTTATAATAAACTCTATAAACGAGGACGAGATTTTGATTATGAGGATTCATATCAAAACCTTTTGTCCGGATGGCTAAAGTGAGGGCTTCATGTGCACCTGGATCTGTAAGAGAAACAGAGAAATTGGGAAAACAGTTGAAGAAAGTAGGGCCATTAGCCAAACTTGATTCAACCATTCCTATTAATGAATCACTGAATTTTTTATGTCCTGTATCTTGAACATACATGAGAGCTTCTGTTCTCAGTCCAAATCTTGTTAGAGGCTTTAGAGCAACTTGCACCAAGCCAAAATGGATATAATTATATGTTTTAGCATATTCTTGTATTTCTTGGGGCTTAATTAAAGAAAGATGCTGAATATGGCTAGTAATGGATTTAGTTTGTTCAATAGTTTTTATTTTATAGCTTGATTTTAATTGAAAACTTCCCTTTTTATAAACTTCATGTTTTTGAACAGTTGGAATTGTCCAATCAAAAATAACTTGATCTAAATCATCATAGCTAATTTCTTCACTATTTTAATAGACATGGAAGATAAGGAATTTGATGGCGAGGAAGAAGAAAGTACAAGCTTCTTAATAAGCTTAGCCATAATTTGTATTACCGAGTTATTTTAACCAAATCCACTACGAGTATCTAACGCTTTCAGGATTTACACACCAACAACACGCCTTAAAATGCCTTCACACGGCTTAACAACGGCGTTAACAATGGCTACCTCTGCGCTCCGGGCGGAATATGATTAAAATTTCTCAATAATAACAAACACATAACTAAGTATTAAGATTTTTGACTCTCTTACTTCGGAATCAGCAATTCCTTAAACAGCAATAGTAAAGCATAACCAAAATAAGTGAAGAAATACTCACAAAGCAACGTTATTGATAATCAAAACTGATTACAAGTAGACTTGATGAAACACTCCCGGGGGCCAACTTCGCTCTGATACCAAAATGGGACGGAAGGGTGGAGGGTGTATGGAAAGAGATGGATGGGCTGGATTTTGGATAGGACTGGTTTCCAACTGTTGCCTTGACAAGCAGCTGGACATGTCTATTTATAGTATGTTCAAACTGAATTTAAATTTCATTACAACATCATTTCGACTGTGTATACATTTCATTTACTGTATGCCGGTAAGCTGCTGCATGTGGCTGGATTCCATGTGTCTGGATTGAATCGTCAAGATGGCATACGTGTTAACGTTTCCGTACTGGTATGGATATACATGTTATCACTAGTAGAGATCCAAACTTGTTTTTATTGGATAACCATTTTGATGCATAGTAGCAAGCAACATTTGTTGACTTTTTCTTCTTCAAGGAACCTTTGAACCGTGGTAAGCTTCTCATCTTCATGAATAGGGATGTCCTTGTTCTGTACTGGGCGGGATCCAAACCCGGTTCCAGGGGTGTGAGAATTGGGGCCAATTAAAATTTTTCTAAACATAAACAGCACGGGCCCCAATTTCGGGTGAATCGAAGTCCTTTGTGAGGCTATACTTGGTGATCAAGCAACCATAATCACACACGGAACTAAAATCCATACTCATCGCAGACGGATATCACATAACAACCATATAACAAATCTCATTAATAATAAAATCAAGGTCAAGTGCTTCGAAGCATAACAATTAAAGTTATAATGTCAAAACAAATAAATTTAATTAAATAAACTAATGGCCCAAAAATGGCCTTATTATATAATCTAAAGTTTTCGAACTCTGCACCGCACTGGGACACCTCAGGTGATGTCATCGGTGCTCCACTCAACAACTCCGCCATCCGGCGGAATTTCCTGCGTAGCCTGACCCTCCGGTTCGGCACCGGTAACGGAACCTAGACACCAAAAGTAGTGGGTCAGATTGACATAATCTGGCAAGAGGGTAAGCTGCAACAATGGATTAATCAACTGAATTAAATGATGTATTCATTATGAACCAAAATAAATCAGATGCAAACTCCAATGGCATGAATGCACAGAAACGGGTATTCCCGCTGATAAATATACAGAAACGGGTAAATCCCGCATACAGATAACAGAAACGGGTAATCCCGCAGATAATAACAGAAACGGGTAATCCCGCAAATAATAACAGAAGGCACCGCTGTATACTATTATCCATAGTATACGCTGACCCGATGGCGTACGTCCACCTCCGAACTGCAGTCGGTCAGATACGTATATACAAATATACTTATTTACAAATACATACGTATATCGATGCAGAATGAACCATAATATGAAACCTTCAATCCCAACATTCAATCCAATACCATTTTGAGTATTTAGAGTAATTAAATTTGAAAGTGTATTATGAACGTGTGTCAATTCAAATTATTGAGGGTAAGCACTAATCCACCAACGGTCAAGTTAGATAAATATGCACATGAGAACTAACTCTCTATCACAATGGAAATATGAGTCCACGATGCCGATATACTACTTTTGGTGCCTATCATGTGGTGCATCCCGAACCTCATATTCCCATTCTGCATCTAGTCTAATTCTTATGTGAACAGTCAACTAACATTCCTAAAAGACATAATTCATCTAATCCAATTATATATAATTAGTGTGTTTTACAAATTAGGTAAAAGATGTTCAATTTCTGAATCCAAAGTTAAATCAAGTTATGTTCAAAAGGGAAAAGAAAATAATTAATTCCTTAATATCATTGTTGTGTACAAATTCACATTATCATTTTATGCAAAACAGAATGTACAAATTTCGGATCCCAATTTGAAATTTAACTCAATTAAGATTCCAATTTAAAATTTTAAATACATTCTATTTACGGTTTAATCGCTACTAAATACATTTTTATTTTATTTCAATCAACCTAAATGAACACTAATCAAAATTTCATAATTTTCAATTAAGTTTATAAATAATCCAAAATACATTTCTAATAACATCAAATTAAAATTAATTTAATAAAACCTAATCTCCATTAAAATACTAAACCATTAATCAAAACTTAACCCTTTAATCCTTTATAAGAATATCCTAACCTAATTATTTATTTAGTAATATTATGTACAAATATATATATATTTAATAATATATATATATATTTTTTGAAAAGAATGGGCTGACGGGCCCAGACCCGACCCGGGCCCAGGCCAGCCAGGCCGGGCCAGCTGCGAGCCAGGCCGGGCCCAGACCAGCCAAGCTGGGCCCAGCCAGCCAGGCGGGCCCAACCCGCCTGGCCTGCTGCCAGGCGGCAGATGCCGCCCAGCAGCAAGTGCTGCCAGGAGGCAGCTGCTGCCTGGGCGGCAGTCTCCACAGATTTTTTTTTTTTAACAAAAACATTAATCTACAAGTTTTGGAAGAAAAACCAAATCACACTATTACCCCCCAAGAGCCATTAACCCAACAAAAATAAGTCATGCACAAAGTATGTAAATCAACAAGCAATTAAAATATATTGCAAACAACAAAAACCATTGTTTCAACTATCCACTTGCCTAAATCTTGGAGCCAAAGTAGATCTGAAGATCAAAGCTTGGAAGAGCCCACCTTGGTTTCCCCCTTAGAAAGCCTCTAGGGTTTTGGTTGAAGAAGAAAAGAAGAGGGTTGGAGAATGGGAAAAACCCTAAGAGTAGAGTTTATATAAAAGAGGGGGTTTTTCTAAATTACAGGGAAGGGCCCCCTGCTTTCTAGTGGGTTTTAAGAAATTACAAAAAGAGTCCACTGACCCAAAAAGGGTCCATTAACTAAGGCCCAAATGTGTTAAACCGATCTATTTGACCCTCTTCACCCAACTCAAACCCGACAAACGGTGTGGCCCAATAAAAAAAAATTCGGGACATGACATCAGCAATGCAAACTACTCGCCGACCGTCACACCAAACATATCGATATGTGCTTGCAAATTCAAGATGTCCTCTTAGATTGAGAAATCTTTGATACTGATCAGAGGCTGGATCATATTGCTGGAGACGTTCTAGGCTATATGCTCTTGTAGCAACTTCATGAGATTCATACCATTGAGGTGGATAATTAAAAAGAAGATGTTCGTGATCCTGCAAAGAAAAACTGCATTTCTTGTAAATTAAATCTCCTTCTTCAAACTGCATGATGCTCCATAATTGATAAGGCTGATAAAACCGTATTTCAGATCTTTCTCCCAAACTTGATGAAATTGTGATAAGAAGCTGTCTGTTTGTGACTCCAAGACTGCGAAGGGCATGGCGCACAATTGCAGGGAGCTGCTGTATTAATTCAAAATCATATCTGGATAAAAAAAACTTTGGACTAGGCCTTGCTCGATATAAAAGATGTCTACTGCATGTGATGACAGGAACAACTTGGGAAAACCAGTTGCCCAGCTGATATATTGCGTTTTGAACAATAAGCACTCCTTGATCTGACAAGAAAGAGTTTTTTCTCTTATCCTTACAGCAAGATCATCTGGAGGGGTTGTGTTAACCTTTTCCAGGAGGTCGATTCTGGATGTTTTTTCATCAGCATAAGTAGATAACAGTGCACTTTGATGGATGTTATGACACATCAGAATTTGGGTTTCTAAATCCTTGATATGGGTTACAATTTTGGATAAGGTTCTTCTAGTATTTTTTCTTTTATTGGAAAGGATAGCACTCCAATGAGCATTGATAAGTTCTTGAGAGGTAATGGATACTCCTGGATTGAAAAAAGGAATGGTCATTTGTTGGGATGTTGGTCTGGAGGAAGAGCTGGATTCAAGAAGAGGGGCTTTGCTTTTGCTAGAACTTGATGCCTTAATGACAAAGGAACCCTGGAGAAGAATGTGAACTTAAAACTGAAATCTGGATTACATGGCAATATTTGAAATGAAGTCATCAGAGGGATGATTGATTTTATTTGAGACTGGATTTAATTATTCAAATTAAAAAATTAATTCTTTATTATTTATGACAGTTTTAAGGCCTATAGAATCAATTTAAAAAGGCTATAACATTTGTAGAAAAGGATTTCCAAGGATAGCATCATTGTTTAAATCTTTTCCTAGAAAGAAATTTGTCTTTATGTGTATTTCGTTTTTACAGACATAAACATCATTTAATTTGTATTTGATAAGGAGTTTTTTATTAGCCGTAGCTAGATTGAGTTTATTTTTTGTTTTTAGATAATATTTTTCTCGGGATTAATCCTTCCCTTATGACATTGACATCTGCGCCACTATCAAGTAAGCACAGGGTCTTAATAGAGAATTTTTTGATCTGAATTATGACTTGGGTTTTCCATTTTTGAAATGGATTTCTGGATAAAGAATTTATGAAAATTTTTAAAATGTCATCAAAGTTTTCTTGATTTTCAATGTCATTATAGTCTTCGTCATTTTCAATTTTTCTATTATTTTCTTAATAATTTTTTGGTATGTGGAATTCAAGATTCTCAACTCTTTGTTTGAGGTCTTGAAGTTCAAATAAGTTTTGTTTTAAGAAATTTATTTCTTGCCTTTGATTATTAATTTCTTTATGAAGGTCTGGAATTGTCAGGTGAGAAGGAACATTTTGCTCTTTTAATCTGTCTAAAATAGTTTTAATACTAAATTGTTCAGGTAAAGTATGTATAGTAGCTTTTCATCTTTTATTGCCTTTATTTATAGTCTGGATTTTTTTGAAATATTTATTTTTTAATTCTTTATCTTTAAGATCTTTAAACAGTTCTAGTACCAATTCTTCAGGAGCAGAGAGCATGTTTACGGATAAAGAAGAAGAAGCGGATTCATACTGAATTTCACTATCAAATATTTTGCAATGACATGCATCAGAAGAATTGTTTGTATCTGATGTTACTGAGGATCCCTTTAAAATAGTTTTCAATTCCTTTTCGGTTTTAACCTTTAATTGTAGGCAATCAGGGGCTATACGGCCTTTTTCTTTGCAATTATAGCACTGTATTTCTTTTTGTTTTTGTTTATGGTAAGAAGAAGATGGTATTTCTTTTATAAAAGATTTGTTTGTTTCTTTATATGGATTGCGATGAAAGGATTTTTTATGATATCTTCGTGAGGGCATATAATATCGTGGTGTTGCAAATTGTTTAGATTTTCTTTGTTGGTAATTTCTTTTTAAATTGTTCTTTTTCTTTTGGCTCAAAGGACTAATTAATGGCTCTATGCCAAATTGATAACAAAAGTCTCCAAGTTCATATTTGCCGATACTTTTTTGATTTTCAATTTGCCGTTTGAGTTTGATTTCATTACACAATGAAAATCCAACTTTATTAATTTTTTGGATTAAATTTCCATAATTTTCGGATATTAATTCTTCTTTAACCTTTTTTGCAAAAAGTTTAGGAAGACCTAATATAAATTTTTCTTTCCAGAATTCAGAATTACTTGAATCAATTGTATAAAGTTTTGACAAGAAAACATCTTTATACCAACGAAAATCAGATAATGTTGGACATGATAAATTAATTAATTGAGTTTTTAATTTTTCTTCTACATTCATATAATTTCCAACAAAATGTTTAATTATATTGCTAACAAGCTTATAAACGGAATCAGAGATCATTTGTCCTTGAGGGGTAATGATAAGGATTTCCGGATGGATCTCTTTTTACTGCATTTAGAATAGCTTGTCTTTCTATATCTGATAAATATTTTTCCCACCAACCATTTAATTGTCCAGTAAATCCAAGGACAACTGCATTTGCTGCATGTTTGTGATCATTACCGGCAACTATGATAGTAGAAGCATATATCATCATTTGCTGGCATACTTGGATGATTTGATATTCAGATAATCCGTCTACACTCCATTCATATATTGATGAGCTTTCAAATTTAAGACCATTTAAAGTAGCTTGTTCTTCGAATTGAAGATCAACTAGAGTCGGTCGTGGATAATAATTTCTTGTTTTAGCTGTAGTAACAATTGGTTTTTGTCTTTTAAATATTTTATTGAGTTGAAGGGATTCTTGATGGTTTTGATCATCTTGATGTTCCTCTTGAGAATTTACTTCAGAATCTATGGCTTCAGAATTGGAGCTAGAATTAGAGTTTTTAGAAGTTGAGCCTAAAACATTTATAGATTTTTCAGCTTTTTGATCTTTATTTTCTTGAAGTTTTATGTTAGTAAAACTGTGTGATAATTGGTTAATGAGTTCATCAGAAAATTTTAAAGGTTTCTTTTCTAACTTTATATCCCCTAGGATTTCACCCTGAAAACCTAAAGTTTGTGTCTTAATTACTTTTTGAGAAGAGGATGCTTTATAGATTTTAAAAATAGTATCCACTTTATCTTCAATTCTATTGGTTTGTTGACCAATAGTATGAAGGTTGATATTTGTATAATTATTTTGTTCTAAAACATGACATAAGTCTGATTTGTAAACAAAGTCAGATTTACCTTTATCTCGTTGGATTTTTGCCACATCTTTTATGGGTACGGCTGAAGTATATTTATAAATGATTTGATGTAGAGGAGGATGTATAGATTCTTCAGTTCTTTGGGGAAAAGAACTGATTAAAGCTATAATCCATGATGAACTTAATTTTGTTATCATATTTATGGATAAATCTTCAATATTATACATTTTCTTCATGGCTAATTTAAGCCAGTCAAAGAAATAAATGTTTCTTTAATTATCATACACATATTTGTACCATTTTTCTTTTAAGAAGTCTTTAGGTTCTGGCGAAATATATTTAAAGAACGATTTTGTCAAAGGATGAGCGGCTAAATTCTTTTTTAACATTTCTTTATCAACTTCAAAACTTTTAAAAATATATATATTGAAATCGGATTCTGAAGGACTGTATGTATGGGATGGAGAAGCTTGATAAGAAGGATAAACGAGTCCTGTAGGCCTCAAATCTATATGAGGTGGTTCCTGTATGGAAAATCTATAGGACGATAAGAATAAGACCCTTTAGAGAGTTGATAAACTGTAGGAGTTGTATTTCGAAAATCTGTTTGAAAATTTATTTCAACACTTCCATCTTCATGTTCAATTATTGTTTCTATGTCTTGATTTTCTTTAGATTTTTCTGGTTGAGCATTTTCTAAAAGCCATTTACCTAATAAATTGATATCATTCCACTGTATGAGTTTGGGAATATTAACTTTATTTTTTAAATTGGTTTGGAATAAGGTAGTCATACCTTTAGCTTGATTTGAATAGGCTATGCCTGGGACCACTGAGTTCATGTGTTTATAATAAACTCTATAAACGAGGGCGAGATTTTGATTATGAGGATTCATATCAAAACCTTTTATCTGGATGGCTAAAGTGAGGGCTTCATGTGCACCTGGATCTGTAAGAGAAACAGAGAAATTGGGAAAATAGTTGAAGAAAGTAGGGCCATTAGCCAAACTTGATTCAACCATTCCTATTAATGAATCACTGAATTTTTTATGTCTTGTATCTTGGACATAGATGAGAGCTTCTGTTCTAAGTCCAAGTCTTGTTAAAGGCTTTAGAGCAACTTGCACCAAGCCAAAATGGATATAATTATATGTTTTAGCATATTCTTTTATTTCATGGGGCTTAATTAAAGAAAGATGCTGAATATTACTAGTAATGGATTCAGTTTGTTCAATAGTTTTTATTTTATAACTTGATTTTAATTGAAAACTTCCCACTTTATAAACTTCATGTTTTTGAACAGTTGGAACTGTCCAGTCACAAATAACTTGATCTAAATCATCATAGCTAATTTCTTCTACTTGTTTTTTTAATGATTTCTGAAGTCGGGATGAAAAGTGCCGATAAGTCCTTAGGCAACACGTGGTTGCTTTTGCCGGCATCACGTGGCCTTCGTCTCGGGCACGGGACCTTGTTTGATAAGATGCAATGAACAACTATTCTTCAGGATGACTATTGGAGATATTCATAATTGCACCAAGATACTTTGTGGAAAATTGAGTGGCACTGGACTGCATATGTCTGGAGGAAAGGAAGCTTTATTCTTGCAAGGATGCTGTCATCTCTGCATCATTTTCTGCTTCATTATTCCAGTTATTATTTCGTATTTCACCATGAAATAACTAGATTAATTCTTCACGAGAGTTTTCTGAAATGTCAAAAGAAATATCTTCATAGGCATTGAGGATTTGATTTAATTTATTATGTCCAGATTTAGACGGATGCTGTATAACTGTAGTTTGTTCTGCAAGGTCGTCAGCAATGCAAACTACTCGCCGACCGTCACACCAAACATATCGATATGTGCTTGCAAATTCAAGATGTCCTCTTAGATTGAGAAATCTTTGATACTGATAAGAGGCTGGATCATATTGCTGGAGACGTTCTAGGCTATATGCTCTTGTAGCAACTTCATGAGATTCATACCATTGAGGTGGATAATTAAACAGGAGATATTCGTAATCATTTAAAGAGAGAATGAATTTCTTGCAAATTAAATCTCCTTCTTCAAAATTCATGATGCTCCATAATTGATAAGGTTGATAAAACTGGATTTCAGATCTTTCTCCCAAACTTGATGAAATTGTGATGAGAAGTTGTCTGTTTGTGACTCCAAGGCTGCGAAGGGCATGGCGCACGATTGCAGGGAGCTGCTGTATTAATTCAAAATCATTTCTGGATAAAGAAAAACTTTGGACTAAACCATGTTCGATATAGGAGATGTCAACTTCATGTGATGACAGGAACAACTTGGGAAAGCCAGTTGCCCAGCTGATAAATTGAGCTTTGCGCATTAAGCGCTCCTTGATCTGACAAGAAAGAGTTTCTTCTCTTATTCTTGCAGCAATATCATTTGGAAGGGTTGTGTTAACCTTTTCCAGGAGCTTGATTCTGGATGTTTTTTCATCAGCATAAGTAGATAACAGTGCTCTTTGATGGAGGTTATGGCATATGAGAATTTGGCTTTCTAAATCCTTAATATGTTTGCAAGTTTGGATAGGGTTTTTCTAGTATTTGTTCTTTTACCGGAAAAGATGGCACTCCAATGAGCATTAATAAGGTCTTGTGAGGTGATAGATAACCCTGGATTGAAAAACGGGGATGGTCATTTGTTGGGATGCCGGTATGGAGGAAGAGCTGGATTCATGAAGAGGGGCTTTGCTTTTGCGAGAACTTGATACCATAGTGACAAAGAGACCCTAGATAAGGAGTTGAACTAAAAATCTGGATATGGGATTAAATGGCAAAATTTGAAATGAAGTCATCAGAGAGAAATTTTATTTTATTTGAGACTGGATATTTGATTATTCGAATTCAAAAATTAATTCTTTATTATTTATGACAGTTTTAAGGCCTGTTGAATCAATTTGAAAAGGCTGTAAAATTTGAAGAAAAGGATTTCCAAGTATAACATCATTGTTTAAATCCTTTCCTAGAAAGAAATTTATCTTGATGTGTATTTCGTTTTTACAGACATAAACATCATTTAATTTGTATTTGATAAGGAGTTTTTTATTAGCCGTAGCTAGATTGAGTTTATTTTTTGTTTTTAGATAATATTTTCTTGGGATTAATCCTTCCCTTATGACAATGACATCTACGCCACTATCAAGTAAGCACATGGTCTTAATAGAAAATTTTTTGATCAGAATTGTGACTTGGGTTTTCCATTTTTGAAATGGATTTCTGGATAAAAAATTAATGAAAATTTTTAAACTGTCATCAAAGTTTTCTTGATTTTCAATGTCATTATAGTCTTCGTCATTTTCAATTTTTCCATTATTTTCTTGATAAGTTTTTAGTATATGAAATTCAAGATTCTCAACTCTTTGTTTGAGGTCTTGAAGTTCAATTAAGTTTTGTTTTAAGAAATTTATTTCTTGCCTTTGATTATTAATTTCTTTATGAAGGTCTGGAATTGTCAAGTGAGGAGGAACATTTTGTTCTCTTAATCCATTTAAAACAGTTTTAATACTAAATTGTTCAGGTAAAGTATGTATAGTAGCTTTTCCTTTTTTATTGCCTTTATTTATAGTCTGGATTTTTTCGAAATATTTAATTTTTAATTCTTCATCTTTAAGATCTTTAAACATTTCTAGTACCAATTCTTCAGGAGCAGAGAGCATGTTTACGGATAAAGAAGAAGAAGCGAATTCATACTGAATTTCACTATCAAATATTTTGCAATGACATGTATCAGAAGAATTGTCTGTATCTGATGTTACTGAGGATCCCTTTAAAATAGTTCTTAATTCCTTTTCGGTTTTAACCTTTAATTATGGGCAATCAGGGGCTATATGGCCTTTTTCTTTGCAATTATAGCACTGTATTTCTTTTTGTTTTTGTTTATGGTAAGAAGAAGATGGTTTTTCTTTTCTAAAAGATTTGTTTGTTTCTTTATAAGAATTGCGATGAAAGGATTTTTTATGATATATTCGTGAGGGCATATAATATCGTGGTGTTGCAAATTGTTTAGATTTTCTTTGTTGGTAATTTCTTTTTAAATTGTTCTTTTTCTTTTGGCTCGAAGGACTAATTAATGGCTCTATGCCAAATTGATAACAGAAGTCATCAAGTTCATATTTACTAATTCTTTTGTGATTTTCAATTTGCCGTTTGAGTTTGATTTCATTACACAATGAAAATACAACTTTATTAATTTTTTGGATTAAATCTCTATATGTATACATAGCATAATTCAAATTTCCATAATTTTCGGATATTAACTCTTCTCTAACCTTTTCTACAAAAAGTTTAGGAAGACCTGATATTAATTTATCCGGTAAATGGCCTATAAAAAATGCTCAACCAGAAAAACCTAAAGAAAATCAAGGCATTGAAAACATAATTGAACATGATGATGGAAGCGTTGAAATAAATTTCCAAACAGATTTTCGAAATACAACTCCTACCGCTTATCAACCCTCTAAAAAGTCTTATTCTCATCCTCCTTCCGTTGTAGAAGCTTCCATACATGAACCACCTCATTTAATTTGAAGCCTACAGGACTTGTTTATCCTTCTTATTAAGCTTCTCCATCTCATACATACAATCCCTCAGAAGCTGATTTCAATATAAATGTTATTGAAAGTTTTGAAATTGATAAAGAAATGTTAAAAAAGAATTTAGCCACTCATCTTTTGACAAAAGCTTTCTTCAAATATATTTCTCCAAAACATAAAGACTTCTTAAAAGAAAAGTGGTACAAATATATGTGTGATAATGAAAGAAACATTTATGTCTTTGATTGGCTTAAATTAGCCATGAAAAAAAGATATAATATTGAAGATTTATCCATAAATATGATAACAAAATTAAGTTCATCATGGATTATAGCTTCAACCAGCTCTTCTCCCCAAAGAACTGAAGAATCTATACATCCTCCTTTTCATCAAATCATTTATAACGACACATCAACCGTACCCATAAAAGATGTTGCAAAAATCCAAGGAGATAAAGGAAAATCTGACTTTGTTTACAAATAAGACTTATGTCATATTTTAGAACAAAATAATTATACAAATATCAACCTTCATACTATTGGCCAACGAACCAATAGAATTGAAGATAAAGTAGAAACTATTTTCAAAATCCATGAAGCATCCTCTTCTCAAAAAGTAATTTAGACACAAACTTTAGGTTTTCAGGGTGAATTCCTAAGGGATATAAAGTTAGAAAAGAAACCTTTAAAATTTTCTTATGAACTCATTAATCAATTATCACACAGTTTTACTAAAATAAAACTTCAAGAAAATAAAGCTCAAAAAGCCGAAAAATCTATAAATGTTTTCGGCTCAACTTCCAAAAATTCTAATTCTTGCTCCGATTCTGAAGCCATAGACTCTGAAGAAAATTCTCAAGAGGAACATCAAGATGATCAAAACCATCAAGATTCCCCACAACTCAATAAAATATTTAAAAGACAAAAACCAATTGTTACTACAGCTAAAACAAGAAATTATCATCCACGACCGACTCTAGTTGATCTTCAATTCGAAGAACAAGCTACTTTAAATGGTCTTAAATTTGAAAGCTCATCAATATATGAATGGAGTGTAGACGGATTATCTAAATATCAAATCATCCAAGTATGCCAGCAAATGATGATATATGCTTCTACTATCATAGCTGCCGGTAATGATCACAAACATGCAGCAAATGCAGTTGTCCTTGGATTTACTGGACAATTAAATGGCTGGTGCGAAAAATATTTATCAGATATAGAAAGACAAGCTATTCTAAATGCAGTAAAAAGAGATCCATCCGGAAATCCTATCATTACCCCTCAAGGACAAATGATCCCTGATTCTGTTTATATGCTTATTAGTAATATAATTAAACATTTTGTTGGAAATTATATGAATGTAGAAGAAAAGTTAAAAACTCAATTAATTAATTTATCATGCCCAACATTATCTGATTTTCGTTGGTATAAAGATGTTTTCTTATCAAAACTTTATACAATTGATTCAAGCAATTCAGAATTCTGTAAAGAAAAATTTATATCAGGTCTTCCTAAACTTTTTGCAGAAAAGGTTAGAGAAGAGTTAATATCAGAAAATTATGGAAATTTGAATTATGCTATGTATACATATGGAGATTTAATCCAAAAAATTAATAAAGTTGGATTTTCATTGCGTAATAAAATCAAACTCAAATGGCAAATTAAAAATAAAAAAAGAATCAGTAAATATGAACTTGGTGACTTCTGTTATCAATTTGGCATAGAGCCATTAATTAGTCCTTCGAGCCAAAAGAAAAAGAACAATTTAAAAAGAAATTACCAACAAAGAAAATGTAAACAATTTGCAACACCACGATATTATATGCCCTCATGAAGATATCATAAAAAATCCTTTCATTGCAATCCTTATAAAGAAACAAACAAGTCTTTTACAAAAGAAAAACCATCTTCTTCTTACCATAAACAAAAACAAAAAGAAATACAGTGCTATAATTGCAAAGAAAAAGGCCATATAGCCCCGGATTGCCCACAATTAAAGGTTAAAACCAAAAAGGAATTAAGAACTATTTTAAATGGATCATCAGTAACATCAGATACAGACAATTCTTCTGATACACGTCATTGCAAAATATTTGATAGTGAAATTCAGTATGAATCCGCTTCTTCTTCTTTATCCGTGAACATGCTCTCTGCTCCTGAAGAATTGGTACTAGAAATGTTTAAAAATCTTAAAGATAAAGAATTAAAAAATAAATATTTCGAAAAAATCCAGACTATAAATAAAGGCAATAAAAAGGTAAAAGCTACAATACATACTTTACCTGAACAATTTAGTATTAAAACTGTTTTAGACAGATTAAGAGAACAAAATGTTCCTCCTCACCTAACAATTCCGGACCTTCATAAAGAAATTAATAATCAAATGCAAGAAATAAATTTCTTAAAACAAAACTTAATTGAACTTCAAGACCTCAAACAAAGAGTTGAGAATCTTGAATTTCACATACTAAAAACTTATCAAGAAAATAATGGAAAAATTGAAAATGACGAAGACTATAATGACATTGAAAATCAAGAAAACTTTGATGACAGTTTAAAATTTTTCATCAATTTTTTATCTCGAAATTCATTTCAAAAATGGAACATCCAAGTCACAATTCAGATCAAAAAATTCTCTATTAAGACCCTGTGCTTCCTTGATAGTGGTGCAGATGTCAATGTCATAAGGGAAAGATTAATCCAGAGAAAATATTATCTAAAAATAAAAAATAAACTCAATCTAGCTACGGTTAATAAAAAAGTCCTTATCAAATACAAATTAAATGATGTTTATGTCTGTAAAAACGAAATACACATCAAGACAAATTTCTTTCTAGGAAAGGATTTAAACAATGATGTTATCCTTAGAAATCCTTTTCTACAAATTTTACAGCCTTTTCAAATTGATTCAACAGGCCTTAAAACTGTCATAAATAATAAAGAATTAATTTTTGAATTTGAATAATCAAATATCCAGTCTCAAATAAAATAAATTATCTCTCTGATGACTTCATTTCAAATTTTGCCATTTAATCCCATATCTAGATTTTTAGTTCAACTCCTTATCCAGTGTCTCTTTGTCACTATGGCAATAAGTTCTCGCAAAAGCAAGGCCCCTCTTCATGAATCCAGCTCTTCCTCGATACCAACATCCCAACAAATGACCATCCCGTTTTTCAATCCAGGATTATCTATCACTTCTCAACACCTTATCAATGCTCATTGGAGTGCCATCCTTTCCGATAAAAGAACAAATACTAGAAAAACCCTATCCAAACTTGCAAACCATATTAAGGATTTAGAAAGCCAAATTCTCATATGCCATAACCTCCATCAAAGAGCACTGTTATCTACTTATACTAATGAAAAAACATCCAGAATCAAGCTCCTAGAAAAGGTTAACACAACCCTTCTAGATGATATTGCTGCAAGAATAAAAGAAGAAACTCTTTCTTGTCAGATCAAGGAGCGCTTAATGCGCAAAGCTCAATTTATCAGCTGGGCAACTGGCTTTCCGAAGTTGTTCCTGCCATCACATGAAGTTGACATCTCCTATATCGAACATGGTTTAGTCCAAAGTTTTTCTTTATCCAGAGATGATTTTGAATTAATACAGCAGCTCCCTGCAATCGTGCGCCATGCCCTTTGCAGCCTTGGAGTCACAAACAGACAACTTCTCATCACAATTTCATTAAGTTTGGGAGAAAAATCTGAAATCCAATTTTATCAACCTTATCAATTATGGAGCATCATGAATTTTGAAGAAGGAGATTTAATTTGCAAGAAATTCATTCGCTCTTTAAATGATTACGAACATCTCATGTTTAATTATCCACCGCAATGGTATGAATTTCATGAAGTTGCTACAAGGGAATATAGCTTAGAATGTCTCCAGCATTATGATCCAGCCTTTGATCAATATCAACAATTTCTCAATTTAAGAGGACATCTCGAATTTGCAAGCACATATAGATATGTTTGGTGTGACGGTTGAAGAGTAGTCTGTATTGCTGACGACCTTGCAGAACAAGCTACAGTTATACAGCATCCGTCTAAATCTGGACATAATAAATTAAATCAAATCCTCAATGCCTATGAAGATATTTCTTTTGACATTTCAGAAAAATCTTATGAAGAATTAATCCAGTTATTTCATGGTGAACTACGAAATAATAACTGGCATGATAAAGCAGAAAATGATGCAGAGATGACAGCATCCTTGCAAGAATAAGCTTCCTTTCCTCCAAACATATGTAGTCCAATGCCACTCAATTTTCCACAAAGTATCTTGGTGCAATTATGAAGATCTCCAACAGTCATCCTGAAGAATAGCTGTTCAATGCATCCTTATCAAGCAAGGTCCCGTGCCCTAGACGAAGGCCACGTGATGCGGGCAAAAGCAACCACGTGTTGCCTCGGAACTTATCGGCACTTTTCATCCTGACTTCAGAAATCATTAAAAAACAAGTACCCAAAAGCCAACAAAAGTGGCTAAAGCCAACATCAAAAGCTCCTTTTGTATAAAATAAAAAGTAAAAGCTGAAGAAAGTACAAGATATAGGATAATTATCAAGTATGACGACAAAAACATTTCATCTCTGATGCTAACACGAAAACACGTGTCAAAAGCTTGTAAAGATATACTTCAAGATCGTGCCACATGCAGTACCATGGCATTCTACAGCAGACAAGGAGAATCATGCAAGCAGCCCTACAGTATCGAACATTAAATTCAGCGTGAGCATAAATAGCAAATGAAATGTAAATGCATAAGCAATCCAAGTGAAATGAAATGTAAATTCAGTTTAGAGTTACTATAAATAGACACATCCGGCTATGTGTAAATCCAACAATTGGAAACCAGTCCAAAAATTCAGTCCATCCATCACTTCCCATACACCCTCCACCCTTCCGTCCCATTTTAGTATCAGAGCCAAGTTGGCCCCTGGGAGTGAGTCATCAAGTCCACTGTAATCAGTTTTGATTATCAATAAAGTTGCTATGTGAGTATTTCTTCACTTATTTTGGTTATGTTGTGCTTTACTGTTGTTGTTTAAGGAATTGCTGATTTAGAAATAAGAGAGTCAAAAGTCTTAATACTTAGTTGTGTGTTTGTTATTATTGAGAAATTTTAATCATATTCCGCCCGGAGTGCAGAGGTAGCCATTGTTATCACCGTTGTCAGCCGTGTGAAGGCGTTTTAAGGTGTGTTGTTGGTGTGTAAATCTTCAAAGCGTTAGATACTCGTGGTGGATTTGGTTAAAAGAACTCGGTAATACAAATTATGGCTAAGCTTATTAAGAAGCTTGTACTTTCTTCTTCCTCATCATCAAATTCCTTATCTTCCATGCCTATTAAAAATAGTGAAGAAATTAGCTATGTTGATTTAGATCAAGTTATTTGTGACTGGACAATTCCAACTGTTCAAAAACATGAAGTTTATAAAATGGAAAGTTTTCAATTAAAATCAAGTTATCAAACAAATGATATTAATTTATCCAGTAAATGGCTTTTAGAAAATGCTCAACCAGAAAAACCTAAAGAAAATCAAGACATTGAAAACATAATTGAACATGAAGATGGAAGTGTTGAAATAAATTTCCAAACAGATTTTCGAAATGCAACTCCTACAGTTTATCAACCCTCTAAAATGTCTTATTCCCATCCTCCTTCTGCTGTAGGATCTTCCATACAGGAACCACCTCATATAAATTTGAGGCCTACAGGACTTGTTTATCCTTCTTATCAAGCTTCTCCATCTCATACATACAATCCCTCAGAAGCTGATTTCAATATAAATGTTATTGAAAGTTTTGAAATCAATAAAGAAATGTGAAAAAAGAATCTAGCTGCTTATCCTTTGACAAAAGCTTTCTTTAAAAATATTTCTCCAGAACATAAAGACTTTTTAAAAGAAATGTGGTATAAATATATGTGTGATAATGAAAAAAACATTTATTTCTTTGATTGGCTTAAATTTGCCATGAAGAAAAGGTATAATATTGAAGATTTATCCATAAATATGATAATAAGATTAAGTTCATCACGGATTATAGCTTCAACCAGTTCTTCTCCTCAAAGAATTGAAGAATCTATACATCCTCCCCTACATCAAATTATTTATAAAGACACCTCAGCCGTACCCTTAAAAGATGTTGTAAAAATCAAAGGAGATAAAGGAAAATCTGACTTTATTTACAAATCAGACTTATGTCATGTTTTAGAACAAAATAATTATACAAATATCAACCTTCATACTATTGGTCAACAAACCAATAGAATTGAAGATAAAGTAGAATCTATTTTCAAAATCCATGAAGCATCCTCCTCTCAAAAAGTAATTAAGACACAAACTTTAGGTTTTCAGGGTGAAATCCTAAGGGATATGAAGTTAGAAAAGAAACCTTTAAAATTTTCTGATGAACTCATTAATCAATTATCACACAGTTTTACTAACATAAAACTTCAAGAAAATAAAGATCAAAAAGCTAAGAAATCTATAAATGTTTTAGGCTCAACTTCTAAAAATTCTAATTCTGGCTCCGATTCCGAAACCATAGATTCTGAAGAAAATTCTCAAGAGGAACATCAAGATGATCAAAACCATCAAGATTCCCCACAACTCAATAAAATATTTAAAAGACAAAAACCAATTGTTACTACAGTTAAAACAAGAAATTATTATCCACGACCGACTCCAGTTGATCTTCAATTCGAAGAACAAGCTACTTTAAATGGTCTTAAATTTGAAAGCTCATCAATATATGAACGGAGTGTAGACGAATTATCTGAATATCAAATCATCCAAGTATGCCAGCAAATGATGATATATGCTTCTACTATCATAGCTGCTGGTAATGATAAAAAAAATGCAACAAATGCCGTTGTCCTTGGATTTACTGGACAATTAAATGGCTGGTGGGAAAAATATTTATCAGATATAGAAAGACAAGCTATTCTAAATGCAGTAAAAAGATATCCATCCAGAAATCTTATCATTACCCCTCAAGGACAAATGATCCCTAATTCCGTTTATATGCTTATTAGCAATATAGTTAAACATTTTGTTGGAAATTATATGAATGTAGAAGAAAAATTAAAAACTCAATTAATTAATTTATTACGCCCAACATTATCTGATTTTCATTGGTATAAAGATGTTTTCTTATCAAAACTTTATACAATTGATTCAAGCAATTCAGAATTCTGGAAGGAAAATTTTATATCAGGTCTTCCTAAACTTTTTGTAGAAAAGGTTAGAGAAGAATTGATATCCGAAAATTAGGGAAATTTGAATTATGCTATGTATACATATGGAGATTTAATCCAAAAAATTAATAAAGTTGGATTTTCATTGTGTAATGAAATCAAACTCAAACGGCAAATTGAAAATCAAAAAACAATCAGTAAATATGAACTTGCTGACTTCTGTTATCAATTTGGCATAGAGCCATTAATTAGTCCTTCGAGCCTAAAGAAAAAGAACAATTTAAAAAGAAATTACCAACAAAGAAAATCTAAACAATTTGCAACACCACGATATCATATCCTCACGAAGATATCATAAAAAATCCTCTCATCGCAATCCTTATAAAGAAACAAACAAATCTTTTACAAAAGAAAAACCATCTTCTTCTTACCATAAACAAAAACAAAAAGAAATACAGTGCTATAATTGCAAAGAAAAAGGCCATATAGCCCCTGATTGCCCACAATTAAAGGTTAAAACCGAAAAGGAATTAAAAACTATTTTAAAGGGATCCTCAGTAACATCAGATACAGACAATTCTACTGATACATGTCATTACAAAATATTTGATAGTGAAATTCAGTATGAATCTGGCTTTTCTTCTTTATCCTTAAACATGCTCTCTGCCGCAAAAGAATTGGTATTAGAAATGTTTAAAGATCTTAAAGTTGAAGAATTAAAAAATAAAAATTTTGAAAAAATCCAGACTATAAATAAAGGCAATAAAAAGGTAAAAGCTACATTACAAACTTTACCTGAACAATTTAGTATTAAAACTGTTTTATATAGATTAAGAGAACAAAATGTTCCTCCTCACCTGACAATTCCAGACCTTCATAAAGAAATTAATAATCAAAGGCAAGAAATAAATTTCTTAAAACAAAACTTAATTGAACTTCAAGACCTCAAACAAAGAGTTGAGAATCTTGAATTTCACATACTAAAAACTTATCAAGAAAATAATGGAAAAATTGAAAATGATGAAGACTATAATGACATTGAAAATCAAGAAAACTTTGATGACAGTTTAAAAATTTTCATAAATTCTTTATCCAAAAATCCATTTCAAAAATGGAAAACCTAAGTCACAATTCAGATCAAAAAATTCTCTATTAAGACCCTGTGCTTACTTGATAGTGGCACAGATGTCAATGTCATAAGGGAAGGATTAATCCCGAGAAAATATTATCCAAAAACAAAAAATAAACTCAATTTAGCTACGGCTAATAAAAAACTCCTTATCAAATACAAATTAAATGATGTTTATGTCTGTAAAAACGAAATACACATCAAGACAAATTTCTTTCTAGGAAAGGATTTAAACAATGATATTTTCCTTGGAAATCCTTTTCTACAAATGTTACAGCCTTCTCAAATTGATTCTACAGGCCTTAAAACTGTCATAAATAATAAAGAATTAATTTTTGAATTTAAATAATTAAATCCAGTCTCAAATAAAATCAATCATCCCTCTGATGACTTCATTTCAAATATTGCCATGTAATCCAGATTTCAGTTTTAAGTTCACATTCCTCTCCAGGGTTCCTTTGTCATTATGGCATCAAGTTCTAGCAAAAGCAAAGCCCCTCTTCTTGAATCCAGCTCTTCTCCAAACCAACATCCCAACAAATGACCATTCCTTTTTTCAGTTCAGGAGTATCCATCACCTCTCAAGAACTTATCAATGCTCATTGGAGTGCTATCCTTTCCAATAAAAGAAAAAATACTAGAAAAACCTTATCCAAAATTGTAACCCATATCAAGGATTTAGAAACCCAAATTCTGATGTGTCATAACATCCATCAAAGAGCGCTGTTATCTACTTATGCTAATGAAAAAACATCCAGAATCAACCTCCTGGAAATGGTTAACACAACCCTTCCAGATGATCTTGCTGCAAGGATAAGAGAAAAAACTCTTTCTTATCAGATCAAGGAGCGCTTAATGTTCAAAGCACAATATATCAGCTGGGCAACTGGTTTTCCTAAGTTGTTCCTGCCATCACATGTAGTAGACATCTCTTATATCGAGCAAGGCCTAGTCCAAAGATTTTCTTTATCCAGAGATGATTTTGAATTAATACAGCAGCTCCCTGCAATCGTGCGCCATGCCCTTCGCAGCCTTGGAGCTACAAACAGACAACTTCTCATCACAATTTCATCAAGTTTGGGAGAAAGATCTGAAATCTGGTTTTATCAACCTTATCAATTATGGAGCATCATGAATTTTGAATAAGGAGATTTAATTTGTAAGAAATTCATTCCCTCTTTAAATGATTACGAACATCTCATGTTTAATTATCCACCGCAGTGGTATGAATCTCATGAAGTTGCTACAAGGCAATACAACTTAGAGCATCTTCAGAATTATGATCCAGCCTCTGATCAATATCAAAAATTTCTCAATTTAAGAGGACATCTCGAATTTGCAAGCACATATAGATATGTTTGGTGTGACGGTCGGCGAGTAGTCTGTATTGCTGACGACCTTGCAGAACAAACTACAATTATACAGCATCCTTTTAAATCTGGACATAATGAATTAAATCAAATCCTCAATGCCTATGAAGATATTTCTTTTGACATTTCAGAAAAATCTTGTGAAGAATTAATCCAGTTATTTCATGGTGAACTACGAAATAATAATTGGCATGATAAAGCAGAAAATGATGCAGAGATGACAGCATCCTTGCAAGAATAAGCTTCCTTTCCTCCAAACATATGTAGTCCAATGCCACTCAATTTTCCAAAAAGTATCTTGGTGCAATTATGAAGATCTCCAACAGTCATCCTGAAAAATAATTGTTTAATGCATCCTTATCAAGCAAGGACCCGTGCCCGATAATAAGGCCACAAAAGCAACCACGTGTTGCCTCGGGACTTATCAGCACTTTTCATCCCGACTTAAAGCATTAAATATTCAAAAACAAGTACCCAAAAGCCAACAAAAGTGGCTAAAGCCAACATCAAAAGCTCCTTTTGTATAAACTAAAAAGTAAAAGCTAAAGAAAGTACAAGATATGGGACAATTATCAAGTATGAAGACAAAAATATTTCATCTCCAATGCAAACACGTACACATATGTCAAAAGCTTGTAAAGTTATACTTCAAGAGAGTGCCACATGCAGTACCATGGATATTCTACAGCAGAAAAGAAGAATCATGCAAGTAGCCCTACAGTATCGAACATTAAATTCAGCGTGAGCATGAATAGCAAATGAAATGTAAATGCAAATGCAATCCAAGTGAAATGAAATGTAAATTCAATTTAGAGTCACTATAAATAGACACATCCGGCTATGTGTAAATCCAACAGTTGGAAACCAGTCCTATCCAAAAATTCAGTCCATCCATCTCTTCCCATACACCCTCGACCCTTCCATCTCTTCCCATACACCCTCCACCCTTCCGTCCCATTTTGGTATCAGAGCCAAGTTGGCCCCCAAGAGTGTGTCATCAAGTCCACTTATAATCAGTCTTTATTGTTATCAATAAAGTTGCTTTGTGAGTATTTCTTCACTTATTTTTGTTATGTTATGCTTTACTGTTGTTGTTTAAGGAATTGCTGATTCAGAAGTAAGAGAGTCAAAAGTCTTAATACTTAGTTGTGTGTTTGTTATTATTGAGAAATTTTAATCATATTCCGCCCGGAGCGCAGAGGTAGCCATTGTTATCGCTGTTGTTAAGCCATGTGAAGGCGTTTTAAGGCGTGTTGTTGGTGTGTAAATCCTTAAAACGTTAGATACTCATGGTGGATTTGGTTAAAATAACTCGGTAATACAAATTATGGCTAAGCTTATTAAGAAGCTTGTACTTTCTTCTTCCTCATCATCAAATTCCTTATCTTCCATGTCTATTAAAAATAGTGAAGAAATTAGCTATGATGATTTAGATCAAGTTATTTGTGACTGGACAATTCCAACTGTTCAAAACCATGAAGTTTATAAAATGGGAAGTTTTCAATTAAAATCAAGTTATAAAATAAAAACTATTGAACGAACTGAATCCATTACAAGCAATATTCAGCATCTTTCTTTAATTAAGCCCCAAGAAATACAAGAATATGCTAAAACATATAATTATATCCATTTTGGCTTGGTGCAAGTTGCTCTAAAGCCTCTAACAAGACTTGGACTGAGAACAGAAGCTCTCATGTATGTTCAACATACAAGATATAAAAAATTCAGTGATTCATTAATAGGAATGGTTGAATCAAGTTTGGCTAATGGCCCTACTTTCTTCAACTGTTTTTCCAATTTCTCTGTTTCTCTTACAGATCCAGGTACACATGAAGCCCTCATTTTAGCCATCCAAACAAAAGGTTTTGATATGAATCCACATAATCAAAATCTCGCCCTTGTTTATAGAGTTTATTATAAACTTATGAATTCAGTTGTTCTAAGCATAGCCTATTCAAATCAAGCAAAAGGTATGACTACCTTATTCCAAACTAATTTAAAAAATAAAGTTAATATTCCCAAACTCATCCAATGGAATGATATTAATTTATCCGGCAAATGGCTTTTAAAAAATGATCAACCAAAAAAACCTAAAGAAAATCAAGACATTGAAAACATAATTGAATATCAAGATGGAAGCGTTGAAATAAATTTCCAAACAGATTTACGAAATACAACTCCTACCGTTTACCAATCCTCTAAAAAGACTTATTCTCATCCTCCTTCTGTTATAGGAGCTTCCATACAAGAATCACCTCATATAAATTTGAGGCCTACAGGACTTGTTTATCCTTCTTATCAAGCTTCTCCATCTCATACATACAATCCCTCAGAAGCAGATTTCAATCTAAATGTTATTGAAAGTTTTGAAATCAATAAAGAAATGTTAAAAAAGAATCTAGCTGCTCATCCTTTGACAAAAGCTTTCTTTAAAAATATTTCTCCAGGACATAAAGACCTCTTAAAAGAAAAGTGGTATAAATATATGCGTGATAATAAAAGAAACATTTATTTCTTTGATTGGCTTAAATTTACCATAAAGAAAAGGTATAATATTAAAGATTTATTCATAAATATGATAATAAGATTAAGTTCATCATGGATTATAGCTTCAACCAGTTCTTCTCCTCAAAGAATTGAAGAATCTATACATCCTCCCCTACATCAAATTATTTATAAAGACACCTCAGCCGTACCCTTAGATGTTGTAAAAATCCAAGGAGATAAAGGAAAATCTGACTTTGTTTACAAATCAGACTTATGTCATGTTTTAGAATAAAATAATTATACAAATATCAACCTTCATACTATTGGTCAACAAACCAATAGAATTGAAGATAAAGTAGAATCTATTTTCAAAATCCATGAAGCATCCTCTTCTCAAAAAGTAATTAAGACACAAACTTTAGGTTTTCAGGGTGAAATCCTAAGGGATATAAAGTTAGAAAAGAAACCTTTAAAATTTTCTGATGAACTCATTAATCAATTATCACACAGTTTTACTAACATAAAATTTCAAGAAAATAAAGATCAAAAAGCTGAAAAATCTATAAATGTTTTAGGCTCAACTTCTAAAAACTCTAATTCTGGCTCCAATTCCGAAGCCATAGATTCTGAAGAAAATTCTCAAGAGGAATATCAAGATGATCAAAACCATCAAGAATCCCTTCAACTCAATAAAATATTTAAAAGACAAAACCCAATTGTTACTACAGCTAAAACAAGAAATTATTATCCATGACCGACTCCAGTTGATCTTCAATTCGAAGAACAAGCTACTTTAAATGGTCTTAAATTTGAAAGCTCATCAATATATGAATGGAGTGTAGACAGATTATCTGAATATCAAATCATCCAAGTATGCCTGCAAATGATGATATATGCTTCTACTATCATAACTGCCGGTAATGATCACAAACATGCAGCAAATGCAGTTGTCCTTGGATTTACTGGACAATTAAATGGCTGGTGGGAAAAATATTTATCAGACATAGAAAGACAAGCTATTCTAAATGCAGTAAAAAGTGATCCATCTGGAAATCCTATCATTACCCCTCAAGGACAAATGATCCCTGATTCCGTTTATATGCTTATTAGCAATATAATTAAACATTTTGTTGGAAATTATATGAATGTAGAAGAAAAATTAAAAACTCAATTAATTAATTTATCATGTCCAACATTATCTGATTTTCGTTGGTATAAAGATGTTTTCTTATCAAAACTTTATACAATTGATTCAAGCAATTCCGAACTCTGGAAAGAAAATTTTATATTAGGTCTTCTTAAACTTTTTGCAGAAAGGTTAAAGAAGAATTAATATTTAAAAATTATGAAAATTTGAATTATGCTATGTATACATATGGAGATTTAATCCAAAAAATTAATAAAGTTGGATTTTCATTGTGTAATGAAATTAAACTCAAACGGCAAATTAAAAATCAAAAAAGTATCAGCAAATATGAACTTGGAGACTTTTGTTATCAATTTGGCATGGAGCCATTAATTAGTCCTTCGAGCCAAAAGAAAAAGAACAGTTTAAAAAGAAATTATCAACAAAGAAAATCTAAACAATTTGCAATACCACGATATTATATGCCCTCACGAAGATATCATAAAAAATCCTTTCATCGCAATCCTTATAAAGAAACAAACAAATCTTTTATAAAAGAAAAACCATCTTCTTCTTACCATAAACAAAAACAAAAAGAAATGTAGTGCTATAATTGCAAAGAAAAAGGCCATATAGCCCCTGATTGCCCACAATTAAAGGTTAAAACCGAAAAGGAATTAAAAACTATTTTAAAGGGATCATCAGTAACATCAGATACAGACAATTCTTCTGATACACGTCATTGCAAAATATTTGATAGTGAAATTCAGTATGAATCCGCTTCTTCTTCTTTATCCGTAAACATGCTCTCTGCTCCTGAAGAATTGGTACTAGAAATGTTTAAAGATCTTAAAGATGAAGAATTAAAAAATAAATATTTCGAAAAAATCCAGACTATAAATAAAGGCAATAAAAAAGGAAAAGCTACAATACATACTTTACCTGAATAATTTAGTATTAAAACTATTTTAGACAGATTAAGAGAACAAAATGTTCCTCCTCACCTGACAATTCTAGACCTTCATAAAGAAATTAATAATCAAAGGTAAGAAATAAATTTCTTAAAACAAAACTTAATTGAACTTCAAGACCTCAAACAAAGAGTTGAGAATCTTGAATTTCACATACTAAAAACTTATCACCAAGAAAATAATGGAAAAATTGAAAATGACGAAGACTATAATGACATTGAAAATCAAGAAAACTTTGATGACAGTTTAAAAAATTTCATAAATTCTTTATCAAGAAATCCATTTCAAAAATGGAAAACCCAAGTCAGAATTCAGATCAAAAAATTCTCCATTAAGACCCGGTGCTTACTTGATAGTGGCGCAGATGTCAATGTCATAAGGGAAGGATTAATCCCGACAAAATATTATCTAAAAACAAAAAATAAACTCAATCTAGCTACGGCTAATAAAAAAACTCCTTATCAGATACAAATTAAATGATGTTTATGTCTGTAAAAACGAAATACACATAAGGACAAATTTCTTTCTAGGAAAGGATTTAAACAATGATGTTATCCTTGGAAATCCTTTTCTACAAATGTTATAGCCTTTTCAAATTGATTCTACAGGCCTTAAAACTGTCATAAATAATAAAGAATTAATTTTTGAATTTGAATAATTAAATCCAGTCTCAAATAAAATCAATCATCCCTCTGATGACTTCATTTCAAATATTGTCATGTAATCCAGATTTCAGTTTTAAGTTCACATTCTTCTCCAGGGTTCCTTTGTCATTATGGCATCAAGTTCTAGCAAAAGCAAAGCCCCTCTTCTTGAATCCAGCTCTTCCTCCAGACCAACATCCCAACAAATGACCATTCCTTTTTTCAATCTAGGAGTATCCATCACCTCTCAAGAACTTATCAATGCTCATTAGAGTGCTATCCTTTCCAATAAAAGAAAAAATACTAGAAAAACCTTATCCAAAATTGTAACCCATATCAAGGATTTAAAAACCCAAATTCTGATGTCATAACATCCATCAAAAAGCACTGTTATCTACTTATGCTGATGAAAAAGCATCCAGAATCAACCTCCTGGAAAAGGTTAACACAACCCTTCCAGATGATCTTACTACAAGGATAAGAGAAAAAACTTTTTCTTGTCAGATCAAGGAGCGCTTGATGTTCAAAGCACAATATATCAGCTGGGCAATTGGTTTTCCCAAGTTGTTCCTGCCATCACATGCAGTAGACATCTCTTATATCGAGCAAAGCCTAGTCCAAAGATTTTCTTTATCCAGAGATGATTTTGAATTAATACAGCAACTCCCTGCAATTGTGCGCCATGCCTTTCGTAGTCTTGGAGTCACGAACAGACAGCTTCTTATCACAATTTCATCAAGTTTGGGAGAAAGATCTAAAATACGGTTTTATCAGCCTTATCAATTATGGAGCATCATGCAGTTTGAAGAAGGAGATTTAATTTGCAAGAAATACAGTTCTTCTTTACATGATCACGAACATCTTCTTTTTAATTATCCACCTCAATGGTATGAAGCTCATGAAGTTGCTACAAGAGCATATAGCCTAGAACGTCTCCAGCAATATGATCCAGCCTCTGATCAGTATCAAAGATTTCTCAATCTAAGAGGATATCTTGAATTTGCAAACACATATAGATATGTTTGGTGTGACGGTCGGCGAGTAGTTTGCATTGCTGACGACCTTGCAGAACAAACTACAGTCATACAGCATCCTTCTAAATCTGGACATAATGAATTAAATCAAATCCTCAATGCCTATGAAGATATTTCTTTTGACATTACTGAAAAGTCTCGTGAAGCATTAATATAGTTAATTCATGGAGAAATGCAAAATAATAACTGGACTGATGAAGATAAAGATGAAGATAAAGAGGATGAATAAATGAAATAATCCGTGCCTGAACAAAGCTTCCGATATTGACACCTGTTATCCAGTGAAATAATGACTCCATCCTTATCACAAAGCTTCCAGAAGAAGACCACGTGGTCACATGGTACACTTATCTAAATTTCCATCACCACCATGGCCATAAAGCGTCTTTATCTAGAAAGTACAAAACAAGGACATCCCTATTCATGAAGATGAGAAGCTCACCACTGTTCAAAGGTTCTTTGAAAAAGAAAAAGTCAACAAATGCGGTTTGCTACTATGCATCAAAAAGGTTATCCAATAAAAACAAGTTTGGATCTCTACTGGTGATAACATGTATATCCATACTAGTATGAAAACGTAACACGTATGCCGTCTTGACGATTCAATCTAGACACATGGAATCCAGCCACATGCAGTAGCTTACCAGCATATAGTAAATGAAATGTATACACAGACGAAATTATGTTGTAATGAAATGTAAATTCAGTTTGAACATACTATAAATAGACATGTCCAACTGCTTGTCAAGGCAACAGTTGGAAACCAGTCCAAAAATTTAGTCCATCCATCTCTTCCCATACACCCTCTACCCTTCCGTCCCATTTTGGTATAAGAGGCAAGTTGGCCCCCGGGAGTGTGTCATCAAGTCCACTTGTAATCAGTTTTGATTATCAATAAAGTTGCTTTGTGAGTATTTCTTCACTTATTTTGGTTATGCTTTACTGTTGCTGTTTAAGGAATTGCTAATTCAGAAGTAGGAGAGTCAAAAGTCTTAATACTTAATTATGTGTTTGTTATTATTGAGAAATTTTAATCATATTCCGCACGGAGTGCAGAGGTAGCCATTGTTATCGCCGTTGTTAAGCCGTGTGAAGGCATTTTAAGGCGTGTTGTTGCTGTGTAAATCCTCAAAGCGTTAGATACTCGTGGTTGATTTGGTTAAAATAACTCGGTAATACAAATTATGGCTAAGCTTATTAAGAAGCTTGTACTTTCTTCTTCCTCATCATTAAATTCCTTATTTTCCATGTCTATTAAAAATAGTGAAGAAATTAGCTATGATGATTTAGATCAAGTTATTTGTGACTGGACAATTCCAACTATTCAAAAACATGAAGTTTATAAAATGGGAAGTTTTCAATTAAAATCAAGTTATAAAATAAAACTATACAGGAACCACCTCATATAAATTTGAGGCGTACAAGACTTGTTTATCCTTCCTATCAAGCTTCTCCATCTCATACATACAATCCTTCAGAATCCGATTTTAACATAAATGTTCTCGAAAGTTTTGAAGTAGATAAAGAAATGTTAAAAAAGAATTTAGCCGCTCATCCTTTGACAAAATCTTTCTTTAAACATATTTCTTCTGAGCATAAAGACTTCTTAAAAGAAAAATGGTACAAATATATGTATGATAATGAAAGAAACATTTATTTCTTTGATTGGCTTAAATTAGCCATGAAGAAAAGATATAATATTGAAGATTTATCTATAAATATGATAACAAAATTAAGTTCATCATGGATTATAGCTCCAACCAGTTCTTCTCCCCAAAGAACTGAACAATCTATACATCCACCCCTACATCAAATCATTTATAAAGATACTTCAGCCGTACCCATAAAAGATGTTGCAAAAATCCAAGGAGATAAAGGAAAATATGACTTTGTTTACAAATCAGACTTATGTCATATTTTAGAACAAAATAATTATACAAATATCAACCTTCATACTATTGGCCAACAAACCAATAGAATTGAAGATAAAGTAGAATCTATTTTCAAAATCCATGAAGCATCCTCTTCTCAAAAAGTAATTAAGCCACAAACTTTAGGTTTTCAGGGTGAAATCCTAAGGGATATAAAGTTAGAAAAGAAACCTTTAAAATTTTCTGATGAACTCATTAATCAACTATCACATAGTTTTACTAACATAAAACTTCAAGAAAATAAAGATCAAAAAGCTGAAAAATCTATAAATGTTTTAGGCTCAACTTCTAAAAACTCTAATTCTGACTCCAATTCCAAAGCCATAGATTCTGAAGAAAATTCTCAAGAGGAACATCAACATGATCAAAACCATCAAGGATCTTTTCAACTCAATAAAATATTTAAAAGACAAAAACCAATTGTTACTACAGCTAACACAAAAATTATTATCCATGACCGACTCCAGTTGATCTTCAATTCGAAAAACAAGCTACTTTAAATGGTCTTAAATTTGAAAGCTCATCAATATATGAATGGAGTGTAGACGGATTATCTGAATATCAAATCATCCAAGTATGCCAGCAAATGATGATATATGCTTCTACTATCATAACTGCCGGTAATGATCACAAACATGCAGCAAATGCAGTTGTCCTTGGATTTACTGGACAATTAAATGGCTGGTGGGAAAAATATTTATCAAATATAGAAAGACAAGCTATTCTAAATGCAGTAAAAAAAGATCGATCCGGGAATCCTATCATTACCCCTCAAGGACAATTGATCCCTGATTCCGTTTATATGCTTATTAGCAATATAATTAAACATTTTGTTGGAAATTATATGAGTGTAGAAGAAAAATTAAAAACTCAATTAATTAATTTATCATGCCCAACATTATCTGATTTTCGTTGGCATAAAGATGTTTTCTTATCAAAACTTTATACAATTGATTCAAACAATTCAGAATTCTGGAAAGAAAATTTTATATCAGGTCTTCCTAAACTTTTTGCAGAAAAGGTTAGAGAAGAATTGATATCCGAAAACTATGGAAATTTGAATTATGCCATGTATACATATGGAGATCTAATCCAAAAAATTAATAAAGTTGGCTTTTCATTATGTAATGAGATCAAACTCAAACGGCAAATTGAAAATAAAAAAAAAATCAGTAAATATGAACTTGGTGATTTCTGTTATCAATTTGGCATGGAAACATTAATTAGTCCTTCAAGCCAAAAGAAAAAGCAAAATTCAAATAGAAATTATCAAAAAAGAAAATCTAAACAATTTTCAGCACCATGATATTACATGCCCTCAAGAAGATATCATAAAAAATCCTTTCATCGAAATCCTTATAAAGAATCAAACAAATTTTATACGAAAGGAAATCCATCTTCTTCCTACCCTAAACAAAAACAAAAAGAAATACAGTGCTATAATTGCAAAGAAAAAGGCCATATAGCCCCTGATTGCCCAAAACTAAAAGTTAAAACAGAAAAAGAACTCAAAACTATTTTAAAAGGACCCTCAGAAACATCTGATACAGACAATTCTTTTTCTCATTCTTCTAATACATGTCATTGCAAAATCTTTGATAGTGAAATTCAGTATGTATTTGCTTCTTCTTCTTTATCCTTAAACATGCTCTCTGCCCCTGAAGAATTAGTGCTAGAAATGTTTAAAGATCTTAAAGATGAAGAATTAAAAATTAAATACTTTGAAAAAATACAGACAATAAATAAAGGCAACAAAAAAGGAAAAGCTACTAACATAAATACTTTACTTGAACAATTTAGCATTAAAACTATCTTAGACAGATTAAGAGAGCAAAATGTTCCTCCTTACTTGTCAATTCCAGACCTTCATAAAGAAATTAATAATCAAAGGCAAGAAATAAATTTCTTAAAACAAAACTTAATTGAACTTCAAGACCTCAAACAACGAGTTGAGAATCTTGAATTTCACATACTAAAAACTTATCAAGAAAATCATGATAAAATTAAAAATAATGACATCGAAAATCAACAAAACTTTGATGACAACTTAAAAATTTTCATAAATTCATTATCTAGAAATCCATTTCAAAAATGGAAAACCCAAATCACAATTCAGATCAAAAAATTCTCTATTTAAGCACTGTGCTTACTTGATAGTAATAAGAGAAGGATTAATCCCGAGAAAATATTATCTAAAAACAAAAAATAAACTCAATCTAGCTACGGCTAATAAAAAAACTCCATATCAAATACAAATTAAATAATGTTTATGTCTGTAAAAATGAAATTTGCATAAAGACTAATTTCTTTTCAGGAAAGGATTTAAACAATGATGTTATGCTTGGAAATCCTTTTCTACAAATTTTATAGCCTTTTCAAATTGATTCAACAGGCCTTAAAACTGTCATAAATAATAAAGAATTAATTTTTGAATTCGAATAATCAACTATCCAGTCTCAAATAAAATAAATTATCCCTCTGATGACTTCATTTCAAATTGTGCCATTTAATCCCATATCCAGATTTTTTAACTTCTTATCCAGGGTCTCTTTGTCACTATGGCATCAAGTTTCAGCAAAAGCAAAGCCCCTCTTCATGTATCCAGTTCTTCCTCCATACCAACATCCCAACAAATGACCATCCCTTTTTTCAATCCAGGATTATCTATCACTTCTCAAGACCTTATCAATGCTCATTGGAGTGTCATCCTTTCCGATAAAAGAAAAAATACTAGAAAAACCCTATCTAAACTTGCAAACCATATTAAGGATTTAGAAAGCCAAATTCTCATATGCCATAAACTCCATCTAAGAGCACTGTTATCTACTTATGCTGATGAAAAAACATCCAGAATCAACCTCCTGGAAAAGGTTAACACAACCCTTCTAGATGATATTGCTGCAAGAATAAGAGAAAAAACTTTCTTTTCAGATCAAGGAGCGCTTAATGCTCAAAGCTCAATTTATCAGCTAGGCAACTGGTTTTCCCAAGTTGTTCCTGCCATCACATGCAATAGACATCTCTTATATCGAGCAAGGCTTAGTCTAAAGATTTTCTTTATCCAGAGATGATTTTGAATTAATACAGCAGCTCCCTGCAATTGTGCGCCATGCCCTTCGCAGCCTTGGAGTCACAAACAGACAGCTTCTTATCACAATTTCATCAAGTTTGGGAGAAAGATCTGAAATACGGTTTTATCAGCCTTATCAATTATGGAGCATCATAAATTTTGAAGAAGGAGATTTAATTTGTAAGAAATTCATTCCTTCTTTAAATGATTACAAACATCTCCTGTTTAATTATCCACCGCAGTGATATGAATCTTATGAAGTTGCTACAAGGGAATATAGCTTAGAACGTCTCCAGCATTATGATCCAGCCTTTGATCAATATCAAAGATTTCTCAATTTAAGAGGACATCTCAAATTTGCAAGCACATATAGATATGTTTGGTGTGACAGTCGGCGAGTAGTCTGTATTGCTAACGGCCTTACAGAACAAACTACAGTTATACAGCATCTTTCTAAATCTGGACATCATGCATTAAATCAAATCCTCAATGCCTATGAAGATATTTCTTTTGACATTTCAGAAAAATCTCGTGAAGAATTAATCCAGTTATTTCATGGTGAAATACGAAATAATAATTGGAATGATGAAGCAGAAAATACTGCAGAGATGACAGCATCCTTGCAAGAATAAAGCTTCCTTTCCTCTAGACGTATGCAATTCAATGCCACTCAATCCACAAAGTATCTTGATGCACTTATGCAGATCTCCAACAGTCATCCAGAAGAATACTTGTTAAATGCATCCCTATCAAGCAAAGTTCCCGTACCCGCGACCACGGCCACGCGATACCGGCAAAAGCAACCACATGTTGCTTTGGGACTTATCGGCACTTTTCATCCGGACTGCATCAAGCCTCTTTGAATTAAAAATTCAAGAAACAAGTACAACAAAGTCAAAGAAAACGGCTAAAGCTAATCTTATCACATATAAAAATTCTTTGCATTAAATAATGAGCAAAAGTCAAAGCCTACACCTAGGCTATCCTACATAAAGCATTTAGATCACCTCTTTTACCGAGATTTGTAAAGCACATACTCCAGCGACACGTATGCCGCATGCTTCAATACAGTGAAACTTGTGTCAGACAGATCAAATCCAGTGCCAGCACCATCTGCAGCATTTACGGATATACAGCAAATGAAATAAAAATCCAGATGACAGACACTTGTAATGAATTGTAAATTCAGTTTGTAATTACTATAAATAGGCCTATGCAGCCTCTTGCACAGGCAACAGTTGGAAACCAATCTAAAAATTCAGTCCATTTTTAAAGTAGTAGGAAGAAATTTTCTTCAGGGTCCCTTCTTCACATAGTGTACAAAACATGCGGTCCTCATGTTCATTGAGCCCACTATCAACATGGTTTCATCTCTTTCTATGCTTCTTATTAGCTGTGTGGAGAAAAATTTCATTTGGGATCCGGGTGGACTCATGGTTTTGAATCCAGTACTGTAGGTTTTTTTTTTTAAGCATAGATATTTTCTTTTAGAATAGCTTCTTGTCTTTTTGTTTTTGTTTTTCTGTTTTGTCTAACTTTGGACAGGGAGCAGCTTAGACACATCTTCAGGTGGCTTTTTCTTTTTACCCTCATTTACATTTATGTTTTCTTATGTTACTTTTACAGTTCTACATTGCATGCATAAACATTGAGGACGATGTTCATCTTAGGTTAAGGGGCGGGAACAAGCATGTTTGTCCAATTTTAGACAATTTTTTTTATTTTTCTATCACTTTTATCATTTTAGTCAGTTTTTAATCATTTTAGTTAGGTTTTTTAAAAAAAAATTAGGACCTTTATTCTTTGTTAGCATTTATTTAAAGAAAGTTTTCAAAAGAATTGAAGCGATTTGAAAATATATAGAAATCTGGAATTTTCAAACTTTTGGAAGAAAGTAAAAAGAAAGTTTGCATTTTCTAAAGGAGGAAACCTATTAGAAGATTACCAAAACTTGCTTTCCACAGACGCACATGTATACATTTTTTGACATTTTGGATAGGAAGCTTTAATGCTGTTTGTTTTTGGAATTTTTCTAGAAAATATAATGTGAACTTGAAATTTAGTTTGTAGAATATTTTTGTTTCATGGTTCTTTTTATATATATATATATAAAAACCAAGATGAATTTATTCGAGTGAAATGAGAACTGACACTTAGTGTTTACTTTCGATTTGAAAGAAAAAAAAAAGAAAGAAAGTGAAAAAAAAAGAGCATATAATGAGCAGTTTGTGACTAGTTTGGGTCCGTAGCCTTTTTAACTCGAGCCAGTAAGCCCGAAGGGGTATTTTTACATCTAGTGCCCCTAAAGCCATCTGGTTTGGGAGTCATTGGCCTAATGCTTGCTACAGGGGTTAATTAGAAAGCTTAGGGAACCTAAACATTGCACAGTCATAAGAAAAAAAAAAGAGAATGATAATATTGTGGCCCAACAAGAGTCCATAGAAATTTTTAAGGGATATGTGCGGAAATACAAAAGGACTAACTTTGCTCCTTAGATCCCAACTTTTGCTATATCATATGAACTTGGAAATTTCTACATTGGAAAAAGTGAGTGAGGAGTGTCCGTAAGAGTTTGCAAGTAAGTATGTGCGGGGAAGGACAAGGACCAGATTTGTTCTCTGGATTCTAACTTTTCTTATATCGTATGAACTTGGGAACCCTTGCATTGGAGAAAGACAATAAGAGAAAAAGAGGCCTACTGAAGTAAATAGTAAAGTGGCAGCTATCTTAGTAACTCTGAAAGAAATTTTATTTTTGCTAAAATTCGGGGGATCAGACTATTTAAAGGAAAATTTCTGTTTTTGCAGAATTATTGTGGAATATTTGAAATAGGTTTTTGATGTATACAATTTCCCACCATGCACGCAAGTTGGTTTGAATTTGAGAAAGTTTCTGAGAATAGAATTGTGGACCAGACTTTGAAAAGTCTGAAAGTGTAATTATTTCAGATTTCGCCAATATCTGATATGAGTGAATCTTCTTTTGGAAAATTTCCTTTCTCTTTTACTTTTGCTTGTTTTGTTTATTTTCCATAAAAGAAAAAGAGAATTTTGTGGGTATATTTATTGCAAAACCTCACGAGGCACAACTCATCCACTAGGGGGAACTTAGGGGTTTAAGGGCTTGTTGCATATGCTAAATACAGTTTAGAGTGCTAGTGAAAGTGGCGTTGGATTCATGTTTACCTTAATTGCATTAGCTTTAGGTTAGATTAGGTCAAGATGGAAGCCTCATCTTTTTTTGCATTTTTTGCTAGGGACTAGCAAAACGCTACCTGGGGGGTGTGATGAGTCTTTAAAAATGTATATTTTCATATAGATTTTGGACCGTTTTAAGGACTTATTGAGTCAAAAGAGCCTCATTTAGTGTGATATCGTGGTTTCAATCATTTTAAATTCATTGTAGTGTATTCCTGTATAATTTGTTTAAAAATTATACTTTTTACTTACATTCATGAAATCGGCCATTTTTGGAAAGTTTTGTGAAAATAATTTTTCTAATGAAATAAATTGAGTTTTCATTATCATTAGTTCATTCACATAAAATCATGAAAAATGGTGTGCATTTTTATTATAATTTCATAAAAGATAGGCCCGTATTCATGCATTTGTAATGTTAGAGGTAAAATTGTCTTTTCAGATGAATTCACATTTGTTTTGTAGGAAATTGATTATATGGGTCCCATTTATAAAGAATTGAGGCAAGGAATTGATTTTCAAGAGAAAAGTGAAAAGAATTGAAGAGAAAAAGAAATTGGAAGAAAATTGCAAAAAATCAGCTTCATGGTCCCACACACACATGCACATATTTGGGGTACACTTGTAAAACATCTAAAATGGGGTTCATTTATTTGTTGCACATTTTAAGAGATTTTGAAGAGAATTTGAAAAACATCTCATCAAAGATGGACAAGGAAAGCCACATAGGAGTTCTTTTTGAAGAAAGAAAAGATTTAATTGAAAAAAATTGAAAAAAATATCCAAGTAAGCATTCCACATCCAAAAGAGGATTTTATTTAGTTTTTGGTGAAAGGGAAAAGGAAAAAATCAAGGGAGATTTATCTTCAAAGATCTCTTCATGTTTGGAGCTAATAATGAGAACTTTCCAAAAAAGGAAAGTTGACGATGTAAAGAGAAAAAAGGGGAAGTTCTCCACCTTATGTGGGCTAAGTTTGATTCCAAGAGAGAATTCTTATATCTAAATTATCCCTCAAAAGATCTCAATGCAAGGTGTCAAAGACAAAGAAGGAAAGAAGCATCCAAGAGGAACTTCCAAATAAAGCAAGCAAGGAAAGAAAAGAAAAAAAGTTAGAAAAACAATCCCAAAAGATATCTCACACCCAAGCCATTGTTTAGGACCATTTTTCTTTTATTTTTTTATTATTTTTAAGATTTTAGAGTTTGAGAAGGAGTAGGACTTGAAATAGTATAAATAGGGCACCCCTCTCTCATATTCTTCATGGAAGAATTACCCACCTCTCACCTCTAGATTTCTACACTCTATCTCTCCCTCTCTTTGTCTCTCCATCTTAAGTCATCAAGGAGGCTTAGCCCTAACACACCACCAACCTTGAAGTGTCAACTAGAAGGAGGAATTCTTTTTCATCCTAGTATGTAATTGTTTGTTTTTTTATTTTCAATCTTTTGTAAAACAATTTCATACTAGTAAAGTTTGTTTCTTGTCAATTTTTCTTATCTTTGATTTTGTGGTGTTCATAAGTTTAGTCTTGTTTGTGATTGGGTTAATTTTCATTCTTGTTTAAATATTGGGATAGAATTGGAATCACAACTAGTAACCCATTTTAGTAACCTTTTTAATGTACTTTGTTTCTACAGATACATTGTATGTTTGGAGGCAATGCAAGATGGAGTTAAAGAGGTTTGAGTGAAAAAAGATTAGAGGCTAATTCTGAAATTTATTTTTACATTGAATTGAAATTTGTTATTCTCACATGGATTGACGATCCAAAATGAAGAATAAGACCCAAGGACAACACTTCTAATCTTTTTGAGCCCAAATTGAGGTAAGAAATTGAAAGGAGCAATCTATTACCTTTGACTTCCATTGTTTACCACCTTTGACTTTTTGTCATTACCGCCTTTGACTTCTTTCACTTTTATTTTATTTTCTTCACTTTTATTATTTTTCTTGTTATGTTCATGTTGATGTTAAGTTTTGTTTTTGCATAGTTTGATGGTTGGATTAGAATTCATTGCATGTATTTTCGCATTATAGGATTTTGTACATATTTAAGTTGCTGGAAATTAAGCTTTCAAGATCTGAATTGAATAATAAAATTCAAACTCCATACACAAATAGCATAACTTTAACAGATTCAGCAAACTGCAAAAATAGATTTTGAAAAAAAGTTTGAAGTAGGTAAACAAGTCCAATCATAATATTTTTCTTTGAAACTTAAGAAAATTAAAGTTTAAGATATGGTCTTTCATTCCCTAGAATTTCAGACTAAAATAATTTTGGAAGGTTTGTAAACCATAGGATTAAACTTTGCCAATCAGTCAACTCGAATCAGAATTTCTACACAGAATTTTGTAAAGTTTTCATATTCATGCATTCATAACTTTTTCATTTTAAATCCTTTTTTACTTCTATTTTTCTTGTTAGTTTCTTGCATCAGTAGGGCATAAATTCCAGCCATTAAACTTAAATTTAAGATGCATTAGAATAATTCAAATCATGCATAAAATTTGCATCAGCATACTAGTTTTTCAGACTTAGAATTTTTTAGCATCTCATGGCATACATTATATTACTAATTTTACTAACTTTCTAATTTTAAATTTGTTTTTAGTTTTATGTTTTTGACTGTTTTAGATAATTTCCAAAATAAAAGATCTTTCTAAACTTGTTTTAATTGTAGATTTTAAATTGGAAAGTTTTTTAGTTTTGGAAATTCTAACTCAAGAAAGTTTTTTACTTTTGTGTATTTTGTTTCTAACATTGTTTAGTTTAGTTAGTTTCTAATTTTAGTTTTTATTTTTGGAAATTCTAACTTGTGTTTTAGTTTTGCAAAGCAACTTTTAGATTTAGGTTTTCTAGATTTAGGAAAGTTTCTTTTCTTTTCATTGGTTTGTAATTAATTTAATTTTGGCCAGTAGGATCCTTGTATTTTTTAGATTTTAAATTATGCTAGTTTTAGATTTTTTTAGGGCAGGTAGAAGTTAAAAAGGGAACCTTAAACACATTACTCCCTGTGGATTCGACCCCGTACTTATCGGGATATTACTACATTGCGATTCTGCACTTGGAACTCATAATCAGCTTCTAGAAGGCCAAAGCTGATGAACATTGGATCAGAGACTCAGAATGTTCTCAATATCAACTCCTCAAAGTTTCTAAGCAATTGAAGAACATTTGGGTGGAAAACTAACCGACTACATGTGAGATAAGGGGACATTGACTTAGGAGATGCAACAAATCAGCCACTGATCAAAATCCTGCTGTCATAAGTCTAAATTACATAAAATTTTTATGGATACTTCAAGATGATCTTGACATCAATTCCACAAGTTTCAAGTCAACCTAAGGTCATTTGGGCCTTAAACAACTGAAACAATGCCCATTTTCATGAGAAGTCAAAGGAAAAGTTGACCAACTTCAAAAGGTCAAAACATATTGAAATTTCATGACACACTAAAAATGGTGTTAAAAAACATCCCTCCAACTTTCATGAAGATCAGACATCTTCGAGCCCCAAACTGATTAAAACAGGTCACATATGCAGAAAACCCAAAATTGGGTTAGTCCGTGACTACACCCACGGTCATGGCATGAATACTTGTAAAGGAGTTACAGGTGGTTTTTGGAAGTTACTTCACCTTATTTTGAAATATAACTCTGCCACAATTGCAGAAAATAGCCCTAACTCCCCCTAAAGGCTATAAAAACACAATAAAGGTCCCTGAATTGGTCTTCCTCCACATTTTCAAAACTCTAGCATCCCCTTTGAAGATCTACAAGCACATTTGGTTTGCAATTGCTCCCATTCTTCTTCCTCTCACCAACTGAAGGTGAGAAATGATTATGGGCAAGAATATTTACATAACTAATACTCATTAAAGATGAGTTTCAAAGTCATTAAGTATAAGGGAACTCCAATGGATGAAGTTATGCCTTCTTAAGTTTTCCCACTTGAGGGGTGTTTTGGCCAATTTTATGGTTGTGAATAGACCTCTTTAGGTTTAAGTATGCTCCTTAAAGCCATGGGATCAGAACACAACTTCGACCACTTTAGCCTGCACAAAAGCAACCCTTCTAAATTTGCACAAATGCAATCCGTAAAAAATCAAAATGGTAATTACCAAAGATCATAAATGATTCTACAGTCAAGATCAGCACATCTGGTGGACATTCATCACTCCCAAAACCAAAAAACACAAGTTTTAGTGCCCTAAAAGTACTACTAAAGCAAACAGAAATGAAACAAAGAAAATTTTCACTGGTAGAGGCTCAGTGACTATGGGCCACAGTCACCACCCCCTACTACTTCATTATTTGGATTTTCTACTCTTTTTATTGTAATTTCCCCTACTTTTCCTAATTTAGATCATATTTGAGACCAGAGGGAGGGATTATAATTTTCTAGCACTTGTAAACAACTTGTATCCCTGAATCAGAGCATTAAACCCATGTAAATAGAAGGAAGTTAATGATGATCTATAATTAATTCCCCATTCTTCTACATGTTTGAGTGTGTGAATGTTGGACTTGATTCGTTGCATTCATCATCCTTTCTAGTGTGTTCATCGTCATTAGTGCAAGCCAAGAGCAATGGTGAAGGTGGCGGGAAGTCAGGCATCCCGAGCTTGCAATTCGCCATTTGTGATGAAATCTCATGCTAATAAGTGTAAGATGGAGGGGATGAGAAGAGCACATTTTTTGTAATTCATTTTAAGTGAGTGTTGGTTTATGACAGATTGTTTCTTATGATAATAATGGGAAAACTTCAGTGAATGGTACATCCAAACCAACATCTAATCATTGACCGGATGTTTGTGTCTCATCGAATAAATTTTCAAAGAAACCCGTATTTCATGACAAGACAATAAAAGAGGTCGACCCCTCCCTTCTAAGGAGAGAGGGACCATCACTTGTCTATGTACATGATATTTAAATTTGTATGTTGAAAATGGGGATTCCGACTATCCTCAAAATCAATGGATCATGATTGCTAACTACGAAAATGGCTGTAACAACGTTCTTTGACAAAAGGCGAATAAAATATTGGGATAAAAGTTGGGTGGGGTCTTCTCTCATCTGATATGCTACCGGCAACACTTGAAGGTTATCTTGTCACTGAATATGGGTTTTTCTGAATGTAAATTAAACTAAATGGTCATCACAAAAGGTTTGAGTTTTGGGGTTAATTGTAATGTTTCCAAATTCTAGGATGTAATTAGCCTTGTTAATTTCCTATGAGTCAATTAAGTATGTTTAGAATCTAAGCATGTCTAATTTATTGTTAGAATCGTGTGTACAAAGTCGTGTTGAGTTTCGAGCTCGTATGAGTTCAGTAGCAGGTAGTTTGCAATTTTAGGAAGTCTAGAAGCCCTTTTTTGTACTTTCTTGAATTGTGAGATTTTGGGTTTATGTTTAGCTCTCCTAGTCAAAGACCGTCTTCATCACCCTTAATCCAAACCAGACCCATCTTGGCCGCCAAATATTTATTTTCCAAAAATTAAGCCTTGTTGTGAAAAATGCCCAAAAAACCCATTAAAAGATGCTAAAATTCCAACTCTTTCAAATCATGCCAATAGTATACTCATTGGAAAGCTCATTTAATTTCATGAGTGTTGGCACTAATGGTGACCCAATTCGACCTATAATTTGTAAGTTATGGCCAAAACAAGTTTTAACCTCAAATATTAAGCATTTTGGTAATTTCTTCAAAACCCAACCCATTTCCCATTTCTCTACTCTTACTCCCTCCATTCGTTTCCATCCTAGCAAACTTGACCTCACTCTCTCTCCTCTCCTATTTTCTCTCCCTTCTCTCCCTTATCTTATTTATTTCTCTCCTTATTCTTTATTTCTTTATTTCCTTTCATTATCCCACCTCTCCTTTTCTTCTCACAGAAATGACCTAGCCTTCCCTATTTCTCCATTTTTTTTCTCATCCCTCTCTCTGTCTTTACCATTTCTCATCTTCCTCCTCTCCCTTATTGTCGCCTGCCCAATGTCCAAGCCTCCAAGCTCTTCACCGACCACTCCACCTCCTCAAAGTCTCCCTCTCTCTTAAGGACCGATGCCCATATTCTTTTTCCTATTTCTCATTCTTTCCCCTTATCTTCTTACTGCTGGCCGTCCATGCCACTACCAGATCTTCATCTTCGCAATCCACTCTAGCCACTTTCTTCTTCAAGTTCCTCTCATTCCAAAGACCTCTCTCATTTCCCTCGCCAATTAAGGCCTAGGTAAGGTTCCTCTTTCCCATAAATTAGGTCATTTAAGTTTTGGTTTAGGATAGTGTTTAGCATGCTCATTACTTCCTTTCTTTGCATTTGTAGGTTGGATTTGTGTTGGGTTCAGATTTGCTAGAGTTTGAGCTTCGTTGGGTTTCTTTGGTGAGCCACAACACCCTCTCTTCTTCTATTTTCTCATCAAAGGCAAGTGGATAGCATTTCCATTATTGATACATTGATTTAAATCTTGATTCTATCATTTCACGGTTTATGGATTTGGTTTCGCCTATTTTGAATGAAAATGGAATTAATGCCAGAATTAGGAAATGGATGGATTGCATGGTTTATGCGGATGGAATGGAGGGGCTGAGCCCATTTTAATGTTGTTTATAGGTGGAAGGAGAATGGAATGACAAGGGTTGGTTTTTCCCCTATTTTCACCAAAATATGGGGAGCCACGTTTGTATTCCATATTTCTTTCCTAAACCCTATTTGATTAGGGATTGTTGGAGTGGCTCTCCATTGGACTTGGATGAATTTGGACTACCCTTATTACATTAAGTAAGAGTGATTTTGGGCAAATACACTCTTATAGGATGGACGGTTTGGCTACGATGAACAACCTACGCAGAACTTTGTTGATGTGGAGATTAAACTTGTGCACCTATGTTTGTTTGATAGGACATCCAACCTCACATCACTCGTGGTTTGAGTAGAATTGTCTAGTACTCAAATTGTCGCATGATTTAAGAGGTTGGCTTGTAATTCCTCTTTGGCCTTCAAGCATGCATTGCTTGCATCGGGTGTGTGTGTTTCTTAGAGATTGTACCCTTTTGCATTGTTTGGTCCATGTTGTGGTTTTGTGAGCATTGTCATGCTCTAAAGAGGATAACTCATGTTGTATGTGGACCTAGTTGGGATCGAACGATAAATGCAAGTAATTCCTCAGTGATTGGACCCTTTATACAGGAACGCCAACACTTCACTTAACTAAGGACGTATTGTGCATTAAACACCACTAAGCTGTTAGTCTAGCATAGGAGGGGCACTCTATGTAAGGGCCGTGTGTGTTGTGTGGGGATCTGGATCTTTTAGACGATTACGTAATTTGGTATTAGTACAGTTGTACCCTATTGCTTTGGACATCCGAAGACAGACCGACCACTCGTATTTGGTTGGAGTCTTGGACTCTATATTTTGGACAGGATGTGTGAAATCCAAAGATGGAATGATCCACCATATTTAGATAGGATGTGTATCATCCGAAGATGGGCTACACCCTGTGATTGGAAAGGCGTATTCCTAAAATTCAGCTAGTGTGGTTATTCACAGGTATAGCCTTGGATAGGGTGTCTTTTATTCTTTCTTAGTAAACTATTGTTTTACTCTACACCGTTTGGTGTACTTTTCACATGATCACCTATTTTAATCACTTTCCTTAAATGTATATTACTATGGATAGTGTTCACCCACATGCCATGACTTTTGCAATCTAATGATGCTATCCTTGGTGCATTGGTACAAAGTATACTTACCTTAGAGGTTTCACTGCAGATACATCAGATGGCTAAGCCTGATGTTGTTGAGTATGGGTGATGTGCAGATAGCATCTTCTGGTGCGTCGTACCCAGCACATGAGCGAATTCATAATCAGAAGGATGATAGTTTATATATTTCGGCTTGCCAAGGTTTTTAGTTGTGGCCATTTAATTAACATATCCTTTTTATTGTTATCTTTAACTTTAGAAATGGGTTTACATGCTTATTCAAAAATGTTTATTGAAACCTCTATATTGATCAAGTCTTCTGTTATATTGATTGGTGAAGTAACCAATATTGAGACTCACCGTAGACTATGATCCATGACGACACTATGATTGGGGTCTACATGTTGTTTAAAACACAAATGGTTTGTTGTTTATTATTGAGGAAAATTTTTAAATTGGCCCCTAATCTCATGTAACCCCAGTTTATGAACTAGGGGTGTGACATTAATAGTCACATATAAAAAGTTAGTAAAGTAACTAACGAGGATAAATAAAAAAGGGGGACGTGCCAAATATTTTAAAAGGAGGATCGATCGCATTCCCAGGTAACCCCCTTTAGATCCCTTGGCAAAATAGGGTTTAAAGGATAATTTTTCAAATCAAGTTAATGATGAAAATAAGATTTCAACGTGTGATTTTGGTGTGTGACAGAAAAGGAAAGTAAAATAAAAAAGGTGGCCAAAGGGCCGAATTGTTTGAGGGCGACCGCTTTGGGGTCAATTTGATTGATTGGGTAAGGAAATTATTTGAATTCACACATTTAGTCTCATAATTCTCATTCATTTAATTCTTAAAATTAGTCATTATTCCCTTTGTCATTAAGCTCATTTAAAATATTTGGCACGGGAGTTGAAATAAAAAGGAAAAGATCTTTTGGGTTTCATTTTGTTGGTTTTATAGGTTTTCTATAATAATGGGGCTAGAAGGGCCTAACTAGGGGGTTTTACTTAAATTCTCATGATTAGTTCATTCAAGTCGATCATCAGATTAACGATAATCCTAAGGTCCTAAACCATCTACATCAGCTTTCCCAAGTCCCTAATGGAAAATGAAAAGTAATAGGACGAAGCCTAATGCTTTATTCTATCTAATGGGAAATTTTGGTTTATTCTAAAGTGGAAATGATCGTAAGCTCTAAGTGCAGAGTTGCGATGTAGTGATAAAAATTGGTGAGACCACGTCAATCCACAGGGAGCAATGTTTCAAAGAAGTTTTCAACTTGTACATGTGGAAGGTCCAAACCTGAAATAATCATAATTTATAGTAATTAATTTGGTTTTACGTTAAAATAATATGTAATTAGGTTAGTTTAATTCAATTCCCTTTGGGTTTAAGTCATGGATAGGTAGTTGGGTCGGATTCGAACCTTACTTAAGTAGTCAAGGCCTTTCTTATTTTAGAATTCCATGGTGTTGTATCATTAGGGCATTATATTAATTACATCAAGTGTGTCTCATTTTGAGGGTCATCTTTCATGTTTGGCCCAACTCCATTCGAATTCATCTCGGCCCATTTAAAAATCTACGAAACTAATAGGGCGTATTTGTAATTCCAAAAAACCTATCATTTAAAAACCCAAACCCATCGTCTCCTTCCCTCTTCCCCTTCCCTCATTCAGCAGTAACAAGAACTCTCTCTCCTTCTTCCATGCTCTCTTTCACCATCTTCCCTTTAGATTGGGTGATTGAAGTTGCATGCACCATCATCATCTTCTTCTTCTTTTTCTTCTTTTCTCTTCTTGTCCTCTTCTTGGAAACTAAGGCATCCTCTTGCTTGTAGGAGACTTGAGGTAAGAAAACCCCATCACCATTGCATTTCTTGAGTTCAATAGGTTCAAGAGCTTCAAGCTTTGAGCATACATGCATCACATTCTCATTCTTCAAAATGCATATTTTAGATTCATCTCTAGTGAAGCCTCCTCCACCATCTAACCAAAGGGCAAATTGATTTGGGTGAAGCACTACACTTAAAGCAAGTATAAGGGTGCATATTCTCTACATTTATGCTTAGTTTATTGATTCTTGATGAATTCTTTGCATGTACCCATTTACAGCTCTTTAATCTTTAATTGAAGTTGTGTAATATTGATCTTGTATTAATAATTGAATGGTGGAATGAATGTTGAAATTGGATGGTAAGGAGACCCAATATGTAGTAGGGGTGGTCTCCTTTGGGTGTTTGAATGCAGGGAAATAAAATGACCCAGAAGAGAAAGCAGTTAAAAACTGAATCTCCCAGAGCAAAGTGCTTCAGGGCCGACTAGTCGGTCCTGAAGCCCGATCGGTAGGATTTCGATTCTGGGAGGTGTCCGATCAATCGAACACCCCACCTGATCAGTCGGATAACAAAACTCTAAGTTGGATAATTTTGTTTCAAATTTTGATTCAATGAGTGACTATAGGGCTTTAAACCAACCTTACCTTAGAATCTTAAGAATCAAAGACCACTTAGGGTCTTATAAGTGGAACCTCTACCTCAAATAAATTAGCCTAATGGTAATTATACATTAAAAAAGGAGAGTATTGAGCTGTCAATCATTCCCTTTTGACTTCTGATTATTTCCTAATGTCACGTCATGGGTGTTGGCATAAGAAGTGGTGTCTATTACTTATACAATGTAACACTAAGATTTTAGTAACACATTGACATCGGACGTTTTATGAATATACCGTATTGAATGACTAAGGAAACACGAAATGTCTTAGCATAGGATTGGCTAGTAAACTTCCATGTTAACCTCTTAATCTATATGCATTCATATTGTTAAGTAAACATTATCCTCAACATGATTTAATCATGTACCCATTTCTCCTAGTGAACCTTGAGGAAAATCGAAGACAGAGCTTCTACTGAGCGTGAGCCCGTGAGCCAAGATAGGTGTAGCTAAGGTAGAGAGGGTTCGAGCTCTGGTAGCTCATTTATGTATGTATTGTGGATTATCAGTTATTTCATTTATTTTGATTCTATGATTAATAGCAATCCCAAGACTGATATACGTTTCTGTATAAGCATGAGTCGATCGATATGTATGATAATTAGGAATTCGGACCATTCTTGGTACATTGAGTCGGCACCACTTAGTTTATACCCATAGGAGGTTCAACAGGACCAAATTAGGGTATTCAATATGTTATCTACTGCAGTAGTTATATGAAGAGTTAGTCGATGCTCTTAGGGTAGCTAGACGGTCTTGGCCCGATCGCTAGTGATTTCCCATAATACGATATGCTCTCTTATTAGAGAGAAGATAGCCATGTAGATGCCATTTAGTATGATGTTGTCTCTCATCTATGATTCTTCATTCATGCTTATTCACATGCACAATTTGCCTAGTTTCTGAATTTGCTCTCTTTTAATTCTTATGTTGTTTAATTTCAATTGTTACATCATGATAGGCTTATGTACTATTATATTTGTTTAACCACTGCGTTAACAGTGCTACCATTGGTGTTATAGGAACGAAACCTAGTGCCGATATGGCAGTTGAAGCACCCCCGGAGGGAACCACAATGGTAGCTCGGGACATGAACGAGTGGAACGAGGAGGATGTATTTTATTAGTCATCCTTCACATCGGGTAACAAGGTTCCTCGGGGTTGTTGCGTAGCCATAGTTTGGCTTGTAGTTGAACTTGTCATTGCATTTTGTTGTATTATGAAACTCTTGTATCACGTGCATGTGGATTGGGAAAATTAACAAACTTTAGTCATAGTAATGGAATGATTAGATGTTTATTAATGTCTATGATACATACAGGTGAATTCTCTAGGTTTTCGATCAAATTTAAAAATGTTTGATACGTGTTTACAGATGTTCGTCACACGTACCTGTGGAATCACCCTTGTGATAGTTCATATATGTCTTATTATGGCACGAATTGTCACGAGTTATGTGTGTTGCGCCTCGGGATCTGTTATAAATTCCTAACTTTTGGGTTCGGGGCGTGACATACGTAAGTATGGTATCAAATCTTTAAAAAGTCAATTAAAAGACTTATCAACCTTAGGGAAACGTGGTGAGGATACGATAGATTCAGTTGGGGTATAGATTTTGTATAGGATTTATAATTTACTTTCTATGTTAAGGTGTTGTTTTGACTAACTATTGTATAGTTGCAAATAAATGGCTTTTGGATCAGGATCTGGTAATAATATTGGAGACAACGAAAGTGATGATGTTGATATAGAAAACATGGATCCTCCACCGCCTCCATCTCCGCATCCTACCGATGGTACAGAAGAACATTTCATGATGTTGATGCATCAGTTGGCAGCAAGCAACGCCAATCAAGCAACAATGCAAATGCAGTTAGCTGCTTTGTTGGAAAGACAGAATTAAGCTACAGATCCTAACTCTCTATATGAGAAGTTCCAGAAAAGAGGGGCCACCAAATTAACGGGAAGAGAAGATCCACTGCAAGTGGATGAATGGTTCAAGCATACAGAAAATATCTTCGATTCGTTAACTTGCACGGGAAAGCAACAAGTAATCTTAACTGCCTTTATGTTCAGAGATGTGGCAGATGTCTGGTGTCAAAGTATTCATGATCATATTAAGGCTCTGCCAGAAAATACAGTTTAGGATGCTTTTAAGAAGCAATTTAGAAAGAAGTTCATCCCGGAGCATGTCAACCGCAAGAAAAAGGCGGAATTCCTTACTCTACAGCAAGGTACTATGACAGTAGTAGAGTATGTGTACACCTTCAGTTAGCTCTCACAATTTGCTATAGATTTGATTGATTCCAAGGGAAATAAGGTTAAAAGGTTTCTTGAAGGTCTAAGGCCAACTATCAAGGGACACGCTATGGCTTTCTAACGTCTAGTGGAGTATGACAACGCTGTGGAGAGAGCCTATGCAACTGAAGAAATTGAGAAGAGCCTATTCTTGAGTGAACCTAAGAAGAGTGCCTCACTTTTTGGAAGGAACCAACCATACTCTAAGAAGCAGAAAGGAGTTGCCAGCGGGTCATCAAGGTTAGTTTCTGGCATGTGTGGGAAGAATCATGAGACAAACAAGTGCTGGAGAGCTACAGGAGCATGTTTTGGCTGTGGCTCAATGGACCACCATTTGTCGAAATGTCCAAAGAGGAAGGGTACCGGTCAAGCTCCGCAACAACAGCAATACCCATAGCCTTCTAAGACAGCATCACCTGTTCCACCATGTCAGCAACAACTAACAAGGCAGGGCCAAGGACAAGCACAGCAGGGACAAAGCCAACCAATATAGAGTCAACAGAGGCAAGGACAACATAACTGACCCCAAAGACAAGGCTGCACATATGCAGTAGCTTCGGAGGAAGCGGAAGTGGCAGAGCATACAGTCCTAGGTAAAGTTTCTATCTGTGATGTAGAGGCTAAGGTGTTGTTTGATTCTAGATCTTCACATTCTTTCATTTTACCCCAATTCTCTAGTAGGATATGGGAGCAGCCAACGCAGCTACCATACGTGTTAAATGTTATCACTTTCGTAAGCAAGAAGGTCATTTGTGAAGTTTACTACCCAAGTTGTAAGGTCCTAATTAGTGAGATACAATTCCCAGCGGAACTCATTGTGGTACCGATGCATGATTTCGATGTGATCCTAGGCATGGACTGGTTGACTAGATACTAAGCTTGTTTGGATTGTTTCCGTAAGGCCGTCATCATGAAGGTTGATGAAGCCGGTCCAATTGTTGTCTTCCAAGGTGAGAAAAGGAGTTCAAACACTAGGATAATTTCCACACTTCGAGCAGAAAGGCTAATTCATAGTGGATGCGAAGGGTATATTGCCTTTATTGTTGAAAAGAAGCCACCTAAGAAGTTAAAGGAGATTCAGGTAGTTTGTGAGTTTCCAGATGTGTTTCCAGATGAAGTTCCCAGTCTTCCTCCAATTAGGGAAGTAGATTTTACTATAGAACTTGTACCTGGTATAGTTTCGATCTCTGTAGCCCCGTATAGAATGGCACCTGTAGAATTGCATGAACTTAAAGTACAGTTGTAAGATTTATTAGATAAAGGATTCATTCGTCCTAGCACATCACCATGGGGAGGTCCAATTTTATCTGTGAAAAAGAAAGATGGCACCCTTAGAATGTGTATTGATTACAGGCAGCTGAATTAGGTGACAATCAAGAACAAATATCCACTGCCTCAAATAGATAAGTTGTTTGATCAATTATAGAGTGCGACATGTTTCTCTAAGATTGACTTGAGGTCTGGATATCATCAATTGTGAGTTAGAGACCAAGATACAACCAAGACAGCCTTCAGAACTAGATATGGACATTATGAGTTCTTAGTCATGCCATTTTGGTTAACCAATGCTCCAGTTGTATTTATGGCCTTGATGAATAAAAACTTTTCACCTTATCTCAACCGATTTGTGGTGATTTTCATCAATGATGTATTAGTGTATTCTAAGACTAGAGATGAACATGTTGAGCATTTGAGGACTTCACTTCAGCTATTGAGAGATCATCGACTATACGCCAAGCTGGATAACTGCAATTTCTGGTTAAAACAAGTTGCTTTCTTAAGACCAATATTTCAAAAGATGGGCTTGCAGTAGACCCAGCTAAGATTAAGGCGATAACCAATTGGCAGAGCCCTAAAACAGTTGCTGAGGTTAGAAGTTTTGTTAGTCTAGCCAGTTATTTTCGGAGATTTGTTAAAGACTTTTCCAGGATAGTGTCACCATTGACTAAATTGACTAGGAAGAATGAACCATTTGCTTGGTCAGATGAATGTGAATCAAATTTCAAATTACTTAAGGAGAAATTGATCTCAGGCCCAATCCTATCTTTACCAGAAGGTAGTGGTGGATTTGTCATATATACTAATGCCTCAAGAATCAGATTGGGATGTGTGTTGATGCAAAATGAAAAGGTTATAGTATATGGATCCCGGTAGTTAAAGGAACATGAGAAGAACTATGCCACCCATGATCTAGAATTGGCCGCTGTCGTCTTTGCTTTGAAGTTATAGAGACACTACTTGTATGGAGAGAGATTTGAAGTCCATAGTAATCATCACAATTTTCAGTACTTATTCTCCCAACATGATCTCAATATGAGATAGCATAGATGGTTTGAGTTTATAAAGGACTATGGTTTTCCAATCAAATGCTTTCCAGGAAAAGGAAATGTGGTGGCTGATGCTCTGAGTAGGAAATCAACTATTGAGATGGCAGCTATGCGTGGTGAGTGGTCTCTAGTAGAAGAATTTCAAGATTTGGATGCAGAAGTCGAATTCGTGGATGATAGGGTCATGCTAGTAGCTATGTCTGTCTTTAAACGAACCCTAATACAGCAAATTAAGGAGCGACAGTTCGAGGACCCATAATTCATCAAGATTCGAGATCATATATCACAGAGACCGGATTTCACGATGGTTGATGGCATGTTATATTCCAGGGATAGACTATGTGTTCTAGTAATACAAAATCTAAAGGAAGCAATCATGACCAAAGCACATCACGCTAGGTATTCCATGCATCCTGAGAGTACTAAGATGTACCGAAATTTGAATGGCAGGTTTTGGTGGAATAACATGAAAAGAGATATTGCAGAATTTGTGGTTAGATGTCTCACCGGCTAGCGTGTGAAAGCTGAACATAAAAAGCCTCCTGGTTTACTCCATCGCCTACATATCCCCAAGTGGAAATGGGAAAATGTCTCGTTGGATTTTGTCTTAGGGCTGCCTTGGACTAGTAAACGTCATGACGCTATATGGGTGATTGTTGATCAATTGATGAAATCATCCCATTTTATTCCTATTAGGAAAGGGATGAAATTTCATGAGATAGCCAAGATTTACATCGAGGAGATTATGTGATTGCATGGCACCCCAGTGTCTATAGTTTCAGACAGGGATAGTAGATTCATTTTGCCTTTCTGGCAATCTTTTCAGAAATCTATGGGCACCCAACTCAACTTTAGCACTGCATACCACCCTCAAACCGATGGGCAATCAGAGCATACAATACAAACTCTGGAGGATATGCATCGAGCTAGCGTGTTAGACTTTGGAAAAGAATGAGATGAACACCTTTCCTTGTGCGAATTTGCTTATAACAATAGCTATCATGCGAGCATCGGGATGGCTCCATTTGAAGCTTTGTATGGACGTAAGTGTTGTACACTAGTGTGTTGGGAAGAAGTTGGAGTTAGAAGTTTCCATGGACCTTCTCTTATTACAGATACAGCGAAGAAAGTACAGAAAGTCCAAGACAGATTGAAGATTGCAAGGTCTCGTCAGAAGAGCTATGCTGATAACTGCCGTAGACCTCACGAGTTTCAGGTGGGAGATAAGGTTTTCTTAAAATTCTCCCTAATGGAAGGCACTATTAGGTTTGGGCAGAAAGGCAAACTTGCTCCCCAGTTTATATGTCCATTCGAGATTCAAGATAGAGTTGGAGATTTGGCATATCGATTGGAATTACCACTCAAACTCGCTGGAGTTCACTACATATTCCACGTATCTATGCTTAGAAAATATCTTCCAGACCCCTCACATGTTCTCAAATTAATGACATCGAAGTGAAGCCAAATGTGAGCTATGAAGAACAACCTCTTTGTGTCATCGACACTAAGGAACAAGTGTTGCGTACCTGAATGATTAAGTGGGTCAAGATTCTTTGGCAGCACCATGGACCAGAAGAAGCTACTTGGGAGCTCAAGGAACAAGTTCGTGAAAAGTATCCAGGACTTTTACCTGAGGTATGTTGCATTCAGAGGACTGAATGTTCTTTCAGAGGGAGAGGATGTAAGGTCCAAACCCGAGATAATCATAATTTATAGTAATTAATTTGGTTTTACATTAAAATAATATGTAATTAGGTTAGTTTAACTCAAATCCCTTTGGGTTTGGGTTATGGACAGGTAGTTGGGTCGGGTTTGAACCTTACTTAAGTAATCAAGGCATTTCTTATTTTAGAATTCCATGGTTTTGTATCATTAGGGAATTATATTAATTGCATCAAGTGTGTCATCTTGAGGGTCATCTTTCATGTTTGGCTCAACTCGATTCGAATTCATCTCGGCCCATTTAAGCACAACTGACTTAACTTAAAAATCTAAGAAACTAACAGGGCATATTTGTAATTCCAGAAAACATGTCATTTAAAAACCCAAACCCATTGTCTCCTTCCATCTTCCCCTTCCCTCATTCGGCTGTAGCAAGAACTCTCTCTCCTTCTTCCATGCTCTCTTCCACCATCTTCCCTTTAGATTGGGCGATTGAAGTTGCATGCACCATCTTCTTCTTCTTCTTCTTCTTCTTCTTTGCTCTTCTTGGAAATCAAGGAATCATCTTCTTCCTCTTGCTTGTAGGAGACTTGAGGTAAGAAAACCCCATCACCATTGCATTTCTTGAGTTCAATAGGTTCAAGAGCATCAAGCTTTGAGCATGCATGCATCACATTCTCATTCGTCAGAATGCATATTTTAGATCCATCTCTAGTGAAGCCTCTTCCACCATCTAACCAAAGGGCAAATTGATTTGGGTGAAGCACTTCACTTAAGGCAAGTATAAGGGTGCATATTCTTTACATGTATGCTTGGCTGATTGATTCTTGATGAATTCTTTACATGTACCCATTTACAGCTCCTTAATCTTTCACTGAAGTTATGTAATATTGATTTTGTATTAATGGTTGAATGGTGGAATGAATGTTGAAATTGGATGGTAGGGAGACCCAATATGTAGTAGGGGTAGTCTCCTTTGGGTGTTTGAATGCAGGGGAATACAATGAGCAAGAAGAGAAAGCAGTTAGAAACTGAATCTCCCGAAGCAGAGTGCTTCAGGGCCAACCGGTCGGTCCTGAAGCCTGATCAGTAGGATTTCAGTTATAGGAGGTGTCCAATCGGTTGGACACCCCACCTGATTGATTGAGTAACAGAACTCTAAGTTGGATAATTTTGTTTCAAATTTTGATTCAATGAGTGATTATAGGGCTTTAAACCAACCTTACCTTAGAATCTTAAGAACCAAAGACCACATAGGGCCTTATAAGTGGAACCTCTACCTCAAACAAATTAGCCCAATGCTAATTATACATTAAGAAGGGAGAGTGTTGAGCTGTCACTCATTCCCTCTTGACTTCTGATTGTTTTCTAACATCACATCATGGGTGTTGGCATAAGAAGTGATGTCTATTACTTATACAATGTAACACTAAGATTTTGTTAACACATTGACACCGGACGTTTTATGAATATACCGTATTGAATGACTAAGGAAACACGGAACGTCTTAGCATAGGATTGGCTAGTAAACTTCCATGTTAACCTCTTAATCTATATGCGTTCATATTGTTAAGTAAACCTTGTCCTCAACATGATTTAATCATATACCCATTCCTCCTAGCGAACCTTGAAGCAAATCAGAGACGGAGCTTCTACTAAGCGTGAGCCTGTGAGCCAAGATAGGTGTAGCTAAGGTAGTGAGGGTTCAAGCTCTGGTAGCTCATTTATATATGTATTGTGGATTATCAGTTATTTCATTTATTGATTCTATGATTGATAACAATTCCAAGACTGATATACGCTTCTGTATAAGTACGAGTCGATCGCTGTGTATGATAAGTAGGAATTCTAACTAGTCTTGGTACATTTAGTCGGCACCACTCAGCTTGTACCCATAGGAGGTTCGACGGGACTGAATTAGGGTATTCAATATATTATCGACTGCGGTAGTTATATAAAGAGTTGGTCAACGCTCGTAGGGTCGCTAGACGGTCTTGGCCTGATCGCTAGTAATTTCCCACAGTACGATATTGTAACACCCCAACTTGTTTTCCTTAAACTTTTTGTTGCTATGAGTAGAATTTGGAGGACCAAATTCCTTTATGTGGGAAGGATGTAATGACCTGAATTTTAATTTTAAATTAGAATTAAACTTGACCTTTGATTTGATCTGTGATGGACCCCACATGTTATTATATTTATGATTTTATGCAATTTTATTTTTGGATAATTACTTAATTAATCTGTGGGTCCCATAAGTTATTAGAGTTTGAAAATTTTAGAAATGTGCTTAAAATTTTGAAATTTTATTTGAATTAAACCTCTAAATTGTCCTGACTTATCCAAACTCTATTTGGGGATGAAATTCCATTCGAATTTGAACTCCATTAGATGAAATTTCATTTGAATTTAAACTTCTTTGTCTAAGACTAAAAATCTTTTGGACTCTTCTCTTGCTCTTTCTATATATAGAACCCCTTTCCTTTAGTCTCTCGTACGAATCAAACTTTTCTCTCTTCTCTCCTTCTTTCCAAGGTTTTTCTACTTATGGTATGGTCCCTTTTGCCTTTTCTACTTCAGTTGCAAGTTTCTATAATAAGTTACTCGTATGTCTTCCACCATAGCATTGGTTCTTTTCATCTTGCCATTTTTATGCCAAGGCATTACATGCATTACCACTATCACCCAGCCGTGTTCACCATGATCTTCACCCTCAATCATCATCAACTTAAGCCACTGCATCAGAGCCATACACATAAGCCATTCAGTCATTGTAATTAGGCCACCATAACCATCGTTTTGGCTAACCTCACCATTAGCATGGTTCATCTACATCTTCTGTTCTTTACCTTGGTCTCGCCAACAGGACCTTGATCCCCATCCATACCCACGAGCAGTTCCCTCTTCATCTCTGTTTTCATTTTCTTCTTCTTCATGCTTCTGTTTCCCCTCTCCCCTTTTCCTTCTATCCAAACGGAATCTCAGCATGGAACCGAACCCCTCCCCATCTTCTCTATTTTCTACTCCCACTGTTCTTCTCCCTCTCTTTCTCTTCTTCCTTTTTGTTGTTCTGCCCTGCGTTTTTCCTTTTTTTTCTTCTTCTTTGCTATCTTTTCCTCTTTTCTTCCTCTTCCCTGTCTTCTTCATCGTCTTCTTCTCCACCTCTGCAACTCAGTCAAGCTCATCGTCAAACCGGCCAGGAAACCCAGTTACCGTTCCGTTTCCCTCCACCAATGCAGAACCCATCTGAAATCTCGACCATGGCTTCTTCTTCTTTGATTGATCGTCATGTTCTTCCTTGTTTGTTCTTCCTGTTTCTACCTCTTTCTTCTTGTCCTTCTCCTCTACCATTTGCTTCTTCTTCTTATTCTTCTTATTTCTTACTTTTTCTTCTTCCCTGTTTTCTTCCTGTTGTTCTTTGATCTTTTTCTTCTTGTTTTCCTTCCTCACTAGTTTTCTCTTCTTCTTCCTCTGCATCCGTCCCTATACCCACTTCGGTCCTTGTTCTTCTTTCTCGCCGAGGCAGAATCGAACCCAGACCATCCCATTCTTCTTCATCTGCTTTTTTCCCATACCCACCTGCTCTCCCTCTCTGCTCATAATCGAGCCCAGCCAAGATGTTTTCTTGCTTCTCCCTTTTTTCTCTTTCTACCCAAGAACCCACTGGTTGTTTCTTCCCTTTTTATTCCCTGTTTTCTCTTCACCTTCTCTGTCTCTTCCTCCTTCCTTGTTTCTTTCCTTTCCTGTTTTCTTCTCCCTCTTCTTTATTTCCTTTTCTTGTTCTCTGTTTTTTTTTTGTTTCTGTTGTTTTCACTGTTCTTCTTCCTATTCCTTCTTCTCTTTTGTCCTCTGTTGTCTGTTGCAGTCCAATTCTGAGCCCCATACACCACTTTTCGTTCAATCCAATACAGCCATCAACTGCACTCAGCTTCACCTTTATCTTCTCTTCTCTTCTTTTCTTTTCTTCTTCTCCTCCTCTTATTCTTTCTTTTCTATTCCCGAACTGAGCTGAACCCATCTTATTCCTTTGTCTTCTCCTTCATGTTTTCTGTTTTCTTCCTCCTTTTCCTTCGTTTCAGCCCAGATAACCCATCTTCCTTTAAAACTCCAAGGTTGAGCCCTCAGGTTGCCCAGTACCCATCCTCCCAAGTATCGTAGAAAAATCTGTACACCTGCACAGTTGTATCCTAGCAGTACCCACTTTAACAATTGATTTACCACTAAAGCTCATCCGAGTTTTGAAATTTAGACTCAGGCCCATTAGTATCAGCAGTTGATCCCCTGGCTGAGCCCACTTCATGCATAATACAAATCACTTCGGGCCCACTTGTATTATCTAGTCCAAGCCCACAACGGAACCATGTCAACCCATGATATTTAACCCATACCCAAGCCTAAACCAAGTCAACTAATTGGTGCATAAACCCGAATATTTGGACTCCACTGCTAATTCAATTGTGAAATATCATCAGGAACCCACTTAGAGACACTTGGACATCAAGATCCAGGTTAGATCCGTTGATCACTGTTGATCCAGGCGAGTAGTCTTACTATGTTATCCTAGTACTTACGTTTTCGATTCCTTGTCTCGATTTTGCTTTGAAATTGTAATTTTGAAATTTAGTGAAATAATCATAGAGTTTCGAGGAGTTTTGTTACCTTTGATTTGTTGATCATTAGATTTGATATTTTCGTATTAATATCCTCGTGCTGTCTTTTGATTTGATTTGGATTTGTTCATTTTTAGATTTGATATTGATCATTGGACACCATTGTATTATGAATTAAATTATTGATACTTGATTGAGAATGTTGGATTTGTTCAAAGATTTGATGATGTATGGCTTGATTTGTGTTTCCAACCTGACCTCTGCTTGTAAATTGAAAATTTTGTAAATTATTGGATTTTGTTGCTCGTACATTTTTAGCCTCAAAGCATTCTCTAAAATATGGGCAACGCACTGTGGGGATGCTCACACGCTGATTTTAGCCACTTTTGGGTACGACATTGGGATTGGGACCCCTTTGTGCAATATTTCTAGTCTGCAGCTAGCCCACTTTGTTTTGGAGATTTCCGGAATCTCAGGCTTCGTGCCACTTTGGATATAAAATGGCTTGTACTTAGCGGGTACCTTGTGCTTGGCGCAGGCTTAACTCTGGCGAGCACACTTTATTATTTTGTTTACTGCAGAGATGCCTTATCTTAGTTTGATTTTAGGATGTTGCACCTAATTTGTGATGTTTTGATTAATTGTTGGATTATTTTGCTCATTTCCTCCGTCTTGCGTAAATTCTGCTGAAATCCGATTTTGTAAATTTGTATTTGATCTGATCTTGCTAGAGATTATTTCGCTCCATGACAATTTGTTCGAAACCATAGCTCATAAATTTGCTACCTTGATCGTTACCCGTTTGCTACGGTTTCATAGTGAATCTACTTGTAGAGATGTACTCACCCCCCCTTTTGTTTTTCCCCAGATTTTTGCAGTTGAACCAGACATGGAGGATATCTAGCTTGCATGCGGGACCGGAATTGAGAAATGAGTTGCAAGAATTTCATTTTAAATATTAGTGGCATGTATAAGAGCTATTCGTTCATGTAACTATTATATAATGAGATTTATAAATTAAAAAAATATTTCTTTCGCTTTAGTTTTGCAGACCCGTCGTGCCTCCTGATTGGAGGGTCCCAAGGACCTCGAATTTCGGGGCGTAACAGATATGCTCTCTTACTAGAGAGAAGATAGCCACGTGGATGCCATTTAGTATGATGTTGTCTCTCATCTATGATTATTTATTCATGCTTATTCCCATGCACAATTTTCCTAGCTTCTGAATTTGCTCTCTTTTAATTTTTATGTTGCTTAATTTCAATTGTTACTTCATGATAGGCTTATGTACTATTACATTTTATTTAACCATTATGTTAACAGTGCTACCCTTGTTGGTATAGGTACGGAACCCAATGCCATACGGCAGTCGAAGCGCCCCCGGAGGGAACCACTACGGTACCTCGGGACGTGAATGAGTGGAACAAAGAGGATGTATTTTATTAGTCATCCTTCACAATGAGTAACAGGGTTCCTCAGGGTTGTTGCGTAGCCATAGTTTGGCTTGTAGTTGGACTTGTCATTGCATTTTGTTGTGTTATAGAACTCTTGTATCATGTGCATGTGGATTGGGAAAATTAACAAACTTTAGTTATAGTAATGGAATGATTGGATGTTTATTAATGTCTATGATACATACAGTTGAATTCTCCAGGTTTCCACTCAAATTTAAAAATGTTTGATACGTGTTTACGGATATTCCTTACACGTACCTATGAAATCACCCTTGTCATAGTTCATACATGTCCTGTTATGGCACGAATCGTCACGGGTTACGTATGTTGTGCCTCGAGATCCACTATAAATTCTTAATTTTCGGGTTCGGAGCGTGACATACGTAAGTATAGTATCAGAGCTTTAATAAGTCAATTAAAAGACTTATTAACCTTAAGAAAACGTGGTGAGGATGTGATAGATTTAGTTGGGGTATAGATTTCGTATAAGATTTATAATTTACTTTCTATGTTAAGGTGTTGTTTTGACTAACTACTGTATAGTTGCAGATAAATGGCTTCTGGATCAGGATCTGGTAATAATATTGGAGACAACGAAAGTGATGATGTTGATATAGAAAACGTGGATCCTCCACCGCCTCCATCTCCACATCCTACCGATGGTACAAAAGAACATTTCATGATGTTGATGCATCAGTTGGCAGCAAGCAACGCCAATCAAGCAACAATGCAAATGCAGCTAGTTGCTTTGTTGGAAAGACAGAATCAAGCTGCAGATCCTAACTCCCTATATGAGAAGTTCCAGAAAAGAGAGGCTACCAAATTCACGAGAAGAGAAGATCCACTACAAGTGGATGAATGGTTCGAGCATACGGAAAATGTCTTTGATTCGTTAACTTGCACGGGAAAGCAACAAGTAATCTTAACTGCCTCTATGTTCAGAGATGTGGCAGATGTCTGGTGGAAGAGTGTTCGTGATCATATCAAGGCTATGCCAGAAGATACAGTTTGGTATGCTTTTAAGAAGCAATTCAGGAAGAAGTTTATCCCAGAGCATGTCAACCGCCAGAAAAAAGCGAAATTCCTTACTTACAGTGAGGTACTATGACAGTAGCAGAGTATGTCCACACCTTCAGTCAGCTCTTGCGGTTTGCTATAGATTTGATTGATACCGAGGGAAAGAAGGTTGAAAGGTTTCTTGATGATTTACAAAGGTTTCTCAAGGGTCTAAGTCCACCTAAAAAACCAAAACAAGCTTCTTTCTCTCATTTTACAGAACTTAAGTAATAGTCAAAATATCGCCATTTCAATCCTCTTAGACAATCCTAAGTTTGAGTTTGTCTCAATCCAAGTTGCACCCCTATAGTATACAGGAAATTGTTTGACAATGGAGGCGTTGTTGTTCGCCCATACTCCCCATCAATTTTTCGGAGGCTATTAATACCAATTTAGATGCTGCATATTGGGCGAGTAGTGAATCAAAAATGCCACTGACAGTATGATTTTAGATTTTCAAAATGGATACATAGTAGACTGCATGTATCAGTGATATGAGTAGCTACTGATACATGTAGCAGTAGTGACGGAGTCAGAAAATTTTTGTAAAGGGGGCAAAAGTTACTCCTAACTAGGAATTTGAGAAAGAATAATTATAAATTTTATTACACATGACATTAATTGTTATTACATTATAATGGGTACAAAAAATTATGAACTAGTTTTTACATTATGCCTCAAAATATTTATAAAAAAAACTTGAATTTAGATTGCACTTTTATATTCAACAATGATAAAAATGGGTATGAAAGACTAGAGGAGAATTTTATATTTCATAATTTTAGCATTTTTACTTATGAGCACATGATTTTAATTAAAGATCAAATTATATAATTCTTTAGATCATAATATGGGGCTGAAGTTTTATAAAAAGTTTTGATCTTTGGTTGATTGTTTAGAGCCCAAATCCTTTCAAAAACTTCATTAAAACCACTAACATTGATGGAACCTTTGACATGTAATTAGTATAGATAAATATTAAAAACCTCTACTTATAACAACCTAAAATTTCTTGCTTAGGAATTAAATTAGATTTAACTAATTCAGATTTTGAAGCAAAATGGTAAAAATCCAAAATTCGATAATAAATTAAATTATTTGTGGTGATTATAAATTTCAAACTTTGATAGGTTTAGGATTCTAGGGTCAATAATGGGCAAGAAAAAGAAAGAATAAAAGGAGAATTTTCATCACACTATAATAACAAAATAAAAACAATGAAAGCTATCTAAATAGGTGCAAGCCCATTCATAGCCTAGTGGAACGAGTTGTATACATCTGTTTCTAAAAACGCCAATGGTATGGCAACCCCTCCAAGGGTGTATATCTAGCTACTCATGGATTTAGTACCATCAGAATCTTTACCAAGACTTCGTATCACCATATACTATGCAAATCAGAGGATACCTAACTGTAAACAAAAAGAAAATAATTCTACAAAAATCTCCTTATCTCATTTATCTGGGATTGTCTACCACAATGACCAAATCTCAAAACCGAACTTAAGCACAATCAATTCCAATGTAATGAAGATTATTTAAGTCATTTACTTTTACATTGAAAGCATCACATTTTGATACCATCAAAAATCGATATGAGCCACAACTGAAACCATAATGAATGTTGAACCTCATTGAGTTCTATAACTATGATCCGAACAAATCCCAGTCATATCTTTGTTGAAAATCAATCTGAAATAAACTACTAAATGCAAAAACAATGAAGGCCGCCCTAAACCCCCAAAATTCCATATTCACAAATTAGAGATCGGACAAGGCAGAAGTTCTTAAAAGTCATAAGAATTTGTCTTAGTATTTCAACAAGAGTTAACGATTTCTCATGAAATTCACAGGATTGGGGGAGACTAGAAATTGAAATTACCTTCGTAGAGAGCTAAAGAATTGATCAGCAAACAACGAAAGCGCGCGTGTATTTCACGATTGGAGGGACACGAAGTTGCTTTCAGAAACAGAGATAAACAAAGATCAGCAAAAGATGCATATTTAGTTCAATATATATATTCAAAAACAGAGATCGAGAGAAATCAACTGCATTTCACCTCAGATCACCGCTGTGCCTTTCAACTATTGTCGTAGAGCTCCAAAACAAGAGAAAAAATTACAAAATAGAAAGAAAAAGAAAAGGTAAAAGAAGAAGAAGAGAAAGAGGGAGAGAGAAACAAGGTGCCGTTCGGACTAGCTGTGCCCTTCAGCCATTGTCGCAAAGCCGCCCAAACCCAAGGAAAAATGAAAAGCAAAATAGAAAGAAGCTGAAGACTAAACATTTGTGGGGTGTAAGTAAGGGTGTTATGTAGTTTTTCTTTTGGGGACAACCACTTATATATCCCCAAATGTTTAAACAACTTATCCACTTTAGCGCCAATATATATCTAGGAGCGGCAAAGTTTTGCATTTTTTGGTGACGAATAACAGTTCATCGCCCATTAAAAAAACCTTTGGCGACGAACAACAGTTGTTGTTAAAAAACAAACTTGGCACAAAAATGGGCTTAGGACAGGAATTTATTAGGATGACATTTGGAGACGAATTATTATGGTTGTCGGGCAAAAGGCATTTTATAGTGACAAACAACTTTGATTGTCATTAAATTTCATTGTGGATGGTGCATCTTCTTGTAGTGGTAGTTGTTGGGCGACGTCCCTAGTGGATCCCTAGATATTGCATATAGTTACTGCAGAAATAACTTTAAACGATGACAATTCAAGAACTATACTTGCGAGATCTATTTAATTTGATATCAATCTTACAACAAGTTGAAAATCTTAAGACCTTCTATTGTATTCTTCCTCTATGCTTGAACTCGCATAGGGGTGTGAGCCTCTTATGCCAATTCTCTTTGCTCTAAAAAATGAGATTCCCTTGTTATAATTTCTAAAGAGTAATAGCGTATATTTATAGGCTACAATAGGGGCCTTAAAAAAGAAATAAGGAATATGCTTCTTATAAAAATAGGAAACCCTAATTCGATCGAAATTAAAATCCTAATTCCATTAATTACAATTCAGTCCACTAAAGAATTATAATTGCACTCTTATCCTTATTCTCAAAAAATATTTTGAGCTTCTTGTTATTAAATGCTTATTAATCTCACTGTGTTAAGATTTCAGATATTCGTCAATTAAATAATTACTGACATCTATATTAAATCGATGTCTTTATAATTCTTTAAGACCTTACACTTAACTTAATTGATATATCAGACACAAAATCCACTGTAGAGTTTGACATAATCAAAACTTATAAGCTTCATCAAGGGGATATCATCAATCCCTATTACAAAATGTGGATTCCGTCAATAAATGAATATCCACATATATATAGTGTAGTCATCCAATTTACTGAGATTATTGACCAATAAAAGGTTTCATTCCTTTATAAATCAAAATGCTAAACATTAAATGTATGTGTCCATTATTTTTATCGGGATTAAGAGTACAAGCACTCATAATAACCATTTGGATGTTAATTGTCATAAGTAGTCAGTATAAAGACAATAAACTCAAAAGCGGTCATGTTCAATACATACAAAGCGTACTAGCATAATGAGTAGAAACTATACTGTTTCTCGTAGCCAAAGACAAGCCTGCTAAAACATCATGCTACAATCATACCGATGGTGTGTCCAACTCCATCTAAATTATGAACAACAACTGATATTCTATTTGAACCGACAAATAAGTCTTCCGTGTGTAAACTGAACTCTACTCACCAACTTGTCTACTTTATAGAATAAAAGACAAACGCATGCATAATAAATAACAATGCAACCATTTGCCTATACAAATTATTATTAAGATGAAAAGACAAACTCTACTAATAAATAAATCAGTCAAAGACAAATACATTAAAGTATGCTTTTACTATAAATTTCCAATAGTAGTGTCTCCAAAGAAAATTGAAAAACCGGGCTTAAAATCTCAATGCAATTTATTTTTTTCTCACAAATTTTTTTCATCAAACTAAGTTTAAAATCAATCGACAAGAATCTTTATCATCACTAATTAATTAGAATTATGTCACTTATCAATTAATTGGGGTTGAAATGGGGGCATCACTATGTACAATAGGTACTTTTATACTAAAATAGTGGGCCAAAGGAGGTGTCTACATGTACTGCAACATTACTAATTTCATTTAATCAAATCTTATATTGAGGAAAAACAATAGGAAGGGACTAAATTTCCAATTTATTGGTCCAAATGAGATTTATCTTTCTTTTTAATAATTCATTAAATCCTTTGATTCGGTTAAATTAGCTTTTTTAGGACATAGTTGTCATTTTCATAAAAGTTGACTTAGACCAAATGACCTCCAAAAATTCTGATTCTTTTTTCATTGGAAAGTAGATTTGTCTTCAAACAACTTTTCGTGTTGTGCTGGGGCTATTTGAGATCCTGAAGTCAATCATTTCATTGACCCAAATCACAACTTAAGTTAAGACGTATCCGTCATTTTGAGAAATCCTAAATTCACACTTTAAAAAATCTCTAGAGCCCTACTTGCTCCATTTCTATATTTCCAGGAGCTGGGAGCCTTATTCCTCTCTTTCTTTTTGCTTGGAGTGGAGATTCAAGCCCTAGATTCGCCAAACCTGTTCCACTATCATCTTCCTCTTGCCTCATCCTTTTCTCACTCCAAACCGTTGTGGCATCCTCCTTGCACAACTCTTATGAGCTTGGAACTATTGGAAGACGGTGAGACATTCCATTTTGTTATCTTAGCTAAGTGATTAGCATCCTAGGTCTTCTATTTTATAGATTCTCATCTCATTTCATGAAATGTAGCATAGGTTTTGATTTTCTAGGCATTTTGGGTGTTGGTTTGAGTTTTTGTAAATTGGAAGGCTACCACACTCTCTTTATGTAAGGTCCAAACCCAAACTAACTCTAATTTACTATAATTAATCTTATTTTACTATAATTAACACTTAATTTAAAGTAATTTAACTTAAACCTTTGGGGTTTGGGTCATGGATACATAGTTGGGTTGAGTCTGAACCTTGCTTAGGTAATTAAAGGCCTTCTCGTAAAACTAGAGTTGTATGGTTTTACATCATCTTGGCGCCATATTAATTACATCATGTGTATTTTACCTTGTGGGTCATCTTTTATGACTGGCTCAAGTCGATTTGGATCCATTTTAGCCCAACCAGAGTCCATTTGACTCTATATGTAAATTCCTCAAGAGAACTAGGATTGTTTGTAATTCCCACCAAATATTAATCTAAAAACTCACACTCCAGCAGATTTGCCTCTTCCTCATCTTCATGAATTGCTAAAACTTCCCCTTCTTCTCTCCTTCTCCTTCTTTAGCAGCTGGAAATTTGAACTTAGAGTAGTGCATGTGAAACATAAGGCTCCTATCTTTTCCCTCCTTACTTCCTTATTCATCTTCTTCCATTGGAAGTCACAATTCCATCACCTCCTTCTTCCTCTTCTTCAATCTACAGCTCTTTAAGGTAAAGGATAATCTCATTTCAGTTCTTTGGGTTCAGTGGAGTTAAGGAGACTCAATTTAAAGACATGCATGCATCTCATACTCATTTTACCCATTGCATGTCTTTGCATGTCTTAGATTATCTTTTATTGAGGCTTTCTCCACCATCAAACCAAGGAGAAGTATGATTTGGGCAAAGCACTGAAATTAAAGGCAAGCATAAGAGTATCTTTTGCTACATGAATGTTTAAATATGTTGATTCTTGATAAACTCTCTATGAATGCCAATTTACAACTCTGTTAATCTTTGATTAAAATAATTTAAGTGTTAATGATTAATGAGAGTGTAATCATGAGTGAATGAAGGGACTAGATGAAGGAGAACCCAATTGTTATGTGAGTGAGAACCACTCCAAAATATTGAAATGTAGACATGCAGATGGAACCCCAGTGTTATGGGTGGAAGAGAGATTTCTATAATAAAACAGATTTAGAAAATTTGAAGCTTACGGCTAAGCCATAATAACACTACGACTAACTTTTTACTTAGATTGTACCCATAGGAGGTTCTGTTAAAAATTTATACTAAAAGCATACTTTTATGTATTTGTCTTTGACTTATTTATTTATTAGTAAAGTTTGTCTTTTCATCTTAATGAGAATTTTAATGGGCAAATGGTTACATTGTTATTTATTATTCATGTGTGTGTCTTTCATTCTATAACGTAGATAAGTTGGTGGGTAGAGTTCAACTTACACACGGATGAATTGTTTATTGGTTCCTATAGAATATAAGTTGTTGTTCACAATCTAGATGGAGTTGGACACACCATCGTATGATTGTAGTATGATGTTTTAGCAGGCTTGTCTTGCCTGCAAAAAATGGTATAGTTTCGACTTGATATGGTAGTACGCTTTGTGTGTATTGAACAGGACTGCTTTTGGGTTTATTATCTTTATACTGACTATATAAGACAATTAACATCCAAATGGTTATTATAAGTGCTAGTACTCTTAATCCCGATATAATATTGGACACATACATTTAGTACTTGGCATTTTAGTTTTCAAAGGAGTGAAACCTTTTATGGGTCAATAATCTCAGTAAATTGGATGACTACACTATGTGTATGGTGGACATTAGTTTATTGACAGAATCCACGTCCCGTAATAAGGATTGATGATATCTCCTTGATGAAGCTTATAAGTTTTGATTATGTCAAACCCCGGTGGTGGACTTTGTGTCCGCCAGATCAAATTAATTAAGTGTAAAGTCTTGAGGAATTATAAAGATATCGATTAAATGTAAATGTCAGTAATTATTTAATCGATGGATATCTAAAATCTTAATGTAGGGAGATTAATAAGTATTTAATAACAAGAAGCTCAAATTATTATTTTGAGAATAAGGACATGAGTGTAATTATAATTCTTTAGTGAACTGAATTATAATTTATGAAACTAGGATTTTAATTTAGGTCGAATTAGGGTTTTCTATTTTTATAATAAGCTTATTCCTTATATCCTTCTTAAAGTCCCTATTGTATCCTATAAATATGCAGTATTGCTCTCTAGGAAATATAACAAGAGAAATCTTATTTTTTAGAACAAAAAGAATTCACAAGAGAGGCCCACACTCCAGTGCGAGTTTAAGCATAGAGAAATACAGTAGAATATCTTGAGATTTTCGAGTTGCTGTAAAAAAAGAGATCAAATCAGAAAAATCTCGCAGGTATGGTTTTTCAATTATCATTGTCTAAAGATATTTCCACAATAATTTGTACACAATATCTAGGGATCCTAGTGTCTACCTCCCAACAACGGTATTAGAGTTGGTCTTGATATTCCGTATGGATTAAACAGAATATAGTAAGATTATAAGTTGCTGTAAAAAACATAGGAATTGCGTTTGCTATAACTAACCCCTTTTTTTTGCAGTGAACTATCTAACTTTCGTTTTGCAGCGATTGATTTGGCTATCATGGTCACTTGTGTGTATTTTTCAATGTTTCACGGTGATGTAATTATATTGACATAGCATGTGAACTCCATTCATCAGAAGCTTAGGATTCAATGTAATTTCTCATTGTGATGTAATTATATTGAGATAACATATGAACTCCGCTCATCAGGAGACTGAAGGTCAATGTAATTTCTTTAAGAAGGTCAATGTAATTATATTGAGATAGCATGTGTCCCCCTTTCCGAAGCACATGTTTTGAAAAATTGGCAATCAAGAATACAAAGGATCCTACTTTACCATGATAACTAGGACTCTTTTGCTAGTTGTCTTTCCTTTTTTTGTGTTTGGATGTATATTATTATCATAACCTGCTGAATATGATATTAGACCTGTTTAATAATGTTTGGAATAGTGAAATAGTAAAGATAGGGTAACATAGACATCTTAGTAATTTATTACTACAAGATTCTAAACTGGTCTTAATTAAACCTTTTTCTAAGAACCCTCATTGTTAAATAATTAAGTGGGAGAGGAAATCTCTTAGTTCCCACGGTCTCCATTATTATTTTGTAGGAGATATAATTGATTTATGTGTTGACCTTGGAGTCTTCCTCCTCTTCAGATGAGTTAATTACGGAATCTCCAGTACAAACTCCCATGTGGATGATTTAGGGTCATTATTAGTATAGGTCACTTCTCCATTTGACGGGACCAAATAAAAATAATGGACTTTGAATTAAATGATGGTGCACACTTAGCTACAAATAACAGTATGCTCTTCATCTGAGTCACTACTATTATTTATAAAACCAAACTCATAGCAACTATTTGGTTTTACCTGACACGGTTTGTTGCCTTGACAGTAAAACTAATAGGTTATGTCCTATCTGGACAAAATAAGTATGCTAGAAGTCCTTACATTGAGATATACTATACATTGATGTTTTAGATTACTGTCGGACACTTTTATTAATTGGCAGAGAGAGTCATTTTCCTTTTATTTGAATCCAAAGTTTATTTGCCCATCATAATTTGTTGATTATATAATTCTTAAGATGGATTCTTTCAATCCACTTGCTGTTATTCTCAAAGAACACAAAATACTGGACCTAATTACATTGACTGAAAAAGAAACTTGGATATTGTGCTAACTATTTAAGGGTATAAATATGTGCTCACTGAGGTGTACCCAGAGAAACCTATGGATGGTTGTATCGATGAGGTGGCCTTCCAAGCATACACAAAATGGATTAAGGCTTATGAGATGGCATGATGTTACATGTTGGTATCTATGTCAAATGTTTTGCAACGTCAACATCCTTTTTCTCCTACTGCCTATGACATCATGTACAATCTCAAGGAGATATTTGGTGATCAAGATCGGGCAGCTAGGCAGGTTGCTATGAAAAAAATATTTAATACTAAGATGGCTGAAGGTACTTCTATAAGGCATCATGTTTTAAAAATGATGGGACACCTCAATGAACTACAAGTCTTTGAAACTGAAATTGATAGGGAGACCCAAATCAATATTATTCTCCATTCCTTGATTGATTCATTTGAGAATTTTTGCCTAAATTACAACATGAACAAGCTCAATTTTTCTTTGGTGGAATTACTCAAGGACCTTCAAGCTACTAAGGACCTTTTGAAAAAGCTACTTAGTGTTTACGTTGCTGAAAATGGTTCTACTTTTAAGCCGAAAGGCAAAATGAAATATAAAAAGGGTTAGAATCGTAATGCAATTACTTAAGGGGGTAACGGACCTTAGGGAGAAGTGAAAAAGCCTAAGGGCAAGTGTTTTCATTGCAAACAAGCAATGCACTGGAAAAAGCAATGTCCAACTTATCTCAACAAAGTGAACAATAAAGGTAAATTTCATTCACTAGTTGTTGAATCATGTTAGGCAATTATAGCTACTAATACCTGGTGTGTAAATAAGGGAGCCACTAATCATATTTGCAATTCTTTGCAAAGGTTCCAAGAAACTAAGCAGCTAAGTGATGGGGAGATTTATTTGCTTATGGGTGATGTTATGTGAGTGGCAGCAATTGCAGTAGGAGATGTTTGTCAAGTTTTAATAGAGATAAGACTTTAATTTTAAAAGGTTGCCTTTATGTTCCCTCCATTAGGAGAAATTTAATTTTTGTTTTCAAGTTGGTTAAAGATGGATATTCCATTTAGTTTAATAAATTTGTGGTTATTAAGTACAATAAGCATTTTATCAATTTTGGTTCATTGGTGGATGATCTTTATACTATTAATCATATCTCTCCTAAATTGCAACTAACCAAATCGAATAACACAATTACCCTACCATGTAAGAGAAAGGAACTTTCACAATTGAACCAAACATATCATTGGCATTTATGCCTCGGTCATATTAATCTAAACTAGATTTCAAGATTGGTTACAAATAGACCATTAGATTCATTGGAAGTGGAGACACTTCTAGTTTGCAAAACTTGTTTAGAAGGGAAAATGAACAAGTGCCTTTTTTCGAAAAACGGCTATAGGGCCAGAGATTGTTGAAATTTATACTAAAAACATACTTTTATGTATTTTTCTTTGACTGATTTATTTATTAGTAATGTTTATCTTTTCATTTTAATGAGAATTTGTATGGGAAAATGGTTGCATTGTTATTTATAATGCATGTGTGTGTCTTTTATTCTATAAAGTAGACAAGTTGGTGTATAGAGTTCAACTTACTCACAAAAGACTTGTTAGTCAGTTCTTATAAAATATAAGTTGTTGTTTACAATCTAAATGGAATTGGACACACCATCGGTACAATTGTAGCATGATGTTTTAGCAGGCTCGTCTTGGCTACAAAAAGTGGTATAGTTTCGACTCATTATGCTAATACGTTTCTTGTGTATTGAACAAGACCGCTTTTGGGTTTACTATCTTTATACCGACTATATAAGATGATTAACATCCAAATGGTTATTATAAGTGCTTGTACTCTTAATCTTGATATAAATAATGGACACATGCATTTAGTGTTTGGCATTTTGATTTATAAAAGAGTGAAACCTTTTATGGGTTAATAATCTCAGTATATTAGATGACTACATTACATGTATGGTGGATATTAGTTTATTGACAGAATCCATGTCCCGTAATAGGGATTGATGATGTCCCTTTGATAAAGCTTATAAATTTTTATTTTGTCAAAGGTGGATGTTTTGTCCGATGGATTAAATAAGTTAAGTGTAAGGTCTCGAGGAATTACAAGGATATTGATTAAATATAGATGTCAGTAATTATTTAATCGATGGATATCTAAAACTTAACACGGGGAGATTAATAAACATTTAACAACAAGAAGCTTGAAATATCATTTTGAGAATAAAGACAGGAGTGTAATTATAATTCTTTAGTGGACTAAATTGTAATTTATGGAATTAGGATTCTAATTTGGGTTGATTTAGGGTTTCCTATTTCCATAAGAAGCCCATTCCTTATTTCCTTCTTAAGGTCTCTATTGTAGCCTATAAATATGTGCTATTGCTCTCTATGAATTATAACAAGAGAAATCTCATTTTCTAGAACAAAAAGAATTCGCAAAAGAGGTCTACACCCTGGTGCTAGTTTGAACATAAAGGAATATAGTAGAAGGTCTTGAGATTTTCGAGTTACTGGAAGACCGAGATCAAACCAGGGAGATCTTGCAGGTATGCCTCTTGAATCTTCATCATCTAAAGATATTTCTACAGTAATCTGTACATAATTTCTAGGGATCCTGGCGGTTGCCTCCCAACAGGTTTGACGGGACTAAATGAGGATACTAATAAGTTACCTACTACAATAGTTGTATGAAGAGTTGGTCGGCGCTATTAGGGTAGCTAGATGGTCTTGGCCCGATCATTAGTGATTTCTCACTGTTTGATATGCTCTGGTTCTAGAGAGAAGATAGCGATGTGGATGCCAACTAGTATGTTATTGTATTTCCATTTATGATTCATAACTCATGCTTATTCACATACACAATATGCCTAGCTTCCGTTATTACTCTCTTTTCATCAATATGTTTCTAATTTAATTAATACATAATAATAGTCTTATATACTCTATATTTGCTTAACCATCGTGTTAGCAGTGCTATCCTTGGTGTTATAAGTATAGAACCCAATGCTGGCATAGTAGTTGACATGGCCCCAGAGGGAACTCCAACATACCTTAGGGTGTAGATGAGTGGAATGAGGATGATGTTTCTTACTAGTCATCTGCCGTAGCACGTCATAGGGTTCCTTTTGGATTGTATAGAGATTAGATCATGCCATTATCATCATACTATTTTGGAGCCATAGATTGGTGACATGTTATTTTCAGTTTTGTATCTATTTATCTATCATATGTATATTATGTGCATGTGGATGGTTTAATTAATAGACTGTGGATTATATTAACGATTGAATGTGGTTTTATTAGTGTCTATGATATATATAGGTGAATTCTCCAGGTTTCCACTTAATTGTGCAAAATGATTGTTATATGTTTACGAATCTTCCTCATATGTACTTATGAAATCACCCTTGTGGCAGTTCATACATGGCTTACACAGCACAGATTGCTACGAGTTACGTGTGCTGAGCCTCGGAATCCATCCTAATCCCCAGTTCTCAAGGTTTAAAGCATGACACTTTAATTGTCTAGAGTTGGTTTTTGAGCTAGTAAGCTAAAGCAAGTGGTTGATTTTAATTGGCACAAGTGGTCCTTTCATTGTCTCATTTTCCACTTTCTACTATGCATTAATGTGTTAGAAATGACCCTTGTTTAGCTCATTTGGAATGTTCTAAGTGGAGGTTTTTCCTGCAAATTGAAGGCTAATCAAAGGCCATTGGGCAAACATGGCGAAGGACCATGCCATGTCTATGCAGGGTGCATTTAGGGGAGTTGAGGGCCAAGCATTGGGCATGTGTGGAGCCATTTCTTAGGCATCTTAATCCACAATTGTGGGGCTCACTTAGACACTCTTTTGGCCCTTGATTTTCCTCCAAAGCTAATCATTAAATGTGCATCAAGTTTATGATATTGATTTAGAATTGTCTAACTTGGACTTGGTAACTTTGGAAAGGTGAAGTAAACATGTGAAAGACTTGGACTTGGACCCAAGGGAGTGATGTTTGAGCTTATTATCACTTCTGAAAGTTATCTAGAGATGTGTTTGTGGTCATATCATATATGTACCAAGTGTAAACATGGTTTCCCACACCAATACCTTAAGAGTACCAAAGAATGTAAATTTTCAAATGTGAGGACCTTGGATGCTCATGTTTACATCTAGTTTGACCCTAGCACTTTGAAAGCAATGTGAACCCTAAGAACAACTACTTGTAATGGTTCTTTGACTATTTCATAGCTTTATAGCACTATTCAATCATATGTACACATTGTTCTTGAGCACGGTGCTTACACCTCTTTATCACTTGTAATTGTATCATTTTTGCACCCGAGACTACCCAACCTTTGCTAGAACCATGGACAGCTATGTAAGTCATGTCTAAGGCATGGGACAGTTGTTTGCACCTTTGGATGACATGATCCATGGTTGAGGATTACTTAGGCTAGTTAGTGAACATTGATACCAACTACCACCCTCATTTCCCTCAAATCCACTTGATACATTTTCTACTTATTTAGGGCACTCCATTTCTATCTGAAGTGCTTCTCATTTGTAATTAGAAATTTTAGGACAAATCATGCCCAACTCCTAGGTATTTTACGTAGTAAGCCCGATTTAACACCAGTTTTGGTGTAGCTTGCACCCGAATGGCTAGTTTGACTCGATACTTGTGTTTTTTGTCATTTTCGATATACATATCAATGTTTAGTGCGAAGCACCATATTTATGATATTGCTTGGTACTTGCTAGTATCTTGTAAGTTGGAACCATATATGAAGCCTACTGAGGCCCTATACATGATACTTGAAATTAGCATAGTTAAAGAAAAATTCCACTCGGTCGGACTTACAACTGTCAAGACGGGTTAGATTTCTCGCTTATTACGGTATTAGCGCTTGATAATGACTTGGAGTCTCTCATTTTATGCTCCTTAGTGGAGTTTGCACCTTGTGGTACCCCGTGGACATACTTGGAACTCATAACATGTTTTACTCATTTTTGAACCAACATGCCTAGTCCTACATGTTATTTGGATTTGTTTAATCAAGTACATCTTTACTCTACAGTTGATACATGACGTGCTATCATTATTGACACCTTGCCAAGCAATCGTCTAATCTTCTCTTGGTGCTATGCAAGTGACAAACTTATTTTTGAGGCAGTCCAACAAGTTCCACTAACTGCACAAGAGTGGAATACTGACAATGTGATGTAAGCATCGAAAGCTCTGAACTTCAATTGGCATCGCCTTTTGGGTTTCATTTTGGGATTTCCTTCTTTTATCTTTTGTCAAATGATTGATGTTTTACAGTCTTTATTTTGGGACTATAATTAAACTTATTTTTTGATGTAAATGCACAACTTGAATTTAATATATATGAAATTCATTTCTTTTTGCCATCCAGTATGTTTTATGTATGCCAATGGTATTTTATTACTGTTGATCACGCACTTGCACTTGAATTGGCTTACACAAGCTTCCGCCATGAATCCCTTATAGATTTGAGGTTTGGTAAGCCACACATGGCATATCTCATTGTGTGCATCACAACCCCTTAAACACACTAAATGATTTGGGATCGTGACAAGTGGAGGAGCTCCGGCAAACTTCCAACGTGTTTAAGGGTCAATTTAGAGCACCACTAAGCCAAAGGCAAGTGTTGATTTTGAGAAACATAGCATGTATGAGATGTTTGATTGTTTTTTTCTTGTTGTTGTTGTGTTAGATCATCCTATTAGTGGACTTCATGGTGTTTAATTAAATTTAATGGGTTTCTTAAACTTCCCCTTGTGTTTAAGCATTTCCCCAACCTTGGAAATCCCATGAAGATGAAGACTGGGCCAAGAAACCCCATTTTGGGCAAGCTCCCTCCATTGAACAACTAGGCCCTCTTGGTTGTTGGCTTCCTGTTCTTAAGCTCCCAGTTAATAACCTCCTGATTGTTGGCCTCCCAGTTGATAGCCTCCTGATTGTTAGCCTTCCAGTTTTTGACCTCCTGGCTATTGGCTCCCAATTGTTAGCTAGCCAGTGGGTGGATAGTTGGCCAACAAACAGTTGGTCACAAGACCATTAGCTAGTACAAAAAATGGCATCTTAACCCTTTTCTTACATTGATTGACTTCCATTTCTTTGGGAATTAATGTCGGGCTTACACTAACCCCTGGTAAACCTAAGGAGCTGGTTAGGTGGGACACTAAAGCAAATTTTCCATAAGAACTTTTAGCACCTAAAAGGGGTGTTGCCCCCTACACATCTAGCAAACTCATCGGGGAGCTTGACCCTTGTTATGGAGTTTACCGTACCCCTCGCGGCGATGTGCAACATAAGTATAGGTGGAAACTTGAACCCAAACTTTGACAAATAATTGTAATAATATGCAAAAATTGGTATCTTGAGCTAACGTACACTTTCCGAATTGCTTGAAGGCATGTGGGGCTCGATGGGCCTCAATTTAACCAAACATAGTGTTTTGGGATGTCCCTCACCATCCAATTGCACCATGTGTAATAAGAATTGAACATCCTAACCTAAGTATATATAGAAGTGAACATTGCCACACTTGCATGTCAAAAAGTAATTATTGATCTAGTATGCTTTGTAATGAACTCATTGACTACTGTACTACTATTTAGGTTGTAAATTCATGTAATCATGTGTATAGAGATGTGTGAGCTCACTTACACACCCTGCCTTACCACCACGGAAGATTCCTCCGCGAGCTAAGTAAGCGGAGGATCCAATAGGGACCCTCTTGTGAAGGGAGTAAGGCCTATCCCAGAAGTCTATAAAAGGGTTTCTAATCCACAGAAGGAAGACAAATATACACAAAGAGAAAATGAAGGAGGCAATGGGGTGTAGTTACATTAGCTTAAGTGTTTCTTTCTTGTGGAGGACAAGTAGGGATTCCCCTTTAGAGCTTTCCCCCCATACCTACGAGAAATCTTTAGGCACGAGGTTCACTAACTCTATTGTAAAAAGGGGCATCATTGACCACCTTGCAGTTTACCTAAGAGCTTAGTGCCAGTCCCAGAATCTCTACCGTTGCATCAACACTATTACACACATTTTAGCAATAATATCTAACAAGGTCATGGATGTTTGGCAATGCCAAACAATGTCCTTCTTGCTCCATAGCTCATGCTAACATCTAACTGTAACTCTAACTCTTACATTGACTCACTAACTCATACTAATTCCTATATCCTATATTTATGTTCACTTCACAATCTCACACCATAATGTGTACAAATTACTTGTGTGTGATGCACATGCCTTTCCATATTCTACTTTTATGTGTACTCATTATAACCATGGATTTCTTGGCCTTAGACTTATTTGGATTGTTGGTCTTATTGGGGGAATTAGCGCTCATTATTTGCCTTGCTTTTTTTCCTTTGGATTGACAAGATCCTTTGTGAGTTTGTTGGGTTGGTTAGCACCCACTTTTTTGCCCCACTTCCTCATGAGTTACCCGGATCACCATGCCTTTCTCTATCCTTTTGGGCTACTCATTTCTAGTTGAATTGCTGTCCGATTGTTGTTAGGATTTCCAAAGTATTTAACTTTAATGGACTTAGAATAAAAGATGAATCTTGACATGTTATGCAATCCTATTTTTCAACCATCCTTGGTAATCATGCACTTCATTATGTAAAAGAATAACCTTTTGGAATAGTCCCTCTGTTACTTGACTAGATTTTTATGAGATTATGTTATCCATGGCTATTTTTTCAACTCAAAGACATTTAGTCCCATTTTAAAAGAACACCCGATTTTGGCATCACTTAGCTTATCCCATATGGTTACTACGCTGTTGCTCCTCGGTATGAGTAAGTATGCCATTGATATTGCATTCGCTTCTACCCCCACAAGGAGTAGTATGTTCTCATCATGTGCATTTAGTATTGTCCTCATGGTTGGACCAAACGCCCTCAGTATTGCACCGCTACCTTTATTCATAAGTATAGTATGCCCTCGATGTTGTGCTACGTATGCCATGGTGTGAGACGTATGTGCTTGTATGGCCAGGGGTATGTAGTTATGTGATTGATGGTTTTTTAGGATGATACAATTGTAGCATGATATTTATGATTCTTATTATTTGATCGTGCTCGAAAAATGATGTGAAATGCAACGAATTCAAATCAATAGTCACACATTTCAAACATTAAGAATAATGGGAAAATAATTATAGTTTATCATTAGATTTCCTTTGTTTACATGGGTTTAATGCTCTGACCTTAGGGATGCAGGTTGTTTACAAGTTTTAAAAATTTATAATTCCTCCCTCAAGTCTTAGATGTGATCCAAACTCAAAAATTACATGAAAAAGGGGCAAAAATGCAGAAAAAAATGAATGCAGGAAGGGGTGACCATGGCCCACTCTCACTGACAGACAGTGGCTAAAATGGCCACTATTTGTCCCCTTTTTTGTCTATTTCACTTCTGTGATGCCTTGAGAGTGCTAGAACTTGTGCTTTCGACTTTTGGAGTGTTGAATGACCACCGAGGATGCATAATTTGTCTATGAAATTGACTACAACCTTTGGTAATCATCACTTTTTAGTTACGGATTGTTTTTGTACAAATCTGGAAATGGTGTTTTATGCAAGCAAACTTATAAGTCCTTAAATATGCATATTTTCATAGGCACTTTAGACCATTTTAAGGACTTACTAACTTGAAAGAGCCTCATTTAGTGTGATATCATGGTTTCATGCATTTTAAATTTATTTTTATATTTTTTTGCATAATTTGCTTCAAAATCACACTTTTTACATACATTCATGAAACTTGCCATTTTTGGAAAATCTATTTTTGGAAAGTTTTGTAAAAATTTATATTCTCATGAATTAAATTGAATTGCAATCATCATTAGTTCATTCACATATAATCATGAAAAATGGTGTGCATTTTTATTATCATTTCATGAGAGATGGGCCCACAGTCATGCACTTATGATTTTAGGGGTAAAATTATCTTTTCACATGAATTCACATTTGTTTTGTAGGAAATTGATGATATGGGTCCCATTTGTAAAGAATTAAGGCAAGGCATTGATTTTTAAAAGAAAGGAGAGAAGAATTGAAAAGAGAAAAGAAATACGAAGAAAAATACAAAAATTAGCTTCATGTATCCCACACGCATGCACATGTGTGGGGTACACATGCGGGACATCTAAGATGGGGTCCATTCATTCGTTGCACATTTTCAAGAGATTTTGAAGAGAGTTTGAAGAATATCTCATCAAAGATGGATAAGGAAAGCCACATAGGAGTTCTTTTTGGAGAAAGAAAAGATTTAATTGAAAAAAATTTTTAAAAAAAATCTCCAAGTAAGCATGGATGTCCAACATGTGTTTTGGATCAGATTTTGGCTGAAAAAAATAAAGGAAAAACATCAAGGAGGAATTATCCAGAAGATCTCTTTGAGTTTAGAGCCACCAAGGATAACTTTCCAAAAAAAGAAAGTTGACAATGCAAAGAGATAAAGGAGGGGATTCTACACCTCATGTAGGCCAAGTTTGATTCTAAGAGAGGATTTTTATCCCTAAATTATCTCTCCAAAGATCTCAATGCAAGATGGCAAAAGACAAAGAAGGAAAGAAGCATGCAAGAAGGATTCCAAGCCAAGCAAAGAAAGAAAAAAAAAAGAAAAAAAAAGGGAGAAAAAATCCCAAAAGGGGATCTCACACCCAAGCTATTGTATGGAGCCCATTCTCTTGTATTTTTTAAGATTTTATCAAATCAAGTAAAGAGGGAAATTTTGGGGCCAGAAAAGATATAAATAGAGCACATCTCTCTCATATTCTTCATGAAAGAATAGACCTCCTCTCTCTAGCTCTTTCCCTCCACCTTCTCCATATCTTTCTCTCCATAATTTCTCTATTCAAGAGGGCTCTCTCCAACTTGAAGTTTCCATTAGAAGAGGATCTTTCATTCTAGATCATGTAATGCTTTATTTTCATTCTCTTTCTTTATATAAAAACATTGATATCTAATAAAAGAGTGTGTTTTCATTTCCTTTATTTACTTCTTTTTACTTCTTTAATAATGAATGCTTGATGTTTGTTTTTAACCTTGTTGCTCTTGGATTGACAACCCAAAGAAGCCTAAGAACATGATTTGAGCAAACATAATCTAGGATAAAAGAAAATTTTAGGAAAAGAAAAAAATCATACACTTCCACACATTTAAATTTCTTGTTATTCCACATATTTAAATTTCTTGTTTTCCACACATTTAAATTATTGTCTTACCACACATTTAAATTTCTGAAATTCCATACATTTAAATTCTTGTTTAGCCAAACATTTACTTTAATGAGAATTCTATACATTTAAATTTCATTGTTCTTCTTGCTTTATTTGTGTTTTTTTATGTTGCATGATTTATAGCTGGGATTAATTTCTAGAAGCATGCATTCATATCATGTGTTAGTTTAGTTGTTGGACATTAGAATTTTAGATTTGGAATTCGTGATGTTTTTTCAAATTAAATGGACAATTTTGGATTTGAAAAAACAGCAAACAATCACTATTTTTCTCCACTAAAGAGAGCATATCATTGAAAGAGCACTAAAGATAGCATACATAATAGAATTTTGTTTGGGGATCAATCTAGCTTTCCAAGGAGCACTAACAACTCATCCATAAACTACTGCAATAGGAACATAAGAAGTACCCGAATTGGTCCCGTTGAACCTAATGAAGGTACAAGCTAAGTGGTGCCAACTCAATGTAACAGGACCGTTTCAAATTCAAATCTTTCATACTTATGATCAATCGTAGTGGTCATCTAATATTTATACATATTCATTCTTACTTATCATCATATCATACATAAAAGGAGTATCAGTCTTGAGATCATATTCAATCATAACAATTGGAATTAAACAAAGTGACTAATAATCAAACAATGCATACTTAAATGAGCTAATAGAGTTCAAACCCTCTCAACCTTAGCTACACCCATTTTGGCTCATAGGCATACATTGAATAAAAGCATAGGCCCGATTTCACCTCAAGGTTCACCAGGAAAATTGTGCACATGATTTGATCATGTTGAGGGCAAAGTTGCTTAACAATATGAATGGATTTAGATTGAGTAAGTATCAAGGATGTTTACTATCCAACCCTATGCTAGATAAAGTATGATCCTAAGGGCATTCAATACGATGTATTCATATAACGTCCGGTGCCATTGTTTTACCAAATCTTGGCATTACATTGTGTATGCAAAGGACACCTCTTCTTATGCCAACACCCATGACATGTTATCGGGAAGTCATATGGAAAATCGAATGGGATGAGTGACAGCTCTTCACTCTTCCTCCTTATCATTTAATCACCATTGGAAATACATTTACGACTTAGCCATATTTTGGCCTAGGGCTCAGCAATATGAGGCCTACAGCATAGCCGTAGCACAACTTATGGCTTAGCCGTGGGTTGCCACAGATTAAATAAGATTTTGGGGTTCTTTGGAAGGCTCGCCGTAAAATGGCTTATGGTTTGGTTACAGGAGGGTCGCAGCTTAGCCATAGTTCATTTAACGTCTTAGCCATAAGTTAGCCGTAGTTCAAATACAGCAATTTGGCTCTCTAGATTTTAAGCCATAGAACACTTACGGCTTAGCCGTAGACTTCTACGTAAGCTTCAAAATTTCTAGAAATAGTTTCTGAAGTACAAGTTCATGTATAGAACTCTACAAATTGGGTTCCAGTGAGGTTTCTTTTGCTCTTAACTATCATAGTAGGTCTTACATGCCCACATATCATTAATATTATATAGTTATACTCATTATCACCTAATCCAACATATACATGTACTTAATTAAGAGCAGATGAGCTGTAAATTTGCATTTAAAGTAATCACATCAAGAAACAACAAAGTCAGATATGCATGTAGTAATATATACTCATATACTTGCCTTGGATCAGTGCTTCACCTAAAACTAGCCTCTCCTTTGGTTTGATGGTGGAGAAAGCCTCAATTGAAGCAAATCCTATTACATCTAAAGACATGCAAATAGTGAATCAAATGTAAGATGCATGCATGTTGCTCATTTGAGTCTTCTTATCTCTTTTGAACTCAAAGAAATGGAATAAGAGTTGTCCCTTACCTTAGAGAGCTGTAGATTGGGAGAAGGAAGATGATTTTGGTAGCTTCAATGAAGAAGATACATAAGAGGATAAAGAAAGGGTGGATGGAACGTAGTAAGAGCACATACAAAGCTCTAAGATCCAGTTTCCAACCCAAGTTCAAAGAGGAGATGGGAGAAGAGTGAAAGAAGTTGAGGCTCCAGTAAGAGAAAAAAAAGATGCAATGAAGGGGACGATGATTACTTCCCTCTCTAAACTCAATATCTGGGGTTTGCATGCAAGTCCACCTATTTCGGAAAATTACAGTTTAAGGTAATTGGGCTTCAATTAGGTTAAGATGGTTCCCTATCTAAACTCAATTTTTGGGGTTTGCATGCAAGTCCACTTGTTTTGAGAAATTACAGTTTAAGGTAATTAGGCTTCAATTATGTTAAGATGGTTTTGAATTGAATCAGGCTCAACATGACCCACAAGATTAAATGCACATGATGCAATTAATATGGTGCCAAAATGATGCAACAATGTGACTCTAAATTACAAGAAGTCCTCAACTACCTAAGTAAAGTTCGAACCTAATTACCTACCCAACTAAAACCCACTAAGAATTAAGAACAAGATGAATTAAGATTAAAATACACATATTAATAGGAAATCAAGTTTAATTAATATAAATTATAATTAAGTCTAGTCGGGACCTTACATCTCACCCTATTTAAGATCATTAGAACCTTCAAATGAACCAAACTAATAAAACAAATCAGGAATACTTATCGAACTTGTTTATTCATAAATGACACAAGGAAGCTACTCCAAGTGCGTGGCATCTGGTTCCATTTTGATCTCCTTATATTCAATGACACGAAACGGGTCTAGAATCATCTTGCGAAGCCTCATCACATGAAAGGCATCAAGAATTCCTATGAATTCTATCCAAAATGGATTTCCTTCCTCGCGAAACCTTCAAGACTACTCTATCATTGTTCTGAAATTGAGGACATTTCTGTAATTATCGGTGAAACTTCTCTGCTTGGAATGACAGTCTTTGATTCTTTGGACTTCATGCGTCAACTCCACTGTATTAATGACAACCAAAAACTTAAGGAATCATCTAAATCCACTTCTTCTCGAACATGAGGATGCACACTTCATACTTTTAGAAGTCTGGATGGAAGGTCTGATTGGACGTCTAACTTCTGATAGTACTTTGTATTGAAACTAAGACTTGTCACCAACAACTAAAGAACATCAATCACAATTATAAAGTAACCTACTAACCTAAGAGAACATTAATCCTACCTAGGAATTAGTAGCCTAATCACCAAACGATCTAAGACCTCTATCAAATCACTAACGATCAATAGTCATCTGAATATTTCATCAAACATGCCTTTAGGTTTAAATACATTTCAGATGGTCTATGAATGAAATGATAAGCGTCATGCTTGAATAGAATTTCTCTTACATCCAACATTTTCATAAATGAATTTAATATAGCAAAATATTATCGATGAAGGTAACTATAAATTGCTCTTAAGAATAAAATAAGATTCTATTCAACAAGTATATATATACACTTCAAAGTATTCGTCACCTCAATTATATATGAAAAATGATATAACCCGAATATAATTCTAAGGATTGATCTCAAAACACAGTTTAATCAGATCCAAAATTATAGTCTCCAGATTATCATTTAATTAATTACACTTCAAAAGTAGAAAGAAATCTTTAGGTGCTCCCCCCTTTTCAATAGTAAGATCAGATTACATCAGGATATTATTAATAACACCTCAAATGATTTACAAGAATATATAAGCATTCTATTAATTAAATCATAAATACCTTCAAATTAATTGACCACCAAATAAATAGCCAAGAATTTATAATGCTCTTTTTTGATTAGGACATAGCTTCAAATCACGTAGCTTTAGATGCTAAATTGATATCAATTGGACCTCGATCAATTTAAATAATATCCTTTGCATGCTGATTTGATTGAGCAATTCATCAATGCTGACAATGAGCGATTATTCTTACTAGTCACATAACTCAACCGCTTTTAATCAATATGCCTTTGAATGGTGCAAATTTCCATTTGTCAATTAACATCAAAGTTTTTTCATGAGTTTACTAGGCGAAGAAATTTGGAATCTCATTTAGAATACGTTCTCAATAAACTCTCAAGAAACTAGTCTAGATAATAATATCATAAATTATGTGATCAAAGACCCTGATCAAATCTGAATCCTCAACCACCTAATTATATATGTTGGATTAATTCTATTATTTGCATCCTCACATAGATCTACTGCTTCTTAAAGAATCAAGGAATATCACAAGACTTAGAAGTTGTGCTCATATCAATCTATCCACACAAAAGAATTATTTCTCTCAATCAATTAACAAAAAGAACTACGACTTCGAAATTATCTCATAATCCTATGATAACATCTTGTAAGACCAAAAGGCGTTCTGAATTTAGGTAACCGACCTCAAACCTTACCAACTAATAATAATCTCAAATCTACTGGATCATTGAACATTTAACACAAGATATGATATGACTTAAGACTGCTACTTGGTCAAACTAGTAATCATATCTCTACATTAGAAAAATCAATTAATCCTTAAGAGATGAAGAAAAGTCTTGAAAGGATTAACACAAGCACTAACAGACTATAATACATCAAAATATCAATGATAATTGTAATCCACAATACGATTAGTGTATGGAATAAGGATTCTATTCCTTAACTCACAATATATTTAGAACATTCATTAATCTAATAATCCATCAAGAACTCCTAATGTCCAAATTTGATCTTAAGAGTTGATCTTCAGACACTTTACTTTCGAGCTTAAAATTGAAATAACTTATCCTCAAATCAAATTTATGAAAATTATCTTGCACCTAAAACTAATTGGACAACTTATCAATATAAGGCAGTAGTTATGTATGCTTAATAGCCACTGGTTTAATTGCCTAAATTAGTATACATCTAAAGGGTGCCAACTGTATCTCAACAAATAATAGCAAATATCTTCACAGGATCACTAAGGAAAGTAATCTCGAAACCTCACTTGAAAGCTCATATGCAACAAAAATCTCGGAAACTATCTTAAATAGGGAATCACATAGACTTCTTATGACATCTACAAACAAAAGGAACAACAGAGAATGAAGACAATAGATAAAGAGGTCACCTTTGTTGACGCCGTTGGAACTTGATTTTGATGAGATAGCTTAACTGATTGCTGCTGCTGGAACAATGGGTATTCGCTGGCGTTTTTCTTCCTTGGATATTTTGCTAGCCAATGCTCCATCAACCCACAATAAAAGCATGCTCCAGTCTTTCTCCAACATTCATTCATCTCATGGCCCTTGCCACACATATCACACACTGGTTTTTTAGAACTACAAGACTTGATCTTTTGTTTCTTTCACTGCCCAAGGTGATCCTTAGAGGATGATGTTTTCCTCTTGGATTTCTTCTTCAGAACATCCTACAAACTCTCCTTTACTCTTGCCCAATTTTTATTGCAGTTGAGCTTGTCTTTCCATTATCATTGCAACCCACTCTTGCAATGCAGCTTGATTCTCACTGATCCTTGTTACTTGCTTCATCATCATCATTAACATGCTTTGCATCATAAAAAAAAAAAAACCAATTATCTGCAGATAGAGAAGGTGGAGGCACACGATCCAAGTTCTCAACGAGAACATCCTCTGAGTCATCATTCCTGGTATTGGTCGAGGAACGTGACGGGTATTCTTAACTCTTGGGATTAAGGCCATTATCTGTAAGAAAACCATTATTATTTCAAAGCAAAGCGTTAGTAAACTCAAACATCCTATGCAACCCATATCCCAATGCACCTATTGTATCCTCACCATGTTCCCTAAGTTTCTAAATCTTTTATTCCAGACTTATTTATGCCACAACACTATACCTCACTTGCATGGCTTTCAGGATTCATGCCTGGATACCATTACTTACGTATGTCACGCCCCGATCCTAGGAATTGGGGGTTAGAATGGACCCTCCCCCTCCGGGTGTGCATACATAATCCCGTAGCAGTCCATGCCATGTGAAGACATGCATGAATCACAAGAAGGGAGATTCCACAAGAATGTATGGAGAAATTTTCCCCAACACATAAATTAAGTTCAACAATAAACAAAAGCCTGTGTAAAACACCTTTAATAGTCATAAGCAACATCAAAAGAAACATCATCCATTTTATAAATAAGTCTGAAGTCTGTACTTAACCATCCACATCTATATGGAAACAATTACTTAAACATATACAAAGTCCAAATAATGTCTTTAAAGTCTCTAACTGTAAAATAAACATAGTCCAAGCATGTCTAAGCTAAACAACTCAATAAGGAAACCCATTGACACTCTACTAATAGAATAAGTTGCTTTCATTCCACTCATCTACACCCCGAGGTAGCATTGTGGTTTCCTTCTGGGGGTGCGTCGATTGTCAAATGGGTATTGGGTTAGGTACCTGTAACACCAAGGGTAGCACTGTTAACATGACGGTCAAACAAATATAGAGATATATAAAACCATCATGATGTATCAAATGATTTAGAATACATATTAATTATAAGAAAGCAATAATAGTAAGCTAAACATGAGTAACGAATCATAAACAAGATATCGAAACGTACTAGTGGTCGTCAACTCCAAGTACAGAGCTATGATATAGTAAAATATTGGTAAGAGGAAGTCAATCCATAGGAAGCTATGCTTAAAATATGTTTTCAACTTGTTACCTGCCTAATTCAAACTCTAAAACTATCTTAATTTAAAATCTAACAAATATATACATTCCAAGATATTATACAATTATAATAACAATTCCTAAATTAAAAATCCTAATTCTAAAACTTCCTGAAAATAAAAACTAAAATCTCTGCAAAAGAAAACACACATTAGAACTTCTAATAAAAAACTAAAAATAGAAACTTCCTAAATTAAACAATGTTAGAAACTAATTAAACAAAAGTTAAAAACTTTCCTAAGTTAGACTTTCTGAAACTAGAAAATTTTTTAACTTAAAATCTTCAATTAAAACAAGTTTAGAAAGGTCTTTTAATTTTGGAAATTATCTAAAATATTAAAATACATAAAACAAGATACAAATTTGAAATTAGAAAGTTAGTAAAGTCAGTAATATAATGCATGCCATATAACTAATGCAAACTTTCTTAATATGAGATACAAAATTTATATAAAATATGATTCTAATTTAATTCACTCCTAAACTAGATTTAATGGCTAGAAATCATACTCTATTGATGCATGAACCTAAAAGAATGAATTTCGAAGAAAAAAAATTCTGAAACATAAAAAAAATGCATGAATAAAGGTTACCAAAAATAAAATTCTGATATGCAGTTTAGCAGTCAGTCTTAGTTTAGTTTTCTGGAAATTGAACTCACCATAATCTTTTGAATCTGAAACTCTATGATTTTAAAGATTACTCATCAAGTCTCAATTATCCAATTTTCACAACAAAACTCATTGATTAGATATGTCTATTAATTCCAAACTTTTAGACCAAAATTTTGTCCTGTGCAGATTTCTGTGTATAGAATTTCTGATTGGCAGGTGTTTCAATAATTGAAAACCTACCTTCCCTTGATCCTTTTGCTCTTAAGTTTTTATGGCACAAAGTTAACTCATGTATCAATGATCCCTCCAAATTTCAAGGCATAATAATCTTTGTATGTCACGTTTTAATTTGCCAATATTTGATAAAAAAACAGTGACTGTTTGCTGTTTAAGTTTACTGTCTTTTTAAATTCAAAATTTGTCCCCTTTAATTTAAAAAAAATCACAAATTTTAGATCTAAAATTCCAATTTCCAGCAACTAAACCAACACATGATATGAATGCATGCTTCTAAAAATTAATCCCAGCCATAAATCAATAAAAAAAAAAGTAAGAAGAACAATGGGACTTAAATATATGGAATCAACATAAAAGTAAATGTGTGGATACACTTGAATTTAAATATGTGGAACTTCAGAAATTTAAATGTGTGGTAGGACAATAATTTGAATGTGTGGACAACAAAAAATTTAAATGTGTGGAAGTATATGATTTTTCTCTTTTCCTAAATTCTTTTTTTATCCTAGATTATATTTGCTCAAATCATGTTCTTAGGCTTCTTTGGGTTGTCAATCCAAGAGAAACAATGTTAAAAACAAACATCAAGCATTCATTATCAAAGAAGTAAAAAGAAGTAAATTAAGGAAACGAAGACACACACTTTTACTAGATATGAATGTTTTTACATAAAAATAGAGAATAAAGAAGAAAACATTACGTGATCTAGGATGAAAGATCCTCTTTTAGTAGAAGCTTCAAGTTGGAGAGAGCATTCTTAAATAGAGAAATTATGGAGAGAAAGATGTGGAGAGGGTGGAGGGAGAGAGCTAGAGAGAGGAGGCGTACTCTTTCATGAAGAATATGGGAGAGGAGTGCTCCATTTATACTTTTTCTAGCCGTAAAGTTTCCCTCTTTACTTGATTTGATAAAATCTTGAAAAATAATTTAAAAAATGGAAGAGAATGGGCTCCATACAATGGCTTGGGCGTGAGATCCCATTTCGGGATTCTTTTTCTTTTCTTTTTTTTTTTTGTTTTCTTTCTTTTTTTACTTGGCTTGGAATCCTTCTTGCATGCTTCTTTCCTTCTTTGTCTTTTGTTACCTTGCATTGAAATCTTTGGAGAGATAATTTAGAGATAAGAATCCTCTCTTAGAATCAAACTTGGCCCACATGAGGTGTAGAACTTCCCTTTTTATCTCTTTGCAATGTCAACTTTTATTTTTTGGCAAGTACTCCTTGTTGGCTCCAAACTTGATGAGATCTTCTAGATAATTCTCCCTTAATTTTTTCCATTATATTTTCAGCCAAGATCTGATCCAAAACATGTGTTAGACGGCCATGCTTGCTTGGAGATCTTTTTTATTTTTTTCAATTAAATCTTCTCATTTTTTAAAAAGAACTCTTATGCGGCTTTCCTTATCCATCTTTAATGACATATTCTTTAAATTCTCTTCAAAATTTCTTTAAAATGTGCAACAAATAAATAGACCCCATCTTGGATGTTTTACAAGTGTATCCTATACATATGCATATCTGTGTGGGACCATGAAACCAATTTTTACAATTTTCTTCTAATTTATTTTCTCTTTAATTCTTCTCTCTTTTCTTTGAAAATCATTTCTTTGCCTCAATTCTTTATAGATGAGACTTACATCATCAATTTCCTACAAAACAAATGTGAATTCATGTAAAAAGACAAATTTACCCCTAATAGCACAAATGCATAACTGTGGGCCCATCTTTTATGAAATGACAATAAAAATGCACACCATTTTTCATGATTTTGTATGAATGAAATAATGATGATTAAAATTCAATTTATTTCATGAGAAAAATTGTTTTCACAAAAATTTCCAAAAATAGATTTTCCAAAAAATGGCAGGTTTCATGAATTTATACAAAAAGTGTGATTTTTAAACAAATTGTATAAAGAAATACTAGAATGAATTTAAAATGCTTAAAACCACTAGATCACACTGAATGAGGCTCTTTTAACTCAATAAGTCCTTAAAATAAGTCAAAATGTGTATGAAAAATATGCATTTTTTAGGACTTATCATACCTTCCAACCAGCGTTTTGCTAGTCTCTAGCAACAAATGTGAAATAAAAATGTGAGGAATTCATCATGACCTATGCTAACGCAAAACTAACGCAATGCAACAAAAGTAAACATGAATACAACACCACTTTTGCTGGCACTTTCGACTGCATTTAGCGTATGTGGCAAGCCCTTAAACCCTTAGGTTTCCCCTAGTAGACGAGTTATGCCTCATGAGGGTTTACAATGAATATACCCACAAAATTCCTTTTTTCTTTTTTTTAAATAACAAAAATAAAGGAGAAAAGAGATTTCCCAAAAGAAAATTAACTCATATCGGATATTTTTGAAATTTGGAATAATTATACTTCAGACTTTTCAAAGTCTGGTCCACAATTCTGTTCTAAAAAACTTTCTCAAATTCAAATCAACTTGCATGCACGGTGAAAAATGTATACATCAAAAACCTATTTCGAATATTCCACGATAATGATGAAAAAATAGAATTTTTCTTCAAATAGTCTGATCCCCTGAAATTTTGCAAAAAGAAATTTCCTCTCAAAGTTACTAAGATAGCTATCACTTTACTATTTACTTTGATAGGCCTCTTTTTCTCTCTCTGTATTTTTTCAACGGATGGGTTCCCAAGTTCATATGATATAAGAAAAGTTAGAATCTAGAGAACAAATCTGGTCCTTATTCTTCCCCGCACATACTTCCTTTCAAACTCTTGCGGATAATCTTCACTCACTCACTTTTTCAAACGTAGAATTTTCAAGTTCATATGATATAGCAAACGTTGGTATCTAAGGAGCAAACTTAGTCCTTCTGCATTTCCATACATATCCCTTGAAAATTTCTATGGACTCTCGTTAGGCCATAATTCATTTTTTTTTCATTGTTTTGTGACTATGCAATGTTTAGGTCCACTAAGCTTTCTGATTAACCCTTGTAGTGAACGTTAGTTCAATGACTCTCAAACTAGATGGCTTTAGGGCACTAGGTATGAAAATACCCCTACGGCCTTACTAGCTCTAGTTAAAAAGGCTATGAACGCAAACTAGTCACAAACTGCTCATTATATGCTCTTTTTTTTTATTTTTTTAAATCAAGAGTAAACACTAGTTGGCAGTTCTCATTTTCTCTCGAATTAATTCATTTTGGTTCCAATATATACAATTCACCAACAATGAATTAGGAAACAAAAATATTCTACAAATTAAATTTCAAGTTCCCATCATATTTTTCTAGAAGAATTCCAAAAACAGCATTAACCCTTCCTATCCAAACTGTCAAAAAATGTATGCGTATGTATATATGAAAAGCAAGTTTTGGTAATATTTTATAGGTTTCCTCCTTTAGAAAATGCAAACTTTCTTTTTACTTTCTTCTAAAAGTATAAAACTTCCAAAAATCTATATATCTTCAAATCGCTTCAATTCTTTTGAAAACTTTCTTTGCTACAAAAAAATAAATAAGTACCAGCAAAAATTCAAAAAAATGCAAAAATTTTCCTTAAAAAATGACAAAATAACAAAAATTTTACCTAAAAGTGCCTATGAAGTCCTATGAAGTGCTTAAAATTAGACAAGTGTGCTTGTTCCCACCCCCCCAACCAATTATATGCATTGTCCTCGATGTATATGAATGGAATGTAAGACAATAAGAATAACATAAGAAAACAGAAATGTAAAGGAGGGTAAAAAGAAGAAGGCACCTGAAGATTTGTCTGAGCTGCTCCCTGTCCAAGGTTAGGCAAAAGAAAAATAGCAAAAGAAAAATCCATAATATACATAATATACACAGCAAAAGGCCTCTATTAGATCTAGGGCCAATTAATCCTTGTAGATAGGATCATCAAGAGAAATCTCTTGCTCTTCAGGTGGTGCGATTTCCAAGAATGGCTTTATCTTTGGCCATAACTTTAAACATCTGGCCATCCTTGGGGTCATAAATTCTCACAGTGCCTTATGGAAATACTTCATTCACAATGAAGGGTCCAGTCCAACGGGAGCTCAATTTACCAAGAAATAAATAAAGCCTAGAATTATAAAAAAGGACTTTCTACTCAAGGTAAAATGTCTTTTGCAAAATATTTTTACCGTGAAAGATCTTGGTCTGTTCTTTATAAATTCTCGAATTGGCATAGGCTTCCCGTCTCAACTCATCTAGTTCATTTAATTGCAATTTCCTCTTGGTCCCAGCCTTATCCATATCAAAGTTGAATTGTTTTATGCCCTAATAAGCTTTGTGTTCCAGCTCCACTGGAAGGTGGCATGTTTTCCCAAAATGAGCCGATATGGAGACATTTTGATTAGAGTTCTAAAAGCTTTCCAGTAAGCCCATAATGCATCTATTAACCTTACGGACCAATCTTTTCAATTGGGGCTAACCGTAGTCTCTAAAATTATTTTTATTTCTCGATTGGATACTTCCACTTGCCCACTAGTTTGTGGGTGATAAGGGTTGGCAATTTTATGGGTTATCCCATATTGTTTCATTAGGGCTTCAAATGCCCGATTACAAAAATGTGAACCCCATCACTAAGGATGGCTCATGGAGTACCAAAACAAATATAAATATTTTCTTTTAAAAACTTCAAGACTGTTTTTGCATCAGTTTACCGACAGGGAATAGCTTCGATCCATTTGGACACATAGTCTGCAGCCACTAAGATATAGAGATAACCAAAAATAGGAGGAAATGGACACATAAAATCAATGCCCCATACATCAAAAAGCTCCATAACCAGAATGGGGGTTAATGGCATCATATTCCTTTTTGAAATGCAACCCAATTTCTCGCAGCATTCATAGGCTTTGTAAACATCGTGGACATCTTTGCATAGTGTAGGCCAATAAAAACCACTTTAAAGAATTTTATGAATTGTCTTTTTGCTTGAAAAGTGCCCTCGCATGCCTCTGTGTAACAGAAAGGGTCAACACTATGTATTTCACGATCAGGTATACATCTTCTTATTATCTAGTTGGGGCAGCATTTGAAAAGATATGGATCATCAAAAAAATATATATTGAACTTGAGGAAAGAATGAATCTTTATCTTGCTTGTTCCAATGATCAGGAATATTGGCCGTACCAAGATAGTTTGCGATATCGGCATACCAAGGGGATTGAGATACAGCAAATAAATGTTCATCAAGGAAATTTTCTTGGATTAGTGTTGGGTCAGTGGTGTTAGAAGTGACCAACCTTGATAGATGATCTGCCACAACATTCTCTACTCCTTTCTTATCTTTGATTTCTAAGTTAAATTCTTGGAGTAGGAAGACCTAACGGATCAATCTAGGCTTAGCATCCTTCTTTGAAAGAAAGTACTTGAGTGCAGAATGATCAGTGAAAACCACTATCTTAGATCAAATTAAGTAGGATCTGAACTTTTCAAGTGCAAAGACCACTACCAACAATTCCTTTTTAGTGGTTGAATAGTTGATCTGTACACTATTCAAGCTCCTACTTGCAAATAAATCACGTAAGATTTCTTATCCTTACGCTAGCCCAACACAGCCCCAACCGCATATCGCTGACATCACACATGATCTCAAAGGGCAAAGACCAATCAGGAAGCTACATAATCGGTGCAAATGTCAGCATTTAATTTATCAAATGATTCTTAGCATGCCTCAATCCATTCAGATTTTGCCTCTTTGGGGAGCAAGTTACAGAGAGGTCTAAATATAGAACTGAAATCTTTAATAATCTTCTATAAAAACCTGCATGCCCTAAGAATGATCTAATATCTCTTATAGTTTTTGGTGTGGGTAGGTTGGTGATCAAATCTATTTTGGACTTGTCAAATTCTAATCCCCTTTCCGACACAATATGGCCAAGGACAAATCCCTAGCAAATCATGAAGTGGCACTTCTCCTAATTCAACACAAGGTTCTTTTCTTCGCATCTAGTAAGGACCATTTCTAGATTGCTCAAACAATCCTCAAATGTATTGCTGAACACAGTGAAATCATCCATGAAGACTTCAAGAATACGCTCCACCATACCACTAAAGATGCTCAACATATAACACTGAAAGGTGGCTGAAGCATTACATAACTCAAAAGGCATTTGTTGATAAGTGAAAGTATCAAAAAGGCATGTGAATGTGGTCTTTTCTTAGTCTTCTAGGGCAATTTCAATCTAGTTATACCCAAAATATCCATCAAGAAAAACAATCTGAAGAGTGGCCGGCTACCCTTTCCAAAATTTGATCCATGAAGGGTAAGGAGAAATGATCTTTTTGTATGTATGTATTTATTTTTCTATAGACACTGCATACTTTCCATCCCGTGGGGTACTCGGGTTGCGATCATCTTGTCCTGGGCATTTTTTACTACAGTAACATCAGCTTTCTTTGGAACAACTTAGGTAGGGCTGACCCACTGGCTATCCAAAATTGGATAAATTATACCTACGTCCAGAAGTTTAAGTACCTCAACCCTAACCACTTCCTGCATGGTAGGATTGAGCCAGTATTACATAGTTTAGCATCATCTTCAAGGTAGATGTGATGTGTACACACTAAAAGAGCAATTCCCTTAATATCAGCCACAATCCAAGCTATTGCTCCCTTGTGCATTTTGAGCATTTTCAACAGTTGGACCTCTTGGTCTTCAGTAAGTAGCAAAGAAATAACCACAGGATATATTTCATTGTCCTCAAGGTAAGCATATCACAAGTTTGATGGGAGGGGCTTCAACTTAGGTTGGGGTGGCTTCACTTGAGATGGAAAAGTTGGCATACCAGTTGGTACAAGCTCCTCAAAATGGGTTTACCATACTACATGAGCATTTTCAACAGTATCATCTTTCCATTCCTCAAGAGAGTCCATGTCCTCTTTGGCCTCAAACATCAACATAATGTGGGAGTTAATACACTCCTCAAGATCATCCTCAACCGATGTACTAATCAAGTCTGCATCATAATGGTCGGTCTCGTAATCTCTCGGTTGTTTTCACATTTGAAAGATATCGAGGTCTAAGGTCATGTTCCCAAAAGAAAGTTTGAACTTTCCACTTCGACAGTTGATAAGTGCATTGGAAGTGACTAAGAATGGTATTCCTAAAATGAAAAATATTTCACCACTTTCATTCCATACTGGTTCTTTATCCAGCACATAAAAATCTACTAAGAAGAAAAAACGCTCAATTTGCACCAAAACATCCTTTATTAAACCTCTTGGTTTCTTAACAGATCGATCAGTGAGTTAAATAGTAGTTTTGGTTGGTTGCAACTCGCCAAGCCCGAATTGTAGATAAACCGAGTAAGGTAATAAGTTCATACTTGCTCCCAAATCTAGTAATGCTTGACCTATCTGGTGATATCCAATGATACATGGAATAATGGGACATCTTGGATCCTTATATTTAGGAGGAGTTGTTTGAGTCAGGTATGCACTTATCTATTCAGTGAGGAATGATTTCTTGGGAACATAAACCCTACGCTTAGTAGTGCAAAGTTCTTTTAAAAATTTAGAGTAGGTGGGGACCTGTTTAATGGCATCCAATAAAGGGATATTGATTCTGACCTTTTTCAAAACCTCCAAAATTTCTTGATTCGGGATTTTTTATTTGGGATGGGGCAATCTCAAAGGAAAAGGGGCAACCAATTAAGGAATAATGGGGTCTAGCTTCTTTTCAATTTCAACAGTAGTCTTTGCATTAGAGCTATCTTTTTCTTCAATCTTCTTATTCAAATCCGAGGAGACATGTTGTTTATCTTTTTCCGGTTTCTCTCGAAGTTCTTTGCCACTACGTAGAGTGATAGCCTAAACATGCTCCTAATAGTTTGGGTTAACTATGTTGTTCACTTCAAACTGGCCTTTTGGGCTTGGGAGAGGTTGAGCTGGAAAGGTTTCTTTCCTTTCAACTTGAAGGCTACATTTGATTTGTTTAACAAAAGCTTCTAACTTTTGGATAGCCTGTTGATTCTCTTGAATAACCTGCTGGTTATTCTAAATATTTTGTTGATTATTTTGCACGTTTTGCATAAATTGTTGTTGAGATTGTACTAACATACTGAGTAATTCCTCTAGTAACTCATTTTGAGTTTGTGGTGCATAAGATGTATTATGCTGTAGTGGCATGTATGTCCCAAAATTTGATGGTCGTCGGGGATTATACTTAGGCATAGCATTAGGTCCATTTCTCCAGCTAAAATTAGGGTGGTTCTGCCATGAAGGATTGTATGTGTTCCTCATGGTATTTGTATTGAACGGCTTTTGGTAAGAATTTAAGATGTTAGCTTTTTCTTGAATTGTTTCCTGTTATGCAGGTCTAATTGGATAGTCTGCTGACATGTGATTTTCAGAAGCACAAATACCACAAACCATGATTGTATCCTTGTTCTTTCTAAGTTTCAGGTTTCTATTTCTCTTGTAAGTGCAGCAAGCTTGGCTTGGATTTCAGTTTGTTGTTCAATTGATATATTCCTCCTCCTTTAGACAGATTCAATCACATGGATTGATCTGCCGCATCAAATGAGGCCCATTTTTGTCCATTTTCAGCCATTAATTCTAGAAATTCCCACACTTTATCTATTTACTTTTGATCAAATTAACCATTGCACATCATCTTAATAAATTGACGGGCATCAGGAGTTAAACCTTGAATAAAAATTTCAATCAGGCGATATGTTTCATATTCGTGATGAGGACATGCAAGGATCAATTTATTAAATCTTTCCTAACACTTATAATAGGGTTCCTTGAGATTTTGTCTCAACATGATGATCTCCCTTTTTAAAGTGTTGATCTTATGTTGTGGGAAGAATTTTTTCAAATATTCAGTCTCTAGGCTTTTCCAAGTATTAATTGAACTTGGTCTAAGAGAGTGAGCCAATTCTTTGCTTTATCTTTCAAAGAAAATGGAAATAATCAAAGTTTGATTACATTCGGCACTACATTCTATAACTGAAGTGTTGAACATACTTCATCAAATTCCTTTAAATGCAAGTATGCACTTTCAAAGTCAAGCCCATAAAACTTAGGTAAAAGTTGGATCATGCCTGGTTTGATTTCGAATTGTCCCATAATTAGGGGCATCACCATACATGATGGTGTGGTTTGTCGAGCAAGGTTCAAATAATCACGTAAAGTCCTTGTGTGGCTAGTTAACCTCAACACCATTGTGGTCCCCATTACTATTCCCATTCTTGAATTAGGCATCATTGTTACTAGACCCACTTGCCATTGGAGAAAATCTCAAAGGACTTGAGGGTCTAGGAGATTCTTTCCTTTCTAATCTATGTGCTAATCCTCTTTGCCAAATTGGCTAAGAGGGCTTGTCCTTTCTTTTGGAATTTTGAATTTTTTTATTTTCTTTAAATAAAAAATGAGAAAATAAACCTAAAATCTAAATAACTCCCTAAGGTCGAAAAGTTTCCTTGAGTTCTCCAATCATATCCTATGAAACAAACTCAGCCAGGTTAGCCACTAGAAAGTGGTAGAGCCACAGATAGACCTATTTGAATGACCAGTGTCCTAAACAGACAAGTTGTCGCGTGCGACAGGGGCAATGTAAGGTCCCGACCCGACTTAATTATAATATATACTAATTAAGCTTGATTTTCCTATTAATATGTATAGTTAGTGGGTTTCAGTTGGATAGGTAGTTGGGTTCGAACTGTACTTAGGTAGTCAAGGACCATTTTGTAATTAATCTTGCATCATATAGAAATCTCATCAGTTGCATCATGTGCATTTCATCTTGTGAGCCAACTTTCATGTTGGGCTTAATTTGATTCGGACTCGTCTTGGTCCAATTGAAGCCATATGACCTAAATTGTAAATATTCCAAAAACTGAGACTTGCATGCAAAAACCACAAGAAATTTGGTTTATAAGAGAACCAACGTCTCTTCCTCCCTCTGTTTTCTTCCGTACTCATCTAAGCCACTTCTCTTTTCACTTCTCTTCATCTCCATTTCATGTTAGAGCTGGAAACAAGGATTTGGAGCTTGCATGCAAGGGCAATAGCATGCATCTAACCTCTTCTTTTCCCTTTGGGCATCTCCTTCTTAGAAATCACAATCTTCTACAAGCTATAGCTCATTAAGGTGAAGAATTTACTCCCATTTCACTTCCTTGTGTTTGCTAGAGTCAAGAAGACTCAATTACATGACATGCATTCATTTTTACACCTTACTCATCAATTGCATGTCTTTTATGTAGAGAACCCACCTTCCATTGGGAATTTTCCCTAATTACACACCAAGGAGGAGTTGAGTAGGGTCAAGCACTGTGTTAAGGCAAGTATTAGAGTATGTATGGTACTGCATGTATGTTTAAACTGATTGATTCTTAGATTGATCATTCAAAGTTCAACTTACAGCTCATTTCCTCTTAAATAAGCACACATAGAAATTGAATTAGGTGGTAATGAGTATAACTGGGCAATAGTAATGCTATTGAACAATTTAAGATCTATTATGGAGTTTAGAAGCATATAGAACTCATTGGAACCCAAATGATAAAGTTTTTCACTTGAACCTGAGCTGCAGAATCAGTTTCAGAAATTCTGAAGCTTACGGCGAAGCCCATGGCTAAGCCGTAAGTCTCTACGGTCCAGAATTCAGAGAGCCAAATTACACTACGGCTGACACTCGGCTAAGCCGTGGAATGAACTACGGCTAAGCCGTAACCTCCCCGTGACCAAGCCGTAGGCTATTCTACGGTGAACCTTCCAGAGAGCCCCAAACTCAGAACTTATCTACGGCTCACACACGGCTACGCCGTGAACTCTGCTACGGCCATGCCGTACCCAGGCTGTAACCCTAGCCGTAGGCTTAGCACGGCTACGCCGTAGGTCAATATACGGCCAAGCCGTAAATGCGTACTAAATTAAAAGGGAAACCTGACCCACTCGGCTAAGCTGTAGCCTTGTAAACGGCTAAGCCGTAAGAACCCAGTGAATGTAGGATGTGAGGAACCTTCAATGACCTTGTAGGGCTCTAGATATGGCACCTATTTCCTAACCAAATTAGCCCAATGGTGATCAAATGAAAGGTGGACAAATGCAGAGCTATCACTCATCCCCTTCGATTTTCCGGACGAATTCCCGATGTCACGTCATGGGTGTTGGCATAAGAAGAAGTGTCCTTTGTATACACAATGTAACACCAAGATTGGTAACACAATGACACCGGACATTTTATGAATACATCATGTTGAATGCCCTCGGGATCACGGATTATCTAGTATAGGGTTGGCTAGTAATTATCTTTGATGCCTATGCAATCTAAATGCATCCATATTGTTAAGAAACCATGCCGTCAACATATGTAACTCAATTAAGTATGCATGAATTGATTATCAGATATGAATAAATGAATGCATGTAATCTTAAGACCGAACTCCTAGTATGTATGATATGATAAGTATAACCAAGATGCATAAAAAATATGAATTTGAGTTGGTCTTGGTACGTTAAGTCGGCACCACTTAACTACGCCCTTATTAGGTTCGACGGGACCAGTTTGGGTATGATATGATATGTCGCTGCTGCAGTAGTCCTTAGAGGAGTTGTCGGCGCTTCTCAATAAGCTAGGTTGATCCCCTAGAATACGCATGCTCCCTCTAGATGATATGCTCTCTCTTGGGAGAATACGGCCACGTGATTGCCAATAAGTTTGTATGATATTCTGTTTATGATCCGTTACTCATGCTTTCTTTTGCACGACATGCCTAGTGTACGATTTTTGCCTTCTTTTAATCAATATATACTCTTACTTCATTTGATACAGCCTAATGGTCTTATGTACGTTTATATAATTGCTTAATCATCATGTTAACAGTGCTACCCTTGGTGTTACAGGTACTAAACCTCGGGGACTAGATGAGGGCAATGTAGATGATGCCTTCTGTTAGTCATCGTACGAAGAGCGACAACGGGATACTTGCTGAGTGTTTAAGTCTGGATAGGCCTGTTTACACATTAAGATTTTGTTCATGCTTAACTAATGGTTATCATGTAAATGGAGAAATGGTTAAGTACAGACTTATTTATGGATGTTTATGATTCTGTTGTTAATGCTTGTGATCATTCCAAATGTATTACACAGGCTTCCGCTTACTATTGAATGTAAATTACATGTCGAAGAACTTCTCTACACGTTCCTGTGCAATCTCCCTTGTAGTGATTTGTGTGTGTACGTTTACATGAATAAATTACTACGGGATTACGTATGCACACCCCGTGGGGCCATCCTAACCCCAATTCCCGGGATCGGGGCGTGACATACGTATGTAATGGTATCAGAGCGTGGATCTTGGAAAATATGCAATCAAGGACTGGTGTTGTGTGGCATAAATAAGTCTGGAATAAAAGATTTAGAAACTTAGGAAACGTGGTGAGGATACGATAGGTGCGTTGGGATCCGGGTTGTATAGGATGCATATGATGTTTTAAGTCTTCTAACACCTTGCCTTGAAATAATGATAGTTTCTTACAGATAATGGCCCCAACTCCGAGAGTTAAGAATACTCGTCACGGTTCCTCGAGCAACACTGAGAATGATGACTTAGAGGACATTCCAGTTGAGAACTTGGATCACATGCCTCTACATTCTTCGACTGCGGATAACTCATCCCTTTTGATGATGCAAAGTATGTTAGTTATGATGATGGAACAAGTAACAGAGATTGGTGAGAATCAAGCTATAATGCAAAGGTAGATAGCGACGATAATGGAAAGACAAACTCAACTGCAACGGAATTTGGCAATAGTAGAGGATAGTTTGCAAGATGTTTTAAAGAAGAAATCCGAGAGGGACACATCACCCTCTGAAGAGCACCCTGGGCAGCGGAAGAAAAAGAAGACCAAGGCTCATAGTTCCAGAAAACCAATGTGTGATCTATGTGGTAAGGGCCATGAGACGAATAGATGCTGGAGAAAGACTGGAGCATATTTTGGTTGTGGTTCGATAGAGCATCAACTGGCAAAATGCTCAAGGAATAAAAACACCAGTGAAGCCCTAGTATGCCAGAAGCAGCAATCAGTCAAGTAACCTCATTAGAATCAAGTGATAGGCAGCGTCAGCAAAGGTGATCTTTACTTACTACCTTCATTCTCTGTTGATCTTTTACTTATAGATTTTATAAGCACCTGTTGTATATGAGTTTTTAAGTGAGATTCCAAAAAATTTTTTCCCTTAGTGACTCCATGAAGATGTTTGGTATTATTTGTTGAGATATAGTTGACACCTTCAGAAGTATAATAATCAAGGCAATTAAATTGGTGGTTATTGAGTGTAAGTGGTTACTGCCTTATATTGTTGAGCTGTTTCATTAAGTTCAAGGCACAAGATAAGGTCCAAATGAATTGATTGAGGATAGGTTATTCCAACTTTAGGCTCGAAGATCAACTCTTAAGATCAAATTGGATGTTAGGAATTCTTGATGGATTATTGGATTTATCAATGTTTCGAATGTATTTGTGAGATAAGGAATAGAATTCTTATTCGTACATAGCTCAGTTATCGATTACAGTTATCATTCATATCTAGATGTGTTCCAATTGTTAGTGTTCGCGATAATCCTTTTTGGATTTTTCTTTATCCCTTGAGGATTGACTAACTTTTACTAATGTCTAGATGTAACTTCTGGTTGACCAAGTTGTGGCCTTAAGTCATATCATATCTTAAGTTGAATGAAAAATGATCTAGAACATTTGAGATTATTATCAGTTACCAAAGTTCGAGGTCAGTTACCTAGATTCCACTCCTTGCGGTCTTACAAGATGTTATCATAGAATTGTGAGATAATTCCGGAATCGTAGTTTCGTTTGTTAATTGAGAGGAATAATTCTTTGTGTGAATAGATTCTTGGCTATTTGTTTGGTGGTCAATTCACTTGATAATATTCTGATGTATTAAAATCATTTACAGAAACGTTGGGTATAAGAGGAATTCTATTCAAGCATGAGGATTTCATTTCACTCGTGGAACATCCAAAAGATATTTAAACCTAAAGGCCTGTTTTGTGAAATAAGTCGGATGACTATTGATCATTAGTGATTCAATAGAGATCTTAGATCGTATGGTGATTAAGTTACTATTACCTAGGTAAGATTAATGTCTGCTTGGGTTAAAAGGTTGCCTTTCTGTCGTGACTAATGTTTTTCATTGGTTAGTGGCGAGTGTTAGTTTCAACACAAGAGTACCTGCCAAAGTTAGATGTCTAATCAGACCTTCCATCCAAATTTCTAAAGGAATGAAGTGGGCGTGTTCGTAATTGAAAAGAAGTGGATCTATAGGGTTCTTTAAGTTCTCAATTATCATTAATGAAGCGGAGTCGGCACATGAAATCCAAGAGTTGAAGAATGTCATTCCAAGCTAAGAAAATTCACCGACAATTGTAGAACGTCCTCGAATTTCAGATTGATGTTAGAGTAGCATCGAAGGTTCGTAAGGGAGGAAATCTATCTTGAGAAAAAATTCGTAGGGATTCTTGATGTCTTTTGTTTGACGAGGCTTCGTGAGATGATTCTAGACCCGTTTCATGTCCTTGAATATGGGGAGACCAAGTGGAACCAGATGCAACGCACGTGGAGCAACTTCTTAGTACCATCCCTGCAATAATTAGATTTGGTAAGTATTCCTGGGTTGTTTTAGTATTCGATTTTATTAGTTTATTTCATTCAGAGGACCGATGATCTTAAGTAGGGTGAGATGTAAGGTCCCGACCCGACTTAATTATAATTTATACTAATTAAGCTTGATTTTTCTATTAATATGTATAATTAGTGGGTTTCAGTTGGATAGGTAGTTGGGTTCGAGCTTTACTTAGGTAGTCAAGGACCTTTTTGTAATTAATCTTGCATCATATAGACATCTCATCAGTTGCATCATGTGCATTTCATCTTGTGGGCCAACTTTCATGTTGGGCTTAACTTGATTCGGACTCGTCTTGGCCCAATTGAGGCCATATGACCTAAATTGAAAATATTCCAAAAACTAGGACTTGCATGCAAAAGCCACAGGAAATTTGGTTTATAAGAGAATCAACGTCTCTTCCTCCCTCTGTTTTCTTCTGTACTCATCGAAGCCACTTCTCTCTTCACTCTCTTCATCTCCACTTCATGTTAGAGCTAGAAACAAGGATTTGGGGCTTGCATGCAAGGGCAATAGCATGCATCTAACCTCTTCTTTTCCCTTTGGGCATCTCCTTCTTAGAAATCACAATCTTCTACAAGCTATAGCTCATTAAGGTGAAGAATTTACTCCCATTTCACTTCCTTGTGTTTGCTAGAGTCAAGAAGACTCAATTACATGACATGCATGCATTTTTACACCTTACTCATCAATTGCATGTCTTTTATGTAGAGAACCCACCTTCCATTGGGCATTTTCCCTAATTACACACCAAGGAGGAGTTGAGTAGGGTTAAGCACTGTGTTAAGGCAAGTATTAGAGTATGTATGGTACTGCATGTATGTTTAAACTGATTGATTCTTAGATTGATCATTCAAAGTTCAACTTACAGCTCATTTCCTCTTAAATAAGCACACATAGATATGGAATTAGGTGATAATGAGTATAATTGGGCAATAGTAATGCTATTGAACAATTTAAGATCTATTATGGAGTTTAGAAGCATGTAGAACTCATTGGAACCCAAATGATAAAGTTCTGCACTTGAACCCGAGCTGCAGAATCAGTTTCAGAAATTCTGAAGCTTACGGTGAAGCCCATGGCTAAGCCATAAGTCTCTACGGTCCAGAATCCAGAGAGCCAAATTACACTACGGCTGACACTCGGCTAAGCCGTGGAATGAACTACGGCTAAGCCGTAACCTCCCCGTGACCAAGCCGTAGGCTATTCTACGGTGAACCTTCCAGAGAGCCCCAAACTCAGAACTTATCTACAACTCACACACGGCTACGCCGTGAACTCTGCTATGGCCATGCCGTACCCAGGCCGTAACCCTAGCCGTAGGCTTAGCACGGCTAAGCCGTAGGTCAATATACGGCCAAGCCGTAAATGCGTACTAAATTAAAAGGGAAACCTGACCCACTCGGCTAAGCCGTAGCCTTGTAAACGGCTAAGCCGTAAGAACCCAGTGAATGTAGGATGTGAGGAACCTTCAATGACCTTGTAGGGCTCTAGATATGGCTCCTATTTCCTAACCAAATTAGCCCAATGGTGATCAAATGAAAGGTGGACAAATGCAGAGCTATCACTCATCCCCTTCGATTTTCCGGACGAATTCCCGATGTCACGTCATGGGTGTTGGTATAAGAAGAGGTGTCCTTTGTACACACAATGTAACACCATGATTGGTAACACAATGACACCGGACGTTTTATGAATACATCGTGTTGAATGCCCTCGGGATCACGGATTATCTAGCATAGGGTTGGCTAGTAATTATCTTTGATGCCTATGCAATCTAAATGCATCCATATTGTTAAGAAGCCATGCCCTCAACATATGTAACTCAATTAAGTATGCATGAATTAATTATCAGATATGAATGAATGAATGAATGTAATCTCAAGACCGAACTCCTAGTATGTATGATATGACAAGTATAACCAAGATGCATAAAAGATATGAATTTGAGTCGGTCTTGGTACATTAAGTCGGCACCACTTAACTACGCACTTATTAGGTTCGACGGGACCAGTTTGGGTATGATACGATATGTCTCTGCTGCAGTAGTCCTTAGAGGAGTTGTCGGCGCTTCTCAATAAGCTAGGCTGATCCCCTAGAATACGCATGCTCCCTCTAGATGATATGCTCTCTCTTGGGAGAATACGGCCACGTGGTTGCCAATAAGTTTGTATGATATTCTATTTATGATTCGTTACTCATGCTTACTCATGCGCGATATGCCTAGTGTACAATTTTTGCCTTCTTTTAATCAATATATACTCTTACTTCATTTGATACGACCTGATGGTCTTATGTACCACTATATACTTGCTTAACCGTCGTGTTAACAGTGCTACCCTTGGTGTTACAGGTACTAAACCTCGGGGACTAGATGAGGGTAATGCAGATGACGCCTTCTGTTAGTCATCGTACGAAGAGCGACAACGGGATACTTGCTGAGTGTTTAAATCTGGATAGGCATGTTTACACATTAAGATTTTGTTCATGCTTAACTAATGGTTATCATGTAAATGGAGAAATGGTGACTTATTTATGGATGTTTATGATTCTGTTGTTAATGCTTGTGATCATTCCAAATGTATTACACAGGCTTCCGCTTACTATTGAATGTAAATTACGTATCGGAGAACTTCTCTACACGTTCCTGTGCAATCTCCCTTGTAGTGATTTGTGTGTGTACGTTTACATGCACAGATTACTATGGGATTACGTATGCACACCCCGTGGGGTCATCCTAACCCCAATTCCCGGGATCGGGGCGTGACAGGCAAAGGCTTTCGTGGACATCAAGAAGATTAAGGACAGCAATTAGATCACTTTTGGTATACTTTCTTCCCAAAAGAAATTAAGAAAAGTTGAAAAACAATAACTTTTTCCAATTTTAGAAACTTTCTAAAAATAGTAGTGATGTGAACTTTCTAACAATCCATGCACTTCCTTATTCCATTTGAGGGCAGTTCATCATTCCATGCGTGTCCTCCTATTTCTAGAAAGATGCCAAAATTAGACCACACCACAAACCAATGTAAATAAGGAAAGTTAAAAAAGTTACCTTAAATGGAGCTCCCTAGCAACGGCGCCAAAAACTTGTTCGCCAACTCCAAGTGCAGAGCTATGACGTAGTCAAACACTAGTAAGACCAGGTTGATCCACAGGGAGCTATGCTTAAAATACGTTTTCAACTTGCTACCTGCTTAATTCCAAATCTAAAGCTGTCTTAATTAAAAATCTAACAAATATATACATTCCAAAATATTATACAATTACAATAATAATTCCTAAATTAAAAATCCTAATTCTAAAACTTCCTAAAGATAAAAACTAAAATCTCTACAAAAGAAAACACACATTAGAACTTTTAATAAAACAAAACTAAAATTAGAAACTTCCTAAACTAAACAAAGTTAGAAATTAATTAAACAAAAGTTAAAAACTTTCCAAAGTTACAATTTCCAAAACTAGAAAACTTTCTAATTTAAAATCTTCAATTAAAACAAGTTTAGAAAGATCTTTTAATTCTGGAAATTATCTAAAATATTAAAATACATAAAACTAGAAACAAATTTAAAATTAGAAAGTGAGTAAAGTTAGTAATGCAATGCATGCGAAAAGATAATTTTACCCCTAATATTACAAATGCATGACTATGGGCCCATCTCTCACAAAATGATAATAAAAATACACACCATTTTTCATGATTTTATATGAATGAACTAATGATGATTAAAATTCAATTTATTTTATGAGAAAAATTATTTTCACAAAACTTTCTAAAAATATATTTTCCAAAAATGGTAGGTTTCATGAATTTATGCAAAAAGTGTGATTTTTAAACAAATTGTACAAAGTAATACTAGAATGAATTTAAAATGCTTGAAACCACTAGATCACACTAAATGAGCCTCTTTTAAATCAATAAGACCTTAAAATGGGTCAAAATGTGTATGAAAAATATGCATTTTTTAGGATTTATCAACTAGTTGGCATCCACGCAGCTATATTCTCCCTAAAGAGAACATATCATCTGGAGAGAGCGTATAAAATACATAAAAGAAATTTTAGTAGGGGATCAGTTTAGCTTCCTAAGGAGAGCCAACAACTCCTCTATAAACTATTGCAGTAGGAACATAAGGAATACTTGAATTGGTTCCATCGAACTTAATATGGGTACAAGCTAAGTGGTGCTAACTCAACATATCAAAACCATCTCAAATTCTTATCTTTCATACTTATGATCAATCGTAGCGATCATCTCATATTTATACATATTCATTCTTACTTATCATCATATCATACATAAAGGGAGTATCGATCTTGAGATCATATTCAATCATCAAAATTGGAATTAAATAAAGTGATTGATAATCAGACAATGCACACTTAAATGAGCTAATAGAGCTCGAACCCTCTCAACCTTACTTACACCCATTTCGGCTCACAGGGGCACAATTAATAGAAGTGTAGGCCCGATTTCACCTCAAGGTTCGCCAGGAAGAATGGGCACATGATTTAATCATATTGAGGGCAAAGTTGCTTAACAAAATGAATGCATTTAGATTGAGTAAGTATCAAGGATGTTTACTAGCCAACCCTATGATGGATAATCCATGATTCCAAGGACATTCAATACGATGTATTCTTAAAACGTATAGTGTAAGTGTATTACCAAATCTTGGCATTACATTGTGTATGCAAAGGACACCTCTTCTTATGCTAACACCCATGACGTGTCATCAAAAAGTCATTTGAAAAATTGAAGGGAATGAGTGACAGGTCTTCACTTTTCAACCTTATCATTAATCACCATTAGGCTAATTTAGTTAGGATAAAGGTGCCGTATCTAAAGCCCTACAAAGTCTCGAAAACTCCTAATTTCCTAAGTTCATTGGGTTCTTACTGCTTAGCCATGCATATGTTACGACTTAGCTTAGTGGCATAACTATTCCTCTTAATTTCAAATGCATTTACGGTATATCCGTATTTTGGCCTACAGCTTAGCCATAGCACAACTTACGGCTTGGTCGTGGATTAGCCGTAAAGTAAATAAGATTTTGGAGTTCTCTGAAAGGCTCGTCGTAAAATGGCTTATGGGTTGTTTACGGGAGGGTTACGGCTTAGCCGTGGTTCATTTTACAACTTAGCCGTGAGTTAGCCGTAGCTCAAATGCAGCGATTTGGCTCTTTGGATTTTGAGCCATAAAACATTTATGGCTTAGTCATAGGCTTCACTGTAAGCTTCAGAATTCTTAGAAACAGTTTCTGAAGTACAAGCTCATGTATCGAACTCTACAAATTGGGTTCCAATGAGGTTTTTTTTGCTCCAAATTATCATCTTAGGTCTTACATGCCCCCATACCATTAATATTACATAGTTATACTCATTATGACCTAATCCAACATATATGTGTACTTAATCAAAGGTAGATGAGCTGTAAATTTGCATTTAGAGTAATCACATCAAGAAACAACAAAGTTAGACATGCATGTAGTAATATATACTCTTATACTTGCCTTGTATCAATGCTTCACCTAAAACTAGCCTCTTTTTTCGTTTGATAGTGGAGAAAGCCTCAATGAAGCAAATCCTATTACATGCAAAGACATGAAAATGGTGAATCAAGTGTAAGATGCATGCATGTTGCTCATTTGAGTCTCCTTAACTCTTTTGAACTCAAAGAAATGGAATAAGAGTTGTCACTTACCTTAGAGAGCTGTAGATTAGGAGAAGGAAGATGATTTTGGTGGCTTCAATGAAGGAGATGCACAAGAGGATAAAGAAAGGGGCGGATGGAAGTAGTAGGAGCACATACAAAGCTCCAAGATCCAGTTTCCAACCCAAGTTCGAAGAGGAGATGGGAGAAGAGTGAAAAGAAGATAAGACTCCAGCAAGAAAAAAGAATGATGCAATAAAAGGAATGATGGTTGCTTCCCTTTTTAAACTCAATTTCTGGGGTTTGCATGCAAGTGCACATGTTTTAGGAAATTATAGTTTAAGGCAATTGAGCTTCAATTGGGTTAAGATGGTTTCAAATTGAGCCAGGCTAAACATGAATGTTGACCCACAGGATGAAATTCACATAATGCAATTAATACGGTGCCAAAATGATGCAACAATGTAACTCTAAATTACAAGAAGGTCCTCAAATATCTAAGTAAAGTTTAAACATAACTACCCACCAAACTGAGACCTACTAAGAATTAAGAATAAGATGAATTAAGACTAAAATACATATATTAATAGGAAATCAAGTTTAATTAATATAAATTATAATTAAATCAGGTCGGGACCTTACAACAGCTAAATGAATGAATTTAGCATGAATGAATGTGGCATGAACTCTTCTTTATTTTGTTTTAAGATTCTTGAGTTATCTTGATTTTGATGTCGAATAATCCTCTGGGAAGCACTATAAGTCATGATGCTTACCAATACTTAGGCCACTGTTCAAGCGTGTTCACATCATTGGTAACTGTTTGGGCCTACTCCTTCCTTATATATATATATATATATATATTAGATTGTAGTTTGATATTCTTGGTGTAAAGACACTATTGGATGTAGGGGTACTTGAGAGTAGCACATGGGGCTTTAAACTTCCAAAGATTCTTAGAGAGAAACCCTCTTTTCATAAACTTGAAGTGACCAAGCTTTGCCTGGGGAATGTAGAACCTTAGTGGCACATTAGGTTTCATTGCATCACTGTCAGACTAAGTGAGAGCACACCCATCTGTTTTGCTTAAACATTGACACGACCTAAGCACACACCTAGCTTTTGTGGACTTTGGGAAGTGTAGGGGGTTTGAGAAGTAACAATTTGCTTGATTCTTAGCATAGTGTAAGGAATAAGTTGAGTCACGACAACTTCTATGGGGATTACAGAGGATTGGTTTGTAGTGGTTTGTACAGTCACTAGCATGATGTAAACATAAACTTGACCATCATGGCTTCTGTAGAGATTCTTTTATGGTCATCAGGTTGAGAAGCCATATGGTGCACTTCTTTTCGCTTTAGATGAGAAAGTTATTCCGCTTAAATCTCAATAAATATGAGAAGTATAAATCATCTGGATATGAGCGGCCAGTTAAAGAAACTGATGAAGATAGGGTGAACCTCCGGTTGAGTGGTCACATATAGCTTTGAATGAGCCTTTTACATTGTCTTTCTTAACTACAACTTCCAAGGCTAATTCACCTTTCCTTGTATTTTCCGATTCCGACTCAAGGTTTAATCTCCGAGTCAATTTGGGTGATGCCAACCGTCTTTGTGGGAAGCTAACAAACACAATATCACCTTCCGATAAATGATGACAGTTGATGATCTTGTTTTGAAATTAACTTTGCATAGCAATATTTCCTTCATTAGCTCAATATGCACTGCGAATAATGCACTTTCAAATTTCTACAAGAATGTCTAATTGTCCCATCATAGCAAATCATTACATAGGACTTTTGTTTATCGAGATTTTTTAGAGATGCCATCTCGGGAATGTAGAGATGCTTTGGCTAGCTTTAAATTTGAGTGTGGAGAGTAAAACAGTGTCCAATAGTTGCAAATAAGTCTAATAAAACCACGAAAAGTGACCAAATGTGGTTGCCAGTCAACCGATAGCATTTACTTTTATCTTCAGTGCTTTAAAGTTAATATTGCTCTTTGTTGAAAACATGCTATATACCTTCACACGTTGCACTTTCATACATGTTGAGCTTGTTTATGCTTTGTGTTGTATATAGCTACTATTATGCTTTGCTTGTGTTGTGCATACATTTTTTGCATTGGATACTGCAACTTTCTTGCATGAACATAAATCAAATTGCCCCCTTAAAGGTCTTAAGGTGCTCGAACAGTTATTTGAATTGGGAGCCTCAATTTTGGAATTGAAGTGTGCCTTAATGCCAATTCTTGGTCTTAGAACTGGGTATTATTTTCTCCTTTTAGCCTTTTGTTAAGGGGAGATGCTACTAAAATTTCAGTAGAATTCCATGCCTTAGTCATTTTTGCTATAACTGATATTTTCCTTTATTTTTGCTATTACTGGTGTTTTCCTCTCTCTCTCTCTCTCTCTCTCTCTCTCTCTCTCTTTTCAAACAGAAAAAGCAAAGCACCTGTGACCTTAACTTTTGGGGCAGCAAAGAGCCGTTCAAAGGACAAAACAATAAGTAATCTTGATCCACAAGATCCGAATGAAGTATTTGCCTCTACTTTGGAAAACCAGAGAAATAAGGCTCTAGCAATGAGGAACTGGTACACATATTGATGTTTGGCCAATAACACCGCTTGGGAGAATAATGACAAAGTGAGCTTTGAAAAGCCGCACTAAATATTTGGAGATGCTACAACGGAGACTATGAAATAACCTGCTAAAAGAGTACAGTACCGTTATGTAGATACGGTGGGAGTTTCTTATGAAGTGACCACTGTGCGATTCGTCAAGAGATATCCAAGAATAATGACAGCAACCCTATCTATTCCAAGAATAATGACAGCAACCCTATCTATTCTAGCAAGGAATGATCAATTTCCATGGATAAAGCATCATACCCACTTCTAGACTAGTAAATTCATGTGCCAACATCCATATTATTTCACAGAGATTCCCAGGTCTGAGATAGAGACCATAGAATTATGTACCCTAAACCTTGCAATGGGTACCATGATCTCGGAGCTGAGAACAGTTGGGCTTGGTATCCACAATAAAGATGGGAGTGTCTAGATTGACGAAAGACACTAGTCTCGTGGATGGTTTAATTGCATTGGGGACTAGCAAAACTGGACAACTTTGATCAAACATCATTATGAAGAGGATTTAAGAGCAGTAGGAATCTTTGAAGCTGTAAACGTCACTACACAGAAAGTGCCTTACGAAAACAATAATATATGCAAAGCTATCCTTGAATTGTTTTATCTGACAACCAGCACTTTTATTACTCCGAACATGGAGTTAGGGTTTTCTTCGTGGGAAGTGAAGAAAATCTTTGGTTTAGCACTATATGGCAAGTTTTATGATGAAACCATTCTAGCCAATGAAGAATTGGTTACTATGGATGATGAGTTTCAAACTACATAGTATCTCCTCTTTGCTCATGAAGATTCGATCCAAACAACCAGCCGAAGTCGAGGCAAAGTTGTCCAATGGATGAGTCGGGTAAAGACCACCACCAATCCTTTCTTTTTGAATGATGATGGATATTGTAAATGGAAAGAGGTTATCCCCAATAAAGACACTAAGAAGGAGTCAACAATTATTTATCATGCAAAGCTGGACTTCATGCCATGCATTTTTGCTAAATATCCATATTTGAAGAGGAGGTGCTGGCTTGATACATTTTTTACAACATGGTTATTAGATGTACTCTTTCCAAGCTCTGGGGGCAACATCAAGCCTGGTTGCATATACCCTATGCTCTGAATGGCCTTTGGACATAGCCTTGCCCTGTGCCTAGCTTTTGTGGCATATATGTTAACTGAATCGAAGCTATCTACCCTCACTATCAAAGAGGAAAAACTTTTCAATCTGTATTATATGGAGCATTTGTTGTACACCTAGTTCACGTACCACTGCAATAGGCTTCACTTGCATAATGGTGCACGGGGAGCATCTACATGGAAGGTGTGGTAAGTGGTAGCTATTTGATCAATACCTATTCCATGACTGAATTACACCAACACTTGCGTAATTTCAATAATTATGTTGCCTCTCGCGCCGCTGTGTCAAACATTGAAGTTCCTACTTGCATAAGAAATGTCGTAGAACCATCAATTGACAAAGTTGGAGAAGGTGGTCGAGAGGTTGGCTTATCAGATGAAGAGAAGAGTCGGTTCTTCGACTTAAGACCTCCGGACTTGGTATATCTGAAGAATTCATATATTAACATTCAACCTTATATACCCGCCAAATTTTGCAGGCAATTTGACTTCCATCAAGCCATTAGGGGAGCACCTGGCCACGTTTGAGGCACTCTTGGTTCCTTGCAAGATGTTAAAAATGCTTGGGCATTCTATTAAGCACTTGGTACTGGGGCTCGTTTTGGCTACCCTTGTCTTTCGAATCCTGGATACATGACTGGCTTCATACAGTGGTATGCAAAAAGTACCACTGCTATCGTTGAGACATATAAGCAACCCTCACATCAAATGGCTTGTTTCGTTTGCTTCCAAGAAAGGAGAGAAGGTGGAAGAAAAGCACTTCATCCCAACCAACTTTGAAAATTAGTTACATGATGGAAATGAATAGCGAATTGGCTTAGTGGCCAGATCTAATGTTTGCAAAGCTCACCGCTCTTTGAGAGGTGAAGAAGATAAAGAATACTTGCCTCCTCCTAATGTGACTACAACAAGGATGCAACAGGTTGTAAATGAGAACCTACAAGAGAAGTAGAGTCTTGCTGAGGCTAGGCGAGCTGGTAGAGCTCCACTGCACTTTGGATCTACTTCTTGTTATGTTAGAACCAAGGTTTTGGTTGGTGAGCAGACAAGGAAATTTGAAGAAGAACAGGCCACCATGCATGCGGTCGCTGAGGAAGACTTTGTTCGCCAAAATTTACCAGAGACTACTACTGTTACTTCATTGCCAATAGAGGCACACACAATCCCTAGTTCAACAGGGGTAGTACCGTTGATAGAGGCAGCTATCGGGTGAAGGCCACTGGCTAAATTGTCAACAAAACCTCCAACAGGTCTGGTTCTTCATAAGACGCTTCGAGTGATACGTTCGAAAAGTGTAACCAGATCCCATAGGAGCAAAAGAGCTTCTTCAAAGAAAAGGAAACCTAAAAACCCCAAAACTCGTCGTTCCTAAAGGCTAAAAACAGGTAATATCTCTTTATTCATTACCATCTCTTTACATGACATAATCATTTGCTTTTCTTTCTCTTTTGTTTTTTATGTCCACATTTTGCCTTGCCGCTTCATTCATTCAAACTTCGGCCATTGGAGGGGTCTTGCAAAAGGTGGCTCAAATTATAGAAGAATATACCTCTGATGATGGTGATGAGAGAAGGAGTGGCTTTGATACTCCTACCACTGATGAACAAACCGATAATGATATTAACATCAAGTTCAATTTTGAGAAAGACATGTTCGATCAGGCAATGACGCTTGAGTCTGGGAGAAAAGCTGCAATGGATATGCCACATAGTTCATTGTAGTGGAGAAATCTAGCGACGATGTTGGTGTTACGACTACTATTGATAAAGTAACCAACAGCAATATACCCATGGAGCCGGTTTTAGGGCAAGTGAGTAGCGGTAAAGTGCAAATCGACTTTGCTACTACTTCTGAAAGAGATGCTATCCCTCGGCTTGGACAACAAGAACTTCCAACAAAAGTCTCTGAGGGACCAATTATTGATGTCTCGATGGAAGAAAGAGAGATTCCCAATACTGCCAAGGGAATCATGACAGATCTAACTCCTGAGAGTAAGTGTTGATTTGAATATTTTGTGGTTAAAAATTTTATTCCAACATTGTGGTTGGATTTCCTTATGTTGTTCCTTCTTAGGTACCTAAGTGAACGAGAGTGGCCCTATTGTGCCTCCCACTTCAGTGAGAAAACTATCACACCCCCAAAACTAAGCCGGATCTAAACCTTGTTCTAGGGGTGTAAGATTAGGGCCAATTAAAATTTTTCATTAAATAACCACACAGGCCCTAATTCCTGGTGGATTAAAGTTCTTCATGAGGCTATGCTTAGTGATCAAGCAACCATAATCACACACGGAACTGAAATCCATAATCTACGTAGCTGAGTATTATATACCAACTATATAACAAATCTCAATAATAATAAAATCAAGGTCAAGTGCTTCAAAGCATAATAATTAAAGTTGTACTTTCAAGATAAATAAATTTAATGAATAAACTAATGGCCCTAAACATGGCCTTATTTCATAATCTAATGTTTCGATCTCAGCACCAACACTACGACACTTCAGATGATGTCATCGGTGCTCCACTTAACAACTCTGCTATTTGGCAGAATCTCCTACATCTATGACCCTCTGATTCAGCATCGATAACGGAGCCTAGACACAAAAAATAGTGGGTCCGATTGACATAATCTGGCAAGAGAGTAAACTGCAAGCAATGACATTAATTAATTGAATTAAAACATATTTTACATTCTACCCAAAAACATACCAAATGCAAACCCAATGGCATGAATGTACAAAAACGGGTATTCTAGTAAACACAATATACCAAAAATGGGTATTCCCGCAGATACAATATACAAAAACGGGTATTCCCATAGATATAATACACAAAAATGGGTATTTCCGCAAATATAATAAATGGCATAGCTATGTACTATATTTCACTGTACACGTTAACCTAATGGCGTACGTCCACCTCTGAACTGCAGTCAGTCAAATATATATAAATATATATATACAAATACATACGTCTATTAATGTATAATGAACTATGAAACCCTTAACTCATAATATCAAAACCAATGTCAATTTAAGTACTTAGGTAGCGTTTGGTTCGCTGGAATGATTGCTGGGAGGAATGGAATGGAGGCTGGAATGAGCCTGGAATGGAATGAGGCAGGAATGGTAATTCTTATTCCAACGTTTGGTTAGACAGAGGAATCATTCCAATAATAGGACTCTCATTCCGATTCCTGTGTTTGGTATGATGGAATGATACCAGGAATGGAATAAAATTTATATTAAACTGACCAAATATAAAATTTATATAAAATTTATATTTTATTAAAATATTAAAAAATTAATAAATTTAGCTTTTTAAAATAAAATTTAATTTTTTTATGTGACCAAACATTGTATATAATTTTATTCTTAAAATTTTGATATTTTAAATTTAATTTCAACTATGTTTATTTTATGATTTATATAATAATATTTATTTATATTTTATTAAAATATTAAAAAATTAAAAAATTTAGCTTTTTCAAATAAAATTTAATTTTTTTATGTGACCAAACATTGTATTTAATTTTATTCTTAAAATTTTGATATTTTAAATTTAATTTCAACTATGTTTATTTTATGATTTATATAATAATATTTATTTATATTTTATTAAAATATTAAAAAATTAATAAATTTAGCTTTTTAAAATAAAATTTAATTATTTTATGTGACCAAACATTGTATATAATTTTATTCTTAAAATTTTGATATTTTAAATTTAATTTCAACTATGTTTATTTTATGATTTATATAATAATATTTATTTATATTTTATTAAAATATTAAAAAATTAATAAATTTAGCTTTTTAAAATAAAATTCGTCAAAAATAAAATTGGGAAAGGAATGGAATGGCCATTCCTCCACCCCCCCCGGTGGAATGGTGATTCCCTTGTATAAAGGAATGGTGATTCCTGAAGTAATGGTCATTCAGCCGTTTTTTCACGAACCAAACGTGGGAATGGTCATTCCAATGGAATGGCCATTCCATTCCAGCCTTCATTACAGCGAACCAAACGTTACCTTAGATTACTTAATTTAAAAGTGTATTATAATCATGTGTCATTTCAAGTTCCCTAAGGGTAAGCACTAATTCACTTAACGGTCATAGCTAATTAAATATGCACATGAAAACCAACCCTCTTTTACAATGGTAGTGAGAGTCCACAATACCAATATCATACTTTCAGTGTCTATATGTGGTGTTTCCCCAAATCTCTCATTCCCATTCTTGAATTCAGTCCAATTCTCATATGAACATTTAACTAGCTTTTCTAAAAGAAATGGAATCCATTGAATTCAAGTATTAAAATTAGTGTATTTTACAAATTGAGTAAAAGTATCCAAACCGAACTAAACCAAATTTATTATTAAAGGGAGACGAGATAGTCAAGTTCTGAATCATCATCTCACATCAAATTAAAAGTCCATATCAGAATCCCGAATATTATCTAATTGAGGTTCAATCATCCCCAATTACATCTTAATTAAATTCTAATCCAACTAATTAAATACTAATCACAAGTAACTAATTTCCGATTAAAATTATAATCAAATCTAGTTACAATTCTAATCACCTAATTAAATATTAATTAAGATTCTAATCAAGTCACAGTTAAACCCAAAGTAAGTATAAAATATAAATTTGAGAAAAAGTTTAATCTAAGTTTCAATCTTTGGGCCCACTTGGCTCTACTGCTAGGCCCCCCTAAAATCCCAGCCCAAGCCCACCAACAACTCGGCCCACAAGCAACCCTAACCCACCAGCAACCCAGCCTGTCAGCAAACCAGCCGCCAGCAGCCCAGTCGACTAGCCAGGTAGTAGACATTGCCTGGGCAGTGCTGTGACAACGTCTACTCTCTGTTTTTTTATCTTATTTATTTAAATAAAAAATCAAATATTCCTTATTAACCCATAATCAAGATGTTAAAATCAACCAAATAAATCATATTTTAAAGCATGCCATTCAACAAAGTAACAAAAAACACACTATTTACAGTTATCCACTTGCCTGGATTTCGATGTCAAAAGCAAATATAAAGATCAAACTTGGTTCACTTGGAGACCTGCTAGGGCATGGTTGCAAAGGAAAGGAAGAGGACAGAAGAATTAGGAAAACCTATAGGGTTATATTATGTAAAGGTTTTTCTAAATTACAAAAAGGAGCTCCTTGCTTTTTAATGAGTTTTACAAAATTTTAGAAAAGGTCTTTTGACTTAAAAGGGGTCAACTAACTTAAGCCCATGGCCCAAGAATGTTTAATCAGCCCATCTTCATGGGCCCTACACAAAACTACCCATTTAACCCCTCTCAACCCGACTCAAACCATCAAACCAATTCAATCAAAATTAAAAAATCTGGGGCCTGACATCTCATCTCCCTTGAAGGACATTTGATCCTCCAAATGACTAACATACCTTGAAGAAAGTGCGGATACTGTCTCTTGACTTCTTTTCTAAGCTCCCACATTGCTTCCTCCGGGCGATGATGACTCCATTGAACCTTCACCCAATGGATGACGTGGTCCCTCAACACTTGCTCTTTGGTGTCGACAATCCCTGCTGGCTGCTCAATGTAGGACGTGTCATCCTGCACTTACAATGGTTCATACTACAACACATGTGAAGGGTTTGTTATATACTTCCTCAGCATAAAAACATAGAAGACATTATGAAGCCCTGATAGCTCAGGTGGTAGTGCTAACTAATAAGCCACCTTGTTGACTTTGCTGAATATCTAGAACAGTCTCACATATCTTCTAAAGAGTTTCCCTTTCTGCCCAAACCATAAGATACCACACATAGGTAACATACAAAATCACATGGTCACCAACCTCAACTTTAGCTCTCTCCTCCTCTTATCTGCATAACTCTTTTGGTGACTACGGGTAACCTTTAGCCTTTCCTAAATATGTTTTACATTATCACTGGACTCTCCAACCATAGACAGTCCATGAAAACTGTGAGCTTGAAAATTCAACCAACATATAGGAGCTCGGCATCTTCTCCCGTCCAAGGCCTCAAAAGGTGCCATGCCAATGCTAGAATGGTAACTATTGTTAAACGCGAATTCACACAGAGCCAAGCTTTCGTCCCAACTGGTCTTCAAATCCAAGACACACGACCTTAACATATCACCTAATGTTTGGTTTGTACGCTCTGTCTATTCGTCTGCTTGGGGATGATAGGTTATACTAAAACTCAAACTAGTTCCTAACGCTTCCTGTAGTGATACCCAAAATCGAGATACGAACTTACCATCCCAGTCGGAGACAATAGAAACTGGTGTTCCATGCAATCTCACCACTTCATTAATATACAAATCTGCCATCTTCTCCATTCCCTGACCTGTCTTAAACGGTACAAAGTGGGCCGACTTAGTCAAACAGTCTACTATTGCCCAAATCACATCAAAGCCCTTCCTGGTATTAGGCAATCCTGACACAAAGTCCATAGTGATGTACTCCCACTTCCACTGAGGAATTTCCAACTAATGCAAAAGACTTGGGGGTCTCCTATAATCTGCCTTAATTTGCTGGCAGACTAGATATTTTCAACAATTTCTGCGATATCCTTCATTATATTTTTCCACTAGTAGTAATCCTTCAGATCTTGATATATCTTGGTACCGCCTGGATGAATAGTATACCGAGTATGGTGTGCCTTTACGATGATTTCATCCTTCAACCCTGGAAAATCAGGCACACAAATTCTACCTTTATAATACAAAATATCATCTTCTAACTTAAAATCAGACCTCTCATCCATATGATCTTTGATTCTTATTATCTCGGGGTCCAGTAACTCGTGTTCTTTGATCCTTAGAAGTAATTCGGGTTCCCATGAGATTAGACTAGCTAACATTATCTGCTCACTAATAGGCAGGAAATAAACATTCATATTTTCCAAATATCGAATTCAGAAGTATTTTACGATCAATCCGCCAGTGAATGCTGCTATTCTACTTAAAGCATCTGCCATTACATTAGCCTTTCCTAGATAGTACTTCAACCGAAAATCATAATCCTTAATATACTCCATCCATTTCTTCTGTCTCATGTTTAATTCAGCCCACACAAAGAGATACTAAAGGCTTTTATGGTCTAAATGCATTTTAAAAATGGCTCCATAAAGATGATGTCTTCACATCTTCAAAGTAAAGACCACTACTGTTAGGACCAAGTCATGGATTACATACTTCTGTTCATGCTCCTTTAATTGTCTGGACCCATATGTTACCACCTTCCCATGTTGCATGAGGACACAATCAAGTCCAACACCGGAAGCATAGGTGAAATCACAAAAACATCACTACCTATAGGTAAGGTCAAAATAGTGGTTATGGTCAACTTTCTTTTCAACTCTTGAAAACTCTACTTACACTCCTCATTCCATACAAAAAGAACTTCCTTATGAGTCAATCTCGACAGTGAGGCTGCTATTGTGGAGGCATAAACTCTGCCTACCTGTTGGGGCCTTGGCTCCTGTTTGTTAGGCCCTTTAGGTTGTTGGGGCCTTCTCTAAGGTCGGGGCTGCTCGGAAGGTCGATATAACTGTATCTGTTGCTGCAGTGGTTGAGGTCGTTGCTACTGCGGGGAGCTGGTGCTATCTATCTCAGCAGCTGTACTTGAATAGGAGCTCCATGTGTAGATGTCTACCAATACTGTTGGCCTTTCTTCTTAGGGCAATCCTTGACCTAATGACTAGTGTCTCCACAGTGAAAACACCCCCTATCTCCCTCCAACACTTAGATGTTGGGTGGTTATTACCACAAATGCCACAAGACTCCTTTTTTTACTTCTTAAATTGGTGTTGTGGGGCCGAAGATGGAGCAACTTTCTTCTTGGGCTGGCTCGGAGGGGCCATACGCCCAATCACCTCCTCGGCCTAGTCTGCCTTATCCAAATATTTCTAATAGGTATTCAGAACTTATGACTTGACATGCAGTTGTATATCTAAGTAAAGACCATCAAGGAATCGTCAAATCCTCTCACTTTCTGGAGTGATGGGAGTTGGTGTGAAATGCAAGAGATGGGTAAATTGCAGTTCATATTCCCTGACGAACAAGGTACCTTGCTTCAATCTGTCAAACTCTATTCACTTCTCAATGCGAACATGCTCCGGTACATACTTCTCACGGAACTGGTCACGAAAGGTAGTCCAAGCTACTTCATTAGCCATTACATCATATGTTTCTTTAACAGTGGACCACCACCTGTCAGCTATATCCTAGAACACTAAAACTGCCAACTTAACCTTTTGTACCCCTATGAAAACTAGGTTCTCAAATATCTTTCAACCTGGATGAGAAATTCTTTACCCACCATTAAATCTTCACCTCCATTAAACTTCAGCGGACCCCTCTTCTTAAACTTTTCAAAAATATCATTTGGATCCTAGGATCTAGGGGTAATAACAACTTGAGGCTGCCCAATCCTCTATAAAGCCTCAAGTTCACTAGTCTGAAATACTGCCTGATCTACTACCTAAGGCTGTACCACAAATGTTGGTTGCAGCATTATCAGTGGCTCAGTTGCATGCGTCACTTAAGCTGGATTCATCCTCTACACAAATTCCAACAACTGTGCTATCTGTTGATCCTGACGTTTCTGATGGGCTAACATAGTTTGGAGCAGAGTCTGTATCAGATCATTAGCTATACCGCTACACTCACCCGACTCCGAACTGGATGGGTTGGCTTTTGTTTTGCTGGTTCTAGGTTCCATGCCTGCAAAACAACCATTTATTAGAAACTGAACGGCCCAAAAATGCAGAAGGTAACAAACTCCTATAACCTGTAAACAATGCTAAAGTTTATATATGAATATATGCATCAAAACCCTAATGTTCCCACTTAAAATTTCTAATCTTCACAGCGGACCTAGGTTCTAGCGTCTTTTAAAACTTCTAGAACTTGACCGCTCGATACCATCTGTCACACCCCCAAAGCTGAGCTGAATCCAAACTCGGTTCTAAGGGTGTGAGAATTATGGCCAATTAAAATTTTTCCTTAAATAACCGCATGGGCCCTAATTCCGGGTTGATCGAAGTCCTTCGTGAGGCTATGCTTGGTGATCAAGCAACCATAATCACACGCGGAACTGAAATCCATAATCTGCACAACTGAGTATCATTTTATCAACCATATGACAAATCTCAATAATAATAAAATCAAAGTCAAGTGCTTCGAAGCATAATAATTAAAGTTGTAATTCCAAGAGAAATAAATTTAATAAATAAACTAATGGCCCAAAACATGGCCTTATTACATAATCTAATGTTTCGATCTCAGCACCAATATACAACACCTCAAACGTGTCAGCGGTGTTCCACTCGACAACTCCGCCATTTGGCAGAACCTCCTGTGTCGTCTGACCCTTCAGTTCGACGTCGGTAACGGAACCTAGATACCAAAAGTAGTGAGTCAGATTGACGTAATCTGGCAAGAGGTAAACTGCGAGCAATGACATTAATCAATTGAATTAAATTATATTTTACATTCTACCCCAAAACATACCGAATGCAAACCCAATGGTATAAATGCACAAAAACGGGTATTCCAGCAAATACAATATACCAAAAATGAGTATTCCCGCAAATACAATACATAAAAACAGGTATTCTTGTAGATACAATATACAAAAATGGGTATTCCCGCAGAAATAACAAATAGCATAGCTATGTACTATATTCCACTATACACGCTGACCCGATAGCGTATGTCCACCTCCGAACTGCAGTCGGTCAAATATATATAAATATATGTAAATACAAATACATACGTCTACTGATGCACAATGAACCATACTATGAAACCCTTAATTCATAATATCCAAACCAATGTCAATTTAAGTACTTAGATTACTTAATTTAAAAGTGTATTATGATCGTGTGTCATTTGAAGTTCCCTGAGGGAAAGCAATAATCCACCTAATGGTCACAGTTGGTTAAATATGCACATGAGAACCAACCTTCTTTTACAATGGTAATGAGAGTCCACAATACCAATATCCTACTTTCAGTGTCTATTATGTGGTGGATCCCGAATCTTACATTCCCATTCTTAAATTCAGTTTAATTCTCATATGAACATTCAACTAACTTTTCTAAAAAAAATGGAATCCATCTAATTCAATTATTTAAAATTAGTATATTTTACAAATTGAGTAAAAGTATCCAAATCAAACTAAACCAAATTTATTTTTAAAGGGAGACGGGACAGTCAGGTTCTTAATCATCATTTCACATCAAATTAAAAGTCCAGATTAGAATCCCAAATACTATCTAATTAAGGTTCAATCATCCCCAATTACATCTTAATTAAATTCTAATCCAACTAATTAAAATACTAATCATAAGTAACTAATTTCCCATTAAAATTATAATCAAGTCTAGTTACAATTCTAATCACCTAATTAAATATTAATTAAGATTCTAATCAAGTCACAATTAAACCCAAAATAATTATAAAATATAAATCTAAAAAATAGTCTAATCCAAGTTTCAGTCTTTGGACCCACTTGGCTTTACTGCGAGGCCCCCCTAAAATCCCAGCCCAGGCCCACCAACAGCTCAGCTCGCCAGCACACTAGCCTGCCAGCAACCCTGACCCACCAACAGCCTAGCCCACCAGCAGCCCAGTCAGCTAGCTAGGCGGCAGACGCTGCCTGGGCGACGCTGCGGCAATGTTTGCTCTTTTTTTAATATTTTATTTATTTAAATAAAAAATCAAATCTTCCTTATTAACCCATAATCAAGAAATTAAAATCAATCAAATAAATCATATTTTAAAGCATCTCATTCAACAAAGCAACCAAAAACACATTGTTTACAATTATCCACTTGCTTAGATTTTAATGCCAAAAGCAAATATGAAGATCAAACCTTTGTTCCCTTGGAGAACTGCTAGGGCTTAGTTGCAGAGGAAAGGAACAGCACAGAAGAATTGGGAAAACCTTTAGGGTTATATTATGTAAAGGTTTTTCTAAATTACAAAAAAGGGCTCTTTGCATTTTAGTGAGTTTTACAAAATTTCAGAAAAGGGCTTTTGGCTTAAAAAGGGTCTAATAACTCAGGTCCAAGGCCCAAGAATGTTTAATCACCCCATCTCTAATGGACCCTACACAAAACTACCCACCTAACCCCTCTCAACCTGACTTAAACCCGACAAACCGATTCGATCCAAATTAAAAAATCTGGGGCCTGACAAAAACCTTTCGGGTCGCCAATTGAAGAGCTAATAAAGAAAGAGGTTTCAAAACTCCGATTGATCTGGATAACGTTTCTATCCATAATGGATACTTTGAGACATCTCTTAATGCCGATTGATCTGGACAATGTTTCTATCCATAGTGGATACTTTGAGACGTCTCTTAATTGTAAATTGAAAAGTGATTTGTGAAGGTTCCTAGATTACTTCTTTTCTTTAGATTCGCCAACTAAAAGTGTAAACAATTATCCTGAGTTATCATCTGTACTCATTTTACCACCCATCTGCAGCAAGCCTGCATTAGTGTCAATTGTGATCCCTTTAGTGAGTTTGGATTCAGATTTAGGATCCTGTGCAAGTGAGCCTCCTATGGCTACTGATGTACCGTGGACTGATGAAGTGCAAAAGGCCTATGCAACTTTCGGTGCTCAGACAGAGCCAGGCATTGAACCTATTGGCATAATGAAAAAGGAAGTTGATGTCCAGCTGAGGAGGTTGTTATGGCAAAACCGATCATAGCAAAGATTGGCCCTCTTGCTCAGAGGAAGTTGATTCTTGAAAACAAGGTTACAAATCTTATGGAAGATGATACTCCTACACACTAGTTACCAGTGGCTTGCCACCAGTTACTGGTAGCTTCACACCACCCAAGGCTATGACACCTTTAAGAGTTCATTTCAAGGCAAATCAACCATCAGCTGCTAAAATAATCGAAGATCCAACTATGCCAAAAATATCAGATAAAGCTTCTACTACTTGAGGTAGAGGATTCCGAAAACCATTATTGAATGTTGCAGTGACACCGTATACAAATTGGGATCCTTCCGCTCCTTTGTCCTTGCAATAGTCAAATGACTCTCCTTCTATTAGCGAAGAAGCTTTAGCCACTCATGGGGGTGAAGGTGCAAATGTTGAGAAGGGAGGAGATGATCACTCAGGCTCTCAGACTCAGTCAAATTCATAAGAGTGAGAGTCAAATCTTTCTATCCAAAAGGAGTCCAATTTGTTTGGTGATGTTCGAAGCCTCAATCTGCTCTAAATTTTGCCATGAAGATAACGATTCCAAGCATCTTGGCCACACTCTTCTAGGAAGATCTCACCCCCGACAATATCTAGGGTGCCAAGGCATTAGCTGATATGTTGATATCTTCTGATACTAGAATAGATTTGAGTAGCCTTCGCGATGCTTTTATCATCCTTTTTAACAAGCTTGAAGAAAAGTATATTTGTGACGGAAGTGTTGACCATGCCAAAGCTTTTCAAGATGAAGTACTAAGGCATAGAATCCAGCTGGCTGCAGAGAGCAAGAGCACCGAAAAAGATAAGGGTGATGAATGAGGTAAGTGCCAAGAAAGTACACAAGATAGCTGTGTGTATAACTGAGTGTGAACATATACAACAGCAGATCACCGTCTTACAGCAACAACTCTCTTGTTTAGAAGACAATATTGAGGGCTTGAAGAAATTCATCTCAGAGGACAATTAGGGCAGAGATGATTTACTTATGTGCGTGGAGGTAAAGTAGACGGCTTTGGATGATTTTGTTCAGTCTTTGGAGAGTGAAATGAATATCAAACTAGATGAAATTGACATCAATACTGCCATACCTACATATGCAAGCTATAAAGGGCACATCCTGATGGAAGGAGTTTTGAATGCAAGGAAGCAACTAGAGATATTCTTGGAGTGATTCACTCTGCTGCAACTTTTGTTTGTCTTTTCTTATTTTTATTAGCCTTGGTGGCCATGTATACTAAATTCATTTTTTGTATTAAACTCCATATCAATATCAATGGAAATTTCTTCTCTTATTGCTCCATTTTGTCATTGGCATAGAATGTTTGATTTGATTTTGTATGGATGTCTGATGCGTTTTGTATGGATGGTTTGTTTTAGTTTATTTTCTTAGAGTGTGACTTGCAATCTTATAGGTCTAAAAATCAACAAAGAAAAGGAGTTATATAGGTGTACATTATCTGGTGCCCATGTGTGAGGTTTTCTCTAGGGTCCAGGAGTTGATCCTTTTTGGATAGAAATTTGGTTTTTAGGTTTTGTTTGGGTTTTGGTTATATGGGATCTGTAAAAAGACTTATTCCATATAATGGAGGGTAGCCATGTAGAGTCTGCAAAAAGACTTATTCTATACAACTGAATTTAGCTATATAGGATTCGCAAAAGGACTTAGTCTATATAGCGGGATGTTACAAGGGGTCTTATAGGGACATTATCCAAGTCACAAAGTTTATTAGAGGGGTTAATGGGCTTTGTCCTCGTAGCCATTTTGTATAAATCTAAGGGATTTTGGTTAGGAGTCATAGGTTGTGAGGCTCGAAATTGAAGATTTTAGGAGTGATAATGTACACTATACATGATTTGGGCATGCCAATGACATTCAAGTATAGTATTTCTTTAGAAGTTTTCCATTGATAGACATCATGCATTTGTCTCCTTCAAGTGTGAGGAGTGCATGGGCACCATTGGAGTAGACCTTGTCAACAACGAAAGGTCCTTCTCATTTGGATTCAAATTTGCCTTTTAACAAGCGTGTGGAAAACATGAGCCTCTTAACTACAAGGACTAAGTCTCCTTTCTTGTAAGCTCTGTATTGGACCTTTTTGTCAAAAGACCCAGCCATATGAGCTTGATATGACTTAATGCTTTACCGAGCAGTAAGTCTCTTTCATCAAGCCTTTGTAGCTCTTGAAGTCTGAGCTTGGCATTCTTTTCTTTAGTGTATTCGTTTATCATAGCTATTAAAAAGAAGGGAGCTGAATTTCCAACGATATCACAGTTTCATAGCCATTAACCAAGGAATGTGGTGTTGATTTTGTTAGACTTCGAACTGTAGTTCTATAAGCCCACAAAGCTTCAAGAAGTTTGGTACTCCAACTTTTTTTGTTATGAGAGACCATTTTCTTCAGAATCTTCCAAATAATCTTATTGAAAGCTTCAGCAAATCCATTAGTTGCAAGGTTGTATGCCATGGAAGGAAAGCATTGGATTCCACACTTATCACAGAATCTGTAGAATTTGTCGTTGTTGAACTGAGGACCATTGTCATGATGCAAAGATTTAGGCACCGCAAAACAGTAAATGATATGAGTTTTCAAGAAACTAAGGATTGTATTTGTTTTGACTTCTACAAGGGGCATTGCTTCTACCCATTTGGAAAAGTAATCCGTTGCGGCTAAAATGAATTAATGACCATGTTCTTAAGGCGGATTGGTTTTTCAACTATATCCATTCCAGAAGACTCAAATGGCAAAAACGTGGATATAGGATGTAGATATTCAGGCGGTCGATGAATGTAATCACCATGAATTTGGCATTCATTAGATCTTTTCGCAAAACTTACGATGTCAGACGCCATAGTAGGCTAGTAGTAACCTAACCTTCGAATCTAATCTTGAAGTTTTGGTCTAGCTTGGTGAGCACCACATAGACTAGAATTAATTCCTTTGAGCACTTGATTGCTTCTTTTGGTGACAAGCAACGAAGAATAACTCCATCATATGATTTGCAATAAAGAGTCTTCGAAGGCAAAAACCGAAGTGAAATTTTAAAGCCCGTCTTTGAATACTAGTTCTCTCTTTAACATTCTCTAGCAGGACTCCATGAAGAATGTAATCAATAAAAGGGTCTTTTCAGTCTCTGAATGAATTTTGAAAAGATGAGATTTGATTCTTGATCCCCTCAAAGCAATCTGCTACTGCTTTATGAGTATTGAGTGGAGGTAAAAGCCTTCATTCGACTACTTCTAGCGCCATTTTATCATTTTCAAGGATTGACATTGAGGCTACCAATCTTGCCAGTGCATCTGCCTTGACATTTTGATGCATTGGAATGTGGTGAAACTCGATTAGCACAAACCTTTCCTTGAGTTCACAAGCTTTGTTGAAAATGGGAAGTAAGTTTGGTCTCTTCACTTCATATTCAAGATTCATTTGCTTGATCACAAGTTGCGAATCTCCATAAACTCCAAGCATATTATGCCTAATTCTAAGGCTAGTTCGAGACCTATAATCAATGTTGGGTATTCCGCCACATTGTTTAAACATGGCTTGATCAATGAAAAGGAGTGAGGGACATAGAATCTTTCTGGGCTGCACAAAATGATTCCAACCCTGAAAACTGGATCTCCTAGCTCATTTGTTTTGGAAGCTCCATCAAAATATATAATCCAACATAAGTCTGGATCAATTGTGGGTTTCCATATTTGTTCAATGAAGAAGACTGGCTCATCAGGTAGATTATCTTTGAATTCAGAATCTTTTGACAGTAGACGTTCTGCTAGAAAATCAATGAGAGCCTGTCCTTTTACAACCTTTGCAAAAGTATATCTGAGGTCGTACTAAAAAAGAAGAACAGATCATTTGGTTAGATGAGCACTCAGTGCTCTGGCTGTTGTCAAAAGTGTCTTTAGTGGGTTGATGCTGGAAACCAAGCACATTACATTGGAAAGAATGTAGTGGCATGGTTTTTGTATTGCGAACATCAATTCAAGACATTCTTTCTTTACTAGATGATAGTTATGTTCAGCGCCAACCAATAACCGTGACAAATAATAAAGAGCCACCTCCTTACCCTCATCATTCTTTTGAGCTAATAATGGCCCCAGAGAGTGATCAAGAGCTCAAATATAAAGGATGAAAGGTTTTCCTGGAATCGGAGTTGAAAGAGACAGTGGGTTTATAAGATACCGTTTGATATCTTGGAAGGCATCTTCGCAAGTTTTATCCCATACAAAGTTTACTCCTTTTTTCATAAGCTTGGAGAATGCTTTGCACTTCCCTGATAAATTTGAGATGAACCTTCAAATGTAGGTGAGTCTACCTTGCAATCCCTTGAGTTCTTTAAGAGTTCTCAGAGACAGCCTCTTTAATATAGCTTTAACTTTGACTAGATCCAGTTTTATGCCACTTTTTCGAACTACGAATCCTAGGAATTTCCCAAAAGAGACTCCAAAGAAACACTTCAAAGAGTCCATTCAAAGGTTGAATTTTTGCAACCTCTCGAAGACTATGTGAATATCAGTTAGACGGTCCGACTTTTGTTTGCTCTTGACTGCCAAGTCATGGACACAACATTCGATAGACTTGTGCTGCATGTCTTTGAATATTTTCATCATCGCCCTTTGGTATGTTCCTCCAGTATTCTTGAGGCCAAAGGGCATGGCGGTGTAGCAGTATACGCTGAAAAAGGTTCTAAAGAATGTATGCTTCTCGTCTTCCTTGTACTTCTTGATTTGATTATATCCTGAAAATCCATTCATGAATGACATCCTTTCAAATTTGAAACTATTGTCAACCATAATTTCTGGTATGGGTAATAGGAAATCATCTTTAGGACAAGCTTTGTTCAAATCTTTAAAGTCGATGCAAACTTTGATTTGCTTATTCCTTTGGTGACTAGTACTATGTTAGCCAACTAGTCACGGTATTGCTCTTTACGGATAAAGTGAACATCTCTGAGTTTTTGGACTTTTTTTATATTTTATCCATGATTTCTAGTTTTGTCCTTCTTTGATCTTGTTTTAAGAGCTTAGCATCATCTATTATATTCAATTTTTTCATGGAAACTTTTTGATTTAAACCCAGCATTTCTACATAGGTTCACACAAAGCAATCTATGAACTCTTGTAAGAAACTCACATACACATTAGTTATTTCCCTTTGATTTTAGAGCTTACAAAGGTAGGACAAGGATTTTCTGGGGTTCCTAAGTTTATTTCTTCTACCTGGTCCTCAGTTATAGGTTCGAGAGGTGGTTCTTCCACAGCATTTTCGGAAGCTTCCAATTCTGTGAAACCTTTTGGGGTTTCATTTAGGGGTTTAAGCTAAGCCTGATCACTTTCTATGGGTTTGGTTATTTAGGCTCTTTAGCTTTTACATTTAGGGCTAAATATTCCCAAAGAGTGTGCTGAGGTGGATCTATTTCTTCATTTAATTCAGGTGGCCAATATTAAGTGATTTGTGATGTGGTGTCATCATTGCCACTTGCCCCATTAGGATGTTGAAAAGCAGCCCAATTAGCAGGATCTTAGAAGACAGTAGTCTCCTAAGAGTCATCAAAGTCATACCCTTTAGTGAAGACTATAGATCTTGCCCTAAAATTTTAATTTATCTTAAGAATGTTGCTTTAAGGAACGTATCCTATGCAATGTCGCAGCTGTTCAATTCTACGTCCCTTTTGAAATCTTCTTTCATTTTTGGAGTGAAGACATTAAAAAGGACCTGAACCCCATTCGAACTTGTCCCAAGGCCTATGGGCTTTTTGAAATTATACCCCATGTTCTTCATCATGTTGCACACCACAGGATTATAGATGTCAAGCCTTATTCTCCCATGATTGGTGATCTTCTCGATAGGATATGAGGTAAAAGTATCTTTAGCTTGATAAAAAAAACTATTGAGTGGTTATGTTGCTTAGATGGAGGCACGAAGAAGCAAGAACCTCCAAAATCATAAATTTGGGATGGAGTGGACCAGGGTAAGAGTGTAGGATACCAATCTGCAATAGAGCATACAGAGGTGTCCATCTTTTCAGTATTCTCAGAATCTAAGTCCCTAACCATTGAAATGACATCCATTAGGGGCGCCCATCTAGACCTTCCGCTCCGACGATAGAGTGCTACTTCGAGAGATGAAACAATTCAATATATCTCATCGAAGGTTTGAAACCCATTCCACTGTCAAGCTGTAAAAGGTTGACCGGAAACCTATCCAACACAGATGGATCCATGCCAAGTAGTGTGCAGGATTATTGAATCTTCTGGCCAAATGAAGCCATCTATTCATGTATCTGTAAGATGACTCACCCTTGCGTTGTGATGTTAGCAACTAAAAGTTATAGGAGAATCAAGCCTCATTGGTGACTCTCCCCTGACAGGAGGAGGTGTAGCATTACTTTCTTGGTCAGAATCTCAATTACCAACTAAAGAAATCACATTTGCTAAATATGAGAGCCTTTGTTGTCTTACCATAGGTGGTTCGCCATTCCTTAATGACATTGCTGGATTCTGAGAAGGCATTATATACATAGCCAGACTACATGTTTTGCTTGTATGAATAACAATGCCTATTTGCTTTGTCCTTGATGGTTTTGTGAATATGACCAAAGGTTGATTTAATTGTTTGATTTTAGATTTAACCCTAATCACCAAAGGAGCTTTGGTATCCACAAACTTGACTGCTGGCTTTTTTGTAAACTACAACTTTCTAACGAGATCGGATCTTTTGCTAAACTCTGGATAGGTTTCTTTTTTGCTAAGATGGTGAAGGGTTTTGCAGGATTTCATCCACGGGAAAGCTACTTGTATCTGGCTTAGACTTTGCAGGTCTTTCTTGATACATAGCTGCATTAGTGAAGTAGACCTCCTTTCCTTTGAATGGCTTTTCATCTACAATGACTCTATTCACCTTGCCCTCATCATCAATATATTTTAGGCATTAATGAAGAGTAGAAGATATTATGGAGTAATCATGAAGCCATTGCCTTCCCAAAAGGATGTTGTAGCAAGCACAAGTTTTTACTACGTGCAAAGTGGCTTCTGAAGTTAGATCACTAAACTAGAACCGAATCCAAATCTTGCTAATCAGATCTTAGACTTCTCCATCATAGCCTTGGATTAAAGTTTGGATAGCAGATAGCTTGCTCATCGGGATGCCAAGTTCTTGAAGAGTTGTAATTGTGATAAGATTTAGAGCTGATCCTAAATCAACTTGAACTCTTTGAACAGGTATGCCCGTGATGTAGATCTTGAAATAGAGTGGCCTTGTATGCTTCATGTCACCTAAGGGGAGATCATCTTTGGTGAAGGAAATGGTGGCTTTGAAAGCACTCTGAATGGAAAGACATTCCATATATTGCTTTTGACGCTTCTTAGATTTTGCCTTTAGATATTTCTTTCTATCTGATGAACTTATGCTACATGGGTTTTGATTGTTTGTATTTAAAGTCTGTAGGGCTTGTATGCAGTTATTACAAGTCTCCTCAAACATCTGCAAAAGATCAAAAATATGAAGTCATGCAGGTCTGTGCATGAGGTGTTCACCAACATCGTACGTGAATGGCTCTAGTGGCCTTTCATTATTTGCATCTAAAGGAGTTACATTTACAATTGTATTATTCCTTGAAGGGTTTACATAAGAAGAAGACGAAGAAGGTCTGCCATAGCTGGCTCTATAGTTGCGATCGGCATGAATGCCATCATTAACTATATTATTTTGGCCAACCTCTAGGTAAGTATCTCTTCTTATGGCAATGACTTCTTTGAGTTCAATAAAGAGTTGGCTGACTTCTTCTAAACCTATCTCTTGTTCTGTATTATCAGAAGCGGTTTGAGATGTTTGAGGTTCATTAGTAAAAGTGCTAATAACTACTAAAGTAGGAGCCAATGGCATCTCTTCTTTTAAGTCAAAAAGGCTATCCTGAACTTGGAAGATTTCTTGAGGTATAGCAAAATTGCCAATGCTGAGTTCATTGTTCTCTTCTTGTCACTCAAGCTCATCATTTTCTTCAAGAGTAATAAATTGAGTGCTTAGTTTAGAGGCTGACTTCAAATAAATTGGCTCAACACTTAGTTCAAGAGAAGTATTTGGTTTAGAGGTCACGATTGTGAACCAAAATACAATGCTTCTTGTTGTTGTATTTCATCGGAGTCAACCAATAGCAAAGGATCTGGATGAACTTCTGGAGGTACTGAAAAATGAGGAGAATCATTCAACCAACCACTTGCACTCGATCTATATAGATCGTAACAAGCTATTGATGTTGTATTGAGACCATGCTTAATGTTGAGAGTACCTATTTCAAGATCGAAAGTTTGTTTAAAACTCTCATCCTTATCAAAAGGGTATTTATCAGTGAACTAGTCATTAATCCACTGATCATCTTCAAAATCAAAATAGTCTCACCAATCCTCCTCTTCATCAGAATTATGAGGCATGCCATCCCATGATATCCTGTTCCGACTAGATATTGGTGGTTCTTCCTCATCCTCTGGTATTAGAATGATGAAGTCAGCCAAAGTAAATGACCTCTAACCAGCTTGGAAGATTCTTCTGAAGCTAAAGCTTTGACCATTCTTTCATTCTTTTTTTTAGCCTGTTTTTCTTGTTTCATCAAGCTATTTTGGGTAACTCTTTGAAGGTGTTAGTTTTTGTGGACTCAATCCATCAGTTGATGTAATAAATTGATTAATTTCTTTATTTATCAATAAAATCATGCTTTACTTTCATGAGATGAATGTTATTTTACTACTTCATGCACATGACCAATACGTATGACATAATGGTTCATGAGTTGAACCGGGTCCCATTAGTATATTAGATGTGACATATGTGCATAGATGAGATCCACACGCGGGAGATATATGTCACAAATCTTATACTTAAATAGCTTCACAACCAGTAATGAGACTGGGCATCTCATTTGATAAGGTTGCAGCACTTTGATCACTATGAGATAGTGTGATTTGTCTCGATCATCAAAATGTAAGATTCTGGATCAATAGTGCCGGTACATTGGATGTATTGAAGGACCATGAGATGCACCTTATGGTATTCCGTCTCAATAACAAGGTATGCTCTCATAATTCCCTAGCAATAGGCTCTCAATCCTGAGACATTGACGAACTCAAGTTTCTATCTATTCATTTGCTTTGAGTCACCAATGAGTAAGGCCGACTATAGGTTAACACCTCGGTGTCTTGGGTATATGGTAGTAGAACTGTGGGAACGTTGAATGATCAAGATGGAATCTATCTCTATTATCCCCTTGTGCCAATTAATGAATTTGTCATTAGTAAGTGCGCACCCATCTCAATTAAGAGTTAATTGGATGGTACTGATGATTACTGTGATTAATTGGGGCTCAAGGATAATAAGATGTGGAACTTAGATTGGAAGAGACGGATTTATTCCAATTGATCCACGGATATTGATAGAGGGGCCTACTTGTGGTAATTGGGAAGTTTAGGGTCTTCATTGTAAGTTATTCCTAAGACTGGAGTGCAATTGCATTTATATAGTGGTGTTATTTGCAATTAACTGTGGGCCCGGATTGCACATGAGATGTGGGGTCGCGGTGTTCCAGTTGGAGCCAGCTTTCTAAGGAATCCCTAGTGGTCCCCACGCTAGCCCAAGATATTGGAAAACACTAATCCGACTTGGACTCTAGAAATAAGAGTTTGGAAAGGAGAAAGTTGCTAATTGCTTTGGAAGTAAGACTTCTATTTCAATTAGACAAGGGAGAGATTTGGAAGTCTATAAAATATCCTTGGACGTCCAAAAGAGTCTCCCTCACGCCCAAAACCCTTTCGTGCAAGAGTTGCGCGAGTTACTCTCCTCTCCTTTCTTCTAGTTCCTTGGAGTCTCGAGTTGGGATTTTCTCCTGAAGATTCCACCGTTCTTCTTGAGAAAAGAAATTCAATTCGGGGGTCATAGCGTGGAAGGCTAAGAGGTCTTGAAGAAGTCCATTAGAGCACTGCGGGTCTCCAAAGGTATGATCTACTTCTTGCATGTCGTAGGTTATTTTGGATGTTTAGTGCTGGTATAATTTTTACTGTACATGGTCACGAGATTGAGGGTAACCCATCCTGGATTGGGTTTTGGTCTTATGGATAGTTGATCCCTGTGTCAAGTGGGTCAAAAGTTTTGAAAAACTATCCACGAGACCCACCTACTTCCAACAATTGGTATCAGAGCCATACCTCATCTCTAATCATGTTAGATCAGTAATCTTGTTCTAATCTTCGCATGAGATGCGAAGAGGATAGAGCAAGGGCTATGATAGGATCAGTGTTTATTGGATTTGCTTGCTCTCGTAGTAGATACATGTTTGGAAAGTCACAAAAGGTTTTAATCATAATAGGAGGATGAGAAGATGCCATTAAAACATACTGAGATCATTAGAGGTGATTGGGTACAGCAGGAGCCGAATCAGAAAAGAACCCAAATTTCTGGGTTCGTCAGGTCGGTTAGTCAAAGTGACCACTATGGCTATAGAGGTCTGTTGGCTAACCGTAGGGACCAGATCGGCTAGCCAAACCTAGGCAGAATCATCTTGTTCTTGGTCTGAGTTGTTGTTGTTTTTTTTTTTTTTTTTCGGGGGCGCTGCCCCTTGGAACCCCGCGAGCTGACCGGGCAGCTCGACCCCCGCCGGGGGCGCTGCCCCCGGACCCCCGTTGCGTAGGGGGTCTTATATCGTGGTGGCAAAATATTTGGCATCTTGTTTTTCTATTGTGGTTTGGCAACCTGGTTTTGTGAGATGCATTGTTGTATGAGATACTAACTTGCAGGTGATAATGTCCTCTCCATATGACCCACATGTTTTTCTTTCCTTTTAATTATTGGTTTATTCGTGGCTAAGTGTAAAGGGCAGCATGGTCTCCTTGGTTTCCCGTGAAAGGGCAAGGCATGGTGAATTTCCCTATAGCCCTTTTATTTCCATGTTTAGACTACCATGTAAGTCTCATTATAGAGACATAGGAATTTATGTATTTTTAAAATTTGTAAATTCTGGAGATGTCCGAAACAAAGAAGGAAAGAGAAGTTGGACTCCTAATCAAAGAGTTTGAAGATTACCAAAAGGTGTTTTGGAGATGCCCAAAGAGTTTGAGGAATCCCAAAGTTTTGGAAAATCTAGAAGTCCAAGAAGTCTTTTCCGCCTGGGTCATGTGGAGGAGAGGACTAGTCGTTTGTTATAGCACTTTCTATTTATGGATGAATGCTTATTTTAGAGTATTTCCATATCTGATCCAAACATAGCAAATTCCAAAATTGGTCAAATCAAATTAATTTTTGGAAAGAATTCTAATTAGAGTTGGTGGGCCCATGAGATGGATCTATTGGTAACACTAATTTTAGAAACTGAACTTTCCTTAAAATAACTTGACTTGGAACCAATCATTGGTCTTATCATGAGATGAATATATACCTATATTTGATGGACCCATACACCTATAAGGAAATCCTCAACTCTAAAATATTAAGTGGGAGCGGGGCATTTCTATATATATAAAAATCCCCATGGTTTTCCACCATAGGTCCATTGTAAGGAAAGTATTAGCCTTGCGCTATTTTGAGAATGGCCATTCCCCACGGAGGGCTTGTATTTATCTGGATACTGGATATGGATCTCCTATGGATAGTGTTGATGAGACGGGGTGGGAGCCCACTCCCCAAGGAGGAGCTACCCACAACGGTTGTCATGCAATGCTAGTTGGTGGGTCACACTTAACTAAAATAATGATGTAGTATCCCTAAGGATTTGCCTCATGTATTTTAGAAACCAAAGCTAATCGGGAGTCATACATTATTTGGTATGAGATACCTAGATTGTAATGAATGAAGGGGATCATGGATAGTTAGTCTTAATCCAAATTTTGACCAACTTTGATCCGCACCAGTCTAGGAGGTATTTGAACTCCCCAAGGAGGCATACCCCGCAGGATTGGGATTCCGATGTATTCTGAATTTTGTGGTTATGAGGATTCCCACATAAATTTGGTAGAATACTAAACCCTAATGTCATTTAAATTCATTAATTGAATGTATGGTTATGTGCTACAATATTACAAGCATGAATTCGAATACTTTCAATCCACTTGCGACCATCCTCAACCAGAATAAGTTAGTGGGATCCAACTATGTAGACTGGAAACGGAATCTGGATATTGTCCTGACAGCTTCAGGATATAAATATGTCCTTACCAAAAACCCCCTTGAAGAGCCTGGCCCAGATGCATCAGAAGCAGAAAAGGACCTTTACACCAAATGGGCCAAAGACGATGAGATGGCCCGATGTTACATTCTGGCATCCATGTCTAGTGTGCTGCAACATCAACATCAATCTTATAAGATTGCATATGATATGATATCGAACTTAAAGGAGATGTTTGCAGAACAAGGCAGACCTGCTAGGCAGGCAGCCATGAGGGTGCTCATTAGCACCAAGATGGCTGAAGGTACATCAGTACAGGAACACATGTTGAAAATGATGGACTCATTAAATGAGTTAGATGTACTGGGAGCTGCAATTGATGCAGAATCGCAGATTGACATAATCCTTGAGTCACTACCAGAGTCATTCAACAATTTCAAGGTCAATTATAATATGAATAAAATGAATCTGACTCTAGCTGAGCTATCTAGTCAGCTGGTAGCAACTGAAGGGATTATGAAGAAGAAACCAACTGCCTTAATGACAGAAAAGTCAGATGCCAAGTCCAAGCCGAAAGGCAAAGGGCGGAAAGGCAAAAAGAAATCAGTTCCAAAGGGTCCTAAGGTGGAGAATGGTCCAACTGGTGGCGCGGCTAAAGCTAAGGGTTCAGGGACAAAAGGAAAGTGTTTCCATTGTGGTAAGACAGGACATTGGAAGAGGAATTGTCCAGAATATCTGTCTAAGAAAAAGACCCCAGGTATGATTGAGTCACTTATATCTGAAGTTAGTTTTGCAACTGGTACTTCAGAATCCTGGTGTGTGGATTCCGGGGCAACTAATCACATATGTAATACGTTGCAGGGGTTCAGGGAAACCAGGAGGCTAAGTGATGGAGAAATCATTGTCAACCTAGGATCTGACGCTAAGGCGGAGGCTGTTTCAGTAGGAGTCATTACTTTATGTTTTTCAAAAAATAAATTGGTTTTGTCAGAAACATTATATGTACCGTCTTTAAGGCGGAATTTAATTTCAGTTTCTAGTTTGGTGAATAAAGGTTATTCTATTACTTTTGGTACTGAAGTTGTCATAAAGAGGAATGGTACTTTCATATGTTCTGGCAAGGTAACCAATGGACTTTATTTGTTAACTCCCACGATGTATGAGATACATGATACTGAAACAATTAGTAGATCATCATTAAAGAGAAAGTCACCTTCATCTAATCCAACAAAACTTTGGCACCTGAGGCTAGGTCATATAAACCTTAACAGGATTGAGAGGCTAGTGAAAGATGGTATCTTACCTTCATTGGTGGTAGAACCAATGCCTATCTGTGAGTCCTGTTTGGAAGGTAAAATGACTAAAAGACCCTTTTCAGCTAAGGGTAATAGGGCCAAAGATTTATTGGAATTAGTGCATACTGATGTCTGCGGACCCATTAATGTCAGGGCCAGAGGAGGATATGAGTACTTCATCACTTTCACAGATGATTACTCAAGATATGGTTACATATACCTTATGCACCGCAAGTCCGAAGCTTTTGAAAAGTTCAAAGAATTTTGAGCGGAAGCGGAAAAGCAATTAGGTAAGAGTATCAAGACTCTTCGATCAGATCGAGGAGGGGAATATCTCTCTGCTGATTTTATGGGTTACTTATCAGAAAATGGGATTCTATCCCAGTTGTCTGCTCCTGGTATGCCTCAACAGAATGGAGTAGCAGAAAGAAGGAACTGGACTCTTTTAGATATGATTAGGTCTATGCTGAGTTTCTCAAGATTACCTATATCCTTTTGGGGATATGCTTTGGATACTTCAATGTACATACTAAACCTCGTACCATCTAAGTCTATACCTAAGACTCCCCGGGAATTGTGGTCTGGGCGAAAGCCTAGTCTACAACATTTACACATTTGGGGTTGTCCAGCACACGTGCTCAAGGTTAAGACGGATAAGTTGGAAGCGAAGTCGGAAGTATGCACATTTGTAGGATATCCTGAAGGAACTAAAGGTTGGTTATTCTATAATCCCAGAGAGCAGAAAGTGCTGGTCAGCACCAATGCGGTTTTTCTGGAGGAAGATTATATGATGGACCAGAAATTTTTAGAAAAGGTGATCTTGGAAGAGATTCAGGAGCAATCAATTCCAAATCCAAGTATGACCGGACTTGAGGAAGAATCGCCCTTACCAGACCTAGTAGTTACACCAGTACCTCGTCGTAGTGGGAGGATTGTCAGACCCCCTGACAGGTTCTCATTCTTGGGAGAGTCTTATGAAGCAATCCCAGAAGAGCCAGAACAAGATCCCTCTAACTATGATGAAGCAATAAATGACTTAGACTCGGGACGCTGGCAAGATGCTATGAAAGCTGAGATGGAGTCTATGTACTCAAATCAGGTTTGGACACTTGTGGACTTGCCTGCCAATATTAAACCTATTGGGTGCAAGTGGGTCTACAAGAGAAAAAGAGGACCAGATGGAAGAGTGGAGACCTATAAGGCTAGGCTTGTTGCGAAAGGATATACTCAGAAAGAGGGGATCGATTATGAGGAAACCTTCTCGCCAGTAGCCATGCTCAAATCCATCCGGATACTCTTATCCATTGCGGCTCATCTCGATTACGAGATTTGGCAAATGGATGTCAAGACGGCTTTTCTCAACGGCCATCTTGAGGAAGACATCTATATGGTGCAGCCAGACGGTTTTGTAGCTAAAAACCAGGAGCAAAAAGTTTGCAAACTGCAGAAGTCTATTTATGGACTGAAGCAGGCATCCCGAAGCTGGAATATCCGTTTTGACCAGGCAATCAAGTCATTTGGTTTTTGTCAAAATCTGGATGAGTCATGTGTGTACATGAAAAGTGAAGGTGACAGGGTAGTTTTTCTGGTTTTATATGTCGATGACATCCTTCTCCTCGGGAAAGACATAGGAATGTTGTCAACGATAAAAGTTTGGTTAGCCAAGACTTTTGATATGAAGGACTTGGGAGAAGCTAGTTACATCCTAGGGATCAAACTCTATCGAGACCGGAAAAATAGGATGATTGGCTTATCCCAAGCTGCATACATAGATAAGGTGCTAGTACAATTTGCAATGCAAGACTCCAAGAAGGGTATCACACCTTTCAGGCATGGAGTGCACCTTTCCAAGGATCAGTGTCCAAAGACACCCGAGGAAAAGGAGCAAATGAGGTCGATACCATACGCTTCGGCTGTTGGTAGCCTCATGTATGCTATGTTATGTACTAGACCAGATATCTGTTATGTAGTGGGCCTAGTCAGCAGATATCAATCTAATCCAGGACCTGAACATTGGACTGCTGTAAAATGTATTCTCAAATACTTGAGAAGGACTAGAGATTACATGTTGATTTATAGCAGTGATGAGTTGATTCCAGTTGGATACACAGATTCTGACTTTATGTCAGATAAGGATTCTAGTAAATCCACCTCTGGTTATGTATTTATGCTTGGAGGCGGAGCTATCAGCTGGAGGAGTATAAAACAAGAATGTACCGCTGATTCAACCTCGGAAGCTGAATATGTAGCAGCTTGTGAAGCAGCTAAGGAAGCAGTATGGCTTAAAAGATTCCGTTTGGAACTTGGGGTGGTACCTTTGGCACGACAGCCACTCACAGTTTACTGTGACAGCAGCGGGGCAGTCGCTCAGTCAAAGGAACCCAGAAGCCATAAAAGCCAAAAGCATGTACAGAGGAAGTATCACTTAGTCAGAGAGATTGTGCAGAGAGGTGATATTGCTATTACCAAGATAGCTTCTGCAGACAATTTGGCAGATCCCTTTACTAAGCCTTTGACTACCAAAGTTTTTGAGCAACACGTAGAAGGGATGGGCATGAGATGCAACCCTGACTGGCATTGAGCCCAAGTGGGAGATTGTTAGTTTTTGTGGACTCAATCCATCAGTTGATGTAATAAATTGATTAATTTCTTTATTTATCAATAAAATCATGCTTTACTTTCATGAGATGAATGTTATTTTACTACTTCATGCACATGACCAATACGTATGACATAATGGTTCATGAGTTGAACCGGGTCCCATTAGTATATTAGATGTGACATATGTGCATGGATGAGATCCACACGCGGGAGATATATGTCACAAATCTTATACTTAAATAGCTTCACAACCAGTAATGAGACTGGGCATCTCATTTGATAAGGTTGCAGCACTTTGATCACTATGAGATAGTGTGATTTGTCTCGATCATCAGAATGTAAGATTCTGGATCAATAGTGCCGGTACATTGGATGTATTGAAGGACCATGAGATGCACCTTATGGTATTCCGTCTCAATAATAAGGTATGCTCTCATAATTCCCTAGCAATAGGCTCTCAATCCTGAGACATTGACGAACTCAAGTTTCTATCTATTCATTTGCTTTGAGTCACCAATGAGTAAGGCCGACTATAGGTTAACACCTCGGTGTCTTGGGTATATGGTAGTAGAACTGTGGGAACGTTGAATGATCAAGATGGAATCTATCTCTATTATCCCCTTGTGCCAATTAATGAATTTGTCATTAGTAAGTGCGCACCCATCTCAATTAAGAGTTAATTGGATGGTACTGATGATTACTGTGATTAATTGGGGCTCAAGGATAATAAGATGTGGAACTTAGATTGGAAGAGACGGATTTATTCCAATTGATCCACGGATATTGATAGAAGGGCCTACTTGTGGTAATTGGGAAGTTTAGGGTCTTCATTGTAATTTATTCCTAAGACTGGAGTGCAATTGCATTTATATAGTGGTGTTATTTGCAATTAACTGTGGGCCCGGATTGCACATGAGATGTGGGGTCGCGGTGTTCCAGTTGGAGCCAGCTTTCTAAGGAATCCCTAGTGGTCCCCACGCTAGCCCAAGATATTGGAAAACACTAATCCGACTTGGACTCTAGAAATAAGAGTTTGGAAAGGAGAAAGTTGCTAATTGCTTTGGAAGTAAGACTTCTATTTCAATTAGACAAGGGAGAGATTTGGAAGTCTATAAAATATCCTTGGACGTCCAAAAGAGTCTCCCTCACGCCCAAAACCCTTTCGTGCAAGAGTTGCGCGAGTTACTCTCCTCTCCTTTCTTCTAGTTCCTTGGAGTCTCGAGTTGGGATTTTCTCCTGAAGATTCCACCGTTCTTCTTGAGAAAAGAAATTCAATTCGGGGGTCATAGCGTGGAAGGCTAAGAGGTCTTGAAGAAGTCCATTAGAGCACTGCGGGTCTCCAAAGGTATGATCTACTTCTTGCATGTCGTAGGTTATTTTGGATGTTTAGTGCTGGTATAATTTTTACTGTACATGGTCACGAGATTGAGGGTAACGCATCCTGGATTGGGTTTTGGTCTTATGGATAGTTGATCCCTGTGCCAAGTGGGTCAAAAGTTTTGAAAAACTATCCACGAGACCCACCTACTTCCAACAGAAGGTTCTCAAGTTGCCTTTTAACTTTCTTCCTTTATGCAGGTATGGGTTTAGTTTTAACTTTTTCTCAGCCTTTATCATTTACTAAGTTTGGGTGAACCCACATTTCTTCCCTTGAAGAGGTTTTAACTGGTATCAAAGCTTGTTCTTCATTGTTGACCCATAAGATTTTTCAAATAATGCAGCGAAGGTATTACAAGCTTTAGATTATAAAGTTCCAAACTTTTCAAAGCACTTGGACCTCATCTCAGCTCAAATCAGTTTCAGAAACTCTTTGCCAACTCTTTGGGAATCATTACAGGATCTAGCACTTCCACATGTTGAAGCAAGCTTCTATTCAATGAAAGACTTTCAAGTACATTTAAAGACTACTCCTCAAGGATTCAGAGCAGTTGGACATCATTTGGATCCAAACTTGGTCCAGATGATCATATACTATGCTCTGTGGGTCCCTGTGCAGAGGACATCCCATGAAGATCAAATTAGCTGAAACTCTCAGAGGAAGCTCAAATGATACCCAAGATAGGCCCTACAAAATTTCGGGTTGAACAGACATCATCGAACCCAAAAGCCACATGCATGTCAACTTGGGGTCAGTCCCACTAAGCTATGGGGTCACTGACCAAAGTCCTGCTTCCTTATATCCAAAATTGATGAAATTTGGGCAAATACTCCAAGATATCCATGATGTCAGTTCCTCCAAGTTTCGAAACCAAACCGAAGTCATTTTGGCCTCAAACAGCTGAGACAAGGGACCACTTTCATAAAAAGTCAACTGGAGAATTGACCTACTTTTGAAAGTTAAAACAGGTTAAAACTTTTGTGACATGCTCAAAATAGTATCAAGAGGCATCCCTCCAAGTTTCGTCAAGATTGGACTTCGTTCGGACCCCAAATAGGTGAAAATGGGTCACAAATGCAAAAATCCAAAAATGAGCCTTGTTCGTGACCGCGGCCTGTTCATCAAGGGAGTTGACCAACTTCAGGTGGTCAAAACCAGCTAAAACTTCTATGTCACACTCAAAATAGTGTCAAGAGGCATCCTTTCAAGTTTTGTCAAGATTGGACTTCGTTCGGACCCCAAACAGGTGAAAATGGGTAACAAATGCAAAAGTCCAAAAATGGGCCTTGTCCATGACTGTGGCCTGTTCATCAAGGGAGCTGACCAACTTAGGTTGGTCAAAATGAGATAAAACTTCTATGACACACTCAAAATAGTGTCAAGAAGCATCCTGCCAAGTTTCATCAAGATTGAACTTCGTTCGGACCCCAAACAGGTGAAAGTTGGTCACAAATGCAAAAGTCCAAAAATGGGCCTTGTCCGTGACCGCGGCCTGTTCATGAAGGGAGTTGACCAACTTTAGCTGGTCAAAACGAGCTGAAACTTCTATGACACACTTGAAATAGTGTCAAGAGGTATCCTTCTAAGTTTCATTAAGATTGGACTTCGTTCGGACCCCAAACAGGTGAAAATGGGTCACAAATGCAAAAGTCCAAAAATGGGCCTTGTCCATGACCGCGGCCTGTTCATCAAGGGCGTTGACCAACTTCAGGTGGACAAAATGAGCTGAGACTTTTATGACATGGTCAAAATAGTGTCAAGAAGCATCCCTCCAAGTTTCGTGGCAATTGGACTTTGTTTGGGCCCCAAACAGGTGAAAACGGATCGCAAATGCAAAAACCCGAACTTGGGCCGCGGTCACGGACCCCCAAAGGGCACTTCCTGCGGTTTTGGATGGTTCTTCTCCACTTCCTTTCGAAGTATGACCTCCCACAACCTCCCTTAACTCCTTGGAACTGCCAGAAACTACTGTGGAGTTTATAAAAGGCTAAGATTTGAAAAGAAAAAGGGGGAGACACAAAAGAACACACACAGGAGAGAAAAAGAGAGAATCGAACGAACACAAGAGCATTCAAGCAAGAAAAGCAGCATCTGACGACCATTCCCTTCCTTCTTTAGTCACCAAGGTGAGCAAAAAGATTCAGATGAAGAGGAGAAGGGTGGGGTAATTACAGAACGCACTATGTACGTGCGGTAACGACTATTCGAAGGATGACGTTGTTATCTTTGTTTTTCTCATTCAGGGGGATTTCTTGGCCATTACAGAGGTTATGAACGAGCCCCTTTGGGCCTCATTTTGTTCCTTGAAAATTATAGGTTCAAAATGACACAACTTTATCTTCCTGTGATGCCCTCTTCGGACTTGAACAAAAGACAGTCCGTAAACAAGAATGATGAATTACAAAGTTTTCAATCGATTCCGTAGTCGAATTCAATCTTCTCAATGGTCATCCAACACCCCAAGATTTCATGAAAGGGAGTTTCAACACTTGAAAAAGTTTGAAAGAACAACCATCACGAACAGCATGAAAAACGGAGGCGAACAGTGGCTTCACGGTCACTGGCAGGTGCTAGTGACTGCGGGTCACGGTCACCCCCTATTTTTCCATCTTTTTTACATTTTTTTCCTACTCTACGTACATTTTCTTGAAAATTCTAAATTGAGATCATATCTAAGACTTGAGGGAGGGGTTATAAACTTTGCAAACTCATGTAAACAACCTGCATCCTCACGGTCAGGGCATTAGAACCCATGTAAACAAAAGGGAACTCAATGATGAACTGTAATTGATTCCCATTCTTCTTAACGCTTGAAATGCGTGAATGCTGGACATTGAATCCATTACACATTTCCACATCATTTTTTAAGCGCGATCAGTCATGTACCGCATTGACAACATAGAATTCAACCGTCATTGGCTTTGGTGGAGGAGATACCGCTACAGGTGCAAATTGTCCAAAGGAGATTATGTTGACCGAAGCAGAATCATACTTCCGATCAAAAGTTACTACTCCATTTTTCCACATCTCATTGACCTTCTCTTTCAAAATGAAGTAGTCATTGAGAGGATGCAACACCATCCGATGGTATGCACAGTAGTTTGGGTCATTGATGCGACCTTCTTGTTTAGGTTTCTTCATTGGTGGAAGTTCAATCTTATAATTATCCATTAATGACCAAAAGATCACTTCAATATTCCCATCAAAAGGATATTTAGTTTTTCTCCTTTTCTCATACTCCTATTTCTTGATTTGATCAATTTTTGCATTATGAGGCTTTGGAGGAGGCTTAGAAGTTTGCACATTGAAGATCTCTTGTTTCTCCTTTTGTTTTGGAGCAGAAGATGAATACGGCTTTGTTTTTTGAGAATTTGTATTCTTTTGATTGATCTCTTTGAGGGTCAACTCTACGGTAACAACCTCAACCAATCGGGCTAGAGACTTAATTTTGTGACCAAGTATGACAGCTTTGATCTTTTGTCAAAAATTGGTCCTGCACATTTTGATTATTACCCTTTAAGATGGTTGTTCCAAGCATCTGTAGGATAATGCTCTACATCTGTTGATAAAGGACTATGTAGTTTCATTGTCTTCCTGCCTCGTACTGCTAAGCATGACAAAGGTGACTGTTTAATCCTCCTCTTGGAAGTGGAAGAAAAACTTTTTTTCCGTGATAGGCCATGTCATGAAAGTAAGTTCTAGTAACTACTTGTTCCAATCAAAGGGGAACTCCTTTCAATTTGCCTATGAACAACCTTATCTTAGTTCATCTAACTTTGGCAAGCTTCCGAGAGGTGATTTGAAATGCATAATATACTGATTAGCTGACCCCTTCCCAAGGTATGGCTGGAAAGTTGGAAGCTTATAATCTGGTAAAAATGGAGCCAAATCGAATTCGGGAGGATACTTTAGTGTGATACCTTTCTTTTTCATCATGGTCTACACTTTGGCTTTGTCAATATCTCTTCAACTTCCTTGAAAGTCATATGTTTTTCAGGACCTATGTGAGGACCCAAGATCGACGAATGATCACCATAAGAACTTGTAGCTATCACCTTATCTGTTAGGTATTTGATTTGAGCCATGAACAAGCCAATTTTAGTTGTATTCCTCTTAATCATCGCCTGCTCCCTTTTGTCAGTGAATAAAGGATTTATTTGAGCTTCAGCTAGACCACCCTTAGCTATAAACATGGTGTACTGATGGGGATAGGAGGATGTTAATGTCTGAGGTGTGGATCTTCTATGTCTAAAATAGTGATAGGATCCTCGTTAAAGTCTGTTTCAACATAACATTCAGAAGTCTTACTTGAACGAGAGTTTGAATTAGACTCTTATGGTTGAGTTTGAGCCATACTCCAAGTAATTCTCAGAGTTGAACCTAGTCCAACCATTCATGACAAGATCAAGTCTAGATCATCTTTTTTAATCACCCATTTTTTAATGATTTTGTGCTGTGACAGCTTTTGGGTTTGATCCTTGTATTGAGCCAAAGCTTTCTTCTTGATTTGGTTAGCCAGTCTGGCTGCCAAGGTTTGATCTTTAAACCTAGCGACCAGTGGACTAGAAGTGCCAGCAAGTTGTTCCCAATCAATTAAATCAGAAATGGGAAGCGAAAGGATGTCAACAGCACATCTCTTGTTCTCTTTCTTCTACTCCTTCTTTTGTTGGAGCAAATCTTTAAAGTGAGCTAGATCGGTCGAATTTTTGATAACCAATCTCTCGACTTTCTTTTAGTGTTTAGTGGCATGTGACAAACACGGTGGTGAAGACGGCGAGGTCGGTGCTATAATGATAGAAGGTAGATGCCTCCTACCGAACATTCGTCCCTCCTTTTGAGTTAGAGGGTAGAAAACGTTTTCTTCAAGTGAAGCTAAGAGTTTGTTTAAGCCTTATTTTATTTTAAGGTACATGGCTAAGGTGATCACGTACTGCATCCTAGAATGGACCGATCATTATGGGCTTTCTTACGAGTTAGGAACTGTCAAAAGTCCTTTAGTACTTGATTGTTAATGACCCATTGCTTGGGCCAAGTGGATGATGATTTTGAGCCTCAGGTAGCCATTGAACATGGCTTACCAACTGCTATTGGCTTGTGATCCGTGAACAGACCTGTCTTGCCCTGGACAAGGCTTGATGATATGAAGGCTACTGCCTCCTAACTGCATCTTGCGTTTAGGTTCCTCCTGAACCTTGGTGGAAATCCCAAACAGATTTTGGGTATATTTAGAAACCTAGGGTTTAAAAGCCTCAGTCTTCTTAATGAACTTAGGGGTTACTGATGACCCCTTCAAATTAGAGGAAGTCATGGAGCCCATAAGAGTAGAGATCAGTCTCTAGAAAACTGAGACTTTTGAAGTAAAAATAGTAAGGTCAGTTCAAGCCCGCTTTGGTGTTCTTGCAAATGGATTGTTCTGAGTCATGAAGATTTTAAAGAGCCTATCCTTAGCTTCATCGAAGGGGATGATTAAATAACCCATAATATTTTTTACAAAACAATAAGCCCAAAGGACAATATCAGTGTTATAACCAACGTGGCTACCTCTTGGGCTAGCCAAAATGGTTTATAAATGCCTCCTAAATCAACTTGGTTTCCTTATTGGATGAACCATAATGGTTAGAAATAGGCATGAACCCAATCTCATTATACGTTGCTAACTAGTCCTAGTTATCAAAATTTCTATAGCATTTCGAAACTATATAGTTAAACTTAAAAGCATGCTATGTCGACTAGACCTGGGTACCAGAATTTTGGCAGTATTTCAAAGCTATCTTCATCAGACTTATAAGCATGAGAGGATTGGATCCAATCAAAGGAATAGGGCCCCCGAGATTAAGCCTCCACCACTACCACAGTGATTAGACGGGATCCATCAGTGCAAGATGTCGGACAATGCAAGACTGTAATGTCATTGTTCTTATGACTAATTTGATATAAACATTTGTTTAGGTCTTATAAACGAATTGGTGATCATAAAGCATTAACATAAAGCCTTTTTCGATTGAATCAACGCTCTTCTATTTCAAAAAAAGGGTGTTAATTTGGTCTGTGCACTTCAAGGTGCATGGTTCCTTCATTTATGGGACAAAAAGATGCACTTCAAGGTGGAAAATTCCTTCATTTGAGTGACAAAATGGATGCACTTCAAGGTGCAAAGTTCTCCATTAATGCTCCGAAACCTATCATAGACATCAAGGTCTTGAATAGGGTGTCTTCAGAAGTCAAACAAGTCAAACTAGAGTCAAAACAGCTCAATGACAGCAGACCCATGGTCACTGCCCATTTTATGTAACATCCTGCACTCACAACACTTTTTACACTATCTCATGTGGTCACAAGCTATTTTACACAGCATCCCGTGGTCACAGGCCTTTTTACACAGCATCCCGTGGTCACAGGCCTTTTTACACAGCATCCCGTGGTCACTAGCTCACAGTTGTATATTTCTGTTAGATTTTGTGGACTCAATCCATCAGTTGATGTAATAAATTGATTAATTTCTTTATTTACCAATAAAATCATGCTTTACTTTCATGAGATAAATGTTATTTTACTACTTCATGCACATGACCAATTCATATGACATAATAGTTCATAAGTTGAACCGGGTCCCATTAGTATATTAAATGTGATATATGTGTATGGATGAGATCCACACGCAGGAGATATATGTCACAAATCTTATACTTAAATAGCTTCACAACCAGTAATGAGACTGGGCATCTCATTTGATAAGGTTGCAGCACTTTGATCACTATGAGATAGTGTGATTTGTCTCAATCATCAGAATGTAAGATTCTGGATCACGGTGCTGGTACATTGGATGTATTGAAGGACCATAAGATGCATCTTATGGAATTCTGTCTCAATAATAAGGTATGCTCTCATAATTCCCTAGCAATAGGCTCTCAATCCTGAGACATTGATGAACTCAAGTTTCTATCTATTCATTTGCTTTAAGTCACCAATGAGTGAGGCCGACTGTAGGTTAACACCTCGGTGTCTTGGGTATGTGGTAGTAGAATTATGGGAACGTTGAATGATCAAGATGGAATCTATCTCTATTATCCCCTTGTGCCAATTAATGGATTTGTTATTAGTAAGTGCGCACCTATCTCAATTAAGAGTTAATTGGATGGTACTGATGATTACTATGATTAATTGGGGCTCAAGGATAATAAGATGTGGAACTTATATTGGAAGGGACAGATTTATTCCAATTGATCCACGGATATTGATAGAGGGGCCTACTTATAGTAATTGGGAAGTTTAGGGTCTTCATTGTAATTTATTCCTAAGACTGGAGTGCAATTGCATTTATATAGTGGTGTTATTTGCAATTAACTATGGGCCCGGATTGCACATGAGATGTGGGGTCGCGATGTTCCAGTTGGAGCTAGCTTTTTAAGGAATCCCTAGTGGTCCCCATGCTAGCCAAAGTTATTAGAAAATACTAATCCGACTTGAACTCTAGAAAGAAGGTTTTAGAAAAGAGAAAGTTGCTAATTGCTTTGAAAGTAAGACTTCTATTTCAATTAAGCAAGGAAGAGATGTAAAAGTATATAAAATCTCTTGGACGTCCAATAAGAGTCTCTCTCACGCCCAAAACCCTGTTCGTGCAAGAGTTGTACGAGTTTCTCTCTCCTTCTCTCTCCTATTCCTTGGAATTTCGAGTTGGGATTTCTCCTGGAGATTCCACCAATCTTCTTGAGAAAAGAAATCCAATTTGGGTCATAGCGTGGAAAGCTAAAAGGTGTTGAAGATTCTCATCATCAAGTAGAGTCGCAACTTCTCCATTAAAGCACTACGAATCTCCAAAGGTATGATCTACTTCTTGCATGTCGTAGATTATTATGGATGTTTAGTGCTGTTAGATTCTATCTTTTAGATAGAATATTTACTGTACATGGTCACGAAATTGAGGGTAATGCATCATGGATTGGGTTTTTGGTCTTATGGATAGTTGATCCCTGTGTCAAGTGGGTCAAAAGTTTTGAACATCTATCCACGAGACCCACCTACTACCAACAATTTCAACAATTTTTTTAGCACTTTTAATGTATTTTGGCACTTTTTTATGTTTTTTGGCCAAGTTTGATCACAAATTAGAGAAAATCCAAATTCCCATAGACGGCACCAATCTTCTAATTGCAGTGATGTGAAATGCAATGAATTCAAACCCAAGATTCACACATTTCAAGCATTAAGAAAAATAGGAAAATAATTATAGTTCATCATTAGATTCTCTTTGTTTCTATGGGTTCAACACTCTGACCTCGACAGGTCGTTTACAAGTTTTGAAAATTTACTACCCATCGCCCTAGTCTCATAGGTGATCTAAAATAAAAAAAATTATAAGAAAATACATTAAAAATAGTCAAAATTACAAAAAAAAAAAAATTAATGCAAGAAGGGGTAACCGTGGCCCATGGTCACTGGCCCCCTGCTAGTGATTGTGGCCCATGGTCACTAACAGACAGTGGCCAAAATGGCCATTGTTTGTCCCTATTTTTGCTCTATTTCGCTTTTGTGATGCCTTCAAAGTACCAAAACTTGTGCATTCGACTTTTGGAGTGTTGAATGACCACCAAGGATGCTTAATTCGTCTGTGGAATCGACTACAACCTTTCGTAATCATCACTTTTTAGTTAATGATTTTTTTTTGTACAAATTCAGAAATGGTGTTTTATGCAAGCAAACTAAGGCCAAAGTTGCATCATTCTGAACCTATAATTTTCAAGGATTAGAATGAAGCATAAATAGGCTTATTCACAACTTCAAAATGTCCTAAAACCCTTCCAAGTGAGAACACCAAAGGAATGCGATTTCATCTTTTTTATGCTTAATGGCCCTTGTATCCATTTTTTCTACGTGATATGCAAACTTCTTATCCATTTCTAAACTATTTCTCACCTTAAGTTAATGAGATGGATGAGAAGAAGTGAACTTGTAGTGCTTGAGAAGCCTTGTGACTTGCTTTGATACTCTTGGAACTTGCTTGAATTTGCTTTGAACCTTTCAAACTTGTTTGGAACACTTCCCAAGTGCCAGGACTTGCCTTTTATAAACTTCAGAGGCTGTTTTGGGAGTTATGGGAGGTTGTACTTTGAAATAAAGTGGATGAAACTGCTGAAAACTACTGGGAACCACTTCACACGTGTCTGTAACCGTGGCCGCGATCAACGGTAGGCCCAATTTTGAAGTTTTTTTGCATATGTGACCCATTTTCATCTGTTTAGGGCCCAAACGGTGTCCTATCTTCATGAAACTTAGAGAGACGCTTTCTAACACTATTTTGAGTGTTTCATAGAAATTTCAGCCTATTTTGAGCTTCTAAAATTTGTCAAACCCCACTCCTCCGTAGAGTTTTCATAAAAATGGATCCCTGTTTCAGCTGTTTGAGGCTCAAATGACCTTGGATTGATTTGATACTTGGAGGGATTGATGTCAAGAGTATTTTGAAGTGTCCATCCAAATTTCATTTAGTTTAGACTTGTGGAAGTAGGATTTTGACCAATGATCCATTTGTTATATGTTCTAAGTCAATGTCTTATTGCACTACATGCGTTCTGCTTGTTTTCTACCTGAATGATATTCAATTAATTTGAAACTTTGGAAAATTGACTGTGAGCATATTTTGAGTTTTTAATCCAAATTTTACCAACTTTGGTCTCCTAAAAGTAGGATTTTTAATCAGTGACCCCATGACTTTGGGGCTACGGACTCCTGGCTAACATACAGTTGAAGTAAGGTCAGACGAAGTCACCTTGGCTTGAAATTTTGTAGAACCACTTTTGAGCATAACTTAAGCTTTATAACCAAATTTCATTAACTTTGGTTACCTAGAAGTAGGACTTTGGTCAGTGACCCTATGCTTTGGGGGTCACTAACCCAAAATTAACATTTTTTTTGTTGACTTAGGGTCAAAGGACATCCACTTGACCTGAAATTTTACAGAGTCACTCCTGAATATAATTTAAGCTTTCTCCAGGAGTTTCAACCGATTTTGACATGTACAAGTGTTTGTTGTCACAGTGACCTCAAGGAGATAGAAGACAGTCACTGAAGTTTGAATTCGAATCGAAATGAAGTCCAAATGCTTTAAAATTTTGAAGCATTATTCCTAAGCAAAATTTGGAGCTGCCATGTAATTTTTAGAAGCTTTTGTAACTCAAAAGCTTGAGTGTATTTAATGACCCTTAGACTTTGAGCCAATGAAACTTGAATTTGAAGTTTGGTGGGTTGAGTAACCGAATGAAATATATTGCCTCTGAATTTTGAACTATTGCACTTTGAGTCCATTCGAAGTCTTCTAAATGAGCTGCATCAGTTCTGAACATCTGGATACAGCACTTTACCCGGCATTCTACAATCCTAGGGTTTATGTGCCCTTGGCTTGAAATTTGCTTGTAATGTTATCACTACAACATTTGTAATTTTTTATGGGTCGACATTTTTATCTATTCATTTTGTAGTAACATGCCTAGTCTACTTCTTTACTTGTCTCTTTTGATTATATCTGTCTTTTCTCACTTTAATATACTTGTTGTGCTATTGGTTTTGAACACTTGCTACGCATTTGTGTTTGACCCTATACTTGATGCTGTAGGTGACCTCATTAGCTATCTTAAAGAAGCTCCGGTGGTCCAAGAGGATGCTCTAGAGAATAGGGAGTGGATGACCGATGATGTAATGTGATGCATGAAAGGCGTTGGAGGTTGTCATATATTTTGGGACCTCATCTTTTGTTCTTTTGTCTTTTGGCCAGTGTTTTGTTAGGCCACATTTTGGGATTGTAAATAACTCACTTTTCTTTATTTTGAAACTTCAATGTAATTAATAGAAATGTATTGGTTTTTGCTATCTAATTTTTCAGTGCAATATTGTTATATTTTATTTGTGATCTTTATATTACTAATGCTTGCACAAGCTTTTGCCATGAATCTCTCGTGGATTGAGGGCCTAATAATCTTCAAATAGCGGAATCCTATGGGAAAGCGTGTGAAAGTCTTTAATTAACACCACCATAGGTGTTGTGATCCCTTCATTAATCTCAAGGGTCGTGACGCTGCCTATGGTAGTTATGTTCTGTTCTCCTAATGGATGTGCTATATCATAAATCTAGAGTTTTTGGACAAATGAATATCTTAGTAGAATAATTTATCCCTTTCCAACAATCGTAGTTATAGTTTGATTTCTACAAATGACTTGTGCATGTGGGAATCAAATAGAAGATGTGCATCTCAGTGGGGCACACCACAACAATATCTGATCACTCATCTCTCTCTAGCATTCATTGTGGCCTTCATGCATTTGGGTTCTACTTTTCAGTCCTTAATGGACCAATGGATTCATGGTTGACCTTTGGGTTAGAAAATATCGAGCAACATTAGTTTTTTTTTCAGAACGGTCTCTTACTATAGTGGTATTAGATGTTAGTTCCTACTTGTTTGGCAATGGTTCGAACCTGCGTTGTCATCTGCCCTCATTTAAGGACTGTCTTACCTCACCTGATATCTTCTTTCCTCATAAGAGGGTTACCTTACCCCATGTGAGGTCTATTTCCCTCTGCCCCATTAAGCTAGGTAACCAGAAAGGAACCAAGTCTCACCCTTGAGCTTGTTCTCAAAACAAAAGCCCTTTATTTTAAGAACTTTTTGAGGGTTGGGTCGGGTTAGACTAGGCCCCCCTTGTTTGAGGGCCAGATTTTTCCTGCTTAGCCTAGATCTATGCTAATAATTTATTAAAATTTTTAGAGAATTTTATTGCAAAAATCCCCATAGATGGGACCTACACAAAAAAGGACTAGTGGAGAAGAGAAACAGCAGCGTCATCGCATGCAAGTGGAGAAGAAAGTAGATAGAGGAGAAATAAAGGTTCAACCTTTTAAGTGTAACTCGAGAGCAATGCCCGACTTACTTTAAAAGAAAAACGTTTCTACACCAAAAAGGATCCAAATGACTTTTTTCTTTCTATTTTTTTAACGGTAGGAACTATAGGTTCCTTTGTCATGTAGGTCCCATATACTAGAATTTTTCCAGTAAAATGCTCTTATATATATAAGCTAATTTTTATTTTACTTATTTAAAAGGCAACATCACAAAACCACAATCATTAATTTGCAAATTTCTGGCCATCAATATCCATGTCCACGTCCATTAATTTCATGCATTCTAATGGGCCAAGAGACCTAAGGCCAATACTTACTATATTTGTGCATGAATTTCAACGAGAGCTTCTAAATGTACTATAGTTTGGACTCCTTATACATAACCCAAAAATGATAAAAAAAAGGTAAAAATAAAAATTCCCAAAACACCCCCACCCTTTTACTCCCTACACACTCTTTCTCTCTCCTTCCTCTCCTTTGGTTGGTGACGAGCTTTGGTGGTGGAGGGAAACTCCCCTCTCCCTCTTCCTCTCCTTTCCTCTCCCTCCTTTTTTGATGTTCGGCCTCGTAGGGCCGAGCAGGGTAGAGAGGGGGAGAGGAAGAGAGAGGAGAGGAAGAAGGAGGGAGAGAAAGACGAGAGGAATAGAGAGGGAGAGGAGAGGAGAGAAAGAATGAGGGAGAGGAAGTAAGAGAGGGGACTCCTCCTCCGGCACCGCTAGAGCTCGTCACCGGTCGGCAGGGAGGTGGGGAAGGAGAGCGGGAGGGAGAGAGAAAGTGTGTAGGGATAGAATGGGGTGGGGGTGTTTTGGAGATTTTTATTTTTATTTTTATTTTTTTGTGTAGAAAGAGTCCAAATTGAAGTACATTTAGAAACTCCCATTTCTACACCCCAGGGATGACAACAAGGGGCATTTTGTACAAGTTGGGGTAAACCAAAACTCGCCCTATCTCAAATTTATCTCATCCAAACCCGCCTCACCCCATGACGGGTCACTCATTGTAATACCAAATCCGTCCCATTTGTGCAAAGTATAGTTTGAACCACCTACACCACATGTATTTTGTTAATTACTTTAATAATAAATATATCAACATTATATATTCTAAACCAGACGGGTTGGACTAACAAAACTCAAACCCGCCTTACATAAAAAAAAAACCTACTACCAAACTCTGCCCTAGTAGGAGTGGGCTAGAGCAGATCCCATTTGTACTCCGACCAATTGCCATCCCCAGCTATGATCTTCTTTTTGGGCTTATTCTTGTGCTAGAATTCAAAAAAATTCATGTTTGGGGGATTTTGAAATTCCCAAGCATAATGAACAGGAATTTTAGCAAAAGGTGAAGAAAAGTAGAATTTTGAAATGCTCAAAACTATTTAAGATATTTTAAGTGAGTGGAATTCAAAATGCTTATAAAGGAATAAGAAATTTAGAAATGATAAAGGAATAAGATGTCGTATCCCCAAAATCCAACTACTCCAAATTTAGGCAGAAATTCTACAAAATAATGGGTGTTTTATCATATCCTCTTCTCAATCTATCCCTCCCGCCTCTCATTTTCCCTGACATATGACGCCAAAACCACGACAAATACAGGGAGCCGGCCTCTGCAAAATAAGGGTTAAGGGTTAGAGTTTCTCCTCTCTCCACCTACGGAAAAATCTGTAAGCCTGTAATCCCCAATCCCTCTGAATATTTTTCTTTTCAACGAAATTCCCATCTTTGATTCTCCCAAGACAAAACCAGGTGCTGAAACAGAAATGAAAATTAGGGCTTGGGGTTGAAATTGTAGATTACCATCTGAATATTGTGCAATTCAACCAGATATGGTGTTTGAATACGATCCAGAGAAGAAATTAGGTTAATGTTAGGGTAACCGATTGGTGCATTTTCTCTTCTAGGGCAGGAAAGGCAGGCTACGGAGGGATAGGTGGATTCGCGTTGTCGAGGTTAGGGCTTCACCCAGATTTTGGATTTGTGTTGGAATTTAGGAATTTTCTTTTCCTTTTCTTTTGGGTGTCTGTCCCGGAGGATTGGGATTGGTCGAGAATATAGATAATGTGTATAGTCTGCTTGGTGCAGAAGTGGTCTCGCTGCGCCGCGACCATGCTTCCCTGGCTGGTTATTCCGTCGATTGGGTTCTGGGCGCTTTTGCAGCTGCGGCCTTCTGGATTCTGGTTCGAGGTCACCTCGCCACGCTTGGCCTGTGTTCTTGTGCTTCTGGTCACCCTTTTCTAGTACGAGGTCCTAATGCCCCAGCTTTCTATGTAGCGAGCCCACGGGAGCGCCCACCTGAGGGAGCGCTGGCTGTTCGAGGCAATGGAGTTGCAGAAGCTCCAGAAGGCCGCTACAAGGCGATGCAGGAACTGCCACACCTCCTACCAGGACCAGAATCCTGGGGGTGGGCGGTTCATGTGCTCGTACTGCGGGCTTATATCCCAGCGGCCGGTGTTAGATATATACCCTGCTATGCTGGGAATTGCAAATTCTGGGATCGGGAAGATCTGGAATGGGGAAGTGTGGTCAGAGAATGGGTGGATTTTCGGGAATGATTTGGTGAGAATGGGAAGTGGGCACCATCTTTTGGAGCGATATCAAATTATTTGGGGAAGAATGGGAGCACTTTTTCAGGCGGTGGTGATGACAGCTGTTCGGCTGAAAAGTCTTATTCTGGTGTAGTCTCTTTTGTATTCTGGTGGCTGTAACATTCCTTACCCAAGTATTTATTTTACTTAATTTAAATATAATTTTATTTAATTATTTATATTTTAATTAATTAAGGTCATTAGAATTATTTAAATTTATTTTGGATTTTGGGCTAATTGGGTAATGGTTTTAGGTCCGTGAGTATCCACCGTTCGACTCGACCCAATTTGGACCTACTTTGGACCCATTAAACCCAAGAACCCAAACTAGGCTCTTATTTATTAATTAGCTTAAACTATAGGGTTCTTTTTATAAAAACCAAAAACCCTATTCCCTTCTTATATTAGATGATTAGCAGCCCCTTTCTTCCCCATTGCTACAGTTGCTCTTCTCCTTCTCTTTCATCTCTTGATCGGCCAAGCCCAAGGCAAGCCAAGCGAAGAGGCAGTCGCCGGTTCTTCTTCTTCTTCTTTTTCTTCTTTCTCTTCTTCTTTGTCTTCTTCGTTGGGATTGTGGGCGTGCACGAGAGGGAGAGATCTAGGATCGTCTCCTTCATCAATCTTCATTAAAGACAAGAGGATGCATGTATCTCTAATGATTTTCACTAGTTCCATTGATTTATCATTGTAGATGTTGTATAATGCCCATTAATTTATAAATGATTATCATAGGAAGATGGATCTGAATTTTATGGATGATTTGTAGATGCTATGATGGATCGTGTAGAAGGGAAAATCGGGCCACTGATGAAGGGATGAGATTTTAAAAAAAAGAGGGGTAGACCGCTACTTGCAGGCAGCACCGCTTGCTCTCATGCGCAGGTGGATTGCCACCTGCACACAGCGTAGAGGGGGCTGCCCTGCACACACAGCAGGGGCATCATCAATGGACCTGGTAGTGAGATGGGTTCACAGACCCACTTGTGATATGCTACCTGGGGTCCAAAGAAAAAATATATGTATATATATAAAAATAAAAAAAAAAGAAGATGGTGTCTGGGGATAAAACCCCAGATTTGGGCTGTGTGTAGGCTGTGCGGTCCCTGCTGTGCATAGCAGGGGTTGCAGTCCTTGCATGCGGTCGGGTGTAGTGCAAGAGGGGCATCCACCGTGGGCATAGTGAGTGGGGCCCAGCATTGTCAAGTGGGGCTGCACCTATGTGGACCCTCTAGCAACGTGTGGGACCTGCGAGAAGTGAGATGCTTTCCCCTTATTGGACAGAGTTGTGGGGCTATCAGCGTACAAGTGGGTTTGTGGTTTACATGCGGACCCCAGCAGTGGGGTAACTGGTGGTGTGGGCCCTAGGTAGCTATGCGAAGGTGGCTTAATATCTTTGTAGGACTTGTGAGTTAGGACCGGGCATTATTATTTAAATGATCTACACCCAAAAGACCTTCGTGTTGGTCTTTTTATCCTAATGAATATGATTTAACAAATTAAGTCCATCACATCATCTAAGTAAAAGGTTATGCGGGCAGATTTTCCCTTACAAATTTCATGGTTTGCACATAATGGTACAAACCACCTGCTAATGCGGAACGGAACGGAGACGCGGGGCGGGCAAGGTAGAAAATGGAAATAGAGAAGAAAATTGGGCTCTTATCAAACTCCAGTCGCAGAAGGCGTTAGAAATTGGGCTCACACCAAACTCTAGTTGCAGGAGGCGTTAGAGATTTTAAAGAGAACTCGAAGAAACTTGGGGAAAATCCTAAACTTTTCATTAATCATTCATAACTACTGAGCTAAAATGGCTTTACAATGCTTAAATAGATAAAAGACTAACCCTAAGACTAATCCAGACCATCCAATCACATTGATGGCCGAGATTAAAACATCATTAAAACATCTTATTAAAATAACTTAAAGCAAATAAAACCCTAAATGAACTAAAATAAGTAGGCTAGGCCCAAAGACGGGTCGACCCACAGGGGACCATGGGTCTGTCCTGCATCAGTTCTCCTCTGCTTGGAGAAAACTTGACTTCGAGTTTTAACAGAAGTCCTCTAGGGTCAAATATCAAGCAGACAAATCTTCGATGTGCTTCTGGATCTTCAACCTCTTGGTATGCTTTGGAAGCTGCAATCAATCTTTTCATCCAGATAGAAAAGGACTGGAGGGATGGTTTCTGCCGATGTTTGACTTCAACATTAATGTCTGATTTGACGATTAGAGGTAACAATTGTTGGTGTTGAAGCAGGAGATCATAGTTTCCTATTGTCAATAGTCTATCCCCAAAGATGAAATCAATACGAGGGATATTAATGAGTTGCACAAGTTTTTCAACATTGGTTTTTTCTTCGGTGGAGACAGGCTTTTCTAAATATGATTCTACATTCAAATCCATTGGATCTACAAGTTGATGGCTAACCATATTCAAATGGTCAAATTTACTTATAGCTGGCATCTGTTGATCATCATTTTTAACCTTCAAAACAACAACCTGTTCGAGTGATGATGTATTTTGCTCTTCAGGAAGTGGACTTATGATCAGATGAGGAGACTCCTTCTTGATTACTTTACTGTGTATTTCTTCTTGTTCCACTTGCACTGAATTGATGGTGGAATCATTTGTTTTTTGCTGTTGTCCCTCTAGATCAACTGTGACTGCTTCCACAACAGGATCAACAACATGAACTTTGGTGGCTTGTGGAGATTTTTTTTTTTTTTTTGCATTTTGCTATTCGAAGCCGATAACAATTTATCAAGCGTTCGACACGGATCGCTTCTTGAAATGCTTCATATACAGTCATACAAGCTCTCATATTTTGCCGAATGCTTGGTTTTAAACCTCCAACAAAGATAATGCAATAATATTCATCACTTTCATCTAGTCTACATAATATGCGTATCCTTTCAAATTCAGTATCGTAATCAAGAACTGCTAGCTTGCCTTATCTCAAATTCAGAAATTGATCAAAGTAGGCTTTATTATCAACATACCATTGTCCATACTTAAGTGAATATGTCACTCCAAACACAGCACGGTGAATTATTAACATAAGCTCTTCTTCTGATTCCATATGGAACATTTTCAAAAATAATGCACACTTTTTTTGTTCTTTTAAAAAAATAAATCAACCTGACCTGTTGTGTAGACCTCTTCAAAACAAGCGCATAGGATCAAACATATCTAAAATCGAAGTCTGGATGGAGGAGATCTTGTGATTTGAAGATGGATGGCTGAAATCAAAGTCACGACGGGTCCTTGATTGATGAGATCTACCTCAATACCTACACCATGTTGTAGATCTTGTCACCATGAGTGTGCAGGTTGAAACGGATCTGAAATTGGAATCTGAATGGTCCCGAAATTGTAAACACAAGTCTTGGCCGTCCAATTTGGTCACCCAATTGGATTTGATGACATTAGAGCTAACTACTGGCTTTTGGAATATTCTGTAGAACTGGGTCGGTTTCACTTAATCGGAACCTGACCTGAGTTGAACTGGGTGGCTTCTTCTAGATCGAATCAGCCTAGCTCTTTTTTTTTTTTTTTTTTTTTTTGCTGCGGTTGGATTAGGTTGAATTTGACTCGACCTGACCCACTCAAATTAAAAAACTAGGCTCTCCAACTGGGTCAACTAGGATATTGTGATGGATTCGGACTTCAAATAGTTCAGGTTGGCTCAAATTTACTTGACCTGAATCATATCTTTCTCTCTCGTCCTCCGTGCCCAAAAGAAAAGAAAAGAAGTCTAAAAGCTCCTTCAACTCACTGATGCTTCGTCTCAATAAGAAAGAGATGGGCGATAGAGTTGTGATGTGGAGATGGCCCTGGCAACGGCATGCGGTAGGTGATGGCGACAGCAGTGGAAGTGGCAGATTATGATGTTGCGGTTGTTGCTGCTGGAGGCGGACGACGAAGCACACAGCGAGCGGTGATGCTGATGTAGCCGACGATCGCCTGCAACGTGAGGACACTAGCTGACGAAAAAAGCTGCAGATGGTGCAGGTGCGCTCATCCTCTGATCTCTTCTTTCTTCCTCTTTCTATTTTTTTTTTGTCTTGGTCCAACTGAGGTCGAAACAGATGGTGGTAGTCTCAAAATGGTGGGGAGATCGCCGAAAGGGCTTGGCGTGCTTTCGAAAAGGGCTTGGGGGTTCGGTGATTTGGAGAAGTGGATGGGTTTGTCAAAGGGGATTTGATATGAGGGCTTCAATCGGGAAAGGATGCGATGGGGTTTAGGGTGTCGGGATTAGGGCAAATGGGTTCTTGAGTTGTCTGTGGGCGATGTTGGCAAGAGTTGGGTTGGTAGTATTCGATCTGGGGTGGTTGGGGTTTAGAGATGTTGGGGCTTTTGGCAGGTTTGGGGTTTTGGAGATGCAGATCTGAGGCCTGTGGTGGAGAAAGGGATTTGGCTGGGGCGCCAAATTTGGGTTAGGTTGTATGGATCCGTGCAGCAAGAGGGTTTCGTTGCCATGGATGGATTTTAGGATTCGGCTGGGGATTACGATGGGCGGTATAAGTGGTTTGTGGGAAGGATGCTGGATCTCGGGATGGAGGATCTGAGAGCCAATGATGACTGTGGAGAATCAAATCCGAAGTTGGATCGATATTTGGCATTGATACCAAATAATGCGGAAGGGAACGGAATGGAGACGCGGGGTGGGCAAGGTAGAAAATGGAAATAGAGGAGGAAATTGGGCTCTCACCAAACTCCAATCGCATGAGGCGTTAGAAATTGGGCTCACACCAAACTCCAGTTGCAAGAGGTGTTGGAGATTTCGAGAAGAACTCGAAGAAACTTGGAAAAAATGCCAAACTTTTCATTAATCATTTATAACTACTAAGCCAAAATGGCTTTACAATGCTTAAATAGATAAAAGACTAACCCTAAGACTAATCTAGACCATCTAATTACATTGATGGCCAAGATTAAAACATCATTAAAACATCTTATTAAAATAACTTAAAGCAAATAAAACCCTAAAAGAACTAGGATAGGTGGGCTAGGCCCAAAGACGGGTCGACCCACACGGGACTATGGGTCTGTCCTGCATCACCTGCTCTTAGATGAAGTGAGAATTGGGCTATGTATCACCTCATTTTTCAAAAGTTCCTAACATTACTTCATCTTGGTTCATGTAGAGTTGTCGCATGCGTGAATTGTGTCACAGTGTTAGGAATGTTTGTGGAGATATTTTTTGATCCTTGAGCTTATGTTTCTTTACCTTGTTGCATACATATTAGAGTTTATATTTGTTATTTTATGATGATCTGGATCATGTTGTGGCTTGGACCATGCATTGTTTACTTGGGAGGTATTTATGTAATGTTGTAAGTTATTTTATTTGAATAACCTTTCATTATATGGTACTTGGATACCTATTCTGGCCAGCACTTCACACTACCATAGGATGTGTCTGTCGAATAATCACTAAGCTATTGAGTTTCGACACAGGAAGGGGCAGCGCTGTGTGAGATTATTATACGGATTTGGTCATTGGACGACTGCAGTCGATCCACAGATGTTTACTGTGATGATTTTACTGGACTTAGGGCTGAAGACGAGCTTACTACTCATACGCGGTTAGTTTCACCGTGATCTTTTGGACAGGATGTTAGGCATCCGAAGGCGGATTTGATCCACTATTTCTTGACAGGATGCGAGGCATTTGAAGATGGTATAAATCCCGTAAGGGCATCGGTTGATGCGATGCTCGGCAAATGTGATATTGTTCATTTGATGTAGAATTGGATTTATGATCCGTTCCCTCTATTATACATAGCATTCTTTTATCTATATTGTTTACATATTCTTATGATATCATCGTCTTATTTTTACATTGATAGTGCACTCCATTATGAGTTATGTGTATTCTACTTGCCGTCACTTTTGTGGTTGACCTTGTTTTCTAAAATTGGTGCATAGGTACTAAGCCCGGCTATGCTGAGGATGAGGCGGAAGTTGAAGCGTTTCAAACACTTGAGCCAACTGATGTTCCCTAGTGGGGTGCAGATGATGGCTTCGGGGCTGTCTAGTCATGCACAGAAGTGAATCATTAGTTTGCAGTTATTTTAAATAAATCATTCTTTAGAGACTTGATTCTTTAGTGGAACATTATAATAAACTATTATTCCTTTTATTTGCAACTTGAAATTTTATTATTATTGTTATCCGGAGATATACAAATCTAATTTTTCAGTTGGTACCTATTGAATGAAAATGCTTCCGCAGGTTTGAATATGAATGTGAATGGCCTATCTCACCATGGCCTAAGATCTTGTGGGAAAAATAATTAGGAGTCAATGATTTTGATTTTTAGGAAATATATAATGAAAGAAAAAACAATTGGCTCCTCATTTCAGGTAACCCTAGTCTCTTTTTGGGGTCATGGCAGTGGCTGTGGAGAAAGATTTTTCGGGTCAGTTCTGTGCACAGTGATGGTTCATTGGATGCAGTACATAATGGGATGATGTCTAAAATGGGTGAAAATGGTGTCAATTATCATGAAAGCTGAGGTGAGAAAGCCCGTAGGAAAGCTGAAGAGAAGAGACAGGCTTGATTGGAAAAGGAACTTCTGGAGGAGGAAGAGAGAAAGCAGAGGGAAGAGGTCACGAGATTGGTGGAGGAGAGGAGGAGGTTGAGGGATGAGCAATTGTAGGCTGAGAAGGAACTTCTTAAGGGGTCCACTCCGGATGGGGAAAGAGGTAATAGGAGAGAAGTAGAGAGGCAGTGGCAGCTTGAAAAGAGGAAGGAGGACAGGGGTTCTAGTAAAAGCAATTCTGAAAGGGAGGACTTTGAGAGGAAGTCTAACAGCGAAAATGAAAGGAAGCAGGAATTTGACAAGAGGAGTGAGACTGAAAGAAGCTATGTACACAAAACCACAGGAGAAAGCATCAGAGTACCAATCTCAGATATGGGACATGCTATTAAAAGCAATATGAATAGTGTTAATAGGGTAAGTGGTAGTGGCAGCAAATACTTTGATAGCTTGAAGGGTTCCTCGCTGTCTTCGTCGAAAGCCTTCAATGGAACAGGGTTTTTTGGGAGGGCTGCACATGCTTCAGCAACTGCTAATACGAAAGTGAATTAGCCTGCTGGCTTTGGAGACCAAGCACAATCTGTTGCCAATAGGAGAGAGGTACATTCTGCAGAACATATTGATGGAAGTAGGTGGGTCTCGTGGATAGATGTTCAAAACTTTTGACCCACTTGACACAGGGATCAACTATCCATAAGACCAAAAACCCAATCCAGGATGCATTATCCTCAATCTCGTGACCATGTATAGTAAATATTCTATCTAAAAAACAGAATCAAATAGCACTAAACATCCATAATAATTTACGACATGCAAGAAGTAGATCATACCTTTAGAGATTCGTAGTGCTTTAATGGAGAAGTTGCGACTCTACTGATGATGAGAATCTTCAACACCTCTTAGCCTTCCACGTTATGACCCGAATTGGATTTCTTTTCTCAAGAAGATTGGTGGAATCTCCAGGATAAATCCCAACTTGAAACTCCAAGGAATTAGAAGAGAGAAGGAGAGAGAAACTCGTGCAACTCTTGCACTAATAGGGTTTTGGGGCGTGAGAGAGACTCTTATTGGATGTCCAAGAGATTTTATATACTTTTAAATCTCTTCCTTGCTTAATTGAAATAGAAGTCTTACTTCCAAAGCAATTAGCAACTTTATCCTTTTTTAACCCTTCTTTCTAGAGTTCAAGTCGGATTAGTATTTTCCAATAACTTGGGCTAGCGTGGGGACCACTAGGGATTCCTTAGAAAGCTGGCTTCAACTGAAACACCGCGACCCCACATCTCATGTGCAATCCGGGCCCACAGTTAATTGCAAATAACACCACTAGATAAATGCAATTGCACTCCATTCTTAAGAATAAATTACAATGAAGACCCTAAACTTTCCAATTACCACAAGTAGGCCCCTCTATCAATATCCGTGGATCAATTGGAATAAATCTGTCTCTTCCAATATAAGTTCCACATCTTATTATCCTTGAGCCCCAATTAATCATAGTAATCATCAGTATCATTCAATTAACTCTTAATTGAAATGGGTGCGCACTTATTAATGACAAATCCATTAATTGGCACAAGGGGGTAATAGAGATAGATTTCATCTTGATCATTCAACGTTCCCACAGTTCTACTACCACATACCCAAGACACCGAGGTGTTAACCTGCAGTCGGCCTCACTCATTGGTGACTCAAAGTAAATGAATAGATAGAAACTTGAGTTCATCAATGTCTCAGGATTGAGAGCCTACTGCTAGGGAATTATGAGAGCATACCTTATTATTGAGACAAAATTCCATAAGGTGCATCTCATGGTCCTTCAATACATCCAATGTACCAGCACCGTGATTCAGAATATTACATTCTGATGATCGAGACAAATCACATTACCTTATAGTTATCAAAGTGCTGCAAACTTATCAAATGAGATGCCCAGTCTCATTACTGGTTGTGAAGCTATTTAAGTATAAGATTTGTGACATATATCTCCCGCGTGTGAATCTCATCCATGCACATATATCACATCTAATATACTAATGGGACTCAGTTCAACTCATGAACCATTATGTCATATGTATTGGTCATGTGCATGAAGTAGTAAAATAACATTCATCTTATGAAAGTAAAGCATGATTTTATTGATAAATAAAGAAATTAATCAATTTATTACATCAACTGATGGATTGAGTCCACAAAATCTAACACATATCACTGGAAAATTTTCCACAAATGGAGATGATAAGAGCAATCAGATTTCTTCCCACCAGCATGTAAGCTGCGATCCACTTCAAGCTATCATTGTCTTGAGTTTTTGTCTTCATTTTGTCTATGGCTAGATATTAGTATGCTTCTGCATTGTAGGGGAATGACCAAAGCAGACTTGACATACGTCTTGGTATCAATTCTTGTTGATCCTTTTTGGTCAAGATAGGGAGTGGGTTGCAGTCTCATTTTCCTTATTTAACAGAATGCTCAGGGTCCTTTTTATCTTTTGGTTTATGCAGTATATAAATTCTTAAAATGGAATTGTCTCACTTGGTGATATATTGGGGCTCTCTGTTGATGTGCCCCTTTTTTTTTCATCTCATAATTCTGTGTTTGGTCACATAATGGTACTTTCAGATTTTTGTATATTCCAAAAAAGTGCCTTTCAGTCCCAATTTCTTTAGACATGGGATAATTCCATTCCATTCCATTCCACCAGTTCCTTAACCTAACGGGCCCAAAGAGCACCACAATTTTCACGAATTGGACTTGGAGCCCTGCCTAAATTAATAGGACCTTCTCCATGCTATGGGTGGGTCCTGGACAACACAATGGTGTGGAATTGTGGCGCAGAGCCTACTGGCCAACACCAAGTTTTACCAATAAGAAAAAATGTGCATTGGTGGAAATTACTTTTTTGAATGAAAACATTTGTGGGAAGCTGGTGGCTAATCCTTGGATTACTATTACATATGCCATGGATTGATCACCCTGGTTCAAGAGTGCATCTTTTATGTTATTCAAGTGAGTCAATTTCCATGGATTCTGTTATAAACATGACTTGTTGTCAGCAGTAACTTTTTCCCCGTGGCATGACATATCTATATCTTTCAGTACTGATGTTTGATTCCCAAACTAGAAACTCATTCCATTACATTGCCTTGTAGATTTTGCAAGAATTATTTCATATTGAATGCCGTTATCCAGGTAGGGTCAGATCTCCAACCATACCCCCCTGTGCAGAAGATATCATGGCAGCAACTGTTTCCTTGTTCTTCCACTACTTCTTCTCTGGATGTAAATGATTCTATATGCAAACAGAGTCAGGGTCAGCAATCAGAAGCTCAGAGTCCACCATTACCTGATAAGTCACCATTAAGTCATCAGTTAGATAATCAAATGCATTTTGGGTTACCATTGCCTTCCAGTAACTCTCCTTTGTCTACTGGTTCAATGAAGAGTAGCTCAATTTCTCCTACTATAGCTGAATTGATGCAGCCCTAGGGTTAGGGCTTGCATGGAGGTGCCTAAGCACGTGTCCAAGGACACTTCGAACCGTCAAGATGACTTCACACACACACGAGAACGCACCTCTCTGGGAAAACCCAATTCTATTACTTAACCAAATCTGAGAATTTCTTCTCTACAATTCCATATATATAGTAAAAGCAAACTTAATGGGTAAGAAAATCCTAAGTTAATAATGGAAACTTTCCTAATAACAATTTAATTAGAACTCTACTAATAATAATCCTAATTTAATTTGAAGAGGGGCTGCTGGGGCCTAGACTGCATCATCTTCCTCGGGTTGAAAGAAGAGTTCGTCCTCAAACGCGATTCTGCTTCGGATTGCCAGTGTAAATGTGTTGAACATGAAGGACTTCCGTTGTGGCAGCTTTCCAGGAATTCTTCTTTGGCGGTTGTGGTTTCTCAGGATGAAGAGTAACTTGCTGTCCACCATGCATGAATGTATAGGTGTTGTTGCGCATGCCATGAGTCCCATTCTTGTCATACATCCATGGACGACCCAATAAGATATCACCACTATCCATAGGTAGCATATCACACCCGATTGTATCTTTGTAAGTCGCACCAATGGCAAAAGTAACTTTGCAAGTATGTCAAATATGCACTTGATCCTCATTCATTAGCCACTTGACAAAATAAGGACAGTTATGCTTAAAAACTTTCAATTGGAGGCGATCAACAAGGGCTTAAGAGATGAGATTTTCACAACTTCTGTCACGACCCGAGCCCAGAATTCGGGGGTTAGCGAAAAGCTAAACCGGTGACACACGTACTCCCGTGCACGTGCATCCAAACCCAGTCCAGATGCACGCACACAAGGGATCTAACACGTGCGAACTAACCGTACGCGGAAGCTGTACATATCATAGCAAGCAACAAAGAAAATAGCGGAAGCCAAAGCAAATACGAAACGGAAAGGACAAGGACAAAACACTGATATAAAACCGAATACACCAAAACAATATATACAAAATACACAGAATACAAGTCCAAAGTCCAAAGTCCAAATACAAATCCCCTGAAACCAACACTCAAAATCCCAAAACAAAAGCCACTGGAAGTATGCATGAACGCGCTCGGCAGAGATGATCAGGCCCACTCTGCCAAACCTGAGGGTGCCTCTACACTCGCCCCTGCAGCCTCCTCGACCGCCGGGGAGCTGGGCAAGGTATCTGTGCCTGCAACACCACAGACAACACAAATGAATACAACGATCCAGCAAATATAAGTAACAGGGGTGTAACACTCATAGTATCAAAGTGAATATAATAATGACAGAAGATTAAATACAGAGTTCCATATTAGGAAACTAAGCCAATCGTGCATAGAAGTAAAACATGATATGTGAATCAACATAGAAATACTGACTAAGTGGCTACTACGTTAACCATGTTCTCTCCAATAGAGAGCAGAGCAAAGCAAAGCAGAGGAGAACACCACTGACCGGGCCAGGGTACAAGTGGGTCTCAGGTTCCTGGGTTCCGGGGTCCCAAGACAAAGCGACACTGCAGTGAATACAGAGATACAGAGATCTAAGCCAGAGGTAACCCCGTCGGGCATCCTAGGGCTGAGGCTGAGTAGAGCCAGACCAATACCAATCAAATCAAATCCATAGAAAGGGAGATTATCCGCTTTGGACTCACCGATGGCAAAGACCGGATCTTATCCTCACGTATTAATCTCTGGGCAGAGCCACCAGGGAATACCCAAACTCAGAGATAAGCAAAGCCAGCAGAGCATAGATATAAATCCCAAAGCATAGCATCGATCAAAGCATAGTGCGGAACGAAGCATAGAACAGATATACAGGACGAAAACAAAAATGACTACGGAATGCATAAACATAGATTAACAGAACAGAGGGCAAAACCATAAACAATATGCAATGCATCTCAGATTCATACGGAGTCAAGGTTCATTACAAGCCAGTCCTAAGCTAGTTGTTCACTGTCACTAACCGTGCATGTTGATGTAGTTTTAAGTTAGTCAATGCACCGTTGCCATCAAAGTGTTGCAATGTAATCTGTGCGTGCACCGACGTCCCTTAAACCAACACCCATGGGGAGGTGCTTAACAGTGATCAACGCCCACATGAATGAGTCACAGCCGAACAGACTATTCATGCGCTCCAAGAATCCATTGGGCCGGTTTACAAGGGTGATTAATCTGTATTTGAGCCCTACAAGTCTCACCATTATCCTAAGTTATGTTTCAGAATTGCCATGCCTAACGGTTTAGCCATGAGGGACCTATGGTTGAGCCGGAGACATCTTACGCGTTCGACGTATTATGCACCACAGCTTAACCCTGGTTCCATTCAAAACACAGCTAAACTGATCATCTTTCACCTCTGATCTGATGCCTTTTTCGGCTGAGCTACAGTCAGTATACGGCTTAGCCGTAGACCAATCCACGGCTTAGCCGTAGCATTCCACGGCTTAGCCGTAGCCTCACCGTAGGAGTACTGATATCAGAAAAGTTTCGACTGATCAGAGATTTAATTCACGGCTGGGGTACGGTCGGGTCACGGCTAGCTTACGGCTCAGCCGTAGAACAATTTACGGCTTAGCCGTATCCTAGCCGTAGAACAAAGCTCAAAATTGAAATCTCTGGAAATCAAACCGTAGGAGTTCACGGCTTAGCCGTGCAATACAGATCCAAAAATGGGTTGAGTACAGAAACGAAATTTTGACACAGAAACTGCACAAAATGAGTTACAGAGGTTCCATTTTACCAAATGTGGCTGTAAAACATCAGATACACTAAAGAAGATTGAAATCAAAGCATTCAAATAGAGCACCCATGTGTGTTATAAAAGTCTGTACTTATACTTGCCTCAAATCTCTACCAAATCCACTGACTCAAGCTCCCAAAGCAACTAAAATCAAAGCAAATCAAAGAGATACACCATGCATGAGATGAAGACAAAGCAATCATAGAATGGGAGAAACAATTGGAGAAGAAGAAGAAGAAAGAATTGGGGAAGAACCCACTTACCAAGCCACAAACACAGATGAGAGAAAAGAAACAAAACCCAATCCAAAACAAGGAATCCAAGCTTCAATCGAGCAAGAGAAGGAAAGAGAAGAGAGAGAGAGAACGTGGAGGGAGCTTCTCCTGGAGATCCTCTTGCATGCAACGTGAAGAATTGAAAATGAGCAAGGGAGAGACATCTGGAGCATGACTCACTTATATAGGTTTTGAAGTTTAAAACAAGATCCATGGAGTTTAAGCTATTTACAGTTTAAGTCACACGAAGGTCCAACTTCTCCAATTGACTCCAAACGGATCTGACTCAGTTACGGAAAATAACGAGCTCAACAAAATACATATGCTGACACCAATATGATGCAAATATGATGCAAGCAACGCAAAAGCAAAATTACGAAAAAGGGCTTAGAACTACCTATCTCAGGTCAAAGGTTGCTCAACTACCTATCCATGACCCAAAACAAGTCCAAAAGAAATAAACAAAACAAAACACACACTAATGAGCCACTAATCCGGCTCAAAGGGGATCGGAGTGTTACATCCTCCCCCACTAGGAATCATTCCGTCCTCGGAATGACTACCTACCTGCGCAAAGAGATGCGGGTACTGGCGCGCTAGCTGCTCCTCTAGCTCCCAAGTAGCCTCATCTGGACCGTGATGTTCCCACAACACTTTAACCCATCTGATAGTCCTGGTACGAAGAATCTGCTCTCGTGTCCCAACGATGCGAAGCGGACGCTCAACGTAAGTCGCATTAGGCTGAATCTGGATATCATCGTAGCGAATCACATGGCTCGGATCTGGCACGTACTTACGGAGCATCGACACATGGAACACATCGTGAACACCGGAGAACTCGACTGGAAGTGTCAACCGATAGGCTAAATCTCCAACTCGGCTCTTGACTTCAAACGGTCCTACATATCTCGGGGCTAACTTGCCCTTCTGACCAAATCGAACTGTGCCCTTCATCGGAGAAACTTTAAGAAATACCCAATCTCCGACTTGGAATGCCAAAGGTCTCCTCCGAGTATCAGCATAGCTCTTCTGCCTGGACCGAGCAATCTTCAGATTCTCTATCACTTTCTGCACCTTCTCTGTCGTCTCAGCAATGATTGTCGGACCATGGAAACTTCTAGTTCCAACTTCTTCCCAGCACACTGGGGTCCTGCACTTGCGTCCGTATAGAGCCTCATAAGGTGCCATACCAATGCTCTCATGAAAGCTGTTGTTGTAAGCAAACTCACACAATGCCAGATGCATATCCCATTCCTTCTCAAAGTTCAGCACACTAGCTCTGAGCATATCCTCCAACGTCTGAATGGTACGCTCCGACTGTCCATCAGTCTGGGGGTGGTATGCCGTGCTAAAACTCAGCTTCGTGCCCATAGCTTCCTGAAATGCTCTCCAGAATGAAGATACAAAACGACTGTCTCGATCCGACACAATCGATACCGGGGTGCCATGCAATCTGACTACCTCGTCAACAAACTTCCTAGCCATCTCCGTGAATGTCATCCCTTTCTTGAACGGAAGGAAATGTGCTGACTTGGTCAATCTGTCCACTATTACCCAGATCGCATTATTCTTTCTACTGGTCGGCGGAAAACCGGAGACGAAATCCATCGTAATGTGCTCCCACTTCCACTGCGGAGTGTGCAATGGATGCAATGATCCTGGAGGTCGCTGATGGTCAGCTTTCACCCTCTGACAGGTCAAACATCGAGCTACGAACCCTGCGATCTCTCGCTTCATATTATTCCACCAAAATCTATCCTTCAAGTTCCGGTACATCTTCGTACTCCCTGGGTGCATCGCATATCGGGCATCGTGCGCATCTGTCATCAACTTATCTTTCAGCTCATCCACAGCGGGAACACACAATCTATTCCTGAAGTACAAAACTCCATCTATCAAGCCGAAATCCGGTCGATCTGCAATCCGATCTTTGAACTTCGCCAGGAGGGGGTCCTCAAACTGGCGATCCTTGATCTGCTGAATCACCTCAGGCTGAAACACGACGGTAGTAGCTAATGTCACCAATCCACCTACCCTCCGAACCTCAACAGGCTGATCATGCACAAGCATATAGAATCCTGCCAACACCTGAAGACTATCTGTCCTCCTGCTAAGTGCATCTGCAACTACATTGCCCTTGCCTGGGTGGTACTTGATCGGAAAGTCGTAGTCTTTGATAAACTCCAACCATCTCCGCTGCCTCATATTCAAGTCATGCTGGTCAAACAAGTACTGCAGACTGTGATGATCGGAATGGACCTCAAACTTTACACCGTACAAGTAATGCCGCCACAACTTCAGTGCAAATACAATGGCTGCTAACTCCAAGTCATGTGTGGCATAGTTCTTCTCATGTTCTTTCAGCTGTCTGGATCCATAGGCAATCACCTTCTGATTCTGCATCAGTACACAGCCTAATCCAACGCGAGAAGCATCGGAATAAATCACGAATCCCTCATTACCATCCGGGAGAGTCAACACTGGCGCCGTAGTGAGCTTTTCTTTCAACATCTGAAAACTACGCTCACACTTCTCTGTCCACTCATACGGGACCTTCTTCCGAGTCAACTGAGTCAGCGGGGCTGAAATCTTCGAAAAGTCCTGCACGAACCTGCGGTAATATCCCGCCAAACCCAGAAAACTCCGAATCTCTGTCACTGATCTAAGACGGGGCCAATGGACTACTGCCTCAATCTTAGCCGGATCCACCATCAATCCATCTCTAGAAATCTTATGACCCAGAAATGTAACTTGCTCGAGCCAAAACTCACACTTGGACAACTTGGCATACAACTTGTGATCTCTAAGCAGCTGCAATGCTTTCCGTAGATGATCTGTATGCTCCTCAGCAGTCTTCGAATAGACCAATATGTCATCTATGAAAACTACAACGAACTGGTCCAAGAAGGAAGTAAACACCCTGTTCATCAACGCCATAAAAGCTGCGGGTGCGTTTGTCAAACCAAATGGCATGACAAGAAACTCGTAGTGTCCATACCGGGTCCTGAAAGCTGTCTTCGGAACATCCTCATCCTTCACCCTGAGCTGGTGATACCCTGACCTCAAGTCAATCTTCGAGAAGTAAGCTGCACCCTGAAGTTGATCGAACAACTCATCGATCCTAGGCAATGGATATTTGTTCTTGATAGTCACTTTATTCAACTGCCTGTAGTCAATGCACATCCGGAAACTGCCATCCTTCTTCTTGACAAACAATACAGGAGCTCCCCAAGGTGAAACACTTGGGCGTATGAACCCTTTATCCAACAGATCCTGCAACTGTTTCTTCAATTCCAACAACTCTGCAGGTGCCATACGATATGGAGCTCTACTGATGGGTGCTGTACCGGGCATCAAGTCAATAGCAAATTCTACCTCCCGAACTAGTGGCAACTCTGGCACATCCTCCGGAAAGACATCCGGAAACTCGCTGACTACTGGGATCTCACTGAGCGGTCGCTGATCTTTCTTTTCTGAAATGAATGCAAGAAATCCCTCACATCCCCTACGAAGCATCCTGTCTGCCTTGCAAGCAGATATCACACGCCTTGGGCACTTTGTCTGGCTGCCCTCAAATCGAAATCCGCTGCCCAGATCAAAGTAGATGGCCTTGCTATAGCAATTGATACACGCATGATATCTCGCAAGCCAGTCCATACCAAGAATCACATCGAAATCCAGTGTCGTGAGCAACACGAGGTCTACTGGGAGCTGATGACCAGCTATCCGCACATCACACTGAGGGTAGAAAACACTGCACTCCACCCGTTTACCAACCGGAGTGGATACTAACAACAAGTAGGGAAGTGGTGTAGGTCGCTGTCGAAGCTGCACAGCAAAATGGGGTGCTACGTACGAACGCGTAGACCCGGAGTCAAATAAAGCTAAAGCTTCTGCATCAGAAATTAAAATTTTACCTTCCACTACCGTGGCCTCCTCCGCGCCCTCATGCGTAGCAGCATAGGCTCGGGCTGTCTGGCGGTTCGGCTTCTGAGCTGGGCGAGCTGGCTGAGATCTGCCCTGCGCTGTAGGTCCTGCCTGTCTCGTCTGTGGAGAGGACTGAAACTTCGGGCATTGGGCCCGCCTGTGATCCGTAGAGCCACACCCGAAACAAGCCCCACTCTTCCTCCAACACCTGTCGGTGGGGTGATCCTTCCCACAGTGACCGCAAACTACCTGCGAACTGCTCGAACTGCCCTGCCTACCCTTGAACTTCTTCTGGAACTGACTTCTGCCACTGAAACCTGCTGCCCTCTTAGCCTCTGTTCGCTCCTCCTCAAAGATGACCTCTGCATCATAAGCCCTGTCAATAGCGTCGTCCAAGGTAGCCGGCCACATACAAGCAACCACGTGGCGTTTGTGCCTCGGATTCAGACCGTTGACGAAGCGAGTCACCTTCTTCTGCTCCATGTTCACCATATCCTCTGCGAAGTGGGACAACTCTGTAAACCTGTGTACATAATCTGCAACTGACATCTGTCTCTGCTGAAGGTTGAAGAATTCCACTTCCTTGGCTCGCTGAATGTGGAGAGGCATGAACTTCCGACGGAATTGCTGCTTGAAGGTCTCCCAAACTGTGGCACTGGGCATAGTCTGAAATGAAGTCTTGACACTCCTCCACCATGTCTTGGCTACACTCCGAAGCATAGAGGCTGTGAGAACTACCTTCTGCTTGTTACTGCACACAATCGTATCAAATAGCTCTTCAGTCTGCTCCAACCATTGCTCAGCCTGCAATGCATCTTCTATCCCATGAAACTCGGTCGCCCCTCGCTTACGGAACTTGTCGAAAAGAGCATTTGGATCTGATTCCTTAGGCTGGAAAATCACCTGCTGATCTATACGAGGTGATGCTACTGCGGCAGCCTGACTCTGTCTATCTACCATGGATGCCATCTGTGCCTGTAATGACTGCATAGACTGCATCATCATCATCATCCGCTCCTCACTACTGATGTGTGGGGGTACCGATCCACTATCACCATTGTGGCCCTGTTGGTTCTCATCTCGAGATCCTGATCCTGATGCCATCCTGCAAAAAGGAAAAGAAACACAACACGCAATATAAAAGGCCCTGAGTTAGTCAAATCCCAAATCAACATATGAGACTTCGAGTCAAATAGTTGATAGCGTTATCTCACCACGATCTTAGATGCCTACATGCTTATAACTAGCATGCTCTGATACCATACAATACGTATGTCACGACCCGAGCCCAGAATTCGGGGGTTAGCGAAAAGCTAAACCGGTGACACACGTACTCCCGTGCACGTGCATCCAAACCCAGTCCAGATGCACGCACACAAGGGATCTAACACGTGCGAACTAAGCGTACGCGGAAGCTGTACATATCATAGCAAGCAACAAAGAAAATAGCGGAAGCCAAAGCAAATACGAAACGGAAAGGACAAGGACAAAACACTGATATAAAACCGAATACACCAAAACAATATATACAAAATACACAGAATACAAGTCCAAAGTCCAAAGTCCAAATACAAATCCCCTGAAACCAACACTCAAAATCCCAAAACAAAAGCCACTGGAAGTATGCATGAACGCGCTCGGCAGAGATGATCAGGCCCACTCTGCCAAACCTGAGGGTGCCTCTACACTCGCCCCTGCAGCCTTCTCGACCGCCGGGGAGCTGGGCAAGGTATCTGTGCCTGCAACACCACATACAACACAAATGAATACAACGATCCAGCAAATATAAGTAACAGGGGTGTAACACTCATAGTATCAAAGTGAATATAATAATGACAGAAGATTAAATACAGAGTTCCATATTAGGAAACTAAGCCAATCGTGCATAGAAGTAAAACATGATATGTGAATCAACATAGAAATACTGACTAAGTGGCTACTACGTTAACCATGTTCTCTCCAATAGAGAGCAGAGCAAAGCAAAGCAGAGGAGAACACCACTGACCGGGCCAGGGTACAAGTGGGTCTCAGGTTCCTGGGTTCCGGGGTCCCAAGACAAAGCGACACTGTAGTGAATACAGAGATACAGAGATCTAAGCCAGAGGTAACCCCGTCGGGCATCCTAGGGCTGAGGCTGAGTAGAGCCAGACCAATACCAATCAAATCAAATCCATAGAAAGGGAGATTATCCGCTTTGGACTCACCGATGGCAAAGACCGGATCTTATCCTCACGTATTAATCTCTGGGCAGAGCCACCAGGGAATACCCAAACTCAGAGATAAGCAAAGCCAGCAGAGCATAGATATAAATCCCAAAGCATAGCATCGATCAAAGCATAGTGCGGAACGAAGCACAGAACAGATATACAGGACGAAAACAAAAATGACTACGGAATGCATAAACATAGATTAACAGAACAGAGGGCAAAACCATAAACAATATGCAATGCATCTCAGATTCATACGGAGTCAAGATTCATTACAAGCCAGTCCTAAGCTAGTTGTTCACTGTCACTAACCGTGCATGTTGATGTAGTTTTAAGTTAGTCAATGCACCGTTGCCATCAAAGTGTTGCAATGTAATCTGTGCGTGCACCGACGTCCCTTAAACCAACACCCATGGGGAGGTGCTTAACAGTGATCAACGCCCACATGAATGAGTCACAGCCGAACAGACTATTCATGCGCTCCAAGAATCCATTGGGCCGGTTTACAAGGGTGATTAATCTGTATTTGAGCCCTACAAGTCTCACCATTATCCTAAGTTATGTTTCAGAATTGCCATGCCTAACGGTTTAGCCATGAGGGACCTATGGTTGAGCCGGAGACATCTTACGCGCTCGACGTATTATGCACCACAGCTTAACCCTGGTTCCATTCAAAACACAGCTAAACTGATCATCTTTCACCTCTGATCTGATGCCTTTTTCGGCTGAGCTACAGTCAGTATACGGCTTAGCCGTAGACCAATCCACGGCTTAGCCGTAGCATTCCACGGCTTAGCCGTAGCCTCACCGTAGGAGTACTGATATCAGAAAAGTTTCGACTGATCAGAGATTTAATTCACGGCTGGGGTACGGTCGGGTCACGGCTAGCTTACGGCTCAGCCGTAGAACAATTTACGGCTTAGCCGTATCCTAGCCGTAGAACAAAGCTCAAAATTGAAATCTCTGGAAATCAAACCGTAGGAGTTCACGGCTTAGCCGTGCAATACAGATCCGAAAATGGGTTGAGTACAGAAACGAAATTTTGACACAGAAACTGCACAAAATGAGTTACAGAGGTTCCATTTTACCAAATGTGGCTGTAAAACATCAGATACACTAAATAAGATTGAAATCAAAGCATTCAAATAGAGCACCCATGTGTGTTATAAAAGTCTGTACTTATACTTGCCTCAAATCTCTACCAAATCCACTGACTCAAGCTCCCAAAGCAACTAAAATCAAAGCAAATCAAAGAGATACACCATGCATGAGATGAAGACAAAGCAATCATAGAATGGGAGAAACAATTGGAGAAGAAGAAGAAGAAAGAATTGGGGAAGAACCCACTTACCAAGCCACAAACACAGATGAGAGAAAAGAAACAAAACCCAATCCAAAACAAGGAATCCAAGCTTCAATCGAGCAAGAGAAGGAAAGAGAAGAGAGAGAGAGAACGTGGAGGGAGCTTCTCCTGGAGATCCTCTTGCATGCAACGTGAAGAATTGAAAATGAGCAAGGGAGAGACATCTGGAGCATGACTCACTTATATAGGTTTTGAAGTTTAAAACAAGATCCATGGAGTTTAAGCTATTTACAGTTTAAGTCACACGAAGGTCCAACTTCTCCAATTGACTCCAAATGGATCTGACTCAGTTACGGAAAATAACGAGCTCAACAAAATACATATGCTGACACCAATATGATGCAAATATGATGCAAGCAACGCAAAAGCAAAATTACGAAAAAGGGCTTAGAACTACCTATCTCAGGTCAAAGGTTGCTTAACTACCTATCCATGACCCAAAACAAGTCCAAAAGAAATAAACAAAACAAAACACACACTAATGAGCCACTAATCCGGCTCAAAGGGGATCGGAGTGTTACAACTTCCGCCATCAATAACAACTGTGTAATTTTGTCCCTGAACTGTACCTGCGGAATGGAAAATATTTTTTCGCAACCACTTATGCTCAACAGTTGGGGGAGCGTCCTTGAGGACAATAAGAGCTTCACCTATGGTATCTGCATCGGTGAATTCAACTTCCTCAGTGTCAATATCCTTGAGATTGTTAATATCCTTAGGATCAGTGTTAGTACCCTTAAGATCATCTCGGATATTGTTATCAACACCTGCAATCTCAATCAAATGTATTCGCTTTGGACATTCTACGGCGCGATGCCCGTGCCGGTGACAATGAAAACAAATCATCTTATTTTGACCTTTAGTCCAAGCAAAAATCTGTCCATTGGATTTAGCTTCTTGTAGAGGGGAATTCTTTAGCGGAACCCATTTGGATTTTTGTACTTGATGATTTGCAATTCCCTCAGCTTTGAGAGCATGTTGGATGAGTTCATTGACATTATCAAAATGTTGGAAGGCAAGGATATGCTGAATGTCTATTCTCAATCCATTGAAAAATCTATCAACTACCACATCATCATCTTCATTCAAGCCACAACGAGCTTGCAGAGTTAAAAATTCCTCAGAATATTCAACAATTGTCTTGGACCGTTGTTTCAAGTTTTGAAAACTGGAACATAGATCTCTTGTATAGTTGACGGGGAGGAGCATGTTTGGCCGAAAAGTGGGTTTGAGGAAAATTTCAGGGTGTGGGGTTTGGCCGGAATGTGGGATTTTGTAGGGTTTGGGGTTTCGGTGGATAGGGTTGGCTCCGAGGGTGTTCGGTAGGTGTAGGGGCGTCGTCGAGATAATGGTTGGGAATGGGATCTGTCGTGGTCTGGGCTGATCAGGAATGGGTTTAAGGGTTTTAGATTTGGATATCAAGGTTTGATACGGGTGGAACTTGGTGTCAACAGAGGGCAAAGGGTTTCGACAGAGGCCTCGGTTGGTCTGGGAGTAGTGGATTTGCGAGTCAGGCAGGGTCGACTGGTGGTGGTGGAGAGGATAACCAGTGAGCAGAGTGGATGGATTAATGAATTTCGGACGACAAAGGCTTCCGGCGACCGGATTTGGCTCTGATACCAATCTGATGCAGCCTTAGGGTTAGGGCTTGCGTGGAGGTGCCTAAGCACGTGTCCAAGGACACTTCAAACCATCAAGATGACTTCACACACACACGAGGACGCACCTCTCTGGGAAAACCCAATTCTATTAATCAACTAAATCTGAGAATTTCTTCTCTACAATGCCATATATATAGTAAAAGCAAACTTAATGTGTAAGAAAACCCTAGGCTAATAATGGAAACGTTCCTAATAATAATTTAATTAGAACTCTACTAATAATAATCCTAATCTAATTTGAAGAGGGGCTGCTGGGGCGTAGACTGCATTATGAATCGACCTTCTCCCTTGTGGGAGGACTCGCAAATGACTTTATTTTTGAAGAGGCAGAGCTTTTCGAAGATCCATGTTATGTTTCTGATCCAGTGTCCTTGCTTGGACCAGTGTCCGGGTTGCTTGACAACTTTTCACTGGATTTGGGCACTGGATTCATAACAAAAAGAGGATTGGAAAGACCTCATGTCTTTAAAAGACTCTGCTATTGTCGATATCAACAGGCCTGCTCCAATTGAGTCCCCATTTTGAAGGTTACGAGTTGCTGAAGAAAGGCATGCAAATTCTGCGCAATCTTACTCTGCGTTAAAGTCACCACCTGTGGATAGGTCAGGTAATGTACCTGAACATGGAACATCGCAGATGTGGGGCACACAACCTCTTGGTCAGGATGGTATAGGCTTATTGGGGGGACCTACTAACTTGATTTTACCCAAAGTGCAAAACCAACTTAAGCGGGTAGAGATTTTGAATCCACCATCCCAGGAATCTATGATAGCTCAGTATTCCGTAGAGAATCGGGTCATTTGTGGCACATTTGTCACAACCCGAGCCCAGGGACCGGGGGTCAGAGAAAGTCTAACCAATGACACACGTACTCCCGTGCATGCACACCTAGACCCTGTCCAAGCATACACACACAAGGGATCAATCACACGTGCAAACAACTGTACGCGGAAGCTGTACGTATCAAGGCATATAGCAACACACCAAGAAACATAGGAGATTACAAAACAACATACCAAAAGATACAAGGGATTACAAAAGATCATGAACTGATAACAAGAACAATTTACAAGAACGTATGACCATATAACGGGCTTACAACAATCGAAAATCAAAATACAGATATCACTCAAAGCCCACATTACAAGTACAGAAAAATCCCCTCAATAGACTCAGACTCAATGAATGGGGAGAACAAAATGATGCAAACCGTACTCTGGAGGATGGTGGATCAAGTCCACTCCTCTAGGCCGGAGGGGGCCTCGCGAGCCTCTCCTGGAGTCGGGTCGACCGACGCAGGATCGGGAGAGGGATCTGAGCCTGCAACACACAAGGACAACTAATAAGTACAACGACTTAGCAAAGTATAAGCAACAAGAAGATAACACAAATTGTGTCTAATCATGAGTAATAGTCACAGTGCAAGATCCATAGAAATCATGTTCATATACTAAGCAAATATGCAAATGAATAAGCATGCTGTAAGAATCATAAACAGATAACAGTCAAAGTGGCTACTACATTGGCCATTTTCTCCCTTACGAGAGCAGTCGGAATGAGAACACCAGCGACCGGGCCAGGGTGCGCATGGGTCTCTAGTTCCCGGGGTCCGGAGTCCCAGGACAGAACACTCTGCAGAGGCAAACACATAACTAAACCAAAGTTGACCCCGTCGGGTATCCTAAGGCTGAGGCTCAGTAGTGCCAATACCAATCACAATCAAATCGGATGATGCACCTCAGTCAATCAATCATGTCATATCACATACCACATACAGATCTCACATATCATGCTGAACAAACAATAGGAAGTGCATCACACAAACTGATACTGAATACTGAATACAATAAGCTGATACTGATACTGAAGGTAATGAATGCAATAAGCCGGAGAAAGCACTGATAAACTCAAGTACCAATAACAATAAGCACTGATGCAAGTACTCCAATGGAGCAACTGTAAAACACAATAATAGAATGGTCCCGCCCGGGCTTCGCTCTGGGGTTGCTGCATTTCCCACAGAATCGAGAGGTCCAGCGCAGAACACATAAGAGGGCATAAACAAAATCAATATGCTGTACAAATCAGAATACCCTTACGAATCAAGGTCAAGGACAAGCCAATCCTAATCTAATTATCCAGTGTTTCTAACCGTGCATGTTGATGTAGTTTTAAGTTGTCCGATGCACCATTGTCTAGTGTTGCTGTGTCTGGAGGGTGCACCGAAGTCCCTTAAACCAACACCCATGGGGAGGTGCTAAACAACCGGATAACTGCATGAATGATTCGCAGCCCTCGATCTCATTCATGTCATTTAGACATTCCATTGGGCCTATTCAGGTTCACTACATTCTAATGTGAAAGTCATATACGGTCTTTTGCTTAAACCTAATCCTTTTCATTCAATTCTCAGGGTTTCACGGTGTAGCCGTAGGTGACCTTACGGCTTAGCCGAGGCATCTTACGGCTTAGCCGTATTATACACTGCGGCTGAGCCGAGGTTCCCCCAATTGCCCATCCGGATTTACGGCTCAACCGTATTTTGCTCTACGGCTCAGCCGTATCCTGGTCCACGGCTTAGCCGTAAGACAATGCACGGCTTAGATCAGGCTGGGCCGTAGAAGAATGGCAATTTGCCAACTCTCAGTTATTTTCAGATAACAGTCTGTACTGTTCTACAGTTAGGGTTACGGCTGGGTCTCGGCTTAGCCGTAAGCCATTTTACGGCTTAGCCGTAGCACATTTCACGGCTTAGCTGTGCGTGCACGGAGTCATTTTCCAGAAACTGTCACAGTCATACAGAAAGTGTGCAAAACGGCTGGAAACAGAAACAAAACAGCAAAAGGAGCTTAATAGGGCTGTCTAATACTGGGAAACACAATGAAGAACAAGAACACAACAATCAAATCCATATCAATCAGTGTTCATGCAACTTGAGCTTATACTTGCCTCACAAATGGAAATCACTTCGTTGCTTGGCTCAGTCCATCGGAAAACGCACACAAACGAGCTCCTTTCTTCCTCCCTGAAGCAATAGACACAGAGATGGAGAAGGAGAGAAAGAGAGCTGACGAGGGAGAGACGAGCTGGAGAGAGAGTGAGAGAGCTGAGAGACGATCGAGAGAAACAAGAGGGTTGGTGGGGATATTTATACTAAAATGAGTCCAGAATTACGGATAAGTCCAAGTCACTTACACAAATGTCAGTTTGAGTCAAATGACGATCCAACGAGAACAAACGAAATCATTCGGATCCAGGACAGTTACGAAAATCGACAAGCTTAACCAAATACACGCGATGACATCCGAACGACGCAAAACTGACAAGGTCAATCAAAAACCAAAATTACGAAAAAGGGCTCGAACTATCTGGACCAAGTCAAACTCAACCCAAACAATCTCTCTAAGGTTCAAACCAAAGAAAAACAAAAATCAAAACACTCTTAGCGATAAAAACACACGCAATTACCCACTAATCCGGGTCAACTCGGGTCGGAGTGTTACAACATTCTCCCCTCAGAATGCTCAAGTTGGCAGTTTCCACAATGGTGGAAGTTTCAGTCCAACTGGACCTGCATCGAGTGATAATAATCTTTGGCTACAAAAGACTGCTTTTCAGCCAATGTCTGATGGTGAAGAGAATTCTTTTCCCCCAATTAATTCCCATATGGATCTCTCTCAGAATGAAGCGATTGACAATCCAAGCAAATCAGCAGCTTTTCATCTGTTTAAATCATCTCCTGCCAATTTATGGTCCAAGTAAGGTGCCCTTAACCTCCATTTTGATTATTTTTCTTAGTTATCAATTCTTTTTAGGTGAAGTTTGGTTCTGTAATACTGTGTTGAATGTTCGTTTGTATCACAAGAAACCTGTTCCAAGTTGACTGCTATTGTTTCTTCCTTGACGTTTGATCTTGTCTTTGGATACTTATATGCCTTAATTTCTCTAGTTTTGGTGTTTTCATTTGATGGAAGGCTTGCTTTTTTTATTTGAGTTTTTGCATATACCGTCCTAAGGTTTCTAATATTTGTAAATAGGTCCCATTGGTTTCAATATTTGTAAATAGGCCCCCCCCCTTTGGCATTTTAATACCTCTTATATCCCGAAACACATAGATTTGATGGTAATGAGCAACCACCATGAGGATCCTTCTCATTTTTTTTTTATCAAAATGGCACTTTTGCCCTTACAACCATTTTTTTATACACCCCTCCTAAGGTTTTTAATATTTATTAGTAGGCCCTAATGTGGGTTGAATAATGGATCTGTTAAGTTACCTCAATGCTATAAACTGGCACCTGCTCCTCTCTACTTTTCTTAATTTTGATTGATGTCTTTTATACATTCCCTATCTGCACGAGTGCAAACCATATTTTATTTAATTATATTTTGGATCATTTAGCAATGCACCTCCTCTCTACTTTTTCTTAATTTTGATTCATGTCTTTTATATATTCCCTATCTGTACAAGTGCAAACCATATTTTGAATCATTTAGCAAAGTAATTGAGTGATATTTTATTTAATCTAATACGTCTACTAAAAAATCATATATTCATTTAATTGGGTGGCTCAAGTGTAGGGACCCTTAAAACTTTTTTCTTTTTTCTTCTTTTTTCTCTTTCAAATCATTGTCTCCCCTATTAATATGACTTTCTCCTTAAAAAAGGCTCTTTAAAACACCTTTTCAAATATTTGAAATTGGAGATAATTGATGAAAGAATATACTGTGAAGGCATAAATTTACGATAACCATTATGTAGAGAGACGACCAACATAAATTTCTAAAATTTTTGAGGTGCACCTTCCCAACCCTTAGAACTATTATGCACAGAGGCAATTTGTGAAAATAACATCCAAACCCGTTCTAGTTTCTATTTTCACAAGAATTGTTACAAAAAACTTGATGCCAAAGAAGCCCTAAGATTCCAAAAAAACTAAAATGTGAATAATGAAAGAAATTAAAAAAAATTATTTTAATGTTAAAAGAGAGGATATCACCGGCACCTAGCGTGAAGAACGTCATGGGCTTAACTAAAAAAAAGAAAGGTAAAGTGCAAAAGGTAAAAATATATATATCTTATGAAGGAAAAGGTTTTTCTTAGAGATAAATAAATATATGGGTAAAACTATCAAAATAAAAAAAATCCTTAATTGTCAAATCTACTCAATTGGGGGCTAAAGAAAGGTATGAAAATGCCAAAGCAAGGTATGAAAATGCCAAAGCAAGGGTCTATTTACAAATGCTGAAACCACAAGGGCCTATTTATAAATATTAGAAACCTTAAGGGGGTATATACAAAAACTGTTTTATTTTATATTTTTGGCTACTAATAATTTGAAGTATATCAATATTTTTTTAGTAAACATGTCCTGTGTTTCTCCTATTTATATGATAATTCACTATTTTCAAACTGTCATTTTTTATTCAGATGATTTGTCTACATTTATAGGCTGTAGCAGTGCCACTTTGGACAATATCCTTAACAATGAGGATCTGATTTAATTTCTGATTGGATATTTCCTTTTTGTTGTTTATTGTTTTGTTTGTGTTTGTCGTAATTTTGTTTTTTTAATTTCTTTCCTTAAAACACAGCAAAAACAGACATTAATTATTTTGCACACATCCAGCAGTGGTTGTTGGGAACTGTAATTGAAACTCATTAAGCTGGCCTACGATTGTTGGAACAAGGCTAAGGTGATTATGATGATGATGAATTGGAAATCAAAACAGACTTACCGTCTTTGTATTTTCTTGCCTCTTTGTTTAAGTATCATATTGTTGGAGTGCTGCATGTCTTTTGTTCAAGAATCTCTTATTATTATCTTCATTACAGAGTGGTGTTGGTAGCTGCTATGGTTGGAAATCTAAGGGCCTTTTTGGCATTGTTCCCATGTTGTTCTCAATTTTGTGCTCAAATCTGGTTGTGTTGAGATCAGGTTATGCCGAGACTAAATTTTGTAGAACTTGTTTAGCAACATTATATTAAAATACTCTGTTGAGAATATATCACATAGAACTTGTTTGCTAATGGTGTAACAAATTTTCTCCAATGAACGGAAGCAAGTGAATCATAAAATCTAAAATGTGGGACTCATCTTTTAATCTTTGCGGCACTTTAATATTGGCATACATGGGACCCACCTGTAGAAATTACAACATAGTACTCACCTTTAAAAGTTATAATATGGGGCCTATATTCAAAATATTTAAAAGGTGGGCCTACCTTTATAAGAATTATAATGTGGGCCCATTTTTTTAATATAAATATGGAACCAATCTTTATAAATTATAGCATGGTATATACCTTTTAGAAATTAGAATATGGGCCGACATACATAGGATTTATAATGTAGGTCATCTTTTTATGATTATGTCTACATGACTCATATTTAGAAATTATAAAATGGAGCTACATTTTTTGTAATATTGTATATAGGACCCACTGTTAGAAATTACAAAGTGGAGCTATATTTTTTGTAATTTTATACATAGAACCCACATTTATAAATTACAATTGGGGCTATCTTGTTTGTTGATTGTGAGCACGAGACCCACTTTAAAAATTACGTGATACTCACCTTTAGAAATTAAAACATGGGGGCTACATTCATAGGAATTACAATGTAGTTCCACCTTTTGTAATTTCTTTTAAAGATTAAATTTTTTTTTGAAAGTTTAAGTAATTTTTTGAACTTTTAAATATTTTTTTGAAAGATTTAATATATTTTTGAAAGATTATTTTTTTTGAAGAATTAAATATATTTTTTGAAAGATTAAATATATATTTTTTGAAATATTACATATTTTTTTGATGATTAAATATGTTTTTTGAGAGATTTGATATTTTTTTAAAAGATTAAATATTTTTTTCAAAGATTAAATAATTTTTTTGAAAGATAATAATTTTTTGATTGCGTAACCCACATTGAGAAATTAGAACGTAGAGCCTGCACTCAAAGGATTTATAATGTGGTCCCATCATTATAAGAAATTAGGAATTATAATAGGGGCCAACTTTTTGTGATTGTTATCCTGTGACCTAGTTTAGAAATTAGGGAGTAAAGTCACCTTGAGATAAGTAGAAAATAGCTGTGCTAGTAAGTTGTTTTTATAAAAAAAAAAAACAAACAAAGGTTTTTTGAGATTTTGAGATTCCTTCCCGCAAGACCAAAATTTGAAACAGTGATTTGCACATATTAAATATGTTTTCTGCAGGCTTTTCTCGTGGAAATATGAGACCATCTGAATGGAACGATGCCAAATGCACCCTAAACATCCTTATACTCTTTGGTGATGCCAAATGCACCCTAAACATCCCTATACTCTTTGGTTCCTTAGATGCTGTTTTACTTTTTTTTACTTTGGTGCTGTAATGTTGAAGCTCAACACTTTCGTTTCAATGTCCTCATCTTCTGAATAATTATTTTCCTGTTATGAACATGACTCTTAGGTCCCCAGTGTTTTAGTAGCTACGTATATCACACATTCAGAGTTCAATGTCAGGTTTTTAGTACAAAGGTCTTGGAACAATCTCCGCAGAAAGGCATTGGTGCTATGCTACGCACTAAGTGAAAGATTCCTTTTTTTTTTTTTAATGTTCAATTGTTCTGTTGATTTATTAATGGTTTGAGCTTCTTCAAACCCATTTAACTGTCTGCATTTTTGACTTTATCTTAAGTTGTTGCCCGTTGAGTCAATGTGTCATAGATCAGATACAGTTGCACACATAGATAACAAAATTCAAATGAATTATGTAACTTTCAATCACCATCAGAAAGTACGTTCTAGGACAATGGGGTTAATGTCTAGGTGGTAGTTTGCTTTCTTTTTGTAGGATGTTACCGATGGAAAGTCAACTGAAAATTTGATCTGTGAAAGAGGTTAAATGTAAAGAAGTTTGTAAAAAGGGATTTCCTTTTAAGCCTTTTAGTCCAACGCCTCTAGATTTACCCTTCTTAATAGTAATGGCTCAACTTTGATTGTTGAAAATGTTGATGAACATTGTCTGATGAACTGCTATAAACTAAATCAACATGTATACTAATGTTGGTTGGCCATCTGTGGATTCCTTACTCGACAGCCATGTCCACCAACACTAGCCATTATATAGATTAATGTAGGCATAGCTTGGAAAGCATTACTTTATAATTTATAGATCCTTTGTTATGTATAATTGTGATGCAGGCCGAACTCAAGTCCGATGGCCCAGATCACAGGCTCGCAGGACATCCGCTTGATCCTCGGTTTCCTCAAGGATCCCTATCCTTATTTGTCTATTTTCTATTTTAATTTAGTAGATCTTATTTGTTTAGAATTAGTCCTTCTATGTTTAGAAACGATCACTCCTATATAAGGAGGAATTATTCACTGTATTAAGCATGCTTTTATCAATAAAAATTCAGTTTCAAGAGATTTCTCTCTCCAGTGTGATCGTGAGTTTCATTGTGCTTGAGAATCCTTCTTTGGATTCAACAATCCTTCGGGAGATTGCTCTACAATCGATCCAAGATCCAGTGCTGCGCCAGATTGGTATCAGAGACCAGATCCGGTCGCCGGGAGACTTTGTCGTTCCCAGAATTTATCTTTCTATCCACCGTCCGCCGGCAATCATCTCCACCACCAACACTGAAGACTCGTAGTAGCCCACATCTCACTGTTGACACCCCTTCTTCAACAATAGAATTCTCCATTCCCGACCAACCCCGACCTGACCTTAACCTTACCGTACCCAAATCCCAAATCCCCACACCAAACAGAAACCCTAAACACACGCCTCTATCAAAACCCATTTGCCGGAACCCATCCAACCCCCATCAACCCCTTTCGGTCCATTCCACTCAAAACCAAACCCTTTTCCCCCTCTCCATCACATTAATCGATCTTTTTCCCAAACCAGAGTGAAAAAAAAAAAAGACAGAGAGCTGCCGGAGCGAGAGAGCACAGAGAGAAGAAGCAGACATCAGCGAGGAGAGAAGAAAGGGGAAAGACGACGTACCTGGCACCAGTGGCCTCCATCGTCGTCGGCTTCCAACGGCTTCGTCGTCACCGTCAACAGTAGCGGCCAAGCCGCACTCCGACGTTCGTCGGTGCCTCCATCGCACCATCATTGATCCATCGCAGCGTGCACCGGCCAATCGTCACCTCCTCCAACCGATTTCGTCGCCGAAGCTCTAGCCCTTTCCAGTCCTTTCCTCATTGCAGCAGATAAGTTCTTCTCCACTCTTTATTGCTTTTTTCTGCACGATACCCGACAAAAAAGAAAGAGGGAGAAACGGGCTGGGTACCCGACCTGAGTTGTGTCCATTGATTTGTAAACGGACCTAAGTCGGTCCGACCCATTATAAAGTCCAACCCGACCCGAGTTGTGTCCATTGATTTGTAAACGGACTTAAGTCGGTCCAACCCATTATAAAGTCCAACTCGACCCGACCCACCTTTTTGTTCTAAAAAAAAAAACACCAGCTATCATGCCTAGGCGTGGTGATGATCTTTAACATTGGATGACCGACCGCCAGAGGGATGAAACCATCCTTAAATTAAGTCAAGAATTAGAAGACATCACGGGACGTCTCAAAATTGTAGAAACTGCTATTGCAAAGCTACAAACAAAGCAATTTGTTAGTCAAGAAGGATCCTCTAATGCGTCTATGATTTACACACCCGTCCAACCAGAAAGACCTAAAAATCATGAATCCATTCGTGATTTTATGCAGCGCCTTCTAGCTGAACGAGATCATCAAGCTCACCATGTTGCACCCCCACCAGATGACATCACTAGAAAAATCAAAATTGAAATTGCTGACTTTAGTGGTGATGCAAGCCCGAAAGTTTTTGTTGATTTGCTTAATTCTTTGGAGGATTATTTTGCTTGGTATGGTATGAATGACGCACAGAGGATAGCCTTTACCAAGGTTAAACTAAAGGGTCCTGCTCGTATTTGGTGGTATGGTGTTGAAAACAATGAGCTTGTAGTTGGCCAGCCGATTCTCCTATGGAATGTCATGAAAGAAAAGCTCAAAGGCAATTTTCTTCCTTCTGATTATATGGATACACTTCACCAAGAATATCTGAGTCTCCAGCAAGGCACTATGACTGTGGAAGAATATACCAACAAGTTTCGCGAATACATTGTTCGCTGTAACTTGAGGATCGATGATCGTCTGACTATCACTGGGTATAGAGATAAATCTGCGTGCCAATATCAGACGAGAGGTGGCAATGTTTGATTATGCCACAGTGGATGAAATATTCAATAAAGCCCGCAAAGCCCAACATGAAATTCAGTTGCGGAAGCATAATATTTTTCAAGCCGGGGAGTCTTCCACAAAAAGAGGTCCTAATCCTACTTATGATCGCAATCAAGCAACAGTTTATAGGCCTCCTCCTCAGCGTCAAGTTCAGTAGATTCCTCAGAATCCTCGGCCAGGGATGCAACAAAGACAGATGAATCCCCAACAGAATCCGAGGTTTCCACAGAACCAACCTGATAATCGTGCTTATGCAAGAACAGACAGGAGGGATATTGTTTGTCATGCCTGCAAGCAACGAGGACATTATGCCAATGAATGCCCTCATCGTAATTTATATACTTCCAATGAGCCTGATATTGCTATTCAGCATGAGGAGCATGTCAAATCAGGGCAAGCTGACATAGATCCTCCTTATGAAGATCAAGCAGATCAGGTAGATTATGCAGACGCTGATGATGGTATTCCACTTCTTTTTCTAGATCGTCGTTTGCTAGTAGTAGATGCTAAAGAGGAAGAAGATTGGAATCATGCTTCTATTTTTCGGTCTCGTGTCAAATGTATGGGCAGAGCATGTAATATGATTATTGATGGTGGAAGTGCTATGAAGGTTATTTCCCAAGAAGCAGTTGATAAGCTTAAACTTCCCACGGTAAAGCATCCAAGGCCATATAAAGTTGCATGGGTTGATAATTATTCTATTCCTGTTGGTTAGCAATGCTGTGTGCCTTTTAAGATTGGCAATTATGAGGATACTCTTCTATGTGACGTCATCCCAATGAACGTTACACATATCCTTTTTGGGCGGTCATGGTTACAAAAGCTTAAAGTGATCACAGATCATGAACACAATACCTATGCTTTCAATTGGAAAGGTAGACGGATCGTGCTGCATCCTTTGCAGACTCTGTCATCCTCCCCTACCTATTCTCCCTTCGCCGCCGCATCTCCTCCTACATCGCATATTTTAACCATGCGGAAATTTGAAGTTGAAAGTAAAGAGCAAGGTGTCATGTATGCCTTAGTTACTAAGCAAGTTGCTGATGATTCTCATGCTATTCCTCAGGAAGTGAAGCCATTATTGGACAAATTTGACGACTTAGTTCCTGATGAGTTACCTAAGGAACTACCCCCGCTAAGGAACATTCAGCATGCTATTGATCTTGTTCTAGGAGCTTCTTTGCCTAACTTACCTGCTTATCGGATGAGTCCAGCAGAACATGCAGAGTTAAAAAGGGAAGTTGATGATTTGCTTCAAAAAGGTTATATAAAGGAAAGTCTCAGTCCATGTGGTGTTCCAGCACTTCTCACTCCGAAGAAGGATGGAAGCTGGTAAATGTATGTAGATAGCCGTGCAATCAACAAAATCACGGTAAAATATCGCTTCCCTATCCCTCGTTTGGATGATATGTTAGATATGATGACTGGTGCATGTATATTTTCCAAAATTGACCTGCAGAGCAGATATCATCAAATTCTCATAAGACCAGGAGATGAATGGAAAACTGCCTTTCAAACAAAGGATGGTCTCTTTGAATGGATGGTTATGCCTTTTGGTTTAACCAATGCTCCTAGTACTTTTATGTTGGTTATGACACAATTATTGCAGCCTTATATTGGAAAATTTGTTGTCGTCTACTTCGACGATATTCTTATTTACAGCCAGTCAAAAAAAGATCACCTTCAGCATTTAGATAAGGTTTGCCAACTTCTCCGCCATGAGCGTTTCTATATCAATCTCAAGAAATGTACTTTTATGAGTGATTCTGTTGTTTTCTTAGGATATGTAGTATCTGCACAAGGAATTAAGATGGATCCTACAAAAGTGAGCTCTATTCTTGATTGGCCAATTCCTACTGCCCTTATTGAAATTTGCAGTTTTCATGGTCTTGCCAATTTTTACAAAAGGTTTATCAGAAACTTCAGTACTATTTTGACTCCTATTACGGATTGTATGAGGAAAGGTGATTTTAAGTGGACCAATGCAGCCACTAGGGCTTTTGAGAAGATCAAGCAAAAGATTACTGAAGCACCGTTCTACAGGTTCCTGATTTTTGCAAGCTATTTGAAATTACTTGCAATGCCTCAAATGTTGGCATTGGCGATGTCTTTAGCCAGGAAGGACATCCTATTGCATTCTTCAGTGAGAAACTTTCTGATGCTAAGTGAAAGTATACTGCATATAATTTGGAATTCTATGCACTTGTCCAAAAACTTCGTCATTGGAAACATTATTTGATTGCTAATGAGTTTGTGCTTTATTCTGATAATGATGCTCTACAACATCTACAATCTCAGCAGAAGATCAGCGCTAACCATGCTAAATGGAGTGTATATATACAAGAATTCAAATTTAGCATTCGTCATAAAGCTGGACAGGATAACCTGATTGCGGATGCATTAAGTAGGAGGAAACATCTTTTGGCTGCCATGTCTATTAACGTGCCTGGTTTTGAGCAAATCAAATAAGATTATGCCACTGATAAGGATTTGGTTCTATCTATGCAGATCTTCTTAATGGTGAACATAGTCAGCATCCTCATGATAGTCTTCATGATGGTTTCTTATTCAAAGGTACGCAACTCTGTCTTCCAGCTGCTTCTATTCGTGAATATGTTGTTCGAGAGTTGCATGCAGGAGGATGTAGCGGACACTTGGGTTGCGACGAAACATTGCTCTTGTCAGTGACAGATATTATTGGCCTCGCATGAAGACCAATGTGGTTTATATTTGTGAGCGATGCCGAACATGCCAGATTGCCAAAGGAAATAAGGAACACTGGATTATATCAGCCTTTGCCTGTTCCCCACACTCCTTGGGAAGACATTAGCATGGATTTTGTGCTAGGTTTACCCATGACTGCCAGAAAGGTTGATTCCATCTTCGTTGTTGTTGACCACTTTTCAAAGATGGCACACTTTATTCCTTGCACGGCAACTGCTGATGCTCATAAGGTAGCCAAATTATTCTTCAAAGAAGTTGTTCGGCTACATGGGCTTCCAAAGACTATTGTTTCTGACCAAGATACGAAGTTTATGAGCTACTTCTTGAAGACGTTATGGATGTTGTCTAACACCAAGCTTAATTTCTCCACTGCTTATTATCCTCAATCTGATGGACAAATAGAAGTGGTCAACAGAAGTCTTGGACAATTGTTACGTTGCCTTATACGTGACCGTATCACAAACTGGGATCAAGTGCTACCTATGGCAGAATTTGCTTACAATAATTCTGTCAACCGATCAACTGGAATTTCACCATTTGAAGCTGTTACAGGAGTTTGTCCACGACCCCCTGTTGATCTTGTCTTGTTACCAGTTGATGCCAGAGTCAATGCAGATGCTGAGCATTTCTTTCAACATATGCAGCAAGTTCACAATGAAGTACGTCGCCATATATCTGCCAGCAATGATGTTTATAAGCAGCGAACTAACAAGCATCGTCGCTTTGTTGAATTTAAGGAAGGCGATATAGTTATGGTGCGTATTCGACCTGAGAGGTTGCCACCTGGAGCTAACAAGAAGTTACACCCTCGTAATTCAGGCCCTTTCAAGGTTCTCCAAAAGATTAATCCCAACGCCTATATTCTTGATATTCCTACTGATTTAGGTGTAAGTTCTTCATTCAATGTCGAGGATCTTACTCTCTATCGTGGCCATGATAATGAAGGAGATAATGAAGAGCAACTTATATCTGTACCAGTTAATTCTCCACATATTGATGAAATTGTTGATGTCCTTGATCAAATTGTTTCTACACGTCAAGGAGGTTACTAGAAGTTTTATGTACGTTGGTGGAATCGTCTTCTCTCCGATGCTACATGGATTACAGCTACTGACTTCCAGTGCATCAATCTTGATCTTTATAAGAGATATTAAGCGTTCAACTCGCCGGAGTCGAGTTTTTCCAAGCCGAGAAGAGCTGATGCAGGCCGAACCCAAGTCCGACGGCCCAGATCACAGGCCCGCAGGACATGCGCTTTATCCCCGATTTCCTCAAGGATCCCTATCCTTATTTATCTATTTCTTATTTTATTTTAGTAGGTCTTATTTGTTTAGAATTAGTCCTTCTATGTTTAGAAACGATCACTCCTATATAAGGAGGAATTATTCACTGTATTAAGCGTGCTTTTATCAATAAAAATTCAGTTTCAAGAGATTTTCTCTTTCCAGTGTGATTATGAGTTTCATTGTACTTGGGAATCCTTTTTTGGATTCAACAATCCCTCGGGAGATTGCTCTACAATCGATCCAAGATCCAGGGCTGTGCCAAGTTGTGATAAATTACTTATTTGAATTATGAATTTTGAAATGAATAATAGTTTCTGACTTAGTATAGCTATCCAATATAAGTACAATACTTTTATTTTATAATCATTCAGCGACACACAACTTCATTGTACTTGAGGGACTGCTACATCCCCTATCTTAGTTATTATATGAAAAAAAAGCATCAAATTCTAATATTTTTCAATGTTATGGATTTTTTGACAACTTTTTTTATTCACACTGTTACACTACTACGTATGGGCTACTACATAGTATTTTGGCCACCTACATAGCATTTTGGCCACCGGCTACTATGATCACCGCTATTTCTATTTTGATCCTTGCCTACAATTAATTATGTAGTTCTCATCAGTAGCATGAATGTCACCATGAGAAGTCAACAATTTATAAAATTTGAATACTAAATGCATTTCTGTCATGTGTGTCGCTTTCGAATTGGTGATGTATAAAAGGACTAAATGGAGATGTGGGTGCCATGTGAGCTGACAATCTTATATCAGCAGCTGCTCCAGTAAAGGATGAAAAGCTCTTTGCCATATTCATATCAGATTTGTTTGTACTTGCATCATCATTGGATTTTTCCATTTCAACTGTATTTGCAGACTTGAATGGTGCAGCTTTCCAATAAAATTCCGACAATATTTGTGGGTGTGCCTATTCTTCCTAGTTTTCATATAGTGAAGTTGCTGTCAACATTGTTTTGACCTCACTCATGTCCACCTATTCCACGTCAACGACCACCACCATGGCCATGTCCGCAACCACCATTATCACGAGCTCCCCCTTCATTAATCACAAGGCAAGTCGGTTTGTGACACAGGTGGTTGATCTTTTCCAAACATAACTTGTCTGCAATCCTCTTGTACTGCTACCTTTTAATGAAAGTTACCATTTTTAGAAAAAAAAACAGAGAGCAAAAACTGTGACAACTGATGGAAGGGGATCCTCGCTTAAAACTTGTGTCTGGACTGTGTTTTAATCCAGAATAACACCACCCAGTCATCCATAGATGCGCCATTTTTTAACAAGTTTCTCTTGGCCGGTATGACTAGGTTTGTATGGCTCATGATCTCTCCACATTCCTTGAATTTTGATCATGGACCTCTTAGGATGTACCTCCTTGCTTTAAATTGGCTAATTCCCTTGTCAATTGGTAGAAGCTAGCAATAACATGGTCCCTTTTTGAGCATACAAATTTGGATTGGAATCCAATGATTCGTTTGCAGTCTTACAATAGTGGAAACTTGTATAAATTTCTTCTCATACAAAGTTATAGGTTTTCCTCATAATCAACAAAATTTCTACATACCGTTTATCATATTTAAAGTTATTTTTAGGTAATTCAGGTATGGTTCCATCAGCATATCCCAATCCATGCGTCCCACCAGGGGCCATTTTTTCCTAATATGACTATTCACATAGCTTCTTCCGTTGAACTGTTTATTATTATTTCCAGAACTAGGGTGCAGGTTCCCTAATAAAGATGAGGAACCATTAGAAGAGGATACTAGGATTATCTTCCCTTTGCTTGGATTCCATGCTAATCCTTACAAATCTGAAAGTAATGGGAGGATACTAGGATTATCTTCCCTTTACTTGGAATCCATGCTAATCCTTACAAATCTGAAAGTAATGGGAGGATACTAGGATTATCTTCCCTTTGCTTGGACTCCCTGTTAATCCTTACAAGTCTGAAAGTAATGGGGAGTCAAGGGTAACTCTTGAAAAGAAGGAAAAAAAAATCAATTTGTAGTAGTACCTTTTTTTTATGGGTAAAAGAAAGAAATAGTACCTATTGAAACTTATTGATGAAGATTGATGTTCCCTAAGATCACCAACCAAACACTATTGAAAGAGAAGAATGTGTAGAAAAGTACTGTCAAATTTCTTCTTTTGGACTGCTGAACCCCAAGCAGGAAAAATATAATAGTTGGCTCCTACCTTTGGAACTGTCACAAACCCTTAATGCTAAAAAAGAACTTGATGTTCCTAGTGGATAGCCTTCAAGAAACTACCAGATGGCTTTTCCTTCTTTATTGTTTTCAAGATTTCATCAAAAGAGGCCCCTATTTCTCAGTTCAGCAAGTATACCTCTCCAAGACTACATGACTATGATGCCTAGATACGGCATAGATACAATAAGGACATGCCATAGAAACGGTAGGGATACGGATTTCACATGTAAAATGTGAAGTATCGGATACAATACGATGATACGTTGTCCATTTTGAGGTATCCGTGCATGATAGCTACAACAACACTTAGTTTGGCAGATGCAATGTCTCCTTTAATTTTTGGATTTTTTTCTCGATGCAGCTCTTCAATCTCCATCGTAAGCAAGTTTGTAGACTCGAGCTCAGCTTCAGTTTGGTAGGTGCAAAGTCTGATAATTTTTGGATTGTTTTCTCAATCCAGCTCTTCAATGTTCTTTATATGTGAGCTAGTAAACCTGTACTTGGTTTTGATATGTTGTCAACTCGATCGATCTAATGATATATATGGTTTTCCCTTAGGACATGTTTGGGAGAAGGGTAGGGTAAAGTAAGGTAGAGTAAACACAAAATCAAGAAAGAATAATATATGATTAGGTTATGGTGACTTTTTATTTTTAGTTATTTGATATGGAATTTTTTTGACTTTTTATATAAAAAGTAGAGATTTTTTTGTAATTTTGTGATAACTTTTTGACTTTTTTTGAAATAAAGATGAAGGAAATTTGAATTTTTTATAAAAAAAAGAAGGGGCGAATTTGGATTTTTAAATTTTAACTTTATTCTACTTTATCCTACCCCTTTGCCAAACAAGCCTTTAGAGTTAATAACAGTAGTGAAGCAGTATAGGAAAAAATAATACTCAACGGGCTAATCTCTAAACCAAAAGGCTTAAAGATAGGATGTCTAGGTACATCACTAAAGACAAATAACGACTCTCAATTGAGAACTAAATTCTGAATTTCATTATATCAGTAGTCTATCTCATAAAAAGGGATTACAGTCCTTTATATAGACTCATACCCTATTCTATTCTTGGAAACAATCCTAATTAAGAGTTCTAACTCAATCATAATACTAATTTTCATTATAAAAATATAATACTCTTACTAATAATAAAAATTAATCTTCACTGCTGGGCCTTATTGGACTTGGGTCCAATGGGCTGCCTAATCATGGATTTGGCCTACTTAGTTCTCCCCCCTCTTGGAGGAGAACTCCTCATCAAGTTCAATAAATATCCACTTGAGTCGAAAATCATTCAAACAAACTTTCGTGTCGCCGGTTGAGCATCATGTTAAGGATATGCCTTGAAAATAGGATCGAATCTTCTATTTCACTCAGAAATAAGTTAGAGGCATTGTGCCTTCTAATGACTACCTATATTTTGACCTTGTGATATGACCTTAGATGCTTTAATTGTATACTCTATAACAATATAGTATAATTGTTGATTGGCATTGGTTGATCTCTAAAGATGAAATCAATGTAGTGCAGTTCAATCAATGTGGATATATGTTCCTGCGAAACATTGGAGCAATTGATTTGTCGCCAGATGTGGCAATCAGATCCATTGGATGATTAATGTCCATTTGTACATCATCTCGGTTTACCTCTTGCTTACTCATTTGAAGTTGTCATGAGGTCATTCTTTCCTTAAACAGGCTTCTCAACATCATCATTGAAATTTGTTTCTTCTTTGTATTCATCTTTTGACTCTTTAATTGACGATGATGAGTACACAAAGAGGTTGCTGGTTGTAATGGAACAAGGGAAACACGCCATGAACATTGGTATACGTGGGATTGTCAAAGCATGTGCTCAACATGAATAGCTTCCTTAATACACTTCATGAACATTGTTGCAGGGTTTCCTCATCTCGAGAATGGTTGACTTCAGTTCTCTAATAAAGCAAGTTAAATCATGCAGCTTATTCTGTTCCAAGTCACAAACTTGGTACATTCTCGAAAATTGATTTAAATATTCATAAATTGTTGAATCTGCCTGCCTGAGATCGAGAAATTGCTCAAAGTAGACCTTATTTGTATAATACCAATCTCCATATTTATACTCATACAACATTCTTTGAAATTCATCGGATGGTCCAAAGATATGCATATTGACTTTGATGTAAGAACATAATTTTCAAAAATGGACTGGCTTGATGGTTTGATTTGATTGACAGAAATATGCACGTGAAGATGAATTATTGATCAAATGTTAGATGACCAAGAAATCATCGTCTTGAGAATCAAAAGAGGAGATTGATTAATAAAAAAATATGTTTTTTGGCGGGGCTTGGCTCACTGTTAGTTGGGCCCACTTGTATGTTTTTTTCCCTACAACAAAATGGGTCGAAACCAACCCAAACTCGGACCCGAAAGGGAGCTGGCCTGCTGAACGGACAGGGCCCATGGCCGTGCTTCTAACCTGAGAGGAAACAAAAAGGGGTCTCAAACCCTCTTCGGCCTTTTGCAACCTTCGGTTAGGAGGAGAAAGGAAAGAGAGGATGCTATTGCGGTTGGCAATGGTAGGAGGAAGAGGCACGGAGGCGACGATGCTTGGGGAGGACACGAATGGCAACAGCCTCATTGGTGTATAGTATGTGTCTTTCCTTTGGTCTCCTTTTTTTTTGTCTCTTCTGCATTCTTCCTTTTTTTTTTTTTTGGGTCTGGGTTTCAATGGGAAAGCTTTGCCATGGGCGTGGGGTGTGGGTGGTGTCAGGATGGAGGGAAAGGGTTGTGTGGTGGCTAACGGAAGGGAAAGGAAGGGTCTGTGAGGGCGAGAGCGGTTTGGGATGAGTTCTAGGGTTTCGAAGGGGTTGAAAATGGTTGAGATAGATTGGATGGTGTGGAGAAAGATTTTTGTTGGGTCTGGGACTCTGGTGAGAGGGATAAGGTTCAAAAGAGGAGGGCTATGGCTTGAGGAAAGTGGGTTTTGGTTGGTAGGGATGGGTTAGGGAAGAACTAAAGGAAATCGGGAATGGGTTTTGGTGTTATGGGTTTCAGATCTGGGTTGGGTTGTTCGCGAAGGGTTTAGGGATGGTTGGGCTTCGGGCATAGGTAAGGGTAAGAGGGGGGGTGTTGTCATGATTTGCAGTGAAAGGGTTTAGTGGGCTATGATGGTGAGGATGATGAACAGAGATAATGACGATGGGGAGATGTTGATGACAAAAATAACGGAGATGTGATATGTTACTTCGAATAGGCAAACAATACGAACGGCGATTCGAGATTCGATTTCTTCTTTGATACCAATTGAAGTAGTTCAGGAAAGAAGAATAGCCAATGGGTTAGTTTCCAAGCCAAAAGGCTTAAGGATAAGATATCGACGTGTCTCACTAAAGACAAACAGTAACTCTCAATTAAGAACTAAATTCTGAATTTCATTTATATCAATAATCTATCTCATAAGAAGAGATTACAATCCTCTATATAGACTCATACTGTACTCTATTCTTGGAAACAATCCTAATGAAGAGTTCTAACTCAATCATAATACTAATTTCCATTATAAAAATGTAAGACTCCTACTAATAATAAAAAATATTCTTCACTGTTGGGCTTCATTGGACTTGGGCCCAATGGGCTGACCAATCATGGATTTGGCCTGCATCAAGTAGTCATTTGTGAAAGGTGATAAACTAAGAGAAGAGAAGAAATTGAATCAAATGGAGGCTACTGGTGGCATTGGGTGACACCCCAATATATTGTAATTTATTATAATTTTAAATATTTACAAAAAAAGTCCCCAACTTTTCATAGTTCATTTTCTGAATTGGGGTATATATGATTTGCATTGTGTACTTAATTTTATAACGAGCATCATCAAATGTATGTGACTATAATAGGCCTCACAGGGTGAGTTAGACCGTTCTATTACAGCTGGTTGGACTCCATCACTCTTTATGACATTTCTATTTTTTGTTTGTTGGAATAAAATTTTACCCTTTATATATATATATAAAATAAATAAACAAAAAGCCATTCAAGGGTATTTTTGTGAAAAAGAGTAACAAAATCAAAGTCACAATAACTCATCTCACCTTTTCATATATGATATTACACCAAAATATTTGTCAAGAATGTCACTCATCAACTGGATTGATATGTTTTGTTCTCCTTAACTTATGAGCCCACTTTGATTTCTATCAATCATGTGAGCAATATTGATGGGAATGCCTCATTAGGGATGAGGAATGAGCAAAATATCAGCGCAATGTAATTATTCTACTAAATGATTTTGAGCCCTCAAATCTGTACAGTTCTTAACCATGCATTTTCTCAAGATTCAATCTAATAGTGAATGCAAATAGATAATTGGAAAATTGGGCTAAATGCCTTTTCATTAGGGTAGGATGGAAGTTAATTTTTTTTATTTTATTATTATTATTTTTGAATCATAGCAGCTTCTCAACAGATGTCAAGTAGAATAGAAGCCTTTTGCTACAATTCTCTCTACTCATGAGAAGGCCTCAGCCATTCGGCTCCCTATGAGAAATGAGAAAATTCTAGGATGCTTAAATAATAATAATAATAATAATCCATTCTTCTCGTGTGGGTTGGTTGAATAGATAAAAGATTAATTTCTTACTCTTATTTATCCGTAAATGAATATAGGATCGCTACAAGAACAAAAGACATTCCAATAGAGGCTTGGAAATGCTTAGGAGAAGTTGGAGGGATTTGGTTAACTAGGCTTTTCAATAAGATATTAATGACAAAAAAAAAAAAAAAACAGCCAGATGAATGGAGAAGTATTGCAATACTATATACAAAAACAAGGAAGATCTACAAAACTATAGCAACTATATTAGGATTAATTGATGCAGGACAAACCTATGGTCCCCCATGGGTCGACCTTTATTTAGGCCCAGCCCACCTAACTTAGTCTATTTAGAATTTTTCTTTGGTTATTTGTGTTTTAAGTTTTTTTTTTAAAGATGTTTTAATCGTGGCCATCAACTTGATTGCATTGTCCATATTAGTCATAGGGTTATGTTTTTTTTTATCTATTTAAGCATTGTAAAGCCTTTCTGGCTAATAGTTAGTTCTGAATGATTAATAAAAAGTTTTGGGATAAAAAAAATCTCCTTTTCTTGTTAAAAACTTGATGTCGAGTTTCAATAGTTGTCCCTCATGATCAAATATCAATTGTACAAACTTTTGATGTACTACTTGGTCTTCATCTTCTTGGCATGACTTTGAGGTTGGAATCCATCTTTTCATCGAAGTAGATGAGGAATGGAGGCATGGCTTCTTGACTTTAGCATTGATGTGTGATCTAACTGTTAGATGTAGCAATTGTTGGCTTTGAAGTAATAGATCACAATTTTCTATTGTCAATAGTTTATCCCCAAAGATGAAATTAATATGGGGAATCTCAATGACTTGGCTATCATTTGCAACCTTCGAAACAAAAACCTGTTTTGTTGATGATTTATTTTGATTTTCAGGAAGTGGGTTTATGATCAGATCCACAAGATGACTAGACTCCTTGTTGTTTTCTTAACTGTTTATGTCTTTGTGTTCCATCTGTATTGATTGATCAACACTGTTAGAAGGATGGCACTCGGGCTCATTTGTTTCCAGTGCATTTGAAGTAGAATTATTTGAGGGAGAGTTGTCTGTTACTTCATCTGAATAGATGGTGGAATCACTTGTTTCCTACTTTTGTCCATCGAGATCAGCCTGACATCCTCCACAATGGGTTCAACAACATGACCTTCAGTAATTTGTGAAGATTTTTTCTTTACATTTTTGTTGTTCAAAGACAATAGTGTTTTATTAAACGCTCGACATGGATCGCTTCCCCAAGTGTTTCACACATATTTTTACATTCTGTTTTTAGATGTTTTCGTATTATTGGTTGTAAACTTTCAAAAAGATAAAAACATAATGTTCCTCACTCTCATCTAGTCCACATAATGTACGTAGCTTTGAAAATTCAGTATCATAATCAAGAATTGATAGCTTGCCTTGTCTCAAATTTTGAAATTGATCAAAGTAGGCTTTATTATCAACATACCATTGTCCATATTAAAGTGAATATATCACTCCAAGCATAGCACGGTGCAAAACTAGCTTTTCTTCTGATTCCATATGAAAAACTTCTAAAATAATGTGCTTTTTTCTTTTATTTTCTCCTTTTTTTAATTAAAAAATAAATCAATTTAACCTATTGTGTAGATCTTTTTAAAACAAAAACACAGATTAAACAGATATGAAATCGGAGTCTGAATGGTAGAGATCTTGCGATTTGAAGATAGATGGTTGAAATTGAATTGACGATGGACCCTTGATTGATGAGATATGCCTTAATACGTACACCACGGTGCAGATCTTGTCACCACAAGCGCGTAGGATCACATGGATTTGAAATCAAAGTCTAGATGGCCTCAATATCGTAGAAATAAAATTTTGCTAATTGATTTTTTGGTCAAATCTGTTTGACTAGACTGCTGATGTCATGCTGAGTCATTGCTAATGTCAGCAGAGACTGCTAGCTTGGCTGGGTTGCTCCTGGGTCGGGTTTGCTTGACCCAAACCTAAACTGTACTTGATCTGAACCTCAAAGGAAGCTGGATTTTTAAAAGCAGGTCAACCTGAGCTATACTCATGCTAAACCTGACTTGGGTTGGGCCTAGACTTAGGCCCAAATAGTTTGTAGGTGCTCCGGATTAGATCCGATTGGTCTGCTGGCCAATAAAGGGCCCTAAGCTAAATTTAGTGATACATGTGATGGAACATGTACTGGCAGATTGCTTTTGTCCTCGTCTTGTGTGAGGGTTCTTCAACCGGTGGCTGCAACAAGAGCCCTCAACTATTGCGAGTCTGCAACAAATCTGGCCTCCTGCTCCTTCGACCATGGCACACCGGCGACGGCGAGCGTGGCACCGGCCAACTCCTCGCTCTTCTCCGAGCACTGCAGAGGCTGCTGCTACGTTTTCGGATCGCTGCAGCGTGGCAGCCACGGAGATGATGTGGAACAGCGGTGATGTGGCCCGGATCTCACCCTTCCTCTTCTACTTCCGCAAACCGAAGATGGCAGCAGCCCTTGTCTGCTGTTCTCTTTGATTTTTGTTCTCTACATAGAAATCCAACCGCAGCCCTCGGTGTCTTTTCTTTTACAAAAACGTGGCACTGCAGCAGATCAGAGCACAGGTCCGACGACGCTTGGCGTCGGCGACGACAGCGTCTGCAACCCACGAACGCTTGAGGTTTCTGTCTTTTTCGCGAACAGTGAAAGTCGCAGATCTCCAGTGCTCTGCAATCAAATTTGATCTGTGGCCCGCCGTGAGCCTTCAATCTTCCTCTCTGTTTCAGCAAACCTAAAAAAAGCAGCCCCTTTCTTTAGTTCTTTGAGTCCGGCAATGATTTCTGATTACCCTTCTCTGGCCGACAACTGTTGCGTCTTCTCTGACGTGTCTCTTAGATCTGTGCCATCACAGATCTGAGATGAGGATTTGTCCAATCAATTCCATGACCTCTGCTCCCCAATAGAGGCCCAGATTCAAGCCCTCGAGCAGTCCAACGACGGACCACGCCCTTGGATTGTATTTGCAAAGTGGAGCACATGGGGATCTTGGGCTCTGATTTGGGATAAGGCTTGGTTATGGCTGGCTTGAGTTGGTGGTGATGCTTCGGCAGTGACGATGGATGGATTGATGAATCTCAAATTCGGAATTGGATCGAACTTATGCTTGGATACCAAATAATACGGAACGGAATGGATTCGTGGGTGTGCAAGGTAGATGATTGAGATAAAGGAAAAAAATTAGGCTGTTACAAATTGGGCTTTCACCAAATTCCAATCCAGGAGTTAAATTTTGAGGAGAATTTGAAAAAACTTAAGAAGATTTCAAAACTTTTCATTAATTATTTATAACTAACTATTAGTCGAAAAAGCTTTATAATGGTTAAATGTCTAAAAGGCATAATCCTAGGATTAATCTGGATCATTCAATTAAATTGATGGCTACGATTAAAACAGCTTATTAAGATAACTTAAAACACAAATAACTAAATAAAAATTCTAAATAGACTAAGATTGGTGAGTTGGGCCCATAGTCCCCCGTGGGTCTATTCTGCATCATTAAACTTGTGAGGTACATACTACAAATTTATGGAACAGAGTAATGAAGCAAAGACTTAGATAGAAGACGAAAATATCTGAAAATTGTTGTAATAGAAAACAGAAGAGTAAAGGAATGAAGAGAGAGAGCTCTTATTAATAAGATGTGTGTACATAATAAAGGGGAGGAGGATCTTATAGAATAAGATTGCTTCATCCCCAAGCAACTTAATAGGAAAAGACTTAAACCCTAAGTAATCTTCCTTATCTCATGTGGGTCTCAATATGGGCATCCACCTATGATAATACATCTTATAACACTCTCCTTGGATGACCACCATTCAATGACAGTTATCTTATTAACACTTTGCAAAGGAAAAACCCAATGGGATAAAAACCAAAGCGAAAGAAAAAAGAGTATAACGTTCTACATGATCATTAACTTGGTGTTGGACGTGCATAATGCTACCTCGTTAAAACCTTAACTAGGAAAATCCAGTGGGATAAAACCTAAAAAAAGAAAAATAGTGCAACGCACAGATGTCCTGAATAGCATACTTCAGGATGCGTCCCGCTGATTGACTACTCTCCCTGATGATAACAACCTTTCATATAGTTAGCATGTCAATCTCGTATACAAGTTTCTAGAATACTGATTTTGACAAAGACTTCATAAACTGATCAGTCAGGTTGTTGCTTGAACAAGCTTGCTTGACTTCAATCTTGTTATTCTTCTGAAACTCATGAGTGAAGAAGAACTTTGGTGTAATGTACTTCATCTTGTTATCTTTAATGTATCATTCTTTAATCTATTGAATACATGCCTCCTTATCTTTGCAAATAATGCTCAGGGTACCTGTACTAAAAGGCAATTGACAAGAACTACATATATGCTGAGTTAAAAATTTTAGTCATACACATTCCCCACTGGCTTCATAGAGGGCTAAACTCTTAGCATGGTTTAAATAAGTAACTACCAAAGTCTATTTAATTAAATCCCAAAAATGATGGCATTACCATTAAGAAACATACAAATGTTTATGATCGACCCTTATAAGGATCAGTGATATATCCTGAATCTGCATATCCTACAAAATTTGAATCTTTACAACCATAAGAATAAAACAGACATAAATGTCATAGAATTTGTTTAATACCAATCCAAAGCCTTAGTGCAAAACTATATATGGGAAGTATATTTATAAAGAATGAAAAATCTCATTAGAACTTCTCTCGATCTGCGGGTCGAGATAAAATAGTCAATAGTTTTCTCAAGCTCTTCTGGAGTCTCGATTAGATTTATAAATTTCTACTATTATAAATCCATGTAAGAATGTTATAAAGATACACGAGCAAATGGGATTATTTTCATACCCTTTCTTAGATAAATATTCACTAAGACGATTGTACCATATTCTTCTAGAATGCTTCAGGCCGTACAATGAACGTCTTATTTATATTGAGTACGTACTCTTTGACTTTGCTTCAGGCAAAGCAAATATTTCTTGGATTTATATATATGTCTGTGTATGTTTTCAATCCCAAGTTTCTGCAGGAAACATTGTATCAAAAGTCTTGCCTTTTATCAAGTAATTTCATTCATTTTCTTTACAAACACCCATTTGTAACCTACAGGGTTAACACCTTTTGGGGTTTGTACTTTAGGTCCAGATACACCACGTCTATTGAGAGACTCTAACTCTTCTTTGATGGAAACTTTTCCATTTTTGGCGATCTTTTCTTTGTCGGAATTCATTCATAGTACGTGGTTCTGTGTTCCAATCATCATTCTTATTTCCCTTAATATTTGTGTAGCTACCACATATGCAAATGTATCATCGATGATTATTTCATTTTTATCTCATCTCTCTCTTGAATAATTATAAAGTATAGAGACCTCTTTATTTATTGGGTACCCATTGCCTCTTTAGGGGCTTTCAGAGTCTCTTCTGGGACTCGTGTCTCTTCCAGGACATCAATTTTTTCAGGAATTTTAGAGAGAGTAGATTTTGTCATAAACTCTTCAAGAGTATACCTCTTCTGGAGTATGATTGAGATATGATTGCTCATTTCTCCTCTTCTAGGGAGCTGAGTCCTTGAAACCTATAAGTCTACCACGCTTCTGGCGTATATAGATTCATTTGCTGCCATATTTGGACTTTGTATCCTACCGGAATACTAATTCGTGCTTGTCCTACAAGGACATTAATTCGTACTTGTATGTTCATAACCGGTACATGTGACTTAGTCACTTTTGCTGTATCATTAAAAGCATCAGGGAATTTGTTTGTAATTAAGTGCACAATTCTCCGTACTTTATTCTTACATTGTGAAGTACATAAATCTAGATGAGACTGAGTGGAAGTATTCCACATTAATTCTCGCCGTTCTTCAGGAACTCTCTAATCTCCTCCTAACGGCGGGAAGACTGTCTCATCAAATGACAATCAGCATATTCCACATTAAACCAATGTCAGTTGATATTGGAGATTGTCTTGTAATAAAGCCCTGCGGTCTGATGAGAATGCACGTAGCTTTTTTAGTATCAGCTTATGGCTGTCAATACTAGTAATGATGTACAAATATTTTGTATTACCTGTACTTATAGTGTCTATATGTGGTACCCAGTTATCCTGATGTATTTAAATCTAAGCAAGTTTCATCAGGAACTGCTAAAAAAAACTAATGCACCTTTAATGCATAATTGGGTATCATTTGGTAACATTATGTGGACTCTTCTGGAGCATTCAAGTATTTGTACTGATCCAGCTATGATCAATGCTGTGTACGAATTAAACACTAACTCTGAGAAAAACTTTTGGTTTTTTTTCAATATAGTGTGTTTTGTTGCACTATCTGCTGGGCAGTTATTATCTTCAGTTTCATGCATTCCATGAGCCATATAATAAGTAATAATAAACTTACATAACTAGTCAATCGCATCACAAAAATAAAATTAAAAACAACTAAACAATTTACCATTCAAAGCAAATATAACATGCGAATACAAGATATGGGGGATAAAAGAATAAGTCTAACATCTAACAAAATATCGAAAAATTAAACTCAATATTCAAATTCACAATAATAGTTGTAGGTTTTCTAGATCATGCGTGGTGGTTCAGCCAATTTACAAACAAAATGCCTTGTCAATCACCTCTCTTGGGGTAGTTATTTTCATTTCTACTGGAGGAACTATTATATCAACCTCTTCTAGAGGGATTATATTTGACTAATTTGGCATTTATTTTAAGCATTGGGTGTATGATCATCTGCTGGTGATCATCCTTACCTAATAGGGATATAATCACACAGAAAATAAGAGCATATATCATATCCACTAGGGATATCTTATGTCCGACTTTGATAGCATTACCAAGCCTTGTAGAATGTGTAAAAATAGATTTACCAATAACAATCAAACGAAAATAGAACTTCGGGTTCACAATATCCAATGACAAAAGTATAATGAAGAATTGGCCAATTAGAAAGTTAAAACTTCGGGTTCTTAACTGATGAATCAGAACTTCTAGTTTTGTCAAAACTTCAGGTTAGAGATACAACTTCAGGTTCTTAGAACTGCTAATTCTGTCAAAGCTTCAGGTTTGAATCGCAACTTCTGGTTTCATGGCCTTTGTATCGATTTACATTACTTTGAATCTTTATAAATCGAAGCTTCAAGTTTGATTACGAATATGAATCTTCAGGTTCATATTCCAAATCTTAGAACTTCTAGTTTTAGATAATGTATGGATTTTCGAGTCCAGGTTATTCAGTTGATATAGAACTTCAGGTTCTATCAAGACTTCGGGCTTGATATTATGGCCTATTGGCTTTATTTCTGGATCTAAAATCAAACTTTAGATTTGAGTAGGAATATGAATCTTCAAGTACATATTCCATTAATTTGAATGAATTTATCCTGCATCATTAAATTTATGAAGTATATACTATAAATTTATGGAAGAGAGTAATAAAGCAAAGACTTAGATAGAAGACGAAAATATCTGAACAGCAATTTGTTTTATGCCTGCGAGCTTAATTATCAAAGGTATCTTCTTACTTAAGAAATTAATAGACAAATAATGAATGAAGAGGAAAAATCCGCATTTGGTTTTTATCGATATAGGAAAAGCTTATGACAGGGTACCTAAAGATTTAATTTTGCGGGTTTTAAATAAAGGGAATGTTCTGGAGATTATATTGAAATTATTAAAAACATGTATGAAGGAGCGTTAACGAATGTAAGAACTACCTGTACAAAGACATGTGAGTTCCCAGTGATCATATGTTTACATTAAAGGTTAGCTCTAAACTTTTATTTTTTTACATTGATTATAGATGAGTTAACTGCTTATATTCAAGAGAAGGTGCCTTGGTGTGTGTTATTTATAGATAATATAGTTTTGGTGGATGAATTAAAAGATGGTGTGATTGTAAAATTGAGAGATGGCAAGAGGCTTTAAAATTTGAAGGATTTAAAAATAAACTGCATAAATACAGGATATATGGGTTGCAACTTTAGTGAGCATTTACAAAGAGCTGAAACTACTATGAAGATTGATGTCCAGGAGATACTATGAAGAGATTCATTTTGTTACTTTGGCTCAATATAACTAGCAAGGATGAGGAGATTGATGAAAATCTCCAACATAGGATAAAAGTGGAATGGTTGAAGCGGAGACTTACTTCTATATTGCTTTGTATCTGACAAATTCCGACAACATTGAAGGAAAATTTTTTATGGGACTATGATTAGATTAGTTATGACCTATGGAGTAGAATATTAGCCAATTAAGAAGAATATGTACACAAAATCGATATAGCAATGAGGATGTTTAGGTATATGTGCGGTAAAAGTAGGAAAGATAAAATTAAAAATGAGTGTTTTTTAGAACATTTAGGGTGACATCAATAGGGGATAGCATTACAAAAATCCGTTTGTGGTGGTTTGAGTACGTTTAATGTAGGCCAACAATGGCGCTAGTAAGAACTTTGGCTATTAAGGTTGATGGCCCACTAAAGGGAAGGTGTAGGTTGAAGATGATGCGGATGGAGGTGGTTATAATAGATCTGAAAAAGTGTAATTTATCTGACGACTTGGCTCAAGATAGATTGGAATGGATGAACAAAATTTCATGTAGCTGTCCCCAACATAGTTGGGATAAGGCTTTGATGATGATGATGATCTATTTGTAAATGCAATGAAGTTCATGAAAGACTCAAATCAAGGACATCATTTAGTCAAAATGAAGTTCAAGTTGTTCTCAGAAGTAGAGGCCAATGTTTTAAAACATTAAGGACTGTTTATTAATTTACGTAGGTGAGTGAAGTAAGGTGAATGGCCACTTCAAAGAATAAAAAAAATGAGTGGGGTTAAATCAGTCCAATGATGATATTTGCCTTTTAGTGAATAAAGAATGTAATTTTTTAACTTTTATGTTAAAAGTAGATATTTTTTATCAGTTAGTGGGATGAAAAGTATTTTTTTGACTTTTTGATGTGAAAGGGTGGAAGATTTTTTTTGAAATATGGTATTTTGATTTGGCTCTTTTAGTTTGTTATATTTTGAAAAAAAAATAACTTTAACTTAACTTTGAGGTAGAATTATCAAACACGCCTTAATGTGTGAAGTGAGGTGTTTTAATTGATCAATGAAAACGAATCTCTTAATAATTAAGTAATTACATTCAAAATATATTATAAAATAGAAAATAGTTCTATTTTGGCTTTTAAAGGCTTTTAATGAGATAATTAGGTCGAATGAAGTTAAATCTGGTTACAATAGTGCTTTTCCCCTTTATATTTATTTATTATTTTTTTGGGGTGGACTGGACGATGTTAAAGTTTTTAAAATTGTAAACCGCCCCTCATAGGTGTGACGTGTGGACATTTTAGGAAGCCCTTCCTTGTGCACCTCTCTCTCTCTCTCTCTCTCTCTCTCACTGTGTGTATTAAGAGAATCTCATTTTCATTTACTTGCTGGTTGGAACACATCCGCAGTCAAGTCTTTTCCAACACATTTTTGCATGAGCAAATCCAATCAAAATCATTTCAGATTGACCCATAGTTCTTTTATGGTTGGAAAATTCATGTATACTGTGATGCTTTGATGATTTTCTTTGCTGTGCTTGTTAGACCTCTCTCTCCATGTACAGAAGTTACTGATGTCATCCTTGCCTTCTGGCGTATATGCTATTCTTGCATTGATATTATTGCTGTTCTGAGTGAGCTTACAGCTATTTCACAATGCTCGACTTCATTCAGGTGAAGCATTCTTGACAGGAATGTTTCATCATTAAGTGGTCCAATCCAAGTTGTTCATGCAGGCTAATCCATCATGCACCGGCACTAGAACAGAATCTTTCCCTTCAAAGCGCCCTCACTTGAATGTAATCTTTACCTTTGAAGTACCCTGGTCTTTAATTAGCCTTTTATGGTCAAAATCTGGACTGTCAATAATTTATTAAAACTAAATTTGCAATCTTTTTATCCAATGATACGATTGTTTGGTTATATGCATGGTGCGATATACTAGATGTATGGATAATTGGACAGTGCCTTCACATCAGTTTAGGAGTGTGCTCCTAATGTGATTCCTTTGGGCCACGAACTATGTTGGCACTAAATGTAAACGTTGCCATTCAAGTTTGTTTCTGATCGATCTTACTGTTTGGATTTTGGCAGAAGTGATTGGGCTGTGCCTGGTGAAGGGGAACATGGTGTTGGCGATTCTTCAACCCTGGCAATGCCTCGTGTCGGTCTGTTTTCCTCCCCTGATGTAAAGTCTCTTTGGTCATTTAATTAATTGAGTAGAGAGTTGATGCCACAACGCTGTTCTCATATCTTAGGGCAAGAAGCCCCTTTCCAGAGTTCTAGAATGTGGCTGCTCTGTTCTTCTCTTCCTTAACGCAAATGATGACGGTCACTTGATTATCGTGGGCTAGATGGTATGATGCATTCATACTTCCGATCAGCATCACCCCAATCAAACTGCACAAATTTATGCTTTCAAACTCATATGTTAGACAGGCCGATTAATCAATTACATAATTACCAGCATTTTTGTTATTGAGTTCCTTTTGATCTTGTTACCAAACAGGCCATCTCGTAGGAAGTTGACTTGGCCTTTTGCATGTGTATACGGTTTGTTTTAGGTGCTTGAGCTTTTAGGTTTGTGTTCCGGGTTTGGTGGCCAAGCTTATGTCCCACTTGATTTGAAATAACCCGGATTAGATTATACTAGGGATCCAATATTTAACATTTTGACATATTTGAGTTTATTTTACCGGGAAAAAAAACCTTGACTTTGTCGTTGCTATATTGTTGTTGAAACATCTGTTTTTCGGATATCATCAATGCTTAAACACTGGTGTTCACCGTGGGGAGATGACGTTGCACCCTGGGTGGGTCCTCTCTAAAAATTCTTATGTTTCATCTTTTAGGGCCCGTCTCTTTACTAGAATTCCTGAAATTCATGTCTGATGGTTGTCTGGGATTTCCAAATGCTGGAATTTTGAAATGCTACTGAATTCTGTAATTTCAGAATTCTCTATTTCTTTTTTTTCCTAAATTCCTACCTGAGAGTTTTTAATTCCTGGATTTCATGAATTTGTTGTTTTATAACTACAAGGATTTCTAGGTGGAATTAAACTCATGTCCACCAATTTAAGTTTAAACCACCTACTAATATATGTATACAACTTAGTATGGGTCTCGCTTAATAAAAAATGTGATTCAATCTTGGGGCCCACATTCACAATTCAAAAAAATAAGAAAGGAAAGCCTAATAAATAAAAATTACAACAATTCAGATACTAGAACTTGGGCCTGGCCTTTTTCGAATTATTAGTTAGATGAGAGTTTTATTTAATTCAATTAGTCACCTTTAACTGTTTTGATTCAAAAATAGGAAGAAGAGTCTCACCTGCTTCAAAAATTGAGGCCCACTATCGACCTCTATTAATAATGATCGGTATAGATTTTTAAACATGGCCCCTTTGTGGAGCCCAAGAACGTGTGGCAAGGAGAGATGATGGAAAAAAAGTTTGAGGGACTTGTTGATGTAGCTGGAGTTTTTGCACAATTTTCCTGAATTCTAGAATTCTAAAATCCTCTTGGGAGAGTTGGTATTTGGGAATTCCACCCTTTTAGCATTTGGAAATGCTGGCGTTCCAAAATTCCAAAAATTCTCATAAAGAAACAATGAATTCCTAACAGGAATTCCGGAATTCCTGACAGGAATTCCGGAATTCCCAGACAACCGGAATTCCTGTCAGGAATTCCAGGAAAAAAAAACAGGGCCTTAGGATTAATGCCGCCTCTTGAAACCCTCATATTTCTTACTAAAGTAAAAGATTAGCAAGAAGTTTTCTTGGAAAGGATATGTATGTTATGCTTCCTCCAACTTCTTGACTACTGCCATGAGTATTGATTAATTAGATTCCTATTAAGTAAGTTTTACAAATCCTTTAAAAGATTCTCCCTTTGACATCTACCTCCCACTGGGCTGCATGACAAACTTTTATCTTCAACACATTGTAAACCCTGCAAATTTTCCATTATAGTATATCTTTACAAACTTATTTCATCATTAGTCTCCTACTATACTTCATGTGACTCTTTGAAATTGTTGGGCACTTGATGCAGAATAGACCCATGGTCCTCCATGGGTCAAACCTTCTTTGGGCCCAGCCCACCAATTTTAGGCTATTTAAGATTTTTATTTGGTTATTTATGTTTTAGGTTATTTTAATAAGATGTTTTAATTGTGGCTGTCAATTTGATTGGATCGTCCATATTAGTCCTAGGGTTTCATCTTTTATCTATTTAAGAAAGCCTTTTTGGCTAATAGTTAGTTATAAATGATTAATGAAAAGTTTTGGGATCTTCTCAAGTTTCTTCTAATTCTCCTCGAAATCTCTAATGCCTCCTGGATTAAAGTTTGATGAGAGCCCAATTTCTCTAATGCCTCTGAATTGGAGTTGGTGAGAGCCCCATTTTTTTTCCCTCTATTTCCATCATCTACTTTGCCCGGCTGCGAATCCATTCCGTTCCGCATTAACACTAAAACTGAATTTCATACATTTTGTATTTCCTATATTTTACCTCCCGTTTTCCCCATCTTTCCTTGGCTGTATTCTATGCACCTCCAGGCAGAAATTACCGTCAGATTTTTCTCTGTTGCTTGTGTTCCCATGCTCTTCCTTGAAACCCTGCATGCAAGTTATCTTTGTGCTAAAATTCCATTAGTTTTTGGTCATCGTGTTTTCTACAATCAAAGGTAGAGGGGAGTCTAAAGTGAAGTTCATTTCTACAATATCAGGATTAGAGATTGAAACAGAGAAGGATGAGAATTGAACTTTGTTGGTTTCAGATGTTACAGTGGTTTCATGGTTGCGTTAAGAGGACGTTAATTAGTGCTTTGTTTTTTAGAAAGATATAAGCTGATACTGCTATTTTTATAGATTAGAAGCGACTGGCAACGATGAACATCTGCCTTTACTCGTTACAGAAATTTGTCCCTCGTGAGTGTTAGGTTCGATGTAGTGGCAACTTCACAAATAAGCACACAAATAAGCATTTTGTTTAAAAAGGATATATCGGGATAATTCCGGAAGACTAGACGAGCATGCTAGTTCAGCTTGATAGGTAAAATAGGCTTGGCTTGGAGGGGCTTCTGTCCAAACCCGTTGTCTCCAACTAATCTGGTTCATGAAATCCCCTATAAAGTTGAACTCACTCACTCTCTCTCTCTCTCTCTCTCTCTCTCTCTTTCTCTGTACTTTCAACGGACCCGGAGCTCAAGCATACACAAGCTACACAAGTCACTGAGCAACAGCCAGGGAGGGGCCTCTAGAAAGTTGGGTTCGTTCTTCCGTTTCTGCAAAATATTGAGTTGAATCCACTCGCTTGTGAATTCCTGAGTTGGGCAGTGGAACCTCACAGTGAGGCCTCCTTATGAAAACCTTATTGGCTAAAATTGAAGGCCCCATTGTGTAGGATGCCATCAAATTCTACTCCTCTTCCAATAATAGTTTGCCCTGACCTAGGGTTGACCATCGAATGGATGGAAAGATTAATACAATCTTATGCACTATTAGTTATATTTATTAATCACATTATTTGTAATATGGTTAGTCTTATGATGGGGCCTACCTCCAACTAGAATAAGCATTGGGGACATTTAATATATGATGAGGATGTCCATTTTTAGCGGCTCAAATTTTCATAGGTGGGCTCTGATTTGTGCTTCCATTCTACAACTCAAGAATTATCCAAGTTAAGAGTGGACTCAAACCACTGTCAAGGCGGTGGCTCAGCTGGTTTGAGCCTCAAGTTTGCTCCCAAGGTTTCAAATTCTACTCTGGCCCCTTGTGTTATCCGGATATTATATGTGTGGCCATATATGTGCCCCATAAAGAATAGTACTTGCACGTTAGAATTGGGGGGTCAAAGATCCAAGGGCTAGGCTGGTGATAGGTCATTAAAAAAAAAAAGAGTGGACCGAGACTCGAAAACTATTGGCTGCTTCCATTTACATGGGGTCCAGGTCCCCTATCCCAGCTATTATATGGGAACTGTGAACTCCATCCTGGGGCTCATATTGAGATATTCTGGATTGTTCAAGATGAATCCCATACTCTCTTGTGGCAAATCTTCATTGTTTTATTTAGTAGGGGTGGGTCCCATTGTAAAACTGTACACATGTAATCATCGATGTGGCATCCCAACCAATGTGTTTAGAATCACATTTATTTTAGTGCTCAATTGTTGGGACTTGTTCTATTGTACTGAAATTTTAGAATATATTCTTGGAGGGTATGAAATTCATCTTGAATGGCTTTAAATATCTCTCCGTGAGCCCACTATGGAATTCCCCACATGTAATAGGTGCCAAATAGGGATGTGCGCTCGACTCATTTGAATGGCTGCATTAATCAAACTAGCCGTTTCTAGGTCACTAGAAAATGTGGCCCCACATAAGCCCAGTATATTATGCACATGCCGCAGTCTAATGTGAGTCCTCCCCATTTGACATCACCCATTCACGAATTTAAATGTTACGTGTTTAGTTTACGCATGCCTAATGTAAGCACACCCGCGTAAAACGGGGTCGTTTTCAACTCAAAAATTTTAAGCGTCCCCCGGTGTGAGTTCATGATACACGTCGGAGAAGCGCCCATACAATTATCACCGCATGCGAGGGGTCGGAGGATCAAAACTCATCAATGATCTTCGATCCCTTGGAAATACCGTGGGCCCTGAAATTGTAATATGAAGCAATTTATTTTAATTTTTTAGAGGATTTGATAAAAAAATCACCTTAGAGTTGTTGTATACCAGAAATGCCGGCGGAGACCAGATTCAGCTTCGTCATCATAACACAGCTCGAAGTTCCCTCTGTCGGCGCCGCCACAGTTGGCCCTCCCTTGGAGAAAGATCACCGTGTTGAACGACGAGCGGTCACCTCTGTTCAGTCTGCTGTGTCAAAAGGCGGTGTTGGTGGTCTGATCTGGTCTGTTGCCGAGCATATACATGACGGCCGGATGGAAGCTGGTGATGGAGGCGGATTTGGGCGGGTTTTCAACCTCCTTGATGAATCCGCCTTCTCAATCCGGGCAGACGATGGCGTCGCGAGCCCAAACCATAACAAATCAGCTGCAGCGGTAGCACCAGTAAGAAGAAGGAGAAGGAGAAGAAGATGAATCCATTCTCGATCGTTTCAAGTTTCCTGATCCGACACCAAAACGAGTCAAGTTGCCAACTTTAAACAAAAAAAAAAATCTCTCTCTCTTTAATCCGCAGATCTGAGAGACTATGAAGACATGGAATTGAAAGTGGTTGACGAAAGAAATCAAAAGCAAGAGATCTGAGACACCTAATCGCTAGGGGTTTCTCTCAAAGCAGCAGCAATATCGTCGCTCAAAAGGATTTTCTGAAAAAAAAAAAAAAAAAAAACCAAACAGGTCCCAGGACTCGTTTGGTCTGTTAATAACATTGGTAGCATTTCTATTATATTGCAACTCTAAGGGGATTTTTTTGGGTCAAATCCTCTATTTTTTATTTACTAGCAAACCACAAGACATTAGTTTTATATCTTAATATTTTTATAGATTTTATTAAAAAAAATAATCCTATAAAAACTAGTTCTCATTATCATTTTGTGAAAAGTTTAGGTGGAGCCCATCTATTACCCAATCTAAATCTTGCAATGCACAGGGACTCTCTTGATAGTCACACGCCTTAAATTTTGGTTGAATCAGAATTTATTGAATCGTTGGTTCCACTGTATATTAATTTGAATGGATTATATTTGTGGGCCACGGATGAAGGTGTTAGGAACATATAATTGGAGCCAAACTTGATATTTGAAGTAGTCTTACATTGATCTTTTAATCCTCCCCGGTCCCATCCCCAAATGGGACCAACAAGTGGGCCCCATAAAAAGTTCCCAAGTATTTGTGTGAGAACACTTTTTCATAGGATTAAAGCCTTTTAAAAAACATATCGAAACACATAAAAAAGACCTAACCTATGGATCTGCACCTTTTGTGCCCCCAATTGATGATCCGTGATAAACTTTAAGATGTGAAATTTCTAGTTCATCGTGCATTATGAGAAAAATGGAAAAGACCTAAAAGAAACTATACCCCACTTCATTTACTTACCAAATAGTGCTTCCAAATAAATATGGTAATAAGTTTCATAGAAAAAAGTTCTCCAACAAGCAAAGTACATTTGAATTATATGCTGCCAACTGATGGGGCCCACTTAGTTAGATGTCTTTTAATTTAAGAAGGGCAGATGGCAAGGATTCCTTCTGGATAATTTTGAGCCAAACAATGAGCCCCACCCGATTATTCTTGCCCTTGATTTGACTGCCTCAAAATTAAAGCCATCCCTGCATGTATCTTTTCTCAATAAATAGAGATGTAAATCAAGCTCAGATTAGCTTGACTTATTAAGCATGATTGTGCTTGAGTCAACTTTGACAAGCTCCGTTTGAGCTTGAATTCATCATGATCAGCCTACTCAAGGACTTGCTTAACAACCCCACTCCAACAACTTGAGGTTGTTAACTTGATTTCTAATTTATATGTGCAAGAGTCTAAACCTGGGCATATTTCCTATTCTCACATGTGTGGATTTTCTTCTTGCATGTGCCTAGCTCTCTTCCCATGTATATTGGCTATCTTTTTGTGTGTGTGCAGGCTCTCTCATGGGTCCTAGCCTTCTTAGCTGGGTTACCAATAAAAAAAAAAAACCCTTTTCAAGCTTGAGTTGAAGCGAGTCAATTGAGCTTGAGCCTAGCTAGATATCTAATCCCCAATACAAGGTGATATCTCCATATATTCTATATGTATTTGGTTTTTTTCTTTTTTTGGGTAAAAGAAAACTGGGGGATTTACTTAAAAAATCCTACTAATCATGGTTACCACAACCGAGGATGCCGAATTTTCACATTATTGACAGAGGACCTCCCACTCGTTTTTCCTTTTTCATTCATCTTTTGCCCCTCTTTTCGTTGATGTCAACATTACCTAGAAAAAGAAATCAACATTTGTGGGTAAAGGAGGAAACGAAGAGAGGAGAGAGGAAAAGGTAGTGGGCAGCCGATCCTACCCTATCCAATTTCAGAACTCATAATTTTTAGGTAAATTCAATAAAACCGTGCATTTCTTCTCCTCTCTTAGCCCTAGATCATCTTCCCATATTTATATTTCTCACCTTCATTACTCAATGCCCTGCTTTCATCTTCTCCATTCAATAGTGGGTTTTCTGAGATGGTTTTTGTTATCTCCATTCACATTCTTCCTATTCGATCTTCTTCTTCAGCTTCTTCTTCAGTGCTTAAGACGTTTGGACTTGTGGCTCTTATTAATTGATTTTTTGGATTGGTAGATTACGCATATTCTTTTCAAGAATGGCTTCATGTTCATGGTTTTCTTTTTCTAGGTTTTAGAGCATTTTTTTTCCTTATTGCAAGCCATTATTGGAGCAATTTTGATCATGTTGAAATAAAAGTTTCAAATCTCTGGTTATGGTTTCTGGTTTTTGGTTTATGGAGTTATGGTCACAACAATATTGTTATCTACAAAATTCGTAAAATAAGTATTGGCACATGTTGGGTGGACAGCTTCCCCACTTCGGTTAGGTCTGTGCGCTAAAAATTGAAAAACAAGATAAAAGACCAACCCTAGTTTAGCCTGTGGCACCCCTCTGCTCCATCTGGATCCTTGGAACTCATTTCTTTTATCGTCATCAATAACTCTAATTCGCTATAGCTCTTTTAATCTTTAATCAGTTAAATACAAGTAAGGAGATTCAAACATATGGATCATCATTTACATCTAGACTAAACTATCTTACTTAGCATAAGAAATTCTAAGTCAGTCCTTAGTGAGGAAAATATGTTTACCAACTGTCTATAATGTTATTTATTTATTAAAAACTATCAAATACCTTGTGTTATTATCTTGTTCAATTAATTGGACATTGATTTTGTCTTTGAAAAATGAAGATAGGCTAGTGTTCATCTTATTTGGATGTAGTGATTCTTGCATTACTTCTTCAAAAAGTTTTAGACCTAACAGTTTGAATTGTCAAGTGCATGAGGGGATTCAAGGTGGAACTATTCATTTTAGTGATAACATTTATCTCACAACACTACAACAATTAACAGTTTTAGCTACGAATAATTTCATCGCCAAAAATTATAAAAACGTTGGCCAAAAAATTTTCCAACGAAACATAAAATGTCGGAAAAAAAAAAACGTCAACTAAAATCATCAACGACGCAAAAAAATTTCGTCTTGGAAAATAATTTTCACCGACGTTAAAATTCGACATTTATCGACGCAAAATAACGTCGGTGCAACTTCTTTCCGACGAAAATAATTTTGTCGTCGAATATTATCGCCGACTTTGTAATCAACATTTACCGATGTAATTAATGTCAGAAAACATTATTACCCATGAAAAATTTTTCATCGTCGAAACTAATGCTTAAAAAGTGACATTTACCGACGATATATGACGTCGGTAAACATTATTTAATTTAATTGTAATTTTAAGTAAATATATTGCCGACGTTTCCATAACATCAAAGAAAATTTAAAATAGAAATTACCGACGTTTTATAACGTCGCTAAGTAATGACGATTTTAATTAACTTTTATTTTGGATGTTTGAATATCATTATAATATAAAATTTACATTGCCCGACGATAACTTAATGCCGGTAAGGAATTTTAATTATTTTCAAATTTAATTTACAGTTATCGACGTTCTAGATACGTTGCAGAAAAACATCAAAATTTTAAAATTGAGATTTATGGATGTTAATAGATTGTCGGTAAATTAATCCGAATTTTTTTGATTTTTTGTTTTTCTTTTGCTGACTGTAATAGATCGTCGGTAAATTAATCCAAATTTTTTTGATTTTTTTTCTTTTACCGACGTTTTATAATGTCGGTAAATTCAACTTTGCTTTTAGTTTATCTTTTCTATATTTTTATCGACGACGCAGAAAACGTTGGAAAATTCAACTTATTTTATTTTTGCTGACGATAGTAAACGTCGGTAATTATATATTTTTTAAAAAAATAGAAATTAAAATTGACTTTTGCTGACGTTTTAAAACGTTGGCAAAATTGTTTTTTCATCGGCAATAATTTGATCTTTTTTATAATGTACTTACTATTTTTTCATTATAATCTTCCAATAAACCTGTTTATACCTATATGCAATATAAAGCTATTCATGCACCTTTATTTAACAAAAAGGAATCCATCCATACAAGAATTACTAAATAAACAAACATACATCACCATTTCTCATCAAATCACTCATCTCATTTAGCAAATATTACAATAATAAAGTCTCATATAAATATCCAATATTCAAATACAGATAGACTAAATTGAAAAAAAAAAAAACTCCTCCATGTCTGCAACCGAACCGAACCGAACTTGTCCATCAATCTGTAATGACAAAAATAACATTAGAACCTTTTCAATGAATTAAAAATTACAAATGTAACATCATTGAACACAATAAAATGAGAGATAAATGATATTAGATAAAGGCATAGATTGTTCTCACCTTAGGTTACTCTGGCTCCACTTTGCCCTTTTGAAATATCTTTGTTAATAGGTTACATGATATGCTAAAAAAATTTAATTTTGGGGGCCACTTCTACTTGCTGAAATACCATGATATATATTCTGACAAGGATTGTAAATTTTTATCTATCTATGTACTGATTTTCAAAATGTCCATACTCAATGTATCACGAGACTTGGGTCATATCACATACCCTTTTCTCCCAATGTCTTTAGAAGTGTAGGATTAAAGTTAAGAGAACATCCAACATAAAGGCTCTTCTACTCCAGAAATCTTGAAATCAGCTGTGCTGTTCGTGAGAAGTTCTAGGAGGCAAGTGGCAACTGTCCACACTAGGAGTAGTTAAGAAATTGATACCTTTGAGTTGTCTCGTGAACCTTCTGTATAATAGGGAGGGTACTTAAGGAATCATAGAGCAAACTACACAGCTACACTCTAGCCATGATGTTGCAAGCATTAATATATCTCCATGGTAAAGAATTAAAATGGGGCTTGCCCCAGATCGTTTTGAAAGATTACAACACTAAGAGTTGTTTCTACCAAAAAACAGAAACACAGAGTTGATAATGAAGAGTTTCTATGAATTTCCATGAACTATCACAGAGTCATAAGATGTAGATATCCTATTGAATATTGTGGTTTCGTATATTTTATTTTGTTACATCTCTTGTTGCGCATGAGCCCTTTTCAGTGAATCTTTTTTCGACATTGGGCCAAAGCTTAGAAATTAGGTTGAAACTTTTCGGACAAAGAAAACAAGAAAAAGGTGCATTCAGCCTGAAAAACTAGCTCAAGCTTGCCCCCTTTTAGGGTGTATTTGTGCCATGAGAAGATACCTTAATAGAGAGAAAGCTTGTTCTGATTTTCCATGCATCCCACTATTTCGTTATTTGTTTTGACACATTTTTTGTTAAAAAAAAAGAAGGAAAAAGTTGAACTAATCTTCATCTTAGAGAGACTTTTAATTTCCTACCAAAGGGGTGAGAATGCAGGATTCACAAGGTGTGAAATAGAAAAAACAAAAAAAATACTACCTCCTCACTTTTCAATCTTGATGATTTTTTAGTTCATTTTTTAGTTCACAATGTAAGTTCATTTTTTAGTTGTAGAATAATTGATCTGTGCACTATTCAAGGTTGGACTTACATAGTATATTACACAAGGCTTCCTATCCTTGCGGTGCCCTAACACAGCCCAACCACTTAATCATTGGCATCAAATATGATTTTGAAGGGCCTCCAATCAGGTGGTTGCATAATTAGAGCAGAAGTCAACATGCCCTTTGACTTGCGAAAGGCCTCTTTACATGCATCATTCCTTTTGAATTTTGCATTCCAATGATGCTTCCTTCCATTTCAAATGAAGTTTCCTTGGATTCTTTGCATTCAATCCCCCATGGGGAAACAGGGGAACAAGATATTAATGATGATGGGGAATTTTAGCCAAATACCCCAGACATTGACATATTTGACATGTAAATTCTACTACTTGACATACTTGCCATTATAACCATTTTAATATTTCAAGAGAATATTATACTAACCAACGGGTCACATCATGCCCTGCAGTAGCTGTGCCATCACCAGCAGAACTGGACCCTCTAGAGATGTTGAGGCAGATTGTTGGATCTATCCCTGCCGTAACTGCTAGCTGTTGAACGAGGGCCTCGAGTGCAGCTGTCCTCCTGTCCTGCTCAGCCTGCCACCTGTCCTGCTCAGCCTGCCTCCTAGCCTGCTCAGCTAGCTGCTCGCACAGGGCGATCACCTCAAGATGCTGCGCTTGAGACTGTGTGGAAGATAAGAGGCCCTCATGTATATACCATACCCATTCAAATAACCCGACCTCTTCCCAAGCACATCAACAGCAATTTGTTCCTCAGTCATCGAAGCCGTGACAGAGGGCTACGACTGCTCCTCAGTCCTCTGCACCAAGGCCTCCTGCCATTCAAATCAATAAGGGATTTAGAATGCTTCTAACATAATTATTGATCAAAGTTGAATCGAAGAGCAAACATACATATCTCTGTTGAGCCACGTCATTTACCCACAATTACTCTTTTGCCTATAATGGGTGTCGTGGAAAAACTGAGTAATAGGAGGCGCTTGACTGGCATTCTGTGCCATCTGTCATTTGAAATTAACTTGTATTAGAAATGAACCTACATATTGATAAATTAATAAACTTAATCAAGTTTGCTCATATGAATATAATTAGTACCATCAGAGACATCTTCGATGCAAATGACCTGGAGCCACTAGTATGATTGCATGGCAGTTTGGCTTGACTTTCCTGAGCCTTCTTCGACTTTGCCTACATAGAAGAGTAATAATACAACAGCTCTTTTTCATTGAATCATACCTAATAAAATTATGTTGAAATATAATTAACTATTATAGACAACATCCAAATGTTACCCTCCACTGTGGTGATTCCCAACATTGCGAGATCATCAACTGCCAGTCGGCTGGATCACAGCCTTCTGCCGGGTGGTCCTGAAGTCGGGGAACTCCCTGCTCCAACGGCTCGAGATAATGGCTATGCAGCTCATATTTCCAACTCTTGTACAAAATCCCGCACTGGCGGTCAATGTCCGCCCTGAGCTGCATATCACCCTCGTAGTCCCCAATATCAAATACTTGCTACAATTAAGAGAGAGCCATATAACGATTAGTAATAATAAAATATAATCCATGCCTTCTAATGACGAGTACAACTATGATCAATTTGGTTGATAATTCTCGTTATAGTTTACCTGAACTCATCCAATGACCGTAAGCTTGATCCCACTATCAAGCTTCTTCCAGCCATGAGGTCGGACTGGGGCCATCTCTCTAATGGCTAACTCAAGATGGTTAACCAATGATGGTGCATGTTCCCCCTTTGGCCTATGACTCGAGCTAGGGATCGGAACTGGGATGTTATGACCCAACTCTTTCCTTAGCTTTGCCGCATTCTTCCCTCGCGTAACTCCCCTTACACGACTCTAAACCTCCAAGACTGGGATTGATGCTGTTAAGATGACAGTGCTAAATGAGTTAGTAAATAGAAAACATTAAATTGAAGTGAATCCAAGATTTTAAGAGGTCATAATTTTCTCACCAACACTGTTAGCAAGTGTATGACGACTCGGCGGAGTCAGGGATGGTGGAGATACCCTCGGCAATGGCTGTGTGGTAGGAGGTTGGGTTAATGAGGGCTGTGTGGTAGACGGCTGCAACGGTACATCCTGTTTAGTCCGTGGTTGTATCGGCAATTGAGGCTATGTCACAGCCTCGGGTGTGCTCTCTGCACAAGCTAACCCAAGTGTAGCTGTGATACTTTGAGTACGCCTAACCCTCTTCTGCCGAGGCATATCTGCAACCTAACTTAAAGCCAAGTAACAAGGAAAATAAATATTTATTAGCCCAAATCAATAATATTAGTAAAGTAAATATCAACAATTTACATTCCATGGAAATGAAAATTATTTTAGCATGGGTGTCACTATCAAAAACTAATATTTTAAAGCGCATGTCATAGACATTCACATAAAGATTACCTCATCCGATTTTGACGAAAATGTATCGTCATCTACGTCATCATCTTGTGGGGGACTGTAGTTCTTGTCGTTATCATTCCTACTAACCATTTTCTTTCTGTTCTCGTTTGTCCATTTAGCCAAACCAAATATAGCACGTACAGTCGACGGGAGCCCTAGAGAAACAAGTTTATCTGCATTCTGCTTAATTATCCTTTTTCTCTTTGATAAATAATTGAATGCTTGTACGTGACGGGACAGCTCTCCTGGTTTGACCCATTTCTTCCCTCCGTTTGCCATCGTTTGCAACTATAATATATATAAATAAGCATAAAATGTAAAATATAGAAATGTTTTATCCATTTATGAACAAATCACAAGAGAAAATGAACTTTCAGACAATGTCATTCTGTAAGGTAAGATCTTTATTAATTTACTTAATCATTACATGTGCAAAACTTGAATCACACACTACATGTCATATTCCATGTCAGAGTCAGACTGACTAAGTACATCATTGTCTTCTTCATCTTTATACTCCACCAGTGTTTCATCCTTGTCTTGGCCCTCCTCGTCTTCTGACTCATCACTGAGAACAATCTCAAGATCTATATCATCCCTATAGTATTGGACATTAGTACCATCAACGAGGATTGGGACAACATATGTCGTTTGGTCCTGCTAAATGCATCATTACATGCATCATCATCGTCATCATCATCCCGCTTAGTAGGTACATCCCATACTCCCCGAGGCTTGACCCATTCTACAACTCTCCAATTTTTTTCTCTAATGGTGTCATTGACGTGGAAGATTTGTGTCGCCTGGCTTGGTAGTACAAATGGATCATCCTTACACCAACGACCCATTATATCAATGCTTGTAACATGTTCTTCAATATTTATCTTGTGCTTGGTGCTAGTGTTGTACCATTCACATTCAAATAAAACCATTTTACCCCCGTGCAAATAGGACAACTCCCAGATTTTGTGGATGTATCCATAATAGTCATGTTTCTCTCCTTCGTATTCTCCATTCACAACCAAGCCACTACTCTGACTTCTACGACAATTCTCATGATCTTTAGTGTGATATCGGATACCATTGCTATTACACCCTTGATATAGATTCACTAGTGACCTGGGCTCATTTATTAATGACCAAATCTCCTCAGTAACTTCAGGTGACCCACTAGTTCATAATTGGTTCATCTATATAAGCACATTACGACAAATATATTACGCTCATGTCATTTGAAGTGTAATCCAATAATATATAGCAATTAAAATGATAAAATTGTATATGTCTTACATGTTGTTTGAACCATTTGGCAAATTCTTTTCGCTGTACATGCCCGATTTCTCCACTGTGCTGATTTTGTACTTAATTCTTGTGGACCCTACTCAAGGCAGCTTTTAATGAATAATTAAAACTAGAGAATAAATCAAATAGTTAACAAGCAATGCATAAATATAGTTAGATTGAAGCACGTACTGTAGATACGGCTCCACCTCAAGGGTATTATTCAGCACAGACCAATGAGCCATGTCACGCTCTTCCTGCGAAGGTTCATGTGCCCTTGCCATCAGTCCGATTGGACGGACAGTTTGTCTAAATACTGACATCCCCGGGCCACATTTGCCACCATCATCATAGCATTCAACTCGATCAATCTGCCTTAAATACATTGAACAAAAAGTAAGACACTCTTTGACAATGTAAGCCTCGGTAATTGAACCTTCTGGCCGAGCTTGGTTGCGAACATACCCTTTTAGGGTCTTCAGAAACCTTTAAACAACTAATGATATCATTTACGATTTTCAATGCAAGGCAATTGCAATAATAAATGAACAATTAATCAATGGTCATTAACTATTACCTTTCTATCGGGTACATCTACCGATATTGCACTGGTCCACCAAGCATGGCCTCGCGCGGTAAGTAAACTGATAGATGAACCATTACATCAAAGAAAGCAGGAGGAAAAATCCAACTTGCACAATATTAAAACTATATGCTCCTCTAATTTTTTCAAATCATCGTGTCTCTGTGTTTTCGAGCATAGGTCTTGGAAAAAAGAGCCTAACTCAAACAATGTTGTACAAATATCCATATTCAGAAAGCCACGCATACCAATAGGAAGGATGCGTTGCATAAGGATATGGCAATCATGGCTCTTTAAACCAGATAAATTACCATATTTTGAGGTTACACACCTCGAGAGGTTCGCCGCATAGCCATCTGGATATTTTATCGACTTCAAGAATTCATAAAAGGGATCTCTTTGTTTTGATTCCAAAGTGTAAGAGGCATGCGGCTTCAAGCTAGATCCATCTCCCCTCTCCACTAGATGCAACTCTGGCCTGATGCCCATATTTTTCAAATCCTTACGCGCATTCTCCATATCCTTGGTTTTGCCCTTTATGCCCAAAATTGTTCCAACCAAAGCTACACAAATATTCTTCTCAATGTGCATAGGATCAAGGTTGTGCCGAAGTTTTTCGCACTTCCAGTAGGGCCATTCATATAGGATGCTTTTCTTTCTTCAATTCAGTTCTCCAGATTCACACGGTCTTTTCTTATTTTTGCCAAACTGGACAGGCGCTAGTTCATCTAGTTGGTCTAATACCTTTTGCACCGATAAATCCAAAGAATTGTCTTCATACTCAGGCTGACCATTGAAGGCCTTGCTTCTACGCCATTGATGGTTCAGTTCCAAGTATTTTCGATGGCCAATATACCCAATCTTATCTTTCAACTTCACCCCCAACGAGCTGTCGTTACATGAGGGACAAGCGTTATATCCTTTTGTGCACCATCCAGACAAGTTGCCAAACGCAGGAAAGTCATTTATAGTCCATATCACAGCCGCATGCCTCTGAAAGGTCTGTTTAGTGGAGGCATCAAAAGTGGATACACCATTATCCCACAAGTCCTTCAACTCATCAACCAAGGGCCTCAGATATACATCGATCTCATTTCCTGGTGAGCTTGGCCCAGGAATAAGTAATAACATCATAAAAAATGGCTCCTTCGTGCACATCCATGGTGGCAAATTATAAGGCATAAGTATGACAGGCCACATGCTATAAGAGGTGCTCAAGTTACCAAAAGGGTTGAATCCATCGGTAGCTAACCCCAGCCTCACATTACGTGTCTCTCGAGCAAACTCTGGATATTTCTTATCAAATTCTTTCCATTCCACGGAGTCAGCCGGATACCTCGCTATCCCATCATCAACTTTCTTCTCACTGTGCCATCTCATATCTATGGCTGTCTTCCTTGACATATACGATCTGCGCAACCTCGGTGTCAATGGGAAGTAACGGAGCACCTTATGAAGGATCTTCTTTCGTTTGCCATCATTGACCTTGTACCTAGGCTCTTGACATTTTGAACATTTATCCAATTAAGCATTTTCCTTCCCATACAATACACAATCATGTTTACAAGCATCTATGTTCTTGTACCCCATGCCCAAGTCACGTAGTAATTTCTTCGCCTCGTAAATTGAGGCTGGCACCACATGACTTTCGTGTAAGAAGTCCTTAAAAATCTGCAGGACCTTGTTGACCGACTTATTACTACACCCACTTTCGACCTTCACATGCAATATCCTGATAACAAACACTAACAGAGTATCTGAGCTCTTGCAACATGGGTACAAGCCATGCTGGGAAACTTGCAACAATCTTTCAAAATCTTGCACATCATCCCCCTCTTGAGTATCTTCCTATAAGTAAGTTCCCATACGATGGTCCTTTATCAACTCATCATATTCATCCTGATTCTCTTCCGATTCATCCTCTCTCTCATCCGCATCATTGGGTTGAACTATAGGTTCCCCGTGAGCTATCCACCATTGGTATGAGACCATCATTCCATAAATGTGCAAATGACTTCTCACGATTCCATAGTCATGCCTCCGATGGTTACAGCAATCATTACATGGGCACCTAATGACCGCTGCCCCATTCGAATTCGCCTTTGCAAAATCAATAAATGAGTTCACCCCAGCAATGTACTCCGTACTAAATCGGTTTTGATAGTGTAATATCCAACTCCTGTCCATATCTGACCTAATCACAAGCAATTATAAATATTTAGAACAAAACTCTCAATAGGTACTATTAACCATGGTGTGATAATGTCTAGCATCATTGACAAAGGCTTTTCTTCGGACATTGAGCTCAACCAAAGAACCTAGTTTTTGGCCTCGGTTGTATCGTTTTCTTAAAGAGATTACCTAAACTAATTTTCTAAGAAAAAGGAAAAGAAAATTTTGGAAAACTAATACCTTTTTGGAGTTAATTAAAAACATGTGAGCTTCTAGCATTCCATGCAAAATCCTAATTCCAATTTGGTTGGTAATCCATTTATGCGTACGCCTACTAATTCTAAAAATGCAAACTAACCTATTCCAAGAAAGTTAGAAAATGACCTTACTAAGCACTCCCTGGAAAAGGCACCACAAATTTGTTTGCAAAACTCCAAGTGTAGCGCCTCTAATGTAGTAATAAATTCCAGTGACTACTAGTTCGATCGATAAAGAGCAAAAAGAAAATAAGACAGTACTCTTTCAACAATAAAAATAGATAAACCAAAATTATTTCAGAACCTAAATCAATGCTCAAAACAATTCAAAAGTGCATGATATATATGAATTAATGCATGAAAGACACATTCCTAACAACTTTATGATATAAGCTAAAGATTTTCTATGTATGAAAACTAGTGCATACCCCCTTTTTCATGGTTCTGATCAACTGACCTATGACACTATAAATCTAAATATAACATATGAATTTTAAAGTCCCAAGGCATGAGAAACTAAAAAAAAAAGAGAGCTAAAAAGTATTAAGAAACAAAAAAGTTATGGACTAAAAAAAACTAGACTATTCACAAATATGCTGTAGAATTCTGAACTTTTTCTTATTTGGGCCACTTTATTTCAGCCCTTAAAAATCACACTTCCCAAGTCTCATAATTTCAAATAAAAATAAAATTGTTTGATCAGGTTTTATATCAGAAACTTTTTGACAAAACCTGCTGAAAGTTGTAGATTTTCAACTTATGTAGAATTTTAACATTAGTGTGAAAAACCTTTAAAAGTTGAGATTTGGAACCAAATTTTCCAGATTTGAATCTCAACTTAGACAACTTAGACACCCATAAAACCATGAAATCCCTAATTTAAACTAGACAAGATAATATGCAAAATTATTCCAACAACAGATCATGCAAACATTACAATGAAACAATAAAATAAAAGTAGGATTGTAGAAACAACAAGGTAGTAGTATAATTGAAAATAAGAGTGGTAAACAACTGAAATAAATTAAAGCACTAAACTGAAATTAAAATTCATATTTTTCTCATAATTTCAGTCTTACTCAGAAATTCCTACAAATTCTCATATTCATAGTTCCATTACTTCTATGTTGACTCCAATCATTGTAAGGGTTTAAGAAAAAAAAAATAACCAGAAAAGCCTTACCTTGGTTGGCAGCAACAACAGAGAGAGACCGAGAGAGCAGAGAGCAGAGAGAGAGAGAGCAGAGAGTGACAGAGAGAGAGCAGATCAGTGAGATCGACTGAGGGAGACAGAGCAGAGAGCGACAGAGAGAGAGAGAGAGCAGAGAGAGACCGAGAGAGGGAAAGATCAGAGAGAGACCGAAGAGGGAGAGATCAGAGAGAGACCGAGAAGCAGATCAGAGAGCAGAGAGCAGAGAGAAACGTGACTGAGAGAGAGACCGAGAAAGGGTGAGATCACCTGAGAGAGAGAGAGCATAGAGCAGAGAGAGAGCGGACTGAAAGAAAGAGAGAGTAGAGAGAGACCGAGAGAGGGAGAGATCAGAGAGAGACTGAGAGGCAGATCAGAGAGCAGAGAGTAGAGAGAAATAGTGACTGAGAGAAAGACTAAGAGAGGGTGAGATCGCTTGAGAGAGAGAGCAGACTGAAAGAGGGAGAAATCATAGAAAGATAGAGAAAGGGAGAGATCAGAGAGACCAAGAGGTAGATCAGAGAGCAGAGAGCAGAGAGAAAAGTGACTGTGAGAGAGAACAGAGAGCAGAAAGAGAGCAGACTGAAAGAAAGAGAGAGCAGAGAGAGACCGAGAGACGGAGAGCTCAGAGAGAGACCGAGAGACAGATCAGAGAGTAGAGAGCAGAAATAAACGGTGACTGAGAGAGAGACCGAGAGGGTGAGATCGACTGAGAGAGAGAAAGAGCAGAGAAGGACCGAGAGAGGGTGAGATCGACTGAGAGAGAGTAGATCGCAGAGAGAAAGAGTGACAGAGAGAGACCGAGAGAGGGTAACAGAGAGCGACTGAGAGAGAGACCGAGAGGGGTGAGATCAATCGGAGAGAGCGAGCGAGAGAAATCGAGAGAGGGTGAGATCGACCGAGAGATTAGAGAGATCAGAGATCAGAGCAGATCGGAGAGAGCGAAAGAGCGAATGAGAGAACCTAGCACCAGAACAGATCGGGAGAGAGAGAGAGAACCCAGCGAGCTGGAGAGAGGGAGCGAGCGAGCGAGCCAGCGAGAGAACCCAGGGACCGAAACAGATTTGGAGAGAGAGAACCCAGCGAGCCGGAGAGAGCGAGCGAGCCGATGGAGAATCCAACAACCATATCGGGACAGAGAGGGACCAGCGAGCGATCGGGCAAAGGAAAAGGGGGAAGAAGACGAGGCGGGCGAAGGAAAAGGGGAAAGAGAGGGCCGCGAAAATCGGCAAAACTTTCGCATTATTACCGATGATATATTTTCGTCGTAAAAACCAAATTTTGTTGGCCACAAAATTTAACGACGTTTCCGTTTTACCAACGAAAAAATATGTCAGTAAAAATTATTTTTAAAAAAACACAAAACAATATTTAATTTACTGACTCATAATATTTGTCGGTGAAAGTAACTTTTAATGACGTTTTGAATAAACGTCGGAAAAATTCTCCATATTTTCGACGTTTCATGTAAACGTCGGCAAAATTTAAATTTAGCGATGTTTTTGAATAATCGTCACTAAAAATCCATTATTTACCGATGAAATTTTGAAAATGTCGGTAATGAACGTCACCAAAATTGCAAATTGTTGTAGTGCAATTAATCTTGATGAAGACAGTGAAGCCATCTTTTTCCTTTTCACCTGAGCATTTGTCATTACAAGAGTATTGGCCACATGTTACTAATGATGTTCTTCCTATATGAAATAAGATGCAAGAAGAAATTACCTTTCATGCTTGGCCGTTAGACATTGGTCAAGATACTGACATTGAAGATACTCTAGTACCCATGGACGATTTCATGAATGAGTTACTAGAGAGTACAGTGAATGCCCTGTTTTTTATGATAGTGGAGTCCTATCATTTTGTTATGGTGCATCCAAGACTTTTATTGATGTGGAGACAAGTTCTTCTCTTCATTTTTTTTTTTGTAAAGGTGGATTCATGATTTTTTGTAAAGGTGGTGCCATGATTTTTTGTAAATCGAAGCCATGAGTTTTTGTAAAGGTGGAGTCATACCTTCTTTTAGTATTAGAACCATGTCTTAATGCAAAAAGATGAAGGATACATTTTGCTATTGCTTTAATGGAAGAACAATGTTTGTTTTTTGTGTTGCTGTGCACTAGATGTTGATGCTGTAATGATGTTTTTATTTTTTGCTATTGCTCTAATGATGTTATTTTATAATACTGATGCTCTTTTTATTGAACATATGAAGTATGTTTTTTAGTAGTATGGTAGATGTTGATATTTGTTTAAAAAGTTTCAATTAACTCTATATAATTTTATGTTGACACCGACAAATTATTTGCTGATGTCCACGAATAATCTATTGGCATCGACAAAAATGCTCTATTATGCATTTTTTTGTTTAAGAGAGAGAGAGAGAGAGAGAGAGAGAGAGAGAGAGAGAGAGAGAGAGAGAGAAATAGAGAGAGTAAGGGGGAAAAAGAAAGATGCTCTTATTGAATGAGAGATATGTACATCATGAAGAGGGGGAGGGGGATCTTATTTATAGAGTAAGATTGCTTCCTCCCTAAGCAACCCAATATAGCAGGATTCTAAATCCAAATTGCTTTCCATATCTAATGTGGGCCCCAAGGTGGGCATCTACTAATGATAATCTCTTATAACACTCTCCTTTGGATGACTACTATTCAATAACAGTTGCCTCATTAAAACCTTACAAAGGAAAAACTCAATGAGATAAAAACCTAAGCAAAGGAAAAAGAGTACAACATTTTTACGAAGTTATTGAAGTGGTGTTTGGATATGCATAATGTTACCTCATTAAAACCTTAACTAGGAAAACCCAGTGGGATAAAACCTAGAGAAGGAAAAAGAGTATAGTGTACATATGTCCTGAGTAGCAGGCTTCAGGATACCTACCCCTAATCTATTACTCCCCCTGACAACAATATCCTTTACATTGTTTGATGATAAACTCTCCACATGCCGATCTCATATGCAAACTTTTGGAATGTTGACTTTGGTAATGACTTGGTAAACAAATCAGCCAAGTTGTTGTTCGAACGAACTTACTTGACTTCGATCTCATTGTTTTTCTAAAGCTCATGTGTGAAAAAGAACTTTGGCGCAATGTGCTTTGTCTTGTCACCTTTAATGTATCCTTTTTTAATTTGTTGAATGCATGCCTCATTGTCTTCGTAGATAATACTCCAGGTACCTGTACTAAGAGGCAATTGACAAGAACTACGAATATGCTGAATTAAAGATTTTAGCTATATTTCCTATTGGCTTCATAGAGGGCTAAAATCTCAGCATGGTTAAAAGAAGTAGCTACCAAAGTTTGTTTAGTAAAGTGCCAAGAAATAGCAGCATTACTACGAAGAAATATATAACCTGTCTGTGATCGACCCTTATGAGGATCAGAGAGATATTCTAAATCTGCATATCCTACAAACTTGGATTCTTTACAATAAAAGAGTTCTAAATCAATTATACCACATAAATAGTGTAGGATATGTTTGATACAGTCCAGTGCCTTTGCGTTGGCCTAGAACCATATCTAGCAAGTAGAATCACTAAGAAAAAAATGTCCGGTCTAGTGCATTATGCTAAATACATTAAAGCACCAATGGCACCCAGGTATGGTACTTCTGAACTCAATACCTTTCCATTTTCTTCAATTGGACGATATGGATCTTCGGTTATATCTAAAGACCGAACAACTATTAGAGTGCTTAGTGGAGGTGCTTTGTCCATACCAAAGGGTTTTAGTACATTCTTGGTATAATTAGATTGATGGACTAATATTCCATTAAAACTTCTTTCGATCTGCAGGCGAAACAAAATTTTGTTTTCCTAAGGTCTTTCATCTCAAACTCTTTTTTCAAATAATCAGTAGTTATTTCGAGCTCTTCTAGAGTCCCGATTAAATTTATCTCATCAACATGAATTGCCACTATTGCAAATCCTTTTAAGGACTTCTTTGTGAAGATACATGGGCAAATGAGATTGTTCTCATATCTTTCCTTAGACAAATATTTATTAAGATGATTGTACCACATTCTTCCGAATTGCTTCAATTCATACAATGATCATCTCAATTGTATTGAATACGTACTCTTGGGCTTTACATCCGGCAAAGTAAATTCTTCTGGGATTTTCATATGAATTTCTGTGTCTAAGTCCCCATACAGATAAGTTGCCATAACATCCATGAGTCTCATATCCAAATTTTCAGAAACCGCTAGACTTATCAGATATCTGAATGTCGTTATATCCGTAACAGGGGAGTATGTTTCCTCATAATCAATCCCAAGTTTCTGAAGGAAACCTTGTGCCATAAGTCTTGCCTTGTATCTAATAATTTCGTTCATTTCATTTCTTTTCCTTACAAACACCCACTTATAACTTACAGAGTTAAAACCTTTTGGGGTTTGTACTGTAGGTCTAAACACACCACGTCTATTAAGAGACTCTAACTCTGCTTTAATGGTAGTTTTCCATTTTGGCCAACTTTTCCTTTGTCGTCATTCATTTGTAGTGTAACACTTCGACCCAACTTAATCCGGTTTAGCGACTAATTAATGATGAATTAGTTGTTAATTGTGTTTTGCTTTTGTTTTGGTTTCATTCGGGGTCATGGATAGGTAGTTGGGTTGAGTTTAACCTGATTTAGGTAGACATGAGCCATTTTTCGTAATTTTAGATTTTGTTAGACGTTGTCATTCATACATCATCTTGGCGTCAACACGTGTCTTTTGTCGAGCTCGTTAACTTCCATAACTGACTCGTATGTGAATGACATCATTTGTTTCCATTGGACCGTCATGTGACTTGAACTGTAATTCGTGTAAACGTTTGGACTTTCTTGCAATTTTTCTAATCCTTATCTTTATATAACCCACATGCACCAACCTTCTTCAGTCTTCAATGTTCTTCTTCCTCTCTGTTTTTGTTTCTTCCTTTCGGTTTTCTTCTCCTGTTACATGATCAAGTCTAAGAAATGGGGGTTTTGTGCGTTAACTCTCTCGCTTCATCTTGTGTGTGGGTTAAGGTAAGGTTTGGTTTTGAATTTTCTTCTTCATCTTCTCCACGCTAGTTCTTGCACAGTCACTCACGACTCTCTTCTTCCTTTGCATGCATGGGTGTTAGAACAGTGGGTTGACATTGAATTTGAGCCTAAGGACAACTGTGCACGTGTTAAAGCTCATTTAAGGCAAGTATCAGCATGATTTGGATGAACCATGTTGGTATATATTTGATTACAAATAATTTTCTTAATCTCGCATGTGGAATGTGTTTTATAGCCCATTTGTGTTGAATTCCATCTTTTATATGTTGTTGCCCCAGTTTTGTGCACGTCCAATTATTTCTGTAATAGGTTCAGGAAACAACCTTGTGCAGTTTACGGCTAAGCCATAACTGCCTACAACCCAAAGTCCATTGAGTTGTAAAACCCAGTTTTCATTTACGGTAAGGCCACGGCTAAGCCGTAAGCTAGTCGTGACCCAACTGTAGGTCAAGCTACGGCTTGATTTCCAGAGAGCTGAAAAATTGAGTGAACCTTCTACGGTTCAGCCACGGCTAAGCCGTGGAATGTGTTATGGCTAAATTGTAACCCAGGCAAGGCTAAGCTATGGAGCAAAGTACGGTTGAGCTATATAACAAAATAGGACTAAGCCGAAAATACGGATGAATAGTAAGGGGAATCACGACTGAGCCGCAGTATATATTACGGCTACGCCATAAGATGTCTACGGCTAAGCCATAGGTCACCCACGACTGAGCCATAAGACTAATGAAAATCAAGAAAGTTAGAAATTAAAGAGACCTTGTAGGGCCTTTGAGTAGAAGGTAAGCGACCTGGACCTTGCCCAATGGAATGTGACAGAAATGGCATGAATGATCTCGATGGCTGCGACTCATTCATGTATGTTATCCAGTTGTTAAGCACCTCCCCATGGGTGTTGATTTAAGAGACTCTAGTACACCTTCACGATACAATGCAACATTAGACAATTGTGTATTGGATACCTTAAAACTACATCATCATGCACAGTTAGAAACACTAGATAACTAGAGTAGGGTTGACTAGTAAATGATCTTGATTCGAGTACATTGAGTTGCATGGCATTTTGTATGACGATCATTGACCTCCACTGTTAGTATGGTTCAGTTAGTCCTTGTTCTGCTCATTTGATATAGTAAATTGATTTGTTTGATATGTTTCTAGTAACTTGGGTATGCTTCTAGTAACTTGGATTTGTATGTATGTATGAATTGACCGTATGCACGTATGATATATGTTTAATATGATATGCATAATCTACTCAAGTTCTAGTGTATGATTGACTCCATATAGTCTGGCACTATTCACCTCAGCCTTAAGATACTCGACGGGGTTGAATTTGGTGTAGTATGTATGGCACCGTTGCAGTGAGTTTATGTCTTGGGGCTTTCAGACCCTAAGAACCCGAGACCCGTTCGTACCCTAGCCCAGCCGATGGTATTCTTAGTATGTGTGTCCCCAAAATGGAGTATAGGGCAAATGTAGTAGCCACCTAGTTGTATATGCATCATGTAAGCATTAATTCTGATAGCATACTTTATTTGAATGCACAACTGCCTAGTATATGGAATCGAAACTCTATGATTAATCATCTGTTCTTTATTTTATTAAACACAGATGCGTTAACTTATTGTTGCTTATACTTTACTGAATCGTTGTATTCATGAGTTGTCCTTGGTGTTGCAGGCTCAGATCCCTCGACCGACCCCTTGTCGGTCAATCAAACTCCAAGGGAGACCCCCGATGCCCCATCAGGGTTAGAGGAGTGACTGTGATCACTTCATCGGATCGCAACAGTGTCAGACATGCATATAGGTCTTCCTCATTTGGGATCTTAGTGGATTTTGAGTTTATTCATGATCTTTACATTTTGTATTTTGGCCTATTTTGTACTACTCTGAACATCATGTAACATTTGTATCTATATTATTTTGTTCTTGTATGTCTTCTTTGTTACGCCATGATATCTATAACTTCCGTGTACATGTATTGGCACTTGTGAAATTTCCTTGTGCGTGTGTATTTAGATAGGGTCTAAGTGTATATGCACATGAGTAAGTGTGTCACTGTTAGGTTAGTCTTAACCCCCGATCTCCTAGGCTTGGGTTGTGACATATAGTACGTGGTTCTGTATCCCAATCATCATCCTCATGTTCCATTGATATTTGTGTAACTACTACATATGCAAATGCGTCATCGATGACAATTCTTTTTCTATCCCATCTTTCTCTCGAATAATTGTAAAATATAGAGATCTCTTCATTATCTGGTATTAGTGCCTCTTCGGGGGCTTTTATAGTATCATCAAAGACTTTCGTTATTCTAGAGAGAGTGGATTTTTTCATAGCTTCTTCGAGAGCGTTATGAACCTCTTCAGGAGGAACCTTTTCAAGAGTGTTAAGTATATCTTTGGGAGGACATGATGATTATATAGTTCTCCTTTTTCACGGAGCTATATCCTTTGAATCTATAGGTCTGCCACGCTTATGGCATATTACAGACTCTTTTGTCGCCACTTTTTGACTTTGTCCTACAGAGACATTAAGTCTAGCAGGTGTATTCATAGCTGGAATATGTGACTTAGTTACCTTTGCTGCATCGTTAAATGTATCAAGCAATCCATTTGCAACTTCTTGTAAGTGCATAATTCTATGGACTTCATTTTCACATTGTGACGTACATGGGTTTAAATGAGACAAAGTGGAAGCATTCCATGTTAGTTCACGCCGTTCTTTAGGAACAGGTTGTTCTGTAGGAACAATAAGTTCTGTATCTCCCCCTAACGACTGGAATTTTGTCTCATCAAATTGACAATCAGCAAAACAAGCAGTAAAAATATCTCTTGTCATTGTTCTAAAAATTGAATAATCAAAGGAGAGTCATAACCGATATAGATTCTCAACCTACATTGTGGTCCCATCTTAGTACGTGAGGAGGTGGTATAGGAACTAGAACAGCGCAACCAAACTTGCGTAAATGAGAGATATTAGGTTGATGTCCCGATATAAGCTATGTGGGAGAGTATTGATGGTAGGCTGTGGGTCGAAGTCTAATGAGCATTGATGCATGTAACACAGTATGTCCTTTTCTTTCATGCAAAGAGATTGCAACAGAAGATTGCACGTGGATGTAATGCACAGTACTGTGCTTTCTTACATAGTGCAAAGAAGAAAGAAAAAAAATGGTGGTTGGTGTTTTCTTCATGTGGACCAAACTAGAAAAAAAAAGGGAATGGGGTATCACGTTGAGGGTGAGGAGTGGGGGAGGGCCTTGTAGTGTTGATAACATTTTTAAGAGAGAGAGAGAGAAATAGAAAGAGTAGGGGAGAGAAAGAGAGATGCTCAGTAAGAGATATGTACATCATAAAGGGGGGAGGGGGATCTTATTTATAGAGTAAGATTGCTTCCTTCTCAAGCAACCCAATGAGCATCCACTAATGATAATATCTTATAACATTTTTTAGTATATCAGTTTCCATTCATATTAACAAATTATTTGTTGATGTTTGCAAATAATCTATTGGCATCTAAATAAACTCTCAATTATGAAGTTTTTATATCCAATTAAAGTATCAGTTTTTTGTTGACATCGACAGATTATTTATTGATTTCAACAAATAATTCGTTGACATCAACACAGATGTTTAATTATGCATTGACATCGACAAATTGTTTGTTGATGTCAACAAACAATTTGTTTTGTTGACATAACACAAACGCTTAGCTCTGCAATTTCAATGTCCGGTTAATGTATCAGTTTTTGTTACCATAAACAAATTTTATATTGATGTCAATAAATAATCTGTTTACATCAACACAAATGCTCAATTATGCAATTTCTATGTCCAATTAATAAGTTTTTGTTGATGTCAACAAGTAATATATTGACACCAACGAAAGCTTGTATTAAAAATCATATTCTTTTTTAATCTAACAAGAGATATTCCACCAACTACTAAACTTATCGCCATCCTCAAATGTAAGAATTCCTAAAACCTATCATCCAACAAATGAACTTCATCATGAAAATTTAGCTTCCATACAACCATCAAAGACATCCATTCAACCACCAACCACCAAATATCCCTTGCATACATCCATCTATCAAAGATTAATACAATTACCAAAGACACCTATTTAGATAAGAATTAAATTATTTACAATTGGTGATAACATCCATAAATTTACATAAATTAGTAAAATTCACATAAAAACTTACATCAACATTGAAAAATAACCATCAACATTCCCAACCCTGAACATTCTCAACCATCAACTTGTTGCATGTTAAATCCTTGTCTCATACAACTCTCTTTGTCTGTTGAATTACTAGTTTGCATTTATAATACATTATGTCCCGCTGAGTGAATTCAACATTGTGATTGAGGACGGCGTGTTCTTTGAATGACATGTGGAAAGGCCAAGGGATTGGGAGCATTTGCTTCAAACCAAATTGTTTCATTACCCTTTCAGTGTTGTGCTATTTAACAATCCAGTAAAAAACCATTCTTGTGTGGGAAGTGAAAAGATTTCTCTCTCTTTCTTGTACCACTTTTTACCAACTTGTCATTTGGTTCTTTATATGGAGTCCAAACAAACTGCAAAAGAGATAATGTCATTACTAAACTTGTCATAATATGGATTTATTGGAAAATATTTACATTCCTAAATTGCCTCTATCCTATAAAATTGAATTATCAAAAGAAATTAGTTTCATAAAGTCATTTAAACTAAAATTAACAGAAGAACCAAGAAAAATAAACTTCAATCCTTTTAAAACTACACAATAAGGCCATGTCATAAACTATCGTTTAATCTACTTTGGCATTCCATCACTTAATTTGAATAAATGTTCAATAATAAAATGAGAATTAGATTGTTATTCATGAGATTAAAAAAATTGGACACGCACCTCTGCATTCCATACTATTTCTGAAATGTGATCATTTTGTTCAAATAGTAGTCTTTCTTCTTTCTTTTGTCAATCTCTTTTTAGACACAACAGAGATTCAAATTACAATTGAATAAGAGAGATAAAAAATTTAAAGGGGAATTCATGTCATAGAATCTCAAGTAGATAAACATCATATATCTAGAGCTTTTTATATCGAACACATTAGGCATCTAGGTAACAACTCTAATATATATGAGTTCAAATTCTCAAAAGAGAAGCTAAGATAAGCGTACTAAGAGTGAATTCAAATTTATGATGCATGGGTTTTGCAAATTATGTATCTCTTACCAGAATAGTACAACTATGGTTAAAAGTCTTAAAGTTTCCAAGATAGACAAAATCAAGAGAAACAAATGCGACAGTTTATCATCAATTTGATTAAAAAAATCAAGAGAGTAAACTCAGAAATACTTTAGATTTTCATTTGCAACCCTCTTATAGTTTACAATTCATATAGAAGTAGTTGCACTGGTAATAAAATGTTGATTTGCATTACTGCACATTTTAGTAATTGTGAATGACTCCCTAAATTCATTAGAACTTAACAACCCAAATCGTTTAAACATTATCACTTAACCATGCATGACATAAGATATGTTACAATGGAACTTCTGATCCCTAATGATTTCCATTAATTTACTCTGTAATTGTTTACCTATCAACGTCTATTGAACTCCATTATCAGTAATGAATAACCCCTCCCAAAATCTATCAAACTCCATTATCAAAGGGTTTTGTGGTTCTTTTCAGAAAATTCAAAGATGGTACTCATTAATCCTATTTTTAGAAAACCATGAAGATGGTACTCCTATACCAAAGCAGTCATGAAGTACTAAGGGTATCGGGCAGGTATAATTGGGACCTCGTCCCACATGAGTTTTTTTTTTTTTTTGGTGTTTACGAGGACCAACTAGATGAATCTAGTCATGAATAGCGATTTCAGGAGGTATTGGGCAGGTTTGGACATTTTGGGAATATGGGAATGTTCAACTAGTTAAATTAGTTTGGAACAACCTTACAAGGGTCAAAATAGGTAGATTTTTCTAGAAAATTCTAAGTACAAAAGAGCAGCATTTTTACTATAAATAGAGTGCCCAAAATGGGTAAACGAGGGGTCAAAAGGGATTTAGGAAATGAAGGTGGTACGTGGCATCAAGGCTCACCAAACAACCTAAGTTACCCATAACCAAGAATCCTATTGTCCGAAGGGGGAAACGACAATCAAGGGCATGCTCTGCCTAAGGCATGACTTACATGAGCCATCAATAGTTTTGGCAAGGGTTAGTTAGTCCTGCGTGCGAAGACGATGTAAATCCAAATGAATAAAAGAATGCAATGACCATTCTCACAAGTAATGTGTATATAAGTTCAAAATGACCTAGATTTCAATGTGAATGCTAAGGTTGATGAAACAGAAAATCTATAAAATGAAGGCCAAAAAGATACTAATCACTTGGCTAACATCTAAAACAATTTCCCTCATCTTCCACATATGTTTTTAGGCTTCCACAGCTCATGCGAAGCAATATCTCCACTGGTTTTGTGCCAGAAGAGATGGAAAGAGTGGGAAGTGGAGAGCATAATGATGGTGGGGTGCTTGTTGTGAACCAACTGGTGGAATTAGCACTTGGAGCAAGTAAGGAACAAGAAGAATGAAAAGGAAAGAGCTCCATTGTCTGGCAAAGAATGAAATGAGAAAATGTCTTGAGCAAAGCTTTATAAAGATGGAAATCAATTTTTTGATTAATGACCTACATATCCCCACTTAAGCTGTAACTTGGGTAGACAAAACAATCAACTTTTGGACCTTGGATCTCTGCGGCACAAGAATAGAAGTTGTTAGAAATTAAATATACTTTCCAATGAACCAAGAGTCAAAATTCTTTGAGGTCATTTGATCAAAGTCAACTTTTTCAAAAAAGACAATTCTGTCCTGAAAATACGAAATTAGACGAAAAGAAGGGTTTCCACGAAGCGAACAGAAACAAACTGAACACGAAAGTTGTAAGAAATAACAAGACATAACTTAAAAAAAAATGAGAATTTTATGAAAATTTTGAAATACCCCTTGTTTTGTCGAAGTTTGAATTAGGCTCATTTAGGACTTAACTCGATTTGAAACTCACCAAAACTCTTTGGAACTCTACAAAACCACTCAAACTCTCCTTAGAACATTAAAACTAATTTGCTAATGCATAAAAATTCTAATTAACTATGAATTACAATTAATTAGAAGTAAATATGATAATTAAGGATCAGGACCTTACATGACGTTCACAAAATCGAACAACCGCATCCACCGCATCAAACCACATGTGCTCGCCACATGGGACCACTAGTGGACTGTTCAGGGATGATTTTCGTACGTTGGGGTAGTTCCACCCTTTACATGATGTGCTGACTAATTCAAACCACCAGTAATCAACCTATACAAACTGCGGGCAATCTAGTACAGGAAGTTGTTGGCACCTGTTTTCACCACTTTCACCACTTTCTTCAACTCTGTTCTACAGAATTTTATAAACAAAAGAATTAGTGTAGCACTTGACAACTTTGAAACCACGAACCTCAAGACTTGAAGACTTCTTCAGTACTTTGAAACTCTTTAAAAATTCTATTATGAAGGAGACATAAAAAAAAAAAAAACTCTTCCATTCAAGGTACTTAACCTCTAAATGCACTTAGAAGGTAACAAACTAAGTACTTAAACTGTGTAGAAGCAGTAATGTTCCTAACCCAGTTATTATTTTAATTAATTTAAATATAATTTCATTTAATTGTTTGTATTTTAGTTAATTATGGTTATTATAATTATTTAATTTTCTTTTGGGTTTTGGGTTAATCGGATAATAATTCTAGGACCATGAGTATCCATCTTTTGACCTGGCCCAATTCGGACCCATTTTGGGCCCATTAAACCCAACCAGCCCATATTTATAAATTAGCCTAAACAATAGGGTTCTTTTTATAAAAATCCAAAACTTTTCCCAAACCCTAAGCCTACTTATATATCATCGATGGGTGCTCTTTTCCCCTCATCTCTACAGTGGTTCTTCCTCCATCACCTTCTCCTCTTGATCGGCCAAGGGGGGGCAAGCCCAAATCCAAGCCCAATCGGTGGATCTTCTTCGTCATCTCTTCTTCTTTCCTCCTTCTTCTTCATCTTCTCAGTTGGGGTTGGCGGCGTGACTGAGGGAAAGAGAGAGATCTAGATCTTCTTTTGCATCAAAGGCAAGTGATTTGCACTTATCTCTAATGATTTTCACTCTTTCCATTGATTTTCATGATCTTAGATGTGATTGTCAATTCTTATTAAAATCTCTAAAGGTTGATGGTAGATTAGATGGGTAAGAAGTTCACAGATTTTTGTTTGATGGTGGTAGATGGATTTGATCATTTTGATGAATGGAGAATGGGCCATTTAGAGGATGGACATTAGGCCTTTAAAAAAAAAAAAAAGACAGAAAGATGATCGTGTCTGGGAATGAACCCAGACACGTTTTTGTTTGGCACAAGGTAGGGTGTTTGTCATCAAACTCTGATGGGCCACCAACATAAAAAAAAAAAAGTGATGAAGACGTCTGGGAATCAATCCCAGACGATTTGTGCCAGGCGGGATGGCCGCCTGTGCATTACTGCACAGGCACACATGTGCCTGGCAGTAATGCACAGGTGGGTCACCCACCTGCACATGATGGTGGGTGGCCCCCTTAATCACCAGCATAAAAAAAAAAAAAATCTGATGGGATTTCATCATGCCTGGGACCAGCCCAGTGACAGAAATTCCGTGCACATGTTGCTGTTTGGCAGCAGCATGTGCAAGTTTCCACCTGGAAATTTACGTGGGTCTGCCACCTACAGGTGGGCCCCATGATTGTAATTTAAATCCTGATTGGTGGGGTTCGACAGGTGGGCCCAAAGAGGTGGGCCTCTTTGATCCAATGCCTGGACCCATGGTTGCAGAGTGGACCCTTGGCTACCGGATGATGGTGGACATTGGCGGTGATAAACTAGTGACCTCACTTATGAAATGCCACTTGATGTCCACTGATGTCCACAGAAACATCTTCATATAAAAAAAATGTATATATATATGTATGATGAAGAATGGTGTCTGGAATGAATTCCAGACATTGTGCAAGGTGGAAAAACCACTTGTGCATTATTGCACAAGTGCATAATGCACCTGGTAGTAATCACAGGTGGGTCTCCCACCCACACGTGCAGGCTGGTGGGCCCGGAGCACTATTGCCAGGTGGGGCCATTACATAGAGGGGCTTCGGGCAGCAGGTACAGGTGGGTCCATTACCTTGTGGGTCCTTGGTATATATGTGGATTTATAATGAGTGAACAGGTGGGCCATCCCTTGGGTGAGATCATGAGAATGATAAATTCGAGCCTGATAATTTATTTTAATGATTATTTAACCATTCATTTATTATTTTCTTTGAATGGTTACATACTCCGGAAGACCCTTGAGTTGGTCTTAGAACCCAATGACTCCGATTTAATAAAACCAAATCCATCACATCATCAAAGTAAGGGGTTATGCGGGCAGATTTCCTTTTATAGACTTCATGGTTTGCACATGACGGTACAAACCACCTGCACTCAGATGAAATGAGAATTGGGCTATGCATCACCCCGTTTTCAAAAAAATTCCCAACCTTACTTCATCTTGGTTCGTTTGGAATTGTCGCATGCGTGAATTGTGGTCACAGTGTTAGGAATATTTGTGGAATTATTTCTTGATCATCTTGTTGTATTTATTTACCTTGTTGCATATATGTTAGAATTTATACCCGTTATATCATGATGACTTGGATCGTGTTGTGGCTTGGACTATACAGTGTCCATTGATGAGGTATTCATGTATGTTGAAAACTATTTGGTTGGTATAATGTTTTATTATATGGTGTTGACTATCGATCATGGCCAGCCCTTCACACTACCATAGGATGTGTCTGTCGAACAATCACTGAGCCATGTTTATGAGTCTCGACATAGGAAGGGGCAGGGCTGTGTGAGATTATTATGCGGATCTGGTCATTGGACGACTGCAGTCGGTTCACAGATGTACATTGTGATGATTTTTACCGGACTTAGGGCCGAAGACGAGCTTACCACTCGTACACGGTTGGTTTCACCGTGATTTTGGACAGGATGCTAGGCATCCGAAGACGGATTTGATCCACCGTTTCTGGATAGGATGCGAGGCATCTGAAGACGATATAAATTCCGTAAGGGCATCGGCAGCTGCGATGCTCGGTGAAAGTGGTATTGTTCATTTGATGTAGAGTCGGATGTAGGATCCGTTCTTTCTATGTTGCATGGCATTCTTTTATTTATATTGTTTACATGTTCTTATGATTTTTGTGTCTTAATCTCACATTGATAGTGTACTTCATTTTGAGTTATGTGTATTTTACTTGCCGCCATTTATGGTTGACCCTTGTTTTCTAAAATTGATGCATAGGTACCGAGCCCGGCTTTGCCGAGGAGGAGGCGCAGGCTGAAGCGTTTCAAACGCTTGAGCCAACTGATGTTCCCGAGTGGGGTGCAAACGATGGCTTCGAGGCCGTCTAACCAAGCACAGGAGTGACTCGTTAAATTTGCAATCAATTTAAATAAATCATTCTTTAGAGACTTGATCTTTCAGTGGGACATTGTAATAAATTATTATTTACTTCTTTTGCAACTTGGAATATTATTATTGTTATCTAGTGATATGCAAACTTGTTTTCTTCTCTTGGTACCTATTGGTTGAAATTACTTCCGCAGATTGGGAATGAATGTGAATGGCCTAAACTCACCACGGCCTAAGATCCTGTGGAAAAAAAAAATTAGGAGTCAATGGTTTTGTTTCCAGAAGAATTAAAAAAAAAATTGACTCCTAATTTCACGTAACCCTATTTTCTTTTTTTTGGGGACGTGACAGTTGGTATCAGAGACAAACGGGCATGTTTCTAGATCATTAAAAGTGGATAGAAACATAGGACGTGGGTGAGGTTCCGATTTCGTTAGACAGATTTTACCCGCTTTGTGTAAAGTCTATAGAATTGTTTGCTAGAATTTGTTTAATAGAAATTCACCCTCTTGAACTATTTTACAGATCATGGCTCAAAGAGTTACTCGTTCACAACCCAACGGAGACAATTCGCCATCCCAAGATGACAGGTTCTCACAGCTTTTGCAGGCCTTTATGCAAGCTCAAAATAACCAAATTACTATGCAAAGAGAGCATGAGAGACAAAGAGCTGCAGATAGGCAACAAGAACGTGAGGAGAGGGCTGCAGAACGAGCACGGGTTGAGGCAGAGAGGACCCCAGAGAAAGCCCAAGCAGATGCTGACAGGGCAGTATTTCAGGCCCAGTTGTTAGTTGCCGCAAATAGAGCAAGTCAGCCAGTTCAGGTTACTTTACCTCCGAAGGAAGTGGATCCCAACGACATTTTCGATAAATTCATAAAGAGGTTCCCTCCACAATTCCATGGTACGGAGGATCCTATGGCTGCTGATGATTTCTTGGAGCATTTGGAGCAGATTTTTGAGCATTTAAATGTACCGGCATTCAACAAGTTCAGCTAGCTGCATATATGTTAAAAGGGGCAGCTAAACAATGGTGGGACTTTGTTAAAGCAGCTGTGTAAGCAGACACAGTGCAGGAGGCCGATGCTTGGACGACATTCACGACGGCGTCCACGGATAAATTTGTGCCTCAATATCTGCAAGATTAGAAGATGGAAGAATTTGAAAAATTAAAGCAGGGTGACATGACTATCCAGCAGTATGAGACCAAGTTTACAAGGTTATCTAAGTATGCACCTACTCTTGTCCATCCTTTGACAGAAAAGGTCCGACGTTTCCTCAAGGGTATGAATGCCCGTATCGCATCAAAAATAGGAGATATGGAACGGCCAACATTTCAGGATTATGTCAAGAGTGCAAATTGGGCCGAGGGCATGGTTAAGCGGGAAGACGAGGAGGCAGCCTCATCAGGGTCGAAGCAGCGACAAATGCAGAATCAATTTGTAGGCTAACCTCAGCAGAAAAATCAGAAGTTCCAGAACTCTAATCCTGGTATGAGAAAGCCACAGTATGCTCGGTGCGGGTATGATCACCCAACAGAGAGGTGTCGGTGGGGTACAGGACTTTGTTTTTATTGTGGACAGTCGGGGCATAAAACTCGTGATTGTCCTAACGGAGGTCAATAGCGCTCATTGGCGCGGGAGGCAGCACAGGGTGGTTATGCGCAGCAGCAGCCGGGGAGGCAAGCACCCCAGTTTAGGCCGCAGCAGCCTTACCAGCAGCCACCTCGGGCTCTGCAGCAGCAACAGTTTAGAGCCCCAGCACCCCAGTATCAGCAGATTAGGGGACCAGCCCCTCAGCAGCAGCAGCAGCAGAGAACAATAGGCCAACAAGGCCAAGGGCAGCAGATGGGTCACCAACAACAGAGGGGTCAGCAAAGGCCACGGCGGCCAGTGCAAGGACACCAACAAAGGCCACAGCAGGTTGGACGAGCTTATGCTATTACTCACGAGGAAGCGAATGCCTATGGAGAGTGCGTGGAAGGTATTATTCTAATCTCAGATGTTGAAGCTAAGGTGCTATTTGATTCTGGTGCCACCCATTCTTTTGTTTCTCAAACTTTTGCTAAGCATTTGCATGAGAAGGTAGCGCGATTAGATTGTCCTCTATTAGTTAATACTCCCATGGGTGGGTGAGTTAGATGTCATCAGTACTTTCCTCGTGTCCGAGTTCAAATAGAGAAGTTGATTTTACCAGTAAACTTGGTGCTTATGATGATAAATGACTTTGATGTCATTTTGGGCATGGATTGGTTGAGGACCTATCGAGCAAATATGGACTGTTTTAACAAGATTATCAAGCTTAAAGTCAAATCAGAAACTGTTAAGTTTATTGGACAATCAAAACGGATTCCCACTAGCCGGGTATCAGCCTTAATGGCAGATCGTATGCTAAGGAGCGGTTGTGAAGGTTATTTAGCGTTTATCACGAAGAATAAACAGTCCCAGGCGGAGGGGGATGTATCGGAGATACCTATAGTTTGTGAGTTTCCGGATGTCTTCCCAGATGAGATTCCGGGATTACCACCGATTCGAGAAATCGATTTCACCATAGAGCTAGCTCCAGGGACAGCACCGATCTCAAAAACTCCTTACAGAATGGCACCAGCTGAGTTGAGAGAATTGAAAATTCAGCTATAAGACTTGTTGGATAAAGGTTTTATAAGGCCTAGTGTATCACCATGGGGAGCACCTGTTCTCTTTGTTAAGAAGAAAGACGGTTCCATGAGGATGTGCATCGACTACAGACAACTCAATCAGGTCACGATAAAAAACAAATATCCATTACCTAGGATCGATGAGTTGTTTGATCAGTTACAGGGAGCCGAATTCTTTTCGAAAATAGACCTGAGGTCAGGATACCATCAGCTGAGAGTTAGAGATCAGGATGTGCAGAAGACAGCATTCCGGACTAGAGACGACCATTATGAATTTTTAGTGATGCCGTTTGGGCTAACAAATGCTCCAGGAGTTTTCATGGTTTTGATGAATAAGATCTTCGCTCCGTTTCTTGATAAATTTACAGTGGTTTTCATCGATGATGTGTTAGTATACTCCAAATCTTATGAGGAACATGAGAACCATCTTAGAACTGCTTTGCAGACTTTGAGGGATCACCAGCTCTATGCGAAATTGAGTAAGTGTGAGTTCTGGTTGGAGCAGGTGTCTTTCCTTGGTCACATTATTAGCAGAGAGGGTCTAGCAGTGGATCCAGCGAAGATTGAGTCAATTGTCAATTGGCAAAGACCCACTTCAGTGTCAGAGATACACAGTTTTCTTGGTTTGGCCGGTTATTACAGGAGATTTGTGCAAGGATTTTCGTCAATTGCAGCGCCGTTGACTAAATTAACACGAAAAGATGTGCCTTTTGTGTGGTCCGATGCGTGTGAAGCTAGTTTTCAAGAGTTGAAAACCCGGTTGACTACAGCTCCTGTACTTACACTACCATCGGAGAATGGTCAATTTGTGATTTATACGGATGCTTCGGGTGTTGGTTTGGGATGTGTACTCATGCAGGATGGAAAAGTTGTTGCCTATGGGTCTAGACAACTTAAGGAACATGAGAAAAAGTACGCTACCCATGATTTTGAGCTCGCAGTAGTAGTTTTTGCGCTCAAAATGTGTCACAACCCGAGCCCAGGGTTCGGGGGTTAGCAAAAGCCAAACCTAATGACACACGTACTCCCGTGCCTGTACACGTAGACCAAGCCTAAATGCACACTCACAAGGGAACATTCACACGTGCCAAACATGTCGGCGGAAGCTGTAAATATCAGAAACATCAAACTAACAGTGCAAAAGAGAATACGAAGAAAGAACTGACATAATTCCATGTGAAGGTCTTACGAAAAGAACAAAAGAATATATACAATCAAGATATGTCGTGCCAGATACAAGTATGAAAATCCTCAAAACAAGACTCCAATGCTATGCATGCTAAGAACACTCTCCCGTGGAGTGATCACATCCACTCCTCTAGGCCTGATGGGGCCTCGGGGGTCTCGTCTGGAGTCTGGCCGACCGGCGAGGGTTCGGCAGGGGTATCTGGGCCTGCAACACCAAAAACAACTGTGAATACGACGATTCAGCAAAGTATAAACCATAGCAAGTTAACACATGCTGTGTCTAATAGAATAAAGAACGTCATGTAAATTAAATAAGGCATTTTCGTATACTAGGCTGTCATGCAAGAAAGAAATATGCTAAGCGAATCAATGGATACATGCAGTGTACATAACTAGTGGCTACTACATTGCCATATGCTCCCAAAAGAGGGATCTTTTATCGTGCAAAGAACACCATTGTCCGGGCCAGGGTACAACGGGTCTCGGTTTCCTGGGGTCCGGTTCCCCAAGACGTTTCCTTACTGCAGCAAGGCCATATAACTATACCAAATTCACCCCGTCGGGATCCTAAGGCTGAGGCTAAGTAGTGCCCGACCATACAGAGTCAATCATGAAAACTCTGAGTAGATCGTGACAACATATCATACGTGCATATCTGTGAACATATTATACATGCATACTCAAGGTAAAGAACCACAATGTGAATGTAACTGAACACAAGTAAACATATCAGAGAGTTAAGATCAATGATCGAATGCAATATGTTATGCAACAAATCATGCGAAATCGGATCATCTTTATTTACAAACCAATTCTAATCTAATTATCCGGTGTTTCTAACCATGCATGATGATGTAGTTTTAAGTTATTCGATGCACCGTTGTCTCGGGTTGCATTAAATCGGGTGGTGCACGAAGTCCCTTAAACCAACACCCATGGGGAGGTGCTTAATATCCGGATGACGAACATGAATGATTCGCAGCCCTCGAGATCATTCACGCATTGTATCACATTCCGTTGGGCAGGTCTAGGTGTTCTACATTCTATCATGAAGGCCATATCGGTCTTTCCCTTACACCTATCTTTGTCCTTTATTATTCTAGTGTGAATACGGCTTAGCCGTAGATAAGGGTACGGCTTAGCCGTGTGTGTTCTACGGCTTAGCCGTGGCTGGGCCGTAGAAGGTCTGTTAATTTGAGTGCTCTCAGCTAAATCCAGAAAAGCACCCTGTACTGATCTACGGCTGGGCCACGGCTGAGCTTCGGCTTAGCCGTAGGGCAATACACGGCTTAGCCGTGCCCTAGCCGTAGAGGAAAACTAGATTTTTATCCTCTCTGGACTTTGAGCCGTAAGTGACATACGGCTTAGCCGTACATGCACGAAGTCAATGTTCTGAAGCACAATCAGAATCCCTGTAACACCATCAGAATTGCAACTATCCAATGGAGATAGACAAGTACCAAGCAAATGAGTAACCAAATGGGCTGTAACACATTGTTCCACACAACCTAACCAAAATCAAATGCATACCAACATGGGTTCTCACAAGTTATGGTTATACTTGCCTCAATTGAATTCAATTAGACAACTTGTTGTCCTTAGGCCCAAACACAACCTAACACCAACCAAACAACATGCATGCATGAGAATTGGAAGCACATACACACCATGCAATAGAGAAACAAGAAGGAGAAGCAATAGAGGAAGGAGATGAGATAAATGGAAGGATTTCCAACTCACCTCACATGCAAAGAACCAAACTTCCTCTTGATCGATGGAGGAGAGAATTCAAGAGAAGGAGAGAAACTCCACGTGCACAGTGAGGAAAAAAATGAAAATGAGCGAGAGAACGTGGTGTTGGTCGATGGATGAGTTATATAAGCTCATGGTTAAGTCCAAATTACAAGAAAGGCCAAGTTAGAATGCTATTTTCAGTTTGAGTCAAATCTGGGTCCAATGGAATCACACGACATCGGTTGCAAACGACGTAGTTACGAAAGTTGACGAGCTCAACGAAAGACACGTGTTGACATCAAGATGATGCAAAAATGACCATGTCTTAGAAAAGCTAAAATTACGAAAAAAGGGCTTGGTCTACTTAATCCAGGTCAAACTCAACCCAACTACCTATCCATGACCCGCAACGAAAATAAAAACATGAACAAAACACGATTAGCAACAAAAACAAGATTAATTAGCCGTTAAACGAGGTCAAGCTGGGTCGGAGTGTTACATCCTCCCTTATTTGAGAATCATTCCGTCCTCGGAATGACCACTCACTCACTCATACCTGGGAAAACAGATCGGGATATTGTCGTGCCATCTGCTCTTCTAACTCCCAAGTAGCCTCATCGGGACTGTGATGCTCCCATAGCACTTTGAACCATTGAATTGTCCTGGTGCGGAGTCGGGTTCCCACGATACGGAGCGGTCGCTCAACGTATGCAGCATTCGGCTGAATCTGAGCCTCGTCGTAACGAATGACATGGGAGGGATCATGAACGTATTTCCGAAGCATTGAAACGTGGAAAACGTTGTGTACTCCTGAAAACATCTCGGGAAGATCTAATCGATAGTCCAGGTCACTAATCCGACTCTTAATCTCGAACGGTCCGACATAGCGTGGAGCTAACTTGCCTTTCTGGCCGAAACAGATTGTACCCTTCATCGGTGAGACCTTTAGAAAAACCCACTCACCAACTTGAAACTCTAAGGGCCGTCTGCAAGTGTCTGCATAACTCTTCTGTCTCGACCGAGCAACTTTCAAGTTCTCAATTGCTTTCTGTACCTTCTCCGTAGTTTCGGCAATGATCGTCGGTCCGTGAAAACTCTGGGTTCCAACTTTTTCCCAACATATCGGACTTCTACACTTCTTCCCGTACAATGCTTCATATGGCGCCATCCCAATGCTCTCGTGGAAGCTGTTATTGTAGGCAAATTCGCACAACGATAGGTGAAGATCCCATTCTTTCTCGTAGCTCAACACGCTGGCTCGTAACATGTCCTCCAAAGTCTGAATCGTCCGCTCTGATTGCCCATCTGTCTGTGGGTGGTATGCCGTACTGAAACTCAACTTCGTACCCATAGCCTCTTGGAATGCTCTCCAGAAAGATGAAACGAAACGGCTGTCACGATCAGATACAATCGACACTGGGGTACCGTGGAGCCTGACGATCTCATCCACGAACTTCCTCGCCATCTCTGAAAACGTCATACCCTTCCGGAAAGGGATGAAATGGGCTGACTTCGTCAATCGATCTACAATCACCCAAATGGCGTTGTTCTTCCTGCTCGTCGGCGGTAATCCGGAAACAAAGTCCATGGTGATGTGTTCCCAGTTCCACTACGGTATATGCAAAGGATGCAACGAGCCTGGTGGTCTCTGATGATCGGCCTTCACCTTCTGGCATGTCAAACAGCGAGCAACAAATCCTGCTACTTCTCTCTTCATGTTGTTCCACCAGAAGCGATCTTTGAGATTCCGGAACATCTTTGTGCTGCCTGGGTGCATTGCATATCGAGCGTAATGCGCTTCGTTCATCAATTTCTCCTTGAAATCATCGACTGCTGGCACGCACAACCTACTCCGAAAGTAGAGTACACCATCCTCGAGTCTGAAATTGGGTCTGTCTCCAATGTGGTCTCGAATGCGCTTCAAGGTTAGATCTTCAAATTGCCTGTCTTTTATTTGCTGAATCATCTCAGGCTGAAACACTAGCGTACTAGCCAAAGTCACGCGCTCATCCACTAGTTTAACTTCAATAGGGAGACCATGGAACTCTAAGAGGAAACTGCTCAATAGCTGCACAGACTCTGCTTTCCTGCTGAGTGCATCTGCCACCACATTTCCCTTGCCTGGCTGATATTTGATCGGGAAGTCATAATCTTTAATAAGCTCAAGCCATCTCCGCTGTCTCATGTTCAGCTCCTGCTGTATGAATAAGTACTGCAAACTGTGGTGGTCAGAACAAACCTCAAACTGCACACCATACAGATAATGTCTCCACAGCTTCAATGCAAACACGATGGCTGCCAATTCCAAATCATGGGTGGCGTAATTCTTCTCATGTTCTCGCAATTGTCTCGATCCATATGCAATAACCTTCTTGTGCTGCATCAACACACAGCCTAGACCAACTCGAGAAGCATCTGAATAGACCACGAATCCTTCACTACCATCTGGCAAGGCTAACACTGGGACCGTAGTTAACTTTTCTTTCAAAGTCCGGAAACTGGCTTCACACTCCTCAGTCCAATCAAATGGAGCATTCTTCCTGGTCAGCTTCGTCAAAGGAGAAGAGATCTTAGCAAAGTCCTGGACAAATCGACGATAGTAACCCGCTAGACCAAGGAAACTGCGAACTTCTGTTACTGTCTTGGGGCTAGTCCAATTCACCACTGCCTCTACTTTAGATAGATCAACTGCCAATCCCTCTCGTGAAATGATATGACCCAAAAATGCCACCTGCTTAAGCCAAAAATCACATTTCGACAACTTAGCAAACAATCGATGTTCTCTCAACAACGACAAAGCTTTCCTCAAATGCTCCCTATGCTCCTCTGCTGACTTAGAGTATATCAGGATATCATCAATAAAGACCACTACGAACTGGTCCAAGAAAGCAGCAAAGATCTGATTCATCAATGCCATAAAAGCTGCAGGGGCGTTGGTTAGTCCAAAAGGCATCACGAGGAATTCATAATGTCCATAACGAGTCCTGAAGGCAGTCTTAGGAATGTCATCTTCTTTGACCCTCAACTGGTGATATCCAGATCTCAAATCAATCTTAGAAAAATATGCTGCACCCTGAAGTTGATCAAACAACTCATCAATCCTGGGTAGGGGGTACTTGTTCTTGATAGTCACTTTGTTCAGCTGTCGGTAGTCTATGCACATCTGAAAAGTACCATCCTTCTTATTGACAAACAAGACTGGTGCTCCCCAAGGTGAGACGCTCGGGCGAATGAAACCCTTGTCTAAAAGTTCCTGCAATTGCTTCTTCAGCTCAGACAATTCGGCTGGGGCCATGCGATACGGAGCCTTGCTGATCGGTGCCGTGCCGGGAACAAGCTCAATGGCGAACTCCACATCTCGAACCGGGGGTAAGTCTGGCACATCGTCTGGGAAGATATCGGGAAAGTCACAGACCACCTGGATCTCACCTAGCTGCTTCGTCTCTGTCTTCGCTGCTGAGATAAAGGCAATGAAGCCTTCACACCCTCGGTGGATCAAGCGATCTGCCTTACACGCCGAGTCACACGCCTGGGGCATCTCTGCTGACTGCCCTCAAAACGGAAGCCCTTGCCTAAATCGAAGAAGATTGTCCTGTTGTAACAATTAACACAGGCACGATATCGAGCGAGTCAATCCATACCAAGGATCACGTCGAAGTCAGCATCGACAACAGGATCAAATTAACAGGTAACTGATGACCTGCAATCTGCACGTCGCAATGGGGGTAGTATACACTACACTCCACTCGCTTGCCAACTGGGGTGGATACAACTAGCACATATGGCAACGGCTTAGACGGCTGATGTAACCGCTCGGCGCAATGAGGTGCTACGTATGACCGTGTAGACCCCGAATCGAACAATGCTAATGCCTCGACGTGCGAAATCAAAACAGTACCTTCAACCACCTGTGGATCCTCAGCACTCTCATGGGTAGCAGCGTAAGCACGGGCTGTCTGGCGAGGCTGTCTCGAGCCTGGACGAGCTGACTGTGGCTTGCTCGGGGCTGTAGATGCACTAGGTCTACCTGGAGCTGCACCGGAGGTAGGACCAGATAGAGGAGGCTGGGAGGCTCTATATCGAGGACAATTGGCTATCATATGCTCCCTCGAACCACAGATGAAACAAGCACCTGCCTTCCTCCAACAAGCTTCAGTAGTGTGGCCCTTGCCACAATATCCGCAAGTCACTCCGGCAGAACTGGAAGTACTCTGCTGGCCTTTTGTCTTCTTCTGTACTTGTCCTCGTGCACTGAAAGGCGGCTGTCGCTTAGGCTCAACGGCTCTCGCAGCTTGGTGAATGCCTCAGCAGAATAGGCCCTGTCCACTGCATCATCAAACGTAGCTGGACGCTGAAACGCAGTCACGTGGTGCATGTACTGGGGATGCAGACCTTCAACAAACCGATTCACCTTCCTCTCTTCGGTATTGATCATGTCCCGAGCAAAGTGCGACAACTGAGTAAACTTATTCACATATTCTGCCACGGTCATCTGCTGCTGGCGGAGAGCTAAAACTCAACCTCCTTGGCTCGGAACACATGAGCCGGGATGAACTTCCTCCTGAACTGTTGCTTGAACATCTCCCAAACCGTCGCACTAGGAATGTCTCTGTATGCATCTTTCACACTTTTCCACCAAGTTTTTGCGACATCTCTAAACATGGAGGCTGCTAGTCCGACCTTCTGCCGGTTTGTGCACACGACGGTCTCAAAAACATCCTCCGTCTGCTCCAGCCACTGTTCTGCCTTCAATGGCTCTTCTGTCCCATAAAACTCAATAGCTCCTCGCTTGCGAAATTTACCGTAAAGGGCATTCGGGTCATTTTCTCGAGGCTGTAAGACCACCTGCTGATCTATATGTGACTGAGCTGGGGCTTGGCTTTGTCGGTCTAACATGGTTGTCACTTGGGCTTGTAAATTTTGCATTGCTTGCGATTGTGCTTGTAGGGACTGAAATAACATGAGGATGCGTTCATCTGTGTTCTATGTCTGCGGTGACGGTGCGGATCCGCTTTCATTATTTCCAGCGTTCTGCTGAGAACCCGAACCTGACGCCATCCTGTAACATGGAAAGAGTTAGACACAAACACAAAACAATTGCGCCCAATAAGCCCCAAAATCTAGAAAGATCACAAAGAAATAATCGTATCCTCACCACGATCCTACATGCCTACATGCTTATCATCTAGAGCAAGGAATGCTCGGATACCATACAGTACGTATGTCACAACTCGAGCCCAGGGTTCGGGGGTTAGCAAAAGCCAAACCTAGTGACACACGTACTCCCGTGCCTGTACACATAGACCGAGCCTAAATGCACACGCACAAGGGAACATTCACACGTGCTAAACATGTACGCGGAAGCTGTAAATATCAGAAACATCAAACTAACAGTGCAAAAGAGAATACGAAGAAAGAACTGACATAATTCCATGTGAAGGTCTTACAAAAAGAACAAAAGAATATATACAATCAAGACATGTCGTGCCAGATACAAGTATGAAAATCCTCAAAACAAGACTCCAATGCTATGCATGCCAAGAACGCTCTCCCATGGAGTGATCACATCCACTCCTCTAGGCCTGATGGGGCCTCGGGGGTCTCGTCTGGAGTCTGGCCGACCGGCGAGGGTTCGGCAGGGGTATCTGGGCCTGCAACACCAAAAACAACTGTGAATACGACGATTCAGCAAAATATAAACCATGGCAAGTTAACACGTGCTGCGTCTAATAGAATAAAGAACGTCATGTAAATTAAATAAGGCATTTTTGTATACTAGGCTGTCATGCAAGAAAGAAATATGCTAAGCGAATCAATGGATACATGCAGTGTACATAACTAGTGGCTACTACATTGCCATATGCCCCCAAAAGAGGGATCTTGTATCGTGCAAAGAACACCATTGCCCGGGCCAGGGTACAACGGGTCTCGGTTTCCTGGGGTACGGTTTCCCAAGACGTTTCCTTACTGCAGCAAGGCCATATAACTATACCAAATTCACCCCGTCGGGATCCTAAGGCTGAGGCTAAGTAGTGCCTGACCATACAGAGTCAACCATGAAAACCCTGAGTAGATCGTGACAACATATCATACGTGCATATCTATGAACATATTATACATGCATACTCAAGGTAAAGAACCACAATGTGAATGTAACTGAACACAAGTAAACATATCAGAGAGTTGAGATCAATGATCGAATGCAATATGTTATGCAACAAATCATGCGAAATCGGATCATCTTTATTTACAAACCAATTCTAATCTAATTATCCGGTGTTTCTAACCGTGCATGATGATGTAGTTTTAAGTTATTCGATGCACCGTTATCTCGGGTTGCATTGAATCGGGTGGTGCACGAAGTCCCTTAAACCAACACCCATGGGGAGGTGCTTAACATCCGGATAACGAACATGAATGATTCGCAGCCCTCGAGATCATTCACGCATTGTATCACATTCCGTTGGGCAGGTCTAGGTGTTCTACATTCTATCATGAAGGCCATATCGGTCTTTCCCTTACACCTATCCTTGTCCTTTATTATTCTAGTGTGAATATGGCTTAGCCTTAGAGAAGGGTACGGCTTAGCCGTGTGTGTTCTACGGCTTAGCCGTGGCTGGGCCGTAGAAGGTCTGTTAATTTGAGTGCTCTCAGTTAAATCCAGAAAAGCACCCTGTACTGATCTACGGCTGGGCCACGGCTGAGCTTCGACTTAGCCATAGGGCAATACACGGCTTAGCCGTGCCCTAGCCGTAGAGGAAAACTGGATTTTTATCCTCTCTGGACTTTGAGCCGTAAGTGACATACGGCTTAGCCGTACATGCACGAAGTCAATGTTCTAAAGCACAATCAGAATCCCTGTAACACCATCAGAATTGCAACTATCCAATGGAGATAGACAAGTACCAAGCAAATGAGTAACCAAATGGGCTGTAACACATTGTTCCATACAACCTAACCAAAATCAAATGCATACCAACATGGGCTCTCACAAGTTGTGGTCATACTTGCCTCAATTGAATTCAATTACACAACTTGTTGTCCTTGGGCCCAAACACAACCTAACACCAACCAAACAGCATGCATGCATGAGAATTGGAAGCACATACACACCATGCAATAGAGAAACAAGAAGGAGAAGCAATAGAGGAAGGAGATGAGATAAATGGAAGGATTTCCAACTCACCTCACATGCAAAGAACCAAACTTCCTCTTGATCGATGGAGGAGAGAATTCGGAGGAGAGAATTCAAGAGAAGGAGATAAACTCCACGTGCACAGTGAGGAAAAAAATGAAAATGAGCGAGAGAACGTGGTGTTGGTCGATGGATGAGTTATATAAGCTCATGGTTAAGTCCAAATTACAAGAAAGGCCAAGTTAGAATGCTATTTTCAGTTTGAGTCAAATCTGGGTCCAATGGAATCACCCGACATCGGTTGCAAACGACGTAGTTACGAAAGTTGACGAGCTCAACGAAAGACACGTGTTGACATCAAGATGATGCAAAAATGACCATGTCTTAGAAAAGCTAAAATTACGAAAAAAGGGCTTGGTCTACTTAATCCAGGTCAAACTCAACCCAACTACCTATCCATGACCCGCAACGAAAATAAAAGCACGAACAAAACATGATTAGCAACGAAAACAAGATTAATTAGCCGTTAAACGAGGTCAAGCTGGGTCGGAGTGTTACAAAATGTGGAGACATTATTTGTATGGTGTAAGATTTGAAGTGCATTCGGACCACAAGAGTCTTCAGTATTTATTCACTCAGCCAGAGTTGAACATGAGACAGATCAGATGGATGGAATATATCAAGGACTTTGATTTTCCGTTCAAATACCATCCGGGGAAAGCTAATGTAGTGGCTGATGCACTAAGCAGAAAAGCAGCAAGGAATGCATGTTTGCAGACAGAATGGTCATGGGCAGAGATATTTCTGGACTTAGGGGTTGATTTATAGCCGGTTAATGATAGGGTGATGATTGCCAGTATGTTTGTTTGGGAACCAGAAATTTTGGGCAGAATCAAAAGCACACAATTAGAGGATCCAGAGTTGGTCAGGGTGATTGAGCAGATTGAGAGCAGGCCAGACTTTAGATTGATAGATGGTGTGTTGTACTATCAGGATAGATTGTGTGTGCCAAATATAGAGGAGTTGAAGAATGAGATCTTAATAGAAGCGCATCATTCTCGTTTTACCATTCACTCTGGTAGCACAAAGATGTACCAGAATCTCCGTAGTCATTACTGGTGGAACAACATGAAAAAGGAGATTGCAGGATTTGTTGCCAGGTGTTTGATTTGTCAGCAGGTTAAGGCAGAACACAAGAGACCCCCAGGACTTTTGAAGCAGTTGGCAGTGCCGGATTGGAAATGGGAACATATCACGATGGATTTTATATCAGGACTTCCGATGATTCATGGTAAAGATAGTATTTGGGTGATAGTGGACAGGTTAACTAAAGTTGCACATTTTCTGCCAATGAGCTTAAAGACACCCAAAGATGAGTTGGCCAAGATATACATGGAGGAAGTAGTTAGATTGCACGGTGTACCGGTATCGATCGTCTCAGACAAAGATTCGAGATTTCTGAGTAAGTTCTGGACACGACTTCAAGAGGCACTTGGTACTACCTTGAACTTCAGTACAGCGTATCACCCGGAGACAGATGGGCAGACTGAGAGAACCAACCAAAACTGGAGGATATGTTGCGTGCTTGCGTGTTAAACTTTGGAAAGGATTGGCAGAAAAGCCTTCCTCTTTGTGAGTTCGCATACAACAACAGCTACTATTCAAGTATTGGTATGGCCCCTTTTGAAGCATTGTATGGGCGCCGATGTAAAACCCCACTTTGTTGGGAGGAAGTTGGTGTTCGGAGTTTTCATGGGCCATCGATAGTCAGTGATACCAGTGAGAAGGTTCAGCAAATTCATGCTAGATTGAAAATTGCCAGGAGTAGAGAGAAGAGTTATGCTGACTTGAAGAGGAAAGATCTCGAGTTTGCAGTGGGCGATCATGTGTTTCTAAAAGTGTCACCGGCTAGAGGAACACTCAGATTCGGACAGAAGGGCAAGCTGTCTCAGAGATTCATTGGGCCGTTTGAGATTCTCGAGAGAGTGGGAGATGTAGCCTACAGATTGGCATTGCCAGCAGAGTTGTCAGGAGTTCATAACATCTTCCATATCTCGATGCTGAAGAAGTACGTCGCCGATCCTTCGCATGTTCTTCAATATGAACCACTCGAGATTTAGCCAGATGCTACCTACGTGGAGAAGCCGTTGTGGATCATTGATACGAAGGAGCAAGTCCTACGGACGCGAACTATTTATTGGGTGAAGGTTCAGTGGGAGCACCACAGTCCAAGGGAGGCCACTTGGGAGCTCAGAGACCAAGTGAAGAAGTTGTACCCGGATCTTCTCCCTGAGGTACGTTAGACATTTGGAGGACCAAATGTTCTAAGGGGGAAGGAATGTAATGTTCCTAACCCAGTTATTTTTTTAATTAATTTAAATATAATTTTATTTAATTGTTTGTATTTTAGTTAATTATGGTTATTATAATTATTTAATTTTCTTTTGGGTTTTGGGTTAATCGGATAATAATTCTAGGACCATGAGTATCCATCTTTTGACCCGGCCCAATTCGGACCCATTTTGGGCCCATTAAACCCAACCAGGCCCATATTATAAATTAGCCTAAACAATAGGGTTCTTTTTATAAAAACCCAAAACTTTTCCAAAACCCAAAGCCTACTTATATATCATCGATGGGTGCTCTTTTCCCCTCATCTCTACAGTGGTTCTTCCTCCATCACCTTCTCCTCTTGATCGGCCAAGGGGGGGCAAGCCCAAATCCAGGCCCAATTGGTGGATCTTCTTCGTCATCTCTTCTTCTTTCCTCCTTCTTCTTCATCTTCTCAGTTGGGGTTGGCGGCGTGACCGAGGGAAAGAGAGAGATCTAGATCTTCTTTTGCATCAAAGGCAAGTGATTTGCACTTATCTCTAATGATTTTCACTCTTTCCATTGATTTTCATGATCTTAGATGTGATTGTCAATTCCTATTAAAATCTCTAAAGGTTGATGGTAGATTAGATGGGTAAGAAGTTCACAGATTTTTGTTTAATGGTGGTAGATGGATTTGATCATTTTGATGAATGGAGAATGGGCCATTTAGAGGATGGACATCAGGCCTTTAAAAAAAAAAAGACAGAAAGATGATCGTGTCTGGGAATGAACCCAGACACGTTTTTGTTTGGCACAAGGCAGGGTGTTTGTCATCAAACTCTGATGGGCCACCAACATAAAAAAAAAAAAAAGTGATGAAGACGTCTGGGAATCAATCCCAGACTATTTGTGCCAGGCGGGATGGCCGCCTGTGCATTACTGCACAGGCACACATGTGCCTGGCAGTAATGCACAGGTGGGTTACCCACCTGCACATGATGGTGGGTGGCCCCCTTAATCACCAGCATAAAAAAAATATATCTGATGGGATTTCATCATGCCTGGGACCAGCCCAGTGACAGAAATTCCGTGCACATGTTGCTGTTTGGCAGCAGCATGTGCAGGTTTCCACCTGGAAATTTACATGGGTCTGCCACCTACATGTGGGCCCCATGATTGTAATTTAAATCCTGATTGGTGGGGTTCGACAGGTGGGACCCAAAGAGGTGGGCCTCTTTGATCCAATGCCTGGACCCATGGTTGCAGAGTGGACCCTTGGCTACCGAATGATGGTGGACATTGGCGGTGATAAACTAGTGACCTCACTTATGAAATGCCACTTGATGTCCACTGATGTCCACAGAAACATCTTCATATAAAAAAAATGTATATATATATGTATGATGAAGAATGGTGTCTGGAATGAATTCCAGACATTGTGCAAGGTGGAAAAACCACCTGTGCATTATTGCACAGGTGCATAATGCACCTGGCAGTAATCACAGGTGGGTCTCCCACCCACACGTGCAGGTTGGTGGGCCCGGAGCACTATTGCCAGGTGGGGCCATTACATAGAGGGGCTTCGGGCAGCAGGTACAGGTGGGTCCATTACCTTGTGGGTCCTTGGTATATATGTGGATTTATAATGAGTGAACAGGTGGGCCATCCCTTGGGTGAGATCATGAGAATGATAAATTCGAGCCTGATAATTTATTTTAATGATTATTTAACCATTCATTTATTATTTTCTTTGAATGGTTACATACTCCGGAAGACCCTTGAGTTGGTCTTAGAACCCAATGACTCCGATTTAATAAAACCAAATCCATCACATCATCAAAGTAAGGGGTTATGCGGGCAGATTTCCTTTTATAGACTTCATGGTTTGCACATGACGGTACAAACCACCCGCACTCAGATGAAATGAGAATTGGGCTATGCATCACCCCGTTTTCAAAAAAATTCCCAACCTTACTTCATCTTGGTTCGTTTGGAATTGTCGCATGCGTGAATTGTGGTCACAGTGTTAGGAATATTTGTGGAATTATTTCTTGATCATCATGTTGTATTTATTTACCTTGTTGCATATATGTTAGAATTTATACCCGTTATATCATGATGACTTGGATCGTGTTGTGGCTTGGACTATACAGTGTCCATTGATGAGGTATTCATGTATGTTGAAAACTATTTGGTTGGTATAATGTTTTATTATATGGTGTTGAATATCGATCATGGCCAGCCCTTCACACTACCATAGGATGTGTCTATCGAACAATCACTGAGCCATGTTTATGAGTCTCGACATAGGAAGGGGCAGGGCTGTGTGAGATTATTATGCGGATCTGGTCATTGGACGACTGCAGTCGGTTCACAGATGTACACTGTGATGATTTTTACCGGACTTAGGGCCGAAGACGAGCTTACCACTCGTACACGGTTGGTTTCACCGTGATTTTGGACAGGATGCTAGGCATCCGAAGACGGATTTGATCCACCATTTCTGGACAGGATGCGAGGCATCCGAAGACGGTATAAATTCCGTAAGGGCATCGGCAGCTGCGATGCTCGGCGAAAGTGGTATTGTTCATTTGATGTAGAGTCGGATGTAGGATCCGTTCTTTCTATGTTGCATGGCATTCTTTTATTTATATTGTTTACATGTTCTTATGATTTTTGTGTCTTAATCTCACATTGATAGTGTACTTCATTTTGAGTTATGTGTATTTTACTTGCCGCCATTTATGGTTGACCCTTGTTTTCTAAAATTGATGCATAGGTACCGAGCCCGGCTTTGCCGAGGAGGAGGCACAGGCTGAAGCGTTTCAAACGCTTGAGCCAACTGATGCTCCCGAGTGGGGTGCAAACGATGGCTTCGAGGCCGTCTAACCAAGCACAGGAGTGACTCATTAAATTTGCAATCAATTTAAATAAATCATTCTTTAGAGACTTGATCTTTCAGTGGGACATTGTAAATAAATTATTATTTACTTCTTTTGCAACTTGGAATATTATTATTGTTATCTAGTGATATGCAAACTTGTTTTCTTCTCTTGGTACCTATTGGTTGAAATTACTTCCGTAGATTGGAAATGAATGTGAATGGCCTAAACTCACCACGGCCTAAGATCCTGTGGAAAAAAAAAATTAGGAGTCAATGGTTTTGTTTCCAGAAGAATTAAAAAAAAATTGACTCCTAATTTCACGTAACCCTATTTTCTTTTTTTTGGGGACGTGACAGAAGCCATCCAAAAATTCACAGGCATTTGTCTTTTTGTAATTTTCTTATTTTCCTCTCTCAAGGAGTCTATTGAGTTATATGACTTTGTTATATTCATCGTTTTGGTCTACTATTCAATGGCCCCAGAATCACATAACCTTGGATGGTCTGTTGGTGTAAGAAACCAACAACTCCCTTGGAATTCACCCTTTGTCATGACTAAGAAAAACTTGAGTGATAGACTAAAAGGATTTCCTAATTGATAATCCAAAATTCAAACCCATCACAAACCTCTAATCTTTCCAGACTTTTGGATGATCAAGCCATTATTTCTTCAACTAGAAGAGAAGAAAAACCAAGAAATATGTTATGGTGGACAATCTTAAGCTGGTCAATGCAACTGCCAGTGGTTGCCAGACAATATGGCCTTTTGTTTTTCTATCATTTCTTTTGTATTTCCCTGAGTTTTTCCATTCATTCAAGATAGGATGGGGGAGTTGTAACAAGAATGTGTAAACAATTTGCACCTACGAGTTTAGATTGTTGAACCCTTGTAAAATTACGAGAAAGGAATAAAGTTACCATGGTTGTGTGGTATATTCGATTTTCTTTTCTTGTGTCTTCTTGATTGTTTATTAAGTTGTGACTTTTCTCACTTTGTGATTTTTTTCGAGAAACACATTGGACCGCTGATCACAAATTTGGCTGGTCGGCAGTTCGTTTAGCAAGTCATGCTTTGATTTCTGTTGAAATCCTGCAGTTGAACCATGATAAATCACTTGAAATTTGTCAATCATTTATCTGAATTGGTCTTCATTTAGCAGTCAACATGGCTATGTGGTTAGCAGTCTCATTTCTTCGGTCAACGGTGTAATTGTTTGTTTGTTTGTCTTTTTTTTTTTTCAGTTGGTAGTTCGCAACCAATAGCCATCTTTTCACATATTTTCTATGCTGATTTTGATCACTTCCATTTTTCTTCAAATTTTAAGCAAGCTTTCTAAATTTTTTCCTTGACCTGTTTTGAGCTTTGAATGATGCCTTGGCTTCTAGAGTTGACTAATTTTGACTTTCAAGTGTCTGGTCCAGAATCCACCTGCTGGGGTTGTTTTCTCCTTGACTTTTGTGAAACTTGTTTTTGTGCCAATAACAACAAAGGTAAGGTGGGCGACCTACCTCTTTATTTGAGTTCACCTTCCTCTTAATGAGGTAAACAAAAGGAAAAAAGTAAAAAAGTTGGGTTGAGAGATCAAAAAGTTGCAGAAATTCTCTTGTGGAACTAAGAAGTTGTCAAATAAGTAAATGAGATTCGAGATTATGATTTATGTGCCTCGTAAATAAACGGCAATATTGCTGCTCCGTGCAAAAGTGAAATAAAAGAGAGGATTTTTCTGGTGCCTAAGGTTCGTCATAGTTTTCGACGAAAAGCTTGGAGTCGTGCCACATCAAAGGTGGAGAAGTTTCTTCTAAACTATTAAATCTTAGAGGATTTTACCAAAAAATCCCTCTGGACTTTCTATAGATAAAAAAGGACCTAAAATATATGTAACCACTGCAATGGTCCCATGGACCCTTTTTGGTTTTCTTTTCTTTTTTTTTTTTGTTGTTTTGCTGAGCGACGATATACCTTCTCACTCGCATATACGAGCTTCTTTTCTTTCATCCTCCTTCCTCTTTCCTCCTCCTTTTTCTTTCATGATATGGTGACTTTATTGTCTTAGACTTGGGTACAAGTGGGAGCTTATTAACAAAACACTTCGGTATCATAATACCCATTTCAATACATCATCTTTAACATTTCTTTCATTTTATTTTTTCTCTTTTTCAATCTTAAGTCCCTCTCAATCATTTCATCAAACACCCTATAGGCATGTCCCAAACTGTCACACTTTTCATACATGTTGTCTAAGTGTTCAATAAATGGACGTCCCTCACAGTCATTTCGTCAAATACTTTACGGGCATTGCCCAAGTATTCTAACCCATCATCATCTCATCTTATTTCCTCTGTATCTCTTTTACCTACCATTCCAATTCATACCATCTAAACCAACCTCAACCTCTAATGTTTTTCTTTCACCACCATCTTTAAATTCGCCTATCATCACCAACCAACCATCATCATTTGTGCAACCACAATCCAAAAATAATTTTTTTTTTGAATCTAACATGGGCAGTGATATCCCCACTTAACCGTGAAGAAAAAGAAAAAATGAGCAAGTAAGTAGGGATATCGATGTTGGCTAAGCATGTGATTTTTCTTGAATCTGAAATGGGTGGTGACTACTCCTCAAAACTTACTTTTTCAAGGTTATTTTCGGAAGTTTTACAGACTTTTCGAGCCAAGAGAACCTCATTTAGTGTAGTATCATATTTTTATGCATTGTAAACTCATTGTAGTATTTTCTTGCACAAATTGCTCTTAAATCACACTTTTTTCATAAAATCATAACCCTGCCATTTTTTGGAATTTATTTTGAGAAGTTTCGTAAAAATTATTTTCCTCATCAAAGAAACCAAATTTTCATTATCATAAGGTAATTCACATAAAGCCATGGAAAATTATGTGAATTCAAGCTGTCATTTCACATGAATTGGGGCCACAATTATGCATTTGTAAATTAAGGGTAAAAAAATATCTTTTCACATGAATTTCAGTTTTTGCATGTAGGTAATTGGAGAAATGGGTTCCACAACGGAGGAACAAAGCAAAGAAAATATTTTGGAAGAAAAGAAAGAAAGAAAAAGAGAGAAGAAAAATTTTTGAAGAAATTAAAAAATTGGTTTCACGGGTCCCACACATGAACATGTATGACTTCACACATGTGGGATGGCCATGTGGGTCTACCTTCTCTGCATATTTTGGATCATGTTAAGAAGATCACAAAGATTTGAAGAAATCTTCAAAGAGTTTCAAAGAAGGAAGGTCAATGGTGGAGATCATTTGCATATGTGAAACAATCCAAATAAAATAGAAAGTGGTATAAAAAGTGGATTTGCAAACCAAGATTTTCTCCCATAAATTGCCAACTTTTTGTTAGTTTGGGTGTCAAGGAAGTTGTATTTGCAAGAGAAGATATTTGCTAGTTACAATTAAGGGAACAAGAAAAGAAGGAAAGGGTTTGAAAAAAATATAAATAGCCCACCCCTTTAGCATTCCAACCCATGAAAGAAGAGATCTCATCTCTCTAGCTCTCTTTCTCGACGCTATCCATATCTCTTTACTCCATAATTTCTCTTTCCTCAAGAAGGCTCTGCCCAACTTGAAGATTCCACTAGAAGAGGATCTGCCATCTTAGATCATGTAATGTTTTTTTTTATTCTCTATCTTTTATGTAAAAGCATTCATAACTAGTAAAAGTGTATTAATTGTTTTCTATATTTACTTCTTTTTATTCTTTGACAATGAATGCTTGATATTTTTTTTAACCTCGTTGTTCTTAGATTGACAACTCAAAGAGCCTAAGAATATGGTTCGAGTAGACATGAATCTAGTTTAGAAGAAGAGTTTAGTAAAAAAAAAATAATACACTTACCACACATTTAAATTATTGTTTTACCACCACATATTTATTTTTATTGCACAATCCACACATTTAGATCCTTTGTTATTTCATACATTTAGTTTCCTACAAGCAACACATTTAAATTATTGTATTTTTAGTTTTCTCGTCATGTTCTTAGTGTTTTTATTTTGTTTTTTTTATGCATAGTTTGATGGTTGGATTAGAGTTCATTGCATGTATTTTTATATCATAGGACTTTGTGCATATTTAAATTGTTGAAAATTGAGCTTTTAGATCTGAATCTAATGATAAAATTTGGACTCAACACACAAATGGCATAGCTCAACACAGTTTCAGTAAATTGTAGAAACAGTTTTTAGCAAAAAGTTCGAAGTGGGTAGACTAGACAAATTATAATATTTTTCTTTGAAATTTGGGAAAATTAAAGTTTAGGATATAGTCTTTCATGTCGTAGAATTTTAGGTTAAAATAATTCTGGAAAGTTTGTGAACTAGACGCTTAAACTTTGGCAATCAGTCAACCCGGATCAGAATTTCTACATAGAATTTTGCAAAGTTGTCTTGTTCATGCATTCATAACTTTTTTGTTTAAGATCCTTTTTCACTTCTATTTTTTTTTTGTTAGTTTCCTATATTAGTATAGTTTGAATTCCAACCATTAACCTTAGATTTAGGATGCATTAGATTAGAAAAAATCATGCATAACGTTTGCTTCAGCACACTAGTTTCTAGACCTAGAATTTTTTAGTAGCTCATGCCTTGCATTGCATTACTAACTTTGCTAACTTTCTAATTTTAAGTTTGTTTATATTTTTATGTTTTTTTATTGTTTTAGATAATTTCTAGAATTAAAGATCTTTGTAAATTTGCTTTATTTGAGGATTTTAAAATTTGGAAAGTTACTTAAGAGTTTGGAAATTCTAACTTTAAGATTTTAATTTTAGAACGTAGGTTTGTTTTCTAACTTTGATTGTTTGATACTAACTTTTCTTGGTTGGCTGTTACTAATTTTGATTTGTTTCTAATTTAGTCTTATTTAGTTTCTAATTTAGTTGTTTATTTTATTTTCTTGTAACTTTCTACTTTTGAAAGTTCTAACTTGTGTTTTAATTTTATAGCAACTTTAGCTTTTTTTAGGAAGTTTTAGTTTTAAGTTTCTTGATTAGGAGGTTTTCTTTAATCAGTTTGTAATTAATTCTTTTTTATTAAATTAAGATGGTTGCAATTTTTAGCTTTTAGGCTAGTTTTGGATTTTTATTTAGGCCAGGTTATAAGTTTAACATTTCTTAAATACATTACTCCTTGAAGATCGACCTAGTCTCACCAATTTTATTATTACATCGCGACTTTATACTTAGAGCTCATGAACGAGTTTTTGGCGCCGTTGCTGGGGAGCACCATTTAAGGTTACCTTTCAAAGTTTCCTAATTTACATTGCCTTGTGGGTATGATTTAATTTTGGCATCTTTCTAGAAATTTGAGGACATACATAGAGTGATGAGCCGTCCTAACTTGAAATAGGAAAGTGCATGTATTATTAGAAAGTTCACATCACTCTAATTTTTGGAAACTTTCTAAAATTGAAAAAAGTTATTGTTTTTCAACTTATTTTTTAATTCTTTTGGAAGAACTTGGACCAAAGGTGACCTAATTACGAAATTGTTCAGTTGGATCTTATGAACAGAAGTAGGCCAATCACTATGATCATCATTACAATAAGGATTGTATGGAAGATTTTAATGGAATGATTAGCTCAGATCATCAACCAATAAGGGTCCCATGTGGTTAACCATACCCCCACATAATGATTCACTTATTCTGATATGGATGTGGGAATTTAATGGCGGGTTGAATTAAATTTTAATCTATGGCATTACCACAATGAAATGGATAACATGTGTCGTCCGAATTAGGATGATCAAACACTTGACAATTGGCGAAATGGGCCCGATATGGATCATGTCTCTTATCTCTAAGAATTTACTTCAGACGGGTTGTATGACTATCCTTCACAGGATACATCATATGTACCCCCTTCTTATCCTTGGTCATATGCACCTTATAATTTTCCACCGCCTAAATCATATGAATTACCACCACCTTTGAAGAATTCTTTGGAGGATACTTTAGCTAAACTCATAGAGTTCACAGAAAACACCATGCAATCCACATAAAATAATGCACAATGCATGAAAAGCCTAATAACTTTGATTAGTCAAATAACACAAGAAATGAAAAAAAGAAATGACACCTTTGGCATTGAAACGAAAATGCAACAAGACGATCCTACATTCATTGAAGATCTTATGGATATGGATTGTGCAAACACATAGTGGATATCCAAGAGAACATGGATGACGAGGTGATGCATGGACAAGTTGATGAATTACATGAGCCCATGTACCCTACCTTTGCTTAGTACTGCCCATTCTACTTTACCAAAGAGGAATCTATGCCCTTTTACATAAATCCTTTTTATGATTCTGATACCTCTGATGATTTTGGCATTGCGGTCTTTCAAAAATTTAATATACCTATGATTGATGGAACCGCAGATAAACCTAATGAGCCTCAAAAGAAAGATTACAATTGAGAGAATGACCCTCATTTTTTAGATTTTAGCTTCGGACAATTTGAAATCTTTGGAATCTTGTACTAAATTCTTCATGGAATCTGATAATCCAACCCTTAGAGAAATTGTCCTCACATTTCTTGGCTCTCAATGTTATTCAGACTATTTAAATGAAAGTGGCGTTATCATGAAATATTTGAAATAAGTTTTTAATGTATACATTTTTTGACCGTGCACGCAAATTTGTTTTGAATTTGAGAAAGTCTTCAAAAATAGAACTGTGAACTAGGCATTGAAAAGTTTGAAAGTTTAATCATTCCAAATTTTGAAAAGATCCGATATGAGTGGATTTTCTTTTGGAAAATTTCTTTTATCCTTTTACTTTTGTTTCTTCTCAAAAGAGAGAGAGAGAGAGAGAGAGAGAGAGAGAGAGAGAGAGAGAGATTTATGGGTATATTCACTGCAAATCCTCACGAGGCACAACTCGTCCACTAGGGGGAACCTAGGGGTTTGAGGGCTTTCTGCATGCGCTAAATACAGTCTAAAGTGCCAGCGAAAGTGGCGTTGCATTCATGTTTATTTTTGCATTGCATTAGTTTTAAGTTAGATTAGGTCGTGATTGATTTTTCATTTTTATTTGCATTTTTTGCTAGAGACTAGCAAAACGCTGGTTGGGAGATGTGATAAGTCCTCAAAAATGTACTTTTTCAAGGTTATTTTCTGATAATTTTTGAACTTATCGAGCTAAGAGAGCCTTATTTTTTTTATGCATTTCAACTCATTATAGTATTTTCTTGCACAAATTACTCTTAAATCACACTTTTTTCATAAAATCATAAACTTACCATTTTTGGAAATTTATTTTTGGAAAGTTTTGTAAGAACCATTTTTCTCATGAAAGAAACCAAATTTTCATCATCATTAGTTAATTCACATAAAACCATGGAAAATTATGTGAATTCATTCTGTCATTTCATTTGAATCGGGCCCACAATCATGCATGTGTGAATTAAGGGTAAAAAAATTATCTTTTCATATGAATTTTATTTTCTACTTGTAGGTAATTAGAGAAATGGGTCCCACAATGGAGGAATAATGCAAAGAAAATATTTTGGTAGAAAAAAAACAAAGAAAAAGAGAGAAGAAGAGTTTTTGAAGAAATTATAAAAATTGGTTTCATGGGTCCCACACATGAACATGGGTGACTTTAGATATGTGGGACGGTCATGTGGGTCCACCTTCTTTGTATATTTTGGATAATATTAAGAAGATCACAAAGGTTAGAAGAAATCTCCAAAAAGTTTCAATGAAGAAAGGTCAATGGTGGAGATCATTTGCACATGTGGAGCAATCCAAATAAAATGGAAAGTGGTATAGAAAGTGGATTTGCAAACCAAGATTTTCTCACACAAATTGCTAACTTTTTGTTAGCTTGGGTGTCAAGGAAGGTGTCTTTGCAAGAGAAGATTTTTGTTAGCTACAATTAAGAGAGCAAGAAATGAAGGAAAGGGTTTGAAAAAAATATAAATAGACCACCCCTTTAGCATGTTAGTGTCATTGTAAAAATGTGCTATCAATTACATGACCCAAGTCAGTTTTAGCTCTAGAAAGACCTAGTTACATCTATGAAGTTCAAGATCAAGTTAGATCAAAGAAGCTCAAGGTCTATCAATAAAGACCAAGCAAGTTCAAGGAAGATCAAGATCAATTAAGTCCATCATCTAGAAGACCTTTTATGAGTGCCAAGGGATAAGGTAACATTGACCCTAAATATCCGTAGAAATAGAATGTGAAAAAAGGTTTCTAAACACCCTGTCTTTGAATTACGGCTTGGACTACGGCTAAGCCGTAGATCCCACGGCTCACTGTCTAGAGAGTGCTCTTGGCCATATAATGCCTATGGTTGATCTTACGGCCAAGCCATAAGGCCTTCACAGCTAAGCCGTAGTATGATTTATGGCTAAGCCGTAAAGTTTACGGGCCACTTTCCAGAGGGCAGTTTTGAGAGATTTTGACTTACGGCTGACCCATGGCTAGGCCGAAAGGTGCTCACGGCTAAGCCGTATAAGGATTTACAGTTAAGCCGTAAGCTTAACCGTAAGAAGGAATAACGTTGAATCTGGGTCAAACTAGCCGTTGGATGTTGTCAGAGCATACGGCTAAGCCGTAGGTCATTTTGTTCTTAGCCGTAGATTTAACCGTTGGAGTTTATCTGTATTTAAAGAGGACTTCTTCTTTCTTCAAAATGGATTGATTGAACTGAGTAAAATCTCAACATAGCTGAGCCTTTGCTCCACGAGTAAAACCATACTAAAAGCTCCCACAACCACCTACTATACAACTCTTAAAGTGCCATTATTGTTCTAAGAAGAGTAGTTGTGCATTTAGGAAAGGGTTCATTCAATCTGAGAAAATCTTAGCCTTCTAAACCTTCTTAAAACCTCTTCCCTTGGCTGAACACTCATCTGAAGATCTTCATCACCAAGGAGTAAGAATAAGAGGTCAAAGCTTGGAGGTAGTCTTTCAAGCATCAAGAGCACCACTCAAAACTAAGGTATACAATTCCTTGTTTGGGTGTTCTACTATATTTTAATTTTCTCTGCCGTAGTTAGTGGAAGACAAACCACCGCATCAAAAAATTGTTGTAGTTGGTGGACTAGATCAAGGATCAACCACCTGATCAAAAAATCCAGTTGGTGGAAGACAAACCACCGGATCAAAAATTGTTGCAAAAGGTGTTTGTTATGTAAGTACCTCATATTTAGCGAAACCAAGAGAGATTGCTCTTGAGAGTGGATATAGGTCCAGGACCAAACCACTATAAATTACTGTGTTTATTGCTTGTTGTGTGTGGTGGATGCCTTATATCCTTTTTACTTGTGTTGATCATCTCTTTAAGCTATATCTTCCTTATTCGAATAGCTTTTCTATACACTGTCAGCACACACAACTTTGAGCATCTCTCTTGATCTTGCTTGTGGACTCTTAATTTTAATTATTGCTCACTTATAAAACCTTTTCTCTGGAAATAAGTTTTTAATAGTCCTATTCACCCCCCTCCCTCTAGGACTTGGTGAGATCTAGCTGTTGCACTTTCAATTGATATCAATGCCAGGTTACTTCTTAAGGTTGTTATAACCTGAAGTAGATCCTGTTGCTAAATTCGCCGTGAATCTTGAAGGAAGCTCAATTACCCGACCTCCTTTCTTTGATGGAACAAACTATGCCTTTTGCAAAGCCCGTATGACAGCATTTTTGAAATCCATGGATTGGGCTGTTTGGGAGGCTGTAGAGAAAGGCTGGACGGAACCCATTGAAGAAGTGACTACAAATGGTGTCACAACCACTAGACCATTGGATCCAGTAAGATGGTCTGCTGCTCAGCTTCTTCTTAGACAAAACAATGCTGGAGCTTACAATGCTATAGTGTGTGCCATGAATCAAAAAGAGTTTAAAAAGATCATGACAACTACTAATGCAAAACAGGCCTAGAGAATCCTTGAAGTTACTTATGAGGGTACTTCTGTTGTCAAAAGATCTAAACTTCAGATGCTCATAAGTCAGTTTGAAAACATTCACATGGAAGAAAATGAAATCTTTACTGACTTTCATACTAAGCTCATGAAAATTGTAAATGAAATGTGGGCTCTTGGGGAAACTCTTCCGGAAGGTAAAATTTGTAGTAAAATCTTGAGATCACTTCCGGAAAGATTCCATCCCAAGGTAACCTCTATAAAAGAACACAAGGACTCGGAACAAATGAAAATTGAAGATTTAGTGGGATCCCTTCAGACCTTTAAACTACAATTTAACAATAATAAAAAGAAATCAATTGCACTAATCACTTCGCACAACACATCTTCCTTTAAAGATGACATAGGAAAAACAAGTGATGATGAGGATGAAGATGTGGCTTTTTTCGCTAAAAGATTTTTGAAACAATTTAAGAAAAAGCGAGTGAAAGATTTTGAAAATGAGAACTTTAATGATAAACACAAAGGTTGGTCAAGTTCCCTCTCTAAGAGTAAGTATAAGGAGCCCATGTGTTACAGGTGTAAGAAATTTGGACACATATCCACCGATTGTCCACTAAAAGGAAAATCCAAAAAGAAAAATCTAGTAGCCACTTGGGATGATTCATCTGAATTAGATTCTGACTCAGATAAATTACATCAAAATGAATCAGACAAATATACAGTTCTGATGGCTACCACTACAACATTTAACCTCTCTGAGGAAATGATTAAATCTGAAATATCGAATGAAGAAATCTCAGGAAGTGAGTCAGAGAGTGAATATGAAAATTCAGGTGATGAGGATAATGACAACACCACGGCTTCCTATGAACTACTTTATGAGGGAACCTGTAGACTTGTTGAAACTGTAAGCAAGCAACAAAACAAAATTAAGAATTTGAAAGAAAAGGTTGATAGTATTAATGCTGAAAAGGAGGAATTAGTCAAAGAACTTGAAAGTATAAAAGCCAGTTATCAACAGAAAGAGAAAATGTAATCAAATTAAGAGAAAATGAAAAATCACTTTGGAAAATAAAAGATGAAAATAATGCTCTCCACAATGAAGCGACTGTTCTGAAACGATATAAAAAAAAGTATGAGTATAGATTTACCCAAAATGATGAGAAATACATTATCCAATTCAAACTTAGAAAAGCTTATAAGGATATGACCGGTCTTGGATATGACAAAAATGTTAATTAGTTTCCAAGTTCCGGAACTGTTTTTGTCAAAAGTGGTCTAAAGAAGGAAGATACCAGTGTTAAAAACATTTTGTATAAGGCATCTACTAGTACTGATACTGTTTCATCAAATGTCATCTGTCATTATTGTGGAAAAAGAGGTCATTTCAAAATGGAGTGCAAGTTAAGAAAAATTCATCATAACATTAGTCTAAAAAATGAGAAAAACATCTCTAAGAAAGTGGAACTTGAAAACAAAATGTTGAGGTCTTAAATAAAAAAGTTCCCCTTGAACCAAAAGATGGACAATCTGTTAAAAGAAGTCCAAAAGTTAAGAAAACAATTTGAAATATACAAAAAAGATGGAGCAAAAATTGGAGCAAACATTCTTATTCCCCAACATAAAACTTTTCAAATGAAACATCAAAAGCCAATTGTGATCCCCACTACTAGTACACTTAAGTGGATACCTAAAAACAAAAATCTAGTGGTCCACACAGCTTTTAAAGCTATAGATCAATCAAGATGGTATTTGGATAGTGGATGCTCAAAACATATGACTGGTGATAAATCATGTTTTTCTAAAATGATTAAATTCGATGGAGGCACGGTTACTTTTGGTGATGGCAGTACTGCAAAAATTATTGGTAGGGAACTTTAAATGTTCCTAACCTACCACCTTTTGAGAATGTTCTGTGCGTTGATGGGTTGAAACATAATTTACTTAGCATATCTCAAATCTGTGATAAAGACTATGCTGTGAACTTTAGTAGTCATAGTCGTGAGATCTCAAGGAATGAAAAGATAATCTTGAGAGGTCTTAGAACTACCGACAAATGTTATATGGTAGGAAAATCAAATACTTCATCCTCCACTTCTTGCTTATTGACTAATATTGATGAAGCTAAGCTGTGGCATCAAAGACTTGGGCATGTAAACTGCAGGGACTTATCCCATCTAAACAAATATATTGAAAGACTGCCCAAGATTAGTAGCCAAGAAAAGATGATCTGTGGAGAATGCCTTCACGGAAAACAAATTAGAAGTGCCCATAAAAGGGTGAATGCTATGAGAACTTCTCGACCTCTAGAACTTATTCATATGGATTTGGTTGGACCAACAAAAAGAGAGAGTTGAGGTAAGAAAATGTACTTTCTTGTTATGGTAGATGATTACTCTAGATTCACTTGGGTTGCATTCTTGAGGGAAAAATCTAAAGCCTTTGGAGAATTTAAAAGGATAGTAAAACAGAATCAAATTGAAAAAGGCACATCAGTAGCCCGAATCCGAAGTAATCATGGGGGAGAATTTGAAAATGATCAATTTGACAAATTCTGTAAGAAATATGGCATTCATCATGAATATTCATCACCTAAAACTCCACAATAAAATGGGGTAGCTGAAAGAAAGAATCGAGTTCTTCAAGACGTGGCCACAGTCATGCTTCATAGTAAGAATCTTCCTAGAGACTTGTGGGCCGAAGCTGTTAATACCAGCTGCTACATCATCAACCAAGTCTATCTTAGGACTGGTACAAATCAGACAACTTATGAATTGTGGCATGGGAAGAAACCAAATGTCAAATATTTTAAGGTCTTTGTCTTTGGAAGTAAATGTTACATTCTGAAGGACAGAGAACAGCTGAGTAAATTTGACTCGAAAAGTGATAAAGATATATTCTTAGGCTATTCGACACGGAGTCGAGCCTATCGTGTTCTAAATATGAGAACCGGAGTCATCCAAGAGTCAATAAATGTTATTGTAGATGATGAATCCTTAGTTTCTGATGATGTTGATGAAGTAGAAGTCCTTTGGTGACGGAACCCACCCGATCCATAGTAAAAACTGATGTACCTACTTCCACTGAAAATTTGGTGAATGTAAAAGATCATCCTATAGATCAGATTATTTGGTGACCCTCTAACAGGTGTAAAAACTATGAAACAATTAGAGAACATTATGAGTCACTTGTACTTTACTTCTGTTTTAGAACCTACATGCGTTGATGAAGCCTTTTCAGACAGTGATTGGATAACAGCAATGCAAGAATAATTGAACCAATTTATAAGAAGTGATGTTTGGTACTTAGTTCCAAGACCAAAGGATAAAAATGTGATAGGCACTAAATGGATCTTCAAAAATAAACTTGATGAAAATGACGTCATTGTTAGGAACAAAGCAAGGTTGGTAGCACAGGGATACTCTCAAATTGAAGGTATTGACTTTGATGAGACCTTGGCGCCAGTTGCCCGTTTAGAATCACTTAGGATTTTATTATTTATAGCTTGTTTTTTAAAGTTCAAATTGTATCAAATGGATGTTAAAAGTGCCTTTCTAAATGAAATTTTGAATTAGGAAGTGTATGTTGAAAACCTAAAGGTTTTATAGACACAAAATTCTCTAATCATGTGTTTAGATTAAAGAAAGCTCTGTATGGTCTTAAGCAAACTCCATGTGCTTGGTATGAAAGATTGATAAAATTCTTGTTAGCTAATGATTTTCAAAGAGGCAGTGTTGATAAAACTCTTTTCATCCAAAAAAATAAGAAAGTCAGTTTTAATAGCACAAATATATGTAGATGATATCATATTTGGCTCTACGTGTAATGAATTGACTGCTCAGTTCGTAAATCTAATGCAATCTAAATTTGAAATGTGTATGGTTGGCGAACTGAATTTCTTCTTAGGTTTACAAGTAAAAAATTACGTGATGGTATCTTCATTTCCCAGTCCAAGTACGCGAAGGAATTGGTAAAACGATTTGGTCTAATGGCCGGCAAACATGTCAAAACCCCCATGAGTACAACCATCAAACTTATAAAGGATGCAAATGGTAAAGGGGTTGACTCAAGCTTATATAGAAGTATGATCGGTAGCCTGTTATACCTAACTGCTAGTAGGCTAGACATAGCATTTAGTGTGGGAGCTTGTGCCCGGTATCAATCAGATCCAAAAGAATCCCATCTGACTGCTGTAAAAAGGATTATCAAGTATATTGCAGATACAATTGAATATGGTCTGTGGTATCCTCGTGACTCATCATCTTCCATTGCTGGATACTCTGATGCTGATTGGGCAGGAACTTAGATGATAGAAAATCCACAAGTGGCGGCTGTTTTTATGTTAGAAACTGTCTAGTAGCTTGGTATAGTAAAAAGCAAAATTTTATATCTCTTTCCGCTACAGAGGCTGAATATATTGCCGCTGGAAGCTGCTGTTCTTAACTCTTGTGAATGAAGCAGATGCTTATGGACTATGGCATTAAGTAAGGAACAATGAACTTATATTGTGATAACACTAGTGCCATCCATATTTCTAAAAATCCGGTCCAACACTCTCACACCAAACACATTGATATCCGACATCATTTCATTAGGCAATTGGTCGAAGAAGGAATCATTGAGCCTGAATATATTTAGACTGACCATCAACTTGCAGACATATTGACCAAACCTCTTGATGTGTTAAAATTTGAAATTTTGAGGAAATCTATTGGTGTTTGCTGTTTGGATTAAATTGTGTTTTGCCCAGGACCTACGGCTAAGCCATAATTCATTTCACGGCTAAGCCGTAATCTCTTTACGATTAACCCGTATTTGTGCAAATTTACCCTACGGCTCAACCATTAGGGTTTACGGCTCAGCCATAAAATACTCTACGGCTAACCCATACAGGGTTATTTTCGTCCTCGTTCTGCACGCCGATTTGTACTTAAGTTCGTCTCTTCATTTCTTTCTTATTCACTGCGCCTGCTCTATTTTTCTGCCCTAGGTCTCTGGTTCTTCTTTTTTCGTTCTTTCCTCTTTTGGCTTTGTCCTTCAAGGTATACTCTCCCCTCCACCATATTGTTCTCTTCTTCCTTGGTTTTTGTTTGCTTCAGTTCCTTTATATTCGTTTCTCTGTGCTCGGTTCCTTTGTGTCGGTTGTGTGCTTCTTCTTTTTTTGTTTTTAGTTGGGTTTCCTCCTTCCTTTGTCACTATGCCTCCACGAACCAAAAATGCTTACCCCGCCGATAAGAGGCCAAGATCATCTGGAAGTTCTTCCAAACCTCGACCGCACTCACCCCCCTCTCCCAGGGTTCTGGTTCCACAGGAACCCACTCGAGATAGGTCTTTTCTTTCTCATCTGATTACTGTGGAGCGAAGTGTTAATATCCTTGCTGTTGAAACCTATGGGGTTCATACCCTCCTCTCCACCGTCGGGTGGGAAAATATACTCAAATGGGGTGGTCCTGGCTTCCCATCTATTGTGCGAACCATGTATGCATCCATCAAGGCAGCATCCTTAGACTCTCTCTCTTTTGAGATTGAATTCACTGATGGCACCAATGTCATCACTCCTACCATCATTTCTGCCCTTCTGTGTGTTCCTCTCTCTGATGTGCCCCCTTCAGTCATCAAGGATTCTCTCTCCGAAGAGGAAAAGCAAACTGCCACTTTCGCTTTATGTGGAGAGACCATCCCTTGGAAGGACAAGGGCTTCCTCCCTGCAACTTCCATATTTCCTCACTACCAGATCTTGCATGCCATATTCACATGTAATATCTATCCTAAGAGGGGTAATTTCTCTGACCTGACCCCTTTCATGGTTAATATTATCTATTCTGTGCATATGGGGGTCAAAGTGTGCCTTCCCTCTCTTATTTGTGCTTCCATCATTCATTTCTGGCTATGTCCGGGTAGAGGCACCAATGCTTGCGTGTTTGGGTATCTCATGACTCGCTTTGCCTCTCATTGTGGGGTAAATTTACCATCTGATGAAGCTCCTGAGTCTCACCCCCCCTTTGGGACTGTCAATATTCAAAACATGCGCTTCTACAACCAACAAGCGGCTGGTCCCCACTATCATGATTCTGGGGATAAAGAAGACTCACCAGACGGGCCTCCTCCTATAGGTCCCTCTACTGCTTCACCTATTTCGGTTCCTCCCCCAGCTTCTTCCTTTGCCTCTTTTGAAGCTCGGTTGGCCACACTCGAACAACGGCAAACAAAGATGGAGAAGCTATTGAATAAATCATTTCAATACCTTTCAAAGATCTCTAAAAGTTGCCGGAGAGACGATGTGGCGATTCCTTCCCCCTCTCCTCCATCTGATTGATGTTTTAGGTTTTTTGTCACGTATTTTGTTAATGATACATTCTTGAGAACCTTGTTTGTACTTTGTCTTATGATTATGCACTTTGTTTAGTTAAACCTTTTTGGGCAATGCACTCTTTATGTACTTTGGCTCTTGCTTGTACCATGTCTTGACCATGTTCTCTTTCTTAACGCACTGATTCTCTTTGTATGCACTATTTTATGCGTATCTGTTCATGGCTTTGCTGTTTCCGGTGTTTTCCTCTCTCTTTGTCAATATTGTGCCAAAAAGGGGGAGAATTATATTAATAACTTTAGGGGGAGTTTTCTAACCTCCCATCTGTTTAGTACATTATGTTTAAAAACTTTTGCAGGTCAAGCAACATCAAAGGAGGAGCTTCAATCTGTTAAACTTTTAGGACTTATGTAGAATTGTTTGTTTAAGGTATACTCTATATTGTAATACATGTTGTTGTTGGAAGTAGGTGGGTCTCGTGGATAGATTTTCAAAACTTTTGAACCACTTGACACAGGGATCAACTATCCATAAGACCAAAACCCAATCTAGGATACATTACCTTCAATCTCATGACCATGTACAGTAAAAATTCTACTAGCACTAAACATCCAAAATAATCTACGACATGAAAGAAGTAGATCATACCTTTGGAGATCCGCAGTGCTCTAATGGATTTCTTCAACACCTCTTAGCCTTCCATGCTATGACCCCCGAATTGGATTTCTTTTCTCAAGAAGAATGGTGGAATCTTCAGGAGAAAATCCCAACTCGAAACTCCAAGGAACTAGAAGAAAGAAGGAGAGAGAAACTCGTGCAACTCTTGCACGAAAGGGTTTTGGGCGTGAGGGAGAGTCTTATTGGACGTCCAAGAGATTTTATAGACTTTCAAATCTCTCCCTTGTCTAATTGAAATAGAAGTCTTACTTCCAAAGCAATTAGCAACTTTCTCCTTTCTTATCTCTTCTTTCTAGAGTTCGAGTTAGATTAGTATTTTCCAATAACTTGGGCTAGCGTGGGGACCACTAGGGATTCCTTACAAAGCTGGCTCCAACTGGAACACCGCGACCCCACGTCTCATGTACAATCCGGGCCCACAGTTAATTGCAAATAACACCACTATATAAATGCAATTGCACTCCAATCTTAGGAATAAATTACAATGAAGACCGTAAACTTTCCAATTACCACAAGTAGGCCCCTCTATCAATATCCGTGGATCAATTGGAATAAATCCGTCTCTTCCAATCTAAGTTCCACATCTTATTATCCTTAAGCCCCAATTAATCACAGTAATCATCAGTACCATCCAATTAACTCTTAATTGAGATGGGTGCGCACTTACTAATGACAAATCCATTAATTGGCACAAGGGGATAATAGAGATAGATTCCATCTTGATCATTCAACGTTCCCACAGTTCTACTACCACATACCCAAGACACCGAGGTGTTAACCTACAGTCGGCCTCACTCATTGGTGACTCAAAGCAAATGAATAGATAGAAACTTGAGTTCGTCAATGTCTCAGGATTGAGAACCTATTGCTAGGGAATTATGAGAGCATACCTTATTATTGAGATGGAATTCCATAAAGTGCATCTCATGGTCCTTCAATACATCCAATGTACCAGCACCGTGATCCAGAATCTTACATTCTGATGATCGAAACAAATCACATTATTTCATAGTGATCAAAGTGCTGCAACCTTATCAAATGAGATGCCCAATCTCATTACTGGTTGTGAAGCTATTTTAAGTATAAGATTTGTGACATATATCTCCCGCGTGTGGATCTTATCCATGCACATATATCACATCTAATATACTAATGGGACCCGGTTCAACTCATGAACCATTATGTCATACATATTGGTCATGTGTATGAAGTAGTAAAATAACATTCATCTCATGAAAGTAAAGCATGATTTTATTGATAAATAAAAAAATTAATCAATTTATTACATCAACTGATGGATTGAGTCCACAAAATCTAACAGTTGTATCCTACTGTTGAGTTACATTGTTGTATCTTCTTCATTATGTATATTTTTGTCACAAAATTCACAAAGGGGGAGATTGTTAGTGTCATTGTAAGAATGTGTTGTCAATTACGTGACCCCAAGTCTGTTTTAGCTCTAGAAAGACCTAGTTACATCTATGAAGTTCAAGATCAAGTTAGATCAAGGAAGCTCAAGGTCTATCAAAAAAAATTAAGCAAGTTCAAGGAAGATCAAGATCAATCAAGTCCATCATCTAGAAGACCTTCTATGAGTGCCAAGGGATAAGGTAACATTGACCCTAAATATTCGTAGAAATAGAATCGGAAAAAGGGTTTCTAAACACCTTGTCTTTGAACTACGGCTTGGACCATGGCTAAGCCGTAGATCCCACGGCTCACTGTCCAGAGAGTGATCTTGGCCATATAATGCCTAGGTTGATCTTACGGCCACGCCATAGGGCCTTCACGGCTAAGTCGTAGTATGATTTACGACTAAGCCGTAAAGTTTACGGGCCACTTTCCAGAGAGCAATTTTAGGAGATTTTAACTTACGGTTGACCCACGGCTAGGCCGAAAGGTGCTCACGGCTAAGCCGTACAAGGATTTCTAGCTAAGCCGTAAGCTTAACTGTAAGAAGGAATAACGTTGAATCTAGGGCAAACTAGCCGTTGGATGCTGTCAGACTCTACGGCTAAGCCGTAGATCATTTTGTTCTTAGCCGTAGATCTAACCGTTGGAGTTTATCTGTATTTAAAGAGGACTTCTTCTTTCTTCAAAATGGATTGATTGAACTGAGTAAAATCTCAACATAGCTGAGCCTTTGCTCCACTAGTAAAACCATACTAAAAGCTCCCACAACCACCTACTCTGCAACTCTTAAAGTGCCATTATTGTTCTAAGAAGAGTAGTTGTGCATTTAGGAAAGGCTTCATTCAATCTGAGAAAATCTTAGCCTTCCAAACCTTCTTAAAACCTCTTTCCTTGGCTACACACTCATCTGAAGATCTTTATCACCAAGGAGCAAGAACAAAAGGTCAAAGCTTGGAGGTAGTCTTTCAAGCATTAAGAGCACCACTCAAAACTAAGGTATACAATTCCTTGTTTGGGTGTTCTACTATATTTCATTTTTTTCTACCGTAGTTGGTGGAAGACAAACCATCGCATCAAAAAATTGTTACAGTTGGTGGACTAGATCAAGGATCAACCACCTGATCAAAAAATCCAATTGGTGGAAGACAATCCACCGGATCAAAAATTGTTGCAAGAGGTGTTTGTTATATAGGTATCTCATATTTAGTGGAACCAAGAGAGATTGTTCTTGAGAGTGGATGTAGGTTTAGGACCAAACCACCATAAATTACTGTGTTTATTGCTTGTTGTGTGTGGTGGATGCCTCATATCCTTTTTACTTGTGTTTATCATTCTTCAAGCTATCTCTTCCATATTCGAATAGCTTTTCTATACACTGTCAGCACACACAACTTTGAGCATCTCTCTTGATCTTGCTTGTGGACTCTTAATTTTAATTATTGCTCACTTATAAAACCTCTTTTCGGGAAAAAAATTTTTAATAGTCCTATTCACCCCCCCCCCTCTAGAACTTGGTGAGATCTAGCTATTGCACTTTCATAGCATTCCAACCCATGAAAGAAAAGACCTCATCTCTTTAGCTCTCTTTCTCGACTCTCTCCATGTCTCTCTACTCCATAATTTCTCTTTCCTCAAGAAGGCTCTGCCAACTTGAAGCTTCCACTAAAAGAGGATCTTTCATCCTAAATCATATAATGTTTTTTTTTAATTCTCTATCTTTTATATAAAAGCATTCATAACTAGTAAAAGTGTATTCATTGTTTTTTATATTTACTTCTTTTTATTCTTTGACAATAAATACTTGATATTTTCTTTAACCTTGTTGTTCTTAGATTGACAACTCAAAGAGCCTAAGAATATGATTCGAGCAAACATGAATCTTAAAAGAAGAGTTTAGAAAAAAATAATAATACACTTACCACACATTTGAATTATTGTTTTACCACCACATATTTATTTTTATTGCACAATCTACACATTTAAATTCTTTGTTATTTCATACACTTAGTTTCCTGCAAGCAACACATTTAAATTATTGCATTTTTATTTTTCTCATCATGTTCTTATTGTTTTTATTTTGTTTTTTTTATGCATAGTTTGATGGTTGGATTAAAGTTCATTACATGTATTTTCATATCATAGGCTTTTGTGCATATTTAAGTTGCTAAAAATCAAGCTTTCAAATTTGAATCTAATGATAAAATTTGGAATCAACACACCAACAGATAACTTAGCATAGTTTCAGCAAACTGCAGAAATAGTTTTTAACAAAAAGTTCGAAGTGGGTAGTGTAAGGTCCCGAACCCCCACTAATCTTAGTTACGTTAATTAACCTTGTATTGTATTGATTAAGACTTGTTGAGGATTAATTTAGTGTAAAACTATTAGGTTCTCGGATAGGTAGTTGGGTAGAGTTCGGACCTAACTTTAGTAGTTAAGGGCCTTTTTGTAAATTGTCCTTGCATCTCTTGGACACCTCGTCCATTGCTTCTCATGTAATTTTTCGCGTAGATCATCTTTGGTGTTGGGCTTAATTAAATCTGAACTCGTCTTTGGCTAATTAAGGTGCACTAGGCCTAAACCGTAATTTTGTAGAACCTATGGACCTACAGGTTAAATGTAGGAAGTTTTAAGTTGAAAAAGAGACTTAATGTTCATTCTTCTTCCTTGTCTTCTCCCTGTTGCTGGAGCCACCTCGCTTCACCTTTCTCCGTTCACCCTAGAGCTGGAAAAAGGAGGAGCTAGAGCTTGCATGCGATACCAATAGCTTCCATCCGTTTCTTTTCTTCTTCTTGGGTATCTCCTTCTTAGAATCACAACCGTCTCCCATACTACTGCAGTATAAGGTGAAGGATTGCCTCCATTTCAGTCATTTAGGGTTTATTGGAGTCATAAGGACTCAACTACATGGCATGCATGTGAATCTAAACCTCATTCTTTATTGTATACTTTACTTGTAGAGAACCCACTTCAGTTTAGAGATTTTCCTCTGAGCACTCAGCAAGAAAGAGTTGGGAGGGCTAGCACTGGTGAAAAGGCAAGTACTAGTGTCATGTGTGCCGTATGTATGATTAGGTCTTGGATTATTGAGTTAATTTCTTACACACTTCAATTCCAGTCATTGTTTTCTTGTTTTAAAAGGGCATAAATGAGATTGGGCTGAGTTGGGATGCTCAACATGGAATAGGAGGGTGTGTGGGTGTTGAAAAACCTTAGGGACAATTCAACTAAGTCATGAACACCTTCCCTAAGTTAAGTTCTGAATGACTCCTGAACTGGACTGAGCTACAGGATCAAATTCACATTTCTGAAGCTTACGGTGAAGCTGTGGTTAAGCCATGAGCATTTACAGCTCAAAGTCTAGAGAGCAATAGAATGGGATTTTGTACTACGGCTCACATACGGCTAAGCCGTGAATTTCACTACGGCTAAGCCGCGTCCAGCCCGTACCCAAGCCGTAGGCCTTTCTACGGCGAGGTTTCCAGAGAGCTCATGGAACCCAGTTTCTTCTACGGTTTGTAGACGACTGTACCGTGGAATGTACTACGGCTAAGCCGTAACATCCCCGTAACTGAGCCATAGGCTTAGCACGGTTAAGCCGTAGGCCAACATACGGTTGGGCCGTAACTGCTCCTGAAAATTTACAAGGAGCATGAACTACTCGACTAAGCCGTAGCCTTGTATACGGTTAAGCCGTAAGAACCCAATGAATGTAGGATGTTAGGAACCTTCAATGATCTTGTAGGGCTTAGTATTGGCACCTTCCACACCCCCACATTGGCCCACTGGTAATCACATGTTGGAAAGAATGAATGATTTTTGGATGATCTCCCAATGGCAAGTCATGGATGTTGGCATAAGAAGGGGTGTCCCGTATGCATATAAGGCGATACCAAGACGCGGTAACACAATAACACCGGATGTCTTATGAGTACATCGTGTTGAATGTCCTTGGGGATCATGGGTTACTTAATATAGGGTGAGTAATGATTTCTTGGGTACTTTCTCAATCCGAATGCATGCATCTTGCTACAACACCCCACCTTCAACATGAACTACTTCCTTTAACAAAATCCTAAGGCAAGTCAGACCTGCGCTTTTAATGAGTGCGTGTCTGACAAGCCAGAGCTTCTAATGAGTGCGAGCTTGTTAGCCAAGGGTATGATATGACTGATATGATTGGATCTAAGTCAACACCACTCAGCTTACGCCCTTTGGGTATATGTATGACACCACTGCAGTAGGTTTACGAAGGAGTAGTTGGCGCTCCTCGGGAAGCTAGCTTGATCTCCTAGCAACCCATATGATATGTATGCTCTCTTTTGGGAGAATAGAGCATCGTGGTTGCCAATCAGTATGTATGACATTTAAGTTGTAATTCCTCACGCATGCATCATGTTCAGTGATTATTCTTGTTGATATATTATGTTGTATTAGTTTCATATGCCTTAGTACTTGCTTATCCGTCATGTTAACAGTGTTACCCTTGGTAATGCAGGTCCAAAATCCGGTCCCAACGCGGACATTGACGCGCCCCCGGAGGGTACCCAAACAGTACCTCGGGGTATAGACGAGTGGACAGATGGCGATGTCTATTACTAGCCATCCTACGAAGTGCGTGTACTCTTGGGATGTTATCCTTGGACCTTTTGTATCACACTCTTAAGTAGTATTCTTGGAATGTAAAAGACTTTAACACTATGGTATGTATATATGTTTACTTATGAAGGTTAACAGACTATGAACTTCATGTGCTCTTGATAATTACTGAGAATTTCACAGGATTTCACCTATGATAAGTTATGTTTGTACGTGTGCCAGCATATCTCACATGTTCCTATGGAATCTCCCTTGTAGGAATTCGTGCATAATTTGTTAGGGCACGGATTTCTACGGGATTACGTATCCACGCCCTGGGGGTCCACTCAAATCCCCAAATTCCCGGGATCGGGGCGTGATAGGTAACCAAGTCAAATCAAAAATTTTTTCTTTGAAACTTAGGATAATTAAAGTTTAGGGTAGTTTAGGATATAGTCTTTCATGTCCTAGAATTTCAGGTTAAAAAAATTTCAGAAGGTTTGTGAACCAGAGGCTTAAACTTTACCAATCAGTTAACTCGAACTAGAACTTCTGAATAGAATTTTACAAAGTTGTCATTTTCACGCATTCATAACTTTTTCGTTTTAGATCCTTTGTCATTTCTATTTTTTTTTATATTAGTTTCCTTTGTTAGTGTAGTTTGAATTTCAGCCATTAAACTTAGATTTAGGATGCATTAGATTCGGAAAAATCATGCATAATTTTTGCATTAGCACACTAGTTTTTCGGACTTAGAATTTTTTAGTAGCTCATGTTATGCATTGCATTACTAACTTTACTAACTTCCTAATTTGAAATTTATTTCTAGTTTTATGTTTTTTTTATTATTTTAGATAATTTCCAGAATTAAAGATCTTTCTAAACTTGCTTTATTTGAGGGTATTAAAAATTGGAAAGTTACTAAAGAGTTTGGAAATTCTGACTTTAAGATTTTATTTTGAGAAAGTAGGTTTGTTTTCTAACTTTGATTGTTTAATACTAACTTTTCTTGATTGGTTGTTACTAATATTGATTTGTTTATAACTTTTTCTTATTTAGTTTTTAATTTAGTTGTTCGTTTTATTTTTAATAACTTTCTACTTTTAGAAGTTCTAACTTGTGTTTTAGTTTTGCAGCAACTTTAGTTTTTTTAAGGAAGTTTTAGTTTTAGGTTTCTAAATTAGGAAGTTTTTTTAATTACTTTGTAATTAATTCTTTTTGGTTAAATTAAGATGGTTGTAATTTTAAGCTTTTGGGCTAGTTTTAAATTTTTATTTAGGGCAGGTTACAAGTTGAAAATACTTTATGCATATTACTCCCTAAGGATTGACTCGGTCTCACTAGTTTTATTGCTACATCGCGGCTCTACACTTGGAGCTCATGAATAGGCGGCGATATCTCCCGCTTAACTGTGAAGAAGAAGAAAAAAGTAAGCAAGTGAGCAGGGATATCATTGCTGGCGAAGCACATGATTTTACATTTTGAGTAAAATGCCAGTAAGGTGTTCGATGAAATGACTGAGAGGGGTGCCTGTGTTGGAAGTAGGTGGGTCTCGTGGATAGATTTTCAAAACTTTTGACCCACTTGACACAGGGATCAACTATCCATAAAACCAAAACCCAATCCAGGATGCATAACCCTCAATCTCGTGACCATGTACAGTAAAAATTCTACCAACACTAAACATCCATAATAATCTACGACATGCAAGAAGTAGATCATACCTTTGGAGATCCGCAGTGCTCTAATGGATTTTTTCAACACCTCTTAGCCTTCCACGCTATGACCCGAATTGGATTTCTTTTCTCAAGAAGAGTGGTGGAATCTTCTAGAGAAATCCCAACTCGAAGCTCCAAGGAACTAGAAGAGAGAAGGAGAGAGAAACTCGTGCAACTCTTGCACGAAAGGGTTTTGGGCGTGAGGGAGAGTCTTATTGGACGTCCAAGAGATTTTATAGACTTTCAAATCTCTCCCTTGTCTAATTGAAATAGAAGTCTTACTTCCAAAGCAATTAGCAACTTTCTCCTTTCCAAACTCTTATTTCTAGAGTTCAAGTCGGATTAGTGTTTTCCAATATCTTGGGCTAGCGTGGGGACCACTAGGGATTCCTTAGAAAGCTGGCTCCAACTGGAACACCACGACCCCACATCTCATGTGCAATCCGGGCCCACAGTTAATTGCAAATAACACCACTATATAAATGCAATTGCACTCCAGTCTTAGGAATAAATTACAATGAAGACCCTAAACTTCCCAATTACCACAAGTAGGCCGCTTTATCAATATCCGTGGATCAATTGGAATAAATCCGTTTCTTCCAATCTAAGTTCCACATCTTATTATCCTTGAGCTCCAATTAATCACAGTAATCATCAGTACCATCCAATTAACTCTTAATTGAGATGGGTGCGCACTTACTAATGACAAATCCATTAATTGGCACAAGGGGATAATAGAGATAGATTCCATCTTGATCATTCAACGTTCCCACAATTCTACTACCACATACCCAAGACACCGAGGTGTTAACCTATAGTCGGCCTCACTCATTGGTGACTCAAAGCAAATGAATAGATAGAAACTTAAGTTCGTCAATGTCTCAGGATTGAGAGCCTATTGCTAGGGAATTATGAGAGCATACCTTATTATTGAGACGGAATTCCATAAGGTGCATCTCATGGTCCTTCAATACATCCAATGTACCAGCACCGTGATCCAGAATCTTACATTCTGATGATCGAGACAAATCACACTATCTCATAGTGATCAAAGTGCTGCAACCTTATCAAATGAGATGCCTAATCTCATTACTGGTTGTGAAGCTATTTAAATATAAGATTTGTGACATATATCTCCCGCGTGTGGATCTCATCCATGCACATATATCACATCTAATATACTAATGGGATCCGGTTCAACTCATGAACCATTATGTCATACGTATTGGTCATGTGCATGAAGTAGTAAAATAACATTCATCTCATGAAAGTAAAGCATGATTTTATTAATAAATAAAGAAATTAATCAATTTATTACATCAACTGATGGATTGAGTCCACAAAAACTAACAGCATGTTTATAGAGTACTTGGATGACATGTATGGAAAGTGTGACAACTTGGGACATGCTTGTAGGGTATTTGATTAAATGACTAAGAGGAACGTAAGATTGAAAAAAGAAAAAAGAAAATGAAAGAAAGAAAAAGGGATGTGGAAGATGATGTATTTAAATGGGTATATATGATACCGAGGTGTTTTGGTAATAAGCTCCCACTTGCACCTATGTCAAAGACATTAAAGTCACCATATCATGAAGGAAAAAGGAGAAAAAGGAAGGAGGAAGAAGAAGTTTGTATATACAAGTGAGATGGGATATCGCCAATTAGCAAAATAACAAAAAAAAAAAAAAACCAAAAAGGGCCTATGGGAATACTGCGGTGGTTACATATATTTTAGGTCCTTTTTAATCTAAAGGGATTTTAAAGGGATTTTTTGGGTAAAATTCTCTAAATCTCATTATTGAAATATGATGAAACATACATATAAAATAACACTTTAGGATTTCTGCATTATAAGTTTTAGTCATCCTATTCATAGTGTAATTCATCTTTGTCTCCTTTTCCTAATGTTGGAGTGATGTGAAAATAGCTTAATTTATACATATGATGGATAAACACGTAGGCATCCATAAACTAACATATGTATAACATTTATTTAAGTATATAAATGAATATAAAATAGAAGAAATTAGATTTATCATCATCGGCCGTTCAATCTACTAACTTAGGTGAGTGATAATTGTTTTAAAGGGGCCATATAATAGGTGTGGCAAATGGGCCGAGTCAGGATGGGTTGCGTCAACAGTGTGATTCATAGTGTGAAATCCAACCCACATTTGACCTGCCTTTAAAATGAGTTGGATATCTCATGCAGGCCTGAATTGACATGGATTGGCACGCATACTTCACAAACAAATGTGGGTCAACCTAGGTAACCTAACCTAATGCATCTGCTTTCTAGAAGCTCAGTTAAGCCCAACTTGAGCTCAAGGACCATATGAGGTCCATTATCTAGTTTTCCGCCTATAAAAGGTTAGGCCAAAGTCCGTTAACATTTTTCTAACCCATGCATTGAGCTAATTCATCTTATTTCAAGATCATTTGAAAATAGACCTAGCAAATTGATCGGATTGACCAAATTCAGGTTGGGTCAACCCGAACTCGAATTTGTTGGTTCCAACCCTAACTCGACCCATTTTTAAAACGGGTTGGAAACCTTCCACCAACACCTACGATGGGTCAACTCGACCCGACCCGCCTAATGATCATGAGTTCCAAGTGCAAAACTACGATATAGTAATAAAAACTGGTAAAACTAGGTCGATCTTCAGAGAGCAATGTGTTTTAAGGTTCCTTTTTTAACTTGTACATGCCCTAAATAAAAATCTAAACTAGCAATATTTAAACACTAACAAATACAACCATTCCTATTTTGTAAAAATAAAAATTAGACAATTACAATCCAAATAAATAAAAATTCCTAAATTAGAAAACCTATAGCTAAAAATTTTCTAAAATAAAGCTAAAGTTGATGTAAATTAACATACAGGTTAGAACTTCCAAAACTAGAAAGTTACTAAAATTAGAAGCTACAAGTGTATTAATTTCAAAATCTCTACGATCAAACACTTTTATAAAGAATCTCAAATTTGAAAATTGCTTAAACTGTCATAAACCTAAAATTTGTAATAAATCTAAAATTAGAAACACAATCTATACAATATATGCCATGTAACTAATGCAAATTTTTGTAATATGAGATGCAAAAGTTAAATAAAATATAATCCTAATCTAATGCATTCCTAAACTAGATTTAATGGCTAGAAATCATGTTCTACTAATGCAATAACCTTTAAAAAAATTAATTTCAAAAATATTCTAAAAAGTAAAAAAATATGCATGAATAATTGTTACCAAAAATAAAAAATTCTGATATGCAGTTAGTCTTAGTTTAGGCTTTTGGAAATTGAAAATACTATAATATTTTGAATCTGAAACTTTGGGATTTTAAAGATTACTTAACAAGATTCAATTCATCCAATTTTTGCAGAAAAACTCACTGATTTGTATGCCTATAAATTCCAAACTTTCAGACCAAAATTCTACCTAGTGCAAATTTTTATATATAGGATTTTTTATTGGCGTGTGTTTTAATGACTCAAAACCCAACCTCCCTTAATCCTTTTCCTTTGATATTTTTATGGAACAAAGTTAACTCATCCAGCAATGATTTCTCCAAATTTTAAGGCAAAATAATCTTTAAATGTCACATTTTAAATTACCAATATTTGGACAAAAATAGTGACTGTTTGCTATCTAATTTTGCTATCTTTTTAAATTTGAAATTTATCCCTTCTATTTCTAAAAAAAATCACAAATTCCATATCTAAAATTCTAATTTCTAACAACTAAACTAACACATGATATAAATGCATGCTTCTAAAAATTAATCCCAGCCATAAATCGTGCAACATAAAAAACATAAATAAAGTAAGAACAATGGAATTTAAATGTAGTATTTTTGCAGAAATTCAAAGGTGGTAAACTTGAAATCAAAGTTGGTAAAAACAGAAAATCAAAGGTGAAAAACAAGAAGTCAAAGGTAGTAAAATTGAAGTCAAAGGTGGTAAAATACAGGATATCAAAGGTGGTTTATTTACTCAAAACCCTCTCTTAATTTAGGCCAAAAAATTACTCAAAGTATACTCTTATATTTTGGTCATCAATCCAAATAAGAAAACACAAATCAAGAAATCATACAACCGCAAGAATAAGGAGAATATCAAGAAGAATATTATTGAATTATTAGTATGGCAATTTTTTGCATAATATGAAAAAATTAAAACAAAAGATTAGACATGCTAAGATGGAAAAGAATTCCTCCTTCTTGTTGAATCTTCAGGGTTCTCAATGTGTTTTTAGGGCTAAGCTTCCTTAATAACTTGAGATGTAGAGCGAAGAGAGGGAGAGAGGGTTGTAGAAAACTAGAAGTGGGAGGTGGGTAATTCTTTCATGCCTTAGACTATCAAAGGGCTGCCCTATTTATAGTTTTTTTTCTTTTACTCCTTGCAAAGAAGGTCTCATATGTGGCTTTCCTTCCATGAAATATCTTAAGATCTCTTGAAATTATCTTTGAATTAACAAAAAGATAATTTTGATGATGCAGTAAAAGATGGTGGACCCCTTCTTGGAAGTGTCACAAGTGTGTCCTATAAGTGTGAATGTGTGTGGGACCATGAAGCCAAATTTTGCATTTTTTCTCTAATTTCTTTCCTCTCTTCAATTCTTCTCTACTTTCCTTGGAAAATAAATTTCTTGCTTCAATTCTTGCAAACGGGACCCATGTCATCAATTTCCTACAAAACAAATGTGAATTCATGTAAAAAGAAAATTTTAATTCTAAGATAACAAATGCATAATTGTGGGTCCATCTCTTATGAAATGATGATGAAAATGCACATCATTTTTCATAATTTTATGTGAATGAACTAATGATGATGAAATTTTGAATTTTTTCATGAGAAAAATAATTTTCACAAAACTTTCCAAAAATAGAACTTCAAAATTGGTAGGTTTTATGAATGTAAGCAAAAAGTATAATTTTTAAGAAAATTATGCAAAAAAATACTAAAATGAATTCAAAATGCATAAAACCAATATATCACACTAAATAAAGCTCTTTTGGCTCAAAAAATCCTTAAAATGGTCTAAAATGTATATAAAAATATGCATTTTTAAGGACTTATCATACCCATCAACTAGCATTTTGCTAGTCCCTAGCAAAAATTGTGAATAAAAATAAGGAATTCTATCATGACCTAATCTGATCTAAAACTAATTCAATGCAATAAAACTAAATATGAATGCAATGCCACTTTCACTGGCACTCCTAACTGCATTTAGTGTATACAGCAAGCCCTTAAACCCCTAAGTTCCCTCTAGTAGACGAGTAGTTCCTCGTGAGGTTTTGCAGTGAATAACCCATGAAATTCTTTTTTTGTTTTTTTCTTTTTAAGAAGAATAAGGAAAAATAAAGGAGAAAAGAAATTTCCCAAAACAAAATTCACTTATATCAGCTATTTTCGAAATCTGAAATAATTAAACTTTCAGATTTTTCAAAGTCCAGTCCACAGTTCTATTTTCAGACATTTTAGACGTTCTCAAATTCAAACCAACTTGCATGCACGTTGAAAAAAAAATGTATACATCAAAAACTTATTTCAAATATTCTATGATAATGCTGTAAAAATGGAATTTTTCCTTCAAATAGTCTGATCCCTTGAGATTTAATGAAAAAAAAATTTCCTCTCAAAGCTAAGCGTGCTCAAAAATGTAAAATGCAATGGATTCGAGTCCAACATTCACACACTTTAAGCATTAAGAAGAATGAGAAATAACTACGGTTCATCATTAATTTCTCCTTTGTTTACATGGGTTTAAATGCTTTGATCACGAGGATGCAGGTTGTTTACAAGGTTTGAAACATTTACAACCCCTCCCTTTAGTCTCAAATGTGATCTAAATCTAGAATTTGCAAGAAAGTACAAGAAAATATTAAAAAAATATAGAATATGAAAATACAGGAGGAAGTGACCATGGGTCATGGTCACTGGGTCCCTGCCAATGACCGTGAGCCACGGTCATTAGTGGACAGTGGCCGAAAAGGCCACTGTTTGGTTTTTGTTTCGCCTGATCTGGAACTTTTTCAGAGTGTAGAAACTTGTTTTCTTTGAATTTGGACCGTGGAATGGCCACCAAAAGTTCTTGATTTGGCCGTAAAATTGACTTAAACTTTTGATACTCATCACTTTTTGGTTGCAGATTGTTTTTATATAAATCTAAATAGGGTGCTATATGAAGCCAAAGTTGTGTTATTCTGACCCTATGGTTTTCAAAGGCCAGAATGAAGCCTAAAGAGGCTTGGTCACAACTTCCATGATGGCCCAAAACCCTTTTCAAGTGAGAAAATCAAATGAAAAAGATGTCATCTAAATGCCCTTTGCATATGTCTTTGTCAAGTGAGGTACATGCTTCTTCCTTTTCTCTAGATCATTTTTCACCTTAAATTAATGAGAATGAGAAGAAAAAGTAAGCTTGAAGTGCCTGAAATGCCTTCGAATTCTTGCCAAATGCTTAGAACTAAGCCCAACTTGCTTTGATTACTTCGAACCTTGCTTGAATTTGTTTCTTTTCACTAACTTTCTCTCTGCCTATCTATGTACTTCCTAAGAGTTCAAATCTCCCTTTTATAGAGTTTAAGGGTACGTTTTGGGAGTTATAGGGGGTTGAAAGTTGAAAGCAAGTGGAGGGAACCATCGGAAACTATAGGAACTGCTCCATGGGTGACAGTGACCGCAACTGTGGTCATTGCTAGGTCCATTTTTTGGATTTTGCATATGTGACCCGTCTTCACCTATTTGGGCCTGACAATGTCCGATCTTCATAAAACTTAGAGGGATGCTTTTTAATACTATTTTGAGTGCTTCGTAGAAATTTCAACCCATTTTGACCTTCTGAAGTTAGTTAACTCCCCTATGACTTTTTATGAAAATGGGCCCTTATTTCAGTTGTTTGAGGCCAAAATGACCTCAGTTTAGTTTGAAACTTGGAGGGACTAATGTCAGAGGTATCTTGGAGTGTCCATGCAAATTTCATATAGTTTGGATATGTGAAAGTAGGATTTCGAATAGTGATCTATTTGTTGCATGTTCTAAATCACGATTAACTTCACATTGTAGGTAGTTAGCTTGTTTTCTACCCAAACAACGTTCAATTGACTTAAAACTTTGGAAAATTCATTTTCAACATATTTTGAAGCTTTGTTCCTAACTCCATCAGCTTTTGGTCCTTGAAAGTAGGATTTTGGCTCAGGGGTCACTATCTTCAAGCTGACATGGAGTGGAAGTAGGGCTAAGCGGAGTCCTCTTGACTAGAAAATTTTTCGGATCTCCCTTAAGCATGACTTAAGCTTTGTGTTCAAGTTTCATCAATTTTGGACATCGAGAAGCAGGACTTTGGTCTATAACTCCATGGCTTAGAGGTTACGACCCAAAGTCAACATGTTTATAGACTTTGGGTCAAATGATGTCCGTTTGACCTAAAATTTTGCAAAGCTTTTCTTAAGCATAATTTGAGCTTCCTTTAAGAGTTTTAGTTGATTTGAACTTCACAAGGTGTCACCTCGTGCAGTGACCCCACAGAGCTTAGTAGATGTCCATCTGAACTGAGTTTGGTTCTAAATGATGTCAAATGCTCTAAAACTTTGAAAGATAGTCTTTGAATGTATTTGAAGGCATTCCTATAAGTTCCAGCTTGTTTCAACATGTAAAAATGTCAATTTCCACAATGACTCCAAGGAGCTGGGAACACTGAAGCTTGTTTTGAGCTGCAATGAGGCCTAATCGCTTTGAAATATTGAAACATCATTCTCAAGACTGCTTTAGAGTTACCATAAGAGTTTTAGCCACTTTAATAACCCAAAACCTTGAATTTGTTTAGTGACCCTTGGATTTGAGTCATTGAACCTCAAACTTGGTGTTTAATGAGTTGAGTAACCAAATCAAGTCCATTAACTCTGAAACTTAAAATGCTATATTCCAAGCTCATCTGAAGTCATTTGAGTAGATTATATCAGCTGTGATTTTTTATGGGTCGACAAGTGCCCCATCGAGGTGTAATGATTAAAGTATGACAATCATTGTGCCTCAAAATAGCCAACTTGTGGGAATGATGAATGACTTGATGAAAAAGGTTTTGTTAAGGTAGGTTGTAGGCCTAGACTTGAAATTTTGAAAATTGTGAGAAAAACCATGAAGGGTTTGGTGATGGAATTTGTAAAAAACATAAAAATTCTGAATTTCTTTTGCCCTATTTTTATAGATAAAGTAGCATCTTTGTGGGGACTGTGGGGAACACCTACAAAAAGAAATCACTGCGGTATTAGAAAATTCAGAAATTTATGAATTTGGCTTTGGGTTTTGGATTTTGGATTTTGGATTTTGGATTTTGGATTTTGGAAATGGATTTGATTTTCTTTTGACCTATTTGTCATAGATATTTGAAGTGGCATCTTTGTGGGGATGTGGAGAATACCTACAAAAAGAATCCCTGAGGTTTAAGAAGATCAAAGGCTTGGTATAAAATGAGTTTAAGTTTAGTTTTCATGGATTTTTTTTTATTCATTCTCAAAAATCAAAGTTAAGATTTTGACTTGACTTAATATGAGGTAACATAAGATGGAATTTTGAAAAGGATTGGCTTTTGTAGGTTTTGATTCAAAACAATTTGAGGTGATGGCTCAAAATCTAGTTTGACCCATATAAATTTGATTTTTTTTTTTTTTTGATAATTTTCCCCAAATGGGTTCATTTTGTTGTGGGAAATTCATTTCTTTTGTAAAATACCCAAAGTGTGGGTACACCATGTTGTGTTTGAATAATAACATTTGAAAGAATGGGTCACTATGTAGTTGGGTCCTAATTAGATTTGAAAGAATGGGTTACTATGTAGTTGGGTCCCATTGCTAAAAATCACAGTGACGGTAAAGGTGGGAATGCAGTGGCAGTGGCAGTGACTGTGAGGGTTGAAGGAAGGCAATGTCTGTATGTACTTTGTCAAGGTTTTTAAAATCCCATTGCTAAAACAGCTTGTGTCGGTGGGAAAGAGTAAGTGAAGCACTAGGCCTTGGGTTAGAATAATCACAATGGCATAGGCCACTAGTGGCAAATGAGTCCCAATGTTTAAAACTGTGGTGTTTGTGAGCCAAAGGGGAGGGGCAACAGTTGTTATGAGGACTTGAGGAAGCTACTCATTGCAGTGCCCATGAGCTTTGGGTAAATTTGAGAAAATTTGTCTTTAAGCTACAGGTTGCATTGCTAGGAACAGTTGTGACTGTGAGCAAGATGGGGCAGTTCACCATGGGTTTTAGGAGAGTTTGTTCTCTAAAAAATGGCATTTCATCCAAGCTATGGCCATAGGAGAGATAGCTATCAGCAGTCAAAAGGGAAAAGTTCAATTTTGAACGGGTCAACAACTGTGGACCACTTTGATCAATCGATTTTCGTGGGAGAAGGGGATTGGGCCATTGAGGTGTGGGTCTCCTTTGCTTGAAATGGCAGTGACCGTGGGGATAAGTGGGCATCATGACTTATATAGTCACCACTTCCATCTCTCTCTTGTTCTTGTATTGCTTTTAAAGAAGAGACTCAGAATCAAGGAATTTAGACAAGAAGTCAAGAGCCAGAAAAGGACCCGCGATCATCTTCCTTTCTTTTCTTCCAATTTCTAATCAATTTGCAACTTCTAGAATATGAGCAATGGTTGATTAGAGATATTTTTGAACTTCATCTATTTGAGTTTTGAACAAGGCCGAATAGATGATATGGTTTTGCCTAAGATTTCTTCTTTTCTCTTATTTTATTTTATTTTATTTTGATGAATGCAAGCACAACCTAATTTGAAAGATGAGTATCTTTAAATTACAATATAGTCCGGCCGAGCACCACGGTCACAGCCAACTTGTGACTGACTGTGTGAGCATTCTAGCGGTCACGGCCAATGGCAAGGCAAAGTTGAGTCTAGGGCTTAGTTGCTCCGTTCTTCTTTCTCTCTTTTTTTTTCTTTGATGCAAGGGCTCACATTGAAGTTAAAACCACAACTTGTGCTATCTGTAGGAAGTCACGGTCACCACCTGTTTGACAAAATGCTTGGTTGATTGATTTTTTTCTTTTTCTTTTTCTTTTTTTTTTTTGTTTTGTTTTGTGCTATGTCTTCTGTTTTGTTTTATGCCAAGAGCTTCTTTCATGTCAAGTTCTCTCTCTGCTTCATGAATTGGCACCAACACAATCCCTAAATTTCCAAATATTGGTCACGGAAGTTAGCTCGTGGTTTTGGGAGTTGGCTCACGATGAATTAGAACCTAATGCTTAAACTTCACTTGATTCATTTGAGAATGCCAGAGTGCTACTGTGACTAACATAAATTGGAGCTGTAAATTCATTGTCATGCCCCCAAAACTGGGCCGGATCCAAACCCGGTTCCAGGGGTGTGAGAATTGGGGCCAATTAAAACTTTTCTAAACATAAACAGCATGGGCCCCAATTCCGGGTGGATCGAAGTCCTTCGTGAGGCTATGCTTGGTGATCAAGCAACCATAATCACACGCGGAACTAAAATCCATGCTCATCGCAGACGGATATTACATCACCATAAGATAATCAATCTCATTAATAATAAGACCAGAGTCAAGTGCTTCGAAGCATCACAATTAGAGTTAAAATTTCAAAACAACCAAACTTAAATTAATAAACTAATGGCCCAGACATGGCCTTATTATGTAATCTAAAGTTTCCGAACTCAGCACCGCACTAGGACACCTCAGATGATGTCATCGGTGCACCACTCAACAACTCCGCCATCTGGCGAAATTTCCTGCGTCGCCTGACCCTCCGGTTCGGCATCGGCAACGGAACCTAGACACCCAAAAGTAGTGGGTTAGATTGACATAATCTGGCAAGAGGGTAAGCTGCAAATAATGGATTAGTTAACTGAATTAAATGATATATTCATTATGAACCAAAATAAATCAGATGCAAACCCCAATGGCATGAATGCACAGAAACGGGTATCCTCGCAGATAAATATACAGAAACGGGTAAATCCCACATACAGATAACAGAAACGGGTAGTTCCGCAGATAATAACAGAAACGGGTAATCCCGCAAATAATAATAGAAACGGGTAACCCCGCAGATAATAACAGAAACGGGTAATCCCGCAAATAATAACAGAAGGCACAGCTGCATACTATTATCCACAGTACACGCTGACCCGATGGCGTACGTCCACCTCCGAACTGCAATCGGTCAGATATATATATACAAATATACATATTTACAAATACATACGTATACCGATGCAGAATGAACCATAATATGAAACCCTCAATCCCAATATTTAATTCAATATCATTTTGAGTATTTAGAGTACTTAAATTTGAAAGTGTATTATGAACGTGTGTCAGTTCAAATTCTTGAGTGTAAGCACTAATCTACCAACGGTCAAGTTAGATAAATATGCACATGAGAACTAACTCTCTATCACAATGGAAATATGAGTCCACAATGCCGATATACTACTTTTGGTGCCTATCATGTGGTGCATCCCGAACCTCACATTCCCATTCTGCATTTAGTCTAATTCTCATGTGAACATTCAACTAACATTCTTAAAAGTCATAATTCATCTAATCCAATTATATATAATTAGTATATTTTACTAATTAGGTAAAAGGTGTTCAATTTCTGAATCCAAAGTTAAATCAAGTTACGATCAAAAAGGGAAAGAAAATAATTAATTCCTTAATATCATTGTTGTGTACAAATATACATTATCATTTTATACAAAACAGAAGGTACAAATTTCGGATCCTAATTTGAAATCTAACTCAATTAAGATTCCAATTTAAAATTATAAATACATTTTATTTACGATTTAATCGCTACCATATACATTTTTAGTTTATTTCAATCAACCTAAGTGAACACTAATCAAAATTTCATAATTCTCAATTAAGTTTATAAATAATCCAAGATACGTTTCTAATAACATCAAATTAAAATTAATTTAATAAAACCTAATCTCCATTAAAATACTAAACCATTAATCAAAATATAACCTTTTAATTCTTTATAAGAAGCAATATTGTGTATAAATATATATATTATTAATATATATTTTTTTGAAAAGAAAATGGGCTAATGGGCCCAGACCCGCACCCGGGCCCAGGCCAGCCAGGCTGGGCCCAACCCACCTGGCCTGCTGCCAGGCGGCAGATGCGGCCCAGTGGCAGTTGCTGCCAGGCAGCGCTGCTGCCAGGCGGCAGCGGCTACACCGATAGTTTTTTTATTTTTTATTTTTTTATTTTTAAACAACATCAATCTCCCTTATAATTTTTGGAAGAAAATCAAATCACACTATTACCCTTTAAAAGCCATTAACCCAACAAGAAGAAGTCATGCACAAAGTGTGTAAATCAACAAGCAACAAAAACATATTGCAAGAACCAAAAATCATTGTTTTAACTATCCACTTGCCTGGATCTTGAAGCCAAAGTAGATCTGAAGATCAAAGCTTGGAAAAGCCCACCTTGGTTTCCCCCTTAGAGAGCCTCTAGGGTTTTGGTTGAAGAAGAAAAGAAGAGGGTTGGAGAATGGGGGAAAACCCTAAGAGTAGAGTTTATATAAAAGAGGGGGTTTTTCTAAATTACAAAGAAGGGCCTCCTGCTTTCCAGTGGGTTTTAAGAAATTTCAAAAAGAGTCCTCTGGCCCAAAAGGGGTCCATTAACTCAAGCCCCACTTGTGTTAAATCAATCTATCTAACCCTCTTAACCCAACTCAAACTCGACAAACAGTGTGGCCCAATATAAAAAAATTCGGGAGATGACATTCATGGAGACATTTCACAGTGGAACACTATCTGGACAAGCCCACGGTCACTGTTGATAGAGTGATTGTGCAGAAAAAAATCTCACAGTCGGAATCCATTTGGTAAATTGATTTTTTTTACTCCAATTGCTTGACTTGATCAGTCTCTTCACTCTATGGTAATGCTTTGAACCTCAGGGTGTGATGAAGCTCTTGCCACATATAAATACTGAGCAAATTCACTGTCACTACCAATGCTGTCCATGGGAGCCCACGGTTATGATCTTAAGTGGCTATTCCTTCTTTTTTTTTCTTTTTTTTTTATTGTTGTTTGTTTGTCTGATGTGCTTGATTCAGCTTAGGATTTTGATGAAAGGTGATTTCCCAGACACTTATCTAATTGCGTGTGACATGGTTGAGATTGAAATTTCATAGAATTTTTGAAACTTGAGTACTGTTTGAACTTCTTCACAACCATGGCCAATCTTGACTATTTGCTTGAGCCCTTGACTTGATGTGGACACTCTCTAAGCCACCCTATGGCCATGGCTATCACTGTGTAGAGAAATCTCACAGTCACTATCTTGAATGAATGTGCTCTTTTCTTCTTCGTTTTTGTTTGTTTGAAGCATTTAAGTTCTTTAATGCTTTGAGCTACAAACAACTCACAAATCTCATGTTATCAAGTAGAGTTGAATGCCATGAGGTTCAACTACTCCATTGCATGATCACAGTCACGGCCAATTAGTTGAATTTGGCATGGACACTTTCTTCCCACTTTGCCAGTCAAGATCAAAGTTGAATTGAACTGTATAAAACCCAATTGTTGTTTCAAAAGATTTGTAAAGAAGCTATCTTCCAACAACTTGGAGTGAATCAAACTTTGTCTGGGGGAATGAATGCCTTTGTTAGAGTTCTAAGCCAGATCCTTCACTATTGAAATTAGCGAAAGGGATACACACGTGCTTTGCTTGAGTATTTAACAAAATCTCAACACACACTCGGCTTTTGCAAATTGTGAGAAGAATAGGGAGTTAAGAATTGATAGCTCGCTTGATTCCTGACATAGTGCCAATAGACATTGAGTCATCATAGCCTCTGTGGGAATCACATAGTTTGCCCAATCACTAGCAATAGGTGAACACAAACTCGACCATCATTGCTTCTATGGGAATTCAATTATAGTCATCAAAACTGAGTATGCCAATGATGCACATTCTTTTTGTTTTTGATGAGAAGGTTACTTCCTTAAATCTCAATAACATGAGAAGTAAAAATCACCTAGATATGAACGGTCGACGATAGAAATAACAAAAATAGGATGACCCTCTGGTCGAGTGGTTGAATGTAGCTTCGAGTGAGGCATTTTACATTGTCTTTCTCAACTACTACCTCCAAGGTTAATGTACCTCTGGCCCCGTGGTTGAATGTGACTTTGAATGAGACATTTTACATTGCATTTCTCAACTACAACCTCCAAGGCTAACCGTTGATTGCGTGGTTGAATGTAGCTTTGAATGAGACATTTTACATTGTCTTTCTCAACTACAATCTCCAAGGCTAATGAACCACCGATCGCATGGTTGAATGTAACTTTGAATGAGATGTTTTACATTGTTTTTCTCAACTACAACCTCTAAGGCTAATTCACCCTTCCTTGCCCTTTTCGATGCTAACTCAAGATGCATCATCTAAGTTAGTTTTGAATGATACCGATCATCTTTGTGAGAAGTTAACAGATACGATATCATCTTCCGATCATTGATGACAGTTGACGATCTTTGTTTTAAGATTAACTTTGCAGAGCAATATCTCCTTCATCAGCTCTGTACACTGAAAATAGTGCATTGTTGATTCCACTAGAATGTCTAATAGTCCCACCATAGCAGATCATCGCTCGGGACTTTGTTTGCTAAAATTTGTTAGGGATGTTTTGTTTTCAATGCTTTAACATCAATATTGCTCTTCGTTAACCTTGTTGAAAACATGCCATACACTTTCAAATGCTGTTCTTTCATACATGTTTGAGCTTGTTTATGCTTTGTGTTGTATATAGTTGCTGTCACGCTTTGCTTGTATTGTGCATGCATTTCTAGCGTTAGACACCACAATTTTCTTGCTCGAACATGAATCCATTGCCCCCTGAAAGGTCTTAAGGTGCTCGAACACCTGTTTGGACTGGGAGTCTCAGTTTTAAGACTTAAGTGTGCCTTGATGCCAATTCTTGTTCTTAAAATTGAGTATTATCTTCTCCTTTTGGCCTTTTGCTAAAGGGAGATGCCGTTGAAATTTTAGTAGAACTCCATGCCATAGTCATTTTTACTGTTACTAATGTTTTCTTCTTATTCTTTGTTTTGCAGGTAGAAAAGCCAAAGCACCTGCAACCTCAACTTCTGGCACTGCAAAGGGTCATTCTAGGGGGTAAAGGTATAAGTAACCCCAACCCAAAAGATCCAAACGAGGCACATGCATCTGCTTTGAGAGACCAGAGAACTAGAGCCTTAACAAAGAGAAACTGGTATACAAACTGGTGTCTCACCAACAATACTGCTTGGGAGAATAATGACAAAGTGAGCTTTGACAAGCCACGTTATATATTTGGCGATGCCATGAAAAGGAATATGAAGAGTCCTTCCAACAACATATAGTATCGCTATACAAACTTAGCAGGAATTTCTCATGAGTTGACAACCGCTCGATCTATTAGGCAATATCCAACAATAATGTCTATGGCTCCAACCATTCCAGCAAGAAATGATCCATTTTCGTGGATCAAGCATCATAGTCATTAAAAAACTAGTAAATTCATGTGCCAACCTCCATATTATTTTACGGAGTCCCATGGTCTGAAATAGAGGCAATAGAACTGTGCACTTTGAATCTTGAAGTAGGCACACTGATTTCACAACTAAGGATGGTAGGACTTGGTATCCATATCAGAGATGGAAGTGCTTGGCTTGGCGAAAGACACCAGTCCCATGGATGGTTTAATTGCATCGGAGATTGGCAAGGCTGGGTGACTTTGATTAAGAATCATTATGCGGAGGACTTGAAAGGGATTGGAACTTTTTTTACTGTAAATGCGACCACATAGAAAGTCCCATGCGAGAACAAGAACATCTACAAGGCTATTATGGAATTATTCTGCTCGGCGACTGATACCTTCATCACTCCAAACATGAAGCTAGGGTTTTCTTTATGGGAGGTAAAGAAAATTTTTGGTTTAGCACCATATGGAGAAATTTATGATGAAATCATTCCACCCAGTGAAGAGTTGGCTACGATGGATGATGACAGGCCGCATATTATCTCCTCTTTGGACTTGAAGACTCAATCCAAATAACCAGCCGTAATCGAGGCAAAGTTGCTCAATAGATAAGTCATGTGAAGAGTATCACAAGCCCTTTCTTTGTAATTAAGGGCGGGTATTTCAAATGGAAAGAGGTTATCCCTAGCACGGACCCGGAGGAGGACCCAACTATCATTTATCATAAGGATTTGGACTTCTAGCCCTATATTTTTGTCAAGTATCCAGACTTGAAGAGGAAGTGTTGGCTCGCCACATTTTTTGTAACGTGGTTGTTCGATGTTCTTTTTCTGAGTTTCGGAGGTGACTTTAGGCCTGGTTGCATATATCCAGTGCTCAGAATGGCCTTCGGACATAGTCTCACTTTGGGCCCTGCTTTTGTAGCATATATGCTAACTGAGTTGAAGCTATCGGGTTTTACCGTTAGAATGGGGAAGCATTTCAACTGGTATTATGCTGAATATCTGCTATACACCTGGTTCACATATCATTGCAACAGTCTTTATTCACACAGTGGTGCACCAAGAAGTATCTTCATGCAGGGTGTTGTAGGCGGCAGCTGTCAGATCAACACTTATTCCATGATTGACTTAAGCCAATACTTGTGAAATTTTAACAACTATATTACTTCTCGCGACGCTGTACCCAACATCGAAGCTCCAGCTTGCATTAAAAATGCTGTAGAACCACCGATTGACAAAATTGGAGAGGGTGGTTAAGATGGTGGCTTGTCAGATGAAGAGAAAAGTTGGTTCTTAAGTTTAATACTGCAGATCTAGTGCATAGGAAGAGCTCATATATCAACATTCAACGTTATATACTTGCCAGAGTTTGCAGTCAATTTGATTTCATCAAGCAGTTATGGAAGCACCAGGCTAGATTCGAGGCACTCCTAGTTCCTTATAAGATGTCATAAATGCTTAGGAATTCTATCAAACGCTTGACACTGGGGTTCGTTTTGGCTACCCTCACCTTGTTAATCTCGGGTACATTAGTGGTTTTGCCCAATGGTATGCCAAAAGTACCATTACCATTGTACAGACATATACGAGCAATCCCCGTGTTAAATGTCGCCCTTTGGTTGCTTTTAAAAAGGGAGAGAAAGCGGAGAAAGATTGTTTCAACCCAATGAATTTTGAGAACTGGCTGTATGATGGTGATAAATGGCAAATTGGCTTGGTATCTAGGTTTGATGTCTGCAAAGCTCACCAATCTTTAAGGGTTAAAGAAGATGAGAGATTCTTACCTCCTCCTAATGTGACTGCAGCGAGGATGCAATGTGCTGTAGATGAAAATTTGCAAGAGAGTGAGGTCTCGCTAAGATTAGGCGGGCTGGTAGAGCTGCGCTGGATTTTGAATCTACTTCTTACTCTGTTAAAACCAAAGTTTCAGTTGAAAGGCAGGCAAGGAAATTTGAAGAAGAGTAGGCCATTATGCATGCAGCCATTGAGATAGAACTTGGATCGTTGAACTTTGTCAAATGTTGCTACTATTGCTCCAATGCTAACAAAGACATGCAAATCCAAGGCTAGTAGAAGTGGTCCAATTGATTGAAGCAACTATCAAATCAAGGCCATTAGTTACGATGCTAACAAAACCCCCAGCGGGTCTAGTTCTACACAAGAAGCTCAAAGCCATTCGCTCAAAGCTAGTAACCAGATCCCCATCAGCAAAGGGGCTCCTTCAAAGAAGCAAAAAGCTGAAAGCCCTAGAACTCGTTGTTCCCAAAGACTAAAAGCTGGTAACACCTCTATATTTCTTTGTAAGATATTATTTTCATTGGTTCTTTGATTCTTGTTTTGATGTTTACACTTTTCCTTGCCACCTTACCAGCTCAAACTTTAACTGTTGGAGAGGTCATGGGGCAAGTAACCAAAATTATTGAAGACTATGCCTCCGAAGAAGGAGATGGGAGAGAGAGCAGCTTTGATAGTCCTATGACAGGGGAACGAACAGATAATGACATTAATATCGAGTTTGATTTCGAGAAAGATATGTTTGATTAGGCAATGACACCCGAGTTTGAAAGAAAGGCTACGACAGATGTTCCATTAGAGTTCATTGTTATGGAGAAATTTGGCAACGATGTGGACGATGGTGCTACTGTAAATAAAGCAATTTGCAGTGATATACTCATGGAGCCAAGAGATGCAGTTCCTTAGATTGAGCAGCACAAGATTCCTCATGAAGTGGGACCAATTGTTGGAGTCTCAATAGAAAAGGGGGAAATCCCCAGTATTGCCAAAGGAGTTCCGACAAATCCAATTTCTAAAGGTAACTATTTACTTAATTATTTGAAGATTTGTTCCACTATTGTGATTTGATCTCATTCATTCTTTCTTAGGTACTTGAATGGAGGAAACTGTTCTGTTATAGCTCCCACGTTAGTGAGAAAGCCTTTCGAGTCATCGATTAAGGAGCCAGCGAAGAAAAAGAGTCCTAAAGCCCCAATTGATTTAGATAATATTTCAATTCATAGTGGATATTTTAAGGCTTCCCCGAGCAACACCCTAAAAAGTGATTTGCAGCACTTTGTGGAAGGCTTTTCCCTAGATTTGCCAACCAATAGTGTCAATAATGATCCAGAGTTATCATCGGCACTTGTTGTACTGCCTATTAGCATTAAGTTTAGGGTTAATGAAGTTTTGAATATTCAGATAGAATCAAGCACTGAACCCATTGGTGTAGTGGGAAAAGAAGCCGATATTGTAATGATCCCAACTGAAGAGGCCATTGTAACAAAACCGATGATAACCAAAACTAGTCCTTCTGCTCAGAGAAAGTTGGTTTTAGAAGCTGCAAATCCCATGGAAGATGATGCCCCTGCAACACCCATCGCTAGTAGTGTGTCTCTAATTACTGGCAGCTTTACACCTCCCAAAGCCATGACACTTTCAAGGGTTCATTTCAAGGCTGATCAATCATTACCCATGAAGATAATTGAAGACCTTGCTATTGAAAAGATATCAAATGAGGCTTCTGCTACTGAAGGTGGAGGATCTCGAAAAGCATTACTGCATGTTACGGTAACACCGCATACAAATAGGGATCCTTCAGCCACTTTCTCTTCATAAGGGTCCCATGACTCGCCTTTTGTTCGTGAAGAGGCATTGGCTATTCATGGGAGTGAGGATATAAATGTTGAGAAGGAAGGGGATGACCACTCAGGCTCTCAAACTCAGTCGAATTCATAAGAGCGAGAGTCAAATCTTTCTATCCCTAGGGAGTCTAGTTTGTTTGGGGATAGTCCACAGCCTCAATCTACCATAAATTATTCCATGAAGATGGCTATTTACAACATTTTGGCCACAGTCTTCCAAGGAGAGCTTACTTCCAAGAAGATCTAAGGTGCCAAAGCCTTGGCTGATATGCTGATATCTTATGGTGTCGGAATTGATTTAAGCAGCCTTCATGATGCTTTCATCCTCTTTTTCAGCAAACTTGAAGAAAAGGGTACCTGGGACAAAAGTGTTTATTATGCCAAAGCTTTTGAAAATGAAGTTCTGAGACATAAAGTTCAACTGGCCACAGAGATTAAGAGCACCAAGGATGAAATACGGATGGTGATTGCAGAGCAAACCAAAACAATACAAGAGCTAGCTGTGCATGTGACCGAGTGTGAAAATATACAATAGCAGATCACCGTGTTGCAGGAACAATTATCTTCCGTGGAGAATAGTATTGAAAACTTGAAGAAGTCTGTTTTAGAGGGCATTCATCATAGAGATGACCTTCTTGCATATGAAGAGGCAAAGCGCACGGCTTTGGATGATTTCAATCAGTCTTTGGAGAGTGAATTGAATATCAAACTAGATGAGATTGACATCAATATTGTCGTACCCACTTATGCAAGCTACAAAAGATGTGCCCTGATGGAACATATGCTGAATGGGAAGAGAGAACTGGAGAAGTTCCTGGACTACAACTCTTTGCTTCAGCTTCTCTCCGACTCTTCCTTTTTCTTTTTTTTATTAGCCTTGGGGGCCATGTATACAATGACTTCATTTTTTGTACTAAACTCTGGATGAATATCAATGGAAATGTCATTTTATTCCACTTTGTCATTGGCATGAGTATTTAGTTTGATTTTTTGTGGATGTTTGATGTGGTTGGTATGGATGGTTTGTTTGGTTTGATTTTCTCAGACTTGTATGAGGGTGTGATTTGTAATCTTTTGGATCCACAAATTGAAAATACGGGAGTCAAATAGATGGATGTTATTCAGTGCCCATGTGAGAGGGTTTTTCCACGGTCCATGACTTGATCCTTTTTTGTGTTGAAAGGGGTCAAACAAAGTGGATGTTATCCGGTTCCCATGTGTGAAGCTTTCCCCAGGATCCTTGATTTATTCCTTAGGACAAAGTTTTGGTTTTGGTTTTTGTTGAAGATTTTGTTTTGGTTTTTAATTTAGATTTTAGCTATACAGTGTCTGCAAAAAAGACTTGTTCTGCATAACCAAAGGTAATCATATAGGGTCTACAAAAAGACTTGTTTTATACAACTAAATATTAGCTATACGGGATTTGTAAAAAGACTTTTTCCACACAGCTGAGTTTTGCTATATAGGTTCTACAAAAAGATTTAATCCATATAGCAAGATGTTACAAGGAGTCTAGTAAGGACATTTCCAAGTAACAAAAAGTTGACTAGAGGCGTTAATGGGCTTTGTCCTCATAGTCATTTTATAACAAGTATGAGGAGTTTTGGTTAAGAGTCAAAAGTTGTGAGGCTCAAAACCAAAGGATTTTGATTTTGGTTAGGAGTCATGAGTTGTGAGTATCGAAACTAGAAGTTTTTTTTTAAGAGTGAAAATATACACTGTACATGGTTTAGGTATGCCAATGACATTCAGGTGTAGTATTTCTTAGGAAGTTTTCTATTAATAAGCATCATTCATCTATCTCCTTCAAGTGTAAGAAGTGCGTAGGCGCCATTGGAGTAGACCTTGTCGACAATGAAAAGTCCTTCCCACTTGAATTTACACTTGCCTTTTGACAAGTGTGGGGAGAATATGGGCCTCTTAACTGCAAGGACTAAGTCTCCTTTCATGTAAGCTCTATAGTTTACCTTTTTGTTAAATGACTTAGCCATACGAGCTTGATATAATTTGATGCTTTGCCAAGCAGCAAGCCTCTCTCATCAAAGCTTTCTAACTCTTGAAGTCTAAGCGTATCATTCTTTTCTTTAGTGTATTTTTTTATCACAACTACTCGAAGAGAAAGGAGTTAAATTTCCAAAGGTATTACAGCTTCGCAACCATAAACCAAGGAATATGGTGCTAATTTGGTTGGACCATAAACTGTGGTTTTGTAAGCCCACAATGCTTCTGGAAGTTTAGTACTCCAACTCTTTTTGTTGTCAGAAACCATTTTCTTTAGATTTTTGCAAATAGTCTTGTTGAAGCTTTAACAAGTCCATTAGTTGCAGGATTATATGCTGTAAAAGGACAGCATTGGATTCTGTACTTATCACAGAATCTATAAAATCTGTTATTGTGAACTGAGGGCCATTGTCATGATACAGATTTTTAGGTACCCCAAAACGACAAATGATATGAGTTTTTAAGGAGCTAAGGACTATATCTGTTTTGAATTCTACAAAAGGCATTGCTTCTGCCCATTTGGAGAAGTAATCCATCATTGCCAAAATGAATTGATGACCATATTCTGATGGTGGACTAACTTTTTTAACTATGTTCATTCCCCAAGACTCGAACGGCCAAGTGGTGGATGTGGGATGTAGATATTCAGGAGGTTGATGAATGTAATCACCATGAATTTGGCATTCATTACATCTTTTGGTAAAACTGATGGCATCAAACACCATGGTAAGCCAATAGTAACCTAACCTTCGAATTTGATCATGAAGCTTTGATCCAACTTGGTGAGCACCACATAGGCCAGAATGAACTTCTTTTAGCATTTGCTTTACTTCTTTTGGTTACAAACAATGAAGAAGAGCTCCATCATATGATTTGCGATAAAGAGTTTTTAAAGGCAAATCGAAGTGGAATTTTAGAGCTCGTCTTTGAATACTAGTTCTATCTTTAGTATTTTCTGGCAGCACTCTATGAAGAATGTAATTAATAAAAGGGTCTCTCCAATCTCTGAATAAATTTTGCAAAGATGAAATCCGATTTTTGATCACATGGAAGTAATCTGCAACTGCTTTATAGGTGTCAAGTAGGGGTAGAAGTCTTCTTTTGACTACTTCCAACACCCTTTTGTCATTTTCAGGGATTGACTACTTCCAAAACCTGCCAGTGCATCTGCTTTGACATTCTGGTGTCTTGAAAGGTGGCAAAACTCAATTAGACTAAACCTCCTTTTGAGTTCTCAAGTTTTGTTAAAGAAGGGAATCAAGTGTGGTTTCTTCACTTCATACTCGAGATTCATTTATTTAATCACAAGTTATTAATCCCCATAGACTCCAAGCATATTGACGCCTGATTCTAATGCTAATTCGAGACCCATAATCAATGGGGTGTATTTTGCTACATTGTTTAAACATGGTTTGATTAATGAGAAAGAGTGAGGAACATAGAATCTTTTTAGGCTACAGAAAATAATTCCAACCCCTAAAACTGGCTCTTTTAGCTTATTAGTTCTGCTCGATCAAAATGCATGATCCAATGTAAGTCTGGTTGATGGTGGGTTTCCATAGTTGTTCAATGAAGAAGACTGGCTCATCATGGAGATTGTCTATGAATTCAGAATCTTCCAAGAGTGGATGTTCTGCTAGAAAATCAGCAAAAGCTTGTCCTTTTACCACCTTCGCAAAGGTATATCTGATGTCATACTGAGAGAAAAGAATAAACCATTTGATTAGATGATCACTCAGTGCTCCGACTTTTGTTACCAGTGTCTTCAATGAGTTGATATTGGAAACCAAGTACACTACATTGGAAAGGATGTAGTGACATAGTTTTTGTTTTGCGAACATTAGTGCAAGACATTCTTTTTCCATTGGATGTCAATTATGTTCAGCACCAACCAGCATCCTTGACAAATAATAAAGAGCTACCTCCTTACCTTCGTTATTCTTTTGAGCTAATAATGCCCCCAGAGAGTGATCAAGAGCTCGAGTATAGAGGAATAAAGGTTTGCCTGGAATTGGAGCTAAAAGAATTGGTCGGTTTGTGAGATACCATTTAATATCTTGAAAGGCATCTTCGCAAGTTTTATCCCATACAAAATCTACTCCTTTCTTCATTAGTCTGGAGAACACTCTACATTTTCCGGATAAGTTTGAAATGAACTAGCAAATGTAGGCAAGTCTGCCTTGCAATCCTTTTAGTTCTTTGAGAGTTCTCGGAGAAGGCATCTCTAATATTGTTTTGACTTTTACTAGATCTAGTTCGATACCACATTTTCAAACCACAAATCCCAGAAATATTCCAGAAGAGATTCCAAAGAAACACTTCAAATGATTCATTTGAAGGTTGAATTTTCGTAACCTTTTGAAAACCATGCAAAGATTAGCTAAATGGTCTGATTTTTGCTTGCTCTTGACTACCAAATTGTTGACATAGTATTCGATAGACTTATGTTGCACATCTTTGAAAATTTTTATCATTGCCTTGTGATATGTTGCTCTGGCATTTTTTAGACCAAAAGGCATAATGGTGTAGCAATATACACCAAAGGGAGTTCTGAAGAAGTGTGCTTCTCGTCCTCCTTGTACATTTTGATCGAATTGTATCCCGAGAACTCATCCATGAATGACATCCTTTCACATCTGAAAGTATTGTCAATCATGATTTCTAATATGACTAATTGGAAGTCGTCTTTAGGACAAGCTTTGTTCAGATCTCTGAAGTCAATGTAGACCTTAATTTGCCCATTCTTTTTAGTGACTGGCATTATAGTAGCCAACCAGTTAGGGTATTGTTCTTTGTGGATGAAGTGAACATCTCTGAGTTTCTAAACTTCTTTTTCTATTTCATCCATGCTTTCTGGTTTCGTTCTTCTTTGGTCTTGCTTTACAGGTTTAGCATCATCTGCTATGTTTAATTTGTGCATGGAAATTTTTAGATCTAGACCTAGTATTTTGCATAAATCCATGTAAAGCAATCCATGAACTCTCGCAAGAAACTCACTTACACATTAAATTCTTTTCTTTTGATTTGAAACTTACAAAGGTAGGACATGGATTTTCTAGGGTTCCCAAGTTTATTTCGGGCACTTGGTCCTTAGTTGGAGGCTCGGGAGGAGGTTCTTCCATAGAATTTTTGGAAGTTTCCAACTCCATGAAACCTTCTGGAGTTTCATTTTGGGGTTTAAACCAAGGCCTAATTCCTTTCCATAGATTCAGTTTTGTAGGCTCTTTAGTTTTTACATCAAGGGCTAAACACTCTCAAGGAGTATGTTGAGATGGATTCATTTCTTTATTAAGTTCAGGTGGCCAATATTTAGTGATTTGTGATATGGTGTCATCATCATCACTTGTCCCCTCCAAATGTTGAAAAACACCCAATCAGCATGATCTTGGAAGGCAACAGTTTCATAAGAGTCATCTGAGTCATACCCTTTAGTGAAAACCATAGATCTTGCTCAAAAATTTTAATTTAACTTAGGAACATATCTTATGCAATGCCGCAACTATTCAATTCTACATCCTGTGTTGAGATCTTCCATCATTTCTGGAGTGAAGACATCCAAAGGAATTTGAACCCTATTTGCACTCAATCCAAGGCTTGTGGGCTTCTTGAGATTGTACATAATATTTTTCATCATATTGCAGACCACAGGATTGTAGATGTTAAGTCATATTTTCACATCATTAGTGATCTTGTGGAAAGGATATGAAGTAGGGGCATCTTCGGCTCGATGGAAAGCGATTAGGTGATTGTATGGCTTGGATGGAGGCACTAAGAAGAAAGAACTTCCAAAATCCTAAATTTGAGATGGAATAGGCCACGGCAGAAGCAGAGGACCCAATTTGCCATTGAGTGCATAGAAGTGTCCATCTTTTCAGCGTCCTTAGAATCGACTCGGAATTTGAATCTCTGATCATTGAGACGACATGCATTGGGCGCGGTCGTCTAGACCTCCTATGTAGACGATAGAGTGTCACTTTGAGAGATGAAACACTTCGAGATATCTCATCAAAAGTTTGAAACTCCATTGCCATAGTCAAGTTACAGAGAGTTGGCCAGAAATCTATCCAGCACAGATGAATCCATGTGGAGTAGTGTGGGGGATTCTCACATCTTTCAGTGAAGCGGAGCCATTTATCGATGTATAAGTAAGATAGTTCACCTCTTTGTTCTCATATTAGCACGAGCTGACTGAAATTGACAGGAGAATCAGGCCTTATGGGGGACATTTGTAACGCCCCACCCTTCACAAATGCATGATATTGTCCGCTTTGGCCCATGGGCCTCACAGTTTTGTTTTTGGTGGGCCTTAACCCACGAAAAGGCCTCATGCAAGGTAAGGGTGCAAGCTCTATATATAAACCCATTCACTTTTCCTCTCTATAGTCGATGTGGGACTCCAGGATGTCACAATCCACTCCCCTTAGGGCTGCACGTCCCTGTGCAGTAGCTTGCCAGTTCCTGTAGCCTACCAGCCCTCTTGGCCCGCCCATATGAAAACCCGCCCACTTGCACTAAACCACGGCAGGGGCCCACACTCGAACTAGTCGAGAGTCGGCTTTGATACCATTTGTAACGCCCCATCCTCAAACATGCATGACATTGTCCGCTTTGGCCCATGGGCCTCACGGTTTTGTTTTTGGTGGGCCTTAATCCACCAAAAGGCCTCATGCAAGGTAAAGGTACAAGCTCTATATATAAACCCATTCATTTTTCCTCTTTATAGTCGATGTGAGACTTCAAGATGTCACAATGTCTATTTTCGAAAAGAATTCGGCTCCCTGTAACTAATCAAACAACTCATCGATCCTAGGTAAAGGATATTTGTTTTTTTATCATGACCTGATTGAGTTGTCTGTAGTCGATGCACATCCTCATGGAATCGTCTTTCTTTTTAACAAACAGAACAAGTGCTCCCCATGGTGATACACTAGGCCTTATAAAACCTTTATCCAACAAGTCTTGCAGCTGAATTTTCAATTCTCTCAACTCAGTTGGTGCCATTTTGTAAGGAGCTTTCGAGATCGGTGCTGTCCATGGAGCTAACTCTATGGTGAAATCGATTTCTCGAATCAGTGTTAATCCCGGAATCTCATCTGGAAAGATATCCAGAAATTCACAACTACAGGTATCTTCGATACATCCAAATGTAACGTTCTTAATCTAAGTTTTATTTTACTTAATTTAAATATAATTTTATTTAATTGTTTGTCTTTTAGTTAATTAAGGTTATAATAATTATTTAATTTTCTTTTGGGTTTTGGGCTAATCGGATAGTAATTTTAGGACCATGAGTATCCATCATTTGACCCGACCCAATTTGGACCCATTTTGGACCCATTAAATCCAATAACCCAAACCAGGCCCATACTTATAAATTAACTTAAATAATAGGGGTCTTTTTATAAAAACCCAAAACTTATCCTCAAACTCTAATGCTATTTATATGAAATGATGGGTACTCTTCTTCCCCCATCTCTTCGGAGCCTCTTCTCTTCTTCCTCCCCATCTTCTTCTCCTCTTGATCGGCCAAGGCCAAGTCCAAGCTAGGTCAATCCAAGTCATCACCGGGTGCCATCTTCATCTTCTTCCTCTTCTACATCATCTCTTCTTCCTTTGTCTTCTTCTTCTTCGTTGGATTTGGTGGGTGTGCAAGGGAGATCTAGGATCATCATCCTTCTTTCATCAATCCTTTCCTAAGGCAAGTGGTTTGCACTTATCTCTAATGATTTTCACTAGTTCCATTGATTATCATGATCTTAGATGTTATTGGTAATGCCCATTTAAATCTCTAAGGGTTGATGGTAGGTTACATGGGTATGTATTTCACACATTTTGTCTGATGGTGTTTCGATGGATTTGATGGATTTGATGATTTTGATGGATTTGATGAAAGGGGACCGGGCCATTTTGAAGATGGGTCTTTGTTAAAAAAAAAAGGGTGATCGTGTTTGGGAATGAACCCAGACATGCTGCTGTATATGTGCAGGGAATTTCCAATCTTTATAAAAGTGGTGGGCCGCCACCTACAGGTGGGCCCCAGTGCTGTAGCTTGGACCCTCGGCTACCAGGTTGATGGTGGTGGGCCATTGATATATATAAAAAAAATGATTGTGTCTGGGGATGAACCCTAGACGTTTTGTAAGGTGGAAGACCACTTGTGCAACACTGCACAGGCGCATAAGTGCGCCTGGCAGTGATCACAGGTGGGTCTCCCATCTCTCCATGCATGTCAGATGGGCCCCGGGCACTGCTCTCAGGTGGGCATTAGTATGTATATATAAAAAAAATAAATAAATAAAAATTTCAACCTGTCTGGGACGAGTCCCAACTAGCCATGGATGGAAATCCCTGCACATGTTGCTGTTTGGCAGCAGCATGTGTAGGGGTTTTTTCTTACTTGAATGCAAGTGTGGGTCCGCCACCTACAAATGGGCCCCATGACTGTAACATGGACCATGATTATGTGGAATTCATCACGTGGGACCCTAGTAGATGGTGGGACCTCTTGATCCAACACTTGAATCCATGGTAGTGATGTGAAACTTCTTTACAGCCATATGATGGAGTAGTTACTGTGATGAATTAATGAACTTAATGAACTTGTGATATATCACCTGGGTTGTAAAGAAACTCTATATATATATACATACAAGTGCACCTGGGTTTCAACTGACATTACATCACACACACACACACACACACACATATATATATATAAAGAAAGGATGAAGTGGTGTCTTAGATAAAATCCCCATAACTGTGTTTGGGTGTGCACAATAGGGAGCTTTGATCTTTATGGTTGGTTCAGTACAGGTGGGTCCATCACCTAGTGGGTCCTTGGTATATATGTGGATTATGATCATTGGGACTGTTCTTAATAAAGTACAGGTGGGCCACCCCTTGTGTGGGATTATGGGAATGATAGAAGTTGGGCCAAATAATTTATTTAAGTGTTTATGTAATCATTTAATTATGATTTCATGTTTATTTAATCATTTAATTATGAATTTCTTTAGATGGTTTACATACCTTGGAAGACCCTTGCGTTGGCCTTGGAACCCAACAAATCGGATCTAATAAAATTAAATCCATCACATCATCAAAGTAAGGGGTTATACAGGCAGTTTCCCCTTACAGATTTCACGGCTTGCACATGATGATACAAACCGCCCGCACTTAGATGAAGTGAGAATTGGGCCATGCATCACCCCGGTTTTCAAAAAAATTCCCAACCTTACTTCATCTTGGTTCGTGGAGAATTGTCGCATGTGTGAATTGTGGTCACAGTGTTAGGAATATTTGTGGAGTTATTTCTTGATCATTATGTTGCATTTCTTTACCTTGTTGCATACATGTTAGAGTTTATACCCGTTATTTTATGATGACTTGGACCATGTTGTGGCTTGGACTATCCAGTGTTTAATTATGAGGTATTCATGTTATGTTAAAAACTATTTGGTTGGTATAATGTTTTATTATATGGTATTTGAATACCTATAATAGCCAGCCTTTTACACTACCATAGGATGTGTCTGTCGAACAATCACTGAGCCATGTTTATGAGTCTCAACACAGGAAGGGGCAAGGCTGTGTGAGATTATTATGCGGATCTGGTCATTGGACGACTGCAGTCGGTTCATAGATGTACACTGTGATGATTTTTTTACCGGACTTAGGGCCGAAGACAAGCTTACCACTCATACACGGTTAGTTTCACCATGATTTTGGACAGGGTGCTAGGCATCCGAAGATGGATTTGATCCACCGATTGTGGATAGGATGCGAGGCATCCGAAGACGGTATAAATCCCGTAAGGGCATCAGCAGATGCAATGCTCGGCAAATGTGATATTGTTCATTTGATGTAGAGTTGGATTTAGAATCCGTTCCTTCTATATTGCATGGCATTCTTTATTCTACATTGTTTATATATATTCTTATGATTTTCTCGTCTTATTCTCATTTTGATAGTGTATTTCATTATGAGTTATGTGTATTTTACTTGCCACCACTTCTGTGGTTGACCCTTGTTTTCTAAAATTGTTGCATAGGTACCGAGCCCGGCTTTGCCGAGGAGAAGGCGCAGGTTGACGTGTTTCAAACGCTTGAGCCAACTGATGTTCCCAAGTGGGGTGCAAACGATGGCTTCGGGGCAGTCTAACCAAGCATAGGAGTGACTCACCTAGTTGCAATTATTTAAATAAATCCTTTTGATGAAACTTAGTCCTTTTGTGGGACATTGTAATAAGTTATTATTTATTTCTTTTGCAACTTGAATCTTATTATTATTGTTATCTGGAGATATGCGAATTTGATTTTTCTCTTGGTACCTATTGGTTGAAAATGCTTCCGAAGGTTTGGAATGAATAAGAATGGTCTAAACTCACCACGGCCTAAGATCCTGTGGGAAAAATAATTAGGAGTCAATGGTTTTTAATTACAGAAAAATATAATAACAAAAAAAAATTGACTCCTAATTTCACGTAACCCTATTTTCATTTTTGGGGACGTGACACATTCCTCTAGTAGGAGGAGGTACATCATTGTTTTCTTGATCAGAATTTGAGTTACCGACTAAGAAAATCACTTTTGTCGAATATGAGAGCTTTTGATGTATTAGAGCAAGTGGTTTGCCACTCTGAACAGGTGTTATAAATATAGCAGGGCTACATGCTTTGCTTATGTGGATAACAATACTTGCTTGCTTTGTCCTTGATTGTTTTGTGGATATGACCAAAGGTTGATCTGATTATTTGATTTCGGATTTTACCTTGATCACTAAAGGAGCTTTGGTATCCACAAACTTGACTATGGACTTTTTCATAGACTACAACTTTCTTATAGGATAAGATCTTTTGCCAAACCTTCGATAAATTTTCCCTTCTGCTAAAATAGTGAAATGCTCTATAGGATTATCATCCACCGAGAGCTTTTTATATTTGGCTTAGATTTTACAGGCCTTTCCTAATACATGCTGCATCAGTGAAGTAACCCTCTTTCCTTTTGAATGGCTTTTCATTTGCAAAGACTCGATGTACTTTTCCCTCATCATCAATATATTTGAGACATTGATGGAAAGTAGAAGGTACTATGACATAAGCATGAAGCCATCGCTTTCCCAAGAGGATGTTGTAACAAGCACAAGTCTTAACCACATGCAAAGTGGCTTCCAAGGTTAAATCGCCCAACTAAAATCGAATCCGAATTTTGCTAATAGTATCCTGGACTTCCCCATCATAGCCTTAAATGGAAGCCTTTGTAGCAGATAGCTTGCTCACCGGGACACCAAGTTCCTGAAGAGTTGTTATTGTGATGAGGTTTTGAGCTTATCCTGGGTCGGCTTGAACTCTCGGAATGGGTATGTCTTTGATGTTGGCTATGTAATAAAGTGGCCTTGTGTGCTTCATATCGCCTAAGATAAGATCATCTTTGGCGAAAAAAATAGCGGCTTAAAAAGCATTATAAATTGAAAGACATTCCATGTACTGCTTTTGAGGCTTATTGGATTTGCTTTCAAATAGTTCTTCTCTATCTAATGAACTTGTGCTACACGAGTTAGATTGTTTGTATTCAAAGCCTGTAGAGCTCGTATGAAGTTGTTACAAGTCTCCTCAGATATCTGCAAAAGATCAAAAAGGGAAAGTCATGCAGGTATGTGCTTGAGGTGTTCAACAACATCATAAGTGAGTAGCTCTAGTGGCCTTGCTTTAGTATTTGCATTTAAAGAAGTTACATTTACATTGGTGTTGTTCCCTGAAGGGTTTACATAAGAGAAGAAGAGGGTCTAGCATAGTTGACTCTATAGTAACGACCAGAACGAGTGCCGTCATTGACTATGTTGTTTTGGTCAACTTTTGGACGAGTTTCTCTTCTTATTGCATTGACTTCTTCGGGTTCAATAAAAAGTTGACTAATTTCTTCCAAGCCTGTTTCTTGAGTTTCATTGTTAGGAACAGCCTAAGATATTTAGGGTTCATCAGTAGCAATATTTAAAATTACCAAAGTAAGAGCCAATGGTATCTTTTCTTCGGAGTCAAAAAGGTTATCCTAAACTTGGAAGACTTCTTGAGGTGTAGCAGGATTATAAATGCTGAGGTTATTATGTTTTTCTGGCAACTCAAGCTCATTAGTTGGGTCAGGAATAATAAGCTAAGTGCTAAGTTCAGAATCTGCATTCAAGGGGGTTAACTCCATTGTTGGTCCCGGAGGAACATCTGGCACAGGGATTATTGCATGCGAACAAGAAGGCGATGTTTGTTGTTGCTGTGCTTCATCATGTTCAACCAATGCTAAGGGGTCTAGATGAATTTTTTAAGGTAGCAGAAAGGGAGGAGGATCATTTGACCAGTCGCTTGTGCTTGGTCTGTGTATGTCATAAAGTACCATTGATAGTGTATTGAGACCGTGCTTGATATTAAGTGTACCCGTCTCAGGATCAATAGTTTGTTTAAAACTCTCATCTTTATCAGAAGGGCATTCATCAGAAAAATAGTCATCAATCCACTGATCATCTTCGAGATTAGAATAGTCTGACCAATGTTCCTCATCATCCGAGTTAGGAGGCGTGTCATCTCATGATATCTTATTACAACTGGATATCGATGGCTCTTCCTCATCTTTTGGAATTGGAATGATGAAGTTAGCCAAAGTAAAGTGACCCCTGACCGATTTGGGAGGTTCTTCTGAAACCGAAGCTTCAACCACCTTTTCCTTCTTCTGCTTAGCTTGTTTTTCTTGTTTAGCCAAGTGATTCTGGGTAGCTTTTTGAAGGGTTTTAAGTTGCCTTTTAACTTTACTTCTTTCTGCGGATGTGGGTTTGGTTTTAACCTTCTCCCAGCCTTCATCATTGACTAGGTCTAGGTGAACCCACATTTCCTCCCTTGAAAGGTTTTGACTGGTATCAATCCCTGTTCGTTATGTATTGCATTAATGACCCAGAATTCAATGGTCAATGGTTTTGGTGGAGCGAACACTACTACAGGTGTGAGCTATCCAAAAGAAATCATATTGACTGGAGTAGCATCATATTTTCGATCGAAAATTATCACTCAATTTTTCCACATCTCATTGACTTTCTCCTTCAAAATGAAGCAGTCTTTGAGAAAATGAGATACCATCCAATGATATGAACAATAATTTGGGTCATTGACGCGACTCGCTTGTTCCAGCTTCTTCATTGATGGAAGCTCAGTTTTATTATTTTCCATCAATGATCGAAAGATTATTTCAATATCCATGTCAAAAGGATATTCATTTTTCTTTCTCTTTTCATACTCTTCCTTCTTGGCTTGATCAGTTTTGACATTTTGAGGCTTTTAAGGAGGTGGTTGCGAGGTTTGTACATTGAATACCTCCTTTTTTTTCTTCAATTTTGGAGCAGAAGAAGAAAACGACTCCCCTTTTCAGGAACTTGCCTTCTTTTGACTTATTTCCTTAAGGGTTAGCTCTACATCAGCAGCTACCTCAACCAACTAGGCCAGAGATGTAGTTTCATGACTAAGTATGATAGCCTTGATCTCTAGTCGTAAATTGGTTTTACACATTTCAATGGTGGTCCTTTGAGATGGTTGTTCTAAGCATCTGTAAGATAATGCTCCATCTATTGATAAAGACCTGTACAATTTCATTATCTCCCTGCCTTGTATTATTGAGCATGTCGAAAGTAATTGTCTGATCTACCTCCTAGAAATGGAGTAAGAACTTCTCTTCTATAATTAGCCATGTCGTGAAGGAAAGTTCTGGTAACTGCTTGTACCAATTAAAGGCAACTCCTTTTAATGTGCCAACAAACAACTTTATTTTTGGTGCATCCAACTTTGGCAGGCTTCCAAGGAGTGATTTGAAATGGACGATGTGTTGATAACTGACCCTTTTCTAAGGTAAGGTTGGAAAGTCAGAAGTTTACGATCTAGTGGAAACTGAACTAGATCAAATTTCGGGGGATACATGAGTGTAATGCCCTTCTTTTTCATCCTGGTCTCCACTTTTGAATTTGTCAGTATTTCTTCAACTTCCTTGAAGGTTACATGCTTTTCAGAATCCGCATAAAGACCAAGGATTGATAAATGATCACCACTAGTAGAACCTATAGCTATCACCTTGGCTGTTAGAGACTTGATTTGAGCTGCGAGGAGGTTAATCTTACTAGAGCAGGTTAATCTTAGTGGCATTTCTCTTGATCATTGCCTGTTCTCTCCTATCAGTAAACAAAGGATTGACTGGAGCTTTAGCTAGACCATCTAACTTATCTGCAAAGATTTTCAACTGGGTAGTTAGGTGATTAATCTTAGTTCCTTATTGCTTAACGACATCACTGATGTCGTCTTCTTGATTTTCACCAGCATCTTCTTCACCAGCGTCTTTACTTCCACTAGCATCATCATTTCCATCCTTACTAATCTCACTCCCTTCAGCCATGAATACAGTATGCTGACGGGGTAGGAGGATGTTAATGTAGGAAGAGTGGATTGACTATCTTCTGTGTCCAAAATAGTGGTAGGATCCTCATCGAAGTCTGTTTCAACATGCCCTTCAGAAGTCCTGCCCGAATGGGAGTTGGGGTAGACTCCTGTGATTGACTCTGAGCCATACTCTGAGTGATTCTTCGGGTCGAGCCTGGTCGGACCATGCATGATGAGGTCAGGTCCGGATCCTTTTCTTTAATCACCCATTTTTAAGTGATTGTGCACTGTGACAGCTTCTGGGTTTGATCCCTATAGCGAGATAAAGCCTTTTTCTTTATTTGATTAGCCAACTTGGTTGCCAAGGTTTGATCTTTGAACTTGACAACTAGTGGCCTGAATGTACTGGCAACTTGTTCCTAGTCCATGGGGTTATAAGTGGGAAGTGAAAGAATGTCAAGAGCAGCTCTTTTATTCTTCTTTTTCAGCTCCTTTCGTTGGAATAAATCTTTGAAATGAGTGAGATCAGTCAAATCATTGATAACCAATCGCTCAGTTTTCTTTTTGTCTTTAGCACCATGTGATAAATGCTGGGGTAAAGACAGCGAGGATGGTGCCATAATGATGGAGGGTAGACGCCTCCTGCCAAACCTCCGTCCCTCTTTTTGAGTTCGAGGGTAAAAGGTATTATCTTCAAGTGAGGCCTAGAGTTTGTTCTCAGCCTTGTTGGATTTGGCAATGTATGGCTGTAGTGACCACGTGCTGCATCCGGGAATGGATGCATGTTTCTGGGCCTTCTCACAAGTTATAAATTGGTGAAGGTCCTCTGGTATTTGCTTGTTACCGACCCATTGTTTGGGCTGAGTAAAATATGATCTTGAACCTTGACCAGCTGCTGGGTACAACTTGCCAAGTGTCATTAACTTGTGATTCGTGAAGCAAACCTACCTTGCCCCTAGTCAAGGCTTGATGAGATCAAGGCTACTGCCTCCTGACTTCAACTTATGTTTTGGTTCCTCCTGAACCTTGTTGACAACTCCAATTGGATTCTAGGCATATTTGGAAACCCAGGGTTTAAGAGTCTCAGGTTTCTTAATGGATTTTGGGGTCACTGATGACCCATTCAGATCAATTGAAGTCTTGGAACCCATAGGTGTAGAGAGCCTTTGGAAGATTGAGACTCTTGATGTAAGGGCAGTATAGTCAGTTCGAACCTTCTTTTGTACTCTTGTAGATGATTTTTCTTATGTCATGGAGATTTCAAAGAGCCTTTTCTTGGCCTTGTCAAAAGTAATGACAAAAGAACCCATGATATCTCTGCAAAAAAAGTAAGTCCAATGGACTACATTAGTTTATAACTAACTTTGCTGCCTTTTAGGCTAGCCGGAATGGTTTATAAATGTCATTTGAACCAACATTGTTTTGAACCGGAATGGTCAAACAAAGGCATAAGCCCCATCTCATTGTGCTATGTTGACTGTCCTAGTTGTTAGCATTTCAGGACCACATAGTTAGGCGAAAAGCATGCTAAACTGACTAGACCTAGCTACCAGCATTTTAGCAGCATTTCAGGGCTATCTCTATCAGACTTATAAGCAAGAGAGGGTTGGATCTAATCAAAGGGACATGGCCAAGCCTACACCACTACCACAATGATCATACAAGATCCATCAGTGCGTGACGCCGGACAGTGCTTGACTATAATGTCGTTGGTCATATCACTGATTTGAGGTAAACATTTATTTGGATCGAAGCTTTTTAGACTAAATCACCACTCTTCTATTACATAAAAGGGTGTTGATTTGGTCTGTGCAAATTGGGGTAAAAAGTCCCTTCAATTAAGTGGCAAAAATATGCACTTCGAGGTGCTTAATGCCTTTATTTGAATGATACAAGGATGCGCTTCGAGGTGCAAAGTTCCTTCATTAATGCTCCCAAACCCATCATAGACATCAAAGTCTTGCATAGGTGTTTTTAGAGGTCAAATAAGTCATTTTAGAAGCAAAACAGATTATTGACCGCGGGCCCACGTTCATTGCCCATTTTCCATTAATTCCTACGGCCAGAACACTTCTTGTATAGCATCTTGTAGTCACTAATTAACGGTAGCACTTTTCCTGCAGTCATTAGTCAACGCAGCATTTTCTCCATGGTCACTAGTTAACAGCAACACTTTTCAGCACTTTGCATGCATTTTATTCAATTTTCATGTTTTTTGGTCAAATTTGATCACAAATTAGAGCGAATTTGTTTCTCGCAGACGGCACCAATCTTCTGATCGTGCTAAAAAATGTGAAATGGAACGGATCCAAGTTCAACATTCATACACTTCAAGTGTCAAGAAGAATGGAAAATAACTACAGTTCATCATTAATTTTCCTTTCGTTTACATGGGTTCAAATGCTCTGACCATGGGGATGCAAGTTGTTTACAAGTTTTGAAACATTTACAACTACTTCCTCTAGTCTCAGATGTGATCTAAATCTAGTATTTGTAAGAAAGTACATGAAAATATAAAAAAAATGCAGAAAATGAAAATGCTGGAGGCAATGACAGTGGGTCATGGTCACTAGGCCCCCTGCCAGTGACCGTGAGCCGCAGTCACTAGCAGACAGTGGTCGAAAAGGTCACTGTTTGCTCCCTATTTATTTTGCCTTTGTAACTTCTTTAGAGTGTAAAAACTTGTTTTCTTCAAATTTAGAGCGTTGAATGGCCACCAAAAGTGTTTGATTTGGTCGTGGAATCAACTTAAACCTTTGATAATCATCATTATTTGATTGTGGACTGTTTTTCTATAAATCTGAAGAGGGTGCTATGTGAAGCCAAAGTTGTGTCATTCTAACCCTATAATTTTTAAGGGTTAGAATGAAGCCTAAAGAGGCTTGTTCATAACTTCTATGATGGCCCAAACCCTTACCAAGTGAGAAAATCAAAGGAAAACGATGTCATCCAAGTGGCCCATGCATTTGTCTTTGTCAAGTGAGGTACAAGCTTCTTCCTCTTCTCTGGATTATTTCTCACCTTAAATTAGTGAGAATGAGAAGAAGAAGTAAGCTTGAAGTGCCTTGGAATCCTCCCCAAATTCTTAGAACTAAGCCTAAACTTGGTTTGATTACTCCGAACCTTGCTTGAATTTGTTTTTTTGCACTGTCTTTCGCTGCCTATCTCTGTGTGCTTCCCAAGAGTTCAAATCTCCCTTTTAAAGACTTCAGAGGTAGTTTTTGGGAGTTAAAGGGAGTTGAATGTCGGAAGGAAGTAAAGGGAACCATCAGAAACCACAGGAACTACTCCACGGGTGACAGTGACCGCAGCCACAGTCTTTCCGAGGTCCTTTTTTTGGACTTTTGCCTAGGTGATCATTTTTGCTTGTTTGGGGCCCGAACAATGTCTGATCTTCACAGAACTTAGAGAGATGCTTTTTGACACTATTTTGAGTGTGTCATAGAAATTTCAATCCGTTTTGACTTTCTGAAGTTAGTCAACTCCCACGTTGACTTTTCATGAAAATGGGCCCTTGTTTTAGCTGTTTGAGGCCCAAATGACATTGGTTTCATTTGAAACTTGGAGGGATTAATGTTAGGGGTATCTTTGAGTGTCCATCCAAATTTTAGGTAGTTTAGACGTGGAGAAGTAGGATTTCAGACAGTGACCTATTTGTTTGCAAGTTCTAAGTCATTGTTCACTTCACACTATATGCAATTAGCTTGTTTTCTACCCAAACAATGTTCAATTGACTTGAAACTTTGCAAAATTCATTTTAAATATATTTTGAAGCTATGTTCCAAACTTCATCAGCTTTGGCCCCTTGAAAGTAGGATTTTGGCTAATGACCTCCGTGGCTCGGGGGTCATTGACTTCTAAGTTGACATAGAGTGGAAGTAGGACCAAATGGAATCTTCTTGACTTAAAAATTTGTAAGATATCCCTGGAGCATGACTAAAGATTTGTGCCCCAATTTCATCAATTTTGGACATCAGGAAGTAGGACTTTGGTCAATGACCCCATGGCTTGAGGGTTATAACCTAAAGTTGACATGTTTGTGGACTTTTGGTCAAATGATGTCCATTTGACCTAAAATTTCGTAGAGTTTTCCTTGAGCATAATTTGAGCTTCCTTCAGGAGTTTCAGCTGATTTGATCTTCACGATGTGTCACTTTGCACAGTGACCCCACAGAGCTTAGTAAATGCTTATCTGAACTGAGTTTGGTTTCAAATGATGTCCAAATGCTCTAAAACTTTGAAAGATAGTCTTTGAATGTATTTGAAGGCATTCCTATAAGTTTGAGCTTGTTTCAACATGTAGAAATATCAATTTTCATAGTGACCTTTAAGGAGTTGGGAAATAGTCACTGAAGCTTGTTTTGAGCTGCAATGAGACCCAATTGCTTTAAAACTTTGAAACATCATTCTCAAGCCTGCTTTAGAGTTGCCATAAGAGTTTTAGCCACTTCGGTAACCTAAAAGCTTGAATTTGTTTGGTGACCATTGGATTTGAGTCATTGAACCTCTAACTTAGTCTTTGGTTAGTTGAGTAACCAAGTGAAGTCCACTAACTCTGAAACTTTAATTGCTGTATTCCGAACTCATCTGAAGTCTTCTGAGTAGATTGTATCAGCTGTGATTTTTTATGGGTCAATAAACGCTACATAGATAGTTGCCACATTACTATTTTCTTCGATGGGCCTCTTTTCTCTCAATGTCTTTTTCCTACGCAATGGTTTCCAAGTTCATACGATATAAGAAACTTTAGGATCCAAGGAGCAAATCTAGTCCTCGTTCTTCCCTGCACATACTCCCTTGCAAACTCCTGTAGACACTCTTCACTTACTTACTTTTTCTAATGTAGAAAATTTCAAGTTCATATGATATAACAAAAGTTGGGATCTAAGGTGCACACTTAGTCCTTATGCCTTTTCCGTACATATCCCTTGAAAATTTTTACGGACACTTGTTGGCTATCATTCATCATTTATTTTTTTTCTAACAAATCATTTTGTGACTGTGCAATGTCTAAGTCCTTAAGCTTTCTAATTAAGCCATGTAGCGAACGTTAGGCTAATGACTCCCAAACCAGATGGCTTTAAGGTACTAGATATAGATATATTCCTCTGGGCTTACTAGCTCAATTTAAAAAGGCTACGAACCCAAACTAGTCACAAACTTTTTATTATATATATTTTTTTATTTCCATTTCTTTTCAAATTGAAAGTAAAGACTAGGTGGCATTTCTCATTTCACTCAAATTAATTCATCTTGGTTCTAATATATACAATTTACCAAAAATGAACTAAGAAACAAAAATATTATAAAAACCAAATCTTAAGTTCACATCCTATTTTCTCGAAAAATTTCAAAAACAACATTAAAGCTTCCTATCCAAAATGTTGAAAAAATTTATATGTGTATGCATGTCGAAAGCAAGTTTTAGTACTTTTTTGATATGTTTCTTCCTTTAAAAAATGCAAAATTTCTTTTCACTTCCTTCGAAAAGTATGAAAATCCTAGATTTCTATCTATCTTCAAATCGCTTCAATTCCTTTGAAAACTTTCTTTTCTAAAAGTGAAAAATAAATAAATGCTGACAAAAATAAAGGTCCTAAAATTAAAAAAAATAACTAAAATGATAAAAAATTGACTAAAATGATAAAAGTGATATGAAAATCGAAAAAAAAATTTGCCTAAAATTGGATAAGCGTGCTTGTTCTCACCCTCAAACCAAATATGAACATCATCCTCGATGTTTATGTATGCAATGCAGAACAATAAAAGTAACATGAGGAAACATAAATGTAAAGGAGGTTAAAGATAAGAAGTCACCAGAAGATGTTTCTGAGCTGCTCCTTGTCTAAGGTTAGGTAAAACAGAAAAACAAGAACAAAAAGACAAGAAGCTACTCTAAAAGGAAATATCTACACTAAAAAGAAAAAAAAAGTACACTATTGGATTCGAAACCATGTGAAATTGCTGACTCCAAGGATGGCCAGACGTTTAAAGTCAATGGCCAGAGATTAAAGCCATTTTTGGAGATCGCACCGCATGAAGAGTAAGAAATTACTCTTGATGATCCTATTTGCAAGGATTAATTGACCCTGGATCTTACAAAGGCCTCTTTCTGTGCATATTATGTATGTTTAGTTTTTCTTTTGTTTTGTTTAACCTTAGATAGGAAGCAACATTGACACACTTTCAACTGACTTTCTCCCTTTACTCTCTTTACATTTCTATTTCCTCATGTTACTTTTTCTGCATTACATGCATCAACATCGAAGACGATGCACATAATTGGTTAGGGGGTGGGAACAAGCACTATTGTCAAATTTTAGGCACTTTAGGTACATTTTTTTTTATTTTTGTCATTTTAGGAAAATTTTTCAATTTTTTAGGAAATTTTTTTTCAATTTTTAGATTTTTCTTTTGGTTTTTGGATTTTGTGGCAGCATTTATTTCTCAGTTCTTTTTATTTATTTTCACTTATTTTCATTTTAGAAAGAATGTTTTCAAAAGAATTGATGCAATTTGAAGATATGTAGAAATCTGGAATTTTCATACTTTGGGAAGGAAGTAAAAAGAAAGTTTGCATTTTCTAAAGGAGGAAACCTATCAGAAGATTACCAAAACTTACTTTCCACATACACACACGTATATATTTTTTGACATTTTGAATAAGAAGCTTTAATGCTATTTTTGAAATTTTTTGGGAGAATACAATGTGAACTTAAATTTTAGTTTTCATAATATTTTTTTCCCAGTTCATTTTTGGTGAATTGTATATATTAGAACCAAGATGAATTAATTCGAGCAAAATGAGAAATGCCACCTAGTGTTTACTTTCAATTTGAAAAAAAAAAAAGAGAGAGAGAGAAACATAGAATGAGAAGTTTGTGAATAGTTTAGGTTTGTAGCTTTTTTAACTCAAGCTAGTAAGTCTGGAGCGATATATCTATATCTAGTGCCCTAAAATCATCTAGTTTGGGAGTCATTGGCCTAACGCTCGCTACATGGGTTAATAGAAACCTTAAGGGACCTAAACATTGCACAGTCACAAAATGATTTGTTAAAAAAATGATGATGAATTATAGCCCAACGAGTGTCTGTAGAGATTTTCAAGGGATATATGCGGAAATGCACAAGGACTAAGTTTGCTCCTTAGATCCCAACTTTTATTATATCATATAAACTTGGAAATTTCTACATTGGAAAAAGTAAGTGAGTGAAGAGTGTCTGCAAGAGTTTGCAAGAAAGTATATGCAGGGAAGAACAAAGACCAAATTTGTTCCCTGGATTCTAACTTTTCTTATATTGTATGAACTTAAGAACCCCTGCGTGGGAAAAAGACACTGAGAGAAAAGAGGCCAATCGAAGTAAACAGTAAAATGACAGCTATCTTAGTAGTTTTGAGAGGAAATTTCTTTTTGCTATATCTAAGGGGATAAGACTATTTGAAGGAAAATTTCAATTTTTTCAGCATTATCGTGGGATATTTGAAATAAGTTTTTGATGTATACATTTTTTCACCATGCACACAAGCAGCTTTGAATTTGAGAATGTTTTCAAAAATAGAACTATGGACCAAACTTTGAAAAGTCTAAAAGTTTGATTATTCCATATTTCAAAAATATCTGATATGAGTGAGTTTTTTTTTTTTGAAAAATTCTTTTCGCCTTTATTTTTGTTCATCTTTATTCATCTTAAAAAAAAAGGGAAGTTTGTGGGTTTATGCACTACAAACCCTCACGGGGCATAACTCGTTCACTAAGGGGAATCTAGGGGTTTAAAAGCTTGCTACATATGTTAAATGCAGTTGAGAGTGCCAGCGAAAGTGGCATTACATTCATATTTACTTTTCTTGCATTGCATAGTTTTAGGTTAGATTAGATCATGATAGAATTCCTCATTTCTATTAGCAATTTTTGCTAAGGACTAGCAAAATGCTTGTTGGGGGGCATGGTAAGTCCTTAAAAATGCTTATTTTCATAGATACTTTTGATCTTTTTAAGGATTTGTTGATTCAAAAGAGCTTTATTTAGTGTAATATAATAGTTTCATGCATTTTAAGTTCATTTTAGTATTTTTCTGCATAAATTGCTTAAAAATCACATTTTTTACATGGAATGTAAAACCTGCTATTTTTAGAGTTCTATTTTTAGAAAGTTTTGTGAACATTATTTTTCTCACGAAATAATCAAATTTTCATCATCATTAGATCATTCACATAAAATCATGAAAAATGGTGTGCATTTTCATTATCATTTCATGAGAGATGGCCCATAGTTGTGCATTTGTGATCTTAGGGTTAAAATTATTTTTTCACAAGAATTCACATTTGTTTTGCAGAAAATTGATGACGTGGGTTCCATTTTCAAGAATTGAGGCAAGAGAATTATTTTCAAAAGAAACGAGAGAAGAATTAAAGAGAGGAAAGAAATTAGAAGAAAACAATGAAAAATTGGCTTCATGGTCCCACACACATGCACATATGCGAGGACACACTTGTGGAATGTCCAAGAAGGGGTCCACCATCTTTTACTACATCATCCAAATTATCTTTTGATAATTCAAGATAATTTCAAGAGATCTCAGATATTTCATGGAAGGAAAGCCACATAAGAGATCTTTTTTGCAAAGGAGTAGGAGTTGAAAAAAAATTTAAAAAAATGGCAAGAAAGTGTGGGACACCTAATGAGATTATCAACCAAATTTTGTGTTGACCCATAAAAATTACAAATGTTGCAGCGAACACATTACAAACAAATTCCAAACCAAGGATACATAAACCTTAGGATTGTGGATTGGCAAGTCAAGTACTACATCCAGATGTTTAGAGCTGGTGCAATCCACTCAGAAAACTTCAGATGAGCTCAGAATGCAGCATTTGAAACTTCAGAGTTACTGGACTTCATTTTGTCACTCAACTTACTAAATAACAAATTCAGAGTTCATTGGCTCAAAAACTAGGGGTCACTGAACATTCTCAAGGTTCTGGATTACCTAAGTGGATGAAAATCACATGGCAACTCCAAAGCATACTTGGGATTGATGTTTCAAAGTTTCAAAGCATTTGAACTTCATCTCAACTCAAACCAAGTTTCAGTAACTGTTTGCGAGCTCCTTAGGGGCACTATAGAAATTGACACTTCTACATGTCAGAACAAGCTCAAACTTAGCAGAATGCCTTAAAATACATTTAAAGACTATCCCTTAAAATTTGAAAGCATTTGGATATCATTTGGAGCAAAACTAAGCTCGGATGGACATCTAATAAGCTTTGTGAGGTCACCGTACAAAGTGACATCTCGTGAGGATCAAATCAACTGAAGTTCCTAGAAGAAGCTCGAATTATGCTCAAGGGAAGTTCAATAAAATTTTAGGTCAAACGACATCATTTTACCCAAAGTCTTTAAATATGTCAACTTTAGGTTAGTGACCCCCAAGCCATGGGGTCACTGACCAAAGTCCTGCTTCTCGATGTCTAAAGTTGGTGAAATTTAGACATAAAGCTTCAGTCATGATCAAGGGATATACTACAAATTTAAAAGTTAAGAGGACTTCGTCTAGTCCTGCTTCCATTGTATGTCAGCTTAGAAGATAGTGACCCCCAAGCTTTAAAGGTCACTAGCTAAAATCCTACTTCCAGTGAGCCAAAAGTGATGAAATTTAGAGCAGAGATTCAAAATATGTTCAAAATGAATTTTCAAAATTTCAAGTCAATTGAACATTGTTCGGCTAGAAGACAAAATAACTACCTACAATGTGGGGTGAATAGTGACTTAGAACATGCAACAAATTGGTCACTGTTTGAAATCCTACTTCCACATATCCAAACTGCATGAAATTTGGATGGACACCCGAAGATACCCCTAACAACAGTCCTCCAAGTTTCAAACCAAACCGAAGTCATTTGGGCCTTAAACAGCTGAAGCAAGGGCCTATTTTCATGAAAAGTCAATGGGGGAGTTGACCAACTTCAGAAGGTCAAAATGAGTTGAAATTTTTATGACATACTCAAAAAAGTGTCAAAAAGCATCACTCCAAGTTTCATAAAGATTGGACATCATGCAAGCTGTAAACAAGCGAAAACGGGTAACATATGCAAAAGTCCAAAAATGGACCTGTGGAGTGACTGTGGCTACAGTCACTGTCACCCCTGGAGTAATTCCAGCAGCATTTAGCAGTTCCCTCCACTCATTTTTTAATGTTAACTTTCAATAACTCCTTTAAACTTCTCATAACTACTGCTAAAGTCTATAAAAGGACTGTTGGCCATTTGAAAAGGAAAGAGACAGAGACAGAGAGTGAAGGGAAAAAGCAAGTGCAAGTTCCTGAATCGAATTCTAGAAGTTTTAAGAAACTCCAAGAAAGCTACAAGGTATTTTTTACTACTTTAGATTATTTCTTCTTCCCATTCTCACCAATTCAAGGTGAGAAATAATTCAAAGGAGAGAAAGACACATACACTTCACTTAAGGAAGGCGTATGCAAGGGTCACACGGATGACATTTTTTCCTTTGATTTTTTTACTTGGGAAGGGTCTTGGGCCACACTAGAAGTTGTGAATAAGCCTTTTTAGGCTTCATTCTGACCCTTGAAAATCATAGGGTCAGAATGTCACAACTTTGGCTTCATACAATGCCCTCTTCAGATTTATACAAAAACAGTCCGTAACCAAAAAGTGATGATTATCAAAGGTTTAAGTCAATTCCATGACCAAATTCAACCTTCTTGATGGTCATTCAATGCTCCAAAGATTAGAAAAAATAAGTTTCAGCACTTTGAATAAGTCATAGAGGCAAAATAAAACTACACAAACAGCAAACAGTGGCTGAAAGGCCACTATTTGCCAGTGACCGTGACCCACGGTCACTCGCCCCTATTTCCTTCTTTCTTGCATCTTTTCCTAATTTTTATGTATTTTCTTGTTTTTCCAAATTTGGATCACATCTGAGACTTGAGGGTGGGGTTGTAAACTTTTCAAAACATGTAAATAGCTTGCATCCCCGTGGTCAGAGGATTTGAACCCATGTAGACAAAAGGGAAGATAATGATGACCTGTAGTTATTTTCCATTCTTCTTATTGCTTGAAGTGTGTGAATGTTGGACTCGAATCTGTTACACATTCGCATTTTTTAGCACAATCAAAAGATTTGGCCCATATGTGGGGAGTTACAATTCGCTCAAATTTTTGATCAAATTTGACCAGAAGACATGAAAATTGGTTAAAATGCATAAAAGGTGTTGAAAAGTGCTGCTGTTAAGCTAAAAAGTGCTGCTATTAAGCTGAAAAGTGCTGCTGTTAAGTTAAAAAGTGTTGCTATTGGCTAGTGATCACGAGATGCTATACAGAAAGTGTCGTGACTGTAGGAATTGCTGGAAAATGGGTAGTGACCATGGGCCTGTGGTCACCGACCCATTTTGCCTTCAAAAACACCTATTTGACCTCTGAATACACCCATGCAAGACCTTAATATCTACAATGGGTTTGGAAACATTAATGAAGGAACTTTGCACCTCAAAGTGCATCATATATTCATTCAAATGAAGGCATTAAGCACCTAGAAGTGCATATTCTTGCCATTTAATTGAAGGGACATTGCACCTCAATGTGCACGGACCAAATCAACACCTTTTTTTGCAATAGAATAGTGGTGATTCAGTCCAAAAAGCTTCAAACTAAATAACTATTTGTCTCAAATCAGTAATAAGACCAATGACATTACAGTCATGCACTGTCCGGCCGTCACCCATTGATGGATACTGTATGATCATCGTGGTAGTTGTGTAGGCTTATCTTGTGGGCCTTATCCCCTTGATTAGATCCAACTCTCTCTTACTTATAAGTCGACATAAATAGTCCTGAAATGCTGCTAAAATTTTGGTAGCCAGGTCTAGTTAGCTTAGCATGTTTTTTAAACCTAACTACATGGTCCCGAAATGCTGCAGAAATTTTGACAGTTAGGATAGTCAGTATAGTATAATGAGAGGGTTTATACATATGTCTGACCATTTCAATTCAAAACCATGTTAGTTCGAATGGCATTTATAAACCATTCACGCTAGCCCAAGAGGCAACCATATTGATTATAACACTAACATAGTCCATTGGGCTTACTTTTGTAGAGATATCATGGGCTCTTTGATCATTACCTTTGACAAAGCCATTGACAAAGCCAAGGAGAGGCTCTTCAAGATCTCCATGACCCAAAACAAAACATTTGCAAAAGCACCAAAAAGGGCCCGAATGGACACTGTTGCCCTTACATCAAGAGTCTCTATCTTTCGAAGACTCTCTACTCCTACAAGTTCCATGGCTTTCACTAATCTGAATGGGTCATCAGTGACCACAAAATTCATCAAGAAAGCTGAGGCTCCTAAGCCCTGGGTTTCCAAATATACCTAGAACCCATTCGGAGTCTTCCATAAAGCCCAAGAGGTACCAGAATACAAACTAAAGTTTAGAGGCAGCAGCTTTCATATCATCAAGCCCTAACTAGGGGTAAGGCAGATTCGGTTTACGGACCTCAAATCAATGACACTTGGTAAGTTACCTCAAGCGGTTACTCAAAGTTCAAGACCGTCATCTACTCAGCCTAAACAACAGGTAGTTAACAAGCAAGCATTGGAGGACCTTCGGCAGCTCATAACCCATAAGAAGAACTAGAAACATGCATCCATCCCAGAATATAGCATGTGGTCACCACAGCCACGTATTTCCAAATCCAACAAGGTTGAGAATAAACTCTTGGCCTCACTTGAAGATAACACCTTCTACCCTCTGAAAGTGCAATAACTAGATCTCACCAAGTCCTAGAGGGGGGGTGAATAGGACTATTAAAAATTTCTTTTCAAGAATTAGGTTTTATTAGTGGGCAATCTGAATGATTAATTAAAATTGAAAGTCCCCAAGAAGATTAAGAGAGATATTCAGAGTTATGAGTGCTTACAATGTGTAAAAATGCAACTAGAGTAACAAAGATGTAGCTTAGAAATAATGATCAACTCAAGTGGCAAGAATGCAAGGCAACATCCACACAACAAGCAATAAACACAGTGATTTATAGTGGTTCGGTCCTAGACCTACATCCACTCTCAAGAGCAATCTCTCTTGGTTCCACTAAATAAGAGGTACTTACATAACATACACCTCTTGCAACAGTTTTTGATTCGGTGGTTTGTCTTCCACCAACTGGGGTTTTTGATCAGGTGGTTGATCCTTGATCTAGTCCACCAACTATAACAATTTTTGATGCGGTGGTTTGTCTTCCACCAAATACAGCAATGAGAATGGAAATATTACAAAACACCTAAACAAGGAATTGTATACCTTGGTTTTGAGTGGTGCTCCTGATGCTTGAAAGACTACCTCCAAGCTTTGGCCTCTTGTTCTTGCTCCTTGGTGATGAAGATCTTCAGATGAGTGCTCAGCCAAGGGAAGAGGTTTTAAGAGGGTTTGGAAGGCTAAGGTATTCTCTCAAATTTAATGGAGCCTTTCCTAAATCACCAACTACTCTTCTTGAAACAATAATGGCACTTTTTGGTGTTGGAGAGTAGGTGGTTGTGGGAGCTTTGAAGATGATTTTAATGGAGGTGCAAAGGCTCAGCTATACTAGTGATTTTCACAGTAATAAATTCAGTGGTTGGAGCAAGGGAGAGGTCCTCTTTAAATACAGATAAGCTCCAACGGATAGATCTACGGTTAAGAACGGAATGGTCTACAGCTTAGCCGTAAGCTCTGACAACATCCAACGGCTAGTTTGACCAGATTCAACAAAAGTTCCTTCTTACGGTTAAGCTTATGGCTTAGCCATAAATCCTTATACGGCTTAGCCATGAGCACCTTTCGGCCTAGCCGTGGGTCAGCCGTAAGTTGAAATTTCCCAAAAACTGCTCTCTGGAGAGTGGCTCGTAATCTTTACGGCTTAGCCGTGAATTACCCTACGGCTTAGCCGTAAAGGCCTTTCGGCTTGGCCGCAAAGTCAGCCGTAGGCATTATATGGCCAAATGCACTCTCTGGATTGTGGCGCGTAGATTTTATGGCTTAACCGTGAAACACACTACGGCTTAGCCGTAACATTTTTCGGTGCAGCCGTAGGGTCAGCCGTAGAACAAAATGATTCAAAATATACTTTCTGGAGAGTGAGCCGTAGGATCTACAGCTTAGTCGTGGTCCAAGCCGTAGAACAAAAACTGGGTGTTTGAAAACCCTAATTTCCTATTTTATTTCTACGGACACTAGGGATCACAGTTACCTTATCCCTTGGCACTCACAGAGGATCTTCTTGAATGATCTTGAACTTTTTTGAACTTGCTTAGTCTTCATTGATAGGTCTTTCTTGAATGGTCTTAAACTTCCTTGAACTTGGTTGAACTTTTTTGAACTTGGCTTGATCTTCAATGAACTTCAGAGGTGAACTAGGTCTTTCTAGAACTGAACTACACTTTGGTCACGTAATTGACAACACACTCTTACAATGACACTAACAATCTCCCCCTTTGTCAATTTTGTGACAAAATTACATAATGTGAAGAAGATACAACATTTTAGCTCAACATATATGATATAACAAGTATTATAATACCGAAAACACCTTAACCTAACAGACCTACATTAGTCTGAAAGTTCAACACATTGAAGCTCCCCCTTTGAAGATGCTTAACCTGCAAAAAGGCTGCAAACACAATCTACTAGAAAGGTGGGAGGTTAGAAAGCTCCCCCTAAAACCATGCATACAATTCTCCCCCTTTTTGGCACAATATTGACAAAGAGATAAAGCATAAAGAAGAACAGAAGTGCACACAAAGATAAGCAGTTGTGAAGTAAGGGCTATATTAGATGAGAAATTAGGAGCAGTACAATCATGTCAAAAAAAAAAAAAAAATACATCACCCATAATAACAAAAGAGATAACAAACAAGACCAACAGGTGAAGCACAGTCAATGCCCAAAATACAAAAAGAAGACAATAACAGACATCAATCAAAAGGAGGAGAGGGGGAAGGAATCGCCACATCGTCTCTCCGGCAACTTTTGGAGATCTTGGACAAGCATTAAAAGGATTTCTTCAAGAGCTTCTCTATCTTGGTTTGCCTTTGTTCGAGTGCGGCCAACCGAGCTTCAAACGAGGAAGAGGAAGAAGTCGGGGGAGGCACCGGAACCAGGGAAGCAGAAGAGGGTGCTGTGGGAGGAGGCCCATCCGGTGAATCATCTTCGTCTCCGGAGTCATGAAGGCGGGGACCAGCTGCTTGTTGTTTAGAGAAGCGCATGTTTAGAATATTGACTGTGCCAAAGGTGGGGTGAGACTCAGGGGCTTCATCTGAAGGTAAATTGACCCCACACTGAGAGGCGAGGCGAGTCATCAGATATCCAAAGACGCATGCATTGGTGCCTCTGCCCAGGCACAGCCAAAACCGGATGATGGTAGCACATATAAGAGATGGAAGACACACTCTGACCCCCATATGAACTGAGTAGAGGACGTTAACCATGAAAGGGGTTAGGTCAGAGAAATTCCCCCTCCGAGGATAGATGTTACAGGTGAAGATAGCATGGAGGATCTGGTAATGAGGAAGCAGGGAGGCTGCAGGGAGGAACCCCTTGTCCTTCCATGGGACGGTGGCTCCACAAAGAGCGAAAGTGGCAGTTTGTTTTTCTTCTTCGGATAGAGAATCCGAGATGACCGAAGGGGTATCGGAGAGAGGCACACACAAAAGGGCTGAGATGATGGCAGGGGTGATGGTATTGGTGCCATCAGTGAACTCAAGGTCAAAGGACAAGGATTCTAACGATGCGCGTGTGATAGATGCATACATGGTACGCACAATCGAGGGGAAGCCAGGACCACCCCATTTCAGGATATTTTCCCACCCAACGTGGGTGAGGAGTGTATGGACTCCATATGTTGCAACTGCGAGAATGTTAACATCGCGTTCCACAATAATGGGTCGGGAAAAGAAGGACCGATCGCGAGTGGGTTCCCGTGGAACCAAAACTCGGGGAGAGGGTGGAGATGGCTGACGAGGCCGGGAGGAGCTACTGGAGGCACGAGGCCTCTTACCAGGAGGGTAAGCGTTCTTGGTTCGTGGAGGCATAGTGATACACAGAGGGAAAGCCACACACCCAAAAACAGGAGGAAAAAGCACACAGAGGAAACGAGCACAGTAAAGCAAATGAAACAGTGATGAAAAGGAAGAGAGAGGAGAACAGTACGATGTCCTAAACAGGAAGACGCCGGAGGAGGAAGGCCGGAGAAGGAAGACGCCAAAAAGACCTTGCCGGAAGAGGAAAAAAGAGAAAGGAATAAGGAGCAGAGACGAGGGCAGAACTTTCGTGCAGAGGCAGAGGCAAAAAAGAAATGAAGAGATAGAGTTAAGTAGGCATCGGCGCGCAGAACGAGGACGGAAATAACACTTACGGCTTAGCCGTAGAGTATTTTACGGCTGAGCCGTAAACCCTTACGGTTGAGCCATAGGGTAAATGTTTGCGCAAATACGGGTTAACCGTAAGGAGATTATGGCTTAGCCGTAAAATGGCATACGGTTTAGCCGTAGACCCTGGGCAAAACACAAGTTAATCCAAACAGCAAACACCAATTGATTTCCTCAAATTTTCAAATTTTAACACATCAAGAGGTTTAGTCAAGATGTCTGCAAGTTGTTTTTTAGTCTGAATATATTCGAGCTCAATGATTCCTTCTTCGACTAATTCTCTAATGAAATGATGTCGAATATCAATGTGTTTGGTGCGAGAGTGCTGGACCGGATTTTTAGAAATGTGTATGGCACTCATGTTATCACAATACAAGCTCATTATTTCTTGTTTAATGCCATAGTCCATAAGCATCTGCTTCATCCACAAGAGTTGAGAACAGCAGCTTCCGGCAGCTATGTATTCAGCCTCGGCAGTGGAGAGAGATATCGAATTTTTCTTTTTACTATGCCAAGATACTAGACAATTTCCAACATAAAAACAGCCGCCACTTGTGGATTTTCTATCATCTAAGTTTCCTGCCCAATCAGTATCTGAGTATCCAGCAATGGAGGATGATGAGTCATGAGGATACCACAGACCATATTCAGTTGTATCTGCAATGTACTTAATGATTCTTTTTACAGCAGTTAGATGGGATTCTTTTGGATCTGCTTGATATCTAGCACATGCTCCCACACTAAATACTATGTCTGGCCTACTTGCATTAAGGTATAACAGGCTACCGATCATACTTCTATATAGGCTAGAGTCAACCCCTTTACCATTTGCATCTTTAGTAAGTTTAATGGTTGTACTCATGGGAGTTTTGACATGTTTCCCAGTCATTAGACCAAATCATTTTACCAGTTCTTTAGCATACTTGGACTGGGAAATGAAGATACCATCACGTAATTGTTTGACTTGTAAACCTAAGAAGAAATTCAATTCACCAACCATACTCATTTCGAATTCAGATTGCATTAGATTAGCGAACTGAGCAGTCAATTCATTAGATGTGGAGCCAAAGATGATATCATTTACATATATTTGCGCTATTAAAACTGACTTTCTTGTCTTTTGGATAAAAAGAGTTTTATCAACACTATCTCTTTGAAAATTATTGTCTAACAAGAATTTTGTCAACCTTTCATACCAAGCATGTGGTGCTTGCTTAAGACCATACAGAGCTTTCTTCAGTCTAAACACATGGTCAGGGAATTTTGAGTCTATAAAACCTTTAGGTTGTTCAACATACACTTCCTCATTCAAAATTCCATTTAGAAAAGCACTCTTAACATCCATTTGAAATAATTTGAACTTTAAAAAACAAGCTATAGATAGTAAAATTCTAATTGATTCTAAAGGAGCAACTGGAGCAAAGGTCTCATCAAAGTCAATACCTTCAATTTGAGAATATCCCTGCGCTACCAACCTAGCTTTGTTCGTAACAATAACGTCATTTTCATCAAGTTTATTTTTGAAGATCCATTTAGTGCCTATCACATTTTTATCCTTTGGTCTTGGAACTAGGTACCAAACATCACTTCTTGTAAACTGATTCAATTCTTCTTGCATAGCTTTTATCCAATCATTGTCTGAAAAGGCTTCATCAACGCAAGTAGGTTCTAAAACAGAAGTAAAGCACAAGTGACTCATAATGTTCTCCAATTGTTTCCTACTTTTTACACCTGTTAGGGGGTCACCAATAATCTGATCTATAGGATGATCTTTTACATTCACCAAATTTTCAATGGAAATAGGTACATCAGTTTTTATTGTGGATCGTGTAGCTTCAATCATTGAGGGCACTTCCACTTCATCAACATTATCAGACATTGTGGATTCATCATCTATAATGACATTTATTGACTCTTGGATGACTCCGGTTCTCATATTTAGAACACGATAGGCTCGACTCCATGTTGAATAGCCTAAGAATATACCTTCATCACTTTTTGAGTCAAATTTACTCAGTTGTTCTCTATCCTTCAAGATGTAACATTTACTTCCAAAAACCTTAAAATATTTTACATTTGGTTTCTTCCCATGCCACAATTCATAAGCTGTCTGATTTGTACCAGTCCTAAGATAAACTCGGTTGATGATGTAGCAGCTGGTATTAACAGCTTCGGCCCACAAGCCTCTAGGAAGATTCTTACTATAAAGCATGACTATGGCCATGTCTTGGAGAACTCTATTTTTTCTTTCAGGTACCCCATTTTGTTGTGGAGTTTTGGGTGCTGAATATTTATGATGAACCCCATATTTCTCACAAAATTTGTCAAATTGATCATTTTCAAATTCTCCACCATGATCACTTCTGATTCGGGCTACTGAAGTACCTTTTTCAATCTGAATTTGTTTTACAATCCTTTTGAATTCTCCAAAGGCTTCAGATTTTTCTCTCAAGAATGCAACCCAAGTGAATCTAGAGAAATCATCTACCATAACAAGAAAGTACCTTTTCTTACCTCGACTCTCTCTTTTAGTTGGTCCAACCGAGTCCATATGAATAAGTTCTAGAGGTAGAGTAGTTTTCATAGCATTCACCATTTTATGGGCACTTCTAATTTGTTTTCCTTGAAGGCACTCTCCACAGATCATCTTTTCTTGACTACTGATCTTCGGCAATCCTTCAACATATTTTTTTAGATGGGATAAGTCCCTGTAGTTTACATGCCCAAGTCTTTGATGCCACAACTTAGCTTCATCAATACTAGTTAATAAGCAAGAAACAGAGGATGAAGTATTTGTTTTTCCCACCACATAATAGTTATCGGTAGTTCTAAGACATCTCAATATTATCTTTCCATTCCTTGAGATCTCACAACTATGACTACTAAAGTTTACGGCATAATCTTTATCACAGATTTGAGATATGCTAAGTAAATTATGTTTCAACCCATCAACGCGCAAAACATTCTCAAAAGGTGGTAAGTTTGGAACATTTAAAGTTCCTTTCCCAATAATTTTCGCAGTACTGCCATCACCAAAAGTAACCATGCCTCCATCGAATTCAATCATTTTAGACAAACAAGACTTATCACCAGTCATATGTTTTGAGCATCCACTATTCAGATACCATCTTGATTGTTCTGCAGCTTTAAAAGCTGTGTGGACCACTAGATTCTTGTTTTTAGGTATCCATTTAAGTGTACTAGTAGTGGGGATCACAGTTGGTTTTTGGTGTTTCACTTGAAAGGTTTTATGTTAGGGAATAAGAATATTTGCTCCATTCTTTTTGTATATTTCAAATTGTTTTCTTAACTTTTGGACTTCTTTTAACAAATTATCCATCTTTTGGTTTAAGGGGAACGTGTTTATTTGAAGCTTCTGCTTTTTGTTTTCAAGTTCCACTTTCTTAGAGATGTTTTTCTTAATTTTTTGACTAACGTTATAATGAATTTTCTTAACTTGCACTCCATTTTGAAATGACCTCTTTTTCCACAATAATGACAGAAGACACTTGATGAAATAGTATGAGTACTAGTAGATACCTTATCCAAAGTGTTTTGAACACTAGTATCTTCCTTCTTTAAAGCACTTTTGACAAAAACAGTTCCGGAACTTGGGGACTGATTAGCATTTTTGTCATATCCAAGACCGGTCATGTCTTTATAAGCTTTCCCAATTTTGAATAGTCTAATGTATTTCTCATCATTTTGAGTAAATATATACTCATACTTTTCTTTATACCGTTTCAGAATAGTCACTTCATTATGGAGAGCATTATTTTCATCTTTTATTTTTAAAAGGGATTTTTCATTTTCTCTTAATTTGATTACATTTTCTCTTTTTGTTGATAATTGGATTTTTACACTTTCGAGTTCTTTGATTAATTCTTCCTTTTCAGCATTAATACTATCAACCTTTTCTTTTAAATTCTTAATTTTGTTTTGTTGATTGCTTACAGTTTCAACGAGCCTACAGGTTCCCTCATAAAGTAGTTCATAGGAATCCGTGGTGTTGTCATTATCCTCATCATCTAAATTTTCATATACACTCTCTAACTTACTTCCTGAGATTTCTTCATTCGATATTTTAATCATTTCCTCAGAGAGATTGAATGTGGCAGTGGTAGCCATCAGAACTGTATATTTGTCTGATTCATTTTGATGTGATTCATCTGAGTCAGAATCTGATTCAGATGAATCATCCCAAGTGGCTACAAGATTCTTCTTTTTGAATTTTCCTTTTAGAGGACAATCGGTGGATATGTGTCCAATTTTCTTACATTTGTAACACATAGGTTCCTTATGTTTACTTTTAGAGAGGGAACTTGATCGACCTTTGTATTTATCATTAGTGTTTGCATTTTTATACTCTTTCACCCTCTTTTTCTTAAATTGTTTCAAAAATCTTTTAGGCAAAAGAGCCACATCTTCATCCTCGTCATTACTAGTTATTCCTATGTCATCTTTAGAGGAAGATGTGTTATGAGAGGTGATTAGAGCGATTGATTTCTTTTTGTCATTGTTAAATTTGAGTTTAAAGGTTTGAAGGGATCCCTCTAAATCTTCAATTTTCATTTTTTCTGAATCCTTGTGTTCTTCTATAGAAGTTACCTTAGGATGGAATCTTTCTGGAAGTGATCTCAAGATTTTACTACAAATTTTACCTTCCGGAAGAGTTTCCCCAAGAGCACACATTTCATTTACAATTTTCATGAGCTTAGTATGGAAGTCAGTAAACATTTCATTTTCTTCCATGCGAATGTTTTCGAACTGACTCGTGAGCATTTGAAGTTTAGATCTTTTGACAACTGAGTTACCCTCATAAGTTACTTCAAGGATTCTCCATGCCTGTTTTGCATTAGTGGTTGTCATGATCTTTTTAAACTCTTCTTGATTCATGGCACACACTATAGCATTGTAAGCTCTAGTATTATTTTGTCTAAGAAGTAGCTGAGTAGGAGACCATCTAGCTGGATCTAATGGTCTAGTGGTTGTGACACCATTTATAGTCACATCTTCAGTGGGTTCCGTCCAACCTTTCTCTATAGCCTCCTAAACAGCCCAGTCCATGGATTTTAAAAATGCTGTCATCCGGGCTTTCCAGAAGGCATAATTTGTTCCATCAAAAAAAGGTGGACGGGTGATAGAGCTTCCTGTAGGATTCATGGTGAATCTAGCAAAAGATGGATCTACTTCAGGTTATTATACCCTTAAGAAGTAACCTTCTCTGATACCAATTGAAAGTGCAATAACTAGATCTCACCAAGTCCTAGAGGGGGGGGTGAATAGGACTATTAAAAATTTCTTTTCAAGAATTAGGTTTTATTAGTGGGCAATCTGAACGATTAATTAAAATTGAGAGTCCCCAAGAAGATTAAGAGAGATATTTAGAGTTGTGAGTGCTTACAGTGTGTAGAAATGCAACTAGAGTAACAAAGATGTAGCTTAGAAATGATGATCAACTCAAGTGACAAGAATACAAGGCAACATCCACACACAACAAGCAATAAACACAGTAATTTATAGTGGTTCGGTCCTAGACCTACATCCAATCTCAAGAGCAATCTCTCTTGGTTCCACTAAATAAGAGGTACTTACATAACATACACCTCTTGCAACAGTTTTTGATTCAGTGGTTTGTCTTCCACCAACTGAGGTTTTTGATTAGGTGGTTGATCCTTGATCTAGTCCACCAACTACAACAATTTTTGATGTGGTGGTCTGTCTTCCACCAAATACAGCAATGAGAATTGAAATATTACATAACATCTAAACAAGGAATTGTATACCTTGGTTTTGAGTGGTGCTTCTGATGCTTGAAAGACTACCTCCAAGCTTTGGCCTCTTGTTCTTGCTCCTTGGTGATGAAGATCTTTAGATGAGTGCTCAGCAAAGGGAAGAGGTTTTAAGAGGGTTTGGAAGGCTAAGGTATTCTCTCAAATTTAATGGAGCCTTTCCTAAATCACCAACTACTCTTCTTAAAACAATAATGGAACTTTTTGGTATTGCAGAGTAGGTGGTTGTGGGAACTTTGAAGATGATTTTAATGGAGGTGCAAAGGTTCAGCTATACTAGTGATTTTCACAGTAATAAATTCAGTGGTTGGAGCAAGGGAGAGGTCCTCTTTAAATACAGATAAGCTCCAACGGATAGATCTATGGCTAAGAACAGAATGGTCTACGGCTTAGCCGTAAGCTCTAACAACATCCAACGGCTAGTTTGACCAGATTCAACAAAAGTTCCTTCTTACGGTTAAGCTTACGGCTTAGCCGTAAATCCTTATACGACTTAGCCGTGAGCACCTTTCGGCCTAGCCATGGGTCAGCCGTAAGCTGAAATTTCCCAAAAACTGCTCTCTGGAGAGTGGCCCGTAATCTTTACGGCTTAGCCGTGAATCACCCTACGGCTTAGCCGTGAAGGCCTTTCGGCTTGGCCGCAAAGACAACCGTAGGCATTATATGGCCAAATGCACTCTCTGGATTGTGGCCCGTAGATTTTACGGCTTAGCCGTGAAACACACTACGGCTTAGCCGTAACATTTTTGGGTGCAGCCGTAGGGTCAGCCGTAGAACAAAATGATTCAAAATATACTTTCTGGAGAGTGAGCCGTAGGATCTACGGCTTAGCCGTGGTCCAAGCCGTAGAACAAAAACTGGGTGTTTGAAAACCCTAATTCCCTATTTTATTTCTACGGACACTAGGGGTCACAGTTACCTTATCCCTTGGCACTCACAAAGGATCTTCTTGAATGATCTTGAACTTCTTTGAACTTGCTTAGTCTTCATTGATAGGTCTTTCTTGGATGGTCTTGAACTTCCTTGAACTTGCTTGAACTTCTTTGAACTTGGCTTGATCTTCAATGAACTTCAGAGGTGAACTAGGTCTTTCTAGAACTGAACTACACTTTGGTCACATAATTGACAACACACTCTTACAATGACACTAACACCCTCTAACTTAGAAAGAAGGATGGAGGTTCGGCAAGAGACGTCTACTCTCCATCATTGTGGCACCATCCTCACCAGCTTCACCCCAGCGTCAATCACATGGCGCTAAAGATAGAAAAAAAAACTAAGCGGTTGATTATCAATGATTTGACCGATCTCTTTCATTTTAAAGATTTGCTCTAACAAAAAAAAGGAGCAGAAAAAGAAGAATAAAAGAGGTGCTGTCGACATTCTTTCATTTCCCACTTCTGATCCCATAGATTGGGAATAAGTTGCTAGTACTTCCAAGCCACTGGTTGCCAAGTTCAAAGATCAAACCTTAGCAACGCGATTGGCTAGTCAAATAAGGAAAAAAGCTTTAGCTCATTATAGGGATCAAACCCAGAGAAGCAGTCACGGGGCACAATCACTAAAAATGGGTGATTAAAGAAGATAAGCTGGACCTAACCTCATCATGTATGGTTGAACCAGGCTTAACTCGAAGAGTCACTCGAAGTATGGCTCGAACTCAATTACAGGAGTCTAACTCAATTACAGGAGTCTAACTCCAACTCCTATTCAGGCAGAACTTTTGAAGGGCTTGTCGAAACAGACTCCGATGAGGATTTAATCACTATCTTGGACATAAGAGATAATAAATCCACTCTTCCTACATGAGCATCCTCCTATCCCCGTCAGTATACTATATTTATGGCTGAAGGGATTGGAACTAGTAAAAATGGAAATGAGGATGCTAGTGGAAGTAAAGAAGCCGGTGAAGAATATGCTGGTGAAAACCAAGAAGACGACGTCAGTGATGTTGTGAAGTAGCAAGGAGCTAAAATTGATCACCTGACTGCCCAATTGAAAATCTTGGCAGATAAGTTAGGTGGTCTAGCTGAAGCTCCAGTCAATCCTTTCTTTGCTGATAGGAAGGAGTAGGCAATGATTAAGAGGATTGCCACCAAAATTGACCTGCTCGCAACTCAAATCAAGTTTCTAACGGACAAGGTGATAGCTACAGGCTCAGCCAGTGGTAATCATTCCTTAATCTTTGGTCTTCCTATAGATCCTGAAAGCATGTGACCTTCAAAGAAGTTGAAGAAATACTAACAAAATTAAAAGTGGAGACCAAGATGAAGAAGAAGGGTATTACACCCAAGTATCCTCTGGAATTTGATCTGGTTCCATTTCCACCAGATTATAAACTTTCGACTTTTTAGCCTTACCTGGGAAAGGGGTCAGCTTACCAACACATTGTGCATTTCAAATCACTCCTTGGAAGCCTGCCAGAGTTGGATACACTGAAAATAAGGTTGTTCGTTGGCACATTGAAAGGAGTTGCCTTTGATTAGTATAAGTAGTTACCAAAACTTTCCTTTACGACATGGCTAATCACAGAAAAGAAGTTTTTACTTTATTTCCACGAGGAAGATCAGACAGTCACCTTCACCATGCTTAGCAATATGAAGTAGGGAGATAATGAAACTGCATAAGCCTTTATCAATAAATGGAGAGTGTTGTCTTACAAATTCTTAGAACAACTATCTCAAAGGGCTACTATTGAAATGTATAAAACCAACTTATAACTGGAGATTATGGTTATCATACATAGTCATAAGACTAAATCCCTAGCTTGATTGGTTGAGGTAGCTATTGACGTAGAGCTGACTTTTAAGGAAATCAGTCAGAAGAAGGCAAGTTCCTGAAAAGCGGAGTCGTCTTCATCTTCCATTCCCAAATTGACTGCTCCGAAACTAAAAAAGAAACATGAGTTATTCAATGTTCAAACCTCCAAACCACCTCCTTAAAAGCCTCATAATGTTAAAACTAATTACGCCAAGAAGGAGGAATATAAAAAGAGAAAGAAAACTAAATAACCTTTTGATGGGGATATTGAAATAATCTTTCAATCATTGATGGAAAATAATAAACTTGAGCTTTCTCCAATGAAGAAACTAGAGCAAGTGGGTCGCGTCAATAACCTAAATTATAATGCATACAATCAGATGGTACCTTATCTTTTCAAAGGCTGCTTCATTTTGAAGGAGAACGTTAATGAGATGTGGAAGAATGGAGTGATAATATTCGATTAGAATATATGATGCTGCTCGAGTCAATATGATTTCTTTTAAATAGTTTGCGCCCGTAGCAGTGTCCGCTCCATTAAAACCACTGACCATTGAATTATGGGTCATCAGTGTAATACATGATGAACAGGGATTGATATCGATCAAAACCTCTTCAAGGGAGGAAATGTGGGTTCACCCAGACCTAGTAAATGATGAAGGCTGGGAGAAGGTGATAACCAAACCCACACCTGCAAAAAAAAAGGAAAGTTAAAGGGCAACTCAAAAACCTTCAGAAAGCTGCATAGAATTGCTTGGCTAAACAAGAGAAACAAGAAAAGCAAGCTAAGTAGAGGAAGGATAAATGTGGTTGAAGTTTCGGTTTAAAAAGACCCTCCAAAACTGGCCAGAGGTCACTTTACTTTGGTTGACTTCATCATTTCAATTCCAAAGGATGAGGAAGAACCATCGATATCCAGTTGTAACTGGATATCATGAGATGGCATGCCTCCTAACTCAGATGATGGGGAAGATTGGTTAAATTATTTTGATCTCGAGGATGATCAATGGATTGATGACTACTTTGCTGATGAATATCCTTCAGGCAAAGATGAAAGTTTTGAACAAACTTTTGATCCTAAGATCGGTACACTTAATATCAAGCTTGGTCTCAATATGTTGTCGGTGGTCCTTTATGACATACACAAACCGAGTACAAGTGGCTAATCAAATGACCCTCCTCCTTTTCCATTACCTCTAGAAATTCATCCAAACCCCTTGCCACTGGTTGGACATGATAAAGCGCAGTAACAACAGACATCGCCTTCTTGTCCGCATGAGGTAATCCCTCTGCCAGATGTTCCTCCTGGACCAATCATGGAGTCGACCCCCCTGAATGTAGATTCTAAACCAAGCACTCAGCTAGTTGTGCCTGACACAACTAATGAGCTTGGGTTGCCAGAGGAACACAATAACCTCAGCATTGGCAATCCTACTGCACCTCAAGAAGCATTCCAAGTTCAAGATCAGGATAACATCTCTAACTCTGAAAAAGAGATGCCATTGGCTCCTCCTTAGGTGATTTTGAGTACTACTAATGATGAATCCTAGCATCTCAAGCCATTTCTAACAATGCAAATCAAGAAGTAGGTTTAGAAAAAGTTAGTCAACTTTTTGTTGAACTTAAAGAAGTTAATGCAATAGAAAAGATACTCGTCTAGAAATTGACTGAAGTAATATAATCAACGACAGCACTCGTTCTAGTCGTAACTATGGGGTCAACTATGATAGACCCTCTTCTTCTTCTTATGTAAACCATTCAGGGGACAACACCAATGTAAATATAGCTTCTTCAAATGCAAATACTAATACAAGGCCACTAGAGCCTTTCACGTATGATGTTATTGAACACCTCAAACACATACATGCACGACTCACATTTTGATCTTTTGCAAATGTCTGAAGAGACTCGTAACAACTTCATACGAGCTCTATAGCCTTTAAATACAAACAATCCAGCTCATGTAGCACAAGTTCATCAGATAAAGAAGAAGATTTTGAAAACAAAATCCAAAAAGCCTCAAAAGTAGTGCATGGAATGTCTTTCAATTCATAATGCTTTTAAAGCCACTATTTCTTTTGCCAAAGATGATCTTGTTAGTTTTTGTGGACTCAATCCATCAGTTGATATAATAAATTGATTAATTTCTTTATTTATCAATTAAAATCATGCTTTACTTTCATGAGATGAATGTTATTTTACTACTTCATGCACATGACCAATACGTATGACGTAATGGTTCATGAGTTGAACCAGATCCCATTAGTATATTAGATGTGATATATGTGCATGGATGAGATCCACACACGGGAGATATATGTCACAAATCTTATACTTAAAATAGCTTCACAACCAGTAATGAGATTGGGCATCTCATTTGATAAGGTTGCAGCACTTTGATCACTATGAGATAGTGTGATTTGTCTCGATCATCAGAATGTAAGATTCTGGATCACGGTGCTGGTACATTGGATGTATCGAAGGACCATGAGATGCACCTTATGGAATTCCATCTCAATAATAAGGTATGCTCTCATAATTCCCTAGCAATAGGCTCTCAATCCTGAGACATTGACGAACTCAAGTTTCTATCTATTCATTTGCTTTGAGTCACCAATGACTGAGGTCGGCTATAGGTTAACACCTCGGTGTCTTGGGTATGTGGTAGTAGAACTGTGGGAACGTTGAATGATCAAGATGGAATCTATCTCTATTATCCCCTTGTGCCAATTAATGGATTTGTCATTAGTAAGTGCGCACCCATCTCAATTAAGAGTTAATTTGATGGTACTAATGATTACTGTGATTAATTGGGGCTCAAGGATAATAAGATGTGGAACTTAGATTAGAAGAGACGGATTTATTCCAATTGATCCATGGATATTGATAGAGGGGCCTACTTGTGGTAATTGGGAAGTTTAGGGTCTTCATTGTAATTTATTCCTAAGACTGGAGTACAATTGCATTTATATAGTGGTGTTATTTGCAATTAACTGTGGGCCCGGATTGCACATGAGATGTGGGGTCGCGGTGTTCCAGTTGGAGCCAGCTTTCTAAGGAATCCTTAGTGGTCCCCACGCTAGCCCAAGATATTGGAAAACACTAATCCGACTTGGACCCTAGAAATAAGAGTTTGGAAAGGAGAAAGCTGCTAATTGCTTTGGAAGTAAGACTTCTATTTCAATTAGACAAGGGAGAGATTTGAAAGTCTATAAAATCTCTTGGACGTCCAATATGACTCCCCTTTTACGCCCAAAACCCTTTCGTGCAAGAGTTGCACGAGTTACTCTCTCCGTCTCTCTTCTAGTTCCTTGGAGTTTCGAGTTGGGATTTCTCCTGAAGATTCCACCATTCTTCTTGAGAGAAGAAATCCAATTCGGGTCATAGCGTGGAAGGCTAAGAGGTGTTGAAGAAATCCATTAGAGCACTGTGGATCTCCAAAGGTATGATCTACTTCTTGCATGTTGTAGATTATTATGGATGTTTAGTGCTGGTAGAATATTTACTATACATGGTCACGAGATTGAGGGTTATGCATCCTGGATTGGGTTTTGGTTTTATGGATAGTTGATCCCTGTGTCAAGTGGGTCAAAAGTTTTAAAAATCTATCCACGAGACCCACCTACTTCCAACAATTGGTATCAGAGCCATACCTCATCTCTAATCATGTTAGATCAGTAATCTTGTTCTAATCTTTGCATGAGATGTGAAGTGGATAGAGCAAGGGTTATGATAGGATCAGTGTTGATTGGGTTTACTTGCTTTTGTAGTAGATACATGTTTGGAAAGTCACAAAAGGTTTTAATCATGATAGGAGGATGATAAGATGCCATTAGAAGCATATTGAGATCATTAGAGGTGACTAGGGACAGCAGGAGCTGAATCTGAAAAGGAATCCAAATTTCTGGGTTCGTCAGGTCGGTTAGTCAAACGGACCACTATGGCTGTAGAGGTCTGTTGGCTAACTGTAGGGACCAGATTGTCTGTTGGTGCTGCCCCCGGACCCCCACTGCGTAGGGGATCTTGTATCGTGGTGGCAAAAAAATTTGGCATCTTGTTTTTCCATTGTGGTTTGGCAACCTGGTTTTGTGAGATGCTTTGTTGTATGAGATACTAACTTGCAGGTCATAATGTCCTCTCCATATGGCCCACATGTTTTTCTTTCCTTTTTTAATTATTGGTTTATTTGTGGCTAAGTGTAAAGGGCATCATGGTTTCCTTGGTTTCCCGTGAAAGGGCAAGGCATGGTGAGTTTCCCTATAGCCCTTTTATTTCCATGTTTACACTTCAGTGTAAGTCTCATTATAGAGACATAGGAATTTATGTATTTTTAAAATTTGTAAATTCTGGAGATGTCCGAAACAAAGAAGGAAAGAGAAGCTGGACTCCTAATCAAAGAGTTTGAAGATTACCAAAAGGTGTTTTGGAAATGCCCAAAGAGTTTGAGGAATCCCAAAGTTTTGGAAAGTCTAGAAGTCCAAGAAGTCTTTTCCGCTTGGGCCATGTGGAGGAGAGGACTAGTCTTTTATTATAGCACTTTCTATTTATGGATGAATGCTTATTTTAAAGTATTTCCATATCTGATCCAAACATAGCAAATTCCAAAATTGGTCAAATCAAATTAATTTTTGGAAAGAATTCTAACTAGAGTTGGTGGGCCCATGAGATGGATCTATTGGTAACACTAATTTTAGAAACTGGACTTTCTTTAAAATAACTTGACTTGGAACCAATCATTGGTCTTATCATGAGATGAATATATACCTATATTTGATGGACCCATACACCTATAAGGAAATCCTCAACTCTAAAATATTAAGTGGGAGCGGGGCATTTCTATATATATATAAAAATCCCCATGGTTTTCCACCATAGGTCCATTGTAAGGAAAGTATTAGCCTCGCGCCATTTTGAGAATGGCCATTCCCCACGGAGGGCTTGTATTTATCTGGATACTGGATATGGATCTCCTATGGATAGTGTTGATGAGACGGGGTGGGAGCCCACTCCCCAAGGAGGAGCTGCTCACAACGGTTGTCATGCAATGCTAGTTGGTGGGTCACACTTAACTAAAATAATGATGTAGTATCCCCAAGGATTTGCCTCATGTATTTTAGAAACCGAAGCTAATCGGGAGTCATACATTATTTGGTATGAGATACCTAGATTATAATGAATGAAGGGGATCATGGATAGTTAGTCTTAATCCAAATTTTGACCAACTTTGATCCGCACCAATCTAGGAGGTATTTGAACTCCCCAAGGAGGCATACCCCGCAGGATTGGGATTCCGATGTATTCTGAATTTTGTGGTTATAAGGATTTCCACATAAATTTGGTAGAATACTAAACCCTAATGTCATTTAAATTTATTAATTGAATGTATGGTTATGTGTTACAGTATTACAAACATGAATTCGAATACTTTCAATCCACTTGCGACCATCCTCAACCAGAATAAGTTGGTGGGATCCAACTATGTAGACTGGAAACGGAATCTGGATATTGTCCTGACAGCTTCAGGATATAAATATGTCCTTACCAAAAACCCCCTTGAAGAGCCTGGCCCAGATGCATCAGAAGCAGAAAAGGACCTTAACACCAAATGGGCCAAAGACGATGAGATGGGCCGATGTTACATTCTGGCATCCATGTCTAGTGTGCTGCAACATCAACATCAATCTTATAAGACTGCATATGATATGATATCGAATTTAAAGGAGATGTTTGCAGAACAAGGCAGACCTGCTAGGCAGGCAGCCATGAGGGTGCTCATTAGCACCAAGATGGCTGAAGGTACATCAGTACAGGAACACATGTTGAAGATGATGGACTCATTAAATGAGTTAGATGTACTGGGAGCTGCGATTGATGCAGAATCGCAGATTGACATAATCCTTGAGTCACTACCAGAGTCATTCAACAATTTTAAGGTCAATTATAATATGAATAAAATGAATCTGACTCTGGCTGAGCTATCTAGTCAGCTGGGAGCAACTGAAGGGATTATGAAGAAAAAACCAACTGCCTTAATGACAGAAAAGTCAGATGCCAAGTCCAAGCCGAAAGGCAAAGGGCAGAAAGGCAAAAAGAAATCAGTTCCAAAAGGTCCTAAGGTGGAGAATGGTCCAACTGGTGGCGTGGCTAAAGCTAAGGGTTCAGGGACAAAAGGAAAGTGTTTCCATTGTGGTAAGACAGGACATTGGAAGAGGAATTGTCCAGAATATCTGTCTAAGAAAAAGACCCCAGGTATGATTGAGTCACTTATATCTAAAGTTAGTTTTGCAACTGGTACTTCAGAATCCTGGTGTGTGGATTCCGGGGCAACTAATCACATATGTAATACGTTGCAGGGGTTCAGAGAAACCAGGAGGCTAAGTGATGGAGAAATCATTGTCAACCTAGGATCTGACGCTAAGGCGGAGGCTGTTTCAGTTGGAGTCATTACTTTATGTTTTTCAAATAATAAATTGGTTTTGTCAGAAACATTATATGTACCGTCTTTAAGGCGGAATTTAATTTCAGTTTCTAGTTTGGTGAATAAAGGTTATTCTATTACTTTTGGTACTGAAGTTGTCATAAAGAGGAATGGTACTTTCATATGTTCTGGCAAGGTAACCAATGGACTTTATTTGTTAACTCCCACGATGTATGAGATACATGATATTGAAACAATTAATAGACCATCATTAAAGAGAAAGTCACCTTCATCTAATCCAACAAAACTTTGGCACCTAAGGCTAGGTCATATAAACCTTAACAGGATTGAGAGGCTAGTGAAAGATGGTATCTTACCTTCATTGGTGGTAGAACCAATGCCTGTCTGTGAGTCCTGTTTAGAAGGTAAAATGACTAAAAGACCCTTTTCAGCTAAGGGTAATAGGGCCAAAGATTTATTGGAATTAGTGCATACTGATGTCTGCGGACCCATTAATGTCAGGGCCAGAGGAGGATATGAGTACTTCATCACTTTCACAGATGATTACTCAAGATATGGTTACATATACCTTATGCACCGCAAGTCCGAAGCTTTTGAAAAGTTCAAAGACTTTCAAGTGGAAGTGGAAAAGCAATTAGGTAAGAGTATCAAGATTCTTCGATCAGATCGAGGAGGGGAACATCTCTCTGCTGATTTTATGGGTTACTTATCAGAAAATGGGATTCTATCCCAATTGTTTGCTCCTGGTATGCCTCAACAAAATGGAGTAGCAGAAAGAAGGAACCGGACTCTTTTAGATATGATTAGGTCTATGCTAAGTTTCTCGAGATTACCTATATCCTTTTGGGGATACGCTTTGGATACTGCAATGTACATACTAAACCTCGTACCATCTAAGTCTATAACTATGACTCCCCAGGAATTGTGGTCTGGGCGAAAGCCTAGTCTACAACATTTACACATTTGCGGTTGTCCAGCACACGTGCTCAAGGTTAAGACGGATAAGTTGGAAACGAAGTCGGAAGTATGCACATTTGTAGGATATCCTAAAGGAACTAAAGGTTGGTTATTCTATAATCCCAGAGAGCAGAAAGTGCTAGTCAGCACCAATGCGGTTTTTCTGGAGGAAGATTATATGATGGACTGGAAATTTTTAGAAAATGTGATCTTGGAAGAGAATCAAGAGCAATCAATTCCAAATCCAAGTATGATCGGACTTGAGGAAGAACCGCCCTTACCAGACCCAGTAGTTACACCAGTACCTCGTCGTAGTGGGAGGATTGTCAGACCCCCTGACAAGTTCTCATTCTTGGGAGAGTCTTATGAAGCAATCCCAAAAAAGCCGGAACAAGATCCCTCTAACTATGATGAAGCAATCAATGACTTAGACTCGGGACGCTGGCAAGATGCTATGAAATCTGAGATGGAGTCTATGTACTCAAATCAGGTCTGGACACTTTGTGGACTTGCCTGCCAATATTAAACCTATTGGGTGCAAGTGGGTCTACAAGAGAAAAAGAGGACCAGATGGAAGAGTGGAGACCTATAAGGCTAGGCTTGTTGCGAAAGGATATACTCAGAAAGAGGGGATCGATTATGAGGAAACCTTCTCGCCAGTAGCCATGCTCAAATCCATCCGGATACTCTTATACATTGCGGCTCATCTCGATTACGAGATTTGGCAAATGGATGTCAAGACGGCGTTTCTCAATGGCCATCTTGAGGAAGACATCTATATGGTGCAGCCAGACGGTTTTGTAGCTAAAAGCCAGGAGCAAAAAGTTTGCAAGCTGCAGAAGTCTATTTGTGGACTGAAGCAGGCATCCCGAAGCTGGAATATCCGTTTTAACCAGGCAATCAAGTCATTTGGTTTTTGTCAAAATCCGGATGAGTCATGTGTGTACATGAAAAGTGAAGGTGACAGGGTAGTTTTTCTGGTTTTATATGTCGATGACATCCTTCTCCTCGGGAAAGATATAGGAATGTTGTCAACAGTAAAAGTTTGGTTAGCCAAGACTTTTGATATGAAGGACTTGGGAGAAGCTAGCTACATCCTAGGGATCAAACTCTATCGAGACCGGAAAAATAGGATGATTGGCTTATCCCAAGCTGCATACATAGATAAGGTGCTAGTACGGTTTGCAATGCAAGACTCCAAGAAGGGTATCACACCTTTCAGGCATGGAGTGCACCTTTCCAAGGATCAGTGTCCTAAGACACCCGAGGAAAAGGAGCAGATGAGGTCGATACCATACGCTTCGGCTGTTGGTAGCCTCATGTATGCTATGTTATGTACTAGACCAGATATCTGTTATGTAGTGGGCCTAGTCAGCAGATATCAATCTAATCCAGGACCTGAACATTGGACTGCTGTAAAATGTATTCTCAAATACTTGAGAAGGACTACAGATTACATGTTGATTTATAGCAATGATGAGTTGATTCCAGTCGGATACGCAGATTCTGACTTTATGTCAGATAAGGATTCGAGGAAATCCACCTCTGGTTATGTATTTATGCTTGGAGGCGGAGCTATCAGCTGGAGGAGTATAAAACAAGAATGTACCGCTGATTCAACCTCGGAGACTGAATATGTAGCAGCTTGTGAAGCAGCTAAGGAAGCAGTATGGCTTAAAAGATTCCTTTCGGAACTTGGGGTGGTACCTTTGGCACGACAGCCACTCACAGTTCATTGTGACAGCAACGGGGCAGTCGCTCAGTCAAAGGAACCCAGAAGCCATAAAAGCCAAAAGCATGTACAGAGGAAGTATCACTTAGTCAGAGAGATTGTGCAGAGAGGTGATATTGCTATTACCAAGATAGCCTCTGCAGACAATTTGGCAGATCCCTTTACTAAGCCTTTGACTACCAAAGTCTTTGAGCAACACGTAGAAGGGATGGGCATGAGATGTAACCCTGACTGGCATTGAGCCCAAGTGGGAGATTGTTAGTTTTTGTGGACTCAATCCATCAGTTGATGTAATAAATTGATTAATTTCTTTATTTACCAATTAAAATCATGCTTTACTTTCATGAGATGAATGTTATTTTACTACTTCATGCACATGACCAATACGTATGACATAATGGTTCATGAGTTGAACGAGATCCCATTAGTATATTAGATGTGATATATGTGCATGGATGAGATCCACACGTGGGAGATATATGTCACAAATCTTATACTTAAAATAGCTTCACAACCAGTAATGAGATTGGGCATCTCATTTGATAAGGTTGCAGCACTTTGATCACTATGAGATAGTGTGATTTGTCTCGATCATCAGAATGTAAGATTCTGGATCACGGTGCTGGTACATTGGATGTATCGAAGGACCATGAGATGCACCTTATGGAATTCCATCTCAATAATAAGGTATGCTCTCATAATTCCCTAGCAATAGGCTCTCAATCCTGAGACATTGACGAACTCAAGTTTCTATCTATTCATTTGCTTTGAGTCACCAATGACTGAGGTCGGCTATAGGTTAACACCTCGGTGTCTTGGGTATGTGGTAGTAGAACTGTGGGAACGTTGAATGATCAAGATGGAATCTATCTCTATTATCCCCTTGTGCCAATTAATGGATTTGTCATTAGTAAGTGCGCACCCATCTCAATTAAGAGTTAATTTGATGGTACTAATGATTACTGTGATTAATTGGGGCTCAAGGATAATAAGATGTGGAACTTAGATTAGAAGAGACGGATTTATTCCAATTGATCCATGGATATTGATAGAGGGGCCTACTTGTGGTAATTGGGAAGTTTAGGGTCTTCATTGTAATTTATTCCTAAGACTGGAGTACAATTGCATTTATATAGTGGTGTTATTTGCAATTAACTGTGGGCCCGGATTGCACATGAGATGTGGGGTCGCGGTGTTCCAGTTGGAGCCAGCTTTTTAAGGAATCCCTAGTGGTCCCTACGCTAGCCCAAGATATTGGAAAACATTAATTCGACTTGGACCCTAGAAATAAGAGTTTGGAAAGGAGAAAGCTGCTAATTGCTTTGGAAGTAAGACTTCTATTTCAATTAGACAAGGGAGAGATTTGAAAGTCTATAAAATCTCTTGGACGTCCAATATGACTCCCCTTTTATGCCCAAAACCCTTTCGTGCAAGAGTTGCACGAGTTACTCTCTCCGTCTCTCTTCTAGTTCCTTGGAGTTTCGAGTTGGGATTTCTCCTAAAGATTCCACCATTCTTCTTGAGAGAAGAAATCCAATTCGGGTCATAGCGTGGAAGGCTAAGAGGTGTTGAAGAAATCCATTAGAGCACTGCGGATCTCCAAAGATATGATCTACTTCTTGCATGTTGTAGATTATTATGGATGTTTAGTGCTGGTAGAATATTTACTGTACATGGTCACGAGATTGAGGGTTATGCATCCTGGATTGGGTTTTGGTTTTATGGATAGTTGATCCCTGTGTCAAGTGGGTCAAAAGTTTTGAAAATCTATCCACGAGACCCACCTACTTCCAACAGATCTTCTCTTAGGTGATATGAAGCACACAAGGCTACTTTATTTTATGTCCTATATAAAAAGCATACCCATCTCAAGAGTTTAAGTCGACCCAAGATCAGTTCTAAACCTCATACAATTATAGCTCTATAGGAATTTAGTATCTCAGTGAGCAAGCTATCTGCTACAAAGACCTTCATTTAAGGCTATGATGGGGAAGTCCAAGACTCGATTGGTAAGACTCGGATTCAATTTCAATTTGGAGATTTAACCTCAGAAGGTACTCTGCATGTGGTTAAGACTCGTGCTTGCTATAACATCCTCTTGGGAAGGTGATGGTTTCATGATTATTATATAGTACCGTCTACTCTCCATCAATATCTCAAATATATTGATGATGAAGGTAAAGTACATCGAGTCTTTGTGGATGAAAAGCTATTCAAAGGGAAGGAGGTCTACTTCACTGATGCAGAATGTATCAGAAAAGGCATATAAAGTCTAAGCCAGATAAAAAAGCTCTCTAGTGGATGATAATCCCACAGAACCTTTCACTATTTTAGCAGAAGGGAAAACCTATCCAAGTTTTGAAAAAAGATCTGATCCTATTAGAAGGTTGCAGTCCACGAAAAAGTCTGCTGTCAAATTTGTGGATACCAAAGCTCTTTTAGTGATCAAGGTAAAATCTAAAATCAAAGAATCAAATTAACCTCTGGTCATATCCACAAAGCCATCAAGGACAAAGCAAGTAGGTATTGTCATCCACACGAGCAAGGCACATAGCCCAGATATGTATGTAGCACGTGTTCAGAATGGCGAGTCACCTGCTCCAAGACATTAAAAACTCTCATATCTGACAAATGTAATTTCCTTGGTCAAAAACTCAGATTTTGATCAAGACAACAATGATGTACCTCCTCCTACTAGGGGAATGTTACCTATGAGTCCTAGTTCTCCTATCACTTTTACTCAGCTTGTGTTCACATCATAACAAAGAAGTGAACTATCCTATAGATATATTGATAGATGGCTCTATTTAGCTGAAAGATGTGAGAATCCCCCACACTACTCCACATGGATTCATCTATGCTGGATAGGTTTCCCGTCAGCCCTCCGTAACTTGACTATGGTAGTGGAGTTTCAAACCTTTGTTGAGATGTCTCAAATTGTTTCGTCTTTTGAAGTGGCACTTTATCGTCTGCATGGGAGGTCTAAACGGATGCACCTGGTGCATGTCGTTTTAGTAATCATAGACTCATATTCTGAATCGGATTTTGAAGACACTGAAAAGATGGATACTCGTGTGGATGATTGGGATCCAAGAAAATCTCCCTCTCCAAGAACTTTATAGTAGATTGGGATCCTCTGCTTTAACCATGTCCCACTCCATCCCGTATTTATGATTTTGAATGTTCTTGCTTCTTAGTGCCTCCATCCAAGCAATACAAGCATCCAATCATTTCCCATCGAGCCGAAGATGCCCTTATTTCATATCCTATCGATAAGATCACTAACGATGGGAAAATACAGCTTGACATCTATAATCCCGTGGTCCGCAATATGGTGAAGAACATGGGGCACAATCTCAAAAAGCCCACAGGCCTTGGATCGAGTGCAAATGGGGTTCAGATTCCTTTAGACATCTTCACTCCATGCATGAAGAAAGATCTTTAAAAGGGATACAGGATCGAACAGTTGCATTATTGTATAAGATACGTTCCTTACAGCAATGTTCCTAAATTAAATCAAAATTTCAAAGCAAGATCTATAGTTTTCACCAAAGGATATGACTCAGATGACTCTTATGAAACTGTTGCCTTCCAAGATCCTGCTGATTGGGCCACTTTTTAGCATCCTGAGAGGGCAAGTTATGATGATGACACCATATCACAAATCATTGAATATTGGCCGCCTGAACTTAATGAAGGATTGCATCCATCTCAACACATTCGTTGGGAATGTTTTGCCCTTGATGTAAAAGCTAAAGAACCTAAAACATCAAATCCATGAAAAAGGATCAAGCCACGGCTTAGATCCCCAAATGAAACTCCAGAAGGTTTTGCAGAGTTGGAAACTTCCGAAAATACTATGGAAGTGCCTCCTCCTGAGCCTCCAACTGAGGACCAAGTGCAAAAAATAAACTTGGGAACTCCAAGAAATCCCCGTCCTACTTTTTTAAAATTTCAAATCAAAGGAAAGGGGCTTAATTTGTATGTGAGCTTCTTACAAGAGTTCATGGATTGCTTTACATTTACTTATGCAGAAATGACGGGTCTAGATCTAAAGATTTCCATGCACAAATTGAACATAACAGATGATGCTAAACCTGTAAAGCAAAACCAAAGGAGGACAAAACCTGAAATCATGGATAAAATATAAAAAAAAATTATAGAAGCTCAGAGATGTTCACTTCATTCGCGAAGAACAATACCCTGATTGGTTGGCCAATCTGGTGCCAGTTACTAAAAAGAATGGAAAAATTAGAGTAAGCATCGACTTCATAGATTTGAACAAAGTCTATCCTAAGGACGACTTTCCATTGCCCATACCAGAAATCATGATTGACAATACTTTCGAATATTAAAGGATGTCATTCATGGATAGTTCTCGGAATACAATCAAATCAAAATGTTCGAGGACAAGAAACAGACCTCCTTCAAAAATCTCTTTGCTATATATTGTTATATTGTCATGCCTTTTGGTCTAAAAAATGCCAGAGCCACATACCAAAAGGCGATGATAAAAATTTTTAAAGACATACAACATAAGTCTATCGAATGCTATGTGGACGACTTGGCAGTCAAGAGCAAGTAGAAACTGAAGGGATTGCAAGGCAGACTTGCCTACATTCGCCGGTTCATTTTAAACTTGGTTGGCAAATGTAGACCGTTCTCCAGATTGATAAAGAAAGGAGTAGACTTGGTATGGGATAAAACTTATGAAGATGCATTTTAAGATATCAAACCATACCTCACAAATCCACCGGTTCTTTCAGTTCTAATTCCAAGCAAACCTTTCATCCTTTATACTCGAGCTTTTGATCACTCTCTAGGGGCATTATTAGTTCAAAAGAATGACGAAGGTAAAGAAGTGGCTCTTTATTATTTGTCAAGGATGCTAGTTGGTGCTGAACACAATTATCATCCAGTAAAAAATGAATGTCTTGTGCTGATGTTCATGATACAAAAACTACGTTACTACATCCTCTCCAATGTGGTGTACTTAGTTTCTAACATCAACCCATTGAAGATACTGGTGACAAAAGTTGAAGCACTGAGTGATTGTCTGGCGAAATGGTCCATTCTTCTCTCTCAGTATGATATCAGATTTACCCTTGTAAAAGGACAGGCTCTTACTAATTTTTTGGCAGAACATTAGCCCTCGGAAAATTCTGAATTTATAGGCAATCTCCCTGATGAGCTAGTCTTCTTTGTTGAACAATTATGGAAACCAACCATTGATCCAAATTTACATTGGATCATGCATTTTGATGGAGCTTCCCGAACCAATGAGCTAGGGGAGCCAGTTTCAAGAGTTGAAATTATTTTCTGTAGTCCAAAAAGATTCTATGTTCCTCACACTTTCTTATTAATCAAACCATATTCAAACAATGTAGCAGAATACACCGCATTGATTATGGGTCTTGAGTTAGCCTTAAAAGCAGGCATCAATATGCTTGGAGTCTATAGAGACTCACAACTTGTGATCAAACAAATGAATCTCGAGTATGAAGTGAAGAAACCTAACTTGATTCCCTTTTTCAACAAAGCTTGTGAGCTCTAAGAGAGATTTAGTCTAATTGAGTTTTACCACATTCCGAGACATCAAAATGTCAAAGCAGATGTACTAGCAAGTTTGGCAACCTCAATGTTGATCCCTGAAAATGAAAAAATGGTGTTGGAAGTAGTCAAAAGAAGACTTTTTCCTCCACTCGACATCCATAAAGTAGTTGCAGATTGCTTTCATGTAATAAAAAATCGGATTTTATCTTTCCAAAATTCATTCAGAGATTGGAGAGATCCTTTTATTGATTACATTCTTCATGGAGTGCTCCTAGAGGATACTAAAGATAGAACTAGTATTAAAAAACAAGCTCTAAAATTTCACTTTGATTTGCCTTCAAGGACTCTTTATTGCAAATCATATGATGAAATTATTCTCCGTTGCTTATCACCAAAGGACGCGGAACAAGTCCTTAAAGAAGTTCATTCTAGCCTATGCGGTGCTCACCAGGCTAAACCAAAGCTTTATAATCAAACTCGAAGGTTAAGTTACTATTGGCCTACCATGGTGTCTGATGCCATTAATTTTACTAAAAGATGTAATGAATGCCAAGTTCATGGTGATTACATTCATCAACCTCCTGAATATCTACATCCTACATCCACTTCTTGGCCATTTGAGTCTTGGGGAATGGACATAGTCGGAAAAATTAATCCGCCATCAAAATGTGGTCATCAATTCATTTTGGCCGCGATGAATTACTTCTCCAAATGGGCAGAAGCAATGCTTTTTGCAGAAGTCAAAATAGATACAGTTTTTTGAAGACTCATACCATTGATCATTTTGAAGTGCCTAAATGTCTGTATCATGACAATGGTTCTCAGTTCAAAAACGACAAATTTTACAAATTCTGTGACAAGTACGGGATCCAATGCTGTCCTTCAACAGCATATAACCCTGCAATTAATAGACTTGTTAAAGCATTCAATAAGACCATTTGCAAAATCCTGAAAAAAATGGTCTCTGACAACAAGAAGAGTTGGAGTACTAAACTTCTTGAAGCATTATGGGCTTATAGAATCACAGTTCATGGTCCAACCAAATTAACACCATATTTCTTGGTTTATGGCTGTAAAGATGTAATACCCTTGGAAATTCAATGTTCTTCTTTTCGGGTAGCTGTGGTAAACAAATACACTGAAGAAAAAAAATGCCAAACTCAGACTCCAAGAGTTAGAAAGCCTTGATGAGAAAAGGCTTGCTGCTCGACAAAGTATCGAATTATATTAAGAGATCGTATGGTTGGATCATTTAACAAGAATGTCAAATACAAAGCTTATAAGAAAGGAGACTTTGTCCTTGCAATTAAAAGGCCCATGTTCTCTACACACTTGTCAAAAGGCAAGTTTGATTCTAAGTGGAAAGGACCTTTTGTTGTCAAAAAGGTCTACTCCAATGGTGCCTACGCACTTCTCACACTTAAAGGAGACAGATGCATGATGCCTATCAATAGAAAACTTTTTAAGAAATATTACACTTAGATGTCATTGGCATACCTAAACCATGTACAGTGTACATTTTCACTCCTAAAATCCTCTGGTTTCGAGCTTCACAACCTATGACTCCTAACCAAAATCCCTCAAACTCATATAAAATGACTTCGAAGATCAAGTCCTTCGACCCCTCTAGTCAAACTTTCGTTACTTGGATAATATCCCTTCAAGACCCCTTGTAACATTCTGTTATATAGATTAAGTCTTTTTGCATACACTATTTAGCAAAACTTAGCTATGTGGAATAAGTCTTTTTGTAGACCCCATCTAGCTAATTTTCAGTTGTATAGAACAAGTCTTTTTGCAGACCCTATATAACCAAAATCTAAATAACAACCAAAATCAAATCATTATCCTAAGGAATAAGTTAAGGATCATAGGGAAAGACTCACACATGGGCACCTGATAACATCCACTTTATTTAACCCCTTTCGACACCAAAAGGTTCAAGTCATGGACCTTGGAGAAAGACTCACACATGGGCAACAGATAATGTCTATCTATATGACTCCCTTATTTTTATTTGCGGATCTAAAACACAAATCAAACCCTCATACAAATCTGAGAAAATAAAACCAAACAAACTACTCATACAAACCACACTCAACATCCACAAAAGATCAAACCAAATACTCATGCCAATGACAAAGTGGAATAAAATGAAATTTCCATTGATATTCATTTGGAGTTTTACTACAAAAAATGAAGTTAGTGCATACATGGCCCCTGGGGCCAATCAAAATAAAAGAGAGAGAGAGAGAGAGAGAGAGAGAGAGAAAAGAAGTTAGATAAGACTGTAGTAGAGAGTTTTAGTCCAGGAACTTCTCCAGTTGTCCCTTCATATTCAGCATTCCTTCCATCAAGGCACATCCTTTGTAACATGCATAAGCGGGTATGGCGGTATTGATGTCAATCTCATCCAACTTGATACTTAATTCACTCTCTAAAGACTGAACCAAATCATCCAAGGCTGTGCACTTCGCCTCTGCATGCGCAAGAAGATCATCTTTATGCCAGTTGCCCTCTGAAACAGATTTATTCAAGTCTTCAATAGTATTCTTCACGAAAGATAATTGTTGCTGCAAGACAGTGATCTGTTGTTGTATATTTTGATGCTCAGTCGCACGCGTACTTGCTCTTGTGTTATCTTGGCCTACTCTACACTTACCACCCGTATTTCCTTCTCGGTGCTCTCAATCTCTACGGCCAGTTGCTTTATGCCTTAGAACTTCATCTTGAAAAGCTTTGGCAGGATCAACACTTCTGTCCAGATATCCTTTCTTCAGGTTTGTTGGAAAAGAGGACAAAAGCATCACGAAAGCCACTCAAAGCAGTTCTGGCACTAAAAGATATCAACATGTCAGCCAAGGCTTTAGCACCTTGAATCTTCTTAGAAGTAAGCTCTCCTTGGAAGACTGTGGCCAAAATGCTATGAATTGCCATCTTCATGGCAAAATTTATGGCAGATTGAGGCTTTGGAGTATCCCCAAACAAACTAGGTTCCTAAGGGGTGGAAGGATCCAACTCTCATTCTTGTGAATTTGATAGAGTCTGAGAGCCTGAGTGATCATCCCTTTCCTTCTCAACATTTATATCCTCACTTCTATGAATAGCTAATGCCTTTTTACGAACAGAAGGCGAGTCATGTGACCCTTGTGAAGATAAAGTAGTTGAAGGATCGTTATTTGTATACGATGTTACTATAATATACAATAATGCTATTTGGGAGCCTCCACCTTTAGCAGCAAACTCCTCGTCAAATATCTTTTAAATAATAGGATTTTTAATAATCTTTATGGGCGATGATTGATTAACCTTGAAATGAACCCTTGAATGCATTATGGCTTTAGGAAGTGTAAAGCTGCTAGTAGCTAGAGGCACACTACTGGCAAAGGGTGTTGTAGGAGCATCTTCTTCCATGGGGTTTGTAGCTTTTAAGAGCAACTTCCTTTGAGTAGAAGGACCAGTTTTGATTATGATTGGTTCTGTTACAATGGCCTCTTCAGTTGGGAACATTATAGTATCCACTTCTCTTTCTATTTCGCCAACGGGTTCAACATTTGGCTCTGTCTGAATATCCACAGTTTCATTAACCCTCGGGTTTCATGCTAATAGGCAGTACAACGAGTGCCGATGATAACTCCGGATTATTGTTGACACTTTTTGTCAGCGAATCTAGGGAGAAGCCCTCCACAAAGTGCTGCAAATCACTCTTTAGGGCACTGCTTAGAGAAGCCTTAAAATAACCACTATGAATTGAAATATTGTCTAAGTCAATAAAGGCTTCAGGACTATTTTTCCCTGCTGGCTTCTTCATCAGTGACAAGAAAGGCTTTCACTCTATCGTGGGAGGTACAGCAAAAGCACTTTCCTTCATCATGTACCTAAAAAGGAATGAATGGGATCAAATCACAGTATTGGAACAAATTTTCAAATAATTAAATAAAAAAAAGAGTGCTACCTTCAAAAATTGGATCTGTTAGAACTCCTCTGGCAGTACTGGGGATTTCCCATTCTTCTACTGAGATTCTGGCAGTTAATCCTACTTCAAGTGGAATCTTGTGCTGCTCAATCCGAGGGACTAGATCTTTTGTCTCCATGGGTACAACGCTGCAAGTTGCCTTATCTACAATAGCAACGTCGCCCACATCATTGCTAGATTTTTCTACGACAATGAATTCTGCCAGAATATCTGCCGCAACCTTTCTCCTAGATTCAGGCGTCATTGCCTGATCAAATATATCCTTCTCGAAGCCAAACTTAATATTGATGTTACTATCAGTTCATTCCCCAGTCGTGGGAGTATCAAAGTTACTCTTTTCCCTATCTCCTTCATCAAAGGCATAGTCTTTAATAATTTCGGCTACTTACCTCACAGTCCTTCCAGCAGTTGAAGTTTGAGGTGGTAAAAGTGATAAGGAAAAGTGTAAGCATAAAAAACAAGAGTTAAAGAATTAATGAGGAAGTAATATTTTACAAAGAAATATAGAAGTGTAACCAACTTTTAGCCTTTGAGAACGATGAGTTCCAAGGCTTTCTACTTTTCACTTCTTTGAAGGCGCCCCTTTGCTGACAGGGGATTTGGTCACTAGCCTTGAATGAATGGCTTTGAGCTTCTTATGTAAGACTAGGCCCACTGGGGGTTTCATTGGCACTGTAATAGGTGGCCTTGATTCGGTAGTTCCTTTAGCCGACTAAATCGCTTCTGCTAAACTTGGATCTCCATGTGTCTCTATTGGCATTAGAGCAGTAACAACAACCTTTGATAAATTCCGATGAGCAAGGTCTACCTCAGCAACTACACGCATAATGGCTTGCCCTTCTTCATATTGCATTGTCTGCTCTCCAACTAAGACTTTGGTTCTAACAAAGCGCGAAGTAGATTCAAAATCCATCGCATCTCTACCCACCTCTTAGTCTTAGCAAGACTCACGTTCTCCTACAAATTCTCATCCACAGCCCGTTGCATCCTTGTTGTAGACACATTAGGAGGAGGCATGAATCTCTCATCTTCCTCACCTCTTAAGGAACAGTGAGCTCGGCAGATATCAGACCTAACCACCAAGCCAAATTGCTATTTATCGCCATCATACAACCAATTTTCAAAATTTTCTGTGTTGAAATGATCTTTCTCTACCTTTCTCCTTTCTTGGAAGCAGACAAAAGGGGATATTTGGCACAGGGATTGCTCGTGTACGCTTGTATGATGGCAATGGTGCTTTTGGCATACCATTGGGCAAAACCACTCGTGTATTCGAGATTTGGGAGGTGAGGGTAACCAAAGCAAGCCCCAGTGTCAAGCGCTTGATAAAATTCCTGAGCATTTCGAGCATCTTGTAAAAAACCAGTAATGCTCTGAATCTGGCTTGGTGCTCCCACAACGGCTTGGTGAAAATCAAACTATCTGTAAAACCTGGCAGGTATATAAGGTTGAATGTTGATATATGAATTCTTCCCGTATACCAAATCTGTGGGTCTCAAGCTAAAAAACCAACTCATCTCTTCATCAAACAAGCCAACATCCTGAACACTCTCTCTGATCTTGTCAATCGGTGGTTCTACAGCATTTCTCATGTGAGTTGGAACTTCGTTGTTGGGTACGGTGTCGTGAGAAGCAACATAATTGTTAAAATTTCGCAAATGTTGGTGTAAATTAGTCATGGAATAAGAATTGATCTGACAGATGCAGCTTATGACACCCTCCATAAAGATGTTTTCTAGTGCACCGTTGTGTGAATGAAGACCATTGCAATGATATGTGAACCAGGTGTAGAGCAAATACTCAGCATAATGCTAGTTGAAAGGTTCCCCCTCTTTGACAGTGAAATCTGATGGCTTCAACTCGGTTAGCATATACGCTATAAAAGCAGGACCCAAGGTGAGACTATGTCCGGAAGCCATCCTAGGCACTGGATATATGTAGCCAGGCCTGAAGTCACTATCAGAACTAGAAAAAAGAACATCAAATAACCATGCTGTCAAAAAAGTGGCGAGCCAACACTTCCTTTTTAAGTCTAGGTACTTGGCAAAAATGCATGGCTAGAAGTCCGAATCCGCATGATAAATGATTGTTGAGTCCTTTTTGAGGTCCTTACTGGGGATCACCTCGGTCCATTTAAAGTATCCACCCTAATTTATAAAGAAAAGAATAGTAATGCTCTTCACTTGACTCATCCATTGAACAACTTTACCTCAACTGTAGCTGGTTCTTTGAATTGAATCTTCAAGTGCTAAAAGGAGATAATATGTAGCTTGGAACTCATCGTCCATGGTAGCCAATTGTTCATTGGGTAAGATGGTTTCATCATAGATCTCACCATGTGGTGCCAAACTAAAAATCTTCTTTACTTCCCATAAAGAAAATCCCAGCTCATATTCAAAGTAATGAAGGTACCAATTGTTGGGCAGAACAATTCCAGAATAGCCCTGTAGATGTTCTTGTTCTCGCATGAGACTTTATGTGTGGTGGCATTTACAGCATCAAAAATTCCAATCGTATTAAATCCTTTGCATAACAATGCTTAATTGCTGTCACCTAACCCACCAGTCCCCAATACAGTTAAACCACCCACGGGACTAGTATCTTTCGCCTAGCCAAGCACTCCCATCCCCTATGTGGATACCAAGCCCAATTATCCTGAGTTATGAAATCACTGTGCCATCTTCAAGATTTATAGTGACCAGTTTTATGGCCTCTACTTTATACCTTGGGTACCTTGTGAAATAATATGGAGGCTGATGCATGAATTTACCAGTTTTGAAATGGGCGTGATGCTTTATCCACGAAAATGGATCATTCCTTGCCGGGATCATTGGAGCCATTAAGATTATTGTTGGGTACCACTTGACAGACCGAATAGTGGTTAATTCACGAAAAATCCTCACTGAGTTTACAAAGCAGTATTGTAAGTAGTCAACAGGCTACTTCACATTCTCCTTCATGGCATCTACAAATATATAACGTGGTTTTTTAAAGCTCACCTTGTCATTATTCTCCCAATCAGTGTTATTCGCCAAACACCGTAATGTGTACTAGTTCCTTCGTGATAGAGCTTTGGTACTCTAACTTTGTAAGTTAACATCAAATACTTCATTTAGATTTTTTGAATTGGAGTCACTTGCAGTTTTACCCTTTGCATGACTCTTCGATGCCCCGACGGTTATAGTCGCAGGTGCCTTGCCTTTTTTGTCTGCAAAACAAAGAATGAGAAGAAAATATCAGCAACAGTGAAAATAACTAAGGCATGAAATTTTTTAAACTTTCGGCAGCATTTCCCCTTAGCAAAAGGTCAAAAGGAGAAAATAATACTCAATTCAGAGACTAGGAATTGGCATCAAGGCACACTTAAGTCCCATAACTGAGGCTTCCAGTCCAAACATGTGTGCGAGCACCTTAAGACCTTTCGAAGGCAATGGATTCGTGTTCGAGCACGAAAATTGTAGTATCCAATGCCAGAAATGCAAGCACAATACACGCAAAGCATGACAGCAGCTATATGCATCATAAAGCATAAACAAATTTACATCACAAAGCATAAACAAATTTAAACATGTATAAAAGAATAGCATTTGAAAGTGCATGGCATGTTTTCAGCAAGGTTAACAAAGAGTAACATCAATTTTAAAGCATTGAAAACAAAAGTACGTGCTATTGGTCTATTGGTAACCACTTTTGGTCACTCCCTATGGTTTCATTAGACTTACTTGCAACTATTGGAGAATGTTGCTTCTCACATTCAAATTCAAAGCCAATTGAAAGATTTCCACATTCCCAAGATAGTATCTCGTTGTAGTAGAAAAAAACAATGTAAAACGTCTTATTCAAAGCAACATTCAACCATGTGATCGGCAATTCATTAGCCTTGAAAGTTGTAGTAGAGAAAGACAATGAAAAATGTCTTATGCAATGCTAGATTCAATCACATGATCAGTGGGTTAGTGTCACATCCCAAGCCCAAGAATTCAGGTATTAGGATTAAACTTAAAATAATGACACACGTACTCCCATGTATACATACCTAGACCCAAGTCTAAATACAATCACACAAGGGAAAGTCACATGTGTAATTGCTATTAGTGGACATTTGTCCAACCATTCATATGCAGAAGCTGTCAGTATCATTCACAGAAACAAGAGGACACACAACAACTACAAACACATCTATATGTAATAGATTGAAAAGGAAATATGTCTTTACAAAAGGAAAGAAAGTTTCTGAAAAGATGGAACATTTTTACAATACACAAAATACATGGAGTCATGGCCCATACATAACAAAATGAAACTTAATGCAATCACCACCCAAAATAAGGCCTATACTAGTCCAAGCCGCACCCAAGGTGGATTGGTCAAAGATGAACTGAGGTCTACTGGTTTAATCCCGATGGGACCTTGGAGATCCCCTCCGAAATCTCATCGTCCTTCAAGGGATCGGAAGAGGGACCTGAGCCTGCAATACCATGGGACAATAAGTGAATAAGACTATTTAGCAAAGCATAAGCAAAATTAAGGTAACACTCATTGTATCTACAAGAATCACTAACAGGTGATCATAAATAGATTATTAATTTAGTACACTAAGCATGTTGTGCATTTGAATAAAGCAAGTTATAAGCTTTAATTAACAGAAATACATTACTATATAGTTACTACATTTGCCATATCCTCCCTCTAGAGATCTATGCGTTGAGAACACCATTGACCAAGCTAATGTACGAATGGGTCACTTGTACATGGAGTCCAGAAGCTCTAAGAAAGTACACTACAACGGTATAATTCATGGTACACCAAAGTCAACCTCGTCAGGTATCATAAGGCCGAAGCCGAGTACAGCCTAACCGATTTGATTCATTCAATTGAATTTTGAATAATATGTGCAATTCATTCATTAAATATACGTTCAAGTCATTCATACAATTCATTCATACTCAATGCAAAACAATATCAATACTAAATGTTTCTCAAAACAAAACAATTTAAATAGAATCAACGTGTACATGATTATGCATGTCAGAATTAGGAATGGAATAAAAGAAGGCAATAACAGTAACCCAATATGCTATGCAATTCGATTTAATAGAATCAAGGTAGTTTTATAAACCATCCATAATCTAGTCGTCCATTGTTTCTAACCGTGTATAATGATATAGTTTTAAGTTATCTGATATGTAGTTGTCTTTCTTTGGTATTGCATTGTATCGAGAATGTGCATCGAAGTCCCTTAAACCAACATCCATGGGGAGGTGCTTAATGAACGAATGACACCACATGAATGAGTCTCAGCCCTCAAGACTCTTCATGATGTTCAGTTATTCCTTTAGGCCAGTTAATGGGGTATAGGGATCCACAGCTAAAGCCCTGCAAGGTCTCATATTCGTACCTACATTAATCCTAAATTTTTTAATGGCCTTACGGCTTAGCTGTGGGTGACTTATGGCTTAGCCATAAGCATCTTACAGCTTAGCCATGAAATGCACTATGGCTGAGCCATAGTTACCCAGAATTTCCCCCATTTACATAGTTGAACCATGTTTTGACTTATAGCTAGGTTGTATTTAGCATACGGTTGAGCCACGGTTGAGCCACGGCTTAGCCGTAGTACATGTTACGGCTTAGTTATCACTTAGCTGGAGGAGGTTTTATGATTTTCCAACTCTCTGGATCTCAAACCGTAAATTCAATTACGGTTAGGCTTTGGCTCGGTTACGGCTTAGCCATGCTTGGTTGTAGAATACATTTCAAATTTGTTACTCTTTGGACATTGAGCTGTAGAAGACTTACGGCTTAGCCGTAAATTTCAAATTTTTTACAGTAGTTTCATTGCATTTCAGAACTTGGTAAGTTACATGCAAATTCAAACAATGAAATAGAAGTACAAATGAAGGGCCATAAAACACATTAAAATTGAGAGATTTATAAGAATCATAAGAATCATGATATACCAACATGTATTCACCCAAAATTTGCTTATACATGTCTTAGATTAAGCTTTCAAACTATTAATCCTTCTTTTGGCTCAATTTGGGTATTCTTGGACCAAAATGCCATGCATGAAAGAAATAAGGAAGGAGATGAGTGCATGTATTGGAATGAGAGTTCTCTAGACTCAAGAGAGCTGTAATGGGAAAAGCTCTTACCTTGAAGATAGATTAAAAGGAGAAGGTGCTTAAGTCTTCAACTTCAAAGACAAAAGGAGAGCTCAAAGATGATGGAATGGAAAGTAAAAACCTTAGGTCACACATGCAAATCTTCTATCCCCTTGATTTGAGAAAAAAAAGGTGTTGAACCGATATAAAAAGAAGAAGAAAACATTAGAGAGGAGTGCATACAGGAAGAGAAGGTCGAATGGGTAGTTGAGCCTTTTATATGACATTTTTTTTCTGGAGTTTATAAAAAAGTCCATATTCCTTGGGATAATTTCAATTTAAGTCATATGAGCGACCAACTAATTCAAACGACTTCATTTGCGTTCTAGTCAATTACGAAAGTTAACAAGTTTGACATAACACACGTGATAACGTGTCACGCCCCGATCCTGAGAATTGGGGATTTGAGTGGGCCCCCAGGGCGTGGATACGTAATCCCGTAGAAATCTGTGCTCTGAAGAATTATGCACGAATTCCTACAAGGGAGATTGCACAGGAACGTGTGAGGTATGCTGACACACGTACAAAACATAACTTATCATAAACGAAATCCTGCAAAATACTCAGTAATTATCAAGAGCACATGAAGTTCATAGTCTGTTAACTTTCAAAAGTAAACATATATACACATATGATAGTGTTAAAGTCTTTTCGGTACAGTCCAAGAAGACTACTTAAGAGTGTCATACAAAAGGTCCCAAGCATAACATTGATATCTCCCAAGAATAAACGTGCTCCGTAGGATGGCTAGTAAAAGACGTCGCCATCTTTCCACTCGTCTACACCCCGAGGTACCGTTGGGGTACCCTCCGGGGGCGCGTCAGTGTTCGCATTGGGACCGGGTGCTGGACCTGCAATACCAAGGGTAACACTGTTAACACGACGGTTAAGCAAGTACTAAGGCATATGAAATTAATACAACATAATATATATGCAAGAATAATCACTGAACATAATGCATAAATGAGAAGTTACATTTGACATACTGATTGGCAACCACAACGCTCTGGTCTCCCAAAAGGGAGCATACATATCATATGGGTCGTTAGGGGATCAAGCTAGCTTCCCGAGGAGCGCCGACTACTCCTTCGTAAACCTACTGCAGTGGTGACATACATAACATATACCCAAAAGGGTGTAAGCTGAGTGGTGTCCACTTAGATTCAATCGTATCAGTCTTATCATACCCTTGGCTAGCAAGCTTACACTCATTAGAAGCTCTGACTTGTCAGACACCCGCTCATTAGAAGCTCAGGTCTGAATTGCCTCAGGGTTTTGCTAAAAGAAGTAATTCATGTTGAAGGTGGTATATCATAGCAATATGAATGCATTCAGCTTAAGTGAGTACCCAAGGAATTACTACCTTCACCCCTTATAATAAGTAACCTATAGTCCCCAAGGACATTCAACACGATGTACACATAAGACGTTCGGTGCCGTTGTGTAACCGTGTCTTGGTATTGCCTTATGTGCAAGGGACACCCTTCTTATGCCAACATCCATGACTTGCCATTGGGAGACCCTCCGGGAATCATTCATTCTCCCCAACATGTACTTGCCATTGGGCCTGTGTAGTGGTATAGAAGGTGCCAATACTAAGGTCCTACAAAATTATTGAGAGTCCCTAACATTCTATTTCACTGGGTTCTTACGGCTTAGCTGTGTACAAGGCTACGGCTTAGCCGAGTGGGTCAAATTCCTTCCGGATTTTTAGGTGCCATTACGGCCCAACCGTATGTTGGCCTACGGCTTAGCCGTGCTAAGCCTACGGCTAGATTACGGGGAGGCTACGGTGTAGCTGTATTGTATTCCACGGCGTAGTCGTAGGTGAGTCGTAGTATAAAATCGAGTTTTGTTACTCTCTGGACTTTGAGCCATAGATGCTCACGGCTTAGCCGTAACTTCACCGTAAGCTTCAGAAAATCGAGAATCAATTTTGTAGCTCATTTTCAATACGGGATCAATACAGAACCTTCTTGTGGGGCAATTCTAAGGCTCAATTAGAGTGTCCCTGAGAGTGTTCATACTCACACACCCTCCTATTCCCTTCTTGCCATTCTAACTCAATTCACACCACATTTGTATCAATTAAAACAATGAAGAGGAAATGGCTGAAAGGGGGAAAATGCAAGTAGGTAGCTCAATGTCCATACTTAATCATGCATGCAATATATATAACTCAATACTTGCCTTTTCTAACAGTACTAACCCTCTTAAACCCCTTATCTTGCTGTGTGGTCAGGGAAAGTCTCTGGAATGAAATGGGTTCTCTACAAGTAAACATGAAATGGTGGGATATGGAGATTTAGATTCATATGCATGTCAAGTAATGGAGTCTTTATGACACGAATAACACAAGAGAATGAAATAGGAACCCATTCTTCATCTTATACAGCTGTAGCTTAGAAGATGAATTACTCTCTGAGAGAAATGCCCAGGGAGAAGGGAAGAGAATGAAGGAGAAAGAGAAGAAGAATTCCCTCCCTTGCATGCACGACCTTCCCAAGCCTAGGTGCTCTCCAACGTTGAGGGAAGATGGAGAAGCTCAGAAGAGGAAAACAGCTCTAGTAACCAGGAAGGAAACAAAGGAAGAGACGTTGAGCCTCTTTTAAACAAAAATTTCCTGTAGTTGGCATGCAAGCCCGAGCTTTCTATAAAATTACAATTTAGGCCAAATGGACCTCAATCGGCCCAGGACGAGTTCAGATTAAATTGAGCCCAATACAAAAGATGGTCAACGCGGAAAATTACACAGAGGGCAAAGGATGAGGTGTCCAAAAGAGATAAGAACAATTTACAAAAAGGTCCTTAATTATGAAAAGGAGGTTCAAACTCCGCCAACTACCTATCCAAGACCCAAACCCGATAATATTTGGATTAAATTAGCCTTAATCGAGTTCAATTAATATGGCGGGAGCTTAATTAACGTAAATCAAGATTAGTGAGATTCGGGACCTCACATCCTCCCCCACTTAAGATCATTCGGTCCTCCGAATGCAACGTACCTTCGGTAATAATTCCGGATATTTTGCCCGAATTTGATCTTTGATCTCCCAAGTGGCCTGTTCCTGTCCATGGTGCTCCCATAACACCTTAACCCATTTGATCGTTCATGTACGCAGCACTTGTTCCTTAGTGTCAACGATACGAAGGCGTCTCTCTTCATAGCTCACATCAGGCCTCACTTGCATGTCGTCCAACTCAAGGACATGTGAAGGATCTGGGAGGTACTTCCTGAGCATTGACATGTGGAACACATTATGAACTCCCGCAAGCGGGGGTGGTAACTCCAACCGATAAGCTAAGTCTCCCACTTTACTCTGTATCTCGAAAGGCCCTCCAAAACGTGGAGCTAGCTTGCCCTTCTGTCCGAACCTGATAGTACCTTTCATTGGGGAAACCTTCAAAAAGACCTTGTCTCCCACTTGGAACTCAGGGGGCCGACGGCGATTATCTGCATAACTTTTCTGATATGATTGTGCAATTTTCAATCTATCTTGCACCTTTTGCACTTTTTCCGCCGTATCTGCCACCATGGTGGGTCCATGGAAACTCCTAACCCCAACCACTTCCCAATAGACAAGCGTACGGCACTTACGTCCATACAAGGCTTCGAACGGAGCCATTCCGATGCTCGCGTGAAAGCTGTTATTGTACGCAAACTCGCATAAGGAGAGGTGTTCATCCCACTCCTTTCCGAAGTCCAACAGGCTAGCTCGTAGCATATCTTCCAGGGTTTGTATCGTTCGCTCCGATTGCCCATCTGTCTAAGGATGGTAAGCCATGCTAAAACTGAGTTTGGTGCCTAAGGACGTCTGAAAAGACTGCCAAAAGGAAGACACGAACATACTGTCTCGATCAGACACAATTGAGACTGGAGTGCCATGTAGCCGTACAATCTCATCAATGAAGATCTTAGCCATCTCCTGAAATTTCATCCCTTTCCGGATGGGAATAAAGTGGGCTGATTTCATTAGTCGATCGACAATCACCCACACTACATCATGATGCTTACTTGTTCGGGGCAACCCTGAAACAAAATCCATCGTGAAATTCTCCCATTTCCACTTAGGAATTTGCAGGGGATGTAATAATCTGGGAGGCTTCCTGTGTTCGGCCTTTACTCGTTGGCAAGTAAGGCATCTTGTCACAAAGCCCGCTTTATCCCTCTTCATGTTATTCCACCAAAACATGCCATGTAAATTTTGGTACATATTTGTACTCCCGGGGTGCATGGAATAACGAGCATGGTGTGCTTCAGTCATAATTGCCCTTTTCAAGTTATGATTTTGAACCGCCGGAACACAAAGTCGATCTCTAAACTACAATACACCGTCCACCATCCAGAAATCAGGTTTTTCAAATATGTGGTCACGAATCTTGACAAACTCCGGGTCTTCAAACTGCCTCTCCTTGATTTGTTGAATTAAGGTGGGCTTCGAAGACTGACATAGCCACTAACATGACTTTATCATCTACGAATTCAACTTCCACATCCAGATCTCCAAATTCCTCTACTAGAGACCATTTACCACACAAGGCTGCCAACTCGGTGGTGGACTTCCTACTTAGAGCATCGGCCACTACATTCCCTTTCCCGGGGAAGTATTTAATCGGGAAATCATAATCCTTTATAAATTCCAACCACCTGCGCTGTCTCATGTTAAGATCATGCTGCGAAAATAGATACTGGAGACTGCGATGGTCGCTATGGACTTCAAATTTCTCTCCATATAAATAATGTCTCCATATCGTCAGCCCGAAGACTACTGTGGCCAATTCTAAATCATGCGTGGCATAGCTTTTCTCATGTTCCTTCAATTGTCGAGATCCATATGCTATTACCTTTCCATTCTGCATGAGTACACATCCTAGTCCAATCCTCGAAGCATCTGTATAGATAACAAATCCGCCACTCCCTTCTGGTAGGGACAAGATCGGGGCTGAGGTTAGTTTCTCCTTAAGGAGTTGGAAACTCGACTCACATTCCGCTGACCAAACGAATGGCTCATTCTTTTGGGTCAATTTGGTCAAAGGTGCAACTATCTTGTAAAAGTCCTTCACAAACCTTCTATAATAACCGGCCAGGCCAACAAAGCTTCTAATTTCTGGAACAGTTTTGGAACTCTGCCAAGTAGTTATAGCCTCAATCTTAGCGGGATCTACTGCAAGCCCATCCTTTGAGACAATATGCCCCAAAAAGGCAACTTGTTCCAGGTAGAATTCACACTTGTCCAATTTAGCATCCAGTCGATGGTCCTTTAGCAATTGCAGAGAAGTCCTCAAATGTTCGACATGCTCGTCTTTGGTCTTGGAGTATACCAAAACATCATCAATGAAAATTACCACGAATTGATCAAGATATGATGAAAAAATTTTGTTCATCAGGGCCATAAATACTGCGGGCGCATTTGTCAATCTAAAAGGCATAACCAAGAATTCAAAATGCCCATATCTTGTCCTGAAAGCTATTTTTGATGTATCTTGGTCCCTCACTCGCACCTGATGATATCTGGACCTGAGATCAATCTTAGAGAAATGTGTCGCACCCTGTAATTGATCAAACAATTCATCAATTCTAGGCAGTGGATATTTGTTTTTAATTGTCACCTGGTTCAACTACCGGTAATCGATACACATCCTGAGGGTGCCATCCTTCTTATTCACAAATAGAACTGGGGCTCCCCATGGTGATGTGCTAGGACGAATGAACCCCTTATCCAATAAGTCCTGTAACTGCACTTTCAGTTCACGTAACTCTGCCGGCGCCATTTTATACGAAGCCTTAGAGATGGGAGCAGTACCAGGTACTAGCTCTACAGTAAAATCCACTTCTTTAATTGGAGGAAGGCAAGGCACTTCATCCGGAAATACATCAGGAAACTCACAGACCACAGGTATTTCTTCTAGTTTCTTGGGTGCTTTTTTCTCCACAATGAAGGCAATATATCCCTCACAACCGCTATGGATTAGTCTTTCCGCTCGAAGTGCTGGAATCAATCTGGTGTTTGAACCCTTCTTATCACCTTGGAATACAACACTTAGGTCATCTTCACTCTCCTTTACGGTGACAGTCTTACGGAAACAGTCTAGACAGGCCATATATTTGGTCAACCAATCCATGCCTAGGATTACATTGAAATCGTGCATAGGTAACACGATAAGTTCAGCTGGGAGAAGAACTTCTCCAATGAGAATTTAACAACCAGGGTAATAGTCGTCACAAGTTACCCTTTTACCAACCGGAGTGATAACACTCAACACATATGGCAACTGTGCTGGCGATTCTCGTATCCTACTAGAGAATCGATGTGAGATGAAGGAATGTGAAGATCCTGAATCAAACAACACTTTAGCTTCAATGCCACAAACAGAAACCTTACCAACAACCACGTGCTCCGTCGCTTTTGCTTTTTCCTATGCCAAAGCATAAGCGCGACTTTGCCTTTGGGGTCGGCGTTGCTGTCCTTGTCTCTGCTGTCCCTGGCCTTGTTGTCCTTGTCTCTACTGTCCTTGGCCTTGCCGTGTCTGCCCTTGGCCTTGTCTCACTTGCTGTTGCTGTCGGTTAGGCACAGGAGGTGTCGTCTTAGAAGGCTGCTGATACTGCTGTTGCTGCGAAGCTCAACTAAATTCCTTCCTTCTCGGGTACTCGGACAAGCGATGGTCCATGGAGCCACAACCAAAATAGGCTCCCATGGACATCCAACATTTGCTAGTCTCATGACCCTTCCCACATGCACTGCAAACTAGTTGTGATGTGCCACTAGCAACTCCCTTTTGTTTCTTAGAATACTGCTGACCTTTCCTAGAAAGCGGAACACTCTTCTTAGACTCCCCCAAGAATAGGCTCTTCTCAATTTCCTCCGCTGCATAAGCCCTGGCTACTGCATCATCATATTGAACAGGACGTTGAAAGGCAGTGGCATGTCCCTTGATAGCAGGCCTTAACCCTTCCAGAAATCTTTCCACTCTCTTCTCCTCAGTGTCAATTAGGTCTAGAGCAAACCGAAAGAGCTGGCTGAATACATACACGTATTCTGCAACGGTCATGAGGTTCTGCTGCAGGGTAAGGAACTCTGCCTTCTTCTTGCGAGTCACGTGGTCGGGAATGAACTTCTTCCTGAATTGCCTCTTAAAGGCTTCCCAAACCGTGGCATCCGGCATGGCCCTCATGTGGTCCCAGATACTCTTCCACCATGTATCCGCGATGTCCCTGAACATGGATGCCGCAAGGACCACTTGCTGCCTGGGTGTGTAAGTTAATGTATCGAAGACGTTCTCCGTGTGGACAAACCATTCATTTGCTTGTAACAGATCCTCGTGTCCGGTAAACTCTGTTGCTCCCCTCTTACAAAACTTCTTATACAAGGAGTTGGGATCTCCTGGCTGATCTTGTCGGTTTAACAAAGCGGCCAATTGTAATTGTATCGCAGCTTGGTTAGCATTGCTAGCGGCTAACTGGTGCATCATCATCATAAACCGCTCCTCAATGTTGTATGTGGGATGCGGAGGAGGTTGCGGTGGACGGTCCGCACCTTCCAATTCAATATTATCGTGATCATTATCACCTGAGCTGTTGTTCATGCCGAATCCAGACGCTATGGCTCTGCAATGACAATGGTGATTATTCAGATGTATATCTATATATATGTACATACATACGTACCACAGTCATACCATAAATTATCATTATAATAGAAATCCACCCAAACGGACCTATCGGAACCTCATCACGCTTCCTAATGTTGCTAAGTCTTTTAAGTGACTTCGTAGTGTGTCCTTGATATCATTATTTACGTATGTCACGCCCCGATCCCGGGAATTGGGGATTTGAGTGGGCCCCCAGGGCGTGGATACGTATTCCCGTAGAAATCCGTGCTCTGAAGAATTATGCACGAATTCCTACATGGGAGATTGCACAAGAACGTGTGAGGTATGCTGACACACGTACAAAACATAACTTATCATAAACGAAATCCTGCGAAATACTCAGTAATTATCAAGAGCACATGAAGTTCATAGTTTGTTAACTTTCAAAAGTAAACATATATACACATATGATAGTGTTGAAGTCTTTTAGATATAGTCCAAGAAGACTACTTAAGAGTGTGATACAAAAGCTCCCAAGCATAACATTGATATCTCCCAAGAATAAACGTGCTCCATAGGATGGCTAGTAAAAGATGTTGCCATCTTTCCACTCGTCTACACCCCGAGGTACCGTTGGAGTACCCTCCGGGGGCGCATCAGTGTCCGCGTTGGGACCGGGTGCTGGACCTACAATACCAAGGGTAACACTGTTAACACGACGGTTAAGCAAGTACTAAGGCATATGAAATTAATACAACATAATATATATGCAAGAATAATCACTGAACATGATGCATGAATGAGAAGTTACATTTGACATACTGATTGGCAACCACAACGCTCTGGTCTCCTAAAAGGGAGCATACATATCATATGGGTCGCTAGGGGATCAAGCTAGCTTTCCGAGGAGCGCCGACTACTCCTTCGTAAACCTACTACAGTGGTGACATATATAACATATACCCAAAAGGGCGTAAGCTGAGTGGTGCCGACTCAGATTCAATCGTATCAGTCTTATCATACCCTTGGCTAGCAAGCTCACACTCATTAGAAGCTCTGGCTTGTCAGACACGCCCTCATTAGAAGCTCAGGTCTGAATTGCCTCAGGGTTTTTCTAAAAGAAGTAATTCATGTTGCAGGTGGTATATCAAGCAATATGAATGCATTCAGCTTAAGTGAGTACCCAAGGAATTACTACCGTCACCCCTTATAATAAGTAACCTATAGTCCCCAAGGACATTCAACACGATGTACACATAAGACGTTCGGTGCCGTTGTGTTATCATGTCTTGGTATTGCCTTATATGCAAGGGACACCCTTCTTATGCCAACATCCATGACTTGCCATTGGGAGACCCTCCGGGAATCATTCATTCTCCCCAACATGTACTTGCCATTGGGCCTATGTAGTGGTATAGAAGGTGCCAATACTAAGGTCTTACAAAATCATTGAGAGTCCCTAACATCCTGTTTCACTGGGTTCTTACGGCTTAGCCGTGTACAAGGCTACGGCTTAGCCGAGTGGGTCAAATTCCTTCCAGATTTTCAGGCGCAATTACGGCCCAACCGTATGTTGGCTTACGGCTTAGCCATGCTAAGCCTACGGCTAGATTACGGGGAGGCTACGGTGTAGCCGTAGTGTATTCCACGGCGTAGCCGTAAGTGATCCGTAGTACAAAATCGAGATTTGTTGCTCTCTGGATTTTGAGCCGTAGATGCTCACGGCTTAGCCGTAGCTTCACCGTAAGCTTCAGAAAATCGGGAATCAGTTCTGTAGTCAGAAAATCGGGAATCAATTCTGTAGCTCATTTTCAGGACGGGATCAATATAGAACCTTCTTATGGGGCAATTCTAAGGCTCAATTAGAGTATCCCTGAGAGTGTCCATACTCACACACCCTCCTATTCCCTTTTTGCCATTCTAACTCAATTCACACCACATTTGTGTCAATTAAAACAATGGAGAGGAAATGGCTGAAAGGGGGGAAAATGCAAGTAGGTAGCTCAATGTCCATACTTAATCATGCATGCAATACATATAACTCAATACTTGCCTTTTCTAACAGTACTAACCCTCTCAAACCCCTTATCTTGCTATGTGCTCAGGGAAAGTCTCTGGAATGAAATGGGTTCTCTACAAGTAAACATGAAATGGTGGAATATGGAGATTTAGATTCATATGCATGTCAAGTAATGGAGTCTTTATGACCCTAATAACATAAGAGAATGAAATAGGAACCCATTCTTCACCTTATACAACTGTAGCTTAGAAGATGAATTACTCTCTGAGAGAAATGCCCAGGGAGAAGGGAAGAGAATGAAGGAGAAAGAGAAGAAGAATTCCCTCCCTTGCATGCACGACCTTCCCAAGCCTAGGTGCTCTCCAACGTTGAGGGAAGATGGAGAAGCTCAGAAGAGGAAAACAACTCTAGTAACCAGGAAGGAAACAAAGGAAGAGACGTTGAGCCTCTTTTAAACAAAAATTTCCTGTAGTTTGCATGCAAGCCCGAGCTTTCTATAAAATTACAATTTAGGCCAAATGGACCTCAATCGGCCCAGGACGAGTTCGGATTAAATTGAGCCCAATACAAAAGATGGCCAACGCGGAAAATTACACAGAGGGCAAAGGATGAGGTGTCCAAAAGAGATAAGAACAATTTACAAAAAGGTCCTTAATTACGAAAAGGAGGTTTAAACTCCGCCAACTACCTATCCAAGACCCAAACCCGACAATATTTGGATTAAATTAGCCTTAATCGAGTTCAATTAATATGGAGCGAGCTTAATTAACGTAAATCAAGATTAGTGGGATTCGGGACCTTACATAACGCCAATATGATGCATGAATGACATAAACTTACAAAGTCTAAAATCACGAAAAAGGCCTCGCTTATACCAAATCTAGGTTAAATTCAGCCCAACTACCTATCCATGACCCTAAATGTGACTCATTATGACAAAACATCATTAACTAGGCTAATTCTATGGAAATTCACTAATAACTTAATCAATTAGTCGCTAAACATATTTAGTTAGGGTCGAAGTGTTACACCCTCCCCCACTTAAGAATCATTCAGTCCTCTGAATGAAAACATACCTGCATGAAGAGGTTGGGATATTATCGGGCCATTTGTTTTTCAAGTTCCCCCGTGGCTTCATGGGGACCATGATGTTCCCAAAGGACTTTAACCCATTGTATGGTCCTTGTACGTAGTATTTACTCCCTTGTACTTACAATACGGAGTGGGCGCTCGATGTATGACATATCTAGCTGGATCTGGACATTATCACACTAAATGACGTGGGTAGGATCTCTAACTTATTTGCGGAGCATCGATACATGAAACACATCATGTACTCCCGAAAACTCAACAGAAAATGCTAACCTGTAAATTAAATCACTAACCCTACACTTGATTTTGAACGGGCCTACGTACCTCTGAGCCAATTTGCTTTTCTGGCCAAAATGTATTGTGCACTTCATAGGAGACACTTTTAGAAAAACCTAATCACCAATCTGAAACTCCACATCTCTTCTACAAGTATCAAAATAACTCTTCTGTCTTGAACGAGCGACCTTCAAATTCTCAATTGCTTTATGTACCTTTTATGTAGTTTTAGCCATAATTGTCAATCCATAGAAATTTCTAGTTCCAACTTCTTCCCAACAAACTGGACTTCGACATTTACGTCTATACAATGCTTCATACGGAGCTATACCAATGCTTTCATGGAAGTTATTATTATATGCAAATTCACAAAATAATAGATGCTTATCCCATGCTTTGTCAAAGCTTAGGACACTATCTCACTACATGTCTTCCAAAGTCTGAATAATGCATTTTGATTGTCCATCCATCTGCGGATGGTATGTGGTCCGAAAACTAAGTTAGGTACCCATAGCTTCTTAGAAAGCCTTCCAAAAGGATGATACAAATCTACTATCATAATCAGAAACTATGGACACTGGCATACAGTGTAACTTAACAATCTCATCCACAAACTTCTTGGCTATCTCCTATAATGTCATACCCTTCTTAAAAGAAATTAAGTGGGCTGACTTCGATAGCCTATACATAATTACCAAATTGCATTATTCTTCTTGCTCGTTGGGGGTAATCCTGAAATGAAATCCATCGTAATGCGTTCCCATTTCCACTGAGGAATATGCAATGGGTCTAAAGGACTAGGAGGCCTTTGATGATCAATTTTCACCTTCTAGCATGTAAGGCACCTAGTTACGAATCCTGTGATTTCTCCTTTCACATTGTTCCACCAAAACCGATCCCTTAGGTTCCGGTACATCTTCGTACTATTAGGGTGCATCGCATACATAGCACAATGTGCATATATTATTGGGCTCTCTTTTAGACCATCAAGAGTCGGTACGCACAATCTGTTCTTGAAATATAGGGCACCATCCTCCAAACGGAAATCTGGTCTTCTCCTATATGGTCTTTAATTCGCACTAGATTCAGATATTCAAACTATCTATCCTTAATTGCTTGAATTATATCAGACTGAAAGGCAACAGTACTTACAAACACTACCAAGTCACCCACCAGATATACTTCTACAAGCATGTCTTTGAATTTAGCTTGTATGAATAAATTTGAGCTCAATAAAGCACTTAGAATAGTTATTTTCCTGCTAAAAGCATATGCGACAACATTCCCTTTTCCTGGGTGATACTTGATAGGGAAATCATAATCTTTCATGAACTCAAACCATCTACGCTGCCTCATATTTGAATCATGTTGCTTAAATAAGTATTGCAAGCTGTCGTGATCTAAATGTAACTCAAAATTTCCACCATACAAGTAATGTCACCAAGGTTTCAAAGCGAACACAATAACTACCAATTTCAGATCATGTGTGGCTCAGTTCCTTTCATTCTCCTTTAATTGTCTAGAACCGTATGCAATCACCTTGCCACATTGTATCAAGACACACCCCAATTCAACTCTCAACACATTTGAATATATCACAAATTCTTCACTTCCATCCGGTAGAGTTAATATTGGAGCGGTAGTTAAATTTTCTTTCAAAGTTTTAAAACTTGATTCACAGTCTTCAGTCCAATTAAAAGGTACATTCTTTCTAGTTAGCTTTGTCAAAGGAGCAGAAATCCTTAAGAAGTCTTAAATAAACCTTCTATATTAGCCCGCAAGTCTAAGGAAACTCCTGATCTCTGTTACAAATTCTAGACTTGGCCAATTTACAATTGCCTCAATTTTTGCTAAATCAACTACCAAATCATCTCGTAAAATGATATGACCCAGGAAGGCTATATGCTCAAGCCATAAATCACATTTCTCTAACTTTGCATATCATCAAAGTGCTCTCAACAATTGCAAGGCTTTACTTAAATGGTTTGCATGCTCCTTTGCTGTCTTTGAATATACTAAAATATCATCGATGAAAATCACAATGAATTGATCCAAGAAAGGAGCGAAGATCCTATTCACCAAAGCCATAAATGCAACAGGCGCATTAGTCAATCCAAAAGGCATCACAAGGAATTTATAATGGTCATGCCTTGTTCTAAAGGCTATTTTAGCAATGTCATCTTCCTTAACTCTCAATTGATGATAACTTGATCACAAGTTAATCTTCGAGAAATACGCAACACCTTGGAGTTGATCAAACAATTCATTAATGCACGGCAGAGGATAATTATTCTTTATTGTTACCTTACTGAATTGCTGGTAGTCAATACACATTCGAAGCATGCCATCATTCTTCTTTACAAACAACACCAGGGCTCCCCACAGTGACACACTAGGGTATATAAAACCCTTGTCAAGTAAATCCTGTAATTATTTTTTCAACTCCAGTAATTCTGCAGAAGCCATACGATACAGAGCTTTACTAATTAGTGCTATACTTGGTATGAGTTAGATAAAGAATTCAACTTCTCTAACCGGAGGTAACCCTGGGACTTCTTTGGGAAATATGTCCGGGAAGTCCATACAATCAAAATCTCTCCAAGCTTCTTGAGTTCCTTCTTCTCAAAGATAAAGGCAATAAAGTCTTCACACCTCTTGCGTATCATCCTATCCGATTTAAATGCAGAGATGACATGCTTAGGGAATTTCTTCTTACTTCCCTCAAAACAGAACCCATTTCCTAAATCAAAGTAAATCGTCTTTTTATAACAATTCACACAGGCATGATACATCCCTAACCAACCATTCTAAGAATGACATCGAAATCCAACATCGACAGCAAAATTAAGTCAATAGGGAGTTGACGACCTTCTGTCCATACATCGCATTAGGGGTAGTATAGATTACATTCCACTCTCTTGCGAACAGGAGTGAACACCACCAATACATACGATAGCGGCTTAGGCTGCTTCTGTAGCTTCACAGCAAAATGGTGTGCTACATATGAACACGTAGACCCCGAATCAAATGGTGCTTTTGCTTCTTCATTATCAATAGAAAGAATACCTTCCACCACATCAGCATCCTCCGCGCTCTCATGAGTGTCGGCATAAGCACGAGCATTCTGGTAATTCTGCTTCTAGCCTTGACGTTATTGCTAAGGTTTGCTTTGAGAAGTGGGAGCAGTAAGCCTTGTCTGTTAGGTGGGCTTGTACCTTGGACAATGAGCCATCTGATGTTCCATGGAACTACAAATCAAACACGCTCCTATATTCCTCCAACATAACTCAATTTTGTGAGGTTTTCCATAATGACCACATTTCATACTTGATTTACTTAGCGTACCTTGTCCACTCTTCATCTTTTTTTGGCGTACCTTGTCCACTCTTCATCTTTTTTTGTACTTGTCCCTTAGAACCAAAGGATGTGTTTCTTTTAAGGTTCACAGCTCTCTTCTTTGGAGCATTTGCCTCCATAGAATAGGCTCTATCGACCGCATCATCATATGTAGTGGGCTTTTGGAAAGCTAAAACATAATCCTTGTACATGGGATTCAAGCCAATGATAAACCTGTTAACCTTTTTCTCTTCCGTGTTGATCATATCTTTCACATATTGTGACAATTGAGTAAAAGTATGTACATAGTCTGCCACCGACATCTGTTATTGCTGTAATGCTAAGAACTCCACCTCTTTTTCACTTTGAACATCAGCCAGAATAAACTTCCTTTTAAACTGTTTCTTAAAAGTCTCCCACACTGTAGCACCAAGCATATCCTCATATGAGTTTCTCACACTCTTCCACCATATTTTTGCCACACCGCGAAATAAAGAAGCGATAACCAGGACTGTCTGCCTATTGGTGCAAACAACCATGTGAAACATATCATCAATATGCTCCAACCATTCATCCGCTTGTAGAGCAGCTTCTTTTCCATGAAATTCTATAGACCCTCTTTTCCTAAATTTTTCATACAAGGCGTCGGGGACACTCACTTTTGATTGAAAAACCACTTATTGCTCTACATGCGGTTGGACTGATGCTTGACTCTATCGTTCTGCTATAGAAGCCAATTGTGCTTGTAATGACTACATTGCTTTCATCTACGCCTGCAATGCTTAGGACTGTGCTTGAATTGCTTGCATCACTACTATAAAATGGTCTTCGGTATTTGAAGGTGGTTGCTAGGGAACGGATCCACTCGTTTCTATGAGTGGATTCATGTTAACTTCATTGTTGTTATTTGTACCGGATCTTGATGCCATGACCTATAAAAATAAGAAATTAACACTCTTACTTTAGATGTAGCCGACTACCTTCCCCCATAATAAACCAAAATATTAGACTATAGAGTCAAATATTTGATATTCGCTTAATTCTAACATATCCTTACCATGTTCCTACATGCTTAAGATATGTGAAATGACTATTTTATGCTCTGATACCATACAATACGTATGTTACATCCCGAGCCCAAGAATTCGAGTATTAGGATTAAACCTAAAATAGTGACACAAGTACTCCCATGTATACACACCTAGATCGAAGTCTAAGTGCAATCACACAAGGGAAAGTTACACGTGTAATTGCTATTAGTGGGCGTTTTGTTACGCCCCGATCCCGGGAAATTGGGGATTTGCGTGGGCCCCGAGGGCGTGGATACGTAATCCCATAGAAATCCATGCTCTGAAGAATTATGCACGAATTCCTACCAGGGAGATTCCACAGGAACGTGTGAGGTATGCTTACACACGTACAAACATAACTTATCATAAGCGAAATCCTGCGCAATACTCAATAATTATCAAGAGCACGTTAAGTTCATAATCTGTTAACTTTCATAAGTGACAAATATACATACAATAGTGTTAAAGTCTTCAATTACATTCCAAAATACTATTCAGGAGTGTGATACAAAAGGTCGCAAGCATAGCAATGATATCTCCCAAGAATAAACGAGCTCCGGAGGATGGCTAGTAAAAGATGTCGCCATCTTTCCACTCGTCTACACCCGGAGGTACCGTTGGGGTACCCTCCGGGGACGCGTCAATGTCCGCGTTGGGACCGGGTTCTGGACTGGCAAGTACTGAGGCATATAAAACAAATATAACAAAATATATCAATAAGAATAATCACTGAACATGATGCATGAGTAAGAAATTACAACTCAAATGTCATACATACTGATTGGCAACCACGACGCTCTATTCTCCTAAAAGGGAGCATACACATATCATATGGGTCGCTAGAGAATCAAACTAGCTTCCCAAGGAACGCCGACTACTCTTCCGTAAACCTACTGCAGTGGTGACATACATAATATATACCCAAAAGGGCGTAAGCTGAGTGGTGCCGACTCATATTCAATCGTATCAGTCATATCATAACATTGGCTAGCAAGCTCGCACTAATTAGAAGCTCTGGCTTGTCAGACATGCGCTCATTAGAAGCTCAGGTCTGAATTGCCTCAGGGTTTTGCTAAATGAAGTAATTCATGTTAAAGGTGGTATATCATAACAATATGGATGCATTCAGCTTAAGTGAGTACCCAAGGAGTACATAAGTAACCTATAGTCCCCAAGGACATTCAACACGATGTACACATAAGACGTTCGGTGTCGTTGTGTTACCGTGTCTTGGTATTGCCTTGTGTGCATACGGGACACACTTCTTATGCCAACATCCATGACTTGCCATTGGGAGACCCTCCGGGAATCATTCATTCTCCCCAACATGTACTTACCATTGGGCCTGTGTAGTGGTATAGAAGGTGCCAATACTAAGGTCCTACAAAATCATTGAGAGTCCCTGACATCCTGTTTCACTGGGTTCTTACGGCTTAGCCGTGTACAAAGCTATGGCTTAGCCGAGTGGGTCAAATTTCCTTCTGGATTTTCAAGCGCAATTACGGCCCAACCGTATGTTGGCCTACAGCTTAGCCGTGCTAAGCCTACGGCTAGGTTACAAGGAGGTTACGGTTTAGCCGTAGTGTATTCCACGGTGCAGCCGTGTGCAAGCCGTAAAAGAAACTGGGTTCCATGAGCTCTCTAGAAAGCTCACCGTAGGAAGACCTACGGCTTCGGTACGGGCTGGCTATGGCTTAGCCGTAGTGAAATCCACGGCGTAGCCGTAGGTGAGCTGTAGTACAAAATTGAGTTTTGTTGCTCTCTGGACTTTGAGCCGCAGATGCTCACGGCTTAGCCGTAGCTTCACCATAAGCTTCAGAAAATCTGGAATCAATTCTGTAGCTCATTTTCAGTACGGGATCAATACAGAACCTCATTGTAGGGCAATTCTAAGGCTCAATTAAAGTGTCCCTGAGAGTGTCCATACTCACACACCCTTCTATTCCCTTCTTGCCATTTTAACTCAATTCACACCACATTTGTATCAATTAAAACAATGGAAAGGAAATGGCTAATAGTGGGAAATGCAAGTAGCTAGCTCAATGTCCATACTTAATCATGCATGCAGTACATATAACTCAATACTTGCCTTTTCTAACAGTGCTAACCCTCTCAAACCCCCCTTTCTTGCTGTGTGCTCAGGAAAGTCTCTAGAATGAAATGGGTTCTCTACAAATAACATGAAATGTGAAATATGGAGGCTTAGATTTAAGTGCATGTCGAATAATAGAGTCTTTATGACCCTAATAAACCCAAGAAAATGAAATAGGAACCCATTCTTCACCTTATATTGCTGTAGCTTGGAGAAAAGAACATTAAAGGAAAAGGGAGATCAAAGAAGAAGAAGGTGGTAGGAGACCACTCTCTATGCATGCACACTCCCAAAATTCCCGAGCACTTCGATTACTAGAAGAAGAGGAGAAGAAACCCAGAAGAAAGGAGAGCTCCAATCAGTTGAATGAGAGAAGACGGAGGAGTTACGTGAAGCCTCTTTTTTTTAAACATAACTTTCCTGAAATTACAGGCAAGTCCTCCTTTTTTCTAAGAAATTAAGTTTAGTCCAAATGCACCTCAATTGGACCAAGATAAGTCCGGATCAAGTCAGACCCAACACGAAAGATGATCCACGCAAAAAGTTACACGAAAAGAAATGGATGAGGTGTCCAAGAGTTGCAAGGACAAATTATGAAAAGGCCCTTAACTCTAAAGTGGGACCGAACTCTGCCCAACTCCCTATCCGAGGCCCAAACCCGATAATTATTGGATTAAATTAGCCTTAATCGAGTTCAATTAATATAGAATGAGCTTAATTAACGTAAATCAAGATTAGTGGGATTTGGGACCTTACACATTTGTCCAACCATTTATAGGCGAAAGCTATCAGTAACATTCATAGAAACAAGATCATACACAACAACTAGCAACACATCTATATGTAATAGAGTGAAAAGGAAACGTGTATTTACAAAAGAGAAGAAAGTTTATGAAAAGATGGAACATTTATACAGTACACAAAATACATGGAATCATGGCCCATATATAACAAAATGAAACTTAATGCAACCACCACCGAAAATAAGGCGTATACCAGTCCAAGCTGCACTCCGGGGTGGATCGATCAAAAATGAACTAATGTCCACTCGTTTATTTCCAATGGGGCCTCGGATATCCCCTCTGAAATCTCATCAACCTTCGAGGGATTGGAAGAGGGACCTGAACCTGCAACACCAAGGGACAATGAGTGAATAAGACTATTCAGCAAAATATAAGCAAAATTAAGGTAACACACTTTGTATCTACAAGAAGCACTAACAGTTGATCATAGATAGATTGTCAATTTAGTACACTAGGCATGCTGTGCATTTGAACAGAGCATGTTATAAGCTTCATTTAACAGAAATACTTTACTATATAGCTACTACATTTGTCATATCCTCCCTCTAGGGATCTATGTATTAAGAACACCATCAACCAGGCCAAGGAATGAATGGGTCTCTTGTACATGGAGTTCGAAATCTCCAAGAAAGGACATTGCAGCAGCATAATTCATATTACACCAAAGTTAACCCGCCGGGTATCATAAGACTGAGGCTGAGTAGAGCACGACCAATTCAATTCATTCAATTAAATTTTGAATAATGTGTGCAATTCATTCATTGAATATTCATTGAAGTCATTCGTATAATTCATTCATACTCAATGCAAAACAATATCAATACTGAATGTTTCTCAAAACAAAACAATTAAATAGAATCAACTTGTACATGATTATGCTAGTTAGAATTAGGAATGGAGTAAAAGAAGGCAATAACAGTAACCCAATATGCTATGCAATTCGATTTAATAGAATCAAGGTAGTTTTACAAACCATCCATAATCTAGTCATCCATTGTTTCTAACCATATATGATGATGTAGTTTTAAGTTATCTGATACACAGTTGTCTTTCTTTGGTGTTACATTGTATTGAGAATGTGCATCAAAGTCCCTTAAACCAACACCCATGGGGAGGTGCTTAACAAACGAACGACACCACATGAATGAGTCTCAGCCCTCATGACTCTTCATGATATTCAATTATTCCTTTGGCCCAGTTAATAGGATAAAAGGATCCAAAGCTAGGGCCCTACAAGGTCTTATATCTGTACCTACATTAATCCTAAATTTTTTTATGGCCTTACAGCTTAGCCGCGGGTGACTTACTGCTTACCCGTAAAATACACTACAGTTGAGCCATAGTTACCCAGAATTTCCCTCTTTCACACGGTAGAACCATGTTTTGATTTACAACTGGGTCATATTTAGCCTACGGCTAAGCCACGGTTGGGTTATGGCATTACGGCTTAGCCATAGCTTAGCTGTAGGGGGTTTTGTCATCTTCCTGCTCTTTGGATCTCAAACCATAAATTACATTACGATTAGGCTTTGGCTTGGTTACAACTTAGCCGAAGTACATCCTACGGCTTAGCCGTAGCTTGGCTGTAAAATACATTTCAAATTTGTTACTCTCTGGACATTGAGCTGTAGAAGACTTACAGCTTACCCATAAGCTTTAGATTTTCTGCAGCAGTTTCATTGCAATTCAAAACTTGGTAAGTTACTTGCAAATTCAAACAATGAAATATAAGTACAAATGAAAGGCTGTAAAACACATTAAAATTGAGAGATTTATAAGAATCCTAAGAATCATGATATACCAACATGCATTCAACCAAAATTTGCTTATACTTGCCTAAGATTAAGCTTGTCAAACTATGAATCCTTCTTTTGGCTCAATTTGGGTATTCCTGGACCTAAATGCCATGTATGCAAGAAATAAGGAAGGAGATGAATGCATGTATTGGAATGAGAGTCCTCTAGACTCAAGAGAGCTGTAATGGGAAAAGCTCTTTCCTTGAAGATGGATTAGAAGGAGAAGGTGCTTAAGTCTTTCACTTCAAAGATAAAAGGAGAGCTCAAAGATGATGGAATGGAGAGTAAGAACCTTAGGTCACACATGTAAATGTTCTACCCCTAGATTTAAGGAAAGAAAAAGATGGTGAAGAGATGGAAGAAGGAGAAGAAGACGTTGGAGAGGAGTGCATACAGGAAAAGAAGGTTGAATGAGTAGTTGAGCCTTTTATATGACATATTTTTTTTCTAAAGTTTATGGGAAAGTCCATATTCCTTGGGATAATTTCAGTTTAATTCAAGTGAGCAACCAACTAAATCAAACGACTTCATTTGCGTTCGAATCAACTACAGAAGCTAACAAACTTGACGAGACACACGTGATGACACCAATATGATGCATGAATGACATAAACTTACAAAGTCTAAAATTACAAAAAAAGGTCTCATATCTACATAATTCAAGTTAAACTCAACTCAACTACCAATCTATGACCCTAAACGTGACTCATTACAACAAGACATCATTAACTAGGATAATTCTATGGAAACTCACTAATAACTTAATCAATTGGTCACAAAAAATACTTAATTAGGATCGAAGTATTATAGTCAGTAGCTATCACAATCGGAGCCCAGAAATTGGGGGTTAGTTAAAACCTAACTAATGACACACATACTCCCGTGCATGTATGCCTCCACCTTGTCTAAGCACATGCACACAAGGGATGTTCACACGTGCAAACTAGGTGTATGCAGAAGCTGTACGTATCAGTGCAAGCAGGAACAAAAAAGAAAAGGATACATAACAATACAAGGTTAACAAAATGATATTAATTACAAAGTGTACAATACAAAATGGAGAGATAGTTCTTTAGCGACCAATACAAGATACGATGTACATGAGAAACCAAAACCTTGATACAAAATGGAAGACAGGAGACCGATGCATACAAAGTCGTGCTCCAATGGAGGGATCACATCCACTCCTCTAGCCCTGATTGGGCCTCGTGAGTCTTTCTTGAAGCCGGGCCAATCGGCAAGGGGTCGGTGAGGGATTTGGGCCTGCAACACCAAGAAAACCCAATGAGTTCAACTACTCAACAAAGCATAAGCAACAATAAGTTAACATGCGTTGTGTCTAGCAGAATAGTTAACAGGTAACAATTATCCATGCATAGAGGTCATGGGCGTATACTAGGCAGATCGTGCATATCAATTAGTTGCTTTCAGAATCATGAAACAAGTAAACTAGCTAGGTGACTACTACATTTGCCATATTGTCCCTATCAAGAGCAGTCAGAACGAGAACAACATCAACTAGGCCAGGGTACGAATGGGTTTTTGGTTGCCGGGGTCCGGAATCCTAGGACAGGAGCACTCTGCAGAGGCAACAAATAGTCTACGCCAAAGTCAACCCCGTCAGGTATCCTAACACTAAGGCTGAGTAAAGCCAGACAGACAAGGTCAATCATATCAGATGATGCACGTCAATCAATGTCAGTCAGTCGGTCAGGCAGTGCAGTTCAGTACAGTACATGTCATGTCACAATCAGGCAACACAGTACGTACATCACACTGGATCAATATCGTTACAAGTAAACAATTACAAGTCGAACAAGAAATAAGATGAAGCGCATGGAAGCCAATAATCGAATCAATATGCAATGCAACTCAAGTTATTACTGTGAGTCAAGATTGTTTACTAACAAACCTTAAGCTTGTTGTCCAATGTTTCTAAAGGTACATGATGATGTATTTTTAAGTTATTCGATACACAGTTGTTCATTTCGTGGGTGTTGCACTATGTCAATAAACGTGTATCGAAGTCCCTTAAACCAACACCAATGGAGAGGTGCTTAACAATTGGACAACACACATGAATGCGTCATAGCCCATAAGACCATTCATGCGATTCTTGTATTCCATTGGGCAAGTTAAAGGTCACCAATACTCTACTGTGAAGGCCCTATTAGGTCCAATTTATATCTACCTTTTATGGGAGGTCTCTGGATAAACTTCCTTACATATTTCACGAGCCACGGGGCCCGGGAATACAGCCTAAAGGGTTTCTTGGTTAGTGTGAAAGGTAGGAGAATAGTAGTGAATACAAAAGCTTTCAGTGTATAGACGTAATCTCCTAAAGCAGAACACTTCAGGGTTGATCGATCGGTCAGGAGCGCGACCGGTCGAATTTCGATTCTGGCTGTGTCCGATCGATCGACTCTGAAGCCCGATCGGTCGAACAGTCCATTCAATTACAAAACAACTAGGAGTAAAAATGAAGGCTTTGCACCTCAATTACACAAAATATCAAGATCATACAATCACGTAAGGGTTGTACATCAAAACACACTTGAGAGTAAAGAGAAAACTCATGGCAATCGCGGTGTACCAACATGTGTTCATCTAAATCACGCTTATACTTGCCTTAAACGAGTTCTTTCCTGAAGTTAGCTGTTCTTAGGCCCAATCAAGCTCAGGGATACACTCCTAACACCATGCATGTCAAGAGTAAGCAAGAGAAAAGAGGTGCATGCCGTGCACTCACACCCTAAACTCATAAAGGAGACCGTGACTCAACTACTCACCGGAAATGAACAGGAAAGAGGGTACGGGATTCTTGTCCACAGCAAGAGATAAGGAAGACAAAAGGGAAGACGAGTGCAGTGAACGGAAATAGGATAAGCTTGCTTCTTACCGGCGAACCCAAAGAGAAGATGAGCAACCGGTGCACAAGAATTCTCCCCTTTCTTTGCTTGTGTGAGAAAGAAGGAAGAAGGAAAAAGGGATGTAGAGCAGGGGAGAGAAAGGAGAGAAAACGAGAAAGAGAAAGAACTGGCGTGAGAGAGATGAAACTGAGAGAGGAAGAGTCAGTGGCTATATATATAAGATAAGGATTTGCAAAATTTATATGAAAGTCCAATAGTTTGGGATAATTACAGTTCAAGTCAATCAACGGTCCAACGGAAGCAAACGACCTCGTTTGCATACGAGTCAGCTACGGAAGTTGACGAGCTCGACGAAATACACGTGTTGAGACCAAGATAATGCATGAATGACGAACTCGTGCAAAACCAAAAATTATGAAAAAGGGCTCATGACTACTTAAACCAGGTTAAACTCAACCCAACTACCTATCCATAACCCAAAATGAATCTCAAAAAAGTAAATCAACAAGCATAAAACGCATTTACTCAAAAAGAACTCAAAACCACATTAATTAGTCGTTAAATAGGATTCAGCTGGGCCAAAGTGTTACATCCTCCATCACTTAGGAATCATTCCGTCCTCGGAATGAACGCATACTTGTGCGAAGAGGTGGGGATACTGTCGTGCCATCAGCTCCTCCAATTCCCACATGGCTTCATCAGGTTCATGATGTTCCCAAAGCATCTTGACCCATCGTAGGGTTTTGGTCCGCAATATTTGCTCTCTGGTTCCTATGATACGAAGTGGATGCTCGATGTATGTTGCGTTTGGCTGGATTTGCACATCGTCGTATCGGATGACATGAGTAGGGTCACGAACATATTTCCTAAGCATCGATACATGGAATACATTATGTACTCTAGAGAACTCAACTGGAAGGGCTAATCTATAAGCCAAATCTCTAATTCGACTTTTGATCTCGAATAGACCCACATATCTTGGAGCTAACTTGCCTTTCTGACCGAAACATATGGTACCTTTCATCGGCGAGACTTTCAGAAAAACCCAATCTCCCACCTGAAATTCTAAGGCTTTTCTTCGAGTATCTGCATAGCTTTCTGTCTCGACCGAGCAACCTTCAAATTCTCAATTACCTTCTATACTTTCTTCGTTGTTTCGGCGATTATAGTCGGTCCGTGGAAACTTTTGGTTCCAACTTCTTCCCCACACACAGGACTTCAGCATTTACGTCCGTACAAAGCTTCATACGGTGCCATTCCAATACTCTAATGGTAGCTGTTATTGTAGGCGAATTCGCCCAACGAGAGATATAAATCCCATTCCTTCTCAAAACCGAGAACACTGGCCCTCAACATATCTTTTAATGTCTGAATTGTTCATTCTGACTGCCCATCTGTCTGTGGGTGATACGTAGTTCTGAAACTTAATTTGGTTCCCATCACTTCCTAAAATGCTTTCCAAAACGACGAAACAAAGCGGCTATCACAGTCAGAAACGATAGACACGGGCGTCCCATGCAACCTGACAATCTCGTCAACAAACTTCTTAGCCATTTCCGAGAACGTCATGCCTTTCCTAAAAGGAATGAAATGGGTGGACTTCGTCAGTTTGTCCACAATCACCCAAATAGGATTATTCTTCTTACTCGTCAAAGGTAATCTTGAAACAAAATCCATGGTAATGTGCTCCCATTTCCACTAAGGGATATGCAATAGATGCAATGAACCCGGAGGCCCCTGGTGGTCAACTTTCACCTTCTAACAGGTCAGGCATCTGGCGATGAACCTTGTGATTTCTCTCTTCATGTTGTTCCACCAAAACCGATCCCTTAAAGCTCGGTACATCTTCGTACTCCCAGGGTGCATCATATAGCGTGGATAATGCCCCTCTGTCATCAAGCTCTCCTTCAATCCATCAATTGCCGGAACACATAATCGGTTCTGAAAATAAAGCACTCTATCCTCTAATCGAAAATCTGGTCGGTCCTGTAGATAATCTTTAATTCGTACCAAATCTCGATCCTCAAACTGCCGATCCTTAATTTGTTGAATCACCTCAAGTTGAAAGACAAGAGCACTAACTAACATCAGGTAGTTATCCATTACTTTCACTTCAACGGGCTCATGATGTATTAATAGATGGAAGCCTTCTACAGCATGGAGAGTCTCTGATTTCCTACTGAGAGCATCTGCCACCACATTTCCTTTACCCAGATGATACTTAATGGGGAAATTGTAATCTTTAATAAATTCAAGCCATCTGCGTTGCCTCATATTCAATTCATGCTGCGTGAACAAATATTGTAAACTGTAATAATCTGAGTGTCCCTCGAACTTCACGCCGTACAAGTAATGTCGCCACAGTTTCAAAGCAAATACGATGGCTGCCAATTCCAAGTCATGGGTGGCATAGTTCTTCTCATACTCCTTGAGTTGCCTCGAACCATAAGCAATGACTTTACCGTGCTGCATTAAGATACATCCCAAACCGACTCTAAAGGCATCAAAATAAATCACGAACCCTTCACTTCCATCAGGCAGAGTCAGTACCGGTGCAGTTGTGAGCTTTTCCTTTAACGTGCGGAAACTGGTTTCACATTCATCAGTCCAATGAAAAGGTACATTCTTCCGAGTTAACTTGGTCAACGGAGCAGATATCTTAGTAAAGTCTTGAACAAATCGTCGGTAATACCCCGCGAGTCCAAGAAAACTCCTAATCTCTGTCACAGATTTCGGACTGGGCCAAGTAACGACTGCCTCAACTTTTGCTAGGTCAACTGCGAATCCTTCTTGTAAGATGATATGTCCAAGGAATGCCACCTGCTCTAGCTAGAAATAACATTTCGATAACTTGGCATATAATCGATGTTCTCGCAACAGTTGCAAAGCTTTCCTCAAATGGCACGTATGCTCCTTCGCTGTCTTAGAATACACTAGGATATCATCAATGAAAACAACAATGAATTGATCCAAGAATGGAGCAAAGATCCTATTCATCAAGGCCATAAAAGTGGCATGTGCATTAGTTAATCCAAAAGGCATCACGAGGAATTCATAATGTCCATACCATGTCCTAAAGGCAGTTTTGGGAATGTCCTCTTCTTTCACTCTCAATTGGTGATAGCCAGACTTTATATCAATCTTGGAAAAATAGGCGACACCTTGTAATTGATCGACCAACTCATCAATCCGTAGCACGGGATACTTATTCTTTATTGTCACCTTATTTAATTGCCGGTAATCAATACATCCGAAAAGTGCCATCCTTCTTCTTAACAAACAATACCGGAGCTCTCCATGGAGACACACTCGGGTGAATAAAGCCCTTATCCAAAAGCTCTTGCAATTGCTTCTTCAATTCCAGCAACTCGGCTGGGGCCATGTGATAAAGCACTATACTAATCGAGGCGGTGCGGGGCACAAGATCAATCGCAAATTCCACTTCCCGCGGAGGGGGTAACTCAGGTACATCATCTGGAAACACATCCGGAAAATCATGCACCACCGAAATCTCTTCAAGTTGCTTTGAACTCTTCTTATCTGAAATAAAGGCAATAAAGCCTTCACAGCCTTTGCGTATCAGATGATCCGCCTTACATGCAGAAATAACACGTCTAGGGCATTTTTTCTGATTGCCCTCAAAACGAAACCCCTTCCCGAGATCAAAATAAATCATCCTGTTATAATAGTTCACATAGGCAAGATATCGCGCCAGCCAATCCATTCCAAGGATCACGTTGAAGTTCAGCATCGACAACAAGATGAGGTCAACTGGTAGTTGACGCCCTTCGATCCGCACATCGCACTAGGGGTAGTAGACACTACACTCCACTCTCTTGCCAACAGGAGTAGACACCACCAACACATATGATAGCGGTGTAGGCGGCTACCGTAACTGCACAGCAAAATGAGGTGTTACGAACGAACGCTTGGCCCCGAATCAAATAATGCGAGCGCATCTACTTAAGAAATCAGAACCGTACCTTCCACTACATTCGCATCGACCACGCTTTCGTGAGTGGCAGCATAAACTCGTGCGGTTTGGCACTGTAGCTTCTAGCCTTAGCGAGGTTGCTGGGGTTTATTTGGGGTTGTGGAAGCAGTAGACCTGGATTGCAAGGAAAACTTGGACTTCGGGAACTAAGCCACTTTCTGCTTCATAGAACCACAGCCGAGATAGGCTCCTGTTTTTTTTCCAGCATTGCTCTGTAGGGTGTCCTCAGCCACAATGCTCACATCTAACTCCAGCTGAATCGGGAGTTTCTTGTCTTCCTTTCAATTTATTCTGTACTTGCCCCTTGGACCCAAATGGTACATTTCTCTTGAGGTCTGCAGCTCTTTCTGCTTAAAAATTGGCCTCGTCGGTATAAGCTCTGTCCACCGCATCATCAAAGGTAGCTGGTCTTTGGAAGGCTATGACATGGTTTATATACCTAGGGTTCAGGCCGTTAATAAAGCGATTCACTTTTTTTTTATGTATTAATCATGTCCTTTATAAAATGGGACAGCTGCGTAAACTGATGTACATATTCAGCTACCGTCATCTGTTGCTGCTGTAGGGACAAGAACTCAACTTCCTTTGCCCGTTGCACATGGGCTGGAATGAACTTCCTTCTGAACTATTTCTTGAATGTCTCCCACACGGTCGCATTAGGCATATCTTTATACAAATCGCTCATACTTTTCCACCAAGTCCTAGCCACGTCCTGGAACATTGAAGCCGTGAGCATAACCTTCTATCTATTGGTGCAGATAACTATATCAAAAAGATCCCCAGTATGCTCTAACCATTGCTCTACTTTCAACGCATCTTTATTTCCTTAGCTCCGCGTTTCTGGAATTTGTCGTATAAGGCATTAAGGTCGTCGTCTTTAGGTTGGAAGATCACTTATTGCTCTACATGCGGTTGAGCTGATGCTCGACTTTGCCGGTCTCCCAGGGAAACTACCTAAGCCTGTAGAGAATGGATTGCTTGTAGCATTGCAAGGAAACGATCATCCTGAGTAGGAGGCTATTGTGGAGTTGTTAACCCACTCTCATTGCCGCCATGGTTGTTATTGTTCGTACCAGATCCGGATGCCATAGCCTGCAAAACTCAAGAGTTAATCTGAAACACAAAACGTACTCCACCACATAACCAAAACAAATCAAATATCAGACGAAGAGATCAAATATTTGAACGTGTAACCTCACCACGTTCTACATGCCTACATGCTTAAATACTAGAACAAACAATGCTCTGATACCATACAATACGTATGTCACAACCGGAGCCCAGAAATCGAGGGTTAGTTAAAACCTAACAAATGACACACGTACTCCCGTACACGTATACCTCCATTGTCTAAGCACACGCACACAAGGGATGTTCACACGTGCAAACCAGGTGTATGCAAAAGCTGTACATATCAGTGCAAGCAGGAACAAAAAAGAAAAGGATACATAACAATACAGGGTCAACAAAATGACATTAATTACAAAGTGTACAATACAAAATGGAGAGATAGTTCTTTAGCGACCAATACAAGATACGATGTACATGAGAAACCGAAAACCTGATACAAAATGGAAGACAAGAGACTGATGCATGCAAAGTCACACTCCAATGGAGGGATCACATCCACTCCTCTAGCCCTGATTGGGCTTCGCGAGTCTCTCCTGAAGCCGGGCCGATTGGCGAGGGGTCGGTGAGGGATTTGGGCCTGCAAAACCAAGAACAACCAATGAGTTCAACTACTCAGCAAAGCATAAGCAGCAATAAGTTAACACGCGTTGTATCTAACAGAATAGTCAAGAGGTAACAATTATCCATGCATAAAGGTCATATGCGTATACTAGGCAGATCGTGCATATCAATCAGTATGCTTTTAGAATTATGAAATAGGTAAATTGGCTAGGTGGCTACTACATTTGTCATATTCTCCCTACAGAGAGCAGTCAGGACGAGAACAACATCGACCGGGCCAGGGTACGAATGGGTCTCTGGTTGCCGGGCTCCAGAATCCTAGGACATGAGCACTCTGCAGAGGCAATAAACAGTCTACGCCAAAGTCAACCCCTTCGGGTATCCTGACGCTAAGGCTGAGTAAAGCCAGACAAACAAGGTCAATCATATCATATGATCCACGTCAATCAATGTCAGTCAGACGGTCAAGCAGTGCAGTTCAGTACAGTACATGTCATGTCACAATCAAGCAATACAATATGTGCATCACACTGGATCAGTACCGTTACAAGTAAACAATTACAAGTAGAACAAGAAACAAGACGAAGAGCATGGAAGCCAATAATTGAATCAATATGCAATGCAAGTCAAGTTATTACTATGAGTCAAGATTGTTTACTAACCAACCCTAAGCTAGTTGTCCAATGTTTCTAACTGTGCATGATGATGTGTTTTTAAGTTATTCAATACACAGTTGTTCATTTCATGAGTGTTGCACTGTGTTAATAAACGTCTATCGAAGTCCCTTAAACCAACATCCATGGGGAGGTGCTTAACAATTGGACAACACACATGAATGCGTCACAGCCTATAAGACCATTCATGCGATTCTTGTATTCCATTGGGCAAGTTAAGGGTCACCAATACTCTACTGTGAAAGCCCTATCAGGTCCAATTTATACCTACCTTTTATGGGAGGTCTCTGGAAAAACTTCCTTACATATTTCACGAGCCACAGGGCTCGGGAATATAGCCTAAAGGGTTCCTTGGTTAGTGTGAAAGGTAGGAGAATAAAAGTGAATACAAAAGCTTTCAGTGTATAGACGTAATCTCCTAAAGCAGAACACTTCAGGGCCGATCGATCGGTCAGCAGCCCGACCGGTCGAATTTCGGTTCTAGCTTTGTCCGATCGGTCGGCTCTGAAGCCCGATCGGTCAAACAGTCCATTCTATTACAAAACGACTGGGAGTAAAAATGAAGGCTTTGCACCTCAATTTCACAAAATATCAAGATCATACAATCACGTAAGGGTTGTACATCAAAACACACTTGAGAGTAAAGAGAAAACTCATGACAATCACGGTGTACCAACATGTGTTCATCCAAATCATGTTTATACTTGCCTTAAATGAGTTCTTTACTGAACTTAGCTGTTCTTAGGCCCAATCAAGCTTAGGGATACAATCCTAACACCATGCATGTCAAGAGTAAGCAAGAGAAAAGAGGTGCATGCCGTGCACTCACACCCTAAACTCATAAAGCAGACCGTGACTCAACTACTCACCGGAAATGAACTGGAAAGAGGGTGTGGGGTTCTTGTCCACAACAAGAGATAAGGAAAACGAAAGGGAAGACGAGTGCAGTGAACAGAAATAGGACAAGCTTGCTTCTTATCGGCGAACCCAAAGAGAAGATGAGCAGCCAGTGCACAAAAATTCTCCCCTTTCTTTGCTTGTGTGAGGAAGAAGGAAGAGGGAAAAAGAGATGCAGAGCAAGGGAGAGAAAGGAGAGAAAACGAGAGAAAGAGAACTGGCATGAAAGAGAGATGAAACTGAGAGAGGAAGAGTCGGTAGCTATATATATAAGATAAGGATTGCAAAATTTATATGAAAGTCCAACAATTCGGGATAATTACAGTTCAAGTCAATTAACGGTCCAACGGAAGCAAACGACCTCGTTTGTATACGAGTCAGTTACGGAAGTTAACGAGCTCGACGAAATACACGTGTTGATAATGCATGAATGACGAACTCGTGCAAAACCAAAAATTACGAAAAAGGGCTCATGACTACTTAAACCAGGTTAAACTCAACCCAACTACCTATCCATAACCCGAAACGAATCTCAAAAGAGTAAATCAACAAGCATAAAACGTATTTACTCAAAAAAAAACTCAAAACCACATTAATTAGTCATTAAACCGGATTAAGATGGGCCAGAGCGTTACATCCTCCATCACTTAAGAATCATTCCATCCTCGGAATGAACGCATATATGTGCGAAGAGATGGGGATACTGTCGTGCCATCTGCTCATCTAATTTCCACATGGCTTCATCAGGTTCATGATGTTCCTAAAGCATCTTGACCCATCGTAGGGTTCTGGTCCGCAATATTTGCTCTCTGGTTCTTACGATATGGAGTGGATGCTCGACGTATGTTGCGTTTGGCTGGATTTGCACATCATTGTATTGGATGGCATGAGTAGGGTCACGAATATATTTCCGAAGCATCGATACATGGAATACATTATGTACTCCGGAGAACTCAGCTGGAAGGGCTAATTTATAAACCAAATCTCTAATTCAACTTTTGATCTTGAACAGACTCACATATCTTGGAGCTAACTTGCCTTTCTGATCAAAACGTATGGTACCTTTTATCAGCGAGACTTTCAGAAAAACCCAATCTCCCACCTGAAATTCTAAAGCTCTTCTTCGGGTATCTGTATAGCTTTTCTGTCTCGACCGAGTAATCTTCAAATTCTCAATTGCCTTCTATACTTTCTCCATTGTTTCGGTGATTATAGTCGGTCCGTGGAAACTTTTGGTTCCAACTTCTTCCCAACACATAGGTCTTCGGCATTTACGTCCGTACAAAGCTTCGTATGGCGTCATTCCAATACTCTAATGGTAACTGTTATTGTAGGCGAATTCGCCCAACGAGAGATATAAATCCCATTCCTTCTCAAAACTGTGAAGGCCCTTTCAGGTCCAATTTATACCTACCTTTTATGGGAGGTCTCTGGAAAGACTTCCTTACATATTTCACGAGCCACAGGGCCCGGGAATACAGCCTAAAGGGTTCCTTGGTTAGTGTGAAAGGTAGGAGAATATAAATGAATACAAAAGCTTTCAGTGTACAAACGTAATCTCCTAAAGTGGAACACTTCAGGGCCGATCGATCGGTCAGGAGCCCGACCGGTCGAATTTCAATTCTGGCTGTGTCCGATCGATCGGCTCTGTAGCCCAATCGGTCGAATAGCCTGCCCTGTTTTAAAACGGCTGACTAGGAGTGTCCGATCGGTTGGCTCTGAAGCCCAATCGGTCGGACAGTCCATTCTGTTACGGAATGACTGAGAGTAAAAATGAAGGCTTTGCACCTTAATTACACAAAAGATCAAGATCATACAATCACGTAAGGGCTGTACATCAAAACACACTTGAGAGCAAAGAGAAAACTCATGGCTATCATGGTGTACCAATATGTGTTCATCCAGATCATGCTTATACTTGGCTTTAACGAGTTTTTTCCTGAACGTAGCTGTTCTTGGGCCCAATCAAGCTCAGGGATACACTCCTAACACCATGCATGTCAAGAGTAAGCAAAAGAAAAGAGGTGCATGCAGTGCACTCACACCCTAAACTCATAAAGGAGACCGGGACTCAACTACTCACCGGAGATGAACCGGAAAGAGGGTGTGAGATTCTTGTCCACAACAAGAGATGAGGAAGACGAAAGCGAAGACGAGTGCAGTAAACAAAAATAAGACGAGCTTGCTTCTTACCGGCGAACCCAAAGAGAAGACGAGCAACGGTGCACAAGAATGCTCCCCTTTCTTTGCTTGTGTGAAAAAGAAGGAAGAAGGAAAAAGAGATGCAGAGCAGGGGAGGGAAAAGAGAGAAAACGAGAAAGAGAGAGAGAGAACTGGCGTGAGAGAGAGATGAAACTGAAAGAGGAAAAGTCAGTGGCTGTATATATAAGATAAGAATTTGCAAAATTTATATAAAAGTCCAACAGTTTGGGATAATTACAGTTCAAGTAAATTAACGGTCTAATGGAAGCAAACGACCTCGTTTGCATACGAGTCAGTTACGGAAGTTGACGAGCTCGACGAAATACACGTGTTAAGACCAAGATGATGCGTGAATGACGAACTCATGCAAAACCAAAAATTACGAAAAATGGCTCATGACTACTTAAACCAAGTTAAACTCAACCCAACTACCTATCAATGACCCAAAACAAATCTCAACAGAATAAATCAACAAGCATAAAATTTATTTACTCAAAAAGAACTGAAAACCACATTAATTAGTCATTAAACCAGATTAAGCTAGGCCGGAGTGTTACAGTAGCCTTGCAGGTTGTAGTTGAAAAAGACAATGTAAAATGTCTCACTCAAAGTCACATTCAACCATTCAACCAGAGCCGCTTAACCGGAGGGACATCCTATTTTCATTGGTTTCTTTAACTAACCACTCAAATTCAGGTGATTTATACTTCTCATGATCATTGTGATTTAAGGGGAGTAACCTTCTCAACAAAAACAAAAATAAGTGTGTTGAAGTCATACTCAGTTCTGATTCCCACGGAATCCATGGTGGTCAAGTTTGTGCTCACCTCATGCTTGTGAATGGACAAACTACTACAAACGAATCCCCTGTAATTCCACAGTGGCTATGATGGCTCAAATTGTGTTTGCCAAAGATTAGGTGGATGTCACTTCTTAACCCCTTATACTTCCCACAGTTCGGAAAAATCAAGTGTGTGCTTAGATTATGTCTGCATTCAATTAAAATAGATAGAACTTGTTCACTACAAGTTTGTCGAAAGATAGCTTCATTACAAATCTTTTGAGGTTTGGGGCCTATGTGCTACTCTAGAGACTTCAACTGGGTTTTGTACAGTTTAGTTCATTACTTTGATCTTGACTTGCAAAGCGGGAAGAAAGTATCCATGCCAAATTCAACTACTTGGCCTTGGCCAGGATCATGCAATAGAGTAGTTGAACCTCATGGCATTCAACTCTACTTGATAACATGAGATTGGTATGATGTTTGTGAGTTGCATGTATCTCAAAGGATTGAGAAACTCAAATACTTCAAATAAACAAAAAAAAAAAAAAGAAGGAAGAAATAGTAAAAAAGGCATTGGTTGTGACCATAGATTACCATGAAGTGTGATGACTGTGGTCGTGGATTGGATTGAACAATGTTTAGTTTGATTTAATCTCCACACAAAGAATTCAGTCATCCCTCCAACATCAACAGCGAACCACAACAGCCACAACAGCAACAAAACAAAACAAAAAAAAGTGAGAAGAATTCAAAAGCACAAAATCCGGTTCGTCACCATGGCAACATTGACTATGGTAATGGACTCTATCACGTTATGCATAAAAGGTGAAGCTCAGAGCATCATTATGCATCAAAAGGGATTCATTAAAGGCATTCCAAAAAAAAAAAAAAAAGAGGATTGGCAGTGGCCATAGGCTTGCACAGGGCACTGTTGGCAGTGTCCATGATGATCTGCACCATGAAATTAGCCAAAGAAGCAATGGTTGTCACCAAGGTTGTAGTGAGCGAACAGCACTACCACAAAAACAAGCTAGAAGTGTATGAAAAAAAAAAAAGGAGAGAAAGGAATGTCACAAGATGACAGTGACCGTGGACCTTCCCTGACTCTGGCTACCAGTGACCATGAACATGTGCAAACAAATTGCTCAAGTTTTCAAATTCTGCAATCTTAGAATGATGTCTGGTTGATTAAGCAAAAAATAAAAAATAAAAAGAACCAATGAAAGAAAAAGAAAAGAAGTCGAGCTAAAGCATGTCTTCAAAGGGACCATTGATAGTTACTAGTGCTTGGGCATGTCAAAATTTCAAGGATTCCACGCTTGGTCTTATCATGGACTCAGAATGGTATTCAAGGAGGGGACCTTACATAGAGACTGTCAGCAACAGCAACAAAAAAAAAAAAAAAAAAAAATCAGTCAGGCATTTTGACGTACAGGTTGTGACCGTGAAGACTTGTACAAACTATGAGTGGCTATGACCGTGGCACCTGCCCGGCCAGTGCTCAACCCGGACATAGCCCATGGCAGAGCCTTAAACCATGGCTCCAGAATCAGAAACAGAAAAAAAAAATGGGGAAGAGAAAATCAAGCCAAGAACGGGGCCAACCTCTAGCTTCAATTGGCGTTCACAAGGACTCATACAAAACCCAAGAAGACAATGGGCATTCTCCATGTTTTGTAGACTTGCTCTGATGCGAACTCATGAAGTAGACACGTGTAATTTGAATCAATGAAAAATCATCAAAGTCACAACCACACAAGTACAAAACATGGGTTCGGCCACAAACAAAAAAACAGGAGACAATGAAGAAGAGGGAAGAAAAGGGGTGTTCTTGATATCCTTACCTGCCATGGACAAATCTTGGGGAAGAAGAAGCTCGAAGGGAGGGGCTTGAATTTTTGTCTTTCTCTCTATTTTGCTCTTGAGTTCTCAAAGCAGTTGCTATGCGTCCTTGAAGTGGAAAACAATGAGACAAAACAAAAAGAATGCCAGAGTCTTATACACATGGGTTCTTCCTTGGCACGGTCACTAACTAGTAATGGGGACCACTGTTTAATGGTCCACCCTTCTAGCCTTCTTACCTCCCTCCCAGCTACACTCCTTGACCCACGGTCACTGCTGGTTTTCCCTTTGCTCACAAATGGAGTTGAATAGTGAGACCCATGATGTGCTACCCCTTTCTGCTCACGGCCATACCTGTTCTAATAGTGGGACCTGTAGCATAAAGGTAAAACTCATGGGCATTGCAGTAAGTAGCTTCCTCAAGTCCTCATGGCCACTACTGCTCCTCCCCTTTGACTCACGAGCATTGTGTTTAAAACAGTGGAGTCCACAATCACTAATGTTATCCTCCTTTGACTCACAAACACTATCGTTTTAGACAGTGGAACCCATCGTGTAGCCTTCCTCGAACCCAAGGCCTAATACTTCACTTGCTCTCTCCCACAGACACAAGTTGTTTGGCAGTGGGGTCTATGGCTTAGCCAAGTCCATAATCACTGACTCTGCCATCATCTTACCTCAAGGTCACTGTGATTTTGGGCAGTGGGACCCACTACTTAGTGGCCCACTCTCTCAAATGTGATCATTCAAATCCCTACATATGGTGGGCCCATTTTAGATATTTTGCCCAAGATAAAAATAAACTATTATTTTCCCACAGCGGAATGAATCCACTTCAAGGTATTCCTTTTCAAAAAAGATAGGGGTTCTCTTTCAAAAATAAATCCAGATTTCAAAATTACCTTGAGTCAAACTTGGTTTTGAGTCAAATCTATCATCTCAAATTATTTTGGATCAAAACCAACAAAAGCTAGTCTTTTTCAAATTTCCATCTCAATTCATGTCAAGCCAAGTCAAAACCTTAATTTTAATTTTTTTAAAATGAACCAAAAATTCATGAAAATCCGAAACCCAAATCCATTTTAAATTCAAACTCTAATTTTTCTTAAAACCTCAGGGATTTCTTTTGTGGGTGTTCCCCACAGTCCCTAAAGAGATGTCACTTTGAATATCTGTGATAAATAGGTCATAAGAAAATCAAATCCATTTCCAAAATCAAAACAAAAAATTCATAAACTTCTGAATTTCTCAAATACTTCAAGGATTTCTTTTGTGGGTGTTCCCCACAGTCTTCACAGATAAGCTTCTTTTGATATCTATAAAAATAGGGCAAAGAAATAAAGATTCCTTATATTTTTTTTTCAAATTCCATCATCAAACCCTTCATGGCTTTTATCAAAATTTTCAAGATTTCAAATTTAGGCCTACAACTTACCTTAACAAAACCTTGGTTTATCAAGCCATTTATCATTCCACATGTTGGCTATTTCGAGGCACAATGATAATCATAGTTTAATCATTGTACCTCAAGGGGGCATTTGTTGACCTATAAAAATTACAAATATTGTAGCGAAGACATTACAAGCAAATTCCAAACCAAAGATACATAAACTCTGGGATTGTGAAATGACAAGTCAAGTACTATATCCAGATGTTCAGAGCTGATGCAATCCACTCATAAGACTTCAGATAAGCTCAGAATGCAGCATTTTAAACTTCAGAGTTACTGAACTTCATTTCGACATTCAACTTATTAAATATCAAATTCTGGGTTCATTGGCTCAAAAACTAGGGGTCACTGAACATACTCAAGGTTCTGGATTACCAAAGTGGATGAGAATCAAATGGCAGCTCCAAAGCATGCTTGGAAATGATGGTTCAAAGTTTCAAAGTATTTAGACTTCATTTCAGCTCAAACCAAGCTTTAGTGACTGTTTGCCAGCTCCTTAGGGGTCACTGTAGAAATTGACACTTCTACATGTCAAAACAAGCTCAAACTTAGTATAATACCTTCAAATACATTTAAAGACTATCTTTTAAAATTTCAAAGCATTTGGATATCATTTGGACTAAAACTCAATTCAGATGGATATCTACTAAGCTTTGTGGGGTCACTATGCAAAGTGACATCTCATGAGGATCAAATCAGCTGAAATTCTTATAGGAAGCTTAAATTATGCTCAAGGGAAGTTTTGTAAAATTTTAGGTGAAACGGACAACGTTTGACCCAAATTCTTCAAACATGTCAACTTTGGGTTTGTGACCCCCAAGCCATGGGGTCACTAACCAAAGTCCTACTTCCCGATGTCCAAAATTGATGAAATTTGAACATAAAGTTTTAGTCACAATCAAGGGAGATTTACAAATTTTGAAGTTAAGAGGACTTTATCTGGTCCTGCTTCCACTGCATGTCAGTTTAGAAGATAATGACCCTCGAGCCTTGGAAGTCACTAGCTAAAATCCTACTTTCAGGGAGCTAAAGGTGATGAGATTCAGAATGGAGATTGAAAATACGTTCAAAATGAATTTTCCATAATTTCAAGTCAATTAAACATCATTCGAGTAAAAAACTAACTACCTACCTACAGTGTGGGTGAATAATGAGTAAAAACATACAACAAGTGGATCACTGTTCGAAATCCTACTTTCATATATCCAAACTACATGAAATTTGGATGGAGACTCCAAGTTATGCCTGACATCAGTCCCTCCAAGTTTCAAACCAAACTGAAACATTTGGGCCTTAAATAGCTGAAACAAGGGCCCATTTTCATGATAAGTCAATGGGAGAGTTGACCAACTTCAGAAGGTCAAAATGAGTTGAAATTTTTATGACACTCAAAATAGTGTCAAAATAGTGACAAAAAAGCATCCATGTTAGTTTTGTAGAGATCGGACACCATTCAGGCCCCAAACAGGCAAAAATGGGTCACATATGCAAAAGTCTAAAAATAAACGAAAGTGACCAAAAAGTCCAAAAAGTGACCATGGCTGCGGTCACTGTCACCTCTGGAGTAGTTTTGGTAGTTTTCAGTGATTCCCTCCATTCCTTTTCGAATGCTAACTTCCAATAACTCCTTTAAACTTCTCATAACTACTGCTAAAGTCTACAAAAGAATTGTTGTTCATTTGAAAAGGAAAGAGACAAAGATAGAGAGTGAAAGGGAAGAGCAAGTGCAAGTTCCTGAATCAAATTCTAGAAGTTTAAAGTAACTCCAAGCAAGCCACAAGGCATTTTTCACTACTCTAGCCTATTTCTTCTTCTCATTCTTACTAATTCAAAGTGAAGAATAATTTAGAGGAGAGGAAGATGCATACACTTCACTTAAAGAAGGCATATGCAAGGGTCACTTGGATGACATCTTTTTCCTTTGATTTTCTCACTCGAGAAGGGTCTTGGGCCACACTGAAAGCTGTGAACAAGCCTCTTTACGCTTTATTCTGACCCTTGAAAATTATAGGGTTAGAATGACATAACTTTGACTTCATACAATGCCCTTTTCGGATTTGTATATAAAACAGTCCGTAACAAAAAAGTGATGATTTTCAAAGATTAATCGATTCTATGACCAAATTCAACCTTCTTAATGTCATTCAATGCTCCAAAGATCAGAAAAAGCAAGTTTCAGCACTTTAAAGAAGTCATAGAGGCAAAACAGAACTGCACAGAGAGCAAATAGTGGCTTTTCAGCCACTGTCTACTGTGACCATGGGCCACGTCACTGGCAGGGGCCAATGACCGTGACCCATGTTCACTCCCCCATGTTTCCTTCTTTCTTGCATCTTTTCCCAATTTTTAGGTATTTTCTTGTATTTTCCAAATTTGGATCACATTTGAGACTTGAGGGAGGGGTTGTAAACTTTTCAAAACATGCAAACAACCTACATCCTCGCGGTCAGAGCATTTGAACCAAAGTAAACAAAAGGGAAGATAATGATAACCTATAGTTATTTCCCATTCTTCTTATCACTTGAAGTGTGTGAATGTTGGACTCGAATCTGTTACAAATTTGCATTTTCGAGCACGATCATTTTGTTGCAAAAGAAACTAAAAAAATCAAGGATAATTTTCTCTGAATATCTCTTTGATTTTGGAGCCAACAAGAAATCTTCCATGGAGACAAGAATAGAAAGAAGCATCAAAAAAGGATTTCCAAAGCAAGAAAGAAAAGAAAAAAAAAAGAAAATATCCCAAGCTGGAATTCACGTCCAAGCATAAAGTGGCAATCCAACTTTTTTCAAATTTCAATTATTTGAAGATTTTATTGTATCAAGAGAATGAAAATTTTGGGAGTTGAAAAACTATACATATGGCACCCTTGTAGTAGTCTAAGGCATGGAAGAATTACCCACCTCCCACATCTAGATTTCCTACATTCATGTCTCCCTCTCTTGTCTCTTCATCACAAGTCATCAAAAAGGCTTTGCCCTAAAACTACACCACCAACCTTGAAGATTCAACTAGGAGGAGGAATTCTTGGAATTCTTTTTCATCCAAGTATGTGTAATCTTTTTTTTTAAATTTTTTTTCATATTGTGTAAAGAATTACCATACTAGTAGTTTAATGATATTCATCTTTATTCTTCTTATTCTTCTTCTAATTGCTTGAATTATGTTCTCTTGTTTGGATTGACGACCCAAATAGATAGCATTTTTTAAGTAATTTTTAGACCTGGATTGAGAAAGAATTTTGAGAGAATATGCTACCTTTGACTTCAGTTTATACCACCTTTGATTTTAGCATTCTACTACCTTTGATTTCAAGTTAACCACTTTTGAATTATTGTACTTTTTTTATTTTCCTGCACTTTTATTTCAATTTTCTGTACACTTTATGTTCTTGCACAGTCTCTTTTAAAATTGTTCATTGCTGAAACTTACATTAGGTTCATGCATATTTCAATTTTTAGAATTATATTTAATGGTGTTTGTCATGGAACTTTAGAAATCAGATTGAATGTCTGAATTTTATTTGTTTTCAAATCATGAAAATCAGTCCATAAATCAAGACAAAATCTGAATTTGTCATGGCCGATTTGTGCACTCCATTGTGTGTATGATCTTGTTCACAAGTTCTATTTGCTATTGTAAGTAAATTAGAATTTGAAAATCAGGTTTAAGGTTAACCCAATAATAGTCCAGAATTGTGCAGAAAATAGTCTAAACAAGGCCTATGTTGGATGAATTTTTTACAAACCAGATTTGCACATGTTCATATTAGTGAATGCTTGATGTTTACAACTATTTTTAAACATGAATTTAGAACTGAAAAATCACTGAAAACATTCTAAAATCAGTTCTGAAACAATGGTGGAAGTTGGCCATTATTCAAGTGATTTTATGATGTATTCGTGAATTGTTTAGATTACTCTTTAAGAACTGATTTCTGTGTTTAAAAGAAGAAGTTTCAGATCTGAAACTAAATCAAATAAGCACCATTAAATCTGATTTCTAAAGTAAACGTGGTCACATGTTAATTTCATGCATCATACCCTCACACACCCTACTCATTCATGCAATATTTTTTTAGTCTGCATTGTCATCATTCATACATCATAGATTAGTTTGGGAAAGTCTAGTTTCAAATATTTGTTTTTAGTTTTAAAAAGATTCCCGTGCATGATAAGGACAAATTCATTCTTAATTTAGAAAGTTGCTTTGTTTAGTTGCATTGTAGAATTCTTTTTTTTTTTTTTTTTTGAAGTTGTTATTAGAAGTTTACTAATTTGATTTTAGATTTTGATGTAGATTCTCTTTTTAAATCTTTTTCTAATTTGAATTGGTGTTTGTTTTTAGAAAGTGTAGATTCTTAACTTAACTTACTTTAACTTTTAATTTAGAGAAGTTTTTGTTCTCTTACAATTTTGTTTAACTAGTTTCTAACAGGGTTTAGTTTTTATTTTAGTAAGTTTTTAATTTTAGTTTTATTTTATTGGAAGTTCTAATGTGTATTTTATTTTGCAGCTAATTTAGTTTTTTTTTAGAAAGTTTTAGAATAAGGATTCCTAATTTAGGAATTGTTATTGTAATTGTTCAATTCTTAGGAATGAATGTATTTGTTAGATTTTAAAATAGGTTAGTTTTAGAATTTTATTTAGGTAGGTGACAAGTTGAAAACATCTTAAAAATAGTGCTCCCTGAAAATCGACCTAGTCTCACCAGTTTATTTCTACTTCGCAACTCTGCACGTGGGGTTGACAAACAAGTTTTTGGCACGAAAGTGTGGGACGCCCAATGAGATTTTGGATTAGATTTTGTTGCAAAAGAAAAAGGAAAAAAATCAAGGAGAATTATCTTGGAATATCTCTTTGATTTTGGAGCCAACAAGGAGAAATTTTCATGGAGACAAGAATATAAAGAAGCATCAAAGAAGGATTTCCAAAGCAAGAAAAAAAAGAAAAAAAAAAAGAAAAAAATCCCAAGGTGGAATTCACAGCCAAGCACGAAGTGGCAGTCCAATTTTTTTCAAATTTCAATTATTTGAAGATTTTATTGTATCAAGAGAGAATGGAAACTTTTAGGGTTGAAAAACTATACATATGGCACCCTTGTGGTAGTCTGGAAACTTTGGGGGTTGAAAAACTATACATATGGCACCCTTGTGGTTGTCTAAAGTATGGAAGAATTACCTACCTCCCACATCTAGATTTCCTACACTCATCTCTCCCTCTCTTGTCTCTTCATTTCAAGTCATCAAGGAAGATTAGCCCTAAAACCACACCACCAACCTTGAAGATTCAACTAGAAGGAGAAATTCTTTTCCATCCTAGTATGTGTAATCTTTTATTTTAAATTTTTTTCATATTGTGTAAAGAATTACCATACTAGTAGTTTAATGTTATTCATCTTTATCCTTCTTTTTTTTGCTTTGATTGCTTGAATTATGTTCTCTTGTTTGGACTGATGACCCAAATAGGTAGCATATTTTAAGCAATTTTTAGGCCTGGATTAAGAGAGAATTTTGAGAGAATATGCCACCTTTGACTTCAGTTTATACCACCTGTGATGTCAGCATTCTACTACCTTTGATTTCAAGTTAACCACCTTTGAATTACTACACTTTTATTTTATTTTCTTGCACTTTTATTTCAATTTTCTACTGTTAGATTTTGTGGAATCAATCCATCAGTTGATGTAATAAATTGATTAATTTCTTTATTTATCATTAAAATCATGCTTTACTTTCATAAGATGAATATTATTTTACTACTTCATGCACATGACCAATACATATAACATAATGGTTCATGAGTTGAACCGGGTCCCATTAGTATATTAGATGTGATATATGTGCATGGATGAGATCCACACGCGGGAGACATATGTCACAAATCTTATACTTAAATAGCTTCACAACTAGTAATGAGACTAGGCATCTCATTTGATAAGGTTGCAGCACTTTGATCACTAGGAGATAGTGTGATTTGTCTTGATCATCAGAATGTAAGATTCTGGATCATGGTGCTGGTACATTGGATGTATTGAAGGACCATGAGATGCACCTTATGGAATTCCATCTCAATAATAAGATATGCTTCATAATTCCCTAGCAATAGGCTCTCAATCTTGAGATATTGATGAACTCAAGTTTCTATCTATTCATTTGCTTTGAGTCACCAATGAGTGAGGCCGACTATAAGTTAACACCTCGGTGTCTTGGGTATGTGGTAGTAGAACTGTGGGAACATTGAATGATCAAGATGGAATCTATCTCTATTATGCCCTTGTGCCAATTAATGGATTTGTCATTAGTAAGTGCGCACCCATCTCAATTAAGAGTTAATTGGATAGTACTGATGATTACTGTGATTAATTGGGGCTAAAGGATAATAAGATGTGGAACTTAGATTGGAAGAGACAGATTTATTCAAATTGATCTACGGATATTGATAGAAGGGCCTACTTGTGGTAATTGGGAAGTTTAGGGTCTTCATTGTAATTTATTCCTAAGACTGGAGTGCAATTGCATTTATATAGTGGTGTTATTTACAATTAACTGTAGGCCCGGATTGCACATGAGATGTGGGGTTGCGGTGTTCCAGTTGGAGCCAGCTTTCTAAGGAATCCCTAGTGGTCCCCACGCTAGCTGAAGATATTGGAAAATACTAATCCGACTTGAACTCTAGAAAGAAGAGTTTGGAAAGAAGAAAGTTGCTAATTGCTTTGGAAGTAAGACTTCTATTTCAATTAGACAAGGGAGAGATTTGAAAGTCTATAAAATCTCTTGGACATCCAATAAGACTCTCTCAAACGCCCAAAACCCTATCGTGCAAGAGTTGCACGAGTTTCTCTCTCCTTCTCTCTTCTAGTTCCTTGGAATTTCAAGTTGGGATTTCTCCTGAAGATTCCACCACTCTTCTTGAGAAAAGAAATCCAATTTGGGTCATAGCGTGAAAGGCTAAGAGGTGTTGAAGATTCTCATCATCAAGTAGAGTCGCAACTTCTCCATTAGAGCACGCGGATCTCCAAAGGTATAATCTACTTCTTTCATGTCGTAGATTATTGTGGATATTTAGTGCTATTTGATTCTATCTTTCAGATAGAATATTTACTGCATATGGTCACGAGATTGAGGGTAATGCATCATGGATTGGATTTTTGGTCTTATGGATAGTTGATCCCTATGTCAAGTAGGTCAAAAGTTTTGAAAATCTATCCATGAAACCCACCTGCTTCCAATAATTTATGTTCTTGCATATTTTTTTTAGGATTGTTCATTGTTGAAACTTACATTAGGTTCATGCATATTTCAATTTTTAGAATCATGTTTAATGGTGTTTGTCATGGAACTTTAGAAAACAGATTGAATGTCTGAATTTTATTTGTTTTTAAATCATGAAAATCAGTCCATATATCAAGACAAAATCTGAATTTGTCATGGCCGATTTGTGCACTCCATTGTGTGTATGATCTTGTTCACAAGTTCCGTTTGCTATTATAAGTAAATTAGAATTTGAAAATCAGGTTTAAGGTTAACCCAATAACAGTCTAGAATTGTGCTAAAAAAAGTCTAAATAAGGCCTATGTTCGATGAATTTTTTACAAACCAGATTTGCACATGTTCATTTTAGTGAATGCTTGATGTTTACAACTATTTCTAAACTTGAATTCAGAACTGAAGAATCATTGAAAACAGCCTAAAATCAGTTTCGAAATGGTGGTGGAAGTTGGCCATTATTCAAGGGATTGTATGATGTGTTTGTGAACTGTTTAGATTACTCTTTAAGAACTAATTTTCTGTATTTAAGAGAAGAAGTTTTAGATTTGAAACTAAATCAAATAAGCACCATTAAATCTGATTTCTGAAGTTAACGTGGTCACATGTTAGTTTCACGCATCATACTCTCACATGCCCCACTAATTCATGCAGTATTTTCTTGGTTTGCATTGTTTTCATTCATATATCATAGATTAGCTTGGGAAAGTCTAGTTTCAGATATTTGTTTTTAATTTTAAAAAGATTCTTGTGCATGATAAGGATAGATTCTTTCTTAATTTAGAAAGTTACTTTGTTTAGTTGCATTGTTAAGTTCTTTTTTTTTTTTTTGGAAGTTGTTTAGTATTATAAGTTTACTAATTTGATTTTAGATTTCGATGTAGATTTTCTTTTTAAATCTTTTTCTAATTTGAATTGGTGTTGTAAATATTTTGCTTTTAGAAAGTGTAGATTCTTAACTTAACTTACTTTAAATTTTTATTTAGGAAAGTTTTTGTTCTCTTACAATTTTGTTTAACTAGTTTCTAACATGGTTTAGTTTTTATTTTAGTAATTTTCTAATTTTAGTTTTATTTTATTGGAAGTTCTAATGTGTGTTTTATTTTACAGCCAATTTAGTTTTTGGTTTTAGAAAGTTTTAGAATAAGGATTTCTAATTTAGGAATTGTTATTATAATTGTTTAATTCTTAGGAATGAATGTTTTTGTTAAATTTTAAAATAGGTTAGTTTTAGAATTTTATTTAGGCAGGTAACAAGTTGAAAACATCTTGAAAATAGTGCTCCTTGAGGATAGACCTAGTCTCACCAGTTTATTACTACATCGCAGCTCTGTAATTAGAGTTGATAAACAAGTTTTTTGCACGAAAGTGTGGGAAGCCCACTGAGATTATGGATTAGATTTTGTTGCAAAAGAAAAAGAAAAAAAATCAAGGAGAATTATCTTGGAATATCTCTTTGATTTTGGAGCCAAGAAGGAGAAATTTCCATGGAGACAAGAATAGAAAGAAGCATCAACGAAGGATTTCCAAAGCACGAAAGAAAAGAAAAAAAAAATCCCAAGGTGGAATTCACAGCCAAGCATGAAGTGGCAGTCCAATTTTTTTCAAATTTCAATTATTTGAAGATTTATTGTATCAAGAGAGAATGGAAACTTTGGAGGTTGAAAAACTATAAATATGACACCCTTGTGGTAGTCTAATGCATGGAAGAATTACCCACCTCCCACATCTAAATTTCATACACTCATCTCTCTCTATCTTGTCTCTTCATCTCAAGTCATTAAGGAGGATTAGCCCTAAAGCCACACCGCCAACCTTGAAGATTCAACTAGAAGGAGGAATTCTTTTCTATCCTAGTATATGTAATCTTTTGTTTTAAGTTTTTTTCATATTGTGTAAAGAATTACCATACTAGTAGTTTAATCATATTCATCTTTATTCTTCTTATTCTTGCTCTGATTGCTTGAATTATGTTCTCTTGTTTGGATTGATGACCCAAATAGGTAGCATATTTTAAGTAATTTTAAGGCCTAGATTGAGAGAGAATTTTAAGAGAATATACCACCTTTGACTTCAGTTTGTACCACCTTTGATGTCAACTTTCTACTACCTTTGATTTCAAGTTAACCGCCTTTGAATTACCACACTTCTATTTTATTTTCTTGAACTTTTATTTCAATTTTCTGCACACTTTATGTTCTTGCACAATTTTTTTTAGGATTGTTCATTGCTGAAACTTACATTAGGTTCATGCATATTTCAATTTTTAGAATCATATTTAATGGTGTTTGTCATGGAACTTTAGAAATCAAATTAAATGTTTGATTTTATTTGTTTTCAAATCATGAAAATCAGTCCATAAATCAAGACAAAATCTGAATTTGTCATGGCTGATCTGTGCACTCCATTGTGTGTATGATCTTGTTCACAAGTTCCGTTTGCTATTATAAGTAAATTAGAATTTGAAAATCAGGTTTAAGGTTAACCCAATAACAGTCTAGAATTGTGCTAAAAAAAGTCTTAATAAGGCCTATGTTCGATGAATTTTTTACAAACCAGATTTGCACATGTTCATTTTAGTGAATGCTTGATGTTTACAACTATTTCTAAACTTGAATTCAGAACTGAAGAATCATTGAAAACAGCCTAAAATCAGTTTCGAAATGGTGGTGGAAGTTGGCCATTATTCAAGGGATTGTATGATGTGTTTGTGAATTGTTTAGGTTACTCTTTAAGAACTAATTTTCTATGTTTAAAAGAAGAGGTTTCAGATCTGAAACTGAATCAAATAAGCACCATTAAATCTGATTTCTGAAGTAAACGTGGTCACATGTTAATTTCATGCATCATACTCTCACACGCCCCACTCATTCATGCAGTATTTTTTTAGTCTACATTGTCATCATTCATATATCATAGATTAGTTTGGGAAAGTCTAGTTTCAGATATTTGTTTTTAATTTTAAAAAGATTCTTGTGCATGATTAGGATAGATTCATTCTTAATTTAGAACATTGCTTTGTTTAGTTGCATTGTAGAGTTTAACTTTTTTTTTTAGAAGTTGTTTAGTATTAGAAGTTTACTAATTTGATTTTAGATTTTGATGTAGATTTTCTTTTTAAATCTTTTTCTAATTTAAATTGATGTTGTAAATCTTTTGTTTTTATCAAGTGTAGATTCTTAACTTAACTTACTTTGACTTTTAATTTAGGAAAGGTTTTGTTCTCTTACAAATTTGGTTAACTAGTTTCAACATGGTTTAGTTTTTATTTTACTTAGTTTCTAATTTTAGTTTTATTTTATTGGAAGTTCTAATGTGTGCTTTATTTTATAGCTAATTTAGTGTTTGTTTTTAGAAAGTTTTAAAATTAAGATTTCTAATTTAGAAAATGTTGTTGTAATTGTTTAATTCTTAAGAATGAATGTATTTATTAGATTTTAAATTAGGTTAGTTTTAAAATTTTATTTAGGCAGGTGACAAGTTGAAAACATCTTAAAAATATTACTCTCTCAAGATCAACTTGGTCTCACCAATTTATTACCATATCGCAGCTCTGTACTTGGGGTTGACGAACAAGTCTTTGGCATCGTTGCTGGGGAGCACTATTTAAGGTAACTTTTCAAACTTTCATAATTTACATTGCTTTGTGAGTGTGATTTAATTTTGACATCTTTTTAAAAATGGGAGGACATGCATGGAATGATGAGCTGCCCTAAATTGGAATAAGAAAGTGCATCGATTGTTAGAAAGTTCACATCACTCTTATTTTTAAAAAATTTCTAAAATTGGAAAAAGTTACTATTTTTCAACTTGTTATAACTCATTTTGAAAGAAAGTACATCAAAAGTGATCTAATTGCTGACCTTAATTTTCTTAGTGCCAAGGAAAACCTTTGCCCCTATAGTGTGCGATAGCTAGTCTGTTCACGAAACTGGTCCTTTAAACAGGTCCATTTATGACTTTACCACTTCTTAGTGGCTAACTTAGCCAAGTTGGTTTCATTGGACCGGATTGGAGAACTAAGGTAACTTTTTGACCTTAGGTAGTTATTTAGTTGCTTTAGGTATTTATCATTTTTTTAATAAAAAATAAAAAAAACCCCAAAGTTTCAAAAAGAAAGGACAAGCCCTCTCACCCAATTTAGCAAAGAGATTCAGCGCATGATTAGAAAGAAAAGAATCTCCTAGACCTTCGAGTCCTTCGAGATTGTCTCAAATGGTAAGTGGGTCTAGTAACAATCATGCCCAACTTAGGAATGGAAATAATAATGGGGCCCACAATGGCATAGAGATTAACCAGCCACCTAGGACTTTATGTGATTACTTGAACCCACACGCCAGACCACACCCTAATGCATAGTGATGCCCGCAATTACGGGTCAATTTGAAATCAAACCTAGCATGATCTAACTTCTACCTAAGTTTCATGGGCTTGACTCTGAAAGTGCATACTTGCACTTAAAAAAATTTGATGAAGTATGTTCAACACTTCAGTTACAAAATGTAGTGCCAGATGTAATCAAACTCAGATTATTTTTGTTTTCTTTAAAAGATAAAGCAAAGACTTGGCTCCATTCTTTTAGACTAAGTTCAACCAATACTTGAAAAGGCCTAGAGACTGAAGTTTTTAAAAAAATTCTTCCCACAGCATAAAACCAATACTTTAAAAAGGGAGATTATGATGTTCAGACAAAATATCAAGGAACCCTATTATAAATGTTGGAAAAAATTTAACAAATTGATCATTGCATGTCTTCACCATGGATATGAAACATATCGTCTTGTTGAAATTTTTATTGACGGTTTAACTCCTAATACCCGTCAATTTATTGAGATAATGTGCAATGGTCAATTTGATCAAAAGCAAATTGATGAAGCGTGGGAATTTTTGGAACTAATGGTCGAAAACGTACAAAAATGGGCCTTGTCTAATGGGTCAAATCAATCTAGGTCATTGAATTAGTCTAAGGGAGAGGATTATATCACTTGAACAATCAAACTGAAATCCAAGCCAAGCTTGTGGCACTTACAAGAGAAGTTGAAACCCTGAAACTTGGAAAGAACAAGGATACAAGTATGGTTTGTGGTATTTGTGCTTCCGAAAATCACATATCAACAGACTGTCCAACTAGACCTGCATTATAGGAAGTAATTCAAGAACAAGCTAACGAACTCTTACCAAAAGCCGTTTAATGCAAATACCATGGGGAACATGTATAATCTTTCGTGGCGGAATCACTCAAATTTCAGCTGAAGGAATGGACCAAATGCTACACTTAAGTATAATCCCCAATGACCATCAGATTCTGGTGCATACATGCCCCCACAGCATAATAAATCTTATGCACCACAAGCTTATAATAGGTCATTGGAGGAGTCACTCAATATGTTGCTACAATCTCAACAACAGTTTATGCAAAGCCTGCTTAATAATCAACAGATTATTCAGAATAACCAACAGGCTATTTAAGAGAAGTTGAAACCCAAGCCAAACTTGCGGCACTTAAAAGAGAAGTTAAAACCCTGAAACTTGGAAAGAACACGGATATAGGTATGGTTTGTGGTATTTGTGCTTCCGAAAATCACATGTCAACAGACTGTCCAGCTGGACTTGCATTATAGGAAGTAATTCAAGACTAAGCTAACGAACTCTTACCAAAAGACATTTAATACAAATGCCATGGGGAACACGTATAACCTTTTGTGGAGGAATCACCCAAATTTCAGCTAAAGGAATGGACCAAATGCTACACTTAAGTATAATCCCCAATGACCATCAGATTCTGGTGCATATGTGCCCCCACAGTATAATACACCGTATGCACCATAATCTCAGAATAGGTTATTGGAGGAGTCACTCAATATGTTACTACAATCTCAACAATAGTTTTATGGAAAGCCTGCATAATAATCAACAGATTATTCAGAATATCCAGCAGGCTATTCAAGATAATCAATAGGCTATCCAAAGGATGAAGTTATTAAAATTAGAAACTATAACTATGTTAACTTTCTAAGTCTTAAAAAACTTTCTAATTTCAAAATCTTTACAATCAAACACTTTTAGAAAGAATCTCAAATCTAGAAATTACTTAAACTATCGTAAACCTAAAATTAATAACAAATATAAAATTTGAAACGCAATCTATGCAATGTATGCTATGTAACTAATGCAAAATTTCCTAATATGATATGCAAAATTTAAATAAAATATGATCATAATCTAATGCATTCCTAAACTAGATTTAATAGCTGGAAATGATGCTCTACTAATGCAATTACCAAAAAGAAAAAATGAATTTAAAAAATATTCTAAAATGCCAAAAAAAATGCATGAATAATGGTTACCAAAAATAAAAAATTCTGATATACAGTTCAGCAGTCAGTCTTAGTTTAGGCTTTTGGAAATTGAACTTACCATAATCTTTTGAATCTAGAACTTTGGTATTTTAAAGTTTACTTATTAAGGTTCAATTCATCCAATTTTTATAGCAAAACTCACTGATTTGATATGCCTATTAATTCCAAACTTTCGGACCAAAATTCAACCTATTGCAGAATTCTATGTACCGAATTTTTTACTGGCGAGTGTTTCAATGACTGAAAACCCAACCTCCCTTAATTCTATTCCTTTGATATTTTTATGGAACAAAGTTAACTCATCCAGCAATGCTTCCTCCAAATTTCAAGGCAAAATAATCTTTCTATGTCATGTTTTAAATTGCCAATAGTTGAACAAAAATAGTGACTATTTGCTGTCTAATTTTGTTGTCCTTTTAAATCCGAAATTTATCCCTTCTATTTCCAAAAAAAAAATCACGAATTTAATATCTAAAATTTCAATTTTTAGCAACTAAACTAATGCATGATATGAATGCATGCTTATAAAAATTAATTCCAGTCATAAATCATGCACAATAAAAAATACAAATAAAGTAAGAACAATGGAATTTAAATGTAGTGTTTTTCAGAAATTCAAAGATGGTAAACTTGAAATCAAAGTTGATAAAAACAGGAAATCAAAGGTAGTAAAACAAGAAGTCAAAGGTGGTAAAATGCAGGAAATCAAAGGTAGTGTATTTACTCAAAATTCTCTTTTAATCTAGGCCTAAAAATTACTTAAAGTAAGCTTTTATATTTGGGTTGTCAATCCAAATAAGAAAACACAAATCAAGTAATCATACAACCATAAGAATAAGGAGAATATCAAGATGAATATTATTGAATTACTAGTATGGCAATTCTTTACACAATATGAAAAAATTAAAACAAAATATTAGATATACTAGGATGAAAGAAAATTCCTCCTTCTTGTTAAATCTTCAAGGTTCTTGGTGTGACTTTAGGGTTAAGCCTAGAAATTTAGAAGTGGGAGGTAAGTAATTCTTCCATGCCTTAGACTACCAAAGGAGTGCCCTATTTATAGTTTTTTTTCTTCTACTCTTTTTCAAAGAAAGTCTCAATGTGGCTTTCCTTCCATGAAACATCTTGAGATCTCTTAAAATTATCTTTGAATTATCCAAAAGATAATTTGGATGATGCAGTAAAAGATGGTGGACCCCTTCTTAAAAGTCCCACAAGTGTGTCCCATAAGTATGAATGTGTGTGGGACCATGAAGCTAATTTTTGCATTTTTCTTCTAATTTGTTTCCTCCTTTCAATTCTTTTCTCCTTTCTTTTGAAAATAAACTTTTTGCTTCAATTCTTGGAAACAAGACCCATGTCATCAATTTGTTACAAAACAAATATGAATTCATATAAAAAGACAATTTTAACCCTAAGATCATAAATGCATAACTATGAGTCCATCTCTCATGAAATGATGATGAAAATGCACATAATTTTTCATGATTTTATATGAATGAGCTAATGACAATGAAAATTTCATTTTTTTTCATGAGAAATATAATTTTCATAAAACTTTCCAAAAATAGAACTCCAAAATTTACAGGTTTTATGACCGTAAGCAAAAAGTGTGATTTTTAAGCAAATTATGCAAAAAAATACTAAAATAAATTTAAAATGCATGAAACCATTATATCACACTAATTGAAGCTCTTTTGGCTCAATAAATCCTTAAAATGGTTCAAAATATATATAAAAATATGCATTTTTAAGGACTTATCACCTAACCCGAATTTGATGCGGGTAAGATCGGGTTGACCCAACCAACATATTTAATTCTCATTTTATGTATAATTTAACTCATTTTATATGGCCCAATTTTGATTTATAAAGCTCTCTTTACATCTAGATTCATTTAAAATATTGCATTGAGTATGAATATTTTATAATTTATCAATTCTCAAGGTGTAAAAAATGGAAAATCAATAAATATTTTTAGCCCATTTATTGAGAATTTGAGATAATCCCTTTTTAATTTTTGTTCAATTTTGTAATTCCATATTTGAAAATAAGTATAAGACTCATCAAATATATTATATTTCATTCATATCCATAATTGAAAGGTATATTTATATGCCAACATAAAAATAATAAATACATATCAATATTTTAACTACAAAACATTGTATTTTCAAATAAAGAATAAGTTTTATATTCTAAGTATTAAAATTTTACATGGCTCATCCACAAAAGATTAAGAGTATATAGTTTATGGCCCACATGAATAACAAAAGTCACATAAAAATTGAAAAGTCATGGTAATTTAGTAAAATCTAAACAGGTCGAACATGTTAGGATGGTTTAGGTAGGTTAACCCTAACGCAACCCATTAAATTATAACCCTAACTTGACCCGTATTCCAAACAGGTCGGGTTAGGCATGTAAGAAACGAGTCGGGGCGGGTTGGTAGGTCAAGCTGGATTTTACCAGCTCTATTTGAAAATGGTTGGCCCAAGCCCAACTTCATTGCAAAAATTATATGAGTTAATCATGTGGGTTAAATATGAGTCATTCAGGGTAACTCTATAACCATCCAATTCGGTCAGGAAAACCCAACACTTGACCGGCAGGTTTTTACGCAAGCTCATGCACGACGGTCAAATACGTGTTCAACTAGGGTTGGTTGAAATATGGGTTACGTTCTGCCACCGTCCAGCTGGTTTGCAGATTGCAGGAGAATAATATTTTGTCTTCTAGCTTGGATTCCGTCCTCCACAATTCTTCTAGCATTCGGGCGCACACAAACTGAAACTTCATCTTTTAAAAAGCAGCGTTCTTGACTTCATAATCAATTCATTAATTCCAGTAGTCCTCAGGAAAGACGTGAGACACAATGCTTTCTGCATAGGCATGCGGAATTTTTATTTTATTAAAAAGGATTCAGCAGCAAGCAGCGTGGTTATAAATGCACTTTACTCATCTTCATCCTGAACAGTGGTCATAAGATCTTAAAAATTTTAACAAGAATCCTCTCCCTCTCTCCCCGTCTCCCTCCCTCTCTCTCTCTCTCTCTCTCTCTCTCTTTAAGTCTGCAACCTCTCTCAAGTCTCCTACTACGGTTGAAGGAAAACCATAGCTTGTCCAATCTCCTGTTACAACATGAGCTCTCCTACGGCTTCTAGTCCCTCCAACCGAAGGTGAGACATTTTATCATTGCTACCCTCTGCTGTGCTCAATTGCTCGAATCTAAATACGCATGTGGGATCTACCTGGGACTCCACCTACCTATTTAAGTGATTAAAGCTCGGATGATGATTCTAACCACTAGATTAGCAGCAGCTAAATTTTTACTATGTAAATAAGTGCATAGTTGATCTAATGGTCTAATCCATTAGGATTGATGTCAAATCCTAAGATCAGTGGCTATGCTGTTTTATGGTGCACTTTGATGGATCATAAGGTGGCCCTACTAGGTGTTGAGTGCACCATCAGCAGTGGCCAATTTAGGATTTTCACTTGAGGGGGTGGGGCTTCTAACAGGTAGATTGGATGTGGGATTCATGCCAAGGAATTTTATATGAATGTCGGAGATGGATTTATGATTTTTATTGTAATTTTTTGAACTAGATCCAAAATTTTTATATAGATTTTGAAAGTGCACCATGGATTGTTGGGTGCGGCGCTCCAGCATCTACATAAGGTTGGTGCGCTCGAGTGTAGCAGATGGATTTTTCCTATCATCATTTTACAACATTGTCTTGCAGCAGCAACCCAAACTTGGATTCCCACTATCTTTAATACAAAATCTATTTTTCGGCTGGATCGAATATACTTATATGAACCCACTTCTTTTCTCGGATCCAGATTTGGCGCTGGATCCTTAGTCTATTTAGTCAATGCCAGATTTAAATCCAGCGATCCCTTTCAGCTATGGGTCTTGGATGGATTCATCCTGTGAAGAACTTGTCCAAATAACGATATTCTGCACATATTCCCTTGACATATGGAAAAGACCAAGATGGATGGCTAAGATCATTTGATCATGGTAATTGTTTGCTGGGTAATGTACATTAGAAGCACAGTAGACCAAGGATGGGCAATCAATATAATTACTTGTACCACTGATTGAGGGCCCTCGATCATTACATGGGATTGCACACTAATGGGTAATTTCTCCTGAAATTGATTTACTTCACAAGATATGTACTGCATTTTTTATGTGAAAAATGAGGTACCATCAGGGCTTTTAATGGATTGCATCAAGATATGATTGTTTATGGAGGAAGCTAGCCAGGGCCAGCAGCCTGACATCAGGTTGAGCTGGTTCTTAACTACCTTTTTAAGCCCATTTGTTGGGTCCATTGTAATATTCAACTCAAATGGGCCTTATAAAATGCCAAGGAGCTAGATGTTGGACTGATTTTTAGACATATGACAGGATCCAGGGAGTGCATTTTAGGTGTAATTGCATAGAACAACCTTTCCACCTGGCCCATGATAAATTTGGTTCTAGTGTGTATACAATGCAAATCTTAGATTTGAACCTTTAATCTGGGTCCAGCATTAACTCAATTTTCAGGGTCTTGATCTGAATGCATTCTCTCTTACATGTACAAATGCAAGTCTGGATCTAAATTTAGAATAACTCAGATCTTAATCTAGATCCAATTACAGACTATAGTAGTCGTGATTTTAGCATAAAACCAACTGAGGCCGGCCAGCTTCTTAGTTGTTGGGCCCATATTTAAGCATTCGATCAATCCTATGGGATGAAAGGTATGCTCCGACTCTGCTCATTAAAAATGTTGTGTCTTAAATATTCATGGTCAAACTTGGCCATCTAATTAGACCTTTAAACACACCTTGATGGTCATGGCTCAGACTCTTCAGTTATTAAGCCAAGAAAGGCCAGCTTGTTTAACTTTCAAGTGAGAGTCTAAATGATTTTTCGCAGACTCGAAGGGAAGGTGGCGATCATAACCGGTGGTGCAAATGGGATCGGTGAAAGCACCGCACGCCTCTTCTGGACTCATGGAGCTAAAGTCGTCATTGGCGACATCCAAGATGATCGAGGCCAAGCCCTAGCCCAAGAGCTGGACTCTAATGCAATGTACATCCATTGCGATGTGACCAACGAAGACCATGTGCAAAACATGGTTGATCAGACCATACAAAAGTTCGGTAAGCTCGACATCATGTACAACAATGCAGGGATTGCCGAGACCGCTGCACCAAAGAGCATTCTAACCATCGACAAGACAAGCTTCGAGCGGGTGCTCAATGTGAACCTAGTAGGTGGGTTACTGGGAGCCAAACATGCAGCCAGGGTGATGGTGCCAGCGCGCAAAGGGTGCATCTTGTTCACCGGCAGTGCAACTGCTTCTATAGCTTGCACAACTAACCATTCCTACGTAGCGTCAAAGTGCGGTGTGGCCGGGCTAGCGCAGAATGTGTCAGCTGAGCTGGGCCAATATGGTGTACGTGTGAATTGCATCTCGCCTTATGCTGTGGCGACTGATATGATGAAGGGGTTGTTGCCCAACGGTGATGGTAAGCAATTGGAGGCGTTCCTGAGCGAGGCGGGCAATCTGAAGGGCAGCGTCCTGAGGGTGGATGATGTTGCACAGGCCGCGCTCTTCCTGGCCAGCGATGAGGCTAGTTATGTCAGCGGGCTCAACCTTGTTGTGGATGGAGGATTTAGCGTTGCAAATCCTTCTGTGGCCATGGCTCTTAGTCGCTTAAATTGAATCTTATTGTAATTGGAGGGTTGATTTTTCATTGCGTTGGGTCATTGTGAACCTTTGGTTTCTTTTTGCCTTCTCTTCTTCACATAAATGTAGTATTTAATGATTCTCATTATGGGAGAGTGAGTTATTTCCTTTTGTTTGGAAAAAGAAGAAATTAGCACAATCACATTGAAGGGGAGCTTGAAAGGCAGGGTTAACGAGGTTAGTGGATCACAATTCACCCTTTCTGAGTAGGGGTTACCACACCCACGCCCGATTACACTTTTTTTTTAAATTTTCACGCAAAAGATGCTGGGAAAGACCCGCGATCAATGATGAAACACGCATGCACAAAACACACAATCTCAAGCAATTAAACCACGAAGAAGATAACAATACATCCACTTAGAAAGACCACATCGATTCCTTTCTTAACCTACTATATTTCACACAGCTCCATAGGGTTTATGGTTATAGGTTATGTCAATATATAAAGTTTTTGCTTTTTTAGCCCCAAGAAAACCCATACATAATAACTAGAATAACCCTAAACCCATCTACACCCAGATTAACTCAAACTGACTAATCTAGATAACCCATAATATAAGATAAAAATCCAACAATCTCCGCCTTGGCTTGGATTCCATCAATCCTGAAACCACCTAGAAGTTACTCAGCAAAGTCTTCATCCTAACTCATACTTTGCAGAAAGGTATGCCCCTATACCCGCTATGATCGAGTGCGGCTCTTGCACCCTCTTATCACGGGGTGCACCCACAATCTCAACGATGTGGTGAGACAATTAAGTTCAAGTGTGGCTTGAACTTCTCCTTCGCCGATTTCCTGAATACTTTCGTCTTGTTCTTCCAAAGCGACCCAGGTCATCTATTGCCATTCTTGTTAGCATCCTTGCAACGTGATAACTTCCCACTTTCTTATTCAAGCAAAAGTAACCTTCCTTTTGAATGCACATTTCTATGGGCCCACAACATTGTTTATCTTCCATTCTTTGCCTTTAACATGGTCTTCCTTCCATTGTTCATGCAATTTTGACCCGTTGTTAGATGCTTAATTCCTTGAAAATATTTGTTGCACCATTTTCTGTTTCCCCATTAACTCCACCTCAATTGACTATTACTTATATTTTTCCTATAGTTTCAATATGCTGTTAGAAGCTTTCTTGGAAATGTTTATTGCAACATCTTCCTTCTTTTCTTCTAACTCAATTGACTTTTCCTTTTTCCTTAAAGCTACTCTACCTTTACCTGTAACTGTACTTCCTGTTAACATATAGAGACCTTTGACCAAGTCGCCCTTCATAATGACCATTGTTTTCATAACCACCTTCATAACTCCACTTGCTACGGTGCACTCACAGCTCTTGGAGTCTAAGAACCCTAAAGAAATAAAATTTTTTTGTAAATCCAAAACATGCATCACATTTGTTAGGGTCCATACAATTCCATCAAACATCTTGATTTTCATTGTTCCAATTCCAACGCATTTGGATTTAACATTGTTTGCCATGAAAACAAATTTTTCCTCACAAGATGTATAAGTATCAAACATGTATTTACTGTAGCACACATGACAATCACAACCAAACTCTAAAATTCAAGAGTCCTTAGTCTGGTTCGTACTTTTGACAACCGAAAATAACGTTGCCTCACCATCCGAGATTTTTATCACACTAACATTGTCTGAATTAGATTCTTTCTCCTTGGCCAAGTCCTTCATTCATTTTGGACAATCTCTTTTAACGTGACCTTCTTTGACGTAGTAATAAAAAGTGACAACCTTGCCCTTTCCTTTTGACTTGGAGTAGTCCCAATCTCCTGATCCTTTATTCATAGATCTCTTCCTTCTCTGTTTGAACTTGAACAGCATTGATACTTTTTCCTCTAGATTTTTCACTAGTGGTCTTCATGATTTCACTCTATGTAAGAGCTACAGTTCTTTGTCCAAGTCTAAAGCATCTTTCCCGTATATCAGAATGGTCACAAGTGCTCGTACGATGGGGCCAATGAAGAAAAAAAGCAACAACGATTTGTCTTCTTCTTCGATCTTTATCTCAGTGCTTAATAATTGTATGACAATCCTATTGAACTCATTGAGATGTAATGACACCTGTGATCCTTCTTTTATCTTCAAGGAGTACAACTATTTCTTTAAATAAAGTTTTTTATTTTTTTGTCAGGGACTTGGACATGTAAAGGTTTTTTAACTTGGCCCATAACTCTAGAGCGGATTCAATCTCTATGACATTGAAGAGAACATCATTCTAGAGGGTAAGGCAAATAGCACTTACAGCCTTTTCCTCCAATTTCTCCTAGTCTTCATTGAACATCTTAGCCAGCGTTTTCAATGTACCAAGCAAAGCCTTTTTTAGCCCTTTTTAAATGAAGATATCATTCATCCTTTGTTGCCAAAGACAAATTATTCCTTCCAGTGAACATCTCAATTTTGTATTCGGTGTTTGACGCCATTGTGTTTCTCAATTACCAAGCATTGAATAATCCCAAAATTCGTAAAACAATTCTGGTAGTCCATTCCTAGTCAAACCCACTTGTTTGACTGATGCTGATGTCGCTGTTGTTGCAAGCAGGTCAGGTTAAGTTGACCTGACCTAAGTTTGACCTAGGATTGAAAAGAAGAGAAAATCAGCCAAAAGTCTCTCCCTGAACAATTATAGGAGCTGCAATCCACGCAAAACATTATTAAAGCACAAAATCCCTACTACATGGACATATTCCAGGCAGAGGTCCCTAAAGTGACCAGCTCATTTTTTTTATGACTGATTTGCCCTTTTTGCAACTACTTTTGTCTTTGTAATTCAAAACTTTGAAAATCCATAACTTTTGCTCATGATATCTATTTTTGAAAAAAAAAATGATATATTTGAAACCACCTCATCGAGACCTTTCAAATAATACCGATGTTGCTTATGAAATTTCATTAAAAAAAATCTGCAAAACTGATATAAATTCTATGCAAAACTCATATAAATTCTATGCAAACTCATATAATTTAGTAAAAAAAATTCTCTGCAAAGTTTATATAAATTCTCTGCAAACTCAGAAAAACTCATATAAATTCTCTGCAAACTCAGAAAAAAATTCTTTGCAAAACTCATATAAATTCTCTACAAACTTAGAAAAATTCATAAATTCTTTGCAACTTAGAAAAATTCTCTGTGAACTCATATAAATTCTGATCAAATTTAAATAAATTCTAACAAGTTGCAGAACATTAGAAAGGGTTTGCATGGGGATTCCGTTGTGTTGATGGGTAAGAAGTAGAACACCATGATGAAGAGATTGATCCACCTACACACCGAGAAGATTGGGTCCTTCACTTGTAGCACAACAGAGAAGAAGAAAGAGCTCCTCATGTTGATCGGATCCTTGTGAGGGTCCAAATTTGATTTCAAGCTATGAGATCGTTTTTCTGTTTTTTCATAGGGAAGCAGAGGAAAAGATCGGGTTATTTTTTTGATCTCATGGGCCACAAAGATAACAGGGCAGTCACGAGTCAGATGTGCTAACAGGGCATTTTGAACCTTTTAAGTGCTTAAATTTGAAAAAGGATCTCTGCCTCTATGATAAAATATCGTAGACTACTTGCAACAATATGAAATGTTGAGGGACCTGGTGCCAAATGCCCCTTTGTTAAGTCTCCACTAAATAGAACGTAACACTTGTGAGGGACAAATTTCTGTAACGAATAAAGGCAAATGTTCACCTCTGCCACTCGCTACTAATGTTTTGATGGTAATTTCTGCCTGGGAGTGCATAGAATACAACCCAAGGAAAGATGAGGAAACCGGAAGGTTAAATACAGGAATTACAAAATAATATGAAATTCAATTTCAGTTCCCAACAACTTCAAAGAGTTACATGGTCACAGAGATGTATAGTAGGAGACAAATGATGAAATAAATATGTAAGGAAATAGTATAATTGAAGTTTATGTAAGGAAATATTATAATGGAAGTTTTTGCAGCTACTCCGGAAAATAATTGCGGGGTTTAAAGAGTGTTGAAGAAAAGAGTTTGTCATGTAGCCCAGTGGGAGATAGATGTCAAAGAGAGAGAATCTTTTAAAGGACTTGTAAAACTTTCTTAATAGGAATATGATTAATCAATACTCATGGAAATGTCAAAAGCTGGAGGAAACGTCACATACATATCCTTTACAAGAAAACTTCTTGCTAATCTTTTTACTTTTAGTAAGAAAAATGAGGGTTTCCAAAGGGGGCATTAATCCTACGAGATGAAACATAAGAATTTTCAAAGGGCCCACCCAGCATGCAACCGCATCTCCCCATAGTGAGCACCAGTGTTTAAGCATTGATTGACATCCTAAAAAAGGATGTTTCAACAACAATATAGCAACAACCAAGTGAAGGTTTTTTTTTCCCTAGGAAAAGTAACCTCAAAAGTATGTCAAAAGGTTAAATATCGGATCCCTAGAATAATGTAATCCAGGAATGAAGATCGATTGACACGGTTAGCTGGCCTCTTTGGATGCAAAGCTGGATCCCTTCCGTCTTCTTACTTAGGCCTCCCTCTTTGTCATGGTGTCGCTTCTAAATCCCTCTGGTCCCAGTTCTTGAAAGAATGGAGAAAAAACTCTCCTTATGGAAGGCCAATTATCTATCCTTACTCTGAAAAATTACCCTTATTAAAGTGGCATTGGCAAATCTTCCAATTTATTTCATGTTGCTCTTCAAGGGCCCAATGGAAATTATCAAACGTATTGAGAGGATACAAAGAGACTTTCCGTGGCATGGAAGAGAGAAGAAAAAATTCCACTTAATCAAGTGGTCACAAGTATGCAAGCTAAAATAAGAGGGCGATTTGATCTCTGAAGGAAAATGAATCTCAACTCCGCCAGTTTTTGCTGCCGATCCCAAGACCGGGTAAAGGAGGAGGGTTGCGTTAGGTAGGTGACAGCCAGCGTAAAACTTTGTCACAACCCAAATATGAATTCTGAAAAAATGATATTTCACGATAAGGCTAAGGCATTCCCTGCTTTAAGCGACGCATTGCAGCGTCGCCCGGCTGCAATGAAAAGTGTACAAGGGCTACAGCATGACTTTGGGCTAGTGCGGTTAAAGAAATTAGTCTATGAGAAGAAGAGGAGGAATATGAAAATTAGACTTGCTACTTGGAATATAGGAACATTGACAGGCAAGAGCATGGAGTTGGTTGAGGTAATGAAAAGAAGAAGAATTAGTATGGCTTGTATACAGAAGACAAGGTGAAAATGGAATAAAGTTAAGAAGCTTACGTATGGGTATAAGCTTTTCTATGCAAGAAAGAGTAATACAAGAAATGGAGTGGGTATAGTTGTAAATAAGGATTTAAAAGAGAAAATTGTGGGGGTAAAGAGATTTGGTGATAGAATTATAGCAATTAAACTAATATTAGAGGAAGACATAATTCATATCATTAATGCATATGCTCCCCAAGTAGGACTAAAAGAAAGTGTAAAAAGACAATTTTGGGAGGAGATGGATGATTTAATGTGAGAAATCCCAAATAGTGATAGGATTTTCCTTGGAGGGGATTTAAACGGGCATATAGGAAGAGATAATAGAGGATATGAGAGAGTGCATGGAGGGCATGGATTTGGAGAAAAGAATGAATTCAGAAACACTATATTGGACTTTACAGTGGCATTTGATCTTATAGTAGCAAATACTTACTTTAAAAAGAGAGATAAGCATTTAATTACATATAAAAGTGGGAGTAATAGGAGTCAGATAAACTTTTTTCTAGTTAGAAAACAGGACCAATTGGCTTGTAAAGATTGTAAGATTATCCTAGGAGAGAGTTTGACTATGCAACATAGGCTCGGAGTTTTAGATATTTGCATTAGAAGTAGTAGAAAGAGAGCGGTAGTAAACAAAATGGAGCCTAAAACAAGGTAGATAGATTTGAAAAGGGAAAGAGCAAATATATTTAAGGACAAAATGATTGAGAATGGAGAATGGAATATTGAAGGAGAAACTATAACAATGTGGATCAAATGGCTAATTGCATTAGAAATGTTGCAAATGAGGTACTTGGAGAATCAAAAAGAAAGAGACATATTAATAAAGAAACATAGTGGTGGAATATGGAGGTGCAGGAAGTTATTCGACAGAAAAAACATTGCTACAAAGTTTGGCAGGGGACTAAGAGTATAAAAAATTTTGAGTTGTATAAGAAGGCAAAGAAAGAAGCTAAGAAAGTAGTAAGTAGTGCAAAGTGCAAAGCATACGATAACCTCTATAATAGGTTAGGAACAAGAGAAGGAGAAAAGGATATTTTTAAGCTTGCAAAAAAAAAGAGAAAAGAAAAGTAGGGACTTAGATCATGTCAAATGTATCAAGGACAATGAGGAAAATATTTTGGTAAAAGACAATGATATTAAAGAAAAGTGGAAAGAATATTTTAGCAAACTTCTAAATGAAGAACATTTGGGCGATACAAGAGTTGCGGAGGATACTTCATTACAAGAGCATACTTTTCTCCGTAGAATTAGAGGAGTGGAAGTGAAGGAAGCATTGAAGTGAATGAAGACAAGAAAAGCAACAAGCCCAGATGGTATTTCGATAGAGGTAGAGAAATGCTTAGGAGAAGTTGGAGTAAGTTGGTTATGTAGACTATTCAATAAGATAATTGTGACAAAGAAAATGCTGGATGAATGACGAAGAAGCATTGTAGTACCTATATATAAGAATAAATGAGATATACAAAATTGTACCTACTATCGAGGGATTAAACTTATGAGTCATACTATGAAGTTATGGGAGAGAATAATGGAGCAAAGACTGAGAAAGAAGATCAATATTTATGAAAATCAATTTTGTTTTATGCCAGGGAAATCAACTATGAAAGCTATCTTTTCACTTAGGCAGTTAATGGAAAAATACCGAGCAAAGAGGAAAAATCTACATATGTTCTTTATCGATTTGGAAAAAGCCTATGATAGGGTATCGAGGAATTTAATTTGGCGGGTCTTAAAGAAAATGAATGTCCCCATAGGTTACATTGAAATTTTTAAGGATATATTCGAAGGAGCAATAACAAATGTGATAACCACATGTGGAGAAACAGGTAGACTTCCTATGACTATAGGTTTACATCAGGGATCAACCTTAAGCCCTTATCTCTTTGCGTTAATTATGGATGAGTTAACTGTGCATATTCAAGAAGAAGTACCATGGTGTATGTTGTTTGCAGATGATATAGTATTGGTGGATAAATCAAGAGAGTGTGTAAATGCAAAACTTGAGAGATGGCGGGGGGCATTAGAATCTAGAGGCTTTAAATAAGTCGTACAAAGACAGAATATATGGATTGCAACTTCAGTGGACATATACAAAGTGTTGAAACCAATGTTAAAATTGAAACCCATGAGATACCACGTAAATATTCTTTTCGGTACCTAGGCTCGATGATTAGTAAGGATGAGGAGATTGACGAAGATGTGGAGCATAGGATAAAAACTGGATGGTTGAAGTGGAGACTAGTTTCGAGAGTGCTTTGTAATAGACGAATGCCAACGAAATTGAAGGGCAAGCTTTACAGGACAGTGGTTAGACCAACTATGACATATGGAGCAGAATGTTGGCCAATTAAGAAGACATATATTCATAAGATGGATGTAGCGGAAATGAGAATGCTTAGGTGGATGTGTGGTAAAACTAGGAAAGATAAAATTAGAAATGAGTGCTTTCGAAAACATTTAGGGGTAGCGCCAATAGGGGATAAGATTAGAGAAACTCATTTAAAATAGTTTAGGCATGATGAGCGTAGGCCAGTAATGGCACCGATGAGAAAAAGTCTGGATATATAGGTGGAGGGCCCATCAAGAGATAGGGGTAGGCCGAAGAAAACATGGATGGAAGTCATTAATTCAGATTTGAAGAAGTTTCACTTATCGAAAGATTTAGCTCAAAATAGAACGGAATGAAGAAATAGAATTCATGTAGCTGACCCCAACATAGTTGAGATAAGGCTTTGATGATGATGATAATGATGAAGGAAAATGAATCTCGCTCTACTTGGTAAACGGCTGTGGAGAATTGGGGATGATTCTCAGGGGTTATGGAAGCAAGTCATTTCCTCAAAGTATGATATTTCTAAGAATGGCTGGTTTATTCGTGATCCCATTCCTCGCGTCTTTGGCCTATGGAAAGGGATCTTTACTGCTAAAAGGTTCTTTAGATAGATTAGATTCTGTGTGGGCAAAGGTGATAAAGTTCGCTTCTAGATAGATCTCTAGGTGGGGAAAGCCCCCTTTGCAACTTTGTTTCTGCACTTGTTTTGTTGTACTATTAACCAGAAGGGCAAAGTTATTCATTACATGGAAAGTAGAGGTGACTTTATTGTTTGGAGGCCTATCTTCTGCAGAAATCTAAATGAGATGGAGGAAACACAATTCCGTTCTTTGTTGATTGTTCTTAATGAAGTTTTCATCCCAAGAGAGGGTAACGATAGAAAAGTGTGGATGGCTTCGGATGATAGCAAATTCTCGGTCGCATCACTTTTCCCATATATGACTAGAGATGTGTTAGACAGTCATTTCAATTCGGCTTGCCTATGGAATATTAAAGCCCCTTCGAGGGTAAAGGCCTACCGGTAGCATCCTGAAGGACACGGGTACAAATCACGAAAATAACCTCTTTAAAATGAAGATAATGCTGCATACATCTTACACTTCTTAGACTTCGCTATACGGGAGCCTCGTGTACTGGGCCGCCCTTTTTTTTAGGGTAATTGCTTTTAGGTGAATTGCGATCCATAGTGGAATTTTGACAATGGACAACCTACGATGTAGGTGGGCCATCATTGTTAATGGCTACCCTATGTGCTTGGAAGGGGAAGATTCCATTGATTACCTTCTGATAAATTGCCCTATAGCCCACCACCTATGGATGATGATCTTTAGATGCTTCCATGTATCCAATCATATCCATAACTCTCTACCATCTTTGTTTCAATTTCAAAGCCTAGGTGTGGGGTCTAAGAGGAGAAGGATCATGTGGAAGTTTTCTTTCTTCGCAGTTATTTAGTCCCTTTGGAAAGAGAGAAACTTGAGCTACTTTGAAGGAAAGTCTTGTGATGTTAGCAAATTAGTTGAGAAAGTGAAGTACTTAGTGGTTCAATGGACTTCTACTCTTCCAGTTTTTAAAAGGATCTCCACAAACTCCATTATTCATAATTGAAAGGAAGTGGCTTTCTCTCATCCTCATCAAGTGTGGGTTTCCCCCACTTGGTGTCATCCCCCTCATGGGGCTCTCAAGCTCAACTTTGATGGTAGTGCATTGGATAATCTGGATCAAAGGGCCGGGGGGGGGGGGGGGGGGGGGGGGGGGGTGTGTTCTGTTGGTCTCATTCACAATGAAAAAGGTCATATCCTTCTCTCCTACTTGGGGCCAGACGGACATCGCTCCATCAACAAAGCTGAATTGCTAGCTTTCAAAATTGGCCTTCGAGAAACATGTCACCTTCAACCTCATCCTCATCGGTTGCTTGTTGAAGTGGATTCTTTTTGTGTAATTCAATGGGCAAGCCAATCTTCAAACCCCACGTGGTACCTTAAGGGTATCATTGAAAAGGTTATCCAACTTTCGGGGAATTTCAATACTTCTTTCCACTATATCAAACGATCGATCAATGATGAAGCAGATAGGCTTGCCAAAGGAAGAGTTCTTAAAACTTAGTTACACATTTCCATTTAATTGGTTTTCGGGTTTTTTGCTATCTTTTGGTGTCTTACCGTTTTCTTTTGGTTACTCCACTGAATTTTTAGGGCCTTTTAAGTTCAGTATACAACTCTTATACTGTACAGTTTCTTAGAGCAACGAATACAGTTATCATTTAAAAAAAAAATTCCCAAGCCTATGATCCCAAACACCTAAAACAAAACATATACGCATGCAAAAGGCCAAGTCAAATTCCTATGAGACAGTCCGTTTGGTAACAAGATGAAAAGGAACTAAATAACAAAAATGCTGGTAATTATGTAATTGACTAATCGGCCTGCCTAACATCTGAGTTTGAAAGCATAACCTTGTGCAGTTTGACTGGGGTGACGCTGATGACTACAAATGGTAACATCTGAGTTTGAAAGCATAATCTTGTGCAGTTTGATTGGGGTGACGCTGATGACTATAAATGCATCATACCATCTAGTCCATGATAATCAAGCGACCGTCATCAATTGCATTAAGGAAGAGAAGATACAGAGCAACCACATTCTGGAACTCTCAAAAGGGGCTTCTAGCCCTAGGATATTAGAATAGCGTAGTAGCATCTGAATCAATTAAATGACCAAAGAGACTGTACATCAGGGGTGGAAAACAGACCGACATGAGGCATTGCCAGGGTTGAAGAATCACCAACACCATGTTCCCCTTCTCCAGGCACAGCCCAATCACTTCTGCAAAAATCAAAACAGTAAGATTGATCAGAAACAAACTTGAATGATAATGTTGAAAATGTAGTGCAAACATAGTCTGGGGCCCAAGGGAATCAAATTTGGAGCACACTCCAATACTGATGAGAAGGCACCTTCCAATTATCCATACACCTAGTATATCCCACCATGCATATAACCGGACAATCCTATCATTGGATAAATAGCTTTCAAATTTAGTTTTAATATGTTTATTGACAGTCCATATTTTGACATAAAAGGGCAATTAAGACCAAAGTGCTTCAAAGGTAAAGATTCCATTCAATTGAGGGTGCCCAGAATGGAAAGATTCTGTTCTAGTGCCAGTGCATGATGGACTAGCCTGCATGAACAACTTGGATTGACCACTTAATGATGAAACATTCCTGTCAAGAATGCTTCGTCTGAATGAAGTCAAGCATTGTGAAATAGCTGCTACTACACATTAAGATCAGTAATAATATCCATGCTGGAATAGCAAATAAGCAAGAAGACAAGATGTCAGTAACTTCTGTACATGGAGAGAAAAGTCTAACAAGCACAGCAAACAAAATCAAAGCATTACAGTAAACAAGAATTTCCAACCATAAAAACTATGGATCAGTCTGAAATCAATTTGATTGGATTTGCTCATGCAAAAAATGTGTTGATGTGCCTCAAGGCAGGGCTTCTAAAATGTTCACACCTCACACTCAAGGGCAGTTCACAATTTTCAAAACTCTAGCATTGTTCCCACCCCCCCCACCCCCGCCCCCCCCCCCCCCCCCCCCCCCCCCCCCCCCCCCCCCCCAAACAAAACCAACCCGACAACAAAAAATAAATAAAAATATAAAGGGGGAACCCCCACCCAACCAAAAATAAATAAAAATATATAGGGGGAAAAAACACTATTGTAACTAAATTTAACTTCATTCAACATAGTTCTCTAATTAAAAAGCTTTAAAAGGCCAATCTAGAACTGTTTTCTATTTTATAGGATATTTTTAATGTAACTATTTATTAATAAGAGATGGTGTAATCTTTGGTCAATTAATCAAAATGGAGGTAAGGGCTCCTTACTTGCGCCAAAATTGCAGAGATGGTTCAAACAGATGAAAAGCTGCTGAATTGCTTGGATTGTCAAAAGTCGCTACATTTTGAGAGAGATGCTTCCGAGAATTAAGTGGGGGAAAGGAATTCTCTTCACCACCAGACAATGGCTGAAAAACAGTCTCTTGTAGCCAAACATTATTATCACTTGATGCAGGTCCAGGAGAATTGAAACTTGCACCACCGTGGAAACTGCCAACATGAGCATTCTGAGGGGAGTATCTGCCATGAATGACCTGATTCTCCGTGGAATACTGCAATATCATAGCTTCCTGGGACGATGGATGCAAAATCTCTGCCTGATTGGGTTTGTTTTGTACTGTGGGTAAATCCAGTCAGCAGGTCCCCCCAATAAGCCTAGACCATCCTGACCAAGAGGTGGTGTGCCCCACATCTGCCATGTTTCATGTTCAGGTACATAACCTAACTTATCCACAGGTAGTGACTTTAAAGCAGAGTGAGATTGGCCAAAAATTGCATGCCTTTCTTCAGCAACTCGGGACCTTGAAAAGGGGGACTCAATTGGAGCAGGCCTGTTGACATCGGCACTACCAGAGAGTCTTTTAAGCACATGAGATCTTTCCAATCCTCTATTTGTTATGAATCCAGTGCCAAATCCAGTGGAAAGTTGTCAAGTGACTCTGACACTGATCCAAGCAAGGACACTGGATCAGGTACATAACATGGATCTTCAAAAAGCTCTGCCTCCTCAGAAACAAAGTCATTTGTGAGTCCTCCAACAAGGGAGAAGTGGATTCAGCTACAGGAGGAGAAACTGAGCTACTCTTTATTGAACTAGTAGACAAGTGAGAGTTACTGTAAAGCAATGGTAACCCGAAATGCAATTGATTATCTAACTGATGACTTAATGGTGACTTATCAGGTAGTGGTGGACTCTGAGCTTCTGATTGGTGACTCTGACTCTGTTGGCATATAGAATCATTTGCATCCAGGGATGAAGTAGTTGAACAACGAGTAAATAGTTGCTGCCATGATTTCTTCTGCACAGGGGGACATGGTTGGAGATCTGATCCTACCTGGATAACAGCATCCACTATTAATGAAATGAAATCTACAAGACAATGTAATGAAATGATTTTCTCGTTTGGGAATCAAACATCAATATTGAAAGATATAAATATGTCATGCCACAGGCAAAAGCTACTGCTGACAAGAAGTCATGTTTATAACATAATCCATGGAAAATTGACTCACTTGAATTATATAAAAGATGCACTCTTTGATGTAGAACGGGCCCACAAGTGGTCCCCACTCAAAATAGCATAGGAATATTTTGTTAGCAAATTTCTAATTTTATTAGAAGAGTTGTAATTAAGATAGTTTCTACTTTTTGTTTAAGTTTTCTTAGGCCCTAAGTTTGCTTTTCCTATTTATATTAAATTTTAGAACTCTTTTTCTCAAACTTTGATTATTGAATAGAATTTTCTTCCCTATTTACATTGCATTTTAGAACCTTTTTTCTCAGATTTTGATTATTGAATAGAATTTTCATGCGTTTTCTATCCCTTGGAGGTGCGTCCTCATGTTGAACTCTTTCCGGAGATGAGTTGAAAGGTCCACAGAAACGTGTTTCGGCATTGCACACAAGCTTTAACCCTAGGGCCTACATCACTCTTGAACAAGGGTGATCAACCCATGGCCTATGTGATAGTAATCCAAGGATTAGTCACCACCTTCCCACAAATGTTTTCATTTAAAAAAGTACTTTCACCAATGCACTTTTTTCTTATTGGTAAAACTTGGTGTTGGCCAGTAGGCTCGGTGCCACAATTCCACACCATTGTGTTGTCCAGGACCCACCCACAACATGGAGGAGGTCCTATCAATTTCGGCAGGGGTCTGATGCCAATTAGTGAAAACTGTAGTGCTCTCAGGCCCTGTTAGGTTAAGGAAATGGTGGAATGGAATGGAATTATCCCATGTCTCAAGAAATTGGGAATTTCGTATGGAATACCAAACTGAATCCAGAAAAATAAAAAATAAAATGCACTTTTTCGGAATATACAAAAATCAGAGAGTTCCATTGTGTGACCAAACACAGAATTATGAGATGAAAAAAAAAGGCACATAAACGGACAGCCCCAATAAATCACCACGTCAGATAATTCCATTTTAAAAATTTATATACTGCATAAACCAAAAGAAAAACAAGGACCCTGAGCATTCTGTTAAATAAGGGAATGAGACTTTAACCCACTCACTATCTTGACCAAAAAGAATAAACAAGACTTGATACCCAGAAGTGATGCAGGACAAACCCATGGTCCCCCGTGGGTCGACCCGTTTTCGGGCCTACCCCACCTATCCTAGTTTATTTAGGGTTTTATTTGCTTTAAGTTATTTTAATAAGATGTTTAAATGATGTTTTAATCTCAACCATCAATGTGATTGGATGGTCTAGATTAGTCTTAGGGTTAGTCTTTTATCTATTTAAGCATTGTAAAGCCATTTTGGCACAGTAGTTATGAATGATTAATGAAAAGTTTTGGGATCTTCCCCAAGTTTCTTCGAGTTCTCCTCGAAATCTCTAACGCCTCCTGCGAGTGGAGTTTGGTGAGAGCCCAATTTCTAATGCCTCCTGTGATTGGAGTTTGGTGAGAGCCCAATTCCCCTGGATTTCCATTTTCTACCTTGCCCGCCCTGCGTCTCTATTCCGTTCCGCATTATTTGGTATCAAAGCCGAAGATCGATCCATCCCCGGATTCGAATCTTGAAAGTCATCATTGTTGCCGATTCATCCATTGCCACTATCGTCAATCCCAGATCTGAAGCCGCAACCCCAACATCCCCAGATCTAATGCCCACTCCATCTTTCCGAATCTGAGATCCGAAAACCCAAATCTGGTTCCCCAGCCAAAAAAAAAAAAAAAAAATCCCTTTCTCCACCACACCCAGAACCATTTTCTTCACCAATCTGCAGTTCCCCCCCTTCCGTCCAACACCAAGAGCCACTGAAACCCTTTCGAAGTTTTTCCTCGATCCAAGCATCGAGCGCCAAAACCCGTCTCCCACTGCGTCTTGAAATCCCCCATCATGGAAAACCCCGTGGCAACCCTGGGGCCTAGATCTACCAGATCTGAAGCCCCAAAGCGCCATTGATCATCGAAATCCCAGATCTAGCACACATTCCATACCCACCTCGAATCTGAGATCCAAAACACCAATCCCCTTCCCGATTGAAACCCTCATACCAAATCGCCGACCCTCAGGCCCCTTCTGACCACACCTTCATCCTCGTCAAAACCCTAAACCCATCCACTTCTCCAAATCACTGAACCCCCAAACCCTAGTCAAAAGCACGCCAAACCCTTTCGGCGATCTCCCCACCATTCTGATGCTACCATAATCCGTCTCGACCCCAGTCGGACCAGGGAAAAGAAAAAAAAAAAAAAAAAAAGAAAGAGGAAGAAAGAAGAGATCAGAGGACGAGCGTACCTGCACCGTCTGCAACTTTCTCCGTCAGCCAGTGGCCTCCCCTTGTAGGCGATCGTCGGCTACATCAGCATCACCGTTCGCCGTGTGCTTCGTCGTCCACCGCCTGCAGCAACAACTGAAACATCACAGTCTACCACTTCCACCGCCGTCGCCATCGCCTACCGCATGTCGTCGCCTGGGCCATCTCCACATCTCAACCCCATCGCCCATCCCTTTCTTATTGAGAAGAAGCAGTAGTGAGTGAGTCGGTAACTTTCAGAGCTTTTTTTTTCTCTTCTGGCACGAAGATCGAAAACGAAGGTTAGGCATTTGGGTCGGTCGAACCCGACCCGAGTACACCACTTGCACATCAACTAAGCCACTTTGTGGGCTTCGACTTGGGTGAGGCCCAACTTTGACTTACTCACAGTCAATAAAAAAAAAAAAGGTAGGCCTGTCAATTTGGGTCCCTTGAAGCATTTGAGCAACACAGTTCAACAGTTTGTGACATCAGCAACAAGGTTACACAGCAGGTATTGAGGCAGATATCATCAATCAAGTGCCCATCGTCAATTCAATTTCAGCCATCTATCTGCACATCACAAGATCTCCTCCATACGGACTCCGATTTCAGATATGGTTGATCCTATGCGCTTGTTTTGAAGAGATCTACACAACAGGTCAGGTTGATTTATTTTTTCAAAGAACAAAAAAAAAAAAAAGTGCATTATTTTAGAAAGTCTTCCATATGGAATCAGAAGAAGAGCTTATGGTAATAATTCACCGTGCTGTGCTTAGAGCGACATATTCATTTACGTATGGACAATGGTATGCTGATAATAAAGCCTACTTTGATCAATTTCTAAATTTGAGACAAGGTAAGAAGATATCAGTTCTTGAATACGGTGATGAATTTTCAAGGCTACAGGCATTGTGTGAACTAGATGAGAGTGATGAACATTATGTTACAATCTTTGTTGAAGGTTTGAGACCAAGCATATGGAAAAATATGCAAAAGGAGTGTAAAGATATGTATGAAGCATTTTGGGAAGCGATTCGTGTTGAACGTTTGATAAAACGCTATCGCCTCCGGAAAGCTAAGTTACAAGAGGAAAAATCCAATGTTGTAGAACCACCTGTGGAGAATATTTATACTGATATTGAGAAACAAAAGCAAGAAAGAAATGATTCCATGATCAATTCAGACAATGCTGATCCCGCACTGTAGGAGGAACAAGAAGAATTCCACAGTGAAGAAAACAACAAAGAGTCTCATCATCTCGTGGATCTGATCATAAGTCCACTTCCTGAAGGGCAAAATACATCATCATTCGAAGAGGTTGTTGTTTTGAAGGTTGCAAATGATGATCAACAAATGACAGCAATAAATAAATTTGAAGACTTGAATACGGATAGCAATCAACCTGAAGCTCCAATGGATATGACTGTACAATCATATTCAGAAAAGCCTATCTCCACTGAAGAAAAACCCAGTGTTGAAACACTTGTGCAACTCATTGATATCCCTCGTGTTGATTTTATCTTTGGGGATAGACTGTTGACAATAGAAAACTATGATCTCCTGCTTCAACGCCAACAATTGCTACATCTACTGGTCAAATCAGACATCAATGTTGAAGTCAAACATCAGCAGAAACCAGCCCTCCAGTCCCTTTCTATCTGGATGAAAAGATTGATTGCAGCTTCCAAAGCATACCAAGAGGTTGAAGATCCAGAAGCACATCGAAGATTTGTCCGCTTAATATTTGACCCTGGAGGACTTCTACTAAAACTCGAGGTCGAGTTTTATGCTTGATGTAGGACAAACCCATGGTCCCCCGTGGGTCGACCCGTTTTTGGGCCTAGCCCACCTATCCTAGTTTATTTAGGGTTTTATTTGCTTTAAGTTATTTTAATAAGATGGTTAAATGATGTTTTAATCTCAACCATCAATGTGATTGGATGGTCTAGATTAGTCTTAGGGTTAGTCTTTTATCTATTTAAGCATTGTAAAGCCATTTTGGCACAGTAGTTATGAATGATTAATGAAAAGTTTTGGGATCTTCCCCAAGTTTCTTCGAGTTCTCCTCGAAATCTCTAACGCCTCCTGCGAGTGGAGTTTGGTGAGAGCCCAATTTCTAATGCCTCCTGTGATTGGAGTTTGGTGAGAGCCCAATTCCCCTGGATTTCCATTTTCTACCTTGCCCGCCCTGCGTCTCTATTCCGTTCCGCATTAAGAAGTATGTCAAGTCTGCTTTGATCATTCTCCTACAATGCAGAAGCATACTAGTATCTAACCATAGACAAAATGAAGACAAAAAACCACGACAATGATAGGTTGAAGTGGATCGCAGCTTACATGTTGCTGAGAAAAAATCAGACTGCTCTTATCATCTCCATTTGTGATAAATTTTCCAGTGATATGTTCTGCAGAATGTACCTCTCTCCTGTTGGCAACAGATTGTACTTGGTCTCCAAAGCCAGCGGGCTTATTGACTTTTGCATTAGCAGTTGCTGAACTATGTGCAGCCCTCCGAAAAAACCCAGCTCCATTGAAGGCTTTAGATGAAGACAGCAAGGAACCCTTCATGCGATCAAAGTATCTGCCACCGCCACCACTTACCGTATTAACACTATTCATAGTGCTTTTAATAACATGTCCCATATCGGAGCTTGGTGCTCTGACGCATTCTCCTGTGGTTTTCTGTACATCCATTCTTTCGCTCTCACTCCTCTTGTCAAATTCCTGCTTCCTTTCACTTTCCCTGTTAGACTTCCTCTCAAAGTCCTCCCCATCAGAATTGCTTTTACTAGAACCTCTGTCCTTCACCTTCCTCTTTTCTAGCCGCCGCCGCCTTTCCACTTCTCTCCTATTACCTCTTTCCCCATCCGGAGTGGACCCCTTAAGAAGTTCCTTCTCAGCCTCCAATTGCTCATCCCTCAACCTCCTCCTCTCCTCCACCAATCTCGCGACCTCTTCCCTCTGCTTTCTCTCTTCCTCCTCCAGAAGTACCTTTTCCAATCGAGCCTGTCTCTTCTCTTCAGCTTTCCTGCGGGCTTTCTCACCCCGGCTTTCATGATAATTGATGCCATTTTCGCCCTTTTTAGACAATATCCCATTATGTTCTGCATCCAATGAACCATCACTGTGCACAGAACTCACCTGAAAAATCTTTCTCCACAACCACCTTATGCTCAATAAGAAATTGGATAGCAGATTACAAAAGTAAACGGCCACACCAGAATAAGACTTTCCAGCCGAACAACTGTCATTACCACCACCTGAAAAAGCACTCCCATTCTTCCCCAAATAATTTGATTTCCCACCAAAAGATGGTGCCCAGTTCCCATTCTCAACCCAATCACTCCCGCAAATCCACCCATTCTCCGACCACACCTTCCCATTCCAGATCTTCCCCATCCCAGAATTCACAATTCCCGGCATCGCAGGGTCTATATCTAAAACCGGCCGCTTGGATATATGCCCGCAGAACGAGCACATGAACCGGCCGCCCCCAGGATTCTGGTCCCGGTAGGGGGTGTGGCAGTTCCTGCATCGCCTTGTGGCGGTCTTCCGGAGCTTCTGCAACTCCATTGCCTCGAACCGCCCGCGCTCCCTCAAGCGGGCGCTCCTGCGGGCTCGCCACAAAGAAAGCTGGGGCATTAGGACTTCGTACCAGGAGAGGGTGACGAGAAGCACAAGAACACAGGCCAAGCGTGGCGAGGTGACCTCGAACCGGAATCCAGGCGGCAGCAGCTGGGAAAGCGCCCAGAATCCAATCAACGGAATAACCAGCCAGGGAAGCATGGTCGCGACGCGGCGAGACCACTTCTGCACCACGCAGAGTATACACATTATCTATCCTCTCGACCAATCCGAATCCTCCGGGACAGACACCCAAAAGGAAAAGAAAGAAAACCTAAATTCCAACACAAGTCCAAAATCTGGTGGAAACCCTAACCTCGACAACGCGAATCCACCAATCTCTCCGCAGCCTGCCTTGCCTGCCCTAGAAGAGAAAATGCACCGATCGAATGCCCTAACATTAACCTACTTTCTCCTCTGGATAGTATTCAAACACCATATCTCGTCGAATTGCACAAGATTCAGATGGTAATCTACAATTTCAACCCCAAGCCCTAATTTTAATTTCTTTTCCAGTAACTGGTTTTGTTTTGGGAGAATCGAAGATGGCAATTTGGTAGAAAAGAAAAATATTCGGAGGGAGTGGGGATTGCAGGCTTACAGATTTTTCCGCAGGTGGAAAGAGGAGAAACCCTAACCCTTAACCCTTATTTTGCAGAGGCCGGCTTCCTGTATTTGTCGTGGTTTTTGCGTCGTACGTCTGGGAATACGAGAGGACGGGAGGGGAAAAAACATAAAGAGAGGAAAAATGGGAGTACGATGAAAAGATGATATTAACGAGAATCGCTTGATGAAAAAAAAATTGAACTCTCTACATATAATCTACATATAAGAGGAAAAGAAAAAATTCGAAAGTATCCCCATACATATCTCTCTCTCTCTCTCTCTCTTCCTCTCTTCCTCTGGCCGGCAATGAGTTTCGGCTGTAGCATAGATTAAAAAATCAGCCAATACCGATTCGTATCTGCCGATATGTATCGGTATCAGCCGGTACCGAATCAATAAATTACTGTGTATCGATCTCGGTATCGTTATCGCAAAATATTGCTATATATCGGCCTATATTTTAAAATATTGGCAGAAACCATATATCGGCAGATATTTTCAAAATATTGACTAATATTATATATAAACCCTCAAATCCTAAGTTTTTCCATCTTTCTCCCTCACTACTCATCCTCTCCTATCCAAGGGCGGCCAACTTGCTGCTCCTCCTCCATTAACTTCCAAGAGCATCACAAAATCAATTTTTTTTGGAGAAAATACATTTACAAGGTAAGTATATTAAATCTCTTTTATTTATTTTTTTTAAATATTTGCTTAGTAGGAGTTTAGAAGTGATCCATGATGATGATTCCACTTATTTTATGTTATGGATTTACATATTGTGATTTATGAGTGTGGATCTATTATTTGGTTTTTTTTAATTTTAAAATTTTAACTTTTATTAAGATTTAAAGTCTTTTAATGTTAAGTATTATTTTTAATTTTATTAGTATGCAAAAATATGATTTTATGAAGCAAGTTTGATAGATTTAGTAGTAGAAGACATAGATCTACAAGATGTGGACATATTATGTTTATTTATTTTTGGATTTTTAAATATTTTAATATTAAAATAAGATTTTTTGAGGATTTACTCACAAATTTGTTATTTTATTGTATACTTCATGTATGATATGAATATGGTAAGTTTTAATTTTTTTCAAAATATTATGTAAATAGTTTTATATTTTCAGATTTTATTTTCTTGTATGAAATAATAATTTAATATTTAAAACGAATATTTTGAGAATTTCACTATAATTTTTTTAAAATAAGTATAATCTTTGTAAATTTCATGTAGGATTACTTTTTTTATTGTTCTTTAATGTAATTAGTTTTATATTTTTTAATTTATTTTTGGATTTGCTATTAATTTTATATTAAACTATTATATATTTAGATTTTCACTATAAGTATGATTTCCTAATTTTATATAATCATTGTATACTTCACATATAATAATTTTTTTTATGGTTGTTTCATCATTTATGTGAATATGTAACATGTCAATATTTTTATATTTCTGAATTTATTTTTGGATTGTTAAAATATGGAATTAGAAAAATTAAATAATTAATGTATCATTTAAAATGTGCCCTTTTGAGATTCCAATTGCTTTTATATGAATGTATTAATTTCTTTGTTTTTATTATATTTTTTATCTTAGTTTAAATGTTATAAATTATGCCAATGTGTTCTTTTGTTTTAAAGAAGTTAGATTAAAATGGTGCGTGACATTGATCCGGCATGGAACCATTGTGAAGAAGTTGGAAGTAAACATAAGATTAAATGTAATTATTGCAAAAAAATCATAAATGGAGGGATAATTAGATTGAAGCAACACTTGGCTCATAGGCAAGGCCAAATAGCAAAGTGTCCTCAAGTGCCACCTAATGTGAAAAAAGAAATGCAAGAGTTGTTGGATGCAGAAAAACAAAAAAAGGTTGTCAGAGAGAAAAGAAAAAAGGAGGAATTTGAAGCATGTAGGGAAGAAGTTTTTGGGTCTAGAGAAGGAGATATTATTTCCTCTGATGATGATGATCCAAATTTAAGTAAGGCTAGAAAAGAAAGTTTGATGTCACTTTAGGAGGAAGAGGAAAGAAGAAGAATACAGTATAAGGCAACTATGAGAGGTGGCCAATATGATGATGGTGGCTCATTTGGATCTAGGGAAGGGGGTTTGAATCGAGCATTTAGTCAAAGACAACCTCGCCCAGTAGATATTGAGGACGATGTTGAACCTCCTACACAGGCACCTCGTAGGCCAAGTGTGGTGAGTCTAACGAACCCATTTGCATATAGAAAACCAACAACCAAGCAACCTAGCATTGTGAAAGCATTAAAGGAAAAATTTAATAAAGCAAGAGATAATTTGATAAGAGCTACTGGAAAGTTCTTTTTAGATGCAGTCATTCCACCACATAAGGCAAACTCTCCTTATTTTACCACTATGTTAGATGTAGCAGCGGACCATGGTTACGGTATAAAAGCACACACCCCATATGAGATTAGTCATCTCTGTATTAAAAAAGAATATGAAGAGTTACAGCTCTGGGTGGAGACTTTTAAGAGGATTTGGAGAGAATGGGGTTGTACACTAATGTGTGATAGGTGGACGACCCTCACAAAACGTCATCTCTTGAATTTTCTAGTTTATTGCCCTTTGGGAACAGTTTTTATCAAATCAGTTGATGCAACTGATTATGTTCAAGATGCTAGATACATTAATAAGTTGTTTAATGAAGTGATTAATGATAGTGGTGCAGATTGTGTAGTTCAAGTTGTCACCGATAATGCTGCAAATATGAAGAAAGCAGAACTGATGCTTATGCAGCAAAGGCCAAATATTTTTTGGTCACCATGTGCAGCACATTGCATAGATTAATGCTTGAAAAAATTTCCAAAGGAAAAGTCATGAACAAATGATTGAAAAGATGAAGAAAATCACTAATTTTTTCTACCTGTCTTATAGACTTGTTTCAATGATGAAGAAATTTACAAACAATCATGAATTACTACGGCCTAACATTACTCAATTTGCCACCCACTTTATAGCCAACGGGAGTATTTACAAGTATAAAGGAGGGCTTTTCCAACTCATCCAATCAGATGAATGGTTGACTTTTAAGTGGGGAAAGCGGCCAACCCCCCTAGCAGAAGAAGTATGCTAGACCATTGAGTACAATAAGATTTGGCCTCATGTTAAAAATTGTTTAAATGTTCTTGAGCCTCTAATAAAAGTTCTTCGATTGGTTGATGGTAATGATAAGTTAACTATGGGCTTCTTACATGAGGCCATGGAGAGAGCAAAGATGGCTATCAGAGTAAATTGTAGATATTATACTAAACATTAGAAAATCATCGATAGCCGTTGGGAGCGTCAATTGCATCATGACTTATACACTGCTTGTAAGTAGAAACTGATTTCTTATTGACTTTCATTATTATATTAAATTCTTTTTTATACATTGCTCACTTAAATTTTTGCATTTAATCGGTTACTTTCTCAATCCACAATTTCGATATGAATCTTTGGATCGAAATATAATTAATGAAATTCGAGTGGGCATGAAAAATGTTATTGAAAGACTAGCAAATGATGCCGATGAGGCTATTAAGGCAACAAACCAAGTAAATAAATTAAAAAGTAGAGATTTTAAATAATGTATTTTGTCTTCTTCATTTTAATATATATCATTATTCATTCATAAGCCATAACGGTTGATATTGATAATTCGTTTTTTTCTTTAATGCCATTAGATTGATGTATATAATGAAGGTATGGGAAGTTTTGGCACCACCATTGCTCGAAGAGCTGTCACAAAAACATATCCTCGCAAGGATTGTATAATATAAATAGTAAATTATATTTTCATTATTTGAAAATTTAAAAATTGAATATTTAACTTATTTTCTTTCATTTTCAGCTGAATGGTAGTTAAATTATGGAGATAATGCTCCAGCATTAAGGACGATCGCAATTAAAGTTCTTAGTTAAACTACATCTTCGTCAAATTGTGAAAGAAATTGGAGCATATTTGCTTTTATCCATACAAAAGTAATAAATAAAATCACGATGGTTAATTTGAACAAACTAGTCTACATTCACTATAACCTCAAGCGCCGCAGTCAAAATCGAAGAAGAAGAGCATTTGAGGATCAACAAGATTACTTCTGCCCAATTAATTTAGATTATGTATTTTCAGCTGAAGATGATTTGTTAGGTGAGTGGCTAGAGGAGGCAGAAGAGCCATTATTAGATGGAGATCCGGAGCTAGCAGAAATGGTTGAGGACTTCACTGGAAAGAAATTCGAGCCAATGAAAGCCTCTGAAAGATTACAAGAGATTAATTTGACACAACAATAGAGGGGTACTACGGTTGATCCTACAGAAGCAAGAGAAAAGGAGATGGGTGAGGAGAGTGAATCAAGTAACTCTACATCTTCCTCATTAACAGGAATTCCTCCTGATTCTCCTAGGACTGGGAGTCACTATGGAGATAATGAGCCACCAATGTGTGAGACAGTTAATCATTTTCCTGGTGCTACAGACTTAGATCCCCATCGTGGTTATGTAATATATGTCTCACAAACTAAGACAGAGATTAGTAGTAGCATCGGTCAAAGAGGGGGGGAAGATACTTCTACAGGCAATGTTGGACAACAGCAGGCTAGGTATGGTCCGTATGGATACAACCCTCATTGGCCAACTCAACTGCTTGTAGCTCTATCGTTACAACCGTGGTATGAGCAAGGACAAGGAATGATCCAACGTGAATCCCAACAAGCTATTTTTGTTCCTCATGAATTTTTTAATTTAGATTTGGGCCCCCAGTCATTTCAATCTACTGAGGATAGCTCATCATATTATGAAGGGATTTTCGCCCTCAGCAACAATATCAATATTGCCAAGGGTATGGAAGTGCAATGGAAGAATTTGGATCATATTATTATAACCCATACCAAAGAAGAAGAAATGATGGTGATGATGATATCGAGCCTGGAAGACACTCCACTTGGAATTAGGGTATGTATTCATTCTCTCCGATTGCTTTATAATTTATTTTACTGTCATTATGTTATATGCTATGTTAATATTCATGTTCTTGAATTTTACAACTTGCTTCATAATTGAGTGATGAATTGATGGTTGATAAATGATGAATGATGACTGATAAATCATGATTTATATACTATATAAGATACAAGTACAACTTACAAGTGTACAACCATTATATATAAATTAAAAATAAGTTGTATTCTTTAAAATTTCATACTAATAGATAGTTCATATTTCATAAGTCATAATTATGGTTTTTATAAAACAAATATCACAATTTCAGACAAGACAGTGATACAGGATATCATAACTAAAGAGGACCGATATTTAGATTTATATATGTTACTAATGAAAAAAAACACTGTTTTTTAGCATTTTCTAATATTTTGGATTTTTTGGATATTTTTTCAATTTTTTTTGGATTAAAAAAATTCACACCACAATGATCCCGACGGACCGCGAACCGCGACCGATACCAATACCATATTGGTTTTTTAGACCGACCAATATCGTGATTTTTATCAATGGGTCATAGGAAGGGGGTTCTCCCCCTCTCTCTCCCTCTCTCTACTCCTCCTCCTCTTCCTGCTCCAATTCCTCTTCCTCTCCTCTCCCTCCCGCTTCCTCTCCTCTCACTATTCTTTCTCCTCTCATTCTTCCTCTCCTCTCCCTTCCTCTTCCTCTCCCTTTTTCTCTTCTCCTCCCATCTCTTCTCCACCCCATTAGGCCTTACTAGGCCGAACATCACATGGATGTTTAGCCTCACAGGGCCTAATAACCGCATGATGAATTATTAATCCCTATAAGGCCAAACATCCGCATGATGTTCAGCCTCGTAGGGCTGAACGGGGCAGAGAGGAAAGGAAAAGGGAGATGAAGATAAAGGGAGAGGAGAGGAAAAACAAATGAGAGGAGAGGAGGGGAAAAGGGTGACGAAGATGGAGGAAGAGAAGAGGAAAAAGGAGGGAGAGGAAAATGAGAGGAAAAGGAATAGAAAGAGGGAGAGGTACAGGAAGAGGAGAGGAAAGGGAGGAGGAATAGGGAAAGGGAGAGAGAGGTGGCGAGGGAGAGTCCCCCTCCCTCCGACCAGAGGTCGTCGTCGACTAGAGGGAAAAGGGGAGGAGAGAGGAGAGAAGTGTGTGGTAGAGAGAAGGGTATTTTGGGCATTTAGGAATTTTTTTTCTCATGTGTGATAAGAGAAAATTTTGTGTTCAAATAGCAGCACTTGATATTAAGAGGGGTATAGAAATTCATGCACAAACAATGTCATTATTGCCCTTCGGTCTTGGTGCATTGGAATGCATGAAATTTCTGGTCATGGTCATGGACATGGATGGCCTAAAATATGCAAATTAATGATCATGGCTTTCTAATGTTGGCTATTTAATAAGTACAATAAAATGCTTTTATAAATAAGAAAAAAAAAGAGGATTTTATCAAAAATTTTCTTGTACATGGACACACACAGAAAGGACCATGTAATTTCTACTGCATCCACAAACTTTTTTTTTTTTTGAAATCTCCAATTACACTTAATCGATCAAAACTCTCATTTCTCATCTATCTGCTTTCTTTTTCATTTGCATATCTTTCTCTTGCCCACCGTTGGTCCCCTGGACAGCCATTTGTGAAGAGATCTCCCCCACTTTCTTGGTATATTCCAAAAAAAAAAAGGTTAAAATGATGAGAAGGTCATTTTTGTGCTGTAGGAACTACAAGGTCCTTTTTCGTATAGGTTCATCTATTGGGATTTTTTCAAAAAAATCCTTTAAACTTTTTAAATAAATTATTGGCATATATCTAAGCTAGGCAGGACAAATTTGACCCTCATACAGGGGGTCCAAGGTCCAACTTAGCCCGACCCATAGAAAGCACTTAAAATAAGGGCTTTTGAATAAATCCATCTAGACATTGACCCCAATTCACACGAAAGGTCAAGAAAAAGACAAGATTGCTTATCCTTCCACCTAAGAGGATCATCCAAATATGTAGAAACCAGTCTACATTCAATGTAGTTGAGGAGGCCAGAAATTATAAAAGGAGCCATAAGGTATGTGGATGTAGGTGTGTGGGTGTAGGTGTATGGGGGGGAGAGGGGGGGGGGGGGGGGGGGGGTTGACCTCCCATGCACTCTTTAGGACACCTCATCTCCCTCTCTCTCCCCTCTTTCTCTTTTGAAACTCTATTGTTTTGTAGAGGGTAATTCCGGAGTCTTGTTCCATATACTTAGGTTTTAGAAGATAGTTTTTAAGAGACTATTGTAAAGACTTGATGATTTTAATCAAGATCTTCTTAAAGTTCTTTTCAATGGAGGAGTAATCTTCTAGATTGGAGCAAAACGAAGAAGTTAAGTAGATTTATATTTCAGTTTATGTAATGACTCTGTTCTTTTTTTTATGTCCTTTTGAATGGTTGCTTTATTAGAATAATAAATTTGTCTTTGTGCCTTAGGCAGCTTCTATTTTTAAATCTAATAGATGGATTTCTATCACTTATACTTTTTTTGATAGATTATATTTAGGGCTTTGTTTCTTTTGATCGTGTATGCTTGATTTGATATGTGACACTTTTGATGTTCATTCTTTCATAAGGTCAAGGAGGTCTTTGGTTATGAATTTTTTTTAAAATTGGTTTTTGTATAGAGAAATCTTCTAGTTTAGAAACATTGAGTTGTTTCTGATTTGAGTTATTTCGAGGCAAACAGAATAGAATAATTACATGAATTGATTATTTATCTCGCTTAATGGATTTTGGTTGTGCTAATCTAATTTTATCATTAATTTGTTTGCATATTCAAGTATTGCATATTTTTTATTATTCCACTTCAAATCTGATTTCTACTATTTAGTTTAAAAGGTTTAGAATTTTTCTTTTTAACTTAGAATGGTTCTCTTTAGGATCAACTTGTATTTGCCACTATCTCATATAGACAACCATGCGCTTGCAGTTTTTATTAGATTGATTTAATTATGTGCAAACATTGTATTTCCATCAAGGAAATTGAAAAAATTAAGCAAGAAGTTGAAAAAATTCCATGGCTGAGGTTTCACATCCTGGCGATTGAAATTCAAAATGGATTTCAAAAATTATGAAGATTTTTTCATGCAATTTTTCTAGGAAAACCAAGGATCCAAGAGAAGACTCTACATCACGAAACAACGGTTGAATGGAAGAATATTGAAGAAAAATGCACAATCCCTAACTCCCAATGTGTTGCACCCGGTCAATGGCAAATCAAGATAAAAACTCATGCATCAAATGGATTTTTGTAAAAATTTCTTGAAAAGAGCATGGCAAACTCATGGAAAACAACTTTTCATCGAAGAACCAGTAGAAAAACTAAAAAGCAATTGAGAAGAAAGCTTAAGGAATCCCCAAACCCATTCGGCCATTCAACAATTCAAGGAAAAAGTGAGAAGAGGGAGTTACTGTTAGTGCCATAGTATGATTTGCACCATCCCTTGGTTGTCAATTTCATGTCAAAGTCCAAGTCAAGTCTCCAAAAAGCTCATTCAAGGAAGAATTCAAGGAAGACCACCTTCAAATTGGGAGATCAAGCTTGGAATGGCATAAAGCTCATCAAGTGGAAAGACTTCCATGAGTGACAAAGGTATATTGACCCTTAGAAAGGCCTTTAGAAATCCCAAAGTTTTCAAATGGGAAAACTCTGTATTTAAAATTGATTTTTGGGCTTTCTCAGCAAGCCAGGCTCAGAGCCTTGGCTAGCTAAAGTAATGCTTATCAGCACCTCTTCTAAAAATGTGTCTTTAATCAAGTTGTACTTTGGGACCTTTCTCGGCGAGCCCTCAACTTATTGAAGGAAGCTTCTCAGTGAGTTTTCTAGAGAGGTGTAAGTTTTTCCAGGATGCCTTCTTAGCAAGCCCTTGACAAGCTCTCGGCTAGCCAAAGAATAATCCTCGGCTCACCAAAGTTCAAATTGCAAGTTTGAATTTTTAAAAAATCTAACCGTTGGATTTGACCATTACATGGTCGGCTAGCTGAGGGGACATTTAAGCATGTCGAGAAACTATCCGTTGGAGCTTGTTCTATATATATATATATATATATATATGAAGCTCTCTTTTGAACCCAACTTTTTGGAAAATTCTTAGAGCTCTCATGCTCTTGTGCCCTCACTAGAAAAACTTTTTCAAGCCTCCAACTCCTTTGTTCACTTATTCCTCAACTCTTTCATAGAAAAATCTCAAGAGCATTCTAAGTTCTTTGTAGAGTGATTAGTGAAAATAATCTAGCGAAGATCTTGGACTTATTAAGTTAGATTTAAACCATTCCCTAGACCCAAAATCTCTTCTTCACTTGGTTGAGCACTTATTGGAAGATCATCTTCACTAAGGAGCTTTTCAAGAGGTTAAAGCTTGGAGGTCTACTTTCAAGCTACAAGAGTCCCCTCAAGATTAAGGTAACATGTCTAGAGGTTAGGGCTCTCCTTTATATTCTTTTCTCGAAATTGCATTTGGTGGGTTAGATTTGGTAATTGAACCACTGTATTAAAAAATTGTTGGTGGTGAAGTAGATTGGAAATCGAACTACCATACCAAAAAATTGGTAGTAATGTTTAGAGGTGCACCTAATTGAAGACCTCCTTATAGAAAAAAGCTAATAATTCACTAGATGAGGATTGTCTTGGGAGTAGATGTAGATCTAGACCGAACCACTATAAATCTCTTCTATTGTAGTGAATGCTCTTATCTTATTTCTTGGATTGATATATCTTTAATTGTTTTTCATTTCACATGTGCTAGTACAACATGTTCAAATTGGAATATCTCTAAATTGCTAGCACAAAAAATTAAGCATACACACTTGATCACTTAATTGACTTTCATTTTAAAGTTATATTTGTTGTGCATGATTAATTTTTTTTTAAGCTTGTGGTTGAATTGATCAAATTGGTATTTAATTAAGGAAAAATTTTGAATTAGTCCTATTCACCCCCCACACACCCCCCCCCCCCCCCTCCCTTTTAGACTTGGTGAGGTCTAGACTTGCATTTTCAATTGAAGAGACAGGTTACACCTTAAGGTTTAGAGTAGATCCTTTAACTAGAATGTCTCATCCCAAGCTCAAGAATTCAGGTATTACGATTAAACCTAAAATAGTGACACATGTACTCCGGTGTATATGCACCTAAACTAGGTCTAAGTACACACACACAAGAGAAAGACGCACATGTAATCACTATAAGTAGGCATTGTCGAAGCATTCATATGTGGAAGCGGTCAGTATCATAAAAGAACAAGAGGATAAACATATAATATGCAATAACTAAAACACATCTATATGTGCAGAGTAAAGAGGGAACATTTTTGTACAAAAAGGGGAGTGAGTTTCTTCAAAGATAGGCCATTTGTATAGCAGACAAAAAGACATGGAGTCATGACCCACTAAATGAACTTAATGTACCCACAACCCAATGTAAGACCTATACTAATCCAAGTCGTACTCCATGGTGGATCGGTCAACTATGAACTGCTGTCAACTCATCTAATCCCGATGGGACCTTAAGGATTTCCTTTGAAGTCTCATCGACCTTCGAGAGATCGGATGAGGGACTTGAGCCTGCTACACCAATGGACAACGAGTGAATAAGATTATTCAGCAAAACATAAGCAAAAGTAAGGTAACACGTATTATATCTACAAGAATCATTAATAGGTGATCATAAATAGAATTTCAATTTAGTATACTAGGCATGTTGTGCATTCGAATAGAGCATGTTATAAGATTCAATTAATAGAAATACTTTACTATGTGGCTACTACATTTGCCATATCCTCCCTTTAGGGATTTATGCGTCGAGAACTCTATCGACCGGGCTAGGGTACGAATAGGTCTCTAGTTCCTGGAGTTCAAATGCCCCAAGAAAAGCACACTGCAGTGGCAACATACATGCTACACCAAAGTCAACCCCACCGAGTATCATAACGCTGAGGCTGAGCAGCCAGAACATATAGATTCATTCATATATACATGAGTTTGAGTACATCATACAATTCATTCGTTTTAAATTCAATGTCAAGGTCAATAGAAAACGTACATCAAGAAACAACATAATTAGAATCACTTGAAAAATGATTATTCAGTTCAAAGCATTAGTGAAAGAAGAAGGCAATAACCGTAATTCAATATGCTATGCAATTTAATTCAGTTCCATGGGATCAAGGTGGTTTACTAGCCAACACTAATCTAGTCATCCATTTTTTTTCTAACGTGCATGTAGATGTAGTTTTAAGTTATCCGATATACAGTTGTCTTTCTTTGGTGTTCCATTATATCGAGAAGGTGTATCAAAGTCCCTTAAACCAACACCCATGGAGAGGTACTTAACAAATGGACAACACACATGAATGAGTCTCAGCCCCCAAGACCTTCATAATATTCAATTCTTTTCCATGGGACCAGTTTATGAGGTAAAGGGATCCAAATCTAAGGCCCTACAAGGTCTTTAATAGTACCTACAACTTAGTCATGGGTGACTTACGGCTTAGCCGTATGCTTCTTACGGCTTAGCTGTAATATGTACTATGGCTTAGCTGTAATTACCCAGATTCTCTAGCGTTTACGGTTGAGTTGTGATTCGGATTACAGGTTAGCTGTATTTGTTCTATGGTTGAGCCCTGGCTTAGCTACGGTTTAGCCGTAGCACATTATATGGCTTGACTGTGGCTTAGCCGTAGAAGGATTGCAATTTTTTTCATACTCTCAGGTTTTTAAACCATAAAATAACTTACGGCTAGACCACGGCTAGGTTACGGCTTAGCCGTAATACATCATACGGCTTAGTTGTAGCTTGGCCGTAGTGCAAATTTCAAATTTGCTGCTCTTTGGAGTGTGAGCCATGGAAGACCTATGGCATAGCCGTAAGCTTCAGATTTTCTAGAGCAGTTTGATTTCATTACAGAACGTGGATTTTATCACAAAACTTGGGAAGTACATGCAAATGCAAACAAGGAATATAGAAAGACAAAAGAAGGGCTGTAAAACACATTAAAATTGAGAAATTGTAGGAATCATAAAGATCAAAATATACCAACATGTATTTAACTAAAATTTGCTTATACTTGCCTCAATTTAGCTTGTCAACCTATTAACCATTCCATTGGCTTAATTTGGGTATGTTTAGAGCTGATTGCTATGCATGCAAGAATTGATGAAAGAAATGAGTGCATGCAGTGAAATAAGAGTCCTCTAGATTCAAGGAATCTATAATGGAAAAAAAATTCTTACTTAAAGATGGCTTAGAAGAAAGAGATGCAGAGGAGTGCTCAAAGGTGTTGAACAAGAGAAGAAAAAGAAGAAGACAACGATAAAGAAGGTGACAATGATGACTCAGAGAAAGGAGAAAATATTAGCATGCAGGAAGATAAGAACAACTGGATAGGTGAACTTGTTTTATATGATATATTTTTTCTGAGGTTTATAAAAATGTCCCTATTTCTTGGGATAATTGCAGTTTAAGTCAAATGGATGACCAACTACTTCAAACGGCTTCATTTGCATTAGAGTCACTTACGGAAGTTAACAGGCTTGATGAGATACATGTGCTGATGCCAATATGCTGCATGAATGACTTACTCTTATAAAGTCTAAAATTACAAAAAAGGGCTCGTATCTACCTAATCCAGGTTAAGCTCAACCAAACTACCTATCTATAACCCAAAACGTAACTCATTAAGAAAAAACATCATTAACTAGACTCATTCTATAGAAAACCTCTAAGAATGAAATCAATTAGTCATTAAACATACTTAATTAGGGTCGGAGTGTTACATCCTCACCTGCTTAATGTTGACCCATAAAAAATTGCAAATATTGCAGCAAAGACACTACAAGCTTTGAATTATAAAATTTCAAAGTTTTCAAAGATTTGGACATCATCTCAATTCAAATAAGGCTTCAAAGGCTGTTTGTTAGCTTCTTGGGAATCACTTTGGGACCTGGCACTTCCACATGTTGAAGCAATATTCTATTCAACGAAATGCTTTCAAGTACATTTGAAGACTATCCTTCAAGGATTCAGAGCATTTAGACATCATTCGAATCCAAACTCGGTCTAGATGGTTTATATACTATGCTCTGTGGATCTCAGTACAAAGTGACACTTCGCAAAGATCAAACCAGCTGAAACTCTCAAAAGAAGCTCAAATTATGCCCAAGAGAGGCCCTACAAAGTTTTAAGATAAACAGACATCATTTGGTTGAAAAGCTACAAGCATGTTAACTTGGGGCCAGTTCCCCCCCAAGCCATGGGGTCACCGACTAAAGTCCTACTTTCCGATGTCCAAAATTGATGAAATTTGGGCGAATACTCCAAGATATTCCTAACGTCAGTCCCTCCAAGTTTCAAACCAAACCAAGGTCATTTGGGCCTCAAACAGCTGAAACAATGGCCCACTTTCATGAAAAGTCAACTGGAGAGTTGACCAATTTCAGAATGTCAAAACAGGTTGAAACTTTTATGAAACACTCAAAATAGTTTCAAGAGGCATCCCTCCAAGTTTCGTGAGGATTGGAGTTCGTTCGGACCCCAAACAGGTGAAAATGGGTCACAAATGCAAAAGTCCAAAAATGGGCCTTAGGAGTGACCGGGGCTTGTTCATCAAGGGAGTTGACCAACTTCAGGTGGTCAAAATGAGCTGAAACTTCTATGACACACTTAAAATAGTGTCAAGAAGCATCCTTCCAAGTTTTTTCAAGATTGGAGTTCGTTCGGACCCTAAACAGGTGAAAATGGTTCACAAATTCAAAAGTCCAAAAATGGGCCTTGGAAGTGACCGGGGCCTGTTCATCAAGGGAGTTGACCAACTTCAGATAGTCAAAACGAGCTGAAAATTTTATGAAGTGGTCAAAATAGTGTCAAGAATAATTCCTCCAAGTTTCGTGGAAATTGGACATCATTTGGGCCCCAAACAGGTGAAGATGGGTCACAAATGCAAAAGTCCAAAAAATGGGCCTTAGGAGTGATAGCGGCCTGTTAATCAAGGGAGTTGACCAACTTCAGATAGTCAAAACGAGCTGAAACTTTTATGACATGGTCAAAATAGTATCAAGAAGCATTCCTCCAAGCTTTTGTTGTGATTGGACATCGTTTTAGCCCCAAACGGGTGAAAATGGATCACAAATACAAAAGTCCAAAAATGGGCCTTGGGAGTGATCACGGCCTGTTCATCAAGAGAGTTGACCAACTTCAGATGGTCAAGATGAGATGAAACTTTTATGACATATTCAAAATAGTGTCAAGAAGCATTCCTCCAAGTTTTGTGGCGATTGGACATCGTTTGGGCCCCAAACAGGTGAAAACAGGTCGCGAATGCAAAAAACCGAAATTAGGCCTTGTCCGTGACCGCGGTTGCGGTCACTGACCCCCAAAGGACACTATTTGTGGTTTTGGGCAGTTTCTCTCCACTTCCTTTCGAAGTGTAACTTCCCACAACTCTCCTCAACTCCCTAGAACCTCCAAAAACCACTTGAAGGCTCTATAAAATGGGTAGTGTTTGAAGGGAGAGACACAAAAGAACACACATAAGAGAGAAAAAAAAGAGAGGAATCAAAAGAACACAAGAGCATTCAAGCAAGAAAAGCATAATCCCACGACCATTCCCTTCCTTCTTTAGTCACCAAGGTGAGCAAAAAGATTCAAAGGAAGAGAAGGGTGGAGTAATTACAGAACGCACTATGTACGTGTGATAAAGGCTATTCAAAGGATGACATTGTCATCTTTGTTTTTCTCATTCGAGGAGATTTCTTAGCCATTACAGAGGTTGTGAATGAGCTCCTTTGGGCCTCATTTTGTTCCTTGAAAATTATAGGTTCAAAATGACACAACTTTGGCTTCCTGTGATGCCCTCTTCGGACTTGAACAAAAGACAGTCCGTAAACAAGAATGATGAATTACAAAGTTTTCAATCGATTCCGTAGTCGAATTTGATCTTCTCAGTGGTCATCCAACACCCCAAGATGTCATGAACAGGAGTTTCAACACTTGAAAAAGTTCAGAAGAACAACCAGCATGAACAACACGAAAAACGGAGGCGAACAGTAGCTTCACAGTCACTGTCTGCCAGTGACCGTGACCCACGGTCACTGGCCTGGGGCAGTGACCGCTGGTCACGGTCACCCCCATTTTTTTCCTTTTTTTGCATTTTCTTGAACTTTTTGTACATTTTCTTGTAATTTCCAAATTGAGATCACATCTAAGACTTGAGGGAAGGGTTGTAAACTTTATGAACTTGTATAAACAACTTGCATCCCCGCAGTTAGGGCATTAGAACCCATGTAAACAAAAGGGAATTCAATGATGAACTGTAATTGATTCCCATTCTTCTTAACGCTTGAAGTACGTGAATGTTGGACACTGAATCCATTACACATTTTCCATGCCATTTTTAAGTGCGATCACTTAAAAATCATTCAGTCCTCTGAATGAAAACATACATGATAAAGAGGTTGGGATATTATTGAGCTATTTATTCTTCAAGTTCCCAGCTGACTTCATCGGGACCATGATATTCCCAAAGTACTTTTACCCATTGTATGGTCCTTGTGCATAGGATTTGCTCCTTTGTACCTACGATATGGAGTGGGCGCTTGACATTTGATGCATCTGACTGAATTTGGACATCATTATACCGAATGACGTGGGTAGGGTCTCTAACATATTTGCTGAGCATCAATACATGAAACACATCGTGCACTCCAGAGAACTCAACAAGAAGTTCTAACCTGTAAGCTAAATCACCAACCCTCCTATTGACTTTGAATGGGCCTACGTACATTGGAGCCAATTTGCCTTTTTGGCCGAAACATATTGTACCCTTCATAGGAGAGACTTTTAGAAAAACCCAGTCACCAATTTGAAACTCTAAGTCTCTTCTATGAGTAGCATAGCTCCTTTATCTTAAACGAGCAACCTTCAAATTCTCAATTACTTTCTATACCTTTTTGGTAGTTTTAGCAATAATTGTTGGTTCGCGGAAACTTCTAGTTCCAACTTCTTCCCAACAAACTGGACTCCAACATTTATGTCCATACAATGCTTCATATGGAGCCATACCAGTGCTTTCAAGGAAGCTGTTATTATATGCAAATTTACACAATGATAGATGTTTATCCCATTCTTTGTCAAAGCTTAGGACATTAGCTCACAACATGTCTTTCAAAGTTTAAATAGTGCGTTCAAATTGTTCATCCGTCTGTGGGTGGTATGTAGTACTGAAACTCAGTTTGGTACCCATAACTTCTTGAAAAACCTTCCAAAAGGATGATATAAATCTACTGTCACGATCGGAAACTATGGACACTGGTGTACCATGCAGCCTTATGATCTCATCCACAAACTTCTTGGCCATCTCGGAGTATGTCATACCCTTTTTGAAACGCATCAAGTGGGTTGACTTCGCTAGCCTATCCACAATCACCCAAATTGCATTATTCTTTTTGCTCGTCGTGGGTAAACCTGAAAAAAAATCCATCGTGATGTGTTCTCATTTCCACTGAGCAAGATGCAATGGATGTAAGGAACCAGGAGGCTTCTGATGATTAGGTTTCACTTCTGGCATGTAAGGCATCTAGCGACGAATCTTGTGATTTCTCTTTTCATATTGTTCCACCAAAACTAATCCTTTAGGTTTCGATACATCTTTGTGCTACCCGGGTGCATTGTATATCTAGCATAATGTACATCCGTCGTTAGGCTCTCTTTCGGGCGATCAATAACTGGTACGTATAATCTGTTCTTGAAATATAGAACACCATCCACCAATGAAAATCCGGTCTATCTTCTAGATCGCCTTTAATCCGCACTATATTCTGATCTTCAAACTGTCCTTCTTTAACTACTTGAATTATCTCAGGCTAGAAAGTAACTGTACATGCAAACATCACCAAATCATCCACCAATTTTACTTCCACAGGCATGTCTTTGAATTCATCTTGTATGAACACATTTGAGCTCAATAGGGCACTGAAACTCTCTGTCTTTCTACTGAGTGCATCTGCCACAACATTCATTTTTCCTGGGTGATACTTAATGGGAAAATCATAATCTTTGATGGATTCAAGCCATCTACGTTGCCTCATATTTAAATCATGTTACTTGAATAAATATTGTAAGTGTAGTGATCTGAATGTACCTCAAACTTTGCACCATGCAGGTAATGTCGCTATAATTTCAAAGTGAACACAATAGCTGCCAATTCTAGATCATGTGTGTTATAATTCCTTTCATGCTCCTTTAATTGTCTAGAACCGTATGAATCACCTTCCCATGTTGCATCAAAACACACCCTAATCCAACTCTAGACGTATCCGAATATATCACAAATCCTTCACCTCCATTTGGTAGAGTTAATATTAGAGTAGTAGTTAATTTTTCTTTCATGGTTTGAAAGCTTGCTTCACAGTCCTCAGTTCAATTAAAAGGCACATTCTTTCAAGTTAACTTCGTCAAAGGAGCCGATATCTTTGCGAAGTCTTGAACAAATCTTCCATAATACCCTGTAAGTCTAAGAAAACTCCTGATCTCTGTCATAGATTTTGGACTTGGCCAATTTACAACTACTTCGATTTTTGCTAGATCAATGGCCAAACCATCTTGTGAAATGATATGACCAAGAAAAACTACTTGCTCAAGCCAGAATTCACATTACTTTAACTTGGCATACTAACTATGTTCTCTTAAGAATTGCAAGGCTCTTCTCAAATGGCCTGCATGTTCTTTAGCTGTCTTTGAATACACCAAAATATCATCAATGAAAACCAAACGAAGTGATCCAAAAAGGGAGCAAAAACCCTATTCATCAAGGCCATAAAAGCAGCAGGAGCATTAGTCAATTCAAAAGGCATCAAAAGGAACTCATAATGACCATACCTTATTTTAAAAGCAGTTTTAGAAATATCCTCTTCTTTAACTCTTAATTGGTGATAACCAGATTTCAAATCAATTTTCAAAAAATATGCTGCACCTTAGAGTTGTTCAAACAATTCATCAATACGCGGCAGGGGATATTTGTTCTTTATTGTTATCTTATTTAACTGCCGGTAGTCAATACACATTCGAAGTGTGCCGTCCTTTTTCTTTACAAACAACACTGGGGCTCCCACGGTGACACACTAGAGCATATGAAACCCTTATCAAGTAAATCCTGTAATTTCTTTTTCACCCCCTACAATTCCGCAGGAGCCATACGATATGGTGCTTTACTAATTGGTATTGTACCTAGCACTAGTTCAATAGAGAATTCAACTTTTCTAACAGGAGGTAACTCTGGAACTTTTTAGGAAATATGTCTGGGAAATCGCTACAACCAAAATCTCTCTAAGCTTCTTGAATTCTTTCTTCTTAGTGACAATGGCAATAAAGCCTTCACACCCTTTGTGTATCATCCTATCCGCTTTAAATGCAGAGATAATGCGCTTAGCAACTTTTTACTGATTCCCCTCGAAATGAAACCCATTTCCTAAATCAAAGTAGATTTTACTGGTATAACAATTCACATAGGCATGATACCTCACTAACTAATACATTCTAAGATTGACATCGAAATCTAACATTGACAGCAAAATTAAGTCAACTGGGAGTTGATGACCTGCTATCCATATTCCATTCTCTTACCAATGAGAGTGGACACCACCAATACATATAGGAGCGGCTTAGGCGGCTTGCATAGCTTTACAGTAAAATGGAGTACTACATACGAATGCGTAGACCCTGAGTCAAACAAGGCTTGTGCTTCTTCGAGATTAATATAAAGAATACCTTCCACCACAGCAGCATCCTCTGCGTTGTCGTGAGTGGCGGCATAAGCACGAGCATTTTGGTGATTTGGCTTCTAGCCTTGACGTGATTGCTGTGGTTTGCCTTGCTCAGGGGAACACTAGACTTTATCTGTTGAGTGGGCTTATATTTTTGACATTGAGCCATCTGATGTTCGATGGAACCACAAATTAAATAGGCTCCTGTATGTCTCCAGCATAATTCCATCTTGTGAGACTTACCACAATGGCTACATTTCACACCTGCTTTACTTGGAGCACCTTGTCCGCCCTTTATCTTTTTATGTACTTACCCCTTAACACCAAAGGATGTGTTTCTTTTGGAATCTGTAGCTCTCTTCTCATGAGCATTTGCCTCTACAGAATAGGCCCTATCTACCGCATCATCAAATGTAGCAGGCCTTTGGAAAGCTATAACATAATCCTTATACATGCGATTTAGGCCAATGATAAACCTGTTAACCTTTTTCTTTTCCGTGTTGATCATGTCTTCCGCATATTGAGACAATTGGGTAAAAGTATGGACATAGTCTGCCACCGACATCTGTTGCTATTGTAATGCCACGAACTCCACTTCTTTGTCCCTTTGTACATGAGTCGGGATAAACTTCCTTTTAAACTGCTTTTTAAAAGTCTCCCATACATCGCACTAGGCATTCCTTATATGCATCCCTCACACTCTTCCACTATGTCTTTGCCACACCGCGAAAATCGAAGTGGTGAACAGAACTTTCTGTCTGTTAGTACAAATAACCGTGTCAAACATATCATTAGTATGCTCCAACTATTCATCCGCTTGTAGAGCATGTTCTTTTCCATGAAATTCTGTAGCCCCTCGTTTCCTAAACTTTTCATATAAGGCATTGGGGTCACTCTCCTTTGGCTGAAAAACTACTTGTTGCTCTACATGTAGCTGGATTGATGCTTGATTCTGTCATTCCGCCATCAAAACCATTTGTGCTTGCAAGGTCTGCATTGCTTGCATTTATGCCTGCATTGCTTGGGATTGTGCTTGAACTGCTAGCATCATTGTTATAAAATGGTCTTCGGCAGTTCAAGGCAATTGCAGATTCATTTGTTTATATGAGTAGATTCATATTAACTTCATGGTTGTTATTTGTACCAGATCCTGATGCCATATGGCTTGCAAAACAAGAAATTAACACTCAAACTTATAATGTACCCGATCACCTTCCCCGCACAACAAATCAACATATTAGACTATAGAGTCAAATGTTTGATATTCGCTTACTTCTACCATGTTCTCACCACGTTCCTATATGCCTTAAAAAACTGTGGCATGCTCTAATACCATACTTAGTCCCTAAACCCTTTCCTCTACATAACTACCGGCCCTCTCTCGAAAACCCTCGCCGACCAGATTGTACCAACCACTGCCTTCTACCCTACCACCAAACTAATGCAAGCCTTAGGGCTAGAGCTTGCGTTGGGGTGCCGAAGCATGTGTCCAATGACACTTCAAATCATCAAAAAGATTTCAACACACACGAGGACGCACCTCTCAAGGATAAAACCCAATTCTATTAATCAATTAAGTCTAAGAATCTCTTTTCTACAATGCCATATATATATAGTAAAAGCAAACTTAATGTGTAAGAAAACCCAAGCTATTAACAAAAACTTCCCTAATAACAATGTAATTAGAAATCTACTAATAAAAATAATAAAATCCTAATCTAATTTGAAGAAAGACTACTTGTGGGGCCTAGATTGCATCATCATCAAACTGATGCAGGCCCTGGGGTTAGAGCTTGCGTAGGAGTGTCGAACACATGTCCAATGACACTTTGAATCATCAAGAAGACTTCAACACACACGATGATTCACTTCTCAGAGATAAAACCCAATTCTATTAATCAATCAAGTCTAAGAATCTCTTCTCTACAATGCCATATGCATAGTAAAAGCAAACTTAATGTCTAAGAAAACCCTAAGCTATTAATAGAAACTTCCAGAATAACATTGTAATTAGAAATCTACTAATAAAAATAATATAATCCTAATCTAATTTGAAGAGGGACTACTTATAGGGCCTAGACTGCATCAAAAACTACCCTCATGACAACCTTCTAACCACATGATAGTAGAGGCCCATAACTCATACATCTCTTGGATGCCTCATGTCTCATAAAGGGGTTGGCCTATACTCAGTGAAACACTGACCTAAAAGTCATGGAAACTCATATCTTAGCCCTGGTATGTGCTAGTTGTCTAGGGTTGTCCAACAGGTTGATCCATACTAATCAAGTTATACAAAGGTTGTCTCTTTGTTAGAAATCACATACACAAAATCTAGATTTGAAACAAATTTCCTTTTTGTTCTTAACACTTATACTTAGGTAGCTTGAAATCAGCCCATTACATGAATTCTAGATCTGTTATGCCCCACACCATTTCCTTATTGGTATCCGATTGTGTAACAGCAATTGAATAACTAAGCCCTTATAGGTTTAAGACACTTCCTCAATTTTAGAATGCCTTAACATATACACCATATGCAATAGGGTACATGTGGAATCAAGTACAAAGCATTAACCACTAGTATGCGAGGGTGGAAGAGTTTTTGGAACTTGTTGGGTTGTGAGGTGGCACAAAATCCTACCCATTGGTAAGTTAAGAAGGAATCACATTATAGTGAATGGCTGTCCTATGTGTCTGAAGGATGAGGAAACGGTGCATCATTTAATGATCCATTGTAAGTTTGCTCATAGAATTTCGTTTGGTTCTATCTCTATGTTTGATATGCACTAGTTTATACCTTGTGAAGTTGCTCATACTTTTCATCAATGACAGTTGGGAGGCAATTATGTTCAAGGAAAGATTTTATGGAAGTCAGTGTAATATGCTACCCTTCAGAAAATTTGGTTGGAAAGAGATACCTTTGTTTTCAGGAATAAAAGTAGCTCTATGGGGGAAGTTGTTGAGTCAATTGTTTAGTCCATGTCAAAGTGTGTGTGTTCTAGAAAGGAGTTCATAGGGGTGGTTTTGGAAGATCTCAATAGATCTTGGGCATGTTTCTTTAAAAGGGGTTGGGGTGTTAATTCTTTAAATAGAACCTCATGGGAGAAGCCACCTTTAGGTGTTTTTAAATTAATTTTGATGGAAATTTTGTTCATTTGACAAGTAATGGAGGTATCAGAGGTGTTATCAGGGATTGGAGTGGCATTGTGGTTAGGAATTTTTCCGACCGTCAAGATTCCTAGGATGCAAATGAAGCTGAAGTTCTTGCTCCTTTGGTGGAGTGTCATGAGTTTAGAAGAATAGAATGTTTTAATTCTATAATTGAAGGTGACTCTTTCTAAGTGGTGTTCTGGCAAATCTTCTTTACTTTGGAGACTAGCGGACTTGGTTGAGGAAGTGCAATGTATTTCAAGATAGTTGGGTATTGTTTTTCAGCATTTTCTTCGTGAGGCAAATGTTGTGGTGGATGATCTTGCTAAGGAGGGAGTTTCTCGATCTTCTATTTTGTTTAATGTTTAATCTATTTTAGGCGTTTTTCCTTTGCTTATTTTTTGGGTGTCTTTCTTTTTTGGTGTTTTCTTTCTTAATAAATTTTTATTGTTATAAAAAAAAAAGTACAAAGCATTAACCAAAATAGAATCATACAATTCACGAACAAAAAGATGTCATACAGGAACACACTATTTCAGCATTATATCTATCACAATAAAGATTCTAATTGCTTAGCACCACCAGGTCTAGGTTCAGCTGACTCAAATCTCAGTCATCAAGAAACATGAGATAGAGGTTCAGCTAGGGTTCAATGTCATCAACTAAGACCTTGTACCCCAACAAGGGTTTCGCCAAGCCTAAATCCCCAAGTGTGGGGTTCTACCATTACCAAACTTCAATTTGGTTGCAATGTTTGCCATCATATACACTCTCCACCAATCAAGTTAGTCATCTAACAATATCCCTCATGCATCCATCAAAATCCTATATCACAACTCAATAGATACTAATCTAATAGGAGAAACAAGTAGAGTTGGCATCTACTCACCTTGTGTGGGCTATTGATGTTTGATTGACTTGCAGAAAAGCGTAAGTAATCAACTACTCATGGACGGCTGATTATCTTCTTCATTAAGTTCTCTCTGGGGTATGGTTTTCTAGAGAATAGGATTGCCGAGGGATGAAAAATAAGAGAAAGAAAGGAAAGGAACAATTTATATATATATTATAACAATACCCTTTTTTGCGGGAGGGGCGACATGTGGCGCAATTCTCTTCATGAGAGAGCAACATGTGTCGCAATCTAAGGATTTCATCCATATTAGCTAAACTTCATCCATACTAAATCCCTAAAATCTTTCAATTTTCCTAAAATATCTCCTTGTTTTCTATAAAATCTCTCCCTCTCTAATTTCGCTTTAATCTATATTTGCCTACGCTGATCCATGTCAAGGTATATTGATGATTGGATTTAGATATTACCAAATCTTGATGTAGACATAACATTAGCGGGGCCTCACCTGAACATCATCATAGTTATCATCATGGATCAAATATATTCTAGAAATATATAATCTAATCCCTAGAGTAGTTGTTTTAGAATAATTAAGTTTTATGTGTGAAAAGTGGAATTGTATGCTAATGTGGTAATTGGGGCCATAAAGTGATTTCATGATAAGATAAGATGGGCCACAGAACGATATTGTCATCATTATAAAGATTTTCTAATAAATTAAATTAACAAGCCTACAAAATCATACAAATTATTAGGTATCATTCCATATCAAAACATTGTCCAAGAGTCGCCAAACTTTTAGGAATGGCTTAATTTACAATGAGTGGGCCTGATGGTAAAAAGGTTTATTGTAAAATGGCGACTTGAAAAATATTAAATATTTGATTCCTGAGCAATAAGCACTGCTAAACTAATTAGAGTGCAGATTGGTAACACCAATGAAGTTAGAATTTGCATATATTGGTCCTAATAAAAAATGAGTTGCAAAAAATTCATAGTGGGCGCAAACATAGCAACTCAGGTCTAAAACCTAGCTCACATAACGTGGCAACTTTTGTTTATAACACTAGCCCACATTTTATTACGGCATATTATTGTTAAAGGATGTAAGTGGATATCCAATATTAGATCATCTAGAGCTTCCAACCCCTAAAAACTAAAATAAACACCCAAAAATAGGTTTCAATTAACAAAATGGGTGAAAGTTCCAATTGATATATGAGTTTATTTTTGGATCCATGCAAGTTCATACCCATGGACCTGAGACATGGCACACAAATCTTTTATATCGCAAACTGTAACTCAGAATCAATTTTAATTGGATAGTTTTATGTTTAATCATGAAAATAATAGATTTGGTGCATTGTTAGAAGTTAAATTTTGTCCTTATTTTAAGAAAAAAAAAGTTAGAACCGATTTTGGAACTGGATATTGATCCTTCGGTCAAAACATGTTCCAGAATTAGATTTAAATCCTTTTATTGAAACCGAATATGTCAGTGCAGGTCAAGATCCTAAGGTCTAATACAGAGGAGCTTTTGCATGTGTAAGTCATTTTAAATAATTTCAAAGAAGTTGGGCCCACTAAATACCCTTTTTAGTGAAAGAGCGATATATGGCGCTTTTTCTTTACGGGAGAGCGACATGTGGCACACTCCAATTAAACTCCTAAGATTCTCTTCCATTTTCTTCCCCTAAAATCTCTTTCTTTAGTATTTAATCTCCTAAAAGTCAACATAATCCTTATTTCTATCATTATCACTCTCTTTTTAAAATTAATCTAAATCTTTCTTATTTAAAGAATACGATACCTTAAAATTTTCAATGCAATCCCTTGCATACAATCTTATCATAATCTACTATTGATATCCATATTATATTTGATCTTAAAAAATGCTATATAGTCAAAAGGAAGGGTTCTCATACATCTAAAACAAATTTTCATACCACTCATCACATTAATTAGGCAAATTTCCTTTATCTTATTTCACATGCCATTAAATCTCACTATCAAAGTGGCAATTTGTGGGTTGACATGATTTTCTATTAAAATCACAATAGAGTTTAAATTGATCATGGGTATTCATGGGGCTAGGCCAGGATGGGCTGGGCCAGGTCAAGTATGTCCAGGCCTAGCCTAGATTTTGATCAATCGGCCCGAGCTTAGAGAAAGCCTAACTCGGGCCATAAGTACTTATCCTGAGCCCAGCCCACCTAGGATAATTTAAACTTGAGTTATACTGTATTATATTTAAAAAAATGAAAATATTTGTTGGTTATGATGTTTGTTTCTATGTGAGAGATTTCATAGTATTTGTTGCTTGGGCTAGATTGGGCTTGGGTTTTCTACTACTAAATCTCAGCCCTATTCAAAGTTTATATCTACGCCCTGCTCTTGTAAATTAATGCTCAAGTCTTAAAATTGCTATATCTTCCTTAAATTAATCACTTAGAATGACACTACCAGGAGGCAAGATTTCTAAAATCTCTCTCATTCTAAATTATTTCCCTTAAAACCCAGAACATCCAATAATTTGGATTAGCCATAGCATAGCAATTTTAAATTTGGATTAATACTCTTACTCAATTTTAAATTTTATATAAATTAATCAATCTTTATCTCTTATCTTAAAATATTTTAATTTTATACACAACATATCTTGTTATTAGATTGATAGAACCTTTGGAAGGTGGTTAATCATATTCATTTTTATTTTAACTCCACTTGCCATAAATGGGTGGGTGTTGAAATTCAATATTTCCATGTAACAATGGGAGGAAAAAAAAAAAAACAGAGAACGACCAGTTCATCGGCCTATAAGTTTTACATGAGAATATGAAGTGTGATATATGCATGGAGACATCATCAAACAACTCACTACTGAGAGTAAGTGTAGTTCTGCTCTCTTTAAACACCAGACGTTCTGATGGTTTATATATATATAAATTTTCATTTTAAATATTAAGAAGATAGTTATGCTATTTTTTCCTATTAATTATTTAATTTCTCTCTTCTCTCTGTATCTCTTGAGGCCATAATCATTACATTTTTAATAGGTGGTATTTTATGCTTAGTGTAGGACTAATATAATTTTTTCTCTACCGATGTAGAGATTGAAAGTGTATCCCATATTTTAATGTCCACCACTCAATTGGAGATCATCTTAGGTTTTGTTACATTTAGTTAAAAATTTTCTTTTTGTTTTTATTTCTTTTTATTTCTTTGAGTTATGCGTAAATGAACAAGTGAGAAGCCTAAATTTTGTGATAATTTTGATTACTAGCTTCTTTTCACCTAATTCAAAATTTTTATAATGATAGGATTGGTTGAACTGATGATTCTTTACATAGTGGAGTATTCTATCTAATTTATATCACACCTAATGTATTAAGAAAGGTTCCCACCGAAAGATCAATTAGAAAGCATTCAATTAGTCCTCTTATGTGGCACACCATGATCACCCACATAAATCAGACTCAAGCTTGGAAGTCCCTTTCAACTTATTCTTTCGTTTCTATTCTCCACTCACCGCCCTTGAGGAAGGCATTTCACCTCAAAAGAGGTATTTGCCTTGTGTAGTATGAACTGATATTGAGACGTGGAGTCAAATCATCACCTTAGTGGGGCGACCGTAATGTACGGAAATGAAAGAAGGTCATTAGTCCTTTTAGTCAGAAAGAAGAAAGCCAAACAAGTTGTTTCACCCCTGACTATAAAGCTTCTTACGCGGAAGTCTTCTATTACACTAGCCTTAAGCTAATGGCAAACATAAGAAAGCATTAGTCCAGGCCTAGAAAGAAGAGAAGGATTAGTAATAATAGAAAAGTCATAAAACCAAGGTCTTCTCCTGTTATCAGTCTTATTAGTCGTTGTCTCCACTAACTATAGGGTGAAGTAAGGCATTCAACTAAGAGCAGCCAGCAACAACTAGAGCATCCCATCTGAAGGCCGAGGGCAGGAAAGCAAGGCAAGTCTAAAGGCAGAAGCTTTAAAAGATAGGGGAGGAATAGTATTGGCTCTTGCTCTTATTAGTGCCTTAGCTGGTCTTCCCTTTTAGGAGAAGCGAGAAGCTTCAAAAGGCTAGTCCAAAAGAGCTAACTAAGGCCAAGCTTGGCAGCTAGTCTAAAGCAAGGCAAGGAAAGCAAGTCTGCTAGCCCGAAAGGGCTACCTAAGACAAGGCAGCTAAGTTGAAGGCAAGGAAGGTTAGTCTGGCAACTGCTGGCTATCGATGAGGAGGAGTCAACTAGCGATGCCAGCTTCTGAAAGATTATGATTTGAATAAGAATTTCCTTCCAAGATCAGTTCTTCCTACCTTTTGATATGTGGTCTCGCTATTCTTTGTTTGCATTCAAAGGTCATGTGCCTGCACTATCGAGTCACGTGCCTAACTTTTAAAGGATTAATCCATGAATATGGTAGAGGAACGAAAGTGGCCGGCGGTGGTGTAGAGCTATAAGGAGCGAAGCTCACACACACCGGCTGATGGAGGGCGGGATCACATTCACTTGCTTGCCGCCCCGGCTCCATAGTAACAAAGTGGAAAGTAGGTTCGCGCCCATAACCACACTGGAGGGTAACGAGATTCAATTGGATGGTCACGCTTCTTTGAGAATGGTTTTTTCCTTAATTTGAAAGCAGGTTTTGTGAGTCCAAAGATGCCTAAACAAGGCAAGCCCAAAAGATGATTTTCCTCTTCCTCACATCGATGTTCTGGTGGACAACACTGCTGGACATGGGATGCCGTCTTTTATGGATGCTTTCTCTTGATAAAACCAGATTAATATGGCTGAGGAAGACATAGAGAAAATGGTGTTTATCACCATATCAGATAGGAGGTCACATTCTGTTACAAGGTGATGCCATTTGGTCTAAAGAATGCCGGGGCGACGTACCAGCGAGCCATGACTGCACTGTTTCATGATATGATTCACAAGGAAATGGAAGTTTATGTTGAGGACATGATCACGAAGTTTTGGGCTAAAGAAGACCATGAATTTGAAGAAAGTGTTTGACAGATTGCGGAAATACAGTCTTCGTCTTCATTTGCAAAAGCATATAAAGCCAGGAGGAGGTTTGGTGTTTCATTAGGTAAGCTACTTGGGTTCATTGTTAGTAGAAGAGAAATCGAAGTCGACCTGCAAAAGCCAAAGCAATGATCGACATGCCTGTACCAAAGAGAGAAGGGCTTTTTTGGGCAAGTTACAATACATCAGTAGGTTCATTGCTCAGCTCACACCTATTTGTGAGCTGATCTTTAAACTACTCTGAAAAAGGACCTCACCTTTCAGAAAATATAGACACAAGGAACGAGGATTGCCAAAAGGCGTTTGACACAGTGAAGAAATATCTACTCAATCCTCCCATCCTAGTACCGCCAACACCTGGTTGGCCTCTCCTAATGTATCTGTCAGTAACGGAAACATCCATGAGTTGTGTCCTTTGTAAGCATGATGAAACAGGTAGGAAGGAAAGAGCCATATACTATCTTAGCAAGAAGTTCACTGATTATGAGAGAAGGTATACGGTTATAGAAAAGACCTGCTGTGCTCTTACATGGGGCCTCGCGCCACTACATGTTTCACTATACGACCATGTTGATTGCAAGGATGGACCTGCTAAAGTATCTCTTTGTAAAGCTAGCCCTCACGGGCCATACAGCAAGGTGGTAGATGTTACTCTTAGAGTTCGATATTGTGTCTGTCACCCAGAAGCCCTAAATGAGTAAGGCAAGGGGTAAGTAATAGAAAACCACATGCGGATCATCCCGTGCCTAACTATGAGCTTTATTTTATTAGTAAGGGGATGAATTTCCCGAACAAAGCTATTTTATTTGCGGTAGGCGAAGAAGAAGGCGAAACTCATGATTGGCAAATGTTCTTTGACGGTGTAGTAAATTAGAATGGAAATGGAGTTGGAGCAACTCCTTTCTACATGCTATCTTAAAGCTCACCAAAAAGAGCCTATATTCATTCCCATAGCTGTCAAATGGGGGTTCTTTTGCACAAACAATATCACAGAATATTCTGCATGTATCACAGGCACTTCAAAGCCGCGCCCTCGACTTGAGAATCAGGAAGATTGATGTATATGGAGATTCGTCACTTATCATCTTTCAGACAACTGGTGATTGGAAAACCAAAGTTCAGAAGCTTATTCCCCACCATTAGTATCTGGAAGATATAAGCCTAAAGTTCAAATGGATTATCGTCAATTATCTGTCAAGGATGAAGAGAGTTCGCAAAGGTTAGAAAAGAAGTCAATTTCCTCCCATCCATCCCTTATTTTTCTCTAGAAGAGAGATGAAAGGGAAAAGATAGTTAGACTAATGGTGCTCATGATGCCTTGTGGACTGAGATTGTAACTACACCAACTCAAAGAAGGAGTAGCTATGATTGAACTGGTCACTTGATTGAAACCTGAGTTTGTTGACTGTGTTGAAAGACTAGGTCATCCCCTATACATATCTTATTGGTTTTAAAACTACTCTGCTATCAGAATAGGGAGATTTTTATTAAACCGAAGCCCTAGCCTGGACTGCTAATGGCTTCTTCTCTTGTTAGAGGAAGTCCTTGTTCAAAGTCTTATTTATGTTACATGTAGTGACTCTTCTTGTTCAATCCTTTTATCTGCTCTCGGGAATGTCAAGAGAGTGACTAAGCCGCAAAGTTAGAGCGAGAACTGGTAACCCGACTAGGTTCATCAATGCCCTCAAACCTAGTAGCAACACTTTCTTAGTGCTTAGCCTCTTTCTGAGTGCTTTGTTATATCTCATTTGTTCCTTACAACCCCCTTGTTTGAGTGCTTTGTGTGCGATGGCTTTCCTTATATAGGTAGCTTTTTTGTTTTGTTTGATAAGCATCTCCTTACTAGCTTAGAGTAAGCTAGGAACTCTCCCTTAGGGTGCATTCCTGGCGAGTAAGCCGAGTCCTTCTTGCTTGAAAGGAAAGGACTTATACCATGAACAGACTCCTTGCCTGGGCTATGCCCTAGCTCTGTCACAGAGGCAAAGTTGCTTAATGACGGAAGTCAGTCTTGCCTTTTACTCCTATCGATGGATAAAGGGATGTTTGAACCTCCCTATGTTGATATGATCCAATCCCGACTTTTTGAATTCGTGAGTGTTTACTAGCTCATACCGCTTACCTTATAAACTCTTCCATTTATTATCTATCTATCTAATAGAAAAATAGAAAAAATAGAAATAAAAGATTTCTACATAATTTTTTGTCATAGATATAGAAAAGAGACCCCTCTCATTTTTTATTGTATAAGTCAGGAGAGAGCTCTTTGTTTTTTCATAATTTGAGGGCTTTGGATTCAACCCAGATAGCGACTCCGGTGATGGGAAGACCTTCCATCACCCATCCCCACTCTTCCCCCGCGCAACAGGAAGTGCGAATATGAGGAGTGAGTTGGGTGAGATCTCCCCTCGCCCATAAATAACGGCTTTTTGCGTCTTTCTCATTGGGAGCCAAACTTTGTTCCGGGATTGACAAAGGTCGGCTAGTCAGGAAAAAGGATGATAGCCACCTAGTTGCGGCGAGTCAACTAGGGCAAAGCTCCCCCAAATAGACAAGGCCTCTCCAACAGCGGTACGAAAGTAGAGGTAGCTAGCCCCCATACTAGCTAGATCCTCCAGAATACGAGTATCTATGCATAAGCTTTTCACAATGGCCTCGGTATGCAAAGAACTCCAGCTCGTGAGCAGATAATCCCAAGTGACGATGCGACAACAACCTCTGAAAGACCTATATCGTAACATCAAGCCTTGGAACTCGAGAGGGATTAGAGCGGATCCCCGTGGGAAGAGACGCGTCCTAATCAACACCCATCTCCATATACTCATCTTTGGTAAGAAATAGTTCATATTTATGTGTTAATCAGTGAAAGTTTGAATTAGTGTTAAGCTATGATTCCTTTATCCCTTTGATATAGTAAGCGAGGGCATACGAAAGTTTTCAGATCAAATGGATAAATAGGAAATGAAAATTTTTGGCCGGCTCAAGTTGAATCTCAAACTAGACCAAGGTATTATTAGAAGTACGTGACTACTCTCAACCGATGGTACTTCTGATGAAGCCCACTATTGTTCCACTTAGCCCTAGATGTAACGATATAAAAGAATGATAAAGAATCAAAATTACGTTTTGCCTTAATGACGATATCCTATGGTCTTTAACGACGACTCTTATGTCATGTTATTACTCTTCAGATGGATCACTCTCCTTTCTTCTTCGTCCTCCCTCTTTCGTTGTGTTTCGTCTTTCTCTGTATATATTTTATTTTAAAAAAATATTCAATGACCTTTGTTTATAATAAAGATTCTACAGATGTAAAATCTCTAGTGGTGGAGGGACCAACCGACGATGTATGTCGCCCGACCCGACCTCAAATTGTTTCTTCCGGACCTATTTGACTCTATGGCCACAGTTATTTAGGTGGTATCCCAAGACTAAAGAGATTAAATTCCTCCCGGGAACACAGGAAACAAAAATATGAACTGGGTAAATGGAAATGGAAAAGAGATGTTTCCAATTCCTCAAAATCAGAAGCTTTTTCTACATCCATATGATCTACTAAAGTAGATTGGTATTGCCCATATAATGAAAGTAGATCTTGGTCCATGGAGTCCCAGGAAGGTAGGAACTCCAACTTGTCCGATGTTTCTTCAGCCAAATACGATATACAAGTGGGACCTGCACTATGAGCAAGCTGTGTGAAAAATCGCTTCTTTTTTCTAGTTCCGCTACTTGGTCAAAATGGGGTTCCACTGGGAAATCATTGATTTTTGAGTTTTAACCATCGGTTACCGGTCAAGCCACTGGAATGGAATGAGATAGGAATCTCTGGAGATCTTTTCTCTCTGCTTACTCGTAACAGGGTTTCCCTCTCTAGAAGACTTTTCCCGAATGGCATAATTGTCCACATTTTTCCTCGATCTTTAAAGAAGAGTGACTCCTCCTACTCCTCCTTCTCCTTTAGGATAGGATCGTCGTTTGTCCTTCATGCCGTTGCCATCAGACTTCCTGCTAGTAATTGAAATCCGTTTCCTTTACCCGTTCCTCAATTGTTATCCCCTGATCTGATTGTCTAACTTATTCTTTGAAAAAGACTTATACCAGGCCATCAATCATCCCATCATCAAATCCTTAACTTTTAGGTTTTTATTGAGTTATTAGCTTACTTAACTTTTAGCTTTTTATTGAGTTATTAGCTTTAAGTAAGGAGCAGGAGCATTAGTCTTCTCCTTCACTCGATTGATTGAATCTACTACCTCTACTAAAGCTATTGGCAAGTCTTTTTTGTCTCTGCCTGTCCAGTGAGGTAGAATTGGTCATTTACGACATCAAATTCTTCTAGGAGGAGGACCATTCCTAGATTCTTCAAAGGTTTGTAGGAGCATCTTCGTGAGCATGACTGATTGTAGGTACCAATGGGAATTTTGAGGCTTTCCTCGATGAGGGCTCTTCACTAATGGATGATCCTCCTTAGTCTTATGGTGGTTGAGACTCAGTTGAACGGAGGGTGTCTAAGCTTTGAATTCAAGTTCAAGTCCATATGTGTAAGAGTTCATTCTGGGTTGTTGATGTGAATTGTTTGGATTTCCTTTCCTAATGTGGTGATAATGTCTTCCTTATTTTCTGATGTTTGCTTTGTTCTAAGGTTTGTTTATGAGTTTGTTGGTTTGGCTCTCTGTTCTGTGGTGTGAGAGTCTATCGGACTGGTTGTTCAATGTTCTTATTTTAGTTTGCTGTCTTGAGTCTTATTTTTTTGTCTTGCTTACTCTCTCTCAGAGGTGACCACCCCCCCACTCTTTTCTTTTAAGGCTGGTGCAGCCTTTGATAAGCACTATGCTGTAAGAGTTATAGGATAGAGGTCAAGTAGTAGCAATGGTTCACGTCCACTGCCAATCAATCTATCAATCAATCCACAGGAATCAAGGAAGGCATGATCAAAGGCATTGCTTCGTGTACTTGTCTTGAAACTTAGCCACCTTCATTTGAACTTCGGTAAGCATCCAACATGCAATAGGGGAAAGGATAGACCTATGAATTCACTTTACCAGTTGGGACCTTTGCTATTCTCGTTATTTTGAAAGATGTATGGGATTCCTTTCCCACCATGCTAAATCTTCACTTTGAACTTTGTCTTGTTGGTGTGATAAAGTCTACCGCACTGTAGTGAAGAGGGCAGAGGGTGTAGGGGCATCCGAAGAAGCAGACACATTAGTTTCATCATTACGATAATTGGCGGATTTCAATGAATAACTACAAAGAAGAGACTATTTGACCCTTAATAAGCCAAGCAAGCAAGTGAAAGCACACAAGGAAGGGTGCAAAAACACGCAAATAGGTAAGCAAGAGTGATAGAGATAATGGGGAAGCCATTTTCCGAACATCTTCGTGAGGTGTAGTATAGATAAGTGAGCCAAACTTCCTTGGCAGCAGCTAAGATGCCGATTTTGGTTCTGCATCAATGGTAGAGGCTATGGAGCAAGCAGGGACTGTAGCTGAAGTTCAAGCTGAGAAGAGTTTTGCTACTGATCCAGATGGTGGGCGGTCGGTGGTGGGCATGAAGGTGGGTTTATCTAGGTAGGTTTGACCTTCATACGAGACCTAAGTAGTGAGGAGTACGCTGTAAGGGTGGGAGGGTAGTGGCATGTAATTACGCCAGAAGTGGAGGTGGGCTTAATGTCCCATTCAGACAATGTAGAAGTGGATATAATCTAGTTCAGGTAGAAAGCTTCAAAAGACTAATATCTACCTGCATAAGGTAAACTATCCTAAAGGCGTGAAGTAAAGTAAGTGAAAGTCTTTTTTATGCCTTGTTTTATTCCTTACCCGTGCTTTTTCTTCTCTTCAAGGGCTAGGGTTGTGGGTAAGAAAAAAGGTTAGATAACGAATAGGAATCACAAATCATGCCCAGGCTATCTTTCTCAGCTGAAGGACTAACCACCAAGTCCACTACCGAAGTGGTTGATGATCCTTCTCAATTAGTTTGGTTTGGCACAGCAATCAAATGAGGGCTAAGTCGCGTGCCTTCCTAAAAAATTTTCTATTCGACTAGGGCATCAGCAGCTTCAGCTGGAGATTCAGCTAAAGGATAAGGATCAGTGTCAATATCAGCCAAAGAAAGATAAACAAGAGCTCTTTCATCCACATCAGTTGACCTTAGCCCATATGTAGCTGCTCGTGAGGAGGTTACTGTTGAGGTCTGTTCATTTGCAGGGAATCCACCTTTTTGGAAGCGAAGGCGTGGGTCATTTAACTCTTTGGATTTATCCAATAGTTGATTCAATCACCACAGATGAGACAGGGGATTTGGTTGATGATAGAGCCATAGAGCAAGGGTGCACTTTGAAAGGCAAGGTTGGCTCGTAAGCTTAACTCACTCGAGAAGCGGAAACAAAGAGCTTTTTTCGCACATTGAGCGAGCAGTTTTGGTGGTAGTCTAGGCTAACACACTTGCTCTAAGAATTAGTTTCACAATGAATCTAGCTTTGACCCTGACAGTTAGCGGATGGTGGCGATTCCGCAACTAAAAAGACAAGCTAGCCAAGCCAAGTTAAGTACATTACCTTTCTTATGCCTGATAGCCCGAACCCCCTTTTTATGCTATTTTCCACTACTCCAAAAACTAGATTCTAAGTATAAACTCATGAAATTATTCTGAAGTTGATGATTTCGCTTCCATGAGTGAAGTCTGGATAAAGCATTCGAGCGTTGCAAAAGAGAAACTGTCCTAAGACCGCCCTTCCTTCACTGCCTAGGTGAGATAGTTGAGCGACCAAATGGAATCTTAAGTTAATTTTCTGGTCTTGTCGATGAGTGAGGTTAGGCTTATTGGCAAAGCAAAGTTTTTTTATTAATTTAATGCCCCGTAGGCTTTCCGGCTTAGGTAAGAATGAGAATCCCCTAGACCCCTTATTTCCCTTCTCTTATCTACCTGTACCAGCCCCTCCCTTCCACTCCTTCAAAATGTAATATTTGTCATAGCCATGTACCATTTTTGAAGGCCAAGTCTTTGTCCTTCACCAATGCAAATTGTATACAGAAAGGGCCCAACCCATGAGACGTTTTGATTTTTCCATCAATTGGTTTCTAGAGATCCTCCGCCGCCTCCTGAACCATCTTTTGGCTTAGAGTGATTCCTAGGGTTTCCTATATAGCCACCGTGCCCTCTTCTCTGATTCAATTCCAAATGGAATTCTTTCCCTTCTCTCTTATCTGAGTCAGAGATAGTATTAACACCTTCATAGCTTGATGAATTGCTAAAGGCTAACCGGATCAACAAGGGTCTCACTTGCTTTATAGCACTATTTATAGCTTGAATTAAGGCTTCTAGGTCCTCTTCCTGTATCAAAGCTACTTTCAAATAAAGTCGGTTTATTTAGGTAGGCAATCAAGCCTGTAGAGTCCAATGAAGGATCATGATACACCAACTAGATCTCCAGCCCAATTGAGTCTGTCAGTTAAGCAAACTGTTATCCTGAATACTAACCTAAATGGCAATCAATGACTTCAGTCAATCAATCAGTCAAACAAAGAAGCAAATAAACTGAACACCAACCGGATCTCCGGCCCAATCGAGTACTTGGTCCCGTTTCCCCTTTTCTGCTGTATTTTGGTACCAATACATTTAAGTCTGTGAAGGCTGACTTCTACACTAACCAAATCAATCAAAAATTGACTTTCTTCAAATGAAATAAAACATCAAATCCACTTGGGAATCAACATCATTACTTCAGGCAAGTTCAGCTACAGAATTTGAAGAGGATGGAGCTCCAAGCTCTAGGAATGGAGTCGGAGATCCTACATCTAGAAGTCAACCTGTGACTACACATAGCTCCTGTGGTAGGCACTAACTATGTCTTTTGCCAGAAAGCAAAGACTACTACTCTCTTAAGATGCCCCAGTCGATTAGAACAACTTTAGAGTAAGGCGCTACTAAGCCCTCTATTCTACTTCTGCGGATGCTATTGCTTCTGTTTTAACTCTCACTTTTGCATCGGTTTCTGATTTTAGACCCATCTTCGGAAATTCATTAATTTCCTTCCCCACCCACCGCCCTCTTTTCAACTGTTGTGAGCATTCGACGATTAAGAATATAGGCCTTGCCGCTTGAGAGTACCCATATTATACATTTTTTAAAATGTATTCCCCTCAGATTAGGACAGATTGGTAACGCATTCAAATCGTGTTTACTCCAGGCGTTGTGAACAATTGAAAGTTCCCATTCGAGATTTGGTACACTTGTTGATACACGGTTCTCAAATCAACTTTATCTCGGTCTATCTATCTTTGTCGACAGAGTCCCATTCTTGAGATACCTGACATTGATATTAGTTTATTCCCCCTGATGTACCTAATTGTTTTTGTTGATGTTTATAGTTCCTTTTCTTCGATCTGTTCCTAGGGAGGGGAGGAGTCATCTTTCTCCGCATCGCCTAGGGGTTGCGCGGAAGGGAGTCATCTCACTCAATTACAGGCTTGATCCAGTATTAGGATGGATGAGATTGGCCCATGCAGAAAGATCTCCAGAGATAAGAGTTTAGGCATTTCTATCATGGAAGTTAACTAGAAAGATTAGGCTAGGGTCCGACCGATGAAAGGGAAGCTTTTTTCCTACTTTTGAGGTAGGGTTGAGGAAGACAGATGATTGATCAGATTGCATCTCCTATGCTTACAGTTGGGATAACCTGGCGTATAGCTAACTCATTCTTTTGGTACTTTCACTCTGGGATGTTACTTTCAATTGGCTTACGAGATCGAATCTCCTTCGGTGCTCCAATCACACGGTTCTTAGATTAATTCTATCCCCTTAGTCCGTACTCTGAGTCCCATTCTTGAGGTGACTTGTGATGGTACTTTCTTCACTTCATTCTTGATGTACCCGACATTGATGTCAGTTTATTCCTATGGGTCTACCTTGATGTTGATCATGATTGTTCTTCTTCTTGTTCATTTTTCTATTTAGTGAGGGGGAGTGTGAAGAACATTGTGGAATTTGACTCTCATTATGGGCTTGCTTTCCTTTTTGGAAAGAGGGCAGTGGGTGGGAAAGGTTTGTGGGCTGAGCGTAGACTAGTTTGTTCAGGCAATCATAGGCTCGCTAAAGCTAAAAACAGAACTTAGCATCTCACTAACTACATCAAAAGCAAAATCCTCAACTTCAAATACAATGCGAGCTGGGACGGGGTTGCCTTAGCTACTATGGTGTACATATGCCAGGAATCGCACCATCGCCTGAATCGATCGAGGATAGGAATCCTACCTTGGGGCAGGGCTAGATCTTGATGTAGAAAGGAGCTCTCAAGCTGAGGTGGAGAAAGAAGCTTACGATTTTTTTAGTGTGTGAGGTGGCCCCGAGAGCTGAACCAAAGCCGGCCGTTTCGAGACCAAGAGCTTTAACAGTTGCCCAGAAGAGGTTCACACGACAGCTAGAGTTTGAGGCAAGCTTCAAAACTAGGGAGCGGCTGAACAGCAATCTCTGGCCTAAAGATAAGATGCTCAGTTGAAAAGTCAGAAGCTCTACTCTAGCCCTAAAATCTCCATGATAAGGGGACAATAGCGGCCTGTAGTGCATGTTGAACAGGCCATGTAAGGGTCTGAGATAAAAAACACTCGATTTTTTTATCCCACTGACATTTGGTTTAGAAATGGAAGGTAAGGGTATAAGATCGGATGGGATCTAGCCTGGAGTGGGCTTTAGGACTCAATATCCCTTTTAGGTTGTGTATTACCAGTCAAGGGGTTGACGATACATAGCCCAAAGGATGGCAGATTGGAAAACACATAGTTAGTACCTGCAAAATGAATCCACTTATTCTTCCTCGCCGACCCCGGCCACTGCCTTTGTTTTCTACCTACTTGCTGCTTTGCATTTTTTCAATGTGCTTGCTAGCGTTTGCAAAGGCTTCCGCTTTCTTGGTTAGCCATCACCACAACGTGGACTCAAACCACCCCAGCGCTACTTTCCCTTATTTCATAGTAGATTGTGATCTTTGGAATGGTCTATCTATCATCCGTACCTCTCATTTTATTGTCAAGTCTGTGCTTCCCTTTTGCCCTATAACTCATTCAAATGCTTTATTCCTAGCTTTGTTCTTTGCCTATGACGTAAGTTGGCAACTACCATATTAGATACTTTGAATCCAACTAACCAAACAAAGCATTCTACCATTCTTTTTTAGTTGAGATCTCTACCCTCCTTGGAAACTTGATGGATCTTTTCTTGGGAGGCAGGGAGTAATAAGATATGTCCTTCCTTTCAATTGCTCTTTCCTTCTCTCCACCGGCTTGATATGAAACCCGCAAGGTAGGAGAGTTGTCATCGCCTACCTAAGATTGAAAGTCCGACTTGTGGGTATTTTTCATGATGGGCCAATATACCTTTACATTATTGATGCAAAGCTTGAAAGCTCAATTCCTAGCTGCTACAGCTAAATCAAAGGCTACTACCTTAGCTGTTCTAGTGGCTCCTTTGATTTAGTGTAGGGAGGGTGGAAGCTCTATAGGACAATAGCATTGGGCTATTTGGAAGTTATGCTATATAGGAAGAGATAGCAGCGGCTGGCTACTAGCTTTGCTTTTGCTATTAGCTCTTGCTAGTACTTTAGGACCAATAGCTTTAGGAGCAATTTGGTGTAAAACCACATAGCTTGCTTTGAAGCTATTGCATTGATAGGTAGGGCTTACTAGTAAAATAAAGCAGGCAAGTTGTTGAATCCTTCGAAATTGTTGCTCTAGAACTCTTTTAGCTTTTTCGAATGCAATTTATATCATACTTACGTGCACAAGTCATTTCTTGCGCTCACTCTAGCAAAGATAGTTCTGCAAGGTAATTGCTCAGGTGTTACAAGCATTGCCTGCTTGGTTGTACAGCTACTAAAGCAATGTGCTATTTTGCTATTCGGCTCCTAAAACGAACTACTAGCAATCTTATTTTTGACGTATTCCATTATTCTTCTGCTAAGATGCTATGGATGTCACAGACAATCTAGACAACGACTCAAAGTGCCAATTGTGAACTCAGACCTTGAGAGAAGCCATAGTTGATTGCTATTTTGGCCTAGATGATCCTTAGACGCACAAGGCATTTCAAATTGTACAAGTCAATCATTGCTGGAGCCATTTGGAGTAGTGCGAGATGAGGGCGAGGTCATGGACAAGTGAACGTCCATGCCTACAAAGGAAATAGTCAAGTAGTACCTGGCACGCTTCAAGGCGCAGCCCAACTCACGATAGATGATGGAAACACGTTAATAGAATAAGAAGTGGTTCGTGAATGGACTTTTGCCGTCTATCCGAGACGAAGTCAATCTCTTCCCCCTGGACTAGGGCAAGTGGTGGCACGAGCGACGAGCTTAGAAACAAACGTTCATAGCCCCTATAGAATGAATAGGGGGAGAAGGAGGTGTTCGATCTTTAAAATCTCATGGAGTACGTGCTCAAAATGGCCAAAGACATCATGCAAGATGCGGTAGAGAAAAGCAAAAGCAATGATTGGTGCCTAAGTGTAAGACTAGTTGAAACTACCTAGCCGACTGCAAGTAACAAGGGGTAGAGTGTGTCTTCCATTTTTTACAAGGATAATCACAAGCCGACTGCAAGTATCACCCAAAGAGGAAGGCATAGTAAACCACATACTAGGCGCAAGAGGATAAAGGCACCCGAGGTATTCTCTCAAAAGAAAGGCACGGGGAACCTAAGACATAACTCAGGCGCTAGAGATTGGATGCAGAAGAGAGAACCTGGGGCCCTTGTGTTAGATTTTATGGACTCAATTAATTAGTTGATGTAATAACTTGATTAATTTCTTTATTTATCAATAAAATCATGTTTTACTTTCATGAGATGAATGTTATTTTACTACTTCATGCACATGACCAATACATATGACATAATGGTTCATGAGTTAAACCGGGTCCCATTAGTATATTAGATGTGATATATGTACATGGATGAGATCCACATGCGGGAGATATATGCCACAAATCTTATACTTAAATAGCTTCACAACCAGTAATGAGACTGGGCATCTCATTTGATAAGGTTGCAGCACTTTGATCACTATGAGATAGTGTGATTTGTCTCGATCATCAGAATGTAAGATTCTGGATCACGGTGCTGGTACATTGGATGTATTGAAGGACCATGAGATGCACCTTATGGAATTCTATCTCAATAATAAGATATGCTCTCATAATTCCCTAGCAATAGGCACTCAATCCTGAGACATTGATGAACTCAAGTTTCTATTTATTCATTTGCTTTGAGTCACCAATGAGTGAAGCCGACTGTAGGTTAACACCTCGGTGTCTTTGGTATGTGGTAGTAGAACTGTAGGAATGTTGAATGATCAAGATGGAATCTATCTTTATTATCCCCTTGTGCCAATTAATGGATTTGTCATTAGTAAGTGCACACCCATCTCAATTAAGAGTTAATTGGATGGTACTGATGATTACTGTGATTAATTGGGGCTCAAGGATAATAAGATGTGGAACTTAGATTGGAAGAGACAAATTTATTCCAATTAATCCACGGATATTGATAGAGGGGCCTACTTGTGGTAATTTTAAAGTTTAGGGTCTTCATTGTAATTTATTCTTAAGATTGGAGTGCAATTGCAATTATATAGTGGTGTTATTTGCAATTAACTGTGGGCCCGGATTGCACATGAGATGTGGGGTCGCGGTGTTCCAGTTGAAGCCAACTTTCTAAGGAATCCCTAGTGGTCCCCACGCTAGCCCAAGTTATTGGAAAATACTTATCCGACTTGAACTCTAGAAAAAAGGGATTAGAAAGGAGAAAGTTGCCAATTGCTTTGGAAGTAAGACTTCTATTTCAATTAAGCAAGGAAGAGATTTGAAAGTATATAAAATCCCTTGGACGTCCAATAAGAGTTACTCTCTCACGCCTAAAACCCAGTTAGTGCAAGAGTTGTACGAGTTTCTTTCTCCTTCTTTCGTCTAATTCCTTGGAGTTTCGAGTTGGGATTTCTCCTGGAGATTCCACCAATCTTCTTGAGAAAAGAAATCCAATTCGGGTCATACCGTGGAAGGCGAAGAGGTGTTGAAAATTCTCATCATCAAGTAGAGTCGCACCTTCTCCATTAAAGCACAACAAATCTCCAAAGGTATGATCTACTTATTGCACGTCGTAGATTATTATGGATGTTTAGTGCTGTTTGATTCTGTCTTTTAGATAGAATATTTACTGTACATGGTCACGAGATTGAGGGTAATGCATCCTGGATTGGGTTTTTGGTCTTATGGATAGTTGATCCTTGTGTTAAGTGAGTCAAAAGTTTTGAAAATCTATCGACGAGACCCACTTACTTCCAACAATTGGTATCAGAGATATACCTCAGCTCTAATCATGTTAGATCAGTAATCTTGTTCTAATCTTTGCATGAGATGTGAAGAGAATAGAGCAAGGGCTATGAAAGGATCAGTGTTTATTAGGTTTGCCTGCTTTTGTAGTAGATCCATGTTTGGAAAGTCACAAAAGGTTTTAATCATGATAGGAGGATGGTAAGATGCCCTTAGAAGTATACTGAGATCATTAGAAGTGATTGGGAACAGTAGGAGCTGAATCTGAAAAAACCCCAATTTCTGGGTTCGTCAGGTCGGTTAGTCAAATGGACCATTATGGCTGTAGAGGTCTGTTGGCTAGTCGTAAGGACCAGATCGGCTAACCGAACCCAAACAGAATCATTTTGTTCTTAGTCTGAGTTGTTGTTGTTGTTGTTTTTTTTTTTTTTGAGGGCGCTGCCCCCAAGCCCCCGCCGGGGGCGTTGCCCCTAGACCCCCGCTAGCTGACCGAGCAGCTCGAACCCCGCTGGGGGCGCCGCCCCCGGATCCCCTCTGCGTAGGGGATCTTGTATAGTGGTGGCAAACCTTTGGCATCTTGTTTTTCCATTGTGGTTTGGCAACCTGGTTTTGTGAGATGCTTTGTTGTATGAGATACTAACTTGCAGGTGATAATGTCCTCTCCATATGACACACATGTTTTTTCTTTCCTTTTACTTATTGGTTTATTTGTGGCTAAGTGTAAAGGGCATCATGGTTTCCTTGGTTTCCCATGAAAGGGCAAGGCATGGTGAATTTCCCTATAGCCCTTTTATTTCCATGTTTAGATTACCATGTAAGTCTCATTATAGAGACATAGGAATTTATGTTTTTTTTTTTTAATTTGTAAATTCTGGAGATGTCCGAAACAAAGAAGGAAAGAGAAACTGGACTCCTAATCAAAGAGTTTGAAGATAACCAAAAGGTGTTTTGGAGATGCTCAAAGAGTTTGAGGAAGCTCAAAGTTTTAGAAAGTCTAGAAGTCGAAGAAGTCTTTTCCACCTGGGCCATGTGGAGGAGAGGACTAGTCTTTTATTATAGCACTTTCTATTTATGGATGAATGCTTATTTTAGAGTATTTCCATATCTGATCCAAACATAGCAAATTCTAAAATTGGTCAAATCAAATTAATTTTTGGAAAGAGTTCTAATTAGAGTTGGTGGGCCCAAGAGATGGATCTATTGGTAACACTAATTTTAGAAACTGGACTTTCCTTAAAATAACTTGACTTGGAACCAATCATTGGTTGTATCATGGGATGAATTTATACCTATATTTGATGGACCCATACACCTATAAGAAAATCCTCAACTCTAAAATATTAAGTGGGAGCGGGGCATTAATATATATACAAATCCCCATGGTTTTCCACCATAGGTCAATTGTAAGGAAAGTATTAGCCTCGCGCCATTTTGAGAATGGCCATTCCCCATGGAGGGCTTGTATTTATCTGGATACTGGATATGGATCTCCTATGGATAGTATTGATGAGACGGGGTAGAAGCCCACTCCCCAAGAAGGAGCTGCCCGCAACGGTTGTCATGCAATGCTAGTTGGTGGGTCACACTTAACTAAAATAATGATGTCGTATCCCCAAGGATTTGCCTCATGTATTTTAGAAACCGAAGCTAATCGAGAGTCATACATTATTTGGTATGAGATACCTAGATAGTAATGAATGAAGGGGATCATGGATAGTTAGTCTTAATCCTAATTTTGACCAACTTTGATCCACACCAGTCTAGGAGGTATTTGCACTCCCCAAGGAGGCATACCCCGCAGGATTGGGATTCCGATGTATTCTGAATTTTGTGGTTATGAGGATTCCCACATAAATTTGGTAAAATACTAAACCCTAATGTCATTTAAATTCATTAATTGAATGTATGGTTATGTGCTACAGTATTGCAAGCATGAATTCGAATACTTTCAATCCACTTGCGACCATCCTCAACCAGAATAAGTTGGTGGGATCCAACTATGTAGACTGGAAACGGAATCTGGATATTGTCTTGACAGCTTCAGGATATAAATATGTACTTACCAAAAACACCCTTGAAGAGCCTGGACCAGATGCATCAGAAGCAGAAAAGGACTTTTACACCAAATGTGCCAAAGATGATGAGATGGCCCGATGTTACATTTTGGCATCCATGTCTAGTGTGCTGCAACAACAACATCAATCTTATAAGACTGCATATGATATGATATCGAACTTAAAGGAGATGTTTGCAGAACAAGGCAGACCTGCTAGGCAGGCAGCCATGAGGGTGCTCATTAGCACCAAGATGGTTGAAGGTACATCAGTACAGGAATACATGTTGAAGATGATGGACTCATTAAATAAGTTAGATGTACTGGGAGCTGCGATTGATGCAGAATCACAGATTGACATAATCCTTGAGTCATTACCAGATTCATTCAACAATTTCAAGGTCAATTATAATACGAATAAAATGAATTTGACTCTGGCTGAGCTATCTAGTCAACTGGTAGCAATTGAAGGGATTATGAAGAAAAAACCAACTGCCTTAATGACAAAAAAGTCAGATGCCATGTCCAAGCCGAAAGGCAAAGGGCAGAAAGGTAAAAAGAAATCAGTTCCAAAGGGTCCTAAGGTGGAGAATGGTCCAACTGGTGGCGTGGCTAAAGCTAAGGGTTCAGGGACAAAAGGAAAGTGTTTCCATTGTGGTAAGACAGGACATTAGAAGAGGAATTGTCCAGAATATCTGTCTAGGAAAAAGACCCCAGGTATGATTGAGTCACTTATATCTGAAGTTAGTTTTGCAACTGGTACTTCAGAATCCTGGTGTGTGCATTCTGGGGCAACTAATCACATATGTAATACGTTGCAGGGGTTCAGGGAAACCAGGAGGCTAAGTGATGGAGAAATCATTGTCAACCTAGGATCTGACACTAAGACGGAGGCTGTTTCAGTGGGAGTCATTACTTTATGTTTTTCAAATAATAAATTGGTTTTATCAGAAACATTACATGTATCGTCTTTAAGGCGGAATTTAATTTCAGTTTCTAGTTTGGTGAATAAAGGTTATTCTATTACTTTTGGTACTGAAGTAGTCATAAAGAGGAATGGTACTTTCATATGTTCTGGTAAGGTAACCAATGGACTTTATTTGTTAACTCCCACGATGTATGAGATACATGATACTGAAACAATTAATAGACCATCATTAAAGAGAAAGTCACCTTCATCTAATCCAACAAAACTTTGGCACTGAGGCTAGGTCATATAAACCTTAACAGGAAAGATGATATCTTACCTTCATTGGTGGTAGAACCAATGCCTGTCTGTGAGTCTTGTTTGGAAGGTAAAATGACCAAAAGAAGGTAATAGGGCCAAAGATTTATTGAAATCAGCGCATACTGATGTCTGCGGACCCATTAATGTCAGGGCCAGAGGAGGATATGAGTACTTCATCACTTTCACAGATGATTACTCAAGATATGGTTACATATACCTTATGCACCGTAAGTCCGAAGTTTTTGAAAAGTTCAAAGAATTTCAAACGGAAGCGGAAAGCAATTAGGTAAGAGTATCAAGACTCTTCGATCAGATCGAGGAAGGGAATATCTCTTTACTGATTTTATGGGTTACTTATCAGAAAATGGGATTCTATCCTAGTTGTCTGCTCCTGGTATGCCTTAACAGAATGGAGTAGCAGAAAGAAGGAACCGGACTCTTTTAGATATGATTAGGTCTATGCTGAGTTTCTCAAGATTACCTATATCCTTTTGGGGATACGCTTTGGATATTGCAATGTACATACTAAACCTCGCACCATCTAAGTCTATACCTAAGACTCCCTGGGAATTGTGGTCTGGGCGAAAACCTAGTCTACAACATTTACACATTTGGCGTTGTCCAGCACACGTGCTCAAGGTTAAGACGGATAAGCTGGAAACGAAGTTGGAAGTATGCACGTTTGTAGGATATCCTAAAGGAACTAAAGGTTGGTTATTCTATAATCCCAGAGAGCAGAAAGTGCTGGTCAGCACCAATGCAGTTTTTCTGGAGGAAGATTATATGATGGACCGGAAATCTTTAGAAAAGGTGATCTTGGAAGAGATTCAGGAGCAATCAATTCCAAATCCAAGTATGACCGGACTTGAGGAAGAACCGCCTTTACCAGACCTAGTAGTTACACCAGTACCTCGTCGTAGTAGGAGGATTGTCAGACCTCCTGACAGGTTCTCATTCTTGGGAGAGTCTTATGAAGCAATCCCAGAAGAGCCGGAACAAGATCCCTCTAACTATGATGAAGCAATCAATGACTTAGACTCGGGACGCGGGTAAGATGTATGAAAGCTGAGATGGAGTCTATGTACTCAAATCAGGTCTGGACACTTGTGGACTTGCCTGCCAATATTAAACTTATTGGGTGCAAGTGGGTCTACAAGAGAAAAAAAGGACCAGATGGAAGAGTGGAGACCTATAAGGCTAGGCTTGTTGCGAAAGGATATACTCAGAAAGAGGGTATCGATTATGAGAAAACCTTCTCACCAGTAACCATGCTCAAATCCATCTGGATACTCTTATCCATTGCAGCTCATCTCGATTACAAGATTTGGCAAATAGATGTCAAGACAGCGTTTTTCAACGGCCATCTTGAGGAAGACATCTATATGATACAGCCAGACGGTTTTGTAGCTAAAAACTAGGAGCAAAAAGCTTGCAAGCTGTAGAAGTCTATTTATGGACTGAAGCAGGCATCCTGAAGCTGGAATATCCGTTTTGACTAGGCATTCAAGTCATTTGGTTTTTGTCAAAATCCGAATGAGTCATGTGTGTACATGAAAAGTGAGGGTGACAGGGTAGTTTTTCTGGTTTTATATGTCGATGACATCCTTCTCCTCTGGAAAGACATAGGAATGTTGTCAACGGTAAAAATTTGGTCAGCCAAGACTTTTGATATGAAGGACTTGGGAGAAGCTAGCTACATCCTAGGGATCAAACTCTATCGAGACCGGAAAAATAGGATGATTGGCTTATCCCAAGCTACATACATAGATAAGGTGCTAGTACGGTTTGCAATGCAAGACTCCAAGAAGGGTATCATACCTTTCAGGCATGGAGTGCACCTTTCCAAGGATCAGTGTCCTAAGACACCCGAGGAAAAGGAGTAGATGAGGTCGATACCATACGCTTCAGCTGTTGGTAGCCTCATGTATGCGATGTTATGTACTAGATTAGATACCTGTTATGTAGTGGGCCTAGTCAGCAGATATCAATCTAATCCAAGACCTGAACATTGGACTGCGGTAAAATGAATTCTTAAATACTTGAGAAGGACTAGAGATTACATGTTAATTTATAGCAGTGATGAGTTGATTCCAGTCGGATACACAGATTCTGACTTTATGTAAGATAAGGATTCTAGGAAATCCACCTCTAGTTATGTATTTATGCTTAGAGGCAGAGCTATCAGCTGGAGGAGTATAAAACAAGAATGTACCGCTAATTCAACCTCGGAGGCTGAATATGTAGCAGCTTGTGAAGCAGCTAAGGAAGCAGTATGGCTTAAAAGATTCCTTCTGGAACTTGGGGTGCTACCTTTGGCACGACAGCCACTCACCGTTTACTATGACAGCAGTGGGGCAGTCGCTCAGTCAAAGGAACCCAGAAGCCATAAAAGCCAAAAGCATGTACAGAGGAAGTATCAGTTAGCTAGAGAGATTGTGTAGAGAGGTGTTATTGCTATTACCAAGATAGCCTCTGCGGACAATTTGGCAGATCACTTTACTAAGCCTTTGCCTACTAAAGTATTTGAGCAGCACGTAGAAGGGATGGACATGAGATGCAACCCTGACTGGCATTGAGCCCAAGTGGGAGATTGTTAGATTTTATGGACTCAATCCATCAGTTGATGTAATAAATTGATTAATTTCTTTATTTATCAATAAAATCATGTTTTACTTTCATGAGATGAATGTTATTTTACTACTTCATGCACATGACCAATACATATGACATAATAGTTCATGAGTTGAACTGGGTCCCATTAGTATATTAGATGTGATATATGTGTATGGATGAGATCTACACACAGGAGATATATGTCACAAATCTTATACTTAAATAGCTTCACAACCAGTAATGAGACTGGGCACTCATTTGATAAGGTTGCAGCACTTTGATCACTATGAGATAGTGTGATTTGTCTCGATCATCAGAATGTAAGATTCTGGATCACGGTGCTGGTACATTGGATGTATTGAAGGACCATGAGATGCATCTTATGGAATTCTGTCTCAATAACAAGGTATGCTCTCATAATTCCCTAGTAATAGGCCCTCAATCCTGAGACATTGATGAACTCAAGTTTCTATTTATTCATTTGCTTTGAGTCACCAATGAGTGAGGCCGACTGTAGGTTAACACCTCGATGTTTTGGGTATGTGGTAGTAGAACTGTGGGAACGTTGAATGATCAAGATGGAATCTATCTCTATTATCCCCTCATGCCAATTAATGGATTTGTCATTAGTAAGTGCACACCCATCTTAATTAAGAGTTAATTGGATGGTCCTGATGATTACTGTGATTAATTGGGGCTCAAGGATAATAAGTTGTGGAACTTAGATTGGAAGAGATAAATTTTTTCCAATTGATCCACGGATATTGATAGAGGGGCCTACTTGTGGTAATTGAAAAGTTTAGGGTCTTCATTGTAATTTATTCCTAAGACTGGCGTGCAATTGCATTTATATAGTGGTGTTATTTGCAATTAATTATGGGCCCGGATTGCACATGAGATGTGGGGTTGCGGTGTTCCAGTTGGAGCCAGCTTTCTAAGGAATCCCTAGTGGTCCCCACGCTAGCCCAAGTTATTGGAAAATATTAATCTGACTTGAACTCTAAAAAGAAGGGATTAGAAAGGAGAAAGTTGCCACTTGCTTTGGAAGTAAGACTTCTATTTCAATTAAGCAAGGAAGAGATTTGAAAGTATATAAAATCTCTTGGACGTCCAATAAGAGTTACTCTCTCACGCCCAAAACCCAGTTCGTGCAAGAGTTGTGTAAGGACCCGAACCCCCACTAATCCTAATTACGTTAATTAATCATGTTCCTATTGATTAAGACTTGTTGAGGCCCAATTTAGTGTGAATTATTGGGTTTGGACCCCGCTTAAATAGCTAAGGGCTTTTTAGTAAATTTTCCTTATGCCTCTAGGTTACCCCGTCCATCTCCTTACGTGTGATTCATCGCGTAGATTATCTTTTGTGTTGGGGCCGAGTTGATCCGGACTCATCTTAAGCCAATTGGAGCCCTCCCGGACTAAACTGAAATTCCTAGAAACCAGTGGGCTGATGTGCAATTTCAGGAAAAATATGTTTAAAAGAGAGAGACTCAACGTATACTCCCCTTCTTCCTCACGTTCTCTTGGCTGGAGTTCTAGTTTCTGGGTTTCTTCTCCTCTCTTTGATTTCAATCGAAGCATTGTGGGCGTTTGGGAGTGTGCATGCACAAGGGATGGCATGCACCCACATTCTTCTTCTTCCTTGACCCCTTTTTCCATTGTATTCTGGTGTGGAGTGACCTCTCCTCCAAGTTACAGCGATACAAGGTAAGGAATAGGTTCCATTTCGTCTTCTTGGGATTTCGTTATTGACATGCATGTGAATTCTTCCACATTTTGGGGCTTATGTGTAGAGAACCCATTAGAGAACCCATTACAGTACAGGGAGTTGCCTCTGAGCATACAGCAAGAAGGATCTAGGAAGGGCTAAACACGGTAACAAGGCAAGTACTTAAGCTTATATTCGTTGCATGTGGGATTGTCATTGCATGTTAAGCTAGTTGTGCTCATTGTGATTCTTCCTTCTTTATATGTATGAATGATTCAAGTAAGGATGATGGAGATGGGAATAGGAGGTGTGTGAGTATGGGATACTCTCAAGACACTTCAATTGAGCTACAGAACCCCCTTATAAGTCAGTTCTGTAGTGATCCCGCACAGAAAATTTAGCTACAGAACTGTATGTTGATTTTCTGAAGCTTACGGCGAATCTACGGCTAAGCCGTGAGCTCTTACGGCTCAATGTCCAGAGAGCAGAAAATGAGCTTTTGTACTACGGCTCATTTACGGCTAAGCCGTGGAATCCACTACGGCTGAGCCGTACCCAGCCCGTAGCCTAGCTGTAGGTCTTTCTACGGCGAACTTTCCAGGGAGCTCACAGAACCCAGTTCCTTCTACGGCCTGCATATGGCTGCACCGTGAGATACCCTACGGCTAAGCCGTAACCTCCCCGTGACCCAGCCGTAGGCTTAGCTCGGCTAAGCCGTAGGCCAATATACGGTTGAACCGTAACCACACCGAAAATCCGGATGAACTGTGACCCCCTCTCGGCTAAGCCGTAGCCCTGTACACGGCTAAGCCGTAAGAACCCAGTGAATGTAAGATGTTAGGAACCTTGATTGGTAGGGCTTTAGTCATGGTACCTTCTATACCTCCACATTGGCCATTGGTAATTACACATTGGAATGAATGAAGGATTTCCCAATGGCAAGTCATGGATGTTGGCAAGAGAAGGGTGTTCCGTAGGCACACAATGTAATACCCGGACACGGTAACACAACGACACCGAACATCTCATGTGTACATCGTGCTGAATGTCATTGGGAATTAGGAGACTGCTTCATCTAAATGCAATCATATCATATTGATACATAACACTACCTTTGACATGACTGTTATCGCATTCACTTCCTCTAACAAACCCCGAGGCAATTCAGACCTGAGCTTCTAATGAGTGCGTGTCTGACAAGCCAGAGCTTCTATTGAGTGTGTGCTTGCTAGCCAAGGGTGTAGCTACGGCTCGGGCCTTGTAGCCTACCTGCATGTGTTTCGTTTAAGTATTCGTTGTTTCATGATTATCTATTCCTTATATATGTTATGATTGTATGATTGACTCCGAGTCGGCACCACTTGGCTTCTGCCCTTTGGGTATTATATGTCACTACTGCAGTAGGTTTACGGAGGGGTTGTCGACGCTCCTCGGGAAGCTAGCTTGATCCCCTAGCGACCCATACGTTATGTATGCTCCCTTTGGGAGAATAGAGCATCGTGGTTGCCAATCAGTATGTATAGCATTAAGTTTCACTCATGCATCATGTTTAGTGATTGTTCTTGCTAATGTATTATGTTATATTAGTTTCCTATGCTTAGTACTTGCTTAACCGTCGTGTTAACAGTGTTACCCTCGGTATTGCAGATACAGCAACCGCTCCCGACACGAATATTGACGCGGCCCCGGAAGATACCCCAACGGTACCTCGGGGTGTAGGTGAATGGATGGATGGCGACGTTTACTACTAGCCATCCTACGGAGGGCGTCTCTTTTGGGAATATTATGTTGAAGACTTTTGTATCACCTTTAAGGACTGATTTTGGGAATATTATGTTGAAGACTTTTGTATCACCTTTAAGGACTGATTTTGGGAATGTATTTAAAGGACTATAACACTATTGTATGTAAATATGTTTTAATAGACTATGAACTTTATGTGCTCTTGATGATTATTGAGTATTTCACAGGTTCTCGATTATGATAATTTATGTTTGTACGTGTGTCAGCATACCTCACACGTTCCTGTGGAATCTCCCTTGTAGGAATTCGTGCAAAATTCTTCAGGGCACGAATTTCTACGGGATTACGTATCCACGCCCTGGGGGGCCCACTCAAATCCCCAAATTCCCGGGATTGGGGCGTGACATACGTAAGTAATGGTATCAGAGACATTCCAAGAAGTCACTTAAAAGACTTAGCAACATTAGAAAGCGTGGTGAGGTTCCGATAGATCCGTTTAAGTGGGTTTCTATTATAATGATAACTATGGTATGACTGTAGTATGTATGTATGTACATCTATTTAAACATATATGATTAATGACCATTGTGACTGCAGAACCATGGCGTCTGGATCCGGTACGAACAACAGCTCCGGTGATAATAACCGTAATAACATTGAGTTGGACGGCGCAGACCCTCCACCACAACCTCCTCCTCAACCCACCTACAATACAGAGGAACGGTTTATGATGTTAATGCATCAATTGGCAGCTAGTAACGCCAATCAGGCCGCCATGCAGTTGCAGATGGCCGCCATGTTGAACCGACAGGATCAGCCAGGAGATCCCAACTCCTTGTATGAGAAGTTTCAAAAAAGGGGAGCAACAGAGTTTACTGGACATGAGGATCCATTACAAGCAGATGAATGGTTTGTCCACACGGAAAATGTTTTCGATACCTTGACTTGCACATCTAGACAGCAAGTGGTCCTCGCAGCATCCATGTTTAGAGACGTCGCGGATACATGGTGGAAGAGTATCCGGGACCACATGAGGACTATGCCGGACGCTACTGTTTGGGAAGCCTTTAAAAGGCAGTTTCGAAAGAAGTTCATCCCTGACCACGTTACTCGCAAAAAGAAGGCAGAGTTTCTTTCCCTGCAGCAGAACCTCATGACCGTTGCAGAATACGTGCATGTATTCAGCCAGCTTTCTCGGTTTGCTCTAGACTTGATTGATACTGAGGAGAAGAGAGTGGAAAGGTTTTTGGAAGGGTTGAGGCCTGCTATCAAGGGACATGCCACTGCCTTCCAACGTCCCGTTCAATATGATGATGCAGTAGCAAGGGCGTATGCAGCGGAAGAAATTGAGAAGAGTTTATTCTTGGGAGAGTCTAAGAAGAGTGCTCCACCTTCTGGGAAAGGTCAGCAGTACTCTAAGAAACAGAAGGGAGTTGCTAGCAGCACGTCCCGACCAGTTTGTGGTGCATGTGGGAAGGGTCACGAGACTAGTAAATGTTGGAGGGCTATGGGAGCCTGTTTCGGCTGTGGCTCCATGGACCATCGCTTGTCCGAGTGCCCGAGAAGGAAGGAATTTAGCCAAGGCTATCAACAGCAGCAGTATCAGCAGCCCCCTCCTGCGCCTAGCCGACAGCAACAGCAAGTGAGACAAGGCCAAGGGCAGACACGACAAGGCCAAGGGCAGACACGACAAGGCCAGGGACAACAGAGACAAGGACAGCAACACCGACCCCAAAGGCAAGGCCGCGCTTATGCATTGACACAAGAAGAGGCAGAAGCGGCAGAACATGCGGTTGTAGGTAAGGTTTCTGTTTGTGGTATTGAAGCTAAAGTGTTGTTTGATTCGGGATCTTCACACTCCTTCATCTCACCTCGGTTCTCTAGTAGGATACGGGAATCGCCTGCACAATTGCCATATGTGTTGAGTGTTATCACTCCGGTTGGTAAACGGGTAACCTGTGACGACTATTACCCTGGTTGTCGAGTTCTCATCGGAGAAGTTCTTCTCCCAGCGGAACTTATTGTGCTACCCATGCACGACTTCGATGTAATCCTAGGCATGGACTGGCTGACCAAATATATGGCCTGTTTGGATTGCTACCGTAAGACCGTCACCGTAAGGGTGAGTGAAGATGGTCCAAGTGCGGTGTTCCAAGGTGACAAGAAGAGTTCGAACACCAGATTGATTTCAGCACTTCGAGCGGAACGATTAATACATAGTGGTTGTGAGGGCTATATTGCCTTCATCGTAGAAAAGAAATCACCTAAGAAGTTAGAAGAAATACCGGTGGTTTGCGAATTTCCGGATGTATTCCCGGATGAAGTACCCGGCCTTCCACCAATCAGGGAAGTGGATTTTACTATAGAGCTAGTACCCGGTACCGCTCCCATCTCTAAGGCTCCATATAGAATGGCCCCAGCAGAGCTGCGTGAACTGAAACTACAGTTACAAGAATTATTGGATAAAGGATTCATTCGCCCTAGCACATCCCCATGGGGAGCCCCGGTTTTATTTGTGAAGAAGAAGGATGGCACCCTTAGAATGTGTATTGATTACCGGCAGTTGAATCAGGTGACAATTAAAAACAAATATCCACTGCCTAGAATTGATGAGTTGTTTGATCAGCTACAGGGTGCAACACATTTTTCGAAGATCGATCTTAGGTCTGGATATCATCAACTGCGAGTTAGGGACCAAGATGCATCAAAGACAGCTTTCAGGACAAGATATGGGCATTACGAATTCTTGGTTATGCCTTTTGGATTGACAAATGCCCCCGCAGTGTTTATGGCCTTAATGAACAAGATCTTCTCGTCATATCTTGATCAGTTCGTGGTAATTTTCATTGATGATGTTCTGGTGTATTCCAAGACCAAAGACGAGCATGTGGAGCATCTGAGGACCTCTCTACAATTGCTAAGGGACCACCGATTGTATGCCAAACTGGACAAATGTGAATTTTGGCTGGAACAAGTTGCCTTTCTAGGGCATATAATTTCTAAGGATGGGCTTGCAGTAGATCCAGCTAAGATTGAGGCTATAACTACTTGGCAGAGTCCCAAAACCGTTGCAGAAATTAGAAGTTTTGTTGGCTTGGCCGGTTATTATAGAAGGTTCGTGAAGGACTTTTCCAAAATAGTCGCTCCTTTGACTAAGTTGACACGAAAGAACGAACCATTTGTGTGGTCCGCAGAGTGTGAATCGAGTTTCCAACTGCTTAAGGAGAAGTTAACCTCAGCCCCGATCTTATCCCTGCCAGAAGGGAGTGGCGGATTTGTTATCTATACAGATGCTTCAGGGATTGGGCTAGGGTGTGTACTCATGCAGAATGGAAAGGTAATAGCATATGGATCTCGCCAATTGAAGGAACATGAGAAAAACTATGCCGTGCATGACTTGGAATTGGCTGCAGTAATTTTCGCGCTAAAGATGTGGAGACATTATGTATACGGAGAGAAATTTGAAGTCCATAGTGATCATCGCAGTCTCCAGTATCTGTTTTCGCAGCATGATCTTAACATGAGACAGCGCAGGTGGTTGGAATTCATAAAGGATTATGACTTTCCGATTAGATACTTCCCTGGAAAGGGGAATGTAGTAGCTGATGCTTTAAGCAGGAAATCCACCACCGAGTTGGCAGCCTTGTGCGGTGAATGGTCCCTAGTGGAGGAATTCCGAGATCTGGACGCGGAAGTTGAATTTGTAGACGATAAGGTCATGTTAGTGGCTATGTCAGTCTTCGAACCCACCCTGATTCAGCAGATCAAGGAGAGACAGTTTGAAGACCCGGAGTTTGCCAAGATTCGTGACCATATTTCTGAGAAACTAGACTTCAGGATTGTAGATGGTGTGTTGTACTTCCGAGATCGGCTTTGTGTTCCAGGAGTTCAAAATCATAACCTAAAGAGGGCAATTATGACTGAAGCACACCATGCTCGGTATTCCATGCACCCAGGGAGTACAAAAATGTACCGGAATCTACATGGCAGGTTTTGGTGGAATAACATGAAGAGGGACATAGCGGGCTTTGTGGCCAAATGCCTTACCTGCCAACGAGTGAAGGCTGAGCACAGGAAGCCTCCCGGTTTGTTACACCCTCTACAGATTCCTAAATGGAAATGGGAGAATCTGACGATGGATTTCGTTTCCGGACTACCTCGAACAAGTAGACATCATGATGTACTGTGGGTGATTGTCGACCGACTAACGAAATCAGCCCACTTTATTCCCATCAAGAAAGGGATGAAATTTCAGGAAATGGCCAAGATTTTCATTGATGAGATTGTACGGCTACATGGTACCCCGGTCTCAATTGTGTCCGACCGAGATAGTAGGTTCGTGTCCTCCTTTTGGCAGTCTTTCCAGACGTCTTTAGGCACCAAACTCAGTTTTAGCACGGCTTACCATCCTCAAACAGATGGGCAGTCGGAACGAACGATACAGACCTTGGAAGATATGCTACGAGCTAGCGTAATGGATTTCGGAAAGGAGTGGGATGAGCACCTCTCCTTGTGCGAGTTTGCATATAATAACAGCTTTCACGCGAGCATCGGTATGGCCCCATTTGAAGCCTTGTATGGACGGAAGTGCCGTACGCCAGTCTGTTGGGAAGAAGTTGGGGTTAGGAGTTTCCATGGACCCACTCCGGTAGCGGATACAGCGGAGAAAGTACAAAAAGTGCAAGATAGGCTGAGAACTGCACGATCGCGCCAGAAAAGTTATGCAGATAACCGCCACCGGCCCCTTGAGTTCCAAGTGGGGGACAGAGTTTTCCTAAAAGTTTCCCCAATGAAGGGTACTATCAGGTTTGGCCAGAAGGGTAAACTTGCTCCTCGGTTCGTAGGGCCTTTTGAGATACAGAGTAGAGTGGGAGACTTAGCTTATCGGTTGGAGTTGCCACCCTCGCTTGCAGGAGTTCATAATGTGTTCCATGTATCAATGCTCCGGAAATACCTCCCAGATCCGTCACATGTTCTTGAGTTGGATGATGTACAGGTACGGCCTAATGTGAGCTACGAAGAGAGACCCCTTCGTATCGTTGACACTAAGGAACAGGTGCTGCGTACACGAACGATCAAATGGGTCAAGGTGTTATGGAATCACCATGGACAAGAAGAGGCCACTTGGGAACTCGAAGATCAAATTCGGGTGAAATATCCAGAGCTACTACCTAAGGTACGTGCATTCGGAGGACCGAATGATCTTAAGTGGGGGAGGATGTAAGGACCCGAACCCCCACTAATCCTAATTACGTTAATTAATCATGTTCCTATTGATTAAGACTTGTTGAGGCCCAATTTAGTGTGAATTATTGGGTTTGGACCCCGCTTAAATAGCTAAGGGCTTTTTAGTAAATTTTCCTTATGCCTCTAGGTTACCCCGTCCATCTCCTTACGTGTGATTCATCGCGTAGATTATCTTTTGTGTTGGGGCCGAGTTGATCCGGACTCATCTTAAGCCAATTGGAGCCCTCCCGGACTAAACTGAAATTCCTAGAAACCAGTGGGCTGATGTGCAATTTCAGGAAAAATATGTTTAAAAGAGAGAGACTCAACGTATACTCCCCTTCTTCCTCACGTTCTCTTGGCTGGAGTTCTAGTTTCTGGGTTTCTTCTCCTCTCTTTGATTTCAATCGAAGCATTGTGGGCGTTTGGGAGTGTGCATGCACAAGGGATGGCATGCACCCACATTCTTCTTCTTCCTTGACCCCTTTTTCCATTGTATTCTGGTGTGGAGTGACCTCTCCTCCAAGTTACAGCGATACAAGGTAAGGAATAGGTTCCATTTCGTCTTCTTGGGATTTCGTTATTGACATGCATGTGAATTCTTCCACATTTTGGGGCTTATGTGTAGAGAACCCATTAGAGAACCCATTACAGTACAGGGAGTTGCCTCTGAGCATACAGCAAGAAGGATCTAGGAAGGGCTAAACACGGTAACAAGGCAAGTACTTAAGCTTATATTCGTTGCATGTGGGATTGTCATTGCATGTTAAGCTAGTTGTGCTCATTGTGATTCTTCCTTCTTTATATGTATGAATGATTCAAGTAAGGATGATGGAGATGGGAATAGGAGGTGTGTGAGTATGGGATACTCTCAAGACACTTCAATTGAGCTACAGAACCCCCTTATAAGTCAGTTCTGTAGTGATCCCGCACAGAAAATTTAGCTACAGAACTGTATGTTGATTTTCTGAAGCTTACGGCGAATCTACGGCTAAGCCGTGAGCTCTTACGGCTCAATGTCCAGAGAGCAGAAAATGAGCTTTTGTACTACGGCTCATTTACGGCTAAGCCGTGGAATCCACTACGGCTGAGCCGTACCCAGCCCGTAGCCTAGCTGTAGGTCTTTCTACGGCGAACTTTCCAGGGAGCTCACAGAACCCAGTTCCTTCTACGGCCTGCATATGGCTGCACCGTGAGATACCCTACGGCTAAGCCGTAACCTCCCCGTGACCCAGCCGTAGGCTTAGCTCGGCTAAGCCGTAGGCCAATATACGGTTGAACCGTAACCACACCGAAAATCCGGATGAACTGTGACCCCCTCTCGGCTAAGCCGTAGCCCTGTACACGGCTAAGCCGTAAGAACCCAGTGAATGTAAGATGTTAGGAACCTTGATTGGTAGGGCTTTAGTCATGGTACCTTCTATACCTCCACATTGGCCATTGGTAATTACACATTGGAATGAATGAAGGATTTCCCAATGGCAAGTCATGGATGTTGGCAAGAGAAGGGTGTTCCGTAGGCACACAATGTAATACCCGGACACGGTAACACAACGACACCGAACATCTCATGTGTACATCGTGCTGAATGTCATTGGGAATTAGGAGACTGCTTCATCTAAATGCAATCATATCATATTGATACATAACACTACCTTTGACATGACTGTTATCGCATTCACTTCCTCTAACAAACCCCGAGGCAATTCAGACCTGAGCTTCTAATGAGTGCGTGTCTGACAAGCCAGAGCTTCTATTGAGTGTGTGCTTGCTAGCCAAGGGTGTAGCTGCGGCTCGGGCCTTGTAGCCTACCTGCATGTGTTTCGTTTAAGTATTCGTTGTTTCATGATTATCTATTCCTTATATATGTTATGATTGTATGATTGACTCCGAGTCGGCACCACTTGGCTTCTGCCCTTTGGGTATTATATGTCACTACTGCAGTAGGTTTACGGAGGGGTTGTCGACGCTCCTCGGGAAGCTAGCTTGATCCCCTAGCGACCCATACGTTATGTATGCTCCCTTTGGGAGAATAGAGCATCGTGGTTGCCAATCAGTATGTATAGCATTAAGTTTCACTCATGCATCATGTTTAGTGATTGTTCTTGCTAATGTATTATGTTATATTAGTTTCCTATGCTTAGTACTTGCTTAACCGTCGTGTTAACAGTGTTACCCTCGGTATTGCAGATACAGCAACCGCTCCCGACACGAATATTGACGCGGCCCCGGAAGATACCCCAACGGTACCTCGGGGTGTAGGTGAATGGATGGATGGCGACGTTTACTACTAGCCATCCTACGGAGGGCGTCTCTTTTGGGAATATTATGTTGAAGACTTTTGTATCACCTTTAAGGACTGATTTTGGGAATATTATGTTGAAGACTTTTGTATCACCTTTAAGGACTGATTTTGGGAATGTATTTAAAGGACTATAACACTATTGTATGTAAATATGTTTTAATAGACTATGAACTTTATGTGCTCTTGATGATTATTGAGTATTTCACAGGTTCTCGATTATGATAATTTATGTTTGTACGTGTGTCAGCATACCTCACACGTTCCTGTGGAATCTCCCTTGTAGGAATTCGTGCAAAATTCTTCAGGGCACGAATTTCTACGGGATTACGTATCCACGCCCTGGGGGGCCCACTCAAATCCCCAAATTCCCGGGATTGGGGCGTGACAAGTTGTACGAGTTTCTCTCTCCTTCTCTCGTCTAATTCCTTGGAGTTTTGAGTTGGGATTTCTCCTGGAGATTCCACCAATCTTCTTGAGAAAAGAAATCCAATTTGGGTCATAGCATGGAAGGCTAAGAGGTGTTGAAGATTCTCATCATCAAATAGAGTTGCAACTTCTCCATTAAAGCACTACTAATCTCCAAAGGTATGATCTACTTCTTGCATGTCATAGATTATTATGAATGTTTAGTGCTGTTTGATTCTGTCTTTTAGATAGAATATTTACTGTACATGGTCACGAGATTGAGGGTAATGCATCCTGGATTGGGTTTTTGGTTTTATGGATAGTTGATCCCTGTGTTAAGTGAGTCAAAAGTTTTGAAAATTTATCCACGAGACCCACCTACTTCCAACACCTTGATCATAAAAAGCCATGGATGCCAAGCCTATATTGTATTGGGGTGGGTTTCATCAAATATTACCCCAACAAGCAACCCCCCTAACATAAAGGCTCCTAGAGCAACGGAAAGCCAGGCAGAAGCTGAAAGCGAATGACCTCAAGCTATTAATTCAGATGCGGATTCCATGTTGCCATATTTTAGAAGCAGTGGGCATCAAAGGAAGCCAGCTTAAAAGCAAAGCAAGGGAAGGCAGAGGAGGAGTAACACGACTTAGCTACTTGTCAGAAAGCGAAAACAGAAGAGGAAGGTGACTAACTTCATTCGGTAAAGCTAGAAAGCAACCGACAGAGGCACATCATACGGGTCTAAAAAAAGTCTAGCCTACCAAGGAGCAATTAGGTTTTTCTATAAAACTAAATGTTCAGAATGACCTCGGGAAAGGGCTAAAATCACCATTGAAATGACTTCTTTTGTTAATCTGCAATGAATATGCCTTTTCTTGTGTCCAGCCATAATTGATTGCCTTTATACTCTTCATTTAAGAGAAAAGGGAACGGCGAAGTTGCTTCTCTTGGGAAGCCCTTTCGACCTAAGCCAAGCTCTTCAATAGGTTGAGTGACCATCTCGGACGGAGACTAGACCAGATAGAGGTTATGTAATAGAGGTGACAGTGAGCACCGAAGAGTGGTTTTCTATTATTCCCGTGACTCGTTACATATTCCTTTCACTAGGCAAGCTCCATCGCTCCTAATATTATGACAAGGCTTGCTTATGGCTCACTACTGTGGCTCTAATAGTCCATCTTATTCAGAATTCCTCTTTCTTTTTGTTTATGGTGCGTTGGAAGGGATGAAAGGAGCTAGTGAGCAATGACCTTCAAGAGGAGTAGGCTTGCTTCTTCCTAACGATCGGGTGGTCCTCCCTCTTCCTGCTCACCACCAGTTCACCCACTGCTATTTTCATAGATATCGTGCGAAGGGATAGAGCTAGTGGATGCCTATTCTGTTCTCCTGCTCCAGCTGCTAAAAAAGTTTAAACGGATAAAAGAGAGTCCTGCTACTGAAAGAAGTCCATACCATGGGATTCAAACAAAGGGATTTACTCACAAATATGATTTCGATTGATTGAAAGCTTTCCTATTACTGATGGCAGGCGGGCTAGGTGGCTTCCTTTCCCAATTGAAAGTTCTTTTGGTGGAGGGGACGAAGCGAAGGAGATCCTGTTTACGGTTCCTTTGATTGCGTGCATTACGATTACTCATATATACCGGTTCCTGTGGCGATTGCTTGTGTACCTATTCTATCTAATCCATTCCTACCTCTTCCTCTTTCTTGTAGCCATTGAAGTGACTCTTGCTTGCTCCTTTCAATGCCGATGCCTATATTATATCCCTCACAACTACCAATTCCTGCTTGTTTTTCTTCCTGCTCACACTCCTAAGCCATTACTCCGAAACCTATTATTCTGGCTTTCCAAAGTGGCGAGCAGCATTCATTCAACCGTGGTTCTATAAGACTTGGCTCGCTCCATTTGACTACACTTACAGGTTGATTCCTGCTTGCTTGTATTGTATGTCGAATACTCTTCTTCCGATTACTTGCGTACCGAACCTGCGTCCTTACTTAAGCCAAAGAGTATGAAATGGTAGACTATAGACTATGGGCCATAAGGATGAATAGCCGCTGACTTGGCTGACCGTTGACTTCCACTTTCTTATTTGGAATCCAATCCTTATTGTACTTTAGACTTAACGAGGCTACTACACTATTGCTTTTTGGAAAGATGTCTTATTCTGGTGTAGATTAGTTTTTTTACTTAGTTGGGTTGTTTCAAATTCTGATTCTTACTGCTACTAACTCTTACGATGATCTTGACAAGCCAACAAAGCAACTAGTTCCTATTCTTTTCAATAGACGAGTGAGGTTCCTATCAAATTGTTTTTGTGGCTCGCTCTTTCTGCTCGCACCGTTAGTTAAGTGATGCGCTTACTCGGCTCATAGAAAACTCCTTGCTATTTTTGAAAGTGAAAAGCTAACATAAAAAACTTGTTCTGGGGAAGGGCATGGGCGAGTGGCTTTAGAGAAAAAGTGCCTTTTGTTTCGGTAGCAGGCACTTAGCACTCGTGATAATCAGTTTTGGTTAGCGGGTGCAGGTCAGGCACCGTAGAAAAAATGACTGCTATTGCGTAAGTCAAGCAATTGATTGATTGATTAAGTATGTTGTTTTCTGAGCGAGAGGCGCTTTCCCAAAGAGAGTTTCTGTTCCATTAGCGGTAGCAAGTGTAGTTGACTTCTAGGCGTAGGTGCTGTGATAATTCTCCTACAAAAATACTCAAGGGCTCTTTCTTTGTCGGTGGTCATAGTAAACTAGTTCTTTTGGTAGCCGTAAGCGGTTCTATTCCCTCGACTTGTAGATTCTTTGCGTTGTGTGCGCAGGTCAGGTGGTTAGCTCATCTTTCAATCTATTTCCTTTGTTCAAGCTTTTTCTTAAGGATGAAATATATTGCTCAAAAAGGAAAAGACTACACTCGCTCTTCTTGACTTACTTCGTAAACTACACTCACTCAGTATTCTAGGGCAAGCACCGTAGAAAGTCTTTCTTTCTTTCTTTTTTTTTAGGTAGATTTAAGGTTAGGGCTTTGTGGGCAAATGACTTCTAGGCTTACAGTTCTAAGTGCTATTGATCAGATAATCTTCTGGGGTACAAGCACAACTTAAGCGTACGATCATAGAGAACATGTGATGTGCTTCCGGTAATGTCATGCTCTGTTTTGTTTTAACACAAACAATCTCGGAACACCAGAAATCAAAACTAGATTTCTTGATTTGACTGATGAGGTGTACATGGGCGCGGGGAAGGCACCTACTCTAACTCCAGCTTATACTACCCAAACTATGAACTAACACTTGTAGCTTTAGTTTGAGATCAGAGAGAATGCCAGTTGATCACTAATAGGTGCTGTACTCGCTCTTCTAGGCATGCATCAGAAACTTGCTCTTAGGTTTAAGTTGAAGTTGACTTCTTGTTCAAGGAAAGTGAAGCGCTCAAGCTCTGAGGCTCATAGTAAACTCATTGTTCTCTTTCCGATAGCTAAGAAGCCGAGTTGAACTAGCAATCCTCAAGTAAAGTGAGAAAGCACGTGGATCAGAAAATGTATCTAGTGCTAATAGTGAGAAGGAAGTAGGTAGATTGAGAGATTCTTTCTTTCCAAGTGGAGGGGAATAAAACCTATCTCTTTCTGCGAGTTAGGCTTAGGTGCTGCTCGTTAGTCAGTAAAGCCCACGGTAGGAGCTGCTGTTAGTAAAGCAAGTCAATAGAGCTTGGTACTCGGTTGATAAAAGCAAATTCCCTCTTCCAACAAACTCCGGCTTTCAAGCCAAGCCGGAGTTTGTGTGAATGGATACTCGAAGCTTCATCACTTGCTGTAGAGCAAATATCAGTAGCTGAGCAACTGGGAGAAAAGGAAGGAGAGTCCTTTCCATTTGATCTTTTCCTTCACTCATGGAGGTAGGAAAGGAAGGAGTCAATTTCCCAGGAATACTCCTTAGGAACATATTTGTATCTTTTGGGCCCCTCGAAAGAGAGAGATTGGTCGGTTGCTATAAGGAGAATTAAATATGTCCATATTTTTTATTCGAAATCCATATACCTTTGAAGATAGGAATGCTTGTAGAATGAAGCTTTGCAATAAAATAGCTTACCCCACAAAACTCTAGGCTTAAGAATAGTGATGATAGTTCAGTTGTCGAATAAAATGTCCTGATGAACCTTTATTCGCACTTTCTGTCTCTAACCCATGGTGGACAAAGCTAACAGGTGGTGGGAAAGGTACCTCCACATTTTTAACTTTGGGAGAGGAGGACATTGATCGAGCTTTTCCATGCTTAGTCCTAGTTTCGGTTAAAGACCCAGAGGGGGCTACGGATCTATACCAAGCCGGTTATGCCATAATTCATTGAGGTTGATCCCGACGTTGCGATCTATCTCGTAGATGTAGTCTCTCTTTATTCACCCCAAGAATGAACTATCCTTTGTTTCATGGGATGGATTTCATTAACGCGGGTAGACCAGAAATGGTCTTTGAAAGAGGTAGCAAGGCTTTTTTTTTTTTTTTTTACAAAAGAGCTAGCTACTTCTTCTCCCCCTTTCTCTCCGGGGTTATGGGTAATGCCCGTGATACTGCTTCGACGATTTGAACTGCTCTACCAGAGATAGATGGTTCCATGTTCGTATTAGAGCCCAAAGAGAGATGTTTCCTTTTCCTACTGCTCCTGCTCCCAACCCCCCATTTCTTCCTTACGTCTGACCTAACAGCCCGGATCCTAACCTCTGACCTTGATGTTGGTCATTCTTTCCAACTAATGAGACTCGCTATGCTAAAAAAGTGATAGGAAGAGAGAAGATCTCCTCCTGGAAGGACGGAATGAAAGGGGGGCGAGAGTCACTGGACTGCTTACCAGAAAGGGGAGAAACCGGAACTAACTATGAATAAGGTGCCCGTAACTAGGTACATATCTGTGTTAAGGCTTTCAACCCTAATATTCAAATCCAAGCAATCTTCAAACACCAGCCTTTCCTAACCTATGAGAATAGAACAATTGAGTGGGGGACTTCACTAACATCAGATAGATGATTCTGCCGAATAGAAATAACCTTCTGATCAGTCTAATATTTGGAACCTCCTGCATTCGATCTCCTCCCCTTCTGAGGTGTTTTCACGATCTGCCCGATGGAGAGGTGTGGCAGCCACTTGGCCGCCGGGAAAGGAATAAACTGTACTAGAGTTTCCTAATGAGGGGTACAACCCTGGTGTTCAAAAACATAACCTCTACTGCTTAAGCTTCACCAACTGCTTCATCCACTACTACTACATCTTCCTCAGTGGGGGAGGTAGTCCATTCAAGAGTTGTTTAATCCGCTAATTCTGATTCGCCCAGGGCCCTTGAGGCACTCGACTACTAGCTAGGGGATGAAGGGGTGGAGTCTCATGCTCTTCCTTTTCCCCCTCATTCAAACACGAGAGATGCCAGAGCCCAATATCTTTCTTATCACCAGAAAGGCCTTACTTACCCCGACTGGGGTAGTTCAATCCACCGGGGATCACCAGGTTCTTATGATTGTATATATGGGAAAAAGGGCTAGGAGAGTCCTATTCTTCTTATCTTTCTTCGGTAAGGAATATGGGTATGGTCAGCCAATCACAACTCCCTCAAACAGTCGTCCGATTCATAGCTCTTTCCCGCTCATTTATAGCGGCGCAGCCAATGAGAAGATAATTTCTCGAAAGCCGAGTGTTGGATGGGGAAATCTTTAAGACATGTTTTCGGTTGCCTTATACACGAAAAGGTGTGCAAAGACAAAGTTGGAAGTCTTTATCCTGGATCAGGTCTTCTTGTCGATTCCTTCCGAGATAACCATGGTCAATTTCTCTCGCACGACTGTCCCTTGGCATTGCAGTGTTCTATCCCTAGGGGTCAATGCATCAATGGGATGGATGCGTAGTGCACGTGAGATTTGGATAGTAGCATCCGCAATGGCGCGGGGTGTGCTTAGTGTAGACTTCGATATCAGAGTGCACTAGTAGTTATGTGTCAGTGAAGGGACAAGCCAGGGTGTGTGGGGCTGAGTCACCACGTAATTCCTTGTGTTAGTGGTGTGGTGTCCGCACTGGGGCGGCCAGGATATTACCTTTGTGTGCGCAAATGTAACTGGTAAGGGTTGGCCCAAAGCTCTGCGGTCAATCCATTGGGTAGGAATAAGAGTCATTAATTGCTTTCGAGATGAGGTAGCTAACCACTCTTCCTGGGTAAGGTGCCCAGGTAACTGTGCATGTGTCATTGTTTCGGTCATTGGGAATAGTCATGATGCAGCTTGTGTAGAAGATGAGTGAGATGTAACCTGACGGTCAAATTACTGCTCCCTCCCTTACTCCCGACGAACCTGCTAGCCATTGCAGTGAGGGATTCACTTGATCAGATGGAGTTGCTGTCAACTGCAGCAATAGTTGGATTTGAAAAGGGTGATAGGGATTCATTAACCGACTATCCGAACTTGATGTTTGTTTCTGTTCCCGCTTCGAATGGGAGATGCGACCATCATGACTCGACGACTGAACCATCTGTATTAATGTATGGGGAAGCTAGGCATACTCATCCAGATAAGCGGGATGAGAGGGGGCAGTGCAGGAATAACACCCACGATTGCCTATTCCTTGGATTGAATGGAACCCTTCATATTAGGCACCTCGCTACATGGCCTGGCATGCGTTTTCTACTTTAATTTGCCCTTAGAACTGCCTACCGGTAGTTTTAGATCAAGATTGAACATATAATAAGAAATAAGATCTAGCAATCTAGTAGTTCTTGTAAACCAAGCAGCTATCAAAGAGCGTAGGAAAGAGATCAAAGAGTAATCCTCTTGTGAAAGACATCCTGAGCAAGGGATTCCTTCCTCTCTATGCCCACCCAGATCTAGTAAAAAGGATTGGAATGGTAGCTAGGTTCTTTGTTTTTGGCATTCCTGTCTTAGTAGTAAGGTTATAAAAGCTAGGGTAGAAAAGAATGTATTAGATATAACACTAGTAGCTAAGCGCATGAAGGATCAAATCTATTCTTGTTGACAAACTTCTTCCCTGCTTCCTCACCCTAGGAAAGAGCAAGATCTTCCTCCTACTGGTAGGTTTATAGGAAGCTAGGATGGATTCTAACCTATTAGATGTAGCCATCTAGTTCTTCCTATAATCCAAGATGGTAGCTACTGAAGAGCATAAGAAACGATAGGAAGTAAGAAAGGGTATACAAGCAAGGAGAATATCTCCTTGCCTGGGACTTTCACTCCAGGGGTGACAGTGATCGTAGCCGCAGTCACTCCCCAAGTCCATTTTTGGATTTTTGCATATGTGACCCATTTTTACCTCTTTAGGGCCCGAATGATTTCCGATCTTCAAGAAACTTGGAGGGATGTTTTTTGACACTCTTTTGAGTGTGTCATAAAAATATCAACTAATTTTGACATTCTGAAGTTGGTCAACTCCCCCGTTGACTTTTCACGAAAATGGGCCTCTTGTTTCAACTGTTTAACACCCAAATGACTTCGGTTTGGTTTGAAGCTTGGAGGGACTAATGTCAGGGGTATCTTGGAGTGTCCATCTATATTTCATGCAGTTTAGATATGTAGAATTAGGATTTCGAACAATGACTCATTTGTTGCATGCTCTAAGCCACTATTCACCCTACACTATAGATAGTTAACTTGGTTTTTACTCGAACAATGTTCGATTGACTTGAAACTTTGGAAAATTCATTTTGAGCATGTTTTGAATCCCTGTTCCAAATTTCATCAGCTTTGGCTCCCTGGACGTAAGATCTTGGCTAGTGACCTCCATGGTAGGGGGTCATTAACTTCTAAGCTGACATGCAATGGAAGTAGGACCAAATGAAGTCCTTTTAACTTGAAAATTTGTAGAATCTCCCTTGAGCATGATTGAAGTTTTGTGCCAAAATTTCATCTGTTTTGACCATCGGGAGTAGGACTTTGGTCAGTGACTCTATGACTTGGGGGTCATTAACCCAAAGTTGACATGTTTGTAGACTTTGGGTCAAATGATGTCCGTTTGACCTAAAATTTTGTAGAGCCTCCCTTGAGCATAATTTAAGTTTCCTTTAAGAGTTTCAACTAATTTAATCTTCATGGGGTGTCACTTTGCATGGTGATCCCACAGAACTTCGTAAATGATCATCTGAACTAAGTTTGGGTCCAAATGATGTCCAAATGCTCTAAAACTTTGAAGGATAGTCTTTGAATGTACTTGAAGGCATTCATCTAAATTTGGGCTTGTTTTGACATGTAGAAGTGTCAATGGCCCCTAAGGAACTGGTAGGCAATCATTGAAGCCTGAGTTTGAGCTGAAATGAAGTATAAATGTTTTGACACTTTGAAACATCATTCCCAAGCATGTTTATGCAGTTGCCATGAGATTTTCATTAGTTTCAAATATCTGGATGTTGTAGTTGACTTTCCATTCCACAATCCCAAGATTTATGTATCATTGGTTCGGAATTTGCTTGTAATGTCTTTGCTGTAACATTTGTAATTTTTACGGTTCAACAGCCACAAACAATAAAGGTGGGTCCACATTTTAGATCTTATGATTCTCTTTCTTTCGTTCGTTAGAGAAAATCTTTTACACTATTAACAAATAAGTTCCATAGAGCATATTCTCAGCAGAGTTTTTTAATACACTATTGCCGAACAAGTTCTGCTGAGTTTTGTCTTAGCATAACCCGATTTTAGCACAACTAGATCCTAGCATAAAATTAGGAACAGCATGGGAACAATGCCAAACAAGCCCATAGTTGAAAAGGACTTGTCCTTGCTCTTTTCTCTCCTATTTTGCAGGAAGAGAACTTAGTCTCTTGCACGCTGGGCTTCTGATCACCTCCAGCGGTCTCTTCCATTCTCGATTCATCAATCCTTTATAACATTAATAGGATTGAAAGGTAAGGTTCTTCTACCTGCACATTCCTCTTCCCATCTCTCCTTTTTTATTGTTTTCCTTTTTTTTTTTTATGTTGTCAACTGTAAATATGGCAAGACCTAGAAATTCTTCTCATCTGTCTCACTATCACTACCTTTCTTTAGAGGTGGCAAAATTGTCGGGTCTAGATAAATGGGTCAAACCCATTTATTAAATAGGTTATATGCTTCTAACCCACATCTGATGCATTTAAATTATACCCGAATCGATAAGTTAATTCATAAAACTTCTTAAATCCTATCTGTGCAATTAAAACCTTCCATGATAGGCAAAATGGACAAGCTTTGTCTAAATTATGATAAGCATAATTTTAATTTATTTCTCATAGGGCTAGAACCAAACCTAGGCTCAACCGATATTGGGCTTAAAATTTTGGCCCAGGCCTGGGTTGTGATCCCATAATTGGCCTTTCATGCTGGTTTGTGCTAGCTTAAGAAGGAAATAGTGTAGAAATTTCAATGAACTCAACTATTACTTGATTATTTTATTTTATTTATGTCATATCCATTGTATTTTCTTCATATCCACAATCTTCCTAAGAGAGAAAAGTACATAAAAATGTTCTCAAGTAAGCTAAGAAAGGGGCTACTTACGAAAAAAGAAAGAGAAGGAATTATTTATACCTTGAGCATACTACATATTTTTTAACTAGTGTCTATTGAAATAGAATAGCAAAGTAATAGAAATAAAACAAAATTTTCATAAAAAAAACAATATCAAAATAAAAAGATTCACCCCATAGAATAGAGTATTAAGTATGAGTTTTAGTTGCAAGAAAATAGAAAAATGGGTCATGCTAGTTAAATAGGTTGACGCTTACCCAACCCTTTTAAATGTGGGTTAGGAAACCTTGACTTGTGACCGACCTGTATATTTTGTGGGTCAAGTAGGGTCGGATTGACGGGTTAAGTTGGCTTGTTCCAGCTCTACCTTTTTTATGCTTTGGGTTTTTTTTAGGGAGCTTCTAAATATACACTATTTTTCTCTCTTCTTACACCATTTCACTTTATATACAATTAGTAAGTGAGTGAGTTTGGTTTTTCTCTCTTTACACACACCACATTTACATTTTATACCCTCCCCTTCTTTCTCTATGCCAAAAATCTCTCTTTCTCTACACCAAAAATCCCTCTTTCTCTACACCTTCTTCCCCAATGGATGTTCTCCATTTTTCCTCCATTCCTTTTCCATTTCTCTCCAATCTTGAAGGTAAGTTTTCTTTTCTTCTCCACCATTGCCATAGGTGTTCTCCCTTCTCTTCTCTACCATTCTCAAAGGTATTCTCTCTTCTCTTCTCCAACATATTATTTATTAAAATGGGTTTTTACATGATTGGATTGTGATAGAAGAATATATTTTTCTGCATTTCATTTGGTGTTCATTATGCCCAAACAAGATGGGGTCTTCCCGTCGCCAAGTTCAGCCCACTAAGGCCGTACAAGATCATACTATTCAGCCACACATTGAACACAGTTAATGTTGTTCGGCCAATGATGAACTAATACTCTTCATTGTGTTTGGTCATCAATGGCTGAACCTTATTCATTGTGTTTGGCCAACATGGACCGAACATATGCATTCTGTTCATTCTATTTTGGCCGAACACTTTGAAGAATATTTGGTCAGACATGGCCAAACACAATGAATACACAGAAGTCTAACTCAAGTAATAGGAATATGGTTAGTATTTTTAGAGCTCGTCCAACGGCTTCTGAAAAATGGCATCATCAACGCATTAAAGAAGCAATTATTGAAGAGCCGGAACAATCGGAAGTCCTAAACTTTGAAGAGAATGAAGATGAAGAGGTGGAAGAGGATGAAGAAGATAATGGAGAAGAAATGGTTGGGCCGAATGACCCTTTGGTCTTGAAGAGTTTTCAAACACACATTGAAAATTTTATTTGGGAAGGAGAGGTATGTTTAATATATTTTCCATATAAATGTGATATCTTGTTTCTTCTTTAATGTATATGCATATTTTCAGGACTGTCTTCTGCTCAAGTGTTTGAGTCATGGCCAAAAAGTAAGAATGTGGCATCTGAATGAGTTAGATTTATTTAGATAGAAGATTGATAGATCTGGTTTAGCATCGTTGATTACGACTTCTTACAGATCTGTTGATAAGAGCCTTATGCCAGCTTTTGTGGAAATGTGGCATCCAGAGACTAATACGTTCCATATGCTTTTTGGGGAGATGACCATCACTCTAGATGATGTTACCACCATTCTTGGGATCCCAGTGACGGGAATAACTGTTTCATATAATGATGATTTTAGATTTTCTAAAGCTAAAGAGCTACTACACTGAGCATTAGGAGTTCGACACTCAGAGGCCCATGATGAGCTTGCACAAGTGCGAGGTCAATCAGTAAGGTTGGAGTGGCTAAAGCATAAGTTTTTTGCAATGACAGATTCTGACGAATAAGCAGCCAATGACCGGGCAGTGAGAGCCTATTTGCTATATATATTTGGATCTACACCATTTAGTGACAAAAGTGGCACTCGCATTTCGGTCATTTATCTTCACTTCCTCATGGATGTTGATAGTGTGACTTCATCTGCATGGGGTGCTGCTGCTTTGGCCTATCTCTATCGGCATTTTGGGTTAGTTACTCGGTATGAAGTGAAACAAATAGTTGGGTATTTGTAACTCCTAGAAACATGGATATATGAGCATTTTCCATGTTTTGCTCTTTACCCAAATCTCATGTACCTTCAACATGACCCTCGAGCATTACGTGGCATCTAAGCAAAGAGTCAAATAAAGATGGTAGTCTTCAATCATTACGAGAAACGATTGACGAAATGGGTAATGATAAGGTATTGCATTTCTCACCAGTAATAATTTCAAATTAGTCTGCGTTCTTGTATTTATGTGCTACTAAATATATATGTTAATTGATGCAAATAACTTGGGATCCATATCGCAATTCAAGGTAGCAACATCCATTATATATTTTGCTTTCTACTCTGGATGCATTAGGTGTTTGGAAGTTGTGGAGCTGTATCACCCAGAGAGAGTGTTGAGGCAATTTAGAAGACTGTAGATTATTCCTCCAGCACCATGCACTCCAGATCGGGCACATTGAGGTCTAAGTGCTCAGCAGTTTCAAATTGCATATAAATGAGTCGATCAGTAGTGGCAGAGATGGGAAAATCATTTATCATCACCTGTAAACCGGAGTCGGGTTGTCAGATTTCCATCGGATTGTGTTCCTGATTATATAAGCTGGTACACACAGATATCATGGAGGATAGTACAAAACCCAAGGTATCGATCCACGTGGGGGCAAAGAAATGAGGCAAGTGGGGCTAGCTCGTCTACCAATTACGAGCAGCGTTGTCAAGATGCACTAAGTATCACTGAGCCACTGACAGAGGTTGACTTTTATTGTGGCCCATGGGGGATGTACACCAATGTTGATCACATACACCATGTGTTAAGGGGAATTTCACTTAAAGATTCACAACGAATTGTGAGGGATCCCAATATGACATCCAGTACTTACAGACGCTGGAGTAGGAGTGACAGAGGTTGATGTGTCCATGATGATACTATTTTTTGTTTAGGATGGGGTTCTTTATTTTTATTAAGTACGTAAGCAGTTTACAAATATCATGTATGAAATTAACAAATGTACTGCCAGTAATCAAAGTTTCATGTTATTTTCCAAATGAATACAATGAGTTACATTTAAAATTAGTTACATCCCAAATGAGTTACATGCCAAATTAGTTACATTGAGTTACATTCCAAATGAGTTACAATAAGTTCATTCAATTTCTATCATTTCACTTATTGTTATTTGAGCTAAAAAGCTCTTTGAAACGCTTAATGCAACCTGTATATGCAGTTGCCCATTCATTTGCCCATAGAAGATGAAATTCATGCCACTTGTTTGCAATCATTGGAATTAGATGACCTGGGTCCAAGAAGAGCTAAAACATAACAAATGTTGGAAAATTTATTTAGAAATAATAAAATGTCTCTAAAAAAAAGGGATTATAACCTGAACAAAGTGACTACCATTTACAAAACCAATCACTATTTCCTTGCGAGAAACTATTGACGGTGGCACAAACCTAAGAAGCAGAAAGGTAAGACATTGTTGCATGCTAAAGTGGAATAATACTAAATTATAATGAGATGCAATAATACGCCCCATGTCTGGCATGGTCATCCAATGGAAATAACTAGGATAATTATCATAATATGACAAGGCCTCAATCAATTCCTGAACTCTGTTTTCAATCCTATACAGTTGTTGATACTCTATTGAGTGTGCAAGTAATTCATTTACTAAATCTCTCTTAACTCGTGGCCAATCATCTTCGGTCAGCCCAAGCAGGCCTGCAATGGCTCTAAAGCCACAATTACCATTAGTTGCAACATTTTTTATGACCCGTATGTAGTACCTAATCCCATCTGAAACTTGCTCACAGTAAGAAACAATATGCAGTGATCTTGTGTAATGCATCTTTGCCTTTTCTTTCTTCTTAACTCTACCATGTACACTTGCCCTGCTATGAATAGCCTTTGCTTCATTAAATATAGGAGAGTAACTATCATATGCAGATTGCATTATCTTGAAGGCACTTAGATCATGCCGAGTCAATGTATCAACCTTAACAGATGGGCGACCTCAAGCTTTTAATTTCTCTTCTGGTTACATTAAAAACGTACTATCCAGTTCGTGTAGCTCTCTCAACTTCCTCAACATTTGCAATTGCTTTGTATGATTACCTTCATTAAAAAACCCTTTCAACTAACACAAACTCCATTTTAACATCCAAAGTAGACCTCTTCATTGCATTGTTAGGCAACATATTAAGCTTACATCAATGTGGATATACGCAACTAAGGGGAATTGGGCATTATTGATAAACATATTCTCCAATCTCATGTGCACAAGGTAAACTATGTGTACGACGAAGGATACACATACATGAGACCTAATCAGTTCCAACTTGATCGGCTCTTTTTTTCTTTTATAATATTTTATCCAATGCATTTTTTAAGATGTTGCCACGAAGCTCATTGAAATCAGAAGGCTTAAAACTGTGTTGCACAACTGTCTTACTTTTTTCAAATGATGTTTTAATACTAGTATGTTGCAATTGGAGTAGATTATGGATCTTTGTCCGGTTTGATTCAAGATTTTCTTGAGTTGATCCAAGTTGTCTCTTTAACTGTGCATTTAAACTCTTAGTCCTGTAAGAAAAAGAAAAGTTACTACTTCATGGACATATTACATAATAAATGTAACTCACTCAAGAACAAGCATTTACATTACCTATTCGATATAGTATTCCCTAAATGGAAACAATTATCTGCCCATGCAGCATATGTTTTTCCTTATATGCATCTAACCATGTGCTCTTCACATATTGTAGCACTTCCAGATAAGTATGGAAATCCTTAATTAGCTTACCCAAAAGTTCATTATACTCTTCTTCTGTGAAAGAAGACATCACCATATTCTAGCTCATGTTGAACTTGTCCCATAATTTCTTAGTTTCAAACAACTTTTTACATTTACTCAAGACATTCTTATTAATGTGCCATGTACATAATAAATGAGTACTCTCTGGGAATACATTGTCGATGGCCTTCATAAGCCCCAACTCTCTGTCGATGACAATGACTTTAGGAAGAACACAATTAGCATCAACAATTATAATACGCATGACACCCAACACCCATAATTATATTCAAATTCAAGTTGGAGATAGGCAAAGCATGTGGAAAATGTTATTTCTGTGGACATAACTCTAACAATCTCCAAAAGAGGCAGTCGATACCGGTTCGTCTTGTATGTGCAATCCATTATCAAGACATGTCGAAATGCATGCAACAATTCCAAGTTGGTTGGGTGTGTCCAACAAATGTCACTGAGCATGTCAGTATTATCACAGTTCCTATGACACTCAATGTACTTATGCTCTACCAATTTGCATAAAAGTTGTTGCATTTGACTTCTCCCACCCTGTTCAAAGACTTTCTGCCTATAATGTGCATTATAGATTGTCTTAATTGTTGTTACATTTAGTTTACCTTTTTGTTTTAATGTAACCAAATTATCTTTTGGCCTAACCATACTCTTTGATAGATCAACTAACAACTTCGTCTCTTCCTTTGATAATCTCCTCGCAAATGAGTGCCCTTCTAGATACTCCACAGTAGCATGATTATGAACACCACACACAACTTCCAACATCCAATCATCACCTGTAGCCAACTTCTTGCCCTTTAATGTGAATGGGCATCCACATTTCTTCGTGCCTATTTGCTTGATCTTCTTTTTATGAGTCCTTTTGTCAATGGACTTGCACACATTATAATGTCCAAATATCTCACATGTAGGGGTAATTCTCGGTTTTACACTAAACCCACCTGCATTTGAGGCTCTAATCACAATGACAATACCATTTCTCTTGCTAACATCACGAGCCCACTTGATTAAAGCATCCCAGATCTTGAATATCTACACATATAACAATGTATTTTTATATATTAACTCATGCAATTAATTTATAAAATTATTAAACTTTGTGTCTTACCTCATGAGTAGTAAATTTACTCGTATAATCCATTATACATTCAGCAGTCACTCGGCTGCATTATGTAGATGGACCATCTTACAGATGGAAATGAAATGGAATGTTAACTCATATATTTATGTTCAGCCCTGAATGGCTGAACATACATGCACTGTTCAACCAATGGACCGAACATATGTCAATATGTTTGGCCATATATGGCCAAACACATGATATGTGTTCGGCCTTCTCTGTCCGAACATATGTATGTATGTTCGCCGCTACATATCGTATATACATATAGATGTTCAGACTTCCGGGACCAAACAGTAGGCAGGATGATACAAAAAAATTTTAGAAAAAAATAACAAAAGAATTTATAAATTTCAAACACACTCAGCTTATCACTGCCATTCTCATTGAAAACAACTATTTGAGTGTTAATCTCCTCCTCCATTGCACTATTTGAGTGTTGATTGGTGTTTGCTGGGACCAAGAGTAATGAGAAGGGAAAAGAATGCTAATTTGTACTCTTAGATAGTGATGCTCTATTAGAAGGAAGATGGAAGAGGGAAGGAAAAGGTCCCAGGGATGCAATCTTAGATGGAAGAGGGAAGAGGGAAGAGGGAAGCTATTCTTGTAAGGAAGAAGGAAGAAGGAAGAAGGATAGAAGAGTGTGTATGAAGAGAAATAATGGGCTAATGTTGCAAGAGACAAGGGCATTTTAGTCCATTCATGCAGGGGCAAAAATGTTAAAAAAAATTCTGGTGAAAGAAGTGAGAAAAACAGTGTATGTTTAAAAGCTCCCTTTTTTTATTGCAATGTTGACTACTATGCTACGTCTCTCAATGTGTCTATTTTTCTCTTGCCATTCCAAGCTCTGGTAGACTTTCTTAGGTAATTCTCTTTAAATCGTCAAAATGGAGGGAGCTCATTTAGGAACTCTATTTGTATTAAACTCCTAAGATTGGTTCTGGACATGGGCTTTTGGCTATGGAGCTGGTAAGTTTCAGATTGTTAAGGAATTTTTGATGTGGGTCATCTCTAGATATGGTTTTGCACATGGGTTTTTGGCAATGGTTCCATTTTTCTTTCAATGATACATTTTTGATAAGGTGGGGTACTTTTGGATGTTGGTTTCATTGCACTTGTTTTGCAGATGTAGGGTTGGTTTTCGTCTTTTGGTATTGATTTATGAATCCCTCTTACAATTTGGACTTGGAGACATAGTGTGATGGACTTTTTTTTAGGGTTTCTCTGATATTGGGCATTTTTTAAATTGGATTGTCATTTTTTTTTTGCTGAAATAAATTGGATTGTGGTTGGTAATGATATTTTGTGGAGAGGATTTTGTTTTTATAGTTATGCTTAGTGATGTGGGTGCTTCTATAATTGGATTTTAGTTTCCAGAAAACAATGCTAAGAGGGGGCTTTTATACAGAAATTTGTCTTCTCATCTCTATCTTTCTAATCTATTTTCTATTTTTGTTGAATTATGGTTTTCTTGCATTAATATTGCTATTGTTGGAAGTAGGTGGGTCTCGTGGATAGATTTTCAAAACTTTTGATCCACTTGACACAGGGATCAAATATACATAAGACCAAAACCCAATCCAGGATGCGTTACCCTTAATCTCGTGACCATGTACAGTAAAAATTCTACCAACACTAAACATCCAAAATAATCTACGACATGCAAAAAGTAGATCATACCTTTGGAGATCCGCAGTGCTCTAATGGATTTCTTCAACACCTCTTAGCCTTCCACGCTATGACCCCCGAATAGGATTTCTTTTCTCAAGAAGAATGGTGGAATCTTCAGGAGAAAATCCCAACTCGAAACTCCAAGGAACTAGAAGAAAGGAGAAGAGAATAACTCGTGCAACTCTTGCACGAAAGGGTTTTGGGCGTGAGGGAGAGTCTTATTGGATGTCCAAGAGATTTTATAAACTTCCAAATCTCTCCCTTGTCTAATTGAAATAGAAGTCTTACTTCCAAAGCAATTAGCGGCTTTCTCCTTTCCAAACTCTTATTTCTAGAGTCCAAGTCGGATTAGTGTTTTCCAATATCTTCGGCTAGCGTGGGGACCACTAAGGATTCCTTAGAAAGCTGGCTCCAACTGGAACACCACAACCCCACATCTCATGTGCAATCCGGGCCCACAGTTAATTGCAAATAACACCACTATATAAATGCAATTGTACTCCAGTCTTAGGAATAAATTACAATGAAAACCCTAAACTTTTCAATTACTACAAGTAGGCCCCTCTATCAATATCCGTGGATCAATTGGAATAAATCCATCTCTTCCAATCTAAGTTCCACATCTTATTATCCTCGAGCCCCAATTAATCACAGTAATCATCAGTACCATCCAATTAACTCTTAATTGAGATGGGTGCGCACTTACTAATGACAAATTCATTAATTGGCACAAGGGGATAATAGAGATAGATTCCATCTTGATCATTCAACGTTCCCACAGTTCTACTACCATATACCCAAGACACCGAGGTGTTAACCTATAGTCGGCCTCACTCATTGGTGACTCAAAGCAAATGAATAGATAGAAACTTGAGTTCGTCAATGTCTCAGGATTGAGAGCCTATTGCTAGGGAATTATGAGAGCATACCTTATTATTGAGATGGAATTCCATAAGGTGCATCTCATGGTCCTTTAATACATCTAATGTACCAGCACCGTGATCCAGAATCTTACATTCTGATGATCGAGACAAATCACACTATTTCATAGTGATCAAAGTGCTGCAACCTTATCAAATGAGATGCCCAGTCTCATTACTAGTTGTGAAGCTATTTAAGTATAAGATTTGTGAGATATCTCCCGCGTGTGGATCTCATCCATGCACATATATCACATCTAATATACTAATGGGACCCGGTTCAACTCATGAACCATTATGTCATATGTAGTGGTCATGTGCATGAATTAGTAAAATAACACTCATCTCATGAAAGCAAAGCATGATTTTATTGATAAATAAAGAAATTAATCAATTTATTACATCAACTGATGGATTGAGTCCACAAAATCTAACAGCTATTGATATTGCTTTCTCAAACAAAGAATGTGTGAAGAGAAGATGGGGTTATTGTATTGAATGTGAAGATAGGTTGACTCATTTGGAATAACTTCATCTTATTGCATTGACTTAATGCTGGAACTACAGGACCTGTCATGTATGAAATTTCCTTGTGCTATTCTAGGTTCTTGTATATGGCCTCTCTTTCTTTTGATTAGAGTTTTCAGTTTAACTCGATAAGATAAAAGGTGATCTGAATCACGAAACATGTTTGTAAGAATTGAAAATATAAGTTTGTATGCGAAACTTTATGTGGGATGGTTGACCTTAAAGAAAAGATGTTAGAATAATTATTCGGTCACAACGAAAAGGACTGTTTAGTCAGTCCAGGATTGTTGGGGATGATGAAATCTACTAGAGTGTAAGTCTTAGGTTTCTACACTTTATGATGGAATCTACTAGAGTGTAGGTCTTTGGTTTCTGCACTTTCTTTCTTAGCTCTTCTTGCCTGTAATACGTTCATGTGATTAAAGGGGCTATGTAAACTAATCATTTGTTGGATATTTGATGGCCCTGAGAGAATGCGGATGATGTTATCAACCTAAACTAATGCAGAAGAAGATGAGTTCATATTGTTAAACTTGTAGCATTATTTTTCATCGTCACTTTGGTGATTTAAGTTGGAGGCCTGTTTGCAACTTTATACAGTTATTTTTATGAAGAGTTTCCATTATAGTCTCTGCCCTTTCTTAAGTCGTACTTTTTTTCTCATCCTAGTCTGTAGCATAGGGTACTTCTCTATTGCCTCAACATAGTATAAATTCACAAAGGTGTACATCTACCCCAATTGGGAAAAATTGGTACAAGTAGAGCAAGCAAGAAGCATTAGTCCAATGTAGTTGATCAAGTTCAAGAAACATTGGATAATATTTCAAATGCTGCTTATGCACATGCAGAGCAAATGAACCCACATGACAAATAATTCAAAAGATTATAGCAGTTGTTACTTTACACTTTGCTTGCAATAATACCACGGCATCTAAAAATGCCAGTAATTGACTTTCTTGCTCATGATCACTTAAGAGCAGTAACATTCATGAGTTTGGATGATAAAATTGATGCAGGCTAGATCCAAAATCCACTTGGCTTGACATTGATGGGCCACTTTGATGGGTCCCACTTGATTCACGATCTATCCAAGATCAGAGATCCTTACCCTTAGATAGTTCTAATTCATTATTTATTTCATATTTTATGTTAAGTTGAGATTAGTAGTTGCTTAATTTATTTTAGTAAGTCATAATTGTTTAAAGTTAATCTTTCCTAGTTTAGAAGCAGTTAGTCCTATATAAGGAGAAACTTTCATTGTAATGGATATGTTTATTTTCAACTAGTTAAAGTTCTCTTTCGAGATATCTCTTTTATGGTGTTTTCTCTATTATGAGGGTGGCATAGGGGCTAAAATTCATCTCTAGATTCGATCAATCTTTTAGGAGATTGATCTACGCTCGATCAAAGATATGGGGTTGTGCTAGTTTGCTTAAGAGGGTGCGCCAGTTTTTTATCTTCGGAAAAAAAGACAGAAGTTTATGAGACTAATTTTTGACCTTTCCCCGAACTTGTGGTTGAATTCTTACTAGTATTTCATAAGTTGGCAACCCCATCGGAATTGATTTTTACCAAGCCGAGGAGAGTTGATACAGACCAGATCTTGATTTGGCTCGGCATTGATGGGCCACTTTGATGGGCCCCACTTGATCCATGATCTGTCCAAGATCAGGGATCCATATCCTTAATTAGATAGTTTTAATTCAGTATTTATTTTCTATTTTATGTTGAGTTGAGATTAGTACTTGCTTAATTTATTTTAATAACCCATGATTGTTTAGAGTTAGTCTTTCCTAGTTCAGAAGTAGTCACTTCTATATAAGAAAAAGTCATTCATTATAACGGACATGCTTATTTTCAATTAGTTAAAGTTCTCTTTTAAAATTTATCTCTTTTATGATATTTTTCCTCTTGTGAGGGTGTCCTAGGGACTGGAATCCATCTTTGGATTCGATTAATCATTTAGGAGATTGATCTATACTCAATCAGAGATCCAGGGCTGTGTCAGTTTGCTTCCAAGGATGTGCCAAAAATGAAGGTGGAATGGTTGGAGATGCTTTTTAATCTAGGATTATCTAGTCGATGCCCTTGAATTTCATGAACTCTTTTTTTTTTGACATATTGGTGGTTATAAATCGTAGTATAGCACATTTACAGATGACTGTGTTACTTCTTGTTTTGTTTTGTGGTTGGATGTAGGAAAACTTTCAACTTTTGGATGGTTTTTTTTTTTTTAAAGAGGCTGAATTCTATTGAAAAACAAGGAAGCCATAGACAATTCTACTTTTGGATGACTGAAATTTGTACTTTACGTGTGGATTGATTTGAAGAACTTTGGCATTTGTGGATGACTATATTAAATTTAGCTGATGTTTGTTGTTGAATATTTATACATTGGTCGATGAGGATAGATGGAATTAATTTGTGTATTTGGAGATTGCTGATTCATTGTTTGGTTGCTCAACATTATGCACCCAATTCATTGTTTGGTTGCTGGTGCTCCATGCATGGCACGCACTTGTTGGATGTGGTTTGCTTTTTGAATTTTATACACTCTATTCACTGCTTGTAATGTTTCGGCTCACTATTAGTATGCTAGAATCCATGCACTTTCACACATTTTGCCTATGGTTGGCATGTCCAGTACTCCCATTTGTGTTTACAACACTATTGCCATGTTGTACACCACACTTCGAAATTCCTAACATGATTTGGGGTCTTAATCCTTATCAAAACCAGGTTGGAAATTTTGATTGATTGGTTTTTAATTTAAATTCATGTGTAGGTTTGGGTTCTCATGACTTCTATCTATATTTTTTGAATGTTGGCCCTAGGATGGAGTTCTACATTTTCTTATTAAGTGGGAACCCTATGTTAGCTGAGTGGTATATATACATTGGTGAGCACTTTAAACTTAATTTGGTATTTAAGCAATGCATCAGGTGTGTAATTCTAGTAAATATATATAGGGAAATAATCCTATAAGAACTCGTTCTCACATATTTTTGTGAGAACTCTAGGTGGGGCTCAACTATCATCCAATCCAAATCTTGTAATACATAGCAACCCCCCTGATATTCTCTCACCTTAAGTTTCAGTTAGATCGGAATTTACTAGACCGTTGGATCGACTGTGCACGAATCCGGATGGACTAAATTTGTAGGCCATGGATGAAGGAGTTAGGACTCGTGATTAGGGCCAAATTTGATATGTGGGGTGGTCCCACATAGATCTTTCCATCTCCCTAGTCCCATCTGCAAATGAGGCCACTTTCTCATGGTAGGTGTATGAGAACAATTCTCATTGGATCAAAGCTCATATATATATGTGCAATATTCATGTTCATGTCCCTCATAGTTTTTCGTAAGAACTCTAGGTAGGCCCATTTTATGATTCATCTAAATAGACTACACACACGACCTCCTTAAATTGCACAAGTCAACCAACTTTCGGTCAAATTCGAATTTACTCAACCGTTGGATCGATTGTGCACAAATCATAATGGAATGGATTATGGGTCACAGATGAAGGGGTTTAAGATATGTAATTGGGACAAAATTTGATATCTAGGATGGTCCCACATGGATTTTCTATCCCCTTGGCTCATCCCTTGGTGGGGTGCACAGTGGGCCCCACAAAGGAGTATGCAAGGTTCCTCCATGAGGGATGTATGCACATGAAGATTGCCACATATATATATATATCGAGAGAGAAAGAGAGAGAGATAAAGAGAAACGGCCTAATAGGATGGTGCAATATATGAGCTAACTTTTAGGGCCCACTTGGAATCGTGCCAACTATGAAGGGCATAAGGAAAGATCTTGACCGTTTCTCTCTCTATATATATATCCTTGTAGCAATAGAGCACGAAATTTAGAAAGTCTTGGTAGTCTCTATATATATATATATTCTTGTAGCTACAAAACATGAAATTTTAGAATTTCAGAGCTCCAGCATTTGAAAATCCGAGATAGCCGGATGCCCACTAGACATGAATTCCAAAACTCCTAGGAAAAAAACAGCCCAAAGGGCAAATTTGGTAAGCATCCTTAAAACCCTCTCCGTTGTTCTTTGAAAGCTTAGAAAACCCACGTTTCAGTATTTGGAGCAGTTGTTGATGCTACAGATGTTCAAAATCGATGTGATTGGCAATTTTGGCGGTTTGACCTCCCCCCCATTAGAAGAACGGATAAATAATTGATATAAAAGAGGTTTTTTGCCCTAGATGTTACATACATCTCTTCATTTCTTTTGATTTCTTTCTTCCGGTCCAGTTTGGCCAGTTGTAAGTGATGGTGGCAAGCCTGCTCAGCTAGTTACTCTCAACAAACGCAGCACAACAGTAACTCTCATTCTTGCTCCATCTCTATCATGTGGCATAAGCATTTAGTACCCAAAGTTTGCTTACTGTATTTATGCATGTTTACTGTATTTATACATGTTCCCGGCCCTACTATTATTTATGCTTACTAGTTGAACCCTACATGTGTGTCCAAACAAATCATTTGATAGGTGAAATGAGGCATTTTATCTCAATCATTGAAAATGTGAACCGCTAAGATAAAAAGGAACAAGATGTGCTTATGTACAGCTGGATGAATAGATGGACAAAATGTAACAATAAATCATTAAAAAGAGTCATCATCATTATCATCAAAGCCTTATCCCAACCATGTTGGGGTCAGCTATATGAATTCTGTTTCTTTATTCCATTGTATTTTGAGCCAAATTCTTAGATAAGTCAAACTTCTTCAAATATGATTCAATAAACTCCAAACGTTTTTTTCAACCTGCTCCTACCTCTTAATGGGCCATCCACCTGTATAGCCAAACTATTTCTCACCGGTGCCATCGTCGACCTACGCTTAATATGCTCAAACCATCTTAAATGGGTTTTTCTAATCTTATCCCATATTGGTGCTACCCCTGAATGCTCTCGAAAACACTCATTTTTAATTTTATCTTTCCTAGTTTTACCACACATCCACCTAAGCATTCTCATCTTTACCACATCCATCTTATATATATATGCATCTTCTTAATTGGCCAACATTTTGCTCCATATGTCATAGCTGGTCTAACTACTGTCCTGTAAAATTTTCCCTTCAATTTCATTGGCATTTGTTTTTCATAAAGCACTCTAGAAGCTAGTCTTTACTTTAGCCATTCAGCTTTTATTCTATGCTCAACATCTTCGTCAATCTCCCCATCCTTACTAATAATCGAGCCCAGATACCAAAAAAAATTCCTAAGTGGTATCTCATGGGTTTCAATTTTGACAATGGTTTCAACACATTGTATGTGTCTACTGAAGTTGCAATCCATATATTCTATCTTCATATGATTTATTTTAAAGCCTCAAGATTCTACTACCCCTCACATCTTTCGAGTTTTGCATTTACGCTATCTCTTGATATTAACAAGAATAGAAAAATAATATTCCACATGTATTCGATATTGTTACCCTAAACTGTAAAAGCTCAAAATGCTAGAAAGGCCTATATCATAAAACAAGTATGCCTTGAATGGCATGCACTACTTCAAACATGTAAGTTTTGTTTTGCTGATGTGCTAGCCTCTGCATATAAAGCAATTACCTAGTGGAAGGCCTTGTTACATTATCGAAGAGAGAGGAACACCAAGACGTACATCCATTTAGGATAAACCATTGGGTTATACCACCCCCAATATAATGCATTTGTCAAATGAAACTATAAGAAGATTGGAAAATAGTAGATTACAGTGTTCTTGGCTTCATAAATTTTAGCACAGTGAATGCCTCCAAAAAAATCACGTTGATGCAACAGTGATCCACCTGAAAGGACAAAGTAAATTCCACAAGGGACTTCTTTGATCCAATCCAATGTTCTTAAAGGAAAAAATGTACTAAGAAAAACAGTCACTTGAAGGTCAATGACTCTGCATTAGAGATGAGGATTTATTGGTCCTTAAATGGACTTAAATCATAATCAAACCATATCCATAAAAGAAATCAAATCCCAATTGCAAATAACGTCAACTCTCCAGAGTTTAATCAATCAGAATTACAATAATAAAATAGAACAACACTAGAAGGGTGGTATCCCATTGGATTACACTCACCTTTTTTCTCTTTCCAGTGCATTATCACATATCCAATCATAATCCAAATAATAAACTAAGAAGCATTAAAATCTAAATAGCACAATATGCTCAGAAAAATTGAGTAAAAAACACTAGGGAAAAATTAAATTTTGAGGAATTTTGCCGAAAAAATCCTCTTACAGTCCATTGATACCAAAAAAGACCCTAAAGACATGATTCTGCCATAATGGTCCCAGGGGTCCTAATTAATTTAAATATTTTGAATCTGAGTTCGGAGGGGATATCCTTGCTCACCAAGTACACGAGCAGGGGTATCCCCACTCACTTGTGGTTTCTTCTTCCTCCTCTTCTTTCCTTTTCTGCTCTTTCTTTTCCTTCTTCTTCTTCTTCCCTTTCCTCCTTTCTTTGGAACACATACTCCATCTTATCTTTAGAAAAAAAAAATAAACATCTTTCCAAACTTCATTTTAAAATCCCCATAAAAAAACTCATTTTTTGTAACCAACATTCCAAAGTACAAAAAATCTCATTTTTCATATCCTTCTTTAGACCTAAATCAAGGCAAGAAAACCAATTTTTTTCTAAGCTATTTCCAGGCAAATCAAGGTAAAGGAGTCACCGAAGAAGAGGGCGGGGATGCCTTTAGTGTGGATGATGCAGATGCTTACTGTGACGAGTTCGAGAAGTGGTGGTAGAGGAGGGGTGGCAGCTATGGCTGTAGTGTAAAAAACTAAAGTGGGGTGGAGATTGGTTTGGATAGGTTGTGTTGACATGGGGTTTTTGCCTTGGAGGTAGTGGCTTAGGAAATAAGGGAGAGAAAGGAGGAATGAGGAAGAAGGAGTAAGAAAAAAGAACGAATAGAATGGAGGAGAAAGCAAAAGAAAGAAGAAGAAGAAGAAAATGAGTGAGGATATCTCTATTCGTGTACATGAGTGAGAGGGGATATCCCTGCCCAACACAGATTTAAAAAACTTAAATAAAAAAGGACCCTTGGGACTACTATGGTGTAATCATGTCTTGAAAGTCCTTTTTGGTATAAAGGGACACCAAGAGAATTTTTTCAGTAAAATCCTCTTAAAATTTCCAACAAATTACATGAAAACAACATAGAACAATTGAAAACCATTCCTAAAACCAAATAAAACATCGAAACATGAAATACCCATTTCAAGATACAGAATAAAGAAACCCATAAACAGATAACAAAAAAGAAAAAATGGAAAATGAAATAAATGATTCATCTTCATGCACTTGATCATTGATTGCTTTACAATTGAATGATTCAAATAAAATAAACACAAATTTCACAAAATTATACTGTTGTAAATAAGAATAAAGACAATGTTAGAAAATATAAAATTGTTTTTATAAAATTGAAAATGGATTACAATTGAGATGGAAATTGATGAATAGATTTTCGAGTGAAGATAAATAGAGCAGCCCATTGACATGTACCTAATGAAACATGTGTCGGGTTGGAGCAAGTAACTTATCCATGAACATTTTGTAAAGTACTAACACCATGGTATCTCTAACCTCGCAGATATTAGGTGACTCATGAATGCTTGTCCATCAAAGTTTCGAAGGCCCATTGACATACCTACAAAAGGACTACCTAGCTATTTATAAAGTAATATCACAATACTTCTATTTCTTTTTCTTATGAGTGTAACAAATGAATTATGGAATTGCGGGTTGCACTACCTAAGGTTCATGATTGCATTTACTACACTTGCCTAAAGCTAGAAATGTATGTGCACATGTGTCCGCAAAGAAAATATCAGAGGATTTTACCAGAAAAGTCTCCTTAGATTCGCTTTCGGCCAAAAAGGACCTTAAACATATGTATCAACCATAGTGGTCTTGGGGCCCCTTTTTTTGTTTACTATTTTTGTTGTTATGACAAGCAACGAGATCCCCTCTCACTCGCATACTCAAGCAGGGATATCCCCTCTTCTTTCTTCTTCTTCTTCTTCTTCATCACAACTAAGCAGCACTATCATTGCTCAAGTCAGATTCAGAAAATTAATCTTTCTTTCTTCTCGATGATGGCTACCTGAGGATGGATGTTGGATCGTGATGGTGGGGTAAGGTTGAAGATGATTGTGACAGGGGAGATGTGAGATATGAATTTGTAGGTATGGTGCTGATTTAAATGCTTTTAGTTGGATTGGTGGGGGAAGAGGAATGCAAAAGAAATGAGATGAGATGATAATGGAGGCCAAGGTGGTTTGGTCAGTGTTTATACTGGGAGATAAGAAAAAGATGTTGAGATGGGTTGCAAAAAGAAATAATGGAAGGTGAATGATGAAAAATAATAAGATAAAATAAAAAGAAGGCAAAAAATAAAAGGAAGAAGAGAGAAAAAGATTCGTTAAGAAAGAAAGAGAGGTGAGTTATGTGAGATGGGGGTGAAGTTCAGTAATTTGGTTGGAAAAGGAAGAATGGGTTGAAATGAGTTTTTTTAAGTTATGGGAAAAAAAGGGATGGGGAAAAGGATGGGTTGGCTATATATGAGAATGGAGTGCTTTTGGTGAAAAGATTCCATGTGCATCTAAATCCAAGACCATATCATGAAGGAAAATGTGCAAGTAAGGGGTTAGTAGAGGTGGAAGGAGTTAGAAAGAGGAGGAGAACGAATGAAGACAACGACAAAGAAGAAAAAATGAGTGCGGATATCCCTGCAATTGTATGCAGGTGAGCGGGAATACTGCTACTCAGCAAAATAAGAAAAAAAAATGAACCAAAGAAGGCCCTAGGACCACTATGATGGATACATATATTTTGGGTCCCTTTTAGTTTTCAGTGACTTCGGGAAGATTATTTTTGTAAAATCCTCAAAATATTATATGTAAAAGAAAATTAAAAACTTTAAATATAGTGCATTTCACATGTGATCACAAATGCCAAAATCAAAATTCAATTCATATTCACCGCATTTACATAAAATATCAATAGGACAAAACTAATAGAGGTTTCATGAAGCAACAGTTAACTCATTCCCATTTCGACAGTGGGAAAAATAACCCATTTTTTCAAACAACCCTAGTTTTATATAAAGACACACTCTTCAAAGTAAGAGCCTCATTGTGCCCACTAGTTAAAACCCTAGCCCCCATCTCCATTTTCATTCCTCCTACAAGCCTAGAGTGTGTGAGAGAGAAGTTCTAGCTCCATTAGAAGTCATCTTCATATCCTCCTCCACATTCCCTTTTACCCACTTAGCGTTTGTTTGGAGAGAAAAGGGCATCTTCACCTTTTGCATCACTTTTAAGGTAAGAAACTAAATCTACATTGATGTTTGTCCTCATTTGAATAGTGTAGAGTGTTTTCCTATCTTGTCATTCATCAAACCATCTTCTCATGGCATTCATCTCATTTGTTCATCTCCTTTTCATGTCATATCATGATTAGGTGTTTACTTGAACTAGAGATTTGTTGGTCTACACTCTAAAAGCATTGATTTGGACTTTTGGAGCACTTAAGGCAAGTTTAAATGAATAGTAACATACATAGTTGTATTTAAGTTTGATTCCTTGGGATTTTTATGTTTTAGTATATCGGTATAGCTTATCCTCTTCTTATTTTCATAAATGAGGGTGTCATGGTGAGTGAAAATGGATTTTAATGGGTAAATGAAGGTTAAGATTAAATGAGTTGGAATGGGTTACAATGGCAATAAATGTGGAAGATTCAGAATACTATCATATCAGGTGGAAGTGTGGGAATGAAGGTGTACAAATCCAAACCTAAAACAGAGCTGTAGAACTGGGTTCCACGCCTGCGTATTCGAGCAAATCTAAGCGCGCTCAAGCACACACTCAAAACTCTTAGTTATTTCGAAGAAATGTGTCAAGCTTAAGAGCATGCTTATTTATCCTCAAGCGCACTAGCCTCTATAAGACTCTGCTTGAGTGCATGCTTAACCATGCTCGAGCGCACACCCAAATTATTGTTTTTAATTATTAATTAATTAATTAATTTATTTTTCCAATTTTCGAACAGTTGTACCAAACCTTTCACTAAGTACATTTGGACTTGACCCGTGGTCAAGTGTTACTTTAGATTTATTAGATGAACCCTATGACTGTGTAGGACCTTATTTCTTGGAACTATTGTACCTTATTTCTTAGAACCATCATACTTTATACTTGTCCAATGAAATCAAATTGGGTAAACAAGAAAAGTGTTAGTTGTCACTCATTGTTGTTAGATGATACAGTTCATTCTAATGCTTGTGTATGGGGAATAAAGAACCCCGTGTTCGGATTTATGTACAATGCGACACTAAGATTTCGGTAACACATGGCATTAGCATCCTTATGGTCCTGCCGAAGTGGAAAACTCATCTTAATTAGTTTGCCTTGTAAATTATCCTTGTTTCTTAATTAATTGAAAATTATGCATATTTTAATGACTTCTAAATCCTTCACTTATTTATGTTATCAGTTTAGTTATATTCCTTTAATTACCTTCACATTTGCTTTTGTTATTACTAATCACTATTAATATCAATATGTTTCTGTTACTATAAATGTTAACTTAGTAAGGTTTATTAAAAAGGTAAGTGTGTGAGCACGATGGTGCTATCTGCTCTAACTGTATTGACTCATGGAGTCGACACTACTGAGCTAGACTCTATAATGCTCGATGGGGTTGATTATGGGTTAAAATTCTTACACTGCTGTTCAGTTATATTCCTTTCATTACCTTCATATTTGTTTTTGTTATTATTGATCGTTGTTGATGTCATTATACTTCTGTTACTATAAATGTTAAATTAGTAAGTTCTACTAAAAAGGTAAGTATGAGAGCATGATAGTGCTATTTGTTCCATTTGTATTGACTCATGGAGTCGACACCACTGAGCTAGACTCTATAAAGCCTTGTGCCGCTGCAGTTGATTTTCTATGGAGTAAGTTGACACTCCTTTGGGCGGTCAGATTAGTTAACTAATCTTCCGTTGTGTTTTGATAGTTGTCTTTCTTCAGGGAGAATTATAGCCATGTAGTTTGCCATTTAGTTGTTATATTTCTATCATCTTGATTCCTCATATTATATTTTATCTAATGCTAACTTGCTTATAGTTCACTTTTGCCATATTTAATCAGTATATCCTTAATTCTAATTGTAACAACATGTTTCATATACTACTTATCTATTTCTTGTTAAGTTATTGTACCCAAGGTGCTACCCATGATGTTGCAGGACCCGATCCTGGTACTGACGCAATCATTGATGCTCTTCTACAGGTTGCCACAGTAGTACCTTCAGGATTAGATGAGTGAGGTCGGGATGGCATCTTCTACTAGTCATTTATTCGTGGAGTGACATGGGTCTTGTTGAGCAATTAGAATTTAAGCTAGGATAACTCACTTTATCACATCATCATGACTTTGGACTCGTTTATGCTTATTTCATTTTGAAGATAGGTATTATACTTTCAGTCTATAACTATTATGCAATTTGGCACTTTATCACTTTATATGCACTCAGTCATTTAGTTTATGTATATGATTATGATCATTATGATAACTCTTTAAGTAGTTTAACTATGAAAATATTTACATAGGTATTTGTTTAGGCTTTTATACTATCACAGGGTGTTTATTGGGTGCATTAAGTACTAAGTTCCATACTTATATTTGAATGTGCATGTATTATGGATATTCTGCACATATAAGAATTGTGAAAATTCCCTTGTAGTAATATATGTTTGTGTTAGTAGCGAATTGCTATGGGATTACATGTGTTACGTCAAGGCCTATCCTTATTGACCTAATCTTGGGTCCGGGACAAGACAAGGGCCATTTAAATTTTTTTAAATAATAAACCAATACACCATTCGTGTTTAATACAATACGTGGCCCCCAATCATGTCCCACTATGGATTGTATTAATAAACCAATCAATACAACAAAAACCTCAATAAAACTGAGGGTAAAATAAATATTTCAGAGTAAGCATGTAAATCCATTTCTAAAGTTAAAGTGAGTAATTAAAAGATAAGTTAATTAAAAGGCCACAATGAGAAACCTAGGCTAACAGAAATATATAAACTATCATCCTTACGATTATGAAGTCGCTCATGTGCTGGACATGACATATCAGTAAATGTTGTTTGCACATCACCTATACTCAACAACATCAGTCTTAGCCGCTGATGTATCTCCACCGAAAAACCCTAGGGGTAAGTATACTCAGTACCTATGCACCAAATACAGCATCATCAAACTATAACAAGTCAAGAAGTAGATAGACATAACTCATGATAAACAAACAATATCAAAGATGAGTATATATAGTCAATCATATGAGAGATAAACAATAAACAATAATAAGAAAGAATAGACATTGTAATACGAAATCTACACCAATGCGTGCATAAATCAACAATAGGGCGGTCGACCCATTGATATCATCTGGAAATATCCCGGTCGAATTAGGTGGTCAATCATGTCAAATCATCAAGAGAAGCTGGTCAAATCATAGGATGCCAAGTAATCCCGTCTAAAGTGGTAACCAACCATTTGAAATCTAAATCGATCTTCAACAATCGTCAAAATGACCTTGAAATACATAAAATACATATAAACTAACTTCGAGGTACTCAGATTCTGAATCCTAAGTCAAAGTGAAGGGATGGCTTCCCTATGCATGCACATGGGTTCAGTAAATAAAGAGACTTTTCCGAAATCATAGTTCACAAGAACCCAATATAGGTAGTCCTCTTACAATCCATTGTAACCAATGACAAGCCTCAACACGATCAAAGTCAATGCAATAGGTGCACTCTAATGGAAGCATGTACATCAAGTGTACAATATATCAATAAATGCATAGATGCATACCTGACGGCCAAGAAGCAGTTACAAATTAATCCTAAATTCGTGTTCCTAATTTACGCACTAGACAATTCTACATAAATCAAGATGAGTTGAGGTTGGGATATTTAGAAACAATTATCCATGGTACATATTCTTAATTCCCATCTTAATAGAGTTGAAAACAGTTTGTACACCGTATGCAAACCGGATGGTCTGTAAGAAGAACACATGCCCAATTATGCTCTTACATAGTAATTTAAGGTGGGTTTATCAAGAAGCGAGTCAGTTGGAGTTCAATAATTGAAGCAGGTTTTTAGAACACATGTGAGTAAACTATAGAGGGCACACAACCCCTAACATCCGCTACAATAGCCCCAAAGCCAAACTCAAAATTGCAAACAACAACATGTGTGCTCATGCGCTCCTAGAGCTATTGCACGTGGGAATTTCATGTTTCATCTTATTTGGGGAGAAAACCCTCAAGCGAATTCCCCCATTCAAACCTGCATAAACGTAGAGCCATGCCCTCTCCATTCATCACATAAAATCACCATAAATCTACTCTATTCATCATATATCAAATCCAAACCTAAATCTAGCATGTGATTCTAATTTCACCAATAATGGGCAAAACATAATGAATGTAAACCTACATGCAGAAATTAAGAAGAAGTAATGCACATCATCAATAAGCCATGGTAATCTACTAGCCTTTAATGTGAAGCATGAAGAAAATACAAAATCATAGCCTAGAAATGCCCAAATCAGAGATCCCCATGATGCTCTAACACAATCCCCAAGTTAGATTAGCTCAAAAATATAGGTAAAGGATGCTCTAATGAATAGATCTATATTTTTTCGATCAAACCCTACAATACAAGAAATATAAATCCACTTATAGTTTTGATTGATTATTAATGACTTGAGGAGAGGGTTACCTGAGATACGAAAGACGAGAGAAGTGTTATGGCGGTCTCTAATTGTGATTCTGACGGCTAGATTTTCTAGTTGAAAGATGTCTGAAAGATAATAAGAGAGAAGAGAAAGGAGCGAGAGAGAAAAAAAGGGGCTGGGCGTTGTTTGCTATAAGTGGAGAGTGAGGTGGAGAAAAAGAGAGGGTTTTGATTTACATAATGAAGAGGTGGGGCCCACTTTAATTAAAGTTTGCTAAAAACCTTATTTAGGCCATTTTGACCCATAAAAATTATAAATGTTACAAAGAAGACATTACAAGCAAATTTCAACCCAAGGGCACGTAAATGCTAAGATTGTGAAATGTCGAGTTAAGTACTGCATCTAGATGTTTAGAGTTGATGCAATCTACTCAAAAGACTTCAAATGAGCTCAGAGTGAAGCAGTTCAAATTTTAGAGCTAGTATATTTCATTTGGTCACTTGACTCACCAAACTTCAAATTCAATGTTTATTGGCTCAAAATCTAGGGTCATTGAACACACTCAAGCTCCTGAGTTACCAAGGTGGCTGAAAATCACATGGCAGCTCCAAATTATGATTAGGAATGATGCTCCCATATTCCAAAGCATTTGGACTTCACTTTAGTTCAAATTCAAGCTTTAATGATTGTCTTCTAACTCCTTGGGGTCACTGTGACAGTAGACACTATTACATGTCAGAAACAGCTGAAACTCCTAGAAAAAGCTCAAATTATATTTAGGAGGGATTTTAAGAATTTCAGATCAAGTGGATATCATTTGACCCAAAATTAACAAACATGTCAACTTTGGGTTTGTGACCCCCAAGGCATGGGGTCACCAACCAAAGTCCTGCTTCCAGGTGACCAAAGTTGATAAAATTTGGAACAAAACTTAAGTCATACTTAGAATTTTTTTTGTAAATTTTCAAGCAAAGAGGACCCTGTTTAACCCTACTTCAACTACATGTCAACTAGGAGTCTATGACTCCTAATTCATGGGGTCATTGATTCAAAATCCTACTTCTAGGCGGCCAAAGCTAACGAAATTCAAATCAGAGACTCAAAATGCGTTCAAAGTCAATTCTGCAAAGTTTTAAATCAATTGAACATCATTTGGATAGAAAACAAGCTAATTGCTTGCAACACAAGATAGCATTGACCTAGAACATGCAACAAGTGGGTCATTGGTCAAGATTCTGCTTCCACTGATCCAAACCACCTGAAATTTGGATGGATACTTTAAATTCCCTCTTCAATTAGTATCTCCAAATTTCAAATCAAACCAATGTCATTTGGGCCTCAAACAGCTTAGACAAGGGCCCATTTTCATGAAAAGTCAACAGTTGATGGACCAACTTCAGAAGGGCATAATAGGCTGAAATTTCTATGACACGGTCAAGTTTCTTGAAGGTTAGACATCGCTTGGGCCCTAAACAGTTGAAAATAGGTCACAAATGCAAAACTTCCAAAACTAGACCTTTTAATGATTGCGACCACGGTTACTAACACTTGTGAAGCAGTTCCAGCAGTTTTCTCCACTTTATTTCAAACTCCAACCTTCCATAACTCCGTAAACCACCTCTATATTCTATAAAAAGCAAGAGTTGGCACTTGGGAGAGGTTCCACACATGTTCTAAGAAAATTTAAAGGGTTTCAACAGGTTCAAAGCACATTAACAAGCAAGTTCCAAGAATCTACAAGGAATCTAAGGTACTTCAAACATTGCAAGTCTACTTCTTATTCTCCTTTTCACTAACTTAAGGTGAGAAATGGTTTAGAGAAGGAGAAATAGCATTCATATCACTTAGAGAAGATGTATGTAAGGGCCACGAGGGTGAAGTCTATTTCCTTTGGCTTTTTCACTTGGGAGGGTTTTGGCTATCTTAAAAGTTGTAAACAAGCCTCTTTAGGCTTCATTCTGTTTTTTAAAAATCATAGGTTCAGAATGACACAACTTTGGCTCCATTTTGCTTATATAAAGCACCCTTTTTGGATTCGCACAAAAATAGTCCGTAACCAAAAAGTGATAATTGTCAAAGGTTTTAGACGATTCCATGGCCAAATTAAGCACTCTTAGTGGTCATTCAACACTCCAAAAGTCGAATAAAATAAGCTCTAGCCCTCTAAAGGTGTCATAGAAGTAAAACAAAACAGATATGGAGACAAACAGTGGCTGTTTTGGCCACTACTTTAGTGACTGTGAGCCATGGTCATTAGCAGGGGACCAATGACTGTGGGCCAGGTCACCCCCTTTTAGTTTTCTCTCTCTCTCTCTCTTTCTTTTTTTTTTTTTTTTTGTATTTTAAGTCTCTTTTTCATGTACTTTCTTATACTGACAGAGTTTGGATCACATTTGATACTAGAGGGAGGGGTTGTAAATCTTCAAAACTTGTAAACAACCTCCATCCCCACGGTCAGAACCTTTGAACCTATATAAACAAAGGGAAATTAATGATGAACTGCAATTATATTTCTTATTCTTCTTAATGCTTGAACTGTGGGAATGTTGGACTTGAATTCATTGCATTTCACATCATGTTTTGAGCGGGATTAGAAGATTGGCGCGGTCTATGGGAAAATTTTTTACTCTAATTTGGGATCAAATTTAGCCAAAAGATATAAAAATTTGCTAAAATACATGAAAAATGCTGAAAATAGTGCTGAAATGTGTTGTTGTAAGCCAGTGACCATGGGATGCTGTGTAAAATGGCTTGTGACCATAAGGAACTATGTAAAATAACCTGTGACCACAGAAGACTATGTAAAAAGTGCCATGACCATAGGGGGTAATGTCAAATGGGTACTGACCATGGGCCTGCGGTCACTGACTTGTTTTGCCTCCAAGTTGATTTGTTTGACTTCTAAAGACACTTATGTAAGAGCTTAATGCCTATGAAGAATTTGGGAGTTTTAATTAAGGGACTTTGCACCTCGAAGTGCATCCTTTTATCACTCAAATGAAGGCATTGGCACCTCGAAGTGCATACTCTTGTCATTTAAATGAAGGAACGTTGCACCTTAAAGTGCACTGACCAAATCAACACCCTTTTCTATAATAGAAGAGTGTTGATTCAGCTTAGAAGATTTTACATTACTAGCTATCTGTTATCACCAGTCATTTATAAGACTCAAACAAATGTTTATATCAAATCAGTTATAAGAACAATGACATTGAAGTCATGCATTGTTCGGCATCTTACATTGATGGATCCTGTGTGATCATTGTGGTAGTGGTGTAGGCTTGATCCTATAGGTACTTTCCCTTTGATTAGATCTAACCCTTTCTTGCTTTTAAGTCTAACATAGATAGTCCTAAAATGCTGTCAAAATTCTAGTAGTTAGGTCTAGTCAGCATAGCATGCTTTTAAGTCTAACTATATAGTCCCGAACTGCTGCAGAAATTCTAACAACCAGGATGGTCAGGATAGCACAATGAGATGGGGTTTATGCCTATTTCTAACCATTCTAGTTCAAAACCATGTTGGTTTAAAAGGCATCCATAAACCATTTCGGCTAGCCCAAAAGGCAACTATATTAGTTGTGACACTAATATAGTCATTTGGGCTTACTGTTTTGCAAAAGATATCATGGGTTCTTTGATCATTACTTTTGATGAGGCCAAGGAGAGGCTTTTCAATTCTCCATGACCTAGAACAATCCATCTATAAGAGCAACTAAGAAGGCTCAAACTAATAATGCTACCCCTGCTTCAAGGTCTCAATCTTCCATAGACTCTCCACTCCTGTGGGTTCCATGACTTCTTTCGATCAGAATGGGTCATTAGTGACCCTTAAGTCCATCAAGAAAACCGAAACTCTTATACCCTAGGTCTTTAAATGTGCCCAGAATTCGTTTGGGGTTTTTAACAAGGTTTAGGAGGAACTTAAATGCAAACTGAAGTCAGGAGATAGCAACCTTCATTAGGCCCCATTTGGGGGCAAGACAGGTCCGGTTCACATATCACAAGCCAATAGAACTTGGCAAGCCACATTGAGCAGCTACCCAAGGCTCAAAATCATCATCTACTTAGCCGAAGCAATAGGTCATTAACAAGCAATTACCAGAGGACCATCGGCAACTCTTAATTCAGAAGAAGGCCTAGAAGCATGTGTCCATTTCTGGATGCAGTACGTTGTCACCTCAGCCATGTACCACAAAATCTAACAAGGCTGTGACAATACCTTCTACCCTTTGATTCAAAAAGAGGAATGAAGGTTCGGTAGGAGGCTTCTTACACTAACCCCACCATCTTCACCTCAGCATCCATCACATGCCGCTGAAGACCAAAAGAAAGTTGAGTGATTGGTCTTTAACAATTCAACCGATCTTGCTTGCTTCAAGGATTTGCTCCAACAAAAGAATGAGCAAAATAAAAAGAACAAGAGATTTGTTGTTGACATCCTTTTGCTTCCCACTTCCAATTCCATAGATTGGGAACGAGTTGCCGGCATTTTTAAACCAATGGTTGCCAGGTTCAAAGATCAAACCCTAGTAGCCAAATTGGCTAATCAAATAAAGAAAAAGCTTTAGCTCACTACAGGGACCAAACCCAAAAGTTGTCACAAGGTAAAATCACTCAAAAATGAGTGATTAAAGAAAATGATCCAGACTTGACCTCATCATACATGGTTGGAGAGGTTCAGCTTAGAGAATTACTTAAAGTATTACTCGGACTCAATCACAAGAGTTTAACTCCAATTCCCATTAAAGCAGCACTTCTAAAGGTCATGTTGAAATAGCAAAAGATAGTCTACGCCTAAGACATTAACATCCTCCTGCCCCCAACAGTATACCATGTTTATGGCTGAATGGAGTGGGACTAGCAAGGATGGGAATGCTGATGCTAGTGGAAGCAAAGATGTCAGCGAAGAAGATACTGGTGAAAATCAAAAAGACGACATTAGTGACGTTGTCAAGTAACAAGAAGCTAAAATCGACCACTTGATTGCCTAGTTGAAAATCTTGGTAGATAAGTTAGGTGGTTCAGCTGAAGCTCAAGTCAATCCCCTGTTTCCTACTAGAAAGGAACATGCAAAGATTAGGAGGAATGCAACTAAAATTGACCTGCGTATGGCCCAAATCAAATCCCTGATGGACAAGGTGATAGCTACAGGTTCCTCCGGCAATCAGTTGTCGATCTTGGGTCTTCACAAAGATCTTGAAAAATATGTAACCTTCAAGAAAGTTAAAGAAATACTAACAAAATCAAAAGTGGAGACCAGTATGAAAAAAAAGGGTATCACACCCAAGCATCCCCAGGAGTTCGATTTGGTTCCATTCCTACCAAATTATGAACTTCTGACTTTCCAGCCCTACCTTGGAAAAGGATAAGCATATTAGCATATTATGCATTTCAAATCACTTCTCGGAAGCTTACCAGAGTTGGATGCACTAAAGATAAGGCTATTCATTAGCACATTGAAAGGACTTGCCTTTGATTGGTACAAGTAGTTACTAGAACTCACTTTCACAACATAGCCTATTACAAAAGAGAAGTTCTTACTCCACTTTTAAGAGGAGGATCAAATAGTCACCTTTGCCATGCTCAGCGTACAAGGTAAGGTGACAATGAAACTGCATAATCCTTTATCAACAAATGGAGAGCATTATCCTACAGATGCTTAGAACAACCATCTCAAAGGTCATCATTCTTAGTCATAAAACTAAGTCTCTGGCCCAGTTGGTTGAGGTGGCCACTGATGCAGAGTAGACTTTCAAGGAGATCAGTTAAAAAAAGGCAAGTTCTGGAAAAGCAGAGCCGTCTTCATTTTTTACTCCAAAACTAAAGAAAAAACAAGAGGTCTTCAATGTACAAACCTCCAAACCCCCCTCAAAAGCCTTAAAATGTAAAAACTGATCAAACTAAGAAAGAAGAGTATGAAAGAGGAAGAAAACTAAATGTCCTTTTGATGGGGATATTGAAGTGATTTTTCGGTTATTAATGGATAACAACAAGATTAAACTTCCACCTAGGAAGGAATCTGAATAAGCAAGTCGGGTCAATGACTCAAATTACTATGCGTACCACTGGATGGTGTAACATCCACTCAAAGACTACTTCATTTAAAAAGAGAAGGTTAATGAGATTGGAAAAATGGAGTAATAACTTTTGATTGAAAATATGATCTTGTTCCGGTCAACATGATCTCCTTTGGCTAATTTGCACATTTAACGGTATCTACTCCACCAAAGCCAATGATTGAATTCCATGTCATCAATGTAGTACATGACAAACAAGGTTTGCTACTAGTCAAGACTTTTTTAAGGGAAGAAATGTGGGTCCACCCAGGTCTAGTGAATGATGAAGGCCAGAAGAAGGTGATAGCCAAACCCTCACCTATAGAAAGGAGGAAGGTTAAAAGGCAAATTAAGATCCTTGAAAGTGCTACCCAAAACCGCTTGGTCAAACAATAGAAACAGGCTAAAAAGAAGAGGGAAAACATGGTCAAAGCTTTAATTTCAAAAGAAACTCCCAAGCCGATTAGAGGTCATTTTATCTTAGTTAACTTCATCATTCCAATTCTAAAGGATTAGGAAGAACCACCAATATCCATTTGCAACAAGATCTCATGGGATAGCACACCTCCTAATTTAGATAATGAGGAGGATTAGTCAGACTATTCTAATTTTAAAGATGATCAGTAGATTGATAGTTACTTCGCTGATGAATACCCTTTTGATAAGGATGAGAGTTTTGAACACACTTTCGATCTTAAAATGAGTACTTTCAATATCAAGCACGGTCTCAATACACTGTCAATAGCTCTTTATGATATATACAGATCGAGCGTAAGTGGTTGGTCGAATGATCCTGAAATGGTACTCTTAACATCAAGCACGGTCTCAATACACTGTCAGTAGCTCTTATGATATACACAGATCGAGCACAAAGTGGTTGGTCAAATGATCCTCCTCCTTTTCCACTACCTGCAGAAGTTCATCCGGATCCCTTGCCATTGGTTGAATCTACTGAAGCGCGGCAACAACGAGCATTGTTTTCTTATTCACATGCAATAATCTTTGCGCCAGATGTTTCTCCTGAACCAACTGTTGAGCCAACTTCTTTGAAATTAGATTCTAAACTAAGCACTTAGGTTATTGTTCTAACTCAACTGATGAGCTTGAGTAGCAAGAAGAGCACAATGTTAGCAATCCTACTGTACCTTAAGAAGTCTTCTGAGTTTAGGATAGCTCCCCTGGTTCAAAAGAAGAGATGTCATTGGTTCTTGCTTTAGTAGTTATCAACAATTTTGCTGATGAACCTCAAAATCTCAAGCCACTCCTGACAATAAAAATCAAGAAACAAGCTTAGAAGAAGTTAGCTTTTTACTGAGCTGGAAGAAGTTAACACAATAAGAAGAGACATTTGTTTAAAAGTTGACTGAAACAGCATAGTCAACGACGGCATTCATTTCAATTGTAATGATAGAGTCAACTATGATAAGCTTTTTTCTTCTTCTTATGTAAACCTTTCAAGGAATAATTCAAATGTAAATGCAACTTCTTTAGATGTAAATGCTAATGCAAGTCCACCAGAGCCATTCACGTATGAAGTTGTTGAACACCTCAAGCACATATCTGTACGACTTCATATTTTTGATCTTTTGCAGATGTCGGAGAAGACTTGCAACTTCATACAATATCTACAGGCTTTGAATACAAACTATCAAACTCATGTGATGCAAGTTCATCAAATAGACAAGAACTATCTAAAAGCAAAGTCCAAGAAACCTCAAAAGCAGTGTATGGAATGTCTTTCCATTCACAATGCTTCTAAGACCACATTTCCTTCTTCAAAGATGATCTCCTCTTAGGCGACATGAAACACAGAAAGCCGCTCTATTTCACGGCCTACATCAAAGACATAACTGTTCAAAAGGTTCAAGTTAACCGAGGATCAGCTCTAAATCTCATCACAATCATAGCCCTTTGGGAACTCGGTATCCCGGTGAACAAGCTATCTACTACAAAAACTTCAATCCAAGGCTATGATGGGGAAGTCCAGGAACTGATTGGCAAGATTTAGATTCGGTTCCAATTGGGTGATCTAACTTCAGAAGCCACTTTGCACGTGACAAAGATGCATATTTGCTATAACATCCTCTTAGAAAAACAATGGCTTTATATTACTCCATAGTACCTTCTACTTTCCATCAATGCCTCAAATATATTAATGATGAGGTAAGGTGCATTGAGTCTTTGCAGATGAAAACTATTCAAAGGCAAAATGTAAGCCTCATAGTGTTTTGTGGGCAACATTTTGTTATGTATCTGGAGCATACCTCCTTGCATTTTGTAAAATGTAGAAACTTTCTTCTCACTCTTGTAAAGACATAGTCCTTGTTCATGTTGTTGGAAGTAGGTGGGTCTCATGAATAGATTTTCAAAACTTTTGACCCACTTGACACAGGGATCAACTATCCATAAGACTAAAAACCCAATCCAGGATGCATTACCCTCAATCTCATGACCATGTACAATAAATATTCTATCTAAAAGACAGAATCAAACAACACTAAACATCCATAATAATCTACGACACGCAAAAAGTAGATCATACCTTTGGAGATCTGTAGTGCTCTAATGGAGTAGTTGTGACTCTGCTTGATGATGAGAATTTTCAACACCTCTTAGCCTTCCACGCTATGACCCGAATTTGATTTCTTTTCTTAAGAAGATTGGTGGAATCTTCAGGAGAAATCTCAACTCAAAACTCCAAGGAATTAGAAGAGAGAAGGAGAGAGAAACTCGTGCAACTCTTGCACGAACAGGGTTTTGGGCGTGAGAGAGACTCTTATTGGACGTCAAGAGATTTTATATATTTTCAAATCTCTTCCTTGCTTAATTGAAATAGAAGTCTTACTTCCAAAGCAATTAGCAACTTTCTCTTTTCTAAAACCTTCTTTCTAGAGTTCAAGTCGGATTAGTATTTTCCAATAACTTGGGCTAGCATGGGGACCACTAGGGATTCCTTAGAAAGCTGGCTCCAACTAGAACACCGCGATCCCACATCTCATGTGCAATCCGGGCCCATAGTTAATTGCAAATAACACCACTATATAAATGCAATTGCACTCCAGTCTTAGGAATAAATTACAATAAAGACCCTAAACTTCCCAATTACCACAAGTAAGCCCCTTTATCAATATCCGTGGATCAATTGGAATAAATCTGTCTCTTCCAATATAAGTTCCACATCTTATTATCCTTGAGCCCCAATTAATCACAGTAATCATCAATACCATCCAATTAACTCTTAATTGAGATGGGTGCGTACTTACTAATAACAAATCCATTAATTGGCACAAGGGGATAATAGAGATAGATTCCATCTTGATCATTCAACGTTCCCACAGTTCTACTGCCACATACCCAAGACACCGAGGTGTTAACCTACAGTCGGCCTCACTCATTGGTGACTCAAAACAAATGAACAGATAGAAACTTGAGTTCATCAATGTCTCAGGATTGAGAGCTTATTGCTAGGGAATTATGAGAGCATACCTTATTATTGAGACAGAATTCCATAAGGTGCATCTCATGGTCCTTCAATACATCCAATGTACCAACACCGTGATCCAGAATCTTACATTCTGATGATCGAGACAAATCACACTATCTCATAGTGATCAAAGTGCTGCAACCTTATCAAATGAGATGCCCAATCTCATTACTGGTTGTGAAGTTATTTAAATATAAGATTTGTGACATATATCTCCCGTGTGTGGATCTCATCCATGCACATATATCACATCTAATATACTAATGGGACTCGGTTCAACTCATGAACCATTATGTCATATGTATTGGTCATGTGCATGAAGTAGTAAAATAACATTCATCTCATGAAAGTAAAGCATAATATTATTGATAAATCAAGAAATTAATCAATTTATTACATCAACTGATGGATTGAGTCCACAGAATCTAACACATGTTATGTCATGTAAATAATGTTTTTATATTTTAGTGTGTTCTCTGAATTATGTAATGATACTTACAGCTTCCGCATATAACTGTATTTTGCATGTGTGATTTTCCCTTGTGTGTGTGCACTTGGACTAGGTCTAGGTGTGTATACACAGGAGTACATGTGTCACTGATTAGGTTTAAACTTAATCCTTGATTTCTTGGGTTCGGGTCATGACACAAAAAGGTCTACTTCATCGATGCAGCCATGTATTAGGAGAGACCTGCAAAGTCTAAGCCAAACACAAATAGCTTTTCAATGGATGATAACCCTGTAGAACCCTTCACCATATCAGCAGAAAAGAAAAACTATCCAGGTTAGACAAAAGATATGATCCCGTCAAGAAGTTAGAGTCTACAAAGAAACCATCAATTAGATTTATGGATACCAAAGCTCTTTTGGTGATCAGGGTTAAATCTGAAATCAAACAGCCAAATCAACCTTTGGTCATATACACAAAACCATCAAGAACAAAACAAACAAGGATTGTTATTCATACAAGCAAGACATGTAGTTCGGCCATGTATATAATGCCTGCTCATAATGGCGAACCACCTGTTGTAAGACAACAAAGGCTCTCATACTCAATAAATGTGATATCCTAGGTTGGTAACTCAGATTCTGACCAAGAAAGCAATGATGTATCTCCTCCTATTAGGGGAATGTCAGCAATGATGCTTGATTCTCCTGTCACTTTCAGTTAAGTCATGCTAACATCACAGGTGAGTTGTCTTACAGATACATCAATAGATGGCTTTGTTTGGTTGAAAGATGTGATAATCCTCCACACTACTCAGCTTGAATTATCTATGCCACCAGGTAGGTTTCCAGCCAGCCCTTCGTAGCTTGACAATGGCAATGGAGTCTTAAACCTTTAATGAGATGTCTTGAATTATTTCATTTCTCGAAGTAGCACTCTATCGCCTGTGCTGAAGGTCTAGATGGGCGGGCTCAATGCATGTTATCTCTGTGGTCTGAGATTCAGATTTTGAGTTAGATTCTGAGGATGTTGAAAGGATGGACACCTCTATGTACTCTATTGCAAATTAGGATCCTCTGCTTTTTTCATGGCCCACTCATTCCCAAATTTATGATTTTGGAGCTTCTTGCTTCTTCGTACATCCATCCAAGCAATATAACCACTCGATAGTTTTCCATCGAGCGAAAGATGCTTCTATTTCATATCTTATCGACAAGATTACCAATGATGGGAGAATAAAGCTTGACATCTATAATCTTATGGTCTACAACATGATGAAGAACACGAGGTACAATCTCAAGAAGCCCACAGGCCTCGGATTAAGTACAAATGGGGTTCAGATTCTTTTTGATGTCTCCACTCAAGAAATGAAATAATTGGTAGAGGGAGCAACTCTCCTTTTATTTGAATCCAAAGTTTATTTGCCCATCATAGTTTTGTTGATTATGTAATTCTTAGGATTTAAAATGGGTTCTTTGAATCCACTTACTATTATTATCAAAGAATGCAAACTCATTGGACCTAATTACATTGACTAGAAAAGAAACTTGGTTATTGTGCTAATTGCTAAAGAATACAAATATGTGCTTACTAAGGTGTGCCTAGAGAAACCTGCTGATTGTTGTACCAATGAGCTGGCCATCTAGGCTTACAAAAAATGGATCAAGGCTAATGAGATGACGCGATGTTATATGTTGGCATCTATGTCAAATGTTTTGCAACATCAGTATCAGTCTTTGCCTATTGCCTATCACATCGTGTATAGTTTCAAGGAGATGTTTGGTGATAAGGATCGAGCTGCTAGGCAGGTTGTTATGAAAGAACTGTTTAACAGTAAGATAACTGAAGGTACCTCTGTGAGGGACCATGTTCTGAAAATGATGGAACACCTCAATGAATTAGAGGTCCTTTGAGCTAAAATTGATAGGGAAACCCAGATCGATATTATTCTGCGGTCCTTGACTAATTTCTTTGAGAATATCTGCCTAAATTACAATATGAACAAGCTTAACTTTTCTCTAGCTGAATTACTCAATAAACTAGCTGCTGAGGGCCTTCTAAAAAAGCCCGCTAGTGTTCATGTTCTTACAAAAGGTTTTGTTTCTAAGTCGAATGACAAGAAGAAACAGAAAAAGGGTTAAAATCATAATGCAGTACCTCAAGGAGGAATAAAAAAGCCTAAGGGCAAGTGTTTTCATTGCAAGCAAACAGGGCACTAGAGAAAGTAATATTCAACTTTTCTCAACAAAGTTAACAATAAACATAAATTTCATTTACTAGTTATTGAATCATGTTTGATGGTTATAGCTACTAGTATCTGGTGTGTAGATATAGGAGCTACTAATCATGTTTGCAATTCTTTGCAGAGGTTCTAATAAACCAAGCAATTAAGTGATGAAGAGATTTATCTGCTTATGGGTGATGCTACAAGAATGGCAGCAGTTGCAGTAGGAGATTTTTATCTAAATTTTAGTAAATATAGGACTTTAATTTTAAAAGATTATCTTTATGTTCCTTTCATTAGGAGGAACTTAATTTCTGTTTTCAAGTTGGGTAAAGACAGATATTCCATTTATTTTAATAAATTTGTGGTTATTAAGTACAATAAGCGTTTTATCTTTGTTGGTGCATTGGTGGATGATCTTTATATAATTGATCCTATCTCTCCTAAACCGCAAATGATTAAATCAAATAACACAATTACCCTACCATGTAAGGGAAAGCAACCTTCATAATTGAACCAAACACATATTAAGCATTGATGCCTAGGCCATATTAATCTAAATCGGATTTCAAGACTGGTTGCAAATAGACCATTAGATTCATTAGAAGCGGAGGCACTTACAATCTATGAATCTTGTTTAGAGGGGAAAATAACCAAGCGCCTTTTTTTGGCGAAAGGTTATAAGGTCAAAGAACCATTAGAATTTGTTTACTTTGACTTATGTGGACCCATGAATGCCCAGGCAAGAGGTGGCTTTGAGTATTTCATCACTTTTATTGATGACTACTCAAGGTATGGGTACATTTACTTAATCTGTCATAAGTCCGAATGCTTTGAGAAATGTAAGGAGTATAGGGTGGAAACAGAAAAACGTCAAAGAGTATCGGGACACTATGATCTAATCGTAGTGGTAAGTACCTCTTTAAAGAATTTAGAGAATACTTAACACAAAAGGGGATTACATCCCAATTGTTTGCACCAGGCACACCTCAATAAAATGGTGTAGCAGAAAAAAAGAATAAGATTCTCATAGATATGGTGAGGTCAATAATGAGTTATTCAGATTTGCCTAATTTGTTCTGGGGGCATGTTCTTGAAATGGCAGCATACATTCTAAACTTAGTTCCATCTAAGTCAATACTTACTACACCCACAAAACAATGGACAGGGTACAAATCCAATTTAAAGCATGTTTGAATTTGGGATAGCTCAGCACACATGCTGAAAGGGAACACAGATAAGTTGAAACTAAGAACGGAAGTTTACATTTTCATTGGATGTCCCAGAGGAACAAAAGGTGGGTTGTTTTATAATCCTAAATATCAAAAGGTCATTATTAGCACCAATGCTCGATTGTTAGAAAAGGACAATGTAATGAACCACAAACCCAAAAGTAGAATTGTTCTAGAGGAATTGAGAAAAGAGAGACCTACTTAAGCTTTTCCATTGCCAGTAACATAGGAAGGGACACCACAAGATGGAGAATTCGGCGTTCCATTACCTTACCGTAGTAGGAGCATTGTCGAATCTCAAACTAATGATACTCTAGATGATCCCACCAACATGCTGGGTGATGAGCCGGATTAGCATGTAGATGATTATACACCAGGATTAATTTTAGCACAGTGTGACACTACTTATACATAGACACAGGATGTGCCCTGTCGTAGTAGGAGGGTTGTTCGTCAACCTGAGTAATATATGATCTTAGGAGAGTCATTTGACAGAGTCTCTGATGAGCTAGATACCGAGCCCTATAACTATAATAAAGCACTTCAAGATAAAGATGAAGAACTATAGCAAAAAGCTATGAAATCAGAAATGGAGTCTTTGTATTTTAATCAAGTTTGAAATTTTGTAAAACTACTAGAGGGGATAAATCCTATTGGTTGTAAATAGGTCTACAAGCAGAAAAGAGAGGTGGATGAAAGGTTGAAACCTTTAAAGATAAGCTTGCTGCAAAAGGGTTTACTCAGAAAGAAGGAATCGATTATGAGGAGACCTTCTTGCTAGTAACCATACTGAAATCCATCCGAATTCTTTTATCCATTGCAGTTCATTTCGATTATGAAATTTGGCAAATGGATGTCAAGACAACTTTCCTTAATAGAAATCTTAACGAGTGCATCTATATGGTACAACCAGATGGATTTGTAAATGAAGGCCATGAGCACATATTTTGCAAGCTTAAGAGGTCCATTTATGGACTTAAACAAAAGTCTAGATTTTGGAACATTCATTTTGATCAAGCCATGAAATCTTATGGTTTCAAGATCTAGACACTTGCTTAAGTTCATATATGTACCACTTAAGTTTGCACATGTGCTCACGGCCTTCATCTACGAATCCATCAGGTTGCACCATGTAGATGCACTCATCAAGATTTCCATTAAGGAAAGCTGTCTTCACATCAATTTGCCAAATTTAGTAATCAAAATGAGCCACTATGGATAAAGAATTAGGATGGATTTTAGCATGTCTACCGGCGAGAAAATCTCCTTATAATCAAGCCATTAAATCTTATGGTTTTGAGCAGAACCCTGATGAATCCTGTATGTATAAGAGGTATAACGGCAGTGTGGTGGTTTCCTTAATTCTTTATGTAAATGACATCCTACTCATTGAAAAAGATGTCGCGGTATTATCTTTAGTTAAAGTATGTTTAAGTAGTCGGTTTGATGTGAAGGACTTAGGAGAAGCCGATCACATTCTAAAGATCAAGCTCTTGCAAGATCGGAAACAAAGAATGTTGGGCTTTTTTCAAGCGGTTTATATTAATGTGATTCTTGCCCTATTTAACATGTAAGATTTTAAGAAAGGATTTCTTCCTTTCAAGCATTGTGTTACTTTATTTAAGGATCAGTGTCCTAAGAGACCTGATGAGATAGAAAAGATGAAGGAAGTACTTTATGCTTTGGCTATGGGAAGCTTCATGTATACAATGCTATGCATTAGACCTGATATTTATTTTGTCAAAGATATGGTTAGCAAATACCAGTCTAATCTATACAGAGAACATTAGACTGCAATAAAGTATATGCTTAAGCGCTTTAAGAGTTCTATAAATTATATGCTGACTTACTAGGGCAAGAGTTTAATATCCATTGGGTACACAGACTTAGACTTCCAGTCAGATAATGATGTCAGAAAGTCAACTTCAGGATTTACATTTACCTTGGGAGGTGGAGCTATAAGTTGGAGGAGTACCATGCAATCATATACTGCTGACTCTTCCATGGCAGCCGAATATGTAACACCTTCTGAAGTAGCAAAGGAGGCAGTTTGGCTTAAAAACTTCTTGATGGATCTAGAAGTGGTACCTTCACTAAAATTACCTATAATACTTTATTGTGATAATATCGGTGCAGTTACTAATGTAAAGGAACCTAAGATGCATAAGAAAGATAAGCACATCTAGCGTAAATATCATCTCATACGAGAAATTATATAGAGGGGTGATATAATTGAGACCAAGATTGCATCGATGGACAACCTGGCGGATCCTTTTACAACAAACTTACCAGCAAAGAGCTTTGGTGGTCATGTGGAGGGAATGTGGTTGAAATCCATGTAAGCATGATTTTGAGTCTAATTGGGAGATTGTTGGAAATTCATACTAAAAGCATATTTTTATGTATTTTTGTCTTTAACTGATTTATTTATTAGTAAAGTTTGTTTTTTCATCTTAACACGAATTTGTATGGGCAAATGGTTGCATTTATTTATTATGTATATGTATGTCTTAATTGGAGAATATTATTTAAGTGATCTTTAACGATGGCTAGATGACAAAATGGTCCATATATTCCCATACATCCCATTCCTAACCAAAATTCAAGGTTTGATGATAAGTAAATGGGTACAAGTCAGGCTTGATCTCAACATCTCTTTCAAGTCCCACCCCTAAGTAGACATTCTATAATGAGCTTGTGACATGTCCCTGGGGTTGTCAACAGGCTGAGTGAGTTAAATCCTAAATTTTAAACCCATCGTGTCAGGCCCATTAACCTGAGTTCTTCTCAAACACAGCTTATTAACAGCCCACGGCATACCATGTCTTAAGCAAGGGTACAAACTCAATCACTATAATAAACAGCCTCTTATCTCACTAGCCTCTTATCTCACTAGGAAAAGTTGCTAGTTCTTACTTGCCTATCCAAGGTTCTAACTTGGCCAGACACCTTTTCATCGTAAAAGGGCCTTGTGCTATCTCGCCCGAGTCTATTTGCTCCCCTTGCTCTAGGCACTTCCTACCACTTTAAGGTCTACTTCCCTCACTTGATAGTGGGCCCAAGCCCCCTATCATTGGGATAAACTAATAATTAATAATAAGAAGAAGATTTTACCAAAAAAAAAACCCCTTTAAACCTCTATAAATAAAAAAGGACCTAAAATATATGTAACCACCACAAGGGTCCCATGGGCCCCCCCCCCCCTTTTTTTTTTTTTTTTGCTGATCGGCGATATCTCCTCTTACTTCCATATATGAGCTTTTTCTTTCTCATCCTCTTTCCTCCTCCTCCTTTTTTCATGATATGGTGACTTCATTGTCTTGAACTTGAATGCAATTGGGAACTAATTACCAAAACAGCCCGGTATCATATATACCCATTTAAATAGATCATCTTCCACATCCCTTTTTCTTTCTTTCATTTGCTTTTTTCTCTTTTCAATCTTAAGTCCCTCTCAGTCATTTCATCAAACACCCTACAAGCATGTCCTAAGCTGTCACACTTTCCATACATGTCGTCCAAGTGCTCTATAAATAGACGTCCCTCTTAGTCATTTCCTCAAACACCTTACCAAAATTTAACTCAAAATATAAAATCACGTGCTTGTTCAACAGCGATATCCCTGCTCACCTACTCTTTTTTTTTTCTTCTTCTTCACTGTTAAGAGGGATATCACCGCTCATGTCAGATTCAAGACAAAATCACGTGCTTGGCCAGTAATGATATCCCTACTCACCTGCTCAATTTTTTCTTCTTTACAGTTAAGTGGGATATCGCCACTCATGTCAGATTCTAAAAAATAAAAAACTTTGTTCTTAGATGGTGGTCACTCAGGTGATAGTGGTTGAATGGTGATGATGGGTGAATTTGAATATGGTGGTGAAAGAAAAACGTTAGAGGTTGGGGTTGGTTTAAATGTTGTGAACTGGAATGGTGAAAATGGGATACAAAAGAAATGAGATGAGATGATGATAGGTTAGAGCACTTAGGAAATGCCTGTAAAGTATTTGACAAAATGACTGAAAGGGATATTTGTTTATAGAGCACTTGGACGACATATATGGAAAGTGTGACAGCTTGGGACATGCTTGTAAGCTGTTTGATGAAATGACTGAGAGGGACTTAAGATTAAAAAGAGAAAAAAGAAAATGAAAGAAAGAAAAAGGAATGTGGAAGATGATGTATTTAAATGGTTATATATGATACCGAGGTACTTCGGTAATAAGCTCCCACTTGCACCCAAGTCCAGGGCAATAAAGCTATTATATCATGAAGAAAAAAGAGAAGGAAGGAGGAAAAAGGAAGAAGAAGCTCGTATTTGCGAGTGAAAGGGGGATATTGCTGCTCAACAAAACAACAATAAAACAAAAAAACACCAAAAAAGGCCCACGGACCCCTACAGTGGTTACATATATTTTAGGTCATTTTTTATCTATAGGGAATTTAAAGGGATTTTTTTGATAAAATCATCTAATAATAAACTCAATCACGGTAAGCCGAACAAGAGGTAGTATAGGCCAGATCCAGATATCTTGCTCATTATTTTGCAACGTTAAATCCATGTTTGATGGTGATATGAAACCAAAGAACCTTGTCCCACAAAGATGGGACAAATCAAACCCAAGCTAACCTTTATTTCTCTCTGACAGACCAAACAAGCCCTTGGCCCCAATTTGGATCTTTATGACTATAATTGGTCGTTGTAGAGAAAAACATCACCTACAAATTGACCGTTGCAACGAAAAAATGTACACTCGTGTCAAATAAGGAGTCTAAATGCAAACAATGGGCAAGAACTGTACATTTGGGTCACTTGTACAGCCAATTGGATGCATGAACTGACTTCCATTGAAAGAAGATTTATCACCTAGTTCGGAGAAGAGGATTCATGAAAACCTATCTACATAAACATAAGGATTCTATAATTCCAATTTCAGTTTATGGGCACGAACAATCGGAACCTGGGCTGTAAGTCCAAATCCGAGTGTTATATGACACGCATCCTCCAAGTGAAAAGCATATGAATGAAAATCCAAGCTGCTCAAAACAAATGTCAACTCTATTCATATGATGTCCTCATTTTACTCCAAAACGAGCATTCCCACATAAGATTGTCCATATTATTGTTAATTTAATTAACACTTTCTCATGGAAAAAAGAATTTTGGGTACAAGGTGCGTTAGATGATATACAGCTTTTAATATGAATTAAAAAAAAAGGGAAAAAGATGAAGAAGCTCTCAATGAAAATCCTTGTCATCGGGCTATCAAGTTGGGAATCTTGCCAAAATAGTAAAGGTTCCAATCCAACCCGTCCATTTATCCGTTGAATGGATGAGGACCTGGCCCATTGGCTAGATTCCAAGATCATATCGACTCCAGACAAGCCAATCTTATGGAACATAGCTTTGTCGATGAAGCTCGAGAGTAATATCATGGTAGTTACTTCGCTGTCCCTGGTTGTAGAAGGGAATGCTGATTATTTTGTTCAGAACTAAAACAACCAACAAATGCCGCACATATTCTACGAAGGATCAGAGAGCATTTCATTAGCCTAAGCTTAGGATTATCAGGGCCAAGGAAACAGAATAATTGGCTCCGCTCTCTAACAAATGTGGGGCCCATCATATAACCATACTCAAATCCCAACTCATAGATGGTTAATGAAAAAAAAAAAAAAAAAAGGGAATCGAGTAGTTAAAAAATCATTTATTGGATAGCTACAGTGTTACTATGGGAAATTTTAAGAAACCCTCGAACGCCATCAATCAAATAATGCATCTCGCTTGGGCTATTGAGAGCAGCTGTCTACTTTGACCTCAAACATCAACTCGTGTTTAATAACATTAGCCTTACTATTGTACACAAGGTGACAGTGAAGAACACTAACAAGCATGAAGGTTCATACGCTTGAAAGTAACCAAAAAGGTTTCCAAATGGACCTAAACAACCATTATTACACGTTCAGAAGAGTGTGTTTCCATTTTATGACATCAGTATTATATAATGGGGAGTGGGGTAAAATTAAGTAGTTGATATCGACAACAAACATGCCTAAGAAATGTGACATTCATCCTCCAATGGCATTCCACAGTGCATGCTCACAGATGTTTCCATCCCCAGAACAGACCCTGAAATTGTAAGTATCAACCTGTAAGTGAACCCTCAAAACCATGAACACATGCACAGACAACCAAAACAACAAAACCATACTGGAAGACCAGTCTAATCAACGTAGGTTGTGTAATAACAGTAAATGAGGCTCGCATAGAAGGTATGTTTACACAAAAGCATTCCACAACAAAGATAAGAAGCAACTTTTTGACACAGGATTATAAAGAGAGAGAGAGAGAGAGAGAGAGAGATTGGAACTTCAAAACAGTTCCAAAGCACAAGTCATATGCGATTCAAAGCGAAACACATATCTTGGGCATGCCCAGATACTGGAGAACTAGTAATGAAACATGACCTGCATGAGGTAAAATGAGACTTCCACTTCTTGGAAAGTAAATATACACTCTTCTGCAAACAGATAAGAAGCCATTTTTAACATAAAAGAATGATAAAAAATAGAAATTCAGAGTAGCCAATGCATAAATAGTACACCAGAGTAGGTTAACAGGAGAGAAGCGATGTCTAGCAAGTCATCATTTTTCCACAGCTCTATAGCATTTATGTGATCACAACAAAGTACTTGATCTGATACCTAGGATGGTTTAAAGTCCTACATGGTTTAAAATCGTGATCGCAGATTCACAGTTGCCATCACGGTCAGCCCTAAAAACCATTTTGAATGCAGCATCACATTGCGTCTTGGTCCATCGCAGTGCGATTTTTTTTTTTACCAAAAAATAAAATGAAAAATTTATTAAAAAATCTGGGATATTATAAAATTTAAGAAAATAATGGTTTTTTTTTCCATTATGATGCAAGCCCTAGGGTTAGGTTTTGTGTGAAAGTGCTGAAGCAAAATAAAGGTGCTAAAGCACGCATCCACAAACACTTCAACAAATCTCTATAGAGTCCCATAAACAAGAACACACCTCAATGGGAGAACCCAAATCAATTAATTATCAAACTATTTGAGAACTTCCTCTCTACAACATCATATAAATAGGAAAGCATTAACTTAGGGCCTAAGAAACCTAATTAAACTAGGAAACTAAATAAATTAGAAAGTTAATCCTAATTACGATTCTTTAAATAAAATTAAAAATTAACGACATACAATTAGTGAAAAATAAAATCAAAATCTATTTGCGCTCTACACACATGGCCTAAGGTCGATCTATGACATTCTTCCAGCTTTGACAGAACTTGACCTCGAGTTGGTAGATGTCCTCCTAGGTCGAAGTTCAATTGGGCTAACTTTCGATCTGTTAGCTAAGCTTGAGCTTGTGCACACACCTTACAAACTCTATGCAATCTTTTCCTCCAACTTGAAATAGGCATGACACATCTTTTGGTTTGAAAGCCAAATTGCGTGTGGATAAGCAATTGAACCATTTGATACATCATGTGTGGAATTCAGACCATCAGATTACAATCTCTATCTATCTTTTGTTCATCTCCAAAGATGAAGTCAATATGAGGGACTTCCATTGATAGTTATTCTTAGGAAAGCATTGGAACAAGTGATTTATTCTCCAGTTGAATGGTTGGACCTCCATTTGACCTTTCTTCCAAATTGATTTTTGTAGTCCAGTTTTTAGCAGATCAATCTTCTTCTAAATCTTCATGTGCACTTAGATTGACTATAAAGTTAGAAGACATAGTGGGATCCCTTGAAACATTTAAATTAAGATTGGACACATCTAAAAAGAAAAAGTCTGTTGCATTAATTTCATCACAAACTCCTTCGAAATCTAATGATGAGAGATGATGATGATGATGTAGAATTACATGCTAAAAGATTTTTGAAAACAATTTAAGAAAAAAGGGTAAAAGTAGCAAAAATGAAAGGGCCTTTGAGAAACCCAAAGACAAAGTAAAATCAAGCTTCTCTACGAGCAAGTCAAAGGAGATTCAATGCTACAAGTGTCAAGGATATGATCATATAGGAACTGATTGTGCTACAAAAGTTGAATACAAAATGGAAAGTTAAGTTGCTACTTAAGATTACTCATCTAAATCAGAGAAAGTCACAAGATGATGAAAAAGAAGGATACTCTGTGTTGATGGCCACTACCTCAGCCAACTTCTCCAAGGCAATGGAACAAAGACTTAAATCTGATGATGTAGCCTCAAGAAGTGAGTTTGAACCTGAAGATTCAGGTGATGAAGAAAACAATGAAAATTCACAAGATGCCTATGGCTTACTCTATGAGGAGAGTTGTAAGTTAATTGAGAAAATGAGTCAACAACAGGCTAAGAACACTAGGTTGAAAAACACACTTGATATGGTTAAAAAGGAAAAGATTCTTTAGCACATGATCTTAAAAAGCTAAAATTAGAACTAAAAATTACTAATGAAGACTTAATCAAGCTTACGGGAACGGAAAATGAACTAATCCAGTTAAAATCAGAAAACTCTTCCCTAGACAATCAAGTTAGTCAACTTAGAACCTCTAAAAAGAAAATTGAGCTAAATTTTACCCACAAAGAAGAAAAATTAGTCAAATTACTTAAACTGGGTAAAGTTCATGGAGATAGCGCTAACCTTGGATATAATATGTATAATTCTCATGGCCCAAGCACTCAATAGTATTTGTAGAAGGCAAGTCCTCAACATCTGGTGTCTAAACCTCAAAGTTGTTATAAGATGTATTATTATAGGTGAACGTCCACATTGGGACCCACATGAGATGATGAGGTCACTTAGGGTTAGAATCATACTATATTAGGTTGCTTAGGGAGAAAGTAGTCTTACTCTATAAATAAGACTCTCCTCCCCCCTTATTATGTACACACATCTCTCTCAATAAAAATATCTCTTCCTCTCTCTATTCTTCTCTACCTCTCATTGTCTTCCTTATTTTCTAACACGTTACCAGCATGCTCCATTTCCCTCCCCCCTTTCATCCTTGACATATGTCCAAAAAGGGGACACAAGAGCCACCTCCTCTCTTCCTTTCCTGCGTCTAGTCTTTGTTTTTCTTTTTTATATTATTCTATAGACCCAAAAAAAAAAAAAAAAACACAATACAAAAGAAAGGAAGCAGAGGAGATCGGCTCTACCTCAGCCGCTGCCGCCCCACACGACAATGACATGGACATTTTTGTACCTGTACCCCGCCTCGACACCCGTGCAAATTGGATCAGCTCAAGCTGATATGATCGCAACAGGCGCCGCTGGCGCCCGACAATGCCACAGGGACAGCTGACACCATTCCCTGTATCCTTGGGACGCTTGCCTCTCACTTTTTTATATGTTGCAGGTTGGGCAAGCGGACCCAACCCAACACGATCTTCTTCAGCCCCGATCCTAATGTAGGGGCACTGAGGCAGAGATCTACGGCTGATGCAGGCAGATTGTGGATCATTGTAAAAATTTCAAATCGCTATATCTTCGCCATCTGAAGTCCGATCGACAATCCATTTGCGCCTACAAAAAGCTCACAAGCAAATCTACACATTGGCACCAAAAGGAGGACGTTTCAACGGTTAAGTAATTTTCTCCTTATTTTACTATCTTTTATTAGTTTAATAGTTATATACATGCTTTTATCTTTATAATTTTGAGATCTGCAGGTATTTATAATCTTAATTTGAGTGGTAAATGATTTCTTATCTCTTATCGAAGAGAGATCTTGATAAAATTTCAACTTGTGGATCATAAATAGAACTAGAAGCTCTATATATATAATCGAAACCCGAAGACCCATACAACATTTAGAATTAGAAGTTCTATATGGAATCAATAACTCGGACTTGAAGTTCCGTACATTAATTTATCATAAGAACCAGGAGTTATTTCTAATCCGAACCAAAAGATCCGCAGGTTAGTATAATCTGAAACCAGAAGTTCTCAAATTCACAATATGAACCCGGAGATTCATATTCCTAATCAAACCTTAAGTTTTGACAGAACCAAAAGTTATGATTCATGCCTGAAGCATTAAAAGTTCTAATCCATGCCTAAGGCATTAGAAGTTTTGATTCATGCCTGAAGCATTGATAGAATCAAAAGTTCTGATCCTTAAGTTGAGAACCTGACGTTCTAACTTCAATTGATCAATTCATCATCGCATTTATTCTTGATCATCTTCAATTAGCTATTAAGAACCTGAAGTTCTAATTTTTATTTCTATTTCTCTACACACTTTTAATTCTAGATATATATATATATTACATTGCACTGTATGCTTGACAAGTATACTTCGATATAGTTATGACTATATGATTATATAAAACTTTAGTTTTGATTAATTTATTGTTAGAAGCAATAATTACATATAATTGAACTAGAAGTTTTATATCAAAGTTATTGTTAGAAGCAATAATTACATATAATTGAACTGGAAGTTTTATATCAAATATATAATCTGGACTCGAAGTTCCTTCAATTATGGACTGGCAATCTAAGTTTTTTTTAATGTTTAAATGAACCTATAGATTCATATTCATAATTCAAACCTAAAGCGTTGAATTTTTTTTTCAAGATCCAAAGTAGTATAGATCGATAAGAAGGCCATGAAATCAAACCTGAAATTTTAATAAAACTAGCAACTCTAAGAACCTGCAGTTCTATCTCAAGCCTGAAGTCTTGACAAGCTAAAAGTTCTGATTCCTCAGTTAAGAACCTAAAATTCTATCTCAAGCCTGAAATCTTGACAGAACTAGAAGTTCTGATTCCTCAGTTAAGAACTCGAAATTCTAATTTTTTAATTGGCCGATTCTTCATTATTATTATTATTATTATTATTATTATTTTATCATTTGGATATTGAGAATCCGAAGTTCTATTTTATAATTGTTATTTTTAAATCGTTCTCTACATGCTCGAAAAGGCTTAGTGATGCCATCAAAGAGGAAAATAAGATGTACCCAAAGGATACGACATAAACCCTCATTTTTTACGTTATTATATTCATACCACTCAATACTTAAAATAAATACCACATTAATCAAACAGAATCCCTCCAGAAGAGGTAGATATAGTAGGTCCTCCAGTAGAGATGCAAATAACCACCACACAAGAGGTGAAGAAGGCATTTTGTTCGGAAATTGGGCGAACCACCAAGCATGGTCTAGAAAATCTACAACTACTTTTATGAGTTTAAATATTGAGTTCAATATTTAGATATTTCGTTGGACGATAGGACTTATTCTTTTATCTCCGGTATATTATGTTTACACATTATATCTGCTTTGAATGCTGAATTATTTAGCTGTTCTTAATTTTATTTTTGTTATGCGACTAAATAGTTATGTGAGTTTATTATTTCTTGCGATATAGATTATGAAATGCATGAAACTGGGGATAATATCTATTTGGCAGACAGTACAACAAAGCTCACTATATTGAAAAACTAGAAGTTTTTCTCAGAGTTAATGTTTGATTCACGCAAGGCATCAATTATAACCGGACCTGTACAAATATGAATACTCTAGAAGAGTTAACATAATGTTACCAAATAGTACCTACATATGCATTAAGGTTGCATTATTTTTTTTTAGCAGTTCCCGAAGAAACTTGCTTAGATTCAAATACATCAGGATGATTGGGTACTACATATAAACACTATCAGTGAAGGTCACACAGAATATTTGTACATCATTTCTAGTATTGACAACCAGAAGCTGATACTAGAAAAGCTAAGTGCATTCTCCTTATACCTCAGAGCTATATTACAGGACAATCTCCAAAAATTGAATCACATTCGATTATGAGCAAAACGACAAAGTCAAGCCAGAAGCTTAAATTAAGCCCGAGACTTAGTAACCCTAAGGCTTTAATGCTTTGGCATGATAAGTTAGGTCACCCTAGGGGTACTATGTTAAGGCAAATTACTGATAATTCTGTTAAGCACTCCTTAGAATACCATCTATTGAGCATCCTTTCTGTAAAGGATATAGTGTGACATTTGTGAACCCAAAAAATCCCTTTAGTGGACCTATTTAGGTATTTTATACGTTTGATTAACACCTACATCCGTTAATTGGATGTTTGCTTATTTTTTTTAGCTTATGCCCACCTATTATCACCAATTATTTAGGATACACTTCACTGAGCATCCTATTATATCTATAAGCCCTAATATCATAGGTTCGTTACCTATATGAAGCCAAAACGTAGATTAAGAATCAATGTTGGTTATAATTCACCCCCAATTATTAAATATCTAGAACCAATGACTGGAGATATATTAACTATTCATTTTGTTGATTATCATCTTGATGAGACAATCTTCCCGCCGTTAGGGGGAGATAAAAGAGTTCTTGAAGAACGGCAAGAATTAATGTGGAATGTTTCCACTCTATCTAATTTAGATTGATATACTTCACAATGCAAGAATTAAGTACAGAGAATTGTGCACTTAATTATAAATGAATTCCCTGATGCTTTTAATGATGCAGCAAAAGTAACTAGGTCACATATACCGGCTATAAACACACAAGCACGAATTAATATCCCTATAGGACAAAATTCCAAACATGGTAGCAAATGAATCTGTTACATGTCAGAAGCGTGGCAAACCTATAGGTTCCAAGGACTTAACTCCCCGGAAGAGGAGAAATGAGCAATTAAGTCCCAATTTTACTCCCGAAGAGGTTATGTCAAAGTGTACACTCTTGATGAAGTACATCATTTCACTTAATAAGAGGTTATGAAAAATCCACTCTCTAAAATTCCTGAAGAAATTAATGTCTCAAAAAAGACACGAGTCCCAGAAGAAACTCTAGAAGCCCCTAAAGAGGCAATGGATACCCAATAATAAAGAGATCTCTATACTTTATAATTAGTCAAAAGAGAGATAGGATAGAAAGAAAATTATCATCAATGATGCATTTGTATATGCAATAGCTACACAAATATCTAAGAAAAATGAAAATGATGATTAGGACACAGAACCACCTACTATGCATAAATGTCGACAAAGAAAAGATTAGCCAAAAATGGAAAAGTTCCATTAAAGAAGAATTAAGAGTCTCTCAATAGACGTGGTACATTTGGACCTATAGTACAAACTCCAAAAATTGTTAACCCTATAGGTTACAAATGGGTGTTTGTAAATGAATGAAATTATTAGATACAAGGCAAGACTTGTAATACAAGGTTTCCTGCAGAAACCTCAGATTAAAAACATTCACAGATATATATATGAAAATCCAAGAAAGATTTAATTTGCTTAAACCAAAGTCAGAGAGTACGTACTCAATACAAGTGAGACATTCATTGCACGGCCCGAAGCATTCCAGAAGAATATGGTACAATCATCTTAATGAATGTTTATCTAAAAAAGGGTATGAAAACAACCCCATTTGCCAATATATCTTTATAATATCCTTATAAGGAAGTTTATATAGATGACATAAATTAAATCGGGACTCCAGAAGAGCTCAAAAAAACTATTGACCATTTATAAGAGAATTTTATCTCAACCGGCAGTTCGAGAGCAGTTCCAATGAGATTTTTCATTCTTGCCATATATATAGTTTTGCACCAAGGTTTTGGATTGATATCAAACAAATGCTATGATATTTATGTATGTTTTATTATTATAGTTGTAAATATTATAACTTTGTAGGATATACAGATTCAGGATATCTCTTTGATTCTCATAAGAGTCAATCACAAACAGATTATATGTTTCTTAGTGATAATACCGCCATTTCTTAGCGTTCTATTAAATAAATTTTGGTCCCTACTTTTTCTAACCAATGCTAAGATTTTAGCCTTCTATGAAACCAATGAAAAATGTGTCGCTAAAATCTTTAACTCAGCATATATCTAGTTCTTGTCAATTGCCTCTTAGTACAAGTACCCCGAGCATTATCTGCAAAGACAATGAGGCATGTATTCAACAGATTAAAGAATGATACATTCAAGATGACAAGATGAAGCACATTATACTAAAGTTCTTCTTCACTCATAAGCTTCAGAAGAATAACAAGATTGAAGTCTAGCAAGTTCGTTCAAACAACAACCTGGCTGATCAGTTTACGAAATCTTTACCAAAATCAGTATTCTAGCAGCTTGTATACGAGATTCACATGCCTAACTATGTAAAAGGTTGTTATCATTAGAGGGAGTAGTTAATCAAAGGGAGGCATCCCGAAATATGCTACCCAGTACATCTGTACACTACTCTTTTTCCTTTTCTAGGTTTTATCCCACTGGGTTTTCCTAGTTAAGGTTTTAACGAGACAGCATTATGCACGTTCAACACCAAGTCAATGATCTTATCGAGCGTTGTATTCTTTTTCCTTTGCTTTGGTTTTTATCCCACTGGATTTTTCCTTTACAAGGTTTTAATGAGGCAACTGTCATTGAATGGTGGTCATCCAAGAGGGAATATTATAAGATGTATAGGTGGATGCCCACATTGGGACCCACATGAGATGATGAGATCACTTAGAATCATACTATATTAGGTTGCTTAGGGAGAAAGTAGTCTTACTCTATAAATAAGACTCTCCTCCCTCCTTATTATGTACACACATCTTTCTCAATAAAAATCTCTCTTCCTCTCTCTATTCTTCTCTACCTCTCATTGTCTTCCTTATTTTCTAACAAAAGTCAAATATTACGTCATTTTTTTTGGAACAAGAGGACATTTAAAATTTGAGTGTAAACTAGGTAGAAACCTAAAACCCACACCCTTCAACAAGCTTGATAAAGGAAAATCAATTTTAAATGAAGGGAAGACATATATAACCAAGGAAGACTCTAAAAGGCACAAACAAATTAAATCATTTAAAGGGTCTCCTAAGAAGAAGAAAAACATACCCTACCAACCTCCCTTGATTAAAAGAATGAATGAATGCATTGAAAAAGAAAATGGAAAAATTAAATAGTCAATTCAAAAACCTAAAGAGGGAGAAAATATGAAAATAAATAAGGTAAAGTGAAATCCATCAATCAATCTAAAAAGACACGGTCTCACCAACCAACGCTAAAACAAGTGAAACCTTGAAGTGTTGGTGGATCTCTATGCCAAACAACCTAGTTCACCCCTTTCAAGGCCCTAGGTGGCTACCCAAGTCACATGTCTAGTTAGACCTTGAGGCCCTAAGAACATGTTGGACCATCCACATTGATTTTATGGTAATATCATTTTGGATGAGATTATGTGATATAAAAGTGTTTTGCATCCATGCTTATTTAGTTACATAACTTAAAATGCAAATTAATCATGTTAATGTGCAACATGTGCTTAAAATGGTTTCGTTGGGAATAAACACTCATGTCACTATGTGTATGTAACTCATTGTAAAATCATTTTTTGTCATATTCAATTAATTACATGATGAACTTCTCAGTAAAATCTTGAAATTGATCAATTCAACATGGTAAATTTGTGCTGAACTATTAACATCTATTTAAAGTTGATGATGTGCTCCTTAGTAATACTATTTTGTTAATCAATTGATTTTCAATGGAGCTTATAGTTCCATCTTGTGGCGCACAAAATCAATTGATTGTTGGATTGTGTGTAAGAGTGGGAGTTCTATATCTTTTCATGATTTTTTTGTGTTTTCTTTTCTTTTCTTTTTCTTTTTGTTTTGTGATGCAGGCCCTACGGCTAGGGCTTGCATGGAAGTGCCAAAGCACATGTCCAAGAACACCTCGAATCGTCAAGAAAACTTCAACACACACGAGGACGCGTCTCTCTGCGAAAACCCAATTCTATGAATCAACCAAATCTGAGAATCTCTTCACTACAATGCCATATATATATAATAAAAGCAAACTTAATGTGTAAGAAAACCCTACACTAGTAATGGAAACTTTCCTAATAACAATTTAATTAGAAATCTACTAATAAAATAACATAATCCTAATCTAATTTAAAAAGGGCTGCAGGGGCCTAGACTGCATCATCCTCCCCGGGTTGAAAGAAGAGTTCGTCCTCAAACTCGAGTCTGCTTTGGATTGCCTCTGTAAATGTGGTGAACATAAAGGACTTCCTTTGTGGCAGCTGTCCAGGAATTCTTCTTCGGCGGATGTGGTTTCTCGGGATGAAGAGTGATCTGCTGTCCACCATGCATGAACGTGTAGGTGTTCTCGCGCATACCATGAGTCCCATTTTTATCATACATCCAAAGACAGCCCAATAAGATATCACCACCATCCATAAGTAGCACATCACACCAAATTGTATCTTTGTAAATCTCACCAATTGCAAAAGTAACTTTGCAAGTATGTCGAACATGCACTTAATCACCATTCATTAGCCATTTGACAAAATAAGGACGGTTGTGCTTATAAACTTTCAATTGGAGGCAATCAACAAGAGCTTGGGAAATGAGATTTTCACAACTTCCGCCATCAATAACAACTATGCAATGTTGTCCCTGGACCTTACCCGCAAAACAGAAGATATTTTTCGCAGCCACTTATTCTCAACAGTTGGTGGAGCTTCCTTAATAACAATTAAAGCTTCACCTATGGTATCTGCATCTATCACAGTAAATTCCCCATTGTCAATATCCTTGGGATTGTCAATATCCTTAGAATTAGTGTCAATACCCTTAATATCATCTGGGATATTTTTATCAACACCTTCAATCTCAATTAGATGTATTCGCTTTGGACATTCTGCTGCACGATGCCCGTGCTGTTGACAATGAAAACAAACCAGCTTATTTTGACCTTCAATCCTTGCAAAAATCTGTCCATTGGATTTAGCTTCTTGTAGAAATAAATTCTTAGGTGGAACCCATTTGAATTTTTGTACGTGATGATTTACAATGCCCTCAGCTTTGATAGCATGTTGGATGAGTTCATCGACATTATCAAAATGTTGGAAGGCAAGGATATGATGAATGTCTATTCTCAACCCATTGAAAAATCTATCAACTACCACATCATCATCTTCATTCAAGCCACAACGAGCTTGCAGAGTCAAAAATTCTTCAGAATAATCAACAACAGTCTTGGACCTTTGTTTCAAGTTTTGAAAATTAGAACGTAGATCTCTTGCATAGTTGACAGGGAGGAATTTTTGCTTCAAAATATTTTTCATCTCAGTCCATGTGTCAATAGGGTCCATGTTCTGATTCCTCCATTTTCTTTGCAATTCAGCCCACCAAGTTGTAGCATAATTACGGAATCTAGTAGCAATCAATATGACTTTATGATGCCCAGTCATTGGCTTATGTGCGAAAATATTTTCCACACACTAACAATCCATGAATTCAGCAGGCTGCAATTTTCCATCATATTCGGGAATCACAATTTTACTCCCTTATTCTCGATCAGGATTATAGACTAGTGGATCGCGTTGATTCCGAATATTAGCACCATCATCACAGTTGTGAAACACACGCTGATTATTTTCAAAATTTGTCACTCTAATGTCCAATTGTTGCAGGGTGGTGTGCATGTCATCAACTTTTACAGATAAATCTCTAATGGCACTAGCTAAATCTTCAAGTGAAGAAGATGAAAATTCAACATCCACTTGCTTCTTAGGAAGCATTTTTTTTTTTTTATAAAATTCAAATCTGACTGACCTAATGTGTAGAGCTGAGATCAAGCTGCAGTAAAACCAAATATTGAATAGTGTCTAGGACAGTGTCAGCTGAGACTTGAGGCTCGAATTGGCTTCCTCTGGAATTGTTGCTAGACACAATGGGCAACTCAACCTGCTATAAACCCCAATTGGGCCAATGCGCGGATTTAATCAGATCAATACCAAAGTCGACTTGCGTAGTAGACCTCTGAACTGGAACTAAAACCAGGCCCACTAGTGGAAGGACAAAAGGGATAGTCGACACGTGTCGAATCTTTGGGATGTATATGGATGAACCAAAAACCTTCCTTCCAGATCAATGCCCTGGTTTCAACGCAGAACTTTGGAACGGAAGATCTGTCTCAGGCTTTGCTGATGACGATATTACAAATCGGATGGGCGGCAACAAGGGTTCCACGAGCTTCTCTCTCTGCGACAGCAGCAGCGGCTAAACAGGTGTTGACGAAACACGGCATACGACAAAGATGGCGGCGACAATGGATTCCACTCTCTCTCGCTTCTCTGCCTCTTCTTTTCTTCCCCCTTTTTTTTTCACTCCATGGAGGTATTGAGGGTGTCGCTCTACTGTCGAGGCTCAGAATGGACTGAGGGGTCAATTAAGGTGCCAATCTTCTTTTTTTTTTTTAGAAGAACAGAGGATGGGTTTGAGCCGTTGTTCTGTCGGGGAGAGGATGAGGGGGTTTTGAGATGATGGGGTGATGTGTTCTGTAAGGGGTGTCGATCTGGGGTGTGGGACTATTTTGGGTTTTCAGTGGTATGAGGCACAACAGTGAGATGGGGAGCTGGCCGGCTGATGATTAGGGTTTGGTCTAGTTGTAAACGATTAGGGTTTGGGACCGGACGAATTTCTGAGAGGGTTCGGAAACTTGGAGATGGGGCTCGTAGGTGTGGTGGTCGTCTAGGATGCAAAGAGTGGTGGGAATGATAGACTGGGGTCGGGATGGGTGTCGGGTGGTATGGATTTGGGTTTGGGGATAGAACGTGGATTTGGCAGTGGAAAGAGTTGGAGGAGATGGAAGGGATAGTGGTGTCTCCGATCGGTGACCAAAGGGTGACCAGAGCGACGTGGATCTTCTCTCTGATACCAAACTGATGCAAGCTTGAGGGTTAGGGCTTGCGTGGAAGTGCCAAAGCACGTGTCAAACGACACCTCGAATCGTCAAGATGATTTCAACACACACGAGGACGCGCCTCTTTGGGAAAACCCAATTCTATTAATTAACCAAATCTGAGAATCTCTTATCTACAATGCCATATATATAATAAAAGCAAACTTAATGTGTAAGAAAACCCTACGCTAGTAATGGAAACTTTCCTAATAATAATTTAATTAAAAATCTAATCTAATTTAAAAAGAGCTGCTAAGGCCTAGACTGCATCATTTTGGTTTGTGCTTCAGCTAGCATTTACAACTTTCTATAAGTGCTTTCTGACTACCATAATGTGTTCCCAGCTTGCCGTAAAATAGATAAAAATATCGGCTGCCGCGTAGCATATTGGCCAATATAGTGGCCATAGCACCAAAGGGCGCTATGCTTTTAAGGATTTATCTCCGCTCATATGTATAGTGACAATACGTGGTGGTGGGACCCCAACTTCACTTTTCCCCTCTCTTCATTGTTGTAACTCCCTCCTCTCTGCTTTTTCTCCGCGTGACCCATGGGGTTACAAATTCTTTTATTTGCCTATAACCCTATGTCTCTGATACCACTTTGTTATGGCCCAAATTCCGGAGCCATGTCGAAATCTGAGTTATGATGCATTGGCATACAATTCTCATGCTTAAATCAAATCAAACACATAAGGCATAAGCATCATTTATTGAAATTTTCTTTCAAATAATCAAACCAAATAAATAATCAACTAATAAAGTCTCAAGTGTCTAACAATTCCCATAATAAAAATCTATCTAGCTAACTAAGAAAACAGTAAAATATTCGCTACTATCTATTTCTTTAAACTACTGAATATTAATGTAATGCTCCCCTTAGACACTCCTGCCAAACACTATGGGCTGATCTTTGCCGTTCTCTGTTCCACCTGTAACTCTGTCACCTAAAGGAGTCAACCCAACATCAATATAAACTGGTGAATGAGTTTCCTACTCTAGCATACATCCATAGTTTACTTAAATAACATCAATTAAAAGAAAGCAGTAATAAACAATAAATATTTCAACTCCGTGAATAGAAATGCATCCCATAATACATCTCTGAACTACATCCTCACACTGGTCCACATCATCGCGCCATCTTGGCATAACCCAAATCTCAAGATGCCACTCATGCATCTACTTAACCGGTGTCCCATACGACCCACTATCTCAGGAACCTCAACGTCCTGTCATCCATAGTCATACTCATCATAAACAAATCTCAAATAGACCCAATAGTCCAAATCTCATGACCAGAAAAGATCCTTAGTATGGAGTCACCACTTCATACCGTGCTAGTAGTTCAAAGCATATTCTATTCCTTAATACAATCCTTCCACAAAATAAAATCATGCATATCACTAATTGTAATAAAAATATCATTAGGTCTTGATTAGCACATGCCCAACCCCCTACACTAGACCCATTGGATTGTTGCCCACTTCTCATCATAATTGGTAGGGATCTAGGTAGGATCGGGTCACACACTCATCATTATTAACACATTCCATAGGAGAATTTCCACATCACACACTTATATATAAAATATCCATGCTACATAATTTCAGGACCCATAATCCACGTTATCTAAGGCCCTCACCAATGGGTCTCCTACATCCATGGGGTTGATCACCCATTGGGTGGCCCACCTAGTTCCACAAGTCCCTGCAGCAAAATTTGTTCCAGACGGCCTAGAAATACAATTTTCAAGTGCTGAACCAGATTCTCCCATCAAAAAGGAAAAATCTGAAGTGGGTAGGCTTCCTTAACAGTCCACCATTATTAATCAAGGCTTTCTAAAAAACTCAATCATTACAAAACATGATTTCAGTTTCCTACTTACAGCAATATAGGGTCATCCGTGGCTGTAAAAACAATTCGATCCATCAGTACACAGCATCCATTAGAGATGAGCAAAACCAGTTGACAAAGTTTACTACAATTATTCATCCACCCCAATCAAATAGAACTCTACTATCATAGTACACAACATCACCGACACCTGCTAGATTATTTAATTAATATAAGTTCTGATTTCCAAATCAATTTCTCGTTGATAACATGGCTGTCCATCATTGTAGCCCTTAAACACATTGGAAGGACGTAGGTAACCCACTCACCTCCTATAAAATGAGATTTCTTGTGGCCTCTTGGGTTTCCATCCTTTCTATATTTCATGGGGTATCCATTGACATTAATATTATAACTCCCAATTGGAGGGAGGTGGCTTTATCTTGTATCTCTTCATAAGGACAACTTTTTTGGACTGGCTCCTTTCAGTTTCAGTTCTAGATCAGTTATGCATGTGTTGGGTCCATCTTTGGATGGTTACCCATGCCATGAGGAATGCTCCTCCCCTTTGATGCATGTGTTCGTGGGTTTTGTTGCTCTGATTTTCATCACATCTCTCTCATACTATTAAGCCTTTCAATGAAAGTTACCATTCAGAAATAAATAAATAAATTAGTTTTCTAATTTTCTTTGATATGCGATTTTTCTTTTTTTTTCTTTTTTTTTTTTGTTTGTGTGTGTGTGTAAATGCTGATCTGCTTGATGGTGATTCAATTGTTTTAAAGTTTTGCCAGTATTAGACACGAAGTTAGAGTGTTAATGGTTATTAGTCTAGCAAAATCCAAAATGAGTACAATTGAGTACTAATTGGCAAAGATCAAAACCACAACAGTTGTGGTAGGTGTAGTGGCCACTAGCCATAATGGTACGTAGCGGGCAAAATATTGTGGCGATACATAGTGGCATAATAGCTTGAGTTTTTTAGAGATAAAGAAATTTGAATCCTGTGTAATCAGCGAATCTTGTGTAGGTGTGAATCCTATGGATTTTGTGTGATTTGGAACCAGCTAAAGGTAGAAACACCTTTAGAAAAAACTACTGACGAGAAGAAATGAAAAAAATAATGTTTTAAATTAAAACCGTTTGGCTCTACTAGGTTTTAAACCGTAGTGCTACTATGTTTGGCTCTACTAGGTTTTAAACCGTAGCGCTGCTATCTTCAAAATAAATAGAGGCCTCAACTGCTATGACCAATAATATGGCCACTAAATATTTGAACCAGGCAAATTGGGGATATGAGAAGCAGTCAAAGTCTCAATGTAACAATATTTATAGGAACCGAAGGACAAGTAGGAGTGGATAGTTCAGTCCAATCAGGTCTGATCATTAGTTCACAGTCTATACACAGCAAGTACCAAACTATGTTTCAAAACTAAAGCCCACCAGCTTCTATTAATGAGGAAATGGCAGTGAGATGAAAATGAAACTCAATGCAAATCATAAACAATCACCACATTCCTCTCATCCAGGGGAGGGAATTATTTTGACTGCAGCTCAGAAACAAAACAGCTTAGAGCTAATGTGACATCTAAAGTGAAATCCATAAAAATATATATATATTTATAAAGGCTTGAAATGTACTGCACAAGTTCCTGTTGGTCCTGATTGCTTTCTTCAAAGAATCATTTTCTTTCTTCGAATTTACGGCATGTAACCTTCATACCATCTGTAAGGATTTGATCAATCCATTGTCTTAAACAAGGCAAATCCATCTATACTGCCAATCAGATCATAATGTTAGTTCTATCTTTACCATAAAACTAGGTTCTCTTTTTAGAGAAACAGAGAGATAACTAAACTTATTGATCAAAAGAAACACAAGCAGGCTACAGAGAGATGATGGAGAAAGCCTGAATATACAAAAACAGGGACAAGGATGCTCCAGGTAACTGAACACTAGGAAAGAATATAGATAAAAATCATTAGAACTTATAACCAATATTAGATTCTTAATGTAGAACACTAGCCTTTTCTGATTCTTCGATTTAAAAAAATGTTTGAACAAGCATAGAGAAACAGAAAACCATCAGTTCTGCAAGTCTCCTAGAATCACTTCTACAACTTTTGACTCTTAGCATATCATGGACCTATGATACCCAGATACTCCAAATACCCTATGGTATCCGTACCGATACGATACGATACAGATATGGGTACGGGATACGGCAAAATACGGCTAGGATACGACCCCCAATTTTAGGATACGGCTATGCAATATTTTTTACCCAAAATTATGACAAATTTTGTCCATTTTGACCAATTTACTCCTAAATAAGCCCTCTCTCAGTTTGATCAAAAGGAAAGCAAAAAAGAAGGAGAAGAGGAGGAGAAGAAGGTGGCAACGAGCAAGAAGATAACTAAACTGACAGAGGCTATTGCTTTTGTTTTGATAGGTTGCTTCTTCAATTAGGTGGTAGACCACTGTATTGTTTTCTGCTATTGTTGCTGCTTCGAGCTTCTAACTTTATGTGTCATGTACGCCTCCTCTTTTTCTTATTCATTCTTCTTCTTCTTTTTCGTTCGATGATGCCCCAGATGCAAAAGGGGCAAAAGAACCCGTTGCATTTTACTAATGAGAACGGGCCCATTGGGTTTTTTTTATTTCTTTCTATTTTAATGTTGAGCTATTAGGCCAACCAAGACACTTGGCCCACTTTTTTTTTTACTTTTATTTTCTTCTATGTTAAGATACTGTCAGGCCCACCTCATTGAAAATTTGATCAACACAGTGGGCCTCTTAATATTTGTGTACTACGATAAGTATTTATATGTATATATTTTTTGGAATGCCGTACCCGTATCCGTATCCTAAAATTTTCAAGTCGGCGTATCGAACCCTCGTTCCCCGTGTCCGTACCCGTACCCATGTCCATATCTGAGCATCATAGTCATGGACTCTTTCATCAATAGACAGACTTCTCTTTTATCTAAGGGACCAACTACAAAAACACCCTATGCTTGACAATAAAAGGGAGCAAGAGGGGACGAACAGATTTTGGTTAGGATAATGAGCGCACACAATATCATTCCAACTAGATGATCTTAACCCATAATCTAAACGCACTGAAAATTAGTGACTTCACATGGAACAAGTATTTCTTGATTAATTCGATAATGGTCAGACCAGTGCCAAACTGAGACCAATGTTATAATTTACAGAGGCAGCTGTGTGCGAATGAAATTACCAGATGATATATGGATGAACCCTCTATGAAACTACTAAATAGAGCATAAAGTATGGTTGCCATTTTGAAGGATCTTTCATGAATAGAAGACTTTCTACAATACCATTCCAACAAAATCTGTTACTTTGCACAGCTAATCCTCTTATTCCCAAAATCCTCGGTTCATAGAATTCCTATTCCCAAAGTCCCTAAGACCTGATAACCTGAAAACAATAAATCAACCACTCCATAACAAAATCCATTACCTCCGTATCATTAATTTAAGATCAGTCACTCAAACACATCAAATAACAACAAATCAAACCACAAAACACACACACACACACACACACACACACACACACACACAACTCCACTAAAATCAAAGAAAACAAAAAACACTAAATCAACTTCCTAATCACAAAGTTCAACTCCTCCATATGACTAATTCTAGATCAATCACTCACTCCAAAGCATCAAATAACAAAAACCAAATATCGAAACATCAACATCTATATACTCCACTAAAGTCAAAAGGAAAAACGCAAAATAACATGATCTTGAGAAACATACATATCTTTAATCAGAAAACTGAAATCAAGCAGATGAAGATGAAGAGGGGAAAATACGGACCTAGTTATAGTAGAGCTCAAGACCCATGCCGTCGTGGATCTCATAGTCCTTGAGAGTGATGTGATCTTTGTAGATGGTATACCACTTCTGGATTCTGATCTTGTCAGATCTCGTTCCAGTCTGCGCAGCGACCAGCTTCTTCAGATCTCCGATCGTATCATCGTCGTTGCACTTCACACGTACCTTCTTCCCCAATCGATCGTTCAACACAACCTCGATCATCTTTTCTCTCTTTTCTTCTTCACCTAGAAACCCCCCACTCCTAACGCCACAAATAGAAAAGTAAAAGTGTTAATTGACGATGAGAGCTCAAGTGGTTATATGACGAAATACCCTACGATGATCGTGGTGGAAGTAATCAGGCTCCGCCACGTCACCTCACCAACGCCAGCTGGCATACACTGTCGAACTGCCACCAGAGATGTGGCGGGACCACAACTGTGTTTTAATCAGACGATCCGGACTCGGTGCACGATTTGTACATCACTTGGGCGTCGGATTAAACCCCAAGGGCGCTGCGGCTCAGCCGCTGAGCAAGTTTACAGCTTCACACATGAGAATTTGAATTACTAAAACGCAGTATTTTATCGTGATATATTGAATCGAAGGGACGGTGGTAAAAACAATTATAAAACTTTTGTTTACTCTTTGAAACAAATTGGGTATGTAGGACTTGTCATGAGAAGTAACATTAGGATCCACAAAAGATAAAGATATTAGAAATATGTCTTATTTTATAAATAAAATCATCCTCCCGCATGTACATAACTCTCATTCTAATAAAGGCACTCTCTCCCTATTTCTCCCATCTCTTCTTTTTGTGTGAATTTTAATTTAATAACACATTATTAGCATGAAAGACTCTCCTTCCTTCTTCTTCTCCTCCTCCTCTCATCACCATCCATCAATGTAGTTAGCACCCCACTTTCAATTTCCAAGCACTCATCCAGATCAAGGAACATCCCTGGCTCTACCTTCCTCTCCCGACCCCAACACTTTGTTTGCAAGTGTCTTTTGTGCTCTTGATCCGAATCCAACGGCTCCTACTCTGAGATCCGAACTTCAACGGTTCTTAATCTGAGATCCGAACTTGTCGCTGTCTGTGGAGATTGGTTCTTGGTCTTTCCATTGAAAAAAGAGGGAGGCAATGAGCCTAGAAGAGACTGAGATCTCAGACCCTGTTCACAAAACCCACATCAATTCCATGGCTCCTAAGCGCCCAAAGAAGCCCAACAGAAGCGAAGGCTAATTTATAGACGATTCTGCTGATACCAATGTCAACAAAAATGGGAAGAACAAGTTGCAAGACCTTTGATCTCAATCCTATTCCATCGGTATTGGAGAGGTCATGATTCGACCCTACACATGTGCCCCGTGCCGTCGCTACTGTCACCGCAGCTAATGTGCCCGCTGCTTCTGTCACCGGTGTTCACAGTCGCCGGAGACCGGTCCCCAGCTAACAATCCACCACTCTCCGCACCTGGTGAGGAAAGAGCTGTTAGGAGGCAGCCGCCAGGATCCTTTGATATCGCGCACAGATCACTGCGGAAATAAGTTTAAACGATAATGATTCAAGAACCATACCTGCAAGATCTCTCTAATTTGATCTCGATCTTATAACAGCCTGAAAATCTCAAGATCTTCTACTGTATTCCTCTATGCTCGAACTCGCACCGGGGTATGGGCCTCTTCTGCGAATTCTACTTGCTCTAAAAAATAAGATTTCTTTTGTATTTTTTTTTCTAGAGAGCAATAGCGCATATTTATAGGCTACAATAAGGACCTTAAGAAGGAAATAAGGAATAGGCTTCTTATAGAAATAGGAAACCCTAATTCGACCCAAATTAGAATCCTAGATCCATAAATTACAATTCAGTCCACTAAAGAATTATAATTGTATTCCTGCCCTTATTCTCAAAATAATGTTTCGAGCCATTTGTTATTAAATGCTTATTAATCTCCCCACGTTAAGATTTCAGATATCCATCAATTAAATAATTACTAACGCCTATATTTAATCAATATCTTTATAATTCCTTGAGACCTTACACTTAACTTATTTGATATGTCAGACATTAAGTTCACCTGCAGGGTTTGACATAATCAAAACTTATAAGCTTCATCAAGGGGATATTATCAATCCCTATTACGGGACGTGGATTCCGTCAATTAAATAATATGCACCATACACGTAGTGTAATCATCCAATTTACTGAGATTGTTGACCCACAAAAGGTCTCACTCCTTTGTAAATCAAAATGCCAAATACTAAATGCACGTGTCTATTATTTATATCGGGATTCAGAGTACAAGCTCTCAAAATAACCATTTGGATATTAATAATCTTATATAGTCAGTATAAAGATAATAACCCAAAAGTGGTCCTGTTCAATACACACAAAGTGTACTAGTATAACGAGTAGAAACTATACTATTTCCCTTAGCCAAGACAAGCCTACTAAAACATCATGTTACAATCGTACCGATGGTGTGTCCAGCTCCATCTAGATTGTGAACAACAATAACTTATATTCTATACGAACCGACAAATAAGTCTTCCGTGCGTAAGCTGAACTCTACAGACCAACTTGTCACTTTATAAAATAAAAGACGCACCTATTCACAGTAAATAATAATACAACCATTTACCCATACAAATTCTCATTAAGATGGAAAAAGCAAACTTTACTAATAAGTAAATCAGTCAAAGAAAAATGCATAAAAGTATGCTTTTAGTATAAATTTCCAACAATCTCTCACTTAGACTCAAAGCCATGCTGACATGTATTTCAACCCCATTCCCTCTACATGACTAACAAAGCTCTTTGCCAGTAAGCTCTTTGTAAGAGGATCTGCAAGGTTGTTTGCCGATGCAATCTTGGTCACAATTATATCACACCTCTGTACGATTTCTCATGTGAGATGATATTTACGCTGGATGTGCTTACCCTTCTTATGCATCATAGGTTCCTTTGCATTAGCGACCGCACCGGTATTATCACAATAAAGTATTATAAGTGATTTTACCAAAAGTACCACTTCTAGATCCATCAAGAAGTTTCTGAGCCAAACTGCCTCCTTGGCTACCTCAGAAGCTGCCACATATTCGACTTCCATGGTAGAATCGGCAATACATGATTGCTTGACACTCCTCTAACCTATGGCTCCACCTCCTAAGGTAAAGACAAATCCTGAGGTTGACTTTCTGACATCATTATCTGATTGGAAATCCGAGTCTGTGTACCCAGTAAGTATCAAACTCTCGGCTTGGTAAATCAGCATAAAATTTCTAGTCCTCTTAAGGTACTTAAGTTTAAGTATATGCTTTACCGCAGTCCAATGTTCTCTTCCTAGATTAGACTGGTATCTGCTAACCATGCCAACGGCAAAACAAATATCAAGTCTAGTACATAGCATTGCATACATGAGGCTTTCCACTGCCGAAGCATAAGGTACTTCCTTCATTTTTTTAATCTCATCAGGTGTCTTAGGACACTGATCCTTGGATAAAGTAATTCTATGCCTGAAAGGAAGAAATCCTTTCTTGGAATCTTGCATGCTAAAACGGGCAAGAATCGCATCAATATAAACCGCTTGAGATAAACCCAACATTCTTTGTTTTTGATCTTGCAAAAACCCAACAGTCTTTGTTTCTAATCTCGCAAGAGCTTGATCCCTAGAATGTGACTAGCTTCTCCTAAGTTCTTTATATCGAACTGACTGCTCAACCATACTTTGACCAAAGACAACACCCCAACATCGTTTCCAATGAGTAGGATGTCATCTACATAAAGTATTAAGAAAACCACCACACTGCCGTTGCACCTTTTATACACACAAGATTCATCAGGGTTCTGCTCAAAACCATAAGATTTAACAACTTGATTAAAACGAATGTTCCAAGATCTAGACGCTTGCTTAAATCCATAAATAGACCTCTTAAACTTGCACATGCTCATGGCTTTCAGCTACGAATCCATCTGGTTGCACCATATAGATACACTCATCAAGATTTCCATTAAGGAAAGCCGTCTTGACATCCATTTGCCAAATTTCATAATCAAAATGAGCCGCAATGGATAAAAGAATCCGGATGGATTTCAGCATGGCTACTGGCGAGAAAGTCTCCTCATAATCGATTCCTTCTTTCTAAGTAAACCCTTTCGCAACAAGCCTAGCTTTGAAGGTTTCAACCTTTCCATCCACCCATATTTTCTTCTTATAGACCCACTTACAACCGATAAGTTTTATCCCCTCTAGTGGTTCTACAAGATCCCAGACTTGATTAGAGTACATAGACTCCATTTTTTATTTCATAGCTTTTTGCCATAAGTCTGCATCTTTGTCTTGGAGTACTTCATTATAGTTACAGGGTTCGGTATTTAGCTCATCAGGGACTCTGTCAAATGACTCTCCCAAGAACATACACCGCTCAGGTTGACGAACAACCCTCCCACTATGACGAGGCACACCCTGTGTGTGTGTATGAGTAGTGTCACGCTGTGGTAAAACTAATCCTGGTGTACCATCATCGACATGCTGATCTGGCTCATCACCCAGCAAGTTGGTGGTTTCACCTGGAGTATCATCAACTTGAGAGTTGGCAAGCCTCCCACTACGATGAGGTAATGGAAAGCCAAATTCTCCATCTTGTGGTGTCTTCCTGTGCTGCTGGTAATGGAAAAGTTTGTGTATGCCTCTCTCCTCTCAATTTCTCTATAACAATTCTGCTTTTGGGTTTGTGGTTCATTACATAGTCCTCTTCTAAGAATCGAGCATTGGTGCTAACAATGACCTTTCGATCTTGAGGATTATAGAACAAACCACCTTTTGTTCCTCTGGGATATCCAACGAAATGCAAACTTCCGTTCTTGGTTCCACCTTATCTGTGTTCCCTTTTAGCACATGTACTGGACTACCCCAAATCCAAACATGCTTTAAACTGGGTTTGCGCCCAGTCCATAGTTCTGTAGGTGTAGTAGGTACTGACTTAGATGAAACTAAGTTTAGAATGTATGTGCTGTTTCTAGAGCATACCCCCAGAATGAATTAGGTAAATCCGAATAACTCATCATTGACTGCACCATATCCATAAGAGTCATATTCCTTCGTTTTGCTACACCATTTTGTTGAGGTGTACCTGGTACATACAATTGGGATGTAATCCCCTCTTGTGCTAAGTAATCCTTAAATTCTCCAAAGATGTACTTGCTACCACAATCAGATCATAGTGTCCTGATACTCTTACTTTGACGCTTTTCCGTTTCCGCCCTATACTCCTTGAATTTCTCAAAGCATTCGGACTTAAGCGCATTAAGTAAATGTGCCCATACCTTGAGTAGTCATCAATAAAAGTAATGAAATACTCAAATCCACCTCTTGCCTGGACATTCATTGGTCTACACAGGTCAGAGTGAACCAATTCCAATAGTTCTTTGGCCCTATAGCCTTTTGCCGAAAAAGGGCTCTTGGTCATTTTCCCCTCTAAACAAGATTCGCAGACTGGAAGTGCCTCCACTTCCAATGAATCTAATGGTCCATTTGCAACCAGTCTTGATATCCGGTTTAGATTGATATAACTCAGGCGTAAATGTCAAAGATACGTTTGGTTCAATTGTGAAGGTTTCTTTCTCTTACATGGTATGGTAATTATGGTATTCGATTCTGTCAGTTGCAGTTTAGGAGAGATAGGATCAACAATGTAAAGATCATCCACTAATGAACCGGAATAGATAAAGCACTTATTGTACTTAATAACCACAAATTTATTAAAATAAACGGAATATCCATCTCTAATTAACTTGGAAACAGAAATTAAATTTCTCCTAATGGAGGGAACATAAAGACAATCTTTTAAAATTAAAGTCCTATCTCTATTAAGACTAAGATAAACATCTCCTACTGCAACTGCTGCCACTCTCGTAGCATCACCTATAAGCAAATAAATCTCTCCATCACTTAGCTGCCTAGTTTCCTGGAACCTCTACAACCAATTGCAAACATGATTAGTGGCTCCCATATCTACACACCAGGTACCGGTAGATACAACCGCCAAACATGATTCAACAACTAGTGAATGACATTTACCTTTATTGTTCACTTTGTTGAGATGAGTTGGAGATTGCTTTTTCCAGTGCCCTGCTTGCTTGCAATGAAAACTCTTGCCCTTAGGCTTTTTCACTTCTTCGTGAGGTCCGTTGCCACCTTGAGGAACTGCATTACGATTTGACCCTTTTTCTGTTTCTTCTTACCTTTCGGCTTAGAAACAGAACCTTTTTCAGCAACGTGAACACTAGCTGACCTTTTCAGAAGGCCCTCAGCAGCTTGAAGTTCCTTGAGTAATTCGGCCAAAGAATAATTGAGCTTGTTCATATTGTAATTTAGGCGAAAATTCTCAAAGGAATTAGTCAGGGATTGGAGAATGATATCGACCTGGGTTTCCCTATCAATTTCAGCTCCAAGGACTTCTAGATCATTGAGGTGTCCCATCAGTTTCAGAACATGGTCCCTTACAGAGGTACCTTCAGCCATCTTAGTGTTAAATAGTTCTTTCATGGCAACTTGCCTTGCTGCCCGATCTTGATCACCAAACATCTCCTTAAGACTGTACATGATATCATAGGCAGTAGGAGAAGACTGATGCTGATGTTGCAAAACATTTGACATAGATGCTAACATGTAACACCGCGCCATCTCATCAGCCTTGATCCATTTTTTGTATGCCTGGATAGCCACCTCATCGGTACAACCGTCCGGAGGTTTCTCTGGGCACACCTCAATGAACACATATTTGTACTCTTCAGCAGTTAACATAATATCCAAGTTTCTTTTCCAATCAATATAATTAGGTCCAGTGAGTTTGTGTTCTTTGAGAATTACAGCAAGTGGATTGAAAGTTCCCATCTTAAATCCTGAAAATTACATAATCAACAAATTATGATGGGCAAGTAAACTTTGGATTCAAATAAAAAAGGCTCCCTCTGCCAATTAATAAAAGAATCCGACAGCAATCTAAAACATTATGTATAGTATGCTTCGATGTGAAGACTTCTACCATACTTATTTTGTTTAGATAGGATATAACCATTAGTTTTACTATCAAGGCAACAAACCGTGCCAAGAAAAACCAAACAGCTGCCATGACTTTGGCTCTATAAATAATAGCAGTGACTCAGATGGAGAGCATACTATTATTTATAGCTAAGTGTATACCATCATTTAATTCAAGGTCCATTATTCTGTATTCGGTCCCATCAGATGGAGAGGTGACCTATACTAATAATTACCCTAAATCATCCATATAGGCATTTGTACTGGAGATTCCATAATTAACTCATCCGATGAGGAAGAAGACTCTAAAGTCAACACATAAATCAATTACATCTCCTACAAAACAATAATGGAGACCATGGGAAGTAAGAGATTCCCTCTCCCACTTAGTTATTTAACAATGAGGGTTCTTGTATAATAATCTAATAAGAACAGTTTAGAATTTTGAAGTAATACGTTACCAAGATGTCTAGGTTACCCTATCTTTACGCGTCATAGCATTGGTGTGATTAATAAAAGAAAAACTAGAGTTCAAATTTATTTGCAAATCACATGAATGCTACCTATTTCTCCATTCTAAACAGTATTAAATAGATCTAATATCATATGCAGCAAGTTATGATATTCATAGACATTCAAGCACAAATAAATACTACCAATACTAGAGTCCTAGCTATCATGGTCAAGTAGGATCCTTTGTCTTCTTGATTGCCACTTCTTCAAAATATACGCCTCGCAGAGGGGGGTTCGGGGGCGGCGTCCCCAGCAAGGCCCCCGAACTAGACTTTTTTCATGGAGTTCTTCCTTTGAAAACAATATCTGCCTTCAAAACTTGTATCCCTCCCTTTTAAAAAAAATTACATTGAACCTAAGCCTCCTAACAAACGGAGTCCACACGCTATATCAATATAATTACATCACCATGAAAAATTAAAAATATGTAAAACAGTAACCACGAATATGATTCATGGGATCCATTCACATAATATACACACATGGTGACCATGATAGCCAGATTAATCGCTGCAAAACAAGGGTTAGACAGTCCGCTAAAAAACTAGTTACAGCAAAACGCAATCGCCATGACTTTTTATAGTAGCCAATAATCCTTTTATATTCTGTTCAATCCATATGCAGTATCAAGGTGGCTCTAATACTACTATTAGGAGGTAGCTGCTAGGATCCTTTGACATCGCTCACAGATCACTGTGGAAATAAGTTTAAACGATAATGATTCAAGAACCATACCTGCGAGATCTTTCTGATTTGATCTCGATCTTATAACAGCCTGAAAATCTCAAGATCTTCTACTGTATTTGTAACAACCCGCCGCGCACCATCGAGGTATTGTCCGCTTTGGACTTCCCAGAGGTCACCCATCCTGAAATTGCTCTGACTCAAGCACGCTTAACTTTATAGTTTTTATGGAAGTCCTCACGGTTTTGTCCCCAAAAGGCGCCTCCTCATTTTGAGAAGGTATTGTTCCACCTAACTGATCATACAAGGCTAGCAGAGGATGCTGTCTTACCCTCAGAGTACGCAGCGGGGATTTTGTCCTTGGTGAGACTCGAACCCTGGTCAGAGGACACTAGGTGTCTTAACCAGTGAGCCACCCAAGCGCGCCTCAACAGTTTAGGACGGATTCTTACTTATATTCTTTACATTCAAGCACTCTTGGGACTGGGTCGTTACAGGCTCACCAGCTTCCGCCAGATATGTCCCCATATCCACACAGATCGGACCGAAAATGGCCTCATAAGCGATGTGGGACTTTGCTCCCGCCCCTAGCCAGGACGCGGACTCAAGAGGTCGCCCAACGGGCATCAAACCCCGCCACTACTCAGAGAGAGCCATCCCCTTCTCTAATACCATCTGTAACAACCCGCCTCGCACCATCGAGGTATTGTCCGCTTTGGACTTCTCAGGAGGTCACCCATCCTGAAATTGCTCTGACGCGAGCACGCTTAACTTTATAGTTTTTATGGAAGTCCTCACGGTTTTGTCCCCAAAAGGCGCCTCCTCATTTTGAGAAGGTATTGTTCCACCTAACTGATCATACAAGGCGGGTAGAGGACGCTGTCTTACCCTCAGCGTACGCAATAGGGATTTTGTCCTTGGTGAGACTCGAACCCTGGTCAGAGGACACTAGGCGTCTTAACCAGTGAGCCACCCAAGCACGCCTCGACAATTTAGGACGGATTCTTACTTATATTCTTTACATTCAAGCACTCTTGGGACTGGGTCGTTACAGTATTCCTCTATGCTCAAACTCGCACCAGGGTGTGGGCCTCTTCTGCGAATTCTACTTGCTCTAAAAAACAAGATTTCTCTTGTATTTTCTTTCTAAAGAGCAATAGCGCATATTTATAGGCTACAATAGGGACCTTAAGAAGGAAATAAGGAATAGGCTTCTTATAGAAATAGGAAACCCTAATTCGACCCAAATTAGAATCCTAGATCCATAAATTACAATTCAGTCCACTAAAGAATTATAATTGTACTCCTGTCCTTATTCTCAAAATAATGTTTCGAGCCTTTTGTTATTAAATGCTTATTAATCTCCCCACGTTAAGATTTCAGATATCCATCGATTAAATAGTTACTAACGCCTATATTTAATCGATATCTTTATAATTCCTTGATACCTTACACTTAACTTATTTGATATGTCGGACATTAAGTTCACCTGCAGGGTTTGACATAATCAAAACTTATAAGCTTCATCAAGGGGATATTATCAATCCCTATTACGGGACGTGGATTTCGTCAATAAACTAATATGCACCATACACGTAGTGTAATCATCCAATTTACTGAGATTATTGACCCACAAAAGGTCTCACTCCTTTGTAAATCAAAATGCCAAATACTAAATACACATATCTATTATTTATATCGGGATTAAGAGTACAAGCTCTCATAATAACCATTTGGATATTAATAATCTTATATAGTCAGTATAAAGATAATAACCCAAAAGTGGTTCTGTTCAATACACACAAAGTGTACTAGCATAACGAGTAGAAACTATACTATTTCCCTTAGCCAAGACAAGCCTACTAAAACATCATGTTACAATCGTACCGATGGTGTGTCCAGCTCCATCTAGATTGTGAACAACAATAACTTATATTCTACAAGAACCGACAAATAAGTCTTCCATGCGTAAGCTGAACTCTACAGACCAACTTGTCACTTTATAGAATAAAAGACGCACCTATGCACAGTAAATAATAATGCAACCATTTACCCATACAAATTCTCATTAAGATGGAAAAAGCAAACTTTACTAATAAGTAAATCAGTCAAGAAAAATGCATAAAAGTATGCTTTTAGTATAAATTTCCAACAGGAGCAATAAGGCTCCTTTAGGTTCTGGGTTGTAGAACCCAAACAACGAATGAAGAAGAAAAATTATTTGAGCCTGGTTTTAAGACCAAGTTGGATCCAAGTTCCAGGTCGAGTCAAACCTGACTTGGTTTTCAAAACCTAGTCTAATAGGAGCACTCGCTGATGTCAGTGACTGTTCGTCAACTCCAGGTACAGAGCTATGATGTAGTAATAAATTGATAAGACTAGGTTGATCCACAAGAAGCAATGTTTTTAAAATGTTTTCAACTTGTCACCTGCCTAAATAAAACTCTAAAACTATAAAATCTAACAAATATATTTATTCTTAAGAATTAAACAATTATAATAAAAATTCCTAAATTAGAAATCCTAATTCTAAAACTTCCTACAAATAAAACTAAAGATTCTGCAAAATAAAACACACATTAGAACTTCCCATAAAAGCAAACTACAATTAGAAACTCACTAAAATAAAAACTAAACAAATTTAGAAACTAAGTAAACAAAATAAAATAAAACAAAACTTTCCTAGGTAAAAAGTTAAATTAGGTTAAAAATCTAAACTATCTAAAACAAAAGATCAATTCAAGTTAGAAAGAGATTTAATTGTAGAAAGAAATCTAAATAAAAATCTAAGATCAAATTAGTAAACTTCTAATACTGAACAATTTCTAAAAACTATACAATGCAGCTAAACAAAGCAACTTCCTAACTTAAGAATGTATCAAATCATACATGATAAAAAAAACAAGACTGCAAATCTAAAACCTAAAATTCCTAAGGTGAACAAGATGCAAGAAGAATGAAGATTCTACTTTCTAAAAATGAGTTATCCAATGCATGAATGTGTAGTCTACATGTGATGGCATGATGCATGAATTAGATGAACTGCCAATAAACATTTAGAAATCAAATTTAGAAGACAAAATTTCATGAATTTCATAACTGAAATCTCTTCAGTTTTAATATAGAAAAATACAGAAATTTAAGCTTTAAACTGGTCCAAACAGTTTACAATTATTTCATCTAATTCTAGTCATAGTTCGGCCATTATGTGACTTGTTTAAATATGAATTCATCACATTGATAAACTGAATTTAGGCGTGCTTCAGTTTCATGTATTAAGTTTCTAAATTTTTTCAGGAGTCAAGCACATAATAGACAAAAAAGAATTGCACAAATCTAATTAGGAATCTCGTCCAACATATGACCCATTGTGAAATTGTATTCTACACAATTTTAGACTGCTTTCAATTTTAATTCAATTCTGATTTCAAGTTTTACAAATTGTTGTAAACATCAGACACTCAATTGTTATAAACATGTGCAAATCTATTTTGTGAAAAATCGTCCAACACAGGTTCAGATTTGGTTAAAATTTTGGACTGTTTTCACTCATGATAAGTCACTATATAACTTAGGGAAATCAAATTATTTGAACTTCACTATAACTCCAGCCCTTAAACATGTTCTTAAAATTGAAATTATGAATAAATGTTATGCAACTTTCAGTAGTACTTGGACTTAAATAAAACTATGCAAACTCAAGAATATAATGTGTGCATAAATTGAAATAAAAATGTAGAAAAATAAAGTAAAAGTGCAAGAAAAAAAAATGTGTTGTACTGAAACTCAAAGGTGGTAAAGCTTGAAATCAAAGGTGGTAGAAAACAAGAAATCAAAGATGGTATAAACTGAAGTTCAAAGGTGGTAAAATTGAAGTCAAAGGTGGCATATTCTCTCAAAATTCTCTCTCAATCCAGACCTAAAAATTACTTTGAATATGCTATCTTAAATTTGGGTCTTGTAAGGTTCTAATCCAAAATAATCTTTATTTATGATAATTAACCTTGCTCTGATCTAATTAATACTCTTTTAGACTAATTTAACTCAAATTTCCTTGGATTTGGGCCATGGATAGGTAATTGGGTTAGGTTCAAGTTCTACTTAGGTAACTGAGGACCTTTTTGTAATTTAGAGTCACATGGTTTGCACCATCTTGACGCCACATTAGTTGCATCATGTGTCTTTCATCTTATGGACAATCTTCCATATTTAGCCCAACTTAATTCGGACTTGTCTTGGCCCAATTGATGCCATTTGACTTAAACTGGAATTTTCCCAAAACCAATGGACTTGCATGCAAAGTCCAGAAAAATTTAAATTAAAGAGGGAACCAACGTCTCTTCTTCATTTCCCTTTACTCTTAGTGTTGGAGCTCCATCTTCTTCCTTCCCCTCAAACTCTCTTTTCTAACAAATTCAGTTTTTGAAGCTTTGCATGTAGGAGAAATAAAAGTTATCCATCACTTTCTTTATCCTCTTGTTCATCTACTTCTTTTGAAACTTACAATTCAACTCCTTATCTTCTCTACAACTCCCCAAGGTAAGAACTCCAATACCATTTCATTTCGTTGAGTTTAATAGAGTCAAGGAGACTCAATTTGGTGACATGTATGCAACTTACATAAGATTTACCCATTATATGTCTTTGCATGTTATAGGAATTCCTTCTACTGAAGTTTTCTCTCCCTCCCCCCGCCCCTCGCCCATAATGAATCTTTAAAAATGCATATTTTCATATACATTTTGACCCATTTTAAGTACTTATTGAGTCAAAATAGCCTCATTTAGTGTGATCTAGTGGTCTCAAGCATTTAAAAGTCATTGTAGTGCATTCTTGCATAATTTATTTAAAAATCACACTTTTACTTACAATCATGAAACTTACCAATTTTGGAAAATCTATTTTTAAAAGTTTTGCGAAAATTTATATTCTCATGAAATAAATTTAATTTTCATCATAATTAGTTCATTCACATATAATTATGAAAAATGGTGTACATTTTTATTGTCATTTCACTAGAGATGAGCTCACAGTCATGCATTTTTTATCTTAGGGTTAAAATTATCTTTTCAAATGAATTCACATTTTTTTTTGTAGAAAATTGATGATATGGGTTCCATTTGTAAAGAATTGAGGCAAATAAATGATTTTCAAAAGAAAGGAGAGAAGAATTGAAGAGAAAAAAAAATTTGCAAAGTTGATTTCATGGTCCCATACACATATTCACAGTTGTGAGGACACACTTGTGGAATGTTCAAGAAAGGGGTCCTACTCTTTAATTGTTGTAAGAATTCAAAATTAATGTAACAAAAGAAATAAGGTGGAGAGAATTCAAGGAAAGAAAAGTCAAAGAAGGAGAATTAAAAAATAGAAAATCAATTCGTTTTTCTTTGAACAACATATATTAAAGTGGTCATAACTCTCAAATCGAGCATCAAATTGGGACAATCTACTTACTGTTGGAAAGCTCTTTTCGAGTAGATATCCGTAGGATCAAGATTGTATCAATCAGAGTTAAAACAACAAAGATATGACCTCAGGAAGTTTACTATATATTTTTACACGGGATTAAGATTGTCTCATCAAAGATAGGCCCTATCCTTTGGTAAGTGTTACCTAAGAAAGATGGATACACTTAGAATTCCATCTAGAGAATGAATCTTATCTCATCTCAAACTTGGAAGACTTATTGGCCAAAAAGAGGACTTACCTAAAGAAGGAAAGCCACATATGAGACCTTCGTTGAAATGGAGTAGAAGAAAAAAAAGTATAAATAGGGAACCCCTCTCCCATACTCTTCATTAAAGAAGAGACCTCTCTTTAGCTCTCTCCCTCCACCCTCTTCATATCATTCTCTTCATAATTTCTCCATTCAAGAAGGCTCTCTCCGACTTGAAGCTTCCAGTATAAAAGGATCTTTCATCCTAGATCATGTAATATTTTTTTCCATTCTTTATCTTTATGTAAAAACATTCATATTTAGTAAGTGTATATTTTCCTTTCCTTTATTTACTTCTTTTTACTTCTTTAATAATAAATGCTTGATGTTTGTTTTTAACCTTGTTGCTTTTGGATTGATAACTCAAAGAAGCCTAAGAACATGATTTGAGCAAACATAATCTAGGCTAAAAGAAGAATTTAGGAAAACAAATCATACACTTCCATACATTTAATTTTCTTGCATTTCCACAAATTTAAATTCCTTGTTATTCCATACATTGAAATTCTTGTTATTCCACTCATTTAAATTTATGCACTTCCATACATTTAATTTCCTTGTTATTCGATACATTTAACTTTCTTGTCTCACCATACATTTAAATTCCAGCAATTTATTTATCTCCTTCACTTTTCTTTTATTTTCTACACTTTTGTTATTTTTTTTTGTTATGTTCACGTTGATTTTAAGTTTTGTTTTTGCATAGTTTGATGGTTGAATTAGAATTCATTGCATGTATTTTCACATCATAAGATTTTGTGCATATTTACGTTACTGAAAATTAGGCTTTCAAGATCTGAATCTAATGAAAAAAATTAAGACTCAATACACGAACAGCATCACTCAACACAGTTTCAGCAAACTGCAAAAAAAGTTTTTGACAAAAAATTCGAACTGGGTAGATCAGTCAAATCATAATATTTTTCTTTGAAACTTGAGAAAATCAAAGTTTAGGATGTGGTCCTTCATTCCTCAGAATTTCAGATTAAAATAAATTCAGAAAGTTTGTGAACCAGAGGCTTAAACTTTGCCAATTAGTCAAATCAGATCAAAATTTCTACACAGAATTTTATAAAGTTGTCATATTAATACATTCATAACTTTCTCATTTTAGATCCTTTTTCACTTCTATTTTTTTTTGTTAGTTTTTTGCATCAATAGAGCATGATTTCCAGTCATTAAACTTAGGTTTAGGATGCAATAAAATAGTTCAAACCATGAATAAAATTTGCATCAGCATACTAGTTTTCCAAACTTAGAATTTTTCAGCATCTTATGGTATGCATTGCATTATGAACTTTACTAACTCTCTAATTTTAAATTTTGTTTGTAGTTTTATGTCTTTTATTGTTTTAAGTAATTTCTAGATTTAAAAGATCTTTCTAAACTTATTTTAATTGAAGATTTTAAATTAGAAAGTTTTTTAGTTTTGGAAATTCTAATTTAGGAAAGTTTCTAACATTAGTTTAATTTGTTTCTAACATTTTCTAGTTTATTAAGTTTTTAATTTTAGTTTCATTTAATTGAATGTTCTAGTGTGTGTTTTATTTTGCAGAGATTTTAGTTTTATTTTTTAGGAAGTTTTAGAATTAGAATTTTTAATTTAGAAATTGGAATTGTATGTGTGTATTAGTTTTTAGAAATGAATATATTTGTTAGTTTTTAAATTAGGCTAGTTTTAGATTTTTATTTAGGGTAGGTACAAATTCAAAACTCCGTTGAAACATTACTCCCTATGGATCGACCTAGTCTCATCAGTTTTACTATTACATCGCGATTCTACACTTGGAAATCATGATTAAGTTTTTGGCGCCGTTGCCGGAGAGTGCCATGAAAGGTAACTTTTCTAACTATCCCTATTTATATAGCTTTGTGGGTGTGATTTAATTTTGGCATCTATTGATAAATAGGAAGACATGCATGGAATGATGAGCTACCCTAATTTGGAATAGGAATGTGCAGGGAATGCTAAAAAGTACACATCACTCTGATTTTTAGAAACTTTCTAAAATTGAAAAAAGTTACTGTTTTCAACTTGTCACAACTTATTTTGGAAGAAAGTACACCAAAAGTGATCCAATCACTGTCCTTGATTTTCTCGGTATCCAAGAAAGCCATTGCCGCTGTAGTGCATAACAGCTTCTTCGTTCAGGAAACTAGTCCTTTAAACGGGTCCATTTGTGACTCTACTACTTCTTGGTAGCTAACCTGGTCGAGTTGGTTTTATAGGACCAAATTGAAGAATTAGAGGAAACTTTTCAACTTTAGGGAGTTACTTAGATGCTTTTTGTATACCTTAGGCTTTTATCATTTTTCAAAAAAAAAAAAAACCAAAATATTCAAAAAAAAAATTGATTAAAAAAAAATGGATTGGTGGGAATCCACAAACATGAGGGGACTTAACAATGGGCAAACCAGTAGAAATGGATTCAATGCTGATGGCCCACTGAAGTCCTGGCGTGCTTTATGCGAACAAGAAAAGATTGCAAAGTTATATTAAACAACTTGTTCGGTTGAATCTTATAAACAGGAGTGAGTCAATCACTATGATCATTGTTATAATGAGGAATTTGTGGAATAGGTTAATGGAATGAGTAGGTTAAATCATCAACCGATAAAGGTCCCACATGGGTACCTAGACCCTACACAATCATTCACTCATTCTGATATGGATGTGGGAATGCATTGGTGGGCCAAATCAAATTCAAATCAATGGTTTTACCACAATGACATGGGTAGTATGGGTAGTCCAAATTGGGATAATCAATCCATGGACAATTGGCAAAATGGGCCTGATATGGATTATGTCTCTTATCTCCAAGAATTTACTTCGGATGGGTTGTATGACTACCCCTCGCAGGACACATCATATGTACCCACTTTTTCTCCCTGGTCATATACACCTCATAATTCCCTATCGCCTGAATGGTCATATGAACTACCATCACCCCTAAAGAATTCTTTAGAGGATACCTTAGCCAAATTGGTTAAGTTAACACAAAACACCAACCAATCCATACAAAATAATGAATAACGCATGAAAAACATAATGGATTTGATTAATAAAATAGGGTTTGAAATAAAAAAAAGAAATGACACCCTTGGAATTAAAACAAAAATTTAACAAGATGATCCTACATTCATTGAAAATCTTGTTGATATGGATCACCGAAACACATAGTGGATATCCAAGGGTGCACATGAGAACATGGGTGATGGTGTGATGTATAAGCCCATTGATGAATCACATAAGCCTATGTGCCTTACTTTTTTTCAGACCGGCCATTCCACTCCACTATAGAGGAACCTATGCCCTTTTACATAAATCATTTTTATGATTCAAATCCTCTAATGAATTTGGCATTGCGGTACTTCACAAATCTGATATTCCTATTATTGATGAAACCACAGATGAACCTAATGAGCTTCAAAAAAAAGATTACAATTGGGAGGATGACCCCATTTTTCAAATTTTTAAGTCAGATAATTTGGAATTATTGGAATCATGTACTGACTTCTTCATGAAATTTGATGAACCAACCTTTAGAGAAATTGCCTTCACATTTCTTGGCCCTTAATGTTATTCAAAGAAACTTGTGAAATTGGAGAATAGTGGTCCCATTCAGACTCCCAAGTTTGACAATTTGGAATCCTTTGAGCCCGTGTCTGAACAAAATGTTAAAATTGAACTAAAGAAATTTGTGGCACGAGAGGACTTAGGGCCACCTAGTTGCTCATTGCATCCTCTTCTAGCTTTCAAAGATCCATTTTTAAGGGAGGAGGAAGAAATTTTCTTTGTAGTCTGTTCTTCACATAAAGTAGAAGAACATGCAATCCTTATGTTCATTGAGTCTACTACCAACATGGTTTCATCTCTTTATGTGCTTCTTGTAAACTGTGTGAAGGAAAATTTCATTTGGGATCCTGGTGGACTCATGGTTTTGAATCCAGTAGTGTAGGTCTTTTTTTCTTTTCTTTGTAGTGTAAATATTTCCTTTTAAAGTAGCTTTTTGTTTTTTTTTGTTCTTGTTTTTCTGTTTTGTTTAACTTTGGCTAGGGAGCAACTCAGACACGTTTTCATGTGACTTTCTCTTAACCTCCTTTACATTTATGTTTCCTCATGTTACTTTTATAGTTCTACATTGCATGAATAAACATCGAAGACAATGTTCATCTTAGGTTGGGGGGTGGAAACAAGCACATTTGTCCAATTGAGACAAAAGTTTTTTTACTTTTTGGCACTTTTTAGGAAAATTTTCAATTTTTAGGACCTTTAGTTTTTTGTTGGCATTTATTTTTCATTTTAGAAAATAAAGTTTTCAAAGAAATTGAAGCAATTTGAAGATATATAGAAATTTGAAATTTTCATATTTTTAGAAGGAAGTAAAACGAAAGTTTGCATTTTTTAAAGGAGGAAACCTATCAAAAAATTATCAGAACTTGCTTTTCACATACACACTTGTATACATTTTTTGACATTTTTGATAGAAAGCTTTAATGCTGTTTTTGTAATTTTTCTAGAAAATACAATGTAAACTTAAAATTTAGTTTGTATAATATTTTTGTTTCCTGGTTCATTTTTTGGTGAATTGTATATAGTAGAACAAGACGAATTAATTTGAGTGAAATGAGAACTGCTACGTAGTGTTTACTTTTGATTTGAAACAAAAAAAAAAGAGTGAAAAAAAAGAAAAAAGAGCATATAATGAGAAGTTTGTGACTAGTATGGGTTCGTAGCCTTTTTAACTCGAGTTAGTAAGCTGGTAGGGATATTTTCATATCTAGTGCCCTAAAGACATTTGATTTGGGAGTCATTGGCCTATTGCTCACTACATGGGTCAATTAGGAAGCTTAAGGGACCTAAACATTGCATAATCATAAATAAAGGAAAGATTAATGATGATGAATTATGGCCCAATGAGAGTCTGTAGAAATTTTCAGTAGATATGTATAGAAATGCATAGGACTAAGTTTGCTCCTTATATTCCAATTTCTGCTATTTCAGATGAACTTTAAAACTTCTACATTAGAAAAAGTAAATAAGTGAAGAGTGTTCGCAAGAATTTGCAAGGGAGTATGTGCGGGGAAGGACAAGGACTAGATATGCTCTCTCGATTCTAACTTTTCTTATATCGTATGAACTTGAGAACCTTTGCTTCGAAAAAAGAAAGTGAGAGAAAAAGAGGCCTATCGAACTAAACAGTACAGTGGTAGCCGTCTTAGTAGCCTTGAGAGGAAATTTCTTTTTGCTAAATTTTGGGAGACCAGACTATTTGAAGGACAAATTCTGTTTTTGCAGCATTATTTTGGAATATTCGAAATAGGTTTTTGATGTATACATTTTTCACCGTGCATGCAAGTTGGTTTGAATTTGAGAAAGTTTTTTTTGAGAATAGAATTATGGACCGGACTTTGAAAAGTCTGAAAGTGTAATTATTCCAGATTTTTAAAATACCTGATATGGGTGAATTTTCTTTTGGGAAATTTCTTCTCTCCTTTATTTTTTGTTATTCTCCTTTAAAAAAAAAGAATTTTGTGAGTATAGTTACTGCAAACCCTCACGAGACACAACTTGTCTACTAGGGGAAACCTAGGGGTTTAAGGGCTTGCTGCATATGCTAAAAACAATTGAGAATACTAGTGAAAGTGGCATTACATTCATGGTTAATTTTATTGCATTGTATTAGTTTTAGGTTATATTCGGTTAAGATGAAAGCCTCATATTTTTCATAGTTTTTGCTAGGGACTAGCAAAACACTAGTTGGAGGGTGTAATGAGTCTTTAAAAATGCATATTTTCATATATGTTTTGACCCATTTACAGGACTTATTGAGTAAAAAGAGTCTCATTTAGTGTGATCTAGTGGTTTTAGGTACTTGAAATTCATTGTTGTGCATTCTTGAATAATTTGTTTAAAAATCACACTTTTTACTTACAACCATGAAGCCTGCCATTTTTGGAAAATATATTTTCGGAAAGTTTTGTGAAAATTTATATTCTCATAAAATAAATTTAATTGTCATCATTATTAGTTTATTTACATATAATTATAAAAAATAGTATGCATTTTCATTGTTATTTTACGAGAGATGGGCCCACAGTCATGCATTTGTGATATTAGGGTTAAAATTATCTTTTCAAATGAATTTACATTTGTCTTGTAGGAAATTGATGATATGGGTCCCATTTATAAAGAATTGAGGCAAATAAATGATTTTCAAAAGAAAAGAGAGATGAATTGAAGAGAAAAAAAAGAAAGAAGAAAATCTACAAAGTGGGCTTCTTGGTCTCACACATATTCATATGTGTGGGAACACACTTGTGGAATGTTCAAGAAAGGGGTCTCTTTCTCTAATTGCTGCAAGAATTCAAAATTAATGTAAGAAAAGACAGCTAAAGTGGGGAGAATTCAAGGAAAAAAAAGTCAACGAATGAGAATTCAAAAATAGAAAGCCAATCCCGTTTTTCTTTTGATAATATACATTAAAATGGTCATAACTCTCAAATCAAGCATCGAATTTGGACAATTTACTTATTGTTGGAAAGCTCTTTTCGAATAGATATCTATATGATCCAAGATTGCACCAATTAGAGTTAAAACGACAAAGATATGACCTCGGGAAGTTTACTATATATTTTTAGGCGGGATTGAGATTGTCTCATTAAAGATAGGCCCTGTCCTTTGGTAAGAGTTAGCTAAGAAAGATGGATACACTTAGAATTCTAGCAAGAGATTGAATCTTATCTCATCTCAAACTTGGGAGACTTGTTGGCCAAAAAGAGGACTAATCTAAAGAAGGAAAGCCACATATAAGATTTTCTTTGAAATTGAGTAGAAGAAAAAAAGTATAAATAGGGAACCCCTTTCCCATACTCTTCATGAAAGAAGAGACCTCCTTTCTCTAGCTCTTTCCCTCCACCCTCTCCATATCTTTTTCTCCATAATTTCTTTATTCAAGAAGGCTTTCTCCAACTTGAAGCTTCCACTATAAGAGGATCTTTCATCGTGGATCATATAATGTTTTTTTTTTTCATTCTTTATCTTTATAACAAAACATTCATATCTAGTAAAAGTGTGTGTTTTCATTTCCTTTATTTCCTTCTTTTTACTTCTTTAATCATGAATGCTTGATGTTTGTTTTTAACCTTGTTGCTCTTGGATTGATAACCCAAAGAAGCCTAAGAACATGATTTGAGCAAACATAATTTAGGATGAAAGAAGAATTTAGGAAAACAAATCATATACTTCCACACATTTAATTTTCTTGTATATCCACATATTTAAATTCCTTGTTATTCCATACATTGAAATTCTTGTTATTCCACTCATTTAAATTTATGCACTTCCATACATTTAATTTCCTTATTATTCAATACATTTAATTTTCTTGTCTTACCATACATTTAAGTTCCAGCAATTTATTTATTTCTTGCACTTTTCTTTTATTTTCTACACTTTCGTTATTTTTGTTGTTATGTTCACGTTGATTTTAAGTTTTGTTTTTGCATAGTTTGATTGTTGGATTAGAATTCATTGCATGTATTTTCACATTATAAGATTTTGTGCATATTTAAGTTTATGAAAATTAAACTTTCAAGATTAGAATCTAATGAAAAAATTCGGACTCAATACATGAACAACATAACTCAACACAGCTTCAAAAAACTGCAGAAATAGTTTTTGACAAAAAGTTCGAAGTGAGTAGACCAATCAAATCATAATATTTTTCTTTGAAATTTGGGAAAATTAAAGTTTAGGATGTGGTTTTTTATTCCCCAGAATTTCAGATCAAAATAATTTCAGAAGCTTTGTGAACCGGAGGCTTAAACTTTGCCAATCAGTTAACTCGGATAGAATTTCTATACAGAATTTTGCAAAGTTCTCATGTTCATGCATTATAACCTTTTTGTTTTAGATCGTTTTTCACTTCTGCTTTTTTTTAGTTTCTTGCATCAGTAGAGCATGATTTCTGGTTATTAAACTTAGATTTAGGACGTAGTAGAATAGATTAAATCATGAATACTATTTGTATAAGCATACTAGTTTTCCAGACTTAGAATTTTTCAGCATCTCATGGCATGCATTGCATCATTAACTTGTCTAACTTTTTAATTTTAAATTTTTTTTCTAGTTTTATGTCTTTTATTGTTTTAGATAATTTTCAGCTTTAAAAGATCTTCCTAAACTTGTTTTAATTGAAGATTTTAAATTAGAAAGTTTTCTAATTTTGAAAATTCTAATTTAGAAAAGTTTCTAACATTAGTTTAATTTTTTTTTCTAATATTAGTTTAATTTGATTCTAACATTGTTTAGTTTATTAGTGATAAGACCAACAATATTGCAATCATGTACTGTCCGGCGTCATGCACTAATGGATCTTGTATGATCATTGTAATTGTGGTGTAGGCTTGATCCTGTGGGTCCTATTCCTTTGATTAGATCCAACCCTCTCTTGCTTAAAAGTTTGACACAGATAGCTTTGAAATGCTGCCAAAATTTTAGTAGCCAGGTCTAGCCTAGCATGCTTTTAAACCTGACTATATAGTCCTGAAATGCTTCTAAAATTTTGACAGCTAGGATAGTCAGCATAGCATAATAAGATGGGGTTTATGCCTATGTCTGACCATTTTGGTTCAAAACTATGTTGGTTCAGATGGCATTTATATACCATTCTAGCGAGCCTAAAAAGCACCCAAGTTAATTATAACACTAATGTCCTCCATTTGGCTTACTTTTTTTGTAGAGATATCATGGGTTCTTTATCATTACTTTTAATGAGGCCAAGGAGCGGCTCTTTAAAATCTTCATGAACCAAAACAAAATATCTGCAAAAGCACCGAAGAAGGTTCGACTTGACCCTATTAGCCCTAGATCAAGAGTCTCAGTCTTCCAAAGACTCTCTACTCCCATGGGTTCCATGGCTTCAATTGATCGGAATGGGTCAACCGATCTAAATGGATCATCAATGACCCTAAAATCCGTCAAGAAAACTGACACTCCAAAACCTTGGGTTTCCAAATATGCCTAGAATCCATTTGGAGTTCTCAACAAGGTTCAGGAAGATCCAAAACACAAGCTGAAATCAAAAGGCAGCAACCTTTATATCATCAAGCCTCGATTGGGGGCAAGGCAAGTCCAGTTCACAGATCACAAGTTAATGACACTTGGTAAGTCACACCTAGCGGCTGCTCAAGGTTCAAGATCATATTCTACTCGGCCCAAATAAAGGGTCATCAACAAGCAAATAACAGAGGACCTTAGGTAACTTATAACTCGCAAGAAGGCCCAAAAACATGCATCCATTCCCGGATGCAGCACATGGTCACCGCAACCACGCATTTCAAAATCCAGCAAGGCTAAGAACAAATTCTTGGCCTCACTTGAAGAAAATACCTTTTACCCTCTGACTCAAAAAGAGGGACGGAGATTTGGTAAGGGGCGTCTACCCTCTATTATTATAGCACCAACCTCGCCATTTTCACCCCAATGCCTATCACATGTTACTAAAGACAAAAAGAAAATTGAGCGATTGGTGATCAATAATTTGACTGATCTCACTCGTTTCAAGGATTTACTCCAACAAAAGAAGAAGCAGAAGAAGAAGAACAAGAGAGGTGTTGTTGGCATCCTTTCATTTCCCACTTTTGGTTCCATGGATTGAGAACGAGTTGCCAGTACTTCCAAGCCACTGGTTACCAGGTTCAAAGATCAAACCTTAGCAGCCAGGCTGGCCAATCAAATCAAGAAGAAAGCTTTGGCCCACTATAAGGACCAAACTCAAAAGTTATCATAGCGCAAGATCACTCGAAAATAGGTGATTAAAGATGATGATATGCACTTGACCTCGTCTTGCATGGTCGGGCCTAGCTCAGCTCGAAGAGTTACTCGGAGTATGGCTCGAACTCAATCACAAGGGTGTGATTCAAACTCCTATTCTAGCAGCACTTTTGAAGGTCATGTCGAAACTAATTTTGATGATGATCCTATCACTATCTTGAATGCAAAGGATAGTCAATCCATTCCTTAGGCATTAACATCATCATATCCCTGTCAGTGCATTGTGTTTATGGCTGATTATGGCTGAGGGGAGTGGAACTAGCAAGGATGGAAATGACGATACTAGTGGAAGTAAAGATGTTGACGAAGAAGATGCTGGTAAAAATGAGGATAACAATGTCAGTGATGTCAAACAATAAGGAGCTATGATTGACCACTTGAACAGCGAATTGAAAATCTTAACAGATAAGCTAGGTGGTTTGGTTGAAGATCAAATAAATCCTCTGTTTGCCAACAGAAGAGAACAAGCAATGATCAGGAAGAATACAACTAAAATTGACATGCTCACAGCTCAATTTAAGTCCTTGACAGATAAGGTAATAACTGCAGGTTCTTTTAGTAGTAATCATTCATCAATCCTTGGTCTTCATGCAGATCCTAAAAAACATGTAACCTTCAAAGAAGTTGAAGAGATACTGACAAAATCAAAAGTGGAGACCAGGATTAAAAAGAAGGGTATTACACCTAAGTATCCTCTGGAATTTGCTCTAGTTCCATTTCCACCATATTATAAACTTCCGACTTTCCAACCATATCTTGGGAAGGGGCCGGCATATCAGCTTATTGTGCATTTCAAATCACTCCTTAGAAGCCTGCTAGAGTTAGATGCACTAAAAATAGGGCTATTCGTTGGCACATTGAAAGGAGTTGCCTTTGATTGGTACAAGCAGTTACCAGAACTTTCCTTCATGATGTGGCCAATCACAGAAAATAAGTTCTTACTCCATTTCCAGGAGGAGGATTAGATAGTCGCCTTTGCTATGCTTAGTAGTATAACGTAAGGAGATAATGAAACTGCATAGGCCTTTATTAATGATGGAGAGCATTATCCTACAAATGCTTGGAACAACCATCTCAGAGGGCAACAATGGAAATGTGCAAAACCAATTTGCGACCAGAAATTAAAGCTATCATACTTACTCACAGAACTAAGTTTCTAGGTCGATTAGTAGAAGTTGCCATTGATGCAGAACTGACCCTTAAAGAGATCAGTCAAAGTCAAAGCTATATTGGAGATGCCTTCTCCGAGAACTCTTAAAGAACTCAAGGGATTGTAGGGCAAACCTGCATACATTCATCGGTTCATCTCAAACTTATCTGGGAAATGCAAATCATTATCCATACTCATAAAGAAAGGAATTGAATTTGTTTGGGATAAAGTTTGTGAAGATGCTTTTCAAGATATCAAATGGTGTCTCACAAACCCACTAGTCCTTTCAACTCCAATTCCAGGCAAACTTTTCATCCTCTACATTCTAGCTCTTGATCTCTCTCTCGGAGCATTGCCAGCTCAAAAGAATAAAGAGAAAACTACATCACTATATTCTTTCCAATGTAGTGTACTTGGTTTCCAACACTGACCCACTGAAGGCATTTGTGATAAAGGGTGGTGCACTAAGTGATCGTCTAGCCAAATGGTCTATTATTCTCTCTTAATATGCCATTAGATATACTCCTGGAAAGGCAGTGAAAGGATAAGTTCTTGCTGACTTCTTGGCAGAACATCCACTTTCGGATAGTTCTGAATTCAGAGATAATCTCCCTGATGAACCAGTCTTCTCCATTGAAAAAATATGGAAACCCACTTTTGATCCAAACTTACATTGGATCATGCACTTTGATGGATCTTTCAGGACAAATGAATTTAGAGATTAAGTTTCTAGGGTTGGGATCATTTTTTGTTGCCCAGAAAGATTCCATGTCCCTCACTCATTCTCATTAATTAAACCATATTCAAATAAGGTGGCGGAATATACAGCATTGATTATAGGTCTCGAGCTAAACTTGGAATCTAGTATCAATATGCTTAGAGTATATGGAGATTCACAACTTCTGATCAAGCAAATGAATCTCGAATATAAAGTGAATAAACTAGGCGTGCTTCCTTTCTTCAACAAAGGTTGTTAAGTCAAGGAGAGATTTGTGTTGATTGAATTTAACCACATTCCAAGACATCAAAATATCAAAGCAGATGCACTAGCAGGATTGGCAACATCAATGTCAATTCCTGAAAATGACAAAAAGGCATTGGAAGTAGTTGAAAGAAGACTTTTACCTCCACTCAACACCCATAAAGCAGTAACATATTGCTTTGATGTGATCAAGAATTGGATTTCATATTTCTAAAACTCATTCGGAGATTGGAGAGGCCTTTCATTGATTACATTCTTTATGGGGTCTTGCCAGAAAATCCTGAAGACATAACTACTATTTAAAGGCGAGCTCTTAAATTTCACTTTGATTTGCCTTCGAAAACTCTTTAACGCAAGTCATATGATGGAGTTCTTCCCCGTAGCTTATCACCAAAAGAAACAAATCGAGTAACTCAAAGAAGTTCATTTTGGCCTATGCGGTGCTCACTAGGCTAGACAAAAATTTCATGATTAAATTCGAAGATTAGGCTACTCTTGGCCTACCATGGTGTCCAATGCTATCAATTTTACCAAAAGATGTAATGAATCCCAAATTCATGGTGATAACATTCATAAACTCCTGAATATCTACATACTACATCCACCTCTTGGCCGTTTGAGTCTTGGGAAATTGACATAGTATGGAAAATCAGCCCACCATCAGAATGAGGTCATTAATTCATTTTGGCTGCAATGGATTACTTCTTTAAATAGGCAGAAGCAGTGCCTCTTGCAGAAGTCAACAGTTACAGTCTTCGGTTTCTTGAAGACTCGTATCATCTGTCATTTTGTGGTGCCTAAACGTTTGCATCATGACAATGGTCCTCAGTTTAACAACGACAAATTTATAGATTTTGTGACAAGTACGGGATTCAATATTGTCCTTCCATGGCATATAACCTTGCAGCTAATGGACTTACTGAAGTATTCAATAAGACCATTTGCAAAACCCTGAAGAAAATGGTCTCTAACAATAAAAAGAGTTAGAGTAATAAACTTCCTGAAGCATTGTGGGTTATAGAACCACAGCTTATGGTCCAACTAAATCAACACCGTATTCTTTGGTTTATGGTTGTGAAGAAAATAATGCCATGCTCAGACTTCAAGAGTTGAAAACCTTGATGAAAGAGGCTTGCTGCTTGACAAAGCACCAAGCTCTATCTGGCTCGTATGATTGGATCTTTTAACAAGAAGATCAAAATACAGAGCTTACAAAAAAGGAGATTTAGTCCTTGTAGTCAAAAGGCCAATGTTCTCTACACACGTGTCAAAAGGCAAATTTGAATTCAAATAGGAAGGACCTTTTGTTGTCGATAAGGTCTATTCCAATAGTGCCTACGTACTCCTTACACTCAAAGGAGATAGATGCATGATGCCTATCAATGGAAAGCTTCTCATGAAATACTATACTTAAATGTCATTGGTATACCAAAACCATATAGAGTGTACCCAAATCATGTACAGTGTAATTCTCAATCCTAAAATCCTTTGGTTTTGAGCCTTACAACCTATGACTTTTAACCAAAATCAAAATCCACCAGTTTTGAGCCTCATAACTTATGACTCTTAACGAAAATCCCTCATACTTGCATAAAATAACTGCGAGGATCAAATTCTTCGACCCCTCTAGTCAAACTTTTGTTACTTGGATAATGTCCCTACAAAACCCCTTGTAACATTTTGCTATATAGATTAAGTTCTTTTATAGACCTTGTATAACAAAACTCAGCTGTGTGGAATAAGTCTTTTTGTAGACCCCATGTAGCTATTCCTTAGTTGTAAAGAATAACCCTTTTTGTAGACTCTATTTGACTACCTTCGATTATATAGAATAAGTCTTTTTGCAAACCTTTTATAAGCAAGATTTAAACAAATACCAGAACCAAATCTTTGTTTTAAGGAATACATTAAGGATCCCAGGGAAAGCCTCATACATGGGCACCGAATAACATCCACTTTGTTGGACCCTTTCGACACCAAAAGGATAAAGTCATGGACCCTTGAAAAAGCCTCACACATGGGCACTTCCACCTATTTGACTCCTTTATTTTCGATTTGTAGATCTAAAAGATCGCAAATTATACCCTCATACAAGTCTGAGAAAACTAAACCAAATTCACCATCCATACAAACCACATCAAACATCTACACAAAATTAAACCAAACACCTATACTAATGACAAAATGGAGGAAAAGAAAAGTTTTTCCGTTGATATTCATTTGAAGTTTAAGCACAAAGAATGAAGTCAATGTATACATGGCCACCCAGGCTGATCAAGATACAAACAAGAAGTTGCGACAATGAGACCTAGTCCAAGAACTTCTTAAGTTGCCTCATTGCATTCAGAATTTCTTCCATTAGGACGCGTCCTTTATATCTTGGATAAGCTGGAACAACATCATCAATGTCAATTTCATCTAGTTTGATACTTATTTCACTCTCAAGGGATTGAACAAAGTCATTTACGGTTGTTTGCTTTGCCTTTACTTTAGCGAGAATGCACTCTTCGCGGGCTTGGTTCTTTGAACTAGACTTCTCCAAGTCATTTATGGTTCCTTGAAGCTTCAGAGCATCATCTTTCAAGGCTGAAAGCTGTTGCTGAATGTGATGATCTATAGTTGCAATGTTTTTCACAGCCAAAGTTTTGGTTCTATCTCAAGACACAACATGGTGAACCCACTTTGGGCATTTTGCTCCAAACAAAAATGTTTGTTTTCTTGAAAGCCAATCTAATCCAAATTTTAAGTTCATCTTGGGACAAATTCAATTTTGAGCCAAATATGTCATCTCAAATTGCTTTGGATCAATCCACAAAAGCCATTCTTCTTCAAATTGCATCTCGTTTTGACTCATGTCAAGCTAAGTCAAAACCTGAACTTCAATTTTTAAAGATGAACAAAAAATCCATGAAAATTACAAACCTAAATCCTGTCACAACCCGAGCCTAGAAATCGGGGGTTAGAGAAAACCTAACCAATGACACACGTACTCCCGTGCATGTACACCTAGACCTTGCTCAAATGTACACACACAAGAGATCAATCACACATGCATACAAGTATACGCGGAAGCTGTAAGTTTCAAGGCATACCACAAGATAATAAAAGACACAATGATTACAAAAGATTAGATTGATTACAACAATGTACAACAAAATAGAGGGACTAGTCCACAAAATCAAAATACAGACGTAAATCAGATCCAAAATACAATCTACAGAAAAATCCCTCAAATAAGCTCAGACACAATGGAGGGGAGAACAAAATGATGCAAACCGCTCTCAGAAGAATGGATCAAGTCTACTCTTCTAGGCCGAAGGGGGCCTCGCGAGCCTCTCCTAGAGTCGGGTTGACCGACGCAGGATCAGAAGGGGGATTTGAGCCTACAACACCAAGAACAACTTATAAGTATAATGACTTAGCAAAATATAAGCCACAAGAAGATAACGCGAATTGTATCTATCAATGAGCAAAAGTAGTAATGCAAAGATCCATAGTGAGCATGTTCGTATACTAGGCAATCGTGCATAGGAATAAGTATGCTGTCAGAATCATCAATAGAAATACACACTCAAGCTGGCTACTACAATTGCCATATTCTCCCTTTCGAGAGCACACAAATATGAGAACACCATCGACTGGGGCAGGGTACGAATGGGTCTCTAATTCCCGGGGTCTGGAAGCCCAGGACAGGAGCACTCTGCAGAGGCGATCACATACACTAAGCCAAAGTTAACCCCGTCGGGTATTTTGAGACTGAGGCTGAGTAGTGCCATATATAGACAATCTCAATCACAATCAAATCAGATGATGCACATCAATCAATATCAAATACAGATCTCATATCACAATCTATCACAATAAGCGAACAATAGTAGTGCATCACACGTGGATAAGCAATACGAATAACAATACGAATAACGAATGCGAATAAGCACTGACAAATGAGTACAAATAACAATTAATCATTGAACTCAAGTACTCCACTCCACATGAACAATAACAAATACACAGTAGTGGATTGTGCCTGCCCAGGCTTCGCTTTGGGGATGTTGCTATATTTCCCACAGACTTGAGAGGTCCAGCGCAGAACACATGAGGGTAAAACCGAAATCGATATGCAGTGCAAATCAGATTTACCTTGAGGAATCAAGGTTGTTTACTAGCCAATCCTAACCTAGTTGTCTAGTGTTTCTAACCGTGCATGCTGATGTAGTTTTAAGGTATTCGATATACAGTTGTTTCATCAAGGAGTGTTGCATCTTCTAATGAAAGGGTACCAAAGTCCCTTAAACCAACACTCATGGGAAGGTGCTAAACAACTGGATAGCATACATGAATGAGACGCAGCCCTCGAGATCATTCATGTCATTCTTACATTCCATTGGGCATGTTCGGGTTACCTACATTCTAGCATGAGAGTCATATCAAGTCTCTTCCTTAAACCTAATTTTTTTATTTATTTCTCAAGGTCGCACGGTGTAGCAGTATGTGAACATACGGCTTAGCCATAGGCATCTTACAGCATAGCAGTAATTTGCACTGCGGCGGAGCTGAGGTTCCCCAAACTACTCATCCACATTTACGGCTCAACCATAATTTGCTCTACGGCTCAGACGTATCTTGTTCCACGGCTTAGCCGTAGCACAACGGACCGCTTAGATCTGGCTGGGGCGTAGAAAAACAACAAATGTGCCAACTCTCAGTTATTTTAGATGTCACCCTGTATTGATCTACAGTTCAGCCTCCCATGATAGTGCAGAAAATGCAAACGTGGTGGAAGGTAAAGTTCTTATTGCTCAAGCTGAAGCACTTGCATTATTTGATTCGGGGCCTCCGCGTTTGTATGTCGCACCTTATTTTGCTGAACAGTTACCGCAACCCCCACAGCCACTACCATATTTGTTTGTGGGCAAGAGAGTGGAGTGCAGTGTGTACTACCCTCAGTGTGACGTGTGGATTGAAGGTCGTCGGCTGCCAGTTGATTTGATCCTATTGTCGATGTTGGGTTTTGATGTAACCCTTGGAATGGACTGGCTAGCGCGATATCGTGCTTGTGTTAACTGTTACAACAGGACGATCTACTTCGATTTCGAGAAGGGGTTTTGTTTCGAGGGCAATCAGAAGAAATGCCCAAGGCGTGTCATCTCCGCATGCAAGGCAGATCGTTTGATATGCAGAGGTTGCGAAGGTTTTCTCGCTTTTTTCTCGGAGAAAAAGGAGTTGAAGCAATTGAGCGAGATCCCGGTAGTACGTGAGTTCCCGGATGTATTTCCGGAGGAGGTACCCGTGTTACCCCCTGTCAGGGACGTGGAATTTGCCATTGACGTAGTGCCTAGTACAGCCCCGATTAGTTTAGCTCCATATCGTATGGCCCCTGCCGAATTACTCGAATTGAAGATGCAATTGCACGATCTGTTGGAGAAGGGTTTCATACGGCCGAGTGTGTCACTGTGGGGAGCTCCAGTGCTGTTTGTGAAGAAGAAGGATGGTACATTGCGGATGTGCATTGACTACCGGCAGTTGAATAAAGTCACTAGCAAGAATTAATATCCCCTGCCGCGTATTGATGAGTTGTTTGACCAGCTTCAAGGTGCCACCAACTTTTCAAAGCACTGCGGCGGAGCCGAGGTTCCCCAAACTATTCATCTGCATTTACGGCTCAACTGTAATTTGCTTTACGGCTCAGTCGTATCTTGTTCCACGGCTTAGCCGTAGCACAACGGACGGCTTAGATCTGGCTGGGCTGTAGAAAAGCAGCAAATGTGCCAACTCTCAGTTATTTCAGATGTCACCCTGTATTGATCTACGGTTAAGGTCACAGCTGGGTCACGGTGTAGCCGTAAGATATTTCACAGCTTAGCCGTAGTACAATTCACGGTTTAGCTGTGAGTGCGCTGAGTCAATTTCCTGAAACAGTCACAGAGTTATAGAAATGACTAACTCTCGACTGAAGACAGAACGATAATAACAAAGCTTACTCAATAGGGCTGTCTAACAATGATTCATACAAGAAGAGTAAAATATACACACAATCAAAGCATTACCAATACGTGTTCAAGCTACTTGTGCTTATACTTGCCTCATAAGTGGAAATCACACACACTAGTCGTTGTCTAGGCTCAATCCGCTGGAGACACACAAAGATCACGATGCATTGCTCCCTTTCTCACTTAAACAAAACAGAAATGAAAGAAAGAGAAAGAGAGACGAGCGAGAAAGAGATCGTTGAAGAAAAGAGAGAGAAACGGTGGTAGGTAGGATATTTATAAGATAAAAGAAGTCAAATTTGCAAACAAGTCCACCATTTGCCTCTATTTACAATTTGAGTCAATTAATGATCCAACGAGAGCAAACAAAGTCATTTGGATCCAAAACAATTACGAAGATTAACAAGCTCAATGAAATACACGTGTTGACATCAAAATGACGCAAAACTGACACGGTCCAGCAAAAGCAGAAATTACGAAAAAAGGGCTCGAGCAACCTAAACCAGGTCAAACTCAACCAAACTACCTATCCATTGCTCAAAACCAAAGAAAAGCAAAACCAAAACACTCTTAGCAACAAAATTACACTTAATTAACGACTAAATCGGCTTAAGTTGGGTCGGAGTGTTACAAATCTTTTTTAAATTCAAACTTTGATTTTTCTTAAGACCTTAGGGATTTTTTTTGTGCTCGTTCCCCACACTCCCCACATAGATGCCACTTTGGATATCTGTGATAAATAGGTCATGCAAAAATCAAATCCAATTCTAAAATCCAAACAAAAATTCATAAACTTTTGAATTTTCTAAATACCTCAGGGATTCTTTTGAGGGTGCTCCCCACAGTCCCCATAGATATGTTACTTTTGATAAGAAATTCAAAATTCTTATGTTTTTACCAAATTCCATCATCAAACCCTTCATGGTTTTTATCAAAAATTTCAAAATCCCAAGTTTAGCCCATAACCTATGTTGACAAACTGTATTTTCATCAAGCCAGTCATCATTCCCACAGATTGGCTATTTTGAGGCCCAATAATTATTACACTGTAGTCATTGTACCTCGAGATGGCATTTGTTAACTCATAAAAAATTACAAATGTTACAGCAAAGACATTATAGGTAAATTCCAAACTAAGGATACATAAACCTTGGAATTATAGAATGGCAAGTCAAGTACTGTATCCAGTTGTTCAGAGTTAGTGCAATCCACTCAGAAGACTTCAGATGAGCTCAGAATGTAGCATTTCAAACTTTAGAGTTATTGGACTTCATTTCATCTCTCAACTCACCAAATACCAAATTTAGGGTTCATTGGCTCAAAAACTAGGAGTCATTGAACACACTCAAGGTTTTGGATTACCAAAGTTGATGAAAATCACATGAAAACTCCAAAGCATGCTTGGGAATAATGTTTTAAAGTTTTAAAGCATTTAGATTTCATCCCAGCTCAAACCAAGCTTCAATGACTGTTTGCCAGCTCATTGGGGATCACTATAGAAATTGACATTTCTACATGTCAGACCAAGCTCAAGCTTAGTGGAATGCCTTTAAGTACATTCAAAGACTATCCTTCAAAATTTTAGAGCATTTGAGCATCATTTGGACCCAAACTCATTTTAGATAGTTATCTACTAAGCTCTATGGGGTCACTGTGCAAAGTGACACCTCACGAAAATCAAATTAGCTAAAATTCCTGGAGGAAGCTCAAATTATGCTCAAGAGAGGCTCTGCAAAATTTTAGGTCAAACGGACATCATTTGACCCGAAGTATACAAACATGCCAACTTTGGGTTAGTGACCCCCACGTCATGGGGTCACTGACCAAAGTCCTGCTTCCCGACATCCAAAATTGATGAAATTTGGGTATAAAGCTTTAATCATGCTTAGGGGAGATCTACAAATTTTCAAGTCAAGAGGACTTCGTTTGGTCCCACTTCCACTCCATTTCAGCTTAGAAGATAGTGACCCTCGAACCTTGGAGGTTACTAGCTAAAATCCTACCTCCAGGGAGCCAAAGGTGATGAAACTAGGAACAAAGATTCAAAATATGTTCAAAATGAATTTCCAAAATTTCAAGTCAATTGAATATTATTCGGGTAGAAAATAAGCTAACTACCTACAGTGTGGGGTGAAAGTGACTTAGAACATGCAATAGATGGGTTATTGTTTGAAATCCTACTTCCACATACCCAAACTGCATGAAATTTGGATGGACACTCCGAGATACCCTTGACATTAGTCCCTTTAAGTTTCCAACCAAACCAAAATCATGCGGGCCTCAAACAGTTGAAACAAGTGCCCATTTTCATGAAAAGTCAACGGGGGAGTTGACTAACTTTAGAAGGTCAAATCGAGTTGAAATTTTTATGACACAGTTAAAATAATGTAAAAAAGCATCCCTCCAAGTTTTATGAAGATTGATCATCATTCGGGCCCCAAACAGGTAAAAACGGGTCATATATGCAAAAGTCCAACAATGGACTTGGAGAGTGACTGCGGCTGCGGTCACTGTCACCCCTGAAGTAGTTCCAATGGTTTTCAGTGGTTCCCTCCATTCTTTTTCAAATGTTAACTTTCAATAACTCCTTTATACTTCTCATAACTACTGCTTAAGTATATAAAAGGACTGTTGATCATTTGAAAAGGGAAGGAAGCATACAGAGACAGAGAGTGAAGGAAAAGAACAAGTGCAAGTTCTTGAATCGAATTCCAAAAGTTTAAAGCAACTCCAAGCAAGCCATAAGGCATTTTTCACTACTCCAGCCTACTTCTTCTTCCCATTCGCACCAATTCAAGGTGAGAAATAATTCAGAGGAGAGGAAGACACATACACTTCACTTAAGGAAGGCATATGCAAAGGTCACTCGGATGACATCTTTTTCCATTAATTTTCTCACTTGGGAAGGGTCTTGGGCCACACAGGAAGTTGTGAACAAGCCACTTTAGGCTTCATTCTGACCCTTGAAAATCATAAGGTCAGAATAATGTAACTTTGTCTTCATACATTGTCTTTTTTTGGATTTGTACAAAAAACAGTTCGTAACCAAAAAGTGACTATTATTAGAGGTGTAAGTCGATTCTACGACCAAATTCAACTTTCTCGATGGTCATTCAATGCTCTAAAGATCAGAGAAAGCAAGTTTCAGCACTTTGAAGAAGTCATCAATTTTTTTCGTAAATGATTTTATGACTGTGCAATGTCTAGGTCCCTTAAGCTTTTTAATTAACCCGTGTAGCGAGCGTTAGGCCAATGACTCCCAAACCAGATGGCTTAAGGGCATTGATATAAAATACCCCTACGGGCTTACTAGCTCGAGTTAAAAAGGCTATGAACCAATACTAGTCACACACTGCTCATTATATGCTCTTGTTTTGTTTTTCACTCTCTTTTTTTTTTTCAAATTGAAAGTAAACACTAGGTGGTAGTTCTTATTTCGCTCGAATTAATTCATTTTGGTTCTAGTATAAACAATCCACAAAAAATAAACCAGGAAACAAAAATATTTTACAAACTAAATCTTAAGTTCACATCTTATTTTCCCTAAAGATTTAAAAAAAGCATTAAAGTTTCCTCTCCAAAATGTTGAAAAAATGTATACATGTGTATATGTGAGAAACAAGTTTTAGTAATTCTTTGATAGGTTTCCTCCTTTAGAAATAGCAAACTTTCTTTTTTCTTCCTTCTAAAAGTTTTGAAAGTTCCAAATTCCTATATATCTTCAAATCACTTCAATTCTTTTGAAAACTTTCTTTTTTAAAAATTAAAAAAAATTGAGAAAACTTTCTTTTCTAAAAATAGAAAAAATTGAAAAATGCGATTGCACAAATTCCTAAAACCAAAACAAAAAATTCAAAAATTAAAAAGTTCCTAAAAACCTAGAAAGAAAAAAATGCTAAAAAAAATTGTTTAAAAGTGGACAAGTGTGCTTGTTCCCACCCCTAACCAAAAATGAACATCGTCCTCGATGGTATTCATGAAATGCAGCATAAAAATAAAGATGATAATATGAGGAAAGTAAATGACGGGAGGGTAAGGTGGATGAAGTACCTGAGTATAGGGCTTTCCACGCCCTGCCCATGGTTAGACAAAACAAAAGCAAAAAGCAATAATATACATATAATATAAAGAAAAAAAGGGTCACTGTCAGATCCAGTGCCAATCAATTCTGATATACAGGATCAATCAGAGAAAGCTTATCATCTTCTGCAGGAAGAATTTCCAAGAATGGTTTTAATCGCTGCCCATTCACTTTAAAAGTTGAATCATTCTTTGGATCTAGAAAAGTTACCAGCACATAAGGGAATACTTCTTGAACAAGATATGGCCTCATCCAACAAGATTTTAACTTTTTAGGGAACAGGTGAAGTCTATAATTATACAAGAGGACCTTTTGTGAAGAGTAAAAGGATTTTCTCAAACTCCTTTTGTCATGGAAAACCTTGGTCGTAAATTTTAGAGTTCATATAGGCCTCGTTTCTTAACTCTTTCAGTTCATTCAAATCCAATTTTTTTTTCACCTCAGCCTTTTTTAAGTCAAAGTTTAGTTGCTTTATTGCCCAATATGCTTTGTGTTCCAATTCCACCGAAAGGTGACAAGCTTTCCCATAGACAAGCCGATATGGAGACATGCCAATCAGGGTCTTATACGCAGTGCAATAAGTCCATAATGCATCATTCAATCAGATGGACCAATCTTTTTGGTTTGGCTTTATAGTTGTCTCAAATATTCTTTTTATTTCTCTATTTGAAACTTCTACCTGGCCACTTGTTTGTGGATGATAAGGGGTAGCCACTTTATGAGTAACTCCATATTGTTTGAACAATGTCTCAATAATGTGGTTACAAAAGTGGGTGTCCCCATCACTGATGATGGTCCTAAGAGTTCTAAAACGAGAGAATATATGTCCTATGAGTTCTAAAACGAGAAAACATCGATTATACATCAAGTTATCGAAATGTGATTTTTGGCTTGAGCAGGTGGCATTTTTTGGTCACATCATTTCACTAGAAGGATTAGCAGTTGATCCAGCAAAAGTGAATGTAGTTGTGAACTGGCCTAGCGCAAAGGCTGTGATGGAAATCTGGAGTTTTCTTGGACTTGCAAGGTACTACTGAAGATTTGTTCAAAACTTTGCGAAGTTATCCGCTCCTTTGACTAAGCTGACTCGGAAGAATATGTCTTTTAATTGGACTGAAGAGTGTGAAACTAGTTTCCAGACTTTGGAAGAAAAGTTAACCACGGCTCCAGTATTGGCCTTACCAGATGGTGATGAAGGATTTGTAATCTACTCTGATGTTTCGCAAATTGGATTGGGATGTGTATTGCTGCAGCATGGTAAGGTGATTGCATATGGATCGAGACAACTCCAAGAGCATGAGAAGAACTATGCCACCTATGACTTAGAACTAGCTACTATTGTGTTTGCTTTAAAGCTTTAGAGACATTATTTGTATGGCATGAAATTTGAGGTCCATTCAGATCATCACAGTTTACAATACTTGTTCATGCAACATGAATTGAACATGAGGCAATGCAGATGGCTGGAATTCATCAAGGATTATGATTTTCCAATCAAGTATCAGCCGGGAAAAGGTAATGTGGTGGTAGACGCACTTACTAAAAAATCAGAGATTGTAAATTTGTTAGACAGTTTCCTTTTCATGATGCATGACAAGCTTAGTGAAGTGAAAGTAGTAGATAATTATGTGATGCTGGCAAGTACTATAGTCTTTCAACCTAAAGTGATTAAGTAAATCAAAGACCGGCAATTCAGAGATTTGACTTTGAAGTTCATCCGTGATCATATCGGTGAATGACCCGACTTCTGATTGGAGAATTGTATATTGTATTTTTCGAACAGATTGTGTGTCCTAACAGTCGACGACTTAAAGGAGAAGTTGATGACAGAGGCACACTATGCTCGATATGCGATGCACCCAGAAAGTACGAAGATGTATCGGACCTTAAAAGATCGATTTTGGTGAAACAATATGAAAAGAGAAATCGCAAGGTTCGTCACTAGGTGCTTAACTTGTCAGAAGGTGAAAGCAGATCATCAGAGGCCTCCAAGTTCGTTGCACCCATTGCACATACCTTAGTGGAAGTGGGAGCACATTACCATGGATTTTGTTTTTGGTTTACCTCCGATGAGCAAAAAAAATAGCGCTATTTGGGTGATAGTTGATCGGTTAATGAAATCAGCCCATTTCATTCTATTCAGAAAGGGTATGACGTTTTCAGAAATGGCAAAAAAGTTTGTTGATGAGATTGTACGACTCCATGATACACCTGTGTTGATTGTGTTTGATCGGGATAGTTGTTTCGTTTCGTCATTCTGGAAAGCATTTCAAGACACTATGGGTACGAAGTTGAGTTTCAGCACAGCGTATCACCCGCAGACAAAAGGATAATCGGCATGGATGATTCAGACTTTGGAGGACATGTTACGGGCCAGTTTGTTAAGTTTTGAGAAGGAATGGGAAACATATCTCTCACTGTGCGAATTTGCTTATAACAACAGTTTCCATGAGAGTATTAGTATGGCCCCGTATGAAGCCTTGTATGGATGTAAATGCCGAAGTTTGGTATGCTGGGAAAAAGTTGGTACTCGAAGTTTCACGTGCCAACGATTATTGTCGAAACTACAAAAGGTACAGAAGGCAATAGCGAACTTGAAAGTTGCTCGGTCGAGATAAAAGAGTTATGCAGACACTCGCAGAAGACCTTTAGAATTTCAAGTTGGAGACTAGGTTTTTCTGAAGGTCTCGCTGATGAAGGGTACGATACGTTTCGGCCAGAAGGGTAAGTTAGCGCTAAGATACGTGGGTTCATTTGAGATAAAGAGTAGGATTGGTGATTTGGTATACAGATTAACTCTTCTAGTGGAGTTTTCTGGCATGCATGATGTCTTTCATGTGTCGATGCTTCGCAAGTATGCTCGAGACCCAACCCACGTCATTCGATACAATGATGTGCAAATCCAACCCAACGGGACATACATTGAGTGCCCGCTTCGTATCGTGGGAACCAGAGAATAGATATTGCATACCAGAACAATACGATGGGTCAAAGTGTTATGGGAACATCACAGTCTAGACGAAGCCACTTGGGAATTGGAAGAGCAGATGGCGCGACAGTATCTCCATCTCTTCATGCAGGTACGAGTTCATTCCGATGACAGAATGACTCTTAAGTAGGGGAGGATGTAACACTCTGACCCAACTTAATTTGGTTTAGCAACTAAGTAATGATGAATTAGTTGTTAATTGTGTTTTGGCTTTGTTTTTGTTTTGTTTAGGGTCATGGATAGGTAGTTAGGTTGAGTTTAACCTGGTTTAGGTAGACATAAGCCCTTTTTTGCAATTTTAGATTTTATAAGACATTGTCATTCATGCATCATTTTGGTGCCAACACGTGTGTTCCGTTGAGCTCGTTAACTTTCGTAATTGCTTCGTATGCTAAAGACGTCCTTTGTTTCCGTTGGACCGTCATTTGACTCGAATTGTAAATAACATTAACTATTGGATTTTCTTGTAATTTGTTTAATCCTTATCCTTATATAAGAGTGCATGCACCGACCTTCTTCTTTATTTAACATCTTCTCTTTGTTTTTTCTCTTATTATTTCTTCTTTTCTACGATCAAGTCTAGGGAAAGGAGAAGGCTTGGCATCCAGCCTGTCCATTCATCTCTTGTTGTGAATTTGAGGTAAGCTTTGGGTTTTTGGTTTTCATTTTCTTCTCCTTCTTTTTCTTGTCAACTACGACATATGCTCACTGTCTCTCTCTTATTCCCTCATGATTGGTAAGTAGAAGCGTGTTTGGACGTCGAATTTGAGCCCAAGGATAACCATTTGCGTATTAGAACCCATTTGAGGCAAGTATAAGCATGATTTGGATGAACCCATGTTGGTATATGTTTGATTATGAATACTTCTTCAATCTTGTATGTGAAATGTGTTTTACAGCCCAATTGAGTTGAATTATATCCTTTAGATGTTGTTGTTTGAGTGTAATGCACATACAGTTGGTTCTGCAATAGGTTTAGAAAATTGACCCCATGCAGTTTATGGCTAAGCTGTAATTGCCTACGGCTCGGAATCTAGAGAGCTGTAAAACCCATGTTTATTCTACGGTAAGGCTATGGCTAAGCCGTAGAATGTGTTACGGCTAAGCCGTAGGCTAGCCGTGACCTATCCTTAGGTCGAGCTACGGCTTGATTTCCAGAGAGCTGCAATTTGAGCAAACCTTCTACGGTCCAGCCACGGCTAAGCCGTGTAATGTGTTATGGCTAAGCCGTAACCCTAGTAAGGCTAAGCTGTAGAGCAAAATAGGGCTGAGCCATAGAACAACTCAGGGTTAATCTGAAAATACAGGTGAATAATAAGGGGAACCACGGCTGAGCCACAGTGCTAATTACGGCTAAGTCGTAAGATGTTTACGGCTAAACTGTTGGTCACTCACGGCTAAGCCGTAAGGCCTTTAAAAGTAAGAATGTTAGGGATTAAATAGACCATGTAGAGCCTTCGAGTTAGAACGAAGGTGGCCTTGACTTGCCCAATGGAATATGACAGAATTGCATGAATGATCTCGAGGCCTGCGACTCATTTATGTACGTTATCCAGTTGTTAAGTGTAACACTCCGACCCGGTTTGATCCGGATTAGTGGGTAATTGCATGTGATTTTGTCGCTAAGTGTGTTTTGATTTTTGTTTTTCTTTGGCTTTGAGTCTTGGAGAGATCGTTTGGGTTGAGTTGACTTGGTTTAGGTAGTTCAAGCCCTTTTTCGTAATTTTGGCTTTTGATTGACTTTGTCAGTTTTGCGTCATTCTGACGTCATCGCGTGTATTTCGTTGAGCTTGTCGATCTTCGTAACTGTCTTGGATCCGAATGATTTTGTTTGCTCTCGTTGGACCGTCAGTTGACTCAAACTGACAATTGTGTCATTTGTTTGGACTTATTTGTAATTTGGATTCCTTTTAACTTATAAATATCCTACCTACTTTATCTCTTTCTCTCGATCGTTCTCTGCTGTCTCTCTTTCTCGTTCAGCTCTCTTTTTCTCGTTCCTTCTCGGTTCTGTTTCGTGAGGAAGGAAGAAAGGAGCCCGATTGTGTGTGTGTTTCCAATGGACTGAGCCAAGCAACGACCGTGTGTGCGTGATTTTCAACTGTGAGGCAAGTATAAGCCCAAGTAGTATGAACACCAATTGGTATTGTTTTGATTGTTTGTATCTTACTCTTCATTGTATGCATCAGTGTTAGACAGCCCCATTGAGTCAGTTTCACTGTTATTTTCTTGTTTTCAGTCGAATCGTTCTCTTTCTGTATGTCTGTAACTGTCGCAGGAAAATGACTCCGTGCACTCACGGCTACACCGTGAAATGTGCTACGGCTAAGCCGTGAAATGGCTTACGTCTAAGCCGAGACCCAGCCGTAACCCTAACCGTAGAACAATACAGGGTGACCTCTGAAAATAACTGAAAGTTAGCAAAATGCTACTCTTCTACGGCCCAGCCTGATCTAAGCCGTACATTGTCTCACAGCTAAGCCTGGACCAGGATACGGCTGCGCCGTAGAGTAAAATACGGTTGAGCCGTAAATACGGATGAACATTTTGGGGAACCTTGGCTCAGCCGCAGTGCAGATTACGGCTAAGCCGTAAGATGCCTTGGCTAAGCCGTAAGGTCACCTACGGTTACACCGTGTGATCCTGAAAAAGGAATAAAAGGACTAGGCTTAAGCAAGAGACCGTAGATGACTTTCATGTTAGAATGTAGCTAACCTAAACATGCCCGATGGAATGTTTGAATGACATGAATGATCTCGAGGCCTGTGAATCATTCATGCCCATTATCCAGTTGTTTAGCACCTCCCCATGGGTGTTGGTTTAAGGGACTTCGGTGCACATTCCAGACACTGCAACACTAGACAATGGTGCATCGGACAACTTAAAATTACATCAACATGCACGGTTAGAAACATTGGATAAATAGGTTAGGATTGGCTTGTAATTGACCTTGATTCGTAAAAGTATTCTGATTTGTACAGCATATTGACTTCGGTTATGCCCTCTTATGTGTTCTGCACTGGACCTCTTGATTCTGTGGGAAATGCAGCAACCCCAGAGTGAAGCCCGGGCGGGACCATTCTATTATTGTGTTTTTAGCATTACTCCACCGGGGTACTTGAGTCAGTGATTATTGTTCTTGGTATTTCATTATCAGTGCTTCTTTTACTGCTTATCCGTATTCAGTATTGCTTATTCACATTCGCATTCAGTATCAGTATCAGTATATGTGATGGTGATGCACTTCCTATTGTTCGTTCAGTGTGATATGTGAGAGATCTGTATGTGATATGCTTGATTGGTTGAGGTGCATCATCCGATTTGATTGTGATTGGTATATGGCACTACTGAGCCTCAGCCTTAGGATGCCCGACGGGGTTGACTCTGGTTTAGTTTATGTGTTTGCCTCTGCAGAGTGTTCTGTCCTGGGACTCCGGACCCCGGGAACTAGAGACCCATGCGTACCCTGGCCCGGTCGCTGGTGTTCTCATTCCGACTGCTTTCGAAAGGGAGAATATGGCCAATGTAGTAGCCACTTTGACTGTTATCTGTTTATGATTCTGATAGCATGCTATTCATTTGCACAATTTGCTTAGTATACGAACATGCTTTCTATAGATCTTGCATTATGACTGTTGTTCATTTTTAGACACAATTCGTGTTATCTTCTTGTGGCTTATATTTCGCTAAGTCGTTGTACTTATGAGTTGTCTTTGTGTGTTGCAGGCTCAGATCCCTCTCCAGATCCTGCGTCGGTCGACCCGACTCCAGGAGAGGCGCGCGAGGCCCCCTCCGGCCTAGAGGAGTGGACTTGATCCATCCTCCAGAGTACGGTTTGCATCATTTTGTTTTCCCCATTCATTTGAGTCTGGGTGTATTGGGGGGGGATTTTTGCTGTAACTTGTATTGTGGGCTTAATATTTGTATTTTGATTTTTGTAAGCCCCCTTTTATCGTCATACGTTCTTGTAATTGTTCTTGTCATCAGTCAAATGTTTTTGTAATCCATTATGTCTTTTGGTATGTTGTGGTATGCCTTGATACGTACAGCTTCCGCGTACATTTGTTTGCACGTGTGAATGATCCCTTGTGTGTGTATACTTGGACGGGGTCTAGGTGTGCATGCACGGGAGTACGTGTGTCATTGGTTAGACTTTCTCTGACCCCCGGTCCCTGGGCTCGGGTTGTGACATTAAGCACCTTCACATGGGTGTTGGTTTGAGGGACTTCAACACACTTTCCTGATATAATGTAACACTAGATAACTTGCATCGGATAACTTAAAACTACATCACCATGCACGGTTAGAAACACTGGATGACTAGATTAGGGTTGGCTAGTAAGTGATTTTGATTCTATTAAATATTGAATTGCATGGCATTTTGTATAACAATCATTGACGTCCATTCTTCTGTATGGTTTGTTTGTATCGTCCTCGTTATGCCCTTTTTAGCAGATAAGTTCGATTCGTTTGATCTGTTCGATATGTCTCTATTAACTTGAGTATGATATGTATGACTTGACTGTATGATTAGAATGTATGATTTATGTTTGCTATGGTATGCATGGTCTACTCAAGTTCTCGTACATGATTGACTCCATCTGGTCAGGCACTATTGAGCCTCAGCCTTAGGATACTCGACGGGGTCGAATTTGGTATAGTATGTATGGCACCGCTGTAGTGAGTTTATGTCTTCTGGCTTCTGGACCCCAGAAACCCGAGACCCATTCGTACCCTAGCCCGATCGATGGTATTCTCAGTATATATGTAAAATCCCTTTTAGGAGCATATGGCACATGTAGTAGCCACTTTATTATATACACATCATGTATACATTGATTCGGATAACATGTTTTGTTTGTTTGCACAATTGCTTAGTATACGAAATTGAAATTCGATGATTTTTTAGTTGTTAATTATTCTGTTAGATACAACATGCGTTAACTTATTGTGGCTTATACTTTGCTGAATCATTGTATTCATGAGTTGTCCTTGATGTTGCAGCTGAGATCCTTCGGCCAGCCCCTCATCGATCAATTAGACTCTAAGGGAGACCCCAAATGTCCCGTCAGGGCTAGAGGAGTGGATGTAATCACTCTACTAGAGCACGACATTGACATGAATGCATATTAGTCTTCCTCATTAAGAGATCCCATTTGGTTTTGGTGTTGTTTATGGTCTTTATAAGTTGTATTTTGGCTCCTTTTTGTATTACTCTGAGCTTCATGTAATCTTTTGTATATATATGATTTTGTTCCTGTATGTCTTCTTTTGTTGTAAAATGATACCGATAGCTTCCGCATACATGTATTGGTACGTGTGAATTTCCCTTGTGCATGTGCATTAGACGGGTCTAAGTGTACATGCACAGGAGTATGTGTGTCACCAGTTAGGTTTTCACTTGACCCCTGATCGCCTGGGCTCAAGTTATGATAAATACCTTGAGAAAACGCTCCACCATATCACTAAAGATAGTTAACGTATACCTCTGAAATATAGCCGGAACATTGCAGAGCCCAAAAGGCATCCTTTAATAAGCAAAGGTACCAAAGGGGCGTGTGAAAGTTGTTTTCTTTTGGTCTTCCAGAGCTATTTCTATTTGATTATATTTGGAGTACCTAGATAAGAAACAATAATATTCGTGACCGGTGACCCTTTCTAAAATTTGGTCCAAGAAAGGCAAAGGAAAGTGATTCTTTCGTGTGATAGCATTAAGTTTCCTATAGTCAATACAGACTCGCCAACTTGTGGGTACCCTGGTTGGAATAAGTTCGTTGTTTAAGTTTCAGACTACAGTGACACTGGCTTTTTTTGGTACTACCTGGGTAGGGCTGACCTATGGGATATCCGAAATTGGATAAATGATACCCACATCTAGAAGTTTTAGCACTTCAACCCTAACCACTTTTTGCATGGTGGAGTTAAGCCGGTGTTGCATCTGTTTAGAGTGTTTTGCATTTTTCTCTAAATAAATATGATGAGTACACACGAGGGGATTAATTCCTTTTATGTTAACCACATTCTAAGCAATTGCACATTTATATTGTTTAAGCACATGAAGTAGTTGGACCTCTTGGTCCTTCTCGAGGTGCGCATAAATAACAACTGGAAATGTGTCATGATCCCCAAGGTAAGCATACTTAAGGTTTGAGGGCAAGGGTTTCAACTTAGGTTTGGGCAGCCTTACCTAAGAGGGAAGAGTTGGTGTACTAGTTGGTACAAGCTCTTCAAAAGAAGGTTTCTATACTGCACTGACCATTTCAATAGTGTCATCTTTCACATCTTTAAGGTCAGCCATATCCTTACTTAATTCAATCAAATTGTGTGAGTCGGAATGGATCGACTCTGCGAAAGTCTCCACTACCAAGGTGTTTATGAAATCAACCTCTTCATAGTCATCATTTTCATCTTGTGGTTGTTTGCACAGATGAAAAACATCAAGTTCTAATGTCATGTTTCCAAAAGATAGCATCATCTTTCCGTTCCAGCAATCAATAAGTGCATTTGATGTGGATAAAAATGGTATCCTAAGAATTACCAGAATCTAAGCTTTGAGGTTTGCCACAAGCTGAGTGTCTAACACAATGAAAGCCGCTGGAAAGTAAAATTTGTCAACTTGCACAAGCATATCCTCTACTACCCCTTGTGGTCTTTTTACTAATCGATTGACTAGCTGAAGGGTAACCTAAGTGGGTTTCAGCTCACCTAGCCCGAGTTTTTCATAGACTAAGTAGGGTACTAAGTTTACACTCGCCCCAAGATCAAGCAATGTTTGTTCAATTTGATAGTTTCCAATAATGTATGAGATTGTGGGGCATCCTGGATCATTATATTTAGGAGGAGTGTCATGTTTCAACATAGCACTTGCTTGCTCAGTGAGAAACGCTTTATTTTGGATATGCATCTTATGCTTCATAGTGCACAACTCTTTGAGAAATTTTGTGTAGATGGGACTTGTTTAATTGTATCCAACAACGGGATATTAATTTTGACTTCTTTAAGCACATCTAAGATCTCCTGATTCTGTGTGGATGACTTAGGCGGAGTTAAATGGTTTGGAAAAGGTGGCAATGGTTGAACCCTAGCGGAATTGGGGTTTTCTCTTTCACAGGAATTGCAAGATTTCCTCTTTTTTTTTTTCGGCTCTACTTTCTAATTTGAGGAAGCATGTTTTTTTTATCTTTTTCCATATTAGGTTTTTGAATCTCTTCACTACTTCGTACAGTGGTAACTGCTTGAACCTACTTTTGGGGATTCAGAGGTCCAGCATGATTGACTTCATACTGTCCTTTTGGATTTGGTTGAGGTTGGGCCGGAAAAACCCCCTTATTTTGAGATTGAACGAAATTTCTAATTTCGTTCTTGAAGTCTTGCATCTCCCATTTTTGAGCCAAAAGAAACTTAGACAGCATTTCTTCTAAAGGCTGAGTCTGATTTTGAATAGTGGGTGGTGACATTTGTTTCGCATTTGAAACAAATTGTCCTGAAGCACCACCAGAGAAATTTGGCTTATTAGCAATGGGTCCATTCCTCCAACTAAAATTGGGGTGATTATGCCAGTTAGGGTTATACGTGTTACCCAAAGAGTTGTTGAACGGGCGGTTGTATGTGTTTATGACATTTGCTTGCTCTAGAAACGCCTCTTGAAATGCAAGGAGTGTAGGGCACTCTGCAGATGTGTGGGTATCGCAAGTGCAAATGCCACAAACAATTGCAGGCTCCGTGTTCTTCACAAATTTCAAGGACTCAACTTCTCTTGTTAGATAGGTAATTTTTTCTTGAAGATCATCATTCTCTTTAAGTAAATATAACCCTCTCCTTTAGCCTGATTTGATTGTTTTATAGGTTCAATACCTTTGGAAGTGTCCCAATTTTGAGCACTATTTGCCAAAAATTAAAGGTATGTCCATGCCTCATTTGGATTTTTAGCCATGAACTCCCCATTGCACATTATCTCAACAAATTGGCGTATCTCTGGACTTAGTCCATCATAGAAGTGGCTAATTGTGTGATGTAGTTTAAATCCATGATGTGGACATGTAAGGAGAAGTTAATTAAAATGTTCCCAACACCTGTAGTAGGATTCTCTATCTTTTTGTTTGAAATTTATTATGAGCCTTTTCAAGGTGTTGGTTTTATGAGGTGGGAAGAATTTTTTCAAAAATTCGCGAACCATGTTAGCCCATAAAGCAATGAATTGGGCTGTAGGGAGTGAAGTTATGCCTTTGCTTTATCTTTGAGGGAGAATGGGAATAGTCGAAACTTTATAATGTCCTCCCTTGCATTGTTGAAGTGAAGTGTTGCATACACTTCTCCAAATTCCTTTATGTGCAAGTATGCACTTTCCAATTCATGTCCATGGAATTTAGGAAGAAGTTGGATAACCCCCGACTTAATGTCAAATTGACTCACACCTACAGGTATGGCCATACACGAAGGCGTAGCCTAACGTGTTAGTTGGACATAATCACATAAACTCCTAAATGGTTGGTTCACCTCATTATTATTGGGATTGAGCCCGTTACCATTTCCATTCCTAGGTCCATCTCCATTGCCATTACAATTTATCAATTGGTCATTATTATCATGATCACTATATGCACCCGCCATTGTTTTTGAACTACTAGGTGGACTAAGAGATCTAGATCGAGCGTAGATTTCACTTAACCTCTTGAATTTGAGTTTCTTACGCATATAAGGATTGAATCAAGAGGGTGGATGAGGGTTTTTAATTTTTTTTTGAATTTTTAAATAAAAAGAATTCTTTTTTTGAAATTCTAAGAAAGCAAAATTCTAAATCTAAACCTAATGAAAAAAAAAAGAAAACATGGTTCCAATGAAAGTTTTGAAACTTTTAGACTTAGGCACTTTTCTTGGCCACAAAGCCGAATCGGAATAGGTTTTTGACTTGCCTTTGTGAGGAAAGTTTCAGAGTTTTTTTGGAAACTTATCTAACCTAAAAAGTGTTTAAAAATAGAATTTAAACTAATTAAACAAGTCCTAATAAGCATAAAAAGAATTAGAAAGAAACATCTAGACTATCTTACAATTAGGTAAGTTAACGAGGCAATTTCCACAAATAGATGAGATTTTTGCAAAAATCAGAAAAAATAATTTTTTCAGATCTAAATTAATCCACATTTTAGCAAAAATTAGAGATGAAAATTTTCTTTTTAATGGTTTAAGGCTGGTTCCCAAATAATGATAAGATTTTCCTTGGAGGGGATTAAAACGGGCATATAGGAAGAGATAATAAAGGCTATGAGAGAGTGCATTGAGGGCATGGATTTAGAGAAAAGAATGAATTCGAAAACACTATATTGGACTTTGCAGTAGCATTTAATCTTGTAGTAGCAAATACTTACTTTAAAAAGAGAGATGAGCATTTAATTACATATAAAAGTGGGAGTAATAGGAGTGAGATAGACTTTTTCTAGTTAGAAAACAGTACCGATTGGCTTGTAAAGATTACAAGGTTTTCCCAGGAGAGAGTTTGACTACGTAACATAGGCTCGGAGTTTTAGATATTTGCATTAGATATAAAAAGAGAGCGGTATTAAACAAAATGGACCCTAAAACAAGGTGGAGAGATTTGAAGGGGGAAAGAGTAAATATATTTAAGGACAAAATGATTAAGAAGGGTGAATAGAATATTAAAGGAGAAACTACAATAATGTGGAATCAAATGGCTAATTGCATTAGGAATATTGCAAAGGAGGTACTTGGAGAATCAAAAGGGAAGAGACATATTAATAAAAAAACATGGTGGTGGAGTATGGAGGTTCAAGAAGTTATCCGACAGAAAAAACATTGCTACAAAGTTTGGCAAGGGACTAAGAGTATGGAAAATTTTGAGCTGTATAAGAAGGCAAAGAAAAAAGCTAAGAAAGTAATAATTAGTGCAAAGTTCAAAGCATAAGATGACCTCTATAATAGGTTGGGAACAAGAAAAGAAGAAAAGGATATTTTTAAACTTGCAAAAATAAAAGGAAAAAAATTAGGAACTTAGATCATGTCAAAAGTATCAAAGAAAATGAGGAAAATATTTTGCTGGAGGACAACGATATTAAAGAAAGGTGGAAGGAATATTTTAGCAAACTTCTAAATGAAGAACATTTGGGTGATACAAGAGTTAATGAGGATACTTCATCACAAGAGCATACTTTTCTCCGTAGAATTGAGGGGTGGAAGTGAAGGAAGCATTGAAGCGAATGAAGATAGAAAAGGCAACAGGCCCAAATGGTATTCCGACAGAGGTATGGAAATGCTTAGGAAAGGTTAGGGTAAGTTGGTTATGTAGACTATTTAATAAGATACTTGCGACAAAAGAAAATGCCGGATGAATGGAGAAGACGCATGGTAGTACCTATATATAAGAATAAAGGAGATATACAAAATTGTACCAACTATCGAGGGATTAAACTTATGAGTCATACTATAAAGTTATGGAAGAGAATAATAGAGAAAAGACTGAGAAAGAAGACCAAGATTTTTTAAAATCAATTTGATTTTATGTTATGAGATCAACTATGGAAGCTATCTTTTCACTTAGGCAATTAATGGAGAAATGCTGAGCAAAGAGGAAAAATCTACATATGGTCTTTGTTGATTTGGAAAAAGCCTATGACAGGGTACCGAGGAATTTAATTTGGTGAGTCTTAAAGAAAATGAATGTTCCCAGAGGTTACATTGAAAATTTTAAGGATATGTACGAAGGAGCAATAACAAATGTGAAAACCACATGTGAAGAAACATATGGATTCCCCATGACTATAGGTTTACATCAGGGATCAACCTTAAGCCATTATCTCTTTGCATTAATTATGGATAAGTTAACTGTGCATATTGAAGAAGAAGTACCATGGTGTATGTTGTTTACAGATGAGATAGTATTGGTGGATGAATCAAGAGAGGGTGTAAATGCAAAGCTTCAGAGATGGCGGGGGGCATTAGAATCTAGAGGTTTTAAAATAAGTCGTACAAAGACAATAGATGGATTGCAACTTCAGTGGACATATACAAAGTGTTGAAACTACTGTCAAAATTGAAACCTATGAGATACCACATAGAGATTCTTTTCGGTACGTACGCTCTATGATTAGTAAGGATGGGGAGATTGACGAAGATGTGGAGCATAGGATAAAAGCTGGATGGCTGCAGTGGAGACTAGCTTCGGGAGTGCTTTGTGATAGACGAATGCCAACGAAATTAAAGGGCAAATTTTACAGGACAGTGTTTAGACCAGTTATGACATATGGAAAAGAATGTTGGGCAATTAAGAAAATGCATATTCATAAGATGGATGTAGTGGAAATGAGAATGCTTAAGTAGACATTGTTAGGAGGCAGCCGCCAAAATCCTTTGATATCGCACACAGATCACTGCGAAATAAGTTTAAACGATAATGATTCAAGAATCATACCTGCGAGATCTCTCTGATTTGATCTCGATCTGATAACAGCCTAAAAATCTCAAAATCTTCTATTGTATTCCTCTATGCTTGAACTCGCATCGAGTTGTGGGACCTCTTCTGCAAATTCTACTTGCTCTAAAAAACGAGATTTCTCTTATCTATCCTTTTTAGAGAGCAATAGCGCATATTTATATGCTATAATAGGGACCTTAAGAAAGAAATAAAGAATAGACTTCTTATAGAAATAGGAAACCCTAATTCGACCCAAATTAGAATCCTAGATCCATAAATTACAATTCAGTCCACTAAAGAATTATAATTGTACTCCTGTCCTTATTCTCAAAATAATATTTCGAGCTTCTTGTTATTTAAATGCTTATTAATCTCCTCACATTAAGATTTCAGATATCCATCGATTAAATAATTACTAACGCCTATATTTAATCGATATCTTTATAATTCCTTGAGACCTTATACTTAATTTATTTGATATGTCAGACACTAAGTCCACCTACAGGGTTTGATATAATCAAAACTTATAAGCTTCATTAAGGGGATACATCAATCCCTATTACGGGACGTGGATTCCGTCAATAAACTAATATGTACCATATACATAGTGTAGTCATCCAATTTACTGAGATTATTGACCCACAAAAGGTTTCACTCCTTTGTAAATCAAAATGCCAAATACTAAATGCACGTGTCTATTATTTATATCGGGATTAAGAGTACAAGCTCTCATAATAACCATTTGGATGATAATAATCTTATATAGTCTGTATAAAGATAATAAACCAAAAGTGGTTCTGTTCAATACACACAAAGTGTACTAGCATAACGAGTCGAAACTATACTGTTTCCCGTAGCCAAGACAAGCCTACTAAAACATCATGCTACAATTGTACCGATGGTGTCTCTAGCTCCATCTAGATTGTGAACAATAATAACTTATATTCTATCAGAACCGACAAATAAGTCTTCCATACGTAAGCTGAACTCTACACATCAACTTGTCTACATTATAGAATAACAGACGCACCTATGTATAGTAAATAATAATGCAACCATTTACCCATACAAATTCTCATTAAGATGGAAAAAACAAACTTTACTAATAAGTAAATCAGTCAAAGAAAAATACATAAAAGTATACTTTTAGTATAAATTTCCAACAGACATGTGGTAAAACTAGGAAAGATAAAATTAGAAATGAGCGTTTTCGAGAACATTTAGGGGTAGCACCTATAGAGGATAAGATTAGAGAAGCCAGTTTAAGATGGTTTGGGCATGTTGAGCGTAGGCCAGTAATGGCACTGGTGAGAAAAAGCTTAGATAAATAGGTGGAGGGCCCATCAAGAGGTAGGGGTAGGCCGAAGAAAACATGGATGGAAGTCATTAATTCAGATTTGAAGAAGTTTTACTTATCGAAAGATTTAGCTCAAAATAGAACGGAATAGAGAAATATAATTCATGTAGTCGACCCCAACATGGTTGGGATAAGGCTTTGATGATGAAGATGATGATGATGAATGGTTTAGGGTTGGTCTAAACATTCCATACATGCTCCACCTGAATCTAGAATGATGCCAACAATATTATTACCCACCCACAAAGCAATAAAGAAAAGGAAAGCCAGAAAAATACCTCTTGCAAAGGGACTCCCTTGCAACGGCGCCAAAAACTTGATCACCGTGACCCCCAAGTGCAAGGTTTTGATATAGTTTTACCCAGTGAGTCTGGAATCATATCTACAGGGAGTTAGTATTCGCAGAAAACCTGTTCTAATTAAAAAATTAAAGCTATCCCAATAAAACTACGAAAATACACACTACTATTTCTAAAATTTAAATTTAAATTACAAGTCCAAATTTGAAAAAAAATTCACAATTAAGTCTAACCTAAAAATCCTAAACTAAAACAATCATAAAACTAGAAACTACAAAACAATAAAGTAGATCAAACCACCAATGTAAAGGGAAAAATAATCATGCAATATATTACAATCAGAAATAAAACATTTAGATATAATAAAAAAATAATAAAAAGAATTATAGTTTATTTTATTTTTGGAAATTAAAACACTGTATTGGCAGAATAAAAAAATCTACAAAAACACCGCACCAAGTGCGTACTGTCACTACACACAAACACACGGTGCCGATCCAAGGCGGAACACCTCGACCTCACTAATTATGTATTTTAAATTAAACGAACCAATACACCCAAAATAACCAAAAATAATTACAATTAGAAAAGGAAAATCTACCCTTACCTTAGATCAAGACATCAAAAAGAGGGGACTTTGTGCGCAATCCATGCTCTTATCTTCGTGCAGCGCCAAGGAGGATTAGATGAAAGAAAGAAGATGGATGGAAGAGAATGAATCCAAAAGTGGGCTTGGCCAAACCTACCAATGGATTGATGGAAGATGGTGTAAGGAAGAGATGGAGGGTCTATGGAAGTGAATGGCAGTGAGGTATATGGAAAGTGGGGAAGATGGATTCTTGGATGTGAGATAGATGGGTGCTACAGTCAAGTGGCTGTGTACTTTGAATTATAAATAGGAAAAAGAGGACAGTAATTTGAGTGGAGAATAGTGTTTGTATGATGGCTGGGATTTGATAATTATGAATGGGGTGTATTTGGCATCGGACGTGTACTTCCTAATTTAAAAATTGGGTTTGAAACATATAGGAAAGAGATGGAGAAAAATGTGGCGTGGAGGAAAGATAGGAATAGAAAGCGTACTTGGAATATAATATGTGATGAGTTGGCATGATGTGCAGGCCATTGAATAGTATTTAACTTGGATAAAATAGAAAGAGAATCTTCAGGTGAGTTGGTGGGATGGTGTTGCATGTTTTTTTTCTCCTTTTTCCTTTATTTTTTTTTCCTTTTTCACTTTCCAAATTTGAGAAATCTTCTCCTCTTTTGCAAGGGATCTCCAACCTTGGCATGACTTGGCTTTAAGTTTTGATTGTGGGACCTTCTCTCCAATTTTCCTACAAATAAAAGTGATTTTCAATTCATTTAATAATTTTGAATAAAAATCGCAAATGCACTAATGCGGGCCCAATTTACATAAAATGACACAATGAATTCACATCATTAATCATGATTTAGCTTTAATTAACTAATGATGATGAGAAATTTTATCATTTCATGTAAAATCATAAACTTGAAAAGTCTTCCAAAAATAGAAATCCAAAAATGGAAAATTTTATGATTTCATGAAAAATTGTGATTTTTGATGAATTTTTGCAAGAAAACTCAATAATGATTTCTAAAATCATAAAAACATGAATTCAAACTAAATGAAGATATTTCTAATGAATAAGTCCTTAAAATTCCCAAAAATGAACATAAAATAATGCATTTTAAAGGACTTATCAGAGTATGGCTCGGACTCAATCGCAAGGTTGTGATTCAAACTCCCATTCAAGCAGCATTTCTGAAGGTCATGTCGAATAATTCTGACGATTATCTAATTAGTATCTTGAATGCAAAAGATAGTAAATCCATTCCTCAGGCATTAACATTATCCTATGCCCGTCAATGCACTTGTTTATGGCCGAGGGGAGTGGAACTAACAAAGATGGAAATGATGATGCTAGTGGAAGTAAAGATGCTAACAAAGAAGATGTTGGTAAAAATGAAGATGACAATGTCAGTGATGTTGTCAAACAACAAGGAGCTATGATCGACCACTTAATGGCCGAATTGAAAATCTTAATAGATAAGCTAAGTGGTCCAGTTGAAGCTCAAATAAACCCTTTGTTTTCCAACAAAAGAGAACAAGCAATGATTAGGAAGAATGCCACTAAAATTGACATGCTCATAGCTCAGTTTAAGTCCCTGACAGATAAGGTGATAACTGCAGGTTCTTCTAGTGGTGATTATTCATCAATCCTTGGTCTTCATGCAGATCCGAAAAAACATGTAACCTTCAAAGAAGTTGAAGAGATACTGACAAAATCAAAAGTGGAGATCAGGATTAAAAAGAAGGGTATTACACCCAAGTATCCTCTAGAATTTTCTTTAGTTCCATTTCCACCATATTATAAACTTCCGACTTTCCAACCATACCTTGGGAATGGGCTGGCATATCAGCATATTGTGCATTTCAAATAACTCCTTAGAAGCCTGCTAGAGTTAGTGCACTAAAAATAGGGCTATTCATTGGCACATTGAAAGGAGTTGCCTTTGATTGGTACAAGCAGTTACCAGAACTTTCCTTCATGATATGGCCAATCACAAAAGATAAGTTCTTACTCCATTTCTAGGAGGAGGATTAGATAGTCACCTTTGCTATGCGTAGCAGTACAAAGCAAGGAGACAATAAAATTGCATAGGCCTTTATTAATAGATGGAGAGCATTATCTTACAAATTCTTGGAACAACCATCTCAAAAGGCAACGATCAAAATGTGTAAAACCAATTTGCAACCAGAAATTAAGGCTATCATACTTAGTTACAAAACTAAGTCTTTGGCCCGATTGGTAGAAGTTGCCACTGATGCAGAACTAACACTCAAAGAGATCAGTTGAAGTCAAAGCAATATTGGAGATGCTTTCTTTGAGAACTTTTCACAAACTTAAGGGATTGCAGGACAGACTTGCGTACATTCGTCGGTTCATCTAAAACTTATTTGGGAAATGCATAACATTATCCAGACTCATGAAGAAAGGAATTGAATTTGTGTGGGATAAAACTTGTAAAGATGCCTTTCAAGATATCAAATGGTGTCTCACAAAACCACGAGTCCATTCAGCTTCAATTCTTAACAAACCTTTCATCCTCTACATTTGAACTCTTGATCACTCTCTAGGGGCAATGCTAGTTCAAAAGAATGAGGAAACTACGTCACTTTATTCTTTCCAACGCAGTGTACTTGGTTCCCAACACTGACCCACTGAAGGCACTTGTGACAAAGGTTGGTGCATTGAGTGATCGTCTAGCCAAATGGTCTATTATTCTCTCTCAATATGCCATTAGATATACTCTTGCAAAGGGAGTGAAAGGATAAGCTCTTGCTGACTTCCTAGCAGAACATCGACTTTCGGAGAGTTTTGAATTAAGAGACAATCTCCCTTATGAACTAGTCTTCTTCATTGAACAAATATGGAAACCCACTATTGATCCAGACTTATATTGGATCATATACTTTGATGGAGCTTCCTGGACAAATGAATTTGGAGATCAAGTTTTTGGGGTTGAGATCATTTTCTGCAGCCCAAAAAGATTCCATGTCCCTCACTCCTCATTAATTAATCCATGTTTGTAAGGTCCTGATCCCAACTAACCTCGATTTGTATTAATTAATCTTGTTTTATATTAATTAAAATGCATTTAGACAAATTTAACTTAAACCCTTTAGGCTTGGGTCATGGACAGGTAGTCGGGTCGGGTTTGAACCTTACTTAAGTAGTTGAGGACCCCCCTTTTGTGATTCGTTCATGCATCATATGGACATCTCATTAATTGCCTCTTATGTAATTCTTCATGTAGATCGTTTTTTGTGTTGGGCTTGACTTGATTCGGACTTATCTTGGCCCAATTGAGGCTATGTGACCTAAACCGAAAATATCCCAAAAGGTATGGACTTACATGCAAGGGTAAAAAAATTTCATTTAAAAAGGATGAAACCCAATGTCCCTTTTGTTTTTCTTCTTCTGTATTGTTGGAGCTTTTTTTCTCTTCTTCCTTTTTCATCTTCACCCCAATTTGGTGTTGAAACAAAGCTTGGGGGGCCTTGCATGTAAGGGTGAAAGCCTTCACCCATCCTCTACTTCTCCCTCCTTGTGCATCTCTCTCTTAGAAGTACCTCTTTTTACAAGCTACAAGCCATTAAGGTGAAGAACCTACTTCCTTTTCACATCTTTGGGTTTGTTAGAGTCAAAAAGACTCATTTACATGACATGCATGCAATTCTACATCCCATTCATCATTTGCATGTCTTTCATGTAGAGAACCTACTTTTCATTGGAGGTTTTCCTTAATCACACATCAAGGAAGAATTAGTGAAGGCAAGCAATGTTAAAAGGCAAGTATTGGAGTATATATGGCATTGCATATGTGTTTACTTTGTTGACTCTTGGATTGATTTTATTCAAATTCTAAGTTACAATGCAATGCAATAAAAGAAAACATGAATGCAATGCCACTTTTGCTGGCATTCTTAACTGCATTTAGCATATGCAGGAAGCTCATAAACCCCTAGTTCCCCTTAGTGGATGAGTTGTGCCTTGTGAGGTTTACAGTGAATATACCCACAAGATTCTTTTTTCTTTTTTTAAAGGAAAATAAACAAAAGTAAAAGAGAAAAGAAATTTCTCAAAAGAAAATTCACTCATATCAGATATTTTCGAAATCTAGAATAATTACACTTTTAGACTTTTCAAAGTCTTATCTGTAATTCTATTCTCAAAAACTTTCTCAAATTCAAACCAACTTGTGTGCACGATGAAAAATGTATACATCAAAAACCTATTTCGGATATTCCACAACAATGCTGCAAAAACAGAAGTTTTCCTTCAAATAGTCTGATCCTTCAAAATTTAGTAAAAAGAAATTTCCTCTCAAAGTTACTAAGATAGCTGCCACTTTACTATTTACTTCGATAGTCCTTTTTTTCTCTCCTTATCTTTTTCCAACTCAAGGGTTCCTAAGTTCATATGATATAAGAAAAGTTAAAATTCAGAAAGCAAATATGGTCCTTGTCCTTCCCCGCACATATTTCCTTACAAACGCTTGTGGACGCTCGTCACTCACTTACTTTTTTCCAACATAGAAATTTTCAAGTTCATATGATATAGTAAAAGTTGGGATCTAAGGAGTAAACTTAGTCCTTATGCATTTCCACACATAACCCTTGAAAATTTCTACGGACTCTCATTGGCCAATTTCTACAGACTCTCATTGGCCATAATTCATCCTATTGTTTTTTTTAGTAGATTAGTTTGTGACTGTGCAATGTTTAGGTCCTTTAAGCTTTCTAATTAACCCATGTAGTGAGCGTTAGGCCAATGACTCTCAGACCAGATGGCCTTAGGGCACTAGATATGAAATATCCCTCCGGGCATACTAGCTCGAGTTAAAATGCTACGAATGCAAACTAGTCATAAACCGCTCATTATATGCTCTTTCTTTTTTCACTCTTTTTTTTCCAAATCGAAAGTAAACAGTAAGTGGTAGTTTTCATTTCACTCGAATTAATTCATTTTGGTTCTAATATATACAATTCACCAAAAATGAACAAGGAAACAAAAATATTTTACAAACTAAATCTTAAATTCACATTGTATTCTCTAGAAAAATTCCATAAACAGCATTAAAGCTTCTTATCCAAAATTTCAAAAAATATATACATATGTGTGTATGGAAAGCAAGTTTTGGTAATCTTTTTGATAGGTTTCCTCCTTTAGAAAATGCAAACTTTCTTTTTACTTCCTTCCAAAAGTATGAAAACTCTAGATTTCTATATAACTTTAAATCGCTTTAATTCCTTTGAAAACTTTCTTTTTTAAAATAAAAAATAAATACTGATAAAAATAAATGAAGGTCCTAAAAATTAAAAAAACTAACTAAAATGATTAAAAACTGACCAAAATGATAAAAGTGATAGAAAAATAAAAAAAATTTGTGTCTAAAATTGGATGAGTGTGCTTGTTCCCACCCCCAACCTAAGATGAACATCATCCTCGATGTTTATGCATGCAATGCAAAATTGTAAAAGTAACATAAGCAAACATAAATGTAAAGGATGGTAAAGAGAAGAAGTCACCTAATGATGTGTCTGAGCTGCTTCCTGTCCAAGGTCAGACAAAACACAAGAACAAAAAGACAAGAAACTATTCTAAAAGAAAATATCTATGCTAAAAAAAAAACCTACACTACTAAATTTGAAACCATGAGTCCACCTGGATTCCAAATGAAATTTTCCTTCACATAATATACAAGAAGCACACAAAAAGATGAAACTTACTTTGCCCTAAATGAAAATCTAAAACTAGCCTAATTTAAAAACTAACAAATACAAGCATTCTCCTTGCCAAAATTAAATTAATTACAAACAAATAAAATGAAACTTTCCTAACTTTAAAAAACCTAAAATTAAAATTTCTTAAGAAAAACTAAAGTTGTTGCAAAACTAAAACACAAGTTTGAACTTCTAAAAGTAGCAAGTTACTAAAAATAAAATTAACAACTAAAGTAAAACTAAACTAAACTAAATTAGAAACAAATAAAAATTAGTAAAAAAAAATCAAGCAAAGTTAGTAACAAATAATCAAAGTTAGAAAACAAATTCACTTTCTAAAATTAAAGCCTTAAAGTTAAAAGCTTTCCTAAGTTAGAATTTTCAAAAACTAAAGAACTTTCCAATTTAAATTCTTCAACTAAAACAAGTTTCGAAATATATTTTAATTATGGAAATTATCTAAAATTTTCAAAAACATGAAACTAAAAACAAATTTAAAATTAGAAAGTTCGTAAAGTTAGTAATGCAATGCATGCCATGAAATGCTGAAAAATTATAAGTCTGAAAAACTAGTATGCTGATGCAAATTTTATTCATGGTTTGAATTATTCTAATGCATCCTAAATCTAAGTTAATGGCTGAAAATTATGCTCTACTAATGGAAGAAACTAACAAAAAAACAAAAGTGAAAAAGGATCTAAAACGAAAAAGTTATGAATGTATGAACATGACAACTTTGTGAGATTCTATGCAGAAATTCTGATCTGAGTTGACTGATTGGCAAAGTTTAAGCTTTTGGTTTACGAACCTTCTGAAATTAGTTTGATCTGAAATTCTGAGGAATGAAAGACCACATCCTAAACTTTAATATTATCAAGTTTCAACGAAAAATATTATGATTTGACTGGTCTACCCACTTTGAATTTTTTGTCAAAAATTGTTTCTGTAGTTTGTTGAAAATGTTAAGTTATGTTGTTTGTATATTGAGTCCGAATTTCTTCATTCAATTCAGATCTAAAAAGCTTAATTTTCAGTAACTTAAATATGTATAAAATCTTATGATGTGAAAATACATACAATGATTACTAATCCAACCATCAAACTATGCAAAAACGAAACTTAAAATCAACATGACCGTAATAAGAAAAATAACGAAAGTTCAAAAAATAAAATGAAAGTGCAGGAAAATTTAAAAAGGTGCAGAAATTTAAAGGTAGTAAAACAAGAATTTAAATGTAGTAAAGGCAGTAAAGTAATCTTCTCAAAATTTTCTTTTAAACCGAGTTTATGATTTCTTCAAATATAATCTTAGTACATTGGGTTGTCAATCCAAGCACAAGAAACATTAATAAAAATATCCACACAAACCATAAGAAAAGAAGAAATTTTATCAAGAATAACATTATACTAACATGTAAAAATTCTTTATAAAAGATTGTCAAATAAATTTAAGAACAATACATGTTAAAATGAAAAAGAAAGAACCTCTTCTAGTTGAAATTCCCAAGGGTGTAGTATGGCCTTAAGGCTAAGCATCCTTGAGGACTAAGATGAAAGGAGAGAGAGATGAAAGAGATGAAGTGTAGAATTTAGAGAATGAGCTCTTTTTCCATGAAGAGTATGGGAGAGGGGTTCCCTATTTATACTTTTTCAAGTCCTATTCCTTCTCAAACTTTAAAATCTTAAAAATAATAAAAAAAATTGAAAGAAAAAGGACCCCATACAATGGCTTGTGCATGAGATCCACTTTTGGGATTTTTCTCCTTTTAATTTTTTTTATTTCCTTGCTTGTTTTGTTTGGAAGTCTCTCTTGAATGCTTCGTTCTTTCTTTATCTTTTGCCATCTTGTATTGAGATCTTTGGAGAGATAATTTAGGGATAAGAATCCTCTTTTGGAAGCAAACTTGGCTCACATGAGATGTAGAACGTCCCCTTTTATCTCTTTGCATTGTCAACTTTCCTTTTTGGAAAGTTCTCCTTTTTGATGGAAAGTTCTCCTTTTTGGCTCCAAACTTGAAAAAATCTTTGAAGATATTTCTCTCTTGATTTTCTCCTTTATTTTCTCAGCCATAATTTGATCCAAAATGTGTTGGACGAAATTCTTGTTTGGAGATTTTTTTTAATTAAATCTTCACCTTCTCCAAAAAGAACTCCTATGTGGCTTTTCTTGTCCATCTTCGAAGAGATATTCTTCAAATTCTCTTCAAAATCTCTTGAAGATGTACTACAAATAAATGGACCCCATCTTGGATGTTTTACAAGTGTACCCCACACATATGCATATGCGTGTGGAACCATGAAGCCACTTTTTGTAATTTCTTTTCTCTCTTTAATTCTTCTCTCCTTTCTTTTGAAAATCAATTCCTTGCCTCAATTCTTTACAAATGAAACCCATATCATCAATTTCCTATAAAACAAATGTGAATTCATGTGACAAGGCAATTTAACCCCTAAGATCACAAATGTGTGAGTATGGGCCAATCTCTCATGAAATGGCGATAAAAACGCACACCATTTTTTCATAGATTTATATGAATAAACTAATGATGATGAAAATTGAATTTAATTTATGAGAAAAATTATTTTCACAAAACTTTCCAAAAATGGCAAGTTTCATGAATGTATGCAAAAAGTGTGATTTTGAAGCAAATTATTTAGAGAAATACTAAAATGAATTTAAAATTCTTGAAACCACTAGATCATACTACATAAGGCTCTTTTGACTCAATAAGTCCTTAAAATGGTCCAAAATCTATATAAAACATGCATTTTTAAAGACTCATCAACCTCATGGCTCCACCAGTGCTGGCACTCCGATGCAAGTAGGCCATTCATCCTCTACACATGAGCCTTAGATCATTTTCTGGGGGCATTGCTTGCCCAAGAGAATGACGAAGGAAAAGAAGTCGAACTATACTACCTCTTCAGAATGCTAGTAAGGCTAGAATTCAGATTCAAGCCTGTCAAAAAGGAATGTCTGGCTCTGTTGTTTGCTGTACCGAAGCTAAGACATTATTTACTGTCCAATGCGGTCTACCTGATTTCATGGGTTAACTCCCTTAAAATGATGGTCACCAACGTGGGGCCATTTAGGGATCGCTTGGCGAAATGGTCCATCCTTCAATCTCAATTAGACATTAGATATGTTTCAACCAAAGCAATAAAGGGACAAGCTTTGGCTAATTTTCTGGTGGAGCATCCCCTACTGGTGGACTTAGAGCTCAACTGCAGTTTCCCTAAAGAATCCATTTTCTCTGTGAAATACTCAAAAGCTCCTATTATTGACCACGAACAATGTTGGGTAATGTTTTTTGACGAAGCATCGAGGAACAATGAGTTGTGAAAGAAGGTCTTAGGTGTGGGAATCATCTTCTGCAGCCCAAAGCAGAACTACATCCCACATTCCTTTTCCTTAGAAGAAGTTTGCTCCAACAATGAAGCGAAATATACAATTCTGATCATGGGACTCGAGCTAGCCTTAGAAGTAGGTATAACTACTCTCGGGATGTAATGAGACTCCTTACTTGTAATTTTACAAATGAATTCACAAGATGAGGTAAAGATGCTTAGAGTTCTCCCTTACTTCAACCAAGCTCAATAACTACCAAAAAAAAAAAAAAATCAAATCAATTATTTCCTATCACATACCAAGGCACCAGAATACCAACGTAGATGCTTTTGCTGGATTGGCCGTTTCCATGAATATAGGCAAAAAAGACAAACTTGGGGTAGAAGTAATAAAAAAGCATCTTACTCGCCCTTGGATTTCCCTGTAGAAGCCAACAACTGCTTTTGGGTAATAGGGAATCACATCTTTTCCTTTGGAAAGTAAACATTAGATTGGAGAATCCCCTCATCAATTATATCTTGCATGGAATTTTGCCAAAAGTTCCAAAGATCAAACCACTGCTCAGAGGAGAGTGCTGAAATTCCACTATGACTTAGCCCCTAATACTATGTACCGAAGATCATATGATGGAGTTCTATTGCATTGCCTATCTTAAGAAGAAGCATAGACTATGCTAAGGGCGATACATTAAGGCCTATGTGGAGCTCATTAAGGCCTATGTGGAGCTCATCAAGTTAGACCTAAGCTCCACGATTAGATTTGAAAATTGGGCTATTATTGGCTCACAATGATCTCGATTTAATTGATTTTGCCAAGAAATGTATGGAGTGCCAAATACACAGGGACTACATTCATCAACCCCTGGAATACCTACATCTTGTTATCATTTTATGGCCATTCGAAGGGCGGGGCGTGGAAATCATTAGCAAAATCCATCACTGTCCAAACACGGTCATTGTTTTATCCTAGCAGCCATTAACTACTCTAAATGGTTAGAGGCAATTCCTGTTGCAAAGGTAAAAACCAAAATTGTAATTGACTTTCTTTTCATTGATATTATCTACCGATTTAGGGTGCCTAAACATCTATACCACGACAATGGACCCAAATTCAACAATGATAAGTTCTACCATTTCAATGACAAATATAGAATTATATGCTATCCCTCCATTGCATACAATCTTGCAGCAAACAAACTTGCAGAAGCCTTGAACAAGACTATATGCAAAATACTAAAGAAGATGGTCTTAGGCAAAAAAACAACTTGGAGCGTCAAACTCCCCAAAGCATTATGGGCATGCCAAACCACGGTTTGAGGACCAATTAAGTCCACGCCTTATTCCCTAGTGTATTGGTGTGAACCAATCATAACTCTAGAGATTCAACTGCCAACCTTTTGAGTGGCTATATCAGAGTGATTCACCGAAGGAAAAAACAACAAGCATCGTCTCAGCAAATTGGAAGTTCTAGATAAGAAGAAGGTAATGGCCTGTCATGCCCTGAACCTAATAATTGGGGCTAGAGTGGATCCCAAGGTGCATTACACATAATCCCGTAGCAATTTGTGCCATGCCAAGACATATACAAACTGTTACAAGAGATATTCTACAGGTATGTGTGAGGAAGATCCATATACACGTATCAATCATATTGCATAATTAAGTAGAAACTTGGAGAATTCACCAGTAATTCATCATAAGCAATAGTAATAACAACATTGATTCTTAACCATAAACAAAAAAGTCCATTAGTTATAAATCATCGACATGCACATCTAATGCTGAATACATATCATACTAAGGTTTCATAAAACAACTATTTGAAAGTACAGAATAATATGTTTATCAATAGTAACTTTAAACTAAAATGATAATGATGGCATGACTCCTCTATAGGCCAATCATGGCCAAACCTGAGCAACCCCCAACAAACCTTGCAATGCACTACATTGGATGATTGGTAGAATATGTTATCCTCATTTCACTCATCTACACCCTCATATACCGTTGGGGTTCCCTCCGGGCCGCATTGATTGCAGTACTGGCATTGGGTTCTGTACCTATAATACCAAGGGTAGCATTATTAATATGACGGTTAAGCAAATATGGAGTATATAAGATTATCATGATATATCAATTGAATTAGAGCATATTGATTAAAAGAGAGCAATCATTAAAAACTAAGCACGTTGTGCATGTGATTAAGCATGAGTAATCAATCATAAATAAAAATATCATAACATACTTGTTAGCATCCACATGGTTATCTTCTCTCTAAAGAGAGTATATCATATTGTGGGAAATCATTAGTGGTCAGGGCAAGATCATCTAGCTATTCTAAGAGCACCGACCAACTCTTCAAACAACTACTGTAGTAGGAAACATATATAATACTTACATTTGGTCCTGTCGAACCCCCTATGGGTACAAGATGAGTAGTTGTTGGCCCATAAAAAATCCGCAAATGATGTAGTACAGACATTACAAGCTTTGGATTATAAATTTCTAGAATTTTCAAAGCACTTGAACCTCATCTCAGCTCAAATTAGTTTCGGAGACTCTTTGCCGGCTCTTTGGGAACCACTACGGGACTTGACACTTCCATATGTTGCAGCAAGCTCCTATTCAATGAAATGCTTTCAAGTATATCTAAAGACTATTCCTCAAAGATTCAGAGCATTTGGACGTCATTTGGATCCAAACTTGGTTTAGATGATCGTATACTATGCTCTGCGGGTCCCTGTGCAGAGTGATATCCCATGAAGATCAAGTTAGCTGAAACTCTCGGTGGAAGCTCAAATGATGCCCAAGACAGGTTTTGCAAAATTTCGAGTTCAACAGACATCATCGAACCCAAAAGCCACAAGCATGTCAACTTGGGGTCAGTTCCCCCCAAGCCATGGGGTCACTAACCAAAGTCCTGCTTCCTGACATCCAAAATTGATGAAATTTGGGCAAATACTCCAAGATATCCATGATGTCAGTTCCTCCAAGTTTCGAACCAAACCGAAGTCATTTCGGCATCAAACAGCTGAGACAAGGGCCCACTTTCATAAAAAGTCAACTGGAGAGTTGATTGACTTCTGAAAGTCAAAACAGGTTGAAACTTCTGTGATATGCTCAAAATAGTGTCAAGAAGCAACCCTCCAAGTTTCGTGGCGATCAGACATCGTTTGGGCCCTAAACTGGTGAAAACGGGTCACATATACAAAAGTCCAAAAACGGGCCTTGTCCGTGACCGCGACCCAATCATCAACGGAGTTGACCAACTTTAGGTGGTCAAAACGAGCTGAAACTTCTATGACACACTCAAAATAGTGTCAAGAGGCATACCTCCAAGTTTCTTCAAGATTAGACTTCGTTCGGACCCCAAACAGGTGAAAATAGGTCACAAATGCAAAAGTCCAAAAATGGGCCTTATTCGTGACCGCGGCCTGTTCATCAAGGGAGTTGACCAACATCAGGTGGTCAAATCGAGCTGAAACTTTTATGACATGGTCAAGATAGTGTCAAAAAGCATCCCTCCAAGTTTCATGGTGATTGCACTTCGTTTGGACCCCAAACAGGTGAGAATTGATCACAAATGCAGAAATCCAAAAATGGGCCTTGTCCATGACCACGGCCTGTTCATCAAGGGAGTTGACCAACTTCATGTGGTCAAAACGAGCTGAAACTTTTATAACATGGTCAAAATAGTGTCAAGAAGCATCCCTCCAAGTTTCGTGGTGATTGGACTTCGTTTGGACCCCAAACAGGTGAAAACGGTCCACAATTGCAAAAACCCAAAATTGGGCCTTATCCGTAACCACGGCTGCGGTCATGGACCCCCAAAGGACACTTCCTACGGTTTTGGGCGGTTTTTCTCCACTACCTTTCAAAATCAAACTTCCCACAACTCCCCTCAACTCCCAGGAACCACCAAAAACTACCTGGAACCTCTATAAAAAGAAGGGTGTTTGAAGGAAGCAGGGAGGACACAGAGAGAAGAGAGAAAAAGAGAAAATTGAACAAACGCAAGAGTATTGAAGCAAGAAAAGCAGCATCCCATGACCATTCCCTTCCTTCTTTAGCTACCAAGGTGAGCAAAAGATTCAGAGAGGAAGAGGAGAAGGGTGGGGTAACTACGGAACGAACTATGTTCATGCAATGGCGACGATTCGAGGGATGATGTTGTCATCTTTGTTTTTCTCATTCGCGGGGGGAGGGGGGGGGTGTTTCTTAGCCATTACAAACATTGTGAACAAGCCTCTTTGGGCCTCATTTTGTTCCTTGAAAATGATAGGTTCCGAATGATGCAATTTTGGATTTTTACGGTACCCTCTTCGGACTTGAACAAAAGACAGTTCGTAAATAAGAATGATGAATTACAAAGTTTTCAATCGATTCCACAGTTGAATTCGATCTTTTCAATGGTTATCCAACACACCAAGATGTCATGAAAGGGAGTTTCAATACTTGAAAAAGTTTGGAAGAGCAACCAGCGTGAACAGCATGAAAAACGGAGGTAAACAGTGGCTTCACGGCCTTTGTCTGCCAGTGACCGTGACCCACGGTCACTAGCCTGGGGTAGTGACCGCGGGTCACAGTCACCCCCCATTTTTTTCCTATTTTTTGCATTTTTTCCCCACCTTATGTACATTTTCTTGTATTTTCCAAATTGAGATAACATCTAAGACTTGAGGGAGGGGTTGTAAACTTTGTAAAGTTGTGTAAACAACCTGTATCCCTACGGTCAGGGCATTGAACCCATGTAAACAAAAGGGAATTCAATGATGAACTGTAATTGATTCCCATTCTTCTTAATGCTTGAAGTACGTGAATATCAGACATCGAATCCATTACACATTTCCACGTGATATTTTAGGTGCGATCAGTAGTGCTGACTGAATGCATCAAGACCGATCAGAATTTATACGATCAGAATTTATACTTTCTTATCATTCATAGTGATCGACTCATTCTTATACAAAACATTTATCGGTCTTGAGACCGTATTCAGTTATAAGAATCAAAATTGAACAGAAGCAACTGTCATTTAAACAATGCATACTTAAATGAGTTATTAAGGATCGAACCCTCTTAACCCCAGTTACCCTTATTTTGGCTCACATGCTCACATTTAGTAGAAGCTTTGTTGCCTATCTTGCCTGAAGGTTCACTAGAAAGAATGGATACATGATTAGATCATGTTCAAGGTAAAGATTACTTAGCAAAATGAATGCATTTGGATTGAGTGGTTAACAAGGATATTTACTAGCCATCCCTATGCTAAATGATACGTGTTTCTGTAGTCATTCTATATGGTGTATTTATAAAACATCCGGTGTCAATATGTTACCAAATCTTGATATTACATTGTGTAGGCATTAGACACCCTTTCTTATACTAACACCTATGACGTAACATCAGGAAATAATTTGGAAAATTGAAGGGGATGAGTGATAGCTTTGCACTCTTCCTCCTTATTATTTGATTACCATTGGGCTATTTTAGTAAAGGCAAAGTAACAATATGAAGGCCCTACATGGTCTAGAGTTGTACCTAATGATCTAAGGTAAGATTACTTAATTCATGTCCCTATAGTCTTAACTAAGCCTAGTACAACACTTAAACTGATCCTCATTTGAAAAAAAATATACTAAGTTTTGTTAGAGAAAATTGGGTTCTTCAGCTTAGCCATGGGTATTCTACGGCTTAGCCATGGAATACACTATGCCTTAGCCATGGTTAGCCTAGTGTTCTCCTGCGTTCACTGCTTAATTGTATATAATACTACGGTTTAGCCGTATATAGCCTATGGCTTAGCACGGCTGGTACCGCTGGTCTACAGCTTAGTCGTAGTGCACTTCATGGTTTAGCCATAAACTTAGCTATAGAATGAAATGTAATTTTGGCTCTCTGGATTCCTATTCCTTCCTAGTAGTAGTACAACTTATGGCTTAGCTGTAAGTTTGAGAACTTCTAAAGCCATTTCTGAGACAGAAGTTCACTTCTGTACAAAAACTTACAAATTGGTGCACTATGGTTTACTCCATTCCACCTATCATTCTTCATTCCAAATCTCATATTTCACCATTCATTCTCAATTAACCTTCATTGATTCATATACATCATACATTCTCATAATTAAGTATAAAAGAGCTGTAACATAGCATGAACATGGGAATTCTTCAAGAATCAACATAATAGACATGTATGTAGTAATATATCTCTTATATTTGCCTTAAATAAAGTGATTGGCCCAAATCAACTTCTCCCTAGTTTGATGATAGAAAAAGCCTCAATAGAAGATGATCCTACTATATGCAAAGACATGCAATATGTGAAGTAGGTATAGAATGCTTACATGTCACCAAATAGAGTCTCCTTGACTCTTTTAATCCCAAAGCATTAAAGAGATGATGGAGATCTTACCTTAAGGAGCTGTAGATTGAGGAAGAGATCAAATTGGGGCTTCTAATGAAGAAAGAACATAGAAAAAGGTCGGAAGAAGATGATGTAACCTAATGCATGCAAGGCATCAAATACTTGATTTGTTGAAGAAAAGAGCTAGGAGGAAGGAAGAAGATGGAGCCCTAGCAATCAAAAAGAGGGAAATGCAGGGAATTGACCAGTCAATCAGTTTTTAAACTCATATTTTCTAAAATTTACAAGCTAATTATAGTTTGAGTCAAATGGGAACTTAATTTGGCCAAGATGGATCCAGATCATGTTGGGTCAAACATGAAAGTTGATCCATGAGATAAAATACACATGATTCAATTATTATGATGCCAAAATGATGCTAATCATGTAGCTCTGATTAGATGAAGGTCCTTGACTACCTATGTAAGGTTCGAATCTGACCCAACTACCAATCCACGACCTAAACCCAAGTGGATTTGTGTTGAATTAGTCTAAATAGGCATTAATTAAGATCAAACAAGATTAATTATTAAAAATTGAGATTAGTTTGGTTTGAACCTTACATCCTCTCCCTTTTTAAGATCATTCGGTCCTCCGAATACAGCATACTTTAGGTAAAAGTCCTAGATACTTTTTTCATACTTGCTCCTAGAGCTCCCAAGTTGCTTCTTCTGGTCTATGATGTTCCTATAGAATCTTGACCCATTTTATTGTCCGGGTATGCAACACTTGATCCTTTATGTGAATGACATGGAAAGGACGCTCTTCCTATTTCACATCAGGCCTCACTTGGATATTATCTATCTCAAGAACATGTGAAACGTCTGGAAGATACTTCTTGAGCATCGACACATGAAATACATTGTGGACTCCAGTGAGCTAAGGTGGTAATTCAAATCTATAAGCTAAATCTCCAATTCTGCTCTGAATTTCAAAAGGACCTACAAATCATGGAGCGAGCTTGACTTTCTATTTGAACCTGATAGTATCATTCATTAGGGAAACTTTTAAGAAAACCTTGTCTCCCACCTAAAATTCAAGGGGTCTATGGTGATTTTCGGTGTGGCTCTTCTAACGAGATCTAGCAATATTCAATCTCTCTTAGAGTTTCTATACTTTTTCAATTGTTTTCGCTATAATAGAAGGTCTATGATAACTACTAACTCGGACTTCTTTCGAACACACTGGTGTATGGTATTCGCTATAAGGCTTCAAATGGAGCCATTTTGATGCTTGTGTGGTAACTATTGTTGTAAGCAAATTCACATATGGAGAGACTCTCATCCCACTCTTTCCCGAAGTCTAACACACTGGCTCAAAGCATATCTTCAAGTGTCTATATTGTGCATTTCAATTGCCCATCGGTCTGAGGATGATAAGTGGTGTTGAAATTGAGCTTGGTGCCCATGGATTTCTGAAAAGATTGCCAGAAAGAAGAAACGAATCTACTATCTCTATTAGAAACTATGGAAATTGGGTTACCGTGCAATCGTGTAATCTCGTCAGTGAAGATTTTGGCCATCTTATGAAATTTCATTCTTTTCCGAATTGGAATAAAATGGGCTGACTTTATCAGCCAATCAACTATCACCCATATAATATCACGAAGTTTGCTTGTCCAGGACAGCCCTAAAACAAAATCCAGGGGATTATTTTCCCATTTCCACTTGGGAATATGCAAAGGATGCAACAAACCAAGAGCCTTTTTATGTTCAACCTTTAGATATTGGCAAGTTAGACATCTTGCTACAAATCCTGCAATGTCTCTTTTCATGTTATTCCACCAAAACCTACCATTCAAATTTCGGTACATTTTAGTACTCCTGGGGTGCATAGAATATCTTCCATGATGTGCCTCAGTCATGATTGCTTCCTTCAAATTTTGAATCGCTGGGACACATAACCTATCTCTGCAATACAACACACCATCAACCATCCTGAAATTTGGCTTCTGAGAGATATGATCACGAATCTTAACGAACTTCGGGTCTTCAAACTATTTCTCTTTCATTTGTTATATCGAGGTTGGTTTGAAGATAGACATCGCTACTAGCATGACTTTGTCATCAACAAATTCAATTTCTACATCTAAATCTCGAAATTCTTCCATTAGAGACCATTCATAACATAAAACTGCCATTTCAATAGTTGATTTTCTGCCAAGAGCATTAGCTACTACAGTACATTTTCCTGGAAAATACTTGATTGGAAAATCATAATCCTTTATAAACTCTAGCCATATGCGCCATCTCATGTTGAAGTCATGTTGAGAGAATTAGTACTAACGACTGCGATGACCACTATGAACCTTAAATCTCTCTCCATACAAGTAGTGTCTCCATAACTTCAAACTAATGACAACAACGGCCAATTCTAAATCATGTGTGGCATAGTTCTTTTCATGTTCCTTTAATTGTCGAGATCCATAGGCTATCACCTTCCCATTTTGCATCAGCACACATCCCAATCCAATTCTTGAAGCATCAGTATATATGACAAAACGACCACTACCTTCTGGTAAAGATAGGATTGGGGCTAAGATCAATTTCTCCTTTAAAAATTGAAAGGTAATTCACATTCATCTAACCAAACAACTGGTTCATTCTTCTGAGTGAACTTTGTCAATGGTGCTGCTATTTTTAAAAAGTCTTTAACAAATCTTCGATAGTAGTCCGCTAGACCGACAAAACTGCTAACTTTTGCAGCTTTTTAGGGCTTTGCTAATTGGTTATCGCCTCAATCTTAGCTGGATTTACTGTGAATCCATCTTTTGAAATTATGTGACCTATGAAAGCAACTTATTTCTACCAGAAATCGCATTTATCCAATTTGGCATATAGTTGCTGGTCTCTCAACAATTATAGTGAAGTCTTAAAATGTTTAGCATGTTCATCTCGGGTCTTAGAGTACACCAAATTGATCAAGATGAGGTGAAAAGGTTCTATTCATCAAAGACATGAATACACTGGGGCATTGGTCAACCCAACTGGCATGATTAAGAATTCATAATGCCCATATCTTGTCCTAAAGGCCATTTTAAAGGTATCTTAATCTCTAACTCGCAACTGATGATATCCAGATCTTAAGTCAATCTTCGAGAAATAGGTTGCACCCTGTAATTGATCAAACAGTTCATCAATTCGAGGCAACAGATATTTGTTCTTGATTGTCACCTGATTCAACTGCCTGTAATCAATACAGATTCTAAGGGTGCCATCTTTCTCCTTCACAAATAGAACTAGAACTCCCCATAGCGAAGTACTAGGACGAATGAATCATTTATCTAATAAGTCTTACAACTGTACCTTCAACTCATGTAATTCTACTAGTGCCACTCTATATAGAGCTCTAGAGATAGGGACTGTCCCAATACCAGTGCTATGGTGAAATTTACTTCCCTAATTAGAGGTAGACTGGAAATTTCATTAGGGAAAACATCTAAAAGTTCAAAAACTACAGGAATCTCTTTTAACTTCTTAGGTGGCTTCTTCTCAACAATGAAGGCAATATATCCTTCACATTCACTATAGATTAATCCTTTTGCTCGAAGTGCTGAGATTAATGTTCGTGAGCTCCAAGTGTAGAGCTTCGATTGTAGTAATAAACCGGTAAGACTAAGTTGATCCTCAAGGATCAATGTTTAAAGATGTTTTCAACTTGTCACCTACCTAAATAAAACTCTAAAACCAACCTAATTTAAAATCTAACAAATACATTCATTCCTAAAAATTAAACAATTATAATAACAATTCCTAAATTAGAAATCCTAATTCTAAAACTTTCTAAAATTAAAACTAAGATTTTTGCAAAATAAAACACACATTAGAACTTCCAATAAAATAAAACTAAAATTAGTAACTTACTAAAATAAAAATTAAACAAAATTAGAAACTAATTAAACAAAAGTGAAAAAAACTTTCCTAAATTAAAAGTTAAATTAGGTTAAGAACCTACAACTTCTAAAAGGAAAAGATTTCTAAATCCTAAAAGGGTTAATTTTAGAAAGAAATCTATATGACAATCAAATTAGAAATCTCCTAAAGCTAAACAATTTCTAAAACGAAAACATACAATATAACCAAACAAAGCAACTACAATACAACTAAACAATTTTCTAAATTAAGAATGAATTTATCCTAAACTATCATACATAAGAATCTTTTTAAAAATAAAAACAAAAATCTAAAACTAAACTTTCCTAAACTAATCTATGATATATGACAATGTAAACTTCTAAAAATAAAACTACAAGATGAAAGAGACAAGTGGATTAGTCTAATGCAAAGAATGTTTTAATGCATGAATGAATGTGGCATGTGAGGGTATGATGCTTGAGAATGATGTGCTGCCAATAAACATTCAGAAATCAAATTTCTCCTGCTAAATTAATTCAATTTCAGATCTGAATTTTTAATATTTCAGGTGCAGAAAATAAGTTTTCAATAGTTCATAAACACATCAAATAATTACTTGAATAATGGCCAACTTCCACCACTATTTTAGAACTGATTTTGGACAGTTTTCATTGATTTTTCAATTCTAAATTTAGGTTTAAAACAATTGTAATCGCCAAGCATTTAGGTATTATATGTTAGATTTTGTGGACTCAATCCATCAGTTGATGTAATAAATTGATTAATTTCTTTATTTATCAATAATATCATGCTTTACTTTCATGAGATGAATGTTATTTTACTACTTCATGCACATGACCAATACATATGACATAATGGTTCATGAGTTGAACCGGGTCCCATTAGTATATTAGATGTGATATATGTGCATAGATGAGATCCACATGTGGGAGATATATGTCACAAATCTTATACTTAAATAGCGTCACAACCAGCAATGAGACTGGGCATCTCATTTGATGATGTTGCAACACTTTGATCACTATGAGATAGTGTGATTTATCTTGATCATCAGAATATAAGATTCTGGATCACGGTGCTGGCACATTGGATGTATTGAAGGACCATGAGATGCACCTTATGGAATTCTGTCTCAATAATAAGGAATGCTCTCATAATTCCCTAGCAATAGGCTCTCAATCCTGAGACATTGATAAACTCAAGTTTCTATCTATTCATTTGCTTTGAGTCACCAATGAGTGAGGCCGACTGTAGGTTAACACCTCGGTGTCTTGGGTATGTGGTAGTAGAACCGTAGGAACGTTGAATGATCAAGATGGAATCTATCTCTATTATCCCCTTGTGCCAATTAATGGATTTGTTATTAGTAAGTGCGCACCCATCTCAATTAAGAGTTAATTGGATGGTACTGATGATTACTGTGATTAATTGGGGCTCAAGGACAATAAGATGTGGAACTTAGATTGGAAGAGATAGATTTATTCCAATTGATCCACGGATATTGATAAAGGGGCCTCCTTGTGGTAATTGGGAAGTTTAAGGTCTTCATTGTAACTTATTCCTAAGACTGGAGTGCAATTGCATTTATATAGTGGTTTTATTTGCAATTAACTGTGGGCCTGGATTGCACATGAGATGTGGGGTCACAGTGTTTCAGTTGGAGCCAGCTTTCTAAGGAATCTCTAGTGGTCCCCACGCTAGCCCAAGTTATTGGAAAATACTAATCCGACTTGAACTCTAGAAAAAAGGTTTTAGAAAAGAGAAAGTTGCTAATTGCTTTGGAAGTAAGACTTCTATTTCAATTAACCAAGGAAGAGATTTGAAAATATATAAAATCTCTTGGACGTCCAATAAGAGTCTCTCTCACGCCCAAAACCCTGTTCGTGCAAGAGTTGCACGAGTTTCTCTCTCCTTCTCTCTTCAAGTTCCTTCGAGTCTCGAGTTGGGATTTCTCCTGAAGATTCCACCAATCTTCTTGAGAAAAGAAATCCAATTCAGGTCATAACGTGGAAGGCTAAGAGGTGTTGAAGATTCTCATCATCAAGTAGAGTCGTAACTTCTCCATTAGAGCACTACAGATCTCCAAAGGTATGATCTACTTCTTGCATGTCGTAGATTATTATGGATGTTTAGTACTGTTTGATTCTGTCTTTTAGATAGAATATTTACTGTACATGGTCACGAGATTGAGGGTAATGCATCCTGGATTGGGTTTTTGGTCTTATGGATAGTTGATCCCTGTGTCAAGTGGATCAAAAGTTTTGAAAATCTATCCACGAGACCCACCTACTTCCAACATTATAAACATGCACAAATCATGTTTGCAAAAAGTCATCCAACATAACCTTGTTAAGATTAATTTTTGTACAAATCTGGACTGGTTTCAATGCTGAAATTTATCCAACTTGTGGTGTAGGAAATCAAGTGTTATAGCTGATTCAAACATGCCACCATTCCATGTTTAGTTTGTCTATGTTAAATTCAAAATTTTCATTAAACTATAGGCTTGTTTTTGCACAAAATAATGATAAATCATAAAATCTTCAAATCTAATTTCTAAATCTTATTTGACTAAAACCCCTAAATTATGAATAAAAAGCAAAATATGCATAAATTTAATGCAACCTACAGCAGTGAAACAATTCTAAAAAAAAACTGTGCAAGAACTTAAAGTGTGCAGGAAAATAAAATAAAAATGCAGAAAAATAAAGCAAAGTGCAAGAAATATAAATAAAAGGTGCAGGAATTTAAAGGTGGTTATGCAGGAAGTCAAAAGTGGTAAAACAGGAAGTCAAAGGCGGTAGATTATTCTTTCAATTCCTTATCTCAACTTGGTCTTAAAAAAATTAGAAGTGTTGTCTTAAAGTTTTATTCTTCATCTTAGGTCATCAATATAAGTGAAAATAACAAATTTTCATTCAGTGTAAAATAAATTTCAAAATTGGCTTCTAATCTTTTTTTGCTCAAACCTCTTTAACTCCATCTTGCATTGCCTCCAAACATACAATGTACCCGAAGAGATAAAGTATATTGAAATGGTTACTAAGCTGGGTTAATAGTTGTGATTCCAATTCTATACCAATATTTAAACAAGAATGAAAATTAACCCAATTACAATGGTTCACAAGACTAATATTAAGATCACCAAAAAATCAAAACAAGAAAAATTGAAAAGAAACAAACTTTATTACTAACCTGAAATTGTTTTACAAAAGATTGAAAATTGAAAGCAAACAATTACATAATAGGATGGATGAGAATTCCTCTTTCTAGTTGAGTACTTCAAGGTTAGTGGTGTGGCTTTCGAGCTAAGCCTCCTTGATGACTTGAGATGTAGAGACAAGATGGAGAGATGGATGTAGAGATCTAGAGGTGGGAGGTGGGTAATTCTTCCATGAAGAGTAGGGAGGCCAATGCCTTTAATTTATAGGAGTTGAGAGGTCTTTGTTTCTCTCCATAGATCTTACTTTGTAGCAAAGATCTCCCTAAATTGGTAAGTCCTCTTATTGGCCAACGAGTCTTTTAAGTTTAAGATGAGATAGGATTCCTTCTCTTGCTGGAATTCTAAGTTTATCTACCTTTTTAGCTAACACTTGCTAAAGGATAGGACCAACCTTTGATGAGACAATCTCAATCCAGAGTAGGAAAATCACAGCCATCTTTTTGGGGTCATAACTTTCTCATTTCAGTTTCAAATTGTACAATCTTAGGCTCCATGCATATTTACTCTGAAAGAGCATTCCAATAGTAACCAAATTGGCTCAATCCAATCTACAGTTTGAGAGATATGATCATTTCAATCTAAGCTATTCTAAAAAAATGAGATTGACTTCCTTTTTCAAATTCTACTCCTTTTCAAAGAAGGTCTCTTATGTGGCTTTCCTTCCATGAAATATCTTGAGATCTCTTGAAATTATCTTTGAATTATCAAAAGATAATTTGGATGATGCAAGAAAAGATGATGGACCCTTTATTGGACATCCCACAAGTGTATCCTCACACAGTGCATGTGCGTGGGACCACGAAGCTAATTTTTGCATTTTCTTCTTCTAATTTCTTTTCCTCTCTTCAATTTTTCTCTCCTTTCTTTTGAAAATAACTTTCTTGCCACAATTCTTGAAAATGGGACCCATGTCATCAATTTTATAAAAATAAATGTGAATTCATGTGAAAAGTCGAGTTTAACCCTAAGATTATAAATGCATGATTGTGAGCCCATCTCTTATGAAATGATAATGGAAATGCATACCATTTTTTATGAGTTTATGAGCCCATCTCTCATGAAATGATGATGAAAATGCACACCATTTTTCATGATTTTATGTCAATGAACTATGATGATGAAATTTTGATTTATTTCATGAGAAAATTAATTTTCACATAACTTTCCAAAAATAGAACTCTAAAAATGGTAGGTTTCATGAATTTATGCAAAAAGTGTGATTTTTAAGCAAATTATGTAGAAAAATACTAAAATAAATTTAAAATGAATGAAATCATGATATCACACTAATGAGGCATTTTTAAGTCAATAAGTCTTTAAAATGGCTCAAAATGTATATGAAAATATGCATTTTTAGAGACTCATCAATTAGCCTAGTATTCAAACTTTTTTTCTCACCTTGAAAGACAACACTCGAACCGGCTTTGTCTACCTTCACAATGATGGTCTTATGGAAACAGTCCAAACAAGCCATGTACTTAGTCAACTAGTGCATACCTAGGATATATCAAATTGTGCATTGGTAACACGATGAGTTTTACTGGCAATAGCATCTCACCAATCGAGACTTTGCAGTCTGAATAAAAGACTTCATAGATCACCCTTTTGCCTATAGGGGTGATGACAGTCAACACATACGGTAGCTATGTTGGTAACTCCCGTATCTTACTCAAGAATTGGGTGCAAAAAAAAGGTATGAAGATTCAAAATCAAATAACACCTTAGGTTCTATATCAAAGAAAGAAACCTTAGCTACGACCATATGATCTGCCGCTTCTTCTTCATCGTGAGTCAAAGTATATGCGTGGCCTTGCCTTTGAGGTCGATTTTGATATCCTTGCCTCTGCTAACCTTGTTTGTGTTGGCCTTGTCCCTGTCGGGCCTATCCTTGACCTTGCCTTGCCTTCTGTTACTAATGTGGAAGAGAGGGTGGTGCTGCTTTTTGAGGCTATTGCTACTATTGTTACGGGCTTTGAGCAATATTCTTTCTCCTTGGACACTCCAACAAGCGGTGGTCCATGGATCCACACCCAAAACATGCTCCTGTAGCTTTCCAACAGTTGCTTGTCTCATGGCTCTTCCCGCATATGCTACAGACTAATCTTGATGACCCACTAGCAACTCCTTTTTGCTTGTTGGAGTATTGCTGATTTCTTCTAGAAGGTGGGGCACTCCTAGGTTCTCCCAAGATTACACTTTTCTCAATTTCCTCAGGTGCGTAGTCTCTTTCCACAATGTCATTATACTCCAGTGGAAGCTGGAAAGCTGTAGCATGCCCTTAATAGCTGGTCTTAACTCTTCGAGAAACCTTTTAACCTTTTTCTCCTCGATGTCAATTAAGTCCAAAGCAAACCGAAAGAGTTGACTAAATGCATGCACATACTTTGCAACTATCATGGTACTCTGCTGTAGAGTGAGGAACTCTACCTTCTTCTTAAGACTTACAGTTCTGGAATAAACTTTTTCCTAAATTGTGTCTTAAAAGCATCCCAAACAACAGCTTCTGGCATAGCTTTGATATGATCATGGATACTCTTCCACTATACATTTGCTACATCTCTGAACACAGAGGCGGCCAAGTTCACTTGTTGCTTCTTTGTACAAGTCAATGAACTAAAAACATTCTTCGTGTGCACAAACGATTTATTTGCTTGCACCAGATCTTCTCTTCTTATAAATTCTATAGCCTCTCTTTTTCGTAACTTCTCATATAGGGAGTTAGGATCTCCAGCTTAATTCTATCTCTCCAACAACGCTGCTAGTTGCATCTGCATTGCTACATACTTGGCATTGCTTGCGGCAATTGATGCATTATCATCATGAATCATTCATTTGTACTGTATGTAGGATGAGGAGGTGGCTAAGGGTTCACGTCCTCTAACGTGATGTCATCACGTTAATCATCTCCCATAATTTGGAAGCCATAATAGTGGCTAGTGACAAATAACACCTTAATGCATATGGTAGACTATAAGTCCTTATACAAAAATCTATTCCCCAATCAAACCTATTGTATCCTCACCATTACTTATGTATGTCATGCCTTGAACTTAAGAATTGGGGTTAAAGTGGATCCCGAGGCGCGGCACATGTAATCTCATAGTAATTCGTGCCATACCATGACACGTACGAACCGCTATAAGGAAGATTACACAGGTACATGTGAGGAAGATCCATATACACGTATCAATCATATTACATAATCAAGCAAAAACCTGGAAAATTCACCTGTAATTCATCACAAGCAATAATAATATCATTGATTCTTAACCATAAATAGAAGTCCATTAGTTATAAATTAGCAACATGCACATCTAATATTGGAATACATATCATACTAAGGTTTCATAAACACCTATTCGAAAGTACTGAATAACATGTTCATCAATAGTAACTTCAAACTGAAATGATAATGATGGCATGACTCCTTTATAGGCCAATTATAGTCAAACCTAAGCAACCCAGCAAACCCTGCAACGCACTACGTTAGATGACTAGTAGAATACGTCATCCTCATTCCACTCATCTACACTACAAGGTACTATTGGGGTTCCCTCTGGGGCCATGATGACTATTGTACTGGCATCAGATTCTGGACTTATAACACTAAGGGTAGCACTGTTAACACAACAGTTAAGCAAATATAGAGTGCATAAGATTATCATGATGTATCAATTAAATTAGAATGTATTGATTAAAAGAGAGCAATCATCAGAAACTAAGCATGTTGTGCATGTGATTAAGCATAAGTAACGAATTATAAACAAAAATATCATAACATACTAGTTGGCATCCACATCGCTATCTTTTCTCTAAAAAGAGCATAGCATACTGTGGGAAATCACTAGTGGTCAGGCTAAGACCATCTAGCTGCCCAAGAGTGCCGACTAACTCTTCATATAACTACTGTAGTAGGAAACATATGTAATACCCGCATTTGCTCCCATCGAGCCTCGTATGGGAACAACCTAAGTGGTGCTAACTTAATGCATTATGACCGATCAGACTTCATATTTTTTTATCATTCATAGTGATTGACTCATTCTTATACAAAACATATACCGGTCTTGAGATCGTATTCAGTTATAAGAATCAGAATTGAAATGTAGCAACTATCATTTAAGCAATGCATACTTAAATGAGCTATTAAGGCTCGAACCCTCTCAACCCTAGTTACCCTTATTTTGGCTCATCGGCTCACACTCAGTAGAAGCTCTGTCCGATCTTTCCTCAAGGTTCACTAGGAAGAATGGGTACATGATTAGATCATGTTCAGGGTAAGGATTACTTAGCAATATGATTGCATTTAGATTGAGTGATTAACAAAGATATTTACTGGCCATCCCTATGCTAGATAATCTATATTTCTGTGGTCATTCAACACGGTGTATTCATAAAATGTTCAGTATCGATGTGTTACCAAATATTGATGTTACATTGTGTTGGCAGTAGACACCTCTTTTGATGCCAACACCCATGACGTAACGTTGGGAAACAATTTGGCAAATTGAAAGGGATAAGTGAGAGCTTTATACTCTTCCTCCTTCTTATTTGACTACTATTGGGTTTTTTAGTCAAGGCAAAGATACCAATTCTAAGGTCCTACATGGTCTCGGGTTGTTCCTAATGATCTAAGGTAAGATCACTTAATTCATGTCCCTATAGACTTAGCACAAGGCTGTTAGTTTTTGTAGACTCAATCCATCAGTTGATGTAATAAATTGATTAATTTCTTTATTTATCAATAAAATCGTGCTTTGCTTTCATGAGATGAATGTTATTTTACTACTTCATGCACATGACCAATACGTATGACATAATGGTTCATGAGTTGAACCGGATCCCATTAGTATATTAGATGTGATATATGTGCATGGATGAGATCCACGCGCGGGAGATATATGTCACAAATCTTATACTTAAAATAGCTTCACAACCAGTAATGAGATTGGGCATCTCATTTGATAAGGCTGCAGAACTTTGATCATTTTGAGATAGTGTGATTTGTCTCGATCATCAGAATGTAAGATTCTGGATCACGGTGCTGGTACATTGGATGTATTGAAGGACCATGAGATGCACCTTATAGAATTCCGTCTCAATAATAAGGTATGCTCTCATAATTCCCTAGCAATAGGCTCTCAATCTTGAGACATTGACGAACTCAAGTTTCTATCTATTCATTTGCTTTGAGTCACCAATGAGTGAGGCCGACTATAGGTTAACACCTCGGTGTCTTGGGTATGTGGTAGTAGAACTGTGGGAACATTGAATGATCAAGATGGAATCTATCTCTATTATCCCCTTGTGCCAATTAATGGATTTGTCATTAATAAGTGCGCACCCATCTCAATTAAGAGTTAATTGGATGGTACTGATGATTACTGTGATTAATTGGGGCTCAAGGATAATAAGATGTGGAACTTAGATTGGAAGAAACGGATTTATTCTAATTGATCCACGGATATTGATAGAGGGGCCTACTTAGAGTAATTGGGAAGTTTAGGGTCTTCATTGTAATTTATTCCTAAGACTGGAGTGCAATTGCATTTATATAGTGGTGTTATTTGCAATTAACTGTGGGCCCGGATTGCACATGAGATGTGGGGTCGCGGTGTTCCAGTTGAAGCCAGCTTTCTAAGGAATCCCTAGTGGTCCCCACGGTAGCCCAAGATATTGGAAAACACTAATCCGACTTGAACTTTAGAAATAAGAGTTTGGAAAGGAGAAAGCTGCTAATTGCTTTGGAAGTAAGACTTCTATTTCAATTAGACAAGGGAGAGATTTGGAAGTCTATAAAATCTCTTGGACGTCCAATAAGACTCCCCCTCACGCCCAAAACCCTTTCGTGCAAAAATTGCACGAGTTTCTCTCCTTCTCTCTTCTAGTTCCTTGGAGTTTCGAGTTGGGATTTCTCCTGAAGATTCCACCACTCTTCTTGAGAAAAGAAATCCAATTCGAGTCATAGCGTGGAAGGCTAAGTGGTGTTGAAGAAATCCATTAGAGCACTGCGGATCTCCAAAGGTATGATCTACTTTTTGCATGTTGTAGATTATTATGGATGTTTAGTGTTGGTAGAATATTTACTGTACATGGTCACGAGATTGAGGGTAATGCATCTTGGATTGGGTTTTGGTCTTATGGATAGTTGATCCCTGTGTCAAGTGGGTCAAAAGTTTTGAAAATCTATCAACGAGACCCACCTACTTCCAACAAAGGCTAGTCTAACCCTCAAACTGATCCTCATTTGAAAAGAAAGAAACAAAGTCTTGTTAGAGAAAACTAGGTGCTTCGGCTTAGCCATGTTAGCCTACAGCTTAGCCGTGGGTATTCTATGGCTTAGTCGTGGAATACATTATGCTTAGCCATGGTTAGCCTACTATTCTCCTGCGTTCACGGCTTAACCGTATATAAAACTACAGCTTAGCCGTATACAGCCTACGGCTAGTCTACAACTTAATCATAGTGCATTTCAAGGCTTAGCCATGGGCTTAGCCGTAAAATGAAATGTAATTTTGGCTCTTTGGATTCCTATTTGTTCCTAGTAGTAGCACAACTTATGGTTTAGCTGTAAGCTTCAGAACTTCCGTAGCCGTTTCTGAGGCAGAAGTTCACTTTTGTATAGAAACTTTCAAATTGGTTGTATTATGGTTTACTCCATTCCCACTATCATTCTTCATTCCAAATCCCATAATTCATCATTCATTGTCAATTTACCTTCATTGGTTTATAAACATCATACATTCTCATAATTAAGTATAAAAGAGATGTAACATGCATGAACATGGGAATTCTTTAAGAATCAACATAATAGACATGCATGTAGTAATATATACTCTTTTATTTGCCTCTAATGGACTGCTTGGCCCAAATCAACTTCTCCATAGTTTGATGATGGAGAAAGCCTCAATAGAAGATGATCCTACTACATACAAAGACATATAATATGTGAAGTAGGTATGGAATGCTTGCATGTCACCAAATAGAGTCACCTTGACTCTTTTGGTCTTAAAGAATTAAAGAGATGATGGAGATCTTACTTTAAGGAGCTGTAGCTTGAAGAAGAGATGGAATTGGGGCTTCTAATGAAGAAAGAATATAGAAAAAGGTAGGAAGGAGATGATAGAACATAATGCTCCTGCATGCAAGGCTCTAAATGCTTGATTTGATGAAGAAGAGAGCTACTAGGAAAGAATAAGATGGAGCTCTAGAAGTCAAGAAGAGGGAAATGCATAGAATATGCTAGGCAATTTGTTCTTAAATCCATATTTTCTGAAATTTAAAAGCAAGTTCACTGTTTTGAGAAAGTTATAGTTTGAGTCAAATGGGACCTTAATTAGGTCAAGATAGATTCGGATCACGCTAGGCCAAATATGAAAGTTGATCCATAAGATAAAATATATATGATGCAACTATTGTGATGCCAAAATGCTAACTATGTAGCTCTAAATTAGATGAAGGTACTTAACTACCTAAGTAAGGCTTAAATCTGACCCAACTACCTATTCACGACCCAAACCCAAGTGGATTGAGTTGAATTAGTTTAAATAGGCATTAATTAAGATCAAACAAGATTAATTATTATAGATTGAGATTAGTTCGGGTTGGAAACTTACACAACCAGATAGAGCATTGAATCTACCAAGCTTGCATGGCCGGTGAGTTTAACGAAATGGTCAGATGCAGGGCATTTAAGAATGGTGATTTCATTCTTGTCATCAAAAGGCCCTTAACACCCGCACACAAATCCAAGTGTAAATTTGAATCCAAATGGGAGGGATTTTATGTTATTGATAATGACTATTCCAGTGGGGCAAATGCAGTTCTCACAATGGAGGGAGACCGATGTATGATGCCAGTTAGTGGAAAGTATTTGAAGCATTACTATGCATAACACCAAAACTCTCAGAAAGTGTACAATTCGGTCTCTGTGATACTAGATCTCAAAGGCTATGTTTTAACCATCTAGAGCAAATCAAGGACGTTGGAGAAAGTCACAAACAATGGCACCAACTACTATCCAACATCAGCACAAATCAAAACAAAAAAATAATAATAATAAAAAACAAAAAATCCTTTATGAACCCTGGAGAAAGTTATGAACAACGACATTGGCTAATGTCCACTCAATAGTTCATCCACGACAAAGAAAACCCAAAAGTAAGTTTTCTTTAGACAAAGAAACTTCTTTGTATTTCTAAAAAAAAATAGGAAGCATACATGCCGCAAAAAGAAAAAAAAAGGCATAAAAAAAATCCTCCTTCAGGCTTCGAAGAATTCTTGCATCTTCACGACAAATGCCTTCACTTGAGAATATCACGCATCGTGCTTATGAATGGCGTATCCATGCAAGGGCACCTTGGGTTGACTTCGGCTGTGTTCATCCCCAGGACCTTCCCAACCTTGCCGAGCATTTTAGCCTTAGCCATCTCTCAAGTAAGCGATCAAGCCTCAAAGGCATCTTCTTCCACAGCATATCGCTTGGAGCTAGTCTCACTCTCTAGCATCATATACGTTAGTTTGCCCAGCCTCTGCTTCAGTTGGTCTTACTTGGCAGTGATGTCCTTTGTCTTGGCATTGGCATGATCTTTGAAGGACAAAGATTCCTCATTTTCCCCCTTAGCTCATTAATGTCCACCTCCAAAGTGGCCAGGTGATCCAAAACCTCACATTGATAAATGGCGCCTGAGTTCTGATCCGCTTCAACATTCTATTCATCAACCAAATTGAAGATCTCCTTGAAGATGATTTCTAAAAGGCTAATATCAATGCCCCTCTTAGAACCAATAGTCTTGTCCACCATCAGGTGACTACACTTGAGGGAGGCAAAATCAGCGTCCTCTATGGAATTGATGAGGGTCCTAAACATTTGCTTCAATGCCATTTTCTGGGCAACCTCTGAATTATGGAGTGCATCCGAGGGAAAATGCCTATGAGGTGGTCTCCTTCCAACAACTGAACTTATCTCCGAGGTTGATCTCTTGCAGGGAGTTGGATGCTTCACCCCCACCTTTAGAAGTAATTAAGGGTCTGCTGGTAACATTTTTGACTCCATGAACACGAGAACATGTGGGAGTGGGTTTTCCACCATAAGAAGAGGTGGACAGCTGAGACTCTGAAGTTTCGTTAAAAACAATCTTGCTAGAAGGGGTCCTGGTCTCATTGATCCTACTCTTCTTAAAGGTTCACGGCAGACCAGTATCTCTCCTCCTCCTTCTTCCTCCAAGTCTCCAAAGGAAACTTCCTCACGATGAGGACCTGACAAAGTAATAGACCTAAAAACTCACGCAGGCATAGTGGTCAACCCCATGAATGTAGGTGTTACTAGGGAACTTGAGACTTTCTTGGCAGAAGAAGCAGGAGTCAGCCAAGACTCCATGGAGATAGTAACACTCACCATTACAACAAGTTTAAGTGTAGGCAAAGAAGGGATTGTAGTAGCAAAGGATTGATGGTAAAACTAGCTTGAAAAATCCATCAGGCCAAAAGAACCCTTAGACAAAAAATGGTTGCTAATTGCTTAAGACTCCCCATAACTAACCCCTATGCTAGAGTAGTCCTTATTGGCACTACTAGGGTTCCTTTATATATGGGAAAAGAGAAATCAAAGTTAGCTAACAATATCTGAGAAGCAAAAAATAGAAAAGCATTGGGAAGGTGAAATGATTTAAATATCATTACTTGCAGACGTTGGTGCTTTAATTGCCCCATTTCTCCTAGTTTTTAGAGAAAGTGGAACTCCCTCGTTTTCCTAACTAGAAGTTAGCACATCGTATTGACTGCCTTTGTAGCAAACCGGATAGAGTTTGGTTAGCGTCCAGCACTGGATGATAACTTATCAGCATAACTTGTTCACTAGTCTTGGGGTTAACAATGGGGGTAGCAACCAAAACTTGACTAACCCCAAGCACGGAAGTAGTATGAGAAATTGGAAGTCCTTCACAAAAAGAAGGAAAGGCTGGTGCTACATTGCCTTCGACCACCAGGCTTGTTTGACGGAAAGGCTGGTACAGTAGAATCCCCGATAAAATTTGGGAAAACATTAGGACCTAGCAATGTTATAAGCATAGGTTGGATCATGGCAAGAGGCTCAGGTTGCTTGCTCACTCATCCCAAAGCTACAAATAAAAGCAGGGACAAAGTCAATTCACAAAAGACCGAATGTGAAAAGGATAAAATAATTTGAGGAAAGGTACCTTGTTTATTAGAAAGGATGACAAAAGACTCCCTTGGGGCAGATACCCCCGATGAAGAAGATACCAAAGGCTCCTCAAGGACTTTTTCTTCTTCGCTCATAGTCGAAACAACTAAGGACTATTATCGCACTACCCTCTATGAATTGCTTATCTTCTTCAAGGGGACAATAGCACTCTGTTGTGATACCCTAAAGGATTAAAAACCTATCGTGGCTGTAGGAGGAGCAATAACTGCACAAAAAGGACCTACACTTCCCCTTCCCCACAGATAAGAAGAAATGATGTTGGAATTCTCACAGCAGTAACCTATTTGCACTTTTGCCTATTCTTGCACATACTTCGTGAGTCTATCCCTATTCACTCTGCCTTTTTCTTTGGCAGTAGCAAGTACCTCGAGGATACGCTGCTAATGGAGGTACAGTTTTTCACATACCATTAAGTAAATCCTGACAAAATGTGAGTACTAACAAGTCTTGGGAATGGAAAGCGAGCCTCGATGTTAATAGCAGAAAAGAAATTCTAGGCATTCCTAGCATCCAGCCCCTTATCGAATTAGAATAGTCACAAATCCCATGGGAGTAACCAAATTGCTTGGCAAAATGAGTCGACACATATGGCTAAATATGAATAACATTGTTGCACTTGTATACCAAGTTGGCTGGACGAATAGACACTAACGACTTATTCTCATCGTGGGTCAAAATGAGAGGTCAAATGGAAGTATTTTGGATATCAATTTGCAACTGAGAGGATGTCAACCTTCCCAAAGTAGTGAATCGCAGGTGACAAAACACAAGGTTGTGATGATCTCACAAATGCTACCATACCTTTTGAAGGGAAAAACACTCCCCAGAACCATAAGTAATGGCTCTGTAGAAAGGTAGATAACCTATGTCTCTAACTTGATGTAAGCCATTGCAATCGTACACCAACTAGGCATATAGAAGGTACTACGATAAAAATCCATTACAAGGTCAAGCCAAAAGTCACCAAATAGCCTACATACTTCAACTCTGCAGAAAAGTAGCTAACCATTGCAGGAGCCAATGCATACCTCACCGTAAAAACCATCCTACAAGCTGGGAAGATGCAATAGGTTCTCACTTCCTTTCCACTACCAATAGAATAACTTCGGATAGCCATGTTGCAAGGTACATAGTACCTATCCTTTCCTTTTCATGTCCTTGGTGAATTGTTTCTCCGTTTGCTTAAGGAAATCAGGGCAGGATTCATATGACATGACACCTTGTTGGATTAACCCTCTAACAAAACACATTAGGACAATTTAAGTAAGGGCATTCTACATCAGCATGTTTTTGCTGCTCCTCCTCATCCTCAACAAGGTTGTCAACCCAATGTATGGTCTTCGCCAGGTCACTTCCTCCTAGGGACAGTTCATAAAGGGAAAACACTTAATAGAAAACAACTCAAAATTCTTCAAAATAGCTGCTTTGATGTTCATGCGAAGGAATTACATCCTCATAGAGGTCTCCCAAGATAGACAGTCCAAAAACATCTTTAATTTCTGACAAAGCAAATCCCTACTTTACATTTGGGGTGATGAAAGTACTGGTCATAGAACAAAAAGCTCTATAATGTCCGTACATATCCCTTTACTAAGATAACCTATCATGTCTTTCGTCACAAAGATGACATCATACACACCAGCCATCTGAAGTGTGTCTTCATAGTCTCTCGAACTATATATGTCTTCATAGTCTCTCGAACTACATATATCCAAAACAACTAGGTGTTGCAATTGTAAACCAACCTTAGGGAGAATGAATATCCCTAATCCAACTATTACCATTACCGGCTAATAAACCAAGCCCAATTGGCCTAAGCTGTGGGGTAGAAGAAATACCAAAACAATTAAGAATGACTCAGTGCCAACAATTCCATAGAAATGACCAGGTCATCATAAAAGAAAGGTGATTTATGAATGCAATGGCTGCCAGGGGAAGAATGATTTCTACACCCAGGAAATAACTTGATCATTTTGAACAAGGAATTGTAGGTCTAACCTCTCCTATGATTAGAGGTCCTTTCTGATATTACCATCTGGTGGAAACTTCTACACGACGACCTTCCTCGTTAAGGTATGAAAAGTTACGTATTCTTTACCCTTTCATAGCCCATTGGTGTCTCTTTTGGGCTTGGTCAAAGAAATCTGCATTTGATTCTTCCATGGTTGGTTATCAATAATCCCATGATAAATAGAAAAATTCCGATGATCTAGAAGATGGGAACGATCTACAACAATAGAAGAGGAAACGATGCCCTTTCCTTTATCTTTAAAAAAAAGAGAGAAAGGAAACTAGTCATCAACGGAAAGTAGCAAGCATAGCCAACGTATGCTGAGGTAATCACAAGGCAGACAAAAAAGATCATATAGGCAAGCATGATGACTGTTCGACGAAAAGTCTCTAAATAAAGAACCCCTTTTGTCCAAACTAATTCCAAGGTGAGTTCCGTCGACGGAAACTATCAGTATTTCACCAAAGGCAATGACCTATAACAAAGTCATAAGAGTAACCACGTCTCAGATGATTCTAAAATAGAACCCTTAGATAGTTAATCAACCATTGTCGGAACCAAAAAAGTTCTAACCCTAGAAAAAAGAGGAGGGAAGAAGAAAATAGAGAAATTGTCTTACCAAAAGCCATTAGCATAAACCAAGTGCAAAACCCGGAAGAAACCGAAGGACACCTTTCAAGATTGAAATCATAAAGGAAAGCAGTAAGCCAAGGCGTTGATAAAAGAAAGCAACGAAACAAAGGAAATTGTTTATATATCCAAAAGCATCCTAATACTCCAAGTGGAAGTTGTTATAAATCCCATCAAAGTCTCTACAAAATCTCTTCAAATCAATGACAAATCAAATCAACACTTGGGTCCCAGGTATACCAATGGCCCACACACCTGTCACTCTACTCAACCAAAGAGACACTCCAATCCACAAATTAGTGGCCTACATGTGTCACTCGGAATGGGCATTAACTGCTAGGCATCATGGTTCGTCTTTGGAGGTATTCAATGCGATAAAACTGCAATAAGCCTTTCACATGAAAACTAAATTTCCATGGGAAACTTCTGAGACACATTAAGCCTATCAAACTACTAAAACCTCTCAAAATATTCTATAAATACTCGCCAAAGCCTCCTTGAACAACCTACAAACCGTCCACATCCATGGATACCTTAAGTCCCAAACTTGCGAGTCATGAACTTTCCTTTGGTGCCTCTTTCTGCAAACTCCTCAGAAGTTTCAATCTCCCTTATGAAACCTTTGTTCCAACCTCTGCATGGCCATCTTCCCAACTCCCTTTTGCCAGCGCAAAAGCTTAAAGCCCATTAAGGTATGTGAACTCAGATAATAATAAGTGAAAGGTAAGTGAACCTGCTAACATGTCTCACTGATACCACCCAATTGGCAGATAGCATTTGGACTACCAGCAAGATTCGCATGGCTTTGTGTTGCCATGTCAACATTCTGTCGCTTTGGAGGTAGATGAATTAGATAGTGAAAACTCTCCTTCCCATAGGAGTCCAAAGGGGGGCACCTATTGATGGGAAAAATTTACATCCTCCTCCTCACCTCTAGAGGTCACTCTAGAAGGGTAAAGGGCCAGCCAAAGCAAAAAGACCCTCCCCCGAGAGAAAGGAAGAGGATTCAAACAAAAAAGGAGAAAGAGAACGGCGGTGAAATTAAGAGTATCCTCCTCCTCAAGGAGCTTTCCAACATCGTAGAATCTTGAACTGTCTGAAGTAAAAGCCTACACCCTAACACTCTTATCTACCAACTGACTTCTGTTTTCAGGAATAACTGATCTACATCTGCAACAACCTTGTTCTTCAGACAAGGTATACCTCCAAAGCCTACACCTATAGCAACCTTGCTCTTCAAAGAAAGCATACTTTCGAAGCCACATTAGCAACTAGCTCACCCTGAGTGAAATCCCTCAGGGATAACATCATCTACCATAAGGGAGTGCCAACAGAGTACCCTTTGGAAAGACTTTTTCAAAGCGAGAATGCATGAGCACATTCGTGCAAAAGTGGCCTCAACGACAATTACCAACCATGATGGAACTACTTCAAACCTATTATAGATTATAGGAAAGATCCTGCACGTGGAGACCCATGAGGAACTTCAGAGAATATGGGAAAAACCCTCTGTTCCCCCACAATCTCCATTCTACCACAAAGTAGCAACTCCTTCACTAGGATAGTACCAGTACCTCAGAAGGAATGCTATAAATACCACCCTTTAGCATCAATGCCAGAGAGGAGAAAAAATAGACGCATAAAGAGAAGGAGATAGACAAATGGAGGCAACAAGATGGAGAAAGAAAGAAGAGCAACAACTATTAAGGAGGAGAGTAAAAAAGCAAAAGCATTGGGAGCAATGGACCACCACCTTCAAGAAAGAAAAGGTAGCGGGAGAGGTTCTGATAAAAAAAAGGTATGCTTCCTAGGGGGATCCTCTCTTCCGCCGGGTGACCTAAAAATGGCAGAAAATGTACATTTCCCACATTGTATTCATTATCTCTTATGTACCTTTCAGTGTCAAGAATCTAAGATGAGATAGGGGGCTGCAAATTGTAAACAAATAAAAGAAAATATAAGTAGCTTATCACTTGCTAATTTACCAAGATAGACCCAGTTGTAATAAATGTAGAGTAGGAATGAAATTATAAGTATTACACTATTTCTACCATTTTGTGTCTCCTTAAGTATTCATTGAATGTATAATCCCTTTAGATCCAATACATTACTTTTGGCCACCTATAGCATCTTGTCTTTCCTGCGCGAGTGGAGACTATAGAACTTAGGGCTCACTTATCTTGTTATATACAAGTCCCAAATAATCACACTTACTGGAAGGTTCTTTGCCAAGATACCTACATCCACTAATCCTATTGTGAGTCTTGTTGTGAGGAAAGATCAAGTCTAACATTAGATGGGATTGTATTCTTTGTTGGCATTTGCCTTACTTGATCAGACGTGGGACCCTTGTCATAAGGCCCACACGATTTTCTACATGCTTGAGAAATTGTTAGTGTTGGGAAATTTCCAAGATAAGAAATCCATGGTTTGATTTTTGATTTCTTAGAAAATACTTTAAATAGTCATGCATTTTTTATATAGAAATGTTGTTGAAAATCCCATGGAAAATAATCATTTTGAGAACCTTTTTCTTATTTGGAAACTTGCACTTTTTTATATGTAGCCCACATTCCTCATCAGATATATTTTGGAGGAAAGAGGTATTTATAAAAGATCTACTCAACTAACTATGTTAGTCTAATATAGACTTGGACCCTAATTAGGGAACTTGGGCCCTAATTGGGGGACTTGGGCTTGGAGCTTTAATTCAGAATGGAGAGGTCTTCATTTTGCAACTTGTTGGGCCTAAGCTAGGATGACTCAATCTTTTATTGAGCTAAATTAGATTGCTACTGGGCAGGGTTGACCCAGTCTGTAATTGGGTTGAGTTAGGTTGTTTATAGGCCTAGAGGGTGGTTATATCTTATTTTAACTACCAATGGTAGTTATATCCGTAATGTCCAATGGCTATCTCCAAAGGTCAATTGAGTTACACATCCCATTATCCCATCCCATTCCAACAGTCAAGCAACACATCCTATTCCAACAGCCATGTATCTTATCCCATTCCAATAGTCATGTTACAATTCAATTTATATAAATTGGATACAACAACATAGCTTGGATAGGTTGTGATTTCTATATTATCATTAAGTCTCATTGCTCATGCATAATGTGGGTCATATGTTTTGCTATTGGTTCCTTAAATGGCTATTGAGTTCAGGATTAATCTTCAAGCCAATAAATGCAGATCAACATCAGCTTTAGATGAGCTTCATTGTATCTTGGAGGCGGCCCATTTATTAACCCATTGATAACTTGGTCCCACCAAGGGGGTAGAGGAAAACATCTTAAGGAAATTGATCATGCATGTTAAAGCTTTCATTTGTTCTCGCTTTTCATAGATCTAGTTCCACCAATACCATCAATCTTAACACTTGTTGATTCTCAATGGTCAGATCTAGATCATCCGAGATGGTGTATCTAATAGATGGACCATCACACATTTGCATCTAGTAGTCGGATCATCTCAATTGACATTACAAATTGAAAATCAAGATGTGGTACGTCTTGAATGCTTCAATGGATGCAATTCAATGATTGAATCTTCTCAATCAACGTTCTTGGCTTAAAATGGAGATGTTAAGATAAAAATTGGTATTATAACATTCGTTGATTTGCTCACATGAAGAGCAATTCATAAGTGATCGCGGTGACGTAACTTGAAATCCTCTTATATAAATTTCATGAACCTTTATTATATATAGAAATACATATTCGTGTGTGTGTGTGTGTGTCTTGGTGGATCTATGGTTAGATCTGGACAATTGATCCTACTTTTAACACCCAATATATTAGAGTGAGAAAGTTAAGATCTTAGATCCAAATTGAAGATTTTTGCTAAGAGTTATTCTTTCTAAAGAATAATGATTCAATCAAATCATCACCCATCATTCTTCTTAAATAGTAAATGAAAGCACTATAAATGAACAATACCAAGCAAAGAAATAAACCATATTTTTGTTCAATTATCCAAGAATTCTAAAATACATGTAGATTCAGTAAGTCTTGAGTTTTTTAAAATTAATTTTTAGAAAATATCCAACATATCAAAACGCCTGCATTGAACATAAAAATTCAAAAGGCTGCTAGCAACTTCTAGGTTCTACATGATACCAATTGCTTGACAATGTAGGAGATTAACTTCGAAGGGTAGAGTTGTAGCTTTTTCTTAGAGCTTTTAAGTAAATCTATGAAGGTTTGGAATTTGATGATATTAGAGAATAAGTTGTTGTTTAGGAAAATTGAACCATATAGTTGTTGAAATGATCATTTGGATAGAAAAGGACTTCCACATATAAGTCTTAAGTTCCTTGTATTATATGCCACTGGCCTACTATGGTATGCCTTCTTTGATGGGTTTGAGAATTTGTAAAAAGTTCCACATGAAAAATCTTCCATGTTTTTGCCATATGGGAAAAATGAGATCTCTCATACAGATAGACACTTTTTTTTTCTATCTTGGCCTAGTGTTAAATTCATGAATTTGCATGTTTATGTATCATTTTATGATGGATTAGTTTAATTAAGTGAATTGCATTCTTATTCATCAAATTTCATCATCTCATGCATTGTCACTTAAGAACTTGAATTTTCATATTTTTCACACACTTTTTGAATTAATTTAAAGGTTTATAATTTTCTCCGAAGAGTTCTAATTGAAGTAAAACTCTATTCTGATGGGTCCGCTTCAATGTGGGTTTTTTAGTATTTTATGGGTTTGCTTAGATTGTGCAAGAAGACGTGATAAGATCATGTGGGGCACACCATACAAGAATTTGGAAGATTGGCTTCATACGCATCTGCACACATGGTTGGATGGTCAAATAGGGGGTCGCACTCTCAATTTATTGAAAAAAATCAAATTTGAACCAAGAAAAGAAAGCCAAGGCATAGAGAATTTGTTGACCCATAAAAATTACAAATGTTGTAGTGAAAATATTACAAGCAAATTCAAAGCTAAGGTGACATAAACCCTAGGATTGTGGAACGCCGGACTAAGTGCTGCATCCAGATGTTCAAAACTGATGCAGCTCATTCAAAAGACTTCAGATGGGCTGAAGGTGCAATATTTCAAAATTCAAAGTTGACAGACTTCATTTGGTTACTGGATTCACCAAACTTCAAATTCAAGGTTCATTGGCTCAAAGTCTAGGGGTCATTGAACACACTCAATCTTCTAAGTTACCAAAGTGGCTAAAAATTAGCTCCTAATTATGCTTACGAATGATGCTTCAAAATTTCAAAGCATTTGGACTTCATTTAAAATCAAATTCAAGCTTCAGTGATTGTCTTCCAGCTCCTTGGGGTCACTGTGACAATAGACACTCCTACATGTCAAATCAGCTAAAACTCCTTAAGGAAGCTCAAATTATATTCAAGAGGGACTCTACAAAATTTCAGGTCAAGTGGATGTCATTTGACCCAAAGTCAACAAACATCTTAACTTTGGGTTAGTGACCCTTAAGGCATGGGGTCACTGACCAAAGTCCTACTTCTAAGCAACCAAAGTTGATCAAATTTGGACAAAAGGCTTAAGTTATGCTCATAAGTGATTCTACAAATTTTTGATCCAAGAGGACTTCGTCTGTCCCTACTTCAACTACATGTCAAATAGGAGTTCGTGACCCTAAGTCACGGGGGTCACTAATTAAAAAATCCTACTTCTGAGAGGTTAAAGCTGATGAAGTTTGGATCAGAAACTCAAAATTTGCTCAAAGTCAATTTCACAAAGTTTCAAATCAATTGAACATCATTCGGGTAGAAAACAAGGTCAATCACCTACAACAGAAGAGAACGTTGACTTAGAACATGCAACAAGTGGGTGATCATCTGAAATCATGCTTCCACAAATCCAAACCATATGAAATTTTTATAGAGACTTCAAGATGCTCTTGAAATCAGTCCCTCCAACTTTCAAATCAAACTGAGGCCATTTGGGCCTCAAACAGGCAAAACAAAGGCCCATTTTCATGAAAGTCAACAAGGGGTTGACCAACTTTAGAAGGTCAAAACAGATCGAAATTTCCATGACACACTCAAAACAGTGTTTGAAAGCATCCTTCTAAGTTTCATGAATATCGGACATCGTTCAGGTCCCAAACAAGTAAAAATGAGTCACACATGCAAAAAACCTTAAAATTGGACTTGTCAGTGACCACGGGCACAGTCACGAACGCCTGTGAAGTGGTTCTTGGCAAGTTTCAGCAGTTTTCTCCACTTTATTTCATAATTCAACCTCCCATAACTATCTAAACCACCTCTGGAGTCTATAAAAGCAAGTGTTGGCACTTGGGAGGGGGTTTCCAACAAGTTCAAAGGATTCAAGGCAAGACTTAGTAAGTTCCAAGAGAATTATTCAAGCTTCTCAAGCTTTCAAGCACTACAAGTTCACTTTTGCTTCTCTGTCTTACTAACTTAAGGTGAGAAATGGTTCAGAGAAGGTGAAGAAGCATGCATATCACTTAGAGAAGATGGATGCAAGGGTCTTTAAGTATACAAAGGATGAAATCACATTTTTTCGGTTTTCTCACTTGGGAGGGTTTTTAGGCCATATCAAAAGTTGTGAAGAAGCCTTTAGGCTTCATTATGTTCCTTGAAAATTATAGGTTCAGAATGACACAGCTTTGGCTTCAATTTGCCTATATAAAGCACCTTTTTTGGATTTATACAAAAATAGTCCGTAACACTCCAAAGGTTTTAGTCGATTCCACGGTCAAATCCGGAAAGGGTTTTTTATATAAGCAAGCTAAAGGTTTTAGTCAATTCCATGATCAAATTAAGTACTCTTGGTGGTCATTCAGCACTTCAAAAGTCAAAAAACACAAGCTTTAGCACTCTAAAGGCATCACAAAAGTGAAATAAAGAAGAAACAAGGACAAAAGTGGCCATTGCGGCCACTGTCTGACAGTGACGGTGGGCCACGGTCACTGGCAAGGGGATAGTGCCCATGGCCCACGGTACTAATAGACTATGGGCCATGGTCACCCCTTTCTTGGTTTCTTCTTTTTGGATTTTGGTTACTATTTCATATATTTTCTTACACTTTTCAAGTTTGGATCACATCAAAGACCAGGGGGAGGAGTTGTAAAATTTTAAAACTTGTAAACAACCTGCATCCCCAAGGTCAGAGTGTTTGAACCCATGTAAATAAAGGGAAATTAATGATGAACTGTAATTATTTTCCCATTCTTTTTAACGTTTGAAGTGTGTGAATATTGGACTTGAAGCCGTTGCATTTCACATCACATTTTGAGTGTGGCAAGAAGATTAGTGTCATTCGTGGGAAATGTTTTGCTCTAATTTGTGATCTAATTTGGCCAAAAGACGTAAAAAATTGCTAAAATGCATGAAAAGTACTGAAAAAAGTGCTGAAATATGCTGTTATGAGCAAGTGATAATGGGATGCTGTGTAAAATGGGCTATGACCATGGGGAATTGTGCAAAATAGCCTATGGCCACAAAAGACTATGTAAAAAGTACTGTGACCACAGGGGATAATGTAATATAGGCAATGACCATAGGTCTGCACTCACTGACCTATTTTGACTCTAGTTTGACTTGTTTGACTTCTGAAGACACTCATCTAACACCTTGATGTCTATGAAGGGTTTGGGAGCATTCATAAAGGAACTTTGTACCTTGAAATGCATGCTTTTTATCACTCAAATGAAGGTATTTGGCACTTCGAAGTGCATACTCTTGCGACTTAAAGGAACCTTGCACTTTGAAGTGCACATACCAAATTAACACACTTTATGTAATAAAAGAGTATTGATTTAGTCCAAAAGGCTTTATGTTATTGGTTGTATGATCACCAGTTCATTTATAAGAGATAAACAAATGTTTATATCAAATCAATCATAAGAACAATGATATTGCAGTCATGTATTGTCTAGAGTCTTACATTGATGGATCCAGTGTTATCATTATGGTAGTGGTGAAGGCTTGATCCTGTGGGCTCTATCCCTTTGATTGGATCCAACCCTCTCTTTCTTATAAATCTGATATAGATAGCCCTGAAATGCTGCCAAAACTTTGGTAGCCAAGTTTAGTGAGCATAGCATGCTTTTAAGTCTAAGCATATAGTCCTAAAATGCTATGGAAATTCTAACAGCTAGAACGGTCAGCATAGCACAATGAGATGGGGTATATGCCTATTTTTTACCATTCTAGTTCAAAACAATGTTGGTTCCATAGGCATTCATAAACCATTTTGGCTAGCTCAAGAGGCAGCCATGTTGGTTGTGACATTAATATAGTCCTTTGGGATTACTGTTTTGCAGAAAATACCATGGGTTCTTTGATCATCACTTTCGACGAAGCCAATGAGAGGCTTTTCAAAATCTCCATGACCCAGAACAACCCATCTACAAGAACAGTAAAAAGGCCTTGAACTAACTCTGCTGCCCCTCCTTCGAGAGTCTCAATCTTTTGAAGACTCTCCACTTGTGTGGGCTCTGTGAATTCTTCCAATTTAAGCGACATTAGTGACCCCTAAGTCCATCAAGAAGACTAAGACTCTCACACCCTCGGACTCTAAATATGCCCAAAATCCATGGTTTTCAACAAAATTCAAAAGGAACCAAAATGCAAAATGTAGTCAGGAGGCAATAGCCTTCATATTATCAAGTCTCGTCTGGGGCCAAGACAAGTCCAGTTCACGGATCACAAGCAATAGCACTTGCTAAGCCATGTTCAATGGCCGCCCAAGGCTTAGAATCATCATCTACTAGGCCCAAGCAATGGGTTACTAATAAGCAAGTACCAAAGGACTTTTGCAACCTTAACTCTCAAGAATGCCCAAAACCATACGTCCATTCCCGGATGCAGCTTGTGCTCACCTTAGCTACACATCTCAAAATTTAACAAGATAAGAACAAACTCTTAGCCTCACTTGAAGAGAATACCTTCTACCTTCTGTGTCACGCCCTGATCCCAGGAATTGGGGTTAGAATGGGCCCCACGGGATGTGCATACGTAATCCCGTAACAATTTATGCATGTGAAGACACGCACAAATCACTGCAACGGAGATTCCATAGGAAAGTGTAGAGACGTTTCTCTAGCACGTAATTTAATTTCAACAATAAGTGGAAGCCTATATAATGCACTTGTAATGATCAAAAGCAACAATAAAGAAGAATCATCTATATCATAAATAAGTCTAAAGTTTGTACTTAACCATCCACATTTGTATGGCAACAATTACTTTAACATATACAAAATCCAAAATTACAAGTGTGTCTATCAAACTGCTAGGTGCAAGAACAACCATAGTCCAAGCATGTCTAAGCCAAATAACCCAACAAGGAACCCATTGTTGCTCTTCGTAGGATGACTAACTAATAAAAGACGTTATCTTCATTGCACTCATCCACTCCCCAAGGTTTTATTGAGGTTTTTGCTGGGGCGCATCATTAGTCGTACTGGGTTGGGTTCAGTACCAGTAACACCAAGGGTAGCACTGTTAACATAATGGTTAAGCAAGTATAGAGATATATAAGCCCATCATGATGGGTCAAATGAATTAAAGTGCATATTGATCAAAGGAAAGCAATTGCAGAAACTAGGCGGATTATGCATGAATTAAGCATAAGTAACGAATCATAACTAGGATATCGAAACATACTAGTTGGTATCCATGAGGCTATATTTTCTCAAAAAGAGAGCATATCATCTAAAGAGAGCATATAATATATATGTGGGAATTACAATAGGGGATTAGGCTAGCTTCCTGAGGAGCGCCAATAACTTCTTCATAAACTACTACAGTAGTGACATAAGAGATACCCAAATTGGTCCTGTCGAACCTGATAAGGGTATGAGCTAAGCTGTGCCGACTCAACGTATTAAGATCGATCCGACTTCATATCTTTCATACTTATGATCAATCATTGTGATCGTCTCATATTCATATTTATCATATCATACATGAAAGAGTTTCGGTCTTGAGATCATATTCAATTATAGAAATCGAGATTAACAAATATCTGATAATCTACTAATGCATACTTAATTAAGCTAATTGAGCTCGAACCCTCTCAATCTTAGCTACACACATTTCAGTTCATGGACACACACTCAGTAGAAACTCTAGACCAATTGCCTCAAGGTTCGTCAGGAAGAATGGGAACATGACTACATCAAGTTAAGGGCAAGGTTTCTTAACAATATGAATGCATTTGAATTAAAAAGGTATCAAAGAGATTTACTAGCCAACACTATGCTAGATAATCTGTGATGCCGAGGGCATTTAACATAGTGTATTCATAAAACGTCTAATGTCATTGTGTTACCAATCTTGGCATTACATTGTGTATGGAAAAGACACCTATTCTTATACTAATACCTATGACGTGACATCGGGAATTCATCCGGAAAATCAAAATGGATAAGTGATAGCTCTACACTCATCCTTCTTATCATTTGATCACCATTGGGCTAATTTAATTGGAAAAAAAGTGTCATATCTAAAGGTCTACAAAGTTATTTGAAATCTCTAATATCCTAAGTTCACAGTGTTTTTGTGGCTTAGCCGTATACATGTTACGGCTTAGCCGAGAGGCTTAGTCTTTCCCTTAATTTCATAAGCATTTATGACTTAGCTGCATATTGGCCTATGGCTTAGCCATGCTAAGCCTACGGCTAGTCTATAGCTGGGCTATGACTTAGTCGTAGTACAATCCATGGTTTAGCCGCGGGTGAGCTGTAAAGTAAAGTTGGATTTTGAGGTTCTCTAGAAGGCTCATCATAAAATTACTTACGGCTTAATCAAGGGGTGGTTACGACTTAGCCATAGTTCATTTCACAGCTTGGCCGGGGGTTAGCCATAGTTTAATTGTGGGTTTTCAGCTTTTTGAATTCTGAGCTGTAGAACACTTACGGCTTAGCCGTGAGCTTCACCGTAAGCTTTAGAAATTCTGGAAACTGTTCCTGAAGCTTGAGTTTAGTATAGAACTCTTAGTTATTGGTTCCAATGTGATTTCTTATGCTCCAAATTATCATCTTAGGTCTTACATTGCCCACATGAATCATTAATATTACATATTTACACTCATCTTCACTCAATCCAATATATATATTTAATCAAGGGCTTAATGAGCTATTAACTTGTATTTAGACTGATTACTTCAATAGTTAATAAATTTAGACATACATGTAGTAATATATACTCTTATACTTGCCTTGTATCAGTGCTTTACGCAAAACTAGCATCTCCTTTTGTTTGATGGTGGAGAAAGCCTCAGCAGAAGCAAATCCTATTATGTGCAAAGACATGAAATGGTGAATCAAGTGCAATATGCATGCATGTTTCTCATTTGAGTCTCCTTGACTCTTTTGAACTCAAGGAAATGAAATAAAAGTGGTTCCCTACCTTAGAGAGTTGTAGATTGTGAGAAAGAGGATGAACTAGAAGTCTCAAGAGAAGGAGATGAATAAGCAAGTGATGAGTAAGAGAATAGATGCCTTGGCTCTTACGTGCATGGTCCCAAGCTCTAGATCTCAGCTGGCAGGGAAAGAGAAAAAGTGAAGAGAAAGAAGCTTCAACAAAAGAATAGAGAATAGAGAGAAGAGGGATGGTGGATTCTCTTTTAAAAATAGATTTTTCTGAAGTTTGCTTGCAAGTCCTCTTTTTTTGAGGAAATTATAGTTCGAGTCAAATGGACTTCAATTGAGCCTAGATGGATCGAAATTAAGTTAGGCCAAATATGAAAGATGATCCACAAGATGAAATGCATAGGATGCAACTAATATAGTGTTAGAATGATGCAACCATGTGACTCTAATTTTTGAAAAGCTCCTCAACTACCTAGGTAAGATTCAAACCCAACTCCCTATCTAGTTGAGACCCAATAAAAAATTAAGAACAAGATAAATTAAGGATAAAATACACTAATTAATAGGAAAGCAAGTTTAATTAACATGAATTATAATTAAGTTAGGTCGGGACCTTACGTCTCACCCTACTTAAGATTATTTAGTCCTCTGAATGAAACAAACTAATAAAATCAGATACTAAAACAAATCGGGAGTATTTACCGAACCTATTCGCCATGTAGATGATGCTGAGAAGCTACTCCATGTAATTGCATTTGGTTCCACTTTGAGCTCTCCATATTCAACGATGCAAATGAGCCTACAATTATCTTGCAAAGCCTCGTCACACGAAAAGCATCGAGAATATCTATGAATTCTACCCTAACGGACCTCCTTTCTCAATGAAACCTTCGACACTACTCTATCATCGATCATAAATTTGGGGACATTTATGTGACTGTTAGTGAAACTTCCCTACTCAGAATGACATTATTTGATTCTTGAACTTCTTGCGTCGACTCCCTATATTAATGATGATCGAAAACTTAAGGAATCCTATAGATCCACTTCTTTTCGAACACGAGGATGTACACTTTATGCCTTTAAAAGTCTGGATGGAAGGTCTGATTAAACATCTAACTTTGCTGGTACTCTGTGTTGAAGCTAAGACTTGCCACTAACAACTGAGGAACATCAATTACAATTATAAGGCAACCTCCTAACCCAAGCGGACATTATTCCTACATAGGAATTAGTAGCCTAATCATCATATGATCCAAGACCTCTGTCAAATCACTAACAATTAATAGTCATCTGAATTATTTCATCAAATATGCCTTTAGGTTAAAATACATTTTGGATGCTCCACGAATGAAATGATAATCCTCATACTTGAATAGAATTCTCTTACAAACAACATCTTCGTAAATGAATTTAATACATCAAAATATCATCGATGAAGGTAACCATAAATTGTTCTTAAGGACAAAACAAGATTCTATTCAACAAAGACATATATACACTTCGAAGTATTCGTCACCTCAATTATACATACAAAAGGATATAACCTCAATATGATTATAAGGATTGTTCTCAAGACACAATTTAATTAGATAAAAAATTATAGTTTCTAGATTATCATTTAATTTATTACACTTTGAAAGTAAAAAGAAGTTTTTAGGTGATCCACCTTTTCAATAGCAAGATTAGATTAATCAGGATATTTTTATTTACACCATAATTGATTTAAGAATATATGAGCATTTTATTAATCAAATCATAAATACCATCAAATTAATTGACCACCAAACAAATAGCCAAGAATTTATAATGCTCCTTCCTAATTAGGACATAGCTTCAAATCATGTAGCTTTATATGCTAAATTGATATCAACCGAACCTCAATCAATTTAAATAATATCCTTTGCACGTTGATTTAATTGAGAAATTCATCAATGCTGATAGTGAGTGATTTGTTCTTACTAATCACATAAATCAACAGCTCAATCAATATGCCTTCGAACAGTGTGAATTTCCTTTTGTCAATAAATATCAAAGTTTTTTTTTTCTATGAATTTACTAGGTGAAGAAGTTTGGAATCCCATCTAGGATATGCTCTCAATGATCTCTCAGGAAACAAGTCTAAATAATGGTATCATCAATTATGTGATCAAGGTTTCTAATCAAATTTGGATTCCCAACTACCTGATTATATCTATTGGATCAGTTCTAAGATTTGCATCCTCACACAAATCTACTGATTCTCAAAGAATCAAAGAATTCATAAGGCTTAAAAGTTACGATCACACCGGTCTATCCACACAAAGAATTACTCATCTCAATCAATTAACAAATGGAACTACAATTTTCGAATTATTTTACAATCCTATGATAACATCTTGAAAGACCACAAGGAGCCTCGAATCTATGTAACTGACCTCGAACTTTGCCAACTAATAATAATCTCAAATTTACTGGATCACTGAACATTCAACTCAAGATATGATATGCTTAAGACTACAACTTGGTCAACTAGGAATTACATCTCTACATTAGCAAAATCAGTTAATCCCTAAGAGATGAAGAAATTAAAGTCCTTAAAGGATTATCACGAGCACTAACAAATTGGGAGACATCAAGCTATCAATGATAATTGTAATCCACAAACCAATTTATATGTGGAATAAGGATTCTTCTCCTTAACTCACAATATAGTTGGAACATTAATTAAGCCAATAATCCATCAAGAACTCTTAACGCTTAAATTTGATCTTAAAAGTTGGTCTTTGAACATTTTACACTTGAGCTTAAAGTTAAAATAACCTAACCTCAAATCAATTTGTTTGGAAAATTATCCTGTACCTTGAAATTAATGGGACAACTCATCAGTATAAGGCAGCAATCACTTATACTCAATAGCCACCAATTTAACTACCTAAATTATAGTATACATCTGAAGGGTGCCAACTGTATCTTAAAAATAACATTAAATATCTTCAAAGGATAAGTAAGGAGAATAATTTCAAAATCTCACTTGAAAACTCATATATAACAGGTATCTTAGAGACTTTTCTAAATAGCAAGTCACATAGACTACTTATAATATCTATAAGCAAAAGAACAACAGAGAATGAAGGTAGTAGGTAAAAAGATCGCCTTTGTTGACACTGTTTGCAACTTGATTCTAATGAGGTTGCTTAATTGATTGCTGCTGCTGGCACACTGGGGCTTCATTGGCAGTTTTCTTCCCTAGACATTTTGCTAACTGATGCTCCATCGAACCACAATGAAAGCATGCTCCAGTTTTTCTCCATGGACCTTGCCACACAGATCACACAGTAGTTTTCCAGAACTATGAGCCTTGATCTTCTGTTTATTCCACTGCCTGAGGTGTTCTTCAGAGGATGATGCATCCCTCTTAGATTTCTTTTTTAGAACATCCTACAAACTCTCCTTTACTGTTGCCAAATTCTGTTGTAGTTGAGCTTGTCTTTCCATTATTGTTGCAACCTGCACTTGCATTATAGCATGATCCTCACTGATCCTTGTTACTTGCTTGATAACATGCTTTGCATCATCAAAAGGAGCTAATTATCTGCAGATGTAGAAGGTGGAGGCACGCGATCAAAGTTCTTAACGGGAACGTCCTTTAAGTTATCATTCCTAGTATTGCTCGAGGAACCGTGACAGGTATTTTTAACTCTTAGGATTGAGGCCATTATTTATAGGAAAACCATTATTATTTCAAGCAAGGTGTTAGTAGACTCAAAGCATCCTATATAACTTATATCCTAGAGCACCTATCATATCCTCACCACATTTCCTAAGTTTCTAAATCTTTTATTTAGACTTATTTATGCCATAACACCATTCCTAAATTGCATGTTTTACAAGATCCAAACTCTAATACCACTACTTATGTATGTTACGCCCTAATCTCAGAAATTAGGGTTAGAATGGGCCCCACGGGTGTGCATACATAATCCTGTAGCAATCTTTGCATGTGAAGACGCACACAAATCATTATAAGGGAGATTGTGTAAAGAAGTTTCTCCAACACAATTTAATTTCAATAATGAGTGGAAGCCTGTGTAATGCACTTGTAATGATCAAAAGCAATAATAAAGAAGAATCATTCATATTATAAATAAGTCCGAAGTCCGTACTTAACCATTTACATTTGTATGGCAACAATTACTTTAACATATACAAAATCCAAAATTACGTATGTGTTTATCAAACTGCTAGGTGTAAGAATAACTATAGTGCAAGCATGTCTCAGCAAAACAACCCAACAAGGAACCCATTGTCGCTCTTCATAAGATGACTAATAGAAGATGTAGTCTTCATTGCACTCATCCACTCCCCGAGGTTCCGTTGAGGTTCTTGCCGGGGCACGTCGTTCGCCATGCTGGGTTGGGTTCAGTACCTGTAACACCAATGGTAGAATTGTTAACAGGACAGTTAAGCAAGTATGGAGATATATAAGACCATCATGATGTATTAAATGAATTAGAGTGCATATTGATTAAAAGAAAGCAATAGCAAAAAACTAAGCGAATTGTGCATGAATTAAGCATGAGTAATGAATCATAACCAGGATATGGAAACATACTAGTTGGCATCCACGAGGCTATATTCTCCCAAAAGAGTGCATATCATATGGAGAGAGCATATAACATACATACGGGAATTACGCTAGGGGGTTAGGCTAGCTTCTCAAGGAGCGCCGATAACTCCTCCATAAACAACTACAGCAGTGACATAAGGAATACCCAAATTGGTCCCGTTGAACTTGATAAGAGTAGAAGCTAAGTGGTGCCAACTTAACATATTAAGACCGATTCGATATCATATCTTTTATACTTATGATCAATCATAGTGATCGTCTCATATTCCTACATATTCATTCATACTTATCATATCATACATGAAAGAGTTTCGGTCTTCAGATCATATTCAATCATAGAAATCAGGATTAACAAGTATCTAATAATCAATTAATGCATACTTAATTGAGATAATAGAGCTCGACCCCTCTCAACCTTAGCTATACCCATTTTGCTTCACAGACACACACTTAATAGAAGCTCTGGGCCGATTACCTTAAGGTTCACTAGGAAGAATGGGAATATGACTACATCATGTTAAGGCCAAGGTTTCTTAACAATATGAATGCATTTAAATTGAGAAGGTATCAAGGAGATTTATTGGCCAACCCTACACTAGAAAATCTGTGATCCCGATGGCATTCAATACAATGTATTCATAAAACATCCAGTGTCATTGCATTACCAATCTTGGTGTTACATTGTGTATGCACATGACACCTTTTCTTATGCCAACATCCATGACATGACATAAGGAATTATCCAGAAAATCAAAGGGGATAAGTGACAGCTCTACACTCGTCCTCCTTATCATTTGATCACCATTGGGCTAATTTAATTAGGAAAAAGGTGCCATATCTAAAGCCCTACAAAGTCATTTGGAATCCTTAATATCCTAAGTTCACAGTGTTCTTACGACTTAGCTATATACATGTTATTGCTTAGCCAAGTAGCTTAGTCATTCCCTCAATTTTATATGCATTTACGGCTTAACCATGTATTGGCCTACGGCTTAGCCATGCTATGCTTACGGCTAGGCTACAGCTGGGTTATGGCTTAGCCGTAGTACAATCCATGGCTTACTGTGGGTGAGCCATAGAATAAAGCTAGATTTTGGGGTTCTCTAGAAAGCTCGCTGGAAAATTGCTTATAGCTTGGTCACGGGGTGGTTACGGCTTAGCTGTAGTTCATTTCTCGGCTTGGCTGAGGGTTAACCATAGTTTAATTGTGGGTTTTCAGCTCTTTGGATTTTGAGCTATAAACACTTACGGCTTAGCCGTGAGTTTCACCGTAAGCTTCAAAAATTCTGGAATCTGTTCTTGAAGCTCGAGTTCAGTACATAACTCTTAGTTGTTGGTTCCAATGTGATTTCTTATACTCTAAATTATCATCATAGGTCTTACATTGCCCCCATGTATCATTAATATTACATATTTACACTCATCTTCACTCAATCCAACATATATATACTTAATCAAGGGGTGAATAAGCTGTTAACTTGCATTTAGAGTGATCACTTCATGAGTCAATAGATTTAGACATGCATGTAGTAATATTTACTCTTATACTTGCCTTGTATTAATGCTTTACCCAAAGTTAGCCTCTCTTTTGGTTAATGGTGGAAAAAGCCTCAATAGAAACCAATCCTATTATATACAAAGACATGAAATGGTAAATCAAGTGTAATATGTATGCATGTTGCTCATTTGAGTCTACTTGACTCTTTTGAACTTTTGGAAATGAAATAGGAGTGGTTCCTTAACTTGGGGAGCTGTAGATTGTGAGAAAGAAGATGAAATTGAATGCTCAAGAGAAGGAAATGAACAAGTAAGTGATGAGTAAGAAAATAGATGCCTTGGCTCTTACATGCATAGTCCCAAGCTCCATATCTCAGCTAATAAGGAAAAAGAAAAAGTGAAGAGAAAGAAGCTTCAGCAAGAGAATAGAGAATAAAGAGAAGTGGGATGATGGATTTTCTTTTAAACTTAGATTTTTCTGAAGTTTGCATGCAAGCCCTCTTTCTTTGAGGAAATTATAGTTTGAGTCAAATGGACTTCAACTAAGCCTATATGGATCCAAATTAAGTTGGGCCAAATATGAAAGATGATCCACAAGATGAAATGTATATGATGCAGCTAATATAGTGTCAGAATGATACAATCATGTGACTATAATTTACAAGAAGCTCCTCCATTACCTAAGTAAGGTTTGAGCCCAACAACCTATCCAACTATGATCCACTAAAAAATTAAGAAGAAGATACATTAAGGATAAAATACATTAATTAATAGGAAACCAAGTTTAATTAATATAAATTATAATTAAGTCAGGTCGGGACCTTACATGTTGACTCAGAAAAAAGGGAAGAAGGTTTGGCCAGAGATGTCTACCCTCTATCATTGTAGTACCAACCCTGCTATCTTTGCCCCAGTGTCTATCATATGACATTGGAGACTAAAAGAAAGCTAAGCGATTGGTCACCAACAATTCGACTGATCTCGCTCACTTTAAGGATTTGCTCCAACAAAAGAAGGAGCAGAAGAAAAGAACAAGAGCTGTGTTGTTGACATCCTTTTGCTTCTTACTTCCGATTCAATGGATTGGGAATGAATTGCTGTCACTTCTAGGGCACTAGTTGCTAGGTTTAAAGATCAAACCTCAGCATCCAAGGTAGCTAACCAAACAAAGTAGAAAGTTTTGGCTCGTTACAGGGATCAAACCCAAAAGTTGTCATAGCGTAAAATCACTAAAAAATGGGTGATTAAAGAAGATAATCCGAACTTAACCTAATCATCCATGGTTGGACCAAGTTCATCTTGAAGAATTATTGAAAGTATGGCTTGGACTCAATCACAAGAGTTTGACTCCAACTCCCATTTAAGTAAGAATTTTGAAGGTCACATTGAAATAGACTCTAACGAGGATCCTATCATTATATTTGACACAGAAGATAATCAGTCCGCACCTCAGACATTAACATCCTCCTACCCTCATAAGTACACTGTGTTTATGGCTGAAGGGAGTGGGACTAACAGGGATGGGAATGATGATGTTAGTGGAAGCAAAGATGTCGGCGAAGAAGATGCTGGTGAGAATAAAGAGAACGACATCAGTGACATTGTCAAGCAACAAGGAGATAAAATAGACCACTTGACTGCCCAATTGAAAATCTTGGCAGATGAGTTGGTGGATCGGTGGAAGCTCAAGTCAATCCTCTATTTGTTGACAGAAGAGAACAGGCAATGACCAGGAGGAATGCAACTAAAATTGACCTACTCATGGCCTAAATCAAATCCCTGACAGATAAGGTGATAGCTGTAGGTTCCTTTGGTGATCATTCGTCGATCCTCAGTTGTCACAATGATCCTGAAAAACATGTAACCTTCAAGGAAGTTTAAGAGATACTAACAAAATTAAATGTGGAGACCAGGATGAAAAAAAGGGTATCATACCCAAGTATCCTTCAGAATTTGATTTGGTTTCATTTCCATCTGATTATAAGCTTCCAATTTTCTAGCCATACCTTGGGGAGGGGTTAGCTTATCAGCATATTGTGCATTTCAAATCACTTTTTGAAAGCTTACCAAAGCTTGATGCACTAAAGATAAGGCTACTCGTCAGCATGCTGAAAGGAGTTGCCTTTGATTGGTACAAGTAGTTACCAGAACTTACTTTAATGGCATGGCCTATCATGGAAGAGAAGTTTTTACTCCACTTCCAAGAGGAGGATCAAACAATCACCTTTGCAATGCTCAGTAGTACAAGGCAAGAAGACAATGAAATTGCATAATCCTTTATCAGCAGATAGAGAGCATTATCTTACAAATGCTTGGAATAACCATCTCAAAGGGCAACCATTGAAATGTGTAAGACTAATTTGCGACCAGAGATCAAGGTTGTAATACTTAGTCACAAAACTAAGTGTCTAGCCCAATTGGCTGTGGTGGCTGCTGATACAGAGTTGACTGCCAAGGAGATCAATCAAAAGACAGCAAGTTCTCGAAAAACAGAGTCGTCTTCATCTTCTGTTCCAAAACTAAAGAAAAAATAAGAGGTCTTCAATGTGCAAGCCTCTAAACCTCCTCAAAAGCCTCAAAATACAAAGACTAATCAAACTAAGAAGGAGGAATATGAGAAAAGGAAGAAAACAGAGTATCCCTCTGATAAAGATATTGAAGTGATCTTCTGGTCATTAATGGAGAATTATAAGATTGAACTTCCACTAATGAAGAAACTTGAATAAGCCAGTCACAATAATGATCCGAATTACTGTGCAGATCACCAAATGATGTCGCATCCTCTCAAAGCCTACTTCATTCTAAAAGAGAAGGTCAATAAAATGTGGAAAAATGGAGTAATAACTATTGATCAGAAGTATGATTCTACTATGGTCAACATGATCTCCTTCAGATAATTTCCATTTGTAGCAATATCTTCTCCAACAAAGCCAATGACCGTTGAATTTGGTGTTGTCAATGCCATATATGATGAACAAGGCTTGATACTCGTCAAAACCTCTTCAGGAGAAGAAATATGGTTTCATCCATACTTAGTGAATATGAAGGCAGGGAGAAAGGTAAAACCAAACCGACACTTACAGAAAGGAGGAAGGTTAAAAGAAAACTTAAGAACCTTCGAAGAGCTACTCACAATAGCTTGGTCAAATAAGAAAAAGCAAGTTAAAAAGAAGGCAGAAAAGGTGATCAAAGCTTCTATTCTAAAAGAATCTTCCAAGCCGGTTAGAGGACATTTTACATTCACTAACTTCATCATTCCAATTATAAAGGACGAGGAAGAGCCACTGATATCCAATTGCAACAAGATATCATGAGATGGCATGCCTCCTAATTCGGTGTAACACATCAACCCAACTTAATCCGGTTTAGCAAATAATTAATGTGTGTTTGGGTAATTTTCGAGCGAATTAGTCTTATGCTTGTTGTTTTGTCCTTTTGAGTTTCATTTTGGGTATTGGATAGGTAGTTGGGTTGCGTTTACTTGATTTAGGTAGACATGAGCCCTTTTCGTAATTTCAATTTTTGAAAGATTTCGTCTATCATGCATCATCTTGGCATCAACACATGTATCTCGTCAAGCTTGTCGACTTCTGTAACTAACTAGCATGCGAACTACTTCGTTTGTTTCCGTTGGACGGTGATTTGACTCAAACTGGAATTTCTTAGAACTTTTGGACTTTCTTATTAATGTTTAATCCTTGTCTCATAAAACCCAGATGAATGCACTGACTTTATTCCAATTTCCTTCTCTATATGCCAGTTCCTTCTTTCTTTCTCTGCTCTGCTCTACGTCTCTTCATCTCACTGAATTCTTCTTCAATTTACTTCTTCGCGTCGTTGAAATGATAGTTACACCCAACTATATGGTTCATCTACGGTAAGAATTTGAGTCATGGCATCTGTTATGAGTCTAGGATGTTATTGCACTACATGTACATCTTTCTTTCTCACTCTTGGCATGCATGGTGTTAGGACTGCATAGCGATAGTCAATTTGAGCCAGAGGATAGCTACTTCACGTGAAAAAGTTGAATTAAGGCAAGTATCGGCATGATTTGGATGAACACAAGTTAGTACATGTTAATTGTGATTATGCTTCTTATTATTGCATGTGGTTTCTGTTTTATAGCCCAATTGTGTTCAGTACTCTTCACTTGTTTCGTTATTCCACATTTGTGAAAAAATGGGTTCTATGTGTAACAGGTTTAACTCGTGACATTCTGAAGCTCACGGCTAAGTCGTAGAGCTTCACGGCTCAATTTCCAGAGAGCTAAAAATTCAAATTTTACACTACGGTCAGGCTAGGCTAAGTCATAAAATAGACTATGGCTAAGCCATAGGCTAGCCGTGACCCAACTGTAGGTCAAGCTACTGTTTGAAGTCCAGAGAGCAGAAATGAGAGAAGACCTTCTACGGCTTAGCAACGGCTAAGCCGTGTAATGTATTACGGCTAAGCCATACCCTAACCATGGCCGAATCGTAGAACAAAACATGGCTAAGCCGTAAATGCGGATAAGCAGTTTGGGGAACCATGGCTGAGCCGTAGTGCATAATACGGCTAACCCATAAGATGTCTACGGCTAACCTACGACTAAGCAGTGAGACCACTAAAAATGGAGAAAAAGACCAATTGAAGTATGAGACCTTATAGGGCCTTCATGTGGATTTCCATATCCCTTAACTTGCCTAATGGACTACCTGAATATCATGAATGATCTTGAGGGCTATGATTCATTCATGTGTGTTGTCCAGTTGTTAAGCACCTCCCTATGGGTGTTGGTTTAAAGGACTTTGATACATGTTTCTCGATCCATTGTAACACCCAAAAGATTGGCAATGGTGTATCCAACAACTTAAAACTACATCATCATGCACGGTTAAAAACATTAGATGACTATATTAGGGTTGGCTAATAAATTATCTTGATTCTAGCAAATTACTTGCATGACATATTGGATGACGATTATTGTCCTCCACTCTTATGTATTGCTTGATTAGTCATCGTTATATCTTTTCGATCATCCATGCATTAGATTCGAATGGTATGTTGACATTTTACTCTTCCAGGTACTTTGGTTATTGTCATTGACCTGAATATTGTATGAATTGAATGACATGTAATGTTCTCTATATGAGATGCATGTTGTACTCAAGCTCAAGTATATGATTGACTCAATATGGTCAGGCACTACTCAGCCTTAGCCTTAGGATACCCGCCGGGGGGGGGGGGGGGTTGACTTTGGCGTAGTATGTATGGTATTGCTGCAGTGTGTTTATATCTTAGGGCTTTTAGACCCTAGGAACTTGAGACCTATTCGTACCTTGGCCCGGTCGATGGTGTTCTCTCATGTATAAATCCCTAGAGGGAGGATATGGCAAATATAGTAGCCACATAGTACAGTATACTTATGCATTGATTCTTATAGCATGCTTTATTCAAATGCACAATTGCTCAGTATACGAACTTGAAGTTCAATGCAACTTTATCTGTCCATTATTCTTTTAAACACAACGTGTGTTACCTTATTGTTGCTTATGCTCTGCTGAATTATGGTATTCACCAGTTGTCGTTGGTGTTATAGGTTCAGATTCTGTTGCCAACCCCTCGTCGGTCGGTAAGACTCCAGAATAGACCATAGAGGCCTTGTCAAGGCTCGAGGAGTGGATGTGATCACTCCAACGGAGAGCGACACAACATTTATATAGGTCTCATTTTGGTGTGTAGAATGTATTTGGTTTTGTGACTAGGAGTTGGTATATCATTTTATCCTTTGTACTCTGTCATCTAGATACTGTCTTTCCCCTTTTGTGCAGATAATATTTCTTTATTTGTATCTCATGTCATTAATGTTATCCTTTGTCTTGTTTGTTTTGTTTGTGTATTCTCTTTTTTTCATGCAATGATACTTACAGCTTTTGCGTACAATACTTGTACATGTGTAAGTTTCGCTTGTGAGTGTATATTTGATGGGGTCTAAGTACATATGCACAGGAGTACGTGTGTCACTGGTTAGGTTTAAACTTAATCCCCAATTTTTGGGCTTTGGTCGTGACATACATATTGTATGGTATCAGAGCATTGCTTGTTATTGTTGATAAGTACGTAGGCATATAGGAACGTGGTGAGGTTATGCGTCCAAATAGTTAACCTTCTCGTCTGATATGTGATTTATTTTGGGATATGTAGTGGGGTACGCTTTGTGTTTGCCTATTAACTCTTGAGTTTTGTAGGACATGGCTTTCAGATCTGGTACCAACAATAATAATCATGGAGATAATGAGAGTGGATCTGCACCTCCATAATAGCCACTTAACGCGGACGATCGCTTTTTCATGATGTTGCAAGCGATCCAAGCTTATTCACAAGCAGTACATTCCTTGCAAGCACAAGTGGCCGCCATCATGGACAAGCAAAGTCAAGTCTTGGTTCCACCTCATGTGGAGCAGCAAGTAGATTTTCAGCCTAAGGAGAGTGATCTCAATGCTCTCTACGAGAAATTTCGGAAATGGGGAGCCACTGAATTTATTAGAATGAAGATGCATTAAAGGCAGTTTAGTGGTTAGAGCACATGGAGGATCTCTTTGATACAGTGGTGTGTACCAATAAGCAGAAAGTAGTACTCATAGCTTCAATGTTTCTAAAGTGGCGAAGACATGGTGGAAGAGTGTGAAAGATGCCTATAAGGACATGCCGAGTGTGACAGTTTGGGAGACATTTAAGAAGCAATTCAGAAGGAAGTTTATTCCAGCCCACATGCAAAGGGTAAAGGAAGTGGTGTTCTTAGCCTTGCAGTGCAGCAGATGACAATGGCAGAATATGTACATCGATTCACGTAGTTATCCCATTTTGCCAAGGAAATGATCAATACAGAGGAGAAGAAGGTCAATAGATTTATCAATGGCTTGAATCCCAAATACAAGAACCATGTGATAGCCTTCCAAAGGCCAGCTACTTTTGATAATGCCGTGGATTGAGCCTACGCTGTAGAGGCCAATTTGCAAGAAGAGAGAGCTGTTGATGTGAAATGGAATGCGCCCTATAGTATAAGAGGACAAGCACATAAGAAGATGAAGGGCAAGCAACGCACTTCCAGCTCAGTTAATTTGACATGTAAACATTGTGGCAGGGCCCACAAGATGGAGCAATGCTAGAGAAAGACGGGGCTTGTTTAATTTGTGGCTCTATGGACCATTTGATGGCCAAATGTCTAAAGAATAAGTCTTCCCAACCCCAATAAGTGAGGCTAACAGCTCAAGGTAGGTCATAACAAACTCGTCAAGGCCAGAAGCTAAATCGCCAGACCACCTTGCTTATGTCGCTACTCATGAGAGCGCGGAGGATGTGAATATGGTGGAAGGTACTATTTTGATTGCTTAAGCCAAAGCGTTAGCATTGTTTGATTTGGAATCTACGCATTCATACGTAGAACCTCATTTTGCTGTGCAGTTATGGCAGTCGCCTAAGCTGCTACCGTATGTCTTGGCGGTGTCCACTCCTGTTGGTAAGAGAGTGGAGTGTAGTGTATATTACCCCCAATGCGATGTGCAGATCGAAAGGTGTCAACTCCTAGTTGACTTGATCTTTCTGTCGATGTTGGACTTCGACATGATCCTTGGAATAGATTGGCTAGTGAGGTATCGTGTCTGTGTGAATTGTTATAGCAAGATGATCTATTTTGATCTAGGAAATGGGTTTTGCTTTGCTGGCAGTCAGAAGTAATGCCCTAGGCATGTTATCTCCGCATGTAAGGCAGATCAAATGATACGCAAGGGGTGTGAAGGCTTCATTGCCTTTGTTTTAGAGAAAAAGGACTCGAAGCAACTTGGAGAGATTCCAGTGGTGCGTGACTTCCCCGATATATTTCCCGATGACATGCCTAAATTACCTCTTATTCGAGAGGTGGAATTCTCTGTAGGCCTTGTGCCAGGTATAGCACCTATTAGTAAAGCCCCATATCATATGGCCCCTGCGGAGTTATTGGAATTAAAGAAGCAATTACATGATCTTTTGGATAAGGGTTTTATACGCTCGAGCGTGTCACCTTGGGGAGCTCCAATGTTGTTTGTCAAGAAAAAAGATGGCACCTTTTGGATGTGTATTGACTATCGGCAGTTGAATAAGGTGATAGTAAAGAATAAGTATCCTTTGCCATGTATTGATGAATTGTTTGATCAACTGCAAGGTGCAGCCTATTTTTCTAAGACTGATTTAAGGTCTGGGTATCATCAGCTAAGATTAAAGGAAGATAACATTCCTAAAACTGCCTTCAGAACGAGATACGGTCATTATGAATTTCTCGTGATGCCTTTTGGATAAAACAATGCACCTACTACTTTTATGGTTCTGATGAATCGAAATTTCGCTCTTTCTTAGATCAGTTTGTTGTGGTATTTATTGATGACATTTTGGTGTATTCAAAGACAGCTGAGGAGCATACAAATCATTTACGAAAAGCCTTGTAATTATTGTGAGAACATCGGCTATATGCCAAGTTGTCAAAATGTGATTTTTGGCTTGAGTATGTAGCATTTCTTGGTCATTTCATTTCACAAGAAGGATTGACAGTTGATCCAGCAAAAATTGAGGCAGTTGTCAATTGGCCCAGTCCAAAGTCAGTGATAGAGATTAGGAGTTTTTGGGTCTTGCAGGGTATTACAACAGATTTGTTCAAGACTTTGCAAAGATATCTGCTCCTTTAACCAAGTTAACTCGAAAGAATATGCCTTTTCAGTGGACTGATGAATGTGAAGTTATTTTTCAAACCTTGAAGGAAAAGCTAACTACTTCTCCTATATTGACTCTACCTGGTGGAAATGAAGGCTTCGTGATTTATTCTTATCTATCTAGAGTCAGATTGGGGTGTGTGTTGATGCAGCATGGTAAAGTTATTACCTACAGATCGAGATAGCTTAAGGAGCATGAAAGGAATTACGCCACACATGACTTGGAATTGGCAGCTGTTGTGTCCGCTTTGAAACTATGGTTACATGATCTGTAAAACATGAAGTTTGAGGTACACTCAGATCATCATAGTTTACAATATTTGTTTACGTAGCATGAGTTAAATATGAGGCAATGTAAATGGCTTGAATTTATTAAAGACTATGACTTCCCTATCAAGTATCATCCAGGGAAAGTAAATGTTGTGGCAGATACTCTTAGTAGGAAGTCAGAGGCTTTCAATGCCTTAGACAGCTTCCATTTAGTGATACACGATAAACCTGTCGAAGTGAGACTAGTGGATAACTATGTGATACTGGCTAATACTGTTGTTTTCTAGCCTGAAGTGATTTCACAAATCAAGGATCGGTAGTTTGAAGATTCGAATCTGGTGTAAATCAAAGATCATATACAAGGTCGACCAGATTTTCAATTGGAGCATGGCGTGTTTTCTTTTTTGGAACCGGTTGTGTGTACCCACAATTGATGGCTTAAAGGAGAATCTCATGACAAAGGCACATTATGCATGATATACGATACACCCAGGGAGTACAAAAATGTATGGGAACCTAAAGGATCGATTTGGTGGACCAACATGGAAAGAGAAATTGCAAGGTTCATTGCATGATGTCTAACTTGTCAGAAAGTAAAAGCTAATCATCAGAGGCCTTCTAGTTCCTTGCATCCATTACATATCCCTCAATTGAAATAGGAACACATTACCATGGATTTTGTTTTTGGATTACCCTTGACGAGCAAAAAGAATAATGTCATTTGGGTGATTGTGGATAGATTGACGAAGTCAGCCCACTTCATCCCTTTCAGGAAAAGCATGACATTTTCAGAGATGGTTAAGAAATTTGTAGACAAGATTGTCACATTGCATAGTACGCCAGTGTCTATCGTGTCCGATCGGGATAGTCGTTTTGTGTTGTCCTTTTGGAAGGCATTTTAAGAAGCTATGGGTACCAAGTTAAACTTCAGTACCTCATATCACCTGCAGACAATAGGCAATCCGAACGTACGATTCAAACATTGGAAGACATGCTACGAGCCAGTGTTTTAAGCTTTGAGAAGGAATGGGATTTACATCTCTCATTGTGCGAATTTGCCTATGATAATAGCTTCCACGATAGTATTAGCATGGCACCATATAAAGCCTTGTATGGACACAAATGTATGAGTCCAGTGTGCTGGGAGGAAATTGGAACTAGAAGTTTTCACGGATAGATAATTATCAGCGAAACAACTGAGAAGGTACAACAGGCAATCGAGAATTTTAAGGTTGCTCAGTCGAGACAGAAGAGTTATGCTAATACATGGAGAAGAGCCTTAGAGTTTTAGGTTGGAGATTGGGTTTTCCTGAAAGTCTCGCCAATGAAGGGTACGAGATGTTTTGGTCAGAAAGGCAAGTTAGCTACGAGATATGTCGGCCATTCAAGATCAAGAATCAAATCAGTGATTGGAATACAGCTTAACTCTTCCAGTGGAGTTCTCCAGAGTACATGATGTATTCCATGTCTCAATGCTTTGCAGATATGTTCGAGACCCTACCCATGTTATCCAGTATGATGATGTACAAATTCAGCCAAATGCGTCATACTTTGAGCATCAGCTTCGTATCGTGGGGACAAGAGAGCAAATATTACATACTAAGACCATACGGTGGGTCAAAGTACTTTGGGAACATCATGGACCTGATGAAGCCACTTGGGAATTGGAAAAACAGATGGCACGACAGTAACCTAACCTCTTCATGCAAGTATGTGTTCATTCTAAGGATGGAATGATTCTTAAGCGGGGGAGGATATAACACTCCAACTCAACTTAATCCGGTTTAAAAAATAATTAATGTGTGTTTGGGTAATTTTCGAGCGAATTAGTCTTATGCTTGTTGTTTTGTCCTTTTGAGTTTCATTTTGGGTCTTGGATAGGTAGTTGGGTTGCGTTTAACCCGGTTTAGGTAGACATGAGCCCTTTTTTGTAATTTCAATTTTTGTAAGATTTTGTCTATCATGCATCATTTTGGTGTCAACATGTGTAACTCGTTAAGCTTGTTAACTTCTGTAACTGACTAGCATGCAAACTACTTCATTTGTTTCCGTTGGACGTTTATTTGACTCAAACTGGAATTTCTTAGAACTTTTGCACTTTTTTTTTATTAATGTTCAATCTTTGTCTTATAAAACCTAGATGCATGCACTGACTTTATTCCAATTTCCTTCTCTATATGCCAGCTCCTTCTTTCTCTCTCTCCTCTGCTCTACGTCTCTTCCTCTCACTAAATTCTTCTTTGATTTACTTCTTTGCGTCGTTGAAGTGATAGTTACACCCAACTGTACTGTTCATCTACGGTAAGAATTTGAGTCATGGTATCTGTTATGAGTCTAGGATGTTATTGCACTGCATGTACATCTTTCCTTCTCACTCTTGGCATGGATGGTGTTAGGACTGCATAGCGATAGTCAATTTGAGCAAGAGGACAGCTATTTCATGTGAAAAAGTTGAATTAAGGCAAGTATAAGCACAATTTAGTTGAACACATGTTGGTACATGCTGATTGTGTTTATGCTTCTTATTCTTACATGTGGTTTCTGTTTTACAACCCAATTGTGTTTAGTACTCTTCACTTGTTTCATTATTCCACATTTGTGCAAAAATCGGTTCTGTATGTAATAGGTATAACCCGTGACATTTTGAAGCTCACAGCTAAGCCATAGAGCTTCACGGCTTAGTTTCTCGAAAGCTAAAATCTCGACTTTTACACTACGGTTAGGCTACGGCTAAGCCGTAAAATAGATTACAGCTAAGCTGTAGGCTAACCGTGACCCAACTGTAGGTCAAACTACGGCTTAAAGTCTAGAGAACATAAATGAGAGAAGATATTCTATGGCCTAGCCATGGTTAAGCCATGTGGTGTGTTACGGCGAAGCCGTACCCTAACCGTGGCCGAGCCGTAGAACAAAACATGGCCAAGAGATAAATGTGGATGAGCAGTTTGGGGAACAACGACTGAACCATAGTGCATAATATGGCTAAGCCGTAAGATGTCTACGGCTAACCTACGGCTAAGCCATTATACCACTAAAAAAAAAAAAGATTAGTTGAAGTATGAGACCTTATAGGGCCTTTATGTGGATTCCCATACCCCTTACTTTGCCCAATGGACTACCCAAAATCATGAATGATCTTGAGGGCTGTGATTCATTCATGTGTGTTGTCCAATTGTTGAGCACCTCCCTATAGGTGTTGGTTTAAAGGACTTCGATACACGTTTCTCGATCCATTGCAACTCCTAAAAGACAGGCAACGGTGTATCGAACAACTTAAAACTATATCATTATGTACAGTTAAAAACACTAGATGACTAGATTAGGGTTGGCTAGTAAATTATCTTGATTCTAGTAAATTGACTTGCATGGCATATTAGATGACGATTATTGTCCTCCACTCTTATGTATTGATTGATTAGTCATAGTTATATCTTTTCAATCATCTATGCATAAGATTCGATTGGTACATTCTTGACATTTACTTTTCCAGGTTCATTGGTTATTGTCATTGACCTGAATATTGTATGAATTGAAGGACATGTAATGTCCTCTATATGAGATGCATGTTTTACCCAAGCTCAAGTATATGATTGACTCAATATGGTCAGGCACTACTTAGCCTCAGCCGTAAGATACCCGACGGGGTTGACTTTGGTGTAGTATGTATGGTACCGCTGCAGTGTGCTTATGTCTTGGGGCTTTCGGACCCCAGGAACCCGAGACCCATTCATACCCTAGCCCGGTCGATGGTGTTCTTCATATATAGATCCCTAAGGGAGGAGTTGGCAAATGTAGTATCCAGATAGTACAGTATACTTATGCATTGATTCTTATAGCATGCTTATTCAAATGCACAATTGCCCAATATACGAACTTGAAATTCAATGCAATTTTATCTGTCCATTATTCTTTTAAATACAATTTGTGTTATCTTATTATTGCTTATGCTTTGCTGAATTGTTGTATTCACTAGTTGTTTTTGGTGTTTCAGGCTCAGATTCCGTTGCCGACCCTTCGTCAATCTGTAAGAGTCCAGAAGAGACCATAGAGGCCTCGTCAAGGCTCAAGGAGTGGATGTGATTACTCCATCGGAGAGCGACACGACATTCATATAGGTCTCATTTTGGTGTGTGGAATGTATTTGGTTTTGTGACTAGGAGTTGGTTTATCATTCTATCCTTTGTACGCTGTCATCTAGATACAATCTTTCCCCTTTTGTGCAGATAATATTTCTTTATTTGTATATCATGTCATTAATGTTATCCTTTGTCTTGTTTGTTTTGTGTATTCTCTTCTTTTTATGCAATGATACTTATAGCTTTCGCGTACAATACTTGTGCACGTGTAAGTTTTCCTTGTGCGTGTGTATTTAGACAAGGTCTAAGTACATATGCACAGGAGTACGTGTGTCACTAGTTAGGTTTAAACTTAATCTCCGATTTTTGGGCTCAGGTCATGACATTCGGATAATAAGGAAAATTGGTCCAACTATTCTGATTTCGAAGTTAATCAGTGGATTGAATACTACTTCGCATATGAATACCCTTCTAATGTAGATAAGAGTTTTGAACAAACTTTCAATCCAAAAAACGGGTACTCTCAACACTAAGCACAGTCTTAATACACTATCAGTTGGTCTTTACGATCAACATAGAGCAAGTGCAAGTGGTTAGTTGAATGATCCTCCTCCTTTTCCATTACCTTCAGTAGTTCATCTAGATCCCTTGCCATTAGTTGAATCCGATGAAACATAACAACAATAGGCATCATTGTCTGGTTCACATGCATTAACCTCTACGCCAAATATTTCTCCTGAACCAAGTGTAGAGCCAACTTCCTTGAAGCCACACTCTGAACTAAGCACTTAACTTATTGTTCTAGAAACAGATGGTGAGTTTGAGTCGTAAGAAAAGCACAATGAACTCAACATTGGCAATCCTGCTAGACTTTGGGAAGTCTTCCAAGTTCAGGATAACCTCACCAATTTAGAAAAAGAAATGCCATTCACACATGCTTTGGCAGTCATTAGTGCTTCTGCTGATGAACTTCAAACATCTCAAGCTGCTTCTGACAATGTAAACCAAAAAGTAGGCTTCCAAGAAGTCAGCCGCTTTTTATTGAACCCAAAGAAGTCAATGCCATAAGAAGAGATACTTGTCCAGAGGTTGACTGAAACAACATAGTCAATGACGACACTCATTCCAGTCACAACTATAGAGTCAACTATGATAAACCTTCTTTTTTTTCTTATGTAAACCCTTCAGGAACAATCCAAATGTAAATGTAACTTCTTTAGATGAAAATGCTAATGAAAGGCCACCAGAGACATTCACGTATGATGTTGTTGGATACCTCAAGCACATACCTACACAACATCATATTTTTTATCTTTTGCAGATGTCTGAGGAGACTCGTAATAACTTCATATGAGCTCTACAAGCTTTAAATATGAAAATCAAACTCATGTGGCACAAGTTCATTAGATAGAAAAAAACTATCTAAAAGCAAAATCGAAGAAACCTTAGAAGTAATGTATGGAATGTCTTTCCATTCACAATGCTTCCAAGGCCATTATTTCCTGGGCTAAAGATGATCACCTTTTAGGCGACATGAAGCATACAAGGCCACCTTACTTCACAGCCTATATCAATGAAACACTGTTCTAAGAGTTCAAGTTGACCCAAGATTGGCACTAAACCTCATCACAATTATAGCTCTTTAGGAACTTGGTATTCCAATGAGCAAGTTATCTAATACAAAAACTTCAATCCAAGGGCTTGATGGAGAAATCCAGGATTCGATTGGAAAGATTTGGATTCGGTTCTAGCTGGGTGATCTAACTTCAAAAGCCAGCTTCCACACAGTGAAGCCACGTACTTGCTATAATATCCTCTTGGGAAGGCGATGGCATCATGATTGCTCAATAGCACCTTCTACTCTTCATTAATGCGTCAAATATATAGATGATAAGGGCAAGGTACATCGACTCTTTATAGATAAAAAGCCATTCAAAGGCAAGGAGGTCTACTTTACTGAAACAACCATGTATCAAGAAAGACCTGTAAAATCTAAACCAAATGCAAATAGCTCTCCCGTGGATGATAATCCTGTAGAACCCTTCACCTTCTCACAGAAAAGAAAACGTTTCTAGGGTTCAATAAAAGATCTATGCCTACCAAGAGGTTGGAGTCTACAAAGAAGCCATCACTTTGATTTATGGATACCAAAACTCTTTTGGTGATCAGGGTTGAATCTGAAATCAAATAATCAAATCAACCTTTGGTCACATCCACAAAACCATTAAGGATAAAGCAAACAGGCATTGTTATTTATACAAGCAAGACATGTAATCCACTATGTATATAATGCCTGTTAAGAGTGGCAAACCACTTATTGTAAGACAACGAAGACTCTCATATTCAACAAATGTGATTTCCTCAGTTGGTAACGCAGATTCTGACCAAAAAAGCAATGGTGTACCTCCTCCTGTCAAGGGAATGTCACCAATAAGGCCTGATTCTCCTATCACTTTCAATTAACTCATGTGAACATCACAACATAGGGGTGAGATGTCTTACATATAGATTGACAGATGGCTTCGTTTAGCTGAAAAATCTGATAATCCTCCACACTATTTAGCATGGACTTATTTATGCTAGGTAGGCTTCCGCCTAGCCCTTCGTAGCTTAACAATAGCAATAGAGTTTCAAACCTTCAATGAGATTCTTCAAATTGTTTCATCTCTCAAAGTAGCACTCTATCGTTGTCACGCCCCGATCCCAGGAATTTGGGGATTTGAGTGGGCCCCCAGGGCGTGGATACGTAACCCCGTAGAAATCCGTGCACTGAAAAATTATGCACGAATTCCTACAAGGGAGATTCCACAGGAACGTGTGAGGTATGCTGACACACATACAAACATAACTTATCATAAGCGAGATTCTACGAAATACTCAGTAATTATCAAGAGCACGTGAAGTTCATAGTCTGTTAACCTCCATAAGTAAACATATATACATACAATAGGGTTAAATTTTTTTAAGTAGATTTCAAGAATACTACTTAAGAGTGTGATACAAAAGGTCCAAGCATAACATCCCAAGAATACACGCACTCCATAGGATGGCTAGTAATAGACATCACCATCTGTCCACTCATCTACACCCTGAGGTACCATTGGGGTGCCCTCCGGGGGCGCGTCAGTGTTTGCGTTGGGACCGTGTGCTAGACTTGCAATACCAAGGGTAACATTGTTAACACGATGGTTAAGCAAGTACTGAGGCATATGAAACTAATACAACATAATATATTAACAAGAATAATCACTGAACATGATGCATGAATGAGGAATTACAACTTAAATGTCATACATACTGATTGGCAACCACAACACTCTATTATCCCAAAAGGGAGCATACATATCATATAGGTCGCTAGGGGATCAAGCTAGTTTCCCGAGGAGCGCCGACAACTCCTTCATAAACCTACTGCAGCGGTGTCATACATATACTCAAAGGGCATAAGCAGAGTGGTGTCGACTCATATCCAATCGTATCAGTCATATCACACCCTTGGATAACAAGCTCGCACTCATTAGAAGCTCTGGTTTGTCAGACACGCACTCATTAGAAGCTCAGGTCTGAATTGCCTCAGGGTTTTGCTAACGGAAGTAGTTCATGTTGAAGGTGGGGTGTTGTAGCAAGATGCATGCATTCGAATTGAGAAAGTACCCAAGAATCATTACTCACCCTATATTAAGTAACCCATGATTCCTAAGGACATTCAACACGATGTACTCATAAGACGTCCGGTGTTATTGTGTTACTGCGTCTTGGTATCGCCTTATATGCATACGGACACCCCTTCTTATGCCAACGTCCATGACTTGCCATTGGGAGATCATTCAAAAATCATTCATTCTTTCCAACATGTGATTACCTGTGGGCCAATGTGGGGGTGTGAAAGGTGCCAATACTAAGGCCCTACAAGATCATTGAAGGTTCCTAACATCCTACATTCACTGGGTTCTTACGGCTTAGCCGTATACAAGGCTACGACTTAGCCGAGTGGGTTAGAATCCGTCCGGATTTTCAGGCGCATTTACGGCCCAACCATATGCTGGCCTACGGCTTAGCCATGCTAAGCCTACGGCTAGGTTACGGGGAGGTTATGGATTCGCCGTAGTGTATTCCATGGTGCAGCCGTCTGCAAACCGTATAAGAAACTAGGTTCCATGAGCTCTCTGGAAAGCTCGCCGTAGGAAGACCTACGGCTTGGGTACGGGTTGGATACGGCTTAACCGTAGTGAAATCCATGGTGTAGATGTAGGTGAGCCGTAGTACAAAATCTCATTCTACTGCTCTCTGGACTTTGAGCCGTAAGTGCTCACGACTTAGTCGTAGCTTCACTGTAAGCTTCAGAACCTGAATACAGTTCTGTAACTCAATTCCGATTTCAGTTAGTACAGAACCTATATGTTATATGACTTAATAGTAGTCTCCAATTAAGGTGTTCTGTACTCCCACACCCTTTATTCCCATTTTTACCATTCCCGATTAATTCATACCCCACTGGCAGCCAAGTAGCAACTTGATTCACACACACCCATTAAGAAGAGACTACAGTTGGAAAAATTGGAAGAACTAACTCAACATGCAATGAATAAATTACACATACAGTGCATATAAGCTCAAGTACTTGCCTTGTTACTAGTGTTCATCCCCTTTCTAACTCTTCTTATTGTGTGGGTAGAAGGAAAACTCCAAATCGAAATGGGTTCTCTACAATAGAACATGCAAAGAGGAAAATGGGGTTTAAGTTCACATGCATGTCATGTGGTGGAGTCCTTATGGCCCTAATAACCCAAAGGATGAAATGAAGACAACCCCTCACCTTATACTGCTGTAGATTTCAGGAAAGAGGTACCCAAGGGAGAAGGAAATCAGTCGAGGCGTTTCCTAACACATGCACGACACCTTTCCAGTTGTGGTAGCACCTCAAGAGGAACAGAAATGAAAAGCAACTGAAGAGAAGGGAGAGCTCCAGTAGTTGTACGAAAAGAAGAGAGCAAGATACGTTAAGCTCTCATTTAAACATGAATTTCTCTGAAAGTTACATGCAAATCCATACGTTTTAAGAAATTTCAGTTTAGGCCAAATGCACCTCAATTGGACCAAGATAAGTCCGGATCAAGTCGGACCCAACACGAAAGATGATCCACGCGAAAAGTTACACGAAAGGAAATGGACGAGGTGTCTAAGAGGTACAAGGACAAATTATGAAAGGCCCTTAACTACTAAAGTGGGGCCGAACTCCGACCAACTCCCTATCCAAGGCCCAAACCCGATAATTTTTGGATTAAATTAGCCTTAATCGAGTACAATTAATATAGAACGAGCTTAATTAACGTAAATCAAGATTAGTGGGATTCGGGACCTTACATCCTCCCCCACTCAAGATCATTCGATCTTCCGAATGCAACGTACCTTGGGTAGTAGCTCTGGATATTTCGCCCGAATTTGATCTTCAAGTTCCCAAGTGGCCTCTTCCTATCCATGGTGCCCCCATAACACCTTGACCCATTTGATTGTTTGTGTGCACTGCACCTGTTCCTTAGTGTCAACAATCCGAATGGGGCTCTCTTCATAGCTCACATCAAGCCTCACTTGCACGTCGTCCAACTCAAGGACATGTGAAGGGTCTGGGAGGTACTTCCTGAGCATCGACACATGGAACACATTATGAACTCCTTCAAGCGGGGGTGGTAGCTCCAACCGATAAGCTAAGTCTCCCACTCTACTCTGTATCTTGAAAGGTCCCACAAACCGTGGAGCAAGCTTACCTTTTTGTCCAAACCTAATGGTACCATTCATTGGGGAAACTTTCAAGAAAACCTTGTCCCCCACTTGGAACTTGAGGGGCCGGCGGCAGTTATCTGCATAACTTTTCTCGCGTAATCGTGCAGCTTTCAACCTATCTTGCACCTTTTTTACCTTTTCTGCCGTATCCGCCACCAGAGTGGGTCCATGGAAACTCTTAACCCCAACTTCTTCCCAACAGACAGGCGTACGGCACTTATGTCCATACAAGGCTTCGAACGGAGCCATTCCGATGCTCGCGTGAAAGCCGTTATTGTACGCAAACTTGCATAAGGAGAGGTGTTCATCCCACTCCTTTCCGAAGTCCAATATGCTAGCTCGTAGCATATCTTCCAGGGTCTATATCGTTCGCTCCGATTGCCCATCTATTTGAGGATGGTAAGCCGGGCTGAAACTGAGTTTGGTGCCTAAGGACGTCTGAAAAGACTGCCAAAAGGAAGACACGAACCTACTGTCTCGATCGGACATAATTAAGACTGGAGTACCATGTAGCCGCACAATCTCATCAATGAAGGTCTTGGCCATCTCCTGAAATTTCATCCCTTTCTTGATGGGAATAAAGTGGGCTGATTTCGTTAGTCTGTCAACTATCACCCACATAACATCATGATGCCTACTTGTTCGGGGCAGCCTTGAAACAAAATTCATCATGAGATTCTCCCATTTCCACTTAAGAATCTGCAGAGGGTGTAACAAACTGGGAGGCCTCCTGTGTTCAGCCTTCACTCGTTGGTAGGTAAGGCATTTTACCACAAAGCCCGCTATATCCCTCTTCATGTTATTCCACCAAAACCTGCCATGTAAATTCCGGTACATTTTTGTACTCCCGGGGTGCATGGAATATCGAGCATTGTGTGCTTCAGTCATAATTGCTCTTTTCAAGTTATGATTTTGAACCGCTGGAACACAAAGCCGATCTCTAAAGTACAATACACCGTCTACCATCCTGAAATCAGGTTTCTCAGATATGTGGTCACAAATCTTGACAAACTCCAGGTCTTCAAACTGCCTCTCCTTGATTTGTTGAATTAATGTGGGTTTGAAGACTGACATAGCCGCTAACATGACCTTATCATCTATGAATTCAACTTCCACATCCAGGTCTCAGAATTCCTCTACTAGAGACCATTCACCACACAAGGCTGCTAACTCGGTGGTGGATTTCCTGCTTAAAGCATCGGCCACTACATTCCCTTTCCCGGGGAAGTATTTAATCGGGAAATCATAATCCTTTATAAATTCCAACCACCTGTGATGTCTCATGTTAAGATCATGCTGCAAAAATAGATACTGGAGATTGTGATGGTCGCTATGGACTTCAAATTTCTCTCCATATAAATAATGTCTCCACATCTTTAGTACGAAGACTACTGCAACCAATTCTAAATCATGTGTGGCATAACATTTCTCATGTTCCTTCAATTGTTAAGATCCATAAGCTATTACCTTTCCATTCTCCATGAGTACACATCCTAGCCCAATCCCCGAAGCATCTGTATAGATAACAAATCCGCCACTCCCTTCTGGTAGGGATAAGATCGGGGCTGAGGTTAATTTCTCCTTAAGGAGTTGGAAACTCGACTCACATTCCGCTGACCAAACAAATGGCTCATTCTTCCAGGTCAATTTGGTCAAAGGTGCAACTATCTTGGAAACGTCCTTCACAAACCTTCTATAATAACCGGCCAGGCCAACAAAGCTTCTAACTTCTGCAACAGTTTTGGGACTCTGCCAAGTAGTTATAGCCTCAATCTTAGTGGGATCTACTGCAAGCCCAGCCTTTGGGATAATATGCCCTAAAAAGGCAACTTGTTCTAGCCAGAATTCACACTTGTCTAATTTAGCATACAGTCGATGGTCCCTTAGCAATTGCAGAGAAGTCCTCAAATGTTCTAGATGCTCGTCTTTGGTCTTGGAGTATACTAAAACATCATCAATAAAAATTACCACGAACCGATCAAGATATGAAGAAAAGATTTTGTTCATCAAGGCCATAAATACTGCGGGCGCATTTATTAATCCAAAAGGCATAACCAAGAATTCATAATGCCCATATCTTGTTTTGAAAGCTGTTTTCGATGTATCTTGGACCCTAACTCGTAGCTGATGATATCCGGACCTGAGATCAATCTTAGAGAAATGGGTCGCACCCTGTAATTGATCAAACAATTCATCAATTCTAGGCAGTGGATATTTGTTTTTAATTGTCACCTGGTTCAACTGCCGGTAATCAATACACATCATGAGGGTGCCATCCTTCTTCTTCACAAATAAAACCGGGGCTCCCCATGGTGATGTGCTAGGACGAATGAACCCTTTATCCAATAAGTCATGTAACTGTACTTTCAGTTCACGTAACTCTGCCGGGGCCATTCTATATGGAGCCTTAGAGATGGGAGCAGTACTAGGTACTAGCTCTATAGTAAAATCCACTTTTCTAATTGGAGGAAGGCCAGGTACTTCATCCGGGAATACATCCAGAAACTCACAAACCACATGTATTTCTTCTAGCTTCTTAGGTGCTTTCTTCTCCACAATGAAAGCAATATACCCTTCGCAACCACTATGGATTAGTCTTTCTGCTCGAAGTGGTGAAATCAATCTAGTGTTCGAACTCTTCTTGTCACCTTAGAATACAGCACTTGGGCCATTTTCACTCACCTTTACGGTGACAGTCTTACGGAAACAATCTAGACAGGCCATATATTTGGTCAACCAATCCATGCCTATGATTACATCAAAATCGTGCATGGGTAACATGATAAGTTCAGCTAGGAGAAGAACTTCTCCGATGAGAACTCAACAATCAGGGTAATAGTCGTCACAAGTTATCCTCTTACCAACCGGAGTGATAACACTCAACACATATGGCAACTGTGCTGGCGATTCCCATATCCTACTAGAGAATCGAGGTGAGATGAAGGAGTGTGAAGATCCTGAATCAAACAACACTTTAGCTTCAATGTCACAAATAGGAACCTTACCTACAACCACATGCTCCACCGTTTCTACTTCTTCTTGTGTCAAAGCATAAGCGCGACCTTGCCTTTGGGGTCAGTGTTGCTGTCCTTGTCTTTGTTGTCCCTGGCCTTGCCGTGTCTGCCCTTGGCCTTGCCTCACTTACTGTGGCTGTCAGTTAGGCGCAGGAGGTGTCGCCTTAGAAGGCTGCTGATATTGCTGCTGCTGCGAGTCTCAGCTAAATTCCTTCCTTCTCGGGCACTGAACAAGCGATGGTCCATGGAGCCACAGCCAAAACAGGCTCCCATGGACCTCTAACATTTACTAGTCTCGTGACCCTTCCCGCATGCACCGCAGACTAGTCGTGATGTGCCACTAACAACACCCTTCTGCTTCTTAGAATACTGCTGACCTTTCCTAAAAGGCGAAATGCTCTTCTTAGACTCCCCCAAGAATAGGCTCTTCTCAATTTCTTCCGCTGCAGAAGCCCTGGCTACTGCATCATCATATTGAACGGACGTTGAAAGGCAGTGGCATGTCCCTTGATAGCAGGCCTTAACCCTTCCAGAAATCTTTCCACTCTCTTCTCCTCAATGTCAGTTAGGTCTAGAGCAAACCGAGAGAGCTGGCTGAATACATGCACGTATTCTGCAACGATCATGGGGTTCTGCTGTAGAGAAAGGAACTCTGCCTTCTTCTTACGAGTCACGTGATCGGGAATGAACTTCTTCCTGAATTGCCTCTTAATGGCTTCCCAAACAGTAGCATCCGGCATAGCCCTCATGTGGTCCTGGATACTCTTCCACCATGTATCCGCGATGTTCCTAAACATAGATGCCGCGAGGACCACTTGCTGCCTGAGTGTGCAGGTTAATGTATCGAAGACGTTCTCCGTATGGACAACCATTCATCTGTTTATAACGGATCCTCATGCCCAGTAAACTCTATTGCTCCCCTCTTACGGAACTTCTCATACAAGGAGTTGGGATCTCCTAGTTGAACTTATCGGTTTAACAGGGCGGCCAACTGTAACTGCATGGCGGCCTGATTGGCGTTGCTAGCAGCCAGTTGATGCATCAGCATCATAAACCGTTCCTCCGTAGTGTAAGTGGGATGAGGAGGAGGTGGTGGTGGAGGATCTGCACCTTCCAACTCAATGCTATTGCGGTCATTATTACTTGTGATGTTGTTTGTGCCGAATCCAGACGCCATGGTTCTGCAATCACAATGGTGATTAATCATATATGCCTATATATATGCATAGTGATTAATCATATATGCCTATATATATGCATACATACATATTGCAGTCATACCATAGGTTATCATTATAATAGAAATCCACCCAAACGGACCTATCGGAACCTCACCACGCTTCCTAATGTTGCTAAGTCCTTTAAGTGACTTCTTGATGCGGCTCTGATACCATCACTTATGTAGGTCATGCCCCGATCCCGGGAATTTGGAGATTTTAGTGGGCCCCCAGGGCGTGGATACGTAATCCCGTAGAAATCCGTGCCCTGAAGAATTATGCATGAGCTCCTACAAGGGAGATTCCACAGGAACGTGTGAGGTATGCTGACATACGTACAAACATAACTTATCATAAGCGAAATCCTGCGAAATACTCAGTAATTATCAAGAGCACGTGAAGTTCATAGTCTGTTAAACTCCATAAGTAAACATATATACATACAATAGGGTTAAAGTCTTTTAAGTACATTCCAATAATACTACTTAAGAGTGTGATACAAAAGGTCCAGGCATAACATCCCAAGATTACACGCACTCCGTAGGATGGCTAGTAATAGACGTCGCCATCTATCCACTTGTCTACACCCCGAGGTACCGTTGGGGTACCCTCCGGGGGCCCGTCAGTGTCCGCATTGGGACCGGGTGCTGGACCCGCAAGACCAAATGTAACACTGTTAACACGACGGTTAAGCAAGTACTGAGGCATATGAAACTAATACAACATAATATATCAACAAGAATAATCACTGAACATGATACATGAATGAGGAATTACAACTTAAATGTCATACATACTGATTGGCAACCACGACGCTCTATTCTCCCAAAAGGGAGCATACATATCATATGGGTCACTAGGAGATCAAGCTAGTTTCCCGAGGAGCGCCGACAACTCCTTCGTAAAACTACTGCAGTGGTGTCATACATATACCCAAAGGGCATAAGCTGAGTGGTGCCGACTCATATCCAATCGTATCAGTCATATCATACCCTTGACTAACAAGCTCGCACTCATTAGAAGCTCTGGCTTATCAGACACGCACTCATTAGAAGCTCAGGTCTGAATTGCCTCAGGGTTTTGCTAAAGGAAGTAGTTCATGTTGAAGGTGGGGTGTTGTAGCAAGATGCATGCATTCGGATTGAGAAAGTACCCAAGAATCATTACTCACCCTATATTAAGTAACCCATGATCCCCAAGGACATTCAACACGATGAACTCATAAGACGTCCGGTGTTATTGTGTTACCGCGTCTTGGTATCGCCTTATATGTATACGGACACCCCTTCTTATGCCAACATCCATGACTTGCCATTGGGAGATCATTCAGAAATCATTAATTCTTTCCAACATATGATTACCAGTGGGCCAATGTGGGGGTGTGAAAGGTGCCAATACTAAGGTCCTACAAGATCATTGAAGGTTCCTAATATCCTACATTCACTGGGTTCTTACGGCTTAGCCGTATACAAGGCTACGGCTTAGCTGAGTGGGTCAAAATCCATCCTGATTTTCAGGCGCATTTACGGCCCAACCGTATGTTGGCCTATGGCTTAGCCGTGCTAAGCCCACGGCTAGGTTACGGGGAGGTTACGGCTTCGCCGTAGCGTATTCCACGGTGCTGCCGTCTGCAAACTGTAGAAGAAACTGGGTTCCATGAGCTCTCTGGAAAGCTCGCCGTAAGAAGACCTCGGCTTGGGTACGGGTTGGATACGGCTTAGCCGTAGTGAAATCCACGGTGTAGCCATAGGTGAGCCATAGTACAAAATCCCATTCTATTGCTCTCTAGACTTTGAGCCGTAAGTGCTCACGGCTTAGTCGTAGCTTCACCGTAAGCTTCAGAACCTGAATATAGTTCTGTAGCTCAATTTCGATTTCAGTCAGTACAGAACCTATATGTTCTGTGACTTACTAGTAGTCTCCAATTAAGGTGTTCTGTACTCCCACACCCTCTATTCCCATTTTTACCATTCCCGATTAATTCATACCCCACTGGCACCCAAGTAACAACTTGATTCACAAACACCCATTAAGAAGAGACTACAATTGGAAAAATTGGAAGAACTAACTCAACATGCAATGAATAAATTACACATGTAGTGCATATAAGCTTATGTACTTGCCTTGTTACCAGTGTTTAGCCCCTTTCTAACTCTTCTTGTTGTGTGGGTAGAGGGAAAACTCCAAATCGAAATGGGTTCTCTACAATAGAACATGCAAAGAGGAAAATGGGGTTTAAGTTCACATGCATGTCATGTGGTGGAGTCCTTATGGCCCTAATAACCCAAAGGATGAAATGAAGACAACCCTTCACCTTATACTGCTATAGATTTCAGGAAAGAGGTACCCAAGGGAGAAGGAAATCAGTCGAGGCGTTTCCTAACACATGCATGACCCCTTTCCAGTTATGGTAGCACCTCAAGAGGAACAGAAATGAAAAGCAACTAAAGAGAAGGGAAAGCTCCAGCAGTTGTATGAAAAAAAGAGAGCAAGATACGTTGAGCTCCCATTTAAACATGAATTTCTCTGAAAGTTACATGCAAGGCCATACGTTTTAAGAAATTTCAGTTTAGGCTAAATGCACCTCAATTGGACCAAGATAAGTCTGGATCAAGTCGGACCCAACACGAAAGATGATCCACGCGAAAAGTTACACGAAAGGAAATGGAAGAGGTGTCCAAGAGGTGCAAGGACAAATTACGAAAAAGGCCCTTAACTACTAAAGTGGGGCTGAACTCCGCCCAACTTCCTATCCAAGGCCCAAACCTGATAATTTTTGGATTAAATTAGCCTTAATCGAGTTCAATTAATATAGAACGAGCTTAATTAATGTGAATCAAGTTTAGTGGGATTCGGGACCTTACAATCGTCTGAGCGAAAGGTCTAGACGAATGTGCCCAGTGCATGTTATCTTAGTGGTTAGAGATTCAGATTCTAAGGATGTTGAAAAGATGGACACCTCTGAGTACTCTATTGCAAATTGGGATCCTTTGCTTTTATTGTTGCCTACTCCATCCCAAATTTATGATTTTGGAGGTTCTTGCTTCTTCGTGCCTCCATCCAAGCAACAAAACCACTCGAAAGTTTTCCATCGAGCTGAAGATGCTTCTACTTCATATCTTATTGATAAGATCACCAATGATGGGAGAATAAGGTTGACATCTACAATCTTGTGGTCTGCAATATGATGAAGAACATAGGGTACAATCTTAAGAAGCCCACAGGCCTCATAATGAGTGCAAATGGTTTTCAGGTCCCTTTAGATGTCTTCACTGCAGAAATGAAAACAATCTCAAAAAGTGACACAGAATTGAATAACCGTGGTGTTGCATAGGATACATTCCTCATAGCAACGTTTCTAAATTAAATCAAGATTTTAGAGCAAGATCTGTGGTCTTCACCGAAGGGTATGACTTTGATGACTTTCAGGAGACTACTGTCTTCCAAGATCCTGCTACTGGGTTACTTTTTAGCATCATGAGGGTGTAAGTGATGATGATGACACTACATCACAAATCACTAATTATTGGCCACTTGAACTAAATGAAAAATAAATCCATCTCAACACACTTGTTGGGAATGTCTAGCCCCTGATGTAAAAGCTAAAAAGCCTAAAAAACCAAATCCATGGAAATGGATCAGGCTTAAACCCCCAAATGAAACCCCAAAAGGTTTTGCAGAGTTAGAGGCTTCCGAAAATGTTATGGAAGAACCTCCTCCGAGCCTCTAACTGATGATCAAGTACAAGAAATAAACTTGGGAACCCTAAAAAATCCTCGTCCTACCTTTGTAAGCTCTTAAATCAAAGGAAAAAAACTTGATGTATATGTGAGTTTCTTGAGAGAGTTTATAAATTGCTTTGCATGGACCTATGCAGAGATGCTGAGTAGATCCAGAAGTTTCCGTGCACAAATTGAATATAGCAAACGATGCTAAACCCTTAAAGTAAGATCGAAGAAGGACAAAGCCAGAAATCATGGATAAAATAGAAAAGAAGTCTAGAAACTTAGAGATGTTCACGTCATCTGTGGAGAGCAACACCCTAACTTGTTGGCTAAGATAGTGATAGTCACCGAAAAGAATGGGCAGATCAGAGTCTACATCGACTTCAGAGATCTGAGCAAAGCTTGTCCTAAAGATGATCTCCCGTTACCCATACCAAAAATCATGATTAAGAATACTTTCGGAGTTGAAAGGATATCGTTCATGATGGGTTTTCAAGATACAATCAAGTCAGGATATATAAGGAGGACGAGTAGCATACATCCTTTAGAACCCCCTTTGGTGTATACTACTACACCGTCATGCCCTTTGGCCTCAAGAATGCTGGAGCCATATACCAAAGGGCGATGATGAAAATCTTCAAAGACATGCAACATAAGTTTGTCGAACGCTATGTGGATGCTTGGCAGTCAAAAGCAAATAGAAGTCAGATCATCTAAATGATCTTCACAACAGTCTTTGAGAGGTTGCTAAAATTCAACCTTCAAATGAACCTTCAAAGTGTTACTTTGGAGTTTCCTTTGGGCAATTCCTAGGATTCATGGTTCGAAAAGGTTGCCGCGAATTGGATCCAATCAAAGTCAAAGCTATATTGGAGATGCCATCTCCAACTTTCAAAAAACTTAAGGGATTGCGAGGTAGACTCACCTACATCTGCTGCTTCATCTCAAAGTTATTTGGAAAGTGCAAAGCATTCTCTAGATTGATGAAGAAAGGAGTAGACTTTGTATGGGATAAAACTTGTGAATATCTGACAAACCCACTAGTTCTTTCAGTTTTGATTTCATGTAAACATTTCATCCTTTATATTCGAGCTCTTGATCACTTTCTAAGGGCATTATTCACTCAAAAGAATGTAAGGAAGTGGCTTTTTATTATTTGTCACTATTGCTGGTTGGTGTTGAGCATAACTATCATCTAGTGGGAAAAAAATGACTTGTACTGACACTTGCAATACAGAAACTAAGTCACTACATCCTCTCCAATGTAGTATACTTGGTTTCCAACATCAACCCACCAAAGACACTTGTAGCAAAAGCTGGAGTGCTGAGCGATCATCTAGCCAAATGGTCTATTCCTCTCTTTCAGATGACATCAGATACAACCCTGCATAAGGACAATAAAAAGATAAGTTCTTGCTAATTTTCTACCAGAACATCCACTCTCGGAAGATTCTAAATTCAAAGATAATCTCCCTAATGAGCCAGTCTTCTTCATTGAACAACTATGGAAACCCACCATCGATCCAAACTTACATTGGATTATGTATTTTGATAGAGCTTTTAAAACAAATGTGCTAGGAGATCCCGTTTCATGGGTTGGAATCATTTTCTACAACCTAGAAAGATTTTATGTCCCTCACTCCTTCTCATTAATCAAGCCATGTTCAAACAATGTGGCAGAATACACAACATTGATTATGGGTCTCGCGCTAGCCTTAGAATTAGGCATCAATATGCTTGGAGTCTATGGAGATTCACAACTTATGATCAAACAAATGAATCTTGAATATGAAGTGAAGAAACCAGACTTACTTCCCTTCTTCAACAAAGTTTATGAACTCAAGGAAAGATTTATGCGAATTAAGTTTCACCACATTCCAAGACACTAAAATGTTAAAGTAGATGCACTAGTAGAATTGGCATCTTCAATGTCAATTCCTGAAAACGACAAAATGGCACTAAAAGTAGTTGAAAGGAGGTTTCTACCTCCACTCGATACCCATAAAGCGGTAGCAGATTGCTTCAATGTGATTAAGAATCATATTTCATCTTTCCAAAATTCATTCGGAGATTGGAGAGACTCTTTTATTGATTACATTCTTCATTGTGTTTTGCCAGAGAATACTAAATACAGAACTAGTATTCAAGGACGGGCTCTAAAATTTCCTCTTTGATTTGCCTTTGAAGACTCTTTATTGCAAATCATATGATGAAGCACTAAAAGAGGTTTTGCAAAAATATGTAATGAATGCTAAATCAACTTTGATTACGTTCATCAACCACCTGAATATCTACATCCTACATCTACCTCCTAGCTGTTTGAGTCTTAGGGAATGGATATAGTTGGAAAATTCAATCCGCCATCAGAATGTGGTCATCAATTTATTTTGGCCGCAATGGGTTACTTCTCCAAATGGGTAGAACAATGCCCCTTGTAGAAGTCAAAATAGCTACGGTCCTCAATTTCGTTAAGACTCATATCATCTATCATTTTGGGGTACCTAAATGTCTGCATCATGACAATGGTCCTTAGTTCAACAACAACAAGTTCTATAGATTCTGTGACAAGTGTGGAATCCAATGCTGTCCTTCCATAGCATACACCCCTGTAGCTAATAGTCTTGTTGAAACCTTTAACAAGACTATTTGCAAAATTCTAAAGAAAATGATCTCTAATAACAACGAGAGTTGGAGTACCAAACTTCTTAAATCTTTGTGTGCTTATAGAACTGCAGTTCAAGGTCCAACAAAAGTGACACCATATTCCTTAGTTTAAGGTTGTGAAGCTATGATACCCTTGGAAATTCAACTCCCTTCTCTTCGGGTGGCTGTGATTAACAAATACACTATTGAAGAGAATGCCAAGCTTAAACTTCAGAAGTTAAAAAGCCTTGATGAAAAGAGGCGTGCTGCTCGGCAAAGCATCGAGTTATATCAAGCTCTTATGGATGGGTCTTTTGACCAAAAGCTCAAATATAGTACTTACAAGAAAGAAGACTTAGTCCTTACAGTAAAGAGGCCCATGTTCTACACACACTTATCAAAAGGGAAATTTAAATGAAGCACCTTTCATCATTAACAGGTTTACTCCAATGATGCCTATGTACTCCTCACACTTGAAGGAGACAGATGCATGATACCTATCAATGGAAAACTTCTAAGGAAATACTACAGTTGAATGTCATTGGCATACCCAAACCATGTATAGTGTACATTCTCACACCTAAAATCTTTTGTTTCAAGCCTTATAACCTATGACTCTCACCCAAAATCCCTTAGATTTCTACAAAATGACTACTAGGACAAAGTCTTTTGACCCCTCTAGTCAACTTTTGTTACTTGGATTACGTCCCTACAAGACCCATTGTAACATCTTACTGTATAGACCAAGTCCTTTTGCGTGCCCTGTATGGCAAATCTCAGCTATGTGGAATAAGTCTTTTTGTAGACCCCACATAGCTAACTTTCATCTGTATAGAACAAGTTGTTTTATAGACACTATATAGCTACCCTCCGTTTTATGGAATAAGTCTTTTTGTAGACCTCATATAACCAAAACCCAAACAAAACTCAAAACAAATTTATATCCAAAAGGATCAAGTCATGGACCCTGGAAAAGCATCACACATGGGCATCGGATAAAGTCCACCTATATGACTCCTTTTCTTTGTTGATTTGTAGATCCAAAAGATTGAAAGTCACACCCCATACAAGTCTGAGAAAACAAACCAAAACAAGCCATCTAAACCAAAACATAAATCCAAACCATCCATACAAACCATAAAAATATCCATACAAAATTAAACAAAACATTCCCTACCAATGACAAAGCGGAGCGAAATGAGAAGAAAATTTCCATTGATAAATCACTTTGAGTTCAATGCGAAAAAAATGAAGTCAGTGTACATGGCCATCTAGGCTAAGCAAAATGAAAAAAAAAAAAAAGACAAGAGAGCCAAGCAAAAGCTACAGTAGGGAAAATTAATCCAAGAATTTCTCTAGTTGCCTTCTCACATTCAAAACACCTTCCAACAAGACGAGCTTTTATAGCTTGCATAAGCGGGTATGACAATATTGATGTTGTTCTCATCCAGTTTGATGTTCATTTCATTCTCCAGAGATTGAACAAAATCATCCAAAGCCATCCATTTCGCCTCCGTATGTGCAAGTAGATCATCTCTGCGTTGATTATCCTCTGAGACAAATTTCTTCAAGTCATCAATAATATCTCCCAAAGAAGAGAGTTGTTGATGCAACACGATGATCTACTGTTGTATATGTTCATGCTTAGTCAAACACACAGCTATCTCCTATGTTTTCTTGGCATGTACTACATTTACCACCCTTATCTCTTCTTTGATGCTCTCATTCTCTGTGGCTAGCTGGATTCTATGCCTCAGCATCTCATCTTGAAAAGCTTTGGCATACACTTCTGTGCCATTTTTCATTTTCTTCAAGCTTGCTGAAGGAGATAACAAAAACATCATGAAGACCACTTAAATCGATTCTAGCACCAGAAGATATCAACATATTAGCTAATGCTTTGGCACACTGGATCTTATCAGGGGTGAGATCTCCATAGAAGAGTGTAGTCAAGATGCTATGAATCGCCATCCTCAGGGCAAAGTTTACAGCAGATTGGGGCTTCGAAGCATCACTAACCAAACTGGGCTCCTCAAGGATAGAAAGATTTAACTCATGCTCTTGCAAATTTAACTAAGTATAGGAGCCTAAGTGGTCATCTCCTTCCTTCTCAACATTTGCACCTTCACCTTCATGAGCAGCCAACACTTCTTCATGAATAGAAAGCAAGTCATGAGACCTTGCAAGGACAAAGTGGCAGAAGGATCCCTATTAGTGTGCGGTGTTACTATGACTTTCAATAATGCTTTTTGGGATCCTCCACCTTCAACAGCAAGAGCTTCATCTGATATCTTTTGGACAGCTGAATCTTCGATTACTTTCATAGTTGATGACTGATCGGCCCTGAAATGAACTCTTGAAAATGTCATAGCCTTGGGTGGTGTGAAACTACCTATAACTAGTGGTAGGTCACTAGCAACTGGCATCGTAGGAGTATCATCTTCTATAAGATATGCAGCCTCATCTTTAATAACTAACTTCCTCTGAGCAGGAGGGCCAGTCTTTCCTATGATTGGCTTTGTCATGACAACCTCCTCAGTTAGGACCATCTCAATATCAATTTCCTTTTATACTATGCTAATAGGTTCAACACTTGGCTTTGGTTGAGCATCCAAAGTTGCATCGGTCCTCCACTCCTCATTGGGCCTTGGTACTTCATTAGTCCTTGGCATATCAGTAACTGATAAGTATTTAAAAATGTATATTTTCATACGCATTTTGACCCATTTTAAGGACTTATTGAGTCAAAAAAGCTTCATTCAGTGTGATCTTGTGGTCTCAAGCATTTTAAATTCATTATAGTGAATTCCTGCATAATTTATTTAAAAATCACACTTTTGCATACATTCATAAAACTTGCTAATTTTAAAGTCTATTTTTTGAAAGTCTCGTAAAATTTTATATTCACATGAAATAAATTCAATTTTCATTATCATTAGTTCATTCACATAAACTTATGAAGAATGGTGTGTATTTTCATTGTCATTTCCTAAGAGATAGGCCCACAGTCATGCATTTGTGATCTTAAGGTTAAAATTATCTTTTCTCATGAATTCACATTTATTTTGTAAGAAATTGATGATATGGGTCCCATTGTCAAAGAATTGAGGTAAGGAATTGATTTTCAAAAGAAAAGAGAAAAAAGTTGAAGAGAAAAAAGAAATTAGAAGAAAAATACAAAAGTTGGCTTCATGGTCCCACACACATATTCACATGTGTGGGGACACACTTATGGAATGTTCAAGAAAGGGGTTCCCACTCTCCCGTTGTTATAAGAATTCAAAATTAATGTAAGAAAAGAAAGCCAAGGTGGAGAGAATTCAAGGAAAGAAAAGTTAAAAAAGGAGAATTCAAGAATAGAAAGTCAATCCCATTTTTTTTTTTTTTGACAACATACATTAAAATGGTCATAACTCTCAAACCAACTGTTGGATTTGGACAATCTACCTACCGTTGGAAAGCTCGCTTTAAGTAGATATCCATAGATCCAAGATTATACCAATCGAGTCAAAACGATAAAGATATGACCTCGGGAAGTCTACTATACATTTTTAGGTAGGATTGAGATTGTCTCATCAATGGTAGGCCCTATCCTTTGGCAAGTGTAAACTAAGAAAGATGGATACACTTCAAATTTCAACAAGAGAAGGATCTTCTCTCATCTCAAACTTAGAAAACTTGCTGGCCAAGAAGAGGACTTACCCAAAGAAGGAAAGCCACATATGAGACCTTCTATGAAAAAGAGTAGAAGAAAAAAAGTATAAATAGGGAACTCATCTCCCATACTCTTTATAGAAGAATTACCCACCTCCCACCTCTAGATTTCTACATTCCACCTCTCCCTCTCTTATCTCTCCATCTTAATTCATCAGGAGGCTTAGCCCCAAAGCTATACCACTAAACTTGAAGATCAACTAGAAAGAGGAATTCTTTTCCAACCTAGTATGTATAATCTTTTGTTTTAATTTTTTTTCATAGTGTAAAGGATTCTCATACTAGTTCAATAATATTCATCTTGATATTCTTCTTATTCTTATGGTTGCCTAATTACTTGATTTGTGTTTTTCTTGTTTGGATTGATGACCTAATAAAAAAGCATATTTTAAGAAATTGTTAGGCCTAGATTAAGGAAGAATTTTGAGTGAATATACTGCCTTTGACTTCTTATTATTACTGCTTTTGACTTTAGTTGTTTACTGCCTTTGACTTCCTTCACTTTTTATTTATTTTCTTGCACTTTTCTTTTTGTTTTGTACACTTTTATTTTAAATTTCTGCACTATTTATGTTTATTGGCATTATACATCATCCTCATACATCATACCATACAAGCCTCATTCATTCATGCATTAAAACATTCTTTGCATTAGTCTAGTTCACATGTTTCATTCATCTTGTAATTTTATTTTATTTCATTTTTTTAGATTGTCATATATCATAGATTAATTTAGTAAAGTTTAATTTCAGATTTTTGTTTTTATTTTTAGAAAGATTCTCATGCATGATAGTTTAGGATAAATTCATTCTTAATTTAGAAAGTTATTTCGTTTAGTTGCAGTATTGTTTTGTAGAAAGTGTAGATTCTTAACTTAACTTTTAATTTATGAAAGCTTTCGTTTTCTTTTAATTTAGTTTATTTTGTCTCTAACTTTATTTAGTTTTAATTTTTAGAAAGTTTTCTAATTTTAGTTTTTGTTTTATTGGAAGGTCTAACTTGTGTTTTGTTTTGCATTAAATTTAATTTTATTTTTAGGGACTTTTAGATTTAGGACTTACTTTCTTTATTTGAATTGTAATTGTAATTTTTTTTTTACGAATGTATGTATTTGTTAGATTTTAATTAGGACAATTTTAGAATTTTATTTATGGCAGGTACAAGTTGAAAACTTCTTTAAACATAGCTCCCTATGGATTCGACTCCATACTTACCAAGATATTACTACATCGCAGTTTGCAGTTGGAACTCATGATCAAGTTTTTGACACCGTTTCCAGGGAGCACCATTAAAGGTAACTTTTCTAACTTTCCTTATTTACATTGTGGATGTGATTTAATTTTGGCATCTTTCTAGAAATAGGAGGACATGCATGGAATGATGAACCGCCCCCAATTAAAATAGGGAAGTGCATTGATTATTAGAAAGTTCACATCATTGTTATTTTTAGAAAGTTTCTAAAATTGGGGAAAAGTTACTATTTTCAACTTGTCATAACTTCTTTGGAAGGAAAGTATACCAAACATGATTTAATTGTTGTCTTAATCTTCTTAGTGTCCAAGAAAGCTTTTGGCCTTGTAGTGCATGATAGCTTGGTTGTTCAGCAAACTGGTCCTTCAAACGATTCCATCTGTGACTCTACCACTTCCTGGTGGCTAACTTGGCCGAGTCGGTTTTGTAGGATCAGATTGGAGAACTCAAGAAAACTTTTCAACCTTAGGGAGTTACTTAGATGTTTTTTGTATAACTTAGGTTTTTATCATTTTTCAAAAAATAAAAATAAAAATAAACAAGTGATTCCAAAAATGGATTGGTGGGAATCCACAAACATGAGGGGACTTAACAATGGCCAAACCAATAGGAATGGGATCAATGCTAACAGCCCACCGAAGTCCTACGTGCCTTGTGTGAACAAGAAAAATTTGTAAAGTTACATTAAATAGCTTGTTCGGTCGGATCTTATGAACGGGAGTGGGCCAATACTATGATCATTGTTACAATGAGGAATTTGTGGAAAAGTTTAATGAAATGATTAGGTTAGATGATCAACCAATAAAGGTCCCACGTGGTTATCCATACCCCACACAATCGTTCACTCATTCTGATATGGATGTGGGAATTCAATGGCAGGCCAAATCAAATTCAAATCAATGGCATTACCACAATGCCATGTATAACATATGTGGTCCAAATTGGGATGATCAATCACTGGACAATTAGTGAAATAGACCCAACACGGATCATATCTCTTATCCCCAAGAATTTACTTTAGACGAGTCGAATGACTACCCCTCACAAGATACATCATATTTACCCCCTTCTTCTCCTTGGTCATATGCACCTCATAATTCCCTACTGCCTGAATGATCATATGAACCACTACCACCATTGAAGAATTCTTTGGAGCATACTTTAGCCAAATTGGTTGAGTTCACACAAAACACTATACAAACCATACAAAATAATGAACAACGCATGAAAAGCCTCATGACTTCGGTTAATCAAATAGGGCTTGAAATGAGAAAACGAAATGCCACCCTTGGAATTGAAGATGATCCTACATTCAATGAATATCTTGTAGATATGGATCACGTAAACACACGGTGGATATCCAATGGTACACATGAGAACATGGATGATGGTGTGATGCATGAACCAATTGATGAATCACATGAACCCGTGTGCCCCACTTTTCCTCAGTATCGCCATTCCACTTCATCAAAGAGGAATCTATGCCCTTTTACATAAATCCTTTTTATGATTCGGATTCCTCTGATAAAGTTGGCATTACAGTTTTTCACAACTTTGATGTTCCTATAATTGAGGAAACTACAGTTGAACCTAATGAGCCTCAAAAGAAAGATTACAATTAGGAGGATGACCTCATTTTTCAGAATTCTAAATCAAATAAACTGGAATCTTTAGACTCATGTACTAACTTTTTCATGAAATTTGATGATCCAACCCTTAAAGAAATTGCCCTCGCATTTCTTGGCCCTCAATGTTATTCAAAGAAACTTATGGAATTGGAGAACAGTAGCCTTATTCAAACACCTAAGTCTGACAATTTAGAATCCTTTGAGCTCATGCCTAAACAAACTATGGAAATCAATTTAAAAAAGTTTATGGCATGGGAAGACCAAGGGCCGCCCAGTTGCTCATTACATCCTCTCCTATCTTTCAAAGATCTATTTTTAAGGGAGGAGGAAGAAATTTTCATTGTGGTCCTTCTTCATGTAGTGTACAAGAACATGCAGTCCTCATGTTCATTGAGCCCACTACTAACATGGTTTCATCCTTTTCTAGTGCTTCTTGTAAACTGTATGGAGGAAAATTTCATTTGGGATCCGGGTGGACTCATAGTTTCAAATCCAATAGTGTAAGTTTTTTCTTTTAGTTTTTTCTTTTCTTTTTAGCGTAGATATTTTCTTTTAGAGTAGCTTCTTGTCTTTTTATTCTTATTTTTCTATTTTGTATAACCTTGGACAGGGAGTAGCTCAGACACATTTTCAAGCGACTTCTTTTCTTTACCCTCCTTTACATTTATGTTTCCTCATGTTACTTCGATAGTTCTACATTGCATGCATAAACATCGAAGACAATTTTCATCTTAGGTTGCGGGGTGGGAACAAGCATGCTTGTCCAATTTGAGACAAAATTGTTTTAATTTTTGTCACTTTTTGTCACTTTTTAGGAAAATTTTCAATTTTTAGGAGCTTTATTTTTTTGTTGGGATTTATTTTTCATTTTAGAAAAGAAAGTTTTCAAAGGAATTGAAGCAATTTGAAGATATATAGAAATCTGGAATTTTCATACTTTTGGAAAGAAGTAAAAAAAGTTTGCATTTTCTAAATGAGGAAACCTAACAAAAGAATACCAAAACTTGCTCTTCACATACACATAAGTATACATTTTTCGACATTTTGGATAGGAAGCTTTATTGCTATTTTTAGAATTTTTCTAAGGAATCAAATGTGAACTTGAGATTTAGTTTATATAATATTTTTGTTTCCTGGTGCGTTGTTAGTGAATTATCCATATTAGAACCAAAATGAATTCATTCGAGTGAAATGAGAACTGCCACCAAATGTTTACTTTCGATTTGATAAAAAAAAGGAGAAGAGAGAGTATATAATGAATAGTTTATAACTAGTTTGGTTTCATAGCTTTTTAACTCGAGCTAGTAAGCTCAGAATGGTATTTTTATATTTAGTGCCCTAAAGCCATCTAGTTTAGGAGTCATTGGCCTAACGCTCATTATATGAGTTAATTAGAAAGTTTAAGGGACCTAAACATTGTACAGCAACAAAACAATGAAAAGAAAATATGATGAATTATTGCCCAACGAGAGTCCGTAGAAATTTTCAATGGATGTGTGTGGAAATGCATAAGGACTAAGTTTGCTTCTTAGATCCCAACCTTTATTATATCATATGAACTTGGAAATTTCTACATTGGAAAAAGTGAATAAGGAGTGTCTATAAGAGTTTACAAGGAAGTATGTGCGGGGAAGGACAATGACCAGATTTGCTCTCTGGATTCTAACTTTTCTTATATCATATGAATTTGGAAACCCTTGCATGGGAAAAAGACAGTAAGAGAAAAAGAGACCAATCGAAGTAAACATTAAAGTGGCAACCATCTTAATAACTTTGAGAGGAAATTTCTTTTTGCTAAATTTCAGGGGATCAGACAATTTGAAGAAAAATTTTGCTTTTGAAGCATTATTGTGGAATATTTGAAATTTGTTTTTGATGTATACAATTTTTTACTTGCATGCAAGTTGGTTTGAATTTGAGAAAGTTTTTGAGAATAGAATTGTGGACCGGACTTTGAAAAGTTTGAAAGTATAATTATTTCAGATTTTGAAAATATTTGATATGAGTGAATTTTCCTTTGGAAAATTTCTTTTCACCTTTATATTTGCCTATTTGTTTCTTTTAAAAAAAATAATTTATGAGTATATTTACTGCAAACCCTCACAAGGCACAACTCGTCCACTAGGGTGAACCTAGGGGTTTAAGGGCTTGCTGCATACGCTAAATGCAGTCGAGAGTGCCAGCAAAAGTGGCATTGCATTCATAATTATTTATTTATTTTTGCATTGTATTAGTTTTAGGTTAGATTAGGTTATGATGGAAGCATCATATTTCTTGCAATTTCTGTTAAGGACCAGCAAAATGCTAGTTGGGGGGTGTGATGAATCTTTAAACATGCATATTTTCATATACATTTTAACTAATTTAAAGACTTATTGAGTCAAAAGAGCCTCATTTAGTGTGATCTAGTGGTTTCAAGAATTTTAAATTCATTGTAGTGCATTCCTGCATAATTTGTTTAAAAATCACACCTTTTGCATACATTCATAAAACCTGCCAATTTTGAAGTCTATTTTCCGAAAGTTTTGTGAAAATTTATATCTTCATGAAATAAATTCAATTTTCATTATCATTAGTTCATTCACATAAAATTATGAAGAATTTATGCATTTTCATTGCCATTTCATAAGAGATGGCCCCACAGTTATGCATTTATGATCTTACGGTTAAAATTACCTTTTCACATAAATTCACATTTATTTTGTAGGAAATTGATGATATGGGTCCCATTGCCATAGAATTGAGGCAAAGAATTGATTTTCAAAAGAAAAGAGAGAAAAATTGAAGAGAAAAAAGAAATTAGAAGAAAAATACAAAAGTTGGGTTCATGGTCCCGCACACATATTCACATGTGTGGGGACACACTTGTGGAATGTTCAAAAAAGGGGTTCCCACTCTCATATTATTGTAAGAATTCAAAATTAATATAAGAAAAAGAAAGCTAAGATGGAGAGAATTCAAGGAAAGAAAAGTCAAAGAAGGAGAATTCAAAAATATAAAGTTATTCCTATTTTTCTTTGGACAGCATACATTAAAATGGTCATGACTCTCAAACCGAGTGTTGGATATGGACAGTCTACTACATTTAGAAAGCTCTTTTTAAGTAGATATTCATAGGATCCAAGATTGCACCAATCAAAGTTAAAATGACAAAGATATGACCTTGGGAAGTTCAACGAAGATAGGATCCATGTTTGACTTCCTGTAATTACCGCCTTTAACTTTAGTTGTTTACTGCGTTTGACTTCTTGCACTTTTTATTTATTTTCTTGCACTTTTCCTTTTATTTCCTACTCATTTATTTTAAATTTTTACACTATTTATGTTTATTGTATCACACATCATTCTCATGCATCATATCATACACGCCTCATTCATTCATGCATTAAAACATTCTTTGCATTAGTCTAGTTCACATGTTTCATTCATCTTGTAATTTTATTTTATTTTATTTTTTAGATTGTCATACATCATAGATTAATTTAGGAAAGTTTAATTTCAGATTGTTGTTTTTATTTTTAGAAAGATTCTTATGCATGATAGTTTAGGATAAATTCATTCTAAATTTCGAAAGTTGTTTCATTTAGTTGCAGTGTATTGTTTTGTAGAAATTGTATTTTCTTAACTTAAATTTTAATTTATGAAATTTTTGTTTTCTTTTAATTTAGTTTAATTTGTTTCTAACTTTGTTTAGTTTTAATTTTTAGTAAGTTTTCTAATTTTAGTTTTTGTTTTATTGGAAGGTCTAATGTGTGTTTTGTTTTGCAGTAAATTTAATTTTATTTTTAGGAAATTTTAGATTTAAGATTTGTTTTTTATTTGAATTGTGATTGTAATTATTTTTTTTAGAATGCCTGTATTTGTTAGATTTTAATTAGGGTAGTTTTAGAATTTTATTTATGGTAGGTACAGGTTGAAAACTTCTTTAAACATTGCTCTCTATGGATTTGATCCTGTACTTACCGGGATATTACTACATTGCAGTTTTGCACTGGGAACTCACGATCAGCAGCCATAGAAGGTTCATTGGCTTGAGATCCTAAGTCTAAATCCAAGCTTTCTAGGGAAATCAAACTTGGTGTAAATGCGGGCTTAATGCTAATGGGCAGTACAATGGGTGCCAATGATAACTCTGGGTCATTGTTGACACTCTTAGTTGGTGAGTCTAAGGAAAAGAAATCTTCCATGAGCCTTCATAAATCACTCTTCACAGTACTAGTCATAGATGCCTTGAAGTATCCGCTATGGATAGAAAATGTTGTCTAACTCAATCGGTCACCCAAAGCGCCTTCTCACTAAAGTGGGAGGCACAACAGGAGCACTCTCCTCCACTCAAGTATTGATAAGTCCTCAAAAATGTATATTTTCATATACATTTTGGACCATTTTAAGGACTTATTGATTTGAAAGAGCTTCATTTAGTGTATATAATGGTTTCATGCATTTTAAACTCATTTTAGTATTTTTCTTCATAAATTGATTAAAAATCACATTTTTTGCATGAAATGTGAAACTGCCAATTTTGGAGTTCTATTTTTGAGAAGTCTTGTAAAAATTATTTTTCTCACAAAATAAATTAAAATTTCATCTTCATTAGTTCATTTACATAAAATCATGAAAAAATGGTGTGCATTTTCATTGTCATTTCATGAGAGATGGGTCCACTATCACACATTTGTGATCTTTAATTTTAAATTATTATTTTAAATGATGAATCACTTTTTCTTGTAGGAAATAGATGACATGGGTCCCATTTTTAAGAATTGAGGTAGGCTAATTATTTTCAAACGAAAGGAGAGAAAAATTGAAGGGAGGAAAGAAATTAGAGAAAAAAGATGCACAATTGGCTTTATGGTCCCACACACATCCATGTGTGAGGACACACTTGTGGGACGTCCAAGATGGGGTCCATTTATTTGCTACACATTTCAAGATATTTTCAAGAAAATATGAAGAAAATATCATTAAAGATGGAGAAGGAAAGCCACCTGTAAGAGTTCTTCTTTGAAAAGGAGTAGAAATTGAAAAAGAAAAAAAAATTGGCAAGTGTACAAAGAGAAGATCCCACGGCCAACATGATTTTGATTTAGATTTTATTGCAAAAAAATATCAAGAAGAATTATCTAAGAATATCTCTTTGATTTTAGAGCCAACAAGGAGAATCTTCTATGAAGGGAAAGTTGACAACACAAAAGACAAAGGATGAAGTTCTACACCTCATGTGGGCCATGTTTGATTCCAAGTGAGGATTTTTTCTCTAAAGATATCTCTCAAAGAATCTCAATGCAAGGTGGCAATTACAAGAATAGAAAGAAGTATCAAAGAAGGATTCCAAGGAAAAGAAAGAAAAGAAAAGAAAAACTCAAAGTGGAGTTCATGCCCAAGCCTTGTCATACATCCAATTCTTTGTTCCAATTTCAATCATTTTTAAGATTTTATCATATGAAGTGAGAAAGGAAATTTTGGAGTTTGAAAAACTATAAATAGGGCTCTCCTTTAGTGATTCAAGGGATGGAAGAATTACCCACCTCCCACCTCTAGGTTTTCTACACTCATCACTTCCTCTCTTGTCTCTTCATCTCAAGTCATCAAGGAGGTTTAGCCTTAAAGCCATACCACCAACCTTGAAGATTCAACTAGAAGGATGAATTTTTTTCCATCCTAGTATATGAATTCTTTTTGTTTAAAATTTTTTAACATGTGTAAAAGATTTGCCATGCTAGTTTAATAATATTCATCTTATTATTCTTCTCGTTCTCATGGTTGCTTTTATTGCTTTATTTGTATTTTCCTGTTTGGATTGACAATCCAAATCTAAGATAGCATACTTTAAGTAATTTTTAGGCCTAGATTGAGGGAGAATTTTGAGAGAATATACATACCACCTTTGATTTTAGTTTTTACCACCTTTAATTTCTGTTTTACCACCTTTAAATTTCTGTTGTTACCACCTTTGATTTCAAATCTACCACCTTTGAATTTCTTCACACTACATTTATTTCCCTGCACTTTTATTTCAATTTTCAGCACACTTTATGCTTATGTTCTTGCACAGTTTTTAGGGACGTTTTACTGCTGGAAATTGCATTAGGTTTCATGCATATTTAATTTTTAAAATCATATGTGTTTTAAAATCATGAAAAATAGTCCATAAATCTAGACAATTCTGAATCTAAATCTGAATTTATGCAATCCATTGTGTATATGATCTTTTTCACAGTTCTATTTGTTGCCAGAAGTAAAACAGAATTTGAAAATTAGGTTTAAGGATAACCTAATAGCAATTCAGATTTTGTGCAGAAAATAGTCTTAAAAAGGTTCATGTTCGACGACTGTTCACAAAACAAAATTGCACATGTTCATATCAGTTGAATGCTTGATGATTATAATAGTTTTAAACCTGAAATCAGAACTGAAATATCATTGAAAGCAGTCCAAAATCAGTCCTGAAACATTGATGGAAACTAACCCTTATTTAAGTAATTGTGTGATGTTTTTGTGAATTGTTTAAACTACTTTTAAGAACTGAATTTCTGTGCTTAAAAAGATTGAAGTTTCAGATTTGGAACTGGTATGAATCAGTGATTTAGGACAGATTCTTGATGTGCTAACACATGTTCATCTAGTTCATGCATCATACCATCACATGTGCCACTTCACCATACTAGAAATAGAATAATGTTCATGCATTAGGTCACTTGTTTTTTAGAAAGTTGAATTTTCATGATGCTTGCATCTTGTTCACCTTAGGAAATTTCGAATTCAGATTTGCATTCAAAAAAACAAATTTTTTTTAAGTTTATCATGTTTGAATTGATGCATTTTTAAATTAGGAAGTTGCATTGTTTGGTTCATATTTAGAAGTTGCTTAACTTAGGATAGTTTCCAATTGTTATTCTTAGATCCACTAACTTTCTAATTTAAACCATTTTGAATTTGATTTGGATTTGTAATTCTTTTGTTTTAGAAAGTGCTTCATTTAGGTTTTTAACTAACTTAGTAAAGTTTTTTTTCACTTTTGTTTAATTAGTTTCTAACATTGTTTAGTTTTTATTTTAGTAAGTTTCTAATGTTAGTTTTATTTTATTAGAAGTTCTAATGCGTGTTTTTTTATAGCAACTTTAGTTTTTTTTGAATTAGGATTTCTAATTTAGGAATTTTTTTTATTTTTTAGATTGTAATTGTTTAATTCTTAAGAATGAACGTATTTGTTAGATTTTAAATTAGGTAAGTTTCAGAATTTTATTTAGGCAGGTGATAAGTTGCAAACATCTTAAAAACATTGCTTCCTGTAGATCGACCTAGTCTCACTAGTTTATTACTACATCGTAACTCTACATTTGGGTTGATGAACAAGTTTTTTGCACCGTTGCCGGGGAGCACCATTTACGATAACTTTTCTAACTTTCCTTATTTAAATTGCTTTGTGGGTGTGATTTAATTTTGGCATCTTTCTAGAAATAGGAGGACATGTATGGAATAATGAGCTGCCCTAAATTGGTATACGAAAGTGTATGGATTGTTAGAAAGTTTACATCACTATTATTATTAAAAACTTTCTAAAATTGGAAAAAGTTACTGTTTTTCAACTTGTCATAACTCTTTTTGGAAGAAAGTAAACCAAAAGTGATCTAATCATTGTCCTTAATCCTCCCAGTGCCCAAGAAAGCCTTTGCCCTTGTAGCTCGTGACAGCTAGTCTGTTCAGGAAATTGGTCCTTCAAACGAGTCCATCTATGATTCTACCACTTCTTGGTGGCTAACATGGCCGAGTTAGTTTTGTAGGATTGGATTGAAGTACTAAGGAAACTTTTCAAACTTAGAGAGTTACTTGGTTGCTTGTATAATCTAGGTTTTACTCATTTTCTTAAAAAAATAAATCTCAACATTCCAAAAAGAAAGGACAAGCCCTCTCAGCCAATTTTGCAAAGAGGTTCAGCGTATAAAGTAGAAAGGAAAGAATCTCCTAGACCCTCAAGTCCTTCGAGATTGTCTCAAATGGTGAGTGGGTCCCATAACAATGATGCCTAACTCAATAATGGGAATAATAATGGGGACCGCAATAGCGTTGAGGTTAATCAGCCACCGAGGACTTTACGTGATTACTTGAACCCCGCATGTCAAACCACACACTCATGTATAGTGATGCCCACAATTACAGGTCAATTTAAAATCAAATCTGGCATGATTCAACTTCTACCTAAATTTTAAGGGCTTGACTCTAAAAGTGCATACTTGCACATAAAAGAATTTGATGAAATATGTGTAACACTTTAGTTACAAAATATAGTGCCAAATGTAATCAAATTTAGATTATTCCCCTTTTTTCTTAAAGATAAAGCAAATGCTTGGCTCCACTCTCTTAGACCAAGTTCAATCAATACCTGGAAGGGCCTAGAGATTGAATTTTTGAAAAAATTCTTCCCACATCATAAGACCAACACTTTAAAAAGGGAGATTATGATGTTTAGACAAAATCTCAAGGAACCATATTATAAGTGTTGGGAAAGATTAAATGAATTGATCCTTGCATGTCCTCACTACGGATACGAAACATATTGTCTTATTGAAATTTTTATTGAGGGTTTAACTCTTGATACCGATCAATTTATTGAGATGATGTGGAATGGTCAATTTAATCAAAAGTAAATTGATGAAGTGTGGGAATTTTTTGAACAAATGGCCGAAACGCACAAAAATAGGCCTCGTCTAATGGGGGTAGATCAATCCAGGTCATTGAATCAGTCTAAAGGAGGAGGAGTATATCACTTGAACAATCAAACTAAAATATAAGTTAAGCTTGCAGCACTTACAAGAAAAGTTGAAACCCTAAAAGTTGGAAAGAATAAGGATGCAATTATGATTGTGGTATTTGTGCTTCCGAAAATCACACGTCAGTAGACTATCCAATGGACATGCATTACAAGAAGCAATCCAAGAACAAGCAAACACTTTGAGCTCTTACCAAAAGGGTTCAATATAAATACCATGCGGAACACGTATAATCCTTCGTGGTGGAATCACCCAAATTTCAGCTGGAGGAATGGACTAAATGCTACACCTGAGTATAATCCCCAAAGATTATCAGATTCTAGTGTATACGTGCCCCCCATAGCATCATACATCTTATGCACCACAAGCTCAGAATAGGTCATTGGAAGAGTTGCTCAATATGTTAGTACAATCTCAATAACAACTTATGTAAAGCTTGCATAATAATCAACAGATTATTCAAAATAACTAGTAGGCTATTCAAGATAATCGACAAGTTATCCAAAGGTTAGAAACCTCTGTCAAACAAATCAAAGATAACTTTCAAGGACAAGAGAAAGGAACATTTTCAGCTCAACCTCTCTAAAATCCAAACGGCCAATTTGAAGTGAACGACAAAACTAACCCAAACTATCAGGAGCATGTTCAGGCTGTCACTCTATGGAGTGGCAAAAAGCTTCAGGAGAATCCAAAAAAAGATAAACAACATGTCTCCTTGGATTTGAATGAAAAAATTGAAAAGGATAGTGCTAATACAAAGACTGTTGTTGAAAATGAGAAAGGTCCTGGCCCCACAGTTATCAAGTACCTAAGAAGGAAAAAAATCAAAAGAGGAACAAAAAAGAAATGAATGAGATCAAATTACAATGTTGGAATAAGTTTTCAATTACCAAATATTCAAGTCAAAAGTTAGACTCAAGAGTTGGATCTATCGTAATTCCCTTGGCAGTACTGGGAATCTCTCCCTCTTCCATTAAGACTTCGGCAATTGGTCCCTCAGAAATTTTAGGAGGAATCTTTTACTGTTCGGTTTGAGGGACATCACCTCTTTCAAATGTAGTAGCAACATCAATCTGAACTCCGCCACTACTCATTTGCTCTAAACTGGCTCCATGGGTACATCACTGTCGGTTGCTTTGTCAACAGTAGTAGTAGCACCCACATCATCGCCAGATCTCTCCACAACAATGAACTCTGCTGACATATCCTCTGCGGCTCTTCTCTTGGACTTAGCCATCATTGCCTACTCGAACATGTCTTTTTCAAATTGAACTTGACATTTAAATCATTATTGGTTTGTTCTTCGGTAGCGGGAGGAAGTATCAAAGCCACTCCTTCTCTCATCACCTTCATTAAAGGCATATTCTTCAACAATCTCAGCCACCTTTGCTCAACTGCTTCGATGGTCATGGTTTTGGCTGATGAAGTTGCAAGACAAAATATAGACATCAAAACAACAAAGAAATAAAATCAAATGATAATGTCATTCAACGAAATAAATAAATGTTACTAGATTTTAGCCTTTGGGAATGACGAGTTTGTTGGGAATTTATACTAAAAGCATACTTTTATGTATTTATTTTTGACTAATTTACTTATTAATAAAGTTTGTCTTTTTCATCTTAGTAAGAATTTAGATGAGCAAATGGTTACATTGTTATTTTTTATGCATGTGTGTGTCTTTTATTTTATAAAGTAAACAAATTGGTGTGTAAAGTTCAACTTACACACGGAAGACTTATTTATCAATTTTTGTTCACAACCAGATGAAGTTGGACACGCCATTGGTACGACTGTAGCATGATGTTTTAATAAAGATTGTGGGAAACGGTTTAGTCTCGACTTGTTGTGCTAGTATGTTGTGTGTGTATTGAACATGACCGCTTTTTGTTTTATTATTTTTATATTAACTATATAAGACAATTAATATACAAATGGTTATTATGAGTTATTGTACTTTTAATCCCGATAAAAATAATGAACACATACATTTATTATTTGGCATTTTGATTTACAAAGGAGTGAGACCTTTTATAGTTAATAGAATCAGGAAATTGGATGACTACACTACGTTTATGGTGGAAATTAGTTTATTGATAGAATCCACGTCTTGCAATAGGAATTGATGATATCCCCTTGATGAAGCTTATAAGTTTTGATATGTCAAACCCTACAAGTGGACTTTGTATCCGATATATCAAATAAGTTAAGTGTGAAGTCTCGAGGAATTAAAAAGATATTAATTTTATATAGATATCAATAACTATTTAATTGATGCATATCTGAAATCTTAACGTGGGGAGATTAATAAGCATTTAATAGCAAGAAGCTCGAAATATTATTTTGAGGATAAGGATAGGAGTACAATTATAATTCTCTAGTGGACTAAATTATAATTTCTGGAACTAGCATTCTAATTTGGGTCGAATTACGGTTTCTTATTTCCATAAGAAGAATATTCCTTATTTCCTTCTTAAGGTCCCTATTGTAGTATATAAACATGCACTATTGCTCTCTAAGAAACATAACATGAGAAATCTCATTTTTTAGAGTAGAGAGAATTTGCAAAAGAGACCCACACCCTGTTGTAAGTTCGAGTATATAAGAATACAGTAGAGGGTCTTGAGATTTTCGAGTTACTATGAGATCGAGGTCAAATTAGAAAGATCTCGCATATATGATTTTTTAATCATCATTATTTAAAGTTATTTCTGCAATAATCGATACGTAATATCAAGGGATCCTGGCGACTTCATCATTGTTTTGTAGGATATATGATTGATTATGTATTGACTTTAAAGTCTTCCTCCTCATCGGGTGAGTTAATTATGGAATCTCCAGTACATGCTCGCATATGGATGACTAAGGGTAATTATTAGTATAGGTCAATTTTTCATCTGATGGGATCGAATACAGAATAAGGGACCTTGAATTAAACGATGGTAAGCACTTAGTTATAAATAATAGTATGCTCTCTATCTAAGTCACTATTATTATTTATAGGACCAAACTCAAAGTAGTTGTTTGGTTTTAATTAATATGGTTTGTTGCCTTGATAGTAAAACTAAAAGGTTATATCTTATTTAAAAAAATAAGTATGGCTGAAGTACTCACATCGAGGTATACTATGCATTGGTTTTCTAGATTGTTGTAGGATTCTTTTATTAATTGGCAAAGGGATCCATTTTCCTTTTATTTTAATCTAGAGTTTACTTGCCCACATAAATTGTTAATTATGTAATTCTCAGGATTTAAGATGGGTTCTTTCAATCCACTTGCTATTATTCTTAAAGAACATAAACTCACTGAACCTAATTGTTGGAAATTTATAATAAAAGCATACTTTTATGTATTTTTCTTTAAATAATTTATTTTTTAGTAAAGTTTGTCTTCTCATCTCAAGGAGAATGTCTATGGGCAAATGGTTGTATTGTTATTTATTATGCATGTACGTGTAAATTCTAGAAAGTAGACAAGTTGGTGTATAGAGTTCAGCATACACATGAAAGACTTATTTTTAGTTCTTATAGAATATAAGTTATTGTTCACAATCTAGATGGAGTTGGATACACCATCGGTACGATTGTAGCATCATCTTTCAGCAAACTTATATTGGATGCGGGAATGGTATAATTTTGACTCATTTTGCTAGTACACTTTGTGTGTATTGAACAGGAAGGCTTTTGGATTTATTGTCTTTATACTGACTATATAAGACGATTAACACCCAAATGGTTATAATGAGTGCTTGTACTTTTAATCCTGGAAAAAATAATAGACACATACATTTAGTGTTTGGATTTACAAAAGAGTGAGATCTTTTATAGGACAATAATCTCAGTAAATTGGATTACTACGCTACATGTATAATGCATATTAGTTTATTGACGAAATCCATGTCTCAAAATAGGGATTGATGAAATCCCCTTGATGAAGCTTATAAGTTTTGATTATGTCAAACCTTGTAAGTGGATTTTGTGTCCGACATATCAAATAAGTTAAGTGTAAGGTCTCAAAGAATTATAAAAATATCAATTAAATATAGGTGTTAGTAATTATTTAATAGATGTATATCTAAAATCTTAATGTGGGGAGATTAATAAGAATTTAATAACAAGAAACTCAAAATATTATTTTGAGAATAAGGACAGGACTACAATTATAATTCTTTAGTGGATTAATTATAATTTATGAAACTAGGATTCTAATTTGGGTCAAATTAGGGTTTCCTATTTTCATAAGAAGCCTATTCCTTATTTCCTTTTTAAGGTCCCTATTATAGTCTATAAATATATGCTATTACTCTTTAAGAAAAGTACACAAGAGAAATCTTGTTTTTTAAAAGCAAAGAGAATTCGCAGAAAAGGCCTACACCCTGGTGTGTATTCGAGAATAAAGGAATACAGTAGAAGGTCTTGAGATTTTCGGATTGTTGTAAGACTAAGGTCAAATTAGAAAGATCTCGCAAATATGGTTTTTGAATCATCATTGTCCAAAATTATTTCTGCAATAGTCTGTGGGCAATATCTGGGGATCCTGGCAGCTACCTCCCAACACTAATTACATTGACTGGAAAAGAAACTCGGATATTGTGCTAACTACTAAAGAATACAAATATGTGGTCACTGAGGTGTGCCCAGAGAAACCTGTGGATGGTTGTACCGATGAGGTAGTCGTCCAGGCATACAAAAAATGGATCAAGTCTAATGAGATGAAGTGATATTGCATGTTGGCATCTATGTCAAAATTTTGCAACATCTGCATCAGTTTTCTCCTATTGCCTATGATATCATGTATAGTCTCAAGGAGATGTTTGGTGATTAGGATCGGGTGGCTAGGTAAGTTGTTATGAAAGAATTATTTAATACTAAGATGGTTGAATGTACCTCTATGAGGGATCATGTTCTGAAAATGATGGAACATCTCAATGAACTAGAGTTCCTTGGAACTAAAATTGATGGGGTGACCCAAATTGATGTATTCTCCAATCTTTTGCTGATTTCTTTAATAATTTTCACCTAAATTACAACATGAACAAGCTCAATTTTTCTCTAGCAAAATTATTCAAGGAACTTTGAGCTACTGAGGGTCTTCTAAAAAAGCCACCTAGTGTTCTTGTCATTGAAAAAGGTTTTATTTCTAAACTGAAAGGCAAGAAGAAACAGAAAAAGGATCAGAATTGTAATGCAGTTCCTCAATGGGGCAATGGTCCTCAGGGAGGAGTTAAAAAGCCTAAGGGCAAGTGTTTTCATTTTAAGCAAGCATGGCGCTGAAAAAAGCAATGCCCAACTTATCTCAACAAGGTGAACAATAAAAGCAAATTTCATTCACTAGTTGTTGAATCATGTTTGGCGGCTATATCTACCGGTACTTAGTGTGTAGACACGAGAGCCACTAACAATGTTTGTAAGTCTTTGCAGACATTCCGAGAAATTAGGCAGCTAAGTGATGGAGAGATTTATTTGCTTATGGGCGATGCTATGAAAGTGGCAGTAGTTATGGTAGGAGATGTTTGTCTAAGTTTTAGTAGAGATAGAGCTTTAATTTTAAAAGATTGTCTTTATGTTCCCTCCATTAAGAGGAATTTAATTTCTGTTTTCAAGTTGGTTAAAGACGGATGTTCCGTTTAATTTAATAAATTTGTGGTTATTAAGTAAAATAAGCATTTTATCTGTTCTAGTTCATTGGTGGATGATCTTTACATTGTTAATCCTATATCTCCTAAATTGCCACTGATTGAATCAAATAACACAATTACCTTACCATGTAAGAGAAAAAAACCTTTACAATTGAACCAAACATATATTTGGCATTTATGCTAGGGTCATACTAATCTAAGCCGGATTTCAAGAGTAGTTGCAAATGGAACATTAAATTAATTGGAAATGGAGGCACTTCTAGTCTACGAATCTTGTTTAGAGGGGAAAATCAGCAAGCGCCCTTTTTTGTTAAAAGGCTATAGGGCTAAAGAACCATTGGAATTAGTTCACTTTGACTTGTGTGGACCCATGAATATCCAAGTAAGAGGTGTCTTTGTATTTCATCATTGCTATTAATGACTACTCAATGTATGGGTCCATTTATTTAATGCACCGTAAGTTTGAATGCTTTGAGAAATTCAAGGAGTATAGGGCAGAAACGGAGATGCATTTAAGTAAAAGCATCAGGACACTACAATTTGATTGTGGTGGCGAATACTTCTTTGGAGAATTTAGGGAATACTTAGCACAAGAGGGGATTACATCCCAGTTATCTGCACCATGTTCACCTTAACAAAATGGTATAGTAGAAATAAGGCATAAGACTTTTATGGATATGGTTAGGTCAATGATGAGTTACTCGGATTTGCCTAATTCATTCTGAGGGCATGCTTTAGAAACAGCAGCATACACTCTAAACTTAGTTCCATCTAAGTCAATACCCCACCTATAGAACTATGGATTAGGCGCAAACCCAGTTTAAAGTATGTTCGGATTTGGGGTAGTCCAGTACACATGGTAAAAGGGAATACAGATAAGTTAGAACCAAGAAAAAAAGTTTGTATTTTCGTTGGATATCCCAGAGGAACAAAAGGTGGTTTATTTTATAATCCTAAACATCGGAAGGTCATTGTTAGCACCAATGCCGGATTCTTAAAAGGGAACTACGTAATGAACCACAAACCTAAAAGTAAAATTATTCTAGAGGAATTGAGAGGCCACAGACCTACCCAAGCTTTTCCATTACCAGTAACATAGGAAGAGACACCACATGATGGAGAATTCGGCCTTTCATTACCTCGTCATAGTGAGAGGATTGCCGAGTCTCAAGCTAATGATACTCCAGGTGATCCCACCAACATGCTTGGAGATAAGCCAGATCAGCATGTCAATGATGGTACACCAGGATTAGTGTTAGCATAGCGTGACACTACTCATACACGACACAGGATATACCTCATTATAGTGGAAGGGTTGTTCATCAACCCGAGCAGTATATGTTCTTGAGAGAGTCATTCGACAAAGTCCCTGATAATCTAGATACCGAACCCTGTAACAATAATAAAGCACTCCAAGACAAAGATGTATAACTATGGCAAAAAGCTATGAAATCAAAAATGAAGTCTTTGTACACTAATCAAGTCTGGGATCTTGTATAATCACTAGAGGGGATAAAATCCATCAGTTGTAAGTAGGAGGTCAACAAGAAGAAAGGAGGAGTGGATGGAAAGGTTGAAACCTTCAAAGCTAGACTTCTTGCGAAAAGGTTTACTCAGAAAGAAGGAATTAATTATGAGGAGACCTTCTTGCCAGTAGCCATGCTGAAATCCATCCGAATTCTTTTATTCATTGTGGCTCATTTCAATTACAAAATTTGGCAAATAAATGTCAAAACAATTTTTCTTGATGGAAGTCTTGATGAGTGTATCTATATGGTGCAACCAGATGGATTCATAATTGAAGGCTATGAGCACATATTATGCAAGCTTAAGAGGTCCTTTTATGGACTTAATGTAACACTCCGATCCCCTTTGAGCCGGATTAGTGACTCATTAGCGTGTTTTTCTGTTGTTTTATTCTTTTGGACTTGGTTTTGGGCCTTGGATAGGTAGTTGAGTAACCTTTGACCTGAGATAGGTAGTTCTAAGCCCTTTTTTGTAATTTTGCTTCTGCTTTGCTTGCATCATCTTTGCATCATCTTGGTGTCAGCACGTGTATTTTATTGAGCTCGTCAATTGCTGTAACTGTGTCAGACCCATTTGGAGTCAATTGGAGGAGTTGGACCCCCGTGTGACTTGATTTGTAAATAACCAAATTCTCTTGGATCTTGTTTTAAACCTTAGAAACTATATATATGATTCAGCTCCAGATGTCTCCCATCCCTGCCCATTTGTCTCCAACGTTGGATGCAAGCTTCATGTTCTCTCTCTCTCTTCTCTTCACTTCTCTTGCTCGATTGAGGATTTGGATTCCCATTTTGATTGGGTTCTTTCCCTTTTTCTCTGTCTTTGCTTTGGGTAAGTGGGTTTGATTTTCTTTTTCCAATTGGATTCCTTCTCCAAGCTCTAGGTGTTTTCCTTCATCTCATGCATGGTTTATTTCTTTGATTTGTCTTGATTTTAGTTGATTTGGAGCTTGATTCAGTGGATTGTCAGAGTTTGAGGCAAGTATAAGTACAGGCTTTGATAACACATATGGGTGTTTTGTTTGATTGCTTTGATTCCTTCTTATTCTCTGTATACAAATGTTTTACAGCCAATTTTTGTGAATTTGGAACCTCTGTAACTCATTTTGTTCAGCTTCTGTACCAAATTTCAGTTTCTGTACTCAGCCCGAATTCGTTTTCTGTATTGTACGGCTAAGCCGTAACTTTCTACGGCTCACAATCCAGAGACTTGAAATTTCACTTTTGTTCTACGGCTAGGCTACGGCTGAGCCGTAACTTGTCCTACGGCTGAGCCGTAAGCTAGCCGTGACCCAACCGTAACCCAGCCGTGAATTAAATCTCTGATCAGTCGAAACTTTCCCAATACAGCACTCCTACGGTGTGGCTACGGCTAAGCCGTGAAGTGCTACGGCTAAGCCGTGGATTGGTCTACGGCTAAGCTGTATACTGACTGTAGCTCAGCCGAAAAAGGTATCAGATCAGAGGTGGATGATGACCAGTTTAGCTGTGTTTTGAATGGAACCAAGGTGAAGCCGTAGTGCATATTACGACGAGCGCGTAAGATGTCTTCGGCTCAACCATAGGTCCCTCATGGCTAAACCGTTAGGCATGGCAATTCTGAAAAATAACTTAGGATAATGGTGAGACTTGTAGGGCTCAAATACAGGTTAACCACCCATGTAAACAGGCCCAATGGATTCTTTGGATCGCATGAAGAGTCTGGTAGGCTGTGACTTATTCATGTGAGCGTTGATTCACTGTTAAGCACCTCCCCATGGGTGTTGGTTTAAGGGACTTCGGTGCACGTGAGGATTTCATTGCAACACTTTGATGGCAACGGTGCATTGAATAACTTAAAACTACATCAACATGCACGGTTAGTGACAGTGAACAACTAGATTAGTATTGGCTTGTAATGACCCTTGACTCCGTATTAATCTGAGATGCATTGCATATTGTTTACGGTTTTGCCCTCTGTTCTGCCAATCTATGTCTATGCATTCCGCAGTCATTTTGATTTCGTCCTGTATGTCTGTTTATTCTTCGATCTGCACTACGCTTTGATCTATGCTGTGCTTTGACTTAATCTATGTTCTGATCTGTATTTTGGCTATGCTTTGGATATTTCTGGCTTTGTATATTTTGGGTATTCCCTGGTGGCTCTGCCCAGAGATTAACACGTGAGGATAAGATCCGGTCTTTGCCATCGGTGAGTCCAAAGCGGATAATCTCCCTTCTTTTAGACTTGATTTGATTGGTATTAGTCTGGCTCTACTCAGCCTCAGCCCCAGGATGCCCGACGGGGTTACCTCTGGCTTAGATCTCTGTATCTCTGTATCACTGCAGTGTCGCTTTGTCCTGGAACCCCGGAACCCAGGAAACCGAGACCCACTTGTACCATTGGCCCGGTCAGTGGTGTTCTCATCTGCTCTGCTTTGCTCTCTATTGGAGAGAATATGGTTAACGTAGTAGCCACTTAGTTCAGTCTTTCTATGTTCTGATTCACTTATCATGCTTTAATTCTATGCACGATTTGCTTAGCATACTAAGATGAAACTCTGTATTTAATCTTCTGTCATTATTTTATTCACTTTGATACTATGAGTGTTTCATCCTTGTTACTTGTATTTGCTGGATCGTTGTATTCATTTGTGTTGTCTGTGGTGTTGCAGGCACAGATCCCTTGCCCGACTCCCCGGCGGTCGAGGAGGCTGCAGGGCCGAGTGTAGAGGCACCCTCCGGTTTGGCAGAGTGGGCCTGATCACCTCTGCCGAGTGCGTGCATGCATATCAGTGGCCTTCTGTTTTGAGTTTTGGTTTTTTTGAGATTTTGTATTTTGGCACTTTGGCACTTTGGACTTCGTACTCTGTATATTTGTACATCTTTATTTTGTCGTGTACTCAGACTTGTATTTGGTTTTCCAGTATTGTATTTATCTTTGTCTTTTCCGTTCCGCATTTGTTTTTGGCTTCCGCTATTTTCCTTTGTTGCTTGCTATGATATGTACAGCTTCCGCGTACGCTTAGTTCGCACGTGTTAGATCCCTTGTGTGCGTGCATCTGGACTGGGTTTGGATGCACGTGCACGGGAGTACGTGTGTCACCGGTTTAACTTTTCGCTAACCCTCGAATGCTGGGCTCGGGTCATGACATACGTATTGTATGGTATCAAAGCATGCTAGATATAGGCATGTAGATATCTAAGATCGTGGTGAGATAACGCTATCAACTATTTGACTCGAAGTCTAATATGTTGACTTTTGGGATTTGACTAACTCAGGGCATTTTATATTTGTGTACTGTGTTTCTTTTCCTTTTGCAGGATGGCATCAGGATCAGGATCTCGGGATGAGAATCAACAGGGCCATAACGGTGATAGTGGATCGGTACCCCCACATATCAGTAGTGAGGAGCGCATGATGATGATGATGCAGTCGATGCAGTCATTACAGGCGCAAATGGCATCCATGGTAGATAGACAGAGTCAGGCTGCCGCGTCAGCATCACCTCGTATAGACCAGCAAGTGATTTTCCAGCCCAAGGAATCAGATCCAAATGCTCTTTTTGACAAGTTCCGTAAGCGAGGGGCGACTGAGTTCCATGGGATAGAGGATGCATTACAGGCTGAGCAATGGTTGGAGCAGACTGAAGAGCTATTTGATACGATTGTGTGCAGCAACAAACAGAAGGTAGTTCTCACAGCTTCTATGCTTCGGAGTGTAGCCAAGACATGGTGGAGGAGTGTTAAGAGCTCATTTTAGACTATGCCCAGTGCCACAGTTTGGGAGACCTTCAAGCAGCAATTCCGTCGGAAGTTCATGCCTCTCCATATTCAGCGAGCCAAGGAAGTGGAATTCTTCAACCTTCAGCAGAGACAGATGTCGATTGCAGATTATGTGCACAAGTTTACAGAGCTGTCCCACTTTGCAGAGGACATGGTGAACACTGAGCATAAGAAGGTGACTCGCTTCGCCAACGGCCTGAATCCGAGACATAAACGCCACGTAGTTGCATGTATGTGGCCGGCTACATTGGATGACGCTATTGACAGGGCCTATGATGCAGAGGCCATATTTGAGGAGGAGCGAACAGAGGCTAAGAGGGCAGCGGTTCCAGTGGCAGAAGTCAGTTCCAGAAGAAGTTCAAGGGTAAGCAGGGCAGTTCGAGCAGTTCTCAGGTGGTTTGTGGTCACTGTGGGAAGGACCACCCCACCGACCGATGCTGTAGGAAGAGTGGAGCCTGTTTCGGTTGTGGCTCTACGGATCACAAGCGGGCCCAATGCCCAAAGTTTTAGTCCTCTCCACAGACGAGATCGGCAGGATCTACAGCGCAGGGCAAATCTCAGCCAGCTCGCCCAGCCCAGAAACAGAACCGCCAGACAGCCCGAGCCTATGCTGCTACGCATGAGGGCGCGGAGGAAGCCACGGTCGTGGAAGGTAAAATTTTAATTTCTGATGCTGAAGTTTTAGCCTTATTTGACTCCGGGTCTACGCGTTCGTACGTAGCACCCCATTTTGCTGTGCAGCTTCGACAGCGACCCACACCGCTCCCATACTTGTTACTAGTATCCACTCCGGTTGGTAAACGGGTGGAGTGCAGTGTCTTCTACCCTCAGTGTGATGTGCGAATAGGTGGTCATCAGCTCCCGGTAGACCTCGTGTTGCTCACGACACTGAATTTTGATGTGATTCTTGGTATGGACTGGCTTGAGAGATATCATGCGTGTATCAACTGCTACAGCAAGGCTATCTACTTTGATCTGGGCAGCGGTTTTCGATTTGAGGGCAGCCAGACGAAGTGCCCAAGGCGTGTGATCTCTGCTTGCAAGGCAGACAGGATGCTTCGTAGGGGATGTGAGGGATTTCTTGCATTCATTTCAGAGAAGAAAGATCAGCGACAGCTCAATGAGCTCCCAGTAGTCAGCGAGTTTCCAGACGTCTTTCCGGAGGATGTGCCAGAGTTACCACCAGTTCGAGAGGTAGAGTTCTCGATCGACGTGATGCCAGGTACAGCACCCATCAGTAGAGCTCCATATCGTATGGCACCTGCAGAGTTGTTGGAATTGAAGAAACAGTTGCAGGATCTATTGGATAAAGGGTTCATACGCCCAAGTGTTTCACCTTGGGGAACTCCTGTATTGTTTGTTAAGAAGAAGGATGGCAGTTTCCGGATGTGCATTGACTACAGGCAGTTGAACAAAGTGACTATCAAGAACAAATATCCATTGCCTAGGATCAATGAGTTGTTCGATCAGCTTCAGGGTGCAGCTTACTTCTCGAAGATTGACTTGAGGTCGGGATATCACCAGCTTAGGGTGAAGGATGAGGATGTTCCTAAGACAGCTTTCAGGACTCGGTATGGACACTATGAGTTCCTTGTCATGCCATTTGGTTTGACTAACGCACCCGCAGCTTTTATGGCATTGATGAATAGGGTGTTTACTTCCTTTTTGGACCAGTTTGTTGTGGTTTTCATAGATGACATATTGGTCTATTCGAAGACTGCTAAGGAACATACAGACCATCTGAGGAAAGCATTGCAGCTGCTTAGAGATCACAAATTGTATGCAAAGTTGTCTAAATGTGATTTCTGGTTAGAGCAAGTTGCATTTCTAGGTCATAAGATTTCTAGAGATGGATTGATGGTGGATCCCGCTAAGATTGAGGCAGTAGTCCATTGGCCCCGTCCTAGATCAGTGACAGAAATTCGGAGTTTTCTGGGATTGGCAGGATATTACCACAGGTTTGTGCAGGACTTCTCGAAGATCTCAGCCCCGCTGACTCAGTTGACTCGGAAGAAGGTTCCATATGAGTGGACAGAGAAGTGTGAGCGTAGTTTTCAGATGTTAAAAGAAAAGCTCACTACGGCGCCAGTGTTGACTCTCCCGGATGGTAGTGAGGGATTCGTGATTTATTCTGATGCTTCTCGAGTTGGACTAGGCTGTGTACTGATGCAGAATCAGAAAGTGATTGCCTATGGATCCAGACAGCTGAAAGAGCATGAGAAGAACTATGCCACACATGACTTGGAGCTAGCAGCCATTGTATTTGCACTGAAGTTGTGGCGACATTACCTATACGGTGTGAAGTTTGAGGCCCATTCCGATCATCACAGTCTGCAGTACTTGTTTGATCAGCATGACTTGAATATGAGGCAGCGAAGGTGGTTGGAGTTCATCAAAGACTACGACTTTCCGATCAAGTACCACCCAGGCAAGGGGAATGTGGTTGCAGATGCACTTAGTAGGAGAGCAGACAGTCTTCAGGTGTTGGCAGGATTCTATATGCTTGTGCATGACCAACCTGTTGAGGTTCGGATGGTAGGTGGATTGGTGACATTAGCTACTACCGTCGTGTTTCAGCCTGAGGTGATCCAGCAGATCAAGGATCGCCAGTTTGAGGACCCCCTTCTGGTGAAGTTCAGAGATCGGATTACAGATCAACCTGATTTCAGCCTGGTGGATGGAGTTTTGTACTTCAGGAATAGATTGTGTGTTCCCGCTGTGGATGAGCTGAAAGAAAAGTTGATGATAGATGCGAACGATGCCCGATATGCGATGCACCCAGGGAGTACGAAGATGTACCGGAACTTGAAGGACAGATTTTGGTGGAATAACATGAAGCGGGAGATCGTAGGGTTCGTAGCTCGATGTTTGACCTGTCAGAGGGTGAAAGCTGACCATCAGCAACCTCCAGGCTCATTGCATCCATTGCACACTCCGCAGTGGAAGTGGGAGCACATTACCATGGATTTTGTCTCCGGTTTTCCGCCGACCAGTAGAAAGAACAATGCTATCTGGGTAATAGTGGACAGATTGACCAAGTCAGCGCATTTCCTTCCGTTCAGGAAAGGGATGACATTCACAGAGATGGTCAGGAAGTTTGTTGACGAGATAGTTAGATTGCATGGCACCCCAGTATCGATTGTGTCGGATCGTGATAGTCGTTTTGTGTCTTCATTCTGGAGAGCATTTCAGGAAGCTATGGGCACGAAGCTGAGTTTTAGTACGGCATACCACCCTCAGACTGACGGACAGTCGGAGCGTACCATTCAGACATTGGAGGATATGCTCAGAGTCAGCGTGCTGAGCTTTGAGAAAGAATGGGATATGCATCTGGCATTGTGTGAGTTTGCCTACAACAACAGCTTCCACGAGAGCATTGGTATGGCACCTTATGAGGCTCTATACGGACGCAAGTGCAGGACTCCAGTGTGCTGGGAGGAAGTTGGAACAAGAAGTTTCCATGGTCCGACAATCATTGCTGAGACGACAGAAAAAGTGCAGAAAGTGATAGAAAATCTGAAGATTGCTCGATCCAGACAGAAGAGCTATGCGGATACTCGGAGGAGACCTTTGGCATTTCAAGTCGGAGAGTGGGTGTTCCTTAAAGTTTCTCCGATGAAGGGCACGGTGCGGTTTGGTCAGAAGGGCAAGTTAGCTCCGAGATATGTAGGACCGTTTGAAGTCAAGAGTCGAGTTGGAGATTTAGCCTATCGGTTGACGCTTCCAGTCGAGTTCTCCGGTGTTCACGATGTATTCCATGTGTCGATGCTCCGTAAGTATGTCCCAGATCCGAGCCATGTGATTCGCTACGATGACATCCAGATTCAGCCTAATGCCACTTACGTTGAGCGTCTGCTTCGCATCGTTGGGACACGAGAGCAGATTCTCCGTACCAGGACCATCAGATGGGTTAAAGTGTTGTGGGAACATCATGGTCCAGATGAGGCTACATGGGAACTAGAGGAGCAGCTAGCGCGCCAGTACCCACAGCTCTTTGCGCAGGTAGGTAGTCATTCCGAGGACGGAATGATTCCTAGTGGGGGAGGATGTAACACTCCGATCCCCTTTGAGTCGGATTAGTGACTCATTAGCGTGTTTTTCTGTTGTTTTATTCTTTTGGACTTGGTTTTGGGTCTTGGATAGGTAGTTGAGTAACCTTTGACCTGAGATAGGTAGTTCTAAGCCCTTTTTTGTAATTCTGCTTCTGCTTTGCTTGCATCATCTTTGCATCATCTTGGTGTCAGCACGTGTATTTTATTGAGCTCGTCAATTGCTGTAACTGTGTCAGACCCATTTGGAGTCAATTGGAGGAGTTGGACCCCCGTGTGACTTGATTTGTAAATAACCAAATTCTCTTGGATCTTGTTTTAAACCTTAGAAACTATATATATGATTCAGCTCCAGATGTCTCTCATCCCTGCCCATTTGTCTCCAACGTTGCATGCAAGCTTCACGTTCTCTCTCTCTCTTCTCTTCACTTCTCTTGCTCGATTGAGGATTTGGATTCCCATTTTGATTGGGTTCTTTCCCTTTTTCTCTGTCTTTGCTTTGGGTAAATGGGTTTGATTTCCTTTTTCCAATTGGATTCCTTCTCCAAGCTCTAGGTGTTTTCCTTCATCTCATGCATGGTTTATTTCTTTGATTTGTCTTGATTTTAGTTGATTTGGAGCTTGATTCAGTGGATTGTCAGAGTTTGAGGCAAGTATAAGTACAAGCTTTGATAACACATATGGGTGTTTTGTTTGATTGCTTTGATTCCTTCTTATTCTCTGTATACAAATGTTTTACAGCCAATTTTTGTGAATTTGGAACCTCTGTAACTCGTTTTGTTCAGCTTCTGTACCAAATTTCAGTTTCTGTACTCAGCCCGAATTCGTTTTCTGTATTATACGGCTAAGCCGTAACTTTCTACGGCTCACAATCCAGAGACTTGAAATTTCACTTTTGTTCTACGGCTAGGCTACGGCTGAGCCGTAACTTGTCCTACGGCTGAGCCGTAAGCTAGCCGTGACCCAACCGTAACCCAGCCGTGAATTAAATCTATGATCAGTCGAAACTTTCCCGATACAGCACTCCTACGGTGTGGCTACTGCTAAGCCGTGAAGTGCTACGGCTAAGCCGTGGATTGGTCTACGGCTAAGCCGTATACTGACTGTAGCTCAGCCGAAAAAGGTATCAGATCAGAGGTGGATGATGACCAGTTTAGCTGTGTTTTGAATGGAACCAAGGTGAAGCCGTAGTGCATATTACGACGAGCGCGTAAGATGTCTTCGGCTCAACCATAGGTCCCTCATGGCTAAACCGTTAGGCATGGCAATTCTGAAAAATAACTTAGGATAATGGTGAGACTTGTAGGGCTCAAATACAGGTTAACCACCCATGTAAACAGGCCCAATGGATTCTTTGGATCCCATGAAGAGTCTGGTAGGCTGTGACTCATTCATGTGAGCGTTGATTCACTGTTAAGCACCTCCCCATGGGTGTTGGTTTAAGGGACTTCGGTGCACGTGAGGATTTCATTGCAACACTTTGATGGCAACGGTGCATTGAATAACTTAAAACTACATCAACATGCACGGTTAGTGACAGTGAACAACTAGATTAGTATTGGCTTGTAATGACCCTTGACTCCGTATTAATCTGAGATGCATTGCATATTGTTTACGGTTTTGCCCTCTGTTCTGCCAATCTATGTCTATGCATTCCGCAGTCATTTTGATTTCGTCCTGTATGTTTGTTTATTCTTCGATCTGCACTACGCTTTGATCTATGCTGTGCTTTGACTTAATCTATGTTCTGATCTGTATTTTGGCTATACTTTGGATATTTCTGGCTTTGTATATTTTGGGTATTCCCTGGTGGCTCTGCCCAGAGATTAACACGTGAGGATAAGATCCGGTCTTTGCCATTGGTGAGTCCAAAGCGGATAATCTCCCTTCTTTTAGACTTGATTTGATTGGTATTAGTCTGGCTCTACTCAGCCTCAGCCCCAGGATGCCCGACGGGGTTACCTCTGGCTTAGATCTCTGTATCTCTGTATCACTGCAGTGTCGCTTTGTCTTGGGACCCCGGAACCCAGGAAACCGAGACCCACTTGTACCCTTGGCCCGGTCAGTGGTGTTCTCATCTGCTCTGCTTTGCTCTCTATTGGAGAGAATATGGTTAACGTAGTAGCCACTTAGTTCAGTCTTTCTATGTTCTGATTCACTTACCACGCTTTAATTCTATGCACGATTTGCTTAGCATACTAAGATGAAACTCTGTATTTAATCTTCTGTCATTATTTTATTCACTTTGATACTATGAGTGTTTCATCCTTGTTACTTGTATTTGCTGGATCGTTGTATTCATTTGTGTTGTCTGTGGTGTTGGAGGCACAGATCCCTTGCCCGACTCCCCGGCGGTCGAGGAGGCTGCAGGGCCGAGTGTAGAGGCACCCTCCGGTTTGGCAGAGTGGGCCTGATCACCTCTGCCGAGTGCGTGCATGCATTTCAGTGGCCTTCTGTTTTGAGTTTTGGTTTTTTTGAGATTTTGTATTTTGGCACTTTGGCACTTTGGACTTCGTACTCTGTATATTTGTACATCTTTATTTTGTCGTGTACTCAGACTTGTATTTGGTTTTCCAGTATTGTATTTATCTTTGTCTTTTCCGTTCCGCATTTGTTTTTGGCTTCCGCTATTTTCCTTTGTTGCTTGCTATGATATGTACAGCTTCCGCGTACGCTTAGTTCACACGTGTTAGATCCCTTGTGTGCGTGCATCTGGACTGGGTTTGGATGCACGTGCACGGGAGTACGTGTGTCACCGGTTTAGCTTTTCGCTAACCCCCGAATGCTGGGCTCGGGTCGTGACACTTAAGTAGGCATTTGAATCTTGAAATATTCATTTTGATCAAGCCATCAAATCTTATGGTTTTAAGTAGAGCCCTAATGAATCTTATGTGTATAAGAGGTGCAACGACAGTGTGGTGGTTTTCTTAATACTTTATGTAGATGACAACCTACTCATTGGAAACGATGTTGGGGTGTTGTCTTCGGTTATAGTATGGTTGAGCAGTCAGTTCGATATAAAGGACTTAGGAGAAACCAATCACATTCTAGGGATCAAGCTCCTACGAGATCGGAAACAAAGAATGTTAGGCTTATCTCAAGTAGCTTATATTGATATGATTCTTTCCATTTTAGCATGCAAGATGCCAAGAAAAGATTTCTTCCTTTTAGGCATGGAATTACTTTATCCGAGGATCAGTGTCCTAAGACACCTGATGAGATAGAAAAAATGAAGGAAGTACCTTATGCTTCAGCAGTGGGAAGCCTCATGCATGCAATGCTATGCACTCGACCTGATATTTGTTTTGCTATTGATGTGGTTAACAGATACTAGTCTAATCTAGGAAGAGAACATTGGACTGCGATAAAGCATAAACTTAGGTAAATTAAGAGGACTAAAAATTATATGCTGATTTACTAGGCATAGAGTTTGTTACCCGTTGCGTATACAGACTTAGACTTCCAGTCAGATAATGAGTCCAGAAAATCGACCTCAGGATTTATTTTTGCCTTGGGAGGTGGACCCATAGGTTAGAGGAGTGTCAAGCAATTATGTGCTATTGACTTTATCATGGAAACCGAATATGTGGCAGTTTCTGAAGCAGCCAATGAGGCAGCTTGGCTTAGAAACTTCTTGATGGATTTAGAAGTGGTACCTTAGGTAAAATCACATTGTAATAACACCAGTGCGGTTGCTAATGCAAAGGAATCCAGGATGCATAAGAAAGGTAACCATATCCAGCATAAGTATCATCTCATATGAGAAATCATACAGACGAGTGATATAATTGTTACTAAGATTGCATCTGCAGAAAACTTGGTAGATCTTTTTACAAAGAGCTTAACAATAAAGAGCTTGGATAGTCATGTAAAGGGAATGGGGTTGAAATACATGTTAACATGGTTTTAAGTCTAAGTGTGAGATTGTTGGAAATTTATACTAAAAGCATACTTTTATGTATTTATCTTTGACTGACTTATTTATTAGTAAAGTTTATTTTTTCATCTTAATGAGAATTTGTATAGGCAAATGGTTGCATTGTTATTTATTATGTATGTATGTGTCTTTTATTCAATAAAGTAAACCGTTGGTGTGTAGAGTTCAGCTTGCACTCGGAAGACTTATTTGTCGGTTCTTATAGTATATAAGTTATTGTTGTTCATAATTATATGAAGTTGGATACACCATCAGTACGATTATAGCATGATGTTTTAGCATACTTGTTTTGGTTGTGGGAAATGGTTCAGTCTCGACTCGTTATGTTAGTACGCTTCATGTGTATTAAACAGAATCTCTTTTGGATTTATTATCTTTATACTAGCTATATAAGACGATTAACATACAAATGGTTATTATAAGTGATTGTGCTCTAATCCCGATATAAATAATAGATGCATACATTTTTTGTTTGGCATTTTGATTTATAAACGAGTGAGACCTTTTATGTGTCAATAATCTTAATAAATTGGATGACTACACTACATGTATGGTGGATATTAGTTTATTATTAGAATCTACATCCCGTAATTAGGATTGATGATATTCTATTGATGAAGCTTATAAGCTTTGATTATGTTAAACCCTACAGGTGGACTTTGTGTCTGACATATCAAATAAGTTAAGTGTAAGGTCTCAAGAAATTATAAAGATTTCAATTAAATATAGGTGTCAGTAATCATTTAATTGATGGATAACTGAAATCTTAACGTGAGGTGATTAATAAGCATTTAATGACAAGAAGCTCGAATTATTATTTTGAGAATAAGGATAGGAGTGCAATTATAATCTGGTGGATTGAATTGTAATTTATGAAACTAGGATTCTAATTTGGGTTGAATAAGGGTTTTCTATTTCTATAAGAAGCCTATTCCTTATTTCCTTGTTAAGGTCCCGATTATAACTTATAAATATGCACTATTGCTTTGTATGAAACACAACGAGAGAAATCTCATTTTTTAGAGCAAAAAGAATTTGCAGAAGAGGCCCACATCCTAGTGCAAGTTCAAGCATAAATGAATGCAGTAGAAAGTCTTGAGATTTTCGGATTGATGTAAGACTGAGATCAAATCAGAGAGATCTCACTGATATGATTCTTAAATTAGAATATTCTAAAGTTTTTTCTGTAGTAATCTAGATGCAATATCAAGGGATCCTAGCGGTTGCCTTCCAATAGAGCTCCAGGGCTTTCAGCCTTTCTCTTCTTTAAGGAAGCTCTTTTGTCGCTAGAGGATATGATTATATGTTTTGAGTGTATTATTCGAAGCCTCTTATGAAGAACTAGACCTGTTGGAGGTTTTGTTGACAATGTAACTGGTGGCCTCGATTCAGTAGATGCCTCTGTTGACTGTGCTACTTCTGTTGAACTTGGAATTATATGTGGCTCCATTGGTATTGAAGTAGTAGAAATAGTCTCTCGCAAATTTTGGCGAGCAAAGTTTGCTTGATGGCCTATTCTTCTCCAAATTTCCTTGTCCGCTCCTCAACCAAAATTTTGGTTGTAGTAGAGTGCAAAGCAAATCCAAAGTCCAGCGCAACTCTACTAGATCACCCAACCTCAGCAAGACTCTCCTTCTTCTGTAAGTTCTCATTATAGCCCACTGCATCCTTGCTTGTAAGGTCCAAACCTAAACTAATCTCAATTTATAATAATTAATCTTGTTTAATCTTAATTAATACTTATTTAGACTAATTCAACTCAAATCCTCTTGGGTTTGGGTCGTGGATAGGCAGTTAGGTCGGGTTCGAACCTTACCTACGGAGTCAGAGAATTTCTTCTAATTTAGGGCTACATGGTTAGCATTGTTTTGGCATCGTATTAGTTGCGTTATGTGTATTTTATCTTGTAGATCAACTTTCATATTTAGCCCAGCTTAATTCGGATGCATCTTGTCCCAGCTATAGTCCCATTTGACTCAAATCATAATTTTCCTTAAAACAGTGGACTTACATGCAAATTACAGGAAAATTTGACTTAAAGAGGGAAAAAGTAATAACCTTCATTCCCTCTTCATTTCCCTCTAATTTCTCTACTGCTATAGCTCCATCTTCACCTTCTCTCTCTCACTCTCCTTCTCATTTGTTTAATCTTCAAGGTTGGAGCTGTGCATGTTGGAGCCAAGGCACCCATTTACTATCACATCATCTTCCTTCTTGATTTCTTTTATGGAATTTCTCCATTCTATCTCCTTTTCTCCTCTATAACTCTCTAAGGTGACGATCCCATCACTATTCCATTGCTTTGAGTTCAAATGAGTTAAGGAGACTCAAATAAGCAACTTCATATGCACAACATGCTTAGCTTATGATTATTGCTCTCTTTTAATTAATATGTTTTTAATTTAATTGACACATCATGATAGTCTTATATATCTCTATATTTGTTTAACTGTCATATTAACACTGCTACCCTTTGTGTTACGATACTGAACCTAATGCCAGTTCGACAATTGATGTGCCCCTGGAAGGAACCTAATGGTACCTCAGGGTGTAAATGAGTGGAATGAGGATAACATATTCTACTAGTCATTAGAAGTAATGTATTGCAGGGTTATTTGGTTTGCCTAGGCTTGGCCATGATTGGCCTTTAGAAGAGTCACGCCATCCCCGTACCTATTATTTTGGAGTCAGAGATTGATGGACATATTAATTTGAATTATGTATATGTTTAAGTATTTTGTTTTCATGTGTATGTGGATGGTTAAATAGCAGACTTAGGTATCATTATGAATGGATAATGTTGTTATTTTTGCCGATCATGATTACAAGTGTTTTTTACAAGCTTCCACTTTATTGTTTGAAACATAATATACGTGTTTATCGTACTTCTTCATATGTACTTGTGGAATCTCCCTTCTAGTGGTTTGTGCGTGTCTTCACATGGCACAGATTTCTACAGGGATTACATATGGCATACCCTGGGGATCCATTATAATCCCCAATTCTGGGGCTTGAGGCGTGACATGGGCATACCTAGTTTGCTGATCATGAAAGAATCCCCACAAAAACTAAACAACTACAAACCAATCCTCTGTAATTCCCACAGAGGCTGTGATGACTCAACGTGTACTTACACTATGCTAGGAATCAAGTGAGCTATCATCTCTCGACCCCTTGCACTTCCCATATATCATAGTAGCTAGATGTGTGCTTAGATTGAATCAATGTTTAAATAGAATGGGTGGGTGTGCCTTCCACTAATTTCAACAGTGAGAGGATCAAGCTCAATGCCTAATTCCACCAACGGTACACATTCCCCAAACGGAGATTATTCAATCAAATCTATGGAAGGATAGATATCAAAGATCCTTTTAAAATTCAAGGCCTCATGTACTGCCCTAGGTACCTCAAAGAGTTCATTTACAGTGCACCTAGGTAATGTAATCCCTGGACATTACTTGAGCATGGTGAACTTTGAAAGATTCTACTCACAGTCATATCATAAGCTCGAGATAGCATTCAGGGAGTAATTTTTTACCAAAGATGTTGGACTCCAAATAAAAATCCAAATCCACAACTACAAACAAAAAGAGGTCTAAACAATCACTAACGAACCGTGACCGTGAGCATGCCTAGGCAATAGTGGTTTTGTGTTAATGAGTATCATTGGTTTGGAGTAGTCTCCATTGAATTGTTCAACATCAAAATCAAACATGAAACAGTCGTCTAAAAAAACAAAAAACAAGAAAAAAATGAAGAAAAGTTCATGCCTAAATCAGTCACTTGACTGTGCCCGTGACTGACCGTGACTATGGACCTCTTCAGACAGTGCAAACAGTGGTTGGGGACTTTCTTGAGCAAGTTCAAATTTGAGTAAACTATTACAGAGGGAGCTATGGTAGCATTCTTGTATCAAGGAAACAAAAAGAAAAGGAGGAAAACGGCCAACAATCATTCGTCAGGCCATGACCGTGGGCTCCCATGGGCAGCGTTGGTAGTGGCAGTGAACTTGTTCACCATGCCTTGCACCAAAGTGAATTTCAAAACACTACCATTGGTTGAAGGGATTAACCGGACCAAGCAACAAAATAAAAAATAAAAAATAAAACAAAAAGGGCAATGACCGTGGACCTTCCTGGACTCTGTTACCAATAACTGTGAGCATATTCAAACAATGGCTCAAATTGTTGAAATTTGTATTCTTGGAATGCTGTCTGAGAAATCACCAAATCAAGTACATCAACAAAAAAAAAAAAAAAAAAAAGAGAAATCGAAAAGAAAGAAGATGAAACAAAATTTTATTTTTTCTCTCAAACATTTCTTTGAATGGCTAGCGACCGTGAACTTCCACAAATAGCACAAACCATGGCTGTAACTAGCTTGGACAATGCTCAATTAAGTAAAACCACTATAAAAGAAGCCAATGCAACATTCATCAAAGAAAAAAGAGAGAGAGGAGAGAAAAGAAGAAAGAGCCGTACGAGCTCTCTTTCCACTTCGCCATGAGTTAAGCCCCATCTCATCGTGGGTTAAGACCTGTCATGCCCCGAATTTTTATTTTTGGGCCATAGCAGTCCGTCGGGTTTGAGTTGGGTTGAGAAGGGTATATGGGCCAAGTAATCACTTTTGGGCCTTGGGTTTACGTTATTTGACGCTTTTAGGCTGATAGACTCTTTTTGAAATTTCGTAAAACTTACTAGAAAACAGGGAGCCCTTCCTTGTAATTTAGAAAAACCCCCTCTCAATATAAACTCTTAGAGTTTTCCCCATTCTTTGATCCTCTTCCTTTCTTCAACCAAACCCTAGAAGCTCTTCGGGGGGAAACCAAGGTTGGATTTTTCACGCTTGTTATTCAGATTTGCTTTTGGCTTCAAGATCCAGGCAAGTGGATTGTTGTAAGCAATGGCTTTTGGTTACTTGTAATATATTTTGATTGCATCTTGGTTAATATGCTTTTGTAGAGTTTCTTCGTTTGGGTTCAAACTTTTATTTGATTTCGTCGTTTGATTTGATATTTTGATTTGGGATCAACTAGGATCATTGATTTTTCTTTTCTTAAAAAAAATATATATATATATCTGTCTTTAAAAAAAAAAAGGGACCCGGTGCTGCCAGGCAGCAGCGCTGCCTGCCTGTAGCAGGTGGGCCAGCAAGGCCGGGCCTAGCCCAGCTGGGCCTGGCAGCACCCGGCCCGGGTGCTGTTGGGCCCAGTTGCGGCTGGGCCAGGTTGTTGACGAGGTTTGGCCCACTTGCCCTTTAAAAAAATTATTTATATATTTATGTAATTAAGATTTTAGGTTATTAATTATAAACATTGAAAGTATTATAATGTGATTATTAGTTTAGAATATTAATGAATATGTGGTTATGTTAATTAATTATTAAATTAGATATGATAAAAAATTCGATTTTGATTGTTATGAAAGTAGTTTGGGAGTTGTATTTGACATTAATATTAAATTTGGATTGGTTGTACACTAACTAGGATGTAATTTGTGTGATTACATTTGTAATTAGAATGTATTTAAAATTCTAATTAATTAGAATGTATTCAAACTTTTAACTTGAGTCTACATTCTAAATCATAATCCGAGATTTGTACCTTTTGTTTTGTAAAAAAATAATAAGGTGTATTTACGCACAACAATAATATTAAGGAATTAATTATTCCTTTCCCCTTCTGATCATGACTTAATTTAACTTTGGATTTGAAAATTGAACATCTTCTTTTCAATTTGTAAACCACACTAAATATATACATAATTGGATTAAATGAATTATGTCTTTTAGAAAAGTTAGTTAGATGTTCACATGAGAATTATACTAAATGTAGGATGGGAATGTGAGGTTCGGGATGCACTACATGATAGGCACCAAAAGTAGTATATCGACATCATAGACTCATATTTCCATTATGATAGAGAGTTGGTTTTCATGTGTATATTTAACCAACCATGACTGTTAAGTGGTTTAGTGCTTACCCTCAGAAAACTTCAATTGACACCCATTCATAATACAATTTCAATTATAAAAGTATAAGTACTGAAATTGTTAATGGTTAGTTTATTGGGACTAAGGGTGTCATATCATAATTCATTCTGCATCAGTATACGTACGTATTTATATATATGTATATTATCTGCGGGAATACCCATTTCTGTTATTATCTGCGGGAATACCAGTTTCTGTTACTATCTGCGGGAATACCTGTTTCTGTTATTATCTGCGGGATTACCCGATTCTGTTATTATCTGCGGGATTATCCGATTCTGTTATCTGTATGCAGGACTACCCATTTCTGTTATCTGTATGCGGGATTACCCGTTTCTGTATATTTATCTGCGAGAATACCGGTTTCTGTGCATTCATGCCATTGGGATTTGTATCTGAATTATTTTGGTTCATAATGAATATATTATTTAATTCAGTTGATTAATCCATTGCTTGCAGTTTACCCTATTACCAAATTATGTCAATCTGACCCACTAGTTTTAGTGTCTCGGTTCCGTTACCGGTGCCGAACCGGAGGGTTAGGTGACGTAAGAAATTCCACTAGATGGTGGAGTTGTTGAGTGGAGCACCGATGACATCATCTAAGGTGTCCTAGTGTGGTGCAGAGATCAAAAATCTTAGATTATGTAATAAGGCCATGTTTGGGCCATTAGGTTATTAATTTTAAGTTTATTTGTTTTGAAATTATAATCTTAATTGTTATGCTTCGAAGCACTTGACAGTGATTTCGTTATTAATGAGATTTGTTATATGGTTGTTATATGATATTCATCAGGAATGAGTATGGATTTCACTTCTGCGTGTGATTATGGTTGCCTGATCACCAAGCATAGCCTCACGAAGGACTTTGATCCACCCGGAATTGGCGCCCGTATTGTTTATATTAGAAAATCTTTAATTTGGCCCCAATTCTCACACCCTTGGAACCGGGTTTGGATCCGGCCTAGTTTTGGGGGCGTGACGAGACTCCAAACGGAGGGCAATCTAACAAATCATTCATATGAGAAGAGGGGGGGGGGTGCGAAGATGCATTCAGCCGTGGACAAAACTTGGAGAAGGAAAAGAACAAAGTCGTACTAGCCATGGATTGATCTTAGGAAGTGAAGAAGACTAGAATTTCACTTTCCAAGTGAAAAAAAGAAGCACCCAACACTTATCTCTGCTCTACTCTTGCTCCTTTCTCAGAGTGTTGGGTTTGGCTCAAAAGGTCCTTATTGGGCCTGAGTGGAGGGCCCAGTTGATTAGGGTTAGCATCATATATATATTCTCTTCTTGATGTCTTTTGTTCTAGGGCAACCAAGAGGGCAAGGAGAGGGGAAGAGAAGAACACAGCCAGGGAAGGGAACACTGAGTGCATTATAAGGGGGTGAGAGAGAGATTTCTAAATAGTGAAATCTTGTGCCCATGGATGTAGGCAATCTTGCCGAACCATGTAAATCCTTGTGTTCTCTTTGTGTGTGATTGCTTGGTAGTTTTTCCTCGTTGTGTGCTTGGCTAGATCCAGATCTAATAAGTGGTATCAGAGCTAGATCTGTAGAAATCGGAAGAGGGCACTCCAGATCTGAGTTGTTTTTTGCTCTATCTCAAAGAGGAAACCAGATCTGTTGTTTTTTCACCTTGCACAGTCGCCTGCCACCGCCGTCAGCCGCCAGCCACCTCTGCAATTGGCCAGAACAGTCTCCGAGGAAGACACCCGCCGCACGCTGCCCCTGTTCCCGGAGTCTTCGTCGCACGTCATCGCCGGAGAAGAAGAGCCCACTCCCATCGCTGGACCCACTGTTGAAAATATCGGCCGATACCAGTCCGTATCGGCCGATACGAACCGGTATCGGTCGATACCGGTCCGATATTTTGGAAATTATCGGTATCGGTATAATATCGCCAAAATATCGCGAGATATCGGCCGCATTTCCAAATTATCGGCAAAACCGATATATCGGCCGATATTTTGAAAATATCGGCCGATAATATATATATATCATTTTAACCCTAATTTTTCCCCCTTTCTCCCTCTCTTCTCATCCTCCTCTACCCAAAGTCGCCCCATTTGCTGCTCCTCCTCCATTAGCCTCCAAGAGCATCACAAAACTAATTTTTTTGGTGGATTTGGCTTATAAAAGTAAAGGAAATACATTTATAAGGTAAGTATATTGAATTTCTTTTTTTTTTTTTTAAATATTTGTTAAGTAGGAGCTTAGATGTGATCCATGATAATGATTCCACTTGTTTTATGTTATAGATTTACATGTTGTTATTTATGAGTGTGGATCTATTATTTGGTTTTTTAAAATATTAAGATTTTAACATTTATTAAGATTTAGAGTCTTTTAATGTTAAGTATTATTTTTAATTTTATTAGTATGTAAAAACATGATTTTATGAAGCAAGTTTGATAGATTTAGTAGTAGAAGACATAGATCTACAAGATGTGGATATTTTATGTTTACTTATTTTCGGATTTTTAAATATTTTAATATTAAAATAAGATTTTTTGAGGATTTAATCACAAATTTGTTATTTTGTTGTATACTTCATATATGATATGAATATGGTAAGTTTTCATTTTTTTTTAAAACATTATGTAAATACTAAATAGTTTTATATTTTCAAATTTTATTTTCTTGTATGATAATGAAATAATAATTTAATATTTAAAACTAATATTTTGAGGATTTCACTATAATTTTTTTAAAGTAAGCATAATCTTTGTAAACTTCATGTAGGATTACTTTTTTTAATTGTTCTTTAATGTAATTAGTTTTATATTTTTTAATTTATTTTCGGATTTTTTTAAATTTTAGATTAAACTATTATATATTTAGATTTTCATTATAAGTATAATTTCCTAATTTTATATAATCATTGTATACTTCACATATGCTAGTTTTTTTTATAGTTGCCTAATCATTTATGTGAATATATAACATGTCAACAATTTTTATATTTCTAAATGTATTTTTGGATTATTAGAACATGGAATTAGAAAAATTAAATAATTAATGTATCATTTAAAATGTACCCTTTTGAGATTCCAATTACTTTTATATGAATGTATTAATTTCTTTGTTTTTATTATATTCTGGATCTTAGTTTAAATGTTATAAATTGTGCCAATGTGTTCTTTTGTTTTGAAGAAGCGAGATTAAAATGGTGCGTGACATTGATCCAGCATGGAATCATTGTGAAGAAGCTGGAAGCAAACACAAGATTAAATGTAATTATTGCCAAAAAATCATAAATGGAGGGATAACTAGATTGAAGCAACACTTGGCTCATAGGCAAGGCCAAGTAGCAAAGTGTCCTCATGTACCACGTAATGTGAAAAAAGAAATGCAAGAGTTGTTGGATGCAGGAAAACAGAAAAAGGTTGTCAGAGAGAAAAGAAAAGAGGAGGAATTTGAAGCATGTAGGGAAGAAGTTTTTGGGTCTCGGGAGGGAGATATTATTTCCTCCGATGATGATGAGGATCCAAATTTAAGCAGGGCTAGAAAAGAAAGTTTGAGGTCACTTCAGGAGGAAGAAGAAAGAAGAAGAATGCAGTATGAGGCAGCTATGAGAGGTGGCCAATATGATGAGGGTGGTTCATCTGGATCTAAGAGAGGGGGTTTGCGTCGAGCATTTAGTCAAAGACAACCCCGCCCAGCAGATATTGAGGATGATGATGAACCTCCTACACAGGCACCTCGTAGGCCAAATGTGGTGGGTCCAATGGATCCATTTGCATATAGAAAACCAACAGCCAAGCAACCAAGCATTGTAAAAGCACTAAAGGGAAAATTTAATAAAGCAAGAGATAATTTGATAAGAGCTACTGGAAAGTTCTTTTTAGATGCAGCTATTCCACCACATAAGGCAAACTCTCCTTATTTTACCACTATGTTAGATGCTGCAGCGGAACATGGCCCCGGTATAAAAGCACCCACCCCATATGAGATTGGTCATCTCTGTGTTAAAAAAGAATATGAGGAGTTACAGCTCTGGGTGGAAACTTTTAAGAGGATTTGGAAAGAAAAAGGCTGCACACTAATGTGTGATGGGTGGACGACCCTCACAAAACGTCATCTCTTGAATTTTCTAGTTTATTGCCCTTTGGGAACAGTTTTTATCAAATCAGTTGATGCAACTGATTATGTTCAAGATGCTAGATACATCAATAAGTTGTTTAATGAAGTGATTAATGATATTGGGGCAGATTGTGTAGTTCAAGTTGTCACCGATAACGCTGCAAACATGAAGAAAGCAGGACTAATGCTTATGCAGCAGAGGCCAAATATTTTTTGGTCACCATGTGCAGCACATTGCATAGATTTAATGCTTGAAGAAATTTCCAAAGGAAAAGTAATGAAACTAGTGATTGAAAAGATGAAGAAAATCACTAATTTTTTCTACCAGTCTTATAGACTTGTTTCGATGATGAAGAAATTTACAAACAATCATGAACTACTACGGCCTGGCATTACTCGATTTGCCACCCACTTCATAGCCATTGAGAGTATTTACAAGTATAGAGGAGGGCTTCTCCAACTCATCAAATCAGATGAATGGCTGAATTCTAAGTGGGGAAAGCGGCCAACTCCCCTAGCAGAAGAAGTATGCAAGACCATTGAGTCCAATAAGATTTGGCCTTATGTTAAAAATTGCTTAAATGTTTTTGAGCCTCTAATAAAAGTTCTTCGATTGGTTGATGGTGATGATAAGCCAACTATGGGCTTTTTACATGAGGCCATGGAGAGAGCAAAGATGGCCATTAAAGCAAACTGTAGATATTATACTAAACATTGGCAAATCATCGATAGCTGTTGGGAGCGTCAATTGCATCATGACTTACACACTGCTGGTAAGTGGAGACTGATTTCTTATTGATTTTCATTATTATATTAAATTCTTTTTAATACATTACTCATGTAAATTTTTGCATTTAATAGGTTACTTTCTCAATCCACAATTTCGATATGAATCTTTAGATCGAAATATAACTGATGAAATTCGAGTGGGCATGAAAAATGTTATTCAAAGACTAGCAAATGACGCTGATGAGGCTATTAGGGCAACAAACCAAGTAAGTATATTAAAAAGTAAAGATCTTATATATTGTATGTTGTTTTCTTCAATTTAATTTATATCATTATTCATTCATAAGTCATAATAGTTGATATTGATAATTCTTTTGCTTCTTTATTCTTTAATGCTATTAGATCGATGTATATAATGAAGGAATGGGAAGTTTTGGCACCACCATTGCTCGAAGAGCTGTCACACAAACATATCCTGGTAAGGATTGTATAATATAAATAGTAAATTATATTTTCATTATTTGAAAATTCAAAATTGAATGTTTAATATTATTTTCTTTTATTTTCAGCTGAATGGTGGTTAAATTATGGAGAGAGTGCTCCAGCATTAAGGACGATCGCAATTAAAGTTCTCAGTCAAACTACATCTTCGTCAAATTGCGAAAGAAATTGGAGCACCTTTGCTTTTATCCACACAAAAGTAAGGAATAAAATCACGATGGATAATTTGAACAAACTGGTCTACATTCACTATAACCTCAAGCTCCGCAGTCGAAATCGAAGAAGAAGAGCATTTGAGGATCAACAAGATTACTTCTGCCCAATTAATTTAGACTATATATTTTCAGCAGAAGATGATTTGTTAGGTGAGTGGCTAGAGGAGGCAGAAGAGCCATTATTAGATGGAGATCCAAAGCTAGCAGAAATGGTTGAGGACTTGACTGGGAAGCAACTTGAGCCAATGAAAGCCTCTGAAAGATTACAAGAGATTAATTTGACACAACAACAGAGGGGTACTACGGTTGATCCTACAGAAGCAAGAGGAAAGGAGGTTGGTGAGGAGAGTGAGTCAAGTATCTCTACATCTTCCTCATCAGCAGGAATTCCTCCTGATTCCCCTGGGACTGGCGGTCACTATGGAGATAATGAGCCACCAATGTATGAGACAGTTGAGCATTTTCCTAGTGCTACAGACTTAGATCCCCACCGTGGTTATGTAAGATATGTCTCACAAACTGAGACAGGGATTGGTAGTAGCATCGGTCAAGGAGGAGGGGAAGGTACTTCTGCAGGCAATGTTGGACAACAGCAGGCTATGTATGAACCATATGGATACAATCCTCATTGGCCAACTCAACTGCCTTTAGCTTCACCGTTACAACCGTGGTATGAGCATGGACAAGGAATGATCCAACGTGAACCCCAACAAGCTATTTTTCGTCCTCATGAATTTTTTAATTTAAATTTGAGCCCCCAGTCATCTCAATCTACTGAGGATAGCTCATCATATTATGAAGGGATCTTCGTTCCTCAGCAACAATATCAATATGGCCAAGGGCATGGGAGTGCAATGCAAGAGTTTGGATCATATTATTATAACCCATACCAAAGAAGAAGAAATGATGATGATGATGATATCGAGCCTGGAAGACACTCCACTTGGAATTAGGGTATGTATTGATTCTCTCCAATTGCTTTATGATTTATTTTACTGTCATTATATCATATGCTATGTTAATATTCATGTTCTTGAATTTTACAACTTGCTTGATAATTGAGTGATAAATTGATGGTTGATGAATGATGAATGATAATTGATGATTGATAAATAATGATTTATATACTATATAAGATACAAGTATAACTTACAAGTGTACAACATTACAAGTCTACAACCACTATATATAAATTAAAAATAAATTGTATTCTCTAAAATTTCATACTAATAGATAGTTCATATTTTATAAGTCATAATTATGGTTTTTATAAAAAAAAATCACAATTTCGGACAAGACAGCGATACAGGATACCATAAGTTAGGGGGACCGATATTTTGATTTATATGTGTTACTAATGAAAAAAAACATTGTTTTCTAGTATTTTCTAATATTTTGGATTTTTTGGATATTTTTTCAATTTTTTTTGGATTAAAAAAAATTCACACCGCGATGACCGCGACGGACCGCGAACCGCGACCGATACTGATACCGTATCGGTTTTTTGGACCGACCGATACCGCGATCAATACCGCGATTTTTATCCATGGCTGGACCAGCCAAGCCGTCGCCGAGGAAGCAGACGGCCTCCCAGTTGCAGACAGAACCGTTTGCAAAAAGAAAAAAAAAAAACTCGCCGGCCGTGCGCTGCTCGCTGCCATCTCCGTCGCCATCGCCGCTGCCAGTTGTGGCTGGGCGTCGGACCCCATCGCCGCTGCCGTTGCCGAGGACGAGGAAGAAGGGCTCGGTCCATTTTCTCTGTTGCAGAGACGGCGTGAGGAAGACGACCCAGATTTGGGTTTTGGGTCTAGGTCTCGAGTTGGGTCTGTTTGACTTGACCCGCCGTGCAGCATATAAGCCCAGCGTCCAGCTTCAGACCAAGTTCGGGTTTCGGGTTGGGTCTGACCTAACATGTGGTGCAGCCCAGTCTAGCAGCACAAGAACAGTTCCGGGTCGGTCCAGGGTCCAGGTCGGGTCGAACCGACCCAGTATCAGCAGCCCAGTCCAGCAGATCGGGTCACAGGTCAGGTCAGGCGGACCTGACCCACAGCAGAACCCAGCCTAGTCACCGCCGGATCCAGGTCAGATTCAGGTCAGGTGAACCTGACCCGGTTCAGCAGCCCAGCCCGCCAACACATAGCAGTTTATAATTCGGGTCTACCTGACCTGAATCCGTCTGCCGCAGCCCAGCCCGCCAGCACCAAGCAAAATACAGTTCGGGCCAACCTGACCCGAACCCGTCTGCAGAAGCCAGGCCTGTCAGCAGTGCTGACGTCATCCTACGACAGCAGTTGACCAGTTTGACCAAATTCAACGGTTAAAATTCAAACTCAATTTTCGGAGCCATCCGGACTCGGAATTGAGCCCCGTTTTTTCCAGTGGACTCCTGGCGACGAGATCTACGACGTGAATGAAGTAGATTGACAGTTTGACAAGCAGATATTTGAGTGAGTTGTTTTTTGAGTTATCTTCATATTTATCATGGCCACAGCGGGGACTTCTACTGCAGGAGGCATCAAATTTGAAATTGAAAAATTTGATGGAAGAATAAACTTTGGTTTATGGCAGCGGAAGATGAAAAGTATCTTGATTCAACAAGGTATTAAGGTGGCAATATTAGGCAAAGAAAAGAAGCTTGCTAAGATAAACGATGAAGATTGGGCAGACATAGATGAAAAGGCAGTCAGCTCTATTCAATTCTACCTTTCTGACGAAGTCATGCTCAATGTCATGGAAGTGGAGACTGCAAAGGGTCTATGGGACATGTTGGAGAGTCTTTACATGGGTAAGAATCTCACAAACAAGCTGCATCTCAAGAAACAGTTGTATGGGTTGAAAATGGAAGAAGGTTGTGATGTGCTGGAGCATATGATTACTTTCAACAGAATGATTAATGACTTGTTGAGGCTCGATGTGAAATTCAATGATGAAGACAAGTCTTTGCTGCTATTGAATTCTCTTCCTAACTCATATGATCACTTACTACCTAGCTATATGGAAAGGACACACTCAAATTCGAGGATGTTAGGCAAGACATCATCTCCAATGAGGCAAGGAAGAAGGCCTCTAAAACCAAGTCACATGCAGAGGGACTTCTAGTAAAAGAAAGCTCCAGTCAACGTGGCAGGTCCAGTGATAGGAGCAAAGCAAAGAGGAACAACTCCAGATCAAAATCACGAAATAAGAAAAATTCAGAGTGTTTCTTTTGTAAAAAGAAAGGACATTGGAAGAAAGATTGCAGGGAATACAAGGCGTCCAAAGATGGGAAGAATAAAGCTGTCAACAATGACTCTGCCAGCATTGCTTCAGAAACTAAAGTGGAACTCCTATCGGTCTCCAAGGTAACCATTTATCTGATGCTTGGATTTTAGATTCTGGTTGTTCTTATCACATGTGCCCTAATCGTGATTGGTTTGAGACCTATGAGGAGTGTAATGGTGGTCGCGTTCTAATGGGCAATGATGCACCCTGTAAGACCATTGAAATTGGCACCATTAATATTAAAATGGCAGATGGAGTTATGAGAACCCTACGTAATGTGAGGCATGTGCCAGCACTCAAGAAAAACCTAATCTCATTAGGCTTGCTTGAATCAAAAGGGTGCACGTTCACAGCAAAAGATGGTTTGCTGAAAGTTACAAAAGGTGTTCTGGTATTAATGAAAGGTACCAGAGTTGGAAACAATTTGTACAGACTTCTAGGAAACACAGTTGTAGGTGGAGCGGCAGTCTCCACAGATGATAAAACCAGTGATGATGAGTCTCAGCTATGGCATATGCGTCTAGGGCATATGAGTGAAAGAGGCATGTTAGAACTACACAAAAGACAGTTGTTGAAAGGTGTGAAAACATGCAAGCTAGACTTTTGTAAATACTGTGTTTTCGGGAAGCAGAAAAGGGTGTCATTCCAAACTGCAGGCAACAGTTGTAAAAATAGTGGTATTCTGGATTATATTCACTCCGATGTGTGGGGACCAGCCCCAGTTATGTCAAAAGGTGGAGCATACTACTTTGTGACATTCATTGATGATTTTTCAAGAAAGGTTTGGGTCTACTTTATGAAAGAAAAATCTAAAGTCTTCACCAAGTTTAAAGAGTGGAAGGCAGAAGTAGAAAATCAAACAGGCAGAAAAATCAAGTATCTGAGATCAGATAATGGGGGTGAATACAGAAATGGCAGATTTCTACAGTTTTGCAAGGATGAAGGCATTATAAGGCACTTCACTGTTCCAAAGAATCCTCAACAAAACGGAGTTGCAGAAAGGATAAACAGAACACTTCTAAAAAGAGCAAGGAGTATGAGACTTCATGCAGGTTTGCCTGAAAGTTTTTGGGCAGAAGCAGTTAACCACGCATGCTACGTGGTTAATCGGTCACCATCAAAACCCCTTGATTGTAAAGTTGCAGAAGAAGTGTGGACAGGTAAAGAGGTGGACTATTCTTCATTGAAGGTATTCGGTTGTCCCGCTTATGTACACATTCCTAGTGATGAGAGATCCAAATTAGACTCCAAGTCACTCAAATGCATATTCCTCGGCTTTGAGAAAGGTGTAAAGGGGTATAAACTATGGGATCCAGAAAACAGGAAAAAGATCTGCAGCAGAGATTTTGTGTTTGATGAAGCTTCTATGCTGAATAGAGAACATAACAGTGAAGTCAAAGGGCACAATGTTGAAAAAGTGGTCACCGAAGTAATTCCTCTTGCAGATAATACAACCAAGGAACAAGGTCAAAGTTCATCAGAGGTTGGTACATTTGGAGGTGAGGAACAATGTGAGGATCAGCAGGAACCCTCAAGTCTAGCACAAAGAAGGGCAAAGAGAACCATCAAGAGCCACCTCAACGGTATGGATGGGATGAGGATGAAGTACACTTTGCTCTCATTACCAGCAGTGGTGATCCAACCTCATTTCAAGAAGCAATGGAAAGCAGTGAAAGACAAGGTTGGATGGGTGCTATGATGGATGAGATGGAATCTCTCTAAAAGAACTTAGTGTGGGAGTTAGTTTCTAAACCCAAAGACAGAACAATAGTTGGCTGCAAATGGGTGTTTAGGAGAAAAGAAACTTCGCAAGAAAATGCAGAACCAAGGTTCAAGGCACGTTTAGTAGCAAAGGGGTACTCACAAAAGGAAGGGGTTGATTATGATGAGATCTTTTCCCCAGTTGTGAAACACACTTCTATCAGAGTGTTGTTGGCATTGGTAGCATAGTTCGACATGGAGCTCGAACAATTGGATGTAAAGACAGCATTTCTTCATGGTGACTTGGAGGAAACAATTTACATGGAGCAACCTGAAGGATTCAAGGAAGTCGGAAAAGAACACCATGTGTGTAAGTTGAAAAGATCATTGTACGGACTGAAACAATCTCCAAGACAATGGTATAAGCGTTTCGACTCCTACATGTTGCAGATCGGCTACCATCGATGTGAGTATGACTGTTGTGTTTATTATAGAATTTTAGATGATAATTCTGTTATTATTTTGCTGCTTTATGTGGATGATATGCTCATTGCATGTAACGATATGTCAAAAGTTAATGAACTCAAATCTCATTTGAGAAAAGAATTTGACATAAAGGACCTTGGGGCAGCCACAAAAATGTTGGGCATGGAAATTAGGAGAGACAGGAAGGCTGGAAAGCTGTGGTTATCACAGAAAAAGTACATATCAAAGGTACTTGAAAAATTCAATATGCTAAATGCTAAGCCTGTGTCTACTCCACTTGCAAGTCACTTCAGTTTAAGTGCTAAACAATGTCCAAGTGATGATGAGGGAATTGAAGAAATGTCCAGGATACCGTATGCAAATGCGGTAGGATGTTTGATGTATGCCATGGTTTGTACTAGACCAGATATAGCTCAAGCAGTGGGTGTAGTGAGTAAGTACATGGCGAATCCAGGAAAAGAGCATTGGAATGCCATAAAGTGGATTCTGAGGTACTTGAAGGGCACCAAAGACTTGGGTATTCTGTTTGAAAGAAAACAGGGGTCAGAGTGTGTAGTTGGATATGTAGATTCTGATTTTGCAGGAGACCTAGATAAAAGAAGATCTACCACTAGATACGTCTACACACTTGCTAGTGGACCGATAAGTTGGAGATCGGTGCTTCAGTCTACAACTGCATTGTCCACTACAGAGGCAGAGTACATGGCAGCTTCAGAGGCTTCTAAGGAAGCAATATGGATGAGAGGTTTGGTAAATGACATGGGTATCAAACAGAAATCAATCTTGCTACACTGTGACAGTCAGAGTGCAATATGCCTATCAAAGAATCAGGTATATCATGCAAGGACAAAACACATAGCTGTTACCTATCACAAAATTCGAGATTGGATTGCTACAGGTGAGATCTCCATTTAGAAGATTCACACAGATGATAATCTAGCTGACATGGTTACCAAGCCAGTGACCACAGAGAAGTTCAAGCATTGCTTGGACTTGCTCAATCTCTCCTCTTGTTGAAGAGTGAAGCTGCACCTCATTCCCCTTGGGTGCAGTCATGGTGGGATTGCATTCCCACAAGGTATGTGTTCCAACCACTTCAACAATTCTTCAAAGGGTCGGACATTTTTCGCCAAGGTGGAGATTGTTGGGTTTGGCTTAAAAGGTCCTTATTGGGCCTGAGTGGAGGGCCCAGTTGATTAGGGTTAGCATCATATATATATTCTCTTCTTGATGTCTTTTGTTCTAGGGCAAGGAGAGGGGAAGAGAAGAACACAGCCAGGGAAGGGAACACTGAGAGCATTGTAAGGGGGTGAGAGAGAGATTTCTAAATAGTGAAATCTTGTGCCCGTGGATGTAGGCAATCTTGCCGAACCACGTAAATCCTTGTGTTCTCTTTGTGTGTGATTGCTTGGTAGTTTTTCCTCGCTGTGTGCTTGGCTAGATCCAGATCTAACAAGAGGACTCAAATAGCAGAATGAAATAAGAAAAAACGAAATGAACTCACCTCTTATATAACATGGATCCCGGGTCACTATCATTTCACGGCCTTTCTTATTCTCTCTATCAAGCAGTGGGGTCCATGGTTTACCAGTCCAATTTCCCACAGACTTAGTATGATTGAGCAGCGGGGTCCATAGCTTCTTGGCTCAAGCTTCCTTAACCATGGTCACTAATGCATCACCCTCTTCACCCACGGACATTACGTGACTAATCAGTGCGGTCCACAGTTGGTGGTTGATTCAAAGTTAGGTTTTCCTCTTGACTTCTGCTGATCATTTCATCCATGAACACAACTTGGTTAAAAGTAGTGAGGTCTATGATCACCGCTATTGGTTACTTCATCCACAGACAGTATTGGTTGAAATATAGTGGGGTCCACAATGTGCTTCACTCTCTTTCCCACATACACAAGTTGTTGAGCAGTGGGTTCCAAACCTTGACCAAGTTCACATGGGCACTTCCTTCCTTACCCATGGTCACTGTGATTTTGAGCAGTGGGAACCACTACTTAATGGCCCACTATCTCAAATGTGATCGTTCAGATTCTTACAACATATGGTGGACCAACTTCAGGTATTTTATAACAAAAGAAAGAGAAATGATTTCCCACAACGGAATGACCCCATATTTGGGTATTTCTTTTCAAAAAAAAAAAAAAAGGAGAGGGGGGGGGGTGTGCTTATCCTTCAGAAAAAGGAAAAAAAAACCCAAATTTCAAATTTACGTTAGGTTAAACCTGATTTTAAGCCATCATCTCAAATTGTTTTGGATCAAAATCCACAAAGCCAATCTTTTTTAAAATTTCATCTCATTTTGACTCATGTCAAGCCATGTCAAGACCTAAACTTGATTTTTTGAAAACAAACAAAAAAACCATGAAAATACAAACTTAAATCCATTTCCAACTCAAACCTTGATTTTTCTTAAAACCTCAGATATTCTTTTTCTAAACGTTCCCCACAGTTTCCACAAAGATGCCACTTTAGATATCTATGAAAAATAGGTTATGAGAAAATCAAATCCACTTTCCAAAATTAAAACCAAATTAATAAATTTCTGAATTTCCTAATACCTTAGGGATCTCCTTTTGTGGATGTTCCCCACAGTCCCCATAGAGATGCTACTTTTGATATTTATGAAAATAGAGCAAAGAAATTCAGATTCCTTATACTTTTACCAAATTCCATCTCCAAACCCTTCATGGTATTTCATCAAAATTTCAAAAATTTCAAGTTTAGGCTTACAACCTACCTTGACAGAACTACCTTTTTTCATCAAGCCGTTCATCATTCCCACAATTGGTTATTTCGAGGCACAATGATTGTCATATTTTTATCATTGCACCTCGAGAGGGCACTTATTGACTAATAAAACTTACAAATGTTGTAGTGAAGATATTACAAGCAAATCCAAGTTAAGGGGACATAAATCCTAGGATTGTGGAATGCCAGACTAAGTGCTACATCCAAATGTTCAAAACTGATGCAGCTCATTCAGAAGACTTTAGATGGGCCTAAGGTGCAGTAGTTCAAAATTCAAAGTTAACAGAATTCATTTGGCCACTCAACTCACCAAACTTCAAATTCAAGGTTCATTGACTTAAAGTCTAAGGGTCATTGAATACACTCAAGCTTCTGAGTTACCAAAGTAGCTGAAAACTATATGACAACTCTGAATTATTCTTTGGAATATGCTTCAAATTTTCAAAGCATCTAGATTTCATTTCAGTTCAAATTCAGGCTTCAGTGGCTATTTTCCAGCTCTTTAGGGTCACTGTGACAATAGACACTTCTATATGTTAGAATTAGCTAAACTCCTTGAGCAAGCTCAAATTATATTCTGGAGAGACTCTAAAAAATTTTAGGTCAAGTGGATATCATTTGACCCAAAGTCAACAAACATGTCAACTTTGAGTTAATGACCCCTGAGGCATGGGTCATCGACCAAAGTCTTACTTCCAAGTGACAAAAGTTGATGAAATTTGGACACAAGTCTTAAGTCATTCTCAAAAGTGGTTCTACAAGTGTTTAAGCCAAGACGACTTCATCTGACTCTACTTTAACTACATGTCAGATAGGAGTTTGCGACCCCCTAGTCACAGGGGTCACTGATTAAAAAATCCTACTTCTAGTAAGCTAGAGCTAATGCGGTTTGGATCAGAGACTCAAAATGTGTTCAAATTCAATTCCTCAAAGTTTCAAATCAATTAAACATAATTCAAGTAGAGAACAAGCTAATTGCTACAACACAAGAGAATGTTGACTTAGAACATGCAACAAGTAGGTCACTATTCAAAATCGTGCTTCCATAAATTCAAACCATATAAAATTTTTATGGATACTTCAAGGTGCTCCTGACATCACTCCTAGTTTCAAATCAAACCAACTCATTTGGGCTTTAAATAGTCGAAACAAGGGCCCATTTTATGAAAAGTCAACTAGAGGGGTTGACCAACTTTAGGGGTCAAAACAGGCTAAAATTTTAGTGACACACTTAAAATAGTGCTAGAAGTATCCCTCCAAGTTTCATAAAGATCGGACATCATTTGGGAAAAATGGGTCACATGCAAAATCCTCAAAACTGGACCTATCAGTGACTGCGGCCATGATCACGAAGACCTGTGAAGTCATTGTCGGCAGTTTTTGGTGGTTTTCTCCACTTTATTTTGAGCTTCAACATTCCATAACTCCCTATCTAGAGTCTTTAAAGGCAAGTGTTGGCACTAGGGAGGGCGTTCCAACAAGTTCAAAGGATTCAAGGCAATACTAAGTAAGTTCCAAGAGAATTAATCAAGCTTCTCAAGCTTTAAAGCGCTACAAGTTCACTTTCTCTTCTCCTTCTCACTAACTTAAGGTGAGAAATGGTTGAGAGAAGGAGAAAAAAGCTTGCATATCACTTAGAGAAGATGGATACGAGGGCCATCAAGTATACAAAGGATGAAACTACATTCCATTGGTTTTCCCAATTGGGAGGATTTTTAGGCCATCTCGGAAGTTGTGAAATTATAGGTTTATAATTACACAACTTTGGCTTCAGTTTGTTTGTATAAAGCACCATCTTTTGATTTGTACAAAAACAATTTGTAACAAAAATGTGATAATCACCAAAGGTTTTAGTCGATTCCACGGTTAAATTAAGTACTCTTGGTGGTCATTCAATACTCCAAAAGTCGAAGAATACAAGTTCCAACATTCCGAAGGTATCACAGAAGCGAAACAGAGAATAAATTGGGACAAACAATGACCATTTCGGCCACTATTTGTTAGTGACCATGAGCCATGGTCACCCCTTTCCTGTCTTCCTTTTTTTATTTTTTTTATTTTTTGGCCACCTTTTCATGTATTTTCTTATACTTTCAACTTTGGATCACATTTTAGACTAGGAAGAAGGGTTGTAAATTTTCAAAACTTCGCAACAACTTACATCCTCGCAGTCAAAGCTATTGAACCCATGTGAAAAAAGAAATTAATGATGAACTATAATTATTTTCCCATTCTTCTTAACGTTTGAAGTGTGTGAATGTTGGACTGGAATCCATTGCATTTTACATCACATTTTGAGCACAATCAGAATTCAAGATAAGGAAAGTCAAAGAGGAGGAGTTCAAAAATGGAAAGTAATCTCATTTTTCTTTAGTCAACATAGATTGAAATAGTCATAGCTCTCAAACTAAGCAGAATTGGACAATCTACCTACCGTTAGAAAGCTTTTTTTAGTAAATATCTATAGGATCCAAGATTGCATTAATCAGAGCTCAAACGACAAAGTTATGGCCCTAAAAAGGTTGCTATATATTTTTAGATGGAATTGCGAAAAGATTAAAAATTTTTTCTATGTTACACACCTTTGGGTGGGGTCTATCTCTCCTCAAATAAAGTACATTGAAGATCAAGTGGGGTCCACCATCCTTGCTTGGGTTATCTGAAATTATTTTTAAGAGAACTCAAGAAGATTCAAGAAAATCCAAGATATTTTCAAGAAAAAGAATCCACCTTCTCACTAGATTCTTTCTTCCCAAAAATCTCTCACAAGTCCAAAGATTAAAAGAAGATTATTTAAAAGAGGAAGAAAGCTACTAGGCTATTGCAAAAAGCATAAAATAAAAGAGACAAGAAAAAAAAAAGGCTTACCTCACCAAGATATAGTCTAGCTACAAAATAGGATCTAGGGAGAAAAATGATGGCATCACATTCCCTATTTTACCCATACCTTGGACATCCAAGACCCTCATCCCTCTCCATGCTCTCTCTCTCTCCTCTCTCTCCTTTCTCCTTTTCTTTTCTCTAGTGTAGAAAAATGGAGAATTGATTTGGGTATTCTAAAGCCATGTTCTAGAAGCTAGGCTAAAAGAGAGTATTGGGAGCTTATAATTATCTTGAAGATTCAATGAAGTTTACATCATTTTCAATGGAGGAGTAGATCTTTTGATCAAAGTGTCAGATGAAGTTAAGTACATCTCACCATTTATCTATATGATTTAATTAAAATTTTTTTTCTTGTGCATGTGTAATTAGAATAATAAATCTGCCTTCTATCTTAAATAACCTATGCCATTTAATTTGTATTGAATAATGCCTTATGCATATATATTTTCTTAATAGGTTATGCTTAGATTAAGTTCTTTGATAATCTGTCTTTGATTAGTATATGATATTTAGTTAGTTCATAATTTTATTAGGTGAATAAGATTTTAGACTTAAATAAATTGTAAAAAAAAATTGTGCTTTGTGATAGATAAATTATCCAAATCAATTTGGAGTAGATCTATTTTAATGGTTGCATAGAATGGTGGGGTGATTACTTAATGGATTCATGACATTCTGATCTACGTTTCATTATTGATTTTCGTGCACTTTACAATTAGATTTTTCAAGTTATTTTTATCTCTTTCATCTTTTTTCTATTGTTTCAAAAAAAAAAATCATATCTTAATTAAAAAGAAACTTCAAAAGTGCTCTATGTCGGTTTGATCTATACTTGCTATTATCTCAACAAGACAACTGTACACTTGCAACTTTAAATAGATTGATTAAATTCACATCACTTAGTGATCAGGAGTGGAAATGACAAGGTACCCACCAGGGTTTGAACCCTGGTGGGAACTAAATGGATGTCCTATCTACCAAGAAAACCTGTGATTCCCCAGGATAGAACTTTTTGTATAAGGCTAAAAACAGTATGCTTTTAGACATGGGAGAATCTTCCCATTAGGAATAAAAACAGTATGCTTTTAGACAATAAGAAAATTTAGGTTTTTAATATGAGATTTCCATATAATGTCTTTCAAACTAATGAAAAGCTAATCCCTAAAGAAATTATGAGTCTTCTTGTCCCTCGCTAACCTAAACACATTTGACTCACTGGGGAAGAACATACTTTCTTTGGGGCTAGTATTTTATTGTTTTGAAAGACTTTCTAAAAATTCTCCGTATCAAAAAGTCTAATGCCTATCAAATTACATTTCATTTGTTCCTATATGGAAAACTCGCTTATTGTAAAGCTCAGCATTTTCCCATATAGAAAAAGTTTATTCTTATCAAGATACCATGCTCCCATGTATGAAAGCATAAAAGATTTCCATATGGGAAATTCTCTCTCGCAATATAGGAAAAGCATGTCCTCAAACTCCTAGGATATCAGATTTCTCATATGGATGAAAAGGTATTTTCATCTCAGTGATTGTAAAATGTATGTTTTTGAGTCAAATGGTAATGTTCGTCCACAATGGCGGACCTAAGATTTTTGTTTGGAAAGTGCAGGCGAGGTAAATTGAATAAATTAAAGAATAAAATCAAAATCTTGATATTCTAATATTAGGGTCTTCTCGAATCAGATGGGTGCTGACTGCCCATGGATGAAAATGCTTGGGTCGGCTCCTATTAGTCCAAACCGCGAGCCAAATATAGCCCAAAATTTTGCCCGTCAACACCTCTAGCCCTAAGATGAAACAATAGTGGGTCGGTAAGCAACCTGACTCAATGCTCATAGTCCTGATGCTTGGAAATGTACTTGGACCAAATGCATTTGTACTCAACAGCAAAGATGGCTGTAAAAAAATCATACTTCAACACAAAGGCTATTCATTTCTTAGATAATCCAAAATATCATTAGTCAAGCTCTTGTCATGAGGAAACTAATCTTAATTACCAGCAACACACTAATAACAAGAGGCAAAAGAATCTTCAACACGATTCTCAAGAGATCTTGGCTAAAACCCCGACCAATGGTGCAGTATTGACGGTGCAGGCTTCGGCTTGTTGGAAGTTTGTCCTCTGATCATTATAGGCATCATTAGCATCAGGACCCCCAACAATTGCACCATACAGTACATTTGGATTCGGTTCATTCTTGTTGAACCAGTCAGCAAACCCTCCCTGACAGGTCACATGAGCAGGATTTTTCTTTATTGAAATAATTGAAGCCCCTCGGTGATGAACCTGTCGTGGATAATTTGACCCAATTCCAACCATATAACTCATTTTCTTCGGGTTTGCCCCTAGGATGTAATCCACCTACACACACCAAAGTGTCAATTAATAACCATAATCTTGTCAAATTACCCGTATGAGTTGTAGTGAAACGACCCTATATCTAGCAAACTCAACTGCCCTGCATTGTGAACCTTATTAGCAAACGGGTCCAAAATCAAAGTATGCACATAGTTGGACATAATAAGGGTCCATTCCCATCCTTAGTTTATCTTTTTTGTCTATAAAGCAGACCCAAGCCCCCTTTCACCTATGCTTACTCTACTCTCATTTTGACATTCAATCAATTAGATAAAGATTCAACGTGACAAGGACTGTTCGTTAGTAAAAATGGATGTTAGAGATGTCTTGAAAATCCATCTCTCTCTCTCTCTCTCTCTCTCTCTCTCTCTCTCTGTGTGTAAAAGCGGATATGAGGTTTTGGACTCTCTCTAGGAATGGGCAGGTCTATGCTCAATCAACTTATATACTGATTATGGAAAATAATGCTAATAATAATAGTAACTCGATATGAGTGGAAGGCATTTTGGTTACTTCCCATTTTACATAAAAAAAATTCTGTTTTGATGGAAATGCTTAAAAGAAGGATTTATCGGTAAGATCTTTCCTTTGTTCTTTCTTTTGTAAAATCTTTTCTTGTTTACGGTTGAGAACTATTTATTAACTTGTATTCTGCTCAAGCAGTTTGGTTTATTTAGGATCTTGGGCCATTAAACCAAATGATCTTTGTTACTGGTGGAGTAGTTTGTATGAGACTACTCATGTAGCCATCTCTCTTTAAATATCCTTTAACTATGATTTTGGCTTTATATATGGTGGGCGATTTGGAAGGCCCACAATAATCACTTGTCCAATGGTAATAAAGTTGAAATTTTTCTACAGGATAGGACTAAAAGAAAGGTATCTGGTTACTCAGGTTATCAGTTGAAAGGTAGTAAAGGTAAGATCTATATTTTTTCGGATATGGCTTTTAAAGCATCCAAAGGGCAGTTGCTTTTGGTTGTTCAATGTTTTACAATGGTTCTCTTCGTGGTATGGATTCGTTCACTTCAAAAGCCAGGCAAGTTGAAGCAGGGTTGATTCTCGATGAAGTAACTTTAGCCAAAGAGAGGTTTTGCAAAAATTATTGCCCTCTAGGATGCCTTGGAGGTGGTGAATTCGGTTAATGGGAATAGGGAATGGTCCACTGAGAATATTGTTTCTGATATTTTGTAGGCTACTTTTGCATTTGATAGCATTGAGTTTTATTTATTCTTGTAGATTTGTATGGTGCTATGCTCTGTTTAATTAGCTAGGTTGAATCTTAAAACCTCTTTAAATTGGACTTAGTTTGATGACTTAAATTTGTTTTTTTCTTTTTTTGACTCGTTATGTAGGGAAAATGTCCCTAGTGAAAAAAATGAAAGGGTCCTTCAAAAAAAAAAAAAAAAGAAAGAAAGAAAGAAAGAAAGGAAAAACTCCATCAATTTGGGCCAATCTTGATCAAACTGTCAAATTGGCTAAAATTAGTGCCTATATCCTACTTTTTTTTTTTTTGGGTGTAAAGGTAGTTGGGTAAATAGGGTCCTTATTATCGCTAACATTTACGTTTAGTTCACACACATAATATTCATGTTCCTTACCTGTGATCGGACAAATGTGACTATGTCGTTGGGCTGAACTAGTCCATTCTGGCACTGAAGATTTACATTAGCAGCAACAAGATAGTCAGAGTAGGCGGTGGCAACGAGTAGTGCAGCAGTTGTGTATTGGAAGTCATTCCATGGATACCAGTATAGTGAACCGCCTGGCGTTCTTGCAACATTATTGCTTCCCTTTCCAAGGCACGCGCAGATGAATTGCTCAGCACTGTTCTTATATTGTGCCCAGACTCCATTGTTTTGGACTTTCCTATCCAGGATGAGCTGAATATACAAATTACAGAAAGCAGAAGGAGAAATTAATAAAATTGACTATTGGGGTTTAATGCGGCGGGCCTCACCATCTACCAGAATGAGCTCGGCCTAGCAATTATGGATGCCACTTTATCACCTAACCTGCCAACCCAATATGAGCCTGATCAAAAGTTCAAGGTTCTCGTTTATAAACCATCTTCTCTGAATATCATTTTTCGACAATATCTGGTAGGTGATAGAAGATGTTACATTACATGATTAAGAGCCCATTTTTTAGCAATGGAATTGGACACGGAGAAATTCATTGTCAAATGGGATTTATAGGCTCCAAAAGGATGATGTAGTAAAGGGTCAAAGAGGGAAGAAAAGAAGACGAGGTCAAATGTATATGTGGTAAATGATAAAATGCTACTACTCCCAAGTTATAGCTTTTTGTCATTTAATGTACATGACAGAGTAGCTTTTTTCTCTTTATTGGTGAAAAAAAGATGTGCTTTTTGTCACATTTAGTATTTCTATTTTTGACTACGTCTTTTTTTTTTCTTTTTTCCTTGTCTCTTTATTTGACCATCAACTTCACTCCACTCTTACAAGTAAAGAAGGGTGAATGATATAAGGTAAAGTCTTAGATGAGACCTCTACTATCCTAGGATTTGAATTAGTAGGGTTTTCCCATCTCCCTTTCATTTTTTCAATGAGAGATTACTTCAAGGTCATTTTTTCGATATTAACCTTTGTTTCTTCATTTTTAACTACTATCTAGGAATACATACAAGTCTTACTAATTCATCTGATTGGGTTTAACATTTTGAATTATGGATAATTAATAATGGGTATTGATTTTAATTAACTAAGAAAATGAAATAAAGAAAACTAAAAGGGTTCTTAGCAGCTCTTGCAGCTAGGTTACACAGCAACAGCGCTACCGATGCATCCTCGACAACGCTGCTGCCAGGCCTGCCAGGGGGCCTACTGCCTGGGCTGGCTAGGCAGCGGGCCTGGCCTACTGCTTGGGCTAGGCTGGCTTCCAGGTGGGCCTGGTTTCTAGTTACGCTGGGCTTGGGTTCTAGGAAGGGCTTGGTAGTAGTGCCAAGTGGGCCTAAGTATTGAAATTTTGGATTTGATATATTTTTTTTGAGTTTATATTTTATTTTTAATTTGAATTTTTATCTTGGGTCTCCATAGTAGGGTTAGGCGTGATTAGAACATTAATTTACAATTTGATTAGAATGTTGATTGGGATTAATAGTGACTTGATTAGAATCTTAGTTAATAGTTAATTAGGTGTGATTAGAATTGTAATTAGGATTTATTACAATTTTAATCGAGATTTAATTAGTTATGTGTGATTAGTAGTTTAATTAGTTCAATTAGAATTTAATTAAGATATAATTAGGTTTGATTAGAATCTTAATTAGATGGGAATTGGGATTCTAATTTGGATTTTTAATTTGAGTTTAAGTTTCGGGTTTGAATTCAGGTTTTGGATTCCTTTTTTTTATATAAACTAATTAAGTGTTTTAATATACATCAATGATGATTAAGAACTTAATTGTTCCCTCTCCTTTTGATCATAATTTGATTTAGTTCGGATTTAGAATTTGAATACTTTTATTCAAATTTGTAAAATATACTAACTTTACATAATTGGATTAAATGAGTTCCACTTTTAAGAAAAGTTAGCTAAAAGTTCACATGAGGGTCAAACTAGATTCAAAATGGGAAAGTGAGATCCGGGATATACCACATAATAGATACTGAAAATAGGACATTGGCAATGTTTACTACCATTACTATTGTAAAAGAGGGTTGGTTCCCATGTGCATATTTAACTGACTATGACTGTTAAGTGGATTAGTGCTTAATCGTAGAGAACTTGAAATGACACACAATCATAATATACTTTTAAATTAAACAATCTAAGCACTTAAATTGATAATGGGTTGGATATTATGAATTAAGAGTTTCATAGCATAATTCATTATGCATTCGTATATAGTATGCATTTATATATACACATTTGACCAACTGCAGTTGGAGGTAGTCATACGCCTTTGGGACAGCATGTACTATGGGATATAGTGCACAACAATGTCATTTATTATATCTAGCGGGAATACCCATTTTTATATATTGTATCTGTGGGAATGCCTGTTTTTGTATATTGTATTTGTGGAAATATCTGTTTTTGTGTATTCACGCCATTGGGTTTGTATTTGGTATATTTTTGGGGTAGAATGTAAAATATACTTTAATTCAATTGATTAACATCATTACTTGCAATTTACTTCTTGCCAGATTACATCAATCCGACCCACTACTTTTAATGTTTAGGTCCTATTGCTGGTGCTAAACTGAAAGGTTAAGAGACGCAAAAGATTTCGCTAAATGCAAGGTTGTTGAGTGGAGGACTAATGCCATCATCTGAGGTATCTTAGTGATGATGATTAGAATCGAAACAATAGACTTTTGAAATAAGGTTATGTTTGGGACCACTAGTATAAACATTAATTCATTTGTTTTGGAATTATAATTATAATTGTTATTCTTTAGAATTCTTGACCATTTATTAATTATGATTGAGGTTTCTTTATATGATTTGTATTTTATACTCAGCTGCACAAATTATGGATTTTGATTCCACGTGTGATTATAGTTGCTTGATCAACAAACATAATTTTACGAAGGACTTCGATCCACCCGGAATTGGGCCCATCTTGTTATTCAAGAAAAATTTAAATTGGCCCTAATTCTCACACCCTTAAAACCAAGTTTGGATTCAACTCAGTTTTGAGGGTGTGACATTTGATACGAATAGTTAGTTAAATAAATTTAATATAATATCAGAGCCAACTGATTATGATTTTAAATCCCAACATGAATGCTTGGTGCTAAAGAAATGCACGTCACCAAAGAGTACACCAAACAGATTCCACCTAAAGGAGAGTTTTGAGGAGTGGGTTCCCGAGGGAATATTAAAAAATAATTTCACTACCTCTACTAACACCTCAAGGTAGGTTAGCAGTCCAACCTCATTATTAAGAAGTTAAAGAGTTCAGGTTGAATCCAAAACTATAACTAAAATGCCTACGAAATTCCAGTACTTCTGGAATTCCCATCTCTAGATTACTGAGAACTTTTGTAGAAATTATATAACTTATTAGATACCTTTGCAACAAGAGTCTGCACGCCAACAAATTTATCATCCCAGCTGAACGATGATCTTCTGCCGCCTGTATTACCAGCCTTTGAAAGATAATCTAAGTAAGCTTGATCCCCGGTTGCCCGGTACAGCCATGCAGCTGCCCACAACAATTCATCCTGTTGCAATTCAGTTTCATCCAGTTATCAGTTTCTAATTTGCCAATTGCAATTCAGTTTCATCCAATTATTAGTTTCTAATTTGCCAAAACATAATCGGATCCATAGTTCTAGAAATTGATCGCCCAAGTGACTCAGTGGGGATTGAGTTATGCAACTCGATCAGGTAGATGGAATTTTTAGAAGGCCTGGTTACGTTTAGTTGATATTGGACCCAGTGGCCTTTGGGTCAAGTTTACTAGGCTTAGTCTGGGCGAGTCAAATCAAGAATTTGAGCAAGGTGCCCATCTACTGGAAAGAGATTTAGAAGGTTTGCTTACTTCATAACCGCTGCTGGAGTAGAACTTGGAAGCAACTGTAATGCTGTTTTGGTAGAGTCCAACAAAATTGCGACCAAAATCAAAGAGCTGTAATCACAGAAGAAATGCTATTAAACTTTGATCATACCTTGCGTTTTACACGAGTCTCATAGTCATGGCTTTCCTTCTCTTTGCTTCTTTACATTTTAGCAGAAATTGCTAAGGTTGACAATGAGCTTGATACCATGTACAGGAAACTTTCTACCAGAAGCCAACCTAAAGATGAAGGTCAACCCAAACCATATATATAAACAGGAGACAGTCTTAGGTGGGGTGGTGGGTCCTTTATGAAATTATTGAGGTTGGATCAGGTTTGAGTTAGTTGGCAGTCCAATATCAAGAATGAATTAAACACAACTCCATCCCATTTATTTCTTAGGTAAAAAAATGCTGGCTTACACCAGAACAAATTATAAACACCTTGAATTAATGCCGACTTTAAACTCCATGCATATATAATTACTTATTAATAAACTTTAATCGTTTAAAACTATATCTGCCTATACCTATTAAATGACCTATAACTCAAACAACCTACTAAAATGAGATACTTAGTCCTTCAATAAAATGAGATGACATGGGAGAGTTAAAGAATTAACTCGGACAGTTATCCAACTGTGGAATAAACCCATCAGCGTCAAATTAGGATGGCAAGTCAAGTCAGAAATCATCATAAATTCAGACCTGCTTGGCATGGTTCACGAGCTGTAATGAATAGATTGGATTGGACTTCTTGAAGACTATGGATGCAGCAGCCATAGCGGCGGCAGCCTCTCCTGCAAGGTCTGATCCAGGTTTGGAGTCATCGATCTTATATGCCGCCCGAGGGGTGTCCATGTCTTCCGGCCTCTCCCAACACACATGATCAGAATCTCCATCCCCGACTTCCCCATAGAAGAGATTGGGCTCTGAGTGAGCGTTGATCATGTAATCTGTACCCCACTTGATGGCATCCATGGCATGGGATAGTTCATTCTTTTGTGACAGTTGGGTCCCAAACTCTACAACACTCCATGAAAGTAGAGTCACTGTGAAGGCCATTGTAAACCCGAACTTGACATTGTCTCCGCAATCGTAGTAACCGCCCACCAGATTCACCTGAGTTAGATCAACACGTTGTGTGACTTTAATGGGTGTGATATGCGGGAAAAAATGGACTAGTATAATTAATGTCACAGTGGTACTTCATGTCCCCCTGGACTAAAAAAAAGTTCCCTATAAACTAGTGGGTTTTTTTTTTTTTTAAAGTTCGAGAAAGGCAGGGCGATAATATGATTTGGACATAGATCATCAATATGCATAGCCTTTAGTGTTAAAATTTAGAGCGTGTTTGTTAATTTCACCTCAAAGTAAAATTAAAGTTATTTTTCATTTCAAGACACAATAAACTAAAAGAGTCAAATTAAAATACTATATTTCAAAAAAGTTCTTTCACCTTTTTATACCAATAAGTTATAAAACTACTTTCTTATATCACTAACTGGCAAAAAATATCTATTTTTAATACAAAAGTTTAGAGAGTTACATTCAATTTTTACTAAAAAATAAAATTTCATCATAAAATTGATTTAACCCCTCTTATTATTTTATGTTTTGAAATGATCCTTCACTTCACTTAACTCAACCAGTTAAATTAACAAACAACCTCTTAAGGCATAATGGCTAGGCATCATGCAAACTTATTATGATAAAATTTAATAGTGATATGAGAAAATTCATAGTTTAAAGAAAAAAAAAAGAAAAGAAAAGAAAAGAAGAAAAAAAGAAAATCATTTTATTTTGAATATCTTCATGAACAGTGATGTGCTAACTTTACTAAAGATAACAACACATGATCTATCAGATTTGGACCCCATTGTTAGATTACAAGCCCGAGGGCCAGAAGAGAATAAATATGCTGAAATATAGAAACACATGCAGATTAATAGGAATTGGATTCGTTTTGTTTTTTCTAAGAAAAGGATGGAATGTTTTATAGATATAAAGATTAAAACAAGAAAAACCAGTTCTTTACCAAAAAAAGAAAACTAAAGCAGTTAAATCATGTGTAAAACATGTTACAATTTGACATTGCATGTAACACTGATTTAGTAAAATATTCCTTGATGGTAGATCATCATTGGGAGACTGACTTTTAGTGGTTTAGATTTCAAAAGTGGCTCACATTGGTGAATTTATAGATATGGGCTAAAGAATATTTGAATTTTACCTTTGAAGAGGAGATGGTAAGAAAGTCTACCATTGAAGAGGAGGTGAAAATGATAAGCAGTGCAACTCATGCAGTGACTCCATGAAACCTAGGAATTTATCATACTGGTGTTCTATATTTTTCTTAAAATATAGCACCCAAGGCAGCTCAGTCTTCCTTTTTTTGTTTTTTCTGTTCCCTCTTTTCCTTTTTCTTTCCATAATCACCTTTTTTTTTTAATCTCTTTTAATAAACAGGCAACGAAACCTATAAGGTCCTCAATAACGAGATCATATAAAAAAGTAGCACGACAAAACAGCCCGGTTACTTCTAATACAGGCGTGGATGGCAGGAAATGTACCTTAACATCGCTGCCATCCTTAAGAGCAGAGTCACCCCTCCATTGTACTCTTTGGTTTGGAGGCAGCTTCCCTGATCTCTGGGCCTCAAAATACAGGAGAGACTTTGTGAGGGCATCTCCATAGTCAAAGGAAGCAAAACCGTCTTGCAAAACAAGTAGAAACAACCCAAAACACAAGAGAACCCGACCCATTTCAAGAGGAGCCTATATGTCTAAAGCCTAGCTACTCTCTCTCTCTCTCTCTCTCTCGTTTCGAAGCTAACTGAATTTATAGTGCCATGTGCCCCTAGTCTTGATAAATGCTTGCATGGCCAGCTACACTGTACGATTTCTTTCTTTCCTTTTTTTTTCAGATTATAATATCACATTTCATTGCTGGTATCATTTTTCAGATATTGTAATATTTAATTTCGTTTCTAGTAGTCAATCTCGTGGCTCCCTTAGATTAGAAGGAACAGAGAGCCATTGAGCGCCCCGATGATAAAACACTATCACTACTCGAGTCCCACCTTTCAACGCAGCAAACCTAATATTCACCCTTGGATTGTGGGGGGATTTTGTAAATAAGGGATTTTAAAGATTTTTATATAATAACTAGATATTATGCACTCATCAAACATAAATGTTAGACTAACTGAGGATTTAGTATATATATCTCAATCTTTTAGAAAAACCTTCATGACATTATTCAATAAATGTTAGACTAAGTCAGGCTTGTATTTTACAATATCTCAATCTCTTAGAAAAACGTTCTTTCGACATTATTCAAGGAATATGACGTAGAAATTGATTATGGATATAAATGAAATATAAAACAAGAGCTGCAAGTTTTAGAACGATGTCTCCACTTCCGAGATCATGTATAACATTATATAGGTCCATTGTGTGACCATAATTACGCCAGTAGATGATTACCATAGCTAGAACCAACATTTGACACGTCAAACCATGTACTAGATGGTTGCCATAGTGACACTGATTAGGAGGGTTTTTATGATTACCAACGTCATATAGGTCCTGCAATGATTTTTATGGTTAGATGAATTCTTTAATAATGTCGAACACTAGATATGGCCCATGATGTGAATTACCATTAGATATGTGATATTCTGGTCATTGACATTAGGTGGCCGCCGCATTAATTAAATGGATATCATGATTTTTAACATTAGATGGTCATTGATTTTCTAACTTGGATGCATCCCGTTTTGATTGCCAACACTATATGGATCCTATTATTAGTGCAACACCATATGGTAGTTACTATTGAGGAGTGGGCTCCACTCACTGCGGAATATTAAAAAGTACTTTCATTGCCTCTACCAACAACTCAAGGTTTTTGTACGAATGATTAACAAGGAAATTTAATATAGTATTAGAGCTTTGCCATTGAACTTTCGGCATATCCATTTTCTCAAAAATAACTCTCGACATACCCACATCTTGTCAACTTCAACATCCTCATGTCTCTCCCTCTATGCACAAAGCCTTCATCAACTTATCAATATCGTGTCCATCAAATTAAATACATCAAGCTATCTACTTTGAAGAACCCAAATTTTGTCATTGATTGAAAGTCTCAAAGTTGGAGAATTACTGCGACATAATACGTCGGCCGAGTTATCAAAGATGATAAAGGCGAGGCAATTGTCAATCCATCATTGACTCGATGAAAACAGCAAAACTTGTTGCTTAGAGGTTGAATTACAAGAACTCTGTCAGAAGAGGCTTTATATCTTGTTGTTGGTTGTAACTCAGCCAAAGACGTATGAACTTGCTTAGAAGGGAATTCTCTTCAAGCAACCAAAGATCACGAAATGCAACTCAAAAGGCAAATATAAAACACAAAGAAAGGGACTCAAATGCTAGAGGAGTATCTCTGAACTTTCAAAACAAATTTGACAGACTTGTTGCAATCCAAAGGCTACTGACGATGGTAAAGTCATATATTTATTAGATGTATATTTATTAGAAGGGCTATAATCAAGGTATGAAAACTTAGTCGCAATTATGTTATCAAAGCCTCTATTTCCAGCTTATTCATAGTTTGTTACTGCTTTGCAAATTTCTGATTTATGTCTTCCAAATATATCTTTAGAGGAAAATTCTATTGATCAAAACATGGCTTTTTACTCTCGATAATCAACTTCTACAAGAGGCCAAGGAAATGGAAGAGTCCATGGAGGATATGGTTTAAGAACCAATTTAACTCCAAGGGGCATGGTTTTGTTCTTGCGGCACAACCAAATAACAATTTTTGTCCACAAAATAATAATGTTACCCACCTACCTAGTCATCTACCAATTGGACAAGGACCGAATAGTGGCTAGAATTATCAAGATACAGCTTCAAATTATCAAAATACTCAAATTAGACCTATTTGGCATAATTAGGATCCAAATCAAGTTTTCAAAACAAATCGGCTAGAATGTTAGATATGTGGAACAACTAGACACACTGCCATACAATGCTGGCATAGATGGGATTTTTCCTATCAAGCACAAGAGGAACTTCCTCAAGCTCTTAATATTTTCCATTGGGTGGAGTCCACTTTTCAATACTCTTACTCAAGTGAAACCCAATCGATGCACTTTTGGCTACACACATTTGTTTTTTAATGCCAAGTCATTCTCACTAGGTTTTGAACTCGGGATTGCTTTTCTCTATTATCATATTAAACTTTCTCAACTAATCATTCAGACCAAAACTTCAAAGTGTTAGTAGAGGCAAGGAAAATACCTTTTAATATTCTCCTATGGATGGAGCTCACTCCTCAATACTTACTATTAGTGCAAACATTATGTAGATTCAAATGTGAAAGAACCATTTGGTGTGTCCAAACGTTATGTAGATTCAAATGTGAAAGAACCATTAATGTGTCCATTGTAATTTCAAATGCCAAATGAATAATGCAATGATAATAAATATTAAATGGGTCCCACTATGAAAATAGCAACAATGAATAGGTCCCATGAAAAACCTTGTCCAAAGATGGGTTGCCATTAAATTTGAACATTTGATGGCTTCCATTTTAGTAGCCAACACTGGATGTGGCTAATTTTATTATAATGTGGCCCATTATAAGGTCTTGATCTCTAATTACCCAATTAACTGCTAACTAATTGTGATTAGTGCCTGATTAAGTGTCTTTATGAGAATGAATTTCTTTCGATGTTGTAATTAGGTTTTGAAAGGCTACAAAGAGTTTTGGTAATCTTCGAATTGAGTTCTATACTTAAATGAGCCTTAGTTCGGACTTTGAGGAAACTAGGGGTATTTGGAAATTTTCATAAAATTCTCACTTTTGGTTCATAACTTAGGTCTTGTTGTTCCCTATAACCTTCGTGCTTAACCCGTGTCCATTCAATGCTTGAAAATCCTTTGTTTTGTTCAATTTCTCCTTTTCGAGACATAATTGCCTTTTTTGTAAAAGTTGACTTCAACCAAACGACCTCCAAAAATTCTAATTCTTGGTTATTGAAAGTTGATTTAATTTCCAACAACTTTTTTCTTACATAACGGAGATCCAAGGTCCAAACTTAGTTGTTTCGTCGACCCAAGTTACAACCTAAATCGAGACATAATAGTCATTAGGAAGAAAGCTGATTTCAACTTATAAAAAGCTTACATGAGACTTTTCTTCATTTTTTTTCTTCATTCTAGCAACTTAAAGAGCTCCTCTTCCATTCTTCTTCCCCCCTTGATCATCTAAAGTGGTTTTCGAACACCATGAGTTATCAGATCCTTGCTATCTTTTCCTTCCTCTTTTCCTCCTCCCCCATTTCACCTTTTTTGCATTTGAAACCGCTGTGTTAGCCCTTTGCAAGACCTATTTTGACTTGGAGAAGTGAGGAAAAGGTGAGAAACTTCTTCTTTGATGTTAACAAGTTGATTAGAGTCCCATTGCATTTTGTTTTGTATAATTTCAATGCGTTTCATTGGTCCTAGCCCATACATTGCAATTCTAAGTAGGTTTTTGTGTGAGTTAGTGTTTTGTTTCTTGGGAGGCCTATGTAATACCAATTTTAAATAGAGTGTTAATTAGTTAACTAATCAAGTTTAGTGGTCATTTTGTATTTTGGAAGATTTTAACCCTAGAAGGGACCTATTTGTAATTTGAGGAAAGGTTAGTGGGCATTTTTAAATATTAGATTTTCATCTTCTTGGCTTCATTGGATAGAGGACATTATTCTTAGAATCTTAAGTTCTTTAACCAAGTTGATTCGATGTGTCATTTGACCAGATATGATGCTTTTATGCAAAAGTGGACTTATTTGTAATTTTGAAAATTCTGAACCATCTTTAAAAATCCAATAGCTTCTCTTATCTTCTTCATGTTTTGTTCTTTTTCTTCTCTTTTCTCTGTTGATCCAACAAGGCCTAGCCCTACTTAGCTCTCTTCTTCTTTTGGTTTCATCTCCATCATTAAGATTCCCATCTTCACATCGTCATCATCTTCTTTTTCATTATCTTCCTCTCTTTCAACTTCTTACTTTGAATTCCAGTTGAGTGTGAGCTTAGGTTGGTGAGGAGAATTGTGAGGAATCATTAGAACTTAGTTATAAAGCAAGTAATTGATAATCTAAACATGTTATAAGTGTTTGATTCCATTAATTTTAAGAATTTCAGGTTTAATCATATTAAATTTCAGATTTTAACTCAAATGATGTTCTTGTAGAATAAGTGATGAATTACAAGTTTTCACTTGATTAAAATATGCTTTAGAAGTGCTTTCTGTTGGAATTCAAGTTTCAAAGTTTAGGGGGAAGGGATCTGAATTGCCAAATGTTTGGACCCAAAACAGAGTTTTTCACTACAAGAAAATCTAGTTTTGCCGACGCACTCAACACATCGGCCATTTATAAAATTGTGTCGGCAAACGTTTTCTCGATGCACTATACTATGTCGGTATAGCGTCGGCTACCTAATGCGGGCAAATCAATTTCCGATGCAATAATGTTAAGCGTCGGAAATGATCAAGTCTTTTATCGATGCAATAGTGCGTTGGTGACAACGTCAGCAATGCTAACAGCGTTGGCATTCACACCTCAGGGCCGATGCCTAAAAACATCGACTATACATTTTCAAATGCCATGACTAATGTCAGCACAAGTTTTTAACGTCACACTTATGCGTCAGGTATTCTTTTGTAGACCCCGTTAGTTGCGTCGGTAAAGGTTTTTAACGACGCAGTTACGCGTCGGGTATTCTTTTGTAGACAGCATTAGTTACGTTGGTAAAATTGTTTCACGATGCACTTATGCATCAGGTATTCTTTTGCAGATGCCATTAGTTACGTCGATATAAGTGTTTAACAACACAGTTATGCATCAGGTATTCTTTTACAGATGCCATTAGTTGCATTAGTAAAAGTGTTTAACGACGCACTTACCCGTCAGGATTTAAAATAAAATTTGTTATAATCTATTATCCTCCAATACAATGACACTAAAGTGTGTTAGCAATAAACATACCACGTTGGGAAATCTCTTTATCGTAGGCATTTAGAAGCCAAATTTACCTCCTTTTTTGCGACGCATATACTGTGTCGAGAAATAGGTTTTCTTACTAATTAAATACAGTGATTTTAAAATTAAAAAACATTTATTCAAATCTAAATTTTAATATTGCACAACCATAAACATTGATAAACTAAAAACAATCCCACATTCATCATGCACCAATTAAAAATAAGGAGTCATTAACTAATTAAAACCAACCATAAACACATTCATACCACATAAAAAATAACATCTTCTATCAAGAAAAGCATTGTAAAGTAAATCATAAATAAAATCCTATTATCATCAAACATCCAAAATACACGATGAAACATGGCCACTCAACAACAAAACAAACTCATAGGGAGGACCCATACTAATTTGTAGAACCAGAAATCTCTAATTTTCAAAAGGAGCCCAAACTGTCCATACTGACCCGAGAAAGCAGCATCTTAATTTGATTCTACATTTGAACTTGTGTAGTTGCTTGATCTTGCAGTTGCTTCTACGACTCTTCATGTTATCTCCGCAACTCTTCTTGTGCTCTCAATGACTCGTCTAATTGTTGCCGTAGGCTGATCATCTCAGACCCCATTGAAATACTATAGGGAGATATTGATGGGCCCCTCAAGCGGTACCCTTGCCTCATCGCGACTCTCTTCCTTAGTAGATCCTCAATCACTTGTTGCTCAGCCACTGGAGAGTTAATTTCAGACTACGACAATACCACCTCCATTCTTCACTGCATTCTCAAAGATTCATATATGTTAGGTAATATATGTTAGGAAACTGGAATAAACAACGATATACAATATCGAATATTCAACAACTCACATGTGTCTCCTTAGCATGATTTGTAATCCACCGGTCTTTCTTCGTGCCATAGTCCCGATGATGATATAAATCAAGTTTAGAAAGAGGAGCTTGTTGCTCATCTGCATGTTTGAGCGAGAACTGGGCTACAAATGATCGAGAGCTAGATGTATGAATGGTTTTCAATTTGCTTCGACTCTCTGAATTCCTCTGTGACTTACGCTGAAAATTACAAGTAATAGACAATGTAGGTAGCTTATTGAAGGTCTTTACAACTTTTTACAATATATATGACCAAAGGAGATTAAACACATTGGTGTTTTTTTTCCATGAGATAGGCTTTATGTCTGAAAAAACAAAGTAAGTTTAGGAAATCTTGGCTGTGTCACATCTAGTTCTGCCATCCGAGGCTAGCTTCTATGTCACATTCCGACCTTTGTATACCTACTTCCATGCTGTTACTGTGCACATCAACACTATGCATAAAGTGAAGTTCACATGTATATCTCCTGCCTAGAGATGAAGCTAGTTTACTTGTCAGGTGATGGGTTCTTTGCTGCAAATTGGAAATTGTTGCTTAGGTCATGGGTTCTCTGCTGCAAATTGGAAAATTTTCAAAAATCTCTAAACTGCATTTCAGAAGTCTCTAATTTGTAGAAAGCAACATGCAATATTTGTGGCAACTTAAACTAAGTGGTTCTGCTCCTCATATATAGACATGTAACTTTCAAGGTCCTTGGTTGTTGCTTAGATGTTTAGGAACGTAATGTAGCAAGCATGGGGTTTGTGAGTTTGAGTCTCCTGTAAAGATGAAAAAAATGATATTTCAAGAACCAGAAAGTTCCCATTTTCCTGAACAGAGCTTAATGCATGTATATACAGGCTAAAATGAAACAAGTGGATTTTTCTACTTACACATTAACCATAGGAGCCATACTGAAACAAGTGGATTTTTCTAACTAGAAATCTTTTATATCATTTTATTTTATTTTGATAGAAATAAAAAATGGTGATACTCAAAACTTAAGGGTCTTTTCGGCATTCCATTTCCTGACAAAGAAAAGATGAAATGCATCAACAAGATTAAGTTCACATCTGATCTCGAGCCCATGCCCTGGAGGAAAGAAAAAAGGAAAAAGAAGGAATGCATTGGTCAATTGCTAAAACTTATTGAGGAAAACAGAAGGTATGAATCTAGAGTCTAAAGATATGAGCTCATCACCACGTCATAACTCACAACAATGGGAGAAAATTCAAATGGCTGCACTTAAATTGTGGGTCATATCACAACATGGCTTGATGCTCCCTGGTCCCTAACATTCATTGGCAGTGGGTCTCAATGTAGATAGACTAAAGGATCCTACAAAATAGAAATTACGAGCTGAGAATTCTCAACAGTAGGCTGCACTTCTCATTTGTGAAGGTCAGTGAAGCACTAAGTAGAGGATGACTGAAGGGCCTAGCGAGCATATTTGTTTTGTGGTTTCTATTGTTGCAAAGCCCACAATGTTTCCATTTATTTATAGTCTGCTAATGATACATTCGTGGCTTTTCATGCATATATGGAGTAGATCATGGGCATCAAAATGATTAGTAGGCAGTTCAAAGTCTGTCAAGGCTGTGAATAAACATTTCGAAAAGAGATTTGATTAGTGTCAGTTTTGATAGAGGCTGCTGGGTGAGTTGTAAGACAGCAAGGAATTAAATTCATCCTCTTTGGGCCTTCCATAATATTGAAGGACCCTCAAAGCAATAGTGGGACCCCCTTCTGTAAAGAATTGATAAAAGGATCTCTACCTTGAAGTCCAACAAACAATTTGTTAGTGGGAAGAATGCTATGATAAAAAGAAAAAAACTTCAGAATGTTTTCCACCAAAACTTCTCTCATCTTGAGGTGGATTGGTTGACTGAGAAGCTCTATCTACCTCAGAATGTATATGTTACTTGCTATATGGCTAATAGTAGAAGGTGGATAGGGATGATCACTTATAGGTTCGATGTGAAGTCTTTTTGTTTATTGGTATCAACAACGATGGCTGATTTGCCTGTGGGTGATCCACAGTTTTAGCGACGAGCAGCCCTCATCAACAAGAAGAAGAAGACGACGATGGTAACTCAGCAAGAAGATGACAACGACTTTATCAACAACAAGAAGAGAAGACGAAGAGGACGACTTCAATGATCTCATCATTCATCAAGAAGAAGAAGGAAAAGAACACGGCGTCATTCATCAGGTGAGTCTTTCTATTATTGTCAATTGGGTTTGATTAGAGCTGGATTGTAAAACCATATATTTTACAATTATATTTGTTAATTGTTTAACATTTCTTTATGTTTATTTCCAATTTGATCTGTTTACTTATGCTGTGTTCAATTGTATTTGTTAGTTGTCTTTTCTTTTCTTTATGTTTCTTTCAATTTTATCTGTTTGATGTTGTTTCCTTCAATTTTATTTTTTTGCTGCTGCTTCATTCATTTTATCTGTTTGCTGCTGCTTCATTCAATTCTATCTTTTTACTGCTATGTTTTTCACTCAATTTTATCTATTTGCTGTTGTTTCCTTCAATCTTATCTATTTCCTGTTGTTTCATTCAATTTTATCTGTTTGCTGCTGCTTCATTCAATTCTATTTGTTTGCTGCTGTATCTTTCATTCGATTTTATCTGTTTGTTGCTGTTTCCTTCAATTTTATCTATTTCCTACTGTTTCATTCAATTATATCTGTTTGATGCTACTTCATTCAATTTTATCTATTTGCTGCTGTGTCTTTCATTCAATTCTATCTGTTTGCTGCTGCTACATTCAATTTTATCTGTTTGCCGCTATGTTTTTCAATTTTATTTGTTTGCTGCCGCTTTATTCAATTTTATCTGTTTCCTGCTGTGTCTTTGATTCAATTTTATCGGTTTGCTACTGTGTCTTTCAATTTTATATGTTTGCTGCTATTTCCTTCAATTTTATCTATTTGCTGCTGTGTCATTTAATTTTATCTGTTTGCTGCTGTTTCATTTAATTACAAACTCGAGCACATATTTAAACAGATGAAATCTTGAAATGGTCACTTAGTTATAGTTTTGTTATAGTTTTGGCACTTGGTTAATCAATATATGGGTCTATTAGTTGATCTTCAATCTCTATACTGTGTTACTATGTTGCAAAGTTGAGATTTCATTTGTTTGTATTTGTTTCTCGAATTCCAGATCTCATCTGTTCTCTCCCTTAATATATCCAAATTTCATCTTTTTGATGTGTGACCATTTCGAGATTTCATATATTTAAATATGTGCTCGAGTTTGTAATTAAATGAAACAACAGCAAATAGATAAAATTGAATGAAGTAGCAGCAAACAGATAGAATTGAATGAAACAGCAGGAAATAGATAAAATTGAATGAAGCAGTAGCAAACAGATAAAATTGAAAGACACAACAGCGAATAGATAAAATTGAATGAAGCAGTAGTAAATAGATAGAATTGAATGAAAGACACAGCAACAAACAGATAAAATTGAATGAAGCAGCAGCAAATAGATAGAATTGAATAAAAGACACAACAGGAAACAGATAAAATTGAATGAAGCAGCACCAAATAGATAAAATTGAAAGACATAGCAGCAAACAAATAAAATTGAATGAAGCAGTAACAAACAGATAGAATTGAATGAAAGACACAATAACAAACAAATAAAATTGAATGAAGCAGCAGCAAACAGATAAAATTAAATGAAATAGCAGGAAACAGATAAAATTGAAGGAAACAATAGCAACAGATAAAATTGAATGAAAGATACAGTAGCAAATAAATAAATTTGAATGAAGCAGCAGCAAACAGATAGAATTGAATGAAACAGTAGGAAATAGATAAAATTGAATGAAACAGCAGCAAACAGATAAAATTGAATGAAAGACATAGCAGCAAATAGATAGAATTGAATGAAGTAGCAGCAAATAGATAGAATTGAATGAAGCAGCAGCAGCAAATAGATAAAATTGAAGGAAACAACAGCAAACATCAACATTGCTTCTGAAATTGAACAATGCATTGAAAAGTCATGGCTGCCGCCTAATTTCCAATTATCTGTTGTATCGTGCATTTAGACAATAGAGGAATTAGCAACATTGCTTCCAAACACTAACCCAAAATCCACTATTTCAGTCCAATCATATCATGTTTATATCCTGTAATTTGTGTGGCTGACTAGCAGGGTGATTTGATGACTCTACAAGGATCTTATCTATGTGTTCTTAATTGGATCATTTCACTATTTACTCTACTTCAGTATATCATTATACTATACGATTGAGGTCTATTATTTGTTTGTTCTTTTTCACCCTTGTCATGAAGGTATGGGGGCTACTAGTTGTTTGTTTGTATGCTTTTTTCTTCCGGTTGAACTATCAAATATTCCTTTCAGTTGGTTGTGTGAATTGACAACCTAATCAAGTTTCTACTCTAAAATCCAGGAGATTGACGATTGTTTGAAGTTCATGAGTTAAACTCTTTAAATTTTCATTTTCGTCTTGTTTATTATTTATATATTTTATATACATTGTTGTAGTGTATCTTTAAAGATTCATGTATCCTTATTATTTCTTCCAACACATGCTTTCATGAGCAAGTTTTATCTCTTCCAAGTTTTATCTGTCACCAATAAATAGTATGAACCTATGAACACAAAGGCCCTAGATGGAGGACATGGGGATGGGTTCCACCCAAACCTCTCCAACCTTGATGAAGGCTACATACTAGTAGGCCTTATCTAGGAGGCTTCTAAACATGGCAGAGGCTACATACTACCTTCATTGAAGAATGTTGCTACCGTTGTAAAACCTGATAGCCTAGAAGCAGGCACTATTGAAAACCAACCAGGAGTGGAGGTAAAAACTACAGACGATTTGGAAACAAAGAAACAAAAGCTTTTGGAATGTGGCACTATAGTGGATTCAGTGAAGGTTTGTACAATATGCAATGTTGTTTGCAACAGCGAGACAGTGAACAGCTTCCACATATCAAGACAGAAACATGCTACTCTGATGAAGAAGCAGACCACTGAAATCGTGAAATCAGCAATCAGCCCTCAATTTGTTTCTACTGTAGAAGTGATATCTAGTGGTGGGCTTGAACTGGTTTATGCTAGAACAGTATAATAAGGAAGGTATTGAAGATTGTTTCTGCATGATATTGTTTTTGCCGGAATAGTATAATAAGGAAGTGACATCTGGTTTCTACTCAGATAAGGAAGTAGACCACTGGTTTCCCTTAGTTGAGAGGCAAGGGTAACATCATAAGGAAGGCAGTGAAAAGTTTTGTCAGAGGCAGTCAAAATATATCAATTTGTTAAAATCAAATTTCTATAAAAGCTTCGCTAAAAGGAAAATTCCCTTGAAGAGTTTTATGAAAAAGTTAAAAAACAAGGAAATAAGAGGCATTTCAATACAAGGTGTTTTGTGTAGTTTCTATGAAAGCTAGGCTGAAATGTGTTTCTAACTCTTGTATAAGACTGTAAGAACTTGGAATATGTTGAATTCATAGTAATGATCCCAATGGAGAAAGCCAAGGTTAAAAGCAAGAAACAGGATGAGCCACCAATGAAGCTTCCATGCCCAACTAAACCATCTACTAATTGTTTTGGTACAAACACAATCCAAAAAGCAGTTCAAAAGCAGCTAAATAAACAAACACCCAACATACCCACACTTTATATAATTTAGTTACCTTCCAATCGGGTGTCTCCCATTTGTTCTCTATCAGCCATGTCTATTAGGCGGCCCTTTGCGTATCATATAGGCACTGCTTCGGATCGTGCCCATTTTCCAACAACTTCTTATATGCCTTGTGTAGCTCGGTCCTGAACTCCCTATAAATATGCATCACTAGTTTCCCTACAGCAGCTACCACACGTGCATCAATCTTCAAATCGCCAAAGTTATACTTTTGTTGTCAATTTGAACCCATAAGTGGGATAAGTAAATAATAAAGCCTTTGAATATAGATTAGGAAGTAAAAGATTATTTTAGTACTGCCGTTGCAGTTATGATGGCCTCCTTGCACCCATCATCAATAGCTCCCTATGTTTCTTTGTGCAAAGATGCAAGCTTGCGAATATGACTCCCTAGCTTAACTGCAAATGTAGAGGCATTTACACCCTCGAATGCCCCTGATAGTGCACCTAGTGGAACAGGTATCCTACTGCCCAGAATCCTCATCCTCCTCTCTGACTCATGGCCCACCACCCTACCTTGTACACATCGCGAGAATGATGCTACAACCACCACAAATAAATATGAGTTATTTAATGACAAACAAATGAAATATCATAATAAGTTTGGAAAAAACAATGGGGTCCAATATGTCTTACCAACACTACTGCCCTAGTGCGCAGGCTAGGCATAACAGGTTGGTTGCCACCAATGTCAGGCTGACTGATGCCACGAGCTAGGACCGTGTCCTGAGTGTCTGCACTGCATTGGCTGTGGTTTCCCGGGCCCATGTGAGCTACTTGAATAACACAATAAGTGAGTATAATAAGTGGAAATATAATAACTATCTCACATTTGATGTTAGATATAATAACCTCATCTTCGAACTCTTCTTCATTTGAGGAACTCAACTCTTCTTCACTCTTGGATGGTTTATACTCCATGTCAATGTCATCATCTCTGTCTTCATGTGATGGTATCCGTCGAGATGGAATATGAAGTGCTCGTTCCAAATGCCGTGCACCCAGCTCACTCATTTGAGTTATATTCCTTTCAATATTTTTTTTTCTAGCTGACTCATAGGCATTCTTCTTCTGAGCCAATGCTCTGGGTTTGACAAAGCATTTTCTTTTCTTCGGCATTTTTGGCCACTATGATCAACCAATTGACAAAAAATCACCACATATTATAAAGTAAATACACAATAGTTAGCTGATTGAAAGGTAAATTAATGATTACATTGCATTAAAATACTTGTCCACACACATGAAAAAATAAAATTTACATATCATAATTCCATATCAGAATCAATATCAGGGTTGGACCAATCAGTTTTCTCTTCATCTATGTACTCTACCAATGTTTCGTCCTTATCATCATCATCATTGGCAATTGGCTCATCATCATTAGCCGTTGGTTCATTATCCTCAGGGATGATCTCTGGTTTAATGTCATCCCTAGTGTAACAAAAGGAAAAATCCTCTTGAACAAGGATTGAAACAGTTTTAGTGGCTTCTTCCTGTTGATATGGCTCATTTATCACATTTTCTCCTCTCTCTTCATCTCGCACTTGCACATCCCAAACTCCCTGGTGCTTGACCCGTTCCATGACTTTCCAATTTGGGCCTAATTTAGTATCATTGATGTAAAACACTTGTTTACTTGATTTGGCGAGACAAAGGGATCCTCCTCATACCACCAATCCTTAACGTAAATACTAGTCACATGTGCATCAATTTGTATTCTAGATTTATGAGCAGTATTATACCATTCACATTTGAACAAAATCATTTCAGTACCAGTGATGTATGATAATTCATAAATATTGGTCACGTAACCAGAAAAGTCAATTTTTTCCTCATTGCAGTCCCCCTCCACAACCAACCTGCTATTCTGGCTTTTGTGATGGTTGTCACGGTCTTTAGTGACGAATCAGATGACATTAACCCTACAACCTGAATATCGATGCTCCAAATGGTTAGGACCATTTGCCAATGCCCACAGTTCATCGGTTGCTTCTAGAGACCCTTGAGATCTTAGTTGATTCATCTGCATTAACATAAAAATTAGACACGCGAGTTTCTAATGTTTCGGATTGATAACATTTATTGTACAAATATTTTACGTACATGATTTTTTGAACCATCTAGAAAATTCTTCCCATTGTATATTAGTGATATTGCGTCCCTCGAGCTCATTCACTTGCCTCTTGTGCTCCCTACTTATGGGGTTAGTGACACATAAATTAGTGTGACACATTGGAAGATAAGAAAGTTTACATGTAATGATACAATTAGTTAAACTGAACCACTTACTCTAGATAAGGTATGACCTCCGGAGTGTTATACAATATAAACCAATGAGCCATATGGCATTCCTTATTGGACACATTGGGAGCCTTCGTGATGGGTGCAAAGGGACAAACACGTTGCTTAAAGACATCTAACCCTGAACCTCGTTCGCCCCCATTGTCATTTCATTCTTTAGGAACTTCTTCCTTTAGGTTTATCTTGATAAAATTAACACTTTTTTTGGCATTGTATGCCTCTACGATTGAACCCTCTGGCCGAGCTCGATTGGTAACATAACCATTCAGGGTTCCCAGGAACCTTCAAATGCATAAAACAACAAGATAAAAAACTAAAATACGACACCAATCAACAATATAAATATGGTAAACGTAATCACCTCTCGATTGGATACATCCATCGATATTGCAGGGGCCCAGCAAGCATAGCCTCACACGGTAAATGAACTGCCAAATGAACCATTACATCAAAGAATACTGGAGAAAAAATCCTCTCCAACTTACACAATATGAGAACTATCTTCTTCTCGAGTTCTTTCAGGTGGCTCCATTTTAGTGTCTTTGAGCAAATAACGCTGCCCAGCTCAAACAGTGTTGTGCATATCTCTTTGTTCACCATACCCATGCATACCAGTTGGAAGAAGACGGTGCAGAAGAATATGACAATCATGGCTTTTCAGGCCCACTAACCTCCCATTCTTTGACATCACACATTTAGAGAGGTTTGCAGCATAGCCTTCTGGGAACTTGATCGATTTCAGATATTGATAAAAACCATCTTTCTCCTTCGGTCCTAATTTGTAGCACACATGGGGCTTCTCAAGGGTTCCATTGCCTCTCTTGTGTAGATGCAATTCTGGCCTAATGTTCATATCTTCCAAATCCTGATGGGCATAATCTATGTCCTTGCTCTTCTTGTCTATGCCTACCATTGTGCAGGGGTGATTTTCACATATATTCTTCTCTACGTGCATGACATCAATGTTATGTCGGAGCTTTAGTTTTTTAAAATACAGTAGCTCACAAAAAATGCTTTTCTTCATCCAGTTCAAGTCTTCAAGATCATGGAGTCTTTTCTTATTGCTAGAGTGCTTCCTAAACCTTGTATCTGGTAACCGCTCCAATTGTGCTTATACCTTTTCTACCCGCGGCAACTCCAATGACTTCACCTAATTCTCATACTTACCATTAAAGTCCTTACTACGTCGCCAACTATACCGCTTATGCAAGTAAGCCCTATGGCCCATGTAAGCAAGCTTCCTTCTCAACTTGACCGATAAAGTATCTTCATTACAAATGGGACAAGCCAAGTAGCCTTTAGTGGACCAGCTAGACAAATTACCATATGCAAGGAAGTCATTTATGGTCCACAACACAGCCGCATGCATGCTAAAGCTCTGGTTGTTGGAGGCATCATAAGTTTCGACCCCGTTCTCCCATAACTCCTTTAACTCATCAATCAAGGGTCGAAGATAAACACCAATATCATTCCTAAGTTGATCTGGTCTAGAAATCAACAATGGTAACATGAAAAATGGCTCCTTCATGCACATCCAGGGTGGTAAGTTGTATGGCACAAGTATGACAGGCCACATACTAAAGGACGTGTTTATGTCCCCGAAAGGGTTGAACCCATCAGAGGGTAGCCCCATCCTCATATTATAGGTCTCCCCTATAAAATCAGGGTGCTCCTTATCAAAATCCTTCCATTCCTGACAATCAGCTGGATGCCTACCTATCCCTTCATCTTTGCGTTTATCACTGTGCCATTTCATGTGTGTGGTAGTCTTTCTAGACATGTAAAGTCTCCACAACCTCGATATTAACGGGAAGTAATGTAAAACCTTATGAGGGATCTTCTTACACGTCCCATCATTTAGCATGTATCTGCACTCCTTGCATACTTGGCGTTTATCCAAATTTTCGTTTTCCTTCCAAAACAACATGCAATCATTTTGACAAGCATCAATGTGCTCATATCCCAGTCCCAAGTCATGCAGTATCTTCTTCGCTACATACATTGAATCAGGAACCAAATTACCATTTGGTAGGAGTGCCCTCTGTATTTGCATTACATTGTTGAACAACTTGTTGCTCCACTTTCCCTCTACCTCTTGCTCTATCATCTTAACAATAAAATCTAGCAGAGTGTTATCTGGAGAGCAACCCGGGTATAGAGGGCGTTGAGAGCATCCAACCTCCTTTCAAAGTGACGCATCGCATTACTCTGGACTGCCTCAACATCGGTGTAAGTTCCCATGTAATGGTCTTCTATCATTTCTGGATATTCATCCTGATCCTTATCACCACTCTCACCCCCATCTTTTGATTCGACCACTTCATCCACAGTAGGTGTTATTTCTCCGTGGTAGATCCAGGTCTTGTAGGATGCTTGCATCCCCCAATGGCAAATATGAAAGTTCATAGTTCCATAGTCAAACCTACAATTGTTCTTGCAAAGCCTACACGGGCACCAAATCTCAATAGCATCCCCTGCATTTGCCTTTACAAATTCAATAAATGACTTTACCCTATCATGATACTCTCGACCAATTCTCGCCATGGGATCTTCATTATCTAGTGTCATCGAAGTCTTGTCCATATCTTAACAATGGTTAATCATTAAGCTAATCAATTTACAGCTGAAATATAAGGAAAAACAAATGGAGATCTTGATTCAACAACTAACCTTAGAGAGAATTAGAAAGAAAAGTACAGTGGTAGTGCTAAACAGCAATTAAAGAAAGAAATTGTGCCTGCAAATTTAGGGCAAGGGTTAACAAACATTAAGGCCATAAATTTAGCCAATATATAGAGAGAATGAGAGTTACCAACTTCAACAGAGAGTAAAAGAAAAGGATTTTGAGCTACATTATTAGAAGAACATAGCCTGCTTTAAACACAACAAAATTTTTATTATTACATCTAAGAAAACCACATACCCAATCATCTCTCGTTCAAAACACAACCAATGATGAAATTAAAAATACATGGAACAAAACCAAAAGGAAAACCCAATTCACTCAACTAAAACATCTACAAATAGTTGAAACTAACATTAATTTGAGGGTAACAACAAAAACAGAGACTACAAAACTAAAATGAAGTTACCGTAACTCACTTCACTTAACTTTCAAGTATGATTCCAAGTTACCAATATCACTCAAAAACTCATCCAGTCAACTAAAAGTCATTTAAACATACTTGAAAAGTCGTCTCTACATATTTGTGTCAAAAATATCATATCTCCACATGCACATGTAAGATTCTTCATTAAATCTTCATTGTAAAACTACATTAATTTGGTGGCGACAAAAAATAGAGACCAGAGAAACTACTTTGAAGGTGACAAGTAGCACTAGCAAGTTATGAAAACCAGATAATTGGTAGTCAAGTATAGTGACTTTTGGCACTCAAGTTGTCTCATGTTAATGGGTAACAAGAGGTTAAAGTGAGGGTGGAATAAGTATTGACCCTTGTCATGCAACTCATGCAATTGAAACCCACTTGGTTAATGTTCCAACGGCCATTTGATGCATTTGAAATTTGAGGCTTTGAATTGGAAAAATCAAATAATCAATTTTTTTTTGCTCTTAACCTTACCAAATCATTGGCACCACACATCATGAGGACAACAAATTTTGAACTTTGATGAAGGAAAAAAGGATTGCAATGGACTTCCAAGGACGCATGGGCAAAAAAGAGAAGCAAACACATCCTATTATACATGAGGAAAAATTGTGTTTACATAATCATGGGTTTAAGTTCAGTTTTCAAGTTTTCAATTTTGATAATCATGGGATTATTCTGAATATACTTTTGGGCATCAACAACAGAAAAATCAACATAAAAGAATTCTAGAAGAAGCATTAAAAACCCAATAATCAAAACACCCAAACACAGAGATGGAGAAAGAGAAAGAGAGATGGAATCCAAACCCACAAGAGTAACGGAGGAGAGGAAGAAGAAGATGTCATCCAGGTAAGTTTCTGTAGTTCACTCCTTCTCTACTGCTTCACTCTTCCTTGTCTTCTTCTCCTTCTCTGCTGCTGCACGATTCTTCTTCTGCTTGGTGACAAAAATTAGAGAGGCGAGTTTAGTGGTTGGTGACAGAAAACAAAGAGGGTCGGGCAGTTAGCTGGGTTAGGGTTTTGGCAGTGTCGATTGGGGCTTGCAATGGGAAAAGAGGCTGTGGTTTGTTCATGGAAAGATGTTGTCCCTCCATTTCGAATCAACTGAAACAAATGCCCTCGAACCCGGAAAGCTACATGCAAAATCCATCTCTCCCTTTTATATCTATATTTCAATCAGCTCATGGAAATGCCATGGCCTATCCGATCCTCACTTGATATTTCTTTCAATATTTCTCAGTTTCTTGCGCTTGTCAAAGATCATGGAAAGTTTTAACAGATTAAAAGTAAGATGAAGATTAAAAGGTCATCAAACTTCAGAATACTATTGATTCATATCGATCAGTCAGATTCAACTCTGTTGATAAAGATTAAATCCATGTCGTATGCTCAGATTGTTCATTACAAAACCAAGAAATAGAACAAAATGACAGTAAGTGAGAAGAAGAAAAACTGACCGATTTCTAATGAGTTGATTCAAAGGTACTATTGCAAAAATCAATGGCGGATTCAGTTGGGATTTTCGAAAATTAGGGTTTGAGAGAGGGAGAGTAAAAGTAGTTAGGGAAAAGGGGGAAGGGCACCTCTAACAGCATCACATCCCCCTCGCAATGTATCTCTCCCACAGGCCGGGCTCACTGGAGAGGATCTCGATGAAGAGCTTCCACATGGGGTAGTGGACAAGGTGGCTGAGGTCGAAGGCGAAGAGCGAGTGGTAGACAAAGCGGAAGGAGTGGAGGGGGTCGCAGTGCTGGGAGAGGAGGACGAAAAAAGGCATTGGCCGGGTCGTCGAGGAGGGTGGCGGTGAGGAGGCTATGTGCGGCGGAGATGAGGGTGGGGGAGGCTCGCTGGAAGCGTTTTTTTGCAATAAAGCGGCCCTTAAAGATGAAAATGGCGGGGCTTCTACGTGCGGTGGGGTTTGCAAGTGCTTACATAGTGGGGCGACGGGCTCTCATAGAATTGAGGATGGTGCAGGGGATGGGTCTTGTTTGAGCAGAGAGATGTGAGAAGAGCAAGCATCTTATATGGGTTTTGTTACAAAATATACCCCAATGTGCATCTCAAACGTCGCGCATTATCTTCTCCGATGCATTATTAGCGTCGGTAAAAAAATTTGATAATCTCTAATGCATCTGATACGTCGATTTTACTAAAATTATTTCCCGACGCTATTATGCATCGGTGAAAAACCAATTCATGTCAGGAAAAATTTCCCTCCAAAATCTAGATCGCACCATCCTATCTCCCAATGAAATTTTCTGACGCATACAGAGTAGCGTCGACTAATCCTTTTGCCAACATTATGATGCGTCGGCTAAACACATTTTTAACAGCGTGTTGAGACAGCGTCGGCAAACTAAGTAGGTAAAAATGCAATTTCTTGTGGTGTTTCTTAAAACCTAAAACTTGCAGGGTTACAGTGTAAGAAATTAATCGAGAAGCAACCAATGTGTCAATTGGGAACACTATGGCTTGACGCGAACACTATAAATTGCTCAATTTTCTAGATTTGGAGTATTTAGCATGGGGGATGTACCCTATAGTTTTCCTATGATGTTGAAACTTTGGGAAACGATAGTAAACACATTTTACTATTGGTAATGAGTTTTTGTTTGATTTAATTTGGTATTATTACCCATGACTTATAAATTATCATTTAAATAAAAATAACAACATTGTACATTAATGTGTTCCTTAAGAGGTAAAGGTCATAAAATTACCTCCTGTAATGCCATTATGTAGCATTATTGTTTAATGATGGAAATTAACCTTGTATTTAATTTTGTGAGTTTTACATAATTATAGTGTTATTGGGAAATTTCTAGATTTAGACTATTTAACTTGGGGAGATACCTTAGACGTCTCTAATTACCATTAAACTTTGCGAAAATATATTTTGACCAGTTTATAACATTTTTTGATCATTAGTTTGATTTAATTTCAAATCATTGTCAATGAACAACATTGTGATGATTCTAAGGGTTATTTAAGTATTATTTATGTAATTTCAAAATAACCTTTGAGATACACATATTTGTTTATTGATAATGTTATTGTATTTTTGACATGTTAAAGACTTGTTTTATAAATTCTGAGTATCTACATCGTATATTGGGGAATGTGTGAGTTCTTGTTCGGGAACCACCTCTACACAAGAAAGTGTGTTTAACATGGGCCTGTTGTCAAGCCCCAAACCCGAGAATTGGGGATTTATAGTGAATCCCAAGGCGCGGCACATGTAACCCATGACAATTTGTGCCATATCAAGACATGTATGAACTGCCACAATGGTGATTCTATAGGTACATGTGAGGAAGATCCATCAACACGTATCAAACTTTTTAATGATTAAGCGGAAACCTGGAGAATTCACCTATAGATAACATAGACACTAATAAAGCATTCACCAATTCATTAATATAACCAAGGTTTGTTAATTTCCCATTCAGATGCACATGGTACTAAGGTTCCATAAACATAAACAAAATGTAAGATGACATGTTCTACTACAAGCCAAACCATAGTTATACACTAACAACCCCAAAAGAACTATGTTACGTGCTATGAAGGATGAATAATAAAAAACATAATCTTCGTTCTACTCGTTTATATCTCGAAGTACCATTGTGGTTCCCTCCGAGGGCGCATCGACTGCCATACCGGCACTGGGTTCTATTCCTGTAACAGCAAGGATAGCACTGTTAACACGACGGTCAAGCAAATATAAGGGTACATGAGCCTATCATGATGTAACAATTGAAATTAAAACAACATAATGATTAAAAAAGAGTAAAAACAGAAGCTAGGCATGTTGTGCATGTGAATAAGCATGAATGAAGAATTATAAATGGAAAGACAACATCACACTAATTGGCATCCACGTGACTATCTTCTCTCTAGTAAGAGAGCATATCGTACAGTGGGAAGTCACTAGCGATCGAACCAAGACCATTTAGCTACCTTAAGAGCGTCGACCAACTCTTCATATAACTACTGCAATATGTAACATTGAATACCCTCATTTTGGTCCCGTCGAACCTCCTATGGGTACAAGTTAAGTGATGCTGACTCAATGTATTCAGATTGATCCAAATCATGCTTTCATACTTATACATAACGATCAACTCATACTTATACAGAAACATATATCAGTCTTGAGATCGTAACCAATCATAAAATCATGACTAAACGGAGTAACTAATAATCAACTATGCATACGTAAATGAGCTATCAGAGCTTGAACCTTCTCAACCTTAGCTACACCTGTCTTGGCGTAAGGGCTCACGCTCAGTAGAACCTTTGTTTCTGATTTTGCATCAAGGTTCACCAAGGGGAATGGGTACATGATTAAATCATTTGATGGCAAGGTTTACTTAACAATATGAATGCATTTAAATTTAGAGGTTAACAAGGAGATTTACTAGCCAACCCTATGCTAAGATGTTCTGTGTTTCCTTAGTCATTCAACCTGGCGTATTCATAAAACGTCCGGTGTCAACGTATTATCAAAATCTTAGTGTTACATTGTATGAGTGATGGACACCCCTTCTTATGCCAGCAGCCATGATGTGACATCAAGAAACAACCAGAAGCCAAGAGGGAATGAGTGACAGCTAACACTCTTCCTTCTTAATGTATAATTACCGTTGGGCTAATTTGTTCAAGGTAAAGGTTCCACTTCCAAGGCCCTAAATGGTCTTTGATTATCCTTACAATCTTAAGGTAAGATTAGCTTAAAACACTTCAGCTTCACCAAGGATAAAAGGTGTAGCCCCTCCTTATGCCACACTATGGACTATGGCAGGCCTATGGTTAGTCATGGAACCAAAATTTAAATAGAATTTCCAAAACAAAACTTTTGGTTACCCGACCAATCGGGTATGTCTCCGACCGGTCAGACACCTCCCAGAATAAGAATTGAACTGATCAGGCTTCAAGACCGACTGGTCGGCCCTGAAGCATTTCGCTCTGGGTAGAATCAGTTTCAAACTGATTTCTCCTTTGCTCCTTTTACCTCCCCTGCATTCAAACACCAAAGAGACCCTTCATGCTACATTCTTAGGTCTCCCTACCATCCATTTTTATCATTCATTCAACAACACAATCACTAGCACTTAGACCAATCTTACACAACCTTAATTAAAGATTAAAAGAGCTGTAAATTGGTACATGCAAAGAGCTCATCAAGAATCAATAAATTAACCATGCATGTAGAGAATATCCACCGTTATACTTGCCTTAAGTTCAGTACTTCACCCAAATCAAGTTGTCCTTTTGTTTGATGGTGGAGAAGGCTTCACTAGAGGATAATCTAAAACATGCATTGAGAGAAATGAGAATGTGATGCATGCATGCTAAAGATTGAGTCTCCTTGACTCTATTGAACCCAAGAAATGATATAGTGATGGGATTTTCTTACCTCAAGGTTTCTACAAGCACAAGGAAAGAGATGAGGCCTTAAATTCGAAGGAGGAGAACAAAGAAAATGTTGGGAGGCAGCCCCCAGGATCCTTAGATATCGCGCGCAGATAACTGCGAAAATAAGTTTAAACAATAATGATTCAAGAACCATACCTATGAGATCTCTCTGATTTGATGTCAATCTTATAACAGCCTGAAAATCTTAAAACCTTCTACTGTATTCCCTATGCTCGAACTCGCACCGAGGTGTGGGGCCTCTTCTACGAATTCTCCTTGCTCTCAAAAAATGAGATTTCTCTTGTATATCCTTTCTAGAGAGCAATAGCGCATATTTATAGGCTACAATAGGGACCTTAAGAAGGAAATAAGGAATAGGCTTCTTATAGAAATAGGAAACCCTAATTCGACCCAAATTAGAATCCTAGATCCATAAATTACAATTCAGTCTACTAAAGAGTTATAATTATACTCCTGTCCTTATTCTCAAAATAATATTTCGAGCTTCTTATTATTAAATGCTTATTAATCTCCCCATGTTAAGATTTCGGATATCCATTGATTAAATAATTATTGACGCCTATATTTAATTGATATCTTTATAATTCCTTGAGACCTTACACTTATTTGATATGTCAAACACTAAGTCCATCTGCAGGGCTTGACATAATCAAAACTTATAAGCTTCATCAAGGGAATATCTTCTATCCCTATTACAGGATGTGGATTTCGTCAATAAACTAATATGCACCATACACGTAGTGTAGTCATCTAATTTACTGAGATTATTGACCCACAAAAGGTCTCACTCCTTTGTAAATCAAAATGCCAAATACTAAATACACGTATCTATTATTTATATCGGGATTAAGAGCATAAGCTCTCATAATAACCATTTGGATGTTAATAATCTTATATAGGCAGTATAAAGACAATAACCCAAAAGTGATCCTGTTCAATACACACAAAGTGTACTAGCATAATGAGTCGAAACTATATTGTTTCCCACAGCCAAGACAAGCCTATTAAAATATCATGCTATAATCGTACCAATGGTGTGTCCAGCTCCATTTAGATTGTGAACAACAATAACTTATATTTTATAAGAACTGACAAATAAGTCTTTCGTGTGTAAGCTAAACTCTACACACTAACTTGTTTACTTTATAGAATAAAAGACACACTTATGCACAGTAAATAATAATGCAACCATTTACCCATACAAATTCTCATTAAGATGAAAAAAGCAAACTTTACTAATAAGTAAATCAGTCAAAGAAAAATACATAAAAGTATGCTTTTAGTATAAATTTCCAACAGAAAAGTGAAGAGGTTAAAGAAGAAGCTCAGACCCTTGCATGCAACACTTCTAATCCCAAAATAGAGACAAGGTGAGGGAGAGAGCATGGAAGAAGGAAGAAGAAGGCTTCTTACTCCAGTAAAATGAGAGAAGGTGAAGGGAACAAAGGTGGGTTCTTTGTTTTAAATGGTGGGCTTCTAGGATTTCCAAACAGGCCCACTGGTTTTCTAGATTTCCTAATTTAAGTCAGTTGGGCTTAAACTGGGCTGAGATAAATCCGAATTGAGTTGCACCAAACATGAAAGATGGCCCACAAGATGAGACACACTCAATGTAATTAATATGATACCTTAATGATGCAAAACCATTCAATTCTAAAATAAGAAAAAGTCCTTGACTACCTAAGTAAGGTTCGGACTTGACCCAACTACCTGTCTATGACCCAAACCCAAGGGGATTTGAGTTGAATTAGCCTAATTATATATTAATTAAAGTAAGACATAATTAATTACTGTAAATTATGATTAGCTCGGGTTTGGACCTTACATCCTCTCCCTCTAAAAGTACATTTGGTCCTTCGAATGCAACATACCTTAGGTAAAAGTTCTAGATACTTCTCTCGAACTTGTTCCTCGGGCTCTCAAGTTGCTTCTTCTGGTCTATGATGTTCCCAAAGAATCTTGACCCATTTAATCGTTCGGGTATGCAGCACTTGGTCCTTTGTGTCAATGACATGAAGAGGTCGCTCTTCATAGCTCGCATCTGACTTCACTTGGATGTCATCCACCTCGAGAACGTATGAGGGGTCTGAAAGATGTTTTCTAAGCATCGATACATGGAATACGTTGTGAACTCCAGCGAGTTGAGGTGGTAATTTCAATTGATATGCCAAATCTCCAACTTTACTTTGAATCACAAAAAGACCTACAAATCGCGGAGCAAGCTTGCCTTTCCATCCAAACCTAATAATACCTTTCATTAAGGAGACTTTCAAAAAAACCTTATCTCCCACTTGAAACTCAAGAGGTCTATGGCAGTTATTAGCATAGCTCTTTCAACGAGACCTTGAAACCTTCAATCTATCTTGGACTTTCCATATTTTCTCTACTGTATCTACAACAAAAGCAGGTCGGTGGAAACTTCTAACTCCAACTTCTTCCTAACACACCAATGTACGACACTTACATCCATACAAAGCTTCGAATAGAGCCATTCTAATGCTCTATGATAGCTATTATTATATGCAAATTCACACAAGGAAAGGTGTTCATCCCATTCTTTTTCAAAGTCTAACACGCTTGCTTGAAGCATATCCTCAAGAGTCTATATTGTATGCTCTGATTGCCCATCGGTCTGAGGGTGGTACGCAGTGCTAAAGTTGAGTTGGGTGCCCATAGATTTCTGAAAAGATTGCCAAAAGGAAGAAACGAATCTCCTATCCCTGTCTGAAACTATAGACACGGGGGTGCCATGCAACCACGTAATCTCATCTGTGAAGATCTTAGTCATCTCATGAAATTTCATCCCTTTCCTAATAGGAATAAAATGGGCTAATTTTGTCAATAAATCAACAAGCACCCATATAGCATCATGATGTTTGCTCATCTGAGGCAGCTCTAAGACAAAATCCATCGAAATATTTTCCCATTTCCACTTGGGAATATATAAGGGATGGAGTAAACCGGGAGGCTTTTTATGTTTAGCCTTCACATGTTGGTAGGTGAGACATCTAGCCACAAAACCTACAATATCTCTTTTCATGTTGTTCCACAAAAACCTACCATTCAAATTTTGGTACATCTTAGTACTCCCAGGATGCATAGAATATCTAGCATGATGTGCTTCCGTCATGATTGCTTCCTTTAGATTTTGAACTACTAGGACACATAGTCTATCCCGAAAATATAACACACCATCAACCATCCTAAAATCTAGTCTCAGTGATATATGATCTCAAATCTTGACGAATTCTGGGTCCTCAAATTGTCTCTCCTTAATTTGTTTTATCAGGGTTGGTTCGAAGACAAACATAGCTACTAGCATGACCTTATCATCCACGAATTCGACTTCCACATCCAAATCTTGAAATTCTTCTACTAGAGACCACTCACCACACATAGCTGCCATCTTAATAGTCGATTTCCAACTTAAAGCATCAGCCACTACATTTCCTTTCCCTGGAAAGTACTTGATTGGAAAATCATAGTCCTTTATAAACTCTAGCATCTACGCTGTCTCATATGGAGAACATGTTGAGAGAATAAATACTGAAGACTACGATTATCACTATAGATTTCAAATTTCTCTCCATACAAATAGTGTCTCCACAACTTCAAACCAAAGATGATAGCAGCCAATTCTAGATCATGTGAGGCATAGTTTTTCTCATGTTCCTTCAACTGCCGGGATCCATATGCGATAACCTTTCCATTTTGCATCAACACACATCCTAATCCAATTCTTGAGGCATCTATATATATGATAAATCCACCACTACCTTCTAGTAAAGATAGGATTGGGACTGAGATCAACTTCTCCTTAAGTAATTGGAAACTCAACTCACATTCATCAGACCAAACAAATGGCTCATTTTTCCTAGTCAATTTAGTCAACAGTGCCATTATCCTGGAAAAATTTTTAACAAATCCTCGATAATAACCAGCAAGACCAACAAAAGTTCTAACTCAGCAACTATTTTAGGGCTTTGCCAACTAGTTATCGCATCAATCTTGGCTGGGTCTACTGCAAGTCCGTCTTTTGAAATTATATGTCCCAAGAAAGCAACTTGTTTCAACCAGAAATCACACTTATCCAATTTAGCATATAGTTGATGATCTCTCAATAACTGAAGTGAAGTCCTCAAATGCTCAACATTTTCTTCTCTGATCTTGGAATACACTAATACATCATCGATGAAAATCACCACAAATCGGTCGAGATAAGGTGAAAAGATTCTATTCATCAAGGCCATGAACATAGTTGGGCATTTGTTAACCCAAATGGCATGACTAAGAATTCATAATGCCAGTACCTAGTTCGAAAGGCTCTCTTGGATGTATCTTAATCTCTAACTTGCAACTGATGATATCTAGACCTCAAGTCAATCTTGGAGAAATGTGTCTCACCCTGTAATTGATCAAACAACTCATCTATTCGAGACAATGGATGTTTATTCTTGATTGTCACCTGATTCCACTGCCTGTAATCAATATACATTCTAAGGGTGCCATCTTTTTTTTTCACAAATAAGACTATGCCTCCCCATGGTGATGTGATAGGATGAACGAATCCTTTGTCTAATAGATTTGCAACTGTACCTTAAGCTCATGTAATTCTATAGGTGCCATTCTATATGGGGCTTTAGAGATTAGGACTGTATCAGGTACAAGTTCTATAGTAAAATCTACTTCCCTAACTAGAGGAAGACCGGGAACTTCATTTAGAAACACATTTGGAAAGTCACAAACTACCAGAATCTCTTCTAACTTCTTAGGTGGCTTCTTTTCAACAATAAAGGCAATATACCCTTCGCAACCACAATGAATTAGTCTTTCTGCTTGAATTGCGGAAATTATCTTAGTGTTCAAGCTCTTTTTCTCACCTTGGAAGACTACATTTGGACCGACTACAACCTTCACAGTGACGGCCTTACAGAAACAATCCAAACAAGCCATGTATTTAGTCAACCGGTCCATGCCTAGGATCACATTGAAATAGTGTATCAGTAACACGATGAGTTCCGCTGGAAATTGTATCTCACCAATCAGGACCTTAGAACCTGGGTAGTAAACCTCACCAATCACCTTCTTGCCTACGGGGGTGATAACATTCAACACATATGGTAGCTACGCTGGCGGCTCCCGTATCCTACTAGAGAATTGAGGTGAAATGAAAGATTACGAAGATCTAGAATGAAACAACACCTTTGCCTCTACATCATAGACAAAAACCTTACCTACGACTGTGTGTTCTGCCGCTTCCAATTCCTCTGAAGTTACTGCATATGTGCGGCCTTGTCTTTGAGGTTGGTTCTATTGTCCTGGCCTCTGTTGACCTTGTCTTGGTTGACCTTGTCCCTGTCATGCTTGTCCTTGGCCTTGCCTTGCCTATTGTTGCTGACGGGAGGAACAGGTGGTGCTATTTTATAAAACTGTAAATATTTCTGTTGTTGCGGGGCTTGACCGGTACCCTTCCTTTTTGGGCATTCTGACAAACGGTGGTCCATTGAGCCACAACTAAAACATGCTCTTGTAACTCTCCAGCACTTGTTTGTCTCATGATTCTTCCCACACATGCCACAAACTAACCTTGATGACCCATTGGCAACTCCTTTCTGCTTCTTGGAATATTGTTGGTTCCTTTTAAAAGGTGGGGCACTCTTCCTATGTTCACTCAAGACTAGGCTCTTCTCAGTTTCTTCAACTACGTAGGTTCTCTCCACAACATCGTCACACTCCACTAGATGCTGGAAAGCCATAGCGTGTCCCATGATAGCTGGCCTTAAACCTTCGAGAAACCTTTCAACTTTCTTTCCCTCAGTATCAATTAAATCTATAGGAAACCAAGAGAACTGGCTGAAGATGTGCACATACTCTACTACTGTCATGGTACCTTGCTGTAGAGTAAGGAATTCTACCTTTTTCTTGCGGTTGACATGCTCTGGGATGATCTTCTTCCTGAATTGCTTCTTAAAGTATCCCAAATTGTAGCTTCTGGCATAGCCTTGATATGATCCCAGATACTCTTCCACCATACATCTGCCACATCTCTGAACATAGAGGCGGTTAAGATCACTTGTTACTTCCCTGTATAGGTTAACAAATCGAAAATATTTTCTGTGTGCTCGAACCATTCATCCGCTTGCAACGGATCTTCTCTTCCTGTAAATTCGGTAGCCCCTTTTTTTCGGAATTTCTCATATTGGGAGTTAGGATCTGCAGCTTGAGTTTGTCTTTCTAACAAGGTTGTTAGTTGCATTTGCATTACTGCTTGGTTGGCATTGCTTACAGCCAACTGATGCATCAACACCATGAAGCGTTCTTCTGTACCATATGTAGGATGAGGAGGTGGAGGTGGTGGAGGATCTGTGTCCTCTATCGCAACATCATCACGTCGTTATCTCACATCATCCAGAGCCATTATCTGTAATTACAACAGTGGTTAGTCACAATGACACCTTAACAGATAAGGTAAATTATAAGTCCTTATACGAAATCGATTCCCCAATTGAACCTATCGTATCCTCACCAACTTTCCTAGGATTAGTAACTCTTTTAATTTACTTATTAATGCTCTAATACCATACTTATTTATGCCACACCCCGAACCCGAGAATTGGGGATTTATAGTGGATCCCGAGGTGTACGTAACCCGTGACAATTCGTGCCATATCAAGACACATACAAACTACTACAAGGATGATTTCACAAGGACGTATGAGGAAGATCCATAAACACATATCAAACTTTTTAATAACTAAGCAGAAACCTAGAGAATTCACTTGTACATATCATAGACACTAATAAAGCATTCACCAATTCATTAATATAACCAAGGTCTGTTAATTTCCCATTCACATGCACATGGTACTAAGGTTCCATAAACATAAACAAAATGCAAGATGACAAGTTCTACTACAAGCCAAACCATGGCTATACACTAACAACCCTAAAAGAACCATGTTACGTGCTATGAAGGATGACTAATAAAAGACATCATCCTCATTCCACTCGTTTATATCCTGAGGTACCATTGTCGTTCCCTCCAGGGGCCCATCGACTGTCGTATTGACACTCGGTTCCATACCTATAACACTAACGGTAGCACTGTTAACATGACGGTCAAGCAAATATAAAGGCACATAAGCCTATCATGATGTAACAATTGAAATTAAAATAACATAATGATTAAAATAGAGCAATAATGGAAGCTAGGCATGTTGTGCATGTGAATAAACATGAATGAAGAATCATAGATGGAAAGACAATATCACACTAATTGGCATCCACGTGGCTATTGTAACAACCCGCCCCGCACCATCGAGGTATTGTCCGCTTTGGACTTCCCAGGAGGTCACTCATCCTGAAATTGCTCTGACTCGAGCACGCTTAACTTTATAGTTTTTTATGGAAGTCCTCACGGTTTTGTCCTCAAAAGGCGCCTCGACAGTTTAGGACGGATTATTACTTATATTCTTTCATTCACATGTACTTTTTGGGACTGGGTCGTTACAGGCCCACCAGCTTCCGCCGGATATGTCCCCATATCCACATATCTAGACTGTCGGACCGAAGACGGCCTCATAAGCGATGTGGGACTTCGTTCCTCCTCCTTCGTTCCCCCCTCCTATTTGTGGAGGGCAGGATTTGAGAGGGAAGCAGGATTCGAGCGGTCCCCAAGGGGTCCGGCCTAACGGCCTCACCCTCCACCACTCAGAGGAGAGCCATCCCCTGCTCTGATACCATCTGTAACAACCCGCCCCGCACCATCGAGGTATTGTCCGCTTTGGACTTCCCAGGAGGTCACTCATCCTGAAATTGCTCTGACTCGAGCACGCTTAACTTTATAGTTTTTTATGGAAGTCCTCACGGTTTTGTCCTCAAAAGGCGCATCGACAGTTTAGGACGGATTATTACTTATATTCTTTCATTCACATGTACTTTTTGGGACTGGGTCGTTACAGCTATCTTCTCTCTAGTAAGAGAGCATATCATATAGTGAGAAATCACTAGCGATCGGGCCAAGACCATCTAGCTACCTTAAGACCATCGACCAACTATTCATATAGCAACTACAGTAGGTAACATATTGAATACCCTCATTCGGTCTTATTGAACCTCCTATGGGTACAAGCTAAGTGATGCCGGCTCAATGTATCCAGACTGATCCAAATTCATGCTTTCATACTTATACATAGCGATCGACTCTTACTTATACAGAAACGTGTATCAATCTTGAGATCATAACCAATCATAAAATCAGGATTAAACGGAGTAATTGATAATCAACAATGCATATGTAAATGAGCTATCAGAGCTCGAACTCTCTCAACCTTAGCTACACCTATCTTGGCTCACGGGCTCACACTCAGTAGAAGCTCTATTTCCGATTTTGCCTAAAGGTTCACCAAGAGGAATGAGTACATGATTAAATCATGTTGAGAGTAAGGTTTACTTAACAATATGAATGCATTTAAATTTAGAGGTTAACAAGGAAATTTACTAACCAACCCTATGGTAAGACGTTCCGTGTTTCCTTAGTCATTCAACACGGCATATTCATAAAACGTCCGGTGTCAATGTGTTACCAAAATCTTAGTGTTACATTGTATGAGCGATGGACGCTCCTTCTTATACCAACACCCATGGTGTAATGTCAGGAAACAACCAGAAACCATGAGAGAATGAGTGACAGCTCAACACTCTTCCTTCTTAGTGCATAATTATCGTTGGGCTAATTTGTTAGAGGTAAAGGTTCCATTTCTAAGGCCCTAAATGGTCTTTCATTATCCTTACAATCCTAAGATAAGATTAGCTTAAAACACTTTGGCTTCACCAAGGATCAAAGGTGTATCCCCTCCTTATGCCACACTATGGACTATGGAAGGCCTATGGTCAGTCATGGAACTAAATTTTAAATAGAATTTTCAAAACAAAACTTTTGGTTACCTAACCAATCAGGTATGTGTCCGACCGGTCGGACACCTCTCAGAATGAGAATTCGACTAATCGGGCTTTAGGACCAACCGATCGGCCCTGAAGCATTTGGCTCCTGGTAGAATCAGTTTCAAACTGATTTCTCCTTTGCTCCTTTTTACCTCCCCTGCATTCAAACACCAAAGAGACCCTTCATGCTACATTCTTAAGTCTCCCTACCACCTATTTTTATCATTCATTCAATGACACAATCATTAGCACTTAGACTAATCTTACACGACCTCAATTAAAGATTAAAAAAGCTGTAAATTGGTACATGCAAAGAGCTCATCAAAAATCAATAAATTAACCATGCATGTGGAGAATATATACCCTTATACTTGCCTTAAGTTCAGTGCTTCACCCAAATCAAGTTGTCCTTTGGTTTGATGGTGGAGAAGGCTTCACTAGAGGATGATCTAAAACATGCATTGAGAGAAATGAGCATGATGCATGCATGCTAAATGATTGAGTCTCCTTGACCCTATTGAACCCAAGAAATGAAATAGTGATGGGATTTTCTTACCTCAAGGCTTCTATAAGCACAAGGAAGGAGATGAGGCCTTAAATTCCAAGGAGGAAAACAAAGAAGACTGAAGAGGTTGAAGAAGCTCAGACCCTTACATGCAACACTTCTAATCCCAAAATAGAGACAAGGTGAGGGAGAGAGCATGGAAGAAGGAAGAAGAAGGCTTCTTACTCTAGCAAAATAAGAGAAGGCGAAGGAAACAATGGTGGTTCTTTGTTTTAAATGGTGGGTTTCTGGGATTTACAAATAGGCCCACTGGTTTTCTAGATTTCCTAATTTGAGTCAGTTGGGCTTAAACTGGGCCGAAATGAATCCGAATTGAGTTGGGCCAAACAAGAAAGACGACCCATAAAATGAGCACACTCGATGCAATTAATATGATGCCTTAATGATGCAAAACCATTCAATTCTAAAATAAGAAAAGGTCCTTGACTACTTAAGTAAGGTTCGAATCCGACCCAACCACTTGTCCATGACCCAAACCCAAGGGGATTGGAGTTAAATTAGCCTAATTATATATTAGTTAAAGTAAGACATAATTAATTATTGTAAATTATGATTAACTTGGGTTTAGACCTTACACCTGTAATGAAAGTCTCCCTATTACTTTATTTTCTTGAGATTTCTTGATTTTTCATGATATGCATTCAAATCATTAGAACGCTTCACTTAGCCCACTCCATTGGGAACTATGCATAGTGAAGGATTGGATGTATCGTGTATCATGTTCATTAGCTACAGCTCAGTCCCATTGTAGGTTTCACTGGGACCTCACTCCACTATTATTGAGTAGATTAAGTGGCCATCACTCTGTACAGTGAGGGTACTCAGTAATGTTTAGATTTATTTATCATGTTATTATGATTATGGCTACTGTAGGTTGCCTTGTACATCATTTGTCTTATACACTGTGCATCATCTGGTTTCTATTAAGTATATCATATGAGTTATATTTCATAGCATTATCTATTTATATTTTGATTTCCAGAGTTGATATTCTGGTTAATCATGATTTTCAGATTGACATGTTATATTGATTTATTCTGATTTACTATTTTGTAGATAAGTCTTTAAAAATGCATTATTTCATGTACATTCTGTGGATTTTAAGGACTTATGCATTAAAAATCTCTTTATTTAGTTGGAAATCATGTTTTTATGATTTTAGAATTTATTTTAGAGTTTTCATGCAAAATCATTAGAAAATCACAATTTTTTCATAAAATCATAAAACTTTCCATTCTTGGTTTTTCAAATTCATGTTTTTACATGAAATGATATAATTTTTTTTATCATCATTGGTTGATTCAATTCAAAATATGAATAATGATGTGATTTAAAGTTATCATTTATGACTTGTTGTCAAAATTATTATTTTAATAAAAATTCATTATTCGGTATAGATGAATTGAAAAAAATGGACCTACATTGAAGATTTGAAGTCGAGGAATAAAATGCAAAGAAAGAAATAAATTTAAAAAAAAGCATGAAGAGGACCCCACACACGTGCAGATAAGCTAGGATGTCAAAGGAGCATCCCACTCTTCAATTGTTGAAAGCATTTAAATTTGGATATCAAGAATTCAAATTGGAATGAAAAAAGGAAAGCCAACATATAGAAAATTCAAGAAAAGGAAAGTCAAAGAAGAAGAGATAAAAAATGAAAAGTTAATCCCCTTTTTTTTAATTTGGACAGCATGGATTGAAACAGTCATACTCTCAAACTGAGTGTCAGATTGGGGCAATCTACGTACCATTGAAAAGTTCTTTTCAAGTAGATATCTTTAGAACCTAAGGTTGCACCAATTGGAGCCAAAACCACAAAGTTATGGCCTTGTGAAGTTGGCAGTGTGTTTTTAGGTGGGAATGCATAAAATTGATATGCAAGTTGGATCCAACCATGTACAATAACTTTGCATCAAAGATGGGCCCATTCCATAAAGATTTGAATAAAATCTAATTTTTGAAGGTGGGTATAGAGAGAAATATACACAAGAAAACAGCCAAGAATCTTCCCACTTCCTATAGATCTGCTAACGTAGGGCCAAGGAAAGGTACCTTTCCAATTTGAAGAGTTTGCTAGCTACAAAGAGGTAGCAAATAAAGTAATGAAGGGGCCAAAAAGTTATAAAAAGCCATGCTAAGGAAGAGATGCATGTCCATGGTTCCATATTTTTTTCCACTCTCTATACACCACACCACTACCAAATTCCATACACCCCTAGCCTCTTTTCATCTTTACTCCATATTCTCCACCTCTCTTCTCCTTGGTACAAGTTGGTCAAGATTTTAATAGATGATGTACTTCGCAATGCAAATATTCCCTTGACTTGGTGTTCCTTCTATCTATAGTAGAAGTGAGTTCATTTGAATTTTTTTCAACTCTCTTGTTTATGATTCTTAGTGATGTGCAAAGGATTAAACAAGGATTTGTGAGTCGTAATAACTTATTTTATTAGATCAATGCAGTGTATTTATATGGGGTGATAGACCATATTTGGCATTGTAGTTCTAAGTTGTCTTTTGACCCTAAGCATGGAGTTTGAAAGTGGAAATTGAAATTATAAAGCCTATCTTTCTTTCTTTTATTTTTTGAAATTTTCTTTTATATATTTCACTTTATAAACATTGGTGGTTCGATGCTTTTATTTATGGTTGCAATTTTTAGTTTACATTGCTTTTTAGATTAGAATTTTTAGATTAGGTTCTAAATATGATTTGTAATTTTAATTTCAGACATTGTGTTTAATTTTAATTTAATTTTCAGTTAATAGGACATTATTTGTGAAGATCTTCCTATATAGGATAGTTATAGTTTTCAATAGTATAGTTTTTTTTTTTGCGAATTTTAGCTCCCTGTGAATTTAATCCTGGACTCACAGGGTAAAACTACAATCGTCGACCTTGCACATGGGGTCCACGTCGATCATTTATCTGTTATTTGTTTGTTTTATATGCTTATCATATAGTTTATATTTCAGGCATTTAATTACATGTTTTATTATCTGTTTTATCATGTTTATTGTTTACCAGTTCTCATGTATTTATGTTTATTACACTTGTTACTTGCCATTTTTTCTGATGTAATTCTTGGCATTACAAGTGATAAGGTCAAGAGTTTTCTCTTCGTGAGCAATTCAGTTTTACAAATGTCATCTACACTCCAAGATGCGTGAGCTACATCACCTAGGGATGGTTTTATTTTGAATGTTTATACTGACCTTTATTGTTCTTTTATATTTGGGCTATAAATTAAAATACTTTTCTTTTATGTTATCAACTTTAAAAATGTACATAATAGAATTGTATTTGCTCTGTTTGCTCTTATATTTTAGACCTTGGGTGAAAGTGTAGGGGAAATTACTATAAAATTTGAAATGATGCGAATCCCCACACTAGCCATATCTTTTGATTTGCGACATAGATGTTATCCAAATTGGGAATGTGACAAGGCCATAAAACTGTCTTGAAGAATTTTTTTAGTTGATTTTTAAGCTAGGAGAACTATGGCAAGTGATTGGTTTTGATTTCAAAGTATGCTTGATTCATTTCATAAATTTTCACTCACTACTCTATGTATTTTTGTTAGAATTGAACCCATGTTTAGCTCAATTTTAAGGGATTAAAATTGAGGTTTCTTGTGCTAACTTGAAGGTTAATTAAAGTTGAAAAGAACCCCCAAATGCCCCTCAGTTGCCCTTGAAAGTGGGTGAAAAACAGTGAGAAAATTCCTTTGAAAATTGCCTAGTGCCCAGACACTGCTAAAAATAGTGCTTGAGCACTACGGTCAGACATGGTGTTGGATGAGAATTTTGACCCCCCTTTCCCTAGGGAATGAGATCCCTACTCATCTATATATATGATATTTAATTTTGTATGTTGAAAATGAAGATCCTGACTACCCTCAAAATCAACATATCATGATTACCAACTAGGAAAGCAACCATAACATCATTCTTCAGCAAAAGCCAAAGAAAATATGGATAGAATTTGGGTGAGTTCTTCTTTCATCTAATGCATTTCTGGCAACACACAACCGTTGACCTTTCACTCAAAATGGGTCTTTCTAAATATGAGTTAAATCAGATGATCATCACAAAGGTTCAAATTTAGGGTTAATACTCACATACAAATTATAGTAAAGTCTAGTAAAATGAAATAAGTAACTAAAATAAAGTAAAAAAAAGGGGGGTTGGGGGGGGGGGGGGGGGGGGGGGGGGGCGCCAAATATTTTAAGAAGAGGATCAACCCTATTCCTAGGTACCCCCTTCAAATCCCTCAGCAAAACAGGGTTTAAAGGCTAATTTTTCAAATCAAAACAATGATGTAAATAAGGCTTCAAAGTGTGACTTCGGTGTGTGATCCTAATAAGGAAAATAAAATAAAAAAGGTGGTCGATGGGCCAAATTGTTTGGGGGTTACTGCTTTGGAGTCAATTGTTTGATTGATTGATTGTTTATGGAAGTTGTTTGAAATCACTCACTTATTCTTATAATTTTCATTAAGTTTAACTTTAGATTAGTCTTTATTCCCTCTGTCACTAAGCTCTCTTAAAATATTTGGCATGGGAGATCGAATAATCGTTTTGGGTTTGAATTTTTGAATTTTATAGTTTATTTTTGGAATTTTAATAATGGGGCTAGAAGGCCTTAACTAGTGGATTTTACTTGAGTTTACGTGATTGTTGTATTCCAGTTGATCAACATATTATTCCTAATTCTAAGGTCCTAAACTGTCCACATCATCTTTTTGAGTCCCCGAACAGAGCAAGGAAAGTGATGGGGTGAAGACTAATGCTTTATTAAACCCAACAGGGAAATTTGGTTTACTCTAATGTGCAAACAAGCTAAGCATAAGAAATTTTGGTTCCTAAGTGGCTTGTTTGGTGTGATCTAATGCTTGTTCGGTTTCTTTTATGTTATTATTCGTCTGTAAATTTATTTTAGTGTGGTTTAGTATTTAATTCGATGTGTTTTAATATGCATTTGGGTTCTAGAAATTCGAGGTTTCAATTATTTGAAGTTCGAAAGTGAAAAGGGGGCTAAAAACTGCAAAACGGAGGCACCAGAGGGGCTAGAAATAGACACAATGGTGCCCAACTTGACTTTGTCTACTTGGGCACAAGTACAGTGGCGACCTGTGCTGGTCTGGGCGCGGGGACAGTGGTTTCCAGGTGGTCCTTTCATGGGTTTGGAGCCTTTTTTGTCAATTTCGGGCTGCAATTTTTTGCTTTCCGGATTGTTTTAAGTTCTGAATTAATTAATCATAATTCTTAGTTATTTTCATTAATTTTTTTAATTAAGTTATTAATATATGTCAAAGTAGGGGAAGGCTCCATTGCAGTAGAGCCTAGGTCACTTTCTTAGGGTTTTTAGTGATTCTAAGGTATTTTTAGGTTGTTTTAAGTTTTTGTTTTTAATGGATTAAAATTTTAAGTATCTTAAGTTGTTTATCCAATTCAGTTTTTTGGTAATCCTCTTAAACAATGGTAGCCTTCATTGTGGTGGAGGCTAGGTGGCTATTTTAGGATTTTCAGTGATTTAAAGGTATTTTTAGGTTTTTTATTTTTTTCTGTTTTTTTTAGTGTGTTGATGTTTTCAGTGTTTTAATTGGTGTTTTCGACTCATTTTGTTATTGTCTTTCTCAAACAGGGGTAGGCTCCGCTATGGTGGAGCCTAGGTAGCCCTTTTTAAGGTTTTGAATGATTTAGCCATATTTTCAGGCTGTTTTTGTTTCAGTTTCTTTATTAGATTAAAGTTTTAAGTACTTTATTAATGAATTACTTATACCTGGGTAGGCTCCACTACGACGGAGCCTAGGTGGCTGTTTTGAGGTTTCCAGTGATTTTCAAGTTGATCGAGTTTAGTTTGGTTTAATTTTACTGTTTTTTAGGGTTTTTAATGTTTATGTGAGTTTCAGATTAGCTATTATGTTTATTAATTGCTTCTCAGGGCTTCTAATGGTTAATTAGCTAATTAACTTGTCTTAGTTATCTTAAATTATTCTTAGAGTTTTTTTTTTATTTTAGTGTTTACGGTTTGTTAAAGTTAATTAGTTGAGGTCTTTTAATTATCTATTGATTGTTTTAAAGTTTAAAAGTTTTGGGGTTTTAATGTTTTCAAAGATTTTAAAGTTGTTAAAGTTTTAAAGTTTTTAAGGTTTTTAATGTTTTAAAATTCTAAGGCTTTTAAAGTAAATGTTTTACCCACTTAGGTGTGAAATCGGAAACCTATATCTCCTAACCTAATATTTTTGAGTTATGGTTTTCTATATTTTATTTTGTTTTTGGTCCTTTCCTCTTAGTTATTAAAGAATAAGTAAAGAGGAGAAGAGATTTTTAGATTTCATGATTTTTTTGTGTTTTGTATTTTATGATGATGACCTGAATGATAGCAATCTAAATGTTGATAACCTACATGTTAATAATTTAAATGATGATGGTTTGGTGTCTATGGTTTGAAATAAGGAAACACACAAATAACCAAATATATCAACCAACAATGGTATGTGAAAAACAAACTTGGAAAATTGGAAAAACTGTGGAAAAAGGCATAGGAAAGCCACCCGAGCTTGGCCGTGGTGGAGCCTAGTCTAAAAGTAGGTTGGGTGCAAGTATAGTGGCGCGCAGCCCTACCTAGGCTGCCTGGGTGCGGCAGTGGTGGTGCCTTGGTTAGTTTGGGTCGATTCCAGTGACCTTTTGTGATTTTTCATTTGGTTTTTTATGCTTTCCACATGTTTTTGTGTTTTCCAAGGTTGATGTGGATGTCCTAATGCAATTCATACGGCATGAATATTCCTGTACTAAGAGAAAGCAATGCAAAAGTTAAGACCCGGAAACCTACAATGATGATATTATAAAATATAACAAAATCATGAACCTATAACATAATGTAATGTGTAGATCTATATGCTTTCATGAACCCAAGCATGTTTCTACACATGTTGGATGGCAAACAACAATCGGAAAAGGAAAGAACTAGGAATAATGATTGTGAATAAATTCCCTCAAGATCCAGGATGAAAGCTCTCACAGGAATTCACGGTTCTCAAAGTCTTCCTCTCCTTTTCTTCTTTTTCTTCTATTTCTTCTTCTTTTTCTAGATTTAGGGTTTCTAGTTCTCCTTCTAACTATTCCTTAGGGTTATGATAGTCCCTATAGGGTTTTTGGAGGATAAAGTATGCTTATATGGGGCTTAGGGGCATGCCAATAAAGGAAGGGTTTGATTATTATTTAGGGTTTCTAGAAGGCATCTCATGCATCCCATGGTGGTTGAAGCAAGAAAATCCCAAAAATGGTCCCCCAAAGTTGGGCGAAGCCACAGTGGCACATTGGTGGTCCTCTTAGGGTTTTGAGATGTTCGAGTTAGGTTAATTGCTTAGTTTCAGGTTAGTCTGGATTAGTTTTGGTCTCAAGTTTTTCCGGCTAGACACCATTGTTCTCGTGCTTAGGTGACTTGGCCATGGATCCCAAAATAGGCTAGGTGTCACTATGGTTGTTCTAGGTGGGCTTAACAGCCTGGGCAAAGTTGTGGCCGCACCTAGGTGGGTTTTAAGTACTTTTTCTAGGTCAAACTTGCAAAATCCATAACTTTTGGTCCGCTTTTCTGTTTTAGGAGTTCCACATACTATTTGAAAGCTCTCGAAGTCTAGAATCTAATGGTTTTATATCTAAATGATTAGAATGTTGGAAGTAGGTGGGTCTCGTGGATAGATTTTCAAAACTTTTGACCCACTTGACACAGGGATCAACTATCCATAAGACCAAAACCCAATCCAGGATGCGTTACCCTCAATCTCGTGACCATGTACAGTAAAAATTATACCAGCACTAAACATCCAAAATAACCTACGACATGCAAGAAGTAGATCATACCTTTGGAGACCCGCAGTGCTCTAATGGACTTCTTCAAGACCTCTTAGCCTTCCACGCTATGACCCCCGAATTGGATTTCTTTTCTCAAGAAGAACGGTGGAATCTTCAGGAGAAAATCCCAACTCGAGACTCCAAGGAACTAGAAGAAAGGAGAGGAGAGTAACTCGCGCAACTCTTGCACGAAAGGGTTTTGGACGTGAGGGGGACTCTTTTGGACGTCCAAGGATATTTTATAGACTTCCAAATCTCTCCCTTGTCTAATTGAAATAGAAGTCTTACTTCCAAAGTAATTAGCAACTTTCTCCTTTCCAAACTCTTATTTCTAGAGTCCAAGTCGAATTAGTGTTTTCCAATATCTTGGGCTAGCGTGGGGACCACTAGGGATTCCTTAGAAAGCTGGCTCCAACTAGAACACCGCGACCCCACATCTCATGTGCAATCCGGGCCCACAGTTAATTGCAAATAAGACCACTATATAAATGCAATTGCACTCCAGTCTTAGGAATAAATTACAATGAAGACCCTAAACTTCCCAATTACCACAAGTAGGCCCCTCTATCAATATCCGTGGATCAATTGGAATAAATCCGTCTCTTCCAATCTAAGTTCCACATCTTATTATCCTTGAGCCCCAATTAATCACAATAATCATCAGTACCATCCAATTAACTCTTAATTGAGATGGGTGCGCACTTACTAATGACAAATCCATTAATTGGCACAAGGGGATAATAGAGATAGATTCCATCTTGATCATTCAACGTTCCCACAGTTCTACTACCATATACCCAAGACACCGAGGTGTTAACCTATAGTCGGCCTCACTCATTGGTGACTCAAAGCAAATGAATAGATAGAAACTTGAGTTCGTCAATGTCTCAGGATTGAGAGCCTATTGCTAGGGAATTATGAGAGCATACCTTATTATTGAGACGGAATACCATAAGGTGCATCTCATGGTCCTTCAATACATCCAATGTACCGGCACTATTGATCCAGAATCTTACATTCTGATGATCGAGACAAATCACACTATCTCATAGTGATCAAAGTGCTGCAACCTTATCAAATGAGATGCCCAGTCTCATTACTGGTTGTGAAGCTATTTAAGTATAAGATTTGTGACATATATCTCCCGCGTGTGGATCTCATCCATGCACATATATCACATCTAATATACTAATGGGACCCGGTTCAACTCATGAACCATTATGTCATACGTATTGGTCATGTGCATGAAGCAATAAAATAACATTCATCTCATGAAAGTAAAGCATGATTTTATTGATAAATAAAGAAATTAATCAATTTATTACATCAACTGATGGATTGAGTCCACAAAAACTAACAATCTCCCACTTGGGCTCAATGCCAGTCAGGGTTGCATCTCATGCCCATCCCTTCTACGTGTTGCTCAAAGACTTTGGTAGTCAAAGGCTTAGTAAAGAGATCTGCCAAATTGTCTGCAGAGGCTATCTTGGTAATAGCAATATCACCTCTCTGCAAAATCTCTCTGACTAAGTGATACTTCCTCTGTACATGCTTTTGGCTTTTATGGCTTCTGGGTTCCTTTGACTGAGCGACTGCCCCGCTGCTGTCACAGTAAACTGTGAGTGGCTGTCGTGCCAAAGGTAACACCCCAAGTTCCAAAAGGAATCTTTTAAGCCATACTGCTTCCTTAGCTGCTTCACAAGCTGCTACATATTCAGCCTCCGAGGTTGAATCAGCGGTACATTCTTGTTTTATACTCCTCTAGCTAATAGCTCCGCCTCCAAGCATAAATACATAACCAGAGGTGGATTTCTTAGAATCCTTATCTGACATAAAGTCAGAATCTGTGTATCCGACTGGAATCAACTCATCACTGCTATAAATCAACATGTAATCTCTAGTCCTTCTCAAGTATTTGAGAATACATTTTACAGCAGTCCAATGTTCAAGTCCTGGATTAGATTGATATCTGCTGACTAGGCCCACTACATAACAGATATCTGGTCTAGTACATAACATAGCATACATGAGGCTACCAACAGCCGAAGCGTATGGTATCGACCTCATTTGCTCCTTTTCCTCAGGTGTCTTAGGACACTGATCCTTGGAAAGGTGCACTCCATGCCTGAAAGGTGTGATACCCTTCTTGGAGTCTTGCATTGCAAACCGTACTAGCACCTTATCTATGTATGCAGCTTGGGATAAGCCAATCATCCTATTTTTCCGGTCTCGATAGAGTTTGATCCCTAGGATGTAGCTAGCTTCTCCCAAGTCCTTCATATCAAAAGTCTTGGCTAACCAAACTTTTACCGTTGACAACATTCCTATGTCTTTCCCGAGGAGAAGGATGTCATCGACATATAAAACCAGAAAAACTACCCTGTCACCTTCACTTTTCATGTACACACATGACTCATCCGGATTTTGACAAAAACCAAATGACTTGATTGCCTGGTCAAAACGGATATTCCAGCTTCGGGATGCCTGCTTCAGCCCATAAATAGACTTCTGCAGCTTGCAAACTTTTTGCTCCTGGTTTTTAACTACAAAACCGTCTGGCTGCACCATATAGATGTCTTCCTCAAGATGGCCGTTGAGAAAAGCCGTCTTGACATCCATTTGCCAAATCTCGTAATCAAGATGAGCCGCAATGGATAAGAGTATCCGGATGGATTTGAGCATGGCTACTGGCGAGAAGGTTTCATCATAATCGATCCCCTCTTTCTGAGTATATCCTTTCGCAACAAGCCTAGCCTTATAGGTCTCCACTCTTCCATCTGGTCCTCTTTTTCTCTTGTAGACCCACTTGCACCCAATAGGTTTAATATTGGCAGGCAAGTCCACAAGTGTCCAGACCTGATTTGAGTACATAGACTCCATCTCAGCTTTCATAGCATCTTGCCAGCGTCCCGAGTCTAAGTCATTTATTGCTTCATCATAGTTAGAGGGATCTTGTTCTGGCTCTTCTGGGATTGCTTCATAAGACTCTCCCAAGAATGAGAACCTGTCAGGGGGTCTGACAATCCTCCCACTACGACGAGGTACTGGTGTAACTACTAGGTCTGGTAAGGGCGGTTCTTCCTCAAGTCCGGTCATACTTGGATTTGGAATTGATTGCTCCTGAATCTCTTCCAAGATCACCTTTTCTAAAAATTTCTGGTCCATCATATAATCTTCCTCCAGAAAAACCGCATTGGTGCTGACCAGCACTTTCTGTTCTCTGGGATTATAGAATAACCAACCTTTAGTTCCTTTAGGATATCCTACAAATGTGCATACTTCCGACTTCGCTTCCAACTTATCCGTCTTAACCTTGAGCACGTGTGCTGGACAACCCCAAATGTGTAAATGTTGTAGACTAGGCTTTCGCCCAGACCACAATTCCCGGGGAGTCTTAGGTATAGACTTAGATGGTACGAGGTTTAGTATGTACATTGCAGTATCCAAAGCATATCCCCAAAAGGATATAGGTAATCTTGAGAAACTCAGCATAGACCTAATCATATCTAAAAGAGTCCGGTTCCTTCTTTCTGCTACTCCATTCTGTTGAGGCATACCGGGAGCAGACAACTGGGATAGAATCCCATTTTCTGATAAGTAACCCATAAAATCAGCAGAGAGATATTCCCCTCCTCGATCTGATCAAAGAGTCTTGATACTCTTACCTAATTGCTTTTCCGCTTCCGCTCGAAATTCTTTGAACTTTTCAAAAGCTTCGGACTTGCGGTGCATAAGGTATATGTAACCATATCTTGAGTAATCATCTGTGAAAGTGATGAAGTACTCATATCCTCCTCTAGCCCTGACATTAATGGGTCCGCAGACATCAGTATGCACTAATTCCAATAAATCTTTGGCCCTATTACCCTTAGCTGAAAAGGGTCTTTTAGTCATTTTACCTTCCAAACAGGACTCACAGATAGGCATTGGTTCTACCACCAATGAAGGTAAGATACCATCTTTCACTAGCCTCTCAATCCTGTTAAGGTTTATATGACCTAGCCTCAGGTGCCAAAGTTTTGTTGGATTAGATGAAGGTGACTTTCTCTTTAATGATGATCTACTAATTGTTTCAGTATCATGTATCTCATACATCGTGGGAGTTAACAAATAAAGTCCATTGGTTACCTTGCCAGAACATATGAAAGTACCATTCCTCTTTATGACAACTTCAGTACCAAAAGTAATAGAATAACCTTTATTCACCAAACTAGAAACTGAAATTAAATTCCGCCTTAAAGACGGTACATATAATGTTTTTGACAAAACCAATTTCTTATTTGAAAAACATAAAGTAATGACTCCTACTAAAACAGCCTCCGCCTTAGCGTCAGATCCTAGGTTGACAATGATTTCTCCATCACTTAGCCTCCTGGTTTCCCTGAACCCCTGCAACGTATTACATATGTGATTAGTTGCCCCGGAATCCACACACCAGGATTCTGAAGTACCAGTTGCAAAACTAACTTCAGATATAAGTGACTCAATCATACCTGGGGTCTTTTTCTTAGACAGATATTCTGGACAATTCCTCTTCCAATGTCCTGTCTTACCACAATGGAAACACTTTCCTTTTGTCCCTGAACCCTTAGCTTTAGCCACGCCACCAGTTGGACCATTCTCCACCTTAGGACCCTTTGGAACTGATTTCTTTTTGCCTTTCCGCCCTTTGCCTTTCGGCTTGGACTTGGCATCTGACTTTTCTGTCATTAAGGCAGTTGGTTTCTTTTTCATAATCCCTTCAGTTGCTACCAGCTGACTAGATAGCTCAGCTAGAGTCAGATTCATTTTATTCATATTATAATTGACCTTGAAATTGTTGAATGACTCCGGTAGTGACTCAAGGATTATGTCAATCTGCGATTCTGCATCAATCGCAGCTCCCAGTACATCTAACTCATTTAATGAGTCCATCATTTTCAACATGTGTTCCTGTACTGATGTACCTTCAGCCATCTTGGTGCTAATGAGCACCCTCATGGCTGCTTGCCTAGCAGGTCTGCCTTGTTCTGCAAACATCTCCTTTAAGTTCGATATCATATCATATGCAGTCTTATAAGATTGATGTTGATGTTGCAGCACACTAGACATGGATGCCAGAATGTAACATCGGGCCATCTCATCGTCTTTGGCCCATTTGGTGTAAAGGTCCTTTTCTGCTTCTGATGCATCTGGGCCAGGCTCTTCAAGGGGGTTTTTGGTAAGGACATATTTATATCCTGAAGCTGTCAGGACAATATCCAGATTCCGTTTCCAGTCTACATAGTTGGATCCCACCAACTTATTCTGGTTGAGGATGGTCGCAAGTGGATTGAAAGTATTCGAATTCATGCTTGTAATACTGTAGCACATAACCATACATTCAATTAATGAATTTAAATGACATTAGGGTTTAGTATTCTACCAAATTTATGTGGGAATCCTCATAACCACAAAATTCAGAATACATCGGAATCCCAATCCTGCGGGGTATGCCTCCTTGGGGAGTGCAAATACCTCCTAGACTGGTGCGGATCAAAGTTGGTCAAAATTTGGATTAAGACTAACTATCCATGATCCCCTTCATTCATTACAATCTAGGTATCTCATACCAAATAATGTATGACTCCCGATTAGCTTTGGTTTCTAAAATACATGAGGCAAATCCTTAGGGATACTACATCATTATTTTAGTTAAGTGTGACCCACCAACTAGCATTGCATGACAACCGTTGTGGGTAGCTCCTCCTTGGGGAGTGGGCTCCCACTCCGTCTCATCAACACTATCCATAGGAGATCCATATCTAGTATCCAGATAAATACAAGCCCTCCGTGGGGAATGGCCATTCTCAAAATAGCGCAAGGCTAATACTTTCCTTACAATGGACCTATGGTGGAAAACCATGGGGATTTTTATATATATAGAAATGCCCCGCTCCCACTTAATATTTTAGAGTTGAGGATTTCCTTATAGGTGTATGGGTCCATCAAATATAGGTATATATTCATCTCATGATAAGACCAATGATTGGTTCCAAGTCAAGTTATTTTAAGGAAAGTTCAGTTTCTAAAATTAGTGTTACCAATAGATCCATCTGATGGGCCCACCAACTCTAATTAGAATTCTTTCCAAAAATTAATTTGATTTGACCAATTTTGGAATTTGCTATGTTTGGATCAGATATGGAAATACTCTAAAATAAGCATTCATCCATAAATAGAAAGTGCTATAACAAAAGACTAGTCCTCTCCTCCACATGACCCAGGCGGAAAAGACTTCTTGGACTTCTAGACTTTCCAAAACTTTGGGATTCCTCAAACTCTTTGGGCATCTCCAAAACACCTTTTGGTAATCTTCAAACTCTTTGATTAGGAGTCCAACTTCTCTTTCCTTCTTTGTTTCGGACATCTCCAGAATTTACAAATTTTAAAAATACATAAATTCCTATGTCTCTATAATGAGACTTACATGGTAGTCTAAACATGGAAATAAAAGGGCTATAGGGAAATTCACCATGCCTTGCCCTTTCATGGGAAACCAAGGAGACCATGATGCCCTTTACACTTAGCCACGAATAAACCAATAATTAAAAGGAAAGAAAAACATGTGGGTCATATGGAGAGGACATTATCACCTGCAAGTTAGTATCTCATACAACAAAGCATCTCACAAAACCAGGTTGCCAAACCACAATAGATAAACAAGATGCCAAATATTTTGCCACCACGATACAAGACCCCCTACGCAACGGGGGTCCGGGGCAGCGCCCCCGGCGGGGGTCGAGCTGCCCGGTCAGCTCGCGGGGTTCCAAGGGGCAGCGCCCCCGAAAAAAAAAAAAAAAAAAAAAAACAACAACAACAACTTAGACCAAGAACAAAATGATTCTGCCTAGGTTCGGCTAGCCGATCTGGTCCCTACGGTTAGCCAACAGACCTCTATAGCCATAGTGGTCACTTTGACTAACCGACCTGACGAACCCAGAAATTTAGGTTCTTTTCTGATTCGGCTCCTGCTGTACCCAATCACCTCTAATGATCTCAGTATGTTTTAATGGCATCTTATCATCCTCCTATTATGATTAAAACCTTTTTGACTTTCCAAACATGTATCTACTACGAGAGCAAGCAAACCCAATAAACACTGATCCTATCATAGCCCTTGCTCTATCCTCTTCGCATCTCATGCGAAGATTAGAACAAGATTACTGATCTAACATGATTAGAGATGAGGTATGTCTCTGATACCAATTGTTGGAAGTAGGTGGGTCTCGTGGATAGATTTTCAAAACTTTTGACCCACTTGACACAGGGATCAACTATCCATAAGACCAAAACCCAATCCAGGATGCGTTACCCTCAATCTCGTGACCATGTACAGTAAAAATTATACCAGCACTAAACATCCAAAATAACCTACGACATGCAAGAAGTAGATCATACCTTTGGAGACCCGCAGTGCTCTAATGGACTTCTTCAAGACCTCTTAGCCTTCCACGCTATGACCCCCGAATTGGATTTCTTTTCTCAAGAAGAACGGTGGAATCTTCAGGAGAAAATCCCAACTCGAGACTCCAAGGAACTAGAAGAAAGGAGAGGAGAGTAACTCGCGCAACTCTTGCACGAAAGGGTTTTGGACGTGAGGGGGACTCTTTTGGACGTCCAAGGATATTTTATAGACTTCCAAATCTCTCCCTTGTCTAATTGAAATAGAAGTCTTACTTCCAAAGCAATTAGCAACTTTCTCCTTTCCAAACTCTTATTTCTAGAGTCCAAGTCGAATTAGTGTTTTCCAATATCTTGGGCTAGCGTGGGGACCACTAGGGATTCCTTAGAAAGCTGGCTCCAACTAGAACACCGCGACCCCACATCTCATGTGCAATCCGAGCCCACAGTTAATTGCAAATAACACCACTATATAAATGCAATTGCACTCCAGTCTTAGGAATAAATTACAATGAAGACCCTAAACTTCCCAATTACCACAAGTAGGCCCCTCTATCAATATCCGTGGATCAATTGGAATAAATCCGTCTCTTCCAATCTAAGTTCCACATCTTATTATCCTTGAGCCCCAATTAATCACAATAATCATCAGTACCATCCAATTAACTCTTAATTGAGATGGGTGCGCACTTACTAATGACAAATCCATTAATTGGCACAAGGGGATAATAGAGATAGATTCCATCTTGATCATTCAACGTTCCCACAGTTCTACTACCATATACCCAAGACACCGAGGTGTTAACCTATAGTCGGCCTCACTCATTGGTGACTCAAAGCAAATGAATAGATAGAAACTTGAGTTCGTCAATGTCTCAGGATTGAGAGCCTATTGCTAGGGAATTATGAGAGCATACCTTATTATTGAGACGGAATACCATAAGGTGCATCTCATGGTCCTTCAATACATCCAATGTACCGGCACTATTGATCCAGAATCTTACATTCTGATGATCGAGACAAATCACACTATCTCATAGTGATCAAAGTGCTGCAACCTTATCAAATGAGATGCCCAGTCTCATTACTGGTTGTGAAGCTATTTAAGTATAAGATTTGTGACATATATCTCCCGCGTGTGGATCTCATCCATGCACATATATCACATCTAATATACTAATGGGACCCGGTTCAACTCATGAACCATTATGTCATACGTATTGGTCATGTGCATGAAGCAATAAAATAACATTCATCTCATGAAAGTAAAGCATGATTTTATTGATAAATAAAGAAATTAATCAATTTATTACATCAACTGATGGATTGAGTCCACAAAAACTAACAATAGAAGTCAGATGGTAAAGCAGAAGTGGGGTTTGTGATTCTAGCTCTATCATTTCATGTGAATCATAAAGCTCTTAGATCTATTAAACAAGAAAACTATTGGGATCAATTCAAGTGTAGTCTAAAGGGTCTAAGGGTCTTCTAACTAATATTGTAGTCTATCATTTCATGTGAATCGTAAAAGTCTTAGATCTATTAAATAATAAAACTATTGGGATCAATTCAAGTGCAGTCTAAAGGGTCTAAGGGTCTTCTAACTAATATTGTAGTCCGCTAATGTGATCATGCTCAAAATGTGATGTGCAATGCAATGGATTTAACTCCAACATTCACACATTTCAAGTGTCAAGAATAATGAGAAATAACAACAGTTCATCATTATTTTTCCTTTCTTTACATGGGTTCAAATGCTTTAACCATGAGGATGCAAGTTGTTTACAACTTTTGAGAAATTACAACCCCTCCCTCTAGTCTCAGATGTGATCCAAAATTGGAAAGTATAAAAAAATACATGGAAAAATGTCAAAAATACGAAAAAAGGAACTGCGGGAAGGGGTGACCATGGTCCACGGTCATTGGCAAACAGTAGTCCAAAAGGCCACTATTTTCTTTCATGTCTATTATGTTTCACTTCTGTGATGCCTTCAAAGTGCTGGAGCTTATTTCCTTCGACTTTTGGAGTATTGAATGACCACCAAGGGTGTTTAATTTGGCCATAGAAGTGACTAAAACCTTTGGTAATCATCACATTTTGATTACGGACTATTTTTGTACAAATTCGAAAATGGTGCTAATACAAGCAAAATGGAGCCAAAATTGTGTCATTTTAAACCTATAATTTTCAAGGAACAAAATGAAGTCTAAAGAGGTTTTTTTACAACTTCCGAGATGACCTAAGACCCTCCCAAGTGAGAAAACCAAAGAAAATTATTTTCATCCTTTTTATGGTTTATGGCCCTTTCACCCATCTTCTCTAAATGATATGCATGCTTCTTCTCCTTCTCTGAACTATTTCTCACCTTAAGTTAGTGAGAAGGAGAAGAAGAATTATACTTGGAGTGCTTGAAGTGCCTTAGGAGCCTTGTGAATGCTTGGAACTTGGTTGTTAATGTGATTTTAACTTGTTGAACTTGTTGGAACTCGTGTGGATTTGTTTAGAACTTGCCTCAAACCCTCTCCCAAATGCCAACCTTCCTTTTATAGACTCCAGAGGTGGTTTAGGGAGTTATGGGAAGTTGGAGTTTGAAACAAAGAAACCACTGGAAACTACTTGGAACTGCTTCACAGGTGTCAGTGACCGTGGTCGCGGCCATTGAACCTAATTTCCAGTTTTTTGCATATCTGATCTATTTTCATTTGTTTGAGGTCTAAATGATATCCAATCTTCACGAAACTTGGAGGGATTCTCTTTGACACTATTTTAAGTAAGTCATACAAATTTTAACCTGTTTTGATGTTCTAAAGTTGGTCAACCCTTCATTGACTTTTCATGAAAATGGGCCCTTATTTTAGCTGTTTGAGGACCAAATGACCTTGGTTTGATTTGAAACTTGGAGGGACTGATATCAGGGGCATTTTGAAGTGTCCATCCAAATTTCATCTAGTTTGGATTGGTGGAAGTATGATTTCGAATAGCGACCCACTTATTGCATGTTTTCGAACGGCGACCCACTTGTTGCATGTTTTAAGTCAATATTCTCTTATATTGTACGCAGTCAGCTTGTTATCTAACCGAATGATGTTAATTAATTTGAAACTTTGGAAAATCAACATTGAACATATTTTGAGTCTGTGATCCAAATTTCATTAGCTTTGGCATCCTAGAAGTAGAATTTTTAATCAGTGACCCTCATGACTTGGAAATCAGTGACGTCTAGCTGACATGTCATTGAAATAGTGTCAGATGAAGTCCTTTTGGCTTGTAAATTTGTAGAACCACTTTTGAGTATGACTTTAGCTTTATGTCCAAATTTTGTCAACTTCGGTCATCTGGAAGTAGGACTTTAGTTAGTGACCCCATGCCTTGGTGGTCATTGACCCAAAGTTGACATTTCTGTTGTCTTTGGGTCAAATGACATCTAATTGACCTAAAATTTTGCAGAGCCTCTCCTGAGTATAATTTAAGCTTCCTCGAGGAGTTTCAGTTGATTATGACATGTAGAAATATTTGCTGTCATAGTGATCTTAAGGAGCTAGAAGACAGCCACTGAAGCTTGACTTTGAATTGAAATGAGGTTCAAATGCTTTCAAATTTTGAAATATCATTCCTAAGCATAATTTGGAGTTGCCATATGATATTCAGCCACTTTGGTAACTTAGAAGCTTGATTGTGTTCAGTGACACCTAAATTTTGAGCCAATGAACCTTGAATTTGAAGTTTGGTGAGTCAATTAACCAAATAAAATTCACTAACTTTGAAATTTGAACTACTATACTCTGAGCTCAACTAAAGTCTTTTAAGTGGATTGCATCTATTTTGAACATTGTTATGCAGTACTTAACTTAGCATTCCACAATCCTAGGGTTTATATGCCCTCGGTTTGGAATTTGCATGCAATGTCTATCACGCCCCGATCCTGGAATTGGGGTTAGAATGGGCCCCACGGAGTGTGCATACGTAATCCCATAGCAATCTGTGCATGTGAAAGCACACATACAAATCACTACAAGGGAGATTCCATAGAAACATGTAGAGAAGTTTCTCCAACACGTAAATTACATTCAACAATATATGGAAACCTGTGTAATACATCTGTAATGATCATAAGCAATAATAATAGAAACATCATCCATTTCAAAAATAAGTCTGTACTTAACCATTCCCATTTACATAAAAATTACTTATGCATATACAAAATCCAAAATTATATATTGGGTCTATCAAATTGCTAAGTGCAAGAACAATCATAGACCCGAGCATGTCTAAGCTACACATTCAACGAAGGTCCCATTGTCATTTTTTCTAGGACGACTAACAGAGGGTGTCATCTGCATTACACTCATCTAGTCCCCGAGGTTCCATTGAGGTTACTACCGGGCGCATCGATCGCCTTATTGGGTTGGATTCAGAACCTGTAATACCAAGGTTAGCATTGTTAACACAACGGTTAAGCAAGTATATAAAGATACATAAGACCATCATGCTGTATCAAATAAATTAAAATACATCTTAATTAAAAGAAAGCAATAGCAGAAAACTAGGTAGATTGTGCACAAATTAGGCATGAGTAGCGAATCATAAACAATATGCCAAAATATACTATATGGCATCCACGAGGCTATATTTTCACAAAAGAGAACGTATCATGTAGAGAGAGCGTACATATGGGATGCTAAGGGATCAAGCTAGCTTCCCGAGAAGCGCTGACAGCTCTTTCGTGGACTACTATAGTAGCGATATAAGATACCCAAACTGGTCCCGTTGAACCTAATAAGGGTACAACTAAGTGGTGCCGACTCAACGTATCAAGACCGACTCAAATTCATATCTTTCATACATTTCAGTCATATTTATCATATCATACATGAGGGGGGTACCGGTTTTGAAATCATATTCAATCATAAATATTAGAATTAACAAGGTAACTGATAACTGAACAATGCATACTTATATGAGCTAAGAGAGCTCGAACCCTCTTAACCTTAGCTACACCCATTTGACTAATAAGCACGCACTCAGTAGAAGCTTAGGCCTGACAGACATGCACTTAGTAGAAGTTTAGGCCTGATTTGTCTCAAGGTTTGCCAGGATGAGTGGGCACATGGCTAAATCATGTTGAGGGCAAGGTATCTTATCAATATGAATGCATTAGGATTTAATAGGTGCCAAGGATGTTTACTAGCCCATCATGAACTAGATAATCCATGATCTTAAGGTCATTCAATATGATGTATTCATAAAACGTCCGGCGTCATTGTGTTACCAATTCTTGGCATTACATTGTGTATGTAAAAGACACCTCTTCTTATGCCAAAACCCATGACGTGACATCGGGAATTCATCCAGAAAATTGAGGGGATAAGCGATAGCTCTACACTCGTCCTCCTTATCATTTAATCACTATTGGCTAATTTAGCTAGAAAGAATGTGCCATCACTAAGGCCCTACAAAGTCATTGGAAATCCCTAATATCCTTAGTTCATAGTGTTCATACAGCTTAGCCGTATATATATTACGGCTTAGCCGAGTGGCTTAGGTTTTCTCCTTAAGTCCATGTGGATTTACGGTTCAACCATATGTTGGCCTACAGCGTAGCCGTGCTAAGCCTACGACTAGGTTACGGCGTAGCCGTAGCAGAGTTCACAGCGTAGCCGTGTGTGGGCCGTAGAGTAATTCTTAGTTTTGGGCTCTCTAGAAGGTTCACCATAGAGTACCTTACAACTTGGTCATGGGGTGGTTACGGCTTAGTCGTAGTTCATCAGACGACTGAGACGAGGGTTAACTGTAGTTCAATTTGGCTCTCTGAATTATGAGCCATAAATACTTATGGCTTAGCCGTGGCTTCATCGTGAGCATCAAAATTCTTAAAAATAATTTCTGAAGCACAAGTTCAAGTGCAAAACTCTATCATTTGGGTTCCAATGAGGTTCCTTTGCTCCAACTTAAGTCTTACCTATCCACATATCATTAATATTACATATCTAACCTCATATTCACTTAATCCAACATATATGTACTTAACCAAGGGATAAATGAGCTGTTAACTTGCACTTAAAGTAATCACTTCATGAATCAAAAAATTTAAACATGCATGTAGTAATATATACTCTTATACTTGCCTTTACACAGTGCTTGACCCTACCCAACTCCTCCTTAGAGTGTGATTAGGGGAAGTCCTCAATAGAAGGTAGGTTCTCTACATAAAAGACACGCAACTAGTGAATGTGATGTAGAGTGTATGCATGTTATGTAATTGAGTCTTCTTGACTCTATCAAGTCCAAAAAATGAAATACAGGTTGAGTCTGCACCTTAATAGGCTGTAGCTTAGAGAAGAAGGTGCTTCCCCAAGAGAAAATGCACAATAGAAGAAGAAGAAGAAGAATGGAGGCTTCTACTCTTGCATGCAAGACTTCAAAACTTGGTTTACAACTCTAAATGGAGGTGGGGATGAAGAAAAGGTGAAGAGAGGGACAAATACAGTAAAAGGAAAGAGAAGCAAAAGAAAGGAAACATTGGGTTTTCCTTTTAAATGTAATTTTTTTTCTAGTGTTTACATGTAAGTCCAAGTTTTTGGAATATTTACAGTTTAGGTCACATGGCCTCAATTGGGCAAGATAAGCCTTAATCAAGTTGAGTCCAACGTGAAAGATATTCTAGATGCAAAATTACACAAGTTGCAATTAATTAGGTGTTAATGTGATGCAAAAACAATTTACAAAAGGGTCCTTCACCACCTAGGTAAAGTCCAAACCTTAACTACATATCCAACTAAGACCCACTAAAACTAAGAACAGGATGAATTAAGGTCAAAATACATGTATTAATAGGAAATCAAGTTTAATTAATATAAATTATAATTAAGTCGGGTTAGGACCTTACATCTCACCCTACTTAAGATCATTTGGTCCACCAAATGAAATAAACCAATAAAATCAATTACTAAAATAGACCGAGAATACTTACCGAACCTATTTACTACTAGATGATACTAAGAAGTTGCTCCACATGCATTGCATATAGTTCCACTTGGTCTCCCCATATTCAAGTATGTGAAACGGTCTAGAATCATCTTACGAACCCTCGTCACACGAAAGACATTGAGAATTCCTACTAATTCTTCCCGAAAAATGGATTTCCTTCCTCATCAACCTTCCAGACTACTTTAACATCAATTTGAAATTTGAGGACATTCTACGATTGTTGGTGAAACTTCTTAGCTTGGAATGACGTTCTTCGACTCTTGGATTTCATGTGTCGACTCCGCTTCATTAACAATGATCGAAAACTTAAGGAATCCTCTAGATCCACTTATTCTCGAACATGAGGATGCCCACTTTATGCCTTTAGAAGTCTGGATGGAAGGTTTGATTAGATATCTAACTTTGGCGGGTACTCTGTGTTGAAGCTAAGACTTGCCACTAACAACTGAGGAACATCAGTCACGACTATAAGGTAACCTACTAATCCAAGTAGACATTAATCCTACCTAAGGAGTAGTAGCCTAATCACCATACGATCTAAGATCTTTATTAAATCACTAACGATCAATAGTCATCGACTTATTTTATCAAATAGGCCTTTAGGTTTAAATATATTTTGAATGTTCCACGAGTGAAATGAAATCCTCCTGCCTGAATAGAATTTCTCTTATATCCAACATTTTCGTAAATGAATTTAATACATCAAAATATCATCGATGAAGGTAGCCATAAATTGCTCTTAAGAATAAAGCAAGATTCTATTCAACTAGGATATATATATACTTCAAAGTATTCGTAACCTCAATTATATATGGAAAATGATATAACCCGAATATGATTCTAGGGATTGATCTCAAGACACAATTTAATCATATCCAAAATTATAGTTTCCAGATTGTCATTTAATTGATTACACTTCAATAGTAGAAAGAAGTCTTTAGGTGATCCACCTCTTCAATAATAAGATCAGATTACATCAGGATATTCTTAATAAACACCATAACTGCTTTAAGAATGTATCAAAATTATACTAGCATTCTATTAATCAAATCATAAATACCATCAAATGAATTGACCACCAAATAAATAGCCAAGAATCTATAACGCTCCTTTCTGATTAGAACATAGCTTCAAATCACATAGCTCTAGATGCTAAATTGATATCAACCGAGCCTTGATCAATTTACATAATATTCTTTGCATGCTGATTTGACTGAGCAATTCATCAATACTGACAATGAGAGATTCGTTCTTACTAGTCACATAACCTAACCACTCAATCAATATACCTCCGAATGATGTGAATTTTCCCCCTTTTTTTTCTAGGCGAAGAAACTTAGAATCTCGTCTAGGATATGCTCTCAATAAACTCCCAAAAAACAAGTCTAGATAGTAGTCTTATCAATTATGCAATCAAGGACTTTAATCAAATTTGAATCCTCAACTACCTGATTATATCTGTTGGATCAATTCTAATATTTGCATTAACATACTGATTTATTGATTCTCAAGAATCAAAAAATTTCGCAAGACTTAGAAGTCGTGTTTACATCGATCTATCCACACAAAGAATTATTCCTTTCAATTAATAAACGAAACTACGATTCCGGAATTATCTCACAATTCTATAATAACATCTCGTAAAACCACAAGGAGTACCGAATCTAGGTAACTGACCTCAAACTTTGTTGACTAATAATAATCTCAAGTCTACTAGATCATTGGTCGTTCAACTCAAGATATGTATGAGTTAAGACCATAACTTGATCAGCTAAAAGTTATATCTCGACATTAGCAAAGTCAATCAATCTTCAAGGGATGAAGAAAAGTCCTAAAAGGATTATCACGAACACTAACAATTGGAACACATCTACATATCAATGATAACTGTAATCCATAACTAATCTATGCACGAATAAGAATTCTATTCTTTAACTCACAAATACATTTGAAACATTGATTAATCCAATAATCCATCAAGAGTTCTTAACATCCAAATTTGATCTTAAGAGTTGATCTACGAACATTTTATGCTCGAGCTGAAAGTTGGAATAACTTACCCTCAAATCAATTGGTTTGGAAATTATCCTGCACCCTGAAATTAATGGAACAACTTATCAATATAAGACGGTAATCACTTATACTCAATAGCCATCGATTTAACCACTAACTACTATACATCTGAAAGGTGCCAGCTGTATCTCAACAGATAACACGGAATCTCACTTGAAAACGCATATACAACAGGCATCTCAGAGACTATCCTAAATAAAAAATCACATAGACTACTTATAACATCTACAAGCAAGAGAACAACAAAGAATGGAGGTAGTAGGTACAGAGATTGCCTTCGCTAAGGCTACTTTTGACTTGATTCTAATTAGGTTGCTTGGCCGATTGCTATCGCTGGCACAAAGGGCTTTGCTGGCGTTTTTCTTCCCTAGACATTTTACTAGTCAATGCTCCATCAAACCACAACAAAAACGTGATCCAGTCTTTCTCCAGCATTTGATCGTCTTATGGCCCTTGCCATACAAATCACACACTAGTTTTCTAGAACTACGAGCTTTGATCTTCTATTTTTTCCACTATCCAAGGTGCTCCTCAGAGGATGATGCGCTCCTCTTGGATTTCTTCTTTAAAACATCCTACAACCTCTCCTTTACTATGGCCAAATTCTGTTAAAGTTGAGTTTGACTTTCCATTGTCGTTGCTATCTGCACCTGCATTATAGCTTGATTCTCACTAATCCTTGTTACTTGCTCCATCACCATTATTAACATACTTTGCATCATCAAAATGAATCGATTATCTTCAGATGGAGAAGGTGGAGGCATGGAATCTAAGTTTTTCCTTACACTTCCGTCAGAGGGCATCTAACACTCTGACCCAAGCTAAGGATGATTAGCAAGTAACTAATTGTGATTACAAGTTAATTAATGCAGTTTTATCGTAAACAAGTCTATTTTAGTTTTGCGGAGTCTAGTGGGTCAAGTTCAGGTCATGGATAGGTAGTTGAGTTGGGTTTGACCTAACCTAGGTAGATGAAAGCCCTTTTTCGTAATTTTAGAATTTATGATTTCACGTCATACATGCATCATATTGACACCATCACGATGGTCTTGTTGAAATCGTCAACTTTCGCTCTTGACTCGAACACATTAGACTTCATTTGACTTAATTGGATCCTCATTTGACTTGCATTGAAAATAAAATAAACTAGAAGGACTTTTTTTTTTATTAAACCTCACGTTATATATATTTATCCAAATGGACTTTAGTACCCATTTTGTATGATCATCTCTTCCTTTCTTGCTACAGAGCTCTTTTTCTCTTCTTCTTCTTCTTCATTCGAGAGAGCAAGAGATGTCTTGTATGTGGGATTTTAAGCACCCACTCCATCATTCCAGCTCTCCTCTACCTTCTTTCCTTGTTGGGAATTAAAGATAGTGGGTTCTTCTTTCTCAAACTGCTCTCTAATTACTGTATCAGGTAAGATCTCTTTCCATTTATATACTTTTTGGTTCAATGAGTCAAGGAGATTCTCATTCTAACACATGCACTCATCTTTTTCCTCATTTCTTGCATGCATGGCAATTGGGTTCAAGAAGTAGGTGATTTTCCAAAAATTGAGCCATATGATGGATTAATTAGATAAAAGCTTAATCTAAGGCAAGTATAAGCAAATTTTGGTTTAATGCATGTTGGTATATTATGATTCTTGTAAATCTATCAATTTTAATGTGTTTTACAACCCTTCTTTTATACTTCTATGTTACTTTGTTTGAATCTACATATGATTTACAAGTTCTGAAATGAAATCAAATTGCTCCAAAAAATCTAAAGCTTACTGCGACGTCGTAGGTCCTCCACGGCTCAAACTTCAGAGAGCAGCAAATTTGAAATTTGTACTATGGCCAAGCCATGGCTAAGCAGTAGGATGTACTACGGCTACCCTGTAACCTAGCCGTGGTCCAATTGTAAGCAATTTTATGCTTGGAAGCCCAAGAGTATTAAAAATTGAAATCCTTCTATAGTTAAGTCATGGTCAAACTGTATAATATGCTACGGCTAAGCCGTTGCCAAACTGTGGCTCATCCGTAGAGCAAAGACGGCTACATCGTAAGACAAACCACTGTTCAACTGTGAAAGTGGGTGAATCTAGGTAACTAGGGCTAAGTCATAAGGCATATTACGGCTAAGCCGTAAGATGCCTATGGCTAAGCTATAAAGCCACTGCAAAACTAGGCTTAATTTAAGTACTGTTAGGAGACCTAGTAGGGCCTTAGTTTTTGGATCCCTTTAGCTCATTAACTAGTCCAATGGAATGATTGGACATCATGAAAGGTCTTGAGGGCTGAGACTTATTCATGTGTGTAGTCCATTTGTTAAGCATCTCCCCATAGGTGTTGGTTTAAGGGACTTCGATACACATTCTCAATAAAATGTAACACCGAAAGAAAGATAACTGTGTATCGGATAATTTAAAACTACATCAACATGCATGGTTAGAAACAATGGATGACTAGATTAGGGTTGGCTAGTAAACCACCTTAACCGCATGGAATTGAATTGAATTGCATGGCATATTGGACGACGGTTACTGTCCTCCACTCTTATGAATGAAATTGAATGATTATCGTATATCTTGACTTTTAATCTTCCAATATTGTATGCATTGGATCTACTTAATATTTTTTATATTCGATTGGCATTGAATTGGGTACAAACGTTTACATGAATGAATAGAATGCATTGCATGATTATTCAAGCTCAGTGATATGACTGAATCGACATGGTTTGACTCTACTCAGCCTCGACCTTATGATACTTGGCGTGGTTGACTTTGGTGTAGTAGGAACGTTGCCACTACAGTGTGCTTTTCTTGTGGCTTCTGGACTCTAGGAACTAGAGACCCATTTGTACCTTGGCCCAAGCGATGGTGTTCTCAACGCCTAGATCCCTAGAGAGAGGATATGGCAAATGTAGTAGCCGGATAGTAAAGTATTTTTGTTATTTGAATCTTAAAGCATGTTTATTTTAAATTCACGACATGCCTAGTTTACTAACTTGAACTCTATTAATTACATGTCATTAGTTCTTTTAGACACAACGCATAGTACTTTAATTATGCTTATACTTTACTGAATGGTCTTATTCACAAGTTTTCTAATGGTGTTATAGGTCTAAATCCCGAACTTGGCTGGCATAGACCCAAGAATCAGAGAAGGAGACTGCAGTCATTCCTACAGGTTGTAACGAATGGACAGCAGAAGCTTACTAAATGATCCATACGCCGAGAGTGACTCACTAATATCTTAGGATTCTGTAAATTGAGTAGTTTGGGACTTTTAACATTTGCACATAATTGCATCCATGTAGACTGTATGGATATAATTGGATAATCTTGATCTCATTATGTATGCCTTTTCCTTCTTGTACTCCGTTATTCTATCTTCTCTTCATCGAATGTATCCTTGGTGTAGTTGCATACATGTGCATATCATGTTGGGTTGTACAAGTGACATGGTATTAATATAATAATCTTATGTTCTTAAATAGTTAATATTTGGACTGTTTCATAGTTGTAATATTGCTGAACTGTCCTATGGAAAGTGAAGAAAAATTATAGGCAATATTGATAGGCTTCCGCACATTGAATGCTTGGACAGATGATCCATTTAGCACTTCACACGTGTAAGCATATGAATATCTCTTGTGTAATTCCATTCAGACTTCGGTTTAGGTGAGAATTGCACGGGAGTACATGTGTCACTGATTGGGTTTAACCCCAATCCCCGTTATCTTGGCGTGGGTCGTGATAGGGCAGCAAGTTTGTAGTTTTCACAGATGTGTCAAAAGTTAGACTAGGATAATTACTTTGTGGGACGATAAAGTTGTGGCCTATGGGTTTAGATAGCTTAAGGAACACGAGCAAAAGGTATGCTACCCATGATTTTAAGCTTGTATCAATGGTTTTAGCTTTGAAGATGTGGAGACATTACCTTTATGCTGAGAGATTTGAAATTCATTCAGACCACAGGAGTCTTCAGTACTTGTTCACTTAGCTGGAGTTAAACATAAGGCATGCCCATTGAGTAAAAGAGTAGCTATGAGTGCATGTATAAGAGCAGATGGTCATGGGCAGAGATTTCCTTGGATATAGGAGTAGATTTATAGCCAGTTGGTGATAGAGTCATGATAACCAGTATGTTCATTTGGGAACAAGAGATTTTGGGTAAAATAAAGAGTGCGTAATGAGAGGATCTAGAGTTGGTTATAATGATTGAGCAGATTGCGAGCAAACCAGACTTCAGATTATTAGAGGGTGTGTTGTACTATAAAGATCGATTATGTGTGCCAAACATCTCATAGTTAAAGAATGAGATTCTTACAGAGGCACATCACTCTTTTTTCACTATTCATTCTGGTCATACAAAGTTGAATCAAAATCTTCACAGTCATCACTAGTGGAACAACATGAAGAAAGAAGTGGCAGGCTTTATTTCTAGGTGCTTAGTCTGTTAGTAGGTCAAGGTAGAGCATCAGAGACCTCCATGACTTCTCAAGCAGTTCGCAATTCCATACTGGAAATGGGAGCACATCACGATGGATTTCATATTAGGATTACTGATGTTGCACAAAAGACAATATTTGGGTCATAGTGGACAAATTGACAAAGGTTGTGCATTTCTTCCAATGAGTATGAGAACTTTGAGGGATGAGTTAGCAAGATTGTATGTGGGTAATGTCATCAGGATACATGGTGTACCGCTTTTGATCATCTCAAATAGAAATCAGAGATTTCTGGGTAAGTTCTAGACTCGACTTTAGGATACTTTAAGCTTGACATTGAACTTCAGTACAACGTATCATCCTCAGACAAATGGACAAACAAAAAGATTAATCTGACATTGTAGGATATGTTACACATTTGCGTATTGAATTTTGGGAAAGATTAACAAAAGAGTCTTCTCTTATGCAAGATTGCATACAACAGCAATTATCACTCTGGTATTGGTTTGGCACCTTTTAAGATACTTTGCAGGCACAAATGCAGGACCCCAATTTATTAGGAAAAGACTAGTGTCAAGAGTTTCCATGGACCATTGATTGTTGGTGATACCAATGAGAAAGTGAAGTAGACTAATAAGAGATTGCAAGTGGCTAGAAGTGGAAAAGAAGAGTTTGGGAAAGTAGAAGAGAAGGGATCCTGAATTCTAAGTGGGAGATCATCTACTCTTAAAAGTGTTGCAGACCATATGGACACTAAGGTTTTAGAAAAAAGGGAAATTATCTCGCGTATTCATTGGGCCATTTGAGATTCTTTAGAGAGTTGGGCATTTCACATACAAATTGGCACTACTAGCAGAGTTGTTAGGGTTTCATAATTTCTTTCATGTCTCAATGTTGAAGAAGTACATTGTAGATCCTTCACATATGCTATAGTATGAATCACTTGAGTTTTAGTAAGATGCTACCTATGTTGAAAGGCCGATACAAATCATAGACATGAAGGAGAAGATTTTAAGGGCTCAATCAATTCATTGGGTAAAGGTATATCATAGTCCAACGGAAGCCTGTGGAAGGTTAGAGACCAAGTAAAGAAGCAGTAATTAGATATTCTTCCAGAGGTACCTTAGGCATTTAGAGGACTAAATGTCCTAAGGGGGGAAGGAATGTAACATCCCGTAACCTAAATATGAAAATTAATTAATTAAATTATATTTTATCTAATTAAGAGTCATTAGAGTCTAAACGAATCTGAATTACTGTTAGGATCATGAGTATGAAGCTTTTTTGGGTTTTAAGCTCGTTTGAGCACAATAGGGGTAGTTCATAATTCTACAAAGTTAGAAGTGAAAGTGCAATAGCTAGATCTCACCAAGTCCTAGAGGGGGGGTGAATAGGACTATTAAAAATTTCTTTCCAAGAATTAGGTTTTATTAGTGTGCAATCTGAAGGATTAATTAAGATTGAGAGTCCCCAAGAAGATTAAGAGAGATGTTCAGAGTTGTGAGTGCTTACAGTGTGTAGAAATGCAACTAGAATAACAAAGGTGTAGCTTAGAAATGATGATCAACACAAGTGACAAGAATACAAGGCAACAACCACACACAACAAGCAATAAACACAGTGATTTATAGTGGTTCGGTCCTAGACCTACATCCACTCTCAAGAGCAATCTCTCTTGGTTCCACTAAATAAGAGGTACTTACATAACATACACCTCTTGCAACAGTTTTTGATTCGGTGGTTTGTCTTCCACCAACTGGGGTTTTTTAATCAGGTGGTTGATCCTTGATCTAGTCCACCAACTACAACAATTTTTTGATGCGGTGGTTTGTCTTCCACCAAATACGGTAATGAGAATTGAAATATTAAAGAACACCTAAACAAGGAATTATATACCTTGGTTTTGAGTGGTGCTCTTGATGCTTGAAAGACTACCTCCAAGCTTTGACCTCTTGTTCTAGCTCCTTGGTGATGAAGATCTTCAGATGAGTGCTCAGCCAAGGGAAAAGGTTTTAAGAGGGTTTGGAAGGCTAAGATATTCTCTCAGATTTAATGAAGCCTTTCCTAAATGACCAACTACTCTTCTTGAAACAATAATGGCTTTTTTTGGTGTTGAAGAGTAGGTGGTTATGGGAGCTTTAAAGATGATTTTAATGGAGGTGCAAAGGCTCAGCTATACTGATGATTTTCTCAGTAATGAAGTCCGTAGTTGAAGCAAAGGAGAGGTCCTCTTTAAATACAAATAAGCTCCAACGGATAGATCTACGGCTAAGAACAGAATGGTCTACGGCTTAGCCGTAAGCTCTGACAACATCCAACGGCTAGTTTGACCGGATTCAACAAAAATTCCTTCTTATGGTTAAGCTCACGGCTTAGCCGTAAATCCTTATACAGCTTAGCCGTGAGCACCTTTCGGCCTAGCCGTGGACGGCTAAGCTGTGGGTCAGCCGTAAGTTAAAATCTCCCAAAACTGCTCTCTAGAGAGTGGCCCGTAATCTTTATGGCTTAGCCGTGAATCACATTACGGCTTAGCCGTGAAGGCCTTTCGGCTTGGCCGCAAGGTTAACCGTAGACATTATATGGCTAAGAGTACTCTCTGGACTGTGGCCCATAGATTTTATGGCTTAACTGTGAAACACACTACGGCTTAGCCGTAACCCTTTTTTCGGTGCAGCCGTAGGGTCAGCCGTAGAACAAAATGATTCAAAATATACTCTCTGGAGAGTGAGCCGTAGGATCTACGGCTTAGCCGTGATCCAAGCCATAGTACAAATGCAGGGTGATTAGAAACCCTTTTTCCTATTCTATTTCTATGGGCAAGAAGGGTAAACGATACCTTATCCCTTGGCATTCATAGAGAATCTTCTTAATTGATTTTGATCTTCCTTGAACTTGCTTGATCTTAATTGATAAACCTTGAGCTTCCTTGATCTAACTTGATCTTCATAGATGTAACTTGATCTTCCTTAGAGCAAGACTAGACTTGGGTCACGTAATTGACAATACATTCTTACAATGACACTAACAATCTCCCCCTTTGTCAAGTTCGTGACAAAATTACACATAATGAAGAAGATACAACATTTTAGCTCAACAAATAAGATACAACAAGTATTACAATACTGAATACACCTTAAGCAACCACATCTACATAAGTTTAAAAGTTCAACACATTGAAGCTCCCCCTTTGAAGATGCTTAACCTGCAAAAGGCTACAAACACAATCTACTAGAAAGGTGGGAGGTTAGAGGGCTCCCCCTAAAGACATGCATACAATTCTCCCCCTTTTTGGCACAATATTGACAAAGAGATAAAGCATAAAGAAGAGCATAAGGGCACACAAAGATAAGCAGCTGCGAAGTAATGGTCATAGTATATTAGAAGGTATGAGCAGTACAAAGCACAAACATTTCAAAAGAGTGCACCACCCATAATAACAAAAGAGGTAACTACAAACAAAAACATCAGGTGAAGCACAGTCAATGCCCAAAATACAGAAAAAATACAATGACAGAACAGACATCAATCAAAAGGAGGGGAGGGGGAAGGAATCGCCACATCGTCTCTCCGGCAGCTTTTGGAGATCTTGGACAGGTATTGAAATGATTTCTTCAAGAGCTTCTCCATCTGGTTTGCCTTTGTTCGAGCGCTGCCAACTGAGCTTCAAAAGATGAAGAGGAAGAAACCGGGGGAGGAACCGGAACCGGGGAAGCAGTAGAGGGTGCTGTAGGAGGAGGCCCATCCGGTGAATCGTCTTCGTCTCCAGAGTCATGAAAGCGGGGACCAGCCGCTTGTTACTTGGAGATGCGCATGTTCTGAATATTGACTGTGCCAAAGGTGGGGTGAGACTCAGGAGCTTCATCAGACGGTAAATTGAACCCACACTGAGAGGCGAGGCGAGTGATCAGATATCCAAATACGCATGCATTGGTGCCACTACTTGGGCAAAGCCAAAACCGAATGATGGTAGCACAGATAAGAGATAGAAGACACACTCTGACCCCCATATGGACTGAGTAGAGGACATTAACCATGAAAGGGGTTAGGTCAGAGAAATTGCCCCTCCGAGGATATATGTTACAAGTGAAGATAGCATGGAGGATCCGGTAGTGAGGAAGCAGGGAGGCTGCAGGGAGGAACCCCTTGTCCTTCCATGGGACGGTGGCTCCACATAAAGCAAAGGTGGCAGTTTGTTTTTCTTCTTCGGATAGAGAATCCGTGATGACCGAAAGGGGGGTATCGGAGAGAGGAACACACAAAAGAGCAGAAATGATGGCAGGGGTGATGGTATTGGTGCCATCAGTGAAATCAAGTTCAAAAGACATAGAGTCTAATGATGCTCGCGTGATGGATGCATACATGGTGTGCACAATCGAGGGGAACCCAAGACCACCCCATTTCAGAATATTTTCCCACCCAATGTTGGTGAGGAGGGTATGGACTCCATATGTTTCAACAGCTAGAATATTGACATCGCGTTCCACAGTAATTAGACGGGAAAAGAAGGACCGATCGCGAGTGGGTTCCCGTGGAACCAAAACTCGGGGAGAGGGTGGAGAGTGCTGTCGAGGCCGTGAGGAGCTACTTGAGGCACGAGGCCTCTTACCAAGGGGGTAAGCATTTTTGGTTCGTGGAGGCATAGTGATAGACAGAGTAAAGCACAGTAAAGCAAATGAAACAGGAAGAAAGGGCACACAGAGGAATCGAGCACAGTAAAGCAAATGAAACAGTGGTGCACAAACAAGAAGAGAGAGAGAGAGAGGAGAACAGGACGGAGGAGGGAGAAGGCCGGAAGAGGAAGACCCCAAATACCTGGAAGGAGAAGGCCAGAAGAGGAAGAACGACGAAAGAAGAATGGAAGGAGACCTAGGGCAGAAAGCTCGTGCAGACGCAGAGTAAAAAGGCAATGAAGAGACGGAGTTAAGTACTGATCAGCGCGCAGAACGAGGACGGAAATAACACTTACGGCTTAGTCGTAGAGTATTTTACGGTTGAGCCGTAAACCCTGTCGGTTGAGCCGTAGGGTAAATGTTTGTGCAAATACGGGTTAACCGTAAGGAGATTACGGCTTAGCCGTAAAATGGCTTACGGCTTAGCCGTAGGCCCTGGGCAAAACACAAGTTAATCCAGACAGCAAACACCAATCAATTTCCTCAAATTTTCAAATTTTAACATATTAAGAGGTTTAGTCAAGATGTCTGCAAGTTGTTTTTCAGTCTGAATATATTCGAGCTCAATGATTTCGTCTTCGACCAATTTTCTAATGAAATGATGTCGAATATCAATGTGTTTGGTGCGAGAGTGCTGGACCGGATTTTTAGAAATGTGTATGGCACTCGTGTTATCACAATACAAGCTCATTATTCATAGAAACTCACAGAATTGGAGAACAAAAATCCCATTCCAACACCCAAGTCCGACAATTCAGAATCCTTTGAGCTCGTGCCTAAACAGACTATGGAAATCAATTTAAAAGAATTTATGGCACGGGAGGACCTAGGGCCGCCCAGTTTCTCATTACTTCCTCTCCTATCTTTCAAAGATCCATTTTTAAGAAAGGAGGAAAAAATTTTCTTTGTGGTCCTTTTTCCATACAGTGTACAAGAACATGCAGTCCTTATGTTCATTGAGCCCGCTACCCACACGGTTTCATCTTTTTCTATGCTTCTTGTAAATTGTGTGGAGGAAAATTTCATTTGGGATCTAGGTGGACTCATGATTTCGAATCCAGTAGTGTAGGTTTTTGTTTCTTTTCTTTTTAGAGTAGATATTTCCTTTTAGAGTAGCTTCTTGTCTTTTTGTTCTTATTTTCTGTTTTGTCTAACTTTGGACAGGGAGCAGCTCGAACACATCTTCAGGTGACTTTTCTCTCTACCCTCATTTCCATTTATGTTTCCTCATGTTACTTTTACAGTTCTGCGTTGCATGCATAAACATCGAGGACGATGTTCATCTTAGGATGGGGGGTGGGAACAAGCACACTTGTCCAATTCTAGACAAAAAAAATTTTTATTTATTTTTCTATCACTTTTATCATTTTAGTTAGTTTTGTTTTAAAAATTAGGACCTTTATTTCTTTTTCATTAGTATTTATTTTTCATTTTGGAAAAGAAAATTTTTAAAAGAATTGAAGTGATTTGAAGATATATAGAAATATGGAATTTTCATACTTTTGGAAGGAATTAAAAAGAAAGTTTGCATTTTCTGAAGGAGAAAACCTATCAAAAGATAACCAAAACTTGCTCTTCATATACACACACGTATACATTTTTCGAAATTTTGGATATGAAGCTTTGATGCTATTTGTTTTTTTTTGGAGAATACAATGTGAACTTGAAATTTAGTTTGTAGAATATTTTTGTTTCCTGATTCATTTTTGGTAAATTGTATATATTAGAACCAAGATGAATTAATTCGAGTGAAATGAGAATTGCCACCTAGTGTTTACTTTGGTTTAAAAGAAAAGAAGAAAAAAGAGTGAAAAAAAAAGAGCATATAATGAGCAATTTATGTCTAGTTTGGGTTCGTAGCCTTTTTAACTCGAGCTAGTAAGCCCGGAGGGATATTTCCATATCTAGTGTCCTAAAGCCATCTGGTTTAGGAGTCATTGGCCTAACGCTCGCTACATGGGTTAATTAGAAAGCTTAAGGGACCTAAACATTGCACAGTCACGGAAAGAAAAGAAAAAAAAAAGAAAATAAAGCTGAATTATGGCCCAACGAGTGTCCGTAGAAATTTTCAAGGGATATGTGCGGAAAAGCGTAAGGACTAAGTTTGCTCCTTAGATCCCAACTTCTGCTATATCATATGAACTTGGAAAATTCTACGTTGGAAAAAGTAAGAGAGTGAAGAGTGTCCGTAAGAGTTTGCAAGGAAGTATGTGCGGGGAAGGACAAGGACCAGATTTGCTCTCTGGATCCTAACTTTTCTTATATCGTATGAACTTGGGAACTCTTGCGTCAAAAAAAGATAGTGAGAGAAAAAGAGGCCAACCGAAGTAAATAGTAAAGTGGCAACTATCTTAGTAACTTTGAGAGGAAATTTCTTTTTGCTAAATTTCAGGGGATCAGACTATTTGAAGGAAAAATTCTGTTTTTGCAGCATTATTGTAGAATATCCGAAATAGGTTTTTGATGTATACAATTTCACACAATGCACGCAAGTTGGTTTCAATTTGAGAGAGTTTTTGAGAATAGAATTGTGGACTGGACTTTGAAAAGTCTGAAAGTGTGATTATTCCAGATTTCAAAAATATCTGATATGAGTGAATTTTCTTTTGGGGAATTTCTTTTCTCTTTTATTCATTTGTTTTTTTTTTCATTAAACAAAAAAAGAGAAGAGAATTTTGTGGGTATATTCACTGTAAACCCTCACGAGGCACAACTCGTCCACTAGGGGGAACCTAGGGGTTTGAGGGCTTGCTGCATAAGCCAAATGCAGTCGAGAGTGCCAGCGAAAGTGGCGTTGCATTCATGTTTAATTTTATTGCATTGCATTAGTTTAAGATTAGATTAGGTTCGGATGGAAGTCTCATATTTTATCGCATTTTTTTGCTAGGGACTAGCAAAACGCTGGTTGGGGGGTGTGATGAGTCTTTAAAAATGCATATTTTCATACACATTTTGACCCATTTTAAGGACTTATTAACTTGAAAGAGCCTCATTTAGTGTGATATCATGGTTTAATTCATTTTAAATTCATCTTTATATTTTTCTGCATAAATTGCTTAAAAATCACACTTTTTGCATAAATTCATGAAACCTGCTATTTTTGGAAAGTCTATTTTTGGAAAGTTTTGTGAAAATAATTTTTCTCATGAAATAAATTGAATTCTCTTCATCATTAGTTCATTCATACAAAATCATGAAGAATGATGTATATTTTTATTATGATTTCATGAGAAATGGGCCCACAGTCATGCATATGTGATGTTAGGGGTAAAATTGTCTTTTCACATGAATTCACATCTGTTTTGTAGGAAATTGATTATATGGGTCCCATTTGTAAAGAATTGAGGCAAGGAATTGATTTCAAGAGAAAGGAGAGAAGAATTGAAGAGAAAAGGAAATTGGAAGAAAATTGCAAAAAGTCGGCTTCATGGTCCCACACACACATGCACATGTGTGGGGCACACTTGTAAAACATCCAAGATGGGGTCCATTTATTTGTTGCACATTTTCAAGAGATTTTGAAGAGAACTTGAAGAATATCTCATCAAAGATGGAGAAGGAAAGCCACATTGGAGTTCTTTTTTGAGAAGGAGAAGATTTAATTGAAAAAAAAAATGCAAAAAAATATCCAAGCAAGCTATTCCATGTCCAAAAGAGATTTTGGATCAGATTTTGATTGAAAAAGTAAAGGAAAAAATCAAGGGAGAATTATCTAGAAGATCTCTTCAAGTTAGGAGCCAACAAGGAGAACTTTCCAAAAAAGGAAAGTTGACGATGCAGAGGGATAAAAGGAGAAATTCTACACCTCATGTGGGCCAAGTTTGATTCTAAGAGAGGATTCTTATCCCTATTTCATCTCTCAAAAGATCTCAATGCAAGGTGGCAAAGACAAAGAAGGAAAGAAGCATCCAAGAGGGATTTCTGGACAAAACAAGCAAGGAAAGAAGAGAAAAATAAAAAGAAAAAAAATCCCCAAGGATATTGCACGTCCAAAGCATTGGTTGGAGCCCTTTTTTCTTTCATTTTTTAATTATTTTTAATATTTTAAAGTTTGAGAAGGAGTAGGACTTGAAAAAGTATAAATAGGGCACCGTTCTCTCATATTCTTCATGGAAGAATTACCCACCTCCCACCTTTAGATTTCTTCATCCATCTCTCCCTCTCTTGTCTCTCCATCTTAAGTCATCAAGGAGGCTTAGCCCTAAAGCCACACCACCAACCTTGAAGATCAACTAAAAGCAGGAATTCTTTTCCATCCTAGTATGCATAATCTTTTGGTTCAATTTTTTTTTCATCTTATGTAAAGGATTGTCATACTAGTTCAATAATATTCATCTTCTTATTCTTCTTATTCTTATGGTTGTATGATTGCTTGATTTGTGTTTTTCTTGTTTGGATTGATGACCCAAATAAAGAGCATACTTTAAGAAATTATTAGGCCTAGATTAAGGGAGAATTTGAGTGAATATACCGCCTTTGACTTCTATTGTTTACCGCCTTTAACTTCAGTTATACCGCCTTTGACTTCCTGCAATTTTTATTTTCTTTCATTGCACTTTTAATTTTAAATTTCTACAATTTTATTTTCCTGCACATAATATTTTCATCAGCATACTAGTTTTTCATACTTAGAATTTTTCAGCATCTCATGGCATGCATTGCATTACAAATTTTACTAACTTTCTAATTTTAATTTTGTTTTTAGTTTTATGTTTTTGATTGTTTTAGTTAATTTTCATAATTAAAATATCTTTCTACAATTGTTTTAATTGAAGATTTTAAATTGGAAAGTTTTTTTTTAGTTTTGGAAATTCTAACTTAGGAAGTTTCTTAATTTTGTTTATTTTGTTTCTAACATTGTTTAGTTTAGTTAGTTTCTAATTTTAGTTTTTATTTTTGGAAGTTCTAACTTGTGTTTTAGTTTTGCAGCAACTTTAGTTTTATTTTAGGAATTTTAGATTTAGGAAAGTTTTTTTTCATTGGTTTGTAACTAATTTAATTTTGGTAAGTAGGACACTTGTATTTGTTAGATTTTAAATTAGGCTAGTTTTAGATTTTTATTTAAGACAGGTTATAAGTTGAAAATACCTTAAACACATTGCTCCCTGAGGATCGACCTGGTCTCACCAGTTTTATTACTACATCGCGGTTCTGCACTTGGAACTCACGATCAACAACCTATTTTGAACTTGGTTGAGATGAGACTTGGGACTATGCACCACGGTTATTTGTATTAAATATCCCAACCTCACCTCCGCTTGGTTCAAGTAAAATTGTTGGATGTATGAATTGGGATCGTGGATTAAGAGATGGTTTGTAATCACTTCTTGGCTTTTGGGTATGAATCTTTGCATCTACTTTTGTACTGTACACATGATGTACATGTTTTGTTAGAGTGTAGTTGTTTCTTGGAATTTGACTGTTTTGAGGGTTGGCATTAGTTACAATGGATTATTAAAGGACTACCTATATTAGGTATGTGTGAACTATGAATTGGAAATAGTCTTTTTGTTTACCGAAGCTGTGTGCTTGCATGGGGAAACCAACCTTTCACTTTGGTCTAAGCACTACTAAGTTGGTCTATATGTATATTATGTATTTCAGGTCTTTTGACTACTATTGTAGATTGGTTTTGATTTTAAATAGTTTATCACCGCTTTAAACTAGATTACTTGGCATCCGATGACTTGACCAGGCTTCTCCTAATGATTTGATGGGATTAACCGCCTGATTTCGATTGGCATACTTCTCGATGATTTTGATGGGTAGACCGTCCTATTGTTGACTAATGCATTCATTTGTTTAGATTTCGGATTAGGATTTTCTTTCTTTCTCATTACTGCTTATTGCTTTTCTGTCATATGATTTACTATATATACTCATTTTGATATTGTATGTCTATATGAGGTATGTCTATCTACTTGCCGACTCGTTGTAGTTTGATGTTGTTGCACTTGGTGCATAGGTACTAAGCCCGGCTATCCGGATGAAAAGTGGGGAGGTGAAGCATTCAAGTACTTGAGCCACCTGATCAGACTGAGTGGGTTGCAGATGATGGTTTCTAAACCACCTAGTCCTACACACAAGTGTCGTATATGTTTGATTTATATTTTAGTTTAGAAGTTATTTTATTGCTCAAGATTTTAGTGGGGCTTTGTAGTTAATTACTTTTATTTTATTTTGCAACTTCCAACCTTAATTTGATCTTTTAATGTGCATACTCAATTTATTATTTTGATACCAAGTGTTAGAAAATGCTTCCATTATTATTGATATTTATTCGGTGTTATGGACTTACCACGGACCTAAGATCCCGTGTATGATTTGATTAGGAGCTATGTGTTGTTTTAAACATGCAAAATATTAATTGGCTCCTACTCTCACATTAACCTTAATTTCATTTTGAGGGATGTGACATCCATCACCAGCCTCACTGCCTTTTACCCATCCTCGACATTTTTGTACACCACTGCCTAGCCACCCATTTCCATCACATGACTTGCACCATCACCACCATCATTGCCCCTTTCTCTTTCAGCCAATCGAACCCATCATCGCTATCTCCACCCTCACTATCTCCATCATCACTCATCACATACATCAACTCAACTGAACCACAAGTTACTCATAAATACTCTCATATCTTGCAACTTCATTACTGCTGCCACCAGCAACACCAACCCAGCATCTTCCCCATTGCCAGCACTACTCTCCCTCATTACAACCGTTAGCAGCCACCATCACCAAACTCAACACCATCATCCTTACACCTTCATCTCTGTCCCACCAACAACAGCCACATGTAGTCCATTACTCGGTCACACACGCATAGCCCATGCCATCTTTGTCACATATCCTCCATCACAACTAAATCCATCAACATCTTCAATATCACCATCAGTAGCAGAGCTAGAATTTTCTTTTAGTGGGGGCAAGTAATAGTTGACTAATAGTTAAAGAGTCAAATTAATTTTAAAGGGGATTAATAATATTTTTATATTTATAATTTTTTTGCATGTCATTTTAAACTATACATTTACTTTTCATAGTTTTCCAATAATATTCAAATAAATAAGTTCCTATTTGAAAATACCTAAATACTTGTAAAGACATAATAATTTCGTAAAAATTTTAAGGATAATTAAAGTACAAAAGTAATGTGACTCATCATAATAAATTCAAGCTACTCAAAACAACCATTTACTAGTTTAGGATTAAGAATTGTATCTCACTCGAATTAATTAAAGTAGGGCTCATGCAAAATTGATTACTTGTAAAAAGATCCATCTATAATTTGCTAATAAATTGATTTATTAATTACCACAATGTTTGTTATAGATGTTTATGATTGAAAATCCATTGGTTGATTACTTGTAATATTTGTATGGGCCATATAAGTGATTGAGAGCATACCATTGATGGTCATTTACTAATGTTATAACAAAGATGAACAATTGAGGTGTAATATCTATGCTACTCAAAATAAACACCATCCCAGTAAGTAGTTTTTCCAAATTTTCCACCAAAAAGAGTTAGGCCCGGCCCACCATAAGTTTGAGCATATAATATTTTTAGTCATATGCATAATACGGTAGGACTAACTCCTATTTGAATGAAATTTAGGGACAACAGAACTATAGAGAGTGGCTGAATTTTTAGCATCTTGGATTTCTATTGAGATTACCTCGCTATCCCTCAATTTAATAGCCACACAATTTAATGATTCAATTATGGGAAAGGGTTTGAAATTCAATCTAAAGAAGAATGTAGGATAGCCAAATCTATTTCTAATGAAAGTCGTATCCAAAAGTGTAGTGAAGGAAAAATATTTGGGAGAGAAAGAGGGATAAAAAGATTTAATTGATTGATTGCAAGTTGCAACTACTCCTTAAAATCTAGAAAATGATTTACTTGCTCTTTTGTAACAAGTAAAAGATAAAAGTATCCTTGTGAAAAGGGAGGAGAGAGAAATAGAAGGGAAAATAGGGACGGATACTTTTCTATTATGAGATGTGTGTACATAAAGAAGAGGAGGACCTTATTTATAGAATAAGATTGCTTCCTCCCCAAGCAACCTAATATTGAAAGACTCTAACCTTAAATGTTTTCCTTATTTAATGTGGACCCCAATGTGAGCATCCACGTATGATAATACCTCTTATATCACTCCCCTTTGGATGACCACCATTCAATAATAGTTGCCTCATTAAACCCTTGTAAAGAAAAAACCTAATGGGATAAAAACCAGAGCGAAGAAAAAAGAGTATAACATTCTATAGGATAATTAACTAGTTTTTGACGTGCATAATGCTGCCTCATTAAAACCTTAATTAGGAAAATCTAGTGCGATAAAACTTAGAGAAGAGGAAAGAGTATAGCATATATATGTCCTAGGTAGTATGTTTGAGGATGCCTCCCTCTGATCAGTTATTCCCCTTGATAACAATAACCTTTACATTATTTGATGATAGATTTTAACTATACTGTAATTGTACCTTTTCATTTTTGCTAATCTTTCCTTTATCGATATTCATTTATGGTACATGGTTCTGTATTCCAATCATATCTTTATGTTCCCTTGATATTTGTGTAGCTACCGCATATGCAAATGTGTCATTCATGAAAATTTTCTTTCTATCCCATCTCTCTCTTGAATAATTACACTACAATTGGATGCACATTTAGCAACATTTTTCAACAACGAGTCTCTAACTTTGTTGATAATGGTCAACTTTTACCAACATAATACTTCCAACATTGGCCATAAATTTGGGATTGTAATTATTTACTGATGCATATATATTTTGTCGGTGAAACTAGATATTTACTGACGTAAAAAATGTCGGTAGAAGTCAAACTTTTACTAACATAAAACTAATATTAGTTGGCAAAGGTTGGTTTATAGAAAAAGTTAAAATTAAAAAATTATGGCAGGTAAAGTTTTGGTTTTTTGCAATGGAAATTATCATCGGTAATTATTATTATCACCAATGTTTTAAAAAAAAAGCGCCAGTATAATGCACCTTTTACCAACGTAAAACTAATATTCATCGGCAAAGGTTGGTTCCTTTTAAACTTCTTTTAGAAAAAGTTAAAATAAAAAAATTATGGCCAATGAAGTTGTGGTTTTTGTGATGCAAATTATCGTCCGTAAAGAATAATATTACCAACGGTTTAAAAAATACATCAGTAAAAGGTACATTTTTACTGACGTAAAATTAATATTCGTCAGTAAAGGTTAGTCCTTTTTAACTTTTTTTTAGAAAAATTAAAAATAAAAAAATTATGGCCAACGAAGTTTTGGTTATTTGCGATGAAAATTATCGTCGGTAATGAATAACGGATGCTTAATTTTAATTGTCGGTAAAGTTTTTATTTATACCAACGTAATATTGCACCGGCAAATGTAGTGATTATAACTTATTGTTAGAAAATTTGAAATAAAATAAAATAGTACTGACGAATTATTGACTTTTAGCAACAAAAATATGTCATTGGTGAAGGTCTACTTCTCATTGGCACCAACTGGATCCCCTTTTTCACTTCCCCGCCACCAAAAAGGCAAAAACATTTTATACGATCTTCGTTCACTCCCTCTCGTTCTCTGCTTTGCGTTCTCTTTCTCACGTTCTCTGCTCTGCAATCTCTCCCTCTCTCCTCGAGTTCTCTGCTCACTGGCATTCTCTGCTCTCTCCGTCTCTCCTTGCTTGCTGCTCTCTCCCTCTCTCCTCAGCCGCCAATCACCTCTCTGCTCCAGCGTCTCCTCTTCCCTGCTCACTGGCATTCTCTTCTCACCAGCGTTCTCTACTTCTCCCTCTCTCTCGCCTCGCTGCTCTTTCCCTCTGTCCTCAGCCTTCGATTGCCCCTTTGCTGTCTCCCTCTCTGCACCGGTGTCTCCTCTTCTCTGCGAGTGGACCCCCTTCCTGCACACCGCTCTGTCCCTCTCTCCTCTGCAAGTTCGAATTCGCCACCTTCTTCATCACCAAGGTCAGGTTTTTTTTTTTTTTTCGGAAGATGGGAATTGGAGATAAGAAATCAATAATCAACCCCATTTCTTGTCTGGGTCAAACTGATATCCCTCTTACTTAATCTTTGAAACTTTTTCTTTCAAATTGCAAAGAAGATATTGACAGAAAGTGGGATTTTCTTAGAAACGCAACCCTTGGTGGACGGATCAGATTGGTCAGGGGGTTCATGTTCGTCATTAATTGGAGCCAATTACGAGGAAGCTTATCATTGGTGATTGAATTTCTAATGTTCCATTTTGAATGATTGGACTGGATTTGATATGGGTCTTTATTGTGTTTGTTTAGCTGAGATGGGTTCTGGTCCTCTGTGATTTTCTGGATCTGGTGGATGGAATTTCTGACTTTTCAGGTTTTCATGAATGTTTGGGGGGACATCCTTCAAAAAGCCTAGCATTTTTTTTTTTTTTTGGTTTTACAACAATAGCAAAAGCTGTAATATCACTCCAATTAGTTGTATTCAACAGCTTGTGGATCATTTGACTATATATGATTATTTGATCAATCAATCATGTTTTCTGTTAATTTCTCTCCTCTCTATTTTTCATGTCCCCTAAGAGGGCAGAGTGTCTGTAGCTCCTTTGGTAGATATAAATGGACATCATCTGAAATGATTTGGCTCCTAGATTGTCTGGTCCCTAAACTGTACAAACCATGGGAGACATCTCCAGACTTCAAGACCAAGGTTCAACTCTATATTGGCTCTCAGTTGTTCTCTCTATCTCTCTCTCTCTCTCTCTCTCACGCACACAGTAATAGGTGCTGAATTCAATATTTTATGTTTTATTTTTTTACTAGATGGGATCAGCGGTATAGTACTCATGTGAGGGTTTACCTGCCAAGGAATTCAGCCCTTGGTGGCTATATGAAATGAGACACCCATACCATGGGGGTGCCTAGTGTTTATCAGATTTCAATGATTCTTGATTTGCCTTGACAATGCAACAGTTTTATGGTTCTTTAGTTTGGTAGAGGCCATCAGAGGAAGTAATGCGCATACCTTCATTTTTGTGATTAATAAAAAACCTCAAGGCCAATTCAATATAGAGAAAATGCAAAGGTAGAATCTCTAATGCGTGGAAGATGATGAGAAAACTATGGTTAACAGAATCTCCTTGTAAAACCACTTAGCAGATTTGAATATAGAAAAACGTATAGGAGAAAACTATTTAACTAGGATTGAATAGGTAAATAAATTATTAACTCGAAAGCAATTTCATTAAAGAAAAAGGAGTTTTCTATACTCTCTCACATTGCTTTCTTAAAATTTTCTTAAGAGAAGATATTACTTTTATTTCTAAAAATACCATCCAAACAGGGAAAATGTATTTGATTATAGAAAAGCTTTCCCCTCCCTGTTTTTCTCCTGGTCCAAATGGTCTCTTGTGCTATGTGGTTGTCTTTGCTCTCTCTCTCTCTCTCTCTCACAAAGTAAGGTAATTGATGCATTATCCTATAAATGAAAAGATCACAGAGTTCGTTTTCATTTATTGTTTCTTTAAAAAAATTTATTACTATTACCGTCTCAAGCATGACTATGGAACCGTGAGAAATCATTCGCACATTGAAGGAATATTGGTCTCTACCAACAATGGATACATTATGGGGAACCTATAGTTCAACCCAATGATTAGGATTAGAACGACGATGAATCAAAGGAGAAACTGGATGAATACTTAAGAAAGGAATTGACGGCACATGAATTGGACTCGTGGTTAGAGAATTAGATACAAAAACATAGGTTTTTCAACACATAGGATCGAAAATAGACCACCAGAGCTCAAAAATGGGAAACAGCCCTCGAAAAAATTAGAAATCAGCATGATCACCTTGCTCGAGGCCAAAGTAGCTTGTAGGAACTGACAGCTCATGAACTAGACTTCCAATTAGAGAATTTCACATAAAAACCTAGGTTAGAGAATTACATGTAAAAACCTAGGTTAGAGAATTACACATAAAAACCTAGGTTTTTCAACAATTTGGCTTGAAACAGGCCACCGCTGGTCAAAAATGGGAAATGGCCATCGAAAAAATTGAAAATCGACACACCACCTCACTCGAGAGCAAAGTAACTTGTAGGAACTAACGGCACGTGAGTTGGACTCCTAGTTAGAGAATTAGACAAAAACATAGATTTTTCAACACATAGGCACGAAGACTGGCCACCAGAGGTTGAAAATGGGAAACAACCCTCGAAAAAATAAAAAATCGGCACATGCACCTTGCTCGAGGCCAAAGTAACTTGTAGGAATTGACGGCTCGTGAATTGGACTCCTGGTTAGAGAATTAGGTGTAAAAACTTAGGCTTACCGACACTTCGACTTAAAAAAAGGCCACCGAAGGTTGAACATGGGAAACGGCCACCGAAAAAATCAGAAATCAGCACAAGCACCTCATTCAAGGCCAAAGTAACTTGTAGGAACTGATGGCTCGTGAATCGAACTCCTGGTCAAAGAATTAGATGCAAAAACATAGGTTTTTCAACAGTTGGCACGAAAACTAGCCATCGGAGGTTGAAAATGGGAAATGGCCCTCAAAAAATCGAACATCAGCATGAACACCTTGCTTAAGGTCAAATTCACTTGTAGGAACTAATGGCTTGTGAATCAGACTCCTGATTAGAGAATTAGATGTAAAAACCAAGGTTTTTTAACACTAAGGTTCAAAAATAGGCCACTAGAAGTCAAAAATGGGAAACGACCAAAAAAAAAAAAAACAAGCACGAACTCGTTGTTGGAGGCCAAAGTAACTTATAGGAATTGATGGCTTCTGAATCGAACTCTCGGTTAACAAATTAGAGCGTAAAACGTAGTTTTCTTAACACTTAAGATCGAAAATAGGAAACGGCCGTCGGACAGCCCAGAAACTAGCATGAGCACCTTACTCAAAGCCAAAGTAACTTATAGGAACAGACGGCTCATGAATTGGACTTCCGGTTAGAGAATTAGACATAAAAGCCTAGGTTTTTTAACACTTAGGCTCCAAAATAGGCCACCAAAGGTTGAAATTGGGAACGGCCCCCAAAAAATTAGAAACCGGCATGAGCACCCTGCTCGAGGTGAAAGTAACTCGTAGAAACTGACATTTTGTGAATAGACTCCTAGTTTGAGAATTAAACTAAAAAACAATGGATTCTCAACCCTTAGGCTAAAAAACTAGCTGTCGAAGGTCCAAAACAGGAAACGGGCCCTAAAAAACTTGGAAATTAGCATGAGCACCTCATCTGAGGCCAAAATAATGTGTAAGAACCAACGGCTCGTGAATCAGACTCCTGCTTAAAGAATTAGACACAAAAACCACTTAGGCTCGAAAATGGGCCATTGGAGCTCGAAAATAGAAAACGGGCCCCGAAAAAATTGGAAACTAGTATGAGAACCTCTTTTGAGGCCAAAGTAGCTTGTAAGAACTGGCAGCTCATGAATCAGACTCTTGATTAGAGAATTAGAAGCAAAAACCTAGGCTTTTCAATACTTACACTCGAGATTTGGCCACCGTGTCAAAAATGGGAAACGGCCCTTGCAAAAATAAAAAATCATCACGAGCACCTTACTGGAGGCCAAAGTAACTTGTAGGAACTGATGGCTCATGATTTGGACTCTCAGTTAAAGAATTAGATGCAAAAACCAAGGTTTTTCAACACTTAAGCTTGAAAACAAGCCACCGGAGGTTGAAAATGGGAAGCAACCCTCGAAAAAATGAAAAGTCAGCATGAGAACCTTGGTTGAGGGCAAAGTAACTTGTAGGAATTTATGGCTCATGAATTGGACTCCTGATTAGATAATTAAATGTAAAAGCCTAGGTTTTTCAACACTTAAGTTCGAAAACTGGCCACTAGAGGTCAAAGATTGGAAACGACCCTCAAAAAATCGGAAATCAACACAACACCTTACTTGATGCCAAAGTAACTTATAGGAACTAATGGCTTGTGAATCGAACTCCTGGTTTGAGAATTAGGTGTAAAAACCAAGGTTTTTGAACACTTAGTTTTGAAAATAGACCACCAGAGTTGAAAATGGGAAATTGACCCCAAAAAAATTGAAAACCGGCACAAACTTTTCACTCGAGGCCAAAGTAACATGTAGGAACTGATGGCTTGTGAATTGGACTCCTAATAAGAGAATTAGACACAAAACCAGGGTTTTTAACACTTAGGTTCAAAAATAGGCCACCAAAGGTCAAAAATGGGAAATGGCCCCTGAAAAATTGAAAACTGACATGAACTCTTGACTTGAGGCCAAAGTAACCTGTAGGAACTAATGGCTCATGAATCGGACTCCCGGTTAACGAATTAAATTTGAAAATGTAGTTTTGTCAACACTTAGGCGCGAAAATAGCCCACCAGATGTCAAAAAAGGAAAACGGCCACCAAACGACCCTAAAAGCAACTTGTAGCAACTGACGCGCATGAATTGGACTCCCAATTAGAGATTTAGATGAAAAAGCCTAGGTTTTTCAATACTTAGGTTTGAAAATAGGCCACCACAAGTCGAAAATGGGAAACTCCCCCAAAAAAATCAGAAACTAGCATGAGTACCTCGCTCGTGGTCAAAGTCACTTTAGGAATTGACGGTTTGTGAATTGAACTCCTGGTTAGAGAACTAGACACAAAAACCAAGAATTTTCAACACTTAGGCTAAAAAACAGGTTGTTGAAGGTCCAAAACAGGAAACGGTCCCTGAAGAAGTTAGAAATAAGCATGAGCACCTTGCTCCAGGCCAAAAAAACATGTAGAAACTGATGGCTCACAAATCGCACTCCCAGTTAGAGAATTAGACATGAAAACCAAGGCTTTTCAACACTTAGGCTCGAAAATGGTGCATCGGAGGTCAAAATTGGGAAACAACCCCCAAGAAAATTGGAAACCAACACGAGGACCTCGCTCGAGGCCATAGTAGCTTATAGGAATAGATGGCTTGTGAATCGGACTCCCGATTACAGAATTAGGTGCAAAAACATAGGTTTTTCAACACTTAGGCTAGAAAACTAGCCATCGTAGGTCAAAAATGGGAAATGGCCCTCGCAAAAATTGAATATCGGGATGAGCACCTTGCTCATGCCCAAAATAACTTGTAGGAACTAATGGCTCATGAATTAAACTACTAGTTAGAGAATTAGATGCAAAAACTGAGGTTTTTCGACATTCAGGTTTGAAAATAGGCCACCAGAGGTCAAAAATGGGAAACAACCCTCGAAAAAATTAAAAGCAAGTATGAGAACCTCTGTCAAGGTGAAAGTAACTTGTAGGAATTAATGGCTCATGAATCGGACTCTCGGTTAGAGAACTAGGTGCAATAGCCTAGGTTTTTCAACACTTAGATTTGAAAACTGGCCACTAGAGGTCAAAATGGGAAACAGCCTTCGAAAAATTCAGAAATCGGCATGAGCACATTACTCAATGCCAAAGTAACTTGTAGGTACTGACAACTCATGAATTAGACTTCTGGTTAGAGAATTAGACACAAAAACCAAGGTTTTTCAACACTTAGGTATGAAAATAGGCCATTGGAGGTCTAAAATGGGAAACGGCCCTCAAAAAAATAAAAAACGGGCACGGGAACCTCAATCGAGGCCAAAGAAACTTGTAGGAATTGACGGCTCATGAATTAGAATCCAAGTTAGAGAATTAGTCACAGAAGTCTTGGTTTTTCAACACCTAGGGTTGAAACTAGCCACTAGAGGCGAAAGTGGGAAACGGCCCTCGAAAAAAATCAGAAATCGGCAAGAGCACCTTGGTCGATGCCAAAGTAACTTACAGGAACTGACAGCTCATGAATCAGACTCCCAATTTGAGAAGTAGATGGAAAACCAGGGCTTTTCAATACTTACATTTGAAAACTGGCCACCGAAGGTCGAATATGGGAAATGGCCCTTGTAAAAATCAAAAATCGGTATGAGCACCTTGTTCGAGGCCAAAGTAACATTTGGGAATAGACCGCTTATGAATTGGACTCCTAATTAGAGAATGAGATGTAACAATCAAGTCTTTTAACACTTAGGTTTGAAAACAGGCTACTGGAGGTCGAAAATGGGAAACGACCGTTGAAAAAATTAAAACTGGCAAGAACTCCTTGCTCGAGGCCAAAGTAACCTGTAGGAACTACTGGCTTGTGAATCGAACTCCCACTTAACAAATTAGATTTGAAAAACGCAGCTTTTGAACCCGTAGACTCGAAAATAGGCCGGCAAAGGTAAAAAATGGGAAACGATCACCAGACGGCCTAGAACTAGTACAACCACCTTACTCAAGGCTAGAGTAACATTTAGGAATGACGGTTCATGAATTGGACTCCCAGTTAGAATTAGACGTAAAAGCCTAGGTTTTTCAGCACTTAGGCTTGAAAACAGGCCAACGTTGGTTGAAAATGGAAAAAGTCCCTTGAAAATATTAGAAACCGGCACAAGCACCTGGCTCGAGGTCAAAGTAACTTGTCGGTATTGATATTTTGTAAATAGGAATCTGAGTTAGATAATTAGACGAGAAAATGAAGGATTATCAATACTTACGCTAAAAAACAGGTTGCTGAAGGTTCGAAACAGGAAACAGCCTCCGAAGAAATTGGAAATCGGCATGAGCACCTCGTTTAAGGCCAAAGTAACATGTAGGAATTGATGGCTCGCGAATCGTACTCCTGGTTAGAGAATTAGACATAAAAGCCTAGGTTTGTCAGCACTTAGCCTAAAAAACTAGCCACCAGAGGTTGAAAATGGGAAATGGCCCCTGGAAAAATTAGACACCGACATGTGCACCTTACTCGAGCTCAAAGTAACTTATAGGAACCAAAGGTTTGTGAATTGGACTCTTAGTTAGAGAATTAGAGTAAAAACCAAGGATTTTTAACAATTAGGCTAAAGGCAAGCTGTTAAAGGCCAAAAACAGAAAACAGCCCCCAAAAAAATTGGAAAGTGGCAAGAGCACCTTGTTCAAGGCCAAAGTAATGGGTAGGAACTATGGCTTGCAAATCAAACTCCCGGTTAGAGAATTGATGCAAAAACCGAGGATTTTTTACACATACATTCGAAAATGGGCCATCGGAGGTCAAAAATGGGAAACAGCCCTCGAAAAAATTGGAAACTGACACGAGAACCTCAACAAGGCCAAAGCAGCTTGTGGGAACTGGCGGCTCATGAATCGGACTCCCGGTTAGAGAATTAGACAGAAAAACCTACGTTTTTTTATAATTAGGCTTGAAAACTGGCAACCGGAGGTCAAAAATAGGAAACAGCCTTCGCATAAATCGAAAATCAAGATGAGCACCTTGTTTAAGACCAAAGTAACTTGTAGGAACTGATGGCTCATGAATTGGACTTCCGGTTAGAGAATTAGGTGCAAAAACCAAGGTTTTGCAGCACTTAGGTTTGAAAATTGGCTACAGGAGGTGTAAAATGGGAAACGATCGTTAAAAAAATTAGAAATCGGCACAACATATTGATCAATGACAAAGCAAGTTGTAGGAACTGAAGGATCATGAACCAGACTCTTGATTAGAGAATTAGACTAAGAAACCAAGGTTTTTCAATACATAGGCTCAAAAACTGGCTGACGGAGTTTAAAAATGGGGATGGCCCTCGCAAAAAAAAAAAAAATCAGCAGGAGCACGTTGCACGATGCCAATGTAACTTGTAGAAATTGACGGCTCATGAATTCGACTCCTCATTAGAGAATTAGACCGAAAAACTAAGGTTTTTTAATACTTAGCGCTTGAAAACTAGCCACGAGAGGACAAAAATGGGAAATGGCCCTCGTAAAAATTAAAAATTAGCATGAGCACCTTGCTCGAGGCTAAAGTAACTTATTGGAACTGATGGCTCATGAAAGTGGCTCCCAGTTAGAGTATTAGATGCAAAAACCAAAGTTTTTCAGGACTTAGGTTCGAAAATAGGCCACTAGAGGTCTAAGATGGGAAACAGCCCCAAAAAAATAAAAAAACCGGCTTAAACTCCTCACTCGAGGCCGGAGCAACTTGTAGGAACTGATGGTTCATGAATTGGACTCCCGGTTACCGAATTAGATTTGAAAATGTAGTTTTCTCAACACTTAGTCTTGAAAATAGGTCGCCAAAGGTTGAAAACTGTAAATGGCCACTGGACAACTCAGAAGTTGGCATGAGCACCTTGCTCAAGGCCAAAGTAACTTATTGGAACTAACAGCTTATGAATTGGACTCCAAATTAGAGAATTAGACATAAAAGCCTAGGTTTTTCAACACTTTGGCTCAAAAACAGGCCATCGAAGGTCAAAAATGGGAAACGGCCGACAAAAAAATTAGAAACCGGCCCGAGCATCTTGCCCAAGGTCAAAGTAACTTGTAAAAATTGATGGATAATTTGTGAATCGGACTCCCAGTTAGAGAATTGGATGCAATGACCAAGGATTTTCAACACTTAGGCTAAAAAATAGGTTGTCGAAGGTCCAAAATGGGAAATGGCCCACGAAAAAATTGGAAATCACCATGAGCACTTTGTTCAACACCAAAGCAACATGTCAGAATTGATGGCTTGCAAATTGGACTTTCGATAAGAGAATTAGACATAAAAACCAAGGATTTTCAACACTTAGGCTCGAAAATGGGTCAATGGAGGTCGAAAATGGGAAACAACCCTCGAAAAAATTGGAAACCCTCACGAGAACCTCTTTTGAGGCCAAATTAGCTTGTGGAACTGACGACTTGTGAATCGAACTCCCAGTTAGAGAATTAGATGCAAAAACCCAGGTTTTTTAATATTTAGGCTCGAAAACTGGCTGCCAAAGGTCAAAAATGAGAAATGGCACTCGCAAAAATAGAAAATCAGCATGTACACCTTGCTTGAGGCCAAAGTAACTTGGTGGAACTGATGGCTCGTGAATTGGATCCCCTATTAGAGAATTAGATGCAAAAACCAAGGTTTTTCAACACCTAGGTTTGAAAACAGGCCACCAGAGGTCAAAAATGGGAGATAGCCCTTTAAAAAATCAAAGATCGGCATGAAAACCTCTATCAAGGCCAAAGTAACTTGTAGGAATTGATTGCTAATGAATCGGACTCCTAGTTAGAGAATTAGAAGCAAATGCCTTGGTTTTTCAACATTCAGGCTAAAAAACTGGCCATCGAAGGTCAAAAAAGGTTGAAGAAGTTAGAAATAAGGACGAACACATTGTTCGATGCCAAAATAACTTGTAGCAAATAACGGCTCATGAATTGGACTCCCGGCTAGATAATTAGATTGAAAAACCAAGGTTCTTTAGTACTTTGGCTTGAAAACTGGCCACTGGAGGTTGCAAAAATGGCCCTTGCAAAAATAAAAAATCAGCATGAGCACCTTTCTTGAGGCCAAGATAACTTGTAGGAACTAATGGCCTATTAAATAGAATCCCAATTAGAGAATTAGAAAAAAAAAATGAAGGTTTTTCAACAGTTAGTTTGAAGAAAGGTCACCGGAGGTCGAAAATGAGAAACGACCCCTAAAAAAATTGAAAGCCGGCACGAACTCCTTGCTCGAGGCCAAAGTAACTTGTAGGAACTTATGGCCTATGAATCAAACTCCCAGTTAATGAATTAGATCTAAAAACGTAGTTTTCTCAACACTTAGGCTTGAAAACAGGCTACCAGTGGTCGAAAATGGGAAAAAGCCACCTAACACCTTGGAAACCGGTATGAGCACCTTACTCGATGCCAAAGTAACTTTAGGTACTGATGGCTCATGAATTGGACATCCTATTAGAGAATTAGACATAAAAGCCTAGGCATTTCAACACTTGGGCTCAAAAATAGGCCACCGGAGGTTGAAAATAGGCCACCGGAGGTTGAAAATGAGAAACAACCCCTGAAAAAGTTAGAAACCGGCACGAGCACCTCACCCCGAGGTCAAAGTAACCTATAGGAATTGACGGTTTGAGAATTGGACTCTCATTTAGAGAATTAGATGCAAAAACCAAGGATTCTCAACATATAAGCCCAAAAATGGGCCACTGGAGATCGAAAATGGGGAACGGCCCCCAAAAAAGTTGAAAACAGCACAAGAGCCTCGATCGAGGCTAAAATAGCTTATAGGAACTGATAGTTAATGAATCGGACTCCCCGGTAGAGAATTAGGTGCAAAAACCTAGGTTTTTCAATATTTAGGGTTGAAAATGGGCCACTGGAGGTTGAATATGGGAAACAGCCTCAAAAAATCAAAATCAGCACAAGCACCTTGCTCGAGGCCAAAGTAACTTGTAGGAAATGACGGCTCCTGAATTGAACTCCCAGTTAGAGAATTAGATACAAAAGCCAAGGTTTTTCAACACTTGAGTTCGAAAACAAGCCACTAGAGGTTGAAAACGAGAAACAGCCCTAAAAAAATTCCAAAATTGGCACGAGAACTTCGGTTGAGGCCAAAATAATTCATAGCAATTAACAGCTCATGAATCGGATTCCCGACTAGAGAATTAGATGTAAAAGCCTAGGTTTTTTAACACTTAGGCTCGAAAACAGGCCACTAAAGCTCAAAAATGGGAAACAACCCTAAAAAAAATCAGAATTCGATGCAAGCACCTTTCTCAATGCCAGAGTAACTTGTAGTAACTGACAACTAGTGAATCAGACTCTTAGTTAGAGAATTGGATAGAAAAACCAAGGTATTTCAATACTTAGGCTCAAAAACTGGCCGCCGGAGGTTAAAAATGGGAAATAGCCCTCGCAAATATAAAAAATCGGCACAAGCACCTTGCTCAAGGCCAAACACCCTGTAGGAACTGATAGCTCATTAAATGGATTATCGATTAGAGAATTAGATACAAAAACCAATCATTTTCAACACGTAGGTTCAAAAATAGGCCACCAGAGGTCGAAAATGAGAAACAACCCCTAAAAAAATTGAAAACCGGCATGAACTCCTCTCTCGAGGCTAAAGTAACTTGTAAGAACTGATGGCTTATGAATCAAACTCTTGGTTAATGAATTAGATCTGAAAACATAGCTTTCTTAGCACTTAGGCTTGAAAACAGGCCAAAAATGGGAAACAGATTAGAAACTGGAATGAGCACCTTACTTAAGGTAAAAGTAACTTGTAGGTACTAATGGCTCATGAATTGGACTCTTGATTAGAGAATTAGATGTAAAAGCCTAGGTTTTTCAACACTTATTCTTGAAAATAGGCCATCGGAGGTCAAAAATGGGAAACAGCCCAAAAAAAATTAAAAATCAGCACGAGCACCTCACCCAAGGTCAAAGTAACCTGTAGGAACTAATGGTTTGAGAATTGAACTCCTGGTTAGAGAATTAGATGCAAAAAGCAAGGATTCTCAACACATAGGCTTGAAAATGGGCCACCGAAGATCGAAAATGGGGAACGACCCTTAAAAAAATTGGAAACCAGCACAAGAACCTCGATCGAGACTAAAGTAGCTTATAGGAACTGATAGCTCATGAATCGGACTACCGGTTAGAGAATTAGGCGCAAAAACCTAGGTTTTTCAATATTTGGGCTTGAAAATTGGCCACTGGAGGTCAAAAATGTGAAATAGCCCTTGAAAAAGCCAAAATCAGATGAGCACCTTGCTCGAGGCCAAAGTAACTTGTAGGAACTGACAGCTCCTAATTTGAATTCCCAGTTAGAGAATTAGCTGCAAAAGCCAAGGTTTTTCAACACTTGGGTTTGAAAACAAGCCACTAGAGGTTGAAAACAGGAAATAGCCCTTGAAAAATTCCAAAACTAGCATGAGAACCTCGGCCAAGGCCGAAGTAATTTGTAACAATTGACAGCTCATGAATCGAACTCCTAGTTAGAGAATTAGATGCAAAAGCTTAGGGTTTTTAACACTTAGGCTAAAAAACAGGCCACAGAAGCTCAAAAATGTAAAACAACCCTTGAAAAAAATAGAATTAGGCAAGCGCACATTGCTCAATGCCAGAGTAAAAAATCAGCATGAGCACCTTGCTTGAGGCCAAAGTAACTTGTAGGAATTGACGGCTCATGAATTGGACTCCCGGTTTGAGAACTAGAGACAAAAACCAGGGTTTTTTAACACTTAGATTCGAAAACAAGCCACCAGAGGTCGAAAATGGGAAACAGCCCTCTAAAAAATTAAAAATCAGCACGAGAACTTTGCTTGAGGCCAAAGTAAATTGTACGAATTGACAGTTCATGAATCAAACTCCTAGCTAGAGAATTAGACTCAAAATCCTAGGTTTTTCAACACTTAGGTTTGAAAATTGGCCACCGGAAGTTGAAAATGAGAAATAGCCCTCGAAAAAATTAAAAATCAGTAAAAGCACCATGCTTGATGCCAAAGTGACTTGTAGGAATTGACGGCTTATGAATTGGACTCCCTATTTGAGAATTAGAAGTAAAAAACTAAGGTTTTTTAACACTTAGGCTTGAAAACAGACCACCGGAGGTCTAAAATCAAAAATGGCCTTAGAAAATTGAAAACAGGCACGAGCACCTCGCTCAAAGCCAAATTAACTTGTAGGAACTGATGGCTCGTGAATCGGACTCTTAGTTAATGAATTAGATCAAAAATGTAGTTTTCCCAACACTTAGGCTCAAAATTAGGCCACCGGAGGTCAAAAAGGGAAACACCCACCGGACGGCCCAGAAACTAGCACGAACACCTTTTTCAAGGCAAGGTAACTTGTAGAAACTGACGACTCCTAAATCAAACTCCTGGTTAAAGAATTGATGCAAAACCTAGGCTTTTCAACACTTAGGCTCAAAAACAGGCCACTGGTGGTTGAAAATGGGAAACAGCCCTCAAAAAAATTGGAAACTAGTACGCGTACTTGTTCAAGGCCAAAGTAACTTGTAAGAACTGACAGTTTGTGAATTAGAGTCCTGGTTAACAAATTAGACTTAAGAATGTAGGATTCTCAACACTATGGCTCAAAAATTGGCTGTCAGAGGTCAAAAATGGGAAACGACGACCGGACGGCCCTGAAACCAACACAAGTACCTCATTCAAGGCCAAAGAAGTTGTAGGAACTGACAACTTGTGAATCGGACTCCAAGTTAACTCATTAGATGAAAAAATGTAGGATTTTCAACACTTGGCTAGAAAACATGCCATAAAAAAAACCTAGGAAAAGATTTTATATATATATACATGTTTATCTTACATTTGTAATTTAATTCATTGAAAAGATTCTAATTTTGTTCTTGTCATTGCAGAATGATGGGAGTTTTGGGGTCAGTTATAGACTTGTAGGGGTGTTTTGTTTTCTTCTTAGTTTATTTGTATATTGGACATTTATATGAGATTTTACCATTAATTGTAATATTTGTTATATGAGATAAACGACTTGATGAAAATAGCAATGGTTGTTTGTTTATTTAGCAACTCTTGTATGTATGCATTTGTTATGTTTGATATAGGTATGTGAATTGGTTTATGTTTGATACAGTTGTATGGACAGGTTTACAGGGAAATTATATTGAAAAAAATAAATAGTTCTTTTTTATAAGAAAAGATTTTTGCCAATGAAAATTCGGCTTTACCAACATTTTAAAACGTTAGCAACTACTTATTACATTTTTTAAATCATAAATATTTTACCGACATAAGAAAATGTTGGTAAAGATTTATTAAAACTCATTTTAAAATATAATGATATTTACTGACATAATACAATGTTGGTACATATTTACTAATTTTTTTAAATATAAATATCTTTTTTTAATATTATAAATATTTTTACCAACGAGAAACAATTTCAGTAAATATTTATGTAATTTTTTTAATTTATAAATATTTACACCGATGTAGGAAAACGTAGGGAAAGATTTATTAATTTTTTTAAAATCTTTTAAATATTTTTACTGACGTTTTTTAACATTAGGGAAAATGAATTGGAAATTTTTAAAAAAGTGAAAATGTTGTTACCAAAGTTTATTGACGTTGGTAAAAGTAAAATGAAAATTTTAAAAAATGAAATGATTTTATTGACATTAGAAAATGTTGGTAAAAAATTGAAAATTTTAAAATAATGGTGAAATGATGTAACTGATGTTAGAAAACATTGGTAAAATTAAAGTGAAAATTAAAAAAAATGAAATGATTTTTACTGATTTAGAAAATGTCGGTAAAAATAAATTTAAAATTTAAAAAAAAAGGTGAAATGATTTTACTGATGTTATAAAATATCGGTGAAAAAATTGAAAATTTTAAAAATAGGTAAAACAATTTTACCAATGTTAGGAAACGTCGATAAAATTAATGTGAAAATTTGAAAAAAAGGAAATGATTTTACTAATGTTATGAAACGTCATTAAATTGTAAATTATCGTCGGTGAAAATGGTATTTTGGCCGATGGAATTTAGTTTTTTTGGTAATATCTTTTCCCCATGAGTTTTCATCGACGATCGGCCAACACAACATTTTTCGTCAATAAATGCATTTACCGACATTTTTACCTCCTTTGGCAACGAAAATTTTCGTAGCTAAAAATGTAAATTGTTTTAGTGTTATAAAGTATAAAGATCTCTTCATGATCAAGTAGCCGTGCCTCTTTAAAGCCTTTAATAGTCTTATCAAGGATTTCCATTGTTCTAGAGAGAGCAGATTTTGTCATTACTTATTCGGGAGCGTTATGTGCCTCTTTGGAAAGAACCTCTTCAAGAGTATTAAGTATAACTTTGAGAGGACATGATGATGATTGTACATTCTCCTTTTTTGCGGAGTTATATCCTTTAAACCTATAGGTTTGCTGCCTTTTTGGCGTATTGCAGATTCTTTTGTTGCCATTGTTAGTTTTTGTGGACTCAATCCATCAGTTGATGTAATAAATTGATTAATTTCTTTATTTATCAATAAAATCATGCTTTACTTTCATGAGATGAATGTTATTTTACTACTTTATGCACATGACCAATACGTATGACATAATGGTTCATGAGTTGAACCGGGTCCCATTAGTATATTAGATGTGATATATGTGCATGGATGAGATCCACACGCGGGAGATATATGTCACAAATCTTATACTTAAATAGCTTCACAACCAGTAATGAGACTGGGCATCTCATTTGATAAGGTTGCAGCACTTTGATCACTATGAGATAGTGTGATTTGTCTCGATCATCAGAATGTAAGATTCTGGATCAATAGTGCCGGTACATTGGATGTATTGAAGGACCATGAGATGCACCTTATGGTATTCCGTCTCAATAATAAGGTATGCTTTCATAATTCCCTAGCAATAGGCCCTCAATCCTGAGACATTGACGAACTCAAGTTTCTATCTATTCATTTGCTTTGAGTCACCAATGAGTGAGGCCGACTATAGGTTAACACCTCGGTGTCTTGGGTATATGGTAGTAGAACTGTGGGAACGTTGAATGATCAAGATGGAATCTATCTCTATTATCCCCTTGTGCCAATTAATGGATTTGTCATTAGTAAGTGTGCACCCATCTCAATTAAGAGTTAATTGGATGGTACTGATGATTACTGTGATTAATTGGGGCTCAAGGATAATAAGATGTGGAACTTAGATTGGAAGAGACGGATTTATTCCAATTGATCCACGGATATTGATAAAGGGGCCTACTTGTGGTAATTGGGAAGTTTAGGGTCTTCATTGTAATTTATTCCTAAGACTGGAGTGCAATTGCATTTATATAGTGGTGTTATTTGCAATTAACTGTGGGCCCGGATTGCACATGAGATGTGGGGTCGCGGTGTTCCAGTTGGAGCCAGCTTTCTAAGGAATCCCTAGTGGTCCCCACGCTAGCCCAAGATATTGGAAAACACTAATCCGACTTGGACTCTAGAAATAAGAGTTTAGAAAGGAGAAAGTTGCTAATTGCTTTGGAAGTAAGACTTCTATTTCAATTAGACAAGGGAGAGATTTGGAAGTCTATAAAATATCCTTGGACGTCCAAAAGAGTTCCTCTCACGCCCAAAAACCCTTTCGTGCAAGAGTTGCGCGAGTTACTCTCCTCTCCTTTCTTCTAGTTCCTTGGAGTCTCGAGTTGGGATTTTCTCCTGAAGATTCCACCGTTCTTCTTGAGAAAAGAAATCCAATTCGGGGGTCATAGCGTGGAAGGCTAAGAGGTCTTGAAGAAGTCCATTAGAGCACTGCGGGTCTCCAAAGGTATGATCTACTTCTTGCATGTCGTAGGTTATTTTGGATGCTTAGTGCTGGTAGAATTTTACTGTACATGGTCACGAGATTGAGGGTAACGCATCCTGGATTGGGTTTTGGTCTTATGGATAGTTGATCCCTGTGTCAAGTGGATCAAAAGTTTTGAAAATCTATCCACGAGACCCACCTACTTCCAACAATTGGTATCAGAGACATACCTCATCTCTAATCATGTTAGATCAGTAATCTTGTTCTAATCTTCGCATGAGATGCGAAGAGGATAGGGCAAGGGCTATGATAGGATCAGTGTTTATTGGGTTTGCATGCTTTTGTAGTAGATACATGTTTGGAAAGTCACAAAAGGTTTTAGTCATGATAGGAGGATGATAAGATGCCATTAAAACATACTGAGATCATTAGAGGTGATTGGGTACAACAGGAGCCGAATCAGAAAAGAACCCAAATTTCTGGGTTCGTCAAGTCGGTTCGTGAAAGTGACCACTATGGCTATAGAGGTCTGTTGGCTAACCGTAGGGACCAGATCGGCTAGCCGAACCTAGGCAGAATCATCTTGTTCTTGGTCTGAGTTGTTGTTGTTTTTTTTTTCAGGGACGCTGCCCCCGAGCCCCCGGTTTTCAAGGACGCTGCCCCTTGGAACCCCGCCGGGGGCGCTGCCCCCGGACCCCCGTTGCGTAGGGGGTCTTGTATCGTGGTGGCAAAATATTTGGCATCTTGTTTTTTCTATTGTGGTTTGGCAACCTGGTTTTGTGAGATGCTTTGTTGTATGAGATACTAACTTGCAGGTGATAATGTCCTCTCCATATGGCCCACATGTTTTTCTTTCCTTTTAATTATTGGTTTATTTGTGGCTAAGTGTAAAGGGCATCATGGTCTCCTTGGTTTCCCGTGAAAGGGCAAGGCATGGTGAATTTCCCTATAGCCCTTTTATTTCCATGTTTAGACTACCATGTAAGTCTCATTATAGAGACATAGGAATTTATGTATTTTTTTTTAAAATTTGTAAATTCTGGAGATGTCCGAAACAAAGAAGGAAAGAGAAGCTGGACTCCTAATCAAAGAGTTTGAAGATTACCAAAAGGTGCTTTGGAGATGCCCAAAGAGTTTGAGGAATCCCAAAGTTTTGGAAAGTCTAGAAGTCCAAGAAGTCTTTTCCGCCTGGGCCATGTGGAGGAGAGGACTAGTCTTTTATTACAGCACTTTCTATTTATGGATGAATGCTTATTTTAGAGTATTTCCATATTTGTTCCAAACATAGCAAATTCCAAAATTGGTCAAATCAAATTAATTTTTGGAAAGAGTTCTAATTAGAGTTGGTAGGCCCATGAGATGGATCTATTGGTAACACTAATTTTAGAAACTGAGCTTTCCTTAAAATAACTTGACTTGGAACCAATCATTGGTCTTATCATGAGATGAATATATACCTATATTTGATGGACCCATACACCTATAAGGAAATCCTCAACTCTAAAATATTAAGTGGGAGCGGGGCTTTTCTATACATATAAAAATCCCCATGGTTTTCCACCATAGGTCCATTGTAAGGAAAGTATTAGCCTTGCGCCATTTTGCGAATGGCCATTCCCCACGGAGGGCTTGTATTTATCTGGATACTGGATATGGATCTCCTATGGATAGTGTTGATGAGACGGGGTGGGAGCCCACTCCCCAAGGAGGAGCTACCCACAACGGTTGTCATACAATGCTAGTTGGTGGGTCACACTTAACTAAAATAATGATGTAGTATCCCTAAGGATTTGCCTCATGTATTTTAGAAACCAAAGCTAATCGGGAGTCATACATTATTTGGTATGAGATACCTAGATTGTAATGAATGAAGGGGATCATGGATAGTTAGGCTTAATCCAAATTGTGACCAACTTTGATCCGCACCAGTCTAGGAGGTATATGCACTCCCCAAGGAGGCATACCCCGCAGAATTGGGATTCCGATGTATTCTGAATTTTGTGGTTATGAGGATTCCCACATAAATTTGGTAGAATACTAAACCCTAATGTCATTTAAATTTATTAATTGAATGTATGGATATGTGCTACAGTATTACAAGCATGAATTCGAATACTTTCAATCCACTTGCGACCATCCTCAACCAGAATAAGTTGGTGGGATCCAACTATGTAGACTGGAAACGGAATCTGGATATTGTCCTGACAGCTTCAGGATACAAATATGTCCTTACCAAAAACCCCCTTGAAGAGCCTGCCCCAGATGCATCAGAAGCAGAAAAGGACCTTTACACCAAATGGGCCAAAGACGATGAGATGGCCCGATGTTACATTCTGGCATCCATGTCTAGTGTGCTGCAACATCAACATCAATCTTATAAGACTGCATATGATATGATATCGAACTTAAAGGAGATGTTTGCAGAACAAGGCAGACCTGCTAGGTAGGCAGCCATGAGGGTGCTCATTAGCACCAAGATGGCTGAAGGTACATCAGTACAGGAACACATGTTGAAAATGATGGACTCATTAAATGAGTTAGATGTACTGGGAGCTGCGATTGATGCAGAATCGCAGATTGACATAATCCTTGAGTCACTACCAGAGTCATTCAACAATTTCAAGGTCAATTATAATATGAATAAAATGAATCTGACTCTAGCTGAGCTATCTAGTCAGCTGGTAGCAACTGAAGGGATTATGAAGAAGAAACCAACTGCCTTAATGACAGAAAAGTCAGATGCCAAGTCCAAGCCGAAAGGCAAAGGGCGGAAAGGCAAAAAGAAATCAGTTCCAAAGGGTCCTAAGGTGGAGAATGGTCCAACTGGTGGCGTGACTAAAGCTAAGGGTTCAGGGACAAAAGGAAAGTGTTTCCATTGTGGTAAGACAGGACATTGGAAGAGGAATTGTCCAGAATATCTGTCTAAGAAAAAGACCCCAGGTATGATTGAGTCACTTATATCTGAAGTTAGTTTTGCAACTGGTACTTCAGAATCCTGGTGTGTGGATTCCGGGGCAACTAATCACATATGTAATACGTTGCAGGGGTTCAGGGAAACCAGGAGGCTAAGTGATGGAGAAATCATTGTCAACCTAGGATCTGACGCTAAGGCGGAGGCTGTTTTAGTAGGAGTCATTACTTTATGTTTTTCAAATAAGAAATTGGTTTTGTCAGAAACATTATATGTACCGTCTTTAAGGCGGAATTTAATTTCAATCTCTAGTTTGGTGAATAAAGGTTATTCTATTACTTTTGGTACTGAAGTTGTCATAAAGAGGAATGGTACTTTCATATGTTCTGGCAAGGTAACCAATGGACTTTATTTGTTAACTCCCACGATGTATGAGATACATGATACTGAAACAATTAGTAGATCATCATTAAAGAGAAAGTCACCTTCATCTAATCCAACAAAACTTTGGCACCTGAGGCTAGGTCATATAAACCTTAACAGGATTGAGAGGCTAGTGAAAGATGGTATCTTACCTTCATTGGTGGTAGAACCAATGCCTATCTGTGAGTCCTGTTTGGAAGGTAAAATGACTAAAAGACCCTTTTCAGCTAAGGGTAATAGGGCCAAAGATTTATTGGAATTAGTGCATACTGATGTCTGCGGACCCATTAATGTCAGGGCCAGAGGAGGATATGAGTACTTCATCACTTTCACAGATGATTACTCAAGATATGGTTACATATACCTTATGCACCGCAAGTCCGAAGCTTTTGAAAAGTTCAAAGAGTTTCGAGCGGAAGCGGAAAAGCAATTAGGTAAGAGTATCAAGACTCTTCGATCAGATCGAGGAGGGGAATATCTCTCTGCTGATTTTATGGGTTACTTATCAGAAAATGGGATTCTATCCCAGTTGTCTGCTCCTGGTATGCCTCAACAGAATGGAGTAGCAGAAAGAAGGAACCGGACTCTTTTAGATATGATTAGGTCTATGCTGAGTTTCTCAAGATTACCTATATCCTTTTGGGGATATGCTTTGGATACTGCAATGTACCTACTAAACCTCGTACCATCTAAGTCTATACCTAAGACTCCCCGGGAATTGTGGTCTGGGCGAAAGCCTAGTCTACAACATTTACACATTTGGGGTTGTCCAGCACACGTGCTCAAGGTTAAGACGGATAAGTTGGAAGCGAAGTCGGAAGTATGCACATTTGTAGGATATCCTAAAGGAACTAAAGGTTGGTTATTCTATAATCCCAGAGAGCAGAAAGTGCTGGTCAGCACCAATGCGGTTTTTCTGGAGGAAGATTATATGATGGACCAGAAATTTTTAGAAAAGGTGATCTTGGAAGAGATTCAGGAGCAATCAATTCCAAATCCAAGTATGACCGGACTTGAGGAAGAACCGCCCTTACCAGACCTAGTAGTTACACCAGTACCTCGTCGTAGTGGGAGGATTGTCAGACCCCCTGACAGGTTCTCATTCTTGGGAGAGTCTTATGAAGCAATCCCAGAAGAGCCAGAACAAGATCCCTCTAACTATGATGAAGCAATAAATGACTTAGACTCGGGACGCTGGCAAGATGCTATGAAAGCTGAGATGGAGTCTATGTACTCAAATCAGGTCTGGACACTTGTGGACTTGCCTGCCAATATTAAACCTATTGGGTGCAAGTGGGTCTACAAGAGAAAAAGAGGACCAGATGGAAGAGTGGAGACCTATAAGGCTAGGCTTGTTGCGAAAGGATATACTCAGAAAGAGGGGATCGATTATGATGAAACCTTCTCGCCAGTAGCCATGCTCAAATCCATCCGGATACTCTTATCCATTGCGGCTCATCTTGATTACGAGATTTGGCAAATGGATGTCAAGACGGCTTTTCTCAACGGCCATCTTGAGGAAGACATCTATATGGTGCAGCCAGACGGTTTTGTAGCTAAAAACCAGGAGCAAAAAGTTTGCAAACTGCAGAAGTCTATTTATGGACTGAAGCAGGCATCCCGAAGCTGGAATATCCGTTTTGACCAGGCAATCAAGTCATTTGGTTTATGTCAAAATCCGGATGAGTCATGTGTGTACATGAAAAGTGAAGGTGACAGGGTAGTTTTTCTGGTTTTATATGTCGATGACATCCTTCTCCTGGGGAAAGACATAGGAATGTTGTCAACAGTAAAAGTTTGGTTAGCCAAGACTTTTGATATGAAGGACTTGGGAGAAGCTAGTTACATCCTAGGGATCAAACTCTATCGAGACCGGAAAAATAGGATGATTGGCTTGTCTCAAGCTGCATACATAGATAAGGTGCTAGTACGGTTTGCAATGCAAGACTCCAAGAAGGGTATCACACCTTTCAGGCATGGAGTGCACCTTTCCAGGGATCAGTGTCCTAAGACACCCGAGGAAAAGGAGCAGATGAGGTCGATACCATACGCTTCGGCTGTTGGTAGCCTGATGTATGCTATGTTATGTACTAGACCAGATATCTGTTATGTAGTGGGCCTAGTCAGCAGATATCAATCTAATCCAGGACCTGAACATTGGACTGCTGTAAAATGTATTCTCAAATACTTGAGAAGGACTAGAGATTACATGTTGATTTATAGCAGTGATGAGTTGATTCCAGTCGGATACACAGATTCTGACTTTATGTCAGATAAGGATTCTAGGAAATCCACCTCTGGTTATGTATTTATGCTTGGAGGCGGAGCTATCAGCTGGAGGAGTATAAAACAAGAATGTACCGCTGATTCAACCTCGGAAGCTGAATATGTAGCAGCTTGTGAAGCAGCTAAGGAAGCAGTATGGCTTAAAAGATTCCTTTTGGAACTTGGGGTGGTACCTTTGGCACGACAGCCACTCACAGTTTACTGTGACAGCAGCGGGGCAGTCGCTCAGTCAAAGGAACCCAGAAGCCATAAAAGCCAAAAGCATGTACAGAGGAAGTATCACTTAGTCAGAGAGATTGTGCAGAGAGGTGATATTGCTATTACCAAGATAGCCTCTGCAGACAATTTGGCAGATCCCTTTACTAAGCCTTTGACTACCAAAGTCTTTGAGCAACACGTAGAAGGGATGGGCATGAGATCCAACCCTGACTGGCATTGAGCCCAAGTGGGAGATTGTTAGTTTTTGTGGACTCAATCCATCAGTTGATGTAATAAATTGATTAATTTCTTTATTTATCAATAAAATCATGCTTTACTTTCATGAGATGAATGTTATTTTACTACTTTATGCACATGACCAATACGTATGACATAATGGTTCATGAGTTGAACCGGGTCCCATTAGTATATTAGATGTGATATATGTGCATGGATGAGATCCACACGCGGGAGATATATGTCACAAATCTTATACTTAAATAGCTTCACAACCAGTAATGAGACTGGGCATCTCATTTGATAAGGTTGCAGCACTTTGATCACTATGAGATAGTGTGATTTGTCTCGATCATCAGAATGTAAGATTCTGGATCAATAGTGCCGGTACATTGGATGTATTGAAGGACCATGAGATGCACCTTATGGTATTCCGTCTCAATAATAAGGTATGCTTTCATAATTCCCTAGCAATAGGCCCTCAATCCTGAGACATTGACGAACTCAAGTTTCTATCTATTCATTTGCTTTGAGTCACCAATGAGTGAGGCCGACTATAGGTTAACACCTCGGTGTCTTGGGTATATGGTAGTAGAACTGTGGGAACGTTGAATGATCAAGATGGAATCTATCTCTATTATCCCCTTGTGCCAATTAATGGATTTGTCATTAGTAAGTGTGCACCCATCTCAATTAAGAGTTAATTGGATGGTACTGATGATTACTGTGATTAATTGGGGCTCAAGGATAATAAGATGTGGAACTTAGATTGGAAGAGACGGATTTATTCCAATTGATCCACGGATATTGATAAAGGGGCCTACTTGTGGTAATTGGGAAGTTTAGGGTCTTCATTGTAATTTATTCCTAAGACTGGAGTGCAATTGCATTTATATAGTGGTGTTATTTGCAATTAACTGTGGGCCCGGATTGCACATGAGATGTGGGGTCGCGGTGTTCCAGTTGGAGCCAGCTTTCTAAGGAATCCCTAGTGGTCCCCACGCTAGCCCAAGATATTGGAAAACACTAATCCGACTTGGACTCTAGAAATAAGAGTTTAGAAAGGAGAAAGTTGCTAATTGCTTTGGAAGTAAGACTTCTATTTCAATTAGACAAGGGAGAGATTTGGAAGTCTATAAAATATCCTTGGACGTCCAAAAGAGTTCCTCTCACGCCCAAAAACCCTTTCGTGCAAGAGTTGCGCGAGTTACTCTCCTCTCCTTTCTTCTAGTTCCTTGGAGTCTCGAGTTGGGATTTTCTCCTGAAGATTCCACCGTTCTTCTTGAGAAAAGAAATCCAATTCGGGGGTCATAGCGTGGAAGGCTAAGAGGTCTTGAAGAAGTCCATTAGAGCACTGCGGGTCTCCAAAGGTATGATCTACTTCTTGCATGTCGTAGGTTATTTTGGATGCTTAGTGCTGGTAGAATTTTACTGTACATGGTCACGAGATTGAGGGTAACGCATCCTGGATTGGGTTTTGGTCTTATGGATAGTTGATCCCTGTGTCAAGTGGATCAAAAGTTTTGAAAATCTATCCACGAGACCCACCTACTTCCAACAATTGGTATCAGAGACATACCTCATCTCTAATCATGTTAGATCAGTAATCTTGTTCTAATCTTCGCATGAGATGCGAAGAGGATAGGGCAAGGGCTATGATAGGATCAGTGTTTATTGGGTTTGCATGCTTTTGTAGTAGATACATGTTTGGAAAGTCACAAAAGGTTTTAGTCATGATAGGAGGATGATAAGATGCCATTAAAACATACTGAGATCATTAGAGGTGATTGGGTACAACAGGAGCCGAATCAGAAAAGAACCCAAATTTCTGGGTTCGTCAAGTCGGTTCGTGAAAGTGACCACTATGGCTATAGAGGTCTGTTGGCTAACCGTAGGGACCAGATCGGCTAGCCGAACCTAGGCAGAATCATCTTGTTCTTGGTCTGAGTTGTTGTTGTTTTTTTTTTCAGGGACGCTGCCCCCGAGCCCCCGGTTTTCAAGGACGCTGCCCCTTGGAACCCCGCCGGGGGCGCTGCCCCCGGACCCCCGTTGCGTAGGGGGTCTTGTATCGTGGTGGCAAAATATTTGGCATCTTGTTTTTTCTATTGTGGTTTGGCAACCTGGTTTTGTGAGATGCTTTGTTGTATGAGATACTAACTTGCAGGTGATAATGTCCTCTCCATATGGCCCACATGTTTTTCTTTCCTTTTAATTATTGGTTTATTTGTGGCTAAGTGTAAAGGGCATCATGGTCTCCTTGGTTTCCCGTGAAAGGGCAAGGCATGGTGAATTTCCCTATAGCCCTTTTATTTCCATGTTTAGACTACCATGTAAGTCTCATTATAGAGACATAGGAATTTATGTATTTTTTTTTAAAATTTGTAAATTCTGGAGATGTCCGAAACAAAGAAGGAAAGAGAAGCTGGACTCCTAATCAAAGAGTTTGAAGATTACCAAAAGGTGCTTTGGAGATGCCCAAAGAGTTTGAGGAATCCCAAAGTTTTGGAAAGTCTAGAAGTCCAAGAAGTCTTTTCCGCCTGGGCCATGTGGAGGAGAGGACTAGTCTTTTATTACAGCACTTTCTATTTATGGATGAATGCTTATTTTAGAGTATTTCCATATTTGTTCCAAACATAGCAAATTCCAAAATTGGTCAAATCAAATTAATTTTTGGAAAGAGTTCTAATTAGAGTTGGTAGGCCCATGAGATGGATCTATTGGTAACACTAATTTTAGAAACTGAGCTTTCCTTAAAATAACTTGACTTGGAACCAATCATTGGTCTTATCATGAGATGAATATATACCTATATTTGATGGACCCATACACCTATAAGGAAATCCTCAACTCTAAAATATTAAGTGGGAGCGGGGCTTTTCTATACATATAAAAATCCCCATGGTTTTCCACCATAGGTCCATTGTAAGGAAAGTATTAGCCTTGCGCCATTTTGCGAATGGCCATTCCCCACGGAGGGCTTGTATTTATCTGGATACTGGATATGGATCTCCTATGGATAGTGTTGATGAGACGGGGTGGGAGCCCACTCCCCAAGGAGGAGCTACCCACAACGGTTGTCATACAATGCTAGTTGGTGGGTCACACTTAACTAAAATAATGATGTAGTATCCCTAAGGATTTGCCTCATGTATTTTAGAAACCAAAGCTAATCGGGAGTCATACATTATTTGGTATGAGATACCTAGATTGTAATGAATGAAGGGGATCATGGATAGTTAGGCTTAATCCAAATTGTGACCAACTTTGATCCGCACCAGTCTAGGAGGTATATGCACTCCCCAAGGAGGCATACCCCGCAGAATTGGGATTCCGATGTATTCTGAATTTTGTGGTTATGAGGATTCCCACATAAATTTGGTAGAATACTAAACCCTAATGTCATTTAAATTTATTAATTGAATGTATGGATATGTGCTACAGTATTACAAGCATGAATTCGAATACTTTCAATCCACTTGCGACCATCCTCAACCAGAATAAGTTGGTGGGATCCAACTATGTAGACTGGAAACGGAATCTGGATATTGTCCTGACAGCTTCAGGATACAAATATGTCCTTACCAAAAACCCCCTTGAAGAGCCTGCCCCAGATGCATCAGAAGCAGAAAAGGACCTTTACACCAAATGGGCCAAAGACGATGAGATGGCCCGATGTTACATTCTGGCATCCATGTCTAGTGTGCTGCAACATCAACATCAATCTTATAAGACTGCATATGATATGATATCGAACTTAAAGGAGATGTTTGCAGAACAAGGCAGACCTGCTAGGTAGGCAGCCATGAGGGTGCTCATTAGCACCAAGATGGCTGAAGGTACATCAGTACAGGAACACATGTTGAAAATGATGGACTCATTAAATGAGTTAGATGTACTGGGAGCTGCGATTGATGCAGAATCGCAGATTGACATAATCCTTGAGTCACTACCAGAGTCATTCAACAATTTCAAGGTCAATTATAATATGAATAAAATGAATCTGACTCTAGCTGAGCTATCTAGTCAGCTGGTAGCAACTGAAGGGATTATGAAGAAGAAACCAACTGCCTTAATGACAGAAAAGTCAGATGCCAAGTCCAAGCCGAAAGGCAAAGGGCGGAAAGGCAAAAAGAAATCAGTTCCAAAGGGTCCTAAGGTGGAGAATGGTCCAACTGGTGGCGTGACTAAAGCTAAGGGTTCAGGGACAAAAGGAAAGTGTTTCCATTGTGGTAAGACAGGACATTGGAAGAGGAATTGTCCAGAATATCTGTCTAAGAAAAAGACCCCAGGTATGATTGAGTCACTTATATCTGAAGTTAGTTTTGCAACTGGTACTTCAGAATCCTGGTGTGTGGATTCCGGGGCAACTAATCACATATGTAATACGTTGCAGGGGTTCAGGGAAACCAGGAGGCTAAGTGATGGAGAAATCATTGTCAACCTAGGATCTGACGCTAAGGCGGAGGCTGTTTTAGTAGGAGTCATTACTTTATGTTTTTCAAATAAGAAATTGGTTTTGTCAGAAACATTATATGTACCGTCTTTAAGGCGGAATTTAATTTCAATCTCTAGTTTGGTGAATAAAGGTTATTCTATTACTTTTGGTACTGAAGTTGTCATAAAGAGGAATGGTACTTTCATATGTTCTGGCAAGGTAACCAATGGACTTTATTTGTTAACTCCCACGATGTATGAGATACATGATACTGAAACAATTAGTAGATCATCATTAAAGAGAAAGTCACCTTCATCTAATCCAACAAAACTTTGGCACCTGAGGCTAGGTCATATAAACCTTAACAGGATTGAGAGGCTAGTGAAAGATGGTATCTTACCTTCATTGGTGGTAGAACCAATGCCTATCTGTGAGTCCTGTTTGGAAGGTAAAATGACTAAAAGACCCTTTTCAGCTAAGGGTAATAGGGCCAAAGATTTATTGGAATTAGTGCATACTGATGTCTGCGGACCCATTAATGTCAGGGCCAGAGGAGGATATGAGTACTTCATCACTTTCACAGATGATTACTCAAGATATGGTTACATATACCTTATGCACCGCAAGTCCGAAGCTTTTGAAAAGTTCAAAGAGTTTCGAGCGGAAGCGGAAAAGCAATTAGGTAAGAGTATCAAGACTCTTCGATCAGATCGAGGAGGGGAATATCTCTCTGCTGATTTTATGGGTTACTTATCAGAAAATGGGATTCTATCCCAGTTGTCTGCTCCTGGTATGCCTCAACAGAATGGAGTAGCAGAAAGAAGGAACCGGACTCTTTTAGATATGATTAGGTCTATGCTGAGTTTCTCAAGATTACCTATATCCTTTTGGGGATATGCTTTGGATACTGCAATGTACCTACTAAACCTCGTACCATCTAAGTCTATACCTAAGACTCCCCGGGAATTGTGGTCTGGGCGAAAGCCTAGTCTACAACATTTACACATTTGGGGTTGTCCAGCACACGTGCTCAAGGTTAAGACGGATAAGTTGGAAGCGAAGTCGGAAGTATGCACATTTGTAGGATATCCTAAAGGAACTAAAGGTTGGTTATTCTATAATCCCAGAGAGCAGAAAGTGCTGGTCAGCACCAATGCGGTTTTTCTGGAGGAAGATTATATGATGGACCAGAAATTTTTAGAAAAGGTGATCTTGGAAGAGATTCAGGAGCAATCAATTCCAAATCCAAGTATGACCGGACTTGAGGAAGAACCGCCCTTACCAGACCTAGTAGTTACACCAGTACCTCGTCGTAGTGGGAGGATTGTCAGACCCCCTGACAGGTTCTCATTCTTGGGAGAGTCTTATGAAGCAATCCCAGAAGAGCCAGAACAAGATCCCTCTAACTATGATGAAGCAATAAATGACTTAGACTCGGGACGCTGGCAAGATGCTATGAAAGCTGAGATGGAGTCTATGTACTCAAATCAGGTCTGGACACTTGTGGACTTGCCTGCCAATATTAAACCTATTGGGTGCAAGTGGGTCTACAAGAGAAAAAGAGGACCAGATGGAAGAGTGGAGACCTATAAGGCTAGGCTTGTTGCGAAAGGATATACTCAGAAAGAGGGGATCGATTATGATGAAACCTTCTCGCCAGTAGCCATGCTCAAATCCATCCGGATACTCTTATCCATTGCGGCTCATCTTGATTACGAGATTTGGCAAATGGATGTCAAGACGGCTTTTCTCAACGGCCATCTTGAGGAAGACATCTATATGGTGCAGCCAGACGGTTTTGTAGCTAAAAACCAGGAGCAAAAAGTTTGCAAACTGCAGAAGTCTATTTATGGACTGAAGCAGGCATCCCGAAGCTGGAATATCCGTTTTGACCAGGCAATCAAGTCATTTGGTTTATGTCAAAATCCGGATGAGTCATGTGTGTACATGAAAAGTGAAGGTGACAGGGTAGTTTTTCTGGTTTTATATGTCGATGACATCCTTCTCCTGGGGAAAGACATAGGAATGTTGTCAACGGTAAAAGTTTGGTTAGCCAAGACTTTTGATATGAAGGACTTGGGAGAAGCTAGTTACATCCTAGGGATCAAACTCTATCGAGACCGGAAAAATAGGATGATTGGCTTGTCTCAAGCTGCATACATAGATAAGGTGCTAGTACGGTTTGCAATGCAAGACTCCAAGAAGGGTATCACACCTTTCAGGCATGGAGTGCACCTTTCCAGGGATCAGTGTCCTAAGACACCCGAGGAAAAGGAGCAGATGAGGTCGATACCATACGCTTCGGCTGTTGGTAGCCTCATGTATGCTATGTTATGTACTAGACCAGATATCTGTTATGTAGTGGGCCTAGTCAGCAGATATCAATCTAATCCAGGACCTGAACATTGGACTGCTGTAAAATGTATTCTCAAATACTTGAGAAGGACTAGAGATTACATGTTGATTTATAGCAGTGATGAGTTGATTCCAGTCGGATACACAGATTCTGACTTTATGTCAGATAAGGATTCTAGGAAATCCACCTCTGGTTATGTATTTATGCTTGGAGGCGGAGCTATCAGCTGGAGGAGTATAAAACAAGAATGTACCGCTGATTCAACCTCGGAAGCTGAATATGTAGCAGCTTGTGAAGCAGCTAAGGAAGCAGTATGGCTTAAAAGATTCCTTTTGGAACTTGGGGTGGTACCTTTGGCACGACAGCCACTCACAGTTTACTGTGACAGCAGCGGGGCAGTCGCTCAGTCAAAGGAACCCAGAAGCCATAAAAGCCAAAAGCATGTACAGAGGAAGTATCACTTAGTCAGAGAGATTGTGCAGAGAGGTGATATTGCTATTACCAAGATAGCCTCTGCAGACAATTTGGCAGATCCCTTTACTAAGCCTTTGACTACCAAAGTCTTTGAGCAACACGTAGAAGGGATGGGCATGAGATCCAACCCTGACTGGCATTGAGCCCAAGTGGGAGATTGTTAGTTTTTGTGGACTCAATCCATCAGTTGATGTAATAAATTGATTAATTTCTTTATTTATCAATAAAATCATGCTTTACTTTCATGAGATGAATGTTATTTTACTACTTTATGCACATGACCAATACGTATGACATAATGGTTCATGAGTTGAACCGGGTCCCATTAGTATATTAGATGTGATATATGTGCATGGATGAGATCCACACGCGGGAGATATATGTCACAAATCTTATACTTAAATAGCTTCACAACCAGTAATGAGACTGGGCATCTCATTTGATAAGGTTGCAGCACTTTGATCACTATGAGATAGTGTGATTTGTCTCGATCATCAGAATGTAAGATTCTGGATCAATAGTGCCGGTACATTGGATGTATTGAAGGACCATGAGATGCACCTTATGGTATTCCGTCTCAATAATAAGGTATGCTTTCATAATTCCCTAGCAATAGGCCCTCAATCCTGAGACATTGACGAACTCAAGTTTCTATCTATTCATTTGCTTTGAGTCACCAATGAGTGAGGCCGACTATAGGTTAACACCTCGGTGTCTTGGGTATATGGTAGTAGAACTGTGGGAACGTTGAATGATCAAGATGGAATCTATCTCTATTATCCCCTTGTGCCAATTAATGGATTTGTCATTAGTAAGTGTGCACCCATCTCAATTAAGAGTTAATTGGATGGTACTGATGATTACTGTGATTAATTGGGGCTCAAGGATAATAAGATGTGGAACTTAGATTGGAAGAGACGGATTTATTCCAATTGATCCACGGATATTGATAAAGGGGCCTACTTGTGGTAATTGGGAAGTTTAGGGTCTTCATTGTAATTTATTCCTAAGACTGGAGTGCAATTGCATTTATATAGTGGTGTTATTTGCAATTAACTGTGGGCCCGGATTGCACATGAGATGTGGGGTCGCGGTGTTCCAGTTGGAGCCAGCTTTCTAAGGAATCCCTAGTGGTCCCCACGCTAGCCCAAGATATTGGAAAACACTAATCCGACTTGGACTCTAGAAATAAGAGTTTAGAAAGGAGAAAGTTGCTAATTGCTTTGGAAGTAAGACTTCTATTTCAATTAGACAAGGGAGAGATTTGGAAGTCTATAAAATATCCTTGGACGTCCAAAAGAGTTCCTCTCACGCCCAAAAACCCTTTCGTGCAAGAGTTGCGCGAGTTACTCTCCTCTCCTTTCTTCTAGTTCCTTGGAGTCTCGAGTTGGGATTTTCTCCTGAAGATTCCACCGTTCTTCTTGAGAAAAGAAATCCAATTCGGGGGTCATAGCGTGGAAGGCTAAGAGGTCTTGAAGAAGTCCATTAGAGCACTGCGGGTCTCCAAAGGTATGATCTACTTCTTGCATGTCGTAGGTTATTTTGGATGCTTAGTGCTGGTAGAATTTTACTGTACATGGTCACGAGATTGAGGGTAACGCATCCTGGATTGGGTTTTGGTCTTATGGATAGTTGATCCCTGTGTCAAGTGGATCAAAAGTTTTGAAAATCTATCCACGAGACCCACCTACTTCCAACAGCCATCTTCTGGCTTTTCCTACAAGGACATTATTTCTAAAAGGTGCATTCATAGCTGGCACATGTGACTTGATTACCTTTGTTGCATTATTAAATGCATTAGGTAATCTATTTACAATTTCTTATAAATGTACAATTCTATTTATTTCATTTTTGCATTGTTAAGTACGTGAGTCCTTATGAGACAAAGTAGAAGTATTCCACGTTACTTCATGTCGTTTTTTAGGAATCAGTTGTTTTACAGGAACAATACATTCTTCATGAATTGTCTTTTCACCCCCTAATGGCAAGAATTTTGTCTCTTGAATTGACAATCAGCAAAATAAATAATAAAAACATCTCCTATCATCGGTTCTAAAAATTGAATAATCGAAGGAGAGTCATAATGTACATAGATTCCTAATTTACGTTGTGGTCCCATCTTAGTACACTGAGGGGTCGTATAGTGACTATAACTACATGGCCAAACTTGGACAAGCGGGAGATATTAGGTTGATATCCTAATATAAGTTGTGTAGAGGAGTCTTGATTGTAGGCTGTAGGTTATAGTCTAATGAGCATTGGTGCATGTAACATAGCATATCCCCAAGCACTAACTAGTAATTTAGATTTCATTATTATAGTCCTAGAAATAAGTTGAATGTGCTTAATCATGGATTCAGCTAAGCCATTTTGGGTATGGGCATAAGGGACAAGATGTTCGACTACATTGTTGAAAGAAGAACAATAGTCATGGAAAGCCTATGATGTAAACTTGCTCGCGTTATCAAGTCGTATAGACTTAATAGGATAATCAAGGAAGTGGGCCATAAGTTTAATGATTTGGGTCATTATGTGGGCAAAGGCTATATTTCCAATTTAAAGTATGCAAACATCTGACCAATGGGTGAAAGCATCACTTAAAACCATAAAATACTTAAAGGGTCCACTATGTGGATTTATGGGCCCACAGATGTCTCCTTGTATCCTTTGCAGAAAGGATGAGGATTCTGATGTAAGAACAAAGGAAGGTCGAGTGATTAGTTTTCTTTGGCAAAATGGGATATATAGATACCCATTAGGTATGCTTAATCTATGATTTTCTAAGGAGTGCCTAACAAAGTTAACAACGATTTTCTTTAACATCATATCCTCAGGGTGTCCTAACCTATCATGCCAAAGAAATAAAGTCTAAGGGTTGCTAAGCTTTGGGCTTAACGGTATCGTTTTGCTCATAATTAAAAGTGATTCGATGATAGATGTTGTCGTATAATATAACCATGGAGAGAGTGCACTTAAAGCTTTTAGTATTTGCTTCTGGCTTCCAATACTAGTAACGATAAGTAATATTTCTTTGTTCCCTTGATTAACAGTCATAATATGATATCCTCTTTTTCTGATGTCTTTGAAATTAAGTAAGTTTCTTCGAGAACTACTGGAGAATAATGCATCTTTAATAAATAAATAGATAACATTAGATAACATCATGTGGGCTTTTTTGGAGCCTTCAATTATTTGCACGAGTTCAACTACAGTGGATGCCTTGTGGATTGATTACAAATTTTGAGATAAACTTCTAGTTTTTCAAAATTATAATGTCCAAACCAGAACTAATCCAAATTTGCTATAATTAATCTCGGTTTACTCCAATTAATGCATAATTTTAGAGTAATTTAACTCAAGTCCTTGAGGTTGAGTCATGGATAGGTAGTTAGGTTGAGTTTGAACCTTAGTTAGATAGTTAAGGGCCTTCTCATAAAATTTGAGTTGCATGATCTTGCATCATCTTGGCTCCATATTAATTGCATCATGTGTATTTTACCTTGTGGGTCATCCTTCATGATTGGCCTAAGTCGATATGGATCCATTTTGGCTTAACCAAAGTCCATTTTACTCTATATGTAAATTCCTCAAGAGAACTAGGCTTGTCTGTACTTCCCAGCAAATCTTGATTTAAAACTCCCACTTTAACAGATTTGCCTCTTCGCTATCTTCAAGAACTGTTGGAGCTTCCCCTTCTTTCTCCTTCTCCTTCCTTAGTAGCTGGAAATTTGAACTTAAAGCTGTGCATGTGAGACCCAATGCTCCCATCGTCTCCTTCCTTGCTTCCTTTGAGAAAATCTGAAGCTTATGGCTAAGCCATAAGTACACTATGGCTAGCTTTCCAAAGACCCAAAACTTGACTTTTCATCTATGGCTAACCTCACGGTTAAGTCCTGAGATTCGCTTTGGCTATGCTGTAGCCAAGCAATGGCCCAGTCGAGGCTAAATCATGTCTAAGCTGTAACTATGGGAGAATTTAGTGAATCATGGCTAAGTCGTGACCTATCCACGGCTAAGCTGTAGGAACATAGGAAACTTAGGTAAATTCAGGAACATTCAAGACCATGTTCGGCCTTAGAAATGGTACCTTTGCTCAACTAAATTAGCCCAACGGTAATTAAATATTAAGAAGGAAGAGTGTGGAGCTGTCACTCATTCTTTCCTGATTATCCGGATGGTTTCCATCGCCATGCCATGGGTGCTGGCATATGAAGAGGTGTCTATTGTATACACAATGTAACACCAAGATTTTATATAATACATCAACATCGGACATTTTATGAATACATCGTATTGAATGACTAACGAAACGCAGATTATCTTAACTAAGGTTGGCTAGTAAGCATCCTTGTTAACCACTCAATCCAATTTCATTCATATTCTTCCTCGTGAACCTTGAGGCAAGATCGGGGACGGAGCTTCTACTAAGCATGAGCCCATGAGCCAAGATAGGGGTAACAAAGGTTGAGAGATTCGACCTATATTAGCTCAATTAATTATGCATTATTTGAATAGCAGTTACTTCATTTAATTCTGATTTTTATAACTAAATACGATATCAAGACTGGTATATATTTTTGTATAAGAATGAATCGATCACTATGTATGATAAGTGTGAAAGTATGAATTCTTATCGATCTTTATACGTTGAGTTGGCACCACTTAGCTTGTACCTATAGGAGGTTTGACGGGACCGAATGAGGGTATTTAATACATTACCTACTGTAGTAGTTGTATGAAGAGTTGGTCAGCGCTCTTAGGGTAGTTAGATGGTCTTGGCCCGACCACTAGTGATTTCCCACTGTATGATATACTCTTGTTATAGAGAGAAGTTAGCCATGTGGATTCCAACTAGTATGTTATTGTGTTTCCATTTATGATTCATAGCTCATGCTTATTTACATGCACAACATACCTAACTTCCGTTATTGCTCTTTTTTAATTAATATATTTCTGAGTCAATTGACACATCATGATAGTCGAATGTACTCCTATATTGCCTAAGCTTTATGTTAACAGTTCCACCCGTGGTGTTATAGGTATGGGATCTAATGCCGGTACAACAGTTGACGCACCCTTGGAGGGAATCCTAACAGTACCTCGGGGTGTCACAATGTTCCTTTTGGATTGCATAGAGAGTAGATCATGTCATCATCATCATCCTATTTTGGAGCCGTAGATTGATGGACATATTATTTTGGGCTTTGTACCTATTTATCTATCATTTGTATGTTGTGTGCATGTGGATGGTTTAACTAACAAACTTGGATGACATTAACAAATGAATGTGGTTTTATTAGTGTCTATTATATATATAGGTCAATTCTCTTGGTTTCCACTTAATTGTGCAAAATGATTGTTACGTGTTTACGAATCTTCCTCACACGTACCTGTGAAATCACCCTTATGGTAGTTCATACTTGTCTTGACATGACACTAATTGCTATGAGTTACATATGCCGTGCTTTGGGATCCACCCTAATCCCCAATTTTCGGGTTCGGGGCATGATAAAAATGGTGTGTGCTGTGGCACTATTTACAAGACAGTGAATAACCTCAGTTTTTATCGCATTCGAAATGTGATGTGAAATGCAATGAATTCGAGTCCAATATTCACACACTTTGAGCGTTAAGAAGAATGGGAAATAACTATGATTTATCATTATTTTTCCTTTTGTTTACATGCGTTTAAATGCTTTGACCACGGGGCTGCAGGTTGTTTACAAGTTTTAAAACATTTACAACCCCTTCCTCTAGTCTCAGATGTGATCTAAATTTGGAATTTGCAAGAAAGTACATGAAAACGCGAAGAAAATGCAAAAAATGAAAATGCAGAGGGGAGTGACCATGGCCCACAGTCACTGGGGCCCTACTAGTGATTGTGGCTCATAGACACTAGCAAACAGTAGCCGAAAAGCCACTGTTTGCATCTGTTGTCCCTTTGTTTTGCTTTTGTAACACTTCCAGGGTACTGAAACTCATTCTTTTCGATCTTTGGAGCGTTGAGTGGCCACAAGAGGGCTGAATTTGACGATGGAATCAATCAAAACCTTTGTTGATCATCACTTTTGGTTATGGACCGTTTTTGTTCAAATTTGAAAAAGGTGATGTATGAAGCCAAAGTTGTGTTATTCTAAACCTATGATTTTCAAAGGTCAGAATGAAGCTTAGAAAGGCCTTTTCACAACCTCCGGGATGACTCCAAAACCTTCCAAGTGAGAAGAACAAAGGAATTGACTTCATTCCTTGCATGCTTGATAGCATTTGAGCATCATTTTCTCTAAGCAATACACATGTTTTTCCTCCTTCTTTGAACCATGTCTCACTGTAAGTAAGTGAGAAGGAGAGGAAAAAGTGTGTTGGAGTATTAGGAATGACTCGTGAATTACTTGATCTTGTTGTGAAGTTGCTTCAAACCTTAAACTGGTCTCTGGAATTTTTGAATTGTTTTCCTCATGTGTGCTTTCTATGTCCTCTATCATGTCCTCTCCTAAGAGTTTAAATCTCCTTTTTATAGACTTTAGAGGCAGCTTTTTGGAGTTATAGGGAGTTAAAACCACAGGAACTACTCTATAGGTGTTAGTGACTGCAGTTGTAGTCATTCCCAAGTCCTATTTTTGGACATTTGCATATGTGGTCCATTTTTACTTATTTGGGGCCCTAACAATATCTGATCTTCATGGAACTTGAAATAATTTTGACAATATTTTGAGTGTGTTAGAGAAATTTCCCCTCTTTTTGACGTTCTAAAGTTGGTTAACTCCTCCATTAACTTTTTATGAAAATGGGCTTTTCTTTCAGCTGTTTGAGGCCCAAATGACCTTAGTTCAGTTTAAGAATTGGAGGGACTGATGTCAGGGGTATCTTGGACTGTCCATCCAAATTTCATACAGTTTGGTTTTGTGGAAGTAGGATCTCGAATAGTGACCTACTTGTTGTATGTTATAAGTCACTATTCACCTCACACTGTAGGTACTTAGCTTGTTTTCTACCCGAATGATGTTCAATTAACTTGAAACTTTGGGAAATTTATTTTGAACATCTTTTGAATCTCTATTCTAATTTTCATCAGCTTTGGTTGATTGGAAGTAGGATTTTGGCTGGGGGTCACTTACTTTAAAGCTAACTTACAGTGAAAGTAGGACCAAATGAAGTCCTCTTGACTTGAAAATTTGTAGAATCTCCCTTGAGCATGGCTAAAGCTTTGTGCCCAAATTTCATCAATTTTTGGATGTCGGAAAGTAGGTGGGGTAATTTGCCCAAAGTTGACATGTTTGTAGACTTTTGGTCAAATGATGTCGTTTGACTTGAAATTTTATAGAGCCTCCCTTAAGCATAATTTGAGCTTCCTCCAGCAGTTTCAGCTAATTTGATCTTCGTGAGGTGTCACTTTTTACAGTGACCCCCACAAAACTTAGTAGATGACCATCTGACCTGAATTTGGTTCCAAATGATGTCCAAATGCTCTTAAACTTTGAAGGATAGTCTTTGAATGTACTTGAAGGCATTCTCTTGGGTTTGAGCTTGTTCTAACATGTAGAAGTGTAATTTCCACAGTAACCCCTAAAGAGCTGGCAAATAGTTATTGAAGCTTGGTTTGAGCTGAGATGAAGTCTAAATGCTTTGAAACTTTGAAACATCAATCCTAAGCATGTTTTGGAGTTACTATGAGATTTTTCAGCCACTTTTGTAATCGAAAACCTTGAATGTATTCAGTGATCCCTAGTTTTTGAGTCAATGAACCCTGAATTTGGTATTTAGTGAGTTGAGTAACTAAATAAAGTCCAATAACTCTGAATTTTTGAAATGATGCATTCTGAGCTCATCTAAAGTCTTCTGAGTGGATTGCATAAGCTCTGAATATTTGGATGCAGTACTTGACTTGTCATTCCATAATTCCAAGATTTATGTACCCATGGTTTGGAATTTGCTTGTAATGTCTTTATTGCAACATTTGTGATGTTTTTTTTATGGGTTAACAAGTGCCCCCTCGAGGTGCAATGATTAAAATATGATAATCATTGTGCCCCGAAATAGCTAATCTGTAGAAATGATGAATGGCTTTGATGAAAAAGGTTTTGTAGGTTGTTGACCTTGACTTAAAATTTTAAAAATTGTGATAAAAACCATGAAGGGTTTGATGATGGAATTTTGGTAAAAACATAAGAATTCTAATTTTCTCTATCCTATTTTTCACTGATATCATAAATAACATCTCTGTAGGGACTATGAGGAACACCCACAAAGGAAATCCCTGAGGCATTTAGAAAATTCAGAAGTTTATGGATTTTGGTTTGGACTTTGGAAGTTGATTTAATTTTCTCATGACCTATTCATCATAAATATCCAAAGTGACATCTCCGTAAAGATTGTGGGGAACACCCACAAAAGAAATCCTTGAGGTTTTAATAAAATCAAAGTTTGAATTTAAAATGGATTTGGGGTGGAATTTTCATGGATTTTTTGTTTATCTTCATAAATCAAAGTTTAGGTTTTAACTTGGCTTGACATGAGTCAAAATAAGGTAGAATTTTGAAAGAGATTGGTTTTTGTGAATTTTAATCCAAAGCAATTAGGAAATACAAATTTGGCTGAGAACTTAAAATTTGGATAGAGTTGGCTTTCAAGAAAATACACATTTTTGTTTTGAACAGAATACACAAAGTGGGTTCATCATGCTATGTCTTGAGTAAAACATTCGAAGTGGATCCGCCATGTGTTGTAGGAATTTGGATGTTCACATTTTGAAGAGTGGGCCACTAGTAATGGGTCTCACTGTTAAAACATTTTGAATATGTGGGAATGAGAATAGAGGCATCAGTGACCTTAGTGGATTTGATCAAGTTGTGGACCCCACCACTTTACCAAAGTTGTGTATGTGGGAAAGAGGGAAGGCCGTGAGCTTTGAGTACAATGGAGAGAGTTTGATTTAAATAGTGGACCCCACCACTTTACTCAAGCAATTTCCATGGGAGGAGAGGGTGTGGCATTAGTGACTTACGCCAAGAAGCTATGGACTCCTCGGTTCAATCATTTTAAGTCTATCGGAAATTGGACTAGTAAACCATGGACCCCACTACTTGATATAGCAATGTTAGTGAGAAAATTAAAAGCAGTGACCGTAAGTGAGAGAGGAGCAGTAGTGTTTGGAGCTTTGGTCAAGTGGTGACCGTACACTATGGGAAGGAAGCAATGGTAGCTGTAGTCTTAAATGAAGCTGAGGAAGTGGGCCATTAATCAGTTGAGATCATCACGTGACATAGGGTGGGCTACTGGGCCGTGGGCCTCATTGTTTGGTCATGCAGGGAATGTGAAAGAAAGGGGACGGGTTAAGATGGTGGACCATTAGATAGTGGCCCCACATCCATTCAGTAGTGTCTATGAAGTGCCATATGAGATGGAGTGGACTGCCGTCGTGGAATGGATCACCAAGCTGTGGACTCCATCAATGATTCCATGTAGTGACCGTGGCCTTGAAAGAGTCTCATGCCCAATCGTGAGCACCCCTCTTGTTGTTTGAATTGATTCAAAGAGAGAACCAATCTCCCAGAATTTCAACGTACCCTTTTCTTTTCGGTTTTTTTTTTCTTCCAACGTGCAAACTTTCTTCTTTCAACTTGTAAATTTCATTACTGCAAACAGCTGCCATGGCCGGTAAGTCTCTGAACTTCATCCCTTCCTTGCATTTTTCCTATGACCGAATGTGGGTTCTGCTCGTTTGATTCTTTTTTCTTTTTTCTGTGTCTGCGTTTTCATGTGTTGACTAGTGCCTCCCATCTGCTCCACGAGTTTGCACTAAAACAAACAAAATTTGGAATGGCTACCCAGGATTTTAAGGGGTTTTTTTTGTTTATGTGTGTGATGAATTGGGGTTGGGGATTGGAATTTCTTGTTTCAATTTCTGCCTCTTTCCATTGGTGCACAGATGCTATTTAAGTTTCCTTTATGATGATTGGCATGGATTGGAAAGCGTCTCAACTAATCCATGCCCATGGCCTCACTGTCTGTGGCATTCCTACGGTCATAGCCGTTACTGTCAGTGGAAGGTTTACGGTCACTACATGTCACGCCCCCAAAACTGGGCCGGATCCAAACCCGGTTCCAGGGGTGTGAGAATTGGGGCTAATTAAAATTTTTCTAATATATACAATACGAGCCCCAATTCCGGGTGGATCGAAGTCCTTCGTGAGGCTATGCTTGGTGATCAAGCAACCATAATCACACGCGGAACTAAAATCCATACTCATCGCAGATGGATATCACATAACATCCATGTAACAAATCTCATTAATAATAAAATCAGGGTCAAGTGCTTCGAAGCATAACAATTAAAGTTGTAATTTCAAAACAAATAATTTTAATTAAATAAACTAATGGCCCAAAAATAGCCTTATGACATAACCTAAAGTTTTTCGAACTCTGCACCGCACTAGGACACATCAGATGATGTCATCGGTGCTCCACTCAACAACTCCGCCATCCGGCGGAATTTCCTGCGTAGCCTGACCCTCCGGTTCGGCACTGGTAACGGAACCTAGACACCAAAAGTAGTGGGTCAGATTGACATAATCTGGCAAGAGGGTAAGCTGCAACAATGGATTAATCAACTGAATTAAATGAAATAATCATTATGAACCAAAATAAATCAGATGCAAACCCCAATGGCATGAATGCACAGAAACGGGTATTCCCGCAGATAAATATACAGAAACGGGTAAATCTCGCATACAGATAACAGAAACGGGTAATCCCGCAGATAATAACAGAAACGGGTAATCCCGCAGATAATAACAGAAACGGGTAATCCCGCAAATAATAACAAAAACGGGTAATCCCGCAGATAATAACAGAAACGGGTAATCCCGCAAATAATAACAGAAAGCACAGCTGCATACTATTATCCACAGTACACGCTGACCCGATGGCGTACGTCCACCTCCGAATTGCAGTCGGCCAGATATATATATACAAATATACATACTTACAAATACATACGTATACAGATGCAAAATGAACTATGATATGAAACCCTCAATCCCAACATTCAATCCAATACCATTTTGAGTACTTAAATTTAAAAGTGTATTATGAACGTGTGTCAATTCAAATTATTGAGGGTAAGCACTAATCCACCAACGGTCAAGTTAGATAAATATGCACATGAGAACTAACTCTCTATCACAATGGAAATATGAGTCCACGATGCCGATATACTACTTTTGGTGCCTATCATGTAGTGCATCCCGAACCTCACATTCCCATTCTACATTTAGTCTAATTCTCATGTGAACATTCAACTAACATACCTAAAAGACATAATTCATCTAATCCAATTATATATAATTAGTGTGTTTTACAAATTAGGTAAAAGATGTTCAATTTCTGAATCCAAAGTTGAATCAAGTTACGTTCAAAAGGGGAAAGAAAATAATTAATTCCTTAATATCATTGTTGTGTACAAATTCCCATTATCATTTTATGCAAAACAGAAGGTACAAATTTCGGATCCCAATTTGAAATCTAACTCCATTAAGATTCTAATTTAAAATTATAAATACATTCTATTTACGGTTTAATCGCTACTAAATACATTTTTATTTTATTTCAATCAACCTAAATGAACACTAATCAAAATTTCATAATTCTCAATTAAGTTTATAAATAATCCAAAAATACATTTCTAATAACATCAAATTAAAATTAATTTAATAAATCCTAATCTCCATTAAAACACTAAACCATTAATCAAAACTTAACCCTTTAATCCTTTATAAGAATATCCTAACTAATTATTTATTTAGTAATATTATGTACAAATATATATATTTAATAATATATATACATTTTTTTTAAAGAATGGACTGACGGGCCCAGACCCGACCCGGGCCCAGGCCAGCCACGCCGGGCCCAGCCAGCCAGGCCGGGCCCAGCCTGCCTGGGCAGCGCTGCTGCCCAGCAGCAGATGCTGCCAGGCGGCAGCTGCTGCCTGGGCGGCAGCTGCTGCCTGGGCGGCAACTGCTGCCTGTGCAGCGCTGCTGCCCAGCAGCAGGTGCTGCCAGGCGGCAGCTGCTGCCTGGGCAGCGTTGCCGCCTGGCCTGCGGCGGCTCAGAAATTTTTTTTTATTTTTATTTTAAACAAAACTCGACATAAATCACCTTTATAATTTTTTTGAGAAAATCAAATTACATTACTACCCTCTAAAAGCCATTAAACCAACAAGAAGAAATCATGCTCAAAGTATGTAAATCAACAAGCAACTAAAACATATTACAAACACCAAAAACCATTGTTCCAACTATCCACTTGCCTGGATCTCGAAGCCAAAAGAAAATCTGAAGAGTAGAAGATCCAACCTTGGTTTCCCCCTGGAGAACTTTTAGGGCTTGGTTGCATAAGAGAAGAAGAAGATGGAAGAATGGGGAAAAAACCCTAAGAGTAAAGTTTATATAAAAGAGGGGGTTTTTCTAAATTACAAAGAAGGGCCTCCTGCTTTCTAGTGGGTTTTAAGAAATTTCAAAAAGAGTCCTCTGGCCCAAAAAGGGTTCATTAACTCAGGCCCCACTTGTGTTAAACCGATCTATTTGACCCTCTTAACCCAACTCAAACCCAACAAACCGGTATGACCCAATATAAAAATTTGGGACTTGACATCTCATCCCCCTTAAAGGACATTTGGTCCTCCAAATGACTAACGTACCTCAGGAAAAAGGTACGGATATTGACATTGCACTTGCAACGGCTTATATTGCAACACGTGCGAACGGTCTACTATATACTTCCTCAACATAACAACGTGGAAGGTGTTATGAACACCCGACAGCTCTGGTGGCAATGCTAACCGATAAGCCACATCATTAACCTTACTGATAATCTAGAATGGTCCCACATATCTTCCGGAGAGTTTTCCTTTTTGCCCAAACCGTAAAGTACCACGTGTAGGTAATACCTTCAAAAATACATGGTCACCAATCTCAAACTTTAACTCTCCCTCTTTTATCGGCATAACTCTTTTGGGGACTGCGGGTAACCTTAAACTTTTCCTGAATTTGTCTTATCTTGTCACTGGACTTTCCAACCACAGACGGTCCATGAAAACTGCGAGCCCCAAAATTCGACCAACATATAGGGGTTCGACATCTCCTTCCGTACAAAGCTTCAAAAGGTGCCATGCCAATGCTAGAGTGGTAACTGTTGTTGTATGCAAATTCACATAGAGCCAAACTTTCATCCCAACTAGTCTTGAAATCCAAGACACATGCCGTTAGCATATCCTCCAGTGTTTGGTTTGTCTGCTATGTTTGTCCGTCTGTTTGGGGATGATAGGCTGTACTTAAGCTCAGTTTGGTTCCTAAGGCTTCCTGCAGTGATACCTAAAACCTAGATACGAACTTACTATCCTAGTCAGAGACAATAGAAACTAGTGCTCCATGCAATCTCACCACTTCCTTAATATAAAACTCTGTAATTTTCTCCATTCCTTGACCAGTCTTGAATGGTACACAGTGGGCCGACTTAGTCAAACGGTCCACTATCACCCAAATAGCATCAAATCCCTTTCTAGTATGAGGCAATCCAGACACGAAGTCCATAGTAACGTGCTCCCACTTCCACTGAGGAATCTCCAACTGATGCAAAGGACCCGGGGGTCTCCTATAATTTGCTTTAATCTGCTGGCAGACTAAACATTTTCCAACAAATTCTGCAATATCCTTTTTCATATTCTTCCACCAATAGTGATCCTTCAGATCGTGATACATCTTGGTACTGCCTGGATGAATAGTATACCGAGTATATTGTGCCTTGACCATGATTTCATCCTTCAATTCTGGAAAATCGGGCACACAAATTTTGCCTTTATAATGTATAATATTATCTTCCAACTTAAAATTGGGCCTCTCCTCCGTGTGATCTTTAATTCTTGTTATCTCGGGGTCTAATAATTGGTATTCTCTAATCCTTGGAATTAATTCGGTTTCTCACGGAAATATACTAGCTAACCCTGCCTGTTCATTAACAGGTCGAAAATACACATCCATATCTTCTAATCATCGAATCCAGAAGCATTCTGCAATTAATCCTCCTGTGAACGCTGCTTTTCTACTTAGAACATCTGCCACTACATTAGCTTTTCCTGGATGGTACTTCAACCCGAAATCGGAATTCCTAATATACTCCATCCATCTCCTTTGTCTCATATTCAAATCACTCCGTGTGAAGAGATATTAGAGGCTTTTATGGTCTGAATGCACTTCAAAAGTGGCTCCGTAAGGATAATGTCTCCATATCTTCAAAGCAAAGACCACTGCTGCTAGCTCCAAGTTATGAGTTGCATACTTTCGTTTATGTTCCTTCAACTGTCGAGACCCATACGCTGCTACCTTCCAATGTTGCATGAGAACACAACCAAGTCCAACTCCAGATGCATCAATGTAAATCACAAAACCATCATCACCAGCAGGTAAGGTCAAAATAAGGGCTGTGGTCAACCTTCTTTTCAACTCCTGAAAACTTTGTTCACAATCCTCATTCCACACAAAAAGAACTCCCTTACGAGTCAATCTCGATAATGAGGCTACTATTGAGGAAAAATCCTTCCACGAATCTACGATAATAACCTGCGAGGCCTAGGAAACTTCGGATCTCCGACACTGTTTTTGGTCTATCCCACTTTACAACTGCTTCAATCTTCGCTGGGTCCACTGCTAAACCTTCCTTAGAGATGATGTGACCAAGAAATCCTACCTGTTCCAACTAAAATTCACATTTACTTGACTTAGCATACAATTGGTGTTCCCTCAATAATTGTAATGACGTACGAAGATGTTAAGCATGCTCTTCCCGACTCTTTGAATATACAAGTACATCATCAATGAATACCACCACAAACTTATCCAAGTACTGTGCAAAAACCCTATTCATCGTAGCCATAAAAGCTGCTGGAGCGTTCGTCAACCCAAACGACATCACCAAAAATTCCTAGTGACCATATTTAGTTCTGAATACAGTTTTTGGAATATCTTGATCTCGTACCCTCAACTAATGATATCCTGACCTCAGATCAATCTTAGAAAAATATTGAGCACCTTGCAATTGATCAAACAATTCATCGATTTGTGGTAAAGGATACTTATTCTTGATGGTCACTTGATTTAGTTATCTATAATTAATGCACATTCTCATAGAACCATCCTTTTTCTTCACAAATAACACTAGAGCTCCCCAAGGAGAGAAACTCGGTCTAAAAAAACCCTTGTTTAACAACTCCTGCAATTCCTCTTTGAGTTCTCTCAACTCCACTTGGGCCATTCTATAAGGGGCTTTTGAGATCGGGGCTGTGCCTGGAACAAGCTCAATTGAAAAATCAATTTCACGGACCAGCTGTAATTCAGGAATATCATCGGGAAAAACATCCAGAAACCGAGATACCACTGGTATCTCCTCCACCACTTTAGTCCGTTTATCCTCCGTGATAAACGCTATATACCCCTCATAACTTTTCCTCAACAACTTTATAGCCTTAATAATTGAAATCATACAAATAACAACCTTCTTCTTTGATCTCACAATTGCACCATGTGTCATAATCAACTATAACTTAACTGTCTTCTGTCTCCAACACTTAGTTGTAGGGTGAGTATTGCTACAAATACCACAGGACTCCCTCTTTTGCTTATTAAATTGGTATTGTGAAACCGAAGACGGAGTAACTTTCTGCTTGACTTGGCTTGTAGGGGTCATGCGTCCAATCACCTCCTTGGCCCAATATGCCTTACCTGAAAAATGCCTGGTAAGTATTTAGAACTTGTGACTTGGTATGAAGCAGTATATCTGGTCGAAGGCCATCGAGAAATCGTCGAATCCTCTTGCTTTCTAGAGTGATGAAGGTTGGTGCGAAACGAGTGAGATGAATAAACTGCAGCTCATACTCCCGAACAGACGGATTCCCTTGCTTCAATCCATCAAACTCTATTCGCTTCTAAATGCCAACATGCTCCGGTACGTACTTCTTGGGAAACAGATTACGAAAAGTAGTCTAGGCCACCTTTTTGGTAATCCCCTATATATTAGCGACTAAACGACCAAAAATGCGAAAGTAACGGGCTCCTATAACATCTAAACATTTGCTAAAGTACAGATACAATTATGAATGCCAAAAAAAAACCCCCAACGTTCCCACTTCACGTTTTTAATCCTCACATCGGACCTACGTTCTAGCATCTTTTAGAACTTCTAGAACTTGACCGGCTTTGATACCATCTGTCACGCCCCCAAAACTGGGCCGGATCCAAACCCGGTTCCAGGGGTGTGAGAAGGGCTAATTAAAATTTTTCTAACATATACAATACGAGCCCCAATTCTGGGTGGATCGAAGTCCTTCGTGAGGCTATGCTTGGTGATCAAGCAACCATAATCACACGCGGAACTAAAATCCATACTCATCGCAGACGGATATCACATAACATCCATGTAACAAATCTCATTAATAATAAAATCAGGGTCAAGTGCTTCGAAGCATAACAATTAAAGTTGTAATTTCAAAACAAATAATTTTAATTAAATAAACTAATGGCCCAAAAATAGCCTTATGACATAACCTAAAGTTTTTCGAACTCTGCACCGCACTAGGACACATCAGATGATGTCATCGGTGCTCCACTCAACAACTCCGCCATCCGGCGGAAGTTCCTGCGTAGCCTGACCCTCCGGTTCGGCACCGGTAACGGAACCTAGACACCAAAAGTAGTGGGTCAGATTGACATAATCTGGCAAGAGGGTAAGCTGCAACAATGGATTAATCAACTGAATTAAATGAAATAATCATTATGAACCAAAATAAATCAGATGCAAACCCCAATGGCATGAATGCACAGAAACGGGTATTCCCGCAGATAAATATACAGAAACGGGTAAATCCCGCATACAGATAACAGAAACGGGTAATCCCGCAGATAATAACAGAAACGGGTAATCCCGCAAATAATAACAGAAACGGGTAATCCCGCAGATAATAACAGAAACGGGTAATCCCGCAAATAATAACAGAAACGGGTAATCCCGCAGATAATAACAGAAACGGGTAATCCCGCAAATAATAACAGAAAGCACAGCTGCATACTATTATCCACAGTACACGCTGACCCGATGGCGTACGTCCACCTCCGAATTGCAGTTGGCCAGATATATATATACAAATATACATACTTACAAATACATACGTATACAGATGCAAAATGAACCATGATATGAAACCCTCAATCCCAACATTCAATCCAATACCATTTTGAGTACTTAAATTTAAAAGTGTATTATGAACGTGTGTCAATTCAAATTATTGAGGGTAAGCACTAATCCACCAACGGTCAAGTTAGATAAATATGCACATGAGAACTAACTCTCTCTCACAATGGAAATATGAGTCCACGATGCCGATATACTACTTTTGGTGCCTATCATGTAGTGCATCCCGAACCTCACATTCCCATTCTGCATTTAGTCTAATTCTCATGTGAACATTCAACTAACATACCTAAAAGACATAATTCATCTAATCCAATTATATATAATTAGTGTGTTTTACAAATTAGGTAAAAGATGTTCAATTTCTGAATCCAAAGTTGAATCAAGTTACGTTCAAAAGGGGAAAGAAAATAATTAATTCCTTAATATCATTGTTGTGTACAAATTCCCATTATCATTTTATGCAAAACAGAAGGTACAAATTTCGGATCCCAATTTGAAATCTAACTCCATTAAGATTCCAATTTAAAATTATAAATACATTCTATTTACGGTTTAATCGCTACTAAATACATTTTTATTTTATTTCAATCAACCTAAATGAACACTAATCAAAATTTCATAATTCTCAATTAAGTTTATAAATAATCCAAAAATACATTTCTAATAACATCAAATTAAAATTAATTTAATAAAACCTAATCTCCATTAAAACACTAAACCATTAATCAAAACTTAACCCTTTAATCCTTTATAAGAATATCCTAACTAATTATTTATTTAGTAATATTATGTACAAATATATATATTTAATAATATATATACATTTTTTTTAAAGAATGGACTGACGGGCCCAGACCCGACCCGGGCCCAGCCAGCCACGCCGGGCCTAACCAGCGAGGCAGGCCCAGCCTGCCTGGGCAGCGCTGCTTCCTGGGCGGCAACTGCTGCCTGGGCAGCGCTGCCCCCTGGCTTGCGGCGGCTCAGAAATTTTTTTTTTATTTTAAACAAAACTCAACATAAATCACCCTTATAATTTTTTTGAGAAAATCAAATTACATTACTACCCTCTAAAAGCCATTAAACCAACAAGAAGAAATCAAGCTCAAAGTATGTAAATCAACAAGCAACTAAAACATATTGCAAACACCAAAAACCATTGTTCCAACTATCCACTTGCCTGGATCTCGAAGCCAAAAGCAAATCTGAAGAGTAGAAGATCCAACCTTGGTTTCCCCCTGGAGAACTTTTAGGGCTTGGTTGCATAAGAGAGGAAGAAGATGGAAGAATGGGGAAAAAACCCTAAGAGTAAAGTTTATATAAAAGAGGGGGTTTTTCTAAATTACAAAGAAGGGCCTCCTGCTTTCTAGTGGGTTTTAAGAAATTTCAAAAAGAGTCCTTTGGCCCAAAAAGGGTCCATTAACTCAGGCCCACTTGTGTTAAACTGATCTATTTGACCCTCTTAACCCAACTCAAACCCAACAAACCGGTATGACCCAATATAAAAATTTGGGACTTGACACTACATGTTTGAAGAGATGTTTAAGAAAAAACAATTTTGTTTGATTATTTCTTCTTTGTTTCTCTTCTCTGGTTCACCGTTGATGCAGGAGTCATTATTCTTCTTGTGGGGGTTTTCTCAAATTGGAGGCGGCCCAAGCCAACCCATGACCATAGTCATCTCTATCCACAGTTTTGAGGAGTTCTGCATGTTGCATGGTGATGAACTGGGTTTTATGCTTTTGAACTCTTCTCGCCCTTTTTTACCTTTTTGTTGTTGTTGCTGTTGTGGTTTGCCGTTGATGTTGGAGTGATGACTGACTTCTTTATGTGGAAATTAGTCAAACTGAACATTGTTCAAGCCAATCCGCAACCACGGTCAGCACACTCCGTGTAAATCTACGGTCACAACCAATGCTTTTTTTTACTGTTTCTTCTTTCCTTTTCCTTCACATAGGCATGCTCACGGTCACTGTTTTGTTTGAGGAGCAATGCCATTTGCTACAATTCACTTCCTTCTTGAACTCATATGAATTCCAAATGTTGAAGGTAGCTCACAGTGAAGTGGAATAAGGGTTCGGCCTTGCTCTTTCCATTTCTTTCTTGTTTTTTTTTGTTTGTTTGTTCGAAGTATTTAAGTTTCTCAATCCTTTGAGATACAAGCAACTCACAAACATGATAACAATCTCATGTCATCAAATAGAGTTAAGTACCATGAGGTTTTACTGCTCTATTGCATGATCATGGTCACGGCTAAGTAGTTGAATTCGGCATGGACACTACATTCCTTTTTTTTTTTTCACTTTGCAAGTCAAGATGAAATTAATGAACTAAACTGTACAAAACCTATTTGGAGTACCTAGCGTAGCACATGAGATCGTAAACTTCAAAAGGTTTGCAAAGAAGTTAACCCCCAACAAACTTGTAAGGAACAAACTCTATCCTTTGTAGAGTTTTGATTGAACATTAGGCTTCCTCACTTGGCCGTTGAATCTAGTGAAGATACCCACCTGTTCTACTTGAGCACTGACACATTCTGAGCATACACCTAACCTTTCTGGACTGTGGGAGCTATAAGGGGTTGAGTCACCACAAACTCTTTGGGAATTACTGATCGTGAGTTTCAAGTGTAAAACCGCGATGTAGTAATAAAAACTGGTGAGACTAGGTCAATCCACAGGAAACAATATTTTAAGATTTCTTTTCAACTTGACTTGCTTTAAAATTAAAATCTAAACTAGCCTAGTTTAAAATCTAACATATACAAGTATCCTACTTGCCAAAATTAAATTAATTACAAACAACTGAAAAGAAAAGAAACATTCCTAAATCTAAAAATTCCTAAATAAAACTAAAGTTGCTGTAAAACTAAAACACAAGTTAGAACTTCCAAAAATGAAAACTAAAATTAAAAACTAACTAAACTAAACAATGTTTGAAACAAAATAAACAAAAGTTAATAACTTTCCTCAGTTAGAATTTCCAAAACTAAAAAACTTTCCAATTTAAAATCTTCAATTAAAACAAGTTTAGAAAGATCTTTTAATTTTGAAAATTATCTAAAACAATAAAAAACATAAAACTAGAAACAAATTTAAAATTAGAAAGTTAGTAAAATTTGTAATGCAATGCATACCATGAGATGCTGAAACTAAAAAAAAAAAAAAAAAACAGGAGTTAAAAAGGATATACAACGAAAAAGTTATGAATGCATGAACATGATAACTTTGTAAAATTCTGTGTAGAAATTTTGATCCGAGTTGATTGATTGGCAAAGTTTAAGCCTCTAGCTCACAAGCCTTACAAAATTATTTTGATCTGAAATTTTGTAGAATGAAAGACCACATCCTAAACTTTAATTTTGCCTAGTTTGAAAGTAAAATATTATGATTTGATTGGTCTACCCAGTTCGAACTTTTTATCAAAAATTGTTTTTGCAGTTTGCTGAAACTATTTTAAGTTGTGCTGTTTGTGTATTGAGTTAGAATTTTTTCATTAGATTCAGATCTGAAAGCTTAATTTTCAGTAACTTAAATATGCACAAAATCTTATAATATGAAAATACATGCAATGAATTCTAATCCAACCATCAAACTATGCAAAAAAAAAAAAAAAAAAAAACTTAAAATCAACATGAACATAACAAGAAAAATAACAACGGTGAAGAAAATAAATTAAAAGTGCAGGAAATCAAAGGTGATAGAATAAAGTCAAAGGCGGTAAAACAATTGAAGTCAAAGGCAGTATTAACAGGAAGTCAAAGGCGGTTGATTGCTCCCTTCAATTTCTTATCTTAACTTGGGCTCAAAAAGACTAGAAGTATTATGCTAAGGCTTCATTCTTCATCTTAAGTCGTCAATCTAAGTGAGAATAATAAATTTCTATTCCATATAGAAATAAATTTTAGAATTGGCCTCTAATCTTTTTTTCACTCAAACCTTTTTAACTCCATCTTGTATTGCCTCCAAACATATAATGTATCCAAAGAGATAAGGTATATGGAAAAGGATACTAAGATGGGTTACTAGTTGTGATTCCAATTCTATCCCAATATTTTAACAAGAATGAAAATTAACCCAATCACAAGCAAGACTAAAATTATGATCACCACAAAATCAAAGACAAGAACAATTGAAAAGAAATAAACTTTACTAGTATGAAATTGTTTTACAAAAGATTGAAAATAAAAAGCAAACAATTACATACTAGGATGGATGAGAATTCCTCCTTTTAGTTGACACTTCAAGGTTGGTTGTGTGGATTTAGGGCTAAGCCTCCTTGATGACTTAAGATGGAGAGACAAGAGAGGGATAGATGGAGTGTAGAAATTCTAGAGGTGGGAGGTCGGTAATTTTTCCATGAAGAGTATGAGAGAGGGATTCTCTTTTTATACTTATTTTCTCTTTTACTCCTTTTCAAATAAGATCTCATATGTGGTTTTTTTTCTTTTGGTAAGTTATCATCTTGGCCAACAAGTTTTCCAAGTTTGAGATGAGATAAGATTCATTCTCTTACTAGAATTCTAAGTGTATCCATTATTCTTAGCTAATACTTACTAAAGGATAGAGCCCACCTTTGAAAAGATAATCTCAATCTGGCCTAAAAATGTATAGTAAACTTCATGAGATCATATCTTTATTGTTTTAACTCCGATTGGTGTAATCTCGGATCCTACAGATATCTACTCGAAAATAGCTTTCCAACGGTAGGTAAATTGTCCAAATCCGATACTCGGTTTGAGAGTTATGATCATTTTAATGTATGCTGTCCAAAGAAAAATAGGATTGACTTTCTATTTTTGAATTTTCTTTCTTTGACTTTTCTTTCCTTGAATCCTCTCCACCTTGGCTTTCTTTTCTTACATTAATTTTGAATTCTTGCAATAATTGGAGAGTGGGACCCCTTTCTTGAACTCTCCACAAGTGTGTCCCTACACATGTGAATATGTGTGGGGGACCATGAAGCTAACTTAACAAATTTTTCTTCTTTCTTTTTTTTCTCTTCAATTCTTCTCTCCTTTCTCTTTTGAAAATGATTTTTGTGCCTCAATTCTTTACAAATGGGATCCCATATCATCAATTTCCTACAAAACAAATGTGAATTTATGTGAAAACATAATTTTAACCCTAAGATCACAAATGCATGAATGTGGGCCATCTCTCACGAAATGATAATAAAAATGCATACCATTCTTCATAATTTTATGTGAATGAACTAATGATGATGAAAATGAATTTATTTCATGAGAAAACTAAATATACACAAAACTTTTCAAAATAGATTTTCTAAAAATAGCAGGTTTTATGAATGTATGCAAAAAGTGTGATTTTTAAATAAATTATGAAGAAAAATACTAAAATGAATTGAAATGCATAAAACCACTAGATCACACTAAATAAGGCTCTTTCAAGTTAATAAGTCCTTAAAATAGTCCAAAATGTATATGAAAATATGCATTTTTAAAGACTCGTCAATTACATGGGAATGGTCTATAGTAGTTTGCCTCCTCAATAGCATGCGGTGAACACAAACCTGACTACCATAGCGTCTGTGGGAATCAAAACTGAGTATTCTCCCTTTAAATCTCAATAAATATGATATAAATCACCCGGATATGAGTGGTCGGTTAAGGAAACCTATGAAAATAGGATGAACCTCCAGTCAAGTAGTTGAATGTAGCTTTGAATGAGTTGGTTTACATTATCTTTCTCAACTAAAACTTCCAATGCAAATGAACCTTCGATTGAGTGGTTGAATGTGGCTTTGAATGAGATGTTTTACATTGTCTTTCTCAACTACAACTTCCAAGGCTAATTAACCTTCCTTGCATTTTCCGATGCCGCCTTGAAATGTGTCATTCAAGTTACTTTGAGTGATGCTGATTGTCTTTGTGTGGGAAGCTAAAGGATACAATATCACCTTCCGATCATTGATGACAGTTGACGATCTTTATTTTGAAATTAACTTTGTAAAGCATTATTTCCTTTATTAGCTCTATATACACTGAAATAGTGCATTGTCAATCCCACCAGAATGTCTAATGGTCCCATCATAACATATCACCGCCCGAGACTTTGTTTGTTGAAATTTGTTGGGGATGCTATCTAGGGAGTTTGTAAATCTTTTTAGTCAGCTTCGAGTTTGAAGGTGGAGAGCACAACAATCTCCAATAGTTGCAGGTAAGTCTAATGAAACCCTGGGGAGTGACCCAAAAGTGGTTACCAACAGACCGATAGCACTTACTTTTGTTTTCAATGCTTTAAATTGGTGTTGCTCTTTGTCGACTCTGCTAAAAACATGCCATATACTTTCAAATGTTGCATTTTCATATATGTTTGAACTTATTTATGCTTTGTGATGTATATAGCTGTTATCATGCCTTGCTTGTATTGTACATGCATTTCCTACATTGGATACTATAATTTTCGTACTCGAACACAAATCCAATTGCCCCCTAAAATGGTCTTAAAGTGCTCGAACGCCTATTTGGATCGGGAGCCTCAGTTTTGGGACTTAAGTGTGCCTTGATGCCAATTCTTGGTCTTAGAACTGAGTATTATTTTTTCCTTTTGGCCTTCTGCTAAGGGGAAATGCTGCCAAAATTTCGATAGAATTCCATGCCTTAGTTATTTTCACTGTTATTGATATTTTCTTTTCATTCTTTGTTTTGTAGATAGAAAAGGCAAAGCACCCATAACCTTAACTTTTAGCACCAAAAAGGGTCATTCTAAGGGTAAAGGTACAAGTAACCCTAATCCAAAAGATCCAGATGAGGTGCACGCATCTGCTTTCAGAGACCAAAGAACCAGAGCCTTGATAAGGAGAAACTAGTATACATACTAGTGTCTAACCAACAACACTACTTGGGAGAGCAATGACAAAGTGAGCTTCGAGAAGCCACGTTATATATTTAGAGATGTTACAATAGAGAACGTGAAGCATCCTTCTGACAACATATAGTATCGTTATACAGGCTCAGAGGGAATTTCTCATAGTTGACCACTGTTTGGTCTATCATGCGATATCCAATGATAATGTCTATGGCTCCCATTATTCCGGTAAGGAATGATCTATTTTCATGGATAAAGCATCACAGTCATTACAAAACTGGTAAATTCATGTGCCAGCCTCCATATTATTTCATGGAATTTCCAAGATTTGAAATAAAGGAAGCAGAACCATGTGTTCTAAATCTTGAGGTGGGCACAATGATTTTACAACTGAGGACAATTGGGCTTGGTATCCACACCGGAGATGGGAGTGCATGGCTCGGCAAAAGGCACCAATCTCGTGGATGGTTTAACTGTGCAGGAGACTAGCAAGGCTGGGTGACTTTGATTAAGCATCATTATGCAGTGGATTTAAAAATGATTAGAATTTTTGATGCTGTAAATGCCACCACGCAGAAAGTCTCTTGTGAGAACAAGAACATCTGCAGGGCTATTCTGGAATTGTTTTGCCTGGCAACCGGTACCTTCATCACTCCGAATATGGAGCTGGGGTTTTCTTTATGGGAGGTAAAGAAAAATTTTGATTTAGCACCATATGGTGAAATTTATAATGACACCTTTATATTGAGTGAAGAATTGGTTACTATGGATGATGAGTTCCAGGTCGCATATTATCTCCTCTTTGCATTTGAAGATTCAATCCAAATAACTAGCCGTAGTTGAGGCAAAGTCACCCAATGGATGAGTCAGGTGAAGAGTATTACCAACCCTTTCTTCATAAATAAGGGCTGATATTTCAAGTGAAAAAAGGTTATCCCTAGCAAGGACCCAAGAAAGACCCAACCATCATTTATTATGAAGACCCAAACTTCAAGCCATATATTTTTGCTAAGTATCTGGACCTGAAGAGGAAGTGTTGGCTTGCTACATTTTTGGCGACGTGGTTGTCTGATGTTCATTTTCTGAGTTTTGGAGGTGACTTTAAGCTTGGTTGCATATATCCAGTGCTTAGAGTAGCCTTTGGACATAGTTTTGCCTTAGGCCCTGCTTTTGTAGCATACATGCTAACCAAGTTGAAGTTGTTGGGTTTTATCGTCAAAGAAAGGAAGCTTTTCAACCGGTATTATGCTAAATATCTGCTATACACCTTGTTCACACATCATTGCAATGGTCTTCATTCACACAGCGGTGCACTAAGAAGTATCTTCATGGAGGGTGTTTTAGGCGGAAGTTGTCAGATCAACACTTATTCCATGATTGACTTACTCTAACTCTTTCGAAATTTTAATAATTATGTTGCTTCTGATGATGCTGTACCTAACACCTAAGTTTCAACATGCATGAGAAATGCTGTAGAACCACCAATTGACAAGATCAGAAGGGTGGTTGAGATGTTAGCTTGTTAGATGAAAAGAATAGTTGGTTCTTAAGATTGAGGCCCGTAAATCTGGTATGTAGGAAGAACTCATTTATTAACATTCAACCTTATATACCTGCTAGGTTTTATAGATAATTTGATTTTCATTGAGCCATTGTGGGAGCACCAGGCCAGATTCAAGGCACTATTGGTTCTTTACAAGATGACCAAAATGCTTGGGAATTCTATCAAGCGTTTGATACTGGGGCTCATTTTGGTTACTCTCACCTCCCAAATCCCGGATATACAAGTGGCTTCACACAATGGTATGCCAAAAGTACCATTGACATTGTACATACGTATACGAGCAATCCCCGCGTTAAATGTCATTCTTTAGCTGATTCCAAGAAAGGAGAGGAAACGGAGAAAGATCATTTTAATCAGTGAATTTTGAGAATTGGCTATATGGTGGTGATAAATGGCGAATTGGCTTGGTATCTAGGTTTGATGTCTGCAAAGCTCACCGTTCTTTAAGGGGTGAAGAAGATAAGAGATTCTTGCCTCCTCCCAATGTGACTGCGGCGAGGATGCAGTGGGCTGTGGAGGAAAATTTGTAAGAGAATGAGAGTCTTGTTAAGATTAGGTGGGTTGGTAGAGCTGCGCTGGATTTTGGATTTGCTTTTCGCTTTGTTAGAACCAAAGTTTAAGTTGGAGAGCAGACAAGGTAATTTGAAGAAGAACAAGCCATCATGTGTGCAACTACTAAGGTAGACCTTGCTCATTGAAATTTGTCAAAGGTTGCTATTGCTGCTCTGATGCCAGCAGAGGCACATGCAGATCCAAGTCCAGCAGAAATGATCCAATCAATTGAAGTAACAACCAAATCAAGACCATCAGTTACGATGCCAACAAAACCTCCTGTGGGTCTGGTTCTGCACAAGAAGCTCAAAGCCATACGCTCAAGGCTAGTAACTAGATCCCCTGTCGGCAAAGGAGCTCCTTCAAAGAAGAGAAAAGCAAAAAGCCCTAGAACTTGTCTTTCCCAAAGACTAAAAGCTGGTAACACCTCTCTATTTCTTTGTAGGATACTATATTTTATTGGTTCTTTAACTTTTGTTTTGATGCTTACACTCTTCCTTGCCACCTTATTAACTCAAACTTCAACTACTGGAGGGGTTGTGAGGCAAGTGGCTGAAACAGTTAAAGACTATGCCTCATGCAAAGGAGATGGGAGAGATAACAGCTTTGATACTCCTACCAATAAGGAATGAGCCGATAGTGACATCAATATTGAGTTCGATTTTGAGAAAGATATATTTGTTTAGGCAATGACGCCTGAGTCTAAAAGAAAAACTATAATAGATATGTCGGTAGAGTTCATTGTTGTGTAGAAATTTGGTGATGATGTGGGCGACGCTGCTACTGTTAATAAAGCAACCTACAACGATGCACGCATGGAGCCAAGAGAAGCGGCCCCTCAAGCTGAACAGAAAAAGATTCTTCCTAAAGTGGGACCAACTGCTGGAGTCTTAATAGAAGAGGGGGAAATCCCTAGTGCCGTTAAAAAGGTTTTGGCAGTTCCAATTTATGAAGGTAACTTTTGATTTAATTATTTGAAAATTGAAGATTTGTTGTAATATTGTGATTTGATCTCATTCATTCCTTCTTAGGTACCTAAATGGAGGAAAGTGCTCCTATTATACCTCCCATGTCAATGAGAAAGCCTTTCGGGTCACCGATTGAGTAGCTAGTAGAGAAAGCGAGTCCTGACGCTTCAATTGATTTAGACAATGTCTCGATTCATGGTGGATATTTTGAGGCTTCTCCAAGCAGTTCCCTGAACAATGATTTGGAGCGCTTCGTGGAACGCATCTCCTTAGATTCGCTAACCAAAAGCGTTAATAATGATGCAGAGTTATCACCGGCATTCGTTGTACTGCCTATTAGCATTAAGCCGAGGGTCGATAAAGCTTTGGATATTCAGATAGAATTAAGTGCTGAACCCGTTGGTGTAGTGGAAAAAGAAGCTGATATTATAATGATCCCAACTGATCATAACCAAAACTGGTCTTTCTGCTCTAAGGAAGTTAGTTTTAAAAGATGAAGCTACAAATCCTATGGAAGATGATGCTCCTGTAACACCCGTCGCTGGTATTGTGCCTCTAGTTATTGACAGTTTTACACCTCCTAAAGCCATGACACCTGGGACAGAAGTGTTGATCATGCCAAAGCATTTCAAGTTGAAGTTCTAAGGCATAAAGTTCAACTGGCCATAGAGATTGAGAGCACCAAGGAAGAAATACGGGTGATGAATGCAAAACAGGTTGAAACAACACATTAGCTAGCTATACATGTGATCGAGCATGAAAATATACAACAGCAGATCGCTGTGTTGCAGTAACAATTATCTTCCGAGGAGAATGATATTGAAGACTTGAAGAAGTCTGTTTCAGAGGACAATAAACATAGAGATGATTTTCTTGCACATGTAGAGGTGAAGCACACGGCTTTAGATGATTTCATTTAGTCTCTGGAGAGTGAATTGAATACTAAGTAGATGAGATTGACATCAACACTGCTGTGCCCATTTATGCAAACTACAAAGGGCGTGCCTTGATGGAAGGTGTGTTGAATGCAAAGAGACAACTAGAAAAGTTCCTAGACTAAAATGTATATACTAACTTCTTCTTTTTTTTTTACTAAACTGCCACATGAATATCAATGAAAATTTCATTTTTACTTCACTTTGTCATTGGCATGGAATGCTTGGTTTAATTTTGTATGGATGTTTTTGATGTGATTTGCATGGATGTTTTTTTTTTTTTTTTGGCTTGGTTTTCTCAAACTTATATGAAGGTGTGATTTGCAATCTTTTGTATCTATAAATCGAAAATAAGGGAGTATATAGGTGGACGTTATCCGGTGCCCATGTGTGAGGCTTTCTTAAGGGTCCATGACTTGATCCTTTTGGTGTCGGAAAGGGTCAAACAAAATGGATATTATTTGGTGCCCATGTGCGAGGCTTTCCCCGGGATCTTTGACTTATTCCATAGGACAAAGATTTGGCTTTGGTTTTTATTTAGATTTTGGCTATACAAGGTTTGTAAAAAGACTAGTTTGATATAAACCGAAGGTAGTTATATAGGGTCTACAAAAAGACTTGTTCTATACAATTAAGAATTAGCTATATGGGGTTTGTAAAAAGACTTTTTCCACACAACTGAGCTTTGCTATACAAGGTCTGCAAAAAGACTTAAGCTATATAACTGGATATTACAAGGGATCTTGTACGGACATAATCCAAGTAATAAAATGTTGATAAGAGGGGATGGGCTTTGTCCTCATAGTCATTTTGTACAAGTCTGAGGAGTTTCAGTCAAGAATCATGAGTTGTGAGGCTTGAAACCAAATAGTTTTAGGAATGAGAATGCATACTGTGCATGGTTTAGGTATGCCAATGACATTCAAGTTTAGTATTTTTAAAAAGTTTTCCATTAATAAACATCATGCATCTATCTCCTTCAAGTGTGAGAAGTGCATAGGCACCATTGGAGTAGACCTTATTGACAACGAAAGGTCCTTCCCACTTAGATTCAAACTTGCCTTTGAGAAGTATGTGGAGAACATGGGCCTCTTAACTACAAGGACTAAATTTCCTTTCTTGTAAGCTTTGTATTTGACCTTTCTGTTAAATGAGATAGCAATACAAGCTTGATATAATTCTATGCTTTGCCAAGTAGCAATCCTCTTCTTATCAAGGCTTTCTAATTCTTGAAGTCTTAGCTTGGCATTCTTTTCTTTAGTATATTTGTTTATCACAGCTACCTGAAGAGAAGGAAGTTCAATTTCCAAGGGTATTACAGCTTCACAGCCATAAACCAAGAAGTATGGTGTTGATTTGGTTGGACCACGAATTGTAGTTCTATAAGCCCATAATGCTTCAGGAAGTGTAGTACTCCAACTCTTCTTCTTGTTGGAGACCATTTTGTTTAGAATTTTGGAACTAGTCTTGTTGAAAGCTTCAACAAGTCCATTAGTTGCAGGATTATATATCGTAAAATGACAGCATTAGATCCATACTTGTCACAGAATCTGTAAAATTTATCATTGTTAAACTGAGGGCCAACAGATGTTTAGGTACCCCAAAACGAGAAATGATATGAGTCTTCAAGAAACTTAGGACTGTATTTGTCTTGACTTCTGCAAGAGGCACTGTTTCTGCGCATTTGGAGAAGTAATCCGTTGCAGCCAAAATGAATTGATGACCATCTTCTAATGGAGGACTAATTTTCCCACTATGTCCATTCCCCAAGACTCAAACGGCCAAAAGGTGGATGTGGGATGTAGATATTCAGGTGGTTGATGAATATAATCACAGTGAATTTGGCATTCATTACATCTTTTGGAAAAATTGATGGCATTAGACACCATGGTAGGCCAATAGTAACCTAACCTTCAAATCTGATCATGAAGCTTTGGTCTAGCCTGGTAAGCACCATATAGGCCAGAATGAACTTCCTTGAGTACTTGATCTGCTTCTTTTAGTGATAAGCAATAGAGAAGAACTCCATCATATGACTCGCGATAAAGAGTTTTTGAAGGCAAATCAAAGTGAAATTTCAGAGCTCGTCTTTGAATACTAGTTCTATTTTTAGTATTCTTTGGAAGCACTTCATGAAGAATATAATCAATAAAAGGATCTCTCCAATCTCTGAACAAATTTTAGAAAGATGGGAATTGATTTTTTATTACATGGAAGCAACCTGTAATTGCTTTATGGGTAAGCGAAGGTAGAAGTCTTCTTTCAACTACTTCCAACACCATTTTGTCATTTTTAGGGATTGACATTGAGGCTGCTAAACCTGCCAGTGCATTTGCTTTGACATTCTGATGTCTTGAAATGTGGTAAAACTCAATTCAAATAAACCTTTCCTTGAGTTCACAAGCTTTGTTGAAGAAGGGAATTAAGCCTGGCTTCTTCACTTCATACTTGAGATTCATTTGTTTGATCACAAGTTATGAATCTCCATAGACTCCAGTCATATTAATGCTTGATTCTATGGCTAATTTGAGACTTATAATCAATGCGATGTATTTTGCCACATTGTTTGAGCATGATTTGATTAATGAGAAAGATTGAGGAATATAGAATCTTTCTAGGCTATAGAAAATAATTCCAACTCCTGAAACTGGCTCTCTTAGCTCATTAGTTTTCGTAGCTCCATCAAAATGCATAATCCAATGTAAGTTTGGATCAATGGTGGGTTTCCATAGTTGTTGAATGAAGAAGACTGGCTCATCAGAGAGATTGTCTATGAATTCAGAATCTTCCAAGAGTAGATGTTCTGCTAGAAAATCAGCAAGAGCCTGTCCTTTTATCACCTTTGCGGGGGTATATCTGATGTCATACTAAGAAAAAAGAATAAACCATTTGGCTAGATGATCACTCAGTACTCTGGCTTTTGTTACAAGTGTATTCAACGGGTTGATATTAGAAACTAAGTACACTACATTGGGAGGATGTAGTGACATAGTTTTTGTATCACGAACATCAATGCAAGACATTTTTTTCTATTGGATGATACTGGTGTTTAGCACAAACCAGTATTCTTGACAAATAATAAAGAGCCACCTCCTTACCATCATTATTCTTTTGAGCTAATAATGCCCCTAGAGAATGATCAAGAGCTCGAGTATAAAGGTTGAAAAGTTTGCCTAGAATTGGAGCTAAAAGAGCTGATAGGTTTATGAGATACAGTTTGATATCATGAAAGGCATCTTCATAAGTTTTATCCCATACAAAGTCTACTCCTTTCTTCATTAATCTAGAGAATGTTCTGCATTTTCTGGATAAGTTTGATATGAACCGGCAAATGTAGGCAAGTCTACCTTGCAATCCCTTTAGTTTTTTGAGCATTCTTAGAGAGGGCATCTCCAATATGGCTTTGACTTTTACTAGATCTAATTCAATGCCACCTTTTTGAACTACGAATCCTACAAATTTTCCAGAAGAGACTCCAAAGAAACACTTCAAAAGGTTTACTGGAAAGTTGAATTTTCACAAACTTTCGAAAACTATCCAAAGATCAGCTAGATGATCTGATTTCTGCTTGCTCTTGATTGCCAAGTCATCAACGTAGCATTTGACAAATTCATGTTGCATGTCTTTGAAAACTTTCATCATCGCCCTTTGGTATATGGCTCCAATATTTTTTAGACCAAAAAGCATGATGGTGTAGCAACATACACCAAAGAGAGTTCTGAAGGAATTGGGCTTCTCGTCCTCCTTGTGCATTTTGATTTGATTATATCCCGAGAACACATCCACAAATGACATCCTTTCAAATAAAAAAGTATCGTCAATCATGATTTCTGGTGTGGGTAATAAGAAATCATTTTTAGGGCAAGCTTTGTTCAGATCTCTGAAGTCGATGCAAACTTTGACTTGCCCATTCTTTTTGGTGACCAGCACGATGTTAGCCAACCAATCAGGATACTGTTCTTCACGGATGAAGTGAACATCTCTAAGTTTCTGGACTTTTTTTTTCTATTTTATCCATGATTTCTAGTTTCATCCTTCTTTGATCTTGCTTTACGAGTTTAGCATCATTTGCTATATTCAATTTGTGCACGGAAATTTCTGGATCTAAACCTGGTATTTTTTATTAAGTCCATGCAAAGCAATCCATTAACTCTAGCAAGAAGCTCACATACACATCAAGTTCTTTTCCTTTAATTTGAGAACTTACAAAGGTATAACGAGGATTTTGTCGGGTTTCAAAGTTTATTTCTTATACTTGGTCTTTAATTGGAGGCTCGGGAGTGTTAGATTTTGTGGACTCAATTCATCAGTTGATGTAATAAATTGATTAATTTCTTTATTTATCAATAAAATCATGCTTTGCTTTCATGAGATGAGTGTTATTTTACTAATTCATGTACATGACCACTACATATGACATAATGGTTCATGAGTTGAACCGGGTCCCATTCGTATATTAGATGTGATATATGTGCATGGATGAGATCCACACGCGTGAGATATATGTCACAAATCTTATACTTAAATAGCTTCACAACCAGTAATGAGACTGGGCATCTCATTTGATAAGGTTGCAGCACTTTGATCACTATGAAATAGTGTGATTTGTCTCGATCATCAGAATGTAAGATTCTGGATCACGGTGCTGGTACATTAGATGTATTGAATGACCATGAGAAGCACCTTATGGAATTTCGTCTCAATAATAAGATATGCTTTCATAATTCCCTAGCAATAGGCTCTCAATCCTGAGACATTGACGAACTCAAGTTTCTATCTATTCATTTGCTTTGAGTCACCAATGAGTGAGGCCGACTATAGGTTAACACCTCGGTGTCTTGGGTAGATGGTAGTAGAACTGTGGGAACGTTGAATGATCAAGATGGAATCTATCTCTATTATCCCCTTGTGCCAATTAATGGATTTGTCATTAGTAAGTGCGCACTCATCTCAATTAAGAGTTAATTGGATGGTACTGATGATTACTGTGATCAATTGGGGCTCAAGGATAATAAGATGTGGAACTTAGATTAGAAGAGATGGATTTATTCCAATTGATCCACGGATATTGATAGAGGGGCCTACTTGTGGTAATTAGGAAGTTTAGGGTCTTCATTGTAATTTATTCCTAAGACTAGAGTGCAATTGCATTTATATAGTGGTGTTATTTGCAATTAACTGTGGGCCCGGATTGCACATGAGATGTGGGGTCGCGGTGTTCCAGTTGGAGCCAGCTTTCTAAGGAATCCCTAGTGGTCCCCACGCTAGCCCAAGATATTGGAAAACACTAATCCGACTTGGACTCTAGAAATAAGAGTTTGGAAAGGAGAAAGCCGCTAATTGCTTTGGAAGTAAGACTTCTATTTCAATTAGACAAGGGAGAGATTTGGAAGTCTATAAAATCTCTTGGACATCCAATAAGACTCTCCCTCACGCCCAAAACCCTTTCGTGTAAGAGTTGCACGAGTTATTCTCTTCTCCTTTCTTCTAGTTCCTTAGAGTTTCGAGTTGGGATTTTCTCCTGAAGATTCCACCATTCTTCTTGAGAAAAGAAATCCTATTCGGGGGTCATAGCGTGGAAGGCTAAGAGGTGTTGAAGAAATCCATTAGAGCACTGCGGATCTCCAAAGGTATGATCTACTTCTTGCATGTCGTAGATTATTTTGGATGTTTAGTGTTGGTAGAATTTTTACTGTACATGGTCACGAGATTAAGGATAACGCATCCTGGATTGGGTTTTGGTCTTATGTATAGTTGATCCCTGTGTCAAGTGGATCAAAAGTTTTGAAAATCTATCCACGAGACCCACCTACTTCCAACAGGGAGGAAGCTCTTTCACAGTATTTTTGGAAGTTTCAAACTCTATGAAACCTTCTGGGGTTTCATTTGGGGGTTTAATTCAAGGCTTGATCCTTTTCCATGGATTCGGTTTTTTAGGCTCTTTAGCTTTTACATCAAAGGCTACACATTACCAACGAGTGTGTTGAGATGGGTCTATTTCTTCATTGAGTTCAGGTGGCCAATATCCAGTGATTTGTGACAGAGTGTCATCATCATCACTTGCCCCCTTAGGATGTTGAAAAGCGGCCCAATCAGTAGGATATTAGAGGACAACAGTTTCGTGAGAGTCATCTGAGTCATATCCTTCAGTCTTCAGTGAAGACTATAGATCTTGCTTTGAAATTTTGATTTAACTTAGAAACATTGTTATAAAGAATGTATCCTATGTAATGCCACAACTGTTCAATTCTGCATCCCTTTTTAAGATCTTCCTTCATTTCTAGAGTGAAGACATCCAAAAGAATCTAAACTCCATTTACACTTAATCCAAAGCCTGTGGGCTTCTTGAGATTGTGCCCCATGTTCTTTATCATGTTGCAAACCACAGGATTATAGATGTCAAGCCTTAGTCTACCATTGTTGGTGATCTTGCCGATAGGGCATGGAGCAAGAGCATCTTCGGTTCGATGGAAAACAATTGGGTGATTGTATTGCTTGGATGGAGGTACTAAGAAACAAGAACCTCCAAAATCATAAATTTGAGATGGGGTGTGCCATGGTAAAAGAGGAGGAATCCAGTTGCTATAAAGTGCACAAAAGTATCCATCCTTTCAGCGTCCTTAGAATCCAACTCAAAATCTGAATCTCTGATCATTGGGATGACATGTATTAGGCGTGTTCATATAGACCTCTCATGTAGATGATAGAGTGCCACTTTGAAAGGTGAAATAATTCAGGATATCTCATCAAAGGTTTGAAACTCCATTGCCATGGTCAAGCTATGGAGGGCTGGTTAAACCTATCTAGCATAGATGAATCCATGCTGAGTACTATGGAGGATTCTCACATCTTCCAACCAAGTGAAGCCATTTATCAATGCATCTATAAGATAGTTCACCCCTTTGTTGTGATGTCAACACAAGTTGACTAAAAGTGATAGGAGAATCATTCCTCATGTGGGATATTCCCCTAGTAGGAGGAGGTACATCATTGCTTTTTTTATCAGAATCTGAGTTACCGACCAAGGAAATTACATTTGTCGAATATGAGAGCTTTTGATGTCTTACTGCAGGTGGTTTGCCATTTTGAACAAGCATTATATACACAGCCGAGCTACGTGTCTTGCTTGTATGGATAACAATACCTACATGCTGTGTCCTTGATGGTTTCTTAGATATGACCAAAGGTTGATCTAACTGTTTGATTTAAGATTTCACCTTGATTACCAAAGGAATTTTGGTATCCACAAACTTAACTGCAGACTTTTTTGTGGACTGTAATTTTCTAACAAGATTAGATCTTGTGCTAAACCCTGAATAAGTTTTTCTTTTTACTAAGATAGTGAAAGGTTCTGCAGGATTATCATCCATTGGAGAGCTATTTGTATCTGGCTTAGACTTTACAGGGCTTTTCTGATACATGGCTGCATCGGTGAAATAAACCTCCTTCCCTTTGAATGGCTTTTCATCTGCAAAGACTCTATGTACTTTACCCTCTTCATCAACATATTTGAGACATTGATGGAGAGTAGAAGGTACTATGGCATAATCATGAAGCCATCACCTTCCTAAGAGGACATTGTAGTAAGAATGAGTCTTAACGACATGCAAACTGGCTTTTAAGGTTAAATCCACCAACTGAAATTGAATCTGAATCTTTCCAATCAAATCCTAGACTTCCCCATCATAGCCATGAATTGATGTCTTCGTAGCAAATAACTTGCTCACTGGGATACTAAGTTCCCAAACAGCTGCAATTATGATGAGGTTTAGAGCTGATCCTGGGTTAACTTGAACTCTCGGAACTGGTATGTCTTTGATATAGACCATGAAATAAACCAACCATGTGTGCTTCATGTCGCCTAAGAGGAGATCATCTTTAGCGAAGGAAATAGTGGCTTTTAAAGCATTGTGAATAGAAAAGCATTCCATGCACTGCTTTTGAGGCATTTTGAATTTTACTTTCAGATAATTTTTCTCTATCTGATGAACTTGTGTTACATGAGTTTGATTGTTTGTATTAAAAGCCTATATAGTTCATATGAAGTTGTTATAAGTCTCCTCAGACATCTGCAAAAGATAAAAAATGTGAAGTCATGCAGGTATGTGCTTCAGGTGTTAAACAACATCATAAGTAAATGGCTCTGGTGGCCTTGCATTAGCATTTGCATTTGAAGAAGTTACATCACATTTATGTTGTTCCCTGAAGGGTTTACATAAGAAAAAGAAGAGGGCCTATCACAGTTGACTCTATAGTTACAACCAGAATGAGTGCCGTCGTTGACTATGTTACTTCGGTCAACTTCCAGACAAGTATCTCTTCTTATAGCATTGACTTTTTCAGGTTCAGCAAAAAGTTGACTAACTTCTTCCGAGCCTGCTTCTTGACTTGCATTGTTAGGAGCAGCCTGAGATATTTGGGGCTTATTAGTAACGGTGTTCAAAATCACCAGAGCAAGAGCCAGTGGCATCTCTTCTTCAGAGTCAGAAAAGTTATCCTAAACTTGTAAAACTTCCTAAGGTGCAATAAGACTGCCAATGCTGAGTTCCTTATGTCCTTCTAATAACTCAAGCTCATTAGTTGGGTCAGGATTAATAAGTTGAGTACTAAGTTCAGAATCTGTGTTCAAAGGGATTGACTTAACAATTGGTCCAGGAGGAACATCTGGCCTAGGGATTACCACATTCGAATAAGATGGCGATGCTTATTGTTAGCACATTTCATCAGATTCAACTAGTTGTATGGGATCTATATGAATTTCTGGAGGTAGTGGAAAAAGGGGAGGATCGTTTGACCAGCCACTTGTGCTTGGTCTATGTATGTTATAAAGGACCACTGATAGTGTATTGAGACCATGCTTAATATTAAACGTACCTGTCTTAGGATCAAAAGTTTGTTTAAAACCCACATCCTCGTCAAAAGGGTATTCATCAGCGAAGTAATCATCAATTGACCGATCATCTTCAAAATTAGAATAATATACCAATCTTCCTCATCTTTTGAATTAGGAGGTGTGCCATCCCATGATATATAGTTGTAACTGGATATTGGTGGCTCTACCTCATCTTTTGGAATTAGAATGATGAATTCAACCAAAGTATAATGACCCCTGATCGGTTTTGGAGGTTTTCTGAAATCAAAGCTTTGACCACCTTTTTCATTCTTCTGTTTCGCTTGTTTTTCTTGTTTGGCCAAGTGATTCTGAGCAGCTTTTTGAAGGTTTTTAAGTTGTCTTTTAATCTTCCTTCTTTTTGTGAGTGTGGGTTTTGTTTTAACCTTCTCCCAGCCTTCATCATTTGCTAGATTTGGGTAAACCCACATTGCCTCCCCTAAAGAGGTTTTGACTAGTATTAGTTTTTGTTCATCATGTACTTCATTGACAACTTAAAATTTAATGGTCAGTGGCTTTGGTGGAGCATATATTGTTACGGTGAAAACTGTCCAAAAGAGATCATGTTGACCTAAGCAACATCATATTTCCTATCGAAAGTTATCATTCCATTTTTTCACTTCTCATTGACTTTTTCTTTCAAAATGAAACAATCTTTTAGAGGATGAGATACCATCCGATCGTATGCACAATAATTTGGGTCATTGATGTGACCCACTTGCTCTGGCTTCTTCATTTAGTGGAAGCTCAATTTTATTATTTTCCATCAATGATTGAAAGGTTATTTCAATATCCCCATTAAAAGGATATTTAGTTTTTTTCTCCTTGTCATATTCCTCCTTCTTGGTTCGATCAGTTTTGACGTTTTGAGGCTTTTGAGGAGGTGGTTTGGAGGTTTGCACATGGAAGACCTCCTGTTTCTTTTTTAGTTTTAGAGCAAAAAATGAAGATGGCTCCACTTTGAGAGAACTTACCTTCTTCTGATTGATCTTCTTGAGGGGTCAGTTCTGTATCAGTAGCTATTTCGACCAATCAAGTTAGAAACTTAGTTTTGTGACTAAGTATAATAGCCTTGATTTCTATTTGTAAATTGGTTTTATACATTTCAATGGTAGCTCTTTTAAGATGGTTGTTCTTAGCATCTGTAGGATAATGCTCTCCACCTATCGATAAAGGCTTATGCAGTTTCATTGTCTCCCTGCCTTGTACTGCTGAGCATGGCGAAGGTGACTATCTGATCCTCCTCCTAGAAATGGAGTAAAAACTTCTCTTCTATGATTGGCCATGTCATAAAGGAAAGTTATGGTAATTGCTTGTACTAATCGAAGGTAACTCCTTTCAATGTGCTAACAAACAGCCTTATTTTTAGTATATCCAACTTTGGCAGGCTTCCAACGAGTGATTTGGAATGCACAATGTGTTGATAAGCTGACCCCTTTTCCGAGGTAAGGCTGAAAAGTTGGAAGTTTATAATCTAGTGGAAATGGGACCAGATCAAATCTCAGAGGATACTTTGGTGTAATACCCTTTTTTCTCACCCTAATGTCCACTTTTGATTTTGTCAATATCTCTTCAACTTCTTTGAAGGTTACATGCTATTTAGGGTCTGCGTGAAGACCAAGGATTAGCGAATGACCACCACCAGTAAAACTATCACCTTATCCATTAGAGACTTGATTTGAGCTGTGAGTAGGTCAATTTTAGTGGCATTTCTCTTGATCATTGCCTGTTCTCTCCTATTGGCTAACAAAGGATTGATTGGAGCTTTAGCTAGACCACCTAACTTATCTGCCAAGATTTCAACTCGGTAGTCAAGTGATCAATCTTAGCTCCTTGTTGTTAATGACATCATTGATGTTGTCTTCTTGATTTTCACTAGCATCTTCCTCGTCAAGGTCTTTACTTCCACTGGCATCATCATTTCCATCATTACTAGTCCCACTCCCTTCAACCATGAACACAATGTATTGATGGGGATAGGAGGATGTTAATGTAAGAGGAGTGGATTGACTCTCTTTTATGTCTAAGATAGTAATAAGATCCTTATCAGAGTCTATTTCAACATGCCCTTTAGAAGTTTTGCCTGAATGGGAGTTGGAGTCAGATTCTTGTGATTGAGTCTGAACCATACTCTGAGTGACTCTTCGGGTTAAGCCTGGTCCAACCATGCATGACAAGGTTAGGTCCAGATCATCTTCTTTAATCGCCCATTTTTGAGTGATTGTGCGTTGTGGCAGCTTCTGGGTTTGGTCTCTAGAGTGAGCCAAAACCTTTTTATTTATTTGATTAGCCCGTTTAACTGCCAAGGTTTGAGCTTTGAACCTGGCAACTAGTGGCCAGGAAGCACTAGTAACTTGTTCCCAATCCATGGGATCAAAAGTGGGAAGTGAAAGAATGTCAACAACACCTCTATTATTTTTCTTTTTCTACTCCTTTTATTGGAGCAAATCTTTGAAATGAGCGAGATCGGTTGAATCATTAATGACCAATCACTCAGTTTTCTTTTTATTTTTAGCACCATGTAATAGATGATGGGGTGAAGATGGCGGGGACGGTGCCACATGATAAAAGGTAGACACCTTCTGCCAAACCTCCGTCCTTCTTTTTGAGTCAGAGGGTAGAAGGTATTATCTTTAAGTGTAGCCAAGAGTTTGTTCTTAGTCTTGCTAGATTTTGAAATATGTGGTTGTGGTGACCATGTGCTGCATCCTGGAATGGACACATGCTTCTGGGCCTTCTTGCGAGTTATAAGTTGCTGAAGGTCCTTTGGTGTTTGCTTGTTAATGACCTGCTGTTTAGCCCAAAGAGATGATGATTCTGAACCTTGAGCAGCCACTGAATGCGACCTACCAAGTGTCATTGACTGTGATCTGTGAAACGAACTTGCCTTGCCCCAAGTTAAGGCTTGATGATATGAAGGCTAATGCCTCTTGACTTCACCTTGTGTTTTGGTTCCTCTTGAACCTTGTTGAAAACTCCAAATGGAATCTGGGCATAGTTGGAAACCCAGGGTTTAGGAGTCTCAGCTTGCTTGATGGATTTTGTGGTTACTAATGACCCATTCAAATCAATTGAAGTCTTAAAACCCCTAGGTGTAGAAAGCCTTTGGAAGACTGAGACTCTTGATATAAGGGTAGTAGAGTCAGTTCGAGCCTTCTATGGTGCTCTTGTAGATGACTTGTTTTGGGTCATAGAGATTTTAAAAGGCCTCTCCTTGGCCTCATCAGAAGTAATGATCAAAGAACCCATGATATCTCTGCAAAAAGTAAGCCCAATGCATTACACTAGTGTATAACCAACTTGGCAACCTCTTGGGCTAGCCGAAATAGTTTATGAATGCCATATAAACCAACATGGTTAGACATAAGTATAAATCCCATCTCATTGTGTTATATTGATTGTCCTAGCTGTTAGAATTTCTGTAGCATTTTGGGACCATTATAGTTAGGATTAAAATCATGCTAAGCTAACTAGACCTGAATACCAAAATTTTTGCAGCATTTCAGGGCTATTTGTGTTAGACTTATAAGCAAGAGAAGGTTGGATCTAATTAAAGGGATAAGACCCACAGGATTAAGCCTGCACCACTACCACAATGATCATATAGGATCCATCAGTGCATGGCGCCGGACAGTGCATGACTGCAATGTTGTTGGGCTTATTGCTGATTCGAGACAAATAGTTCTTGGATCGAAGCTTTTGGGACTGAATCACCATTTTCTTTTACATAAAAGGCTGTAGATTTGGTCCATGTCCATCGAGGTGCAAAGTTTCATTAATAAATGGCAAAGTTACGCACTTTTGGGTGTTTAATGCCTTCATTTGAGTGGTAAAAGGATGCACTTCGAGGTGCAAAGTTCCTTCAGTAATGCCTCCAAACCCATCATAGACATCAGGGTCTTGCATGGGTGTCTTCAAAGGTCAAACAAGTAATTCTAAAAACAAAATAGGTCAGTGACCGCAGGCCTGCGGTCACTGCCCATTTTCACTACTTCTTATGGTCACAACACTTCTTGTATAGCTTCCCATGGTCATAGGCTGTTTACATAGCATCTTGTGGTCACTAATTAACAGCAGCACCTTTCCCGCGGTCAACATAGCACTTTTTAGCACTTTTTTCATCACTTTTCAAGCATTTAAGCCAATTTTCTTGTCTTTTGGCCAAATTGATCACAAATTAGAGCGAATTTACGTTTCCCATAGACGGCGCCAATCTTCTAATCGCGCTCGAAATGTGATGAGAAACGCAATAGATTTGACTCCAATATTCACACACTTCAAGCATTGAGAAGAATGTGAGATAACTACAATTCATCATTATTTGCCCTGTTGTTTAATGGGTTTAAAAGCTCTGACCTCAAGGATGTAGGTTGTTTACAAGTTTTGAAATATTTACAACCTCTCCCTCTGGTTTCAGATGTGATCTAAATCTGGAATTTGTAAGAAAGTACATGAAAACGCCAAGAAAATACAAAGGGGAGTGATCGTGACCCATGGTTACTGGGCCCCTGCTAGTGACCGTGGTTCATGATCACTGGCAGATAGTGGCCAAAAAGCCACTATTTGGCTTTGTTGTCTCTTTGTTTTGCTTCTGTAACGTTTCTAGGGTATTGAAACTTGTTCTTTTCGATCTTTGGAGTGTTGAGTGGCCATAAGAGGGCTGAATTTGACCTTTAAATCGATCAAAACCTTTGTTGATCATCACTTTTGGTTATGGACCATTTTTGTACAAATCCAAAGATGGTGCTGTATGAAGCCAAAGTTGTGTCATTCTAAACCTATGATTTTCAAGGGGTCAGAACAAAGCCTAAAGAAGCCTTTTCACAACCTCCAAGATGACTCCAGAAACCTTTTAAGTGAGAAGAACAAAGGAATTGACTTTATCCTTTGCATGCTAGACAGCATTTGAGCATCATCTTCTTTAAACAATACACATGCTCTTTCTCCTTCTTTGAACCATTTCTCACTTTAAGTAGTGAGAAGGAGAAAAAGAAGTGTACTAGAGTACTAGGAATGACTCGTGACTTTCTTGATCTTGTAGTGAAGTTGCTTCAAACCTTAAACCGGCCTCTGGAATTTTGGAATTGTTTTCCTCCTGTGTGTTGTTTATGTCCCTCTGTCGTGTCCTCTCCCAAGAGTTTAAATCTCCCTTTTATAGACTTCAGAGATAGTTTTTTGGCATTATAGGGATTTGAAAGTCAAAAAGAAGTGGAGGAAACTGTCAAAAACCACAGGAACTGCTCCACAGGTGTTGGTAATAGCAGTCGCGGTCACTCCTAAGTCCTGTTTTTGGACTTTTGCATATGTGATCCATTTTTACCTATTTGGGGCCCAACCAATGCCCAATCTTTAAGAAACATGAAGGGATGCTTTTTGACATATTTTGAGTGTGCAATAGAAATTTCAGTTTGTTTTGACTTCCTAAAGTTAGTCAACTCCTCCATTGACTTTTCATGAAAATGGGCTTTTGTTTCAGATGTTTGATGCCCCAAATGCCCTTGGTTTGTTTGAAACTTGGAGAGACTAATGTCAAGGGTATCTTAGAGTGTCTATCCAAATTTCATACAGTTTGGTTTTTGGGAAGTAGGATTTCGAATAGTGACCCACTTGTTGCATGTTCAAAGTCACTATTCACCTCACACTATAGGTAGTTAGCTTGTTTTCTACCCGAACGATATTCAATTGACTTGAAACCTTCGGAAATATATTTTGAGCATCTTTTGAATCTTTATTCCGAATTTCATCAGCTTTGACTAATTGGAAGTAGGATTTTTGCTAGTGACCTCCATGGCTTAGGAGTCACTAACTTAACCCCTGACTTCTAAGCTGACTTGCAGTGAAAGTAGGACCAAACAAAGTCAGAATCTCCCGTTATCATGACTAAAGCTTTATGCCTAAATTTCATCAATTTTGGATGTGAGAAGTAGGACTTTGTACAGTGACCCCATGACTTGGGGGTCACTGACCCAAAGTTGACATGTTTATAGGCTTTGGGTCAAATGATGTTCATTTGACCTAAAATTTTATGAAGCCTCACTTGAGCATAATTTGAGCTTCTTCTAGGATCTTTTGCTAATTTGATTCTTGTGAGGTGTCACTTTGCTTAGCGACCCCACAAAACTTAGTAGATGACCATCTGAACTGAGTTTGGGTCCAAATGATGTCCAAATGTTCTTAAACTTTAAAGAATAGCCTTTGAGTGTACTTAAAGGTATTTCACTAAGTTTGAGTTTGTTCTGACATGTAAAAGTGTCAATTTCTATAATGACCTCCAAGGAGCTGGCAAACAGTCACTAAAGCTTGGTTTGAGCTGGGATGAAGTCCAAATGCTTTAAAACTTTGAAACATTAGTCCCAAGCATGTTTTGGGGTTACCATGAGATTTTTCAGCCACTTTGGTAATCCAGAACCTTAAATGTATTCAATGATCCCTAGTTTTGAGCCAATGAACCCTGAATTTGGTATTTAGTGAGTTGAGTGACTAAATGAAGTCGAATAACTCTAAAGTTTGAAATTCTACATTATGAGCTCATCTGAAGTATTTTGAGTGGATTGCACCAGCTCTGAACATTTGGATTCAGTACTTGACTTGTCATTCCACAATTCAAAGGTTTATGTACCCTTGGTTATGAATTCTCTTGTAATGTCTTCATTGCAACATTTATGATTTTCTTTTTATAGTTCAACAGTTTCATGACCCATACCTTTAAACAAATATAATAAAATAATGTAACTAAACAACTACATGGAAAAAAAACATCCATAAAATTTCCATCAAACAATAAGTTGAAAAATAATAAATCACCCATCATAAATATCCATGAAAATAATATCTTAAAACATTAACTAAATAGAGATTCTTTAAAAAAAATAACATTAAAACAACTTGTTTAATCATCTAGACCATGCCAGAAGGGTCTCGATTTTAGCATGAAATGCCTCATTGCTCAGAGGTTGGCCATTTTTGTCTTCAAAAAAATCTTTAGTCTCCAAGTTTGTGATGTCCAACTGGTAATCATCAGTTTTGTCGGACTATATCCCAATCCCAATCTTCCAGATCATTTTGACTCTGCAGAATGAATAGAGGCCTTGTATGCTTTCTATCATTCCACCACTTCTTTTAGTGCACTACAATTGCATGACTAATGCCCATTCCTTCTACATATGTAGCAAGGGTCATCAGAACAATGGGTGGTTTACTTGGTGGATTCTGATTTTCATCCTGATTTTGTTTTTTCTGAGGATCTGACCACTTCTGGTGGTTCTTAATTTTTTTTTTTTTGGGTGGGGGGGACCTTGAAATCCTCCTCATCCGAAGGAGTTGTTTCTTTGACCTCTTCTAGAGGGGTTGTTTCTTCAATGCCCCTTCCTTTACCTCTACTGGAACAGAAATTAGCATTTGCTTCAAGCATTGACATAGATCCAATTGGTTTGGACTTGTGATTCTTTATCTAGACTTTGCTATTTTGCTTAGCAACAAGCAGACAAGAAATTAATTTTGAGTATTTAGAGAAATGCCATTCACGATACTGTTATTGCAAGATTACATTTGGTGCATGAAAAGTGGACAACGTTTTCTCTAACATGTACTCTACTATAATCTTTTCCCCCACGCAATCTCAACCGGGAAATAATGTTAAAAAGAGCAGAGTTGTAATCAGATACTAATTTGTAGTCCTAAAATCTCATATTTAGCCATTCGTTCTAAGCAGCTGTTAATATGACCATCTTTTGGTGATCATATCTAGCCTTCAGGGATTTCCAAAGACCTGCTGGGTCTTCTTCAGCGAGGTATTCATTCTTGAGGTCCTCGTGTATATGATGATGCAAGAAGATAAGTGCTAATGCCTTATTTTCCATGGACTCCTTATTACCCCTACTATTATCGCTCTAAGTTTCTTAGATTGCAAGTGAATTTTTGCATCTAAGAACTAAGAAAAGTGGTTTTCCCTAGCAATGTTGGAGATTTGAATTCAAGTTTAGTTAAGTTTGACATCATGCAAGATCTATAAAAGATATATATAATCATTAGCATGTAGAGAATTATAGAAGCATTCAGAATAAATCAAAGGGTGAGTCATACCAGATCAACTTGTCCAATTTAAAATTGAAAACATCAGGTTATCAACTTTTATAATCCAAAACAGTGGGATCTTTAAGGCCTCTGGTTTGATTGGAACTTTAGGTTCACGAATTAGAACTTTAGGTTCTATCAAGGCTTCAAGATTGATATTATGGCCTAATATTATTTGGTTTTTATTTCTAGATCTAAATATCAAACTTTGGGTTTGATTATGAATACAGATCCTCGAGTTCATATTATGGATTTGAGAACTTCTGGCTTCAAATTTGAATAGCCTATGGATCTTCTGGTCAAGATTAGAAAAGAACTTCTAGTTCATACGAAACTGCAGGTTCATATTAATATAGAACTTCAGGTTCTTATTTATGATCCATCTATCTTGATCTCCCCCTTTTTATAAAAAATAAATCATTCATCTCTAAAGAATTAGTCTAATTAAAAAGAAAAAAGAATACTAGTATATGTGTATATGGTTATTAAACTAAAAAAAGATTATAAATAACAAAAATTATTATTATTATTATCACCTTGAATCTTCCGCTTTTTGTTTCATTGTGTAGATTTACTCACAAGGTTTTTGTAGGTGTAAACTGTAAGGTTCCAATCGCAACTAACGTAAATTTATGTTAATTAATCTTGTTTATACTAATTAAAACTTACTTAGGCTAATTTAACTCAAACCCTTTGGGCTTGGGTCATGGGTAAGTAGTTGGGTCGGGTTTGAACTTTACCTAGGTAGTAAAGGCCCTCTTGTAATTTAAAGTTCTTGCGTTATATTGACACTTCATTAGTTGCATATTCTATAATTCATCATGTAGACCATCTTTCATGTTGGGCCCAACTTAATTCGGATCCATCTTAGCCCAATTGAAGACCATATGACTTAAACTATAATTTTCCGAGAGATATTAGACTTGCATGTAAAACTCCAAGAACAATTGAGTTAAAAGATGATCCAATGTCCCTCTTCACCTAATCTTCTAATCCTTGCTAGAACTACTTCTCCTCTTCACTCCTTTTCATCTCCACCTCAACTTAGAGTTGGAAACAAGGTCTTAAAGCCTTGCATGCAAAAGAGATAGCCTCTATTCTTCTTCTTCTTCTTCTTTTGGGCATCTCTCTCATTGGAATCACTATCTTTTTCAAGCTACAGCTCCTTAAGGTAGAATCTCTACCTCCATTTCAATTCTTTGTGTTTAATAGTGTCAAGGAGACTTAAAAGAATGACATGCATGCATCTTATACTAGATTTACATCGCATGTCTTTGCATGTTATAGGGAATCATCTATTGAGGCTTTCTCTACCACCACACACACCAAGGAGAAGTTGATAGGGTCAAGCACTGCATAGAAGGCAAGTATTAGAGTATATATTATCACTTGTAAGTCTAAATTTGTTGATTCTTGAAGTGATCACTCTAAATTTAAGTTATAGCTCATTCACCCTTGATTAAGCACACATATATTGTATTAGGTGATAACAACTATATATATGCAATATTAATGATATGTAGGCAATGTAAGACCTATTATGAAAATTTGGGAGCATAAGAAATCTCATTGGAGCTAAACACTAAGAGTTCAATATTAAACTCGTGCTCCAGAATTGTTTTCAGAAATTCTGAAGCTTACGGTGAAGCCCACGTCTAAGTCATAAATATCTATGGCTCAGAATCTAGAGAGCTCATAAACCTGCTTTCGAACTATGGCAAACCCTTGGTTAAGCCGTGGAATGAACTACAGCTAAGCCGTAATCGTCCCGTGATTAAGCCATAAGTCATTTTACGGTAAGCTTTCTCAAAAGCCCAAAATTCTATCTTTCTTTTGTGGCTAGCCCTCAGGTAAGCCATAGACTATGCTACAGCTATGCCATAGTCCAACCGTAGCCTAGCAGTAGGCTTAGCATGGCTAAACTGTAAGCCAATATATAGCTAAGTTGTAACCACGTATGAAATTAAGGAAGACTAAATCACTCGGCTAAGCTGTAACATGTATACGGCTAAGCCATAAGAACACTGTGAATTTAGGATATTAGGGATTTCAAATGACTCATAGGGCTTTAGATATGATACCTTTTCCACAACTAAACTAGTCAATGGTGATTAAATGATAAGGAGGACAAGTATAGAGTTGTCACTTATCTTTTTCGATTTTCTGGATAAATCCCTGATGTTACGTCATGGGTGTAGGCATAAGAAGAGGTGTCCTTTGTGTACACAATGTAATGCAAAGATTTGATAACACAATGACACCGGATGTTTTATGAATACATTGTATTGAATGCCCTCAGGATTATGGATTGTCTAGCATAGGGTTGGCTAGTAAATTTCCATGATACCTTCTTGATTTAAATGCATTCATATTATAAGGAAACCTTGCCCTCAACATGAGCAGAACATGTACCCATTCTTTTGGGAAAACCTTGAGGCAACTGAACCAGAGCTTTTACTGAGTGTATGTCTGTGAGCCGAAATGGGTGTAGCTAACGTTAAAAGGGTTCGACCCTAATTGCTCAATTAAGTATGCATTGTCTAATTATCAGTTACCTTGTTAATTCTGATTTCTATGATTTTATATGATCTCAAGACCGAAATTCCCTCATGTATGATGTGATAAGTAAGAATGAATTTATATGAATATGAGATGATCATTATGGTTGATTATAAGCAGGAAAGATATGAACTTGAGTCTGTCTTGATATATTGAGTCGGCACCACTTAGCTTGTACCCTTATTAGGTTCGACAGGAACAATTCAGGTATTCTTATGTTCCTACTATAGTAGTTTATGGAGGAGTTGTTGGCGCTCTTTAGAAAGCTAGCGATCCCCTAGCATAATTCCCATATGTTTGCTATACGCTCTCGAGATGATAAGCTCTCTTTTTTGGAGAATATAACGTTGTGGATGCCAACTAGTACGTTATAATACTTATTTATAATTCATTATATATGCTTACTCATGCACAACATGCCTAGCTTACAATTATTGCTTTCTTTTAATCAATATATTCCATAATTCATTTGATACATTATGATGGTCTTATATATATATATATATCTATATTTGCTTAGCCGTTATGTTAATAGTGCTACCCTTGGTGTTATAGGTATAGAAACTAATGCAAATATGACTATCGGCGCATCCCCAGAGGGTACCTCAGTGGTATCTAGGGGTATAGAAGAGTGGAAAGAAGACGACATCTTCTACTAGTTGTCTTACAAAGAGCGTCAAAGGGGTTTTATTGGGTTAATGAGTTAGTGATGTTTGGACTAGTGTTTAACATGCCTCCCTATTTTGGTGGAACATCAATCGATGGACATGTGTTTTCGAGATTGTATAAATGACTTGTTAAGTGAATTGTGGTTACATGTGTTGGGAATGGTTAAGTAAAAGATTTAAAGTTTATTTTATGATTGTATAATAGTCCTTCTATGCATTGCTTATGACCATTACAGGTGTATTTCACAGGTTTCCACTTTATATTTGAAATTTTATCTACGTGTTGTTGGACATTCCTCATACGTTCTTGCGGAATATCCCTTGTAGTGATTCGTGCTTATCTTCACTCGGCACGGATTGCTACGAGATTACGTATCCACACTCGGGGGGCCCATTCTAATCCCCAATTCCTAGGATTAGGGTGTGACATACGTAAGTAATAGTATCAAAGTGATTAAGAAGTCAATTAAAGACTTAGCAACTCAAGGAAACCTGATGAGGTTATGATAGATCCAATTAGGGAGGATAGATTTTGTATAAGGACTTATAAATTACCTTTTACTAATGTATTGCTTTTGACTAACCACTATTATAATTGCAAATAAATGGCATCTAGGTCCGGTACAAACAACAGTTCAGGTCGAAATGGCCATGAAGACATCAAATTGGACGGTGTGGATCCTCCACCCCCACCCCCTCCTCATCCTGCATATAACACAGAAGAGGGATTTATGATGCTGATGCATCAACTGGTAGCCAGCAATGCCAACTAAGCAGCCATGCAATTGCAATTAGCTACCCTTTTGGAAAGACAGAACAAGCCTGGTGATCCTAATTTTTTATATGAAAGTTCTGGAAGAAAGGGGCTATGAAATTCACAGGACGAGAGGACCCATTACAGGCTGACGAATGGATCATACACACAGAGAATGTTTTTGATTCACTAACCTACACACAAAAGCAACTAGTGGTCTTTACGGCTTCCATGTTCAGAGATATTGTGGATACATGGTGAAAGAGTATCCGAGATCAAATTAAGGCTATGCCAGAAGCCATTGTGTGGGAAGCTTTTAAGAGGCAATTTAGGAAGAAGTTTATTCCAAAGCATGTGACTAGCAAGAAGAAGGCAGAGTTCCTCACCCTACAGCAGAATTCCATGACGGTTGCGGAGTATGTGCATGTGTTCAGTCTACTCTTTTAGTTTGCCTTGGACTTAATTGATACCGAGGAGAAAAAAGTTGAGAGGTTCCTCGAAGGGTTGAGGCCTACTATTAAGGGACACACTATAGGCCGCGCCTATGCATTTGTTAGTTTTTGTGGACTCAATCCATCAGTTGATGTAATAAATTGATTAATTTCTTTATTTATCAATAAAATCATGCTTTACTTTCATGAGATGAATGTTATTTTACTACTTTATGCACATGACCAATACGTATGACATAATGGTTCATGAGTTGAACCGGGTCCCATTAGTATATTAGATGTGATATATGTGCATGGATGAGATCCACACGCGGGAGATATATGTCACAAATCTTATACTTAAATAGCTTCACAACCAGTAATGAGACTGGGCATCTCATTTGATAAGGTTGCAGCACTTTGATCACTATGAGATAGTGTGATTTGTCTCGATCATCAGAATGTAAGATTCTGGATCAATAGTGCCGGTACATTGGATGTATTGAAGGACCATGAGATGCACCTTATGGTATTCCGTCTCAATAATAAGGTATGCTTTCATAATTCCCTAGCAATAGGCCCTCAATCCTGAGACATTGACGAACTCAAGTTTCTATCTATTCATTTGCTTTGAGTCACCAATGAGTGAGGCCGACTATAGGTTAACACCTCGGTGTCTTGGGTATATGGTAGTAGAACTGTGGGAACGTTGAATGATCAAGATGGAATCTATCTCTATTATCCCCTTGTGCCAATTAATGGATTTGTCATTAGTAAGTGCGCACCCATCTCAATTAAGAGTTAATTGGATGGTACTGATGATTACTGTGATTAATTGGGGCTCAAGGATAATAAGATGTGGAACTTAGATTGGAAGAGACGGATTTATTCCAATTGATCCACGGATATTGATAGAGGGGCCTACTTGTGGTAATTGGGAAGTTTAGGGTCTTCATTGTAATTTATTCCTAAGACTGGAGTGCAATTGCATTTATATAGTGGTGTTATTTGCAATTAACTGTGGGCCCGGATTGCACATGAGATGTGGGGTCGCGGTGTTCCAGTTGGAGCCAGCTTTCTAAGGAATCCCTAGTGGTCCCCACGCTAGCCTAAGATATTGGAAAACACTAATCCGACTTGGACTCTAGAAATAAGAGTTTGGAAAGGAGAAAGTTGCTAATTGCTTTGGAAGTAAGACTTCTATTTCAATTAGACAAAGGAGAGATTTGGAAGTCTATAAAATATCCTTGGACGTCCAAAAGAGCCCCCTCACGCCCAAAACCCTTTCGTGCAAGAGTTGCGCGAGTTACTCTCCTCTCTTTTCTTCTAGTTCCTTGGAGTCTCGAGTTGGGATTTTCTCCTGAAGATTCCACCGTTCTTCTTGAGAAAAGAAATCCAATTCGGGGGTCATAGCGTGGAAGGCTAAGAGGTCTTGAAGAAGTCCATTAGAGCACTGCGGGTCTCCAAAGGTATGATCTACTTCTTGCATGTCGTAGGTTATTTTGGATGCTTAGTGCTGGTAGAATTTTACTGTACATGGTCACGAGATTGAGGGTAACGCATCCTGGATTGGGTTTTGGTCTTATGGATAGTTGATCCCTGTGTCAAGTGGATCAAAAGTTTTGAAAATCTATCCACGAGACCCACCTACTTCCATCAGCATTAACTCATGAAGAAGCTGAAGCGGCAGAGCATGTGGTCATAGGTAAGGTTTCTATCTATGATATAGAGGCTAAGGTATTGTTTGATTTAGGATCTTCGCATTCCTTTATTTCACCCCAATTCTCTAGCAGGATACAAGAGCCACCAATGTAATTATCGTATATGTTAAGTGTTATCATTTTTATTGGCAAGAGGGTGACTTATGAGGACTATTACCTAGGTTATCGAGTTCTAATTGGAAAGATCCTTTTTCCAGTGGAACTCATCATGTTACCGATGCATGATTTTGATGTAATCCTAGGCATGGACTGGTTGACTAAGTGTATGGCTTGCATAGATTGTTTCCGTAAGACTGTCACTGTGAAGGTAGACGAAGTTGGCCCGAGTGTTGTATTCCAAGGTGAGAAGAAGAGTTTGAATACTAGGCTGATCTCAGCACTTTGAGCAGAAAGATTAATTCATAGTGGTTGCGAGGGGTATATTGCCTTCATTGTTGAGAGAGACCACCTAAGAAGTTAGAGAAAATACCAGTGGTTTGTGTGTTTCCAAATGTGTTTCTTGATGAAGTACTTGGTCTTTCTCCGATTAGGGAAGTAGAGTTTACTATAGAACTAGTGCCTAGTACAATTCCCATTTCTCGGGCTCCGTATAAAATGGCACCTGCAGAGTTGCATGAGGTAAAGATATAGTTGCAAGACTTATGGGATAAGGGGTTTATTTATCTTAGCACATCAGCATGGGGAGCCCTAGTTTTATTTGTGAAGAAAAAGGATAGTACCCTCAAAGTGTGTGTTGATTACAGGCAGTTGAATCAAGTGACAATAAAAAACAAGTATCCACTGCCTAGAATTGATGAACTGTTTGATAAATTACAGGATACAACTCACTTCTCAAAGTTTGACTTGAGGTCTGGATATCATCAGTTGCAAGTTAGAGATCAAGATACATCTAAAATAGCTTTCAAGACAAGATATGGGTACTATGAATTCTTAGTCATGCCTTTTGCGTTGACCAATGCCCCAGTTATATTTATGGCTTTGATGAACAGGATCTTTTCACCCTTTCAATCGATTTGTAGTAATTTTCACTAATGATGTATTGGTGTACTCCAAGACTTGAGATGAGCATGTTGTGCATTTGAGGATTTCTTTGCAATTGTTGAGAGATCACCGACTATATGCCAAATTGGACAAGTGTGATTTCTGGTTAGAACAGGTTGCTTTCTTGGGGCATATAATTTCAAAGGATGGACTCGTGGTAAATCCAGCTAAGATCAAAGCAATAACTAGTTGGCAAAGCCTTAAAACGGTTATAAAGGTTAGAAGTTTTGTCGGTTTTATAAGTTACTACCAAAGGTTTGTAAAGGACTTTTCCAGAATAGTCGCACCTTTGATGAAGTTGACTCAAAAGAATGAACCATTTGTTTGGTCGGCTGAATGCGAGTTGAGCTTCAACTCCTAAGGAAAAGCTAACCTTAGCCCCAATATTCTCTCTACTAGAAGGTAGTGGTGGATTTTTTATATATACCGATGCTTTAAGGATTGGGTTGGGATGTGTAATAATGCAAAACGGAAAGGTGATAGCATATGGATCTCAATAATTTAGGGAGCATGAAAAGAATTATGCCACACATAATCTAGAATTGGCCACTGTCATCTTTGCTTTAAAGTTGTGGAGACACTATTTGTATAGAGAGAAATTTGAAGTTCATAGTAATCATCATAGTCTCCAGTATTTATTCTCTCAGTGTGACCTTAACATGAGACAGTGTAGATTGTTAGAGTTCATAAAGGACTTAGATTTTCCAATCAAGTATTTTCCAAGAAAGGGAAATGTAGTTGTTGATGCTCTAAGTAGGAAATCAACTATTGAGATAGTAACCATGTGTGGTGGATGGTCTCTAGTTGAATAATTTCGAGATCTGGATGTGGAAGTCGAATTCATGGATGATAAGGTGATGTTAGTGTCTATGTCTGTCTTTGAACCTACTTTAATATAGCAAACTAAAGAGAGACAGTTTGAAGATCCAAAATTCATTAAGATTCATGACCACATATCGCAGAGATCAAATTTTAGGATGGTGGATGGTGTGTTGTACTTCAGAGGTGGGCTATGTGTTTCAGCGGTTCAAAATCAAAATAAAAAAGAAGCAAGCATGACTGAAGCATATCACGCTAGATATTCCATGCACCCCGGGAGTACTAAAATGTACCGAAATTTAAATGGCAAGTCTGCTGGAATAACATGAAGAAAGACATTGCAGGTTTTGTAACAAGATGTCTTACCTATCAACATGTAAAGGTTGAACATAAAAAGCCTCTCAGTTTGCTACATCCTTTACATATTCCAAAGTGGAAATGGGAGAATCTTTCTATGGATTTTGTTTCAGGTTGCCTCGGACAACCAAACATCATGATGCCATATGGGTGATCGTCGATCAACTAACAAAGTCAGCCCACTTTATTCTTATTAGGAAAGGGATTAAATTTCATGAGATAGCCAAGACCTTCATAGACGAGGTCACGCGGTTGCATGGTACTCTAGTTTCTATAGTATCTAACCAACACAGTAGGTTTATATCTTCCTTTTGGTAATTTTTCTAAAAGTCTATGGGTACTAAACTCAATTTTAGCACCGCTTATCATCCTCGGATTGATGGGCAATTAGAGTGAACAATAAAAACTCTTAAAGATATGTTTCAAGCTAGCGTGTTGGACTTTGGGAAAGAGTGGGATGAACACCTTTCCTTATGTGAATTTGCGTAAAACAATAGTTATTATGCGAGTATTGGAATGGCTTCATTCGAAGCTTTGTATGGTCGTAATTGCCGTACATCAGATCTATTGGGAAGAAGTAGGAGTTAGAAGTCTCCATGGACCTTCTCTAGTTGCGAATATGGCGGAAAAGGTGCAAAAGGTTCAAGACAGATTAAAGGTTACGTAATCTCGCTAGAAGAGTTATGCAGACAATTGCTATAGACCCCTTCAATTTCAGGTGGAAGACAAGGTCTCACTGAAAGTTTCTCCAATAAAAGGTACTATCAGGTTTGGACAGAAAGGTAAGTTGGTTCTGCGGTTTGTAGGGCCTTTTGAAATTCAAAGCAGAGTTTGAGATTTAGCTTACAGGTTGGAGTTACCACCTCAACTAGCGGAAGTTCATAATGTATTTCATGTGTTAATGCTTTAAAAGTACCTTCCAAACCCATCGCATGTCCTTAACATAGATGACATCCAAATTAAGCCGAATGCAAGCTATGAAGAAAGACCCCTTTATGTCATTAACACTAATGAGCAAGTGCTCCATACTTGGATGATTAAATGGGTTAAGGTTTTATGGGAACATTATGGGCAAAAAAAAGCCACTTGCGAGCTTGAAGAACAAGTTCAGGAAAAATATCCAGAGCTCCTACTTGAGGTATGTTGCATTTGGAGGACCAAATGACCTTAAAAGGGAGAGGATGTAAGGTTCCAATCCTAACTAACCTCAATTGATGTTAATTAATCTTGTTTATAGTAATTAAAACTTGTTTAGGCTAATTTAACTCATACTTTGGGCTTGGGTCATGTATAGGTAGTTGGGTTGGGTTTGAACTTTACCTAGGTAGTAAAGGCCCTTTTGTAATTTAGAGTTCTTGCATTATATTGACACCTTATTAGTTGTATCTTGTATTATTCATCGTGTAGACCATCTTTCATGTTGGGCCTAACTTAATTTGGATCTATCTCGACCCAATTGAAGACAATATGACCTAAACTATAATTTTCCCAGAGATATTGGACTAGAATGTAAAACTCCAAGAAAAATTGACTTAAAAGATGAGCCAACATCCTTCTTCACTTATTCTTCTGATCCTTGCTAGAACTACTTCTCCGCTTCACTCTTTTTCATCTCCACCTCCACTTGGAGCTGGAAACAAGGTCTTAAAGCATTGCATGTAAGAGGGATAGCCTCTATTCTTCTTCTTCCTCTTCTTTTGGGCATCTTTCTTATTGGAATCACCATCTTCTTCAAGCTTCAGCTCCTTAAGGTGGAATCTCTACCTCCATTTCAATTCTTTGGGTTTAATAGGGTCAATGAGACTCAAAAGAACAACATGCATGCATCGTTTACTAGATTTACATTGCATGTTATAGGAACCCATCTATTGAGGCTTTCTCTACCTCCACACACACCAAGGAGAAGTTGATAAGGTCAAGCACTGCATAAAAGGCAAGTATTAGAGTATATATTACCACATGTAAGTCTAAATTTGTTGATTCTTAAAGTGATCACTCTAAATGTAAGTTACAGCTCATTCACCTTTGATTAAGCACACATATATGTTGGATTAGGTGATAATGAGCATATATATGCAATATTAATGACATGTGGGCAATGAAAAACCTATTATGAACATTTGGGAGCATAAGGAATCTCATTGGAACTAAGAACAAAGAGTTCAGTGTTAAACTCGTGCTCCATAACTGTTTTCAGAAATTCTAAAACTTACGGTGAAGCCCACAGCTAAGTCGTAAGTATCTATGGCTCAGAATTTAAAGAGCTCAAAAACCAACTTTTGAACTACAACTAACAATTAACTAAGCCGTGGAATGATCTACGGCTAAGCCGTAACCATCCCATGACCAAACAATAAGTCATTTTTTGACGAGCTTTCCTGAGAGTCCGAAATTCTATCTTTCTTCTATGGCTGACCCTCGAGTAAGCTATGGACTATGCTACCGCTAAGCCATAGCCTAGCTGTAGGCTTAACATAGCTAAGTCATAGGCCAATATATGTCTAAGCCGTAACTGTGCAAGAAATTGAGGAAAACGAAACCACTTGACTAAACCAGAACATGTATACAGCTAAGCCATAAGAACACTATGAATCTAGGATATTAGGGATTTCAAATGACTCATAGGGCTTTAGATATGGTACTTTTTCCCCAACTAAACTAGTCCAATGGTGATTAAATGATATGAAGGACAAGTGTGGAGCTGTCACTTATCCTCTTCGATTGCTTAGACAAATCCCCGATGTTACGTCATGGGTGTAGGCATAAGAAGAGATGTCCTTTGCATACACAATGTAATGTTAAGATTTGGTAACACAATGACACCAGACATTTAATGAATACATCGTATTGGATGCCCTTGAGATTACGGATTGTCTAGCATAAGGTTGGCTAGTAAATTTCCATGATACCTTTTCGATTTAAATGCATTCATATTCTTAAAAAACCTTGACCTTAACATGATCTGATCATGTACCCATTCTCTCCGACGAACCTTTAGGCAACCAAACTGTAGCTTCTACTGAGTGTGTGTTTGTGAGCCAAAATGGGTGTAGCTAAGGGTAAGAGGGTTCGAGCCTAATTGCTCAATTAAGTTTGCATTGTCTAATTATCAGTTACTTTGTTAATTCTGATTTCTATGATTATATATGATCTCAAGACTGAAATTCCCTCATGTATGATGTGATAAGTAAGAATGAATTTATATGAATATGAGATGATCACTATGGTTGATTATAAGCATGAAAGATATGAACTTGAGTCTATCTTGATATGTTGAGTCGGCATCGCTTAGCTTATACCCTTATTAGGTTTGACGGGAACAATTTAGGTATTCTTATGTTCTTACTGTGGTAGTTTTTGGAGTTGTCGGCGCTCTTTAGGAAGCTAGCGATCCCCTAGCATAATTCCCATATGTTTGCTATACGCTCTCTAGATGATAAGCTCTCTTTTTAGAGAATATAGTGTTGTGGATGCCAATTAGTACGTTATGATATTTTATTTATGATTCATTATACATGCTTACTCCTGCACAACATGCCTAGCTTATAATTATTGCCTTCATTCAATCAATATATTCCTTAATTCATTTGATAATTGTGATTGTCTTATATATATATATATATATCTATATTTGCTTAACCGTCATGTTAATAGTGCTACCCTTAGTGCTATAGGTATAGAATCTAATCCCAATCCGACTGTCGTCGCATCCTTGGAGGGTACCTCAGCGGTATCTAGGGGTATAGAATAGTGGAAAGAAGACGACGTCTTCTACTAGTTATCTTATAAAGAGTGTCAAAGGGGTTTTGTTGGGTTAATGAGTTAGTGATGTTTGGACTAGTGTTTAACATACCTCCCTATTTTGTTAGAACATCGATCGATAGACATGTGTTCGAGATTGTATGAATGACTTGTTAAGTGAATTGTGGCTACATGTGTTGGGAACGGTTAAGTAAAAGACTTAAAGTTTATTTTATGATTGTATAATATTCCTTCTATGCATTGCTTATGATCATTATAGGTGTATTTCACAGGTTTCCACTTTATGTTTGAAATTTTATCTACATGTTGTTGGACATTCCCCACATGCTCTTACGGAATATCCCTTGTAGTGATTCGTGCTTATCTTCACACGGCACGGATTGCTACGAGATTACGTATCTATACCTTGGGGGCCCATTCTAATCCCTAATTCTCGGTATCAGGGTGTGACACAAGCAGATTGTTGATCTGACTCCAGATGTTCAAGATATCACGATCTGGAGTTCTAATGGGGATCTACTCTTCTGCTAACATCTCTGCTAATGTTGGCACTTGCGTCAGCATTATGTTAGTGATTGGATCTGGTCGGTCAGGTCAGGTTTGGGTCAAGTGTCCTAACTCTATGTTATCTCCCTTTTCAATGTCACGTAGGCTGAAGGAGAGGGGATAGCACATGTAGTCCCTTTCTTTTGTTTGTTTTGTTTTGTTTTGTTTTTTATTTTTTCGTTTTGAGGCATCTGAAATAGAAAGGTCTCCTTTATATCAGGGTCAAAAGCCAAAAAAGGGAGGGAAGGTGGTTGTCCTTTTGCACGATTGTCAAAGTAGAAAGGTGGAGAGGTGGTTGTCTTTTTTGCACATTGGTCATGGCAAACAGAGGGGAGGGATGGTTGTCCTTTTGCACGCACGTTGAAGATGAGATGGGGGGCTTTGCTCGTACTAATAACATGTTAAAAAAGAGGAGAGAGTAGTAGAAGTTAAAATAGGGGGAGATACTTTTCTATTGTGAGATGTGTGTACATAACAAGGGGGGAAGAGAATCTTATTTATAGAATAAGACTGCTTCCTCCTTAAGTAACCTAATATTATAAGACTCTAACCCTAAGTGTTTTTCCTTATCTAATGTGGACCCCAATGTGGGTATCTACCTATGATAATAACTCTTATAGCAATCCTCAAACCCTTTTAAATTCTCTCATTGTATATAAAAGATAAAAATAAATAAAAAAGATAGTGGGGGCAAAATTATAAGGGATATAAAATTATTAAAAAATATTTTCATGATTTTAAATTACCATCTAAAGGTGCGTGGGAGTAATTGCCACCACTTGGCCCCCCTCCCTCTACCCTTGATCACCATACCCACTATCACCCATCATTGCCACACAACTCTTACACCAATGTAAAACCCATCTTCATCGTCGACCAGAACTTTCGCTAAACCCACCACCATTGATAACCTCACCCCACTACTAGCCCTCTATCTTTATCTACCATACCACATGCCCTACCTTTTCACGACCCATCATAACACAACACCTTCATCACCCCCTAATTGGCCACTTAGATTATAACACCACTTAATTGAGCCTGAGATAAAAACAAAATTAGACCAATCCTACCACCTATCCATCCAATAATTGCCGAGCAAACAACCCCATCTACTTTTCAATTCATCAACCGACCAACCCAAACCAACTCAATTAGTGATCATTTTATTCAATCCATTCCTTGACCTACAAAACCTAACTATTTAAGCTGTCCACTTAAATACGACTAATCCCACCTCAGTCAACCCAACCTATCCAACGACCCATACCTAACCTAACTGGGCCACTAATGCATCTATAAATTTGCATCATTTATGCATCATTTCATATAAATTTATGGACTCATTTAGGTTAAATACATCATTTTTAACTAAAAATCACGGCTTCATGTATTTAAGCATCAAAAGCTGAAATTTCAATTAAAATCATCCATTTTCACACTTTTCAGTATGAATTCATCATTCACTACATTTATCCGAATATTATTTTTTATTATCAAAATTTCGAGGAATGTTAGTTCAATCAGGACTCGTCATGAGGAATCCTAATTGCACTAGAATTCTACTCACATTTAAGTTCTCAGTATTTTTACAGAAAATATTAAAACTATGACCCACAAATTTTAGTTGAAGAACGAGCCTTAGTTGGATTAGGATTCCTAGTGGCATTAGGATTCCTACCTGGGAGCCACTCTTAAGCAAGGAAGATCATCATGGGACCCACATTGAAGAATTGAAGCAAAAAAAAGAAAGGAGTAAAAAGAAATATTGTAGAGAAAAGGAGAAAAGAGCATCGTCCAAACCCCACACTCACAAATGTACATAAGCACACATGCATGAACGCCTGAGGGGGGTCCACCTCTCTTACAACACAAGTTTAAATTATTTTCCGAAGAATACCAAAAGGTTCCAAAAAAGTCACTATTTTAAAAAGATACAAATTCTTGGTGAAAAGTCTTTTCAAGATACAGAAAAAAAGAGTTCTATTAAGAGTCAGAGTAGAAAACAAAGATACCTTACATACTTTCTAATCCTTATCAAACCTAGGGTTTGTTTGGCATCTTTACTCTTTTTCACATAGACCCATCCAAAATAAAACCATTATAAAAAGAACCATACAAAAAAGGGGCTAGAATCAAAATATATGTTTAGTAATGCAAGGGTCTATTTAAATCAAGCCTTGAAAATTAACCTCATAAGCATGTTCAGCCTTCCAAACATTTTCCAAGGGTTCGAATCTTGTGTTGGGGCCCATCAAAAAATAATATTCAATGGATCACTACTTTACACATATTTTGAGATTGATGATGATACAACAGTTGAACTTGGTGTCATAGCCGCATTTGATCTTATAAACATTTTTAGCAGTTTAGATTTTGATTTGCCCTATCAGAATTTTTTTTTTTTTAAAAAGAGAGGTCGGCTGGGCATGATCAACTATGAGATACTATAGCTTTGCCTCATTTTTCCAAGACTCTATTTCTCAATTGCATCCAAAAGTGGGCTGTGAAAAAAGAGGTAATGCCTCTACTTATCGAAAGTGGACAGAGCATAAAAACACATGCCAAACCCTCTTATGTTCCAAAACCTACCCACATTAGACATTTAGACAAGTAGAGGCTAAAAATAATGATGCCAAATAGGGGCCTATAGTAAAAATGAGGAAGAATTGAAGTTTATTCCCATTTTTCTCAGGACAGCATAGATTAAAACTGTGATAGCATTTTAACTGGATGTTGGATTTGGGCAATCTATATGCCATTGAAGAGCTCTTTTTGAGTAGATCTTCGTGAAGCCCAAAACTGCATTAACCAGAATTGAAATGAGGGAGATATGGCCTCTGGAAATTAGTGTATAAATTTCGACTCAGGAAGAGTCATGCTCAAACTAGAGAATTGTAAAGCAATAAGGAATCTAAGTGCCAAAAACTATAAGTACAAGGACATAAACACCCAGCCCTCTTCATGAATAAAGTAAACCCACTCTCTCTAGCTCTTTTCCTCAACTCCCTCCCTCTCTCTTCTCACCATAATTTTCTTCTATCAAGAAGGCTTGTCCAACTCGAAGGCAACATCTAGAAGAGGTTTTTTCATGTTAGTGTATTGTTCTTTTCATTTGTAATTCTTTTCTTTTTATCTCTTGTACAAGACAGGCATATTAGTATAATTTGGATCGTGTCCTATCTTTGTCTTCTTATTCTTGTGTGTTTTTGGTTCAAATTTTAGAAGTCTTTTTAAGAGGGTTAATTAATTGTGCTTAGTAGTAAGGTTAGTAGAAGGATGACATCTCACACCAAATGGCATAGTTTATTACCCTTCAACATGTGCTTTAATCCTTGAGATCATTTCATGAATGGGAGGCAATACAAGATAGAAAGTCAAAGCAAATTTTAGGACCAAAAAAAGTTTAGAGATTGACCTTAAAACCCCCACACACTTTGTGCATTAGTTTAGTGTTTGCACTTGGATTGACCACCCAAGTTGTAGGGCAAGACTCTAGGCTTGTATTTTTAGTGATCTTTGACCTAAATTGAGAGAGAAAATTGGGGAAGATGTGAGTTCACCTTCCCTTTACTTTTCTTACAAAATTTACCACCTTTTACTTTTATGCAAACCTCACCAACTTTTACTTTTATTGCAACTCTACCAACCGTTAAATTCCTGCACTTAGTGTTTTTTTGTTTTACATGTTCTAGTTGTTTTAATGTTTGCTTTTATGCATAGTTTGATGGCTTGAAAGTTAATCATAGCATGCATTAGTGTTAGGGTTTTGTTTAAACATGATTATGTTGCTGAAATTTCAAAGTTTCATAATTGAAATTGAAGAGAAAAGAAATTTTCAAAGTTGACAAAGTTCTGAAATTTAGTTTTCTGCACCCACTGCAGAAATTTTACCATGATTTTGAGGGAACTTTTACATTTAGAAACCAAGCATATCACCTAGTTTAGAATAGAAAGTTTATGGATTTCAGGCTGTGCTGGAAAATCTCCTTAAAACTTGTAAGGCATGTAATGTTGGCAAATTCATGGGATGGACAAAACTTGAGCTTTAAGTGTTGTAATTTTATTTTCTAGTTGGACCGAAGCCACTACAATAGTTATAGATGAAGATCTTCCACTTTAAAGATAGAATGCAGAGCTCTAATTATTGGACCGGTCAGATTATGTGGCAGATCAGTCGAATTTCTTGCATACAGAAACCTGCAGATAGAATTGAAGACCGATCAGTTGGCTGAGGTGCCTGATCGGTCGGATAGGTGTTAGTTTTTGTGGACTCAATCCATCAGTTGATGTAATAAATTGATTAATTTCTTTATTTATCAATAATATCATGCTTTACTTTCATAAGATGAATGTTATTCTACTACTTCATACACATGACCAATACGTATGACATAATGGTTCATGAGTTGAACCGGGTCCCATTAGTATATTAGATGTGATATATGTGCATGGATGAGATCCACACGCGGGAGATATATGTCACAAATCTTATACTTAAAATAGCTTCACAACCAGTAATGAGATTGGGCATCTCATTTGATAAGGTTGCAGCACTTTGATCACTATGAGATAGTGTGATTTGTCTCAATCATCAGAATGTAAGATTCTGGATCAATGGTGCTGGTACATTGGATGTATTGAAGGACCATGAGATGCACCTTATGGTATTCCGTCTCAATAATAAGGTATGCTCTCATAATTCCCTTGCAATAGGCTCTCAATCCTGAGACATTGACGAACTCAAGTTTCTATCTATTCATTTGCTTTGAGTCACCAATGAGTGAGGCCGACTATAGGTTAACACCTCGGTGTCTTGGGTATGTGGTAGTAGAACTGTGGGAACGTTGAATGATCAAGATGGAATCTATCTCTATTATCCCCTTGTGCCAATTAATGGATTTGTCATTAGTAAGTGCGCACCCATCTCAATTAAGAGTTAATTGGATGGTACTGATGATTACTGTGATTAATTGGGGCTCAAGGATAATAAGATGTGGAACTTAGATTGGAAGAGACGGATTTATTCCAATTGATCCACGGATATTGATAGAGGGGCCTACTTGTGGTAATTGGGAAGTTTAGGGTCTTCATTGTAATTTATTCCTAAGACTGGAGTGCAATTGCATTTATATAGTGGTGTTATTTGCAATTAACTGTGGGCCCGGATTGCACATGAGATGTGGGGTCGCGGTGTTCCAGTTGGAGCCAGCTTTCTAAGGAATCCCTAGTGGTCCCCACGCTAGCCCAAGATATTGGAAAACACTAATCCGACTTGGACTCTAGAAATAAGAGTTTGGAAAGGAGAAAGTTGCTAATTGTTTTGGAAGTAAGACTTCTATTTCAATTAGACAAGGGAGAGATTTCGAAGTCTATAAAATATCCTTGGACGTCCAAAAGAGTTCCTCTCACGCCCAAAACCCTTTCGTGCAAGAGTTGCGCGAGTTACTCTCCTCTCCTTTCTTCTAGTTCCTTGGAGTCTCGAGTTGGGATTTTCTCCTGAAGATTCCACCGTTCTTCTTGAGAAAAGAAATCCAATTCGGGGGTCATAGCGTGGAAGGCTAAGAGGTCTTGAAGAAGTCCATTAGAGCACTGCGGGTCTCCAAAGGTATGATCTACTTCTTGCATGTCGTAGGTTATTTTGGATGTTTAGTGCTGGTATAATTTTACTGTACATGGTCACGAGATTGAGGGTAACGCATCCTGGATTGGGTTTTGGTCTTATGGATAGTTGATCCCTGTGTCAAGTGGATCAAAAGTTTTGAAAATCTATCCACGAGACCCACCTACTTCCAACAATAGGGTATCCAATCGATCAGCTGGGTCGGTTGTCGTTAATAAAAAAAACTTTGATTTTTCACATTTACAGCTTATGTGATAAAATCCTTCTTTATCTTTTCCGAATCTAGAGCAAAAAGGTCTCTATCTTCACAATGTATATAAGGAGCATCTCCTCCTTGAAGGAATTACCTCTCTCCAGATCAAAACCCTAGAAATCTTATTGAGAGATCATCTTCTCAGAAGCTTCTCTGTTCTATATGTGTTGCAAGGTGTGCTTCTGAGCATCAGGTTCATTCTCTATATTGGTGATTTGCCTTGAGAGGCATCAAGGTGTGAAGATCAAGCCTGAAGAAGGTGAATGACGTATGCGTTGACAAGGAATGCTTCTAGTTCCTTAGGTTGTGTTCAACTGGGAAAAGGGTATTAAGTAGTCCTTGTAACCTCTCTTTAATAGTATTTGATCTTGGTGGACCGGTGGTTGGTCTCGTGGTTTTTCCCATTTAGGTTTTCCACATAAAAAATCTTGTGTCCATCATTCTTATGGTGATTGCTTTGTAGTTAAATTCACTGCTATTGGGTATCTTCATACTTAGATCTAACTGGGACCTAAACCCGTGTTAAGGTTTAAAGCCTTTCAAAACCTAAATTGTGGCATCAGAAGTGTTCAAAAGAAGAGTGTTCCAGCCATGCAAACATGTCTAATCAGTGCACCTATATAGAAATTCTGCATTGTAGAACTATCAACTACGCATCTTGCATCATGCATAACTTTTTGGTTCTAGATCCTTTTCCTTTTTCATTTTTTTTGATTCATGCATAAACAAAGTTTGAACTCCAGCTACGAACCTTAGATTTAGGTTGCATTAACATACGTTGTATCAATCATGAAAATTGCATATATCATAGTTGTCTACAATAGGAAGTTTTGTCATGCATTCAGTGCATTGTTTTAAATTTTTGTTCATGCATTATTCGTGAAAATTTGTGTCATATTAGGAGTTAAAATTTAGGTTTCAGATCTGAATTAGTTTTGATGAATTTTAATTGCATTAGAAAACTAAGTTAGAAACATATTTAGATTAGGAGTCTAACTCTTACTTGCATTATTTCAAATGTTTTGTTAACTTGCATATAGGATAGTTTTAGGGTTTTAATAGGACTGGATTCAAGTTGGAAAGGACTTAATTGAAAAGGCTCCCTTTGGATTCAACCCCGTAGTTACCGGGATATTTCTACAATGCAACCTTACACTTGGGGTTGACGAACAGATTTTGGTGCCTTTCTGGGGACCCAAACTTGCAACATCATTTACAATGGGCCAAGCCCCTCTAATGGAATGCAAGACAATCAGCAAACCTCTTCCCTACATCCATTCTCCATTCAATCCAACCATTTTAACCTAATTCTAGAATATCATCATTCAATTAAACAAAATAAGCAGTAGAGATCCATGATCGAACAAAGTATGCTAGAATTAGTGGGAGAAGTAATATCCTCAATGAATTAATGTGTATCTACTTGCCTTTGATGAGAATGCACAAAAATAGGTGACCTAGGTCTTTTAGAACCCACGAACTCCAAATGAAAGGGGAAACCCAACCCAAGTCAAACATACAAAAAGGGAAGATAGGGAGCTAATGAGCTAGCCAAACACTTGCTAACCTCTAACATCCACAAGACCTAGCTATGGCAAACTTAGGAGCTTACCTAGGTTTGCGTGGTGTGAGAATTGGCTCGAAGATGGGTTCTCGGAGATGGTGGTTGCTTGGGGAAGATGAAGAGATGGAGCTGGAATTGGTTGGGGTGGCTCTGGTGCTCCTATGGAAATAAGGGGAAGTGAGGGGGAAGAGGGAAACGGGAGAGAGAAAATGAAGAGAAAAGAGAAAGAAAAGGAAATGAAGGAGGGTCATTTGTTTATATTTGGTTTGGGTTTTATAAATTATGAATAGGTCCTTGGGTTAACTGAGTAGGATTTTACATGGTCTAAACGAGTCTAGATTAAGTCGAGGCCATGATAAAGTTCTTGGAATTAGGTTATCTACCTAATAAGCCAAAAACCTCACAAATCAAAAATTACAAAAAAGCACTCTAAACTTTTCTCAAATTGCACACTATCCCTTGCTTTGCTCAAACTAACTCGGAGCCCAACAAAACTTTACACACAATTCTAATAGTAATTCAAACTTACTTACACTCTAAGGAGATCAATTAGCTAACAGATAATTTAATTAAAGTTAATCACATATTTAGGTTATGGGATCATACAACCCTCCCCCCTTAAAGCATTTGATCCTCCAAATGACTAAAAGTACCTTCGGAAGAAGCTCTAGGTACTCCTTTTTCACTTGGTCCCTAAGTTCTCAAGTGGCTTCCCTTGGACTGTAGTACTCCCACTAGACCTTCACTGACTGGATCATATGCATCTTTAGCAATTGCTCATTCATGTCTATGATCTGCAATGGTCTTTTCATGTAGGTAGCATCTACCTAAAGCTCAAGCAGCTCATACTATAGCACATGTTAAGGCTATGAAAACTGCTTTTTAAGCATAAAAATATGGAAGTTGTTATGAACTACTGCTAGTTCTGTTGGGAATATTAATCAGTAAGCGACATAGCCTACTCTCTTGAGAATCTCAAAATGGCCAATGAACCTATGGGCAAGCTTTCTTTTCTGACTGAACCTCAAGGTGCCTCCCGCTGGAGAAACTTAAGCTCAAGATCTCTCCTTTTAAGGTCTGATAAACTCTTGTATCTGCTTCTATCAACTTTCAAACTGTCATGAGTCTGCTTCATTTTCTTGATGGTGCCACTGACAATAGATGGACCATGGAAACTTTTGACACCAAATCCCTTTCAATAAACTAGGGTCCTGCACTTACGTCAATAGAAAACCTCGAATGGTGCCATATTGATACTGGAGTGATAGTTATTGTTGTACATGAACTTGTATAACAAAAAAATCTTCTGCCAGTCTTTCCTGAAATATAACATGCAAGCCCGCAACATGCCCTCTAGTGTCTAGTTTGTTCTCTCAATTTGCCCATCTGTCTGGGGATGATACATGGTACTTATGCTCAATATCATGCCTATAGCCTCCTGAAGTCATGTCTAAATCCTACCCACAAACCTCTGTTCTCTATCTTAGATGATCAAAACTAGCACACCGTGGAGCGAGACAATCTCATCAATGTATAACTTTGCTAACTCATCTATCAGGGTCCTCATCTTCACTGGGAGAAAGTGTGCAACCTTTGTCAATCTATCTACTATAGCCCAAATGTTGTCCTTGTACATCAATGGTAATCCTGAGACAAAATCCAACATAATGTGTTCCGATTTCCAGTTTGGAATTATCAGCTGCTGTATAAACCTAGGGGTTTCTTATGTTCTACCTTATTGTACTAACATACCAAGTATCTGGAAACAATCCCCACCACTCCTTATTCATGTTATTCAACCAATGGTGATTGCGTAAGTTTTGATACATCTTCATGTTATCTTGGTGAATGGTGAAATGAGAGTGGTGTGCATCTGTTAATATCTCATTTTTTAGGTATTCAATGTCTAGTACACATAATTTATATTGAAAATAAAACACACCTTTTAATAATCTGAAGTCTAGCGTGCTTATAATCTACTTGATAACTCTGCCCAACTCTAGATCCTCTGACTATTTGCTCTTGATTCTGCCCAAAATCTCTGGTTCCCAAACAAACATACTGGCTTACATCACTCTATCAATGACTAGCTAAAGATCTACTTCCATATCCAAGAAAATCTCTGCCTAAGGCCTCTTTACCCTCATTGGTTACTGCTCTCCTGCTCAGTGTATCTACCACAACATTCACTTTCTTAGATGGTATTTGATCGGAAATTCATAATCTTTAATATACTCCATCTAACGAGTTTGCCTCATGTTCAACTCCAACTATGTGAAGAGGTATTGAAGGCTTCTAGGATTGGAGTGGACCTCGAATTTCTAGTGTCTCCACATTTTCAATGCAAAACTACTACTGTAAGCTATAAGCCATGGTAGCCTACGTTTTTCCATGCTCTTTTAGCTATATGGACCCGTAGGCCAAAACATTTCCATCCTACATGAGTACACATCCCAATTTAACTCTGAAAGCATCCATGAAAATAAAAAATCTAGCATTCTCTATAGGCAATGTAACCACGGGTGCTATAATCAATCTGGTCTTTAGCTCCTAAAAACTGGTCTCACACTTGTTTGTCCATACGAAAGGTGCATCTTTCCTTATCAGTTTAGTTGATGGCTTAGTCGTAGAAAAACCCTTCACGAATCTTCTATAGTAGCTTGCTAAACCAAGAAAAGTACAGATCTCTGACACTAACATGGGACTCTACTAACTAAACACTACTTTTATCTTTGCTGGATCCACTGTCAAACCTTGTCTACAGATGATTTACCCAAGAAAGCCACCTGCTCTATCCAAAACTCACACTTGTTTAGTTTGGAAAAGAACTAATGATCCTTCAAAGTCTACAAGGATGACCTCAAATGATACTCATGTTGCTCTCGAGACCTAGAGTATGTTAACACATCATTTATGAAAACCACTGTAAAGTGGTTGAGAATAAAAGAAAATATCTTGTTCATCAATGCCATGACGACTCCTAGAGCATTTGTTACAGCAAATGGAATCAATAAGAGCACGAAATGGCTGTATTTGGTCCTGGATGCTATCTTCTGCACATCTTATTCTCTAAATCTCAGTTGGTGATAAACGGATCTCAAATCTATCTTCGAAAGAACTATGCTCCCTGTAGCTGATCAAACAACTCATCTATCCTTATTAGTTGTCACATTTCTTCTTGATCATGACCTGATTGTGCTATATGTAGTCGATACACATCTTAATGGAATGGTCTTTCTTCTTCACAAATGGAAGCTATGCTCCCCATCGTGACACACTCAGCCTAACAAAGCCCTTATCCAAGAAGACTTGCAATTGAATCTTCAATTCTCTGAGTTATGCTAAAGTCATTCAATAAAGATCTTTCAAAATCAGTGCTATCCCAAGAGCTAGTTCATTCATGAACTCTATCTCTTTGACTAGCGGTGAACTTGGTATCTCTTTTGAAAAGACATCAGGGAACTTACATACCACATGTATCTTCTCCACTGCTTTGGATTGTTTATCCTCCTTGGTAAATGCTAGTAAACTATCTGCTCTGAGTGTTGGGATTTTGCTCTTAGAAATCTTTTTCCTCCACTTCACAAACTCTGCAATGATTTATTGTAGCCTTAACTTGATAGCCTTGTTGAAGTAATTGATCATGGCTTTATAGGTAGCCAACAAGTCCATGCCAAAAATGACATCGAAGTCATTCATTGTGAAAATGATAAGGTCTGACGGCAAAATGAAGTCTCCTATCTAAACTCAGGTACAAGGGTAATATAGCTCGCATCCAATGTCTCTTCGCACCAGGGTCTTAACAACTAGGAGGAAATGTAAACTCACTACCTACCCATGGAAACATCTAGGAAATGAATACAATACAAAAAATAGGTGGAGGCGGGATCAGGTAAAAGATCAACCACTACTTTGGAGATAGGAATACTATCTTCCATTATGTCTCCAGAAGCGTCAACATCCTCCAAGGTCAAAATATAGATCCTACTAGCTTGTTGTGGCCTCTGTGCTTGTCTCTGGGCTTTTGCCACCTTCTCTACTAAAACTGTTGCTTTCGCTACTGGTACTATTAATAAGGTTGTCCTTCCTCCTACTGGGCTACCTCTCTATACTATTATTGCTACTGTTGTGGCACCTATGCCCTGTATTGCTACCGCTAAGGTGCAAGTGCTCTAAACTACTACTGCTATGAAGCCCGAAGCACCTGTTGATAAGGCTATTGTTGGCCTATTTTGTGGTGCTTGCTTCCTAGGCTGCACCGTGTTTGAGCATGGGATGCTATTGCTACGCTGGAGCATGAGATATTGCAGCCAGAGATGTTACACACTAGCTAACATCATTAGGACAATCACAGACCCGGTGCCCGAACTGTGCACAATGGAAGCAAGCTTCCAACTATTATCTGCACTAAAATCGGATGATTCTTCCCACACCTCTCACACCATTGTCTTTGTCCCCCTAAACTCTGCCCTGATACTTTTTCTTTTTCTATTAAGGCTCACTTGTAAACTTCTATGACTGTGTGGCACTAAAGTTTGTTGTAGCTAAAGGGCTGTGCATGCGGTTTTCTTCCTAGAGATGCCCTCTGCCCGAAAGGCATTCTTTACATTATCCTTAAATAGTGGGACCTCAGCATTCCTAATTTGAAGAAAGTCATTTGCATTTAGGCCCTCCAAAAAATGTCTAACCCTCTCAGACCCTGGAGTGATATAAGTGGGTGCAAACCGAGATAATTGGTTAAACTGCTTCTCATATTCTTATACAATCATGGTTCCCGGCTTCAACTTGTTCAAACTCTCTCATCTTAATGTCTTTTATGTAGTCCGAGATAAAAATTCTCATTGAATTCCTTTGTGAACATTTCCCATGCTTTATCCTCTGCCACTGTCACTACCTGGACAATTCCCTTGACTGTGTTCCACCACCGGTTAGCCTCACCTCTTAATATGTAGGCTGCCAACTCAACCTGTTGTCTCCTCGTACATCTGAACACTGCAAATATGTTCTCCATCCAACTACAAACTCATCCACTGCCATGGAATCCTACGTACCATGAAACTCCAGGGGAAACCTCTTCATGAATTTCTCAAAAGATGTCATTTGGGTCTACTTCCCTTGGTGGAATCACCACCTGCACTAGCTGTGTTGCCCTCTGAATAATTGCCAACATCTAGGCTTCAAAAGTTGCTCTATTTTATCTAGGTTGGGCCCTTTCTATAGCCCTATAAGCATCCTGCCTACTCTATTGATTAGCCTGTGTAGCCTGTGAATGGATGAAAGCCTACAGGAACTGATGAAATCTATCATCTGCTGGGTTAGGGTTATCATCCTTATTATCGTTAGAATGAGAGCTTCTCGTATGCATATTTTTCCGATAAAAGAGTTGAAATTATTAAACCCTAAGAAATCAACACTAGTAAGTAATACTATAGAACTTACACTAAGCATGTAAAATCCATCTAACATATCAGAATCCTTACGCGCGTCCAAGTGTTTCTATCCACTTTTATTTTTTAGAAACATGCAAGTCTCTGATACCAACTGGCATATCCCCATCGATGAGATCTAGGATTAAGTGTGAAATTTTATAACTTTAGTGTTTAAAACAACACATGGCCCCTGATTACAGTCCCATATAGGATCGTAGGTCCGTGGTTAGTTTACATATTTAATAATCACCAATAATTTGCGAAAGCATTCGATATACATTGATACAAAAACTAATCAAAGTATTTACATCCAAAGATATCGGATTAGAGTTTCAAAGTTAACAAAAAAATATAAATTACAAAGCCCACTAAAACTCATGCTACAAAAAGACGTAAACAAAATATATCCAAAAGATGTGAGTCACTTGCGTCCTTGCCCAGTGACTTAGAAGATGTCATCAGCACACCACTTGTGCTCCTCATTTGGCTCAAGCACTTTGAGGTGCTTTACCCTACATCTCTTCCTCGGGATAGAAAAGACCAGTACCTATGCACCAAGCACAGTATCATCAGGCTAGAATAGTCGATAGGCAGATAGGCATAATCCATAACAGATGTGTGATATCAAAGCGAATTAAGACAATGTGATTATATGAAGAAAAGAAACAATACACAATGGCACAAGTAAGAAACCAGAATCCAACACACTACACAAGTAAGCAAACCACATTGGACAAAGCATCGGGTAAAACCCAATCACAATACGGAGAATCATCCCATTTTTGGCAGTATAACATCCTATCACAATTGTAGAGCTGAAAGTTTTACTTAATATGTTAGCTGCTCAATCCGATCAAATCATGGGGATAACCAATCCCATTATTTGATACCTAAAATCCAATCACATACGGTGTACAGTAGTCCATAATCGATCTGTGTAGTCTTCCACAAGACCTAGATCCAACAGTCCCTACAAAAAGGTGCCCCCACTATGCTGGACTTAAAGTGACTTAATGGTGCTCAACTGAAGAATCCTAAGTCAATACAGTGAAGGACTACCTCTCCTGTAAAGGCAGGACCAAAAGGAAGAGGGAGTACTTACATTCAATGTTTCCAATACAAATTCAATAATCCAGTCAATACGAGTAGGCTGCTCAAATTCAAACGATGAACTTCCAAGCCTCAACACCTCAATCAAAGTCAAAAGGGATCCTAAGTACATCAATCTTTCGATCAAAATGTGATCCCTTAGACTCAACATAATGCAATGCTAAGAACATGTCCAAGACATGTAAAAGACCCAAACAATGCGATATAAAGCAAACTCGAAGGCCAAGGATTATTTATAACCTAGACTTCTAGGTCATGCATCATAATTCGCGTACCCAACACTTTACCTAAAAAGTGGGAGAGGTAAGATTAAGGCATCCATTCCATTCATTGGTGGATAGCTCATTGTTGGATATCCTGAAGCCTCAAATCATCTGAGTATAGAGTAGGTTGTACATCATACAATTATCATACAATCTGTAATAGTATGTTAGTTCACAACATCTTTTACTAAAAGTCCAATAGTGAGTCTAAATAAGGGTAAGTAAGGAATCCTAAGAACAAAGCATAAAATTCTGAGAAATCCTTTACCTTCCAAAGTCTCTTGGCTAGCTAAAGTCATACACCTCAGCTTTCTAAGAGGTTATCGAAGAATAAGAGTTGAAATTAAATTCCTATTCTCTATGCACAAAGAGACGAGGCTATTTTCTCGGGCTGCTCCTCGGCTTGCAAAGAACAACAATAGAAACTCGTGAAAATGGTGTCCTTGGGCTCTTTGCTCATAGAGAGTTGGGTAAGTTTCTCGATGAGTTGCTTAGCTAGCCGAGAGCTTTCCAAAGAAAAAATTTATGTGCATTCTAGCATAGCTGAAAAGCCACAAAACTCCCAAAATTTGGGTTCTATTGTGTTTAAAAGAGGGGGAAGTCCATCCCTCCGCCAACCCAAACCTTCAACATCATTTATAATGGACCAAGCCCCTCTAATGGCATGCAAGCCAACTACCAAACCTCCTCCCCACATCCATTCTCCTTTTAATCCATCCATATTAACCTAATTCTGGCATGTCATCATTCAATTAAACAAAATCAGCAATACAGATCCATGATCAAATGAAACATGCTAGAATTAGTGGGAGAAAGCATATCCTTAATGAATTAATGAATATCTATTTGTCTTTTGATGAGAATGCATAGAAATGGGTGACCTAGCACTCTTAGAACACACCAATCTCCAAACGAAAGAGAAAGCCTAGCCCAACTCAAGTCAAACCTACAAAAGGGGAAGAGAGGGAGCTAATGAGCTGGCCAAACACTTCCTAAGCTGAAACATCCACAGGACATACCTATGGCAAACTTAGGCGCTTACCTGGGATTGTTTGATGGGAGAAACGGCTTGAAGATGGGTTTGGAGATAGTGGTTACTCAAGGAAAATGAAGAGATGGAGCTAAAGGTGGTTGGGTGGCTCTGGTGCTTTAGTGGAAGCAAGGAGAAGCGAGGAGGAATTATGTTATCTACCCAATGGGCCCAAAACCTTACAAATCAAAAATTATAAAAAAGCCCTCCAAAATTTCCTAAATTGCAAACTACCCCTTGCTATGCTCAAATGAGCTTAGAACCCGACGAAACTTTGCGCACATGATCCTAATAGTAGTTTGGACCTGCTTCGACTCTAAACAAGCTTCATTAGCTTGCATATAATTTAATTAATGATTATCAAATATTTATTTTATGGGATCTTATAGGTTTTGTGAAGGTGGGAGTAAAGTGACGTTAAGGGTTGTGATGATGTGGTGAAGGTGAGATAGTGATGGTGAAAGGTGGGCTGTTTTTTCTATGAAGTGGGGTGGTGAAGTTATGATGGGAAGTGTGGTGAGATGTGGAGATGTGGTAATGGTAGGGACTGGTTTGTGTTGTAGGAGGCAGGTGATGGAGGAGAGGTGATGCAGTGATAGCTGGCGAAGGTGAGGGTGATGGTTGGGTAGGGTGCTTGGTTTGTGTGGGGGATGAAGGTGGGATGGGTTCTGTTGGTTGGAAGGGAAAAGGGGATAGTTAGGGTGGTGATGATGGTAATGGTGTGTGAAGTGTACAAGGATGGTTGGTATGAAGTGAAGAGATGGAGATGAAGATGGTGAGGGTGAAGGTGCATAGTAGTGGTGAAGGCAGCTAGAACGTGGAGGTAGTGGGTGTCACGTCCCTTAAATGAGAATAGGGTTACGTGAGATTAAGGGCCATAGAATTTTTCCTGTAAATATAAACCAATGACTCCTAATCATTTACTTATAGGATCTTAGGCCGTGGTGAGTTTAGGCCATTCACATTCATTTAAACCTACAAAAGCACATAATGACATTTGGTACTGATGAGTCATTAAACATGCATATTTTTATATATTTTTTGGACCATTTTAAGGATTTATTGACTCAAAAGAGCCTCATTTAGAGTATTATCATGGTTTCATGCATTTATACATATTGTAATGCATTTCTGCATAATTTGCTTAACAATCATGCTTTTCGCTTACATTCATGAAACCTACCATTTTTGGAAATCTATTTTGGAAAAGTTTTGTAAATATTTATATTCTCATGAAAAAAATCAAGTTTTCATCATCATTAATTCATTCACATAAAATCATAAAAAATGGTGTACATTTTCATTATCATTTCATGAGAGATGGGCCTGCGTTCATGCATTTGTGATCTTAGGGTTAAACTTGTCTTTTCAAATGAAGTCACATTTGTTTGTAGGAAATGGATAACATGAGCCCCATTTTCAAATAATTGAGGCAAAGAAATTTTTTTCAAAAGAAAAGAGAGAAGAATTGGAGAAAGGAAACAAGATAAAAGAAAAATTTGCAAAGTTGGCTTCATGGTCCCACACACACATGTACATGTGTGGGGGTACACTTGTGGGACATTTAAAATGGGGTCCATCTAATTGTTTCACATTTCAAGATGTTTTCAAGATAAATTTGAAGAAAATCTCATTAAAGATGAAGAAGAAAAGCCATATAAAAGTTCTTCTTTGACAAGAAGTAGAATTAAAAATAATAATAATAAATATTTACAAGAAGTAATCCATGCCCAAGGAGGATTTGGATTAGATTTTTGTTGAAAATAAAAAGAAAAAAAATCAAGGATAATTATCTTAAAAGATATCTTTGATTTTGAAGCCAACAAGGAGAATCTTCCAAAGAAAGAAAGTTAACAATGCAAGAGTAAAAGGAGGAAATTCTACACCTCATGTGGGTCATATTTGATTGCTAGAGGAGATTCTTATCCCTAAGCTATCTCTCCAAAGATCTCAATGCAAGGTTGTAAATACAAAGATGGAAAAAAGAAGAAAAGAAGGACTTCCAAAAAAAGAAAAAAAAAGAAAAAAAGAAAAAAAAATCTAGCATGGAGATTCAGGCCCAAGCCATTATAACTAGCCCTATATTTTTATTTTTATTATCTTTTGAAGATGTTATCATATCAAGTGAAGATGGAAACTTTGGGGCTTCAAAAAGTATAAATAGGGCACCCTTATAATAGTCTAAAGCATGGAAGCATTGCCCACCTCCAACCTCTAGATATTCTACATCCATCTCTCCTTCTCTTGTCTTTACGTCCTAAGTCATTAAGAGGGCTTAGCCCTAAAGCCACACCACCAACCTTGAAGTGTTCAACTAAAAGGGGGAATTCACATCCATCCTAGTATGTAGTTTGATTTTAACTTTTAATCTTATTTAAAACAATTTCATGCTAGTAATAAAGTTTGTTTCGTTTCAATTTTTCTTGGTTTGATTTTGTGGTGTTCTTAATATTAGTCTTGTACTTGGGTTAATTTTCATTCTTGTTTAAATATATTGGGATAGAGTTAGAATCACAACTATCAAACCATCTTAGTAACCTTTTCAATATACTTTGTTTCTTTAGATACATTGAATGTTTGGAGGCAATGCAACATGGAGTTAAAGAGGTTTGAGCGAAGAAAGATTAGAGGCCAATTCTAAAATTTATTTTGTACTGAATGGAAATTTGTTATTCTCATTTAGCTTGACAACCTAAGATGAAGAATAAAGCCCTAGGACAACACTTCTAATCTTTTTGAGCCCAAGCTGAGCTAAGAAATTAAAAGAACAACTTACCGCCTTGACTTCCTATTTTACTGCCTTTGATTTCAGTTATACCTCCTTTGACTTCAATTTTTACTGCCTTTGACTTCTTGCACAACCACTTTTAAATTTTCCAGCACTATTATTTTATTTTTTGCACTTTTATTTTATTTCCTGCACACTTTAAGTTCACAATCTTTACTATAATTGTTGCTTACTGAAACTTACATTAGGATTATGCATACTTCAATTTTTAAAATCACGTTTGATGGTGATGATCATGCCAGGTTTTTAGAAATCAGATTTTTAGTTTTGCTAAGTTCTAAGATTCTAAATTAAAATAATCCATAAATCAAACGAAATCTTAATTTTATAATGGGTCATATGTTAGAGGAATTTCACAGTCATATTTATGTGCTTTTCCACCTATTATGTGCCTAACTTTTGAAAGAATTCATCAACTTAAAACGTGGGATTGAAACACACCTGAATTTAAGTTTTGAATTCATATTTGAATGAGATATATAATGGCCGATCTATGAATGGAATTCGGTGGAAGAACTATGGACTGTTTGAACCTTAATTTTTGTGCTAAAATTGAATAGAGTTTCAGATCTGAACCTCGCCTAAATCATTCTTCTAAAATTGATTGTTGAATTTCCATTGGCAGTCCATCTAGTTCATGTGTAATGCCATCACATGTAGATTACATATTTATGCAATAGGTAAATTGTTTTCATTCTTCTTCCATCTTGCTCACTTTAGAAATTTTAGGCTTTAGATTTGCGTACTTGTTTATTTTTATCATGTATGATTTGATAAATTCATTCTTAATTTAGAAAGTTGCTTTGTTTATTTGTATAGTAGTTGTTTGGTATAGTTATATTATATAATTTGTTTTTTAGAGATTGTTTAGCTTTAGGAGATTACTAATTTGATTGTCATTTAGATTTCTTTCTAAAGTTAACCCTCTTTCTAATTTGAATAGGATTTAGAAATCTTTTGTTGTAAAAGGTGTAAACTATTTACTTAATTTAACTTTTAATTTAGGAAAGTTTTTGTTTTCTTTCACTTTTGTTTAATTAGTTTCTAACATTATTTAGTTTTTAGTTTAGTAAATTTTTAAATTTTAGTTTTATTTAATTAGAAGTTTTGATGTGTGTTTTATTTTGCAGAAAATTTAGTTTTTGTTTTTAGGAAGTTTTAGATTTAGGATTTCTAATTTAGGAAATGTTGTTGTAAATGTTTAGTTCTTAGGAATGAATGTACTTATTAGATTATAAATTAGGATCTTTTTAGAATTTTATTTAGGCAGGTGACAAGTTGAAAACATCTTTAAACATTGCTTCCTGTGGATAGACCTCGTCTTACCAATTTATAATTACATCACAGCTTTGCACTTAGCATTGACGAATAATTTTTTTGCAACATTGCCGGGGAGCGCCGTTAAAGGTAAATTTTCTACCTTTCCCTATTTACAGTACTTTATGGGTGTGATTTAATTTTGGCATCTTTCTAGAAATAGGAGAACATGCATGGCAGGATGAGCCACCCTAAATTGGAATAGAAAAGTGCATGGATTGTTACAAAGTTCACATCATTGTTATTTTTAGAAACTTACTAAAATTGAAAAAAGTTACTGTTTTTCAACTTGTCATAGCTCCTCTTGGAAGAAAGCACACCAAAAGTGATCTAATCATTATCTTTAATCTTCTCAATGTCCAAGAAGGCCTTTGCCCCTATAGTGCATGACAGCTAGTCTGTTCAGGAAACTGGTCCTTCAAACGGGTCCATCTGTGACTCTACCACTTCCTGGTGGCTAACCTGGCTAAGTTGGTTTCATAAGACCGGATTGGAGAACTTAGGGACACTTTTCAACTTTTGGGAGTTATTTAGCTGCTAGGTTTTTCTCATTCTTTTCTCTAAAAAAATATAAGAAAAATCTCAAAATTTCAAAAAGAAAGGACAAGCCTTCTCAGCCAATTTAGCAAAGAGGTTCAACACATAGATTAGAAAATAAAGAATCTCTTTGACACTCAAGTCCTTCGAGATTGTCTTAAATGGCGAGTGGATCTGGTAACAATGATGCGCAACTTAAGAGTAGAAATAATAATGGGGACCGCAATGGTGTGGAGGTTAATCAGCCACCTACGACTTTACATGATTACTTGAGCCCTGCACGTCAAACCACACCCTCATGTATAGTGATGCCCCCAATTACAGGTCAATTTGAAATCAAACCCAGCATGATCCAACTTCTACCTAAGTTTCATGGGCTTGACTTTGAAAGTGCACACTTGCACCTAAAAGAATTTTATGAAGTATGTTCAACACTTCAATTACAAAATGTAGTGCCGGATGTAATCAAACTTAGATTATTTCCATTTTCTTTCAAAGATAAAGCAAAGATTGGCTCCATTCTCTTAGACCTAGTTCAATCAATACCTGGAAAGGCATTGAAACTAAATTCTTGAAGAAATTCTTCTCACAGCACAAGACCAACACTTTAAAGAGAGAGATCATAATGTTCAGACAAAATCTTAATGAATCCTATTATAAGTGTTGGAAAGGATTTAACGAATTGATCCTTGCATGTCCTCATCACATATATGAAACTTATCTCCTCATCGAGATTTTTATTGAGGGTTTAACACCTGATACCTGTCAATTTATTGATGTGCAATGGTCAATTCGATCAAAAGCAAATTGATGAAGTGTGGAATTTTTGGAATTAATGGCTGAAAATGCACAATAATGCACCTTGTATAATGGGGCAGATAAATCGAGGTCGTTGAACCAGTCTAAGAAAGGAGGAATAGATCACTTGAATAATCAACCTAAAATCCAAGCCAAGCTTGCTTCACTTGTAAGAGAAATAGAAACCCTAAAACTTGGAAAGAACAAGGAGACAGTCATGGTTTGTGGTATTTGTGCTTTCGAAAATCACATGTTAGCAAACTGTCTAACTAGACCTGCATTACAGGAAGCAATTCAAGAACAAGCTAACAGTTTGAACTCATAACAAAAGCCATTCGATGCAAATACCATGTGGAACACACATAATCTTTCATGGCAGTACCACCCCAAATTTCAGCTGGATGAATGGACCAAATGCTATAGCTGAATATAATCCACAAAGACCATCAGATTATGGTGCATATGTACCCCCACAACATAATACATCTTATTCACCACAAGCTTAAAATAGGTCATTGGAGGAATCACTCAATATGCTAGTACAATCTCAACAATAGCTTATGCAAAGCCTGCATAATAATCAACAGCTTATTTAGAATAATCAGTAGGCTATTCAAGCTAATCGACAGACTATCCAAAGGTCATAAACTTCTATGGAACAAATCAAATATAGCCCTCAAGGACAAGGGAAATGAACATTTCCAGCTTAACCTCTCTCGAACCCAAAAGGCCAATTTAAAGTGAATGACATAACTAACCCAAACTATCAGAAGCATGTTTAAGCTGTCACTCTATGCAGCGGCAAAGAACTTCAAGAGAATCCAAAAAAAGATAAACAACACGTCTCCTCAAATTTCAATGAAAAGATTGAAAAGGCTAGTGCTAATGCAGAAACTATTGTTGAGAATGAGAAAGGTACTGAACCACGATTATCATGCCCATTACCCCTTTTCCACAGAGATTGACCCATCCCAAAAAGCCAATCCCGAACTAGGAGATCTTAAACATTTTCAAGGAAGTTAAAATCAATATTCCTCTGTTGGATGCAATCAATCAGATCCCAGCCTACACCAAGTTCCTTAAGGAACTTTGCACTATCAAGTGTAAGATGAATGTCCAAAAGAAAGCTTTCTTCATTGAACAAGTTAGTGCACTCCTAAATGGTGGCACACCCTAGAAATATAAAGATCCAAGATGCCCCACCATTCCATGTGTCATTGGAAATCACCGGATAGGTCAAACTTTATTAAATTTTAGAGCTAGTGTAAACCTATTACCTTACTCGGTTTATTTGCAATTGGGGCTTGGTGAGTTGAAACCAACCAGAACTACTATTCCACTTGCCGATTGATCTGGTAAGAAACTGAGAGGGTTAATAGAGGATCTGTTGGTATAGATTGAGCATTTTTTCTTCCCAGTGGATTTTTATGTGCTAGATACAAAACTAGTACGAAATGAAAGTGGTGAAATTTCGGTCATTTTGGGAAGACCATTCTTGGCGACATCAAACACACTAATAAATTGCTGGAATGGAATGTTAAAACTTTATTTGGAAACATGACCATTGAGCTGAACATATTCAATTTTATAAACATCTTGAGGATACTGATGATGATCTCCTTGAAATGAACCTTGTGAATATTCTGCTAGAGGATGATTTAGAGGAGTGTGTTAACTCCCACATTGCACTGATATTTGAGGCCAAAGAGGACTTGCATTATCTTGAGGAATTGAATGATGAATCTATGGAAGAGGCCAATGCAATATGGACACCCAAGTTTAAGGAGCTTGTACCAACTAGTGCACCACCTCTTCCATATTAGGTTAAAGCACCCAAACCTGAGCTGAAGCCCCTCCCTTCTACCCACAGATATGCTTACCTTGGGGATGAGGAGACTTACCTAGTGGTCATTTCTTTGCTTTTTACTGAGGAACAAGAGGCCTAGCTATTAAAAGTGCTCAAAAAACACAAGAATGCAATTACTTGGAATGTGGCCAACATTAAAGGAATTGACCCTATAGTGTATACACATTACATCTACCTTGAAGAGGATGCAAAACTAAGTAGGCAAATGCAACGCCAACTCAATGTTATATGATGCAAGAAGTGGTTAGGACTAAGGTGCTTAAACTTTTGGATGTGGGTATAATCTATCCAATCTCGGATAGCCAATGGGTTAGCCCTACCAAGGTCGTTCTGAAAAAAGCTAGTATCATTGTAGTCAAGAATGCCCAAAATGAACTTGTTCCTACCCAAGTCCCCACAGGATGGAGGGTATGCATAGACTATAGGAAACTCAATGTAGTCACACGTAAGGACCATTTGCCCCTACCCTTCATAGACCAAATTTTGGAGAAGGTAGCTGGCCACCAATACGATTGCTTTCTTGATGGATATTCTAGGTATAACCAAATCGAGATCTCCCCTGAAGACTTGGAGAAAGCCACATTCGCATGCCCCTTTGGTACTTTCTCTTATCGATGAATGCCTTTTGGGTTTTGTAATGCTCCTGCCACATTTCAACGATGTATGTTGAGTATATTTAGTGACATGGTGGAACATATTCTTGAGGTCTTCATGGACGATTTCTTTATGTTTTAAGATTCATTTGAGGACTATTTGAGCAACCTTGAGATTGTTCTCACTAGATGCGAAGAAAAGAACCTGGTACTCAATTAGGAAAAGTGTCATTTCATGGTTCACCAGGGAAATGTCCTTGATCATTTTGTATCTAAAAAAGGTCTGGAAGTTGACAAGTCGATAATCGATTTGATCACCAACTTACCCACGCCCAAAATTGTAAGCGATATAAGATCATTCTTAGGGCATGCATGATTCTACAGGAGGTTTATTAAATATTTTGGTTCTATATCTCGCCCTCTTTGTGAACTTTTATCCAAGGATTCACAATTCAAATGGACTGAGGCATGCTAAGTGGCTTTTGAAAAATTGAAAGGCATACTGACGTTTGCTCTAATTATGTAACCTTCGGATTGGAGCTTGCCCTTTGAACTCATGTGTGATGCCAATGATTATGCAGTTGGGGTTATTTTGGGGCAACGTAAGGATAAAAAGCCTTATGTGATTTATTATGCAAGTAAGAGTTTGAATAGTGCACAGATCAACTATTCAACCACTGAGAAGGAATTGCTGGCAGTGGTCTTTGCACTTGACAAATTTTGTTCTTACTTAATTAGATCCAAGATTTGGTGTTTACCAATCATCTGTGCTTAAGTACCTTCTTTCTAAAAAAGATGCTAAGCCTAGACTAATCCGATGGATCCTCCCACTCCAGGAATTTGACTTAGAAATCAAGGATAAAAAGGGAGTAGAAAATGTTGTGGCAGATCACCTTTCTAGACTTGTCATTTCTAACCCTGTTGAGCCAATATCAATCTAGGACAATTTCCTAGATGAATACCTTTTGGCATTGTCCCACCCACTTGGTTTGCAAATATTGCAAATTATCTTGTTAAGGGTAGCATTCCTAACCATTGGACTAAGCAAGATAAAGATTTCTTCTTTGATGAGGTCAAACATTTTTTCTGGGATGATCCATACTTGTTTAAATATTATCCAAATCAAATTAGCAGGAGGCATGTGCCAGATAATGAGATTCCTTGTGTCATTTCTTTTTTCCATTCATAGGCTTATGGGGGCCATTTTCTGCTAAAAAGACACCTTGCAAAATTTTGCTTACTAGCCCACACTCTTTAAGGATGTTCATGGATTTTGCAGGACCTATGAGTGTTGCTAGAAATTGTGCAATATTTCTAAAAGAAACATGATGCCCTTGAACGTAATTTTGGTAGTTGAACTTTTTGATGTATAGGGTATAGATTTTATCGGACCTTTTTCTCTTAGATTTGGTTTCATTTATATCTTGGTTGCTATTGATTACATCTCAAAATGGATTAAAGTTATTCCCTGCTAGAACAATGATGCTAAAATGGTACAATAATTTTTAAAGGATGTGTTTTCACGATTTGGAACCCCTCCTGCCATCATAAGTGATGGGAGATCACATTTTTGTAATAGAACTTTTAAGGCCCTTATCTAGCAATATGGAATAACTCACAAAGTAGCTACCCCTTATCACCTGCAAACCAATGGGTAAGTAGGGGTATTACATTGTAAAATCAAGCGGATTTTGGAGACTACTGTAAACCCTAATTGAAAGGATTGATCTACTTGACTAACTGATGAATTATGGGCTTATTGGATAGCATTCAAAACTCTCATCAAAATGTCTCCTTACCTGCTAATTTATAGGAAAGCTTGCCACTTGCTAGTGGAACCTAAGCATAAAGTTTATTGGGCTATTAAATAATTCAACCTCTATATAGATAAGGTTGAATCTAGCAAGAAATTGCAAATGAATGAATTGGAAGAGTTGCGCATATGTAAATTCTAAAATTTAAAAAGAGAGGACAAACGTTTTTCATGATAATCACATCCTCAGGAAAAATTTCCACCCTGAGCAAAAAGTCCTCCTTTATAATTCTTGGTTTCATTTGTTTCCTGGCAAGCTCAACTCTCGATGGATTAGTCCTTACATTGTCAAAACAATGTTTCCATATGTTGCTGTTGAGATTTATGATCCCAAGGTTAGCCAACTATTCAAAATCATTGGCCAATGATTGAAGCCATTCTTGGAGATCGCACCGCGTAAAGAGGAAGGCATTCCTCTTGTTGATCCTGTTTACAAGGATTAATTAGCCTGGATATGATAGAGGCCTTCTGCTGTGTATATTATGTATATTAGAATTTTTCTTTTGCTCTTTTTGTTTTGTCTAACCGTGGACAAGAAGCAACTCAGACATATTTTCAGGTGACTTCTTCTCTTTACCCTCATTTACATTTATATTTCCTCATGTTACAGTTCTTGTTTTGTATTCCATTCATATACATCGAGGATGATGCACATAATTGGTTGAGGGGTGGGAAAAGCATGTTTGTCCAATTTTAGGCATATCATACGTAACTTTAGGCAAAATTTTTTTTATTTTTTTGTTATTTTGTCATTCTTAGGAAAATTTTTGCATTTTTAGACTTTTATTTTGGTTTTAGAAATTTTTTTCGGCATTTATTTTTCATTTTAGAAAAGAAAGTTTTCAAAAGAAATGAAGCGATTTAAAGATATATAGAAATCTAGAATTTTTATACTTTTGGAAGGACGTAAAAAGAAAGTTAACATTTTCTAAAGGAGGATACTTATTGGAAGATTACCAAAACTTGCTTTCCACATATACAGGTACACATTTTTTGACATTTTGGATAGGAAGCTTTAATGCTGTTCTTGGAATTTTTGTGGAGATACGATGTAAACTTAAGATTTGATTTGTAAAATATTTTTGTTTCTTGGTTTATTTTTGGTGAATTGTATATATTAGAACCAAGATGAATTTATTCGAACGAAAATGAGAACCACCACCTAGTGTTTCTTTTGATTTGAAAAAGAGAGAGGGAGAGAGAGAGAGAGAGAGAGAGAGAGAGAGAAGCATAAAATGAGAAACTTGTGACTAGTTTAGGTTTATAGGCTTTTTAACTCGAGCTATTAAGCCCATATGGATATGTCTATGTCTAGTGCCCTAAAGCTATCTGGTTTGGAGTCATTGGCCTAGCATTCGCTACATAGGTTAATTAGAAAGTTTAAGGGACCTAGACATTGCACAGTCACAAAATGATTTGTTAGAAAAAAAATAATGATGAATTATGGCCCAATGAGTGTCCATAAAAATTTTCAAGGGATCTGTGCAGAAATGCATGAGGATTAAGTTTGCTCCTTAGATCCCAACTTTTTTTATATCATATGAACTTGGAAATTTCTATGTTAGAAAAGTAAGAGAGTGAAAAGTGTTCGCAAGAGCTTGCAAGAGAGTATGTGCGGGGAAGGACAAGGACCAGATTTGCTCTCTAGATTCTAACTTTTTTTATATCATATGAACTTGGAAACCCCTACGTGGGAAAAAGATAGTGAGATAAAAAAAAGGCCAATCGAAGTAAATAATAAAGTGGCAGCTATCTTAGTAGCTTTAAGAGGAAATTTATTTTTGCTAAATTTCAGTATATCAGACTATTGAAGGAAAAATTCAATTTTTGTAGCATTATTGTGGAATATTTGAAATAGGTTTTTGATGTATACAATTTTTCATAGTGCACGCAAGATGGTTTGAATTTTAGAAAGTTTTCAAAAATCGAACTACGAACCAGACTTTAAAAACTTTGAAAGTTTGATTTTTCTAGATTTTGAAACTATCTTATACGAGTGAATTTTCTTGTGGGAAAAATTTTTTTTTCTCCTTTATTTTTGTTATTTTTCTTTATTTCTTTTAAAAAATGAATTTTGTGGGTATATTCACTGCAGACCCTCACAAAGCATAACTTGTCCACTACGGGAAATATAGTGGTTTAAAGGATTGTTGCATATGCTAAATGCAGTTGAGAGTACCAGTGAAAGTTGAGTTGCATTCATGTTTATTTTTCTTGCATTGCATTAGTTTTAGGTTAGCTTAGGTCATGAAGGAATTCCTCATATTTTCATAGTTTTTGCTAAGAGACTAACAAAATACTGGTTGAGGGGTGTGATGACTCTTTAAAAGTGTATATTTTCATATACATTTTTGACCATTTTAATGATTTACTGACTCAAAAAAGCCTCATTTAGAGTGTTATCATGGTTTCATGCATTTAAACATCATTATAATGCATTTCTGCATAATTCACTTAAAAATCACACTTTTTGCTTACATTCAACCTACCATTTCTGGAAATATATTTTTGGAAAGTTTTGTGAACATTTATATTCTTATGAAAAAAATCAAAATTTAATCATCATTAGTTTATTCACATAAAATCATGAAAAATGGTGTGCATTTTCATTGTCATTTCATGAGAGATGGGCCCGTATTCATGCATTTGTGATATTAGGGTTAAACTTGTCTTTTCACATGAATTAAGATTTATTTTGTAGGAAGTTGATGACATTGGTCCCATTTTCAAAGAATTGATGAAAAGAAATTATTTTCAAAAGAAAGGAAAGAAGATAAAAGAAAATTTTGCAAAGTTGGCTTCATGGTCCCACACACACATGCATATGTGTGGGGGTACACTTGTGGGACATTCAAGATGGGGTCCATCTAATTGTTGCACATTTCAAGATATTTTCAAGATAAATTAGAAGAAAATCTCATCAAAGATGAAGAAGGAAAACAACATAAGAGTTCTTCTTTGAGAAGCTATAGAATTAAAAAAATTAAAAAATATATATGCAAGAAGTAATCCATGCGCAAGGAGGATTTGGATTAGACTTTTATTGAAAAAAGAAAGAAAAAAATCAAGGATAATTATCTTAAAAGATCTCTTTAATTTTAGAGCCAACAAAGAGAATCGTCCAAAGAAGGGAAGTTGATAATGCAAGAGAAAAAGGAGGAAGTTCTACATCTCCTGTGGGCCATGTCTAATTCTTAGAAAAGATTCTTATCCCTAAGCTATCTCTCCAAAGATCTCAAATGCAAGGTGGCAAATACAAAGATGGAAAGAAGAAGCAAAGAAGGACTTCTAAAGAAAGAAAGAAAAGAAAAAAAAAAGAAGAGAAAAAAAAATCTAGCATCGACACTTACGCCCAAACCGTTATGAGGAGCCCTATTTTTTAATTTTTATTATTTTTAAAGATATTATCATATCAAGTGAAGCTAAAAACTTTTGGGCCTGAAAAAGCACAAACAGAGCACCCTTGTAGTAGTCTAAAGTATCAAAGAATTGCCAACCTTCCACCTTTAGATATTCTGCATCCATCTCTCCCTCTCTTATCTCTACATCTCAAGTCATCGAGGAGGTTTAGCCCTAAAGTCATACCACCAACCTTGAAGTGTTAAATAGAAGGAGGAATTCTCATCCATCCTAGTATGTAGTTGTTTCATTTTAATTTTCAATCTTATGTAAAACAATTTCATGCTTGTAATAAAGTTTGTTTCTTTTTAATTTTTCTTGTTTTGCTTTTGTGGTGTTCTTAATATTAGTCTTGTACTTGGGTTAATTTTCATTCTTGTTTAAATATTGCGATAGAGTTGGAATCACAACTATTAACCCATCTTAGTAACCTTTTCAATATACTTTGTTTCTTTGAATACATTGTATGTTTGGAGGCAGTTCAAGATGGAGTTAAAGAGGTTTGAGCAAAGAAAAATTAGAGGCCAATTTTGAAATTTATTTTACATTGAATGGGAATTTGTTATTCTCAATTAGATTGACAATCTAAGATGGAAAAATAAAACCCAAGGACAACACTTCTAATCTTTTTGAACCCAAGTTGAGATAAGAAATTAAAAGAATAACTTACCACCGTTGACTTCCTATTTTACCATCTTTGATTTCAGTTATACTGCTTTTAACTTCCTGCAAAATCACTTTTAAATTTTCTTGCACTTTTAATTTATTTTCTGCACTTTTATTTTATTTCCTGCTCACTTTAAGTTCACAATCTTTGCTAGAATTGTTCATTGCTGAAACTTACATTAGGATTGTGCATGCTTCAATTTTTAGAATCATGTTTGATGGTGATGATCATGCCAAGTTTAGAAATCAGATTTTCAGTTTTGCTAAGTTCTAAGATTCTGAATTAAAACAGTCCATAAATCAGACGAAATCTGAATTTTACAATAGGTCATATGTTGGATGAATTGCACATTCAGATTTGTGGACTTTTCCACCTATTATGTGCTTGACTTTTGAAAGAATTCAGCAACTTAAAATGTGGAATTGAAGCACACATGAATTTAAGTGCTGAATTCATATTTGAATGAGATATATGATGGCCGATCTATGAATGGAATTCGGTGGAAGAACTATGGACTATTTGAACACTAATTTTTGTGCTAAAATTGAAGAGAGTTTCAGATCTGAAACTAACCTAAATCAGTCTTCTAAAACTAATTCTTAAATTTCTATTGGCAGTCCATCTAGTTCATATATAATGCCATCACATGTAATTTACATATTTATGCAATAGGTAAATTGTTTTCATTCTTCTTCCATCTTGTTCACTTAAGAAATTTTAGGTTTTAGATTTGCATACTTGTTTATTTTTATCATGTATGATTTGATAAATTCATTCCTAATTTAGAAAGTTGCTTTGTTTATTTATATAGTAGTTGTTTGGTATAGTTATATTATATAATTTGTTTTTTAGAGATTGTTTAGCTTTAGGAGATTTCTAATTTGATTGTCATTTAGATTTCTTTCTAAAATTAACCCTCTTTCTAATTTGAATAGGATTTAGAAATCTTTTGTTGTAAAAGGTGTAAACTATTAACTTAATTTAACTTTTAATTTAGGAAAGTTTTTGTTTTCTTTCACTTTTGTTTAATTAGTTTCTAACATTATTTAGTTTTTAGTTTAGTAAATTTTTAAATTTTAGTTTTATTTAATTGGAAGTTTTGATGTGTGTTTTATTTTGCAGAAAATTTAGTTTTTGTTTTTAGGAAGTTTTAGATTTAGGATTTCTACTTTAGGAAATGTTGTTGTAATTGTTTAGTTCTTAGGAATGAATGTACTTGTTAGATTGTAAATTAGGATCGCTTTAGAATTTTATTTAGGCAGGTGACAAGTTGAAAACATCTTTAAACATTGCTTCCTGTGGATAGACCTCGTCTTACCAATTTATTATAACATCATAGCTCTACACTTGGCGTTGACGAAAAAATCACACTTGCATAAAAGAAATAAAGTTTAAGATTGGAAGTTGCAAATAAAACCTATAAACAATTTATTACATTGTTCAACTAAAGAATAAAGTCTCTAAGGAATGATATATTAAAATTTAAATCCAAACTAACTGAATCACTCTTGTGTGTGACTAGACGGCCTAGTAGCCAAAGTCTACACCCCACTCAGGTTCATCAGAAGGCTTAGGCACTTAAAACGCTTCACCCTCTACCTCCTCATCAACAAAATTGGGCTCAGTATGTATGAACCAATTCAGAAAACAAGGTCAACCTCAAAAGTGGCAACAGGTGGAATGCACAAATCTCATAATAAACATATACCATCAATGTTAGAGTAAAACCAATAAAATCATAGGATATAAGGATCAATGTATGATAAGATAGAGTGCATAATAGAAAGGTCAGAACCCTAATCCAAACTCTAAATCAGTTGAACAACATCATATCCGCTAAGCATCGCAACAACTGATGCCACCACGAGATTTATACCATCTTAGAATGCCTCACATCCTATCCAATAGGATGGATCAAATCCATCTTCGTATGCCTAGCATCCTATACAAAAGATCACGGTGAAACCAAAGTGTACGAGTGGTAAGCTCATCTTCAGCCCTAAGTCCAGTAAAGCATCATAGTGTACATCGGTGTAACGACTGTAATGACCAAATCCAAATAACTATCTCACATAGCCCTGCCCCTTCCTATGTCGATACCTATAAACATAGCTCATTGATTGTTCGACAAAACAACCTAGGTTAGTGTGAAGGGTTGGCCAGAATGGATATCCACTATACCATGTGATAAGGGAAATACACTGATAAAATAATTCACAACACAACATGAGTGTCCCTTTCATTATCAACACACGGTCCAAGTCACGACACAGTCCAAATAATATAACAGGGGTACAATCTCTGATATGTATGCATCAATGTAAAGGAGAATAGTCTTAAGGATCAAGGGATAACTCCACATTTATTTCTAAAATAATTACCACAACTCATGCATGCGAAAACTCCACATGAACTAAGATGACGTAAGGTTGGGGATTTTATTTGAAAACCATGGTGATAGCCCAATTATCACTTCATCTGAGTGTGGGTGGTTTGTACCATCATATGCAAACTATGAAGTCTGAAAGGGAAACCACCAATATAACCCCTTACTTAGAGGATGTGATGGACTTAACTTACTAAATAAGATTCGTAGGTTTCCAAGACCAACACAAGGGTTTTTCGGGCGTCAACATTCTAAACGATAATGCCTAGCCCAAACTTCACTGGTCCCACACGAGTGGTGGCCCACCTGTACACAATTGCCAGGGTCCATAGCATGTCACTACCAGGGCCCCACTATCATACTACTGCCATTGGGGGCGCAACCATTGGTAGGGCCCCACACACATGGCAGACACACTTGCATGTGTTGCTAAGGGGTCCATCCCTCCAATCGCATGCAAGTTGGAATCTTGCCTGCACAGAAATGCGGAGGTAGTTTCTTGCCTTTGTGTGTTTGGGGTTTCATCCCCCAGGCATGCTATTTTTTATTTCTGTTCTTTCTTCATCCTTTTTTTTTTCTTTTTTTTCTTAATCTGACCAAGAATCCATAATAGTGTTCAGCCATTCTGGATATTCCATCAAGCCATCATTTATCATTCCATTCCATCCACTATAATATCATATATCATCTTCAGTTAAAATTAAGAAAAGGGAATTGACCAGAACATGAAAATCATAGTAAAGGTGATGAAAATAAATGTATATTCTTATGAGAAGAGTGTATCCACTTGCCTAAGATGTGTAGAAAGAAAAAGAAAAGGATGCGTCTAGCTATCCCTTTCGCATGCCCAATGAGTCCTAACAAAAAAGACAATGAAGAAGACAAAGAAAGATGATGAAGATCAGGTATTCAGGCGGTTGAAAGTGGCCGACCGACTATGGGATGGAGGGAGAAAAGAAGCAAACGCAAAAGAGAGGGATAAGGGATTTGGGGATCAGTTTTTCTTATCAATGAAGAATAAGGTTTGGTATAGTTTGGGTTTTATAAAAAGGGCCCTAAAGTTAGAGGAAACTGATAAGTAAAGGCTAGTTTGATTATTTGGGTTTTATGGGTCAGAATGGGGTCTAGATCGAGTCGGGTCGAATGGTACAGAACTTGAAGAACTGTTTTTAATGGAATAATATGAAGCGTTAGAAAGCAGGATTCATTTCCAGATGCTTCAAGTGTTAGTAGATTAAAGCAAAACATCAAAAGCGACAAAGACTGTTGCAATCATTGGGCATACTGAAGTCGAACTCGTCATCTATGGATTACCACAGATTAAACAAGGCAATAATGTGATATGGGTTATAGTAGATCGCCTCACCAAGTATGCTCATTCGTTATTGATGAAGATGGGGAAATATATGTATATGCTACCATTAGTAGAGTTGTTTGTCAGGGAAATAGTTAGATTACACGGTTCCCTAGTCTCCATAGTATCGAACAGCGACAGCCAATTTGTCTCCAGTTTTTTATTCACACTTCATGAAGCTATGGTTTCTAAACTGAAGTTCAGCACAACTTCTCATCCATAGACAAATGGTAGGTCATAACAGACAATCGAAACCTTAGAAGATATGTTAAGAGCCAAAAGTTAGACTTCAAAGATTAATGGGATGTAAACCTACCCTTTTGCAAATTTATCAATAGCTATAGCTTTCACTTAAGTATCACCTTGCTCCATTTAAGGCACTTTATGGCAAAAGATGTGGAGTGGAACTCCAGCCTATTAGGAAGAAATCAAAGTTACAAGATTTGGGAGTGAATATGAACTTATTACCTTGGTTTATCTACAATTGGGGCTTGGCAAGTTGAAACTAACCAAAACTACCCTCCAACTCGCCGCTCGATCTGTTAAGAAACCAAAAGGGTTAATAGAGGATGTTTTGGTACAGGTTGAGCATTTTTTCTTCCTAGTAGATTTCTATGTGCTGGATACATAACCAATATGGAATGACAGTGGTAAAATCTCAGTCATTCAATCACTGAGAAAAAATTGCTGGCACTTGACAAGTTTAGATCCTACTTGATTGGATCTAAGATAGTGGTTTTCACCGATCATTCTGCGCTTAAGTACCTTTTTTCAAAGAAGGATGCTAAGCCCAGACTTATCCATTGGATCTTTCTACTCCAAGAATTTAATTTAGAGATCAAGGATAATAAAGGAGCAGAGAATGTTGTGGCAGATCATCTATCAAGGTTGGTCTTTTCTGATAGCTTTGAACTGACACTAATCCATGATAATTTCCCAGATGAACATTTATTTGCTAATCCATGATAATTTCCCAGATGAATGTTTATTTGCTATCTCACAATCCCCTTAGTATGCTGATATCGCGAACTATCTTGCTACGGGGCAATATTCCTGATCATTGGAATAAGCAAGATAAGGCTTCTTTCTTTTCTCATGTTCGATATTTTTTTTGGGATGATCCACATCTTTTTAAGTATTGCCCAGATCAAATAATTAGGAGGTGTGTACCTGACAATGATACATAGTGTACTCTCCTTTTGCCATACACAAGCTTATGGGGGACATTTTTCTGGACAAAACACTGTTATCAAAATTTTACAGTTAGGATTCTATTGGCCCTCATGTACCGTGGTGCTCATGATTTTTGTCGGGGCTATGATCATTATTAGAAGTTGGGAGTAATCTCTAAAAGAAACATGATGCCTCTAAATTCCATTTTGGTAGTAGAACTCTTTAATGTATGGGGTATTGATTTTATGGGTCCATTTCCTCCAAGTTTTGGCTATATCTATATCTTAGTGGCTGTAGACTATGTGTCTTAATGGATAGAAGCTATTCCTTGCCAGGAAAATGATGCAAAAATAGTCCTAAAATTCTTAAAAGAAAATATTTGTTCTCATTTTGGTACTCCACGAGCCATCATTAGTGATGGGGGTTCATATTTTTATAATCAGGCATTTAAGGTCGTAATGAAACAATATGGAATAGCCCATAAAATTGCCACCCCTTCTCACCAACAAACCTGTGGGCAAGTGGAAATGTCTAATCAAGAAACTAAAAGAATCTTGAAGACAAAAGTTAGCTCCAATCGAAAAGATTGGTCCGCATGGTTGGCAGATGCTTTGTGGGCTTATTAGATAGCTTTCAAAACTCCAATTGGAATGTCTCCATGTATGCTTATTTATGGGAAAGCATGCCACCTTCCAGTGGAGCTGGAACACAAAGCTTATTGGGCCATGAAACAGTTCAACTTTGATATGGATAAGGCTAGGACCAAGAGGAAATTGCAATTAAATGTACTGGATGAATTGCAACAGGAAGCCTATGCCAATTCCAAAATTTATAAAGAAAGGACCAAGGTCTTTCATGATAAAAATATTCTGCAAAAACATTTCACCTTGAGTAGAAAGTCCTCCTTTATAATTCAAGGCTTCATCTATTTCCTGGTAAACTAAGCTCCCGCTGGACTAGACCCTTCATTGTGAAGGAAGTATTTCCATATGGTGCTATGCGGATTTATATCCCCAAGGATGGCCAGATATTTAAAGTCAATGGCCAAAGATTAAAGCCATTCTTGGAGATCGCACCACATGAAGAAGAAGAAATTCCTCTTGATGGTCCTATCTATAAGGATTAATGGGCCTTAGATCTGACAGAGGCCACTTTCTGTGTATACAATGTATGTTGTAGTTTTTCTTTTGTTTTGTCTAACCTTGGATAAGGAGCAGTGTAGATGCACTTTCCGGTGACTTTCTCCCTTTACTCTCCTTTAAGTTTCTATTTCCTCATGTTGCTTTTCTTGTTCTGCATTACATGCATGCATAAACATCGAGGACGATGCACATAATTGGTTGGGGGTGGGAACAAGCACTATTGTCCAATTTTAGGCACTTCATAGGCACTTTAGGTAAAATAGGTAAAATTTTTTTTTTAGTTTTCTGTTATTTTGTTATTTTTAAGAAAATTTTTGCATTTTTAGACTTTTATTTTGGTTTTAGGAATTTGTGCCGGCATTTATTTTACATTTATTTTTCTTTGTAGAGAAGAAAGTTTTCAAAGGAATTGAAGTAATTTGAAAATATATAGAAATCTAGAATTTTCATACTTTGGGAAGAAAGTAAAAAAAAATGTTCGCATTTTCTAAAGGAAGAAATTTATCAAAAAGTTACCAAAAGTTGCTTTCCACATGCATACATGTATACATTTTTTGAAACTTTGAATAAGAACCTTTAATGCCATTTTTGGAATTTTTTTGGAGAATATAATGTGAACTTGAGATTTTGCTTGTAGAATATTTTTGTTTCCTAGTTCATTTTTGTGAATTGTATATATTAGAGCCGAGATGAATTAATTTGAGTGAAATGAGAATGGCCACCTAATGTTTACTTTTGATTTTTAAAAAAAGGAAAATGAAGTATATAATGAGAGGTTTGTGATTAGTTTGGGTTCATAGCCTTTTAACTCAAGTAAGTAAGCCCAAAGGGATATTTTTATATCTAGTGCTCTAAAGCCATTTGATTTGGGAGTCATTGGCCTAACACTCACTACATGGGTTAATTAGAAAGCTTAAGAGACCTAAACATTGTACGGTCACAAAATGATTTGTTAGAGGAAAAAAAGATGAATTATGGACCAACGAGTGTCCGTAGAAATTTTCAAGGGATATGTGCAAAAACACATAAGGACTAAGTTTTCTCCTTAGATCCCAACTTTTGTTGTATCAAATGAACTTGGAAAGTTCTACATTGGAAAAAGTGAGTTAAGAGTGTCCGTAAGAGTTTGTAAAAGAGTATGTGTGGGGAAAAACAAGGACCAGATTTGCTCCTTGGATTCTAACTTTTCTTATATCATATGAACTTGAAAACCCTTACATTGGAAAAAGACAATTAGAAAAAAGAGACCAATCGAAGTAAACAGTAAAGTGGAAGCTATTTTAGTAGCTCTGAGGGGAAATTTTTTTTTGCTAAATCTCAGGGGATCAGACTATTTAAAGGAAAATTTTCATTTTTGCAGCATTATCATGGAATATTTGAAATAAGTTTTGATGTATACATTTTTCACCGTGCACACAAGTTAGTTTGAATTTGAGAAAGTTTTTGAAAATAAAACTGTGGACGGATTTTGAAAAGTCTGAAAGTTTGATTATTCCAGATTTTTAAAAAATCCAATATGAGTGAATTTTCTTTTAGGAACTTTCTTGTCTCATTTATTTTTATTTTTCTTTAAAAAAAAAGAAGTTTGCTGGTATATTCACTGCAAACCCTCACGAGGCACAACTCGTCCACTAGGGGGAACCTAGGGGTTTAAGGGCTTACTACATATGCAAAATGCTCGTGAGTGCCAGCAAAAATAGCATTGCATTCATATTTATTTTTCTTGCATTGCATTAGTTTTAGGTTAGATTAGGTTATGATGGAATTCCTCATTTTTATCTGCAATTTTTGCTAGGGACTAGCAAAATGCTAGTTAGGGGTGTGATAAGTCCCTAAAAATACATTATTTCAATGTCATTTTCAGAAGTCACTACAACAAAATGCATCATTGCCTATGCAGAAAATTTGTAGGTAAAGGACTAGATGTGTAGGTAAAACTCTTCACCTACGCAAAGACATGCGTAGGCAAATTGTAGCCAAAGGGTTGTGGGGAAAAGTCTTTGGCCACGCATAAAATAGTACGTGGGCAAAATTTGAGCTTTTGGCCACGCTTGCTGGTAAGGTAAGTGTGTTGCTTTTGGCTACGCAAAATCCTCGTAGCCAAAGGTTGTATTTTTGCCTACGCTAGCTTGTTGTTGGCAAAGATACAACCTTTGGCTACGAAGATTTTACGTAGGCAAATGTATAGCCTTTGGCTACGAAAATTTTGCGTAGGCAAATGTACAACCTTTCGCTACGAAGTCTTTATGTAGGCAAATGTACAATCTTTGGCTACGAAGATTCTGCATAGGTAAATGTACAACCTTTGGCTACAAAGATTTTGCGTAGGCAAAAGTCAAATATAATTTTTTCTAATTTTAATAAGCACTTTTGCCCATGAAAAATTCGTAGGCAAAAGTAAAAAATATTATTTTTTTATTATAAACATAACTTTTGCCGACACAATACACGTAGCCAAAACCTCCATCTATTTTTTACCTACATACATTGCACAGCCAAAAGAAATAATGAAAAAATTAATTATTTATTTTTAATTTTTTTCAATAACCAGTTTATCCCAATCTCATCCAAACTAATTAAATAAACATACAAATATATTAAAATCCAACCAATTACAAATTCCAATGAACAAATATTAAAAAAATATGAAATACCCAATACATATCATCCAAATAATTCTCAAATATATTCAAATATCTAAAAATAAGAAGATAATATTCAACAAGTCCAAATGCTTGTGATAAAAAAGAAAACAAGAAAAGAGGCCATCTAGTTGTCAAGCTGAAGACATCCTCTATCATCAACCTACACAAAAAATACAGAAACTTGTTAGCATTTTATCAATAAACTGACTTCAAATATAATTATATGCTTGTGCTATCATCACTCTTTAAGTTGATCAGAAATTTAAAAGTTAGCAAATTACACTAACCATGCCCTTTGAAAATAAAGGGGCAACATCTCCCCCAAAAAATATTAACCAAAATGTGTTTTAAAGCCACAACAATATTCTAAGGGCCTTATGATGTCCATATTATCAAAATGAATCATCACAAAGTTAGCCACAACAAAATTTGGTTTAAACAAATGAAATAATTTATTTACTTAATTCTAGATACCTCCTTAAACTCAATCTTTAAGTCCAAACCACTCTCTAGAATTGAAAAAAAAATTGATTTACTAACCAAGGGAAGCCGCATCCTGCCCTCCACTCGATGTGCCATCTTCACCACCATTCTCTAGAATTAACCCCGGAACGCTAGTTGGATCAACTAACCCAGGTACACTGGCAGGATCTATCCCAATTTTTGTAGCCATCACCTGTAGTAAGCCCCGCCATGCAGCTAAGGTCTTATCTTGGTCAGCTATCTTCAGCTGCAGAGCGATCACCTCAGGATTAGGTTCTCGAGACTGTGTGGAAGATGAAGCGATGCTGCGGATCCCAAATCCCCTTGAAAAACCTGATCTTTTCTCAAGCACATCGATGGAAACTTGTACCTCAGTTCGTGGATTCTCGACACCCGGCTGCAACTGTGCGAGAATCTTCTCTTTTAGCATAGCCTGTCATTTTTCATTATGTAAATCCATAGCATAACTAAAAAATGTACATTTGATGATTTAAACAAATGATTAACTAGTACTTACATGATGTTGTTCAGCATAGTCATTTATCCACATCCCACCGTGCCGACCACGTCTGTGAGTTTGCTCAAAAATATCCGAGATAGACGGTTGAACACCACCATTCTTTGATGCCTATTGTTTATTAGATATTTCGGTTAGATTAACTAAATATTGAAATTTTATTGAGAGTGTAAAAATTTATAGTCCTAAACTTACATCGATAGATGCTCATGATGCATATGATCTTGAGCCACTTGTATGATTGTATTTTTGGGCGGCTCGTGCCTTTTTCCCACTTTCAGACTTTTTCTATGAGGACAAAATTAAAAAAGAAAACAATAAAATAAGCTTAATGATCCTAGATGTGGTTGGTCTATTTCCATTAGTAGAAGCTCAAACCATATATATATATGTATATAACAGCAATAAGGAATACTTAAAACTGTCGCTCTCCAACACATGCTCAATCATAAACTTCCAGTCATCCAATTTACAAGGACATAATGGATGGCTTTGATGTCTGGCACCCCATCCTTTTTAAGCTTAAGATAGTGCTTGTGCAATGTGCTCTTCCAGTCTTTGTATAAATCCTGGCACTTATGGTCAATGATAAACTTGAGCACCAAATCTCTTTCGTAGTCCCCACCGAGGTTAAAGGTTAACTGCAATTGGTAACAATAAAATGCAATATGAATTAAACTCTCAGTTTGAGAAATCAATTAAATAACGTGTTAAACAAATTTTTTTTATAAATCAATTGATATTACCCCAACTCTCATAACAATGGCTAGCCTGATCTCAAAATCAATATCTACCCAATGAATGTCTCGGATTGGTGCATGATCTCGAATTTGTTTCCCAAGAGCAGATGCTACAGAAGAGGCCCATGTCCCCTCTATTGCCCCTTCCTCACGATTAATATCAACAGGAATGGGATGACCAAGCACTTTCCTAAGCCTGTCCACGTTCTTTCCCTCGGTTGGGCCGCGTTTACCAGTTTTACTAGAGATTGAAGCTGATGCTGTTAAGAACACAAATTTATTTATGTTAGTAGACATAAATCATTAAAGGAAGGTCAATTCTATTTATTTGTAAATGGTGTACATTTCTTACCCACACTACCGGCGGCACTACGTGGACTGGTAAGCTGGTTAGGCCATGTAAATGAATCAATCAATCTCAATATTATTTTTTTTAGTTAGAATTTTATGAATTATTACTTCTATTTCTTCAATTTTACTCATTCTCAAAAATACATTTCATGTGTTCAAGGGAATTCAAGTTATTCAATTCCATACAAACAAATGGGTGCAATTATAGATCTTTACTCTACATGAGGTTTATTTCTAAACTCTTAAAACTCATGGGCTCCGCAGTGTTTGCTTTGAAATGATTCAATTTCATGTGCATAATTGATTGTATGCTCACCAATTTATTAATTTCAAGTTCCAGTGAGGTTTGAAAATAGTTTAGGATATGTGAAGTAGGAGTGAGGTTATTTTTTTATCGAACCTATGATGAGCTTGGCTTGCCATCTAGGGATGAAATAGGATTTGATTTTGTAAATTTCTTTTTACGTTCAAGAAGGAGAGTATTATAAACAAAAATCCTAGATATTCTTTTCAAAGGTTTGCCTATTTGTATGATGCAACACCTACATTCATCCACAACATAGTCTCATCAAGAAGGATAAAAAAGCATAAATTTTTTTAAAATACATAATGAAGACTTCAAAGCATAATTAGAAGATAAACAAGATATTATAAATATCTATCGATTTTTAACCTTTTATTGAGCAGAAGTGGTATATTTTAACATACGCACACAAATGCAGCCTGCTTGCCCGCACACACACCCACACATGTACACATATATATTGAAACATTTAGTTTTTTTTTTAAATCTTACTAATATATCTTAATAACACATATACAATTGATACCCACATAATATAGCTATTATTAACATTGTAAAATATAGGGAAAAAATTATAAAAAAATTTTACGCATACAAATTTTCGTCTTTGAGAAATATTTCTATTTTAGATTTTATATAGTATAAATATATGAAATCAAACTGAATGTTTTATTTACATGATAGAAATTAAATAAAATTTTTTCTAATATAACCTGTACTATTGCCTGTGTTAAGCACAGGTGCATTTTCTAGTTAATAACTGATGGGAACTGCTTAAAACTATCCCCACAAAATTGAGAGAAGCTTGGGTCGGCTTGGGCCTTGGTTGTGGCCAACCGGCTTAACCTCCGAAGAATATGGTTATGGGCTCACATGATGTCCAAACCTAATGAAATTTGGAGGGATGGACTATGACAACATTCTAGGCATGCCATAAAATTTTCATCAGGTTTTGACTTCGAAAAGTGGGTCACACCTCTGTTGACTTTTGGTCAAAGTGGGCCCATGCTTCAATTGGTTGGGGCCCAAAGGATCTCAGATGGCCACGAAATTTTGAGGGTTTGATGAGGAACCTATTTTGAGGTTTCTATCCAATTTCCAATTGATTTGACCTTAGGGAAGTTAGACCTGTATTCAGTGCCCCCATGGCCCAGGGGTATGTTGACTTTGGGTCAACAACTTCCAATCGACCCGAAATTTTGCAGAACTACTCCATAGCATTATTAAGGCCTTCCATTGAAATTTCAGCTAATTTGGTCTTCAAGAGGTGGAGATTCCAGAAACTTTAGAATAGGGCTCGTTGAATTTCAACTTGCATCCAATGGTGTCCGAAAATTCCAAAACTTTGAAGGAATGACCTAGAACATATTTTAAGGCTTCCCTATGAATTTCAGCTATTTTTATCATTAGGAAGTATGAGCTGCTCTAGCCTGGGTTGCCTACCAAGAACACTGACAAGAGCCATTTATGCGTGATTTTAGTTTAGATAAAGTTTGTCTATTTTGAAACTTGGACCCATGTTTTTTGCGCACATTTGGAGTCTATTGAATGAATGAAACTTGGCCCTTTGAGTTTAGAATGAGCTTATATATCTTCATTGCAACACTTGTGACGTTTGTTTTATTTATTTATTTTTTTTGTCAACACAAACTCTGCTCACTTACTTGCAATAATGTAAGTTTGGTTGCCTATAATTAATTTTGATTATTGTAACTTTGTTATCCTGCACCATATCAATGTATTAACTTTGAGTGCATAATTTCTCTTATTTTAGTTATATTTTTTTTATCATATTTCAATTACACATGTTTCTTTCAAGTAATTAAAATATATACATTGACGTGATTTCAACTTAGAAAAAGAAGAAGACAATCATAGTCCTTATCAATTAAGTAGTTATAATTTATGTATGTTAGGTTGATTGGATTATTTGTGTAAAATATATATATATATATGAAGAATTGAGGGATGTGTGAGTCAACTACACTCAGCCAATTTTTAAAACCATGATCCATCTCATGTTATCAAAAGTAAAATCTAGATTATTTTGGGTCATAGTGTATTCATTGTGGAGTCTATAAAATCAACAAGATGGAATTTGAATTGACTACAAAGGAATTGAACCTACACAATGTTACAAACCCCAAGATGAAATTGTGTTCAATAGCAGACATGCACCAAACATTAAAATCATTGTACAATGCCCACTTGGGGCAAATTTTGTAATTTTTCATTCCATGACAGTACGTTCAATAACAGTAATGCACCAAACGTTAAAACAGAAAAAAAAAAAACACCACATGGACACAATACCTGCAAGCTAACAAGATATGAACAGCATGCAACAACAATTAGTAGGAGATCAGTACCATGCAACAGCAGGAAAAAAACAGCGTGCAACGGCAACAGCTAACAGGATCAGCAATGTGCAACAGCAACAGCAAATCAGCAGGATCAGCAACGTGTTGAGCAGGATCAGCAATGTGCAACAGCAACAGCAACGTGCAACAGCAACAGGATCAGCAAGATGCAGCAGCAACAGCATATCAGTAGGATCAGCAACATGCAGCAGCAACAACAAATCAGCAGGATCAGCAACGTGCAACAGCAACAGGCAACAGCAACAGCAAATCAGCAGCATGCAACAGGAGATCAGCAGCGTGCAACAGCAGGAGATCAGCAATGTGCAATATTGCAGGTACGTTCTTCTTCTCCTTTTTCTTCTTTCTTCTTTCGTCTTCTTTCTTTTCAATTATTTTTTTTTCTTTTCAGATGTAGCTTTTGGTGGAGAAGTTGCAGTAGAGCACTTCTTCTTCTTCTTCTTTCTTTTCTTTGTTCTTTTTTCAGCCGCTGGTTTTGGTGGCTAGAGACACAACAGCTAGCATGCAGTTTCTTTTTCTTCTTCTTCTTCTTCTTCTTCTTCTGCTTCTTCTTCTTCTTTCTTTCTTTTTGTTTTTTTTTCCAAACGCAGAATCTGATGGCTGCTGATGCAATAGTCGTAGTGCAGTTTCTTCTTCTTCTTTCTTTTCGTTTTGTTTTTTTTTCTTCTCAGATGTAGATCTTGTGGCTGGAGAAGCAAAAGCGTGGTGCAGTTTCTTCTTATTCTTCTTCTTCTTGTTTTTTGTCTTTTTTCAGATCCAGATCTGATGGCTGGAGACACAACCAGTTTCTTGTTCTTGTTCTTCTTTCTTTTCGTTTTTTTTTTCAGGCACACATGTGGTGGCTGGATTGAAGTTTTCTCCTCCTCCTCCTCTTCTTCTTCTTCTTTTTCTTCTTCTTCTTTTTCGTCAAAGCAGAAGTACACCGCAACCCTTCTTCGTCAAAACGGTTGTAGCGGCAACATTTTCATGGAATGAAGCATTGAATGAAAGAAACTTAGGTTTTTATCTTTACCTAAGTTACAAAATTTATATTTAGGCCCTTTAATTTTCTTTTTTTTTAATTTTAAGACAAGCACCCTGTGGAAAAGAACAATAAATTACAAATTATGCATCTTTCTAACCACAATAAAATTTAAGCACAATTCTCCCAATGATAAAAATTCAAAAATCATTTTTACTGCTTTATTTTCTATTTTATGAAAGCATTTTCTTAATTTTTAAATTCAATTAGTGGAGATCATCTTTTACAATCTTACCCAAAACACAAAAGCAATAAAAAAATGAAGATAATACTGCAGAATTGCATTATAATATTGTAATTGCTTGCCACATAATACTGCAGAAACATTGATTTCCACATAATACTACCCAAATTGCCAACAAGACAAGAGCCTTCTCCTATTCTCAAGTTCACACCATCCAAATACAAGGCACCAAAATTTCCTCACACCCAAGTCCTTTCTCCCATATAAATGACCTTTAAATAAAATAATATGGCACCAAATTACATAAAATAAGGGCTTAGATTTTTGAAGCACGATTCTATCAAAAACATTTGCATAACACAATAGTGTTTAAAAAAAATAAAAAACAAAAAGAAGAGGCAGGCAGGGGAATAGTTCCATTAAAAAAAATAAAAGAATGGAAATGAAAATATTTGGATTCACCCACGGAAAACAATGCATGGTTAAAAGTCTTGGCCTTTCCCTACGCAAAAGTATGCGTGGCCAAAGGTTTTTCACTTTGCCTACAAAATACTACATTGCCAAAGGATATTGCCCACGGAAAACCATACGTGGCTGAATGTCTTGGTCTTTCCCTACGAAAATATATGCGTAGCCAAAGGTTTTTCACTTTGCCTACAAAATACTACATTGCCAAATGATATTGCCCACGGAAAACCATGCGTGGCCAAAAGTCTTGGCCTTTCCCTGCGGAAATATATGCGTTGCCAAAGGGTTTTCACTTTGCCTACAAAATACCTCGTAGCCAAAAGATATTGCCCACGAAAAACCATGTGTAGCCAAAAGTCTTAGCCTTTTCCTACGCAAATATATGCGTAGCTAAAGGTTTTTCACTTTGCCTACAAAAGACCGTGTCACCAAATGATATTTGTTCGTGGGTAAAACTTTGCCTCTTAATTTGGAGAGAATCCCAACCACTTTTGCCCACGCAAATATCTTACGTGGCCAAAAACAAGAGATAACTGTGGCTTTTGCCTATGTAGATTCATTTTCGTAGGCAAAAGATAACTTTTAGCCACGCAAAATGGACTTACATGGGCAAAGCCGTAGCCAATAATGCATTTTGTTGTAGTGAGTTTTAAGGACTTATCAATCTAAGAAAGCCTCATTTAGTATCATTTCATGTCTTTTTGTATTCTGAACACATTATAATATTTTCTTACACAAAAATGCTCAAAAATCATCATTTTTCATAAAATTGTAAAACATGCCATTTTTGGAAACCTCTTTTTGGAAAGTTTTGTAAAAATTATTTTTCTCATGAAATAAATCAAATTATCATCATCATTAAGTCATTCACATAAAATCATGAAAAATGGTGTGCATTTTCATCGTCGTGTCATGAGAGATAGGCCTGATTCGTGCATTTATGATCTTAGGGTTAAAATTATCTTTTTACATGAATTCACATTTTTTTTTATAGAAAATTCATGGCATGGGTCCCATTTTCAAGAATTGAGGTAAGAAATTTGTTTTCAAAAGAAAAGAAGAAGAATTGAAGAGAGGAAGGAAATTAGAAGAAAAACAATGTAAAATTGTCTTCATGGTCCTGCACACATTCACATGTGTGGGGATGCATTGTGGAATGTCCAAGAAGGACCTATCATCTTTTACTACATCATCCAAATTATCTTTTGATAATTCAAAGATAATTTCAAGGGATCTCAAGATATTTCATAGAAGGAAAGCCACATTATGAGACCTTTTTTGAAAAGGAGTAGGAGTTGAAAAAAGAAATATATATAAAAAAAATCATGGAGATTCCATGCCCAAAGAGATTTAGGATCAGATTTTTTTGCTAAAAAGAGATGAAAAAATCAAGGAAAATCTACCTAAAAAATCTTTTTGATTTTAGAGCCAACAAGGAGAATCTTCCAAAAAAGGAAAGTTGACAACACCTAAGATAAAGGAGGTCGTTCTACACCTCTTATGGGCGACGTTTGTTTCCAAGTGAGGATTTTTCTCTAAATTATCTCTCAAGAGAATCTCAATGTAAGGTGGCAATTCCAAGAAAAGAAATAAGCATCAAAGAAGGACTTCCAAAGGAAGCAAGAAAAAAAGAAAAAAAAAAGGAAGCCATTGTGATTCATGCCCAAGCTTTATCATGAAGCCCAATTTTTGTCTAATTTCAATTATTTGAAGATTTTATCATATCAAGTGAGAAAGGAAATTTTGAAGGTTGAAAAACTATAAATAGGGCACTCCTTTGGATTTCTAAGGCATGGAAGAGCTCCTCCTCTAGATCTCTGCATTTCATCTTCTCCTTCTCTCTCTCCCTTCATCCTAGTTATCATGGAGGCTTAACCCTAAGGCCACACTACACCCTTGAGCTTCTCATTAGAAGAGGTTTTCTTTTCCATCTTAGGATGTGTTCTCCTTGATTTTATTTTTCTATCCCATGTAAAGACTTTATATGCTAGTATCATGTTCTTTTTCTCAGTTGATTTTCTTTTTCTTGTGGTTTGTGTGGATACTTCATTGATGTTTCTTATTTTTGTGCTTAGATTGATGGCCCAAGTTACTAAGATCATACTTTAAGTAATCATGAACCCGGTTAAAAGTAAAATTTGAAAAGAAAACTTCATTACCAGTACTACATTTAAATTCCTGTTCACTACATTTAATTTTCAGCACTACTACATTTAAATTCTAGAAATTACTACATTTAAATTCTAGTTTCTCACGACATTTAAATTTCTACAATTTTTTGTTTCTTTTAATGTCCTTATGTTTCAATGTTTTGTTTTATGCATGATTTAATGGCTGAAAATTTTGTCATAGCATACATCACTTATTAGTGAGTGCCTTAGCATGTGAAAGGAGCCAAAGCACTCAAGTTTCAAAGGTGTTTTGACTGAGTTTAAAACTCAGATCTAAATGTGCAGAGAGGTGCCCAAATCTGTCCAAAAACAATCCATATTTGTAGAAATTTTTAATGCAACAATCAGTTCATATTTGAGCGTATTCAGTTGAGTTTCATTTAACGTAACTTGTAGATCAGATTTGAAGACTTGAAAGATCTAAAAAATTGTGATTTGAAAGATAAACTTTTGAAATATATCATTTGAAATTTAAGGTATAGCAATATAAAAAAAAATTCTACAACACATTTCTTGGTAACTTATCATATTGAAAACCCATTCAATATTGCATTGCTTAAAATGGAAAGTTTGTGGACAATAAACATTGCTGGAAACACCTTTCAAAACTGAGATTTTCACCTCAGGCATACCCAGAAATCATGGTGCTACGGATATGAAAAAATGCAAGAGCAGGCCAAATATGCTGTAAAATTTTGCACTGTAGAATTTTTGTAACTAGTTCATTCATTCATTCATATTTTCTATATTTTTCATTCTTTTTCCTTGCTGTTTTCTTTATTGGATTCATGCATTCATTAAGTGAGTTCTTCAGTCATTAAATTTAGATTAGGTTTGCATTAGGTTAGATTCATATTTTTCATAACTTTTGCATCTAATTTAAATTTTTGCATTAGTTGTTTCCATGGCATGCATTGCTTTGCATTGTTAATTTGTTTTCTAACTTTCTAATTTTAGAATTAATTGCTAACTTTAATCTAGGAATTTGACTTAGGCAAGTGTCTAATTTAGGCTTTTAAGTGATTAGTTTGGATTGTTGTCACACTTCGATCCCAGGAATTGGGGATTAGTATGGGCCTCCAAAGTGTGGATACATAATCCCATAGCAATCCGTGCCATGCGAAGACACGCATGAATCACTACAAAGGAGATTTCATAGGAACATGTGAGGAATGTGCAACAACATGTAGATTAAAATTCAACATAAAGTGGAAACCTGTGAAATACACTTATAATGATCATAAGCAATGCAAAAAAGAGATATTATACAATCATAAAATAAACTTAAGTCTTTTAATTGTCCATTCCCATCATACAATCCACAATCACTAAACATGTCTAGTTAAACCATATCCATACACAAGACCAAACATTAGTAACTTATTAACCCAACAAAATCACTTTGACGCTCTCCGTAAGATGACTAGTAGAAGACATCATCATGTTTCCACTCTTCTATACCCCAAGATACCATTGAGGTACCTTTCGGGGACATGTCAACAGTCGTGCTAAGATTGGGTTTGCACTTGTAGCACCAAAGATAGCACTATTAACACGACAGTTAAGCAAATATAGAGGTATATAAGGCCATCATAATATATCAAATAAACTAAGGAAAATATTGATTAAAGAAAGCAATAATAGTAAACTAAGCATGTCGTGCATGAGTATGCATGAGTAACGAATCAATACGGAATATCAAACATACTAGTTGGCATCCACAAGGCTATATTCTCCCAAAAGAGAGCATATTATCGAGAGAGAACGTATAACATACATATGGGAATTATTCTAGGGGATCAAACTAGCTTCCCGAGGAGCACTGACAACTCCTCCATAAACTACTGTAGCAGTGACATAAGTGGGCACCCAAATTGGTCCTGTCGAATCTAATAACGGTACAAGCTAAGTGGTGCCTACTCAATGTATCAAAACTGACTCGAATTTAAATCTTTCATATATTTCAATCATACTTATATTATCATGTATAAGGAAGTTGCAGTCTTGAAATCATATTCAATCATAAAAATCAGAATTAAACAAAGTAACTAATAATCTGACAATGCATACTCAAATGAGCGAATAAGCTTGAACCCTCTAAACCTTAGTTACACCCATTTCGGTTCACGGACACACACTCAATAAAAGCTCTGGACCAATGGCCTCAAGGTTTACTAGGAAGAATGGAAACATGATACATCATGTTGAGGGCATGGTTTCTTAACAATATGAATGCATTTAAAGTAAGAAGGTATCAAGGAGATTTACTAACTCACCCTATGTTAGATAATCTGTGATCTCAAGGGCATTCAACATTAAAACGTCCGGTGTCATTGTGTTACCAGTCTTGGCGTTACATTGTGTATGCAAAGGACACCTCTTCTTACATTGTGTATGCAACACCCATGACGTGACATCGGAAATTCATCCAGAATATTGAAGGGCATAAGTGACAGCTCTACACTTGTCATCCTTATCATTTGATCAACATTAGACTAATTTAATTGGGGAAAAGATGCCATATCTAAAGCCCTACAAGGTCATCATCTGAAATCTCTAATATCCTAAGTTCACAGTATTCTTATGGCTTAGCCGTATACATGTTACGGCTTAGCCGAGTGGCTTAGTTTTTCCCTCAATTTCATATGCAGTTATGGCTTAACTGTATAATGGCCTACGGCTTAGCTGTATTAAGCCTACAGCTAGGCTACGGCTGGGATACGGCTTAGCTGTGGGTGAGCCCTAGGGTAAAACTAGATTTTTTAGCTCTCTGGATAGCTCATCATAAAATGACTTACGGCTTGGTCACGGGATGGTTACAGCTTAGCTGTAGTTCATTCCACATCTTAGCCGATGATTAGCCATAGTTCAAAAGTGGGTTTTTTTGCTCTCTGGATTCTGAGCCGTAAAGACTTACGACTTAGCTGTGAGATTCACTGTAGGCTTCAAAATTTCTAAGATAGTTCAGGAGAACGAGTTCAATATAGAATTCCCAGCTCTTGGTTCTAATGCGACTCCTTATGCCTTCAAATTTCCCTAATAGATCTTACATTGCACAATATCACCAATGTTACATAATCATACTCATTAACACCTAATCTAACATATATGTGTGCTTAACGATGGATGAATGAGCTGTAACTTACATTTAGAGTGATCACTTTAAGAATCAACAAATTTAGACATACACATGGTAATATATACTCTATACTTGCCTTTAACATAGTGCTTGACCCTACCAACTTCTCCTTGGTATATAGTTAAAGGAAGCCTTGATAAAAAGGTGGGTTCTCTACATGAAAGGCATGCAAATGGTGAATCTAATGTAGAATGCATGCATGTTGTATAATTGAGTCTCCTTGACTCTATCAAGCCCAAAGAAGTGAAATGGAGGTAGAGTTTTCACCTTAAGGAGCTATAGCTTGGAGAAGAAGGTGCTTCTAACGAAAGAGATGCACAAAGGAAGAAGAAGATGATGAATCGAGGCTATCCCTCCTGCATGCAAAGCTTCAAGACCTTGTTTCCAGCTTTAAATTGAGGTGGAGATGAAGAAGAGTGAAGAGAAGGAGTGGTTCCAACAAGGTTCAGCATAGCAAATGAAGGTGGATGTTGGGTTTGTTCCTTTTAACTCAATTTTCCAAGAGGTTTTTACATGCAAGTCCACATTCTCTGGGAATTATAATTTAGGTCAAATGGACCTCCAATGGGCTAAGATGTTTGAATTAAGTTGGGTCCAACATGAAAAATGGTCTACACGATGCATTACACAAAATGCAACTAATGAAATGCCAATATGATGCAAGCACTTGAAGTTACAAGAGGGCCTTACTAATGAGATAAAGTTCGAACCAAACCCAACTACTTATCCGCGACCCAAGCCTAACGGGTTTAACTTAAATTAGCCTAAACAAAATTTTAATTAGTAAAACCAAGATTAATTAACACAAATTGAGGTTAGCTGGGTTTAAGACCTTACATCCTCTCCCTCTTAAGATCATTCAGTCAATCCGAATGCAACGTACCTTAGGTAGGAGCTCTGGATATTTCACCTGAATTTGGTCTTCAAGCTCCCAAGTAGCTTCTTTTTGCCCATGATGCTCCTGTAGAACCTTAACCCATTGATTGTCCAAGTATGTAGCACTTGATCTTTTGTGTCAATGATATGAAGGGGTCTTTCTTCATAGCTCACATCTGGCTTATCTTGGATGTCATCTATTTCAAGGACATGCGATGGATCTGGAAGGTACTTCCTAAGCATCGATATATGAAATACGTCATGAACTCCTACAACTTTAGGTGGTAACTCCAACCTGTAAGCTAAATATTTGACCCTGCTCTGAATTTCAAATGGCTTTACAAACCGCGGAGCTAACTTACCTTTCTGTCCAAACCTGATAGTACGCTTCATTGAAGAAACTTTTAAGAAAACCTTGTCTCCTACCTAAAATTCAAGAGGTCTACGGCGGTGGTCTGCATAACTCTTCTGGTGAGATCGTGCAACCTTTAATCTATCTTGAGCTTTTTGTACTTTTTCCACAATATCCACAACATAAGAAGGTACATGGAGATTTTTAACTCCGACTTCTTCCCAAAAGACCGGTGTACGGCACTTATGACCGTACAAAGCTTCGAATGGAGCCATTTCGATGCCGTGTGATAACTATTATTATATGCAAATTCACATAAGAAAAGGTGTTCATCCCACTCTTTCCCAAAATCTAACACGTTAGCTCGAAACATATCTTCAAGAGTTTGTATCATTTGTTCTGATTGTCCATTGGTTTGAGGATGGTAAGCTGTGTTAAAATTAAATTTGGTACCCATGGATTTCTGGAAGGATTGCCAAAAGAAATACACAAACCTACTGTCTCGGTTCGATACTATAGAAACTGGAGTACCGTGCAAGCATGTAATTTCATCTATAAAAATCTTGGCCATCTCATGAAATTTCATCCCTTTCCTAATAGGAATAAAGTGAGTTGACTTTGTTAGCCAATCAACGATCACCCATATGACATCATGATGTTTGCTCGTCCGAGGCAGCCTTAAAACAAAATCCTTAAAAAGATTCTCCCATTTCCACTTTGGAATATGTAAAGGATGTAGTAAACTAGGGGGCTTTTTATATTCGGCCTTCACACGTTGACAAGTAAGACATCTCACCACAAAGCTTGCAATGTCCCTCTTCATGATATTCCACCAAAACCTGCCATTTAAATTTCAGTACATTTTAGTGCTCTTGGGGTGCATGGAATATCTAGCATGATGTGCCTTAGTCATGATTGCTTCTTTTAGATTTTGATTTTGAGCCGCTGGAATATATAGCCTGTCTTTGAAGTGAAACACACCATCCACTATTCTAAAATCTGACCTCTACGATATATGGTTGTGAATTTTAACAAATTTTGGATTTTCAAACTATCTCTCTTTAATTTGTTGCATTAAAGTGGGTTCAAAGACAGATATAGCCACTAACATAACCTTATCATTCGTGAATTTGACTTCCGCATCTAGATACCAAAATTATTCTACTAGAGACCATTCACCACACACGGCTGCCATCTCAACAGTTGATTACCTGCTTAGAGCATTGGCCACTATATTTCTTTTTCCTGGAAAATACTTGATCAAAAAATCATAGTCCTTTATGAACTCTAGCCATCTACGTTGTCTCATGTTAAGATCATGTTAGGAGAATAAGTATTGGAGACTGCGATGACCACTATGAACTTTAAATATCTCTCATACAAGTAAGTGTCTCCATAACTTCAAGGCGAAGATAACAGTGGCCAATTCTAGATCATGTGTGGCATAATTCCTTTCATATTCCCTTAATTGTCGAGATCCATATGCTATCACCTTTCCATTTTGCATTAATACACATCCCAACCCAATCCTTGAAGCATCGATGTATATAACAAATCAACCATTACCTTCCGGTAGGGGTAAGATTGGGGCTAAGGTTAACTTCTTTTTAAGGAGTTGGAAACACTACAAGAAAAAACTTTTTTGTCAACGCATTTCTGCGTTGGCAAAGGTTAGTATCTACGTTGCTAAACATATTCTGCAACGTCATTGAGCGCATTGCCAGCATATTGCCAAAGCCTCGTCAATAGAAGTATTCCCCGACGGAAGTTGACCGCGTTACGGAAAGTTAACTTTTTAGCAACGTATTTTTCGCTGCGAAAATATGTTGCCAAATCATTGTAAATGTTGCCAAAAGATGGTCTATTGGGGAAATTAGTTGACATACGCCAACACAATAGGTGCGTTGGCAGAAGGCATTAGGGATTTGCCAACACACGTAATGCGTTGGCAAAAGTCTACTTTCCGCAATGCACGTGGCGCATTGGCAAAAGTCTACTTTTAGCAACACACATGTTACGTTGGCAAATGTTCACTTTCCGCAAGCATACAGTGCGTTGGAAAAAGTCTACTTTCCGTAACGCATGCGACGCGTTGGCAAAAGGCTAACTTTCACAATGCATGTGACTCGTTGGCAAAAGTTCACTTTTTGCAACGCACCTGGCGTGTTGTTAAAAGTCCACTTTTAGCAACACAATGTCTGCGTTGGCAAATAATTTTTTTTTGCTCCGTCAACACAAATAATTGCGTTGGAAAAAGTGTTACATATCATGTTGATATGTTCAAAATTTGTTTTTGCCAATGCCACTATTAGCATTAGCAAATGTATTACATAGCACCTAAGATTCCCTAATTTTTTATACACAACCTGTATTCATATAAACTCATTGCAATTGAAAATAATTTCTCAATCTCAAATATTAAAATGAAAAACCAACCTCAATGTACATTCATAATGAAATTCATTCAAACCTCAAACCATTTGCATTTATAATAAAATTATATCCAATTTAATTCCAAAACATACCTCAACCTGATATCAAAATAAAAAAAAGACAATATAAAAATATTTAGACAGTTTATTAAATTAAAGCAAATTCTCTCTCTATCTCTCTCTCTTTCTTTCTCTCTTGTTCATCAAAGCTGCCATGCATTCCATGATGTAGTTCATCCATCTGTGGAAAAAGAAGAAAGAAATACATAAAACATGTTTTCAAGCACATTTCAAGTATAATATATGTGCAAAAAATTTGGCTTGATATTAGAGAAGCCATTGGAGTTTTTAATCAAGAGGCTCAATAAATATAAATGCATGTTTTATTCCAAACTAAAACAGAAATTCTAAAACTGATGTATTGAGATTCATACGATAAATATAAATTTACTAACCAAGAAGTTTTCCCATGATTGGCTCCCGATATAGTTGCCCCACCAGGTGATGATGTTGAAAAGAATCCCGCCCGTTGTAAGGCCTCCATTGCCATAGCCTGGAAAGCCGTAAAATTCTTCAATTCTTTTGTTTGCAACTTCAATTTGCTCTTTGAGGCTCCGCACCTCATGATCATGTGCTTGAGTCTGAATAACACTCCTAGAAGATGATGGTTTCGGTCCTACCCCGAATCCCTTTAAATACCCTGCTCTCGGGCCAAGCACCTCAATCGACATCTCCTCCTCGCTCATCGGAGTTACACCAGGTTGTGAACACCTATCTCGCACCTTTACTAATTCATCCTGTCATTTTTACAAGGAATCAACAATTAATAATATTGAGAAATAATAATATTACTATCTAAATAGATTAAGAACCAAAGTAAAAAAGTAATAACCATTATTACATATGTAATATGCAATAAGCAAGCTATAAACAAAGTAGTCTATCCACTGTATTACAGCTAGTATCACAGGATTCTAGTGATACATGTGCACACACACACACACATATATATACATATACATACATGATTTTCCTTGCATTTTGGATTCACCCAATCGTTCTTTGATTTACTCCAGTGGGAGTCCTTATAAAAGTCCACAAAGTGGGGTTTTTGGCCTCCATTATCTGCCGCCTGATTTCATTAATAAGTTTTATGAGTAAGATTATATGTAAGTACTCGAAAATAATTAACATTATTTTTTAAAATTATCAATAATTAACATCACCATGATATACATCGTTGATGGAAAGGACCTTGACCTGCATGCATGATTGTAGGGCAGTAGTGCACGGGATGCTTTGGCTTTCTCCGACTTAGCCTACCAAAATTAAGAAAACAAATAAAAAAAGTTAGTAAATCCCAATTATATTGAATCTGAACCAATAGAGATTCACGACAAATAGCTTAGTGACATATATAACACATAGATGTTACCTTCCACTTCTCATTAGTCCATACATGGTCAATCATGTAGTTCCAATGCTCTGGCTTAACGTTATTAGGTGGCTGAGCTTTGGGGTCAACACCTTCTTCCAACATATTCTTATACTTAAGATGCAAGCTGCACTTCCAACCCCTGTATAATGTCTGACATTTTTTATCAACTGCTACCTGTACTTTGGGATCAGTTGTGTAATCCTTAATCTCAAACTTCTCCTGCAAACATAATATTATTGTATTGATATTTATTAAATAATGCAAATTAACCTTATTAGTTAATTAATAAATTTCAATTACCAAAGCTCGTTGTATGATGGCCGCTCTAAGTGACGATCAATATCAGTCCATGTATTGATGCCCTGTAGCGGCGCCACCCCTCTAATCTCTTTGCCAAGTTCCATCACAAAAGAAGGGGCATTAAGCCCCTCTGGCACATTACAGTCATTTGAGAACTCCACTGGGAGTTTTTTACCGGATCGCGCTATAAGCCTCTCAGTCCTTCTACCTTTTGTCAGGCCTCATACAGACCTTTTGGTTGAGTTTAAGGCTGGAAAAAAAATATTGTTTAAGCTTACTTGCATAATACATTAGAGTAAGATAAAAATTATAAGTGAAGAATATTAGATTCTTACCTACACTGTTGGCCTGGATGGTTGGTGCATTCACTAATGGTGCATGTTGGGTTTGTATAAGTTGGGACTGTGCCGAAGGAGCATGTGGGGTCTATACATGTTGGGACTGTGTCAAAAGAGCATGTGGGGTCTGGGCAGGTTGGGATTGTGCCTCCGGGATTAAGGACTGCGTGGGTATGGAAACTGGTAGATGACGAGCCGATTGAGGTTTGTCAGTCATCGATGCGACCTAAAAGGAAAGAAAATAACAGATTATGTGTACATATATCACTAATTATCAATAATTAATATATTATGTGTACAATATCACTAATTATCAATAATAAAAGAAGTGTCATTGGTAAAGAAAAATTAGTCTTAGATAATACTCACACACATTACCTTTTTAATTCGAGATCCAGAACACTCATCATCACCATCACTAAGATACTCTTCATCATCCTCACTGGAGTAACTTGGTTCTTCCTCACCCTCTGGCGGACTATACTCTTCATCGTCTTCCTCAACCATGTTTCTTTTTCTCTTTTTAATTGAATTCGTATCGGTGATCTTCTCAACCGACGCTCTCCAAGAATTTGCCACCCTGTGCAACCCCAAAGCTTTAAGTCTCACTTGGTTTTCCGCAATGGTAGCCATTCTTTCCTTCTCAATATCTGACATCTTCTACCTCAGTGACCCGGATTTAACCCATAATTTTCCATTCTTAGGCATTTTAGCAAATTCTAGTTACTGAAAAATGATGAAAAGATGCATGAATAGTCAACTAATATCAAAATCTGATTAAGAATAGATGTTGGCATATATTTAACTATCTACATAGTTTGCTAGTCAACATATCGAATGACTTATTGCTCCACTTGCACAATACCTTCACATGAAGCATTTTAATCACGAACTTTAAAAGAGTATACTTTTTGCAACCTGGGTACACCTCACGTTGGGCAGCCTCCAACAATTTTTCAATATTTTTTTACCCTCTAGACTGTATCAGCAGCTTGTGCAGATCCGGATTCTCCCCAATCATGGTCCATGTAAGTCCCTCGGTAATAGTCTTCCATTAATTCAGGAAGTTCATCCCCAACAACGTCTTCATTATCTGCTATTTCATTATTACCATCATCATCGTCACCATCATCCGATACATAGGGATGATTGTCAGGAACGGGCTCACCGTGGTAGACCCAATGCTTATAAGATAGCATCATCCCATGAAGGATCAAATGATTTTTCACAACTTCACTAGTATACGAATCAACATTCAAACACTTGTTACACAGGCACTGAATCTTACTATCTTGACCTGCATTCTCCACTGCAAACTTAACAAATGACCTAACCCCTTCATGATACTACTCATTTAATCTTTGTTTAAACCCAATTAGGGTCATCCAACTCTTATCCATAGCTGATTACAAGAAAAATCAAGTTAAAGTCAAATGTCATATCACTATAATTTGAGTTTAAAACCATTTTTCTTGAATTTTTTTTATAACCCTTAGGTTTCCATAACCCTATATATGTTTCAAGAAATGTTGAATTAGGTTGTCAAGCCATGAAGACATGACTTATCATTGGTTTCATTAGACCCATTTCAAAGCAATAATAAAGTAAGAAGATTTCATTAGACTCATTTCAAAGCAAGAGAAAAACCCAAAGAAACAAAGGCTAAGATTTCATTTATAGGCAACCGATTGAGAATTAAACTTGGAATAAGCAACCAATCTGAAAAAGCAGAACATATGGATATCATCTTGTAAAAAGGAAATTTATTTGGTATATACCCATTCATGGTCAAGATGATCACATATCACTGATGTGGATCGCTGCAACATGGGCTCCACATGTACAGAATTATGTATCTAATCAACTACATTTGTTGATGCTCAAGATCTAAGAATTCCTTCAAAAGGCTGTCTAAAATAACTTTAATTTATCATATGTTGTAACCATATCCCACTACCTAACTAGGGTAGGATGACTACTATTTCTCAAACTGGACATGAAATTTTGATTTGCTGAGATTTAATATCTAATTGCCTGTCAAAAACCAAGTCAACCACTTCCAGTCCCGGGACCAGTGGCACACACTAAGGAACAACACAAGGCGGTAATATTAGTTGTGCTAGTAACAAAATGTAGATATAGTTTTTTCATGTAAAACACAATCTACTACATGCCAGAACTCCATTATTTTCAGAATTAAACTCATCCCATTTCATTCTTTACAACCAGTGGAACGGATTGTGCTAATCATTTCTTATGACAACCACTCAAAAGACCATAAGTTGAACATTTCAAAGAAATTCAGATCCAAACATCAAGTTATATTTAAAGAACATAGAGGAATTATGAGGTCTTAATGCACCAAAAAAAATCAGCTAAGATGCAAAAAGGTCCACTTGTGACAACCCAATAGAACCAAATTTATGCAAATAACTACATGCATACCTTTTATAGAGAAACAAATAAAATAATTCAGTGCTTGGTATTATGAGAAAATAATTTAGTATAGAAGTTTCTTGGATGATTAATTTGAGCACAACACCAAATGTCATTTGAACAAAATGCTGGCCAACTCTTGGTGCAGATATCTGAGGCACTAACAAGCAATGGCTTGCAAAAAAGTTCAAAGAGATAGGGATGCCTAAGAAGTATTAATATAAAATCAAACAACATATATAACCAAATTAAGGCACCTAAGAAGTATAAATATAAAATCAAACAACATATATAACCAAATTAAATGCACCTATAACCTACTCTCTCTCTCTCTCTCTCTCCCTCTCAAACATTCACTCTTAGGGCAATTAATTATAATGGTGAACATCGCTGCAATCCAGGACAGTTTGAGCCAAAGTTAATAAGCATGAGTAGCATTGACAATAGTTGAGCGGCATAAAATCACTGTGCTTGCAGTTTGCTCATACTTCATCTTTTTCACATATATCATATTTTCAAGTTCCCTCAACCATGCACACAGCCATGTCTGATAAACACAAGCCCACAAAGCAACATCTATGAGCATTGGTAAGTGGAATCCTACATACAAATGCTAGTAAAGACTTAACTCGATTCATATAAAATCTCATTCTTTCTTAGAAGTGATGTCCATCGGACCCACTTAGAAGCATCTGGTCATGGGGAAAAGGGAACTAAAAAGTCAATATAAGGCCTATGTCTACAAAAATTTGGGCCACATGATCATCCTAATCTTGTTTTAAGCAATATAACCCTCTGAACCCTGAACCCTGTTCCACCTTTTATCCTTTCCTTTTTTTTTATTTGGAAGAATCAATGTATTCTGAAACATAAAATGGCATATTTTTTACTGTTTTCAGTGTCTATGAATTCTAGGTACTGGTAAGAGCCATGATATCATGGCTTCATCCCATGGTATCATAGTTTCTCTACATCAATTGTCAACAAAGTTTCTCAGTTCTTGATCTTATCGACTGATGACCAAATCTAAACTCCTTTTTGGAGTGACCATTGCATCCTCAAATACAAAATTGTTGTCTTACTATTTTTCCATGTCTCTGAATACTGGCTACTGATAAAAGCCATGATGTCATATGTTCCCTACAGCATTTGTCAACAAAGATTTTCAGTTTGCTTGGAGTTATGGACTGATCAAATGTCAACTTTTTTTGCAGGAATCATTGTATCTTTTAGTGTACCCATCTCTTAGCTTTCACCGTCCTCTTCATCCAACCAGTCACTCTCTCCCTCACAAACTTCAAACAATTACTTCCCACATGCAACAGAGACATGTGATTTTCATATAAAAAATAATCAAAACCCAATAAAAGAAATCAAATGAAAAGGAAATGTGTAAGAGGAAAGATGACGAAAATAATACTTACAATCAGTAGCACCATTCACAAAACCACAAAGGTTCTGGAATCTAAAACAAGGCAGGGGAGGAGAAGATGCTGTGGATTTTGAAAAATGGGGATTCAACCCTTGCACTTGCTGCTGCTGGAGAAGATGGCTGCTGCATCTTCTTTGGAAACAGAGAAGAAGACGGTGTGGTTTGTGGGAGTTCTAGCGGGAGAAAAATAAAAATCTTGAGATGGAATTTGATCAAAATGGCAAGTAGATCCAGATTTCTTGCTCTATCCTCCATCATCTTTCCTTCTTCTCTACCCTTTCCTCGTTTTTTTCTCTTCTCTCTGCCTTGCTCCCGATCGAAGTCCCCCAATTAGGTCACTGCCATATAACAAAGCTTAAATGGGGGTGGGCTCTCAATCACGCACAGGCCCAACCCGAGAATGCATGCTGGCCCACCTGGGTTGAAATAAAAAAAGAGAAGTAAAGAGAAATAAATAATAATAATAATAATAATAATAATAAATAAAGTCATAAATAATAAAAGAGAGTGATGTTTAGTTCACGTGTGGGCCCTATCCCAACTTCAAATTTTTAAAAATGTAGATTTTGATGATGAAACTTTTATTTGCAATTACTCAGTACATGGCCCATCCAACACTGGCCCCATTAAAGGGATTTTTAAATATTACCTACGCCGGCCACACATTATGTGGAACTCAAAATGGGTTTTTACCAATGCACACAATGCGTTGGCAATTAAGATTGGTCTTCACCAATGCACATAATGTGTTGGCATTGTTCAAGGTGCCTTTACCAATGCACATAAGTGTGTTGCAAATAGGTCAAACCATAGCCAACATTTCCTTTACGTCGCCAAAGGGGAACATTTTGTTGCCAAAAATTTCTCTCTCTTCTAGGGGGAATTTTGGTTGCGTGCCAATGTAATTTCGATACCTTTTGCCAACGCAACCTCTTTTGCATTGGTAAAAATATATTACTTTGTAACTTTTACCAACGTATCATTATTTGGGTTGGCAAAAGGTAACATTTAACAACGCCTTTACAATGACGTTGGCAAAAAACGTTAGGGATTACACAATTTGTTATAGTGAAACTCGACTCGCATTCAGCTGACTATACAAATGGTTTGTTCTTCTGATCAACTTCATCAAAGGTGCAACTATTTTGGAAAAGTTCTTTACAAACCTTCGGTAGTGGCTTACCAAACTAATAAAACTTTAAACTGTTAGTTTTTGTGGACTCAATCCATCAGTTGATGTAATAAATTGATTAATTTCTTTATTTATCAATAAAATCATGCTTTACTTTCATGAGATGAATGTTATTTTACTACTTTATGCACATGACCAATACGTATGACATAATGGTTCATGAGTTGAACCGGGTCCCATTAGTATATTAGATGTGATATATGTGCATGGATGAGATCCACACGCGGGAGATATATGTCACAAATCTTATACTTAAATAGCTTCACAACCAGTAATGAGACTGGGCATCTCATTTGATAAGGTTGCAGCACTTTGATCACTATGAGATAGTGTGATTTGTCTCGATCATCAGAATGTAAGATTCTGGATCAATAGTGCCGGTACATTGGATGTATTGAAGGACCATGAGATGCACCTTATGGTATTCCGTCTCAATAATAAGGTATGCTTTCAATATTCCCTAGCAATAGGCCCTCAATCCTGAGACATTGAAGAACTCAAGTTTCTATCTATTCATTTGCTTTGAGTCACCAATGAGTGAGGTGACTATAGGTTAACACCTCGGTGTCTTGGGTATATGGTAGTAGAACTGTGGGAACGTTGAATGATCAAGATGGAATCTATCTCTATTATCCCCTTGTGCCAATTAATGGATTTGTCATTAGTAAGTGCGCACCCATCTCAATTAAGAGTTAATTGGATGGTACTGATGATTACTGTGATTAATTGGGGCTCAAGGATAATAAGATGTGGAACTTAGATTGGAAGAGACGGATTTATTCCAATTGATCCACGGATATTGATAGAGGGGCCTACTTGTGGTAATTGGGAAGTTTAGGGTCTTCATTGTAATTTATTCCTAAGACTGGAGTGCAATTGCATTTATATAGTGGTGTTATTTGCAATTAACTGTGGGCCCGGATTGCACATGAGATGTGGGGTCACGGTGTTCCAGTTGGAGCCAGCTTTCTAAGGAATCCCTAGTGGTCCCCACGCTAGCCCAAGTTATTGGAAAATAGTAATCCGACTCGAACTCTAGAAAGAAAGGATAAGAAAGGAGAAACTTGCTAATTGCTTTGGAAGTAAGACTTCTATTTCAATTAGACAAGCGAGAGATTTGGAAGTCTATAAAATATCCTTGGACGTCCAAAAGAGTCTCCCTCACGCCCAAAAACCCTTTCGTGCAAGAGTTGCGCGAGTTACTCTCCTCTCCTTTCTTCTAGTTCCTTGGAGTCTCGAGTTGGGATTTTCTCCTGAAGATTCCACCGTTCTTCTTGAGAAAAGAAATCCAATTCGGGGGACATAGCGTGGAAGGCTAAGAGGTCTTGAAGAAGTCCATTAGAGCACTGCGGGTCTCCAAAGGTATGATCTACTTCTTGCATGTCGTAGGTTATTTTGGATGTTTAGTGCTGGTATAATTTTACTGTACATGGTCACGAGATTGAGGGTAACGCATCCTGGATTGGGTTTTGGTCTTATGGATAGTTGATCCCTGTGTCAAGTGGGTCAAAAGTTTTGAAAATCTATCCACGAGACCCACCTACTTCCAACATAAACCTCTACAACTGTTTTAGGGCTTTGCCAACCAATTATAGCCTCAATCTAAGTTGGGTTTACTGCAAATCCATCTTTTGAAATTATATGCCCTAAGAAAGTAACTTGATCTAATAAGAAATCGCACTTGTCCAGTTTGGCATATAGTCGGTGATCTCTCAACAATTGTAAAGGAATTCTCAAATGCTCAACATGCTCATCTCGAGTCGTGGAGTACACCAATACATCATCTATAAAATTACTATGAATTGATCGAGATAGGATGAAAAGATTCTATTAATTAAAGCCATAAATATAGCTGAGGCATTAGTCAATTCGAAAGGCATGACTAAGAACTCATAGTGCCCATATCTTATCCTGAAAGTTGTTTTAGATGTATCTTGATCTCTAACTCATAAATGATGATATCTAGACCTCAAGTCGATCTTTGAGAAGTGGGTTGCACCCCGTAATTGATCAAACATTTCATCAATTCTAGGCAGTGGATACTTGTTTTTTATTATCACATGATTCAACACTATGTAATCAATACAAATTCTGAGGGTGTCATCTTTCTTCTTCACAAATAAAACTGGGGCTCCCCATGGTGATGTGCTAAGATGAATAAACCCCTTATCCAATAAGTCTTGCAACTGTATCTTTAGCTCAAGCAACTCTGTAGGTGTCATTCTGTATGGAACCTTAGAAATTGAAGCTATACCGATAACTAGTTGTATAGTAAAATCTACTTCTCTAACCAGAAGAAGACTAGGTACTTCATCAAGGAACACATCAAAAAACTCACAAACCACAAGTATCTTTTCTAACTTCTAGGGCGGTTTTTTATCAACAATGAAGGCAATGCACCCTTCGTGACCACTATGAATTAATCTTTCTGTTCGAAGTGCTGAGATTAACCTAGTATTCAAACTTTTCTTCTCACCTTGCAATATAACACTTGGGCCAACTTTGTCTAGCGTTACGCTTACGGTCTTACGAAAATGGTCTAAGCAAGCCATATACTTAGTTAACCAGTCCATGCCTATGATTATGTTAAAATTGTGCATCGGTAACACGATGAGTTTCGCTGGAAAAAGGATCTTTCCAATTAGAACTCGACAACCTGGGTAATAGTCCTCACAAGTTACCTTTTTGCCAATAGGAGTGATAACACTTAACACATACGAGAGCTGCATTGGTGGCTCCCATATCCTACCAGAGAATTGGGGTGAAATAAACGAGTCCGAAGATCCTGAATCAAACAACACCTTGGCCTTTAAATTATAGATAGAAACCTTACCTACGACCACATTATCCACCGTTTTAGCTTCTTCATGAGTCAATGCATAGGTGCGGCCTTGCTTTTGAGGTCAGTTCCGCTGTAAGCCGAAGAACTTGGCCTTTTTTTTGCGGGTCACATGCTTTAGGATAAACTTCTTTCTAAATTGCCTTTTAAAAGCTTCCCACATGGTAGCATCTGGCATAGCCCTAATTTGATCCCGCATAATCTTCCACCATGTATCCATAATATCTCTGAACATGGATGCTGCAAGAACCATTTGTTGCCTTTGCGTACAAGCCAGTGAATCAAAAACATTCTTTGTATGTATGAACCATTTGTCAACTTGTAACAGAACTTCTTTTCCCCCAAACTTCGTAGCTCCTCTCTTTCGAAACTTCTCATATAAGGAATTAGGATACCGGGCTAGTTATGTCTTTCCAAGAGGGTGGCTAACTGCAATTGCATAGCTGCTTGGTTGGCATTGCTAGCAGTCACTTGATGCATTAGCATCATAAATCACTTTTCTGTGTTATATGTGGGATTAGGAGGGGGTGGCAGTGGAGGATGCACATCGTCCAATTCAATGTCTTTGTGGCCGTTACCACCCGAACTGTTGTTTGTACCAAACCTAGATGCCATTTATCTACAGTTATAACTGTAATTAGTCATAAGCAATACATTAGTAGGAGGTAAGTTATAAGTCCTTATACAAAATCCATCCCCCAATCGGACCTATCGTAACTTCACCACGCTTCATAGAGTTGCTAAGTCTTTTAATTGACTTCTTAATCGCTCTAATACCATTACTTACATATGTCACACCCTGATCCCTGGAATTGGCGATTAGAATGGGCCACCAGGGTGTGGATATGTAACGATCATAAGCAATGAATAGAAGAGATATTATACAATCATAAAATAAACTTAAGTCTTTTAATTATCCATTCTCATCATACAATCCACAATCACTAAACATGTCCAGCTAAACCATCTCCATACACAAAGCCAAACATCAGTAATTTATTAACCTAACAAAATCACTTTGACACTCTCCCTAAGATGACTAGTAAAAGATGTCATCATCTTTTTACTTTTCTATACCCCTAGATACCATTGAGGTACTTTTGGGGACGCATCCACAGTCGTGCTAGGATTGGGTTCCACACCGTAGTACTAAGGGTAGCACTGTTAACACGATAGTTAAGCAAATATAGAAGTATATAAGTCCATAATAATGTATCAAATGAATTGAGGAAAATATTGACTAAGGAAAGCAATAATCATAAACTAGGCATGTTATGCATGAGTAAACATGAATAACGAATCAATACGGAATATCAAACATACTAGTTGGCATCTACAAGACTATATTCTCCCAAAAGAAAGTGTATCATCTAGAGAGATTGTATAACATATATATGGGAATTATGCTAAGGGATAAGACTAGCTTCCCGTGGAGCACCAACAACTCCTCCATAAACTACTATAGTAGTGACATAAGGAGGCACCCAAATTGGTCCCTTCAAACCTAATAAGGGTACAAGCAAAGTGGTGCTAAATCAATGTATCAAGAACGACTTGAATTCATATCTTTCATATATTTCAGTCATACTTATGTTATCATATATAAGGAAGTTTCAGTCTTGAAATCATATTCAATCATAAAAATTGGAATTAAACAAAGTAACTAATAATCAGAAAATACATACTCAAATGAGTGAATAAGCTCGAACCCTCTCAACCTCAACTACACCCATTTCGGTTCACGGACACACAGTCAGTAGAAGCTCCAGACCGATGGCCTCAAGGTTCGCCAAGAAGAATGGAAACAAGATTACATTATGTTGAGGGCATGGTTTCCTAATAATATGAATACATTTAAATTGAAAAGGTATTAAGGAAATTTACTAGCTAACCCTTATTAGATTTTGTGGACTTAATCCATCAGTTGATGTAATAAATTGATTAATTTCTTTATTTATCAATAATATCATGCTTTACTTTCATGAGATGAATGTTATTTTACTACTTTATGCACATAACCAATACATATGACATAATGGTTCATGAGTTGAACCGGGTGCCATTAGCATATTAGATGTGATATATGTGCACGGATGAGATCCACACGTAGGAGATATATGTCACAAATCTTATACCTAAATAGCTTCACAACCAGTAATGAGACTGGGCATCTCATTTGATAAGGTTGCAGCACTTTGATCACTATGAGATAGTGTGATTCGTCTCGATCATCAGAATGTAAGATTCTGGATCACGGTGCTGGTACATTGGATGTATTGAAGGACCATGAGATGCACCTTACAGAATTCTAGCTCAATAATAAGGTATGCTTTGATAATTCCCTAGCAATAGGCTCTCAATCCTGAGACATTGATGAACTCAAGTTTCTATCTGTTCATTTGCTTTGAGTTACAAATGAGTGAGGCCGACTGTAGGTTAACACCTCGGTGTCTTAGGTATGTGGTAGTAGAACTGTGGGAACGTTGAATGATCAAGATGGAATCTATCTCTATTATCCCCTTGTGCTAATTAATGGATTTGTCATTAGTAAGTGCGCACCCATCTCAATTAAGAGTTAATCGGATGGTACTGATGATTACTGTGATTAATTGGGGCTTAAGGATAATAAGATGTGGAACCTATATTGGAATAGACAGATTTATTCCAATTGATTCACGGATATTGATAGAGGGGCCTACTTGTGGTAATTGGGAAGTTTAGGGTCTTCATTGTAATTTATTCCTAAGACTGGAGTGCAATTGCATTTATATAGTGGTGTTATTTGCAATTAACTGTGGGCCCAGATTGCACATGAGATGTGGGGTCGCGGTGTTCTAGTTGGAGATAGTTTTCTAAGGAATCCCTAGTGGTCCCCATGCTAGCCCAAGTTATTGGAAAATACTAATCCAACTTGAACTTTAGAAAGAAGGTTTTAAAAAAGAGAAAGTTGCTAATTGTTTTGGAAGTAAGACTTCTATTTCAATTAAGCAAGGAAGAGATTTGAAAATATATAAAATCTCTTGGACGTCCAATAAGAGTCTCTCTCACGCCCAAAACCCTGTTCGTGCAAGAGTTGCACGAGTTTCTCTCTCCTTCTCTCTTCTTGTTCCTTGGAGTTTCAAGTTGGGATTTCTCCTGAAGATTCCACTAATCTTCTTAAGAAAAGAAATCCAATTCGGGTCATAGCATGGAAGGCTAAGAGTTGTTGAAGATTCTCATCATCAAGCAGAGTCGCAACTTCTCCATTAGAGCACTACAGATCTCCAAAAGTATGATCTACTTCTTGCATGTCGTAGATTATTATGGATGTTTAGTGCTGTTTGATTATGTCTTTCAGATAGAATATTTACTGTACATGGTCATGAATTGAGGGTAATGCATCCTGGATTGGGTTTTTGGTCTTATGGATAGTTGATCCCTATGTCAAGTGGGTCAAAAGTTTTGAAAATCTATCCACGAGACCCACCTACTTCCAACAATTTGTATCAGAGACATACCTCATCTCTAATCATGTTAGATCAGTAATCTTGTTCTAATCTTTGCATGAGATGTGAAGAGGATAGAGCAAGGGCTATGAAAGGATCAGTGTTTATTGGGTTTGCTTGCTTTTGTAGAAGATCCATGTTTGGAAAGTCACTAAAGTTTTTAATCATGATAGGAGGATGGTAAGATGCCATTAGAAGCATATTGAGATCATTAGAAGTGATTGGGACAGCAGGAGCCGAATCTAAAAAAAAACCCAAATTTTTGGGTTTGTCAGGTCGGTTAGTCAAACGGACCACTATGGCTACAGAGGTCTGTTGGCTAGCCATAAGGACCAGATCGGCTAGCCGAACCCAGGTAGAATCATTTTGTTCTTGGTCTGAGTTGTTGTTTTTTTTTTTCCGGGGGCGCTGCCCCCTGGACCCCCGCAAGCTGACCGGGCAGCTCGAACCCCGCCGGGGGAGCTGCCCCCGGACCCCCTTTGTGTAGGGGATCTTATATTATGGTGGTAAACATTTGGCATCTTGTTTTTCCATTGTGGTTTGGCAACCTGGTTTTGTGAGATGCTTTGTTGTATGAGATACTAACTTGCAGGTGATAATGTCCTCTCCATATGGCCCACATGAATTTTCTTTCCTTTTACTTATGGTATATTTGTGGCTAAGTGTAAAGGGCATCATGGTTTCCTTGGTTTCTCGTGAAAGGGCAAGGCATGGTGAATTTCCCTATAGCCCTTTTATTTCCATGTTTAGATTACCATGTAAGTTTCATTATAGAGACATAGGAATTTATGTATTTTTTTAAAAAATTTATAAATTCTGGAGATGTTCGAAACAAAGAAGGAAAAAAAAAGCGGGACTCCTAATCAAAGAGTTTAAAGATTACCAACATGTGTTTTCGAGATGCCCAAAGAGTTTGAGGAATCCCAAAGTTTTGGAAAGTCTAGAAGTCCAAGAAGTCTTTTCCGCCTGGGCCATGTGGAGGAGAGGACTAGTCTTTTATTATAGCACTTTCTATTCATGGATGAATGCTTATTTTAGAGTATTTCCATATTTGATCCAAACATAGCAAATTCTAAAATTGGTCAAATCAAATTAATTTTTGGAAAGAGTTCTAATTAGAGTTTGTGGGCCCATGAGATGGATCTATTGGTAACACTAATTTTAGAAACTAGACTTTCCTTAAAATAACTTGACTTGGAACCAATCATTGGTCGTATCATGAGATGAATTTATACCTATATTTGATGGACCTATACACCTATAAGGAAATCCTCAACTCTAAAATATTAAGTGGGAGCAGGGCATTTATATATATACAAATCCCCATGGTTTTCCACCATAAGTCCATTGTAAGGAAAGTATTAGCCTCGCGTCATTTTGAAAATGGCCATTCCCCATGGAGGGCTTGTATTTATCTAGATACTGGATATGGATCTCCTATGGATAGTGTTGATGAGACGGGGTAGGAGCCCACTCCCCAAGGAAGAGCCGCCCGCAACGGTTGTCATGCAATGCTAGTTGGTGGGTCACACTTAACTAAAATAATGATGTAGTATCCCCAAGGATTTGCCTCATGTATTTTAGAAACCAAAGCTAATCGGGAGTCATACATTATTTGGTATGAGATACCTAGATAGTAATGAATGAAGGGGATAATGGATAGATAGTCTTAATCCCAATTTTGACCAACTTTGATCCACACTAGTCTAGGAGGTATTCTCACTCCCCAAGGAGGCATACCCCGCAGGATTGGGATTCCGATGTATTCTGAATTTTGTGGTTATGAGGATTCCCACATAAATTTGGTAGAATACTAAACCCTAATGTCATTTAAATTCATTAATTGAATGTATGGTTATGTGCTACAATATTACAAGCATGAATTCAAATACTTTCAATCCACTTGCGACCATCCTCAACCAGAATAAGTTGGTGGGATCCAACTATGTAGATTGGAAATGGAATTTGGATATTGTCCTGACAGCTTCAGGATATAAATATGTCCTCACCAAAAACCCCCTTGAAGAGCCTGGCCTAGATGCATCAGAAGCAGAAAAGGACCTTTACACCAAATGGGCCAAAGACGATGAGATGGCCCAATGTTACATTCTGGCATCCATGTCTAGTGTGCTGCAACACCAACACCAATCTTATAAGACTGCATATGATATGATATCGAACTTAAAGGAGATGTTTGCAGAACAAGGCAGACCTGTTAGGCAGGTAGCCATGAGGGTGCTCATTAGCACCAAGATGGTAAAGGTACATCAGTACAGGAACACATGTTGAAGATGATGGACACATTAAATGAGTTAGATGTACTGGGAGCTGCGATTGATGCAGAATCGCAGATTGACATAATCCTTGAGTCACTACCAGAGTCATTCAACAATTTCAAGGTTAATTATAATATGAATAAAATGAATTTGACTCTGGCTGAGCTATCTAGTTAGTTGGGAGCAATTGAAGGGACTATGAAGAAAAAACCAACTGCCTTAATGACAAAAAAGTCAGATGCTAAGTACAAGCCGAAAGGCAAAGGGCGGAAAGGCAAAATGAAATCAGTTCCGAAGGGTCCTAAGGTGGAGAATGGTCCAACTGGTGGCATGCCTAAAGCTTAGGGCTCAAGGACAGAAGGAAAGTGTTTCCATTGTGGTAAGACAGGACATTGGAAGAGGAATTGTCCAGAATATCTGTCTAAGAAAAAGACCCCGGGTATGATTGAGTCATTTATATCTAAAGTTAGTTTTGCAACTGGTACTTCAGAATCCTGGTGTGTGGATTCCGGGGCAACTAATCACATATATAATACGTTGCAGGGGTTCAGGGAAACCAGGAGGCTAAGTGATGGAGAAATATTGTCAACCTACGATCTGACGCTAAGGCGGAGGTTGTTTCAGTGGGAGTCATTACTTTATGTTTTTCAAATAATAAATTGGTTTTGTCAGAAACATTATATGTACCGTCTTTAAGGCGGAATTTAATTTTAGTTTCTAGTTTGGTGAATAAAGGTTATTCTATTACTTTTGGTACTGAAGTTGTCATAAAGAGGAATGATACTTTCATATGTTCTGGCAAGGTAACCAATGGACTTTATTTGTTAACTCCTATGATGTATGAGATACATGATACTGAAACAATTAATAGACCATCATTAAAGAGAAAGTCTCCTTCATCTAATCCAACAAAACTTTGGCACTTGAGGCTAGGTCATATAAACCTTAACAGGATTCAGAGGCTAGTGAAAGATGGTATCTTACCTTCATTGGTGGTAAAACCAATGCCTGTCTGTGAGTCCTGTTTGGAAGGTAAAATGACCAAAAGACCCTTTTCAGCTAAGGGTAATAGGGCCAAAGATTTATTGGAATTAGTGCATACTAATGTCTGCGGACCCATTAATGTCAGGGCCAGAGGAGGATATGAGTACTTCATCACTTTCACAGATGATTGCTCAAGATATGGTTACATATACCTTATGCACCGCAAGTCCGAAGCTTTTGAAAAGTTAAAGAGTTTCGAGCGGAAGCGGAAAAGCAATTAGGTAAGAGTATCAAGACTCTTCGATCAGATCGAGGAGGGGAATATCTCTCTGCTGATTTTATGGTTTACTTATCAGAAAATGGGATTTTATCCCAGTTGTCTACTCCTGATATGCCTCAACAGAATGGAGTAGCAGAAAGAAGGAACCGGACTCTTTTAGATATGATTAGGTCTATGCTGAGTTTCTCAAGATTATCTATATCCTTTTGGGGATACGCTTAGGATACTGCAATGTACATACTAAACCTCGTACCATCTAAGTCTATACCTAAGACTCCACGGGAATTGTGGTCTGGGCGAAAGCCTAGTCTACAACATTTACACATTTGAGGTTGTCCAGCACACGTGCTCAAGGTTAAGACGGATAAGTTGGAAACGAAGTCGGAAATATGCATGTTTGTAGGATATCCTAAAGGAACTAAAGGTTGGTTATTCTATAATCCCAGAAAGCAGAAAGTGCTGGTCAGCACCAATGCAGTTTTTCTGGAGGAAGATTATATGATGGACCGGAAATATTTAGAAAAGGTGATCTTGGAAGAGATTCAGGAGCAATCAATTCCAAATCCAAGTATGACCGGACTTAAGAAAAAACTGCCTTTACCAGACCTATTAGTTACACCAGCACCTCATCGTAGTGGGAGGATTGCCAGACTCCCTGACAGGTTCTCATTCTTGGGAGAGTCTTATGAAGCAATCCCAGAAGAGCCGGAACAAGATCCCTTTAACTATGATGAAGCAATCAATGACTTAGACTCGGGACGCTGGCAAGATGCTATGAAAGCTGAAATGGAGTCTATGTACTCAAATCAGGTCTGGACACTTGTGGACTTGCCTACCAATATTAAACCTATTGGGTGCAAGTGGGTCTACAAGAGAAAAAGAGGACCGATGGAAGAGTGGAGACCTATAAGGCTAGGCTTGTTACGAAAGGATATTCTCAGAAAGAGGGGATCGATTATGAGGAAACCTTCTCGCTAGTAGCCATGCTCAAATCCATCCGGATACTCTTATCCATTGCGGCTCATCTCGATTACGAGATTTGGCAAATGGATGTCAAGACGGTGTTTCTCAACGGCCATCTTGAGGAAGACATCTATATGGTGCAGCCAGAAGGTTTTGTACCTAAAAACCAGGAGCAAAAAGTTTGCAAGGTGCAAAAGTCTATTTATGGACTGAAGCAGGTATCCCGAAGTTGGAATATCTGTTTTGACCAGGCAATCAAGTCATTTGGTTTTTGTCAAAATCCGGATGAGTCATGTGTGTACGTGAAAAGTGAGGGTGAAAGGGTAGTTTTTCTAGTTTTATATGTCGATGACATCCTTTTCCTCAGGAAAGACATAGGAATGTTGTCAACGGTAAAAGTTTTGTTAGCCAAGACTTTTGATATGAAGGACTTGGGAGAAGCTAGCTACATCCTAAGGATCAAACTCTATCGAGACCGAAAAAATTGGATGATTAGCTTATCCCAAGTTGCATACATAGATAAGGTGCTAGTACGGTTTGCAATGCAAGACTCCAAGAAGGGTATCACACCTTTCAGGCAGGGAGTGCACCTTTCCAAGGATCAATGTCCTAAGACACCCGAGGGAAAAGAGCAAATGAGGTCGATACCATACGCTTCGGCTGTTGGTAGCCTCATGTATACTATGTTATGTACTAGACCAGATATCTGTTATGTAGTGGGCCTAGTCAGCAGATATCAATCTAACCCAAGACCTGAACATTGGACTGCTGTAAAATGTATTCTCAAATACTTGAGAAGGACTAGAGATTACATGTTGATTTATAGCAGTGATGAGTTGATTCCAGTCGGATACACAAATTCTGACTTTATGTCAGATAAGGATTCTAGGAAATCCACCTCTGGCTATGTATCTATGCTTGGAGGTGGAGCTATCAGCTGGAGGAGTATAAAATAGGAATGTACCGCTGATTTAACCTCGGAGGCTGAATATGTAACAGCCTGTGAAGCAGCTAAGGAAGCAGTATGGCTTAAAATATTCCTTTTGGAACTTGGGGTGGTACTTTTAGCACGACAGCCACTCACAGTTTACTGTGATAGCAGCGGGGCAGTTGCTCAGTCAAAGGAACCCAGAGCCATAAAAGCCAAAAGCATGTACAGAGGAGGTATCACTTAGTCAGAGAGATTGTACAGAGAGGTGATATTACTATTACCAAGATAGCCTCTGCGGACAATTTGGCAGATCCCTTTACTAAGCCTTTGACTACCAAAGTCTTTGAGCAGCATGTAGAAGGGATGGGCATGAGATGCAACCCTAACTGGCATTGAGCCCAAGTGGGAGATTGTTAGATTTTGTGGACTCAATCCATCAGTTGATGTAATAAATTGATTAATTTCTTTATTTATCAATAATATCATGCTTTACTTTCATGAGATGAATGTTATTTTACTACTTCATGCACATGACCAATACATATGACATAATGGTTCATGAGTTGAACCGGGTCCCATTAGTATATTAGATGTGATATATGTGCACGGATGAGATCCACACGCGGGAGATATATGTCACAAATCTTATACTTAAATAGCTTCACAACCAGTAATGAGATTGGGCATCTCATATGATAAGGTTGCAGCACTTTGATCACTATGAGATAGTGTGATTTGTCTCGATCATCAGAATGTAGATTCTAGATCACGGTGCTGGTACATTGGATGTATTGAAGGACCATGAGATGCACCTTATAGAATTCTATCTCAATAATAAGGTATGCTCTGATAATTCCCTAGCAATAGGCTCTCAATCCTGAGACATTGATGAACTCAAGTTTTTATCTGTTCATTTGCTTTGAGTCACCAATGAGTGAGGCCGACTGTAGGTTAACACCTCGGTGTCTTGGGTATGTGGTAGTAGAACTGTGGGAACGTTGAATGATCAAGATGGAATCTATCTCTATTATCCCCTTGTGCCAATTAATGGATTTGTCATTAGTAAGTGCGCACCCATCTCAATTAAGAGTTAATTGAATGGTACTGATGATTACTGTGATTAATTGGGGCTCAAGGATAATAAGATGTGGAACCTATATTGGAAAAGCCAAATTTATTCCAATTGATTCACGGATATTGATAGAGGGGCCTACTTGTGGTAATTGGGAAGTTTAGGGTCTTCATTATAATTTATTCCTAAGACTGGAGTGCAATTGCATTTATATAGTGGTGCTATTTGCAATTAACTGTGGGCCCGGATTGCACATGAGATGTGGGGTCGTGGTGTTCTAGTTGGAGCCAGCTTTCTAAGGAATCCCTAGTGGTCCCCATGCTAACCCAAGTTATTGGAAAATACTAATCCAACTTGAACTTTAGAAAGAAGGTTTTAAAAAAGAGAAAGTTGCTAATTGTTTTGGAAGTAAGACTTCTATTTCAATTAAGCAAGGAAGAGATTTGAAAATATATAAAATCTCTTGGACGTCCAATAAAAGTCTCTCTCAAGCCCAAAACCCTGTTCGTGCAAGAGTTGCACAAGTTTCTCTCTCATTCTCTCTTCTGGTTCCTTGGAGTTTCGAGTTGGGATTTCTCCTGAAGATTCCACTAATCTTCTTGAGAAAAGAAATACAATTCGGGTCATAACGTGGAAGGCTAAGAGGTGTTGAAGATTCTCATCATCAAGTAGAGTCGCAACTTCTCCATTAGAGCGCTTCAGATCTCCAAAGGTATGATCTACTTCTTGCATGTCGTAGATTATTATAGATGTTTAGTGCTATTTGATTATGTCTTTGAGATAGAATATTTATTGTACATGGTCACGAAATTGAGGGTAATGCATCCTGGATTGGGTTTTTGGTCTGATCCTGAGGGCATTCAACATGATGCATTCAACATGATGTATTCATAAAACGTCTGGTGTCATTGTGTTACCAGTCTTGGCATTAGATTGTGTATCCAAAGGACACCTCTTCTTATGCCAATACCCATGATGTGACATTAAGAATTCATCCGGAATATCGAAGGGGATAAGTGATAGCTCTACACTTGTTCTCCTTGTCAATTGATCACCATTGGGCTAATTTAATTGGGAAAAAGATGCCATATCTAAAATCCTACAAGTTCGTCATCTAAAATCTCTAATATCCTAAGTTAATAGTGTTCTTACGGCTAAGCCGTACACATGTTACAACTAAGCTGTACACATGTTACGGCTTAGCCGAGTGGCTTAATTTTTCTCTTAATTTCATACGTAGTTACAACTTATCCGTATAATGGCCTGCGGCTTAGCTATGCTAAGCCTATGGCTAGGCTATGATTGGGATACAACTTAGCCGTACTATAATCCACAGCTTAGCCATGGGTGAGATGTAGGGTAAAACTGGGTTTTTCGGCTCTCTGGATAGCTTGCCATAAAATGACTTACGGCTTGGTCACGGGATGGTTATGACTTAGCCATAGTTCATTCCACTACTTAGCCAAGGGTTAGCCAAGGCTTTAGAATTTCTAATATAGTTCAGGAGCATGAGTTCAATATAGGATTCCTAGCTCTTGGTTCCAATGCGACTCCTTATGCCTTCAAATTTCCCAAATAAATCTTACATTGCCCAATATCATCAATGTTACATAATCATACTCATTAACACCTAATTTAACATATATGTGTGCTTAACCATGGTTGAATGAGCTGTTACTTATATATAGAGTGATCGCTTTAAGAATCAACAAATTTAGATATACACATGGTAATATATACTCTATACTTGCCTTTGACACAGTGCTTGACCCTACCAACTTCTCCTTGGTGTATAGTTAGAGGAAGCCTCAATAAGAAGATGGGTTCTCTACATGAAAGACATGAAAATGGTGAATTTAATGTAGAATGTATGCATGTTGCAAAATTGAGTATCTTTGACTCTATCATGCCTAAAGAAGTGAAATGGATGTAGAATTTTCATCTTAAAGAGTTAGAGCTTAGAGAAAAAGGTGCTTCCAACGAGAGAGATGCACAAAGGAAGAAGAAGAAGATGAATGGAGGCTATCCCTCCTGCATGCAAGGCTTCAAGACCTTGTTTCCAGCTCTAAATTGAGGAGGAGATGAAGAAGAGTGAAGAGAAGGAGTGGTTCTAGCAAGGTTCAACATAGCAAATAACGGTGGACATTGGGTTTGTCCCTTTTAACTCAATTTTCCTAGAGGTTTTACATGCAAGTCCACATTCTCTGGGAAAGTTATAATTTAAGTCAAATGGACCTCAATTGGGCCAAGATGAGTCCGAATTAAGTTGGGTCCAACATGAAAGATGGTCTACACAATGAATTACATAAGATACAACTAATGAGTTGCCAATATGATGCAAGCACTTTAAGTTACAAGAGGGCCTTTATTAACTAGGTAAAGTTCGAACCCAACCTAACTACCTATCCGCGACCCAAGCTCAAAGGGTTTAAGTTAAATTAGCTTAACCAAATATTTAATTAGTAAACACAAGATTACTTAACACAAATTGAGGTTAGTTGGGATTAAGACCTTACAATTGTTTTCTTAAATTAACTTGATCCTAACTTAAATTTGTTTGATGATTTTTCTACAATTTTTTTGTTATTTTTGTGAATATTTTAATTTTGGTAAGTTGTTTTTCCTTTTTTTTAGAATCTTTCTAATTTGATGTTCTAATTTGTATATTCTTTTGCAGTCAAATTTTATATTCTTTTTCAGGTTAGGAGATTTTTATATTTGGAATGTATTTGATTTAAAAATAGGAATAGTGATTCTAATTCTCTAGTTTTAAGTTAGTATTTGATTTATTTAGGGCAGGTGACAAGTCAAGTTAGAAACCTTATTTTAACTCCCTTTGGATTGACCTAGTGTCACTAGTTTATTACTATGTTGTAGCTTTACACTTGGAGTTGACAAACAGCAAGTCGTTTTACATAATGGTATGCAAAAAGCACCACAACTATTGTAGAGATGTATGCAAGCAACTCCCACATCAAATTGCACGTTTCATCTGTTCCCAAGGCAAGAGAGAAGGTGGAGAAGGAGCTCTTCACCCAGGCCAGCTTTGAAAATTGATTAAATGATGGATCTGAGTGGTGAATTGCTTAGTGGACAGGTCTGACATCTGCAAAGCTCACTGCTCTTTGAAAGGCAAAGAAGATGAAAAATACTTACCCCCTCCCAATGTGACCGCAACAAGGATGCAACAGGTTGTAAATGAAAACCTTCAAGAGTGGGTGAGTCTTGTTATGGCCAGATGAGTTGGTGGAGTTGCGCTAGACTTTAAGTTTGTTTCTCATTCTGTTAGAACCAAGGTTTTGGTCAGCAAGCAGACAAGGAAATTTGAAGAGGAGCAGGCCACAATGCAAGTAGCCGCAGAGATTGACTTTGCTCACCAATATTTTCCGGAGACTAATATTGCTACTTCATTTCCAATAGAGGCATATACAATTCTATGTTTAGAAAGGTTATACAATAGACAGAGGTAACTACCGAGTGAAGGCCACAGTTACATTGTAGACAAAACCTCCAGTAAGCCCAGTTCTTCATAAGAAGCTTCGGCCGATACATTCAAAAACTGTAACCAGAGCTCCTAGCGGTAAAGGAATTTCTTCAAAGAAAAGGAAAGCTGAAAGCCCTAGAACATGTCGTTCTAAAAAGCTAAAAGCTGGTTAATACTTCTTTATTTTTTTTATGACATTTTTATTTACTCTTCTTTTTATTTTGTTTTTGATGTCTACACTTTGTCTTGTAGCCTCATTAGCTCAAACTATAGCCATTAAAGGAGTCTCGCAAAAGGTGGCTAAAATTGTGGAAGAATATGGCTCCGATGAAGGTGATGAGAGAGAGAGAGTGGCTTTGATACTCCTACCACTGAAAAATAAACTGATATAGATATCAATATCGAATTCGATTTTGAGAAAGACATGTTTGACCAGGTAATGATGCCGACGTCCAGGAGGAAAACTACTATCACACCCCGATCCTGGGAATTAGGGATTTGAGTGGGCCCCCAGGGCATGGATATGTAATCCCGTAGTAATCCGTGCCTTAAAGGATTATGCACGAATTCCTACAAGGGAGATTCCACAGGAACTGTGAGGTATGCCAACACACGTAGGAATATAATTCATCATAAATGAACTCCTGCGAAATACTGTGTAAGGATCAGGAGCAAAACAAGAGAAACATATCTTTAAATATTCATAGATAGATATAGATATATATATATATATCAGTGCTTAAGACTTAAATACAAGTCGTACAGTCCAAACTGCTACTTAAAGAAATTGGGTACAAAAGGTTCAATTTGCGCATTCCCAAGGGTAAACCAAAAGTGTGATTGTAACATCTCTAGAACCGGCACACTCCGTAGGATGACTAATAAAAGACATCGCCATCCTTCCATTCATCTATACCCCGAGGTACCGTTGGGGTACCTTCGGGGGCGCGTCAACAACCAGGTTGGAATTGGGTTCCGTACCTACAATACCAAGGGCAACACTGTTAACACGACGGTTAAGCAAGTATTGAGCATATGAAACTAACCTAATATATCAAATGAACTTATTATGATACATTGGATAGGAGAGAAATAATAGTCTACTACACATGATGTGCATGAGTAACAATAGGTGAAAATCAAAATAAATATGTAGTACACACTAATTGGCATCCACAAGGCTCTATTCCCCCAAAAAGGAGCATACATACATATGGGTCGCTAGGAGATCAAGCTAGCTTCCCGAGGAGCATCGACAACTCCTCCGTAAACTAGTGACATAATAATACCCCAAAGGGCACAAGCAAAGTGGTGCTGACTTGGATTCACCCCTCTTATACTTTCAATCATACTCGTCAAAACATATATAAGGAATATCAATCATGAATACAGACGGACAGTTAGACGAAGATATTTATATGAGCTAAGAAGGCTCGAACCTCAGCTATACCCCTTTTTGGCTAGCAAGCACACACTCATTAGAAGCTTTGGCTTGTCAGACACGTACTCATTAGAAGCTCCGATCTGAATTACCTCAGGGTTTGACTAGAGAGAGAGTGAATGCATGAATAATCATGTTGAGGCAAGGTATTTAACAATATGAATGCATTCAGATTGAGTAAGGGTCAAAGGAATTACTAGCCTCCCCTATAATAAATAATTTCATGATCCCAAGGTCATTCAGCTCCATGTACTCACAAAACGTTTGGTGCCATTATGTTACCACATCTTGGTATTACCCTGTGTATATAAAGGACACCCCTTCTTATGCCAACATTCATGACTTGACATTGGGGAATCATCCGGAATTCGTTCATTCTCTAATGTGTAATTACTGTTGGGCCAATGTGGTGGTAGGGAAAGGTGCCAATACTAAGGCCTTATAAGGTCAATGGAGAATTCCTAATGTCCTAAATTCATTGGGTTCTTACGGCTTAGTTGCATATAATGCTACGGCTTAGCTGAGTAGTTCAGGATTCCTCCAATAATTCAGGCGCATTTACAGCTTAGCCATATATTAGCCTATGGCTTAGCCGTGCTAAGCCTACGGTTAGGTTACGGTTGGGTTACGACTGAGCTGTAAGGCATTACATGGCGTAGCCATGTGTAAACCGTAGAAGAAAACAGGTTTTTCAAGCTCTTGGGAAAATGCACCGCAATAAGGCTTACGGCTTGGGCACAAGCTAGCTACGGCTTAGCCGTAGTTCAATTCATGGTGCAACCGTAGATAAGCCGCAATATAAAAACCAATTTTGTTTCTCTCGGGACTTTGAGCCGTAAACATTTACGGCTTAGCCGTGGCTTCGCCGTACGCTTCAGAAAACCTGAAGTCAGTTCCATAGCTCAGTTAAAAGGCAAAATGTTGGTATTTAAATGATTGTAGAGGGGTTTCCATAGCTTCATCAGATGTTTCTAATGGTTATTCAGTACACACGCACTCCTATTCCCTCTCTAACTTCTAACCCATTTCCCAAACACATACCGCATGTGTTCATAGATAAACAAAGGATAAGGAGCTGTGAATTGAGAATTAAAGAATCAACCCAGGAATCAATGACTTAATCATGCATGTTGTACATATGAACTCTAATACTTGGCTCTTAATAGTGTTTGTCCTCCCTAAGTCTTCTTGTTGTGTGGCTAAGGGAAAACCTTCAAATGAGAGTGGGTTCTCTACAAGTAAAACATACAATTGATGAATGGGACATGGAATGGCATGCATGTCATGTAATTGGGTCCTTAACTTTCTAATAAACCCAAATGAATGAATGAAGGTAAGTCCTCACCTTATGTAGCTGTAACTTGGAGGAGGAAATACTCTAATGGGATAAATGCACAGGGAAGGGGAAGAGGAAGAAGAAGAAGAATCCCCACCATTACATGTAAGAATTCCCCCAGCCTAATAGTTCCCTAGATCTTAGAATGAGGATGAAGATTAAGGAAGAGAGAGGGAGAGAGAGAGAGAGAACAGCTCCAGCAGCCAAACAAAAGGAGGAAAAGAGGAAGGAACGTTGAGTTCCCCTCTTTTAAACATAAATTTTCCTGCAGCTGCATGCAAGTCCACATTTTTCCATTAAATTTTATTTTAGGCCAAATGGACCTCATTTGGCCCAGAATGAGTTCGGATCAAATCAAGCCCAACACAAAAGATGATCTACTCAAAAAATTACACAAGGAGTGATTGACAAGGTGCCCATAAGATGCAAGAACAATTTACAAAAAGGTCCTCAACTACTGAGGTAAAGTTCAAACTCCGCTCAACTCCTTGTCCAAGACCCAAACCCAATCGTTTTTAAACTAGATTAACCTTAACAAAGTTTAATTAACATAGAACGTGATTAATTAACGTAGATTAGGATTAGTGGGATTCGGAACCTTACAACTACAATGGATATTCCTGTAGAGTCCTTTGCTGTGGAGAAATCTAGCGATGATATGGGTGCTACCACTACTATTAATAAAGTAGCCAGTGGCGATGTACCCTTGGACTAGTTTTGGAGCAAGTGAGTAACAGTGAAATTTAGATTGGTGCTGCTGTTACTTCTGAAAGAGATTCTATCCTTCAGACCGAACAGCAAGAGATTCCTTGAAAAGTCTCCGAAGGACCAATTTCTGATGTCTCAAATGATGAAGGAGAAGTTCTCAGTGATGTTGAGGGATTTTCTACAGATCCAGCTCTCAAGGATAACTTTTGACTTGAATATTTGGAAGTTAAGAATTTTATTCCAACATTGTAATTTCATCTTTTTTTTATTTTGTCGTTCCTTCTTAGGCAGCCAAGTTAAAGAGAGCACTCTTGTTGTGCCTCCCACATTGGTGAGAAAGCCTTTTGGGTCACCGATTTAAGAGTCAGCAGGGAGAGAAGGTCTTAAAGCTTCAATTGATTTGGACAACATTTTTATCCATAGTGGATACTTCAAGGCATCTCTTAATAGTACTTTGAAGAGTGATTTGTGAAGGCTTAAGGAAGACTTCTCCTCCTTAGACTCACTAACCAAAATTGTAAACAATGATCCAGAGTTGTTATCGGCACTTATTTTAGTGCTCATCTGTAGTATGCATGCATTAGTGCCAAGTGTGATCAGTCTAGTAAGTTATATCCAGATTTGGGACCTCATAAAAGTGAATCTCCTGTGGTTTTTTATGTACCAAGGACTAATGAAGTGCCAAGGACCAATGCAAATTTGGATGCTTAGATGGAGCCAAGGGTCGAACCTATTAGTATAGTGGAAAAGGAAGTTAATACTGAGATGGTCCTAGTTGAGGAGGTTGTTGTGGCAGAGCCAATCATCATGAAGACTAGCCTTCCTACTCATAAGAAGTTGGTTCTTGAAGATGAAGCTACCGATCTTATGGAAGATGATACTCCCGCGACGCCAGTTGCCAATGGCTCGCCACCAGTTAATGATCACTTCGCACCACCTAAGGCTATGACACCTTCACGAGTGAATTTCAGGGCTAACAAATCATCACCTACAAAAGTAACCGAGGATCCAACTACACTGTAAATATCATATGAAGCTTCTACTCCTAAAGGTGGAGGTTCCCAGAAAACATTACTGAATGTTACATAACACCACATACAAATGAGGATCTTTCTTCCACTTTGTCTTCGCAAGGGTTGCATGACTTGCCTTCTATTTGCAAAGAAGCCTTAATTGCTCATGGGGGTGTGGGTACAATTGTTGATAAGAGAGGAGATGACCGCTCAAGCTCCCAGACTCAGTTAAATTCATAACAGCGAGAGTCAAATCTTTCAACCCCAAGGAGTCCAATTTGTTTAGTGATGTTCCCAAACCTCAATCTACTATAAACTCTGCCACGAAGACAATAATTCAAAACATCTTGACCACACTCTTCTAAGGAGATCTTACTCCTGACAAGATCTAAGGTGCCAAAGTGTTAGCTAATATGTTAATATCTTCTGGTATAAGAACAAATTTGACTGGCCTTTGTGATGCTTTTGTCGTTGTTTTCAATAAACTTGTGGAAAAGGAAACTAGCACAAAAGTGTTATCATGCCAAAGCTTTTCAAGATGAAGTACTGAGGCATAGACACCAGCTGGCTGTAAAGATTAAGAGCACATAAGAAAAAATATAGGTGGCAAATGAAGTATATGCCAAGGAAGCACATAAGATAATTGTGTATATGACTAAGCATGAACATATACAATAGCAGAACACCGTGTTGCAGTAACAACTCTCTTCCTTGGAAGATAATGCACTCAGATTATAGAACACTATTGAAAACTTGAAAAAATCCAGCTCAGAGGACAATCAGCATAGAGATGACCTACTCACATGTGTAGAGGCAAAGTGGAAGGCTTTGAATGATTTTGTTCAGTCTCTGGAGAGTAAAATGCATATCAAACTAGAAAAGATTGATATCAATACTGTCATACCCGCTTATGCAAGCTATAAAGGGTGCGTCTTAGTGGAGGTGTTCTGAATGCAAGGAGGCAACTCGAGAAATTCTTGGACTAATTCTCATTGTTGTTGGTCTTGTTTGGCTCTTTGTATATTTGTTTTATTAGCTAGAGTGGCCATTTATTTTGACTTCATTTCTGTATTAGACTCAAATGAATATCAATGGAAATTTCTTTTGATTTTGCTCCATTTTGCTATTGGCATGGAATGTTTAGTTTAATTTTATATGGATGTTTGATGTGGTTTGTATGGATGGTTTGTTTGGTATGGTTTGGTTTTTTAGACTTGTACGTAGGTGTGACTTATGATCTTTTGGATCTACAAATCAACAAAGAAAATGAGTCATATAGGTGGACATTATCCTGTGCTCATGTGTGACGCTTTTTCCAGGGTCCATGACTTGATCCTTTTGGACAAAAATTTTTTTTTTCGGGTTTTGTTTGGGTTTTGATTATATGTGGTTACCAAAAAGACTTATCACATATAACAAAGGGTAGCCATTTAGGGTTTGCAAAAAGACTTGTTCTATATAGTTTAATGTTTGCCACATAGGGTTTACAAAAAGACTTATTTCATATGGTCAAATTTTGCCAATTAGGGTCCGCAAAAGGACCTTGTCTATGCAACAGGATGTTACATTGGGTCTTATAGGGACATTATCCAAGTAACAAAAGTTGATTAGAGGGGCTAATGGGCTTTGTCCTCATTGTCATTTTGTACAAGTTTGAGGGATTTTGGTTAAGAGTCATAGATTATGAGGCTCAAAACCAAAGACTTTAGGGGTGAGAATGTACATTGTTACATTGTACATGATTTGGATATGCCAATGACATTCAAGTATAGTATTTCTTTAGGATTTTTCCATTGATAGGCATCTTGCATTTGTCTCCATTAAGTGTGAGGAGTGTTTAGGTGCGTTGGAGTAGACCTTGTTGACAACGAAAGGTCCTTCCCATTTGGATTCAAACTTACCTTTTGACAAGTGTGTGGAGAACATGGGCCTCTTAACTGCAAGGACTAAGTCTCCTTTCTTGTAAGCTCTATATTTGACCTTCCTCTCAAAAGACCCGGCCAAACGAGCTTAATATAACTAGATGCTTTGTCTGGCAACAAGCCTTTTTTCATTGAGGCTTTCTAACTCTTGAAGTCTGAGTTTGGCATTCTTTTCTTCAGTATATTTGTTTATCACAACTACAGGAAGAGAAAAAAGTTGAATTTCCAAAGGTATCATAGCTTCACAAGCATAAACCAAGGAATAAGGTGTTGATTTGGTTGGACCACAAACTGAAGTTCTGTAGGCCAGGCCCACAAAGTTTCAGGAAGTCTGGTACTCCAACTGTTTTTGTTGTCAGAGACCATCTTCGTCAGAATTTTGCAAATGGTCGTGTTGAAAGCTTCCACAAGTCCATTAGCTGCAGGGTTATATGTCATGGAAGGATAGCATTGGATTCCATTATTGTCATAGCATCTATAGAATTTGTCATTGTTGAATTGAGGGCCATTGTCATGATGTAGAAATTTAGGCACCCCAAAATGGCAAATGACATGAGTCTTCAAGAAGCTAAGGACTATATCTGTTTTGCCTTTTGCAAAAGACACTGCTTCTACCCATTGGAGAAGTAATCCGTTGTGGCCAAGATGAATTAATGACCACATTCTGATGGAGGATTAAGTTTTCCAACTATATACATTCCCCAAGACTCAAATGGGTAAGAGATTGACCTAGGATGTAGACATTCAAGTGGTTGATGAATGTAATTGCCATGGATTTGGCATTCATTACATTTTTTTGCAAAATTAATGGTGTTAGACACAATGGTAGGCCAACAGTAGCCTAACCTTTGAATCTGATTATGAAGCCTTGGTCCAGCCAAGTAAGCACCGTATAGGCCAAAATGAACTTTTTTAAGTACTTGATTTGCTTTTTTCAGTGATAAGTAACAGAGAAGAATTCTATTATATGACTTGCAGTAGAGAGTCTTTGAAAACAAATCGAAGTGAAACTTTAGAGCTTGTCTTTAAATACTAGTTCTGTCTTTGGAATTCTCTGACAAGACTCAATGAATAATGTAATCAATGAAAAGGTCTCTCCAGTCACTGAATGAATTTTGGAAAGACAAAATCTGATTCTGATTACATCGAAGCAATTTGCTACTGCTTAATGGGTGTCAAGTGGGGGTAGAAGCCTTCTTTTGACAACTTTTGATGCCATTTTATTATTTTTAGGGATCGACATTGATGCCGCCAATCCTGCAAGTGCATCTGCCTTGACATTTTGATGTCTTGGTATATGGTGAAATATGATCAACGCGAATCTCTTCTTGAGTTCACAAGCTTTGTTGAAGAAGGGAAGCAAGTTTGGTTTCTTCACTTCATATTCAAGATTCATTTGTTTGATTACAAGTTGTAAATCTCCATAGACTCCACACATAGTGATGCCTAATTCCATGGCTAGCTTGAGACCCATAATTAATGGTGTGTACTCCGCCGCATTATTTGAACATGGCTTGATCAATGGGAAAAAGTGAGGGACATATAATCTTTCTAGGCTACAGAAAATAATTCCAACTTCGAAAACTAGATCTCTTAGCTCGTTTGTTCTAGAAGCTCTATCAAAATGCACGATTTAATGTAAATCTGGATCAATGGTGGGTTTTCATATTTGTTCAACAAAGGAGACCAGCTGCTTAAGGAGATTGTCTCTAAATTCAAAATCTCTCAAGAGTGGGTGTTCTGTTAGAAAATCTATGCAAGCCTGTCCTTTTACAACCTTTGCAAGAGTGTATCAGATGTTATACTAAGAGAGGAGAATAGACCATTTTGCTAGACGATCGCTCAGTGCTCTAACTTTTGTCACAAGTGTCTTTAGTGGGTGGATGTTGGAAACCAAGTACACAACATTGGAAAAAATATAGTGACTAGTTTTTGTATTGTGAACGTCAGTGCAAAACATTCTTTCTCTACTGGATGATAGTAATATTCAACATCAACTAGCATCCATGACATGTAATAAAGAGCCACCTCCTTACTCTTGTCATTCTTTTGAGCTAATAATGCCCCCAGGGAGTGATAAAGAGCTTGAATGTAGAGGATGAAAGGTTTGCTTGGAATCGCAGCTAAAAGAACTGGTGGGTTTATAAGATACCATTTGATATCTTGAAAGGCATCTTCATAAGTTTTATACCACACAAAGTCTACTCCTTTCTTCATGAGTCTAGAGAATGCTCTGCACTTCTTAGATAAATTTGAGATGAACCTACTAATGTAAGGGAGTCTGCCTTACAATGCCTTGAGTTTTTCGAGAGTTCTCAGAGACGACATCTCCAATATAATTTTGACTTTAACTGGATGGTCGTAAGTTCCAAGTGCAGAACTGTGATGTAGTAATAAAACTAGTGAGACCAGGTCGATCCACAGGGAGCAATGTATTTTAAGGTTCTTTCTCAACTTGTACTTGCCCTAAATAAAAATCTAAAACTAGCCTAATTTAAAAACTAACAAATACCGGCATCCTACTTTGCCAAAATTAAATAAATTAAGTAAGGTCCTAATCCCAATTAAGCTCAATTTATATTAATCTTGTTTTACATTAATTAAAATGTGTTTAGGCTAATTTAACTCAAACCCTTTGGGCTTAGGTCATGGATAGGTAGTTGGATCGGGTTCGGACTTTACTTAGGTAGTTAAGGACCTTTTGTAATTTGTTCCTACATCATTTTGACATCTCATTAGCTGCATCTTGTGTAATTCTTCATGTAGATCGTCTTTCATGCTAGGCTTGACTTGATCCGAATTCATCTTGGTCCAATTGAAGTCTAATTGACCTAAACTGTAATTATTCTAAAAAGCTTGGGCTTGCAGGTAAACTGCAGGAAATTTTAGTTAAAAAGACAACCTAACACCCATTTCCCTTTTTCTATTCTTCATTTGCTGGAGTTGCCTCTTTTCTTCTTCTTTCTTCATCTTTACTTCAAATTTAAAGTTGTAACAAGGGTTGGAGGTTTGCATGCTATAGGGATAGTCTTCACCCATCATCTTTTTTTTCTTATGAGCATTTCCTCTTTGGGAAGTACCTTCCTCATCAAGCTGCAGCCTACTAAGGTGAAGGCTCTACTTCTATTTCACATTTTAGGGCTTATTAGAGTTAAGAAGACTCAAATCTATGACATGCATGCATTTTTGTATCACATTCACCATTTGCATGTTTTTCATGTAAAGAACCCACCTTCATTGAGGATTTTCCCTAATCACACACCAAGGAAGAGTTTGGTGGGGGGGGGGGGGGGGGGGGGGGCGCAAGCACTATGAAAAAGGCAAGTATTGGAGCATATGGAATTGCATGTATGTTTAATGGTTGATTCTTGGATTGATTATTCTAATCTTCAAGTTACAGCTCCTTCTTCTTACTTATTTTAAATAACTTGTTTTAAATAGTACATACATACGTTTAATTGAATGAATTAGAATATGAATAGGTAATGTGAGTGTTGTGTGAGTATTAGATAACCCTTAGTGACCTTTTGAGACCATAGAAAGCTTCCTCTAACCCCTTTCATTCAAGATTTTGTATTGAGTTTGAGCTTCAGACTCAGTTTTAGAATTTCTGAAGTTTACGGCAAAGCCACAGCTAAGCCGTAAGTTTGTATGGCTCAAAGTCTCGAGAGTGCAAAAATCCAATTTTGTACTATGGCTAACCCTCAGCTAAGCCTTGGCTAACCCTTGGCTAAGTAGTGAAATGAACTATGGCTAAGTCATAACCATCCCGTGACCAAGCCGTAAGTCATTTTACGGCAAGCTATCCAGAGAGCCGAAAAACCCAGTTTTACCCTACATCTCACCCATGGCTAAGCCTTGGATTGTACTCCGGCTAAGTTGTATCCTAATCATAGCCTAGCCATAGGCTTAGCACAGCTAAGCCGTAGGCCATTATACGGCTAAGTTGTAACTGCGTATGAAATTAAGAGAAAAACTAAGCCAGTCGGCTAAGCTGTAACATGTGTATGGCTTAGTTGTAACATGTGTACGGCTTAGCCGTAAGAATACTATTAACTTAGGATATTAGAGATTTTAGATGATGAACTTGTAGGATTTTAGCTATGGCATCTTTTTCCCAATTAAATTAGCCCAATGGTGATCAAATGACAAGGAGAACAAGTGTAGAGCTATCGCTTATCCCCTTCGATATTCCGGATGAATTCCTAATGTCACATCATGGGTGTTGGCATAAGAATAGGTGTCCTTTGGATACATAATCTAATGCCAAGGCTGGTAACACAATGACACCAGACGTTTTATGAATACATTATTTGAATGCCCTCAGGATCATGGATTATCTAGGACAGGGTTGTTGGAAGTAGGTGGATCTCGTGGATAGATTCTCAAAACTTTTGATCCACTTGACATAGGGATCAACTATCCATAAGACCAAAAACCCAATCTAGGATGCATTACCCTCAATCTCGTGATCATGTACAGTAAATATTCTATCTAAAAGACAGAATCAAACAGCACTAAACATCCATAATAATCTACGACATGCAAGAAGTAGATCATACCTTTGGAGATCAGTAGTGCTCTAATGGAGAAGTTGCGACTCTGCTCGATGATGAGAATCTTCAACACCTCTTATCCTTCCACGCTATGATCCGAATTGGATTTCTTTTCTCAAGAAGATTGGTGGGATCTTCAGGAAAAATCCCAACTCGAAACTCCAAGGAACTAGAAGAGTGAAGGAGAGAGAAACTCGTGCAACTCTTGCACGAACAGGGTTTTGGGCGTGAAAGAGACTCTTATTGGACGTCCAAGAGATTTTATATATTTTCAAATCTTTTCCTTGCTTAATTGAAATAGAAGTTTTACTTCCAAAGCAATTAACAACTTTCTCTTTTCTAAAACCTTCTTTCTAGAGTTCAAGTCGGATTAGTATTTTCCAATAACTTGGGCTAGCGTGGGGACCACTAGGGATTCCTTAGAAAACTGGCTCTAACTGGAACACCGCAACCCCACATCTCATGTACAATCCGGGCCCACAGTTAATTGCAAATAACACCACCATATAAATGCAATTGCACTCCAGTCTTAGGAATAAATTACAATGAAGACCCTCAACTTCCCAATTACCACAAGTAGGCCCCTCTATCAATATCCGTGGACCAATTGGAATGAATCTGTCTCTTCCAATCTAAGTTCCACATCTTATTATCCTTGAGCCCCAATTAATCACAGTAATCATCAGTACCATCAATTAACTCTTAATTAAGATGGGTGCGCATTTACTAATGACAAATCCATTAATTGGCACAAGGGGATAATAGAGATAGATTCCATCTTGATCATTCAATGTTCCCACAGTTCTACTACCACATACCCAAGACACCGAGGTGTTAACCTATAGTCGGCCTCACTCATTGGTGACTCAAAGCAAATGAATAGATAGAAACTTGAGTTCATCAATGTCTCAGGATTGAGAGCCTATTGCTAGAGAATTATGAGAGCATACCTTATTATTGAGACGGAATTCCATAAGGTGCATCTCATGGTCCTTCAATACATCCAATGTACCAGCACTGTGATCCAGAATCTTACATTCTGATGATCGAGACAAATCACACTATCTCATAGTGATCAAAGTGCTGCAACCTTATCAAATGAGATTCCCAGTCTCATTATTGGTTGTGAAGCTATTTAAGTATAAGATTTGTGACATATATCTCCCACGTGTGGATCTCATCCATGCACATATATCACATCTAATATACTAATGGGACCCAGTTTAACTCATGAACCATTATGTCATATGTATTGGCATGTGCATGAAGTAGTAAAATAACATTTATCTCATGAAAGTAAAGCATGATATTATTGATAAATAAAGAAATTAATTAATTTATTACATCAACTGGTAGATTGAGTCCACAAAATCTAACAATCTCCCACTTGGGCTCAATGCCGGTCAAGGTTGCATCTCATGCCCATCCCTTCTACATGCTGCTCAAAGACTTTGGTAGTCAAAGGCTTAGTAAATGGATTTGCCAAATTGTCCACAGAGGCTATCTTGGTAATAGCAATATCACCTCTCTGCACAATCTCTTTGACTAAGTGATATTTCCTCTGTACATGCTTTTGGCTTTTATGGTTTCTGGGTTCCTTTGACTGAACGACTGCCCCGCTGCTATCACAGTAAACTGTGAGTGGCTGTCGTGCCAAAGGTACCACCCCAAGTTCCAAAAGGAATCTTTTAAGCCATACTGTTTCCTTAGCTGCTTCACAAGCTGCTACATATTCAGCCTCCGAGGTTGAATCAGCGGTACATTCTTCTTTTATACTCCTCCAGCTGATAGCTCCGCCTCTAAGCATAAATACATAACTAGAGGTGGATTTCCTAGAATCCTTATCTGACATAAAGTCAGAATCTATGTATCCGACTGGAATCAACTCATCACTGTTATAAATCAACATGTTATCTCTAGTCCTTCTCAAGTATTTAAGAATACATTTTACAGCAGTCCAATGTTCAGGTCCTGGATTAGATTGATACCTACTGACTAGGCCCACTTCATAATAGATATCTGGTCTAGTACATAACATAGCATACATGAGGCTACCAACAGCCGAAGCGTATGGTATCGACCTCATCTGCTCCTTTTCCTTGGGTGTCTTAGGACACTGATCCTTGGAAAGGTGCACTCCATGCCTGAAAGGTGTGATACCCTTCTTGGAGTCTCGCATTGCAAACCGTACTAGCACCTTATCTATATATGCAGCTTGGGATAAGCCAATCATCCTATTTTTCTGGCCTCGATAGAGTTTGATCCCTAGGATGTAGCTAGCTTCTCCCAAGTCCTTCATATCAAAAGTCTTGGCTAACCAAACTTTTACTGTTGACAACATTCCTATGTCTTTCCCGAGGAGAAGGATGTCATCGACATATAAAACTAGAAAAACTACCCTTTCACCCTCACTTTTCATGCACACACATGACTCATTCGGACTTTGACAAAAACCAAATGACTTGATTGCCTGGTCAAAATGGATATTCCAGCTTCAGGATGCCTACTTCAGTCCATAAATAGACTTCTGCAGCTTGCAAACTTTTTGCTCCTGGTTTTTAGCTACAAAACCGTCTGGCTGCACCATATAGATGTCTTCCTCAATATGGCCATTGAGAAACGCCGTCTTGACATCAATTTGCCAAATCTCGTAATTGAGATGAGCCGCAATGGATAAGAGTATCCAGATGGATTTGAGCATGGCTACTGGCGAGAAGGTTTCCTCATAATCGATCCCCTCTTTCTAAGTATATCCTTTCGCAACAAACCTAGCCTTATAGGTCTCTACTCTTCCATCTGGTCCTCTTTTTCTCTTGTAGACCCACTTGCACCCAATAGGTTTAATATTGGTAGGCAAGTCCACAAGTGTCCAGACCTGATTTGAGTACATAGACTCCATCTCAGCTTTCATAGCATCTTGCCAGCGTCCCAAGTCTAAGTCATTGATTGCTTCATCATAGTTAGAAGGATCTTGTTCCGACTCTTCTGGGATTGCTTCATAAGACTCTCCCAAGAATGAGAACCTGTCAGGGGGTCTGACAATCCTCCCACAACGACAAGGTACTAGTGTAACTAATGGGTCTGGTAAGGGCGGTTCTTTTTCAAGTCCGGTCATACTTGGATTTGGAATTGATTGCTCCTGAATCTCTTCCAAGATCACCTTTTGTAAAGATTTCCGGTCCATCATATAATCTTCCTCCAGAAAAACTGCATTGGTGCTGACCAGCACTTACTGCTCTCTGGGATTATAGAATAACCAACGTTTAGTTCCTTTAGGATATCCTACAAACGTGCATATTTCTGACTTCGTTTCCAACTTATCCATCTTAACTTTGAGCACATGTGCTGGACAACCCCAAATGTGTAAATGTTGTAGACTAGGCTTTCGCCCAGACCATAATTCCCGGGGAGTCTTAGGTATAGACTTAGATGGTACGAGGTTTAGTATGTACATTGCAGTATCCAAAGCGTATCCAGAGCTCCTACCTGAGGTACATTGCATTCGGAGGACCGAATGATCTTAAGTGGGGGAGGATGTAAGGTCTTGGTCCCATTTGACCTCGATTTATATTAATTGATCTTGTTTTACATTAATTAAAATGTGTTTAGGCTAATTTAATTCAAACCCTTTGGGCTTGGGTCATGGATAGGTAGTCGGGTCAGGTTCGGCCTTTACCTAGGTAGTTAAGGACCTTTTGAAATTTCTTCCTACATCGTTTTAACATCTCATTAATTGTATCTTGTGTAATTTTTTGTCTAGATCGTCTTTAATGTTGGGCTCGACTTGATTTAAACTCAACTTGGTCCAATTGAAGTCCAATTGACCTAAACTGTAATTATTCTAAAAAGCTTGGGCTTGCATGTAAACCGCAAGAAATTTTAGATAAAAAGACAACCCAACGTCCATTTCCCTTCTTCTATTCTTCGTTTACTAGAGCTGCCTCTTTTCTTTATCCTTTTTCATCTTCACTTCAAATTTGAAGTTGTAATGAGGGTTGGAGGTTTTGCATGCTATAGGGATAGTCTTCACCCATCATCTTCTTCTTCTCATGAGCATTTCCTCTTTGGGAAGTACCTTCCTCATCAAGCTACAACCGACTAAGGTGAAGGCTCTACTTCTATTTCAGATTTTAGGGCTTGTTAGAGTTAAGAAGACTCATATCCATTACATGCATGCATTTTCGCATCACATTTACGATTTGCATGTTTTTCATGTAAAGAACCTACCTTCATTAAGGATTTTCCCTAAACACACACCAAGGAAGAGTTGGTTGGTGGGGGGGGGGGAGATGCACTGTGAAAAAGGCAAGTATTGGACCATGTGGAACTGCATGTATGTTTAATGGTTGATTCTTGGATTAATTATTCTAATCTTTAAGCTACAACTCCTCCTTCTTACTTGTTTGAAATAATATGTACATTTGTTTGATTGAATGAAATAGAATATAAATAGGTAATGTGAGTGTTGTGTGAGTATTGGATAACCCTTAGTGACCTTTTGAGACCATAGAAAGCTTCATATAACCCCTTTCATTCAAAATTCTGCATTGAGTTCGAGCTTCAGATTTAGCTTTAGAATTTCTGAAGCTTACGGCAAAGCCATGGCTAAGCCATAAGATTGTTCGGCTCAAAGTCCCAAGACTACAAAAATCCAATTTTGCACTATTGCTAACCCTTGGCTAAGCCATGGAATGAACTACGGCTAAGGCATACCCATCCCGTGACCAAGCCGTAAGCTCTTTTACGGTAAGCTTTCTTGAAAGCCTGAAAATCCAACCTCCTTATACGGCTTAGCCGTGGCTGCACCATGGAATGCATTACGGCTAAGCCGTACCTAGCCATAACCCTAGCCATAGGCTTAGCACGGCTAAGCCGTGGGTCAACATACGATTGAACCGTAAATTAAAATGAAATTAGGGAGGTGTTGACCCATAAAAAATTACAAATATTGCAGGAAAGACACCTCATCTCAGCTTAATTTAGGCTACAGAGGTTATTTGCCAGATCCTAGGGAAGCACTGTAAGACCCAGCCTTCCTATATGTCGAAGTGATGATGTACTATGCTCTGTGAGTCTCTGTGTAAAGTGACATCTCATGAAGACTAAACCAATTATGACCGAGAAAAGCTCTGCAAAGTTTCAAGACAACACGGCATCATTCGACCTGAAAAAGCACAGAACATGTCTCTTGGGGCCACTGTAAGGACCCGAACCCCCACTAATCCTAATTACGTTAATTAATCATGTTCCTATTGATTAAGACTTGTTGAGGCCCAATTTAGTGTGAATTATTGGGTTTGGACCCCGCTTAAATAGCTAAGGGCTTTTTAGTAAATTTTCCTTATGCCTCTAGGTTACCCCGTCCATCTCCTTACGTGTGATTCATCGCGTAGATCATCTTTTGTGTTGGGGCCGAGTTGATCCGGACTCATCTTAAGCCAATTGGAGCCCTCTCGGACTAAACTGAAATTCCTAGAAACCAGTGGGCTGATGTGCAATTTCAGGAAAAATATGTTTAAAAGAGAGAGACTCAACGTATACTCCCCTTCTTCCTCACGTTCTCTTGGCTGGAGTTCTAGTTTCTGGGTTTCTTCTCCTCTCTTTGATTTCAATCGAAGCATTGTGGGCGTTTGGGAGTGTGCATGCACAAGGGATGGCATGCACCCACATTCTTCTTCTTCCTTGACCCCTTTTTCCATTGTATTCTGGTGTGGAGTGACCTCTCCTCCAAGTTACAGCGATACAAAGTAAGGAATAGGTTCCATTTCGTCTTCTTGGGATTTCGTTATTGACATGCATGTGAATTCTTCCACATTTTGGGGCTTATGTGTAGAGAACCCATTAGAGAACCCATTACAGTACAGGGAGTTGCCTCTGAGCATACAGCAAGAAGGATCTAGGAAGGGCTAAACACGGTAACAAGGCAAGTACTTAAGCTTATATTCGTTGCATGTGGGATTGTCATTGCATGTTAAGCTAGTTGTGCTCATTGTGATTCTTCCTTCTTTATATGTATGAATGATTCAAGTAAGGATGATGGAGATGGGAATAGGAGGTGTGTGAGTATGGGATACTCTCAAGACACTTCAATTGAGCTACAGAACCCCCTTATAAGTCAGTTCTGTAGTGATCCCGCACAGAAAATTTAGCTACAGAACTGTATGTTGATTTTCTGAAGCTTACGGCGAATCTACGGCTAAGCCGTGAGCTCTTACGGCTCAATGTCCAGAGAGCAGAAAATGAGCTTTTGTACTACGGCTCATTTACGGCTAAGCCGTGGAATCCACTACGGCTGAGCCGTACCCAGCCCGTAGCCTAGCCGTAGGTCTTTCTACGGCGAACTTTCCAGGGAGCTCACAGAACCCAGTTCCTTCTACGGCCTGCATACGGCTGCACCGTGAGATACCCTACGGCTAAGCCGTAACCTCCCCGTGACCCAGCCGTAGGCTTAGCTCGGCTAAGCCGTAGGCCAATATACGGTTGAACCGTAACCACACCGAAAATCCGGATGAACTGTGACCCCCTCTCGGCTAAGCCGTAGCCCTGTACACGGCTAAGCCGTAAGAACCCAGTGAATGTAAGATGTTAGGAACCTTGATTGGTAGGGCTTTAGTCATGGTACCTTCTATACCTCCACATTGGCCATTGGTAATTACACATTGGAATGAATGAAGGATTTCCCAATGGCAAGTCATGGATGTTGGCAAGAGAAGGGTGTTCCGTAGGCACACAATGTAATACCCGGACACGGTAACACAACGACACCGAACATCTCATGTGTACATCGTGCTGAATGTCATTGGGAATTAGGAGACTGCTTCATCTAAATGCAATCATATCATATTGATACATAACACTACCTTTGACATGACTGTTATCGCATTCACTTCCTCTAACAAACCCCGAGGCAATTCAGACCTGAGCTTCTAATGAGTGCGTGTCTGACAAGCCAGAGCTTCTATTGAGTGTGTGCTTGCTAGCCAAGGGTGTAGCTGCGGCTCGGGCCTTGTAGCCTACCTGCATGTGTTTCGTTTAAGTATTCGTTGTTTCATGATTATCTATTCCTTATATATGTTATGATTGTATGATTGACTCCGAGTCGGCACCACTTGGCTTCTGCCCTTTGGGTATTATATGTCACTACTGCAGTAGGTTTACGGAGGGGTTGTCGACGCTCCTCGGGAAGCTAGCTTGATCCCCTAGCGACCCATACGTTATGTATGCTCCCTTTGGGAGAATAGAGCATCGTGGTTGCCAATTAGTATGTATAGCATTAAGTTTCACTCATGCATCATGTTTAGTGATTGTTCTTGCTAATGTATTATGTTATATTAGTTTCCTATGCTTAGTACTTGCTTAACCGTCGTGTTAACAGTGTTACCCTCGGTATTGCAGATACAGCACCCGCTCCCGACACGAATATTGACGCGGCCCCGGAAGATACCCCAACGGTACCTCGGGGTGTAGGTGAATGGATGGATGGCGACGTTTACTACTAGCCATCCTACGGAGGGCGTCTCTTTTGGGAATATTATGTTGAAGACTTTTGTATCACCTTTAAGGACTGATTTTGGGAATGTATTTAAAGGACTATAACACTATTGTATGTAAATATGTTTTAATAGACTATGAACTTTATGTGCTCTTGATGATTATTGAGTATTTCACAGGTTCTCGATTATGATAATTTATGTTTGTACGTGTGTCAGCATACCTCACACGTTCCTGTGGAATCTCCCTTGTAGGAATTCGTGCAAAATTCTTCAGGGCACGAATTTCTACGGGATTACGTATCCACGCCCTGGGGGCCCACTCAAATCCCCAAATTCCCGGGATTGGGGCGTGACATACGTAAGTAATGGTATCAGAGCCATTCCAAGAAGTCACTTAAAAGACTTAGCAACATTAGAAAGCGTGGTGAGGTTCCGATAGATCCGTTTAAGTGGGTTTCTATTATAATGATAACTATGGTATGACTGTAGTATGTATGTATGTACATCTATTTAAACATATATGATTAATGACCATTGTGACTGCAGAACCATGGCGTCTGGATCCGGTACGAACAACAGCTCCGGTGATAATAACCGTAATAACATTGAGTTGGACGGCGCAGACCCTCCACCACAACCTCCTCCTCAACCCACCTACAATACAGAGGAACGGTTTATGATGTTAATGCATCAATTGGCAGCTAGTAACGCCAATCAGGCCGCCATGCAGTTGCAGATGGCCGCCATGTTGAACCGACAGGATCAGCCAGGAGATCCCAACTCCTTGTATGAGAAGTTTCGAAAAAGGGGAGCAACAGAGTTTACTGGACATGAGGATCCATTACAAGCAGATGAATGGTTTGTCCACACGGAAAATGTTTTCGATACCTTGACTTGCACATCTAGACAGCAAGTGGTCCTCGCAGCATCCATGTTTAGAGACGTCGCGGATACATGGTGGAAGAGTATCCGGGACCACATGAGGACTATGCCGGACGCTACTGTTTGGGAAGCCTTTAAAAGGCAGTTTCGAAAGAAGTTCATCCCTGACCACGTTACTCGCAAAAAGAAGGCAGAGTTTCTTTCCCTGCAGCAGAACCTCATGACCGTTGCAGAATACGTGCATGTATTCAGCCAGCTTTCTCGGTTTGCTCTAGACTTGATTGATACTGAGGAGAAGAGAGTGGAAAGGTTTTTGGAAGGGTTGAGGCCTGCTATCAAGGGACATGCCACTGCCTTCCAACGTCCCGTTCAATATGATGATGCAGTAGCAAGGGCGTATGCAGCGGAAGAAATTGAGAAGAGTTTATTCTTGGGAGAGTCTAAGAAGAGTGCTCCACCTTCTGGGAAAGGTCAGCAGTACTCTAAGAAACAGAAGGGAGTTGCTAGCAGCACGTCCCGACCAGTTTGTGGTGCATGTGGGAAGGGTCACGAGACTAGTAAATGTTGGAGGGCTATGGGAGCCTGTTTCGGCTGTGGCTCCATGGACCATCGCTTGTCCGAGTGCCCGAGAAGGAAGGAATTTAGCCAAGGCTATCAACAGCAGCAGTATCAGCAGCCCCCTCCTGCGCCTAGCCGACAGCAACAGCAAGTGAGACAAGGCCAAGGGCAGACACGACAAGGCCAAGGGCAGACACGACAAGGCCAGGGACAACAGAGACAAGGACAGCAACACCGACCCCAAAGGCAAGGCCGCGCTTATGCATTGACACAAGAAGAGGCAGAAGCGGCAGAACATGCGGTTGTAGGTAAGGTTTCTGTTTGTGGTATTGAAGCTAAAGTGTTGTTTGATTCGGGATCTTCACACTCCTTCATCTCACCTCGGTTCTCTAGTAGGATACGGGAATCGCCTGCACAATTGCCATATGTGTTGAGTGTTATCACTCCGGTTGGTAAACGGGTAACCTGTGACGACTATTACCCTGGTTGTCGAGTTCTCATTGGAGAAGTTCTTCTCCCAGCGGAACTTATTGTGCTACCCATGCACGACTTCGATGTAATCCTAGGCATGGACTGGCTGACCAAATATATGGCCTGTTTGGATTGCTACCGTAAGACCGTCACCGTAAGGGTGAGTGAAGATGGTCCAAGTGCGGTGTTCCAAGGTGACAAGAAGAGTTCGAACACCAGATTGATTTCAGCACTTCGAGCGGAACGATTAATACATAGTGGTTGTGAGGGCTATATTGCCTTCATCGTAGAAAAGAAATCACCTAAGAAGTTAGAAGAAATACCGGTGGTTTGCGAATTTCCGGATGTATTCCCGGATGAAGTACCCGGCCTTCCACCAATCAGGGAAGTGGATTTTACTATAGAGCTAGTACCCGGTACCGCTCCCATCTCTAAGGCTCCATATAGAATGGCCCCAGCAGAGCTGCGTGAACTGAAACTACAGTTACAAGAATTATTGGATAAATGATTCATTCGCCCTAGCACATCCCCATGGGGAGCCCCGGTTTTATTTGTGAAGAAGAAGGATGGCACCCTTAGAATGTGTATTGATTACCGGCAGTTGAATCAGGTGACAATTAAAAACAAATATCCACTGCCTAGAATTGATGAGTTGTTTGATCAGCTACAGGGTGCAACACATTTTTCGAAGATCGATCTTAGGTCTGGATATCATCAACTGCGAGTTAGGGACCAAGATGCATCAAAGACAGCTTTCAGGACAAGATATGGGCATTACGAATTCTTGGTTATGCCTTTTGGATTGACAAATGCCCCCGCAGTGTTTATGGCCTTAATGAACAAGATCTTCTCGTCATATCTTGATCAGTTCGTGGTAATTTTCATTGATGATGTTCTGGTGTATTCCAAGACCAAAGACGAGCATGTGGAGCATCTGAGGACCTCTCTACAATTGCTAAGGGACCACCGATTGTATGCCAAACTGGACAAATGTGAATTTTGGCTGGAACAAGTTGCCTTTCTAGGGCATATAATTTCTAAGGATGGGCTTGCAGTAGATCCAGCTAAGATTGAGGCTATAACTACTTGGCAGAGTCCCAAAACCGTTGCAGAAATTAGAAGTTTTGTTGGCTTGGCCGGTTATTATAGAAGGTTCGTGAAGGACTTTTCCAAAATAGTCGCTCCTTTGACTAAGTTGACACGAAAGAACGAACCATTTGTGTGGTCCGCAGAGTGTGAATCGAGTTTCCAACTGCTTAAGGAGAAGTTAACCTCAGCCCCGATCTTATCCCTGCCAGAAGGGAGTGGCGGATTTGTTATCTATACAGATGCTTCAGGGATTGGGCTAGGGTGTGTACTCATGCAGAATGGAAAGGTAATAGCATATGGATCTCGCCAATTGAAGGAACATGAGAAAAACTATGCCGTGCATGACTTGGAATTGGCTGCAGTAATTTTCGCGCTAAAGATGTGGAGACATTATGTATACGGAGAGAAATTTGAAGTCCATAGTGATCATCGCAGTCTCCAGTATCTGTTTTCGCAGCATGATCTTAACATGAGACAGCGCAGGTGGTTGGAATTCATAAAGGATTATGACTTTCCGATTAGATACTTCCCTGGAAAGGGGAATGTAGTAGCTGATGCTTTAAGCAGGAAATCCACCACCGAGTTGGCAGCCTTGTGCGGTGAATGGTCCCTAGTGGAGGAATTCCGAGATCTGGACGCGGAAGTTGAATTTGTAGACGATAAGGTCATGTTAGTGGCTATGTCAGTCTTCGAACCCACCCTGATTCAGCAGATCAAGGAGAGACAGTTTGAAGACCCGGAGTTTGCCAAGATTCGTGACCATATTTCTGAGAAACTGGACTTCAGGATTGTAGATGGTGTGTTGTACTTCCGAGATCGGCTTTGTGTTCCAGGAGTTCAAAATCATAACCTAAAGAGGGCAATTATGACTGAAGCACACCATGCTCGGTATTCCATGCACCCAGGGAGTACAACAATGTACCGGAATCTACATGGCAGGTTTTGGTGGAATAACATGAAGAGGGACATAGCGGGCTTTGTGGCCAAATGCCTTACCTGCCAACGAGTGAAGGCTGAGCACAGGAAGCCTCCCGGTTTGTTACACCCTCTACAGATTCCTAAATGGAAATGGGAGAATCTGACGATGGATTTCGTTTCCGGACTACCTCGAACAAGTAGACATCATGATGTACTGTGGGTGATTGTCGACCGACTAACGAAATCAGCCCACTTTATTCCCATCAAGAAAGGGATGAAATTTCAGGAAATGGCCAAGATTTTCATTGATGAGATTGTACGGCTACATGGTACCCCGGTCTCAATTGTGTCCGACCGAGATAGTAGGTTCGTGTCCTCCTTTTGGCAGTCTTTCCAGACGTCTTTAGGCACCAAACTCAGTTTTAGCACGGCTTACCATCCTCAAACAGATGGGCAGTCGGAACGAACGATACAGACCTTGGAAGATATGCTACGAGCTAGCGTAATGGATTTCGGAAAGGAGTGGGATGAGCACCTCTCCTTGTGCGAGTTTGCATATAATAACAGCTTTCACGCGAGCATCGGTATGGCCCCATTTGAAGCCTTGTATGGACGGAAGTGCCGTACGCCAGTCTGTTGGGAAGAAGTTGGGGTTAGGAGTTTCCATGGACCCACTCTGGTAGCGGATACAGCGGAGAAAGTACAAAAAGTGCAAGATAGGCTGAGAACTGCACGATCGCGCCAGAAAAGTTATGCAGATAACCGCCGCCGGCCCCTTGAGTTCCAAGTGGGGGACAGAGTTTTCCTAAAAGTTTCCCCAATGAAGGGTACTATCAGGTTTGGCCAGAAGGGTAAACTTGCTCCTCGGTTCGTAGGGCCTTTTGAGATACAGAGTAGAGTGGGAGACTTAGCTTATCGGTTGGAGTTGCCACCCTCGCTTGCAGGAGTTCATAATGTGTTCCATGTATCAATGCTCCGGAAATACCTCCCAGATCCGTCACATGTTCTTGAGTTGGATGATGTACAGGTACGGCCTAATGTGAGCTACGAAGAGAGACCCCTTCGTATCGTTGACACTAAGGAACAGGTGCTGCGTACACGAACGATCAAATGGGTCAAGGTGTTATGGAATCACCATGGACAAGAAGAGGCCACTTGGGAACTCGAAGATCAAATTCGGGTGAAATATCCAGAGCTACTACCTAAGGTACGTGCATTCGGAGGACCGAATGATCTTAAGTGGGGGAGGATGTAAGGACCCGAACCCCCACTAATCCTAATTACGTTAATTAATCATGTTCCTATTGATTAAGACTTGTTGAGGCCCAATTTAGTGTGAATTATTGGGTTTGGACCCCGCTTAAATAGCTAAGGGCTTTTTAGTAAATTTTCCTTATGCCTCTAGGTTACCCCGTCCATCTCCTTACGTGTGATTCATCGCGTAGATCATCTTTTGTGTTGGGGCCGAGTTGATCCGGACTCATCTTAAGCCAATTGGAGCCCTCCCGGACTAAACTGAAATTCCTAGAAACCAGTGGGCTGATGTGCAATTTCAGGAAAAATATGTTTAAAAGAGAGAGACTCAACGTATACTCCCCTTCTTCCTCACGTTCTCTTGGCTGGAGTTCTAGTTTCTGGGTTTCTTCTCCTCTCTTTGATTTCAATCGAAGCATTGTGGGCGTTTGGGAGTGTGCATGCACAAGGGATGGCATGCACCCACATTCTTCTTCTTCCTTGACCCCTTTTTCCATTGTATTCTGGTGTGGAGTGACCTCTCCTCCAAGTTACAGCGATACAAGGTAAGGAATAGGTTCCATTTCGTCTTCTTGGGATTTCGTTATTGACATGCATGTGAATTCTTCCACATTTTGGGGCTTATGTGTAGAGAACCCATTAGAGAACCCATTACAGTACAGGGAGTTGCCTCTGAGCATACAGCAAGAAGGATCTAGGAAGGGCTAAACACGGTAACAAGGCAAGTACTTAAGCTTATATTCGTTGCATGTGGGATTGTCATTGCATGTTAAGCTAGTTGTGCTCATTGTGATTCTTCCTTCTTTATATGTATGAATGATTCAAGTAAGGATGATGGAGATGGGAATAGGAGGTGTGTGTCACGACCCGAGCCCAGAATTCGGGGGTTAGCGAAAAGCTAAACCTGTGACACACGTACTCCCGTGCACGTGCACCCAAACCCAGTCCAGATGCACGCACACAAGGGATCTAACACGTGCGAACTAAGCGTACGCGGAAGCTGTACATATCATAGCAAGCAACAAAGGAAAATAAAATAGCGGAAGCCAAAGCAAATACGAAACGGAAAAGACAAAGACAAATACACTGAGATAAAACCGAATACACACCAAAATCAATATACACAAAATATACAGAATACAAGTCCAAAGTCCAAAGTCCAAATACAAGTTCTCAAAAACCAAAACGCAAAATAAAAGCCACTGGTATGCATGCACGCACTTGGCAGAAGTGATCAGACCCACTCTGCCAGACCGGAGGGTGCCTCTACACTCGCCCCTGCAGCCTCCTCGACCGCCGGGGAGCTGGGCAAGGTATCTGTGCCTGCAACACCACAGACAACACAAATGAATACAACGATCCAGCAAATATAAGTAACAGGGGTGAAACACGCATAGTATCAAAGCTGAATAAATGACAGAATAATGATTTCAGAATTTCATCTTAGTAAGCTAAGCAAATCGTGCATAGATGTAAAGCATGATAGGTGAATCAAACATAGAAATACTGACTAAGTGGCTACTACGTTAACCATGTTCTCTCCAATAGAGAGCAGAGCAGAGCAGAGCAGATGAGAACACCACTGACCGGGCCAGGGTACAAGTGGGTCTCGGTTTCCTGGGTTCCGGGGTCCCAAGACAAAGCAACACTGCAGTTAAAACAGAGATACAGAGATCTACGCCAGAGGTAACCCCGTCGGGTATCCTAGGGCTGAGGCTGAGTAGAGCCAGACTAATACCAATCAAAGCAAAGCTAAAGAAAGGAGATTATCCGCTTTGGACTCACCGATGACAAGGACCGGATCTTATCCTCACGTATTAACCTCTGGGCAGAGCCACCAGGGAATACCCAAAAATCAGAGATATACAAAGCCAGAGAATATACAAAGCATAGCATAGATCAAAACATAGTACAGAGCGAAGAATAATACAGATATACAGAACGAAAGCAAAATGACTGAGGAATGCATAACATAGATTAACAGAACAGAGGGCAAAACCATAAACAATATGCAATGCATCTCAGATTAATACGGAATCAAGGTTCATTACAAGCCAAGTCTAATCTAGTTGCATCACTGTCACTAACCGTGCATGTTGATGTAGTTTTAAGTTATTCGATGCACCGTTGCCATCCTAGTGTTGCAATGTAATCCTTATGTGCATCGAAGTCCCTTAAACCAACACCCATGGGGAGGTGCTTAACAGTGATCAACGCTCACATGAACAAGTCACAGCCTAACAGACTATTCATGCGATCCAAAGAGTCCATCGGGCCGGTGTACGGGTATGGTTAACCTGTATTTGAGCCCTACAAGGTCACACCATTAGCCTAAGTTTAACTGATATTTAACAGGTCTTTAACAGGTCTTACGGTTTAGCCATGGGTGACCTACGGCTTAGCCGTGGCATCCTACGGCGTAGCCGCAATATGCACTACGGCTTAGCCGTGGTTCCCTTCAGAACACGGCTAAACTGTCATCTTTTCCACCTCTGATCTGATACATCTCACGGCTGAGCTACGGTGGAGTCCACGGCTTAGCCGTAAACCATCACGGCTTAGCCGTAGCCTCACCGTAAGAACACTGATATCAGAAAAGTTTCGACTGATCAGAGATTAAATCCACGGCTTAGATACGGTTTGGGTCACGGCTAGCTTACGGCTCAGCCGTAGGACAAATTACGGCTTAGCCGTAGCCTAACCGTAGAACAAACTCGAATTTGTCACTCTCTGGAATCTAAGCCGTACAGGGTTACGGCTTAGCCGTACAATACAGAACACGAATTCGGGAAGATTACAGAAACGAAATTTTTGTACAGAAACTGAATAAAACAAGCTCAACTGATTCTCATAGCTTAGAAAATGGCTGTAAAACATGCTAGACAAAGAATAAGAAGAAATCAAAGCCATCAAACAAAGTACCCATATGTGTTATCAAGGCCTGTACTTATACTTGCCTCAAATCTGACAAATCCTCTGAAATCAAGCTCCAAGCAACTAAAATCAAAACAAATCAAAGCAATCACACATGCATGAGATGAAGACATAGCAACAGAGAAATGGGAGAAGCAATTGGAGAAGAAGAAGGGAGAGTTGGGAGAGAACCCACTTACCTAAGGCAAGGACAGAGATGAGAGAATGGAGAAGAACCCAAATCAAACAAGGGAATCCAAATCCTACTCGAGAAAGAGAAGGAAAGAGAAGAGAGAGAGAGAGAGAGAACGAACGTGGCTACCGAATTCTCCTTGCATGCAGCCGATCGAGACAAATGGTTAAAAGGAGAATGACACCTGGAGCTGAATTACTTATATAGGTTTTGTAGTTTTAAAACAAGGTCCAATGGGTTTAAGCGATTTACAGATTAAGTCACACGAAGGTCCAACTTCTCCAATTGACTCCAAACGGATCTGACACAGTTACGGAAATTGTCGAGCTCAACGAAATACACATGCTGACACCAAGATGATGCAAAGATGATATGAGCAAAGCAAAAGCAAAATTACGAAAAAGGGCTTAGAACTACCTATTCCAGGTCAAAGGTCACTCAACTACCTATCCATGACCCAAAACAAGTCCAAAAGAAATAAACAAAACAAAACACACACTAATGAGCCACTAATCCGGCTCAAAGGGGATCGGAATGTTACATCCTCCCCCACTAGGAATCATTCCGTCCTCGGAATGACTACCTACCTGCGCAAAGAGCTGGGGGTACTGGCGCGCTAGCTGCTCCTCTAGCTCCCAAGTAGCCTCATCTGGACCATGATGCTCCCACAACACTTTAACCCATCTGATAGTCCTGGTACGGAGAATCTGCTCTCGTGTCCCAACGATGCGAAGCGGACGCTCAACGTAAGTTGCATTAGGCTGAATCTGAATATCATCATAACGAATCACATGGCTCGGATCTGGCACATACTTACGGAGCATCGACACATGGAACACATCGTGAACACCGGAGAACTCAACTGGAAGTGTCAACCGATAGGCTAAATCTCCAACTCGGCTCTTGACTTCAAACGGTCCTACATATCTTGGAGCTAACTTACCCTTCTGACCAAATCGAACTGTGCCCTTCATCGGGGAAACTTTAAGAAATACCCAATCTCCGACTTGGAATGCCAAAGGTCTCCTCCGAGTATCAGCATAGCTCTTCTGCCTGGACCGAGCAATCTTCAGATTCTCTATCACTTTCTGCACCTTCTCTGTCGTCTCAGCAATGATCGTCGGACCATGGAAACTTCTAGTTCCAACTTCTTCCCAGCACACTGGGGTCCTGCACTTGCGTCCGTATAGAGCCTCATAAGGTGCCATACCAATACTCTCATGGAAGCTGTTGTTGTAAGCAAACTCACACAATGCTAGATGCGTATCCCATTCCTTCTCAAAGTTCAGCACGCTAGCTCGGAGCATATCCTCCAACGTCTGAATGGTACGCTCCGACTGTCCATCAGTCTGGGGGTGGTATGCCGTACTAAAACTCAGCTTCGTGCCCATAGCTTCCTGAAATGCTCTCCAGAATGAAGATACAAAACGACTATCTCGATCCGACACAATCGATACTGGGGTGCCATGCAATCTGACTATCTCGTCAACAAACTTCCTGGCCATCTCCGTGAATGTCATCCCTTTCTTGAACGGAAGGAAATGTGCTGACTTGGTCAATCTGTCCACTATGACCCAGATCGCATTATTCTTCCTACTGGTCGGCGGAAAACCGGAGACGAAATCCATCGTAATGTGCTCCCACTTCCACTGCGGAGTGTGCAATGGATGCAATGATCCTGGAGGTCGCCGATGGTCAGCTTTTACCCTCTGACAGGTCAAACATCGAGCAACGAACCCTGCGATCTCCCGCTTCATATTATTCCACCAAAATCTGTCCTTCAAGTTCCGGTACATCTTCGTACTCCCGGGGTGCATCGCATATCGGGCATCGTGCGCATCTGTCATCAATTTCTCTTTCAACTCATCCACAGCGGGAACACACAATCTGTTCCTGAAGTACAAAACTCCATCCACCACGCTGAAATCCGGTCGATCTGCAATCCGATCTCTGAACTTCACCAGGAGGGGGTCCTCAAACTGGCGATCCTTGATCTGCTGAATCACCTCAGGCTGAAACACGACGGTAGTAGCTAATGTCACCAATCCACCTACCATCTGAACCTCAACAGGCTGATCACGCACAAGCATATAAAATCCTGCCAACACCTGAAGACTGTCTGTCCTCCTGCTGAGTGCATCTGCAACTACATTGCCTTTGCCTGGGTGGTACTTGATCGGAAAGTCGTAATCTTTGATAAACTCCAACCATCTCCGCTGTCTCATATTCAAGTCATGCTGATCAAACAAGTACTGCAGACTGTGATGATCGGAATGGACCTCAAACTTCACACCGTACAGGTAATGTCGCCACAACTTCAATGCAAATACAATGGCTGCTAACTCCAAGTCATGTGTGGCATAGTTCTTCTCATGTTCTTTCAACTGTCTGGATCCATAGGCAATCACCTTCTGATTCTGCATCAGTACACAGCCTAGTCCAACTCTAGAGGCATCTGAGTAAATCATGAATCCCTCACTACCATTCGGGAGAGTCAACACTGGCGCCGTAGTGAGCTTTTCCTTCAGCAACTGAAAACTACGCTCACATTTCTCTGTCCACTCATACGGGACCTTCTTCCGAGTCAACTGAGTCAGCGGGGCTGAAATCTTCGAGAAATCCTGCACAAACCTGCGGTAATATCCCGCCAATCCCAGAAAACTCCGAATCTCTGTCACTGATCTAGGACGGGGCCAATGGACTACTGCCTCAATCTTAGCTGGATCCACCATCAATCCATCTCTAGAAATCACATGTCCCAAAAATGCAACTTGCTCTAGCCAGAAATCACATTTAGCCAACTTTGCATACAACTTGTGATCTCGAAGCAGCCGCAATGCCTTCCTCAGATGGTCTGTATGTTCCTCAGCAGTCTTCGAATAGACCAATATGTCATCTATAAAAACCACAACGAACTGGTCCAAGAAGGAAGTAAACACCCTGTTCATCAACGCCATAAAAGCTGCGGGTGCGTTCGTCAAACCAAACGGCATGACAAGGAACTCGTAGTGTCCATACCGAGTCCTGAAAGCTGTCTTCGGAACATCCTCATCCTTCACCCTGAGCTGGTGATATCCTGACCTCAAGTCAATCTTAGAGAAGTAAGCTGCACCCTGAAGTTGATCGAACAACTCATCAATCCTAGGCAATGGGTATTTGTTCTTGATAGTCACTTTGTTCAATTGCCTGTAGTCGATGCACATCCGGAAACTGCCATCCTTCTTCTTGACGAACAAAACAGGTGCTCCCCAAGGTGAAACACTCGGGCGTATAAACCCCTTATCCAACAAATCCTGCAACTGTCTCTTTAATTCCAACAACTCTGCAGGTGCCATACGATATGGAGCTCTACTGATGGGTGCTGTACCTGGCATCAAATCAATCGCAAACTCTATCTCTCGAGCTGGTGGTAACCCTGGCACATCCTCCGGAAAGACATCCGGGAACTCGCTGACTACTGGAATCTCGCTGAGCTGTCGCTGATCTTTCTTCTCTGAAATGAATGCAAGAAATCCTTCACATCCCCTACGAAGCATCCTGTCTGCCTTACAAGCAGATATCACACGCCTGGGGCACTTCGTCTGGCTGCCCTCAAATCGGAATCCGCTGCCTAAATCAAAATAAATAGCCTTGCTGTAGCAATTGATACACGCATGATATCTCGCAAGCCAGTCCATACCAAGAATCACATCAAAATCCAGTGTCGTGAGCAACACGAGGTCTACTGGGAGCTGATGACCAGCTATCCGCACAGCGCACTGAGGGTAGAAAACACTGCACTCCACCCGTTTACCAACCGGAGTGGATACTAACAACAAGTAGGGAAGTGGTGTAGGTCGCTGTCGAAGCTGCACAGCAAAATGGGGTGCTACGTACGAACGCGTAGACCCGGAGTCAAATAAAGCTAAAGCTTCTGCATCGGAAATTAAAATTTTACCTTCCACTACCGTGGCCTCCTCCGCGCCCTCATGCGTAGCAGCATAGGCTCGGGCTGTCTGGCGATTCGGCTTCTGACCTGGGCGAGCTGGCTGAGATCTGCCCTGTGCTGTAGGTCCTGTCTGTCTCGTCTGTGGAGAGGACTGAAACTTCGGGCATTGGGCCCGCCTGTGGTCCGTAGAGCCACACCCGAAACAAGCCCCAATCTTCCTCCAACATCTGTCGGTGGGGTGATCCTTCCCACAGTGACCGCAAACTACCTGAGTACTGCTCGAACTGCCCTGCTTACCCTTGAACTTCTTCTGGAACTGACTTCTACCACTGAAACTTGCTGCCCTCTTAGCCTCTGTTCGCTCCTCCTCAAAGATGGCCTCTGCATCATAAGCCCTGTCAATAGCGTCATCCAAGGTAGCCGGCCACATACAAGCAACCACGTGGCGTTTATGTCTCGGATTTAGGCCGTTGACGAAGCGAGTCACCTTCTTATGCTCCGTGTTCACCATATCCTCTGCGAAATGAGACAACTCTGTAAACCTGTGTACATAATCTGCAACTGGCATCTGTCTCTGCTGAAGGTTGAAGAATTCCACTTCCTTGGCTCGCTGAATATGGAGAGGCATGAACTTACGACGGAATTGCTGCTTGAAGGTCTCCCAAACTGTGGCACTGGGCATAGTCTGAAATGAGGTCTTAACACTCCTCCACCATGTCTTGGCTACACTCCGAAGCATAGAGGCTGTGAGAACTACCTTCTGCTTGTTACTGCACACGATCGTATCAAAAAGCTCTTCAGTCTGCTCCAACCATTGCTCCGCCTGCAATGCATCCTCTATCCCATGAAACTCGGTCGCCCCTCGCTTACGGAACTTGTCGAAAAGAGCATTAGGATCTGATTCCTTGGGCTGGAAAATCACTTGCTGATCTATACGGGGTGATGCTACTGCGGCAGCCTGACTCTGCCTATCTACCATGGATGCCATCTGTGCCTGTAATGACTGCATAGACTGCATCATCATCATCATCCGCTCCTCACTACTGATGTGTGGGGGTACTGATCCACTATCACCGTTATGGCCCTGTTGATTCTCATCCCGAGATCCTGATCCTGATGCCATCCTGCAAAAAGGAAAAGAAACACAACGCACAATATAAAAGGCCCTGAGTTAGTCAAACCCCAAATCAACATATGAGACCTCGAGTCAAATAGTTGATATCGTCATCTCACCACGATCTTAGATGCCTACATGCTTATAACTAGCATGCTCTGATACCATACAATACGTATGTCACGACCCGAGCCCAGAATTCGGGGGTTAGCGAAAAGCTAAACCTGTGACACACGTACTCCCGTGCACGTGCACCCAAACCCAGTCCAGATGCACGCACACAAGGGATCTAACACGTGCGAACTAAGCGTACGCGGAAGCTGTACATATCATAGCAAGCAACAAAGGAAAATAAAATAGCGGAAGCCAAAGCAAATACGAAACGGAAAAGACAAAGACAAATACACTGAGATAAAACCGAATACACACCAAAATCAATATACACAAAATATACAGAATACAAGTCCAAAGTCCAAAGTCCAAATACAAGTTCTCAAAAACCAAAACGCAAAATAAAAGCCACTGGTATGCATGCACGCACTTGGCAGAAGTGATCAGGCCCACTCTGCCAGACCGGAGGGTGCCTCTACACTCGCCCCTGCAGCCTCCTCGACCGCCGGGGAGCTGGGCAAGGTATCTGTGCCTGCAACACCACAGACAACACAAATGAATACAACGATCCAGCAAATATAAGTAACAGGGGTGAAACACGCATAGTATCAAAGCTGAATAAATGACAGAATAATGATTTCAGAATTTCATCTTAGTAAGCTAAGCAAATCGTGCATAGACGTAAAGCATGATAGGTGAATCAAACATAGAAATACTGACTAAGTGGCTACTACGTTAACCATGTTCTCTCCAATAGAGAGCAGAGCAGAGCAGAGCAGATGAGAACACCACTGACCGGGCCAGGGTACAAGTGGGTCTCGGTTTCCTGGGTTCCGGGGTCCCAAGACAAAGCAACACTGCAGTTAAAACAGAGATACAGAGATCTACGCCAGAGGTAACCCCGTCGGGTATCCTAGGGCTGAGGCTGAGTAGAGCCAGACTAATACCAATCAAAGCAAAGCTAAAGAAAGGAGATTATCCGCTTTGGACTCACCGATGACAAGGACCGGATCTTATCCTCACGTATTAACCTCTGGGCAGAGCCACCAGGGAATACCCAAAAATCAGAGATATACAAAGCCAGAGAATATACAAAGCATAGCATAGATCAAAACATAGTACAGAGCGAAGAATAATACAGATATACAGAACGAAAGCAAAATGACTGAGGAATGCATAACATAGATTAACAGAACAGAGGGCAAAACCATAAACAATATGCAATGCATCTCAGATTAATACGGAATCAAGGTTCATTACAAGCCAAGTCTAATCTAGTTGCATCACTGTCACTAACCGTGCATGTTGATGTAGTTTTAAGTTATTCGATGCACCGTTGCCATCCTAGTGTTGCAATGTAATCCTTATGTGCATCGAAGTCCCTTAAACCAACACCCATGGGGAGGTGCTTAACAGTGATCAACGCTCACATGAACAAGTCACAGCCTAACAGACTATTCATGCGATCCAAAGAGTCCATCGGGCCGGTGTACGGGTATGGTTAACCTGTATTTGAGCCCTACAAGGTCACACCATTAGCCTAAGTTTAACTGATATTTAACAGGTCTTTAACAGGTCTTACGGTTTAGCCATGGGTGACCTACGGCTTAGCCGTGGCATCCTACGGCGTAGCCGCAATATGCACTACGGCTTAGCCGTGGTTCCCTTCAGAACACGGCTAAACTGTCATCTTTTCCACCTCTGATCTGATACATCTCACGGCTGAGCTACGGTGGAGTCCACGGCTTAGCCGTAAACCATCACGGCTTAGCCGTAGCCTCACCGTAAGAACACTGATATCAGAAAAGTTTCGACTGATCAGAGATTAAATCCACGGCTTAGATACGGTTTGGGTCACGGCTAGCTTACGGCTCAGCCGTAGGACAAATTACGGCTTAGCCGTAGCCTAACCGTAGAACAAACTCGAATTTGTCACTCTCTGGAATCTAAGCCGTACAGGGTTACGGCTTAGCCGTACAATACAGAACACGAATTCGGGAAGATTACAGAAACGAAATTTTTGTACAGAAACTGAATAAAACAAGCTCAACTGATTCTCATAGCTTAGAAAATGGCTGTAAAACATGCTAGACAAAGAATAAGAAGAAATCAAAGCCATCAAACAAAGTACCCATATGTGTTATCAAGGCCTGTACTTATACTTGCCTCAAATCTGACAAATCCTCTGAAATCAAGCTCCAAGCAACTAAAATCAAAACAAATCAAAGCAATCACACATGCATGAGATGAAGACATAGCAACAGAGAAATGGGAGAAGCAATTGGAGAAGAAGAAGGGAGAGTTGGGAGAGAACCCACTTACCTAAGGCAAGGACAGAGATGAGAGAATGGAGAAGAACCCAAATCAAACAAGGGAATCCAAATCCTACTCGAGAAAGAGAAGGAAAGAGAAGAGAGAGAGAGAGAGAGAACGAACGTGGCTACCGAATTCTCCTTGCATGCAGCCGATCGAGACAAATGGTTAAAAGGAGAATGACACCTGGAGCTGAATTACTTATATAGGTTTTGTAGTTTTAAAACAAGGTCCAATGGGTTTAAGCGATTTACAGATTAAGTCACACGAAGGTCCAACTTCTCCAATTGACTCCAAACGGATCTGACACAGTTACGGAAATTGTCGAGCTCAACGAAATACACATGCTGACACCAAGATGATGCAAAGATGATATGAGCAAAGCAAAAGCAAAATTACGAAAAAGGGCTTAGAACTACCTATTCCAGGTCAAAGGTCACTCAACTACCTATCCATGACCCAAAACAAGTCCAAAAGAAATAAACAAAACAAAACACACACTAATGAGCCACTAATCCGGCTCAAAGGGGATCGGAATGTTACAGTGTGTGAGTATGGGATACTCTCAAGACACTTCAATTGAGCTACAGAACCCCCTTATAAGTCAGTTCTGTAGTGATCCCGCACAGAAAATTTAGCTACAGAACTGTATGTTGATTTTCTGAAGCTTACGGCGAATCTACGGCTAAGCCGTGAGCTCTTACGGCTCAATGTCCAGAGAGCAGAAAATGAGCTTTTGTACTACGGCTCATTTACGGCTAAGCCGTGGAATCCACTACGGCTGAGCCGTACCCAGCCCGTAGCCTAGCCGTAGGTCTTTCTACGGCGAACTTTCCAGGGAGCTCACAGAACCCAGTTCCTTCTACGGCCTGCATACGGCTGCACCGTGAGATACCCTACGGCTAAGCCGTAACCTCCCCGTGACCCAGCCGTAGGCTTAGCTCGGCTAAGCCGTAGGCCAATATACGGTTGAACCGTAACCACACCGAAAATCCGGATGAACTGTGACCCCCTCTCGGCTAAGCCGTAGCCCTGTACACGGCTAAGCCGTAAGAACCCAGTGAATGTAAGATGTTAGGAACCTTGATTGGTAGGGCTTTAGTCATGGTACCTTCTATACCTCCACATTGGCCATTGGTAATTACACATTGGAATGAATGAAGGATTTCCCAATGGCAAGTCATGGATGTTGGCAAGAGAAGGGTGTTCCGTAGGCACACAATGTAATACCCGGACACGGTAACACAACGACACCGAACATCTCATGTGTACATCGTGCTGAATGTCATTGGGAATTAGGAGACTGCTTCATCTAAATGCAATCATATCATATTGATACATAACACTACCTTTGACATGACTGTTATCGCATTCACTTCCTCTAACAAACCCCGAGGCAATTCAGACCTGAGCTTCTAATGAGTGCGTGTCTGACAAGCCAGAGCTTCTATTGAGTGTGTGCTTGCTAGCCAAGGGTGTAGCTGCGGCTCGGGCCTTGTAGCCTACCTGCATGTGTTTCGTTTAAGTATTCGTTGTTTCATGATTATCTATTCCTTATATATGTTATGATTGTATGATTGACTCCGAGTCGGCACCACTTGGCTTCTGCCCTTTGGGTATTATATGTCACTACTGCAGTAGGTTTACGGAGGGGTTGTCGACGCTCCTCGGGAAGCTAGCTTGATCCCCTAGCGACCCATACGTTATGTATGCTCCCTTTGGGAGAATAGAGCATCGTGGTTGCCAATCAGTATGTATAGCATTAAGTTTCACTCATGCATCATGTTTAGTGATTGTTCTTGCTAATGTATTATGTTATATTAGTTTCCTATGCTTAGTACTTGCTTAACCGTCGTGTTAACAGTGTTACCCTCGGTATTGCAGATACAGCACCCGCTCCCGACACGAATATTGACGCGGCCCCGGAAGATACCCCAACGGTACCTCGGGGTGTAGGTGAATGGATGGATGGCGACGTTTACTACTAGCCATCCTACGGAGGGCGTCTCTTTTGGGAATATTATGTTGAAGACTTTTGTATCACCTTTAAGGACTGATTTTGGGAATGTATTTAAAGGACTATAACACTATTGTATGTAAATATGTTTTAATAGACTATGAACTTTATGTGCTCTTGATGATTATTGAGTATTTCACAGGTTCTCGATTATGATAATTTATGTTTGTACGTGTGTCAGCATACCTCACACGTTCCTGTGGAATCTCCCTTGTAGGAATTCGTGCAAAATTCTTCAGGGCACGAATTTCTACGGGATTACGTATCCACGCCCTGGGGGCCCACTCAAATCCCCAAATTCCCGGGATTGGGGCGTGACAGCCACCGACCAAGGTCTTGCTTTCCGAGGTCCAAAATTGATGAAGCCTGGACACAAAGCTTCAATCATGCTCAGGAGATAATCTGCAAAGTTTCGGGTCAAATGGACATCATTTGACCTAAAAAGTTACAAGCATGTCTACTTGGGGTTTCTGACCAAGGTCCTGCTTCCCGAGGTTTAAAATCGAAGAAATTTGGATGAACACTCCAAGATACCTCTAACGTCAGTCCCTCCAAGTTTCAAATCAAGCCGAGATCATTTGGGCTTCAAACAACTGAAACAAGGGCCTACTATCATAAAAAGTCAACTGGAGAGTCGACCAAGTTTAGGTGGTCAAATAGAGGTAAAAATTCTGTGACACACTCAAAATAGTGTCAAGAAGCATTCCTCTAAGTTTCGTGGTGATTGGACATCATTCGGGCCCTAAACAAGTGAAAACGAGCTACATATGCAAAAGTCCAAACATGGGCCATAGGAATGACCGAGGCCCACAATCAAAAGGAGTTTACCATGTTCAGGTGGTCAAACAGAGCTGAAACTTTTGTGACACACTCAAAATAGTGTCAAGAAGCATTCCTCCAAGTTTCGTGGCGATTGGACATCGTTCGGGCCTCAAATAGCTGAAACCAAGTCACAAATACAATGTTCCAAAAATGGGCCTTGGGAGTGACCGAGGCCCAATTAATGAGAAAGTTGACCAACTTCCTGAAGTCAAAACGAGTTGAAATTTTTATGACATGCATAAAATAGTGTCAAGAAGCATCCTACCAAGTTTCGTGGAAATTGGACTTCGTTCGGACCCCAAACAGGTGAAAATGGGTCAAAAATGCAAAAACCTAGAATTGGGCCTTGTCCGTGACCGCGGCTGCGGTCACGGACTCCCAAAGGATATTTCCTGTGGTTTTAGGCAGTTTGCCTCCACTCCTCTTTGGAATCCAACTCCCCACAACTGCTATTAACTCCCCAAAACTGCACAAAACTGATTGAGAGTCTATAAAAAGGGCAAATTTTGAAGGAAGAAAGGAGGAACACATATAAGGAAGAAAAGAGAAGAAATCAAAGAAAGAAAGCACTTAGAGCAACAAGAAGCAAACTCCAGTAGCACTTCCACGACCATTCCCACCTTCTTTTCTCAGTTTTGAAGGTGAGGAAGAAAATTCAAAAGAAGAGAAGAAAGTGGAATGGCCAAATTTCATGATATGTTTGTATGTCGGCAATTTTTGAGAGGATGACATTGTCACCTCTGTTTCTTTTATTCGTAAGGCTTCATAGCCATTGCAAGAGTTGTGAAAGAAGCCTCTCTAGGCCTCATTTTGTTCCTTGAAAATGATAGGTTCAAATTGAGACAACTCCAGCTTCATATTTGCCCATTTCGGACTTGAAACAAAAACGCAGTCTGTAAGCACGAATGATGAGTTACAGAGGTTTCAATTGATTCCATGGTTAAATGTGATCTTTTTGATGGTTATCCACCACTCCAAAGTCATGAAAATGGAGTTTCAACACTTGAAAGAAGTTTCAAAAAAGAACCATCGTGAACAGGATGAAACCAGAGGAGAAACAGTGACCAAACGGTCACTGTCTGCCAGTGACCATGAGTCACGGTCACTGGAAAGCCCCAGTGACTATGACCCACGGTCACTGGCCTGGGGTAGTGACCGCAGGTCACTGTCACCCCTCCTTTTTCCTCTTTTTTTCTACTTTTTTGCATTTTCTTGGTTTTTTTATGTACTTTTCTTGAAAATTCCAAGTTGAGATCACATCTAAGACTTGAGGGAGGGGTTGTAAACTTTCAAAATGCATGTAAACAACCTGCATCCCCACGGTTAGTGCACTTGAACCCATATAAGCAAAGGAAATTAATGATGAACTGTAATTAATTCTCATTCTTCTTAACGCTTGAATTGCGTGAATGTTGGACATTGAATCCATTACACATTTCCACGTCATTTTTAAGCGCGATCAGAAGATTGACGCCTTCTGTGGGGAATTATTTGCCCTAATTTGTGATCAAATCTGGTGAAAAATGCATGAAAGTGCTGAAAATTGCTGAAAGTGCTGTTGTTTCTGCTGAAACTGCCGCTATTGCATTGGAAAGTGCTGCTGTTTCTCACAGGAAACTGCCACTGTTGTGTTAAAACCGCTGCTGTTACACTGAAAGTGCTGCTGTTTCATTGGCAAATGCTGCTGTTGCACTGAAATTGCACTGAAACTGCTGCTGTTGCACTGAAACTGCTGCTGTTTCACTGAAACTCTGCTGTTGCACTGAAAATTGCTGCTGTTGTGCTGAAAAGTGCTGTGACCGTGGGAATCAGTGGAAAATGGGTAGTGACCGTAGGTCACGGTCATTGACCTGTTTTATGGCTAAAAATGACTTGTTTGACCCTTGAAGACAACCATGCAAGACCTTGATGTCTATGATGGGTTTGGAAACATTAATAAAGAAAATTTGCACCTTGAAGTGCATTCTTTTATCATGTAAATGAAGGCATTAAGCACCTTGAAGTGCAAAATTTTGTCATTTAATTGGAGAAATTAATTGAGGGAATTTGCACCTTGATGTGCATGGACCAAATCATCACCCTTTTCACTTTAGAAGAGTGATGATTCAGTTCAAAGGGCTTCTGACCCATATAAAATGTTTATTAAATCAGTGATAAAACCAACGACATTGTAATTATGTATTGTCCGGCGTCAACTACTGATGGATCTTGTGTGGTCATTGTGATAGTGGTGCAAGCTTGATCCTGTGGGCCCTATCCCTTTGATTGATCCAACCCTCTCTTGCTTATAAATCTGACACAGAGAGTCCTGAAATGCTGCTAAAATTTTGGTAGCCAGGTCTAGTCAGCATAGCATGCTTTTAAGCCTGACTCGATAAACCCAAAATGCTGCAGAAATTCTGACAGCAGGGATAGTCAGCATAGCATAATGAGATGGGATTTATGCCTATATCTAACCATTCCTGCTCAAGACCATGTTGGTCTAGATGACATCTATAAACCATTCCGGCTAGCCCAAGAGGCAGCCATGTTGGTTATACTACTAATATAGTCCTATCGGCTAACTTTTTGCTGAAAACAGCATGGGTTCTTTGATCATCACTTTCAACGAAGCCAAGGAGAGATTGTTCAAAATTTCCATGGCTTAGACCACATCATCAAAAAGGGCACCCAAAAGGGGCCGAATGAACACCAGTGCTCCTGCATTAAGGGTCTTGGTCTTTCAGAGGCTTTCTACTCCTTCAAGCTACATGACCTCAACCTACAAGGGGTCATCAGAAACCCTAAAGCCCATCAAGAAGGCAAAGACTCCTCAAACTTGGGTCTCCAAATATGCCCAGAACCCCTTTGGAGTCTTCCACAAAGGTCACTATGACCCAAACCACAAAGTGGGGTCGGAAGGCAGTAATCTTCGTATCACCAAGCCTCGACTAGGGGCAAGGCAGGTTCGGTTTACGAACCACAAAATAGAGATACCCGTTGGTTCACAACATGAGGCCTTGCAGACTGCTAAGTCTTCATGTGTGCATCCTAAACAAAGGGTGCATCCTAAACAATATGTGCATCTCAAAAAGCAAACCACTCACGAGCAAGCCCTAGCCTGTGAAAAGGGTCAGAAGGATGTTGTTATTCCAGATTGCCGTATGTGGTCACCATAGCCACGCATGCAGAAGTCGAGAAAAGCTGAGGAGAAACCCTTGGCCCCACTTGAAAAAAATGTCTTTTACCCTTTGACCCAGAAGGAGGTACGGAGATTCGGCAGGAGGCGCTTACCTTTTGTTATTGTGGCACCATCACCATCACTTTCAACCCAGCACCCGTCATATGGCGCTAAAAACAAGAGATATGCTGAACGATTGGTCATCAAAAATTCGACCGATCTTGTTCAATATGTCTCTTCCCTTTTGATTCTCCAAGTACCTCCTTTGAAACATTCCTAATGTAATTAGCCATTTGATTCCACATTACTGTAGTTTCTTCTTTAAAATTCTATTCTCCCTTCTCAATCATTTTGTCCTTAAATATATTTGTTCTTTTCCCCTTTAAATCTCTCCACCTTGTTTTAGGGTCCATTTTGTTTACTACCACTCTCTTTCTACTTCTAATGCAAATATCTAAAACTCTGAGCTTATGTTGCATAGTCAAACTCTCTCCTGGGATAACCTTACAATCTTTACAAGCCAATCGGTTCTGTTTTCTAACTAGAAAAAAGTCTATCTAATTCCTATTACTCCCACTTTTATATGTATTTAAATGCTCATCTCTCTTTTTAAAGTAAGTATTTGCTACTACAAGATTAAAAGCCACTGCAAAGTTCAATATATTGTTTCCAAATTCATTATTTTCTCCAAATCCATGCCCTCCATGCACTCTCTCATATCCTCTATTATCTCTTCCAATATGCCCGTTTAAATCTCCTCTAAGGAAAATCTTATCACTATTTGGGATTTGTCGCATTAAATCATCCATCTCCTCCCAAAATTGTCTTTTTACACTTTCCTCTAATCCTACTTGGGGAGCATATCAACTGATGATATGAATTATGTCTTCCTCTAGTACTAGTTTAATTGCTATAATTCTATCACCAAACCTCTTTACCACAAAAATTTTCTCTTTCAAATCCTTATCTACAACTATACTCACTCCATTTCTTGTATTACTATTTCCCGCATAGAAAAGCTTATATCCATCTGTGAGCTCCTTAGCTTTATTCCCTTTCCACCTTATCTCCTGGATATAACCCACACTAATTCTTCTTCTTTTCATTACCTCAACCAACTCCGTGCTTTTGCCTGTCAAGGTTCCTATATTCCAAGTAGCAAGTTTAATTTTCCCATTCCTCCTCTTTTCAGCATGGACTAACTTCTTTAACTACACTAGCCCAAAGTCATACGATAGCCCTTGCATACTTTTCACTGCAGCCGGGCGACGCTGCAATGCGGCGCTTAAAGCGAGGAACGCCCTAGCCTTATCGTAAAATATCATTTTCTCAGAAGTCATGTTTGGGTTGTGACAAAATTTTACATTGGCTGTCACCTACCTAACTCAACCCTCCTCTTTTACTCGGGCTTGGGACCGGTAGCAAAAACTGGCAGAGTTCAATATCATCCTCATTAACCCTCAACTAATGATAACGAGATCTCAGGTCTATTTTCAAAAAATATGCGACACCCTGGAGTTGATTAAACAACTCATCGATGCGTGGCAGCGGGTATTTATTCTTCATAGTTACCTTATTCAATTGCCGATAATCGATACACATTCTAAGAGTGCCATCGTTCTTCTTCATAAACAACACCGATGCTCCCCATGCTGACACAATAGGGCAAATGAAACCCTTATCAAATAGATCCTACAATTGTTTCTTCAATTCTTGTAATTTTGTAGGAGCCATCGTATACGGGGCTTTGCTAATTGGAGCCATACCAAGCATAAGGTCACTAGAGAAATCAACTTCTCTAACCGGAAGTAAACTAGGAACTTCCTCAGGGAATACGTATGGAAATTCACTGATGACAGTGATTTCCTCGAGTTTTTTTAGCTGCTTCTTTTCACAGACAAAGGCAATGAAGTCTTCACATCCCTTGCAAATCATTCTATCCACTTTAAATGCTGAGATGACTAACTTAGATGATTTCTTCTTAATCCCTTCGAAATAGAATCTATTACCCAGATTGAAGTTAATCATCCTATCGTAACAATCTACATAGGCACAATATCTTGCCAGCCAATCCATACTAAGGATGACATTGAAATCTAACATAGACAGTAGAATCAAGTCAACTGAGAGTTGATGACCCTTGATTCGAACATCACGCTGGGGGTAGTATAGATTACATTCCACCCTCTTGCCTATAAGAATAAACACCATCAACACATACAGTAGCTACTTAGGCTTTTTACAACTCTTAATAGCAAAATGAGGTGCCATGTACAAATGCGTGGACCCTGAATCAAATAGTGTTTGTGCTTCCTCATTAGCTATAGAAATTATAACTTCCACTATATCCACGGTTCTGCTTCTGACCTTGACGAGGTTATAGTTGTTTGTCTTGGGAAGTGGGTAGAGCAGATCGTTCCTGCTGGATATGTTAGTTTTTTGTGGACTCAATCCATCAGTTGATGTAATAAATTGATTAATTTCTTTATTTATCAATAAAATCATGCTTTACTTTCATGAGATGAATGTTATTTTACTACTTCATGCACATGACCAATACGTCTGACATAATGGTTCATGAGTTGAACCGGGTCCCATTAGTATATTAGATGTGATATATGTGCATGGATGAGATCCACACGCGGGAGATATATGTCACAAATCTTATACTTAAATAGCTTCACAACCAGTAATGAGACTGGGCATTTCATTTGATAAGGTTGCAGCACTTTGATCACTATGAGATAGTGTGATTTATCTCAATCATCAGAATGTAAGATTCTGGATCAATGGTGCTGGTACATTGGATGTATTGAAGGACCATGAGATGCACCTTATGGTATTCCGTCTCAATAATAAGGTATGCTCTCATAATTCTCTTATAATAGGCTCTCAATCCTGAGACATTGACGAACTCAAGTTTCTATCTATTCATTTGCTTTGAGTCACCAATGAGTGAGGTCGACTATAGGTTAACACCTCGGTGTCTTGAGTATCTGGTAGTAGAACTGTGGGAACGTTGAATGATCAAGATGGAATCTATCTCTATTATCCCCTTGTGCCAATTAATGGATTTGTCATTAGTAAGTGCGCACCCATCTCAATTAAGAGTTAATTGGATGGTACTGATGATTACTGTAATTAATTGGGGCTCAAGGATAATAAGATGTGGAACTTAGATTGGAAGAGATGGATTTATTCCAATTGATCCACGGATATTGATATAGGGGCCTACTTGTGGTAATTGGGAAGTTTAGGGTCTTCATTGTAATTTATTCCTAAGACTGGAGTGCAATTGCATTTATATAGTGGTGTTATTTGCAATTAACTGTGGGCCCGGATTGCACATGAGATGTGGGGTCGCGGTGTTCCAGTTGGAGCCAGCTTTCTAAGGAATCCCTAGTGGTCCCCACGCTAGCCCAAGATATTGGAAAACACTAATCCGACTTGGACTCTAGAAATAAGAATTTGGAAAGGAGAAAGCCGCTAATTGCTTTGGAAGTAAGACTTCTATTTCAATTAGACAAGTGAGAAATTTGGAAGTCTATAAAATATCTTGGACATCCAATAAGACTCTCCCTCACGCCCAAAACCCTTTCGTGCAAGAGTTGCGCGAGTTACTCTCCTCTCCTTCTTCTAGTTCCTTGGAGTCTCGAGTTGGGATTTTCTCCTGAAGATTCCACCATTCTTCTTGAGAAAAGAAATCCAATTCGGGTCATAGCGTGGAAGGCTAAGAGGTGTTGAAGAAATCCATTAGAGCACTGCGGATCTCCAATGGTATGATCTACTTCTTGCATGTCGTAGATTATTTTGGATGCTTGGTGCTGGTAGAATTTTTACTGTACATGGTCACGAGATTGAGGGTAACGCATCCTGGATTGGGTTTTGGTCTTATGTATAGTTGATCCATGTGTCAAGTGGATCAAAAGTTTTGAAAATCTATTCACGAGACCCACCTACTTCCTACAGGATACATTTGTATTTTAGACATTTTTTCCATCTAATATTCCATGGAACCATAGATCAAATAGGCTCCTTGATTATGAGTTCCATGTGCAGAACTGTAATGTAGTAATAATACTGGTGAGACCAGGTCGATCCACAGGAAGCAATGTATTTTAAGGTTCATTTTTCAACTTGTACCTGTCCTAAATAAAAATCTAAAACTAGCCTAATTTAAAATCTAACAAATACAAGCATCCTACTTGCCAAAATTAAATTAATTACAAAACAATGAAAAGAAAAGAAACTTTTCTAAATCTAGAAAACCTAAATCTAAAAGTTGCTAAATAAAACTAAAGTTGCTGCAAAACTAAAACACAAGTTAGAACTTCCAAAAATAAAAACTAAAATTAGAAACTAACTAAACTAAATAGTGTTAGAAACAAAATACACAAAAGTTAAAAACTTTCCTAAGTTAGAATTTCCAATACTAAAAAACTTTCCAATTTAAAATCTTCAATTAAAACAAGTTTAGAAAGATCTTTTATTCTAGAAATTAACTAAAATAATAAAAAAACATAAAACTAGAAAAAAATTAAAATTAGAAAGTTAGTAAAGTTAGTAATGCAATGCATGCCATGAGATGCTGAAAAATTCTAAGTTTGGGAAACTAGTATGCTGATACAAATTTTATGCATGATTTAAATTATTATAATGCATCCTAAATTTAAGTTGAATGGCTGGAAATTATGCTCTACTGATGCAAGAAACTAACCAAAAAAACAGAAGTAAAAAAGGATCTAAAGCGAAAAAGTTATGGATGCATGAATATGACAACTTTCCAAAATTGTGTAGAAATTCTGATCCGAATTGACTGATTGGCAAAGTTTAAGCCTCTGATTCACAAACCTTCCGAAATTATTTTGATTTGAAATTATGAAGAATGAAAGAACACATCTTAAACTTTAAATTTCCCGAGTTTCAAAGAAAAATATTATGATTTAACTGGTCTACCCACTTTGAACTTTTTGTCAAAAACTGTTTCTGCAGTTTGCTAAAACTGTTAAGTTATGTTGTTTGTGTATTGAGTCTGAATTTTATCATTAGATTCAGATCTGAAAGCTTAATTTTTAGCAACTTAAATATGTACAAAATCTTATGATATGAAAATACATGCAATGAACTCTAATCCAACCATCAAACTATGCAAAAACAAAACTTAAAATCAATGTGAACATAACAAAAAAAATAACAAAAGTGCAATAAATAAAATAAAAGTGCAAAGAGTCAAAGGTGGTAATAACAAAAAGTCAAAGATGGTAAACAATGGAAGTTAAAGGTGGTAGATTGCTCCTTTCAATTTCTTACCTCAATTTGGGCTAAAAAAGATTAGAAGTATTGTGCTAAGGCTTTATTCTTCATCTTAGGTCGTCAATCCAAGTGAGAATAACAAATCTCCACTCAATGTAGAAATAAATTTTAAAATTGGCCTCTAATATTTACTTACTCAAACTTCTTTAACTCCATCTTGCATTGCCTCCAAACATATAATGTATCCAAAGAGACAAAGTATATTAAAAAGGTTACTAAGATGGGTTACTAGTTGTGATTCCAATTCTATCCCAATATTTAAACAAGAATGAAAATTAAACCAATCACAAACAAGACTAGAATTATGAACACCACAAAATCAAAGACAAGAACAATTGAAAAGAAACAAATTTTACTAGCATGAAATTGTTTTACAAAAGATTGAAAATAAAAAGCAAACAATTACATACTAGGACGGATGAGAATTCCTCCTTCTAGTTGACACTTCAAGGTTGGTGGTGTGGCTTTAGGGCTAAACCTCCTTGATGACTTAAGATGGAGAGACAAAGAAAGGGAGAGATGGAGTGTAGAAATCTATAGGTGGGAGGTGGGCAATTCTTTCATGAAGAATATGGGAGAGGGGTGCCCTATTTATACTTTTTCAAGTCCTACTCCTTCTTAAACTCTAAAATCTTAAAAATAATTTAAAAAAATGAAAGAAAAAGGGTTCCAAACAATGCTTTGGACATGCCATATCTTTTGGGATTTTTTTTCTTTTTATTTCTCTTTTTTTTCCTTGCTTGCTTTGTGTGGAAGTCTCTCTTGGATGCTTCTTCTTGTTTTTGTCTTTGCCACCTTGCATTGAGATCTTTTAAGAGATAATTTAGGGATAAGAATTTTCTATTGTAATTAAAATTGGCCCATATGAGGTGTAGAACTTCCCCTTTTATCTCTTTGCATTGTCAACTTTCCTTTTTTAGAAAGTTCTCCTTGTTGGCTCTAAACTTGAAGAGATCTTCCATATAATTCTCCCTTGATTTTTTTTTCCTTTAGTTTTTCAACCAAAATCTGATCCAAAATCCTCTTTTGGACATGGAATAGCTTGCTTGGAAATTTTTTTTTTTCAATTAAATCTTCTCCTTCTCCAAAAAGAAATCCTATGTGGCTTTCCTTGTCCATCTTCGATGATATATTCTTCAAATTCTCCTCAAAATCTCTTGAAAATGTGCAATAAATAAATGGACCCCATTTTGGATGTTTTACATGCATACCCCACACATGTGCATATGTGTGTGGGACCATGAAGCAAACTTTTTGCAATTTTCTTCCAATTTCTTTTTCTTTTCAATTCTTCTTTCCTTTCTCTTGAAAATCAATTTCTTGCCCCAATTCTTTATAAATGGGACCCATATAATCAATTTCCTACAAAACAAATGTGAATTCATGTGAAAAGATCATTTTACCCCTAGATCACAGATGGATGACTGTGGGTCCATTTCTCATGAAATGACAATGAAATTGCACACATTTTTCATAATTTTATATGAATGAACTAATGATGATTAAAATTTAATTTATTTTATGAGAAAAATTATTTTCACAAAACTTTCCAAAAATAGCAAGTTTCATGAATGTAGACAAAAAGTGTGATTTTTAAATAATTTATATAGGAATGCATTATAATGAATTTAAAATGCTTGAAACCATGATATCACACTAAATGAGGCTCTTCCAAGTCAGTAAGTCTTTAAAATGGGTCAAAATGTATATGAAAATATGCATTTTTAAAGACTCATCACTCCTGTATTTCTCCAACATGCCTCAGTCCTATGAGGTTTCCCACAAGTGCCACACTTCACTGGTGATTTACATGACTACCTCGACTACCCTTCATTTTCTTCTATGTTTGCCCCTTGGTACTAAAAGATGTGATTCTTTTGGGGTGAATGGCTCTCTTTTCATAGGCAAAAACCTCCATGGAATAAGCTCTATCTACTAAGTTGTCAAAAGTAATTGGCCTCTGAAAAGAGGTCACATAATCCTTATACATAGGATTTAGGCTAATGATGAATCTGTTGACTTTCTTCTCCTCTGTATTGATCAAATCCTCCACATAATGAAATAACTGAATAATGGCATGCATAAACGATGCCACAGACATTTACTGTTGCTATAGAGCCATGAACTGAACTTCTTTCTCCCTTTGAACATGAGTAGGAATAAACTTTCTTCTAAATTGTTTCTTGAGAGTTTCCCAAATAGTAGCTCCAAGCATATCCTTGTAGGAATCCCTCACACTTTTCCACCAAGTCTTTGCTACACAATGGAACATGGAAGCAGTGAGCATGGTTTTCTGCCTATTAGTGCAAACCACCATGTCAAACATGTCATCAATATGCTCTAGCCATTCATTCGCTTGCAAAGCATCGTCTTTGCCATGCAATTCCATGACCCCATGCTTTCTAAACTTTTTGTATAATGCATTTGGATTATTTTCCTTCGGTTGAAATACTACTTGCTGCTCTATAAGAGGCTGAGCTTGGGGTTGCCCTGTCTTTCAATGATAGCATTAACTTGTGCTTGTAAAGTATGCATAGCTTGTCTTTGTGCTTGCACAAGCTGAGACTGCGCTTGTATAGCTTGGATGACTATCATAAAACGGTCTTCCATATTCTAAGGTGGCAGTGGAGGAGCAGATTCAATAATTTCTATAAATGGGTTCATGTTAATGTTGTTGGAAGCAGGTGGGTCTCGTGGATAGATTTTCAAAACTTTTGACCCACTTGACACAGGGATCAACTATCCATAAGACCAAAAATCCAATGCAGGATGCATTACCCGCAATCTCGTGACCATGTACAGTAAATATTCTATCTAAAAGATAGAATCAAATAGCACTAAATATCCACGATAAACTACGACATGAAAGAAGTAGATCATACCTTTGGAGATCCGCAGTGCTCTAATGGAGAAGTTGCGCCTCTACTTGATGATGAGAATCTTCAACACCTCTTAGCCTTCCACGCTATGACCCGAATTGGATTTCTTTTCTCAAGAAGATTGGTGGAATCTTCAGGAGAAATCTCAACTCGAAACTTCAAGGAACTAGAAGAGAGAAGGAGAGAGAAACTCGTGCAACTCTTGCACGAATAGGGTTTTGGGCGTGAGAGAGACTCTTATTGGACGTCCAAGAGATTTTATAGACTTTCAAATGTCTCCCTTGTCTAATTGAAATAGAAGTCTTACTTCCAAAGCAATTAGCAACTTTCTCCTTTCCAAACTCTTCTTTCTAAAGTTCAAGTCGGATTAGTATTTTCCAATATCTTGGGCTAGCGTGGGGACCACTAGGGATTCCTTAGAAAGCTGGCTCCAACTGGAACACCGCGACCCACATCTCATGTACAATCTGGGCCCACAGTTAATTGCAAATAACACCACCATATAAATGCAATTGCACTCCAGTCTTAGGAATAAATTACAATGAAGACCCTAAACTTCCCAATTACCACAAGTAGGCCCCTCTATCAATATCCGTGGACCAATTGGAATGAATCTGTCTCTTCCAATCTAAGTTCCACATCTTATTATCCTTGAGCCCCAATTAATCACAGTAATCATCAGTACCATCCAATTAACTCTTAATTGAGATGGGTGCGCATTTACTAATGACAAATCCATTAATTGGCACAAGGGGATAATAGAGATAGATTCCATCTTGATCATTCAATGTTCCCACAGTTCTACTACCACATACCCAAGACACCGAGGTGTTAACCTATAGTCGGCCTCACTCATTGGTGACTCAAAGCAAATGAATAGATAGAAACTTGAGTTCATCAATGTCTCAGGATTGAGAGCCTATTGCTAGGGAATTATGAGAGCATACCTTATTATTGAGACGGAATTCCATAAGGTGCATCTCATGGTCCTTCAATACATCCAATGTACCAGCACTGTGATCCAGAATCTTACATTCTGATGATCGAGACAAATCACACTATCTCATAGTGATCAAAGTGTTACAACCTTATCAAATGAGATGCCCAGTCTCATTACTGGTTGTGAAGCTATTTAAGTATAAGATTTGTGACATATATCTCCCGCGTATAGATCTCATCCATACACACATATCACATCTAATATACTAATGGGACCCGGTTCAACTCATGAACCATTATGTCATATGTATTGGTCATGTGCATGAAGTAGTAAAATAATATTCATCTCATGAAAGTAAAGCATGATTTTATTGATAAATAAAGAAATTAATCAATTTATTACATCAATTGATGGATTAAGTCTACAAAATCTAACAAATGTCATTGGTGTTATTTGCACCCAATCCTGAAGCCATTTCCTGCAAAACAAAATAAATCCTAAATTAGAAATACCCATCTAGTCCCCCATAACATATCAAATAATTAGACTATAGAGTCAAATATTTGATCTTTGCATTAACACTATCATATCCTTGCCATGTTCCTAAACTCTTAAGCCCTCTAAATGACTATTTTATGCTTTAATACCATACTAATACTTATGTCACAACTCGAGCCCAATAATACAGGTATGAGGGTTAATCCCTAAACATGACACACGTACTCCTATGTAATCCACACCTGGGCCGGAGACTAAAAGGAATTACACAAGGGATATTCACATTACTTACATGTGTGAGGTTCTTTTAAGGACATCTATTGAGCAATAATCACGTGGAAGCCTATCAATATCACCATGATTTTTCTCCAATAATTAAATAATTCTAAATATATCAAATGATGAGACAGTACTCAATACTAATTATGAATAAAAGGAGAAGCATAGCCACATGATAAGTATGATGCGTACCTATAAGAGTTTGTACATGTCTTTACAAAAAAAAAAAGATAAAGTCTAATGGACAATGACCAAAAGATCACATGTCCTAAAAAAAAAGGGGATCATGAACTATGCATGACAAATTAAAACTAATGTAAGTTATGAAACCCTAATGCATCCAAAACCCAAAATAGAAAGGCCCTATGAAGATCGCATCACACTACATAGGTGGATCAATTAGATTGCTACTGTTGTCCACTCGTCTAGGCTAGAAGGGACCTCGTCAGCCTCCTCTCGAGACTCCTTGATCTTTGTAAGATCAGGACTAGAATCTAAGCTCGTAACACCATTAGACAACGTGTGTATAAGACTATTCAGCAAAATATAAGCATAATTAAATTAATACATTTGTCTCTAAAAGAATTATTAACAGTTGATCAATAAATGTCAATCTAGTATACTAAGCATATTGTGTGTTGAATAAAGCATGATATAATAATCAAATAAGAGAAATATATTATTATTTGACCACTACATTTGCTATATCCTCCTTATAGGAATCTTTGCATTGAAAACACCAACGTCCTAACCAAAAGTACGATGGGTCTCTACATACATAGAGTTTGAAAGGTCCAAAGGCATACTGCAGCAGCACCATACAATCTACTACACCAAAGTCAACCCCATCGAGTATCATAAGGTTGAACTTGAGTACAGCTAGGCCATTTCTATTCATGTGATTGGATTTAAGTAAATCGTGCAATTCATTTTGATTCATTATACATTCAATTCGTGCAATTCGTTTTGATTCATTATACATTGGATTCATTCTTGCTCAATTCAACATTAGCAATAAGAAAATCATATATCAATGGAAGTTCAAAACAAGAATAAATTCATAACATAATCATTTCCAAACCAGTTTGATAAAAGAGAACAATGAAAATAATTCAATATTCTATGCAAATTCAAATTAGTAGAATCAAGGTACTTTACAAGCCAACCCTAATCTAGTCATTCATTATTTCTAACTATGCATAATGATGTAGTTTTAAGTTATCTAATTATAGTTGTCTCTATTCGATATTATATTGTGTGATAAAGAGTGCATCAAAGTCCCTTAAATCAACACCTATAGGAAGGTGCTTAACAAATGGACAATGTTACATGAATAAGTCTCAACCCTCAAGACACTTCATGTTAAGTAATTTTCCATTGGGCCAAAGATTTGGATAAAGATTCCAAGAAACTAAGGTCCTACAAGGTCCTGTGACAGTCCTTAATTAGCCATACTTTTCAAGGGTTATACGACTTAGCTGTGGAATACACGGTAGCTTAGCCATGGTTCTGCACACTATTTCCCCATAACCATGGCTTAGCCATCAAAGAACTTACTGCTTAGCCGTGCTTGGCCTATGGTTAAGCCACGGCTTGACTATAGCTTAGCCATAGTACAGTTCACAGCTTAGCCATGAGCTCAGCCGTAAAAGGAATTATAAATTTTGAGTCTCGGGTTTCCTAGCCATAATGCAATATGTTCTATGGATTTCCAGCCGAAGTACAACTCTACGACGTAGCCATAAGCTTCAAAAATTTTGAGCTAAATCAGTTACAGTAGGTTTCCTTCAACCCATAATGTTGTTATCATGAATGCATGTCTACCATTTATTTTTAGAAAGTAATTCTTACTTCAATGAATCATTTAACATTTCTAAATCCACTTCATAATCATTAAGCAATATAATCACGCATTTTAAATAATTAAGAAGGGGCTGAAATTGAGATTTAGATTTCAAAGATTTGCAAGAATAAAAAGTTACCAACATGCATCCAACAATAATTACCTTATACTTGCCTTAGATTTGTGTGCAAATCACTGCTCCTTCTCTTGGCTCAATTTGAGAAGAAACACTAAATTCTTGACCCTAAGATGACATGCTTGTAAGGGATGATGAGGAGGATGAGTGCATGCATAAACTAGGATTCTACTTGACTCCATTAACTTCGTAAATCTATAAATAGGTAAGAGATCTTACCGTTGGAACTAATCTGGAAGAAGAGATGCTCAACTGTTACACTATAGTGGTGTGGGGACAAGTAGAAGACAATGGGGGTGATGATGATATCCTTCAAATTAACATGCAACCTCCCTACACCTTGATCTCAAGGGGGAATGGTGATGGAAGGAAGAAAATGGGGAAGTTCAGCAACTTGGAGAAGAGAAGAGATTGAATGGATTAGGTTAGTTCCTTTATACAACAAAATTTCCAGAGTTTATAAGAAAGTCCTAATTCTCTAATACATTTTTCAATTTAAGTCAAATGAAGGTCCAATTGATTCAAATGACATCAAATGCATTCAAGTATAAAAGTTGACGAGCTCAACGAAACAGATGTAACGATATCAATCTGATGCATGTATGACGTAAAACTATGAAATCTAAAACTACGAAAAAGGTCCTTCATCTACCTAGTTAAGGTCAAACCTGACCCAAACTACCTACCCATAACGCAAACTCGACCAACTAGACTCAATGAGACAAAAATAAACTAAATCTAACCTTATTAAAGATTAAACATCATTATTCAGAATAATTTGATATTAATTAGTTAATATCTTAATTAATTAATCTCTAATCATGCTTAATTGGGTTTGGTGTGTTGCACACTACTCCTCTCATTCACAATCCATATCATGCAAATAAGTGGAGTCAACATCATGATGCTCTCTCAAGCCCATGGTCACTGATGCTTCACTCTCTTTCCCATAGACACAGACTATTTAAGTAGTGGGGTCCACGCCTTGGCCAAATTAATGGAGTTATTGCCTAATTAATCCACAGTCATTGTGATTTTGAGAATTTGGGACCCATTCCTGATGGCCCACTTTTTCAAATGTGAACATTCAAATTCTCACAACACATGGTGGACCCACTTTAGGATTTCACTAAAAAAAATGGGTTTCCCACAACGAAGTGAACCCACTTTGAGTATTTCTTTTTTCTTTTAAAAATGGTTTTCTTTCAAAACCAATCCAAGTTCAAATTTATGTTGGGTCAAACCTAATTTTGAGAAAACTTTGTCATCTCAAATTACTTTTGGATCAAAATCCACTAAAGCCAACTATTCAAAATTCCATCTCATTTTGACCCATGTCAAGCCAAGTCAAAAACCTAAACATTGATTTTTTTGAAAATAAACCAAAAATTCATGAAACGCCAAAACCAAAATTCATTTCAAATCCAAACCTTGTTTTGCTTGAAACCTCAGGGATTCATTGAGCGAGTGTTCCCCACAGTTCTCGCAAAGATGCTACTTTAGATATCTGTGATAAATAAGTCATGAGAAAAATCAAATTTACTTTCAAAATCTAAAATCAAATTCATAAACTTCTGAATATTCCAACACCTCAGGGATTTCTTTTTGTGGGTGTTCCCCACAGTTTCCGCAAAGATGCTGCTTTAATATCTATGAAAAGTAGGGCAAAGAAAATCAAATTTCGTATGTTTTTACCAAAATCCATCATCAAATCCCTCATGATTTTTGACCAAAACTTCAAAAGAAACTTCAAGTCTAGGCTTACAACCTACCTTGACAAAACCACATTTTCATCAAGCCATTCATCATTCCCATAGATTGGTTATTTTGAGGCATAATGATTGTCATACTTTCATCATCGCACCTCGATGGGGCACTTGTTGACCTATAAAAAAAATCACAAATGATACAGTAAAGACATTACAAACAAATTCCAAGCCAAGGGTACATAAGCCTAAGATTGTGGAATGCCAGGTCAAATACTACATCCAAATGCTCAGAACTGATTTAACTCACTCAGAAGACTTCGGATGAGCTTAGAGTGCAGTAATTCAAGTTTCAGAGGTGGTGGACTTCATTTAGTCACTCAACTCACCAAACATCAAATTCAAGGTTCACGAGCTCAAAGCCTAGGGGTCATTGAACACAAACAATCTTTTGGGTTACCTAAGGGGCTGAAAATCACATAGCAACTCTAACACATACTTAGGAATGATGTTTTAAAGTTTCAAAGCATTTGGACTTTATTTCAGCTCAAACTCAAGCTTTAGTGACTGTTTGCTAGCTCCTTGGGGTCATGTGACAACTGATACTTCTACATGTCACAATCAGTTGAAACCCTTAGAGCAAGCTCAAATTATGTTAAAAAATAACTTTAAAAAATTTCAAGTCAAATGGGTATCATTTGTCCCAAAGTCCAACAAACATGTCAACTTTGGGTCAACAACCCTTAAGCCATGGGGTTGCTGACCAAGGTCCTGCTTCTAGGTGACCGAGGTTGATGAAATTCAGACATATAGCTTAGGTCAAGTTTAGAAATGATTCTGCAAATTTTCAATCCAAGGGGACTTCATAAGACCTACTTTAGCTACATGTAACCTTAGGAGTTGTAACCCCCAAGCCATGGGGCATTAACCATAATCCTACTTCTATGAGGCCAAAGCTGATCAAAATATGGATCGGAGACTCAAAATATACTCAAAGTCAACTCCTCAAAGTTTCAAATTAATTGAGCATTTTTCCAGTAGAAAACAAGCTAACTCCCTGCAATGCAAGAGGACATTGACTTAGAACATGCAACAAGTGGGCCACTACTCAAAATCCTACTTCCATAAGTTCAAACCACAGAAAATTTTTATGTACATTTAAAGATTCTCTTAGCATCAATCCCTCTAAGTTTTAAGTCAACTCGAGGTAATTTGGGCCTCAAACAGCTGATACAAGGGCTCATTGTCATGAAAAGCCAAAGGGAGGGTTGACCAACCTCAGAAGTTGAAAATAGGTCTAAATTTCTATGATACACTCAAAATGGCATTAGAAAACATCCCTCCAAATTTCGTGAAGATCGAAGATCATTAGAGCCCCAAAATGATGAAAACAGGTCACACATGCAAAAAAACCAAAATTGGGCTTGTTTTTTGGCCATAGTCACAGACTCCTGTGAAGTGGTTCCAAGCAGTTTTTAGTTGTTTTCTCTACTTTATTTCGACCTATAACATTCAATAGCCCCCTCAATTGCCTCTAAAGTTTATAAAAGGAAAGTTTTGGCACTTGGGAAGAGGTTTGAAGAGTTCTAACAGGACTTCAAGCAAAATTCCAAGATTACAAGGATTATCAAGCATCAATCTTCCAAACTCCCTCAATTCTTCTTCCTCCCACGAACTTATGGGAAGAAATGATTAATGGGGTAGAAGGCACTCATACTTATTATTTACCCATAAAAAATTACAAATGTTGTAATGAAGACATTATAATCAAATTCTAAGCCGAGGGCATATAAACCTTAGAATTGTAGAATGTCAGGTGAAGTATTGCATTTTAGATGTTTAGAATTGATATAACTCACTCAGAAGACTACAGATAAGCTCAGGGAATGGCAGTTCAAATTTTAGAGGTGGTGGATTTCATTTAGTCACTCAACTCACCGAATATCAAATTCAGGGTTCACTAGGTCAAAGTCTAGGGGTCATTGAATACACTCAAGCTTCTGAGTTACCAAAGTGGTTGAACATCAGATGGCAGATCCAAAGTATGCTTAGGAATGATGCTTCAAATTTTCAAAGCATTTGGTTTTCATTTCAACTCAAATTCAAGCTTCAGTGACTATCTTCCAATTTCTTGTGGTCACTGTGACAATAAACACTTCCACATGTTAGAATCGATTGAAACTCCTAGAGGAAGCTCAAACTATATTCAAGAGTGACTCCATAAAATTTCAGATCAAGTGGATGCCATTTGACCCAAAGTCAACAAACATGTCAACTTGGGTTAATGACCCCCAAGGCATGGGGTCACTAACCAAAGTCCTACTTCAAGCTGACTAAAGTTGATGAAATTCGAATATAAAGCTTAAGTCATGCTCAAAAGTGGTTCATAAATTTTTAAGCGAAGAGGACTTCGTCTAACTCTATTTCAACTACATGTCAGCTAAGAGTCAGCAACCCCTAAGTCATGGGGGTTACTGACTAAAACTCCTACTTCTAGGAGGCCAAAGCTGATGAAATTTGGATCAGAGACTCAAAATGTGTACAAAATCAATTTCTCAAAGATTCAAATTGTTGGAAGTAGGTGGGTCTCGTGGATAGATGTTCAAAACTTTTGACCCACTTGACACAAGGATCAACTATCCATAAGACCAAAAACCCAATCCAGGATGCATTACCCTCAATCTCGTGACCATGTACATTAAATATTCTATCTAAAACCAGAATCAAACAGCACTAAACATCCATAATAATCTACGACATGCAAGAAGTAGATCATACCTTTGGAGATTCATTGTGCTTTAATGGAGAAGTTACGACTCTACTGGTAATGAGAATCTTCAACACCTCTTAGCCTTCCACGCTATGACCCGAATTGGATTTCTTTTCTCAAGAAGATTGGTGGAATCTCCAGGAAAAATCCCAACTTAAAACTCCAAGGAATTAGAAGAGAGAAGGAGAGAGAAACTCGTGCAACTCTTGTACAAACAGGGTTTTGGGCATGAGAGAGGTCTCTTATTAGACGTCCAAGAGATTTTTATATACTTTTAAATCTCTTCCTTGCTTAATTGAAATAGAAGTCTTACTTCTAAAGCAATTAGCAACTTTATCTTTTCTTAACCCTTCTTTCTAGAGTTCAAGTCGGATTAGTATTTTCCAATAACTTGGGCTAGCATGGGGACCACTAGGGATTCCTTAGAAAGCTGGCTCCAACTGGAACACCGCGACCCCACATCTTATGTGCAATCCGGGCCCACAGTTAATTGCAAATAACACCACTATATAAATGCAATTGCACTCCAGTCTTAGGAATAAATTACAATGAAGACCCTAAACTTCCCAATTACCACAAGTAGGCCCCTCTATCAATATCCGTGGACCAATTGGAATGAATCTGTCTCTTCCAATATAAGTTCCACATCTTATTATCCTTGAGCCCCAATTAATCACAGTAATCACTAGTATCATCCAATTAACTCTTAATTGAGATGGGTGCGCACTTACTAATGACAAATCCATTAATTGGTACAAGGGGATAATAGAGATAGATTCCATCTTGATCATTCAATGTTCCCACAGTTCTACTACCACATACCCAAGACACCGAGGTGTTAACCTATAGTTGCCCTCACTCATTGGTGACTCAAAGCAAATGAATAGATAGAAACTTGAGTTCATCAATGTCTCAGGATTGAGAACCTATTGCTAGGGAATTATGAGAGCATACCTTATTATTGAGATGGAATTGCATAAGGTACATCTCATGGTCCTTCAATACATCCAATGTACTAGTACCGTGATCCAGAATCTTACATTCTGATGATTGAGACAAATCATACTATCTCATAGTGATCAAAGTGCTGCAACCTTATCAAATGAGATGCCCAGTCTCATTAATGGTTGTGAAACTATTTAAGTATAAGATTTGTGACATATGTCTCCCGCGTGTAGATCTCATCCATGCACATATATCACATCTAATATACTAATGGGACCTGGTTCAACTCATGAACCATTATGTCATATGTATTGGTCATGTGCATGAAGTAGTAAAATAACATTCATCTCATGAAAGTAAAGCATGATTTTATTGATAAATAAAGAAATTAATCAATTTATTACATCAACTGATAGATTGAGTCCACAAAATCTAACACAAATTAGTTAAACACCATTTGGGTAGAAAACAAGCTAACTGCTTACAACACAAAAGAACATTGACTTTGAATGTGCAATAAGTAGGCAACTATTTGAAATCCTACTTCCACAAATCCAAACCACATGAAGTTTGGATGGACACTTCAAGATGCTCCTGACATCAGTCTTTTAAGTTTCAAATCAATCCAACGTCATTTAGGCCTTAAACAACTGAAAAAAGGGCCCATTTTCATAAAATGTCAACAGGGGGTTGACCAACTTCAGAAGTTCAAAATAGGTTGAAAGTTCTATGACACTCAAAATAATGTTAAAAAGCATCCCTCCATGTTTTGTGAAGATCAGACATCGTTAATGCTCCAAATAGATAAAAACGGGTCACACATGCAAAAAACTTGAAATTGAGCCTATCTAGGACAATGGCCACGGTCACGGACGCTTGTGAAGTGGTTCTAGGAAGTTTTCAGTTGTTTTCTCCACTATATTTCGAACTACAACTTCCTATAACTCCCTCAATTACCTCTAAATTATATAAAAGGCAAGTTTTGGTACTCGAAAAAGGGTTCGAAAATGGTTGAAGCAAGTTTCATGTAATTAAGGCAAGGTTCAAAGTGTCCTAACAAGGATTTGAGCAAAATCTCTAATCTTCTCAAGCACTTCAAGCACTACAAGTTCATTCTTCTTCTCCTTCTCACTAACTTAAGGTAAGAAATAATTCAGAGGAGGAGAAGAGGCATGCCTATCATTCAAGGAAGATGAGTGTCAAGGCCATTGAACATACTAAGGAATGAAACCGCATTCCTTTGGTTCTCTCACTTGGAAGGGCTTTAGGCCATTTTGAAGTTGTAAACAAGCCTCTTTAGGCTTCGTTATGTTCCTTGAAACTTATAGGATCAAAATGATACAACTTTGGCTTCAGTTTGCTTGTATAAAGCACCTTTTCTGGATTTGTACAAAAATAATCTACAAACAAAAAGGTGATGATTACCCAATGTTGTACTCAATTCCACGGTCGAATTAAGCATCCTTGGTGGTCATTTAATACTCTAGAAGTCAAAAAAACATAAGCTCCAGCACTCTGAAAGCATCATAGAAGTGAAACAGAGCAAAAACAAGGACAAACAGTGGCCATTTGGGCCACTGTCTGTCAGTGACCGTGGGCCATGGTCATTCCCTCCTTGCATTCTATTTTGAGCATTTTTTGTCCCTTTTTTATGTATTTTCTTTTAATTTTTGAGTTTGGATCACACCTGAGAATAAAGGGAGAGGTTGTAATTTTTCAAAACTTGTAAACAACTTGCATCCCCGAGCGTAGAACGTTTAACCTGTGTAAAGAAAGGGAAGTTAATGATGAACAGTAATTATTCTCCCTTTCTTCTTTATACTTAAAAGTTGTAAATGTTAAACTTGAATCCATTGCATTTCACATCACTTTCGATTGCGATTAGAAGTTTGGCACCATCTGTGGGAAATATTTTGCTCTAATTTGTGATCTAACTTGGCCAAAAGACATGAAAAAGTGCCAAAATACATAAAAAGTGTTGAAAAATGTGCTAAAAAGTGCTAATGCAAGCCAGTGACTACGAGATGTTATGTAAAATGAGTTGTGACCATAGGGGATAGTGTAAAAAGTGTTGTGACTATGGGATGCTATGTAAAATGAGCTATGACCATAGGGGACATTGTAAAAAGTGTTGTGACCATAGGATATTGTGTAAAATGGGTAGTGACCATGGGCCTGCGGTCACTGACCTATTTTGACTCCAGTTGAGCTTATTTGATTCTGAAGACACCTTATTTAAGACCTTAATGTCTATGATGGGTTTGGGAGCATTAATGGAGGACTTTGCACCTTGAAGTGCATCATTTTGTCACTTAAATAGAGGACTTTGCATCTTGAAGTGCATTCTTTTGTTAATCAAATGGAGGAATTTTTGCACCTTGAAATGCATCCTTTTGCTGCTTAAATGAAGGAACCATGCACCTTGAAGTGCACGACACCCTTTTATAAAATAGAAGTGTTGATTTAGTCCAAAAGGCTTTATGTTACTGGCTGTATGATCACCAATTCGTTTATAAGACCTAAACAAATGTTTATATCAAAACAGTCATAAAAACAACGACATTGCAGTCATGCATTGCCCGAAGTCATGCACTGATGGATCTCGTATGATCACTGTGGCAGTGGTGCAGGCTTGATCCTATGGGCCCTATCCCTTTGATTGGATCCAACCCTCTCTTGCTTAGAAGTTTGACAACGATAGCCCTAAATACTATCAAAGTTCTAGTAGCAAATCTAGTCAGCATAGCATGCTTCTAAGTCTGACTACATTGTCTCGAAATGCTACAGAAATTCTGACAACTAGGATTGGTCAATATAGCATAATGAGATTGAGTTCATGCTTATTTCTGACCATTCCAGTTCATCCAATAAGGAAACCATGTTGGTTCAAAAGGCATTCATAGACCATTCCTGCTAGCTCAAGAGGCAGATAGGTCAATTATGAAATTGATACAGTCCTTTGGGCTTACTATTTTGCAAAAAATGCCATGGGTTTTTTAATCATCACCTTTGATGAAACTAAGGAGAGGCTTTTCAAAATATCCATAACTCTAAACAACCAATCTGTAGGAACACTAAAGCGGGCACAAACTGACTTTGGTACTCTTGCCTCAAGAGTCTTAGTCTTCTAAAGACTCTTTACTCCTATGGGCTCCATGACTTCTTCCGATCTAAATGAGTCATCAGAGTCATCAACGACCCCTAAGTCCATTAAGAAGACCGAGGCTATCAAACCCTAGGTTTCTAAATTTGCCCTAAATTCATTTGGGATTTTCACCAAGGTTTAGGAGGAACCTAAATGCAAGATACAGTCAGGAGGCAACAACCTTCACATCATCAAGCCTTGTCTGGGGGCAAGATAGGTCAATTCACGGATCACAAGCCAATAGCACTTGGTAAGCCATGTTCAATAACTGTCGAAGGCTCAAAATCATCATTCACTCGGCCTAAGCAACGGTTTGTTAACAAAGTACCAGAGGACCTTCGGCACTTCCAAACTAGCAAGGAAGCCTAGAAGGATGCATCCATTTCAGGATGCAATACATGGTCACCTTACCATGTACCTCGAAATCCAATAAGGCTGAGAACAAACTATTAGCCTCACTTGAAGAAATTACCTTCTACCCTTTATCTAACTCAAAAAAAGGGACGAAGGTTCAACAGGGGCTATCCACCATCTATCATTGTAACATTAACCCCGCCATCTTTACCGCAGCGTCTATCATATGCCACTGAATACCAAAGGAAAGCTGAGTCATTGGTCATCAACAATTTAACCGATCTCGTTCACTTCAAAGATTTACTTAGACAAAAAAAGGAGCAGAAGAAAAAGAACAAAAAAAATGCTGTCGACATCCTTTCGCTTCCCACTTTCGATCTAATGGATTGGGTATGAGTTACTGGCATTTCTAGGCCACTGGTTGCCAGATTTAAAGATCAAAGCTTTGCAGCCAAGCTAGCTAACCAAATTAAGAAAAAAGCTTTTACTCGTTACAAGGATTGAACCTAGAAGCTGTCACAGGGCAATATCACTAAAAAATGGGTGATTAAAGAAGATGATTCAGACTTGACCTCACCATACACGGTCGGGCCAAGTTCAGCTCAGAGAGTTACTTAGAGTATGGCTCAGACTTAGTCACAAGAGTTTGATTCAAACTCTCATTCAAGTAGGACCTCTGAAGGTCATGTTGAAACAGACCCTGACGAGGATCCTATCACTATCTTGGACACAAAATATAGTTAGTCCACATCTTAGGAATTAACATCATCCAATCCCAGTCAATACACCATGTTTATGGCTGAAGAAAGTGGAACTAGCAAGGATGGAAATGATAATGCTAGTGGAAGCAAAGATGCTAACGAGGAAGATGCCGGTGAGAATCAAGATGACAATGTTAGTGATGTTGTCAAGCAACAAGGACCTAAGAGCGACCACTTGGCTGCCCAGTTGAAAATCTTAATAGATAAGCTAGGTGGTCTACTTGAAGCTCAAGTAAATCCTTTGTTTGTTGACAAAAGAGAACAGGCGATGATCAGGAGGAATGCAACTAAAATTGACCTGCTCATAGCTCAAATGAAATCCCTGACAGACAAGGTGATAACTACAGGTTCCTCTGGTGACCATTCTTCAATTCTAAGTTTTCATACAGATCCTAAAAAACATGTAACCTTCAAAGAAGTTAAAGAGCTATAGACAAAATCAAAGGTGGAGAGTAGGATGAAAAATAAAGGTCTCACACCAAAGTTCCCTCCAAACTTTGATCTTGTTCCATTTCCGCCAGATTGTAAACTTCCAACTTTCCAGCCATACCTTGGGAACGGGTCAACTTATCAACATATCTACATTTCAAATCATATTTGGGAAGTTTACCAGAATTGGATGCACTAAAGATAAGGCTATTCATAGGCATATTGAACAGAGCTACTTTTGATTGGCAAAAACAATTACTGAAACTCACTTTCATGGCATGGTCTATCATGGAAGAAAAGTTTTTACTCCACTTTCAAGAGGAAAAGAGTCACTTTCTCAATGCTTAGCTGTCACGCTCCGATCCCGGGAATTAGGGATTAGAATGGGCCCTTAGGGTGTGAATACGTATTCTGTAGTAATTCATGCCACGTGAAGATATGCACAAATCACTGCAAAAGAGATTTTACAGGAACGTGTGAGGAAAGTCTAACAACACGTAGGTTTAATTCTAAGCATAAAATGGAAACCTGTGAAATACATATGTAATGATCATAAGCAATGCATAGAAGAAACATTATCCAATCATAAATAATCTTTAAGTTTTTTACTTAACATTCTCGAACACATAAACCTCATATGATCCATAACTCACTTAACCATGTTCATTATATAGAACCAGTCCCAACAAGGCTAAACCTATCAACCCAGTGAACAACTCATTTTCGACGCTCTTTGTAAAAGACTAGTAGAAAATGTCGTCTTCTTTCCATTTATTTATACCCTGAGGTACCATTAGGGCACCCCCCGGGGATGCATCGACATTCGGGTTCGGGTTCGATTCTGTACCTATAACACTAAGGGTAGCACTGTTAACATGATGATTAAGCAAATATAGAGATACATAAGGCCAGTATGCTGTATCAAATGAATTAAGAAATATATAGATTAAAAGAATGCAATAAACGTAAACTAGGCATGTTGTGCATGAGTAGACATAAGTAATAAATCATAAATAGGATATCATATATACTAGTTGGTATCCACGAGGCTATACTCTCCCAAAAGAGAGCATATCATCTAGAGAGAGCATGCATATGGGACGCTAGGGGATTAGACTAACTTCCCGAGGAACGCCGACAACTCCTCCGTGAATTACTACAGTAGCGACATAAAAATACCCAAACTAGTCCCATCGAACCTAATAAAGGCACAAGCTAAGTGGTACCGACTCAACGTATCAAGACCGACTCGAATTTACATTTTTCATACATTTCAATCATACTTATCATATCATACATAAGGGAGTTCAGTCTTAAGGTCACATTCATTCATAATAATCAAAATTTAACAAGTATTTGATAATCAATTAATGCATACTTAATTGAGCTACATTATATTGAGGGCATGGTTTCTTAACAGTATAAATGCATTTAAATTGGAAAGGTACCAAGAAAATTTACGAGCCAACCTTATACTAGATAATCTGTGAGCCCGAGGTCATTCAACACAATGTATTCATTAGACGTCTGGTGTCATTATGTCACCAATCTTGGTGTTATATTGTGTATGCAAAGGACACCTCTTCTTATGCCAACACCCATGACATGACATGGGAATTCAACCAAAAAATCGAAGGGGATAAGTGACAACTCTACACTCATCCTTCTTATCATTTGATCACCATTGGGCAATTTGACTATAGAAAAGGAGCCATATCTAAAGCCCTACAAAATCATTTTGAGATCTCTAATATCCGAAGTTCACAGTATTCTTACGGCTTAACTGTACATATATTATGGCTTAGCTGAGTGGCTTAGTTTTTCCCTCAAGTTCATATGCAATTACGGCTTAACCATACATTAGCCTACGGCTTAGCCGTGCTAAGGCTACAGCCGGTCTATGACTTAGCCGTAGTACAATCCATGGCTTAGCCATGGGTTAGTTGTAGAAGGAAAGTTGGATTTTAGGTTTTCGGGAAAGCTCGCCATAAAATGGCTTCGGCTTGTTCACGGGATGGTTACGGCTTAGCCGTAGTTCATTCCACAGCTTAGTCAAGGGTTAGCCATAGTATAAAAATGGGTTTTGGTACTCTCGGGATTTTGAGCCATACACACTTACGGCTTTGCCGTTAGCTTCAGAAATTTTGAAAGTGATTCTGAACCTCAAGTTCAATACAGAATTCTAAATTTAAGGCGGTTACAGTTATTGGAAGTAGGTGGGTCTCGTAGATAGATTTTCAAAACTTTTGACCCACTTGACACAGGGATCAACTATCCATAAGACCAAAAATCCAATCCAGGATGCATTACCCGCAATCTCGTGACCATGTACAGTAAATATTCTATCTAAAAGATAGAATCAAATAGCACTAAATATCCACGATAAACTACGACATAAAAGAAGTAGATCATACCTTTGGAGATCCGCAGTGCTCTAATGGAGAAGTTGCGCCTCTACTTGATGATGAGAATCTTCAACACCTCTTAGCCTTCCACGCTATGACCCGAATTGGATTTCTTTTCTCAAGAAGATTGGTGGAATCTTCAGGAGAAATCTCAACTCGAAACTTCAAGGAACTAGAAGAGAGAAGGAGAGAGAAACTCGTGCAACTCTTGCACGAATAGGGTTTTGGGCGTGAGAGAGACTCTTATTGGACGTCCAAGAGATTTTATAGACTTTCAAATGTCTCCCTTGTCCAATTGAAATAGAAGTCTTACTTCCAAAGCAATTAGCAACTTTCTCCTTTCCAAACTCTTCTTTCTAAAGTTCAAGTCGGATTAGTATTTTCCAATATCTTGGGCTAGCGTGGGGACCACTAGGGATTCCTTAGAAAGCTGGCTCCAACTGGAACACCGCGACCCCACATCTCATGTACAATCCGGGCCCACAGTTAATTGCAAATAACACCACCATATAAATGCAATTGCACTCCAGTCTTAGGAATAAATTACAATGAAGACCCTAAACTTCCCAATTACCACAAGTAGGCCCCTCTATCAATATCCGTGGACCAATTGGAATGAATCTGTCTCTTCCAATATAAGTTCCACATCTTATTATCCTTGAGCCCCAATTAATCACAGTAATCACTAGTATCATCCAATTAACTCTTAATTGAGATGGGTGCGCACTTACTAATGACAAATCCATTAATTGGTACAAGGGGATAATAGAGATAGATTCCATCTTGATCATTCAATGTTCCCACAGTTCTACTACCACATACCCAAGACACCGAGGTGTTAACCTATAGTTGCCCTCACTCATTGGTGACTCAAAGCAAATGAATAGATAAAAACTTGAGTTCATCAATGTCTCAGGATTGAGAACCTATTGCTAGGGAATTATGAGAGCATACCTTATTATTGAGATGGAATTGCATAAGGTACATCTCATGGTCCTTCAATACATCCAATGTACTAGTACCGTGATCCAGAATCTTACATTCTGATGATCGAGACAAATCACACTATCTCATAGTGATCAAAGTGTTACAACCTTATCAAATGAGATGCCCAATCTCATTACTGGTTGTGAAGCTATTTAAGTATAAGATTTGTGACATATATCTCCCGCGTGTGGATCTCATCCATGCACATATATCACATCTAATATACTAATGGGACCCAGTTCAACTCATGAACCATTATGTCATATGTATTGGTCATGTGCATGAAGTAGTAAAATAATATTCATCTCATGAAAGTAAAGTATGATTTTATTGATAAATAAAAAAATTAATCAATTTATTACATCAACTGATGGATTGAGTCCACAAAATCTAACAACAGTGAGCCTCCTATGGCTTCAATATATCATTATGGTTTTGCAATGCTCACATAACACCCACCTTACATAGTCATACTCTAATTCATTCAATTCAACACAAATATGCTTAAATCAAAGAGGAATAAGCTATAACTTGAAATTAGAGTATTAAGTCCAAGGATCAACAATTTAAACATACATCACATCATATGTACTCTAATACTTGCCTTTTACAAAGTGCTTGACCCTACCAACTTCTCCTTGATGTGTAGTTAGGGAAAGCCTCCATAAAAAGATGGGTTCTCTATATAAAAAAACATGCAAATGGTGAATCTAATGTAGAATGCATGTATGTGGTATAATTGAGTCTTTTTTACTCTATCAAGCCCAAAAAAGTGAAATGAAGGTATAGTTTTCACCTTAAGGAGCTGTAGCTTGGAGAGTAGAGTGTTTCCAAAGAGAAAGATGCACAAGGGAAGAAGAAGAAGATGGATGGAGGCTTTTACTTTTAGATGCAAGACTTCCAAACTTTGTTTATAACTCCAAATTGAGGTGGAGATGAAGAAGGGAGAAGAGTAGAAGGACTTCTAGCAGACTTGTAAGAGTAAGAGGGGAAAGAGAGATGTTGGCTCCCCTTTTTAACTTTATTTTTCCTAAATTTTACTTGCAAGCCCAACATTTCCGAGAAAATTACAGTTTAAGTCAAATGGACCTCAATTGGGCCAAGATGGGTCCAAATCAAGTCGAGCCCAACATAAAAGATGATCTCCACGAAGAATTACACAAGATGCAACAATGAGGTGTCAATATGATACAAGAACAAATTACAAAGGGCCCTTAACTACTTAGGTATGGTTCGAACCCAACCTAATTACCTATCCATGACCCAAACCTAAAGGGTTTGAGTTAAATTAGCCTAAGCATATTTTAATTAATATAAAACAAGGTTAATTAATATAAATCGGGGTTAGTTGAGATCAGGACCTTACATTAGTAGTACAAGGCAAGGAGATAATGAAATTACACAATCATTTATCAACAGCTGGAGAGCGTTATCCCACAGATGCTTGGAACAACCATCTCAAAGTGTAACCATTGAAATGTGCAAGACCAATTTCAGACTAGAGAACAAGGCTATCATACTTAGTCACAAAACTAAGTCTCTAGCCCAATTGGTTAAGGTGCCACTGATACAGAACTAACCCTCAAAGAGATCAGTTAAAAGAAGGCAAGTTCTCAGAAAATGGAGCCATCTTCTTCTTCTGCTCCAAAACCAAAGAGGTCTTCAATGTGCAAACCTCCTTAGAAGTCTCAATATACAAAGACTGATCAAACTAAGAAAGAGGAATATGAGAAAAAGGAAGAAAACTAAATATCTCTTTGATGGGCATATTGAAGTGAACTGTCGGTCATTGATGGATAATAACAAAATTGAACTTCACTATTGAAGAAACCTAAACAAGCAGGTCACATCAATTACCCGAACTATCATGTATACCACTAGATGGTGTCACATCCACTCAAAGATTGCTTCATTCTAAAAGAAAAGGTTAATGAGATGTAAAAAAATCTAGTAATAACTTTTAATCGGAAGTATGATTCTGCTCTTGTTAACATGATCTCCTTTGGACAATTTGCACCTATAGTGGTATCTTCTCCACCAAACCCAATGACAGTTAAATTCCATGTTGTTAATGCAGTACATGATGAACAAGGTTTGATACCGATCAAAACCTCTTCAATAGAAGAAATGTGGGTTCACCCAAACTTAGTGAATGATGAAGGCCGGGAGAAGGTTAAAACCAAACCCACACCTGAAAAAAGGAGGAAAGTTAAATGGCAACTTAAGAACCTTTAAAGAGCTGCTCAAAACCACTTAATCAAACAAAAGAAAAAAAACAAAACAAAACAAGTTAGAAAGAAGAAAGAAAAGGTGGTCAAAGCTTTTGTTCCAAAAGAACCTTCCAAGCCAATCAAAGGTCATTTTGCTTTGGCTTACTTCATCATTTCAATTCCAAAGGATGAGGAAAAACCACCGATATCCAGTTGTAGCAGGATATCATGGGATGGTACACCTCCTAATTCAGATGATGAGGAAGATTGGTCAGACTACTTTGACTTCGAAGATGACCAGTGGATTGATGACTACTTCACTGATGAATACCCTTCTGATGAGGATGAGAGTTTTAAACAAACTTTCAATCTTGAAATGGGTACTCTCAACATAAGCACAATCCCAACACATTACGATCTACATAGACCGAGTGCAAGTAGTTAGTCGAATGATCTTCCTCCTTTTTCACTACCTCCAGAAGTACATCCGGATCCTTTATCATTGGTTGAATCAATGAAACACAACAGACCTCTATGCCAAATAGCTCTCCTGAATTAGTCGTCAAGCCAACTTCTTTGAAGCCAAACTCTGAACTAAGTACTGAACTTGTTGTTCCCAAAACAAATGGTGAGCTTAAGTCGCAAGAAAAACACAATGAACTCAGGTTGGTAGTCCAACTATACCTCACGAAGTCCTCCAACTTCAGGATAACCTCTTTGATTTAGAAGAAGAGATGCCATTGGCTTCTGCTTTGGTAGTCATTAGTGCATTTACTGATGAAGTTCCAACACCTCGAGCCACTTGTGACTACGAAAATCAAAAGGTAAGCATGGAAGAAGTCAGTTAGCTCTTTGCTGAACCTAAGGAAGTCAATGCCATAAAAAAAGATGCTTATCTAGAGGTTAACCGAAATAACATAGTCAACGATGACACTCTTTCTAGTTGTAACTATATAGTTAACTATGATAGACCTTCTTCTTCTTCTTATGTAAACCCTTGAAGGAATAATTCAAATGTAAATGTAACTTCTTCGGATGCAAATGCTAATGAAAAGCCACTAGAGCCATTCACGTATGATGTTGTTGAACACCTCAAGCACAAACCTGCACGACTTCATGTTTTCAATCTTTTGTAGATGTCTGATGAGACTCATAAAAACTTCATACGAGCTCTACTGGGTTTGAATACAAACAATCCAACTCATGTGGAGCAAGTTCATCTGATAGAGAAAAACTATCTAAAAGTAAAATACAAGAAACCTTAGAAGCAATGTATGGAATGTCTTTCCATTCACAATGCTTCCAAGGCCACCATTTCCTTCGCCAAAGATGATCTCCTTTTAGGTGACATAAAGCACGCAAGGCTGCTCTATTTGATGGCCTATATGAAGGACATACCTATTCAAAGAGTTCAGGTTGACCTAGGATCGCCTCTAAACCTCATCACAATCACAACTCTTCAGGAACTCAGCATCCCAGTGAGTAAACTATCCGCCACAAAAACTTCAATCCAAGGCTATGATGGAGAAGGCCAAGATCCGATTGGCAAAATTCGAATTCAGCTCCAACTCGGTGATCTAACTTCAGAAGCCACTTTGCAAGTGCTAAAGATGCGTGCTTGCTACAACATCCTCTTGGGAAGGCTACGGCTTCATAATTACTCCATAGTACCTTCCACTCTCTATCAATGCCTTAAATACATTGATGACAATGGTAAGGTGCATCGAGTCTTTATAGATGAAAAGCCATTCAAAGGTAAATAGATCTACTTCACCGATGCAGCCATGTATCAGGAAAGACCTGTAAAGACTAAACCCGGTACAATTAGCTCTCTCATGGATGATAATCCTACAGAATCCTTCACCATCTCAGCAGAAAAGAAAACCTGTCCAGGGTTCGACAAAAGATCTGGTCAAGAAGTTGGAGTCATAAAGAAACCAGTAGTCAAGTTTGTGGATATCGAATCTCCATTGATGATCAAGGTTAAATCTGAAATCAAACAGTCAGATCAACCTCTGGTCATATCCACAAAACCATCAAGGACAAAACAAACAGGCAATGTTATTTATATAAGCACGACATGTTATCTGGCTATGTATATAACACCTGCTCAGAGCCAATAATGTCACTAAGGAATGTGGAACCACCTTTTACAAGACAAGAGATTCAGTATCCACAAACTTGACTACTGGTTTCTTTATGACTCCAACTTCTTAACCATTGATGATCAGGGTTAAATCTGAAATCAAACAGTCAGATCAACCTCTGGTCATATCCACAAAACCATCAAGGACAAAACAAACAGGCAATGTTATTTATATAAGCACGACATGTTATCTAGCTATGTATATAACACCTGCTCAGAGCCAATAATGTCACTAAGGAATGGGGAACCACCTATTACAAGACAACAAAGGCTCTCATATTCAACAAATGTGATTTCCTTGGTTGGTAACTTAGATTCTAACAAAGAAAGTAATGATGTACCGTACCTCCTCCAGTCAGGGGAATGTCACCAATGTAGCCTGATTTTCCTGTCACTTTCAGTCAACTTGTGCTAACATCACAACACAAGGGTCAGTCATCTTATAGAATATTAATAGATGGCTTCATTTGGCCGAAAGATGCAAGAATCCTCCACACTACTCAACATGGATCCATCTTTGCTGGATATACTTACGTCCAGTCCTTTACAGCTTGACAATGACAATGGAGTTTCAAACCTTCAATGAGATGTCTCAAATTGTTTCATCCCTTGAAGTATCACTTTGTCGTCTGAATAGAAGGTCTAAATGGGCGCGCCTAGTGCATTTTATCTCAATGGTCAAAGATTTAGATTCTAAGGATGCTGAAAAGACGGACACCTCCGTGTACTCTATTACGGATTAGGATTTTCTACTCTTGTCATGGCCCACTCTGTCCTAAATTTATTATTTTAGAGGTTCTTGCTTCTTTGTGCCGCTATCCAAGCAACATAATCACTCTATAAATTTTCATCAAGCTAAAGATGCTTCTACTTCATATCCTATCAACAATATCACCAATGATTGGAGAATAAAGCTTGACATCTATAACTCTGTGGTCTACAACATGATGAAGAACATGGGGTATAATTTCAAGAAGCCCACAGGCCTCGAGATGAGTGTAAATGAAGTTCAGGTCCCTTTTGATGTGTTCACTCCAGATATGAAAGAAGATCTCCAAAAAGGACGTAGAAATGAATAGCCACAACATTGTATAGGATACCTTCCTTTCAGCAATGCTCCTAATCTAAATCACGATTTTAGAGTAAGATTTGTGCCTTCGCCAAAGGGTATAACTCTGATGACTCTTAAGAGACTACTATCTTTCAAGATCCTGCTAGTAAGGCTACTTTTCAGCATCCTGACGGGGGGAGTGATGATGATGACACAACATCACAAATCAATAAGTATTGGTCACCTGAACTAAATGAAGACATAAATCCATCTCAACACACTTGTTGGGAATGTTTAGCCTTAGATGTAAAAGCTAAAGAGCCTAAAAACTCAAATCCATGGAAAAGGAGCAGGCCTTGGCTTCCACCCCCAAATGAAACCCCAGAAGGTTTTGCAAAGTTGGACGCTTCTTAAAATACTATGGAAGAACCTCCTCCCAAACCTCCGGCTGAGGACAAGTATAAGAAATAAACTTGAGAACCCCACAGAATCCTTGTCCTCCCTTTGTGAGCCCTCAAATCAAAGGAAAAGAATTTGATGTGCTTGTGAGTTTCTTACAAGAGTTCATGGATTGCTTTGCATGGACCGATGCAGAAATGCCGAATCTAGATCCAGAAGTTTCCGTGCACAAATTAAATATATCAGATAATGCTAAACCCTTAAAGTAAGATCAAAGAAGGACAAAACCAGAAATCAAGAATAAAATAGAAAAAGAAGTCCAAAACTCAGAGATGTTTGCTTCATCCATGAAGAGCAACACCCCGACTAGTTGGCTAACATAGTGCCAGTAACCAAGAAGAGCAGGTATATTAGAGTCTGCATTGATTTCAGATATCTAAATAAAATTGTCCTAAAGATGATTTCCCATTACCCATACTAAAAATCATGATTGACAATACTTTCATATTTGAAAGGATGTCATTCATGGATAGGTTTCTGGGATACAATCAAATTAAGATGTACAAGGTGGACGAGAAGCACACATCCTTCAGAACTCCTTTCAACGTATATTACTACACTATCATGCCCTTTGGCCTCAAGAATGCTGGAGCGACATACCAACGGGTGATGATGAAAAATTTTTGAGTCTATTGAATGCTATATTGATGGCTTTGCTCAAGAACAAATAAAAGTCAGACCATTTAGCTAATCTTCAAATAGTCTTTAAGGGGTTGTGAAAATTTAACTTTCGAATGAACCCTTTGAAGTGTTTCTTTGGAGTCTCTTTTGGGAAATTCCTAGGATTCGTGATTCAAGAAAATGGCATCAGATTGGATCCAGTCAAAGTCAAGGCTATATCGAAAATGCCTTCTCCAAGAACTCTCAAAGAACTTAAGGGATTACAAGGCAGACTTGCCTACATCCATAGGTTTATCTCAAATTTATCTAGGAAGTATAGAGCATTCTCCAGACTCATGAAGAAAGGAGTAGACTTTGTGTGGGACAAAATTTATGAAGATTCCTTTTAAGATATCAAATGGTATCTTACAAACCCACTAGTTCTTTCAACTCCAATTCTAGCCAAACTTTTCATCCTCTTCACTCAAGCCCTTGATCATTCCCTAGGGGCATTATTAGCTCAAAAGAATGACGAGGTTAAAGAAGTGGCTCTTTATTATTTGTCATTGGTGCTGAACATTAACTATCATCCAGTAGAGAAAGAATGTCTTGCACTAATGTTCGCAATACAGAAACTACATCACTATATTCTTTCCAATGTAATGTACTTGGTTTCTAACATCAACCCATTAAAGACACTTATGAAAAAAGCTAAAACATTAAGTGATTGTCTAGCCAAATGGTCTATTCTCCTCTCTTAGTATGACATTAGATGCACCCCTACAAAAGCAATAAAAGGACAAGCACTTACTGATTTTCTAGCAAAACACCCACTTTTGGAAGATTCTAAATTCAGATACAATCTCCCTGATGAGCCAGTCTTCTCTATCAAACAAATATGGAAACCCACCATTAATCTAGACTTATATTAGATAACACATTTCGAAGGAGCTTTTAAAACAAAATGAGCTAAGAGATCCCATATCGGGGTTGGAAGCATTTTATACAGCCCAGAGAGATTATATGTCCCTCACTCTTTCTCATTAATCAAGCCATGTTCAAACAATGTGGCATAATATATAGCATTGATTATGAGTCTTGAACTAGCCCTGGAATCAGGCAGCAATATGCTTGGAGTCTATGGAGATTCGTAGCTTGTAATTAAATAAATGAATCTTGAATACGAAGTGAAAAAACTAGATTTGCTTCCTTTCTTCAATAAAGCTTGTGAACTCAAGGAAGGTTTATGCTAATTGAGTTTCACCACATTCCAAGCAATAAAAATGTCAAAGCAGATGCACTAGAAGGATTAGCAGCCTCAATGTCAATCCTTAAAAATGAAAAAATACGCTGGAAGTAGTTAAAAAAAGACTTTTACCTCCACTCGATACTCATATGGCAGTAGTAGATTGCTTCGATGTGTTCAAGAATTGGATTTCATCCTTCCAAACTTAATCTGTTCATTAATTACATTCTCCATGGAGTCTTGCCAGAGAATGCTAAGGACAGAATTAGTACTCAAAGGCGAGCTCTAAAATTTCAATTTGATTTGCCATCGAAGACTCTTTAGTGCAAGTCATTTGATGGAGTTCTTCTCCATTGTTTGTCACCCAAAAATGCAAATCAAGGACTCAAAGAAGTTCATTCTAGCTTATGCGGTGCTTACCAAGCTGGACTAAAGCTTCATGAACAAATTTGAAGGTTAGGCTATTACTGGCCCACCATGGTGTTGACGCCTTCAGTTTTGCAAAAAGATGTAAAGAATGCCAAATCCATGGCGATTAATTCATCAATAGCCTAAATATCTACATCGTACGTCAACCTCTTGGCCATTTGAGCCTTGGGAAATGGACATTATTGGAAAAATCAATCCACCATCAGAATGTGGTCATAATTTATCTTGGCCAAAACAAATTACTTCTCCAAATGGGCAGAAGCGGTGCCTCTTACAGAAGTCAAAACAAATATAGTCTTTAGCTTCTTGAAGATTGATATCTTTTATCATTTTGGGGTACCTAAACATTTACATCATGACAATGTCCTCATTTAACAGCAACAAATTCTCCAGATTCTATGACAAGTATGGAATCTAATGCTGTCCTTCCATGGCATACAACCTTGCAGCTAATGGACTTGTTGAAATTTTCAACAAAATCATTTGCAAAATTCTAAAGAAAATGGTCTCTGACTACAAAAAGAGTTGGAGTACCAATCTCCTGAAGCATTATGGGCCTACAGAACTATAGTCCATGGTCCAACCAAGTCAACACCCAATTCTTTGGTTTATGGTTGTGAAGCTATGATACCTTTGAAAATTCAACTTCTTTCTCTTTGTGTAGCTGTGATCAACAATTACACAAAAGAAAAGAATGCAAAACTTAGACTCCAAGAGGTAGAAAACCTTGATGAAAAGAAGATTGCTGCTCGACAAAGCATCGAAATATATCAAGCTGGCATGGCTCGATTTTCCACAAAAAGGTCAAATATAGAGCTTACAAGAAAAGAGACTTAGTCTTTCTTGTGAAGAGGCCCATGTTCTCCACACACTTGTCAAAAGGCAAGTTTGAATCCAAATGGGAAGGACCTATCATTGTCGATAAGATCTACTCCAACGGCCCCTATGAACTCTTCACACTTGAAGGAGACAGATGCGTTATGCCTATCAATAGAGAACTCCTAAAGAAATACCATACTTGAATGTCATTAACATATCTAAACCATGTTTAGTGCACATCCTTACTTCTAAAACATCTAGTTTCAAGCCCCATAACCTATGACTCTTAAACAAAGTCCCTCAGACTTGTTGAAAACAACTACGATAAAGCCCATTGTTTGTCAACTCTAAGTGTAGAGCTACGATGTAGTAATAATCTGGTAAGACCAGGTCGATCCTTAGGGAGCTATGTGTTTTAAGGTTCCTTTTTCAACTTATCACCTACCTAAATAAAATTCTAAAACTATTCAAATTTAAAATCTAACAAATACAGTCATTCCTAAGAATTAAGCAATTACAAAAACAATTCCTAAATGAAAAATCCTGATTCTAAAACTTCCTAAAAATAAAAACTAAACTCTCTGCAAAAAAAAAACACACATTAGTAAAAACTAAACTCTCTGCAAAACAAAACACACATTAGACCTTCCAATAAAAAAAAACTTAAATTAGAAACTTACTAAACTAAATAGTGTTAGAAACAAAATAAATGAAAGTTAAAGAAATAAAAATTTAGTAAATTAGAAACTAAATTAAGCTGAGAATATAAATTAAGCTAAGAATCTACACTTTCTAAAAACCAAAAGATTTGCAAAACCAGTTCAAGTTTAAAAAATCCTAAATTAGAAAGTTAGTGAGTAAGAACAAAAATCAGAAACTAACCTAATTTAAGTTATTTCTAACACTATACGATGTGAACCAAACAATGCAACTTTCTAATTTAAAAATGCAACAAATCAAACATGAAAAGAAAAACTTTCCTAAACATGACAAACATAAAAATGAATGCAGATTTGAAACTTAACTTTCCTAAAGTAATCTATTGAATGCAATTTTAGCAATGAACATCACTAAAGCAAACTATGAAAGGACATAAAGTACAAAAATTTAAATAAAGTGCAAAAAATAAATTAAAAGTGCAAATAAGAATAATCAAAAGAGCAGGAAAATTGAAAATAAAAGTGCAGGAAGTCAAAGGCAGTAATGTTGTTCTTTTCAAATTTATTTTATTTCAACTTGGGCTCAAAAAGATTAGAAGTGTTATCCAAAGGCCTTATTCTTCATCTTGGGTCGTCAATCTAAGTAAGAATAACAAATTTCCATTCATTGTAGAAATAAATTTCAGAATTGATCTCTAATCTGTTTTTGCTCAAATCTCTTTAACTCCATCTTGCATTGCCTCTAAACATACAATGTCTATGAAGAGACAAAGTATATTGAAAAGGATACTAAGATGGGTTAATAGTTGTAATTCTAATTCTATCCCAATATTTAAATAAGAATGAAAATTAAACCAATCAGAAATAAGACTAATATTATCAACACCACAAAATTAAAGATAAGAAAAATTGAAAAAAAAAATTTTACTAGCATGAAATTGTCTTACAAAAGATTGAAAATAAAAACCAAACAATCACATATTAGGATGGATGAGAATTCCTCCTTCTAGTTGAATACTTGAAGGTTGGTGGTATGCCTTTAGGGTTAAGCCTCCTTGATAACTTAAGATGAAGAGACAAGAAAGGGAGAAATGGAGTGTAGAAATCTAAAGGTGGGAGGTGGGTAATTCTTCCATGAAGAGTATGCTAGAGGAGTGCCCTATTTATACTTTTTCAAGTCCAACTCGTTCTCAGACTTGGTTTGATAAAATTGGAAACAAATTAAGCTCCATGATAAGCTTTCCAAAATCTTTGCAATCCTGCCTAAAAATGTATAGTAAACTTCTCGAGGTCATATCTTTGTCGTTTGAACTCCGATTGGTTTAATCTTGGATCCTACGGATATCTACTTGAAAAAAGCTTTCCAACGGTAGGGAAATTGTCCAAATCTAGCACTTAGTTTGAGAGTTATGACCATTTTAATGTATGCTATCCAAAGTAAAACAATATTGACTTTCTAGTTTTGAATTCTCCTTCTTTACTTCTTCTTTTTTTCTTTGTCTTTACCACCTTGCATTGAAATCTTTGGAAAGATAAAGTAGGAATAAGAATCTTCTCTTGGAATTAAACTTGGCCCACATAAGGTGTAGAACCTTCCTCCTTTATCTCTTTGTTTTGTCAACTTGCCTTTTTTAAAAAGTACTCCTTATTTGCTCCAAACTCAAAGAAATCTTCTAGAATAGTCCTCTAGATTTTTTTTCCTTTTCTTTTTCAGCCAAAATCTGATCCAAATTATCATTTGGGTGTGGAATATCTTGGATATAATTTTTTTATTTTTTTTCAAATCTCCTCATTCTCAAATAATAACTCTTATGTGGTTTTTCTTCTCCATCTTTTATAAGATATTCTTTAAATTCTCTTAAAAATATCTTGAAAATGTGCAATAAATAAATGGACCCCATCTTAGATGTCCCGCATGTATACCTCACACATATGCATGTGTGTGTGTGACCATGAAGGCAACTTTTGCATTTTTCTTCTATCTTCTTTTCTCTCTTCAATTCTTCTCTACTTTCTTTTCAAACATGAATTCTTTTGCCTTAATTTTTTGAAAATAGGACCCATATCATCAAGTTCCTACAAAACAAATGTAAATTCATGTGAAAAGATAATTTTAACCTATGATTACAAATGCATGAATGGAAGCCCATCTCTCATGAAATGCCAAGGAAAATGCATACCATTTTTTATGATTTTATGTGAATGAACTAATAATGATTGAAATTTAATTTACTTTATGAGAATATAAATTTCACAAAACTTTCCAAAAATAGATTTCCAAAAAAGACAGGTTTCTTAAATGTAAGCAAAAAATATGATTTTTAAGCAAATTATGCAGGAATACACTACAATGAATTTAAAATGCTTGAAACCACTAGATTACACTAAAATGAGGCTCTTTGAACTCAATAAGTCCTTAAATGGGTCAAAATGTGTATAAAAATATGCATTTTTCCCATTGGCCCCTCTAGTCAACTTTTGTTACTTGGATAATGTCCCTATAAGACCCCTTTAACATCCTACTGTATAGGCCAAGTCCTTTTGGGAACCCTGTATAGCAAGACTCGGTTATATAGAACAAGTCTTTTTATATAACCTATATGGCTACCGTCCATTATATGCAATAAGTCTTTTTGTAGACCGTATATAACCAAAGTCCAAACGAAACCCAAAAAAACAAATTTTTGTCCAAAAGGATCATGTCACAGATTTTGGACAAAGTCTCACACATGGGCACCAAATAAAGTCCACATATACGACTTCTTTTCTTTGTTGATTTGCAAATTCAAAAGATTGCGAATCACAGCCTCATACAAGTCTAAGAAAACAAACCATGCACACATCCCAAACTATTTATACAAACCACATCAAACATCCATACAAAATTAAACCCAATATTCCATGCCAATGAGAAAGTGGAGGAAAATAAAAAGAAAATTTCCATTGATTTTCATTTTGAGTTCAATACAAAACTGGAGTTAGTGTACATAGTCATCCAGGCTAATCAAAAATAAAAAGAAAAAGACAAGAGAGCCAAGTGAGAGCAACAACAATGAGAATTATTCCAAGAATTTCTCCTGTTGCCTCCTTGCATTTAGAACACCTTCTATCAAGACATGCGCTCTATAGCTTGCATAAGCGAGAACAAAAATATTATTATCAATCTTATCCAGATTGATATTCATCTCACTCTGTAGAGACAGAATAATATCATCCAAAGCTGTCTGCTTCACTTCCGCATGCGCAGGTAGATCATCTCTGTGCTAATTGTCCTCTGAGATGGATTTCTTCAAATCCTCAATAGCGTTCTGTAGTCTGAAAGCATTATCTTCTAAGGAAGAGAGTTGCCTGCAACATGGTCATCTGTTGTTATATATGTTCACACTCAGTCATATGCACAGTTATCTCGTGTGTCTTTTTGGCATTTACTTCATTAGTCGTTTGTATCTTTTCCTCAGTGCTCTCAATCTCTGCAGCTAGCTAGATTTTATGCCTCAGTACTTCATCTCGAAAAGCTTTGGCATGATCAACACTTCTGTCTCGGATATTTTCTTCAAGCTTGTTAAAAAGGACGACAAAAGCATTGCGAAGGCTACTCAATTCTGTTCTAGTACCAAAAAATATCAACAAATCAGCTAACACTTTGGTACCTTGGATCTTGTCAGGGGTGAGATCTCCCTGGAAAAGTGTGACCAAGATGTTGCGAATCATTATCTTCATGGAAAGTTTATAACAGATTGAGGCTTCGGAGCATCACCAAACAAACTAGACTCCTTAGTGGTAGAAAAATTTGACTCTAGCTCCTATGAATTGGACTGAGTTTGAGAGCCTAAGCGGTCATCTACTCCCTTCTCAACATTTGACCCTCACCCCCATGAGCAATTAAGGCTTTTTCACAAATAGAAGGCGAGTCATACGACCCTTATATGGATGAAGACAAAGTGGCAGAAGGATCCCGATTTGTATGTGGTGTTACTATAACATTCAATAATGTTTTCTAGGAACCTCCACTTTCTATAGCAGAAGCTTCATCTGGTTTTTTCAATGCAGCTAGATTTTCGATTACTTTTGGAGGTGATGGTTGATCGGCCCTGAAATGAAGTCTTGAAGGTGTTATAGCCTTAGGTGGTGTGAAGCTGCCAATAACTGGCGACAAGCCACTGGTAACTAGCGTTGTAGGAGTATTATCTTCTATAAGATTTATAGCTTCATCTTCAAGAACCAGCTTCCTGTCACAACCCGAGCCCAGGGTTCGGGGGTTAGCAGAAGCCAAACCTAATGACACACGTACTCCCGTGCATGCACACGTAGACCGAGTCTAAATGCACACGCACAAGGGAACATTCACACGTGCCAAGCAAGTACGCGGAAGCTGTAAATATCAGAAACATAAAACTAACCATGCAAGAAGAGAATACAAGGAAAGGACTGACATAATTACATATGAAAGTTTTACAAAATGAACAAAAGATATATACAATAATGACATGTCATGCCAAATACAAGTATGAAAATCCACAAAACAAGACTCCAAAATGATGCATGCCATGGACGCTCTCCCGTGGAGTGATCACATCCACTCCTCTAGGCCTGATGGGGCCCCGGGGATCTCATCTGAAGCCTGGCCGACCGGCGAGGGTTCGGCAGGGGGATCTGGGCCTGCAACACCAAAAACAACTGTGAATACGAAGATTCAGCAAAGTATAAACCATAGCAAGTTAACACACGCTGTGTCTAATGGAATAAAGAACATCATGTGATTAAAGAAAGCATTTTCGTATACTAGGCTGTCATGCCAGAAGGAAATATGCCATGTGAATCAATGAATACATGCTGTGTACATGACTAGTGGCTACTACATTACCATATGCTCCCAAAAGAGGGATCTTATAACATGCAAAGAACACCATTGTCCGGGCCAGGGTACAATGGGTCTCGGTTTCCTGGGGTCCGGTTCCCCAAGACAAAATCCATACTGCAGCAGGTCCTTATAACTATACCAAATTCACCCCGTCGGGATCCTAAGGCTGAGGCTAAGTAGAGCCTGACCATACAAAGTCAATCATGAAAATCCTGAGTAGATCGTGACAACTTATCATACGTGCAGATCCATGAATGAACACATCATACATGTATACTCAGGGTAAATAAACCACAATGTGAAAGTAACGAAACATACGTAATCATGTTAGAGAGTTGAGATCAATGATCGAATGCAATATGTTATGCAACAAATCATGTGAATCGAATCATCTTAAGTTACAAACCAATTCTAATCTAATTATCCGGTGTTTCTAACCGTGCATGATGATGTAGCTTTAAGTTATTCGATACACCGTTGTCTAGCGTTGCCTTGAATCGGGCGGTGCACGAAGTCCCTTAAACCAACACCCATGGGGAGGTGCTTAACATCCGGATAATGAACATGAATGATTCGCAGCCCTCGAGATCATTCACGCGTTGTATCACATTCCGTTGGGCAAGTCTAGGTGTCCTACATTCCATCATGAAGGTCATATCAGTTTTTTCTTTACACCTATCCTTGTTTTCCTTTCATTAATTTAGGGTGTATACGGCTTAGCCGTGTGTGTGCTACGGCTTAGCCGTGTGTGGTCTACGGCTTAGCCGTGGCTGGCCGTAGAAGGTCTGTCAGTTGCTGACTCTCAGTTATTCCAGAAATTGCACCCTGTATTGTTCTACGGCTTGGCCACGGCTGAGCTTCGGCTTAGCCGTAGGGCATTCCACGGCTTAGCCGTGCCCTAGCCGTAGAGGAAAACTGGGTTTTTCTCCTCTCTGGACTGTGAGCCGTAGGTGCTATACGGCTTAGCCGTACCTGCACGAATTCAATTTCCTGAAACCTGTACAGAATGTCTGGGAAACATCCAATTTCAATTTATCAAGGGAGATAGACCAAGTAGTAATCAAATGAGTATCAATGGGCTGTAAACACATGTTTTCCATACACATTAATGTGAGCTAACCAAAATCAAAGCATACCAACATGGGTTCTCACAACTATGGTTATACTTGCCTCAATTTGGAAATCAATTACACAATTGTTGCCCTCAAGCTCAAACACAACCTAAACCAAATCAAACCACAATGCATGCATGAGAATTGGGAAGAAATCCACAACACAGATACAACATGCAACAATGGAACAAGAAGGAGAAGAACTAGAGAAGAGAGATGAGAAGGATGAAGTGATTTCCACCAACTCACCTCACATGCAAGCACCACAAGCTTGACCGATGGAGAGAAATCAAGTGAAGAGAATTCAAGTGAAGGAGGGAGAGACTCCACGTGCAGTGCAGGAAATGAAAGAGAGAGAGAGAACGTGAGTTGTGATCGATGGTGAGCTTATATAATCAAATGGGTTGTTCAAATTGCAATAAGAGCCAAGTGAGAATGCTAATTCCAGTTTGAGTCAAATCCGGGTCCAATCGAATCACACGACCTCGGTTGCAAGTGACGTAGTTACGAAAGTTAACGAGCTCAACGAAAGACACGTGTTGACATCAAGATGATGCAAATATGCCCATGTCGTAGAAAAGCTAAAATTACGAAAAAGGGCTTGGTCTACTTAATCCAGGTCAAACTTAACCCAACTACCTATCCATGACCCGTAACGAAAAGAAAACACAAACAAAACACGATTAGCAACTAAAACAAGATTAACTAACCGCTAAACGAGGTCAAGCTGGGTCGGAGTGTTACATCCTCCCCTACTTGAGAATCATTCCGTTCTCGGAATGCACACTAACTCACTCATACCTGGGAAAACAAATCGGGATACTGACGTGCCATCTGCTCTTCTAACTCCCAAGTAGCCTCATCGGGACTGTGATGCTCCCAAAGCACCTTGACCCATCGAATTGTCCTGGTGCGAAGTATCTGCTCTCGGGTTCCCACAATACGGAGCGGTCGCTCAACGTATGCAGCACTCGGCTGAATCTGAACCTCATCGTAACGAATGACATGGGAGGGATCATGAACATATTTCCGAAGCATCGAAACGTGGAAAACGTTATGCACTCCTGCAAACATCTCGGGAAGCTCTAATCGATAGGCTAAATCACCAATCCGACTCTTGATCTCGAACGGTCCGACATAACGTGGAGATAACTTGCCTTTCTGGCCGAAACGGATCGTACCCTTCATCGGCGAGACCTTCAGAAAAACCCACTCGCCAACCTGAAACTCTAAGGGTCGTCTGCGGGTGTCTGCATAACTCTTCTGTCTCGATCGAGCAACTTTCAAGTTCTCAATTGCTTTCTGTACCTTCTCCGTAGTCTCAGCAATGATCGTCGGTCCGTGAAAACTTCGAGTTCCAACTTCTTCCCAACAAACCGGACTTCTACACTTCTTCCCGTACAATGCTTCATATGGTGCCATCCCAATGCTCTCGTGGAAGCTGTTGTTATAGGCGAACTCGCACAACGATAGATGGAGATCCCATTCTTTCTCGTAACTCAACACGCTGGCTCGCAACATATCCTCCAAAGTCTGAATCGTCCGCTCTGATTATCCATCTGTCTGTGGGTGGTATGCCGTGCTGAAACTCAACTTCGTACCCAAAGCCTCTTGGAATGCTCTCCAGAAAGAGGAAACAAAACGGCTGTCACGATCGGATACAATCGACACGGGGGTACCATGGAGCCTGACGATCTCATCCACGAACTTCCTAGCCATCTCTGAAAACGTCATACCCTTTCGAAAAGGAATGAAATGGGCTGACTTCGTCAATCGATCTACAATTACCCAAATGGCGTTGTTCTTCCTGCTCGTCGGCGGTAACCCGGAAACGAAGTCCATGGTGATGTGTTCCCACTTCCACTGCGGTATATGCAAAGGATGCAACGAGCCTGGCAGTCTCTGATGATCTGCCTTCACCTTCTGACATGTCAAACAGCGAGCAACAAAGCCTGCTACTTCTCTCTTCATGTTGTTCCACCAGAAGCGATCCTTGAGATTCCGAAACATCTTCGTGCTGCCTGGGTGCATCGCGTAGCGAGCGTAATGCGCTTCGTTCATCAGTTTCTCCTTGAACTCATCCACTGCTGGCACGCACAACCTACTCCGAAAATAGAGTACACCATCCTCGAGTCTGAAATCGGGTCGGTCTCCAATGTGGTCTCGAATGCGCTTCAAAGTTAGATCTTCAAACTGCCTGTCTTTAATCTGCTGAATCATCTCAGGCTGAAACACTAGCGTACTAGCCAAAGTCACGCACTCATCCACTAGTTTAACTTCAACAGGGAGACCATGGAACTCTAAGAGGAAACTGCTCAAAAGCTGCACTGACTCTGCTTTCCGACTGAGCGCATCTGTCACCACATTCCCCTTGCCTGGCTGAAATTTGATTGGGAAGTCATAATCCTTAATAAGCTCAAGCCATCTCCGCTGTCTCATGTTCAGCTCCTGCTGTGTGAATAAGTACTGTAAACTGTGGTGGTCAGAACGAACCTCAAACTGCACACCATATAGATAATGTCTCCACAGCTTCAACGCAAACACGATGGCTGCCAATTCCAAATCATGGGTGGCGTAATTCTTCTCATGTTCTCGCAACTGTCTCGATCCATACGCAATCACCTTCCCATGCTGCATCAACACACAACCTAGGCCAACTCGAGAAGCGTCTGAATAAACCACGAATCCTTCACAACCATCTGGCAAGGCTAACACTAGAACTGTAGTCAACTTCTCTTTCAAAATCCGGAAACGAGCTTCACACTCCTCAGTCCACTCAAATGGTACATTCTTCCTGGTCAACTTCGTCAAAGGAGAAGAGATCTTAGCAAAGTCCTGGACAAATCGGCGATAGTAACCTGCTAGACCAAGGAAACTGCGAACCTCTGTCACTGTCTTGGGGCTAGGCCAACTCACCACTGCCTCTACTTTAGATGGATCAACTGCCAATCCCTCTCGTGAAATGATATGACCTAAAAATGCCACCTGCTCAAGCCAAAAATCACACTTCGACAACTTAGCAAACAATCGATGTTCTCTCAACAACGACAAGGCTTTTCTCAAATGCTCCCTATGCTCCTCTGCTGACTTAGAATAGATCAGTATATCATCAATAAACACGACTACGAATTGGTCCAAGAAAGGAGTAAAGATCTGATTCATCAATGCCATAAAAGCTGCAGGTGCGTTGGTTAGTCCAAAAGGCATCACGAGGAATTCATAATGACCATAACGAGTCCTGAAGGCAGTCTTAGGAATATCATCTTCTTTGACCCTCAACTGGTGATATCCAGACCTCAAATCAATCTTTGAAAAATATGCTGCGCCCTGAAGTTGGTCAAACAACTCATCAATCCTGGGTAGGGGGTACTTGTTCTTGATCGTCACTTTGTTCAGCTGGCGGTAGTCTATACACATCCGAAAAGTACCATCTTTCTTCTTGACAAACAAGACTGGCGCTCCCCAAGGTGAAACGCTCGGGCGAATGAAACTCTTATCCAAAAGCTCCTGCAATTGCTTCTTCAATTCTGACAACTCTGCTGGGGCCATGCGATACGGAGCCTTGCTGATCGGTGCCGTGCCGGGAACAAGCTCGATGGCGAACTCCACATCTCGAACCGGGGGTAAGCCTGGCACTTCGTCTGGGAAGATATCGGGAAAGTCACAGACCACCTGGATCTCACCTAGCTGCTTCGACTCCTTCTTCGCTGAGACAAAGGCAATGAAGCCTTCACACCCTCGGCGGATCAAGCGATCTGCCTTACACGCCGAAATCACACGTCTGGGGCATCTCTGCCGACTGCCCTCGAAACGGAAGCCCTTGCCTAAATCGAAGAAGATCGTCCTGTTGTAATAGTTAACACAGGCACGATATCGAGCGAGCCAATCCATACTAAGGATCACGTCGAAGTCCAACATCGACAGCAGGATTAAATCAACAGGTAACTGATGACCTGCAATCTGCACGTCGCAATGGGGGTAGTACATACTACACTCCACTCGCTTGCCAACTGGGGTGGATACAACCAGCACATATGGCAACGGCTTAGACGGCTGAGATAACCGCTCGGCAAAACAAGGTGCTACATAAGACCGTGTAGACCCCGAATCGAACAAAGCTAAAGCCTCGACGCGCGAAATCAAAACAGTACCTTCAACCACCTGTGGATCCTCGGCACTCTCGTGAGTAGCAGCGTACACACGGGCTGTCTGGCGGGGATGTCTCGAGCCTGGACGAGCTGACTGTGGCTTGCTCGGAGCGGTAGGTGCACTGGGTCTGCTAGGAACTGCACCGGAAGCTCTCTGTCGAGGACAATTGGCGATCATATGCTCCCTCGAACCGCAGATAAAACAAGCACCGGCCTTCCTCCAACAAGCTTCGGTCGTGTGGCTCTTGCCGCAATATCCACAAGTCACTCCAGTAGAACTAGAAGTACTCTGCTGGCCTTTGGTCTTCTTCTGTACTTGTCCTCGTGCACTGAAGGGCGGCTGTCGCTTGGGCTCAACAGCTCTAGCAGCTTGGTGAATGGCCTCGGCAGAATAGGCCCTGTCCACTACATCGTCAAACGTAGCCGGACGCTGAAACGCAGTCACGTGGTGCATGTACCGGGGATGCAACCCTTCAACAAACCTGTTCACCTTCCTTTCTTCGGTACTGATCATGTCCGGAGCAAAATGCAACAACTGCATAAACTTGTTCACGTATTCTGCTACTGACATCTGCTGCTGGAGAGCTAGGAACTCGACCTCCTTGGCTCGAAACACATGAGCCGGGAAGAACTTCCTCCTGAACTGCTGCTTGAACATCTCCCACACCGTAGCACTAGGAATGTCTCTGTATGAGTCTTTCACGCTCTTCCACCAAGTTTTTGCGACATCTCTAAACATAGAAGTTGCTAATCCGACTTTCTGCCGGTTCGTGCACACAACAGTCTCAAAAACGTCCTCCGTCTGTTCCAACCACTGTTCTGCCTTCAATGGCTCTTCTATCCCATAGAACTCAATAGCTCCTCGCTTGCGAAATTTACCATAGAGGGCATTCGGGTCACTCTCTCGAGGCTGCAAGATCACCTGCTGGTCTACATGCGACTGAACTGGGGCTTGGCTTTGTCGGTCTAACATGGTGGTAACTTGGGCTTGCAAGTTCTGCATCGATTGCGATAGTGCCTGAAGGGACTGGAATAGCATAAGAATACGTTCATCGGTATTCGGTGTCTGCGGTGACGGGGCAGATCCGCTCTCGTTATTTCCGGCGTTCTGTTGAGAACCCGAACCTGATGCCATCCTGTAAAATGAAAAGAGTCAGACACAAACACAAAACAATAGCGCCCAACAAACCCCAAAGTCTAGAAAAAGCACAAAGGAATAATCGTATCCTCACCACGATCCTACATGCCTACATGCTTATCATCTAGAACAAGGAATGAGCAAGGAATGCTTTGATACCATACAATACGTATGTCACAACCCGAGCCCAGGGTTCGGGGGTTAGCAGAAGCCAAACCTAATGACACACGTACTCCCGTGCATGCACACGTAGACCGAGTCTAAATGCACACGCACAAGGGAACATTCACACGTGCCAAGCAAGTACGCGGAAGCTGTAAATATCAGAAACATAAAACTAACCATGCAAGAAGAGAATACAAGGAAAGGACTGACATAATTACATATGAAAGTTTTACAAAATGAACAAAAGATATATACAATAATGACATGTCATGCCAAATACAAGTATGAAAATCCACAAAACAAGACTCCAAAATGATGCATGCCATGGACGCTCTCCCGTGGAGTGATCACATCCACTCCTCTAGGCCTGATGGGGCCCCGGGGATCTCATCTGAAGCCTGGCCGACCGGCGAGGGTTCGGCAGGGGGATCTGGGCCTGCAACACCAAAAACAACTGTGAATACGAAGATTCAGCAAAGTATAAACCATAGCAAGTTAACACACGCTGTGTCTAATGGAATAAAGAACATCATGTGATTAAAGAAAGCATTTTCGTATACTAGGCTGTCATGCCAGAAGGAAATATGCCATGTGAATCAATGAATACATGCTGTGTACATGACTAGTGGCTACTACATTACCATATGCTCCCAAAAGAGGGATCTTATAACATGCAAAGAACACCATTGTCCGGGCCAGGGTACAATGGGTCTCGGTTTCCTGGGGTCCGGTTCCCCAAGACAAAATCCATACTGCAGCAGGTCCTTATAACTATACCAAATTCACCCCGTCGGGATCCTAAGGCTGAGGCTAAGTAGAGCCTGACCATACAAAGTCAATCATGAAAATCCTGAGTAGATCGTGACAACTTATCATACGTGCAGATCCATGAATGAACACATCATACATGTATACTCAGGGTAAATAAACCACAATGTGAAAGTAACGAAACATACGTAATCATGTTAGAGAGTTGAGATCAATGATCGAATGCAATATGTTATGCAACAAATCATGTGAATCGAATCATCTTAAGTTACAAACCAATTCTAATCTAATTATCTGGTGTTTCTAACCGTGCATGATGATGTAGCTTTAAGTTATTCGATACACCGTTGTCTAGTGTTGCCTTGAATCGGGCGGTGCACGAAGTCCCTTAAACCAACACCCATGGGGAGGTGCTTAACATCCGGATAACGAACATGAATGATTCGCAGCCCTCGAGATCATTCACGCGTTGTATCACATTCCGTTGGGCAAGTCTAGGTGTCCTACATTCCATCATGAAGGTCATATCGGTCTTTTCTTTACACCTATCCTTGTTTTCCTTTCATTAATTTAGGGTGTATACGGCTTAGCCGTGTGTGTGCTACGGCTTAGCCGTGTGTGGTCTACGGCTTAGCCGTGGCTGGGCCGTAGAAGGTCTGTCAGTTGCTGACTCTCAGTTATTCCAGAAATTGCACCCTGTATTGTTCTACGGCTTGGCCACGGCTGAGCTTCGGCTTAGCCGTAGGGCATTCCACGGCTTAGCCGTGCCCTAGCCGTAGAGGAAAACTGGGTTTTTCTCCTCTCTGGACTGTGAGCCGTAGGTGCTATACGGCTTAGCCGTACCTGCACGAATTCAATTTCCTGAAACCTGTACAGAATGTCTGGGAAGCATCCAATTTCAATTTATCAAGGGAGATAGACCAAGTAGTAATCAAATGAGTATCAATGGGCTATAAACACATGTTTTCCATACACATTAATGTGAGCTAACCAAAATCAAAGCATACCAACATGGGTTCTCACAACTATGGTTATACTTGCCTCAATTTGGAAATCAATTACACAATTGTTGCCCTCAAGCTCAAACACAACCTAAACCAAATCAAACCACAATGCATGCATGAGAATTGGGAAGAAATCCACAACACAGATACAACATGCAACAATGGAACAAGAAGGAGAAGAACTAGAGAAGAGAGATGAGAAGGATGAAGTGATTTCCACCAACTCACCTCACATGCAAGCACCACAAGCTTGACCGATGGAGAGAAATCAAGTGAAGAGAATTCAAGTGAAGGAGGGAGAGACTCCACGTGCAGTGCAGGAAATGAAAGAGAGAGAGAGAACGTGAGTTGTGATCGATGGTGAGCTTATATAATCAAATGGGTTGTTCAAATTGCAATAAGAGCCAAGTGAGAATGCTAATTCCAGTTTGAGTCAAATCCGGGTCCAATCGAATCACACGACCTCGGTTGCAAGTGACGTAGTTACGAAAGTTAACGAGCTCAACGAAAGACACGTGTTGACATCAAGATGATGCAAATATGCCCATGTCGTAGAAAAGCTAAAATTACGAAAAAGGGCTTGGTCTACTTAATCCAGGTCAAACTCAACCCAACTACCTATCCATGACCCGTAACGAAAAGAAAACACAAACAAAACACGATTAGCAACTAAAACAAGATTAACTAACCGCTAAACGAGGTCAAGCTGGGTCGGAGTGTTACACTTCCTCTGAGCAGGAGGGCCAGTCTTCTCAATGATTGGTTTTTGCCACAGCAATCTCCTCAGTTAGGACCATCTCAATATCAGCTTCCTTTAGGTTCGACGCTTGGCTTTGTCTGAACATCCAAAGTTACATTGGTCTTTGGCATTTCATCAGTCCTTGGTAGATCAACAACTGCAAGAGTTTACTCATATAAGATCCTAAATATGAATCCAAACTCACCAAAAGGATCATACCTAGCACTAATGCATGTTTACTCCATATGGGCGGTAAAATGAGTGTCAATGACAGCTCTAGATCATTGTTTACACTTTTGGTTGGTGAGTCTAAGGAAGAGAAATCTTCTATGAGCCTTTGTAAATCGCTCTTCAAAATACTGGTCATTGATGCCTCGAAATATCCATGTTAGAAATATTGTCCAAATCAATCGGAGCTTCCAAACCCTCTCTCCCTGTTGGCTCTTCAATTGCTACCGAAAAGCTTTCTAACTGATGTGGGAGGAACAACAGGACCACTCTCATTCATCTGGGTACCTAAGAAAGAACAAAAAAAAAAGTAGATCAAATCATAATGTTGAAGTAAAATTTTCAACTTCCAAATATTCAAGTCAAAAGTTACCCTTAGGAGTTTAGATCTACAACAATTCCCTCAACATTACCGAGAACTTCTCCTTCTTCCATCGAGACATCAACAATTAATCCGTCAAAAACTTTTAGAGGAATCTTTTACTGTTTAGTATGAGGGACAACATCTCTTTCAAAAGTAACAGCAGCATCAATCTGCACTTTGCTGCTACTCACTTGCTCCATAACTGGCTTAATTGGTACATCACTACATGTCGAGTTATCAACAATAGTGGTAGCATCGACATCATCGCCAGATCTCTCCACACCAACGGACTCTGCCAGCATATCCATTACAGCTTTTCTTCCAGACTCAAGCGTCATTGCCTAGTCAAACATATCTTTCTCAAAATTGAACTCAATGTTAATATCACTATCAATTCATTCTTTAGTAGTGGTAGTATCAAAGCCACAATTCATTCTTTAGTAGTGGTAGTATCAAAGCCACTCTCTCTCTCACATCACCCTCATCAAAGGCATATTCTTCCATAATTTCAGCCACTTTTTTTGGGACACCTCCAATGGCTGAAGTTTGAGCTGATGAAGCAATAAGACACAATGTAGACATCAAAAACAAAGGAAAAATAAAAGCAAATGATAATGTCATATAAAGGACTAAAGAGATATTACCGGCTTTTAGCCTTTCGGAACGACAAGTTTTAGGGCTTTCAGCTTTCCTCCTCTTTGAAGAAGTTCCTTTGCTAATAAGAGATCTAGTTGTAGTTTTTTGAACATGTCGCTAAAAGCTTCTTATGAAGAATTGGGCCAGCCAGAGGTTTTATTGACTATAAGGTCCCTACCCGACTTAATTATAATTTACTATAATTAAACTTGGTTTCTTATAATTAATGTATTTTTAGTCTTAATTTATCTTGTTCTTAATTTTATTGGGTCTCAGTTAGACAGGTAGTTGGGTTCGAACTTTACTTAGGAAGTTGAGGACCTTCTTGTAATTTAAAGACTCATGGTTTGCATCATGTTGGTTTCACATTAATTGCACCATGAGCATTTCATCTTGTGGGTCAGTTTTCATGTTTGACCCAGCTCAATTCGGAACCATTTTAACCCAATTGAAGCCCAATTGCCTAAACTATTATTTCCCAAAACAATTGGACTTGCATGGAAAAGTCCAGAAAAATTGAGTTAAAAAGGAAGCAACCATCGTTCCCTTCATTACATCATTCTCTTCTCTTGCTGGAGGTCATCTTCCATCTTCACTCTTTTCTTATCTCCTCTTCAAACTTTAACTCGAAACTGGATCCTAAGAGCTTGCGTGTGACTCTACTAACTTCCATTCACCTCCTTCTACATCCTTGTGCATCTTCTTCGAAAGAACTCATCGATCGATCTTCTTTCTTACAATCTACAGCTCTCTAAGGTAAGGAACCACTCCTATTTCATTTCCTTGAGTTCAAAAAAGCCACGAAGACTCAAATGACTAGCATGGATGCATCTCACACTTGATTCACCATTTGCATGTCTTTGCATGTAATAGGATTTGTTTCTATTTAGGCTTTCTCCACCATCAAACCTAAGGAGAGGCTAGTTTTGGGTAAAGCACTGATACAAGGCAAGTAGTAGAGTATATATTACTACATTCATGTCTAAATTTGTTGATTCTTGAAGTAATTACTCTAAATACAAGCTTATAGCTCATTCACCCTGATTAAGTACACATATATGTCGGATTAGGTGATAATGAATATAACTATGTAATATTAATGATATATGGGCAATGCAAGACCTATGATGATAATTTGGAGCATAAGAAGTCACATTGGAACCAATAACTGAGAGTTCTAAACTGAACTCGAGCTTCAAGAACAATCTCCAAAATTTCTAAAGCTTACGGTGAAGCCCACGGCTTGGCTGTAAGTGTTCTATGGCTTAGAATCCAGAGAACCAAATTCTATATTTGTTCTACGACTAACCCACGGCCAAGCCGTGAAATGAACTACAACTAAGCCGTAACCACCCCGTGACCAAACCGGGAGCCATTTTACAGCGAGCCTTCCAAAGAACCCCAAAACCCAACTTTTCTCTACGGCTAAGCCATGGCTAAGTCATGAGTTGTACTGCGGCGAAACCGTAGCTCAGCTGTGGCATAGCATAGGCTTTATATAGCTAAGCCGTGGGCCAATATACAGCTGAACCGTAACATCAGATGAATTTTATAAAACATTACAGTTAAACCATAGGCCACCATAACAGCGAATGAATTTTATAAGCTTATTCCAAATGACTTACCATGGACCTTCCGTGCTACATCGGGACACATAAAGAGAGGCTACACTTTTGATCTTTGATGGAGCTGAGGTGTCCTAAAATTTATCATTAGATTATGCAAATCTTCTACAACCATAATACTATTCAAAATTGTCGAAACATGGGGCCTTACTGAAGCCCCAGTAAGTGTTAGTATGTATGGAAAAATGGGTATAACTTTATTTTACTTTATTGGATAAAGAAATGATAAAACACATACTTTTGACTTTTTAATTACTTTAAGGCCCAAAATTCTCTCTAGAACTCACTCACGATGTTCCATGAGTCTAGCCTATATAAGTATAAATAATGTATGAAATGAGAGCTATTTTATGGAGATGTTTTGAGGGACTTTATATGAAAGCCATTGGGCAGCAATGTACCCCCAGTTTTAGTAAAATCTTATTTTATTTCTTAAAAATGGGGATTAAATTAGGAATTGTTCTAATCTTATTTTGAGACCTTAGAGATATGATATAAGCTATTCATACCCTTAGGACATTAAGTACAATTAAAGACCATGTAGGGCCTTAGAAATGGTATCCTCATATCAAATAAATTAGCCCAACGGTAATCAAATACTAAGAAGGAAGAGTGTTGAGCTATCACTCATTCCCTCTTGATTTTTCAGTCAGTTTTCGATATTATGCCATGGGTGTTGACATAAAAAGAAGTGTCCTTTGCATACACAATGTAACAATGAGATTTTGGTAATACAACAACGTCAGACGTTTTATAAATACATCATATTAAATGACCTCGAAATCAAAGATTATTTAGCACAGGGTCGGCTAGTAACTATCATTGATACTTATTCAATCTAAATGCATTCATATTGTTAAGTAACTTTGCCCTCAACATGATTAAATCATGTGCCCATTCTTCCTGGCGAACATCATCATCATCATCATCATCAAAGCTTTATCCCAACCATGCAAGGGTTGGCTACATAAATTTTGTTTCTCCATTTCGTTCTACTTTGAGCCAAATCCTTCGATAAGTTAAACTTCTTCAAATTTGAATCAGTGACCTCCATTAATGGTTTCTTCAGCCTACCCCTACATCTTGATCGGCCATCCACCTGTATAGCCAAACCTTTTCTCACCGGTGTCATTAGTGGCTTACGCTCAACATGCCCAAACCATCTTAAACAGGTTTCTCTAATCTTATCCCATATTGGTGCTGCCCCTAAATTCTCTTGAAAGTGCTCATTTCTAATTTTAACTTTTCTAGTTTTACCACACATCCACCTAAGCATTCTCATTTCCGCTATATCCATCTTATGAATATGCGTCTTCTTAATTGGCCAATATTCTACTCCATATATCATAGCTGGTCTAACCACTGTCTTGTAAAATGTGCCCTTCAATTTCATTGGCATTCTTCTGTCACAAAGCACTCCAGAAGCTAGTCTCCACTTCAGCCATCCAACTTTTATCTTATGCCCCACATCGTTATCAATCTCCCCATCCTTACTATCATCGAACCTAGGTACCGAAAAGAATCTCTACGTGATATCTCATGGGTTTCAATTTTAATAGTGGTTTTAATACTTTGTATATATCCACTGAAGTTGCAATCCATATATTCTATCTTTGTATAACTTATTTTAAAGCCTCTAGATTCTAATGCCCCCTGTATCTCTCAAGTTTTGCATTTACACTATCTTTTGATTCATCCACCAATATTATATCAACTGCAAACAACACACACCATGGTACTTCTTCTTGAATATGCATAGTTAACTCATCCATAATTAATGCAAAGAGATAAGGGCTTAAGGTTAATCCCTGATGTAAACCTATAGTCACGGGGAGTCCACATGTTTCTTCACATGTGGTTCTCACATTTGTTACTGCTCCTTCATACATATCCTTAAAAATTTCAATGTAACCGCTGGGAACATTTCTTTTCTTTAAAACCCATCAAATTAAATTCCTCAGTACCCTCTCATAGGCTTTTTCCAAATTGATAAAGACCATGTGTAGATTTTTCCTTTTTGTTCGATTTTTTCCATTAATTGCCTAAGTGAAAAGATAGTTTCCATAGTTGATCTCCCTGGCATAAAACCAAATTGATTTTCAGAGATCTTGATCTTCCGTCTCAGTCTTTGCTCCATTATTCTCTCTCATAACTTCATCGTATGACTCATAAGTTTAATCCCTCGATAGTTGATACAATTTTGTATATCTTCATTATTCTTATATATAGGTATTACAATGCTTCTTCTCCATTCATCTGGCATTTTTTTTGTCACAAGTATCTCATTGAATAGTCTACATAACCAACTCACCCTAACCTCTCTTAAGCATTTCCATATCTCTATCGAAATACCATCTGGGCCTGTTGCCATTCCTATCTTCATTCACTTCTACCCTTCTAATTCTATGGAGAAAAGTATGCTTTAGTGATAAAGTATCCTCCTTAACTCTTATATCGCCCAAATGTTCTTCATTTAGAAGTTTGCTAAAATATTCCTTCCACCTTTCTTTAATATCGTTTTCCTTCACTAGAATATTTTCCTCATTGTCCTTGATACATTTGACATAATCTAAGTCCCTACTTTTCTTTTTTCTTATTTTTTACGAGTTTAAAAATATCCTTTTTTCCTTCCCTTATTCCCAACCTATTATAGAGGTTATCATGCATGCTTTGAACTATACACTACTTATTACTTTCTTAGCTTCTTTCTTTGCCTTCTTATACAACTCAAAATTTTCCATACTCTTAGTTCCCTGCCAAACTTTGTAGCAATGTCTTTTCTATCGAATAACTTCTAGAACATCCACACTCTACCACCATGTTTCTTTATTAATATGTCTCTTTCCTTTTCATTCTCTAAGTACCTCCTTTACAATATTCCTACTGCAATTAGCCATTTGATTCCACGTTACTGTAGTTTCTCCTTAAATATTCCATTCTCCCTTCTCAATCATTTTATCCTTAAATATATTTGCTTTTTCCCCCTTCAAATCTCTCCGCCTTGTTTTAGGGTCCATTTTATTTACTACCGCTCTCTTTCTACTTCTAATGTAAATATCTAAAACTCTGAGCCTATGTTGCATAATCAAACTCTCTCCTAGGATAACTTTGTAAACCTTGGGGCAAAATTAGGTCGGCGCTTCTGTTAAGTACAGACTTCATATTTATTTATGAAATGGGTGATGTTACTCTTATTGTTGCTTATGATCATTACAAGTGTATTACATAAGCTTCCACTTATTGTTGAACTTAATTTATGTGTTTTGGAAACTTCTCTACACGTTCCTGTAAAATCTCCATTGTAGTAATTCGTGTGTATCCTCACATGGCATGGATTGTTATGGGATTACATATGCACAACCCGGGGGGTCTATTCTAACCCCAATTCCCAGGATCAAAGCATGACATACGTAAGTAATTGTATCAGAGCATGGAGCTTGTCAAATATGCAATTAAGGTATGATGTTATGGCATAAATAAGTATGGAATAAAGGATTTAGAAACTCAAGGAACGTGGTGAGGATACAATAGGTGCATTGGGATATGGGTTGTATAGGATGTTTTGAGTCTACTAATGCTTTGCTTGGAAATAATAATGGTTTTCTTACAGATAATGGCCCTAATTCCTAGAGTTATGAATACTCATCATGGTTCCTCGAGTGATACCAAGAATGATGACTTAGAGGATGCTCCCGTTAAGAACTTGGATCAGGTGCCTCCACCTTCTCCGTCTACAGATAATCAGTTCCTTTTGATGAGGTAAAGCATATTAATGATGATGATAGAGCAAGTGATGCAGGCTTATCTCAAATCCAGCCCGATCACAGGCTTGTAGGCCAATTGATTAATCCTTGATCTCCTCAGGGATCTCTGTCTTTAGTTAGATAATTTTAATAATTATTTGCTTCCTATCTTAGGTTGAGTTGAGATTAGAACTGGCTTAATTTATTTTTCGCAAGCCTTGCTTGTTTAGAGTTAATCTTTCCTACTTTAGAAATAGTTACTCCTATATAAGGAGGAGTCTTTCATTGCAATAGATATGCTTTAATTAATTAAATTCAGTTTACATTAAGATTTTTCTCTTTTGATAGTGTTCATCATGAGTTCTATTGTGCCCTAAGGCTTAAATCCTTCTTTGGATCCGAACAATCCTTCGGGAGATTGTTCTACACCCGATCTAAGATCCAAGGCTGTGCCAGATTGGTACCAAAGCCTAGGTCCGGTCACCGGGAGCCATCTGTCGTTCCCGAAATTCGTCCTTCCATCCATTGTTCCCTAGCAATCCGCTCGACCACCAACACCAAAGAACCCTAGCAGCCCTAAAAAAAAAAAAAAAAAAACCACTACCAACACCCTCCTCAGTCCCAACAACCCAATCTCGAATCTCCGACTCATTATCAACTTTCTGATACCCCAGTGCCCTAAGTGAGTCCTGCCACCCACAAATGGCTGCTAGAATCCCTCCGGAAACCCTAACACCACAAACCCTACGAAAACCCATTCGCCCGAACCCTAATTTTGCCCAATCCCCTCTGTAACCCTTGGCCGTTGTCGCAAAGTCCCCAATTCGCCTTTACCAAAACCCATAAACCTCTCGATTGAAACCCAATCTACCACCATGTCTAGCTAGAGCCCACATCTACGACAGATCCCATCTCTAAACTGAGCGCAACCCATCACCCATCGAGATCCCTTTACATATCCAAAGCCTCAACCCTAAATCGACACCCCCTATTAACCCCAGATCCCCACTCACGAAACCTGTCAGCCCATTCGCCTTAGCCATCCCCTCACCCTCCACTTCTATTTCAACTCCTGATTGCAACCATCCACACCATCAATACCCCCCCAGAGTGACAAAGAAAAAAAGAGAGCGCAGCCAGCGAAAGAAAGTGCAGAAAGAAGAGAAGGAAAAGGAAAGGAGAAGTACTAGGCCTCCAACAGCTTCATCATCGCTGTCAGCAGCAGTGGCAAAAAACACACTGACAATCAACATGGCCTCCATCGCACCATCACAAAAGCAAGTGGACTCCGCCACATCATGCACCACCATCGGTAGGACCTTAAATCATCACCACCACCAGCTGATCTACATCACTACGCAGTAACAAGGTCATGCCTGTAGCCCTTCTCCAGTCCTCTCTTTCTCGTGTAGCGAGCAGATAAGTCCTCAACACGCAGCCCTTCTCTTTATTTTCCTTTTTACACAACACCCGAAACAAAAGCATAAAAATGAACAAAGAGGAAAGAACCCAAGTGTAGTGCCCATTGACTTGGACTCAGACCTAAGTTGGTCTGACGCATTACAAGTCCAACCGACCCAACCCACCTTTTTTCTTTGTTTTCAAAGAAAAAAAAAGGAGAGCAACCATGCCTAGAAAAGGTGATGATCTCCAACACCGGATGACAGACTAATAGAGAGATGAAACCATACTAAAATTAAGTCAAGAATTAGAAGATGTGACGGGACATCTTAAAATTACAGAAACTGCCATTGCTTAGCTACAAAAAAAGCAATTTGTCAATTAAGAAGGATCCTCCAATGTGTCTATGGTGTACACACCTGACCAACTAGAAAGACCTGAAAATCAAGAATCCATTTGTGATTTTATGCAGCGCCTTCTGGCTGAACAAGATTACCAAGGTCCCCCTGTTACACACCCACTTAATGACATCACAAGGAAAGTCAAATTGATATTGCTGACTTAATTAGTGGTGATGCGAGCCCGAAGAAATTGTTAATTAGGTTAATTCTCTAGAGGACTATTTTGCTTGGTATAGTGTGAATGATGCACAACAAATAGCCTTTACCAAGGTTAAGCTCAAGGGTCCTACTCGAATTCGATGGTATGGTGTTAGGAATAGTGAGCTTATAGTGAGCCAGCCTATTCTCCAACGGAATATCATGAAAAATAAGCTTAAGATCAATTTTCTTCCTTCTGATTATATGGATATACTCCACCAAGAGTATCTAAGTCTTCAGCAAGGCACTATGATTGTGGAAGAATACACCAACAAGTTTCACAAATATATTATTCGCTATAACTTGAAGACAGACGACCATTTGACTATCACCAGATATAGAGACAACCTGCGTGCCAATATCAGACGAGAGGTAGCAATGTTTGATTATGCCACAGTGGATGAAATCTTTAATCAAGCCCAAAAAGCCCAACATGAACTTCAATTGCGGAAGCGCAATACTTTTCAAGCCAGGGAGTCTTCCACAAAAAGAGGCCCTGACCCTACTTATAATCACACTCAAGCACCATTTTATAGGCCTCCTCTTCAGCGACTAGCTCAACAAACTCCTCTGAATCCTCAACCAGGATTACGACAAAGACAGGTTAATCCCCAACAGAATCAATGGTTTCCATAGAACCAAACGATAATTATGCTAATGGAAGAACAGACAGAAGGGATATTGTTTTTCATGCATGCAAGCAACGAGGACATTATGCCACTGAATGCCCTCATCGAAATTTATACACATCCAATGAGCTTGAAGGTGAAGTCCAGCATGATGAGCATGTCGAGTCAGGGCAAGCTGACACAGATCCTCCTTATGAAGATCCAACAGCTCAGTTAGATTATGCAGACGCTGATGATGGTATTCCACTTTTTTTTTAGATCATCATTTACTAGTAGCAAATGCAAAAGAAGAAGCAGATTGGAATCATGCTTCTATTTTTTGGTCTCGTGTCAATTGTATGGACAAATCATGCAATATGATTATTGATGGTGGTAGTGCAATGAATGTTATTTCTCGACAAGCATGTCAATAAGCTGAAACTCCCCACGGTGAAGCATCCAAGGCCATATAAAGTTGCATGGGTTGACAATTATTTCTCCTATTCGTCAACAATACTTTGTTCCTTTTAAGATTAGCAAATATGAGGATACTCTTCTATGTGATGTCATCCCAATGAACGTTACACATATTCTTTTTGGATGGCCATGGCTATAGAAGTTTAAAGTTATCATAGATCATGAACACAATACCTATACTTTCAAATGGAAAGGTGGAAGAATCATGTTGCGTCCTTTGCAGACTCCACCATCCTCACCTTCCTCTTCGCCTTTCACATCTTCTCCTACATCGCATATTTTAATAATGCAGAGATTTGAAGATGTAAGCAAAGAGCAAGGCGTCATGTATGCCTCAGTTACCAAACAAGCTACTGTTAATTCTCATGCCATTCCATTCCACAGGAAGTGAAGCCGCTATTAAACAAATTTGCTAATTTAGTTCCTGATGAATTACGTAAGGAACTACCTCCACTTAGAAACATTCAACATGCCATTGATTTTGTTCTAGGAGCTTCTTTACCTAAGTTACTTGTTTATCGGATGAGTCCAGCAGAACATGCAAAGTTAAAAAGACTAAGTTGATGATTTGCTTATGAAAGGCTATGTACAGGAAAGTCTCAGTCCATGTGGTGTTCCAGCACTTCCTACTCCAAAGAAAGATGAAAGTTGGAGAATGTGTGTAGACAGTCGTACCATTAACAAAATAATAGTAAAATATCATTTCCCTATCCCTCGATTAGATGATATGTTAGACATGATGACTGGTGCATATATATTTTCAAAAATTGATTTGCGGAGCAGTTATCATCCAATCTGCATAAGACCAGAAGATGAATGGAAAACTTCTTTTAAAATAAAGGATGGTCTTTTTGAATGGATAGTTTTGCCATTTGGTTTAACCAATGCTCCTAGTACTTTCATGCGATTTATAACATAGTTGTTGCAACCTTATATTGGAAAATTTGTTGTTGTTTACTTCGACGGTATTCTAATTTATAGCAAATCAAAAGAAGATCACCTTCAGCATTTAGATAAAGTCTGCCAACTTCTCCGCCGGGAGCATTTCTATATTAATCTTAAGAAATGCACCTGCATGAGTGATTCTGTTGTTTTCTTGGGATATGTTGTGTCTGCACAAGGTATTAAAATGGATCTTGAAAAAGTGAGTGCAATTTTTTATTGGCCTATTCCTATTACCCTTACTGAAGTTCGCAGTTTTCATGGTTTTGCCAATTTTTACAAAAGATTTATTAGAAACTTTAGTACTATTATAGCTCTTGTTATTGACTATATGAGGAAAGGTGAATTTAAATGGACCAATGCAGCTACTAGGGCTTTCGAAAAGATCAAGCAAAAGATTACAGAAGCACCTGTCCTACAAGTTCCTAATTTTAACAAGCTCTTTAAAATTGATTGTGATGCCTTAAATGTTGGCATTGGCGGTGTTCTTAGCAAGGAGGGACATCTAGTTGTATTCTTTAGTGAGAAACTTTATGATGCCAAGCGAAAGTATTCTGCGTATGATTTGGAATTCTATGCTCTTGTCCAAACACTTCGTTAATGGAGGCATTATTTGATTGCTAATGATTTTGTGCTCTATTCTGATAATGATGCTCTGTAACATCTACACTCTCAATAGAAGATCAACGCTAATCATGCTAAATGGAGTGCATATATACAGGAGTTCAAATTTAGCATTCGACATAACGCTGGAAAGGATAACATAATTACAGATGCATTAAGTCGGCAGAAACATCTTTTGACCTCCATGTCTATTAATGTGCTTGGTTTTGAGCAAATTAAACAAGACTATGCAACTGATAAAGATTTTAGTTTTATTTGTATGGATCTCCTTAATGGATCATATTCAACATCTTCATTATAGTCTTCATGATGGTTTATTATTCAAAGGTACGCAACTCTGCCTTCCAGCTACTTCTATTCATGAATATATTGTGCGAGAGCTGTATGCAAGAGGATGTAGCTAACATTTAGGTCGCAACAAAACACTTGCTCTTATCAGCAACAGATATTATTGGCCTCGCATGAAGACCAATGTGATTCATATTTGTGAAAGATTTCAAACATGTCACATGCTAAAGGAAACAAGAAGAACACTGGATTATATCAGCCTTTGCCTATTCCCCTCTCTCCTTGGGAAGACATTGGCATGGACTTTATGCTAGGTTTACCCATGATTGCTAAAAGGTTGATTCCATCTTCGTTGTTGTTGGCCATTTTTCAAAAATGGCACACTTTATTCCTTGTACTGCAACTACTGATGCTTACAACGTGGCTAAATTATTCTTCAAAGAAGTTGTTCGACTACATGGACTTCCAAAGACTATTGTTTCGGACCGAGATACAAAGTTTATGAGCTACTTCTGGAAGACACTGTAGATGTTGTCCAATACTAAGCTTAACTTCTCCACTGCTAATCATCCTCAATCTAATGGACAAACAGAAGTGGTCAATAGAAGTCTTGGATAATTGTTACATTACCTTGTACGTGACTGTATCACAAACTGGGATCAAGTGCTACCTATGGCAGAATTTGTATACAATAATTCTGTCAATCAATCAACTGGAATTTACCATTTCAAGCTGCTACAGGAGTTCGCCCACGACTCCTGTTGATCTTGTGCCATTGCCAGTTGATGCAAGAATTAGTGCCAATGTTGAACATTTTTTCCAATACATTCAGTAAGTGCACAATGAAGTTCATTGCCATTTATCTGCCAGCAACGATATTTACAAGCAGCAAGTTGACAAGCATCATCGCTTTGTTGAATTTAATAAAGGCGATTTGGTTATGGTGCATATTCGACTTGAGAGGTTGCTACTTAGAACTAATAAGAAGTTACACCCTCGTAACTCAGGTCTTTTCAAGATTCTTCAAAAGATTAGCCCCAACGCATATGTTCTTGACATTCATCCTAATTTAGGCATCAGTTATTCATTCAATGTAGAGGATCATGCTCTCTATCGTGGTCACGATAATGAAGGAGTTAATGACAAGTAGCTTATTTCTTTACCAGTTAATCTCCCACCTACTGATGAAATTATTGATGTCCTTGATGATCAAATTATTTCTACACGTCAAGGAGGTTACCAGAAGTTTTATGTTTGTTGGCAGAATCCTTTTATCTCCGACTCTACATGGATTATAGCTACTGACTTCCAATGATCAATCCTGATCTTTATGATCAATATTAAGCGCTCATCTCGCCGAAGTCGAGTTTTCCCAAGCCGGGAAGAGCTGATGCAGACCGATCTCAAATTCGGCCTAGATCACAGGCCCACAGGCAAGTTGATTGATCCTTAATCTCCTCAAAGATCTCTATCTTTAGTTAGATAATTTTAATTAATTATTTGCTTCCTATTTTATGTTGAGTTGAGATTAAAACTGGCTTAATTTATTTTTAGCAAGCTTTCCTTGTCTAGAGTTAGTCTTTCCTACTTTAGAAAAAGTCACTCCTATATAAGGAGGAGTCTTTCATTGTAATAGATATGCTTTAATCAATTAAATTCTATTTACATTAAGAATTTTCTCTTTTGATAGTGTTCATCGTGAGTTTTATTGTGTCTTAAGGCTTGAATCCTTCTTTGCATTCAAACAATCCTTTAGGAGATTGTTCTACACCCGATCTAAGATCCAAGTTTGCACTAGCAAGTAACAAGGATCAATGAGATTCAAGCTGCAATGCAAGTGCGGGTTGCAATGATAATGGAAAGACAAGCTCAACTGCAACAGAATTTGGCAATAGTAGAGGAGAGTTTGCAAGATGTTCTGAAAAAGAAATCTAAAAGGAATGCTTCATCCTCTGAGGAGAACTTTGGGCAGTGGAAGAAACGGAAGATCAAGGCTCGTAGTTCCTAAAAACTAATGTGTGATCTATGTGGCAAGGGCCATGAGACAAATGAATGTTGGAGAAAGACTGGAGCATGTTTTCGTTGTGGTTCGATGGAGCGATGGATCATCGGCTAGCAAAATGTCGAGGGAAGAAAAACACTAGTGAAGCCCCATTGTACCAGCAACAGTAATCAGTTAAGCAACCTCGTTAGAATCAAGTTGCAAGTAGCATCAGCAAAGGTGATTTCTTTACCTATTTCCTTCATTCTCTATTGTTCTTTTGCTTGTAGATATTATAATAGTCTATGTGATTTGCTATTTAAGATAGTTTTTTGAGATTCTCGTTGAATATGAGTTTTGAAGCGAGATTCCGAAATTATTTTCCTTAGGAATCCTGAGAGGATATTTGGTGTTATTTGTTGAGATACAGTTGGCACCCTTTAGATGTATACCAATTTAAGCAGTTAAACCCGGTAGCTATTGAGTATAAGTAATTACTGCCTTATATTAATGAGTTGTCCAATTAGTTTTAGGGTGCAGAATAATTTTCAAAAATTTGATTTGAGGATAGGTTATTTCAATTTTAAGCTCGAGAGTACAGTGTCCAAAGATTAACTCTTAAGATCAAATTTGGACGTTAAGAGTTCTTGATGGATTATTAGATTAATGAATGTTCCAAATATATTTCTAAGTTAAGGAATAGAATCCTTATTCCGTACACAAATTGGCTTTAGATTACAATTATCATTGATATTTTGATGTATTCCAGTTTGTTAGTGATTGTGATAATCTTTTTAGGACTTTTCTCCATCCCTTGAGGATTAATTGGTTTTACTAATGTAAAGGTGTGATTCCTAGTTGACCAAGTTGCAGTCTTAAGTCATATCATATCTTGTGTTGAATGTTCAGTGATCTAGTAAATTTGAGATTGTTATTAGTTGGCAAAGTTCGAGGTCAGTTACCAAGATTTGGAGCTCCTTATAGTCCTACAAGATGTTATCATAGGACTGTGAGATAATTCCAAAATCATAGTTCCATTTGTTAATTGATTGAGATGAATAATTCTTTTGTGTGGATAGACTGGTGTGAGCATAAATTTTAAGCTTTGCGAATTCCTTGATTCTTTGAGAACCAGTAGATCTATGTGAAGATGCAGATAATAGAATTGATTTAGCAGATATAATCAGGTAGTTGAGGATTTAGATTTGATTAGGGTCTTTGATCACATAATGGATGAGATTGTTATCTAGACTAGTTTATTGAGAGTTTATTGAGTGCATATCCTAGATGGGGATTCCAAGTTTCTTTACTTAGTAAATTTGTGGGAAAAAAAAACTTTGATGTTAATTGATAAAAAGGAAATTCACACCGTTCGAAGGCATATTGATCAAAAGTGGTTAAGTTATGTGACTAGTAAGAACAGTCGCTCACTATCAGCATTGATGAATTGCTCAATCAAATCAGCATGCAAAGGATATTATTTAAATTGATTGAGGTTCAGTTGATATCAATTTAGCACCTAAAGCTATGTGATTTGAAGCTATGTCCTAATCAAAAAATAACATTATAGATTCTTGGCTATTTGTTCTGGAGGTCAATTAATCTGATGGTATTTATGATTTGATGAATAGAATGCTTACATATTCTTAAATCAGTTGTAGTGTTTATTAAGAGTATCTTGATATTATAATCTGATCTTATTATTGACAAGACACATTACCTAAAGACTTCTTTCTACTTTTGAAGTGTAATCAATTAAATGATAATCTGAAAACTATAATTTTGGATCTAATTAAATTATGTTCTAAGACCAATCCCTAGAAATATATTCGAGTTATATCATTTTCCATATATATAATTGAGGTGACGAATACTTTGAAGTGTATATATATCCTTGTCGAATAGAATCTTGTTTTATTCTTAAGAGCAATTTAGGGCTACCCTTATCAATGATATTTTGATGCATCAAATTCGTTAACAAATATGTTGGTTGTGAGGATTATCATTTCATCCATGTAGCATTCGAAATATATTTAAACCTAAGGGCATGTTTGATGAAATAGCTCGAACGACTATAGATCGTTCGTGACTTGACAGAGGTCTTGGATCGTGTGGTGATTAGGCTGCTAATTACTAGGTAAGAATAATGTCTGCTTGGGTTAGTAGGTTACCTTATAGTTGTGATCGATGTTCCTCAGTTGTTGGTGGCAAGTCTTAGCTTTAACACAGTACCAACCAAAGTTAGATATCCAATCAGACCATCCATCCAGACCTCTAAAGACATGAAGTGTGATCCTCATGTTCGAGGAGAAGTGGATCTAGAGGATCCTTAAGTTTTCGATCGTTGTTAATACAACAGAGTCGACGTAAGAAGTTCAAGAATCAAAGAATGTCATTCCGAGCAGGGAAGTTTCTCCGATAGTCACAAAAATGTCCTCGAATTTCCGATCGATGATAGAGTTGTGTCAAAGGTTTCATTGAGAAAGGAGATCCATTTAGGGTAGAATTTGTAGGAATTTTTTATTTGTTTTTATTTTGTTTTATTAGTTTATTTCATCCGAAAAACCAAATGATCTTAAGTAGGGTGAGATGTAAGGTCCTAACCAGACTTAATTATAATTTAATGTAATTAAACTTGGTTTCCTATTAATTAATGTATTTTAGTCTTAATTTATCTTGTTCTTAATTTTATTGGGTCTTAGTTGGACAGGTAGTTGGGTTCAAACTTTACTTAGGAAGTTGAGGACCTTCTTGTAATTTAGAGTCTCATGGTTTGCATCATTTTGGTTTCACATTAATTACATCATGAGCATTTCATCTTGTAAGTCAACTTTCATGTTTGGCCCGGCTCAATTCGGAACCATTTTAACCCAATTGAAGCCCAATTACCTTAAACTATAATTTCCCAAAACAATTGAACTTGTATGTAAAAGTAAAAAAAATTTAAGTTAAAAAGGAAGCAACCATCATTCCCTTCATTGCATCCTTCTCTTTTCTTGTTGGAGCTCATCTTCCATTTTCACTCTTCTCTCATCTCCTCTTCAAACTTCAACTAAAAACTGGATCCTAAGAGCTTGCATGTAACTCTACTAATTTCCATTCACCTCCTTCTACATCCTTGTACATCTTCTTCTAAGGAACTAATCAATCGATCTTCTTTCTTATAATATATAGCTCTCTAAAGTAAGGAACCACTCCTATTTCATTTCCTTGAGTTCAAAAGAGCCAAGAAGACTCAAATGACTAGCATGCATGCATCTCACACTTGATTCACCGTTTGCATGTAATAGGATTTGTTTCTATTGAGGCTTTCTTCACCATCAAACCTAAGGAGAGGCTAGTTTGGGTAAAGCACTGATACAAGGCAAGTATTAAAGTATATATTACTACACGCATGTCTAAATTTGTTAATTTTTGAAGTAATGACTTAAAGTACAAGCTTACAGCTCATTCACCCTGATTAAGTACACATATATGTTGGATTAGGTGATAATGAGTATAACTATGTAATACCAATGATATATAGGCAATGCAAGACCTATGATGATAATTTGGAGCATAAAAAATCACATTGGAGCCAATAACTAAGAGTTCTAAATTGAACTCAAGTTGCAGGAACAATTTCCAAATCTTCTAAAGCTTACAATGAAGCCCATGGCTAGGCCGTAAGTGTTCTACGGCTCAGAATCTAGAGAGCCAAATTCTATATTTGTTCTACAGCTAACCCATGGCCAAGCCATGAAATGAACTACGGCTAAGCCGTAACCACCCCGTGACCAAACTGTAAGCCATTTTACGGCGAGCCTTCTAGAGAACCCCAGAACCCAGCTTTTCTCTATGGCTAACCCATTGCTAAATCATGAGTTGTACTGTGGCTAAGCCATAGCTTAGCCATGGCCTAGCCATAGGCTTTATACGGCTAAGCCATAGGCCAATATGCTGCTGAACCATAACACTAAATGAATTTTATAAAACATTACAATTAAGTTATAGGCCACCGAAACAGCAGATGAATTTTATAGGCTTATCCAAATGACTTACCATGGACCTTCCATACTATATCACGAGGCATTAGGAGAGGCTACACTTTTGATCTTTGGTGGAGTCGAGGTGCCCTAAAATTTATCATTAGATTATACAAATCTTTTACAAGCATAATACTATTCAAAATTGTCAAAACTTGGGACCTTACCAAAGTCCCAGTAAGTGTTAGTATGTATGGAAAAATGGGTATAGCTTTATATTACTTTATTGGATAAAGAAATGATAAAACGTACACTTTTTGACTTTTTAATTACTTTAAGGCCCAAGATTTTCTCTAAAACTCACAATGTTCCGTAAGTCTGGCCCTCTATAAGTACAAATACTGTATGGAAATGAGAGCTATTTTATAGAGATGTTTTGAGGGACTTTATATGAGAGCCATTGGGGAGCAATGTATCCCCAGTTTTAGTAAAATCTTATTTTATTTCTTAAAAATGGGGATTAAATTGGGAATTGTTTTAATCTAATTTTTTAATACCTTAGAGATACAATATAAGTTATTCCTACCCTTAAGACATTAAGTACAATCAAAGACCATATAGGGCCTTAGATATGGTACCTTTAGATCAAATAAATTAGCCTAATGGTAATTAAATACTAAGAAGGAAGAGTGTTGAGCTATCACTCATTCCCTTTTGATTTTCTGGTCAGTTTCCAATGTTACGCCATGGGTGTTGGCATAAGAAGAGGTGTCTTTTACGTACACAATATAACAACGAGATTCTGGTAACACAACCACACCAAATGTTTTCTAAATATATTGTACTGATTGAACTCAGAAACACTGATTATCTAGCATAGGGTTGGCTAGTAGCTATCCTTGATACTTATTCAATCTAAATGCATTCATATTATTAAGTAACCTTACCCTCAATATGATTAAATCATGTACCCATTCTTCTTGGTAAACCATGAGACAAAATTAGGCCTGCGCTTCTATTGAGTGTGTGCCTGTGAGCCGAAATGGGTGTAGCTAAGGTTGAGAGGCTTTGAGTTCTATTAGCTCATTTAAGTATGCATTGTCTGATTATTAGTTACTTATTTAATCCCAACTTGTATAGTTGAAAATGATCTCAAGACTAAAACTCCCTTATATATGATATGATGACAAGTATGTATGATATGAATTCAGGATGGTCTTGATATGTCGAGTCGGCACCACTTAGCTTGTACCCTTATTAGGTTCGACGAGACCAAATTTAGATGCCCCCTTATATCATTGCTGCAGTAGTTTATGGAGGAGTTATCAACGCTCCTCGAGAAGCTATACTAATCCCTAGCGTAATTCCTATATGTATGTTATACACTCTCTCTAGATGATACGCTCTCTTTGAGAGAATATAGCCTTGTGGATGCGAACTATTATGTTTGATATCCTGTTTATAATTCGATACTCATGCTTGCTGATGCACAATATGCCTAGCTTACTGTTATTACTTTCTTTTAATCTATATGCGCTTTAAATCATTTGATACATCAAGATAATCTTATATATCTCTATATTTGTTTAACCGTCATGTTAATAATGCTATCCTTGGTGTTACAGGTACTGAACCTAACCCCAGTACAGCGAGCAACGCGCGCCGGATGGAGCCCCAATGGTACCTCAGGGTTTAAATGAGTGGAACGAAGGTGATATATTCTATTAGTGGTCCTAGAAGAGTGTCAAAGGGTTTCCTTGTTGGGTTGCTTAGCTTAGACATGCTTGGACTATGGTTGTTCTTACACCTAGTGATTTGATAGGCATATATATAATTTTGGATTTTGTATATATTTAAGTAATTATTGTCAAACAGATGTAGATGGTTAAGTACAGACTTTAGACTTATTTATGAAATGGGTATGTTATTTTTATTGTTGCTTATGATCATTACAGGTATATTACACAGGCTTTCATTTATTGTTGAACTTAATTTATGTGTTTGGGAAACTTCTCTACACATTCCTGTGGAATCTCCCTTATAGTGATTCATGCATGTCCTCACATGGCACGGATTGCTATAGGATTACGTATGCACATCTTAAAGGGTCTATTCTAACTCTAATTTCCAAGAATGGGGCATGACATTAACAATGTGACTAGTGGTCTTGACCCAGTAGTTACCTTTGTTGACTGTGCTACCTCTGTTTAACTTGAAATTGTATGTGCCTCTGTTGGCAATGAAATACCAACAGTAGCCTCTAGCAAATTTTGGCGGGCAAAGTTTGCCTCAATAGCAGAACGTATAATGGCCTGCTCCTCTTTAAATTTCCTTGTCTCCTCACCAACCAAAGCCTTGGTTCTAACAGAGTAAGAAGCAGATCCAAAGTCCAGCATAGCTCTAACAGCTCGCTTAGTCTCAGCAAGACTCTCCCTCTCTTATAGGTTCTCATTTACAACCTGTTGCATCCTTGCTATAGTCACATTGGGAGGGGCAAGTATTCCTTGTCTTCTTCACCTCTCAAAGAGTGGTGAGCTTTATAGATTTCAAACCCGGCCACTAAGCCAATTCGCCACTCATTTATATCATATAACCGATTCTCAAAGTTGACTGAGATGAAGCGTTCCTTCTCCACCTTCTCTCCCTTATTAAGAATAGATGAAATGTGCCATTTGATATGAGGGTTGCTAGTATATGTCTTTATATTAGCAGTGGTGCTTTTTGCATACTATTGTGTGAAGCTGCTCGTGTATCTAGGTTGCCGAAGGCAAGGATAGCCCAAACGATCCCCAGTGCCAAGTGCTTGATAGAATTCTCAAGCATTTTTAGCATCTTGCAAAGAACCAAGTCTACCTTAGATGAGGGCTGAGTGCTCTTACAATGGCTTGATGAAAATCAAATTGCCTGCAAATTCGGGCTAGTATATAAGGTTGAATGTTAATATATGAATACACCAAGTCGTTAATATATGAATTCTTCCTATTCACCAAGTCTACGGGTCTCAAGTAAAAGAACTAGCTCTTTTCTTCATCTGACAAGCCAAACTCTCGACCACCTTCTCTAACTTTGTTAATTGATGTTCTACTCTATTTCTCATATGAGTTGGAACTTCAATATTTGGCACAGAGGCTTAAGAAGCAACATAATTATTAAAATTATGTAGGTGTTGGCATAATTCAGTCATGGTGCAGTATTAATCAAACAGTTGCCACTTACCACAGCTTCCATGTAAATGCTCCCTTGTGCACCATTATGCAAGTGAAGCCCATTGCAATGGTATGTGAAACAGGTGTACAATAAGTGCTTAGCATAAACACCGATTGAAAGCATTCCCTTCTCTGACAGTGAAGCCAGTTATCTTTAATTCAATTAACATATATGCCACAAAAGCTAGGCCTAGGACAAGACTATGCCCAAATGTCATTCTGAACACAGGATATATACAACTGGGCCTAATGTTGCCCCCAGCACCTAGAAAGAAAACATCCAATAACCATGCCATCAAGAATGCAGCAAGCCAACATATCCTCCTCAAATCTAGATATTTAGCAAAAATATATGGCATGAAGTCTAGTTTCTTATGATAAATAATTGTTGGCTCCTTCTTAGGATCTTCATGGGGGTTAACCTCTTTCCATATCCCTCATTTGCAAAGAAGGGACTACTGGTGGTCTTTACTCGACTTATCTATTAGGCAACCTTTCCTCAACTTCAGCTGGCCATTTGGATCTAGTCTTCAAGAGCAAAAAGGGGATAATACACAAAATGAAACTCATTATCCACGGTGGCCAATTCTCCATTGGGCTGAATGGCTTCATTATAAAGCTCACCATATGGTGCTAAACCAAATATTATCTTCATTTCCCACAAAGAAAACCCTAACTCCATATTTGGAGCAATGAAGACACTAGTTGCTGGGCAAAACAATTCAAGGATAACCCTGCATATATTCTTGTTTTCATAAGGCACTTTCTGTGCAGTGGCATTTACAGCTTCAAAGTTACCAATTGCTCTCAAATCCTCTTCATAATGTTGTTTCATTAGTGTCACCCAATTCTGCTAATCCCTAATGCAGATATACCATCCACGAGACTGGTGTCTTTCACCAATCTAGGTACTCCCATCTTCAATGTGGATACGAAGACTAATTATTCACTGTTGCGAGATCACGATATCCACTGCAAGGTTTAATGTGCACGGTTCTATTATCTCTATCTTAGATCTTGGAATCTCCGTTAAATAATGTAGGTGCTGGCCTATGAACTTGCTAGTCTTGAAGTGGGCATGATGCTTTATCCATGGAAACGGATCATTCCTCGATGGGAGGGACGAGGACGTTGTCATTATCCTTGGATATCTCTTGATAGATCACATGGTGGTCACCTCATGAGAAACTCCTATTGGATCTACGTAGCGATACTATACACTTTCAAATGGTTGTTGCATAGTCTCCTTTGTTGCATCCCCAAATATGTAGTGGGGCTTATCAAAGCTCATTTTGTCATTATTCTCCCAATTGGTGTTATTGGCCAGACACCAATACGTGTACCAATTCTTCATTATCAAGGCCTTGGTTCTTTGATTTCGCAAAGTCGAGGCAAACACTTCATTCGAATCTTTCAGATTAGGGTTACTTATAGTCTTGCCCTTTGAAAGGCTCTTTGATGCCCTAAAAGTTGAAGTTGCAGGCACTTTGCATGTTCTGTCTACAAAACAAAGACAAAAAGGAGAAGAAAAATATTAGTAATAGCAAAAGTGGCTAAAGTATGGAATTCTACTAAAATTTCGGTAGCATCTCCCCTTGCCAAAAGGCTAAAAAGAGAAAATAATACTCAGTTTTGAGACCACAAATCCACATCAAGGCACATTTAAATTCCAGAACTGAGGCTCCCAGTCCAAACAGGTGTTTGAGCACCTTAAGACCTTTCAGGGGTAAATTTGATTCAAGTTTAAGCATGAAAGTTGAAGAATTCAAAGCAATAAATGCATGCACAACACAAGCAAAGCATAATAGTAGCTATTTACAACACAAAGCATAAACAAGCTCAATATGTATGAAAGTACACCATATGAAGGTATATGGCATGCTTTCAATAAAGAGCAACATCAATTTTTAATCATTGAAGACAAAAATAAATACTATTGATCTAATGGCAACCACTTTCGGTCACTTCCCTTGGTTTCATTAGACTTACATACAACTATTGGAGATTATTTTGTTCTCCACACTTAAATTTAAAGCCGACCAAAGGATCTCTACATTCCCAAGATAGCTTCTCAAACAAATCTCGACAAATAAAAGTCCCATATGATGATTTGCTATGATGGGACAATTAGACATTCCTGTGGGATTTCGAAAAGTGCACTATTCACAGTACATATAAAGCTAATGAAGGAATTATTGCCATGCAAAGTTAATTTCAAAATAAGATCATCGACTATCATCAATGATCGGAAGGTGATATTATATCCATTAGCTTCTCACAAAGACAGTTGGCATCAATCAAATTGACTTTGAGAGTACACCTTGTATCAGAATCGAAAGGATAAGGAAGGAAGAATTAGCCTTGGAAGTTATGGTTGAGAAAGATAATGTAAACAGCTCATTCAAAACTACATGTGACAATTCAACCAAAGGTTCACCCCATCTTCATCGATTTCTTTAATCAGCAACTCATATTCAGGTGATTTATATTTCCCATGTTTATATTGTCCTTCGTACACCAACCAAGTAATTCGTAAGAGATACATACGCCCAAATATGCGTTTTACATGATGGTTTAAGGTGGTTTATCGAAACGCAGGTCAAATGATGTCCAACAATCAAAATAGGGCAATGGTATGCATATGGGATAAATATGAGTCCCAAAAAACTCAACAAACATCACCACAATGGCCCACAGTCCAAAAAGTGATCCTTGGACATAACAAGAATCCGATCGATTGAGCAAAGGTCCAATCCATCGGGTCACGATTCGTGCCCAGCCATGAATACAGCTCCGATCAAACGGATGTCTGATCGATCGGGCGAAGGTCCAATTGATTGGGCTTGTGTTCATTTTATACGAAAGTCCCCGTTTCTCCTTTTTGGGAAAACCAATTCGCTTCCTTCACCCCCATTGTACCTGCATTAAACTAGCGCCTTGCCTTCTCCATTACACACACAAATCCACCTCCAATCACTTCATCCTTCCATCCATTCAAGATCACATCTAAGTCTAGCATTTGTGTCCAATATCATTTAAAAAGGGCAAAGCATCTAAATGAAGTAGTTATGCTATAATCAATAATAGATTATGCATTTTATTATAAGAGAATGTTTATCAACTTGCCTTGATAAAAATGGGTGAAAATAGAAGTGAGGAGAAAGAAAAATGGGAGGGCAAAGAAGAAAAATAGAAGGAAAGAGGAAAAGCTGGGACTTAGGGTTTAAAAAGGATATGGGTTTTGGGTAATTACAAAAATGGGCTTAGTTTAGAGGATCTGGATATTCAGAGGGTTAAACAGGTTTAGTTTGGTCTGAGGTAGAAGGATTAATGTCCTATAATTAGGCGATCTACCCAATAGATTCAAAACCTCACAAAATGATAAATTATAAAAAAGGGCATCTAACCTTCTAAATTGCAAACTACCCTCCTGCTACACTTAAACGAGCTCGAAACCTAACGAAACTCCTCACACATGATTGGCCTAACACTAAAACGGATTTGTCTAGACTCTAATGAAGCTTAATTAGTTAAAATACAATTTAATTAGGTTAATAGTCATTATTAGGTTACAGAATATTACACCAGTTCTGGATAAATCACCTGTGGTTATCTTAGGTGAAGTAAGCAAATCACTGCTCATGAAGCTATTTAAAATAAAATGCTTATATATATTTTCTTGCAACTATGAATATTCTCATATCACACTATTAAATTTTGTCATAATAAATTTGCATGATGTATTGCCATTTCCCTTAAAACCTTACATTGAAGGCTATGGATATCCATAATCTATGTCCAAATCATACTATCACCTTGCGTCTTGATTTTTTTTTTTTAAGCCCTAGTAGCATATAGGGAATTCTTTTTTGGTTTATAGGGACATGAAGTACCATTGTGACATTAATTATACAAGTCCAGTTTGCCCAAATATCATACCCATTAAAGTCACACAACATGATGATTTGAACTCAGGTGAATCTGGTGGGTGGCTACTATGATGCCAGAGATAACGTGAAGTTTGGGTGGCCTTCACAGTGACTCAACTTTCATGGAGTGTTGTAGACTTTGGGACAGAACTGTCATAAAAGAATGAACTATCCCATGCCATGGATGCCATCAAGTGGGGTACAAATTACATGATCAATGCTCACTCTGAGCCCAATGTCTTCTATGGGGAAGTCGGGGATGGTGATTCTAGTCACGTGTGTTGGGAAAGGCCCGTTAGGCCCTAGAATTTTAATTTGGATCAAACTGGTGTGTCAGGTTTTAGTCGGGTTGAGAGGGGTTAGATAGGTGATTAATAGGCCATTTTAAAGATTTGGATCCTTGCATGCATGGTAGTTTTATGTAAGGCCCATTGGAGACGGACTGATTTAACATTCTTGAGCCTTGGGCCTGATTTATTTGACCCTTCTAAGGCCAAAAGCCCTTTTCTGAAATTTTGTAAAACTCAATCAAAAATCAAGGAGCCCTTCCTTGTAGTTTAGAAAAACTGTTACATAATAAAACCCTAAAGGTTTTCGATCATTTTTTCTTCTTACGCCCGATTTTTCCATCCTCTTCCTTTTCTTTGCAACCAAGCCCTAGCAATTCTCCAAGGAAACTAAAGTTTGATCTTCAAATCTGTTTTTAGCATTGAAATCCATGCAAGTGGATAATTGTAAACAATATTTTTTAGTTGTTTTGTTGAATGGCATGTTTTGGATATGATTTATTCGATTGGTTTAATATCTTGATTATGGATTAAAAATAAAGATTTGATTTTAATTGAAATAAAGATTTGCATATAAAAGAAATATTACTAAAACAAAAAAAGATGACAGTCGCCACTGCCAATGTTGCTTGGCTAGCCGAGCAGCACATGCTACCTACCTAGCCAGGCTTGGCCTGATAGCACCGGGGCTGGGCTGCTGCTGGGCCCAACTATGGCTAGGGTGCGCCATCTAGGCTAGGTCGCGACTGTGCTGGGCTTGGCCTGCCGGTAAGGCTAATTTTTGATGGGCCTAATTTGATTAAAATATTAATTAGAGTCTAAAATATTAATTATAAATGGATTAGAATATTGTTTAAGGTTTAATGGTGACTTGATTAGAATTAATTAATTCTTAATTAGTTGTGATTATAATTTTAATTAGGATTAATATTTTAAGATGTAATTGGGGATTCTTGAATCCTAATTAGAATGTATCTGGAATTCTAATTTGGATTTTAATTTAAGTTTAGATTTCAAATCTGAATCCGAGATTTGGATCTTTAGTTTTATATAAAATAATTAGGTTCTTTATACACAAAAATGAAAATTAAGAACCTAATTGTTCCCTCTCCTTTTAATCATAATTTGGTTTAGTTTGGATTAGAAATCTGGATACTTTTCCCTAATTTGTGAAACACCTTAACTTTAAATAATTAGATTAGATGGATTCCATTTCTTTTTAGAAAAGCTGGTTGAATGTTTACATGAGAATTTGGCTAAATTCAGAATGGGAATATGAGATTCGGGATGCACCATATAATAGACACTGAAAGTAGGATATTGGCATCATGGACCCTTATTACCATTGTGAAATAAGGTTGGTTCTTATATACATATTTAACTCACTATGACCATTAGGTGGATTAGTGATTACCCTAAGAAAACTTGAAATGACATATGATCATAATACACTTTTAAATTAAGTAATCTAAGTACTTAAATTGATATTGGGTTAGATATTTTGAATTAAGGGTTCCATAGCATGGTTCATTGTGCATCAGTAAACGTATGCATTTGTATATATAGATATATTTATATATATATATATCTGACCGACTGCAGTTCAGAGGTGGATGTACGCCATCGGGTCAGCATATACTGTGAAGTATAGTACACAGTTATGCCATTTATTATATTTGCTAGAATACTCATTTTTGTATATTATATATGTAGAAATACCCGTTTTTGTATATCTATCTGCGGGAATACCCATTTTTGTATATTTTATCTATGCAATACTCATTTTTATATATTAAATCTGCGGGAATACCCATTTTTGGTATATTGTATCTGCGAGAATACCCGTTTTTATACATTCATGCCATTGGGTTTGCATACAATGTGTTTTGGGGCAGAATGTAAAATATGTTTTAATTCAATTGATTAACATCCTTGCTTGCAGTTTACCTTCTTACCAGATTACGTCAATCTGACTCACTACTTTAGGTGTCTTGGTTCTGTTACAGGTGCCTAACCGAAGGATCAGGTGATGCTAGAGATTCCGCCAGATGGCGGAGTTGTTGAGTAGAGTGCCGATGACATCATTTAAAGTGTCCTAGTGTGGTACTAGGATCAAAACATTAGATTATGTAATAAGGTCATGTTTAGGGCCATTAGTTATTCATTAAATTTATTTGTCTTGGAATTACAACTTCAATTATTATGCTTCGAAGCACTTGACTTTGATTTTATTATTATTAAGATTTATTATATGGTTGGTATTTGATACTCATCTGCGTAGATTATGGATTTCAGTTCCGCATGTGATTATGGTTGCTTGATCACCAAACATAGCCTCACGAAGGACTTTGATCCATTCAAAATTGGGGCCCGTATTGTTCATGTAAGAAAATTTTTAATTGGCCCCAATTCTCACCCCTGAACCGATTTTGGATCCGGCCCAGTTTTGGGGGTGTGACAGATGGTATCAAAGCGGTCAAGTTTCTAGAAGTTTTAAAAAATGCTAGAAATGTAAGCCGACGTGAGGATTAGAGATTTTAAGTGGGAATGTTCGGGTTTTGGTGCGTATAATCATATACAATCTTTAGCATTGTTTAGAGGTTACAGGAATTTATTACTTTCCACATTTTTTGTTGTTCAGTCTCTAACAAATGGTTGTTTTGAGACATGGCAACTAAATTAAGGAAAACAAAAGCCAACCCGTCTAGTTTGAAGTCTGGTGAGCCTAGCAGTATAGCTAATGATTCAATATAGACTTTGCTCTAGACTATTTTAGCCTATCGGTAACATCTGGATCAGTAGATAACACGGTTGTTGGAAGCTGTGCAGAGGATAACTGAACCTCATGTGACGCATGCAACTCAGCCACTGATAACGCCACAACCAACGTTTGTGGTACAGCCTAAAGTAACGGATTAGGCAGCATTTTAGACTAGTATACTTGAGGTTTTGTAGAGGATTGGGCAACCTCAGGTTATTGCCCCTAGACCCCAGGATCCAAATGATATTTTTGAAAAGTTTAAGAAAAGGGATCCATTGAAGTTCAACGAGAGCGAAGATCCAATGGTAGTAGAAGAATTTCTCATCCAAGTTGAGAATATATTTGAAACCCTGGTCTGCATGGGGGTACGAAGGTTAAGTTGGCAGTTTTTATGTTTCAAGATGTGGCAGACAGGTGGTGGACTACCGTTAACGAAACATATGAGGAGATTGCTGAAGAGGTGGCTTAGACTACTTTTCGTAATTAGTTTAACGAGAAGTACGTACCAAAGCATGTTTAATATTCAGAAGAGGATAGACTTTGATAGGCTAAACCAAGGGACTTTGTCTATTCTAGAGTATGAGTTATAGTTTACCCATCTCTCTCATTTTATACCAACTCTCATCACTCCAAAAAGTGAGAGGATCCGACAGTTCCTCGATGGCCTTCGACCACATATACTACTTCATGCTAAGTCGCAAGTTCTGAACACCTACCAGGAACATTTGGATAAGGCATGTTAGGCCAAGGACGTGATTGGGCACATGGCCCCTCTGAGCCAACCCAAGCAAAAAGTTGCTCCATCTCCAGCCCCACAACACCAATTCAAAAAGTAGAAAATGGAGTCTTGTGACATTTGTGGTAATAACCACCCAGCATCTAAGTGTTGGAGGCAAACAAAGGGGTGTTTTCAGTATGGAGACACTAGTCATTAGGTTAAGGACTGCCCTAAGAAAAATGGCCAATAGTATTCGCAGACATCTACACAGGAAGCTCCTATTTAGGCACAGCCATTGAGACAGATAACACCAGTTCCTTTGCAACAACCACAACTTCAACCACCATAACAATAGATGCAGCTATACTGACCTCCGCAATAACCCCAACCTCAAAAAGGAACCTAGTGACCTCCAGGGCCTAACATACAGTAACCAAGGCCTTGCGGCAGGCAGACTGTATTCCATGACTCAGGAACAGACTATTGCTGCAAAGAACATTGTGGAAGGTATTATTTTTATTTGTGAAAATAATGTTAAAACTTTATTTGGTCTTGGCTCTACCCATTCGTATATTTCCCCTAGTTTTGCCTTGAAGATCAATGTTAGAGCAGCTGAGCTGCCATTGGATTTAGTTGTGGCTACCCCGGTGGGTAAAAAGGTTAGTTGTTTAAAGTATTATCCTAATTGCAAATTGGTGATAAGTGGCCCTGTGTTAAAGGCTAATTTAATATTATTGATGATGAATGACTTTGATGCATTTTTGGGTATGGATTAGCTTGCTACTCATAATGCAGTGATGGACTACCGTGCTAAGACAGTTAAGTTAACAACTAATGATGGCACCAAGGTGCAATTTGTGGGATCTAAGAAAAAGGTTGTTACTCGTATGTTCTCAGCTATTAAGGCTACGAAGTTGTTGATGAAAGGTTCTAAGGGGTATATAGCATTTATCACGGAGGATAAATGGACTAAAGTGGTGGAGGAGACACCAGTGGTGTCTGAGTTTCTAGATGACTTTCCCGATGACATTCCGGATTGCCGTTGTTCCATGAAATTGACTTTACAATTGAGCCTTTGTCGGGCATAGCTCCGATCTCAAAAGCCCCTTAGAGGATAGCCCCAGATGAGTTGAGAGAACTCAAAGAGCAATTGCAGGAGCTATTGAACAAGGGTCCCCAGTTTTATTTGTGAAGAAGAAGCATGGTTCTATGAGAATGTGCATTGACTACAGACAACTTAATCAAGTGACCATCAAGAACAAATACCCTTTATCTAGAATCGATGAACTGTTTGATCAATTGTAGGCTGCCCAGTGTTTTTCTAAGATTGATCTGAGATCAGGATATTATCAGTTGTGGGTACGAGATTAGTATATTCTGAAAACTGCATTCAGAACTAGATATAGTCACTACAAATTTCTAGTGACATCTTTTGGACTTATAAATGTGCCTGCATCTTTTATTATGATGAATAAGGTTTTTGCACAGCACTTGGACCTGTTTGTGGTGGTATTTATCAATGATATACTTGTATATTTGAAGAGTCGGGAAAAGCATGCTCACCATCTTTGCACTTCAGTGCAATTGTTGAAGGAACACCAATTGTATGCTAAGGCAAGTAAGTGTAAATTTTGGTTGGAACAGGTAGGATTCCTTAGTCACATCATTTCCAGGGAAGGTTTAGTGGTGGATCCAATAAAGATTAAAGCAGTGGTAAAGTGGGATAGGCCAAGACCAGTGTCAGAAATTCGAAGTTTCCTAGGCCTCGCAGGTTATCACCGCAGATTCGTGGAAGGATTTTCCACAATAGCAACCCTACGTCGAGATTGACTCATAAGGAAGTTCCCTTTATGTGGAATGAGGAGTATGAGTAGAGTTTTCAGGAGTTGAAAAGAAGGTTAACCACAACCCCTATTTTGACCTTACCTGCATGCAGTGATGCTTTTGTGATTTTCATCAATGCATCTGGAGCTGGACTTGATCGTGTTCTCATCCAACGTGGGAAGGTGGTAGCATATGGGTCTAGACAGTTGAAGGAGCATGAACAGAAGTATGTAACTTATGACTTGGAGCTAGCAGTAGTGGTCTTTGCCTTGAAGATGTGGCGACATTTTCTTTATGGAGCCACCTTTGAAGTGCATTCAGACCATAAAAAGCCTCCAGTATCTCTTTACACAGGGTGAATTGAACATGAGATAGGGAAGATAGATGCACTATGTTAAAGATGATATTTTGGGTTAAAGTACCATCCAGGAAAAGCTAATGTAGTGGCAGATGCTTTAAGTAGAAAAGTAATGTTCACTGTAGGATTGATTACAGAATACTTTTGGATTTGATGTTTAGAAGATATGGATGTTTATTTCCAGCCTATCAGTGAGTAGGCAGTGTTGGCTAGTACAATCTCATGCAAATTACTTCCGAGGATCAAAGAACACCAATTCCTAGACCCCGAGATAACAAGAATCAAAGGTCATATAATGAAAGGCCTGATTTTAAGTTGGAAGATGATATTTTGTGTTATAAAGGCAGAATTTGTGTGTCTAATTTTCCAGACTTAAAAGATAAAATTATGATAGAGGCAGACCTTACTCGGTATACTATTCATCCAGGCGATACCAAGATGTATCAAGATCTGAAGGATCACTACTGGTGGGGGAATATGAAGAAAGATATCGCAGAATCTGTTGGAAAATGTTTGGTTTGTCAGCAGATTATCGAAGACCCCTAGGTCATTTGGATAAGTTAGAGATTCCTTAATGGAAATGGGGGCACATCACTATGGACTTTGTGTCAGGATTGCCTAACACCAAGAAGGGATTTGATGCAATTTAGGTGATAGTGAACCGTTTGACTAAGCTAGCCCACTTTGTATTGTTTAAGATGGGTTAACAAATGGATAAGATGGCAAACCTCGGAAGATTACATGGAGCACTGGTTTCTATTGTTTCTGATTGGGATAGCAAGTTTGAATCTCGATTTTGGGTATCACTGTAGGAAGCTTTGGGGCCCAAGTTGAGTTTCAGTACAGCTTACCATCCCTAAACTGATGGACAAATAGAGCGTACAAACCAGACATTGGAGGATATGTTGAGGGCCTGTATCTTTGATTTCAAAACCAGTTGGGACGATAGCTTGGGCTTGTGTGAATCCATGTATAATAACAGTTACCACTCCAGCATTGGCATGGCACCTTTTAAGGCCTTGTACGGAAAAAGATGCAGAACCCCTATATGTTGGGCGAATTTTAGAACCTATGGCCTTCTTAGACCATCTGTAGTTGGAAAGTCAAGCAAGAAGGTAAAACAAAATCAGGAAAGGCTGGAGTTTATCGCAATCACCAAAAGAGTTATACAAATAAGAGGAGGAGAGAGCCGAAGTTTGAGGTTAGTGACCATGTGTTTCTAAAGGTGTCACCTACGCATGGTACCTTACGTTTTGGGCAGAAAGGGAAACCCTCCAGAAGATATGTGAGACCGTTCCAGATTATTAGCAGGGTCAATAAGGTGGCTTATCAGTTAGCACTGCCACTAGAGCTATTAGGTGTTCATAACGTCTTCTATGTTTCTATGCTCAAGAAGTATGTAGTAGACCCTTCGCACTTGTTGCAGTATGAACTGTTGCAAGTGCAAGATGATATGACCTACACTAAGCGGCCAGTGGGGATTGTTTACACCAAAGAGTAGGTGTTGAGGAACTGCATCATCCATTGTGTAAAGGTTCAATGGAGCCATTATCGTCCAGAAGAAGTAACATGGGAGTTTAGAGACGAAGTTAAGAGACAGTATCCGCACCTTCTTCCTGAGGTATATGGGTTATTTGCAGGACCAAATGTCCTTTAAGGGAGATGAGATGTCAAGCCCCAGATTTTTAATTTGGATCGAATTGGTTTTTCGGGTTTGAGTCAGGTTGAGAGGGGTTAAATGGGTGATTAATAGGCCATTTTAGATATTTGGATCCTTGCATATATCGTAGTTTTGTGTAGGGCCCATTGGAGAAGGGCTTATTAAACATTCTTGGGCCTTGAGCCCGAGTTACTTGACCCTTCTAAGTCCAAAGCCCTTTTCTGAAATTTTATAAAACTTACTAAAAAGCAAGGAGCCCTTCCTTGTAATTTAGAAAAACCTTTACACAATATAACCCTAAAGGTTTTCTATCGTCTTTTTTTTTGTATGCCCAATTCTTCTATTTTCTTCCTTTCCTTTGCAACCAAGTCCTAATAATTCTCCAAGGAAACCAAGGTTTGATCTCCAGATCTGCTTTTGGCATCGAAATCCAGGCAAATGGATAATTGTAAACAATGTCTTTTTGTTTTTTGTTGAATGACATGTTTTACATGTAAAGTCCTAACCCCAATTAATTTTGATTTATAATAATTAACCTTGTTTTATGCTAATTAATGCTCATTTAAACTAATTTAACTCCAAACCCATTGGGTTTGAGTCATGGATAGGTAGTTGGGTCGCATTCAAACTTTATCTAGTTAGTTAAGGACCTTCTTATAATTTAGAGTTACATGGTTTGCATTATATTGATTACGTCATGTGTACTTCATGGTTCCATGATAGAAAAACAGAATTCATGTAGCTGACCCCAACATAGTTGGGATAAGGCTTTGATGATGATGATGATGATGATGATGATGATGATGATGTATACTTTATCCTATGGATAATCTTTCATATTTGGCCCAACTTGATTTGGATCCATCTTAGCCCAATTGAAGCCCATTTGACTGAAACTATAATTTCCTTAAAGAAATTGGACTTGCATGCAAATCCCTGAAAAAATTTGAGTTAGAAAGGAAACTAACGTTTCCCCTTCATTTCATTCTACTTCTTCTTGCTGGAGCTCCTCTATCTTCACTCGTCTATCATCTCCTCTTTAAACGTTAGCTAGAAACTGGATCCTAAGAGCTTGCATGTGCTCCTATTAAGCTCTATTCTCCTCCTTCATCCTTTTAACTATTTCCTCCATTGAAGCTACCAAATTCATCTTTTTTCACCGAATTATAGTTCTCTAAGGTAAGGAATCATTCTCATTTCATTTTTTTTGAGTTCAAAGAGTTAAGAAGACTCAAATGAGCAACGTGCATGCATCTTACACTAGATTCACCCATGCATGTCTTTACATGTAATAGGATTTCCTTCTATTGAGGCTTTCTCCATCCCCATGCCAAAGGAGAAGTTAATTTGAGTCAAGCACTAATATAAGGTAAATATTAGAGTATATATTACTACGTGCATGTTTAAATTTGTTGATTCTTGAAATAATCACTCTAATTACAAGTTACGGCTCATTCACCATTGATTAAGTATCCATGTGTTGGATTAAGTGAATATGAGTATGAATAAGTAATGTTGATGATATGTGGGCATTCTAAAACTTATTGTGATAATTTGGAGCAAAAGCAAAGTTCATTGGAACTAAGAACTAAGAGTTCTGTGCTAAACTTAAGCTTTAGGAATAGTTTCCAGAATTCTGCAGCTTACGGTGAAGCCCACGACTAAGCCGTAAATGTTCGATGACGCGGAATCAAGAGAGCTAAAATCCCATTTTTAAACTATGGCTAACCCACAGCCAAGCCGTAAAATGAATTACAGCTAAGCCGTGACTACCCCGTGACCAAGCCGCAAGCCATTTTATGGCTGGCTTTCCTGAAAAACACCAAACCCAGCTTTCTTCTATGCTTAACCCTCGGCTGGGCCATGGATTGTGCTAAAGTTAAGCCATAGCCTCGCCGTAGGTTTCAAACGGCTAAGCCATAGACTAATATACAGCTAAGCCGTAAATGTGAATGAAAGTAAAAGGAAAACCTAAGCCACACGGCTAAGCCATAACTTGTATACGGTTAGGCCATAGGAACACTGAACTTAGGACATTAGTGATTTCCAAGACCTTGTAAGGCTTTAGATATGCCACCTTTACCCCAATTAAATTAGCCCAATGGTGATCATATAATAAGGAGGAAGAGTGAAGAGCTATCATTCATCCCCTTCGATCTTCCAGATGATTTTCCGATGTTACATCATGGGTTTTGGCATAAGAAGGGGTGTCTAATGTATGCACAATGTAACACCAAGATTTTCGTAACAAAATGACACCAGAAGTTTTATGAATATATAGTATTGAATGACCTCAGAAACACAGATTATCTAGCATAGGGTTGGCTGGCAACTATCTTTGATAATTGCTCAATCTAATTGCATTCATATTGTTAAATAACTTTACCCTCAACATGATTTAATCATGTGCCTATGTTTCCTAGTGAACCTTGAGGCAAAATCGATGCTAGAGCTTCCATTGAGTATATGCCTATGAGCCAAAATGGGTATAACTAAGGTTAACATGGTTCGACCTTTATTAGCTCATTTATGTATGCATTGTCTGATTGACAAATTGCTTACTCAATTCTGATTCTTATGACGAAATATGATCTCAAGACCGATACTCCCTTTATGCACGAATATGAGATGATCACTATGATCAATGATAAGTATGTATGATATGAATTCGGAACGGTCTTGATATGTTAAGTCCGCATCACTTAGCTTATACCCTTATTGGGTTCAATGGGACCAACTTGGGTACCCCTTATGTTACTCTACAATAGTTTACAAAGAAGAAGGTCGGTGCTCATTGAGAAGCTAGACTGGTCCCTTAGCAATATTCCCTTCTGTATGTTATACGCTCTCCTTAAAGAGAATATAGTCTCATGGATGCCAGCTAGTATGTTATAATATCCTGTTCATGATTCGTTAGTCATACTTATTTCATGCATAATATGCTTAGTTTATGATTTTTTGTCTCTCTTAATCAATGTGCTCTCTAATTTATTTGATACATCATGATAGTCGTATATATTTCTATATTTGCTTTACCGTCATGTTAACAATGCTACCCTTGGTATTACAGATACTGAACCCATCGCAGGCACAGCGAACAATGCGCTTCCAGAGGGAACCTCAACAGTACCTTGGGGAGTAGAAGCGTGGAACGAAGACGACGTATTCTATTAGTCATCTTATGTAGAATGTCAATGGGTTTTCTTTTGAGTTGTTAAGTTTAGTTTTGCTTGGACTTGTGGTTATTTGGAGTCGGGGATGGATGAGCATGTTATTTGGATTTTGTATAACTATATTTTAGTATTTTGTTATCATAAGTTGGCAGATGGTTAATTAACAGACTTAAGCATAATTAGGAATGAATGATGTTTTATTATTGCTTATGATCATTATAGATGTATTTCACTGGCTTCCGCTTTATTGATTGAATCTTGATATATGTGTTTGTCAAACTACCTCACACGTTCTTGTGGAATATTTCTTGTAGCAATTTGTGCGTGTCTTTACTTGGCTTGGGTTGCTACGAGATTACGTATGCACAACCCGAGTCCCACTCTGATCCCCAATTCTTGGGTTTGGGGCATGACATTATATATGATTTATTTGATTGGTTTAATGTTTTTATAATGGATTAAAAATAAGGATTTATATTAATTGAAATAAAGACTTGCATATAAAAAATATTATTAAAAAAAAAGAAAACAATCGCCGCTGCCTACACTGCCTGGCCAGCCAGGCTAGGCCTATTAGTGCTCGGGTCAGGCTGCTGCTGGGCCCAGCTATGGGCCTGGGCTGTTGGCTAGGTTGATTTCTGATGGGCCCAATTTGATTAAAATATTAATTAAGTTTTAGAATATTAATTATAAATGGATTAGAATGTTGTTTAAGGTTTAATGATGACCTAATTAGAATTAATTAACTCTTAATTAGGTGTGATTAAAATTTTAATTAAGTTTGTTTATAATTTTAATTAGGGTTTAATTACTTGTGATTAATATTTTATTTAGTTCGATTAGAATTTAATTAAGATGTAATTGGGGATGATTGAATCTTAATTAGAATGTATTTGGAATTCTAATTTAGGTTTCAAATTTTGAATCTGAATCTGGAATTTGGATCTTTTGTTTTATATAAAATAATTAGGTGTTTTTATGGACAACAATAAAGATTAAGAGCCTAATTGTTCCCTCTCCCTTTAATCATAATGTGGTTTAGTTTGGATTAGAAATCTAAATACTTTTACCCAATTTGTAAAACACCCTAACTTTAAATAATTGGATTAGATGGATTCCATTTCTTTTTAGAAAAGCTGGTTAAATGTTCACATGAGGATTAGACTGAATTCAGAATGGGAATGTAAGATTCGAGATGCACCACATGATAGACACTAAAAGTAGGATATTGGCATCATGGACTCTCAATACCATTGTGAAAGAGGGTTGGTTCTCATATGTATATTTAACTAACTATGACCATTAGGTGGATTAGTGATTATCCTCATAGAACTTAAAATGACACACAATCATAATACACTTTTAAATTTAGTAATATAAGTACTTAAATTAATATTGGGTTGGATATTATGAATTAAGGATTTCATAGCAGAGTTCATTGTGCATCAGTAGGCATATGTATTTATATATATATATATATCTGACCAACAGCAATGCAGAGGTGGATGTACACCATCGGGTAAGCGAGTACTATAGAATATAATACACAATTATGTCATTTGTTATATATGCGGGAGTACCCATTTTTGTATATTATATTTGCGGAAATACCCGTTTTTATATATCTATCTACGGAAATACCCTTTTGAGCATATCTATCTACGGGAATGCCCCTTTTTGTATATTATATCTATGGGAATACCTGTTTTTAGTATATTGTATTCACGGGAATACCCATTTTTGTGCATTCAGGCTATTGAATTTGCATTCGGTGTGTTTTGAGGCAGAATGTAAAATATGTTTTATTCCAATTGATTAACGTCATTGATTGCAGTTTACCCTCTTGTCAGATTATATCAATCCAGCTCATTACTTTTGATATCTAGGGTCCGTTACCGGTGCCAAACCGGAAGGTCAAGCGACCAGGAGATTCCGCCAGATGGCGGAGTTGTTAAGTGGAGCACCAATGACATCATCTAAAATGTCCTAGTGTAGTGCTGAAATCAAAATATTAGATTATGTAATAAGGCCATGTCTGACGCCATTAGTTATTCATTAAATTTATTTGTCTTGAAATTACAACTTTAATTATTATGCTTCGAAGCACTTGACCTTGATTTTATTATTATTGAGGTTTGTTATATAGTTGGTATGTGATACTAATCTACGCAGATTATGAATTTCAATTCCGCATGTGATTATTGTTGCTTGATCACCAAGCATAGCCTCACAAAAGACTTTGATCTACTTGGAATTAGGGCCCATTGTTTATATAAGAAAAATTTTAATTGGCCCTAATTCTTACACCCCTAAAACCTTGTTTGGATCTGGCCTAGTTTTGGGGGCGTGATAAGGCCAGAAGACATGGACACCCCTCGGGCAGCTTATAAGTTCGATGACACCAAACCTGGATCAGACCTTGCTGGAAAGGCTGCCGCCTGTATGGCTGCTGCATCCATAGTCTTCAAGGAGTCCAATCCAATCTATTCATCACAGCTCGTGAACCATGCTAAGCAGGTATGAATTTATGGTGATTTCTGACTTGACTTGCCATCCTAATTTGATGCTCAGGGGTTAATTCCACAGTTGGATTACTGTCCGAGTTAACTGTTAACTCTCCGAAGTCATCTCATTTTATTGAAGGAATGAATATCACATTTTATTAAATGGTTTGCGTTGTAGGTCATTTAATAGGTATAGGTAGATATGGTTTTAAACAATTGAAGTTTGTTTGCAAGTAATTATATATGCATGAAGTTTGAAGTCGGCATTAATTCAAGGTGTTTATTTGTTCTGGTTTAAGTTATCTGTTTTTTTACCTAATAAATAAATGGGATGGATTTGTGTTTAATTCATTCTTTATATTGCCCCACTAACCAACTCAAACCTGATCCAACCTCAATAATTTCATAAAAGACCCACCACCCCACCTAAAACTGTCTCCTGGTAATATATATGTTTTGGGTTCCTTTAGGTTGGCTTCGGGTAGAAATTTTCATATATTGGCCAGCCTGACAAGGCATCAAGCTCATTGCCAACCGTAGCAATTTATGTTAAAATGTAAAGAAGCAAAGACAAGGAAAGCCATGACTTTGAGACTCATGTAAAACGCAAGTTATGATCAAAATTTAACATTATTTCTTCTGTGACTACTGCTCTTTGATTTTAGTCGCAATTTTGTTGGACGCTACCAAAACAGCACAACAGTTGCTTCCAAGTTCTATTCCAGCAGCGGTTATGAAGTAAGCAAACCTTCTAAATCTCTCTCCAATGGGTACCTTGCTCAAATTCTTGATTTGACTAGCCCAGACTATGCCGAGTCAACTTGGCCCAAAGGGCACCGGGTCTAATATCATCTAAATGTAACCGTTCCATCGACCTGATCGAGTTACATGACTCAGTCCCCACTGAGTCACTCGGGCGATCAATTTCTAGAACTATGGAAACGATTATGTTTTGGCAAATTAGAAACTGATAACTGGATGAAACTGAATTGCAACAGGATAAATTGTTGCGGGCAGCTGCATGGTTGTACCAGGCCACCGGGGATCAAGTTTACTTAGATTATCTTTCAAAGGCTAGTAATAAAGGCGACACAAGATCATCGTTCAGCTGGGATGATAAATTTGTTGGCACGCAGACTCATGTTGCAAATGTATCTAATAAGTTATATAATTTCTTCAATAGTTTTTGTCAGCCCCAAATCTTTTATGGTTCGGGTCAATTTGTTGGGTTCGAGTTGACTTGAGAGGGTTAAATGGATGCTTGATAGGCTATTTTAGAGATTTTGGATCTTTGCAGGGTAGTTTTACATAGGGCCTATTGGAGATGGGCTGGTTAGACATTCTAGGGCCTTGGGCCCAAGTTATTTGACCTTTTGAGTCAAAAGTTCTTTTCTGAAATTTTGTAAAACTAACTAAAAAGCAAGGAGTCCTTCCTTATAATTTCGAAAAACCTTTACACAAGCTAACCCTAAAAGCATCTGATTGTCTTTTTTCATGCGTACAATTCATCTATTCCTCTTCCTTTCTTTTGCAACTAGCCGTAGCCATCTTCAGAAAACTAGCCTCTTGAGAAGATAGGAGGCTCCTCTACATCATTATCTTCTTCATCTCTCTCTCTATGTCTATTTGATAATGTCTACAACTCCGGTAAATGCCAATCTCTTAGATTGCATGTAGTGCCTTTCAATTTGATTATGGTATGTTCAATAGCTTAAGAAGATTTGTGTCTCTTGGATTTGTAGGATTTTCGATTGGGGAATCGCGTAAGGATAGGGGTTGTACGTGATTGTATCTAGCCTTAGCATATCTGAATTTCTGTATAAGATTTGAGGCAAGTGGATAATTGTAAATAATGTCATTTTAGTTGTTTTGTTGAATGATATGCTTAAAAATTTAAATTATTTGATTGGGTTTAATGTTTGATTATAGATTAATAATGGGGATCTAATTTTTAATTGAATGAAAAAATAAAAATAAAAAAAATGTGGTGCAGCGTAGGCACTTGCTACCTGCGCAAGTCAAGCAACAACTGCCCCCTAGCATGGTAGCGGCTGCTGTTGGCTGCAGGCCTTCTACCTGGGCGATTGGGGCAACTAGCCGGCTGGGTTGGGCTGAGATTCTAGTGGGCCTAGCAGTAAAGTCAAGTGGGCCTTAGTGGTCTGGATTTTTTTATTTTGCTTTGGGTTTTTACTTTGTTTCTATTTTGGATTTTTTTTTTGGGTTTCCATGGTAGGTTTGAGTTTGATTAGAATATTAATTACAATTTGATTAGAATATTAATTAGGATTTAATTGTAACTTGATTAAAATCTTAGTTAGTATTTAATTAGATGTTATAATACACATCAATGATGATTAAGAACCTAATTGTCCTCTCTCTTTTTTATCATAATTTGATTTAGTTAGGATTTGGAATTTGATACAAATTTGATTACTTTTACCTAATTTGTAAAATACATTAACTTTACATAATTGGATTAGATGGGTTGCAATTAGATGTGGGTTTTGATACTTTTCCCAAAGTTACACACTAAAATGGGTTCCATTTTTTAGAAAAGTTACTTGAATATTCACATGAAGATTAGACTCAATTCAAAATCGGAATGTGAGTTCTAGGCTGCATGTCACGACTTGAGCCCGAGAATCAAAGGTTAGGGTTAACCCTGATGCGTGACACATATACTCCCGTAAAATTCACACCTAGACCAAAGCTCAAAGCAGAATTATACAAGGGATATTCACATAGTTACATATGTAAGGTGCTTAAATGGACATCTGTTCAAGAATTTATTATGTGGAAGCCTGTCAATATCGCCTATATTTTTTCACTTTTCATTAAACAAGTCACAAGTATCATTCCATCAATGAAACAGTTCAAATCTTAATATTCAAAGAACATAAGGTCATTATATTAATTCTACACCACCTGTACAACCCAAACGTGATATGCACATGTATGCAACTATGCTAAGGATAAAAGTTTTATAAAGAGAAAGTAGGAAATGAAGTACAAGAAAACAAAGACATACGTAACGAGATTAAGTTATGTAAGTAACAATTTACATGGATGCAATTATATGTATATCCTAAAAGTCGCAAAATACCCTAAATACTCATCCCTAAGATAATAGTATGTCACTCTCTGCATATGGATCAGTCAGTAAGCTCCTGCTATCCATTCGTTACAGTTTGAAGGAACCACTGCGGTCTCCTTCTTTGACTCCTAGGTCTGTGCCAGACCGGTTTGAAGATTTGGGCTTGTAGCACCGTTAGACAACTATGGATAAGACTATTCAGCAAAGTATAAGCATAATTAAGGTAATATGCGTTATATCTAAAAGCATTAATGACAAATGATCAATAGAGGTCAATTCAGTATAGTAGGCATGTTGTGCTTTTGAAATAAGAATGCTGTAAGGATTAATAAGTGAAAATACATACAATTTGGTTACTACATTTGTTATATTCTCCCTCTAAGGATCTATACATTAAGAACACCATCGACCGGGCCAAGGTACAATGGGCCTCTTCATACATGTAGTCCAAAAGCTCCAAAGGCACACTGCAGCAGCATCGTTCATTACTACACCAAAGTCAACCCCACTGGGTATCATAAGGCTGAAGCTGAATAGAGTCAGATCATTTTAATTCACATGATTGAATTTGAATAAGTCATACCATTTGTTTTATTAAAAACCATACATACGTTCATTGAGAACCATACATTGCACGTCCAATTCGTTCTTACTCAATTCAACATTAACAATAAGAAAGCATATATCAATAATATTTTAAGTAGAATCAATTCATTTTATGAGCATTTCAATTCAATATCATTCTAATAATAGAGGGCAATAACAATTATCCAATATGCTATGCAGTTCAAATCAATAAAATCAAGTTAATTTACAAACCAACCCTAATCTTGTCATCCATTATTTCTAACCATACATGATGATGTAGTTTTAAGTTATCCGATACAAGGTTGTCTCTCTTTTGGTGTCACATTGTGTAAAGAATGTGTTTCAAAGTCCCTTAAACTAACACCCATGGGAAGATACTTTATAAATGAATAACACCACATAAATGAATCTCAGCCCTCAAGACCCTTCTTAATGCTCAATTATTCCATTGGGCTAATGCATAGGGTAAAGGGATCCAAAAACTAAGGTCCTACAATATCTTGAAGCAGTGCCTAAGAAATCCTAATTTCAATAGTCCTACGGTTTAACAGTGAGTGACCTATGGTTTAGCTGTGGGTAGCTTACGGTTTAGTCGTAAGATGCACTATGGCTTATCTATGGTTACACAACTGTTCCTCTGCATTTACAGTTTAACCGTAAAATGGTTTACGGCTTAGCCATACTTGACCTACGGCTGAGCCATGGTGAGTCATAACACATTCCACAACTTAGCCGTTGCTTAGCTGTAGAACAATGTGTCAAATTGGTTCTTTGGATTTTAAGCCATAAAATACTTATGGCTGAGCCATAAGCTTCAGATTTTCTGGTACTATCTCGGTTACAGAATGCTCCTCTTTAACCCATAATGCCGGGGTTCTTATTGCATGTATACTACCTATTGAATGCATTCATTTCTACTTATCCTTAACCATTTAACATCTCCAATTTCAGTACGTGGTTCACTTAAATAACCGACTCATGCATTTTAAACCAATATAAGGGTTAAACTTTCCTATTAAAGATTTAATAGATTTACAAGAATCATAAAATACCAACATGCATTCGACTAAAATTAGCTTATACTTGCCTTTGTTCTCGAGTTCCACTACTACTCTTTCTCTTGGCTCAGTTGAGAGGGAAAACCCATTGTTCTTAGACCTAAATGCTATGTATGTAAGAAAGGATGTAAAAATGAGTCCATTGAGTAAAATAAGAGTCTCTTTGACTCTGCTGATTCATAAATGATGAAACAAAGGAAGAGGTTTTACCGGAAGATCGGATTTGGAACAATGTAGGCTAAGAGTCTAAAACCCCGCTGAAAGAAGCTGAAGGAGATGGTGGTGGTGACAAGTGAAAGCCTCCAAGGATACATGCACCGACTATACTTTTAGTTACTGGGGAAACAATGGTCACTAAAAGGAGAGAGCTGAAGCAGACAGTAAAGAAAGAGAGCACCATGGAGAGGAGCTCGAATAGCTGGCTGACTTTTTTTATACAGAAAAAGTTCTAGAGTTTATAAGAAAGCCCATCAAGTTTATTATATTTTCAATATAAGTCAAACCAATTTATTCAAATGATGTCCAATACTTTTGAGTCAAGTACGAAAGTTGACGAGCTCAACAAGACAAATGCAATGGTATCGATATGATGCATGTATGATGTGAAACCATGCATTCTAAAATATAAAAAAATGCTTCATCTACCTAGGTAAGATCAAACTCGAGCCAAACTACTATCATTGACCTGAACTCAACCCACTGGACCCCACAAGACTAGAATAAACTTATTTCAAATAAAACAATGTTAATTAGCTGGTAACCACAATAAATCACTCGTTAATCAAGCTAAGCTTCGGTCAGAGTATTACATCCTCCCCGGCTTAGGAATCATTCAGTCCTCTGAATGAAACAAAATAGAGAAAATAGTTAAAGTATCCAATTTACCTATCTCTTACATACCAAAGCCGAATTGTTCTCATGTAGATCTTGATTTGTATCATTTAATGAAAGTCGATTAGAACATGAAGTTGCTACTCTGAAACTCAAATCTTCACTATTGATTGTGTCAGCAGGGTCCTACTATCCCCTCAATCTTCCTTTGGACTTGTATGATAATGATGCATGACTTTATGAAGCCTTTGCCATTTGGATACATTGTGCCGAATTGAGTCTCAACACTATAGATCATTGCACCATGAACAGTTATAAGCTTGAAATGAAAATGCTTGCAGCCAAAATGTAATCATTCTAGCTTTTTGGTGGTCAATGACAGAAGAGTTTTTAAGACAAAGATTTTGGCGTGCAAGCAAAAGAAGTCTTTTAGCTCATTAAAAGACAAGAACAGAACATTTGAAGGAAATGTTTTTCTTTTGACATGAAAACCTATAAGAAGGAAGAATAGTGAGTTTCAAAAAGTCATAGGTTGGAAACATTAAAATGAAAGTTAGAAGGAAATTTCAGTTCTAAGTTGCACATTGAGATCTTGAAGTTTTAAGGTCATGGAAAGGGAAATAAAAGAAAGAAGAGACAAGTCGAATCCTATACAAGGAAGAGAAAGACCAACAGAGGGAAGAAGGAAGATCTCTTATATAGGTAAAATTTCCTTGCTCAAATTCTCAATCAAAGAAAATGGAGAAAAGGCAAAATTCCCAATCACGATACGTAAAATGAGGATAAGGCAAGCATCTCAAAAGGAAAAATGTTGGTGGAAACAATGAGAAATCCAAGAATGTAAGATTACATACAAACATGATGATTAGATTAGGTAGATTTGGTTGTCGTTATCACTAGTTAAGGGTGAAGGAGGTTAATAATTCCATAACAGTCTTTAAATCAAGATATGGTCACTATGAATTCTAATGATGTCTTATGAGTCTTGAGTTGGACTAATACACTTGCAGAGTTTATGGCTTAATGAGTAGGGTCCTTGCTTTGAAATTTTGGCGACATTATCTATATACAGAAAGTTTGAAGTTTATTCAGATTATTACAGCTTATGATATCATTTTTGAACACATGACTCGAATACGAGACAACGAAGATAGCTTGAATTCATTAAGGATTAGGACTTCCTTCCGGTATCGTCAAGGAAAAGGGACTGTAAATGCTCATAGTAAGAGGATAGTAAACTTGAATGCCTAAGAAAAGTTCATTTTTAATTGTAATAGGTATAAGACTTCATAGATTCAATAATTTGAGTATAAAAAGTTGAGCTTCCAAAAGAAAGAGAGCAAAGGATAGACAGAAAAGAATTAAGGAATGGGGAACTGATTTTTAACACATTTCCAAAAAATTCAAACAAAAGAAGACAAATACAGAAACCAAAACCCAATATAGATAGAGGGAACAGGAAAATTGTTTGAGTTAAAAAAGAAAGAGAACGACAAGATCCTTTCAAATGAATTTTTACTAGTGACGTACGAAAAAAATACAGAAGGTAATTGAACGAATCTGACATGAGGAAAATTACTTATAGAAGAAGGCTTAGCTAATTTCAAAAATATTTCAAGGAGATTTCCCTAATGAAATTATATTCCCAAATGGAATACTGTATGAACCTCTTAGGTTTTGAGTGGGATCAAAAGATTTGGGTCATATTGGTCAAAATCAACAATGATGATGCACTAGATGAGTTGAATATCATGCACTTAGTATAGTATATAAATAGTAAGAACACTGATAGCAATGTTAGCAAAGACGTTTAACTAAGAATAAAAAAACCCAACTTAAAACTCATAGATTTACTTTCTAAATCTTCAAATTAGATCACACAATTTGCTTTTAAATCACCTAATCATCATCATTCGATCTAATGAAAGATCTCTTCTTAGTATTGTAAATACATCTCTAATCAACTTGAATCCTCAAGCAACTAAGTTATCCCAATGAATCACTCTTAATTTTCACATCAATCTCCAACTCACCTTAGTCTTAAAATATTCAAATTAGAACATAAAGCCTTTGGAATCAATTCGTATTCATCTAGTAGGTAGGAGAAAATCCTTTAATAATTCAATAAAACTGGAACTGCCATTTGAATATAGCTTTTAAAATCAATGATAGCAACTTACACAATTCCAAGGCTTATGATATAGCAACTTAATTGCAACCTAATAATGCTTAAATCAAAATTTATTTCTCCCTAGTTTACATTGAGGTTGAGTAACCTATAGAGGCAAAGCAAATCTTTAATTGATCATCGCGATTAACAATGAATTCTCATTTAAGCCATGGAGACATTAAAACAAACATCTTTATTTCTCTGACATTGGCAGTAATAGATTTTATTCATCAAAATACCATTTACATTATTCAGTTCTAATTTACCTAGTAAGGGAAACAAATTTCATTTTTCACTTGTGATTGTTGGCATCTAACTATTCGATCAAGGGATCTAACTAATGACTCCCAATACTTGTCTCTTTAAACTAAACGAGATCAAAATTCAATCGATTTGCTAGAATCATCTTACACTTAATATTAATTAAATAATCTTCAATAATTGAATAATAAGAAAATATTTCAATTGTCTAAGATCAACATTTCATCAAGGTAGTAATCAAAGCTGCAAAACCACTAAGGATTTCAAAACCCATATTTTGATTTTAAAACTTTCTCCTTAGATTTATAACCTTTAGTTAATAGTATTCAGCTTTGAGAGTATATTTCATAAATTTGCAATGCACCCAATAAATGATCAATTCTACATCAATACAAAACAGTGAATATTCATACGTGCTAATCACTTGATTTAACCACTCACTTTTTAGCACTACATATCCAATGTACGATCTGATATCCTAATATGTACACCATAACACTAACTTAGATGATTGAAGTGCTTAGAATATTAAGTAAGGAAAAGATTCAATGAAAATAGCTTAAGAAGAGAATATAAAAAATGAAAATCAATATCAAATAATATTCTAACTCAAAATAAAGAGCTACCTTCAATACGGTGCGATGAAAGTCTGAGATCCTCTATGAAGGGTATACCAGATAATGATTTCTTGGATGGTATTAATGCATTCATCGCATTGTTCTAGCAATGCTTCCATACAGACATTGAAGTGTGCTTCTAGTGTAACATTATTGTTGCTCAACATCCAAGCTCTATTAGGGAGGAAATTGGAATGCATCTTGAGTATTTCTCATGCTCTGAATACTCGTAATAGAAGTCGTCTCCTTCTGCACACAACTTCATATGGACCTGGGAGAAGACACTTGATACTGTCTTCCAAAGTATGCCATTCTCTGGATAATTCTGCTTCTTGAAGAAGATTAATTAGGGTTGTCATCTGAATAGCAAAAAGTTTGCTTCTGAAAGACCCTAACTCCCATTGAAGGACATTTATGTAAGGCTCTCGAAAATCATTGTCTGCCATGCGTTTTATCGAACAATTCTTTTTGACTGATTCTGTACTTTATTTCTTGACAACTACCTATAAAAGAACTGAATCTCATTTAAGAGAACAACTAACCTACCTACCCAATTAACTTATTAGACATTGAAGTCAAATAATTGATATTCGGACCTATTCTAACATATTCTCACACGTTCCTACGTTCTAAGTCTTTTGTAAAGACTTCTTCATGGCCTGTTCATGACAGCTTCTCTGATACCATACTTACGTATGTCACTACTCAAGCCCGAGAATCAAAGGTTAGGGTTAACCCTGTAGCATGACACATGTACTCCTTTATAATTCACACCCAGACCAAAGCCCAAAGCGGAATTACACAAGGGTTATGCACATACTTACACATGCGAGGTGTTTAAACGGACATCTGTCTAAGCATTCATTACGCAGAAGCCTGTCAATATCGCCTATAATTTTTCACTTTTCATTAAACAAGTCACAAGTATCATTCCATCCATGAAACAATCCAAATCTTAACATTTAAAGAACATAAGGTCATTATATTAATTCTACACATATCTGTACAACCCATATGTGATATTCACATGTATGCAACTATGCCAAGGATAAACATTCTATGAAGAGAAAGTAAGACAATGAAATACAAGGAAACAAAGACATATGTAACAGGATCAAATTATACAAATAACGGTCTACATGGCTGCAATTATATATATATGCTAAAAGTCCCAAAATGCCCAAAATACTCATCTCTAATACAATAGTGTGTCTCTCTTGGCATATAGATCAATCAATAAGCTTCTGCTATCCATTCATTATAGTTTGAAGGAGCCACCGTGGTCTCCTTCTCTGATTCCTGGGTCTATGCCAGACCAGGCTTAGAATTTGGGCCTGTAACACCATTAGACAACTGTAAATAATACTATTCAGTAAAGTATAAGCATAATTAAGATCATACACGTTGTATAAAAAAGAATTAATGACAAGTGATCAAGAAAAGGTCAATTCAGTATACTAGGTATGTTGTGCTTTTGAAATAAGCATGCTATAAGGATCAATAAGTGAAAATACATACTATTTGGTTACTACATTTGCTATGTCCTCCTTCTAGAGATCTATGTATTGAGAACACCATCGACCGGGTCATAATACGAATGGCTTTCTTCATACATAGAGTTCGGAAGCTCCAAAGGCACACTATAGTGGCATCGTTCATTACCATTCATTTCATTGAAAACCATACATACATTCATTGAGAACAATACATTACATATTCAATTCGTTCTTACTCAATTCAATGCTGACAATAGGGATGCATATATCAATAACATTTCAAGTAAAATCAATTCATTCTATGAGCATTTCAATTCAAAATCATTCCAATCATAGAGGGAAATAGTGATTATCCAATATCCTATATAGTTCAAATTAGTAAAATCAAAATAATTTATAAACCAACCCTAACCTAGTTATCCATTGTTTCTAACCATGCATGATAACGTAGTTTTAAGTTATCCGATATACGTTTGTCTCTCTTTTGGTGCCACACTGTATAAAGAATATGTATCTTACCTTAAGATCTGATTTGGAGCGATGAAGGCTAGGAGTCTAAATCCTAGCTGAAAGAAGATGAGGGAGATGGTGGTGGTGACAAGTGAAAGCCTCCAAGGATATATGCAACAACTATACCTTTAGTTGCTAAGGAAATAGTGGCCATTAGAAGAAAAGAGCTGAAGCAGAGAGTAAAGAGAAAAAGCACAAAGCAGAGGAGCTTAAATAACTAGCTGGGTTCTTTTATTTAGAAAATGTTCTAGAGTTTATAGGAAAGCCCATCTATTTTATTATATTTTCAATGTAAGTCAAATGAGGGTCTAATTGATTCAAATGATGTCCAATGCTTTCGAGTCAAATACAAAAGTTGATGAGCTCGACAAGACAAATGCAATGGTATCAATATGATGAGTGTATGATGTAAAACCATGCATTTTAAAATTATAAAAAAGGACTTCATCTATCTAGGTAAGGTCAAACCTGACTCAAACTACCTATCCATGACCTAAACTTGACCCACTGGACTCCATAAGACTAGAATAGAAGTATTTCGAATAAAACCATGTTAATTAGCTGATAATCACAATTAATTACTCTCTAATCAAGCTAAGCTTGGGTCGAACTGTTACAATGCACTATATAATAGACACCAAAAGTAAGATATTGGCATCGTGGAATCTTATTACCATTGTGAAAGAAGGTTGGTTCTCATGTACATACTTAACTAACTATGACCATTAGATCGATTAGTGCTTACCTTCAGAGGACTTGAAATAACAAACGATCATAATATACCTTTAAATTAAATAATCCAAGTACTTGAATTGATAATGGTTGGGATATTGTGAGTTAAGGGTTTCATAGAATGATTCATTATGCATTCGTATATAGCATATATATATATACATATATTTGACCAACTGTAGTTGGAGGTGGTCGTATGCCATTGGGTTAGCATATACTGTGGGATGTAGTACACAGTTGTGCTATTTGTTATATCTTGTTAGAATACCCATTTTTGTATATTGTATCTACTACAATACCCATTTTTGTGCATTTATGCCATTGGGTTTACATTCGGTACATTTTGGGTAGGATGTAAATTATTGGTGCACCAACTTTTGATTCAATACAATGATTTGGAATTCTACTAAACTTCAACGTGTGTAGAAATTTTGCCGTACATAAAAGATTTTTCTTATCATTTTAATTGTCTGTTATGGTGTCTGAACTAAAGAACTTGAATGTATTACACGGTAGCATGCTAAGCATAATTTCATTTATTTTATCAACATCATCATTTCTTGGTGCAAGCGTTTTTGAAGATAAGATTGTTCCACGTTGTTATTTAAATACCCATTGTATATGCTTTGTATTGGATCTTTTATATCTTTACCTTCTGTGGTATCTTTGCCAATTCTAACTCAGCCGGAGGTTTTATCTAACTATTTCTTCATCATTGTTAACATAAATTTATTCAATAGTTTGGTCACATCTTGAAACTCGGGGTATGACATTAATGTTTCTAATAATTCACATATTTCTCCAAAAGAAAAGACTATTTAAAATTTTGTAAAGATAATAGAACAAAGCCTAATTCCATTAATAGTTACAAGAATCTGACTTACTAGATGTTTTCAACATTATCTATTACAAACTGAGCCTCAAGGGTTGAAACACAAATACGGTAAAAGAACTGAGCTACAAGTGTTTTGTCTCTCTTGCACTGTCATACTACTTAGTAATGCAAACCTAAGTGCAATAGCTCAACTATCCCATAGTTTCCAAGACCATTGCTCTGTATGTGCAGTATTGATATTGGTGCTCCTACTTACAAGCACAAAAGTTGGGTCAGAAAGGAGTTTGGTAAGCGATAAATGCTATTGAAATGATACATAATACATATTCGCATGCAGGGGAAACATAATACAATAATGACAAACATGATACCGAATTTAATGGTATAATCAAACCTGGGAGCCCATCGGAAGGGCTCGTACCTTTAACACTGTTGAAGAACAAGAAGAGCAAGAATAACCAAACACCAAGTATAATACAGTTTCATTAATCATAACATCTAGCATGATTATAAGTGAGTGCGAAAATAGTAACCCTTTTCAGAATGCATACTTGCAACAACGAGAAATGTATGAAGCTAGGTGCGTGTCACCTATACTCAACACCTGTCAATGTGGGCAACATCAAAGATCTCAGCATGAGAATGCCTACAACTTGGCATCATTGATACCTACAGTTATGTACAAGAAGACTCGTCATTGGAATGCCTACAATTCAGTATCATCCTGATACCTACAATGAGACTAACCAAGTATTGTGCACGTGGGGATAGTGTGCGTGTCATGTACAACCTATCCATAGTTTCACATACAACATTTGAAAGCAAGCACGTTACAAGTGCCATTCACTCTACAAGTATACACAGGTATACCTGAGTGAGTGTAGTGCCAGGATTAAACATAACGAAAACATCATATTCATAGGTGGGTCTAGATGAGTGAGCAATCGTGTCTAGGTTCACAAAAGCTGATTATATTCCATGTTTTATGGCCTCTTACGAGTAAGTCAATATTCTTGGTGATGGGTCCATTGTAACTTCTCAGATGACTAGGGTTGGACAAAGGGTTGATCAGTACTTGAGATTGTGTAGTTGATATAGTCAACCCTTCTTATGGCCTTGAATCATGGTTAAGTGAGGTTACTTCTAGTAGTTTATTCTTAATCCATTTCTCAATACAAGAGTCTACTGTTCTTTTTCCTTATGTTTTGTCTGGGCATAAGTGAGACGTCATTGTATGATGATATGATATACATCTCAAATGACATGGTTTGGATAGGTGCCGCTTTTACGATGATAGCAGCCTTTGAAAACCCATTGTGTAAGTATATAGTAAGAATCAATTGATGATGGAAGGGACACAAACTCATCCAGAGATCTAAGAGACTAACAAACCCCAACAGTAGCAACTTTGCTTTGATTCTCGAAATATTGGTATGAGATTAGGGTGTTACAGTGGTTGGTGTTAGGCTTTGCTCTTGATCTCTTGCTTTTTATTGCAAATGCAAGAGACTGGTTTCTTTGGGCTGATATGGGTGGGTTTTGTTGAATGTAAATGCATGACGAAGAGGAGATGGTAGAGCTGGGGATTGTGGATTGTAGAGAGAAAAAAGAGATTCCAAAGAACATAGTTGACTCCACCGAGTGCGTTGTCAAAATAAATAAAAAAGCCTTTACAAACTAAAAAAAAGAAAAGATGAGAAGAGAAGACATACCTATCATTTGTGGCAATAGATATCCAAGGAGGGTAAGAAGGAAAAGAGGACAACCCACTCGTGCAATAGCCAACCCACTTGTGAAATACAATGAAATATTCTTGGAAGATTCTTTCCTACAACATATGAGTGTAGAGAGAAATCCTTTGATATTTTAAAAGAAAAGAAAGTATTCTTTTAATTTATTATGGGTGTGTTTGGCATCATGCCATTGGAATGTTCCCATAGTCCCGTGAGATAAGTCTGCAGAAAACAAATTTGGCATGTGCAAATCATAGTTTCGAATTTTGGTATCTAACAAAAAGGAATTTCAAAATCTTCACCCACTAGCATAAAAAACTCGAAACAAAAAAAACTTTGTTTATTTTTAAAGAACAATTTGCTGGTACATTAATTCCTACTTATTTCAAAGTGATTATATTACTAAATTTTTAAAGTGGGTTTGATGTTAACATTCATAAAAGGTAAGCCATGATTTCTAATTTCTTATAATGGTGGGACCAAATTATAAATCCTTTGAGTGTAGGCCCTATATTTTAATTTCTAAAAATGAATTATATGGTAAAAAAATTATATTTAAAAATATATATTTAATCTTAATTTCAAAATATAATCTTTCAAGAAAAAATACTTAAAATTTCAAAAAGAAGTAATCTTTCAAAAAATTATTTAATCTTTCGAAAAAAATCCTTTAAAAAATAATTTTTAAAAAATATTTCATATTTCCAAAAAGTATTTCATATTTCCAAAAAATATTTAAATTTTCAAAAACTACTTAATATTTTAAAAAATATTTAATCTTTCAAAAAAAATATTAATTCATTAAAAAAATTTAATCCTTGAAAAAATATTCAATATTTCAAAAAAATATTTAATTTCTCAAAAAAATTATTTAATATTTTTTAAAATATTTAATCTTTCAAAAAAGATATTTAATCTTTTAAAGATTATTTAATCCTTTAAAAATATTAAATCTTTCAAAAAATAATTAATATTTCAAAAAATTAGTTAACTCTTCAAAAAACATATTTAATATTTAAAAAAATATTTAATATTTAAAAAAACTCTTTAATATTTTAAAAAATATTTAATCTTTTAAAAAAATATTTAATCCAAGAAAAAAATATTTAATCATTCAAAAAGTAAATATATTTCAAAAAAATATATAATTTTTCAGGAAGCATTTTACTATTTAAAAAAATAATTAATTTTTCAAAACATAATCTTTTAAGAAAATATTTAATCCTGGAAAAACTATTTAATCTTTTAAAAAATAATTAATATTTCAAAAAAATATGTAATTTTTCAGAACACATATTTAATATTTAAAAAAAATTGAATTTTTCATAAAAAATATTTAATCTTTAAAAAAATACTTAATCTTTCAAAAAAAATCTTTAAAAAAAAAACTAAAAAGTTGGAGCCACATTATAATTTCGTTAAATGTAGGCCCATATTGTGAATCTTATGAATATAGCCCATGTTCTAATTTCTAAAAGTAGGTTGTACGTAATTTTTAAGTAGGACTCCTGTTTACAATTAACAAACAGGATGGTCTTACATTATAATCTCTCATAATTTCCAAAGGTGGGCACCATATTGTAATTTTTAAATATGGGTTATATGCATAAAATGAAAAAACTATAGCTATACTTTATAATTTCTAAATGTGGGTCACGTAGTCATGATCACAAATGGTGGTCTTACGTTATAAGTGTACTATATTATAATTTATAAAGATAGGTCCCACATTTACATTAAAAAAGGTTGGCTCATTTTATAATCTCTTATAATTTCCAATGGTAGGCTCACATTATAATTTTTATAAAGATAGACCCACCTTATAAATCATATGAATATAACCCCAATGTTCTAGTTTTTAAAAGTGGACACTATGTTGTAACTTCTACAAGTAGGTCCCACGTATGCCAAACATTAAAGGTGGGTCCACATTTTAGATGTTATGATTCTCTTGCTTTCATTCGTTGGAGAAAATTTTTTACATTGTTAATAAATAAGTTCTATATAGCATATTCTCAACAGAGTGTTTTAATGCAATGTTGCCAAACAAGTTCTATAGAGTTTTGTCTCAGCATAACCCAATCTTAGCAAAACCAAATTTGATCATAAAATTGCAAGCAACAAGGGAACAATGCCAAATAGGCCCTAAGTTACTCAAATAGCCTCAACTTAAGGGCTAAGATAACTTTCTTAAAAAAAATAAAAATTTTGCAATTTTTGTGCATCCAAACAGCTCCTAAAAGTGGTTAAAATTGAATATACGAAGGTAAATATCCAAATTGGTTATCGGATTCCCCTTTGATGAAAGTTCGATTAAGAGGAGATGGAAAATGAATTAACAACCATCATTATAATAAATTAAATCATAAGAATGTGGGTATCGTCTACATTTTCACTTTGCATCTTTCATCCCTCAACTCATTAATATTCTTTCATTGGAATTCATTTCACATCTTTAATATTCGTTCAACAGAAAACAACTGTAAATTCCTAGAAATTCAATTTTGTGCAATCAAATACCCCCTTTAGTGTGGATAATATTTTTTTCAAGCTTCTATCTTAGAGTGCTATTTTATTTTGATAGAAAAGGTTCTTAATATATTAATATAGAAAAAACATAGAATCAACTATTACTTTTTGCATAATAAAATTAGGAGTATAGTACCACGAAACCTTCATATCATCAATAAATTGTGCATACCAAGCTAGCTTATATGCTACTTCATTTCTTTCTCTCCTTACATGAACTACTTCACAACTTGTAAAAATCTTCAGTAGCTCTTTAATGCCATCGACCAAAGGGCTTTGTCTTCAGCAATTGGACGATATAGCATTAAGTGCATATACCATCCACACATAATTGCTTTCAAGAACAATGTCTCTCACTCTAATATTACAAACCATTTGAATGCTGCTATGACTATCTTGAAGTGCTATTTGATTTAAGGAATTCCACCATCTTTGTGCTTCTGTACTTGAGTTTGACAATTGCAACTTGTAAAGAACTAAAGAATTTGGAAGCACGTGAAGTTCCCACTCAAAGTGGTTTCGGTCCCACTTTGTTGGGCACAGTTGTCATGGGTACCAGTTGTAGAATTTGTATCGTTAAGTGGGTGTATCCACGGGCCAATTCATCATAGGTAGGACTCAAAGAGGATCTTTTTTGGGGCCCACATTGAGTTTAGGAACTGTCCACCTAAATTTACGCCTAATAAAATCAGATTTAGCCCTTATGTTTGATTGGGCCCATATTTAAATGGACTAAAAAAATTCAATTGAACCTATCCAATTGATCCAAGAAATCAAAGCTTCTTCCAAGCATGAATTTTTTATCCTCCCCACTTACATCAAGTGATAGTTATTTTAGTAACTGATCATCATTATCATCAAAGCTTTCTCTCAACTATTTTTATTGTTGATTACAAATGCCTCTTTAGGCAGAAAAAAAAAGTTTTAATGTTTTTAATTAATCGTTTGAATTGTGAAATCATGACTTCTTATCAGGAGCATTAGAATTAAGAATTAATTTTTTACACTATTAGATATCTAAATAATGAAATAAAAAAGGGTTATGATCCAATCCATTATCAACCACTTCTAAGTGTGGGCTTCGACCCAAACCCATAGTCCATTGGGTCTAGAAAAAGGGTCCATATGTGTATCTTCGGCTTGTGTCCATATAGCAATGGGTTTCATGGGCCCACTAACATCCCTCCCTTCATAGAGTTTCGTGCCCTAAGTCGGTCCATTTACACCGACAGCCCCGTGCACGCACGAGCCTTTCCTCCATTTCCACCGCGGAAGAAACCGGAAACAAAGAGGGAAAAAAAAGAAGCGCTAGTTTCGTCTCATCTTCTCTTTAAGTTCCATCAGAGCTCTCGGTACGCTCTCTCTCTCTCTCTCTCTCTCTCTCTCTCTCTCTTTTGTTATTTCTTCCTCTTCCTCCTTCTTTTTAGCTTTTGCTTTTTAAAGGCATGTTATTATTATTATTATTATTATTATTATTATTATTATTATTTGTTAATTTTTTCTCTGCTTTTCTTTGATTGGAATTTCTTGATACCATATTGTCATTGTCTGATTCTGCTGTCTGCAATGCTGAAATTCATATGTGTTAGATGTTGGGAAATAGAAGTTGAGGTCCCATTTAGATTCTTGAATTAGGTTGTTCTGAGTTTGGGTTATTTTCTATGATAATTGGTGGTGGCAAAGGACAGATTTGACTTTGACTTACATGTTACTCAAGTTATCCAAGTGCATGAAGATGAAGATCCTAATGGGTGTGAAATGAGTACTGAAGTTAGAATTTGAAAGATGTAATGGGCAATCAGATAGGCAAATATAAGTGGAACCCCAAACATGTGAATGAATAAGTTAAAAAGGATTACTGTTGATTCAAGTGGTATTGGGAATAATTATTAATAAATTTGGAAAAAGTAATAATTGGCAAAGGAAGGAATCATTTAAGTAAAACTCCAGACTTCTGAATGAATGGTTTCAACTTTCAAAAGGGTTACCACGCTTTATTATTGCTAGGAGGAAATATTATTCAACAGTGTTTTAAAAGTGGCAAGTTTCATATTTATACTCAACCCACTACAAGATTAAAAGATTTTTAGTTAGTAACTCCAGAGAATGTAAAGAATGTGACCAAGATGAGTATGCCATAGTTATATTGTACACTCTGCTTTCTCCCACTTGGCTTATTTAGAGAACCCTAGCAACATTTTTAGATATTAGGTTCCATCTTCAAGACATTTGAGGAATGCCATCAGTCCTTTGGATTTGTGTTTTGAATTTCTTCACTGTAAATCTGCATGGCCTTGCGGTTTTGGAGTTAAGAAGGATGATGAGAATAGACAAAAATGTTGCTCTACCTAGAAGGATTGTAGAGTTGAGAAATAAGGGATCACCCTGTCCGTCTCCCAACCTTCTAGCAGAGGTGTCTGAGCATGAGGATGATACCATGTTTATTAGATCTAAAAGGTTTGTAGATTTGTTCATTTCAACCGGCAAATCTAGCTGCATGAAGTGTGGTTTTTCCCTGTCTGCTTTGGGAAATGGAGAGCAGTGGACAGAGCTCTCGATCTGGTTAGAGGAAGATTGTGGGGTGGGAGGAAAACCGAAGGACAATTAGCCTGTTTTGGTCTGAAGAAGGATGAGAAGCCTTCATCTCTTCCAGCTTATCGTTGGCGATTGGTGAGAGTGCCAGAGATATAAGTCGTCCTCATCATCAGGCCTGGAAGTTCTCTCAGGAATTGTATCTGCAGGAGGTTCTGCACAGATAGTTAGGCTGGTGGCTAAAGAGGTCTGGATCTTGTCTGTTAGGGTAGCTTCCTTGGTCGTAGAAGAGGAGAAGAAATCCCTATGAGGCAATGTAATTTGTTTATTGAAATCTAGCTTGGATGGGGTCCTGTAACAAGGGAATGGATGGATTGAGTTTGGGGAAAATGCCTGTCTCTATAAAATTATTTGATGATCTTGTGGTTTGGATTCACCTATCTTCATATAAGGAGATAGGAGTAATCTTGGAATTAGCTAAGGAGATTGACTCTCTCCCTTTCATTGCAGTTTAAAGGTAGGTGGAGGCTGTTGGTCATGCTCCTACATCTGCTTTGATTCAATTAAATGGAGTCCCTCTTCATACTTCTCAAGAGGGAATCTTTCGTCTGATTGGGGATTGGATAGGTAAACCCTAATGGAGAATATATAGTTTGATAGAATCAAAGTAATGACGGGTGATGTTCATGTGATCCCATTGCAAATCCAGTTGCTGAAAAATAATTTGGAGGTTACCATTAAAACAAATTATTTGCAGTTTAGGATGTTGCTTACTGCCAAACAGGGGGAGCTATTCGTACCCGATCGTTTATGGAAGGGGATGGCTTCAGTAGCCATTGCGGTAACGAATTGTAGTTTCCTTGTGTAGGCTCTAGGGACGAAGATTACATCACGTGGCCCATTTTGAATTCAAATCTAATGAATTCAAACTGATGTTTGTTGGCTGGAATAGCATTTCAGATGGTCCTTTGGGTCGTACTCCGTCTCGTGGGCCTGTGGTGGATCTTGAATCTTAAAGTGGTAGTCGATGAGCTTGCTAGGAACTAGTCCATTTTCTTTATAGGAACAACCTAGCTTGTTTAAGAAGGTAGATCGTCCTTAAGCATCTTTCAAAAGGCTTTTAGAGGGTTCGTTTACAAGAGGGCCTCTTTATCTCTTCTTCTCCTCATTCCTCTCAGCTTGGCATGGAGCATCTAGAGGCTTGATAAGGCATGATAAGGCTAGAGGAGGTTTGTGGCAGAGAGATTGTCAGTAGGCTCAGAGATGTTGAGGGAGCTTTGGTCCAATCTCTTGATGGTTTACAAAGGAGAAACCAAGGAAATCTCTCCCGAAGCTTAGTGTATCTACAATGAGTGATGTAATCCTAGGGTAGGATTTGCAATCAAACTGAGTGCCTTGGCACAATGGGCGTTTCCACATAAACAATCACATGAAGAAGACAAGCCTTCAACTATAAAATCCCACAGAAAAATGTTATTAACTCAAACAAACTCTGCATAGTTGTTCCTTGCAATGTCATATAAATAGGAAATATAACCTAGTGTCTAAGCAACCCTAATGCCGAAGAAAACATTTATGGAAGTCATTAATTCAGATTAAAAGAAGTTTAACTTATCGAAAGATTTGGCTCAAAATAGAACGGAATGGAGAAATAGAATTCATGTAGCCGACCCCGAACGGAATGGTTGGGATAAGGCTTTGATGATGATGATGATGTCTCTAAGCAACCCTAATCTAATTATAGAAACTCCCTAATAACAATGGAATTGGAAATCTACTAATAATATAAATAATATAATCTTAATCTACTTGAAAGGGGACCACTTGTGGGCCGTTGTTGCATCAAAATGTGTTGGCCGACCCATGGTCTGGCCTGCATCAATATGTTACCTATTGCTTTATGTAAAGGTAAATGTTGCTATACTAAACATCCTATAAATTTTTTTTTCATAAAATTTTTTTTTTTCAGCCTTATATCACTATCTAGCTGCAATGTTTGTTGTTTTTATTCCGTCTAATCTTAGGAAAAATCTATTGAAGCTTCACTCGAGAGATGGGACAAACAACTTCCACTGGGAGTCCCACCTTCTTAAGAAAAGGGAGTGGGTAAAGAAGACCTTTTCACGACCACATCTTCAAATCTCCAATGAATTCCCATTTCTAGGGTTACACTAGGAAGCCTATCAGCGGGAGAAAAGAGTTGACAAGCTTTTAGAATACAATCAGCATCCTCATTAATGCAGCAAGGTACCACAAGTGGTCCCCTTTTCAAGTAGAGTAGATTAGGATTATATTATTTATATTATTAGTAGATTTCCAATTTCATTGTTATTAGGGAGTTTCTATTATTAGATTAAGGTTGCTTAGGCACTAGGTTATATTTCTTATTTATATGACATTGTAAGGAACAACTATGCAGAGCTTGTTTGACTTAATAATATTTTTCTGTGGGATTTTATCATTGAAAGGCTTGTCTTCATCGTGTGATTGTTTTTGTGGAAACCCCCATTTGTGCTAAGGCACTCACTTTGATTGCAAATCCTATGTTAGGATTGCATCAATTGGTATCAGAGCCGAACGATCCCTGATCGTCGGCGTGTTACCCTCCGTCCTCATCCCACCTTCGTTCTCCCTTCGTTAGCCAACCCATCCATTGAACTCCACCTGCGCTAAACCGCACTAGTCCTACTGTCGATGAATTCATCCAACATGTTGTCAAAGCTGAGGGAATTGTAAATCATCAAGCACAAAAATCCAAATGGGTTCCACTAAAGAATTCATTATTGCAAGATGCTAAACCTAATGGTTTGTCAGGGCAGATTTTTGTAAGGACCAAAGGTCAAAATAGGATGATTTGTTGTTATTGTTAACAGACAGGGCATCTCGCGGCAGAATGTCCAAAGTGCATACATCTTATTGAGACTGAAAGTGATGAGAAAAGTACTCCTGAAAGTGATGTGCAAGATACTCCAGATGATTCTAAGGGGAATGAAACTGATAAGATTGAAATAGTAGATCCCTTAGAGGAAATTGACATGCTCATGGTCATTAAAGAGACTCCGCAGACCGAAGGTAAGCAGTGGTTGCGCAATAATATTGTTTCGCTCACAAGGTATAGTCAATGGGGAAGCATGCATAGTTGTGATTGATGGAGGTAGTTATGAAAATATCATCTCTCAAACCTTAGTGGAACGTTTGAAGTTGAAGGTTTGAAAGCATTATTGTCCCTATTTTGCTAATGGCTAATGACTGGTGATGAAGTGTAAGTACGGTATGCATGTCTAGTTACTTTTGCCATTGGTGATTACTACAAAGATATAGTTTGGTGCGGTGTTTTACCAATGGATAGTGGTGATATCTTAATTGGGATGTCTGTGGATGTATGACAAGACTGGATCTATGGCATGCGCAATAATATATATACTTTTGCTCACAATGGACAGCATGTTATGTTTCATCCTATGAAGCTTGAACCACCCAAACAAGGATCCCAAGCCCGCTTTATTAAGGATGTGCTTCACGTATACAATGTCTACAGATGCAATACCGAGCCATACCGAGTTCGCGGTCGAACTCTGGTCGAACTCTTTTCTAACCTTATGCAGCAGGGGCCTACAAGTGGTTCCCTTTCAAGTAGATTTGGATTGTATTATTTATATTATTAGTAGATTTCCAATTTCATTTTTATTAGGGAGTTTCTATTATTAGATTAGGGTTGCATAGGCACTAAGTTATATTTCCTATTTATATGACATTGTAAGGAACAACTATGCAGGGTTTGTTTGAGTTAATAATATTTTTCTGTGGGATTTTATCGTTGAAGGCTTGTCTTCTTCATGTGATTGTTTCTATGGAAACCCTCATTGTGCCAAGGCACTCACTTTGATTGCAAATCCTACCCTAGGATTGCATCACATTTGGTCCAGTCCATACGTCCAACAGGACATCCATTTAATTAGGAATCTTATATTGAGAGTTGATTTTTTTAGCAATAGTTTTATTTAATTTGGATTGTTAGGTAAGTTTACTGATTTAGTTTCCTTTATTGTTTAGGAAATTCTTGGTGTCTTAAGTTATAGAAGGCTGATCTTACTCTATATATACGAGTGGACTTTCTCATTGTAACTGATGCCTTTTCCAGTTAATGAAAAAATTTTGAGTTTCTCTTCAACTATGGGGTGTTTCCTGACTTTTAGTGTGCCATACAGCTGTTGGAATCCATCTTTGTACTTGATCAATCCCATTGGAGATTTGTCTAATTTTTGACCGATCTGGGGCTGCCCCACATATCCTTACTATTGTCAGGTAAATGATCAATAAAAGAGGGAAAGAGGAACATTACTTGCTTTTGGTTGATCACTTGGCTGTAAGTAAGTATCAACATCAGGTTGTGGCCTTTTTAGTTGTTGAACGTAAGTCTTAATTTGTGAGTATTTGACCAGAGTTTTTTTCCATTGGTTAGAGGAATGCGAGGCTCAGAAGCTTCGACATTTTGTTGGGGATCAACAATGCTTGAAGGCACTGAGGATTTGGCATTAATTGTAGGAAGAGGAGCTACCATATCTTTTCTGGTTTCCTCCCCATGTGGTTTATTACCCTTTTTTGAAAATTTTGGGGTGTTTTAAAGAAAAGTGACATTCATTGAGACAAACCTTTTTTCAGCAACAGGGTGATAACACTTACACCCCTTTTGATTTTGATGATAATAAAAGAAGATACATTTGGCAGTTTTTGGATCAAGTTTTCTTGCTTAGTTCTGAGCATATGAATGAAATGAATGCACCAGAAAACCTTTGGTGGGACTAAGAAAGAGTTTGGCTTATGGGTAAGGGTTTCAAGAGGAGGTTTTCTACTCAGAGGATGGGTACGAAGTTTATTGATGATATATGTTGCTTTTAAAGTGGGTTCTAACTAGTATTTCTTTGGTACATTCATGCCAAATAGAGAGCCCTAGTAACTTCAAGAGGGTGCCTATCCTTTCTTTCAGCAATCTCATTTTGTTGTGGTCTATGGGAGTAGGAAGTTTGAACTTCAATAGCTACCGCATACAGACAGGTTCCCATCCTTTGAAAGTATATTCACCCCCATTTGTCAGAAAGTAGGATCCGAATTTTGGCTTTATACATTTGACATGATTGTGGAAGAGTTTAAACATGTCTGGAGCCTTTTCTTTGTCTTTTCATAAGTTTAACACTGGTCATCCTAGTGCATTTATCAATAAATGTTATATTCATATCCAAACTCGGATTTTTCAGGACTTAGGAGTGAACCCTATAAATTGGTAGAAATAACTGAGAAAGGAATATCATTTTTATTATTGCTTGGTTGAAAGGATTGTCTACAATGTTTTGATAATTGACAAATTTCACATTGAAACTCAAAAGAATCGATTGACCTAAATATATCAGGGAAAACTAGTTTCAAAACTGGAAAAGGTGCATGTCTAACTAGAGCATGCAAAAGAGAGACTTCTTGTTTTTTAGAAGCCTTTGCCCGGAAGTTGGTAGCATCGGGCTTATTTGGTGCATCCCAAACGTACAAGCCTTCATCCAAGGATCTTCCTCCATGTTAGGTCCAAAAAAACACAATGAGCAGGAAAAATCAAGTCATTGAACAATTGAGAGTCTTAGTGAAATGGCTAACCAATAATAAATTAATGGACATTCTTGGAACATGCAAATTAGAGTGTAATGGGACAATAGGAGTAGCTGGAATAAGACCCTATCCCTTAAAAGGTAGATGAGATGCAATTGTTATTCTTAATGAAGTAATGGTCCTAGGTTCCAAGTATAAAGAATATAAATGTTTCTTACCAATCATGTGTTTAGTGCGACCTGAGTCAATTACCTAAGTTGATGAAGTGGAATAGATGTTGGTTGATTCATGTGAACCTGACTGAACTAAAAGGAGTTTGGCAAAAGAATGATGATTCGTCATTGTAAGAGGAACGATTGTGAAGATCCTCCAATTCCTTCCTGAGGGCACTAACTACTCCCAAATCAGCAAGAGAATGTTCCTTCTTACTTTCTGTATTAGCAGCAACCATATTGTAGGATTTTCTGTGTTGCTGTTGTTTTTGCTGTTTCTTAAATTTCTGTGGACAGCTAATCAATCCCCAACATGTTTCTTTGGTAAGCTTTGTTTTTCCAGAGTACAAACCCATTTATCCTTATCTTCTGATCCAAGTTCACTCATTTTCTTCACTCCTTTTGGTTTATTACCAAGAAAGCCTGACTTTTCTGTTGGTGGCTTAGATGTTTTCATATTTTTTTTAATGGCCCTTTTCTTGTTGAAGTGAGGACACTATAGTTTCCAAAGAAGGTAGGGATTCTACAAAATATTTACTCTAACGGGCTTATAGTCCGGAATTAGCCCTCTAAGGTCATAAATATGCTGATGTGTTATATCCTTCTATTTGATTGAGGTTGGACGAGGCAGGGAGTCATGCTTCTTGGGATAGAAAAGCAGTTTTCAACTGTTTGATTGCGTTGATTGAGTTTAGCAATTTACATTTGCAACTCTTAGATCCTAGCATGGTTTTTCTCTTGGGAATAAGAGTTCGCCACTGCATCCCAAATATCTTTTGCATATTTAAATAACGTAAAAGTCCTTGAATTAGCCTGATCTATGGATTGGAGAATCCACGACATAACCATGTTATCTTGAGCCTCCTAATTGCTATACTTAAGATCATCTTCTGGAGGTGGTTTGATTTTCTCATTGACATATCCAAGCTTTCTTTCACGGCAAGAGTTATTTTAGCAGACTAGGATAGTTCAAGATAGTTGATCTCATTGAAGTCTACTGTAGTTAATTTGAAAGAGTTTCCTCATGTGTTTCCAGCCGTCCCACTGTTTTGAAGGTTGTGGACATGTACTACTATTCATAATGCCACTACTGGTTCCACTTGCTTCTGCCATTGGATGTAGTGTTCTCTAAATTATTCTGGAAAATAAAATGTGCACCTGATGAATTTTAAGAACTAAATAGAATTAGGAAATCTTGGTATTTCATAGAGTAACCTCTTGGTCAAATCACACTTCAAAGAACTTTGTGAGAAAAAGCCATGACAAGAAGGTTAAGTAGAGCCTCTTGCCAAAAGACCCATAGGCACTTTAGGAATATATATATATATATATCACACACTAGTGAGCACACTTCTAGCTACAAGAGGGATGAAAAAGATGTCATGGCAAGTCAGATGAATTCTGTCTTGAAAGAAAAGAAAAAAAACGCTATTGGTGGAGGATTACTAGTAAAAGACAAAGTTGAAGCTTGTGATATCATGGAGTCAGACTATTGGCAGAGGGATGCCAATGGAAGATGAAATTGAAGCACGTAATTTGCATCAGTCGAGCAACACAATTGATCATTGTTCAATGGGCATCTAGGTTTGCAGTTGGAACCCTCAGATGTGGGCATGTGGTAATCTTTCTGCATGCGACCACTTCTCTGTAGTCAATTAGAGTTGTACAACCCTTGATCCCTATTCCATCGACATGGTCGATTGGTTTGGAAATCCTAGCAGTTGAAGTTGATAGTCGTTGATTGGCTTTAAATCAAGTTGTCAATATTGACTGTGAATCGAAGACTCCTTTTGGCGGTTGTTGGCACCTCCTTTCATAGAGGTTTGGGCTTAGATAAGCCCTAACCCCTGCCCAAATTGAATGCCTATTTCATTGTGGTTGTCTCCTCAGCTACTTTGGTCTAACGGGATTCTATATTGTCAACAATGCCAAGCTCTTGGCCTTGAATGTTGGGCTGTGTGAAGTTGTTCATTGGAATCCCAATTGATTTTGGGTTCAAGGTGACTCTCTTTGTGCCTTTTGGTGGGCATTCGACCCCTCCTTTGCTTTGTGGTACTTGGTAGACTTAATTGAAGAGACTCATCACCTTTCCAACGGGCTGAATTTATCATTCTCCTACATTAGTCGTACAGCTAACTCCAAGGTTGATAGGCTTGCTAAAGAAGGAATATACAAGGCTGCTATCATCGTGTCCCCATCTTAATTCTTCTCTCTTTGGATTGCAGCCCATTTTTTAGGGGCTGCTGTTCCCCCTTTTCTTTTTTTGGTTGTGTGTGCTCTTCCATCTTCTTGTGGGTGTCTTTTGCTTTCATTATAGATCTTTTATACTATAAAGTTTTTTGAGCATTTAATACAATCACTAATTTTTTTTTTAAATATCAGTTGTCATTAAAATATCAAGAGAGGGTGTAAATGCAAAGCTTGAGAGATGGCAGAGGGCATTAGAATTTAGAGGCTTTAAAATAAGTCGTACAAAGACAGAATATATGGATTGCAATTTCAGTGGACATATACAAAGTGTTGAAACCATTGTCAAAATTGAAACCCATGAGATACCACGTAAAGATTCTTTTCGGTACCTAGGCTCGATGATTAGTAAGGATGGAGAGATTGACGAAGATGTGGAGCATAGGATAAGAGCTGGATGGTTGAAGTGGAGACTAACTTCGGGAGTACTTTGTGATAGACAAATGCTAACAAAATTGAAGGGAAAATTTTACAGGACAGTGGTTAGACCAGCTATGACATATGGAGCAGAATGTTGGCCAATTAAGAAGACACATATTCATAAGATGTTTGTAGCGGAAATGAGAATGCTTAGGTGGATGTGTGGTAAAACTAGGAAAGATAAAATTAGAAATGAGCGCTTTCGAGAACATTTAGGGGTAGCACCAATAGGAGATAAGATTAGAGAAACTCGTTTAAGATGGTTTGGGCATGTTGAGCGTAGGCCAGTAATGGCACCGGTGAGAAAAAGTTTGGATATACAGGTGGAGGGTTCATCAAGAGGTAGGGGTAGGCCGAAGAAAACATGAATGGAAATCATTAATTCAGATTTGAAGAAGTTGCACTTATCGAAAGATTTAGCTCAAAATAGAACGGAATGGAGAAATAGAATTCATGTAGCCGACCCCAACATGGTTGGGATAAGGCTTTGATGATAATGATGATGATCAATTGTCATTAAACTTGATGATTGATGCAGGCTAGACCATGGGTCGGCCAACCTGTTGATGCGGGCCAATCCTAGATCCAGCCTAGATCATAGGCCTGTAGGCCCAATTGATCCTTGATCTCCTCAAAGATCCCTATCCTTAGTTAAATTAGTAATTAGTTATTTCTATTTTGATGATGCGTTGAGATTAAGAATTAATTTAAATTAGTAAGTCATGATTGTTTATGATAGGTGTTTTTTAATTTAGAATTAACCCTTCCTATATAAGAAGGAGCATCCCATTGTAGTAGACATGCTTTATTCAATTAAATTCAATTTTCAGTGAGATTTCTCTCTTGATGGTGTCATCATAAGTTCTATTGTGCCTTAAGGCTTGAATCCTTCTTTGGATTCTTACATCCTTTGGGAGGTTGTTCTACACCCGATCTAAGATCACAAAACCCATCAACCCATTTGCTTTGGCTGTCCCCTTACACCACCACCTCTGTTCAAACACTTGCTTGCAGCCATCCATACCAACCCAGAGTGAAAAAGCAAAAAAAAAAAAAAAAAAAAAGGGAGAGGAGCAGTAACTGAAGAATAAGGAAGGAGGGCAGAGAGAGAAAAAAGCAGTACGTGGCACCGTTGGCTTTCATCGTCGTTGGTCTCTAGCTCCAGCGCCGTTAGCAGTAGCGACCAAGTAGCACCTCGCCACCTTCGCCTCCATCGCTAGCACTTCTTTAGCGCACGCACTTCTTTAGCACACAAGGAGGTAACCCCCCCCCCCCCCCCCCCCCCCCCCCCCCCCCATCTTCCTTCATTGAAGTCACTGCAAGTAAGGTCGAAACAGCGCACCCTCTTTTTATTTTTCTTCTCTGCACAAATATCGAGGCTTCCAGGAGTCTTTTTTAGAGATTTGCTTTGGGCTTTTTTTCATTGCCCTTTAGTTTGGGTCCAACCTGACCCACATCTTTTCCCTCTTTTCCTTTTTTCTAAAAAAAAAAAGGCCACCATGCCTACAAAGGGTGATGATCTCCAACATTGGATGACAGACAGACAAAGAGATGAAAACATAATTAAATTAAGTCAAGCATTAGAAGATGTCACAGGACGTTTAAAAATTGTGGAAACTACCATTGCTGAGCTACAAAATAAGCAATTTGTTAGTCAAAAAGGATCATCAAATGTGTCTTTGGTGTACACACCCGTCCAACTAGAAAGACATGAGAATAAAATATCCATTCGTGATTTTATGCAATGCCTTCTGGCTGAGTGATACCCCCAGGGTCTCCCTGCTACACCCCCTCCCGATGACATCACAAGGAAAGTCAAATTTGATATTGCTGACTTTAGTGTTGATGTGAGCTCGAAAATTTTTGTTGATTGGTTTAATTCTTTGGAAGATTATTTTGCCTCGTATGGGATGAATGACACACAGTGGATAGCCTTTACCAAGGTTAAACTCAAGGGTCCTGTTCAAATTTGGTGGTGTGGCATTAAGAATAGTGAGTTTGCAGTGGACCAGCCTATTATTTGGTGGAATATCATGAAAGATAGGTTCAGAAGCAGTTTTTCTTCCTTCTGATTATATGGATTCATTCCACCAAGAGTATCTAAGTCTCCAGCAAGGCACTATAACAGTAGAAGACTACACCAACAAGTTTTGTGAATACATTGTTTGCTGTAACTTGAAGACAAATGACCGTCTGACTATCATCAGATACAGAGATAACCTACGTGCCGATAACAGATGAGAGGTAGCAATGTTTTATTATACCACAGTGGATGAAATCTTTAATAAAGCCTGGAAAGCCCAACATGAAATTCAATTGCGGAAACGCAATACTTTTCAAGCCGGGGAGCCTTCCACAAGAAGAGGCCTTGACCCTACTTATAATCGCAATCAAGCATAAGTTTATAGGCCTCCGCCCCAGTGACCAGCTCAGTAAACCCCTTAGAATCCTCAACCAGGTATGCAACAAAGACAGGTTATTCCCCAACAAAATCAGCGGTTTCCACAGAACTAGAATGATAATCGTGCTCATGGAAGTGCAGACATCCTGTTATTTAGGAATATTATAAGTAGTTTGATTTTATTAGATATTAGTGAGTTTCCTATTTTGTTTAGGGTTATTCAGATATTAGAAAGTTTTGTTTCTTAGGGATTAAACCAACTTTGTGTGAGGATGATTAGGCTTCATTGTATTAACACATTGCTTATTATCGAAAGTATTTGAGGTTTTTGTTTTATGAGGTTTTTATCTTTAGCAATGTTGTTTTCTTCTCTTGTGAGGGTGTCTTAGTGGTTGAATCCATCCTTGGATTCGATCAATTGTTCGGGAGATTAATCTACACATTGATTGTAGATCTGGGGCTGTATCAATTGGTATCAGAGCGAAGATTCGTGCTCCAGATTTTGATTGAGTTACCCATCTATGCTCTTCTATCTATGATTCCTGTTGAGAAAAGTCAAACGTGCTACATCGCCCAAGTAATGGGTTTGACATGGCTTCATTTATCTGTTTGGGCCTTCCATCGATCAGCTTAAGCTTTTAGGTTGGTATATGGTTTCTTACTTGGTATCAGTGCTAGGTGATGCAGGCCGATTCCAAATCTGTCCTTGATCACAAGCCCATAGATAGTGATGGGCCCCACTTAATCCTTGACATCCTTAAGGATCTCTATCCTTAGTTAGATAGTTGTTAATTAGTTATTTTTTATTTCATGTTGGTTGAAATTAGAACTTAATTTAAGTTAGTGAGCCATGATTGTTTAGTATTACTCTTTCCTAGTTTAGCAATAGCTCTTCCTATATAAGAAGGAACCATTCATTGTAATAGACATGCTTAAATCAATTAAAATTATTAGAGTTTTTTCTATCTTTGTGCTTGTTGTGAGTGTTGGTGTGCCTTAAGGCAAGAATCCATCTTTAGATTCGAACAATCCTTTTGGAGATTGTTCTATGATCGATTGGAGATCCAGGGTTGCGCCAGGTTGGTATCAAAGCCCAGATCCGGTCACTGGGGAAACATCGTCTTTCCCGAAATTCATCTCTCCACCCACTGTTCACTGTTCACCCTCTCCCACCATGCAACTTCAAACCCATCTCTGTCACCCATCCTTGCCACAGAGAACCCTAAACCCATAATCCCGAAGCCACTTCCCAATTGAGACCATCCAAACCCCCTTTGCCACCCACCGAAGCTTCTTCCCAATCTCAGCCCCAAAACCACCGAACAAACCCCTAAAACCCATTGGCCATCCCGAACCCTTGTTCCCAACCATTCTTAACACCCTATTCATCTGATGGCCACATCCTCAACCCACGAATCCATCCCTCAACACCTCTAAACCTCATCCTAGACCAAACCCAATCCCAAACCCTTTCCCATCTTCAACCCACCGACCGGAACCTCAAATCAATCCAACCTTAGCATCGCCTCCCATCCCCAAACCATCCCAATCCCACTTTCGACCACCCCCTGCACCTTCGACCTTGGTTGCTGGAGCCCAAGCCCAGAACAAAAAAAAAAAAAAGGAGAAGAAAATAGAAGAGAAGAAGAGGCGAGAGAAGGAGATTAGGCTTGGAATTGGTACTGTGCACCATTGTTGACCACGCTTCGATCACCAAAGGCTATCGCGCGTTGTAGCTCCACTATCCTGTCACCATCGCAATCGGCGTCATCACTTTGCCCATCGCCTGCACCGTTGCGTACGCATCACCTTCGACTACCAAAGGAGTTGTCCCAAGCCAAACTTCCTCCTCCGTAAGAAGTTGAACCCACCACCTTTTTCTCTTTATTTCCTTCTCTATAAGAATCCCGAGACAAGGCTTTCTTTTTGCACACTTGCACGCCTATCACCTTTCAAAATTGATTTGGGCCTACTTATGTGGCCCTGAATTGAGGTCCAACCCGACCTAACTCCCTGTTAAAAAAAAAAGAAAAAAAAAGGAAAACACCATGCTTAGAAAGGGTGATGATCTTCAACATTGGATGACAGACGGACAAAGAGATGAGATCATACTTAAATTAAGTCAAGAATTAGAAGATGTCACAAGATGTCTAAAAATTATGGAAACTGCCATTGCTAAGTTACAAAATAAGCAGTTTGTTAGTCAAGAAGGGTCATTCAATTTGTCTCTTGTGTACACAGCCGTCCAACCAGAGACCTGTAAATTAAGAATCCATTTTTGACTTTATGCGGTGCTTTCTTGCTGAACGAGACCCCTAGAGTCCCCTTGCTGCACCCCCACCTGATGATATCACAAGAAAAGTCAAAATTGATATTGTTGACTTTAGTGGTGATGCCAGCCCGAAAATTTTTGTTGATTGGCTTAATTCTCTGAAAGATTTTTTTGCGTAGTATGGTATGAATGTTGAACAGCGGATAGCCTTTACTAAGGTTAAACTCAAGGGTCTTGCTCAAATTTGGTGGTTTGGCGTTGAAAATAGTGAACTTACAGTGGGCCTGTCTATTATTCGATGGAATAACGTGAAAAATAGGCTCAAAAGCAATTTTCTACCTTCTGATTATATGGATATGCTCTACCAAAAGTGTCTAAGTTCCGACAAAGTTCTTTGACAGTGGGAGAGTACACAAATAAGTTTTGCAAATCTGTTGTTCGCTATAACTCGAAGACAGATGACCATCTGACTATCACTAGATACAGAGATAACATGTGTGCCGATATTAGACAAAAGGTAGCAATGTTTAACTATACCACAATTGATGAAATCTTAAATAAAACCCGGAAAGCACAACATGAAATTCAATTGCGGAAGCGCAGTGCTTTTCGAGCAGGTGAGTCTTTTAAGATGAGGCCCTGACCCAACTATAATCGCAATCAAATCTAAGGTTATAGGCCTCCTCTTCGGCAACCAACCTAGCAAGCACCTTAGAATCCTAATGTAGGCCTAAGGTTAGGGCTTGCGTAGGAGTGCTAAAGCATGTGTCCGAGGATACTTTGAATCGTTGAGAAGATTTCACACACAAGGATGCACCTCCAGGATAAAATCCACAAATCTATTAATCAATCAAAGTCTGAGAATCTCTTTTCTACAATGCCATATATATAATAAAGGCAAACCTAATGCCTAAGCAAATCCTAAACTATGAATAGAAACTTTCCTAATAATAATGTAATTAGAAATCTACTTCATCATCATCATCATCGAAGCCTTATCCCAACCATGTTGGGGTCGGCTACATGAATTCTATTTCTCCATTCCGTTCTATTTTGAGCTAAAGCTTTCGATAAGTGAAACTTTTTCAAAATCTGAATTAATGACTTCCATCAATGTTTTCTTCAGCTTATCCCTACCTCTTCATGGGCCGTCTATCTGTATAGCCAAACTTTTTCTTACTGATGCCATTACTGGCTTACGCTCAGCATGCCCAAACTATCTTAAATAGGTTTCTCTAATCTTATCCCCTATTGGCGCTACCCCTAAATGTTCTTGAAAGTGTTCATTTCGAATTTTATATTTCCTAGTTTTGCCACACATCCGCCTAAACATTCTCATTTCTGTTACATCCATCTTATGAATATGCTTCTTCTTAATTGGCCAATATTCTGCTCCATATGTCATAGTTGGTCTAACCACTGTCCTGTAAAATTTGCCCTTCAATTTCGTTGGCATTCGTCTATTATAAAGTACTCCAAAAGTTAGTCTTTACTTCAGCCATCCAGCTTTTATCCTCTGCTCCATATCTTCATCAATCTCCCAATCCTTACTAATCATTGAGCTTAAATACCAAAAATAATCTCTACGCAGCTTCTCATGGGTTTCAATTTTGACAGTGGTTTCAACACCTTTTATATGTCTACTAAAGTTGCAATCCATATATTTTGTCTTTGTACGACTTATTTTAAAGCATCTAAATTCTAATGCCCCCGCCATCTCTTAAGTTTTGCATTTGCACCATCTTTTGATTTATCCACCAATACTATATATCTGCAAGCAACATACACCATGGTACTTCTTTTTTAATATGCATAGTTAACTCTTCCATAATTAATGCAAAGAGATAAGGGCTTAAGGTTGATCCCTAATGTAAACTTATAGTCACAGGGAATCCATTTGTTTCTCTACATGTGGTTCTCACATTTGTTACTGTTCCTTCATACATATCCTTAAAAATTTCAATGTAACCTCTGGAGACATTCCTTTTCTTTAAAACCCACCAAATTAAATTCCTCGGTACCCTATCATAACCCAAATTAAACCCACCAAATCAATAAAGAACATATATAGATTTTTCCTCTTTGCTCAATATTTTTCTATTAATTGCCTAAGTGAAAAAATAGCTTTCATAGTTGATCTCCCTGGCATAAAACCAAATTGATTTTCAGAGATCTTGGTCTTTTTTCTCAGTCTTTGCCCCATTATTCTCTCCTATGACTTCATAGTATGACTTATAAGTTTAATTCCTCGATAGTTAGTACAATTTTGTATTGCTCCCTTATTCTTATATATAGGTACTATAATGCTTCTTCTCTATTCATCCAACATTTTCTTTGATTGAATAGTCTACATAACCAACTCACCCCAACCTCTCCTAAGCATTTTCATATCTCTATCGGAATACCATCTGGGCTTGTTGCCTTTCCTGTCTTCATTCACTTCAATGCTTCTTTCACTTCCACTCCTTTAATTCTACAGAGAAAAGTATGCTCTAGTGATGAAGTATCCTCTTTAACTCTTGTATCGGCCAAATGTTCTTCATTTAGAAGTTTACTAAAATATTCCTTCCACCTTTCTTTAATATTATTGTCCTTCACCAAAATATTTTCCTCATTGTCCTTGATACATTTGACATGATCTAAGTCCCTACTTTTCTTTTTTCTTATTTTTGCGAGCTTAAAAATATAATTTTCTCCTTCTATTATTTCCAACCTATTATAAAGGTGATCGTATGCTTTGAACTTTGCACTACTTACTAATTTCTTGGCTTTTTTCTTTGCCTTCTTATACAGCTCAAAATTTTCCATACTCTTAGTTCCCTACCAAACTTTGTAGCAATGTCTTTTCTGTCGAATAACTTCCTGAACCTCCACACTCCACCATAATGTTTCTTTATTAATATGTCTTTTTCCTTTTGATTCTCCAAGTACTTTCTTTGCAACATTCCTAATGCAATTAGCCATTTGATTCCATATTACTGTAGTTTCTCCTTCAATATTCCATTCTCCCTTTTCAATCATTTTGTCCTTAAATATATTTGCTTTTTCCCCCTTCAAATCTCTCCACGTTATTTTAGGGTCCATTTTGTTTACTACCACTCTCTTTCTACTTCTAGTGCAAATATTTAAAACTCCGAGCCTATGTTGCGAAGTCAAACTCTCTCCTGGGATAACCTTGCAATCTTTACACGCCAATTGGTCCTGTTCTCTAACTAGAAAAAAGTCTATCTGACTCCTATTACTCCCACTTTTATAGATAATTAAATGCTCATCTCTCTTTTTAAAGTAAGTATTTGCTACTATAAGATCAAATGCAAAGTCCAATATAGTATTTCTCTTTTTAAGCGGTCTTGCATCCGACAAATTAAATCATGAGAAAGAATGTTTCAACAAAGAGTAAGGGCCCATGTTGTGGAGAAACTTTTCATCGGAGAAGATAATCCCACGATTGTCAACCATAGGCTCCTCGATATAAATGAGAAGGAAGGAGAAGAATGGAGACAGACTAAGAAATTTCACACCCGGTAGGAGTCAAAGATAGGTCCGCTAATTTGATTATTGACAATGGTAGTACAATATATTTTGTCGCATAGGAGGTTATTGATAAGCTTCTTTTGTCGATTGAGAATGTTCCTAACCCCTACCAAGTCACATGGTCTAATGGTTATGTCATCCTTGTGACTCATAGATGCTTAGTATCTTTTAAAATTGGCCATTATGAAGATAAAATTTGATGTTTTGTGATCCATCTGAATATTGCTCATTATGTTTGGACGACCAAGGCTTTTGATTGGAAAGTGCACTATGATAAAGAGATGAATACATATGCCTTTACGTGGAAAGGAAAATGGATAAGGCTCATTCCATTGCCATTAACAACACCGTCTTCATTTGCATCATCACCTTCAATTGAAGAACCAAAGGAATAGCAAAAAGAAGAAATTGCCATTATAACTGCACAAAGGGAGATGCCAACCATGATAGATGACATTAAGGATGTAACAAATGAGCGAGGCCAAGACATAGATGATCTCATGAAAAATTTTAAATAAGTAGAACATGATCAAGATAGTGTTAATTAAGGGCCATAAGAGGTAGAGGAAGAACAAAAACAAGCACACATTGAAAACTTTGATCAGGAGGCATCAAAAGAAGAACCAATAATTGAAGTCCCTCACATTGATTTCATCTTTGGGGATCAATAATGGATAATCAAAGATTGTGCCTTGTTGGTACTGGACAACTATTGAAACATCTACAGTCAGATCGCATAACCGAACTAAATTGATACATTAGGAGAAGAGACACTCTCAACATACTTTTTACGTGGAGAAAAAGACCACGTCAAGCTTCCAAGCCATGTCATGCAAATGCAGATTAAAAGAAACGATAGATGTTTGTGCAGTTGATTTTTGACTCAGGAGTACATTTCCCCAACCTTGCGGTTAAATTTTTTCTGTCATTTATGTAGTTGTCAACTCGTTGGAGTCGAGTTTTTTTCAAGTAGGGGAGAATTGATGTAGGTCAGACTATGGGTAGCCAACTCTTTTGACCCAATCCAAAGGCCCAACTAAACATCTAGTTATTTACAAATATTATAAGTAGTTTTATTTTATTAGGATTAATATTAGTGAGTTTCCTATTTTGTTTAGGTTTTTTTTAATATTAGAAAGTTATGTTTCTTAAGGATTAAGCCAACTCCTCTTTATAAGGATGATTAAGTTTCATTGTATTAACACATTGCTTATTATCAATAATATTTGAATTTTCTCTTTTATAAGGTCTTTATCTTCAGTAATGGTGTTTTCTACTTTTGTGATGGTGCCTAGTGGCTGTATCGATCCTTGGATTCTAATGCAGGAGAGACCCATGGCCCCTCGTGGGTCGACTTGCCTTTAGGGCCCAGCCCACTTATCCTAGTTCACTGAGGGTTTTGTTTGGTTTAAGATATTTTAATAAGATGTTTTAATCGTGGCCGTCAACTTGATTGAATGGTCCAGATTAGTCCTAAGTTATTTCTTTTTTCTATTTAAGCATTGTAAAGCCTCCTTAGCTGAGTGAATGATTGATGATTAATGAAAGGTGTTGAGATCTTGCCCAAGTTTCTTTAAGGTCTGCTCGAAATCCCTAACGTCTTTTGGATTGGTGTTTGGTGAGAGCCCAATTTCTCTATTGCCTTCGGATTGAAAATTGGTGAGAGCCCAACTTTTCCCCTCCACCTCATATGCGGAACGGAGGGAGTCGCGGGGTGGGCAAGTAGGAAGATGAGGTGGAGGAGAAAAATTGGGTTCTCACCAAACTTCGATCCAGAGGTGTTCAGTAATTGAGTTCTCACCAAACCCCAATCTAGGAGGCATTAGGGATTTCGAGCAGAACTCGAAGAAACTTGGGCAGGATCCCAACACGCTTCATTAATCATCAATCATTCACTAAGCCAAAAAGGCTTTACAATGCTTAAGTAGAAAAAGGAAATAACATAGGACTAATCTAGACTATCCAATCAAGTTGACGGCCACGATTAAAACATCTTATTAAAATAACTTAAAGCTAATAAAACCCTCAATGAACTAAGATTGGTGGGCTGAGCCCCAAAGGCGGGTCGACCTACGGGGGACGATGGGCCTGTCCTGCATCAGATTCAATCATTCTTTCGAGAAATTGATCTAATCATCGATTCTGAATCTGGGGCTGCGTCTATAATTTATGTGAAACCTTGGGTTTATTCCTTCGATTATTGTTTAGTTCTTAGTCCCTATTGATGAATGTGGGGAACCTTTAAACCTCATTCCTTGAACCTTTTAGATATGTACTCTTTACTTCCTTGAACCTTTGATTTTGGTCTTTCTTGATGAAATGTGTACTCATCAGGCACTATTAGCTCATTAGTTAGAGGCTATGATGCCCAGATACGGACACGGGTACGGATACGGACACGGGAACGAGTGTTCGATACGCCGACTTGAAAATTTTAGGATACGGATACGGGTACGGCATTTCAAAAAACATAAACATATAAATACTTATCGTACTGCTCAAATATTACGAGGCCCACAGTGTGGATTAAATTTTCAATGAGGTGGACCTGACAGTATCGTAACATAGTAGAAAATAAAAGAAAAGAAAAAAAAATAGGCCAAGTGTCTTGGTTGGCCTAGTACCTCAACATTAAAATAGAAAGAAATTAAAATAAAAAAAAGCCCAATAGGCCCGTTCTCATTAATAAAATGCGACGGGTTCTTTTGCTCCTTTTGCATCTCTGGGGTATCATCGAACGAAAAAGAAGAAGAAAAATGATTAAGAAAAAGCGGAGGCATATATAACACCTGAAGCTAGAAACTCGAAGTGGCAATAGTAACAGAAAGGAACACAGTAGTCTACCACCTAGTTAAAAAAGCAACCCGTCAAAATGAAAGCAGTAGCCTCAGTTAGTTTAGTTATCTTCTTCCTCGCTACCACCTTTTCCTCCTCCTCTTCACCTTCTTTTTTGATTTCCATTTGATCAAATTGAGAGAGGGCTCATTTAGGAGTAAATTGGTCAAAATGGACAAAATTTGTTGTAATTTTAGGTAAAAAATATTGCAGAGCCGTATCCTAAAATTAGTAGCCGTATCCTAGCCGTATCTTGCCGTATTCTGTACCCGTATCCGTATCGTATCGTATCGGTATGGATACCACAGGGCATTTGGAGTATCCGGGTATCATAGGTTAGAGGGTATGCCTGTCAACTGGAACTTTCCCCAAAACTAGGAAGCATGTTTGTATGATTGTAGCAACAAAACCTATTCATGTAAACTTGTTTTCCTCATGTTCCAAATTAATCAAACCATGTCTAAACTCTACTCCATGCTGTTGTGCAATTCTTCTCGAAGAAAATCTCCCATATCACCTTGTTTTAATGGCTTTTCATTTGATCTTTTCAGTTATTGTTTCTGATGACTTTATGGATAGTCTAGAATTGATTAGAACCTTTAATCTGGACTGTTATGTGCTGGTCGTGATTGTCCCATATGGGTTTGATAGAAACCCCATTGTTCCATGATTTCCTAAATCTGAAGATTGGGTTTTGAACTTTCTACTTGAGTATGATGTAAACCTTTTATTTGTTTTTTTGAATTTCTACCTCCTAATACCTTATAGATCATGACTTAGGGTTGAACTGCTGTTCTCCTTCAATTCTAGATACTATCATGGGTGTAGGTTTCTATGTTATGTTGAATTCAGAAATTTTGTATATAGCATTCCCTTTGCGACCTAAATTAGAAAGGCAAAGAACTGTGAATTTGATGATTTTGGTTCCATTGCATTCATCTCTTCAAGAGCTATAGGATCAAGTCAAATTTCATAACATTTGGAACCCAGATCAATTAGATATTGGTGATTTTGTGGAATAGATTAAATCCTCCCATGTACAGAAAGTATTCCTATAGAGAGTGCTTCGTCTGAAGCTATTGCTTCGGCATCTTCATCCAGTGTAGGCCCTTGGATGTTTCATTTCCTTCTCACTCGTCTTCTTTGTGCCAGGTTGAGTTTAGGCATTTATTGTGATCGACCAAGGGATGGTGGATTTCTTTCTTCTGTTTTTTCTTGGTATAATGCCTTTATACCATAAGTTACCCTTATTGTTTGTCTGGTTTTTTATTTAGTCTCTCATTTCTTTAATATATGCTTTGATCATTATCAATCATTAAAAAAAAAGGGAAGGGAAGGAAAGAAAAAAACCTTGAGTATATTTGTAAATCAATGCAAGTAGATACAAATATACAAAAGACCTTCTCATTGGCTCATCGTAGTGGTTGTGATGTGAAAAAAAAAATATGATGTAGTTAAATGTCAATGTCAAGTTCTATAATAATAAGGAAAATCCTATCATGGATGTCATCTTTGCGCTCAAAACTTGAGAATTTTAGCCCATTTTGTATCAATGAATTCATGACTGCAACAAAGATTTTTACTCAGCAGTTCCAAGTTATAGACCTAGTATTTTATGAGGGGTTGTTCAGTTCCATACACTTAACTGAAGTGAATAGTTTCAGCCTGCAAGCTGAAAATTGACTAGTCTAGTAGTCTGCTCCTCCCTCTTAACATGGGAGTGGGAAAAGCAGATGGTATTGATCCATATCTTCTACTGTCAGTGAGAATGTTTTGCTGAGACATCTATTGCAACAAAAGTTGCTGTTATTGCAACCAAAGCCACTCTTTTACATGTTGACAATTCTAGTTTGACAGATAGCACCAAATCCTGTGGTGCTTGAGTGTACCAAATACATTGTGATTAATTGTCACTTCATTCAACAACTTTACTCCTCTGGTCAATGTGTCTCCCCTAAGTATCTTCCTACGATCAGCTGACATGTTTTTATAAATGCAATGCCTAGAACTCGCCATGAGTTTCTTCTAACTAAATTGATCCTACAACAATTTCCACAACAATTTGAGGGAGAGTGGAGAGATCCAGTGGATTGGTGTTCCACCTTATGAAAGTGCTCCTACATGACACAAACCATGTCACATGTATACCTTTCAGACCAGGATTCTCAGTTTCTCACAATGTAACTGTAGAATACCTTATTTGCTAGCTGTAGATAATATTGTAAATCAGTTAGCTTTGACTAAGGCACTGCAAATGGCTGTAATTATCTACTTTTGGGAATAAATATACGTTACACTCTACACCAAACTGTGATAAGACTTTACTATGGGGAAAATGTTACAATCTGTAATAAAAACTCTGTAATAATCTATCATCATCATCATCAAAGCTTTATCCCAACCATGTTGGGGTCGGCTACATGAATTCTGTTTCTGCATTCCGTTCTATTTTGAGCCAAATCATTCTGTAATAATCTATGACTGTTGTTAAAATATCCATAATAGAATGGCAAAGATTGCTTCATTTAATAATTTTTTTACACAATTGCATATCATGTTTCTGTTGATGCCCCAGAACCTGGAGATGGAGTCATTTAATATTGTTTGTATCCTTTTCATGTCAGTGTCTGAACTACATAAAAGCCCTATCCAAAAACATTTCTGTCCATTTCTTCCATCTTTAATTTTGTTCTTTCCTTTTCTTCTTTTTGCTTTTTCTGTTTTTTTTTTTCTGTGCTTATTTATTTATTTGTTTATATTTTTTCAAGGTAACTGCTATCCCTTGATTTGATATGCCACCTGCTTCCATTCTCACTGCTTGCATAGATCCTTTTGCAGGTTGAAAGCCACCTGAGTGTAGCCATGGCTAGTGTAGAACCAGTTCGTACAGGCATTGAGTGCACACCTTCATTGATAGAACAGCTTGGTAAGGCAGTGACTGATCTAGAACATCAGAGAGAAGCCTCTGCTGATTGCAAGGTTCAGTGGAAGGAAATGGAAGAGTATTTTCTGTATCTTGAAAAATCTTTAAAGAAGAGATTTGATGAGTTAGAGGAGGAGGAGAAGGCATTTGAGGAGAAGGAAACTGAGTCATATGCCAAACTTGCACAGAGAGAGGCAGAAGTCAAAGCTAAAGAACAGGCTTCTCTAGATCGGATACAGGAGCTAAAAGATGCTGCCTTAGCTGCTATTGCTGAGGCACGAGAGAAGTACAAGATTCAGTTTCCTGAGCCCACAACCAACACAGAAAGCAAGGTAAGCAGTTCATCCGGTGGTGATCCCAATGCACCTGTCTCTGTTACAGAGGGAAATTTCCCTGAAAAATCAGGTGAAAATTCCGATGCCACGGCTGTTGAAGTCAAGCCCCGTCCTGAGCTAACACAGTTTTGCGAACAGGCGGATGTAAAAGGGCTTCTGAACTTCATTTCAGAGAACCGGAAGTCCCTTGTTGCTATACGTGAGGAAATTCCTATTGCATTGAAAAGTGCATCTGAACCGGCCCAATTGGTGCTGGACGCCTTGGAGGGCTTCTATCCCGCCTCTGAACAAACTATCCATCAAGAAAACAAGAAGGATGCAGGCTTTCAGGGCCTACGCAGATCCTGTATTATGTTGATGGAATCTGTGGCCCCACTGTTGGTGGGGACTGAACCGAGTGAGAATCACCCTTTGAGCTCTGAAACTAAGCAGCAAGCCAAGGCAATTGCTGATGAGTGGAAAACTAGATTGGATGGTATGGATGTTGCTGCTGCCAATGGGAATTCATTGGAAGCTCAGGCATTCCTGCAACTCCTCGCGACCTTTTGCATCGCATCGGAGTTTGATGAAGATGAACTTTGTCAACTTGTCCTTGCCATTGCTCATCGTAGGCAGACACCTGATCTCTGCCGTTCTCTTGGTCTAACCCACAAAATGCCAGGTTGGTATATCTGTCAACTGACCCACGCAGGGTCTGAGACTATATGTGTACCATTTTTTCCATAGGCTGTCTCCTTTAATGGCGTGCCAAGATATATTTACTAGTTGAGAAAGATACAAAATGAATTTGGATCAAACTAACAATGGAGATCAATAATCCTTATTGTTAGGTTGGGAAAGATATCCTATTTTATGGGCATCTAATTGTGAGAGATGTTGGGTTCTTGCAGGTCATCTAATTGTGAGAGATGTTGGGTTCTTGCAGGTGTGATCCAGGAATTGGTGAATGCTGGGAAACTAATTGATGCTGTCCATTTGGTGCAAGCTTTTGGTCTTAGTGAGAGCTTTCCCCCAGTGCCTCTATTGAAGACGTACTTGAAGGACTTAAGAAGAAATTCCCAGGGGAACAGTGGGAATGCACTGGCTGCAGGTGTTCAGGTATGTGACTACTATTTAAGCCTGCATTTGGATTTTCCTATGATATCAATTACTTTTGATATTTATCAAAGTGGACTTTTAGACAAAATTTATGGAGAAACAGAATTCATGTAGCCGACCCTAACATGGTTGGGATAAGGCTTTGATGATGATGATGATTTATTAGAGTGGACGGCTAGTTATCCATTTGTGGTGCCTTTTGATATCATTACAGAAAGAAGAGCAGATTAGGTTGTGTACTTTTTTTCCCCAAGGCACTGTTAAATGATGAGAATGACTCAAGTGTGAACATAAGAGACCATAAATTTATTATCCAGTGGGGTTTATAATTTCCGTTGTCCTCAAACTTGGACGTAGGATGGATCATTCTTTCTGCTGAAATATTTAAACAACCTCTACTTTAGAAAAATTAAATGCACAACCCTGTTATTTTTAACTTCTTTCAACAGTGTTTTGACATTTCTTCTACTGGACACATGGAATGCTTGCACACTAACAGGGGGTCCTTTTCTAGATTGTGGGGGTCCATGTAAAGTCACACTGAAAACAGATGATCTAACCATCGACCTGTTGATGTACAATGTTGGTTAGGAATATATAGTTAACCAATCCAAAATGTAAGGGCAGATTTAGATGGTGACAGACCTGCTGTCACGAGTGTAGCTCTTGCTTCATACACATGCAATTGGGTCCCAAATTCTTTTATTTATGCCAAGATTTATGACTTCCTTTTTTTAATGTCAGTTTTCTTTAGCATACTAAGGGAGTGCTATTGAATTGGCAGCTTCATTTGGCATAGGTGGTTTGGGATGGGTGGGGATGGTGGTGGCTATATTAAATCAGCCAGTGGTAAATATTCGATCTAATAGACTTGAACCCCTAGGTCTTTGTTTTCAAACACAATGAATCAACCTGGAGCTCAGCTGAGTCGACTCGGACAGGTCACTAACTATGTGTATGGGAGGTTAAAACCTGGCTTAGGTGAGTTTAAATTTGGTCAACTCACTGGGTTAACTAGGAACTCGACCTGGTCGAGACAGGTTGGCCGAGTTGAGCTTAAGTGAAAAGCATAAATAATAACCCATGTCTGTCTAAGACCAACCACATCAAAATCTTCTTCGCTTACTCTCTTTTAGAAACCATCTGAAGGCCCTTCTCCACCCACTTGCCACAGTTTGTACGTGGCATGTAGCTTTTCTTTTTACTTTCTTTCAGTGCATTTATATATATATATGTATATATATATATTATTTCTTTCTTTTTCTGGAATTAATGTGCTTATGAAACTCTTTTATTGTGTAGTTTTTTCTTTCTTTCTTTCTGTCTTCTTTTTTCTTTCTTTCAGTGTTTTTTCTTGCTTCTTTTTTCTCTTTCACTTATTCTTCTAGATCTAAATTGAAAATCCTTTCCTTCATTTACCCCCAAAACAGAGGTTCTTGGCACCCTCTCTTTTTAAAACATAGCAATTATTAAATTAATTTCTTGTGCTCTTTGTCATCACGTGCTTGCAAATAGCAGTTCCTTGATGTAGTATGTATTTTCTTTTTTCATTTGAATCACCACTTTCTCCTGTAATTTGCAAGCACAGAGAGGGTAAATGATGCAGTCTGGGAAAGCCAAAGCTGACTGATTGTGAGCCCAAGATATCTTGATCTTCAACCAAATAAAAAATCCACTCAAACACTCAGAAATGTAGAGAGTCCCTTACTGTTGGCTGCGGAAATCCATTGTGGATCTTTAATCCAATGGGAGATAAGAAGAAAACTGCACACAAAGAAACTTCATTTTAAGAGAAAATATCATAAACACGTATTCGGTTCGGTGCCTGGTTTAAAATTCTGGTCAGCATTGGGTTGACTCGGTGCTGGCCAGGACTGAGTCGGGTTGGGCACCGGCACAATCAAATGTCTGTTCCAAAAGGTAAATCTAGTTTTGTATGATATATTGCAAATGCATACTGCAATAGCATTGTAGCTCTGTGGTCAGGATGTTGTTCATATTTTTGAGCATGTGAGTTCAAATCCCTTGGCATGTTTTTTTTGCTCCTTAGAGTTCTTCATAAGATGATGTTGGTGGGTAAAATGCATGAGTTCTAATCCTCTTTTTAGGTGGCTTTTTCTATTTTTCGCTCTTTAGAGTTCTTCATAAGAGGACATTGGTGGGTAAAATGCATGAGTTCTAATCCTCTTTTTAGGTGCTTTTTGCTTTGAAGAGTATTTTTCCTTAATAAGAGGGCCTTCTAATTCCCACACAGTCTGAAAAAACTCCTTATATTTTGTGTTTTAAAATCTCTGGAGTAATAGTTAAACTAGATAAAGACCCTCCTTTTTGACTCATTTATCCTTAGAAAAAATAAAATAAAATAAAATCACTTATCCCTTGAGTTAAAGGATAAATTTTCTTTTGTGAATGGATTCATATTATACATTTCCTAATAAACAAAATGAGACCATCCCAATGTTTTTATTTTTACTAATTTATTTTATTTTATTTAAAAAACACTAAAAGGACTTGTTCCTTAAGTTAAAACGATAATCTTGCCCTATAAACTTCGCGGACCAAAAACCCTAAGGCTAGGATCATTTAAATGGGTTGATATTACATATTTTCCAATCCACATCTAAGCCTTTCAATTGGCATATGCCCTTAAGACTTTATGCGTCTTTATGAACCCAGTAAAAGTTAACTTGAGTAAGTGAAATTTGCTAAGCTTAAGTAAAAGTTATTGTCGTTTATCCATAAAATCTAGCAATGATTTCTTATAGTGCGAACCATTCAGTGCTCATCAACACTAAACATCACCATCTTTGGATTGAAAGTGTGTAAAATAGCTCAATTTTCACATTTTTTTTACTAGTTTTCTATTATTTCTATTTTTCCAAATTTCTTTGGATCTTTTATTACACTTTATAGGACCAACATGGTTGTACTGGTCCAGCGCTAGTAGCACCGAATTGTCCTATTCCCAATGGGTACCAAAATTTAAAACCATGGTTGGGCATACAACGATGCCTCATTTATATAGTTTTGTTTGATAACTTCAAATCAAATCCTAAATCCAATAATATCTACTTATTAATCCTATCATAAACAATAAAACCCAAGTAACACGTAAGAAGGAAAGAACAACTCAGCAAACCAAAAAAAGAGTACAATTGTTGAAAAACTAGGAATGTCTTGGACATATACTTTGTAGGGAGGTTTTTTCCAGTTGCTACTTTCAACTTTCTCCCTTTGTAATGTTTGGATTGAATTAAGGAAGCCTTCATTTTGTGGACATCTAATTCTAGATTGTATAATTGTAGGTTGCTTGCTTTCTTCGACATCATTGGCGTTCCTTTAAGTGAGCTATGGCTCCCACTTTGTTGGGCATATTTTGAGTTGACATGGGTCTCACTTGTAGACTATGTAGTGTCTTGTAGAATGATGCACCCGTGGTTAGATTTTTCAGGGTTAGGCCTTAATTGAGTCTGATTTAGGCCCACTTTAAAATTCGAATCTCTAAATCCCGATTTAACGCCATTAAAATCCATGTTGGGCCCTATGTTTGATTAAGTTCCAATTAAAGATGGATCAAAAGATCTGGTGATAGATCAAATTGGTCCAAATTAGGAAGGGGCCGATAATCACATGATCCATTGGATCAAGGCCATATGCTCTTGCGTGAATAAAGTGAGTATTTTTATAATACTTGTTTGGAAAATGCTTTCAATTGATTGAATGTGCTTTTGTATCTTAGTAATTGGCAATCTGTTTTGTGATTTTTTTTTTCGTTTGTTCTTTAATGCTTCTTGTAACTACTAATAAAATTAACTGTAAAACTATGTAAAGTAGATATGTTAGAATATGAAATTTATATAATTTTTCTTAGACTATCTATATTAGTTTTTTTGGAATTCTTTATATGTTTTGTTTCTTTAATGTAGTTGCTATACATTTATAATAAGAATATGAAATTTAATTTATTGACCTATTTGGTTGACTCATCATGTTTCCTAGTTAACTTGACTTGGTCTGGTTGATCCACTAAGTCAGGAAACTCTGACTTGGATGACGACTACAGTTTGCCTCATCATCAAATTGACGAGACCATGTTGGGGTCATCCAATCTATTCATGGCGAGATCCTTGGATGGCTTGTGTTTATCTACAGTAATCACTTTAGTTGTGATGACAAGAAAATTTAAATTTTAGATGAGAATTAAATTTTTGAATAAATGCTTATTTATTATTTGAATCCAGGTCAAGGTGCTCAGTTTGGGTCTGGGTGCTGTACCTGAATCCATGGTAGTTGTTGGGAACATGACCGACCCAGAGCTGAACTGTTTTGGTCCCTTGCCTCAACCCAACCACATGCAACTCCCTTTTTTTTTTTTTAATGTAGTTTGGCACTGCGCTCTCTGAAATGCCACTTGTTCTGTGGAATTCTTTTTGCGGGAAGATGCTCCAAGTAGTCTAATTACTAGAGCCTTTTGTCCCTGCAGAATGATGCAAATGCACAAGAGCTTTCTGCACTGAAGGCTGTCATCAAGTGCGTGGAAGACTACAAGCTGGAAGCAGACTACCCACTTGACCCTCTTCAGAAACGTGTTGTCCAGCTCGAGAAGGCAAAATCAGACAAAAAAAGAATGGGAGATGCCACAAAATCTCATGCAAAGAGACCACGAGCAAATTTTGGATATTCCCCACGGATGCCTTATGGTGCAGCAGATAGACAAGCCCTGCCTCCACCATTTATGCAAAGGGGATTAAATCAGGGACCTTTGGCAAGGTATCCTTATGCTGGTCCTCCTGCTGGTCCTTACAGTTATGAGGTGCCTGGCCAGGCCATCTATGGCCAGCAGCAAATGAATGCCCCAGGGGCATATTATAACCGTGATGAAAAGGTTCCTTCTGCCTCAGCTGGAGGGTCAACTTATGTAGGCTATATGGGAAGTGGGTTGCAGCCTTCTAATCAACCCTACATGTAATATGATTCTCAAGGATTGTGTGGAGACTTACCATTCATAGGTAACAGAAGAGGAAATGTGGAATAAGGGTTTTAAGAAATTGGCTTTTGTCACTAGCGAGTTTTCCATGTTTCCTTTGTGGATTGATCTTATTATCTGAAGTAGTCAGGTTTTTCCCTACTTTGTATTTTTTTCTGCCTTCGCATTTCAAGGCATTTTGTAATCTTTCACAAGGTAGGCATTAACCATAGTTAACTCCTCGGTCGAGAGTTATAGTTGAGTACAGATACTATGTAACCAGTACTCGTATTAAGTGGAAAAGACAACCGATTATAATGCATGTGAAATGTTTTTCCATCTTTTTAATGTAAGGTTATGAAATGAATGATTGTATTAGAAAGTGTTTTATTATTAACTCTCTATGAGAAGAGCCCACAACAAAGATTATTGCTCATTGTCTTAACCTAGGTTGCGGGTTACAGTCATGTTACCTATGAGCATTGTTTTGAAGATTAAAATTTTATCGCAAAATGTTTTCTAAGGATTCATATTAAATTGAATTCTGATTGTAGGATTTCTTTATGTTATGTTAAAATTAAAATATTGAAGTCTTGTAAGAGAAATACAGTAGCTATTTGTAAATCATCCATCTTCCGTTCATAGTAGAATTAATATAGTGACATAAAATTGACGTGACCATTTGAGGAATTTGTTGACAAATCAAAATTTTCGTTAAGAAATAAAAGGAGTGGTTCATTAAAATAATTGTTGGGTGAATCTCATTTACAGCATGCCTATCCTTTGTTTCTCTCTAAAAGCTTTTACAAAAGCTACATATTTTTACCCTAAGATTTTTCCTTATAATAACCAAATAACTTCTTGAAAATAGAAACATTGAAAATAGAAAAAAAAAAGAGAACTAAAAAAGGTCATTAGGCTGCTGCTATCATGCCTGCTGCTTGGCTTCCTATGCAACGAAAGTATTGAATCATGGGATCCACAGTCGAATGCTTAAATATACATAGAAATATTATTCGTTGTACAAATATTCGTCTCTTTCCCCAGGATTTGATATGTATGTAAGGATAGCATCCCAAATCCTATGATTCGAACAACTCGGCATCTGTGAAAGAGATGTCTTTATTGTCCATTTCATGGCTTTCGAGTTGGTAGCAATGTGCAATGGCACGTGATGGAAAGTCTACAGAGTTTTCTTGCGGCTAGTGGGATCTCTGAGCCCCCAGTTCTCTAATGTGTGATTTTTTGAAAAATTTCACGGAGTGAAGGTATAAAGAACACCCGGCTATTTTCCAATGTTAGGATGGGATAGAACGGAAAAGGGGAGAGAAAAATTACATTTTCTTACTGGTGCTATTTGGTTGCATGAAATCGAATCAGAATTCATGGATTCAAGGTAAGATGGGTCTCAATTATAATATATTAAAGCCAAGGATTTTGACTTTAATTTTTATAATGTCCTATACCCGAGAAATTTATTTTATCTAATTTATATTTAATTTAATTTAATTTAATTGTATTTTAGTTAATTAGTATTCATTAGAACTATTTTAGCTTTATGTTGGGCTTTTGGGAGTTCTCACCATTTGACCCGACCCAATTCGAACCCTTCTTGGACCTATAAAACCCAATTAATACAAACCATGCCCTCACCTAATAATTTCATCAAACATTAGGTGTTACAAAATAAAAGGGAGAACCAAATATAGAGGAATAGAGAGGAAGGGAGAGAGATCTTTTATTATCATATTGAGAGTTGTATACATAATTAAGGGGGAGAAGGATCTTGTTTATAAAATAAGATTGCTTCCTCTCTAAGCAACCTAATATGATAGGACTTTAACCATATGTGCTCTTCTTATCTCATGTGGGTCCCAATGTAGACATTCACCAATGATAATTCATCATATAATACTATCCCTTAGTTGGCCACCATTCAATGATAGTTGTTTCATTAAAACCTTGCAAAGAAAAAAATCCAATGGGAAAAAACCAAAGTGAAGGAAAAAGAATACAACATTTTATAGGATCATTAAATTCGTGTTGGACATGTATAATGCTGTCTCATTAAAACTCTCACTAGGAGAACCTAGTGAGATAAAACCTAGTAAAGGAAAAAGAGCATAGCACATATGTCTTAGGTAGCATGCTTCAGGTTGCCTATCCCTGATTAGTTACTCTCCATGATAACAATAACCTTTACATAGTTTGATGATAGACTCTATGCATGCCGATCTCATATATAAGCTTTTGGAGTGTTGATTTTGGTAATGACTTGGTAAATAAATCAGTTAGGTTGTTGCTTAAACGAACTTGCTTGACTTCAATCTTACTGTTATTCTGAAGCTTATGTGTGAAGAAGAACTTTAATACAATGTGTTTTGTTTTGTCACCTTTAATGTACCATTTAATCTGTTGAATACATGCTTTATTCTCTTCATAGATACTGCTCGGGGTACCTGTACTAGGAAGCAATTGATAAGAACTATGGATATGCTGAATCAAATATTTTAGCCACACACATTCTCTACTGGCTTCATAGAGAGTTAAAATCTCAGCATTGTTAAAAGAAGTAGGTACCAAAGTCTATTTAGTAGAATGCCAAGAAATGACAGCATTACTACTAAGGAACACATAATCTGTTTGTGATCGATTTTTATGGGGATTAGAGAGATATCTTGAATCTGCATATCTTACAAAGTCTGAATCTTTACAGCCATAAAAAATAAAACAGATGTAAATATTGTAGGATATATTTGATACCAATGTAGTGCCTTTGAGTAGGTACAAAACTAAATATGGCAAGCATACTTATAAAGAATGAAATATCCCATTAGAACTTCTCTTGATTTGTAAGTCGAGACAGAATTCTCTTACAAATAGTCAATAGTTTTCTCAAGCTTTTTTGGAGTCCCGATTAGATTTATGTCATCTGCATAAACTTCTATCATTGTGAATCTTTTTAAGGATTTTATAAAAATACATGAGCAAATAAGATTATTTTCATACCTTTCCTTATATAAACATTCACTAAGATAATTATACCATATTCTTTTGTAATGTTTTAGGCCATACAATGAATGTCTTAACTGTGTTGAATACATTCTCTTTGACTTTGCTTCGGGCAAAATAAATCCTCATTCGATTTTTATATATATGTTTGTGTATGTTTTAAATCGTAGGTTTTTACAAAAACCTTGTATCATAAGTCCTACATTGTATCTAGTAATTTTATTAATTTTCATTATAAACACGCATTTTGTAACCTACAGGGTTAACAACTTTTGAGGTTTGTACTATACGTTCAGATACACCATGTCTATTAAGAGATTCTAGCTCTTCTTTGATGCACTTTCCCATTTTGGGCAATCTTTTCTTTGTTGATATTCATTTATAGTACGTGGTTCTGTCTCCCAATCATTATCTCCATTTTCCCTTGATATTTGTGTAGCTACCACACATGCAAATATGTCATCGATGACAATTTTCTTTCTATTCCATCTCTATCTTGAATAATTATAAAGTATAGAGATTTCTTTATTATTGGGTACCCTTGCCTCTTTAGGGGCTCCTAGAGTCTCTTCTGGGACATTATCTTCTTCAGGAATTTTAGAGAGGGTGGAGCTTTTCATAACCTCTTCTTGAGTAAAATGGAGTACCTCTTCAGGAGTATACGATTTATCATAGCCTTTTTGGGAGTATGATTGGGTTATAATTGTTCATTTTTCTCTTTCAGGGAGCCAAGTCCTTGGATCCTATAGGTCTGCCATGCTTCTGGCATATAATAGATTTGTTTGCTGCCATTTTTGAATTTTTGTCCTAAAAGGACATAATTCTAGGACATAATTTATGCAGGTGTGTTCATAGTTGGTACATGTAACCTAGTCACTTTTGTTGCATCATTAAAAGCATCATGGAATTCATTTGTAATTAAGTACATAATTCTCCATACTTCATTATCACATTGTGAAGTACATAGATCTAGATGAGACAGAGTGGGAGTATTCTATGTTAATTCTCAACATTCTTCATGAACGAGTTGTAATACAGGAGCAAGGCGTTCTTTAAGAACTCTCTTATCTTCCCTTAACGGCGGGAAAATTGTTTCATCAAGATGACAATAGGCAAAACAAGTAGTGAATACATTTCTTATCATTGGTTCTAGATATTTAACAATTGAGGGTGAATAATAACCAACATAGATTCCCAATCTATGTTGTTGGTTTAAGCAGGTCACGATCCTGTGATATCAAGCCTTATAGACTTAAAAAGAAGCTCAGGGAAATGTACCATAAGTTTAATAATTTGTACTAATAGAAGGACAGAAATTAGAAAAAAGGCAAACATCCAACCAACAGGTCGAGGCATTAATCAAAACCATAAAATACTTAAAAAGATCCACTAAGGGGATTTTATGCATTCACAAATGTTACCTTATATCATTTGTAGAAAGGATGGCCAATTGATAGTACTCTAAAGAATACCCATAAAAGTTGTCAATAATTTGCTTTAGCATAGTAGCTTTAAGTGACCTAACTTATCATGCCAAAGCATTAAAGCCTTAGGGTAACTGAATTTCAGGCCTATTTCAAAGTTATGGCTTGACTTTGTCGTTTTGCTCATAATTGAATGTAACTCGATATTTGGAATTGTCTTGTAATATAGTCCTGACGTTTAAAGTGAATACACTTAACTTTTCTAGTATCAGCTTCTTGCTGTCAATACTAATAATGATATATAAATATTCTTTGTTACCTTCACTTATCATTTCTATATTTGGTACCCATTCATCCTAATGTCTTTGAAGCTAAGCAAGTTTTTTCAGGAATCACTAAAAAATTAATGCATCCTTAATGCATATGTGGGTACCATTTAATAATATTATGTGAACTCCTCTGAAGCATTCAAGTATTTGTATAGATCCAACTATAGTTAATATTTATAAAATAAGTCTGCTTTCTCCCCAAGCAAATTAATATGGTAGTACTTTAACTCTAAGTTCTCTTCTTATCTCATGTGGGCATCCACCTATGACAATACATCTTATAACATAGGTTTTTATTTTTTAATAAAACCTGAACTAAGCCCCAAACCCTATTCCCCTTTTATATCACACCATCATACCAATGACAATACATCTTATAACATAGGTTTTTATTTTTTAATAAAAACTGAACTAAGCCCCAAACCCTATTCCCCTTTTATATCACACCATCATACCAACCCCCCTCATCTCCACATTCGTTCCCCCTCTCTTTCCTTCTCACACGATCAACCACTATTGAGTTTTAAAAAATGCATATTTTTATATACATTTTGGACCATTTCAAGGACCTATTAATTTAAAAAGAGCCTTATTTAGTGTGATATAATGGCTTTATGCATTTTAATTTCATTTTAGTATATTTCTGTATAATTTGCATAAAAATCATACTTTCTGAATAAATTCATGAAACCTGCTATTTTTAGAAATTTATTTTTGGAAAGTTTTGTGAAAATTATTTTTCTCATTAATTAAATTCAATTTTAATCATCATTACCTCATTCACATAAAATCATGAAAAATGGTGTACATTTTCATTATCATTTCATGAGAGATGGGCCCACAATCATGCATTTTTTATATTAGTTTTAAACTTGTCTTTTCACATGAATTCACACTTGTTTTTTTGTAGGAAATTGATGACATGGGTCTCATTTTCAAGAATTGAGGCAAGAAAATTATTTTCAAAAGAAAGAAGAGAAGAATTGAAGAGAGGAAAGAAATTGGAAGAAAATAATGCAAAATTGGCTTCATGGTCCCACATACATTCACATGTGTGGAGACACACTTGTGGGACATCCAGGAAGGGATCTACCATCTTTTACTACATTATCCAAATTATCTTTTGATAATTCAAAGATAATTTCAAGAGATCTTAAGATATTTCATGGAAGGAAAACCACATAAGAGACCTTCTTCGAAAAGGAGTAAAAATTGAAGAAGGAAAGCCAATCTCATTTTTTTTAGAATAGCCTATATTAAAATAATCATATCTTTCAAACCATAGATTGGATTGAGCCAATCTTGATACCATTGGAAAGATTTTTCAGAGTAGATATTCATGGAGCCCAAGATTGTACAATTTGGAGCTCAAATACGAAAGTTACAACCCGAAGAATGTGGCTGTGATTTTTCTACTCGGGATTGAGATTATCTCATCAAAGGTGGGCCCTATCCTTTGGCAAGTGTTAGCTAAAAAGGTGGATACACTTAGAATTTTAGTAAGAGAAAGAATCTTATCTCATCTCAAACTTGGAAGACTTGTTGGCCAACAAAAGGACTTGCCAATTTAAAGAGAATTTGCTACAAAGTAGGATCTATGGAGAGAAACAAGGAGCTCTCAACTCTTATAAATCAAAGGCATAGGCCTCCCATATTCTTCCTAGAAGAATTGCTCACTTCCCACCTCTAGATCTCTACATCCATCTCTCCCTCTTTTGTCTCTACATCTTAAGTCATCATGGAGGCTTAGCCCTAAATCCACACTACAACCTTGAAGTGTTTAACAAGAAGGAGGAATTTCATCCATCTTAGTATGTAATTGTTTGCTTTTTGTAAAACAATTTCATGCTAGTAATAAAGTTTGTTTCTTTTCAACTTTTCTTGTCTTTGATTTTGTGGTATTCTTAATATTAGTTTTGTACTTGGGTTAATTTTCATTCTTGTTTAAATACTGGGATAGACTTGGAATCACAACTATTAACCCATCTTAGTATCCTTTTCAATATACTTTTGTCTCTTTGGATACATTGTATGTTTGGAGGTAATGCAAGATGGAGTTAAAGAGGTTTGAGTGAAGAAATATTAGAGGACAATTCTAAAATTTATTTTACATTGAATGGAAATTTATTATTCTTACTTAGATTGATGACCTAAGATAAAGAATAAAGCCCTAAGTCAACACTTATAATCTTTTTGAGCCCAAGTTGAGATAAGAAATTGAAAGAACAACTTACCGCCTTTGACTTCCTGTTTTACCACCTTTGACATCAGTTTATACCACCTTTAACTTCCTGCAAAACCACCTTTAAATTTTTGCACCTTTTATTTAAATTTCCTCACTTTGCTTTATTTTTCTACACTTTTATTTTATTTTCCTGCACACTTTATGTTCTTACACAGTTTTTTTTAGAATTGTTTCACTGCTGTAGGTTGCATTAAATTCATGCATATTTTGCTTTTCATTCATAATTTAGGCGTGTTAGTCAAATAAGATTTAGAAATCAGATTTTAAAGATTTTTATGATTGATCATTATTTTGTACAAAAACAAGCCTATAGTTTAATGAAAAATCTGAATTTAACATAGACAAACTAAGCATGGAATGGTGGCATATTTGAATCAATTGTAACACTCGATTTCCTGCACCACAAGTTGGATAAATTTTAGCATTGAAACCAGGCCAGATTTGTGTACAAATTAATCTTAACAAGGTTCATGTTGAATGACTTTTTGCAAACCTGACTTGTACATGTTTATAATAGCTAAATGCTTGATGATTACAACTGTTTTAAACCTGTATTCAAACTTGAAAAATCAGTCAAAACAGTCTTAAATCAGTTTTGAAACACTGGTGGAAGTTGGCCATTATTCAAGTACTTGTTTGATGTGTTTGTGAACTATAAAAAAAACTAATTTTCTTCACCTAAAAGATTAAAGATTCAGATCTGAAACTAAATTAATTTAGCAATAGAAATCTGAATTCTGAATGTTTATTGGCAGCACACATTATTCTCATGCATCATACCCTCACACGCCACATTCATTTATGCATTAAAACATTCTTTGCATTAGGCTAGTTCACTTGTCTCTTTCATCTTGTAGTTTTATTTTTTTAGAAGTTTACATTATCATATATTATAGATTAGTTTAGGAAGTTTAGTTTCAGATTTTTGTTTTTATTTTTAGAAAGATTCTCAAGCATGATAGTTTAGGATAAATTCATTCTTAATTTAGAAAATTGTTTTGTTGTAATGTAGTTGCTTTGTTTAGTTGTATTGTATGTTCTTGTTTTAGCAGTTTTTTTAGTGTTAGGAGATTACTAATTTGATTTTATGTTGTCATTTAGATTTCTTTCTAAATAGGATTTAGAAATCTTTTGTTGTAGAAAGAGTAGATTCTTAACTTAATTTAACTTTTAACTTAGGAAAGTTTTTCACATTGTTTAAATTAGTTTCTAGCATTGTTTAGTGTTTAATGTAGTAAGTTTCTAATTTTAGTTTTATTGGAAGTTCGAATGTGTGTTTTGTTTTGCAGAAATTTTATTTTTATTTTTAGGAAATTTTAGAATTAGGATTTCTAATTTAGGAAACGTTGTTGTAATTGTTTAATTTTTAGAAATGAATGTGTTTGTTAGATTTTTAATTAGGATAGTTTTAGAATTTTATTTAGGCAGGTGATAAGTTGAAAACATCTTAAATACATTGCTGCCTAAGGATTGACTTGGTTTCACCAATTTATTACTAAATTGCGGCTTTGTACTTGGAGCTCATGAATAGCCACCCCAAGCATCGAATCTCCATCATCATCGTCATCTATCTTTGGTGTCTTTTTCATTAGGACTTGTTGGGCGTACGAGAGAGAGAGAGAAAGAGAGAGAGAGAGAGAACTAAGGTCATTTTCTTCTTATAAATCTTCATCTAAGGCAAGTGGATGTGTTTATCTACGTTGCTCTTCACTAGTTTCCATGGATTTTTCATGTTCTTGGTGCTGTGTCAATGCCCATGTAAATCCTATAATGATGATGACAGGTTAAAGCGATTTGATAAAGGGGTGTGGATTTCATTAATGTACGATGATGATGAGATGGATTGATGGAAATAGGGTTGGATCAATAAAGGATGATTCATTACTTTCATTTCAAAAATTAAAATAAAAATGGAGAAATATAGTGTCTAGGGGAAGAGCCCCCAGACTAGCGCACTCAAGTAGAACCGCCTGCGCATGTGCGTAGGGGACTACCCATACGTGTAGTGTAGGTGGATTGCCCCTGCGTGTGCATAGGTGGATCACCACCTTCGTTCTGCACAGCTAGGTTTGACAATTGTGTGTGGGCCCCCATGACAGCAGCGTGGACTGTTGACAGCAATATGATGGTTGGGCTCTAGCAGTGACGTGCTCATGGGCCCTTGGCAGTGGTGTCCAAGTGGGCCACATTGTGTGGGACTGGTGTAGTTTGGGCCGAGAATTATTGTTTAGATGGTTTACACTTGGAAGACCCTTGTGTTGGTCTTGGAACCCGAAAAACTTGATTTAGGAAGTTATATCCATCACATCATCTAGGTAAGGGGTTATTGGGCGATTTCCCTTTATGGACTTCATGGTTTGCACATGATGGCACAAACTGCCTGCACTCAGATGAAGTAAGAATTGAGCGATGTACCACCATAGTTTTCAACTAAAATCTCCAACCTTACATCATCTTGGTTCGTGTGGAGTTATCACATGCGTGAATTGTGGTCACAATGTTAGGACTATTCTTGGATTTGTTTCCTTTACCTTATTTCATACATGTTAGAGATTTTACTAGTGTTATGTTGTTGGATAGTGTCGTGATGTGGGCCAGATGCTGTTTACAAGAGGGATATGTATGTTGTATGATTGATTTTTTATTAGAATGATTCCCTCAATATGTGGTACTGTGGATATCTATTTTAGCTAGCCCTTCACACTACCTTAGGTTGTGTTTTATGAACAATCATTGAGCCATATTTATGAGTCTTGACATAGGAAAGGGTAGGACGGTGTGAGATTGTTATGCGGATCCAGTCCTTGTATGACTACAGTTGGTACGCAGATGTACACTGTGATGATTTGTTAGACTTAGGGCCAAAGATGAGCTTACCACTTGTACATGGTTGTTTTCACTATGATCTTTTGAACAGGATGCTAGGCATCCGAGGATGGATTAATCCACTGTATTTTATAGGATGAGAGCTATTCGAAGACAAAATAAATTCCATGGGGATACCGATTGACGCGATGTTCGGCAAATGTGATGTCGTTCATTTGATGTAGATTTGGATTAGGGATTCGTTCTTTCTACTATGCATTGCATTCCTTTTCATATACTGTTTTATATATCCTATGATGTCATCATTTTATTCTCACATTGATGGCGTATTTTATTATGAGTTATGTGTATACCACTTGCTGCCACCTTTGTGATTGACCGTGTTTTTTAAATTGGTGCATAAGTACCAAGTCCCGCTATGCCAAGAAGGAGGTGGAGGTTGAAGTGTTCAAGCGTCTGAGCCTTCTAATGAACCCAAGTGCGGTGCGGACAATATCAATGAGGCCATCTAGTCATGCACGGGAGTGATTCACTTAGTTTAGAATTAATTATTAATAAAGCATTCCTTAGAGACTTTACTCTTTAGTTGAACAATCTAATAAATTATTTATTGGTTTTATTTGCAACTTCGAATATTAAACATGAATTATCGTTATGCAAATCTCAATTTTAGTGGTACCAAATGTCAAGATTTGCTTCCACAAGTTTAAATGAATAAGAATGGTCTAAACTCAACACTGCCTAAGATCCTGTGAGTAAATGATTGGGAGTCAATGGTTTAGATTTATATTAAAAATCTTAAATTGGCTCTCAATCTCATGTAACGCTCGTCCAATTTTGGGGATGTGACAATTAGTATTAGGGCCTTGTACATTTCTAGAAATTTAAAAATGGACAGAAACGTTAAGACATTGGTGAGGATTCTGTTTTCATTAGATGGATTTTACATGCTTAATGTAAAGCCTATAGAATTATTTTCTAGCAATGGTTTGTAGGATTTAAACCTCTAAATTCTTTTGATATCGAGATACTTGATCCAAGGATAATAGGGATGATGCATCTAATCATCAAAGTAGTGATGGACTGTTTTATCTAAACTATTAGATTGAGGTTGAAATCAGACAGTGTTGAGTTTATTGGGCAGAGGAAGCCGATTCAAACAAGCAGGATCTCGGCATTGAAGCTAGATAATTTGTTTAGGAATGGTTGTACAAGTTATTTGGCGTTTATCACGAAGGATAAACAGTTCAAGGCAATGGGGGATGCATCGGAGAAACTCATTGTTTGTGAGTTTCCGAATGTCTTTCCAAAGGAGGTTCTAGGCTTACCACCAATTAGAGAGCTAAACTCTATGATCTTGAGCTTTCAACAGGAGTTTTGGCATTGAAGATGTAGAGGCATTATCTGTATGGTGTGAGATTTGAGGTGCATTTGGACCACAGTTGTCTTCAGTAATTATTCACTTAGCTTGAGTTGAACACGACACAGATTTGCTAGATGGAAAATATCAAGGATTTCGACTTTATGATCAAACCATCTGGGGAAAGCCAATGTAGTGGCAGATGAGCTAAGCGGAAAAGTAGCAAAGAATGCATGTTTGTTGGTAGAGATATTTATGGATTTAGGGGTTGATTTGCAGCCAATCAGTGACAAAGTGATGATGGCCAATATATTTGTCTAAAGGCTAGAGAGCAGAATCAAAAGCACACTAATAGAATATCCCGAATTGGTTAGGGTGATTAAGTAGACTGCGAGTATTCAAGAATTTAGATTGATAGATGGTGTGTTGTATTACTAGGATAAATTGTGTGTGCTGAACATAGAGGAGTTAAAGAATGAGATTCTGGCAAAGGTACACCACTCTTGTTCCTTGTATCACAAAGATGTACCAGAGTTACTGCAGTCATTACTGGTGGAACAACATGAAAAAGGAGATAACAGGATTTGTTTCCAAATGTTTGGTGTGCCAACAAGCTAAAGCAGAACACAAGAGACCACCAGGACCCTTAAAGTAGTTAGTAGTACAGATTGGAGGTGGGAACACTTCAGGATGGACTTCATATTTGGGCTTCTGATGATTCATGGTAAGGACAGTATCTAGGTGATAGTGGACAGGTTGACCAAAGTTGTACAATTTCTACCAATGAGCATGAAAACACCAGGAGATAAGTTGTCCAAGGTATACATGGAGGAAGTAGTCAGATTGTATGGTGTAACGGTATCAATTGTCTTAGACAGGGATCTGAGGTTTCCGAGCAAGTTCTAGACACTACATTAAGAGGCATTGGGTTCTACCTCTAACTTCAGCATAGTGTATCATCCAAAGATAGATGGATAGACAGAGAAGACCAATTAGACACTAAAGAATATGCTGCGTGCTTTTGTGTTGGACTTCAAAAAGGATTGGTAGAAAAGCCTTCCTCTTTGTGTGTTCTCATGCAACAACAACTATCATTCAAGTATAAGTATGGAACCTTTTGAGGCATTATACGAGCACAGATGCAGGACCTAATTTGTACAGAGGAGGTTGGTGTGAAGAGTTTTCACAAGCCATCGATAGTCAGCGATACTAGTGAGAAAGTTCAGTAGATACATTCCAAATTGAAAATTGCAAGGTCCAGATTAAAGAGTTTTGTTGAATTGAATAGGAGAGATCTCGAGTTTTTAGTGGGCGATCATGTGTTTCTAAAAGTGTCACCGGCCAAAGTGACACTCAGATTTAGACAGAAGGGCAAATTATCTAGCAAATTCATCTGGCCATTTTAGATTCTTGAGAGTGTGGGAGATCCAGCTAATAGATTGGCTTTTCCAACAAAGTTGTTAGGAGTTCATAATATCTTCCATGTCTCGATACTGAAGAAAAACATTGCCAATCCTTCGTATATTCGTCAGTATGAACCGTTCGAGATCCAGCTAGATGCTACCTACATTGAGAAGCTATTAAAGATCATGGATACAAAAAAGCAAGTCCTAAGGATGTTGTTTTTGAGACAGGTGTTGGAAAATCCTAGGTTTTGGCACCTAATTCTCTAACTAGGAGTCCAATTTATTAACCGTCAGTTCCTACAACATGCTCTAACCTCGAGTGAAGTGCTTGTACTAGTTTCGGTTTTTCCGAGGTCCATTTCCTATTTTGGGCCCCCAGCGATGGTTTTCAAGCTTAAGTGTTAGAAATCTTAAGTTTTAGTATCTACAAGTTACTCTACCCTTAAGCGAAGTACTCATGCCAGTTTTCGATTTTTCTAGGGTCCATTTTCTATTTTCGACCCCCAACGAGCAGTTTTTATGCCTAAGTTTTAAAAAATCCTATGTTTTTGCTTTTAATTCTCTTACCAAGAGTACAATTCATGAGCCATGAATTGATAAATGTGACTCTACCCTCGAGTGAAGTGCTTGTGCCGGTTTCCTATTTTTCTGGGGCCCGTTTCCCTAGTTTTACCTACGGCAGGCGGTTTTCGAACCTAAGTGTTTGAAATCCTAGGTTTTTGCATATAATTCTCTAATAGGGAGTCCTCTTTGTAAACCATCAGTTCCAACAAGTCACTCTACCTTTGAGCGAGGTGCTCATCCCGGTTTTCATTTTTTTGGGTGCTCATGCCGGTTTTCGATTTTTCTGGGGGGTTGTTTCCCATTTTGGTCTCCAGCGGGCGATTTTCGTGCCTAAGAGTTGGAAATGCAAAGTTTCAGTGTCTCATTCTCTAATTGGGACTCCAATTTGCTAACTGTCAATTCCTGTAGGTTGCTTTACTCTCGAGCGAAGTGCTTGTGTTGGTTTCTAGTTTTTTTGGTTGCTGTTTCCAATTTTTAAACCCAGGTTGGGGTGGGGGGGGGGGGGTGGTTTGAGCCTAAGTCTTGGAAATCCTAGGTTTGTGCATCCAATTCTCTAACTGAGAGTCCTATTTGTGAATCGTTAGTTCCTACAAGTTACTTTACCATTGAGCGAAGTGCTAATGTCGGCTTCTGATTTTCCGGTGGCTGTTTCCCATTTTTGAACCCCGGTGGGTGGTTTTCGAGCCTAAGTCTTGGAAATCCTAGGTTTTTGCATCTAACTCTATAACTAGGTGTCCTATTTGTGAACTAACAGTTCCTACAAGTTACTCTGCCTTGAGTGAAGTGCTCGTATCGGTTTACGATTTTTCTGGGGGTCGTTTCCTGTTTTGGACCCTTGGCAGGTAGTTTTTGAGCTTAAGTGTTGAAATCATAGGTTTTTGGGTCTAATTCTTTAACAGGGAGTTCGATTTGAGAGCCGTTTGTTCTTACAGCTAATTTGGCCTTAAGCAAGGTGCTCAAACTAGTTTTCAACCTTTTTCAGGGGCCGTTTCCCATTTTGGACCTCCAGCAACCAATTTTTAGAGCCAAAGTGTTGAAAATCCTAGGCTTTAGCATCTACTTCTCTAACTGGGAGTCCGATTTGCAAACTGTCAATTCCTATATGCTACTCTACGCTTGAACAAAGTGCTCATGCTGGTTTTCAATTTTTCCAGGAGCCATTTGGCATTTTTGAGCCCCAACGAGTGGTTTTCGAGCCTAAATCTTGAAATCCTAGGTTTTTGCATCTAATTCTCTAACCGAGAGTCCTATTTACGAACCATCAGTTCCTACAAGTCACTCCACCCTTGAGCGAAGTGCTTTTGCCAGTTTCTGATTTTTCTGGGAGTTGTTTCCCATTTTTTATCCCTGGCAGGTAGTTTTCCAGTGAAGTCTTGGAATCCTAGGTTTCTGCAAATAATTCTCAAACCAAGAGTCCTATTTGCAAACCATTGGTTCTTACAAGTTACTCCGCCCTTGAGTGAAGTGCTCGTGTCGGTTTCCAATTTTTCCGAAGGCCATTTCCCATTTTTAAGCCTTAATGGGCAGTTTTCGAGCTTGAATCTTAGAAATCATAGGTTTTTGCGTCTAATTCTCTAACCAAGAGTCCTATTTATGAACCATCAGTTCTTACAAGTTATTCTACCCTCGAGCGAAGTGTTTGTCGGTTTCTGCTTTTCCAGGGTCCGTTTCCAATTATTGAACCCTGGTGGGTGGTTTTCGAGCAAAGTCTTGGAAATCTTAGATTTTTACATTTAATTCTTTAACTAGGAGTTGTATTTGTGAACCATTGGTTTCTACAAGTTACTCTTTCCTCAAGCAAAGTGTTCGTGTTGGTTTCCAATTTTTTCGGGGGCAGTTTCCTGTTTTCAACCCCCAGCGGGCAGCTTTCTAGCCTATCCTATGTTTTTACGTCTAATGTCAGTTTCTGCAAGTTACTTTACCCTTGAGCGAAGTGCTCGTGCTCGCTTCTGATTTTTTTCAAGGGATGTTTCCCATTTTTGACCCCGAGTGGGTGGTTTTCGTGACTAAGTGAATGAAATCTAAGGCTTTTATCTAATTCTCTAACCGGGAGTCCTATTTTCGAATCGTTAGTTCCTTCAAGTTATTATACCCTTGAGCGAAGTGCTGGTGATGGTTTTTGATTATTCCAAGGGCCATTTCCCATTTTCGGCCCTCGGTGGATGGTTTTCAAGCCTAAGTTTTAAAAATCCTATGTTTTTGCATCTAATTCTCTAACTGAGAGGACAATTCATGAACCATTAGTTCCTGAAAGTTACTCTACCCTCGAGCAAAGTGCTCAAGCCGATTTTTGATTTTTCCGGCTGCCATTTCCTATTTTAGACCCCCAATGGGTGGTTTTTTAGCTTAAGTGTTGGAAAATCCTAAGTTTTTGCTTCTAATTCTCTAATCGGGAGTTCGATTTGTGAACCATCAGTTCCTAAAAGTTACACTACCATGGAGCGAAGTGGTCATGCTAGTTTCCAATTTTTTTTGTGTTGTTTCCCGTTTTCTAACCCCGGCTAGCAATTTCAAGCCTAAGTGCTAGAAATCCTATGTTTTTGCATCAATTCTCTAACAGGTAGTTCGATTCATGGAACATTAGTTCCTATAAGTTACTTTGCCATCGAGCGAGTGCTCGTGCTAGTTTTTGATTTTTCCGAGGGACATTTCCTATTCTGGACCCCCGACGAATGGTTTTTTAGCCTAAGTGTTGGAAAATCCTATGTTTTCTCTTCTAATTATCTAACTAGGAGTTTGATTTGTGAACCGTCAGTTCTTATAAGTTTCCCTACCCTCGAGCGAAGTGCTCATGCCAGTTTCTGATTTTTTTGGAGGCTATTTCTAGTTTTTGACCCCCGGCGGGCTTTTTTTCGAGCCTAAGTCTTGGAAATCCTAGGTCTTTCCATCTAATTGTCCAATCAGTAGTCTTATTTGCGAATTGTCAGTTCCTACAAGTTACTCTGCCCCGAAGGAAGTGCTCGTGCCTGTTTCCTACAAGTTACACTAAATGTATGTGTCTATTATTTATATTAGGATTAAGAGTTCTGTTCAATACACACAAAGCGTACTAACAGAATAGTCGAAACTATACCGTTTCCCATAGCCATAACAAGCCTGTCAAAACATCATGCTATAATTGTACCGATGGCATGTCCAGCTCCATCTAGATTGTGAACAACAACTTATATTCACTATAACAATTTACATTTTTAACTATGAAAATTTTCGTTGCCAAAAGAGACAAAAACGTTGGTATAACACTTTATTGACAAAAATATTTACGTCGGCTAAATGTTGATTAAAAGTCATAGACAAAAGATATCTCAATGGAATTAAATTCCATTGGCAAAAATCACTTCTTCACCGACAATGATTTCTATGTTACTGACATCTAATAACTTCGGTAAACTCATTTCATTCTTTTTTTTTAAAATTTAATTTCAATTTTACCAGCATTTTTCAACGTCGGTAAAACATTTATCCCTATTTTTAAAATTTTAAAATTTCATTTTGCCAACGTTAAAATGGTCGGTAAATTAATTTCATTTTTTAAAGTTTTCCTTTTACTTTTACCGATGTTTTTTTAACGTCGGTAAAATCATTCTCCTTTTTGAAAAATATTTAGATTACTTTTACCAATGTTAATAAAATGTCGGTAAATTCATAATTTATTTTTAAATTTTTGCTTTAATTTTACCGATGTTTTTATAAAGTCGGTAAAATTATTTCCCTATTTTTAAAATGTTTAAATTACTTTTACCAACATTCAAATAATGTTGGTAAAATCATTACCCCCTTTTACAAATTTGCAATTTAATTTTACTGATAAAACATCAATACACTCATTTCATTTTTCTTAAATTTTCGTTTCACTTTTACTGACGAAAAGAAAAGTCGGTAAAATAATTTGTCCTTTTTAATTATTTTCGATTCACTTATACCGATAAAAAAACGTCAGTAAATTGCTTTTTTTGTTGACAAAAAGTTCTTTTTTTTTAAAGTATTATTTGTTTTTTCAATATAATTTTCTTGTAAACCTATTTATACACATGTTCATGTACCTGTATTCAACATAAGAAATGCATGCATACAAGAGTTGTTAAATAAAGAAACAACCATCACCATTTTTCATGAAGACATTTATCTCATTTAACAAATATTATAATCAATGATACAGTCCCATATAGATGTCTGATATACAAATACAAATAAACTAAAATGAAAATAAAACCCCCCTAAAGTTTGCAACTGACTCCAAAGCATCCATCAATCTGCAATGAAAAAAACAACAGTAGAATCTTTTCAATGAATTAAATTATAAATGTAAGATAAACATGTATATATATATCTAATCTTTCTTTAAGTTTTTCAGCGGCCTGTTTTCCAGCCTAAGTGTTGAGAATCAGGTAGTTTTTGCAGCTAATTCATTAACCGGAAGTCCGATTCATGAGATGTCAATTCCTACAAGTTACTTTCGCTTCGAGTAAGGTACTCGTGCCTGTTTTCAAGCCATCCGATGGCCATTTCCCGTTTTCGACCTCCGGCGGTTTATTTTTAAGCCTAAGTGTTGAGAATCCAAAATTTTTAGGTCTAATTCATTAATCAGGAGTCCGATTAGTGAGCTGTCAGTTCCTATAAGTTACTTTGGCCTTAAGCAAGGTGCGCATGCTGGTTTCTGATTTTTTTGGGGGCCGTTTCCCATTTTGTATCTTCGACGGCCAGTTTTAGAGCCTAAGCATTAAAAATCCTAGGTTTTAACATCTAATTTTCTAACTGGGAGTTTGATTTGCAAACTGTCAGTTCCTACAAATTACTCTACCCTTGAGCGAAGTGTTCGTGACGGTTTTTGAGTTTTCTGGGGGCCGTTTCCCATTTTGGACCTCGGACGGGTGATTTTCGAGCCTAAGTGTTAAAAATCCTAGGCTTTAGCATCTAATTCTCTAATCGGAAGTTTGGTTTATCGACTGTTAGTTCCTACAAGTTACTTTACCCTCGAGCGAAGTGCTCGTATCGGTTTCCAAATTTTTTAAGGGCCATTTCCCATCTTGGGCCCCTAGCGGGTAGTTTTCGAGCCTAAGTGTTGGAAATCTTAGGTTTTTGGGTCTAATAATCTAATCGGGTGTCTGATTAGTGAATTGTCAGTTCCTACAAGTTAATTTTGCCTTAAGCAAGGTGCTTGTGTTGGTTTTTAATTTTTTCGAGGGCCATTTCCCGTTTTGGACCTTCGGCAGCCAATTTTAGAGCCTAAGTGATGAAAGTCCTAGGTTTTAGCATCTAATTCTCTAAATAGGAGTCTAATTTACAAACCTTTAACTCTTACAAGTTACTCTACCCCAAAGTGAAGTGCTCGTGCTGGATTTTGAATTTTTTGGGGGCTGCTTCCCGTTTTCGACCTCGGCAGGCGATTTTCGAGCCTAAACCTTGGAAATCATAGGTTTTTGCATCTAATTCTCTAACTAGGAGTCCTATTTGTAAACCGTCAGTTCGAACAATTTACTCTACCCTCGAGGGAAGTGCTTATGCCGGTTTCTAATTTTTACAGGGGCTGTTTCTAGTTTTTGACCCCGGGCAGGAGGTTTTCGAGCCTAAGTCTTGGAAATCGTAGGTTTTTGCATCGAATTCTCTAACCAAGAGTCCTATTTGTGAACCGTCAGTTCCTAAATTTACTCTACCCTCGAGCGAAGTGCTGGTGCGGGTTTCTGATTTTTCCGAGGGCCGATTCCAGTTATGGCTTTTAGTGGGCAGTTTTTGAGTTTAAGTGTTGGTAAATCGTAAGTTTTTGCTTCTAATTCTCTAATTAAGACTCTAATTTATGAACTATCAATACTTATAAGTTACTATACCCTCGAGTGAAGTGCTCGTGCCGTTTTTGATTTTTTTGGAGGGCTGTTTCCCAATCTGGACATCTGATGGGTGATTTTTGAGCCTAAGTGTTGGAAAATCATAGGTTTTTGCTTTTAATTATTTAACTGGTTCTCCGATTTAAAAACCATCAATTTCTATAAGTTACTCTACCCTTGATTGAACTGTTCATGCTAGTTTTCAATTTTTCTGAGGGCCATTTCCCATTTTTGACCCCCGCGGGAGGTTTTCGAGCCTAAGTCTTCTAAATCATAGGGTTTTGCATCTAATTTCTTAACTAGGAGTCTTATTTACGAACCGTTAGTTCCTACAAGTTATTCTATCCTCGAACAAAGTGCTTATACTTGTTTCCAACTTTTCGGAGGGCCATTTCCTTTTTTTGACCCCCAGTGGGCGGTTTGCGAGCCTAAGTCTTGAAAATCATAAGTTTTTGCGTCTAATTCTCTAATTGGGAGTTCTATTTGCTTACAGTCAGTTACTACAAGTTACTCTACCCTCGACTGACATGCTTGTGCTAGTTTTCCATTTTTTCGGGGGCCATTTCCCATTTTTGACCCTCGGTGGGCGGTTTTCAAGCTTAAGTCTTGGGAATGGTAGGTTTTTGCATCTAATTCTTTAATTGGGAGTATGATTCATGAACCATCAGTTCATACATGCTGCTCTAGCCTTGAGTGAAGTGCTTGTACTAGTTTTCAATTTTTCTAGGGGCCATTTCCTATTCTAGACACCGAGCGGGTGGTTTTTGAGCATAAGTGTTGGAAAATCCTAGGTTTTCACTTCTAATTCTTTAACCAAGACTTCAATTTGCAAATCATCAGTTTCTACAAGTTACTCTACCCTCGAGCGAAGTGCTCGTGCTAGTTTCTAACCGATTTTGAAGGCCGTATCCCATTCGAAGGTGTTGAAAATCCTACATTTTCAATGTTTATAAATTTCGATGAGTTATTATGTTAAAATCTCAAGAGAATAATATACTAACTAAAGGGTCACATCATGATCTCCAGTAGCTGTGCCAGCACCAACAGAACTGGTCCCTCTAGCAATGTCAAAGTAGGTCGTTGGATCTATCCCTGCAACAATTGCCAGGTATTGAACAAGGGCCTCAAGTGCAACTATCCTCTTGTCCTACTAAGCCTACCGTCTATCCTGCTTAGCTTGCCGCCTGTCCTGCTCAGCCAACCTCTAGTCCTACTCAGCCAGCTACTCCCGCAGGGCGATCAACTCAGGATGTAACGCCCAAGACTGTGTGGAAGATGAAGAAGTCCCCGTGTATATCCCATACCCATTCAAGTATCTCGACCTCTTCCCAAGCACATTGACAGCAATTTGTTCCTTAATCATCGGAGCTATGACAGAAGGCTACGACTGCCATTTAAATCAATAAAGGATTTAGAATACTTTTATGGCATTATTGATCAAAATTGAATCCGAGAGAAAACGTACATGTCTCTGCTGAGCCACCTCATTTATCCACTCATTACTCTTTTGCCTGTAGTGGGTGTCCTGGAAGAACTGAGTAATGGGCAGCACCTGATTGGCATTTTATACTGTCTGTCATTTGAAATTATTTTGTATTAGATATGAACCTACATATTCATAAATTAATAACCTTAATCAAGTTTCTTAATATGAATTTAATTAGTATCATCAGAGACATTTTCGATGCAAATAACCTGGAGCCACTAGTATGATTGTATGGCAGCTTGGCTCGACTCTTTTGAGCCTCCTTCGACTTTGCCTACATAGAAAAACAATAATACAATAATTTATTCAAAAAATTATATCTAATAATTAATTGTTGTAAATAACATCCCAAAGTTACCTTCCACTCAGGTGATTTCTAGCCCTCCTAGACCATCAACTGCTAATCAACTCGGTCACAACCCTCTCCCAGGTGGTCTTGGGGTCGGGGAACCCCCTGCTCTAAGAGCTCGAGATAGTGACTATGCAGCTCGTATTTCCAACTCCTATACAAACCCTGCATTGGCAATCAATGTCCACCCTAAACTGCATATCGCCCTCGTAGTCCTTGATATCAAATATTTGCTGCAATTAGGGAAGAGCCATATCAAAATTAATGGAAATAAAATATAATCAAATATTGAAAAGAGGACCACAACTATGATTAGTTTGATTGATATTTCTCGTTTCAGTTAACCCAAACTAGACCAATGACGGTAAGCTTGATCCCACTATCAAGCTTCTTCCAGCCATGGGGTAGACTGGGCGACCTCTTTAATGGCTAACCCAAGATGGTTAACCAATGACGGGGCATGTTCCCCCTCTAGCCAATGGCTCGAGATGGGGATCGAAACTAGGATGTTATGATCCAGCTGTCTCTTCAGCTTTGCCGCTTTCTTCCCTTGCATAGTGCCCCTTACACAGTTCGAAACCTCCGAGACTGAAGCTGATGCCGTTAAGATGATAGTGCTAAATGAGTTAGTAAACACAAATCATTAAATTAAGGTGCATTCAAGGTTTTAAAAGGTCATAATTTTCTCACCTACTCTATTATTGACATTATGATGACTCGGTTGATGGTGCGACGGCGAAGGCTGGGTCGGCGATGGCTGTGTGGTTGGAGGCTATATCAATAGAGGTTGGGTGACTCCCAAATCAGGGGTGCTCCCTGCTCCTCTAGACCATATAAGTGGAAGATTACCTGGCAGAGGCTGTGTTGTAGTCTCAAGTGTGCTCTCTACACAAGCTAACCCAAGTGCAGCTACTATACTCCGAGTACGTCTAACCTTCTTCTCTCGAGGCATATCTGTAATCTAACTTAGAGCAAAGTGACATGGATAATAAATAATTATTAGCAAAAATCAATAATATTAGAAAAGTGAATGCAAGCAATTTACATTCAATGGAAATGAAAATTATTTTAGCATGAGTGTAACTATCAAAACTAATATTTTAAAGCACATGTCATAGATATTCATAGAAAGATTACCTCATTTGATTGAGACCAAGACGTCCCATCATCTGCATTAGCATCTTCAGGGGGAAATGTAGTTCTTGTCGTTATCATTGTCACTAACCGTTTTCTTTCCCTTCTTGTTTGTCCCATTAGCCGAACCAAAAATATAGCACGTGTGGTCAGCGGAGCCCTAGAGATGCATGTTTATTTGCATTTTGCTTAATTATCTTTTTCTCTTCAATAAATAATTAGATGCTTGCACTTGATGGGACAACTCCCCTGGTTTGACCTAATTTTTCCCTCCGTTTGCCATCTTTTAAAATATAATATATATAAATAAGCATAAAATATGAAATATAGAAATGTTTTATCCATATATGAACAAATCATATGAGAAAATGAAATTGAAGACAATGTCATTCTGTTAGGCAAGATATTTATTAATTTACTTAATCGTTACATGTGCAAAACCGCTAAACAAACACTACATTTCATATTCCATGTCAGAGTCAAACTGACTATGTACATCACTGTCTTCTTCATTTTCGTACTCTGCTAGTGTTTCATCCTCGTCTTGGCCATCATCGTTTACTGACCCATCACTGAGAATGATCTCAGGATCTATATCATCGCTAAAGTATTAGATACTAGTACCATCAACGAGGACTGGGACAACAAATGTCGTTTAGTCCTGCTAAAATGCATCATTAGGCGATCATCGTCATCGTCATGCCACTTAGAGGGTAGATCCCATATTGCCCGAGGCTTGATCCGTTCTACGACTCTCTAATTTACTCCTCTATTGGTGTCATTGATGTAGAATACTTGTGTCACCGACCTTGGTAGGACAAATGGATCATCCTTACACCAACGACCCATGATATCAATGCTTGTAACAAGTTCATCGATGTTTATCTTGTCTTGGTACTAGCGTTGTACCATTCACATTCAAATAAAACCACTTTACCCTTATACAGATAGGACAATTCTTAGACTTTGCAGATGTATAAATTAATAGTCATGTTTCTCCCCTTTGTATTCCCCTTCCACAACTAAGCTGCTACTCTGGCTCTTATGGCATTTCTTACGGTCTATAGTGTGGTATCGGACGCAATTACAATCACACCCCTGATAAAGATTTACTAGGGATTTAAGGCTATTTGCTAATGACCACATCTCATCAGCAGCTTCCTGTGACCCTTGAGTTCATAATTGATTCAGCTACATAAGTAGACTAAGACAAATGAATTATGCTCATGTCACTTGAAGTGTAATCCAATAATGTCTTGCAATTAAAATGATAATGTTTTATATGTCTTACACATTGTTTAAACCATTTTGCAAATCCTTTTCGCTGTATCTGCCTGATTTCTCTACCTCTTTGATTTTGTACTAAATTTTTGTGTTCCTTACTCAAGACAGCTTTTAATGAATAAGTAAAAGTAAGGAATAAATCAAAGAGTTAACAAGCAATGCATAACTATGGTTAGATTGAAGCACATACTGTAGCTACGGCTCCACCTCAAGGCTATTATTCAGCATAAAACAATGAGCCATATCACTCTCTCTCTTTAAGAACGATCATATGCCCTTGCCATTAGTCCAACAGGACGGATAGTTTTTGTGAAGACCAACATCCCCGGGCCCCATTTGCCACCATCATCATAGTGTTTTACTCGATCAGTCTGCCTTAAATACATTAAACAAAAAGTAAGACACTCTTTGACAATGTAAGCCTCAGTGATCGAACCTTCTACCCGAGCTCGGTTGCCAATGTACCCTTTTAGGGTCTTCAAAAACCTTTAAACAACCAATGATAAAAATTACATTGCATTAATTCATAAATAATTAATCACTGATCATTAACTATTACATTTTTATTAGGTACATCCACTGATATTACATCGGTCCACCAAGCATAGCGTTGTGCGGCAAGTGAACCGATAGATGAACTTTCACATCAAAGAAAGTAGGAGGAAAAATCCTCTCTAGCTTGCACAATATTAAAACTATTTTCTCCTCTAATTTTTTTCAAATCATTGTGTCTTTGCTTTTTTGAGCAGCGGTCTTGGAAAAAGCTGCCTAACTCAAACAATGCTATACAGATATCCATATTAAAAAAGCTGCGCATGCCAATAAGAAGGATGCATTGGTATGGATGTAACAATCATGGCTCTTTAAACCAGATAATTTACCATTTTTCGAGGTTACTCACCTTGAGAGGTTCGCCGCATAGCCATTTGGGTATTTGATCGACTTCAAGAATTCATAAAATCCATCTCCATGTTTTGGTTCCGAAGTGTAAGAGGCATGTGGCTTCAAGTTGGACCCATCACCTCTCTCCACAAGATGCAACTCTAGCCTGATGCCTATATTTTTAAAATCCCTACGCGCTTCTCGGTGTCTTTGGTTTTGCCCTTTATGCCTAAAATTATTCTAACCAAAGCTACACAGATGTTCTTCTCAATGTGCATAGGACCAAGGTTTTGTCGGAGTTTTTTGCACTTCCAGTAAGGCCATTCAAATAGGGTGCTTTTCTTTGTCTAATTCAGTTCTCTAGAGTCACGCATTCTTTTCTTATACTTGCCAAACTTGACCAGTGCTAATTTCTATAATTAGTCTAATACCTTTTGCACTGGTAAATCCAAAGAATTCTTTTCACGCTCAAGCGGACCATTGAATGCCTTGCTTTTATGCCATTGGTGGTTTAGTTCTAAGTATGTTCAATATCCAATGTACCCAATTTTATCTATCAACTTCACCCCTAACAAGTATTATAATCTTTTATGCTCCATCCAAATAAGTTACCATACGTAGGAAAGTCATTAATAGTCACATCATAGCTGCATGCATCTGAAAAGGTCAATTTAGTGGAGGCATCATAAGTTGATACACTGTCATCCCACAACTCTTTCAACTCATCAACCAAGGGCCTCAAATATACATTGATCTCATTTCCCAATGAGTTTAGTCCTAGAATAAGTAATGACAGCATGAAAAATGACTCCTTCATCCACCTCCATTGTGGCAAATTATAGGGCATAAGTATCACTAACCATATGATATATGAGGTGCTCATATTACCGAAAAGGTTGAATCCATAGGTGGCTAACCCCAATCTCACATTACGTGTCTCTTGGGCAAACTTTGGATATTTCTTATCAAATTCTTTCCATTCCACAAAGTTAGTCGGATGCCTTGCTATCCCATCATCAATGCTTTTATCACTGTGCCATCTCATCTTTGTGGCTATTTTCCTTGACAAATACAATTTGCACAACCTCGCTATCAATGGGAAGTAACGGAGCACATTATGAGGGATCTTCTTTCTCTTGCTATCATTGACCTTGTACCTAGGCTCTTCACATTCTGGATATTTATTCAATTGAGCATTCTCCTTCCAATACAACACACAATCATGTTTGTAGGCATCTATGTTCTTATATCCCACGCCCAAGTCACGTAATAATTTCTTCACCTTGTAAACTGAGACGGCAACACATGACCTTTGTGTAAGAAGTCCTTAAAAATTTGCAGAACCTTGTAACAACTTATTGATGCACTGACTTTCTACCTTCACATGCAATATCTTAATGACAAATGCTAACAGAGTATCTGAACTTTTGCATCCTAGGAACAGGCTACGCTAGGAAGCCTTCAACAAAATTTTAAAATCCTACACAACATCCCTCTCTTGAGTATCTTCCTTCAAGTAAGTTCCTCTATGATGGTCCTCTTGTTGGAAGTAGGTGGGTTTCGTGATAGATTTTCAAAACTTTTGACCCATTTGACACAGGGATCAACTATCCATAAGACCAAAACCCAATCCATGATGCATTACCTTCAATCTCGTGACCATGTACAGTAAATATTCTACCAGCATTAAACATCCATAATAATCTACGACATGCAAGAAGTAGATCATACCTTTGGAGATCCGCAGTGCTCTAATGGATTTCTTCAACACCTCTTAGCCTTCCACGCTATGACCCGAATTGGACTTCGTTTCTCAAGAAGAGTGGTGGAATCTTCAGGAGAAATCCCAGCTCGAAACTCTAAGGAACTAGAAGAGAGAAGGAGAGAGAAACTCGTGCAACTCTTGCACGAAAAGGTTTTGGTCGTGAGAGAGACTCTTCTGGACGTCCTAGAGATTTTATAGACTTTCAAATCTATCCCTTGTTTAATTGAAATAGAAGTCTTACTTCCAAAGCAATTTTCTCCTTTCTAATCCCTTCTTTCAAGAGTTCGAGTCGGATTAGTATTTTCCAATAACTTGGGCTAGCGTGGGGACCACTAGGGATTCCTTAGAAAGCTGGCTCCAACTGGAACACCGCGACCGCACATCTCATGTGCAATCCGGGCCCACAGTTAATTGCAAATAACACCACTATATAAATGCAATTGCACTCCAGTCTTAGGAATAAATTACAATGAAGACCCTAAACTTCCTAATTACCACAAGTAGGCCCCTCTATCAATATCCGTGGATCAATTGGAATAAATCCGTCTCTTCCAATCTAAGTTCCACATCTTATTATCCTTGAGCCCCAATTAATCACAGTAATCATCAGTACCATCCAATTAACTCTTAATTGAGATGGGTACGCACTTACTAATGACAAATCCATTAATTGGCACAAGGGAATAATAGAGATAGATTTCATCTTGATCATTCAATGTTCCCACAGTTCTACTACCATATACCCAAGACACCGAGGTGTTAACCTACAGTCGGCCTCACTCATTGGTGACTCAAAGCAAATGAATAGATAGAAACTTGAGTTCATTAATGTCTCAGGATTGAGAGCCTATTGCTAGGGAATTATGAGAGCATACCTTATTATTGAGACGGAATTCCATAAGGTGCATCTCATGGTCCTTCAATACATCCAATGTACCAGCACCATGATCTAGAATCTTACATTCTGATGATCGAGACAAATCACACTATCTCATAGTGATCAAAGTGCTGCAACCTTATCAAATGAGATGCCCAGTCTCATTACTGGTTGTGAAGCTATTTAAGTATAAGATTTGTGACATATATCTCCCGCGTGTGGATCTCATCCATGCACATATATCACATCTAATATACTAATGGGACCCGGTTGAACTCATGAACCATTATGTCATATGTATTGGTCATGTGCATGAAGTAATAAAATAATATTCATCTCATGAAAGTAAAGCATGATTTTATTGATAAATAAAGAAATTAATCAATTTATTACATCAACTGATGGATTGAGTCCACAAAATCTAACACCTCTATCAACTCATAGTATTCATCCTGATTCTCTTCTGACTCATCCTCACTCTCATCCAAATCATCAGGTTGAACTATAGGTTCCTTGTGATATATTGATGAGTTTTTAAAAATGCATATTTTCATACACATTTTGACCCATTTTAAGGACTTATTAACTTGAAAGTGCCTCATGTAGTGTGATATCATGGTTTAATTCATTTTAAATTCATCTTTATGTTTTTCTACATAAATTGCTTAAAAATCACACTTTTTGCATAAATTCATGAAACCTGCTATTTTTGGAAAGTTTTGTGAAAATAATTTTTCTCATGAAATAAATTGAATTCTCTTCATCATTAGTTCATTCATACAAAATCATGAAAAATGATGTACATTTATATTATCATTTCATGAGAAATGGGCCCACAGTCATGCATATGTGATGTTAGCGGTAAAATTGTCTTTTCACATGAATTCACATCTGTTTTATAGGAAATTGATTATATGGGTCCCATTTGTAAAGAATTGAGGCAAGGAATTGATTTTTAAGAGAAAGGAGAGCAGAATTGAAGAGAAAAGGAAATTGGAAGAAAATTGTAAAAGGTCGGCTTCATGGTCCCACACACACATGCACATGTGTGGGACACACTTGTAAAACATCCAAGATGGGGTCCATTTATTTGTTGCACATTTTTAAGAGATCTTGAAGAGAATTTGAAGAATATCTCATCAAAGATGGACAAGGAAAGCCATATAGGTGTTCTTTTTTGAGAAGGAGAAGATTTAATTGAAAAAAAAATATAAAAAAATATCCAAGCAAGCTATTCCACGTCCAAAAGAGATTTTGGATCAGATTTTGATTGAAAAAGTAAAGGAAAAAATCAAGGGAGAATTATCTAGAAGATCTCTTCAAGTTAGGAGCCAACAAGGAGAACTTTCCAAAAAAGGAAAGTTGGCGATGTAAAGAGATAAAAGGGGAAGTTCTACACCTCATGTGGGCCAAGTTTGATTCTAAGAGAGGATTCTTATCCTTATTTCATCTCTCAAAAGATCTCAATGCAAGGTGGCAAAGACAAAGAAGGAAAGGAGCATCCAAGAGGGATTTCTGGACAAAACAAGCAAGGAAAGAAGAGAAAAATAAAAAGAAAAAAATCCCCAAGGATATTGCACGTCCAAAGCATTGGTTGGAGCCCTTTTTCTTTCAATTTTTTAAATTATTTTTAAGATTTTAAAGTTTGAGAAGGAGTAGGACTTGAAAAAGTATAAATAGGGTACCCTTCTCCCATATTCTTCATGGAAGAATTACCCACCTCCCACCTCTAGATTTCTACACTCCATCTCTCCCTCTCTTGTCTCTCCATCTCAAGTCATCAAGTAGGCTTAGCCCTAAAGCCACACCACCAACCTTGAAGATCAACTAGAAGGAGGGAATTCTTTTCTATCCTAGTATGTATAATCTTTTGGTTTAATTTTTTTTTCATCTTATGTAAAGGATTGTCATACTAGTTCAATAATATTCATCTTCTTATTCTTCTTATTCTTATGGTTGTATGATTGCTTAATTTGTATTTTTCTCTTGTTTGGATTGACGACCCAAATAGAAGAGCATACTTTAAGAAATTATTAGGCCTAGACTAATGGAGAATTTTGAGTGAATATACCGCCTTTAACTTCTATTGTTTACCGCCTTTAACTTCAGTTATACCGCCTTTGACTTCCTGTCACAACCTGAGCCCAGGGTTCGGGGGTTAGCAAAAGCCAAACCTAATGACATACGTATTCCCGTGCATGTACACGTAGACCGAGTCTAAATGCACATGCACAAGGGAACATTCACACGTGCCAAACATGTACGCGGAAGCTGTAAATATCAGAAACAACAAACTAACTGTGCAAAAAAAAAAAAAAAAGAATACAATAAGGAACTGACATAATTACATGTGAAGGTCTTACAAAATGAACAAAATAATATATACAATCATGACATGTACACAAGTGTGAAAGTCTACAAAACAAGAAACAAGACTCCAATGCCATGCATGTCAAGAACGCTCTCCCGTGAAGTGATCACATCCACTCCTCTAGGCCTGATGGGGCCTCGGGGGTCTCGTCTGGAGTCTGGCCGACTGGCGAGGGGTCGGCAGGGGTATCTGGGCCTGCAATACCAAAAACAACTGTGAATACGACGATTCAGCAAAGTATAAACCATAGCAAGTTAATGCATGCTGTGTCTAATAGAATAAAGAACGTCATGTAAATTAAATAGGGCAATTTCGTATACTAGGCTGTCCTGCAAGAAGGAGATATGCTATGCGAATCAATGGATACATGCAGTGTACATAACTAGTGGCTACTACATTGCCATATGCTCCCAAAAGAGGGATCTTATATCGTGCAAAGAACACCATTGTCCGGGCCAGGGTACAATGGGTCTCGGTTTCCTGGGGTTCGGTTCTCCAAGACGTTTCCTTACTGCAGCAAGGCCATGTAAACTATACCAAATTCACCCCGTCGGGATCCTAAGGCTGAGGCTAAGTAGTGCCTGACCATACAGAGTCAATCATGAAAACCCTGAGTAGATCGTGACAACATATCATACGTGCATATCTGTGAACATATTATACATGCATACTCAAGGTAAAGAATTACAATGTGAATGTAACGGAACACAAGATATCAGAGAGTAGAGATCAATGATCGAATGCAACATGTCATGCAACAAATCATGCGAAATCAAATCATTTTTATTTACAAGCCAATTCTAATCTAATTATCCGGTATTTCTAACCGTGCATGATGATGTAGTTTTAAGTTATTCGATGCACCGTTGTCTAGTGTTGCATTGAATCGGCGGTGCACGAAGTCCCTTAAACCAACACCCATGGGAAGGTGCTTAACATCCAGATAATGAACATGAATGATTCGCAGCCCTCGAGATCATTCACGCATTGTATCACATTCCGTTGGGCAGGTCTAGGTGCTCTACATTCTATCATGAAGGCCATATCGGTCTTTCCCTTACACCTATCCTTGTTCTTCATTATTCTAGTGTGGATACGGCTCAGCCATGTGTGTGCTACGGCTTAGCCGTGTGTGTTCAACGGCTTAGCCGTGGCTGGGCCGTAGAAGGTCTGTCAATTTGGTTGCTCTCAGTTAATTCAGAAAAATGCACCCTGTATTGATCTACGGCTAGGCCACGGCTGGGGTTCGGCTTAGCCGTAGTGCAATACACGGCTTAGCCGCGCCCTAGCCGTAGAGGAAAACTGGATTTTTACCCTCTTTGGACTTTAAGCTGTAAGTGGCATACGGCTTAGCCGTACATGCACGAAATAAAGGTTCTGAATCACGTACAGAAATCTTGTGAAGTTATCAGAATTGCAAAGGGATAGATAAAGTAGTACTCAAATGGGCTGTAAACACATTTTTCCATACAAATTCATGTGAACTAACCAAAATCAAATGTATACCAACATGGGTTCTTACAGGTTATGGTTATACTTGCCTCAATTTGAATTCAATTACACAACTGATGTCCTTGGGTCCAAACACAACCTAACACCAACCAAACAACATGCATGCATGAGAAATGGAAGGAATCTCAAAGCACAGACACGTCATGCAACAGGGAAACAAGAAGGAGGAGAAATAAAGGAAGGAGATGAGAGAGAGATGGAAGGATTCCCAACTCACCTCACAATCAACACAATAGGGCTTGCAAAGAACCAAAACCCCTCAATTGAGCTTGATCGATGGAGAAGAGAACTCAGCAGGGAGAGAGAATTATTCCACGTGAACAGTGAGAGGAAAATGAGAGAGAGAACGAACTTGTCGATGGTATGAAGTTATATAAGCTAATGGGGAAGTCCAAATTATGGTGAAGTCCAAGTTAGAATTCTATTTTCAGTTTGAGTCAAATCCTGGTCCAATGGAATCACACGACATCGTTTGCAAACGACGTAGTTACGAAAGTTGACGGGCTCAACGAAAGACACGTGTTGACATCAAGATGATGCAAAAATGACCATGTCTAAGAAAAGCTAAAATTACGAAAAAGGGCTTGGTCTACTTAATCCAGGTCAAACTCAACCCAACTACCTATCCATGACCCGCGACGAAAACAAAACTCAAACAAAACACGATTAGCGATGAAAACAAGATTAATTAACCGCTAAACGAGGTCGAGCTGGGTCGGAGTGTTACACTTCCTACAATTTTTATTTTCTTTCATTACACTTTTAATTTTAAATTTCTACAATTTTATTTTCCTGCACTTCTATTTTATTTTCTGCACTTTTGTTATTTTCCTGTTATGTTCATGTTGATGTTAAGTTTTGTTTTGGCATAGTTTGATGGTTGGATTAGGAATCATTGCATCTATATTCATATCATAAGATTTTTTGCAAATTTAAGTTGATAAAAATTAAGCCTTCAGATCTGAATCTAATGATTAAATTCGGACTCAATTTATAAACAGTATAACTTAACAGTTTCAGCAAACTGCAGAAACAGTTTTTAGCAAAAAGTTCGAAGTGGGTAGACCAGTCAAATCACAATATTTTTCTTTGAAACTTGGTAATATTAAATTTTAGGATGTGGTCTTTCATTCCTCAAAATTTCAGATCAAAATAATTTCGGAAGGTTTGTGAACCAGAGGCTTCAACTTTGCCAATCAGTCAACCCGAATCAGAGTTCCTGCACAGAATTTTGCAAAGTTGTCATATTCATGCATTTATAACTTTTTCGTTTTAGATCCTTTTTTAATTCCGTTTTTTTTGTTAGTTTCTTGCATCAGTAGAGCATGAATTCCAGCCATTAAATTTAGATTTAGGATGCATTAGAATAATTCAAATCATGCGTAAAATTTGCATCAGCATACTAGTTTTTCAGACTTAGAATTTTTCAGCATCTCATGGCATGCATTGCATTACTAATTTTACTAACTTTCTAATTTTAATTTTGTTTCTTGTTTTATGTTTTTTTATTGTTTTAGTTAATTTTCAAAATTAAATATCTTTCTAAAATTATTTTAATTGAAGATTTTAAATTGAAAAGTTTACTAGTTTTGGAAATTCTAACTTAGAAAAGTTTTTAAATTTTGTTTATTTTGTTTTTAACATTGTTTAGTTTAGTTAGTTTCTAATTTTAGATTTAGTTTTATTGGAAGTTCTAACGTGTGTTTTGTTTTGCAGTAAATTTAATTTTATTTTTAGGAACTTTTAGAATTAGGGATTGTAATTATTTTGTTTTAGGAATGTATGTATTTGTTAGATTATGAATTAGGCTAGTTTTAGATTTTTATTTAAGACAGGTTACAAGTTGAAAATACCTTAAACACATTGCTCCCTGAGGATCGACCTGGTCTCACCAGTTTTATTACTACATCGCAACTCTGCACTTGGAGCTCACGATCAAGTTTTTGGCGCCGTTGCCGGGGAGCGCCATTTAAGGTAATTTTTCTAACTTTCCTTTTTTACATTGTTTTGTGGTTGTGGTTTCATTGTGGCATCATTCTAGAAATAGGAGGACATGCATGGAATGCTAAGCCGCCCTAATTTGGAATAGGAATGTGCATGGAATTCTAGAAAGTACACATCACTCTGATTTTTAGAAACTTTCTAAAATTGGAAAAGTTACTGTTTTTCAACTTGTCTCAACTTCTTTTGGGAAGAAAGTTTACCAAAAGTGATCTAGTCATTGTCTTTAATCTTCTCGGTGTCTAATGAGGCCTTTGCCCTTGTAGTGCGCGACAGCTTGACTGTTCAGGAAATTGGTCCTTCAAATGGGCCCTCTCAGCCAATTTGGCAAAGAGGATCTGTTAGTGTCATTGTAAGAGTGTGTTGTCAATTACGTGACCAAAGTGTAGTTCGATTCAAGAACGATGTAGTTCACCTCGGAAGTTCATTGAAGATCAAGTCAAGTTCAAAGAAGTTCAAGCTAGTTCAAGACCATTCAAGGAAAACCTATCAATGAAGACTAAGCAAAGAAGTTCAACATCAAAGAATATCATCTGTGAGTGCCAAGGGATAAGGTATCTGCGATCACTAAGAGTCCTTGAAAATAAACTAGAAAATTAGTTTTTCAAACACCCTGTTTTGTTCTACGGCTTGGACCACGGCTAAGCCGTAGATCCCACGGCTAAGCCGTAGATCCTACGGCTCACTTTCCAGAGAATGTATTTTGCAGCCTTTTTGTTCTACGGCTGACCCAACGGCTACACCGAAAAATGTTACGGCTAAGCCGTAGTGTGTTTCACGGCTAAGCCGTAAAATCTACGGGTCACAATCCAGAGAGTGTACTTGGCCATATTATGCGTACGGTTGACCTTACGGCCAAGCCGAAAGGCCTTCACGGCTAAGCCGTAAGGTTATTCACGGCTAAGCCGTAAAGATTACGGGCCACTCTCCAGAGAGCTGTTTCTGGGAAATTTGAGCTTACGGCTGACCCACGGCTAGGCCGAAAGGTGCTCACGGCTAAGCCGTATAAGAATTTACGGCTAAGCCGTAGGCCTAACCGTAAGAAGGAATTTGTGCTGAATCTGGTCAAACTAGCCGTTGGATGTTGTCAAAACTTACGGCTAAGCCGTAGACCATTCTGTTCTAAGCCGTAGAACTATCCGTTGGAGCTCATCTGTATTTAAAGAGGACCTCTCCCTTGCTCCAACCACTGAATTGATTGCTGAGAAAATCACTAGTATAGCTGAGCCTTTGCATCTCCATTAAAATCATCTTCAAAGCTCCCACAACCACCTACTCTCCGACATCAAAGAGTGCCATTATTGTTACAAGTAGAGTAGTTGGTGACTTAGGAAAGGCTTCTTCAAATCTGAGAGAATACCTTAGCCTTCCAAACCCTCTTGGAACCTCTTCCCTTGGTTGAGCTCACATCTGAAGATCTTCATCTCCAAGGAGCAAGAACAAGAGGCCAAAGCTTGGAGGTAGTCTTCAAGCTTCAAGAGCACCACTCAAAACCAAGGTATTCAATTCCTTGTTTAGGTGTTCTTAATATTTCAATTCATATTGCTGTATTTGGTGGAAGACAAACCACCGCATCAAAAATTGTTGTAATTGGTGGACTAGATCAAGGATCAACCACCTGATAAAAAAACTCTAATTGGTGGAAGACAAACCACCGCATCAAAAATTGTTGCAAGAGGTGTATGTTATGTGAGTACCTCTTATTTAGTGGAACCAAGAGAGATTGCTCTTGAGAGTGGATGTAGGTCTAGGACCGAACCACTATAAATCATTGTGTTTATTGTTTGTTGTGTGTGGATGTTGCCTTGCTTTCTTGTCACTTGAGTTGATGATCTTTTATATGCTACATCTCTATTGCTCTAGTTACATTTCTAGACACTCACAACTCTGATTATCTCTCTCAATTTTAATAATCTTTCAGATTGTTCTTTAATAACATCTAAGTTTTGAAAAGAAATTTTTAATAGTCCTATTCACCCCCCCTCTAGGACTTGGTGAGATCTAGTTATTGCACTTTCAATTGGTATCAGAGATAGGTTACTTCGTAAGGGTGTAATAACCTGAAGTAGATCCATCTTTTGCTAGATTCACCATGAATCCTGAAGGAAGTTCTATCACCCGACCACCTTTTTTCGATGGAACAAATTATGCATTTTGGAAAGCCCGGATGACAGCATTCTTAAAATCCATGGACTGGGCTGTTTGGGAGGCTATAGAGAATGGTTGGACGGAACCCATTGAAGATGTGTCTACAAATGGTGTCACAACCACTAAACCATTAGATCCAGCCAAATGGTCTCAAGCTCAGCTAAATCTTAGACAAAATAATGCTAGAGCGTACAATGCTATAGTGTGTGCCATGAATCAAGAAGAGTTTAAAAAGATCATGACAACCACTAATGCAAAACAGGCATGGAGAATCCTTGAAGTAACTTATGAGGGTACCTCAGTTGTCAAAAGATCTAAACTCCAGATGCTCACAAGTCAGTTCGAAAACATTCGCATGGAAGAAAATGAAATGTTTACTGACTTCCATACTAAGCTCATGAAAATTGTAAATGAAATGTGGGCTCTTGGGGAAACTCTTCCGGAAGGTAAAATTTGTAGTAAAATCTTGAGATCACTTTCGGAAAGATTTCATCCTAAGGTAACCTCTATAGAAGAACACAAGGATTCAGAACAAATGAAAATTGAAGATTTAGTGGGATCCCTCCAGACCTTTGAACTCAAATTCAATAATGACAAAAAGAAATCAATCGCTCTTATCACCTCTCATAACACATCTTCCTCTAAAGATGACTTAGGAGTAACTAGTAATGACGAGGATGAAGATGTGGCCCTTTTGGCAAAAAAATTTTTGAAACAATTTAAGAAAAAGAGGGTGAAAGAGTATAAAAATGAAACCACAAATGATAAATACAAAGGTCGGTCAAGTTCCCTCTCTAGAAGTAAACATATGGAACCTATGTGTTACAGATGCAAGAAAATTGGACACATATCCACCGATTGTCCTCAAAAAGGAAAATTCAAAAAGAAGAATCTTGTAGCCACTTGGGACGATTCATCTGAATCAGATTCTGACTCAGATGAATCACATCAAAATGAATCAGACAAATATACAGTTCTGATGGCTACCACTGCCACCTTCAATCTTTCCGAGGAAATGATTAAAATATCGAATGAAGAAGTCTCAGGCAGTGAGTCAGAGAGTGAGTATGAAAATTCAGATGATGAGGAAAATGACAACACCACGGATTCCTATGAACTACTCTATGAGGGAACCTGTAGGCTCGTTGAAACGGTAAGCAATCAACAAAAGAAAATTAAGAATTTAAAGGAAAAGGTTGATAGTATTAATGCTGAAAAGGAACAATTGATCAAAGAACTCGAAAGTGTAAAAATCCAATTATCAACAGAAAAAGAAAATGTTCTCAAATTAAGAGAAAATGAAAAATCCCTTTTAAAAATAAAAGATGAAAATAGTGCTCTCCACAATGAAGTGATTATTCTGAAACGGTATAAAGAAAAGTATGAGTACAGATTTACTCAAAATGATGAGAAATACATTAGATTATTCAAAATTGGGAAAGCTTATAAAGACATGACCGGTCTTGGATATGACAAAAATGCTAATTAGCCTCCAAGTTCCGGAACTGTTTTTGTCAAAAGTGCCTTAAAGAATGAAGATACTAGTATTCAAAACATTGTGGATAAGGCATCTACTAGTACTCATACTGTTTCATCAAATGTCTTCTGTCATTATTGTGGTAAAAGAGGTCATTTCAAAATGGAGTGCAAATTAAGAAAAATTCATTATAACATCAGTCAGAAAATTGAGAAAAACACCACGAAGAAAGTGGAACTTGAAAACAAAAAACAAAAGTCTCAGATAAACACATTTCCCTTAAACCAAAAGATGAATAATTTATTAAAAGAAGTCCATAAGTTAAGAAAACAATTTGAAATATACAAAAAGAATGGAGCAAACATTCCTATTCCCCATCATAAAACTTTTCAAGTGAAACACCAAAAATCAACTGTGATCCCCATTACTAGTACACTTAAATGGATACCAAAAAATAAGAATCTAGTGGTCCACACAGCTTTTAAAGTTGCAGAACAATCAAGATGGTATCTGGATAGTGGATGCTCAAAACATATGACTGGTGATAAATCTTGTTTGTCTAAAATGATTGAATTCGATGGAGGCACAGTTACCTTTGGTGATGGCAGTACTGCGAAAATTATTGGGAAAGGAACTTTAAATGTTCCAAACTTACCACCTTTTGAGAATGTTTTGTGCGTTGATGGTTTAAAACATAATTTACTTAGCATATCTCAAATCTGTGATAAAGATTATGCCGTAAACTTTAGTAGTCATAGTTGTGAGATCTCAAGAAATGGAAAAATAATATTGAGAGGTCTTAGAACTACTGATAACTGTTATGTGGTAGGAAAAACAAATGCTTCATCCTCTGCTTCTTGCCTACTAACTAGTATTGATGAAGCTAAGTTGTGGCATCAAAGACTTGGGCATGTAAACTACAGAGACTTATCCCATCTAAACAAATATGTTGAAGGACTGCCCAAGATCAGTAGTCAAGAAAAGATGATCTGTGGAGAGTGCCTTCAAGGAAAACAAATTAGAAGTGCCCATAAAATGGTGAATGCTATGAAAACTACTCGACCTCTAGAACTTATTCATATGGACTTGGTTGGACCAACTAAAAATGAGAGTCGAGGTAAGAAAAGGTACTTTCTTGTTATGGTAGATGATTTCTCTAGATTCACTTGGGTGGCATTCTTGAGAGAAAAATCTGAAGCCTTTGGAGAATTTAAAAGGATTGTAAAACAAATTCAGAATGAAAAAGGTACTTCAGTAGCCCGAATCAGAAGTGATCATGGTGGAGAATTTGAGAATGATCAATTTGACAAATTTTGTGAGAAATATGGGATTCATCATGAATATTCAGCACCCAAAACTCCACAACAAAATGGGGTGGCTGAAAGAAAAAATAGAGTTCTCCAAGATATGGCCACAGTCATGCTTCATAGTAAGAATCTTCCTATAGATTTGTGGGCCGAAGCTGTTAATACTAGCTGCTACATCATCAACCGAGTTTATCTTAGGACTGGTACAAATCAGACAGCTTATGAATTGTGGCATGGGAAGAAACCAAATGTAAAATATTTTAAGGTCTTTGGAAGCAAATGTTACATCTTGAAGGATAGGGAACAACTGAGTAAATTTGACTCAAAAAGTGATGAAGGTATATTCTTAGGCTATTCAACACGGAGTCGAGCCTATCGTGTTCTAAATATGAGAACCGGAGTCATTCAAGAATCAATAAATGTCATCATAGATGATGAATCCACAATGTCTGACAATGTTGATGAAGTGGAAGTGCCCTCAATGATTGAACCCACACGATCCACAATAAAAACTGATGCTCCTATCGCTACTGAAAATTTGGTGAATGTCAAAGATCATCCTATAGATCAGATTATTGGTGACCCCCTAACAGGTGTAAAAACTAGGAAACAATTGGAGAACATTATGAGTCACTTGTACTTTACTTCTGTTTTAGAACCTACCAGCGTTAATGAAGCCTTTTCAGACAATGATTGGATAAAAGCTATGCAAGAAGAATTGAATCAGTTCACAAGAAGTGATGTTTGGTACCTAGTTCCAAGACCAAAGGATAAAAATGTGATAGGCACTAAATGGATCTTCAAAAATAAACTTGATGAAAATGGAGTTATTGTTAGGAACAAAGCTAGGTTGGTAGCGCAGGGATATTCTCAAATTGAAGGTATTGACTTTGACGAAACCTTTGCTCCAGTTGCTCGCTTATAATCAATTAGAATTTTGCTATCTATAACCTCTTTTCTAAAGTTCAAATTATTTCAAATGGATGTTAAGAGTGCTTTTCTAAATGGAATTTTGAATGAGGAAGTATATGTTGAACAACCGAAAGGTTTTATAGACTCAAAATTCCCCGAGCATGTGTTTAGACTGAAGAAAGCTTTGTATGGTCTTAAGCAAGCACCACGTGCTTGGTATGAAAGGTTGACAAAATTCTTGTTAGACAATGATTTTCAAAGAGGTAGTGTTGATAAAACCCTCTTTATTCAAAAGACAAGAAAGTCAGTGTTAATAGCGCAAATATATGTAGATGATATCATCTTTGGTTCCACATCTAATGACTTGTCTACTCAGTTCGCTAATCTAATGCAATCTGAATTCGAAATGAGTATGGTTGGCGAATTAAATTTCTTCTTAGACCTACAAGTCAAACAATTACGTGATGGCATCTTCATTTCCCAGTCCAAGTATGCTAAAGAACTGGTGAAACGATTTGGTCTAATGACTGGGAAACATGTCAAAACCCCCATGAGTACAACCATCAAACTTACTAAAGATGCAAATGGGAAAGGGGTTGACTCTAGCCTATATAGAAGTATGATTGGTAGCCTGTTGTACCTTACTGCAAGTAGGCCAGACATAGCATTTAGCGTGGGAGCATGTGCTCGGTATCAAGCAGATCCCAAAGAATCTCATCTGACTGCTGTAAAAAGAATCATTAAGTACATTGCCGATACAACTGAATATGGTCTGTGGTATCCTCATGACTCCTCATCCTCCATTGCTGGATACTCAGATGCTGATTGGGCAGGAAACTTAGATGATAGAAAATCCACAAGTGGCGGCTGTTTTTATGTTGGAAATTGTCTAGTAGCTTGGCATAGTAAAAAGCAAAATTCGATATCTCTCTCCACTGCCGAGGCTGAATACATAGCTGCCGGAAGCTGCTGTTCTCAACTCTTGTGGATGAAGCAGATGCTTATGGACTATGGCATTACACAAGGTATAATGAGCTTGTATTGTGATAACACGAGTGCCATACACATTTCTAAAAATCCGGTCCAGCACTCTCGCACCAAACACATTGATATTCGACATCATTTCATTAGAGAATTGGTTGAAGAAGGAATAATTGAGCTCGAATATATTCAGACTGAAAAACAACTTGCAGACATCTTAACTAAACCTCTTGATGTGTTAAAATTTGAAAATTTAAGGAAATCTATTGGTGTTTGCTGTTTGGATTAACTTGTGTTTGCTCAGGGTCTACGGCTAAGCCGTACACCACTTTACGGCTAAGCCGTACGCGTTTACGGCTGAGCCGTAAAGCACTCTACGGCTAAGCCGTACGTACCCTCGTTCTGCGCGCCGAGATCTTTTTAATCCGACTGTTCCTCTTCTTTCGTTCTGCTCCCGTCTCGCCTTTCTTCTTCTCTCGTTTTTTTTTCCCTCCGGTCTTCCCCTCCAGCGCCTTCCTCCTCCTCCTTCCTTGCCGGCGTACTCCTTTTCCGGCATCTTCCTCCTCCTTTCTTCTCCGGCGTCCACCGCCTTGGCCCCGTCCTTGTCTCCACGGCCTCCACGCCCAAATCCGCGGCCAAGTCCTCGGTCTCCCTGGTCTCAACGCCCGAATCCTCGGTCTCCACAGCCTCCACGCCCGGATCCGGCGTTCTCCTCTCTGTTTGATCTCTGTCTTGGTCTCCTTTCTCTGTTTGTTTTTTTCTCTTTTTTCCCTCACTGTTACATTTGGTTACTGTGCTCTGTTTCATTCCCTCACTGTGTGCGTTTTTTTTTTTCCTCCTGTCTGTGGTGTGTGGCCCTCTCTCTGTGTCTCACTATGCCTCCGCGCTCCAAGAATGCCTACCCTCCGGGTAAGAGGCCTCGTGCCTCCGGTAGCTCCTCCCGGGCTCGACAGCCCTCGCCACCCTCTCCCCGAGTCTTGGTTCCACGGGAGCCCACTAGTGATCGGTCTTTCTTTTCGAGACCCATCATCGTCGAGCGGGATGTTAACATCCTAGCTGTTGAGGCATACGGAGTACACACTCTTCTCACTCATGTTGGGTGGGAAAACATTCTGCAGTGGGGTGGTCCTGGCTTCCCCTCCATTGTGCGTACCATGTATGCATCTATCTCCCATGCATCGATCGACACCATGTCCTTTGACATTGGGTTCAGTGATGGCACGAACACTATCACCCCTGCCGTCATTTCCTCTCTGTTATGTGTGCCTCTCTTTGATTCTCCTTCGGTCATCTCGGATTCTCTATCTGAAGAGGAGAGACACACTGCCACTTTCGCCCTATGTGGCGCCTCCATACCATGGAAGGCCAAGGGGTTTCTTCCTGCCGTCTCATTGCTTCCTCACTATCGGATCCTCCATGCCATCTTCACCTATAACATCTACCCTCGGAGGGGGAACTTCTCTGACCTCACCCCGTTCATGGTGAATGTCCTCTATTCCGTCCACATGGGGGTCCGAGTATGTCTTCCATCGCTCATCTGTGCCACCATTATTCGTTTTTGGCAGTGCCCAGGCAGAGGCACCAATGCATGTGTCTTTGGGTATCTCATAACTCGCCTCGCCTCTCACTGTGGGGTCACTTTACCTACCGATGAGGCTTCTGAGTCTCACCCCACCTTTGGGACCGTTAACATCCAGAACATGCGCTTCTCCAAACAGCAGGCAGCTGCTCCCCACCTTCCTGACTCCGGCGACGAAGACGATTCACCAGTTGCGTCTCCTTCTGCCGCACCCTCTCCCGCTTCTCCGGTTCCGGCTCCTCCCGCGGCTTCTTCCTCTTCTTCGTTTGAAGCTCGTTTGGCCGCCCTCGAACAGAGGCAAACTAAGATGGAGAAGCTCTTGAAGAAATCATTTCAGTACTTGTCTAAGATCTCCAAGAGCTGCCGGCGCGACGATGTGGAGATTCCTTCCCCTTCTCCTCCTTCGGATTGATGACTATTCTTGTTGTTTTGTTTGTATTTTGAGAAATGGTTGTACCTCACCTGTTAGTCTTAATTGTTATCTCATGTATGCTTATGGGTGATGTATTGTTTTGCTATGGTTGTACTTCATTTCTACATCTAATATCGCCATTGTTTCTCTTTGTGTGCATTTCTGTTCTCAATTATGCTTTATCTCTTTGTCAATCTTGTGCCAAAAAGGGGGAGAATTGTATGCATGTGTTTAGGGGGAGCCTTCTAACCTCCCACCTTCTAGTAGATTGTGTTTGCAGCCTTGTTTGCAGGTTAAGCATCGTCAAAGGGGGAGTTTCAAAGTGTTGTGTATGTAGATGTGGGTGCTTAAGGTGTATTCATTGATGTAATACTTTGTGTATCTCAATTGCTGAGTTTAAATGTTGTATCTTCTTCACATTATGTAATTTTGTCACGAAATTGACAAAGGGGGGAGATTGTTAGTGTCATTGTAAGAGTGTGTTGTCAATTACGTGACAAAAGTGTAGTTCGATTCAAGAACGATGTAGTTCACCTCGGAAGTTCATTGAAGATCAAGTCAAGTTCAAAGAAGTTCAAGCTAGTTCAAGACCATTCAAGGAAAACCTATCAATGAAGACTAAGCAAAGAAGTTCAACATCAAAGAATATCATCTGTGAGTGCCAAGGGATAAGGTATCTGTGATCCCTAAGTGTCCTTGAAAACAAACTAGAAAATTAGGTTTTTCGAACACCCTGTTTTGTTCTACGGCTTGGACCACGGCTAAGCCGTAGATCCTACGGCTCACTTTCCAGAGAGTGTATTTTGAAGCCTTTTTGTTCTACGGCTGACCCTACGGCTACACCGAAAAATGTTACGGCTAAGCCGTAGTGTGTTTCACGGCTAAGCCGTAAAATCTACGGGTCACAATCCAGAGAGTGTACTTGGCCATATTATGCGTACGGTTGACCTTACGGCCAAGCCAAAAGGCCTTCACGGCTAAGCCGTAAGGTTATTCACGGCTAAGCCGTAAAGATTACGGGCCACTCTCCAGAGAGCTGTTTCTGGGAAATTTGAGCTTACGGCTGACCCACGGCTAGGCCGAAAGGTGCTCACGGCTAAGCCGTATAAGAATTTACGGCTAAGCCGTAGGCCTAACCGTAAGAAGGAATTTGTGCTGAATCTGGTCAAACTAGCCGTTGGATGTTGTCAGAACTTACGGCTAAGCCGTAGACCATTCTGTTCTAAGTCGTAGAACTATCCGTTGGAGCTCATCTGTATTTAAAGAGGACCTCTCCCTTGCTCCAACCACTGAATTGATTGCTGAGAAAATCACTAGTATAGCTGAGCCTTTGCACCTCCATTAAAATCATCTTCAAAGCTCCCACAACCACTTACTCTCCAACATCAAAGAGTGCCATTATTGTTACAAGTAGAGTAGTTGGTGACTTAGGAAAGGCTTCTTCAAATCTGAGAGAATACCTTAGCCTTCCAAACCCTCTTGGAACCTCTTCCCTTGGTTGAGCTCACATCTGAAGATCTTCATCTCCAAGGAGCAAGAACAAGAGGCCAAAGCTTGGAGGTAGTCTTCAAGCTTCAAGAGCACCACTCAAAACCAAGGTATTTAATTCCTTGTTTAGGTGTTCTTAATATTTCAATTCATATTGCTGTATTTGGTGGAAGACAAACCACCGCATCAAAAATTGTTGTAATTGGTGGACTAGATCAAGGATCAACCACCTGATCAAAAAACTCTAATTGGTGGAAGACAAACCACCGCATCAAAAATTGTTGCAAGAGGTGTATGTTATGTGAGTACCTCTTATTTAGTGGAACCAAGAGAGATTGCTCTTGAGAGTGGATGTAGGTCTAGGACCGAACCACTATAAATCATTGTGTTTATTGTTTGTTGTGTGTGGATGTTGCCTTGCTTTCTTGTCACTTGAGTTGATGATCTTTTATATGCTACATCTCTATTGCTCTAGTTACATTTCTAGACACTCACAACTCTGATTATCTCTCTCAATTTTAATAATTTTTCAGATTGTTCTTTAATAACATCTAAGTTTTGAAAAGAAATTTTTAATAGTCCTATTCACCCCCCCTAGGACTTGGTGAGATCTAGTTATTGCACTTTCAGGATCAGCGCATAGATTAGAAAGGAAAGAATCTCCTAGACCCTCCAGTCCTTTGAGATTGTCTTCAATGGCGAGTGGGTCCGGTAACAATGATGCCCAATTCAGGAATGGGAATAACAATGGGGACCGCAATGGTGTGGAGGTTAATTAGCCACCTAGGACTTTACGTGATTACTTGAACCCCGCTCGACAGACTACACCATCCTGTATAGTGATGCCTCCAATCACGGGTCAATTTGAGATCAAACTAGGCATGATCCAACTTCTACCTAAGTTTCATGGGCTTGACTCTGAAAGTGCATACTTGCATCTAAAAGAATTTGATGAAGTATGCTCAACACTTCAGTTACAAAATGTAGTGCCGGATGTAATCAAACTTCGATTATTTCCATTTTCTTTGAAAGATAAAGCTAAGACTTGGCTCCACTCTCTTAGACCAAGTTCAATCAACACCTGGAAAGGCCTAGAGACTGAATTTTTGAAGAAATTCTTCCCACAGCATAAGACGTTTGAAAAGGGAAATTATGATGTTTAGACAAAATCTTAAGGAACCCTATTATAAGTGTTGGGAAAGATTTAACGAATTAGTCCTTGCATGTCCTCATCATGGATATGAAACATATCGTCTCATCGAGATTTTTATTGAGGGTTTAACCCCTGATACCCGTCAATTTATTGAGATGATGTGCAATGGTCAATTCGATCAAAAACAAATTGATGAAGCGTGGGAATTCTTGGAACTAATGGCCGAAAATGCACAAAAATGGGCCTCGTCTGATGGGGCAGATCAATCCAAGTCATTGAACCAGTCTAAGGGAGGAGGAATCTATCATCTGAACAATCAAACTGAAATTCAAGCCAAGTTTGCTGCACTTACAAGAGAAATAGAAACCCTGAAACTTGGAAAGAACAAGGATACAGTCATGGTTTGTGGTATTTGTGCTTCTGAAGATCATTTGTCAGCAGACTGTCCAACTGGACCTGTATTACAGGAAGTAATTCAAGAACAGGCTAACATTTTGAACTCATACCAAAAGCCGTTCAATACAAATACCATGGGGAACACGTATAATCCTTCGTGGCGAAACCACCCAAATTTTAGCTGGAGGAATGGGCCAAGTGCTACACCTGAGTATAATCCCCAAAGACCATCAAATTCTGGTGCAAACATGTCTCCACAACATAATACATCTTATGCACCACAAGCTCATAATAGGTCATTGGACGAGTCCCTCAGTATGCTAGTGCAATCTCAACAACAATTTATGCAAAATATGCAAAATAATCAACAAATGATTCAGAATAACCAGCAGGCTATCCAAAGGTTAGAAACTTCTATCGAACAAATCAAACGTAGCCTTCAAATTCAAGGGAAAGGAACATTTCCTGTTCAACCTCTCTCAAACCCAAAAGGCCAGTTTGAAGTGAACGACATAACTAACCCAAACTATCAGGAGCATGTTCAGGCAGTCACTCTACGCAGTGGCAAAGAACTTCAAGACAATCCAGAAAAAGATAAACAACATGTCTCCTCGGATTTGAATGAAAAGATTAAAAAGGATAGTGCTAATGCAAAAACTGTTGTTGAGAATGAAAAAGGTCCTTACCCCATAACTGTCACACCCATTGCCCCGTTTCCACAAAGATTGACCCACCCCAAGAAGCCAATCCCAAACCAGGAGATCTTAGACATTTTTAAGGATGTTAAAACCAATATTCCTCTATTGGATGCAATAAATCAGATTCCATCCTACGCTAAGTTCCTTAAGGATCTTTGCACTGTCAAGCGTAGGACGAATGTACAAAAGAAAGCTTTTTTCACTGAGCAAGTTAGTGCACTCCTAAATGGGAGCACACCCCAGAAATACAAAGATCCGGGATGCCCCACCATATCGTGCACCATTGGAAATCACCGGATTGGTCAGGCTTTACTAGACCTGGGGGCCAGTGTTAATCTATTACCCTACTCGGTTTATCAACAACTGGGGCTAGGCGAGTTGAAACTGTTAGTGTCATTGTAAGAGTGTGTTGTCAATTACGTGACCCAAGTATAGTTCGGTTCTAGAACGACCTAGTTCACCTCGGAAGTTCATTGAAGATCAAGCCAAGTTCAAGGAAGTTCAAGACCATTCAAGAAAGACCTATCAATGAAGACTAAGCAAGTTCAAAGAAGTTCAAGATCATTCAAGAAGATCCTATGTGAGTGCCAAGGGATAAGGTAACCGTGACCCCTAGTGTCCATAAAAATAAAATAGGAAATTAGGGTTTTCAAACACCCAGTTTTTGTTCTATGGCTTGGACCACGGCTAAGCCGTAGATCCTACGGCTCACTCTCCAGAGAGTATATTTTGAAGCTTTTTATTCTACGGCTGACCCTACGGCTGCACCGAAAAATGTTACGGCTAAGCCGTAATGTGTTTCACGGCTAAGCCGTAAAATCTACGGGCCACAATCCAGAGAGTGCACTTGGCCATATAATGCTTACGGTTGACCTTGCGGCCAAGCCGAAAGGCCTTCACGGCTAAGCCGTAATGTGATTCACGGCTAAGCCGTAAAGATTACGGGCCACTCTCCAGAGAGCAGTTTTTGGGAGATTTCAGTCTACGGCTGACCCACGGCTAGGCCGAAAGGTGCTCACGGCTAATCCGTATAAGGATTTACGACTAAGCCGTAAGCTTAACCGTAAGAAGGAATTTTTGTTGAATCTGGTCAAACTAGCCGTTGGATGTTGTCAGAGCTTACGGTTAAGCCGTAGACCATTCTGTTCTTAGCCGTAGATCTATCCGTTGGAGCTTATCTGTATTTAAAGAGGACCTCTCCCTTGCTCCAACCACTGAATTTATGACTATGAAAATCACTAGTATAGCTGAGCCTTTGCACCTCCATTAAAATCATCTTCAAAGCTCCCACAACCACCTACTCTCCAACACCAAAAAGTGCCATTATTGTTTCAAGAAGAGTAGTTGGTGATTTAGGAAAGGCTCCATTAAATCTGAGAGAATACCTTAGCCTTCCAAACCCTCTTAAAACCTCTTCCCTTAGCTAAGCACTCATCTGAAGATCTTCATCACCAAGGAGCAAGAACAAGAGGCCAAAGCTTGGAGGTAGTCTTTCAAGCATCAAGAGCACCACTCAAAACCAAGGTATACAATTCCTTGTTTAGATGTTCTTTAACATTTCAATTCTCATTGCTGTATTTGGTGGAAGACAAACCACCGCATCAAAAATTGTTGTAGTTGGTGGACTAGATCAAGGATCAACCACCTGATCAAAAACCCTAGTTGGTGGAAGACAAACCACCGAATCAAAAACTGTTGCAAGAGGTGTATGTTATGTAAGTACCTCTTATTTAGTGGAACCAAGAGAGATTGCTCTTGAGAGTGGATGTAGGTCTAGGACCGAACCACTATAAATCACTGTGTTTATTGTTTGTTGTGTGTGGATGGTGCCTTGCATTCTTGTCACTTGAGTTGATGATCTTTTATAAGCTACATCTTTGTTACTCTAGTTGTATTTCTACATACTGTAAACACTCACAACTCTGAATATCTTTCTTAAATCTTCTTGGGGACTCTCAATCTTAAATAATCTTTCAGATTGCCCACTAATAAAACCTAATTCTTGAAAAGAAATTTTTAATAGTCCTATTCACCCCCCCTCTAGGAGTTGGTGAGATCTAGTTATTGCACTTTCAATTGGTATCAGAGAGGGTTGCTTCTTAAGGGTGTAATAACCTGAAGTAGATCCATCTTTTGCTAGATTCACCATGAATCCTAAAGGAAGCTCTATCACCCGTCCACCTTTCTTTGATGGAACAAATTATGCCTTCTGGAAAGCCTGGATGACAGTATTTTTAAAATCCATGGACTGGGCTGTTTGGGAGGCTATAGAGAAAGGCTGGACGGAACCCACTGAAGATGTGACTACAAATGGTGTCACAGCCACTAGACCATTAGATCCAGCTAGATGGTCTCAAGCTCAGCTAAATCTTAGACAAAATAATGCTAGAGCTTACAATGCTATAGTGTGTGCCATGAATCAAGAAGAGTTTAAAAAGATCATGACAACCACTAATGCAAAACAGGCATGGAGAATCCTTGAAGTAACTTATGAGGGTACCTCAGTTGTCAAAAGATCTAAACTTCAGATGCTCACGAGTCAGTTCGAAAACATTCGCATGGAAGAAAATGAAATGTTTACTAACTTCCATACTAAGCTCATGAAAATTGTAAATGAAATGTGGGCTCTTGGAGAAACTCTTCCGGAAGGTAAAATTTGTAGTAAAATCTTGAGATCACTTCCGGAAAGATTCCATCCTAATGTAACCTCTATAGAAGAACACAAGGATTCGGAACAAATGAAAATTGAAGATTTAGTGGGATCCCTTCAGACCTTTGAACTCAAATTTAACAATGACAAAAAGAAACCAATCGCTCTAATCACCTCTCATAACACATCTTCCTCTAAAGATGACATAGGAATAACTAGTAATGACGAGGATGAAGATGTGGCCCTTTTGGCTAAAAGATTTTTGAAACAATTTAAGAAAAAGAGGGTGAAAGAGTATAAAAATGAAACCACAAATGATAAATACAAAGGTCGGTCAAGTTCCCTCTCTAGAAGTAAACATAAGGAACCTATGTGTTACAGATGTAAGAAAACTGGACACATATCCACCGATTGTCCTCAAAAAGGGCAATTCAAAAAGAAGAATCTTGTAGCCACTTGGGACGATTCATCTGAATCAGATTCTGACTCAGATGAATCACATCAAAATGAATTAGACAAATATACAGTTCTGATGGCTACCACTGCCACCTTCAATCTTTCAGAGGAAATGATTAAAATATCGAATGAAGAAATCTCAGGCAGTGAGCCAGAGAGTAAATATGAAAATTCAGATGATGAGGATAACGACAACACCACGGATTCCTATGAACTACTCTATGAGGGAACCTGTAGGCTCGTTGAAACTGTAAGCAATCAACAAAACAAAATTAAGAATTTAAAGGAAAAGGTTGATAGTATTAATGCTAAAAAGGAAGAATTGATCAAAGAACTCGAAAGTGTAAAAATCCAATTATCAACAGAAAGAGAAAATGTACTCAAATTAAGAGAAAATGAAAAATCCCTTTTAAAAATAAAAGATGAAAATAATGCTCTCCACAATGAAGTGACTATTCTGAAACGGTATAAAGAAAAGTTTGAGTACAGATTTACTCAAAATGATGAGAAATACATTAGATTATTCAAAATTGGGAAAGCTTATAAAGACATGACCGGTCTTGGATATGACAAAAATGCTAATCAGTCTCCAAGTTCCGGAACTGTTTTTGTCAAAAGTGCTTTAAAGAACGAAGATACTAGTGTTCAAAACACTGTGGATAAGGCCTCTACTAGTACTCATACTGTTTCATTAAATGTCTTCTGTCATTATTGTGGAAAAAGAGGTCATTTCAAAATGGAGTGCAAGTTAAGAAAAATTCATTATAACATCAGTCAGAAAATTGAGAAAAACACCATTAAGAAAGTGGAACCTGAAAACAAAAAGCAGAAGTCTCAAATAAACATGTTCCCCTTAAACCAAAAGATGAATAATTTGTTAAAAGAAGTCCAAAAATTAAGAAAGCAATTTGAAATATACAAAAAGAATGGAGCAAACATTCCTATTCCCCAACATAAAACCTTTCAAGTGAAACACCAAAAATCAACTGTGATCCCCACTACTAGTACACTTAAATGGATACCTAAAAATAAGAATCTAGTGGTCCACACAGCTTTTAAAGCTGCAGAACAATCAAGATGGTATCTGGATAGTGGATGCTCAAAACATATGACTGGTGATAAATCTTGTTTGTCTAAAATGATTGAATTCGATGGAGGCACAGTTACTTTTGGTGATGGCAGTACTGCGAAAATTATTGGGAAAGGAACTTTAAATGTTCCAAACTTACCACCTTTTGAGAATGTTTTGTGTGTTGATGGGTTGAAACATAATTTACTTAGCATATCTCAAATCTGTGATAAAGATTATACCGTAAACTTTAGTAGTCATAGTTGTGAGATCTCAAGGAATGGAAAGATAATATTGAGAGGTCTTAGAACTACCGATAACTGTTATGTGGTGGGAAAAACAAATACTTCATCCTCTGCTTCTTGCCTACTAACTAGTATTGATGAAGCTAAGTTGTGGCATCAAAGACTTGGGCATGTAAACTACAGGGACTTATCCCATCTAAACAAATATGTTGAAGGACTGCCCAAGATCAGTAGTCAAGAAAAGATGATTTGTGGAGAGTGCCTTCAAGGAAAATTAATTAGAAGTGCCCATAAAATGGTGAATGCTATGAAAACTACTCGACCTCTAGAACTTATTCATATGGACTTGGTTGGACCAACTAAAAGAGAGAGTCGAGGTAAGAAAAGGTACTTACTTGTTATGGAGATGATTTCTCTAGATTCACTTGGGTTGCATTCTTGAGAGAAAAATCTGAAGCCTTTGGAGAATTCAAAAGGATTGTAAAACAAATTCAGACTGAAAAAGGTACTTCAGTAGCCCGAATCAGAAGTGATCATGGTGGAGAATTTGAAAATGATCAATTTGATAAATTTTGTGAGAAATATGGGATTCATCATGAATACTCTGCACCCAAAACTCCACAGCAAAATGGGGTAGCTGAAAGAAAAAATAGAGTTCTCCAAGACATGGCCACAGTCATGCTTCATAGTAAGAATCTTCCTAGAGACTTGTGGGCCGAAGCTGTTAATACCAACTGCTACATCATCAACCGAGTTTATCTGAGAACTGGTACAAATCAGACAGCTTATGAATTGTGGCATGGGAAGAAACCAAATGTGAAATATTTTAAGGTCTTTGGAAGTAAATGTTACATCTTGAAGGATAGAGAACAACTGAGTAAATTTGACTCAAAAAGTGATGAAGGTATATTCTTAGGCTATTCAACATGGAGTCGAGCCTATCATGTTCTAAATATGAGAACCAGAGTCATCCAAGAGTCAATAAATGTCATTATAGATGATGAATCCACAATGTCTGATAATGTTGATGAAGTGGAAGTGCCCTCAATGATTGAACCCACACGATCCACAATAAAAACTGATGTACCTATTCCCACTGAAAATTTGGTGAATGTAAAAGATCATCCTATAATCAGATTATTGGTGACCCCTTAACAGGTGTAAAAACTAGGAAACAATTGGAGAACATTATGAGTCACTTGTGCTTTACTTCTGTTTTAGAACCTACCTGCGTTGATGAAGCCTTTTTAGACAATGATTGGATAAAAGCTATGCAAGAAGAATTGAATCAGTTTACAAGAAGTGATGTTTGGTACCTAGTTCAAAGACCAAAGGATAAAAATGTGATAGGCACTAAATGGATCTTCAAAAATAAACTTGATGAAAATGGCATTATTGTTAGGAACAAAGCTAGGTTGGTAGCGCAGGGATATTCTCAAATTGAAGGTATTGACTTCGATGAGACCTTTGTTAGTTTTTGTGGACTCAATCCATCAGTTGATGTAATAAATTGATTAATTTCTTTATTTATCAATTAAATCATGCTTTACTTTCAGGAGATGAATGTTATTTTACTACTTCATGCACATGACCAATACGTATGACATAATGGTTCATGAGTTGAACCGGGTCCCATTAGTATATTAGATGTGATATATGTGCATGGATGAGATCCACACGCGGGAGATATATGTCATAAATCTTATACTTAAATAGCTTCACAACCAGTAATGAGACTGGGCATCTCATTTGATAAGGTTGCAGCACTTTGATCACTATGAGATAGTGTGATTTGTCTCGATCATCAGAATGTAAGATTCTGGATCAATAGTGCCGGTACATTGGATGTATTGAAGGACCATGAGATGCACCTTATGGTATTCCGTCTCAATAATAAGGTATGCTCTCATAATTCCCTAGCAATAGGCTCTCAATCCTGAGACATTGACGAACTCAAGTTTCTATCTATTCATTTGCTTTGAGTCACCAATGAGTGAGGCCGACTATAGGTTAACATCTCGGTGTCTTGGGTATATGGTAGTAGAACTGTGGGAACGTTGAATGATCAAGATGGAATCTATCTCTATTATCCCCTTGTGCCAATTAATGGATTTGTCATTAGTAAGTGCGCACCCATCTCAATTAAGAGTTAATTGGATGGTACTGATGATTACTGTGATTAATTGGGGCTCAAGGATAATAAGATGTGGAACTTAGATTGGAAGAGATGGATTTATTCCAATTGATCCACGGATATTGATAGAGGGGCCTACTTGTGGTAATTGGGAAGTTGAGGGTCTTCATTGTAATTTATTTCTAAGACTGGAGTGCAATTGCATTTATATAGTGGTGTTATTTGCAATTAACTGTGGGCCCGGATTGCACATGAGATGTGGGGTCGCGGTGTTCCAGTTGGAGCCAGCTTTCTAAGGAATCCCTAGTGGTCCCCACGCTAGCCCAAGATATTGGAAAACACTAATCCGACTTGGACTCTAGAAATAAGAGTTTGGAAAGGAGAAAGTTGCTAATTGCTTTGGAAGTAAGACTTCTATTTCAATTAGACAAGGGAGAGATTTGGAAGTCTATAAAATATCCTTGGACGTCCAAAAGAGTCCCCCTCACGCCCAAAACCCTTTCGTGCAAGAGTTGCGCGAGTTACTCTCCTCTCCTTTCTTCTAGTTCCTTGGAGTCTCGAGTTGGGATTTTCTCCTGAAGATTCCACCGTTCTTCTTGAGAAAAGAAATCCAATTCGGGGGTCATAGCGTGGAAGGCTAAGAGGTCTTGAAGAAGTCCATTAGAGCACTGCGGGTCTCCAAAGGTATGATCTACTTCTTGCATGTCGTAGGTTATTTTGGATGTTTAGTGCTGGTATAATTTTTACTGTACATGGTCACGAGATTGAGGGTAACGCATCCTGGATTGGGTTTTGGTCTTATGGATAGTTGATCCCTGTGTCAAGTGGGTCAAAAGTTTTGAAAATCTATCCACGAGACCCACCTACTTCCAACAATTGGTATTAGAGCCATACCTCATCTCTAATCATGTTAGATCAGTAATCTTGTTCTAATCTTGGCATGAGATGCGAAGAGGATAGAGCAAGGGCTATGATAGGATCAGTGTTTATTGGGTTTGCTTGCTCTCGTAGTAGATACATGTTTGGAAAGTCACAAAAGGTTTTAATCATAATAGGAGGATGATAAGATGCCATTAAAACATACTGAGATCATTAGAGGTGATTGGGTACAGCAGGAGCCGAATCAGAAAAGAATCCAAATTTCTGGGTTCGTCAGGTCGGTTAGTCAAAGTGACCACTATGGCTATAGAGGTTTGTTGGCTAACCGTAGGGACCAGATCGGCTAGCCGAACCTAGGCAGAATCAGCTCGACCCCCACCGGGGGCGCTGCCCCCGGACCCCCGTTGCGTAGGGGGTCTTATATCGTAGTGGCAAAATATTTGGCATCTTGTTTTTCTATTGTGGTTTGGCAACCTGGTTTTGTGAGATGCATTGTTGTATGAGATACTAACTTGCAGGTGATAATGTCCTCTCCATATGACCCACATGTTTTTCTTTCCTTTTAATTATTGGTTTATTCGTGGCTAAGTGTAAAGGGCATCATGGTCTCCTTGGTTTCCCGTGAAAGGGCAAGGCATGGTGAATTTCCCTATAGCCCTTTTATTTCCATGTTTAGACTACCATGTAAGTCTCATTATAGAGACATAAGAATTTATGTATTTTTAAAATTTGTAAATTCTGGAGATGTCTGAAACAAAGAAGGAAAGAGAAGTTGGACTCCTAATCAAAGAGTTTGAAGATTACCAAAAGGTGTTTTGGAGATGCCCAAAGAGTTTGAGGAATCCCAAAGTTTTGGAAAGTCTAGAAGTCCAAGAAGTTTTTTCCGCCTGGGTCATGTGGAGGAGAGGACTAGTCTTTTGTTATAGCACTTTCTATTTATGGATGAATGCTTATTTTAGAGTATTTCCATATCTGATCCAAACATAGCAAATTCCAAAATTGGTCAAATCAAATTAATTTTTGGAAAGAATTCTAATTAGAGTTGGTGGGCCCATGAGATGGATCTATTGGTAACACTAATTTTAGAAACTGAACTTTCCTTAAAATAACTTGACTTGGAACCAATCATTGGTCTTATCATGAGATGAATATATACCTATATTTGATGGACCCATACACCTATAAGGAAATCCTCAACTCTAAAATATTAAGTGGGAGCGGGGCATTTCTATATATATATAAATCCCCATGGTTTTCCACCATAGGTCCATTGTAAGGAAAGTATTAGCCTTGCGCTATTTTGAGAATGGCCATTCCCCACGGAGGGCTTGTATTTATCTGGATACTAGATATGGATCTCCTATGGATAGTGTTGATGAGACGGGGTGGGAGCCCACTCCCCAAGGAGGAGCTACCCACAACGGTTGTCATGCAATGCTAGTTGGTGGGTCACACTTAACTAAAATAATGATGTAGTATCCCTAAGGATTTGCCTCATGTATTTTAGAAACCAAAGCTAATCGGGAGTCATACATTATTTGGTATGAGATACCTAGATTGTAATGAATGAAGGGGATCATGGATAGTTAGTCTTAATCCAAATTTTGACCAACTTTGATCCGCACCAGTCTAGGAGGTATTTGCACTCCCCAAGGAGGCATACCCCGCAGGATTGGGATTCCGATGTATTCTGAATTTTGTGGTTATGAGGATTCCCACATAAATTTGGTAGAATACTAAACCCTAATGTCATTTAAATTCATTAATTGAATGTATGGTTATGTGCTACAGTATTACAAGCATGAATTCGAATACTTTCAATCCACTTGCGACCATCCTCAACCAGAATAAGTTGGTGGGATCCAACTATGTAGACTGGAAACGGAATCTGGATATTGTCCTGACAGCTTCAGGATATAAATATGTCCTTACCAAAAACCCCCTTGAAGAGCCTGGCCCAGATGCATCAGAAGCAGAAAAGGACCTTTACACCAAATGGGCCAAAGACGATGAAATGGCCCGATGTTACATTCTGGCATCCATGTCTAGTGTGCTGCAACATCAACATCAATCTTATAAGACTGCATATGATATGATATCGAACTTAAAGGAGATGTTTGCAGAACAAGGCAGACCTGCTAGGCAGGCAGCCATGAGGGTGCTCATTAGCACCAAGATGGCTGAAGGTACATCAGTACAGGAACACATGTTGAAAATGATGGACTCATTAAATGAGTTAGATGTACTGGGAGCTGCGATTGATGCAGAATCGCAGATTGACATAATCCTTGAGTCACTACCAGAGTCATTCAACAATTTCAAGGTCAATTATAATATGAATAAAATGAATCTGACTCTAGCTGAGCTATCTAGTCAGCTGGTAGCAACTGAAGGGATTATGAAGAAGAAACCAACTGCCTTAATGACAGAAAAGTCAGATGCCAAGTCCAAGCCGAAAGGCAAAGGGCGGAAAGGCAAAAAGAAATCAGTTCCAAAGGGTCCTAAGGTGGAGAATGGTCCAACTGGTGGCGTGGCTAAAGCTAAGGGTTCAGGGACAAAAGGAAAGTGTTTCCATTGTGGTAAGACAGGACATTGGAAGAGGAATTGTCCAGAATATCTGTCTAAGAAAAAGACCCCAGGTATGATTGAGTCACTTATATCTAAAGTTAGTTTTGCAACTGGTACTTCAGAATCCTGGTGTGTGGATTCCGGGGCAACTAATCACATATGTAATACGTTGCAGGGGTTCAGGGAAACCAGGAGGCTAAGTGATGGAGAAATCATTGTCAACTTAGGATCTGACGCTAAGGCGGAGGCTGTTTCAGTAGGAGTCATTACTTTATGTTTTTCAAATAAGAAATTGGTTTTGTCAGAAACATTATATGTACCATCTTTAAGGCGGAATTTAATTTCAGTTTCTAGTTTAGTGAATAAAGGTTATTCTATTACTTTTGGTACTGAAGTTGTTATAAAGAGGAATGGTACTTTCATATGTTTTGGCAAGGTAACCAATGGACTTTATTTGTTAACTCCCACGATGTATGAGATACATGATACTGAAACAATTAGTAGATCATCATTAAAGAGAAAGTCACCTTCATCTAATCCAACAAAACTTTGGCACCTGAGGCTAGGTCATATAAACCTTAACAGGATTGAGAGGCTAGTGAAAGATGGTATCTTACCTTCATTGGTGGTAGAACCAATGCCTATCTGTGAGTCCTGTTTGGAAGGTAAAATGACTAAAAGACCCTTTTCAGCTAAGGGTAACAGGGCCAAAGATTTATTGGAATTAGTGCATACTGATGTCTGCGGACCCATTAATGTCAGGGCCAGAGGAGGATATGAGTACTTCATCACTTTCACAGATGATTACTCAAGATATGGTTACATATACCTTATGCACCGCAAGTCCGAAGCCTTTGAAAAGTTCAAAGAATTTCGAGCGGAAGCGGAAAAGCAATTAGGTAAGAGTATCAAGACTCTTCGATCAGATCGAGGAGGGGAATATCTCTCTGCTGATTTTATGGGTTACTTATCAGAAAATGGGATTCTATCCCAGTTGTCTGCTCCTGGTATGCCTCAACAGAATGAAGTAGCAGAAAGAAGGAACCGGACTCTTTTAGATATGATTAGGTCTATGCTGAGTTTCTCAAGATTACCTATATCCTTTTGGGGATATGCTTTGGATACTGCAATGTACATACTAAACCTCGTACCATCTAAGTCTATACCTAAGACTCCCCGGGAATTGTGGTCTGGGCGAAAGCCTAGTCTACAACATTTACACATTTGGGGTTGTCCAGCACACGTGCTCAAGGTTAAGACGGATAAGTTGGAAGCGAAGTCGGAAGTATGCACATTTGTAGGATATCCTAAAGGAACTAAAGGTTGGTTATTCTATAATCCCAGAGAGCAGAAAGTGCTGGTTAGCACCAATGCGGTTTTTCTGGAGGAAGATTATATGATGGACCGGAAATTTTTAGAAAAGGTGATCTTGGAAGAGATTCAGGAGCAATCAATTCCAAATCCAAGTATGACCGGACTTGAGGAAGAACCACCCTTACCAGACCCAGTAGTTACACCAGTACCTCGTCGTAGTGGGAGGATTGTCAGACCCCCTGACAGGTTCTCATTCTTGGGAGAGTCTTATGAAGCAATCCCAGAAGAGCTAGAACAAGATCCCTCTAACTATGATGAAGCAATAAATGACTTAGACTCGAGACGCTGGCAAGATGCTATGAAAGCTGAGATGGAGTCTATGTACTCAAATCAGGTCTGGACACTTGTGGACTTGCCTGCCAATATTAAACCTATTGGGTGCAAGTGGGTCTACAAGAGAAAAAGAGGACCAGATGGAAGAGTGGAGACCTATAAGGCTAGGCTTGTTGCGAAAGGATATACTCAGAAAGAGGGGATCGATTATGAGGAAACCTTCTCGCCAGTAGCCATGCTCAAATCCATCCGGATACTCTTATCCATTGCGGCTCATCTCGATTACGAGATTTGGCAAATGGATGTCAAGACGGCTTTTCTCAACGGCCATCTTGAGGAAGACATCTATATGGTGCAGCCAGACGGTTTTGTAGCTAAAAACCAGGAGCAAAAGGTTTGCAAACTGCAGAAGTCTATTTATGGACTGAAGCAGGCATCCCGAAGCTGGAATATCCGTTTTGACCAGGCAATCAAGTCATTTGGTTTTTGTCAAAATCAGGATGAGTCATGTGTGTACATGAAAAGTGAAGGTGACAGGGTAGTTTTTCTGGTTTTATATGTCGATGACATCCTTCTCCTTGGGAAAGACATAGGAATATTGTCAACGGTAAAAGTTTGGTTAGCCAAGACTTTTGATATGAAGGACTTGGGAGAAGCTAGTTACATCCTAGGGATCAAACTCTATCGAGACCGGAAAAATAGGATGATTGGCTTATCCCAAGCTGCATACATAGATAAGGTGCTAGTACGATTTGCAATGCAAGACTCCAAGAAGGGTATCACACCTTTCAGGCACGGAGTGCACCTTTCCAAGGATCAGTGTCCAAAGACACCCGAGGAAAAGGAGCAAATGAGGTCGATACCATACGCTTCGGCTGTTGGTAGCCTCATGTATGCTATGTTATGTACTAGACCAGATATCTGTTATGTAGTGGGCCTAGTCAGCAGATATCAATCTAATCCAGGACCTGAACATTGGACTGCTGTAAAATGTATTCTCAAATACTTGAGAAGGACTAGAGATTACATGTTGATTTATAGCAGTGATGAGTTGATTCCAGTCGGATACACAGATTCTGACTTTATGTCAGATAAGGATTCTAGGAAATCCACCTCTGGTTATGTATTTATGCTTGGAGGCGGAGCTATCAGCTGGAGGAGTATAAAACAAGAATGTACCGCTGATTCAACCTCAGAAGCTGAATATGTAGCAGCTTGTGAAGCAGCTAAGGAAGCAGTATGGCTTAAAAGATTCCTTTTGGAACTTGGGGTGGTACCTTTGGCACGACAGCCACTCACAGTTTACTGTGACAGCAGTGGGGCAGTCGCTCAGTCAAAGGAACCCAGAAGCCATAAAAGCCAAAAGCATGTACAGAGGAAGTATCACTTAGTCAGAGAGATTGTGCAGAGAGGTGATATTGCTATTACCAAGATAGCCTCTGCAGACAATTTGGCAGATCCCTTTACTAAGCCTTTGACTACCAAGTCTTTGAGCAACACGTAGAAGGGATGGGCATGAGATGCAACCCTGACTGGCATTGAGCCCAAGTGGGAGATTGTTAGTTTTTGTGGACTCAATCCATCAGTTGATGTAATAAATTGATTAATTTCTTTATTTATCAATAAAATCATGCTTTACTTTCATGAGATGAATGTTATTTTACTACTTCATGCACATGACCAATACGTATGACATAATGGTTCATGAGTTGAACCGGGTCCCATTAGTATATTAGATGTGATATATGTACATAGATGAGATCCACACGCGGGAGATATATGTCATAAATCTTATACTTAAATAGCTTCACAACCAGTAATGAGACTGGGCATCTCATTTGATAAGGTTGCAGCACTTTGATCACTATGAGATAGTGTGATTTGTCTCGATCATCAGAATGTAAGATTCTGGATCAATAGTGCCGGTACATTGGATGTATTGAAGGACCATGAGATGCACCTTATGGTATTCCGTCTCAATAATAAGGTATGCTCTCATAATTCCCTAGCAATAGGCTCTCAATCCTGAGACATTGACGAACTCAAGTTTCTATCTATTCATTTGCTTTGAGTCACCAATGAGTGAGGCTGACTATAGGTTAACATCTCGGTGTCTTGGGTATATGGTAGTAGAACTGTGGGAACGTTGAATGATCAAGATGGAATCTATCTCTATTATCCCCTTGTGCCAATTAATGGATTTGTCATTAGTAAGTGCGCACCCATCTCAATTAAGAGTTAATTGGATGGTACTGATGATTACTGTGATTAATTGGGGCTCAAGGATAATAAGATGTGGAACTTAGATTGGAAGAGATAGATTTATTCCAATTGATCCACGGATATTGATAGAGGGGCCTACTTGTGGTAATTGGGAAGTTGAGGGTCTTCATTGTAATTTATTTCTAAGACTAGAGTGCAATTGCATTTATATAGTGGTGTTATTTGCAATTAACTGTGGGCCCGGATTGCACATGAGATGTGGGGTCGCGGTGTTCCAGTTGGAGCCAGCTTTCTAAGGAATCCCTAGTGGTCCCCACGCTAGCCCAAGATATTGGAAAACACTAATCCGACTTGGACTCTAGAAATAAGAGTTTGGAAAGGAGAAAGTTGCTAATTGCTTTGGAAGTAAGACTTCTATTTCAATTAGACAAGGGAGAGATTTGGAAGTCTATAAAATATCCTTGGACGTCCAAAAGAGTCCCCCTCACGCCCAAAACCCTTTCGTGCAAGAGTTGCGCGAGTTACTCTCCTCTCCTTTCTTCTAGTTCCTTGGAGTCTCGAGTTGGGATTTTCTCCTGAAGATTCCACCGTTCTTCTTGAGAAAAGAAATCCAATTCGGGGGTCATAGCGTGGAAGGCTAAGAGGTCTTGAAGAAGTCCATTAGAGCACTGCGGGTCTCCAAAGGTATGATCTACTTCTTGCATGTCGTAGGTTATTTTGGATGTTTAGTGCTGGTATAATTTTTACTGTACATGGTCACGAGATTGAGGGTAACGCATCCTGGATTGGGTTTTGGTCTTATGGATAGTTGATCCCTGCGTCAAGTGGGTCAAAAGTTTTGAAAATCTATCCACGAGACCCACCTACTTCCAACAACCTTTGCTCCAGTTGCTCGTTCAGAATCAATTAGAATTTTACTATCTATAGCTTGTTTTTTAAAGTTCAAATTGTTTCAAATGGATGTTAAGAGTGCTTTTCTAAATGGAATTTTGAATGAGGAAGTATATGTTGAACAACCTAAAGGTTTTATAGATTCAAAATTCCCTGACCATGTGTTTAGACTGAAGAAAGCTCTGTATGGTCTTAAGCAAGCACCACGTGCTGGGTATGAAAGGTTGACAAAATTCTTGTTAGACAATAATTTTCAAAGAGGTAGTGTTGATAAAACTCTTTTTATCCAAAAGACAAGAAAGTCAGTTTTAATAGCGCAAATATATGTAGATGATATCATCTTTGGTTCTACATCTAATGAATTGACTACTCAGTTCGCTAATCTAATGCAATCTGAATTCGAAATGAGTATGGTTGGCGAATTGAATTTCTTCTTAGGTTTACAAGTCAAACAATTACGTGATGGTATCTTCATTTCCCAGTCCAAGTATGCTAAAGAACTGGTAAAACGATTTGGTTTAATGACTGGGAAACATGTCAAAACTCCCATGAGTACAACCATCAAACTTACTAAAGATGCAAACGGTAAAGGGGTTGACTCTAGCCTATATAGAAGTATGATCGGTAGCCTGTTATACCTTACTGCAAGTAGGCCAGACATAGCATTTAGTGTGGGAGCATGTGCTCGATATCAAGCAGATCCAAAAGAATCCAATCTAACTGCTGTAAAAAGAATCATTAAGTACATTGCAGATACAACTGAATATGGTCTGTGGTATCCTCATGATTCATCATCCTCCATTGCTGGATACTCAGATGCTGATTGGGCAGGAAACTTAGATGATAGAAAATTCACAAGTGGCGGCTGTTTTTATGTTAGAAATTGTCTAGTAGCTTGGCATAGTAAAAAGCAAAATTCGATATCCCTCTCCACTGCCGAGGCTGAATACATAGCTGCCGGAAGCTGCTGTTCTCAACTCTTGTGGATGAAGCAGATGCTTATGGACTATGGCATTACTCAAGGAATAATGAGCTTGTATTGTGATAACATGAGTGCCATACACATTTCTAAAAATCCGGTCCAGCACTCTCGCACCAAACACATTGATATTCGACATCATTTCATTAGAGAATTGGTTGAAGAAGGAATCATTGAACTCGAATAAATTCAGACTGAAAAACAACTTGCAGACATCTTGACTAAACCTCTTGATGTGTTAAAATTTGAAATTTTGAGGAAATCAATTGGTGTTTGCTGTTTGGATTAACTTGTGTTTTGCCCAGGGTCTACGGCTAAGCCATACGCCATTTTACGGCTAAGCCGTAATCTACTTACGGTTCACCCGTATTTGCGCAAACATTTACCCTACGGCTCAACTGTAAGGGTTTACGGCTCAACCGTAAGGGTTTACGGCTCAGCCGTAAAATACTCTACGGCTAAGCCATAAGTGCTATTTCCTTCCTCGTTCTGCGCGCCAAGACCTACTTAAATCCGTCTCTTCGTCTTTTTCTTTTGGCCTCTCGTCTCTGCTTCTCGTCTCTGTTCCTTGTCTCTGCTCCTTCTTCCTCTTCCGGTGAGGTCTTTCTTGCCATCCTCCTTATTCGGCCCTCCTCCTCCGGCGTCCTCCTCCTCCGGCCTTCCTCCTCCGGTGTTTTCTCTTTTCTTGTTTTCTCATCACTGTTTTCTTTGGTTTATTGTCCTCGTTTCTCCACTGTGCTCTTTCCTCCTGTTTTTGGGTGTGTGGCTTTCCCTCTGGTTATCATCATGCCTCCACGAACCAAGAATGCTTACCCCCCTGGTAAGAGGCCTCGCGCCTCCAGTAGCTCTTCCCGGCCTCGTCAGCCATCTCCACCCTCTCCCCGAGTTTTGGTTCCACGGGAACCCACTCGCGATCGGTCCTTCTTTTCCTGACCCATTAATGTGGATCGTGATGTCAACATTCTCGCAGTTGAAACATATGGAGTCCACACACTTCTCACACACATTGGGTGGGAAAATATTCTGAAGTGGGGTGGTCCTAGCTTCCCCTCGATTGTGCGTACCATGTATCCATCTATCACACACGCATCGTTAGAATCCATGTCCTTTGACCTTGAGTTCACTGATGGCACCAATACCATCACCCCTGCCATCATCTCAGCCCTATTGTGTGTGCCTCTCTCCGATTCCACTTCGGTCATCTCGGATTCTCTATCCGAAGAAAAAAAACAAACTGCCACGTTCGCCCTTTGTGGAGCCACCATCCCATGGAAGGACAAGGGGTTCCTTCCTGCAGCCTCCTTGCTTCCTCATTACCGGATCCTCCATGCTATCTTCACCTGTAACATCTATCCTTGGAGGGAGAATTTCTCTGACCTCACCTCGTTCATGGTTAATGTCCTCTACTCAGTCCACATGGGGGTCAGAGTGTGTCTTCCATCTCTCATCTGTGCTACCATTATTAGGTTTTGGCAGTGCCCGGGCAGAGGCACCAATGCATGTGTCTTTGGATATCTCATGACTCGCCTCGCCTCTCAGTGTGGGGTCACTTTCCCTACAGATGAAGCTCCTGAGTCTCACCCCACCTTTGGCACAGTTAATATTCAGAACATGCGCTTTTCCAAACAACAGGCAGCTGGTCCCCGACTTCCTGACTCCGGAGACGAAGATGATTCACCGGATGAGTCTCGTCCTGCAGCACCCTCTACCGCTTCTCCGGTTCAGGTTCCTCCCCCGGATTCTTCCTCTTCCTCATTTGAAGCTCGGTTGGCTGCCCTCGAACAAAGGCAAACTAAGATGGAGAAGCTCTTGAAGAAATCCTTTCAATATTTGTCAAAGATCTCCAAGAGCTGTCGGCGAGATGATGTGGCGATTCCTTCCCCCTCTCCTCCTTCGGATTGATGTCTGTTATTGTCTTCTTTTTGTATTTTGGGCAGTGGCTGTACTTCACCTGTTAGTCTTGTTTGTTATCTCTTTTATTCTTATGGGTGATGTATTGTTTTGATATGGTTGTACTGCTCCTAATTTCTAATCTAATATAGCCATTACTTCGCAACTGCTTATCTTTGTGTGCACTTCTGTTCTTATTTATGCTTTATCTCTTTGTCAATATTGTGCCAAAAAGGGGGAGAATTGTATGCATGTTTTTAGGGGGAGCTTTCTAACCTCCCACCTTTCTAGTAGATTGTGTTTGCAGCCTTTTGCAGGTTAAGCATCTTCAAAGGGGGAGCTTCAAAGTGTTGTGTATGTAGATGAGGGTGCTTAAGGTGTATTCACTAATGTAATACTTGTTGTATCTCAATTGCTGAGCTAAAATGTTGCATCTTCTTCACATTATGTAATTTTGTCACGAAATTGACAAAGGGGGAGATTGTCAGAGTCATTGTAAGAGTGTGTTGTCAATTACGTGACCCAAGTATAGTTCAGTTCTAGAACGACCTAGTTCACCTCGAAAGTTCATTGAAGATCAAGCCAAGTTCAAGGAAGTTCAAGACCATTCAAGAAAGACCTATCACTGAAGACTAATCAAGTTCAAAGAAGTTCAAGATCATTCAAGAAGATCCTATGTGAGTGCCAAGGGATAAGGTAACCGTGACCCCTAGTGTCCATAGAAATAAAATAGGAAATTAGGGTTTTCAAACACCCAGTTTTTGTTCTATGGCTTGGACCACGGCTAAGCCGTAGATCCTACGGCTCACTCTCCAGAGAGTATATTTTGAAGCTTTTTATTCTACGGCTGACCCTACGGCTGCACCGAAAAATGTTACGGCTAAGCCGTAATGTGTTTCACGGCTAAGCCGTAAAATCTACGGGCCACAATCCAGAGAGTGCACTTGGCCATATAATGCTTACGGTTGACCTTGCAGCCAAGCCGAAAGGCCTTCACGGCTAAGCCGTAATGTGATTCACGGCTAAGCCGTAAAGATTACGGGCCACTCTCCAGAGAGCAGTTTTTGGGAGATTTCAGTCTACGGCTGACCCACGGCTAGGCCGAAAGGTGCTCACGGCTAATCCGTATAAGGATTTACGACTAAGCCATAAGCTTAACCGTAAGAAGGAATTTTTGTTGAATTTGGTGAAACTAGCCGTTGGATGTTGTCAGAGCTTACGGTTAAGCCGTAGACCATTCTGTTCTTAGCCGTAGATCTATCCGTTGGAGCTTATCTGTATTTAAAGAGGACCTCTCCCTTGCTCCAACCACTGAATTTATGACTATGAAAATCACTAGTATAGCTGAGCCTTTGCACCTCCATTAAAATCATCTTCAAAGCTCCCACAACCACCTACTCTCCAACACCAAAAAGTGCCATTATTGTTTCAAGAAGAGTAGTTGGTGATTTAGGAAAGGCTCCATTAAATCTGAGAGAATACCTTAGCCTTCCAAACCCTCTTAAAACCTCTTCCCTTAGCTAAGCACTCATCTGAAGATCTTCATCACCAAGGAGCAAGAACAAGAGGCCAAAGCTTGGAGGTAGTCTTTCAAGCATCAAGAGCACCACTCAAAACCAAGGTATACAATTCCTGTTGGAAGTAGGTGGGTCTCGTGGATAGATTTTCAAAACTTTTGACCCACTTGACACAGGGATCAATTATCCATAAGACCAAAACCCAATCCAGGATGCGTTACCCTCAATCTCGTGACCATGTATAATAAAAATTATACCAGCACTAAACATCCAAAATAACCTACGACATGCAAGAAGTAGATCATACCTTTGGAGACCCGCAGTGCTCTAATGGACTTCTTCAAGACCTCTTAGCCTTCCACGCTATGACCCGAATTGGATTACTTCTCTCGAGAAGAATGGTGGAATCTTCAGGAGAAAATTCCCAACTCGAAACTTCAAGGAACTAGAAGAGAGAAGGAGAGAAACTCGTGCAACTCTTGCACGAAAGGGTTTTGGGCGTCAGAGGAACTCTTTTGGACGTCCAAGGATATTTTATAGACTTCCAAATCTCTCCCTTGTCTAATTGAAATAGAAGTCTTACTTCCAAAGCAATTAGCAACTTTCTCCTTTCCAAACTCTTATTTCTAGAGTCCCAGTCGGATTAGTGTTTTCCAATATCTTGGGCTAGCGTGGGGACCACTAGGGATTCCTTAGAAAGCTGGCTCCAACTGGAACACCGCGACCCCACATCTCATGTGCAATCCGGGCCCACAGTTAATTGCAAATAACACCACTATATAAATGCAATTGCACTCCAGTCTTAGGAATAAATTACAATGAAGACCCTAAACTTCCCAATTACCACAAGTAGGCCCCTCTATCAATATCCGTGGATCAATTGGAATAAACTCGTCTCTTCCAATCTAAGTTCCACATCTTATTATCCTTGAGCCCCAATTAATCACAGTAATCATCAGTACCATCCAATTAACTCTTAATTGAGATGGGTGCGCACTTACTAATGACAAATCCATTAATTGGCACAAGGGGATAATAGAGATAGATTCCATCTTGATCATTCAACGTTCCCACAGTTCTACTACCATATACCCAAGACACCGAGGTGTTAACCTATAGTCGGCCTCACTCATTGGTGACTCAAAGCAAATGAATAGATAGAAACTTGAGTTCGTCAATGTCTCAGGATTGAGAGCCTATTGCAAGGGAATTATGAGAGCATACCTTATTATTGAGACGGAATACCATAAGGTGCATCTCATGGTCCTTCAATACATCCAATGTACCAGCACCATTGATCCAGAATCTTACATTCTGATGATTGAGACAAATCACACTATCTCATAGTGATCAAAGTGCTGCAACCTTATCAAATGAGATGCCCAATCTCATTACTGGTTGTGAAGCTATTTTAAGTATAAGATTTGTGACATATATCTCCCGCGTGTGGATCTCATCCATGCATATATATCACATCTAATATACTAATGGGACCCGGTTCAACTCATGAACCATTATGTCATACGTATTGGTCATGTGCATGAAGTAGTAGAATAACATTCATCTTATGAAAGTAAAGCATGATATTATTGATAAATAAAGAAATTAATCAATTTATTACATCAACTGATGGATTGAGTCCACAAAAACTAACAATCTCCCACTTGGGCTCAATGCCAGTCAGGGTTGCATCTCATGCCCATCCCTTCCACATGTTGCTCAAAGACTTTGGTAGTCAAAGGCTTAGTAAAGGGATCTGCTAAATTGTCTGCAGAGGCTATCTTGGTAATAGCAATATCGCCTCTCTGCACAATCTCTCTGACTAAGTGATACTTCCTCTGTACATGCTTTTGGCTTTTATGGCTTCTGGGTTCCTTTGACTGAGCGACTGCCCCGCTGCTATCACAGTAAACTGTGAGTGGCTGTCGTGCCAAAGGTACCACCCCAAGTTCCAAAAGGAATCTTTTAAGCCATACTGCTTCCTTAGCTGCTTCACAAGCTGCTACATATTCAGCTTCCGAGGTTGAATCAGCGGTACATTCTTGTTTTATACTCCTCCAGCTGATAGCTCCGCCTCCAAGCATAAATACATAACCAGAGGTGGATTTCCTAGAATCCTTATCTGACATAAAGTCAGAATCTGTGTATCCGACTGGAATCAACTCATCACTGCTATAAATCAACATGTAATCTCTAGTCCTTCTCAAGTATTTGAGAATACATTTTACAGCAGTCCAATGTTCAGGTCCTGGATTAGATTGATATCTGCTGACTAGTCCCACTACATAACAGATATCTGGTCTAGTACATAACATAGCATACATGAGGCTACCAACAGCCGAAGCGTATGGTATCGACCTCATTTGCTCCTTTTCCTCAGGTGTCTTAGGACACTGATCCTTGGAAAGGTGCACTCCATGCCTGAAAGGTGTGATACCCTTCTTGGAGTCTTGCATTGCAAATCGTACTAGCACCTTATCTATGTATGCAGCTTGGGATAAGCCAATCATCCTATTTTTCCGGTCTCGATAGAGTTTGATCCCTAGGATGTAACTAGCTTCTCCCAAGTCCTTCATATCAAAAGTCTTGGCTAACCAAACTTTTACCGTTGACAACATTCCTATGTCTTTCCCGAGGAGAAGGATGTCATCGACATATAAAACCAGAAAAACTACCCTGTCACCTTCACTTTTCATGTACACACATGACTCATCCGGATTTTGACAAAAACCAAATGACTTGATTGCCTGGTCAAAACGGATATTCCAGCTTCGGGATGCCTGCTTCAGTCCATAAATAGACTTCTGCAGTTTGCAAACCTTTTGCTCCTGGTTTTTAGCTACAAAACCGTCTGGCTGCACCATATAGATGTCTTCCTCAAGATGGCCGTTGAGAAAAGCCGTCTTGACATCCATTTGCCAAATCTCGTAATCGAGATGAGCCGCAATGGATAAGAGTATCCGGATGGATTTGAGCATGGCTACTGGCGAGAAGGTTTCCTCATAATCGATCCCCTCTTTCTGAGTATATCCTTTCGCAACAAGCCTAGCCTTATAGGTCTCCACTCTTCCATCTGGTCCTCTTTTTCTCTTGTAGACCCACTTGCACCCAATAGGTTTAATATTGGCAGGCAAGTCCACAAGTGTCCAGACCTGATTTGAGTACATAGACTCCATCTCAGCTTTCATAGCATCTTGCCAGTGTCCCGAGTCTAAGTCATTTATTGCTTCATCATAGTTAGAGGGATCTTGTTCTGGCTCTTCTGGGATTGCTTCATAAGACTCTCCCAAGAATGAGAACCTGTCAGGGGGTCTGACAATCCTCCCACTACGACGAGGTACTGGTGTAACTACTAGGTCTGGTAAGGGCGGTTCTTCCTCAAGTCCGGTCATACTTGGATTTGGAATTGATTGCTCCTGAATCTCTTCCAAGATCACCTTTTCTAAAAATTTCTGGTCCATCTTATAATCTTCCTCCAGAAAAACCGCATTGGTACTGACCAGCACTTTCTGCTCTCTGCGATTATAGAATAACCAACCTTTAGTTCCTTTAGGATATCCTACAAATGTGCATACTTCCGACTTCGCTTCCAACTTATCCGTCTTAACCTTGAGCACGTGTGCTGGACAACCCCAAATGTGTAAATGTTGTAGACTAGGCTTTCGCCCAGACCACAATTCTCGGGGAGTCTTGGGTATAGACTTAGATGGTACGAGGTTTAGTATGTACATTGCAGTATCCAAAGCATATCCCCAAAAGGATATAGGTAATCTTGAGAAACTCAGCATAGACCTAATCATATCTAAAAGAGTCCGGTTCCTTCTTTCTGCTACTCCATTCTGTTGAGGCATACCAGGAGCAGACAACTGGGATAGAATCCCATTTTCTGATAAGTAACCCATAAAATCAGCAGAGAGATATTCCCCTCCTCGATCTGATCGAAGAGTCTTGATACTCTTACCTAATTGCTTTTCCGCTTCCGCTCGAAATTCTTTGAACTTTTCAAAAGCTTCGGACTTGCGGTGCATAAGGTATATGTAACCATATCTTGAGTAATCATCTGTGAAAGTGATGAAGTACTCATATCCTCCTCTGGCCCTGACATTAATGGGTCCGCAGACATCAGTATGCACTAATTCCAATAAATCTTTGGCCCTATTACCCTTAGCTGAAAAGGGTCTTTTAGTCATTTTACCTTCCAAACAGGACTCACAGATAGGCATTGGTTCTACCACCAATGAAGGTAAGATACCATCTTTCACTAGCCTCTCAATCCTGTTAAGGTTTATATGACCTAGCCTCAGGTGCCAAAGTTTTGTTGGATTAGATGAAGGTGACTTTCTCTTTAATGATGATCTACTAATTGTTTCAGTATCATGTATCTCATACATCGTGGGAGTTAACAAATAAAGTCCATTGGTTACCTTGCCAGAACATATGAAAGTACCATTCCTCTTTATGACAACTTCAGTACCAAAAGTAATAGAATAACCTTTATTCACCAAACTAGAGACTGAAATTAAATTCCGCCTTAAAGACGGTACATATAATGTTTCTGACAAAACCAATTTCTTATTTGAAAAACATAAAGTAATGACTCCTACTGAAACAGCCTCCGCCTTAGCGTCAGATCCTAGGTTGACAATGATTTCTCCATCACTTAGCCTCCTGGTTTCCCTGAACCCCTGCAACGTATTACATATGTGATTAGTTACCCCGGAATCCACACACCAGGATTCTGAAGTACCAGTTGCAAAACTAACTTCAGATATAAGTGACTCAATCATACCTGGGGTCTTTTTCTTAGACAGATATTCTGGACAATTCCTCTTCCAATGTCCTGTCTTACCACAATGGAAACACTTTCCTTTTGTCCCTGAACCCTTAGCTTTAGCCACGCCACCAGTTGGACCATTCTCCACCTTAGGACCCTTTGGAACTGATTTCTTTTTGCCTTTCCGCCCTTTGCCTTTCGGCTTGGACTTGGCATCTGACTTTTCTGTCATTAAGGCAGTTGGTTTCTTCTTCATAATCCCTTCAGTTGCTACCAGCTGACTAGATAGCTCAACTAGAGTCAGATTTTTATTCATATTATAATTGACCTTGAAATTGTTGAATGACTCTGGTAGTGACTCAAGGATTATGTCAATCTGCGATTCTGCATCAATCGCAGCTCCCAGTACATCTAACTCATTTAATGAGTCCATCATTTTCAACATGTGTTCCTGTACTGATGTACCTTCAGCCATCTTGGTGCTAATGAGCACCCTCATGGCTGCCTGCCTAGCAGGTCTGCCTTGTTCTGCAAACATCTCCTTTAAGTTCGATATCATATCATATGCAGTCTTATAAGATTGATGTTGATGTTGCAGCACACTAGACATGGATGCCAGAATGTAACATCGGGCCATCTCATCGTCTTTGCCCCATTTGGTGTAAAGGTCCTTTTCTGCTTCTGATGCATCTGGGCCAGGCTCTTCAAGGGGGTTTTTGGTAAGGACATATTTATATCCTGAAGCTGTCAGGACAATATCCAGATTCCGTTTCCATTCTACATAGTTGGATCCCACCAACTTATTCTGGTTGAGGATGGTCGCAAGTGGATTGAAAGTATTCGAATTCATGCTTGTAATACTGTAGCACATAACCATACATTCAATTAATGAATTTAAATGACATTAGGGTTTAGTATTCTACCAAATTTATGTGGGAATCCTCATAACCACAAAATTCAGAATACATCGGAATCCCAATTCTGCGGGGTATGCCTCCTTGGGGAGTGCAAATACCTCCTAGACTGGTGCGGATCAAAGTTGGTCAAAATTTGGATTAAGACTAACTATCCATGATCCCCTTCATTCATTACAATCTAGGTATCTCATACCAAATAATGTATGACTCCCGATTAGCTTTGGTTTCTAAAATACATGAGGCAAATCCTTAGGGATACTACATCATTATTTTAGTTAAGTGTGACCCACCAACTAGCATTGCATGACAACCGTTGTGGGTAGCTCCTCCTTGGGGAGTGGGTTCCCACCCCGTCTCATCAACACTATCCATAGGAGATCCATATCCAGTATCCAGATAAATACAAGCCCTCCGTGGGGAATGGCCATTCTCAAAATAGCGCAAGGCTAATACTTTCCTTACAATGGACCTATGGTGGAAAACCATGGGGATTTTTATATATATAGAAATGCCCCGCTCCCACTTAATATTTCAGAGTTGAGGATTTCCTTATAGGTGTATGGGTTCATCAAATATAGGTATATATTCATCTCATGATAAGACCAATGATTGGTTCCAAGTCAAGTTATTTTAAGGAAAGTTCAGTTTCTATAATTAGTGTTACCAATAGATCCATCTCATGGGCCCACCAACTCTAATTAGAATTCTTTCCAAAAATTAATTTGATTTGACCAATTTTGGAATTTGCTATGTTTGGATCAGATATGGAAATACTCTAAAATAAGCATTCATCCATAAATAGAAAGTGCTATAACAAAAGACTAGTCCTCTCCTCCACATGACCCAGGCGGAAAAGACTTCTTGGACTTCTAGACTTTCCAAAACTTTGGGATTCCTCAAACTCTTTGGGCATCTCCAAAACACCTTTTGGTAATCTTCAAACTCTTTGATTAGGAGTCCAACTTCTCTTTCCTTCTTTGTTTCGGACATCTCCAGAATTTACAAATTATAAAAATACATAAATTCCTATGTCTCTATAATGAGACTTACATGGTAGTCTAAACGTGGAAATAAAAGGGCTATAGGGAAATTCACCATGCCTTGCCCTTTCACGGGAAACCAAGGAGACCATGATGCCCTTTACACTTAGCCACGAATAAACCAATAATTAAAAGGAAAGAAAAACATGTGGGTCATATGGAGAGGACATTATCACCTGCAAGTTAGTATCTCATACAACAATGCATCTCACAAAACCAGGTTGCCAAACCACAATAGAAAAACAAGATGCCAAATATTTTGCCACCACGATATAAGAAAAAAAAAAAAAAAAAACAACAACAACTCAGACCAAGAACAAGATGATTCTGCCTAGGTTCAGCTAGCCGAGCTGGTCCCTACGGTTAGCCAACAGACCTCTATAGCCATAGTGGTCACTTTGATTAACCGACCTGACAAACCCAGAAATTTGGGTTCTTTTCTGATTCGGCTCCTGCTGTACCCAATCACCTCTAATGATCTCAGTATGTTTTAATGGCATCTTATCATCCTCCTATTATGATTAAAACCTTTTGTGACTTTCCAAACATGTATCTACTACGAGAGCAAGCAAACCCAATAAACACTGATCCTATCATAGCCCTTGCTCTATCCTCTTCGCATCTCATGCGAAGATTAGAACAAGATTACTGATCTAACATGATTAGAGATGAGGTATGTCTCTGATACCAATTGTTGGAAGTAGGTGGGTCTCGTGGATAGATTTTCAAAACTTTTGACCCACTTGACACAGGGATCAATTATCCATAAGACCAAAACCCAATCCAGGATGCGTTACCCTCAATCTCGTGACCATGTATAATAAAAATTATACCAGCACTAAACATCCAAAATAACCTACGACATGCAAGAAGTAGATCATACCTTTGGAGACCCGCAGTGCTCTAATGGACTTCTTCAAGACCTCTTAGCCTTCCACGCTATGACCCGAATTGGATTACTTCTCTCGAGAAGAATGGTGGAATCTTCAGGAGAAAATTCCCAACTCGAAACTTCAAGGAACTAGAAGAGAGAAGGAGAGAAACTCGTGCAACTCTTGCACGAAAGGGTTTTGGGCGTCAGAGGAACTCTTTTGGACGTCCAAGGATATTTTATAGACTTCCAAATCTCTCCCTTGTCTAATTGAAATAGAAGTCTTACTTCCAAAGCAATTAGCAACTTTCTCCTTTCCAAACTCTTATTTCTAGAGTCCCAGTCGGATTAGTGTTTTCCAATATCTTGGGCTAGCGTGGGGACCACTAGGGATTCCTTAGAAAGCTGGCTCCAACTGGAACACCGCGACCCCACATCTCATGTGCAATCCGGGCCCACAGTTAATTGCAAATAACACCACTATATAAATGCAATTGCACTCCAGTCTTAGGAATAAATTACAATGAAGACCCTAAACTTCCCAATTACCACAAGTAGGCCCCTCTATCAATATCCGTGGATCAATTGGAATAAACTCGTCTCTTCCAATCTAAGTTCCACATCTTATTATCCTTGAGCCCCAATTAATCACAGTAATCATCAGTACCATCCAATTAACTCTTAATTGAGATGGGTGCGCACTTACTAATGACAAATCCATTAATTGGCACAAGGGGATAATAGAGATAGATTCCATCTTGATCATTCAACGTTCCCACAGTTCTACTACCATATACCCAAGACACCGAGGTGTTAACCTATAGTCGGCCTCACTCATTGGTGACTCAAAGCAAATGAATAGATAGAAACTTGAGTTCGTCAATGTCTCAGGATTGAGAGCCTATTGCAAGGGAATTATGAGAGCATACCTTATTATTGAGACGGAATACCATAAGGTGCATCTCATGGTCCTTCAATACATCCAATGTACCAGCACCATTGATCCAGAATCTTACATTCTGATGATTGAGACAAATCACACTATCTCATAGTGATCAAAGTGCTGCAACCTTATCAAATGAGATGCCCAATCTCATTACTGGTTGTGAAGCTATTTTAAGTATAAGATTTGTGACATATATCTCCCGCGTGTGGATCTCATCCATGCACATATATCACATCTAATATACTAATGGGACCCGGTTCAACTCATGAACCATTATGTCATACGTATTGGTCATGTGCATGAAGTAGTAGAATAACATTCATCTTATGAAAGTAAAGCATGATATTATTGATAAATAAAGAAATTAATCAATTTATTACATCAACTGATGGATTGAGTCCACAAAAACTAACAATTCCTTGTTTAGATGTTCTTTAACATTTCAATTCTCATTGCTGTATTTGGTGGAAGACAAACCACCGCATCAAAAATTGTTGTAGTTGGTGGACTAGATCAAGGATCAACCACCTGATCAAAAACCCTAGTTGGTGGAAGACAAACCACCGAATCAAAAACTGTTGCAAGAGGTGTATGTTATGTAAGTACCTCTTATTTAGTGGAACCAAGAGAGATTGCTCTTGAGAGTGGATGTAGGTCTAGGACCGAACCACTATAAATCACTATGTTTATTGTTTGTTGTGTGTGGATGGTGCCTTGCATTCTTGTCACTTGAGTTGATGATCTTTTATAAGCTACATCTTTGTTACTCTAGTTGTATTTCTACATACTGTAAACACTCACAACTCTGAATATCTCTCTCAAATCTTCTTGGGGACTCTCAATCTTAAATAATCTTTCAAATTGCCTACTAATAAAACCTAATTCTTGAAAAGAAATTTTTAATAGTCCTATTCACCCCCCCTCTAGGACTTGGTGAGATCTAGTTATTGCACTTTCAGAAACCTACCAAGGTTACTCTACAACTCGTAGATCGTTCGATCAAGAAACCAAATGGGGTAATAGAAGATGTATTAGTGCAAATTGAAAAATTCTATTTTCCTGCTGATTTTTATGTATTGGACACTGAACCAGTACACAATCACAATGCTTAGATTCCGGTAATTTTGGAAAGACCATTTTTAGCAACATCAAATGCATTAATCAATTGCCGAAATGGAATGTTAAAACTTTCTTTTGGAAACATGACCATTGAACTAAATATATTCAATTTATACAAACATCCTGAGGATATTGATGATGATCTCCTTAAAATGAACTCTGTGAATACTGTGCTGGAGGATGATTTAGAGGAGTGTGTTAACTCCCACATTGCACTGATGCTTGAGGCCAATGAGGATATAGGCTTTCTTGAGGAAATGGATAATGACACTATGGAAGAAGATCATGCTATCTGGACACCCAAGTTTGAGGAGCTTGTACCAAATGGTGCACCACCTCTTCCATCTCAGGTTGAACCACCCAAACCTGAGTTGAAACCCCTCCCTTCTAGCCTCAAATATGCTTACCTTGGGAATGAGGAGACCTACCCAGTAGTTATTTCTTCGCTTCTTACTGAGAATCAAGAGGCCCAATTATTGAAAGTACTCAAACAACACAAGAATGCGATTGCTTGGAATGTGGCTGACATCAAAGGAATCGATCCTTTAGTATGTACACATCGCATATACCTTGAAGAGGATGCAAAACCATGTAGGCAGATGCAACGCCGGCTTAGTCCTACCATGCAAGAAGTGGTTAGGGCTGAGGTGCTTAAACTGCTTGATGTGGGCATAATCTATCCCATCTCAGATAGCCAGTGGGTCAGCCCTACCCAGGTCGTTCCAAAAAAAAACCGGTATCACTGTAGTAAAAAATACGCAAAATGAACTTGTTCCTACCCGGGTCTCCACAGGATGGAGGGTATGCATAGACTACAGGAAACTTAATGCAGTCACACGTAAGGACCATTTCCCTCTACCCTTTATAGACCAAATTTTGGAAAGGGTAGCTGGCCACCAGTACTATTGTTTTCTTGATGGATATTCTGGATATAACTAAATAGAAATCTCCCTTGAAGACCAGGAGAAAACTACATTTACATGCCCCTTTGGTACTTTTGCTTATCGGCGAATGCCTTTTGGGTTATGTAATGCTCCCGCCACATTTCAGCGTTGTATGCTGAGTATTTTTAGTGACATGGTGGAATGCATTCTCGAGGTCTTCATGGATGATTTCTCCATGTTTGGTGACTCATTTGAGGATTGTTTGACCAACCTCGAGATTGTTCTCACCAGATGCGAAGAAAAGAACTTGGTACTCAATTGGGAAAAATGCCATTTCATGGTTCGCCAGGGAATTGTCCTTGGTCATATTGTGTCTGAAAAAGGTTTAGAAGTTGACAAGTCTAAGATTGATTTAATTGCCAACTTACCCACACCTAAAACCGTAAGAGATATAAGATCATTCTTAGGGCATGCAGGGTTCTACAGAAGGTTCATTAAAGATTTTAGTTCTATATCTTGCCCTCTCTGTGAACTGTTATCCAAGGATGCACAATTTGAATGGACTGAGGCATGCCAAGTAGCCTTTGAAAAATTAAAAGGTATGCTAACGTCTGCTCCAATTATGCAACCTCTAGATTGGAACCTTCCTTTTGAACTCATGTGTGATGCTAGTGATTTTGCGGTTGGGGCTGTTTTGGGACAACGTAAGGATAAAAAGCCTTATGTGATTTATTATGCAAGTAAGAGCCTAAATAGTACACAGATCAACTATTCAACCACTGAGAAGGAATTATTGGCAGTGGTCTTTGCACTTGACAAATTTCGCTCTTACTTGATTGGATCTAAGATTGTGGTGTTTACTGATCATTCCGCGCTAAAGTACCTTCTTTCTAAGAAAGATGCTAAGCCCAGACTGATTAGATGGATCCTTTTACTCCAGGAATTTGACTTAGAAATCAAAGATAAGAAAGGAGTAGAAAATGTTGTGGCAGATCACCTTTCTAGACTTGTCATTTCTGATACTATTAAGCCAACACCAATCAAGGACAATTTTCCAGATGAACACCTTTTTGCATTATCCAAACCCCCTTGGTTTGCAGATATAGCAAATTATCTTGCTATGGGCAGTATTCCTAGTCATTGGACTAAGCAAGATAAAGATTTGTTCTTTTCTGAGGTGAAACATTTTTTCTGGGATGATCCATACTTGTTCAAATACTTCCCGGATCAAATTATCAGGAGGTGTGTGCCAGATGATGAGATTCCTAGTGTCATATCATTCTGTCATTCATAGGCTTGTGGAGGCCATTTTTCTGCTAAAAAGACATCTTGCAAAATATTACAATGTGGTTTTTATTGGCCCACACTTTTTAAGGATGTTCATGAATTTTGCAAGACCTGTGAGTGCTGCCAAAAATTGGGTAATATTTCAAAAAGAAACATGATGCCTTTGAACCCAATTTTGGTAATTGAAATTTTTGATGTATGGGGTATAGACTTTATGGGACCTTTTCCTCCTAGTTTTGGTTTCATTTATGTCTTGGTTGTTGTTGATTATGTCTCAAAATGGATAGAAGCTATTCCTTGCCGGAGTAATGATGCTAAAACTGTTCAGAGATTTTTGAAGGATGTGTTTTCACGATTTGGAACCCCTCGTGCCATTATAAGTGATGGGGGATCGCATTTTTGTAATAGAACTTTTGAGGCCCTTATGAAGCAATATGGAATAACTCACAAAGTGGCCACCCCTTATCACCAACAAACTAGTGGGCAAGTAGAGGTATCAAATCGTGAAATCAAGCGGATTTTGGAGACTACCGTAAACCCTAATCGAAAAGATTGGTCTACTCGACTAACTGATGCATTATGGGCTTATCGGACAGCTTTCAAAACTCCTATTGGAATGTCTCCTTATCGGCTAATTTATGGGAAAGCTTGCCACTTGCCAGTGGAACTTGAGCATAGAGCTTATTGGGCTATTAAACAGTTCAACCTTGATACAGATAAAGCTGGATCTAATAGGAAACTACAACTGAATCAATTGGAAGAGTTACGCAGAGAAGCCTATGTTAATTCTAAAATATACAAAGAGAGGGCAAAGGTTTTTCATGATAATCAAATCATCAGGAAAAATTTCCACCCTGAGCAAAAAGTCCTCCTTTACAATTCTAGGCTTCGTTTGTTTCCTGGCAAGCACAACTCTCGATGGATTGGTCCGTACATTGTCAAAACAGTTTTTCCATATGGTGCTGTTGAGATTTTCGATCCAAAGGATGGCCAAATGTTCAAAGTCAATGGCCAAAGATTGAAGCCATTCTTGGAGATCACACCACCTGAAGAGGATGAAATTTCTCTTGATGATCCTATATACAAGGATTGATCGGCCTTGGATCTGACAGAGGCCTTTTGCTGTGTATACTATGTATATTATGGTTTTGCTTTTGTTATTTTTGTCTAAACTTGGATAGGGAGCAACTCAAACATAATTTCAGGTGCCTTTTCTCCTTACCCTCTTTTACTGTTTTGTTTCCTCATGTTTTTCTTACTGTTTATATTCCATTCATATACATCGAGGACGATGCACACAATCGGTTAGGGGGTGGGAACAAGCACGCTTGTCCACTTTTAGGCATATAGGTTTTTTTTTTTTTTTTACTTTTCGACATATAGGTTTTTTTTAATTTTTTTTAGCTTTTAATTTTTTTTAGACCTTTTTTTTTTTAGTTTTAGGAATTTTTGCCTACATTTTTTTTACATTTTCATTTACTTTTGCATTTATCTCTCATTTGCTTTTCATTTCATAAAAGAAAGTTTTCAAAAGAATTGAAGCGATTTGATGATATATAGAAATCTGGAATTTTTATACTTTTGGAAGGAAGTAAAAAGAAAGTTTGCATTTTCTGAAGGAGAAAACCTATCAAAAGATAACCAAAACTTGCTCTTCACATACATACACGTATACATTTTTTTCGACAGTTTTGGATATGAAGTTTTGATGCTATTTGTTTTTGGAATTTTTCTGGAGAATACAATGTGAACTTGAAATTTAATTTGTAGAATATTTTTGTTTCCTGGTTCATTGTTGGTAAATTGTATATATTAGAACCACGATGAATTAATTGGAGTGAAATGAGAATTGCCACTTAGTGTTTACTTTGGTTTAAAAAAAAAAAACAAGGGTGAAAAAGAAAAAGAGCATATAATGAGCAATTTGTGACTAGTTTGGGTTCGTAGCCTTTTTAACTCGAGCTAGTAAGCCCGGAGGGATATTTCTATATCTAGTGCCCTAAAGCCATCTGGTTTGGGAGTCATTGGCTTAACGCTCACTACATGGGTTAATTAGAAAGCTTAAGGGACCTAAACATTGCACAGTCACAGGAAAGAAAAGAAAAAAAAAAGAAAATAAAGATGAATTATGGCCCAACGAGTGTCCGTAGAAATTTTCAAGGGATATGTGCGGAAAAGCATAAGGACTAAGTTTGCTCCTTAGATCCCAACTTTTGCTATATCATATGAACTTGGAAAATTCTACGTTGGAAAAAGTAAGAGAGTGAAGAGTGTCCGTAAGAGTTTGCAAGGGAGTATGTGCGGGGAAGGACAAGGACCAGATTTGCTCTCTGGATCCTAACTTTTCTTATATCGTATGAACTTGGGAACTCTTGCGTCGAAAAAAGATAGTGAGAGAAAAAGAGGCCAACCGAAGTAAATAGTAAAGTGGCAACTATCTTAGTAACTTTGAGAGGAAATTTCTTTTTGCTAAATTTCAGGGGATCAAACTATTTGAAGGAAAAATTCTGTTTTTGCAGCATTACTATAGAATATCCGAAATAGGTTTTTGATGTATACAATTTCGCACAATGCACGCAAGTTGGTTTGAAATTGAGAGAGTTTTTGAGAATAGAATTGTGGACTGGACTTTGAAAAGTCTGAAAGTGTAATTATTCCAGATTTCGAAAATATCTGATATGAGTGAATTTTCTTTTGGGGAATTTCTTTTCTCTTTTATTCATTTGTTTATTTTTTTCATTAAACAAAAAAGAGAATTTTGTGGGTATATTCACTGCAAACCCTCACGAGGCACAACTCGTCCACTAGGGGGAACCTAGGGGTTTAAGGGCTTGCTGCATAAGCTAAATGCAGTCGAGAGTACCAGCGAAAGTGGCGTTGTATTCATGTTTACTTTTATTGCATTGCATTAGTTTAAGATAAGATTAGGTTAGGATGAATTCCTCATATTTTATCGCATTTTTTTGCTAGGGACTAGCAAAATGCTGGTTGGGGGCTGTGATGAGTCTTTAAAAATGCATATTTTCATACACATTTTGACCCATTTTAAGGACTTATTAACTTGAAAGAGCCTCATGTAGTGTGATATCATGGTTTAATTCATTTTAAATTCATCTTTATATTTTTTCTAGATAAATTGCTTAAAAATCACACTTTTTGCATAAATTCATGAAACCTGCTATTTTTGGAAAGTCTATTTTTGGAAAGTTTTGTGAAAATAATTTTTCTCATGAAATAAATTGAATTCTCTTCATCATCAGTTCATTCATACAAAATCATGAAAAATGATGTACATTTTTATTATCATTTCATGAGAAATGGCCCCACAGTCATGCATATGTGATGTTAGGGGTAAAATTGTCTTTTCACATGAATTCACATCTGTTTTGTAGGAAATTGATTATATGGGTCCCATTTGTAAAGAATTGAGGCAAGGAATTGATTTTTAAAAGAAAGGAGAGCAGAATTGAAGAGAAAAGGAAATTGGAAGAAAATTGTAAAAGGTCAGCTTCATGGTCCCACACACACATGCACATGTGTGGGGCACACTTGTGAAACATCCAAGATGGGGTCCATTTATTTGTTGCACATTTTTAAGAGATTTTGAAGAGAATTTGAAGAATATCTCATCAAAGATGGACAAGGAAAGCCATATAGGTGTTCTTTTTTGAGAAGGAGAAGATTTAATTGAAAAAAAATATAAAAAAATATCCAAGCAAGCTATTCCACGTCCAAAAGAGATTTTGGATCAGATTTTGATTGAAAAAGTAAAGGAAAAAATCAAAGGAGAATTATCTAGAAGATCTCTTCAAGTTAGGAGCCAACAAGGAGAACTTTCCAAAAAAGGAAAGTTGGCGATGTAAAGAGATAAAAGGAGAAGTTCTACACCTCATGTGGGCTAAGTTTGATTCTAAGAGAGGATTCTTATCCCTATTTCATCGCTCAAAAGATCTCAATGCAAGGTGGCAAAGACAAAGAAGGAAAGGAGCATCCAAGAGGGATTTCTGGACAAAACAAGCAAGGAAAGAAGAGAAAAATAAAAAGAAAAAAATCCCCAAGGATATTGCACGTCCAAAGCATTGGTTGGAGCCCTTTTTCTTTCAATTTTTTAAATTATTTTTAAGATTTTAAAGTTTGAGAAGGAGTAGGACTTGAAAAAGTATAAATAGGGTACCCTTCTCCCATATTCTTCATGGAAGAATTACCCACCTCCCACCTCTAGATTTCTACACTCCATCTCTCCCTCTCTTGTCTCTCCATCTCAAGTCATCAAGGAGGCTTAGCCCTAAAGCCACACCACCAACCTTGAAGATCAACTAAAAGGAGGAATTCTTTTCCATCCTAGTATGTATAATCTTTTGGTTTAATTTTTTTTTCATCTTATGTAAAGGATTGTCATACTAGTTCAATAATATTCATCTTCTTATTCTTCTTATTCTTATGGTTGTATGATTGCTTAATTTGTGTTTTTCTCTTGTTTGGATTGACGACCCAAATAGAAGAGCATACTTTAAGAAATTATTCGTCCTAGACTAATGGAGAATTTTGAGTAAATATACCGCTTTTAACTTCTATTGTTTACCTCCTTTAACTTCAGTTATACCGCCTTTGACTTCCTGCAAATTTTATTTTCTTTCATTACACTTTTAATTTTAAATTTCTACAATTTTATTTTCCTACACTTCTATTTTATTTTCTGCACTTTTGTTATTTTCCTGTTATGTTCATGTTGATGTTAAGTTTTGTTTTTGCATAGTTTGATGGTTGGATTAGGAATCATTGCATTTATATTGATATCATAAGATTTTGTGCAAATTTAAGTTGATAAAAATTAAGCCTTCAGATCTGAATCTAATGATTAAATTCGGACTCAATTTATAAACAGTATAACTTAACAGTTTCAGCAAACTTCAGAAATAGTTTTTAGCAAAAAGTTCGAAGTGGGTAGACCAGTCAAATCACAATATTTTTCTTTGAAACTTGGTAATATTAAATTTTAGGATGTGGTCTTTCATTTCCCAAAATTTCAGATCAAAATAATTTCGGAAGGTTTGTGAACCAGAGGCTTAAACTTTGCCAATCAGTCAACCCGAATCAGAGTTCCTGTACAGAATTTTGCAAAAGTTGTCATATTCATACATTTATAATTTTTTCGTTTTAGATCCTTTTTTAATTCCGTTTTTTTTGTTAGTTTCTTGCATCAGTAGAGCATGAATTCCAGCCATTAAATTTAGATTTAGGATGCATTAGAATAATTCAAATCATGCGTAAAATTTGCATCAGCATACTAGTTTTTCAGACTTAGAATTTTTCAGCATCTCATGGCATGCATTGCATTACTAATTTTACTAACTTTCTAATTTTAATTTTGTTTCTAGTTTTATTTTTTTTATTGTTTTAGTTAATTTTCAAAATTAAATATCTTTCTAAAATTATTTTAATTGAAGATTTTAAATTGGAAAGTTTACTAGTTTTGGAAATTCTAACTTAGAAAAGTTTTTAAATTTTGTTTATTTTGTTTTTAACATTGTTTAGTTTAGTTAGTTTCTAATTTTAGATTTAGTTTTATTGGAAGTTCTAACGTGTGTTTTGTTTTGCAGTAAATTTAATTTTACTTTTAGGAACTTTTAGAATTAGGGATTGTAATTATTTTGTTTTAGGAATGTATGTATTTGTTAGATTATAAATTAGGCTAGTTTTAGATTTTTATTTAAGACAGGTTACAAGTTGAAAATACCTTAAACACATTGCTCCCTGAGGATCGACCCGATCTCACCAGTTTTATTACTACATCGCAGCTCTGCACTTGGAGCTCATGTATCCATTGTTTGTATGAGACTATCATTCCTTGAATGTCCAAATGATTTCTCACGATTCCATAGTCATGCTTCCGATGATCACAGCAATAGCTACATGGGCACCTAATTACCGCTGCCCCGCCCGAATTTGCCTTTCCAAAATCAAGAAATGAGTTTACCCTAGCCGTGTACTCTGCACTAAATCAGTTTTGATAATGTAATATCCAACTCCTGTCTATATTTGACCTAATCACAAGCATTGGAGATATTAGGGATAGAACACAAGGGTATTTTAGGTACTTAAAAAATGATATATGAATTGGATTGATGGGAATCAGGAGTTTGATTTTAGACCATACAACTGATTGGTGAGAATAGTTTACAGAAAACCATATGGGATTTCGTGTTGCTGCTTTTTACTTAACGGTTGGACCTGTTGCTATGAACTTAAGCATGTGGACTGTGATTTCAGCCAAACAAGTACTTTGGCACATAGATGCAAAAATGAAAGAAACTCAAATGATCTTTGCTCATATTTTGTTGCACTTAGGGTGAAAACCAAACAACTCTAAATTGTTTTTGAACATCAAAGATTATGCTTTTCAGGCATGGCATGAAACCACAATTTGGTGATTCCTGAGTTCTTGTTGCAAACCATGTTGATTTCATTATACCATGTTGATTTCATTATAATTCAGGATCTCTGAAGATCCTATAACATAAAAAGGAATTTTGAAAATGGAATATATCAAACCTGATTGGGTCAAACACCACATCAATACAAATACAAAAACCATCACAGGTTGACAAATCTTTATTCTTAACCATGAAATGCAGCTGGAGACCAAATCTTTGTTTATTTTTATTTGTAGGTTCATATTATCAAGCATAATCATCAACAATAATTGTACACCTTAGTTAACATCCCAGATTACATCGTAGTTAACATCCCAGGGTACCAAACATTTGTAAGTTTATATTAACAAGCATAACCATTAACCAATCTAAACATATCTATGACATCAACAACCATCTACAATATCTGTATACATTAATTAACATCCCAGAGTACCAAACACCATGAGTGGGATGAACCTTAGATCTATTCCATGGTTCTCTTCCAAGTTAGCTGTGTTGTTCAAACCAAACCAAATTAAACTAATTGGTTGACACATTATCAATTAAGGACAATTTTTTGGTAAACCAATGAAGGATTACTGATTGATTGAAATGTAATCAATTGAAGATAATTGATCGACGTAGGAAGGGAAAGAACAGCCCAATAAGAATAAAGAGATTGGTGTGTAATCAATTCAAGAAAAGGGAACGAAAATCCTATTTAGATCCCTAATAGGCAAGATTTTCATCTCCTTTTCTATAAATACCTTGTATTCTCTCATTTGAGATTCAATGGATATTTTTCCTTTTTCTTTCACCATTGTGAATACAAAATGTTTTCCTTCGTGTGAAACACTTATTGGTTGCTCAATGGTGATAACTCCAAAGGCCGTGTGTCCATGAGGAATACATGAAGACACAATTCATAATTGGGTCTCATCACATGTATCATCCTATTGGGTCTCCCATGGAACTTCGATTAAAATGCTACACATGATGGGACAAGAATAGTTTTTTCTTGTGGACGATAAAATGAAATCTACATTTCATCCAAACTAGTAGTGAACTCCACTCAAGCAGAATCAAAGGCATTGTAAGCCTTTCATATTTTACAATACAAGTGAACATGGAAAGTAGAATTCGTCAGAGCCTGATGTTTTCTGGATGGAGTAGAATAAGTAAATACTTTGAGTAGGCCACACAAGGTGGAATGTTAAAACCGTGAAAGTTAAAATTTAATATTAAAATGTGTGCTCAAACTCAGAGATCAAGATCACAGAACCCATAATCAAACTTGGATTAGTTATGGAGGTGTCCGAAGTTGGTAAGCTCTGGAAGTACATATGAATCATATCAATTTGGCCAACAGGAAGCTAAAGATAATTGGTGATGTTGATCTGTACCGCAGAAGGATGCAGAAAACAAAGGCATAATAGATGAAGATTTAGGCTAAAAATAGAGTGTCATTGTTACCTAAACGCAAATGTGGCGATTAGCTTTTGGAAGGCATAGCTTTGCAGTCAGTTATGTTAATAAATAAAATATAAATTTCGCGCTTGATTACCCATTACATGTAATTAGGGCTGTCAATCCGGCCCTTTAGAGAGGGGGCCCGGCCAAGCCCAGCCCGCAAAAGCCCTCAAAACGAGAGCTTATTTTTTTCATTTAAAGCCCGAGGGTAGGGTAGGGCTTTATTTTTAAAAGCTCGCATCTAGAGGGTTGAGCTTAGGCTTGACTAATTAGGCCCGAGGGGGCCCGGCTCGGCCCGTTGTTTATTAAATTTTAATATAAAATATATAATATCCACAATGACTTTGAAGATGATTTGGTTTATGATGCACCTACCAAAACATTATCAAATGTGGATAAAGTTGATTTGGTAAAGAAATCTAATGAGTTTGAAGATGATTTTTTAGCTTTTAAGAAACAAATGACTCAGACAGTTGTAGAGAAAAAATCGGAATTAGATTGTTATTTAGAGGAGCCTAGGGATGAATCTGAAAATTTCAATATATTGGATTGGTGGAAAGTTAATTCAACAAAATATCCAGTTATCTCTAGAATGGCTTGTGACATTTTAGCAATTCCTATTTCTACAATTGCTTCTAAACCAACATTTAGTACGGGAGGAAGAGTATTTGATCAATATAGGAGTTGTTTAAAATCTGACACTGTAAAAGTCTTAATTTGCACACAAGATTGGATACGTACGCAGCAACACAATGATGTAATACATTCGATGGTCTTTTAGATATTCTAAAAGTAGATTAAATAATTAAATAAAGAATTATTGTTATTTGTTATATATTTATTATCCTTTATAGAATTATTATTATCCACCTTATGTTTTATATTGTAAAAATGATTTTATCCCACCACCAATGCCTTAAAAAAAAGTTTTTAACTCCGCCATGCTGCCTTTTGCATTGCATTCCCGATCCCTAGCCCGAGCAAAGGAGGAGGGTTTGTATAAAGTTAGTTGGTGATGGTGGCATAAGTTGTTGCATATAAAATATTTATTTCCATTAAAGAAAAAAAATTTTCCTTTCTTTTGGCCCTGGCTCGGCCCTGGCCTGGCCCTAGCCCTTGAGGGTTGGGTAAGGGCCTAAAAATTATAGGCCCGCTGTAAAAGTCAAGGGCTTTTGCTCAGTTAAGCCCGGCCCGCACATGTGAGGGTAGGATAAGGGCTTACCTAAGCCCGACCCGGGCCCGGCCCTTTGACAGCCCTGCATGTAATAAAGTCTTGAAACTCATCAAGATTGAAGACGAATGTTTTGAGTGGTTTTGTGAAACTTCATCATTTAGATAGCAAAATTGGGCCAAAAATGTTGTTATAAATATTGAACATCTTTTCCATTTTTAAGTATAACTTGCTAATTATGGAATAATTAAATGCAAGGAATGAGTTATTAGCTTGAACAGTATTAAGGTCTAATATTTTTTTTAGGTTTTATTAGAAAAGGTTTTTTGAGTTATTACAATGAAAGCTTTTTTGTCCTCCCTCATTTGCTTAAGTAATTTTGGATTGGGCTATGTCAATGGTAGACATTTTAGATTTGGGTGAAAATGTCTTATTTTTCTTCCACTGATTTTGGGTCTCTATTCTTGCATTATTTCTTTGTACTAGATATGAAATTTAACAATTCAAAAACTATACTGCAATAACCCACACATCAGTTTCTAGCTTCCAAAACACCCAACATTTTTACAAATTAAACCAACACAAAAAAAAAAAAAACCCAAAAACCCTTCCAACCTAGATTTCAGAGATTAAGGCAGGGAGGTATTACCTGGGGGCAGCAGAGGTGATCGGAGAGGAGAGCGAGAGCGGTGCACACAAAAGAGGTCCGCTCGCAGAGACAATTGATGGGGCAAAAGGGGAGAGAGATAGAGAGAGAGGGGACACCGGTGCTGGGATCGGTGGCTAATTTTTGTTGTTCCTTTCTCTTTCTTCCTTCTTCCTATTGGCTAGCAAAGGCAGAGGCAGTGGTAGAGTGAGAGAGAGATGACTGATGCAGATTAGAGTGATATGAGTAGAGTGAGTGAGAGATCAGAGAGAGGGAGAGAGAGAGAGAGATGATCAGATGAGCGAGAGATCCGAGAGAGTGAGAGAGAGAGAGAGAGATAAGCAAAGCGAGCAAGAGATTAGAGAGACCAAGAGAAAGAACGCAGAAAGAGTGAGAGATCGGAGAGAGAGCAAAGAGAGATCAACAGAGGTTTTCACAAATTGGGGTGCTAGAGTGAAATACGGGTTTCCTTCTGGTGCCAAGTTTTAGTAGACCTTCACTGACGGCTGATTTTTGTTGCCAAAAGTTAAAATTTTACCCGTAAATTTTTTTTATTTTTTCTAAAAATAAGTTAAAATTTTGTAACTTTACCGACGTATTTTCATTTTACATTAGTAAAAGTATATTTTTACCTATGTTTTAGTTAAAACATAGGTAAAAATATACTTTTACTGACGTTTTAATTCGTCGGTAAATATTTTTTAATTTTTCTAAAAATAAGTTAAAAATTATGTAACTTTACCAATGTGTTTCTATTTTATGTCTATAAAAGTATACTTTTACTGACGTTTTAACTAAAACATTAGTACAAATACACTTTTACCAACGTTTAAATTAACTTGTTGGTAATAATTTATTTCATCTTCATTTTTTCTAAAAAATTAGTTATAGGATATTTACCGATGCTTTACAGATTTAAGTTGGTAAAAATAAAACTTTAAAAATACCAATGAAATATTTTGCCACAAAAAGTTAAATAATTCATCAGAAATAATTTACTTTATTTTAATGTTTTCTAAAAAAAAGTTAAAATTTCCTAACAATTTCTAATGAATTTTACTTCTTACGTCGATAAAAATCTATTTTTTACAAACGTTTTATAAAAAAGTTGGTAATTATCTTACTTTCACCAATGCTTTATAATAAACGTTGGTAAAGAGTGACCTTTAATATTTAGGGCTGGCATTATATTTATTATGTCGGTAAAATAATACTATTACCAATGAAATTTTGAACCTGTTGCTAAAAAAGTCGGCAAATGTGCTTCTTCGTGTAGTAAGGGTAGCATGCATAGAATGTTTAGACCAGCCATGGACATTTCATGAGGATGCTTGATCTTTGAATTTTGAAGAAAATCAATCACTTTCAGATCTGGAAAAAATTACATTTAGGAATTTTTTCAAAAGTTGCAATTCGAGGAAAGTTACCTTCATTTTCCTTTTTTTATAGTTAGTTTTGGTTATTTATTTATTTATTTTACTTTTGTTGCTGATTAGGACTCTTTTAATTGGTTAATTTTCTATTGTTCATCACTTTTTAGGTCTTTTAATTTTCCAAAGAAATAAATTTATGGAACTATCCTTAAATAGGTGAATCAAAAGCCTTCCCAACTTGACTTTTTGGCCATGAAAATTGCCTAAATTCCATAGTTCCATAACATTCATTGGAAACTAACCTTTTTAGTTAGTTTCTAATTTTAGAAAGATTCCTAAACCTTGTTGGGTTTGTTTAAGAAACTAGTTATTTTTAGAAAGTTGCACTATTTGCACTATTTGATTGTCTAGGCAAGCCTGTCCTTGTAAGAAGCCCCTTTGGCAAAGGGACTCCACACATCGATTAGAACCAAGGGAATCACCAATCAAGAGGTTAATAGAAATCTACATATAATCTCAATCTCCTAGTGTTCTTAGGATTTCTCAAACGATGGCGGATGCACATACCGATGATGGAAATAATGACTAACTGGTTAATCACAGGGCAACGAAAATGACAATGGAAAAGGGAATGGGCCCACTAATAATGAGGTGAATCCAACCTATTAGGACTCTACATGACTACCTCCAACCTACGTGTTAGGTTACACCTTTGTGTGTGGTCATTCTCATCGATGCAGACCAATTTGACATTAAGCAAGGGGTAATCCAACTTCTACCAAAATTCAATGGACTTGATTCAAATAGTGCATACTTGAACATAAAATAATTTGATGCAGTATGTACAACACTTCACTTCAACAATGTAATGGAGGATATGATTGAATTTTACTTATTCCCATTCTCCCTCAAAGATAAGGCAAAAGGATGGCTCCATTCCCTATAGCCTAATTCAATTGCTTCAAGGACCAACATGGTTCGATAATTTTTGAAAATTTCTTTTCCACCTCATAAAACCAACACCTTAAGAAGGCACATGGTGAATTTAAAAAAGAAAAAATGAAAGAGAGTTTTACTATAGGTGTTGGGAATGTTTGAATGAGCTTCTCCTTGCATGTCCACATCATGGATTTTAACTATGACAAATAATTTGTCATTTTTATGATAGACTTCGTTGGAAACACACCAATTTTTAGAGATTGTGTACAATGTGAGGTTCTTGTTTAATAATCCAAATGAGGCACGGGAATACAATCAATTTTTGGCCGATGGTGCCCAAAATTGGGATACATCTAAAAGTATAGAACCTAGAAAGCAATCTAATTAGGCCAATGGAGCGAGGTTGTATGTGCTCAAAGAGGAAGAAGATCTTCATGCAAAAGGTGCCTATCACACTTGAAAAGTCGAGTCCTTGAATTTGTGAAGAACAAGGAACCTGCAATTGTTCATGGCATTCGTGCTTGTGATACACTGATAGCCACACATTTGTAGAGTGCGCCACACACCCTGCATTCCAAGAGGCAATGCAAGAGCAAGTAAATGCCACCAACCCATACCAACGGCCATTTAACAATTCTTTGGGTAACAAGTATGATCCCAACTGGTGAAATCACCCTAATTTCAGCTGGAGGAATAGGCAAGATTTTATTTAGCCAAATTTTTCCGAAAGGCAAAATAAATATGGGGTAAGTTTTGGTTACTTTACTCAAAATACTCTACAAATGATAGCCCTATCTTCAAACTCAGTGTTGGGATGATTTTGTGGCTAATTTCATGGTGTAACATGACAATATCAATTAAAAGTATGATAATGACTTTCAAGATTTTAAGAATACTACGCAAGACCTCTGTAAACTAATTCAAGCACAAAACAAGGGATTTTCTAACCTAATCATAGCCCAATCCAAAAGGGCAATATGAGGTCAACCATGGTGGTCTTTCAAATCCTTATGAATAGGTTCAAGCTGTGACCATTGTACGGAGTGGAAAAGAAATTTAAGAAATCAGATTTGGAAAAGATAAACAACCTATTTCCTCAAATTAAGAAGAGACTCTTCCCCAATTGAAGGAAAAGGTTGATGTGCCTGTTAAAGCAAACACACCAATTCCTCCCGGGTTCAAACTATTGGCCCCTTTTTCCAAATTGATTGGCTCCATCTAAGCCTCCAATTCAAAACATCCCAATTTGGACGCAATTAAACAAGTCTCATCTTATCATGCATGCTTCCTCAAGGAATTATACACCATCAAGCGTAAGATGAATGTCCATAAAAAGCCTTCTTAACTAAGCAAGTGAGTGAAATCTTGAAGCACGACACTCTCCCTAAGTATAAAGATCTGGGATGCTTTACAATCTCATGAATTATAGGAAATCACCAGATTGAACAAGCTTTGCTTGAGCTTGGGGTGACTGTGAACTTACTATCCTACTCGGTTTATGAGAAATTGGGGTTAGGAGAGCTAAAACCTACTTTGGTTACTCTTCAGCTTGCTGATAGATCAGTGAAAAAACCGAGATGGGTACTAGAGGATGTGCTTGTGCAAATTGAGAAATTCTTTTTTCCAATAAACTTTATTGTCGTAGACACTCACCCAATGGCTACTCTCAAGTTTAGATTCTAATAATTCTTGGGAGACTGTTCTTAGCCACATCAAATGCACTTCTAAATTGTTGGAATGGTAAGATGATGCTTTCTTTTGGAAGCATGACTCTTGAGCTTAATGTTTTTGATCTTTGCAAACAACCTTGGAATGAAAATTTTTACTTTGAAGAGGAAGATTTCATAGACACCTTGGTAGCAGAGACTTTTGAAGAATCAATCATATCTAACTCATACTAACTATTAAAATCAAGTACGAACTATTAGAATCAAGTAAGGTCATGGCTAACCTTGTGGAGACCCTATATGACAACATAGAGATGGCCATAGTTGCATGGAAACCTTCTTTTAAAGAGCTTGTATTGACTTGCACCCCGACTCTCCCCTCTTAGGTAAGGCCACACAAACTTGAGTTAAAACTTTTGCCCCTAGAGCTTAAGTATGCTTACCTTGGGGATGATAAGATGTTTCTAGTGGTTATTTCCACACACCTTGACAAAAACCAAGAGGTCCAACTTCTTAATATGCTCAAACAACACATGGGTGTGATTGCTTGGAATGAAGCCGATATAAAATGATTTAATCCCCTTGTGTGCACACATCATATCTATTTGGAAGAAAATCCAAAACCTTGCAGATAGATCCAACGCCGACTCTACCCCACCATATAGGAAGTGGTTAGGGCCGAAGTGTTAAAACTTCTCAATGTGGGTATCATCTATCTGATTTTAGATAGCCAATGGGTCAGCCCTACCCAAGTCATACCAAAGAAAGCTATCATTATTGTAGTCTGTAACTCAAACTATGTACTCATTCAAACCTAAGTACCCATGGGTTAGCGAGCTTGTATTAACTATAGAAAACTTCATGTAGTTACATGAAAGGATCACTTTCCTTTTGCCTTCTTGAACCAAATTTTGGAACCACTGCACATCTTTACACAAGTTGGGTGACTGGCACAATCTTCTCCTCTACTGTGCAGTCACTTTTAGAAGAGGCATGAATTTATCTTTAGTTGAAGATGACGTCGGCTACAAAATTATCAAAAATTCTGAGATTTGTACAATGCCTACCTATTGGCATGCAAAAAAGTTCAGAAGAAATCTACAAGCATCTTAGTAATTCAAACTCAGAGTTAAGACTCAAACATGAATCAAGTTCTGTAAAACAAATCCAAAAAAACTAAAGGACAAAACCCAAAAGGACTCGTTGAGGGTTGGAAAGAAAAAAAAGTCAAAAAGCTTCAAAAAGGGAAAAAGTAGTATACACTGGCCAATTGACCAAGTCAAGTGGCCAAATGCACACTAGCCGACCAATAAAGTCAGTGGCTGACAATGGAAAATGATTGGCCAATAGTTTTAAATTCTAAGAGATCATCAAGTAGCTGATACAAATTTGGTCAAATTATTTTTGGTTGATTTCAAGCTGATTGACATGACCCAAAGGCAAAGATCTGATTGCCACCTCACGTAGTTGATTGTGGGAGGGTAGTCGACCATACAAATACACTGTTGGATACCCCCTCTGTAAATCAAAACTTTGTTCAATTTTCTCCTTGATAGAAATGACCAGAGGAGACTTTTGGAGGCTATAAATAACCCCTTGGGTGTTCATTCGAATAGACAGACACAACCAAATAGAGACACATAAACCATATAGACACATAGAAGTACACTCAAAGCACTAAGCATCTAGATTCTCTCCAAGAGGACTTTAACACTTCAACAGCAATTTCAACACTAAAGACAAGGTACTTGATCTTTTGAAAATGACCAAAAGGATAATGCCTTGACCTGAACAGAACTCCAAAAAAGACAAATCCTTCGAGACTTTCTTCATTTCATTCACTCTGGACTAGAAGGTAGTATAGGTACAACTATGGCCAACCCATTGGCATAATGCAACAAATGATCCATGGGGCAACCATGACCATAAGACCTTCACCTTAACTCCCCTTAGAAGCCCATCTCTCTGAGGAAAACAAGTGATGGTTGGAAAGACTGCTTGATCAACTTAAACAAAAAAATGGCAAACATTCAATATACTCTTAATCAACCACCCTTTTAAATTCTTTTTTCCTTTTTGTTATGTAAAATTTTCACGTACTTTGTATATCCTTTTTACGTGTTGATCATCTAAGACTAAGCTCGGGGAGGGGAGGTGTGGTTGCTATAAAAAAATACATGTAAAAAGCCTGCATCTGGGAGGTTAAAATGTAAAGGAACCCATAAAAACAAACTCAGAATTGAAAAAGTCAGGGTGGTTGCTATAAAAAAATATATGTAAAAAGCGGACACCTGGGAGGTTAAAATATAAAGGAACACACAAAAATAAACTCATAATTGAAATTTTCAAAAAGGTCGACATTCCCATTTTTCTTCCGTGTCTTGTCTCGCTTGTCAGAAAGAGAGTTAGGATATGCTTTGTACACCTCGATCCCCTCTTTTTGGGCGAACGAAAAAGATTGGTCCTATCTGTGGGAAGAAAACAACAATCAAAATTTTGTTTTGATCAACACTTAGGAAAAATACGTGAAATTTCTGCAGGGAGAGTAGCCATCTTGTGCCTGGATCAGATACCCTCCCAGTAACTCAACAAATGGAATCTTCCCCCACATTTTGAATTTTGATGCCACTCAACAAATAGGTAGTTGTTTGATGAACAGCTGAAAAAGTTTTGTCCTTGCAGTGTGGTGAGCATTGGCTTGCTGTAGTTATTGGATTAAACGAGGTCCATATGGCTAGTTGAAATTGACTATGCTAAATCTTTATGCTTTAGTTAAACCATACCGGATCTAAACCATCCTCTCCCATTTTGGGGCCTGTTCCTTCTCATCAAATGGTGTGATGAAGACTAGAAAAAGGGAGAGACACTATGATATTCTAAGTCTATTTTTGTGGTGTGGTGAACATTTATTCATAGTAGTCCTTAAACAAACAGAGTCCACATGACTAGTTCAAACCGGTTGTGCTAAGCACTTATACTTTGGTTTTCTCTTCCCACTATGGGACGACTCCCTTCACACCAAAAGGTGTGGATGGATTGGAACAAAGGGAAAATGGGAAAGCTAAATAGACCTCTTTGGTTTGTCTCACCCGACCATTGGCCGCATTGATCATTATCTTTGATGAAGCCAAGGACCGCTCACTTAGGCTCTCCTTCACCTGCAGTTAGCCTGCGATCGTTAGGCCCATCTAGCCCATCACCAACATAACCAGGGCCCCAGCCTCTCAAGGGCCCATATCTGTAACCAGCATGGCACCTCCAGTCATACCTTGTGCTCCAAAGAACTTGAGATCACCACCAAAGCCTTGGATTTCCAAACATGGGCAGAATCCTTTCGGTGTCCACTTGTGGCCCAAGCAGCAACTTGCTAAAAACAAAACTTTAGCATGATTGGCAAGATGCTCCTGTAGTCTCCATATTTTTAAGGAGATAGGTAGGGTCAGGACAACCCAGTTAACCATAAAAAAGACATGGGGTCAAAAGAAAAACCATAAGGAGTCTACAAAGCTAGGAAACAGAACCTAGTCCCCAAAACCCCTAAAGATCTAGAGGACACCAAAACCTAAAGTATCCTTGGGAAGGCTCGACGATGACTCTTTCTACCCTCTACCTCAAAAAGGATGTCAAGCAAACCTCAGAGGATGGAGCCAACTACCCAACACAAAAGTTGGGCACAACGCAGGAGGAATTGGTGGAACAATATGATAGCTGCTGAAATCCTATCACTGCGCGAGGTTCCAGTCAAAAGAAACAAGGGAATAAACAGTAGCATGCACTCCTCAACAAAGGTGGTCTAGAAATGGATCATCAAAAAGTCCGATTTGGACATCACACCCACCAACATGGTTCGACCTACACTAGCATGGCGGGTCACCCAAAGCATGACTCAAAGTCTTGCCATTCAACCACCCTCCAACTCAAAAGAAACATCAAAGGGGCATTCTAGCTTGGATCATGATGATGATGCTAATATAAAAGAAAGCATCACCGCTCACACATTCTTTTCAGTTGAACCCCACCAATACTTGATGGTTGATGGGAGTGGGACAAATCCAGAAAACATAGAGGAAAATGATCAAGCCTCCAACAATGATGAAGGCCTAGTTGAAAGGCCTAGAAGAACCCCACCAATACTCAAAATAGATCAATTAGTTGCCGCTCAATTCAACTCCTAGTAGAATGAATGATGGCATCTGACGACTTCAGCCCCCTATGTAAGACAAGCAAAAGCATAGCTTGCAAAGGTAAAGATTTGGTCAATCAGATCATAGCTTAGATCAAGGCCTTGGTTGGAAAAGCACCAAAAGCAAGGGTCTCAGGGGATCGCTCGTCTAGTGGTAGTAAAAAAATTAACCTTGACAAGCCAATGACATACAAAGAGGTCATGACATGATGACTAAGTCAAAAGGAGAAACTTTTGAAGAAAAAGGGGATGTTGCCTAAGTATCCCTCAAAATTTGACCTCATCTCATTCTAAAAGAATTACAAATAGCCTACCTTTTAAGCTTATATAAAAAAAGGAGCAGCACATTAGCATTTGGTGCACTTCAAATCTTTACTCGAGAGTCTGCCAAACATAGATGCCCCGAAGATATACCTATTCATTGACAGAATCAAAGGTTTTGCCTTCAATTGATATTGGTAACTGCTTGACTGCTCTTTTACTTCCTAGGCTGTAATTAAAGAAAAATCCCTACCACAATTCTAGGAGAAAGATTAGGTTGTAACTCATAGCTTCCTCAGCAACATCAAACAGGAAAATAATGAATCTACCAAAGCCTTTATTAACATATGGAGGGAACTTTCCTATAGATGCATGGAATCCTTGTCGTAAAAAGCTGTGATGGAAATATTCATGGATAACCTCAAGCCAGAATCTATGCTATGATGGTGGGCCTAAAATCCAAGTCTATATCCAGGCTCATTGAGGTAGTCGTCTGAGCCGAAAATGCCCACAAACAATAAGACAAGAAAGAAGGAAAGAAAAGCGATAGTACCACTTTCAGGGCCCCAAAGAGTGGGAAAAGAAAGAAGAGGAGTTACCAGACCTCTAAAACACCATGCAAAACTCAAAACTGAAGCTTGTAAGGAGGACTATGAGAAAATGAAAAGTGCAAAGTACCTTGTGATGTCCTGGAGTCCCACATTGATTATAGAGAGGAAAATGACTTGGCTTATATATAGAACTTTTACCCATACCTTGCATGAGGCCTTACGCCTGGGGACTTGTCTTGCTAGTGAGATTGCTCGCTTGTTTACCTAATGACAAACAAAACCTCCATTATGCACTTTGATTATAGTTGGGTACCACTATGCACTCTGATGACAATTAGGTAGGATAATATCATGGTTGGGGCCTTCCCAAGATGAGTCCTTTTAGTGGGTTGAGGCCCACCAGAAACAAAATTATGAGGCCCATGGGCCAAAGGAAACAATATCATGCATGTGTCTGGGATGGGGCATTACAAATGGCATTAGAGCCAACTCTTGACTAGTTTGAGTGTGGGTCCCTGCTGTGGTCTAGTGCAAGTAGGTGGGTTCCCATGTGGGTGGGCCAAGAGGCCTAGTAGGCTACAGGGACTGGCAGGCTACTATACAGGGACAGGCAGCCTTAGACGGAGTTGATTGTGACATCCCAGAGTTCCACATCGACTATAAAGAGGAAAGAATTGGGCTTATATGTAGAGCTTAAACCCTTACCTTGCTTGAGGCTTTGTGCTTGGGGATTTGTCTTTTTAGTGTGATTGCTTGCTTGTTTACCTTGTGATAAACAAAACCTCTGTTGTGTGTTGATGGCAGTTAGGTACCCTTATGCAGTCTTATGATAGTTAGGTAGGATAATATCATGCTTAGGGCCTTCTTAAGATGAGACCTTTTGGTGGGCTCAGGCTTACCAGAAGTAAAACCATGAGATCCATGGACCAAAGTGGACAATATCATGCATGTGTATAGGTGGGGTATTGCATACCCCTTCGATGATGATATGGAAATTATCTTTCAATCCTTAGTCAAATATGGGAAGATTGAGCTTACTCTCACCAAAAGACCAAGCCAAGAAGGAAAATTTGATGATCCCAACTACTGTTCATACAACAAACAATTCTCACATCCTTTGAAAAACTATAAGATCAATAAGATGTGCAAGAATGAAATCATCACCTTCTATTAGAAGTACGATCCAACACCTGTCAACATGGTGTTTTCAAGCAATTTGAACCAATTGCGCTCTTCGCTCCCATAGCACTGAAAATGGTAGAATTTTAGGTCATAAATCAAGTGCAGCATAAGAATGGCCTAATCCCTATAAGGACCAACTCTGGAAAAGAGCTATAGGCTTACTTAGAATACTGGAAGATGATCAAAAGACCATCACCAACAGAAAAGAAGAAGGCCACAAGCATGAGAAGGGAAACCCAACCTTCTCCAACAAACAAAAAGAATGAGAAGAATATAAAAGAAGAGACCTCCCCTACTCAAGCCAGAAAACCATTCACATTGGCAGATTTCATGGTCCATATCGAAATAACAATGAAGAGAGTCCACAAATCTCTAGTTGCAACTGGCTATCATGTGTAGATTATCCCTCGGATTTTGAAAAAAGGATAGAAGAAGCATACCTTTGTGGAATGATTCGGATGAAGAATAATATCTCTCCGATGAAACCCTAAATGAAGATGACATCTTTTAACTCAAGATGCAAGGGGTAACTATCTCCCACTACAATCCCCATGCACCAACACAAGGTGATCGGCTAGCCGAACAAGGGACAGGGACACCAGTTTCATCACAAAGAAACAAGGACCCACGCCTTATCCAATGTCTGAGTCAACAAGTCAACCAAGTGTGCCTTAATAATGAACTTCAAAATCAGAAAGATACACACCAAGACTCCGAGTCTGAAGAAGAAACACTTATGTCAAGCTTAACGGTGTCTAGCTCTTATTTACCCTCAAACTTTGAAGACATAGGCAACGAAGAAACTAATTCAGGTCCACCAAAGGCTCAACAACCTTGACTATCCTTAAAACTCTAAGAATTGAAGAGAGCCCAGTCATAGAAGATGGGATACAATCAGGAAGGAACTATAAGGCTAATTACAGTCAGCCTTGTGCTTCTTATGTAAACCCCACAGAAAAGGGCCATCAATGTAAATGTTCCTAAAAATAATAATGAAAAACCTCTAGGCACATTTCAGTATGATGTTGTAAATCACTTAAAACACATACCAGCATGTCTACACATCCTTGACTTGTTACAAATGTCAAAGGAAACCTGTGACAACCTGATGCGGGAACTACTGGCACTAAATCAACAAGAGCAATCTTGTGTGGGATGGGTCCACTAGATTGAGAAAGAATATTAGGATAAATAAACCAAGAAGTCAAAGGCATGTTAAGAATGGCTTTCCATTCAGAATCTGACTAAGGCTATGATTTCCTTTTCAAAAGAAGACTTATTGCTGAGTGAAACTAAACACACATGACACCTTTACTTCATAGCACAAGTTAAAAAATGCTAATGCCAACAGTGCAAATTAATCCTAGGTTAGCACTTAACCTCATCACCATAACAACCTTATAAGAGTTAGGCATCCTGACTAACAAACTGTCCAACACAAACACATCAATAAAAGGCTATGATGGCAAGTGCAAAATCGAATTGGAAACATTTACATCAAGTTCCAATTGGGGAACCTAAAGTCCGAAGCCACGTTACATGTCATCAAGACTAGAGCCTGCTTGCTAGGAAGGTGATGGGTGCATGATTATGCTATCATCCTTCCACTCTGCATCAGTGCCTTAAGTATATCAATGATAGTGGTAAAGTTCACCGTGTCTTTATAGCCAATCAACCTTTCAAAAGGAAAGAGTGTACATCACAGACATGGGGTGTTTGAAGACCTAAAGTCTAAAAGAAATTGTAAGGTCCAAACCTGAGTTAATCATAATTTATCCTAATTAATCTTATTTTGCTCTAATTAATCTTGTTTTGTCTTTATTAGGCTAATTGAGCTCAAATCTCAAGAGGTTTGGGTCATGGATAGGTAGTTGGGTTGGGTTCGAACCTTACTAGGTAGTCCAGGACCTTTTGTATTTTAGCATTTTCATGGTTTTGTATCATTAATGCATCATATTAGTTGCATTGGGTGAGTTTCATCTTGTGGGATATCTTACATGTTTGGCCCAACTCCATTCGATTTCATCTGGCACATTTAAGCCCAATTGACTTAAACTGGAAATACATATATAGCAGGAGGGCCTATTTGTAAATCCAGAAAACCCAACCCATTTACATTGTTAGATTTTGTAGACTAAATCCATCAGTTGATGTAATAAATTGATTAATTTCTTTATTTATCAATAAAATCATGCTTTGCTTTCATGAGATGAGTGTTATTTTACTAATTCATGCACATGACCAATACATATGACATAATGGTTCATGAGTTGAACCGGGTCCCATTAGTATATTATATGTGATATATGTGTATGGATGAGATCCACACGCGGGAGATATATGTCACAAATCTTATACTTAAATAGCTTCACAACCAGTAATGAGACTGGGCATCTCATTTGATAAGGTTGTAGCACTTTGATCACTATGAAATAGTGTGATTTGTCTCGATCATCAGAATGTAAGATTCTGGATCACGGTGCTGGTACATTGGATGTATTGAAGGACCATGAGATGCACCTTATGGAATTCCGTCTCAATAACAAGGTATGCTCTCATAATTCCTTAGCAATAGGCTTTCAATCCTGAGACATTGATGAACTCAAGTTTCTATCTATTCATTTGCTTTGAGTCACCAATGAGTGAGGCCGACTGTAGGTTAACACCTCGGTGTCTTGGGTATGTGGTAGTAGAACTGTGGGAACGTTGAATGATCAAGATGGAATCTATCTCTATTATCCCCTTGTGCCAATTAATGGATTTGTCATTAGTAAGTGCGCACCCATCTCAATTAAGAGTTAATTGGATGGTACTGATGATTACTGCGATTAATTAGGGCTCAAGGATAATAAGATGTGGAACTTAGATTGGAAGAGACGGATTTATTCCAATTGATCTACGGATATTGATAGAGGGGCCTACTTGTGGTAATTGGGAAGTTTAGGGTCTTCATTGTAATTTATTCCTAAGACTGGAGTGCAATTGCATTTATATAGTGGTGTTATTTGCAATTAACTGAGGGCCCGGATTGCACATGAGATGTGGGGTCGCGGTGTTCCAGTTGGAGCAAGCTTTCTAAGGAATCCCTAGTGGTCCCCACGCTAGCCCAAGTTATTGGAAAATACTAATCCGATTCGAACTCTAGAAAGAAAGGATAAGAAAGGATAAACTTGCTAATTGCTTTGGAAGTAAGACTTCTATTTCAATTAGGCAAGGACGAGATTTGAAAGTATATAAAATATCCTTGGACGTCCAAAAGAGTCTCTCTCACGCCCAAAACCCTTTCGTGCAAGAGTTGCATGAGTTACTCTCTCCTCCTTTCTTCTTGTTCCTTGGAGTTTCGAGTTGGGATTTCTCCTGAAGATTCCACCATTCTTCTTGAGAAAAGAAATCCAATTCGGGTCATATCGTGGAAGGCTAAGAGGTGTTGAAGAAATCCATTAGAGCACTGCGGATCTCCAAAGGTTTGATCTACTTCTTGCATGTCGTAGATTATTATGGATGTTTAGTGCTGGTAAAATATTTACTGTACATGGTCACGAGATTGAGAATAACGCATCCTAGATTGGGTTTTGGTCTTATGGATAGTTGATCCCTGTGTCAAGTGGGTCAAAAGTTTTGAAAATCTATCCACGAGACCCACCTACTTCCAACAATTTACACACTCAAAAATTTGGCTGTAGCAGGAGTCTTCTTCTTCTCCTCTCTTCTTCCATCACCCTCTTCCTCATCTTGTCTCCATTCTTGGGTAGTAGAGGGCTTGCATGCAATGACATTGAGGTTCTTCTTCTTCTTCATCACTCTTTTGCGCTCATCTCTGGAAACCAAGGCACCATCTTCTTCCTTTTGCTTGTGGGAGACTTGAGGTAAGAAAAACCCACTACCATTGCATTTCTTGAGTTTAATGAGGGTTAAGAGATCCAATCTATTAGTATGCATGCATCGCATTCTCATTCTTCTCCATGCATGTGTTAGATTTTCATTATTGAAGCCTTCTCCACCATCTAATCAAGGGGCAAATCGATTTGGAGTGAAGCACCACGCATAAGGCAAGTATAAGGATACATTTTCTTTACATGCATGGCTGATTTCTTGATCCTTGATAGATTCTTGTGATTTTGCCCTTTTTACAGCTCCTTTAATCTTTAATGGGTATTGCATGAAATTGATTCATGATTTTAATGATTTTGGGATGAAGAAAATGATAGTGGTCATTTAGGGAAACTAAGAATGTGGAATGGAAGCCCTTATTTTGGTTTGAATATAGGTGGAATGGAAAAATGGATGAGAAAACCCATTTAGAACTGAACATACTCGTAATAGAGTGCTTCAGGGCTGACCAGTCAGTCTTGAAGCTCGATCGGTCAAATTGCCTACCTGGGTAGTTCGATCGGTCGGCCAATATGCCTCTTGAAGTTCAATCGGTCGAATTGCCTCCCTGGGTAGTCCGACTAGTCGGCCAATCTGCTCGACCTGTTGAATTTGGTTTCTGGATACGATCCGATCGGTCGAACCAATACCCGATCGGTCGGGTAAGCCTAACTTCTAGATTATAGGAATGTATTTCAAAGATGAATTTCATGCTTGACTATGGACTTTCTATAGTCTATGGAATAACCTAATGATGGGTTACACCTTTTAACCTTAGAAAGAGACAGAGGTATCCACCCACCCTCATTGTAGGTTGTAGGTTTATAAGACCATTTATGAACATAGAAATGGGATCTTTTACAACACTAAACCAACCCAACGGTAGCTAAACTTGGAGAAGGAAAAGTGTTAAGTTGTCACTCCTTCCCTCCTGATTCTTCAGTCAGTTTTCAATGTCATGTCATGGGTGTTGGCATACGATGAAGTGTCCTTTATATATATATATATATAAAGTAATGCACCGAATGGTAACACAATGACACCGAACGTCTTATGAATACACTGTAGTGAATGTTTTGTTAATGCCTATCATATGTACAGGTGAATTCTGTAGGTTTCCATTTATTTAATTATACTTGTTAATATGTGTTTACGAATCTTCCTCACACGCACCAGTGGGATCAACCTTGTGACAGTTCGTACGTCTGGTTCTAGCACGAATTGTCACGGGTTCGTGTGTTACGCCTCGGAATCCACAATAAATCCCTAATTCTCGGGTTCAGGGTGTGACAGAAATAGAGCAAAGCTCCTCTGATGGGAGAATCCGTGGATACTCTTCAGAAGAAACAAGAAAACAAAACTCAGGAAGTTAGATTCGCGAAACCGTGATCTTGCAAAAATAAATTTCCTCTCAAAGCTACTAAGATGGCTACCACTTTACTATTTACTTCGACTGACCTCTTTTTCTCTCGCTGTCTTTTTCCAACGCAAGGGTTCCCAAGTTCATATGATATAAAAAAAGTTAGAATCCAAAGAGCATATCTGGTCCTTGTCCTTCCTCGCATATACTCCCTTGTAAACTATTGCTGACACTTTTACTCACTTACTTTTTCCAATGTAGAAATTTCCAAGTTCAAATGATATAACAAATGTTGGGATCTAAGGAGCAAACTTCATCTTACTTATTTTCATACATATCCCTTGAAATTTTCTATAGACACTTATTGGGCCATAATTTATTTTGCTTTTTCTTTGTTTTGTGATTGTGCAATGTTTAGGTTCCTTCAGCTTTGTAATTAACACGTGTAGCGAGTGTTAGGCTAATGACTTCCAAACTAGATGATTTTAGGGCACTAGGTATGAAAATACCCCTATGGGCTTACAAGCTTGAGTTAAAAAGGCTACAAACCCAAACTAGTCACAAACTACTCATTATATGCTCCTTTTTTTTCTTTTAAATCGAAAGTAAACACTAGGTGGCAGTTCTCATTTCACTTGAATTAATTCATCTTGGTTCTAATATATATACAATTTACCAAAAATGAACTAGGAAACAAAAATATTCTAGAAACTAAATTTTAGGTTCACATTGTATTCTCTAGAAAAATTCCAAAAACAGCATTAAAGCTTCTTATCCAAAATGTTGAAAAATGTATACATGTGTGTATATGAAAAGCAAGTTTTAGTAATCTGTTGATAGGTTTCCTCCTTTAGAAAATGCAAACATTCTTTTTTACTTCCTTTCAAAAGTATGAAAATTCTAGATCTCTATATATCTTCAAATTGCTTCAATTCATTTGAAAACTTTCATTTCTAAAATGAAAAATAAATGAAAGATAAATGCCGAAAAAAATCCTAAAACCAAAACAAAATTTAAAAAATGGAAAAATGTAAAAATTTTCCTAAAATCGACAAACTGATAAAAAAATTTACCTAAAAATGCCTATGAAGTGCCTAAAATTAGACAAGTGTGCTTGTTCCCACCCCCTAACCAATTATGTGCATCATCCTCAATGTATATGAATGTATGCAAAGCAATAAAAATAACATGAGGAAACGAAAATGTAAAAGAGGGTAAAGAGAAAAAAGGCACCTGAAGATATGTCTGAGCTACTATATGTCCAAGGTTAGACAAAACAAAAATAACAAAAGAAAAATCCATAATATACATAATATACATAGCAAAAGGCCTCTGTCAGATCCAGGGCTAATCAATCCTTGTAGACAGGATCGTCATGAAGAGTTTCTTCCTCTTTAAGTGGTGCAATCTCCAAGAATGGCTTCAATCTTTGGCCATTGACTTTGAATATTTGGCCATTGTTTGGATCAAAAATCTTAACAGCACCATATGGAAAAACTGTTTTGACAATGTAAGGACCAGTCCGGTAAGAGTTGAACTTTCCAGGAAACAAACGAAGCTTAGAATTGTAAAGGAGGATTTTTTGTTCTGGGTGGAAATTTTTCCTGAGGATTTGATTATCATGAAAAACCTTTATCCTCTCTTTGTATATTTCAAAATTTACATAAGCTTCCCTGCGCAACTCTTCCAAGTCATTTATTTGTAATTTCCTATTAGATCTAACTTTATCCATACCAAGGTTGAACTATTTAATAACCCAATAAAGTTCCACTAGCAAGTGGCAAGCTTTCCCATAAATTAGCCGATAAGGAGACATTCCAATGAGAGTTTTGAAAGCTATCCAATAAGCCCATAATGCATCGGTTAGTCGAGTAGACCAATCCTTTCGATTAGGGTTGATGGTAGTCTCTAAAATCCACTTGGTTTATGATTTGATACCTCTACTTGCCCACTAGCTTGCAAGTGATAAGGGGCGGCCACTTTGTGAGTTATTCCATATTATTTGATAAGGGCCTCAAAAGTTCTATTACAGAAATGTGATCCCTCATCACTTATGATGGCACGAGGGGTTCCAAATAATGAAAACACATCCTTCAAAAATCTCTGTACGGTTTTAGCATCATTATTCCGACAAGGAATAGCTTCTATCCATTTTGAGCAATAATCAATAACAACCAAGATATAAATAAAACCAAAACTAGGAGGAAAAGGTCCCATAAAGTCTATACCCCATATATTAAAATTTTCAATCACCAAAATTGGCTTCAAAGCATCATGTTTCTTTTTGAAATATTGCCCAATTTTTGGCAACACTCACAGGTCTTACAAAATTCATGAACATCCTTAAAAAGTGTGGGCCAGTAAAAACCATATTGTAAAATTTTGCATGATGTCTTTTTAGCAGAAAAACGGCCTCCACAAGCTTGTGAATGACAGAATGATATGACACTAGGAATCTCATCATCTGGCACACACCTCTTGATAATTTGATCTGGGTAATATTTCAACAAGTATGGACCATCCTAGAAAAATGTTTAACCTCATAAAAGAACAAATCTTTATCCTGCTTAGTCCAATGGCTTGGAATATTGCCCATAGCAAGATAACTTGCTATATCTATAAACCAAGGGGGTTGGAACAATTCAAAAAGTTGTTCATCTGAAAAATTGTCCCTAATTGGTGTTGGCTCAATAGGATTGGAAATGGCAATTCTAGAAAGGTGATCTGCCATAACATTTTCTACTCCCTTTTTATCCTTGATTTCTAAGTCAAATTCCTGGAGTAGAAGGATCCATCTGATTAGTCTAGGCTTAGCATCTTTTTTAGAAAGAAGATACTTTAACATGGAATGATTAGTAAACACCACAATCTTGGATCTAATAAAATAAGAGCAAAATTTGTTAAGTGCAAAGACCACTACCATCAATTTCTTCTCAGTGGTTGAATGGTTGATATGTGTACTATTCAAACTCTTACTTGCATAATAAACCATCTAAGGCTTTTTATCCTTACGTTGCCCCAAAACAACCCCAACTGCATAATCACTGGCATCACACATGAGTTCAAAGGGAAGGTTCCAATTTGGAAGTTGCATAATCGGAGTAGACGTTAGTATACCTTTTAATTTTTCAAAAGCAACTTGGGATGTCTTGGTCCATTCGAATTGTACATCCTTGGATAATAGTTTATAGAGAGGGCGAGATATAGAACTAAAATCTTTAATGAACCCTTTTGTAGAGCCTTGCATGCCCTAAGAATGATCTTATACCTCTTAACAGTTTCGAGTCTGGGTAAGTTGGTGATCAAATTAATTTTAGACTTGTCAACTTCTAGACCTTTTTCAGACACAATATGACTAAGAATAATTCCCTGGTGAACCATGAAATGACATTTTTCCCAATTGAGTACCAAGTTCTTTTCTTCTCATCTAGTGAGAACTGTCTCAAAATTGCTCAAACAGTCCTCAAATATAGAGAAATCACCCATGAAGACCTCGAGAATCCGTTCACCATGTCATTAAAATTACTCAGCATACAAGGTTGAAATGTGGCGGGAGCATTACATAACCCAAAAGGCATTCGCCGATAAGCGAAAGTACCAAAAAGGGCAGGTGAATGTAGTTTTCTCCTAGTCTTTAGGGGAGATTTCTATTTGGTTATATCCAGAATATCCATCAAGAAAACAATAGTATTGGTGGCCAGCTCCCCTTTCCAAAATTTGGTTCATGAAGGGTAGAGGGAAATGGTCCTTACATATGACCAGATTAAGTTTCCTATAGTCATACCCTCCATCCTGTGGGGACTTGGATAGGAATAAGTTCATTTTAAGCATTCTTGACTACAGTGACACCGCCTTTTTTCAGAACAACTTGATAGGGCTGACCCATTGTGTCACGACCCAAATTCCAGGCCCTATTGGAATCTGAATTATAACACATCGTTATACAATTCATACACATCAATCAAATAAGCACATAAGGCATAAGCATCATTTATTTAAAATAAATCCTTTCATATAAATCAACCAATAGAGTTTTCAATGTCTAAAATTCCAAAATAAAATCCATGAAATAAAAATTAAATGCTAAGACTAAAATCTTCCTAAACTACTGACTATGGAAGTATTGCTCTCCTCTGCCACGCATGCCAAACACTATGGGCTGATCTTCTCCATTTTCTAATCCAACCGCAACTCTATTACCTGAAGGGGGTAACCAACATCAGTACAACTGGTGAAAGAATGTCCTACTCTAATATACATTCACAATTAACATAGTGACATCATCAGAACAAATAAATATAGATAATGAATAATTAAGTCAAATAATTAAATCAGTGAATAGAACTCATTTTACGATACATTTTAGAACCACATCCTTGCACCAAATCCACACCATGTACCATTTAAGTACATCAAAATTCTTCAAGATGCCACTCCTGCATCTCCTCAACCAGCGTCCCATAGGACCCTACGCCTCAGGACCTCAAAGTCCTAACCTCCACAACCACTGACAACATAATCAATCTACCAATCGAATCCAATGATTCCGAAATCACACAATCACAATAAATACTTCTATGCTAGTGGTTCAGATCATGTTTCGTTCCAAACAGAATCATGTACAATAAAAATTATAAACCCAACATATTTCTACCTTAAAACCAGTACATCTCTGGCCCCATGCACTGAATAATACCCTCAGTCTTTTGAACACTAAAATTTTAAGATAGAAAAGGACTTATATGTAATTATAATGGCATTAGAGCCCTATCCATAAATTCTCGATGATATGGATGGATATCGACAGAATGGAAGTATATAGAGCCCAGACCGTTGGAAGAGCCCTTCGCCTAGCCCTGTTTAGGACACCAGATCGTGGGACCCAATGGTTTGAATCAACTGGGACCACCACCCTAGGGTTTGCCCAAGGGTCCACTACAAGATCTGTGGATCAAATCTTGCAGTAGGTGGGTCATGTGGACCCATAACTCATGTCGGTAGAGGAAGGTATTTGACGACAGAAGAACTTGTGAGTCACCTTTCCTGTTTGAATCTCATCACTATCATCCTTTTTTATTTCATAAATTAACACTCAAGAGTATATGATCACAAGGAAATCACCCTTTTCCTGTTCCAGATCAAAATATTATTTGTTTAGTCATCATCTTGCTCAAATAGGGTCATCAGACACAATCCAACGTGTCTGGCTTCCCGGAAACCCCAAATCTTGTAACTCAACTGATTTGTTCCCCCACCGGACAGTTCTATTGAGGTCGACCCAGGATGTTCTTTCAGATCATCGGATCTGATTGACTACCACATGATCCATCTGGGGCCCACAGTCCAAATATACACATCTCATACGAATGACATAGTTCCTGACTCATTCTTGGCATCAGGATTTCTAAATCATATACAAATCACACCCCAATCTTCAAGAATAGACATAGGAGAAATCACTCACCTCTTATAGACTCTAGTAGTATTTGGTCGAGAGTGGGACATCGACTGCTTGGGTGCTTGCCTCTATCTTCTTCCTCTTGGTATCTCCCTTCTCTTTAAGTCTCTCTCTTTTCCTCTATTTCTATTGAACAAATAAACATGGGACTATTAGCAACTCCATGCATATATATACATATCCAATCCCTGCTTCCTAATAAGGGCTGTACAGATAATTCCTTATCCTATTAAAAAATTTGCTTCCTTAAAGAATGGAGGTGATATATATCAAATCTTTACTTTCCTAATGATGGCTATGTATAGGTTTCCTTATCCTATTCAAAGATTTGCTTTCTTATCCAATGATTTGTTTCCTTGAGGGTGAAAGTGTCGTGCCTAGTAGTCCTCCTCTCTTTTTTAGTTATCATATTATAAGTTAGGTATGGGTCCCATCACTCTTATATACAAAGTTAAGATCATTTAATTTATTATATTTAAACTAGGATTAGAGCTTCCTCCCTTGGGTATTACACATTGGCTATCTGAGATTGGATAGTTTATGCCCACATTAAGCAATTTAAGCACCTCAGCCCTAACCACTTCCTGCATGGTAGGATTAAGCCAGTGTTACATCTGCCTACATGGTTTTGCATCTTATTTAAGATAGATATGATGCATACACACTAAAGGATCAATTCTTTGATGTCAGCCACATTCCAAGCAATAGCATTCTTGTGTAGCTTGAGCAATTTCAATAACTGGGCCTCTTGGTTCTTAATAAGAAGCGAAGAAATAACTGCTGGCTAGGTATTCTCATCCCCAAGGTAAGCACATCTAAGGTTGGAAGGGAGGGGTTTCAGCTCAGGTTTGGGTGGTTCAACCTGAGATGGAAAAGGTGGTGCACTAGTTGGTACAAGCTCCTCAAACTTGGGTGTCCAGATAGCATGAGCTTCTTTCATAGTGTCATCATCCAATTCCTCAAAAAAGTCCATATCCGTTTTGGCCTCAAGCATCAGCATAATGTGAGAGTTAACACACTCTTCTAAATCATCCTCCAGCATAGTATTCACAAAGTTCATTTCAAAGAGATCATTATTAATATCTTCAGGATGTGTGTATAAATTGAATATGTTTGGTTCAATGGTCATATTTCTAAAAGAAAGTTTTAACATTCCATTTCGGCAATTGATTAATGGATTTAATGTTGCTAAAAATGGTCTTCCCAAAATTATCGGAATCTAAGCATTGTGATTATGTACTGGTTGAGGGTCTAGTACATAAAAATCAGCAGGGAAATATAATTTTTCAATTTGCACTAGTATGTCTTTTATTACCCCCCTTGGTTTATTTACCAAATGATTTGCAAGTTATAGAGTGACCTTGGTAGGTTTCAACTCGCCTAGATGCCCCACGATCTTTATATTTCTGGGGTGTACTACTTTTTAGGAGTGCACTACTTGCTTAGTGAAGAAGGCTTTCTTTTGTTCATTTGTCCTACGCTTGATAGTGCAAAGATCCTTAGGGAATTGGCGTAGGCTAGAATCTGATTAATTGCATCCAATAAAGGAATATTGGTTTTAACTTCCTTGAAAATGTCTAAGATCTCCTAATTCGGGATTGGCTTCTTGGCATGGGTCAATCTTTGTGGAAAAGGGGCAACAGGTGTGACAGTTGTGGGGTCAGGACCTTTTTCATTCTTAACAACAGTTTCTACATTAGCATTATCCTTTTTAATCTTTTTATTCAAATTCGACGAGACATGTTGTTTATCTTTTTTCGGATTCTCTTGAAGCCCTTTGCCACTATGTAGAGTGACAACCTGAATATGCTCCTAATAGTTTGGGTTAGTTATATTGTTCACTTCAAAATGGCCTTTTGGGTTTGAGAGAGGTTGAGCAGGAAATGTTCCTTTCCCTTGAACTTGACGGCTACATTTGATTTGTTCGATAGAAGTTACTAACCTTTGGATAATTGCTGGTTATTCTGAATCATCTGTTGATTATTTTCCATGTTTTGCATAAATTGTTGTTAAGATTGTACTAGCATACTGAGGGACTCCTCCAATGACCTATTTTGAGCTTGTGGTGCATAAGATGTATTATGTTGTGGAGACATGTACGCACTAGAATTTGATGGTCTTTGGGGATTGTACTCAGGTGTAGCAGTTGGTCCATTCCTCTAACTAAAATTTGAGTGGTTTCACTACAAACGATTATACATATTCCCCATGGTATTTGTATTGAACGGCTTTGGTATGAGTTTAAAATGTTAGCCTATTCTTGAATTGCTTCTTGTAATGTAGGTCTAGTTGGACAGTCTGCCGACAAATGATCTTTAGAAGCACAAATACCACAAACCATGACTATGTCTTCGTTCTTTCCAAGTTTTAAGGTTTCTTTTTCTCTTGTAAGTGTAGAAAGCTTGGCTTGGATTTCAGTTTGATTATTGAATTGATATATTCCTCCTCCCTTAGACTGGTTCAATGGCTTGGATTAATTTGCCCTATTAGATGCACCCATTTTTGCGCATTTTTGGTTATTAGTTCCAAAAGCTCCCACGCTTCATCAATTTGCTTTTGATCAAATTGACCATTGCACATCATCTTAATATATTAACGGGTGTTAGGAGTTAAACCCTTGATAAAAATCTCGATGAGACGATATGTTTCATATCCATGATGAGAATATGCAAGGATCAATTCGTTAAATCTTACACAACACTTATAATAGGGTTCCTTGAGATTTTGTCTGAACATCATGATTTCCTATTTTAAAGTGTTGGTTTTATGCTATGGGAATAAATTCTTCAAAAATTCAATCTTTAGGCCTTTCCAGGTGTTGATAGAACTAAGTCTAAGAGAATGGAGCCAAGTCTTAGCTTTATCTTTCAAAGAAAATGGAAATAATCGAAGTTTGATTACATCCGGTGCTACATTTTGCAACTAAAGTGTTGAGAATACTTCATCAAATTCTTTTAGGTGCAAGTATGCACTTTTAGAGTTAAGCCCATGAAACTTAGGTAGAAGTTGGATCATTCCTGGTTTGATCTCAAATTGACCCATAATTTGGGGCATCACTATACATGATGGTGCAGTTTGTCGAGCAGGCCTCAAATAATCATGTAAAGTCCTTGGTGGCTGACTAACCTCCACACCATTACAGTCCCCATTGTTATTTCCATTTATGAGTTAGGCATCATTGTTACCGGACTCACTCGACATTGGAGACAATCTCGAAGGACTAGAGGATCTAGGAGATTCTTTCCTTTCTAATATTTGCGTTGATCCTCTTTGCTAAATTGGCTGAGAAAACTAGTCCTTTATTTTTGGAAATTTAAGGTATTGTATTTTTTTTTGATTTTTTTATAAAGAAATGAGAAAATAGACCTAGAATCTAAGTAACTCGCTAAGGGTGAAAAGTTTCCTTGAGTTCTCCAATCTCGTCCTATAAAACCAACTTGGCCAGGTTAGCCACCAGGCAGTGGTAGAGTCACAGATGGACCTGTTTGAAGGACCAGTTTCTAGAGCAAATAAACTGTCAATGCTACAAGGCTAAGGCCTTCTTGGACACCGAGAAGATTAAGGATAGCAATTAGATCTCTTTTGGTATACTTTCTTCCCAAAAGAAGTTAAGACAAGTTGAAAAACAGTGACTTTTTTCGATTTTAGAAAGTTTCTAAAAATAGTAGCGATGTGAGTGAGCTTTCTAACAATCAATGCACTTCCCTATTCCAATTGAGGGTGGTTCATTATTTCATGCTTGTCCTCCCATTTTTAGAAAGATGTCAAAATTAAACCACACCCACAAACCAAGTTAAATATGAAAAGAAAGAAAAGTTTCCTTAAATGGTGCTCCTGGCAACTGTGCCAAAAACTTGTTCGTCAACTTCAAGTGTTGAGTTGTGATGTAGTAATATCTTGGTAAGTACGGGGTCGAATCCACAGGAAGCTATGCTTAAAATATTTTCAACTTGTCACCTACCTATTAAAAATTATAAAACTATCCTAATTAAAATCTAATAAATACATACATTCTTAAACAAATAATTACAATCACAATTCAAATAAAGAAAGTAAATCCTAAATCTAAAAGGTTCCTAAAAATAAAATTAAATTTACTACAAAACAAAACACACATTAGAACTTCCAATAAAACTAAACTAAAATTAGAAACTTACTAACAATAAAAACTAATCAATGTTAGAAACAAAATAAACAACAGTGAAAGAAACAAAACTTTCATAAATTAGAAACTAAATTAAGCTTAAGAATCTACACTTTCTAAAAAACAAAAGATTTCAAAATCCTATGAAAGAAAGAAATTTAAATTTAGAAAGAATTTTAAATGAAAAGAACAAATCAAATTAGTAATCACCTAATGCAGTTTCTAAATCAACAATACACAATACAATTGTATAAACAACTAAACAACACAACTACACACGACAACTTTATTTTTTTTTAAATTAAGAAAGAATCTATTCAAACATGATAGAAAAAATGTAAATTTGAAAACTCAGTTTCCTAAAATAAACAAGATGCAAGAATGATGAAGAAAAACAATGTACTCAATCCATGATCATGTAGTCTATTTCTAACATGGTGAAGTGGCACATGTGATGTATGAACTAGAGGAGCTGCCAGGAAAGTTTTAGAATTAAGTTTCTTACTGTTATTTTAGTTCAGTTTCAGATTTGAAACTTGTTAGTTAAACACCAAAAAACAGTTTCGAAAATGGTTCCAACAATCCTCAAAAGAGTCCACATATATCCATGTACAATTTGTCAAAATTAAACTCAGTTCCAATCAGATATTTTTTACTATTGAAATATAGGTTTGGGCTGTTACCGAACACATAGGATTCAATTTAAAAAGACTTATTTCAGATTTGGAATTTATTCAACTTAATGCAAAAATCAGTTTCTAAAACAATTGCAGTTTGTAAAACAATTGCACACGTGGTTCGGCCATGGTGTTGTTTTAAATTTAATTCAAGTGCCCTTTTCTAAGTTGTAAATCTGATTTTTAGTTTACTAATTTGCTGGTGACTAACAATGTGCAAAAATCTGGACTGAAAAAGTGACAATTCTGAATTGAAATTTCAGCTCAACAATTTTTTTAGTTTCATCATAAATTTTGGACTGTTTTCACTTGTCTTTCAAATATGAATTCAAGTTTTAAAAATTGTTGGAAACTCCAGATATTCAACTATTATAAACATGTGCACAAGTGGTTATTAAAATTCGTCCAACAATGTCCTATTAACACTATTTTCTGCATACTTCTAGACTGATTTCAATTATGATTCAAATCTGGATTCAGAAGTTAAAAAAAAAAAAACTGCTGTGAATATCAAGTATTCATATGTGCAAATCTGATTTGTAAAAGATGTCCACTATGAGCTTGTTTTAGACTAGTTTCTACACAAAGTTAATATTGATTTTTAGTTCTGAATTCTATTCAACTTGATGTTCGAATTCTGATTTCCTTTGGTGATAAACAGAACAAAAAATTTTCACACAATGAAGCGCACAAATCAGCCATGTCGAATTTAGGTTTGTCTTGATTTAATTATGAAATTAACACAACTAGAAATTTGAAAAACTTTGCATGACCATCACCCTAAAACATGCTTTTGAAAATTAAAATATGCATGATTCTAATAGAAAGTATAGCAATAAATACTACCAAACAAAACTATGCATGAACATGGTGTGCAGAAAATTGAAATAAAGTGCAGGAATTCAAATAAAGGTGTAGAAATTTAAAAGTACAAAAATTTATGATTACTAGTGCAATAAAAGAAAATAAAAATTGCAGAAAGTCAAAGGCGGTAATAGTAGGAACTCAGAGGCAGTAAACAATTGAAGTCAAAGGCGATATATTCACTCAAAACTCTCTTTTTATCTAGGCTTACACTTTCATAAAATATGCTCTTTTATTTGGGTTTTCAATCCAAACAAGAAAAACACAAATTAAGCAATCATGCAACCATAAGAATATGAAGAATATCAAGATGAATATTATTAAACTAGTTTGAGAATCCTTTACATAATATGAAGAAAATTAAAACAAAAATTACACATACTAGGATGGAAAAGAATTCCTCCTTCTAGTTGACCTTCAAGGTTGGTGGTGTAGCTTTAAGGCTAAGCCTCCTTGATGACTTGAGATGTAGAGAACAAGAAAGGGAGAAGTGAAGTGTAGAAATTCTAGAGATGGGAGGTGGGCAATTCTTCCATGAAGAATATGAGAGAGAGGTGCCCCATTTGTACCATTTCAAGTCCTACTCCTTCTCAAACTTTCAAAAAACTTAAAAATAATAAAAAAAAATAGAAAGAAAATGGGCTCCATACAAATCATTGGGCGTGACTTCCTCTTGGAGATTTTTTTCTATTTTTTTTCTTGCTTACTTTGTTTGGAAGTCCCTCTTGGTTGCTTTTTTCTTTTCTTGTATGTGCCACCTTGAAATCTTTTGAGAGATTATTTAAGGATAAGAATCCTCTCTTAGAATCAAACTTGGCCCACATGAGGTGTAGAACTTCCCCTTTTATCTCTTTGCATTGTCAACTTTTCTTTTTTGGAAAGTTCTCTTTGTTGGCTCCAAACTTAAAAAGATCTTCTAGATAATTCTCCCTTGATTTTTTCGTTTATTTTTTCAACCAAAATCTGGTCTAAATCAATGCAATTGGACATGGAATAGCTTGCTTGTCATTTTTTTCAAAATTTTTTTTCTTTTAAATCTTCTCCTTCTCCAAAAAGAACTCCTATATGGCTTTGTTTGTCCATCTTTGATGAGATTTTCTTTAAATTCTCTTGAAAATATCTTGAAAATATGCAACAAGTAAATGGACCCCATCCTGGATGTTTTACAACTGTACCCCACATATATGTGCATGTGTGTGGGACCACGTAGCCATTTTTTGCATTTTTCTTCCAATTTCTTTTCTCTCTTCAATTCTTCTCTCTTTTCTTTTAACAATCAATTCCATGTCTCAATTCTTTACAAATGGGACCCATATCATTAATTTCCTATAAAACAAATGTGAATTCATGTCAAAAGACAATTTTACTCCTAAGATCACAAATGCATGAATGTGGGCCCATCTCATGAAATGACAATAAAAATGCACACCATTTTTCATAATTTTATATGATTGAACTAATGATGATCTGAGGATATACATTTTCACAAAACTTTCCAAAAATAACATGAATGTATACAAAAAGTGTGATTTTGAATCAAATTATGCATGAATGCACTATAATGATGAATAAATGCACAAAACTATGATAACACTCTAAATGAGGCTTTTTTTTGACTCAACAAGTCCTTAAAATGGTCAAAAGTGTATATAAAATATGCATTTTTTAGAACTCATCAATCTCAAAGGGCAAAGTCCAATCAGGAGGCTACATAATTGGTGTAGATGTTAAATTGCTTTTTAATTTATCATATGATTCTTGGCATGCCTTAGTCCATTCAAGATTTGCCTCTTTGGAGAGTAAGTTATAGAGAGGTTGAGATATAGAACTAAAATCTTCAATAAACTTTCTGTAGAACCCTGCATGCCCTAAGAATGATCTTATAAACCTTACAGCTTTGGACATGGGTAAGTTAGTGATCAAATCAATTTTCAACTTATCAACTTCCATACCTTTTTTAGACACAATATGGCCACGGACAATTCCCTAGCGAACCATGAATGACACTTCTCCCAATTAAGTACCAAGTTCTTTTCTTCACATCTAGCAAGAACAATCTCGAAGCTGCTTAAACAGTCCTCAAATGAATCACCAAACATAAAGAAATTGTCCATGAAGACCTCGAGAGTACGTTCCACCATGTCACTGAATATACTAACATATAACGCTGAAAAGTGGTGGGAGCATTACATAACCCAAAAGGCATTGTCGATAAGCAAAAGTACAAAAGGGGCATGTGAATGTGGTTTTCTCTTGGTCTTCAGGGGAGATTTCAATTTGGTTACACCCATAATATCCATCAAGAAAACAATAATATTGGTGGCCAGCTACCATTTCCAAAATTAGTCCATGAAAGGTAGAAATGGCCCTTACGTGTGACCGCATTGAGTTTCCTGTAGTCTATGCATACCCTTCACCCCGTGGGGACTCAGGGAGGAACCATCTTGTCCTGGGTATTCTTGACTATAGTGATGCTGGTTTTCTTTGGAACAACATGGGTAGGCTTGACCCACTGGCTGTCCGAGATTGGATAAATTATACCCACATCTAGAAGTTTAAGTGCCACAACTCTAACCACTTCCTACATGGTAGGATTGAGCCAGTGTTGCATCTACCTACATGGTTTTGCATCCTCTTCAAAGTAGATGCGAAGTGTACACACTAAAGGGTCAATTCCTTTGATGTTGGCCACGTTCTAAGAATAGCATTCTTATGTTGTTTGAGCACTTTCAATAGCTGGGCCTCTTGGTTCTCAGTAAGAACAAAGAAATGACTATTAGGTAGGTCTCCTCATCCCAAAGGTAAGCATTTCTAAGAGGTAGAAAGGAGGGGCTTCAGCTCAGGTTTGGGTGGGTAACTTAACATGGAAGAGGTAGGGCACCAGTTGGTACAAGCTCTTTAAACTTGGGTGTCCATATTGCATTCACTTCTTCCATAGTATCATCATCCAATTCGTTAAGAGAGTCTATGTCCTCTTTGGCCTCAAACATTAGCGCAATGTGGGAGTTAACACACTCCTCTAAATCATCATCCAACACAGTATTTACAAAGTTCATTTCAAAGAGATCATCATCAATATCCTCGGGATGTTTATATAAGCTAAATATGTTCAGCTCAATGGTCATGTTTCCAAAAGAAAGTTTTAACATTTCATTCCGACGATTGATTAGTGCATTTGATGTTGCTAAAAATGGTCTTCCCAAAATTACCGAAATCCGAGCATTGTTATTGTGTACTGGTTGAGTGTTCAGTGCATAAAAAGCTCCAGGGAAATGGAACTTTTCAATTTGCACTAGTACGTCCTCTATTACCCCCTTGGTTTCTTTACAAAATGATCTATGAGTTGTAAAGTGACCTTGGTAGGTTTCAACTTGCCTAGACCTAGTTGTTGATAAACTAAATAGGGTAATAGATTAACACTGGCCCCCTAGATCTTACAAAGCATGACCAATCCGGTGATTTCCAATGGTGCATGATATGGAGGGGCATTCTGGATCCTTATATTTATAGGGTGTGCTACCGTTTAGGAGTGCACTAACTTGCTCAGTGAAAGAAGCTTTCTCTTGTACATTAATCCTATGCTTAAAAGTGCAAAGATCCTTAAAGAACTTGGTATAGGTTGGGATCTAATTGATTGCATCTAGTAGAGAAATATTGATTTTGACTTTCTTGAAAATGTTTAAGACCTCTTGATTCAAGATTGGCTTTTTGGGATGGGTCAATCTCTATGGAAAAGGGGTAACGGGTGTGATAATTGTGGGGTCAAGACCTTTCTCATTTTCAATAGCAGTCTCTATATTAGCACTATCCTTTTCAATTTTTTCATTCAAATCCAAGGAGACATGTTGTGTATCTATTTTCGGATTCTCTTGAGGCTCTTTGCCACTTTATAGATTGACAGCTTGAATATACTCCTAATAGTTAGTTATGTTGTTTACTTCAAGCTGGCCTTTTGGATTTAGGAGGTTGAGATGGAAATGTTTCCTTCCTTGTCCTTGAAGCCTATGTTTGATTTGTTCAATAGAGGTCTCTGACCTTTGGATAGCCTGTCAATTATCTTGCATAGCCTGCTGGATATTCTAAATAATCTGTTGATTATTATGCAAGCTTTGCATAAACTGTTGTTGAGATTGTACTAGCATATTGAGTGACTCCTCCAATGACCTATTCTAAGCTTGTGGTGCATAAGATGTATTATACTATGAAGACACGTATGCACCAGAATCTGATGGTCTTTGGGGATTATACTTAGGTGTAGCATCTTGTCCATTCCTCTAGCTAAAATTAAGGTGATTCTACCAAAAGATTATACGTGTTCCCCATGGTATTTGTATTGAATGGCTTTCTATAAGAGTTCAAAGCATTAGCTTGTTCTTGAATTGATTCTTGTAATGCACATCCAGTTGAACAGTTTGTTGACATGTGATTTTTGGAAACACAAATACCACAAACCATAACTGTATCCCTGTTCTTTCCAAGTTTTAGGGTTTCAACTTCTCTTGTAAGTGCTGCAAGCTTGGCTTGGATTTCAATTTGATTGTTCAAGTGATATAATCCTCCTCCCTTAGACTAATTCAATGACTTGGATTGATCTGCAAATCAGATGAGGCTCATTTTTGTGCATGTTTGGACATTAGTTCCAAAAATTCCCACGCTTCATCAATTTGCTTTTGATCAAATTGACTTTGCACATCATCTCAATAAATTGACGGGTATCAGGAGTTAAACCCTTAATAAAAATTTCAATGCGACAATATATTTCATATCCGTGGTGAAGACATGCAAGGATCAATTAGTTAAATCTTTTCCAAAACTTATAATAAGGTTCTTTGAGATTTTGTCTGAACATCATGATCTCCCTCTTTAAAGTGTTAGTTTTGTGTTGTGGGAATAATTTTTCAAAGGCCTTCCCAGGTATTAATTGAACTTGGTCTAATCGAATGGACTAAGCCTTTGCTTTATCTTAAAAAAAAGTGGAAATAATCTAAGTTTGATTACATTCGGCACTACATTTTGTAACTGAAGTGCTGCACATACTTCATCAAATTCTTTTATGTGCAAGTATGCACTTTCTGAGTCAAGCCCATGAAACTTAGGTAGAAGTTGGATCATGCCAAGTTTGATTTCAAATTGACCCATAATTGCGGGCACCATTATATATGAGGGTGTGGTTTGACGTGTGGGGTTTAATAGTCACGTAAAGTCCTTGGTGGTTGGTTAACCTCCACACCATTGCGGTCGTTATTATTATTTCCATTCCTAAGTTGGGTATCATTGTTATCGGACCACTCGCTATTTGAGAAAATCTTGAAGGACTTGATGGTCTAGGAGATTCTTTCCTTTCTGATTTATGAGCTGAACCTCCTTGCCAAATTGGCTGAGAGGGATTGTCCTTTCTTTCTGGAATTTTGAGATTTTTTTTAAATGAGAAAAACCTCAATTATACAAGCGACATTTAAGTAACTCCCTAAGGTTGAAAAGTTTCCTTAGTTTTCCAATTCAGTCCTATGAAACCAACTCGGCCAAATTAGCCACTAGGAAGTGGTAGAGTCACAGATGGATCCGTTTAAAGGGCTAGTTTCCTTAACAGACTAACTATTAGGCGCTACAGGAGCAAAGGCTTTTTTAGGCACTGAGATAATTAAGGATAGCGATTAGATCATTTTTGGTGTACTTTCTTACAAAAGAAGTTATGACAAGTTGAAAAATAGTAACTTTTTCCAATTTTACAAAGTTTACAAAAATAAGAGTAATGTAGACTTTCTAACAATCCATGCTTTCCTATTCCAATTTAGGGCAACCCATCATTCCATGCATGTCCTCCTATTTCAAAAAAGATGCAAAAATTAGATCTCACCCACAAAACAATGTGAATCAAGAAAGTTTGAAAAGTTACCTTAAATGGCACTTCCTAGTAAGGACGCCAAAAACTTGTTCATCAACTTAAAGTGCAGAGTTGCGATTGTAATAAACTGGCGAGAATAGGTTGATCCACGAGGAGCAATATTTTTAAGATGTTTTCAACTTGTCACCAACCTAAATAAAATTCTAAAACTAACCTAATTTAAAATCTAACAAATACATTCATTCCTAAAAACTAAACACTTACAATAAAAACTCATAAATTAAAAATCCTAATTCTAAAACTTCCTATAAATCAAACTAAAGTATCTGCAAAATAAAACACACATTAAAACTTCCCATAAAATAAAAACTAAACAATGTTAGAATCTAATTAAAAAAAATAACTATCCTAAGTTCAAAACTAAATTAGGTTAAGAACCTTCACTTTCTAAAAACAAAAGATTAACAAATCCAATTCAAATTTAAAATGGAATAAATTAGAAAGTTAGTGGATCTAAGAATAACAATTGGAAATTAACCTAGGTTAAGCAACTTCTAAATATGAAAACAATGCAACTTCCTAATTTAAAAATGCATCAATTCAAACAGATAAACTAAAAGAAATAAATCCAAATCTGAAAACCTAAATTTCCTAATGTAAACAAGATGCAAAAATCATGAGGATTCTACCTTCTATAGACAAGTAACCCAATACATGAACATGTGTTCTATTTCGAGCATGGTGAAGCGACACATGTGATGGTATGATGCATGAACTAGATGAATGTGTATTAGCATATTAAAAATCTGCTTTAAATCACTAATTCTTCCAAGTTCCAGATCTAAAACTTCAATCTTTTTAAGCACAAAAATTCAGTTCTTAAAAGTAGTTTAAACAATTCATAAAAACATCACACAATCACTTGAATAAGGGTTAGTTTCCATCACTGTTACAAAACTGATCTTGGAGTGCCTTCAATGTATTTCAATTCTGATTTCAGGTTTTAAAAACTATTGCAAACATCCAGCATTCACTAATATGAACATGTGCAAAATGGTTTTGTGAAAAGTCATCCAACATGAACCTTTTTGAGACTATTTTCTGCACAAAATCTATACTGTTATTAGGTTATCCTTAAACCTGATTTTTAAATTCTGATTTACTTCTGGCAACAAATAGAACTATAAAAAAGATCATACACACAATGAAGTGCACAAATTTAGATTCAGATTCAGATTTGTCTTGATTTAAAGACTGTTTTTCATGATTTTAAAACACAAAATTCAAACGTTCAATTTGATTTCTAAAATTCCATGACAAACATGATTAAAAATTGAAATATGCATGAAACCTAATGCAGTTTCCATTTGTAAAATGTCCTTAAGAACTGTGCAAGAACATAAACATAAAGTGTGCAGAAGATTAAAATAAAACTGTAGGGAAATAAAAATACAAGTGCAGGAAAATAAATGTAGTGCGCTGAAATTCAAAGGTGGTGAACTTGAAATCAAATATGATGAAAAACAGAAATTCAAAAGTGATAGAACTGAAATCAAAGGTGGTAAAATAGAAGTTAAAGGTGGTATATACTCTCAAAATTCTTTTTCAATCTAGGCCTAAAAATTACTTTAAATATGCTATCTTAAATTTGTGTCATCAATCCAAATAAGAAAATACAAATAAAAAAAATAAAAACATGTCATGCCCCGATCCCAAGAATTGGGGATTAGAGTGGGGCCCCAGGGTGTGAATACGTAATCCCATAGTAATCCATGCCATGCGAAGAAAATATGCACGGACTCCTACAACGGAGATTTCACAGGAACGTGTGAGGTAGGACCAACCACACGTAGAATTAGAATTTAACTTAAGCAGACCCCTGTGAAATACTCTCTAATGATCATAAGCAAGACATAGAAAAGCACATCTTACCAACACATATACATATATACTTAAGACATTTAATTAAACATTCTCATACAAAGAAAACCACAATTTAAACATGTTTGGTACATAGGGTCCAATTAAACATTTCTAGGTAAAAGACCACAGTCACAACGATTCACCCAACCACAACACTAGATGCTCTTCGTAGGACGACTAATAAAAGACATCATCATCCTTCCATTCTTCTATACCCCAAGGTACCGTTGGGGCACCCTCCAAGGGCCTAACAACAATCGAGTTGGGGTTTGGTTATGTACCTGTAACACCAAAGGTAGCACTATTAACACGACGGTTAAGCAAGTATAGAGGTATATGAAACTAGCATAATGTATCAATTGAACTTAATATTATACACTGATTAAAGAAGGCAATAACAGTCTACTAGGCCTGTTGTGCATGAATAACAATGAGTGATGAATCATAAACAAGATACCATATACACTAATTGGCAACCACGAGACTCTATTCTCCCAAAAGGTAGTATACATACGGGTTACTGGGAGATCAAGCTAGCTTCCCGAAAAGCGTTGACAACTCCTTCGTAAACTACTACAGTAACACATAAGGATACCCAAAGGGCACAAGCTAGGTGGTGCCGACTCAGATTCACATCTTCATAAATCTCAGTCAAACTCATCATACCGTACATAAGGAAATATTGGTCTTGAAGGCATATTCAATCATGGAAAGCAGAGTTAGCAAAGTAACTAATAATTAAACTATGTATACTTATATGAGCTAAGAAAGCTCGAACCCTTTCAACCTCGACTATGCCCATTTGAATGGCAGGCACACACTCAGTAGAAGCTCTGGCTTGTGAGACACGCACTCATTAGAAGCTCAAGTCTGATTTGTCTCAGGGTTTGGCCCGGGAGAGTGGGTACATGAATAAATCATGTTGAGGGCAAGGTATCTTAACAATATGAATGCATTCGGATTGAGTAAGTATAAAAGGAAATTACTAGCCAACCCTATACTAGATAATCCATGGTCCCAAGGTCATTCAACATGATGTATTCATAAAATGTCTAGTGTCATTGTGTTACCATATCTTGGTATTACATTGCATACATAAAAGACACCCCCTTTTTATGCCAACACCCATGACGTGACATTGGGAATTCATCCAGAAAATCGAAGGGGATAAGTGACAGCTCTACACTCATCCTCTTTACCATTTAATTACCATTGGGCTATTTTGGTTATAAAGGATGTGCCAACACTAAGGTCCTGCAAGGTCATTGAGAATCCCTAATACCCTAAGTTCACAGTGCCCTTATGGCTTAGCTGTGTACATGTTATGGCTTAGACAAGTTGCTTAGGTTTTCTTCTTAATTCCATGGGCATTTATGACTCAGCTGTATGTTGGCCTACGGCTTAGCCGTAGTGCATTCCACGGTGTAACCTTGGGTAAGCCGTAGAAGAAGCTGGTTTTTCAAGCTCTCGGGAAAGCTCACCGTAAAGTGTCTAACGGCTTGGTCACGAGAAGGGTACGGCTTAGCTGTAGTTCATTACACGGTGCAGCCATGGGTAAGCCGTAGTACAAAAGCAAATTGTGTCGCTCTTGGGACTCTGAGCTGTAAACACTTATAGCTTAGCCGTGGCTTCGCCATAAGCTTCAGAAATCCTGAGGTTAGTTCTGTAACTCAATTTCAATACAGAATTTTAAATTGAAGAGATTACAGGGAATTCCTATGGCTTCATCAGAATGTCCCTAAAAGAAACTGAGTACTCACATATTCTCCTATTCCATATTTACATTCTAACTCATTCAACACCCCATATATATACATTTAACAAGGTAAGGGAGCTGTAATTTGAGATTTGAAAGAACAAACCTAAGAGTCAACAACTTGAACACACATGCAGCATATGTGTACTCTAATATTTGCCTTTTAGTAGTGCTTGCCCTCACTAATCCTTCCTTGATGTGTGATTAGGGAAAACCTCCAATGAAAAGTGGGTTCTTTACAAGTAGGACATGGAAACAATAAATGGGATGTAGAATTGCATGCATGTCATGTAATTGAGTCTTTTTACTCTAATAAATCCAAATGAATGAAATGGAGGTAATTCTTCACCTTATGTGGTTGTAGCTTAAAGAAAGGAATGCTTCCAAAGAGAAAATACAGAAGAGGAGAAGAAGATGGGGAAGAATGGATGCTCCCAATAATACATGCAAGACTCCATTCCTTGTTTATAGCTTCCCTAGCAGAGGGAGATCAATAAGAAAAGAAGGGAAGGAAATGGCTCTAACATACAGGAAGAGAATCGAGATGGAGTGTTGAGTTCCGTCTTTTAAATGAAAATTTTTTTGCAATTACATGCAAGTCCAGTTCTTTTAGGATATTTACGGTTTAGGTCACATGGCCTCAATTGGCCCAAGACGAATCCAAATCAAGTTGGGTCCAATACGAAAAATGATCTGCATGAGAAATTACACAAGATACCACTATTGAGGTGTCCATATGATGCAACTACAAATTAGAAAAGTGTCCTTAACTACCTAGGTAAGGTTCGAACCTGAACTAACTACCTATGCAAGGCCCAAGCCCAAAGGGTTTTGAAGTAAATTAGCCTTAACAAGGTTTAATTAATATAGAACGAGATTAATTAGTGTAGATTGAGATTAGTGAGGATCAGGACCTTACATCCTCCCCCATTTAAGATCATTTGGTCCTCCGAATGCAATGTACCTCGGGTAGTAACTCCGAATATTTTGCCTAAATTTGGTCTTCAAGCTCCCAAGTGGCTTCCTCTTGTCTATGATGCTCCCATAGAACTTTAACCCATTTGATCGTCTGGGTATGCAGTACCTGTTCTTTAGTGTCAATGACACGAAGGGGTCTTTCTTCATAGCTCATATTAGGCTTAACTTGTATGTCATCCAGTTCAAGAACATGTGTAGAATCTGGAAGGTACTTCCTAAGCATCGACATGTGGAATACATTATGAACTCCCACGAGTGGGGGTGGTAGCTCCAACCTATAAGCCAAATCTCCAACCCTACTCTGTATCTCGAAAGGTCCTATAAATTATAGAGCTAACTTGCCCTTCTATCTGAACCTAATAGTACCTTTCATTGGAGAAACCTTTAAGAAAACTTTGTCCCCCACTTGGAACTCAAGGGGCCTACGGCGGTTGTCTGCATAACTCTTCTTGTGTGAGCATGCAACCTTCAGTCTATCTTGTATCTTTTGCACTTTTTCCGCCATATCCGCAACAAGAGAGGGTCAATAAAAACTTCTAAGCCCTACTTCCTCCCAACAGACCAGTGTTCGGCAATTACGTCCATACAAAACTTCGAAGGGAGTCATTCTAATGCTCGCATGATAACTATTGTTGTATACAAATTCACATGAGGAAAGGTGATCATCCCACTCCTTCTCGAAGTCCAAAACGCTAGCTCGGAGCATATCTTCAAGAGTTGTATTGTTTGCTTTGATTGCCCATTGGTCTGCGGATGATAAGCTGTACTAAAATTGAGTTTAGTACCCAAGGATTTTTGGAAGGATTGCCAAAAGGATGACACGAGCCTACTGTCTCGATCCAATACAATTGAGACTAGAGTACCATGTAACCGTATAATTTTATCAATGAAGATCTTGGCCATTTCATGAAATTTCATCCCTATCCTAATGGGAATAAAGTGGGCTGACTTTGTTAGTCGATCAACAATTACCCATAAAATATCATGATGCTTACTTGTCCGAGGCAGCCTTGAAACAAAATCGATTGTTAAATTTTCCTATTTCAACTTTGGAATCTGTAAAGGATGTAGCAAACCGGGAGACTTTCTATGTTCAGCCTTTACGTGTTGACGGTAAGGCACCTTGCTACAAAGCCTGCAATATCTCACTTCTTGTTATTCCACCGAAACCTGCCATGTAAATTTCAGTACAATTTGGTACTCCCAGGGTGCATGGAATACCAGCATGGTGTGCTTCAGTCATGATTGCTTTCTTTAGATTTTGATTTTGAACCACTGGCACACATAGCTGATCTCTGAAGTACAACACGCCATCTACCATCCTGAAGTCTGGTCTCTCAAATATGTGGTTACGAGTCTTAACAAATTCTGGATCTTCAAATTGCTACTCTTTAATTTGCTGAATTAAGATGGGTTCGAAGACTGACATAGCTACTAACATTACCTTATCATCCACAAATTTAACTTCCACATCTAGATCCCGAAATTCTTCTACTAGAGACCATTCACCACACATGGCTGCCATCTCAATGGTTGATTTCTTACTTAAAGCATCAGCCACTACATTTCTTTTGTCGGAAAAATATTTGATCAGAAAATCATAATCCTTTATGAATTCTAGTCACCTACACCGTCTCATATTAAAGTCATGCTGAGAGAACAGATACTGGAGACTGCGATGGTCACTATGAACTTCAAACCTCTCTCCATACAAATAATGTCTCCACAACTTCAGGGCGAAGACAACAGCAGCCAACTCTAAATCATGTGTAGCATAATTCTTTTCATGTTCTTTTAATTATAGAGATTCATAGGCTATCACCTTTCCATTCTACATTAATACGCATCCTAACCCAATCCTCTAAGCATCAGTATAGATAACAAATCCACCACTACCTTTTGGTAGAGATAAGATTAGGGCTGAGGTTAGTTTCTCCTTAAGGAGTTGGAAACTCGACTCACATTTAGCTGACCAAATGAATGGTTCATTCTTCCGAGTCAATTTTGTCAATGGTGTGACTATTTTAGAAAGTCCTTTACGAGCCTTTGGTAGTATCCCGCTAAATTGACAAAACTTCTAACTTCGGCAACTATTTTAGGACTCTGCCAGCTAATTATGGCCTTTATCTTAGTTGGGTCTACCGCGAGCCCATCTTTTGAAATTATATGCCCCAAGAAAGCAACTTGTTCTAACCAGAATTCACACTTATCCAGTTTGGTGTACAGTCAATGATCCTTTAACAATTGCGAGGAAATCCTCAAATGTGTCGCATGCTCGTCGCAAGTCTTGGAATACACCAACACATCATCAATGAAGATTACCATGAACCAATCGAGATAGGGTGAAAAGATCTTATTCATCAAAGCCATAAAGACAGCTGAGGCATTAGTTAACCCAAAAGAAATGACTAAGAACTCATAGTGACCATATCTTGTCCTAAAAGCTGCTTTTGATTTGTCTTGATCTCTAACTCTCAACTAGTGATATCCCAACATTAGATCAATCTTTGAGAAGTGGGTCGCACCCTGTAATTGATCAAATAATTCATCAATTCCAGGCAATGGATACTTGTTCTTTACGGTCACCTGATTCAGCTGCCTATAATCAATACACATTCTGAGGGTGCCATCCTTCTTCTTCATGAATAAAACTGGGGCTCCCCATGGTGATGTGCTAGGACGAATAAACCCCATGTCCAATAATTCTTGTAGTTGCATTTTTAGCTCACGCAACTTTGCAGGTGCCATTCTATACGGAGCTTTAGAAATTGGGGCTATACCGGGTACTAGTTCTATAGTGAGATCAACTTCCCTAATCAGAGGGAGACCAGGTACTTCATCAGGGAATACATTTGGAAACTCACAAAACACTAGTATCTTTTCTAGCTTCTTGAGTGGTTTCTTCTCAACAATGAAGGCAAAGTACCCCTCACAACCACTATGAATTAGTCTTTCCGCTCGAAGTGTTGAAATTAATCTAATGTTCAAACTCTTCCTTTCACCTTGGAATACAACACTTGGGCCATCTTTGTTCACCTTTACAGTGACGGTCTTACGGAAGCAATCTAAACAAGCCATATACTTTGTCAACAAATCCATGCCTAAAATTACATCAAAATCATGCATTGGTAACACAATGAGTTTTGCTGGAAAAAGGATCTTTCCAATTAGAACTCAATAATCTGGGTAATAGTCATCACAAGTCACCCTCTTGCCAATAGGAGTGATAACACTCAACATATTCGATAGTTGTATTGGCGGCTCTCGTATCCTACTAGAAAATTAGGGTGAAATAAAAGATTCTGAAGATCCCGAATCAAATAGCACTTTAGCCTCTATATCACTTCTTCGTGAGTCAATGCATCGGCGCGGCCTTAGTTTTGGGGTTGGTTCTACCATCCCTATTTCTGCTGTCCTTACTTTGGTTGTCCTTGACCCTGCCGTGGCTATCCTTGGCCTTGCCTCACCTATTGTTGTTGACGGTTAGGCGCTAGCAGTGTTACTTTAAAAGACTGCTGATACTGCTGCTGCAGTGGGGCTTTACTAAAATCTTTCCTTCTTGGGCACTCTGACAAGCGATGGTCCATTGAGCCACAGCCAAAACAGGCTCCCGTAGACCTCCAGCATTTATTGGTCTCATAGCCCTTTTTGCACACGTTGCAGACTGGCCGTGATGTCCCACTAACAACTCTCTTTTGTTTTTTGGAATGTTGCTAACCCTTCCAAAAAGTTAGGGCACTATTCCTAGACTCTCCCAAAAATAAGCTTTTCTCTATTTCTTCAGCCGCATAGGCTCTCGCTACAGCATCATCATATTGAGTTGGACGTTGGAAAGCTGTAGCATGTCCCTTAATAGCAGGCCTTAACCCTTCAAGAAACCTCTCCACTCTTTTCTCCTTAGTATCAATCAAGTCTAAAGCAAATCGAGAGAGTTGACTGAATATGTGCACGTACTCTGCAACTATCATGGAGTTCTGCTGTAGGGTGAGGAACTCTGCCTTCTTCTTGGGGGTCACATGTTCGAGAATAAACTTCTTCCTAAACTGCCTTTTAAAGGCTTCCCATACAGTAGCATCTAGCATAGCCCTAATGTGATCCCGGATACTCTTCCACCATCTATTTGCAATATCTCTAAACATGGATGCTGTGAGGACTACCTGCTACCTTGGCGTACAAGTCAGTGTATCAAAGACGTTCTTAGTGTGGACAACCATTCGTCAGCTTGTAGTGGATCCTTTTATCCCATAAACTCCGTTGCTCCCCTCTTTCGGAAGTTCTCATACAAAGAATTAGGATCTCCAGGTTGATTTGGTTTGTCCAGTAGGATGGCCAACTGCATTTGCATGGTGGCTTAATTGTCATTACCGGCAGCTAATTGATGCATCAACATCATGAATCGTTCCTCCGTGTTGTATGTAGGGTGAGGAGGAGGTGGCGGTGGAGGGCCTACACCCTCAAATTCGACATTGTTGCTGTCATTATTACCCGAACTATTGTTCGCACTAGACCCAGATGCCATTGATATGCAATTATAATGGTTGTTAGTCATATATATACTGTAGCTATACAAGAAGGTTAAAATTTTGATACAAAATTCAACCCCCGATCAGGCCGATTGGGACCTCACCACGTTCCTTAATGTTGTTAAGTCTTTTAATTGACTTCTTAGTCGCTCTGATACCATTACTTATGTATGTCACACCCCGATCCCGTGAATTAGGAATTAGAGTGGGCCCTCAGGGTGTGAATACGTAATTTCGTAGTAATCCATGCCATGTGAAGAAAATATGCACAGATTCCTACAAGGTAGATTCCACAGGAACGTGTGAGGTAAAACCAACCACACGTAGAATTAGAATTCAACATAAGCGGACCCCAGTGAAATACTCTGTAATGATCATAAGCAAGATATAGAAAAGCACATCTTACCAACACATGTACGTATATACTTAAGACATTTAATTAAACATTCTCATACAAAGAAAACCAGAATTTAAACACGTTTGGTACATAGGGTCCAATTAAACATTTCCAGGTAAAAGACCACAGTCACAACGATTCACCCAACCATAACACTAGACGCTCTCCGTAGGACGACTAATAAAAGACATCGTCATCCTTTCATTCTTTTATACCCCAAGGTACCATTGGGGGACCCTCCAGGGATGCATCAACAACCGAGTTGGGGTTTGGTTCCGCACCTATAACACCGAAGGTAGCACTATTAACACGACGGTTAAGCAAGTACAGAGGTATATGAAACTAGCATAATGTATCAATTGAACTTAATATTATACACTGATTAAAGAAGGCAATAACAGTCCACTAGACATGTTGTGATGAATAACAATGAGTGATGAATCATAAACAAGATATCATATACACTAATTGGCAACCACGAGACTCTATTCTCCCTAAAGGGAGTATACATACGGGTTGCTAAGAGATCAAGCTAGCTTCCCGAAAAGCGTCGACAACTCCTTTGTAAACTACTGCAGTAGCACATAAGGATACCCAAAGGGCACAAGCTAGGTGGTGCCGACTCGGATTCACATCTTTCATAAATCTCAGTCAAACTCATCATACCGTACATAAGGAAATATTGGTCTTGAAGGCATATTCAATCATGAAAAGCAGAGTTAGCAAAGTAACTAATAATTAAACTATGTATACTTATATGAGCTAAGAAAGTTCGAACCCTCTCAACCTTGGCTATGCCCATTCGAATGGCAGGCACACACTCAGTAGAAGCTCTGGCTTGTGAGACACGCACTCATTAGAAGCTCATGTCTGATTTGTCTCAGGGTTTGGCCCGGGAGAGTGGGTACATGAATAAATCATATTGAGGGCAAGGTATCTTAACAATATGAATGCATTCGGATTGAATAAGTGTAAAAGGACATTACTAGCCAACCCTATACTAGATAATCCATGGTCCCAAGGTCATTCAACACGATGTATTCATAAAATGTCCGGTGTCATTGTGTTACCGTATTTTGGTATTACATTGCATACATAAAAGACACCCCCCTCTTATGCCAACACCCATGACGTGACATTGGGAATTCATCCGGAAAATTGAAAGGGATAAGTGACAGTTCCGGAAAATCGAAAGGGATAAGTGACAATTCTACATTCATCCTCCTCACCATTTAATTACCATTGGGTTAATTTGATTATAAAGGATGTGCCAACACTAAGGCCCTACAAGGTCATTGAGAATCCATAATACCCTAAGTTCACAGTGTCCTTACAGCTTAGCCATGTACAAGTTATGGCTTAGCCGAGTGGCTTAGGTTTTCTTCTTAATTCCATGTGCATTTACGGCTCAGCCATATATTGGCCTACGGCTTAGCTGAGCTAAGCCTACAACTAGGGTCACGGCTAGGTACAGCTAAGCCATAGTGCATTCCACAATGTAACCGTGGGTAAGCCGTAGAAAAAGCTAGTTTTTCAAGCTCTTAGGAAAGCTCACCATAAAGTGTCTTACGGCTTGGTCACGGGAAGGGTACGGTTTAGCCGTAGTTCATTACACGGTGCAACCATGGGTAAGCCATAGTACAAAAGCAAATTGTGTCGCTCTCGAGACTTTGAGCCGTAAATACTTACGGCTTAGCCATGGCTTCGCTGTAAGCTTTAGAAATCCTGAGGTTAGTTTTGTAACTCAATTTCAATACAGAATTCTAAATTGAAGAGATTGTAGGGAGTTCCTATGGCTTCATCATAATGTCCCTAAAAGAGATTTAGTGCTCACACATTCTCCTATTCCATATTTACATTCTAATTCATTCAACACCCCATATATATACATTTAACAAGGTAAAGGAGCTGTAATTTGAGATTTGAAAGAACAAACCTAAGAGTCAACAACTTGAACACACATCAGTATATATGTACTCTAATACTTGCCTTTTAACCGTGCTTACCCTCACTTATCCTTTCTTGATGTGTGATTAGGGAAAACCTCCAATGAAAAGTGAGTTCTCTACAAGTAGGACATGCAAATGATGAATGGGATGTAGAATTACATGCATGTCATGTAATTGAGTCTTTTTGACTCTAATAAATCCAAATGAATGAAATGGAGGTAGGTCTTCACCTTATGTAGTTGTAGCTTGAAGAAGGGAATGCTTCTAAAGAGAAAATATAGAAGAGGAGAAGAAGCTGGGGAAGAATGAAGGCTCCCACTAATACATGCAAGACTCCATTCCTTGTTTACAGCTTCCGTAGCAGAGGGAGATCAAGAAGAAAAGAAGGGCAGAAAATGGCTTTAACGTATAGGAAGAGAAACGAGATGGAACATTGAGTTCCTTCTTTTAAATGAAGATTTTCTTGTAGTTACATGCAAGTCCAGGTGTTTTGGGATATTTACGGTTTAGGTCACATGGCCTCAATTGGCCTAAGATGAATCCGAATCAAGTTGGGTCCAACACAAAAAATGATCTACATGAGAAATTACACAAGATACCACTATTGAGGTGTCCATATGATGCAAGTACAAATTAGAAAAGTGTCCTTAACTACCTAGGTAAGGTTCGAACTCGACCTAACTACCTATGCAAGGCCCAAGCCCAAAGGGTCTTGAAGTAAATTAGCCTTAACAAGGTTTAATTAATATAAAATGAAATTAATTAGTGTAGATCGAGATTAGTGGGAATCAGGACCTTACAAAACAACCGTAAGAATATGAAGAATAAATAGATGAATATTATTACACTAACATGGCAATTCTTTGCACAAGATAAAAAAAAATTAAACAAAAAGAATACACATACTAGGATGGGAAAGAATTCCTCCTTCTAATTGAATCTTCAAGGTTGGTGGTGTGGCTTTAGGGCTATGGCTCCTTGATGACTTGAGATGTAGAGACAAGAGAGGGAGAGATAAGTGTAGGAGATCTAGAGGTGAGAGGTGGGTAATTCTTCCATGCCTTAAACAACCACAAGGGTGCACTATTTATACTCTTTTAAACCCCCAAAGTTTCCTTTCTCTCTTAATATGATACAATCTTCAAAATTCTTAAAATTTGGAAAAATTGGATGTGAAAGACATGGCTGGGCGTGAATTCCACTTGGGGGTTTTCCTTTTTTTTTTTTCTTTCCTTTTTTTGGACTTCTTTGATGCTTCTTTCCATTATTGTAATTGCCACCTTGTATTGAGATTCTTTGAGAGATATCTTAGAGAAAAATCCTCACTTGAAATCAAACATGGCCCACATGAGATATAGAACTTCCTCGTTTATCCTTTGTGTTGTCAGCTTTCCTTCCAAAGCTAAGTGGTGCCGACTTAACGTATCAAGATTGTCCTGAATTCATATTATTCATACTTATCATCAATTGTAGCAATCGTCTCATATTCATACATAATCATTCATACTTATCATCAGTCATAGTGATCATCTCATATTTGTACATAAAGAGAGTATCAGTCTTAAGATCACATTTAATCATAAAAATCACAATTAAACAAAGTAACTAATAATCAAACAATACATACTTAAATGAGCTAATAGAGCTCGAACCCTTTTAACCTTAGCTACTCCTATTTTGGCTCACGGGCCCACACTCAATAGAAGCTCCATCCCCAATTTTGCCTCAAGGTTCGCCAGGAAGAATGTGTACATGATTTAATCATGTTAAAGGCAAGGTTTACTTGAGCAATATGAATGCATTGAATTGAGAAGTCATCATAGTTATTTACTAACCAACCCTATGCTAAGATAATCCGTGTTTCCTTCGTCATTTAATACGGTGTATTTATAAAACATCTAGTGTCAATGTGCTATTAAAATCTTAGTGTTACATCATATAAGGATGGACACCACTTCTTAGGCCTATTGGGAGGCAAGTGCCATGATCCCTAGATATTGCGCACAGATCTTTATGGAAATATTTTTAGACAATGATGATTCGAGATCCATACTTGTGTGATCTATCTGATTTGATCTCGGTTTTACAGTAGCCCGAAAGTCTCAAGACCTTCTATTGTATTCCTCTATGCTCAAAATCGCACTGGAGTGTAAGCCTACTTTGCGAATTCTCCTTGTTCTCAAAAACAAGATTTCTCTTGTCTATTTTTCCTATAGAGTAATTGCGCAAATTGTAGGCTGCAATAGGGACATTAAGAAGGAAATAAGGGATAGGCTTCTTATGAAAATGGGAAACCCTGATTCGACCCAAATTAGAATCCTAAATCCATAAATTACAATTCAGTCTACTAAATAATTGTAATTGCACTCCTATCCTTATTCTCAAAAAAATATTTCAAGCTTCTTATTATTAAATGCTTATTAATCTCCCCACGTTAAGATTTTAGATATCCATCGATTCAATAATTACTGACACCTATATTTAATCAATATCTTTATAATTCCTTAAGACTTTACACTTAACTTATTTGATATGTCGGACACAAAGTCCACTTACAAGGTTTGACATAATCAAAACTTATACTCTTTATCAAGGGGATATCATCAATCTCTATTACAGGATATGGATTCTGTCAATAAACTAATATGCACTACACACGTAGTGTAGTCATCCAATTTACTGTGATTATTGACCCATAAAATGTCTCACTCCTTTGTAAATCAAAATACTAAACACTAAATGTATGTGTTTATTATTTATATTGGGATTAGGAGAACAAGTACTCATAATAACCATTTGGATGTAAATCATCTTATACAGTCAGTACAAAGACAATAACCTAAAAACGATCCTGTTCAATACACAAAAAGCGTATTAGCATAACGAGTTAAAACTAGACCATTTCTCGCAGCCAAGACAAGCCTACTAAAACGTCATGCTACAATCGGACCAATGGTGTATTCAACTCCATCTAGATTGTGAACAACAATAACTTATATTTTATAAAAACTAACAAATAAGCCTTCCATGCATAAGCTGAACTCTACACACCAACTTGTCTACTTTATAGAATAAAAGATACACTTATGCATAATAAATAATAATGCAACCATTTGCCCATACAAATTCTTGTTAAGATGAAAAAGCAAACTTTACTAATAAGTAAATCAGTCAAAGAAAAATATATAAAAGTATGCTTTTAGTATAAATTTCCAACAATGCCAACACACATGACATGACATCGGGGAATAATTTGGAAATTCGAAGGGGATGAGTGATAGCTCTACACTCTTCCTCATTATTTGATAACCATTGGGCTAATTTGATTGAGGTAAAGGTGATATATCTAAAGCCTACAATGTCTTAGAGAGTCCCTAATTTTCCTATGTTTTTGTGTTCCTATGGCTTAACCATGATTAGGCTATGGCTTAACCGTGTGCAAAAAGTTTTCTACTAAAGTCTCCCACAATTACAACTTAGACATATATTGGCTTATAGCTTAGCCGTATGGAGCCTACGGCTAGGCCACGGCTTAGCAATGGCTTAGTCGTAGTGCTTCTCATGGCTTAGTTGTGAGGTTAGTCGTAGAACAAATGTAGAATCCTTTTCCTAGCCGTATTATTTTTATGGCTTAGCTATAAATTTTAGATTTTCTGAAGTTGTTTCTGAAACACAAGTTCATTGCAAAACTTTATAGGTTGGGTTCCAATTTCTCTGATCCATCCTACTATTTTTTTTATTCTAAGTTATATTTCATCATAGTTGGGTCCTTATTCAGCTAATCCCATAATTCATTCTCAATCTACCTTCATATTACTTTGTTAGCATCATACATTCTCATAACTAAGTGTAAAGAGTTGTAATATAGCATGAACATGAGAATTCTTCAAGAATCAACATAAAAAAAACGAACATGCAGTAATATACACTCTTATACTTGCCTCTAATATAGTGCTTGACCCAAATCAACTTCTTCTATTTGGTTTAATGGTAGAGAAAGCCTCAATAGAAGATGATCTAAGACATGTGTTGCAAGAAATGAGTATGATTTGCATGCATGCTATAAGATTGAGCTTTCTTAACTCTTTTGAACTTAAAGAAATGGAGGGATGATGGAGTTCTTACCTTAGAGAGCTGTGGAGGAGAAGAGGAGATGGAATGGAGAGATTCCAATGGAGAAGACTAGCAAGAAGATGATGAGGGATACAATGGAAGCCTTGGTTTAAAAATGCAACAGCTCCAAGCTTGATTTCTGGCTGGTAGAGGAGGAGAAGAAGGAAAGAAGAAAAAGTACTAGTAGTAAAAAAGAAGGCAATGCAAAGAAGGGCTGTTGAGTTGGTTTTTAAATCTAGATTTTCTGGAATTTATAAGTAAGTCCTATTAGTTTCCTGGATTTTGTAGTTTGAGTCAATTGGAATTTAAGTGGGCCAAGATGGATCCTAATTGAGCTGGGCCATACATGAAAGTTAACACACTAGCTAAAATACACATGATGCAATTAATGTGGCACCGAAATGATGTGTAAATGAGGGGCCCAATGGATGCATAACTCATGACCTGTAAATCAAGAAAATGAGCCATAATTCCTACCTAGTTTTGTCAAACCCAACTACCTATTCAACCAAGACCCAATTAAATAAAAGAACAAGATAAATTGAAACTAAAATAGATTAATTAATAGAAAATTAAGTTTAATTAACATATATTATAATTAAGTGGGGTCGGAACCTTACATCTCACGCTACTTATGATCATTCAGTCCTCAGAATGAAACAAACTTATAAAACAAAATGATAAAACAAATTGGGGATACTTACCAAACCTATTTATTACATAGATGACATGAAGAAACTGCTCCACGTGCATTGCATCTGGTTCCACTTTGATCTCATCATATTCAATGAGGCAAAACGATTCTAGAATCATCTTGCGAAGCCTCGTGAAACAAAAGGCATTGAGAATTCCTACGAATTTTGCCTAAAAGGGATCACCTTTCTTAACAAAACCTTTTAGACTGCTCTATCATTAATTTGAAATTCAAGGACATTTCTACTATTGTCGATGAAACTTCTCTGCTTGGAATGACATTCTGCGATCCCTGACCTTCATGCACCGACTCCCCTGTATTAACAACAATAAAAACAAACTTAAGGAATCCTCTAGATCCACTTGTTCTCAAACACGAGGATGCACACTTCATGCCTTTAGAAGACTGGATAGAAGGTCTAATTGGACATCTAACTTTGGCTAGTACTCTGTGTTGAAGCTAAGACTTGACATCAACAGCTGAGGAACATCAATCAAAATTATAAGGCAACCTACTAATCCAAGCAGACACTATTCCTACTTTGGAATTCGCAACCTAATCACCACACGATAAAAGAACTCTGTCAAGTCACTAATAATCAATAGTCACTCGAATTATTTCAATGTACTTACTCAACAAAGAGGACTTGAACATTTATTGAATTGAAAATTGATTAACACTTGGAAATCTATAAAAGATACAATAGGTAACTTTCCTCACATTATTCCATCAAACTAGCTTTAGGTTTAAATACATTCCTAATGCTCCACAAATGAAATGATAGTCCTCATACTTGAGTAAAATCTCTCCTACAACCAACATTTTCGTAAATGAATTTAATACATCAAAATATCATCGATGAAGGTAACCAACCATAAATTATTCTTAAGAACGAAACAAGGTTCTATTCGACAAAGATGTATATACACTCAAAGTATTCCTCACCTCAATGACAATAGGAAATCATAGCCCAATATGATTCTAGGGGTTGGTCTCAAAACACAATTTAATCAAATCCAAAATTATAGCCTCCAGATTATCATTTAATTGAAGATGAAAGGAGTCTTTAGGTGATCCACCTTTTCAAATAATAAGATCAGATTACATCAAGATATTCTTAATAAACACCACAACTGATATAAGAATATATAAGCACTTTATTCATCAAATCATAAATACTATTAAATTAATTGACCACCAAAATAAATAGCCAAGAATTTATAACACTCTTCTCTAATAAGAATATAGCTTCTAGTTGCATAGCTTTAAATGTTAAATTGATAAAAACTGAACCTTAGTCAATTGAAAGAATATTCCTTAAACACTGATTTGATCGAGTAATTCAACACTAATAGTGAATGATTGTTTTCACTAGTCACATAACTCAATTGCCTTTGATCAATATGCCTTTGAATGGCGTGAATTTCTTTTCTGTCAATTAATATCAAAATTTTCTACAAATTTACTAAGCGAAGAAACTCAGAATTCCATCAATGGTATGCTCTCAACAAACTCTCAAGAAACTAGTCTAGATAACAATCTCATTAATTAGGTGATCAAAGACTTTAATCAAGTTTGAATCCTCAACTACGTGATTATATCTACTAGATCAATTCCATTATTTGCATCTTCACATAGCTTTACTAGCTCTGAAAGAATCAAGGAATGTCACGAGACTTAGAAGTTGTACTTACATTAACCTGTCCACATAAAAGAATTATTCCTCTAAATTAATTAATAAATGTAGCTGCGATTTCAGAATTATCCTTCACAAACAATGATAACATCTTCTAAGACCACAAGGAGCTTTGAATCTAAGCAACTGGCCTCAAACTTTGCCAACAAACAATAGTTTCAAATCCCCTGGATCATTGAACATTCAACACCAGATATGATACGACTTAAGACTGCAACTTTGTCAAACTAGGAATCATATCTCTACAATTGGTAAAATCAATTAAACCTCAAGGGATGAAGAAAAGGTTTGAAAGGATTATCGTGAGCACTAACAAATTGGAGTATATCAAAATATCAATGATAATTATAATCCACAAACCGATTCATGTACAAAATAAGGATTCTATTATTTAACTCACAAATATATTTTGAACATTCATTAATTTAATAATCCATTAAGAACTCCTAACGTCCAAATTTAACCTTAAGAGTTGATCTTCGAACATTTTACTCTTGAGCTTAAGACTAAAATAACCCATCCACAAATAAATTTTAGAAAATTATCCTGTACCCTTAAACTAATTGTACAACTCATTAATATAAGGCAGTAATTACTTATGCTCAATAGCCACCAGGTTTAACTGGCTAAATTGGTATACATCTAAAGGGTGCTATTCGTCAACTCCAAGTGTAAAGCTGCGATGTAGTAAAATACTTATAAAACCCGTTCTATCCATTGGGAGCTATGCTTAAAATATTTTCAACTTGTCACCTGCCTATTCAAAATTCTAAAACTATCCTAAGTAAAATCTAACAAATACATACATTCCTAAAAAAAAATAATTCCAATCACAATTCAAATAAAGAAAGTAAAACCTAAATCTAAAAGTTTCTAAAAAAGTAAAATTACATTTTCTGCAAAACAAAACACACGTTAGAACTTCCAATAAAACTAAATCTAAAATTAGAAACTTAATAAAAATCAAAAACTAAAAAAAGTTAGAAACAAAGTAAAAAATTTAGATAAAACAAAAACTTTCTAAAGTAGAAACCAAATTAAGATAAGAATCTATACTTTCTAAAACCAAAAGAATTACAACATTAATTCAAATTAGAAAGAAATTTAATTCTTAGAAAGAACTCTAAATGACAACTTAAAAATCAAGTTAGTAACTCTTATAACAAACCAGTTTCTAAAAACAAACTATACAAGTCTTCTACAATACGACAACTAACTAAATTGAAAATGCATTTATCCTAAACGATTACACATGAATCTTTTTAAATTAAAATTAAAAAACTGAAACTTAAACTTTCCTAAACTACTCTATGCATGAATGAATGCCAAAAAAAAAGGAAAAAAAAACTACATGAAAGAGTGGGGCGTGCGTGTATTAGAATGATGTGTGCTGCCAATGAACATTCAGAAATTAGTTTTTTCCTGTTGTTTTAGTTCAGCTTCAGATCTGAAACTTTTCAATTAAACACAGAAAATGAGTTTTGATAATGGTTCCAACAATCCTCAAAACAATCCGCATATATCCATGTACAATTTGTCCTAATTGAACTCAGCTCCAATCAGATTTTTTTTACTATTAAAATACAGGTTTGGGCTTTTAACAAACACACAGAATTCAATTTAAGAAGACTTAATTCAGATCTGAAATTCATTCAACTTAATGCAGAAATCAGTTTCTAAAAAGAATTTAAACACTTCACAAATATGTCACATAATCACTTGGATAAATGCCAGCTTTCTTGGTAGCTTGAGGAATGATTCATCTTGACTGCTTTAAAGGGTATTTCAAGTATGCTTTCAGGTTTAAAAACTTCTGTAAACATAGGTATTCAGCTATTAAAAACATATGTAAAACTATCCAAGAAAAATCATCCAACAGTGGCCCTTTAAGACAACATTCTTGTATAAATCTGGACTAGTTTTAATTCAAATTCAATACTGAAAATCTGTTTTCCAAATTGAACATGATAATCAATATTAAACATGAATGAAAAGTGAGATATGCATGGATCTAATACAATTTACGACAGTAAACAAAAAGACAAAAAAGCTGTCCAAGAACATGTAAAGTGCAGGAATTTAAAGAAAAACATTACAGAAAATAAAGTGCAGAAAAATAATTCTAAAAGTGCAGAATTTTAAAATAAAGTGCAGCAAGTAAAATAAAATTGCAAGAATTTAAATGTAGTAGTGTATAAAATTAAATGTAGTAAAGGCAATAAAGGCAGTAAAGTTATCTTCTCAAAATTCTCTTTTAAATTAGGTTCATGATTTCTTCGAATATGATCTTTATACATTGGGTTGTCAATCCAAGCACAAGAAACATTAAAAGTGTCCACACAAGTCATAAGAAAAGAAGAAAAATTTTTAGAAGAACAACATATACTAACATGTAAAAATTATTTACATATTGTCAAATAAAATTAAGAACAATATAGGTTAGGATGGAAAAGAAAAGAACCTCTTCTAGTTGAAATTCCCAACGGGATAGTATAGCCTTAGGGCTAAGCCTCCTTGAGGACTAGGATGAAAGGAGAGAGAGATGAAGAAGATCAAGTGTAGAGATTTAGAGACGGATCTCTTTTTCCATGCAGAATATGGGAGATGGGTGCCCTATTTATACTTTTTCAAGTCCTACTCCTTTTCAAACTTTAAAATCCTAAAAAAAATAATAATAAATTGAAAGAAAAAGGGCCCCATATAATGGCTTGGGTTTGAGTCCACTTTTGGGATTTTTTCTCCATTTAATTTTCTTTTCTTTCCTTGCTTGTTTTGTTTGTAAGTCTCTCTTGGATGCTTCTTTCCTTCTTTGTCTTTTGCCACCTTGCATTGAGATATTTGGAAGATAATTTAGGGATAAAAATCCTCCCTTGGAATCAAACTTGGCCTACATGAGGTGTAGAATTTCCCTTTTTATCTCTTTGCATTGTGAACTTTTTGTTTTTGGAAAGTACTCCTTGTTGGCTCCAAACTTAAAGAAATCTTTAAACATAATTCTCAATTGATTTTCTTTTTTTATTTTTTCAGCCAAAATCTGATCCAAAACATCTGTTGGCTGAAATTCTTGATTAGAGATTTTTTTTTAGTTTTTTTTCAATTAAATCTTATCCTTCTCCAAAAAGAACTCCTATATGGCTTTCCTTGTGCATCTTTGATGAGATATTTTTCAAATTATCTTCAAAATCTCTTGAAAATGTGCTACAAATAAATAGACCCCGTCTTGGATGTTTCACAAGTGTACCCCACACATGTGAATGTGTGTGGGACCATGAAGCCAAATTTTGCAATTTTCTTCCAATTTCTTTTCTCTTTTCAATTCTTCTCTCTTTTCTTTTGAAAATCAATTCCTTGCCTCAATTCTTTATAAATGGGACCTATATCATCAATTTCCTATAAAACAAATGTGAATTCATGTGAAAAGACAATTTTACCCCTAAGATCACAAATGCATGAATGTGGGTCCATCTCTCATGAAATAAAAATGCACACCATTTTTCATAATTTTATATGTATGAAGTAATGATGATAAAAATTGAATTTAATTCATAAGAATATAAATTTTCATATAACTTTCCAAAAATAGAGTTTCTAGAAATGGCAGGTTTCATGATTGTATGCAAAAAGTATGATTTTTAAATAAATTGTGCAGAGAAAAACTAGAATGAATTTAAAATGCTTGAAATTACTAGATCACACTAAATGAGGCTCTTTTTACTCAATAATTCCTTAAAATGGTCCAAACTCTATATAAAAATATGTATTTTTAAGGAATTATCAAGTGCCAATTGTATCCCAACACATAATGCCAAATCTCCTCTCAGAATTACTGAGGAAAATAATTTTTGGAATCTCCCCTAAAAACTCATATACAAAAAGAATTTCAAAAACTATCTTAAACAGCAAATCACATAAACTACTTATAACATCTACAAACAAAAGAACAACAGAGAAATGAAGATAATATGTAAAGAGGTCAAGTTTGCCGACGCTACTTGCAACTTGATTCTGATGAAGTTACTTAATTGATTGCTGTTACTGCCACAATGGAGCTTCACTAACGTTTTTCTTCCCTGGAGATTTTGCTTGCTGTGCTCCATTGAACCACAATGAAAGCATGCTCCAGTCTTTCTCCAACAATTATTCATCTCATGGCCCTTGCCGCACAGATCACACACTGGTTTTTTAGAACTACGAGCCTTGATCTTTTGTTTCTTCCATTACCAAAGGTGCTCCCCAAAGGATGATGTGTTCCTCTTGGATTTCTTCTTCAGAACATCTTGAAAACTCTCCATTATTGTTGCCAAATTCTATTATAGTTGAGCTTGTCTTTCCATTATTGTTGCTATCTACACTTGCATTGCAGCTTGATTCTCACTGATCCTTGCTACTTGCTCCATCATCATCATTAACATACTTTGCATCATCAAAAGGAATCAATTATCTGCAGATGGAGAAGGTGGAGGTATGTGAACCAAGTTCTCAACGAGAATATCCTCTAAGTCATCATTCCTAGTATTGTTTGAGGAACCATGACGGGCATTCTTAACTCTTGAGATTGGGGCCATTATCTATAACAAAACTATTATTAATTCAAAGCAAAGCGTTAGTAGACTCAAAACATCCTATACAACCCCAATCCTAACACACCTACCGTATCCTCATCACATTCCCTAAGTTTTTAAATCTTTTATTTCAGACTTAATTATGCTATAACACCATACCTTACTTGCATATTTTATAGGTTTCATGCTCTGATATCATCACTTACCTATGTTATGCCCCGAGCCTGAGATTTTGTGATTTAGGCAACTCCCGAGGCACAGCATACGTAATCTTGTGGCAATCTTTGTGGTACTAAGACACGTAAGAACCATCATAAGGGAAAAACGCATAAAACTCATGTGTGAGGGTTGACATGTAACATGTGTCCATTTAAAAACATTTGGAAAAGCCAATGTATTTTTACCTATAGTTAACAGTATCTTAGTATCTTATACAATTCATATTTAGAGATATGGTATTAAACATATATTGAGTCTATTAAATTTCGGTTGTAAACCAAATATATAGAACCCAAAAGAGTCTTTTATATGAAACATAATCCCAAGCATAATTCTACATGACCAAAATGTAAGTGTCTATGATCGAAAATAAGGATACATAGTGTGACCAAATACATAGGACCTAAATCCAATTCGAATAATAGACTTACATGTCCATCAAATCAGGTAACATAATAGTAATATGATATAATGGCATGATGCATAAACATAATCTAACATATGGCATAACCTGTCATGTCCCAACATATGCCCATGGCGCCCACCGAAATAGACAACCGTAGAGTGTTATCATAGTCCACATTATTAGACTATACCCTGGAAAGTCTCTAGAAACTCCACTACAAGTAAGTCAGAGGTGAAATTGATACTTAGACTTATTTTGAACACCAAGGATAGCACTATAAATGCAACGGTTTAGCAAATATAGGTGCATCTAAAACTAACATGTTGTATCAATTGAATTAGAGATATATTAATTGAAAGAGAGCAATAATTGTAAGGTAGGCATATTTTTTACAAGAATACAGTTTGAATAAGGAATTATAATTGGAGATACAATAACTTACGAGTTAGCATCTTCAAGGCTATATTATCTCTAAGGAGAGAGCATAACATATGGAGGAGCATATCTCTAGGGAATCAATCAGTTACCTGAGGAGTGCCAACCAACTCTTCCATAAACTATTGCAGTAGTGATATAAGGAATACCCAAATTAGTCGGGTCGAACCTAATAAGGGTACAAGCTAAGTCGTGCCAACTCAATATATCAAGACCATCCTGAATTCACATCATTCAAACTTATCATCAATCATAGCGAACGTCTCATATTCGTACATAATCATTCATACTTATCATTAATCGTAGTGCTCATCTCATATTCGTACAAAAAGGGAGTATCAGTCTCGAGATCACATTCAATCATCAAAATTAGAATTAAACAAAGTAACTGATAAGCAGACAATGCATACTTAAATGAGCTAATAGCGCTCAAACTCTCTCAACCTTAGCTACTCCTATTTTGGCTCATAGGCCTACACTCAGTAGAAGTTTCATCTCTAATTTTGCCTCAAGGTTTGCCAGGAAGAATGGGTATATGATTTAATTATGCTGGGGGCACGGTTTATTGGAACAATATGAATGCATTAAATTGAGAAGTCATCAAGGTTATTTACTAGCCAACCCTATGCTAAGATAATCCGTGTTTTTTTCATCATTCAATACGGTATATTCATAAAATGCTTGTTATCAATGTGCTATCAAAATCTTAGTGTTGCATCGTATAAGGATGGACACCACTTCTTATCCAACATCTATGACGTGACATCAGGGAACAACCCAAAAAATTAAAGGGAATGAGTGACAGCCCTACACTTTTCCTTCTTCTTATTTGATTACCATTGGACTAATTTAATTAAGGGAAATGTGACATATCTAAAGCCCTACAAAGTCTTGGAGAGTCCCTAGTTTTTCTAAGTTTTTGTGTTTATATGGCTTAGTCATGAGTAGGCCACGGCTTAGCCGTGTGCACAAAGTTTTTTACTAAATTCTCTTGCAATTACGGCTTAGCCATATATTTGCTAATAGCTTAGCCATATGTAGCCTACGGCTTGGCCACGACTTAACCGTAGTGCTTCTCATGGCTTAGTCATGAGGTTAGTCGTAGAACAAATGCAGAATTTTTAGTCTTTGGATTACGATTTTAACAGCTTAGCCGTAAGCTTTAGATTTTCTGAAGCTGTTTCTAATACACAAGTTCAGTGCAGAACTTTACTAATCCCATAATTCATTCTTAGTCTACCTTCATATTACTTCATTAACATCATCCATTCTTATAACTAAGTGTAAAAGAGCTATAATATAGCATGAACATGAGAATTCTTCAAGAATCAACATGAAAAAATATACATGCAGTAATATACACTCTTATACTTGCCTCTAATATAGTGCTTGACATAAATCAACTTCTTCCATTTGGTTTGATGGTGGAGAAAGCTTCAATAGAGATGAACTAAGACATACATTAAAATAAATGAGCATGAGATGCATGCATGCTAGAAGATTGAGTCTCCTTAACTCTTTTGAACTCAGAGAAATGGAGGGATGATGTAATTCTTACCTTAGGGATCTGTGGAGAAGAAGAGGAGATGGAATGGAGAGATTCCAATGGAGAAGACAAGCAAGAAAATGATGAAGAAGACAATGGGAGCCTTAGCTCTAACATGCAACAGCTCCAAGCTTGATTTCTAGCTGGTAGAGGAGGAGAAGGAGAGAAAAAAAAGAAGGTCCAGCAGTAGAAAAGAAGGGGATGCAGAGAAAGGCTATTGAGTTAGTTTTTAAATCCAGATTTTCTGAAATTTATAAGCAGGTCCTATTAGTTTCCTAGATTTTGTAGTTTGAGTCAATTGGAATCCAGGTGGACCAATATGGATTTAAATTAAGCTGGGCTAAACATGAAAGTTGACCCATAAGCTAAAATAAACATGATGCAACTAATGTGGTGCCAAGATAATCTATAAATGATGTGCCGAATGGACGAATAACTCATGACATGTAAATCACCAAAATGGGCCTTAATTCCTACGTAGTTTGATCAAACTCAACTACCTATCCAACCAAAACCCAATTAAATAAAAGAACAAGATAAATTGAAACTAAAATATATTAATTAATAAAAACATTAAATTTAATTAACATAAATTATAATTAAGTTGGGTCAAGACCATTTATTTACCCATATTGCTCGATGAGTCTTTAAAAATGCATATTTTCATATACATTTTGAACTATTTTAAGGACTTATTGACTTGAAAGAGCCTCATTTAGTGTGATTTAGTGGTTTCAAGCGTTTTAAATTCATTTTAGTATTTCTCTACATAAATTGTTTAAAAATCACACTTTTTGCATACATTCATAAACTTGCCATTTTTGGAAAGTCTATTTTTGAAAAGTTTTGTGAAAACAATTTTTCTCATAAATTAAATTGAATTTTTACCATTATTAGTTCATTCATATAAAATTATGAAAAATAGCGTGCATTTTCATTATCATTTCATGAGAGATGGGCCCATATTTATACATTAGTGATCTTAGGGGTAAAATTATCTTTTCACATAAATTTACATTTATTTTATAGGAAATTGATGATATGGGTCCCATTTATAAAGAATTGAATCAAGGAATTGATTTTCAAGAGAAAGGAGAGAAGAATTAAAGAGAAAAAGAAATTGGAAGAAAATTGTAAAAAGTCGGCTTCAAGGTCCCACATACACATACACATGTGTGGGGTACACATGTAAAACATTCAAGATGGAGTCCATTTATTTTTTGCACATTTACAAGAGATTTTTAAGAGAATTTGAAGAATATCTCATCAAAGATGGACAAGGAAAGCCACATAGGAGTTCTTTTTGGAGAAGGAGAAGATTTAATTGAAAAAAAATGAAAAAAAAAATTCAAGCAAACTACTCCACGTCCAACACATGCTTTGGATCAGATTTTGATTGAAAAAGAAAAGGAAAAAAAATCAAGAGGGTTATCTTTAAAGATCTCTTCAAATTTGGAGCCAACAAGGAGAACTTTCCAAAAAAGTAAAGTTGACAATCCAAAGAGATAAAAGAGGAAGTTCTACACCTCATGTGGGCCTAGCTTGATTCTAAGAGAGGATTTTTATCTCTACATTATCTCTCAAAAAGTTCTTAATGCAAGATGGCAAAGACAAAGAAAGAAAGAAGTATCCAAGAGAGACTTCCAATCAAAGCAAGTAAGGAAAGAAAAGAAAAATAAAAAAGAATCCCAAAAGATATTGCACATCCAAATCATTGTTTGGAGCCCTTTTTCTTTCAATTTTTTATTATTTTTATGATTTTAGTGTTTGAGAAAGAGTAGGACTTGAAAAAGTATAAATAGGGCACCCTTCCCCCATATTCTTCATGGAAGAATTACCCACCTCCCACCTCTAGATTTCTACACTCCATCTCTCCCTCTCTGTCTCTCCATCTTAAGTCATCAAGGAAGCTTAGCCCTAAAGTCACACCACCAACCTTGAAGTGTCAATTAGAAGGAGGAATTCTCATCCATCCTAGTATGTAATTGTTTGTTTTTTATTTTCAATCTTTTGTAAAACAATTACATGCTAGTAAAATTTGTTTCTTTTCAATTGTTCTTGTCTTTGATTTTGTGGTGTTCATAATTTTAGTCTTGTTTGTGATTGGGTTAATTTTCATTCTTGTTTAAATATTGGGATAGAATTGGAATCACAACTAGTAACCCATCTTAGTAACCTTTTTAATATACTTTGTTTCTTCAGATGCATTGTATGTTTGGAGGCAATGCAAGATGGCGTTAAAGAAGTTTGAGTGAAAAAAGATTAGAGGTCAATTCTGAAATTTATTTCTACATGGAATGAAAATTTTTTATTCTCACTTGGATTGACAACCCAAGATGAAGAATAAAGCCTTAGAACAATACTTCTAATCTTTTTGAGCGTAAATTAAGATAAGGAATTGAAAGGAGCAATATACCGCCTTTGACTTCTTGTTATTACCGCTTTTGACTTCCATTGTTTACCACATTTGACTTCCGTTGTTTATTGCCTTTGACTTCCTGTACTTTTATATTATTTTCTGCACTTTTGTTATTTTTCCTGTTATGTTCATGTTGATTTTAAGTTTTGTTTTTGCATAGTTTGATGGTTGGATTAGGAATCATTGCATGTATTTTTATGTTATATGATTTTGTGTATATTTAAGTTGATGAAAATTAAGCCTTCAGATCTGAATCTAATGATAAAATTAGGACTCAATACACAAACATCAGCTTAAAATAGTTTCAGCAAATTGCAGAAACAGTTTTTGGCAAAAAGTTCGAAGTGGGCAGACCAATCAAATCATAATATTTTTCTATGGAACTTGGGAAAATTAAAGTTTAGGATGTATCTTTCATTCCCCAGAATTTCAAATCAAAATAATTTTGGAAGGCTTGTGAACCAGAGGCTTAAACTTTGCCAATCAGTCAACTCGAATCAGAATTTCTGCATAGAATTTTGCAAAGTTGTCATGTTCATGCATTCATAACTTTTTCATTTTAGATCCTTTTTTACTTTCATTTTTTTGTTAGTTTCTTGCATCAGTAGAGTATAAATTCCAACCATTAAACTTAGATTTAGGATGCATTAGAATAGCGCAAATTATGCATAAAATTAGCATCAGCATACTAGTTTTTCAAACTTAGAATTTTTCAACATCTCATGGCATGCTTGGCATTCATTGCATTACTAATTTTAGTAACTTTCTAATTTTAAATTTGTTTCTAGTTTTATGGTTTTATTGTTTTAGTTAATTTCCAGAATTAAATATCATTCTAAACTTGTCTTAATTGAAAATTTTAAATTGGAAAGTTTTCTAGTTTTGGAAATTCTAACTTAGGAAAGTTTCTAACTTTTGTTTATTTTGTTTCTAACATTATTTAGTTTAGTTAGTTTCTAATTTTGTTTTTATTTTTGGAAGTTCTAACTTGTGTTTTAGTTTTGCAGCAATTTTAGTTTTATTTTAGGAAATTTGAGACTTAGGTTTTCTAGATTTAGGAAAGTTTCTTTCATTGGTTTGTAATTAATTTAATTTTGGTAAGTAAGATGCTTGTATTTATTAGTTTTTAAATTAGGCTAGTTTTAGATTTTTAATTAGGACAAGTACAAGTTGAAAAAGGAACCTTAAAATACATAGCTCCTTGTGGATTCGACTTCGTACTTACCGGGATATTACTACATCGTAGTTTTACACTTAGAACTCATGATTATGCTCTTCTAGTCATTCTTTTTTATCTTTGATCTCTTTTGAATTCGCCCAGTCTCCCATTCGAATCGCCGACCACTAATTCTACACTCCAGTTTCCTTAAAATGCAGCGAAATCCTGTAACTCCTCCCAAACAAAGCTCCATGTAGGACCATACCAATGTCAGAGTGGTAATTATCATTGCTCACAACTCACATAAGGGATGATTTTTCTCCCAATTCTTCTTGAAATTCAACACACAAGCATTCATTATATCCACCAAGTGTGATTAACATGCTACATTTAGCCATCTATCCGGGATACTGAACTCCAAATAGTGATAATTGCTACCTTGAGAGTAGTATGAAAACATAGACAAAGTGGTAGAAGCTTATGTGGTGCATTCACATGAATATATTATTCTTTAATTCTAGATTGTCTAGAATGCACAATCTATCTTTATAATACAATACATCAATTACGATTTTGAAATTTGACTTATCATCCACGTCCTCCAAGATCTTAATCAAGTCTGGGTCTTTTTTCTAGCTCTTTTTAATCCTCAAGATCTATGCAGTTTTCCATGAAGCAAATTGGTCATAATCACTTGTCATCAAATGCTTGAAAATAATCATTCGTATCTCTAAACACTTAATCCAATATCGCCCTATGATCCCATAACCATTAAAAACTGTCTTTCCACTCAGTGCTTGAGCCACTGCACAGACCTTTCTTACTTAGTATTTTAGGCCAAAATCCTAATCTGTGACATAATATATCCACCTTCTCTACCTCATGTTCATCTATTCTAGAAAATGTAGGTATTATAAATTTTATGATTGAGTGTACTTTGAACGTAGCTCCATAGAGATACCATCTCCACATCTTCAAGGCAATATTGCTACTTCTATTCCCAAGTCATGGATGATATACTCCCATTTTTGTTCCTTTACTATTTACAATCATAAGTTATCTCCTCCCTATTTACCTTACAACACATCCAAGTTCAATTCCTGAAGCATCAATGAAAACAACAAAACTTTCATCTCCAAATGACAAGTCAAAATGGGTGGTACTCAACCTTCTTGTTCCACAATTTATGCTCAAAACAAAGGAACCTTCCTTCCAAGTTAACTTAGTCAATGAGCGTGATGATGGTAAAACCTTCAACGAATTTGTAGTGGTATCTAGTGAACTTTAAGAAACTCCAAACTTTTGATATTGTCTTTAAATTCTCCAAATTCATTATGGTCTCCACCCTTAAAAGATACACTAACTCTAATCGTTAGGAATGATGTGATTCCAAATTGCACCTTATCCCAACCAAGATTTACATGTTTTCAATTCTACTTATAACTTATACTCTTTAAAATTTGTGGAGAAATCTTAAGATGCTACTCTTGATCTTTGTGTGACTTAGAGTACACCATCACATCATCAATCAAAATCTTAATGAACTGATCCTAGTTGCATGTGAATATTTTATCCAACAAGGCCATAAAATCAACTAGTGTAATCATTGACAACACAGTTCATAATGGTCATATCTAGTCCCACATGTTGTCCTCATGATGTCCTACTATTGGACTATCATCTAATGTTGCCTTAACTTCAAGTTAAACCATGCAAAAACAGTAAATCAAGAGCCTTATCCAGAAAAACATTTGAAAATTCACATAACAATGATATGTCCTCCACCGCTTTCGCCAGTTTAACCTCTATGATAAACATATGTATCTCATCCCAAACTTAACAACTTACTTTCATTACCAAATTTCAATGAGTAGACACCATCCATTCTCATTCACAAATCTATGCTAGGATTCTTGTCATTCACCTTCCACAATGTTCTCTTCCACCACACTTCCACTACGCCACTCTAATACCATGTGTCACCATTGGGTCCCCCCGGAATAAGCACATATCCCTCATCAACTAGACTGATTAGACACTTTCTAAGATAATGGCATAGAAAATATGGTGTTAATGGATTTATTAGTACCGTGAGATCTCGTTATTTGACTAACTTGGAGTAGCCATCCTCTTCATCACATACTCCATCTAAAAGGCCTTCCTCAAATAGCTACAATATGAAGGCACTCCACTGTTTTAGTCTGAAGTAGAATCTCTTGTCTAAAACCCCAAAGGAAGCATAAAATCCTCTTGCTCCTTAGACTAGTCAATGTGGAAAAATCAAGTAACCAAAGCTCAAAATCATGTACAACATATCCCCTTACAGCAGACACCCAACTCCACCAATATCCTGCTATGATGTGCTCGAAGCAAAATAAATCATTGATTGTAGTCCAACCTTCCTCATTAACTATGGTGGCACAACTAGTAAGAGGAATACATGGGCAACATATGCAATAACCTAAATTCTAAACATAACCTAATGCATAAGCTAAACATAATTAAGAACCCATCTAAAAGCTAAACTCACCCATGCAATCCCTAAGCACCACTAAAAACTTATCATAGAAGTTAATCACCCCAAAGGTCAAGCATTACCTAATCAAAAATCCTAACCTCACATCAGAACTATATTTCTAGCATCTTTTAAAACTTATATAAACTTGACCTCTTTGAAACCTTCTATCAAGCCCCCAAAACTAGACCGGATCCAAGCCCAGCTCCAAGGGTGTGGGAGTTAAGGCCAATGAAACCTTTTATGAGAAAATTTTTAATTGGCCTCAATTCTCACACCCTTGGAATTGGACTTGGATCTGGCCCAGTTTTGGGGGCATGACAATCTCCAAATAAAAAATGTAGAACCCAAATCTCAAGCCTTTCTTCTTCAGTAAGAAAGAAAAAAAAAAGAACCACGAGAACCCCATGTTGGAAATTTATACTAAAAACATACTTTTATGTATTTGTCTTTAACTAATATATTTATTATTAAAGTTTGTCTTCTCATCTTAATGAGAAATTATATGGGTAAATGGTTGCATTGTTATTTATTATGTGTGTATGTGTCTTTTATTTTATAAAGTAGACAAGTTGGCGTGCAGAGTTTAACTTACACTAGGAAGACTTATTTTTCAGGTCTTATAAAATATAAGTTATTATTATTCACAATCTAAATGGAGTTGGACACACCATCAGTACGATTGTAGCATGATGTTTTACAGGCTTCTTTTGGCTATGGGAAAGGGTTTAGTTTTGACTCGTTATGCTAGTACGCTTTGTATGTATTGAGCAGGATTGCTTTTGGGTTTATTGTCTTCATATTAACTATATAAGATGATTAACATATAAATGGTTATTATGAGTGCCTGTACTCTTAATCCCGATCACTCTTAATCCCGATATAAATAATAGACACATATATTTAGTATTTGACATTTTGACTTACAAAGGAGTGAGACCTTTTATAGGTCAATAATCTCAGTAAATTGGATGACTACACTGTGTGCATGGTGGATATTAGTTTATTGATGGAATCTACGTCACATAATAGGGATTGATGATATCCCCTTGATGAAGTTTATAAGTTTTAATTATGTCAAACCCTACAGTGGACTTTGTGTCCGATATATCAAATAAGTGTAAGGTTTTAAGGAATTACAAAGATATCGATTAAATATAAATGTTGGTAATTATTTAATTGATGGATATTTGAAATCTTAACGTGGGGAGATTAATAAGCATTTAATAATCTAGTGGATATTGAAATATTATTTTGAGAATAAGGACAGGAGTGTAATTATAATTCTTTAGAGGATTGACTTTTAATTTATGGAACTAGGATTCTAATTTGAGTCGAATTAGGGTTTCCTATTTCCATAATAAGCATATTCCTTATTTCCTTCTTAAGGTTCATATCATAGCCTATAAATATACGTTATTGCTCTTTAGAAAACACAACAAGAGAAATCTCATTTTTTAGAGTAAAGACAATCCATAGAAGAGGCCCACACCCTGGTGCGAATTGAGAATAGAGGAATATAGTATAAGGTCTTGAGATTTTCAGGTTACTGTAAGATTGAGATCAAATCAAATAGATCTCACAGTATAGTTCATAAATCATCATCTAATATTACTTCTACAGTAATCTGTATGCATTATCGAGGGATCCTAGCGGCTGCCTCCAAACACCCCACCCTACAACTGGAGCAATGCTACCATTGCTAACCCTTTTATTACTGCACGTGATGCAAACATTACCCCACTTTTATTACTATGTGTAGAAGATAAAGAGTAGCAACATCACCCCTCCCTTGAACTACCACCACTTTTGGAGCACCACCAAGCATTAGGCCCCCCAAATTCTTGACCCTAGCAGTGCGATTGTCATCCAATTGAACCTTATCTTCATCGTCTCTTGCTCTTTTCCCTCTTCCTTGATGCCATCTACTTTATCTCCCCTCCATTGGTAGCTCTGCCTACTTCTAGGTTGACCTTCAGCTAGGCATTACTATTACCTTCTTTTTCTCCATCAATGATCTCATCTCTTACTCAAATGCTCCTTAAATTTCGTACCACCTTCATCTCTTCTAGTTCTAGGGTTTTCAGCCACGGTGAGCTTGTGATGGACCCTAATAATATTGTGATGTGGTAGTTGAAGTCCATTTTCATTATCGACCACACTGCCATGCTTCCTCTCCCCCATGCATGATCTTGTTTCTCCTTCATGTTTATAATGCTTAACTTTTACTATTTTTCTAATCACAGCATTAGATTATGGTTGGTTCTAAATCATCTGAATCAAGGAATAATGAAATTTGATATGTTATTTGGCAATTGAAATAGCAGAATGGGATAGCCATCCATGGGCAATTATGAACATGTTTGTTCTTCTTATGATTTTTTTTTTTTTTTGAAGATTTAAAATATCTTCTTCTTCCATTCCATTTTGAAAAAGAAGGCAAAGAAACTCCAAATGATAATAGTAACATGGATTGTAGGGGCTACAAGGATCGGTGTATAGTCAAAGAGTGGTTCTGGTGGTATTCTCTTATTTGCAAAGTGAAGTTCTCATGGTTCATTGTAAAAGGGTGAACAATGCTAGCATTGCTCAGCAATAATAAAATGGAGCGGTAATAAAAGGGGGGCGTGTAAGACCCTGCCCCTTTAATTAGCCCTAATTCATATTTAATTTTGATTATCTATGCTTAATTATGTTTTGTATTTCCTAAGTTATATCTAATTGTATAGTATTGTATAAGTTTTGGGAGTTAGATGGTTAGGCGGTTATTTTTGTGAGTTAGAGGGAGTACAAGGCGTTAATTACAATTTGGGTATGTTGTAAAAAGACCCTTGCGAATTTTGACCCTTAGAAGGGAATCACCGTTCCTCTATATATATGATGTTTGGTTTTGTACATTGAAAATGAGGATTCCTACTACCCTCATATCAACGTATCACGGTTGATAACTTCATAAATGGCCATAGCATCGTTCTTTGGCTAAAACCAAAAAGAATATGGGAGAAAATGTGGGTAGGTACTTCTTTTGTCTGATGTGCTGTCACTAACACACGACAGTTCACTTGTCATTTGGTAATGGTTCTCCGAATAAGAATATAAAAAGCCATTGCTAAAAGATTTGAGTTTTAGGGTTAATCCTCATTTATAAAATTGTAGTAAAGTCAAGTCAGATAAAATAAAACAAAATAAGTGGGAGATGCCAATTTTATTCATTAAATGAACAACCTCTATAATAATGTAATTAGATTTGATGTTGTCCTACCACAGCAGGCTCTGGCATGCATTTAATACCGACTACAATTGGAGGTAGATGTATGCCACTAGTTTGTGCATCATCTCTAGTGGGATTACCTATATTTGTGCATCATATTTGGTGGGCCTACCCATGTTTGTGCATCATATTTAGCAGGTTCGCCCATGTTTGTGCATTTGATATCGAACGGGTTTACCCGTGTGTATTATATTTATTTACATTTAAATTATATAGACTTCCTCCCTAAATGAGATTTATAATCACCTTCCATTTTGCAGTATTTATGTTCATTAGTTATAGCTTACCCATCTGCCAGATTACATTAATATGATTCTACTACAATTGGTGTATAAGTATGGATGCCATAGCCGAAACGGAAAGTCAAGAGATGCTAGAAATTCCACTAGATGGCAGAGTTGTTGAGTGGAGCATGGATAACATCATTTGAGATGTCATAGAATGGTACATGTAATTGGATTTATTTCATTATTTGATTTTACGAGGCCATATGTGTTGGGCCTATATTTATAGACTAATTGCTATAATGTTTGCACTTAGCATCGAATAATTAGCTTCCTTTTACTTGACTAGGGCGCTTATTTAATGATGATGGTTATGATGGATTTATTTATACCAATTGCATAGAGCTTGTATCATATGTTTCACGTGTGATTATTGATGAGTCTTTAAAAATGTACATTTTCATACACATTTTAGACCATTTTAAGGACTTATTGGGTCAAAAGAGCCTCATTTAGCGTGATATAGTGGTTTCAAGCATTTTAAATTCATTGTAGTGCATTCCTACATAATTTCTTTAAAAATCACACTTTTTGTATACATTCATGAAACCTACGAGTTTTGGAAATTTTATTTTTGAAAATTTTTGTGAATATTTAGTTTTCTCATGAAATAAATTAAATTTTCATCATCACTAGTCTATTCACATACAATCATGAAAAATTAGGTGTATTTTTTTTTCATTTCATGAAAGATGGGCCCACAATCATGCATTTGTGATCTTAGGGTTAAAATTATCTTTTCACATGAATTCACATTTTTTTGATTCCATTTTCAAAGAATTGAGGCAAAGAAATGATTTTCAAAAGAAAAGAGAGAAGAATTGAAGAGGAAAAGAAGAAAGAAGAAAAATTTGCAAAATTTACTTCATGGTCCCACACATATATTCACATGTGTGGGGACACACTTGTGAAATATTCAAGAAAGGGGTCCCACTCTCCAATTGTTGCAAGAATTCAAAATTAATGTAAGAAAAGAAAGCCAGGGTGGAGAGAATTCAAGGAAAGAATATTTAAATAAGGAGAATTCAAAAATAGAAAGTCAATCTCGTTTTCTTTGGATATCATACATTAAAATGGTCATAACTCTTAAACCGAGCATCAGATTTAAACAATCTACCTACCGTTGAAAAGCTCTTTTCAAGTAAATATCCATAAGATCCAAGATTGCACTAATCAGAGTTAAAACAATAGAGTATGACACTAAGAAGATGGCTATAATTTTTCTACCCGGGATTGAGATTGTCTTATCAAAGGTAGGCCCTATCCTTTAGTATGTTAGCTAAGAATGATGGATACTCTTAGAACTCTAGTAAGAGAAGGAACCTTATCTCATGTCAAACTTGGAAGACTTGTTGGTCAAGAAGAGGACTTACCTAAAGAAGGAAAGCCGCATATGAGACCTTTGAAAAGGAGTAGAAGAAAAAAGGTATAAATAAGGAACCTCTCTTCCATACTCTTCATGAAAGAAGAGACCTCCTCTCCTAGCTCTCTCCCTCTACTTTCTCCATAATTTCTCTATTCAAGAAGGCTCTCTCTAACTTGAAGCTTCCACTAGAAGAGGATCTTTCATCCTAGATCATGTAATGTTTTTTTTTTCTTTATTCTCTATCTTTATGTAAAAATATTCATATCTAGTAAAAGTATGTGTTTTCGTTTCCTTTATTTACTTCTTTTTATTTCTTTGATAATGAATGCTTGATGTTTGTTTTTAACGATGTTGCTCTTGGATTGATAACCTAAAGAAGCCTAATAACGTAATTTGAGCAAACATAATCTAGGATAAAAGAAGAATTTAGGAAAACAAATCATACACTTCCACACATTTATTTTCTTGCACTTCCATACTTTTAAATTCCTTGTTATTCCATACATTTAAATTCTTGTTATTCCACACATTTAAATTCTTGTCTCACCATAAATTTAAATTCCTGCAAATTTTCTATTTATTTTGATGTTCTTTATATTTTAATGTTTTGTTTTATGCATAGTTTAATAGCTGAAAGTTTTGTCATAGTATGCATCATTTATTGGTGAGTTTCTTAACATGAGTACAATGTCAAAAAACTAAGTTTCAGAATTATTTGACCGAATGTAAAATTCAGATATGATGATATCTTTTGGATGACCAACATCAGCTTATGTTGAAAACAATTTCTGTTAAATGCCTAAAAATTATTTGTTTGGTTCACATGTTCATTGTTAGTTCAGTTGTGATATATAAATAGCATTAAAATACATGATTTGGAGAAGGATTTTCAACATGTTTTAGAATTGAAATCTGAGTTCCAACACATGTAATTCAGAAATTCTGCAACATTGTATTGGTGCCTACACATGTCAAGTTCTCATGCATTCATGCATTGTCTAAATTGGGAAGTTCATGGACTATAAATATTGCTAGAAGCACCTTTAAAAAATGAAATTTTTATCTCAATTGTGCTCAAAAGAACTTTAGTTTTAGACATGAAAACAGTCTAAGAACAACTCACCTTTGTAGTAAAATTTTGCACTACAGAATTTTTGTAACTAGTTTATTCATTCATGCATATTTCCTTTGTTTTTCAATCTTTTTCCTTACTGTATTGTTTTTATAGAATTCATGCATTCATTAAGTGTGTTCTTCAGCTATTAAATTTAGATTAGGTTTGCATAAGATTAGAATTATATTTTATTTAAATTTTGCATCTCATATTAGGAAAGTTTGCATTAGTTACATAACATGCATTGCATTACTAACTTTACTAACGTTCTAATTTTAATTTTGTTTCTAGTTTTATATTTTTGACTATTTTAGATAATTTCCAAAGTTAAAATATCTTTCTAAACTTTTTTTAATTGAAGATTTTAAATTGAAAAGTTTTCTATTTTTGAAAATTCAAACTTAGGCAAGTTTTTAACTTTGTTTAGTTTTATTTTTAGTAAGTTTCTAATTTTAATTTTTGTTTTATGGGAAGGTCTAATGTGTGTTTTGTTTTGCAAAGATTTTAGTTTTTATTTTTAGGAAATTTTAGATTTAGGAATTTTAATTTAGGAATTGTTGTTATAATTGTTTAATTTTTTAGAATGATTGTATTTGTTAGATTTTAAAATATCATAGTTTTAGAGTTTGAATTAGGCAGGTGACAAGTTGAAAACTTCTTTATGTTGGAAATTTATACTAAAAGCATACTTTTATGTATTTTTCTTTGACTGATTTACTTATTAGTAAAGTTTGCTTTTTCCATCTTAATTAGAGTTTGTATGGGAAAATTGTTGTATTATTATTTACTATGCATAGATGCGTCTTTTATTCTATAAAGTAGACAAGTTAGTGTGTAGAGTTCAGCTTACGCACGGAAGACTTATTTGTCGGTTCTTATAGAATATAAGTTATTATTGTTCACAATCTAGATGGAGCTGGACACACCATTGGTACGATTGTAGCATGATGTTTTAGTAGGTTTGTCTTGGCTACGGGAAACAATATAGTTTCGACTCGTTATGCTATTACACTTTGTGTGTATTGAACATGACCACTTTTGGGTTATTATCTTTATACTAACTATATAAGATTATTAACATCTAAATGGTTATTATAAGAGCTTGTACTCTTAATCCTGATATAAATAATAGACACGTGTATTTAGTATTTGGCATTTTGATTTACAAAGGAGTGAGACCTTTTGTGGGTCAATAATCTGAATAAATTGGATGACTACACTACATGTATGGTGCATATTAGTTTATTAACGGAATCCACGTCCCGTAATAGACATTGATGATATCTCTTTGATGAAGCTTATAAGTTTTGATTATGTCAAACCCTGTAGGTGGACTTAGTGTCTGACATATCAAATAAGTTAAATGTAACGTCTCAAGGAATTATAAAGATATCGATTAAATATAGGCATCAGTAATTATTTAATCGATGGATATCTGAAATCTTAACATGGGGAGATTAATAAGCATTTAATAACAAGAAGCTCGAAATATTATTTTAAGAATAAGGACAGGAGTACAATTATAATTCTTTAGTGGACTGAATCACAATTTATGGATCTAGGATTCTAATTTGGGTCGAATTAGGGTTTCCTATTTTTATAAGAAGCTTATTCCTTATTTCCTTCTTAAGGTCCCTATTGTAGCCTATAAATATGCGCTATTGCTCTCTAGAAAATATATACAAGAGAAATCTCGTTTTTGAGAACAAGGAGAATTCGCAGAAGTGGCCCACACCACAGTGCGAGTTCAAGCATATATGAATACAGTAGAAGATCTTAAGATTTTCGGGCTGTTATAAGATCGAGATCAAATCAGATAGATCTCGCAGGTATGGTTCTTGAATCATTATCGTTTAAACTTATTTCCACAGTGATTTGTGCGCGATATCAAAGGATCCTGGAGGCTGCCTCCCAACACTTTAAACATAGTTCCTTGTGGATTCGACTTCGTACTTGCCAGGATATTGCGACATTGCGGCTCTGCACTTGGAGCACGTAATCAATTATCGTGACTGATCATCATTCATAACCTATTGTAGGACTTCAATCCACCAAGAGTTGGGGTCCATGGAACCTTTTAATTGGCCCCAACTCTCACACCCTTGGAGCTGGACTTGGATCCAGCCCAATTTTGGGGTGTGACAAACAGTATCCAACCCAAGTTAGGCCACATTCAAGGATGTATTTTGTCCCCGAGCACATCAAAGTAGGATGTTAATGGAATTGAGTGTTTACTATAAGGGGATATGTTGCACGGGATTTTGAGCTTTGGTTATTTATTTCTCCTGGCTCACTATTGGGACTAGTCTAAGGAGCAAGAAGATTTCTTGCTTTCTCCATGGTCTTATATAAGAGACACTATGATGCAAAGTGGGGTACCAGTTGCATTGTGGGCAGAGATGGAGAGATCAGAGATGGAAGGTGGAAGGATACATCAGGGAAACCCTCAAAATGTTGGCCTTATGCCAAACTCCCCATTGTAGACGAGAAGAAGAAGAAACCCCTAGGAAACCCCAAAATCACTTAAAAATGAATTTTTCATTAAAAGACGAAGGAGCCAGAAGGCTTTACATCACTTATAGAGACAAATAATAAAACTTAAAACTAATATGGACCATTGGAACACACTCATGGCCAAGATTAAAACAACCCACTAAAATAACTGAAAAATATAATAAAAATAATAAATAAACTAAGATAGGTGGCTAGGTTTAAAGGTCATTTCACTCCCCTAGTTTGTAAACTGAGGTTACATGAGATTAGGGGCAAATTAAATGTTTTCTTAATAATAAACCAATACACCATTCATGTTAAATACAACATGTGGCCCTTAATCATGGTCCCATAATGGGCGGGTGAGATTCCATATTGGTTAACACACCAATCAATATAGTGGAGACTTCATCAAATACAAATGATACTATTAATAGTTTAGAGTAAGAATGTAATTCAATTACTAAGAATGTAATTCAATTAATACAATCGAAGTAACAAATTAAAAGATATGTTAACTAAATGGCTACATCTAAAAAGCTAGGCTAATAGAAATATATTAACTATCATCCTTACAATTATGAAGTCACTCATGTGCGGGACACAATGCATCAAAGGATGTTGTCTGCACATCACCCATACTTAATAATATCAGGCTCAGTCACCTGAAGTATCTCCAGCAAAATCTCTAAGGTACGCATGCTCGGTTCCTATGCACTAATTTAAAAAACAAGGTCAACCACAAAAGTGGCAGCAGGTGGAATACACATAACTCATAGTAAAATACATTATCAATACAAGAACTAAACGATGAGATCATAAAGCATATGAAATAGCATATATAAAAGAATGAAATGCATAATAAGAAGGAACGGATCCCTAATTCAACTTTATATCAAATGAACAACATCATATTCAGCGAGTGTTGCATCAACCGATGCCCTTACCGGATTTATACTATCTACAAATGCCTCATATCTTGTCCAATATTGTGGTTCAAATTCATCTTCAGATGTCTAGCATCCTATCCAAAAGATCATGGTAAAACCAACTGTGTACGAGTGGTAAGCTCGTCTTTGGCCCTAAGTCCAGTATATCATTACAATGTACATCTGTGTACCCACTGTAGTTGTCTAATGACCAAATCTGATAAAACTGTCTCACACAGTCCTTCCCCTTCCTATGTCGAGACTCATAAACATGACTTAATAATTGTTCAACAGACACATCGTAAGGTAGTGTGAAGGGCTGGCCAAAATAGGTATCTAAGATGATAGCATTTTATTAAGGTGCTCAACATGGATCGCTTCCCAAAATGTTTCATACAAATATTTACACTTTTTTTCATATTATTCTGAATACTTGGTCTCAAACCTCTGAGAAAAATAGTGACATAATGTTTATTATACTCATCTAAAGCACATTCCATTTCCAGCTGTGAAAATTTATCACCATTTTCATCAACGGATAACTTGCTTTGGCTCAAATTTAGAAATTAATCAAAGTAGGCTTTATTATCATAATACCATTGTCCATATTTGATTGTATATGTTATGCTTTGAAGCCTTTTGTTGATTTCAAGAAACTGCAATTCCATATTGAATTGGACAAGGAATGTCAAATTTAATTCTCTTCAAAATTAAATATAGACCAGATATGTGGATCTCAGTACTTGGAATTCGCAGGTGAAGACAAATTCTTGATTTAATTTTAGATGGCAAAGGTGGCACTAACTGAAGATCGATGGTTGAAACTTGCTTGAATATGAGGCCCACACTCTCACTTCTATGTTAGTACTATGCTCTGTGAAGGGTTCTAACCTGATGGAGGATGATATGCGTTGAGTCTGACTTGAGCTCAAGCCCACAGACTTTGTCAGACTTCTCTTAGCCAATGTGGCTAGCTTTTACTAGATCTTTTACAGGTCCGGTTAAACCTGAACTTTAGCCTAACAAAGTTATGTTGAGCTACTAACAGATCAGACTGGGTTGGTCTGTTTGATGCTTTGGATCCAACCTAATATTCTAGTCTCTCTGAAAAAAATCTAGCCCCAACTTAAGCTTGCCAAGCAGTCAGGCCCATTGAAGTGATAAGACAAGTGTCAAAAGCATAAACATGTGATCGAAACAAATACTTTCAAACCTTTTTCAATGCTGCCCTTTGACTAACAGAATCAGGGTGGCCAAAGGGGCGGATGATGATGTTGACAATCGTGTTGATAACAATATCTCTGAAGGTGACGACAATGGAGTTGGAGTTAAGGCTGGGCAATGTTGTAGGCGACAACAACTGCTAGGAAGCAACGAAGATGATGGTGAGGTGTTGCTGTGCTATTTGAAGTTGTTGAGATAGAGTAGATGGCGATCGGAGATGTCAGTGATGATGGCAGGCAACGAAGATAGTCGTTAGTGCTGGGTAGCTCGGTTGTGGCCAATCACTGGGGTTGGGCGGCTCGACTTTGGCAAGTCGCTAGTGCTGGGCGTCTCGACTGTGGCATCTACAATACATGTATGCAATAGTTATTTTCTTTATTATAGCTCCTCTTCTCTCCTGTGATTTTTTTTTTTAATTTTTTTGGCTTGTCTTCTTCTCTATCATTGATATTCCTTTATTTTTTTTCTCTCTCTCTCTCATTTTTTTTCTTTTGTGGTTGGGTTTGAGTATTGTGGGAAATGATGATGGATGCCTGAGATGTGAGGTGAAATGGCGTGGGATTCGAGATGTGACCGAGAAAGGGATTTGGCTGGGGTTCAGTGGAGGGGCACGGTTTAGGATGGGTTCAATGGTGTTGCACTTTTCTTTTTGGCTTAGATCGAATGGAAGAGACTGTGGATTTTTATTGAGGATTTGGAATAGGAGTGAGGGTTTCTTTGAGCGCAAGGAATTGGATTTTTAGGTATTATTGAAAAAGTTGGTGGGCGATTAGAAGATTTGGGTTTAGGATTGCTCAAGGGCTAGCATTTTGTTCTTGATCAGCGATCGGGATCATAGTTCGGATCTAGTTTGTTGGTGGGGTTTCCGGTTTAAGGATTGAAAGGAGGTTGGATATGTCGGATCTGATTGGTGGGGCTTTAGAAGATTAGATCTTAGAGTGCTGAATGTGTTAGATTTTGTGGACTCAATCCATCAGTTGATGCAATAAATTGATTAATTTCTTTATTTATCAATAAAATTATACTTTACTTTCATGAGATGAATGTTATTTTACTACTTCATGCACATGACCAATACATATGACATAATGATTCATGAGTTGAACCGGATCCCATTAGTATATTAAATGTGATATATGTGCATGGATGAGATCCACACATAGGAGATATATGTCACAAATCTTATACTTAAATAAGCTTCACGACCAGTAATGAGACTGGGCATCTCATTTGATAAGGTTGCAGCACTTTGATGACTATGAGATAGTGTGATTTGTCTCAATCATCAGAATGTAAGATTCTGGATCACGGTGTTGGTACATTGGATGTATTGAAGGACCATGAGATGTACCTTATGGAATTCTGTCTCAATAAATAAGGTATGCTCTCATAATTCCCTGGCAATAGGCTTTCAATCCTGAGACATTAATGAACTCAAGTTTCTATCTATTCATTTGCTTTGAGTCACCAATGAGTGAGGCCGACTGTAGGTTAACACTTCGGTGTCTTGGGTATGTGGTAGTAGAACTGTGGGAACGTTGAATGATCAAGATGGAATCATCTCTATTATCCCCTTGCGCCAATTAATGGATTTGTCATTAGTAAGTGCGCACCTATCTCAATTCAGAGTTAATTGAATGATACTGATGATTACTGTGATTAAATGGGGCTCAAGGATAACAAGATGTGGAACTTATATTGGAAGAGACAGATTTATTCCAATTGATCCACGGATATTGATAGAGGGGCCTACTTGTGGTAATTGGGAAGTTTAGGGTCTTCATTGTAATTTATTCCTAAGACTGGAGTGCAATTGCATTTATATAGTGGTGTTATTTGCAATTAACTGTGGGCCCGGATTGCACATGAGATGTGGGGCCGCGGTGTTCCAGTTGGAGCCAGCTTTCTAAGGAATCCCTAGTGGTCCCCACGCTAGCCCAAGTTATTGGAAAATACTAATCCGACTTGAACTCTAGAAAGAAGGGTTAAGAAAGGAGAAAGTTGCTAATTGCTTTGGAAGTAAGACTTCAATTTCAATTAAGCAAGGAAGAGATTTAAAAGTATATAAAATCTCTTGGACGTCCAATAAGAGTCTCTCTCACACCCAAAACCTTGTTCGTGCAAGAGTTGCACGAGTTTCCCTCTCTTTCTCTCTTCTAGTTCCTTGGAGTTTCGAGTTGGGATTTCTCTTAAAGATTCCACCAATCTTCTTGAGAAAAGAAATCCAATTTGGGTCATAGCGTGGAAGGCTAAGAGGTGTTGAAGATTCTCATCACCAGTAGAGTCGCAACTTCTCCATTAAAGCACTACGAATCTCCAAAGGTATGATCTACTTCTTGCATGTCGTAGATTATTATGGATGTTTAGTGCTGTTTGATTCTGTTTTTTAGATAGAAAATTTACCGTACATGGTCACGAGATTGAGGGTAATGCATCCTGAATTGGGTTTTTAGTCTTATGGATAGTTGATCCCTGTGTTAAGTGGGTCAAAAGTTTTGAACATCCATCCACGAAACCCACCTACTTCCAACAGAATGGTGATGGTGATGGTTCAGCAGTGATGATGGAATGCCAAATCTTAACTTTGAGTTAGATCGATCTTTGTCTTTGATACCAATTGATACAGAGTGGGGATATTAGTTGCAGGGTGGATAACAATGGAGAGATTAGAGATGGAAGGTAGAGGAATACATCAGGGAAACCTTGAAAATGCTAGCCTCATGCCAAACTCCCCATTGTGAGCGAGAAGAAGAAAAAACCATAGGAAACCCCAAAATCACTCGAAAACAAAATTTTCATTAATCAAGTCTTTTTGGATGGTGTATGGGATAAAAAGGACGGTCACTCCAAGTCAGACAAAGAAGAAGATCACATGCAATAATAGTAGACTCAACAACACAAGATTTTTCACAACAACCTCAAAAAGTATCCTATTAGTCGGGAAGACAAGGTATACATACTCACTCAAGAATCCAATGGTGATATATGGTATTAGAGTGGTCTACTAGAAGCATGGTGGCAAAGAATGTCATGGAAGATGGATGTCAAGGACGCCTACCTTTTTGGCTTTTGGTAATGAATGTTAGAAGGTTATCAAGCATTGTGGGAGTTATATTGTACCTGTCACGGAGGATAAATAGGCAAAAGCAGTGGAAGAGATACCAGTGATATGTGAAATTTTGAATGTATTTCTAGATAGAGTTTGTGAGAATGACTTGAGGTCATGGTATTATTACATAAGAGTATGAGAGTCGGAAATTTTGAACACGACATCAGAAACGAATATGTCCACTATGAGTTGGATTGATGGTTGCACTAGTTGATTGTATGGCTTTGTTGAAGAGGATGTTCATTCCCTGCTTTGATTGGTTCGTTATGGTGTTATTAATGATGTGTAAGTGTACTCTAAGACACAAGAGCATGAACATCATCTCAAGATTTCTCCATAACTTTTGAAGGAGCATAAGTTGTTATGTAAATATGAATTTTTGGGGGTAAGTTGCATTTCCTAATTACATCATTCCTAATAATTGGAGTCAATGTGTCTTTTAAGGATAGAAACCATTGTGAATATGGAGAATTTGAAGGCAGGACCAAAAGTTTGGAGTTTCATAGGGTTCAATAGATATCATTGCAGATTCATTAAAAGTTTTGCCATCATAACAACTCGTTGATTAAGTTAAATTGGAAGGAAGTTTCCTTTGTTTAGAACGAAGATTCCAAAACCAATTTCTACTAACTAAAGAAGAGGTCAACTAACATCCCCATATTGACTTGCCATTTGGAAATGAAGGTTTTGTTGTGTTTATTGATGCTTCAGAAGTTTAACTTGAGTGTGTCCTACTTTAGAATGGAGAGGATGTAACTTATGATTTTAATAAGTTAAAGGCACAAAAAAAGAAGTAATGCCACCTACGACTTAGGAATAGAAGTAGTAGTATTGCCTTGAGGATGTGGAGATGGTATTTCCCAAGAGCTATGTTCTAAGTACAATCAGATGAAAGAAACTTACAATACGTCCTTTTGCAGAATAGATGAGCATGAGACAAAGAAGATGGATGGATTATGTCATAGATTAGGATTTTGGGCTAATGTACGATTCAGGAAAGGTTAGTGCAGTAGTTCTAGCACCAAGTAGGAAGACAATTTTCAATAAATGTAAGATCACTGAGCAATATTGGATTGATTTTTGAGAGATATAAATATTTATTTTTATGCATTGATGACAGAGTGATGTTGGTCAATATGCTTTTATGGAAAACCACATTGATCTCAAGGACTAAGAAGAACTAAAGTAGAGATTGAGAGTTGATCAAGATCTTGAAGGATGTGGATGGAAGGTCAAATGTCAAACTTGTTGGAGTTTTGTGTTACAGAGGTAGATTATACATGCCAAGCATGTCAAAGTTAGAGGATAAGAGCTAAATAGAAGTACACCACATCAAACCTAGCATCCACCTAGGCATCATGAAGATACATCAGAACTTAAAGAGCCATTATCCACGGAACAAGGTGAAGAGGGATATTGCAAGATTGTCTTAAAGTGACTAGTCGCCAATAGAGCAAGGCAAAGCACAAGGATACATCTATACTAGTTGCGCCAGTTTGAGATCCCAAAGTGGAAGTGAGGATTCATCACTATGGATTTTGTGTCAAGATTACCTCACGTTATAATGATCGCATGTACATTGGATTTGAAGCAAAATTAGGATAAAAGTCAACCTTTATGCCAGTTGAGTGTAACGACAATAATTACTTTGAAATTGGTATAGCCCTGAAAGAAGCTTTAATCAGGAGGCGTTGCAGGATTCTATTGTTTTGTAAGGAAGTTGGAGTATAGGGCTCCCATGAACTATTAATGGTAACTGATTAAAGCAAGAAATTAGACAGATTTATAAAAGATCAAAAATCGCCATGAATCACTAGAAGAGCTACGTGGGTAAAGAAGGATAAGCCTACAGTTTCAGGTTGGTGATCGTGTGTTTTTAAAGGTCTCTCTCGTTATGGAACCCATAGTTTAGGAAAGAAAGAGAATTGGCCAGAGGGCATGTTGGATCTTTATAGATTAGAAGCAAGATAATATTGAAGTATATTGATTGGCTTTGGCACTTGAGTTGTGCAGAGTACCTAACGTCTCATGTTTTCATATTGAACGGGGCACACAATGGATTCCTTTCATGTATGGTAATATGAACCGTTGAAGGTCATGCACAGCAATAGTATCATTGTTTTCTTTTAGAGTTAGATAGTCATTTGGAGGACCAAATGTCCTTAAGGGGAGTAATATGTATGACCCAAGGCCTTAATAAGAAAGGAACGAGTTGGGACAATTAGGTTTAGAGGTGTACTTAGATGTTTCAGGAAATTGGGCCATTTCATGCATTGTACATTACTTATGGGGCCCGTTGGGGATTGGTGACCCAAACTTATTATAGACCCTTGGACCTGTTGACATGCAAAAAAGTTTGAAACAAATCAACAAGCAATTTGACAAATCAAAAGTCAGGTCAAGACTCAAACTTGACTCAAGCTTAACAAGACAAAGCATAAACTGCTGGGAGGCAGCCGCCAAGATCTCTAGATATCACACACAGATCACTACGAAAATAAGTTTAGATGATGGTGATTCAAGAATCATACCCGCAAGATCTCTCTGATTTGATCTTAGTCTTATAGTAGCCCAAAAATCTCAAGACCTTCTACTATATTCCTCTATGCTCGAACTCGCACCAGGGTATGGGCCTCTTCTGCCAATTCTCCTTGCTCTAAAAAATGAGATTTTTCTTATATTTTTCCTAGAGAGCAATAACACATATTTATAGGCTATAGTAGGAACCTTAAGAAGGAAATAAGGGATAGGCTTCTTATGGAAACAGGAAACTCTAATTCAACCCAAATTAGAATCCTAATTCCATAAATTATAATTCAGTCTACTAAAGAATTATAAATGCACTTCTGTCCTTATTCTCAAAGTAATATTTCAAGCTTCTTCCCCACGTTAAAATTTCAGATATCCATGATTAAATAATTACTGACACCTATATTTAATCGATATCTTTATAATTCCTTGAGACCTTACACTTAACTTATTTGATATGTCGAACACAAAGTCCACCTGCAGGGTTTGACATAATCAAAACTTATAAGCTTCATTAAGGGGATACCATCAATCCCTATTACGGAATGTGGATTCCGTCAATAAACTAATATGCAACATACACATAATGTAGTCATCCAATTTACTAAGATTATTGACCCATAAAAGGTCTCACTGCTTTGTAAATCAAAATACCAAACACTAAATGCACGTGTCTATTATTTATATCAGGATTAAGAGTAGAAGTACTCATAATAACCATTTGGATGTTAATCATCTTATATAGTCAGTATAAAGATAATAACCCAAAAGCGGTCTTGTTCAATACACACAAAGCATACTAGCATAATGAGTCGAAACTATACCGTTTCCCGCAGCCAAGACAAGCCTACTAAAACATCATGCTACAATCGTACCGATGGTGTGTCCAACTCCATCTAGATTATGAATAACAATAACTTATATTCTATAAGAACCAATAAATAAGGCTTCCGTGCGTAAGCTGAACTCTGCACACCAACTTGTCTACTTTATAGAATAAAAGACACACTTATGCATAGTAAATAATAATGCAACCATTTGCCCATACAAATTCTCATTAAGATAGAAAAAGCAAACTTTACTAATAAGTAAATCAGTCAAAGACAAATACATAAAAGTATGCTTTTAGTATAAATTTCCAACATAAACAGTCCAAGGACAAAGCCTAAAAAGACACCTTAAAGTCTAGAAAAGAAAATAAGTCAAAATACTTCAAAAGGTGGAATAAGTATATAATGGCAGACTAAACAAGCCAATGGCTGAATGCACATTAGCTGACTGAACAAGCTAATTGCCAAGCATACAATGGCATACAGAGAAAAGTCATTAGCCGACCATCATAAATTCTAACAACTCATCGAGTAACGATCCAAATCTAGTCAAATCATTCTAAGCTGATTTCAAGCTGATTAACACGATTCAAGGACAAAGATCCGGCTCCCACCTCACAAAGTTGACTTTGGGAAGGTAATCGACCATACAAGCATGGTCATCTACCCCCTTATAAATCAATTTTTTTTGCCTAATCTTCAACCTTTCACAAATGACTAGAGGAGATTTTGGAGGCTATAAATCCCCCCCTTGGGCGCCTATTCCACAACATAGATAAGACCATAGCACCTGACAAGCAACACAAGGACAAAGGCATTCAAGACTCTTCAGATTCCCTTCGAGAATACTTTGGTGCTTCATCTTCTTTAAGTTCTAGCTTTGATTTCAACAACAAGGTACTTGATCTTCTGAAAATAATCAAAAGGATGGTGCCTTGACTTGAGTGGATCTCCAAAGAAGATAACTCTTGGAGACTTCCTTTGTTTCCTTCACTTAGGAGTTGAAGGTAATACGATTAAAACTATGACCAGCCCATTAGCATAACACAATAAATGATCCATGGGGGTAACTGTGACTGTAGAACCTTCGTTCTAACTCCCCTTGGAACACTATATCCAAGGAAAATGGGTGCTAGGTTACAAAGATTGCTCGATCGACTTAAACACAAAAAGGCGGCATGCAATCAATACACCCTGGATTAGTCTCCTTTACTATTTTTTTATTTATGTAAAATTTTCATGTATCCTTATTTTTAAGTGTTGATCATCCAAGACCGGAAAGGTGGGCTGTGATACAAAAAATAGATGTAAGTAGCTTGCACCTAGGAGGTTAGAATGTAAAAAAACCCCTAAAAAATAAACTTGAAATTGAAAAAATACATACTTTTTCTTTCTCTTTCACGTTTTTTTCTCATTCATCGAAAAGAGAGAATCGAGATATATTTTGCATGTCTCAATTTTTCCCCTTTTCAGGAGAACATAAAAGATTGGAGCCATCTGTGGGAAAAAGGCAAGCCAATTAAAAGTTCTAGTTTGATCAAAACTTAAAAACACTCAACGTTAGAATTCTACATAGAGAGTAGCCGACCGATGCATGGATCGGCTACCCTCCCAAAAAACAAAATAGGATCTTCCCTAGGGTTTGTAAATTTTGATGCAATCCATATAGGTGGCTGTGAACTATTGTAAGGTCTGACCGAGTGGCATGGTGATCACTAATTTGTTGTAGTCCTTAGAACAGACAAGGTCCATGGGCCTAATTGAAACTTATTGAGCTAAATGTTGTGCTTCAATTAAACTATGCTAGACATGACCATTCTCTCCCACTTCTAGGCCAACTTTTGGGGACTGTGTAAGAGAAAGGAAGTTATAACGTTCTAAGTCTATCTAAGCAATGTGGTGAACACTAATTCGTTGTAGTGCTTAAAACAGACGAAGTCCACATGACTAGTTCAAAATCGATTGCACTAAATATTTGCACTTTGGTCGAACCAAGTCAGACCCAACCCTTTCTCTTCCCACTATGGTGCCACTCCTTTCTTATCAAGTTACGGATGGATTAGAACAAAGAGAAAAAGGAAATGCTAAAAGTACTTATTTGATTAGCTTACTTTGCAAGACTAATGGCTGCTCTCATCATTTCATCAATGAAGCAAAGGAGTTCTCGTTTAGGCTCTCCCTCACCCGTACCTAGTTTGCATCCAGTAGGCAAACTCAATTCACCACCGGCACGACTAGCCACCGACTACCCGAGTCCTAGCTACTAGTTTAACTAGGCTCCGGCTTATCGACTACCCACCCCATTTGTAGTCAGCATGGCACAACCCTTAAGACCCTGGCCCGACTACTAAACCCTCGGTCTCCAAATACGCCTAGAACCCTTTCTGAGTTCATCTTTAGCCTAAGAAACAACTCACAAAGAGAAAGATACTTGTGCACCAAGGTAGCCACTCCTTTAGTCTCTGCATTTCAAAGGAGATGAGTAAGGCCAAAAAGGCCAAATTCACCTCAAAGAAGTTATGGGGGTAAAAAAGAGTTTGACAGGAATTAATAGTGTCTTGATGCAGTACTTAGTCTCTCAAACCTCGAAAGACCCAAAGAGCTCTACAGACTGAAAAACCACTGGAAAGGCTCAAGGGGAACTCCTTCTACCCTTGAGCACGAGAAAGGACATTCCCCAGGCCCCAAAGGACAAATTCAACTGCTCAACACAAAAGTCGGGCACAATGAAGAAGGAATCAACGTAGAACACCAACAACCATTGAAGTTCTATCACTACCAAATTGAGAAAAAATGCATGTTGGCTAAATATCAGTCAAATGCTAAAAGTGCAGAATCAGAAACACCCATCTACCTCCTAGAGTGTATAGAAATGGATCATGAAAGAGTTTAACCTAAACATTGCACTCGTCAATATGGTCCAACCTAGGTCAACACGGTGAGTCACTAGAAGCATGGCCCGAAGTTGGGCCTCCTAGCCACCCTCAAGTTCATATGAGATTTCAAGAGGCCATGTCCAAATAAACTACAATTTAGATGATGGTATTGATGCAGGTGAAAGCATCACTGCCTATACCTTCTCCTCAGTTGAACCCCACCAATATCCGGTCTTCATGTCCAAAGGAAGTGAGACAGACTTGGAAAATGTGAAGGAAAATGAACAAGCCTCCGACAATGATATAGGCAAAGAAGTTGACCTCAATCACTTGGTTAAGCAGAGTGGATTGATTAGATTACCACTTAACTATAAGTCTTAGCAGAAAGGACAACGGCATCAAATGACTTCAGCCCCAATGCAAGTTAACCAAAAGCATAGCCTGTAAAGGCAAAAATCTTGTATATCAGATCATGCCCCAAATCAAGGCTTTGGTTAGGAAAATGCCTTAAGTAAGAAGTTTAGGGGCTCACTCCTCCAACGACGATTGGAAAATCAACCCTGACAAACCAATGACATACAATAGGTCACTGACATAATGACCAAATCAGAAGGAGAAAATAGAAAAGAAAAGGATGCTGCCCAAGTATCCTCCGAAATTCAATTTGGTCCCATTTTCAAAAAATTACAAACATCATACATTTTAACCGTATGCAAAGAAAGGATTTGCACATCATCACCTGGTGCACTTAAAGTCCCTACTTAGGCATCTTCCAAGGCACCATCAAGGGGATTGCATTTAATTGGTATAGAAAACTGCTTGATTGTTCCCCCACCTCATGGGTTGTTCTGGAAGAAAAATTCCTGCTACACTTTCACGAGGAAGATCAAGCAGTAACTCTCAGCTTCCTAGCAACACCAAACAGGAAGAGATGAGTCTAAGCAAGCCTTCATCAACAAATGGAGGGTACTTTCTTACAAGTGCATGGAGCCCCTGTCACAAAGAACAATAGTAAAAATGTGCATGGATAACCTTAGGCCAGAAATCTATGCCATGATGGTAGGCTTGAAAACCAAATCCCTATCCAAGCTCAATAAAGAAGCCATTTGAGCCAAAAATGTCCACAAAGAGTTGGACAAGAAAGAAGAAAAGAAAAATGATACTACCGTTTCAAAGGCCCTAAGAAGCGGGAAAAACAAAGAAGAGGTGTTCAATGTTCATACCTCTAAAGCGCCATGCAAAGCTCAGAACCCAACAAATGAACAGGCTCATAAGGAGGACTATGGAAAATGGAAACATGCAAAATACCTTTTCAATGAGGATATCAAAATTATCTTTTGGCCAATAGTCGAAAAGGGGAAGATCGAACTTCCTCCCTCCAAAAGACCAAATCAAGAAGGAAAAGTTGATGATCCTAACTACTATGCATATCATAAACTAGTCTCACATCCCTTGAAAGACTATTTCATCATCAAGGAAATGATCAATGAGATGTGGAAGAATTGGATTACCACCTTTTACCAGAAATGTGATCTTATGCCCATTAACATTGTGTCCCTAAGGCAATTCGAACTAGCAGCTCTCTCCGCACACCTAGTACTAAAAATAGTGGAGTTTCAAGTTGTAAATCAGGTCTAGCATGAAAATGGCCTGATATCCATCAAAACCAACTTTGGAGAACTTTGGGTCCATCCTCGTATGGTCAATGATGAAAACTGGGAATTGGTCAAAATATCATCTTCAAAAGAAAAAAAGGATGGCCAAAAAGACAACCCTTGAGGTATAAACACTTTCGGTAGTCCAAAAAACTGAAAAGGTCCCAGAGGATGAAGCCTCTTCCCTAACTACCAGGAAACCCTTCACACTGGCAAGCTTCATGATTCCAGTCCATGACAGAGATGAGGAAAACCCACAAGCCCACAAGCCTCCAGTTGCAATCAAATATCTCAAGCCAACTATCTCTCAAATTCCAAGAATAAAGATAGAAGAAGTCTACCTTCATGGGGCGATCAGGAAGATGAAGAATACCTGTCCAATGAAGTCCTAAATGAAGATGACATCTTTTACATCAAGATTCCACAGGTAATTATATCCTTCTACGAACCCAACATACCAACAACAAATAGAAAATGATTAGCCTTTTGAATAAAGGCAATGACAGAAGCCTCGCCAAAAAGAAATGCTGATCCTGGCCTAATCAATTGGCTAAATCAGCAATTCAACCAATTTTGCCTTAATAGTAAGCTTCAAACTCAAGAACATGCACAATAAGACTTGGATATCAAGGAAAAAGTGCTAGTAGCACTAAGCTTGATGGTGGATAACCCTTGCCTAACCTCAAACTCTGAAGATACAGGGCATGAAGGGGCCAATTCAAGCCTGCCAAAAGCAAGAGGGTCATTACTACCCGAAGGTCCTCTAGAATAGAAGAAAGTCTGGTCCTAGAAGAAGGAACATGATCAAGAGGAAACTACAACGCTAACTACAATTAGCTTTCTATTTTTTATGTAAACCTCACAAAAAGGGGAAAGGGGAACCAATGAAAATGTACTTTAAAATAATAATGAAAAACCACCTGGCACATTCAAGTATGATGTTGTAGAACATTTGAAGCACATTCTAGCATGCCTACATATCCTTGACTTATTGCAAATGTCAAAGGAAACCCGTGATAGCTTAATATGGGAACTGTAGTCACTTAATCAATAAAACAAAATCATGTGGTTTAGGTCCACCGCATTGAGAAAGAATATGAAATCAAAAGACTGAGAAGCCGAAAAGATGTCAGGAATGCCTTTCCATTCAAACTGTGGCTAAGGCAACAATCTCCCATTCAAAAGTAAACTTACTATTGGGTGAAACCAAGCACACTTAGCCCCTTTACTTCACAATACTTGTGAATGAAATACCAATGCCAAAAGTGTAAATTGATCCTCGATCAACACTCAACCTCATCACCAACAGCTTTACAAGAGTAAGGTATCCTAACTGTTGAACCATAAAAAATTACAAACATTACAAGTGTTGCAATGAAAGTGTCACAAGCAAATTCCAAGCCTAAGGGCACAAAACCCTAGGGTTGTGTGATGCTAGGTCAAGTATTACACCCAAATATTTAGAACTAATGCAACTTACTCAAAAGACTTTAGATTAACTCAGAGCCTAGCAATTTAATTTTAGAGTTAGTGGACTTCATGTGGTCACTTAACTCACCAATCATCAAATTTAAGGTTTATTGACTCAAAACCATCGGGTCATTAAATACACTCAAGCTTTTGGATTACCAAAGTGGCTGAAAAACTCAAAACCATGGGGTCACTGAATACACTCAAGCTTCTGAATTACCAAAGTGGCTAAAAATCACATGGAAAATCTAAAACATGCTTAAGAATGATGCTTCAAAGTTTTAAAGCATTTGGACTTCATTTCAACTCAAACTCAAGCTTTAGTGGCTATCTCCCAACTTACTTAGGATCACTGCGGCAACTGACACTTATACATCTCAAAACTAGCTTAAACTCATGCAAATGTTTTTAAATGCAATCAAAGAGCATCCTTCAAATTTTCAAAACATTTGGACATCATTTGGACCCAAATTTAGTTTAGGTGGCTATCATTCAAGCTTTTTGAGGTCACTATTCAAAGTGGTACCTTATGAAGATAAAATTAGCTAAAACTCCTATAGCACACCCAACTCATATTTAGGAGTGGCCTTGTAAAATTTCAAATCCAATGGATGTCGTTTGACCAAAGTTCAAAAAACACATCAACTTTGGGTCAAGGACCCCCAAACCTTAGGGTCATTGACCAAAGTCCTACTTCCAGGAGACCAAAGTTGATGAGATTTGGATAAGAGACTCAAAATATGTTTAATATCAATTGTTAAAAGTTTCAAATCAATTGGACATCAATCGGATGGAAAACACACTGATTGCCAGCAATACAAGGGGACATTGACTAAGAAATGCAATAAAGGAGCCACTAATCAAAATCATACTTCCACAAAGAAAAATTACATGAAATTTGGATGGACATTTAAGATACTCCTAACATCAAGTCCTCTAATTTTGAAGTCAATCCAAGGTCATTTTGGTCTAAAACAGCTGAAACAAGAGCCCACTTTCTTGAAAAGTTAAAGGGAGGGTTGACCAACTTTAAAAGGTCAGAACATGATGCAATTTCTATGACACTGTCAAATTGGTTCTAGAAAACATTTCACCAAGTTTCGTGATGTTTAGACATCATTTAGGCCCCAAACTGATAATAACGGATCACATAAGTAAAATGACCCTAAATGGGCCTGTAAGTGACCATGGGCCCACGGTCATTAACACTTAAAGAAGGGGTTCCATTGGTTCCATCAAGTTGAAAAAAGTTCCTTAAGTTTCCAAGGCTTTGCATAAGGATTCTTCAAGCACTTGGCCAACAACTCCATCCATTCTTCTTCCTCTCATAAGCTTAAGGTGAGAAATGAGTTTGGGGAAGAAGATATGCATCACTACTACTCATCAATGATGAGTTTCAAAGCGACCAAGTGCAAAGAAACTCCGAAGGATGAAGCTATTGGGTTACAAGAGATTGATCTCTAGAATGTGACTAGCTTCTCCTAGGTCCTTCATATCGAACTGATTGCTTAACCATACTTTGACCGAAGACAACACCCCGAATCATTTCCAATGATTAGGATGTTATCTACATAAAGTATTAAGAAAACCACCACATTAGGATGTTCATCAAGGTTCTGCTTAAAAATATAAGATTTAATTGGTTGATCAAAACGAATGTTCAAAGATCTAGACACTTGTTTAAGTCCATAAATGGACCTCTTAAGCTTACACAACATGTGCTCACGGCTTGTAGCTATGAATCCAACTGGTTGCATCATATAGATACACTCATCAAGATTTCCATTAAGAAAGCTATCTTGACATCCATTTGCCAAATTTCGTACTCCTAATAAGCTACAATGGATAAAAGAATCCGGATGGATTTTAGCATAGTTACTGGTGAAAAAGTCTCCTCATAATTGATTCCTTCTCTCTAAGTAAACCCTTTTGTAACAAGCTTAGCTTTGAAGGTTTCAACCTTTCCATCCACCCCTCTTTTCTTCTTGTAGACCCACTTACAACCGATAGGTTTTATCCCCTCTAGTAGTTCTACAAGATCCCAGACTTGGTTAGAGTACATAGACTCCATTTCTGATTTCATAGCTTTTTGCCATAGTTTTGCATCTTTGTCTTGGAGTGCTTCATTGTAGTTACAGGGTTCGGTATTTAGCTCATCAAGGACTCTATCAAATGACTCTCCCAAGAACATATACCCCTCAGGTTAACGAACAACCCTCCCACTACGACAGGCACACCCTGTGTCTGTGTATGAGTAGTGTCACGCTGTGCTAAAACTAATCCTGGTGTACCATCATCGACATGCTAATCCGGCTTGTCACCTAGTAAGTTAGTGTTTCACTTGGAGTATCATCAGCTTGAGACTCGGCAATCCTCCTACTACGACAAGGTGATGGAAAGCCAAATTCTCCATCTTGTGTTGTCTCTTCCTATGCTGCTGCTAATGGAAAAGTTTGGGTAGGTCTCTCTCCTATCAATTCCTCTAGAACAATTCAGCTGTTAGGTTTGTGGTTCATTACATAGTCCTTTTCTAAGAATCGAGCATTGGTGCTAACAATGCCCTTTCGATCTTGAAGATTATAGAAAAAGCAACCTTTTGTTCCTTTAAGATATTCAACGAAAATGCAAACTTTCGTTCTTGGTTCCAACTTATCTGTGTTCCCTTTTAGCACATGTGCTAGACTACCCCAAATCCGAACATGCTTTAAACTGAGTTTGTGCCTAGTCCATAGTTATGTCGGTATAGTAGGAACTGACTTAGATGGAACTAAGTTTAGAATGTATGCAGCCGTTTCTAAAGCATGTCCTCAGAATGAATTAGGCAAATCCGAATAACTCATCATTGACCTCACAATATCCATAAGAGTCCTATTCATTCGTTCTGTTACACCATTTTGTTGAGGTGTACTTGGTGCAGACAACTGGGATGTAATTCCCTCTTGTGCTAAGTAATCCCTAAATTCTCTAAAGCGGTACTCGCCACCATCATCAGATTGTAGTGTCTTGATACTCTTACTTAGACGCTTCTTCGTTTCCGCCCTATACTCCTTGAATTTCTCAAAGCATTTGGACTTACTGCGCATTAAGTAAATGTACCCATACCTTAAATAGTCATCAATAAAATTAATGAAATACTCAAATCCACCTCTTGCCTAGACATTTATGGGTCCAAATAGGTCAGAGTGAACCAATTCCAATGGTTCTTTGGCCCTATAGCTTTTTGCCGAGAAAGGGCACTTGGTCATTTTCCCCTCTAAATAAAATTCGCTGACTGGAAGTGCTTCCATTTGCAATGAATCTAATGGTCCATTTGCAACCAGTCTTGAAATCCAGTTTAGATTAATATGACCCATGCATAAATGCCAAAAATACGTTTGGTTCAATTTTGAAGGTTTCTTTCTCTTTCATGGTAAGGTAATTATGGTATTCGATTTAATCAGTTGCAGTTTAGGAGAGATGGGATCAACAATCTAAAGATCATCCACCAATGAACCAGTACAGATAAAATGTTATTATACTTAATAACTGCAAATTTATTAAAATAAATGGAATATCTGTCTCTAATCATCTTGGAAACAAAAATTAAATTCCTCCTAATGGAGGGAACATAAAGACAATATTTTAAAATTAAAGTCTTATCTCTATTACTTCGATAAACATCTCCTACTGCAACAGCTGCCACTCTCGTGGCATCACTTATAAGTAAATAAATCTCCCTATCACTTAGCCGCCTGGTTTCGTGGAACCTCTGCAAAGAATTACAAACATGATTAGTGGCTCCCATATCTACACACCAGGTACCAATAAAATAACCGCCAAACATGATTCAATAACTAGTGAATGAAATTTACCTTTATTGTTCACTTTGTTTAGATAAGTTGGACATTGCTTTTTCTAGCATCCTGCTTGTTTACAATGAAAACACTTGTTGTTGGGCCTTTTTACCCCTTCCTAAGGTTCGTTGGCCCCTTGAGGAACTGCATTACAATTCTGACCTTTTTTCTATTTCTTCTTGCCTTTCTGCTTAGAAACAAAATCTTTTTCAGCAACGTGAACACTGGCTGACTTTTTCAAAAGGCCCTCAGCAGCCTAAAGTTCCTTGCATAATTCCATTAGAGAAAAATTGAGCTTGTTCATATTGTAATTTAGGCAAAAATTCTCAAAGGAATTAGTCAAGGATTGGAGAATGATATTGACTTGGGTTTCCCGATCAATTTCAGCTCCAAGGACTTCTAATTCATTGAGGTGCCCCATTATTTTCAGGACATGGTCCCTTATAGAGGTACCTTCAGCCATCTTAGTGTTAAACAGTTCTTTCATGGTAACCAACCTTGCCACTCGATCTTGATCACCAAACATCTCCTTGAGACTATACATGATGATAGGTAGTAAAAGAAGACTGATGTTAATGTTGCAAAACATTTGACATAGATGCCAAGATATAACACTGCGACATCTCTGTTAGTTTTTGTGGACTCAATCCATCAGTTGATGTAATAAATTGATTAATTTCTTTATTTATCAATAAAATCAGGCTTTACTTTCATGAGATGAATGTTATTTTACTACTTCATGCACATGACCAATACGTATGACATAATGGTTCATGAGTTGAACCGGGTCCCATTAGTATATTAGATGTGATATATGTGCATGGATGAGATCCACACGCAGGAGATATATGTCACAAATCTTATACTTAAAATAGCTTCACAACCAGTAATGAGATTGGGCATCTCATTTGATAAGGTTGCAGCACTTTGATCACTATGAGATAGTGTGATTTGTCTCGATCATCAGAATGTAAGATTCTGGATCACGGTGCTGGTACATTGGATGTATTGAAGGACCATGAGATGCACCTTATGGAATTCCATCTCAATAATAAGGTATGCTCTCATAATTCCCTAGCAATAGGCTCTTAATCCTGAGACATTGACGAACTCAAGTTTTTATCTATTCATTTGCTTTGAGTCACCAATGAGTGAGGCCGACTATAGGTTAACACCTCGGTGTCTTGGGTATGTGGTAGTAGAACTGTGGGAACGTTGAATGATCAAGATGGAATCTATCTCTATTATCCCCTTGTGCCAATTAATGGATTTGTCATTAGTAAGTGCGCACCCATCTTAATTAAGAGTTAATTGGATGGTACTGATGATTACTGTGTTTAATTGGGGCTCAAGGATAATAAGATGTGGAACTTAGATTGGAAGAGACGGATTTATTCCAATTGATCCACGGATATTGATAGAGGGGCCTACTTGTGGTAATTGGGAAGTTTAAGGTCTTCATTGTAATTTATTCCTAAGACTGGAGTTCAATTGCATTTATATAGTGGTGTTATTTGCAATTAACTGTGGGCCCGGATTGCACATGAGATGTGGGGTTGCGGTGTTCCAGTTGGAGCCAGCTTTCTAAGGAATCCCTAGTGGTCCCCACGCTAGCCCAAGATATTGGAAAACACCAATCCGACTTGGACTCTAGAAATACGAGTTTGGAAAGGAGAAAGTTGCTAATTGTTTTGGAAGTAAGACTTCTATTTCAATTAGACAAGGGAGAGATTTGGAAGTCTATAAAATATCCTTGGACGTCCAAAAGAGTCTCTCTTACGCCCAAAACCCTTTCGTGCAAGAGTTGCACGAGTTACTCTCCTATCCTCTCTTCTAGTTCCTTGGAGTTTCGAGTTGGGAATTTTCTCCTGAAGATTCCACCATTCTTCTCGAGAAAAGTAATCCAATTCGGGTCATAGCGTGGAAGGCTAAGAGGTCTTGAAGAAATCCATTAGAGCACTGCGGATCTCCAAAGGTATGATCTACTTCTTCTATGTCGTAGATTATTTTGGATGTCTAGTGTTGGTAGAATTTTTTACTGTACATGATCACGAGATTGAGGGTAACGCATCCTGGATTGGGTTTTGGTCTTATAGATAGTTGATCCCTGTGTCAAGTGGGTCAAAAGTTTTGAAAATCTATCCACGAGACCCACCTACTTCCAACAATCTCATCAGCCTTAATCCATTTTTTGTATGCCTGGACAGCCACCTCATCGTACAACCATTCAGAGGTTTCTCTGGGCACACCTCATTAAGCACATATTTGTACTCTTCAGCAGTTAACACAATATCCAAGTTTCTTTTCTAGTCAATATAATTAGGTTTAGTGAGTTTGTATTCTTTGAGAATTACAGTAAGTGGATTGAAAGTTCCCATCTTAAATCTTGAAAATTACATAATCAACAAATTATGATGGTCAAACAAACTTTCGATTCAAATAAAAGGAAAAGGCTCCCTCTACCAATTCATAAAAGATTCCGATAATAATCTAAAATATTATATATAGTATGCCTCGATGTGAGGACTTCTACCATACTTATTTTGTTTAGATAGGATATAACCTATTTGTTTTATTATCAAGGCAACAAATTGTGCCAAGTAAAACCAAACAGCTATCATTACTTTGGTCCTATAAATAATAGCAGTGACTCAGATAGAGAGCATACTGTTATTTATAGATAAGTGTGCACCGTCATTTAATTCAATGTCCATTATTCTGTATTTGGTCTCATCAGATAGAGAAGTGACCTATACTAATAATTACCCTAAATCATCCATATAGGAGTTTGTATTAGAGATTCCATAATTAACTCATCCGATAAAGAGAAAGACTCCAAAGTCAACACAGAAATTAATTACATCTCCTACAAAACAATGATGGAGACCGTGGGAACTAAGAGGTTCCCTCTCCCACTTAGTTATTTAACAATGAGAGTACTGTATAATAGTTTAATAAGGCCAGTTTAGAATTTTGAAGTAATTTGTTACTAAGATGTCTAGGTTACCTTATCTTTACGCATCATAGCATTGGTGTGATTAATAAAAGATAGATTTTAATTTTATTTGCAAATCACATGATCTCCATTCTAAACAGTATTAAACAGATCTAATATCATTTAAAGCAAGTTATGATAATTATAGACATCCAAGCACAAAAAAGAAATACAACCAACGTAAGAGTCCTAGCAATCATGGTCAACTAGGATCCTTTTTCTTTTTTATTGCCACTTTTTCAAAACATGCACTTCGCAGAGGGGGTCCGGGGGTGTCCCCCGGCGGGGATCGAGCTGCCCGATTAGCTTGAGGGGGCTTAGGAGGCAATGCCCTGTAAGGTCCTGATCCCAACTAACTTCGATTTATATTAATTAAATTTATTTTATTTTAATAAAAAGACATTTAGGCTAATTTAACTCAAACCCTTTAGACTTGGGTCTTAGATAGGTAGTCGGGTCGAGTTCGAACCTTACCTAGGTAGTTAAGGGCCTTTTTGTAATTTATTCTTGCATCATATTGACACTTCATTAGTTGCATCTTATGTAATTCTTCGTGTAGATCATCTTTTATGTTGAGCTCGACTTAATTCGAACCCATCCTAGCCCAATTAAGGTCCATTTGACCTAAATTGTAATTTCCCAGAAACGTTGGACTTGCATGTAAGTTGTAGGAAAAATTTAGTTAGAACGATGAACCCCAACGTCCTTCTTCATTTTATCTTCTTAACCTTACTGGAGGTGCTTCTACTCTTCTCCCTTATTCATTTCCACCTTAATGTGGAGTTGCAAACAAAGCTTTGAAGCCCTATATGCAATAATAATAGCCTCCATCCATCTTCTTCCTTTTCCTTTGTGTATTTTCTCGTTAGAAGCACTTTCTTCCTCAAGCTACAGCTCCTTAACATGCAAATTCTACCTCTATTTCAATTCTTTAGGTTTAATATAGTTAAGGAGACTAAATTATACAATATGCATGCATTCTACATTGGATTCACCATTTACATGTCTTTTATGTAAAGAACCCATTCTCTTGTTGAGGCTTTTCCTAACTACACACCAAGGAGAACTTAGTAAGGTCAAGCACTATGTAAAAGGCAAGTATTATAGTACATATGATGCTGCATGTGTGTTTAAATTGGTGATTCTTGGATTTATCACTCTAATTTCAAGTTACAGCTCCTTCCTCTTTAATTTAAGTATATATGTGTTGAATTGAATGAATTAGAGTATGAATATGTAATGTGAGTGTTGTGTGAGCATTACAAAACCCACAGTGATATTTTGAAACCATAGGAAGCCCACTGTTACCCTCTTAATTCAGAGTTTTGTATTGAACTCGAGCTTCAGAATCACTTTTAGAATTTTTTAATCTTATGGCGAAGCCATAGCTAAGCTGTAAATGTGTATGGCTCAAAATTCTGAAAGTACCAAAACCTATTTTTGTACTATGGCTAACCCTCAGCTAAGCCGTGGAATGAACTACGGCTAAGCCGTAACTATCTTGTGACTAAGCTGTAAGGCATTTTACGCCGAGCTTTCCCAAGAGCCTAAAATTCTATTTTTTTCTGCGGCTCACCCATAGCTAATCCATGGATTGTATTACAGCAAAGTCGTAGCCCAGCCGTAGCCTAGCCATAGGCTTAGCATGGCTAAGCCGTAGGCTAATTTATGATTAATCCGTAAATGCATAAGAACTTGAGGGAAAAACAAAGCCACTCAGCTAAGCCGTAACATATGTCCAACTAAGCCATAAAAATACAACGAACCTAGGATATTAAGGATTTCTAATGACTTTGTAGGGCTTTAGGTACGGTACATTTTCCACAATTAAATTAGCCCAATGGTGTTCAAATGATAAGGAGGACAAGTGTAGAGCTATCACTTATCCCTTTCGATTTTTTGGCCGAATTCCCGATGCCACGTCATGGGTGTTGGCATAAGAAAAGGTATCCTTGCATATACAATGTAATGCCAAAATTTGGTAACACAATGACACCGGATGTTTTTATGAATACATTGTGTTGAATGCCCTCGAGATTATGGATTATCTAGCATACGGTTAGCTAGTAAATTTCCTTGATACCTTCTCAATTTAAATGCATTCATGTTGTTAATAAACCATGCCTTCAACATGTTGTAGCATAATTCAATATGCATTAATTGATTATCCGATACATGTTGCTCCTAATTTCTATGAATAAATACGATCTCAAGACCGATTCCCTTATGTATGATATGATAAGTATGATTGAAATGTATTAAAGACATGAATTCGAGTCGGTCTTGATACATTGAGTCAGTACCACTTAGCTTGTGCCCTTATTTGGTTCGACTGGACCAGTTTGGGCATCCTTTATGTCGCTACTGCAGTAGTCCACGGAGGAGTTGTCGGCGCTCCTCGAGAAGTTAGCTTAATCCCCTAGCATAATTCCCATATATATGATCACACTCTTTCTAGATGATATGCTCTCCTTTGGTAGAATATAGCCTCATGGATGCCAACTAGTATATACGATATCATGCTTTTGATTCGTTACTCATGTTTACTCATGCATAACATGCTTAGTTTTTTATTATTGTCTTCTTTTAATCTATGTATATTTTTTAATTCATTTGATACATCATAATGGTCTTATGTCTTTCTATATTTGCTTAACTGTCATGGTAACGGTGCTACCCTTAGTGTTACAGGTACAGAATCGAACCCCAACATGGTTATCAATGCATTCTCAGAGGGTAACCCAATGGTACTTTAGGGTATAGAAGAATGGAAGGATATGACGTTTTCTACTAGTCATCCTATGGGGAGCATCAAGTGATTTTGTCGGGTTAATCTATTGGGATTTTGGTCTTGTGTATGGAGATGGTTAAAAGTGAACATTGTGTAAAAGATTTTTTTAAGGTTTTATGGTTATATATGTGATGGGAATGGTTAATTAAAAGACTTAAGTTTATTATATGATGGTATGATATTCTCTTCTATGCATTGCTTTTGATCACTACAGATGTATTTCACAGGTTTTTGCCTTATGTCTGAAATTAAATCTACATGTTGTCAGATTTTCCTAACATGTTCCTATGGAATCTCCCTTGTAGTGATTCGTGCGTATCTTCACATGGCACAGATTACTACTAAATTATGTATTCACACCCTAAGGGGCCTATTCTAATCCCTAATTCTCGGGATCAAGGTGTGACATACGTAAATAATAGTATCAAAGCGACTAAGAAGTCAATTAAATGACTTAACAACTCTAGGAAACGTGGTGATATTACAATAGGTTCGATTGGGGGATGGATTTGTATAAAGACTTATGACTTACCTTTTTCTAAGGTATTGCTTATGATTAATTACTATTATCATTGCAGGTAAATGGCATTTGGGTCTGGTACGAACAACAGTTCGAGTTATAATGATTGCAAAAATGTCGAATTGGATGATGTGGATTCTCCACCACCACCCCTCCTTATCCAGCATATAACACAGAGGAGCGATTCATGATGCTAATGCATCAATTGGCTACTAGCAACGCCAACCAATTAGCCATGTAAATGTACTTAGTCACCCTTCTAAAGAGGCAGAACCAGCGCGGGGACCCTAATTCCTTATATGAGGAATTCTAGAAGAGAGGAGCTACGGAATTCACAGGATGAGAGGATCCGTTACAAGCCGACGAATGGTTCGTAAATACAAAGAATGTTTTTGATTCCTTGACCTGCACCCAAAGGCAGCAAGTGGTTCTTACAGCATCTATGTTCAGAGATATTGTGGATACATGGTGGAAGAGTATCAAGGATCAAATTAGGGCTATGCTAGAAACTACCGTGTGGGAAGCTTTTAAGAGGCAATTTAGAAAAAAGTTCATTCTAAAGCATGTAACCTGCAAGAATACAACAGAGTTTCTCACCCTACAGCAGAACTCCATGATGGTTGCAGAATACGTACATATATTCAACCAGTTCTCTCAGTTTGCTTTACACTTGATTGATATCGAGGAGAAAAGAGTTAAGAGGTTACTGGAAGGGTTGAGGCTTGCTATTAAGGGACACACTATGGCTTTCCAATGTCCGGCACAATATGATGATGCTTTGGTAAAAGCCTATGCAGCTAAAGAAATTAAGAAGAACTTATTCTTGAGAGAGTTTAGAAGGAGTGCCCCACCTTTTAGGAGAAGTCAACAACACTTCAAGAAACAAAAAAGAGTTGTTGGTGGGACATCAAGGCCAGTCTGTGGTGCATGCATAAAAAGCCATGAGACAAGTAAATGTTGGAAGTCTTTGGGAGCCTGTTTCTGCTGTGGCTCGTTGGACCATCGCTTGTCAAAGTGCCTGAAAAGAAAGGGTTCTGATCAAGCCCCACCCCAGCAACAGTATCAGCAATCTTCTAAAGCAGCACTGCCCACACCTCCAAGTCAACAACAACAACTAAGGCCAGGCCAAGGGCAGACACAACAAGGTCAAGGTCAACAGAAACAAGGACAGTAGAAATAGGGATAGCAGAACCGACCCCACGGCAAAGCCGCCCTTATGCATTGACTCATGAAGAAGCGGAAGCAGCGCAGCATGTAGTCATACGTAAGGTTTCCATTTGTGATATAGAAGCTAAGGTGTTGTTTGATTCGGGATCTTCACACTCTTTTATTTCACCCTAATTCTCTGATAGGATATGGGAGCTGCCAGTGCAGCTACCGTATTTGTTAAGTGTTATCACTCCTGTTAGCAAGCAGGTGACTTGTGAGAACTATTACACAGGTTGTTGAGTTCTAATTGGAAAGATCCTTTTTCTAGTAGAACTCATCATGTTACTGATGCATGATTTCGAAATAATCCTAGGCATGGACTGGTTAACTAAGTATATGGCTTGCTTAGACTGTTTCCGTAAAACCATCACCATAAAGGTAAACAAAGTTGGCCCGAGTGTTGTATTTCAAGGTGAGAAGAAGAGTTTAAATACTAGGCTAATCTTAGCACTTCGAGCAGAAAGATTGATTCATAGTGGTTGCGAGGGGCACATTGCCTTCATTGTTAAGAAGAAACCACCCAAGAAGTTAGAAGAGATCCTGTGGTCTGTGAGTTTCCTAATGTGTTCCCTAACAATGTACCTGGTCTTCCTCCGGTAAGGGAAGTAGATTTTGCCATAGAACTAGTGCCCAGTACAGCCCTAATTTATAGGGCTCCATATAGAATGGCCCATACAAAGTTGCGTGAGCTAAAGATACAGTTACAAGACTTACTGGATAAGGGTTTTATTCATCCTAGCACATCACCATGGAGAGCCCTAGTTTTGTGAAGAAGAAAGATGGCACCCTCAAAATATGTATTGTTTATAAGCAGTTGAATCAGGTGACAATCAAGAACAAGTATCCACTACCTAAAATTGATGAACTATTTGATCAATTATAGGTGCAACTTAGTTCTCCAAGATTGATTTGAGGCTTGGATATCATCAGTTGCACGTTAGAAATCAAGATACATCTAAAACAGCTTTAAGGACAAGATATGGGCACTATGAATTCTTAGTCGTGCCTTTTGGGTTGACCAATGCTTGAACTATATTTATGGACTTGATGAATAGGATCTTTTTCACCTTATCTTGATTAATTCATAGTAATTTTCATTGATGATATACTGGTGTATCCAAGACTTGAGACGAGCATGTGACGCATTTGAGGATTTCGTTGTAATTATTGAGAGATCACCGACTATATGCCAAACTGGACAAGTGTGAGTTCTAGTTAGAATAAGTTGCCTTCCTAAGGCATATAATTTCAAAAGATGGACTTGTAGTAGACCTAACTAAGACTAAGGCTATAACTGGTTGGCAAAGACCCAAAACAGTTACAGTGGTTAGAAGTTTTATCCGTTTGGCGAGCTATTACAGAAGGTTTGTAAAGGACTTTTCAAGAATAGTCGCACCCTTGACAAAATTGACTTGGAAGAATGAACCTTTTGTCTGGTCAGCTGAATGTGAGTCGAGTTTCCAACTCTTCAAGGAGAAGTTAACCTCAGCCCCAATCTTATCACTACTGGAAGGTAGTGGTGGATTCATTGCATATACTGATGCTTCAAGGATTGGGTTGGGATGTTTATTAATGAAAAACAAGACTGTGATAGCATATAGATCTCGACAATTAAGGGAATATGAAAAGAATTATGCCACACATGATCTAGAATTGGCCATTGTTGTCTTCGCTTTGAAGTTGTGGAGACACTACTTGTATAGAAAGAGATTTAAAGTCCATAGTGATCATCATAGTCTCCAGTATTTATTCTCTCAGCATGATCTTAACATGGGCAATGTAGATGGCTAGAATTCATAAAGGACTATGATTTTCCAATCAAGTATTTTCTAAGAAAAGGAAATGTGGTGGCTGATGCTCTGAGCAGGAAATCAACCATTGAAATGGCAGCCATGTGTGGTGAATGGTCTTTGGTAGAAGAATTTCAAGATCTGGATGTAGAAGTCAATTTCGTGGATGATAAGGTTATGCTAATGGCCATGTCTATCTTTGAACCCACTTTAATATAACAAATTAAAGAGCGACAGTTTGAAGATCCAAATTTTATTAAGATTTGTAACCACATATCTGAGAGACCAGATTTCAAGACAGTAGATAGTGTGTTGCATTTCAGAGAAAGGCTATATGTTCCAGCAGTCCAAAATCAAAATTTGAAAGAAGCAATCATGACCAAGGCAAATCATGCTAGATATTCCATGCACCCTGCGATTACTAAAACGTACCAAAATTTATATGGCAGGTTTTGGTGGAATAACATGAAAAGGACATTGCAGGCTTTGTGGCGAGATGTCTTACCTATCAGCGTGTAAAGGCTAAACATAAAAAGCCTCCCGCTTTACTACATCTTTTATACATTCCAAAGTGGAAATGGGAGAATCTTTCTATGGATTTTATTTCAGGGCTGCCTCGAATGAGCAAACATCATGATGTCATATGGGTGATCATTGACTAACTAATGAAGTCAGCTCACTTTATTCCTATTTGGAAAGGGATGAAATTCCATGAGATGGCCAAGATCGTCATAGATGAAGTTATGTAGTTGCACGGTACTCTAGTCTCTATTGTGTTTGACCGAAATAATAGATTTGTATCTTCCTTTTGGCAATCTTTCCAGAAATCCATGGGTACCAACTCAATTTCAGCACGGCCTACCATCCTCAGACTGATGGGCAATCGGAGCAAACGATACAAACTCTAACGCGTTAGACTTTGGGAAATAGTGGGATGAACACCTTTCCTTATGTGAATTTGTGTACACCAATAGTTATCACATGAGCATCGGAATGGCTCCATTCAAAGCTTGTATGGTCGTAAGTGTCGTACACTGGTCTATTGGAAAGCAGTAGAAGTTAGAAGTTTTCATGGACCTTCTCTAGTTGCGGAAAAAGTGCAAAAGGTTCAAGATAGATTGAGGATTGCTCGATCTCGCCAGAAGAGTTATGCAGATAACTACTGTAGACCCTTGAATCTCAAGTAGGAGACAACGTCTTCTTGAAAGTTTCTCCAATGAAAGGTACTATCAAGTTTGGGGAAAAGGGCAAGATAGCTCCACGATGTGTAGGGCCTTTTGAGGTACAAAGTAGAGTTGGAGATTTGGCTTATGGGTTGGAGTTACCATCTCAACTCGTGGGAGTTCATAATGTATTTCATGTATCGATGCTTAGAAAGTACCTTCCAAATCCTTCCCATGTCCTTGAAATAGATGACATTCAAGTTAAGCTGGATGTGAGCTATAAAGAAAGACCCCTTTGTATCATTGACACTAAAAATCAAGTATTGTGTACTCAGACGATCAAATAGGTTAAGGTTCTATAAGAGCATGATAGGCAAGAAGAAACTACGTGGAAGCTTGAAGATCAAGTTCAGGAAAAATATCCAGAGCTCCTACCCAAGGTACATTGCATTCGGAGAACCGAATGATCTTAAAAGGGGTAGGATGTAAGGTCCTGATCCCAACTAAACTCGATTTTTATTAATTAATTTTGTTTTATATTAATTAAAAGGTGTTTTGGCTAATTTAACTCAAACCTTTTTGAGTTGGGTCTTGGATAGGTAGTCGGGTCGGGTTCGAACCTTACCTAGGTAGTTAAGAGCCCTTTTGTAATTTGTTCTTATATCATATTGACACCTCATTAGTTGCATTTTGTGTAATTCTTCATTTAGATAATCTTTTATGTTGAGCTCAACTTGATTTGGACCTATCTTGGCCCAATTGAGGTCCATTTGACCTAAACTGTAATTTGCCAGAAATGCTAGACTTGCATTTAAATTGCAGGAAAAATTTAGTTAAAACGATGAACCCCGATGTCCTTCCTCATTTTATCTTCTTACCCTTGTTGGAGCTATTTCTACTCTTCTCCCTTCTTCATTTCCACCTCAATTTGGAGTTGCAAACAAAGCTTTGAAGCCATGCATGCAATAGTAATAGCCTCCATCCATCTTCTTTTTCTTCCCTTGTTCATTTTCTCTTTAGAAGGACCTTCTTCCTCAAGCTACGGCTCCTTAAGGTGCAAATTCTACCTCCATTTTAATTCCTTGGGTTTAATAGAGTCAAGGAGACTCAATTATACAACATGCATGCATTTTACATTGGATTCACCATTTGCATGTTTTTCATGCAGAGAACCCATTCTTATGTTGAGGCTTTCCCTAACCACACACTAAGGAGAAGTTAGTAAGGTCAAGTAATGTGTAAAAGGCAAGTATTAGGGTACATATGATGCTGCTTGTGTTTCTAAATTGTTGATTCTTGGATTTATCACTCTAATTTCAAGTTACAGCCCTTCCTCTTTGATTTAAGTATATATGTGTTGAATTGAATGAATTAGAGTATGAATATATAATGTGGGTGTTGTGTGAGCATTACAAAACCCACAGTGATATTTTGAAGCAATAAGAAGCCCACTATAACCCTTTTAATTCAGAGTTCTGTATTGAACTCGAGCTTCAGAATCACTTTCAAAATTTGTTAAGCTTACGGCGAAGCCACGGCTAAGCTGTAAGTGTGTACGGCTCAAAATTTTGAGAGTACCAAAACCCATTTTTGTACTATGGCTAACCCTCAGCTAAACTGTGGAATGAACTACGGCTAAGCTGTAACTATCCCGTGACTAAGCCGTAAGTCATTTTATGGTGAACTTTCCCGAGACCCTAAAATCCTATTTTTTGTCTACAGCTCACCTACGGGTAAGCCGTGGATTATACTATGGCTAAGCCATAGCCCAACCGTAGCCTAGCCGTAGGCTAATTTAGGGTTAAGCCATAAATGCATAGGAAGTTGAAGGAAAAACTAAGCCACTTAGCTAATTCGTAACAAATGTACGGCTAAGCTGTAAAAACAAAGTGAACCTAGGATATTAAGGATTTCAAATGACTTTATAGGGCTTTGGATATGGCACATTTTCCACAATTAAATTAGCCCAATGGTATTCAAAATGATAAGGAGGACAAGTGTAAAACTGTCACTTATCCCCTTTGATTTTCCAGACGAATTCCCGATGCCACGTCATGGGTATTGGCATAAGAAGAGGTGTCCTTGTATACACAACGTAATTTCAAGATTTGTTAACACAATGACACCAGACGTTTTATGAATACATTGTATTAAATGCCCTCGGGATTATGGATTATCTAGCATAGGGTTGGCTAGTAAATTTCCTTAATAGCTTCTCAATTTAAATGCATTCATATTGTTAAGAAACCATACTCTTAACATGACGTAGCTCAATTCAATATGCATTAATTGATTATCAGATATGTGTTACTCCCGATTTCTATGAATAAATATGAACTCAAGACCGATACTCCCTTATGTCTGATATGATAAGTATGACTGAAATGTATGAAAGACATGAATTCGAGTCGGTCTTGATACGTTGAGTCGGCACCACTTAGCTTTTGCTCTTATTAGGTTTGACACGACCAGTTTGGTATCTTTTATGTCACTACTGCAGTAGTCCACAGAGGATTTGTTAATGTTCCTTGGGAAGTTAGCTTGATCCCTTAGCATAATTTCCATATGTTTGTTCACGCTCTCTCTAAATGATATGCTCTCTTTTGGGAGAATATAGCCTAGTGGATGCCAACTAGTATCTATGATATCTCATTTTCAATTTGTTACTCATGTTTACTCATGCAAAACATGCCTAGTTTATGATTATTTTCTTTTTTTAATCTATGTATATTTCTTAATTCATTTAATACAGCGTAATGGTCTTATGTATCTCTATATTTGCTTAACCATCGTGTTAACAGTGCTACCCTTGGTGTTACAAGTATAGAATCGAACCCCAACACAGTTATCAACAAGTCCCCGGAGGGTGCCCTAATAGTACCTCGGGGTATAGAACAATGGAAGGATGACGACGTTTTTAACTAGTCATCTTAGGGAGAGCATCAAGTGATTTGTTAGGATTTTGGTCTTGTGTATGGAGATGGTTAAAAGTGAACATTGTGTAAAAGACTTGTTTAAGGTTTTGTGGTTATCTATGTAATGGGAATGTTAATTAAAAGACTTAAGTTTGTTATATGATGGTATGATATTCTCTTCTATGCATTGCTTATGATCATTACAAATGTATTTCACAGGTTTTTGCCTTATGTCTGAAATTAAATCTACATGTTGTTAGATTTTCCTCACACGTTTCTGTGGAATCTCCCTTACAGTGATTCGTGCGTATCGTCACATGGCACAGATTACTGTGGGATTACATATTTACACCCTGGGGGGCCCATTCTAATCCTTAAGTCCCGGGATCAAGGAGTGACATGCCCCTGGTGAGGTCCCCTTCGTAATTGAATATTTGCTTTCAAAACTTGTGTCCCTCCTTTAAAAATAAATTACATTGAATCCTAAGCCTCCTGACAAATGGAGTTCACATGCTATATCAATATAATTACATCACCATGAAAAATTACATTGAATCCTAAGCCTCCTGATGAATAGAGTTCATATGCTATATCAATATAATTACATCATCATGAAAAATTGAAAATTTGTAGAACAGTAACCACAAATTTGATTCATGGGATCCATTCATATAACATTCACACATGGTGACCATGATAGCCAGATCAATCACTGCAAAACAATGGTTAGATAGTTTGCTGCTAAACAAGGGTTAGTTACAACAAATGCAATCCACATTTTTTACACCAACCTATAATCTTACTATGTTTTCTTCAATCCATGTGCAGTATCAAGATTGGCTCTGATACCACTGTTGGGAGGTAAGCGCCAGGATCCCTAAATATTGTGCACAGATCTCTGCGAAAACATTTTTTAGATGATGATAATTCAAAATACATACTTGTGGGATCTCTCTGATTTGATCTCAGTTTTACAATAGCCGGAAATTCTCAAGACCTTCTATTGTATTCCTCTATACTTGAACTCGCACAGGAATGTGGGCCTCTTTTGCGAATTCTCCTTGCTCTCAAAAATAAGATTTCGCTTGTATGTTTTTCTTAGAGAGCAATAGCGCATATTTATAGGCTACAATAGGGACCTTAAGAAGGAAATAAGAGATAGGCTTCCTACGGAAACAGGAAACCCTAATTCGACCTAAATTAAAATCCTAGATCCCAAAATTATAATTCAGTCCACTAGAGAATTGTAATTGCACTCCTGTCCTTATTCTTAAAATAATATTTCGAGCTTCTTATTATTACATGCTTATTAATCTCCCCACGTTAGGATTTTAGATATCGATCGATTAAATAATTGCCAACACCTATATTTAATCGATATCTTTATAATTCCTTGAGACCTTACACGTAACTTATTTAATATGTTGGCCATAAAGTCCACCTGCAAGGTTTGACATTATCAAAACTTATAATCTTCATCAAGGGGATATCATCAATTCCTATTACGGGATGTGGATTTCATCAATAAACTAATATGCACCATACACGCAGTGTAGTCATCCAATTTACTGAGATTATTGACCCATAAAAGGTCTCACTCCTTTGTAAATCAAAATGCCAAACACTAAATGCACATGTCCATTATTTATATCGGGATTAAGAGTACAAGCACTCATAATAACTATTTGAATGTTAATTATCTTATATAGTTAGTATAAAGACAATAACCCAAAAGCAGTCTTGTTCAATACACACAAAGCACACTAACATAATGAGTCAAAACTATATCGTTTCCAACAACCAAGAGAAGCCTACTAAAACATCATGCTACAATCATACGGTGTATCTAGCTCCATCTAAATTGTGAACAACAATAACTCATATTCTATAAGAACCGACAAATAAGTCTTCCGTGTGTAAGCTAAACTCTATACACCAACTTATCTACTTTATAAAAATAAAAGACACATTTATATAAAATAAATAATAATACAACCATTTACCCATACAAATTCTCATTAAGATGAAAAGGTAAACTTTACTAATAAGTAAATGAGTAAAGGACAAATATATAAAAGTATGCTTTTAATATAAATTTCCAACAGAAGCTATGTCCTTTTTTGGTTTTCCCACTTGAAGGGAGTTTGGCCATTTCTAAGGTTGTAAACAAACCTCTTTAGATTTTATTCTAGTCCTTGAAACCCATAAGGCCTAAATGACACAACTTTGTCCACATTCACTTACACAAGAGCAAACCTTTCCAAATTTACACAAATACGATTCATAACATCAAAGTGTTGATTACTAACGATCATATATGAGTCTACGATCGAAGCTAGCACTATTGGTTGTCATGCATGACTCTCTAAAACCTAAAAATATAGGTTTCAATACCTTGGAGGAACTGCGGTGGCAAACAATGGCGAAACAGGGATAAACAGTGGCTAAAATAGCCAATATCTATCAGTGACCATGGGCCACAGTCACTAGCAGGGGCTCAGTGACCGTGGGCGACGGTTGCCACTTTCTTCTTCTTCAACTTTCCACATTTTCTCCCATTTTCATGTAATTTTTCCAATTTTCCTTAGTTTGGATCACATCTGAGACTAGAGAGAGGGGTCCTGATTTTCTAGTACTTGTAAACAACCTACATCCTCGAGGTTAGAGCATTGAACCCATGTAAACAAAAGAAAATTTAATGATAATCTGTAATTACTTTCCCATTCTTCTGTGTGTTTGAATATGTGAATGTTGGACTTGATTCCTTTGCACTCATCATCATTTCATGCGCATAACCAATTACCAAACTGTCAAATACAAAACACATCAGTACAAGGATATGATGGGGAAGTACAAAAACTAATTGCAAAAATTCACATTAAGTTCCAATTAGGGGACCTAAACTATGAAGCTACGCTACATGTCATCAAAACTAGAGCTTAATACACATCTTGCTAGGAAGGTGATGGATGCATGATTATGCTATCATTCCTTCCACATTGCATCAGTGCCTCAAGTATATTGATGACAACGGCAAGGTGCACCACGTCTTTGTAGACAAGCAATCTTTTAAAGGAAAGGAGGTGTACTTCACAAACACAGCCTTGTGCAATAAAGAGTCAAAAGACCCAAAATCCAAAAGAAATAGAGGCAAACCACCTCTGATGGAAGAATCAGCAAACACTCCTGAAAAGGAGCAAAAAAAAAAATCCTAGGGAGTTAAGAAAAACCAACTACAATCAATGACAAAGGCAGGCCATTGATCATCCCAGTAAAAACCTTCTGGGATTAGACCCTCATGATTCAAACCAAAAAGACTGGAAAGTCAGTCATGGTGACAACATTGACTCATACAAAGGCACAAGGGCCAATCTCCATCACCTAATTAGCCAAAACAAAAAAACAATAAGCCAATGCTTGATTTCATCAACAACTGGATAAAGATGGCTAAAAGGCGTGAAGACTCCCTGTCAAAACAAGTTAGTCATACTTGGTGCCAGAAATGACTTCAAAGCTGCATTCGTTTCTAGCTGATTTGAATGAAGATTGAAACCTTGATCAACTAACTAGAATTATTGTAAGGGTAGAAAGGAATATTTTAAAATGAAGCTTGACATCCAATCAACTATGAGACAACTAGGGTAAAAACAGGCCAGTCAGTTAGTTTGGGACATATTCTTCAAACCAAACAAGAAGAAAAGGAATCTTCATAGAGATTCATTAGTAGATGGAAGACGTGGCTAGTCAATGTGTTAAGCTACCATTACCAAAAACTTACATGACCCTATGCCAACATGGACTTCGCTATTTCATTTGAAGAAACATGATGGGAGTGCAATTCCAATCATATGAAGAACTATCTAAGATGGTGACAAACATCGAAAGAACTACTAGCCATCTGCTCAGAAGACTAAAAAGATGTTACTCAATGTTTGCCATGTTTATCACAAATGATTTTGACACTAAATCGGAATAAGATAGATGAATCCACAGAAGAGGGACTAGCAAATCAACCCACCTCTATATCGATGGACAATCCTAACCCCCATTTATAATGCTCAAGGATCAAATTTTGTGGTTGGGCTAGCTTGACATTATACATGCTCAATTGTTTTCTCCTGAGCAGATGACCATTTCTTCACACATTTCTTCACACATCCCCTTGAAGAAATTACAAATCAAGGATGGGTGTTGTTCAACCTCTATAGTTGGCAGTCCCGTCATATAATGATAAAGATGGGTTACGACTTTAAGAAGTCAGCCAGAATAGGAAATAAAAAGGGTCTTCTAGTCCCTTATGCTACCAAGACTCCTAGTCAACGAGAGGAGTACAAAAGTGAAAGCCATATTGACAGTCATACATATGGCCTTGGCTGTATTCGCTATAACAACATTCCTAAAAAAAATCCCTAACTTCAAGGAAGAGGCTACTGCGTGTCTAGATAGATATGAACAAAATGGTTCTAAAAAAATAATTTTTGCCTATGAAGCAGATGACTGGGCTTCCCTCTAGAATAATGAAGATAGCAATGATGGTGACATCACTCCCTAGTAAGCAATATGGTCCTCAGGAAAAGGAACAAGCAACCAAAGTCAAGGGGGTGGGATCATCTTGTAGTAAATATAAAAACAAAAAGGCCAATAAAAATAAACCTTGGAAAGAGATAAAGCCCTAGCTCAAACCAGAAATGACATCTTAGAAGGGTTTATGGGGTTAGATGCTTCTAAAAACATTGTGGAAGAACCTCTTTCTAACACTCCGACTGAGGATAACGTCAAGGAAATCAATCTAGGCACCTTGGAAAATCCTCGCCCCACTTTTAGAAGTTCAAAAATAAAATGAAAAGAGCTTGTAAATTATATTAGTTTCCTACATGGGTTTATGGACTGTTTTGCGTGGATTTATGTAGAAATGCCCGAACTTGACCCTAAAAATTGCAAACAATAAGCTAACACATTACTCCTGATATAAAGCCCATAAAACAAAGTCAAAGGTGGACCAAGCCTGACAAGATAGACAAAATTGAAAAAAAAAGGGTGTTAACTTCATTCGTGAATTACATTTGGATTGGCCAGAAAACACAGTCCCAATCACAAAGAAAAACGGTCGGATTAGAGTTTGCATCGACCTCAGAGACCTGAACAAAGCATGTCGAGAAGACAACTTTTTGTTACCCATTCTAGAGCTCATGGTAGACAACACATCTGGATATGAAAGGATGTCATTCATATATGTGTTTTTGGGGTATAATCAAATAAAGATGCATCTATAAAATGAAAAGCATACCTCTTTTCGAACACCATTCAGAATCTACTACTACATTGTCATGCTGTTTGGACTCAAAAACTTTGTAGCCACCTTTCAGAGGGCCATGATGAAAATCTTCAAAGATATACAACATAAGACTAACAAATGCTATGTCAACGACTTGGTTGTTAAAAGCAATAAAGCAACCAATCATTTGACGAACCTTCACAAGGTCTTTGAACAGTTACAAAAATTTAAGCTCCATATGAATCCACTAAAATTATTTTTTGGAGTTTCCTTTGGAAAAATCCTCGGTTTCATTATTCGAAAAGATGGAATCAAACTCGACCCTAACAAAGTCAAAGTAATAATGGAAATGTCCCCAGCATGAATGCTAAAGTAGCTTAGAGGAATGGAAGGTTGGAATTAATTAGAAGGTTCATCTCGAATCTATCAGGAAAATGCTAACCATTCTCCAAACTGATGGAAAAAGGAGTCCAGTTTAGATGGGATAAAAAATGTGACGATGCCTTCTAAAATATTATAAGGTATCTCACCCCATTTGGTTTCACTATGCCCCTGTATCCAGAAAACCTTTCATCCTCTATACAAAGGCCCTAAAACACTCACTAGGGGCATTACTCACCCAAAAGAACAACAAAGGAAAAGAAATCTCTCTCTACGACCCTTTTCGGATGATGATAAGAGCTAAATACAAATATTCACAAATCTAAAGGGAATGCTTTGCTCTCACATTTGCCGTTCAATAACTACGGTACTACCTACTATCTCACACAGTGTACTTGATTCCTTAGGTAAATCTGATAAACATGCTGGTCTCAAAAGTTGGAGATTTAAGCAACCAACTAGCAAAATGGTCCATCCTGTTAACATAGTATGACCTCAGATATGTTCCAACAAAATATGTCAAAGGACAAGCCTTAGTCTACTTCCCAACAGAACACCCACTATTGGAGGGCCTTGAATTCGAAGAAGAATTACCCAATGAACCTACATTCCATGTAGAAGAACTCGTGATTGAAATAGATCCAAATATTCACTGGCCCACGTACTTTGATGGGACTTCAAGAAACAATCAGCATCATTAAGTAGTAGTAGGAGCTGGACTACTCTTCTATAGCCCAAGTTCTCCAATAATGAAAGAGAATATACAACCCTAATTTTCGGATTAGAATTCGCTTTAGAATCTGGTATCGACATTCTGGGAGTCTACAGGGATTCTCAACTTGTCATCAAACAAATGAATTCAGAATATAAAGTAAAGACACCAAGTCTATTGCTGTATCACAACTGGGTTCAACAATTAAGGGAGCAATTCACCTCAGTAGAATTCAACCATGTTCCACGATATCAAAATGCAAAAGCAAACTCATTAGCTAGTCTAATGGCATTGCTAACTATACTTTAATGCAATCAAGTTAAAATTTCAATCGTTGAACAGTGGTTTCTACCTCTCTTGGAAACTATCCCAACTCCAACAGAATGCTTTAGAACAATTGAACGCCAAATTTCATCTTTTGAGAACTCCTTTTAGGAGTAGTAAGAGCTCTTCATCGATTACATATTGTATGGAGTCCTACCAGAAAATCCTAAGGATAGAGCAACATTCCAAGGTGAGCTCTTAAATTCCACTTCAATAAGCCATCAAAAAATGCAGTACCAGAAATCCTACGATGGAGTACTCCTTCATTGTTTATCTCAAATGAAGACAAAAGAAACCCTAAACGAGGTACACGCAGGCCTATGTGGGGCACATTTGCCAGGTCCAAAACTACATGATCAAATCCTAAGGATATGCTACTACTGGCCAACAATGGTCTTCAATGTTATAAAAATGGCAAAAAGGTGCAGGGAATACCAAATTCACAGAGACTACATTCGTGTGCCTTGGGAAAGCTTGCACCTGACTTCCATTTCCTGGCCATTTGAGGCTTGGGTAATGGATATTATCAAAAAAATCCACATGCCATTAGACCGAGGACATCATTTCATCCTAGCTGCTACGGATTACTTCTTAAAGTGGGATGAAGCAACACCCTTAACTGAAGTCAAAGAAAGCACGGTTATCAGTTTTGTAAAAACAAACATCATTTATAGGTTCAGGGTACCAAAATAGTTATACCACAACAGCAGACCACAGTTCAATAATGACAAGTTTTATGGGTTTTGTGCCAAATACAGGATTCAATGTTGCCCATCCACAGCTTATAACCCTATAGCAAATGGCTTGGCAAAAGCATTTAAGAAGACAATTTATAAATATTAAAGAAAATGGTCCTAGATAATAAAAAGTCACAGTGCAAAAATTGCTCAAAGCACTGTGGGCCTATTAGACTACTGTGCGGGCTCCCCTAAGTCTACACCATACTATTTGGTTTATGGATATGAAGAGGGGGTGCCTCTAGAAATACAACTCCCCTCCTTTTGTGTGGCTATCACAAAAAAGCTCACTCAATAGGAAAATGCAAAATAAAAACTTCAAGAACTAGAGAGTCTCGACAAGAAATGGTTGGAGGCCCGACAAAGCATCAATTATACCAAGCTCTAATGGTAGGAGCCTTTGACAAATAGGTGAAGGAAAGGCCATTCAAAAAGGGTGACTTAGTTCTAGCCGTTAGAAGACCAATCACTCCAACTCACAAATCAAAAGGAATATTGAGGCCAAAATGGGAAGGGCCATTCGTCATTGACAATGTTTATTCCAGCAGCACCTACACTGTAATCAGCATGAATGAGACCAATGTATGATGCCAATCAATAGAAAATTCTTGATACAATATTACTCTTAAAAGCATCACTTCTCTCATCCATAGGACAAACAAGAAGTTTTGCAACATAGCACCCAAGCACTCCACAACAACCAAAGAGGAATAAGTCAAAGACCCTGGATAATGTCATACATCAAGACACCGGTCAACATCTATTCATTTAACCCCTCTCAATGAGAACAAAAACCATAGGTCATGGACCCTGCATAAAGTCGCATACTCACACCCCAGTCAAAATACAATTTACACAGCTTCCATCAAACTCAAGATATACAACATCAAACCACTTAACAAAAAGAAACATAACCAAGATATAAAAAAAAAGAGAAAAAGTCTTTGTTCAAAAAAATGTTCATTACATTCTTCAAAAAGAAAATTACACAAAAAAATTGTTTGATCTGCCTTAAGATCTCTCGAAGATCGAGTCTCAACTGTTGGTCCAAATGAGCCATGTAGGCATGAGCTATAGGTTTAGCAGCGTCCTCATTGATCATCATTCCAAGGGTGTCCTCCATGGATTTGATCGAAGCTTTCAACCCTATCTCTCCGGCACCTAATCTGAAAGCAATATCCTCCAACTTTTTGGTTATAGCTACAAGGGATGCATCATCTATGCATAGGTGGCCCAAAGATTAGATAGTCCTTTCTCAACATGCTTGATCTGCTTCTTCTAGAACTTCAATGATCTTTTAAGATGACTGTGCTCAATGGTATGGCTCACTTCCTCTTGTTTGAGCTTCAGCATCTCTTGGTCAAAGGCCTCCTTCTTGTCAATCACTTCCTTTTGGTAATAGCTTGAAGGGTCCTAAACTCTCGCACCAACCACACTTCCTCCACCTTAGAAAACCTATTAAAAAGAATAGTCAAAGGCCTCATGTCCATCACGATGGCTCCAATTGCACGATGGAGAGTGCTAATTGACCTCAATCTGCTAGAAGACAAGGCTTGGAGGTGACCACTCAATGTAAGCCACATGGTCTCCTTCACCACCTCGATGGAATCCTGCTTTTCCCTATTAGTATATTTCTTAAAAGGAGGCTCATCCTCCAATGATTAGCTTAAGCTTACTACAACGGCCCAGGTGGGATTGGTAGTGCCTTCAAAAATGAACTCTAAATGAGTCATAAGATTCACTCCAAGCTTAACAGTAGCTGGGCTAGTCATAGAGTGTTAGCAAAGGGCTTTCTCTTTAAAGAAATTATCCCTTTGTTTCTAAAAGCCACAGAATCGTGCAAGATGAACTTATCACCATTGCCTTGAACTCTGGGAGATCGCTCAACAATGGTAACCAGCTGCTGTTGTTAGACCCCTGCCACACCATTCGACTTTAATGTCCCAACATCAGAAGTTTCCTAACAAGATCTAACTATAGGTACTGGGATGTAAGCACCATGAATTACAACATGATCACTTAGATCTAACCTTCCTCGTGAGATCCCTTAAGTACTGCATCCAAGCTCGAGCCAGCGGACCCCATTGCCATGATAGGGTCAGCCTTCTTTTTCACGGTCTCCTCTAAAGATGCAAGCTTAATAGTAGTAGGAGAGATTCCATTATTCTATACCACGATTGGCCCAGTTTTGGCATCTTCTTCTAATGCAATACGAGTAGCTACAGCAACCACCTCGCCCTTATCAACTTCCATGGGGGTTGGGCTTTGAAGTGACGATTGTCCTTTAAGAATATCCTTTTTAAGATATTTAGCGAAGTCTTATATAATCATTCGGACCCGAGAGCTCCTACCAAGAAAAATTTTCATCTAGGACAACCAGTTCTATTTATGTGGCCCTATTCCCTGTGGGAAGCGACTTCTCATGTGCCACAAAGGGCTTTGGTCCTGGCTCATTTACTAAATTAGCCATTTGCATGACTAGCTCAGTATGATCAAGTCGTGGCTTTTATTTTTCTGAAAACAAACAAGAACAAGTTAGTCAAAATCAAAAAGAGGAGAAAAGCAAAAAAACAAAGGAAAACATGATCACCTTTAGTGATGAGGACAAGTTCATGGACAGCCACTATTATAATTTTCTTAATCAAGGCCTTTGACATCGGAGGAGCATCTGGAACATGAGGAAGGATTTCCGCCAACCACTGAAGGCTAGTCCCTTAATATGACCCTCTCCCCTGGATTCTGAGAAGGGAAAATAGCATCCAAAAAAAAAGAAAGAAAAAAAGAAAAGATTAGCAAAGATTAAAAAAAGAGAAAGGTAACACAAATACCATAATCCTTGACAGCTACTATTTCAGGACTCACTGCCATCTCTTCTTCAAAAAAAGATGTTTTTGTCTCTGCAAAAGAGAAGATAGAAAGAGTCAACACAAAGTTCATACCAACAACAATTGAAAAAAATAAGGAAGGAACAAAGAAACTTACTTGCAGCAAGCTAGGCAGACTTATAAGTCCTCAGGCATAAAGGCTTCATAGCCTCAACAACACAAGGACCATTACCATCTACCTTCTTCATCAATGAGTGTCCAAGGACTATCTGTAACGTCCAAACCCGAACTAATCTCAGTATATACTAATTAATTTTGTTTAATCATGATTAAAGCCTATTTAGACTAATTTAACTCAAATCCACTTGGTTATGGATTGGTAGTTAAGTCGGGTTCAAACCTTACTTAGGTAGTCAAGGACCTTCATGTAATTTAGAGCCACATGGTTAGCATCATTTTGGCACCACATTAGTTATGTCATGTGTATTTTATCTTGTGGATCACTTTCATATTCGGCCTAGCTAAATTTGGATCCATTTTGCCCCAACTAAGGTCCCATTTGACTCAAACTATAATTTCCTAAAAACAATGGACTTGCATGTAAAATTCTAGAAAGTTTGAATTAAGGAGGGATAACTTTCGTTCCCTCTTCATTTCTCTCTTCATCTCCTCTCTAGTTGCTGGAGCTTATTCTTCTTCACTCCTCCTTCCATACTAGATGGAATCTGGAGCTTGAGACCTTGCATGTAAGAGCCAAGGCACTTATTCTCTTCCTCATCACGTACCTGTCCATCTCCTTCCCTTGAAACCTTTAATTCCATCTTCTTCACCTCCTCTATAACTCCCTAAGGTAAAGTCTCCACCTCCATTTCAATGCTTTGAGCTTAAATGAGTCAAGGAAACTCAATTTGGTGATATATATGCATCTCCTACCCATTTCACCCATTTCATATCTTTGCATGTAGTAGGATCATCTTGTGTTGAGGCCCTCTCCATTATAAAACCAAAGGAGAAGTTGATTTGGATCAAGCACTATATTAGAGCCAAGAATAGAGTGTATATTAAAACATGCATGTCAGGTTTTGTTGACTCTTAAGGAACTCTCTTTTGAATGCCAACTTACAGCTCTTTTACTTTTTTAATCTAAGAATATGAGATGGATTTGAGATGGATTAAGTGATAATGAACATGGTTATGAATTATGGATTAAATATGGGCATTGAAAGATGTATGGTGAAAATATGGAGCAACGAGAATCTCATAGAAACCCATTGAAGAAGTTTTGCTCTGACTGAACTTTAAACTTTAGAAATAGCTTTAGAAATCTGAAGCTTATGGCTAAGCCGTAAATGAACTATGGCTTGGAATCCAAAGAGCCATAAACCTGACTTTGTTCTATGGCTAACCCACGGCTAAGCCATAAAGTGCACTACAGCTACACATGGCCTCGCCATAGGCTACATATGGCTAAGCCATTGGCCAATACACAGGTAAGCCGTAACTGCGGAGGAATTTAGTTAAAAACCTTATATACATGGCTAAGCCATTACCTATACACAGTGAAGCCGTAGGAACACATAAACTTAGGGAAGTTAAGGAATTTCAAAGACTATGTAGGGCTTTAGATATGGCACCTTTACCTTAATTAAAATAGCCCAATGGTAATTAAACACCTAGGAGAAAGAGTGTAAATCTGTCACTCACTCTCTCTTGATTTTCCAAATGGTTTCCGACATCACGTCATAGGTGTTGGCATAAGAAGACTTGTCTAATGCCTACACAATATAATACCAAGATTTTCAGTAACACATCAACACTGGACGTTTTATAAATACCCCATACTGAATGACCATGGAAATACGGATTATCTAGTATAGGGTTGGCTAGAAACATTCTTGTTAATCACTCAATCCAAATGCATTCATATTACTAAGTAATCCTTGCCCTCAACATGATCTAATCATGTACCCATTCTTCCAGATGAACCTTAAGGCAAGATTGGAGACAGAGCTTCTATTGAATGTAAGCCCGTGAGCCAAAATAAGGGTAACTAGGGTTGAGAGGGTTTGAGCTTTCATAGCTCATTTAGGTATGCATTATTTGAATAACAGTTACCTCATTTAATTCCAATTTTTATGACTGAATATGATCTCAAGAGTGGTATATTTTTGTATAAGAATGGGTCGATTGCTATGTATAATAAGAAAGTATGAACTTTGATCGATCTTGTTGTATTGAGTCAGCACCACTTAGCTTATACTCATAGGAGGTTCGACGGAATGGAATGCAGGTATTATATACGTTTCCTACTATAGTAGTTAAGTGAAAAGTTGGTCCGTGCTCTTAGGTTAGCTAGATGGTCTTGGCCTAATCGCTAGTAATTTCCCACTGTATGATATGCTCTCTTTAGAGAAAAGATAGCTATGTGGATGCTAACTAGTAAGTTATTGTATTTCTAATTATAATTCATTATTCATGCTTAATTACAAGCACAGCATGCCTAGTTTTCGATTATTGCTCTCTTTTAATCAATATGTTTATAATTCAGTTGATATATCATGATAGTCTTATGTACTCTATATTTGTTTAATGGTTGTGTTAACAATACTACCCTTGGTGTTACAGTACAGAACCCGATGCCAGTGCGGCAGTCAATGCGGCCTCGGAGGGAACCCCAACGATACCTCTGTGTAGATGAGTGGGATGAGGATAACGTATTCCACTAGTCATCCAACATAGTGTGTTGTAGGGTTTGTTTGGGTTGCCTAGGCTTAGCCATGATTGGCCTATGGAGAAGTCATGCCATTATTATCATATTAGTTTAAAGTTACTATTGATGAACGTGTTATTCTGTACTTTTGTATAGGTATCTATGATACCATAATATGATATGTATTTCAATATTAGATGTGCATGTGGATGGTTTTAAAAATTAATGGACTTCTGTTTATAATTATGAATTAATGTTGTTATTATTATTGCTTATGATAAATTACAAGTGAATGCTCGTAAGTGTCTTGGCATTGCACGAATTGCTACGGATTACATGTGCCATGCCTCGAGATCTAGCTTAACCCTCAATTCTCGGGTTCCGGCAGTGACACTATCTCAGCTACTACTTTGGGGTAGGAGGAACAAACTTCAAAGAAGAACCGCCTATAACTTGAACCGGCAAAGAAAAAACTAAGGGAAGAAAAGCACTAGGAGACTCCATCACTAGATCTATAAAGGCAACACAGTTGTCGTCATCACAGTGATACCCTAGAAGTAACGGAGGCTGGTCTAGGATATATCGCTTGTAAGCTCCTTTATGGGCTTCTCAATGTTAGCCTCCGCCTCCTTAAAGATACCCTTCGCAGTGCTAGTTCTCTGAATTTCAAGAAAAGCTAAACAACTCTTCCTCCCAAAGGTAAAGGAATGTTGCATTGGTTTTTATAGCATTGAAAAACTCCCATGTATTTCGGGCATCCAACAACGTGCCTTGACCACTCCACAAGCTACTCAGGCTCCCTACAATGCCCTGAGAGAACTTGAATTGTTCCCTAAACTGAGAAGAACATAGGGCTCAATCTCAACTATGTTATTCCTTCTGTCAGCTAGATTTGCAGGCCGGTTAGAAAGCAACCATTCTCTTTCTGTTTGCGAAAGGGGAGTAGTCCTAGCAAGGATATTGGATCGGTCAATGACGACTTAGGTCCCAATAGTCCCTATCCTCTAATCTCCAAGACCATTGCTTGCATTTTGTAAAATCTAAAGTTCTGATAGTTCTACAACCGATGTCAAGCCTTGGCAAGAGATAAATTAATACCAAGTTCATTTGTCATGCACCGGTAAAATGGAAGATATTTACAGTTACCCAGCTCATGCAAATTCTTACAATGATAGACAAATCAAGCATGCAATAAGCACTCCTAAACAGACACAAGCTTTAAGTCAGTGCATAAATAACTGACTGGAGTTGGTGCAAGAGTGAGTCATTCACCAAAAGCCATATGGTACAAAAGAAAATTACAGTTGTTCCGAACCTCCTTTCGTACAACTACAGAAATAACCTCTGAAAGCCATGTCGTGACGTACATGGCCAACATTCAACGAGACTTCAACTCTTGATTGTACTCCTTTGGTTCAAAAAGCTTAAGCTAATTTAGACAATTGACCATAGTCACTATGTCGGCATCTTCCTCATTCTCCCCTATGATGACTTCCCTCTGCCTAAATACATCCATATTAGCAAAAAAGGGAGCGACTCCATTGGCATCATCATTATAGGCACTCATTACCCAAACAAAAATCTTCACCTTATTCTTATTGTCTCTCGACATCTCATATGAAGCAAATTACTAAAAATATATCTCGCTAAAAGCATTAATTCTTACATTGAGAGACTTTTTGTACAGTACAATCTCCTCATACAAGCCACTGGAGATCGAAAATCCAGAGACTTCTTGCATCTCTTGAAAAGAAAACCCAAATTCTTTGTTAGGGGTAGTGAAAGTGTTGATGATCAAGTGGAAGCTCTCAATCATAACATGACACATTTCCTTATGGCCTTGTGGAATCCAATTCTGAGTGACCAAAATGGCTTCAAAAACACCAATGCTCTTCAATAAATCCCCACATCTGCTAAGGACCACATCTGTTGATTTTTGCTAAGCATCTGAAGGGACAAACTATCCTTGCAGAACATGATGATCTGTCTAACAGTGCCATCATTAGAAAGAACTCCAAGGCCAATGGTACAAGGCTGGGAAATATGGTTTTGGACAAAAAGAGTTACATGGTTGGGTGCCAACAGTTCCGTACTTCTTTTGTCACCTTTAACATAAAAAGGATGTTTGTTTAAAAATGCTCCTGTCTTTTATCAAGAAAAGAGCTTCCCCATTAAAGGTCATCATGCCTTAAAGAGGTAAGGGAACTCAATTCTACTAGCTAAGGACCTCTTTTATACCGATATTCAATGGAGAGGTCGACGCAAATACCATCCTTGTTAAAATACCAATGAACCAAGAAATCATCACTTTGGTCAGAATAGTTCTCATCGCTATCACCAAAGATGTAGTTCGGCTTCCTTAGGGTGCTCTATCGATCATCCTTTTAGGGGAAATATCTAAGAATGTCTTCAAAAACCTGGATATTGCAAGTACTTAGCAGATGGCTTCATAGTTTAGCTATTATCTCGACAGCATGAGCCTCAACATTCTCTCAGAACTCTTTAATAGTCCGAGGCGAAGGGGATGTGTTCGAAGAAAAAGACCCAACAACCTTCTTGCCCTTGGTGGAGGAGGAAGTAACTCTCTTTCCTTTGTCTGCGAAAAGCAAGATCAAACAAAGAAGGACACAAAAGCTAAGTACAAAATTAGCAAAAATTCTACCAAAATTCTGGCAGCATTTTTCCTTAGTAAAAGGGAGGGGACAAAGCCCTAAGAAAAAGGATATGCCTATCTCTGAGCCCTGGCAATGCTTAAGTGCGTGCATAAAGCCGAGAATAAGACTGCCATGTCAAATGAACGCAAGAGCTCGCTAACGACCCTCATGGAAGCAAATTAAGGTTTATGGTCCACATGGATATACACATGAACCAAAAAGCAGCATACATCATATCAAAGAAAGCATTCACGCACAGTAGAATTTAGTAAAGCCTCTAACTTTGTGTGTCAAAGGGGCCAAGTAATCTCTCGGCCATAGAAAGAAGAAACCTAGAACATGGCTAAGGCATGAGGGCCATTTAACCACTTAGGGAATACCTCCTTATTATTTAAAAGCAAGGGCTCAAAATTGGCTAAGGCATAGAAATCTCTCAGTCACTAGAGATTCACCCTTTGGCTACTCAAAAGTTTAGAGAAATGCCTAAGACAAAAAGAAACTTCCAGTTACTCAAAAAAGCCATCTGCTACCAAAGAAGGAGTGCAGAATGCTTAAGGCTTGAAAGCCCTTTGGCCAGTCAGCAAAATGAACTATTGGCCACTACAAAAGGGTTTGGGAAAATTTCTAAGGTAGATGTGTTGTTGGCTACCCTAGAAGTACAATGGACAACTATCGCTACTCTGAGTAAACCAAGGGTCACTACATCATAACAGAGCCATAGACTACTCCAAACTTGAATTTCAAAATTTCCCAAAACTTATCAAAAATCCACCAAAACCAGAGGGAAACCCTAAATCCTGTTCAAATCAGCCATACTCTATAGATGTTTAGCAAAATCCAAACCCAAAAACCCTAAGAGATCAAGTTTTTAGTTTCCCATGCATAGAATAACCAACTAATTAGCTGAGAAAAAAGAAGAAGAAAGAAGATGAACAACCAACCTTCTACTTTGGGAATAAATCCTCAAAGCCCTCATCTCTATCATCATCATGAAAAGGAAGAAAGAAGTACAAAAAACAACCCATACAACACTAGGATCAAAAGAAAAAATAGATATACATTCAAAATGGCAAAGCCAATTGGCTAAGCAACAAAGTAACAAAACCACTAGGAATAAGGTAGCTCACCTACCATTAAAACTTCGAATTGGTGAAGAAAATTGAGGAAGAAGTATGAAAACCCTAGGATAACTCAAGAAAACCTCTTGAAAACCTTAGAGCAAAGATTGTGGACATAAAGAGTGAAATTCGTAAAGTGGAAATTCAACAGTTTTACTGCCTTTTATAAATTGTTCCAATAGGCTGCCCAAAGTAAAGGCTGTAGTAGCTTGAATGGAAGTAATTTGCTTATTTACCCCACTTTTTAGATTATTTCAAAAGTCCAAAACCTTCTTTCCTTAATGTTTCCCTCCAAAATACATTTGAAACAACTATCTAAATGATCAATTTCGACATCATTTGAACCAGGATATCTCGATCATGTAAAATTAATCAATTTTCTTTAGAAAGTTTAAGGTGGATCCATAGCTCATGGAAAAGAAATTCACTTACTAATTTCAACCTTTTGATGGTCAAGCATCTCTCTTCTTAGACAATAATAGTCTTCTCCATACCCTTGATGAAAAAACAATCTCAAAGACCTCAGTAAAAAATAACTTCCTTCATTTAAAAACCCTTCATATTCAGCAAAAGCACCCCAAACTCGATTAAACACCATGTCAAGGGAAACAAAAGCATAAAAACAAATAGAATTCCCATCTAGAAAAACCCTATAAACCCTTGGGGAAAACCTCAAACACTTCAAACCTCAAGAAAAACCCTCATTCACATGGAGAAAACTAACAATTCCTATGAAAATAGGATTTAGGAGATAAAGTCTCCACAGGTCTGCCCAACATCCATTCTTCAAAACAAGATTCCCTTATCCTCTTCAAAGCCTCAGGAACCATAACAACCTATTCCCACAAACCACAACAACATACAAACTATTTACAAAAAGAAGGAAATAATAGCAGGATAGTCATCATTTCCAAATCATCATCTTTTGAGGCACAACAATTACAGGAAAAGCCCTTCATCATTGCACCTCGAAGTTTGATGAAGGGATTTCAATGTTGATGAAAAAAGGTGTAGATTTTGTTTGGAACGAGCAATGTCAAGAGGCCTTTTAAGACATCATAAGGTACCTCACCGCTCCACCAGCGCTAGCTGCCCTAGTGCAAGGTAGACCATTCATCCTTTACACACAAGCCTTAAATCATTTGGTAAGGACATTGCTTGCCCAAGAGATTTATAAAGGAAAAGAAGTTGCTTTGTACTGCATATCTAGAATGTTGGTAGGAGCAGAGTTCAAGTACAAACTAGTTGAAAAAGAATGCCTAGCCTTGATGTTCGCTGTGCATAAGTCAAGGCATTATTTGCTATCAAATGTGGTTTACCTCATTTCATAGGTTAGCCCCAAAAGATTTTGGTAACCAATGTGGGAGAACCAAAAGACCACTTCGCAAAGTGGTCTATTCTACTATCACAATTCAAGGTTAGATATGTTCCAGCCAAAGCTATAAAAGGACAAACCTTGACTGACATTCTAGTAGAACACCCCTACCAGCGGAGTCAAAGCTCAAGACTAGCTTCCCAGATGAATCCATGTTCTCTTTGGAGCCATCAAAGGCCCCCAGTATTGATCATGAACATTACTGGGTAATGTTCTTTGATGGAGCATCAAGGACTAATGACTTGGGATAGAAAATCTCAAGTGTGGGAATCATTTTCTGCAACCTAGAGAGAATATACATCCCTCATTCTCTCTCATTGGAAAAGCCCCACTCCAACAATGAAGCAGAATATACAACTCTGATTATGGGACTTGAGCTAGCCCTAGAAGCAGATATAACTACCCTCAGGGTGTATGGAGACTCCTAACTTGTAATTTGACAAATGAATCTGCAATATGAAGTAAAGATGCCTGAATTACTTCCTTACTTTAATAGAGCTCGACAATTACAGAAAAAAATTCAGCTTAATTGAATTCTATTATGTATCGAGACATTAAAACAACAAAGCAGATGCTCTCGCCAAACTAGCTGCCTCCATGAATATAGATAGAAGTAATATACTCAATGTAGAAATAATAAGAAGGCGTCTTACCCTACCGCTTATCATCCCCAAAATGGTTGTTGATTGCTTTTGGGTGACAGGGAATAAGATTTATTCTTTTGAAAAGTAGTCACTAGACTAGAGAGATATTCTCATCAACTACATCTTACATGCAATCCTACCTGAAAATGTGAAAGACCAAACCAGCATTCAGAGGAGTTTGTTGAGGTTTCAATTTGAGGTGGCCTTGAATACTCTGTATCAGAAATCATTTGATGGAATTCTATTGCATTACTACTCGAAAAAAGAAGTATAGACTATGCTAAGGGAAGTACATCAAGGCCTATGTGGAACTCATGAGGTTGGCCCTAAGCTCCATGATTGAATTCGAAGGTTAGGTTATTATTGGCCTACAATGATGTTTGACTTGATCAGTTTTGCTTAAAGATGCAAAAAGTGCCAAATACACAAAGACTACATTTATCAATGTCTAGAGTATCTTGTCACAACCCGAGCCCAGGAGATCGGAGGTTAGTAAAAACCTAATTGATGACATATGTACTCCCGTGCCTGTACATCTAGACCCAGCCTAAATGCACATGCACAAGGGAAGGTTTACACATGCCATACATGTACGCGGAAGCTGTAGGTATCAAACACATAAGAAAAGACATGTAAATACACTGATATACTGAGAATACAAAAGATCAGAGTAATACAAAATGAATCAAATACAAATATACAAACTAGAACACATCAAAATCTCAAGTCCCAAAAGGAAGGAGACCAAGATGCATGCATGAAATTTTCGCGCTTCGACGGAGGGATTACATCCATTCCTCTAGCCCTGATGGGGCGTCTGGGGTCTCCCCTGGAGTCTGGTTGACCGATGTGGGGTCGGTCGGGGTATCTATGCCTGCAATACCAAAGACAACTCGTGAATACAACGATTTAACAAAGTATAAGCAATAACAAGTTAACGAATGTTGTATCTAACAGAATAAATGACATTTGATAATTTATAAAGGTCATCTTTGTATACTAGGCAATTGTGCATTCAAATGATACATGATATCTGAATCAAAATAGACGTGATACATACATAAATAGGTGGCTACTACATATGCCATGTGCTCCCAAAAAGGGATCTTATAACATGCTGAGAACACCATCAACTAAGCTAGGGTATGAATGGGTCTCAGGTTCCTGGGGTCCGGAATCCCCAAGACATACACTCACTGTAGAGAGGCCATGTAACTATGCCAAAGTCACCCCGTTAGGCATAATAAGGCTGAGGCTGAGTAGTGCCTGACAATGTAGAGTCAATCATGTCCTAGATCGTAAATGGATTATACATATCAGATCATATCATATCGAGCATATCATGCTTGCATACGATTTACTCATACATACGTGCATACATACTCCAAGAAGAGAAGCCATACGAAATTTAGATTGACCAAATCAATTAGTAACCAAGTACCAAATGAAATATACCAAAGAATGAATGTCAAACGTGAACACTGTCCCGCCCGAGATTATCCATGGACAGAGCCGCGATGGATATCCAATCGTTTGCCCCAGTACAGAACGCGTAGAGGGCAAGACCGAAATCAATATGTAAATGGAAATTATTATTCAAGAATCATGGTCTTTTACTAACCAACCCTATTCTAGTTCTTCAGTGTTTCTAACCATGCATGATGATGTAGTTTTAAGTTATTCGAGACACTGTTGTCTAGTGTTGCAGTGCAAAGTATATGTGTATTGAAGTCCCTTAAACCAACACCTATGGGGAGGTGCTTAACACTGAACAACTCACACATGAATGTGTCACAGCCCTCAAGACTATTCATGCGATGTTCGTAGTCCATTAGGCAAGTCAAGGGTCGCGGTCAGCCTCTAAAGTGAAGGCCTTACTAGGTCAAATGCATACCTACCCTTTTATTGGAGGTCTGGGAACGACTTCCTCATAGAATTCACAAGCCACCGGGCTTGCGAAAATAGCCTAGTGGGTTCCTCGATTGTTATGGAAGATAGAAGAATAGGATGGAATACAAGGTCCTAAGTGTACAGACCAATTCATAGAAAACAGGGTGTTACAAAACCGATCGATCGGATAGGTGCACGACCAGTCGAATTTTTCTTCTGTTACAGCAGTCTGGAGCTGTCTGATTGGTCATTGTCCTTGAGCTCGAATTCCACGTCTAACACGACGCAAAACTATCATGCATGAGAAAGAGAGAGCATACTCATGAGCACAGCCATGGAGAACGAGAAAAAAAAGAAAGGAAAGAAGAGAACCAAGCATACCTATGTCACACGAAAGATATGAAGACGAAGTGCTCTAATTTCCTCTTCTAGGTTGGGTTGCTTCAGGAGAAGAAGAGAGGAAAAATAGAAAAAAAGAGAGAAAGTGAAAAAGCCAACATGAGAAAGAAGAGAGTGAGGGAGAAGGTCGGTGGTAGTTGGTTTTTATACGATAAAGATGAGGGAAAATTGCAAAAAGGTCCAAAAGTTCACACAATTTGCAGTTCAAAGCAAATGACGGTCCAACGGAAGCAAATGACATTTCTAGCATACGAGTCAATTACGAAAGGTAATAAGCTCAATAAAATACACGTGTTGACGCCAAGATGATGCAGAATAGACGACGTCTTAGAAAATCTAAAATTACGAAAAAGTGCTTATGTCTACCTAACCAAGGTAAAACTCATCTCAATTACCTATCCAAGACCCAGAACAAAACCAAAATGACTTCAAAACAGTATTAACAACCAACACGTCATTAATTAGTCACTAAACTAGATTGAGTTGGGTCGTAGTGTTACATGCTCAGATAAATTATAGAGGTTATCTTCGTATACTAGGCAATTGTGCATTCAAATGATACATGCTATCCGAATCAAGATAGACGTGATACATAACTAGATGGCTACTACATATGCCATGTGCTCCCAAAAAGGGATCTTATAACATACTGAGAAAGCCATCGACTAAGCTAGGGTATGAATGGTCTCGGGTTCCTGGGGTCTGAAATCCCCAAGACATACACTCACTGCAAATAGGCCATGTAACTACGCCAAAGTCACCTCGTCAGGCACACTAAGGCTGAGGCTGAGTAGTGCCTGACAATGTAGAGTCAATCATGTACTAGATCGTAGATGGATCCTGCATATTAGATCATATCATATCGAGCATATCATGCGTGCATACGATTTACTCATACATACGTGCATACATGCTCCAAGAAGAGAAGCCATACGAAATTTAGACTAACCAAATCAATTAGTAACCAAGTACCAAATGAAATATACTGAAGAATGAATGTCAGATGCGAACGCTGTCCCGCCCAAGATTATCCATGGACAGAGTCGTGATGGATATCCAATCGTTTGCCCTAGCACAGAACGCGTAGAGGGAAAAACCGAAATCAATATGTAAATGCAAATTATTATGCAAGAATCACAGTCTTTTACTAGCCAACCCTATTCTAGTTCTTCGGTGTTTCTAACCGTGCATAATGATGTAGTTTTAAGTTATCCGATACACTGTTGTCTAGTGTTGCAGTGTAAAGTACATGTGCATCGAAGTCCCTTAAACCAACACCCATGGGGAGGTGCTTAACACTGAACAACTCACACAAGAATGTGTCACAACCCTCAAGACCATTCATGTGATGTTCGTAGTCCATTAGGCAAGTCAAGGGTCACGGTTAGCCTCTAAAGTGAAAGCCCTACTAGGTCAGATATAGACCTACCTTTTTATTGGAAGTCTTAGAATGACTTCTTCATAGAATTCACAAGCCACAAGGCCCACGAAAATAGCCTAGTGGGTTCCTCGGTTGTTGTGGAAGATAGAAGAATAGGATGGAAATAAGGTCCCAAGTGTATAGACCAATTCATAGAAAATAGGGTGTTATAGAACCGATCGGTCGGATAGGTGCCCAACCGGTTGAATTTTGCTTTTGTTATGTAGTTTGGAGCTGTCCGATCGGTCAGCTTTGAAGCCTGACCAATCGGATAATCTGTTCTGATACAGAACAAACCTGCTGTTGAAACATTCACGATCGCGAAAGCAACCAAAATCAGGACATCTAAAGGTAAAAGGCTGTAATTCTCACAACACACATGCATAAGCAACACGAGACTAAGAAAAATCATATAATATTAACATGTACTCAATCAAATCATGCTTATACTTGCCTTATTTGTGTTCAAACAAGTGGATCGTTGTCCTTGAGCTCGAATTCCACGTCTAACACGACGCAAAACTATCATGCATGAGAAAGAGAGAGAATGCTCGTGAGCACAGTCGTGGAGAATGAGAAAAAGAAGAAAGGAAAGAAGCGAACTAAGCATACCTATGTCACACGAAAGATATGAAGACGAAGTGCTCTAATTTCCTCTTCTAGGTTGGGTTGCTTCAGGAGAAAAGAGGAAAAATAGAGAGAAAGGGAGAGAGGGAACGATCCAACGTGAGAAAGAAGAGTGTGAGGGAAAAGGTGGTGGTAGTTGGCTTTTATGAGATAAAGATGAGGGAAAATTACAAAAAGGTCCAAAAGTTCACATAAGTTGCAGTTCAAAGCAAATGACGGTCCAACGCAAGCAAATGACATTTCTAGCAAACGAGTCAGCCACGAAAGGTAATGAGCTCAATAAAATACACGTGCTAACACCAAGATGATGCATAACTGACGACGTCTTAGAAAATCTAAAATTACGAAAAAGGGCTTATGTCTACCTAACTAAGGTGAAACTCATCCCAACTACCTATCCAAGACCCGAAACAAAACCAAAACGACGTCAAAACACAATTAGCAACCAACGTGTCATTAATTAGTCGCTAAACTAGATTGAGTTGCGTTGGAGTGTTACATCCTCCCTTACTTAAGAATTATTCTGTCCTTAGAGTGAACACATACCTGGGGAACAAGTCGAGATACTGTCTCACCATTTGCTCTTCCAACTCCCAAGTGGCTTCATATGGACTATGATGCTCCCATAGCACTTTAACCCATCGGATCGTTCTGGTATGTAGAATCTGCTCTTGGGTTCCCACGATATGGAGCGGTCGCTCAACATACGTCGCATTTGGGTGAATTTGCACGTCATCGTAGCAGATGACGTGGGTAGGGTCATGAACATACTTGCGAAGCATCGACACATGGAATACTTCATGTACTCTTGAGAATTCCACTGAAAGAGCTAATCTATATGCCAAATCACCGACCCCGCTCTTGATCTCAAACGGTCCGACATATCTTGGAGCTAACTTGCCGTTCTGGCCAAAACGAATTATACCCTTCATCAGTGAGACCTCTAAAAAGACCCAATCACCAACTTAGAATTCTAATGGTCGTCTGCGAGTGTCCACATATCTCTTTTGTCTCGACTGAGCAACTTTGAGATTCTCAATTGCTTTCTGTACATTTTTAGTTGTTTTGGCTATAATTGTCGGTCTGTGAAAACTTCTTGTCCCACTTCTTCCCAGCATACAGGACTTCTGCATTTGTGTCCATATAAGGCTTCGTATGGAGCCATGTCAATACTCTCATGAAAACTGTTATTGTAGGCAAATTTGCATAACAAGAGATGCGTATCCCATTCTTTCTTAAAACTCAGTACACTGGCCCGTAACATGTCCTCTAACATCTGGATCATCCGCTCTAATTGTCCACCATCTGCGGGTGATATGCTGTAACACTCCGACCCGAGTTGATCCGGATTAGTGAGTACTTACGTGTGATTTTATCGTTAAGTGTGTTTTGATTTTGCTTTTCTTTGGTTTTGAGTCTTAGAGAGATCGTTTGGGTTGAGTTGACTTGGTTTAGGTAGTTCGACCCCTTTTTCATAATTTTGGCTTTTGATTGACCTTGTCAGTTTTGCGTCATTCTGACGTCATCGCGTGTATTTCGTTGAGCTTGTCGATCTTCGTAACTGTCTTGGATCCAAATGTTTCCGTTTGCTCTCGTTGGATCGTCAGTTGACTCAAACTGACATTTGTGTAAGCTGTTTGGACTTAAGTGTAATTTGGACTCATTTTAAGTTATAAATATCCTACCAACTCTCTCCTTTCTCTCGATCGTTCTCTCAGCTGTCTCTCTCTCTCTCCCGTTCAGCTCTCTTTCTCTCTTTCTTTCTCGGTTCTGTTGCTTGAGGGAGGAAGAAAGGAGCAAGCTTGTGTGTGTTTCCAACGGACTGAGCCAAAGCAACGGTCGTGTGCACGTGATTTCGTCTGTGAGGCAAGTATAAGCCCAAGTAGTATGAACACCGATTGATATTGATTTGATTGTTGTGTTTTTATGCTTCATTATGTTTCTCAGTGTTAGACAGCCCTATTGAACCCATTTTGCTGTAACTTTCCTATTTTCGGTCGAAAGACTCGTTTTCTGTGTGTCTGTAACGATTCCAGAAAAATGACTCCGTGCACTCACGGCTACACCGTGAAATGTGCTATGGTTAAGCCATGAAATGGCTTACGGCTAAGCCGAGACCCAGCCGTAACCCTAACCGTAGAATAGTACAGACTGACATCTGAAAATAACTGAGAGTTGGCAAAATGCTACTCTTCTACGGCCCAGCCTGATCTAAGCCATACATTGTCTTACGGCTAAGCCGTGGACCAGGATACGGCTGCGCCGTAGAGGAAAATACGGTTGAGCCGTAAATACGGATGAACATTTTGGGGAGCCTCGGCTCAGCCGCAGTGCATATTACGGCTAAGCCGTAAGATGCTTCGGCTAAGCCGTAAGGTCACCTACGGCTACACCGCAAGATGCCCGAGAAACGAAATCAAGAAAAGGACTAGGCTTAAGCAAAAAAAAAAAAGACCGTATATGACTTTCTTGTTAGAATGTAACTAACCTGAACATGCCCAATGGAATGTTTGAACGACATGAATGATCTCGAGGGCTGTGAATCATTCATGCTTGTTATCCAGTTGTTTAGCACCTCCCCATGGGTGTTGGTTTAAGGGACTTCGGTGCACATTCCAGACACTGCAACACGAGACAATGGTGCATCGGATAACTTAAAACTACATCAGCATGCATGGTTAGAAACACTGGGTACGTAGATTAGGATTGGCTTGTAATTGACCTTGATTCGTATAAGTACTTTGATTTGTTTGATTTGTACAGCATATTGACTTCAGTGATGCCCTCTTATGTGTTCTGCGCTGGACCTCTCGATTCTGTGGGAACTGCAGCAACCCCAGAGCGAAGCCCGGGCGGGACCATTCTATTATTGTGTATTGTGTTTTACCGTTGCTCCACTGGAGTACTTGAGTACTTGAGTTCTGAGTCAGTGATTGTTATTGATACTCATTGTCAGTGCTTCTTTTATTTGCTTATATGCATTCAGTATCAGTTCAGTATCAGCATCCGTATCAGTATCAGTATCTATGATGCACTTCCTATTGTTTGTTTAGTGTGGCATGTGAGATATGTATGTGATATGATTGATTGAGTGAGGTGCATCATCCGATTTGATTGTGATTGGTATATGGCACTACTGAGCCTCAGCCTTAGGATACCCAATGGAGTTAACTTTGGTTTAGTTTATGTGTTTGCCTCTGCAGAGTGTTCTGTCCTGGGACTCCGGACCCCAGGAAATAGAGACCCATGTGTACCCTGGCCCGGTAGCTGGTGTTCTCATTCCGATTGCTCTCGAAAGGGAGAAGATGGCCAATGTAGTAGCCACTTTGACTGTTACCTGTTTATGATTCTTACAGCATGTTTATTCATTTGCATAATTACTTAGTATACGAACATGATTTCTATGGATCTTGCACTATGACTATTACTCATTTTTAGATACAATTCGTGTTATCTTCTTGTGGCTTATATTTTGTTAAGTCGTTGTACTTATGAGTTGTCTTTGTGTGTTGCAGGCTCAGATCCCTTTCCCGATCCTGCGTCGGTCGACCCGACTTTAGGAGAGGCTCGCGAGGCCCCCTCCGGCCTAGAGGAGTGGACTTGATCCATCCTCCAGAGTACGGTTTGCATCATTTTGGTTTTCCCCATTCACTTGAGTCTGAGCCTATTGAGGGGATTTTTCTGTACTTGCACCGAGGGCTTTGATTGATATCTGTATTTTGATTTTTGATTGTTGCAAGCCCGCACTATTGTCATACGTTCTTGTAATTATTCTTGTCATCAGTTAATGTTTTTGTAATCCATTATGTCTTTTGGTATGTTGTGGTATGCCTTGATACGTACAGCTTCCGCGTACAGTTGTTTGCACGTGTAAATGATCCCATGTGTGTGTATGCTTGGACGGGGTCTAAGTGTACGTGCACGGGAGTACGTGTGTCATTGGTTAGACTTTTTCTGACCCCCGGTCCCTAGGCTCGGGTTGTGACATACGTATTGTATGGTATCAGAGCATTGTCTCTATCTTAGTGTGTAAGCATGTAGGCATATAGGACGTGGTGAGATTCCGTAGTCCAGTCTTGGACTGTTGTGTTTGGTCCCCTTGTCTTGTGAGTCTGTGTGCGTTCCCTAGTGTGATAGCAGATTGACTTTTGTGTTTTGCAGGCTATGGCATCGGGATCTGGAACACACGACAACAACAATCAGGGAGATAATGAGAGTGGATCAGCCGCTCCACAGCAACTTGTGAATTTTGATGAGCGTTTCTTGACCATGCTGCAGGCGATCCATTCCTTGCAAGCACAGGTCGTTTCTCTGGTGGGCCGACAGAGTCAAGCGCCAGTTCAGCGGCCTGTAGAGCAGCAAGTGGTTTTCCAGCCTACGGAGAGTGATCCAAATGCGTTGTACGATAAATTCAGGAAACGTGGAGCCACAGAATTCTACGGCAATGAAGATGCACTGAAGGCTGATCAGTGGCTAGAGCATACCGGGGATCTCTTCTCTACCATTGTCTATGATGACCGGCAGAAGGTTATGCTTACGGCATCGATGTTCCGAGAGGTGGCAAAGACTTGGTGGAAGAGTGTCAGTGCAGCCTATCTGACCATGCCCAGTGAAACGGTGTGGGAGACGTTCCAGAAACAGTTCAGGAGAAAGTTCATCCCTGCTCATGTCCGACGTGTGAAGGAGGTTGAGTTTCTGGCCTTACAGCAGCAGCAGCTGACCGTCTCAGAGTATATTCACCGCTTTATCTAGTTGTCCCATTTTGCTGAGGATATGATCAGTACTGAAGAGAAGAAGGTGAATCGTTTCATTACTGGTCTACATCCAAGATATGCGAATTATGTGACTGCTTTTCAGAGACCAGCTACTTTTGACGATGCAGTCGATAGAGCACATGCTGCGGAAGCCAACCACCTAGCAGAGAGAGCTATGGACTTCAAGAGGAGTGCACCAGTGGGGTCCAAGGGACAGATTCAGAAGAAATGGAAAAGGAAGCAAGGAACTTCGAGTTTCTCGGGGAGTAGATGCGAGTTTTGTGGATTGGGACATCCGACGGAGAGGTGTTGGAAGAAGTCTGGAGCTTGTCTGAGTTGCTGATCTATGGAGCATAAGATAGCTCAGTGCCCGAAAGCCAGGACCTTCTAGTCATCTAGGTCCATGGGGTCATCCAAGTCTCTGAGTTCTGCAGCTTCGAATAGCCCCCAGCCGTTTCACCAGAACCAAAAGCCGCAGCATCAGACTGCTCACGTGTACGCAGCCTCCCATGATCATGCAGAAGATGCGAATGTGGTGGAAGGTAAAGTTCTCATTGCCCGAGCTGAAGCACATACACTATTTGATTCGGGGTCTACGCGTTCGTATGTTGCACCTCGTTTTGCTGAACAGTTACTGCAACCCCCTCAGCCGCTACCCTATTTGTTAGTGGTGTCCACTCCTGTGGGCAAGAGAGTGGAGTGTAGTGTATACTACCCTCAGTGCGACGTGGTGATTGAAGGTCGCTAGCTGCCAGTTGATTTGATCTTGTTGTCCATGTTGGATTTCGATGTGATCCTTGGAATGGACTGGCTAGCGCGGTATCGTGCCTGTGTTAACTGTTACAACAGGACGATTTACTTCGATTTTGAGAAGGGGTTTCGAGGGCAATCAGGAGAGATGCCCGAGGCGTGTCATCTCCGTATGCAAGGCGAATCGTTTGATACGCAGAGGTTGTGCAAGTTTTCTTGTTTTCGTCTCGGAGAAGAAGGAGGTGAAGTAGTTGGGTGAGATTCCAGTCGTAAGAAGGAGGTGAAGTAGTTGGGTGAGATTCCGGTCGTACGTGAGTTCCCGGATGTATTTCCGGAGGAAGTACCCGAGTTACCCCCTGTCAGAGATGTAGAATTCGGGATTGAGCTAGTGTCCGGTACACCACCTATTAGTTTAGCTCCTTATCGTATGGCCTCTGCTGAGTTACTCGAATTGAAGATGCAATTGAAAGATTTGTTGGAGAAGGGTTTCATACGGCCGAGTGTGTCATCGTGGGGAGCTCCAGTGCTGTTTGTGAAGAAGAAGGACGGTACCTTACGGATGTGCATAGATTACCGGCGATTGAACAAAGTCACTATCAAGAATAAATACCCATTGCCGCGTATTGATGAGTTGTTTGACCAAGTTCAAGGTGCCGCTTACTTTTCCAAGATTGATCTAAGATCAGGGTATCATCAACTCCGGGTGAAGGAAGAAGATATTGCGAAGACTGCTTTCAGGACACGGTATGGACATTTTGAGTTCCTCGTGATGCCATTTGGATTAACCAATGCATCTGCTGCCTTTATGGCCTTGATGAACAGGATCTTTGCTCATTTCCTGGATCGATTCATGGTGGTCTTTATTGATGATATTCTGGTGTATTCGAAGACCCTAGAGGAGCATGTGGAACATCTACGTCGAGCCTTGCAGTTGTTGAAAGAGCATCGCTTGTATGCCAAAGTGTCGAAATGTGATTTTTGGCTCGAGCAGGTAGCTTTTCTTGGTCATACCATTTCACGAGATGGGTTGGCAGTGGATTAGACGAAAGTTGAGGCAGTGATGAATTGGCCCAGCCCAAAGACAGTGACGGAAATACGGAGTTTTCTCGGCCTGGCTGGTTATTATCGTCGATTTATTCAAGATTTTGCCAAGATTTCTGCCCCGTTGACTCGATTGACCAAGAAGAACGTTCCTTTTCTGTGGACGGACGAATGTGAGCACCATTTCCGTATGTTGAAGGAGAAGCTTACTTCGGCTCCAGTCTTGACGTTACCGGATGGGCATGACGGATTTATGATCTACTCTGATGCTTCTCGAGTCGGTTTGGGATGTGTTTTGATGCAACATGGCAAAGTAATTGCCTATGGCTCGAGGCAACTCCGGGAGCATGAGAAGAACTATGCCACGCATGATTTAGAGTTGGCAGCCATCGTTTTTGCGTTGAAGATGTGGAGACATTATTTGTATGGCGTGAAATTTGAAGTCCACTCAGATCATCACAGTCTACAGTATCTCTTCACGCAGTCTGAGTTGAATATGCGACAACGAAGGTGGCTTGAGTTGATCAAAGACTATGACTTCCTCATTAAATATCATCCAGGGAAAAGCAACGTTGTTGCAGATGCCTTGAGTAGGAAGTCGGAGATTCTTCAGGCTTTGGATAGCCTTTATTTGTGAGACATGCTCAGCCCGTGGAAGTGCGATTGGTGGAGAACGGTTTGACACTTGCCAGTACAGTGAGCTTTCAGCCTGACATCATTCAGCGTATTAAGGACCAGCAGTTTGAGGATGCGATGTTGAAGCGCATTCGGGATAACATTGCGGATCGACCAGATTTTCGCTTGGAGGGTGAGGTCTTGTATTTCAGGAGCAGATTATGTGTGCCAGCAGTAGATGCTTTGAAGGAGAGTTTGTTGACAGAAGCACACCATGCTCGTTACTCTATGCATCCTGGAAGTACGAAGATGTACCGAGCTCTCAAGGACAGATTCTGGTGGAATAATATGAAGAGAGCAATTGCTAGGTTTGTCGCCAGATGTTTGACTTGCCAAACGGTGAAAGCTGACCATCAGAGACCTCCAGGTTCCTTACATCCATTGCATATTCCCCAGTGGAAATGGGAGCACATTACGATGGACTTCGTTTCAGGTCTACCCCTGACGAGCAAGAAGAATAGTGCCATTTGGGTGATTGTGGACAGATTGACGAAGACAGCCCATTTTCTTCCATTCAAGAAAGGCATGACATTTTCCGAGATGGCGAAGAAGTTCGTTGATGAGATCGTTAGATTACATGGTACGCCTGTATCGATTATGTCTGATCGAGATAGCCACTTTGTTTCTTCATTTTGGAGAGCATTCCAGGAAGCCATGGGAACGAAGTTGAGCTTTAGTACGGCGTATCACCCGCAGACTGATGGACAGTCAGAACGAACTATTCAGACGCTCGAAGACATGTTACGGGCCAGTGTACTGAATTTTGAAAAAGAATGGGATCTGCATCTCTCGTTGTGTGAGTTTGCGTATAATAATAGCTTCCACGAAAGTATTGGTATGGCACCCTATGAAGCTTTGTATGGACGGAAATGTAGAAGTCCTGTTTGTTGGGAAGAAGTTGGAACAAGGAGTTTCCACGGACCGACGATCATTACTGAGACTACAGAGAAAGTTCAGAAGGTCATTGACAATCTGAAGATTGCCCGATCGAGACAGAAGAGTTATGCAGATACGCGAAGAAAAACATTAGCATTTCAGGTTGGAGATTGGGTATTTTTGAAGGTCTCACCGATGAAAGGTACGATACGGTTCGGTCAAAAAGGCAAGTTAGCGCCAAGATATGTGGGTCCATTTGAGATCAAGAGCCGGATTGGCGATTTAGCGTACAGATTGATGCTTCCCGTGGAGTTTTCTGGAGTACATGACGTTTTCCATGTGTCAATGCTTCGTAAGTATGTTCGAGACCCGACACATGTGATTCGTTACGATGATATTCAGATGCAACTGAATGCGTCATACGTTGAGCGTCCGCTCCGTATCGTTGGGATTAGAGAACAGCTCTTGCGTACGAGGACTATTCGATAGGTCAAGGTACTCTGGGAACATCATGGACCTGATGAAGCCACATGGGAATTAGAAGATCAGATGGCGCATCAGTATCCTTACCTTTTCGCTCAGGTACGTGTTCATTCCGAGGACGGAATGATGTCTAAGTGGGGGAGGATGTAACACTCCGACCCGAGTTGATCCAGATTAGTGAGTACAAACGTGTGATTTTATCGTTAAGTGTGTTTTGATTTTGCTTTTCTTTGGTTTTGAGTCTTAGAGAGATCGTTTGGGTTGAGTTGACTTGGTTTAGGTAGTTCGACCCCTTTTTCGTAATTTTGGCTTTTGATTGACCTTGTCAGTTTTGCATCATTCTAACGTCATCGCGTGTATTTCGTTGAGCTTGTCGATCTTCGTAACTGTCTTGGATCCAAATGTTTCCGTTTGCTCTCGTTGGATCGTCAGTTGACTCAAACTGACATTTGTGTAAGTTGTTTGGACTCAAGTGTAATTTGGACTCATTTTAAGTTACAACTCCTTTCTCTCGATCGTTCGCTCAGCTGTCTCTCTCTCTCTCCCGTTCAGCTCTCTTTCTCTCTTTCCTTCTCGGTTCTGTTGCTTGAGGGAGGAAAAAAGGAGCAAGCTTGTGTGTGTTTCCAGCGGACTGAGCCAAAGCAACGGTCGTGTGCACGTGATTTCGTTTGTGAGGTAAGTATAAGCCCAAGTAGTATGAACACCGATTGATATTAATTTGATTGTTGTGTTTTTATGCTTCATTATGTTTCTCAGTGTTAGACAGCCCTATTGAACCCATTTTGCTGTTATTTTCCTATTTTCGGTCGAAAGACTCGTTTTCTGTGTGTCTGTAACGATTCCAGAAAAATGACTCCGTGCACTCACGGCTACACCGTGAAATGTGCTACGGCTAAGCCGTGAAATGGCTTACGGCTAAGCCGAGACCCAGCCGTAACCCTAACCGTAGAATAGTATAGACTGACATCTGAAAATAACTGAGAGTTGGCAAAATGCTACTCTTCCACGGCCCAGCCTGATCTAAGCCGTACATTGTCTTACGGCTAAGCCGTGGACCAGGATACGGCTGCGCCGTAGAGGAAAATACGGTTGAGCCGTAAATATGGATGAACATTTTGGGGAGCCTCGGCTCAGCCGCAGTGCATATTACGGCTAAGCCGTAAGATGCTTCGGCTAAGCCGTAAGGTCACCTACGGCTACACCATAAGATGCCCGAGAAAGGAAATCAAGAAAAGGACTAGGCTTAAGCAAAAAAAAAAGACCGTATATGACTTCCTTGTTAGAATGTAGCTAACTTGAACATGCCCAATGGAATGTTTGAACGACATGAATGATCTCGAGGGCTGTGAATCATTCATGCTTATTATCCAGTTGTTTAGCACCTCCCCATGGGTGTTGGTTTAAGGGACTTCGGTGCACATTCCAGACACTGCAACACGAGACAATGGTGCATTGGATAACTTAAAACTACATCAGCATGCACGGTTAGAAACACTAGGTACGTAGATTAGGATTGGCTTGTAATTGACCTTGATTCGTATAAGTACTTTGATTTGTTTGATTTGTACAGCATATTGACTTCGGTTATGCCCTCTTATGTGTTCTGCGCTGGACCTCTCGATTCTGTGGGAAATGCAGCAACCCCAGAGCGAAGCCCGGGCGGGACCATTCTATTATTGTGTATTGTGTTTTACCGTTGCTCCACTGGAGTACTTGAGTACTTGAGTTCTGAGTCAGTGATTGTTATTGATACTCATTGTCAGTGCTTCTTTTATTTGCTTATGTGCATTCAGTATCAGTTCAGTATCAGCATCCGTATCAGTATCAGTATCTATGATGCACTTTTTATTGTTTGTTTAGTGTGGCATGTGAGATATGTATGTGATATGATTGATTGAGTGAGGTGCATCATCCGATTTGATTGTGATTGGTATATGGCACTACTGAGCCTCAGCCTTAGGATACCCGACGGGGTTAACTTTGGTTTAGTTTATGTGTTTGCCTCTGCAGAGTGTTCTGTCCTGGGACTCCGGACCCCGGGAAATAGAGACCCATGCGTACCCTGGTCCGGTCACTGGTGTTCTCATTCCGATTGCTCTCGAAAGGGAGAAGATGGCCAATGTAGTAGCCACTTTGACTGTTATCTGTTTATGATTCTTACAGCATGTTTATTCATTTGCATAATTGCTTAGTATACGAACATGATTTCTATGGATCTTGCACTATGACTATTACTCATTTTTAGATACAATTCGTGTTATCTTCTTGTGGCTTATATTTTGCTAAGTCGTTGTACTTATGAGTTATCTTTGTGTGTTGCAGGCTCAGATCCCTCTCCCGATCCTGCGTCGGTCGACCCGACTCCAAGAGAGGCTCGCGAGGCCCCCTCCGGCCTAGAGGAGTGGACTTGATCCATCCTCCAGAGTACGGTTTGCATCATTTTGGTTTTCCCCATTCACTTGAGTTTGAGTCTATTGAGGGGATTTTTCTGTACTTGCACCGTGGGCTTTGATTGATATCTGTATTTTGATTTTTGATTGTTGCAAGCCCGCTCTATTGTCATACATTCTTGTAATTATTCTTGTCATCAGTTAATGTTTTTGTAATCTATTTTGTCTTTTGGTATGGTGTGGTATGCATTGATACGTACAGCTTCCGCGTACAGTTGTTTGCACGTGTGAATGATCCCTTGTGTGTGTATGCTTGGACGGGGTCTAAGTGTACGTGCACGGGAGTACGTGTGTCATTGGTTAGACTTTTTCTGACCCCCAGTCCCTAGGCTCGGGTTGTGACATATGCTATGCTGAAGCTTAACTTCGTACCCATAGCTTCCTAGAATGCTTTCCATAACGACGAAACGAAGCAGCTGTCAAGATCGGACACGATTGATACGAGCGTACCATGAAGCCTGACGATCTTGTCTACAAACTTCCTCGCCATTTCTGAGAATGTCATACCCTTCTTGAATGGGATGAAATGGGCTGACTTCGTTAGTCAATCGACTATCACCCAAATGGCATTGTTCTTTTTACTCATCGAAGGTAACCCTGAAACGAAGTCCATGGTGATATGTTCCCACTTCCACTGGGTATGTGCAATGGATGCAATGAACCTGGAAGCCTCTAATGATGAGCTTTCACCTTCTAACAGGTTAAGCAGCGAGCAATGAACCTAGCTATTTCTCTCTTTATGTTACTCCACCAAAATCGATCTTAGATGTTCCTATACATTTTCGTACTTCCTGGGTGCATCGCATATCTAGTATAGTGTGCCTCGGTCATCAATTTCTCTTTTAACTCATCGACCGCAGGGACAAACAATCTGCTACAAAAATATTGCACACCATCCTCCAGTCTGAAATCAGGTCTGTCTCCAATATGGTCACGAATATGCTTTAAAGTTAAATCTTCAAATTACCTGTCTTTGATTTGCTGAAGTATCTCAGGTTGAAAGACTAGTGTACTAGCTAATGTCACATAGTGATCTGCCATTTTCACTTCAACAAGCTTCTCATGCATTATCAAAAGAAAACTACTCAACATCTGTACGGACTTTGATTTCCTACTGAGTGCATCTGCCACCACATTACCTTTTCCTGTTTGATATTTGATCGGGAAATCATAATCCTTGCTGAGTTCAAGCCATTGGCATTGCCTCATATTCAACTCATGCTGTGTGAATAATTACTGCAAACTGTGATGATCTGAGTGTACCTCAAACTCCACACCGTATAGATAATGTCTCTAAAGCTTCAACGCAAACACAATGGCTACTAGTTCTATATCATGTGTGGCATAATTCTTCTCATGCTCCCGAAGTTGCCTCGATCCATATGCAATCACCTTACCGTGTTGCATCAGTACACATCCCAATCCAACTCGCAAGGTATCCGAATGTATCACAAAACCTTCTTCACCATTCGGTAAGGCCAACACTGGCGTTGTCGTCAATTTGTCCTTTAAAGTTCGGAAACTAGCCTCACATTCCTTGGTCCAATTAAAAGACACATTCTTCCGAGTCAATTTTGTGAGAGGAGATGAAATCTTGGCAAAATCCTGGACAAATCTGCGATAGTAGCCGCCAGTCCAAGAAAACTCTTAACTTCTGTCACCGTCCTTGGACTGGTCCAATTCACAACTGCCTCTACTTTAGTTGGGTCAACTGCCAAACCTTCTCTTGAAATGATGTGACCTAAAAATGCTACCTGCTCAAGCCAAAACTCACATTTTGAGAGCTTGGCATATAGTCGATGTTCCCTTAATAAGGTTAGGGCTTTTCTCAAGTGCTTCTTATGCTCTTCTACCATCTTGGAATAGACCAAAATGTCATCAATGAACACCACAACGAAATGGTCCAAGAAAGGAGCAAATACCTGATTCATCAAGGCCATGAAAGCTGCAGGTGCATTGGTTAACCTAAGAGGCATCACGAGGAATCCATAGTGTCCATACCATGTCCTAAAGCCAGTTTTAGGAATATCCTCTTTCTTCACCCTCAATTGGTAATACCTAGATCTCAAATCAATCTTTGAAAAATGAGCAGCGCCCTGAAGTTGATCAAACAACTCATCGATTCGTGGCATGGGATACTTGTTCTTTATTGTCACCTTATTCAACTGTCGGTAGTCAATACACATTCAAAAGGTGCTGTCTTTCTTCTTAACGAATAATACCGGCGCTCCCCACGGTGAAACGCTTGGGTGTATAAAACCCTTATCCAAAAGCTCTTGCAGTTGCTTATTCAATTCTAACAATTCTGCTGGAGCCATACGATACGGAACTTTACTGATCGGTGTTTGCTTGGTACAATGTTAATAGCAAACTCCACTTCTCGCACTAGAGGTAACTATGGCACATCATCCAGGAAGACATCCGGGAACTCACAAACTACCGGAAGCTCTCCCAGCTACTTCACCTCTTTCTTCTCCAAGATAAAGGCAATGATGCCTTCACATCCCTTGCATTTCAATCAATCCGCCTTGCATGCGGAGATCACACACCTTTGGCATTTCTTCTGACTGCCCTCGAAACGGAAGCCGTTGCCTAAATCAAAGTAAATCGTCCTATTGTAACAGTTTATACAAGCACAATATTGTGTGAGCCAATCCATTCCAAGGATCACATCGAAATCTAGCATCGACAACAAAATAAGGTCAACTAGGAGTTAACACCCTTCAATCCGCATATCGCATTGGGGGTAGTATACACTACACTCCACCCTCTTGCCAACTAGAGTGGACGCCACCAACACATACGGTAGGGCTTAGGTGGCTGCCGTAGCTGCTCATCAAAATGAGGTGCTACGTACGAACGCGTAGACCCTAAATCAAACAACGCTAAAGTTTGAACTTGCAAAATCAAAATAGTGCCGTCAACCACATTGGCTTTCTCGGCGCTCTCATGAGTCGCTACGTAGGTGGTGCAGTCTGGCGCTGCAGTTTCAAGCCTGGACAAGATTGCTGGGGTTTACTCGGGGTACTGGGAGTAGTTGAAACACTAGATCTGTCGAAAGCTATCGTAGCAGGAGCACGGGAATGTGGGGGTTGAGAAGACTTGTATCTCGGACCATTAATCATCTGATGATCCATGGAGCCACAAATAAAACAAGCTCCTGTCTTCCTCCAACATAGCTCAGACTTGTGGCTTTTGACACAGTGCTCACATGTCACACTAGCCGAACTAGAAGTACCCTGCTTGCCCTTTATTTTTTTTGAATTTACCCCCGTGCATTAAATGTGGCAGATCGTTTATAATTAGCAGCCCTCTCGGCTTGATAAATGGCCTCGGCAGAGTAGGCCCTGTCCACTGCATCATCAAATGTGGCGGGTCGCTGAAAGGCTGTAACTTGATTCATATACCAGGGGTTCAGGCCGTCAACGAAATGATTCACCTTCTTCTCTTCCATATTAATCATGTCTAGAGAAAAATGTGATAATTGTGTAAACTTGTGCACATATTCTGCCACTGTCATTTGCTACTGCTGGCGTAGGGCTAAGAACTCAACTTATTTGGCTCAATGCATGTGAGCCGGAATAAATTTCCTTCGAAATTGCTTCTTAAATGTTTCCTAAACTGTTGCACTGGGGAGATCTTTATACAAGTCCTTTACACTCTTCCACCAAGTCTTCGTGACATCACCGAACATAGAAGCTGTCAGTCCAACCCTTTGTCTGTTCGTACACACCACAGTCTCAAAGCTTACTACAGTTTCATGGTTGTTTGAAACTTCGGTTATGGATATCATTGGCAAAATCCATCCACCATCAGAATGTGGTCACTTTTTGGTTTCCTTCTCACTTAAATCATCTACAAGTTTTGAGGTGCTCAAATGTTTATACCATGAAAATGGACCCCAATTCAACAATGATAAATTCTAACGATTTTAACAAATATGAGATTATGTGCTATCCCTCTACGACATACAATCCTGCAGCAAACGGACTTGCGGAAGACTTCAATCAAATTATCTACAAAATACTCAAGAAGCTGGTCACCAGCAACAAAAGAACTTGGAGTGTCAAACTTCCTGAAGCACTATAGGCATATCATACCATGGTTTAGGGACTAACCAAATCTACACTCTACTCTCTGGTCTACGAGAGTGAAGCAGTCATACTCCTGGAGATCCAAATGCCATTTTTCCAAGTGGTTATATTGGAGCAACTCACCAATAAAGAAAACACCAAACTTCGTCTTAGTGAACTGGAAGGCCGCGATGAGAAAAGCTAGTAGCCAAACAAATTATTGAAAGTTATCAAGCTTCTATGGTTGGAGCCTTTGACAAAAAATCAAACGGTGGACATTTTAATAGGGTAACCTGGAAGTTGTTGTCAAAAGATCTATGACACTCGTGCACATATCCAAGGGTCAATTCGAATCCAAATGGGAGGGACCTAATGTCATTAACAAGGTCTATTCCAGTGGAGCATATATAACTATGGAAAGAGACAATGTATGATGCCAGCTAATGGGTAGTACTTGAAGCGCTACTATGCATGATGATAATTTTTCAGAAAGCTTGCAAGCTATTTCAAAGTCTCTAAGACGCCACATTCCAGAGGCTAAAATCCAACAAACTATAACAAACTAAGGACTCCATAGAAAGTTACAAACAATGACACCAGCTAATGTCCACTCCCAAATTCGTGCATAACCAAACAAATTCAATGCTAAGCTTTTTGCAAATAAAAAGAAATGCCTTTGTATTTCTTCTTCAAAAAGGGAAATAAAAAGATACATAGCAAAAAAAAAAATGCATACATCCCAAAAATGGGCATAAAAAATGCCCTCCTCCAAATCTCAAAGAACTCCTAGACCCTCGCAGCAAATCGAGAAGTTTGTAACTCACACCTGTGAACGGCTTATGCATGCGACGCCACCTCTGAGTTAACCACAGTCACATCCACCCTTAGAAGCTCCTTCATCTCAATTGGAAGCTTAATCTTAACCATCTGCTAAGAGAGTGATTGAACTTCAAGAGCCTCGACCTCCTTGGCATACCTCCTAAAGGTACCCTTCTGCTCATTGAAGGATATACTAAGCCCTACCAACTTCCGCTTGAATGGTCATACTCTAGAGTGAGCCTCTTTATCTAGAAATTAGCTCGGCCTCTGAAGGCTTGGGGTATCTCCCACTTGCTTCCTTCTTATTCACAATTAAAACCGGGGCTCCCCATGGTGATGTGCTAGGATGAATAAATCCCTTATCTAGTAAGTCTTGCAACTATATCTTCAACTCACGTAATTCTACAGGTGACATTCTATACGAAGCTCTAGACATTGGAACTGTATTGGGTATGAGTTCTATAGTAAAGTCTACTTCCCTAACTGGAGGAAGACCGAGTACTTCATCCGGAAATGCATCCGAAAAATTGCAAACTATCGAGATCTCCTTTAACTTCTAAGGTGATTTCTTCTTAACAATGAAGGCAATATATGCGTCGCAACCACTATGGATTAATCTTTTTGCTACTAGTGCTGAGATTAGCCTAGTATTCAAACTCTTTTTCTCACCTTAAAAGACAACACTCGGACTGGCTTCATCTACCCTTATGGTGACAATCTTACGGAAACAGTCCAAACAAGCCATGTAATTAGTCAATCAGTCCATGCCTAAGATTGCATTAAAATCATGCATCAGTAACACAATGAGTTCTGTTGGAAAAAGGATCTTTCCAATTAGAACTTTACAACCTGAGTAATAGTCCCGCAAATCACCCTTTTGCCCGTAGGGGTGATGACATTCAACAGATAGGTAGCTGCACTAGTGGCTCCCGTATTCTACTAGAAAACTATGGTACAACAAAAAAATGCAAAGATCTAGAATAAAAAAACACATTGGTTTCTATATCATAGACAGAAACGTTACCTACAACCACATGATCTGGCACTTCTGCTTCCTCGTGAGTCAATGCATAAGTGCGGCCTTGCCTTTGAGGTCAATTTTACTATCCTCACCTCTGTTGCCCTTACCTTGTTGGCGTTGACCCTGTTGTGCCTGTTCTTGGCCTTGCCTCACCTGTTGTTGCTGACGAGGTGGTATAGGTGGTCCTGCTCTAGGAGACTGCTGATATTACTGCTGTTGCAGGGCTTGACTGGAATTCTTTTTTTTTGGGCATTCTGACAAGCGATGGCCCATCGAGCCATAACCAAAACAAGCTCTTGTAACCTTCCAGCATTTACTTTCTTGCGTTTCTTCCCACACATGCCACAGACTAACCATGATGATCCACTAGCAACTCCTTTCTGTTTTTTGGAATACTGTTGACTTCTTCCAGAAAGTGGGCCACTTCTCTTGGGCTCTCCCAAGAATAGGCTCTTTTCAATTTCTTTAATTGTGTAAGCTCTCTCCATAGCAACATAATACTCCATTGGACGCTAGAAAACCATAGCAAACCCCTTAATAGCTAGCCTTAATCCTTCGAGAAACCTTTCAACACTTTTCTCCTCAGTGTCAATCAGATCCAAAGAGATTGAATACATGCATATGCTCTGCATATACTCTGCAACTATCATGTTATTCTGCTGTAGAGTGAGGGATTATGCTTTTTTCTTACAACTTACATGCTTCAGAATGAACTTCTTTCTGAATTGTTTCTTAAAAGCATCCCAAACTATGGCTTCTGGCATGGCCCTAATATGTTCACGAATACTCTTCCACCATGTATCCATGACATCTCTGAACATAGATGCTGTAAGGATTTCTTGTTGCTTCTGCGTGCAAGTTAACAAATCAAAAACATTCTCCGTGTGTACAAACCATTCATCAGCTTGCAGCGGATCCTCTTTTCCTATAAATTCTGTAGCCCTTCTTTTTTGGACTTCTCATATAGAGAGTTAGGATTACCAGCTTGATTTTGCCTTTCCAAAAAAAAGGCCTATTGCATCTACATTGCTGCCTGGTTGGCATTGCTTATAGCCAGTTAATGCATCATCATCATTAATCGCTCCTCTGTATTATCTGTAGGATGAGAAGGTGGAGGTGGTGGACAATTCATTCGTCTAATGTATTGTCATCATGATCATTACCTTCCGAATTATTGTTCATGCCTAATCTGAAAGCTATTTATCTTCAATTATAACAATGGTTAGCCATAAACAACACCTTTATAAATAAGGTAACCTATAATTCCTTATACAAAATTCATCCCCCCTTTGGACCTATCATATCCTCACCACGTTTCCTAGGTTTACGAAGTCTTTTAATTGACTTATTAACTCTCTGATACTATTACTTACATATGTCGCACCCTGAACTTGAGAATTGGGGATTAAAATGGATCCCGGGGCACGGTACACATAATCGCATAGCAATCCATGCCATATGAAGACACGCATGAACCGCTACAAGGAAGATTTCAAAGCTACGTGTGAGGAAGTTCTATAAACACATATATTATATTTCAAACAATAAACAGGAAGCCTGTAAAATACACCTATAACTATCATAAGCAATAATAAAAACATCGTCTATATATAATCATACCTAAAGTTTGTTGATTAACCATCCACATATGCATGACAACAAAAATATTTAAACATATACATGATTCAAAATAACATGTCCATCAGTTTATGATTGCGAAATAATAATGAGGGACATGGCTTGACTCATCTAAAGGCCAATCATGGCCAAACCTAAGCAACCCAAACAACCATACAACGCACTACATTAGATGACTAGTAGAATATGCCATCCTTATTCCATTCATTTACACCTCGAGGACTGTTGCGGTTCCCTCCAGGGCCGCGTTAACTACAGCACTAGCATCAGGTTCTATACTTGTAACAGTAAGGGTAGCACTGTTAACACGATAGTTAAGCAAATATAGAGATATATAAGACTATCATGTTGTATCAATTGAATTAGAGAACATATTGATTACAAGAAAGAAAGCTAGGCATGCTTTGCATGAAGTAAGCATGAGTAATGAATCATAAACAGAAATATCATAACATACTAGTTGGCATCCACATGGCTATTTTCTCTCTAAGGATAGCATATCATACTGTGGAAATTACTAGTGGTTGAGCCAAGACCATCTAGCTACCCTAAAAGCGCCTACCAACTCTTCATACAACTCCTACATAAGAAGATAAATAATACCCTCCTTCTGTCCCATCGAACCTCCATGGGTACAAGCTAAGTAGTGCCGACTCAATGTATCAAAACTGATCAGAATTGTTACTTTCTTACTTATTATACATAGTGATCGCCTTTTTCTTATATAGAAATATATACCAGTCTTGAGTTCATATTCAATCATAAAAATCAGAATTGAACAAAGCCACTATCATTCAAACAATGCATACTCAATGAGCTATTTGAGCTCGAACCCTCTCAACCCTAGTTACCTCTATTTTGGCTCATAGGCTTACACTCAGTAGAAGCCCCACTCCAATCTTTCCTCAAGGTTCACCAGGAAGAATCAGGTACATGATTAGATCATGTTAAGGACAAGGTTACTTAACAAAATTAATGCATTTAGATTGAGTAACTAACAAGGATATTTATTAGCCAACCTTAAGTTAGATAATCCATGTTTTCAAAGTCATTTAATACAAAGTATTCAAAAACGTTCGGTGTCATTGTAATACTGAAAATCTCAATGTTACATGATGTAAACAAAGGACACCTCTTCTTATGCCAACACTCATGACGTGACATTAGGAAACCATTCAGAAAATCAAAGGAAATTAGTGACAGTTCCTCACTCTTCCTCCTTATCATTTGATCACCATTGGGCTAATTTAATTAGAGTAAAGGTGCCATATCTAAAGCCCTACAAGGTCTTGGAAATTCCTAATTTCCTAAGTTCATAGTGTTTTACGGCTTAGCCTTGTGGCATAAGTTTTCTCTTAATTTCACCTGCATTTTATGGGTTAGCTGTATGTGAGTCTACAGCTTAACCGTATGAAGCTTACAGCTAGGCCATGGCTAAGCTGCGGCTTAGCCATAATACAATCCACGGCTTAGCCGTGGGGTCAGCTGTAAAGGAAATTGGATTTGGGTTCTCTAAAAAGCTAGCTGTAAAATAGCTTATGGCTTAATCACGGGATGGTTACAGCTCAGCCATAATGCATTTCACTACTTGGTTGTGGTCTTAGCTGTAGAGTAAACAGCAATTTGAGCTCTCTAGATTTCGAACAGTACTTAGCGGTAGTGTAACTTACGGCTTAGCCGTAAGGTTCAGAATTTCTAAAACAATGTTTTTACAAGGATTCATTTCTCTATGGAACTTTTCCCATTCAATTCTACTATGATTTTCTCCATTCAAATTAATATCATATCTTTCCAAAACCCACAATTCATTAGTATTATATAATCATACTCATTATCACTTAATCAACCAAATAATACTTAATTAAGGGGTGAAAGCACTGTAAACTTGCAGTTAGAGAAGAATACTCTAAGAATCAACATAATTAAACATACATGCAATAATATATACTCTTATATTTGCCTTATCCCAGTGCTTCACCCAAAACTAGCCTCTTACCTCTTATTTGGTTTGATGATGGAAAAAGTCTCAATAGAAGAAAATCCTACTACATGCAACAACATGTAATGGGTGAATCGAGTGTAAGATGCATGCATGTTCCTCATTTGAGTCTCCTTGACTCTTTTAAACTCAAAGGAATGGAAGGATGTTGAGGATTTTACCTTAAAGAGCTATAGAGAAGAGGAAAAGATGAATTTGGTGGTTCCGAATAAAAAGATTCAAAAGAGGATGGAGAAATAGGAGAATGAAACCTAGTAGGAGCACATCCAAGGCTACAAGATTCAGTTTCCAGCTCCAAGTTTGAAGTGGAGATGAGAGGAGAGTGAGAGGAGTAGCTCCAGCAAAGAGATAAGAGAATAAAGAAGAGGGAACAATGGATGTACCTCTTAAACTCAAGTTTTATGGGGTTTACATGCAAGTCCACTTTCTTTAAGGAAATTACAGTTTGAGTCAAATGATATTCAATTAAGCCATGATGGATCTGAATTAAGTCGGGCCAATTATGAAAGATAATTCACAGGATGAAATACACATGATGCAACTAATTTGGTGCCAAAATAATGCAAACCATGAGACTCTAAATTACAAGAAGGTCTTTAACAACCTAGGTAAGGTTCGAACCAGACCCAACTTCCTATCAGTGACCTAAACCCAAGGGGTTTTGAGTTGAATTAGTCCAAACAAGCATTAATTAACATAAAACAAGATTAGTTCGAGTTTAGACCTTACACAAGGTGCATTGTTGGATGCCAAAAATGCATGGGAATTTTTCAACACTGCAAAAATGGGTGCAACATTCCTTTATCCTTGGGAGGAGGATGCTAAGGTGACTTCTTGGTTTACCCAGTTGTTTGTGAAGAGTTGCTCATCTTTTCATGAGATTCAACAGACCAGCACTGCAATAGGTGTCTTTAGGAAGGTGGAGGCAAATGATGATAAGCCTAAAAATGGAGTCTATAAGTGATATATGGGGGGCCAGCTTCCATTACTTTTGGGATATTATCATGATGAGGATACATGCACTGCTTTTGTAAATCTTGTTATGGAGTCTCCTTGTGCTGCCATTCCCATAACTTCTCCTTTGTTGACTGAAACTACTGTTGGCTTTTCTCCTTAGTCTATCCCCAAAATAGTGACCAAGTCATTCTCTAAGCTCTGGCAGAAGAAGAAGGCAGATAGCTCCAATCCTCATGTTGTTGACCCTAAAAAGGCTTCACGGCCACGCAAGACCGCCCGGCTTGCTACAGGTGAGTTTGTTTACTCTTTTCTTGTTTCCTTCAACCATTTTTTTTATGCAAACTTTGTGTTGACTTGTTTTTTTTTAACAGAGGCAGAAGCATTGATTTCAAAGGAGGAGACAATGGCGAGTCTTTCTCTTTTTTTTCTTCCTTTGCTTTGACATTATTTTTTTCCTTTTGTTTTAGAATCGGAGAAAGGATCAGATTTTAGGGACGAGGCCTCTGCGATCCATGGAAGTACTCCCTCATGTACCAAAGGCTTCTCAGCTGTTAGAGTCCTTAATTGAAAAGATTGTACAGGAGTCTTTCCATTAGCCAACTCCCGTAATTGAAGGCAATCATCTTTTCCTTTGTTTGTTTGCTTTTTCTTTTCTTTTTTCTTTGTTTTGATCATCTTATTTTTGTTTTCTTTTAGAACAATCAGGGCCATGACCAAATTGGGTTAAACTAGTTCTACAAGTGGCTAATCTGATAATTGAGTCCAAATCGCAGCCACTTGCAGTGCCATGGTAAACGCTTCCTATAAAAAGTGGGCTTTCACAAATTGAAATGATTATCCAGAGTGAATGTTCTTCTTAGCATGAATTTTCAAATGCGAACAATTTTGTAAGAGGCTTTGCTGAATGCCTTGAGAAGGACATTTCAAAAGGACAATCACCACTTCAAAATCGAACCCCTACAGAGGCTGACAAGGAAGAGGTAGCTATTATGGCCTCTGATGTTGTACCTAAAAAGGCTACTCCACAGGTTAAAGTCATACAAGAGGTTGCAGAAGTATAGAATTAGGGAGTAGCTTATTGTTGTCAATGAGTTTGCCCCACTTGTTTGTGAAGAGACAATCATTAAGCAGGGAATTGACCTTACAATGGCCATGGGATCCACCGGCTTGAGCCCAGATACTGTACCTAAAGGGTCTCATGAAGAATGTTTAGACCAAGGTGTACTTCCTGCTGCCCATGATGTCTTAATGCTAATTGCTGGATTGGGTCAAGAAGTTTCTGATGCTAGCACCTTGAACGGTGATAGAGGGGGTTCAACAGCAGCTTCAAGCCACTAATGTTAAAAACTTCCCTGCGGCTGAAGGTGGTACTGGTATTTTGCCAACCACCATAGCTTCGGTAACAAGCAGGCTACTTTTTTGAAGAAAAAGCATTCGGCTGAATCTCCGGTGGTGAGTGCAATTGATTTTTAAGTCAGGACAAATCTTACAACTCATTTAGAGTTAGTTTTAGAGGACTCCAACAACCAAGTTCAAGTCATTGCATTGGGCCTGAGCCATTCTTCGGAAGGTAAGCCTCCTTTATAGAAGTATACCACCCAAGACGTACAAGATTATATCGAGGTGGTGAAAAAGACAATGTGTCTTACATTGAACAGCCCTCTTCAAGGAATTTAGGTCAATTGGCACTCTTCATAGCATGGTAGACTTCTCATTGAGTATTGGAGCCACTATGATAGATGTGAGGCCTTATTCTTTTAACATGCTTTCTGAGTTAGCTGAAGCATGGCTAGGGTGAGTAGGCTAGGACCCTTTGAGTTTTTATCAGTGAGAAGTGCTCAATAAGAAGAAGGTCTTTGACTAGAAGATGCTAAAATTTAAACAGTAGGAGATCAACCATACCTTGAGCAAAGTCATCTTGAGAGGTCTTTGGCCTTTTAGAAGAGAGATATCAAGCAAGCTAAAAAGAAGCTATCCAATATTCGAGCTACCCATGTGTGTGATAGTGCATCCTTTGCAACCTTAATTGAAAAGCTAAGGGGTATCACTAGGGAGTTTGGTGCCTAAGATGCAAGACTGAGTAGTTTGGTGCCAAAGATGTAGGGCTGAGTGCTCTCTTCATATCTATGGAGGATGCCCTTAGATTGTCAATTAATGAAGCCGTTGCTAAACTTGCTGCTCATGCTTACATGGCCTTCTTTGACCAGGGATCAAAAGCCGATTTTCAAGAGATTTCTAGGAGATGAACAATTTTTTGTGTAACAATTTTTTAGAAAAATGTAATGAACATCTTTTGAATAAAGACTCTTCCTTCCTTTTTTTTGCTGAATGTCTTCACTATGGTGCTTGTGCATAGTGAGTTTGATGGAGGCCATGTAGAATGGACTTTGACTAGGGTCTTGATTGCATGACTTTATCCAAGGTCCATGGCCCATACATTTTTCTTTGGTTAAGAGGGGTCAAATGAATAGACATTGATCGGTGTCTTTGTGTATAACTTTGTCTGGGCTCCTTGGCCATTCCATTATTGTTGTTTTAGAGGGCTTGGATGACATGCTACAAGTCCTCCTACTTGTCCTCTAGATGAAAAAAGGAATGTTTTGATAGTGATATCGCTTCAAGAATTTTCCACTGATTGGCTTCATACACTAATCTCCTTCATTGGTGAGGACAGTGTAGACACTGTTGGAGTAGTCCTTGTCGATGACAAATAGCCCTTCCCATGTTGGCTCAAATTTTCCTTTTGACTTTGAGTTGGAATGATTAGTCTTCAAAAGGCTAGAACTAAGTTGCCTTTTTTGAATGACCTTTCTTTTACCTTTTGTCAAAGGCTTTGGCCATCCAAGCTTGGTATAGTTCAATACTTTGTCAAGCTGGCAACCATTTTTCATCGAGACACTCTAATATTTGGAGCCTTAATTTTGCATTCTCCTCTGCTATGAGCTTTTCTACGAGAGCCACCTAAAAGGAGGGGAGTTGTATTTTTAGAGGCACCATTGCTTCACAACCGTACACTAAGGAGTATGGTGTAGACTTGTGGGGTTGCAAACAGTGGTCCGATAGGCCCACAATACTTTAGGTAACTTTGTACCCCATGACTTTTTGTTGTCCGAGACTATTTCTTTAGTAATTTGAAAATCGTCTTGTTGAAAGCTTCTGCCAAGCCATTTGCTACTGTTTGTCATTATTAAATTGAGGTTCGTAGTCATGGTATAATGTTTTGGCACCCCAAACCAGCGAATGATTTTTGTTTTCACAAATTAATAACCGTAGTTGCTTTGATTTCCGTTAAGGGTGCTGCATCAGCCCACTGGGAGAAGTAATCCGTAGTGGCTAAGATGAAATGATGTCTCCAATCTGATGGTAGGTGGATTTTTCTAACAATGTCCATTCCCCAAGCTTCGAACAACCAAGAAACAGAAGTCGAGTGCAAGTTTTTGAAAGACACATGATATAGTCTCCATGAATTCGGCATTCCTTGCACCTTTTTTAATATTTTATGGCATCAAAGACCATCGTTGGCCAATAGTAGCCTAGTCTCCAAATTTGATTATGTAGTTTTTGGCCCCGATAAATGTGCCCACAATGGCCTAAGTGTACCTCCCTTAGGGTTCCTTCTGCTTCTTTTTTAGATAGACAACGAAGGAGTACCCCATCATAGGATTTTGGTATAGTGTTTTTTGATGGCATGCCGAAATGGAATTTAAGAGCTCTCCTTTGAATGCTTGCTCTATCCTTAGGATTTTCCAGTTGGACTCTGTATAATATGTAATGATGAAGAGTTCCCACCAATCCCAAAAGGAGTTCTCAAAAGAGGAGATTCAACTTTTGGTTATTCTAAAGCATTCTATTGGAGTCGAGACAGCTTCTTAAAGAGGTAAAAATTGTTGTTCGACGATTGAGATTTTGACTTGATTGCCTTCCAATACTTCCGGTGATGCTGCCAAGCTAGCTAATGAATCTATTTTAGCATTTTGATATCATGGAACATGATTGATTTCCACCAAAGTGAATCGTTTCCTCAGCTACTAAGCCCGTTCATGGTACGGCAACAAAACTCGATGTCTTCACTTAGTATTCTGAATTCATTTGTTTGACAAGAGTTGAAAACCCCTGTAAACTCCAAGGATATCAATGCTAGATTCCAAAGTAGTTCCAATCTGATAATTAAGGCTTTATATTCTACTTCATTACTAGAACAACCCCTGGTTAACGAGAAGGAATGTGGTATATATGTTTTCTCTAGACTGTAGAAGACTATTCTGGCTCTTGTCACTAGTTGACTGTGCTCATTATTCCTTAAAGCTCCATCAAAGTATATGGTCTAGTGAATATCTAGATCTACTTCCATCACAAGTGTTTCTACGAGGAATGCAAGTTCATCAGGCAATTCTTCTTTGAATTCAAGGCCTTCCAATGGTAGATATTTTGCTAGGAATGAACTAGGGCTTGCCCTTTGATGGCTTTTTCTGGAATGTATCTAAGGTCATAGTATGTTAGTAAGATGGACCATTTTGCCAGGTGATCACTTAAATCTTCAGCTTTTGTAACCAACACTTTCATCGGATTTTCCCGAGAGATCAGGTATATCTTGTGAAATAGTAGGTATGCAGTAGTTTTTGGACGGTGAACAAGAGAGCCAAGCATCCTTTTTCGATTGGCAAATATTTGTGCTCTGCTCCTATCATCATTCAAGAAAGGTATTAAGAGTGACTTCTTTCCTTCTTCATTCTCTTGAGTGAGAAATGCCCCCAGCGAGAGTTCTAAGGCCTTTGTGTATAAGATAAATCGTTTCCTGGACATAGGTGCTGCGAGAACAGGTGGGTCGGTAAGATACCTTTTAATAGTTTCAAAGGCATCATCACATTCTCTATCCTATATGAACTCGACTCCTTTCTTCATTAGTTTGGCAAATGGTAGGAATTTCCCTGATGAATTCGAGATGATTCTTCTGATGTATGCCAACCTCCCTTGTAATCCTTGGAGTTGCTTTAGTGTTTGAGGTGGAAGCTGGTTTGACAATTCCTTTTCTGCAGATTCATCTGTGTCTAACTTTGGTTCAATGTCAAAATCATGTGTGGCAAACATGATGAACATTAAGTAACACATTTTCATCCTTTTGATTAGATGAGTAGCACTTTTTACGATGCTTGTTGCCACTGAGGATAGTTCTTCGTCTGATTGGAAGTCCATATTCGTCATTACTTTTTTGAATGTGAATATGGAGCCGCTGCTGGCATAAAGCCATGCAAATTCTTCTCGAAGGCATTTTGGTGCATAGATCAGCCAAGTTTTTTCACCTATTGATGAATCTTTGAGATAATTCTCCTTGTTCTTGTTTTATTCGAATTAGCATCCTTAGGCTGATTTCTTGCCCTATTCTTGCTCTACTCACCTCATAACCGACATGATAATTTGGTAAGCTTGGTTGTAGGAGGTTTATTTCCACCTCTTGTTGGATTCTTTCTTAACCCCATGTCTTCTTTGGGTTGAATTGGGCTATTCGGGCCCTACTGGCCTCCTTAGAGATGTAGAGGCTAATAATTGCTTTGCGATGTAGCTGTCCTTCTTCTGGCCAACTACTTTTTAGGCTAAAGGTGGACTCTAAAAGGGTTTTGGGCATACTTAGAAACCCATGGTGTAGTTGTTAGGCCTGTGCTTTTTGGAATTTGGAGTCTGGATGGTACCATAGTAGCCGTAGATGGTGTGGGTCATCTAGGGACTAGGACTATGGCTGAGCTGGTGGCCAAGACTCGAGCTCTATAGGTAGTCGGTATCCTAGTCATGTTGTTGCTAGATTGAGTGGGCCTAGTTATCACAGACTAGGCATGTTGAAGGAGGGTCAGAACGAGGGTTCCTTCGCCTCGTTGAAAATGATAATGAAGCTGGCCATTAGTCCTGCCAAGCAAGTTGACCAAGTGAGTATTCTAGTACTTTCCCCTTCTGTGTTCCCACTTATTCGCATTTTGATGTGAAAGAAGTGGTCCTGTAGTGGGAAGAGAAAGGGTTGGGTCTGACTTGGTTCGACCGAAGTGTAATAATTCAACACAACTAGCCTGAACTAGTCGTGTGGACCCCATCTATTATAAAGACAAAAGCGAATCAATGTTCACCATGCCATTTAGATAGACTAACGATATTATTTATTTCTTTCTCCTTTCCCAACCTTCTTCACATCTTTTGAATGTGAAGGGATTGGTCCTGAAATGGGAGAAAAAGAACAGATCCAGCATAGTTAAACCAAAGCACAACATTTAGTGCAACCAATTTCAAGTAGCCCCATAGACCTTGTCTGTTCCAAGGACTACAGTGAATTAATGTTCACTATACCACTTGCTCAGACTTTGAGGTGGTTCATACCACTTAGTGGGTTGCATCGAAATTTTCAAACCTAAAGGAAATCCCCCTTTTTTTTGGTGGGAGGGTATCCAATCCATGCACATGTCGGCTACTCTCAATGCATTTTTTTTCTTTCAAGTGTTGATCACACTAGAACTTTTAATTGGTTTTTTTTTTTTGTCTACCTTCCGATAGAAGAAGCCAATCTTCTTTAATCCCCCCATTTTGGAGAGCGAGGAAAAGACATAGAAGAGAAAGAAGAAGAGAAATGTCAAACTTTTTTACTCTCTTCAATTTCAAGTTTATTTTCGTGGTTCTTTTGCGCTCTGACCTCCTAAGTGCACACCATTTACATGTATTGTTTTATCACAGCCCCCATCCCCCCACCCCCTACTTAGTCTTGAATGACCAACACTTACAAGAAGAAAGAAAATAATGACAATTTACAAAAATAAAAAAACAAAGGAGACCAATCCGGAGATGTTTGCCACCTTTATGTATTTTAATTCGATCAAGCAATCTTCCTAACCTATCACTCATTTTTCTTAAATGTAGAATTTTAAAGGGAGTTAGAATGAAGGTTCTATAGTCATGGTTGCCCTCATGGATCGTTTATCGCATTATACCAATAGGTTGGCTAGAGTTGTACTCATATCACCTTCAACTCCTAAATGAAGGGAATGAAGAAAGTCTTGAAAGACTTGTCTTCTTTGGATATCCTTTCAAACCAGGGCACTATCCTTTTGATTATTTTTAGAAAATCAAGTACCTTGTTATTGTTGGGATCAACGCTTGAACTTTGGAGAAGTCAAAGCACCAGAATCTTCTTGAAAAGAATCTGAAGAGTTTTTGCGTGTCTTCGTGTACTGTGTCCACTTTGTTGTGTCTGTTTGTGTGTATTTTGTCTTGGAATGGGCATCCAATGGTGGTATTTATAGCCTCCAAAAGTCTTCTCCAATCATTTATGGTAGGGAGTGTTGGAAAATTATACTAAAAGCATACTTTTATATATTTGTCTTTGATTGATTTATTTGTTAATAGAATTTGTCTTTTCATCTTAATGAGAATTTATATAGGCAAATGGTTGCATTGTTATTTATTATGCATGTGTATGTGTGTGTTTTTTATTCTATAAAGTAGATAAGTTGGTGTGTAGAGTTCATCTTACACACGGAAGACTTGCTTGTCGGTTCTTGTAGAATATAAGTTATTATTCACAATCTAGGTGGAGTTGAACACACCATTGATATGATTGTAACATGATGTTTTAGTAGGCTTGTCTTGGTTGTAAAAAAATGGTATAGTTTCGACTCTTTATGCTAATACGCTTTGAGTATATTAAATAGGACTGTTTTTTCTGTTTATTGTCTTTATACTGACTATATAAGATAATTAACTTCCAAATGGTTGTTATGAGTGCTTATACTCTTAATCCTGATATAAATAATGGACACAAACATTTAGTGTTTGGCATTTTGATTTACAAAGGAGTAAAACTTTTATAGGTCAATAATCTTAGTAACTTGGATGACTACACTTCATGCATGGTGGATATTAGTTCATTAACGGAATCCACGTCCCGTAATAGGGATTAATGATATCCCCTTGATAAAGCTTATAAGTTTTGATTAAGTCAAACCTTGCAGGTAGACGTTGCGTCGACATATCAAATAAGTTAACTGTAAGGTCTCGAGGAATTGCAAGGATATCAATTAAATATAGATGTCAGTAATTATTTAATCGATGGATATCTGAAATCTTAACATAGGGAAATTAATAAGCATCTAATAATAAGAAGCTCGAAATATTGTTTTGAGAATAAAAACAAGAGTGTAATTATAATTCTTTAATGGATTGAGTTGTAATTTATGGACTAAGATTCTAATTTGGGTCGAATTAGGATTTCCTATTTCCATAAGAAGCCTATTCCTTATTTCCTTCTTAAGGTTCCTATTGTAACATATAAATATGCACTATTGCTCTCTAGGAAAGATAATAAGAGAAATCTTGTTTTTAAAAGCAAAGAGAATTCGTAGAAGAAACACCCCGGTGCGAGTTCGAATATAGGGGCTTACAGTAGTAGGTTTTAAGATTTTTGAGTTATTATAAGACTGAGATCCAATTAGAGAGATCTCACAAATATGGTTCTTTAATCATCATCGTCTAAAGATATTTCCACAATAATCTGTACATAATATATAGGGATCCTAGCAGATACCTCCCAACAATAGTATCAGAGCCAATCTTGATACTACATATGGATTGAACAGAATATAGTAAGATTATAGGTTGTTGTAAAAAAATGGAGATTGCATTTACTATAACTAACCCTTGTTTTGCAGCGAACTATCTAACATTTATTTTGCAGCAATTGATCTGGCTATCATGGTTACCATTTGTGTATGTTATGTAAATGGATCTCATGAATCAAATTCGTGATTACTGCTGTACATATTTTTCAATCTTCATGGTAATGTAATTATATTGACACAACATATGAACTTCGTTCATCAAAAGGCTTAGGATTCAATGTAATTTTTCCTGGTGATGTAATTATATTGAGATAGCATGTGAACTCTGTTCATCAGGAAGCTTAGGGTCAATGTATTTTTTTCTTGTTTTTTAGGAGGGACATAGAATCTGAAGGCAGAAATTCAATTTTAAAGGAAGAACTTCATGAAAAAAAAATCTGGTACAGGGGCCCTGCCCCTGGGCCCCACGAGCTGATTGGGGGATGCCCCTGGGCCCCTTTTGCAAAGTGTATGTTTTGAAGAAGTGGCAATCAAAAAGACAAAGGATCCTACATGACCATGATAACTAGGACTCTTTTGTTGGTTATCTTTCCTTGTTTTTTTTGCGTAGATATCTATTATTATAATAACCTGTTCAATATGATATTAGACCTATTTAATAATATTTTGAATGGTGAAGTAGTAAAGATAGGGTAATCCAGACATCTTGGTAACCTATTACTCCAATTCTAAATTGGTCTTAATTAAACTATTTTATAAAAGCCCTTATTGTTAAATAACTAAGTGGGAGAGGAAACCTCTTAGTTCCCACAGTCTCCACCATTGTTTTATAAGAAATGTAATTGATTTATGTGTTGACCATGGAGTCTTCCTCCTCATCAGATGAGTTGATTATGGATTCTCCAAAACAAACTCCCATATGGATGATTTAGGATAATTATTAGTATAGGTTACTTCTCCATTTGACGGGACCGAATACAGAATAATGGACCTTGAATTAAATGATGGTGTACACTTAGCTATTAATAATAGTATGCTCTCCATCTAAGTCACTGTTATTATTTATAGAACCAAAGTCATGGCAGCTGTTTGGTTTTATTTGGCACGATTTGTTGCCTTGATAGTAAAACTAATAGGTTATGTCCTATCTGAACAAAATAAGTATAGCAGATGTCCTCACATTGAGGTATACTATGCATTGGAGTTTTAGATTGCTGTTGTATTCTTTTATTAATTAACAAAGGAAGCCATTTTCCTTTTATTTTTATTTGCCCATCATAATTTGTTGATTATGTAATTCTCAGGATTTAAGATGGGTCCTTTCAATCCACTTGTTGTTATTCTCAAAAAACATAAACTCACAGGACCTAATTACATTGACTAGAAAAGAAACTTAGATATTATAGTAATTGCTAAAGGGTACAAAGATATGCTCACTAAGGTATGCCCAGAGAAACCTATGGATGGTTGCACCGATAAGGTGGCCATCCAGGCATATAAAAAATGAATCAAGGCTGATAAGATGGCGTGATATGATATGTCAGCATCTATATCAAATGTTTTGCAACATCAGCATCAATCTTCTCCTACTGCCTAAGAAATTATGTACAGTCTCAAAAAGACGTTTGGTGATCAGGATCAAGTGGCTAAGCAAGTTGCTATGAAAGAACTATATAACACTAAGATGGCTGAAGTTACCTCTGTGAGGGACCATATTCTGCAAATGATAGGATACCTCAATGAACTATAAGTCCTTGGAGCTGAAATTGATGGGGAGACCCAGATCGATATTATTCTCTAGTCCCTGACTGATTCTTTTGAGAATTTTCACCTAAATTACAAATGAACAAGCTCAATTTTTCTCTGGTGGAATTATTTAAGGAACTTCAGGCTGCATAGGGCCTTCTAAAAAAGCCAGCTAGTGTTTATGTTACTGAAAAAGGTTCTGTTTCTAAGCCGAAATGCATGAAGAAACAAAAAAAAGGGTTAAAATTGTAATGCAGTTCCTCAATGGGGTAACGGACCTCAGGGAAGAGTGAAAAAGCCTAAGGGCAAGTGTTTTCATTGCAAAAAACAAGGCACTAGAAAAAGCAATGTCCAACTTATTTCAACAAAGTGAACAATAAAGGCAAATTTCATTCACTAGTTGTTGAATCATGTTCGGTGATTATTTTTAACGGTACCTGATGTATAAATACAGGAGCCACTAATCATGTTTGCAATTCTTTTCAGAAGTTCCAAAAAACCAAGCAACAAAGTGATAAGAGATTTATTTACTTATGGGTGATGCTACATGAGTGGCAACAGTTGCAGCAGGAGATATTTGTCTAAGTTTTAATAGAAATAGGATTTTAATTTTAAAAGATTGTCTTTATGTTCGCTCCATTATGAAGAATTTAATTTCTATTTCCAAGTTGGTTAAAGATGGATATTCCATTTATTTTAATAAATTTGTGGTTGTTAAGTACAATAAGCATTTTATCTGTTCTACTTCATTGGTGGATGATCTTTATATTATTGATCTTATCTCTCCTAAATTGCAACTAACTAAATTGAATAACATAATTACCCTAACATGTAAGAGAAAGGAACCTTCACAATTCAACAAAACATATCTTTGACATTTACACCTGGGTCATATTAATCTAAACTGAATTTCAAGACTAGTTGTAAATGGACCATTAGACTCATTGGAAGTGGAGGCACCTCCAGTGTGTGAATCTTGTTTAGAGGGGAAAATAACCAAGTGCCCTTTTTTTAGCAAAAGGCTATAGGGCCAAAAAATCGTTGGAATTGGTTCACTCTGATTTGTGTGGACCCAGGAATGTCCAAGCAAGAGGTGGCTTTAAGTATTTCATCACTTTTATTGATGACTACTCAAGATATGGGTACATTTACTTAATGTGCCGTAAGTCCAAATGCTTTGAAAATTTTGAGTATATGGCAGAAACAGAGAAGCATCTAAGTAAGAATATCAGGACACTTCGATCTGATCATGGTGGCGAATACCTCTTTGGAGAAATTAGGGATTACTTAGCACAAGAAGGGATTACATCCTAGTTGTCTGCACCAGGTACACCTCAACAAAATGGTGTAGCAGAAAGAAGAAATAAGACTCTTATCGATATGATGAGGTCAATGATGAGTTATTCAAATTTGCCTAATTCGCTTTGGGGGCATGCTCTAGAAATAGCAGCATATATTCTAAACTTAGTTTCATCTAAGTCATATATACCACACCTATAAAACTATGGACTGGGTGCAAACTCGGTTTAAAGCATGTTCTGATTTGGGGTAGTCCAACACACGTGCTAAAAGGGAATGCAAATAAGCTGGAACTAAGAGTAGAAGTTTGTACTTTTGTTGGATATCCTAGAAGAACAATAGGTGGTTTATTTTATAATCTTAAAGATTAGAAGGTCATTGTTAGCACCAATGCTTGATTCTTAGAAAAGAACTATGTAATGGACCACAAACCCAAAAGTGAAATTTTTCTAGAGGAATTAAGAAGAGAAAGACCTACCTAAGCTTTTCCATTACCAATAGCATAGGAAGAGACACCATAAAATGGAGAATTTAGCATTCCATTACGTCGTCGTATGGGGAGGATTGCCAAGTCTCAAGCTGATGATAATCTAGGTGAACCCACCAATATCTAGGTCACGAGCCAGATCAGCTTGTCGATGATGGTACATTGGGATTAGTTTTAACACTGTGTGAAACTACTCATACATAGACACAGGATGTGCCTCGTCATAGTGGGAGGGTTGTTTGTCAACTCGAGCTACATATGTTCCTTGAGAGTCATTTGACAGAGTGCCTGATGATTTAGATATCGAACCCTATAACTATAATGAAGAACTCCAAGACAAAGATGCAAAACCATGATAAAAAGTTATGAATCAGAAATGGAGTCTATGTACTCTAATTAAGTCTAGGATCTTGTAAAACGACTAAAAGGGATAAAACCTATCAGTTGTAAGTGGTCTACAAGAAGAAGAGAGGAGTGGATGGAAAGGTTAAAACCTTCAAAGTTGGCCTTGTTACAAAAGGGTTTACTCAGAAAAAAGGAATCAATTATAAGGAGACCTTCTCACCAGTAGCCATGCTGAAATCCATCCGAATTCTTTTATCCATTGTGGCTCATTTCGATTAGGAAATTTGGCTAATGCATGTCAAAACAGCTTTCTTTAATGGAAATCTTGATGAGTGTATCTATATGGTGCAACCAGATGGATTCATAGTTGAAAGCTATGAACACATGTTGTGCAACTTAAGAGGTGAATTTATTGACTTAAGCAGGTGTCTAGATCTTGGAACATTCATTTTGATGAAGCCATTAAATCTTATGGTTTCGAGGAGAACCTTGATGAATCTTTTGTGTATAAGAGGTGCAATGGCAGTGTGGTGATTTTCTTAATACTTTATGTATATGACATCCTTCTCATTCGAAATGATGTCGGGGTGTTGTCTTCTGTTAAATTATAGTTAAGCAGTCAGTTCAATATGAAGGACTTAGGAGAAGCCAGTCACATTCTAGGGATCAAGCTCTTGCGAGATCGGAAATAAAGAATGTTGGGCTTATCTCAAACAATTTATATTGATGCAATTCTTGCCTGTTTTAACATGCTAGAATCCAAGAAAGAATTTCTTCCTTTCAGACATGGAATTTTTTTATCCAAGGATCAATGTCTTAAGACACCTGATGAGATAGAAAAGATGAAGAAGTACCTTATGCTTCGATGATGGGAAGCCTCATATATGCAATGCTTACACTAGACCTGATATTTGTTTTATCGTCAACATAGTTAGTAGATACCAATTTAATCCACGGAAAGAACATTGGACTACAGTAAAGCATATACTTAAGTACCTTAAGTGAACTAGAAATTATATGCTGATTTACCAGGCTGAGAATTTGATACCCATTGGGTACAAAGACTCAAATTTCTAGTCAAATAATGATGCTAAAAAGTCGACCTCAGGATTTGTATTTACCTTGGGAGGTGTAGCCATAAGTTGGAGGAATGTCAAACAATCACATACTGTTGACTCTATCATGGAAACCAAATATGTGGCAGCTTTGAAACAGTTAAGGACGTAATTTGGCTCAAAAACTGCTTGATAGATCTAGAAGTGGTACCTTGAGTAAAATCACCTATAATACTTTATTATGATAATACCGGTGCGGTTGCTAATGCAAAGGAACCCAGGATGCATAAGAAGGGTAAGCACATTTAGTGTAAGTATCATCTTATACAAGAAATCGTACAGAGGGGTGATATAATTGTGACCAAGATTGCATCAGCGGACAACCTTGCAGATCCTGTTACAAAGAGGTTACCAACAAAAAGCTTTGATAGTCATATGGAGGGAATGGGGTTAAAATACATATTAGCATGGCTTTGAGTCTAAGTGGGAGATTGTTGGAAATTTATACTAAAAGCATACTTTTATGTATTTGTCTTTGACTAATTTATTTATTAGTAAAGTCTGTCTTTTCATCTTATTGAGAATTTGTATGGCAAATAGTTGCATTGTTATTTATTATGCATGTGTATGTCTTTTATTCTATAAAGTAGACAAGTTGGTGTATAGAGTTCAGCTTACACACGGAAGACTTGTTTATTGGTTTTAGTAGAATATAAGTTGTTATTCACAATCTAGATGGACCTCTAGATGGAGTTAGACACACAATTGGTACAATTGTACCATGATATTTTAATAGGCCTGTCTTGACTACGGGAAATGATATAGTTTAGACTCATTTTGCTAGTACACTTTGTGTGTGATGAAAAATGAACATGACCGCTTTTGCATTTATTGTCTTTATACTGACTATATAAGACGATTAACATCCAAATGGTTATTATGAGTGCTTGTACTTTTAATCCCGATATAAATAATGGACACATTCATTTAATATTTAGTATTTTGATTTACAAAGGAGTGAAACCTTTTATAGGTCAATAATCTCAGTAAATTAGATGACTACACTACATGCATGGTAGATATTAGTATATTGACGGAATCCACACCCCATAATAGGGATTAATGATATCCCCTTGAAAAAGCTTATAAGTTTTGATTATGTCAAACCTTACAAGTGGACTTTATGTCCGACATATCAAATAAGTTAAGTGTAAAGTCTCGAGGAATTACAAAAATATTGATTAAATATAGATGTCAGTAATTATTTAATCGATGGATATCAGAATTCTTAATATTGGGAGATTAATAAGCATTTAATAAAAAGAAGCTCAAAATATTATTTTGAGAATAAAGACAAGAGTGCAATTATAATTCTTTAGTGGACTAAGTTGTAATTTATGGAACTAAGATTCTAATTTGGGTCGAATTAGGGTTTCCTATTTCCATAAGAAGCTTATTCCTTATTTTCTTTTTAAAGTCCCTATTGTAACCTATAAATATACACTATTACTCTTTAGGAAAAATAATAAAAGAAATCTCATTTTTTAGAGGAAATAGAATTTACAAAAAAGGCCCACACCTCGGTGCAAGTTCGAATATAGAGGAATACAGTAAAAAGTCTTGAGGATTTCGAGTTGCTATAAGACCAAGATCAAATTAGAAAAATCTCGCAAGTATGGTTCTTGAATCATCATCATCTAAAGATATTTATGCAATAATCTATACTCAATATCTAGGGATCCAGGCAGCTGACTCCAAATAGGGAGAAGATTGAACAAACTATAATTCGCAAGGGGGTTAGCGAACCATGTATTTATGTGGTTGGCTACCCTCCCACAATCAGCTTTGTAAGGTGGCAACTGGATCTTTTTCCTTGGATCATGCCAATCAATTTGAAATCAATACTAAATGATTTGACTAGATCATAATGAACTACTTAAGGAGCTGTTAGAATTTATAACTATTAGCCAGTCACTTTCCTCTGTCGACCAGTGCTCCATTGGCCACTGAATTGTTCAATCATCCAATGTTCACTCAGCCACTGATTTGTTTAGTCAGCCGATGTATATTTTTCTCACTTTTTGAAGTGTTTTAACTTGTTTTCTTCTTCAAACTTTAAAGTGTCTTCTTAAACTTTGTCTTTAAGCCGTTTGTACTTTGTTTTGCTGTTTTTTAGCTATGTTTGAGTCTTGACTTGACTTTTGTTTTGATGAATTACTTGTGGATGTCTTCTAAGCTTTTTTGCATGTCAACAGTCTCAACAAGATATATCTTACAAGAAGGAGTACTCACTTCATAAGTCCTTTTCTTCCTGGTGGACCCACACAAACTAGTTCTTTTTCTTCTTCTTCCTCCTAGAGTTCCTTAAAACCTACTTCTCGGTGGTGGGACTCTGATGCTTTTAGAGGATGCCCCAGAGGAGTAGACTCTGAATTTCCCACCAGCACCATAAGGTTGGTGATCGACTCTGTGAAGATGGGTGCTGCTGCAGAGCTCACATCTCCCCCATTAAAAGCCACAGTGGAAGTCAACAAAGAATCCATTAAAACAATAAAACTTGGGAGCCGTGAGCAATTGCTCTATAACAAGGAAGCCATGAGCAATTACTCTGTAAAAAGGAAGCTCACCTCTATTTTCAAGCTAGTGTAAACCATTACAATGGTGCACAAACCAAGCGTAAAGAATGTTCTCTGAAAAGGCTTTGTTACAAGTTCGAGCCAAATGCACCAGGAAGCCTACACTTTTCAACTCGGCACACAAGTAGCTAGCAAGTGCAAGAGCCAAAGCATATTTTGTTTTGAAAGCCATTCTACAAGCTGGGAAGATGAAACGGTCTCATACTTCCTTTCCACTGCCAGCAGAGATAACTTCAAACAGCCATTCTTCAAGGTACATAGCAGCTACTCTTCTTCTCCTCATGTCTCGAGTAAATTTCTTCTCCACCTATGCAATAAAATCAGGGCATGTATCAAAAGACATAAGGGGGTTGGTACCTGGTTTGACAACTTTCTAGCAGAATGCATTTGGACGATCAAAATAAGGGTGCCCTACATTTGCACACTCTTTTTTTCTTTCTTCTTTCCAATTAGGTTGTCAACCCAAATGAATGGTCTTCACTCGATCACCTCCCCCTCGAGATAAGTCCTAAAGCAAAAATATTTTGTAAAAGATAGCCCGGAATTCTTCAAAGCAACTATTCAGGTGTTCCTGGGAAGGGAACACCTCCTCATAAAGCTCTCCCAAAATAGACAGCCTAAACATATCTTCGAACTCAAGCAAAGAAAAGTCCAACTCTGAATTTAGGGTAATGAAAGTATTGGTAGTAGGGCAAAAGAGCTCTATGATCGACCTGCATATCCCTTTGTGAAGATAGCTTACTCTATCTTGCGTCGTGAGGATGGCTTCATACACCCCTATCACCCAAAACATGTCTTCAAAATCTTCCAAAATTGCATCTATCCAAGACAACCAATTGTTGGAAGGGATAAAACAACCCCTGGGAGTATGAATATCCCCAATCCAATTACTACCATCACCAGCCAGTACCCCTAGTCTGATTGGCTTAAGTTAAGGAGTAGAAGAAACTCCTGGCAACTCAGAATGGTTTGGCATCAACAATTTCATAGAAATAATCAAGCCATTGCAAAACAACGGCACCTAATGAATGAAGTGACTACTAGGGGAAGAGTGATTATACACCCAGGTGATGACCCAATCATCCCAATAAGGATGGTGGGATGAATCTCCCCTATGATCAAGGATTGCATCTTATATTGCCATCTAGTTGAAACCTCAATGTGGTGACCTTCCTCAATAAGGAAATGGAAGGTCACGTATTCATTGCTCTTATCATATCTCACTAGAACTTGTCCATCCTGGTAAATATACTTGGGCTTGGCCAAAGAAACCTAAGTTTGATCCTTCCACGGTTCACTCTCAAGGATTTCGCGATTTATGAAAAGATTTTGATGAGCTAAAGATTGAGGGGTTCCATAAGTTCCAAACTCTCGCCACCCCCTGCAGAGGCATTTTCACAACACTTTGGTATGGATTTAGAATAGTTCTTCAACAAGATCATCTTCTGCAACACTTAAGTTGTAAGGTCCCGAATCCCACTAATCTTGATTTACGCTAATTAAGCTCATTCTATATTAATTGAACTCGATTAAGGATAATGTAATCCAAAAATTAGCGAGTTTGGGCCTCGGGTAGGGAGTTGGGCAGAGTTCGGCCCCACTTTAGTAGTTAAGGGCCTTTTCGTAATTTGTCCTTGTACCTCTCGGACACCTCGTCAATTTCTTTTCGTGTACTCTTTCGCGTAGATCCTCTTTCGTGTTGGGCCCGAGTTGATCCGGACTCATCTTGGGCCAATTGAAGTCCATGTGGCCTAACCTGAAATTTCATGAAAAGGCGGGACTTACATGTTAAATTGTAGGAAATTTAACTTAAAAGGCATCTACAACGTTCCCTTCTCTTCTTCTTCGTTCTCTGCTGTTGAAGCCCCTTTCCTTCTTCCTAGATTTCGCCTTTTTCACTTCCAAATTGAAGAGCTATTGGGATTGGAGACTTGCATAAGCTAGGAATAGCTTTCACCCACCTTCCTCTTCTTCAGAGGAGCATTTGCTTCCTTGGGAAGCACATTCTCTTCAGGCTACAACTCACCAAGAGAACCCGCTTCTGTTTGGAGGTTTCCCCTTAGCCACACAGCAAGAGAGGGAGTTTAAGAGGGTTAGCACTGTTGGAAAAGGCAAGTAATGAACTATATATATACTGCATGCATGCTTAAGAATGGACATTTGAGATAGCTACTTGCATTTTCCACTTTCAGTCATTTTCTTTCCGTTGTCTTAATTGATATAAATGTAGTGTGAATTGAGTTAGAATGGTGGAAATGGGAATAGAGGGGGGTGATAGTACAAAACCCTTTGATTTGGATACTACTAAGTCATATAACCCCCTCCCAGTATAGGTTCTGTACTGACTGGAATCGGAATTGAGCTACAGAACTGTATTCGGGTTTCTGAAGCTTGCAGTGAAGCTACGGCTAAGCCGTGAGCATTTACAGCTCAAAGTCTAGAGAGCAGAAAAATTGGATTTTGTACTACGGCTCGACTACGGCTGAGCAATCGATTTCACTACGGCTAAGCCGAATCCAGCCCGTACCCAAGCCGTAGGTTTTCCTACGGCAAGCTTTCCAGAGAGCTCATGGAACCCAATTTCTTCTACGGCTTGCACATGGCTGCACCGTGGAATACACTACGGCTAAGCCGTAACATCCCCGTACCTTAGCCGTAGGCTTAGCACGGCTAAGCCGTTGGCCAACATACGGTTGGGCCATAATTGCGCATGAAAATCCGAAAGGAATCTGACCCACTCGGCCAAGCCGTAAGAACCCAATAAAACAGGATGTTAGGGACTCTCAATGATGTTGTAGGACCTTAGTATTGGCACCTTCTATACTATCACAGAGGCCCAATGGTAAGTACATGTTGGGGAGAATGAATGTTTCTCGGAGGGTCCCCCATTGGCAAGTCATGGATGTTGGCATAAGATGGGTGTCCCGTATGCACAAGGCAATACCAAGACACGTAACACAACGACACTGACTGTCTTATGTGTACATCGTGTTGAATGCCCTTGGGGGACTATAGGTTACTTATTTGGGGTGAAGGTAGTAATTCCTTGGACTCACTTAAGCTGAATGCATCCATATTGTTATGATATACCACCTTCAACATGAATTTCTTCTTTTAGTAAAACCCTGAGGCAAATTCAGACCTGAGCTTCTAATGAGTGAGTGTCTGACAAGCCAGAGCTTCTAGTGAGTGCGAGCTTGTTAGCCAAAGGTATGATAAGACTTAAACGATTGGATATAAGTCGGCACCACTCAGCTTATGCCCTTTTGGGTATATGTTATGTAAGTCACCACTGCAGTAGGTTCACGGTGGAGTAGTCGGCGCTCCTCGGGAAGCTAGCCTGATCCCCTAGCGACCCATACGATATGTGTATGCTCCCTTTTGGGAGAATAGAGCGTCGTGGTTGCCAATCAGTATGTATGACATTTAAGTTGTAATTTCTCACTTATGCATCATGTCCAGTGATTATTCTTATTGATATATTTTGTTATACTTGTTTCATATGCCTCAGTACTTGCTTAACCGTCGTGTTAATAGTGTTATCCTTGGTATTGCAGGTCCAGCTTCCGGTCCCAACGTAGACACTGACGCGCACCCGGAGGGTACCCCAACTGTACCTCAGGAGGTAGATGAGTGGAAAGATGGCAACGTCTTTTACTAGCCATCCCATGGAGCGTGACTATTCATGGGGCCTTCCGTATCAAACACTTAAGTAGTCTTTTGGAATGTATTAAAGACTTCAACACTGTTATATGTATGTATATATGTTTACCTTTGAAAGTTAACAGATTGTGAATTCGCGTGCTCTTGATAATTACTGAGTATTTTGCAGGATTTTGTTTGTGATAAATTATGTTTGTACGTGTGTCAGCATACCTCACACGTTCCTGTGGAATCTCCATTGTAGGAATTCGTGCATAATTCTTCTGGGCACGGATTTCTACGGGATTACATATCCACGCCCTGGGGGCCCACTCAAAGCCCCAAATTCCCGAGATCGAGGCGTGACATACATAAGTAATGGTATCAGAGCCGATTCAAGAAGTCACTTAAAAGACTTAGCAATATTAGGAAGCGTGGTGAGGTCCCGATAGGTCCGTTTGGGGTGGATTTCTATTATAATGATAACTTATGGTATGACTGTGGTACGTATGAATATACATATATATATAATATACATCTGAATAATCACCATTGTGATTGCAGAACCATGGCATCTGGGTCCGGCATGAACAACAGTTCCGGTGACAATGATCGCAACAATATTGAATTGGAAGGTGCGGACCCTCCACTGCCACCTCCTTCGCGTCCCACATATAACACTGAGGAGCGGTTTATGATGATGATGCACCAATTAGCCGCTAGCAATGCTAACTAGGATGCGATGCAATTACAATTGGCCGCTTTGTTAAACCGACAAGATTAGCCAGGGGATCCCAAGTCCTTGTATGAGAAGTTTCGTAATAGGGGAGCAATCGAATTTACCGGACACGAGGATCCATTACAAGCAGATGAATGGTTCGTCCACACAGAGAACGTTTTTGATACATTAACCTGCACACCCAGACAGCAAGTGGTCCTCGCGGCATCCATGTTCAGGGACATCGAGGATACATGGTGGAAGAGTATCCGGGACCACATGAGGGCCATGCCGGATGCCACGGTTTGGGAAGCCTTTAAGAGGCAATTCAGGAAAAAGTTCATTCCCGACCACGTGACTCGCAAAAAAAAGGCAGAGTTCCTTACCCTGCAGCAGAACCTCATGACCGTTGCAGAATACGTGCATATATTCAGCCAGCTCTCTCGGTTTGCTCTAGACTTGATTGACACTGAGGAGAAGAGAGTAGAAAGATTCCTGGAAGGGTTAAGGCCTGCTATCAAGGGACATGCCACTGCCTTTCAATGTCCCATTCAATATGATGATGCGGTAGCCAGGGCTTATGCAGCAGAGGAAATTGAGAAAAGCCTATTCTTGGGGGAGTCCAAGAAGAGTGTTACGCCTTCTGGGAAAGGTCAGCAGTATTCTAAGAAATAGAAGGGAGTTACTATTGGCACATCACGACCAGTCTGCGGTACATGTGGGAAGGGTCATGAGACTAGCAAATGTTGGAGGTCCATGGGAGCCTGTTTTGGCTGTGGCTCCATGGACCATTGCTTGTCCGAGTGCCCGAGAAGGAAGGAATTCAACCGAGACTCGCAGCAGCAATATCAGCAGCCTTCTAAGGCGACACCTCCTGTGCCTAACTGACAACAACAGCCAGTGAGACAAGGCCAAGGGCAGATACGGCAAGGCCAGGGACCACAGAGACAAGGACAGCAACACCGACCCCAAAGGGAAGTTCGTGCTTACACTTTGACACAGGAAGAAGCAGAAGCGGCGGAGCACGTGGTTGTAGGTAAGGTTTCTGTTTGTGGCATTGAAGCTAAAGTGTTGTTTGATTTAGGATCTTCACATTCCTTCATCTCACCTCGATTCTCTAGTAGGATACAGGAATCGCCAGCACAGTTGCCATATGTGTTGAGTGTTATCACTCCGGTTGGTAAAAGGGTAACTTGTGATGACTATTTCCCTAGTTGTCGAGTTCTCATCGGAGAAGTTCTTCTCCCGGCTAAACTTATTGTATTACCCATGCACGATTTCGATGTAATTCTAAGCATGGACTGGTTGACCAAATATATGGCCTGTCTCGACTGTTTCCGTAAGACTGTCACCGTAAGGGTGAGTGAAGATGGCCCAAGTGCTGTGTTCCAAGGTGATAAGAAGAGTTCGAACACTAGATTGATTTCAACACTTCGAGCGGAAAGATTAATCCATAGTAGTTACGAAGGGTATATTGCTTTCATTGTGGAGAAGAAGGCCCCTAAGAAACTAGAAAAAATACCCATGGTTTGTGAATTCCCTGATGTATTTCCGGATGAAGTGCCTGGCCTTCCTCCAATTAGAGAAGTGGATTTTACTATAGAGCTAGTACCTGGTACTGCTTCCATTTCTAAGGCTCCATATAGAATGGCCTCGGCAGAGTTACGTGAACTGAATGTACAGTTACAGGACTTATTGGATAAGGGGTTCGTTCGTCCTAGTACATCACCATGGGGAGCCCCGGTTTTTTGTAAAGAAGAAGGATGGCACCCTCAGGATGTGTATCGATTACCGGCAGTTGAACCAGGTGACAATTAAAAACAAATATCCACGGCCTAGAATTGATGAACTATTTAATCAATTACAGGGTGCGACCCATTTCTCTAAGATTGATCTCAAGTCCGAATATCATCAGCTGCGAGTAAGGGACCAAGATACATCGAAAACAGCTTTCAGGACAAAATATGGTCATTATGAATTCTTGGTCATGCTTTTTGGATTGACCAATGCGCCCGCAGTATTTATAGCCTTGATGAACAAAATCTTTTCATCATATCTTGATCGATTCGTGGTGATTTTCATTGATGATGTTTTGGTATACTCCAAGGCTAAAGATGAGCATGTGTAACATTTGAAGACTTCTCTGCAATTGCTAAAAGACCATCGACTATATGCTAAATTGGACAAGTGTGAATTCTGGCTGGAACAAGTCGCCTTTTTAGGGCATATTATCTCAAAGGATGGGCTGGCAGTAGATCCAGCTAAGATTGAGGCTATAACTACTTGGCAGAGTCCCAAAACTGTTGCAGAAGTCAGAAGCTTTATTGGCATGGCTGGTTATTATAGAAGGTTTGTGAAGGACTTTTCCAAGATAGTTGCACCTTTGACCAAATTGACCCGAAAGAATGAGCCATTCATTTGGTCAGCGGAATGTGAGTCGAGTTTCCATCTCCCTAAGGAGAAACTAACCTCAGCCCCGATCTTATCCCTACCAGAAGGGAGTGGCGGACTTGGTATCTATACAGATGCTTCCGGGATTGGGCTAGGATGTGTACTCATGTAGAATGGGAAGGTAATAGCCTATGGATCTCGACAATTGAAGGAACATGAGAAAAGTTATGCCACACATGATTTAGAATTGGCTGCAATAGTCTTCGCGCTGAAGATATGGAGACATTACTTATATGGAAAGAAATTTAAAGTCCATAGCGACCATCGCAGTCTCTAGTACCTGGTTTTCGCAGCACGATCTTAACATGAGACAGCATAGGTGGTTGGAATTTATAAAGGATTATGATTTCCCGATTAAATACTTCCCCGAGAAAGGGAATGTAGTGGCTGATGCTCTAAGCAGGAAATCCACCACTGAGTTGGCGGCCTTGTTTGGTGAATGGTCTCTAGTAGAGGAATTCCGAGATTTGGATGTGGAAGTTGAATTCGTAGATGATAAGGTCATGTTAGTGGCTATGTCAGTCTTCGAACCCACCTTAATTCAACAAATCAAGGAGAGGCAGTTTGAAGACCCAGAGTTTGTCAAGATTCGTGACCACATATCTGAGAAACCTGATTTCCGGATGGTAGACGGTGTATTGTACTTTAGAGACCAGCTTTGTGTTCTAACAGTTCAAGATCATAACTTAAAAAGGGCAATTATGACTGAAGCACACCATGCTCGATATTCATGCATCCCGGGAGTACGAAAATGTACCGTAATTTAATAGCCGGTTTTGGTGGAATAACATGAAGACGGATATAGTGGGTTTTGTGGCAAAATGCCTTACCTACCAACGAGTGAAGGCTGAACACAGAAAACCTCCCGGTTTGTTACATCCCCTGCAGATTCCTAAGTGGAAATGGGAGAATCTCACGATGGATTTCGTTTCGGGGTTGCCCCGAACAAGTAGGCGTCATGATGTTGTGTGGATGATTGTCGATAGACTAACGAAATCAGCCCACTTTATTCCCACTCGGAAAGGGATGAAATTTTAGGAGATGGCCAAGGTCTTCATTGATGAGATTGTATGGCTACATGGTACTCCTGCCTCCATTGTGTCTGATCGAGACAGTAGGTTCGTATCTTCCTTTTGGCAATCTTTCCAGAAGGCCTTAGGCACGAAACTCAGTTTCAACACGGCTTACCATCCTCAGACAGATGGGCAATCGGAGCAAATGATACAGACCTTGGAGGATATGCTATGGGCTAGCGTGTTGGACTTCGGAAAGGAGTGGGATGAACACCTCTCCTTATGTGAGTTTGCATACAATAACAGCTTTCATGCGAGCATTGGAATGGCTCCATTTGAAGCCTTGTATGGATGTAAGTTCCGTACGCCCGTCTGTTGGGAAGAAGTTGGGGTTAGGAGTTTCCATAGACCCACCATGGTGGCAGATACGGCGGAAAAAGTGCAAAAGGTGCAAGATAGATTGAAAACTACATAATTACATCAAAAAAGTTATGCAGATAATCGCCGTTGGCCCCTTGAGTTCCAAGTGGGAGACAAGGTCTTTTTGAAGGTTTCCCCAATGAAAGGTACTATCAGGTTTGGACAGAAGGGCAAGCTAGCTCAGCGTTTCGTAGGGCCTTTTGAGATACAGAGTAGAGTGGGAGACTTAGCCTATCGGTTGGAGCTACCACCCCCGCTTGTGGGAGTTTATAATGTGTTCCATGTGTCGATGCTCAAGAAGTACCTTCTAGATCCTTCACATGTCCTCGAGTTGGACGACATAGAAGTGAGGCCCGATGTGAGCTATGAAGAAAGACCACTTCGTATCGTTGACACTAAAGAACAAGTGTTGCGTACCCAAACGATCACATGGGTTAAAGTATTGTGGGAGTATCATGAACAGGAAGAGGCCACCTAGGAGCTCGAAGATCAAGTTCGAGCAAAATATCCGAAACTACTACCTAAGGTACGTTGCATTCGGAGGACCAAATGATCTTAAATGGGGGAGGATGTAAGGTCCCGAATCCCACTAATCTTGATTTACGCTAATTAAGCTCATTCTATATTAATTGAACTCGATTAAGGCTAATGTAATCCAAAAATTATCGCGTTTGGGCCTCAGGTAGGGAGTTGAGCGGAGTTCGGCCCCACTTTAGTAGTTAAGGGCTTTTTCGTAATTTGTCCTTGTACCTCTTGGACACCTCGTCAATTTCTTTTCGTGTACTCTTTCACGTAGATCCTCTTTCGTGTTGGGCCCGAGTTGATTCGGACTCATCTTGGGCCAATTGAGGTCCATGTGGCCTAAACTGAAATTTCATGAAAAGGCGCGACTTACATGTTAAATTGCAGGAAATTTAACTTAAAAGGCATCTACAACGTTCCCTTCTCTTCTTCTTCGTTCTCTGTTGTTGAAGCCCCTCTCCTTCTTCTTGAATTTCTCCCTTTTCAATTCCAAATCGAAGAGCTATTGGGATTGGAGACTTGCATGCGCTAGGAATAGCTTTCACCCACTTTCCTCTTCTTCAGAGGAGCATTTACTTCCTTGGGAAGCACATTCTCTTCAGGCTACAGCTCACCAAGAGAACCCACTTCTGTTTGCAGGTTTCCCCTTAGCTACACAGCAAGAGAGGGAGTTTGAGAGGGTTAGCACTGTTGGAAAAGGCAAGTAATGAACTATATATATACTGCATGCATGCTTAAGCATGGACATTTGAGATAGCTACTTGCATTTTCCACTTTCAGTCATTTTCCTTCCGTTGTCTTAATTGATATAAATATGGTGTGAATTGAGTTAGAATGGTGGAAATGGGAATAGAGGGGGGGTGAGAGTACAGAACCCTTTGATTTGGATACTACTAGTAAGTCATATAACCCCCTCCCAGTATAGGTTCTGTACTGACTGGAATTGGAATTGAGCTACAGAACTGTATTCGGGTTTCTGAAGCTTGGGGTGAAGCTACGGCTAAGCCGTAAGCATTTACAGCTCAAAGTCTAGAGAACAGAAAAATGGGATTTTGTACTACGACTCGACTACGGCTGAGCCGTGGATTTCACTACGGCTAAGCCGAATCCAGCCCGCACCCAAGCTGCAGGTCTTCCTACGGCGAGCTTTCCAGAGAGCTCATGGAACCAGTTTCTTCTACGGCTTGCACACCGCTGCACCGTGGAATACACTACGGCTAAGCCGTAACATCCCCATACCCTAGCTGTAGGCTTAGCACGGCTAAGCCGTAGGCCAACATACGGTTGGGCCGTAATTGCGCATAGCCTTGCATACGGCGAAGCCGTAAGAACCCAATAAAACAGGATGTTAGGGACTATCAATGATGTTGTAGGACCTTAGTATTGGCACCTTTTATACCACCACAGAGGCCCAATGGTAAGTACATGTTGGGGAGAATGAATGTTTCCCGGAGGTTCCCCCAATGGCAAGTCATGGATGTTGGCATAAGATGGGTGTCCCGTATGCACAAGGCAATACCAAGACGCGGTAACATAACGACACTGAATGTCTTATGTGTACATCGTGTTGAATGCCCTTGGAGGACTATAGGTTACTTATTTGGGGTGAAGGTAGTAATTCCTTGGACTCAATTAAGCTGAATGCATCCATATTGTTATGATATACCACCTTTAACATGAATTTCTTCTTTTAGTAAAACCCTGAGGCAAATTCAGACCTGACCTTCTAATGAGTGAGTGTCTAACAAGCCAGAGTTTCTAATGAGTGCAAGCTTGTTAGCCAAGGGTATGATATGACTGAAACGGTTGGATATGAGTCGGCACCACTCAGCTTACGCCCTTCTGGGTATATGTTTTGTATGTCACCACTGCAGTAGGTTTACGGAGGAGTAGTCGGCGCTCCTCGGGAAGCTAGCCTGATCCCCTAGCGACCCATACAATGTGTATGCTCCTTTTTGGGAGAATAGAGCGTCATGGTTGCCAAGGGTATGATATGATATGACTGAAACGATTGGATATGAGTCGGCACCATTCAGCTTACGCCCTTCTGGGTATATGTTATGTATGTCACCACTGCAGTAGGTTTACGGAGGAGTAGTCGGCGCTCCTCGAGAAGCTAGCCTGATCCCCTAGCGACCCATATGATATGTGTATGCTTCTTTTTGGGAGAATAGAGCGTCGTGGTTGCCAATCAGTATGTATGACATTTAAGTTGTAATTTCTCACTTATGCATCATGTCCAGTGATTATTTTTATTGATATATTATGTTATACTTGTTTCATATGCCTTAGTCCTTGCTTAACCGTCGTGTTAACAATGTTATCCTTGGTATTGCAGGTCCAGCTTCCGATCCCAACGCGGACACTTATGCGCACCCGGAGGGTACCCCAACAGTACCTCGGGATGTAGATGAGTAGAAAGATGGCAACGTCTTTTACTAGCCATCCCACGGAGCGTTACTATTCATGGGACCTTTCGTATCAAACACTTAAGTAGTCTTTTGGAATGTATTAAAGACTTCAACACTGTTATATGTATGTATATATGTTTACCTTTGAAAGTTAATAGACTTTGAATTCGTGTGCTCTTGATAATTACTGAGTATTTCGCAGGATTTCGTTTGTGATAAGTTATGTTTGTACGTGTGTCAGCATACCTCACACGTTCCTGCGGAATCTCCCTTGTAGGAATTCATGCATAATTCTTCAGGGCATGGATTTCTACGGGATTACGATCCACACCCTGGGGGCCCACTCAAATCCCCAAATTCCCGGGATCGGGACGTGACGTAAGTTCTCTTCAATCTCTCACCATCTCGAGGTGAGGCCGTGGCTACAAGTAAAGGACGTGTCTTTTAAGTCTTAGGAACTATATGAAGGTGTTGGGAAAAGCAGCACAACGGAAACTACCTGCAATCCATTGATCAACTATGACGAATACAAGCAATCATACCATCAAGTAATGGCACACATAAACACAGTAGTTTTACATGGTTTGGCAACCTTGCCTACGTCCACGTAAAACTGTTGCATTCATGTATATGATTGCTTGATGGTATAATTGTTTGTGTTCATCGTGGTTGATCCATGGATCGCGGGTAGTTTCCATTGTACTGTTTTTCCCAACAAGTAGTATCAGAGCGAGATGGAGATCGCTTGGGCATTACAATTGACGAATTGGATCTTCGTGAAGGTTCGGATTTGTTGCAAGCCGTACAGATAGCAGATGCTTATGGTTTCAAAAATTGAGAACAAAGAGATTGGGTCTCGGTTTGTTCTAAAGTCTGGCTAGAGAAGGAAAATCTTCAAACTTATTCGCACTTGTTGTTGTTAGTCAAACAAAGAGATGGACATCAGCTTAGAGTCTGTTTGCGAGATCAAACAATTATGAACCACAAAGAAAGAGGGCTGCTATACATAAGAAAAAAAAGAAACAGGGGTTTCCTATTTCGGTTATGCAAAGGAGAGGTAGGTTGGATCTCAAAGGAGCCAAAAAACAGGGGTGATGCTAGTTTGATTTTCTGTCAAGAAGTAGAGAGAGTCAGAGTTATTGATGAGTCTTTAAAACTGCATATTTTCATATACATTTTGGACCATTTTAGGGACTTATTGATTTGAAAGAGCCTCATAGTGTGATATCATTTTTTCATACATTTTACATTCATTATAGTATTTTTTTTTGCATAATTTGTTTAAAAATCACACTTTTTACATACATTCATGAAACCTACCAGTTTTGGAAAGTCTATTTTTGGAAAGTTTTGTGAAAATCTATATTCTCATGAAATAAATTAAAATTTCATCATCATTAGTTCATTCACCTAAAATTATGAAGAATGGTGTGCATTTTTATTATCATTTTATGAGAGATGGGCCCACAGTTATGCATTTGTGATCTTAGGGTTAAAATCATCTTTTCACATAAATTCACATTTGTTTATAGGAAATTAATGATATGGGTCCCATTTTCAAAAAATTGAGGCAAATAAATTATTTTCAAAAGAAAGGAGAGAAGAATTGAAGAGAAAAAGAAAAAAAGAAGAAAATTTTGCAAAGTTGGCTTTATGGTCCCATACACATATTTACATATGTGTGGGGACACAATTGTGGAATGTTTAAGAAAGGGGTCCTACTCTCTAATTGTTGTAATAATTCAAAATTAATGTAAGAAAAAGAAAGCCAAGGTGGAGAGAATTGAAGGAAAGAAAAGTCATAAAAGGATAATTCAAAAATAGAAAGTTAATCCTGTTTTTCTTTGGACTATATACATTAAAACGGTCATAACTCTCAAACTAAGCATCAGATTTAGACAATCTACCTACCGTTGGAAAGCTCTTTTCGAGTAGATCTCTGTAAAATCCAAGATTGCGCCAATTGGGGTTAAAACAATAAAGATATGACATCAGGAAGTTCACTATACATTTTTAGGCGGGATTGAGATTGTCTCATTAAAGGTAGGCTCTATCCTTTGGCAAGTGTTAGCTAAGAAAGATGGATACACTTAGAATTCCAGCAAGAGAAGGAATCTTATATCATCTCAAACTTGGAAGACTTGTTGGCCAAAAAGAGGACTTATCTAAAGAAGGAAAACCACATATGTGACCTTCTTTGAAAAGGAATAGAAGAAAAAAAGTATAAATAGAGCACCCCTTCGGTAGTTTAAGGCATGAAAGAAGAGACATCCTCTCTCTAACTCTCTCCCTCCACCCTCTCCATAATTTTTCTATTCAAGAAGGCTCTCTCCAACTTGAAGCTTCCATTAGAAGAGTATCTTTCATCCTAGATCTTGTAATATATATATTTTTTTCATTCTTTATCTTTATTTTAAAACATTCATATCTAGTAAAAGTGTGTGTTTTTATTTCCTTTATTCACCTCTTTGTACTTCTTTGATAATAAATGCTTGATGTTTGTTTTTAATCTTGTTGCTCTTAAATTGACAACCTAAAGAAGCCAAAAAAGATGATTTGAGCAAACATAACTAAGATAAAAGAAGAATTTATGAAAACAAATCATACACTTCCAAACATTTAATTTTCTTGTACTTCCGTACATTTAAATTACTGTCTTTCCACACATTTAAATTCTTGTTTGCCACACATTTAAATTCTAATTTATCCACACATTTACGTTAATGTTGATTCCGTACATTTAAATTTCATTGTTTTTCTTACTTTATTTGCTTTTTTTTATGTTGTAGGATTTATGGCTGCGATTAATTTTTAGAAGCATGCATTCATATCATGTGTTTATTTAGTTTCTGGAATTTGGAATTTTAGATTTGGAATTCGCAATTTTTTTTAAATAAAAGGCATAAATTTTGGATTTAAAAAAAAGACAACATATTAGACAGCAAATAGTCACTATTTTTGTTCAAATATTGGCAATTTAAAATATGTCATAGAAAGATTATTTTGCCTTGAAATTTGGCAGAATCATTGCTGGATGAGTTAAATTTGTGCCATAAAAAATTCAGAGAAAAAGGATCAAGGGAAGGTAGGTTTTCAATCATTGAAACACTCACCAGTCAAAAATTCTTACACAAAAATCTGCACAGGGTAGATTTTTTGTCTAAAAGTTTGGAATCAATAGACATATCAAATCAATGAGTTTTGTTGTAAAAATTGGGTGAATTGAACATTGATGAGTGAACTTCAAAATTGCAGAGTTTCAGATTCAAAAGATTATGGTTAATTTAATTTCTAGAAGCTTAAATTAAGACTGACTGTCAAATTGTATATCAGAATTTTTATTTTTGGTAACCATTATTCATGCATTTTTTTTTCATTTTAGAATATTTTTTTAAATTCTTTTTTTTTTAGGTTCATGCATCAATAGAGCATGATTCCAACCATTAAATCTAGTTTAGGATTGCATTAGATTAGGATCATATTTTATTTAAATTTTATATCTCATATTAGGAAAGTTTGCATTAGTTACATGGCATGCATTATATTCCTAACTTTACTAACTTTCTAATTTTAAATTTGTTTCTAGTTTTATGTCTTTTATTCTTTTAGATAATTTCTAAAATCAAAATATCTTTCTAAACTTATTTTAATTGAAGATTTTGAATTGGAAAGTTTTCTAGTTTTGGAAATTCTAACTTAGGAAAGTTTTTAATTTTAAGGTTTTAATTTTAGAAAGTAGGTTTGTTTTCTAACTTTGATTGTTTGTTACTAACTTTTCTTGATTGGTTTTTACTAATTTTGGTTTGTTTTTAATTTAGTTTAGTTTCTACTTTAGTTGTTAATTTTATTTTTAGTAACTTTCTACTTTTGGAAGTTCTAACTTGTGTTTTAATTTTGCAGCAACTTTAGCTTTATTTTAGGAAATTTTAGATTTAGATTTTTAGTTTTAGAAGAGTTTCATTTAATTTGGATTGTAATTAATTTAATTTTGGCAAAGTAGGATGCTTGAATTTGTTAGTTTTTAAATTCGGCTAGTCTTAGATTTTTATTTAGGGTACGTTACAAGTTGAAAAAAGAACCTTAAAACACATTGCTCCTTGAGGATCCACATGGTCTTACCAGTTTATTTCTACATCGCGGTTCTGCACTTAAAACTCACAGTTAGTTATCTGATCACTGTGGGCCACAGGAGCAATTAAAGAAACCAGAAAAAGAGAGATCATATCCATATTTTGATCTGATCTTGTATGGGCCACAGTTATATTTTGCCTGATTTTCTCACAGAAGAAGATTAGAGGAGGTATAATCGGAGGAGGTTTTGCCTACCGCTACCCCCACCAGTGGTCTTCACTACCAGAATTTGTTGCCGAGCTAGAGCCGAAAAAAGAAAAAAGGCATCTCGCCCCCTCAGTCCTCACTGGAACTATTATGGCCGATGGAGCCACCACCCATTACCTGTCGCTACAGCTGCCTTTTGTTTTCCCCCCACCAGTTCCCCTCCATCTGCTCACTTTTAGATTGGAGTAGGGGTTTGATCTCCTTGTTTGCAGGAAATAAGGAGGAAGAAGGAAGAAGAAGACCTGAAACTGTCAGGTTCTGGTTAGGTCGGTTCGGACCGACCCGTAAAGCAGCAACCTAAGGCAGCTAGGTCCAGGCTAGGTCAAGTAGGACCGAACCCATTACATAGAGAAGCCTAGCCCAACAGTAGTTCAGTTTAGGCCGGTTCCTATTGGGTCAAACCTGACCCATGATATAGAGCCAGCTTGCCAGCAGCAGTGCTGATGTCAGCACACGTCAGCAGGTAAAACAGTCAAAGGCATTTTGACCAGATTTGTGGCTGAAATTGTTTCTGTGATATCTTGATAATCCAATGTCCGATAGGAGATCTAATTGTGCCTACAGACTCGTTGTGAGGAGATCTACACATATGTGGAAGAAGATAGGTAGTTCAAAGGTCAAAAAGAAAGTTTGACTAATCAGAGTGTAGAAACTATTTCTAAGATATCGAAGCCATACGGAGTCGGATTTTAAATCTGTTTCTTCCAGCATGCTTGCGATGACGAGATCTACATTGCAAACAAAAGATATTGGCAGTTTGATGTGCAGGAAATTAGGGACTAAAGAAACCGACAGATTCACTATGACAGCAATGTATTCAAGCATCATGGCCTGATCCAAATGTTTGATGGATAAACGACTTCAGGGATTGGTAAAAAGGAGTGTTAGACTCCGTGACACAACAATGATTAAAAAGTGTTACTTAATGGCATGCATAGGAGATTTCTCCAAGTACTTTAATGGAAAACTTAGATCCGAGCCAAAGGGATCGGGAATGAGTGACATGCGCAAAAGAATTAGAATCAAAAGGAGATAGTGTGTAAGAAAGCTTGGATTCGAATAAAGAGGAATCACTTTTGGTCACTACAGGTATAGATCGAGTTGATGATTCATGTTATTAGGATTCAGATTCTTCCTATCATGTGTTCGCTTAGAGATTGGTTGACACAAATAACTCTTATTGTTGATAGACCTATTCTTATGGGGGAGAATCCAAATTGATGAGCATTTGAGATAAGAACGGTAGAGATCCAGGTGTATGATGATGTTATTCAAACCCTAACGGATGTGATATATGTTTCGGGTTTACGAAGAAATTGAATTTCTTTGGGTGTCTTAGACTACAAAGGTTACAAGTGCACTATAGCGAGTGGAGTTACAAAGGTGGAAAAGGGAACATTGGTCATCATGGAGGGTGAGATGATCAAAAATCTTTATAGGTTGATAGGCGATGCTTTTTCAGGTGGAGCAGTAAAAGAGACATCAAATAACATAGGAGGAAATTTATAGTTCAAGTGGAGTTAGATAAGAAGCATCATTGGAAGATGGAATGATGGGTCTTCGATGATATCATCTAGCCAAAATCCAGGAAAACTTAAATGAAGATGATTTTCTAGGAAAAAAGTAGTCCAGTTCAGGTCAGAGTAAGCTAGTTTAACATCGGGTCATACCTAACCTGCATGTGTTGTGCCCAACTCACCAGAAGAGGCTAGAACAGGACTGTTGTAGGTTTCATGAAAAAACACCAGGATTGAGATGGAAGGATTCACAGGTACTAGTGAAATCCAGATTCAGGGAGGTCTTCAGTTTTGTCTTGATGGATAGAAGTTAGGTTCATTGTGTTACAAGGATGTATGCATGTGGCAACAAATGGAGGGCACTTCGGAAGTTCAAGACAATGGTGTTGAGGTCAAAAGAGGCAATTATGGGAAGCCTCAAGTCGGTTTGGACTTGATCTACACTAGACAGTACTAAGATTGTCTCTGCATCCAAGCTAGGGGGTCGCCGCACTTGGTTATAGTGTGTATGGAGGCGTACCTTTTAGTGAGGTTCATGAAGTGCTGGTTTAACATGTTAGAGTGTTGAAGAAAGAAGACTACACTATCGGTGTAGTGACATACCATTCAGCAAGGTACATTAAAGCATTACTGAGTATCTCAAGATGGCTCCAGAGATTTGTGGAATCCAAGCCAAGGTCGAGATTGTTGAGTTTTGTCTTGTATTCTAGTTTAACTAGATCGGTCGTCTAGTTTAGCCAAAACCGAGGTTCAGGGTTAGAAGTATTTTAGTCATTATATATAGGTTTTCTTATTAGCCAAGAAAACAAAAATTATATATATTGATGTACCGTAACCCTAGATCCCAGGGGATTGAGATGGAATCATGATAGATAAATTTTCTCCTCCATGGACGTAGGCAAGGTAGCTGAACTACGTAAAATAGCTATATTCATATGGATGATTGCTTGATGTGTGATTGCTTGTATTCATCATGGTTGATCCATTGATGGAGAGTTTATTCCATTGCGCCGCTTTTCCCAACAGAATGCTTCCTACTTGGACATGGTAAATTCAAGAGATGAAACCTTGCCTTCTTCTTTGATTTTCCCACTTAATGTGCAATGGTTATGTTAGAAGTTGTGGTGAATTCTTTGTAGATACCATTCTAACCTTTCAAATTCATAGGGTCACAATGACACAACTTTGGCCATTTTTACAACACTTTCAGATTTGCACAACAACAGTCTATAAATTGAAGTGGTGATTATCAAAATTCATTGGTGATTCCGAAATTGGATTTGTCCTTCTAAGTTGCTATATGACATTATCAAAGTTCAAAGAACATAATTTACAATAACTTAGAGAAATCCCAGAAACAAACAGAAAGAGGAAGCCAAATTAGACCACTATCTGTCAGTGACCGAGCATCACGGTCACTAACAGGGGGACAGTGGTCAGGAATGGCTAGTCACTAACCCACATTTTCCAATTTCCTACATTTTTTAAAAAAATTTCATGTATATTTCTAATTTAATTTTTGCTTAGTTTGGATTACATCTGAGACTAGAAGGATGGATTGTGATTTTCTAAAACTTGTAAGCAGTCTGTATTTTTGAGGTCAGAGCATTGAACCCAATAAATAAAGGGAATTTAATGATGATTTGTATTTTTATTCCCATTTTTTAATGTGTTTGAATGTGTGAATGTAGACTTGAATCCTTTGCATTCATCATCATTTCATGCACTACATGAGTAATGATGCTAACCGCGGTGGGATGGTACTTAAATTTTTTACCTTGAGTAGGCCAAATTATTAGCACTATTATAAGGACTATCACATGATAGCACTGAAGATGGAAACCATTTGTTTCGATCATTTTTTTAGACTTCGACATAAATTAGGGAAGTTTACAAATTGAAATTGATACCCAAAATAGCACTGTTATAATAAATTATAATCTATGACATTATGCAAGTAAGTAGACTATTATCATGATAAATTATAGAAATTTTAGTCTATAATAAAAGATAGTCTACCAACAAATAAGTTATATTCTAGGCTATTCTAGGCATTATCACTATTTTTATTTAACAACTATTATAATGATTTGTAATTTATCATGATATCCAAAATGCTCAATATTTTGTAATAATTTGGCCCACTATTATGTTATCTAGAGGATGATTCTAAATGCAATGGGATGGTAATTAATTTTTTTTACCCAAAATGTAAGATGATGCTCCACAGATGATGCTAGATTATTATGTATTTATCTTTTTACCTATTTGGCTTGATCAAACTATAAGGTCCCAACCTGACTTCATTATAATTTATATTAATTAAACTTGATTTCCTATTAATATGTATTTTAGTCTTAATTCATACTACTTTTAACTTTTAGTGGGTCTCAGTTAGATAGGAAGCTGAGTTCGAACTTCACCTAAGTAGTTAAGGACCTTTTTTTAATTTGTTCATGCAGCATATTAGCACCTCATTAATTGCATCTCGTGTCATTTTTTGTGTTGATCATCTTTCGTGTTGGGCCCGACTTGATTCGAACTCATCTTGGCCCAATTGAGGCCATGTGACCTAAACTGTAATTTCCCGGAAATACTGGGCTTGCATGTAATACTGCAGAAAACTTTAATTAAAAAGGATGAAAGCAACGTCTCTCCTCACTTCTCATTCTATGAACATTGGAAACCACTGCTCATCTCCATTCTTCTTCATCTCCCTCCACTTATGAAGATGCAAACAAAGGTTTGAAGCTTTGCATGCATTAGTAGGAGCCTCCATTTTTCGTCTTCTTCTTCCCTTGTGCATCTTCCTCCTTGGAAGCATTTTCTTCTTCAAGTTATAACCACCTTAAGGTGAAACTCTACCTCTATTTCACATTTTTGGGTTTGTTAGAGTCAAGAAGACTCAATTACATGACATGCATGCATTCTACATCACATTCACCTTTTGCATGTCTTTTATGTAGAGAACCCATTTTCTATTGAGGCTTTCTCTAACTACACACCTGAGGAAAGGCTAGTTTTGGGTCAAGTATGGTGTTAAGGCAAGTAATAGAGTATATATTACCTCGTGTATGTTTAATTTTGTTGATTCTAGAAATGATCCTTGTAAGTGTAAGTTACAACTCATTTACCCTTAATCAAGCACACATATATGTTGAATTAGGTTATAATGAGTATAATTATACAATATTAATGATATTGGGCAATGTAAAACCTATTATGAGAATTTGGAAGCATAAGGAACCCCATTGGAACTAAAAGCCAGGAGTCCTATACTGAACTCGTGCTCTAGAGCCTGTTTTCAAAAATTCTAAAGCTTACGATGAAGCTCACAACTAAACCGTAAGTCTTTACAGCCCAGAATCCAGAGAGTCAAATTGAACTACAATTAACCCATGGCTAAGTCGTGGAATAAACTATTGCTAAGCCTGTCACAACCCGAGCCCAAAAATCAGGGGTTAGTTAAAACTTAACCAGTGATACATATACTCCCTTGCACACACACCTAGACCTAGTCTAAGTGCACATACACAAGGGATATTCACACGTGCAAACAAGGTGTACACAGAATCTGTAAGTATCATTGCATAACCAAAGGATATACAAAAAGGAATAATAACTGCAAAAGATTATAATAATTACAGAATGTACAAACAAAATGGGAAACAGTTGCTTAGGGCGAAATACAAGGTATAACCCAAAACCCTGGTACAAAAGTTAATGCAGGCCTCATGTGGACAAAATGAGAAAACTAATGCCATGTAAGACTACTCTCCAAGGAAAGGATCAAATCCACTCCTTTAACCCTGACTAGGCCCCCAGATCTTTCCTGGAGCTTGGCCGACTGATGAGGGGTCGGTAAAGGGATCTGAGCCTACAACACCAAGAACAACTAATGAGTACAACGACTCAGCGAAGTATAGCATCGATAAGTTAAAACGCGTTGTGTCTAGCAGAATGGTTAACAATTAGCAATTAACTATACATAAAGGTCATGTTCGTATACTAGGCAGGACATGCAAATCAATAAGCATGCTTTCAGAATCATGAAACAGATAAACTAGCTAGGTGGCTACTACATTTGCCATATTCTCCATATCGAGAGCAGTCAGACGAGAACACCATCGACCGGGCCAGGGTACGAATGGGTCTCTGTTTCTCGGGGTCCGAAATCCCAGGACAGGAGTACTCTGCAAAGGCAACAAACAGTCTACACCAAAGTCAACCCTGTCAGATATCCTGAGGCTGAGGCTGAGTAGAGTCAGACAGACAAGATTAGTCATGTCATATGATGCACGTCAATCATTATTAGTCGATCGGTTAGGCAGTATAGTACAGTACATGTCGTATCACAAGCAAGCAAATGCAGTGCGTGCATCACATGAGAAGCAATCACTAAACTCAAATCTTGTAATATTATTACAAGCAAACAATTACAAGTCAAAACAAGAATAAGAGCATAGAAGGTAATAATCGAAAGCAATATGCAATGCAAGTCAAGTTATTACTGTGAATCAAGATTGTTTACTAGCTAATCCTAAGCTAGTTGTCCAATGTTTCTAACCATGCATAATAATGTAGTTTTAAGTCATTCGATACATAGTTGTTCATTTCGTGAGTGTTGCAATGTATCAATAAACGTGTATCGAAGTCCCTTAAACCAACACCCATGGGGACGTGCTTAACAAATGGATAATACATATGAATAAATCACAGCCCTAGAGACCATTCATACGATTCTTACATTCCATTAGGTAAGTTCAGGTTACCTACATTCTAGATTGAAGGCCCTACCAGGTCTCTTTATTGAACCTATCCTTTTTATTCATTTCTCAATGGTGGTACTGCTCAGCCATAGGTGAACTTACGGTTTAGCCGTAGACATCTTATGGCTTGGCCGTAATATGCACTGCGGCTCAGCCGTGGTTCCCCTTACTGTTCATCCACATTTATGGCCTAGCTTCGTTTTGTTCTACGGCTCAGCCTCATTTTGTTCTACGGCTAGGATACGGCTTAGTCGTAACACATTTCATAGTTTGGACAGGGCTGGACCGTAGAAGGGCTTCTAAAATTTCAACTCTTTGGAAATCCAGCAGTAAACAGAACTACGACTGGGTCACGGCTAGGCTACGGGTTAGCCATAATGCAATTTATTACGGCTAAGCCGTAGCCTCACCATAGAGAAAAATCTAGTTTTGCAGCTCTCTGAAATTTGAACCGTAAAACCTTACGGCTTAGCCGCAAGTTTCAGAAGCTGAACGTCTAGACCTATTACAGAAAACTAGAAAATTGGACACAAATAAAAGCAGGGATAAATCAAACCATGCAAGAGTAACAAGAATAAAAGCAATCAAGTCATTACCAACAAGTGTTCATCCATATTGTGCTTATACTTGCCTCAAATGAGCTTTTACATGTGAATAGTTGTCCTTAGGCTCAAATTTGACACCTAAAGGTAATTCAAATCACCATGCATGAGAGAAAGAGAGAGAGAGGTGAGTGCATGCAGTAAGGGAGAAGACTCAAACGGATAGACAGAAAACAACTCTTACCTCAACCCACACGAGGAGATGACGAAGACCTTGGGTGCACAACATTTCCCTTTTTCTTTGCTTGATCAAGAAGGAGAAGAAATGAAAGAAGAAATGAAGAACAGAGAGGGAGAGAACAAAACATTGAAATGGAGAAGTCAAATGGGGTGAAGGTCGGTACATGCATCAGTTTATAAGATAAGTATTAAGCCATTTTATAAGGAAGTCCACAAGTTCAAGATATTAACAATTCGAGTCAAATAACTATTCAACAAAAGCAAACGAAGTCATTTGCATACGAGTCAGTTACAGAAGTTAATAAGCTCGACGAGGTACCTGTGTTGACACCAAGATGATGCATGACTAACACCATTCAACAAAATCTAAAATTACGAAAAAGGGCTCATGTTTACCTAAACCAGGTCAAACTCAACCCAACTACTTATCCATGACCCGAAACAGAATTCAAAGTAATAAAACAACATTTTACAAAACTAATCCGCTGAACAATAACCGCAAAGAGGGTTAATTAGATGTTAGACCGAGTTAAGCTAGGTCGGAGTGTTACATCCTTCCCCGCTTAAGAATCATTCCGTCCTCGGAATGATCACATACATGTGTGAAGAGATGGGGATACTGTCGCACTATCTTCTCCTCCAATTCCCACGTGGCTTCAAGTCCACGATGTTCCCAAAGCACCTTGACCCATCGTATGGTTCTGGTCCACAATATTTGTTCTCTTGTTACCATGATACGAAGCAGATGCTCGATGTACGACGCAATCGGTTGGATTTGCACATCGTCGTATCGAATGACATGAGTCAGGTCGCGAACATACTTGCGAAGCATCGACACATGGAATACATCATGTACTCTGAAAAACTCAACGGGAAGAGCTAATCCGTATGCTAAATCACCAATGCAGCTTTTAATCTCGAACGGGCCAACGTATCTCAGAGCTAACTTGCCTTTCTAACCGAAACATATCGTATCCTTCATCGGCAAGACCTTTAGAAATACCCAATCTCCAACTTGAAACTCTAAGGTTCTTCTTCGGGTATCTGCATAACTTTTGTATCTCGACCGAGCAACCTTCAAATTTTCAATTTGCCTTTTGTACCTTCGCCTTCAGCAATAATCATCGGTTCGTGAAAACTTCCGGTTCCAACCTCTTCTCAACACACAGGACTTCGGCATTTACACCCATACAAAGCTTCATATGACGCCATTCCAATACTCTCATGGTAGCTATTACTGTAGGAGATTTTGCACGACGGGAGATGTAAGTCCCATTTTTTGTCAAAGCTTAGAACACTAGCCCGTAACATGTCTTCCAACGTCTGGATTGTCCGTTCTAATTACCCATCGGTCTACGGGTGATACACCATACTAAAACTCAACTTAGTTCCCATGGCTTCTTGAAATGCTTTCTAGAATGATGAAACAAAACGGCTATCACGATCAGAAACAATAGATACGGGCAAACTATGAAACCTAACAATCTCGTCTACGAACTTCTTCGCCATTTCCGAGAATGTCATGCCTTTCCTGAAAGGAATGAAATGGGCGGACTTAGTTAGTTTGTCCACGATCATCCAAATGGCGTTATTCCTTTTGCTCATCAAGGGTAGGACAAAAACAAAATCCATCGTAATGTGTTCCCATTTCCCATTTCCACACGTCAGGCATCTAACGGTGAATCCTGCAATTTCTCTCTTCATGTTGTTCCACCAAAACTGGTCCTTTAAGGCTCGGTACATCTTCGTACTCCCAGGGTGCATTGTATAGTGAGCATAGTGTACTTCAGTCATTAAGTTCTCCGTCAAATCATCTATAGCTGGGATGGATAACCTGTTCCGAAAATATAATACTCCATCCTCCATACGAAAGTCCGGTCACTCTCCGATATTGTCTTTGATTCACTTTAATGTCGAATCTTCAAGTTGCCAATCCTTTATTTACTGAATCATCTCAGGCTGGAAAACCATAGTACTTGCTAGCATCATACAATTATCCACTAATCTCACTTCAACTGGCTGATCGTGTAGCACAAAATGGAGACTGTCTAAAGCATGGAGCGTCTCTGCCTTTCTACTCAGCGCATTTGCTACAACATTGCCTTTTCCTGGATGGTACTTAATGGGAAAATCATAATCCTTAATAAACTCAAGCCATTTGTGCTGCCTCATATTTAACTCCTGCTGTGTGAACAAATATTGTAAACTGTGATGATCTCAGTGCACTTCGAACTTCACACCATATAAATAGTGTCTCCATAGTTTCAAAGCAAATACAATGGCTACCAATTCCAAATCCTGGGTAACGTAGTTCTTCTCATGCTCTTTGAGTTGCAGCGAACCATAAGCAATTGCCTTGTCGTGCTGCATTAGGACACAGCTCAAACCTACTCGAGAAGCGTCAGAATAGATCACAAATCCTTCACTCCATTAGGTAAAGTCAGTACTAGTGCAGTCGTGAGCTTTTCCTTTGATGTTCGAAAACTGGCTTCACATTCCTCAATCTACAGAAAAGGTACATTCTTCCAAGTTTGCATGGTCAATGGAGCAAATATATTGGCAAAATCTTGAAAAAATCGTCGGTAGTACCCTGCAAGTCCAAGAAAACTCTTAATCTCTGTCACAGGCTTCGGACTGGGCCAATTAACGACTGCCTCAACTTTTGCTAGGTCAACTGCCAATCCCTCTCGTGAAATGATATGACCAAGAAATGCTACCTGCTCGAGCCAAAAATCACATTTTGACAACTTCACATATAATTGATATTCTCACAACAATTGCAAGTCTTTTCTCAAATGACCTGTATGCTCCTCCACTGTCTTAGAGTACACCAGGATGTCATCAATGAAAAACACAATGAATTGATCCAAGAATGGAGCAAAAATCCTATTCATCAAAGCCATAAAAGTAGCAGGTGCATTAGTTAATCCAAAAGGCATCACGAGGAATTCATAATGACCATATCGTGCCCTGAAGGCAGTTTTGGGAATGTCATCTTCTTTTACCCTTAGTTGGTGATACCCAAACCTCAAATCAATCTTGGAGAAATATGCTGCACCTTGAAGCTGATAAAACAATTCATCAATATGCAGCAATAGATACTTATTCTTTATGGTTACCTTATTCAACTGCCAATAATCAATACACATCCGAAAGGTACCGTTTTTCTTCTTAACAAATAGCACCGGAGCTCCCCACAGTGACACACTTGGATGAATATAGCCCTTCTCGAAAAGATCGTGTAATTGCTTCTTCAATTCCAATAATTCAGCGGGGGCGATATGATATCGAGCTTTACTAATATGTGCAGTACTGGGTACGAGCTCAATAGCAAATTCCACCTCTCTAACAGGAGGTAACTCGGGCACGTCGTTTGGAAATACATCTGGAAAATCTCGCTCTACCAAAATCTCTCCCAGTGGTGTCGAACCTTTCTTCTCTAAGACAAAGGCAAAAAAGCCTTCATACCCTTTGCATATCAACCGATCCGCCTTGCATGCGGACATAATACGCCTGGGGCTTCTCGTCTGATTGCCCTTAAAATGAAACCCGTTCTCGAGATTAAAATAGATCATCCTGCTGTAACAATTAACATAGGCACAATATTTCGCCAACCAGTCCATTCCAAGGATCACATCGAAGTCCAACATCGATAACAAGATTAGGTCAACTGGAAGTTGACGCCCTTCGATCCGCACATCACATTGGGGGTAGAATACACTACACTCCACTTGCTTGCCAACTAGAATGGACACCACCAACACATATTATAACGGCTTAGGCGGCTACCATAGCTGCTTGGTAAAATGAGGTGCTACGTACGAGCACGTAGACCCCGAATCAAACAAGGTGAGGGCTTCTGCCACATTCGCATCCTCTGCGCTTTCGTGGGTGGCGGCATAAACCCGTGTGGTCTGGCACTGCGGTTTCTGGCCTTAGCAAGGTTGCTAGGGTTTACTTTGGGTTGTGGAAGCAAAAGGCCTAGATTGTTGCGCAAACCTGGACTTTGGACATTGAGCTACTTTGTGCTCTATAGATCCACAGCCTAGAGAGGCTCCGATTGTCCTCTAACATTGCTCTGTCAGGTGTCCTTGGTCACAATGCTCACATTTGACTCCAGCGGAACTGGGAGGTCCTTGCCTTCCTTTCAGCTTCTTCTGTGCTTGTCCCTTAGACCCAAACGCTTGTGCCTTTTGGAGTCCGCAGCTATCATGCCCTGAACCCGAGAATTGGGGATTTATTGTAGATTCCGAGGTGTAACACGAGTACCCATGAAAATTCGTGCCATGACCAAACATGTACGAACTGTCACAAGGGTGATCCCACAGGTACATGTGAGGAAGATCCATAAACACGTAATATCCAAAGTGATGTAACTAAGCGGAAACATGGAGAATTCACCTATACATATCAATGACATCAATAAAAGCATTCACTTCAATTCATTAATAAAACAAAGTTTGTTAATTATCCCAACGACATGTATAGGTATGAAAATCCATAAATAACACAAAATGTATCAAGTGCCAAGATGAACCCTAAGTCAATCCATGGCTAAGCTAAGTCAACCTAAAATAACCCTGTTTTGCGCTATTGAGGAGGATTAAGAAAAGACATCTTCCTCGTTCCACTCCTTCACATCCCGAGGTAACGCTGGGATTCCCTCCGGGAGCACGCTGAACGCCAGACTGGCAACGGGTTCCATACTTATAACACCATGGTAACTTTGTTAACACGACGGTTAAGCAAAGATAAGGATACATGAGCTTAACATGATAAAACAATTGAATTAAAATGACATAATAGTTAAAAGAGAGCAATATCGAAATATAGGCATTTATGCATATGAGTAAGCATGAATAAAGAATCATGAATAAAGAACACATCATACCAAATGGCAACCACATTGTTATCTCCTTTCTAATAAGAAAGTAAACTAATTCGTGGGAAATCACTAGCGATTGGGACAGGACCGACTAGCTACCCTAAGAGCGACAACTCACTCTTCTGATAACTACTGCAGTAAACAACTGATAAAATACTCCCATTTGGTCCTGTTGAACCTCCTATGGGGTATAAGCTAAGTGGCGCCGACTCTAAGCAGGTCGGAATTAATCTGATACTCATATTCATCGTATACTGATCTATTTATATGCATACGGAAATGTATTTCAATCTTGATGGAATTACCAATCATAGAATCACCACTAAGTAGGATACTATTCATCATTAATGCATACTGATATTAACTATTATGTAGAGGTCAAGGTTGCTATCAATATGAATGCAATTAAATTGAGAAGTTATCAAGGATAGTTACTAGCCAACCCTATGCTAGATAATCCGGGTTTCCAAAGTCATTCAATACGGTGTATTCATAAGACGTTCGGGGTCATTATGTTACCATTCTTGGTGTTACATTATATATGCAAAGGACACTTCATCTTATGCCCACACCAATGACGTGACATTGAAAACTAATCGGAGAATCGAGAAGGGAGGAGTGACAACTCAACACTCTTCCTTCTCTGTGTTTTAGTTACCGCCGGGCTAGTTTGGCGTAGCAAAGGATCCACTTCTATGGTCATAAATGGTCTTGAGTTAAACCTACAACCTATAATAAGGGTGAAAAGATACCTCGGTCTCTTTCTAAGGTTAAAGGGTGTAACCCATCATTAGACTATTCTGTAGACTATAGAAAGTCCATAGTCAAGCATGAAATTGATTTTTGGAACACATTCCTATAATCTAAAGGTTAAGCTTACCCAACCAATTGGGTATTTGTCCAACCAATCAGACCACGTCCAGAAATGAAATTTGACTGGTCGAGCAGATTGGCTAACCGGTCGGACTACGTTGAGAGACAATTCGACCGATCTGGCTTCAGGACCAACCGGTCGGCCCTAAAGCACTCTGCTATGGGCGTGTTCAGTTTCCAACTGGTTTCCTCTTCCAATCTACTATTCCACCTGCAATCAAACCAACATAAAGGCTTCCATTTCACATTCTTAGGTTCCCTAAATGACCACTATCATTTATTTATCCCAAAATCATTAAAAGTCATGAATCAATTCCATGCATTATCCATTGAGCTGTAAAAAGGGTAATTTACAAGAATACATCAAGAATAAAAAAAGTAGCCATGCGTGTAAAGATAATGTATCCTTATACTTGCCTCACGTGTGGTGTTTCACTCAAATCAATTTGTCCCTTGTTAGAGGATGGAGAAGGCTTCACTAATGAAGAATCTAACACATGCAACATGAAGAATGAGAATGAGAAGCATGCATGCTAATAGATTGGATCTCTTGACACTTATTAAACTCAATGACTCACGTGGAAATGGGGTTTCCTTACCTCAAGTCTTCTACAAGCAAAAGGAAGAAGATGATGCCTTGATTCCAAGGAGGAGAGCAAGAAAACCAAAGAGGAAGAAGAAATAACCCATACTCGTTGCATGCAAACCCTTTACTACCCAAGAATAGAGACAAGATGAGGAAGAAACATATGGAAGAAGGGAAGAACCATTGCTGCAACAAGATGAAGGAAGGAGAGGAAAAAGGGTCGATGGTGGGTTTAAGGTTTTTAAATGGGTGGAGTTTTTGGAAATTACAAACAAGCCCCATTAGTTTCTTAGATCTTTAAGTTGAGTCAGTTAGGCTTAAATGGGCTGAAATGAGTCCAAATGAAATTGGGCTAAACATGAAAGATGTCCCACAAGATGAGACTCACCCAATACAACTAATATGATGCATTAATAATGCCAAACCATGGAAAAGCTAAAATACAAAAGGTCCTGGACTACCTAGTAAGGTTCGAACCAGGCCCAACTACCTATCCATGACCTAAACCTTTGGAAATTTGAGCTCAATTAGCTTAATAACATATTAATTAAGGTAAAACAAACTTAATTACTATAAATCATAATTATCTAGGGTTTGGACCTTACATCCTCCCCCTCTAAAAGAGCATTCGGTCCTCCGAATGCAACTTATCTATGGCAAAAGTCCTGGATACTTCTTTCGAACTTACTCTTCGAGCTCCCACGTAGCTTTTTCAGGTCCATGATATTCCCAAAGGATCTTGACCCACTTGATCGTCTGGGTACAAAGCACTTGGTCATTGGTGTCAATGACACGAAGAAGTCGCTCTTCATAGCTTGCATCTGACTTCACTTGGATGTCATCCATTTCGAGAACATGAGAGGGGTCCGGAAGATATTTCGTAAGCATCGATATGTGAAATACGTTATGGACTCTGGCAAGTTGAGGCAGTAGCTCCAACCGATATGCCAAATCTCTAACTCTACTCTGAATCTTGAATAGACCAATAAATCGTGGAGCAAGCTTGCCTTTTTAACAAAACCTGATAATGCCCTTCATTGGGGAAACTTTCAGAAAAACCTTATCTCCCACCTGAAACTCGAAAGGTCTCTGACGGTTATCTGCATAGCTCTTCTGACGAGACCTTGCGATCTTCAATCTGTCTTGAACTTTTTGCACCTTTTCCACTGTATCTGTAACAATAAAAGGTTCATGAAAACTCCTAACTCTAACTTCTTCCCAACACACCGTTGTACAACACTTACGTCCATACAAAGCTTTGAATGGAGCCATCCCGATGCTCGCATGATAGCTGTTATTATATGCGAATTCGCACAAAGAGAGATTTTGCCCCATTCCTTCCCAAAGTCTAGCACGCTTGCTCGAAGCATATCCTCCAGAGTCTGTATCGTACACTCTGACTGTCCGTCGGTCTGAGGATGGTACACTGTGCTGAAATTGAGCTGGGTGCCCATGGATTCCTAAAAAGATCGCCAAAAAGAGGAAACAAACCTACTATCTTGGTCTGAAACTATAGATACTGGAGTACCATGCAACTGCATAACCTCTTCAATGAATATCTTGGCCATCTCATGAAATTTCATCCCCTTCCTAAAAAGAATAAAATGGGCCGATTTCATCAATTGGTCAACAATCACCCAAATAGCATCATGATGTTTACTCGTTCGAGGCAAGCCTAAGACAAAATCGATCGAAATGTTCTTCCATTTCCACTCAGGGATATATAGGGGATGTAACAAACTGGGAGGCTTCTTATGTTCAGCCTTCACACGCGGGCAGGTAAGACATCTAGCCACAAAACCTGCAATGTCTCTCCTCATATTGTTCCACCAAAACCTGCCATTCAAATTTCGACACATCTTAGTACTCCCGGGATGCATAGAATATTTAGAATGATATGCTTCGGCCATAATTGCTTCCTTTAGATTTTGGACTACTGGAACACATAATCTGTCCTGGAAATACAGCACACCATCAACCAACCTGAAATCTGGCCTTAGAGTTATATGTTCTCGGATCTTAACAAACTCTGGTCCTCAAACTGTCTCTACTTAATCTGTACAATCAAGGTTGGTTCAAAGACAGACATGGCTACTAACATAACCCAAGCCCAGAAATCGGGGGTTAGTAAAAACCTAACCAGTGACACACGTACTCCCATGCACATGCACTTAGACCTGGGCCCAAGTGTACACACACAAGGGTTATTCACATGTGCAAACAAGGTGTACGCGGAACTTGTAAGTATCATTGCACAACCAAAGAATATACAAAAAGGAATAATAACTGCAAAAGATTATATTAATTATAGAATGTACAATAAAATGGGGGAAACCGTCACATGAAATCCAAATACAAGGTATGACCCAAAACCCTAGTACAGAAGTTAATGCAGGCCCCAATGCACAAAATGAGAACTAATGGGCCCCAATGCACAAAATGAGAACTAATGCCATGCAAGACCGCTCCCCGAGGGAGGGATCAAATCCACTCCTCTAACCCTAACGGGGTCTCCCGGACCTCTCCTGGAATCTAGCTGACTGACAAGGGTCAGTAGATGGATCTGAGCCTGCAACACCCAGAACAACCAATGAGTACAACGACTTAGCAAAGCAAAAGCAGCAATAAGTTAACACACGTTGTGTTTAGCAGATTAGTTAACAGTTAACAATTAATTATGCATCGAGATCATGTTCGTATACTAGGCAGGTCGTGCATAAAAATAAGCATGCTTTCAGAATTATAAACAGATAAACTATCTAGGTGGCTACTACATTGGCCATATTCTCCCTATCGAGAACAGTCAGGACGAGAACACCATCGACCAGGCCGGGGTACAAATGGGTATCTGATTCTCGGGGTCCAGAAACTCAAGACAAGAGCACTCTGCAGAGGCAATAAACAGTCTACACCAAAGTCAACCCTGTCGGGTATCCTAAGGCTAAGGCTGAGTGGTGCCAGACAAATAGGATCGGTCATAGCGTATGATGCACGTCAATCAATATCAGTCAGTCAGTCTGGCAGTGCACTATGTTTCAGTAAGCAATACAGTGTGTGCATCACACGAAAAGAAATCACTAAGCTCAAGTCTTGCCGTGTCATTACAAGCAAACCATTACAAGTCAAACACGAATAAGAGCATATAAGGCAATAACCGAAAGCAATATGTAATGCAAGTCTAGTTATTACTCTGAATCAAGGTTGTTTACTAGCCAACCCTAAGCTAGCTGTCCACTGTTTCTAACAATGCATGATGATGTAGTTGAAGTTATTCCATATGCAGTTGTTCATTTCGTTAGTGTTGCAATGTATCAATAAATGTGTATCGAAGTCCCTTAAACCAACACCCATGGGAAGGTGCGTAACAAATGGACAACACACATGAATGAGTCACAGCCCGAGAGACCATTCATGTGCTTCTTACACTCTATTGGGCAAGTTCAAGTTACCTACATTCTAAAGCGAAGGCCCTACTAGGTTTTTTATCAACCCTAGCCTTTTTATTCATTTTTCTCAGGGTTTGCACGGCTTAGCCATAGGTGAATGTACGGCTTAGCCGTAGGCATCTTACAGCTTAGCCGTAACATGCACGCGGTTCAGCTGCTGTTCCCCTTACTATTCATCCGCATTTACGGTTTAATCGTATTTTGTTCTACGACTCAGTCCTATTTTGTTCTATAGCTAGGGTACGGCTTAACCGTAGCGCATATCATGGTTTTGATAGGGCTGGATCGTAGAAGGTCTTCTGCATTTCAGCTCTCTGGAAATCCAGCCATAAAGTGACCTACGGCTGGGTCACTGTTAGCTTACGACTTAGCCGTAGTGCAATCTACGGCTTAGCCGTAGCCTTACCGTAGTGTAAAAGCTGATTTTTCAGCTCTCGGGACATTGAGCCGTAAAACCTTACAGCTCAGCCGTATGTTTCAAAAACTGAACTTCTAGAACCTGTTTCAAAAAACTAGAATTTGCTTCCAAAATGGAGATATGATAACAATTACTACAAGTTAATATACCAGGGCTGTAAAATCAACAAATCATGCAAAAGTAATAAGAATAAAACCAATTAAATCATTATCAACCAGTGTTCATCCAAATTACGCTTATACTTACCTCAACTGGGTTCAAACAAGTGAATAGTTGTCCTTAGGCTTAAATCCGCTGTCAAAATACAAATTTACTAGTCATGCATGCAAGGAAAGAAAGAAAGAAAGAGACGTTGAGTGCATGCCATGCAAGAGGAGAAAACTATCACGCCCTGATCCCGAGAATTGGGGTTAGGATTGCCCCACAAGGTGTACATATGTAATCCCGTAGTAATCTGTGCATGTAAATATACACACACAAGTCACTACAAGGGAGATTGCGCAGGAACGTGTAGAGAAGTTTCTCCAACACGTAAATTAAACCAATAGTAAGTGGAAGCCTGTGTAATACATCTGTAATGATCATAAGCAATAACAACCGAATTATCATAAAGTTCATAAATAAGTCTATACTTAGCCATTCTCATTTACAAGATAACAATTATTTAAGCATAACAAAATCCCAAAGTGTAAACAGGACTATCCAATCTGAAACACTCAACAAGTATCCCGTTGTCGCTCTTCATACGATGACTAACAGAAGGCGTCATCTGCATTACACTCATCTAGTCCCCGAGGTTCAGTACCTGTAACATCAAGGGTAGCACTGTTAACACGACGGTTAAATAAGTATATAGAGATACGTAAGACCATCATTCCGTATCAAATGAATTAAGAATATATATATATTGATTAAAAGAAAGCAAAAATCTTACATTAGGCAAGTTGTGCATGAGTAAGCATGTGTAACGAATCATAAACAGAATATCACCCAAACTAATTGGCAACCACACGGCAATATTCTCCCAAGAGAGAACATATCATCTAGAGGGAGCATACATATGCTAGGGGATCAGCCTAGCTTCTTGAAGAGCACCGACAACTCCTCCAAGGACTACTGCAGCAGCAGCATATCATACCCCGAACTGGTTCCGTCGAACCTAATAAGGGCGTAGGCTAAGTGGTGCCGACTTAACGTATCAAGACCGACTCAAATTCATATCCTTTATACATCTCGGTTATACTTGTCATATCATACATACTAGGAGTTCGGTCTTGAGATTACACTCGTTCATTCATTCATATCTGATAATTAATACATGCATACTTAATTGAGCTACATCATGTTGAAGGCACGGTTTCTTAGCAATCTGGATGCATTTAGATCGAGGATAATTACTAGCCAACCCTATGCTAGATAATCCGTGATCCCGAGGGCATTCAACAGGATGTATTCATAAAACGTCCGGTGTCATTGTGTTACCAATCTTGGCGTTACATTGTGTATGCGAAGGACACCTCTTCTTATGCCAACACCCATGACGTGACATCGGAAATTCGTTCCGAAAATCGAAGGGGATGAGTGACTCTACACTTATCCACCTTTCAGTTAATCACCATTGGGCTAATTTGGTTAGGAAATAGGTGCCATATCTAGAGCCCTACAAGGTCATTGGAAACCCTACTATCCTAAGTTTACAATGCTTTTACGGAACCCGTATACATGTTACAACTTAGCCGAGTGGCTCAGGTTTCCTTCTTAATTCAATGCGCATTTACGGCTTAGCCGTATATTAACCTACGGCTTAGCCGTGTTAAGCCTACGGCTAGGGTTACAGCTTTGGTACGGCTTGGCCGTAGCAGAGTTCACGGCGTAGCCGTGCGTGAGCTGTAGATAAATTTTGGGTTTTGGAGCTCTCTGGAAGGTTCACCATAGAATAGCCTACGGCTTGGTCGCGGGGTGGTTACGGCTTAGCCGTAGTTCATTCCACGGCTTAGCCGAGTGTTAACCTCAGTTCAATTTGGCTCTCTGGATTCTGAACCGTAGAGACTTACAGCTTAGCCGTGGGCTTCACCGTAAGCTTCAGAATTTCTGAAACTGATTCTGCAGCTCGGGTTCAAGTGCAGAACTCTATCATTTGGGTTCCAATGAGGGTTCTTTATGCTTCCAAACTCCATAATAGGTCTTAGATTGTTCAATATCATTAATATTGCCTAATTAGACTCATTCTCACCTAATTCAACATCTATGTGTGCTTATTCAAGGGGAAACGAGCTGTAAGTTTGAACTTTGAATGATCAATCCAAGAATCAATCAATTTAAACATACATGCAATACCATATGTACTCCAATACTTGCCTTAACACAATGCTTGACCCTATTCAACTCCTCCTTGGTGTGTAATTAGGAAATTTCCTCAATGGAAGGTGGGTTCTCTACATAAAAGACATGTAATTAGTGCATGTGATGTAAAGTGCATGCATGTCATGTAATTGAGTCTTCTTGACTCTAGCAAACACAAGGAAGTGAAATGGAGGTAAAACATTCACCTTAAAGGCTGTAGCTTGGAGAAGATTGTGATTTCTAAGAAAGAGATGGCCAAAAGGAGAAGAAGAGGTTAGATGGATGCTATTGCCATTGGATGCAAGTTTTAAATCCTTGTTTCCCTGCTCTAACATGAAGTGGAGATGAAGAAAGGTGAAGAGAGGGGATTGGCTCCAACGAACATAGTGAGAAGAAGAAGAAGGAGACGTTGGGTTCTCCTTATAAACTCAATTTTCCTACAGTTTTTGCATGCAAGTCCACATTCTGTGGGAAAATTACAATTTAGGTCAAATGGACCTCATTTGGGCCAAGATGGATCCGCATCAAGTTGAGCCCAACATCAAAGTTGACCCACAAGATGAAATACACATGATGCAACTGATGAGATGTCCATGTGATGCAAGAATAATTACAAAAAGGTCCTTGACTACCTAAGTAACGTCTGAACCCCCAACTACTTATCCAACTGAGACCCACTAAAAGTTAAAAGCAAGATAAATTAAGGCCAAAATATATTAATTAATAAGAAATCGAGCTTACTTAATTTAATTACAATTAAGTCGAGTTAGGACCTTACAAAAACTGCAAGAGACATAGAAAGAGAGAGTGTGTGTGATAACTCAATCTCTTACCTTCAACTCACTCACAAACAATGAATTCCTTTCTTAACTTAACTTGTTGAAGAAAAAAGAAGGAGGGGAGAAACGATGAATAGAGAAGAATAAAACATTGAGGAAAAAGGTAGTGCAGTGCATGCATCGGATATATATAAGGAAGATAAGGATTAAACCAATTTGAAGAAAGTCCACAAGTTTTAAGATATTAACAATTCGAGTCGAATAACTGTCCAACAGAGGCAAACGAAGTTGTTTGCGTGCGAGTTAGTTACGGAAATTAACAAACTCAACGAGAGACACGTGTTGACGTTAAGATGATACATGACTGACAATATCCGATAAAATCAAAAATTATGAAAAAGGGCTCAAGTCTACCTAATCTCAGTCAAACTCAACCCAACTACCTATCCATGACCCGAAACAGAATTCAAAACAATAAAACAACATCCACGAAACTAATCCACTAAAAACTAACCAGAAAGAGGGTTAATTAAACGTTAAACCAGGTTAAGCTAGGCCGGATTGTTACATCCTCCCCCGCTGTAACACTCCGACCCGAGTTGATCCGGATTAGTGGATAATTGTGTGCGATTTTATCGTTAAGTGTGTTTTGGCTTTTGTTTTTCGCCTTAGAGAGAGAGATCGTTTGGGTTGAGTTTGACTTAGGTTAGGTAGTTCGAGCCCTTTTTCGTAATTTTGGGTTTTGATTGACTTTGTCAGTTTCGCGTCATTCTAGCGTCATCGCGTGTAGTTTGTTGAGCTTGTTGATCTTCGTAACTGTTTTGGATTCGAATGATTGCGTTTGCTCTTGTTGGACCGTCAGTTGACTCAAACTGACAATTGTGTTAGTTGTTTGGACTTATATGTAATTTGGACTCATTTTTACTTTAAAAATCCTACCTACCCCATTTCTTTCTCTCGATCGTTCTCTCAGCTCTCTCTCTCAGTCGTCTCTCTCTCTCGTTCAGCCCTTCTTCTCTCACTCCTTCTCCTTCTCTGTTTCTGTTGCGTGAGGAGAGAGGAGCCATTCGTGTGTGTTTTCCGGTGGACTGAGCCAAAGCAACGACGTGATTCCATTTGTGAGGCAAGTATAAGCCCAAGTAGTATGAACACTAATTGATATGGATTTGATTGTTGTATTTCTATTCTTCCCTGTGTTTCTCAGTGGTAGACAGCCCTATTGAGCTCATTTTGCTGTTATCTTCTTGTTTTCAGTCGTTTTGTACACTTTCTGTGTGACTGTAACTGTTACAGGAAAAATGAGTCCGTGCACTCACGGCTACACCGTGAAATGTGCTACGGCTAAGCCGTAAAATGGCTTACGGCTAAGCCGAGACCCAGCCGTAACCCTAACCGTAGAACAATACAGACTGACATCTGAAAATAACTAAGAGTTGGCAAATTGCCATTCTTCTACGGCCCAGCCTGATCTAAGCCGTACATTGTCTTACGGCTAAGCCGTGGACCCGGATACGGCTGCGCCGTAGAGTAAAATACGGTTGAGCCATAAATACGGATGGACATTTTGGGGAGCCTCGGCTCAGCCGCAGTGCATATTACGGCTAAGCCGTAAGATGCCTCGGCTAAGCCGTAAGGTCACCTACGGCTACACCGTGAGCCCTGAGAATTGAATGAAAAGGACTAGGTTTAAGCAATAGACCGTATATGACTTTCACGTTAGAATGTAGCTAACCTGAACATGCCCAATGGAATGTTTGAATGACATGAATGATCTCGAGGGCTGTGAATCATTCATGCTTGTTATCCAGTTGTTTAGCACCTCCCCATGGGTGTTGGTTTAAGGGACTTCGGTGCACCCCCCTGACACTGCAACACTAGACAATGGTGCATCGGATAACTTAAAACTACATCAACATGCACGGTTAGAAACACTGGATAAATAGGTAGGATTGGCTTGTAATTGACCTTGATTCGTATAAGTACTTTGCTTTGTACAGCATATTGACTTCGGTTATGCCCTCTTATGTGTTCTGCGCTGGACCTCTCGATTCTGTGGGAAATGCAGCAACCCCAGAGCGAAGCCCGGGCGGAACCATTCTATTGTTGCATTGTTATCATTGCTCCACTGGAATACTTGCATCAGTGCTTAATTGTTATTAGTACTTGAGATTCTTCTTGGTAACTGCTTATCCGCATTTGGTATTGTTATTCGTATTCAGTACCTTCCGTTATTGCTTAATTGCATTCAGTATCAGTATCAGTTTATGTGATGCACTTCCTATTATTTGTTTAGCGTGATATGTGAGATATGTATGTGATATGATTGATTGATTGAGGTGCATCATCCGATTTGATTTTGATTGGTATATGGCACTACTGAGCCTCAGCCTTAGGATACCCGACGGGGTTAACTTTGGTTTAGTTTATGTGTTTGCCTCTGCAGAGTGTTCTGTCCTGGGACTCCGGACCCCGGGAACTAGAGACCCATGCGTACCCTGGCCCGGTCGCTGGTGTTCTCATTCCGACTGCTCTCGTAAGGGAGAAAATGGCCAATGTAGTAGCCACTTTGACTGTTATCTGTTTATGATTCTGATAGCATGCTTATTCATTTGCATAATTGCTTAGTATACGAACATGCCTTCTATAGATCTTGCATTATGACTATTGCTCATTTTAGATACAAGTCGTGTTATCATCTTGTGGCTTATATTTTGCTAAGTCGTTGTACTTATGAGTTGTCTTGTGTGTTGCAGGCTCAGATCCCTCTCCCGATCCTGCGTCGGTCGACCCGACTCCAGGAGAGGCTCGCGAGGCCCCCTCCGGCCTAGAGGAGTGGACTTGATCCGTCCTCCAGAGTACGGTTTGCATCATTTTGTTTTTCCCCATTCTGTGAGCCTGAGTCTATTTGAGGGGATTTTTCTGTACTTGTACCGTGGGCTTTGAGTGATATCTGTATTTTGATTTTTGATTATTGTAAGCCCACTATATTGTCATACGTTCTTGTAATTGTTCTTGTCATCAGTTCATGTTGTTTTGTAATCTCCTATGTTTCTTGGTGTGTTGTTATATGCCTTGATACGTACAGCTTCCGCGTACAGTTGTTTGCACGTGTGATTGATCCCTTATGTGTGTATGCTTGGACGGGGTCTAGGTGTGCTTGCACGGGAGTACGTGTGTCATTGGTTAGACTTCCTCTGACCCCCGGTCCCTGGGCTCGGGTTGTGACATACGTATTGTATGGTATCAGAGCATTGTCTCTCTCTTAGTATGTAAGCATGTAGGCATATAGGACGTGGTGAGATTCCGTAGTCCAATCTTGGACTGTTGTGTTGGTCCCCTTGTCTTGTGAGTCTGTGTGAGTTACCGAGTGTGATAGCAGATTGACTTTTGTGTTTTGCAGGCTATGGCATCGGGATCTGGAACACACGACAACAACAATCAGGGAGATAATGAGAGTGGGTCAGCCGCTCCACAGCCACTTGTGAATTTTGACGAGCATTTCTTGACTATGCTGCAGGCGATCCATTCCTTGCAAGCACAAGTCGTTTCTCTGGTAGATCGACAGAGTCAAGCGCCAGTTCAGCGGCCTGTAGAGCAGCAAGTGGTTTTCCAGCCTAAAGAGAGCGATCCAAATGCGTTGTACGATAAATTCAGGAAACGTGGAGCCACAGAATTCTACGGCAATGAAGATGCGTAGAAGGCTGATCAGTGGCTAGAGCATATCGGAGATCTCTTCTCTACCATTGTCTGTGATGACCGGCAGAAGGTTATGCTTACGGCCTCGATGTTCCGAGAGGTGGCGAAGACGTGGTGGAAGAGTGTCAGTGCATCCTATCTGACTATGCCTAGTGAAACGGTGTGGGAGACGTTCCAGAAACAGTTCAGGAGAAAGTTCATCCCTGCTCATGTCCAGCGTGTGAAGGAGGTTGAGTTTCTGGCCTTACAGCAGCAGCAGCTGACCGTCTCGGAGTATATTCACCGCTTCATCCAGTTGTCCCATTTTGCTGAAGACATGATCAATACCGAGGAGAAGAAGGTGAATCGTTTCATTTCTGGTCTGCATCCGAGATACGTGAATTTTGTGACTGCCTTTCAGAGACCCGCTACTTTTGACGATGCGGTCGACAGAGCACATGCTGCGGAAGCCAACCACCTAGCGGAGAGAGCTATGGACTTCAAGAGGAGCGCACCAGTGGGGTCCAAGGGACAGATTCAGAAGAAATGGAAAGGGAAGCAAGGCACTTCGAATTTCTCTGGGAGTAGATGCGAGTTTTGTGGATTGGGACATCCGACGGAGAAGTGTTGGAAGAAGTCTGGAGCTTGTTTGAGTTGTGGATCGATGGAGCATAAGATAGCTCAGTGCCCGAAAGCCAGGACCTTCCAGTCATCTAGATCTATGGGGTCATCCAAGTCTCTAAGTTCAGCAGCTTCGAATAGCCCCCAGCCGTCTCGCCAGAGCCAGAAGCCACAGCGTCAGACTGCTCGCGTGTACGCAGCCTCCCATGATCATGCAGAAGATGCGAAGGTGGTGGAAGGTAAAGTTCTCATTGCCCGAGCTGAAGCACATGCACTATTTGATTCGGGATCTACGCGTTCGTATGTTGCACTTCGTTTTGCGGAACAGTTACCGCACCCCCCTCAGCCGCTACCTTACTTGTTGGTGGTGTCCACTCCTGTGGGCAAGAGAGTAGAGTGTAGTGTATACTACCCTCAGTGCGACGTGGTGATTGAAGGTCGCCAGCTGCCAGTTGATTTGATCTTGTTGTCCATGTTGGATTTCGATGTGATCCTTGGAATGGACTGGCTAGCGCGGTATCGTGCCTGTGTTAACTGTTACAACAGGACGATTTACTTCGATTTTGAGAAGGGGTTTCGTTTCGAGGGCAATCAGGAGAGATGCCCGAGGCGTGTCATCTCCGCATGCAAGGCGGATCGTTTGATACGTAGAGGTTGTGCGGGTTTTCTTACTTTCGTCTCGGAGAAGAAGGAGGTGAAGCAGTTGGGTGAGATTCCGGTAGTACGTGAGTTCCCGGATGTATTTCCGGAGGAAGTACCCGAGTTACCCCCTGTCCGAGATGTAGAATTTGCGATCGATCTAGTGCCCGGTACAGCACCCATTAGTTTAGCTCCTTATCGTATGGCCCCTGCTGAGTTACTCGAATTGAAGACGCAATTGCAAGATTTGTTGGAGAAGGGTTTCATACGGCCGAGTGTGTCACCATGGGGAGCGCCAGTACTGTTTGTGAAGAAGAACGACGGTACCTTACGGATGTGCATAGACTACCGGCGATTGAACAAAGTCACTATCAAGAACAAATACCCATTGCCGCGTATTGACGAGTTGTTTGACCAACTTCAAGGTGCCGCTTATTTCTCCAAGATTGATCTAAGATCGGGGTATCATCAACTCCGGGTGAAGGAAGAAGATATCGCAAAGACTGCTTTCAGGACACGGTATGGACATTTTGAGTTCCTCGTGATGCCATTTGGATTAACCAATGCACCTGCTGCCTTTATGGCCTTGATGAACAGGATCTTTGCTCCTTTCTTGGATTGATTTGTAGTGGTCTTTATTGATGATATTCTGGTGTATTCGAAGACCCTAGAGGAGCATAAGGAACATCTACGTCGAGCCTTGCAATTGTTGAAAGAGCATCGCTTATATGCCAAATTGTCAAAGTGTGATTTTTGGCTCGAGCAGGTAGCTTTTCTTGGTCATACCATTTCACGAGATGGGTTGGCAGTGGATCAGACGAAAGTTGAGGCAGTGATGAATTGGCCCAGCCCAAAGACTGTGACGGAGATACGGAGTTTTCTTGGATTGGCTGGCTATTATCGTCGATTTATTCAAGATTTTGCCAAGATTTCTGCTCCGTTGACTCGATTGACCAGTAAGAATGTTCCTTTTCTTTGGACGGACGAATGTGAGTGCCATTTCCGTATGTTGAAGGAGAAGCTTACTTCGGCTCCAGTTTTGACGTTACCGGATGGGCATAAAGGATTTATGATCTACTCTGATGCTTCTCGAGTCGGTTTGGGATGTGTTTTAATGCAACATGGCAAAGTAATTGCCTATGGCTCGAGGCAACTTCGGGAGCATGAGAAGAACTATGCCACGCATGATTTAGAGTTGGCAGCCATCGTTTTTGCGTTGAAGATGTGGAGACATTATTTGTATGGCGTGACATTTGAAGTACATTCAGATCATCATAGTCTACAATATCTCTTCACGCAGTCTGAGTTGAATATGAGACAGCGAAGGTGGCTTGAGTTGATCAAGGATTTTGATTTCCCCATCAAATATCATCCAGGGAAAGGCAACGTTGTCGCAGATGCTTTGAGTAGGAAGTCGGAGATTCTCCAGGCTTTGGACAGCCTTTATTTTGTGAGGCATGCTCAGCCAGTGGAACTGCAATTGGTGGAGAACTGTTTGACACTTGCCAGTACAGTGAGCTTCAGCCTGACATTATTCAGCGTATTAAAGACCAGCAGTTCGAAGATGCGATGTTGAAGCGAATCCGGGATAGCATTGCAGATCGACCAGATTTTCGCTTGGAGGGTGATGTCTTGTATTTCAGAAGCAGGTTATGTGTGCCAGCAGTAGATGCTTTGAAGGAGAGTTTGATGACCGAAGCACACCATGCTCGTTATTCTATGCACCCTGGAAGTACGAAGATGTACCGAGCTCTCAAGGATAGATTCTGGTGGAATAATATGAAGAGAGAAATTGCTGGGTTTGTTGCCAGATGTTTGACTTGCCAAAAGGTGAAAGCTGACCATCAAAGACCTCCAGGTTCCTTACATCCATTGCATATTCCCCAGTGGAAATGGGAGCACATTACGATGGACTTCGTTTCAGGTTTACCCCTGACGAGCAAGAAGAATAGTGCCATTTGGGTGATCGTGGACAGATTGACGAAGACAGCCCATTTTCTTCCATTCAAGAAAGGCATGACATTTTCCGAGATGGCGTAGAAGTTCGTTGATGAGGTCGTGAGACTACATGGTACGCCCGTATCGATTGTGTCTGATCGAGATAGCCGCTTTGTTTCTTCGTTTTGGAGAGCATTTCAGGAAGCCATGGGAATGAAGTTGAGCTTCAGTACGGCGTATCACCCGCAGACTGATGGACAGTCAGAACGAACTATTCAGACGCTCGAAGACATGTTACGGGCCAGTGTACTGAATTTTGAGAAAGAATGGGATCTGCATCTCTCGTTGTGCGAGTTTGCGTATAATAATAGTTTGCATGAGAGTATTGGTATGGCACCCTATGAAGCTTTGTATGGACGGAAATGTAGAAGCCCTGTTTGCTGGGAAGAAGTTGGAACAAGGAGTTTCCACGGACCGACAATCATTGCTGAGACTACAGAGAAAGTTCAGAAGGTCATTGACAATTTGAGGATTGCCCGATCGAGACAGAAGAGCTATGCAGATACGCGAAGAAGAACATTAGCATTTCAGGTTGGAGATTGGGTGTTCTTGAAGGTCTCACCGATGAAAGGCACGATACGGTTCGGTCAAAAAGGCAAGTTAGCGCCACGATACGTGGGTCCATTTGAGATCAAGAGCCGGATTGGCGATCTAGCGTACAGATTGATTCTTCCCGTGGAGTTTTCTGGAGTACATGACGTCTTTCATGTGTCAATGCTTCGCAAGTATGTTCGAGACCCGGCGCATGTGATTCGCTACGATGATATTCAGATGCAACCAAATGCGTCATACGTTGAGCGTCCACTCCGTATTGTTGGGACCAGAGAACAGCTCTTGCGTACGAGGACTATTCGATGGGTCAAGGTACTCTGGGAACATCATGGACCTGATGAAGCCACGTGGGAATTAGAAGATCAGATGGCACGTCAGTATCCTTACCTTTTTGCTCAGGTACGCGTTCATTCCGAGGACGGAATGATGTCTAAGTGGGGGAGGATGTAACACTCCGACCCGAGTTGATCCGGATTAGTGGATAATTGTGTGCGATTTTATCGTTAAGTGTGTTTTGGCTTTTGTTTTTCGCCTTAGAGAGAGAGATCGTTTGGGTTGAGTTTGACTTAGGTTAGGTAGTTCGAGCCCTTTTTCGTAATTTTGGGTTTTGATTGACTTTGTCAGTTTCGCGTCATTCTAGCGTCATCGCGTGTAGTTCGTTGAGCTTGTTGATCTTCGTAACTGTTTTGGATTCGAATGATTGCGTTTGCTCTTGTTGGACCGTCAGTTGACTCAAACTGACAATTGTGTTAGTTGTTTGGACTTATATGTAATTTGGACTCATTTTTACTTTAAAAATCCTACCTACCCCATTTCTTTCTCTCGATCGTTCTCTCAGCTCTCTCTCTCAGTCGTGTCTCTCTCTCGTTCAGCCCTTCTTCTCTCACTCCTTCTCCTTCTCTGTTTCTGTTGCGTGAGGAGAGAGGAGCCATTCGTGTGTGTTTTCCGGTGGACTGAGCCAAAGCAACGACGTGATTCCATTTGTGAGGCAAGTATAAGCCCAAGTAGTATGAACACTAATTGATATGGATTTGATTGTTGTATTTCTATTCTTCCCTGTGTTTCTCAGTGGTAGACAGCCCTATTGAGCTCATTTTGCTGTTATCTTCTTGTTTTCAGTCGTTTTGTACACTTTCTGTGTGACTGTAACTGTTACAGGAAAAATGAGTCCGTGCACTCACGGCTACACCGTGAAATGTGCTACGGCTAAGCCGTAAAATGGCTTACGGCTAAGCCGAGACCCAGCCGTAACCCTAACCGTAGAACAATACAGACTGACATCTGAAAATAACTGAGAGTTGGCAAATTGCCATTCTTCTACGGCCCAGCCTGATCTAAGCCGTACATTGTCTTACGGCTAAGCCGTGGACCCGGATACGGCTGCGCCGTAGAGTAAAATACGGTTGAGCCGTAAATACGGATGGACATTTTGGGGAGCCTCGGCTCAGCCGCAGTGCATATTACGGCTAAGCCGTAAGATGCCTCGGCTAAGCCGTAAGGTCACCTACGGCTACACCGTGAGCCCTGAGAATTGAATGAAAAGGACTAGGTTTAAGCAATAGACTGTATATGACTTTCATGTTAGAATGTAACTAACCTGAACATGCCCAATGGAATGTTTGAATGACATGAATGATCTCGAGGGCTGTGAATCATTCATGCTTGTTATCCAGTTGTTTAGCACCTCCCCATGGGTGTTGGTTTAAGGGACTTCGGTGCACCCCCCTGACACTGCAACACTAGACAATGGTGCATCGGATAACTTAAAACTACATCAACATGCACGGTTAGAAACACTGGATAAATAGGTAGGATTGGCTTGTAATTGACCTTGATTCGTATAAGTACTTTGCTTTGTACAGCATATTGACTTCGGTTATGCCCTCTTATGTGTTCTGCGCTGGACCTCTCGATTCTGTGGGAAATGCAGCAACCCCAGAGCGAAGCCCGGGCGGAACCATTCTATTGTTGCATTGTTATCATTGCTCCACTGGAATACTTGCATCAGTGCTTAATTGTTATTAGTACTTGAGATTGTTCTTGGTAATTGCTTATCCGCATTTGGTATTGTTATTCGTATTCAGTACCTTCCGTTATTGCTTAATTGCATTCAGTATCAGTAATATTTTATGTGATGCACTTCCTATTGTTTGTTTAGCGTGATATGTGAGATATGTATGTGATATGATTGATTGATTGAGGTGCATCATCCGATTTGATTTTGATTGGTATATGGCACTACTGAGCCTCAGCCTTAGGATACCCGATGGGGTTAACTTTGGTTTAGTTTATGTGTTTGCCTCTGCAGAGTGTTCTGTCCTGGGACTCCGGACCCCGGGAACTAGAGACCCATGCGTACCCTGGCCCAGTCGCTGGTGTTCTCATTCCGACTGCTCTCGTAAGGGAGAAAATGGCCAATGTAGTAGCCACTTTGACTGTTATCTGTTTATGATTCTGATAGCATGCTTATTCATTTGCATAATTGCTTAGTATACGAACATGCCTTCTATAGATCTTGCATTATGACTATTGCTCATTTTAGATACAATTCGTGTTATCATCTTGTGGCTTATATTTTGCTAAGTCGTTGTACTTATGAGTTGTCTTGTGTGTTGCAGGCTTAGATCCCTCTCCCGATCCTGCGTCGGTCGACCCGACTCCAGGAGAGGCTCGCGAAGCCCCCTCCGGCCTAGAGGAGTGAACTTGATCCATCCTCCAGAGTACGGTTTGCATCATTTAGTTTTTCCCCATTCTGTGAGCCTGAGTCTATTTGAGGGGATTTTTCTGTACTTGTACCGTGGGCTTTGAGTGATATCTGTATTTTGATTTTTGATTATTGTAAGCCCGCTATATTGTCATACGTTCTTGTAATTGTTCTTGTCATCAGTTCATGTTGTTTTGTAATCTCCTATGTTTCTTAGTGTGTTGTTATATGCCTTGATACGTACAGCTTCCGCGTACAGTTGTTTGCACGTGTGATTGATCCCTTGTGTGTGTATGCTTGGACGGGGTCTAGGTGTGCATGCACGGGAGTACGTGTGTCATTGGTTAGACTTCCTCTGACCCCCGGTCCCTTGGCTCGGGTTGTGACACCCGCTTAAGAATCATTCCGTCCTCGGAATGAACGCATACCTGTGCGAAGAGATAGGGAAACTATCTTACCATCTGCTCCTCCAGTTCCCATGTTGCTCCATTAGGTCCATGACGCTCCCAAAGCACCTTGACCCATCGTATAGGTCTGGTTTGCAATATCTGTTCTCTGGTTCCCACGATACGGAGCGGACGTTTGACGTACGACGTATTCGGTTGATTCTGCACAACATTATATCGAATGAAGTGAGTCGGGTTTCGAACGTACTTATGAAGATCGACATGTCGAATATGTCATGTACTCCAGAGAACTCTACTGGAAGTGCCAATCTGTACACTAAGTCTCCGATTCTGCTTTTAATCTCGAACGGGCCCACATATCTGAGAGCTAACTTACCTTTTTGACCGAAACGTATCGTACCCTTCATTAGCGAGACCTTTAGAAAAACCCAATCTCAAACTTAGAACTCTAAAGCTCTTCTTCGGGTGTCTATATAACTCTTTTGCCTCGACTGGGCAATCTTTAAATCGCAATTGCTTTCTATACCTTCTTAGTCGTTTCAGTGATAATCGGTGGTCTGTGGAAACTTCTCGTTCCAACTTCTTCCCAACACACGAGACTCTGACATTTATGTCCATATAGGGCTTCATAGGGTGCCATACCAATGCTCTTGTGGAAACTATTATTGTAGGCTAATTCGCACAATGAGAGATGCAAGTCCCATTCTTTTTCAAAACTGAGAACACTGGCCTGCAGCATATCTTCTAACGTCTGAATCATTCGCTCTGACTGCCCATCTGTTTGCGAGTGATACACTGTACTAAAACTCAATTTAGTTCCCATAGCTTCTTGAAATGCCTTCTAGAATGATGAAACAAAATGGCTATCACAGTCAGAAACGACAGATACATGCATACCATGTGTCACAACCTGAGCCCAGAAATCGGGGGTTAGTAAAAACCTAACCTGTAACACACGTACTCCCGTGCACGCATGCCTCGACCTGGTCTAAGTACACGCATACAAGGGATGTTCACACATGCAAGCCAAGTGTACGCGGAAGCTGTACATATCATAGCAAGCAAGGAAAAGAACAAACTACATAACCATATAGAGTCAAGAAAACAACATTCATTACAAATGTACAATACAAAATGAGGAGATAGTGCCTCAGAGAACAATGCAAGATATGTGTACAAAAGACACGTAACAAAACAAAACAAAACGATGAATAAAAGATGGATGCAATGCCAAGTCGCTCTCCGTGGGAGTGATTAAGACCACTCCTCTAGCCCTGATTGGGTCTCCTAGATCTCTCCCGGAGTCTAGCCGACCGATGAGGGGTTGGTAAAGGAATCCGGGCCTGCAACACCAAGAACAACCAATGAGTACGACAACTCAGCAAAGCATAAGCTCCAATAACTTAACACGAGTTGTATCTAGCAAAAGAAATAACAGTTAACAATTAACAATGCATAGAGATTACGTGTGTATACTAGGCAGATCGTGCATATCAGTAAGCATGCTGTAAGAATCATAAAACAAATAAAGTGGCTAGGTGACTACTACCTTTGCCATATTCTCCCAGTCGAGAGCAATCAGTACGAGAACACCATTGACCGAGCCAGGGTACGAATGAGTCTCTGGTTCCTAGAGTTCGGAATCCTAAGACAATAGCACTCTGCAGAGGCAATAACAATCTACGCCAAAGGCAACCCCGTCGGGTGTCCTGAGGTTGAGGCTGAGTAGAGCCAGACTAATAACATCAGTCATGCAGTATGATGCACGTTAATCAATGTCAATCCGTGCAATTCAGTATAGTACAGGTTAAGTCACAGTCGGACGGTATAGTACGTGCATCATTTGGAATCAATATCGTTACAAGTCAATAATTAAACAATCGTAAATCAAACAAGGAACAAGATAATTAGCATGAAAAGTGACTGTTCCACCCAGGATGTACCATGGATAGGGCCCTCAGGGATTATCCAATTGTTGCCCTAGTGTAGAACGCGTACCATGTGAATAAGAGGGCAAAACCGAAGTCAATATGAAATGCAATTCAGATTATTGTGCAAGAATCACGGTCTTTTACTAGCCAACCCTATTTTAGTTGTCCATTGTTACTAACCATGCATGATAATATAGTTTTAAGTTACTCGATACATAGTTGTTCCCTTTAGGAGTGTTGCATTGTATCAGTCAAAGTGTATCGAAGTCCCTTAAACCAACACCCATGGAGAGGTACTTAACAGCTGGACTACACACATGAATGCATCACAGCCCACAAGACCATTCATGCCCCCAAGGTAATCCATTGGGCATGGTGTGTAGTTAAGAAGTTCAAGTGAAGGTCCTCTAAGGTCTCATCATCAATCCTATCTTTTCTCTAGTTCTATAAAGAGCAAAGAGACCAAAGGGTAGCATAAAAAGGTCCTCTAAGTGAGAAGGAAGAAAGAGAAAAGGAAGGAGTGAGATTAGGATTCAGTTGAACACTGAATCTCCTAGGGCAACAGTGTCTCATGGCCGATTGGTCGGTTCTGTATCCCCACCAGTCAAATTTCGGTTCTGGGAGTGTCCAATCGGTCGGACCCCAGTCCCGATCTGTCGGACAACTGGGTTTTGTACCGAACAAGATAACTTATTACATACTTTCTTTCGCGAAAACAACGTCCATCACGTTTATACAGTATGCAAGGGCTGTCCAAACACCACATATTCAAGGGAAGGAGTAAAAGAAACACCACAATCAACGTGTACCAACTAGTGTTCATTCCTATTGTGCTTATACTTGCCTTAAACGCGCTCTATCCTTAATTTGGTTGTTCTCAGGCCCAAAGATCCCAGAGAGCAATTCCTAACACCATGCACGCCAAGGGTAAGCAAACGAAAGTGGGTGCATACAGTGCAAGCATACCCAAAACTCATGCAGAGATCGTGACGCAATTACTCACCGGAGATGACCGAAAGGTGGTTGCAGAATTCGTGTACACAATGATTAGATAAGGAAGAAGAAAACAAAAATGACAGAGAGACGTCGGGTAGAGAAGAAAACCAGCGAACCCAACGAGAGGATGAGCAACCGGCGCACACAAATTTTCCCTTTTCTCTATGTTGCTTGCAAGGAAGAAGAAGAAAAGAAGATAGAGAACAGGGAGAGAAACAATGATAAAACGAGAGGGAGAGGGAGCTGGTGTAAGGAAGCTAAGAAGGAGATGAGAGAGAGAGAGAGATGGTGGTTATCCTTATATAAGATAAGGACTGGGCTGAAATTACATATAAGTCCAACAGTTTGGGCTAATTACAATTTAAGTCAATTAACGATCTAACGGAAACAAATGATGTCATTCGCAAACGGGATAGTTACGGAAGTTGACAAGATCGACGAAATACATGTGTTGTCACTGAGATGACGCATGAATGATGAACCCATATAGGATCAGAAATTACGAAAAAGGGCTCGAGACGGCTAAAACCAAGTTTAACTCAACTAAACTCCCTGTCTATGAACCGAGACAAATCTCAAGAGACTATAACCACGAGCTAAACCTAAATTCACTCTAATTAGTACCAAAACTTCATTAATTAATCGTTAATTAACCATTAAACTAGATTAAACAGTGCCATAGTGTTACATCCTCTCCTGCTTAGGACTCATTGCATACCTGTACAAAGAGATGGGGATGATGTCGTGCTATCTGCTCCTCCAATTCCCACAAGGCTTCGTGCTGTCCATGATGTTCCCAAAGCACCTTGACCCATCGTATGGTTTTAGTGCATAAGATCTGTTCTCTGGTCCCAACAATACAGAGTGGACGCTCAACGTATGACGCATTCAGTTGAATCTGTACATCATCGTATCGAATGACGTGTGTCGGGTCTTGAACATACTTGCAAAGCATCGACACCTGAAAGACATCATGTACTCCAGAGAATTCTACTGGAAAAGCCAGTCTATACGCCAAATCACTAATTCTGCTTTTAATCTCGAACGGACCCACATATTTTGGAGCTAACTTGCCATTTTGGCTAAAACGAATCTTACCTTTCATCGGCAAGACCTTCAAAAACACCCAATCTCCTACTTGAAATTCTAAGGCTCTTCTTCGGGTATCTGCATAGCTTTTCTATCTTGACCATGCGACCTTCAAATTCTAAATCGCCTTCTGTACTTTCTCCGCCGTTTCGGCGATGAGCGTCAGCCCGTGAAAACTTTGTGTTCCAACTTCTTCCCAACACACAGGACTTCGACATTTACATCCATACAACACATTCATAGGGTGCCATTCCAATATTCTCATGGTAGCGTTATTATAGGCGAATTCGGACAACGGGAGATGTAAATCCCATTCCTTCTCAAAACTTAAAACACTGGCCCATAGCATATCTTCTAATGTCTGAATTGTCCGTTCTGACTGCCCATCTGTCTGCGGGTGATACACCATGCTGAAACTCAATTTGGTTCTCATCACTTCTTGAAATGCTTTCCAAAAGGATGAAACAAAACGGCTATCACAGTCAGAAACAATAGATACAGGCATACCATGTAACCTGACAATCTCGTCTACGAATTTTTTACCCATCTCCGAAAACGTTATGCCTTTCCTAAAAGGAGTGAAATGGACTGACTTAGTTAATCTATCCACGATCACCCAAATGGCATTATTCCTCTTGCTCGTCACGGGTAGGCTAGAAACAATATCCATCGTAATGTGCTCCCATTTCCACTGGGGGATACGCAACGAACCCAGAGGCTTCTGGTGGTCAGCTTTCACCTTTTGGCAAGTCAGGCATCTAGCAATAAACCCTGTGATTTCCCTCTTCATGTTGTTCCACTAAAACCGATCTTTTAAAGCTTGGTACATCTTTGTACTCCCAGGATGCATCATATAACGTGCATAATGTCCTTCGGTCATCAATTTTTCCTTCAAATCATCTACAGCTGGGATGCATAGCCTGTTCCGAAAATATAACACCCCATTCTCGAATCGAAAATCCGGTCAGTCCTATAAATGATCTTTGATTCGCACCAAATCCCGATCCTCGAACTGCCGATCCTTGATTTGTTGAATCACCTCAGGCTGGAAAACAATAGTGTTGGCCAACATCAAACAATCATCAACTATGCTTATTTCTACAGGCTGATGATGTACTAACACATAGAAGTTTTCTAGAGCATGGAGAGTCTCAACCTTTCTACTAAGAGCATCTGCTACCACATTGCCCTTACCAGGATGGTACTTGATGGGGAAATCATAATCCTTGATAAATTTGAGCCATCTATACTGCCTCATATTTAACTCCTATTGTGTGAACAAATATTATAAACTATGATGATCCAAGTGTACCTTAAACTTCGCTCCATACAGATAATGTCGCCACAGTTTCAAAGCAAATACGATGGCAACTAATTCCAAGTGATGGGTGGCATAGTTCTTCTCATGCTCCTTGAGTTCCCTCGAACCATAAGCAATGACCTTCCCGTGCTGCATCAAAACACATCTTAAACCGACACTAAAAGCATCGGAATAAATCACAGACCCTTCACTTCCATCAGGCAAAGTTAGTATTGGTGCAGTTGTGAGCTTTTCCTTTAAAGTACAAAAACTATTTTCACATTCATCAGTCCAGAGGAAAGGAACATTCTTCCGAGTTAACTTTGTTAATGGAGCAGATATATTAGCAAAGTCTTGAACAAATCGTCGGTAATATCCAGCAAGTCCAAGAAAACTCTTGATATCTGTCATAGACTTTGGACTGGGCCAATTAACAACTGCCTCAACTTTTGCTGGGTCAACTGCCAATCCATTTCGTGAAATGACGTGCCCAAGAAATGCCACCTGCTCTAACCAAAAATCACATTTAGATAGTTTGGCATAAAGCCAATGGTCTTTCAACAATTGAAAAGCTTTTCTCAAATGTTCTGTATGCTCCTCACTGTCTTTGAGTACACCAGGATGTCATCAATGAAAACAACTACGAATTGATCTAAGAATGGAGCAAAGATCCTATTCATCAAAACCATAAAAGCAGTAGGTGCATTGGTTAACCCAAAAGGCATCACGAGGAATTCGTAATGTCCATACCTCGTTCAAAAGGCAGTTTTGGGAATGTCATCTTCTTTTACCCTCAACTAGTGATACCCTGATCTCAAATCAATTTTGGAGAAGTATACGGCACCTTGCAATTGGTCAAACAACTCATCTATACGCGGCAAGGGATACTTATTCTTTATGGTCACCTTATTTAACTGCCGGTAATCTATGCACAGCCAAAAGATGCCATCCTCCTTCTTGACAAATAATACCAGAGCTCCCTATGGCGACACACTTGGGCGTATGAAACCCTTATCCAGAAGCTCTTGCAGTTGCCTCTTCAATTCCAGTAACTTTACTGGGGCTATACGATATGGCGCTTTACTAATCGGTGCGGTACCAGGTACAAGATCAATTACAAAGTCTACTTCTAGTAGAGGGGGTAACTCAGGCACATCATCTGGAAACGTATTTGGAAAATCACGCACCACCGAAATCCCTCCTAATTGTTTCGAACTCTTCTGCTCTAAGATAAAGGCAATAAAGCCTTCACACCCCTTGCATATCAGTCAATCCACCTTACATGCAGAGATAACACGTCAAGGGCTTTTTTTTCTGATGGCCCTCAAAACGGAATCCATTACTGAGGTCAAAATAAATCGTCCTGTTGTTACAGTTTACACAGGCCCGATATCTCGCTAGCCAATCCATTCTAAGGATCACGTTGAAGTCCAGCATCGACAATAATATAAGATCAATTGGAAGTTGACGCCCCTTAATTCGCACATCGCACTGGGGGTAGTATACACTACACTCCACTCTCTTGCCAACGGGAGTGGACACCACCAATGCATAAGGTAGCGGTGTAGGCGGCTGTCGTAACTGTATAGCAAAATGAGGCACTACATACGAATGCATAAACCCCTAGTCAAATAACGCAGCACTTCTGCTTGAGAAATCAAAACCGTACCTTCCACTATATTCGCATCCTCTGCACTGTCATGTGTGGTGGCATGCACCCATGCGGTCTGGCGCTACGGCTTCGGGCCTTAACGAGGCTACTGGGGTATACTATGGGTTGTGGAAGCAGTAGGCCTGGATTGCTAGGAGTACTTGGCCGTCGGGCATTGGGCCACTTTGTGCTCCATGGAACCACAGCCTAAACAGGCTCCGGTTTTCTTCCAGCATTGGTCTATCGGGTGTCTTCGGCCACAATAATCACATTTGCTTCCAACTGAACTAAAAGTTCCTTGCCTTCCCTTAAGTTTCTTCTGTGCTTGCCCCTTGGACCCAAATGGTATATTTCTCTTGAGGTCCCCATCTCTTTCTGTGAGAAAATTGGCCTCGGCAGCATAAGCTTTATCCACCTCGTCATCAAAGGTATCTGGTCTTTGAAAAGCTGTGACATGATTCGTGTATCTAGGGTTTAGGCTATTGATGAAACAGTTCACCTTCTTTTCTTCCGTGTTAATCATGTCCTCTGCAAAGTGGGAAACTACGTGAACCGATGAAAGTACTCAGGTACCATCATCTGCTGCTACTGTAGGGACAAGAACTCAACTTCCCTTGCCCGTTGCACATGGGCGAGAATGAACTTCCTTCTAAACTGTTTCTTGAATGTCTCCCATACTGTTGCATTAGGCATGTGTTTATAAGACTCACTTACACTCTTCCACCACGTCTTAGCCATATCCCAGAACATGAAAGCTGTGAGCATAACTTTCTGCCTATTGGTGCAGACAACCGTGGCGAAAAGATCCCCAGTATGCTCTAACCATTGCTCTGCTTGCAATGCATCCTCATTTCCATAAAATTCAGTGGCACCACGCTTCCGGAATTTATCGTATAATGCATTCGGGTCACTTTCCTTAGGCTGGAAGAACACCTGTTGTTCTACTCGCGGATGCACTAAGGCTTGACTTTGCCGGTCGACCAAAAAAACTACCTGTGCCTGCAAGGAGTGGATTGCCTGCAGCATTGCAAGAAAACGATCTTCCTAATTTGTAGGTTACTATGGAGCGGCTGAACCACTCTCATTGTCACCATGGTTATTATTATGAGTACCGGATTCGGATACCATAGCCTGCAAAATGCAAGAGTCAATCAGCCACAAAGAACGTACCTCACTATATAGCCTCAAACAAATCAAATACCAAACTAACAGATTAAGAAGTTGAACACGTAACCTCTCCACGTTCCTCGATGCCTATATGCTTAGGAACTAGGACAAGCAATGCTCTGATACCATACAATACGTATGTCACAACCCGAGCCCAGAAATGGGGGGTTAGTGAAAATTTAACCTGTGACACACGTACTCCCGTGCACGCATATCTCGACCTGGTCTAAGTTCACACACACAAGGGATATTCACACGTGCAAGCAAAGTGTACACAGAAGCTATACATATCATTGCAAGCAAGGAAAAGAACAAACTACATAACCATATGGAGTCAACAAAATAACATTCATTACAAATGTACAATACAAAATGAGGATATAATGCCTTAGAGAACAATGCAAGATACATGTACAAGAGACATGCAACAAAACAAAACAAAACGATGAACAAAAGATGGATGCAATGCCAAGTCGCTCTCCGTGGGGGTGATTAAGACCACTCCTCTAACCCTGACTGGGTCTCCTGGATCTCTTCCAAAGTCTAGCTGACTGATGAGGGGTCGGTAGAGGAATCTGGGCCTGCAACACCAAGAACAGCCAATGAGTACGACGACTCAACAAAGCATAAGCTCCAATAAGTTAACACGCGTTGTATCTAGCAAAAGAATTAACAGTTAACAATTAACAATGCATAGAGATCACGTGTGTATACTAGGCAGATCGTGCATATCAGTAAGCATGCTGTAAGAATCATAGAACAAATACATCGGCTAGCTGACTACTACCTTTGCCATATTCTCCCAGTCGAGAGCAATCAGTACGAGAACACCATCGACCAGGCCAGGGTACGAATGAGTCTCTGGTTCCTAGAGTTCGGAATCCCAAGACAATAGCACTCTACAGAGGCAATAACAATCTACGCCAAAGGCAACCCCGTCGGGTGTCCTGAGGCTGAGGCTGAGTAGAGCCAGACTAATAACATCAGTCATGCAGTATGATGCACGTTAATCAATGTCAATCAGTGCAATTCAGTATAGTATAGGTTAAGTCACAGTCGGACGGTATAATACGTGCATCATTTGGAATCAATATCGTTACAAGTCAATAATTAAACAATCGTAAATCAAACAAGGAACAAGACAATTAGCATGAAAAGCGGCTGCTCCGCCTAGGATGTACCATGGATAAAGCCCTCAGGGATTATCCAATCGTTGCCCCAGCTCAGAACGCATACCATGTGAAAAAGTGGGCAAAACCGAAGTCAATATGCAATGCAGTTCAAATTATTGTGTAAGAATCACGGTCTTTTACTAGCCAACCCTATTTTAGTTGTCCATTGTTACAAACCATGCATGATGATGTAGTTTTAAATTACTCGATACACAATTATCCCTTTTGGGAGTGTTGCACTGTGTCAGTCAAAGTATATCGAAGTCCCTTAAACCAACACCTATGGAAAGGTGCTTAATAGCTAGACTACACACATGAATGCATCACAACCCACAAGACCATTTATGCATCCAAGGTAAGCTGTCGGGCAAGGTGTGTAGTTAAGAAGTCCAGGTGAAGGTCCTCTTGTTGGAAGTAGGTGGGTCTCGTGGATAGATTTTCAAAACTTTTGACCCACTTGACACAGGGATCAACTATCCATAAGACCAAAACCCAATCCAGGATGCGTTACCCTCAATCTCGTGACCATGTACAGTAAAAATTATACCAGCACTAAACATCCAAAATAACCTACGACACGCAAGAAGTAGATCATACCTTTGGAGACCCGCAGTGCTCTAATGGACTTCTTCAAGACCTCTTAGCCTTCCACGCTATGACCCCCGAATTGGATTTCTTTTCTCAAGAAGAACGGTGGAATCTTCAGGAGAAAATCCCAACTCGAGACTCCAAGGAACTAGAAGAAAGGAGAGGAGAGTAACTCGCGCAACTCTTGCACGAAAGGGTTTTGGACGTGAGGGGTACTCTTTTGGACGTCCAAGGATATTTTATAGACTTCCAAATCTCTCCCTTGTCTAATTGAAATAGAAGTCTTACTTCCAAAGCAATTAGCAACTTTCTCCTTTCCAAACTCTTATTTCTAGAGTCCAAGTCGAATTAGTGTTTTCCAATATCTTGGGCTAGCGTGGGGACCACTAGGGATTCCTTAGAAAGCTGGCTCCAACTGGAACACCGCGACCCCACATCTCATGTGCAATCCGGGCCCACAGTTAATTGCAAATAACACCACTATATAAATGCAATTGCACTCCAGTCTTAGGAATAAATTACAATGAAGACCCTAAACTTCCCAATTACCACAAGTAGGCCCCTCTATCAATATCCGTGGATCAATTGGAATAAATCCGTCTCTTCCAATCTAAGTTCCACATCTTATTATCCTTGAGCCCCAATTAATCACAGTAATCATCAGTACCATCCAATTAACTCTTAATTGAGATGGGTGCGCACTTACTAATGACAAATCCATTAATTGGCACAAGGGGATAATAGAGATAGATTCCATCTTGATCATTCAACGTTCCCACAGTTCTACTACCATATACCCAAGACACCGAGGTGTTAACCTATAGTCGGCCTCACTCATTGGTGACTCAAAGCAAATGAATAGATAGAAACTTGAGTTCGTCAATGTCTCAGGATTGAGAGCCTATTGCTAGGGAATTATGAGAGCATACCTTATTATTGAGACGGAATACCATAAGGTGCATCTCATGGTCCTTCAATACATCCAATGTACCGGTACTATTGATCCAGAATCTTACATTCTGATGATCGAGACAAATCACACTATCTCATAGTGATCAAAGTGCTGCAACCTTATCAAATGAGATGCCCAGTCTCATTACTGGTTGTGAAGCTATTTAAGTATAAGATTTGTGACATATATCTCCCGCGTGTGGATCTCATCCATGCACATATATCACATCTAATATACTAATGGGACCCGGTTCAACTCATGAACCATTATGTCATACGTATTGGTCATGTGCATGAAGCAATAAAATAACATTCATCTCATGAAAGTAAAGCATGATTTTATTGATAAATAAAGAAATTAATCAATTTATTACATCAACTGATGGATTGAGTCCACAAAAACTAACAATCTCCCACTAGGGCTCAATGCCAGTCAGGGTTGCATCTCATGCCCATCCCTTCTACGTGTTGCTCAAAGACTTTGGTAGTCAAAGGCTTAGTAAAGGGATCTGCCAAATTGTCTGCAGAGGCTATCTTGGTAATAGCAATATCACCTCTCTGCACAATCTCTCTGACTAAGTGATACTTCCTCTGTACATGCTTTTGGCTTTTATGGCTTCTGGGTTCCTTTGACTGAGCGACTGCCCCGCTGCTGTCACAGTAAACTGTGAGTGGCTGTCGTGCCAAAGGTACCACCCCAAGTTCCAAAAGGAATCTTTTAAGCCATACTGCTTCCTTAGCTGCTTCACAAGCTGCTACATATTCAGCCTCCGAGGTTGAATCAGCGGTACATTCTTGTTTTATACTCCTCCAGCTAATAGCTCCGCCTCCAAGCATAAATACATAACCAGAGGTGGATTTCCTAGAATCCTTATCTGACATAAAGTCAGAATCTGTGTATCCGACTGGAATCAACTCATCACTGCTATAAATCAACATGTAATCTCTAGTCCTTCTCAAGTATTTGAGAATACATTTTACAGCAGTCCAATGTTCAGGTCCTGGATTAGATTGATATCTGCTGACTAGGCCCACTACATAACAGATATCTGGTCTAGTACATAACATAGCATACATGAGGCTACCAACAGCCGAAGCGTATGGTATCGACCTCATTTGCTCCTTTTCCTCGGGTGTCTTAGGACACTGATCCTTGGAAAGGTGCACTCCATGCCTGAAAGGTGTGATACCCTTCTTGGAGTCTTGCATTGCAAACCGTACTAGCACCTTATCTATGTATGCAGCTTGGGATAAGCCAATCATCCTATTTTTCCGGTCTCGATAGAGTTTGATCCCTAGGATGTAGCTAGCTTCTCCCAAGTCCTTCATATCAAAAGTCTTGGCTAACCAAACTTTTACCGTTGACAACATTCCTATGTCTTTCCCGAGGAGAAGGATGTCATCGACATATAAAACCAGAAAAACTACCCTGTCACCTTCACTTTTCATGTACACACATGACTCATCCGGATTTTGACAAAAACCAAATGACTTGATTGCCTGGTCAAAACGGATATTCCAGCTTCGGGATGCCTGCTTCAGTCCATAAATAGACTTCTGCAGCTTGCAAACTTTTTGCTCCTGGTTTTTAACTACAAAACCGTCTGGCTGCACCATATAGATGTCTTCCTCAAGATGGCCGTTGAGAAAAGCCGTCTTGACATCCATTTGCCAAATCTCGTAATCGAGATGAGCCGCAATGGATAAGAGTATCCGGATGGATTTGAGCATGGCTACTGGCGAGAAGGTTTCCTCATAATCGATCCCCTCTTTCTGAGTATATCCTTTCGCAACAAGCCTAGCCTTATAGGTCTCCACTCTTCCATCTGGTCCTCTTTTTCTCTTGTAGACCCACTTGCACCCAATAGGTTTAATATTGGCAGGCAAGTCCACAAGTGTCCAGACCTGATTTGAGTACATAGACTCCATCTCAGCTTTCATAGCATCTTGCCAGCGTCCCGAGTCTAAGTCATTTATTGCTTCATCATAGTTAGAGGGATCTTGTTCTGGCTCTTCTGGGATTGCTTCATAAGACTCTCCCAAGAATGAGAACCTGTTAGGGGGTCTGACAATCCTCCCACTACGACGAGGTACTGGTGTAACTACTAGGTCTGGTAAGGGCGGTTCTTCCTCAAGTCCGGTCATACTTGGATTTGGAATTGATTGCTCCTGAATCTCTTCCAAGATCACCTTTTCTAAAAATTTCTGGTCCATCATATAATCTTCCTCCAGAAAAACCGCATTGGTGCTGACCAGCACTTTCTGTTCTCTGGGATTATAGAATAACCAACCTTTAGTTCCTTTAGGATATCCTACAAATGTGCATACTTCCGACTTCGCTTCCAACTTATCCGTCTTAACCTTGAGCACGTGTGCTGGACAACCCCAAATGTGTAAATGTTGTAGACTAGGCTTTCGCCCAGACCACAATTCCCGGGGAGTCTTAGGTATAGACTTAGATGGTACGAGGTTTAGTATGTACATTGCAGTATCCAAAGCATATCCCCAAAAGGATATAGGTAATCTTGAGAAACTCAGCATAGACCTAATCATATCTAAAAGAGTCCGGTTCCTTCTTTCTGCTACTCCATTCTGTTGAGGCATACCAGGAGCAGACAACTGGGATAGAATTCCATTTTCTGATAAGTAACCCATAAAATCAGCAGAGAGATATTCCCCTCCTCGATCTGATCGAAGAGTCTTGATACTCTTACCTAATTGCTTTTCCGCTTCCGCTCGAAATTCTTTGAACTTTTCAAAAGCTTCGGACTTGCGGTGCATAAGGTATATGTAACCATATCTTGAGTAATCATCTGTGAAAGTGATGAAGTACTCATATCCTCCTCAGGCCCTGACATTAATGGGTCCGCAGACATCAGTATGCACTAATTCCAATAAATCTTTGGCCCTATTACCCTTAGCTGAAAAGGGTCTTTTAGTCATTTTACCTTCCAAACAGGACTCACAGATAGGCATTGGTTCTACCACCAATGAAGGTAAGATACCATCTTTCACTAGCCTCTCAATCCTGTTAAGGTTTTTATGACCTAGCCTCAGGTGCCAAAGTTTTGTTGGATTAGATGAAGGTGACTTTCTCTTTAATGATGATCTACTAATTGTTTCAGTATCATGTATCTCATACATCGTGGGAGTTAACAAATAAAGTCCATTGGTTACCTTGCCAGAACATATGAAAGTACCATTCCTCTTGATGACAACTTCAGTACCAAAAGTAATAGAATAACCTTTATTCACCAAACTAGAAACTGAAATTAAATTCCGCCTTAAAGACGGTACATATAATGTTTCTGACAAAACCAATTTCTTATTTGAAAAACATAAAGTAATGACTCCTACTGAAACAGCCTCCGCCTTAGCGTCAGATCCTAGGTTGACAATGATTTCTCCATCACTTAGCCTCCTGGTTTCCCTGAACCCCTGCAACGTATTACATATGTGATTAGTTGCCCCGGAATCCACACACCAGGATTCTGAAGTACCAGTTGCAAAACTAACTTCAGATATAAGTGACTCAATCATACCTGGGGTCTTTTTCTTAGACAGATATTCTGGACAATTTCTCTTCCAATGTCCTGTCTTACCACAATGGAAACACTTTCCTTTTGTCCCTAAACCCTTAGCTTTAGCCACGCCACCAGTTGGACCATTCTCCACCTTAGGACCCTTTGGAACTGATTTTTTTTGCCTTTCCGCCCTTTGCCTTTCGGCTTGGACTTGGCATCTGACTTTTCTGTCATTAAGGCAGTTGGTTTCTTCTTCATAATCCCTTCAGTTGCTACCAGCTGACTAGATAGCTCAGCTAGAGTTAGATTCATTTTATTCATATTATAATTGACCTTGAAATTGTTGAATGACTCTAGTAGTGACTCAAGGATTATGTCAATCTGCGATTCTGCATCAATCGCAGCTCCCAGTACATCTAACTCATTTAATGAGTCCAGCATTTTCAACATGTGTTCCTGTACTGATGTACCTTCAGCCATCTTGGTGCTAATGAGCACCCTCATGGCTGCCTGCCTAGCAGGTCTGCCTTGTTCTGCAAACATCTCCTTTAAGTTCGATATCATATCATATGCAGTCTTATAAGATTGATGTTGATGTTGCAGCACACTAGACATGGATGCCAGAATGTAACATCGGGCCATCTCATCATCTTTGGCCCATTTGGTGTAAAGGTCCTTTTCTGCTTCTGATGCATCTGGGCCAGGCTCTTCAAGGGGGTTTTTGGTAAGGACATATTTATATCCTGAAGCTGTCAGGACAATATCCAGATTCCGTTTCCAGTCTACATAGTTGGATCCCACCAACTTATTCTGGTTGAGGATGGTCGCAAGTGGATTGAAAGTATTCGAATTCATGCTTGTAATACTGTAGCACATAACCATACATTCAATTAATGAATTTAAATGACATTAGGGTTTAGTATTCTACCAAATTTATGTGGGAATCCTCATAACCACAAAATTCAGAATACATCGGAATCCCAATCCTGCGGGGTATGCCTCCTTGGGGAGTGCAAATACCTCCTAGACTGGTGCGGATCAAAGTTGGTCAAAATTTGGATTAAGACTAACTATCCATGATCCCCTTCATTCATTACAATCTAGGTATCTCATACCAAATAATGTATGACTCCCGATTAGCTTTGGTTTCTAAAATACATGAGGCAAATCCTTAGGGATACTACATCATTATTTTAGTTAAGTGTGACCCACCAACTAGCATTGCATGACAACCGTTGTGGGTAGCTCCTCCTTGGGGAGTGGGCTCCCACTCCGTCTCATCAACACTATCCATAGGAGATCCATATCTAGTATCCAGATAAATAAAAGCCCTCCGTGGGGAATGGCCATTCTCAAAATAGCGCAAGGCTAATACTTTCCTTACAATGGACCTATGGTGGAAAACCATGGGGATTTTTATATATATAGAAATGCCCCGCTCCCACTTAATATTTTAGAGTTGAGGATTTCCTTATAGGTGTATGGGTCCATCAAATATAGGTATATATTCATCTCATGATAAGACCAATGATTGGTTCCAAGTCAAGTTATTTTAAGGAAAGTTCAGTTTCTAAAATTAGTGTTACCAATAGATCCATCTCATGGGCCCACCAACTCTAATTAGAATTCTTTCCAAAAATTAATTTGATTTGACCAATTTTGGAATTTGCTATGTTTGGATCAGATATGGAAATACTCTAAAATAAGCATTCATCCATAAATAGAAAGTGCTATAACAAAAGACTAGTCCTCTCCTCCACATGACCCAGGCGGAAAAGACTTCTTGGACTTCTAGACTTTCCAAAACTTTGGGATTCCTCAAACTCTTTGGGCATCTCCAAAACACCTTTTGGTAATCTTCAAACTCTTTGATTAGGAGTCCAACTTCTCTTTCCTTCTTTGTTTCGGACATCTCCAGAATTTACAAATTTTAAAAATACATAAATTCCTATGTCTCTATAATGAGACTTACATGGTAGTCTAAACATGGAAATAAAAGGGCTATAGGGAAATTCACCATGCCTTGCCCTTTCATGGGAAACCAAGGAGACCATGATGCCCTTTACACTTAGCCACGAATAAACCAATAATTAAAAGGAAAGAAAAACATGTGGGTCATATGGAGAGGACATTATCACCTGCAAGTTAGTATCTCATACAACAAAGCATCTCACAAAACCAGGTTGCCAAACCACAATAGATAAACAAGATGCCAAATATTTTGCCACCACGATACAAGACCCCCTACGCAACGGGGGTCCGGGGGCAGCGCCCCCGGCGGGGGTCGAGCTCACGGGGTTCCAAGGGGCAGCGCCCCTGGCGGGGGCTCGGGGGCAGCGCCCCCGAAAAAAAAAAAAAAAAAAAAAAAAAACAACAACAACAACAACTTAGACCAAGAACAAGATGATTCTGCCTAGGTTCGGCTAGCCGATCTGGTCCCTACGGTTAGCCAACAGACCTCTATAGCCATAGTGGTCACTTTGACTAACCGACCTGACGAACCCAGAAATTTGGGTTCTTTTCTGATTCGGCTCTTGCTGTACCCAATCACCTCTAATGATCTCAGTATGTTTTAATGGCATCTTATCATCCTCCTATTATGATTAAAACCTTTTGTGACTTTCCAAACATGTATCTACTACGAGAGCAAGCAAACCCAATAAACACTGATCCTATCATAGCCCTTGCTCTATCCTCTTCGCATCTCATGCGAAGATTAGAACAAGATTACTGATCTAACATGATTAGAGATGAGGTATGGCTTTGATACCAATTGTTGGAAGTAGGTGGGTCTCGTGGATAGATTTTCAAAACTTTTGACCCACTTGACACAGGGATCAACTATCCATAAGACCAAAACCCAATCCAGGATGCGTTACCCTCAATCTCGTGACCATGTACAGTAAAAATTATACCAGCACTAAGCATCCAAAATAACCTACGACACGCAAGAAGTAGATCATACCTTTGGAGACCCGCAGTGCTCTAATGGACTTCTTCAAGACCTCTTAGCCTTCCACGCTATGACCCCCGAATTGGATTTCTTTTCTCAAGAAGAACGGTGGAATCTTCAGGAGAAAATCCCAACTCGAGACTCCAAGGAACTAGAAGAACGGAGAGGAGAGTAACTCGCGCAACTCTTGCACGAAAGGGTTTTGGACGTGAGGGGTACTCTTTTGGACGTCCAAGGATATTTTATAGACTTCCAAATCTCTCCCTTGTCTAATTGAAATAGAAGTCTTACTTCCAAAGCAATTAGCAACTTTCTCCTTTCCAAACTCTTATTTCTAGAGTCCAAGTCGAATTAGTGTTTTCCAATATCTTGGGCTAGCGTGGGGACCACTAGGGATTCCTTAGAAAGCTGGCTCCAACTGGAACACCGCGACCCCACATCTCATGTGCAATCCGGGCCCACAGTTAATTGCAAATAACACCACTATATAAATGCAATTGCACTCCAGTCTTAGGAATAAATTACAATGAAGACCCTAAACTTCCCAATTACCACAAGTAGGCCCCTCTATCAATATCCGTGGATCAATTGGAATAAATCCGTCTCTTCCAATCTAAGTTCCACATCTTATTATCCTTGAGCCCCAATTAATCACAGTAATCATCAGTACCATCCAATTAACTCTTAATTGAGATGGGTGCGCACTTACTAATGACAAATCCATTAATTGGCACAAGGGGATAATAGAGATAGATTCCATCTTGATCATTCAACGTTCCCACAGTTCTACTACCATATACCCAAGACACCGAGGTGTTAACCTATAGTCGGCCTCACTCATTGGTGACTCAAAGCAAATGAATAGATAGAAACTTGAGTTCGTCAATGTCTCAGGATTGAGAGCCTATTGCTAGGGAATTATGAGAGCATACCTTATTATTGAGACGGAATACCATAAGGTGCATCTCATGGTCCTTCAATACATCCAATGTACCGGCACTATTGATCCAGAATCTTACATTCTGATGATCGAGACAAATCACACTATCTCATAGTGATCAAAGTGCTGCAACCTTATCAAATGAGATGCCCAGTCTCATTACTGGTTGTGAAGCTATTTAAGTATAAGATTTGTGACATATATCTCCCGCGTGTGGATCTCATCCATGCACATATATCACATCTAATATACTAATGGGACCCGGTTCAACTCATGGACCATTATGTCATACGTATTGGTCATGTGCATGAAGCAATAAAATAACATTCATCTCATGAAAGTAAAGCATGATTTTATTGATAAATAAAGAAATTAATCAATTTATTACATCAACTGATGGATTGAGTCCACAAAAACTAACACCTCTAAGGTCTCATCATTAATCCTATCTTTTCTCTAGTTCTATAAAGAGCAGAGAGACCAAAGGGTAGCATAAAAAGGTCCTATGGGTGGAAAGGAAGCAAAAGAAGAGGAAGGAGTGAGATTAGGATTCAGTTGAACACTGAATCTCCCAGGGCAACAGTGTCTCAGGGCCGACCGGTCAGCTCTGTATCTCGACCGGTCGAATTTCAGTTCTGAGAGTGTTCGATCGGTCGGACTCCAATCCCGATCAGTCGAACAACTGGATTCTGTACCGAACAGGATAACTATATTACATGCTTTTCTTTCATGAAAACAACGTCCATCACGTCTATACAATATGCAAGGGCTATCCAAACACCACATGTTCAAGGGAAGGAGTAAAAGAAACACCACAATCAACATGTACCAACTAGTGTTCATTCCTACTGTGCTTATACTTGCCTTAAACGTGCTCTATCCTTAATTTGGTTGCTCTTAGGCCCAACGATCCCAAAGAGCAATTCCTAACACCATGCACGCCAAGGGTAAGAAAACGAAAATGGATGCATACAGTGCAAGCATACCTAAAACTCTTGCAGAGATTGTGACGCAATTACTCACCGGAGATTAACCGGAAGGAGGTTGCGGAATTCATGTACACGACGAGTAGATAAGGAAGAAGAAAGCAAAAATGAGAGAGAGATATAGGGTAGAGAAGGAAATCAGCGAACCCAATGAGAAGACGAGCAACTGGCACATACGAATTTCCCCTTTTCTCTACGTTACTTGCAAGGAAGAAGAGAAAAAGGAGATAGAGAACAAGGAGAGAAACAGAGAGAAAACGAGAGGGCGAGGGAGCTGGTGTGAGGAAGCTGAGAAGGAGATAAGAGAGAGAGAGATGGTGGTTATCCTTATATAAGATAAGGATTGGGCTGAAATTACATATAAGTCCAACAGTTTGGGCTAATTACAGTTTAAGTCAATTAACAATCCAACGGAAGCAAATGACGTCATTTCCAAACAAGATAGTTATGGACGTTGGACGTTGACAAGCTCGACGAAATACACGTGTTGACACTGAGATGACGCATGAATGATGAACCCATACAAGATCAAAAATTACGAAAAAGGGCTCGAGACGGCTAAAACCAAGTGTAAGTCAACTCAACTCCTTGTCTATGAACCGAGACAAATCTCAAGAGACTATAACCACGAGCTAAACCTAAATTCACTCTAATTAGTACCAAAACTTCATTAATTAATCATTAATTAACCGTTAAACGGGATTAAATTGGGCCGAAGTGTTACACCATGCAACCTAAGAATCTCGTCTGCGAACTTCTTCGCCATCTTCGAAAATGTCATGCCCTTCCTGAAAGGGATAAAATGAACATACTTAGTGAGGCGGTCTACGATCACCCAAATGGTGTTATTCCTCTTACTCGTCAAAGGTAAGCCTAAAACGAAATCCATCGTTATGTGCTCCCATTTTCACTAAGGGATATACAATGGATGCAACGAACCTAGAGGTCGCTGCTGATCTGCTTTCACTCTCTGACATGTCAGACATCTGGCAATGAACCCTGCCATTTCCCTCTTCATGTTATTCCACCAAAATCGGTCCTTTAAGGCTCGGTACATTTTCATACTTCCAAGGTGCATCGTATAGCATGCATAATATGCTTCAATCATCAAGCCTTCCTTCAAGTCACCTATAGCTGGACGCATAATCGGTTCCGAAAGTACAAGACTCCATCCTCCATACGAAAGTCCGGTCACTTTCCGATAGTATCCCAGATTCTCTTCAACGTTGGATCCTCAAATTGCAGGTCCTTTATTTGCTGAATCACCTCAGGCTGGAAAACCATAGTACTTGCAAGCATCATACAATTATCCACTAATCGTACTTCAACCGGCTGATCGTGTAACACAAAATGGAAATTGTCCAACGCATGGAGCATCTCTGACTTTCTACTGAGAGCCTCTGCCATGACATTGCCTTTCCCTGGATGATACTTGATGGGGAAATCATAATCTTTAATGAATTCGAGCCATCCGCGTTGCCTCATACTCAACTCATGCTGCGTGAACAAATATTGTAAACTGTGATGATCTGAGTGTACTTCAAACTTCACACCATATATATAGTGTCTCCACAGTTTCAAAGCAAACACAATGGCTACCAATTCTAAATCATGAGTGGCGTAATTCTTCTCATGCTCTTTGAGTTGCCTCGAACCATAAGCGATTACTTTACCGTGCTGCATTAACACACATCCTAAACCAACTCTAAAAGCATCAGAATATATCACAAACCGTTCGCTTCATCCAGTAAAGTCAGTACCGATGCAGTCGTGAGCTTTTCCTTCAATGTTCGAACGCTAACTTCACACCCATCAGTCCAAAGAAAAGGAACATTTTTTCGAGTTAGCTTGGTCAACAAAGTGGATATCTTGGCAAAGTCCTAAACAAATCGTCCGTAATATCCCGCAAGTCCAAGAAAACTCAGAATCTTTGTCACCGTTTTCGGGCTAGGCCAATTCACCACTGCCTCAACTTTAGCTGGGTCAACTGCCAATCCTTCTCATAAAATGATATGTCCAAGAAATGCCACCTGCTCTAGGCAGAAATCACATTTCGATAACTTGGCATATAATCGATGTTCTCGCAACAGTTGTAAGGCTTTTTTCAAATGACCTGTATGCTCCTCAGCTCTCTTAGAGTACACCAAGATGTCATCAATGAAAAGGACAACGAATTGGTCCATGAAAGGAGCAAAGATCCCATTCATCAAAGCCATAAAAGTAGCAGGTGCATTAGTTAACCTAAAAGGCATCACGAGGATTTCATAATGATCATACCGTGTCCTGAAGGCAGTTTTGAGGATGTCATCTTCCTTTACCCGTAGTTGGTGATACCCAGACCTCAAATCAATCTTGGAGAAATATACTGCACCTTGAAGCTGATCAAACAATTTATTGATACACAACAGGGGATATCTATTCTTTATGGTGACCTTATTCAACTGCCGATAATCTATACACATCTAAAAAGTGTCGTCTTTCTTCTTGACAAACAACACCGAAGCTCCCCACGGTGACATGCTTGGGTATATGAAACCCTTATCCAAGAGATCCTGTAATTGCTCCTTCAGTTCCAATAATTCGGTGGGAGCCATACAATATGGAGCTTTACGAATCGGTGTAGTACCGAGCACAAGATCAATGGAGAATTCCATTGCTCTAACAGGAGGTAACTCGGGCACGTCCTCTGGGAATACATCCGGAAAGTCACACACTATTGGAATCTCTCCCACTGGCTTCGAACTCTTCTTCTCCGAAACAAAGGTGATGACGCATTCACACCCTTGCGTATCATTCGATCCGCCTTGTATGCGGAGATAACACGCCTGGGGGTTCTCGTCTGACGGCCCTCAAAGCGAAATCCATTCCCGAGATCAAAATAAATCGTCATGTTGTAACAATTGACACAGGCACGATATCTCGCCAACCAGTCCATTCCAAAGATAGTGTCGAAGTCTAACATCAACAAAAAATTAGGTCAACTGGGAGTTGACGTTCTTCGATCCACGCATCGCATTGGGGGTAGTATACACTACACTCCACTCTCTTACCAACTGGAGTGGAAATATAGTAGCGGTGTAGGCGGCTATCGTAGCTGCTCAGCAAAATAAGGTGCTACGTATGAGTGCGTAGACCTCGAATCAAACAAGGTGAGGGCTTCTGCCTACGTAATCAAAATCTTACCTTCTACCACATTAGCCTCCTCGGTGCTTTCGTGGGTAGCGGCATAAACCCGTGCGGTCTAGTACTGCGACTTCTAGCCTTGGCGAGGTTGCTGGGGTTTACTTTGGGTTGTGGAAGTAGTAGGCCCAGATTGCTGGGAAAACTTAGACTTCGAGCATTGAGCCACTTTATGTTCCATCGAACCACAGCCTAGACAGGCTCCCGTTTTCCTCCAACACTGCTCTGTTGGGTGCCCTCGTCCACAATGTTCACATTTGACTCCAGCGGAATTGGGATGTCCTTGCCTTCCTTTTAGCTTTTTCTATGCTTGCCCCTTTGAACCAAACGATGAGTGTCTTTTTGAATCTGCAGTTCTTTCCTCCTGGATGTTAGCCTCAGTAGAATAGGCTCTGTCCATGCATCGTCGAATGTCGCCGACCGTTGAAACACTGTCACATGGTTCTTATATTTACGATTAAAGCCATTGATGAATCGATTGACCTTTTTTTCCTCTATATTCACCAGATTTTCTGCAAAATGTGACAGCTGTGTAAACTTGTGCACGTACTCAGCTACCATCATCGCTGCTGCTGTAGGGATAAGAACTCAACCTCTTTTACTCTCTGCACATGAATTGGAATGAACTTCCTTCTAAACTATTTATGGAATGTCTCCCACACTGTCGCATTAGGCATCTCCTTATAGGAGTCACTCACGCTCTTCCACCAGGTGTTGGCCACATCCCAGAACATCAAAGCCGTGAGCACCACCTTCTGTCTATTAGTACAGACAACTGTGTCGAATAGATCCTTGGTATGTTCTAACCACCGTTCGGCTTTCAATGCATCTTCGTTCCCATAAAATTCGATGGCACCACGTTTCCGGAATTTGTCATAAAGAGCATTAGGGTCACTCTCTTTCGGCTAAAAGACCACCTGTTGTTCTACATAAGGTGGACCTAATGCTTGACTTTACCAGTCTACAAGGGAGACTACTTGGGCTTGTAGAGAATGGATTGCCTGTAACATTGCAAAGAAACGATCTTCCTGGTTAGAAGGCTATTGTGGAGCTGCTGAACCACTCTCGTTGTCTCCATGATTTTTATTGTTGGTACCGGAACCAGATGCCATAACTTGCAAAACTCAAAAGTCAATATGCAATCACAAAACGTTCCCCGATATAAAATCCAAACAAAACAAATATCAAACTAGAAGGTCACATATTTGACCGCGTACCTCACCACGTCCTATATGCCTATATGCTTAAGAACTAGAACAAGCAATGCTCTGATACCATACAATACGTATGTCACAACCCAAGCCCAGAAATTGGGGGTTAGTAAAAACCTAACCAGTGACACACGTACTCCCGTGCACGTACACTTAAACCTGGGCCTAAGTGTACACACACAAGGGATATTCACATGTGTAAATAAGGTGTACGCGGAACCTGTAAGTATCATTGCACAACCGAAGAATATACAAAAAGAAATAATAACTGCAAAAGATTATATTAATTATAGAATGTACAATAAAATGGGGGAAACCGTCACATGAAATCCAAATCAAGGTTTAACCCAAAACCCTGGTACAGAAGTTAATGCAGGCCCCAATGCATAAAATGAGAACTAACGCCATGCAAGATTGCTCTCCAAGGGAAGGATCAAATCCACTCTTCTAACCATAACGGGGTCTCCAGGACCTCTTCTGGAGTCTGGCCGACCGACGAGGGGTCGGTAGCGGGATCTGAGCCTGCAACACCAAGAACAACCAATGAGTACAATGACTCAGCAAAGCATAAACAGCAATAAGTTAACACGAGTTGTGTCTAGCATATTAGTTAACAGTTAACAATTAATTATGCATCGAGATCATGTTCGTCTATTAGGCAGGTCGTGCATAACAATAAGCATGCTTTCAAAATCACAAATAGATAAACTAGCTAGGTGGCTACTACATTGGCCATATTCTCCCTATCGAGAGCAGTTAGGATGAGAACACCATCGACCGGGCCAGGGTACAAATGGGTCTCTGGTTCCCGGGGTCCGGAATCCCAGGATAGGAGCACTCTGCAAAGGCAATAAATAGTCTACGCCAAAGTCAACCCCATTGGGTATACTAAGGCTGAGGCTAAGTAGTGCCAGACAAATAGGATCGGTCATAGCGTATGATGCATGTCAATCAATATCAATCAATCGGTCAGGCAGTGCAGTACATTTCAGTAAGCAATACAGTGTGTGCATCACACGAAAAGAAATCACTAAGCTCAAGTCTTACCATATCATTACAAGCGAACCATTAAAACTCAAACACGAATAAGAGCATAGAAGGCAATAACTGAAAGTAATATGTAATGCGAGTCGAGTTATTACTCTGAATCAAGGTTGTTTACTACCCAATCCTAAGCTAGTTGTCCACTGTTTCTAACCATGCATGATGATGTAGTTTTAAGTTATTCGATATACAGTTGCTTATTTCGTTAGTGTTGCAATGTATCAATAAACGTGTATCGAAGTCCCTTAAACCAACACCCATGGGAAGGTGCATAACAAATGGACAACACACATGAATGAGTCACAGCCCGAGAGACCATTCATGTGCTTCTTACACTCCATTGGGCAAGTTCAAGTTACTTACATTCTAGAGCGAAGGCCCTACTAGGTCTTTTATCAACCCTATCCTTTTTATTCATTTCTCTTAGGGTTTGTACGGCTTAGCCATAGGTGAACGTACGACTTAGCCATAGGCATCTTACGGCTTAGCCGTAACGTGCACTGCGGCTCAGCCGGTTCCCCTTACTATTCATCCGCATTTACGGTTTAACCGTATTTTGTCCTACTATTCAGCCCTGTTTTGTTCTACAGCTAGGGTACGGCTTAGTCGTAGCACATATCACGGTTTGGACAAGGCTAGATCGTAGAAGGTCTTCTGCATTTCAGCTCTCTAGAAATTCAACCATAAACTGACCTACGGCTGGGTCATAACTAGCCTACGGCTTAGCTGTAATGCAATATATGGCTTAGCCGTAACCTTACCATAGTGTAAAAGCTAATTTTTCAGCTCTCGAGACATTGAGCTGTAAAACCTTACGGCTCAACTATAAGTTTCAGAAGCTGAACTTCTGGAACCTGTTTCAAAAAAATAGAATTTGCATCCAAAATGGAGATACTATAACAACAACTATAAGTGACCATACCAGGGCTACAAAATCAACAAATCTTGCAAGAGTAATAAGAATAAAACCAATCAAATCATTATCAACCAATGTTCATCCAAATTGCACTTATACTTGCCTCAACTGGGTTCAAACACGTGAGTAGTTGTCCTTACGCTCAAATCCATTGTCAAAATATGAATCTACTCATCATGCATGCAAGGAAAAAAAAGAAAGAAAGAGACGTTGAGTGCATGCCATGCAAGAGGAGAAAACTGCAAGAGACATAGAAAGAGAGAGTGTGTGTGATAACTCAATCTCTTACCTTCAACTCACTCACAAACGATGAATTCCCTTCTTGACTTAACTTGTTGAAGAAGAAAGAAGGAGGGGAGAAACAATGAATAGAAAAGAAGAAAGCATTGAGGAAAGAGGCGATGCAGTGCATGCATCGGATATATATAAGGAAGATAAGGATTAAACCAATTTGAAGAAAGTCCACAAGTTTTAAGATATTAACAATTCAAGTCGAATAACTGTCCAACGGAGGCAAACAAAGTCATTTGCATGCGAGTCAGTTATGGAAATTAACAAACTTAACGAAAGACACGTGTTGACGTCAAGATGATGCATGACTGACAACATCTGATAAAATCGAAAATTATGAAAAATGGCTCAAGTCTACCTAATCCGGGTCAAACTCAACCCAACTACCTATCCATGACTCGAAGCAAAATTCAAAACAATAAATTAAACATCCATGAAACTAATCCACTAAAAACTAACCACAAAGAGGGTTAATTAAACGTTAAACCAGGTTAAGCTGGGCCGGAGTGTTACAAAGACAGCTCAATAAACAATGCTGCCATCTCAACCATCGACTTCCTGCTCAAAGCATCAGCCACCACGATGCCCTTCCGCGGAAGGTACTTGATCGGAAAGTCATAGCCCTTTATAAACTCTAGCCACCGGCGCTGTCTCATATTAAGATCATGTTGAGTATTGAAAACTACAATGGTCACTATGAACCTCAAATCTCTCTCCATACAAGTAATGTCTCCATAATTTCAAAGCAAAGACGACAGCAGCTAACTCCAGATCATGGGTGGTATAGTTCTTTTCATGCTCCCTTAGTTGCCGAGAACCATATACTATAACCTTCGCATTCTGCATCAACACACATCCCAATCCAATCCTAGAAGCATCTGTATATTTAATGAATCCACCACTGCCTTCTATTAAAGACAGGATTGGGGCTGAGATCAACTTCTCCTTAAGCAATTGGGAACTCGACTCGCATTCATCCAACCAAACAAATAGTTCATTCTTTTGAGTCAATTTAGTCAATGGAGCTACAATCTTAGAGAAGTCTTTAACAAATCTCTAGTAATAACCAGCAAGACCGAAAAAACTTCTAACTTTAGCAACTGTCTTTGGGCTTTGCCAACTGGTTATCGCCTCAGTCTTGGTTGGGTCTACTGCAAGTCCATCCTTTGAAATAATATGTCCTAAGAAAATAACTTGTCTAAGCCAGAAATCGCACTTGTCCAGTTTGGCATACAGTCGATGGTCTCTCAATAACTGAAGTGTAGTCCTCAAATGCCCACCATGTTCATCTTTGGTCTTGGAATATACCAATACATCATCAATGAAAATCACCACAAATCGGACAAGATATAGAGAAAAGATTCTATTCATCAAAGCCATGAATGCAACAGGGGCATTGGTTAACCCAAATGGCGTAACTAAGAACTCATAATGCCCATATCTAGTTCTGAAACCTGTCTTAGGTATATCTTGATCTCTAACTTGCAGCTGGTGATACCCAGACCTCAAGTCAACCTTAGAGAAATATGTTGCACCCTGCAATTAGTTAAACAACTCATCAATTCTAGGCAGTGGATATTTGTTCTTGATTGTCACCTGGTTCAACTGCCTGTAATCAATACACATCCTAAAGGTGCCATCTTTATTCTTCACAAATAAAACTAGAGCTCCCCATGGCGATGTACTAGGATGAATAAATCCATTGTCCAATAAATCTTGCAACTGTACCTTAAACTCACGTAGTTCTGCCGGTGCCATTCTATACAGGGCTCTAGAAATCAGGGCTGTACCAAGCACAAGCTTTATAGAGAAATCCACTTCCCCAACGGAGGAAGACCGGGAAATTCGTCTGGAAACACATATGGAAACTCATAGACTACCGAAATCTCCTCTAACTTCTTAGGTAGCCTTTTTTCAACAATAAAAACAATGTATCCCTCATAGCCATTCTGAATTCACCTTTCTGCTCAAAGTGTGGAAATTATCCTGGTGTTTGAACTCTTCTTCTCACCTTGAAAAACAACACTTGGACCGGCTTCATCAACCCTCACGGCGACGGCCTTACGGAAATAATCCAAACAGGCCATATACTTATTCAACCAGTCCATGCCTAAGATCATATTGAAATCATGCATAGGTAACACAATGAGTTCTGCTGGAAATGACATCTCACCAATCAGGACCTTACAACTAGGGTAGTACACCTTACAAATCACCTTCTTGTCTACAAGGGTGAAAACATGCAACTCATATGGTAGTTATGCCAGTGGCTCCCGTATTCTAACAGAAAACTAAGGTGAAATAAATGAATGCGATGATCCTGAATCAAACAGCACCTTAGCCTCTATGCCACAAATAGAGACATTACCTACAACCGTGTGATTTGCTGCTTCTGCTTCCTCTGAAGTTACTGCATTCCCGTGGCCCTGTCGTTGAGGTCGGTTAGGTTGTCCTTGCTTCGATTGACCTTGTCTCGGCTGGCTCGGTCCTGATCGCAATGGCCCTTGACTCTGCTATGCGGGTGCTTGCTGGAGTGAAGGAGCAGGTGATGCAGTCCTAGAAGATTGCGAAGACTGCTGCTGTTGTGAAACTTATCATGCACTCCTCTTCTTTGGGCATTCGGATTTTTGATAATCCATAGAGCCACAAATGAAGCATGCTGCTGTCACTCTCCACCACTTGTTGGTTTCATGGTTCTTCCCACACACATTACAAACTGGCCTTGAAGAACCACTGATAACTCCCTTCTACTTCTTGGAGTATTGATGGCTCCTTCCAAAAGACGGGTCACTCTTCCTTGGTTCACTCAAGAACAAGCTCCTTTCAATCTCTTCCACTGCATAGGCCCTCTCCACAGCATCATCATACTCTACCGGACGCCGAAAGGCCATAGTGTGTCCCCTAATAGTTAGCCTCAATCCCTCGAGAAACCTTTTCAACTCTCTATTCTTCGGTATCAACCAAATCCACAGCAAACGGAGAGAGCTGACTAAAGATATGCACATACTCCGCTATTGTCATGGTGCCTTGTTGGAAATAGAGGAGTTCTGCCTTCTTCTTGCAGGTGACATGCTCAGGGATGAACTTCTTCTTGAATTACTTCTTGAATGCGTCACAAATTGTCGCTTCTGGGATAGCCTTGATGTGATCACAGACAGTCTTCCACCAAACATCCGCCACATCCCTAAACATAGAGGCTGTCAATATTACTTGCTGTACTCTTGTACAAGTCAAAGATTCAAAGATATTTTCTGTGTGCTCAAGCCATTCATCCACTTGCAATAGGTCTTCTCTTCTCGTGAATACAGTGGCTCCTCTCTTTCTGAACTTCTAGTATAGGGAGTTTGGGTCTCTCACTTGATTCTGTCTTTCTAATAAGGCTACTAGCTGCATTTGCATCGCTGCTTGGTTGGCATTGCTCGCCGCCAATTGATGCATCAACATCATGAAGCGTTCCTCGGTTTATAGGTAGGACGAGGAGGTGGAGGTGGTGGAGGTTCAACACCCTCTATCTCTACATTATCACGATCATCATCCCCCATGTTGTTACCTGTTCCTGATCCAAAACCCATTATCTGTAATTATAATAGTAATTAGTCTCAATCAACACTAACACAGAAAGTAAACTATAAATCCTTATGCAAAATCTATTCCCCTAACTAGATCTATCATATCCTCACCACGTTTCCTAGGGTTCTAAGTCTTAATTGACTTATCAATGCTCTGATACCATACTTACGTATGTCACGCCCCTCACCCAAGAATTGGGGATTTATTGTGGATTCCGAGGTGTAACATACATACCCATAACAATTCGTGCCATGACTAGACATGTATGAACTATCATAAGAGTGATCCCACAGGTACATGTGAGGAAGATCCGTAAACCACGTATTATCCAATGTGATGTAACTAAGCAGAAACTTGGAGAATTCACCTGTACATATCATAAGCATCAAGAAAAGCATTCACTTCAATTCATTAATAAAACAAAGTCTGTTAATTATCCCGACGACATGTATAGGTATGAAAATCCATAAATGACACAAAATGTATTAAGTGCCAAGATGAACCCTAAGTCAATCCATGGCTAAGCTAAGTTAACCCAAAATAACCCTGTTTTGCGCTATTGAGGAGGATCAAGAAAAGACGTCTTTCTCGTTCCACTCGTTTACATCCCAAGGTAACGCTGGGGTTCCCTCCGAGAGCACGCTGAGTGCCGGACTGGCAACGGGTTCCATACTTATAACACCATGGTAACTTTGTTAACACGACGGTTAAGCAAAGATAAGGATACATGAGCTTAACATGATAGAACAATTGAATTAAAATGACGTAATAGTTAAAAGAGAGCAATATCAAAATATAGGCACTTATGCATATGAGCAAGCATGAATAAGGAATTATGAATAAAGGATACATCATACCAACTGGCAACCACATTGCTATCTCCTCTCTAATAAGAGAGTAAATTGATCCGTGGGAAATCACTAGCGATCGAGTCAGGACCAACTAGCTACCCTAAGAGCGTCGACTCACTCTTCTGATAACTACTATAGTAGACAACTGATAAAATATTCCCATTTGGTCCCGTCAAACCTCCTATGGGGTATAAGCTAAGTGGCGCCGATTCTAAGCATGTCGGAATTAATCTGACACCCATATTCATCGTACACTAATCTATTTATACTGATATGGAAATGTATTTCAATCTTGATGGAATTACCAATCATAGAATTACCACTAAGTAGGATATTGTTCATCATTAATGCATATTGATATGAACTATCATGTAGAGGTTAAGGTTACTATCAATATGAATGCAATTAGATTGAGAAGTTATCAAGGATAGTTACTAGCCAACCCTATGCTAGATAATCCGGGTTTCCAAGGTTATTCAATACGGTGTATTCATAAGATGTTCGGTGTCATTGTGTTATCATTCTCGGTGTTACATTATATATGCAAAGGACACTTCATCTTATGCCAACACCCATGACGTGACATTGAGAATTGACCGGAGAATCGAGAAGGGAGGAGTGACAACTCAACATTCTTCTTTCCTCGTGTTTTAATTACCGTCGGGCTAGTTTGGCATAGCAAAGGATCCACTTCTATGGTCATAAATCGTCTTGGGTTAAACCTACAACCTATAGTAAGGGTAGATGGATACCCCGGTTTCTTTCAAGCCTAAAGGGTGTAACCCATCATTAGACTATTCTGTAGACTATAGAAAGTCCATAGTTAAGCATGAAATTGATTTTTGGAACACATTCCTATAATCTAAAGGTTAAGCTTACCCGACCGATTGGGTATTTGTCCGACCGATCGGACCGCGTCCAGAAATGAAATTCAACCGGTCGAGTAGATTGGTCGACCGGTCGAACTACGTTGAGAGGCAATTCGACCGATCTGGCTTCAGGACCGACCGGTCGGCCCTGAAGCACTCTACTACTGGCGTGTTCAGTTTCCAACTGGTTTCCTCTTCCAATCTACTATTCCACCTGCAATCAAACCAACATAAAGGCTTCCATTTCACATTCTTAGGTTCCCTAAATGACCACTATCATTTATTCATCCCAAAATCATTAAAAATCATGAATCAATTCCATGATTATCCATTGAGCTGTAAAAAGGGTAATTTACAAGAATACATCAAGAATCAAGAAATAAGCCATGCATATAAAGATAATGTACCCTTATACTTGCCTCACGTGTGGTGCTTCACTCAAATCAATTTGCCCCTTGTTAGAAGATGGAAAAGGCTTCATTAATGAAGAATCTACCACATGCAACCTGGAGAATGAGAATGAGATGCATGCATGCTAATAGATTGGATCTCTTGACCCTTATTGAACTCAATGACTTAAATGGAAATGGGGTTTCCTTACCTCAAGTCTTCTATAAGCAAAAAGGAAGAAGATGATGCCTTGATTCCGAGGAGCAGAGCAAGAAGACCAAAGAGGAAGAAGAAATAACCCAAACTCATTGCATGCAAACCCTTTACTACCCAAGAATGGAGACAAGATGAGGAAGAAAAAGGTGGAAGAAGGGAGGAATCGTTGCTGTAAAAAGATGAAAGAAGGAGAGGAAAAAGGGTTGATGGTGGGTTTGAGGTTTTAAATGGGTGGAGTTTCTGGAAATTACAAGCAAGCCCCAATAGTTTCTTGGATCTTTAAGTTGAGTCAATTGGGCTTAAATGAGCTTAAATGAGTCCAAATGAAATTGGGCTAAACATGAAAGATGTCCAACAAGATGAAACTCACCCAATGCAACTAATATGATGCATTAATGATGCCAAACCATGGAAATGCTAAAATACAAAAGGTCCTGGACTACCTAGTAAGGTTCGAACCCGACCCAACTACTTATCCATAACTCGAACCTCTGGAAATTTGGGCTCAATTAGCCAATAACATATTAATTAAGGTAAAACCAACTTAATTACTATAAATCATAATTATCTAGGATTTGGACCTTACAGCAGCTCGTTCTTCTTGAAGATTGGCCTCTGCAAAATAAGCCCTGTCCACGGCATCATCGAATGTCGTTGGCCGTTAGAATGCTGTCACATGGTCTTGTATTTAGGATTCAGGCCATTGATGAATCGATTGACTTTCTTCTGCTCTTTATTCACCAGATCTTTTGCAAAATGAGACAACTACATACACTTATGCACATATTCTGCGACGGTCATCTGCTGCTGCAATAGGGACAAGAACTCAACCTCCTTTGCTCTTTGCACATGAGCTGGAATAAACTTTCTTTTAAATTGCTTCTTGAATATCTCCCACACTATTGTATTGGGTATCTCCTCATAAGAGTCGCTCACGCTCTTCCACCAGGTCTTAGCCACATCTCGGAACATCGAAGCCATAAGCACGACCTTTTGTCTATTGGTGCAGACAACTGTGTCAAAGAGATCCCCTGTATGTTCCAACCATTGCTCCGCCTTCAACGTATCTTCGTTTCCATAAAACTCAATAGCACTACGCTTCCGGAATTTGTCATAAAGGGTGTTAGGGTCACTCTCTTTAGGTTATAAGACCACCTGTTGTTCTACATGCGGTGGACCAAATGCTTGACTTTGCTTGTCTACAAGGAAGACTACTTGTGCCTGCAGAGAATGAATCGCCTGCAGCATTGCGAGGAAACGATCATCCTAATTAGGAGGCTGTGGTGGAGCGGCTGAACCACTCTCGTTATCTCCATGATTGTTGTTGTTGGTACCAAAACCGGATACCATAGCCTGCAAAACTCAAGAGTTAATCTGCAACACAAACGTACCCCACTACATAACCCATACAAAGCAAATATCAGACTAGAAATTCAAATATTTGAACGTGTAACCTCACTACGTCCTATATGCCTACATGCTTAGGAACTAGAAGAAGCAATGCTCTAATACCATACAATACGTATGTCATAACCCGAGCCCAGAAATAGGGAGTTAGTTAAAACTTAACCAGTGACACACGTACTCCCATGCACACACACCTAGACCTGGTCTAAGTGCACACACACAAGGGATATTCACACGTGCAAACAAGGTGTACACGGAATCTGTAAGTATCATTACATAACCAAAGGATATACAAAAAGGAATAATAACTGCAAAAGATTATAATAATTACAGAATGTACAAACAAAATGGGAAACAGTTCCTTAGGGCAAAATACAAGGTATAACCCAAAACCCTGGTACAGAAGTTAATGTAGACCCCATGTGCACAAAATGAGAAAACTGATGCCATGCAAGACTGCTCTCTAAGGAAAGGATCAAATCCACTCCTCTAACCCTGACTAAGCCTGCCGGATCTCTCCTAGAGCCTGGCCGACCGACGAAGGATCGGTAAAGGGATCTAAGCCTGTAACACCAAGAACAACTAATGAGTACGGTGACTCAGTAAAGCATAAGCATCAATAAGTTAACAAGTGTTGTGTCTAGCAGAGTGTTTAATAGTTAACAATTAACTATGCATAGAGGTCATGTTCATATACTAGGCAGGTCGTACATATCAATAAGCATGCTTTCAGAATCATGAAACAAATAAATTAGCTAGATGGCTACTGCATTTGTCATATTCTCCCTATCGAGAGCAGTCAGGACAAGAACACCATTGACTAGGCTAGGTTACGAATGGGTCTCTGGTTCCCGGGGTTCGGAATCCCAGGACAGAAACACTTTGCAGAGGCAACAAATAGTCTACGCCAAAGTCAACCCCATCGGGTATCCTGAGGCTGAGACTGAGTAGAGCCAGATAGATAAGATCAGTCATGTCATATGATGCACGTCAATCAATATCAGTCGGTCGATCAGGCAGTGCAGTACAGTACATGTCGTATCACAAGCAAGCAAATACAGTGCGTTCATCACACGAGAAGCAATCACTAAACTCAAATCTTGCAATATTATTACAAGTAAACAATTACAAATCAAAACAAGAACAAGAGCATAGAAGGCAGTAATCGAAAGCAATATGCAATGCAAGTCAAGTTATTACTGTGAATCAAGATTGTTTACTAGCCAACCCTAAGTTAGTTGTCCAATGTTTCTAACCGTGCATGATAATATAGTTTTAAGTCATTTGATACACAGTTGTTCATTTCATGAGTGTTGCAATGTATCAATAAACGTGTATCGAAGTCCCTTAAACCAACACCTATGGGAAGGTTCTTAACAAATGGACAACACACATGAATGAGTCACAGCCCTAGAGACCATTCGTGCAATTCTTACATTCCATTGGGTAAGTTCAGGTTACCTACATTCTAGATCGAATGCCCTACCAGGTCTCTTTATTGAACATATCTTTTTTATTCATTTCTCAGTGGTGTACGGCTCGGTCATAGGTGAACTTACAGTTTAGCCATAGACATCTTCCGGCTTAACTTCATTTTATTCTACGGCTCAACCCCATTTTGTTCTACGGCTAGGGTACGGCTTAGCCGTAACACATTTCACTGTTTGGACAGGGTTGGACCGTAGAAGGTCTTCTGAAATTTCAACTCTCTAGAAATCCAGCCGTAAACAGAACTATGGCTGGGTCACGCTAGCCTACGGCTTAGCCGTAATGCCGTAGCCTCACCATAGAGAAAAACCCAGTTTTGCAGCTCTCTGGAATCTGAGCCGTAAAACCTTACGACTTAGCCATAAGTTTCAGAAACTGAACGTATGAATCTATTACAGAAAACTGGAAATTTGGACACAAATAAAAGCAGGGATAAATCAAACCATACAAGAGTAACGAGAATAAAAGCAATCAAGTCATTACCAAGAAGTGTTCATCCATATTGTACTTATACTTGCCTCAAATGAGCTTTTACACGTAAATAGTTGTCCTTAGGCTCAAATTCGATGTCTAAAGGCGATTCTAATCACCATGTATGAGAGAGAGAGAGAGAGGTAAGTGCATGCAATAAGGGAGAAGACTCAAACGGATAGACATGAAACAATTCTTACCTAAACCCACATGAGGAGATGACGAAGACCTTGGGTGCACAAAATTTCCCTTTTTCTTTGCTTGATCAGGAAGGAGAAGAAATAAAAGAAGAAACGAAGAATAGAGAGGGAGAGAAGGAACGTTGAAATGGAGAAGTCAAGTGGGGTGAAGGTCGGTGCATGAATCCATTTATAAGATAAGTATTAAACCATTTTATAACAAAGTCCACAAGTTCAAGATATTAACAATTCAAGTCAAATAACTATCCAACAAAAGCAAACGAAGTCATTTGCATACGAGTCAGTTACAGAAGTTAATAAGCTCGACGAGATACACGTGTTGATACCAAGATGATGCATGACTGATATCATTTGACAAAATCTAAAATTACGAAAAAAGGCCCATGTCTACCTAAATCAGGTCAAACTCAACCCAACTGCCTATCCGTGACCCGAAACAGAATTCAAAACAATAAAACAACATTTACAAAACTAATCCACTAAACAATAACCGCAAATAGGGTTAATTAGACGTTAAACCTGTAGGAAGTAGTTGGGTCTCGTGAATAGATTTTTAAAACTTTTGATCCACTTGACACAGGGATCAACTATACATAAGACCAAAACCCAATCCAGGATGCGTTACCCTCAATCTCGTGACCATGTACAGTAAAAATTCTACCAGCACCAAGCATCCAAAATAATCTACGACATGCAAGAAGTAGATCATACCTTTGGAGATCCGCAGTGCTCTAATGGATTTCTTCAACACCTCTTAGCCTTCCACGCTATGACCCGAATTGGATTTCTTTTCGCAAGAAGAATGGTGGAATCTTCAGGAGAAAATCCTAACTCGAGACTCCAAGGAACTAGAAGAAAGGAGAGGAGAGTAACTCGCGCAACTCTTGCACGAAAGGGTTTTGGGCGTGAGAGAGAGTCTTATTGGGCGTCCAAGAGATTTTATAGACTTCCAAATTTCTCCCTTGTCTAATTAAAATAGAAGTCTTACTTCCAAAGCAATTAGCGGCTTTCTCCTTTCCAAACTCTTATTTCTAGAGTCCAAGTCGGATTAGTGTTTTCCAATATCTTGGGCTAGCGTGGGGACCACTAGGGATTCCTTAGAAAGCTGGCTCCAACTGGAACACCGCGACCCCACATCTCATGTGCAATCCGGGCCCATAGTTAATTGCAAATAACACCACTATATAAATGCAATTGCACTCCAGTCTTAGGAATAAATTACAATGAAGACCCTAAACTTCCCAATTACCACAAGTAGGCCCCTATATCAATATCCGTGGATCAATTGGAATAAATCCGTCTCTTCCAATCTAAGTTCCACATCTTATTATCCTTGAGCCCCAATTAATCACAGTAATCATCAGTACCATCCAATTAACTCTTAATTGAGATGGGTGTGTACGTACTAATGACAAATCCATTAATTGGCACAAGGGGATAATAGAGATAGATTCCATCTTGATCATTCAACGTTCCCACAGTTCTACTACCACATACCCAAGACACCGAGGTGTTAACCTATAGTCGGCCTCACTCATTGGTGACTCAAAGCAAATGAATAGATAGAAACTTGAGTTCGTCAATGTCTCAGGATTGAGAGCCTATTGCAAGGGAATTATGAGAGCATACCTTATTATTGAGACGGAATACCATAAGGTGCATCTCATGGTCCTTCAATACATCCAATGTACCAGCACCATTGATCCAGAATCTTACATTCTGATGATTGAGACAAATCACACTATCTCATAGTGATCAAAGTGCTGCAACCTTATCAAATGAGATGCCCAGTCTCATTACTGGTTGTGAAGCTATTTAAGTATAAGATTTGTGACATATATCTCCCGCGTGTGGATCTCATCCATGCACATATATCACATCTAATATACTAATGGGACCCGGTTCAACTCATGAACCATTATGTCATACGTATTGGTCATGTGCATGAAGTACTAAAATAACATTCATCTCATGAAAGTAAAGCATGATTTTATTGATAAATAATAAAATTAATCAATTTATTACATCAACTGATGGATTGAGTCCACAAAAACTAACAAAACCTGGTTAAGCTGGGTTAGAGTGTTACAAAGTCGTAACCACCCAGGGACCTAGCTGTAGACCATTTTACGGCGAACCTTCTAGAAAGCTCCAAAACCCGGAATTTCTTTACGGCTCACGCACGGCTACGCCGTGAACTCTACTACGGCTACACCGTACCCTAGCCATAACCTAGTCGTAGGTCAACATACGGTTGAACCGTAACTGCGTATAAACTTAAGGAGGAAACCTGAGCCACTCGACTAAACCGTAACATGTATACGGCTAAGCCATATGAACACTGTGAATTTAGGATATTAGGGATTTCCATTGACCTGGTAGGGCCTTAGTGATGGCACATTCTCTTTAACTAAATGAGCCCAATAGTGATCAAATGATAAGGAGACAAGTATAGAGCTGTCACTTATCCCTTTCGATTTTCTAGATGAATTCTTGATGTCACGTCATGGGTGTTGGCATAAGATGAGGTGTCTTTTATGTAACAATGTGATACCAAAATATGGTAACACAATGACACCAGATGTTTTATGAATACTTTATGTTAAATGACCTTGGGAGCATGGATTATCTAGCTTAGGGTTGGCTAATAAACATCCTTAACCCTTATTTAAATTTGAATGCATTCATATTGTTAAGATACCTTGCCTTTAACATGATTTAGTCATGTGCCCACTCTTCTTGGCAACCCTTGAGACTAATCAGACTTGAGCTTCTACTGAGTGTGTCTCTATCAGGCCTGAGCTTCTACTGAGTGCGTGCCTATTGGTCTGAGCTTCTACTGAGTGCATGCCAATTAGTCAAAATAGGTGTAACCAAGGTTAAGAGTAGAGAGCTCATATAATTATGCATTGTTTAATTATTACTTACCTTGTTAATTCTGATTTTCATGATTGAATATGGTTTCAAAACCGATATTTCCTTATGTATGATATGATAAGTATGACTGAAATACATGAAAGATATAAATTCGAGTCAGTCTTAATACATTGAGTCGGCACCACTTAGCTTGCATCCTTATTAAGTTCAACGGGACCAGTTTGGTTATTAATATGTCACTACTGCAGTAGTCCATGGAAGAGTTGTCGGCGCTCCTCAGGAAGCTAGCCTGATCCCCTAGTAACCCATATGTATGTATGCTTTCTCTAGATGATATGCTTTCTCTTAGGAGAATATAGCCTCGTGGATGCTACCTGGTATGTTTCGGTTTACTGTTTATAATTCGCTACTCATGCTCAGTTCATGCACATTCTGCCTAATTTTCCACAATTGCTTTTTTTTAATTAATATATATTTTAATTCATTTGATACATCGTGATGGTCTTATATATCTCTATATTTGCTTAACCATCATGTTAACAGTGCTACCCTTGGTGTTATAGGTACTGAACCCAACCCAGAAAGGTAATGATGCACCCCGGCAGGAACCTCAATGGAACCTCGAGGACTAGATGTGTGTAATGCTGACGTCTTATGTTAGTCATCCTACAAAGAGCGACCATGGGTTATTGTTGAGTGTTTATGATTTGATAGAAACATATATATACTTTTGGCTCTTAATTATGTTTAAATAAGTGTTGTTATATAAATGGAATGGTGAAGTACAGACTTATATATGAAATGAATGATGTTTCTATTTTTATTGCTTATGATCATTATAAAGGTATTACACATGCTTCCGCTTATTGTTGAATGTAATTTACACATTGGAGAAACTTCTCTACATGTTCCTATGGAATCTCCCTTGTAGTGATTTCTGTGTGTGCTTCCATATGCACAGATTACTATGGGATTACGTATACACAGCCCATGGGGCTCATTCCAACCCAAATTCCCAGGATCGGGGCGTAACATACGTAAGTAATGGTATCAAAGCATGGATCTTGGAAAATATGCAATTAAGGAATGGTGTTGTGATAAATAAGTCTGGAATAAAATATTTAGAAACTTAGGAAACGTGGCGAGGATACGATAGGTGCGTTGGGGTATGGGTTGTATAGGATGCGTAGGATGTTTTGAATCTTCTAACACCTTGCTTTGAAATAATGATGGTTTTCTTACAAATAATGGCCCCAACTCCAAAAGTTAAAAATACTCATTACGGTTCCTCGAGCAATACCCAAAATAATGACTTAGAGGACGTTCCTGTTGAAAACTTGGATCACGTGCCTCCGCATTCTCCATCTACAGATAATTGGTCCCTTTTGATGATGCAAAGCATGATAACAATGATAATGGAGCAAGAATAAGGATTAGTGAAAATCAAGCTGCAATGCAAGTGCATATAACAACGATAACGGAAAGACAAACTCAACTTTAATAGAATTTGTCAATAGTAGAAAAGAGTTTGTAGAATGTTCTAAGGAAGAGATCCATGAGGGACGCATCTTCCTTTTAGAAACACCTTGGGCAGTGGAAGAAATAGAAGACCAAAGCTCATAATTCTGGAAAACCAGTGTGCGATCTCGGTGGCAGAGGCCATGAGATGAATAAATGCTGGAGAAAGACTAGAGCATGCTTTGGTTGTGGTTCGATATAACATCGTCTGGCAAAGTGTCCAAGTAAGAAAATGCCAACAAAGCCCCATTGTGCAAGCAGCAGCAATCAGTTAAGCAGCCTTGTTAGAATCAAGTGACAAGTATCGTCAGCAAAGGTGATATTCTTACTTACTACCCTAATTCTCTGTTGATCTTTTACTTGTAGATGGTATAAGTGGTTTAAGTGATTTGCTATTTAGGATAGTTTCCGAGATACCTATTGTATATGAGTTTTAAGTGAGATTCCAAATTATTCTTCTTAGTGATCCTGTGAGGATGTTGGTGTTATTTGTTGAGATACAGTTGGCGCCTTTCAGAGGTATGATATCAAGACAATTAAATCGGTGGCTATTGAGTATAAATTATTATTGCCCTATATTGATGAGCTGTCCCATTAATTACAGGGTGCAGGATAATTCCCCAAACAAATTGATTGGAGGATAAATTATTTCAACTTTAAGCTCGAGCATAAAATGTTCGAAGATCAACTCTTAAGATCAAATTTGGACATTAGGAGTTCTTGATGGATTATTGGATTAATCAATATTTCGAATATATTTGTGAGTTAAGAAATAGAATTCTTATTGTACATAGACCAGTTTGTGGATTACAGATATATCCCCAACTTGTTAATGTTCGTGATAATCTTTTAAGGACTTTTCTTCATCTTTTGAGGATTAACTGATTTTGCTAATGTAGAGATGTAATTCCTAGTTGACTAAGTTATGATCTCAAGTCATATCATATCTTGAGTCAAACGTTTGGTGATCTAGTAAATTTGACATCATTAGTCGACAAGGTTCGAGGTCAGTTACCTAGATTCAGTACTCCTAGTAATTTTACAAGATGTTATCATAGGATTGTAAGATAATTCCAGAATCATAGATTCGTTTGTTAAATGAGAGAAATAATTCTCTTGTGCGGATAGACCGATAGTAGCACAACTTCTAAGTCTTGTGAGATTCTTTGATTCTTGAGAATCAGTAAATCTATGTGACGGTGCAAATATTAGAATTGATCTAACAAATATAATTAGGTAGTTGAGGATTCAAATTTGATTAAAAACCTTGATCGCCTAATTAATAAGACTGTTATCCAGAGCTACGTGATTTGAAGCTATGTTCTAATCAGAAAGGAGCGTTATACATTCTCGGCTATTTATTTGGTGGTCGATTCACTTGATGATATTTATAATTTGATTAATACAATGCTAGTATAATCCTTAGATATTCTTAAAGCAGTTATGGTGTTTATTAAGAATACCTGATGCAATCTGATCCTATTATTGAAAAGGTGGATCACCTAAAGACTTCTTTCCACTTTTAAAGTGTAATCAATTAAATAACAATCTGGAAACTATAATTTTGGATCTGATTGAATTGTGTCTTGACAGCAATCCCTAGAATCGTATTCAGGCTATATCCTTTTCCATATATAATTGAGTTTACGAATATTTTGAAGTATCTATATATCCTAGTTGAATAGAATCTTGCTTTATTCTTAAGAGCAATTATGGTTACCTTCATTGATGATATTTTGATGTATTAAATTCATTTACAAAAATATTGGATATAAGAGAAATTCTTTCAAGCATGAGGATTTCAGTTCACTCGTGGAACATCTGAAATATATTTAAACCCAAAGGCTTGTTTGATGAAATAGGTTGGATGACTATTGATCGTTAGTGATTTAATAGAGATCTTGGATTGTACAGTGATTAAGCTACCACTCCCTGGGTAGAATTAATGTCCGCTTGGGTTAGTAAGTTACCTTATAGTCGTGACTGATGTTCCTCAGTTATTAGTGGCGAATCCTAGCTTTAATACAGAGTACCCGCCAAAGTTAGATGTCCAATCAGACCTTCCATCTAGACTTTTAAAGGCATGAAGTAGGAGTCCTTGTGTTCGAGAAGAACTGGATCTAGAGGATTCCTTAAGTCTTCGATCGTCATTAATGCAGCGGAGTCGACGCATGAAACCCAAGAGTTGAAAAATGTCATTCCAAACTGAGAAGTTTCACCGACAATCATAGAATGTCCTCGAATTCCAGATTGACGATAGAGTAGTCTGGAAGGTTTCGTAAAAAAGGAAATCCATTTTTTTGGGGAAGAATTCGTAGGAATTCTCAATGTTTTTCGTGTGACGAGGCTTCATAAGATGATTCTAAACCCATTTTGCATCCTTGAATATGGGGGATCAAGTGGAACCAGATACAACACTCGTGGAGCAACTTCTTAGTATCATCTACATAGCAAATAGGTTCGATAAATATTCCTGATTTGTTTTAGTATTGATTTTATTAGTTTATTTCATTTGGAAAACCGAATGATCTTAAGTAGGGTGAGATGTAAGGTCTCAACCCGACTTAATTACAATTTATATTAATTAAATTTGATTTCCTATTAATATGTGTGTTTTAGTCTTAATTCATATTACTTCTAACTTTTAGTGGGTCTCAGTTGGATAAGGAGCTGGGTTCGGACTTCACCTAGGTAGTTAAGGACCTTTTTATAATTTGTTCATGCAGCATATTAACACCTCATTAATTGCATCTCATGTCATTTTTCGTGTTGATCATCTTTTATGTTGGGCCTGTCTTGATTCAGACTCTTCTTGGCCCAATTGAGGCCATGTGACCTAAATCATAATTTCCCAGAAATACTGGGCTTGCATGTAATACTGTAGAAAACTTTAATTAAAAAGGATGAACCCAACGTCTATCCTCACTTCTCATTCTATGAACGTTGAAGCCACTACTCATCTCCATTCTTCTTCATCTCCCTGCACTTGTGAAGCTACAAACATGGGTTTGCAGCTTTGCATGCATTAGTAGAAGCCTCCATTCTTCATCTTCTTTTTCCCTTGTGCATCTTCCTCCTTGGAAGCATTATCTTCTTCTAGTTATAACCTCCTTAAGGTGAAACTCTACCTCTATTTCACATTTTTGGGTTTGTTAGAGTCAAGAAGACTCAATTACATGACATGCATGCATTTTACATCACATTCACCTTTTGCATGTCTTTTATGTAGAGAACCCATTTTCTATTGAGGTTTTCTCTAACGACACACCTGAGGAGAGGCTAGTTTTGGGTCAAGCATGGTGTTAAGCAAGTAATAGAGTATATATTACTTCGTATATGTTTAATTTTGTTGATTCTAGAGATGATCCTTCTAAGTGTAGATTACAGCTCATTTACCCTTAATCAAGCACACATATATATTGAATTGGATTATAATGAGTATAATTATGCAACATTAATGATATTGGGCAATGTAAGACCTATTATGAGAATTTGGAAGCATAAGGAACCACATTGGAACCAAGAGCTAGGAGTCCTGTACTGAACTCGTGCTCCAGAGCCTGGTTTCAAAAATTCTGAAGCTTACGGTGAAGCTCACGAGTAAGCCGTAAGTCTTTATAGCTCAAAATCCAGAGAGTCAGATTGAACTACGGTTAACCCACAACTAAGCCGTGGAATAAACTACGGCTAAGCTGTAACCACCCCGTGACCTAGCCATGGCCATTCTACGGTGAACCTTCCAAAATGCCCCAAAATCCAGAATTTCTCTATGGCTCAGCATGGCTACGCCATACCCTAGCCGTAACCCTAGCCGTAGGCTTAGCACGGCTAAGCCGTAGGCCAACATACGATTGAACCGTAACTGCGTATAAAATTAAGGAGGAAACCTGAGCCACTCGACTAAGCCGTAACATGTATGCGGCTAAGCCGTAAGAACACTATGAATTTAGGATATTCGGGATTTCCATTGACCTTGTAGGGCTTTAGTGATGGCACATTCTCTATAACTAAATGAGCCCAATGGTGGTCAAATGATAAGTAGGACAAGTGTAGAGTTGTCACTTATCCCCTTCGATTTTCTGGATGAATTCTCAATGTCACGTCATGGGTATTGGCACAAGAGGAGGTATCTTTTATGTACACAATGTAATACCAAAATATGGTAACACAATGACACCAAACGTTTTATGAATACATCGTATTGAATGACTATCACACCTCTAAAACTAGGAGGATCCAAACCCGTTCTAGGGGTGTGAGAATTGGGGCCAATTAAAATTTTTCTAATATAAATGATATGGGCCCCAATTTCGGGTGGATCGAAGTCCTTCGTGAGGCTATGCTTAGTGATCAAGCAACCATAATCACACGCGGAACTAAAATCCATACTCATCGCAGACAATTATCATATAACAAATCTCATTAATAACAAAATCAAGGTCAAGTGCTTTGAAGCATAGTAATTAAAGTTATAATTCCAAGACAAATAGATTTAATAAATAAACTAATGACCCAACATGACCTTGTTACATAATCTAATGTTCCGATCTCGGCACCAACTCTAGGACATCTCAGATGATGTCATCAGTGCTCCACTCAATAACTCCGCCATCGGCGGGATCCCCTACGTTGCCTAACCCTCCAATTCAACATCGGTAACAAAATCTAGACACCAAAAGTAGTGGGTCAGATTGACGTAATTTGGCAAGAGGGTAAACTACAAGCAATGGATTAATCAACTGAATTAAACATAATATTCATTATGACCCAAAATATATCAGATGCAAACCCCAATGGCATGAATACACAAAAACGGATATCCCCGCAAATACTATATACCAAAAATAGGTATTCCCACAAACACATAAACGAAAACGGGTATTCTCGCAAATAAATATACAGAAACAAGTATTCCCGCAAATAAATATACAGAAACAGGTATTCCCGCAGACAGATAAACAAAAATGGGTATTCCCACAGATAAATATACAGAAATGGGTATTTCCGCAGATAGATAAACAGAAACGGGTATTCCCGCAGACAGATAAACAGATACGTGTGTTCTCGCCAAAATATAACAAAAGGCATCGCTGTATACTATCATCCACAGTACACGCTAACCCGATGGCATACGTCCACCTCCGAACTGCAGTCAGTCCGATATACATATATACAAAAATATATATTTACAAATACATACATATACCGATGCAGAATGAACCATGATATGAAACCCTTAATCCCAATATTCAATCCAACATCAATTTGAGTATTTAGAGTACTCAACTTAAAAAAATATATTATAAATTGTGTGTCTTCTCAAGTTTTCTGAGGAAAAATACTAATCCACCTACTGGTCATAGTTAGATAAATATGCACATGAGAACTAGCCCTCTTTCACAATGAAAATATGAGTCTACGATGCCAATATCCTACTTTCCATGTCTATCATGTGGTGCATCTCGAACCTCACATTCCCATTCTGAATTCAGTTTAATTCTCATGTGAACATTCAACCAACTTTTCTAAAACAACATAAATCATCTAATCCAATTATGTACATTTAGTGTGTTTTACAAATTAGGTAAAAGATGTTCAAATTTCGAATCCAGACTCAATCAAAATAGTCAAATTCCAAGTCCAAACTTAATCAAAATAGTCAAAAGGGAAAGAGAATAAATAAGTTCTTAATTATCGTTGTTGTGTACAATTACTCTTATTATTTTATGCAACAAAAGGTACAAATCTCTAATTCAAACTAAAAATCTAAACTCAAAAAAAAAATCCAATTTAGAATTCCAATTTCATTCTAATTTAAGATTTAATCATCTCAAATACATCATAATTAAATTCTAATCAAACTAAATAAATTATTAATCACAAGTGTTTAAATTTCGAAATATATTTATAACCAATCCTAACTAAATCTCTATTGATACCAAATTAAGAATTAATTAATATAATTAAATTACCATTAATCTATTAGACCATTAACCAAATCACAATATTCTAAATATTTATAAATAAAATCCTAATTTCTAAATATACTTATTTATTTATTATTTTTTTTAAAAAAAAATGGGCTTAGCCCTTCGATCCAGCCCAGCCCAGCCTCTGCTGGGCCCAGCAGCAGCCCGGCCTGGGCACTGCCCTACCCAGCAGCTGCCAGGCCAAGCCTGGCTGGCTGCAACAAATTTTTTTTATTTTTTTAATTTCTTTTAAAACAATGAAATCAAATCGTATTATCCCGTATAATCAAAGGCTTTGAAACCCATCCAAGTAAATCATATTAGTTTCGATCAAAAGCAAACTTTTATTATTAATCCCTAACTGAAATCATTAAACCAAAACAAATAAATCATAGATAAAGCATGTGATTCAAAAAAGCAACCAAGAAAACACTGTTTACAATTATCCACTTTCCTGGGTCGCAAAGCCAAAAGCAAATCTAAAGATCCCACCTTAGTTTCTCTCCGGAGAGCTTCTAGGGCTTGGTTGCAGAAGAAGGAAAAAGATGGGAGAATGGGGAAAACCCTAAGGGTTTATATTATGAAGAGTTTTTTCAAATTACAGGGAAGGGCTCCCTACTTTCTAGTGAGTTTTATGAAATTCCAAAAAGAGTCCTTTAGCCTAAAAGGGTCAAATAACTCAGGCCCAATTGTGTTAAATCAATCCATCTGACCCTTTTAACCCAACTCAAACCCGACAGACCGGTATGACCCAATATAAAAATTTGGGACCTGACATCTCATCCCCCTTAAAGGACATTTGGTCCTTCAAATGACTAACATACCTCAGGAAAAGGGTGCGGATACTGTCGCTACACTTCGTCTCTAAGCTCTCACAGTACTTCCTCTGGGCGATGATGACTCCATTGAACCTCCACCTAATGGATGGCACAGTTCGTCAACACCTGCTCTTTGGTGTTGACAATCTCCACCAATTGCTTAGTAAATGTTGTATCATCCTGCACTTGTAACGGCTTATACTGGAACACATGCGAAGGGTCTACTGCATACTTCCTCAACATAGAAACATGGAAGACGTTATGAACACGCGACAGCTCTGGTGGTAGTGCTAACCAATAAGCCACATCGTTGACCTTGCGATAATCTGAAATGGTCCCACATATCTTCTGGAGAGTTTCCCTTTCTGCCCAAATCGTAAAGTTCCACGCATAGGTGATACCTTCAGAAATACATGGTCACCAACCTCAAACTGCAACTCCCTCCTTCTCTTATCTGTATAACTCTTTTAGTGACTGTGGCAACTTTCAGCCCTTCCCGAATCTATTTTACCTTATCACCGGACTCTCCAACCACAGACAGTCCATGAATACCGCGAGCTCCAAAATTCGACCAACATATAGGGTTCGACATCTTCTCCCATACAAAGCTTCAAAAGGTGCCATGCCATTGCTAAAGTACTAACTATTGTTGTATGCGAATTCGGATAGAGCCAAGCTTCCGTCTCAACTAGCCTTGAAATTTAAGACACATGCCCTTAACATATCCTCCAATGTTTGGTTCATATGCTCTATTTGTTCGTCTGTCTGCGGATGACAGGCTGTACCAAAACTCAACTTAGTTCCTAAGGTTTCCTGCAGTAATACCCAAAAGCAAGATACAAACTTATTATCCTGGTCGGAGACAATAGACACTGGTGCTCCATGCAATCTCACCACGTCTTTAATATACAAATCTGCCATTTTCTCCATTCCTTGACTAGTCTTGAACGGTACAAAGTGGCTGACTTAGTCAAACGGTCCACTATCACCTAAATAACATCAAATCCATTTCTAGTGTTAGACAATCCTGACACAAAGCCCATAGTGATGTGCTCCTACTTCCACTGAGGAATCTCCAACTAATGCAAAAGACCTGGGGGTCTCCTATAATCTGCTTTGATATGCTACAGACCAAACATTTTCCAATAAATTTTGTGATATCCTTTTTCATATTCTTCCACCAATAGTGATTCTTCAGATCTTGATATATCTTGGTACCACCTAGATGAATAGTATACCGAATACAGTGTGCCTCTACCATGATTTCATCCTTCAAGTCCAAAAAAATCCGGCACACAAATTCTGCCTTTGTAATACAAAATATCATCTTCCAACTTAAAATTAGGCCTTTCATCCATATAATTCGGGTGTCCGCGAGAACATACTAGCCAACACTGCCTGCTCACTGATAGGCCAGAAATAAACATCCTTATCTTCCGGACATCGAAATCTAAAAGTATTCTGCAATTAATCCTCCAGTGAACGCTACTTTTCTACTTAGAGCATCTGCCACTACATTAGCTTTTCTTAGATGGTACTTCAATCCAAAATTGCAATCCTTAATATACTCCATCCATCTCCTCTGTCTCATATTCAAATCACCCTGTGTAAAGAGATATTGAAGGCTCTTATGATTTGAATGCACTGCAAAAGTGGCTCCGTAAAGATAATGTCTCCACATCTTCAAAGCAAAGACCATTACTACTAGCTCTAAGTCATGGGTTACATACTTCCATTCATGTTCCTTCAACTGTCTGGACTCATATGTTATCACCCTCCCATGTTGTATGAGAACACAACCAAGTCCAACTCCGGATGCATCGGTAAAATCACAAAACCATCATTGTCGACGGGTAAGGTCAGTATAGGAGCTGTGGTTAACCTTCTTTTCAACTCCTGAAAACTCTGCTTATAATCCTCATTACACACAAAAGGAACTCCCTTACGAGTCAATATCGACAGTGGGGCTGCTATTGTGGAAAAATCCTTCCACGAATCTGTGGTAATAACCTGCGAGGCTTAGAAAACTTTGGATCTCTGACACTGTTTTCGGCCTATCCCACTTTACGACTGCTTTAATCTTTATTGGGTCCACCGCTAAACCTTTCCTGGAGATGATGTGACAAGAAGTCCTACCTACTCCAACCAAAATTCACACTTACTTGCCTTAACATATAATTGATGTTTCCTCAACAATTGCAATGACGTACGAAGATACTAAGCATGCCCTTCCCGACTCTTTGAATGCACAAGTACATCATCGATAAATACTACCGCAAACTTGTCCAAGTACTATGCAAAACCCTATTCATCATAGCCACAAAAGCTGTCGGCGTATTAATCAATCCAAAAGACATCACCAAAAATTCATACTGACCATATCTAGTTCTCAATGCAATTTTCGGAATATCCTGATCTCGTACCCTCAACTGATGATATCTTGATCTGAGATCGATCTTAGAAAAATACTGAGCACCTTGCAATTGGTCAAACAATTCAACGATCCTCGGTAAAGAGTACTTGTTCTTGATGCTCACTTGATTTGGTTATCTATAATCAATACACATTCTCATAGAACCATCATTTTTCTTCACAAATAACACCTAGGCCCCCCAAGGAGAGACACTTGCTCTAATAAAACCTTTTGTTCAACAGCTCCTGCAATTGCTCCTTAAGTTCTCTCAACTCAGCTGAGGCCATTCTATAAGGGGCTTTTGAGATCGGAGTTATGCTCGGCACAAGCTCAATTGCAAAGTCGATCTCATGGACCGGCGGCAATCCGGGAATATCATTGGAAAAAAAACATCGGGAAACTCAAACACTATTGGTATCTCCTCCACCACTTTAGCCCATTTGTCCTCCGTGATAAACGCTAAATACCCTTTAGAACCTTACATCACCAACTTCGCAGCCTAAATAACTGAGATCATACAAATAACAACCTTCTTCTTAGATCCCACAAATTGCACCTTAGTGCCATCATCAGCTATTAATTTAACTATATTATGTCTCCAACACTTAGTTGTAAGGTGATTATTGCCACAAATGCCACAAGACTCCCTCTTCTGCTTCTTGAATTGGTATTGTGGGACTAGAGACAGCAAGTGTCTGCTTGGGTTGGCTCGTAGGGGCCATGCGTCCAATCACCTCCTTGGCCTAATATGCCTTACCCAAATATGCATGGGAATTATTAAGAACTTGTGACTTGACATGAAGTAGTATATATGGTTGAAGATCATCGAGGAACTGTTGAATCCTCTCGCTTACTGGAGTGATGAGGGTTGTCACGAGGTGAGAGAAACGGATAAATTGCAGCTCATACTCCTAAACAAACAGAGTCCCTTACTTTAGTCTATCAAACTCTATCCACTTTTGAATGCGAACATGCTCTGGTACGTACTTCTTGGGAAACTGATTACGAAAAGTAGTCCAAGCCACATCTTCGGCGATCCCTTATATATTAGCGACTAAACAACCAAAAATGTGGAAAGTAATGAACTCCTGTAACCTCTAAATAATTGTTAAAGTATGGATACAATTATGAGCATCAAAAACCCCCAACGTTTCCACTTAGAGTTTCTAATCCTTATATCGGACCTACGTCCTAGCATCTTTTAGAACCTCTAGAACTTAACCTGGCTCGATACCATCTGTCACACCCCCAAAACTGGGCCGGGTCCAAACCTGGTTCTAGGGGTGTAAGAATTAGGGTCAATTAAAATTTTTCTAACATAAATGATATGGGCCCCAATTCCGAGTGGATCGAAATCCTTCGTGAGGCTATGCTTGGTGATCAAGCAACCATAATCACACACGAAACTAAAATCCATACTCATCGCAGACGATTATCATATAACAATCATGTAATAAATCTCATTAATAACAAAATCAAGGTCAAGTGCTTCGAATCATAGTAATTAAAGTTATAATTCCAAGACAAATAGATTTAATAAATAAACTAATAACCTAACATGACCTTGTTACATAATCTAATGTTTCAATCTCTGCACCAACTCTAGGACACCTCAGATGATGTTATCAGTGCTCCAATCAATAACTCCGCCATCTGGCGGGATCCCCTACGTCGCCCAACCCTCCAGTTCAACACCGGTAACAGAACCTAGATACCAAAAGTAGTGAGTCAGATTGACGTAATCCGACAAGAGGGTAAACTGCAAGCAATGGATAAATTAACTAAATTAAACATAATATTCATTATAACCCAAAATATATTAGATGCATACCCCAATGGCATGAATGCACAAAAACGGGTATCTCTGCAAATACTATATACCAAAAATGGGTATTCCCGCAAACAGATAAATGAAAATGGGTCTTTCCACAGATAAATATACAGAAATGGATATTCCCGCATATAAATATACAGAAACGGGTGTTCCCGCAGACGGATAAACAGAAACAAGTATTCCCACAGATAAATTTACAGAAACGGGTATTCCCGCAGACAGATAAATAGAAACAGGTATTCTCGCCAAAATATAACAAAAGGCACAGTTGTATACTAGTATCCACAGTACACGCTAACCCGATGGCGTACGTTCACCTCCGAACTGCAGTCGGTCAGATATATATATACAAATATATATATTTACAAATACATACGTATACTGATGCAGAATGAACCATGATATAAAACCCTTAATCCCAATATTCAATCCAACATCAATTTGAGTATTTAGAGTACTTAACTGAAAAAATGTATTATGAATTGTGTGTCTTCTCAAGTTCTCTGAGGAAAAATACTAGTCCACCTAACGGTCAAAATACTAGTTCACCTAACGGTCATAGTTAGATAAATATGCACATGAGAACTAGCCCTCTTTCACAATGAAAATGTGAGTCAACGATGCCAATATCCTACTTTCCGTGTCTATCATGTAGTGCATTCCGAACCTCACATTCCCATTCTAAATTCAGTCTAATTCTCATGTGAACATTCAACCAACTTTTCTAAAAAAACATAAATCATCTAATCCAATTATGTACATTTAGTGTGTTTTACAAATTAGGTAAAAGATGCTCAAATTTCAAATCTAGACTCAATCAAAATAGTCAAATTCCAAATCCAAACTTAATCCAAATAGTCAAAATGGAAAGAGAATAAATAAGTTCTTAATTATCGTTGTTGTGTACAATTACTCTTATTATTTTATATGCAACAAAAGGTACAAATCTCTAATTCAAACTCCAAATCTAAACTCAAACAAAAATCCAATTTAGAATTCCAATTTCATTCTAATTTAAGATTTAATCATCTCAAATACATCATAATTAAATTCTAATCAAACTAAATAAATTATTAATCACAAGTGTTTAAATTTCGAAATAAATTTATAAACAATCCTAACTAAATGTCTATTAATACCAAATTAAGAATTAATTAATATAATTAAATTACTATTAATCCATTAGACTATTGACCAAATCACAATATTCTAAACATTTATAAATAAAATCCTAATTTCTAAATATATTTACTTATTTATTATTTATTTTAAAAAAAAATGGGCTTAGCCCTTTGATCTAGCCCAGCCGACCCAACCCAGCCACTACTAGGCCCAGCAGCAGCTCAGCCTAGGCGCTGCCCGACCTAGCAACCGCCAGGCTAAGCCTGGCTGGCGAGCAGCGCTGCTGCTTGCTCAACACAGGCAGTGGCTAGCTGCAACAAATTTTTTTTATTTATTTTTTATTTTTTTTAAAACAACGAAATCAAATCCGTATTATCCCGTATAATCAAAGGCTTTGAAACCCATCCGAGTAAATCATATTAGTTTCGATCAAAAACAAACTTTTATTATTAATCTCTAACCCAAATCATTAAACCAAAACAAATAAATATAGATAAAGCATGTGATTCAAAAAAACAACCAAGAAAACATTGTTTACAGTTATCCACTTGCCTGGGTCGCGAAGCCAAAAGCAAATCTTAGATCCCACCTTAGTCTCTCTTCAAAGAGCTTCTAGGGCTTGGTTGCAGAATAAAGAAGAAGATGGGAGAATGGGAAAAACCCTAAGGGTTTATATTATGAAGAGTTTTCTAAATTACAAGGAAGGGCTCCCTATTTTCTAGTGAGCTTTATGAAATTCCAAAAAGAGTCCTTTAGCCTAAAAGGGTCAAATAACTCAGGCCCAATTGTGTTAAATCAATTCATCTGACCCTTTTAACCCAACTCAAACCCGATAGATTGGTATGACCCAATATAAAGATTTGGGACCTAACAATGACCTTAGGAGCACAGATTATCTGGCTTAAGGTTGGCTAGTAAACATCTTTGACCTCTATTTAAATCTAAATGCATTCATATTGTTAAGATACCTTACCCTCAACATGATTTAATCATGTGCCCACTCTTCCTGGCAACCCTTAAGACTAATCAGACCTGAGCTTCTACTGAGTGCGTGTATGTTAGGCCTAAGCTTCTACTGAGTCCGTGCCTGTTGGGTCTGAGCTTCTACTGAGTACGTGCCTATTAGTCAAAATGGGTGTAACCAAGGTTGAAAGGGTTCGAGCTCACTTGGCTCATACAATTATGTATTGTTTAATTATCAGTTACCTTGTTAATTTTGATTTTCATGATTGAATATGATTTCAAGACCGATATTTCCTTATGTATGATATGATAAGTAAGACTGAAATGCATGAAAGATATGAACTCGAATCAGTCTTGATACATTGTGTCTACACCACTTAGCTTACGCCCTTATTAGGTTCGACGGGACCAATTTGGGTATTTTTATGTCGCTACTGCAGTAGTTCATGGAGGAGTTATTGGCACTCCTCGGCAAGTTAGTCTAATCCCCTAGTGACCCATATGTATTTACGCTCCTTCTAGATGATATGCTCTCTCTTGGGAGAATATAGTCTCGTGGATGCCACCTAATATGTTTCGTTTTACTGTTTATGATTCGTTACTCATGCTCAATTCATGCACAATCTGCCTAGTTTTCCACAATTGTTTTCTTTTAATTAATATAACTTTAATTCATTTGATACATCGTGATGGTCTTATATATCTCTTTACTTGCTTAACCGTCACGTTAACAGTGCTACCCTTAGTGTTACAAGTATTGAACTCAACCCAGTATGGCGACGATGTGCCCCAACAGGAACCTCAATGGAACCTCGGGGATTAAATGAGTGTAAGGCTGACGTCTTCTGTTAGTCATCGTACGAAGAGCGACCATGGGTTATTTGTTGAGCGTTTATGATTTGATACACACATATACACTTTTGGCTCTTAATTATGTTTAATTAAGTGTTGTTATATAAATGGAATGGTGAAGTACAAGCTTATTTATTAAATGGATGATGTTTCTATTATTATTGCTTTTGATCATTACAGAGGTATTACACAGGCTTCCGCTTATTGTTGAATGTAATTTACATGTTGGAGAAATTTATCTATATGTTCCTATGGAATCTCCTTTGTAGTGATTTGCACAGCCCATGGGGCCCCATTCTAACCCCAATTCTCGAGACTGGGGCATGACACAAACAAAAAGAACTTTACTCTTTTTATTGAATTTACCTTTTATGCTATTTTATTTCAATAATTTTTTGGTTTTTTAGGGTATTTTTATGAACTTTAGAAATTTATTTTTGCCTTTTAATACGTAATCTCCCGGACTTTGATGCACCCTGGCTCAAACTTTGTTAATATTTATTTATAATTCTTTTAAATATTAAAAATATATTTTTTTTACTTATAATTATTCTTTTAATAAGGCCAGTGTTAGACGTGGACCTAAAGCGGTAGTATATATTCAAACTACACTCATAACTCACTTTGCAATGCGCATTTTAAGTGTTCATACATGAGGCCCAGTTTCGATGAAGACTATAATCAGTATGTCTAAACTATAGAGAGAGGATCATTTTAATTTTTTCTCTCTTTGCATGATTGGGACGACGGATTGGTGGGCCACCTCATGAACTTCAAGTTTCATGTTTTTATTGTTTCAGAACAAGTAGTTTAGAATACATGTATATCAATCCAACCATCCAGTTGCGGGCCCAATAATGTATAAACATCACTTGAAGGTTCCAATTGGTATTATATATAAATATATTCCTTGATTCTCTCCGTGAATAGAAGTGTAAGTATCCGAACATAACATATATTATAAGGAATCCTAATTTGTATCTTGATAATTGTTGGCGTATAAAGCCATGATATTTATAACCTTATAAATATTATAATTGCACACCGCGTGTTGCTTTTATATAATACGTGTACAATATCTACAATCCTAATGTTATGTGTTTTTTCTTTTTTTTAAAGCTAAGATCTTTAATTCCTCTCATAAATACTAGAGAGGAAGCCTATCTACTAAAAAAGGATAGGAACTTACAGAGGGGCATACCCCACAAAGAAACCAACAAAGCCCACAGCCAAGGCAATAAGCACTCAAAATCATGAGGAGCGATGCAAAAGATCAATTTCCAATCTCATATCCTAATAATGTGTTGCTATAGGGTTTTCTTACTATTTATGTAACTTTCATTATATTTATAATGGAGGCTTTAACATGTTTTTTTAAGGGGAAAAACCCTTTATAATAATATGAATTGATGAAGTTGGATTTAAGGTGGATTAATACATCAAAATCCCTTTACATCAACTAATACATTCAGAAATATTCTTCACTCTATTTTCCAACTTTTTCTTTCTTCTCTCTTATCATCTAAACTTCATTGTTATAGAAAATCATCCATGTTATCTACTTATTGTCTGAGTACGCAAATGCAATATTTAAATAATTTTTTATTCATCGACTATAGATACCATAAAATTTTAAATATGACAATACTTTGTTAAGTTTCCTTCTTCATCGCGTTTTATATTATTCATAATTAATAATCTACTTCTCTAATGTTCCAGTACGACATGCTGCCTAATTTGATTGGCTTGTTTTATTTATTTATCCTTAAAACATTTAGTTTTAAGGACTCTATTTAAATTATGATTCTGCAATGGATTTTATACTAATATTAATTTACAATTCATTTAAATATTTATAAATTTTTTTATTTACAAATAATATAATATGGGCCTTGAAGCGCTAGTCTTTATCTAATCTCTCTTCCTAATTTTTCTCCCATTACAATCCCTCTCCTACACCTTCTTATTATAAAAGTCTTTCTTTTCAATTTTTTTCTCTCTCATCATCTGTGGCGCCACTGGCTGTTGACTTTAGTAAGTAAAAAATTGGCCACCAAATTGAATCCCCCCTTTATTATCAATTGACCCACTATGCATTTGATTAGTTTGTATTGTAGAGGTGAGCCGACGAATCTCTCACAATTTTACTGTTGTCATTCTTTCCTTTTTTGCTGTCAATGGGACCATCATTATTTGTTATGATACGCGGGCTGTATAGGACCATCACAACCGATCCAAGCTTTAGAAATTTAGGGTCCACTTATACATCATAGTCAACTTCATCTTTGTTGTGTTTCATCAACCTGTTGGACCCTCTGTCAAAGCTATTTTTTTCTTTTTATTTTTTCTATTCCAAGTTTGAACAATCTATGTGTCCCATTGTGAAAGTCAAAATTTTTTTTCTTTCTAATCTCACAATTTGCAAGGGCAACTTTTATATTGCCCTGTTCTTTTTTTCATTTGTGGCACATCATTTTATGTAATTGAGCTAATTGGATCATTTTTTTTTCTTTTGAGGATTTTACAGAAAAAATCCTCTTAGAGTAACTCTATATCAAAAAGGACCTCAAGACATGATTCTACCCCTAGTAGTCTTAGAGATCCTTTTTTGTTTAAATTTTTGGAATTAGTTCGGCGAGGATATCCCTGCTCACCCACGTACATGAGTGGGGATATCCCCGCTCTCGGTTTTTTTTCCTTCCTTTTCCACTCTTATTTTTTTTTGAAAAGTGCCAGCCAGTTGAGTTCTCCAGTATAAGTAGGGATATCCCCACTCAACCACGTACGTAAGAGGGGATATCCTTGCTCTTTTGTTTTTCTTCTTCTTCTTCTTTTTCCTTTTCCGCTCATATTTTTTCTTAGTTTAGGTTATCTGATACGAGCGGGAATATCCTTCTTTCTTTTTCCTCCTCCTCTTTCTTCCTCTAACCATAATATAGACCAAAGATACAAAACTAGAGGATTACTAATCGAAAGCACCATCCCAAAAAGCCCTATGTGGAGATGAAAGAAGAAGATGGAAGCGATCTCTTCAAAAGGGATAGAGAGATCTAGAACTTTGAAGGTTGAAGAGATGAAGGAGAAGAAAAGAGAGTAGAGATAGATGATCAGGATGGGTTTTGGTGAGTTCAAGGGGAAGGAGAAGAGGAAAAAAAGACAAATAAATAATTATGTTGGTTGGTTGGTGAGGGAGGGGAGGACTTGGGTTTGCGTTTGGGTTAAATGGGTTTATTGGTTTTGAGTTTAATGAGTATAATAAATTGGAATTAGGTTATTGGGTTTATGCTTGGGCTTGAGTTGAAGTTTGAGGAAGAAAAAGAAGAAGAAAAACCAATAGAAGAGGAAGGAAGAAAGGAAGAAGAAAGAGACGAAAGAGAAAAAAAAAATTGGCGATATCCCTGCTCATGTACGTGAGTAAACAGGGATATCTCCACCCAAGTCAGATTCTAAGAAATTAAACAAAAAAGATCCTGTACGACTAATATTGTGGAAGCATATCGGTAGGGTCCTTTTTTATATATAATGGCTTTAAGAGGATTTTTCCAATAAAATCCTCTTTCTTTTTGGTTAATCCTTTGAGTTTTGAAGGTCCATTTTAATTGTGTTCGTGTTTTGACTTATATGATAACATTCTACAGCACTTTCATATGATCAAATCGACAAAGTCCCTTTTCTTATGTTTTTCTAACTTTTCTAACTCAAGCGGTAGAGAGCTGTCCAGACTCCTGAATCTCTCACTCTTTTTCTCAAACGGAAAAGTAAGGACCCAACCCAACCCCCAATTGTGAGGTAGAAAATCTGCCAAGGGAAAACACTAGATGGCTCTCGTTCTCACAACCCCTCTGCAAAAATCCCTCTCTCAGACCTCAAAGCAATCTCCTCTCTCAACCCAATTCACCCCAGCCCTCAACAATAAGGTCAGTAGTAAATCCACCCCAAATCCCCCTCTTATCTTTCAAGAAGGTATGAAACAAAGTACTGCAATTTTAGCAGGTGGGTCGATGGAGCTGCAGGAAGAAGGACATCCATCCGAACTTCTACGAGGACGCGAAGGTATACTGCAAGGGTGAGCTTGTGATGACGACGGGTGGGACCCAGAAGGAATATGTGGTCGACGTCTGGTCTGGGAACCACCCCTTCTACCTGGGCAACCGCTCGGCTCTGGTGGTAGACGCCGACCAGGTCGAGAAATTTCGCAAGAAGTTTGGCGAACTCTCTTTCCTCATGGATGTTCCTCCCATCAAGAAAGGTGAGATTATACTACCCAGGAAGCCTATTTCAATTGGAAAGGGCAAACCCAAGAAGAAATAGGACACCTGTTACTTCGTATCTTCTTCATCACCCTGATATAGGATAAGATTAAGAAGAAGGTTATTGGAAAACAAAACAAACCCATTAATGAATTTGGAGTTTTGGGGTGTTTCCTTTATTTCATTTCAGTTCTAGAAATCTAGTCTGATGTTTAATTCTTGTTGGGTGTTGAATTTATGACCGGTGGAATTGATGAATGTTGTTGAAAGCTGTTGATAATACATGTGAATGGATGAATTGTTATCGTTTGTTCAGTTTCTAATGGTGTGCAAGATTAAGGGGCAGTTTATTTATAAAAAAAAAAAAAAACACACACACACACACACACACACAAAAACGCACAAAACTGAACGGTTGATGAATTTGGACTTTTGTGCTGTTTACTTTATTTCATTTCATAGGAATTTAGTCTAATGTGGATTCTTCTTGGGATATTGAGTTTATGGTTGATGGGTATGATGGATGTGTTGGATGCTGTTGATAATCTTGTTCAGCAGCATGAGATTGAGGGAAACTAAGGGGGAAAACAACTAATGAGTTGGGCTGTAGGGGTAACTCATTGTGTTTCTATTTCTAAACTCTTGTTGCTACTTATGTTGAATTGATGGGTGACATTGATCTAGGATGTTTTATATGATGACCTCTTTCATGTGTTCTAATTTTTTATCCTACTAATTAATTGCGGGGGTGACGTTCTTTGCTTCACTTCATTTCATGTTATCCATCTTTTATCTCTACTGCTGTGTCCAACTGTTGTTTGATGGGTAGTGTTTGTTGGTGTTTCAAATTTCATTAACTTGTACCTAACATTAAAGCAAATATATATTTTTTATTTCTTGAATTAGAATGCAGTGACATTTTATTTTCATAGGAGTAATGTTCACTGTTAAATTGATCACATGCATCAGAAACGACAAGAAAACTCAAAATAGAAGGAAATTAATCAAGCTTTACACTTTCCCCAAATGAGATACCATTAGAGTGTCATAACCTGCAATATAAACCATTTGCACTAATAGTGGACATGCAAGTCCATTTAAAGACATCATTCTTGGATCAGAGTTGTCCCTGTACTTCTTTACTTATTTCTGTTCAATTTCTCTAACAATTTTGTATACTGCTTTGCTTTTTTGGTTATAATAATGGCCTTAAAACCTGTGGTAAACCCAGAATTATTTAGTTTTCGTGGAATGGATTTCAAATGGTGGAAAAATAAATTGTGGTATCTTCTTGCTTCCTTAAATGTTGTGCATGTGATGCTGTGCACACTATTACACAAATTCTGGAGACTGAAAATTGGCCTGCAGGTTCTATAATCTTTTCTTGAAAATCACAGCAGGGAAAGATTTGTGGAATGCATTATAGAAGAAATATTAGATTGAGGATGATGGGTTCAAAGAAATAGATGGTTGAATAACTTCTCCTTTTTCGAATGAAAAAAAGGTAAAACTGTTTTGTCACACATGTGATTTTCAAACCATAGCACACGAACTAAAGTCAAAAGGCATGAATTCGGATGAACAGTTTCTAGTGGCTAATTTCAATAGAAAAGCTCTCACCATTGTGGAAGGGGATCCTGGGACCATCTTAAAGCACAAACATTAGATGAAGTTGAAAATCTCATATTTCATATTCCCATTGAAGAAGAGGTGAGAACTCTTGATGTAAAGGTAAGGGAGCGAGAATTCATGAAAAAGGTAAGAGAGAGTTCTTGATCCAATCTAGGATTCCGGACATTTTGACCCTTTTGGATCTCCTGAAGGGACATCAGAGGCTGGCCTAAGATTTCTCCACCGGCTGAAGCGCTTGACTTGGGAAGCCCAAGGGCCACCTTCCTCCTGCATTCAATGTAAGGAGATTGAAGGTGTTGCATAGTGCACAGTAGGTTGTTTTTGAAGCCCAAGTCATAGCTTCTGCTGGAGATTTTGTAAGATTCCATTCATTGCATGCAAAGGAATTCCATTTGTGTCCTTCATGCCTCATGAGGATACTTGGAGATCGATTACATTGTAATTTTGGTTGCTAGAGATTATGAATTATGAAATACCATAGATCATGGAGGTGTCACACATTAGCTTGCGTTTGAAGTCACAGTCATGGCTGTTGCAGGCACTTCTGCAAGGTTACATTTGATGCAAATTAATTCCAACAGAAAGCCAGTCAGGTTGTCCTCGTTAAGGATAATTGGAGAATGTTACAATTTACATGGTAAATTTGGTAGCCAGCCAATATCTTTATACCTACGAAGGAAGGAACTGAAATCAGATGCATTGCATTCGTGAGGTTTTGGAATGGAAAAGAAGCGAAAGAAAATATGGTGGATCTGAATAATGGTTAATTTCAAGGGAAGAAATTGGATATAATTATTGAAATGGCCCTGTGGTGATAGGGGGAGACAACTAGTATAGAAAAAGAAATAATGAGTACTATCTTTAATCCAAAATGAATCCAAAATCTATAAGGAAGCACTTGTATATAGCTAACACTTAAGTGGGAATGATTGATGTAAAAGACAGGTAATGAAGATATGCCTATGATTCACATGAGAGAGGAGTATTTTTATCAGAGAATGAATGGTTGAGCAGGTCAGTTGTGGGAATATCAGATGATTCTGAAATGGATGCTAGGGATCTGATTCAATGGTTCCAAATTACTGCCCACAGGTTTGGAGAATTGGAAGGTAGAGAAATAGGGGAGAAGGAGTTTTTCATCACCTTTTTTCTCTAAGATAGCAATTGATTAGTGGCTGAGCTCTGAAGTATGGAAGGGACGGCCTGTAACTCAATTCAAGTGGTGGGGTAGCATATGGGAAGTAGTGGATGACATGGGTGAAAGTAATGGGATTACCACTGTTGGCATGGGGGGCAGTAATGGGATTGCTACTGTTGGCATGGGGTGAAGTTGTTCGTGACATATGTTCCAATGTTTGGTGACATTGTGGTAGTTGATAGAATATCCGTCATTGGTGAAGAAATGATACTTGTCAATTTGTTCATTTCTGATAAGGAGGTGATAGATGCTAGAGCAATTTTGATGGTGACTGATGAGGGATTTGCTTTTTTGGTGGTAAGGAGTTCAAATTGAAGATACCGAAAATGTTGTATAGAAAAATCAAACAGGGGAGGAAGATGAAAGTCACTGTCACTTCAGGTCAGTTTTTAGGCAGAGACTACATTTTCAGTGTGCAATTAGACATAAAGAGGGAAATTGCTGTGACAGTCTGAGTCCATCTTCTGGATCAAACGTGAAGATATAATGCACAAGCTACAAAATAGTGGCTACATTCAGGGATTACACCATAACTACTATTGAATCAATAAAAACAACTATCTAAATATTGCTAAAAAAATCTTTAAAATATGGTATCTATAAGATTGATGTCCGACTTGGATTATGGAGGAATATTTACAAGATGTTTGACCAATGAGTGTGTGAATCGTGGGGGATCATGTAACTTTGGGCTTGATTTTGATGGGCTTATCACACGTCTAAACTCTCCCTCAAATTGAATGTAGATTCTTATGGAGCATCACTTTGGTATTGAGAAAATCATGTCCAGCTGATTCTAAGAAGCGTCATGTGGAAGATGTATCACTTTGGATAGAACTTGCTGAGGAATAAAATGATAGTCAACTTCAATGTGCTTGGTATGCTCATAAAAAACATGATTGTTGCGACGTAGATTTCATTAATATTGTCTATATTGAGTGCAGTAGGACCAATTACAAGAACACCAGGTTCACAAAGGAGACGCTGAAGCCAAAACTTCTCATTGCTTGCAGAGAACATAGATATGTACTAAGCCTCTGCAGAAGACTCAAAGACTATAGTGTGTCTTTTCTTTTACACTTCCAATAAATGAGTGTGTCAAGAAATGTCCACTAGCTAGCGGTGGACCTCCTACTATGATGGCATCTAGCACAATCAACATAACCTCGGAGACATACAGAGGAAGTGGAGTTGGAGAGTACATTATTGAGAGTACCCCATATATCACAGCGAATCTGATGCATAGCTCTGAGATGGGATTTGTGGGGATTACGGACAAATTGACCAACAATCTGGACTACATGTGATATATCAGGACGCGTCATTGTAAGATATAATAGACTGCCAACAAGTCATCGGTACAAAGTTGGATTTGGCAGAGGACCACCTTCCTCTCTTCGAGATTTGGCATCTAGTTCCAATGGAATACAGTAACCTTTGAGACTGTTAGATGTGCCAATTAAAGTGAATCCTCTGCATATTTTCTTTGATAAATGTGAATACCATCTTGTGTGCTAAAAATCTCAAGTCGCAAGAAGTAAGTTAGGGACCCTAGATCCTTTGTTTTGAAGTTGCATAGAAAGTATGTCTTGAAAGCATAAATCCAGAAGCATCATTCCCCCACTAATAATCATATAATCGACTTAAAGAAGCAAGATGGTACAAGCATGTGTATTCCACTACATAAACATCAAATTACATTTGAACTCTGATAAAAGCCCACTCGAAGAATATAACCTCTAAATTTATTGAATCACTCACATGGATCTTGTTTGAGTAGAGTGATTTGTGCAGACAACAACATGATTTTGAGGGCAAGCATATCCTGGAGGTGGCCGCATAAAACTCTTTCTTTGACGGCATCATGTAGGAAAGCATTTTTTATGTCCATTTTCCAAAGAGTCCAGCTCCATTAGCAGCAGCTGCTGTCGGGATGCGAACCATGGCCATTTTCTCAACTAGTGCAAATGTTTCATCATATTCTATGCCATACTCTTGCTTGAATCACCAAGCAACAAGGTGGGCTTTATATCCATCCAGACTCCAGTATGATTTCACTTTTATTGAATAGACCCATTTACTGCCAATAATCTAAGCTCCAACAGTTCATGGAACCAGATCCCATGGTTGATTAATTCCAAGAGCAGCTAACTCTTTTGTCATAGGATCCTTCCTGCATGATATTTTTGGCTTGTGAATAAGAAGAGGGGACAAAAATGGAATTAAGGGTCATAAAAAGCATTGGGAGACTAAAGCAATCACGTGGTTTGGAGAGATGTAGAATGTTGCACAAGTGGTTGTGGTTCGAGGGGAATATTACCTTGAGGAAGAGGATTGGTCAGTCGATCAGGAGCATGTGCAACGGTAGGTGGAGGCTTTGGCCATTGATTGTAGACTTGGAAGTGATGGTTAACTGGAAAACTAAAAACGATATGAGAGATCTAACGGACCATAATCTTGTTTAATATAATATAGAAGGGAACGTGTTCATCAAATATGGCATTATGATTTATGAGAAATACGAAGTTGACAAGCCTTTGAATCATAACACAAGAGTCCTTTATGTTCATATCCCCAAAATCTGTATTTAGCTGCTTGTTTTGATAGTTTGTTTCTTTCCAAAGAAGGAACGAATATGGATGAAGCAGAAACCTTCTTCACATTCAAGCAGTAGAAAGGAACGCTATGGTTGAGATTTGAGACACAAACTGTCAAGAAGTTGAAATGGTTGAGAACAGATAATGGCAAGGAATTCAGATTGACAAAGTTTGAGAACCATTGCAAGGATCAGGGAATAGTTCACCACTATGCCACTGTAGGAACTCCACAACATAATATAGTTGTAAAGAGGATGAACAATATGCTGCTAGAAAAGGCACATTGTATGTTGTTTACTCACGGCATGATTCTCTATGGTATTCAAATTGACAAAGTTTGAGAACCATTGCAAGGATCAGGGAATAGTTAAACACTATGCCACTACAGGAAGTCCACAACATAATATGGTTGTAGAGAGGATGAACAATACGCTGTTAGAATAGGCTCATTGTATGTTGTTTACTCACTGCATGATTCTCTTGAGGTTTTTTTTTAGTAGAGGTAGTGAACACGACTTGCTACTTGATTAACAAGCCTCCCCACACGGTAATAGACTTCAAGACATCATTAGAGGTATGTCAAGTAATCTATATGATTATTCTAACCTGGGAATCTTTAGTATCCAGCTTATACTTACATTGGAATCGATAAATTCTAATCAAGGTCAGGCAAGTGTTCTTTTGTAAGATATGCTGCTAGGATGAGAGGGTATCGACTCCCGTGTACTGTTCAAGTACAAGCTGCACCTAGATTTATGATCAGTAGGGAAGCAGCATTTCTTAAGGATTCTATACTCGATGTGAGGAAGCAAGTGGAGCAAATGAACATAGGTAACACTAGGGGAACCATTCAGGTGGAGTCAAATATCTTAGATAGGAAGGAGAATGCATCCGAGATCCGACCTCTCCCAGGATACAATCAGACATAGTAGGAAATACAATAAAGAAAGGTAGACATTAGAAAGTGGGGAAACCAATATTGAGGCACGGTTTTGAAGACGTGACTACCTATGCAGTGCTATGATGCCCAGATACGGTTATGGGTACAGACACGAATACAGTGATCGGGGATACGATTCTGCACTTTTGGAAATTTAAGATACGGATATGGATACAGGTGTCCTAATTTTTCCTATACATCACGTTTGAATTAATAAAATTTCATTGTTTATGTTCCTTTCTAACATTTTCTATGTTGAGAAGTAAAAAATTTAAAAAATTATATGAAATAATGGACTTGCTAAGTAGGATATGCTAAACTTGTGTCCCAGAAGTATCGGTGCAGTATCATGTACCAATATAAGTGTCGTATCAGTCCGATACGGATACGTTGGGCTTGTACAAGTATCCAAGTATCATAGATGCAGTGACTTCAAAGAGGAAGTTGATGAATTTGTTGCATTTGCATTGATAGTTATGTACAATGAGCCATTCACATTTTGTGAAGCAGTGGATGGGTAAAAAGTGGTTGACCAGCAACAACTATGGGCAAGGACATGGGTCTATTAATAAAAGTCAAACTCGGGACCTTGTGAAGCTTACCCTAGTGGCAACAGGCCATCAGTTGTAAGCAACTTTACAAGACACATGTAAGGTTATTCAAAGAGAATATTCTGAATTGTTCTCTCCAGTTGTGAAGCATACATCCATACATGTGCTCTTTGCCTTGGTGGTATTGTCTAACCTTGAGCGAGAGTAGCTTGATACAAGGATGGCTTTGTTACATACTCTTGCAATCAAGTTCTAGCTTGGCAATGTCAGTGAGTGTGAAGGCTATGCCCAATGAGATTTTTGGGGTAGAGAATTTTAGCAAGGAAAAGGAGATCAAAGACATTGATGGTTATCTTCCAGGTTGCTTGAATTCCATGGAATCCAAACTAAGGTGGAGATTGTTGAAATTATGTCTAATATTTCAAATTAACCGGATTAGTCCATTAGGTTAGCAAAGGACCAGAGTTTGGGTCTAGGGTATTTTGGTAACTATATTGGGCTTTCTTAGGGCTTAAGAAACCGAAAGTTATATATATATATATATATATATGTAACTTGTAAAGATTGAAGTTCTATTTATCCGTGGCCACAGGCACACCATGGAACCATGTAAATCCCTTGTGTATTTGCGTTGTGTGGATTGATTGTCCATCATAGGTTCTGCTTCCACTTATGCAAAGAACACTTTCTAACCAATCTTATCTCATAGATATCAGCTATCTTGCAGTCTCGAAGTCAGCTTCTACTCCCAAGAATATTTTTTAGGCACCGTGCTATACTGCTTACTGTCAAGCTATGAAAAATTAAACATATCCTCTTCTGAAAAATAATATATGGGAAATGGTTGACAATGAAATGGTTGAGCTGCCAACTGGAAAACATGCAGTTTGCTGCAGACGGTCTTTGTACTCAAGTACAATCCTGATGGAAGTGTTGTGTTCCAAGGCAATCCTGATGGAAGTGTTGTGTTCCAAGGGATTGTTAATTGCAAAAGGATACACTCAGTTTATGGAGTTCATTACTAGGACATATTTGCTCCTGTAGCAAAGTTTGATTTGATGAGGATTTTGACATCACTGGCAGTTAATTCTGGATGTTCTTTAAATCAATTGTATGTAAAGAATACATTTCTGCTTGGATATAGTCATAGAAATGCATATGTTATCACTACTTGGTTTTGTATGTAACGGGGATGAGCAGACGGTCTGTTGTTTGGAGACGGCAATGTATGCTTTAAGTAATCTTGTACATCCCTGGTTTGATAAATTTAGTGGATCTTTCATTGATTATGGATCCAATTTGTGTGCTTTAGATCTCTCGGTGTGCTTTATGTGATGCTTATGTGGATTTATTGTTTTCGTTGTCTTTGTTGATGATATTGTACCGAGTGGTGATGATATATCTCGTATTCCTCCTCTTCATAGACATTCAGGGATTTGACATTAAGGAGCTTGGACCACTCAAATATCCCCATTGGAATTGAAGTTGCTAGGTCAAGAAGAGTGCCCCTTTTTGGAGAGCGAGAAAAAGAAAAAACAGAAAAAGATGAATGTTGGACTTTTTGACTTTTTTAATTTGGATTTTATTTTTCGTGGGTTTTTTTTACATTCTAACCTCCTAAGTGCAGGCTGTTTACATATACCTTTTTTTTTTAATCACAACCCCCTCATTTAGTCTCAGATGATTAACACATAAGAAAGAAAGAAAACAATGATAATTTACATAAAAGAAAGATAAAGGAGATTAATTTAGAGATGTATGTTGCCTTCATGTATTTTAAGTTGATTGAACAATCTTTATAATCTATCACTCATTTTTTTTTAATGTAGAATTCCAATGGGAGTTAAAATGGAGGTTTACAATCATGGTTGCCCCCATAGATCGCTTATCGCATTATACCAATAGGTTGGCCATAGTTGTACCTGTATTGCCTTCAACTCCTAAGTGAAGGAAATAAAGAAAGTCTCAGAAGACTTGTCTTCTTTAGAGATTCTTTCGAATCAAGGCATCATCCTTCTAGTTATTCTTAGAAGATTTAAGTACCATTATTGTTGGAGTCAAAGCTTGAACTTGAAGAAATTGAAGTGTCGGAGTCTTCACCAGGAGAATCTGAAGTCTTGTTTGTGTGTTGTATGCGCTGGTATGTTGTGCCTTGCGTTGTGTGTACTGTGTTGTCTCTGTGTGTTGTGTCTTGTTCTTTGTCCTGGAATGGGTGCCCAAAGAGGGTATTTATAGTCTCCAAGAGTCTTCTTTAGTCATTTATGGTAGAGAGAAGATTGAGTAAAATTTAATTCTTAGAGGGATTTTCGACCGTGCAATTGTTTGGTCGGCTACCCTTCCACGACCAACTTTGTGAGGTGACAACAAGATCTTCATCCTTGAATCATGTTAATTAGTCTGGAATTAGCTCAAAATGATTTGACCATATCTCAATTTGCTACTTAATGAGCTGTCAAAAAATTTTAACTTTCAGCCAACCACTTTCTTTTATCGGCTAGTGTACCCTTGGCCACTAACTTATTCAGTTGGCCAGTGTACTTTTTCCACTTTTTGAAATGTTTTGACTTATTTTCTTTTTCAAACTTCAAAGTGTCCTCTTAGGCTTTGTTCTTAAGCTATTTGTGTTTTGTTTTGCAGTGGTTTGGATCATGTTTGAGTCCTGACCTAGCTTTTGATTTTCTGAATTGCGTGTGAATTTCTTCCGAACTTTTTTGTATGCCAACAAATGCCCCTCGAGGTGCAATGATGAAGGATTTTACCTGTAGTCGTTGTGCCTCGAAAGATGCTAATTTGGAAATGATGTCTTCCCTGCTTCTTGCTTTCTTCATTTCGCAGATGCTTTGTTTGTATTTGTAATTTGTGAGAACTGGTTTGTCATGTTTATGAGGCTTAAAGAGGCTTGGGGTTCTTGTTTTGAAGAGTGGAGAATGGGTCGGACTATGAAGATTTTGTCTCTTATATCTTGTTTTTCACAGGAATTGTTTGTTTTCTCCATGTGAATGAGGGTTTTTCCCAAGGTTTGAGGTGTTTGGGGTTTTGTCTGAGAATTTGTGAGGTTTTCCTGAATGAAAATTGGGTTGTTTTCCGTGCTTTTGTTTCCCTTGAGATGGTGTTTGACCGAGTTCAAGGTGTTTTTGGTGAGTATGAAGGGTTTTTGAATAAGTGAATGTTCTTTTGACCGGAGTTTTGAGGTTGTCTTTTGATCAAGGGCATGAAGAAGACTTTTATTGCCCAAGAAGAAAGATGCTTGACCATCAAAATGTTGAAATTAGCCAGTGAATTGTTTTTTCTGAGCTATGGATCCACCTTAAATTTGTAAGGAAAATTGATTAATTTCACATGACCAAAGGTTTGAAGGGTCAAAAGAAGTCAAAACTGATAATATAGGCAATTGTTTTCAAAGGTATTTTGGAGGAGAATATCAAAGAAGAAATGTTTTAGAGTTTTGAAATTTGAAAATTCCAAAAAGTGGGGCAAAAATCATGAGAGATTGTCTCTTGGCTACCATAGGCGTTACCCTAGGTGGCTAATTGGAAAGTTTATAAAAGATAGTCAATCCTTCGAATCTTCCACTTTGCGAATTTGATCCTCTTTGCCTTTGAGAGCTTGTGCAAGGTTTTCCAGAGGTCTTCTTTGTGTTTTCTTGCTTTTTCCTTGGAACTCCTTCCTTTTGCAAAGTCTCCAATGGCTACTGAATTCTCCTTCATCACCTTCCTCACTTTTTTGTTGCTGCAAAGCCGATGGGCTCTGCTATTGTTCATCTCTTCTTGTTCCTTGCCACGGCCGAGTGTTTTTCTTCGCTTTCCCTGTGTTTTTTCATGCCAAATGGCTTCTTTTCTCTTTGCATATGCCTTTGTTTTGTTATTTTTGCCAAGAACCATGATTTTTCTCCCAAAATCCTTTCAAGTTCCAAAAGCATATTGCAATCGGCTACTGTCGACGTGGGAAAATGGGCTTCTTGGTTTTCTAGGGTTTTGGTCTTGGATTTTTCCCAAAATGGTGGGATGTGCCTATTTTGGACATGGTTTAGGGTTTTTTCTCAAACTTTTGCAAATTTCCACAAGTTTTTGGAAAGTTTTGAACTTTTGACTTTGGAGTAGCCAACTGCTTCGTTGTGCAATTTGAATTCCAGTGGCCAACTGTTGTGCTGTGACTTTTGGTCTTCTTGGAGTAGCCAACAGCTCATCATGATGACTGGCCGAGGGATTTTCATGCCTTAGGCCTTTTTGCATGTATCCCTAATTAAATGGTCGAAAGGCTTCCATGCCTTAGGCATTTTACCGACCTTTGAGTGGCTTAAAGGTGAACTTCCAGTGAACGAATGGCTTCTATGCCTTCGGCATTTTTGAACTTTTGCCTTGGATGATCAAAAGACCTGCTCTGGGTAGCCAAGTGGTCCCCATGCCTTGGCCTATTCTAGGCTTTTCCTTTTTATGGCCGAGAGATAGCTTGATCACTGTATTACACACACCTAGGACTTTTATTGGATTTTTTTGTGCTTGAATGCTTTCTTTGATATGGTGTATGCTGCCTTTTCATTCATATATATATATATATATATCTATGTGGACTAGACCCTAGTTTTGCTTCCGTAAAAGATCATTAGTGAGCTTTGTTTTGCTTTGACTTGGAAGCCTTATCTCTAGGCTTTATGCATGCGCTTAAGTGTTGCTAGGGCTCAGAGGTAAGTATACCATTTTTTCCGAGGTTTTGCCACCTCCCTTTTAGTAAGGGGAGTTGTTGCCAAAATTTTAGTAGAATTTTACTACCTCTCGTATTCATCACGGTGTTCTTCTTTGTTTGTCTTCGTTTTCAGTAGACAAAGGTAAGAAAGTTGCTTCATACTCCTCCAAGAGTAACAAGAGAATTGGTTCTTCTTCGAGAACCCTTCCTTCTCCTAGGGCTGTTAGCCATCAAACTTGGGCTCGTTTTGAAAAGACCTAAGAGAATTTTGAAGCTCATGCTGTTGAGACGGTGGCTGAATTGCGGAGCCATCTGCTGAGAACTCGCAACATACGGGTTTACGAAGACATTCTTAATAACTTCCCATGGAAAGATGATCATCAAACCACCCTAAGGAAACCAAACTACATCTTTAATGACAACGATGAACATCATTATGACTAGAGTGCCGATTTCTTGGTCCATAGGTACTTCAACTGAGATGGTGCATGTATTGATTAACCTTTTTACTAAGTACCAGTACAAAAGAGCTCTTCAGCTAATGGAATTAGGTGCCTTTATCCTTCGAGGTGCGATGACCTTCAATGGGGGAAGTTATTGTCCCAATACAAGACAGGAGTGTTTTCGAAAAAGCACCCTTTTTATGCTGAAGGTGAGGCGCAGAGTATGGAGTTGCTAGCGACTAATCATGTAACTTGTCCTGTTCAGCGCCACATCTTTCAATTTTGCAGTGTTGACTTAGAGGTTCTTTCTGATGACTACAGTGGCTGGATAGAATATCATGTTCCACAGGATGGTTTGTCCTTTCGAATGCTTGGCAGAAGTGGACAGATGTGGTCCTTGATTCATGCAAGAGTTTGCTTGAGGCAATCGGCATTTATGAAGCCGTTATGGTCACTTGCAATTGGGTTCCTCAAGACCACAAGGAGGTGCGTCACACCATTATCGAGAGCTTTTGCCTGCCAACCAACACCTTCATCACTCCCAACGCTGAGATAAGATTTTCTCTTCAGGAGATTTGGGAGATCTTTGGGCTGTCGATCTTTTGTAATTTGTATGAGGAGATCGTCCCTTATTACCATTCTCTGATACTGAGGAGTGTAGCCTTCAGAGAGATTTATTTTAAGCCATTTGCCTTGTATGAAATGTGTAGAGACAATAGAAACAAGGTAAAGAATGTAGTTTGGGTGGCAAACGCCTTTAGTGAGAAAACCAATGAGGTCATTCTCTTTTTGCCAATAAAGACATATTTAGGCAGAGGGAAGTTATCTAAGGGGAGACCGAAGCAGATCCCGAAATAGTAACAGTGGCTAACTGTCCGGATTATTTAGAGATTTTTTAAGGAAAGAAGGACGATTGCAACGTGAAACATCGTTGCCTGTTAGCCATGTATCTTACGGCGTGGCTTGCGGAAGTCATTTTTGTGGCTGTCAGAAAAGAAGTCCAGAACAATTGTATCTTCCTTGCTTGCTGGTTGGCTTTTGGTGAATGGCTTGCGTTGGTGCCTGCTCTATTCAGTTATTTGTGTATTGACTTGAAGATTGTGTCCTTCTTGGTTAGTCAAAAGAGGTTGATCAATTGGGTCTTTTTGGAACACCTGATGTATGTTTGTTTTGTATACCATTGTGACAACTTGCATGAATTGGGCGACCGTGAAGATCTTCTGTTTACCTATACGTGACGAACGTCCTTGGTATCAACCTGTCTCTTGCCGAGGCAAGACGCCGGTTGCGGGATGATCGCGAATTAAAGATTTGCTGGATGCTGGTGGTGGTTTTGGAGATTCAAAGAACAGTGATTGTTGGGAATCAAGCCCTCATCAATCGATCCAATATCTCGGCTATGACTATCTCCCTCTTGCAGGTGGAGAGAGAATGGTTGCTTTCGATCTGACCTGCCGACTTGGTATACAAACGAAATAATGCTATTGAGATTGAGCCCTATATGCCTTCTCAATCTGGGCAATAGTTTAGGTTCTATTAGGGCATTGTAGGGAGCTCAGGTAGTTTGAGGGGTGGTCAAGGTACATTGCTAGATGCCCGGAATGTGTGGGAATTTTTCAATGTTGTAGAGATGGGTGCAACGTTCCTTTATCCCTTGAAGAAGGACGACAAGGTGACTTTTGGGTTTGCCCAGTAGTTCATGAAGAGTTGTTCAGCTCTTCATAAAGTTCAAAATTTCTACTGCTGCCAATGAGCCTGCTTAGGTGGTTCTTAAGGAGACAACCATCAAGCAAGGAGTTGACCTTACAACAGCATCCCACCGGCTTGAGCTCAGATGTTGTGCTTAAAGGGTCTCGTAAAGAAAGTTGGAATTTTTTAGTAGACCAGTGGTTTTCTACTCTTTCTAGGTATATTTACTAGAGGAGGAATAAATTGCCAAATTGTGCACAGTAAAGTATTTTGGGTTTATTTGGCATTGTTCTTATGTTGTTTTTAATTTTGTGCACAGATAAGGTTGTGCTTAGATTGGGTTATGCCGAGATTGTACTCTGTATAACTTATTTGGTAACATTATATTAAAATACTTTGCTAAGAATATGTCATATATAATTTGTTTAGTAACGGTATAAAAGATTTTCTCTAATGAACGGAAGCATGAGAATCTTAAGGCTTGTTTGGCATTGTTCTCATGTTGTTCTCAAGTTTATGCTCAGCCGAGACTATACACTGTAGAAGTTGTTTGATAATGTTATATTAAAATATTCATCTGAGAATATACCATACGCAATTTATTTAGTAATAGTATAAAAAATTGTATTCAATAAACGAAAATAAGAGAATCATAAGATCTAAAATGTAAGACCCACCTTAATTTTTGCGACACTCTATGATTGTCTAACATGGGACTTACCTGTAGAAGTTACAATGGGTACCCTCCTTTAAAAATTAGAATGTAGTACCTATATTCATATGATTTATAAGGTAAACCTATCTTTATAAGAATTATAATATGGGGCTACCTTTTTTTTAATGTAAATATGGGATCCATCCAACATGATACACTTTTAGAAATTAGAATATGGGCCCCCATTCAAAGGATTTATAATGTAGTTTCACTCTTTGTGGTCGTAACGGAAATGAGAATGCTTAGGTGGATGTGTGGTAAAATTAGAAAAGATAAAATTAGAAATGAGCGCTTTCGAGAACATTTAGGGGTAGCACCAATAGGAGATAAGATTAGAGAAACTCGTTTAAGATGGTTTGGGCATGTTGAGCGTAGGCCAGTAATGGCACCGGTGAGAAAAAGTTTAGATATACAGGTGGAGGGTCCATCAAGCGGTAGGGGTAGGCCGAAGAAAACATGGATGGAAGTCATTAATTCAGATTTGAAGAAGTTGCACTTATCGAAAGATTTAGCTCAAAATAGAAAGGAATGGAGAAGTAGAATTTATGTAGCCGACCCCAACATGGTTGGGATAAAGCTTTGATGATGATGATGATGACTCTTTGTGGTCGTGACTAGATGACCTACATTTAGGAATTATAAAGCGGAGCCACATTTTTTGTGATTTGTACGTAGGATTCACATTTAAAAATGACAATGTGGTGTCCACCTCTAGAAACTATAATAAATTATATGTGGGGCCATCTTGCTTGTTGATTGTTAAACAGGACCACATTAAAAATTATGTAGTATTTACTTTTAAAAATTAAAACATGGGGCTGCGTTCATTGTATTCACAATGTGGGCCTATATTCATAGAAATTACAATGTGGCTCCATATTTTGTGATTGTGACCATATAATCCACATTTAATAATTAGAACATAGGGCCCCCACTTAAAGGATTTATAATGTCATCTCATTATTATAAAAAATCATGATTTATAATATGGCCCACCTTTTTGGGATTGTTAGCATATTTTAAAAATTAGATAGTGGAGTTACTCCTTTTGAGATAAGGCAAAGAGATTAGTAAGAAACAATTGTACCAGCAAGTTGTTTTTTATAAAAATATATATATATAATTTTTTTATTCAAGATTTCTATGCCAACAGATTAAGATTTTTTTAAATTTCTTAATTCAAAATAGTGATTTGTAAATACCAAATATATTTTCTACAACGTTCTCTCATGGGAAAATGGTGACATCCGAATATCATGATGCCAAATGCATCTTAGTTAGTAGCAATCGTTGATATTGGAGGAAGTCTTAATGACATGGGCGTGTATGGTTTTGATGTTAATCATGCTCAACCAATGACATCTAGACTTCTTCCTCCAATACATCCAAAAAAAATAAAAATAGGAATCTTCTATGATACACAAATGTAATAAAGTTTGCCAAGGAAAAGTAGACCTATATATCAAAGCAACGAAGAAATAGCTAATTTCATCATCATCAAAGTCATGTCCTAATTGTGCTGGGTGGTTGGGACAGTTTGAACAAATAGCTCCATGATTAAAATTATAAAAGAGTGCTGCTATTTAAACACTGGAAATCTCTCTTTAAAGACAGCAAAAATTTTTTTAAATTAAAATGCCCAAAATGCCCCCCACACATCTCCCTCCCTCCTCTTTCCTCCCCTTTCCCTCTGGCCGGCGACAAGCTTCGGCCAGCTAGAGGGGAGCTCTGTCTCCCTCTCTATCTTCCCCTCCCTCTCCCTTTCCCTCTCCCTCTTCCTCTTCCTCTTCCTCTTCCTCCACTTATTCCTGTTCCTCTCCTCTCCCTCCTTCTTCCTCTCCTCTCTCCCTCTTCCTCTCCCCCTCTCCTCTCCTCTTCCTTTTCCACTCCTCTCCTCCTCATTGGGCCCCTCCCCTTCTTCCTCTCCTCCCTCTTCCTCTCCCTTTTCCTTTCCCCCTCTCCTAGCCTCTCCGCCCTATTGGGCCAACCGAATAGGGCGGAGAGGTTAGGAGAGGGGGAAAGGAAAAGGGAGAGGAAGAGGGAGGAGAGGAGAGAAATAGGGAGGAAGAGCAAAGGAAAAGAAATAGGAGGAGGAATATGAAGAGAAGAGGGAGGGGAAGAGGGAGAGAGAGGGAGGGAGAGGCCCCCTCGCTCTGGCCAGAGCTCATCGCCGACTCCGACCGAAGGAAAGGGGGGAGGAGAGAGGAGGGAGGGAGAGAGATGTGCAGGGGACATTTTGGGTGCTTTAATGTTTTTAAATTTTTGCTGTCTTTAAAAAGAGATTTTTAGTGTTTAAATAGCAGCACTCATTATAAAATGAACTTAGAAAAAAAAAAAAACACTGCCAAGCCAATCAACTGACAATGTTGTTAAGCAAGTAACAGACATCGCAGCCAAATAAACATGGTGCAGCTTGTGCATCATAAAGCCCACACCTACATGATAGTACCCCGAGTAAAAGAAGGATAAAATTTGGGCTTGTTCAGATTTACGTAAGATAAAATTTGGGCTTGGTAACATTTACGTACCATGGGCTGGTGTTTTAATTTTGAAACCCACCTGGATCTTTTACCCATTTTGCTATGTGGCAATTTAAGCGAACCATGTAAAAAAAGAGAATGAGCAATCAGGTAGCATTTTGTTCACTTGAATGGAGGTTGGAATAAAATGACCATTCCATTAGAATGCCCATTATTACGTTTGGTTCGTCCAAAATGGAGGAAATACTTATTTCAAAAGGAATCACCATTTCCCTATATGAGGGAATGGTCATTCCATTAGGGGAGGTAAGGAATAACTATTATATTCCAAACTCGTTTTTAATTGAGACAAAAGTGCTTCCACCCATTACCACTACCGCCCACCTACGCCACCGCCATCATCACCCAACCACTGCCGCCACCGCACCCACCACCACCACCACCACCCAATCATTGCCACCGTCACCATACCACCACCACCACCACCACCACCCAACCGCCGCCACCACTGTCGCCACCCACTAGCCACCCAAACCCACAACCACAACGACCATCCACCACCACCACCAAAAAATGAAAAGGAAAATAGGGATATTTTGGTAAAAATACTGAAATTTCTATTTTTTTAATGCTTTAATTCATGCATACCAAACATAAGGATAGGAATAGGAATTCCATTCTGCCCACCATTTAAAAGATAAACTAAACATTGGAATGGAATGACCATTCCAACCTCCATTCCAATTGAGACCCATTCTAACCTTCATTCCATTCTAGTCCAAAATCATTCATACAAACCAAACACTAACTAAGTTGAAAAGTGTGATGTGAAGGGTGTCTAAGGCGTTGATGCTAAAGAGAACTAAAAACCCAAGTGCTATAGTATGCAAGGCGGAGAACCCTTATGAATGCTCGTAGGAAGTTGAAAAAGGTATAGGCCGTTACTCATCGGATCGTAGAAAAGGATCTTGCCCAATTTGTTTTCCTTGACAAAAAACACAATAGCTTTAAAGACGAATTGGTAGTCATTATCTCGTGTAAGTTGAGAAATAGACAACAATTTTTGGGAAATGGAAGGTGTAAGAAATCGTGTGGCCCGCATGCCACGGGGTCCCACGTCAGTTCAAGCAGGGCAGATGCCAACAGAGATTGCAATCCTACTTTAGTATCATACTTAATTTGGGCCCCCATAATAAGACTTCCAATAGGATCAACGGATGTGGGCTTCTTGTGGAAGATGTCTCTAGTAAGTGTGACTCTTTGGGACTTGCCTATATAAGGATAAGGGAGCCCTACTGTTTGGATTATTATTATTCTCTCCATTCCCGTAGGAAAGACAATAGGCGAAGGGATCCATGGAGCTTCCCATCACCGAAACACACAGATCTCCGACCACGTGACCATACAACAATGGGACAGAGGTCGTTGTCTTTGCAGTTGGTGTTTTTGCCTTCGGAAGCGTGATGACGTCAACGCTGACGCAGAGATCATACATCTAACGCAGATAAGGGTGTGGATCAACGTCAAATTTTCAAACTGCGATATCTTGGTCATCTGGAGTCAGATCAACGATCCGTTTGCGCCTACGGAATCCTTGTAAGTAGATTTACGCATTGGCAGCAAAAGGAAGATGATCCAGCGGTTCAGATAAAAGGGTGGTATTTTCCTCTCATCCGGTCAGTGATATCTAAACCATCTCCTAATTGGAAAAAAAATCATGTATTCCAAATTAGCCTTGCATGATCTTGCAAAAGCTAATATTTTTAACGGAAAGAACTTAGCCGTGTGGAAGCGTCGGATGAAAGCATTACTGCATTTTGACGGATTAACTTATGTGATTGAATCTGATCCGGTCCATAAGCCTGCTGATGATGCCCCTAAGGAGGACCACGAATTATATGAGCAATAGGCCTTTGATAACAAATCAGCGAGGCATCTATTAATCGAATTCATATCCAGTGAGTTGGTGAAACAATTTGAGCACTTCACCACAGCAAAAGAAATCTAAGACTATGCTATGGACAAGTATGATGAAACCTCCAAATCTCATTTAATGGAGGCATTTAACGCATATGTCAATTATAAGATGCCAAAGGGGTCATCTATAAGGGATCACATTGACAAAATGTCGGTCCGACATAGTAATCATGCAGCCTTGGGAAAGGAAATGGACGAAGATTTTCAGATCATGTACTTGTTGATGAGTCTTCCACCTTCGTAGGAGAATGTGTCTCGAACCCTTAGCCTTCAAAAGGATGTAATCTTGAGTGAAGTTGAAGCTAAATTACTTGTTAAAGGACAAAGGTAGGCTTCCCGTGGTATAACACCTACAAATTCTGCTATGAGTGCTAAAACTAAGAGTTATAGCAGTGCGTTAACTGCCAATGTGAAAAATAAATAGAAATTTAAAGGCAATCCAAAATGGAAAGAGCCTAAAAATGGTGTTTGCTTTAATTGTAGGAAGCCTAGACACTTTAGTTATCAATGCAGAAAGAAAAAGGGTGAGAATAGCTAGCAAGGTAAAATGACCAAAGAACACGGAAATTATGTTAAGATAGTCACTGAGTCCATGATGGTGGACACCAATGACAAAAATTGGTGGATTGATTCTAGAGCTACCAGACACATATCAAGGACAAAGGTGGGATTTTTCAAATTCAAAGAGATAAAATCCGGAGAACAAAGTATATACATGGGGAATAAAACATTTTGTGATGTGTTAGGGATAGGGAGAGTAAAAATTCTCTTACCAACTAGCAAATCCCTTTATCTCTCCAATGTCTTCTTTGCTCCTGCAATAAGGAGGAGCATCATCTCTGTGAGCCAGTTGGTGATGAATGGATTTGAAATTAGATTCAAAGACAGTGTGGTTACTATTGGAATGCGCGGTAAAGTTTTAGTCCATGGTTTTCTTTCTGACAAATTGTATTTGCTGAATATTCTTAATAATGAAATAAAGTCCACTTCTGATTATTCTGTGTGTGAATGTATGCATGAATAGTTTGGCAATGTTATAGCATGTGAGATTAGGCCACATTAATAAAAACAAAATCAATAGAATGGTTAAAGGTGGACTTTTACCAGACTTAAGTAAAATTGAGTACCCCATATGTGAACCATGTATAAGTGGAAAGATGGTCAAGAAACCATTCCCAAAAGGAACTAGAAGTTCTGAAATATTAACCATAATTCATTCAGACATATGTGGGCCATTGAATGTACACAATAGAACCGAAGAGAACTATTTCATTACATTCATTGATGATTACAGCAGATATGGGTATGTGTACCTCATTAAACATAAACATGAGGCCTTAAAAATATTCCAAATATATGCTGCTAAAGTCCAAAATCAAAAGGGCAAGAAAATAAAACGAATTAGATCTGATAGAGGGGGTGAATGCACTTATGAATTATTTAAAGAATATTTTTCACGTGAGGGAATAATTCATGAATATTCAATTCCATATACCCAACAGCAAAATGGCATGGCTGAGAGGAGGAATAGGACCTTAATGGATATGGTAAGGTCAATGATCAGCCATGCGAGTCTTCCGCTGTATTTGTGGGGAGAAGTATTAAACACTGTATAATATATTTTAAACAGAATACGCTCTGAGAGTGTGCCCAAAACCCCATGTCACAACTTGAGCCTAGAAATCAGGGGTTAGAGAAAACCTAACCAGTGACACACGTACTCCCGTGCATGTACACCTAGACCTCGCCCAAGTGCACACACACAAGGGATCAATCACACATGCAAACAAAAGTACGTGGAAGCTGTAAGTATCAAGGCATACCACAAGATAATAAAAGATACAATGCTTACAAAAGATTGGACTAATTACAATAATGTACAACAAAATAGAGAGACTAGTCCATAAAATCAAATTACAGATGTAAATCAGACCCAAAAATACAATCTGTAGAAAAATCTCCCAGATAAGATCAGACATAATGGAGGGGAGAACAAAAGGATGCACACCGCTCTCAGAAGAATGGATCAAGTCCACTCCTCTAAGCCGGAGGGGGCCTCGCGAGCCTCTCCTGGAGTCGGGTTGACCGACGCAGGATCGGAAGAGGGATTTGAGCCTGCAACACCAATAACAACTCGTAAGTACAATGACTTAGCAAAATATAAGCTACAAGAAGATAACATGAATTGTATCTATCAATGAGCAAAAGTAGTAATGCAAATATCCATAGTGAACATGTTCGTATACTAGGCAAATCGTGCATAGAAATAAGTATGCTGTCAGAATCATCAATAGAAATACACACTCAAGCTGGCCACTACATTTGTCATATTCTCCCTTTCGAGAGCACGCAAATATGAGAACACCATCGACCGGGCCAGGGTACGAATGGGTCTCTAATTCCCGGGGTCCGGAAGCCCAGGACAAGAGCACTTTGCAGAGGCGATCACACACACTAAACCAAAGTCAACCCCATCGGGTATCCTGAGGCTGAGGCTGAGTAGTGCCATATATAGACAATCTCAATCACAATCAAATCAGATGATGCACATCAATCAATAGCACATACAGATCTCATATCCTAATCAACGAACAATAGTAGTGCATCACACACTGATAAGCAATACGACTCATATTGATAAGCAATTTGAATAACAATACGGATAACAATACGAATAACAAATGCGAATAAGCACTAACGAATGAGTACAATAACAAATAATCACTGAACTCAAGTACTCCACATAAACAATAACAAATACACAGTAGTGGATGGTGCCTACCTGGGCTTCGCTCTGGGGATGCTGCTATATTTTCTACAGACTCGAGAGGTCCAGCGCAGAACACATGAGGACAAAACCGAAATCAATATGCTATGCAAATCAGATTTACTATGACGAATCAAGGTTGTTTACTAGCCAATCCTAATCTAGTCGTCCAGTGTTTCTAACCGTGCATGCTGATGTAGTTTTAAGGTATTCGATACACAGTTGTTCCATCAAGGAGTGTTGCGTCTTCTAAATGAAAGTGTACTAAAGTCCCTTAAACCAACACCCATGGGAAAGTGCTAAACAACTGGATAACATATATGAATGAGACACAGTTCTCGAGATCATTCATGTCATTCTCACATCCCATTGGGCATATTCGGTTTGCCTACATTCTAGCATGAGAGTCATATCAGGTCTCTTCCTTAAACCTCATCTTTTTATTCATTTCGCAGGGTCACACGGTGTAGCCGTAGGTGAACATACGACTTAGCTGTAGCACAATTCATGGTTTAGCCGTGAGTGCACTGAGTCAGTTTCCTGAAGCAATTACAGAAATCCAAAATGGCTAACTCTCAACTAAATACAGAACGATAATACCAAAACTTACTCCATGGGGCTGTCTAGCAATGATTCAAACAAGAAGAGTAAATATAGACACAATCAAAGCATTACCAATAAGTGTTCAAGCTACTTGTGCTTATACTTACCTCACAAGTGGAAACCACACACTCTCTGCGTTGCTAGAGGCTCAACCCACTGGAGATACACGAAAATCACACTACAGGCTCCCTTCTTTACGTAAACAAAACAGAGCTGAATGAAAGAGAAAGAGAGAGACGAACGAGAGAGATCGTTGCAGAAATGAGAGAGAAACGGTGGTAGGTAGGATATTTATAAGATAAAAGAAATCAAATTTGCAAACAAGTTCACCATTTGCCTCTATTTACAGTTCGAGTCAATTAACGATCCAACGAGAGCAAACGACGTCATTTGGATCCAAAACAATTACGAAGATTAACAAGCTCGACGAAATACACACATTGATATCAAAATGACGCAAAACTGACAAGGTCCAACAAAAGCAGAAATTACGAAAAAAGGTTCGAACTACCTAAACCAGGTCAAACTCAACCAAACTAACTACACATTGCTCAAAACCAAAGTAAGGCAAAACCAAAACACTCTTAGCAACAAGATTACACTTAATTAACCACTAATTCGGCTTAAGTTGGGTCGGAGTGTTACACCGCATATGAGTTATGGACTGGTACCAAACCAAAATTAGAACATGTGAGAGTTTGGGGCTACCCTGTACACGTCCTGCTACCACCACAAGAAAGGCAAAAATTATAAGCAAAAACGAAGAAATATTGTTCTTTCATTGGCTACTCATCACATTCTAAAGGATATCGTGTGTATGATCACGATAATAGGATAATCATGAAATGCCGAGATGTGTTTTTCCTTGAGGATCTGACAGTCAGTCAGTCCTAGAGTAAGACCACAAAGTGTGGAATTATATGAAATCTCTATGGGCAAGGGGGTTCAAGCAAGTGGGGGTTCCGACGAAGAGGACGTTGGACATAGAATTTCTGGTCAAGGCCCACTTGAGGTGATTGAACAACCCGATGAGCCAGTTGGCAGGCCGATTCGGGTGAGGAAATAACCGGCATATCTAGATGATTATTGCAGTTTATTGGAAACCATGAAAGATTTGGATCCAACCTCCTCCTCTCAAGCGGTCAAAGCGCAAGATACGCAGTGTTGGCTAGATGCTATGGAAAGGAGATGGAATCAATTGAAAAGAACCAAGTATGGCAATTGGTATATCTACCTCAAGATCGAAAAGTCATTGGATGTAAATGGGCTTTTAAAAAGAAATTTAAAAAGGATGGATTCTGGGATAAATATAAAGCACGGTTAGTAGCTAAGGGATTCACACAAGTGGAAGGAATAAATTACGGGGAGACATTTTCTCCAGTTGTAAAATTTCAATCCATAAAAACCTTGGTAGCATTAGTAGCATGTCGTAACCTTGAATTGTACCAGATGGATGTGAAAACAGCATTCTTGAACAGCGAATTAGAAGAAGAAATTTATATAAAACAACTCGAGGGTTTTGTGGTGCAAGGTCATGGGACAAAGTGTACAAACTTAATAGGGCATTATATGGATTAAAACAAGCCTTAAGACAATGGTATAGAAAATTTCATCAGGCCATATGTGAACAAGGATTTATCCCCAATAGTGCAGACACATGTTTTTATATTAAACGCAGTGGGAGTAGTTATTTATATTTGTCACTATATGTAGATGATGTTTTGATCGCTAATAATAAATTGGAAGCCATAAATGAAATCAAACAATGGTTAAAGTTAAGATTCTAGATGAAAGACATGGGTGACGCAGAGTATGTCCTTGGCATTGAAATAACCCGTGATTGTCCAAATAGGATATTGACTTTATCACAGATATCTTATTTGGAAACTGTGTTAAAAAAGTTTGATATGGCTAAGTGTAAACCGATTAATACTCCCATCTGCAGGAGCACAAAATTGTCAAGCAATTAAGGACCCACAAATGAACAGGATAGGGAAATAATGAGATCAAAACTTTATGCTCAAATTGTGGGCAGCATCATGTATGTGATGTCGTGTACGATACCAAACCTTGCATTCGCCATGGATCTCGTAAGCAGATTCCTAAGTAACCCAAGATTACAACATTGGTATGCGGTTAAGAGCATTCTATGGTACATCAAATGAACAGTGAATCTTCGCTTATGTTATCAAGGTGAAGTCCTAAAACTGCGTGGCTACTCAAATACAAATTAGGCCGATGATTTAGACCAGAGAAAGTCCACAACCAGCTATATGTTTACCCTTGGAGAAGGTGCAATTTCTTGGGGTAGCAAGAAACAGACCTCCACGGCTATATCAACAGCCGAAGCAGAGTATATAGCTTGCAGTACAGCAATCCAGGAGGCTCTTTGATTAAAATACTTCCTGTGTGATTTGGAGGTAATAAATGAGAAGGACCCTGTCCAATGTGTCACAACCCGAGCCCAGAAATCGGGGGTTAGCAAAAAGCCAAACCAGTGACACACGTACTCCCGTGCACGTGCATCCAAACCCAATCCAGATGCACACACACAAGGGATCTAACACGTGCTAACTAAGCGTACGCGGAAGCTGTACATATCATAGCAAGCAACAAAAGAAATAGCGGAAGTCAAAAATACGAGTCTGAATACACGCCAAAATACATCAAAATCATGATATACAAAATAATACAAGAGTGACAAAGGCCAAAGTAGTAAAATACAAAATCTCCAAAAACCAAAACAAGTAGACGGCTGATGATATGCATGTACGCACTTGGCAGAAGTGATCAAGCCCACTCTGCCAGGCCGGAGGGAGCCTCTACTAAGTCCTGCCTTGCAGTCTCCTCGACCGCCGGGGAGCCGGACACGGGATCTGAGCCTGCAACACCACAGACAACTCAATGAATACAACGATCTAGCAATTATAAGTAACATGGACGAAACACTCATCGTATCAAAATGAATAATGACAGAAGATTAAATACAGAGTTTCATATTAGTATGCTAAGCAAATCGTGCATAGAAGTAAGGCATGCTATAGGAATCAAAACATAGAAATACTGAACTAGGTGGCTACTACGTTGGCCATATTCTCTCACATAGAGAGCAGACAAAGCAGACAAATAAGAACACCACTGACCTGGCCAAGGGTACAAGTGGGTCTCGGTTTCTTGGGTTCCGGGGTCCCAAGACAAAGCTACACTGCAGCGATACAGAGAACAGAGAACTAAGCCAGAGGTAACCCCGTCGGACATCCTAGGGCGAGCCTGAGTAGAGCCAGACTAATACCAATCAAATCAAATCCAAAAGAAGGGAGATTCTCCGCTTTGGACTCACCGACGGCAAAGGCCGGATCTTATCCTCACGTATGAATCTCTGGGCAGAGCCACTTGGGAATACCCAGTGAATCAGAGATGTACAAAGCCAGAGATATACAAAGCATAGCGTATAAATGAGTCAAAGCATAGCGTAGATCCAGACCGAAGAATAAAACAAATATACAGAACAAAAGCAAAATGATCTCGTAATGCATAAACATAGATTAGTAGAACAGAGAGCAAAACTGTAATCAATATGCAATGCATCTCAGATTAACGCCGAATCAAGGAGGATTACAAGCCAACTCTAATCTAGCTGTTCACTGTCACTAACCGTGCATGTTGGTATAGTTTTAAGTTATTCAATGCACCGTTGCCATCAAATGAAATCCTCACGTGCACCGAAGTCCCTTAAACCAATACCCATGGGGAGGTGCTTAACAGTAAATCAACGCTCACATGAATAAGTCACAGCCTAACAGACTATTCATGCGGTCCAAAGAATCCATTGGGCCGGTTTATATGAATGGTCACCTGTATATAAGCCCTACAAGGTCACACCATTAACCTAATGTTAATTTCAACTTTTTCAGGTCTTACGACTTAGCCATGGGTGACCTACGGCTTAGCCGTCGACAACTTACGGCCTAGCCATAAGATGCACAACGGCTTAGTCGTGGTTTCCTTCAGAACACGGCTAAATTGGTCATCTTCCACCTCTGATTTGATACCGTTTACGGTTGAGCTACGGTGGAGTCCACGGCTGGGTCACGGCTAGCTTACGGCTCAGCCGTAGAACAATTTACGGTTCAGCCGTATCCTAGCAGTAGAACAAAATTCAAATATCAAGTCTCTGAAATTTGAGCCATACAGAATTACGGCTTAGCCGTACAAGACAAGAAACGAATCGGATAGTTATAGAAACTGGAAAATCATGTGCAACCTAAGCAAAACAAACTCCAATGAATCCAAAGTGATAGAATTAGGCTGTCGATCATGCCAAGCATATAAGAACAAGAGAATCATAGCAATCAAACAATATACCCATGTGTTAAACAATTATGTACTTATACTTGCCTCAAAGCTTAGCAAATCCACTGAGATCAAGCTCCAATCCAACTCAAACCCAAGCAAATCAGAGAACAACCCATGCATGAGATGGATGAGAGATATAGAGCTTGGAGGAGAAATCCAATTGGAGAGGAAGAAATCAAAACCCACTTACCTCAAAGCACAGACAGAGAAAGAGAGAGAGAGAACCCACTCGAACTGGGTGGAAAATCCAATGCTAATCAAGAGGGAAGGAGAGAAGTGAAGAGAAGAGAAGAGAGAAAACGAACGTGGAGCTTTCCTGGAATTTTCTTGCATGCACGTTGAAGGAAATGAGCAGGGAGAGAAGACATCTGGCTGATGACTCATATATATAGTTTTGGAATTTAAAACAAGGTCTGTCAAGTTTAGGCTAATTACAATTCAAGTCACACAAAGGTCCAACTCCTCCAATTGACTCCGAATGAGTTTGAGATAGTTACGGAAAATAATGAGCTCAACAAAATATACGTGCTGACACCAAGATGATGCAAAGATGATGCATCCAAAGCAATTGCAAAATTATGAAAAAGGGCTTAGAACTACCTATCCCAGGTCAAAGGCTACTCAACTACCTATCCATGACCCGAAACCAAGTCCAAAAAATGAAACAACACAAAAACACACTAATGAGCCACTAAACCGGCTCAACGGGGATCGGAGTGTTACATAATGAGCATAAACAGTATGTCGGCCATTTCTATGGTGAATGAGCAAAAGATTAATAGCCGATCAAAAAATGTTGAAATAAAATATCACTTTATTAGAGAAAAGCTGAAAAGAATAATATAGAAATTTTCTATGTGCCTTCAGAAGAATTGATAGCTGATGCTCTCACCAAGGCTTTGCCTACAGAGGTTTTTGCAAGACATGTGATGCGTATGGGACTGAGAAATGTTTGATATACATGGCATTCGTGCCAAGTGGGAGATAGTAAGAAATCATGTGGTCCGCATGCCACGGGTCCCATGTCAAATCAAGCAGGACAGATGCCAACAGAGATTGCAATCCCATTTTAGTGTAAGACTTGATCTGAGCCCCATAATAAGACTTCCAATAAGATCAATGGATGTGGGCTTCTAGTGGAAGATTTCTCTAGTAAGTGTGACTCTTAGGGACTTGTCTATATAAGGATAAGGGAGTCATAGGGTTTAGATTATTATTATTCTCTCCATTTCCGTAGAAAAGACAAGAGGCAAAGAGATCCAAGGAGCTTCTCATCACCAGAACACACATATATATCCGGCCACGTGACGGAGTCTCCTCATCTAGATCCATAAGAAGGAACATGGAGAATATCTTCCAAAAAAAAACATTGGATCCATTGAAAGAACAAGAAGAGTTGCCAATATATGAAATTTGTAAGCTTTTACCATTACCTACTTCAAGTCCATCATTGCCCACATACTAGAGAAACATTGACCAGGTCCAGAGTAACATAATTGTGTCCCTAGTGCCAATAAAGCAGGTAGTTTCGCCATGTTTCGTTGCAGCCGTGGCCTAAAGCTTTTTGGGAGGTCATCGACCTTGAAAAGACTTGTCTAAGGCCATGGTAACAATCAATAGCCAAATGTCCAACTCGATTGCAGATTTGATACAAAAGGTCTCGACTTAGATGGTTGAGGTAGAGGGAACGGAGCATAAGAGGATCCACCATGATTATTCTAATTTCATCCACATCTACGTCCACGTCCACGTCCACGTCTACGCCCACAACTACTAGAGCTAGATCGTCCTTGTGAACCAACAATAGTTTATAGAGTGGTGGTTGGTAGCTCCAGAGGAGTGGAATGATGCTGCTTTAACCTTAACTAAAAAGTTAATAGTTGTCCAAATAGCTCTTTAAATGTAATTGGAGAGTCACGATTCAAAATAGAGGTATGAACCGAATCATATTATGGACCTAACCCATTAAGTATTTGATTGCATAGATCATATTTTGAAATTGGCTTAGCAATTGCCTCAAGGGCATCAGAACTACCCTTCCATCTTGTCAAGATACTCCAATGGAAAGACCTCCTTTCTTGAGGTTTTGAAATTGTTGCTTCACCTTTAAACCTGGAGATTAGGATTAAATAAGGTGAAGCTTCTCCAATCGCTGCTACATATCACGAGCAAATTGGAGACCTACTACCCTCTGTAACACTTGAGGTGTGAGTGTCGCAGTAATCCATAGAAGAAGAAAAGCATCATGTTCCACCCACAGCTCATAAGCTGGGTTGATGACAGATTTATCATTTTTATCATTGGAGAGATATTTCTCGGGATAAATACATATTTTAAAAGCTTATTTGTCCTAAGTATAGGTATGAATTGACTTTTCCACAACAAATAAGTATCTCTATCCAACCATATATGAAAGAATTGGATACCAATAAGTTGATTATCAATTTAGGGTTTAGAACCACCAAATATATGAGGTTCAGAGTCCTAGTCAGATTTCTAGATTGGAGCTCAATTAACAACTATGGAATAATAAAAAAACAAGCAAATCAATCAACCAAAAGAAGACATGGCATATGACTTCTTACGTGAAAACTCTATGCTAGAAAAACCACCAGTCCTATCACCCAAACCAAGGAAAAACAAGCATTGTAAACTAAATAATTACAAATAATACTCACAATCCTTCCCCAATTGCAAATCAACCTAAATACTACAGTTTCTTGTTAACTCCTCGCCATTCACCGTTCCTCATGCTTGAACCAATACACCTTGAATCTGCTAAATGAACGAATTTCTACAAGAAAGAGCTAAATGAACGAATTTCTACAGGAAAGAAAACAATTTTCTATAAGTAGAAGTAATATTCTTTAGAGGCTCAGCATAGCTCTCCAATAGATATTCTAAAGAAAAAGACAATCTCTATCAAATATTCTTAACTTAGAATAATGAGATTTGTGCTTAAGGTTGAGAGAGAAACCCTTTAAATAACCCAATATTCAAAGTATTAGAGTCCATGTAGAACTAAAACAGGCAGTTCTAACACAAATAAAAAAGAATTCCGCGTGAGAAATTAGGTTTTTCTTTGTCATCCGCTTAAACAAGCAAGTGGTCTACTCGAGTAGGTGAAGCTTTTGTCTAGGCAAATTCCTAGCCTCCACTCGAATAGATGAACCTCCGTTCAAGCCTACTAACAGCACTAAACTTTCTAAGGCCATAACTTTATTGTTTTAGTTCGATAAATATAATTTTAAAACTTACAAATATCAACTCAAAAAGAACTTTCCAACGGTAGGTAAATTGCTTTGATCCGATGAACGGTTTGAGAGAATAACCATTTTAATCCAAACTATTTCATTTAAGTGCCCGAATGAAGCACGCAACTGTCCAATTTAAAAACTTAAAAATTACAACTCAATTGGAACTCGAGTTTTGTCCAACCCAAGAATTAGCCAACACTCAAAATCCTATTAGTATAGTTATAAGGCTTGCGATATTCACAATGGAGAATGTGCCAGATGTATTACTTGTAGTAGCCATTTAGGTAAGGAAGTAAAGAAATTGTTAGTCTATAGAGAGGATAGCAAGAGTAGTGGACAAACCACAACCTGTGCACCAGTAAAGAATAGCGTGTAATTGCAAATTGCAAGTGCAAAATTATAGTAGTGTAGACAAGCAAACTATTGGTCTAATTGCAGCCATAACATAGAGAACTTAGAGGTCCATAGAGTAAGAATGTAAAAGGCTGCCATCATGGCGGTGGCTCAGTTGGTTTGAGCCTTGAGTTTGCTCCTCAATGTCTCAAGTTCGATTCTCACCCCTTGCGTTATCTAAGTACTATATGTGTAGCCATGTATGTACCCCACAAGGAATAATCTTTGCCTGTTAGATGAGTAACTCCCGTGCCGGAGGCCAAAAGTCTGAAGGTTGGGTTGAAAATGGATACTTTGGTTTAAAAAAAAAAGACGCAGAAGACTATACGAGTTTAAATCCTCTAATTAAAAACCCCATGACAACCATGGGTAAGAGAGTTACACCCCCCCCCTCTCTCTCTCTCTAACTCTGACTGCATGACACAGAAGATCTAGACTCAACAAATACTAATAGCACCCTACATTTTTCCATTTGCAATAGATTCTATCAGCTCATCCAAGTCATATGGATCTTTGAAACTATAGTTCAAACAAAATGAGGGAATGTTCTCAAATTTGAGGAAGAAGGGTACAGATGGTGGGTGGGAAACGGACAAAATATTAAAATTTGGGAAGACAAGTGGCTACCTATACCAACCATTTATCGTGTTACTACCCTAAGAAAAATTCTACATGAGGATGCTACAGTGGATGATCTCATAGACAAAGATACAAAAAGGCGGGATGTAAACAAAATACAGGAAGTTTTTCCCCCATATGAAGCTGAAGTTATTCTAAAAATTCCTTTAAGCCCTCATTTGCCAAATGATAAACTGGCATGGGCGGAGCATAAAACAGGGGAATTCTCGGTCAATAGTACCTATATAGTGGAACAAAGGCTTTAAAAGATGTCAATCAGGGGGGAATGCTCAGATATAGGGGTGAATAGAAATTTTGGTTGAAAATTTGGAACATAAAAGTTCCAAATAAGATCAAAACCTTTGCATGGGGAGCATGTAAGGAAATTTTACCAACCCGAAAAAACTTTGCCAAACGAAAGATAGTGGAAACTGATGTATGTGAGGTATGCAAAAAGTCGTTTGAAAATATTATGCATGCTCTATGCTTTTGCCCTTAGGCACAACGGGTATGGAGAGAATGTCTGAAAAGATTTGATTTTACATCTAACTTGCAAAACAACTTTGCTTTGCTTGTTTAAGAACTTTTAGGACTTTCAAGAAAAGTCCCGAAAGTCAACATGGAGCTGTTTTTCATGCTAGTGTGGATGATCTGGAATAAAAGAAATTTCTTCATTCATAATAAGAAGCTCACTAATCCAATAATGATAGTTGAAGGGGCTGCGATTTTGCTGCAAGACTACTATAAAGTTTGGACAACAAAAAGGAATGATAAGTAAAGGAGAGTGCTACGCTAGCAGCCTCCTCCTGTGAATGCTAAAACTTAATGTAGATGGAACCTTATTTAATGAAATACAACTGTCCTTTGAGACAATACGGGAAATGTTATTATGATGATGAGCAAAGTAGAGACGTAGATAGAAGAAGCAGATGACATTAAAGCTGTAACAGCATTGAGAGGCATTCAAATGATTTGTATTGGTGTGAGGGAAATTATTCTTAAAGGTGATTTTGTGTGGATGGTAGATGCACTTAACTTTACATCGTGCAATTGTTCAAGAAAAAGCCCTTTGGTCGATGAAACTAAAAAGCCGCTAAAGACTTTTAAAAGTTATAAAGTAGTTCATATAGGGAAAGAAGGAAATGCAGTAGCTCATAAGCTAGCTCGGCATACACAATTTATTGATGATATGGAGGTTTCATGGTATAATACTCCTGATTTTATTATTCAAAATGTAATAGTTGATTCGATATTTTCTTCATATTAATAGATTTAGAATTTTTCTAAAAAAAATACTACAAAAACATGTCAAAAGAGATATTATCATTGAACTCTAGTTCACATTTTTTTTATTTAATATGCCTTTCATTTTGATGATATCACATCTTTTTTTTTAATTATTAAAATTTATCTATATTTTAAAAATACCAAAGCATATTCATGACACTATGTTTCTAACATAGTTAACTATTAGGTTTTTTTTTTCCTTTGTCATTGTTAATGAGATTTTAAAACAATTGCTAATTGTTATTTACTGTATTACTGTTTATGGAAAAGAAGCAGCAAAAAAGCAAATCTGGCTTTACCTGGGATTGTTGCTTGCCCCTGATAGATCAAGAGAGGAGAATTCTCTATATGAGGCTTTTGTTTGTTTGTTTTTTTTTTCTTTTTTTTCTCCTCCTTTTTAGGGATTCTATGCTCATGACACTGGTGCTTTTTCCCCCCTTTTATGAATTGGAATCCACCTGTTAAGCGGGCCCTCGCCATCCTCCAAAACACTTGTGGACCTACTTAAGGTTCATCCGAGTGGACCATCAAATAGAGATCCCATAGTAGTCGTGGGTCCTAGGGCTTGCCATCTATCGGAATGCACTGGCCTGTTGGTTCAACGGTGCGTTCATTCTGCATGAAAAAAACTTGTGGGCCATAAATGTAGTGATCGGGATGATTATTTGAATCTTCATCACCATATAAAAGGCTGCGGTGGGAGATCGCCATCTTCAACTAGGACCTGAGGTGGGCCCCAACAAGGGCAGGTTCTCACCACCCGTGCCCATCTGAGGGGCTGTCTTTATGAATCATATTAGTCAATGAATAGCCTTGCCTCTGCTCAGGGGTACCAAGTCAATTCAAATTGAGAGGTCAATTAAATCAAGCGAGTCAAATTGAGTGAGATCGAGTAGGCAATCAACCCAATCCATTTATAACCAACCTAATCCCGGCCCTACTTGCTGTATGCTGGAGAGTTGAGCTTTTACAAATGGGACTAACGTTTGTGAGCATTAACCTGATTAGCTCCACTATGAAATTAATAGGCCTTGGTTGAAAGATCCTGGGGCCTCAATATTTCAAGAAGGAGGATCTTTCAAAAAAAAAAAAAATTCCTGATCCCCAATATTGAAATCTTCATTCAAATTTAGTCTTGATCACTGTTTTGTTCTCTTGAACTGATAGAGTCATCAGATAGAAATCTCAGTTGGTCCGTGGCCCACTGTAATGTTTTAGATTGCCAAAACGAGGGCGTCACTTCAATACACTCAAGACTGGATATTTTGGGATTCCTCGGGTCGAAGCTCAACCAGTTCGTCTCAGCAAACTTACCGGGGGAGGTCAGGTAGCTGTTGGGAGTGGAGAAGGTAGCGCTTCAACCCTTCGTGCTAAAAAATATATAGAAAGTCTTTGTGTCCTTGACTGATACGAAACTTATGTGCCTGCTTCAACGGTATTGCCTGGCATCTGGAGCGTTCATCTATCTTGATCTTAGCCCAAAGGCCGGGAAAGGTGTTATCGCTCATCTATCGATTGATAAACATTAAAAAGAAAGAAAAGAATAAAACGATTCTAAACCTAATGCATTGTCAGTGAAAATTCTAGTGGCCCGGACGAGATATTCTCTATAAATGAAACATAGCCAAAATACAGTAAATGAGATTAGTCGTCCAAATTGAAGTTAAGAATTTAACTAGCAACAAAAGGCCCGTGCTAACCCGGGCAAGAAAAAAAAATAAAGTTTTAATCAAGTTTAGTATTTTCTTTGAGATATTATTGGTAAAAGATAAAAAAATAATTAAATATATTAATTAAAAAAACGCCCCCAATAATTTATCTATAAAATTTAGATGAAGCACTAATGATATCTAGCTTTGAAGTTGGTATATAAGAACTATAAAAAAAAGGAGAATGACAATGATCATTGTTGAAAATTTTATGTAAATAAAGTATAAAACCAATATTTCTAAAATTTTCTATAATTGTGTGAAATAAAAATAAAAAATAAAAACACCCCCAATACCTACTTAGAGAAAAAAAAAAAAGCAAGCGGATTTATAGTGATTATCGTTGCTAGTCCATCATTGATTCTAAAATATTTTACTGTCAAAAAAATTAGAAAATAACAACCCACCCCAAGTGAATAAAAATTACCATTTGCTACCTTAATTAATTTGAAGCTCCAAATTGTATCCTTGTAACCCTCAAATATCTAAATAATAATTATATAATAATAATAATAATAATAATAACAATAGTAGTAGTAGTAGTAGTAGTAGTAGACAACACCAACAAAAAATAGAAAACTATTAATATAGTAATAATAAACATAAATAAAAAAGAATGATAAATATGTCAGCCTATTCATGGCTAAATGGCATTTTTAAAACATTGGCACACCATGGATTGAATTGTTAACTTTTTTTTCTTTTCGTTTAGCTACCCAAAACAATCTACAGTCTTGGGTAAATTGATAAAGACTAAAAAAAAAGAAGAGAAATGAATAGCAACATTAGTCAATAATTTTATATGCTAGAGCGTAGAAGTGAATCAATTATTAGTATTTATATTTTCCTGCATTTTGGAATTATATTCCTTGCATACAATTTAAAATTACATTCTCACTTTATAAAATCTTATAAAGGCTCCATAAAACTTTCTTTTGTTTTGAAGCTTGTATAACTCCATCTAGTTTATATGACATTCTCAACGTAGTCAACAATCTTGGTTGAAATGAGAAAGATTTAAAAAGAAAAAAACATACAACAATATTATGCAACAATTTGATATGCTAAAACTTGAAAGTGAATCAAATAATAGAATTTTCATTTCCATACTCACAAAAATTACATTCTTGCTCTGTAAAATGTTCTAATGACTCTAGAAAAATTACTTATATCACACCCTAAATTCATAAGACTTCACCATAAATAACAATCATAAAAAATAATTATTGATCAGTTACTTGGTTTTGCAGATATTGTTAAACAACAGTTATTCGTTTCACATTTTTTATGAAAAACTAACAATCAACACCATTAAAATTTATATATAAATATAACTATTATCGTAAAAATGCATAGAATTCTCAAATCGAATAACCTTTCGGGTATGATGGAAAAAACTAACATAATGCATGGCTCAAATAAAGTTTATGACAAAACTACCGAATTGCTATACCACCTATCTTACTTCACTTGCAAGAGAATTTCCCAAAAAATAGATAGTAGATTTGGTAATAATAGTGAATTTGGTGCAATCTATCACTCTTTTCTACAAAAGATTTGACTTTAAAGTAGTTGAGATTTCGAGAGAGACCTTTGCGATTTGGAGAGGTGAAAAATATGAAGGCATTTCACTTGATAAGAGATTTTCATATGTGTAGATATGCAAAAATGGATAGTTATTTAGTCAAAAATGAAAAGAGATTTAAATGAGAGATTAAGAGGGAGAGGAGATTTAAAAGAGATTTAAGAGTGTCATTTACCATTCATAGTGGTGGCTGGGAGAGAGCAAAGACGTTTTGAACAAGGAGACTAAGAGACATACAATAGTAGTAATTTCTAAAGAAGATTGGATTATTAGTATTCAATATTAATACCAAGTCAAAATTCTAAGAGATGGTCAAAATCAAATTGACAATCAGCCTCAAACTTGAATTTGAAAGTGAAAAAGCATTGCATGCTTGTAAAACTGATCAACTCAAGAGTAAAGTAATAAAATATAACTAAAAGACACAGCATGACCCACATCCTACTATAATAACAGTACACTTATTGAAGCATCCATTAGGCAACACACACACACACACAAAAACCGTACTCTCATTATAATCTGAGAAAAAAAACCTACAACAAAGGATTGGTAATGTTTGGATCAATAGACTATCTACTCTATGAAAAAGATTTGAAGATATGAAGAAACTTATGTATAAATAAGAGATGGGTTAGTGAGGTTAGTGAGAGACGAATTAGAACTTAAAAGGAGTGTTAAGGGATGGCAATATATAGGAATAAAGAGAGAAATAATTAGTAATAAAATGAGTTAATGAAAAATACAAATGTAAGGGCTGAGTACAAAGGTTGGCAAGGAGCATTAAGTACATGTTGACATATAGTAGATTTGGTAATGATAGTGAATATGGTGCAATCCATCAGTCTTAGTGTCTTCTACAAAAGATTTGACTTTAAGGTTGTTGAGATTTCTAGAGAGACGTTTGGGATTTGGAGAGGTGAAAAATAGGAAGGCATTGCACGTGGTAAGAGATTTCCATATGTGTGGATATGCAAAAATGGATAGTTATTTAATCAAGGATGAAAAGAGATTTAAATGAGAGATTTAAAAGAGATTTAAGAGTGTCATTTACCATTCATAATGGTGGCTGGGAGAGTGTAGAGACGTTTTGAACAAGGAGACTAAGAGACATACAATAGTAGTAATTTCTGAGGAAGATCGGACTATTAGTATTCAATATTAATACCAAGTCAAAATTCTAAGAGATGGTCAAAATCAAATTGAGAATCAGCCTCAAACTTGAATTTGAAAGTGAAAAGGCATTGCATGCTTGTAAAACTAATCGACTCAAGAGTAAAGTAATAAAATAATAAAATATAACTAGAAGACACAGCATAACGCAAATCCTACTACAATAACAGTACTCTTATTGAAGCATCCATTAAGCAACACACTCACACAAAAACAGTGTTCATTATAATCTGAGAGGAAAACCTACAACAAAGGATTGATAATATTTGGATCAATAGACTATCTACTCCTTGGGAAAGATTTGAAGGTATGAAAAAACCTTTGTATAAATAAAAGATGGGTTAGTGAGATTAGTGAGAGATGAATTAGAACTTAAAAGGAGTGTTAATGGACGGCAATATATAGGGATAAACATAGTAATAATTAGTAATAAAAAGGAGTTAATGAAAATTACAAATGCAAGGGCTGAGTACAAATGTTGGCAAGGAGCATTAAGTACATATTGGTGAAATAGTTGGAATGCCAAAGGACAAATGGTGTCAATCCATTGATGCTATTAAAACAGTCAAAATCGAATCTAAAATTTTCAATTGGATTCAATCAGCTTAATATATTATAATGGTTGAATCCGGATCCTCTTTGGTTAGACAAATCTAAGTTAGAAGGAGGAGTGAAACTCCATAGTGCTCTAGTCAAAATATGTTCCTGTCAAATATATGGGGTATCTTTTCCCACTCACTGGAGTTTGTCCCTATGTTGGATTTTGACCATTTGATGAAAAAAATAATAGTAAACTAGCAAATCATGTTCGCGAGTACTAGTAATATATAATTTATAATATTAAAAATAATTAAAATATTAATTAATATTTAGCCTAAATCATAGTCAAGTGTGATCCATTTATTAAAAGTGTCTAGCTAAATAGTTGAAGACCAACCTAAGTACTCAAATTTAAAATTCAAGCATGAGCTAAAACGGGCTAGGCTGGATACAAACTCAGACTGTAGATATATCATGTTGGGCTCTACTTTTATAAAATGATTAAGGGATTTTTACCAAAAATTAACCATAAACCTGAATTAATTGAATTGATTAATGAATAGATAAAAATATCAGATTAGGGCGTTGTGCATGTGGAAAAAGATAATTTTACCTCCTAACGATACTATTAGGCAACGTTCATCTCTTGACAACATCGTTCATAGGATTTCTTTATATTTCCATCTTCTTCCACCATTTTTCCGTCTTCTTCCTTTATGGCTTGAGTGTTCTTGTTTTCCATTTTTAATCTCTTACTCTATGCATTGTAAAGACATCATTTTTCAATCGTTGTGAGATTCTTATCTCTACTATTCCTCTGTACCTCTTCAGTAGCCCACTTCTTCAACTCTCAAACCCAAATGTTTGGAGCACTTTCCAGCTTTAGAATTTATTGCAATAACAATTAAAGGTTTGATTCAGGTACCCCATACTGGTCAATCCCTTTTTTTTCATCTCATCTTGTTAGGATTTTGGGTCTAAATTTTATCTTCATGCTTCCAAGACAGAATTTTTTTTTCTTTTTTTTTCATGGGTGTTTTGTATTTTGTTAACTTTTTGGCTTTTGATGTGTACATTATATTATATCTTTGAACTTGGATATCTTGGTTTTGAGAATTGAAGGAAAGATTGGTACTTTAAGGAATCCTAATATTGGAGATTTTGATTTTTTTTCTTCTTTTGAATTGTTTGGATTCATCTATTCTATAATGGGTATGTGAAAAAATTGGTTTAAACATCTGAAATAGAACCATTCTCTGGTAATTTTTTTAAACAAAATTTTGCCTTTTCTCATTTCTCAACTGATCCATTCCATTCCATTATTCCAAGCTTTGTGATAAATGGCATGCTTCTTATTCAAGAAAGTTTTCAATATTGGGATCATTTCAGTACACACATAGGGCCTTAAGAAAGTAGGTGGCATATTTTGGACTAATCTAAACTGTTTCATGACCTTTTTGGGACAGTGTCGCTCTATAATATAATAACAAATCAATGCCGTTGAAGACAAAAAAAGAAGTACCTTAGCATTATTAAAATAATCCGAGACGTCTCCATAGTCTTAGTTTGGTAGCTAATTAAACTACAAAAAAATATTACATAATTAAATTATTTACAAATACAGTAGCTTCAAATGGATTTTTACATATAGTACGATGCAAACAACAAAGTCTCAAGTAATAATATAATGTTGATTTTCTAAATATTAAATACTCACAGCATCAACTTCTATATTATCAAGTTGGCCTCTAGCTTTCTCTATATTCGTGAGATAATGATGATACCTTAAATTCTTTTACCATGTATATGATAAAGGAAATTCAAAATCTTTGCTTCAATCCGTAAATTGGTGTATAGGCCTGCCAATTGTCATACGAGAGTTTGCCCAAATCTGACATTTGTGAAAAAACAATAATAAATAAAAATCTTGCACTTCAAATGCTAAAACAATAATCAAAGGACATGTCGTTTATTATGTCATTTACCTGCAATAGTTTTAGGGGACCCATTATAGTCTTCACAAATTTTCCATTCTTTGAGCAACTGGGTACTTTGGCAAGGCTCCTATAAAGATTTGCAAGGCATGCAGGTCTCGATGCATGCTTTTCAAAGTTTCTAAATAATTCTAAAATGTAGGCGGGAGCTTTACTACTTGATGAGGTACAAAAAGTCTGACCCATGACTAGACAAAATAAAAAGGCATGAGTACGCCTCTCATTTTGGTCCTTAGGTCTGCCCTCGGGGGATTTTGCAAAATTTTCCTTAAACCATGTAAATTTAATCTACACTTCATAGCAGTCATAGTATATATCAAGTGTCATCCCCAACAATTCATTACATAAAGTAACCATAGAAGATGCAGAGGAAAATGTCTGGCCACTGACTAAAAGGCCATCAATGGGGAGGCCATAGATATAAGCAACATCCTCTAATATTACAGTAGCCTCCCCACTATTGAGATGGAAGGTATTTGTCTCGGACCTCCATCTCTCTACCAAGCCCGTAATTAGGGTATGATCAAGTTCAATCCTTTTAATTTTTGTTAGGTGCTCTAGTCCACTCTTGCATATGAGCTCCTACATATGGTCATTTATTTCCCAAGTTTCATAATTGGAGGTGGGAATGCATCTTAAGGGGCATGTCTCCTGCATTTAAATAGTGATGCATCAAGTTAACCTTATATATTGTCATAGCATAAGTGAAAAAATAACATTACTATACTTTTCATCCAAAAATTATTTATACTTTGCCGTTTTGAAAATTTTACAACCCCTCCCTCAACTCTTAGATGTGATCCAAACTTGAAATTTGCAAGAACTGCCAGTGATCTGACCCAGGGTCACTCCCCCTGTACTTTACATTTTCTACATATTTTTCAATTTCCATGTATTTTTTGCCAATGACCGTAACCTGCAGTCACTGGCAGACAGTGGCCAAAAGTCCACTGTTTGCACTCTATGTGGTTCTATTTTGCCTCTGTGACTCTTCCAAGGTGCTAAAACTTGTTTTTTCTAACTTTTGGAGTGTTGAGTGATTATCAAGAGGGTTGAATTTGGCCGTGGAATCAATCAAAACCTTTGGTGATCATCATTTTTTGTTACGAACTGTTTTCGTACAAGTCCGAAAAAGGTGTTATATATCAGTAAAATGAAGCTAAAGTTATGTCATTCTGAACCTATAGTGTTCAAGAGACAGAATGAAGCCTAAATAAGCTTATTTACAACTTCCATGATGGCTAGAAAACCCCCCCAAGTGAGAAAAGCAAAGGAATCGATGTCATCCTTTTAAGGCTCGCCAGTGCTTGAACATAGTCCTCTTTTAAATGATACCCATACTCCCTTTCCTTCTCTGAGCCATCTCTCACCTTGAGTGAATTAGAATAAGAAAAAGAAGAAGTAGGCTGGAGTGTTGGAGAATGCCTTGCTTGAAGTTTATAGTAGGAATTGTTTGCCTTTTCTCTGTATCCCCCCTCCTCAAGTGCGAACTCCCTTTTTATAGACTGCCAAAGTAGTTTTAGGGAGTTCCAAGAAGTTAAAGGGAGGCTAAACTTCAAAAAATAGTGGGGGAACATCCAAAAACCGCAGGAACTGTTCCATGGAAGTTAGTGACCGCAGCTACGGTCACTCCTAGGGCTCGTTTTTTGTACTTTTGTGTATTAGATCCGTTTTCGCCTGTTTGAGGTCCAAACGATGTCTGATCTTCACGAAACTGGAGAGATGCTTTTTGACACTATTTTGAGTGTGTCACAGAAATTTCAACCCGTTTTGACCTTCTGAAGTTCGTCAACTCTCCTGTTGACTTTTTTCATGAAAATGGGCCATTGTTTCAGCTGTTTGAGGCCCAAATGACCCTGATTTGGTTTGAAACTTGGAGGGACTGATGTCAGGGGTATCTTGGAGTGTCCATCCAAATTTTATATAGTTTGAATTTAGGAAGTAGGATTTCGAGCAGTGACCTATTTATTGCCGTTCTAAGTCACAATTCACCTCATTCTGTCGGTAGTTAACTTGTTTTCTACCCGAACGGTATTCAATTTACTTGAAACTTTGGGGAATTAACTTTAAACACATTTTGAGTCTCTATTCCAAATTTCATCAGTTTTGACCTCTTAGAAGTAGGATTTTGGCTAGTGACCTCCATGGCTGGGAGTCACTGACTTCTAAGCTGGCATGTGGTTGAAGTAGGCTCAAATGAAGTCCTTTTGACTTGAAAATTAGTAGAACATCTTTTGAGCATGACTAAAACTTTGTGCCAAAATTTCATCGATTTTGAGTGTTGGGAAGCAGAACTTTGATCAATGACTCCATAGCTTGGGGGTCATTGACCCAAAGCTGACATGTTTGTAGACTTTGGGTCAACTGATGTTTGTTTGATTTAAAATTTTTCAAAGCTTCCGTTGAGCATAATTTGAGCCTCCTCTAGGAGTTTTAGCTGATTTTGATCTTCATGAGGTGTCACTTTGGGTAGTGACCCCACATAGCTTAGTAGATTTTCATCTAAACTGAGTTTTAGTTCAAACGATATCCAAATGCTCTGAAATTTTGAAGGATAGTCTTTGAATGTATTTGAAGACATTCCCTTGAATTTAAGTTTGCTTTGACATGTAGAAGTGTCAATTTCTACAGTGACCCTCAAAGAGCTGGTAAACAGTCACTAAAGCTTGATTTTAAGTTAAGATAAAGTCCAAATGCTTTAAAACTTTGAAATATCATTCTTAAGCCTGCTTTAGAGTTGCCAGAGGCTTGACTTTGTTTTGCAATCCTTAGATTTGAGAAATTGAACCTTAAACTTGGTGTTTGAAGTCCACCAACTTTGAAACTTGAATTGCTGTATTCTGAACTCATTTGAAGTCTTCCGAGTTGATTGTAGCAGCTGTGATTTTTTTTATGGGTCAACATTGAGAGATATGATTTTCTTGGTCATATAAAACATCATTATTCAGTGGACCGGGATGGAACTCCATGATATTGTAAATGTCTCGCAACTTCACCTTGCAATATCTACGTTATCATATTCATCAACACTCACTCAAATCCTTGAAACTAATTTATAGCTACAGCCATCAAAAAGTCAAAGAAAGGAAGAAAAAACAATAGAGTCAACAGAAGATGACTCTCACCATACATTGGGGTTATCCCCGGTTTTTACCAATAATCATTTATCAGGGCATATGATGATTGAATTAGTAATACTAACAAGATGAATATGACTAAATTATTTGAGTATGGATGGTTTGAATCCCCACATGGGTAGGTTGAATAAAATGAACCTAACAAAATCTGACCAAACAAGAAATTATATAGAATGCTTAATGATAATGGCTATTAATTATTACATTAGAAGCATTGGTTGTTGTTGTGGAGCAAAATTTCCCTTAATTGTCTATAAAAAGGTGTAACTTACAAAAATTACATCTAAGTTCTTTTAAACCATCATATTGCAACTTGCGAGTTTGAGTCATGTACCGTCAAAAGGGGAAGGTACATCAAAATCTACCCCATCATTATCTCAATCGATCCCAATTCCACATCAAACTTCATCTTACCAAAATGGATCAACCAGCATATTTTCATGTCATATAAGTTGTTAACTCCAATCATTAACTGGCCCAAATAGTTGAATCCTAACAAAAAAGACCCCATTGTCTTTATTTTCTAATGAAGAGTCTTTTCCTGCTTGTATTTCTCAAATTTTACTCAAATGTGATAGCCATTGGAGATACTAATGACCCAACAATAAACTAAATCTTTTGTAGACCACTATCTAGTTTGTGTTTTGAATAATGCTTTTAAAGAAGAAGCAATTGTATCTCTAATTCTATACATTTTCAATGGATTCTTAGAACCTGTGGATTTACAAAATGGTTAGGAATTTATAAACTTGCTTTGAAACTTAAACAACCAAGATCCAATATTTTGCTCCTTTATTCCCCAAAGAAGAAAAAAATATCCAATCTTTTGCTCGTTTATCCCCCCAAAAGCCAAAAGCCAACAAACCTCGGTTTTCACGTTCACAAAGCAAAAAATAATAATAATAAATAAATAAAAATGAAAATAAAAAGAATAAGGAAAGAAAATCAAGATTAGAAAGAGAGAGGACCCTAAGAACCAAAATCCACATACATTGAAGAAATTGTGTTCCAAATGAGAAATGAGAATAGAATGGCATAAAGAGGAGGAGATAATAAATACCTTTCATTTGTGGAGGTTTTATTCGGGTTGCAGAAACACAGAAGTTGTGTTTCAGAAACTGGCTAAAATCCAGAGAAAATGCAAACACACTGCCGAGTGCCACCTTATTCGCTGGAGGCCTTAGATGACGGAAATGAGCAAATGTATTCATTTTGGGGCTTCTGCGATGGAGGATGAAATGTCAAAATGGATCTTCAAACAAGCAAGGGCACGGTACTTTCCACGTGGGAGAAGAAGATGAAGAACATGGGGAAGAAGAAGAAGAAGAACATGGGGAAGGAGTGGAAGAAGAATAAGAAGAAGAAAGAAGAAGGTGCCGGACGAAGGAGTAGTGGAAGGAGAAGAAGAAAGGCGAAAGGGGCTTAATGATATTGTTGGGGAGGTTTGTAGAAGTAGCCTAGTGATATCGTCTAGGAGCTTTTGTAACCCCTAACGATGTCATCGGTGCGCATATTTGTCTTACGAGGGAGTACGAACTCTAAATTAGATTTTTTAAATCTTTCTTAAGCAGTTGGTATAATCTAAATGTAGGATTAATTTTTTGGTAAAAATCCCATGATTGATAGTTTATAAAAATTTTCTCACTAATTCAAAATCAAAGCAAAATTAACAATATCAATTGAGGCTCAAATTTTCAATTAATTACAAAATTAAGCTCAATTGCAAAATCAAATCTTTTAAGGTTCATATATAATAATTTGAATGTAATTATATTGATCAGGTTCTTCATCATAATGTTGAATCCAAAGGTAGGACATGCTTCAAATTGATGAATATCCTATAATCCAAGCGCATTTATTTTGAATGGTATGATTTAGATTTCAAAAGGTGGGCTTGGATTTGGGGTTTCACTCTTTTTAATTAAACCCGAAAAGGTAGTTCAGCCGATCTAAGATCACAATTTTCTTCTTAAGGCTGCGAATTCAAGTTGCGCTATCAGGGGCCACACGGGATTAATCCGATCCAAAGAATCAATACTCCCTCCTTTAAGAAAATAAAAAATCTTTAAAATTCAGCATTACTAGAGGTTAAAACCCTCTTATCATAGAGGTGCATGAGAAAGCGTAAGTTGCGGTCCATCTATTGCTAACGGGAGGCCGATGATATGAATGTTTCGTGTTACTCAGGGACACTCAGCTAGCGAAAGAAATCCGAATGCGAAAAAAAGGAAAGGAAATCACCACCGCCTTTTCTTATCAATCTTTTCTCTCTCTCTCTCTCTCTGTCTCGCTATCCTCCTTCTGTCTTTCCTTTTTATAGTTTATTATGATGAATATGCGCTCCTTGAAACGCATGAAAATTCCCTACAAGTTCGTGGCAAGAAACCGTTTCTCTTCGAGATCTGATGATTGGTTTTGAAACATTGATTCGTTTTCACTGCAAAAGTCGAATCTCTCTCTCTCTCTCTCTTTTTTTTTTTCCTCTTTTCAAGATCGAGGGAGTCTTGATTCATCATTGGATTTCTTCGATTTCTTCTGTCTCTTTCTTTTTGTGGATGGCGTTCAATTTTTGAAAAGAAGAGCGCGCAATCCGTTTTCGATCGCTGTAGCTGTTAGGTTCGATCCGTCGGAAGGGAGATTCGAGCATTAATTGATTGAGATGGTGATTTAGGGTCGAAAAATCGGGTTTTGTAGGATTTGACGTTCATTTGAGATTTGGGGAGAGACTTATCGTTTTGAGGGGTTCTTTTGGTGGATAATTGAAGAAAGTTGTTGCTTTAATCGATCTGAACATTGGATAGATCTGAAATGTATTTTGGATTTTTGCCCGCTTCGCTGATTGTAATATAGGGATTCGTTTGAATAGGAACCGGAGAAGGAATTTATTCTGTTTCTATTAGGTATTAGGTTGAGGTTGTTTTGGCACAAATAGATATGGAGCATACAATTGGTGGAAAGTTTAAGCTTGGAAGGAAGATTGGAAGTGGATCTTTTGGCGAGCTTTATCTAGGTATATTGATATGATGCTCAATGTTTTATTTCTTTTGCATTTCAATTTCATGCATTTACAATTGCATGAAAATCTATCTTTTTCTAAGTTTTCTGCTGTTTTGTTTAATCCAGGTGTCAATATACAAAGTGGAGAGGAAGTGGCTATTAAACTGGTATGCGCAATTGGGGTTTTGAATGCATAATAATTTGATATTTGGGTTATTTGATGACGAATAGTTTTCTCTATACTTTTTGATTATATTTTTTTTTCCCTTTTTGGATTCATGTGCATGGACAACTTGTTAGTTCTATTTGGAAAAAAAAAGTGTTGAATGAAACAGAATTGTGTAAACAAGTATACAAAGTCTATTTTTGTTTTTGTACATAATTAATAAATTATGTGTCATCATTCATGGATGAACTCTTTAGCCACTTCTTTTCTTTCTTCTTGTTAAAAATATTTACTTTCAAATGTAATTTATGGGGTGTGGCTCAAAGGTTTAGGCATTTTTGCTTTTAGGTAAAAAATGCGGAAAAAAACTCTTGCCTACTTCTTACTTCCTCCATAGACAACCTCAACTTATCCTAACTCAAAGCATTTATTTATTGATTGTCCATTTCACATTTAATCTTCATCACTGTATCTGGTTTCACATATTTAGGGTTGTGGCATATCCTCCATGTGCAATGATTGTGGTCCTGATGGTGCATTGTGATTTTGTGCTGTTGACCAGAACGATCTCAATCATTGGTGCTAAAGAATTAGCCATTTGTCTTATTGTCCCATGTTTCTGTTAAAACTCCAGCGAGTTTCATCGTATAGAAATCTCACAAGAAAAAGGTTACCTTTTTGTCTCGAAAGGAATTCCCGGTCTTTGACAGGATTGCTGCTGGAAAATATTCACAGTCCCATTTTGTGGATAAGATGGAACACTCATTAGACACAAACTTGTTTTATGTTGATTGGCTTGCAGTTGTGTACATTTTTGTACCGAGCAATGTACTTCCATATCTCTTCTGAAAGTACAAGCCTTGTATTTCTGGCGAAGAGTCTTATTGTTATAACAATACACAGGAATCTGTGAAGACTAAGCATCCTCAGCTTCTTTATGAGTCAAGATTGTATATGCTTCTACAGGGAGGGAGTAAGTTATTACCTCTAAATAAAGTGCTTGTATTTTGTCATCAGTATGGTTCTTTTATCTGTTTATAGGAATATTATTGATATGCTTCTTTAATACAGCGGGAGTTCCCCATTTGAAGTGGTTTGGAGTAGAGGGTGAGTATAATGCCATGGTCATTGATCTTCTTGGGCCAAGCCTAGAAGACTTGTTTAACTACTGCAATCGGAAATTTACACTGAAAACGGTACTTATGCTAGCAGATCAGTTGGTAAGTATGCCATTCAGCTGTTACTCTCTCTTTTTTTTACTTAGATCATCATTCATAGACAAGTGCTCTTCCTACAGAGTAATGTCTACTAACGGGCATTTCTTTTGCCTGCTGATCCTGCTAATCTTTGATTTGTTTAGATTAATCGAGTTGAATATATGCACTCAAGGGGTTTTCTTCACCGTGATATAAAGCCAGACAACTTTCTAATGGGTTTAGGCCGTAGGGCCAATCAGGTATTTTATTATGTTGCACTCTTTATATGTCGGCACCATGCTTCCTTAGCCTGAAATAGTTTTCTGTCTCTTTAATTTGTGTAGCCTTCTATAATTTCCAACTTATTATTAGTATTTTCAATTTGTTAGGTGTTAGACATTTTGAGATATGATATTATTGGAATATATGAAAGGTTTTTAATGGGGAAACAGTTGCAAGTTACTCACTGGCTATAAATCACTTGCCAATATTATGTTTGTACATGTTAATGAATCCACTATATGGCTTGACATGTGCAAAATTTCTTTATACGCTCAATGCTTAGACGTTAGGGAATTTGAGACCTGGTGGATTTAATATGATATGCCTGTTTGGAAAGTATTAAAACACAAGTTGCAATAGAGTACGCGGAGGTTATGGGTTCGGACAACACAATGATATGGAGGAAGCTATTCTAGAATCTTGACTATGCCATGGCATTTCATCCTTCTATGAAAAAAAAAATAAAGAAAAAACACTTACGTTGGGAAGAGGGCAAACATGGTGATATATACATATATTTTTTATTTTTTGTTCATACATGATCATATTAAGGAGTCACTCAAATAAGTTGCAGTAGATTAGTTAGGCACAGTCGACAACAATTTTACAGATAGATTCTTTTCCTTTGTAGATTAAGATTATTTTCCTTTGTAGATTATTCATTTGTTGCTCTCTCTGTCTCTCTAAAAAGACAATAGATGGTATATGACTTGAAATCTGGGAGGACTTATTGGGTCTCTAGCGGTAACTTTGATTTCATTTGTGACCATTTTCCCTTAAATCTTTTGTATTATGATCTCAATTCTTCTGTTTTAATTTGCTTTTCCTCTAGGTGTATATTATTGATTATGGTCTTGCAAAAAAGTATAGAGACCTTCAAACTCATAAGCACATTCCATACAGGTATGTACTTGTTTTATGTTTATGTATCATATGCAAGATTTCTTTCATCCTTTTTGTGATTTCTTTATAATGTTTACGTTGTATATATTTATTTGATCTAGCCTGTTAGTTTTAAAATTTGAATTATTTTAATGTGCTCCAATTGTAAGACATGGGCTTCAACTCTTTGTAGGGATATAGAGATTGTAGAGAAGACGATGCTTCAGTACTCCCCTATATCAAGTTTTGATGCTATGAGGAACTAGGGGAGAGTGGAGATGAGAATACCTTGGATGTAGTAGTGAGGACGGACATGATAGAATTTTTTTATTAGTTTTAGATTAGAATAAACGGAACACATCTTTAAATACTGTTGACTAGAAAGTAGAACTCTCAAACCTAACGCCAACTAGATGCGATGAGGTATCAATGATGATTAAAATAAAATAGCATTAAAAAAACAACTAGGATTAGAAAATGCATTATTAAAACAACGGTTTCCTCCACTTTGGAACAATTATAAGATTGTAAAGGCCTTTTCTTGAGGTGCGTAGTTCAAGAGGACATGATAGAATTTGTTTTTATTTTTTAATAAGTTCAAATTAGAATAAGGGAGCACAACCTTAAATAGGGTTGACTACAAAGCGGAACTCGCAAACCTAACCCATGTAGATAGGATGAGGCTTCGATTATGATTATTATTATTATTTTTGAATAGCTAATGATGATGATATTAAAATAAACAAGCATTTAAAAAAACTAGGATTAAACACAATTTTTGCATAGGCCCGGCCAATCGAAGTGTAGATCAATCTTCCAAGGGATTGATCGAATCCAAAGGTGGATTCTAGCCCTAAGGTACATTAGAGTCACGGTAGACACCATATTGAAGAAAACTCTGTTTGCTAATTGAATAAGCATACCCAATTACAATGGGGACACATCTATATATAGGGTAGAATGTTTCTTAATAATCAAAACATGCTTAAAATAAAATAACCAACTGTTTAATCCTTATTCAACATAAAATATAAATTAGGAAACAAATCTGTTAATTTTGAAATTATCTAGCTAAGGGATAAGGATCTCTGATCTAGGGTAGATCATGGATCAAGTGGGCCCTTTGCGGGCTTGTGATATGGGTCGGACCTTGTATTGGCCTGCATCAACTTTCCTTTGGTTGGAAAAACTGGACTCCGGTGAGTTAATTGCTTGATATCGCTCATAAAGATCTGTATTGAGGCACTGGAGGTTTGCAACAGTGATCCATGTAGCTTTGAAGAGAGGACGATTCCGCCAACGAATATAAAACTTTTGGTAACCTTCTTGATGGGTAGACACAATTTGATCATCAAGGACATTAATAATCTCACTAGGAGGTGGGAGATTAGCCGGTAGGGTGATAAATTGCTCTTTGGTATCTCCATCATCTTCATGGCCACGGTAGAGGGTAAGATTGGCATAGTCATGAATCCACGATCAATAAATAGACCAATCCCCTGAAGAATTATCAAATCCATGATGGATTCAGCCCCTAGGGCACCCTCACAGGAGTAGAAAACACCATAACCAAGAGAAAACTCTTATAACTCAAATATTATTGATAATCAATGTCTGTCTTTGCAATGTAGCATAGTCATCCTAATATAGGATATGATTATTTAGACACCAAGACTCTCCTAAAGAAAAAGAAAACTAAATCACTAAACAATTCAAATTAAGTAAACTTCTAATATTAGAATAATCCTAAATATAAAAGGAAACTCAATAATATTAATTCTAATACAAGCAAATTACTTAATAATATTCCTAAATAATTAGATGTTCTATTGGGCTTATGGTCTAGGCCCAACGGGTTGGCCAATCTATGGTTTGGCCTGCATCGAAGATCCTTTACATTGAAAGTAGAACCGACAGCTGATTCAGAGGGTAGATTGAGAACATAGGCGTTGGAGCTAATCTTCTTCAGAATCTTTTATGGACCTGAATTGCATTTTTTATTAGCTCCCGGAGGCTATGATGCCTTGATACAGCAAGGATATGTGAAGGACACATTATGGATATGGTTGGGACATGGATTTTATACATAAAAAGTGAAGTATCGGATACGATACAACATGATACGTTGCCTAGTTTGAAGCATCTATGCATTATAGCTTGGAGGCAACCTTTTGGGACGGATACACACCATGGCCATATCCCCTTCAGCAAATTCAACAAATTGACAATGCTTCTCAACTTGCCTATTATAAGCATCTTTGTTGGCAGAGATATGTTAGTGGACTTCGTCGTATACTTCTTATATGTGTTGAAAAAAGCTTTTAACATATACACTTTTTCTTGCATCAATTGGCAAAGGCACTAGGTGAATAGGCAATTGCAGACGAACTCATGTAACACCTTCAAAGGGTGAAGTGTCGGTGGATCGGTTGACCGAACTATTGTATGCAAATTCAGCCACAGGTAGCACTTGATTTGTAATATGACCATGAACAAGGATAGCAACCGTCCAAGACTTCTATTTACCACTTTTGTTTGGCCATCTGTTTGAGAGTGGTAAGCAGTGTAGAAGTTAAGCTTGGTATTGGAAATCATCCATAAGGTCTGTCACGTCTCCGATTTGGATTAACAGTAGTGTCCCAAATCGAAAGATATGACTAGTGTGGGGATTCAAGCCATTTCAACTTTATAGTAATTTCCTCTACTCTTTCACCCTAGATCTCATTTGTGAGGATAATTAGCAAATTTATATGAATTTAATAGTCGACAGAACATAGACAGTTCTATTATATTTGTAATACTAAATGTTAAAAGTTGATAACATAAAAGAAAATTATTTTTAATTTACAGGCCAAACATAAAGACCAACAAAGGTCAGTATAATCACTCAAACTAAAACCATCCCATGGTGATGTGGCTTATGTATCCCGATGTCATATTACATCTGCAGAACTGAACTGTCCGTTAAAAGGAAGCTCTGATCCTATCACCTGTAACGCCAATGGTTACATCAGATAATTGGCAAGTAACTGGTATAATAAACTTAAACACATGATATTTGATAAAAAGATAAACACGATAGATTAGATAATCAAACAAATGATGCATATAAGCTGAAATCAATATAAAGCAAGTGAACCAACAACAAAATAAAGAAGTCTCATGATGTTTCACAAACCATTTTAAAAACAACTGATAAGTCTGAAGATCTTGAAAATTGAAAATCTAAACATATATCTTAATGTGTTTGAATTTGAATAAATGTTCTGAAATATATCCTCATGATGTACCGAACTGAAAACTGATGCACTGTCACTGAAAGCACTGAACTGAGAACTGATGTACTAAACTGAAAATAGATATGCTGAGCTGAAAACAGATGATGCACTAGGCCTACCCACCAGCATAACTGATATATAAAGATAATATTTACGACGCTGAAACTGGAACAAGTAACCTCATTGAATTGAATGTGTCCACCATTACCTATTGACTAAACTGAATTGGAGTGAGTTACTCAGTGATCTGAAACTGAAATTGGACTAGACTGCAGCTATGAACTGAAACTGAAGCTAAGTGGTGCCATAACATATAGCATGAGCATGAATATGCATGTCATGAAACTTATGAAATCCAGAGATGGAATTGTGGAGACCTCCGTTGTAAGCCCGTGATAAACACGTTTGTCCCCACTTAGGGGTGCCGCCAGGGCAAATATTCACAATCCATATTAATGCAAATACTTGCGAATTTGTAAAATAAATCTTTAACATGTCTGAAATAAGTCAATAATATGAATAAACAAGACTCTGTATAATGTAACATCCAATGAAATTTGAAATAATACACCCTACACACCCATATATAACTCACAATAAGAAGTACTACTCTTTGGAATTCTTGGTAAAAACCCTGGACAAGTGAATATTCCCACTTTGATATAAAAATACGAAAATTGTCATAAAAATACCAATAATACGATAATGATGTAAAACCCACTAAATTAATTACAAGGTTCAGCAACATCATTGAACAATAATGTGTATCCAAAACATTGCAGTTATTTATAGAATGGCGTTACAAGAGGTAATTTGATGATTACCACTTATGGAACACAAAATTGTTTAATGATGTTATTTCCAGTTAAATAGTAATTTATAGGTCATTGATAATAACACGAAATCGAAACCCATAAGATACCACGTAGAGATTCTTTTCGGTACCTAGGCTCAATGATTAGTAAGGATGGGGAGATTGACGAAGATGTGGAGCATAGGATAAAAGTTGGATGGTTGAAGTGGAGACTAGCTTTTGGAGTGCTTTGTGACAGATGAATGCCAACGAAATTGAAGGGCAGATTTTACAGGACAGTGGTTAGATTAGCTATGACATATAGAGCAGAATGTTGGCTAACTAAGAAGACGCATATTCATAAGATGGATGTAGCAGAAATGAAAATGCCAAGGCGGATGTGTGGTAAAACTAGGAAAGATAAAATTAGAAATGAGCATTTTCGATAGCATTTAGGGGTAGCACCAATATGGGATAAGATTAGAAAAACCCGTTTAAGATAGTTTGGGCATGTTGAGCATAGGCCAGTAATGGCATCGGTGAGAAAAAGTTTGGTTATACAGGTGGATGGCCCATCAAAAGGTAGGAGTAGGCCGAAGAAAACATTGATGGAGGTCATTGATTCAGATTTGAAGAAGTTTAACTTATCGAAGGATTTGGCTCAAAATAGAACAGAATGGAAAAACATAATTCATGTAGCTGACTTCAACATGGTTGGGATAAGGCTTTGATGATGATGATGATGATGATGATGATGATAACACTAAATTAAATCAATCTGAAGGTCAATAGTAATGGTAAAACATGTCTCCTATGATTTCCCAAAGTTTCAAAGGTCATTGGAAAACTATAGGATACATTCCCAAGCTAAATAATCCAAGTCTGAAAAAATACAAAACTGGACAGTGTTCGTGGTTGACACCGCGGTCGTCCTCGGCGTCGACCTTCAGTGTTCCCGATTGCTCCTTGGTCGACCATAAACACTACAGCACCTGCAATTCAAGTTTCAGGAAAATTCTATTTCGAGGCTCAAACCTACAACCTTCCATTTCCTTTTCACTTGAACCATTGAGATGTCATTTAAACAATTCAAAAGCATTTCTAAAGCATCATTTAAAGTAAAATTTGTAATTCATAACTTAATAGACAAAATCATCATTTAAGATAAAATCTGAATTTTACATGATCAAACCTGAAATTACTGAAATGTATTGAATTAAACAACTGAATCATGTTTAAAATACCGATTACTTGCCTTGGAACTGAGCTCTAATGAATCCTTTCAACTCAAACTCAGCTCTCAGCCGGAACCTTGAACAGAGAAGAGAAAGAAGGAAAAAGATGATCTTGATGATGGAGGAAGAAAAGAGAAGATGAGAGCTGAGGAGGTCTCAGAGCTGTTGGAACACGAGAGTGAAATGAAGAGAAAACAAGATGAAAGATGAAGGTGCTGGAGTTGTAAGGATTTACTAGAATATTCAAAAATTACAAATCAGTCCACTTCGATAAAAATGCATAATTTTTTTTATCAAATGGTGCATTGAATCAACTGGGTCTTAGAACAAAAGATGCTTAGAATAATGTCCTCTATCCAACGAAGTGAAGAAAACAAAAAATCTAATATTTACAAATAACCCCCTAACCTTTTATCAAATTACAAATTGGTCCTTTCTAAGCTCAAAATCTTTCAAAAGTGAAAATTAACTACTAAAAAAGATTAAGTAACTAATAAACACTATTAAAAATTGAAAATAACTCATTAATTTTGTATCTCGATCAGAAACAATAGTCTTCGGAAGGTTATGGAAGCGAACAACTTCCTTGAAAAATAATTTAGCCATATCAGTTGCCGTTAATGGAATAATGTGCACCATTTTCGAAAAACTATCAGAACAACAAAGATGTATAAACCTTTCTGGAAGTCGTGGGCAAACCTAGCACAAAGTTCATGCTAATGTCTTCCCAAGGAGTATGAGGAATAGGTAAGGGATGATAAAGTCTATCATTCTTCTTCTTACTTTTGGTGAGCTGGCATGCCCGACATGTCTCACAAATGTAGACAACATTGGCCTTCATGTGGGGCTAGTCATTATATCATTGACAAGATCAAGTGTTTTGTCGCATCCTAGATGTCCACTACAACCTCCAGCATGCAACTCTCGAACAACGTATTCACAAATGACTATGATACCAATTGATGCAGTCCTGGATTCGTGATCGATGTGTAGATCAATCTCCCAAAGGATTGATTGGATCCAAAGAAGGATTTAACTGCTAGGGCATCCTCACAAGAGGAGAAAACACCATAAGAGAAATCTCAAATAAAAATTTAATTGATTGAAAATAAGCATTGTATTACAACTGAGGCATCTCCTCTATACATAGGATTAACATATTTCTTAGCTACTAAGATATTGCTAATAATTAAAGAAACCTAATTAAAAGAGGAAACTAAATCGCTAATCTAGACTAAAGTTCCAAATCAAATAAACTCCTAATTTAAATACTTCTAAATAAATAAAACATACTTAATTAAAACTCCTAAACAGCCTAAACTTCAAATTAAACAGATGTCATGTTGGGCCTATGGATTGGGCCTAATGGGCTGGCCAACCCATGGTCTGACCTCTATCACAAAGGTCTTTTCTTGGCGTGGGTAGTTCAGAGAGACATATTATGATTCTGTTATTTAGTTTGCCCTTACTCTCACCTCATTTGTGGTACAATCTTATCATCTTCTATTTTTAACCATTTCCTTTCCTCATGTCTCGAGGAATCCTCTAATTCCCTTCTCTGTTTCTATTATCTACTACCTCTCCCATTTTATTTTTCATGGGAACTGTCTGAGGTTCTATTAAGAATAAAAGTTGATAATGCAATAATGCTGCTTATAGGCATGGAGCCAAGGATTATGATGTCTCTAGCCAAGGCTTTACTGGACTGGAACGTTTCCTGTGGTAGTAGTAGGATGACATCTCTGGAACGCATGGATGGATGCGGAACTCTTGTCAGAAGTGTGAAATACTCTGTTCACACCGTAACAATGGATATTGGAGAAGGAAACTTTGAAAGGATAAAAAGGATTACGATGCTCATTTAAATGTGCTGAATTTTCCTTGGAGTTACTTAGTACAATAGATCATTTCACGAGAGCCTCAGAACTGCTCAGTCAGGATCAGAATGAATTGATAAAATTGATGTAAATGGGTACTTTACTTTCTGATGATTGGTTTTTCAACTTTGATAAAGATGGTCTCCTAGGCACCTGTTAAGAAGCAGCTTGGGGTAATGACTAGCGGGACTCAAATAGATTGGGGACTAATGAGAGTCTTTATGAAGTCTAAAAGTTCCTCTTCTGCCCTTGCTTTTCCTCTTCTTTTTCACTTGTGATTGTATGGAAATTATCACACACATCCTGTGCCTTGACATTTATGCGACAGCCTGTAAATACTAGATTTGGAAATTTGTAATGCTGAACCATGGTTCTCACTACTATTAACCTAGCGTGATGTAGATAGACCTCAGGCCACATTGTAGGACCCAAGTAGATTTACGATTTTAATTTTATGCCAGTAGTTTATTTTTATTTAAAGATTGTAATTCGGATTAGGTTTCCAATTTAATTTTTTTTCCTAGTTTAATTAGGCTTCTTAGGCCCCAAGCAAGTTTTACTATTTATATGGCATTGTAGAGAAGAGATCGTTATAGTTGATTAATTGATTTGGGTTTTCCCATTGAGGTACGTCCTACGGAGATGTTTAAAGTGTTGTAGGACACGTGCTTCGACACTTTCTGCAAGCCCTAACCCTAGGGCCTGCATCAATTGGTATCAAAGCGAAGATCCAAATCACTTTGATTGCCCTCCGGTCACCAATCAGAGCCTATCGAACCATATCCATCACTACCATCAGTGTTGTCCCCTGCCCGCCCTCCATTTCTGCCCTTCACGTGAAGCAACCCCCAACCTATTGCAACAACCTGTCATCCTTGACCACCATTGCCATTGCATACCCATCCACCCTAGCCATCTATTGCCCCATTGACCTTGCCCAAAACAAAAAAAAAAAAAACCAAAGAAAAAAAAATTGAAACCCATCCAACCCTACTAAACCCTACCGCCAAATCCCCAATCCCCAATTCGGACGCCTAGCCCATCCCCTGTCAATCCTCAGCCTAACCGGAACCATCCGCTGAACCATCTCCCCTAAATCCACAAAACCCTAAATTCCCCTCACTGAAACTATAATCGACCCCACAAACAATCACCCCTTTGTTCCCCATCCCAAAGACAAAAAAGAAAAGAAATGAAGAAAAGGGAGACAAGAGCGGGTGAATAGAAAGGAGCATACCTGGCTTGTCATCGGCTTCAAACACTGTCGTTCTCGCCAAAGAACCATGAGGCCATGGCCCGCGTCAGCTCCCAATGTCGACTCCTAGCGTTGAACTCCCAGCACCAATCCATTAGCTACCAGCTGTTGCTTGTGATTGTTGCCATCACCTTTGATGCATAGCCTTTTTCTCTAGTTCGAAATGGCAAGCCCCTCTCGTTTTACGTTTTTTTTTCCTACACTTGAGTCGAGCCAAAGGAAAGGAAGGGAGGCAAAACTTGGGTATTCTCTGCACGTTCCAAATGAGTCCAGGCTTAAGTTCAAGCTTTGTTTGAGTTTAGGCCCAGTTATTTGACCTTTTTGCATTCTGAAGCCGAACAACCATACACCCCTTTAGCCAGAATCTGTCATCAACATATATCATCAGAAGTGTAGGAAATTCTTTGTGCTATATCAGACAAACATTGTGGCAATTTTAGAGTCATCCACGTCAGATTTCAGTTCCATTTTTGTCATCATGTTTGAGGAGTGCTAATCTACACATTAGGTCAGTCAAAGTTTAAATTATGGTGTCTACATCCATGGTGAAATTTCCTACACCCATTGTGAAATTGACTGAAGCCATTGCTCAGTTATCCACTTAGGTCAATCAACTCCAAGCCAATCTTGTAAGGATGGAAAACAAGCTTATCTATTTAGAAAAGGACTTCCATGGGAGTAATTCTCAATGCTCCAAGGTAGATGTATCAGATTTTCCTGAGAAGTTGATCTACATCCCAATTTTGCTCCAATTGCACATACAGTCATAGAAGAAGCTCAGTCGGCTCAAAACTTGACTCCCAAAACTCCATTTGGGGTAAAAGTCAAATGGAGATTCAACAATTGAATTGGAAAACAAATCACTTGTTCTAGTGCATCCACAAGATGATCTATCCTTTGACATTCTTCATATTGACTTCATCTTTGTAGGTAAACAGAGGACAGTCCAAGGTTATGATTTGATGGTGTGAGTTCTACACCTAGTGTGTCCGATTGTTGAATCGCACATCCTTACACAACTCGGCTTTCAAACCAAAAGATGTATCATGCCTATTTCAAGTTGGAGGAAAAGCTTGCATATAGTTTTCACGATGTGTGCACAAGCTCTAGCTTTGCCAACGGATTGAAAGTTCATCCAAATGATCTTTGACTCAGGAGGACATCTACCAAACTTGAGGTCAAGTTCTTTCCAAGCGTGGAAGAATGATGTAGATGGACATTAGGTCACATGTGTCCATGTAGAGTTAGGATTTTAATTTTATGTCATTAGTTAATTTTTATTTAAAGATTGTAATAGGATTAGGTTTCCAATTTATTTAGTTTCCTATTAGGTTTCTTAGGTCCTAAGTTATTTTTAATAATTATATGGCATTGTAGAGAAGAGATTCTCAAAGTCGATTAATTGATTTGGGTTTTCCCGTTGAGGTGCGTCCTCGTTTATTGTTTCTATAGAGATGTTTGAAGTGTCCTAGGATACGTGCTTATGCACTTCCCGCAAGCCCTAACTCTAAGGCTAGCATCTTAGGGTGAGCATTTCGATCATACTTCCCTATGGTATCTTGGGCCCCCTTTTCTATGTGGATCACCTATGCAGCCACATCTCACAGTCAGCAATCTCCCTTCTTTGAGCCTACTGTCCCTTTTTACCCATTTAATTCATCCCTTCATTGATGCCTTCAAGTATTTTTCTACATTGATGCCTTCAAGTATTTTTCTTTCCCTCAGTCCAGAGAAGCTCCCTGTGGAGAACCTCTAGATTTGTACTGCCAGTGTCATGCCATATATTTCTCCTATGCTATGAAGCACGGGTACTAGTGCGGGTATTGATACGGGTACAGTATGGGTACTCCGATACGACATAATTATAAAAAAAACAAAATACGTGTACTACTGGGGTATGTCTATTAAAAAATAATACTTTTAAAATTTTTCACAATGCAATAGGCTAATAATTAAAATAGGTTAGAATCCGTAGATGCAACAAGCCAACAATTACTTAATACCATTACAAATTCAATCTATTACAAAAGGGCAAGGAATATTAGAAGAATTCTATAACTTATAAAAAGATCCATCACTCATAGTACAAATGGGCCGACTGATCTGGTGGGTCACCTTGAAAATATCTAGATTTGGAGTCTTAGCTATGGAATCATCACTTTAGAAATCAAACAGTTTCAATAAAACAATTTCACATCATTAGGGTAGTGAAACATGCCAAGCAGAGTGATGGAAATACATTAAATACACATCATGTGCTAACATATAATAGAGAATAGTTTTTCTAAATCATTAAAAATCACACAGAAAGAGATAGCAGCATTGAGGCAGTAGCAGTAGCAATTCAAAAGAACAAAATAAAAAGAGCAGCAAAGCAGCTACAATACAAAAAAAATAAAAAGTAGCAGCAAACCGATGTCGTACCCATTAGTACCCGGTATGGTACCAAACGTGTACCTATGCCGTACCCAAAAGTCAAATTCAAAAATAAAACATACCAGGTACATTTGACTATACTTGGCACATATTTAGCCGTACCCATGTAGGCACTCGGTATATATGTAGACCCAGCACAAGTACGTGTACATTTTCGGAGTACCCGTGTTTCACAGCTCCTATGTTTCTCATTGCTGCAATGGAGCTTTGCTTTTTTGTTAGGATCCCTTCATAAGAGGAATGCCACAGATCCTTTATCTTTTCTAATTTTTCTGAACATTGGACTAGCACCAAAAACCAATGTCAGGGACCTCTCTTATCATAGAGAACTTCTGTTGGGGTTTTCTGTATAATATGGTTAAGGGTGTTCATAAAATTTGATTAAGGCATTAGCATTATTGCTTCCTTTGATTAAATATTGGACAAATTGGACTTCTCAATTTGCTGAGATTGCTTTTATACATCTTTCCTATCAATTTTTTGGATGCCTTTTCTTTTTTAATACATATAGTGAAGTTATTTTCCCTTTTCTTACAGAGAAAACAAGAATCTCACAGGCACAGCTCGATATGCTAGTGTTAATACTCACCTTGGAGTCGGTGAGTGAAGTGATTGCTTAAGCATTGACTTCTGAAAGAGTTTTGTTTGATTTCTTTATTCAACATATTTGTTTTTTCTACAAATTTTGATTGCTCTGATCAGTGTACCTATTTTTTGCTCAGAACAAAGCAGAAGAGATGATTTGGAGTCTCTCGGTTATGTTCTCATGTATTTCTTAAGAGGAAGGTCAAATTTTTATGGCAGAAATGTTTTTACGGTTCTTTCTCTTATGTTGATTTTTGTTTTCTGAATAATGCTGGATCTCTCTAGTTGTGGGCATCCATTTAACTCCACTTGTATGGTTTATTTCAGCCTTCCCTGGCAGGGTCTGAGAGCTGGCACTAAAAAGCAGAAGTATGATAAGATCAGTGAAAAGAAGATGCTGACTCCTGTAGAGGTATTTGTCTATTCTTTCCCAAAAGTAGCTGTATTTTCAAAAGAAAAAAAATAGAAATGGATGGATGGTCCTTTTCCTGTTCACACATAAGAATTTAATAATTTTATATCATAAATATTAGTTTTGCTCAACAGGTGCTGTGCAAATCTTACCCATCAGAATTTATATCTTACTTACATTATTGCCGATCATTGCGGTTTGAGGACAAGCCAGATTACTCATATTTGAAGAGGCTTTTCCGTGACCTCTTTATTCGTGAAGGTATGTATCCTATTTTGTTCTTATTGATGCTTGAATGCTATGGTAAGTTGGGATTGAAGCCATAATCTCAACCTTCCAATTCTTATGTCCCAACATTGATATACTTGATCGCAAAGCACTTTTGAGAAAGATATAAATGGCTGTTTACTTGATTAGAACTCTTTGCTACATCTGACTCAGTTTATACAAAATTGCAGGTTATCAATTTGATTATGTATTTGACTGGACCATATTGAAGTACCCTCAGATTGGAAGCAATCCAAGAGCAAGAGTACGTGTCTTCAGGAACTCTGTTTTGTTGGGGGCTTCCATTTATTAATATTTATTCTGTATCATTTTACACAGTTGTGTTTACCCCTTTCCGAGAAATAGGGAGTTTCAGACTGGTCGTCTACCTTTGTAAAAATGTTATAGATGGGCAATTATACAACAAGGAGTGAATATTAATTCACAACTATTTGTTCATGAAAGCATTTAGGAAATGTACCTAGATAAATGGAGAAAGATGAATGTGATATATCGCATTATGAATTCCAACAAATAACTAATTGACAACTGTTCATATTATATAGGTAATTGTGCCTCTGACATGGAAGCAATCATGTTTTGAATAGATTGTGATGCAGTTTTGACTGCAATCAAGATTACTTAGATGCTCTGGATTTGAGTAATGTATACTTCAGAACCCAAAATGTATTTGTTAATTTCTTGAGTAATATGGATAGACCTACAGTGGAGAAAGAGGGCTAAAAGTGAATGTGAGTGCTTCCCACAATTCAAATGAAGGAAAGCTTCCTAGAACAGAAATGATTTCTTCAATATGCTTTTATTTGCAGTCCATTCCCTCCAATTTGTCACCACCGCAGCACCAAAGAAATAGAAAATGAGGATGGAAGGTAGAAGCACTCAATAGATCTCACACCTTCTACCAAAAAACAAAAAAGATCTCACACCAATGCTTGTGTAGACTCAAATGGAGTAGCGGTTGCACCCAGTTTCATAAAACCACTTAAAATTGTTTTTTCTTGAAGAAAGAGAACTGAAGGCTTTCTTAAAGGAAGGGCTTTATTATTGTTTTTCTAAAATTTCCTAAAATCCTGAACAACAAACTGCTTAACATTTTATTTATGAGCGAAGTAATGAAACAAAGCCGTAGTGCTAATTTCAGTGAGTAATCAACATAATGATTTTCTAATCTCGACCCTTCAAATTCAATAAAAAAAGGAGACTAAAATACCTGTCACTGACTAAATCTTATCAAAAGTGGGTTATAATTTTGTCAATTCTTCTCAGAATCATGGTGCTATTCAAATAAGGAAAAAAAAACTTGTAAGGATGACAAAAAAAGAGCTGTGCCTCTGAGGAAGATAAGAGAATAACCCATTCAATAGATCCAATTTCCTGTCAGTCAAACATTGTTGAAAACATAAAATATGCCACTTATTGGAATTCAAAAGATGAAACCTATTGAGATGTAATATAGATAACTAAAATTGCCTGGCCGAAGTAGGCCCTGCTTCCCATGTTTGAGCCGTCATGGCAAACTTTGTTTCATCTGCATCAGGTCCTTTGATTCCACATCAGAGTGGTTCTTTTAAGTTACATTTTGGATCCTTTCTGCTGGAGTTTTTGTTTGTTTTGTGTGCTATTTTAGTCTGTTTCTTTTGTGAACTTTCAGCAATCCACTGGAAGAACAGGAGCAACTGCTGGCCCATCTGCAGAAAGGGCAGAAAGAATCTCAGGTTTGTGCTGTTTACAAAATCTGCAGGTTATGTTACTTTTCTTTTATTTTTAATACGTTCTTCTTGGTGATCCAATTTATCTGTTTTGTTTAGTGGGACAAGATATTCGTGATAGGTTCTCAGGTGCAGTTGAAGCTTTTACTAGACGAAACAGTTCAACGTCTGGTCTGCATGCTGATCACTCCAAACAAAAGACTTCAGAGGATGTAGCTGCTTTCTCCAAGGAAGTGGTATTAAATTTCAGTGACTTTCTCTTTTTGTTAGATGTGATCCGAATCTTTGAGTATCAATTATCAAAGTGTTTCTAGATATTATTTCATTATATTTTAGGTAATTCCAGAATACTTACTGGCAATATTTAATTAATAAAAGATGAACTTAAATGAATTTGGTATTCCGGAAGCTGTTCAAAGAATTTGGTATTGTGGCTAGCTCAACACAGCACAGAAGGTACTGTGAAAGAAATAAACTCTTTTTATTAATAATGTGGAATAAAGTAGATTGATGATACTGGACTCTTCATGTAGAGTTATAACAGTGGATGCTTTCGTTTATGCCTGTGGCATAAGGCCAAGTACAGTGATCATCATCTTCTGGAATGTTGGCCTGTGACATGCAACCACTGTAATGCAGACCCTTCCTGAATGATTTTTTCTTATCCTTGCCAACTACAGCATTTAGGTGTCCACTTTTGTACACACTGCAATAATGAATGCGACTGAGGTTATCATACGCGGTTGGGTTCATATTTCATCCTTGCCTTCAGCTTTGAACCCACGTGTGTGGTCTTTATTCTTTGCCATGAATATGAGTTGGGAAAACTTGATATGATGCGCATTGGGGTACCAAATGCGGGCGGGCAAAGATGGAGAGATCAGAGATGGAAGGTGGACGGGATAAATTAGAGAAATCCTTGAATATCTTGTCCTCACGCACGCTGAACTCCCCATCGAGGGCGAGGAAGAAGACGACTCCTGGAAACCCCAAAAGCACTTCCAAAAAGTTTTTTTTATTCATTAATTGATAATTGTAGAGCCAAAAGGCTTTACATCACTTATATAGACAAATAATAAAACCTAAAACTAATCTTGACCATTAAATCACACTAATGGCTAAGATTAAAACATCCCACTAAATTTATTGAAAACATAATTAAAATCCTAAATAAACTAAGATAGGTGGGTTGGGCCTAAAGGTGGTCGACCTCTGGGGGACCATAGGTCTGTCTTGCATCCACTCTCCCCTTGTTGGAGAGAACTCGACTTTGAGTTCTGTAAATGTCCTCTAGAATTGAAAATGAAAATTCAACGGACAACTTCCCAAAATGCCTTCTGATCTTCAATCTCTAGGCATGGCTAAGAGGTTGGAATCGATCTCTTCATCAATATAATAGGAGAATGGAGGTGTGACTTCTTTTGATTCTTGAATCCATCAATGCCTTGTGATATGACCATTAGATTCATCAGGTGTTGAAGTAGATCACAATCTTCTAATTTCAATAGCCTATCCCCAAAGATGAAATCAACATGGGGAATCTCAGTGACTTGCTGTTGGTCTTACCTTTTAATCCATGTTGCCAATAAACTTAGTGTCTTTGTCTTCCAATGCATTTGAAATATGATTTTCTTGATGAATTGTGCATGTTGTTTCTGCCAACGATATCATAGGATTCTCTCTTTTTTGTTCTGGCTTGATGTTCTTTACCATAGTTTCCACAACAAGGGTGGCGCAGCCCTGGAACGTAAGCCGGGTGTAGAACAATCTTCCGAGGGATTGTTCGAATCCGAAGATTCAGTGGCAGTCACGATCAAAACCTAGAACAAGAAACTCTGGAAAAACTGAATTTTTATTGATAAAAGCATACCTTTACAATGAAGAACTCCTCTTTATATAAGAGTGATTATTGCTCAAAATAAAAGGACTAATTCTAAACAAACATGATCTACAAAAAATAAAATAGGAAGTAGATAAATAAGGATAGGGATCCGTGAGGAAGCCAAGGATCAATCGGATGTCCTGCGGGCCTGTGATCTGGGCCGGACTTGGGTTTGGCCTGCACCAGCTCTCCCCGGCTTGGAAAAACTCGACTCCGGCGAGTTGAGGGCTTGATATCTCTTATAAAGATTAGGATTGATGCGCTTGAAGTCAGTAGCTGTAATCCATGTAGCATCGGAGAAAGGACGATTCCGCCAACGCACATAAAACTTCTGGTAACCTCCTTGACGTGTAGAAACAATTTGATCATCAAGAACATCAACAATTTCATTAGTAGGTGGGGAATTAACTGGTAAAGAAATAAGCTGCTCTTCATTTTCTTCTTCATTATCATGGCCATGATAGAGAGTAAGATCCTCAACATTGAATGAAGAACTGACGCCTAAATTAGTAGGAATATCAAGAATATAAGCGTTGGGACTAATTTTCTGGAGAATCTTGAAAGGACCCAAGTTATGAGGGTGTAATTTCTTGTTAGCTCCAGGTGGCAACTTCTCAGGTCGAATACGCACCATAACCATATCACCTTCATTAAATTCAACAAAGCGACGATGCTTGTCAATTTGCTACTTATAAACATCATTGCTGGCAGATATATGGCAACGTACTTCATTGTGGACTTGCTGCATGTGCTGGAAGAAATGTTCAGCATCAGCACTCACTCTGGCATCAACTGGTAATGAAACAAGATCAACAGGGAGTCGTGGACGAACTCCTGTAACAGCTTCAAATGGTGAAAGTCCAGTTGATCGGTTGACAGAATTATTGTAAGCAAATTCTGCCATAGGGAGCACTTGATCCCAGTTTGTGATACGGTCACGTACAAGGCAACGTAACAATTGGCCAAGACTTCTGTTTACCACCTCTGTTTGTCCATCACATTGAGGGTGATAAGCAGTAGAGAAATTAAGCTTGGTGTTAGACAGCATCCATAATATCTTCCAAAAGTAGCTCATAAACTTCGTATTTCGGTCAGAAACAATAGTTTTTGGAAGCCCATGTAGCCGAACAACTTCTTTGAAGAATAATTTAGCCACCTTGTAAGCATCAGCAGTTGCAGTGCAAGGAATAAAATGTGCCATCTTTGAAAAGCGGTCAACAACAACAATTATAGAGTCAACCTTTTTACAGTTGTAGGTAAACCGAGCACAAAATTCATGCTAATGTCTTCCCAAGGAGTATGTGGAACAGGCAAAGGCTGATATAATCCAGTATTTTTCTTGTTTCCTTTTGCAATCTGGCATGTTCGGCATCCTTCACAAATATGAATCACATTGGTCTTCATGCGAGGCCAATAATATCTATCACTGACAAGAGTAAGTGTTTTGTCGTGACCCAAATGTCCGCTACATTCACCTGCATGCAACTCTCAGACAACATATCCACGAATAGAAGTGGCTGGAAGACAGAGTTGCGTACCTTTGAATAAGAAGCCGTCATGAAGATTATAATGAGGATGTTGAATATGACCACCATTAAGGATATCCGCATAAATAGAACCAAAATCTTTGTCGGCTGCATAATCGTGTTTGATTTGCTCAAAACCAGGCACATTAATAGACATGGCAGTCAAAAGATGTTTCCTCCGGCTTAATGCATCCGCAATCAGGTTATCCTTTCCAGCTTTATGACAAATGCTAAATTTGAATTCTTGTATATATGTACTCCATTTAGCGCAGTTAGCGTTGATTTTCTGCTGAGATTGTAGATGTTACAGAGCATCATTATCAGAATAAAGCACAAATTCATTAGCAATCAAATAATGTCTCCAGTGACGAAGTATTTGGACAAGAGCATAGAATTCCAAATTATATATAGTATACTTTCGCTTGGCATTAGAAAGTTTCTCATGGAAGAATACAATAGGATGTCCTTCCTGGCTATGCCATCGTTCGAGGCATCGCAAGCAATTTCAAATAGTTTGTTAAAATCAGGAACTTACAGAACGGGCGCTTCGGTAATCTTTTGGTTGATCTTCTCAAAAGCCTTGGTGGCTGCATTAGTCCACTTGAAGTCACCTTTCCTCATACAATCAGTAATAGGAGCCATAATAGTACTGAAGTTTCTGATAAACCTTTTGTAAAAATTGGCAAGACCATGAAAACTACGAACTTCAGTAAGGATAGTAGGAATTAGCCAATCAAGAATAGCGTTTACTTTTGCAGGATCCATCTTAATTCCTTGTATAGATACTACATATCTCAAGAAAACAACAGAATCACTCATGAAAGTGCATTTCTTGAGATTAATATAGAAACGTTCTCGGCGGAGAAGTTGGCAGACCTTATCTAAATGCTGAAGGTGATCTTCTTTTGACTTGCTGTAAATTAGAATATCGTCGAAGTAGACGACAACAAATTTTTCAATATAAGGCTGCAATAATTGTGTCATAACCCGCATAAAAGTACCAGGAGCATTGGTTAAATCATAAGGCATAACCATCCATTCAAAGAGACCATCCTTTGTTTTAAAGGCAGTCTTCCATTCATCTCCTGGTCTTATGCGAATTTGATGATACCCGCTCCGCAGATCAATTTTTGAAAATATGCATGCACCAGTCATCATATCTAACATATCATCTAAACGAGGGATAGGGAAACGATATTTTACCGTGATTTTGTTAATTGCACGGCTGTCCACACACATTCGCCAACTTCCGTCTTTCTTTAGAGTGAGAAGTGCTGGAACACCACAAGGACTGAGACTTTCCTTTATATAGCCTTTCTGAAGCAAGTCATCAACTTGTCTTTTTAACTCCGCATGTTCTGCTGGACTCATCCGATAAGCAGGCAAGTTAGGTAAAGAAGCTCCTGGAACAAGATCAATGGCATGCTGAATGTTTCTAAGCGGGGGTAATTCCTTGGGTAACTCATCAGGAACTAAATCAGCAAATTTGTCCAATAACGGCTTCACTTCCTGAGGAATGGCATGAGAATTTATCAGCAACTTGTTTAGTAACTAAGGCATACATGACACCTTGCTCTTTGCTTTCAACTTCAAATCTCCGCATTGTTAAAATATGCGATATTGGAGAAGATGTGGCAACAGGGGAAGAGGAAGGTGAGGACGGTGGAGTCTGCAAAGGACGCAATATGATTCTTCTACCTTTCCATTTGAAATCATAGGTATTATGTTCATGATCTGTAATAACTTTAAGCTTCTGTAGCCATGGCCGTCCAAAAAGGATATGTGTAACGTTCATTGGGATGACGTGACATAGAAGAGTATCCTCATAATTGCCAATTTTAAAAGGCACATAGCATTGTTGACGAACAGGAATGGAATAATTATCAACTCATACAACTTTATATGGCCTTGGATGCTTTACCGTGGGAAGTTTAAGCTTATCAACTGCTTTTTGAGAAATAACATTCATAGCACTTTCACCATCAATAATCATATTACATGATCTGCCCATACATCTGACACGAGATCGAAAAATAGAAGCATGATTCCAATCTTCTTCCTCTTTAGCATCTGCTACTAACAAACAACGATCTAGAAAAAGAAGTGGAATACCATCATTAGCGTCTGCATAATCTACCTGATCTGCTTGATCTTCATAAGGAGGATCTATGTCAGCTTGCCCTGATTTGACATGCTCCTCATGCTGAATAGCAATATCAGGCTCATTGGAAGTGTATAGATTTCGATGAGGGCATTCATTGGCATAATGTCCTCGTTGCTTGCAGGCATGACAAACAATATCCCTTCTGTCTGTTCTTGCATAAGTCCGATTATCAGGTTGGTTCTGTGGAAACCTCTGATTCTGTTGGGGAGTCATCTGTCTTTGTTGCATCCCTGGCCGAGGATTTTGAGGAGTCTGTTGAACTTGACGCTGAGGAAGAGGCCTATAAATTGGTGCTTGATTACGATTATAAGTAGGGTCAATACCTCTTTTTGTGGAAGGCTCCCCGGCTTGAAAAATATTGCGCTTCCACAACTGAATTTCATGTTGGGCTTTGCGGGCTTTATTGAATATTTCATCCACTGTTGCATAGTCAAACATTGCCACCTCTCGTCTGATATGGGCACGCAAATTATCTCTGTATCTAGTGATAGTCAGATGATCATCGGTCCTTAAGTTAGAGCGAACAATGTATTCGCGAAACTTGTTGGTATATTTTTCCACAGTCATAGTGCCTTGCTGGAGACTTAGATATTCTTGGTGAAGTGTATCCATATAATCAGAAGGAAGAAAATTGCCTTTGAACTTTTCTTTCATGACATTCCACCGGAGAATCGGCTGGCCCACTGCAAGCTCATTATTTTCAACACCATACCACCAAATACGAGCAGGACCCTTTAGTTTAACCTTGGTAAAGGCTATCCTTTGTGCATCATTCATACCATACCAAGCAAAATACTCCTCCAAAGAATTAAGCCAATCAACAAAAACTTTCGCGCTCGCATCACCACTAAAGTCAGCAATTTCAATTTTGACTTTCCTAGTGTCATCAGGTGGGGGTGTAACAGGGTGAGCTTGATGATCTCGTTCAGCCAGAAGGCGCTGCATAAAATAACGAATGGATTCATGATTTTCAGGTCTTTCTGGTTGGACGGGCGTGTAAACCATAGACACATTGGAGGATCCTTCTTGACTAACAAATTGCTTTGTTTGTAGCTCAGCAATGGCAGTTTCTGCAATTTTGAGACGTCCCCTGACGTCTTCTAATTCTTGACTTAGTTTAAGGATGGTTTCATCCCTTTGCCGGTCGGTCATCCAATGCTAAAGGTCATCACCTCTTCTAGGCATGATTACTACTTTTTTTTTTTTTTTTTTTTATAATGTGTGTAGGTTGGGTTGGACTTACTTAAGTCTAGATGCAACCCGGCTCCACATGGGAGGATCAAAGAGCAGATCCTCACCTTCTACGTCTTGGTTTGCGTGCACAGAAGAAAATAAAACAGGGAAAAGTATTGACTTATCTGATGAATGCAAGAGGAGGAAAGAATGGAGAAACTGGCGATGGAGGCTGAAGTGATCGTCGAAAGCGCTTGTGGCTGCTGCTGAAGACGGCGACGACGAAACGGCTGGAGGCCGCCACTGCTGCTGACAGTGACAACAAAGTCGACGATGAAACAGCTGGAGGCTGCCGCTGCTGCTGACAGTGACGACGAAGCCGACGACGATGGAAGCCGCCGGTGCCAGGTACGTTGTCTTTCCGCTTTCTTTGCTTCTCGCTGGTGTCTACTTCTCTCTGCGCTCTCTCTCTCCGGCTGCTCTCTGGCTTTTTTTTTTTCTCGGGGGTTGGAATGGATGGCTTGGGTGGATTGGAGATCTGGGTTGACAGGGGTGTCGGCTCAGGAATTGGGTTTTGAGGTGAGAGAGGTTAGGGTTAGAGATGGGGTTTTAGGATTTGAAGAGGGATTTGGTTCGGGATGGACCGAGAAGGGTTGATGGGGTTTGGGTTGGTTCCGGCGAATGGGTTTCGGCAAGGGTGTGGTGTTAGGGTGTCGGTATTGGTGTGGGGGAAGTTAAGGATTTGATACGGTAGGGTTAGGGTTTGTGGATTTGGGAAGTGATAGAGAGATGGGTGTCGGCAAGATGGTTATGGATTCAGGGCTAGGGTTTGTGGATTTGGGCTGCTGTTGTGCTTCGGTGTTGGCGGTGGAGATGATTGCCGATGGACAGTAGATGGAAGGATGGATTCCGGGAACGACAGAGTCTCCCGGCGACCGGATCTGGGCTCTATTACCAATCTGGCATAGCCTTGGAACGTAAGCCGGGTGTAGAACAATTTCCCGAGGGATTGTTCGAATCCGAAAATTTAGTGGCAGTCACGATCAAAACCTAGAACGAGAAACTCTGGAAAAACTGAATTTTTATTGATAAAAAAGTATACCTTTACAATGAAGAACTCCTCTTTATATAGGAGTGATTATTGCTCAAAATAGAAGGACTAATTCTAAACAAACATGATCTACTAAAAATAAAATAGGAAGTAGATAAATAAGGATAGGGATCCTTGAGGAAGCCAAGGATCAATCGGATGTCCTGCGGGCCTGTGATCTGGGCCGGACTTGGGTTCGGCCTGCATGAAAGGGCTTCTATTACTTGTGGAGACTGTTCCTTTTGAAACTTAGATTTTCGCAACTGAGACCATCTAATTTTGTACTTAACACAGATTGCTTCCTAATATCTTTCAAAAATGTCTTTGCAATTTCTCTTGTTTTCCAAAATTTCTGGTCGTAAACCTCTAAGAAAGCGATCAAATTCATAGTTCTCACTCTTCAATTTACGTACACATTATAGCCTTGAGAACTAATCAATATATTCATCTAGGGTCGAGTTTTCTTGTCTCAAATTAAGGAATTGGTCAAAGTAGACTTTATGCTCGTAAAACCATGTTCCATATTTAATGGCATACTCAAGCCTTTTTAGTTGATCATGGAGGTTACTGATTTCAGACTTCATATTGACTTAGATGTGAAAGGGATGCAAACTTAATGCTTCTCAAAATTAAATCAACCTTGATGAGGTTCAGGGGTGATGATGGATCAATGATTGGAGTCCAAATGGAGAGATTTGTCTATATGAAGATGGATAGCTGAAAATTTTGATGAAATCTTGGGCCATTTGCTATTTGAAGATGTATCTCTACAGTCAGCTTTTTCTTTTTCTTTTTCATAGCTGAGATGAATTTGGGGCTAACTAAACTCTAGCGAAATTGAGTGTATGCCCAAAAGAATTCGGGCTCAACACTTGGATGGACTCATAATTATTACAATGGGTTGGACTGACCCAGTATGACAACCTTTTTTATTCTCTCTCTCTCTCTCTCTATATATATATACGTCAGAGCTTGAAAGGAGAAAAAACAGAGTGAAAGCTTCTTCTTTTTGTTTTTTTTTCTCCACTTTGGGCTCGTCCTCGCAAAAGATAAAAGGGGCCAAGACCTCCTTTGTCATGATAGATCAACGAAGAAGTGGGAGGGCTCTTGTGATTGCGATGATGGTGAAGAGGTGGAGACGATGGGGCTCGATGACACTTGTTGCTATTGCTACCTTGGCCGAAGCTTGATGTAGGCCAGATCCAAGATCTAGCCTAGATCACGGGCTTACAGTCATTGATGGGCCCCACTTGATCTATGATCTGTCTAAGATTAGGGATCCCTATCGTTAATTAGATAGTTTCTACTTAATAGGGTTTTTTCTTATTTTATGTTGGATTGATATTTAGTAATTGCTTAAGTAATTACTTAATTTATTTTTAGTATGTTTTGGTTATTTAGAACATTCACTTCTATATATAGAGGAGCTCTCATTGTTATTGACAATGCTTATTTTCAATCAATTAAAGTTCTTTTTTGAGATTTATCTTTGTTATGGTGTTTTCCTCTTGTGAGAGTGCTCCTTAGGGGCTAAAATCCATCTCTGGATTCGATTAATCCTTCGAGAGATTAATCTACACGATCGAATCTGGGGCTACGCTAGATTTGTATCAGAGCCGAGATTCGGTAGCCGGTTGACGTCAATCCTTTCTAGATTTCATCCATCTCGTTTCATCATCCTTTCACCATCCACTCCTAGCTTCCACCCTACCTAGACCTTCCCAGCAACCCCAGTAGCCCAAGCTCTTCTCCGTTCTTACCTAAAGAAGCTCTAATCGAGCTCCACTTTTAAACCCTAAAACCAAATGCATCGACCATCCCTAATTCTTCCTGGTCCATTCTAGTCCCCACCGTAACCTAATCTCCACCAAATAGACCCCCAAACCCTATCTTTTATTGCCAAACCACCAATCGGAATGAAAAAAAAAAAACGTCTTCCACATTGTCGGAACTCCTCTCGCAAATCCACATCACCCCGAAACCCACGCAACCCATCCCAAAGCCCTCGATAATACCCAAACAGAGTCCCCCCCCCCCCCCCCCCCCCCGCCACAATCCACTTTTTAGCCAAACCCCCAAAACCAACTCAGAATCCCATCCTAGCCCTAAGTGTCCACCCCAGGGCCCTCCATCCTTTTCATCGACAAGAGGATGTGATGGATGAGTAGTGCTTTTCCTTGATGTCTGAAATATGTTGGATGGCTGTGTGCCCCAAGCCCAGATTACTGCAGGTACCAGAACCGTGGCATCAAATTAGGAATAATGGACTTGAGTGCATTTCTTTCCCCAGGATCCACATGAGTGAAGATACTAAATTTCCATCTCTCGCATGAATATTTCGCGGAAGCTTGCATGTTGTTACGACCCAAAGTCTGGGGCCTCAGATTGTGTCACAACAAAACGCTTAACACATGTTTGTTATGATAAAGTGCATCATCTGGAAACTAATGTGACCACAAAATACGAAGGGAATAACAAGGTTATTCCATTACCCAAATGTTAAAGTTGCAATATAAAAATTTACATTAATTACAACTCAAAGGAAAAAGGCCAACATGGGCCAGTACAACTGAAATAAACTAGGATACGTAAAATACACCCAATTGATACGAGCTTTCATTGCAAGACCCAATGTGTAATTGACACCGTCAGCACAACTCTCACCTAAGCTTTGCGACTTGGAACGCCCCCAATTCCTACTTATTAGGATGAGTAGGCCTTAACTAAAATCTGGATTAAATGGACTCTCAGGCAATCAGATGGACAAATGGGCATGCTTATGGGTAAGACTAGGCAAAACTTGACAAAACAGGGCTAAAGCTGGTGACTGAATGGAACCTAAGGTCATTAAACAATCGGACAACATTTCGTCAAGAAAGGGTTCCACCCAAAAGGGTAGAACAGGTAAAAGTTGGATTCGGTTGAATGGGAGGTTACAGGGCAGAGAATGCATGCATTCCAACCTGATACACCACCACTGTGGATCTGGTCTCCTAAGGAGAAGCAGGGCAATGACTGCTCACTAAATGCCTTGCTTGACTTACAATTCGAATTGCTAGCCAGGCTGAGTACGTTATGGGGTATGAAAATGATTACAATTGGACTTTGGGGATTGCGTATGCCGTGCACGCGAATGGACAAGTACAAGGTACATGGGTGGGTATTGGATTTATTCACACAGTCAAGGAATCCATTACAAATTGCTAATCTAAGTTTTGGGTTGCCATTGACATGTTGGGTAATAAGCTTTGACCCTAGTGCATTTAGTAGCCTGATGTCGAAAATTATAATGTCTTGGTGTGTAGTGTAACTAAGTGCGTGCTTATTGATGCCTTGGGGTGTTGTGTGATGTTTGGCACTAGGAGTCCTAACTACATGCATATTCAACTTCAAACTACACCAACATGCCTCCGAACAAATCCTTGAGGGTAAGTGCCAGCTCAAGCTATTGGGAGGTAGCCGCCAGGATCCCTTGATATTGTGTACTGATTACTGCGGAAATAACTTTAGATGATGATGATTGAAGAACTATATCTGCGAGATCTCTCTGATTTGATCTCGGTCTTACATTAATCCAAAAATCTTAGGACCTTCTACTGTCTTCCTCCATACTCAAGCTTGCACCAAGGTGTGAGCCTCTTCTGGGAATTTTCTTTGTTCTAAAAAACAAGTTTTTTCTTGTTATATTTCCTAAAGAATAATAGCGAATATTTATAGGCTACAATAGGGACCTTAAAAAGGAAATAAGGAATAGGCTTCTTATGGAAATACGAAACCCTAATTCGACCTAAATTAGAATCCTAGTTTCATAAATTACAATTTAGTCCACTAAAGAATTATAATTGTACTTTTGTCCTTATTCTCAAAATAATTTTTCGAGCTTCCTGTTATTAAGTATTTATTAATCTCCCCATGTTAAGATTTCAGATATTTATTGATTAAATAATTACTGACATCTATATTTAATCGATATCTATATAATTTCTTGAGACCTTACACTTGACTTATTTGATATGTTGGATACAAAGTCCACCTATAGGGTTTGAAATAATCAAAATGTATAAGCTTTATCAAGGAGATATCATCAATCCCTATTACAAGATGTGGATTTTGTCAATAAACTAATATCCACCATACACATAATGTAGTCATCCAATTTACTGAGATTATTGACTCATAAAAGGTCTCTCTTATTTGTAAATGAAAATGTTAAACACTAAATGTATGTGTCTAGTATTTATATCGGGATTAAGAGTACAAGCACTCATAATAACCATTGTATGTTTATTATCTTTTATAATTAGTATAAAGACAATAAACCCCAAAGGAGTCCTGTTCAATACACAAAGTATACTAGCATAACAAGTCAAAATTAAACTGTTTCCTACAGTCAAAACAAGCCTGCTAAAACATCATACTATAATCGTATCGATGGTGTGTTCAACTCCATCTAGATTGTGAACAATAATAACTTATATTCTATGAGAATCGACAAATAAGTCTTCCGTGTTTAAACTAAATTCTATACACCAACTTTTCTACTTTATAAATTAAAATACACTCACATGTATAATAAATAACAATGCAATCATTTGTCTATATAAATTCTCATTAAGATGAAAAGACAAACTTTACTAATAAATAAGGCAGTCAAAGACAAATACATAAAGGGGAATATTCATGTGCATATGTCCCTCACCATTTTTTTCATGAGAACTCTAGGTGGGACCCACTGCATGGTTCATCCAAATGGATCACACACATGACCTCCTTGAATTGAACACATTTACTAATTTTTGGTCAAATCCAAATTTATTGGACCGTTCGATCGACTATGAACCCATTTGAATGGAATGAGTTTATGGGTCACGGATGAAGGGGTTAGGGACATGTGATTGAGGCCAAACTTGGTATGTAAGGTCGTCCCGCATGGATCATTCCATCCCCCCCAATCTCATCTCTTGGTTGGGGCCACCATGGGCTCCCACAGAGGAGTATGCACGGTCCCTTGGTGAGGGACATATGCATAAGAATGTCTCTTATAATATAAAAATATGCTTTTAGTATAAATTTCCAACACAAGCATCACCCCACAAGGTCTCAAGTCTGGTTATGAACTAAGTCTCAGTCCTCAATCCAATTCTGCACTCTGTGGTTTATAGTTCTTCACCCAAAGAGCCAGGCTTAAAATGGTACCTATATCTAAATTAACGAACTAAGATGCACAATGGGGTTAAAATGTGTTTAGACATTTGTTGCAACCCAAAACGAAGGAATTGGGGGCATTCCAAGTCATTTGTGACCAAAAGGGGCAAAACAAGGTGAACTGCCGAGGGGCCAACTCAGACAGCTGAGTGGCATCATGGTTGACTGTGGGGGTCTCATGAGCGGCTGTGGAACACCCACGGTTGGCTGTGAGATCCCTTTGCAGGGTGCCAAGAGCCACAGTTTGGCTCTCGGCACTCGGCAGTTCACTGTCCAGGGGGCCCGTTTGGGGGTCTTTCGGGCCATGTTTCTTGGGGAAACTTTAGCCAAGAGTTCTACCATTCTAACCACAATTTAATTAGCTGATTTATGGAACTAAACATCTATATTAAGCAAGAAACGGTTGAGCTAACAATGATGAACAACACATGGAGTATAATTCTGAACTTCTAGGAAACAAGCATACATGCATAGCAATTCAAATTAAACACCTTCTTCAAGTTTCTAAGCTCCCAAATAGCCTTCCTAAACTCTCCAAACAGCCGAGTACTCCCTAAAAGAAAACCCCCCAATTATTACCCAATAGATAACCTGAAAATGGAAAACTAGGAAAGTGAAGGAATCAAGATTTGCATGTTGGGATGGAGACTCTCTAGGGCCTGCTCTAGTGTATTCTAAAAGATGGGAAAACCTCCTACCTGTAGGTGGTCTGTTTAGAGAGATTTCCATGGGTGAAGGGGCGGCCGAGCTTGGATTTGCACAAAAATGGTATCTAGTGGAATAGGAGACTGAGGGGAGCGTGAGGGTGGTCTTTGTTTGGCAAGTGGCATCTTGGATCCAAGGTTTCTGGTGCGAAGCAGAGAGGGAGCTACTGTTGCAGGAACGATGAAGAAGCGTAGTGCTCGTGGACTTTATAAAGATGTGGAAAGTGGGGCCCATTGCCTAAATGAATAGGTGGACCAATATCGCGAGATCTGGACCTTGGATGAGTTCAGCATAGACGGTAAAAATTCATGAAATCAAATCTACTTTCTAAAAGGTACAAGAATGACATTTTTCGTGGACTTCAGAATTTTGACTCAACTTTTTTAGAAATGAGACTATGCCCCTACACATGAAGGAATTGTGGAATTAAAGGTTTCAGGGCTCTGAATGGCTATGAGTTGAACCCAGAAGTTGTTGGGAACGATATCCTCGATCTAATGGGTTCAAGAACTCAAAATTTCAGGAAATACGAATAGCCCTGCAATCTTTCTTACAATTACAAATTAGGCCCCTTAAAGGTATCAAACTAGGTTCAAAGGCTCTCAAAACTCTGCAAGCTATATATCTATTTTAACTCTCCAAGATTAAACTGTAATCCCACTTATTATACTAACCTTGAAATTAATTAGCACTAACTGCAGAGATTAGGCGTCGGGGTCTTACAATGACATTGATGAAAAAAATGGGTTCTCCTTGTTTCATATAGGGATAGTCTTTGTGTACTTGATTCACTCTATTCATAGCACTTTGGAGTCAATTCATAGCCAGATTAGATGGAATATTCGCTATTTGATTATGTGGACATGTCAAAACCTCGATGATTCAATAGCCTTCTTCTATATTTTTTTCATTGTTTTTATTCAAAAGAAAATTAATCTGTTTGCTTGAGTGCCAGAATGTTGGTGTTATCTGATACTAGAATCAAATATTATTTATAACTGGAAATGCTTTGCTGTTGCAGTTAATGCTCACATATCGTCCATTTAATTCATCAATGCTCAATTTATTTGCTTATAGTCACAAAAGGGCATTGGGAATTTTTCTATATTTACGGAGGAAACTGGTATTGATCAAATATGGAGACTCAAAATGAACATCAAGTTTCCCTCATATCTAAGGGACGTAGGTCTCCATCCTAAATGAAAATTAATCCCTTGACATCCCGGGAATTTGGCGGTTCTTATCTGACCATTCATTGTTCACGTGCCTGACATTTCATAAGGCCTCTAGAGAGTAAGACGATGATACCCATTACACTTTTGGATTTGAAATTTGATGTTTATGTTACGAGGTAATGGTTAGAATAATCCGAATGGGAATTGGAGCAAATAAATGGTACAGAATAATTGTAGTGTGTGATAGTGTCAAGAAATTATCACCACTAGTCTATCTTTACCATTATTCTATGCCTTTCCCCAACTTTTCCTTTTCACTAATTGTGCATTTTGCATTATAGGTATGCGGTTGGCTCCGGTGAATGCATCATGTGATTACCAATTGAAGTTAGAACTGCTTATTGATATTGCTTCCTCAATCTTTGCAGGGATCTGAATCCAACCGAGGCCATGGTTCCTCACGAAATGGTAGCGTGTCAAAGAGGGCTGTTGTCTCAAGCAGCCGTCCAAGCTCCTCCATTGAGCCCAGCGAGCTGCTTAGTCGTACAACTCGGCTTTCAGGAAGTGGCCGTCCATTGACATCGCAAAAGACCCAACCTGGCTACGATAAGTCGTCCCTCCCTCGAACTGCAGCTGCAAGAAGCTCCCGTGATGACCCTCTTCGGACCTTTGAGCTTCTCTCAATTGGCACAGAGAAGAGGAAGTGAAGAGAGTTATAGGGGCAAAGAGCTAGATGCTGCTTGGTAAATGATTTTCTGTCAAGGTTTAATGGAAAGGCCTTTGCTGTTACTCATCTGGGTTTATTATCTGGCCATTGATTACTTTGTCTGCCCTTTTTCTCCCCGTCTGTTTCTGGCAGCTGCTGTATGCGGGGAAAATATCTCTTTCCGGTGTTCTCCTTGCAGTTTAAGTTTACGTGGTGAATTATTCCTGGTAGGAAGTATATCAGGTGTTGCAACAACAGTTTCCAGTTACTTGTTTCTCTGAGGCTCTAGAAAACTATCAGGTGTTTTTAGACTGATTTACAAGAATATTTCACTTGAGGGAATTGTTTATATGTGAGACTTTTTTTTTTAAAATAATAAATACTATATCTTGCATTTTGCACGTTACACCTGTGGGTGATGTGGTTTGGATTGCTTTGTCTATTGATGGTCTACAACGCCTATATTGTATTGCTGATACTTAGATTGAAGGTACCAGACAGTGAATATTAAGTCTTCCAGGCTCAGTTTTGAGTTATTATTAGGTTTTCAAGCAGATCAATGTGTCAATACGTCCCACCCACTACTTAACCAACCTTTTTGGAAGGAATGGGTTGGGCTAAATTTTCACTTGCTCTAAGAAATTGTGTTTTTTTTTTATTATTATTGTATTTGAATGCTTTGAACGGTGAAAATATTTGTTATTATGCCCAACGAAGGTTGGCAATTATCTTATTAGTGTATCAATTTGTTGTGCGGAATTTCCAGGTCGGTCTACCATATAGCGGACTGGGCGAACTAACTCTATGGGAGAGGCATGACCAAAAAGATGATAATAATGATTTAGTTTAATGATCAATTCTTTAAGGGCTCCTTTGTTTAAAGAAATTGACATTTTAGGGATTTTTATGAAAAATTAGCCTTGAAGTCCGATTAAATGGATAAGTGAAAGGAAACATTTAAGGCAACGGATGCCATTGTAGCGGTAGCTCCACTGTTTGGATTTTTTATTTTTATTTTTAATCCTATCACTTTCTTCATTCTTGCATTCAAAATCTAGCTACAAGAGATGCGAGTTATCTTGGAGGAAGCTGCAAAACATCCAAGAATGGTTGAATCGTGTGTAGTGTTGGTTTAAATGGTTGAATGCATTTGTATTTATAGTTATGTGAATGGCTGGATGTGTTTGTGCAGGTGAGAATGGTTGAATGTACCTGAATTTGTAATTGTATGAATGGTTTAATGTACTAGAAATGGATGTACAGTGGTGGTGATGAATGTAAGAATTCGTTATATAGAACTGTATCAAGTGAAAAGACATTGAAAGGGAAGACAAACATAGAACATGGGTAGCGATAGCGCGACTAGGTACTTATTAGAACCTCAAATTTTTACAAAAGAATTGACTGACTTGGTGAACAACAATACTTGTCCTATTGAAAAGCTAACACTAGTATAGGAAAATTTATATATAACCATGATCCTACTTGAATAAAAATTAATTACAAACACTAGTATAGGAAAACTTATATATAACCATGATCCTACTTGAATAAAAATTAATTACAATCTCAAATAAAAAATATAGACCAAAATAAAATATTTTAACTAAAAGCCAAGGGGGTGTTTGGATAATTGTAGAATATAACATCAATGTATTTAAATATTGAAAGATCTCATTCTCATAAAATAAAATGGTGAAATTATTATATATGGTTATTTATAGTGTTTGACAATTTTTAAAAATTTTAATATACTTTTGAAGTATTTGGAATTTTATAAAAGAACTTATAAGATGATATACTAAATAATAAACAGAGAGAAAGTAATCAATTTGCCCGATACATGATCCACTAATTAGTAATTACATGTGTTAATAATCAAGGTAAGACTCATCTATTGTTAATATTTTTTAAATAAATTACAAGATTAAATGTTAAAATCATGAGATCCAAATACTGTTGTTTAATTTAGGTGGGTCTACCGAATGTTGGTAACTATAGTATAATATATCTAATAGTGATTATCACAAATGACCTTATTTAAGTTTTTTTTTTATTAAATCTTATCTTATGCCATACATCATTGATGAATTTATTTATTAAAAATCATTATGGGACCTATTTGTTGTCATTCATATTAACAGTAAAGGAGCTATCAAACTGTGGAACCTATTTAATGATGGCAATCCAAAAAAATGAAAAGAGAAGCTAGATGTTCAACTAAAGAGATGGAGAAAGTAGTATTGGCTCCGGTGGGGATCTCATGCACTTGCCAAAAGCTTCAGAAAGAGAAGACGAAACAACTAGCATGCACATCAAAACAACTTGTATGTAGCACATAACCACCACGAGTTGTCATGACCTATGACTGAATTACATATCTATATATCTATTTAGATGTGCTTTGCTTTTGATAAACTATAACCCTCCTTACCGCCATCCCTCTATTCTCATCATTTGTTGTTGTTTCTCTTTCCTACTTGGCATCCTCACAATAAACGGAATTCGTTTTCACTTTCACAATCACTCCCTCTCTTTCTCCCTCACTGATTTACCAGTTATCAAAGGGGTTTGTACATCTGGTGCTCTGCATGGAGGACCGCTAGTCTATTAGGAAAGGAAAGTAGAGAGAAACAGACAACCTAGCTCAGAGAGCACAAACAAAAGCAAAAGCATATGAAGAAAGTGACATGACAGCCCTTGAAGAGCATAGAGAGAAGCACACAGAAAAAATGAAAACGACAAGCTAGTAGAAGTGGGGGACGAGCCTTTCACACTCCATATCAAGTCCTGAATTTTTTTATATTGGGTCACGCCGGTTTGTCGGGTTTGAGTTGGGTTAAGAGGGTCAAATAGATTGATTTAACATAATTGGGCTTGAGTTAATGGACCCTTTAGGCTAGATGACTCTTTTTGGAATTTCTTAAAACCCACTAGAAAGCAGGAAGCCCTTTCTTGTAATTTGGAAAAACCCTCTCTCTATATAAATTCTATTCTTAGGGTTTTTTTCTCCCTTTCTCCAACCCTCTTCTTTTCTTTTTCAACCAAAACCCTAGAAGCTCTTTAAGGGGGAAACCAAGGTGGGGTCTTCCCAGTTTTGATCTTCAGATCTGCTTTGGCTTCAAGATCCAGGCAAGTGGATAGCTAAAACAATGGTTTTTGGTTCTTGCAATATGTTTTAGTTGCTTATAGGTTAACATGCTCTTTTGTAGGATTTCTTCAATTGGGTTTAAACCTTTTGTGTGATTTCTTTGCTCAGATTTTATACTTAATTTGGCAATTAATCTCGGAGATTTGATCTCTTCTTCTTTCATAAATGTAGAATTTGTTATGTTTAAAAAAAAATTTTTTTGGAGGCAGTAGCACTGCCTAGCATGCCAGGCAGAGCCTGCCGCCTGGCAGCTGCTGCTGCTAGGCAACAGGCTGGGCCTACCAGCAGGCCGGGCTTCCCGGCGGGTCGGGTCTATGGCGGGTCCTTTGCGCTGGGCCCATTTTCTTCTCTTTAAAAATATATATGTATATCTTTATACACATAGTATTAAATAAATAATTAGGTTAGGATATTCTTATAAAGAATTAAAATGTTATATTTTGATTAATGGTTTAGTATCCTAATGGAGATTATATTTTATTAAATTAATTTTAATTTGATGTTATTAGAAATGTATCTTGGATTATTTATAAATTTATTTGAGGGTTATGAAATTTTGATTAATGTTCATTTAGATTGATTTGAAATAAACTAAGATGTATTTGGTGGCGATTAAACCTTAAATAGAATGCATTTATAATTTTAATTTGGATTCTTAATTGAGTTAGATTTCAAATTGGGATCCGAGAGTTGTACCCTTTTGTTTTGGTATAAAATGATAAGGTGTAATTATACATAACAATGTTATTTAAGGAAATAATTATGCCATTTTCCCTTTGATCATAACTTGATTTAAATTTGGATTTGTAATTTAAACATTTTTTAACCAATTAGTAAAACATACTAAATATACCTAATTGGATTAGATAAATCATGTTCTTTTTAGAAAACTTAGCTGGATGCTCACATGAGAATTGGATTAAGTGCTTACCCTCAGAAAACTTGAATTAACACTCATTCATAATACACTTTCAAATTTTAAGATCGAAATACTCAAATTGATATTAGTTGGAATATTGGGATTAAAGGTGTCATATCATGATTCATTCTGCATCTGTATACATATGTATTTGTAAATATGCACATTTATATACATATATAACTGACTGACTGCAGTTCGGAGGTGGACGTACGCCATCGGGTCAGCGTATACTGTGGATTATAGTATACAGCTGTGCCTTCTGTTATTATCTGCGGGAATACCCGTTTCTGTTATTATCTGCGGGAATACCCATTTCTATTATTATTTGCGGGACTACCCGATTCTGTTATTATCTGCGGGATTACCCGTTTCTGTTATTTGTATGCGGGATTACCCGTTTCTGTATATTTATCCGCGGGAATACCCATTTCTGTGCATTCATGCCATTGGGGTTTGCATCTGATTTATTTTGATTCGTAATGAATATATTATTTAATTCAGTTGATTAAACCATTGCTTGCAGTTTACCCTCTTGCCAGATTATATCAATCTGACCCATACTTTTGGGTGTCTAGGTTCCGTTACCGGTGCCGAACCGGAGGATCAGGTGACGCATGAAATTCCGCTAGATGGCGGAGTTGTTGAGTGGAGCACTGATGACATCATCTGAGGTGTCCTAGTGTGGTGCAAAGATAAAAAATCTTAGGTTTTATAGTAAGGCCATGTTTGGGGCCATTAGTTTACGAATTTTTAAGTTTAATTGTTTTGGAATTACAATCTTAATTGTTATGCTTCGAAGCACTTGACATTGATTTCGTTATTAATGAGACTTGTTACATGGTTGTTATATGATATTCATCTGCGATGAGTATGGATTTCAGTTTCGCGTGTGATTATGGTTGCCTAATCACCAAGCATATCCTCACGAAAGACTTCGATCCACCCTGAATTGTGGCCCGTACTTTTATGTTAGAAAAAAATTTTAACTGGCCCCAATTCTCACACTCCTGGAACCGGGTTTGGATCCGGCCCAGTTTTGGGGGCGTGACACTCCATTTGTTGGAAGTAGGTGGGTCTCGTAGATAGATTTTCAAAACTTTTGACCCACTTGACACAGGGATCAACTATTCATAAGACCAAAACCCAATCCAGGATGCATTACCTTCAATATCGTGACCATGTACAGTAAATATTCTACCAGCGCTAAACATCCATAATAATCTATGACATGCAAGAAGTAGATCATACCTTTGGAGATCCGTAGTGCTCTAATGGATTTCTTCAACACCTCTTAGCCTTCCACGCTATGACCCGAATTGGACTTCTTTTCTCAAGAAAAGTGGTGGAATCTTCAGGAGAAATCCCAACTCGAAACTCCAAGGAACTAGAAGAAAGAAGGAGAGAGTAACTCGTGCAACTCTTGCACGAAAGGGTTTTGGGCGTGAAAGAGACTCTTTCGGACGTCCAAGGAGATTTTATAAACTTTCAAATCTCGTCCTTACCTATTTGAAATAGAAGTCTTACTTCCAAAGCAATTAGCAACTTTCTCCTTTCTTATCCCTTCTTTTTAGAGTTCGAGTCGAATTAGTATTTTCCAATAACTTGGGCTAACGTAGGGACCACTTGGGATTCTTTAGAAAGCTGGCTTCAACTGGAACACTGCGACCCACATCTCATGTGCAATCCGGGCCCTCAGTTACTTGCAAATAACACCACTATATAAATGCAATTGCACTCTAGTCTTAGGAATAAATTACAATGAAGACCCTAAACTTCCCAATTACCACAAGTAGGCCCCTCTATCAATGTCCGTGGATCAATTAGAATAAATCCGTCTCTTCCAATCTAAGTTCCACATCTTATTATCCTTGAGCCCCAATTAATCACAGTAATCATCAGTACCATCCAATTAACTCTTAATTGAGATGGGTGCGCACTTACTAATGATAAATCCATTAATTGGCACAAGGGGATAATAGAGATAGATTCCATCTTGATCATTCAACGTTCCCACAGTTCTACTACCACATACCCAAGACACCGAGGTGTTAACCTACAGTCGGCCTCACTCATTGGTGACTCAAAGCAAATGAATAGATAGAAACTTGAGTTCATCAATGTCTCAGGATTGAGAGCCTATTGCTAGGGAATTATGAGAGCATAGCTTATTATTGAGACGGAATTCCATAAGGTGCATCTCATGGTCCTTCAATACATCCAATGTACCAGCACCGTGATCCAGAATCTTACATTCTGATGATCGAGACTAATCACACTATTTCATAGTGATCAAAGTGCTACAACCTTATCAAATGAGATGCCTAGTCTCATTATTGGTTGTGAAGCTATTTAAGTATAAGATTTGTGACATATATCTCCTACGTGTAGATCTCATCCATGCACATATATCACATCTAATATACTAATGGGATCCGGTTCAACTCATGAACAATTATGCCATATGTATTGGTCATGTGCATGAATTAGTAAAATAACACTCATCTCATGAAACCAAAGTATGATTTTATTGATAAATAAAGAAATTAATCAATTTATTACATCAACTGATGGATTGAGTCTACAAAATCTAACACCATTGGCTCCATTTATGAAAATGGATGAAATAGAGCGCTTTGCAGTTCCCTGTCGTTCTGATTCCTGATGTCAGACATCCGAATTGAAGGCCTGTAGACAACAAGTTGTTCATCATTCCGAAGCACAATCACAGAGCGACCCTTGCCACTCGTGCTAGTCGCCCAGATTTCATCCGTCTTTTCAAAGATTGTAAGATCCCCAATTGTTTGCATCTTCAACTTGCAACCAGTTGCCCCAGTCAACCTAGGGCTGCTGGACCAGACTTTGGTCCCGAAATCATATAGGATCTGTCACGACCTGAGTCTAAGATTAGGTTAGAAATTTTAGGCGCCGTGGCATGGTATACGTGTCTTGTAATAATTCACGCCACACTAAGGCAAACTTGAACCATTACATGAGAAATTTTGTTATATTCCTACTTGCAGAAGATCCTTATGCACAGGTAATCATTTATCAATTTAAAATATACTTAAGCCATATGCTTAACATGCATAATTATGATCCTTAATAGAGGAGAACACTAACAAATTCATGTTTAACATTCATATGTGGAAGTCCTATTTAATTAAAGTTTAAGTATTACTAATGCATTCTAGATGTTCAACATGCATAATCATAAGTTTGCCACGATGGCTCAAGTGCGGAAATAAAATAACTGTCTTATAACCGAGTACATACCATAACAAAATGTATTTAAAATCCATAAAACTAAAGTCATAACGGAAATGACCATCCAGGCCCAAATTCTAACCGTCCGACCATGTCGCTCTCATGGTAAAGCCCATCACTAGGCAATCTCGGGTACTGACTCAAGATCTATTGGAGGTGCTGCAATGGCATCCTCCACTCTCTGACTGATGCCCTGACTTGCATCTGGGATGGATCCTACAACACCAATAGTAGTACCTCAAACACCGTGTTTGGTAGTCAAACGAACGTTAGCGCTTAGTACACAATTACCAATATAATTAAGATGTAATCATTAAAGATGTTAAAGATGTATTATAAGCATGTTATTATAATGAAATATGAAAAGAGTCAAGACAATGGAAAACTTGCTAATTGGCATACCACGTCGTTCATTTCTTTGAAGAGCATGCATACTCCAAAGAGCATGTATCATATACTGAGATAAACGGAATTGGGTAGCGAGCCCAATCTCCAAAGAAGTGTTGACCTACTCCAGCATATAACATATAACTACTGCAGTAGGGTAATCGTAAATTGTATAAACAACTCATACTTAGCTCAAGAGCCTAATAAAAGTTGCCACTAGTAGTGCCGACTCAATGAATTAAGAATAATAGAGTTACTTGCATACTTATACTTATACTTGCTTACCTAAATTGCTTATTTGCATTACTTACATACATTTGCATTGGATATCATGTTAGAGACAATAGGAGAGTAATAGTGACAATATCAATAATTAAAATGATAATCAATGTATCTGATAAGACAAGATAAGATCATGAAGGTAAATGAACAAGATGCGTGAATATCCATTTAATATTATTCAATGATACATTACTAGAAGCCCCGTGTTCCAAGCCTTCCAACTAGGATAACCATAAGATCTCCAATGTCAATACTGCCGTCTCTTGGTGTTGCGTTGTATATGAAAACGACATTGGATCCTTATGCCCAATTACTAATGGCATGGCTTCAGAACCACTAAGTATATCTAATAAGGACGACTGCTCTTCGCTTCCCATGTTTTATTAATTTTTTCATTGGTCAAGTGTTAGTGATGAGGGTATCCTTGAGTAAGACTCTACAAGTTCATAAGGGTAATTCTAGAGTTTAAGGCTTTGCCCCATGGTAAGCTTAGTATTAACCTACAGGTATTTGGTTGGAATGGTCTAATCGAGGTTAGACTCCAGAAGAATTAATTTAGATTTAAAAGAAGTTAATTAGGTTTGTCAGCCAAGCATACTCTAGTGCAGATAAAGGTGCGCTGAGCGGGCTTTTCCTGAGGCGTAAGCGCTTGAACGTGCTTAAGGTATGCTCAAGCCTGAGATTTTCCCCAGGTCACGCTTAAGTGGGGTCATGCAGGCGCTTGAGCATGTGCGCGTCTGTGCAGTTCAGATCTCCCGATTTTTACTCATTTCCCTTATTTCACCCTTACATGCACCTGCAATAAATCACCATAAAGCCGTTCGTTCAACACATGGCATTTATTTCTCCTTCATTCATCCAACCATCACTTCTAATCATTGGATTTTCTCCAAATCCTCCATTCATCTATAACTCATTCCTTAGCATTCATTTTAAAACCATTCCATCTAACATAAGAATTAAATGAGCTGTAAAAGCATTAATAAGCATAAGAATAACTTGTAGATTCAAGATCTAAACATGCATACACTCTAAGATTCGTTTACACTTGCCTTAACGGAGTGCTTAGCCCAAAACCAAGCTCTAAGTGGTGAAATCCTCAAATCTCTACTCAAATCTCACTCCTAACATTGATGCATGAGAAGAGAAAAATATAATGAGATATATGGCGTGAATGGAGCTATCTTTAGGTAATTATTGGAACAAACTTTAAGAAGAATTGAGTCTATACCTTGAGATGTGTGTGAAATAGGCTTCCTCTCTACCAGATCACCCAAATGGAGTCTTTCTCTCCAAACAAACTCTAGATAAGGTAACAGGAGATGAAATACATGAGGGTAAAGCTTTCTAATGGAGTAGATTAGCTCTCTCTCACACTGTCTATGATGGAGGAGGAGGGGAGACAAGCTAAGAATATGGGGGCTAGGGTTTTACACAAGAGGCATTAGGGTTCTTTGCTTTGGCAGGTGTGTCTTTTGATAGCTTGGGTGCTTTTAGAATTTACAAGCCAATCTATTCTTTTGAGACATTTACTACAAAGGGCTTAAGGGTTCTCTTGAGAGACATAACTTAGTCTTGTAGGGCCTTGGGGTGATTACTGATAGTGACATGATGAGATGATGTAAAATGATGAATCACATGCTTGGTCCCACTAATCTACTTAATTAAACCAATTCATCTTAATAAAATAATAATTAGGGATAAATATGATTCATTAAGAATTTAGCCCTAAATTCAAGGTTGGGGCCTTACAGGATCAGAGAGCAATCTGTCAACGTCCGCTCCCATCTCACCTTCTTCAAAGACTGATCTCCTGTTGCTAGAGCTTAACTAGGAAGCAGAACGTTCTCAGCCCTCATGTCCACGTCCGTTGGGCTAAGTGCTACAAATTCTTGGGTGCCATTGATCAACTGGACGGGCCATACAACCCCACGTGTGATTCTTCAAGGACTAAGACATACTCACCCGTTTGGTCGGCTGTCCCTTCCATGGACCACAGAAAGTCCTCTGATGGACCACTGTAGAGTGCCAACGTGCCATTATTTTCGAGGATAAGCTTGCAAATATCGGCGTTTGTGTTGGTACCTCAGATGGATCGGCTGCCATATGATGTCATGGTGAAATTGCAGTCCCCATGGAGAGTCAGGCTGTAGCCTTGATAGCTAAGAACCTCAGCAGGATACATGGGCCCTGCACTGTACTAGACATTTCCAGCCTCGCACCTTCTTGTTCACATGAAAGAAGACGAGACTCAGGATGAGAATAACAGAAGAGTTACTACCATTGATCATAAGCCATGGTTTCCTAACTTTTCTTCTTCTTCTTTTGGATTTGATTTTCTTTGTTGTGATGGTGTGAAGTATGTTGGTGGGGGAGGTTGGGTATTTATAGAGAAAGATGGGACATCCACACGGGTATGTATCACATCCATGCATATAAGTGATTACACCACCAAGTGGTAACATAAAAAACTTTAGTCTGATTCATACGATGTCTAATGATGTCATAGGCTCAGATCTCCATCCTGCCCTTACGAAGACCAAAGAGACACAAGAGGATGTCTATGAGGTCCCTTTAGGCCTTAATGAGTGGACAGGAAAAGAAATTTGACTGATCTCCTCCACAGAGTGTGAAACGAATATATCCGAGCCTTTTATTTTGAGATTTTGGAATTAGGGTTTCATGAAGTTGTATTAGTTTTATTTTGACATGCATAGCTCATGATTCCTTGTATTTTGGGATAATGTTTATTTTGTAATTGTCCATAAACCTCATTTCCTTTTTGTAAAGACATATATACTTACTCTTGTTCAACTCTTGTACATGCCATATTATGTTATATAGTTATGTTACTCTTTTTTTAAAATATATTTTAGTGTGTGTTATTTTCATGAATTGATACTTGGAAAATTGTTAATTATTGTTGGAGAAAAAAAAAATTATAGAAACTATTGATAGGCTTCCGCGTAATTAATGCTTGGACAGATGTCTATTAAAAGCACCTCACACGTGTAAGTAGGTGAATATCCCTTGTGTAATTCCACTTAGACTTTGGTTCAGCTGTGGATTACACGGGATTGCGTATGTCACGCATTAGGGATTAACCCTAATCTCCGATTTTTTGGGCTCAAGTTATGACAAAGTAATATCCAACTTTTCTAAAGAATATCTAATGTTGTAACTTATAATATACTCTTTCCAAACACTACCAAATAAAAGTGAAATGTTTTTATCTAACATATCAAAAAATATCTTAAAATCTTTAACAATCTACAATTACCAAACACCCTATAAATAAAAAAAAAAAAAATAAAGCGTGTCATTTTTGACTTTGTCAAAAACTCTCTTTTTACATTGGAGTTTTTGGGTTTCCTTTTATTAAGTTTCTTTTTTCCTTTATTTAAAAATAGATCCAACACAAGTCAATGGATTATCAGTTGATAAAGATTAGATACTACTAGTTAGTTTATAAGTTTATAGATAGACTCCACATACTAAAAATAGATTTTTTTTGTATTTACCACCCCCGAAGGTTTCTAATATTTGTAAATAGGCCCATGTGATTATAGTATTTGTAAATAGGCTCCGCTTTGGCATTTTCATTCCTTTCATATCCCCAATTAAGTGGATTTGACAATGATGAGAAGAGGTCATTAAGTTTTTACTAATTTTGACAATCTTGCCCATGTCTTTATTTATCATTAAGAAAACACTTCTTCTTCATACTTTGTTTTGTTTTTTTCTTTTTTTTGTTTTTTTTCTTTTTTCACTTTAACTTTCTTTTTTAAAACTAAGCCAATATAGTTTTTTACGATAGGCAATTGGCGACATCATCTATTTTAATATTAAGATAAAAATATTAGGGTATTTTTTCACCTAGTTAGTTTTTCTGAAATCTTAGGGCATCTTTGACATCACTTTTTTTTAAAAAATAGTTTTCATGAAAAGGGAGAAAGGGAGATTAGAAGTAGGTTTGGATGTTACTCTCATGGGGCTTGTCTCTCTTTCCATAATGTCTCAAAGGATTGGGAAGGTAGTCATTGTGGATTTTAGAAATTTATATTGGCCATCTCCCTGTATAATGGCTCTCGTAAATTCATGTTTTCTCAGTCTAACTTTGTATTGGTTATCTCCAATTTCAAATATCTAAAAAGTGTTTTAAAGAGAGGTTGTTTTTTTTTTTTTTGGATAAAAGGAAAAAAAATGTATTAATAGGGGAGCAGTATTTTGAGAAAAAGTTTTAAGGGGCGCTACTCTTTAGCCACCCAATTAGATGAACATATGGATTTTTAGTGGACATATTAGATAAAATAAAACCTCACTCAATCACTTGCTTTGCTAAAATAATCATAATTAATTTCAAACGTGGTTTGCGCTCATACTGTTGATAGGGAATAGATTAAAGACATTAATCAAAATTGAAAAGAAATAAGAGAAAAGCAAGTGACATTTTTATAACAATGAGGCAATTTAACAGAGATATTATTCCACCCACATTGGGGGCTTATTAATAATTATTAGAAATCTATAAGGGGTGTATACAAAAATGGTTGGTATTGTGATAAAAACTGAGCGAAATCCTCATGGTGGTGGCTCGCTACCATCAAATCCACATATTTTGTGATATATGAGGTATTAAAATGCCAACATAGGGGCCTATTTACAAAAAACAAAAACCAAGGGGCTTATTTACAAATATTTGAAACCTCAAAGAGAGAGTTGGTGGGGGGGGGGGGGGGGGGGGGTGGGGGCGGGGGGCGCGCAATGGGGTGGGGCTCATATGCAAAAAATCTTAAAATTAAGTACTCGTTTGAATTTGGGAAGGCTTGTGTATTAGGTTTCTATAAATTTGGACATATATGATAGGGCTAGGATTCAATCAATTGATTGCAAAATTAGAGCTCAATTGCAAGTTTAATTTTGATCCGGTTTTGACTTTGATAGAAATTTTAGGAATGCCAGATAAATGATTAAAAAATTTAGAATCCAAAGTGTACATAAAATCCAATTTTCTTTCTCTCGGCCATTATCCTCATCCTGTTGATTATTAATTAGAGAGATTTCTTATCCCATGCGATGTTTTTTCTTTCTATGGTTTCTCTTTTTGTTTTTTCCATCTATACACTTCTCTAGATGATTTATATTTCCCTTTCTGATCTTCTCAAGAAAAATTAGATTTCGAAGTCGTCAGCAGGTCCCACTATCAATGGTTTGTATCAGTTACAATTCAACTAAAGTCATTGATTTAGATCACATTACGTGGGCCCTGCTTTTAAATTCATATTCATTAGTGTAACCCAAAGTTTCCAAATTCAATTTCCTAATTTGTGTGCCCCATCTAACCTATCCACTAATTCAAATCTAAATGAATGAAGGTCTGTACATCTATAAATTCAATTTTTTTCTTGTTGTTACTGAGCGCGGAGGGTAAGTTCTTCGGTAGAATTTGTATGTAATCTTATTCCTTATTCTTTTTTTATTTTTTTTGGTTGTGCCATTGTCTTTATTGTAGAAGCTTATATTTTTACTAGCTTCATTGTTTCATTTCTCATTCTTATATTTTGCATTTATGTAGCTTCATTTCTTATCATTTGTGACTATGACAGATGGTATGGATTTGGATAAAACCTTTTTTTTCTGATTTGGATTTTACCAAGGTTGGTATTTGAATTATATTGATTTTCTTTGTTGTAAATGGCCTTGGATAGTTGGGTTCCGCTTTGCATTCCTCATTCTCTTCAATTTCCAACTATGGGTATATTTGATTTACATTTTTTGTTTGTTTAATTTTCATTTTTCCAAGTTGTAACTTTTCCATTCATTAAGATGATCTTTTGCTTCTTTTACATTTTCTTTAAAATTTAATAATATTATGTTCATATAAAATTTCAAAACTAAGTGTTTTTATTTTTTAATTAAAATTTATTTAGAAAATCTTAATATATTTTAAGTGAAAGTTTTAATTAATTATGGTTTTTGAGGATTTTGTGGATGCCACTAGGGGTATTTAGTCATGCCGGGTCAAAGACATTAGGGATACCTAGGGATACCTATTTAATAATAATAATAATTATTAATATTATTATAATCCTCATATATCTCCCAAACCAATTGAAGGGGTTCATAATTTTAAATTGTCTATTTATATGTTATTTGTCAATGTTGGCCTAAACACCGTATTTTTCTTTCTTTTTTGTTCTACAAATTTCTCTCTAAATTTAACCCTTTCGAGAAGGATATGGTTCCATTTTAAATAGTGTAATCACTTTTGAGTTTATGATGCTACTCAATTTCACATAATCTCAGTTCTTTAATAATCGTAAAGCAACCTCGGTATACTGTATTTGGAAAGAAATAAGATTGATAAAACATGTGCTTACTAGAAAATGTTTTAGGTGAAAAATGTTATATATTTAATAATTTCTTATTCTTTGGTGAAAAATATTTTTCTAATTTTCAGACTTCTTATACTACCTTACTATTTCCCAAAAGAAAAATTAAAAATAAAATCCTTTTCGGATCTTGATATTCTATTTTTCTCAATATTTATGCTTACTTTGGGTATAGATCTATTTTTTTTCATATATCATGATTTCTTATTTTTAATATAGTTTTTTTATGAAATTAATCTAGTTTTTTTTAAATGATTTTGAATGCTAGCATTTTAAACCTATAAACCTAAAATTTTGTTCTATAGTAGTAGTGCGATATGATGACCGTATTATCACAATCTTTATAGTAACCATTGCTATTTTTTTTAAAGAAGTTTTAATTTCAATTTTAATATCTCAAAATAATTCATATGACAAATCCAAGTTTTTAGCTTCAAATTATACTACAAGTGCTAAGTGTTGAATCCTTGAAAATGCATTTTTATATGAATAATTTGATACATCGTAAGGACTTAGCTATTCTAAATTGCATCAATTAGGGTAAAATCATAGGTTATGCATTTAGAAACCCATTGTTGTGTTTTAATGCATAATTCTCTAAAAAATCACATGTTTTTCATAAAATCATAAAAATGCATCTTCTAAAACCCTAATTTCTGAGAATCTTCACCAAACCTTGATTCTTCTTGAAATGATCTATGTTTTCATCATCATTAAGTAGCTTAAGTCAAATCATATCCAATGATGTCATTTTATGTTATGATTTCATATGAAATTTAGCTATATTCATGCATTTGTGACTTTAAGGGTAAAATTGACATTTCACATAAAATGTTACCATTCTCTGCATAAAATCACCGAAATCACTGTTCACTACAAATTTCTAGTCATTATATTTTATTTATCAAAATCTCGACGAATCCTACTTCAATCAGGACTTTTCGTGAAGAGTCCCAATTGTACTAGAACTCTACTCATAGTTAATTCATCTCATTTCTTCAAGTAAAATTGACAAAACTGTGGCCCATGGAACTCGGCTAGAAAGAGGGATCCTAGTCAAAGTAGGAGTCTTACCAACATTAGGACTATTGTTAGGAAACAACTCACTAGTATTGAAGATCATCTTGGGACTTGTAGTAAGTAAATGAAGTGGAAAAAGAAAGATTTGAAGCGGAAAGAAGAAAGATTGAATCAAGTGGACCCCACACATATAAATGCACATGTACAAGCACACACATATGAAGCACAGACAAAGAAAAGGAAGGGTTAGGGGGGGGGGGGGGGGGGTGGGGGATGATCCACCATCTTTGTAAAAAAATATCTCTCAAGATAATTTCAAGAAATTTCCAAAGAAAATTGTCACGCCCCGATCCCGGGAATTTGGGGATTTGATTGGGCCCCTAGGGCATGGATACGTAATCCCGTAGAAATCCGTGCCCTGAAGAATTATGCACGAATTCCTACAAAAGAGATTCCACAGGAATATGTGAGGTATGTTGACACACGTACAAACATAATTTATCATAAACGAAATCCTGCGAAATACTCAGTAATTATCAAGAGCACACGAATTCATAGTCAGTTATCTTTCAAAGGTAACATATATACATACATATAATAGTGTTGAAGTCTTTAATACATTACAAAAGACAACTTAAGTGTTTGATACAAAAGGGTCCCAAGCATAACAATAATATTTCCCAAGAATAGTCGCGCTCTGTGGGATGGCTAATAAAGGACGTCGTTATCTTTCCACTCATCTACATCCCGAGGTACCATTGGGGTACCCTCCGGGTGCGCGTCAATGTCCGCACTGGGACCAGTCGCTGGGCCTGCAATACCAAGAGTAACATTGTTAACATGATGGTTAAGCAAGTACTGAGGCATATGGAACAAGTATAACATGATATATCAATAGAATAATCACTGAACATGATGCATGAGCAAGAAATTACAACCTAAATGTCATACATACTGATTGGCAACCACAACGTTCTATTCTCCCAAAAGGGAGCATACACATATCGTATGGGTCGCTAGGGGATCAGACTAGCTTCTCGAGGAGCGCCGACTACTACTCTGTAAACCTACTGCAGTGGTGACATACATAACGTATACCCAAAAGGGTGTAAGCTGAGTGGTGTTGACTCATATCCAATCGTATCAGTCATATTATACCCTTGGCTAACAAGCTCGCACTCATTAGAAGCTTTGGCTAGTCAGACACTCACTCAATAGAAGCTCAGGTCTGAATTTGCCTCAGGGTTTTACAAAAAGAAGTAATTCATGTTGAAGGTGGTATATCATAACAATATGGATGCATTCAGCTTAACTGAGTCCAAGAAATTACTACCTTCACACCTATAGTCCCCAAGGGCATTCAACATGATGTACACATAAGACGTTCAGTGTCGTTGTGTTACCGTGTCTTGGTATTGCCTTGTGTATATGGGACACCCTTCTTATGCCAACATCCATGACTTGCCATTGGGAGACCCTCCGGGAATCATTCATTCTCCCCAACATGTACTTACCATTTGGCCTCTGTAGTGGTATAGAAGGTGCCAATACTAAGGTCCTACAAATCATTGAGAGTCTCTAACATCCTATTTTACTGGGTTCTTATGGCTTAGCCGTATACAAGGTTACGGCTTAGCCGAGTGGGTTAGATTCCTTCCGGATTTTTCATGCGCAATTACGGCCCAACCGTATGTTAGCCTACGGCTTAGCCGTGCTAAGCCTACGGCTAGGGTACGGGGAGTCGACGGCTTAGCCGTAGTGTATTCCACGGTGCAGCCGTGTGCAAGCCATAGAAGAACTGGGTTCCATGAGCTCTCTGGAAAGCTCACCGTAGGAAGACCTACGGTTTGGGTACGGGCTGGATACGGCTTAGCCGTAGTGAAATCCACGGCTCAGCCGTAGTCGAGCCGTAGTACAAACTCCCATTTTTCTGCTCTCTAGATTTTGAGCCGTAAATGCTCACGGCTTAGCTGTAGCTTCGCCGTAAGCTTTAGAAACTCGAATACAGTTCTATAGCTTAATTCCTATTTCAGCCAATATAGAACCCATACTGGAGGAGGTCATATGTTCTATACCCTCACACCCTCTATTCCCATTTCCACCATTCTAACTCAATTCACACCACATTTTCTAACTCAATTCACACCACATTTATATCAATTAAGACAATGGAGAGAAAATGACTGAAAGTGGAAAAATGCAAGTAGCTATCTCAATGTCCATACTTGATCATGCATGCAGTATATATATAGTTCATTACTTGCCTTTCCAACAGTGCTAACCCTCTCAAACTCCCTCTCTTGCTGTGTGGCTAAGGGAAAACCTCCAAACAGAAGTGGGTTCTCTACAAGCAACATACAAATGGATAAATGGAATGTAGAGTTCGATGCATGTCATGGATTGGAGTCTCCTTGACTCCCACAAACCTGAATACAGGGAAAGGAAGCAAAGCCCTCACCTTGGTGAGCTATAGCCTGAAGAGAATGTGCTTCCCAAGGAAGTAAGTGCTCCTATGAGGAAGAGGAAGGTGGGTGAAAGCTATTCCTAGCGCATGCAAGTCTCCAATTCCAATAGCTTTTCAATTTGGAAGTGAAAGGGAAGAAATCCCGGAAGAAGGAGAGGGGCTTCAACAACAGAGAACGAAGAAGAAGAGAAGGGAACGTTGTATCCCCTTTTCAAGTTAAATTTCCTGCAATTTAACCTGCAAGTCCAGCCCTTTTCATGAAATTTCAGTTTAGGCCACATGGGCCTCAATTGGCCTAGGATGGGTCCGGATCAACTCGGGCCCAACACGAAAGAGGATCTACGCGAAAGAGTACACGAAAAGAAATGGACGAGGTGTCCAAGAGGTACAAGAACAAATTACGAAAAGGCCCTTAACTCCTAAAGTGGGGCCGAACTCCGCCAAACTCCCTATCCAAGGCCCAAACCGGTTAAATTTTGGATTAAATTAGCCTTAATCGAGTTCAATTAATATAGAACAAGTTTAATTAACGTAAATCAAGATTAGTGGGATTCGGGACCTTACATCCTCCCCCACTTAAGATCATTCGGTCCTCCGAATGCAACATACCTGGGGTAGTAGCTCTGGATATTTCGCCCGAATTTGATCTTCAAGTTCCCAAGTGGCCGCTTCCTGTCCATGGTGCTCCCATAACACCTTAACCCACTTGATCGTTCGTGTACGCAGCACCTGCTTCTTCGTGTCAATAATACGAAGGGGTCTCTCTTCATAGCTCACATCGGACCTCACTTGCACGTCGTCCAACTCAAGGACATGTGAAGGATCTGGGAGGTACTTCCTGAGCATCGACACATGGAACACATTATGAACTCTCGCAAGCGGGGGTGGTAGCTCCAACCAATAAGCTAAGTCTCCCACTCTAGTTTGTATCTCGAAAGGCCCTACAATACGCGGAGCTAGCTTGCCTTTCTGTCCAAACCTGATAGTACCTTTCATTGGGGAAACCTTCAAAAAGACTCTATCTCCCACTTGGAACTCAAGGGGCCGACAACGATTATCTGCATAACTTTTGTGACGTGATTGTGTAGTTTTCAATCTATCTTGCACCTTTTGCACATTTTCCGCCGTATCTGCCACCATGGTGGGTCCATGGAAACTCCTAACCCTAACCTCTTCCCAACAGACGGGCGTACGACACTTACGTCCATACAAGGCTTCAAATGGAGCCATTTCGATGCTCGCGTGAAAACTATTGTTGTATGCGAACTCGCACAAGGAGAGGTGTTCATCCCACTCCTTTCCGAAGTCCAATACGCTAGCTTGAAGCATATCTTCCAGGGTCTGTATCGTTCGCTCCGATTGCCCATCTGTCTGAGGATGGTAAGCCGTCCTGAAACTAAGTTTGGTGCCTAAGGACTTCTGAAAAGATTGCTAAAAGGAAGACACGAACCTACTGTCTCGATCAGACACAATTGAGGTTGGAGTACCATGTAGCCATATAATCTCATCAATGAAGGTCTTGGTCATCTCCTAAAATTTCATCCCTTTCTTGATGGGAATAAAGTGGGCTGATTTTGTTAGTTGATCGACAATCACCCACACTACATCATGATGTCTACTTGTTTGGGGCAACCCTGAAACGAAATCCATCGTGAGATTCTCCCATTTCCACTTAGGAATCTGTAGGGGATGTAACAAACCGGGAGGCTTCCTGTGTTCAGCCTTCACTCGTTGGCAGGTAAGGCATCTTGGCACGAAGCCTGCTATATCCCTCTTCATGTTATTCCACCAAAACCTGCCATGTAAATTTCGGTATTGTTTCGTACTCCCGGGATGCATGGAATATCGAGCATGGTGTGCTTTAGTCATAATTGCCCTTTTCAAGCTATGATTTTGAACCGTTAAAACACAAAGCCGGTCTCTAAAGTACAATATACCGTCTACCATCCTGAAATCAGGTTTCTCAGATATGTGGTCACGAATCTTGACAAACTCCGGGTCTTCAAACTGCCTTTCCTTGATTTGTTGAATTAAGGTGGGTTCAAAGACTAACATAGCCACTAACATGACCTTATCATCCACGAATTCAACCTCCACATCCAGATCTCGGAATTCCTCTACTAGAGACCATTCACCACATAAGGCTGCCAACGCGGTGGTGGATTTCCTACTTAAAGCATCGGCCACTACATTCCCTTTCTCGAGGAAGTATTTAATCGGGAAATCATAATCCTTTATAAATCTCAACCACCTGCGCTGTCTCATGTTAAGATCATGCTGCGAAAATAGGTACTGGAGACTGCGATGGTCGCTATGAACTTCAAATTTCTCTCTATATAAGTAATGTCTCCTTATCTTTAGCGCGAAGACTACTGTAGCCAATTCTAAATCATGTGTGGCATAGCTTTTCTCATGTTCCTTCAATTGTCGAGATCCATATGCTATTACCTTCCCATTCTGCATGAGTACACATCCTAGCCCAACCCTCGAAGCATCTGTATAGATAATAAATCCACCGCTCCCTTCTGGTAGGGATAAGATCGGGGCTGAGGTTAGTTTCTCCTTAAGGAGTTGGAAACTCGACTCACATTCCGCTGACCAAACGAATGCCTCATTTTTTTTGGGTCAATTGGGTCAAAGGTGCAACTATCTTGGAAAAGTCCTTCGCAAACCTTCTATAGTAACCGGCCAGACCAACAAAACTTCTAATTTCCGAAACAGTCTTGGGACTCTGCCAAGTAGTTATAGCCTCAATCTTAACTGGATCTACTGCAAACCCATCCCTTGAGATAATATGCCCCAAAAAGGCAACTTGTTCCAGCTAGAATTCACACTTGTCCAATTTAGCATACAGTCGGTGGTCCTTTAGCAATTGTAAGGAAGTTCTCAAATGTTCCACATGCTCATCTTTGGTCTTGGAGTATACCAAAACATCATCAATGAAAATCACCACGAATTGATCAAGATATGATGAAAAGATTTTGTTCATCAAGGCCATAAATACTGCGGGCGCATTTGTTAATCCAAAAGGCATAACCAAGAATTCATAATGCCCATATCTTGTCCTAAAAGTTGTTTTCGATGTATCTTGGTTCCTCACTCGCAGCTGATGATATCCGGATCTGAGATCAATCTTAGAGAATTGGGTCGCACCCTGTAATTGATCAAACAGTTCATCAATTCTAGGCAGTGGATATTTGTTTTTAACTGTCACCTAGTTCAACTGCCGGTAATCAATACACATTCTAAGGGTGCCATCCTTCTTCTTCACAAATAAAACCGGGGCTCCCCATCGTGCTAGGACGAATGAACCCCTCATCCAATAAGTCCTGTAACTGCACTTTCAGTTCATGTAACTCTGCCGAGGCCATTCTATAGGGAGCCTTAGAGATGGGAGCAGTACCCGGTACTAGCTCTATAGTAAAATCCACTTTCCTAATTGGAGGAAGGCCGTGCACTTCATCTGGAAATACATCAGGGAATTCACAAACCACGGGTATTTCTTCTAATTTCTTAGGGGCTTTCTTTTTTATAATGAAAGCAATATACCCTTTGGAACCGCTATGGATTAGTCTTTCCGCTTAAAGTGCTAAAATCAATCTAGTGTTTGAACTCTTCTTGTCACCTTGGAATATAGCACTTGGGCCATCTTCACTCACCCTTACGGAAACAGTCGAGACAGGCCATATATTTGGTCAACCAGTCCATGCCTAGGATTACATCGAAATCGTGCATGGGTAACACAATAAGTTCAGCCGGGAGAAGAACTTCTCTGATGAGAACTCGACAACCAGGGTAATAATCGTTACAAGCTACCCTCTTACCAACTGGAGTGATAACATTCAACACATATGGCAACTGTGTTGGCGATTCCTGTATCCTACTAGAGAATCGAGGTGAGATAAAGGAGTGTGAAGATCCTGAATCAAACAATACTTTAGCTTCAATGCGACATATAGAAACCTTACCTACAGCCACGTGCTCCGTCGCTTCTGCTTCTTCTTGTGTCAAAGTGTAAGCACGACCTTGCCTTTGGGGTCGGTGTTGCTGTCCTTATCTCTGCTGTCCCTGGCCTTGCCGTGTCTGCCCTTGGCCTTGTCTCACTGGCTGTTGTTGTCGGTTAGGCACAGGAGGTGTCGCCTTAGAAGGCTGTTGATATTGCTGCTGTGAGTCTCGGCTAAACTCCTTCCTTCTCGGGCACTCGGACAAGCGATGTGGTCTATGGAGCCACAGCCAAAACAGGCTCCCATGGACCTCCAACATTTGCTAGTCTCGTGACCCTTCCCACATGTACCGCAGACTGATCGTGATGTGCCAATAGCAACTCCTTTCTGTTTCTTAGAATACTGCTGACCTTTCCCAGAAGGCGGGACATTCTTCTTAGACTCCCCCAAGAATAGGCTCTTCTCAATTTCCTCCACTGCATAAGCCCTGGCTACCGCATCATCATACTGAACGGGATGTTGAAAAGCAGTGGCATGTCCCTTGATAGCAGGCCTTAACCTTTCCAAAAATCTTTCCACTCTCTTCTCCTCAGTGTCAATCAAGTTTAGAGCAAACCGAGAGAGCTGGTTGAACACGTGCACGTATTCTGCAACGGTCATGAGGTTCTGCTACAGGGTAAGGAACTCTGCCTTCTTCTTGTGAGTCACGTGGTCGGGAATGAACTTTTTCTTGAATTGCCTCTTAAAGGCTTCCAAAACCGTGGCATCAGGCATGGCCCTCATGTGGTCCCTGATACTCTTCCACCACGTATCTGCGATGTCCCTGAACATGGATGCCGCAAGGACCACTTGCTGTCTGGGTGTGCAAGTTAATGTACCGAAAACATTCTCTGTGTGGACAAACCATTCATCTGCTTGTAATGGATCCTCATGTCTGGTAAATTCGGTTGCTCCTCTCTTACGAAACTTCTCATACATGGAGTTGGGATCCCCTGGCTGATCTTGTCGGTTTAACAAGGCGGTTAATTGTAATTGCATCGCAGCCTGGTTAACATTGCTAGCGGCTAACTAGTGCATCATCATCATAAACCGCTCCTCTGTGTTGTATGTGGGACGCGAAGGAGGTGGCGGTGGAGGGTCCGCACCTTCCAATTCAATATTATTGCGATCATTGTCACCTAAGCTGTTGTTCGTGCCGGACCTAGATGCCATGGTTCTGCAATCACAATGGCGATTATTCAGATGTATATCAAATATATATGTACATTCATACGTACCACAGTCATATCATAATTATTATTATAATAGAAATCCACCCAAACGGACCTATCAGAACCTCACCACGCTCCCTAATGTTGCTAAGTCATTTAAGTGACTTCTTGGTGCCGTTATGATACCATTACTTACGTATGTCACGCCCCGATCCCGGGAATATGGGGATTTGAGTAGGCTCCCAGGGCATGGATACGTAATCCCGCAGAAATCCGTGCCCTGAAGAATTATGCACAAATTCCTATAAGGGAGATTCCACAGGAACGTGTGAGGTATGCTGACACACGTACGCACATAATTTATCATAAACGAAATCCTGTGAAATACTCAGTAATTATCAAGAGCACAGGAATTCATAGTTAGTTATCTTTCAAAGGTAACATATATACATACATATAACAGTGTTGAAGTCATTAATACATTACACAAGACTATTTAAGTGTTTGATACAAAAGGGTCCCAATCATAACAATGATATTTCCCAAGAATAGTCGCGCTCCATGGGATGGCTAATAAAAGACGTCACCATCTTTCCACTCATCTACATCCCGAGGTACCGTTGGGGTACCCTCCGGGTGCGCGTCAGTGTCCGCGCCGGGACCGGTCGCTGGGCCTGCAATACCAAAAGTAACACTATTAACACGACGGTTAAGCAAAAACTGAGGCATATGGAACAAGTATAACATGATATATCAATAGAATAATCACTGAACATGATGCATGAGTAAGAAATTACAACTTAAATGTCATACATACTGATTGGCAACCACAACGTTCTATTCTCCCAAAAGGGAGCATACACATATCGTATGGGTCGTTAGGGGATCAGGCTAGCTTCCCGAGGAGCGCCGACTACTCCTCCGTAAACTTACTGCAGTGGTGACATATATAACGTATACCCAAAAGGGCGTAAGCTGAGTGGTGCCGACTCATATCCAATCGTATCAGTCATATTATACCCTTGGCTAACAAGCTCGCACTCATTAGAAGCTTTGGCTAGTCAGACACTCATTCAATAAAAGCTCAGGTTTGAATTTGCCTCAGGGTTTTACTAAAAGATGTAATTCATGTTGAAGGTGGTATATCATAACAATATGGATGCATTCAGCTTAAGTGAGTTCAAGAAATTACTACCTTCACACCTATAGTCCCCAAGGGCATTCAACACGATGTACACATAAGACGTTCAGTGTCGTTGTGTTACCGTGTCTTGGTATTGCCTTGTGCATACGGGACACCCTTCTTATGCCAACATCCATGACTTGCCATTGGGAGACTCTCCGGGAATCATTTATTCTCCCCAACATGTACTTACCATTTGGCCTCTGTAGTGGTATAGAAGGTGCCAATACTAAGGTCCTACAAATCATTGAGAGTCTCTAACATCCTGTTTTACTGGGTTCTTACGGCTTAGCCGTATACAAGGTTACGGCTTAGCCGAGTAGGTTAGATTCCTTCCGGATTTTTCATGCGCAATTACAGCCCAACCGTATGTTGGCCTACGGCTTAGCCGTGCTAAGCCTACGGTTAGGGTACGGGGAGTCTACGGCTTAGCCGTAGTGTATTCCACGGTGCAGCCGTGTGCCAGCCGTAGAAGAACTGGGTTCCATGAGCTCTCTGGAAAGCTCGCCGTAGGAAGTCCTACGGTTTGGGTACGGGCTGGATACGGCTTAGCCGTAGTGAAATCCACGGCTCAGCCGTAGTCGAGCCGTAGTACAAACTCCCATTTTTCTGCTCTCTAGATTTTGAGCCGTAAATGCTCACTGCTTAGTCGTAGCTTCACTGTAAGCTTCAGAAACTCGAATACAGTTCTGTAGCTCAATTCCAATTTCAGCCAATACAGAACCTATACTGGGAGGGGGTCATATGTTCTGTACCCTCACACCCTCTATTCCCATTTCCACCATTCTAACTCAATTCACACCACATTTTCTAACTCAATTCACACCACATTTATATCAATTAAGACAATGGAGAGAAAATGACTAAAAGTGGAAAAATGCAGGTAGCTATCTCAATGTCCATACTTGATCATGCATGCAGTATATATATATAGTTCATTACTTGCCTTTTCCAACAGTGCTAACCATCTCAAACTCCCTCTTTTGCTGTGTGGCTAAGGGAAAACCTCCAAACAGAAGTGGGTTCTCTACAAGCAACATACAAATGGATAAATGGAATGTAGAGTTCGATGCATGTCATGGATTGGAGTCTCCTTGACTCCCACAAACCTAAATACAGGGAAAGGAAGCAAAGCCCTCACCTTGGTGAGCTGTAGCCTGAAGAGAATGTGCTTCCCAAGGAAGTAAGTGCTCCTATGAGGAAGAGGAAGGTGGGTGAAAGCTATTCCTAGAGCATGCAAGTCTCCAATCCCTATAGCTCTTCAATTTGGAAGTGAAAGGGAAGAAATCCAGGAAAAGGAGAGGGGCTTCAACAACAGAGAACGAAGAAGAAGAGAATGGAACGTTGTATCCCCTTTTCAAGTTAAATTTCTTGCAATTTAACATGCAAGTCCAGCCCTTTTCATGAAATTTCAGTTTAGGCTACATGGGCCTCAATTGGCCTAGGATGGGTCCGGATCAACTCGGGCCCAACATGAAAGAGGATCTACGCGAAAGAGTACACGAAAAGAAATGGACGAGGTGTCCAAGAGGTACAAGAACAAATTACGAAAAGGCCCTTAACTCCTAAAGTGGGGCCGAACTCTGCCAAACTCCCTATCCAAGGCCCAAACCCGTTAAATTTTGGATTAAATTAGCCTTAATCAAGTTCAATTAATATAGAACGAGCTTAATTAACGTAAATCAAGATTAGTGGAATTCGGGACCTTACAAAAATTCAAATTGAGTAAGTATTATGCAAAAAGGAAGCTAGCAAGCCAAAGATGGGTCCCACACCCCCTTGTTTGTCATTCAAGATGTGTCTAGCAAGTTGAAGATAAATCTCTTCTCCTTATCACTTAAGAGTTCAACTCAAAGTGGAAAATCCAAGAATTATCCAAAGAAAATGGAAAAGATTGAAATAAGATAAGCAAAGGGGGATGTCCACCTCATCATGGACATCTAGCCGCATCATGACTCAAGTTCAAATTTATGCAAATAATTGAGATAATTACTTCTTAATTACCTCTCATATAAAAGATTCATGAAATTCCAAGAGAAGAAAAGAGTCCTATTGTAGTAAGGAAAGTCAATTCCTTTTCACTTAGGATAGCATACATTAAAAAGATCATAACTCTCAAACTGAGCATCAGATTTAAGAAATATAGGTACCGTCGGAAAGCACTTTTTAAGTAGATCTCCATGGTGCCCAAGATTATACTAATCGGAGCTGAAATGAAAAAGTTATGGGCCTGAAATGGCTGTGAGTTCTCTACTTAGGACTGAAAATTTCTTATCAAAGATAGGCCCTATTCCTTGGAATTCTTGGCTCAAATTTGAATTCAAGACAGGATTTGCAAGAGGTTTTCATCAACAAACGTCTCCCTTATCTTATCTCAATCCAAATCAAACTTGGTAGCTAAGGAAGATGTTGGCCCATAAAAAATCACAAACATTATAAGTGTTGCAGTGAAGACACCACAAGCAAATTCAAAGTTCAAGGGCAATAAACCCTAGAGTTATGGAATACCAGGTCAAGTACTGCATTAGATGTTTAAATCTTATAAAACTCACTGAGAGGACTTTAAATGAGCTCAAAATTTCAGAATTAGTGGACTTCATTTGGTCACTTAACTCGGCAACGTCAAATTCAAGGTTCATTAACTCAAAACCATAGGGTCACTAAACACATTTAAGTTTTTGGATTACCAAAGTGGTTGAAAATCATATGGCAACTCCAAAAAGTGATCAGGAATGATGGTTCAAAGTTTCAAAGCATTTGAACTTCTTTTCAACTCAAATTCAAGCTTTAGTGGCTGCCTCCGAGCTTCGCTGTGGTCAATGTGGCAACTGCCACTTCTACATGGCAAAACTAGCTGAGACTCATACGAATGTCTTAAAATATAATAAAGATCATCCTTTAAAGTTTCATAACATTTGGACATCATTTGGACCCAAAGTAGGTTCATATGGCTGTCTTTCAAGCTCTTACAGCTCATTGTGTAAAATGGCTCCTCATGAAGACCAAATCATGTGAAACTCCTGGAGAAAGCAAAGTTATATTTAGGAGTGGCTTTGCAAGATTTCAAATCAAATGGATGTCACTTAACTCAAATTCAGCTACATGTCAACTTTAGGTCAGTGACCCCCAAACCTTGGGGTCATTGTCCAAAGTCTTGCTTTCGGGTGATCAAAGTTGATGAAATTTGAATGCAAAGCTCAATCATATTCAGAATGTCTCTTCAAATTTTCAATTCAAGGGAACTTCATTTGACCTTACTTCAACTATATGTCAGCTTAGGGGTCAATGACCCCCAAACCTTGAGGTCATTAACCAAAGTCTTATTTCTAGGAAGCGAAAGTTGATGAAATTTATCTTAGAGGCTCAACATGTGTTCAAGATTAGCTCCTTACATTTAATAAAATCTTACTTCTGCAAATCCAAATTATATGAAATTTGAATGAAGCCTTCAAAATATTCCTGACATAAAATTCTCCAATTTTCAAGACCATCGGAGGTCATTTGGACCCCAAACTGGTAAAACAAGCACCCACTTTTATGAAAAGTCAAATGATGGGTTGACCAACTTCAAAAGGTCAAAACATAATTAAATCTCTATGGCATGCTCAAAATATTGCCAGGAAACACCCTCTAAGTTTCGTAAAGTTTGGACATTGTTTAAGCCCAAAATTGATGAAAACAGGTTGCATGTGCAAAAAACCCATAAATGGGCATGTCAGTGACCGTCATTGACACCTGTAGGTGGTTCCCAATGGTTTTAAGCAAATTTTCTGCTTTATTTAGAAACCAACTTCTCATAACTCCCCCAACTGTCTTTAAAGTCTATAAAAGAGACACTTTAGGCACTTGGGAAGGGGCTCCAATAAGATTGAAACAAGATTCCAAGAATTCTAACGAGTTCAAAGGCACTGCAAGAGGATTTCTCAAGCATTTGGCAGTTCACAAACATTCAAAGTCCTTCCATTCTTCTTGCCCTCACAAGCTTAAGGTGAAAAATGATTCAGGAGAAGAAGATACTCCGTGCCAACACTCATGAAAATTGAATTTCAAAGCCATTAAGTGCAAAAAAAGTTCAATGGATGAAACTATGCTTTTCTTTATTTCTCCCACTTGAAGGGTTTTAGGCCATCACCAAAGTTATGAGCAGACCTTCTTAGGCTTTATTTTGTTCCTTGAAAGTCATAGGTACTGAATGATGGAACTCTAGCCATATTTGCTAGTGTAAAATCAACCTTTCTAAATTTGCAAGAAAGCGGTTCGTAAAATTAAAGTGGTGATTACCAAAGATCATAGATGATTCTGAGATTGAATTTAGCACTCTTAGTTGTCATTCATGACTCTCAAAACCCAAAAATACAAATTTCAACACCTTAGAAGCACTGTAGAAGCAAACAAAAAGGAAATAGAGGCAAACACTAGCTAATTTGGCCACCATTTTTGCATGTTCTCCCCTTTTTTAAGTATGTTTTACGATTTTTCCTAGTTTGGATCATAGATGAGACTAGAGGGAGCGACTGTGAATTTCAAAAACTTGTAAGTAGTTTGCATCCCCAAGGTTAGAGCACTAAACCCATGCAAACAAAAATGAATTTATTGTTGGAAATTTATATTAAAAGCATAATTTTTTGTATTTTTCTTTGACTGATTTACTTATTAGTAAAGTTTGTTTTTTCCATCTTAATGAGAATTTGTATGCGTAAATGGTTATTGTGCATAAGTGCGTCTTTTATTCTATAAAGTAAACAAGTTAGTCTGTAGAGTTCAGCTTATGTATGGAAGACTTATTTGTCAGTTCTTATGAAATATAAGTTATTGTTGTTCACAATCTAGATGGAGCTAGACATACCATCGGTACGATTGTAGCATGATGTTTCAATAGGCTTGTCTTGGCTGTGAAAAACAGTATAGTTTCGACTCGTTATGTTAGTACACTTTGTGTATATTGAATAGGACCATTTTTGGGTTATTGTCTTTATACTGACTATATAAGATTATTAACATCCAAATGGTTATTATGAGAGCTTATACTCTTAATCTCAATATAAATAATAGACACGTGCATTTAGTATTTAGCATTTTGATTTACAAAGGAGTAAGACCTTTTGTGGGTCAATAATCTCAGTAAATTGGATGGCTACACTACGTGTATGGTGCATATTAGTTTATTGACGGAATCTACGTCTCGTAATAGGGATTGATGATATCCCCTTGATGAAGCTTATAAGTTTTGATTATGTCAAACCCTGCAAGTAGACTTAGTGTCCAACATATCAAATAAGTTAAGTGTAAGGTCTCAAGGAATTATAAAGATATCGATTAAATATAGGAGTCAGTGATTATTTAATCGATAGATATCTGAAATCTTAACGTGGGGAGATTAATAAGCATGTAATAACAAGAAGCTTGAAATATTAGTTTAAGAATAAGGATAGAAATACAATTATAATTCTTTAGTGGACTGAATTGTAATTTATGGATCTAGGATTCTAATTTGAGTCGAATTAGGGTTTCCTATTTCTATAAGAAGCCTATTCCTTATTTCCTTCTTAAGGTCCCTATTGTAGCGTATAAATATGCGCTATTGCTCTCTAGAAAAAATATATAAGAGAAATTTCATTTTTTGAGAGCAAGGAGAATTCGCAGAAGAGGTCCACACTCTGGTGCTAATTCGAGCATAGAGGAATACAGTAGAAGATCTTAAGATTTTCAGGCTGTTATAAGACAGAGAGCAAATCAGAGAGATCTCGCAGGTATGGTTTTTGAATCATTATCATTTAAACTTATTTCCGCAGTGATCTGTGCGCGATATCTAAGGATCCTGGCATTTGCCTTCCAACATTTATCATGTGTTTGAATGTGTGAATGTTGGACTTGATTCTTTTGCATTTATCATCATTTCATGTGCACCATAGTAGTCAGTGACTGGGAGTCCACGGTCACTAACCTATTTGGGTTTTAATGGAACCTATTTGACCCTGAAGGTACCCTATTCAAGACCTTTGATGTCTATGGGGGTTTTGGAAGCGTTCATGGAGGGACTTTGCACCTTGAAGTGCATGAACTCATCAACTCAAGTGATGGAACCTTGCACCTTGTGCATAGATTAAATCAACACCCTTATACTAATTAAAAGAGTGTTGATTCAATCCAAAGGCATTACGTAACAGGATGTAGGATCACCAGTTTGTTTATAAGACCTAAAAAATGTTTATATTAAATTAGTTATAAAAACAATGGCATTTGCAATCATACATTGCCTGGAGTCTTGCACTGATTAATATCATGTGATCATTGTGATAGTAGTGTAGGATTGACCCTGTATGCCCTATCTTTTGGTTAGATCCGAAACTCTCTCTCGTTTATAAGAATATATAGTCCTGAGATGCTGCTGAAATTCTAGTTGCTTGGAATGGTCAGCATAGCATAATGAGGTCGAGTTTATGCACTTTCTCTTGTTTATAAGTTTGACTATATAATCTCGAAATGCTGTTGAAATTGTGGTAGCTAGGGTCATCAATATAGCATAATGAGATTGAGTTTATACCTATTTCTAACCATTTCGATTCATCCAATAAGGAGACCATGTAGGTTCAAAGGGCATGGATAAACCATTTTAGCTATCCCAAGAGGCAGCCATGTTGGTTTTAAGACTGATACAGTCCTTTGGAGTTGTTTTGCAGAAAATACAAATGGATTCTTTAATCATTACTTTTGATGAAGCTAAGGAGAGATTAGTCAAAATCTCCATGACCCAAACTAGTCAGCTGTAAGAACTCCTAAGTGGGCCTGGACTGACCCCTTTACTCTGCATCAAGGTCTCAATCTTTTAGAGGCTCTTTACTCCCATGAGTTCGACTGTTTCCTCTAGTTTGAGTGGGTCATCAGTGACCCTAAAGCCCATCAAGAAAATTGAATTTCTTAAACCTTGGGTTTCCAAATATACCCCGAAATCCATTTGGGATCTTTACCAAGGTTTAGGAGAACCTAAGCCCAAGTTGCAATTAGAGGGTAGCAAAGGTAGCAGTCTTCACATCATTATGCCTCGTCTAGGGGCGAGAAATATCCGACTCACAGATCAAAACTGAACGGTTCTAAGCAAGTTGCATGCTGTGGCTCCCAAGGCCCAAAGTCAACATCAACTTGACCCAAATAGTAGGTCATTAACAATCAATTGCTTTAAGCATTAAAAACTTTTGACAATTCTTTATACACAAGAAGGCCTAGAAGGATGTGTCCATTCTAAGATCCAATATATGGTCACCACAACCACGTACTTCAAAGCCCATCAAGGACGAGAACCAACCCTTGGCCTCACTTAAAGACAACACTTCTTACCCTTTAACTCAGAAGGAGGGATGAAAGTTCGATAGAAGGCGTCTACCATCAATCATTGTAACGCCTACTTCGACATCCTCACCTCAGCGTCCGGTACATGCTGAACACTAGGAGGAAGTCAAGTGATTGGTCATTAACAATGCGAGCGATCTTTCCCAAATTAAAGATACACTCTAACAAAAGAAAGAGCAAAAGAAAAAAAAAAGATGTTGTTGACATTCTCTTGTTTCCTACTTCCCTTCCCATGGATTGGGAATGAGTTGTTAGCATTCCAGGCCGATGGTGGCCAGATTCAACGATCAAACCTTGGTGGCCAAACTGGCTAGTTTAATTAAAAGAAAGGCCTTGGCTTGTTATAGAGAGCAAACTCAAAATTTATCTCAATGCAAGATCACTCAAATGTGGGTGGTCTAAGTGGATGATCCTGACTTGACCTTGTTTTACATGGTCGAGCCAGGTTATACTTGTAGAGTCACTCGGAGCATGGCTCGGACTCAATCACAAGGGTTTGATTTAAACTCTCAGTCCAATAAGACTCTTGAAGGTTGTGTCGAGATTGACTTTGAAGATGATCTTATGATAGTCTTGGATATAGAAGACAGCTTGTCTAATCCTGGTTGACCCATAAAAAAAATCATAAATGTTACAATGAAGATATTATAAACAAATTCCAAGTCAAGGGCACATAAACCCTAGGATTGTGGAGTGCCAAGTCAAATACTATATTTAGATGTTGAGAGTTGATGCAATCCACTCAGAAAACTTCAGATGAGCTCAGAGTGTAGCAGCTCCAATTCCAGAATTAGTGAACTTCATTTGGTCACTTGATTCACCAAACTTCAAATTTAAAGTTCATTAGCTCAAAGTTTAAAGGTCATTGAATACCTTTAAGCTTCAAGGTTACCAAAGTGGCTGAAAATCTCATGGTAACTCCAAAACATGCTTGGGAATGATTTTTCAAAGTTTCAAAGCATTTGGACTTCATCTTAGCTCAAATTAAGCTTTGTGACTATCGGCTAGTTGCTTGGGGGTCACTGTGGAAATTGACAAATCTGCATGTTAAAACAAGCTGAAACTCAGAGGAATGACTTTAAATACATTCAAAGATTATCCTTTAAAGTCTCAAAGCATTTGAACATCATTTGGACCCAAACTTAGTTCAGATGATCATCTACTAAACTCGTAGGGTCATTGTGCAAAGTGACACCTCATGAAGATCAAATTAGCAGAAACTCCTGGAGGAAGCTCAAATTATGCTCAAAGGAGGCTCTGTAAAATTCGAGACTATCTTTGATTGGTACAATTAGTTACCAGTGCTCACGTTCATGACATGGCCTATCACAGAAGAAAAGTTTTTACTTCAATTCCAGGAAAAGGATCAAACAGTCACCTTCGCCATGCTCAGCAGTGCAAGGAAAGGAGATAATAAAACTACATAGGCCTTTATCAATAGATAGAGAGCATTATCCTACATTTGCTAAGAACAACCATCTCAAAGAGCAACCATTGAAATGCACAAAACCAATTTACAACCAGAAATCAAGGCTATTATACGTAGTCATAAAACTAAATCTTTGGCCCGATTAGTTGAAGTAGCTACTGATGCAGAGCTGACCTTTAGGGAGATCAGTCAGAAGAAGGCAAGTTCTTGAAAAGTGGAACCATCTTCGTCTTCTGCTCCAAAACTAAAAAAGAAACAGGAGATCTTCAATGTGCAAACCTCCAAACTACCTCCTCAAAAGCCTTAGAACGTCAAAATTGATCAAGCCAAAAAGGAAGAGTATGAAAAGAGGAAGAAAACTAAATATCTTTTTGATGGGGATATTAAATTAATCTTTTGATCATCGATGGAAAACAATAAAATTGAGCTTCCACCAATGAAGAAGCCAGAACAAGTGGGTCATGTCAATGACCAAAATTATTATGCATACCATCGAATGGTATCTCATCCTCTTAAGGACAGCTTCATTTTGAAAAAATAAGTCAACGAGATGTCGAAAAATGGAGTGATAACTTTTGATTGGAAATATGATGCGGCTCTGATCAACATGCTCTCCTTTGGACAATTTGCACCTATAGCAATGTTCGCTCCACCAAAACCATGGACTGTTAAATTCCATGTCGTCAATGCAATCCGTGATGAACAAGGACTGATACCGGTCAAAACCTCTTTAGGGGAGGAAATGTGGGTTCACCCAGACCTAGTAAATGATGAAGGCTAGGAGAAGGTTAAAACCAAACCCATACTCGCAGAAAAAAGGAAGGTTAAAAGGCAACTTAAAAACCTTTAGAAAGCCGCCTAGAATCGCTTGGTCAAATAAGAGAAAAAAGCTAAGCAGAAAAAAGAAAAGGTAGTCGAAGCTTTGGTTTCAGAAGAACCTCTCAAACCGGTCAGAGGTCACTCTACTTTGGCTGACTTCATCATTTCAATTCCAAAGGATGAGGAAGAGCCACCAATATCCAATTGCAACCAGATACCATGGGATGGCACGCCTCCTAATTCAGATGATGAGGAAGGTTGGTCAGATTATTCTGATTTCGAAGATGATTAGTGGATTGATGACTACTTTGTTGATGAATACCCTTTTGATGAGGATGAGAGTTTTGAACAAACTTTTAATCCTGTGACGGGCACGCCTGATATTAAGAACGGTCTCACTACACTGTCGATAGTTCTTTATGACATACACAGACCGAGCACAAGTGGCTAGTCGAATGATCCTCCTCCTTTCCACTACCTCCAAAAATTCATTTGGACCCATTGCCACTGGTTGAATTCGATGAAGCGCAGCAACAACAAACATCGTCTTCTTGTTTACATGCGGTCATCCCTGTGCCAGATGTGTCTCCTCGACCAACTGTTGATCAACCCCTTTGAATGTTGATTCTAAACTTAGCACTCAGCTTATTGTTCTTAATCCAACTAATGAGCTTGACTTCCTTGAAGAGCATAATGACCTTAGCATTGGCAGTCCTACCGCACCTCAGGAAGTTTTCCAAGTTTAGGATAACCTATCTGACTCAGGAAAAAAGATACCGTTAGCTCTTGCTCTGGTAATTCTCAGCATTACTACTGATGAACCATCTCAAGTTGCTCCTGACAATGTAAATCCAGAAGCAGGCTTGGAAGAAGTCAGTCAACTTTTTGCTAAACTTGAAAAAGTTAATGCTATAAGAAGAGATACTCATCTGGAAGTTGACCAAAACAACATAGTTAACAACGGCACTACTTCTGGTAGTAACTATAGAGTCAACTATGATAGTCTTCTTTTTTTTTCTTTTGTAAACGCTTTAAGGAACGACACAAATGTAAATGTAACTTCTTCAAATGTAAATGCTAATGCAAGGCCACCAGAGCCATTCACGTATGATGTTGTTGAACACCTCAAGCACATACCTGCACAACTTCGTATTTTTTATCTTTTGCAGATGTCTGAGGAGACTCGTAATAACTTCATACGAGCTCTACAGGCTTTGGATGCAAACAATCAAACTCATGTAGCATTAGTTCATCAGATAGTGAAGAACTATTTGAAAGCAAAATCCAAAAAGCCTCAGAAACAGTGTATGGAATATCTTTCTATTCACAATGCTTCCAAAGCCACTATTTCCTTCGTAAAAGATAATCTTCCCTTAGGCGACATGAAGCACACAAGGCTACTATATTTCATGGCCTACATCAAAGACATACCTATTCCAAGAGTTTAAGTTGATCCAGGATCAGCTTTGAATCTCATCACAATTATAGCTCTTCAAGAACTTGATATCCCGGTGAATAAGCTATCTGCTACAAAGACCTCGATTCAAGGCTATGATGAGGGATTTAACCTTAGAAGCCATTTTGCATGTGGTTAAGACTCGTGTTCACTACAACATCCTCTTGGGAAGGCAATGACTCCATGATTATGCCATAGTACCATCCACTGTCCTTCAATGCCTCAAATATATTGATGATGAGGGTAAAGTACATCGAGTTTTTGTCGATGAAAAGTCATTTAAAGGGAAGGACGTTTACTTCACCGATGCAGCCATGTATTAAAAAAGGCTTATAAAGTCTAAGCCAGATACAAATAACTCTTCAATGGATGATAATCTCGCAGAACCTTTCACTATATTAGCAGAATAGAAAACCTATCCGGGGTTTGGCAAAAGATTTAATTCTGTCAGAAAGTTGCAATCCACGAAAAAGTCCGCAATCAAGTTTATGGATACCAAAGCTCCTTTGGCGATCAAGGTTAAATCTAAAATCAAACAATTAGCTTAACCTCTGGTTATACCCATGAAACCATCAAGAACAAAGCAAGCAGGCATTGTTATCCATATAAGCAAGACACGTAAACTAGCTATGTATATAAAGCCTATTCAGAATGGCGAACCATTTGCTATAAGACATCAAAAGCTCTCATATTCGACAATGTGATTTCTTTGGTTGGTAACTCAGTTTCTTATCAAGAAAGCAATGATATACCTCCTCCTACTAGGGGAATGTCCCCTATGACTGTTACTTTCAATCATCTTATGTTAACATCACAACAAAAGGGTGAACTATCTTATAAATACATTGATAGATGGCGTCGCTTGGCTAAAAGATGTGAGAATTCTCCACATTACTTAGCATGGATTCATCTGTGCTGGATAGGTTTCCGGCCAGCCTCACGACTTGACCATGGCAATGGAGTTTCAAACCCTTTATGAGATGTCTCAAATTGTTTCATCTCTCAAAGTGGCACTCTATCGTCTACGTGAGAGGTCTAGATGGACGCGCCCAGTGCATGTCGTCTCAATGATCAGGGATTCAGATTCTGAGTCGGATTCTGAGGATGCTAAAAAGATGGGCACTTCTGTGCACTCTATAGCAGATTGGGAATCCTCCACTTTTGCCGTGGTCCACTCCATCTCAAATTTATGACTTTGGAGGTTCTTGCTTCTTAGTGCTTCCATCCATGCAATACAATCACCTAATCGTTTTCCATCGAGCCGAAGATGCTCCTACTTCATGTCTTATCGACAATATCACCAACGATGGGAGAATAAGGCTTGACATCTACAATCCTATAGTCTATAACATGATGAAGAATATGGGTACAATCTCAAGAAGCCCACAGGCCTCGGATTGAGTCTGAATGGGGTTTAGATTCTTTGGACGTCTTCACTCCAGAAATGAAGGAAGATCTTAAAAGAGGGTGCAGAATTGAATAGCTGTGCCATTGCATATGTTACGTTCTTTACAGCAACGTTCTTAAGTTAAGTCAAAATTTTAAAGCAAGATTTGTAGTTTTCACTGAAGGGTATGACTCAGATAACTCTCACGAAACTATTATCTTCCAAGATTCTACTGATTGGGTTGCTTTTCAGCATCCTAAGGGGGCAAGTGATGACGATGACACCATGTCACAAATCACTAAATATTGGTCACTTGAACTCAATGAAGAAATAGATCCATCTCAATACAATTGTTGGGAATGTTTAACCCTTTATGTGAAAGCCAAAGAGCCTAAAAAACTGAATCCATGAAAAGGGATCAGGCCTTCGGTTAGACCCCCAAATGAAACCCCACAAGGTTTCATGAAGTTGGAAGCTTCTAAAATTGCTGTGGAAGAACCTCCTCCCGAACCTTCAACTGAGGACTAAGTACAAAAAATAAACTTGGGAACCCTAGAAAATCCTCGTCCTACCTTTGTAAGTTCTCAAATCAAAGGAAAAGAACTTGATGTGTATGTGAGTTTCTTGCAAGAGTTCATGGATTGCTTTGCATGGACCTATGCAGAAATACCGGGTCTAGATCTAGAAGTTTCCATGCACAAATTCAACATAGCAGATGATGCTAAACCCTTAAAGCAAGCTCAAAGAAGGGCAACACTAGAAATCATTGATAAAATAAAAAAAGAAATCCAAAAACTCAAAGATATTCACTTCATCCATGGAGAACAACAACCTGACTGGTTGGCTAACATAATGTCGATCACTAAAAAGAATGAACAAATTAGAGTCTGCATCGACTTTAGAGATTTGAATAAAGTTTTTCCTAAAGATGATTTCCCATTACCCATAACAGAAATCATGATTGACAATACTTTTGGATTTGAAAGGGTTTTATTTATGGATGGGTTTTCGGGATACAATGAAATCAAGATGTACAAAGAGGACGAGAAAGACACATCCTTCAAACCCCCTTTGGCATGTACTGCTACACAGTCATGCCTTTTGGTCCCAAAAGTACTGGAGCCACGTACCGAAGGGTGATGATGAAAATTTTTAAAGACATGCAACATAAGCCTGTCGAATGCTATGTCGACGGCTTGGCAGTTAAGAGCAAGCAAATATCAGACCATCTAGCTAATCTTTCACAGTTTTCAAGAGGTTGCAAAAATTCAACCTTCGAATGAATCCTTTGAAATTTTTCTTTGGAGTCTCTTTTGGAAAATTTCTAGGATTTGTGGTTCGAAAAGGTGGCATCGAACTAGATCCAGTCAAAGCTATATTGGAGATGCTTTCTCTAAGAACTCTTAAAGAACTTAAGGGATTGCAAGGTAGACTTGCCTACATTCGCGGGTTCATCTCAAACTTGTTTGGAAAGTGCAAAGCGTTCTCCAGACTTATGAAGAAAGGAGTAGACTTTGTGTGGGATAAAACTTGTGAAGATACCTTTCAAGAGATTAAACGGTATCTCACAAACCCACTAGTTCTTTCAGTTCTGATTCTAGGCAAACCTTTCATCCTCTATACTTGAGCTTTTGATCACTCTCTAGGGGCATTATTGGCTCAAAAGAATGATGAAGCTAAAGAGGTGGCTCTTTATTATTTATCAAGGATGCTGGTTGGTGCTAAACATAATTATCATTCAGTGGAAAAATAATATCTTGTACTGATGTTCGCAATACAAAAACTACGTCACTACATCCTCTCCAATGTGGTGTACTTAGTTTCTAACATCAACCCATTGAAGACGCTGGTGACAAAAACTAGAACGGTAAGTGATCATTTAGCCAAATGTTCTATTCTTCTTTCTCAGTATGATATGAGATATACCCCCACAAAGGTGGTAAAAGACAGGCTCTTGCTGATTTTCTAGTTTAACATTCACTCTCAGAAGATACTGAATTCATAGATAATCTCCCGATGAGCCAGTCATCTTCATTGAACAACTATTGAAACCCACCATTGATCCAGGCTTACATTGGATCATGCATTTTAATGGAGCTTCTAGAACTAATGAGCTAGGAGATCTAGTTTCAGGAGTTGGAATCATTTTTTTAGCCTAAAAAGATTCTATGTTCCTCACTCTTTCTCATTAATCAAGCCATGATCAAACAATGTAGCAGAATACACAACATTGATTATGGGTCTCAAACTAGCCTTGGAATCAAGCATCAATATGCTTGGAGTTTATCGAGATTCGCAACTTGTGATTAAACAAATTAATCTCGAGTATGAAGTGAAGAAACCAGACTTGATCTCTTTCTTCAATAAAGCTTGTGAACTCAAAGAGAGGTTTATTCTAATTGAGTTTCACCACATACCATGACATCAAAATGTCAAAGCAGATGTACTGGCAGGTTTGGCAGCCTCAACATCGATTCCGAAAATGACAAAATGGTGCTGGAAGTAGTTGAAAAAAGACTTCTACCTCCACTCGATACCCATAAAGCAGTTACAGATTGCTTCGATGTGATCAAGAATTGGATTTCATCCTTCCAAAATTCATTTAGAGATTGGAAAGACCCTTTTATTGATTACATTCTTCATGGAGTGCTACTAGAGAATGCTAAAGATAGAACTAGTATTTAAAGACGAGCTTTGAAATTTCACTTTGATTTGCCTTCAAAGACACTTTATCGCAAATCATATAATGGAGTTCTTCTCCATTGATTAACACCAAAAGAAGTGGATCAAGTACTCAAAGAAGTTCATTCTAGCCTATACGGTGCTTACCAGGTTGGACCAAAGCTTCACGACCAGATTCGAAAGTTAGGCTATTATTGGCCTGCCAAGGTGTTTGATGCCATTAATTTTGCCAAAAGACATAATGAATGCCAAATTCACGATGATTACATTCATCAACCACCTGAATATCTGCATCCTACATCCACCTCTTGGCCGTTTGAGTATTGGGGAATGGACATAGTTGGAAAAATCAGTCCACCATCAAAACATGTTCATTAATTCATTTTGGCCGCAATGGATTACTTCTCTAAATCAACAAAGCAATGCCTCCTGCAGAAGTCAAAACAGATATAGTCCTCAGTTTCTTGTAGACTCAGATCATCTGTCGTTTTGGGGTGTCTAAACATCTACACCATGACAATGGTCCTCAGTTCAATAACGACAAATTCTACATATTCTGTGAGAAGTATGGAATCCAATGCTGTCCTTCTACGGCATATAACCCTGCAGCTAATGGACTTGCTAAAGCTTTTAACAAGACTATTTGCAAAGTTCTGAAGAAAATGGTCTCTGACAACAAAAAGAGTTGGAGTACCAAACTTCTTGAAGCATTGTGGGCATACAGAACTATAGTTCGTGATCCAACCAAATCAACACCATTTTCCTTGGTTTATGGCTGTGAAGTTGTGATACTCTTGGAAATTTAACTTCTTTCTCTTTAGGTAGTAGTGATAAATAAATACACTGAAGAAAAGAATGCTAAATTCAAACTTGAAGAGTTAGAAAGCTTTGATGAAAAGAGGCTTGCTGTTCAGCAAAGCATCAAGTTATATCAAGCTCGTATGGCATGGTCATTCAACAAAAAGGTCAAATATAGAGCTTATAAGAAAGGAGGACTTAGTCCTTACAGTTAAGAGGCACATGTTCTCCACACACTTGTCAAAAGGTTAGTTTGAATCCAAGTGAGAAGGACCTTTCGTCGTCGACAAGGTTAACTCTAATGACGCCTATGCAGTCCTCACCCTTGAAGGAGACAGATGCATAATGCCTATCAATGGAAAGCTTCTTAAGAAATACTATACTTGAATGTCATTAGCATACCTAAATCATGCCCATTGTGCATTTTCGTCCCTAAAACCTTTGGTTTTGAGCCTGAAACCCATGAATCTTGACCAAAAATCCTTAGACGCATATAAAACCACTACGAGGACAAAGCCCATTAGCTCCTCTAGTCAACTTTTTGTTAACTGGATAATGTCCCTATAAGACCCCTTGTAACATCTTATTGTATAGACTAAGTCCGTCTGTGCACCAAATTCAGCTATATAGAACAAGTCCTTTTGTAAACCCTATATAGCTATCCTCTGTTATATAGAATAAGTCTATTTGCAGACCCCATATAATCAAATCCCAAGCAAACCTCAAAACCAAACTTTGTCCAAAATGATAAATCATGGTTCAAAAGGCAGTCATGGACCGTAGAGAAAGCCTCATACATGGGCACCGAATAAAGTCCACTTATATGACTCTTTTTCTTTGACAAAACAAACCATCCAAACCATACACACATCTAAAACATCTATACAAAGTTAAACCAAACATTCCATGCCAATGACAAGATGGAGCAAAATGAAATTTTCATTGATATTCATTCGGAAGTTTAGTACAAAAAATGAAGTCAGCGTCTCCATGGCCCCCAGGGCTAATCAAAATAATAAAAAAAAAGGAGTCAGATAGGAGTTGCAGCATAGAGTTTTAGTCCAGGAATTTCTCTAATTGCCTCTTCGCATTCAGCACACCTTCCATCGGGGCATGCCCTTTGTAGCTTGCATAAGCGGGTACGGCAGTGTTGATGTCAATCTCATCCAACTTGATATTCAATTCACTCTCCAGAGACTGAACAAAATCATCCAAAGTTGTGCGCTTGGCCTCTGCATGCGTAAGAAGATCATCTCTATGTTGATTCCCCTCTGAAATGGATTTCTTCAAGTCCTCAACATTATTCTCTAGGGAAGATAATTGTTACTACAACACAGTGATCTACTATTGTATATTTTGACACTGGTCACACGCACAACTAGCTCCCGTGTTGTTTTGGCTTGCTCTGTATTCACCACCCGTATTTCTTCCTTAGTGCTCTCAATCTCTGCGGCCAGTTGAACTTTATCCTTTAGAACTTCATCTTAAAAAGCTTTGTCATGATCAACACTTCTGTCCCCGGTACCTTTTCTTTAAGTTTGTTGAAAAAGAGGACAAAAGCATCATGAAGACTGCTCAAATCAATTTTGGCACCGAAAGAAATCAGCATATTAGCTAAGGCTTTGGCACCCTGGATCTTCTCGGAAGTAAGATCTCCTTGGAAAACTTTGGCCAAAATGCCATGAATAGCCATCTTCATGGCAAAATTTATGGCAGATTGGGGCTTCGAAGCATCGCCAAACAAACTGGGCTCCTTAAGGATGGAAAGATTTGATTCATGCTCTTGCAAATTTGACCGAGTCTAAGAGCCTGAGTGGTTATCTCCTTCCTTCTCAACATTTATACCCTCACCCCCATGAATAGCGAATACCTCTTCACGAACAGAAGGCGAGTTATGTGACCTTTTTGAAGACAAAGTGGTTGAAAGATCCCCATTTGTATGAGGTGTTACTGTAACATGCAATAATATTTTCCGAGATCCCCCACCTTTAGTATCAGAAGCTTCATTTAATATCTTTTGCATAGCTGGGTCTTCAATAATTTGCATGGGTGATGACTGATTAGCCTTGAAATGAACGCTTGAAGGTGTCATTGCTTTGGTAGGTGTGAAGCTGCCAGTAACTGGGGGCACGCTATTAGCGACGGGTGTTGTAGGAGCATCATCTTCCATGGGATTTGCAGCTTCATCTTCTAAAACCAACTTCTTTTAAGCAGAAGGACTAGTTTTGGCTATGATTGGTTATGTTATAATGGCCTCTTCAGTTGGGATCATTACAATATCAACTTTTGTTTTCCATTACGCCAACGAGTTTGGCATTTGATTCTGTCTAAATATCCAAAGCTTCATCAACCCTTGGCTTAATGTTGATAGGCAGTATAACGAGTGTAGATGATAACTTCGGATCATTATTGACACTTTTGGTTAGCGAATCTAAGGAGAAGCCTTCCACAAAGCACTTTAAATCACTTTTTAGGGTGTTGCTCGGAGACGCCTCGAAATATACACTTTGAACCGAGATATTGCCTAAATCAATTGAAGCTTCGGGACTCTCTTTCTCTGTTGGCTCCTCAATTGGTGACCCAAAAAGCTTTCTCACTGAAGTAGGAAGTACAACAGGAGCACTCTCCTCCACTCAGGCACCTACGAAAGAATGAATGAGTTTAAATCACAAATTAGAACAAATTTTCAATTTCCAAATAATTAAGTCAAAAGTTACCTTCAGAAGTTGGATCTATCGGAATTCCTTTAGCAATACTAGGTATTTCCCCCTCTTCCATTGAGACTTCAGCAGTTGGTCCCACTTTAGGAGGAATCTTTTGCTGCTCGGTCTGAAAGGCAGCATTTCCTTGCTCCATGGGTACATCGCTGCAAGTTGCTTTATCGACAGTAGCAGTGTTTCCTACATCATTGCCTGATTTCTCCACAGCAATGTGTAACACCCCGACCCGATTTGATTTGGATTAGCAGCTAATTCCTAATGATTTGGTTGCTAATTGTGTTTTGTTCTTGTTTTTGGTTGGTTTTAGGTTATGGATAAGTAGTTGGGTTGAGTTTAACCTGGTTTAGGTAGACATAAGCCCTTTTTCGTAATATTCGATTGTGTTCGATGTCATTATTCATGCATCATCTTGGTATTAACGCGTGTCTTTTATTATGCTTGTTGATTTTTGTAACTATGTCGTTTGCCAAGTATGTCACTTACTTTCGTTAGACCCGCAATCGACTCAAACTGGAATTAATTAGAATGATTGGACTTTTTGGTAATTTGTTTTATTCTTATCTATATATATCGATGCCACTGACCTCTTTCTTCTTTTCTGTCACAGTTTTGTCTGCCTCTCTCTCTCTCTCTCTCTTTTTCTCTCTCTCGAGTCTTCTTCTTCTTCTTCTTCTCGTTTCTCCTTGCTTTCAAGTCAAGGAGAGCATCGGTGCATATCCACGTCGAGTATCACTCGTGTGATTGGAGGTGAGGTTGAGTTTCTTGCAGTGTTTCTTTTCTTCCTTCTTCTTCTTATTCTCATTATCGATTGGTACTGTTCCTCACGGTTCTCTTTTTTTCTTTTCTTGCATGCATGGCGACTAGAAGCACGTGGTAGTGTGATTTGAGCCCAAGGACAACAAAGATCGTGTTTGAACCCATTTGAGGCAAGTATAAGCATAACTTGGCTAAAACATGTGGGTATGTGTTTGATTAAGATTAAATCATGTATTCTTGCTTATGAACGATGTTTACAGCCCATCTTGTTATCATTTCCCTCTATTACGCGTGATTTCGTCGGCTTGGCTACGTTTCAGTGATTTTGTATCAGTTTAGAAACTGTTTCATGTGTAGTACGGCTAAGCCGTAAGTTACCTTCGGCTTAAAGTCCAGAGAGGGAAAAACCCAGTTTTCCTCTATGGCCAGGACACGGCTAAGCCGTATATTGTCCTACGGGTAAGCCGTATCTCAGCCGTGACCCAGCCATAGATCAATACAGGGTGCCTTTTTCTGGGTTAACTGAAAGCAAGTAATTGACAGACCTTCTACGGCCCAGCCACGGCTAAGTCGTAGAATAGCACCCGGCTAAGCCGTAGAACAAACTATGGGTGAACAGTAATTGCGGATGAACAGTAAAGGGAACCGCGGTGGAGCCGCAGTGCAGATTACGACTACGCCGTAAGATGCCTACGGCTAAGCCGTATCACCCCTGAAACATGAAGAACAAGGATTGGTGTAAGAAAGAGACTGATATGGTATTCATGATAGAATGTAGATCACCTAGACTTGCTTCGGTGCACATTCCAGATACACTGCAACACTAGACAATGGTGCATCGGACAACTTAAAACTACATCATCATGCACGGTTAGAAACACTGGATAACTAGAATAAGATTGGCTAGTAAAAGATTTTGATTCCTGAAAGATAATCTGAATTACATTGCATTTTGGCTTTGGTCTTGCCCTCTTATACGCGTTCTACGCTGGAGCACACGATTGGATATTTCTAGCTCTGTCTATGATTAATCCTGGGTGGAACAGAGGTCTTGCATGTCCGATCCTACTATTTGATGCACATGAGCTGATATGTCTTCATCCTTGGTTACCTGCATGCTTTCTACTCTGTTGGCATCTATTATATTGTTTGTTTGATTTGTTCAGTTTGATGTGGTTGTTGATTAGTTGAACTCGTGTAATCTCTTGCATCTGCTTGATATATGCTTAATAAGACATGCACACCACATTCTGATAAGATACACATGTTAAGCTATGCACATAATGATATGCACGATATGATATGCATGTTCTTATATTGATTGACTCGATATGGTCCGGCACTACTGAGCCTCAGCCTTAGGATCCCGACGGGATGACTTTGGTATAGTTTTCATGGCCTTGCTGCAGTAAGGAAACGTCTTGGGGAATCCGGACCCCAGGAACCTGAGACCCATCTGGCCCATGGTGTTCTCAGCACGTTTACAAGATCCCTACTCTGGGAGCATATGACGTACGTAGTAGCCACCTAGTATGTACATGTATATGGTATGTTACGTACACATTGATTCACGGAGCATATGTTAATTTGAATGCACAACTGCCTAGACTACTACATTGACATGTTCTGATTATTTATGTCTTTTATTCTATTAGAGACCACACGTGTTAACTTGTTACTGCTTATACTTTGCTGAATCATTGTATTCACAGATTGTCCTTGGTGTTGCAGGCTCAGGTACCCTCGACCGTGTTCTTGTCGGTCGTCAGTTTGCGGGGGAGACTCCAGCTGTCTCTTCAGGTTCGCGGAGTGTGTGTTATCACTCCACCAGAGCTCGACTAGTCTCTGCATGCATGCATATTGCTTTCTTTCTTTTCATGTCATTGATTGTACTCATGTTCGATACATTGTGCTTGGATCCCAATTTGTATGTTTAGACCTTTTTGTCAGTCTTTGTATATAATTCCTTTTGTTTCTTATGTGTCTCGTGTCACATGTTGATACATGTAGCTTCCGCATACTTGTTGCACGTGTGTTTTCCCTTGTGCGTGTGCATCTAGACCAGGTCTAAGTGCATATACACGGGAGTGCGTGTGTCGCTGGTTAGGTTTTTGCTAACCACCGATCTCCTGGGCTCGGGTTGTGACACAATGGACTCTATCGGCATATCTACTATAGCTTTTCTCCTAGACTCAGGTGTCATTGCCTGGTTAAATATATATTTTTCAAAATCGAACTTGATATTAATATCACTATTGGTTCGTTCCTCAGTGGTAGGAGTATCAAAGCTGCTATCTTTCTCATCTTCTTCGTCTGAGGCATAATCCTCAACAATTTTAGTCACCTTCCTCACAACCCCTCCAGCAATTGAAGTTTGAGTTAATAAGGTGGCAACAAAAAGTGTAAACATTAAAACAAGAGTTAAAAAACCGATAAATAATAGTATCATACAAAGAAATAGAAAAGTGTTACTAGCTTTTAACCTTTGGGAACGATGAGTTCCAGGGCTTTTGGCTTTTCTCTTCTTTGAAGGAGCTCCTTTGCTGACAAGGGATCTGGTTACTAGCTTTGAGTGTATAGCTTTGAGCTTCTTGTGCAAATCCGGACCCGCTGGAGGTTTTGTTGGCATCGTAACCGATGGTCTCGATTCGGTAGTTACTTCAGTTGATTGGATCACCTCTGCTGGACTTGGAACTGCATGTGCCTCTGTTGGTATTGGAGCAGCAGTAGTAGCCTCTAACAAATTTTGGCGAGCAAGGTCTGCCTCGGTGGCCACACGCATGATGGCCTATTATTTTTCAAATTTCCTTGTTTGCTATCCAACCGAAACTTTGGTTCTGATAGAGTGGGAGGCAGATTCAAAATCTAGTGCAGCTCCACTAACCTGCCTAATCTCAGTGAGCTCGCTCTCTCTCCTGCAAATTTTCATCCACAACCCGCTACATCCTCGCCACAGTCACATTGGGAGGAGGCAAGAACCTCTCATCTTCCTCACCTCTTAAGGAACGATAAGCTTTGCAGACATTAAACCTGGCCACCAAGCTAATTCGCCATTTATCGACATCATATAGCCAATTCTCAAAATTCACTGAGTTGAAACAATCTTTTTTTTCTTTCTCTCGTTTCTTAGAAGCAGCCAAAGATGACATTTAACGCAAGGATTGCTCGTATACGTTTGTATAATGGCAATGGTACTTTTGGCAACCATTGTGTGAGACCACTTATATATCCGGGATTTAGGAGGCGAGGGTAGCCAAAACGAGCCTCAGTGCCAAGTGCTCGATAGAATTTCCAAGCATTTCGGACATCTTGTAAAGAACCAGTAGTGCCTCAAATCTGGCCAGGTGCTTTCACAATGGCTTGATGAAAGTCGAATTATTTGCAAAATTTGGCGGGTATATAAGGTTGGATGTTGATATATGAATTCTTCTTATATACCAGATCTACGGGTCTCAAACTCAAGAACACCTTCTATGAAAATACTTCCTGGTACACCGCTATGTGAATGAAGACCATTGTAATGATATGTGAACCAAGTGTATAGCAAATACTCAACATAATACCGGTTGAAAGGCTTCCCCTCTTTGATGGTAAAACCTAACAGCTTCAGCTCAGTTAGCATATATGTTACGAAAGTAGGGCCCAACGCAAGACTATGTTCGAAGGCCATTCTAAATGTTAGAGATATGCAACTAGGCTTGAAGTCACCTCTGGAACTCAAAAAAGAACATCAGACAACCATGCCGAAAAGAATGTGGCAAGCCAACACTTCCTCTTCAAGTCTGGATACTTGGCAAAAATACATGGCAAGAAGTCCGAATCCTCAGGATAAACGATGATGGGGTCCTTTTTGGGGTCCTTGTTGGGGATAAACTCTTTCCACTTAAAATATCCACCTTTATTTACAAAGAAAAGGCTGGTAATACTCTTCACTTGACTCATCCATTGGGAAACTTTGCCTCGACTACGACTGGTCATTTGGATTGAATCTTCAAGAGCAAAGAGGAGATAATATGCAGCCTGAAACTCATCATCCATGGTAGCCAATTCTTCACTGGCTAGAATGGTTTCATCATAAATTTCACCATATGGTGCTAAACCAAAAATTTTCTTTACTTCCCATAAAGAAAACCAGCTCCATGTTCCGAGTGATGAAGGTACTGATCGCCAGGCAGAACAATTCTAGAATAGCCTTGCACATGTTCTTGTTCTCGCAAAGGACTTTCTGTATGGTGGCATTTATAGCATCAAAGATTCCAATCGCTTTTAAATCCTCTGTATAATGATGCTTGGTCAGAGTCACCTAGCCTTGCCAATCCTTGGCATAGTTAAACCATCCACGAGACTGGTGTCTTTCGCTGAGCCAGGCACTCCCATCTCCAGTATGGATACCAAGCCCAATTGTCCTTACTTGTGTAATCATTGTGCCCACTTCAAGATTTAGAGTGCATGGTTTTATTACCTTTATTTCAGACCTTGGGAGCTCCATGAAGTAATATGGAGGCTGGTGCATGAACTTACCAGTTTTGAAATGGATGTGATGCTTTATCCATGGAAATGGATCATTCCTTGTTGGAATAGTCGGAGCCATCGACATTATCGTTGGATATCGCCTCACAGACCGAACAGTGGTCAATTCATGAGAAATTCCCGCTAAGTCTGTATAGCGATACTGTACGCTGTCAAAAAGATGCTTCACGTTCTCCTTCATGGCATCTCCAAATATATAAATGGCTTGTCGAAGCTCACTTTGTCATTATTCTCCCAAGCAGTATAGTTGGCTAGACACCAATATGTATACCAGTTCCTCTTTGTTAAGGGTTTGGTTCTTTAGTCTCTCAAAGCAAATGCATGCACTTCGTTCGAATCTTTTGGGTCGGGGTTACTTGTACCTCTACCCTTAGAATGGCCCTTTGTAGTGCCAGAAGTTCAAGTCACAGGTGCTTTGCCTTTTCTGTCTGCAAAATAAAGAATGAGAAGAAAATACCAACAACAGTGACAAAGAATGAGAAGAAAATATTAGTAACAGTGAAAACAACAAAGGCATGGAATTCTAAAGAAATTTTAGTAATATCTCCCCTTAGCAAAAGGCTAAAAGGAGAAAATAATACTCATTTCTGAAACTAAGAATTGGCATCTATGCACACTTAGGTCCCAGAACTGAGGCTCCTTTTCCAAAAAGGTGTTCAACCACCTTAAGACCTTTCAAGGGACAATTAGATTCGTGTTCGAGCACGAAAATTTTAGTATCCAATGTAAGAAATGCATGCATAATAAAAGCAAAGCATGACAACAATTATATATAGCACAAAGCATAAACAAGCTCCAACATATATGAAAATACATGATTTGAAAGTATGTGACAAGTTTTCAGCAGAATCGGCAAAGAGCAACACCAATTTTAAAGCATTGAAAACAAATGTAAGGGCTATCGGTCTTACCTACAACTATTGGAGAATGTTTTACTCTTCATATTCAAATTCAAAGTTGACTAAAGGATTTTCACATTCTAGAGACGACATCTCTAACAAATTTTAGTAAACAAAGTCCCGAGCGGTGATTTGCTATGATGGGACCATTAGACACTTTTGTGAGAGATCAAAAATGCACTATTTTCAGTGTATTTAGAGCTAATGAAGGAAATATTGCTTTATAAAGTTTTCAAAATAAAGATCATCAACCATCATCAATGACCGAAAGGTGATATTGCATCCGTTAGCTTCTCATAAAGATGGTCAGCATCATTCAAAAGTGACTCAGATGATACATCTCAGTTTGGCATCGAAAAAGGCAATGAAGGATGAATTAGCCTTGGAAGTTGTAGTTGAGAAAGACAATGTAAAATAGCTTATTCAAAGCTACATTCACTCACTCGACCAGAGGTTCATCCTATTTTAATCAGTTTCTCTAACCAGCTGCTCATATCTAGGCGATTTATACTTCTCATGTTTATTGAGATTTGAGGGGAGTAACCTTCTCATCAAAAACAAAAGAAGTGTGTCTAAGCATATTCAATTTTGATGACCATGAATGAATTTCCACAGAAGCTTTGGTGGTTAAGTTTGTGGTCATCTCATGCTAGTGAATGGGCAAACTACTACAAACCAATTCCTTGTAATTGTTAGATTTTATGGACTCAATTCATCAGTTGATGTAATAAATTGATTAATTTCTTGATTTATCAATAATGTCATGCTTTACTTTCATGAAATGAATGTTATTTTACTACTTCATGCACATGACCAATACATATGATATAATGGTTCATGAGTTGAACCAGGTCTCATTAGTATATTAGATGTGATATATGTGCATGGATGAGATCCACACACGGGAGATATATGTCACAAATCTTATACTTAAATAGCTTCACAATCAGTAATGAGACCGGGCATCTCATTTGATAAGGTTACAACACTTTGATCACTATAAGATAGTGTGATTTGTCTCGATCATCAGAATGTAAGATTCTGGATTACGGTGCTGGTACATTGGATGTATTGAAAGATCATGAGATGCACCTTATGGAATTCTGTCCCAATAATAAGGTATGCTCTCATAATTCCCTGGTAATAGGCTCTCAATCCTGAGACATTGATGAACTCAAGTTTCTATCTATTCATTTGGTTTGAGTCACCAATGAGTGAGGCCGGCTGTAGGTTAACACCTCAGTGTCTTGGGTATGTGGTAGTAGAACTGTGGGAACATTGAATAATCAAGATGGAATCTATCTCTATTATCCCCTTGTACCAATTAATGGATTTGTCATTAGTAAGTACGCACCCATTTCAATTAAGAGTTAATTGGATGATACTGATGATTACTGTGATTAATTGGGGCTTAAGGATAATAAGATGTGGAACTTATATTGGAAGAGATAGATTTATTCCAATTGATTCACGGATATTGATAGAGGGGCCTACTTGTGGTAATTGGGAAGTTTAGAATCTTCATTGTAATTTATTCCTAAGACTGGAGTGCAATTGCATTTATATAGTGGCATTATTTGCAATTAACTGTAAGCCCGGATTGCACATGAGATGTGGGGTCGCGGTGTTCCAGTTGGAGCCAGCTTTCTAAGGAATCCCTAGTGGTCCCTATGCTAGCCCAAGTTATTGGAAAATACTAATCCGACTTAAACTCTAGAAAGAAGGTTTTAGAAAAGAGAAAGTTGCTAATTGCCTTGGAAGTAAGACTTCTATTTCAATTAAGCAAGGAAGAGATTTGAAAATATATAAAATCTCTTGGACGTCCAATGAGACTCTCTCTCACGCCCAAAACCCTGTTCGTGCAAGAGTTGCACGGTTTCTCTCTCCTTCTCTCTTCAAGTTCCTTGGAGTTTCGAGTTGGGATTTCTCCTGAAGATTTCACCAATCTTCTTGAGAAAACAAATCCAATTCAGGTCATAGCGTGGAAGGCTAAGAGGTGTTAAAGATTCTCATCATCAAGCAAAGTCACAACTTCTCCATTAGAGCACTACAGATCTCCAAAGGTATGATCTACTTCTTGCATGTCGTAGATTATTATGGATGTTTAGTGCTATTTGATTCTGTCTTTTAGATAGAGTATTTACTGTACATGGTCACGAGATTGAGGGTAATGCATCCTGGATTGGGTTTTTGGTCTTATGGATAGTTGATCCCTGTGTCAAGTGGTCAAAAGTTTTGAAAATCTATCCACGAGACCCACCTACTTCCAACAATTAGTATCGGAGCCATACCTCATCTCTAACCATGTTAGATCAGTAATCATGTTAGATCAGTAATCTTGTTCTAATCTTTACATGAGATGTGAAGAGGATAGAGCAAGGGCTATGAACGGATCAATGTTTATTAGGTTTGCTTGCTTTTGTAGTAGATCCATGTTTGGAAAGTCACAAAAGGTTTTAATCATGATAGAAGGATGGTAAGATGCCATTAGAAACATACTAAGATCATTAGAAGTGTTGGGAACAGCAGGAGCCGAATCTGAAAAAACCCAAATTTCTGAGTTCATCAGGTCGGTTGTCAAACGGACCACTATGGCTGTAGAGGTTTGTTAGCTAGCCGTAGGGACCAAATCGGCTAGCCGAACCCAGGCAGAATCATTTTGTTCTTGGTCTGAGTTGTTGTTTTTTTTTTTTTTCGGGGGCGCTGCCCCCTGGACCCCCGCAAACTGACCAGGCAGCTCGAATCCCACTGGGGGCGCTGCCCCTGGACCCCCTCTACATAGGGGATCTTGTATAGTGGAGGCAAACCTTTGGCATCTTGTTTTTCCATTGTGGTTTGGCAACCTGGTTTTATGAGATGCTTTGTTGTATGAGATACTAACTTGCAGGTGATAATGTCCTCTCCATATGGCCCACATGATTTTTCTTTCCTTTTACTTATTGGTTTATTTGTGGCTAAGTGTAAAAGGCATCATGGTTTCCTTGGTTTCCCGTGAAAGGGCAAGGCATGGTGAATTTCCCTATAGCCCTTTTATTTCCATGTTTAGATTACCATGTAAGTTTCATTATAGAGACAGGAATTTATGTATTTTTTAAAAAAATTTGTAAATTCTGGAGATGTCAGAAACAAAGAAGGAAAGAGAAGCTGGACTCCTAATCAAAGAGTTTGAAGATTACCAAAAGGTGTTTTGGAGATACCCAAAAAGTTTGAGGAATCCCAAAGTTTTGGAAAGTCTAGAAGTCCAAGAAGTCTTTTCCGCCTGGGCCATGTGGAGGAGAGGACTAGTCTTTTATTATAGCACTTTCTATTTATGGATGAATGCTTATTTTAGAGTATTTCCATATCTGATCCAAACATAGCAAATTTCAAAATTGGTCAAATCAAATTAATTTTTGGAAAGAGTTCTAATTAGAGTTGGTGGGCCCATGAGATGGATCTATTGGTAACACTAATTTTAAAAACTGGACTTTCCTTAAAATAACTTGACTTGGAACCAATCATTGGTCGTATCATGAGATGAATCTATACCTATATTTGATGGACCTATACACCTCTAAGGAAATCCTCAATTCTAAAATATTAAGTGGGAGCGGGGCATTTATATATATACAAATCCCCATGGTTTTCCACCATAGGTCCATTGTAAGGAAAATTTAGCCTCGCGTCATTTTGAAAATGGCCATTCCCCATGGAGGGCTTGTATTTATCTGGATACTGGATGTGAATCGCCTATGGATAATGTTGATGAGACGGGGTGGGAGCCCACTCCCCAAGGAAGAGTTGCCAGCAATGGTTGTCATGCAATGCTAGTTGGTGGGTCACACTTAACTAAAATAATGATGTAGTATCCCCAAGGATTTGCCTCATGTATTTTAGAAACCGAAACTAATCGGGAGTCATACATTATTTGGTATGAGATACCTAGATAGTAATGAATGAAGGGGATCATGGATAGATAGTCTTAATCCCAATTTTGACCAACTTTGATCCACACCAGTCTAGGAGGTATTCGCACTCCCCAAGGAGGCATACCCCGCAGGATTGGGATTCCGATGTATTCTAAATTTTGTGGCTATGAGGATTCCCACATAAATTTGGTAGAATACTAAACCCTAATTTCATTTAAATTCATTAATTGAATGTATGGTTATGTGCTACAGTATTACAAGCATGAATTCAAATACTTTTAATCCACTTGCGACCATCCTCAACCAGAATAAGTTGGTGGGATCCAACTATGTAGACTGGAAATGGAATCTAGATATTGTCCTCACAGCTTCAGGATATAAATATGTCCTTACCAACAACCCCCTTGAAGAGCCTGGCCCAGATGCATCAGAAGCAGAAAAGGACCTTTACACCAAATGGGCCAAAGACGATGAGATGGCCCAATGTTACATTCTGGCATCTATGTCTAGTGTGCTGCAACACCAACATCAATCTTATAAGACTGCATATGATATGATATCGAACTTAAAGGAGATGTTTGTAGAACAAGGCAGACCTGCAAGGCAGGCAGCCATGAGGGTGCTCAGTAGCACCAAGATGGCTGAAGGTACATCAGTACAGGAACACATGTTGAAGATGATGGACTCATTAAATGAGTTAGATGTACTGGGAGCTGCGATTAATGCAGAATCGCAGATTGACATAATCCTTAAGTCACTATCAGAGTCATTCAACAATTTCAAGGTCAATTATAATATGAATAAAATGAATTTGACTCTGGCTGAGCTATCTAGTTAGTTAGTAGCAACTCAAGGGATTATGAAGAAAAAATCAACTGCCTTAATGACAAAAAAGTCAGATGCCAAGTCCAAGCCAAAAGGCAAAGGGCGGAAAGGCAAAAAGAAATTAATTCCGAAGGGTCCTAAGGTGGAGAATGATCCAACTAGTGGCGTAGCTAAAGCTAAGGGTTCAGAGACAAAAGGAAAGTGTTTCCATTGTGGTAAGACAGGACATTGGTTCAGATAAACCAGGAGGCTAAATGATGGAGAAATCATTGTCAACCTAGGATCTGATGCTAAGGCGGAGGCTGTTTCAGTGGGAGTCATTACTTTTTGTTTTTCAAATAATAAATTGGTTTTGTCAGAAACATTATATGTACCGTCTTTAAGGTGGAATTTAATTTCAGTTTCTAGTTTGGTGAATAAAGGTTATTCAATTACTTTTGGTACTGAAGTTGTCATAAAGAGGAATGGTACTTTCATATGTTCTGGCAAGGTAACCAATGGACTTTATTTGTTAAACCCCATGATGTATGAGATACATGATACTGAAACAATTAATAGACCATCATTAAAGAGAAAGTCACCTTCATCTAATCCAACAAAACTTTGGCATCTGAGGCTAGGTCATATAAACCTTAACAGGATTGAGAGGCTAGTGAAAGATGGTATCTTACCTTCATTGGTGGTAGAACCAATGCCTGTCTGTGAATCCTGTTTGGAAGGTAAAATGACCAAAAGACCCTTTTCAGCTAAGGGTAATAGGGCCAAGATTTATTGGAATTAGTGCATACTAATGTCTGCGGACCCATTAATGTCAGGGCAGAGGAGGATATGAGTACTTCATCACTTTCACACATGATTACTCAAGATATGATTACATATACCTTATGCACCGCAAGTCCGAAGCTTTTGAAAAGTTCAAAGCCTTTCGGGCGAAAGCGGAAAAACAATTAGGTAAAAGTATCAAGACTCTTCGATCAGATCGAGGAGAGGAATATCTCTCTGCTAATTTTATGGGTTACTTATCAGAAAATGGGATTCTATCCCAGTTGTCTGCTCCTGGTATGCCTCAACAGAATGGAGTAGCAGAAAAAAGGAACCGGACTCTTTTAGATATGATTAGGTCTATGCTGAGTTTCTCAAGATTACCTATATCCTTTTGGGGATACGCTTTGGATACTGCAATGTACATACTAAACCTCATACCATCTAAGTCTATACCTAAGACTCCCTGGGAATTGTGGTCTAGGCGAAAGCCTAGTCTACAACATTTACACATTTGGGGTTGTCCAGCACACGTGCTCAAGGTTAAGACGGATAAGTTGGAAACGAAGTCGGAAGTATGCACGTTTGTAGGAAATCCTAAAGGAACTAAAGGTTGGTTATTCTATAATCCCAGAGAGCAGAAAGTGCTGGTCAGCACCAATGCGGTTTTTCTGGAGGAAGATTATATGATAAACCGGAAATATTTAGAAAAGGTGATCTTGGAAGAGATTCAAGAGCAATCAATTCCAAATCCAAGTATGACCGGACTTGAGGAAGAACCGCCCTTACCAGACCCAGTAGTTACACTAGTACCTCGTTGTAGTGAGAGGATTGGCAGACCCCCTGACAGGTTCTCATTCTTGGGAGAGTCTTATGAAGCAATCCCAAAAGAGCCGAAACAGGATCCCTTTAACTATGATGAAGCAATCAATGACTTAGACTCGGGACGCTGGCAAGATGCTATGAAAGCTGAGATGGAGTCTATGTACTCAAATCAGGTCTGGACACTTGTGGACTTGCCTGCCAATATTAAACCCATTGGGTGCATGTGGCTCTACAAGAGAAAAAGAGGACCAGATGGAAGAGTGGAGACCTATAAGGCTAGACTTGTTGGGAAAGGATATACTCAGAAAGAGAGGATCGATTATGAGGAAACCTTCTCGCCAGTAACCATGCTCAAATCCATCCGGATACTCTTATCCATTGTGGCTCATCTCGATTACGAGATTTGGCAAATGGATGTCAAGACGGCGTTTCTCAACGGCCATCTTGAGGAAGACATCTATATGGTGCAGCCAGACAGTTTTGTAACTAAAAACCAGGAGCAAAAAGTTTGCAAGCTGCAGAAGTCTATTTATGGACTGAAGCAGGCATCCCGAAGCTGGAATATCCGTTTTGACCAGGCAATTAGATCATTTGGTTTTTGTCAAAATCCGGATGAGTCATGTGTGTACATGAAAAGTGAGGGTGAAAGGGTAGTTTTTCTGGTTTTATATGTCGATGACATTCTTCTCCTCGGGAAAGACATAGGAATGTTGTCAATAGTAAAAGTTTGGTTAGCCAAGACTTTTGATATGAAGGACTTGGGAGAAGCTAGCTACATCCTAGAGATCAAACTCTATCGAGACCGGGAAAATAGGATGATTGGCTTATCCCAAGCTGCATACATAGATAAGGTGCTAGTACGGTTTGCAATGCAAGACTCCAAGAAGGGTATCACACCTTTCAGGCATAGAGTGCACTTTCCCAAGGATCAGTGTCCTAAGACACCCGAGGAAAAGGAGCAGATGAGGTCGATACCATACGCTTCGGTTGTTGGTAGTCTCATGTATGCTATGTTATGTACTAGACCAGATATCTATTATGTAGTGGGCCTAGTCAACAAATATCAATCTAATCCAGGACCTGAACATTGGACTGCTGTAAAATTTATTCTCAAATACTTGAGAAGGACTAGAGATTACATGTTGATTTATAGCAATGATGAGTTGATTCCAGTCGGATACACAGATTCTGACTTTATGTCAGATAAGGATTCTACGAAATCCACCTCTGGTTATGTATGTATGCTTGGAGGTGGAGCTATCAGCTAGAGGAGTATAAAACAAGAATGTTCCGCTGATTCAACCTTGGAGGCTAAATATGTAGCAGCTTGTGAAGCAGCTAAGGAAGCAGTATGGCTTAAAAGATTCCTTTTGGAACTTGGGGTGGTACCTTTGGCACGACAGCCACTCACAGTTTACTGTGATAACAGCGGGGCAGTCGCTCAGTCAAAGGAACCCAGAAGCCATTAAAGCCAAAAGCATGTACAGAGGAAGTATCACTTAATAGGAGAGATTGTGCAGCGAGGTGATATTGCTATTACCAAGATAGCCTCTGCAGACAATTTGGCAGATCTCTTTACTAAGCCTTTGACTACAAAAGTCTTTGAGCAGCATGTAGAAAGGATAGGCATGAGATGCAACCCTGACTGGCATTAAGCCCAAGCAGGAGATTGTTAGATTTTGTGGACTCAATCCATCAGTTGATGTAATAAATTGATTAATTTCTTTATTTATCAATAATGTCATGCTTTACTTTCATGAAATGAATGTTATTTTACTACTTCATGCACATGACCAATACATATGACATAATGGTTCATGAGTTGAACCGGGTTCCATTAGTGTATTAGATGTGATATATGTGCATGGATGAGATCCACACGCTGTAGATATATGTCACAAATCTTATACTTAAATAGCTTCACAGTCAGTAATGAGACTGGGCATCTCATTTGATAAGGTTACAGCACTTTGATTACTATGAGATAGTGTGATTTGTCTCGATCATTAGAATGTAAGATTCTGGATTACGGTGCTGGTACATTGGATGTATTGAAGGACCATGAGATGCACCTTGTGGAATTCTGTCTCAATAATAAGGTATGCTCTCATAATTCCCTAGCAATAGGCTCTCAATCCTGAGACATTGATGAACTCAAGTTTCTATCTATTCATTTGCTTTGAGTCACCAATGAGTGAGGCCGACTGTAGGTTAACACATCGGTGTCTTGGGTATGTGGTAGTAGAACTGTGGGAACGTTGAATGATCAAGATGAAATCTATCTCTATTATCCCCTTGTGCCAATTAATGTATTTGTCATTAGTAAGTGCGCACCCATCTCAATTAAGAGTTAATTGGATGGTACTGATGATTACTGTGATTAATTGGGGCTCAAGGATAATAAGATGTGGAACTTATATTGGAAGAGACTGATTTATTCCAATTGATCCACGGATATTGATAGAGGGGCCTATTTATGGTAATTGGGAAGTTTAGAATCTTCATTGTAATTTATTCCTAAGACTGGAGTGCAATTGCATTTATATAGTGGTGTTATTTGCAATTAACTGTGGGCCCGGATTGCACATGAGATGTGAGGTCGCGGTGTTCTAGTTGGAGCCAGCTTTCTAAGGAATCCCTAGTGGTCCCTACGCTAGCCCAAGTTATTGGAAAATACTAATCCAAATTGAACTCTAGAAAGAAGATTTTAGAAAAGAGAAAGCTGCTATTTGCCTTGAAAGTAAAACTTCTATTTCAATTAAGCAAGGAAGAGATTTGAAAATATATAAAATCTCTTGGACGTCCAATGAGACTCTCTCTCACGCCCAAAACCCTGTTCGTGTAAGAGTTGCACGAGTTTCTCTCTCCTTCTCTCTTCTAGTTCCTTGGAGTTTCGAGTTGGGATTTCTCCTGAAGATTCCACCAATCTTCTTGAGAAAAGAAATCCAATTCGGGTCATAGCGTGAAAGGCTAAGAGTTGTTGAAGATTCTCATCATCAAGTAGAGTCGTAACTTTTCCATTAGAGCACTAAGATCTCCAAAGGTATGATCTACTTTTTACATGTCGTAGATTATTATGGATGTTTAGTGCTATTTGATTCTGTCTTTTAGATAGAGTATTTACTGTACATGGTCATGAGATTGAGGGTAATGCATCCTGAATTGGGTTTTTGGTCTTATGGATAGTTGATCCCTGTGTCAAGTGGGTCAAAAGTTTTGAAAATCTATCCACGAGACCTACCTTCTTCCAACAGTAACTCCTATAAAGGTTGTGATGACTCAACTTGTGCTTGCACTATGCTAAGGATCAAGCGGGCTGTCATCTCTCAAACCCCTATACTTCCCATAATCCAAAAAATCCATGTGTGCACTCAAACTATGTCGGTGTCCAAACAGAACGACCAGGGTATACTCTCATTTAATCCATCAGTGGAACAGTGAAGCCAAATGTACCACCAAAGGTATACATTTCCCCACACGGAGCTTGATTGCTTTAAGTTTGTTGAAAAGTGGGCTTTCTACATACATTTTACAGTTCAAAGTCTCATGTGTTATCCTAAGAACATTCGTGACCATGGACTCGCACAACTGGGAAATTTCAATCTCAAGCCACCATAGGGAGAGTTTGAACAGAGTCTCCACCTCATGGTAGGAGATGAATATGGAGGAAAATCAAGGTGGGGAGGGCTAAATCCAGACTTCAGTTTGTCACATCTAGAACCCCTTAAAGCCGTGGGTATCCATTGGAAATTTGAGGTGTTTCAGTGTGAACACATGAAACAGATGTGTTTCGGTGTGAACACATGAAACAAATAAAGGGCAGTGTGAAAAAGACTAGCATCAGTTAAGATAGGAAAGCACATAGGCAAATCAAAAAGAAAAATTGTATTCTTTCAAACGAGTAGTAGTGACCGTGGGATTGGCCAAGACATACAGTGGCCGTGGCCATGGATGGCTATGACTGTGGATTGGCCAAGACAGTAATGGCTGTGATCAGGGATGTATTCGGGCCAAGCCCAAATCTGAGCAAACAGCACTACATCAAAAGGTCAGGAGCAAATTCATCGTATCAGGCCATGACCGTGGACCTCCCACGGACAGTGAGGCCGTGACCATGGGCTGCCTGCCTGGATGATGCCCAATTCAAGCAATTTGCTAAGAATAGAGTTCAAACAAAACTTTTACAATGAAGGCAACCCATAAACAAGAAAAGGAAATAAAAAACAAGAAAGGCCAAACCCTAGCCCCAACTCGCCACCCACAAAATCCATCACCGTGGGCATCCCTAAATAGTGCATTGGTAAGGTGAAAGTTCCTCAATTTAGTTCCCTTAAAAAAATATGAGACTAAGACGATGTCCATGAGCTATATTGCATATCAGAGGCTTGAGGAAACCAAGCACTTCAAATAAACAAAGAAAAAGAAGAGAAGTGGAAGGTCACAAATTGGCAGTGACCGTGGGCCTCCCATGGGTAGTGCTGGCTATGGCCGTGGTTGTGAACCTGCCCACTCCTTGGATATGGAACAGACCTCACCACATTCCACACAAGTTTGGAGTTCAAAGAATTATCATACAATAAAAAGAGCTGAATGAATCAATTAAAACAAAAAAATTATCAAGCACTTTGTCAAGTAGGTGGTGACCGTGCCACTTCCACGGATGGTGCAGGCTATGGGTGATAATTGCTTAAGTGATCCCTAGCTAGAACAGATCATTGAAGGAGAAGCCCAGGCTGCACTGTTACATCAATAGCAAAAATATATATATATAGGGGAAGTGGAAAAAGAGCAGAGCCAGCCCCTAGCTTCAATTCGGCGTATACTTGCATCCCACTCTGCTATGAGTAAAACCCAAAAAGACAATGGGCATTCCTCAATGTTATGGGCTTTCTCTGATGCAAACTCATGGAACAGGGAAATTGTAGTGGACATGTGTGCTTTGAATCAATGGAAACATGAGAATCATGAAAGCCACAACCACACGGATACAGAGCATGGGTTCGACCAAAATAAAAAAAAAAACAAGAAAAAAAAGAGAGAGAGAGGGAAAAGGAAGAAGAGAGAAGAAAAGAGGCGTTCGTGAAATCCTTACCTACCATGGATGAATCTTGGGGAGAAGGAAGCTTGACTCTAGCTTGAAGCCTAAACAAGAAGCAAATGAGGGATGGACTTCTGTTTTTCTCTCTTGTTCTTGCTTTGCTCCTATAAAACGTTGATGAAGAAAACGAGAATAGTCATAGTTTATAAACTTGGGCTTCCCCACAGGCACAGGACCATTCTCACGGTCACGGCATGGTTTAAAATAGTGGGGTCCATGGTCTGTTGCCCCCTTGCTAACTGACACGGGATCCCTGCACCTCCCCCACGGTTACTGCTTCATCCTTATCTCCCACGGACACAGCATGTTTAAAGATGGGTTCCAGGGTTTAGTAACTTCAGCTCATGGACACTACTACGTTGACAAGTGGGTTCCATGGCCCTCCTCAATCTCAAGGCCACTGATGCTTCACCCTCTTTCCCACAGACACAGCCTCGGAAAAGTAATGGGGTCCACGGCTTGGCCAAGTTCACCAAGACGACTATCTAACCTTCACAGTTGTGTGATTTTGAGCAGTGGGACCCACTGTTCGTGATCTATTTCATCAAATGTGATTGTTCAATATTTCCACAGCATATGGTGGACCCACTTTGGGTGTTTTACAAAAAAAAAAAAAAAAAAAAAAGAATTTCCCACAACAAAGTGAACCTATTTTGGGAAAATTATTTTATTTAAAATGAAGGGGGGTTTTCTTTCCAAAAACCAACCCAAATTTCAAATATATCTTGAGTCAAACATGATTTTGAGCCATCATCTAAAACAATTTTAGATCAAAACCCACAAAAGCCAATCTTTTTCTAAATTCCATCTCATATTAAGTCATTTCAAGCCAAGTCAAAACCTTAACTTTGATTTTTGAAAATGAACTAAAAAATCCATGAAAATTCAAACCCAAATCCGTTTTAAATCAAACCTTTGATTTTCTTAAAACCTCAGGGATTTCTTTTTGTGGGTGTTCCCCACAATCTCCACAGAGATGCCACTCTAGATATCTGTGAAAGATAGCTCACGGGAAAATCAAATTAAATCAAAATCCAAAATCCACAACCAAATTCATAAATTTCTGAATTTTCAAATACCTTCGTGATTTTTTTGTGGGTGTTCCTCACAGTCCATACAGAGATGCTACTTTTGATATCTGTGAAAAATGGGACAAAGAAAATTAGAATTCTTATGCTCTTATCAAATTCCATCATCCAACTCTTCATGGTTTTTGCTAAAAACTTTCAGAATTTCAAGCCTAAGCCTACAATTTACCTTGACAAAACCTTTTTATCAAGCTATTTATCATTCCCATAGATTGGCTCTTTTGAAGCACAATGATTGCCATACTTTAATCATTGCACCTCCAGGGGGCATTTGTTGACCCATAAAAAAATCATAAATGTTTCAGTGAAGACATTACAAGCAAATTCCAAGTTAAGGCACATAAACCCTAGGTTGTAGAGTGCCAGGTCAAGTACTGCATCCAGATGTTGTGAGCTGATACAACCCACTCACAAGACTTCAGATAAGCTCAGAGTGCAGCAGTTCCAATTCCAAAGTTAGTGAACTTTATTTGGTCACTTGATTCATCAAACTTCAAATTTAAAGTTTATTGGCTCCAAGTCTAAAGGTCATTGAATGCCTTCAAGCTTTGAGGTTACCAAAGTGGCTGAAAATCTCATGGTAACTCCAAAACATGCTTGGGAATGATGTTTCAAAGCATTTGGACTCATCTTAGCTCAAACTAAGCTTCAGTGACTGTCTGCTAGCTCCTTGGGGTTCACTATGGAAATTGACACATCTACGTGTCAAAACAAGCTGAAACTTAGAGGAATGCCTTTAAATATATTCAAAGACTATCTTTCAAAGTTTCAAAGCAGTTGGATATCATTTGGATCCAAACTCAGCTTGGATGATCATTTACTAAGCTTTGTGGGATCATTGTGCAAAGTGACACCTAATGAAGATCAATTAGCTGAAACTTCTGGAGGAACCTCAAATTATGCTTAAGGGAGGCTATGCAAAAGTTCAGGTTAAACGAACATCATTTGACCCAAAGTTTACAAACATGTCGACTTTGGGTTAGTGACTTGGGGGTCATTGACCAAAGTCCTGCTTCCCGATATCTAAAATTGATGAAATTTGGGCACAAAACTTCAGTCAAGCTCAAAGGAGATTTTGCAAATTTTCAAATCAAAAGGATGTTATTTAAGCCTACTTTGATGACATGTCAGCTAAGAGTCCGTGATTCCCGAGTTCTGGGGTCAATGACCAAAGTCCTGTTTCTATGAAGTCAAAGCTAATGAAATTTAGAACAAAAGATGCAAAATATGTTCAAAATGAATTTTCCAAAGTTTCAAGTCAATTGAACGTTGTTCGGGTATAAAATAAGCTAACTACTTACAGTATGAGGTGAATAGTGACTTAGAACATGCAACAAATTGGTCGCTGTTTAAAATCTTACTTCCACAAACCCATACTGGATGAGATTTGGATAGACACTCAAAGATACCCTTGATAGTAGTCCTTCCAAGTTTCAAACCAAACCGAGGTCATTTGGGCCTCAAACAATTAAAACAAGTGCCTATTTTCATGAAAAGTCAATGGGGCAGTTGACCAACTTTAGAAGGTCAAAATATGCCAAAATTTCTATGACATACTCAAAATAGTGTCAAAAGTATCCCTCTAAGTTTTGTGAAGATTGAACATCATTTGGGCTCTAAACTAGCAAAAATGGGTCACATATGCAAAAGTCCAAAACAAGACCTAGGAGTGACGGCAGTTGCAATCAGTAACGCCTGTGGAGCAGTTCCTATGGTTCTCTCCACCTCCTTTTGAACCTTAACTTCCCATAACTCCTTAAACCACTATTGAAGTCTATAAAAAGGGAGGTTTAATACTTGGGAAGGATAAAGACAACAGTTCCTAAGTTCTAGAGGCAAATTCCAAATATTCGAAGTCATTCACAAGGCACTCCAACTAGTCCTAGCACACTTCTTCTTCTCCTTCTCACTTACTTAAGGTTAGAAATGGTTCAAAGGAGGAGGATAATGTATATTGTTTAGAGAAGATGATGTTCAAATGCTATCAAGCATGCATAAGATGAAATCGATTCCTTTGTTATTCTCACTTGGGAGGGTTTTGGAGTCATCCCGGAAGTTGTGAAAAGGCCTCTTTAGGCTTCATTCTCACCCTTGAAAATCATAGGTTTAAAATAACACAACTTTAGCTCTATTTTGCTTGCACATAGTACCCTCTTTGGATTTGTACAAAAACAGTCCGTAACCAAAAGTGATGATCAACAAATGTTTTGATCGATTCCACAACCAAATTCCACCCTCTTGATGGTCATGCAACACTTCAAAGATCAAAAGGAATGAGTTTTAGCACCCTGGAAGTATCACAAAAGCAAAACAGAAGAAAAAAGAGACAAATAGTAGCCATTTCGGCCATTGTCTACTAGTGGCCGTAAGTCATGGTCACTAGCGAGGGGCCAGTGACCTTTTTTCACCTTTTTTCACTAGCGTAAGCCATGGTCATTACTTGACTATCTCCTTTTTTTGCACCTTTTTTCAGTTTTCATGAATCTTCTTATAAATTTCAGATTTAGATCACATCTAAGACTAGAAGGAAGGGTTGTAAATATTTCAAAACTTATAAACAACCTGCATCCCCGCAGTCAGAGCATTTGAACCTATGTAAACAAAGGGAAAATAATGATGAATTGTAGTTATTTCCCATTCTTCTTGACGCTTGAAGTGTGTAAATGTTGGACTCAAATCGGTTGCATTTCACATTACGTTTCAAGCACGATCACTCCTCAAACATTAACTTTGTCCTACCCCATCAGTACACTTTGTTTATGGCTGAGGGGAGTAAAGCTAACAAGGACAGAGATGATGATGTCCATGGTGGTGAAAAAGCAGGCGAAAAGGAAGCTAATGAAAATGAAGATGATAATGTTAGTAACGCTGTAAAGCAACAAGGAGCCAAGATCGACTATAGAACTATCCAATTGTAAAACTTAATGGGTAAGCTAGGAGGTCCAATTGAAACTCTAGCAAATCCTATTTTTGCCAATAGAAGCGAACAAGTAATGATCAAGAAGAATGCAACTGTGATTGATCTGTTCATGGCTCATATCAAATCCTTGACAAACAAGATGATGGTTATAGGTTTTTCTAGCCATCATTCATCAATTCTAGGTCTTCATATAGATCCTGAAAAGTATGTAACCTTCAAAGAAGTTGAAGAAATACTGAAAAAGTCAAAGGTGAAGACTAGAATTTAAAAAAAGATTATCACACCAAAATACCCTTTGGAGTTCGATCTTGTTTCATTTTTACCAGACTATAAGCTTCCTATTTTCTAGTCATACCTTAGGAAAGGGTTAGCCTATCCGCATATTGTTCATTTCAAATCACTTCTTGGAAGTTTGTGAGAATTAGACGCATTGAAAATCAAACTATTTGTCGGCACACTGAAAAGAGTTGCATTTGATTAGTATAAGTATTTACTAGAACTCTCTTTCATGACATAATTAATCACAGAAGAAAAGTTCTTGCTCCACTTTAGGAAGAGGATTAAACGGTCACCTTTGCCATGCTAAGCAGCACAAGGCAGGGAGATAATGAAACTACTCAGGCCTTTATCAATAGATGGAGAGCATTATTCTATGAAGCTTGGAACAACCATCTCAAAGGGCCACAATTGAAATGAGCAAAACCAATTTGCGATTAGAAATCAAGCTATTGTGTTTAGTCATAAACTAATTCTCTGTTCTAATTAGTTGAGGTTGCCACTGATGCATAACTGATTCTCAAAGAAATTAGTTAAAAGAAGGCAAACTCTTGAAGAATTTAGCCATCTTCTTCTTTTACTACAAAACCAAAGAAAAAATGGGAGGTTTTTAATGTACAGACCTCCAAACCTCCTCAGAAGCCTCAAAACGAAAAGAATGATCAAAATAAAAAAGAAGAATATAAGAAAAGAAAAAAAGCTACGTATCCTTTTGATGGAGAAATTGAAGTGATCTTCTGATCATTAATGGACACCAATAAAGTGAACTCCCACCAACAAAGACACCTGAATAGGCGGGTTATGTCAACAATCCCAATTATTGTGCATACCACTAGATAGTTTAACATCCTTTCAAAAACTATTTCATTCTAAAAGAAAAGGTCAATGAGATGTGGAAGAATGGCGTGATCACCTTTGATCGAAAATATGATCCTGCTCCGGTCATCACAATTTCCTTTAGATAGTTTGCACCTATTGCAGTACTTTCTCTACCAAAGCCAACGATGGTTAAGTTTAGTGTTGTCAATGCAACACATAATGAACAAGGTTTGATACTAGTCAAGACCTTTTTAGAAAAAGAAATGTGGGTTTACCTAGACTTAGTGAATAATGAAGGCTGGAAAAAGGTTAAGACTAAAACCACACCTGTAGAAAGCAAGAAAGTTAAAAGACAACTTAAGAATTTGCAACAAGCTGTCCAAAATTGCTTGATCAAACAAGAAAAACAAGTCAAAAATAATAAAGAAAAGGTGACAAAAGCTTTTGTTTTAGAAGAACCTTCCATGCCAGTTAGATGTCATTTCACCTTGGCTGATTTCATCATTCCAATTCCAAAAGATGAGGAAGAACCACCAATAACTAGTTGCAACAAGATATCTTGGGATGGTACACCTCCCAATTCAGATGATGAGGAAGAATTGTCATATTTCTAAGACTTTGATAATGATTAGTGGATCTACGATTACTTCGCTGATTGATGAGTTCTTAAACATGCATATTTTTATATACATTTTGGATTATTTTAATGACTTATTAAGCCAAAAGAGCCTCATTTAGTGTGATCTAGTGGTTTCAAGCATTTTAAATTCATTATAGTGCATGCCTGCATAATTTGCTTAAAAATCATACTTTTTGCATACATTCATCAAACCTGCTATTTTTGGATCCATTTTTGGAAAGTTTTGTGAAAATTATATTCTCATAAAATAAATTGAATTTTCATCATCATTATTTTATTCACATAAAATCATGAAAAATGGTGTGCATTTTTATTATCATTTCACGAGAGATGGGGCTGCATTCATGTATTTGTAATCTTAGGGGTAAATTTATCTTTTCACATGTATTCACATTTCTTTTTGTAAGAAATTGATGACATGGATCCCATTGTCAAAGAATTAAGGCAAAGAAATCATTTTCAAAACACAAGAGAGAAGAATTGAATAGAGAATAGAATTAGAAGAAAAATGCAAAAATTGGCTTCATGGTCCCACATACACATATGCACACGTGTGGGGTACACTTGTAAGACATTTAAGATGGAGTCTATTAATTTGTTGTATAGTTTTAAGAGATTTTGAAGAGAATTTGAAGAATATCTCATCAAAGATGGAAAAGAAAAGCCATATAAGAGTTCTTCCTGGAGGAGGAGTAAAAATGAAAAAAATAAATAAATACATAAATAATTGCCAAGCAAGCATGGATGTCCAAAAGAGGATTTAATTTAGATACGTGGCTGAAACGAAAAGGAAAAAAATCAAGAGGATTATCTCCAAAGATTTCTTCAAGTTTGGAGCTAACAAGGAGAACTTTTCAAAAAAGGAAAGTTGACAATGTAAAGAGATAAAATGAGAAGTTCTACACCTCGTGTCGGCCAAGTTTGATTCCAAGAGAGGATTCTTATCCCTACTTCATCTCTTCAAAGATCTCAATGTAAAGGTGGCATGGATAAAGAAAGAAAGAAGAAGCAAAGAAGGATTCCAAGCGAAACAAATAAAGAAAAAAAGAAAAAAAATCCAGCAAGGATCTCACGCCCAACCCTCTTGTATGGAGCCCATCGTCTTCAATTTTTTATCAAATCAAGAGAAGATGGAAACTTTAAGGGCTAGAAAAAGTATAAATAGGGCACTCATCTCCCATGCTCTTCATGGAAAAGGAGCTCCTTCTCTAGAACTCTATACTTCATCTTCTTCATCTCTCTCTTCCTTCATCTTAGTCTTTAAGGAGGTTTAGCCCTACGGGCACACTACACCCTTGGGAATTTCAACTAGAAGAGGTTTTCTTCTTTTCCATCATAGCATGTATTGTTTTTAATTTTATTTAACAATCTTTTGTAAAAATTTTTACATGTTAGTATATGTTGTTCTTCTTAAAATTTTTCTTCTTTTCTTATGGTTTGTGTGGACACTTTTAACATTTCTTGTGCTTGGATTGACAACCCAATGTACTAAGATTATATTCGAAGAAATCATGAACCTAATTTAAAAGAAAATTTTGAGAAGATAACTTTGCTGCCTTTACTACATTTAATTTTATGCAATACGACATTTAAATTCCTGCAGTTTGATTTTCGATCCTGCATTTTTGTAAAAAAATTTTCTCACTTTTATAATTATTTTTTTGCACTTTATTTTCTGCAATTTTTTTCTTCTTCTTTAAATTTTTGCACTTTACATGTTCTTGCGCAGTTTTTATTTTTCTTTTTCTTTGCTGCTGTAGCTTGCATTAGATCCATTCATATCTCACTTTTCATTCATGTTGAATGTTGATGATCATGTTTAATTTGGAAATCAGATTTTTAGTATTGATTCTGAATTAAAACTAGTCCAGATTTATACAAGAATTTTGTTTCAAAAGGGGCACTATTAGACTTTTTTATTTTTTTTAAATCAGATTTGCACATGCTTTGCTTACTGTTCACAATAGTTTTAAAACTGAAATAAAAACTGAAAAAACCTTGAAAATAGTCCAGAATTTTGCAGAAAAACAGTCCTAATCAGGTTCATGTTGGACATCTTTCACAAACCAGATTTGCACAATATTCATATCAGTTGAATGCTCAATGATAACAGCGGTTCTTAACTTCTAAAATCAGAGTTAGAATATGTTGAAATCAGTCCAAGTCAGATTTGAAACAGTGGTGAAAGTTAGCCGTTATTTATGTGATTGTATCATGTGTTTGTGAATTGATCAAAATACACTTTAAGAACTGATTTTTTGTGATTAAAAAAAGAAGATTCAGATCTGAAATTTGAATGGAATCATTCTCATTAAATCTGAATTCTAAAATAAACATGGTCATCTATCATGCATAGTAGTCATGCACGCCCCACTCATTCGTTTAGTTTTATTTTTTTTTTATGCATTCATTCATCGTTCATTAGTTTAGGAAAGTTTGAGTTTTATTTTTAAGAAGATTCATGTATGATAATTTAAGATAGAGTCATTCTTAATTTAGAAAGTTGTGTTGTAAAGTTGTTTGTATAGTTTTTTTTTTATAGATATTGTTTAGATTTAGAAGAATACTAATTTGATTTTGTGTTTCCATTTAGAGTTCTTTCTAAGAATTAAATTTCTTTCTAATTTGAATTGATGTTATAAATCTTTTGGTTCTAGAAAATGTAGATTCCTAGCTTAATTTCATTTCTAATTTAGGAAGTTTTTTTATCTCACTTTTGAATTTGTTTCTAACTTTGTTTAGTTTTATTTTAAGTAAGTTTCTAATTTTAGATTTAGTTTTATTGGAAGTTTTAACGTGTGTTTTGTTTTGCCGCAAATTTAATTTTATTTTTAGGAACTTTTAGATTTAGGATGTACTTTCTTTATTTGAATTGTGATTGTAATTATTTTTTAGAAATGTTTGTATTTGTTAGATTTTAATTAGGATAGTTTTAGAATTTTGAATAGGCAAGTGACAAGTTGAAAATATTTTAAGCATAGCTCCCTGTAGATCGACCTGGTCTTACAAATATTTTAATACATCGCAGCTCTGCACTTGGAGTTGATGAACAAGTTTTTGGTGCCGTTGCCAAGGAGCGCCACAAAAGGTAACTTTTCTAACCTTCCCTATTTACATTGTGCGTGTGATTTAAATTTGTCATCGTTCTAAAAATAGGAAGACATGCATGGAATGATGAACTGCACTTAACTAGAATAGGAATGTGCATTGATTGTTAGAAAGCTCACATCACTGCTACTTTTATAAACTTTCTAAAATCGGAAAAAGTTATTGTATTTCAACTTGTCTTTACTTCTTTTAGGAAGAAAGTATACCAAAAGTGATCTAATTGTTATCCTTAATCTTCTCGGTGTCCAAGAAGGCCTTTGCCCTTGTAGCGCGACAGTTTGTCTATTCAGAAAACTGGTCCTTCAAATGGGTCCATCTGTGACTCTAGCACTTTCTCATGGCTAACTTGGCCAAGTTGGTTTCATAGGACAAGATTGGAGAACTTAAGGAAACTTTTTGACCTTAAGGAGTCATTTAGATTCTAGGTTTGTGTTCTCATTTTTTTTTATATAAAAACAAGTAAAAAAAATTCCCAAAATTCCAAAAAGAAAGGATAAGCCCTCTCAGCCAATTTGGCAAAGAAGATCAACGCACAGATTATAAAGGAAAGAATCTCCTAGACCTTCAAGTCCTTCGAGATTATCTCTAATGGCGAATGGGTCCTGTAATAATGATGCCCAACTTAGGAATGGGAATAATAATGGGGACCGCAATGGTGTTAAAGTTAACCAGCCACCAAGGACTTTACATGATTATTTGAACCCCGCTCGACAAACCACACTATCATGTATAGTGATTATCCCAATTACAGGTCAACTTGAAATCAAACCGGGCATGATCCAACTTCTACCTAAATTTCATGGGCTTGACTCTGAAAGTACGTACTTACACTTAAAAGAATTTGATGAAGTATGCTCAACACTTTAGTTATAAAATCTAGTGCCGGATGTAATCAAACTCTGATTAGTTCCGTTTTCTTTAAAAGATAAAGCTAGGACTTAACTCCATTATCTTAGACCAAGTTCAATCAATATCTGGAACGGCCATAGATTGAATTTTTGAAGAAATTCTTTCCACGACACAAGACCAACACCTTAAAGAGGGAGATCATGATGTTTAGATAACACCTTAAGAAACACTATTATAAGTGTTGGGAAAGATTTAACGAATTGATCTTTGCATGTCCTCATCACGAATTTGAAACATATCGTCTCATCGAAATTTTTATTGAGGGTTTAACTCCTAATACCTGTTAATTTATTGAGATGATGTACAATGGTCAATTCGATCAAAAACAAATTGATGAAGCATGGGAATTTTTTGAAACTAATGGCCAAAAATCTGCAAAAATGGGCTCATCTGATGGGACAGATCAATCCAGGTCATTGAACTAGTCTAAAGGAGGAGGAATATATCAACTGAACAATCAAACTGAGATCCAAGCCAACCTTGCTACACTTTTAAGAGAAATTGAAACCTTGAAACTTGGTAAGAACAAGGATACAGTTATAGTTTGTGGTATTTGTGCTTCTGAAAATCACATGTCAACGGATTGTCCAACTAGACCTACATTACAAGAAGCAACTCAAGAACATGCTAATGCTTTGAATTCTTATCAAAAGCCATTTAATACAAACGCCATAGGGAACACGTATAATCCTTTGTGGCGAAACCACCCTAATTTTAGCTGAAAGAATAGACCAAATGCTACACCTAAGTATAATTCACAAAGACCATCAAATTCTGGTGCATACGTGCCCCCACAGCATAATACATCTTATGCACCACAAGCTCAAAATAGGTCACTAGAGGAATCACTCAGCATTTTAGTATAATCTCAACAACAGTTTATGCAAAATATGCAAAATAATCAACAGAATATTCAGAATAACTAGCAAGCTATTCAAGAGAATCAATAGGCTATCCAAAAGTTAGAAGCTTTTGTCGAATAAATCAAATGTAGCCTTCAAGTTCAAGGGAAAGGAACATTTCCTACTTAACTTCTCCTAAATCCAAAAGGCCGGTTTGAAGTAAATGACAAAACTAACCCAAATTATCAAGAGCATGTTCAGGCTATCACTTTACGTAGTGGCAAAAAACTTCAAGATAATCTGACAAAAAGATAAACAACATGTCTCCTTGGATTTGAATAGGAAGATTGAAGAAAAGGATAACACTAATGCAAACACTGTTGTTGACATTGAAAAGAGCCTGGACCCCACTATTCCTCAATCGGTTGCCCCTTTTCCTCTGAGATTGACTCATCCCAAATAGAAAGTCTCAAACCAAGAAATTTTGGATATTCTTAAAGAGGTAAGGATTAATATCCCTCTACTGGATGCCATTAAACAAGTCCCCACTTACGCTAAATTCTTAAAAGATCTTTGCACTACTAAGCGTAGGGTTCATATTCCCAAGAAAGCATTCCTCACTGAACAAATAAGTGCATACCTAACTCAAACCACTCCTCCGAAATACAAAGATTTGGGATGCCCCACCATTCCATGTGTCATTGGAAATCACTAGATAGGTCAAGCTTTACTAGATTTGGGAGCAAGTGTGAACTTGTTACCTGACTCAGTTAATCTGCAATTGGTGCTTAGCAAGTTAAAACTAACCAGAACTACTCTTCAACTCGCCGATCGATCTGTTAAGAAACTGAGAGGGTTAATAGAGGATGTTTTGGTAATAATTGAGCATTTTTTCTTCCCAGTAGATTTTTATGTGCTGGATACAGAACCAGTACGAAATGAATGTGGTGAAATTTCTGTCATTTTGCGAAGACCATTCTTGGCCACTTTCAATGCACTTATTAAATGCTAGAGTGGAAGGCTCAAACTTTTTTTTGGGAACAAGACTTTGGACCTCAATATTTTTCACATGTGTAAACAGCCAAGAGATTGCGAGACCGACCTTCATGATGTAGATTTGATTGGTACCTTGGTTGGGGATGATCTTGAGGAGTGCATTAATTCCCACATTGTGTTGATCCTTGAGCCCAAAGAGGACATGGACTCTCTTAAGGAATTGGAAGATGAATCTGTTGAAAATTCCCATGCAGTATGGCCACCTCATTTTAAGAAGCTTGTACCAACTGGTACATCAACTCTTCCATCTTAGGTGAAACCACCTCAACATGAGTTGAAGCCCCTCCCATCGAACTTGCAATATGCTTACCTAGGGGACAATAAAACATATCCTATGGTTATTTCTTCGCTACTTACTGAGGACTAAGAAGTCCAACTGTTGAAAATACTCAAAATGCACAAGGGAGCAATAACTTGGAATGTGGCTGATATTAAGGGGATTGATCCTTTAGTGTGTACACATCGCATCTACCTTGAAGATGATGCTAAACCATATAGATAGATGCAATGCCGCCTCAATCTTACCATGCAGGAAGTGGTTAGGGCTAGGCGCTTAAACTTCTAGATGTTGGTATAATCTATTCAATCTCGGATAACCAATGGGTCAGCCCTACCCAAGTTGTTCCAAAAGAAAGCCGGTGTTACTTTAGTCAAGAATGCCCAGGATGCGATGGTCCCAACCCGAGTACCCACGGGCTAGAGAGTATGCATTGACTATAGAAAATTAAATATATACGCACATAAAGACCATTTCCCTTTACCCTTAATGCATCAAATTATGGAAAGGGTAGCCGGTCACTCCTACTATTGTTTTCTTGATGGATATTCTGGGTATAACTAGATTGAAATTGCCCCTGAAGATCAAGAAAAGACCACATTCACATGCCCCTTTGTTACTTTCGCTTATCTGCGAATGCCTTTTGGGTTATGCAATACTCTAGCCACCTTTTTGCATAGTATGTTGAGCACGTTCAGTGATATGGTGGAGCGTATTCTTGAGGTCTTCATGGCTGATTTCACCGTGTTTGGTGATACATTTGAGGATTGTTTGAGCAATCTAGAAATGGTGCTCACTAGATGCGAAGAAAAGAACCTTGTGTTGAATTGGGAGAAGTGCCATTTTATGGTTTGCTAGGGAATTATCCTTGGCCATATTGTGTCAGAAAGGGGATTGGAAGTTGAAAAGTCTAAAATAGATTTAATTACCAACCTACCCACACTAAAAACCATAAGAGACATCAAATCATTCTTAGGACATGTAGGTTTTTACAAAAGGTTTATCAAAGATTTCAATTCTACATCTAGAGCTCTTTGTAACTTGCTCTCCAAAGAAGCAGAATTTGAATGGACTAAGGCATGCCAAGAATCATTTGATAAATTAAAAGGCATGCTAACGTCTGCATCGATTATGCAGCCTCCTGATTGGTCTTTGCCCTTTGAGATCATGTGTGATGCTAGTGATTAGTGGTTGCGGCTGTGTTGAGCCAACATAAGGATAAGAAACCTTACGTGATTTATTATACAAGTAGAAGCTTGAATAGTGCACAGATCAACTATTCAACCACTGAGAGAGAATTACTGGCAGTGGTATTTGCACTTGACAAGTTCAGATCCTACTTGATTTGATCTAAGATAATGGTTTTCACCGATTATTCTATGATCAAGTACCTTTTTTTCAAAGAAAGATGCTAAGCCCAGACTTATCTATTAGATCCTCCTACTCCAAAAATTTAACTTAGAAATCAAGGATAAGAACGGAATAGAGAATGTTGTGGCAGGTCATCTATCACGATTGGTCATTTCTGATACCACTGAACCGACACTGATCCATGATAATTTCCTGGATGAACATTTTTATTTGTTGTCTCACAATCCCCTTGGCATGCTGATATCACGAACTATCTTGCTACGGGCAAAATTCCTAATCAATGGAACAAGTAAGTTAAAGACTCATTCTTTTTTCAAGTTTGATATTTTTTTCTAGGATAATCCATATCTTTTCAAGTATTGCCCAGATCAAATAATTAGGAGATGTATACCTGACAATGAGATACACAATGTACTCTCCTTTTACCACACACAAGCTTGCGAGGGGCATTTTTCTGGACAAAAGACTACTATGAAAATTTTGCAGTCTGAGTTCTTTTGGCCCACATTGTATCAAGATGCTCATGGTTTTTGTCAAGCTAGTGATCGCTCTCGGAAATTGGGAATAGTCTCTAAAAGAAACATGATGCTTTTAAATCCCATTTTGGTAATAGAACTCTTTGATGTATGGGATATTGATTTCATGGGTCCCTTTCCTCCCAGTTTTAGCTATATATATTTTAGTGGCCGTAGACTATGTGTCCAAATGGATATAAGCTATTCCCTGCAGAGAAAATGATGCAAAAATAGTCTTGAAGTTTTTGAACGAAAATATTTTTTCTCATTTTGGTACTCTACGAGCCATCATTAGTGATTGGGGGTGCACATTTTTGTAATCAGGCATTTGAAGTCCTGATGAAACAATATAATATAACCCATAAAATTGCCACCCCTTATCATCCACAAACCATTGGATAAGTGAAGTATCAAATCACGAAATAAAAAGAATTTTGGAGACTACGATTGGCCCTAATCGAAAAGATTGGTCCGTACGGTTGAAAGATGCTTTATGGGTTTACCGGACTACTTTCAAAACTCCAATCGGAATGTCTCCATACTGGCTCATTTATGGGAAAGCATGCCACCTTTCAGTGGAGCTGGAACACAAAGCTTATTGGGCCATAAAATAGTTCAACTTTGATATGGATAAGGTTGGGACTAATAGGAAATTACAATTGGATGAACTGGATGAGTTACGACAGAAAGCAGATACCAATTCGAGAATTTATTAAGAAAGGACCAATATCTTTCATGATAAGAATATTTTTTGAAAGGCATTTCACCTTCAGCAAAAGGTCCTCCTTTACAATTCTCGGCTTCATCTATTTCCTGGAAAACTAAGCACCTGTTCGACTAGACCCTTCATTGTGAAAGAAATATTTCCATATGGTGTTGTGACAATTTATGACCCCAAGGATGGCTAGATGTTTAAAGTCAATGGCCAGAGATTAAAGCCATTCTTAGAGACTACACCACCTAAAGAGGAAGAAATTTCTCTTGATGATCCTACCTACAAGGATTGATCGACCCTAGATCTGATAAAGGCCTTCTGCTGTGTATATTATGTATATTATGGATTTTTCTTTTATTATTTTTGCTTTGTCTAACCTTGGACAGGGAGCATCTTGGACATATCTTCAAGTGCCTTCTTCTCTTTACCCTCCTTTACATTTTTGTTTCCTCATGTTATTCTCATTGTTTTGCATACCATTCATATATATCGAGGACGATGCACATAATTGGTTAGGGGTGGGAACAAGCACGCTTGTCTAATTTTAGGCACTTCATAGGCATTTTTAGGTAATTTTTTAATTATTTTGTCAATTTTAGGAAAATTTTTGCATTTTCGCATTTGTTTTAGACTTTTTTTTTGGTTTTAGAATTTTTTTGCCAGCATTTATCATCTTTCATTTATTTCTCATTTATTTATTTTTCATTTTAAAAAAAGAAAGTTTTCAAAAGAACTGAAACAATTTGAAGATATATAAAAATTTGGAATTTTCATACTTTTGAAAGGAAGTAAAAAAGAAAGTTTACATTTTCTAAAGGAGGAAACCTATCAGAAGAATACCAAAACTTGCTTTTCACATGTACACACGTATACTTTTTTTGACATTTTGGATAAAAAGTTGTAATGCTGTTTTTAGAATTTTTCTAGAGAATACAATGTGAACCTTAAATTTAGTTTATAGAATATTTTTGTTTCCTAGTTCATATTTTTGGAATTGTATATATATTAGAACCAAGATGAATTAATTCTAGTGAAATGAGAACTGCCACTTGGTGTTTACTTTCGATTTGAAAAAAAAAAAAGCATATAATGAAAAGTTTGTGACTAGTTTGGGTTCGTAGGCTTTTTAACTCAATCTAGTAAGCTCTAGGGGTATTTTTATAGTGCCCTAAAGTCATTTCGCTTGGGAGTCATTGGCCTAATGCTCACTACAAGGGTTAATTAGAAAGCTTAAAGGACATAAACATTGCACGTCACAAAACAATGAAAAGAAAAATGAATTATGGTCCAGCGAGAGTCCATAGAAATTTTCAAGAGATATGTGTGGAAATGCAGAAGGACTAAGTTTGCTCCTTAGATCCCAACTTTTACTATATCATATGAACTTGGAAATTTCTACATTAGAAAAAGTAAGTGACTGAAGAGTGTCCGCAAGAGTTTACAAGGAAGTATGTGCGGGGAAGGACAAAGACTAGATTTGCTTTCTGAATTCTAACTTTTCTTATATTATATGAACTTGGAAACTCTTGCGTCGGAAAAAGACAGTGAGAGAAAAAGAGGTCCATTGAAGTAAATAGTAAAGTGGTAGCTATTTTAGTAACTTTGAGAGGAAATCTCTTTTTGCTAAATTTTGAGGGATCAAATTATTTGAAGAAAAATTCTGTTTTTGCTGCATTATTGTTGAATATCTGAAATAGGTTTTTGATGTATATATTTTTCATCGTGCACGTAAGTTGGTTTGAATTTGAGAATGCTTTTGAGAATAGAATTGTGGACCGGACTTTGAAAAATCTAAAAGTGTAATTATTCTAGATTTCAAAAATATCCGACATAAATGAATTTTCTTTTGGGAAATTTCTTTTCTCCTTTATTTTTGTTATTCTTGTTTTTTTCTAAAAATAAAAAAGAGAATTTTGTGGGTATATTCATTGCAAACCCTCATGAGGCACAACTCATTCACTAGGGGGAACTTAGGGGTTTAAGGGCTTGCTGCATATGCTAAATACAATCGAGAGTGCCCGTGAAGGTGGTGTTGCATTCATATTTAATTTTACTACATTGCATTAGTTTTAGATTAGATTAAGTTAGGATGGAAGCCTCATATTTTTCACAGTTTTTGCTAGGGACTAGCAAAACACTAGTTAGGGGGCATGATGAGTTTTTAAAACTGCATAATTTTATACATTTTGGACCATTTTAAGGATTTATTAATCCAAAAGAGCCTCATTTAGTGTGATCTAGTGGTTTCAAGTATTTTAAATTCATTATAATGCATTCCTGCATAATTTGCTTAAAAATCACATTTTTTGTATGCATTCATGAAACCTGTCATTTTTGGAAAATCTATTTTTGAAAAGTTTTGTGAAAATTCGTAGTCTAATAAATAAAATTGAATTTTCAACATCATTAATTTATTCACATAAAATCATACAAAAATGGTGTGTGTTTTTATTATCATTTCACGAGAAATGGGCCTGCATTTATGCATTTGTGATCTTAGGGATTAAATTGTCTTTTCACATGTATTCATATTTGTTTTATTGGAAATTGATGATATGGGTCCCATTGTCAAAGAATTAAGGCAACTAATTATTTTCAAGACACAAGTGAAAAGAATTGAAGAGAGAAAAGAAATTAGAAGAAAAATGCAAAAATTGGCTTCATGGTTTGACATATACATATGCACATGTGTGGGGTATATTTGTAAGATAGCTAAGATGGGGTCTATTTGTTTGTTGCACATTTTTAAGAGATTTTGAAGAGAATACGAAGAATATCTCATCAAAGATGGAAAAGGAAAACCATATAAGAGTTATTCTTGGAGGAGGAGTAGAATTGAAAAATAAATAAATAATTACCAAGCAAGCATGGATGTCCAAAAAAGGATTTAATTTAGATATTTGGCTAAAAAGAAAAGGAGAAAAAAATTAAGAGGATTATCTCTAAAGATTTTTTCAAGTTTGGAGCCAATAATGAGAACTTTTCAAAAAAGGAAAGTTAACAATGCAAAGAGATAAAAGGAAAAGTTCTATATCTCATGTGGGCCAAGTTTGATTCCAAGAGAGAGTTCTTATCCCTACTTCATCTCTTCAAAAATCTCAATGCAAAGGTAGCAAGGACAAAGAAAGAAAGAAGAAGCAAAGAAGGATTCCAAGCCAAGCAAATAAAGAAAGAAAGAAAAAGAAAAAAAGAAAAGAAAAAAAATCCAGTAAGGATCTCACGCCCAACCCTCTTGTATGGAGCCCATTTTCTTCAATTTTTATCAAATCAAGAGCAGATGGAAACTTTAGGGGCTAGAAAAAGTATAAATAGGGCACCCCTCTTCCATACTCTTCATAGAAAACAACCTTCTTCTCTAGATCTCTATCCTTCATCTTCTTCATCTCTCTCTTTCTCTCTTCATCTTAATCCCTAAGGAGCCTTAGCCCTAAGGCTACACTACACCCTTGTGAATTTCAACTAGAAGAGGGTTTCTTCTTTTCCATCCTAGCATATATTGTTCTTAATTTTATTTGACAATCTTTTGTAAAGAATTTTTACATGTTAGTATATGTTGTTCTTCTTAAAACTTTTCTTCTTTTCTTATGGTTTGTGCAGACACTTTTAATGTTTCTTGTGCTTGGATTGACAACCCAATGTACTAAGATCATATTCGAAGAAATTAGGAACCTAATTTAAAAGAAAATTTTGATAAGATAACTTTGCTGCCTTTACTGCCTTTACTACATTTAATTTTATGAAATTCTACATTTAAATTCCTTCAATTTTATTTTACGTACTGCATTTTTTTTAAATTTTTGCACTTTTATAATTATTTTTTGGCACTTTATTTTCTGCAATTTATTTTCTTTTAAATTTCTGCACTTTACATGTTCTTGTATAGTTTTGTTTTTCTTTTTGTTTACTGCTGCAGCTTGCATTAGATCCATACATATCTCACTTTTCATTCATGTTTGATGTTGATGATCATGTTTAATTCGGAAATCAGATTTTCAGTATTGAATCTGAATTAAAACCAATCCAGATTTATAAAAGAATTTTGTTTCAAAAGGGGTGATGTTGGACGATTTTTTTAAAATTAGATTTGCACATGCTTTGCTTACTATTCACAACATTTTTAAAGCTGAAATAAGAACTGAAAAATCCTTGAAAACAGTCCAGAATTTTGCAGAAAAACAGTCCTAATCAAGTTCATGTTGGACGTCTTTCACAAACCAAGTTTGCATAATATTTATATCAACTAAATGCTCAATGATTTTAGCAATTCTTAACTTTTGAAACCAAAATTAGAATATTTTGAAATCATTTCAAATCAGATTTGAAACAGTGGTGAAAGTTGGCCGTCATTTATGTGATTGTATCTAATATTTGTGAATTGATCAAAATACACTTTAAGAATTGATTTTCTGTGATTAAAAAAAGAAGATTCAGCTCTAAAACTTGAATGGAATCATTCTCATTAAATCTGAATTTTGAAATAAACATGGTCATCTATCATGCATAATAGTCATGCACGCTCCACTCATTCGTCTAGTTTTTTTTTTTATGTATTCACACATCATTCATTAATTTAGGAAAGTTTGAGTTTTATTTTTAGGAAGATTCATGTACTATAATTTAAGATAGAGTTATTCTTAATTTAGAAAGTTATGTCGTAAAGTTGTTTGTATAGTTTTTTCTTTTTAAGAAATTTTTTAGATTGAGAAGAATGCTAATTTGATTTTGTGTTTCCATTTAGAGTTCTTTCTAAGAATTAAATTTCTTTCCAATTTGAATTGATGTTATAAATCTTTTGGTTCTAGAAAGTGTAGATTCTTAGCTTAATTTGATTTCTAATTTAGGAAGTTTTTTTAATCTCACTTTTTAATTTGTTTATAACTTTGTTTAGTTTTATTTTAAGTAAGTTTCTAATTTTAAATTTAGTTTTATTGGAAGTTTTAACTTGTCTTTTGTTTTGCGGTAAATTTAATTTTATTTTTAGGAACTTTTTGATTTAGTATTTACTTTCTTTATTTGAATTGTGATTGTAATTATTTTTTTTAGGAATATATGTATTTGTTAGATTTTAATTAGGATAGTTTTAGAATTTTGAATAGGCAAGTGACAAGTTGAAAATATTTTAAGCATAGCTCCCTGTGGATTGACCTAGTCTTTCCAGTATTTTACTACATCGTAGCTCTACACTTGGAGTTGACGAACACTGATAAATACCCCTCTAATGATAGAGTGCTTTGAACAAAGTTTCGATCCAAAAATGGGTACTTTCAATGTCAAACTATTCGAAATTTAAAAGTATACTTATATGTATTTGTCTTTGACTATTTTACTTATCAATAAAATTTGCTTTTTCATGTTAATAAGAATTTGTATAGGCAAATGGTTGCATTATTATTTATTATACATAAGTGTATCTTTTATTCTATAAAGTAAACAAGTTGGTGTGTAAAGTTCAACTTACGCATGAAAGACTTGTTTATGGGTTCTTATAGAATATAAGTTATTATTGTTCACAATTTAGATGGAGCTAGACACACCATTGGTATGATTGTAGCATGATGTTTTAATAGGCTTGTCTTGGCTGTAGGAAATGGTATAGTTTCGACTCATTATGCTAGTATGCTCTGTGTGCATTGAACAAGACCATTTTTGAGTTATTGTCTTTATATTGACTATATAAGATGGTTAACATCTAAATGGTTATTATGAGTACTTGTACTCTTAAACCCGATATAAATAATAGATACATAAATTTAGTATTTAGCATTTTGATTTACAAAGGAGTAAGGCCTTTTATGGGTTAATAATCCCAGTATGCCTTTTAAGATATCAAACAGTATCTCACAAATCCACCAGTTCTTTCAGCTCCAATTCAAGGTAAACCTTTCATCCTGTATATACGAGCTTTTGATCACTCTCTGAGGGCATTATTAGCTCAAAAGAATGATGAAGGAAGAGAGGTGGCTCTTTATTATTTGTCAAGGATGCTGATTGGTGCTGAACACAATTATCACCTAGTAAAAAAAGAATGTCTGGCACTGATTTCGCAATACAAAAACTACGTCATTGTATCCTCTCCAATGTGGTGTACTTAGTTTCTAACATCAATCCATTAAAGACACTGGTAACAATAGCTGGAGCACTGAATGATCATTTGGCCAAATGGTCCATTCTTCTCTCTCAATATGATATCAGATATACCCTGCAAAGGCTGTAAAAGGACAGGCCTTTGCTGATTTTCTGGCAAAACATCCACTCTCGGAAGATTCTGAATTTATAGATAATCTCCCTAATGAGCCAATCTTCTTCGTTGAACAATTATGGAAACCCTCCACTGATCCAAACTTACATTGGATCATGCACTTTGATGGAGCTTCTAGAACTAATGAGCTAGGAGAGCTAGTTTCAGGAGTTGGAATTATTTTCTGTAGTCCAGAAAGATTCTATGTTCCTCACTCTTTCTTATTAATCAAACCATGTTCAAACAATATAGCAGAATACACCACATTGATTATGAGTCTTGAGTTAACCTTAGAATCAGGCATCAATATGCTTGGAATCTATGGAGATTTACAACTCGTGATCAGACAAATGAATCTCAAGTATGAAGTGAAGAAGCCTCACTTGATTCTCTGCTTCAACAAAGCTTGTGAACTCAAAGAAAAATGTAGTCTAATTGAGTTTCACCAAGTTCCAAGACATCAGAATGTCCAAGTAGATGCACTAGCAATTTGGCAACCTCAATATCAATCCCTGAAAATCATAAAATGGTGCTAAAAGTAGTCGAAAGAAGACTTTTACCCCCACTCAACACCCATAAAGCAGTTGCAGATTACTTCGATGTGATTAATAATCAGATTTCATCCTTCTAAAATTCGTTCAGAAATTGGAGAGATCCTTTTATTGATTACATTCTTCATGGTGTGCTACCAGAGAATACTAAAGATAAAACTAGTATTCAAAAACAAGCTTTAAAATTCCATTTCAATTTGCCTTCAAAGACTCTTTATTACAAATCATGTGATGGAATTCTTCTTTGCTGCTTATCACCAAAAGAAGTGGAGCAAGTCCTTAAAAAAGTTCATTATGGCCTATGCGGTGCTTACCAGTTAGGGCCAAAGCTTTGTGATCAAATTCTAATGTTAGGTTACTATTGGCCTACTATGGTGTCTGATGCCATCAATTTTGCTAAAAGATGTAATGAATGCCAAGTTCATGGTGATTACATTTATCAACCTCCTGAATATCTACAACCTACATCCACTTCTTGGCCGTTCGAGTCTTGGGGAATGGCATAGTTGGAAAAATTAGTCCACCATCAAAACGTGGTCATCAATTTATTTTGGCCGTGACTGATTACTTCTCCAAATGGGCAGAAGTAGTGCCTCTTGCAGAAGTCAAAATAAATATAGTCCTTATTTTCTTGAAGACTCATATCATCTGTCGTTTTAGGGTGCCTAAATGTCTGTATTATGACAATGGTCCTCAATTCAATAATGACAAATTTTACAGATTCTATCACAAATATAGGATTCATTGCTATCTGTCTATGGCATATAACCCTGTAGCTAATGGATTTGCTAAAGCTTTCAACAAGACTATTTACCAAATTTTGAAGAAAATGGTCTTTGACAACAAAAAGAGTTGGAGTACCAAACTTCTTAAAACTTTATGGGCTTACAAAACTACAGTTCGCGGTCCAACTAAATCAACATCGTATTCCTTGTTTTATGGCTGTGAGGCTGTAATACCTTTGGAAATTCAACTTCCTTTTCTTTGGATAGCCATGATAAACAAATACATTGAAGAAAAAAATGCTAAACTTAGACTCCAAGAGTTGGAAAGCATTGATGAAAATAGGCTTGTTAATCGACAAAGCATCGAATTATATCAAACTCGGATGGCTGGATCATTCAATAAGAAAGTCAAAATAGAGCTTACAAGAAAGAAGACTTGGTCCTTGCAGTTAAAAGGCCCATGTTCTCCACACACTTATCAAAAGGCAAATTTGAATCCAAGTGGGAAGGACCTTTTGTCATTGACAAAGTATAGTCTAACGGCGCCTACGCACTTCTGACACTTGAAGGAGATAGATGCATGATGCCTATCAATGGAAAACTTCTTTAGAAATACTACATTTGAATGTCTTTAGCACACCCAAAACCATGTACAGTATACATTCTCACTCCTAAAAGCTTTTGGTTTTGAGTCTCACAACCTATGACTCTTAACCAAAATCCCTCAGACTTGTATAAAATGACTACGAGGATCAAGTCCTTCGACCCCTTAATGTCCTTACAAGAGCCCTTATAGCGTCTTGCTATATAGATTATGCCTTTTTGCAAAGCCTGTATAGCAAAATTCAACAATATGGAATAAGTTTTTTTACAGACCCCATTTAGCTAATCCATAGATGTATAGAATAAGTCTTTTTGTAGACCCTATATAACTACCTTCAGTTATATAGAACAAGTCTTTTTGCAGACCCTTTATAACTAAAATCAAAATAAAAAACAAAACCAAATCTTTGTCCTAAGGAAAAAGTTAAGGATCCTGGAAAAAGCCTCATACATGGGCACCAGATAACATCTAACTTTGTTTGACCCCTTTCGACACCAAAAAAATCAAGTCATTAACCCTGGAGAAAGCCTCACATATGGCCACCAGATAACGTCTACCTATATGACTTCCTTTTTTTTCAATTTGTAGATCTAAAAGATCGCAAATCACACCTTCATATAAGTTTAAGAAAACCAAACCAAACAAACCATCCATACAAACCACATTAAACATTCACACAAAACCAAACTAAATAAACCATCCATACAAACTACATCAAACATCCACATATTCATACCAGTGACCAAGTGGAATAAAATGAAGTTTCTATTGATATTCATTTGGAGTTTTAGTACAAAAAATGAAATCAATATATACATGGCCCCCAGGGCTAATCAAAATAAAAGAAAAAAGAAAAAAAAAGTCAAATAGGAGCTGCAGTAGGGAATCCTAGTCCAGGAACTTCTCCGGTTGTCTCTTAGCATTCAGCACGCTTTCCGTCAGGGCATGTCCTTTGTAGCTTGTATAAGAGGGTACGACAGTATTGATGTCAATCTCATCCAGCTTGATATTCAATTCACTCTCCAGAGATTGAACAAAATCATCTAAGGCCATGGGTTTCGCCTCTGCATGCGCAAGAAGATCATCTCTGTGCCGATTGCTCTCTGAAAAAAATTTCTTTAAGTCTTTAATAGCATTCTCCATGGAAGATAACTGTTACTGCAAAACAATGATCTGCCATTGTATATTTTCATGTTCAGCCACATGCACAGCTAGCTCCTGTGTCATCTTGGCCTGCTCTGCATTCACCACCCGTACTTCCTCCTCAGTGTTCTCAATCTCCACAGCCAATTGAATTTTATGCCTTAGAACTTCATCTTGGAAAGCTTTGACATGATCAACATTTCTATCCCAAGTATCCTTTTCTTCAAGTTTGTTGAAAAAAAGGATAAAGGCATCATGAAGGCTGCTCAAATTAGTTCTGGCACCAGAAGATATCAACATATCAGCCAAAGCTTTAGCACCCTGAATCTTCTCAGAAATGAGCTCTCCTTGGAAGACAGTGGCCAAAATGCTGTGATTAGCCATCTTCATGGCAAACTTTATGGCAGATTGAGGCTTTGGAGTGTCCCCAAACAAACTGGGTTCCTTAGGGGTAGAAAGATTAGACTCTCACTCCTGTGAGTTAAACTGAGTGTAGGAACCTGAGTGATCATCCCCTTCTTTCTCAACGTTTATATCCTCGCTCCCATGAGTAGCCAATGCTTCTTCACGAACAAAAGGTAAGTCATGCGACCCTTGTGAAGACAAAGTGGCTAAAGGATCCCTATTTGTATGTGGTGTTACTGTAACATACAATAACGCTTTTCGGGATCCTCCACCTTCAGCTGCAGAAGCCTCATCTGATATCTTCTCAATGGCAAGGTCTTCAATATCTTCATAGGCGATGTTTGATCCACCCTAAAATGAACCTTTAAAGGCATCATGGCTGTGGGAGGTGTAAAGCTGCCAGTAACTGGAAGAACACTACTAGTGATGGGTGTTGCAGGAGCATCTTCTTCTGGGGGATTTGCAACTTCTAAGACCAATTTCCTCTAAGCAGAAGGACCTGTTTTGATTATGATAAGTTCTACTATAATGGCCTCTTCAGCTGGGATCATTACAACATCTGCTTCTCTCTCTGTTTTGCCAACGGGTTCAGCTTTTGTCTTCGTCTGAATATCCACAGCTTCATCGACCCTTGACTTAATGCTAATAGGCGGTACAAAGAGAGATGATGGTAACTCTGGATCATTGCTAACACTTTTAGTTAACGAATTTGAAGATAAACTTTCCACAAAATGCTATAGGTCACTCTTCAGGGTGCGGCTCGGCAATGCTTCAAAGTATCCACTATGAATTGAGATATCATCTAGGTTAATTAAAGCTTCAACAACTTTTTCTTTACTTGCTCCTTAATGGGTGACCTAAAAGGTTTTCTCGCTGATGTGGAAGGTAAAACAAGAGTGCTTTCTTCCATTTGGGTACCTCAGAAGGAATGAATGAGATCAAATCACAATATTAAACAAAATCTTCAAATAATTAAGTAAGAAAGTTACCTTTAGAAACTAGATTTGTCGAAATTCCTTTAGCAGCATTGGAGATTTCCACCTCTTCTATTGAAACTCTGGTAATTGATTCCACCTCAGGAGAAATATTTTGCTGCTCAGTTTGAGATGTCACATCTCTTGGCTCCATGGGTAAGTCGTTGTAAGTTGCCTTATCTACAGTAGCAGCATCGCCCATATCATCGGCAGATTTCTCTACAGCAATGAACTCTATCAGGATATCCACTGCAGCCTTTCTCTTAGACTTGGGTGTCATTGCTTGATCAAATATATCCTTCTCAAAGTTGAACTCAATGTTAATGTCACTATCGGTTCGTTCCCCGATCGTGCGAGTATCAAAAATGCTCTCTTCACCACCTTTCTTATCGAAGGCATAGTCTTCAGTAATTTCAGCTACTTACCTCACAAACCCTTCAGCAGTTGAGGTTTGAGCTAATAAAATGACAAAGGAAAATATAAGCATCAAAACTAGAGTTAAAGAATCAAAGAAAAAGTAATAGTTAACAAAGAAATATAAAAGTGTTACTAGTTTTTAGCCTCTGAGAAAGACGAGTTCTAGGGTTTTTAGCTTTTCACTTCTTTAAAGAAGCCTCTTTGCTGGCTGGGGCTCTGGTTACTAGCTTTGATTGTATAGCTTTGAGTTTTTTATGTAGAACAGGACCTGTTAGAGGTTTTACTAGCATTGCAACGGTGGCCTTGCCCCAATAGTTATTTCATCCAACTGGACCACCTCTGCTAGACTCGGATCTACATGTGTCTCTGTTGGTGTTGGACAACAATAGCAGCCTTTGATGAAGATCACTGAGTAAGGTCTGCCTCAGCAGCTGTATGCATAATGGCTTGCTCTTCTTCAAATTGCCTCGTTTGATCTCCAACTGAGACTTTAGTTTTGACAGAGCATGAAAAAGATTCAAAATCCAATGTAGCTCTACCCATTCGTCTAATCTCAGCAAAACTCACATTCTCTTGTAAATTCTCATCCACAGCCCGTTGCATTCTCGCTATAGATACATTAGGAGGGGGCATGAATCTCTCATCTTCCTACCTCTTAGAGACAGGTGAGCTTGGCAGATATCAGACCCGGCCACCAAGCCAATTCGCCATTTGTCGCCATCATACAGCTAATTTTCAAAATTTTCTGCATTGAAACGTTCTTTCTCCATTCTTTCTTCATTTTTGGAAGCAGCCAAAGCAAGACATTTAATGCAAGGATTGCTCATGTATGTTTGCACAATGGCAATGGTGCTTTTGGCAAACCATTGGGCGAAGCTGCTCGCGTATCCAAGACTTGGAAGGCGAGGGTAGCTGAAACGAGCCCTAGTGTCAAGTGCTTTGTAAGATTCCCAAGCATTTTGGGCATCTTGTAAGGAACTGATCGTGTCTTGAATCCGGTCTAGTGCTCCCACAACTACTTGATGAAAATCAAATTGTCTACAGAACCTAGCATGTATATAAGGTTGAAAGTTGATATATGAATTGTTCCTATATACTAGATCTGCAAGCCTTAAGCTCAACAATCAGCTTTTTTCTTCGTCTGACAAGCCAACATCTCGACCACCTTCTCCGACTTTGTCAATAGACGGTTCCACAGTGTTTCCCATGCGAGTCGAAACTTCGATATTAGGTACAGCATTGCGAGAAGCAACATAATTGTTGAAGTTCTGCAAATACCGGTGTAAGTCAGTCATGGAATAGGAGTTATCAAACAACAACCGCCTACTACACCCTCCATGCCTGGTGCACCGCTGTGTGAATGAAGACCGTTGCAATGGTATGTGAACCAGGTGTACAGCAAATACTCATCATAATACCAATTGAAAGGCTTCCCCTCTCTGACGGTATAACCTAATAACTTCAACTCAGTTAGCATGTATGATACAAAAGCAGGGCCCAAGGCAAGACTATGTCCAAAGGCCATTCTAAGTGCTGGATATATGCAACCAGTTGCTGATAAACAATTGTCGGGTCCTTCTTGGGGTCATCGTTGGGGATCACCTTTTTCCATTTAAAGCATCCACCTTGATTCATGAATAAAGGATTACTAATGTTCTTCACTTGACTCATCCATTGGACAACTTTACCTCGACTGCGGCTAGTTGTTTGAATTGAATCTTCAAGCACAAAAAGGAGATAATATGCAGCTCGGAATTCGTCGTCCATGGTAGTTAATTCTTCATCGAGTATGATGGTTTCATCACAAATCTCGCCAAATGGTGCCAAACCAAAAATGTTCTTTATTTCCCATAAGGAAAGTCCCAACTCCATATTCGGAGTAATGAAAGTACCAATTGCTGGGCAGAACAATTCTAGAATTGCCCTACATATATTCTTGTTCTCACATGGAACTTTCTGTGTGGTCCATTTATAGCATCAAAAATTCCAATTGCCTTCAAATCTTCTGCATAATGATTGCTTAATTGTAGTCACCCAGCTCTACGAATCCCCAATCCAATTAAACAAACTAGTGTCTTTCACCGAGCTAGGCACTCACGTCCCCTGTGTGGATACCAAGCCCAAATGTCCTGAGTTGTGAAATCACGGTGCCTACTTCCTAATTCAAAGTACATGGTTCTATGGCCTCTACTTCAGACTTGGGTACTCTGTGAAATAATATGGAGGCTGACGCATGAATTTACCAGTCTTGAAATGGATGTGTGCTTAATCTACGAAAATAGATCATTCCTTGCCGATATAGTTGGAGCCATCGATATTATTGTTGGATATCACCGAACAGATTGAACAGTGGTCAGTTCACGAAGAATCCCGTTGAATTTATATAGTCGTACTGCATGTTGTCAATAGGCTGCTTCACATTCTCCTTTGTGGCATCTCCAAATACATAATGTGGTTTTTCAAAGATCACCTTATCATTATTCTCCCAGTTAGTGTTATTCGTCAAACACTAATATGCATACCAATTTCTTCTTGATGGAGCTTTGGTTCTCTGATTTTACAAGTTGACATCAAATACTTCATTCAAATCTTTCGGATTAGAGTCACTTGCAGTTTTACCCTTTGTACAGCTCTTCGATGCCCCGGCAGTTATAGTCACAAGTGCCTTGCCTTTTCAATCTACAAAACAAACAAACGAGAAAGAAAATATCAATAATAATGGTATGGAATTCTACCAAAATTTCAGGAGCATCTCCTCTTAACAGAAGGCCAAAAGAAGAAAATAATACTTAGTTCTGAGACTAAGAATTGGCATCAAGGCACACTTAAGTCCCAGAACTGAGTCTCCCAGTCCAAACAAGTGTTCGATCACCTTAATACCTTTCAGGGGGCAATAGGTTCATGTTCGAGCACGAAAATTGTAATATCCAATGCTAGAAATGTATGCACAATACAAGCAATGTGTGACAACAATTATATACAACATATAAAGCATAAACGAGCTTAAACATGTATGAAAGAATAGCATTTGAAATTGTATGACATGTTTTCAACAAGATCAACAAAGAGAAACATCAGTTTTAGAGCATTGGAATCGAAAGTAAATGCCATTGGTCTGTTCACAGTTACCAGGCCATTCCCCGGGGTTTCATAGACTTACTTGCAACTATTGGTATTTTTTCACTCTCCACACTCAAACTTGAAGCTGGCTAAACGATTTTTACATTCCCAAGATGGTATTTCTCACAGATCTCAGCAAACAAAATCCTGGGCAATATTTGATATGATGGGACCATGAGACATTCTTATGGAATCGATAACGAGCTATTTTTAGTGCATGTAGAGCTAATGAAGGGAATATTGCTCTACAAAGTTAATTTCAAAGATCATAATAATCAGAAGGTGATATTGTATCTATTGGCTCCCCACAAAAACGGTCGACATCATTCAAAACTAACTCAATTGATACATTTTGGGTCAATATCAAAAAAGGCAAGGAAAGATGAGTCAGCCTTAGAAGTTGTAGTAGAGAAAGACAATGTAAAACATCTCATTCAAAGCTACATTCCATCACACGATTGGCGGGTCAGTATCCTTAGAAGTTGTAGTTGACAAAGATAATGTAAAATGTCTCATTCAAAGTCACATTGAACCATTCAACCAAAGCCGCTTAACCAGAGGGACATCCTATTTTCATTTGTTTCTTTAATCGGCCGCTTGAATTCAGGTGATTTATACTTCTTATGATTATTGAGATTTAAGGAGAGTAACATTATCATTAAAAGCAAAAAGAATATCCCTTACAACTAATCTGTTTGTTGAACCATGAAATAATTCCCACAAAAGCCATGGCGGTTAAACTTGTGTTCACATAAAGGGCGTGGTTACCCAACTCCTGCAGTCCCTTGTATACACCTTACACTTCACTAAGACTCAAGCAAGTTGTCATCTCTCAACCCCATTACACTTCCTACAGTTCAAAATGGTTAGGTGTATGCTCAGATTGTCTTAGTGCTTAAGATGAACAAGTGAATGTATCTTCACCAAACCCAACAAAAGCCGGCTTTAGGTGCTATTCTAATGGCTACAGACAAGTCATGTGTAATCCCCCTCTAAACATTGTGATAAAAAGCAAAGAGAGGAGAGAAGACAACTTTTGACTCAAATCCAGTTGCTCATGTGTGCCCATGGCCATTACCATGAGTATGCTAGAACGGCACTGACCGTGATCATAAGTTAACGACAATGGCACTTCAGTTATGAAGAAATCATGAATGGAGCTAAAAAAAAGGAACCCTCATACCAAAAGGCAGACTAGGGGCATGAAAGAAAAAAAAAGGGAAGAAAGATAGAATAATTGCTCAAGATAGTGACCGTGGCACTTTAACCGCCACTACTGACTATGGTTAACGGTGGCTGTGGCACTTGCTCGATGGTTGCAACATAGAAAATTTTTTTAAGAAACAAAACAAAAACTCCATCCCAAGTTCAGTTCAGTCACCATGAAAAGAGATAGAATCACATGGATGGCTTGTGACCGTGGGGTTGGCTAAGATAACAGTGGTTGTGACCAAAGATGTATTCGGGTAGTGCTCTAATCTGGGCAAATAACAAGAAGGGAAATAATTAACAAAAAAAGAAGAAGGAAAGAAGAACAGGAAGAGCCAAGCTCGAATGCCATTCACTGGGAGTAAAACTCCTCCTAGCTGTGGGCACCCATAACGAATTTGGGGTGTGTTTCGGTACAGAACTCGTGGACAGAGCTGACTGCGACCATGGGATTAGCCAAGACAGTAATGGCTATGATTAGGGATGAATTCGAGTAGTGCTCGAATATGAGCTAACAGCACTACATCAAAAGGTTGAAGGCAATCCAGAAATAAGAAAAGGAAATCAAACAAACAAGAAGGATCAAGCCCAACCTCAACTTGTCACCCACAACTTCCATAACCGTGACCAATATTTGGAAATTTGGGGATTCTGTTGATGCCAATTCGTGAAGCAAAAAAGAGAACCCAGCATGAAAGAAGCTCTTGACATAAAATAAATAAATAAAAATAAAAAAAAACAACAGACACAGCACAGAACAAAAAAAAAAAAAAAGAAATCAATCAATTAACCAAGCATTTCATCAAACAAGTGGTAACCGTGAGCTTTTGCAGACAGTGCAGGTTGTGGTTTAAACTGAGATGATATTCAATATTGGCTTTGGCATAACAATAATAAAAAAAAAGAGAGAAGAAGAAAAGAAGAAGGAAGAAGGAAGAAACGAGGAGCCAAGCCTAGACTCAATTCTGCTGGCTGTGACCGTGAGTGTGCTCATACGGTCAGTCACAAGTTGGCCGTGACTATGGTGTTGGCCTAGACTATGCTGCAATTTGAAATACTTATCTTTCAGATCAAGTTGTGCCTACGTCCATCAACATTTAAAAAAAAAAAAAAACAGAGAGAAGAAATCTTGGGCAAAACCTATATCATTCATTCAACCATGATCAAAATTCAAAGAAGATGAAGTTTAAATGATTTCTTACCAGCCGTTGATGAAGCTTTGGGAAGAAGAAAGGAACTCAAGATCCACTTGCAATTAAAAAAAAAAAAAGGGTGCTCAAAGATGCTCTGACTCTTGGTGCCTTCAGTGTTTCAAAATGGTGAAAAGAAAAGAAGAGGAAAGACATGGATTTAAAAACCATGTCCTATCCCTACGGTCACCGCTGCTAATTCCTTTGTTCACGGTCACAACATGCCTGGGCATTGGGAGCCATTGCTTAATGGCCCAGTCATTGCCTCTTCACCCACAGTCACTGTGTGGGATCATCAATGGGGTCCACAGCCTAGTAGTCCACTCCATCTCACATAGCACTTCACGGACACTACTTGACTGGGTAGTGGGGGCCACTGTTTGGTGGCCCATTACCTTAACCCCCTCCTTTCTTTCACTAATTAATGGGCCATCCTCTCATGTGATCATTCACAACTACAGTCATAATTCCTTCACCTTCTTTCCCACAGACACAAGTTGTTTGGCAATGGGGTCCATAACTTGGCCAAGCTCACTAAGACCACTGTCTACCCTATGCAGTCGGTATGATTTTCACCAATGGGACCCACTGTTAGTTGTCGATTTCCTCAAATGCGCTCATTCAAAATTCCTATAACACATGAGGGGCCCACTTTGGGTATTTTACAAAAGAAATGAGCTTTCCATAGTAAAGTAAAAAATATGTGTGTGTGTGTGTGTGTGTGTGTTGGTTGGGGGGGGGGGGGGGGGGGGGGGGGGTGTTCTTTCTTGCCAACCCAAATTTCAAAATTACTTAGGGTCAAACGTGATTTTAAACCATCATCTCAAATTATTTTGAATCAAAACCCACAAAAGCCATTCTTTTTTAAAACTCCATCTTAACTCATGTCAAGTCAAGTCAAAACCTTAACTTTGATTTTTTTTTGAAAATAAACTAAAAATATATGAAAATTTCAACCCAAATCTATTTTAAATTCAAACTTTAATTTTTCTTAAAACCCCAGGGATTTCTTTTGTGGGTATTCCCTATAGTCTCCACAAAGATGCCACTTTAAATATCTGTGATAAATAGGTCATGAGAAAATTAAATCCATTTCCAAAATCTAAGAAAAATTCATAAATTCTGAATTTTCTTGAAACTTCAGGGATTTCCTTTTGTGGGTGTTCCCCACAGTCCCCACGAATATACTACTTTTGATATTTGTGAAAATAGGGCAAAGAAATTTGAGATTCTTATGTTTTTATCAAATTCTATCATTAGACCCCTCATGTTTTTTATCAAAATTTTCAAAATCCTAAGTTTAGGCTTAAAACCTATCTTGACAAACTATACTTTTATCAAGCCATTCATCATTCCCACAAGTTGTCTATTTCGAGGCACTATAATTGTTATATTTTAATCATTGCACCTCAATGGGGCACTTGTTGACCCATAAAAAATCACAATTGTTATAATCAACTCAGAAGACTTCAGATGAGTTTGGAATACAGCAATTCAAGTTTCAAAATTAGTAAACTTCATTTGGTTGCTCAATTCACCAAACACTACGTCTGATGTTCAATGACTCAAATCCAAGGGTTACTAAATAAATTCAAGCTTCTGGGTTACCAAAGTGGTTGAAACTCTCATGACAACCCTAAAGCATGCTTGAGAATGATGTTTCAAAATTTCAAAGAATTTGGACTCCATCTCAACTCAAAACCAAGATTCAGTGACTATTTGCCAGCTCCTCGGGGGCCATTGTAGAAACTGACACTTCTACATGTCAAAGTAAGCTCAAACTTGGAGGATATCTTTAAGTACATTCAAAGACTATCCTTCAAAGTTTCAGAACATTTAGACATCATTTGGACCCAAACTCAGTTTAAATGGTCATCTACTAAGCTTTGTGAGGTCACTGTGCAAAGTGACACCTAATGAAGATCAAGTCAGCTAAAACTCCTAGAGGAAGCTCAAATTATATTCAAAGGAAGCTCTACAAAATTTCAGGTCAAACGGACATCAGTTGCTCCAAAGTCTTCAAACATATCAACTTTGGGTCGTGACCCTCGAGCCAAGGGTTCACTGGCCAAAGTCCTCCTTTTCGACGTTTAAAATTGATGAAATTTGGGCACAAAGCTTTAGTCATGTTTAAAAAATATTCTGCAAATTTTCAAGTTAAAAGGACTTTGTTTGGTTCTACTTTCATTGCATGTCAACTTAAAAGATAGTGACCTATGAGCCATGGAGGTCACTAGCCAAAATCCTACTTCCAGGAGGCCAAAGCTGATGAAATTTGGGATAAAGACTCAAAATGCATGCAAAGTTAATTCCCCAAAGTTTCAAGTCAATTGAACATAATGCAGGCAAGGATTAAAAAATCGGCTAATACCGGTTCGTATCAACCAATACGTACCGGTATCGGCCGGTACCGAACCGATAACTTACTGTGTATCGGTCTTGGTATCGTTATCGCAAAACATCACCAAAATATCGTGATATATCAACCGCAATCTCAAAATATCGGCAGAACCGATATATCAGCCGATATTTTGAAAATATTGATCGATATTATATATAAACCCTCAAACCCTAATTTTTTCTATCTTTCTCCCCCTCTACTCATCCTCCTCTACCCAAAGACGGCCAACTTGCTGCTCCTCCTCCATTAACTTCTAAAAGCATCACAAAATCATTTTTTTGGGTGGATTTGGCTTATAAAAGCAAAGAAAATACATTTATAAGGTAAGTATATTAAATTTCTTTTATTTTTTTTTTAATATTTGTTTCGTAGGAGCTTAGAAGTGATTCATGATGATGATTTCACTTATTTTATATTGTGGATTTACATATTGTGATTTATAAGTGTGGATCTATTATTTGGTTTTTTAAAATATTGAGATTTTAACTTTTGTTAAGATTTAGAGTCTTTTAATGTTAAGTATTATTTTTAATTTTATTAGTATGTAAAAACATGATTTTATGAAGCAAGTTTGATAGATTTAGCAGTAAAAGACATAAATCTACAAGATGTGGACATTTTATGTTTATTTATTTTTGGATTTTTAAATATTTTAATATTAAAATAAGATTTTTTGAGGATTTAATCACAAATTTGTTATTTTATTGTATACTTCATGTATGAAATGAATATGGTAAGTTTTCATTTTTTTCAAAATATTATATGAATAGTTTTATATTTTCAAAATTTATTTTCTTGTATGAAATAATAATTTAATATTTAAAATGAATATTTTGAGGATTTCACTATAATTTTTTTAAATTAAGCATAATCTTGGTAAACTTCATGTAGGATTACTTTTTTTTATTGTTCTTTTATGTAATTAGTTTTATATTTTTTAATTTATTTTAAGATTTTTTTAGTTTTATATTAAACTATTATATATTTAGATTTTCACTATAAGTATGATTTCCTAATTTTATATAATCATTGTATACTTCACATATGCTAATTTTTTTATGGTTATCTCATCATTTATTTGAATATGTAACATGTCAATATTTTTTATATTTCTGAATTTATTTTTGGATTGTTAGAACATGGAATTAGAAAAATTAAATAATTAATGTATCATTTAAAATGTGCCCTTTTGAGATTCCAATTGCTTTTATATGAATGTATTAATTTCTTTGTTTTTATTATATTTTGGATCTTAGTTTAAATGTTATAAATTGTGCCAATGTGTTCTTTTGTTTTGAAGAAGCAAGATTAAAATGATGCGTGACATTGATCCCGCATGGAACCATTGTAAAGAAGCTGGAAGTAAACATAAGATTAAATGTAATTATTGCCAAAAAATCATAAATGGAGGGATAACTAGATCGAAGCAACACTTGGCTCATAGGCAAGGCCAAGTAGCAAAATGTCTTCATGTACCACCTAATATGAAAAAAGAAATGCAAGAGTTATTAGATGCAAGAAAACAAAAAAAGGTTGTCAGAGAGAAAAGAAAAGGGGAGGAATTTGAAGCATGTAGGGAAGAAGTTTTTGGGTTTAGGGAGAGAGATATTATTTCCTACGATGATGATGAGGATCCAAATTTAAGCAGGGCTAGAAAAGAAAGTTTGAGGTCACTTCAGGAAGAAAGGAAAAGAAGAAGAATGCAGTATGAGGCAGCTATGAGAGGTGGCCAATATGATGAGAGTGGCTTATCTGGATCTAATGGAAGGGGTTTGCGTCGAGCATTTAGTCAAAGACAACCCCGCCCAATAGATATTGAGGATGATGATGAACCTCCTACACAGGCACCTTGTAGGCCAAGTGTGGTGGGTCCAACGGACCCATTTGCATATAGAAAACCAACAGCCAAGCAACCCAGCATTGTAAAAGCACTGAAGGGAAAATTTAATAAAGCAAGAGATAATTTGATAAGAGCTACTGGAAAGTTCTTTTTAGATGTAGCCATTCCATCACATAAAGCAAACTCTCCTTATTTTACCACTATGTTAGATGCAACAGCAGAACATGGTCCCGGTATAAAAGCACCCACCCCATATGAGATTGGTCATCTCTGTGTTAAAAAAGATTATGAGGAGTAACAGCTCTGGGTGGAAACTTTTAGGAGGATTTGGAGAGAAAGGGGCTGCACACTAATGTGTGATGAGTGGACGACCCTCACAAAATGTCATCTCTTGAATTTTCTAGTTTATTGCCCTTTGGGAACAGTTTTCATCAAATCAATTGATGTAACTGATTATGTTCAAGATGCTAGATACATCAATAAGTTGTTTAATGAAATGATTAATGATATTGGGGCAGATTGTGTAGTTCAAGTTGTCACCGATAATGCTGCAAACATGAAGAAAGTAGAACTGATGCTTATGCAACAGAGTCCAAATATTTTTTGGTCACCATGTGCAGCACATTGCATAGATTAATGCTTGAAGAAATTTCCAAAGGAAAAGTCATGAAATAAGTGAGTGAAAAGATGAAGAAAATTACTAATTTTTTCTACTAGTCTTATAGACTTATTTCAATGATGAAGAAATTTACAAACAATCATGAACTACTACGGCCTGACATTACTCGATTTGCCACCCACTTCATAGCCATCGAGAGTATTTACAAGTATAGAGGAGGGCTTCTCCAACTCATCAAATCAGATGAATGGCTGAATTTTAAGTGAGAAAAGCGGCCAACTCCCCTAGCAGAAGAAGTATGTAAGACCATTGAGTCCAATAAGATTTGGCCTCTTGTTAAAAATTGCTTAAATATTCTTAAGCTTCTAATAAAAGTTATTCGATTGGTTGATGGTAATGATAAGATAACTATGGGCTTCTTATATGAGGCCATGGAGAGAGTAAATATGGCTATTAGAGCAAATCGTAGATATTATACTAAACATTGGAAAATTATCGATAGCCGTTAGGAGTGTCAATTGCATCATGACTTACACACTGCTGGTAAGTGGAGACTGATTTCTTATTGACTTTTATTATTATATTAAATTCTTTTTAATACATTACTCACGTAAGTTTTTGCATTTAATAAGTTACTTTCTCAATCCACAATTTTGATATGAATCTTTAGATCGAAATATAACTAATGAAATTCGAGTGGGCATGAAAAATGTTATTGAAAGACTAGCAAATGACGCCGATAAGGCTATTAAGGCAACAAACCAAGTAAGTAAATTACAAAGTAGAGATCTTATATAATGTATGTTGTCTTCTTCAATTTAATTTATATCATTATTCATTCATAAGTCATAATAGTTGATATTGATAATTCTTTTTCTTCTTTAATGCTATTAGATTGATGTATATAATGAAGGTATGGGAAGTTTTGGTACCACTATTGGTCGAAGAGCTGTCATGCAAACATATCCTTGTAAGGATTGTTTAATATAAATAGTAAATTATATTTTCATTATTTCAAAATTCAAAAATTGAATGTTTAATCTTATTTTCTTTTATTTTCAGCTAAATGGTGGTTAAATTATGAAGAAGGTGCTCCAGCATTAAGGACGATCGCAACTAAAGTTCTTAGTTAAACTACATCATCATCAAATTGCGAAAGAAATTGGAGCACCTTTGCTTTTATCCACACAAAAGTAAGGAATAAAATCACGATGGATAATTTGAACAAACTGGTCTACATTCACTATAACCTCAAGCTCTGCAGTCGAAATCGAAGAAGAAGAGCATTTGAGGATCAACAAGATTACTTCTGCCAAATTAATCTAGTCTATATATTTTCAGCAGAAAATGATTTGTTAGGTGAGTGGCTAGAGGAGGCAAAAGAGCCATTATTAAATGGAGATCTAAAGCTAGCAGAAATGGTTGAAGACTTGACTGGGAAGCAATTTGAGCCAATGAAAGCCTCTGAAAGATTACAAGAGATTAATTTGACACAACAACAGAGGGGTACTACGGTTGATCTTACAGAAGCAAGAGGAAAGGATGTGGGTGAGGAAAGTGAGTCAAGTATCTCTATATCTTCCTTATCAGCAAGAGTTCCTCCTGATTCTCCTGGGACCGGCGGTCACTATGGAGATAATAAGCCACTAATGTATGAGACAGTTGAGCATTTTCCTGGTAATACAGATTTAGATCCCCATCATGGTTATGTAAGACATATCTCACAAACTGAGACAAAGATTGGTAGTAGCATCGGTCAAGGAGGAGGGGAAGGTACTTCTGCAGGCAATGTTGGACAACAGCAGGCTAGGTATGGTCCGTATGGATACAACCCTCATTGGCCAACTCAACTGCCTTTAGCTCCACCGTTACAACCGTGGTATGAGCTTGGACAAGGAATGATCCAACGTGAACCCCAACAAGCTATTTTTGTTCCTCATGAATTTTTTAATTTAAATTTGGGTCCCCAGTCATCTCAATCTACTGAGGATAGCTCATCATATTATGAAGGGATCTTCGTTCCTCAGTAACAATATCAATATGGCCAAGGGTATGGGAGTGCAATGGAAGAGTTTGGATCATATTATTATAACCCATACCAAAGAAGAAGAAATGATGATGATAATGATATCGAGTCTGGAAGACACTCCACTTGGAATTAGGATATGTATTCATTCTCTCCAATTGCTTTATGATTTATTTTACTGTCATTATGTCATATGCTATATTAATATTCATGTTCTTGAATTTTACAACTTGCTTGATAATTGAGTGATGAATTGATGGTTGATGAATGATAAATGATGACTGATAAATAATGATTTATATACTATATAAGATACAAGTACAACTTACAAGTGTACAACACTACAACCACTATATATAAATTAAAAATAACTTGTATTCTCTAAAATTTCACACTAATAGATATTTCATATTTTATAAGTCATAATTATGTTTTATAAAAAAAATTCACAATTTCAAACAAGACAGCGATACAGGATACCATAACTTAGGGGGACCGATATTTTGATTTATATGTGTTACTAATGAAAAAAAAACATTATTTTTCAGCATTTTCTAATATTTTGGATTTTTTGGATATTTTTTTATAATTTTTTATTAAAAAAATTTCACACCGCGATGACCGCGACGGACCGCGAACCACAACCGATATCACAATGGATACCGCGATTTTTATCCATGAATGCAAGTAGAAAACAAGCTAACTACCTACAGTGTAGAGTGAATAATGACTTGGAACATGCAATAAATAGGTCACTGTTCGAAATCCTACTTCCCCAAATCCAAATTGTATGAAATTTTGATGTACACTCCAAGATACCCCTGACATCAGTCCCTTCAAGTTTCAAACCAAACCGAAGTCATTTGGGTCTCAAACAACTGAAACAATAATCTATTTTCATGAAAAAGTCAACGAGAAGTTGACCAACTTTAGAAGGTCAAAATGGGTTGAAATTTCTATGACACACTCAAAATGGTGTTAAAAACCAATCTCCCAAGTTTTGTGAAGATCAGACATCATTTGGACTCTAAACAGGTGAAAATGAATAGCATACACAAAAGTCCAAAAAATCAGCCCTGGAAGTGACAGCGGCTGCAGTCACTGACTTCCATTGAACAGTTCTTGTAGCTTTGGGCAGTTTTCCCCACTTCTTTTCAAAGTTCAACCTCTCTTCAACTTCCTAAAACTCCTTAAAACTACCTAGACAATCTATAAAAGGGAGTAACACTTGAAAAAGAAAGGACAAAGAAAAGACAGAAAGTTCCTACTAAAAAAAAAAGAAGTTCAAGCAAGCCACAAGGCATTGTCCAGCACTCCAACCCACTTCTACTTCCTCTTCTCATTCACTCAAGGTGAGAGATGGTTTAGAGAAGGAAGAAAAGTATGGGTATCACTTAAAAAAAAACTATGTTCAAGCATTGGCGAGCTTTCAAAGGATGATGTCTATTCCTTTGTTTTTCTTACTTTGGGGGGGTTTTCTAGCCATCATGGAAGTTGTGAACAAGCCTCTTTAGTTTTCATTATTTCCCTTGAAAATCATAGGTTCAGAATAACATAACTTTGACTTCATTTCGCTGGTTTACAGCACCCTTTTCGGACTTATGCAAAAACAGTCCATAACCAAAAGTGATAATTACCAAAGGTTTTGATCGATTCCATAGCCAAATTCAACCCTCTCAATGGTCACTCAACACTCCAAAAATAAAAAAAACCGAGTTTCAGCACCTTAAAAGAGTCATAGAGGCAAAACAGAAGCACACAGAGGGCAAACAGTGGCAAACACTATCTGCCAATGACCACAAGTCACGGTCACTAGCAGAATGCCATTGACCGTAAGTCACGATCACTAACAGGGGGCCAGTGACCATGACCCACAATCACTCCCCTATTTTCCTGTTTTCTTCTTTTTTGCATTTTTTCACATTTTTCATGTACTTTCTTGTATTTTTTAAATGTGGATCACATCTGAGACTTATGGGAATGCTTGTAAACTTTTCAAAAACATGTAAACAACATGCATCCCCGTGGTTAGGACATTTAAACCTATGTAATGAATTGTAATTAATTCCTATTCTTCTTAAACGCTTAAAGTGCGTAAATGTAAGACTCAAATCCGCTACACATTTTCGCATCTTTTGAACGCGATCACTAAGTGTTGCGAATCCAACGTTTTTAGGTCTAATTCATTAATCAGAAGTCCTATTAGTGAGCCGTCAGTTACAATAAGTTATTTTAGCCTCGACGAGGTGCTCATGCCAATTTCTGATTTTTTAGGGGACCGTTTCCCATTTTGGACCTTCGGTAGCCAGTTTTAGAGCCTAAGTGTTAAAAATCCTAAGTTGTAGTGTCTAATTCTCTAACCGGGAGTCTGATTTGCGAACTGCCAGTTCTTACAAGTTAATCTACCCTCAAGCGAAGTGCTCATGTTGGTTTTTGAGTTTTCTGGGGACTGTTTCCCGTTTTGGATGCTCGACGAGTGAATTTTGAGCCTAAGTGTTGAAAATCCTAGGCTTTAGCGTCTAATTCTCTAACCAGGAGTCCGATTTGTGGATCGTTAGTTCTTACAAATTATTCTACCCTTGAACAAAGTACTTGTACCAGTTTTATTTTTTTCAGGGGCCGTTTCCCATTTTAGAACCCCAGTGGTCAGTTTTCGAGTCCAGGTGTTAGAAATCCTAGGTTTTTTGGTCTAATTCTCTAACCGAGTGTCTGATTTGTGAACCGTTAGTCCCTACAAGTTCATTTGGCCTCGAGCAAGGTGCTTGTGCTGGTTTTCAATTTTTTTAGGGTCGTTTCCCGTTTTGGACCTTCGACGGCCAATTTTAGAGCCTAAGTGATGAAAATTCTAGGTTTTAGGATCTAATTCTCTAATCGGGAGTCTGATTTGCAAACCTTCAGTTCCTACAAGTTACTCTACCCTCGAGTGAAGTGATCATGCAGGTTTCCGATATTTCCAGGGGCTGTTTCCCGTTTTTTACCCCAATGGGCAATTTTTGAGTTTAAGTCTTAGAAATCATAGGTTTTTACATCTAATGCTCTAACCAAGAGTCTTATTCGTGAACCGCCAGTTCCTACAAGTTACTCTACCCTCGAGCGAAGTGCTCATGCTGGTTTTCAGTTTTTTCGGGGGCCATTTCTAGTTATTGACCCTCGGCGGGCGATTTTTGAACCTAAGTCTTGAAAATCATAGGTTTTTTGATCTAATTCTCTAATCGGGAGTCCTATTTGTGAAGCATCAATTCCTACAAGTTACTATACCCTCGAGCAAAGTGCTCGTGCTAGTTTCCGATTTTTCCAGGGGCCATTTCCAGTTCTAGACCTACAGTGGGCAGTTTTTGGGTTTAAGTATTAGAAAATCGTAAGTTTTTTGCTTCTAATTCTCTAACTGGGACTTCGATTTATGAACCATCAATTCTTATAAGTTACTCTATACTCGAGTGAAGTGCTCATGCCGGTTTCCAATTTTTCCGAAGGCCATTTCCTGTTTTTAACCCTCGGTGAGCAGTTTTCGAGCCAAGTCTTGGAAATCGTAAGTTTTTGCGTCTAATTCTCTAACTGGGAGTCTTATTTGTGAACCATCGATTCCTACAAGTTACTTTATGCTCGAGCGAAGTGCTCATCCTAGTTTTGAAATTTTATGGGGCCATTTACCATTTTGACCCCTGGCGGGCGATTTTCAAGTTTAAGTTTCGGAAATTGTAGGTTTTTGTGTCTAATTCTTGTCACGGCCCGATCCCGGGAATTGGGGTTAGACTGGGCCACGGGGTGTGCATACATAATCTCATAGTAATTTGTGCATGTGGATGCACATACACAAATCACTACAAGGGAGATTCCATAGGAATGTGTAGAGTAAAGTTTCTCCAACACGTAAATTACATTCAACAATAAGCGGAAGCCTGTGTAATACCTCTGTAATGATCATAAGCAATAACAATAAAAACATCATCCATTTCAATAATAAGTGTGTACTTAACCTTTCCCATTTACATGACAACAATTACTTAAGCATATACAAAATTCAAAATTATATATATTGGGTCTATCAAATGATAAATACTTAACAAAGATCCAATGGTCACTCTTCGTAGGACGACAAATAGAAGACGTCTGCATTACACTCATTTAGTCTCTGAGGTTCCGTTGAGGTTCCTGTCGGGGTGCATCGTTCGCCTTATTGGGTTAGGTTCAGTACCTGTAACACCAAGGGTAGCACTGTTAACATGACGGTTAAACAAGTATAGATATATATAAGACCATCATGATGTATCAAATAAATTAAAGTACATATTAATTAAAAGAAAGCAATAGCAGAAAACTAGGCAGATTGTGCAAGAGTAAACTGTTGGAAGTAAGTGGGTCTCGTGGATAGATTTTCAAAACTTTTGACCCACTTGACACAGGGATCAACTATCCATAAGATCAAAACCCAATCCAGGATGCATTACCCTCAATTTCGTGACCATGTACAGTAAAAATTCTACCAGCACTAAACATCCATAATAATCTATGACATGTAAGAAGTAGATCATACCTTTGGAGATCCGCAGTGCTCTAATGGATTTCTTCAACACCTCTTAGCTTTCCACGCTATGACCTGAATTGGATTTCTTTTCTCAAGAAGAATGGTGGAATCTTCAGAAGAAATCCCAACTCGGAACTCCAAGAAACTAGAAGAAAGAAGGAGAGAGTAACTCGTGCAACTCTTGCACGAAAGGGTTTTGGGCGTGAGAGAGACTCTTTTGGACGTCCAAGGATATTTTATAAACTTTCAAATCTCGTCCTTGCCTAATTGAAATAGAAGTCTTACTTCCAAAGCAATTAGCAACTTTCTCCTTTCTTATCCCTTCTTTCTAGAGTTCGAGTCGGATTAGTATTTTCCAATAACTTGGGCTAGCGTGGAGACCACTAGGGATTCCTTAGAAAGCTGGCTCCAACTGGAACACCGCAACCCCACATCTCATGTGCAATCCAGGCCCTCAGTTAATTGCAAATAACACTACTATATAAATGCAATTACACTCCAGTCTTAGGAATAAATTACAATGAAGACCCTAAACTTCCCAATTACCACAAGTAGGCCCCTCTATCAATATCCGTGGATCAATTGGAATAAATCCGTCTCTTCCAATCTAAGTTCCACATCTTATTATCCTTGAGCCCCAATTAATCACAGTAATCATCAGTACCATCCAATTAACTCTTAATTGAGATGGGTGCACATTTACTAATGACAAATCCATTAATTGGCACAAGGGGATAATAGAGATAGATTCCATCTTGATCATTCAACGTTCCCACAGTTCTACTACCACATACCTAAGACACCAAGGTGTTAACCTACAGTCGGCCTCACTCATTGGTGACTCAAAGCAAATGAATAGATAGAAACTTGAGTTCATCAATGTCTCAGGATTGAGAGCCTATTGCTAAGGAATTATGAGAGCATACCTTATTATTGAGACGGAATTCCATAAGGTGCATCTCATGGTCCTTCAATACATCCAATGTACCAGCACTGTGATCCAGAATCTTACATTCTGATGATCGAGACAAATCACACTATTTCATAGTGATCAAAGTGCTGCAACCTTATCAAATGAGATGCCCAGTCTCATTACTGGTTGTAAAGCTATTTAAGTATAAGATTTGTGACATATATCTCTCGCGTGTGGATCTCATCCATGCACATATATCACATCTAATATACTAATGGGACCCGGTTCAACTCATGAACCATTATGTCATATGTATTGATCATGTGCATGAATTAATAAAATAACACTCATCTCATGAAAGCAAAGCATGATTTTATTGATAAATAAAGAAATTAATCAATTTATTACATCAACTGATGGATTGAGTCCACAAAATCTAACATAAACATGTATAACGGATCATAAACCAGATATCATACATACTAATTGGCATCCACGATGCTCTATTCTCCCAAAAGAGAGCATATCATCTAAAGAGAGCATGCATATGGGCCACTAAGCGATCAAACTAGCTTCCCAAGGAGCGCTCACAACTCCTCCATGGACTACTGCAATAGCGACATAAAAATACCCAAACTGGTCCCGTCAAACCTAATAAGGGCGTAAGCTAAGTGGTGCGGACTTAACATATCAAGACCAACTCGAATTCATATCTTTCATATATTTCAGTCATACTTATCATATTATACATAAGGGAGTTCGGTCTTGAGATCACATTCATTCATAGAAATAGGAATTAACAAATATCTGATAATCAATTAATGCATAATTAATTGAGCTACATCATGTTGAGGGCATGATTCCTTAACAATATGAATGCATTTAAATTGAGTAAGCATCAAGAATAATTACTAGCCAACCCTATGCTAGATAATCCGTGATCCTGAGGGCATTCAACACGATGTATTCATAAAACGTCCGGTGTCATGGTGTTACCAAATCTTGGCATTACATTGTGTACATAAAAGACATATCTTCTTATACCAACACCCATGATGTGACATCAGGAATTCATCCTGAAAATCAAAGGGGATAAGTGATAGCTCTATACTCGTCCTCTTTATCATTTGATCACCATTGGGCTCATTTAGTTAAAGAGAATGTGCCATTACTAAAGCCCTACAAGGTCATTGGAAATCTCTAATATCCTAAGTTCACAGTGTTCTTATGGCTTAGCTGTATAAATGTTACGGCTTAGCCGAGTGGCTCAAGTTTTCTCCTTAATTTCATACACATTTATGGTTCAACTGTATGTTGACGTAGGGCTTAGCCGGGCTAAGCCTGCAGCTAGGGTTACGGCTAGGATACGGCGTAGCCAGATAACAATCCATGGCGTAGCCATGTGTAAGCCAAAAAGAAAGTCCTAATTTCGGGGTTCTCAGGAAAGCTTGCCATTAAATGACTTACAACTTAGTCACAAGGTGGTTACGGCATATCCATAGTTCAGTTTACGGCTTAGCCGTGGGTTAACCGTAGTTCAATTTGGCTCTTCGGATTTTGAGTCGTAGAGACTTACAGCTTAGCGGTGGGTTTCACCGTAAGCTTTAGAATTTTTGAAAACAGGCTTTAGAGCACGAGTTCAGTACAGAACTCTTGGCTCTTGGTTTCAATGGGGTTCCTTATACTTCCAAATTCCTGTAATAAGTCTTACATTGCCTAATATCATTAATGTTGCATAATTATACTCATTATAACCTAATTCAATTTGTATGTGTGTTTGATCAAGGGTAAATAAGATGTAACCTAAATTTAAAAGGATCATTTCCAGAATCAACAAAATTAAACATATAGAAGGTAATATAAACTCTAATACTTGCCTTAACACCATGGTTTACCCAAAACTAGCCTCCCCCTAGGTGTGTAGTTAGAGAAAGCCTTAATAGAAAAAGGGTTCTGTACATGAAAATATGCAAAAGGGTGATTCTCATATAGAATGCATGCATGTAGTATTTTTGAGTTTCTTTGACTATATTAAACCCAAGTAAAATGAAATAAGAGTGGTTCTTTACCTTCGAAAGTTGTAGATTGTGAGAAAGAAGATCACTTTATGAGTTTCCATAGAAGAAGATGCACAAGGATGTAAAGAGAAGGGAATGGCAGCTAGTAGAGTCACATGCAAGCTCTTAGGATCCAGTTTCTAGTTGAAGATTGAAAAGGAGATGAGAGAAGAGTGAAGGTGGAAAATGAGCTCCAGCAAGAGAAAAGGAGGATGTAATGATGGGAACGATGGATTCCCTTTTTAAACTTAAATTTTTCTAAGATTTGCATGCAAGTCCAATTCTTTTGGGAAATTAGAGTTTGAGTTAAATGGACTTCAACTGGGCCAGGATGGATCCGAATTGAGCTGGGCCTAACATGAAAGTTGACCCACAAGATGAAATACTCATGATACAATTAATATAGTGCCAAAATGATACAACAATGTGACTCCAATCTACAAGATGGCCCTTAATTACCTAAATCAAGTTCGAACCAAACTACTTATCCAGCTGACCCACTAAAAATTAAGAACGTGATGAATTAAGACTAAAATGCACATATTAGTAGGAAATCAAGCTTAATTAATATAAATTATAATTAAGTCGGGTCGGGACCTTACAATTCTCTAATGGGGAGCCCTATTTATGAAGCATCAATTCTTACAAGTTACTCTACCCTCGAGCGAAGTGCTCATGCCAATTTCTGATTTTTTCGGGGGTCGTTTATTGTTTTTGACCTCCAGCGAGAGGCTTTCAAGCCTAAGTCTTGGAAGTCATAAGTTTTTGCATCTAATTATCTAACTAAGAGTCCTATTTGCGAACCATTAGTTCCTACAAGTTACTCTACAATCGAATGAAGTGCTCGTGCCTATTTTTAATTTTTCTAGGGGCCGTTCCCTATTTTGGACCCCCGGCGGGCGATTTTGGAGTCTAAGTGTAGGAAAATCATAGGTTTATTCTTCTAATTCTCTAATTGGGACTCTGATTTATGAACCGTCATGCCCCGACCTTGGGAATTAGGGATTAGAATAGGCCCCCAGGGAATGAATACATAATCCCGTATTAATCCATGCCATGTGAAAATATGCATAAATCACTACAAGAGAAATTCCACAGGAACATGTAAGGTAAGACAAACAACACGTAGATTAAGATTCAATATAAACGAGAACCTATGAAATGCACCTGTAATGATCCTAAGCAATGCATAGAGGAGAATATCACACCATTATATAATAAGCTTAAGTATTTTAATTAAACATTCCCATTACATACATACCACAAAACTTAAACATGTCTTATACACAATGTCCAGTTTTAACCATCTCTATACACAAGACCAAAATTACAACTAATTAACCCAACTAAACCACTGGACGTTCTCCGTAGGACGACTAGTAAAAGACGTCGTCATCCTTCCATTCTTCTATACCCTAAGGTACCGTTGGAGCACCCTCTGGGGACGTGTCGATATTCGAGTTGGGGTTCGATTCGGTACCTGTAATACCAAGGGTAACACTATTAACACGACGGTTAAATAAATATAGAGATACATAAAACCAATATGCTGTTTCAAATGAATTAAGAAATGTATAGATTAAAAGAAGGCAATAAACGTAAACTAGGCAGGTTGTGCATGAGTAAACATGAGTAGCGAATCATAAACAGGATATTATACATACTAGTGAGCATCCACAATGCTATATTCTCCCAAAAGAAAGGTTATCATCTAGAGAGAGCATGCATATAGGACGCTAGGGGATCATACTAGCTTCCCGAGGAGTGCCGACAACTTTTTCGTAGACTACTGCAATAGCGACATAAAGATACCCAAACTGGTCCTGTCGAAACTAATAAGGCACAAGCTAAGTGGTGCCGACTTAACGTATCAAGACCGACTTGAATTTACATCTTTCATACATTTCGGTCATACTTATTATATCATACATAAGGGAGTTCGATCTTGAGGTCAATTGATTCATAGTAATCGGAATTTAACAAATATCTGATAATCAGTTAATGCATACTTATTTGAGCTTTATCATGTTAAGGGCATGGTTTCTTTAACAATATGAATGCATTTAAATTGAGAAGGTATCAAGGAATTTTACTAGCCAACCCTATGCTAGATAATCTGCGATCCCTCGGTCATTTAACACGATGTATTCATAAGACATCCGGTGTCATTATGTCACCAATCTTGGTGTTACATTGTGTTTGCAAAGGACACCTTTTCTTATACCAACACCCATGACGTGACACTGGGAATTCATCCAAAAAATTGAAAAAGGATAAGTGACAGCTCTACACTCATCCTCCTTATAATTTGAACACCATTTGGCTAATTTAATTATAGAAAAGGGTCTATATCTAAAGCCCTACAAAGTCATTTGAAATCCCTAATATCCTAGGTTCATAGTGTTCTTACGGCTTAGCTATACATATGTTACAGCGTAGTCGAGTGGCTTAATTTTTCCTTCAAATTCCTACGCATTTACGGCTTAACCGTATATTAGCCTACGACTGAGTTACGGCTTAGCCGTAGTGTAATCCATAGCTTAGGCGTGTGTGACCCATAGAAGAGAATTAGAATTTCGGGCTCTCGAGAAAGCTTGCCGTAAAATGGCTTACGACTTAGTCACGGGATGGGTACGGCTTAGCCATAGTTCATTCCATGGCTGAGCCGAAGGTTAGCCCTAGTACAAAAATGGGTTTTGGTACTCTTGAGACTTTGAGCCGTACACACTTACGGCTTAGCCGTGGCTTCACCATAAGCTTTAAAACTCCTGAAAGTGATCTGAAGCTCAAGTTTAGTACAGAATTCTGAATTTTAGAGGGTTATTTGAGCTTCCTATGACTTCAAAATGTCAGTATAGGTTATTCAATGCTCACATAACACCCACATTTTATATTCATACTCTAATTTATTCGATTCAACATATGCATATACTTAAACCAAAGAGGAAGGAGTTCTAACTTGAAATTACAGTGATAATCCAAGAATCAATAATTTAGACACACAAGCAACATCATATGTATTCTAATACTTGCCTTTTACATAATGCTTGACCTTACTAACTTCTCCTTTGTATGTGGTTAGGGAAAGCCTTAACAAGAAGGTGGGTTCTCTACATAAAAGACATGTAAAGGATGAATCTAATGTAGAATGCATGCATGTTATATAATTGAGTCTCCTTGACCCTATTTAACCCAAAGAAATTGAAACAGAGGTAGAGTCTTCACATTAAGGAGTTGTAACTTGGGGAGGAAGGTGCTTCTAAAGAGAAATATGCACAAAGGAAAAAGGAAAAGATAGATGGAGACTCTTATTATTGCATACAAGGCTTTAAAGCTTTGTTTGCAACTCCAATTTAAGGTGGAGATGAAAAAGGGAGAAGAAAAGTAGCAGCTCCAGCAAGGCTAAGAAGTTAAAATGAAGAAGGACGTCAGAGTAATCGTTTTAATTAAAATTTTCCTACAGTTTACGTGCAAGTCCAACATTTCTAGGAAATTATAGTTTAGGTCAAATGGACCTCAATTAGGTCAAGATGGGTCTGAATTAAGTCAAGCCTAACATAAAAGATGATTTACACAAAGAATTACACAAGATCTAACTAATGAGGCGTCAATATGATGTAAGAACAAATTACAAAAGGGTCCTTAACTACCTAGGAAATGTTCGAACTCGACCCAACTAGCAATCCATGACCGAAGCCCAAAGGGTTTGAATTAAATTAGCCTAAACACATTTTAATTAATATAAAATAAGATTAATTAATATAAATCGAGGTTAGATGGGATTTGGACCTTACATCCTCCCCCTCTTAAGATTATTTGGTCCTCCCAATGCAACGTACCTCAGGTAAGAGCTTTGGATATTTTTCCTAAACTTGATCTTTAAGCTCCCAAGTAGCTTCTTATTACCCATGATGCTCCCATCGAACCTTAACCCATTTGATCATCCGAGTATGCAATACTTGATCTTTAGTGTCAATGATACGAAGGGGTCTTTCTTCATAGCTCACATCCGGCTTAACTTGTATGCCATCTATTTCAATGACATGGGAAGGATCTGAAAGGTACTTCCTAAGCATCGATATATGAAATACGTTATGAGCTCTTGTAAGTTGAGGTGGTAACTCCAACCTATAAGCCAAATCTCCGACTCTACTTTGTATCTCAAAAGGCCCTACAAATCGCAGAGCTAACTTACCTTTCTACCTAAACCTGATAGTACCCTTCATTGGAGAAACCTTCAAGAAAACTTCGTCTCCCACTTGCAATTCAAGGGGTCTATAGCGGTTGTTTGCATAACTCTTTTGGCAAGATCGTGTAACCTTCAATCTGTCTTGCACTTTTTGCAGCTTTTCCGCTGTATTCGTAACTAGAGAAGGTCCATAAAAACTTCTACCTCCTATTCTTCCTAACAGACCAGTGTATGGCACTTACGGCCATACAAAGCTTCAAATGGAGCCATCTTGATGTTTGTGTGATAACTATTATTGTACGCAAATTCACATAAGGAAAGGTGTTCATCGCACTCTTTTCTAAAGTCTATTACGCTAGCTTGAATCATGTCTTCAAGAGTTTGTATTGTTCGCTCCAATTTCCCATCGGTCTGAGGATGGTAAGCCGTGCTAAAATTGAGTTTGGTACCCATGGATTCCTGGAAAGATTGCCAAAAGGAGGATACAAACACACGATCTTGGTTAGATACAATAGAGACTATAGTACCATGCAACTACGTAACCTCATCTATGAAGATCTTGGCCATCTCCTGAAATTTAATCCCCTTTTGAATAAAGATAATGTGAGCTGACTTTGTTAATCAATCGACGATCACCCAAATGACATTATGACATATGCTCGTCGAGGCAACCCTGAAACAAAATCCATAGAAAGATTATCCAATTTCCACTTCGGAATATATAAAGGATGTAGTAAACCGGGAGGCTTTTTTTGTTTAGCTTTTACACGCTAGCAAGTAAAACATCTTGCCACAAAACCTGCAATGTCTCTCTTCATGTTATTCCACCAGAACCTGCTATGTAAATTTCGGTACATTTTGGTATTCTCGGGGTGCATGGAATATCTAGCGTGATGTGCTTCAGTCATGATTGCTTTCTTTAGATTTTGATTTTGAACCGCTGGAATGCATAACCGGTCTCTGAAGTACAGCACCCCATCTACTATCCTAAAATCTGGTCTTTCAGCTATGTGGTCACAAATCTTAACAAATTCTGGATCTTCAAACTGTCTCTCTTTAATTTGCTGTATTAAGGTAGATTCAAAGATGCACATGGCCACTAACATAACCTTATCGTCCACGAATTTGACTTCCACATCTAGATCTCAAAATTCCTCTACTAGAGACCATTCACCACACATGGCTGCCATTTTAATGGTTGATTTCCTACTTAGAGCATCGTCCATTACATTTCCTTTGCCTGGAAAATACTTGATTAGAAAATCATAGTCCTTTATGAATTCTAGCCATCAACGCTGTCTCATATTAAGATCATGTTGAGAGAACAAATACTAGAGACTACGATGATCACTATGGACTTCAAATCTCTCTTCATACAAGTAATGTCTCCACAGCTTCAAGGCGAAGACAATAGCGGCTAATTCTAGATCATGTGTGGCATAATTCTTTTCATGTTCCCTTTACTGTCGAGATCCATATGTCATCACCTTTCCGTTTTGCATTAATACACATCCTAACCCAATCCTTGAATCATCGGTATAGATAATAAATCCACCACTACCTTCCGGTAGAGATAAGATTGGGCTGAGGTTAACTTCTCCTTAAGGAGTTGGAAACTCGACTCAAATTCAGCCGACCAAACAAATAGTTCATTCTTTCAAGTCAATTTTGTCGTGGGTACGACAATTCTAGAAAAGTCCCTTACAAACCTTTGGTAGTAGCCCACCAAACTGATAAAACTTCTAACTTTTACAACTGTTTTAGGGCTTTGCCAATTAGTTATAGCCTCAATCTTAGCTGGATCTACTACAAGCCCATCTTTTGAAATTAAATGCCCTAAGAAAGCAACTTGTTCTAACCAGATATCACACTTGTCCAATTTGGCATATAGTCGGTGATCTCTCAACAATTGCAAGGAAATCCTCAGATGCTCAACATGCTTCTCTCAAGTCTTGGAGTACACCAATACATCATCAATGAAAATTACTACGAATCGATCGAGATAGGGTGAAAAGATCCTGTTCATCATGGTCATAAATACAACTGGGGCATTGGTCAACCCAAAAGGCATGACTAAAAATTCATAGTGCCCATATATTGTCCTGAAAGCTATTTTAGATGCATCTTAATCTCTAACTCACAACTAATGATATCCAGACCTCAGATCGATCTTTGAAAAGTGAGTTACACCCTGTAATTGATCAAACAATTCATCAACTCTAGGCAGGGGATACTTGTTTTTTATTGTCACCCGATTCAACTGCCTATAATTAATAAACATTCTGAGGGTGCTATCCTTTTGCTTCACAAACAATACTAGGGCTCCCCATGGTGATGTACTAGGATGAATAAACCCCTTATCCAGTAAATCTTACAACTGTATCTTCAATTCACGCAACTCTGCAAGTGCCATTTTATACGGAGCCCTAGAAATTGGAGTTGTACCAGGTACTAGCTCTATAGTAAAATCTACTTCCCTAACCGAAGGAAGACTGGATACTTCGTTAGGGAACACATCAGGAAACTCATGAACCATAGGTATTTCTTCTAACTTCTTAGGTGGTTTCTTCTCAATGATGAAGGCAATGCACCCTTCGAACCACTATGAATCAATTTTTCTACTCGAAGTGCTAAGATTAGCCTAGTATTCAAACTTTTTTTCTCACCCTAGAATACAACACTCGGTCCGATTTCATCTACCTTTACGGTGACAGTCTTATGGAAACAGTCCAAGCAAGCCATATACTTAGTCAACCAGTCCATGCCTAGGATTACATCTAAATCGTGCATCGGAAACACAATGAGTTCTACTGGAAAAAGGACCTTTTCAATTAGAACTCGATAACCTGGGTAATAGTCCTCACAAATCACCCGCTTACCGATAGGAGTGATAACACTCAACACATACGGTAACTGCGCTGGCGACTCCTGTACCCTACTAGAGAATTGGAGTGAAATAAAGGAGTTTGAACATCCAAAATCAAACAACACCTTAGCTTTTATATCACAAATAGAAACCTTACCTACGACCACATGCTCCACCACTTCCACTTCTTCATGTGTTAATGCATAGTCGCAGCCTTGCCTGTGAGGTCGGTTCATCTATCCCTATTTCTGTTGTCCTTGCTTCTATTGGCCTTGACCCTGTTGTGTCTACCTTTGGCCTTGTCTCATCTGCTGTTGCTGACTTGGAGGTGCGGATAGTGCTGCTTTAGAAGACTCTTGATACTGCTGCTAGGGTGGGACACGACTAGAACCCTTTCTTCTTAGGCATTCTAACAAGCGATGGTCTAACGAGCCACAGTCGAAATAAGCTCCCAAGGACTTCTAACATATACTTATCTCATGGCTTTTTCCACACACACCGCCGACTGGCCTTGACGTCCCTCCAACAACTCCCTTTTGTTTCTTGAAGTGTTGTTGACTCTTCCCAGAAGGTGGGGCACTCCTCCTAGACTCTCCCAAGAATAAGTTCTTTTCAATTTCTTCAGCCGCATAAGCTCTTTTTAAAGCGTCATCCTACTGCACTGGATGCTAGAATACCATAGCATGTCCCTTAATAACGGGCCTCAATCCCTCAAGGAACCTCTCAACTCTTTTCTCCTTGGTATTAATCAAGTCGAGAGCAAACCGAGAGAGCTGGCTGAATACATGCACATATTCTATAACCGTCATAGAGTTCTGCCATAGGGTGAGGAGCTTGGCCTTCTTCTTACGGGTCACATGCTCTAGAATAAACTTATTCCTAAACTTCCTCTTAAATACTTCCCACACGGTAGCATCTGGCATAGTCCTAATTTGATCCCAGATACTCTTCCACCATTTATTCGCAATATCTCTAAACATAGATGCTGTAAGGACCACTTATTGCCTTTGTGTGCATGTCAGGGAATAAAAAAACATTCTCTGTATGTACGAACCATTCGTCGGCTTGTAATGCATCGTCTCGTCCTGTGAATTCTAAAGCTCCTCTCTTTCGGAATTTCTCATATAAGGAATTAGGGTCCACGGGCTAATTCTGCCTTTCCAAAGGGTGGCTAACTGCATTTACATGGCTGCTTGGTTGGCATTGCTAGCAGCCAGTTGATGCATTAGCATCATAAATCGCTCCTTCGTGTTATATGTGGGATGAGGAGGTGGTGGTGGTGAAGGATCCACACCATCCAATTTGACATTTTCGTTGTCGTTGCTGCCTGAACTATTGTTCATACCGAACCCAGATGCCATTTACCTGCAATTATAACAGTAATTAGTCACAAGCAGTACATTAGTATAGGGTAATTATAAACCTTTATACAAAATCCATCCCCAATTGGACCTATCGTAACCTCACAACGTTTCCTAGAGTTGCTAAGTCTTTTAAATAACTTCTTAGTGTCTCTGATACCATTCCTTATGTATGTCATGCCTCGATCCCGGGAATTGGGGATTAGAATGGGCCCCCAGGGAGTGAATACGTAATCCTGTAGTAATTCATGCCATGTGAAGATATGTACGAATCACTACAAGGGAGATTCCACTGGAACGTGTGACGTAAGACCAACAACACGTAGATTAAGATTCAACATAAATGGGAACCTGTGAAATACACTCGTAATGATCATAAGCAATGCATAAAGGAGAATATTACACCATCATATAATAATCTTAAGTCTTTTAATTAAACATTCTCGTTACATACATACCACAAACCTAAACATGTCTTCTACACAATGTCCAATTTTAACCATCTCCATATATAAGACCAAAATCACAACTAATTAACCCAACTAAACCACTAGATGATCTCTGTAGAACGACTAATAAAAGGCGTCGTCATCATTGCATTCTTCTATACCCTGAAGTACGGTTGGAGCACCCTCCAAGGACCCGTCGATATTCGAGTTGGGGTTCGATTCGGTACCAATAAACCAAGGGTAACACTGTTAATACGACGGTTAAGCAAATATAGAGATACGTAAGACCAATATGCTGTATCAAATGAATTAAGAAATGTATAGATTAAAAAAGGCAATAAAAGTAAACTAGGCAGGTTGGCATGAATAAACATGAGTAATGAATCATAAACAGGATATTATAATATTAGTTGGCATCCACGAGGCTACAGTCTCCCAAAAGAGAGCATATCATCTAGAGAGAGCATGCATATAGGACGCTAGGGGATCATACTAGCTTCCTGAGGAGCTCCGACAACTCTTCCGTGGACTACTGCAATAGCGACATAAAGATACCCAAACTGGTTCCATCGAGCTTAATAAGGGTACAAGCTAAGTGGTACTAACTTAACGTATCAAGAACGACTCGAATTTACATCTTTCATACATTTCGGTCGTACTTATTATATCATACATAAGGGAGTTCGGTCTTGAGGTCAATTGATTCATAGTAATCAGAATTTAACAAATATCTGATAATCAGTTAATGCATACTTAATTGAGCTATATCATGTTGAGGGCATGGTTTCTTTGACAATATGAATGCATTTAAATTGAGAAGGTATCAAGGAATTTTACTAGCCAACCCTATGCTAGATAATCTGCGATCCCTAGGTCATTCAACATGATGTGTTCATAAGACGTCCTGTGTCATTGTGTCACCAATCTTGGTGTTACATTGTGTTTGCAAAGGACACCTTTTCTTATGCCAACACCCATGACGTGACATTGGGAATTCATCCAAAAAATTGAAAAAGGATAAGTGACAGCTCTACACTCATCCTCCTTATAATTTGAACACCATTTGGGTAATTTAATTATAGAAAAAAGGTCCATTCTAAAGCCTTAAAAAGTCATTTGAAATCCCTAATATCCTAGGTTCACAGTGTTCTTACGGCTTAGCTGTACATATGTTACAGCTTAGCCAAGTGGCTTAGTTTTTCCTTCAAATTCTTACGCATTTACGGCTTAACTGTATATTAGCCTACGCCTTAGCCTTGCTAAGCCTACGACTAGGCTACGGCTGAGCTATGGTTTAGCTGTAGTCCAATCCATGGCTTAGCCATGTGTGAGCTGTAGAAAAAAGTTAGGATTTCAGGCTCTTAAAAAAGCTTACCATAAAATGGCTGAAGGCTTAGTCACGAAATGGGTATGGCTTAGCCGAGGGTTAGCCATAGTACAAAAATGGGTTTTGGTACTCTCGGGACTTTGAGCTATACACACTTACAGCTTAGCTATGTGTCACGCTCCGATCCCAGGTATTAGGGATTATAGTAGGCCCCTAGGGTATGAATACGTAATCTCGTAGTAATCCATGCCATGAGAAGAAAATATGCACGGTTTCCTCCAAGGGAGATTCCACAGAAACGTGTGAGGTATAACCAACCACACATAGATTAGAATTCAACATAAGCGGACCCCTGTGAAATAGTCTGTAATGATCATAAGGAAGATGAAGAAAAAAACATCTTACCAACACATATATATATACTTAAGACTTTTAATTAAACATTCTCATACCAAAAAAACCACAATTTAAACACGTTTGGTACATAAGGTCCAATTAAACATTTCCAGGTAAAAGACCATAGTCACAAACGATTCACCCAACTAAAACATTGGACACTCTCCGCACGACGACTGATAAAAGACATTGTCATCCTTCTACTCTTCTATACCCCGAGGTACCATTGGTGCACCCTCCGGGCACGCGTCAACAACCGAGTTGGAGTTTAATTCCGTACTTATAACACCAAGGGTAGTACTATTAACACTGTGGTTAAGCAAGCATAGAGGTATATGAAACTAGCGTAATGTATCAATTGAACTTAATAATATACACTGATTAAAGAAGGCAATAATAGTCTACTAGGTATGTTGTGCATGAGTAACAATGAGTGATGAATCATAAACAAGATATCATATACACTAATTGGTAACCATGAGGCTCTATTCTCCCAAAAGGGGGTATACATATAGGTCGCTAAGAGATCAAGCTAGCTTCCCGAGGAGCGCCGACAACTCCTCCATAAACTACTGTAGTAGTAATATAAGGATACCCAAAGGGCACAAGCTAAGTGGTGTCAACTCGGATTCACATCTTTCATAAATTTCAGTTATGCTTATCATATCGTACATAAGGAAATATCGGTCTTGAAGTTATATTCAATCATGAAAAGTAGAGTTAGTATAGTAACTGATAATTGAACAATGCATACTTACAGGAGCTAAGAGAGCTCGAACCCTCTCGACCTTAGTTGCACCCATTAACTAACAGGTGCACACTCAGCAGAAGCTTAGGTCTGATTTGTCTCAAGGTTTGCCAGGAGAGTGGCACATGACTGAATCATGTAGAGGGCTAGGTATCTTAACAATATGAATGCATTCGGATTGAGTCAAGGTAAATTACTAGCCAACCTTATACTAGATAATCCATGATCCCAAGGTCATTCAACACGATGTATTTATAAAACGTCTAGTGTCATTGTGTTACCATATCTTGGTACTACATTGAGTACATAAAAGACGCCCATTCTTATGCCAACACCCATGACGTAACATTGGGAATTTATCTGGAAAATCAAAGGGGATAAGTGACAGCTCTACACTCATCCTCCTTACCATTTAATTACAATTGGGCTAATTTGGTTATAAAGGATGGGCCATCACTAAGGCCCTACAAGGTTATCTAGAATTCCTAAAATCCTAAGTTCACAGTGTTCTTGCGGCTTAGCCGTGTACATGTTACGGCTTAGTCGAGTGGCTCAGGTTTTCTCCTTAATTTCATCCGCATTTATGGCTCAGCTGCTTGTTAGCCTACGGCTAGGTATGGCTTAGCCGTAGTGCATTCCATGGTGTAACCGTGGGTAAGCTGTAGAAAAAAGATGGTTTTTCAAGCTCTCGGGAAAGCTCGCCATAAAGTGTCTTACAGCTTGGCACGGGATGGGCACGGCTTAGCCATAGTTCATTTCACGGTGCAACCGTGGGTAAGCCATAGTACAAAAGCAAATTGTGTCACTCTCGGGACTTTGAGCCCTAAACACTTACGGATTAGCCGTAACTTCGCCGTAAGCTTCTGAAATCCTAAAGTTAGCTCATAGCTCAATTACAGTACAGAATTCTGAATTGAAGGGATTGCAGAGAGTTACTACAGCTTCATCAAAATGTCCCTAAAAGTTATTTAGTAGTCACACACCCTCCCATTCCATATTTACATTCTAACTCATTCAACACCCCTTATATATACACTTAAACAAGGGTAAAGGAGTTGTAATTTGAGATTAAAAGAATAAGTCTAAGAATCAATAACTTGAACACACATGCAGCATATATGTACTCTAATACTTGCCTTTTAGCAGTGCTTGCCCTCACTAATCCTTCCATGACGTGTGATTAGGGAAAACCTCCAATGAAAAGTGGGTTCTCTATAAGTAGGGCATGCAAATGATGAATGGGATGTAGAATTGCTTACATGTCATGTAATTGAGTCTCTTTTACTCTAATAAATCCAAATGAATGAAATGGAGGTAAGTCTTCACCTTATGTAGCTGTAGCTTGAAGAAAGGAATGCTTCCAAAGAGAAAATATAGAAGAGGAGAAGAAGATGAGGACGAATGGAGGCTCCCACTAATGCATGCAAGACTCCATTCCTTGTTTACAGCTTCCCTAGCAGAAGGAGATCAAGAAGAAAAGAAAGGAAGGAAGTGGCTCCAACGTACAGGAAGACAAACGAAATGGAACGTTGATTCCTTCTTTTAAATGAAATTTTTTCCTGAAGTTACATGCAAGTCCAGGTCTTTTGGGATATCTACGGTTTAGGTCGCACGGCCTCAATTGGCCCAAGATGAATCTGAATCAAGTTGGTCCAACATGAAAATGATCTACATGAGAAATTACACAAGATGCCACTAATGAGGTATCCATATGATGCAAGTACAAATTACAAAAGAGTCCTTAACTACCTAAGTAAGGTTCGAATCCGACCCGGCTATCTATCTATGACCCAAGCCCAAACGGTTTTAATTTAGAATGGTCTAAATGCATTTGATTAATGTAAAACAGGATTAATTAGTACAAATCGAGGTTAGTTAAGATCAAGACCTTACACCGTAACTTCGTCATAAGCTTTAGAAATACTGAATGTGATCTGAAGCTCAAGTTCAGTACATAATTCTAAATTTAAGGGGGTTACCGTGAGCTTCCTATGACTTCAAAATGTGACTATGGGCTATTCAATGCTCACACAATACCCACATTTCATATTCATACTCTAATTCATTCGATTCAACATATATACATATACTTAAACCAAAGGGGAAGGAGCTGTAACTTGAAATTAGAGTGATAATTTAAGAATCAACAATTTAGACACATAAGCAGCATCATATGTGCTATAATACTTGCCTTTTACACAATGTTTGACCTTACTAACTTTTCCTTGATATGTGGTTAAGGAAACCCTCAACAAGAAGGTGGGTTCTCTACATGAAAGACGTACAAAGGGTGAATCTAATGTAGAATGCATGTATGTTGTATAATTGAGTCTCCTTGACTCTATTAAACCTAAAGAAATTGAAATGGAGGTAGAGTCTTTACCGTAAGGAGCTATAGCTTGGGGAGGAAGGTGCTTCTAAAGAGAAAGAGGCACAAAGGAAGAAGGAGAAGATAGATGAGACTCTTACTATTGCATGCATGGCTTCAAAGCTTTGTTTTCAACTCCAATTTGAGGTGGAGATGAAGAAAGGAGAAGAAAAGTAGTAGCTCCAGGAAGGCTAAGAAGTTAAAATGAAGAAGGACGTCGGAGTGATCGTTTTAATTAAATTTTTTTTTGTAATTTACATGCAAGTCTAATATTTCTGGGAAATTACAGTTTATGTCAAATGGACCTCAATTGGGCCAAAATGGGTCCTAATTAAGTTAAGCCCAACATAAAAGATGATCTACACAAAGAATTACACAAGATGCAACTAATGAGGCATCAATATGATCCAAGAACAAATTATAAGAGAGTCCTTAACTACCTAGGTAAAGTTCGAACCCGACCCAACTACCAATCAATGACGCAAGCCTAAAGGGTTTGTGTTAAATTAGACTAAACATATTTTAATTAATATAAAATAGGATTAATTAATATAAATCGAGGTTAATTGGGATTAAGACCTTACACCCTCGAGTGAAGTGCTCATGCTGGTTTTTTATTTTTTCGAGAGCCGTTTCCCATTTTTGACCACCGATGAGCAGTTTTCAAGCCCAAATCTTGAAAATTGTAGGTTTTTACATCTAATTCTCTAACTGGGAGTCTTATTTGCAAACTAACAGTTTCTACAAGTTACTCTACCATTGAACAAAGTGCTCATATTGGTTTCCAATTTTTTGGGGGCTGTTTCCTTTTTATGACCCTCCGGCAGGCAATTTGTGAGCCTAAGTCTTGGAAATCATAGGTTTTTGAGTCTAATTCTCTAACCGGGAGTCCTATTTGCTCACCATCAGTTCATGCAAGTTACTCTACCCTCGAGTGAAGTGTTTGTGCTGGTTTTCGATTTTTTCAGGGGTCATTTCCCATTTTTGACCTCGACAGGCAGTTTTTGAGCCTAGGTCTTGGAAATCGTAGGTTTTTACGCTTAATTCTTTAACTAGGAGTCTGATTAACAAACCATTAGTTCCTACATGCTGCTCTACCCTCAAGTGAAGTGCTTATATGGATTTTCGATTTTTCTGAGAGCCGTTTCCCATTCTAGACCCCCGGCAGGCGGTTTTTGAGCCTAAGTGTTAGAAAATCCTAGGTTTTTGCCTCTAATTCTCTAACCAAAACTTTAATTTGTGAATCGTCAGTTATTACAAGTTACTCTGGATTCAAGTGAAGTGCTTGTACTGGTTTTCAATTGGTTTAGGGGTGAAAATCCTACATTTTCAATGTTTATAAATTTCGGCGAGTTATTATGTTAAAATTCAAAATAATAAAATACTAAGGGGTCGCATCATGATCTCCAGTACTGTGCCATCACCGGAAAAACTAGTCCCTCTAGAAATGTCAAAGTAGGTCGTCGGAGCTATCCCTGTAGTAGATGCCACTATTGAACGAGGGCCTCAAGTGCAGCTATCCTCTTATCTTGCTTAACCTGCCGCCTGTCCTGCTCAGCTTGCCTCTGGTCTTGCTTAGCTAACTGCTCCCACAAGGTGATCACCTCAGGATGCAACACTTGAGACTAAATGGAAGATGAAGAAGTCATTGTCTGTATCCCATCCCATTTAAGTATCCCGACCGCTTCCTAAACACATCAACAGCAATTTGTTCCTTAGTCATCGGAGCTGTGACAGAAGGTTGCGACTGCTTCTCAGTCTGTTGCACCAAGACCTCTTGCCATTTAAATCAATAAAGGATTTAGAATACTTTTATGGCATTATTGATCAGAATTGAATCAGAGAGCAAACATACATGTCTTTATTAAGCCACCTCATTTACCCACTCATTACTTTTTTGCCTGTAGTGGGTGTCATGGAAGAACTGAATAATAGGCGATGCTTGACCGGCATTCTGTGCCGTCTATCATTTGAAATTATTTTGTATTAGATATGAGCCTACATATTGATAAATTAATAAACTTAATCAAGTTTCTTCATATGAATATAATTAGTATGATTGTATGGCATCTTGGCTCCACTCTCTTGAGCCTTCTTCGACTTCGCCTACATCGAAAAACAATAATACAATAGCTTTTTTAAATAAATTATAATTAATAGAATTACGTTGAAATATAATTAATTGTTGTAAATAATATCCCAAAATTACTTTCCACTCTGGTGATTCCTAGCATGACGAGACCATTAACTGCCAGTCAGTGGATTTCTGCTAGGTGGTCCTAGGGTTGAGGAACCTCCTGCTCCAATAGCTCTAGATAATGACTATGTGGCTCGTATTTCCAACTCTTATATAAACCCCGCACTAGCTGTCAATGTCCGTCCTAAGCTACATATCGCCATCGTAGTCCCTGATATCAAATATTTGCTGCAATTAGGGAAAAGCCTAATAAAGATTAGTGATAATAAAATATAATCAAATATTGTAATGAGGAGCACAACTATGATCAATTTGGTTGATATTTCTCATTTCATTTTACCCGAACTAAACCAATGACAGCAAGCTTGATCCCACTATCAAACTTCTTGTAGCCTTAGGGTCGAACTGGTCTACCTCTCTAATGGCTAACCCAATATGGTTAACCAGTAACGGGGCATGTTCCCCTTCTTGCCTCTGGCTTGAGATGGGGATTGAAACTGGGATGTTGTAGCCTAGTTGTCTCTTCAGCTTTGTCGCCTTCTTCCCTTGCGCAATGCCCCTTACACAGCTCAAAACCTCTGAGACTCCGGCTGATGCTATTGTGATGGTAGTGCTAAATGAGTTGGTAAACAAAAATCATTAAATTAAGGTGAATTCAGAATCTTAAAAGGTCATAATTCTCTCACCTACGCTATTACCGACTGTATGACAACTCGGCGGAGGCTGTGACAGGGGAGGCTGGGTCAACAAAGGCTGTGTGGTCGGAGGCTGTATCAGCAGAGGCTAGGTGACTCCCAAATCAGGAGTGCTCCCTGCTCCTCCAGACCATATAATTGGAAGATTACCTGGCGGAGGCTATGTCGCAGTCTCAGGTGTGCTCTCTGCACAAGCTAACCCAAGTGCAGCTGCGATACTCCGAGCACGTCTAACCCTTTTCTCCCAAGGCATATCTGTAATCTGGCTTAGAGCAGAGTTACAAGAATAATAAATAATGATTAGCAAAAATCAATAATATTAGTAAAGTGAATGCAAGCAATTTACATTCAATGGAAATGGAAATCATTTTAGTATAGTGTTACTGTCAAAACTAATATTTTAAAGCGCATGTCATAGACATTCACAGAAAGATTACCTCATCCGATTAAGACCAACATGTCTCATCATCTACACCGTCATCTTCGTGGGGAATGTAGTTCACGTCATTATCATTCCCCACTAACCCCTTTCTTTCCCTTCTCATTTGTCCCTTTAACCGACCAAATATAGCACGTGCGATCGGCGGGAGCCCTAGAGATGCAAGTTTATCTGCATTCTACTTAATTGTCTTTTTTTCTTTTTAATAAATAATTTGATGCTTGCACTTGACAGGACAACTCTCCTAGTTTGACCCATCGTTTCCCTCCGTATGGCATCTTTTGCAACTATGAAATATATAAATAATCAAAAAATGTGAAATATAAAAATATTTTATCCATATATGAACAAATCACAAGAGAAAATGAAAATAAAGACAATGTCATTTTATAAGGAAAGATCTTTATTAATTTACTTAATCGTTACATATGCAAAACTTGAAACAAACACTACATATTATATTCCATGTCAGAGTCAAACTAACTATGTACATCAGTCTTCTTCATTGATCACGCTTAAAAATGACGTGGAAAATGTGTAATGGATTCAATGTCCGACATTCACATACTTCAAGCGTTAAGAAGAATGGGAAATAATTATAGTTCATCATTAATTTCCCTTTGTTTACATGGGTTCAAGTGCCCTGACCACGGGGATGCAGGTTGTTTACATGCATTTTGAAAGTTTACAACCCCTCCCTCAAGTTTTAGATGTGATCTCAACTTGAAATTTTCAAGAAAAGTACATAAAATAACCAAGGAAATGCAAAAAAGTAGAAAAAAAGGGAAACGAGGGGGGGTGACCGAGACTCTCGATCACTCCCCCATTCCAGTGACCGAGACTCCCGGTCGCTGGAGGCTTCTAGTGACAGAGAGTCTCAGTCACTAGCAGACAGTGACCGTTTGGTCACTGTTTCACCTCCGGTTTCATTCTGTTCGAGATGGTTCTTTCATGGAACTTCTTTCAAGTGTTGAAACTCCATTTTCATGACTTTGGAGTGGTGGACAACCATCAAGAAGATCACATTTAACCATGGAATCAATCGAAACCTCTGTAACTCATCATTCATGCTTACGGACTGCGTTTTTGTTTCAAGTCCGAAATGGGCAAATATGAAACCGGAGTTGTGTCATTTTGAACCTATTATTTTCAAGGAACAAAATGAGGCCTAGAGAGACTTCTTTCACAACTCTTGCAATGGCTAGGAAGCCCTACGAATAAGAGAAACAGAGGTGACAATGTCATCCTCTCAAAAATTGCCGACATACGAACATATCATGAAATTTGGCCATTCCACTTCCTTCGCTTCTTCTGAATTTTCTTCCTCACCTTCAAAACTGAGAAAAAAGGGTTGGAATGGTCGTGGAAGTGCTACTGGAGTTTGCTTCTTCTTGCTCTAAGTGCTTTCTTTCTTTGATTTCTTCTCTTTTCTTCCTTATGTGTGTTAGTGTCCTCCTTCTTCCTTCAAAATTTGCTCTTTTTATAGGCTCCCCATCAGTTTTGTGCAGTTTTGGGGAGTTAATAGTAGTTGTGGGGAGTTTGATTTTGAAGAGCAGTGGAGGGAAACCACCTAAAGTCATGGGAAACACCTTTTGAAGGTCCATGACCGCACGCTCGGTCACGGACGAGGCCCGATTTTGGGCTTTTGTGTATGTGGCTCATTTTCATCTGTTTTGGGCTCAAACGAAGTCCAATTGCCACAAAACTTAGAAGGATGCTTCTTGACACTATTTTCTGCATCTCATAAAAATTTCAACTCGTTTTGACTTTGGAAAGTTGGTCAACTTTCTCATTAATTGGGCCTCGGTCACTTCCAAGGCCCATTTTTGGATCATTGTATTTATGAATTGTTTTCAGCTGTTTGAGGCCCAAACGATGTCCGATCACCACAAAACTTAGTAGGATGCTTCTTGACACTATTTTGACCATGTCATAAAAGTTTCAGCTCATTTTGACCACCTGAAGTTGGTCATCTCCCTTGATGAACAGGCCCCGGTCACAGACAAGGCCAGTTTTCGGACTTTTGTGTATGTGAACCATTTTCATCTGTTTGGGGGCCAAACGAAGTCCAATTGCCACAAAATTTGGTAGGATGCTTCTTCACACTATTTTACAATGTCATAAAAGTTTTAACTCATTTTGACCACCTGAAGTTGGCCAACTCCCTTGATGAACAGTCCACGGTTACGAACAAGGCCCGTTTTCGGACTTTTGTGTATGTGACCCATTTTCATCTGTTTGGGGCCCGAACGAAGTCCAATTGCCACGAAATTTGGTAGGATGGTTCTTGACACTAGTTTTACCATGTCATAAAAGTTTCAGCTCATTTTGACCAACTGAAGTTGGTCAACTCCCTTGATGAACAGGCACCGGTCACGGACAAGGCCCGTTTTCGGACTTTTATGTATGTGACCCGTCTTTGCCAGTTTAGGGCCCGAACGGTGTTCGATCGCCATGAAACTTGGAGGGTTGCTTCTTGACACTATTTTGAGCATGTCGTAGAAGTTTCAACCTGTTTTGACCTTCGAAAGTTGGTCAACTCTCCAGTTGAATTTTTATGAGAGTGGGCCTTTGTCTCAGTTGTTTGTGTCTCAAATGACCTCGGTTTGGTTTGAAACTTGGAGGGACTAACTTCAAGAACATCTTGGAGTATTCATCCAAATTTCATGCAGTTTGGATTTGAGGAAGAAGGATTTCGAACAGTAGCCTATTCATTGCATGTGTTAGGTCACTATTCACTCCACATTGAGATAGTTAGCCTGTTTTCTATTCGAACAGCCTCCACTTGACTTGAAACTTTGGGAGAATAATTTGGGGCATTCTTTGAGCATTTGTTCCAACTTTTATCTACTTTGGCCTTCTGGAAGTAAGAACTTAGCCGGTGACCCCCATATTCGGGATTACTATCTTCTGAGCTGACATGTAATGAGATTTGGACCAAACAGAGTCCTTTCGACTTGAAAATTTGCAAAGTATCTTCTGAGCATGACTGAAGCTTTGTGCCCTGATTTCATCAATTTTGGACATCGGGAAGCAGGACTTTGGTCAGTGGCTCGCAGATCATAGTATACGATCATCTGAACCAAGTTTGGATCCAAATGACGTCCAAATGCTCTGAATCTTTGAGAAATGGTCCTTGGATATACTTAAAAGCATTTCATTGAATAGAAGCTTGCTGCAACATGTGGAAGTGTCAAGTCCCGCAGTGATTCCCAAAGAGCCGGCAAAGAGTCTCCGAAACTTATTTGAGCTGAGATAAGGTTCAAGTGCTTTGAAAATTCTGGAAATTTATAATCCAAAGCTTGTAATGTCTTCGCTACATTATTTTCAAAATTTTATGGGTCAACAAGTGCCCCCTCGAGGTACAATGATTATAGTGCAATAATCATTGTACCTCGAAATAACCAATCCGTGGGAATGATGGATGACTTGATGAAAAGACAGTTTGTCAAGGAAGGTTGTAGGCCTAAACTTGGGATTTGAAAATTTTGATAAAAAATATGAAGGGTTTGATGACGAAATTTTGAAAAAACATAAGAAATCTGAATTTCTTTGCCTTGTTTTCACGGATGTCAAAAGTAGCATCTTCGTGGGGACTGTGGGGAACACCCACAAAGGAATCCCTTAGGTATTTAGAAAATTCAGAAGTTTATGAATTTCGTTTGGATTTTGGAAATGAATTTGATTTTCTTTTGACCTATTTTTCAGAGATATCCAGAGTGGCATCTCTGTGGGGACGTGGGGAACACCCACAAAAAGAATCCCTGAAGTTTTAAGAAAATCAAAGGTTTTAGTGAAAATGGATTTGGGTTTGGATTTTCATGGATTTTTGGTTCATTTTCAAAAATCAAAGTTTGGGTTTTGACTTGGCTTGACATGATTCAAAAATGAGATGCAATTTTAAAAAAAGATTGGCTTTTGGCTTTTGTAGATTTTGATCCAAAGCAATTTGAAATGATAAATTTGGCTCAAGGTGGGTTTGTCCCAGGATGAACTTTGGATTAGGTTGGCTTTCAAGAAAACACACACTTTTGTTTGGGGCAAAATGCCCAAAATTGGTTCACCATATTATGTCTTGCGACAGAACCGGAACTTTGGCTGTGAGGAACATTGCAACCATAGATCATCACATTGTAGCAATAGCTTTCATCCTTGAAAGATGATGTTCTGAAGCTTCGAGGCACCATAGATAGCTTAGAAAAGTCTAGTCCAAAGAACCAGGCCTACAAAGAGTGTATCCTTGCCAAAGTAAGGTTGAAGCAGACAACCTTGAATGACTTTGTTCAATCCCTTGAAAGTGAAATAAGTATCAGAACGAATGAACTTGACAGTGATGCTGTCGTCCCAGCTTATCCAAGCTATAAAGGGCACGTCCTGAGGGAGGCAACTGTTGGAAGTAGGTGGGTCTCGTGGATAGATTTTCAAAACTTTTGACCCACTTGACACAGGGATCAACTATCCATAAGACCAAAACCCAATCCAGGATGCGTTACCCTCAATCTCGTGACCATGTACAATAAAAATTATACCAGCACTAAACATCCAAAATAACCTACGACATGCAAGATGTAGATCATACCTTTGGAGACCCGCAGTGCTCTAATGGACTTCTTCAAGACCTCTTAGCCTTCCACGCTATGACCCCCGAATTGGATTTCTTTTCTCAAGAAGAACGGTGGAATCTTCAGGAGAAAATCCCAACTCGAGACTCCAAGGAACTAGAAGAAAGGAGAGGAGAGTAACTCGCGCAACTCTTGCACGAAAGGGTTTTGGGCGTGAGAGGGACTCTTTTGGACGTCCAAGGATATTTTATAGACTTCCAAATCTCTCCCTTGTCAAATTGAAATAGAAGTCTTACTTCCAAAGCAATTAGCAACTTTCTCCTTTCCAAACTCTTATTTCTAGAGTCCAAGTCGGATTAGTGTTTTCCAATATCTTGGGCTAGCGTGGGGACCACTAGGGATTCCTTAGAAAGCTGGCTCCAACTGGAACACCGCGACCCCACATCTCATGTGCAATCTGGGCCCACAGTTAATTGCAAATAACACCACTATATAAATGCAATTGCACTCTAGTCTTAGGAATAAATTACAATGAAGACCCTAAACTTCCCAATTACCACAAGTAGGCCCCTCTATCAATATCCGTGGATCAATTGGAATAAATCCGTCTCTTCCAATCTAAGTTCCACATCTTATTATCCTTGAGCCCCAATTAATCACAGTAATCATCAGTACCATCCAATTAACTCTTAATTGAGATGGGTGCGCACTTACTAATGACAAATCCATTAATTGGCACAAGGGGATAATAGAGATAGATTCCATCTTGATCATTCAACGTTCCCACAGTTCTACTACCATATACCCAAGACACCGAGGTGTTAACCTATAGTCGGCCTCACTCATTGGTGACTCAAAGCAAATGAATAGATAGAAACTTGAGTTCGTCAATGTCTCAGGATTGAGAGCCTATTGCTAAGGAATTATGATAGCATACCTTATTATTGAGACGGAATACCATAAGGTGCATCTCATGGTCCTTCAATACATCCAATGTACCGGCACTATTGATTCAGAATCTTACATTCTGATGATCGAGACAAATCACACTATCTCATAGTGATCAAAGTGCTGCAACCTTATCAAATGAGATGCCCAGTCTCATTACTGGTTGTGAAGCTATTTAAGTATAAGATTTGTGACATATATCTCCCGCGTGTGGATCTCATCCATGCACATATATCACATCTAATATACTAATGGGACCCGGTTCAACTCATGAACCATTATGTCATACGTATTGGTCATGTGCATGAAGTAGTAAAATAACATTCATCTCATGAAAGTAAAGCATGATTTTATTGATAAATAAAGAAATTAATCAATTTATTACATCAACTGATGGATTGAGTCCACAAAAACTAACAATCTCCCACTTGGGCTCAATGCCAGTCAGGGTTGCATCTCATGCCCATCCCTTCTACGTGTTGCTCAAAAACTTTGGTAGTCAAAGGCTTAGTAAAGGGATCTGCCAAATTGTCTGCAGAGGCTATCTTGGTAATAGCAATATCACCTCTCTGCACAATCTCTCTGACTAAGTGATACTTCCTCTGTACATGCTTTTGGCTTTTATGGCTTCTGGGTTCCTTTGACTGAGCGACTGCCCCGCTGCTGTCACAGTAAACTATGAGTGGCTGTCGTGCCAAAGGTACCACCCCAAGTTCCAAAAGGAATCTTTTAAGCCATACTGCTTCCTTAGCTGCTTCACAAGCTGCTACATATTCAGCTTCCGAGGTTGAATCAGCGGTACATTCTTGTTTTATACTCCTCCAGCTGATAGCTCCGCCTCCAAGCATAAATACATAACCAGAGGTGGATTTCCTAGAATCCTTATCTGACATAAAGTCAGAATCTGTGTATCCGACTGGAATCAACTCATCACTGCTATAAATCAACATGTAATCTCTAGTCCTTCTCAAGTATTTGAGAATACATTTTACAGCAGTCCAATGTTCAGGTCCTGGATTAGATTGATATCTGCTGACTAGGCCCACTACATAACAGATATCTGGTCTAGTACATAACATAGCATACATGAGGCTACCAACAGCCGAAGCGTATGGTATCGACCTCATTTGCTCCTTTTCCTCGGGTGTCTTTGGACACTGATCCTTGGAAAGGTGCACTCCATGCCTGAAAGGTGTAATACCCTTCTTGGAGTCTTGCATTGCAAATCGTACTAGCACCTTATTTATGTATGCAGCTTGGGATAAGCCAATCATCCTATTTATCCGGTCTCGATAGAGTTTGATCCCTAGGATGTAACTAGCTTCTCCCAAGTCCTTCATATCAAAAGTCTTGGCTAACCAAACTTTTACCGTTGACAACATTCCTATGTCTTTCCCGAGGAGAAGGATGTCATCGACATATAAAACCAGAAAAACTACCCTGTCACCTTCACTTTTCATGTACACACATGACTCATCCGGATTTTGACAAAAACCAAATGACTTGATTGCCTGGTCAAAACGGATATTCCAGCTTCGGGATGCCTGCTTCAGTCCATAAATAGACTTCTGCAGTTTGCAAACTTTTTGCTCCTGGTTTTTAGCTACAAAACCGTCTGGCTGCACCATATAGATGTCTTCCTCAAGATGGCCGTTGAGAAAAGCCGTCTTGACATCCATTTGCCAAATCTCGTAATCGAGATGAGCCGCAATGGATAAGAGTATCCGGATGGATTTGAACATGGCTACTGGCGAGAAGGTTTCCTCATAATCGATCCCCTCTTTCTGAGTATATCCTTTCGCAACAAGCCTAGCCTTATAGGTCTCCACTCTTCCATCTGGTCCTCTTTTTCTCTTGTAGACCCACTTGCACCCAATAGGTTTAATATTGGCAGGCAAGTCCACAAGTGTCCAGACCTGATTTGAGTACATAGACTCCATCTCAGCTTTCATAGCATCTTGCCAGCGTCCCGAGTCTAAGTCATTTATTGCTTCATCATAGTTAGAGGGATCTTGTTCTGGCTCTTCTGGGATTGCTTCATAAGACTCTCCCAAGAATGAGAACCTGTCAGGGGGTCTGACAATCCTCCCACTACGACGAGGTACTGGTGTAACTACTAGGTCTGGTAAGGGCGGTTCTTCCTCAAGTCCGGTCATACTTGGATTTGGAATTGATTGCTCCTGAATCTCTTCCAAGATCACCTTTTCTAAAAATTTCTGGTCCATCATATAATCTTCCTCCAGAAAAACCGCATTGGTGCTGACCAGCACTTTCTGCTCTCTGGGATTATAGAATAACCAACCTTTAGTTCCTTTAGGATATCCTACAAATGTGCATACTTCCGACTTCGCTTCCAACTTATCCGTCTTAACCTTGAGCACGTGTGCTGGACAACCCCAAATGTGTAAATGTTGTAGACTAGGCTTTCGCCCAGACCACAATTCCCGGGGAGTCTTAGGTATAGACTTAGATGGTACGAGGTTTAGTATGTACATTGCAGTATCCAAAGCATATCCCCAAAAGGATATAGGTAATCTTGAGAAACTCAGCATAGACCTAATCATATCTAAAAGAGTCCGGTTCCTTCTTTCTGCTACTCCATTCTGTTGAGGCATACCAGGAGCAGACAACTGGGATAGAATCCCATTTTCTGATAAGTAACCCATAAAATCAGCAGAGAGATATTCCCCTCCTCGATCTGATCGAAGAGTCTTGATACTCTTACCTAATTGCTTTTCCGCTTCCGCTCGAAATTCTTTGAACTTTTCAAAAGCTTCGGACTTGCGGTGCATAAGGTATATGTAACCATATCTTGAGTAATCATCTGTGAAAGTGATGAAGTACTCATATCCTCCTCTGGCCCTGACATTAATGGGTCCGCAGACATCAGTATAATTTCAATAAATCTTTGGCCCTATTACCCTTAGCTGAAAAGGGTCTTTTAGTCATTTCACCTTCCAAACAGGACTCACAGATAGGCATTGGTTCTACCACCAATGAAGGTAAGATACCATCTTTCACTAGCCTCTCAATCCTGTTAAGGTTTATATGACCTAGCCTCAGGTGCCAAAGTTTTGTTGGATTAGATGAAGGTGACTTTCTCTTTAATGATGATCTACTAATTGTTTCAGTATCATGTATCTCATACATCGTGGGAGTTAACAAATAAAGTCCATTGGTTACCTTGCCAGAACATATGAAAGTACCATTCCTCTTTATGACAACTTCAGTACCAAAAGTAATAGAATAACCTTTATTCACCAAACTAGAAACTGAAATTAAATTCCGCCTTAAAGACGGTACATATAATGTTTCTGACAAAACCAATTTCTTATTTGAAAAACATAAAGTAATGACTCCTACTGAAACAGCCTCCGCCTTAGCGTCAGATCCTAGGTTGACAATGATTTCTCCATCACTTAGCCTCCTGGTTTCCCTGAACCCCTGCAACGTATTACATATGTGATTAGTTGCCCCGGAATCCACACACCAGGATTCTGAAGTACCAGTTGCAAAACTAACTTCAGATATAAGTGACTCAATCATACCTGGGGTCTTTTTCTTAGACAGATATTCTGGACAATTCCTCTTCCAATGTCCTGTCTTACCACAATGGAAACACTTTCCTTTTGTCCCTGAACCCTTAGCTTTAGCCACGCCACCAGTTGGACCATTCTCCACCTTAGGACCCTTTGGAACTGATTTCTTTTTGCCTTTCCGCCCTTTGCCTTTCGGCTTGGACTTGGCATCTGACTTTTCTGTCATTAAGGCAGTTGGTTTCTTCTTCATAATCCCTTCAGTTGCTACCAGCTGACTAGATAGCTCAGCTAGAGTCAGATTCATTTTATTCATATTATAATTGACCTTGAAATTGTTGAATGACTCTGGTAGTGACTCAAGGATTATGTCAATCTGCGATTCTGCATCAATCGCAGCTCCCAGTACATCTAACTCATTTAATGAGTCCATCATTTTCAACATGTGTTCCTGTACTGATGTACCTTCAGCCATCTTGGTGCTAATGAGAACCCTCATGGCTGCCTGCCTAGCAGGTCTGCCTTGTTCTGCAAACATCTCCTTTAAGTTCGATATCATATCATATGCAGTCTTATAAGATTGATGTTGATGTTGCAGCACACTAGACATGGATGCCAGAATGTAACATCGGGCCATCTCATCGTCTTTGGCCCATTTGGTGTAAAGGTCCTTTTCTGCTTCTGATGCATCTGGGCCAGGCTCTTCAAGGGGGTTTTTGGTAAGGACATATTTATATCCTGAAGCTGTCAGGACAATATCCAGATTCCGTTTCCAGTCTACATAGTTGGATCCCACCAACTTATTCTGGTTGAGGATGGTCGCAAGTGGATTGAAAGTATTCGAATTCATGCTTGTAATACTGTAGCACATAACCATACATTCAATTAATGAATTTAAATGACATTAGGGTTTAGTATTCTACCAAATTTATGTGGGAATCCTCATAACCACAAAATTCAGAATACATCGGAATCCCAATCCTGCGGGGTATGCCTCCTTGGGGAGTGCAAATACCTCCTAGACTGGTGTGGATCAAAGTTGGTCAAAATTTGGATTAAGACTAACTATCCATGATCCCCTTCATTCATTACAATCTAGGTATCTCATACCAAATAATGTATAACTCCCGATTAGCTTTGGTTTCTAAAATACATGAGGCAAATCCTTAGGGATACTACATCATTATTTTAGTTAAGTGTGACCCACCAACTAGCATTGCATGACAACCGTTGTGGGTAGCTCCTCCTTGGGGAGTGGGCTCCCACCCCGTCTCATCAACATTATCCATAGGAGATCCATATCCAGTATCCAGATAAATACAAGCCCTCCGTGGGGAATGGCCATTCTCAAAATAGCGCAAGGCTAATACTTTCCTTACAATGGACCTATGGTGGAAAACCATGGGGATTTTTATATATATAGAAATGCCCCGCTCCCACTTAATATTTTAGAGTTGAGGATTTCCTTATAGGTGTATGGGTCCATCAAATATAGGTATATATTCATCTCATGATAAGACCAATGATTGGTTCCAAGTCAAGTTATTTTAAGGAAAGTTCAGTTTCTAAAATTAGTGTTACCAATAGATCCATCTCATGGGCCCACCAACTCTAATTAGAATTCTTTCCAAAAATTAATTTGATTTGACCAATTTTGGAATTTGCTGTAACAACCCGCCCTGCACCATCGAGGTATTGTCCGCTTTGGACTTCCCAGGAGGTCACCCATCCTGAAATTGCTCTGACTCGAGCACGCTTAACTTTATAGTTTTTTATGGAAGTCCTCACGGTTTTGTCCTCAAAAGGCGCCTCCATAGGTAGACCCTATGCGAGGTATTGTTCCACCTAACTGGACCACTGGACTCACCCGAGACACAGCCGGGATCTTGCCCCTCAGAGTACGCAGCGGGGATTTTGTCCCTGGACAGACTCGAACCCTGATCTCACCCGAGACAAAGCCGGGATCTTGACCAGTGAGCCACGCCAAGGCGCCTCGACAGTTTAGGACGGATTATTACTTATATTCTTTCATTCAGATGTACTTTTTGGGACTGGGTCGTTACAGGCCCACCAGCTTCCGCCGGATATGTCCCCATATCCACATATCTAGCACAATGTCGGACCGAAGACGGCCTCATAAGCGATGTGGGACTTCATTCCTCCTCCTTCGTTCCCCCCTCCTATTTGTGGAGGGCAGGATTCGAGAGGGAAGCAGGATTCGAGTGGTCCCCAAGGGGTCCGGCCTAACGGCCTCACCCTCCACCACTCAGAGGAGAGCCATCCCCTTCTCTGATACCATCTGTAACAACCCGCCCTGCACCATCGAGGTATTGTCCGCTTTGGACTTCCCAGGAGGTCACCCATCCTGAAATTGCTCTGACTCGAGCACGCTTGACTTTATAGTTTTTTATGGAAGTCCTCACGGTTTTGTCCTCAAAAGGCGCCTCCATAGGTAGACCCTATGCGAGGTATTGTTCCACCTAACTGGACCACTGGACTCACCCGAGACACAGCCGGGATCTTGCCCCTCAGAGTACGCAGCGGGGATTTTGTCCCTGGACAGACTCGAACCCTGATCTCACCCGAGACAAAGCCGGGATCTTGACCAGTGAGCCACGCCAAGGCGCCTCGACAGTTTAGGACGGATTATTACTTATATTCTTTCATTCAGATGTACTTTTTGGGACTGGGTCGTTACATTTGCTATGTTTGGATTAGATATGGAAATACTCTAAAATAAGCATTCATCCATAAATAGAAAGTGCTATAACAAAAGACTAGTCCTCTCCTCCACATGACCCAGGCGGAAAAGACTTCTTGGACTTCTAGACTTTCCAAAACTTTGGGATTCCTCAAACTCTTTGGGCATCTCCAAAACACCTTTTGGTAATCTTCAAACTCTTTGATTAGGAGTCCAACTTCTCTTTCCTTCTTTGTTTCGGACATCTCCAGAATTTACAAATTTTAAAAATACATAAATTCCTATGTCTCTATAATGAGACTTACATGGTAGTCTAAACATGGAAATAAAAGGGCTATAGGGAAATTCACCATGCCTTGCCCTTTCACGGGAAACCAAGGAGACCATGATGCCCTTTACACTTAGCCACGAATAAACCAATAATTAAAAGGAAAGAAAAACATGTGGGTCATATGGAGAGGACATTATCACCTGCAAGTTAGTATCTCATACAACAATGCATCTCACAAAACTAGGTTGCCAAACCATAATAGAAAAACAAGATGCCAAATATTTTGCCACCACGATACAAGACCCCTTACGCAACGGGGGTCCGGGGGCAGCGCCCCCGGCGGGGGTCGAGAGCAATCATGTTTAATGATCACCTCCTGATTCGGCTCCTGCTGTACCCAATCACCTCTAATGATCTCAGTATGTTTTAATGGCATCTTATCATCCTCCTATTATGATTAAAACCTTTTGTGACTTTCCAAACATGTATCTACTACGAGAGCAAGCAAACCCAATAAACACTGATCCTATCATAGCCCTTGCTCTATCCTCTTCGCATCTCATGTGAAGATTAGAACAAGATTACTGATCTAACATGATTAGAGATGAGGTTTGGCTCTGATACCAATTGTTGGAAGTAGGTCGGTCTCGTGGATAGATTTTCAAAACTTTTGACCCACTTGACACAGGGATCAACTATCCATAAGACCAAAACCCAATCCAGGATGCGTTACCCTCAATCTCGTGACCATGTACAATAAAAATTATACCAGCACTAAACATCCAAAATAACCTACGACATGCAAGATGTAGATCATACCTTTGGAGACCCGCAGTGCTCTAATGGACTTCTTCAAGACCTCTTAGCCTTCCACGCTATGACCCCCGAATTGGATTTCTTTTCTCAAGAAGAACGGTGGAATCTTCAGGAGAAAATCCCAACTCGAGACTCCAAGGAACTAGAAGAAAGGAGAGGAGAGTAACTCGCGCAACTCTTGCACGAAAGGGTTTTGGGCGTGAGAGGGACTCTTTTGGACGTCCAAGGATATTTTATAGACTTCCAAATCTCTCCCTTGTCAAATTGAAATAGAAGTCTTACTTCCAAAGCAATTAGCAACTTTCTCCTTTCCAAACTCTTATTTCTAGAGTCCAAGTCGGATTAGTGTTTTCCAATATCTTGGGCTAGCGTGGGGACCACTAGGGATTCCTTAGAAAGCTGGCTCCAACTGGAACACCGCGACCCCACATCTCATGTGCAATCTGGGCCCACAGTTAATTGCAAATAACACCACTATATAAATGCAATTGCACTCCAGTCTTAGGAATAAATTACAATGAAGACCCTAAACTTCCCAATTACCACAAGTAGGCCCCTCTATCAATATCCGTGGATCAATTGGAATAAATCCGTCTCTTCCAATCTAAGTTCCACATCTTATTATCCTTGAGCCCCAATTAATCACAGTAATCATCAGTACCATCCAATTAACTCTTAATTGAGATGGGTGCGCACTTACTAATGACAAATCCATTAATTGGCACAAGGGGATAATAGAGATAGATTCCATCTTGATCATTCAACGTTCCCACAGTTCTACTACCATATACCCAAGACACCGAGGTGTTAACCTATAGTCGGCCTCACTCATTGGTGACTCAAAGCAAATGAATAGATAGAAACTTGAGTTCGTCAATGTCTCAGGATTGAGAGCCTATTGCTAGGGAATTATGATAGCATACCTTATTATTGAGACGGAATACCATAAGGTGCATCTCATGGTCCTTCAATACATCCAATGTACCGGCACTATTGATTCAGAATCTTACATTCTGATGATCGAGACAAATCACACTATCTCATAGTGATCAAAGTGCTGCAACCTTATCAAATGAGATGCCCAGTCTCATTACTGGTTGTGAAGCTATTTAAGTATAAGATTTGTGACATATATCTCCCGCGTGTGGATCTCATCCATGCACATATATCACATCTAATATACTAATGGGACCCGGTTCAACTCATGAACCATTATGTCATACGTATTGGTCATGTGCATGAAGTAGTAAAATAACATTCATCTCATGAAAGTAAAGCATGATTTTATTGATAAATAAAGAAATTAATCAATTTATTACATCAACTGATGGATTGAGTCCACAAAAACTAACAGCAACTTGAGAAGTTCTTGGACTAGATTTCATCACCGTAGCTTCTTGTATAACTCTTTTATCTTGATCAGCCTGGGTGGCCATGTATACCTTGACTTCATTCTTTGTACTTAAACTTCAAATGGATATCAACGGAAAACTTTTCTTTTTCTCCATTTTGTCATTGGTATAGGTGCTTGGTTTGATTTTGCGTAGATGTTTGAGGTGGTTTGTAGGTGGTTTATGTGGATGGTTTATTTGGTTTGGTTTTCTCAGACTTGTATGAGGGTGTGATTTGCTATCTTTTGGATCCACAAATCGAAAATAAGGGAGTCATATAGGTGGACGTTATCCGATGCCCATGTGTGAGGCTTTCTCTAGGATCCATGACTTGATCCTTTTGGTGTCGAAAGGAGTCAAACAAAGTGGATGTTATCCGGTGCCCATGTGTGAGGCTTTCCCCGGGATCCTTGACTTATTCCTTAGGACAAAGATTTGGTTTTAGTTTTCGTTTAGATTTTGGTTATATAGGGTCTGCAAAAAGACTTATTCTATATAACCGAAGGTAGTCATATAGGGTCTGCAAAAAGACTTGTTCTATACAACTAAGGATTAGCTATATGGGGTCTGCAAAAAGACTTATTCCATATAACTGTGTTTTGCTATATACGGTCTGCAAAAAGACTTAATCTATATAGCAGGATGTTACAAGGGGTCTTGTAAGGACATTATCCAAGTAACAAAGGTTTGACTAGAGGGGTCGAAGGACTTGATCCTCGCAGTCATTTTATACAAATCTGAGGGATTTTGGTTACGAGTCATAGGTTGTGAGGCTCGAAACTAGAGGATTTTGATTTTGGTCAAGAGTGAAAATGTACACTGTATATGATTTGGATATACCAATGACATTCAAGAATAGTATTTCTTGAGAAGTTTTCCATTGATAGGCATCATGCATCTGTCCCCTTCAAGCGTGAGAAGTGCATAGGCGCCATTGGAGTAAACTTTGTCAATGACAAATAGTCCTTCCCATTTAGGTTCAAATTTACCTTTTGACAAGTGTGTGGAGAACATAGGCCTCTTAGCTACAAGGACTAAGTCTCCTTTCTTGTAGGTTCTGTATTTGACCTTTTTGTTAAAGGATCCGGCTATACGAGCTTGATATAATTCAATGCTTTGTCAAGCGGCAAGCCTTTTCTCATTAAGGCTCTCTAACTCTTGGAGTCGAAGTCTAGCATTCTTCTCTTTAGTATATTTGTTTATCACAACTACCCGAAGAGAAGGAAGTTGTATTTCCAGGGGTATTACAGCCTCACAACCATAAACCAAGGAATACGGTGTTGATTTTGTTGGACCGCGAACCATAGTTCTGTAAGCCCATAATGCTTTAGGAAGCTTGGTACTCCAACATTTTTGTTGTCAGAGAACATTTTCTTCAAAATTTTGTAGATAGTCTTGTTGAAAGCCTCAGCAAGCCTAGCTGCAGGATTATATGCCGTAGATGGACAACATTGGATTCCGTACTTGTCACAGAATCTATAAAATTTATCATTATTGAATTGGAGACCGTTACCATGGTATAGACATCTGGGCAACCCGAAACGACAAATGATGTGAGTTTTCAGGAAGTTGAGGACCGTATCTGTTTTGACTTCTGCAAGAGGTATTGCTTTTGCCCATTTGGAGAAGTAATCCGTCACAGCCAAGATGAACTGATGACCACGTTCTGATGGTGGGCTGATCTTCCCAACTATGTCCATTCCCCAAGATTCAAATGGCCAAGAAGTGGACATAGGGTGCAAATACTCAGGAGGTTGATGAATATAATCACCATGAATTTGACATTCGTTGCATCTTTTAGCAAAATTGATGGCATCAGATATCATAGTGGGCCAATAGTATCCTAGCCTTCAAATTTGATCATGAAGCTTTGGCCCAGACTGATGTGCACCACTTAGGCCAGCATGAACTTCTCTGAGAACTTGCTTAGCTTCTTTCGGGGACAAACAACGAAGTAGAACTCTATCGTATAACTTGCGATAAAGAGTTTTTTAGGGTTAATCAAAATGGAATTTGAGAGCTCGCCTTTGAATACTGGTTCTATCTTTAGGGTTCTCTGGTAATACTCCATGCAGAATATAATCAATAAAAGGATCTCTCCAATCCCTGAATGAGTTTTGGAAATATGAAATTCGATTTTTTATTACAGTGAAGCTATCTTCTACTACCTTGTAAGTATCGAGTGGGGGTAGAAGTCTTCTCTCAACAACTTCCAATATCATCTTGTCATTCTTAGGGATTGACATTGAAGCTGCCAAGCTTGCTAAGGCGTCTGCTTTGACATTCTAACATCTCAGAACATGATGAAGCGCAATCAATTTAAACATTTGCTTGAGTTCATATGCCCTATTGAAAAGGGGAACTAGGTCTGGTTTCTTTACTTCATACTTGTGATTCATTTGCTTAATCACAAGTTGTGAATCTCCATAGACTCCTAGCATGTTAATGCCAACATCTAAAGCTAACTCAAGCCCCATAATTAATGCCGTGTATTCTACCACATTGTTCGAGCATGGCTTGATCAATGAGAAAGAGTGAGGAACATAAAGTTTTCCTGGACTACAGAAAATAATTCCAACCCCTAATACCAGCTTTCCTCGTTCATTAGTCCTGGAAGCTCCATCAAAATGCATGGTCCAATGTAGATCTGAATCAATGGTGGATTTCCATGTTTATTCAGTGAAGAAGACTGACTCATCAAGGAGATTGTCTATGAACTCAGAATCTTCTGACAGTGGATGTTCTGCTAGAAAATCTATAAGAGCTTGTCCTTTTATTACCTTCGCAGGAGTATATCTGACGTCATAGTGAGAAAGAAGGATGGACCATTTGGCTAGACGTTCGCTCAACACCCCGGCTTTTGTCACTAATACCTTTAATGGATTAATATTGGAAACTAGATACACCACATCAGAGAGGATGTAATGACGTAGCTTTTGTATTGCAAACATAAGCGCAAGACATTCTTTTTCTATCCGGTGATAATTGTGCTCGGCACCAACCAGCATCCTCGACAGGTAATAGAGTGCCACCTCCTTTCCTTCATTATTCTGTTGAGCTAACAATTCTTCCAAGGAATGATCAAGAGACCTTGTATAAAGAATGAAAGGCTTGCCAGGAATTAGAGCTGAAAGAACTGGCGGGTTTGTAAGATATTGTTTGATATCCAGAAAAGCATCTTCATATGCCTTGTCCCATACAAAGTCCACTCCTTTCTTCATCAATTTGGAGAATGGTCTGCACTTTCCATACAAGTTGGAAATGAACCGTCGGATATAGGCGAGTCTTCCCTGTAATATTTTCAATTCTTTCAAATTTCTCGGCGAAGGCATTTCAAATATGGCTTTGATTTTAATGGAATCTATTTCAATGCCACCTTTTCGCACCACAAATCCTAGAAACTTTCCGGAAGAAACTCCGAAAAAACATTTCAAGGGATTCATTCGAAGATTGAATTTCCGTAATCTCTCAAAGACCGTGCGGAGATCGGCCAGATGATCTGATTTATGCTTGCTCTTGACTGCCAAATCGTCAACATAACATTCAACAGATTTATGTTGTAAGTCCTTGAATATTTTCATCATTGCCTTTGGTACGTGGCTCCAGCATTTTTGAGAACAAATGGCATGACAGTATAACAGTTTATGCCGAATGGAGTTCTAAAGGAAGTGTGTTTCTCATCCTCTTTGAACATTTTGATCTGATTATACCCCGAGAAGTTATCCATGAATGACATTCTTTCGAACCCAAAAGTATTGTCAATCATTATTTCTGGTATAGGTAATGGAAAATCATCTTTGGGGCAGGCTTTATTCAGATCTCTGAAGTCAATACAGACTCTGATTTGTCCATTCTTTTTAGTAACTGGGACTATATTAGCCAACTAGTCAGGGTGTTGTTCTTCACGGATGAAATTAACGCCCTTGAGTTTCTGAACTTCTTTTTCTATCTTCTCCATGGTTTTAGGCTTTGTCCTCCTTTGGTCCTGTTTTACAGGTTTAGCATCATCTGCTATATTTAATTTGTGTACAGAAATTTCTGGATTTAGGCCCGGCATTTCTGCATAAGTCTATGCAAAGCAATCTATGAACTCTCGCAAGAATCGCATATACAGATCAAGTTCACTTCCTTTAATTTGAGACCTTATAAAGGTAGGTCGGGGATTTTCTGGGGTTCCCAAGTTTATTTCTTGTACTTGGTCCTCAGTTGGAGGATTAGGAGGAAGTGTTTCTACATTGTTACTGGAAGTTTCTAACTCTATGAAACCTTCTGTGGTTTCAGTTAGGGGTTTTAGCCAAAGCCTGATCCCTTTCCAAGGATTTGGTTTTTTAGGTTCTTTGGCTTTTACATCAAGAGCTAAGCATTCCCAGCGGACATGTTGGGACGGGCTTATTTCCTCGTTAAGTTCAGGTGGCCAATATTCAGTGATTTGTGATGCAACATCATCATCATCACTTGCCCCCTCAGGATGCTGAAAAATGGCCCAATCAACGGGATCTTGAAGCACGGGAATTTCATGAGAGTCATCCGAGTTATATTCTTCAGTGAAGACTACCGATCTGGCTTTAACACTTTGTTTAAATTTAGGAATGTTACTGTAAGGAAGTTTAAATTTAGGAATGTTACTGTAAGGAACATATCCTATGCAATGACGCAGCTGCTCAATTCTACCCCCTGTCTGGAGATCTTTTTTCATCTCTGGAGTAAAGACATCCAAAGGAGCTCGTATGCCATTTGCATTTAATCCAAGACCCATAGGTTTCTTAAGATTGTACCCCATATTCTTCATCATGTTACAGACCACGGGATTATAAATATCGAGCCGGATCTCTCCTTTATTACTGATTTTGTCAATAATATCTGGCGGAGAAGTATCTTCAACCCGATGAAAAATAATCGGATGATTATACTGCTTAGATGAAGGTACCGAAAAGTAAGAACCTTCGAATTCATAAATATGAGAGGGAGCAGGCCATGGCATAAGTGGAAGATCACAGTCTACCATAGAATGCACAAAGGTGCTCATTTCTTCAGCGTCTTCAGAGTCCGACTCAGAATCTGTATCTCTGATCATTGAAATGACATGTATTGGACGCGTTCTTCTAGACCCCCGCGTAGCTGGTGGAGTGCCACTTCAAAAGATGACACAATTCGAGACATCTCATCGAAAGTTTAAAACTCCATCGCCATGGTTAAGTTACAGAGAGCTAGCCGAAAACCTACCCAGCACAAGTGAATCCATGCAGAGTAGTGTGGAGGATTTTCACATTTTTCAGCCAAATGGAGCCATCTATCAATGTACCTGTAGGCTAATTCTCCTTTCTGTTGTGATGTCAATATCAATTGACTAAAAGTGACGGGAGAATCAGGCCTTATAGGCGATATTCCCCTAGTAGGGGGAGGTATATCATTGCTTTCTTGATTGGAGCTTGAAGTGCTAGTCGAGGATACCGTGTTGGCCGAAAATGAAAACATCTGACGTTCAGCATCTTTTACTTTTGATAGCTTTGTGGATATGATTAAAGGTGGATCTGGCTTTTTGATTTCAGATTTCACCTTAATTATCAAAGGAGCTTTGATATTCACGTTTTTTGCCGCAGATTTTTCTGCACATTCCAACTTTATGGGAGGATTAGATTTTTGACCAACCTTCTCTGCTGAAATAGTGAAAGGTTCTACAAGATTATCATTCATAAAAGCATTCTTTGTATTTGAGTTGGATTTTGTAGGCTTTTCTTGATACATTGCTGCGTCTGTGAAATAAACCTCCTTTCCTTTGAATGGTTTTTCCTCTACAAAGACTAGATGTACTTTCCCCTCATCGTCGATGTATTTAAGGCATTGATGGAGAGTAGAAGGTACTATGGCATAATCATAAAGTCATCGTCTCCCCAAGAGGATGTTATAACAAGCACGAGTTTTTACTACATGCAGGGTGGCCTCTGAGACTAAGTCTCCCAACTGGAATCGAATTCGGATTTTACCAATCGGATCCTGAACTTCCCCATCATAACCTTGAATAGAAGTTTTTGTAGCAAACAGCTTGCTCACTGGAATACCGAGCTCTTGAAGAGCCGTGATTGTGATGAGATTTAGAGCTGACCCTAGATCAACTTGAACTCTTGGGACAGGCATATCTTTGATGTAGGCCGTGAAATATAGTGGCCTCGTATGCTTCATGTTACCCAAGAAGAGATCATCTTTGGTGAAAGAGATAGTAGCTTTAGAAGCATTGTGAGTTAAGAGACACTCCTTGCATTGCTTTTGAGGCCTCTTGGATTTCGCCTTCAAATAGTTCTTTTCTATTTGGTGCACTTGTGCTATATGAGTATGATTCTCAGTATTCAAGGCATGTAGTGCTCGTATGAAGTTGTCACGAGTCTCTTTGGACATCTGCAAGAGATCAAAAATGTGGAGTCGTGCAGGTATGTGCTTAAGGTGTTCAACAACATCATATGTGAATGGCTCTGGTGGCCTTGCATTATCATTTACTTCTGGAAAAGTTACATTTATATTGGTATTGCCTCCTGAAGGGTTAACATAAGAAGAGGAAGGAATAGAGGATTTAGCACAATTGACCCTGTAGTTGCGACCAGAGCGAGTGCCATCATTAAGCATGTTGCTTCGGTCAATTTCCGGTCGTGCGTCTCTTCTTATGGCATTAACTTCTTCTGATTCGATGAATAGTTGATGGACCTCTTCCAAGCCTACTTCTTGGTTTACATCATTAGGAGTAGCCTGCGATGTTTGGGACTCTATGGCAGCATTCAAAACCACCAGGGTAGGAGCCGCTGACAGTTCCTCTTCAAAGTCAGAGATATTCTCGACAATATTACCAATACTGGGGTTATTATGTCTCCTCGGTAACCCAAGTTCCCTGGTTGAGTTAAAGTTAACCAACTGATTACTTAATTCAGAATTTTCATTTGAAAAGATCCACTCTTAATTAGGTGTGGAAGAAGCATCTGGCGTGGAAGAAGGAAAAACCGTCTGCTGATGCTGAACTTCATCGTGCCCGACTAATAGTAATGGGTCTGGATGAACTTCTAAAGGTAGTGGAAAAGGAGGAGGATCATTCGACCAGCCACTTAAACTTGGCCTGTGTATATCATACAAGGTCACCGATAGTGTATTTAGACCATGCTTGATATTAAGCGTACCCGTCTTGGGGTCAAAGGCTTGTTCGAAATCTTCATCTTCATCAGAAGGGTATTCATCAGCAAAATAATCATCAATCCATTGATCGTCTTCAAGATCAGAGTAATCCGACCATTGATTTTCATTATCAGAGTTAGGGGGTGTACCATCCCATGATATCCGATTGCAACTAGATATTGCTGGTTCTTCCTCATCTTTTGGAATTTGAATGATGTAGTCGGCTAAAGTAAAAAGACCTCTGGCTGATCTGGGAGGATTTTCTAAGACTGGGGCCTCGACCGCCTTGTCTTGCTTCTGCTTAAACTATTGTTCTTGTTTCTTTTGAGCAGTCTTCTGGAGACCTTTAATTTGCCTTTTGATCTTTCTTCTTTCCACAGGTGTGGGTTTGGTTTTCACTTTTTCCCATCCTTCATCATTTATTAAGTCCGGGTGAACCCATATTTCCTCCCCTGAAGAATCTTTGACAGGTATCAACCCCTGTTCACTATGTAGTGCATTGATGACCCAGAATTCGACCATTGTTGGCCTTGAAGAAGTGGGTATTGCCACAGGTGCAAATTGCCCGAAAGAAATCATATTGACTGGAGCCGCATCATATTTTCGATCAAATGTTATTACTCTATTTTTCCACATCTCATTGACCTTTTCCTTTAGGATAAAGCAATCTTTCAAAGAATGAGATACCATCCGATGGTATGCACAATAGTTTAGATCATTAACATGACCCACTTGCTCTGGCTTTTCGTGGGTGGAAGCTCGAGCTTGTTATTCTCCATCAATGTTTGGAAGATGACTTCAATGTCCCCGTCAAAAGGGTATTTAGTTTGCTTCCTCTTTTCATATTCTTCCTTTTTGTTTTGCTCCATCTTACCATTCTATAGTTTTTGAGGAGGTGGTTTGGAGGTTTGTACATTGAATACCTCCTGCTTCGTTTGAGGTTTTGGCACAGCTGGTTTTGGAGCAGAAGATGATGATATTCCATTTTTCGGGAACTTGCTTGCTTCTGGTTAATTTCTTTCAAGGTTAACTCCGCATCAGTAGCTACTTCAACCAATCTGGCCAAAGACTTAGTTTTATGACTAAGTATGATAGCCTTAATCTTTGGTCGCAAATTGGTTTTGCACATTTCAATTGTCGCCTTTGGAGATGGTTGTTCTAGGCATCTGTAAGACAATGCTCTCTATCTATTGATAAAGGCTTGCGCAGTTTCGTTATCCCCTTGCTTTATACTACTGAGCATAGCGAAGGTGACCGTTTGATCTTCTTCCTGAAAGTGAAGTAGAAACTTCTCTTCTGTAACTGGCCATGTAGTGAAGGAGAGTTCTGTCAGTTGTTTGTACCAATCGAAAGCAACTCCTTTTAATGTACCAACAAACAGCCTTATTTTTAGTGCATCCAGTTCAGGTAAACTGCCAAGGAGCGACTTAAAATACACTATATACTGATAGGCTAACCTTTTTCCAAGGTAAGGCTGGAAAGTCGGAAGTTTGTAATCTGGCGAAAATGGAACCAAATCAAACTCCGGAGGGTATTTAGATGTAATACCCTTTTTTTTCATCCTGGTCTCCACTTTTGATTTATTTAATATTTCCTCCACTTCTTTAAAAGTTACATGTTTTTCAGGATCTGCGTGGAAACCAAGGATTGAGGAGTGATCACCTCCAGCTGAACCTGAGGCGATTACTTTATCTGTTAGTGCCTTGATTTGTGCTGTGAGTAGGTCAATTTTGGTGGCATTCCTCCTGATCATTGCCTGTTCTCTTCTATCAGCAAATAAGGGGTTAATAGGAGCTTCAACCGGACTACCCAACTTGTCTGCCAAGATTTTCAACTGAGTCGTCAGGTAGTCAATTTTAGCTCCTTCTTGCTTGACAACATCACTAACGTCATTCTCTTGATTTTCGTCAGCATTTTCTTCGCTAACATTTTTGCCTCCACTGGCATCCTCTTCATTACTGGTCCCACTCCCTTCAGCCATAAATACAGTGTACTGACGGGGGTAAGAGGATGTAGGAAGAGTGGTTTGACTATCTTCGGTGTCCAGGAGAGTTATTGAGTCCTTATCAGAACCATGTTCGCCAGAGGTCCTATCTGAATGAGAGTTAGAATCAGACTCTTGGGACTGAGTCCGAGCCATACTCCGAGTGACTCTCCTGGTTGAGCCAGGTCCGACCATACATGAGGAGGTTAGGTTTGGCTCATCTTCTTTAATCACCCATTTTTGAGTGATTGTATGCTGTGACTGCTTCCAAGCATGACTTTTGGAGCGAGCCAAAGCCCTCTTCTTTATTTGTTGGGCCAATCTAGTTGCTAGAGTTTGATTTCTGAATCTAGCAACTAATGGCCTAGAAGTACTAACAACTTGCTCCCAATCCATAGGGTCGGAAGTAGGAAGTGAAAGGATGTTAACAACATTTCTTTCAATTTTCTTCTTCTGTTCCTTCTTTTGTTAAAGCAAATTTTTAAATTGAACGAGATCGGTCAAATTTTCGATGACCAATCGTTCAACATATCTCTTGTTTTTAGTGCCATATGACGGGCGCTGGGTTGAAAGTGATGGTGATGGTGCCACAATAACAAAAGGTAAGTGCCTCCTGCCGAATCTCCGTCCCTCCTTCTAGGTCAAAAGGTAAAAGACATTCTTTTCAAGTGGGGCCAAGGGTTTCTCCTCAGCTTTTCTGGACTTTTGCATGTGTAACACTCCGACCCAGCTTGACCCCGTTTAGCGGTTAGTTAATCTTGTTTTCGTTGTTAATCGTGTTTTGTTTGTGTTTTGTTTTCGTTACGGGTCATGGATAGGTAGTTGGGTTGAGTTTGACCTGGATTAAGTAGACCAAGCCCTTTTTCGTAATTTTAGCTTTTCTTAGACATGGTCATTTTTGCATCATCTTGGTGTCAACACGTATCTTTCGCTGAGCTCGTTAACTTTCGTAACTACGTCATTTGCAACCGAGGTCGTGTGATTCGAGTGGACCTTGATTTGACTCAAACTGAAATTAGCATTCTAGCTTGGACTGCTTTGTAATATGGACTATACCTTGAGCTTATATAACCCATTCCATCGATCCACTCACATTTCCTTCTCTCGTTTTCTCTCTTTCCCCTCACTGTGCACGTGGAGCTCAATTTTCTCTCCTTCGAATTCCTCTCCTCCATTGATCTAGAAGAAGATTCTTGCTTGTGAGGTGGGTAGGAAACCTTCCATTCTCTCTTCTCCCTCTTGTCTCCATCGTGCTTGGTGTGTCTGTGTTTTGATTTCTCTCCATCCCTCATGCATGCATGTGGTTTTGCTTGTGTTAGGTTGTGTTTGGACTTGAGGGCTCCATTTGTGCAATTGATTTCCAAATTGAGGCAAGTATAACCATAACATTGAGAACCCATGTTGGTATGCTTTGATTTTGGCTAGCTCACATTGATGTGTGTGGAAAACATGTGTTTACAGCCCATTTGATACTTATTGGTTCAGTACTTGTGTATTCCCATTGATAGATTGCATTTCTGATGCATTTCCAGACATTCTGTACATGTTTCAGATTTCTGAATTCGTGCAGGTACGGCTAAGCCGTATAACACCTACGGCTCACAATCCAGAGAGGAGAAAAACCCAGTTTTCCTCTACGGCTAGGGCACGGCTAAGCCGTGGAATGCCCTACGGCTAAGCCGTAGCTCAGCCGTGGCCAAGCCGTAGAACAATACAGGGTGCAATTTCTGGAATAACTGAGAGTCAGCAAATGACAGACCTTCTACGGTTCAGCCACGGCTAAGCCGTAGACCACACACGGCTAAGCCGTAGCACACACACGGCTAAGCCGTAACCACACATGAAGAATAAGGCTAGGTGTAAAGATAAGACCTATATGACCTTCATGATAGAATGTAGAGCACCTAGACTTGCCCAACGGAATGTGATACTACGCGTGAATGATCTCGAGGGCTGCGAATCATTCATGTTCGTTATCCGGATGTTAAGCACCTCCCCATGGGTGTTGGTTTAAGGGACTTCGTGCACCGCCCGATTCAAGGCAACACTAGACAACGGTGTATCGAATAACTTAAAACTACATCATCATGCACGGTTAGAAACACCGGATAATTAGATTAGAATTGGTTTGTAACCTAAGATGATTCGATTTCGCATGATTTGTTGCATACCATATTGCATTCGATCATTGATCTCACACTCTGACATGATTACTTGTATCCCGTTACTTTACTTTCACATTGCGATTATTTACCCTGAGTATACATGTATGATATGTTCACGTCCAGATATGCACGCATGATATATGATCACGATCTACTCAGGTTTTCTTGATTGACTTTGTATGGTCAGGCTCTACTTAGCCTCAGCCTTAGGATCCCGACGGGGTGAATTTGGTTTAGTTATAAGGACCTGCTGCAGTATGGATTTTGTCTTGGGGAACCGGACCCCAGGAAACCGAGACCCATTGTACCCTGGCCCGGACAATGGTGTTCTTTGCATGTTATAAGATCCCTCTTTTGGGAGCACATGGTAATGTAGTAGCCACTAGTCATGTACACAGCATGTTATCCTTGATTCACGCAGCATATTTCTTTCTTGCATGATAGCCTAGTATACGAAAATGCCTTCTTTAATAACATGATGTTCTTTATTCTATTAGATACAGCGTGTGTTAACTTGCTATGGTTTATACTTTGCTGAATCTTCGTATTCACAGTTGTTTTGGTGTTGCAGGCCCAGATCCCCCTGCCGAACCCTCGCCGGTCGGCCAGGCTCCAGATGAGATCCCCGGGGCCCCATCAGGCCTAGAGGAGTGGATGTGATCACTCCACGGGAGCGCGTTCATGGCATGCATCATGTTGGAGTCATGTTTTGGGGATTCTCAGACTTGTATATGTCATGACATGTCATTATTGTATATATCTTTTGTTCATTTTGTAAAACTTTCATATGTAATTATGTCAGTCCTTTCTTGTATCCTCTTCTTGCATTGTTAGTTTTGTGTTTCTGATATTTACAGCTTCCGCATACTTGCTTGGCACGTGTGCTTGTTCCCTTGTGCGTGTGCATTTAGACTCGGTCTACGTGTGCATGCACGGGAGTACGTGTGTCATTAGGTTTGGCTTTTGCTAACCCCCGAACCCTGGGCTCGGGTTGTGACATACGTATTGTATGGTATCAGAGCATTCCTTGCTCATTCCTTGTTCTAGTGTGATAAGCATGTAGGCATGTAGGATCGTGGTGAGGATACGATTATTTCCTTGTGTTCTTTCTAGACTTTGGGGTTTGTTGGGCGCTATTGTTTTGTGTTTGTGTCTGACTCGTTCCATTTTACAGGATGGCATCAGGTTCTGGTTCTCAGCAGAACGCCGGAAATAACGAGAGCGGATCTGCACCGTCACCGCAGACACCGAACACAGATGAACGCATTCTCATGTTACTCCAGTCCCTTCAGGCACAATCGCAATCGATGCAGAACTTGCAAGCCCAAGTTACCACTATGTTAGATCGACAAAGCCAAGTCCCAGCTCAGTCACATGTAGATCAGCAGGTGATTTTGCAGCCTCGAGAGAATGACCCGAATGCCCTCTACGGGAAGTTTCGCAAGCGAGGAGCTATTGAGTTCTACGGAACAGAAGAGCCATTGAAGGTAGAACAGTGGTTAGAACAGACAGAGGATGTCTTTGAGACCGTTGTGTGCACGAACCGACAGAAGGTCGGGCTAGCAACTTCCATGTTTAGAGATGTCGCAAAGACTTGGTGGAAGAGCGTGAAAGATTCGTACAGAGACATTCCTAGCGCGACAGTGTGGGAGATGTTCAAGCAACAGTTCAGGAGGAAGTTCATCCCGGCTCATGTGTTTCGAGCCAAGGAGGTTGAGTTCTTAGCTCTCCGTCAGCAGCAGATGACAGTAGCAGAATATGTGAACAAGTTTATGCAGTTGTCACTTTTTGCTCCGGACATGATCAGCACCGAGGAAAGGAAGGTGAACAGGTTTGTCGAAGGTTTGCATCCCCGGTACATGCATCACGTGACTGCGTTTCAGCGTCCGGCTACGTTCGACGATGCAGTGGACAGGGCCTATTCTGCTGAGGCCATCCACCAAGCTGCTAGAGCCGTTGAGCCCAAGCGACAGCCGCCTTTCAGTGCACGAGGACAAGTACAGAAGAAGACCAAAGGCCAGCAGAGTACTTCTAGTTCTAGTGGAGTGACTTGTGGATATTGCGGCAAGAGCCACACGACCGAAGCTTGTTGGAGAAAGGCCGGTGCTTGTTTTATTTGCGGTTCGAGGGAGCATATGATCGCCAATTGTCCTCGACAGAGAGCCTCCGGTGCAGCTCCATCTGGTCCTACTTCCGGTGCAGTTCCTAGCAGACCTAGTGCACCTACAGCTCCGAGCAAGTCACAGTCAGCTCGTCCAGGCTCGAGACAGCCTCGCCAGACAGCCCGTGCTTACGCTGCTACTCACGAGAGTGCCGAGGATCCACAGGTGGTTGAAGGTACTGTTTTGATTTCGCGCGTCGAGGCTTTAGCTTTGTTCGATTCGGGGTCTACACGGTCTTATGTAGCACCTCATTTCGCCAAGCGGTTGCATCAGCCGTCTGAGCCGTTGCCATATGTGTTGGTTGTATCCACCCCAGTTGGCAAGCGAGTGGAGTGTAGTATGTACTACCCCCATTGCGACGTGCGGATTGCAGGTCATCAGTTACCTGTTGATTTGATCCTGTTGTCGATGCTGGACTTCGACGTGATCCTTGGTATGGATTGGCTCGCTCGATATCGTGCCTGTGTTAACTGTTACAGCAGGACGATCTTCTTCGATTTAGGCAAGGGCTTCCGTTTCGAGGGCAGTCAGCAGAGATGCCCCAGACGTGTGATCTCGGCGTGTAAGGCAGATCGCTTGATCCGCCGAGGGTGTGAAGGCTTCATTGCCTTTGTCTCAGCGAAGAAGGAGTCGAAGCAGCTAGGTGAGCTCCAGGTGGTCTGTGATTTTCCCGATGTCTTCCCGGACGATGTACCAGGCTTACCCCCGATTCGAGATGTGGAGTTCGCCATTGAGCTTGTTCCCGGTACGGCACCAATCAGCAAGGCTCCGTATCGCATGGCCCCAGCAGAGTTGTCTGAGTTGAAGAAGCAATTGCAGGAGCTTTTGGATAAGGGTTTCGTTCGCCCGAGCGTCTCACCTTGGGGAGCACCAGTCTTGTTTGTCAAGAAGAAGGATGGTACTTTTCGGATGTGCATAGATTACCGACAGTTGAACAAAGCGACGATCAAGAACAAGTACCCCCTACCCAGGATTGATGAGTTGTTTGACCAACTTCAGGGTGCAGCCTATTTTTCGAAGATTGATTTGAGATCTGGATATCACCAGTTGAGAGTCAAAGAAGATGATATTCCTAAGACTGCCTTCAGGACGCGTTATGGTCATTATGAATTCCTCGTGATGCCTTTTGGACTAACCAACGCACCTGCAGCGTTTATGGCATTGATGAATCAGATCTTTGCTCCTTTCTTGGACCAATTCGTAGTCGTGTTTATTGATGATATACTGATCTATTCTAAGTCAGCAGAGGAGCATAGGGAGCATTTGAGAAAAGCCTTATCGTTGTTGAGAGAACATCGATTGTTTGCTAAGTTATTGAAGTGTGATTTTTGGCTTGAGCAGGTGACATTTTTAGGTCATATCATTTCACGAGAGGGATTGGCAGTTGATCCATCTAAAGTGGAGGCAGTGGTGAATTGGCCTAGCCCCAAGACAGTGACAGAGGTTCGCAGTTTCCTTGGTCTAGCAGGTTACTACCGTCGATTTGTCCAGAACTTTGCTAAGATCTCTTCTCCTTTGACGAAGTTGACCAGGAAGAATGTACCATTTGATTGGACTGAGGAGTGTGAAGCCCGTTTCAGGATTTTGAAAGAGAAGTTGACTACGGTCCCAGTGTTAGCCTTGCCAGATGGTAGTGAAGGATTCGTGGTTTATTCAGACGCTTCTCGAGTTGGCCTAGGTTGTGTGTTGATGCAGCATGGGAAGGTGATTGCTTATGGATCGAGACAGTTGCGAGAACATGAGAAGAATTATGCCACCCATGATTTAGAGTTGGCCGCCATCGTGTTTGCATTGAAGTTGTGGAGGCATTATCTATATGGTGTGCAGTTTGAGGTTCGTTCTGACCACCACAGTTTACAGTATTTATTCACACAGCAGGAGCTGAACATGAGACAGCGGAGATGGCTTGAGCTTATTAAGGATTATGATTTTCCGATCAAATATCAGCCAGGCAAGGGGAATGTGGTGGCAGATGCGCTCAGCAGGAAAGCAGAGTCAGTGCAGCTCTTGAGCAGTTTCCTCTTAGAGTTTCGTGGTCTCCCTGTTGAGGTTAAACTAGTGGATGAGTGCGTGATGTTGGCTAGTACGCTAGTGTTTCAGCCTGAGTTGATTCAGCAGATTAAGGACAGGCAGTTTGAAGATCTAACTTTGAAGCGCATTCGAGACCACATTGGAGACAGACCCGATTTCAGACTCGAGGATGGTATACTCTACTTTCGGAGTAGGTTGTGCGTGCCAGCAGTTGATGAGTTCAAGGAGAAGCTGATGAACGAAGCGCATTACGCTCGCTACGCGATGCACCCAGGCAGCACGAAGATGTTTCGGAATCTCAAGGATCGCTTCTGGTGGAACAACATGAAGAGAGAAGTAGCAGGATTTGTTGCTCGCTGTTTGACATGCCAGAAGGTGAAGGCAGATCATCAGAGACCGCCAGGCTCGTTGCATCCTTTGCATATACCGCAGTGGAAGTGGGAACACATCACCATGGACTTCGTTTCCGGATTACCGCCAACGAGCAGGAAGAACAACGCCATTTGGGTGATTGTAGATCGATTGACGAAGTCAGCCCATTTCATTCCTTTTCGGAAGGGTATGACATTTTCAGAGATGGCTAGGAAGTTCGTGGATGAGATCGTCAGGCTCCATGGTACCCCCGTGTCGATTGTATCCGATCGTGACAGCCGTTTTGTTTCGTCTTTCTGGAGAGCATTCCAAGAGGCTTTGGGTACGAAGTTGAGTTTCAGCACGGCATACCACCCACAGACGGATGGGCAATCAGAGCGGACGATTCAGACTTTGGAAGACATGTTGCGAGCCAGCGTGTTGAGCTACGAGAAAGAATGGGATCTTCATCTATCGTTGTGCGAGTTCGCCTACAACAACAGTTTCCACGAGAGCATTGGGATGGCACCATATGAAGCACTGTACGGGAAGAAGTGTAGAAGTCCGGTTTGTTGGAAAGAAGTTGGAACTCGAAGTTTTCACGGACCGACGATCATTGCCGAGACTACGGAGAAGGTACAGAAAGCTATTGAGAACTTGAAAGTTGCTCGGTCGAGACAGAAGAGTTATGCAGACACCCGCAGACGACCCTTAGAGTTTCAGGTTGGTGAGTGGGTTTTTCTGAAGGTCTCTCCAATGAAGGGTACGATCCGTTTCGGCCAGAAAGGCAAGTTAGCTCCACGCTATGTCGGACCGTTCGAGATCAAGAGTCGGATTGGTGATTTAGCCTATCGATTAGAGCTTCCCGAGATGTTTGCAGGAGTGCACAACGTTTTCCACGTTTCGATGCTTCGGAAATACGTTCACGATCCCTCCCATGTCATTCGTTACGACGAGGTTCAGATTCAACCGAGTGCTGCATACGTTGAGCGACCGCTCCGTATCGTGGGAACCCGAGAGCAGATACTCCGCACCAGGACAATTCGGTGGGTCAAAGTGCTTTGGGAGCATCACAATCCTGATGAGGCTACTTGGGAGCTAGAAGAGCAGATGGCACGTCAGTACCCCGAGTTGTTTTCCCAGGTATGAGTGAGTTAGTGTTCATTCCGAGGACGGAATGATTCTCGAGTAAGGGAGGATGTAACACTCCGACCCAGCTTGACCCCGTTTAGCGGTTAGTTAATCTTGTTTTCGTTGTTAATCGTGTTTTGTTTGTGTTTTGTTTTCGTTACGGGTCATGGATAGGTAGCTGGGTTGAGTTTGACCTGGATTAAGTAGACCAAGCCCTTTTTCGTAATTTTAGCTTTTCTTAGACATGGTCATTTTTGCATCATCTTGGTGTCAACACGTGTCTTTCGCTGAGCTCGTTAACTTTCGTAACTACGTCATTTGCAACCGAGGTCGTGTGATTCGAGTGGACCTTGATTTGACTCAAACTGAAATTAGCATTCTAGCTTGGACTGCTTTGTAATATGGACTATACCTTGAGCTTATATAACCCATTCCATCGATCCACTCACATTTCCTTCTCTCGTTTTCTCTCTTTCCCCTCACTGTGCACGTGGAGCTCAATTTTCTCTCCTTCGAATTCCTCTCCTCCATTGATCTAGAAGAAGATTCTTGCTTGTGAGGTGGGTAGGAAACCTTCCATTCTCTCTTCTCCCTCTTGTCTCCATCGTGCTTGGTGTGTCTGTGTTTTGATTTCTCTCCATCCCTCATGCATGCATGTGGTTTTGCTTGTGTTAGGTTGTGTTTGGACTTGAGGGCTCCATTTGTGCAATTGATTTCCAAATTGAGGCAAGTATAACCATAACATTGAGAACCCATGTTGGTATGCTTTGATTTTGGCTAGCTCACATTGATGTGTGTGGAAAACATGTGTTTACAGCCCATTTGATACTTATTGGTTCAGTACTTGTGTATTCCCATTGATAGATTGCATTTCTGATGCATTTCCAGACATTCTGTACATGTTTCAGATTTCTAAATTCGTGCAGGTACGGCTAAGCCGTATAACACCTACGGCTCACAATCCAGAGAGGAGAAAAACCCAGTTTTCCTCTACGGCTAGGGCACGGCTAAGCCGTGGAATGCCCTACGGCTAAGCCGTAGCTCAGCCGTGGCCAAGCCGTAGAACAATACAGGGTGCAATTTCTGGAATAACTGAGAGTCAGCAAATGACAGACCTTCTACGGTTCAGCCACGGCTAAGCCGTAGACCACACACGGCTAAGCCGTAGCACACACACTGCTAAGCCGTAACCACACATGAAGAATAAGGCTAGGTGTAAAGATAAGACCTATATGACCTTCATGATAGAATGTAGAGCACCTAGACTTGCCCAACGGAATGTGATACTACGCGTGAATGATCTCGAGGGCTGCGAATCATTCATGTTCGTTATCCGGATGTTAAGCACCTCCCCATGGGTGTTGGTTTAAGGGACTTCGTGCACCGCCCGATTCAAGGCAACACTAGACAACGGTGTATCGAATAACTTAAAACTACATCATCATGCACGGTTAGAAACACCGGATAATTAGATTAGAATTGGTTTGTAACCTAAGATGATTCGATTTCGCATGATTTGTTGCATACCATATTGCATTCGATCATTGATCTCACACTCTGACATGATTACTTGTATCCCGTTACTTTACTTTCACATTGCGATTATTTACCCTGAGTATACATGTATGATATGTTCACGTCCAGATATGCACGCATGATATATGATCACGATCTACTCGGGTTTTCTTGATTGACTTTGTATGGTCAGGCTCTACTTAGCCTCAGCCTTAGGATCCCGACGGGGTGAATTTGGTTTAGTTATAAGGACCTGCTGCAGTATGGATTTTGTCTTGGGGAACCGGACCCCAGGAAACCGAGACCCATTGTACCCTGGCCCGGACAATGGTGTTCTTTGCATGTTATAAGATCCCTCTTTTGGGAGCACATGGTAATGTAGTAGCCACTAGTCATGTACACAGCATGTTATCCTTGATTCACGCAGCATATTTCTTTCTTGCATGATAGCCTAGTATACGAAAATGCCTTCTTTAATAACATGATGTTCTTTATTCTATTAGATACAGCGTGTGTTAACTTGCTATGGTTTATACTTTGCTGAATCTTCGTATTCACAGTTGTTTTGGTGTTGCAGGCCCAGATCCCCCTGCCGAACCCTCGCCGGTCGGCCAGGCTCCAGATGAGATCCCCGGGGCCCCATCAGGCCTAGAGGAGTGGATGTGATCACTCCACGGGAGCGCGTTCATGGCATGCATCATGTTGGAGTCATGTTTTGGGGATTCTCAGACTTGTATATGTCATGACATGTCATTATTGTATATATCTTTTGTTCATTTTGTAAAACTTTCATATGTAATTATGTCAGTCCTTTCTTGTATCCTCTTCTTGCATTGTTAGTTTTGTGTTTCTGATATTTACAGCTTCCGCATACTTGCTTGGCACGTGTGCTTGTTCCCTTGTGCGTGTGCATTTAGACTCGGTCTACGTGTGCATGCACGGGAGTACGTGTGTCATTAGGTTTGGCTTTTGCTAACCCCCGAACCCTGGGCTCGGGTTGTGACAGCATGCGTGGCTGTAGTGACCACATAGGCAATTTGGAATAATAACATCCTTCTGACCCTTTTCACAGGCTAGGGCTTGCTCGCAAGTGGTTTGCTTTTTGAGATGCACATATTGTTTATGATGCACCCTTTGTTTAGGATGCACAAATGAGGACTTAGCAGTCTGCAAGGCCTCATGCTGTGAACCAACGGGTATCTCTGTTTTGTGGTTTATAAACCAAACCTGCCTTGCCCCCAATCGAGGCTTGGTGATATGAAGATTACTGCCTTCCAACCTCACTTTGTGTTTTGGGTCATAGTGACCTTTGTGGAAGACTCCAAAGGGGTTCTGGGCATATTTGGAGACCCAAGTTTGACGAGTCTTTGCCTTCTTGATGGACTTCAGGGTTTCTGATGACCCCTTGTAGGCTGAGGTCATGTAACTTGAAGGAGTAGAAAACCTCTAAAAGACCGAGACCCTTGATGCAGGAGCACTGGTGTTCATTCGGCCCCTTTTGGGTACCCTTGTTGATGATGTGGTCTGAGCCATGGAGATTTTGAACAATCTTTCCTTGGCTTCGTCGAAAGTGATGATCAAAGAACCTATGCTGTTTTCTGCAACAAGTTAGCTGATAGGACTATATTAGTAGTATAACCAACATGGCTGCCTCTTGGGCTAGCCGGAGTGATTTATAGATGCCATCTAGACCAACATGGTTTTGAACCGGAATGGTTAGATATAGGCATAAATCTCATCTCATTATGCTATGCTAACTATCTCTGCTATCAGAATTTCTACAGCATTTCGGGTTTATCGAGTCAAGCTTAAAAGCATGCTATGCTGACTAGACCTGGCTACTAAAATTTCAACAGCATTTCAGGACTATTTGTGTCAGACTTATAAGCAAGAGAGGGTTGGATCAATGAAAGCGATAGGGCCCACAGGATCAAGCATGCACCACTATCACAATGACCACACAAGATCCATCAGTAGTTGACGCCGGACAATACATAATTACAATGTCGTTGGTCTTATCACTGATTTAATAAACATTTTATATGAGTCAGAAGCCCTTTGAACTGAATCATCACTCTTCTAAAGTGAAAAGGGTGATGATTTGGTCCATGCACATCAAGGTGCAAATTCTTCCAATCAAATGACAAGTGTATGCACATCAAGGCACGAATTCATTCAATCAAGTCATGCACATCAAGGGGCAAATTCTTCCAATTAAATGGCAAGTGTACGCACATCAAGGTGCCTAATGCCTTCATTTGTATGAACAATATGCACTTCAAGGTACAAAAGTCATTTAATGATATTTTCAAACCCATTATAGATATTAAAGGTCTTGTATGGGTTTAATTGGAGGTTAAATAAGCCTTTGTCATCATAAAAATAGGTAAGTGACCGTGTGCCACGGTCACAGGCTTTTAGCAGCAGTTTCCAGCACAACAGCGGCAGTTTCCAGTGCAATAGCAGCAGTTTCAGCAGAGACAGCAGCACTTTCCAATGCAATAGCAGCAGTTTCAGCAGAAACAGCAGCACTTGCCAGCAATTTTCAGCACTTTCATGCATTTTTCACCAGATTTGATCACAAATTAGGGCAAATAATTCCCCACAAACGGCGCCAATCTTCTGATCGCGCTTAAAAATGATGTGGAAAATGTGTAATGGATTCAATGTCCGACATTTACGTACTTTAAGCGTTAAGAAGAATGGGAAATAATTACAGTTCATCATTAATTTCCCTTTGTTTATATGGGTTCAAGTACCCTCACCACGGGGATGCAGGTTGTTTTCATGCATTTTGAAAGTTTACAACCCCTCCCTCAAGTCTTAGATGTGATCTCAACTTGGAATTTTCAAGAAAAGTACATAAAATAACCAAAAAAATGCAAAAAAGTAGCAAAAAAGGGGAAAACGGGGGTGTGACCAAGACTCTCGGTACTCCCCCATTCTAGTGACCGAGACTCCCGGTCACTGGAGGCTTCTAGTGATAGAGAGTCTCGGTCACTGGCCTCTTCTGTGACCGTTTGGTCAGTGTTTTGCCTCCGGTTTTATCCTGTTCACGATGGTTCTTTCTTGAAACTTCTTTCAAGTGTTGAAACTCAATTTTCATGACTTTAGAGTGGTGGACAACCATCAAGAAGATTACATTTAACCATGGAATCAATCGAAACCTCTGTAACTCATCATTCATGCTTACGGACTGCGTTTTTGTTTCAAGTCCGAAATGGGCAAATATGAAGCCAGAGTTGTGTCATTTTGAACCTATTATTTTCAAGGAATAAAATGAGGCCTAGAGAGACTTCTTTCACAACTCTTGCAATGGCTAGGAAGCCCTACGAATGAGAGAAACAGAGTTGACAATATCATCCTCTCAAAAATTACCGACATACGAACATATCATGAAATTTGGCCATTCCACTTCCTTCTCTTCTTCTGAATTTTCTTCCTCACCTTCAAAACTGAGAAAAGAAGGTGGGAATGGTCATGGAAGTGCTACTGGAGTTTGCTTCTTGTTGCTCTAAGTGTTTTCTTTCTTTGATTTCTTCTCTTTTCTTCCTTATGTGTGTTAGTGTCCTCCTCCTTCCTTCAAAATTTGCTCTTTTTATAGACTCCCCATCAGTTTTGTGCAGTCTTGGGGAGTTAATAGCAGTTGTAGAGAGTTTGATTTCGAAGAGGAGTGGAGGGAAACCACCTAAAGTCATGGGAAACACCTTTTGAAGGTCCGTGACCGCACGTTCGGTCACGGACGAGGCCCGATTTCGGGCTTTTGTGTATGTGGCTCATTTTCATCTGTTTTGAGCACAAACAAAGTCCAATTGCCACAAAACTTGGAGGGATGCTTCTTGACACTATTTTCTGCATCTCATAAAAATTTCAACTCGTTTTGACTTCGAGAAGTTGGTCAACTTTCTCATTAATTGGGCCTCGGTCACTCCCAAGGCCCATTTTTGGAACATTGTATTTGTGACTTGTTTTCAGCTGTTTGAGCCCGAACGATGTCCGATCACCACGAAACTTGGTAGGATACTTTTTGACACTATTTTGACCATGTCATAAAAGTTTCAGCTCATTTTGACCACCTGAAGTTGGTCAACTCCCTTGATGAACAGGCCCCAGTCACGGACAAGGCCCGTTTTCGGACTTTTGTGTATGTGAATCATTTTCATCTGTTTGGGGCCCGAACGAAGTCCAATTGCCATGAAACATGGTAGGATGCTTCTTGACACTATTTTGACCATGTCATAAAAGTTTCAGCTCATTTTGACTACTTGAAGTTGGTCAACTCTCATGATGAACTGTCCCCGGTCATGGACAAGGCCCGTTTTTGGACTTTTGTGTATGTGACCCATTTTCATCTGTTTGGGGCCCGAACGAAGTCCAATTGCCACAAAATTTGGTAGGATGCTTCTTGACACTAGTTTTACCATGTCATAAAAGTTTCAGTTCATTTTTACCACTTGAAGTTGGTCAACTCCCTCGATGAACAGCGTGACCAACTCCCTTGATGAACAGCCCCCGGTCACAGACAAGGCCCGTTTTTGGACTTTTGTGTATGTGACCCATTTTCATCTGTTTAGGGCCAAACGAAGTCCAATTGCCACAAAATTTGGTAGGATGATTCTTGACACTAGTTTCACCATGTCATAAAAGTTTCAGCTCATTTTGACCACCTGAAGTTGGTCAACTCCCTTGATGAACAGTCCCCGGTCACGGACAAGGCCCGTTTTCGGACTTTTGTGTATGTAACGCATTTTCATCTGTTTGGGGCCCGAACGAAGTCCAATTGCCACGAAATTTGGTAGGATGCTTCTTGACACTATTTTAACCATGTCATAAAAGTTTCAGCTCATTTTGACCACCTGAAGTTGGTCAAATCCCTTGATGAACAGGCACCGGTCACGGACAAGGCCCGTTTTCGGACTTTTGTGTATGTGACCCGTCTTCGCCAGTTTAGGGCCCGAACGGTGTTCGATCTCCATGAAACTTGGAGGGTTGCTTCTTGACACTATTTTGAGCATGTCATAGAAGTTTCAACCTATTTTGACCTTTGAAAGTTGGTCAACTCTCCAGTTGAATTTTTATGAGAGTGGGCCCTTGTCTCAGTTGTTTGTGTCCCAAATGACATCGGTTTGGTTTGAAACTTGGAGGGACTGACGTCAAGAACATCTTGGAGTATTCATCCAAATTTCATGTAGTTTGGATTTAAGGAAGTAGGATTTCGAACAGTAGCCTATTCATTGCATGTGTTAGGTCACTATTAACTCCACATTGAGATAGTTAGCCTGTTTTCTATTCGAACAGCCTCCACTTGACTTGAAACTTTGGGAGAATAACTTGGGGCATTCTTTGAGCATTTGTTCCAACTTTTATCTGCTTTGGCCTTCTGAAAGTAAGATCTTAGCCGGTGACCCCCATATTCGGGATTACTGTCCTCTGAGCTGACATGTAATGAGATTTGGACCAAACGGAGTCCTTTCGACTTGAAAATTTGCAGAGTATCTTCTGAGCATGACTGAAGCTTTACGCCCAGATTTTATCAATTTTGGACATCGGGAAGCAGGACTTTGGTCAGTGACCCACATATCATAGTATACGATCATTTGAACCAAATTTGGATCCAAATGACGTCCAAATGCTCTGAATCTTTGAGGAATGGTCCTTAGATACACTTGAAAGCATTTCATTGAATAGAAGCTTACTGCAACATGTGGAAGTGTCAAGTCCCACAATGATTTCCAAAGAGCCGGCAAAGAGTCTCCGAAACTGATTTGAGCTGAGATGAGGTTCAAGTGCTTTGAAAATTCTGGAAATTTATAATCCAAAGCTTGTAATGTCTTCGCTGCATTATTTTCAAAATTTTATGGGTCAACATTCATCTTTGTACTCCGCCAGTGTTTCATTCTTGTTTTGGCCATCCTCGTCTACTGACTCATCACTGAGAACAATCTCAGGTACTATATCATCCCTAGAGTATTGGACATTAGTACTATCAACGAGGATTGAGACAACAAATGTAGTTTTGTCATGCTAAAATGCATCATTAGACGCATTATCATCATTATCATCATCGCATCCCACTTAGCGGGTACATCCCATACTCTTCGAGGCTTGACCTATTCTACGAATCTCCAATTTTGTCCTCTACTGGTGTCATTGATGTATATAACTTGTGTCACCTAACTTGGTAGGACAAATGGATCATCCTTACACCAATGACCTGTGATATCAATGCTTGTAACATGTTCTTCAATGTTTATCTTGTGCTTGGTACCAACGTTGTACTATTCACATTCAAATAAAACCACTTTACCCTTGTGCAAATAGGACAACTCCCAGACTTTGTAGATGTATCCATAGTAGTTATGTTTCTCTCCTTTATATTTCCCTTCCACAACCAAGCCACTGCTCTAGCTCCTACGGCATTTCTCACAGTCTATAGTGTGATATCATAAGCAAATGCAATCACACCCCTAATAAAGATTTACTAAGGATCTAGGGCCATTTAATAATTACCACATCTCATCTGTAGCTTCTGGTGACCCTTGAGTTCACAATTGATTCATCTACATAAGCAAATAAAGACAAATGTATTACGCTAATGTCATTTAAAGTGTAATCCAATAATGTCTAGCAATTGAAATGACAATGTTTTATATGTCTTATACATTGTTTGAACCATTTGCAAATTCTTTTTGCTGGATCTGCCTGATTTCTCCACTTCTTTGATTTTGTACTAAATTCTTGTATTCCTTACTCAAAGCGGCTTTTAACAAATAATTAAAAGTAGAGAATTAATCAAAGAGTTAACAAGAAATGCATAAATATGGTTAGACTGAAGCACATACTGTAGATACAGCTCCACTTCAGGGCTATTATTCGGCACAAACTAGTAAGCCATATCATGCTCACTCTTAGAAGGATCATGTGCCCTTACCATCAGTTCGATGGAATGGATAGTTCGTGTAAAGACTGACATCCCTCGCCCACATTCACCACCATCATCATAGCATTCTACTCGATTAGTCTTCCTTAAATACATTAAACAAAAGGTAAGACACTCTTTGAATATGTAAGTCTTGGCGATCGAACCTTCTGGCTGAGCTCAGTTGCCAACATAGCCTTTTAAGGGTCTTCAGAAACCTTTAAATAACCAATGATAACAATTTAATTTTCAATGCATGGCAATTGCACTAATATATAAATAATTAATCAATGGTCATTAACATTACCTTTCTATTGGGTACATCTACCGGTCCACCAAGCATAGCCTCACTTGACAAGTGAACCAATAGATGAACCATCACATCAAAGAAAGCAGGAGGAAAAATCCTTTCCAGCTTGTACAATATTAAAACTATATGCTCCTCCAAGTTTTTCAAATCATCGTGTCTCTGTGTTTTCGAGCTGAGGTCTTAGAAAAAGCTGCCTAACTCAAACAATGTTATACAAATATTTTTATTCAAAAAGTCATGCATGCCAATAGAAAAGATGTGTTGAATAAGGATGTGGTAATCATGGCTCTTTAAACCAGATAATTTACCATTTTTTAAGGTTACACACCTCGAGAGGTTCGCCGCATACCATCTGGGTATTTGATCGACTGTAAAAATTCATAAAATCCATCTCTGTGTTTTGGTTCCAAAGTGTAAGAGGCATGCAGCTTCAAGCTGGATCACCCCTCTCCGCTAGATGCAACTCTGGTATGATGCCCATATTTTTAAAATCCTTATATGCTTTATCAGTATCTTTGTTTTTGCCCTTTATGCCTAAAATTGTTCCAACTAAAGCTACACAGATGTTCTTTTCAATGTGCATAGGATCAAGGTTATGTTGATGTTTTTTGCAATTCCAATAGGGCCATTCAAATAAGATTCTTTCTTTGTCCAATTTAGTTCTCCAAAGTCATGCAGTCTTTTCTTATTCTTGCCAAATTTGATTGGCGCTAGTTCTTCTAGCCGGTCTAGTATCTTTTACACTGATAAATCCAAAGAATTCTTTTCATACTCAGGCTGACTGTTGAAGGCCTTGTTTCTCCGCCATTGGTTGTTCAGTTCCAAGTATTTTTTATGGCCAATGTACCAAATCTTATCTTTCAACTTCACCCCTAACAAGCTGTCATTACATGAAGGGCAAGCGTAATAACCTTTTGTGCTCCACCCAAACAAGTTGCCATACGCAGGAAAGTTATTTATGATCCACATCACAGCCGCACGCATCTGAAAGGTCTATTTAATAGAGGCATCATAAGTGGATACACCGTCATCCTATAACTCCTTCAAATCATCAACCAAGGGCCTTACATATACATCAATCACGTTTCTTAGTGAGCTTGGTCCTGGAATAAGTAATGACATCATAAAAAATGACTCCTTTATGCACATCCATGGTGTCAAATTATAGGGCATAAATATGACAGGCCACATGCTATAGGAGGAACTCATGTTACCGAAAAAGTTGAATCCATCGGTGGCTAACCCCAGCCTCACATTACGTGTCTCTTAACCTTAACTCTGGAAATTTCTTATCAAATTCTTTCCATTCCACGGAGTCAGCCGGTTATCAGCACGCTTATCATTGTGCCATGTCATCTATGTGGCTGTCTTCCTTGACATATATAATTTGCGTAACCTTGGTGTCAATGTGAAGTAACAGAGCACCTTATGAGAGATCTTTTTTCGCTTGCCATTATTGACCTTATACCTAGGCTCTTCACATTCTGGACATTTATCCAATTGAGTATTCTCCTTCCAATATAACACACAATCGTGTTTGTAGGAATCTATGTTCTTGTATCCCATACCCAAGTCACGTAATAATTTTTTCGCCTCATAAACTAAGGTTGGCGCCACATGACTTTCAGGTAAAAAGTCTTTAAAAATCTGTGAAACCTTGTTGAACGACTTATTGTTACACCTACTTTCTACCTTCACATGCAATATCTTGATGACAAATGCTAACAAAGTATCTGAGCTCTTGCAACCTTGGTACAGGCCACGCTGGGAAGCTTTCAACAAATTTTCAAAATCTGCACATCATCCCTCTTTTAAGTATCTTCCTCCATGTAAATTCCACTACGATGGTCCTCATCAACTCATTGTATTTATCCTGATTCTCTTTTGATTCATCCTTGCTCTCATCCGAATCATCAGGTTGAACTATAGGTTCCCCGTGATGTATCCACTGTTGGTATAAAACCATCATTCCTTTAATGTGCAAATGATTTCTCATGGTTCCATAGTCATGCATCCGATGATTACAGCAATCATTATATAGGCACTTAATCACCGTTGCCCCGGCCAAATTCGCCTTTTTCAAAATCAATAAATGAGTTCACCCTGGCCGTGTATTCCGTACTAAATTGGTTGTGATAATGTAATATCCAACTCTTGTCCATATCTAACCTAACCATATGCAATTAGAAATTAGAAATTGCTCCATGTGGATTTTATCATTAGAGGAGGCTTCTTCATGGGATGACAAGAGCCTATGACGTAATGAAAAATACTTTATTGCAAGCTTGCAATTAAGTCATATTAAGAAGAAAAAAGGAAGAACAAAATAGCAGAATGGCACTTCTTACTACGAAAAAGCTTTGTTCTTCCATTGACTAACTATTTGAAGCCTTACATTGGACATTAAAGAAAAGAACAAAAAAAAAAGATAAAGTGAATAAAAAACCAACCACATAAACCAAGCATGAGGGCCACCGTGGGATCAAATTCACTACAATTTTTTTTTTATCAATAATGGATGTCTATTAATACTGTAAAAGATTATATGCATTCAAGAAAATTTTCCAAAAACAAAAATCATCAATAAAAGTTTTTTAAGAAAAATGTTCACATGAAATACAAATAGAGGAAGTGGAATCCTATTAGAAATATGCATATACACAGATCCATTTATTCACATCATGAAATAAAAATCACCCACAAAAAATAATAATAATAAAAGTAAAAATAAAAAACAGCTACCTAATGCATTAATTAGACCCAAGTTTTTATCAGTAACAATAAAGATCTATGGATGATAAAATGAAAATATAAGCTTGAAAGCAAAGATAAATAATAAAGAAAATGGATAGCATAGGCACAAGAGCATTGTACCATATGCTACGAACAAACTATCTGGATATTTTATTGACCAATCCATTCCTTGGTGATTAACTTCATTAGCATATGATTTATCTAATAGGTTTTCAACATGCATCTCATGTCTGTGTTACCCCCCAACCCTATCCAAGACTAACCAAATAAAAAATAAACTAAAAACAAACTAAGCTAGTAAACTTTCCTTAAACTACTATCTGATTATCCACACCTTTTGAGTATATTCTAATTTGCTACATCCATGCTTTACATGAAATATCCCACCATTTGAAAGGATTGGATTGATTTCTCCATATTTCTTATTTGAGACTCACTAGTTAATCTTTTAAATCTCTGAAGCTACCCACTTTGGAGGTTGATGTGTGCTATTGGTTTAAACTTCTAAAAGAACAGTAAATAAAAAAAATAAAGTAGAAATATTTCTAAAGCAAACATAGTGATGCAGGCCAAAACCATTGCGGCTATCAACTATTCTCTTAAAAGCAATAGTGGCAAAATAGACCCCTTCTTTTAAACTTTTCACATTAGACTTTTAAGTAGAAGCAAAAGCTTAGAAACCAATACAAAAGCCTCAAGACAGAATCTCAATGGTTCTATAATAGAAACCATTAATAGTGGCTACTAGAACTGGTATTAGGAGCCATTCTTTTTAAGTTGATGACAAACTCAAACCACAATGAAAAGGACCACTCACATGGAACAATATGCACTTTTTTCTTTTTTATTTGTGAACTAAGTTTTGGTTGAAAGAGAAGACAATAGAATGCCAACTATAAGCAGTCCAACCAAACCCCAAAATAATCAATTACACAGCAAGTAGCTATCCAACCCATATAGACTTGTTCATCCCAATTTATTCCATTATCATCCATGGGAGCTTTTAATCCTGTAATGTAATTACAAAATCCTAAATTTTCTCATTATATATCTACTATTTTTCAAAATGAATAAGCTCAATTTCCTTGTAACTGAACTTTGCTTATATGTGATTGCTACAATTCACCTTTTTTGTTCTCGAATATCATTTGTAGTTAAGTAAAAGTTTTAGAGAAAGGTAGATTCTCCAACAACATACTAAGAGAGAAAAGTTTTACAAAAGAAAACAACATACTTAGACCTTTCACTTGGACTATTAGATCCTCACTACAATTTTACTTGTGAATTTTGCTTTGAACCTCGACTGTAATTTTGTTTCTTTGTTCCAACTGTTGTAAGAATTTCTTTTTCAGTAAATTGTACCTATCAATGAAGATTATTTGTATCTTTTGTCATTCACAATTTTTTTCCCCTGGATGTTATCACACTTTAAGAAATCAAATTTTTTCTGTTGCAGTTGTGGGCTTGTTCTACTTCATTAAATCAAGATTCATTAGAGCTTAGCTTGCTTCATCAAATCAAAACTTTTTTTTGCATGTTACAGTGACTCATTCCTAGTGGATTTCGGTATAATTTGACAAATTGTGTACTTAGATAAACACCAAGTTGCAATGAAGGAAGTAAAAGAATCATATATATGGCTGTCTATTTTCTTTCTCTCCTTTGACATCAGCACCAATATGGTTTGATAACAAGTGAAAAAATTGAATTCGATGCTCTAACAAGAAAGTAAACTAGACTTACCACAAAAGGATAGTTGTTTGCAACTTATAAATAATGTCTGGAAATTCTTATTTTAATTTGTAAAGTTGTATAGGGATGGATCTCTAAGTGTCGGTCATATATACCCATAAAAGGGAAACAAGCATCTCCTCTTGATAGCCATTATCTATAACATCCAAAGCAATAAGTGTTAGTGTTCTTCTTCTCCATACAATCATCAAAGCAGATAGAAGAGGATGAGAATGATCAAAGGTGAAGTGAAGTGGACCTCAACATTTTAGCTAAGAAAACATGGGAGATGTATGGAGACAATGAGATTATAAGTATAATAAATCCAAAAATGCTTACTGGTAATGAATACCTTGATTAGAAGTTTGAGGCTCTTTAAGCCAGGCCTATGTATTTGTGTTTTTTTTTAGTCTTCTTTTCCTATTTGCTTTATGAGATGTTAGTATTTACCAAGAACACATGGATCCAAAACTTATGAATCCATGCCTCCAAGATCGCATTTACCCACATTTACCACATCCTTCCACATTTGCATCTACCAAACCAACTAAAGTCGCCTAAATTTCAAAAAACTCAAAATTCAGTTTGCACAATAAAAAAATACATGAAACTTAGCTAATCATAAACTATAATGCAATCACCCACACTTCAGTTTCTAGTTTCCAAAAAACCCAACATTTCTACAAATTAAACCAATATAAAAAAAAACCAAAAACCCTTCCAACCTAGATTTCACAGATTGAGGGAAGGAGGTATTGTAAGGTCCCGAATCCCACTAATCTTGATTTACGTTAATTAAGCTCGTTCTATATTAATTGAACTCAATTAAGGCTAATTTAATCCCAAAAAATTTCGGGTTAGGGCCTTGGATAGGGAGTTGGGCGGAGTACGGTCCCACTTAAGTAGTTAAGGGCCTTTTCGTAATTTGTCCTTGGACCTCTTGGACACCTCGTCCGTTTCTTTTCGTGGAATCCTTCACGTAGATCATCTTTCGTGTTGGGCCCGACTTAATCCGGACTTATCCTGGCTCAATAGAGGTGTATTTGACCTAAACTGAAATTCCTAGAAAAAGGGTGGACTTACCTGTAATTTCAGGAAAGTCATGTTTAAAAAGAAAACTCAATGTACCTTCTCGTTCTTCTCTCGTGTAACTGTTGGAGCTCTCCTTTCTGCTGGGTTTCTTCTCCTCTTCTTCTTACAATCGAAGTGCTCAGGAATTTTGGGAGTGTGCATGCATAGAGAGTGGTCTCCTACCACCTTCTTCTTCCTTGATCTCCCTTTCCTTTATACTCTCTGTATAGAGTGCTGTATAGAGTGTTCTTCCCTTCAAGCTACAGCAATATAAGGTGAAGAATGAGCTCCTGTTTCATTCTCTTAGGTTTATTAGGGTCATAAAGACTCCATTACTAGACATGCATGTGAATCTAAACCCCATTTTTATCATTGCATGTCCTATTGTAGAGAACCCATTTCAATTTGGAGTTTTCCCTCCACCCACACAACAAGGAGAACTAGGGAGGGCTAGCACTGGTGAAAAGGCAAGTACTAGAGTCATGTGTGCTGTATATGTTATTAAGTCCTGAATTATTGAGTTAGTTTCTTACCCACTTCCATTTCAGTAACTGTTTCTTGTTTTAACTGAGCATAAATGAGGTTGGGCTGAGTTAGGATGATCGAAATGGAGGGTGTGTGAGTGTTGAAAACCCTTAGGGACAATTCAACTAAGTCAGGAACACCTTCCCTAAGTTAAGTTCTGAATGACTCCCGAACTAGACTGAGCTACAGAATCAAATTCACATTTCTGAAGTTTACGGTGAAGCTACAGCTAAGCTGTGAGTACTTACTGTTAGATTTTGTGGACTCAATCCATCAGTTGATGTAATAAATTGATTAATTTCTTTATTTATGAATAAAATCATGCTTTACTTTCATGAGATGAATATTATTTTACTACTTCATGCACATGACCAATACATATGACATAATGGTTCATGAGTTGAACCGGGTCACATTAGTATATTAGATGTGATATATGTGCATGGATGAGATCCACACGCGGGAGATATATGTCACAAATCTTATACTTAAATAGTTTTACAACCAGTAATGAGACTGGGCATCTCATTTGATAAGGTTGCAGCACTTTGATTACTATGAGATATTGTGATTTGTCTCGATCATCAGAATGTAAGATTCTGGATCACGGTGCTAGTACGTTGGATGTATTGAAGGACCATGAGATGCACCTTATGGAATTCCGTCTCAATAATAAGGTATGCTCTCATAATTCCCTAGCAATAGGCTCTCAATCCTGAGACATTGATGAACTCAAGTTTCTATCTATTCATTTGCTTTGAGTCACCAATGAGTGAGGCCGACTATAGGTTAACACCTTGGTTCTTGGGTATGTGGTAGTAGAACTGTGGGAACATTGAATGATCAAGATGGAATCTATCTCTATTATCCCCTTGTGCCAATTAATGGATTTGTCATTAGTAAGTGCGCACCCATCTCAATTAAGAGTTAATTGGATGGTACTGATGATTACTGTGATTAATTGGGGCTCAAGGATAATAAGATGTGGAACTTAGATTAGAAGAGACAGATTTATTCCAATTGGTCCATGGATATTGATAGAGGGGCCTACTATGGTAATTGGGAAGTTTAGGGTCTTCATTGTAATTTATTCCTAAAACTGGAGTGCAATTGCATTTATATAGTGGTGTTATTTGCAATTAACTGTGGGCCCGGATTGCACATGATATGTGGGGTCGCGGTGTTCCAGTTGGAGCGAGCTTTCTAAGGAATCCCTAGTGGTCCCCACGCTAGCCCAAGATATTGGAAAATACTAATCCGACTTGAACTCTAGAAAGAAGAGTTTGGAAAGGAGAAAGTTGCTAATTGCTTTGGAAGTAAGACTTCTATTTCAATTGGACAAGGGAGAGATTTGAAAGTCTATAAAATCTCTTGGACGTCCAATAAGACTCTCTCTTACGCCCAAAACCCTATTCGTGCAAGAGTGGCACGAGCTTCTCTCTCCTTCTCTCTTCTAGTTCCTTGGAGTTTCGAGTTGGGATTTCTCCTGAAGATTCCACCACTCTTCTTGAGAAAAGAAATCCAATTCGGGTCATAGCGTGGAAGGCTAAGAGGTGTTAAAGATTCTTATCATCAAGTAGAGTCACAACTTCTCCATTAGAGCACTGCGGATCTCCAAAGGTATGATCTACTTCTTTCATGTCGTAGATTATCGTGGATATTTAGTGCTATTTGATTCTATCTTTTAGATAGAATATTTACTGTACATGGTCACGAGATTGCGGGTAATGCATCCTGGATTGGATTTTTGGTCTTATGGATAGTTGATCCCTGTGTCAAGTGGGTCAAAAGTTTTGAAAATCTATCCACGAGACCCACCTGCTTCCAACACTTACGGCTCAAAGTCCAGAGAGCAGCAAAACCTGATTTTGAACTACGGCTCATCCACGGCTGCACCGTGAAACGTAATACGGCTATGCCGTGACTAGCCCGTACCCAAGCCGTAGGTCTTCCTATGGCGAGCTTTCGAGAGAGCTCAGGGAACCCAGTTTCTTCTACCGCTTGCATACGGCTGCACCGTGGAATACACTACGGCTACACCGTAACCTCCCCGTAACTTAGCCGTAGGCTTAGCACGGCTAAGCCGTAGGCCAACATACGGTTGGGCCGTGATTGCACATGAAAAATCCAGAAGGAATTTGACCACTTGGCTAAACCGTGGCCTTGTACACGGCTAAGCCGTAAGAACCCAGTGAAACAGGATGTTAGGGACTCTCAATGGTTTTGTAGGACCTTAGTATTGGCACCTTTTATACCACTACACAGGCCCAATGGTAAGTACATGTTGGGGAGAATGAATGATTCCTGGAGGGTCTCCCAATGGCAAGTCATGGATGTTGGCATAAGAAGGGTGTCCCGTATGCACATAAGGCAATACCAAGATACAGTAACACAACGACACCGAACGTCTTATATGTACATCGTGTTGAATGTCCTTGGGGACTATAGGTTACTCATTATAGGGGGTGAAGGTAGTAATTCCTCGGGTACTCACTTAAGCTGAATGCATCCATATTGCTATGATATACCACCTTCAACATGAACTGCTCTAACAAAACCCTGAGGCCATTCAGACCTGAGCTTCTAATGAGCGCGTGTCTGACAAGCCAGAGCTTCTAATGAGTGTGAGCTTGCTAGCTAAGGGTATGATAAGACTGATACGATTGAATATGAGTCGGCACCACTCAGCTTACGCCCTTTTGGGTATATATTATGTATGTCACCACTGCAGTAGGTTTACGAAGGAATAATCGGCGCTCCTCAGGAAGCTAGCTTGATCCCCTAGCGACCCATATGATATGTGTATGCTCCCTTTTGGGAGAATAGAGCGTCGTGGTTGCCAATCAGTATGTATGACATTTAAGTTGTAATTTCTCACTCATACATCATGTTCAGTGATTATTCTTATTGATATATTATGTCATACTTGTTTCATATGCCTCAGTACTTGCTTAACCGTCGTGTTAACAGTGTTACCCTTGGTATTGCAGGTCCAGCACCCGGTCCCAACGCGGACACTGAGCGCCCCCGGAGGGTACCCCAACGGTAACTCGGGGTGTAGACGAGTGGAAAGATGGCGACGTCTTTTACTAGCCATCCTACAGAGTGCGTTATTCTTGGGAGATATCATTGTTATGCTTGGGGCCTTTTGTATCACACTCCTAACTAGTATTTTTGGAATGTAATTGAAGACTTCAACACTATCATATGTATATATATATGTTTACTTTTGGAGTTAACGAACTATAAACTTCATGTGCTTTTGATAATTACTGAGTATTTCGCAGGATTTCGTTTATGACAAGTTATGTTTGTACGTGTGTCAGCATACCTCACATGTTCCTGTGGAATCTCCCTTGTAGGAATTCGTGCATAATTCTTCAAGGCACGGATTTCTACGGGATTACGTATCCACGCCCTGGAGGCCCACTCAAATCCCCAAATTCCCTAGATCAGGGCGTGATAGGTATTACCTAAAGAGGGCAGAGGTGGGTAGAGGGTATTGGAGAGGAGGGAGAGAGAGCGGTGCCTAAAGAGGTCCACTCATAGAGGCGGAATTAGAGGTAAGAGAGAGACTGATCACATAGAGAGAGATGAGCAGAGAGCAGAAAGGGGACTGATTGCACAGAAAGAGATGGGATCAGAGAGAGCAGAGGTAAAGGCAGTTGAGCTAGGATCAATTCCTTTCTCTTTCTTCCTTATTTTCTCCTTTTTTGTTGACAGAGGCAGAGGAACAGCAGAGGTAGAGGTAAAGGTAGAGGTGAGAGAGAAAGAGATGACCCAATAAGCGGTGATCGGAAAGAGCAGAGAGAGAGATGACCGAACGAGCGCCAATCGGAGAGAGCAGAGAGAGCAAGGTAGAAAGAGCAGAGAGAGAGAAAAGAGAGCCAGAGTGGAGAGGGAGAGAGCGAAAAGGTATTATAAAGAGAGAGTTTTTACAAGCAAAGAGGGTTTTTGGGGGCGGGGAGTGAAAAACTTTTTCCAAGTGGGGCGAATTTTTAGAAGAGCTTTACCAACGTCTAATTTTCCTCGCAAAAGTCCACCTTTGTTGGTAAAAATTTATTTTATTTTATTTTTTTAAAAAATAAGTTAAAAAGTAGGAACATTTACCAATGAATGTTTATTTCATGTCAATAAAATATACCTTTTTCCGACATTTAATTTAAAACATCAGTAATTATCTTTACTGACACTCATTTTCATTACTCAAACTAAAAAAATCATCAACAATAATTTATTTTATTTTAATTTTTTCTAAAAATGAAGTTAATTCACTATTAACCTTTCATGACAAATTTTCATTTTACGCTGATAAAAGTCATAATTTTACCGACATTTTACATAAAACGTTAGTAATTACCTAAGTTTCATTGAGGAAATTATATGCGTTGGTAAATAATCATCAAAGGTTAGTCATTACCGATGAAATTATAAAAGCATCGCTAAAGAATGTCGCCAAAAATGTAGGTTGTTATAGTGATTCTATAAGAACCGACAAACAAGTCTTTTGTGTGTAAGCTGAACTCTACACACCAACTTGTCTACTTTATAGAATAAAAGACACACACATGTATAATAAATACCAATGCAACCATTTGCCCATATAAATTCTCATTAAGATGAAAAAGCAAATTTTACTAATAAATAAATAATCAAAGACAAATACAAAAAAGTATGCTTTTAGTATAAATTTCCAAATATCTCCCACTTAGACTCAAAGGCCTGCTGACATGTATTTTAACCTCATTCCCTCCACATGACCATTATAGTGCCTTGCCAGTAAGCTCTTTATAAAAGGATTTGCCAGGTTGTCTGCCGATGCAATCTTGGTCACAATTATATCATCCCTCTGTACGATTTCTCATATGAGATGAAGCTTACACTGGATGTGCTTCCCCTTCTTATGCATCTTGGGTTCCTTTACATTAGCAACCACACTGACATTATCATAATAAAGTATTATATGTGATTTTACTAAAGGTACTACTTCTAGATCCATCAAGAAGTTTCTGAGCTAAACTAACTCCTTGGCTACTTCAAAAGTTGCCACATATTTGACTTCCATGGTAGAGTCAGCCGTTCATGATTGCTTGACACTCCTCCAACTTATGGTTCCATCTCCTTAGGTAAATACAAACCGTAAGGTCAACTTTCGAACATCATTATTTGACTAGAAGTCCAAGTCTCTGTAACCAATGGGTATCAAACTCTCAGCCTGGTAAATCAACATAAAATTTTTAGTCCTCTTAAGGTATTTAAGTATATGCTTTACTATAGTTCAATGTTTTCTCCCTGGATTAGACTGGTATCTACTAACGATGCCAATGGTAAAACAAATATCAGGTTTAGTGCATAGCATTACATACATGAGGCTTCCCACCGCCGAAGCATAAGGTACTTCCTTCATCTTTTCTATCTCATCAGGTGTCTTAGGACACTGATCCTTGGATAAAGTAATTCCATGCCTGAAAGGAAGAAATCTTTTCTTAGAATTTAGCATTTTAAAATAGGCAGGAATCACATCAATATAATCCGCTTAAGATAAGCCCAACATTCTTTGTTTCTGATCTCACAGAAGCTTAATCCCTAGAATATGATTTACTTCTCCTAAGTCTTTCATATTGAGCCGTCTGCTCAACTACACTTTAACCGAAGACAACACCCCGACATCATTTCCAATGAGTAGAATGTCACCTACATAAAGTATTAAAAAAGCTACCACAATGCTATTGCACCTCTTATACAGACAAGATTCATCAGGGTTCCACTCAAAACCATAAGATTTAATGGCTTGATCAAAACGAATGTTCCAAGATCTAGATGCCTGCTTAAATCCACAGATGGACCTCTTAAGCCTGCACAACATGTGCTCACGGCCTTCAGCTAGAATTCATTTAATTGTACCATATAGATACACTCGTAAAGATTTCCATTAAGGAAAGTTGTTTTAACATCCATTTGCCAAATTTCATAATCGAAATGAGCCATAATGAATAAAAGAATCCAAATGGATTTCAGCATGGCCACTAATGAGAAGGTCTCCTCATAATCGATTCCTACTTTCTGAATAAACCCTTTTGCAACAAGCCTAGCTTTGAAGGTTTCAACCTTTCCATCCACCCTTCTTTTCTTTTTGTAGACCCGCTTACAATTGATAGGTTTGATCCCCTCTAATGGTCCTACAAGATCCTAGACTTGATTAGAGTACATAGACTCCACTTCTGATTTCATGGCTTTTTATAATAGTTCTACATCTTTGTCTTGGAGTGCTTCATTATAGTTACAGAGTTCAGTTTCTAGCTCATCAAGGACTCTGTTGAATGACTAATCTAAGACAATATACCGCTCATGTTGATGAACAACCCTCCCATTATGGGAGGCACATCCTGTGTCTGTGCATGAGTAGTGTCACATTGTGCTAAAATTAATCCTGGTGTACCATCATCTACATGCTGATCCGGCTCATCACCCAGCATGTTGGTGGGATCATCTGGAGTATCATTAGCTTGAGACTCGACAATCCTCCCACTATGATGAGGTAATGGAACACTGAATTCTCCATCTTGTGATGTTTCTTCTTGTGCTATTGGTAATGGAAAAGCATGGGTAGTTCTCTCTCCTATCAATTCCTCTAGAACAATTCTACTTTTGGGTTTGTGGTTTATTATATAATCCTCTTCTAAAAATCAAGTATTGGTGCTAACAATGACTTTTTGTTCTTTAGGATTATAAAACAAACCACCTTTTGTTCCTCTGGGATATCCAACAAAAATGTAAATTTTCATTCTTGGTTCTAACTTATCTATGTTTCCTTTTAGCATTTGTGCTGGACTACCCCAAATCCGACCATGCTTTTAAATTGGGTTTGCGCTCAGTCCATAGTTCTATGGGTGTAGTAGGTATTGACTTAGATGAAACTAAGTTTAGAATGTATGCAGCCATTTCTAGAGCATACCCTTAGAACGAATTAGGCAAATCTGAATAACTCACCATTAACCTCACTATATCCATAAGAGTCCTATTCCTTCTTTCTGCTAAACCATTTTGTTGAGGTGTTCCTGGTGCAGACAACTGAGATGTAATCCCCTCTTGTGCTAACTAATCCCTAAATTCTCCAAAGAGGTACTCGCCACCATGATCAAATCGTAGTGTCCTGATACTCTTTCTTAGATGTTTCTTCGTTTCTGACCTATAATCTTTGAATTTCTTAAAGTATTCAAACTTACGGTGCAATAAGTAAATGTACTCATACCTTGAGTAGTCATCAATAAAAATGATGAAATGCTCAAAGCCACCTCTTGCCTAGACATTCATGGGTCTATCCAAGTTAAAGTGAACCAATTCCAACGGTTTTTTGTCCCTATTGCCTTTGGCCGAAAAAGGGCGCTTGGTCATTTTTCCCTCTAAACAAGATTTGTAGACTAGAAGTGCCTCCACTTCCAATGAATCTAATAGTCCATTTGCAATGAATCTTGAAATCCAGTTTAGATTAATATAACCTAGGCGTAAATACCAAAGATACGTTTGGTTTAATTGCTGTTTAAAAGAGACAGGAACAACAATATAAATATTATTAACCAATGAACGAAAACAGATAAAACACTTAATGTACTCAATAACCACAAATTTATTAAAATAAACGGAATATCCATCTTTAACCAACTTGGAAATAGAAATTAAACTCCTCCTTATAAAGGGAACATAAAGACAATCTTTTAAAATTAAAGTCCCATTTTGGCTAAGACTTAGACAAATGTCTCCTACTGCAACTGTTGCCACTCTCGTAGCATCACCCATAAGCAAATAAATCTCCCTATCACTTAGCGGCCTGGTTTACTGTAACAGCTATAAAGAATTACAAACATGATTGGTGGCTCCTGTATCTACACACCAGGTACTGATAGATATAACTGCCAAACATGTTTTAACAATTAGTAAATGAAATTTACCTTTTATTGTTCACTTTGTTTTGATAAGTTGGACATTGGTTTTTCCAGTGCCCTACTTGCTTGCAATGAAAACACTTGCCCTTGGGCTTTTTCACTCCTCTTTAAGATCCGTTGCCCCCTTGAGAATTGCATTTTTTATTTTTTCTTGCGTTTCGGTGTAAAAACATAACTTTTTAGCAATGTGAATAGTAGCTGGCTTTTTCAGAAGGCCCTCAGCAGCCTGAAGTTCCTTGAGTAATTCTGCCAGAGAAAAGTTGAGCTTGTTCACGTTATAATTTAGGAGAAAGTTCTGAAAGGAAATCAATTAAGGACAAGATAACAATATCAATTTGGGTTTCCCCATCAATTTCAGCTTAAAAGACCTTTAGTTCATTGAAGTGTCTCATCATTTTCAGAACATGGTCCCTCGTGAAGGTACCTTTAGCCATCCTAGTGTTAAATGATTCTTTCACAGTAACTTACCTAGCAGCGTGATCCTGATCACCAAATATCTCCTTGAGACTGTACAAGATGTCATAGGCAATAGGAAAAAACTAATGCTGATTTTGCAAAACATTTGACATAGATGCTAACATATAACATCGGGCCATCTCATCAACTTTGATCCATTTTTTGTATGCCTGGATAGCCACTTCATCGGAACTACCTTCCGTAGGTTTCTCTAGGTACACCTTAGTGAGCACATATTTACACTCTTTAGCAGTTAGCACAATATGCAAATTTCTTTTCCAGTCAATGCAATTAGGTCTAGTGAGTTTGTGTTCTTTGAGAATAATAGCAAGTAGATTGAAAAAACCTATCTTAAAAATTGAGAATTATATAATCAACAAAATTATGATCGGCAAATAAGCTTTCGATTCAAATAAAAGGGAAGTGGCTCATTCTGCCAATAAAAGAATCCGATAGTAATTTAAAACACTAATGCATATTATGCATTGATGAGAAGACTTCTACCATACTTATTTTGTTAACATAGGACATAACCTATTAGTTTAATTATCAAGGCAACAAAACGTGTCAAGTAAAACCAAACAGTTGCCATGACTTTGGTTCTATAAATAATAGCAGTGGCTCAAATGGAGAGCATATTGTTATTTATAGCTAAGTGTATACCATCATTTAATTCAAAGTCCATTGTTCTGTATTCAGTTTCATCAGATGGAGAAGTGACCTATACTAATAATTACTCTAAATCATCCACCTAGGAGTTTATACTAGAGATTCTAAAATTAACTCATCTGATGAGGAAGAAGACTCCTATGTCAAGACATAAATCAATTACATCTCTTACAAAACAATAATGGAGACTGTGGGAACTAAATGGTTCCCTCTCCCATTTAGTTATTTAATAATTAGGGTTTTTTAAGAATAGTTTAATTAATACCAGTTTACAATCTTAAAATAATACGTTACCAAGATGTCTAGGTTATCCTGTCTTTACTACTTCACATTCTAAACATTATTTAACAGGTCTAATATTAGATTTAGTAGGTTATGATAATAATAGACATCCAAGCATTAAAAAAAAAAAAGGAAAGACAACCAGCAAAAGAGTCCTAGTGATCATGATCAAGTAGGATTCTTTATCTTTTTGATTGCCACTTCTTCAAAATATGTACTTCGTGTGACACCCCGATCCCGGGAAATTGGGAATTTGAGTGGGCCCCACGGGGTGAATACGTAATCCCGTAGTAATTCGTGCCATGAAGGAAGTATGCACGAATTCCTACAAGGGAGACTCCACAGGAACGTGTGAGGCATGTCCAAATACACTTGGATTAGAATTCATCATAATGAACTCCTATGAGCTACTCTGTAATGATCATAGGTACAATATAAAGAAGCACGTCCCACAACATTCATAGATATATATAAATACTGAAGACTTTAAATAACGTTTCATACAATCAACCACCATTTAACAAATCGGGTGCAAAGAGTCCAATTCTAACATCCCAGGTGGAAGACCAAAATCACAACTACATCACAATCAAAATACGAGGCGCGCTCCGTAGGATGACTAATAAAAGACATCGTCATCTTTCCATTCTTCTATACCCCGATGTACCGTTGGGGCATCCTTCGGGGACGCGCCAACAACCGAGTTGGGGTTTGGTTCCGCACCTGCAATACTAAGGTAACACTGTTAACATGACGGTTAAGCAAGTACAGAGGCATATGAAACTAACAAAATGTATCAAATGAACTTATTAATATACACTGGATAAGAGAGCAATAATAGTCTACTAGGCATATTGTGCATAAGTAACAATGAGTGAAAAATCATAATCAAGAAGTAGTGAACACTAATTGGCAATTACGAGGCTCTATTCTCCCAAAAGGAGCATACATATGGGTTGCTAGGAGATCAAGCTAGTTTCTCGAGGAGTGCCGACAACCCCTCCGTAACCTACTACAGTCGTGACATAATAATACCCCAAAGGGCACAAGCTAAGTGATGCCGACTCAGATTCACCCCTCTCATACTTTCAATCATACTCGTCATAACATACATAAGGAATATCAATTTGAAAGTATAATCAATCATGAATACAGACGGATAATTAAATGAAGCATATTTATATGAGCTACGAAGGCTCAAACATCGGCGATATCCCCTTTTGGCTAGCAAGCACGCACTCAGTAGAAGCTTTGGCTTGTCAGAACGCACTTATTAGAAGCTCAGGTTTGAATTGCCTCGGGGTTTGGCTAGAGGGAATGGAAACATAAACAATCATTTTAAGGACAAGACATCTTAGCAATATGAATGCATTCGGCTTGAGTAAGTATCCAAGAAATCACTATTCACCCTATATTAGGTAACCCATGATCCCTAAGGTCATTCAACATGATGTACTCATAAAACATCCGGTGTCATTGTGTTACCACATCTTCGTATTACCTTATATACATAAAGGACACCCCTTTTTATGCCAACATCCATGACTTGACATTGGAAGATCATCCGGAAATCGCTCATTCTCTTTAACGTGTAATTACCGTTGGGCCAATGTGGTGGTATGGAAGGTGCCAATACTAAGGCCCTCCAAGGTCAGTGAGCGTCTCTATTATCCTAGATTTCATTGGGTTCTTATGGCTTAGCCGTGTATAACGTTACGGCTTAGCCGAGTGGCTCAGGTTTTCGTCTAAAAATTCAAGCGCATTTACGGCTTAGCCGTATGTTAGCCTATGGCTTAACCGTGCTAAGCCTATGGCCAGGTTACAGTTAGGTTACGGCTCAGCCGTAAGGCATTATACAATATAGCCGTGTACAAGCCGAAGAAGGAAATGAATTTTGTAAGCTCTCTGGAAAATCCGCCGTACGAAAGCTTACAGCTTGGGCAAGGGTTGGGCACAGCTTAGCCATAGTGTATTTCACGGTGCAGCCGTGGGTAAGCCACAATACAAAGCAAATTTTGTTGCTCTCAGGACTTTAAGCCGTAACCACTTCGGCTTAGCCGTAGCTTTGCCGTACGTTTCAGAATTCTAAAGTTAATTCTGTAGCTCATTTTCAATACAGAATCAATACAAAATCTGAATTATAGGGAGTTTTTATGACTTAATTAAAGTGTCCCTGAAGGTATTCAATACTCATACACCCTCCTATTCCATATTTACAAAAAGGTCCTCAACTACTTAGGTAAGGTTCGAACCCGACCCAACTGCCTATCCAAGACCTAAACCCAATAGTTTTTTTTTGTATTAGATTAACCTTAATAAGGTTTAATTAATATAGAACGAAATTAATTAGCGTAGATTTAGATTAGTAGTATTCAGAACCTTACACTTTGCAAAGGGGATCTTGGGGTATCCCTTTTGTTATCATTTTTGTTTTCATGAAGTTATTCATTCGAAAACGAATTACTACCTTTAGAACCTATGTCCATTCTTAAAAAAATTTTCATTGACCCTAAGCCTCCTGACGAGCGAAGTTCACATGCTATATTAATATAATTATATTTCCATGAAAAATTATATTAAATCCTAAGCCTCCTGAAGAATAGAGTTCACATGTTATGTCAATATAATTACATCACAAGAAATATTGAAAAAAATATGTAAAATTGTAATCACGAATTTGATTCGTGGAATCCATTCACATAACATACACACATGGTGACCATGATAGCCAAATTAGTTGTTGCAAAACAAAGGTTAGATAGTTTGCTGCAAAACAATTACAGCAAATGCAATCGACATATATATTTTTTATAGCAACCTATAATCATACTATATTCTATTAAATCCATACGTAGTATCAAAATTTGTTCTGATACCATTGGTGAGAGGCAGCCACCAGGATCCCTAGATATTGCGTACATAGTATTGTGAAAATATCTTTCGAGGATGATGATTCAAGAACTATACCTGCGAAATCTCTCTGATTTGATTTCAATCTTATAGCAACTCGAAAATCTCAATACCTTCTACTGTATTCCTTTATGCTCGAACTCACACCAGGGTATGGGCCTCTTCTGCTAATTCTCTTTGCTCAAAAAAATGAAATTTCTCTTGTTTTATTTCTTAGAGAGCAATAGTGTATTTATAGGCTAAAATAGGGACCTTAAGAAGAAAATAAGGAATATGGTTCTTATGGAAATAGGAAACCCTATTTTTACCTAAATTAGAATTCTAGTTCCATAAATTTCAATTCAGTCCACTAAAAAATTATAACTGCATTCCTGTCCTTATTTTCAAAATAATATTTCGAGCTTCTTATTATTAAATGCTTATGAATCTCCCTGCGTTAAGATTTCAAATGTCCATCGATTATATAATTACTTACATCTATATTTAATCGACATCTTTATAATTCCATGGGACTTTACATTTAACTTATTTGATATATCGGACACAAAGTCTATATGCAGGGTTTGACATAATCAAAACTTATATGCTTCATTAAGGAGATATCATCAATCCCTATTATGAGACGTGGATTCCGTCAATAAACTAATATTTATTATACACGTAGTGTAGTTATCCAATTTACTGAGATTATTGACCCCATAAAAGGTTTCACCTTTTTGTAAATCAAAATGCAAAACACTAAATGTATGTGTCTATTATTTATATCGGGATTAAGAGTATAAGCACTCATAATAACCATTTAGATGTTAATTGTCTCATATAGTCAGTATAAAGACAATAAACTCAAAAGCGGTCCTGTTCAATATACACAAAGTATAATAGCATATCGAGTCAAAACTATACCGTTTCCCTTAGCCAAGATAAGCCTGCTAAAACATCATACTACAATGGTACCGATGGTGTGTCCAACTCCATCAGATTATGAACAACAACTTATATTCTATAAGAACCAATAAACAAGTCTTCTGTGTGTAAGCTAAATTCTACAGACCAACTTATCTACTTGATAGAATAAAAGGCACACACATGCATAATAAATAATAATGCAATCATTTGCCCATACAAATTCTCATTAATATGAAAAGACAAACTTTACTAATAAATAAATCAGCCAAAGATTATCATCATCATCAAAGCCTTATCCCAATCATGTTGGGGTCGGCTACATGAATTCTATTTCTCCATTCCGTTCTATTTTGAGCTAAATCTCTCGATAAGTGAAACTTCTTCAAATCTGAGTAAATAAATTAGTCAAAGATAAATACATAAAATTATGCCTTTAGTCTAAATTTCCAACACTATTGTCCCCAAGGTTGGATAGTATGCCCTTGACATTGTGCTGCTACCCTTATTTGTAGGAATAGTATGCTCTCGATATTCTGTTGTGTACTCCAAAGTGTGAGACGTATGCCTTTGTTATGGCTAGTAGTATATAGTTATTTGATTGCCATTTTGTTATGATGTCACATGTGTAGCATGGTATTTGTGATTCTTGTTATTATATATTCGTTATGCAACAACATGCTTAGTTTACTTGTTTACTTAATTTCTTGCAATTATACATGTCCGTACTTGCTTGGATATACTTGCTATGCTATTGATTTTAAATGCTTGCCAGGCATTCGTGTCTGATCCTATACTTGATGCTATAGGTGACAACACCATTGCCTCTCTCAAGGAAGCTCCGGTGGTCCAAGAGGATGCACTTGAGAATAGGGAATGGACAAATGATGATGTGATGTTATGCGATTCATCTGAGGCGTCAGAGATCATCATGACATATTTCAAGTTATTTAGGGGAATATCATCTTTTGTTCTTTTGTTATTTGGTGCTATAGGTGATAACACCTATACTTGATGCTATAGGTGATAACACCATTGCCTATCTCAAGGAAGCTCCGGCGGTCCAAGAGGATGCACCTAAGAGTAGGGAATGGACAACCGATGATGTGATGTGATGCGATGCATCTGAGGCGTCAGCAATCACATGACACATCTCGGGTTATTTTGGGGAATATCATCTTTCGTTCTTTTGTTATTTGGCTAACATTTTTGTAAGGCCATATTTTCGGATGTAAATAACTTACTTTTGTTATTTTGCAACTTCAATGTAATTAATTGAAATATATTCTTTTCTGCTATCCAACATATACGCCTTCCCATTATGTTGTTTATGATTTTTTAATTATGAATGGCTGACACAAGTTTCCACCATGAATTCCTCCTGGATTGAGGGCCTCATAATCCTCACATAGCAGAATCCTATAGGTAATTAATTAACATCTGCGGGCATCTTGATCCCTTAACTAACCTTGTGCGTCGTGACGTTGGCCATATGTCGTGAAATTAAAATTTTTGGTAGTTAAAAGCCAAAAGCCAAAAGCCAAAAGCCAAATGACCTTCACGCCAATCGACGTCTTTGATATTTATTGATACATTGGGCCTTTTCCAGGAATAGAAAAAAACAACAAGGACCAATTTGAAGTTTCAAGAATAATAAACGCGTCCCTCAGCTGTCAGATCTCCCCACTGTCGATATATTCCTCTCTCCCCGCCGGATCTAAGTGGCTTTCTCTCCGCGGGATCTCAGTGTCTTTGAAGATCGAGTTCGATCCAGATCTAGAAATTCATTGGTTACATGCTTCTTCATGTAAGAAATTACTCTGAACCCTATGGTTTTTGCACTTCACTTCATAGATCTGGATATTTCTTTTTCTTCCTTCTTCTTTCCCAAAATCTACGATGTGGAGATTCTTTTTTTCCTTCCTTTGATCTTGGTCTTTCTTCTCTTTCATGTAGTTGAGCGCTTTTGCATTGGAACTACCTTTCTTCTGTTACTTTTTTTTTTTTTTTACTGTGGATCAAGAAACAGTGCAAACTTGTTTTAAAACAAGATTTTTATGTTAGTGTGATTATAACTGGAGAATTAAAGGGCTTCGCATTTCATTTGAGAAAAGCGGTTTTTTTATTGGTAGCATTTGATTGAAAGCACTACTGATTTGCTTCAATTTAGCGTAGAGAATTTTTTCTAATTCTTTGTTTGGGATGATGCTCTTGATCGCTTGATGGAAGTGCATTAGTATAATATCGTCTGTTTTGAGGAATGGTGAGAACGCGTCTCGGTGGGATCCAAGGGTGGTGGATGGGGGAATCCAAGATCGGAAGAGATATCTCAGCCATTCATTTTTTATACTTTCTAGTTGTATTGCACCGTACTGGTATTCTATTTACGAGCTCCAAATCAAACAGCTAATATCTTTCAATCTGGGAGATCTTTTTCTGAAAACATACCATGGTGGGCCTTATCATATTCAACGGTCTGGATGGCAGGATAACGGCCCTGTTTGGCATCAGGAGATTTGGTTTCCTGAGGCTCTGGACCCCACTTTTCCTTGTCATCTCTGCCGACATGGAACTTTTGTAGGTAGCCATCTCTTTCAATGCTCTTGTGGTCAATTCAGTGCTACCTGCTGGTGTCAAGACGTTAATTATTTATTATTGTTATTATTATTTTGTTTTCTTTTTTGTTTTTGATTGGCAACATGACTTAGAACCTACAGCCTCAAGATTACAATTGTGATCACCTGTAGCTTCTGGTGGTTGCTCAAATGAGGTAGCTCTGGAACACCATGGTCTGATTGCAAATCATGATCTTTGTTTTGTATTTATTACAGCTTTTGACTTGTTTGTTTCCCCAACTTCAATTAAGTGCTCAGTTGTATTTATTGTGAGAAGAATTGGTGTTTTGACAGATAACTGCACTTGGAGTGTCAGTGTTTTCGTGATCTGATCTTATTCTCTAACATACATTGTATGTGAACTTCATATGTTGGATTTTTCATCGTCTCCGTTCATTGCAATTCGTCCAACATCTAATGTTGATGACGGGCATTTTCTGTTTTCAGTTTGGATATTGTTGTGTTGATTTAATATAATTGAATTATGGCTTGTGTCAATTGAGTGCTTTAATGGTGAATGTGAAAGTAGTAGTTCTATGTTTGTACTGCTATTACTGAGTGTAACTTGTTTTTTGGGAATGTCATTATGAGTTTAATTTTCCTGCATTGGAAAGTTTATATTGGTTATTTGCTTTTAGGAGCTTTCCCCTGTTTGGTTGATGCAAGGTTTAAAAAAATTGGACTTAGGACCCGACTTAGTTGTGACCGAGTCCGAGTCGCATTAGGACTCGGCCGAGTTCCATGGCCAAGTCCCATAGGACTCAGCCGAGTCGTCCGTGCAACTGAATCCCATGATTCAAGTCTAGGTTCATGCGACTTGACTTGGTATGGGCTGAGTCTGAGTCGACTTGAGCTCAGCTGATTTTTTAAACCATGGGTTGATGGATTCTTGGTTTGCTTTTTTATTTTTGAAATTTGTTCCTTCTGGCACTGTTTTGCTTTGACTGAGATGTTTGGTATCTATATAATGCAGCTCTTTTGGAGTCTCCTTTGGGTTACAGAATATTTATGAGACAATAGCATCTGGCATTTGTTGTATGTGCTGATTGGTCTGCTGGTTCAGCGTGAATTTCAGAGTTCTAGGGTGGACTTCTGCAATATATTTCTAGTTATGCAAGTTTTCTCTTCTCTCTGTGATCTTCTGAATTTTGGAGACTTGTAGTTGAACAAGAATCGCAGCTTTATTAGAAAACTTGAGTTGAAATCATGAGGGGAAGAGCTGATGGAGTAAAAAAGAAGCAATTGATTACTTCCTTGTGTGTTGTTGGTGTCTTTCTTGTTTTCCTATTTGTATATTATGGGTCCTCTTCTGGCTCCGGAAATGGTGCATCGGCTATGGAATATGGCAGAACTCTGAGAAAGCTTGGGTCATCCTATTTGGGTGGTGATGATGATGCAGAGCTCAGTGGAAAGCAAGACGCATCACTCACCAAGTTTGGGCAGGAAGAGGGGGATGATAATTTCTTTCCCAAGAGCTTTCCGGTGAGTTAGTGTTGTTTTAGCTGTTTCTATTTATGATGTTTATATTCCTCCCTCATTTTTTGTCTTTGACTGTGCTCTCAAAGGTTTGTGATGACCGGCATTCCGAGTTAATTCCGTGCCTTGACAGAAATCTTATCTACCAAATGAGGTTGAAGCTGGATCTATCCTTGATGGAACACTATGAGAGACATTGCCCACAACCAGAAAGGCGCTACAATTGCCTGATCCCTCCACCACCTGGCTATAAGGTTAGAATGCCCATTTTTTTTCTATTAGAAATGAACTGCAGAAATTTCTTTTTTGTATATCTTTTTCTCTGTGTTTTTTCCTTTTTTATTTTTATTTTTTTGGTGAGATCCCTGGTACATGGTCTGTTGGAGATAACTGTTATCAGTTTTATTGTTGCAGGTCCCAATTAAGTGGCCAAAGAGCAGAGATGAAGTCTGGAAAGCCAACATACCTCATACACATCTTGCACATGAGAAGTCTGACCAGAATTGGATGGTTGTCAAAGGTGAAAAGATTGTATTTCCTGGGGGAGGCACGCATTTTCATTATGGAGCAGATAAATATATTGCCTCGCTTGCAAATGTAAGGCTGATTCATTCTTCAACACTTTGAAGGAGGAATGAAAAGGAAATGAAAATCCTTTACTGTTTTAGCTGTACCGTAATGTTTTTATTTTTTGTATATAGAGTTCACTAAATGACTTGTTTTGGAGTTTTGATCCCATCTATGATCTTTTATAGCTCACTTTGTTGAAACTGAATGTGTCATTTCTCTCCCACATGGATAGTGTCACTAGTAGTCTAGTACATTCATGTTTCCCCTTTTTCATAGTGTTGATTTTCATGCTGATTTCTTTGTGATGAACAGATGCTTAACTTCACAAACAATAATCTAAACAACGAGGGAAGGATCCGGACAGTTCTTGATGTAGGCTGTGGTGTTGCAAGCTTTGGAGCCTATCTCCTTTCTTCTGATATCATAGCAATGTCTTTAGCACCAAATGATGTGCATCAGAACCAGATTCAGTTTGCTTTAGAAAGAGGGATTCCAGCATACCTTGGTGTTTTGGGGACAAAAAGGCTTCCTTACCCCAGTAGATCTTTTGAACTTGCTCATTGTTCTCGTTGTAGGATAGACTGGCTTCAAAGGGATGGGATCCTTCTACTTGAGTTAGATAGAGTGCTTAGACCCGGAGGCTATTTTGCATACTCATCTCCCGAAGCGTATGCCCAGGATGAAGAGGATCTCCGGATATGGCGAGAGATGAGTGCTCTTGTTGAACGGATGTGTTGGAAAATTGCTGTTAAAAGAAACCAAACTGTTATTTGGGTTAAGCCCCTCACAAATGATTGTTACAGGGAAAGAGAGCCAGGCATTCAACCTCCTCTGTGCAGACCTGATGATGATCCTGATGCAGTGTGGGGTGTGCCTATGGAAGCTTGCATTACGCCTTACTCTCAACGTAAGTACTGTAGTCTAATTTAAGGTCTTTGTTTTCTTTCTCCTACTTTAAGACAAAAATACTTGTTAAATGGAATGCTGTAGCTTTCTTTTTAAGCTATTACACATTTACAAAATCTGAATGCCATAGCTTGCCTGTTAAGCTTTCACAATATCTGTTTTTGTTACCTATTAGACCTCATAATCCTCTTGTGACTTTGGTGTTAATGATCCTTGATAGTTTGTGTAATGTTATCCTCATTTATGGGTGTCATAATTTAAAGAAATGTTGAGATATTATTATATGCTAGAGGTTATTCAAACCTAGGGTTATACATTATGATTTTGATCTCTAATGTTTATGAATCCACTTTTGTGCTTACATAAGAAGGCTTGCTAATCTAGATCGTGTGCTTAGATGCTTTTTTTTTTTTGCCTACGCCTTGAGGGTGACATTAAGCATTACTCCATCTATCTAGGATGAGTTAGCCTTACTAAATTGCATGTACTCCATTTTTATTGCATACAATTCAATGCAATCTGGTTATTTTCCTCCTTTTTCGAACGAGAGCCCATGGGACAATGAAAGCTAATATAGGCCAGATCCATGATCTGGCCCAGCATTGATGGGCCACTTTGATGGGCCCCACTTGATCCATGATCTCCTCAAGATCAGGGATCCCTATCCTTAGTTAGATAGTTTTTAATTAATTTTCTATTTCCTATTTTATATTTGGGATGATCCCACATATAAAATAGGGATCTATTGAGTTGAGATTATGACTTACTTAATTTGATTTAGTAAGCCATGATTGTTTAGGATTAGTCTTTTCTAGTTTGGCAACAGCCCCCCCTATATAAGAAAGAGCCTTTCATTGTAATGGATAGGCTTATTTTTCAATCAATTAAAGTTCTCTTTGAAATTTATCTCGTTTATGGTGTTTTTTTTCTTATGAGGCTGCCCTAGGGGCTCGAATTCATCTCTGAATTCGAACAATCCTTTGGGAGATTCTTTTATACTAGATTGGAAATCTGGGGCTATGCCAGTTTGGTATCAAAGCCGAGATCCGATCGCCGAAGAGATGCCTGTCTTTCCCGGATTTCATCCATCCACCAATCTCGTCTCATCACCCTTTCACCATCCACTCCCAACATCCACCATATCCAAACCTTCGCAACAACCCCCAGTAGCCCAAGCCCTTCTCCGTTGTCACCAAAAATCCCTCACTGAGACCTATCTCCACCCTAACCATCAACCGTAAACCATTGAAACACCCTTTCCATCAATCGAATGCCAAAACCACGCCAAAAACCCTAAAAGGACCCATCCTACTCACCCAATCCATCCTAGTCCATTCCCTACTCCAATGTAGCCGACCCTAGACGCTCCACCGAAATCCACCCCAGAACCCAAAAACCATAAAACCCACATCCTCTCTACTCATATGAAACCCAGAGAACTCATACCTCCACTGCTGTCTCCAAATCTTAATTCAAACCACTTTGAACCTCTTCTATCTCCACTCCATTCGAACCACCCAACAGCAACCCACTATCCCCGACACCACCAACACCTCCCGCCTAGGCGGACACTAGCAACACCCATATTCTCGAAGCCGTTTTCCCTTCCATCCCCAAAACAAAAGAAAAAAAAAAAACCCCCTTCCCAAATTCATTTTACCCCATCTAGAACCCCAAACCCCCGACTCAACTTTGAGACCCCTCCATACCCCAATCCTGCACTGAACTTTTCTCCTCCATTAAACCCATCAGAACTCCAAACCCTTTCTCAGATAGTCCCAACCCAGAAAAAGCAAAAAAAAAAAAAAAAAGAAGGAAACATAGAAAGAAGAGAAAGAGGAAAGGAGGAGGAGAGGAACAAAGGGAGAGAGGGTGTACCTGGCCATAGCATTGCACCATCGCACACCTGTTGCCCTCACCACCAGTTTTGAGTCGCTAGAGCCTCTCAGGTGCAGCACCATCCTCACCTTCGTTTAGCTCGAAACCCCAAGCCTCCAAGCAGAGCATCTTCCCCTCAAAGTAAGAGTCAAACCCACCAAACCTTTGCCCTTTATTTTTCTTTTTGCACAACTATTGAAACCACCAAAGAACTTCCTCATGGGCCATCTATTCAACTTCAGTTTTGAGCCTCAGTTTGGACCCAACTTTTCCTTTCATCTCCACAGCAAAACTGAACCCAGTCTAGCCCTTTAGTCTTCTTTCTGCACAATTCCCAAGCCACACCTAAGGGCATAGGTGCCATTTTCTCAAACTTGATTTAGGCCTCCTCTGTGGACCTGCAGACTTGATCTGACCCAAACTCAATCTTATTAGTAACAAGTGGACCCAATTTGGGCCTCCACCTTAGGTCTGACCCATACCTATTTAAAATCTGTTGAAGGCTTCACCATTGTTTGGGCTGCCGTTGGTCCATCCCGACCCAAGTCCACCTTTCTTTGAAAAAAAAAATGGTCCAAGGCCCATTGACCCAAATCAGAAGGTCTAGATCTGTTATCCTTCATCGCCAACATACTACAATCACAAGATCTACAAATTCGGTCCGTTCATCCTTTTTCAGACAGTTAAATTTTGAATCCAGATCATCATGAGAATTTTTGGACACTTAGTTGAAATTAAAAAATTTGTGTATGAATACAAATATAGAAATTGGTATTTTGAGAATGAATTCTACTTTGAGAAATTTTTAAATTTTAAGAAAGAAGAATTAACGGTTGATGAATTTGCCCATCAATTTCGAGAGTTGCAAGATATATATGAACTAGAGGAGACTGAAACACATATTTTGGGTCATTATATTAGAGGCTTGAGATCAGACATCTTGGAGACTATGAGTTGTTGCAACACTAGTCAAGAGGCATACTTAGAAGCCTTTCGTGTTGAACTTATGTTTAGAAAATTTTACATGCGACAATGTGCATCTCAACAAGAACAAAGAGTACATGTTATGGAAAGACTTTTCGCTAGAGAGGATAATCTCACACTTTTCTTCTCAACACAAATGAGCAGGAAGAAGAAAAATGGAGACAAGCCAAGCAATTCCACATGCGAGTGAGAGTGCAAGACAGAGCTGTTAATTTGACTATCGACAATGGTAGTGCAATGAATTTTGTCGCACAGGAAGTTATTGACAAGCTTCATTTGCCAATTGAGAAGCTTCGAAGCCCTACCAAGTTACATGGTTTAATGGTTATGTCATTCCCATAACTCACAGATGCTTGGTATCATGCAAGGTTGGTAATTATGAAGACAAAATTTGGTGTGATGTGATCCATATGAATATTGCTCATATTATTTTCGGATGATCATTGATGTTTTGACCGGAAATCACACTATGATAAAGGGATGAACACATATACCTTTTCGTGGAAAAGAGAATAGATTAGACTCCCTCCATTGCCATCAACAGTCCGGTCTTCATCTGCATCTTCAACTGAAGAACTAACATCATCATCATCATCAAAGCCCTATCTCAACCATGTTGCGGTCGGCTATATGAATTCTGTTTCTCTATTTCGTTCTATTTTGAGCCAAATTCTTCGATAAGTTAAACTTCTTCAAATTTGAATCAAATGACCTTCATCAATATTTTCTTCGGCCTACCCTTATCTCTTGATGGGCCATCCACCCATATAGCCAAATTTTTTCCTATCGGTGCTATTACCGGCCTACGCTCAATATGCCCAAACTATCTTAAACGGATTCCTCTAATCTTATCCCCTATTGGTACTACCCCTAAATGCTCTCGAAAGCGCTCATTTTTAATTTTATCTTTCCTAGTTTTACCACACAGTCACCTAAGCATTCTCATTTTTGTTATATTCATCTTGTGAATATGCGTCTTCTTAATTGGCTAACATTCTGCTCCATATGTCATAGTTGGTCTGACCATTGTCCTATAGAATTTGCCCTTCAATTTTGTTGGCATTTGTCTGTTAGAAAGCACTCCAAAAGCTAGTTTCCACTTCAGCCATCCAGCTTTTATCTTATGCTTCACATCTTCGTCAATCTCCCTATCCTTACTAATCATTGAGCGTAGGTACCGAAAAGAATTTCTACGTGGTATCTCATCGGTTTTAATTTTAACAGTGGTTTCAACACTTTTTATATGTCCACTGAAGTTGCAATCCATATATTCTGCCTTTGTACGACTTATTTTAAAGCCTTTAGATTCTAATGCCCCCCGCCATCTTTTAAGTTTTGCATTTACACAATTACTTGATTCATCCACTAATATTATATTATCTGGAAACAACATACACTATGGTACTTCTTCTTAAATATGCAGAGTTAACTTATCCTTAATTAATGCAAAGAGATAATGGCTTAAGGTTGATCCCTGATGTAAACATATAGTCACGGGGAATCCACCTGTTTCTTCATATGTGGTTCTCACATTTGTTACTGCTCCTTCATACATATCCTTAAAAATTTCAATGTAACCTATGGGGACATTACTTTTCTTTAAAATCCACAAAATTAAATTCTTCGGTACCCTATCATAGGCTTTTTCCAAATCGATAAAGACCATGTATAGATTTTCTTCTTTGCTTGATATTTTTTCATTAATTGCTTAAGTGAAAAGATAGCTTCCATAGTTGATCTCCTTGGCATAAAACCAAATTGATTTTCAAAAATCTTGGTCTTCCGTCTCAGTCTTTGCTCTATTATACTCTCCCATAACTTCATAATATGACTCATAAGTTTAATCTCTCGATAGTTGGTACAATTTTGTATATCTGCCTTATTCTTATATATAGGTACTACAATGCTTCTTTTCCATTCATCCAGCATTTTCTTTGTCACAAGTATCCCATTGAATAGTCTACATAACCAACTCACCTCAATCTTTCTTAAGTATTTCCATATCTCTATCGGAATACCATCTGGGCTTGTTGCCTTTTCTGTCTTCATTTGCTTCAATGCTTCCTTCACTTCCACCCATCTAATTTTATGGAGAAAAGTATGCTCTAGTGATGAAGTATCCTCTTTAACTCTTGTATCGCCCAAATGTTCTTCATTTAGAACTTTGTTAAAATATTCCTTCCACCTTTCTTTAATATCGTTGTCCTTCACCAGAATATTTTCCTCATTGTCCTTGATACATTTGACATGATCTAAGTCCCTTTTCTTTTCTCTTGTTTTTGCAAGCTTAAAAATATCCTTTTGTCCTTCTCTTGTTCCCCAACTGAAGAACTAACGCAAGAGCAAAAAGAAGAAATTCAGAACCATGATATCATGATTGCATCAAAGGAGATGCCAACCATGACAACTAATATTAAGGATGGAATAATTGAGCAAAGTCAAGGCAGAGTTGATCTCATGAAAAATTCAACGAAGTGAAATCTGATCAAGGTAGTTTGACTTGAGCAACCAAGAGCAAAGGAAGAGCAAATACAAGAAGAAATTGGAGACTTTGAGCAAGTTTATGGCAACACTAACTTCATGGATTCAAACAACATTGATCAAGAAAATGTCATCCATGCGCCAGAAAGAGGTGAAGAAGAACAATGGCAAGCAGACATTAAAGACTTTGATTGAGTTAGAAAGGTTAGTGAACATTTGAAAGATATAATTGCACCTCCGCTTCCAGCCAATACCATTGGGTCCAAGGAACAAAATAGCGGCCGCTACAAAGCGTAGCGGCCGCTATATCGGCCGTAGCGGTGCCGGCCGCTACGATACATGGGTGTTAGTGGCGCTAACACCCGTAGCGGCCGCTACAGTCTGGGCTATTTAAAAGCCCAGACGATCCTCCTTCTTCCCACTGTTACTTCTTTCACTGCTGTCTTCATCTCTCCTTTTCCTTTTCCACTGTGTTTTGGTCCTACCTCCCTCTTCCTTCAAATAAAAAACAACAAGGGTCTAAAAACACATCAAGATCTACAAATCTAGAGCATTCATCTTCTTTGGAGTCAAAAAGCATTTTTCAGAAGGTATTTTCTATGTGACTTTTTTAGATCTATGGTTCTATTCCTCTTTTCTCCTTCATGAATCTCTTAGACATGGCTTGTAAGTGATAGATCTATGTTTCCCATAGATCAAACCCCCCATTTTCTATAGTTTATTTATTTATTAGTTATTTTTTATTCTCGGATTTTTTTTATTTTTTGAAAAAATTTTTTTTCTTGAAGAAACACGAACCAAATCACTTGAAAAATGGGATTGATACTATTATTTTTTAATTATACAGCGATACAGGACATCATGCATTTAGGGAACTACTACACCCTCTTATTTTAGGCTTTTTTGCAAAACAAACACATATTCTAGTTCTTTACAATTTTTTGAATTTTTTGGAATTTTTTCAAATGTTTTTGATAATTTTTTTGAATCACACCGCAACGCCGCTACGTAGCCCCGCTACCGCTACATAGCGCTCGCTACGTGGCGTTTTGGCGACCAGCCGCGACGCTATCCGCTACCATTATTTTGATCCTTGATTGGGTCATCAATAATCAAATCAATTGCTCCAGTGGTTATGAAAGAAGATCAACTTGTTGAAGTCCTCCATATTGATTTTATATTCGGGGATCACAAATGGATATCGTAGGATTGTGACATGTTTGCATGGATAAACTCAAGGCATCTAATGGTGAGATTATATATCCAAGTTAAATGCAGACATCAGAAGCTTCCACACCTTCAATCCGCTTCTATATAGAAGAAATGTATGCATCAAGCTTTTACGACGTGTACAGAAAAAGAAGCTCGAAAGACACATTAGAAGTTTGTGCGATTGATTTTTGACCCAGGAGGACCTTTTCCTTAACTTGCTGTTGAATTTTTCCTGGCATTTCTTAAGTTGGCAAACTTGTCGGAATTGGATTTTTCCAAGCAGGGGAGAGCTGATGTAGGCCAGATCCACGATCCGGCCCAGCATTGATGGGCCTCACTTGATCCATGATCTCCTCAAGATCAGGGACTTTATCCTTAGTTAGATAGTTTTTGATTTATTATCTATTTTCTATTATATGTTAAGTTAAGATTGTGACTAACTTAATTTGATTTATTAAGCTATAATTGTTTAGGATTAGTCTTTCCTAGCTGAGCAACAGCCCCTCCTATATAAGAAGGAGCCTTTCATTGTAATGGATAGGCTTATTTTTCAATCAATTAAAGTTCTCTTTAAGATAGGCTTATTTTTCAATCAATTAAGGTTTTCTTTAAGATTTATCTCTTTTATGGTGTTTTTCCTCTTGTGAGGGTGCCTTAGGGGCTGGAATCCATCTCTGGATTCGAACAATCTTTCGTGAGATTGTTCTACACTCAATTGAAAGTCCGGGCCTGCGCCAGAAGTGCGCGCTTATGTTGCAACCTTTGAGATCATGGGTTCAGTTCAAATCATGTTATTAATAAATGGGGAAAAATTCCTCTTTTGAGTTTTGGTGCAGATTCCATCCTCTTCTTTGTTGATGTTACTCAGTTGGAAACCTCATTTCATTCAATCATTCTGGACATCCGCTTATTACCATTCTCAACCCAGAGAGTATGCACGCGGGATAATTATTGCACAGTGTGAAGAAGAGTGCTTTCATTGAATTACAATGAGAGTTTCTCATTTTGGTAGTAGGCACATGCTCTTTATTCAATTTGTTCATTATTTAATTCCACGTTCCACAGAAATATTTTCAAATGTTGCTCATTCTCGAATTCTTGAGATTAGCTCTACGTCAGTGGCAATATGTGTAACCAGTGATTTCTGTTATAAAATTTGTAATTTGTTTACTGATTTGTAAATACCCAATATTTAATATATTGCTTGAAGAGGTTTATGTGACTGCATGTAATGTGTTTTTTCAGAGAACCAGAGAGACAAAGGAAGCGGGTTGGTTCCTTGGCCCGCTCGTTTGACTGCTGCTCCTCCTCGACTCAGTGATTTTGATTATTCCAGTGACATGTTTGAAAAGGACACGGTAATTCAGATAGACCTTCTTGATATGCACCATAGTAGTAAAATTTGGTCTATTTCAGATGTCACCAGAACCATATGGTTGTACTGAAATAGACAACGCCCCCTTCCCCCATCCCCGCCCGCCATCAAACACCAACTCCACAATAATATCTTCAGTCAAAATTTCTGACCTGCCTGATCAAAATCTGTGTTTCAATTCTGAATTCATTGATTTTGGCCAAAGAGGTTGAAATTTTTGTTTCATTTGACGCTCGTGCAATTTTTTTATTCCAATTTTGTTGACAAAAGGAACCTCCATTATCTCAAGAGTAGTGTTATTAAAGGCGAAAGGCGCATCGAGGCCCCAAGGTATCCTGGGGCTTAGGCTCAAGGTGCGAGGCGAGGCACACATTGTAGATAGAAAAAGTAGATATTTTAGCATAGACAAATAATTCAAAATTCAACATAGGCAAGTGTGCATAATGTCGTGCTAGGTCTTATTGACTAATACTACCTTCGAATGACATCTAAAACAATTACTGCAATTCCAAAGAAAAATTTAAATGCTATTAAAAATTTAAAACATGGTTTCATGGATTTAGTTTATTCTTCTAAATCTTTAATTCTAAATTTATATATTATACTTATTTATAGCAATTGGTTATAGTAGATTAGATTAATCTAGAGCAGATCGGTGCTAAGGAAAGGATAAGATAAGGATGCAATCCAGATCATAATGAGACATTTCTCTAGTTTCATTCAGAAAAAAAAGAGAAAAGGGGACGAGGGAGGGGGGGGGGGGGACCCCAAAATAAAAAAGCATATCAATCGTTCCAGTATTCAAAATCATGCAGGACAAATGAGCGGGGGGAATGTATGTATATGTGGGATATCTCTATCCATATTGAATTGCAGATACATCAATGATAGGATCATTTCTGATGGGACCAAATATGGGGTCAACACATAAAACAAATTCAACCAAATAAGTTCAACATTAAATGTATATGATATTTGCAGGAATGTAGAAATGAAATAAGAAAAAGAAAACTAGTAGGCAGTTGTAAAAAGCATGGGGCAGCCAGCAGTTGTAAAAACCAAGCAGAGAAGGAAACTGTGGGGGGGGGGGGGGGGGGGGGGGGGGTGGGAAGAAAAAACAGAGAGCTAAATGGCCGAGTGAAAGTAAAAAAAAAAAAAAAAAAATCCATGGTGCACCTTGCACCCCGACAAAAGTCGCGTGCCTCACCTGCTTCAGCTGCGCCTGGTTGAAGGCTATGCCTCTAGGGTGTTGAGGCGCACATGGTGTGCCTTGCGCCTAGGCGTGCGCCTTTAACAACACTTCTCAAGAGCTCAATGTGTTTTTTGATCTGTTAACAGGAAGGGATATTAACATCGTAAAATCCTGAATATAGTTTACTTCACTAGGATTTAGATTACTACGGTTATGATCTACTTATTTCTTTAAATGTAAGTTTATTAAAATTTTCATTTTTCAAATGTAAATACTTTTAGTTTTTAACATTTTTCCGAAATGGGACTCCTAAACACTGAACCAGCTGAAACATTTTAGTCCAAACTCCGAAGTCAAGCCAGAATGCAGTCCAATAGGAAATTGATAACTAATATTTTGCATGCATCTAATTCATGTATATGGGATCATGACTTCATATGGATGCCCACACATAGTTTCTGATACATATCATATGGTGCAGGAAATATGGCAAAGGAGGGTGGAGAGTTACTGGAATTTGTTGGGTCCAAAGATTAAGCCAGACACTCTGAGAAATGTGATGGATATGAAAGCAAACTTGGGGTCATTTGCAGCTGCTCTCAGAAAGAAAGATGTTTGGGTGATGAATGTTGTATCAGAAGATGGACCAAACACACTCAAGATAATTTATGACAGAGGCCTGATAGGCACCGTGCATGACTGGTAAGAAATGTATAAATGGGCTCATTCAGTATTATAAGAATTTCTTTTAACCGCTAGAACATATGTAGTGCTTTTGTTTTCTACTTGCAAAGGGATCAGAATGCCTAACAATTCAAAAAGATCGGAATACCCACTTAATCACTGATGGGGAAGACTTAAATAGCCTTTTACCATACTCAAGTCCTTGTGAGTTGATAAAAATTCACAATATTCATGCTTTTGGATATGTCATTATGGTCTTTCAGAGTAAAGCTGCTCCACTTTTTCACCTCTATGTCTTTTTGGAACAGTTGATATTGTTGATACTGTCTACAAATAAATAGTAAATAAATAAAGCATCATTGTTTCTTTTCTAAATTGTCTTTCCTCCAGAATTAGTAATTTAAGCTAAGGCAGTTGGATTTGTGATTAATGTGATTGAAGTGCCTCTACAACGATAGATCAACATTCAATCACAATTTACATTTAAAAGGAAAAACAATCACAAATTGATTTTAACCCTCTATTGAGAACATTAAAGATCACATCCAAAATCTGAAGGAATATCAATCCTTACTCAAGATGATGAATGGCCATGATTGTTGAATTAAAGAATAATCTTGGGTAATTAATTTGTGCTGTTGGTTTCTATCATGATGTGTGTGTGTGTGTATGATTATCAATCCTGAGTCACATGCATTCTATATTTGACCATTATGGCCACACTTGGGAGTTCTAGTGACCCAAAAACATGCTCCATTATTCAAGCTTTGCATGTGCATGTATAGAATTTATCCCTAAAACATTCTTATGAAAAACTCTAATAATTGATTCTTTTAACCCAAAATGGAAAAAAAAAATCTAATTGATTCGACTTCTGTACTTTGATTCCATTAACATTTATTAATAAATAACTCCTTTAACTCATATTGCTATTAGATCTAAGTAAAAAGAGAAAAAAGAAATCCAAGTGAAGTCCACTATATCTTTGCTTGAACCCCATACATCAAGCATGTGGATCCAAAGTTTAGAGGAGCTTCATTGCTTGCTTCAAAGGCACACCTAGACGGGGCAAAATTTCAGAACAAATGGAATAACTTTTGGTCGTATAGAATGCCAAGAGTATCTCTACTTTTTCAGCTGCCATGGAATCATCATTGAAGGCTTTGCATCTATTTGGGGTGAACTCTATTATTTCTACTTGTTTCCTCTTCTTTATCTAATGATATATTGTCTACAACTCCGCATCCATAATTCCACTTCTAACTACATCATTCAAGTCTTTATTGACTCTGCTTCCTAGCTCCTTTTGCTAGCAGGAGCTCAGTTCTTTGGCCATACACTGTTACTAATCTTTCAAGCACATGCCCATCATCATTACTGTCCTCAGATTCCTAGTTCCTTGCCCTAGCAATGTTTCAGTTTTTTTGGAAAGATACTATTTCTTATCTTTTTCTAGGAGAGAGTTTGACCACACAACATATGCTAGGAGTTTCAGATATTTGCATTAGAAATAGAAAGAGGGGTAGAAAACAAAATCTGACGTAAAAAAATGCGGAGGGGTTAGAGTAGAGGTTCAAGAAGCTATTCGAGAGAAAAGATGTTGCTACATAGTTTGGCAAGGGACTAGGAATATAAAAAACTATGAAATGTATAAGAAGACAAAGAAAGACTTTAAGAAAGTAATAAGTGGTGTAAAGTTCAAAGCATCTGATGACCTTTATAATAGGTTGGGAACAAGAGAAGAAGAGAAGGATATTTTTAAGCTTGCAAAAATAAGGGAAAGGAAAAGTAGGGGCTTAGTTCATGTCAAATGTATTAAGGACAATGACTAAAATGTTCTAGTGAAGGACAATGATATCAAAGAAAGGTGGAAGAAATATTTTAGCAAGGTTTTAAATAAAGACAACATAGGGGATATTATAATAAGAGATGATACTTTGTAGCAGAACATACTTTTTTCTGTAGAATTAGGGTGGTGGAAGTGAAGGAAGTATTGAAGCGAATGAAGACAGGAAAGGCTACGGGTTTAGATAACATTTCGATAGAGGTTTGAAAATGCTTAGGAGAGGTTAGGGTGATTTGGTTAACTAAACTCTTTAATAAGAAATTAATGATAAAGAAAATGCCAGATGAATGGAGAAGTGTTGTAGTGCCTATATAAAAAAATAAGGGAGATATACAAAATTGTACTAACTATTGGGGGATTAAACTTATAAATCATACTATGAAGGTGTGTGAGAGAGAAATGGATTAAAGATTTAGACAAAAGATGAAGATTTCTGAAAATCAATTTGGTTTTATGCTGGAAGGTCAATTATGGAAGCTATCATTTCATTTAGACAAATTAATGGAAAAATATCATGCGAAAATGAAAATTTTGCACATGGTCTTTATTGATCTAGAAAAAAGCTTACAACAAGGACTAAAAGATTTAATTTGGTAGATTTTGAAGAAAAAGAATGTTCCAAGAGTTTGTATTGAAATTATTAAATATATGTATGAAGGAGCGGTAATGAGAGTGAAAACTATTTGTGGAGAGATATGTACATTCATAGTGACCATAGGTTTGTATCAAGGGTTAGTCTTAAGCCCTCATCTCTTTGCATTGATTATGGATTAGTTAACTACTCATTTAAGAGGATGAACTTTGATGTATGTTGTTTGTAGATGATATAGTATTGGTGAATAAATCAAGAGATGGTGCAAATGCAAAACTCAAGAGATTCCGGAAGGCTTTAGAATCCAAAGGTTTAAAATAAGCTGTACAAAGATAGAATATATGGATTGCTACTTTAGTAGGCAAATAAAAGTGTTGAAACTACTGTGAGAATTGAAGCTCGGGAGATTCTGCAAAGAGATTTTGTCCCTTTCCTTTGCTTGATAATGAGGATAGGGACATTAATGAAGATGTTGAACATAGGATAAAGGCAGAATGGTTGAAGTGGAGAGTTTTTTTTAGAATGCTTTGTGACCGATGAATGCCAACAAATAGGAGAAAATATTTTATAGGACAGTGATTGGACCAACTATAACCTATGGGGGTAGAATGCTGGTTAATAAAAAAGCAGCATATGTATAAAATGAGTGTAGCAGAGATGAGCATGTTGATGTGGATGTGTGGTAAAGCTCGGAAAGATAAAATTAGAAATGAATACTTTTGAGAGCATTTAGGTGTTGCATCAATAGGGGATAAAATTAGAAAAACCCGTTAGAGATGGTTTGGGCATGTTGAATACAGGCCAACAATGACGCCAGTAAGAAAAAATTTAGCTATACAGGTTGATGGCCCACCAAGGGAAGGGATAGGTTGAATAATATATGGATGAGGTAGTAAAATCGGATCTGAAGAAGTTACACTTACCTAAGGATTTGGCTCGGGATAGGTTGGAATGGAGAAACAAAATTCATGTGGCCGACCTCAACATAGTTTGGGCAAGGTTTTAATGATGATGGTGATGATTGTTTCTTTTCTTTCAAGCACATGCTCAATCATTTGATACAGGACAGACCTGTGGTCCCTCATGGGTCGATTTGCCTTTGGGCCCAACCCACCTATCTAAGCTTATTTAGAATTTTATTTGTTAGTTTATGTTTTAAGTAGTGCTTAAGTGGATGTTTTAATTTCAACTATAGAATTGTTTTAATGGTTGAGATCAATCTAGGGTAGTTTGCTTTCTTTATCCAAGCATTATAAAGCCTCCTTGGCTATTCAGCTATTGATTAATAAAAAAGAATATTTTCTAAAGGGATTTTGGGCTTCTTGGAGTTATCTTCTTGCCCGCCTACGATGGGGAGTTTGGTGTGAGGCCAAGGTCTTCAGGGATTTCCCTATCTGTCCCTCCACCATACAGCTCTCATCCCTTCATCTTTGCTCGCCCTACGTTCTTTAACCCCACTTTGCATCAATTTTGCTGATATGTACATGCCTTATTTTATCCTTTCATGTTAGCTCCTTCATCTCCAAGCATGAATCTCAACCACGTGTACCTTTTTTTGGGGTTCCTTTATACTTTTGTGTTAGCTTCTCCATCTCAGAATATGCATCCCAACTACATGTATTTACTGGACAATGATTAGATCAACTATGACCAATGGGGCATAACGTTGGCTCATAAAAAAGTAGCATATGCATAAAATGGGTGTAACACAGATGAGAATGTTGAGGTGGATGTGCGGTAAAAGTAGGAAATATAAAATTAGAAAGGGCTCCTTTCGAAGGAATGTAGGGGTAATATCAATAGGGGATAAAATTAGAGAAACCCATTTGAGATGGTTTTATCACAATATCAATTGCGATGGGGAATTTTCCCATTCATTTTGCTGTTCTCATAACACAACTTTAATCAATTTCAGATGAGAACTGAGACGAGTCCTAGACAGCACTTTTTTTCCCTTGTTTGGGATTTAGTGACCAATTTAGTAATGAAATGTTACCATATGCATGTATGAAAACTGTATATACTAGTCTAATACTCAAATAGCACATCAACATTTCAGAGTAAAGATTATTCTCTCCGTTCCTCTTTTGCTTGTTGATGTTGGTTTTCTTATGTTTCTTGGTTTTTGGTTTGTAAGCTTGTGAGTATATCCCTCTTGTACTTGCATCAATGAAATTTAACGTCGAAGTCTTGAAGAAAACAAAAACAGTGTAATGTTCCCTTCCTACTCCATCTAAGGAGAGGATTCCAACTTAAGTTATCTCACTGCCCTTCCTCAGCAAAGCAACTGCAATGCTATTAGCATTTGTATTAAAATGGAATTAATAATTGGATAGTTAAGCCCTAGAAACCATTTCAAAAAAGAAAAATAATGAAAAGCAAATGAAAGTCCTACACAAGACTAGCTGTCTCTGTATAATTTTGTTTTTCATGTGATATATTATGTGCATTTTTTTTTCAAAACAGATATATTATTGCATAGTTACGTCTGTCACATATATTCTTAGTTATTCCAGGTGATGGGAATTTGTAATTGTTGAAAGTATGCACGATCTGAACAAGTTAACCCTGGACCTGAACATAACACCATGGGCAAATCCTTGATTGATCCCTTTTTTTTAGAAGCAAATGTTAGCCATGTTGATGCAAAGCATATGGGCCAGCACCAAAGAAGTCTAGGATTTTTTTCTCATTTGGTTTTTTTAATGAGCTATAACTAAGATTAGCTTTCCAATTCCAAAAGGAGTCTTTGATTAGTTTCCTAGTTTAATTAGGATTCTTGGATCATAATGTTTGTTTCACTGTACATGTGAGCATTGTAAGACATTAGAATCAGTTTTAGAGATTAATGAAAATTTCCTTTGTGGATTGAGGTTCTTTCCTCTTTGTGAGTGTCGTTCTGAAGTCATCCTTTCTGTGCTTCAGTACTTTGCAAAGCTTTGATCCAAACCCTTTTAGGGTTTGCATTTATTTGATATTTGAGCAAGTTCAAATTGCTCATTGTTCATCACTTCATTGTTGGTGTAATTGTCTGACAATTTTGAGGGTAGCATTTATGTTCCTTTGTGAATTACAATGAGAGAGAGAGAGAGAGAGAGAGAGAGAGAGAGAGAGAGAGAGGTTTGTATGAATGAGGAAAAAAGACTTTGGAAAAAGACAAAAGAAGAAAGGAAGACAGAAGGGAAAGCCATTAAAGAGAAAGAGAAGAAAAAGGAGAGAGAAACAGAGAGGGTTTTTCTTTCTCTGCTGTGGCTAACAAGACTAGACATATGCAGTCATGTCATGGTCCAGGGCAGTCTGGGTCAGACTAGGTGCAAGACAGGCAAAGGTCATGACCCTTTTCACGTGAGGCCGAGCAATAGGTTATATACTCAGGTTGGGTCAGACCTAGGTGACCCAACCCGAGAAAGGCCCAGCAATGGTTAATGGTTGCAGCAACTAAGAAGTTGACAAAATGTAACTGCCAGAACTGATTCGTGATTTTTGGAGCCACTCTTACTCGGATTTTCAATTGTTTTCTGATCTGTTTTCTGTTATGCATTCTTGACAACAAGATTATGCAACAAGTTAGTCCATTTTAATTTTCAATATTTGCTACATGTCATAACAAAACAAATGCCTCCAAAGAAACTAGTAGATATTTGACCTTGGAACAAATAAGTGAGTTGATCTTTGATTTGACACGAGAAGTTGATGAGTTCAGAATAGGCTACAGCCAGTTGTCCAGCGAGTTGACTGCAAGCCATACCCAATTAGCAGCTGATATCAATCAACTTGGGGATATCATTACTTGTCTTCCACAAATTCAACTGCTATTAACTCAAATGAATGATTGACACACAAATTTCAAGCGTGACCGCATGTACAACATTTGTTGGGAATATAACCATTGAGAAGAGCCAAATTTTTGAATCAATGTAACCAGGGTCTTCAGAACATCAGTAGGGATTTAGGGTCTTCAGAACATCAGTAGGGATTTTGGGTATCAAAACTGTTATTCCTGAATATGACAGCTAGATGCAATCAGAAGCATTCATGGACTGGTGCCTATGGAGAATCAGTTTGCTTATGAACATATGAGAAATGGACACAAAATTGCACTAGTGGTTACCAGATTTTGTGGGGATGCAGCTATTTTGATGGACAGAGTTGAAATGACGAGACTGGAATATGAATCCAGTGGAATCACAGACAGATGAGGAATCTGATAAAACCGAAATTTCTTCTGGTCAATTGTAGAGGGAATTGTTTTCCAAACTTCAATACTTAAAACTGGGCTATACATTGGAATTTTTTCTCTTCATGCATGATGTGAATTGGGCGAGCCAGAGAATGTCACGTCTTGCTTGGATATGCATCTCTTGGCTTTTCAAAACTTTGAGATGGTAGATGAGGTGGTTTAATCTGTGATAAAAAGTTGAAGAGAGAGCCAACCATCAAGATCAAAAGTTTGAATCACTTTAAGGGATTGGCCTATTGTTCTTGTCACAATCCATAGGTATGCAATTCAAATCAAGCCAAGATACTCGATCAAGTTCCAAATCTAATAAAGAGTCGGCGAAGGACAAAATCCATTTTTTTTTAGTGGAAGGAGAAACAATTTGCCGATGTGTTATATGTAGAGACGGATAAATGAGACTTGGGCCGTGAAGTGGTCCATGACTACAAAGCCCATCAATTGGTCCATGAAATAAGTTGTAGCAACTAGATAACGGTTAAACGCACTTGTACAAGTACTAAACCCTACTTGGAACCCACTTGTGCTCCTGCCTATTTATACTCCATCAATTGTAATACGAAAAGGATGGTTGAGCATCAGAAGGAGCTTACTAGAATTACTTCTTTTGTATAGGGGGAGAATCTGTTGGGTGCTGGAATTTGTTTCAGATGGATGTGAAACTTCTTTCACAGGAACCGAGAAGTTCTTTCTACATCTCCACCGGGATATTGGTGTTCACTTGGTTTGGTCTTTCGCCGTATGAAATTACTCTATGGCCTAGAACAAGCATCATGTGCTTGGTTTGAAAAATATCTTTCAAAAAATACTTACTACTCTAAAAAAAATGCTGTGAGATTTCTTGTTCTGCCATCTACCATGGTTTATTATTTTTTAATTTTTATTTATTTATTTTTTGTTCTGTCACCACCCAGATTCGCAGATCATGGTTTGGGGCCATGATTGTGGGGATCAAGGCTAAGCGCCCGTGGAGCAACCAGCCCCTGTCCTCATTCACACACAATAAAGCATCTGAATGAATTACCAATACCATACGAGTGTTTACATTTGCATCATGATATAATACTTTTGCATGATGACAAAGAGATGGTCATCATCACCATCATCATCAAAGCCTTATTCCAAACATGTTGGGGTCGGCTACATGAATTCTGTTTCTCCATTCCGTTCTATTTTGAGCGATGACAAAGGGATGGTGAGCCATAATATTAGAGGAAGTGCATAGTTCAAGAAGGTGGCATTCCCATTAACATATGAAAGTTGTTAATACAAAAGTATTTTATTAACAAGCCCCAAAAGAAGGCCTACTACATGTGGCCATAGAGAAGATACAGTATAACCCAAAATAACCAGAAGATGTTAACATAACTCAAAGTTATATGCCCCTAAAGTACATCATTTCCGGTCCACTCTGGTAGTTCCAGCGGCTCCTCCTCCCCTACCTTCTCCTCCAAGACAAAGGCAATGGGGTCATCACCAGAGCCTTGCAATGTAGTAAACATCAGACATGACAGCCAGGTAAATACTCAAAATAAATGGCATATCTTGTTGCATAAAAGAAAGGTGATCATGATCATACGAGAATAATAAAAAGCAAAACAAAGCAATCATGCTAGAATAGAAATACTCGCAAAATTATAAAGTGCAATGCCACTGGCAATAATCCTAGATAAAGGTCGTAATACATAATATACGAGTATAAGCATGATGAATGAAATGCAATACAATCCAACCCTTTGGCAGAACGGTGTCATGTGATGGGTGATAGAAACCCATAGACTGGTCAATATCTCATAACGGATTAGCGAATCCCAATTGCACAGTAGCGCTGCATCATTCCCGTGGAAGGGCACATAAAATCCAAACATCAAAGTAGTGCTGCAATACAACTGTGGAAAGGCAAGCAGCTTGATCCATGATACACATACATATACTACGGAGCTTGCGAAGCCAGTACAATGCAAGCGTTCAAAGAGTCACGTACGACTATCTCCAAACAGATAACAAGGAACGGCAAAGCGGGGTACAAGTATGATTGTATCGACTGTAATTATCAATTCCTAGGGATTGGTAAACAAAGCAAAATGGAGTTATAAAGCCAGACACGTCAAACTTACCAAACTAGTCTAAACAGACTTGACTTTGAACATGAAATCGGTCATTTAGTTTAAGTTCACATAGACAACATTTCAGCAAGAAATGAGTGCCCAAAATGGAAAGGTCAAGGCGGATCGGGTCAACATGGAAGGTAGTATTGCATCTAGGGTCAACTCACCAACCGTGTGACCACACAAGGATCCTGTCAGTCCAAAGGCAGGAATGGAACCAAAATGTGCATGCTCTGAAGGACCTGACTCATGAATGCTAGAAAGGCCTACGCTAAGGGTGTTTTTGGTAAATTCACTTCACTATAAAGTTGAAGTGAGGTTTTATTTCAAGACAATAAAATTAAAGGAGTTAAATCAAAATTCCACAATTCAAAATATTCTTTTACCTTTTTACACTGAAAAGTCAAAAAACTAAATTTTCATTCCACTAACTGACAAAAAATAACTACTTTTAACACAAGAAGTCAAAAATGTTATTCTCAAGCCACTAAAAACAAAAACTCATCACTCATCATATAATGATTTCACTCCATTATATTTTATTCTTTTGATTTGAGGCTTTAGCTGATCACACTTCACTACATCATCTATCGAAATAGGCCCTAAGGTCAGTTGTTTCTCGGGTTGGATATGGGTATGAACAAAACATAAATAAGGTACATGTTGCTCATAATGTGGTTTATGTGCACCTCATGTGTGAATAGACAAAAGACCAGTGTTATGATTGATTTCGACCAATTTAACAAGCAAGGAAACATTACAAGGTCGTAACTTGGTCTTTGGATCATCAATGATGGGCCACACATTGCTGTTCCACTCTATGAATGGCTAGGGTTCAAATGCCACATTTACAATTCACTTGGTGCTTGAAAGAGAAATTGGCATTCAGCCCTAAGTTCGCATACCCAAGACTCAGGTCAGGAATGCGTGTATACATCTCCAGATAAGTTCTTGGGACACGAACCTAGTCAACATCCCGACTTTAGAAAGTCCAAGTTCATGTTTCATGAAGGGTTGGGGTCCAATTCACCGTGTCCTAAGGTGCAAGATTCTAATCCATAGAACCCTTGGTCAAAGCCTTTGAATTGGTCAAGTACATAGAGCAATTCACAGCCCAAAGAGTCCCACTTTATTCCCCCTAAAGGTCTTGGAAAGTGTGCATGGGTTAGAGTTCCAAAACCCCTTAAAATAAAGCCCAAAAGTCCAAACAGGGTTTTCCCGGACAAGGGCCATAAACTGTCTGGACGCAGGGTTCCAAACCTGGCCTTGTCCAGCCATAAATATTTCTGGCAGGACAAGGGGTCATGGTCGACCGTGACTGTCAGGTTTTCTCATCGGACACTGACAGTCAGGGTCACATCTTTGGCCATTCTTCCTTCCATACTTGGCCATTTTGTGGAGGCTTTTTAGCAATAGGCCATTTCATAGGGGCTTTTTAACACTTAATTGGGGGTCTCTTGACGCATTTTTTAGGACTAAACCAACCCAATTAAGCTACCAATTTAAAGCAAAAACATCATGTACTTCTAAGCATGTTCAAAAGAGTAGAACTTGGAAATCAAAGAAAACTTGCCACCATGTGATTGGCATCCAAATTGAGCACTTGGCTGAGGTTTTCAAGCTCCTAATGGTGCTTCCTAAACTCAGAAAAAGCCTAAAATCACTCCCAAACAGTGGAAACCAAAAACACCAAATAAAAGCTTCTAAAAATCAAATCAAAGGTAATACTTGAAATTGTGCTCTAATAGTAAACATATGCGAAGGAAATGGTCCCAGTAACAAATTGATAGGAATCCCTTACCTCTAGGGTGCCTAACGAATCTCTTATTGCTCGTTCACCACTGGAATCGAGTGAAAATGGATGGATAGAGATAGGGAGCACGTTTGGGAGGGAGTCATGGTGGAGTTGGATTTTTGATTAGATGGCTGGCAATGGAGTTGGGAGGCTTAGAGTTCTAAGGTAGAGAAGAAAACAGAGAAAAGCTTGCTAGAGAATGATGAAACAGTGACTGGGAGGGCTGGGCTGATTTTATATAAAGTTCTTTTGGAGAATTTACAAGTTTGCCATCGAATGAGTGGACATGATCTATTTGGGCTTAAGCAAAGGGGCTTCGAGGAATTTGAAAGGTCTTCACTAAAGTTTTTTGAAACTAAATGAACTTTCCGACAGGCCCAAAATCAGAATTTTCTGAGGTTTCTAGCAAAATCTTGACTTCTATAAAAATGACGTCTATGTCCTAATTTTAGTGAAAATTCGCAAAATGAAGGCTTTTGAAACATTTTATGGCTTCAACTTGAACATGAAAGTTGTTCGAAATCACACAAACCATCTACTGTACCCAACTTGGGATTTTTCTCAAATTACTAAAATACCCTGAACTTGTCGAGTAGCTCTTTAGTTAACTCTTTTAGGTACTGAACCAGGTTCGAATGTACTCAAAACTTCCCGAAACTTTCCAAACACTATTCTAACATGTAAACTCAGGTAATTAACACCTAAAAAATAATTAGGGCTTAATTAAACTAATTAATTAGTGTTAAACCCTTTAATTAAGGATTGGGATCTCACACACCCTCTCTTCAGTCGTACTATATCTGGCGGCATCACTCATCATCACCACCACCACCACTACTGGGGATGACTCTCTTGGCATCAAATTTCTCAAAGGTAGCTTTACATTTTCCTTTCATATGAATGACTTGGGCCCTCTTACGTATTAACTTGGTCTTGAGATTCAATGATCATCTACTGGAATTCGTATGCAGCATGGAAATGTGTGAAAACCCCACTTGGACTTGCACTGCTCACTAGGTCTTGAATAGTAGATACTCCTTTAGAACTAAATGTCAAGTTAGCCCTTTGTTGAATCCTACTATGTTCCGATTGCTCTTGGAGCATTTAGGGGTTACACCAATAAAGGATAATATTAGAGAAACTCGTTTAAGATGGTTTGGGCATATTGAGCGTAGGCTAGTAATGGCACCGGTGATAAAAAGTTTAGCTATACAGGTGGATGGCCAATCAAGAGATAAGGGTAGGCCGAAGAAAACATTGATGGAAGTCATTAATTTAGATTTGAAGAAATTTAACTTATCGAAGGATTTGGCTCAAAATAGAACGGAATGGAGAAATAGAATTCATGTAACCAACTTTAATATGATTGGGGTAAGGCTTTGATGATGATGATGATGATGATCAAACCTAACTTCTCTCGTGTTGTTTTAGTAGTGAGTCAATATGTTCATGCACCTCGACAACCACATGTGACTATTGTGCATCAGATTCTTTGATATTTCCAGGGTACTATCACTCAAGGACTTTTTTACTCTACTTCCTCACCCCTTATCCAACATGGCAATACTGATGCAGATTGGGCTGTTTATCCCAATACTAGTTGGTCGATTGCTTGGTGGTGTATGTTCCTAGGAACATCTCGTGTTGTGGGGAAGTGCAAGAAACAAACAATAGTCTCAAAATCATCAGCTGAGGCTGTATATTGATTGATCTCATCCAACACAAGTCAGATCATTTGGCTGGAACGACTGTGGAATCTGGCATTGCTGAACTTGGTGCTACAATCCTTCATGCTGATAATTCTAGTGCCATTCAAATTGCCGCCGTGCTTCTTGAAAGAACTAGACACATAGAGGTAGATGCTCATGTCATTCAACATTGCATATCCAAGGAGATCACTCTACCACATGTATTCGGATTATCAGCTAGTTGACTTATTATTTACTGAAGCCATGGCAAATCACATCATGATTTTCTCACTAGCAAATTGATGCTCCATTCCACTCTACCCCAATTTGAAGGGGAGTGTAAAGACAAGATAAGGCAGAATTGGGCTTTGAACTAGTCCATGAATACCAAAGCCCACTAATTGGTCCATGAACTAAGTTGTAACAACTAAATAAGTGTTAGATCTACTTGTACAGATATTAAGGCCCCACTTGTACTCCATGCCTATTTTTATACTCCAGCTGCTGTAATATATAACATCAGTTGAGCATCCGAAGGAGCGTATTGAGAATTACCTCACTTCTCTTGTGTAATATTTCCATTGTCGGGAAAGAGGCCATTTATCATTTCAATGTCTAAAATGATCTCTGAAAGCTGGAGTACAATGTGATAGCAGTGCAAGAAGATGGGGAGCATGAGGAACCAGAATCCAAGGAGCAGTTCATGATAGAAACGAAAGAGGAAAATGTCGAGCAAGTCGAGCAAATTGTTCTCTATGGCGACTCTGATGCTGAGATTTTTTGATGAGGGCGGTATTAGAGGAGCCACCATGAGTTGTTGAAAAGAGATGGTTATGGAAATCTTTCATTCAACATGATTTGTAAACTGATACATCAGTAGTGATCGGAAACTCTGAATTTTGTGTTTCAAGTCTTGTCAAGTGTTTGTCTCCAACTTATTCTGTCTAATTGTTGATGAAGGATGATGAAATACGAGTTTGACATATGTGCCAAGTTGCCTCTATCTATCTGTGATGACTACAATGTTAATGCATGGTGCAATGTAGTGTTAATGGATGTTGGGGATGTTTTACTTGGAGGGCCATGGATATATAACAACAATGAATTCCATCTAATGAGAGTTAAGTACGTTTGTTAATTATGGTGAAGTTGTGTTCTATCCGATGAAACAAAACCACCGACGGATTGAGGCCAGATGTTCTGAAGGAATCACTTCAACTGAGGCATGTTTATGGGGTTTATTCAAGTTCGAGGTTAAATTCTTTGACAACTTGGGAAATGTTGCAAAGAATGGTCCAATACATCCAGATCTATGGTCTACATTTGGGACAAAGAAATCTAGGATTTTGTTTGTTGATTTTTATCTGTAAGGAGTTGTAGTTCGGATTAGCTTCCCAGATCTAGTAGGAGCCTTTAATTAGTTTTCTAGTTTCATTATTAGTCTTGGATTCTATGGTTTGTGTCCCTATCTCTGAAAGCATTTTCAGACATTAAAATTGGTTTGAGACTCATAAAAACTTCCTTTATATATTGGGGTACATTTCAATTGTGGAAGTCTTTTAGGTCATCTGTCCGTGCTTCAGTAACTTACCAAGCTTTGATCCACAGCCCTTTTAGGGTTTGCATCTATTTTCCTTTGTGCATTCCTTCCTCCTTAAAAGAGTCTTTCAAAGACATTCTTTCCGGGAGTGGGCACTTTGAAAGATTTGGTCAAGTTTTGTATACATTTTTCAAGTGGATCTTTTTTCTTTTGCTCTTTTTCTTATTATAGGCCTAGGAAAAAAGGATTTGGGGGAAGGGAGTCTGTGTCATCAATACTGAACGCAATCATGTGAAGTTCTTTCGACTGCCATTTTCTTAATATAGACACATCCATATGCTCAAATAATTGGGATATGGTTTATCCATGGAAGCTTTACAGGATGAACAGTTGGACCCTCTTACATGTGTCACACTCACTTACACTGGGACTGAGTCCCGAACATCTTTGGGAATAAATACAAGAAATGTTACATTTTCTCTTAATCGCATACAAATAGATGCTTTAATGGGAGGTCTAGAAATCTGATATTCTGTTGTGTACTCTGAAACCTGAGAACAGGTTGAGCCCATTGATATTATTTTTCTTAAAATTTAGGACTAGAACTTGCTCGGCTTTGGTCACACCGGCTTTGGTTGTCTAAGAGAAGGGAAGAAACTTTAGCTCAGAATTAGATCTACTTATATTCTTAACAACTCTTGACTCCTCACTTCTGCTGTGTACAGGTGTGAAGCATTCTCAACCTACCCTCGTACTTATGATCTCCTCCATGCTTGGACTGTCTTCTCTGACATTGAGAAGAAGGGATGTGGTGTGGAGGACCTACTAATTGAGATAGACCGTATAGTTAGGCCAACTGGTTATATAATTGTCCGTGAAAAGAGACGGATTGTGGAATTTATTAAGAAGTATTTGCCGGCACTGCACTGGGAATTGGTGGCAGTGGGTGATGCTGAAGATTCGGAGTTGGATGAGGATGAAAAGGTGCTTGTGATCCAAAAGAAGATGTGGTTATCAGGTGGAAGCCTCGAGGATTCGATTTAAAGATAATTTTGTCCCTTATAACCTCTTTTTCATGCAAGGTTTACTTTTTTGTGTTGTAGCTTTTGCACCAGGGCCTAATAAGCAGGGCCCTTGTGCTGTGGGATTATTTGTTTACTTTCTTGATTACAGTATTCTATAGTGATGTCTTATTATAAGCTCTCAGATGATAAGCAGTTAGCTGATATTTTCTGACACTCGGTATTGATTTTGGAATTTTGGATTGTTATTTTCTTAATTATTAGCATTATTCACATGGATGCTGCTGTTCAGAGCGATGATATTTAAATGGAAATGAATGTTGGGAAGCTTGATAATAATAATAAAATAGATTTTCTTAAGGAGAGTGTTACTATTTGTTTATAATCACAGCTTAAGATATTAGTGAGCCTGTCGAACAGAGCATGATCGAGAAATTTTTTCTGCTAGATTTCCCTGATCTGAATTAGTCCTAAAAATTTAGGGTTGCCCTATCATAATCCCTCTCGTGATTGAAGAAAAAAAAGGATATATATATCAGTTGACATGCGGGATGAGAGAACCTTGGACAGAAGGGTGCTCTGCTTGTTTTTATATAAATCTCATTTCGTTTCATTAGATCGTAGGTTTTGTTCCCGGCTGCAGATCAATTGGATAGGTATATCATGTAGCGAGTGAGGTAGTTGGATGGGGCCCCACGGACGATGGGTCCAGGGGGAATGAACAGAACCATCTGGGATGGATTCCGAAATCATTTTTGGAGCGAGTTCTTTACCCCTAATTCCTTCGTTCATGACCTACAAGTTTAACTATCTTTGCGCAAACTATATATTTAAAAAAGGGTTTTGATCTTTTGATCCAATGGTCCCTTGTACTTATGTGCATGGATTGCACCGTCAGATCAATGGTACTTGTTTTTCAAGAGGATGAAATTTGTTGGCTGTTAACGAACGGGTTAAGATCATTTAATTGGGTTCAGTTTTTGTACAAAGCTATGCCCCAAAAAAAGAAGAGATCCTCGGGCCCTACCTCGAAGTGGCCACAATGAGGTGCCCATGGAAGAATAGCTCTTTACCTTATTGGTAAGGAGTCTTGATTTTTATTGGGAAGTCTCATATTCAAACTTCACCTACCCTCTCTTTGCATTTGTGGGTTTTATCACCTCACATGTGCAAGTTGTGTTGTATCTTTTCATACATGTGAGTTCTTATTACCTTGCATGTGTGAGTTGTGTGTGTTCCTCACATATGTGTGGTCCCATATCCCGCATGTGTGAGTTGTGTGTGTCCTTTACATGTGCCAGTCCCCATTACCTTACATGTGTGACTTGTGTGTACCCCTCACATGTGCGAGTTCTCATTACCTCGCATGTGTAAGGTGATGTTGGTTTCATGTTGGTGTCTGTATATGGGTCTTAGCCCCTTAGCTAGGTTACCTAGAAAAAAAAAAGAAAAAAAAAAAGAGGTGCCCATGGAGGCTTTGGAGTAGACGACTTCCAGGGGTTGCATTCGAATTGTACATTAAGGAGCATTAAACAAGGGGGGCCGAATAGCAATGCCCTAACATCTTTCGTGCACAGTTCGCGTGCAACCTGAAAGGATTATTATATGTTAATTAATTCATGGGTTGGATAAAACTATATGTCTATTGTGTTGTATTTTTTATTTCTTTTAGATGGATTGTAGTTTGCATCGTCAAAAGAGTTGAAGTGAATAAATAAGGAAAAATAGGGTTGCCCAATTAATCAAATTGGGACACAAGCGATGCTTAATTGATCAGACAGGCACTTGATCGATTGGATGGCAGAAGAAAACCAATCAACCTAATGTGGAATTATTTTTTATTTGTGTCAAGATTAGTAAGTTAAGTTTTACAAGAAGTATTTTTATAAGATATGAATTGTGGGTTCTTTAAAGGGTTTCTCTTTCAATTCTGAAGGATAAAATGGAGATCTCATTATTTTGAGTGGAGATTACACATAAGAGATCACTCTTCTTCTTTAAAATATCTATTAGAGAGAAAAGTGCTAAACTTTGGTCTAGAGATTCTAGTGTTCTAAATCTCTTATTGAAGATTGTTCGAGAAGTTAAACAAAGATTGGATCTGGTGCATCAATAGTGTGAAGTCCTTGCAGAGTGATTTTGAGCAGAGATTTACAGTCTTTAGGTTCTAAATATTTGATAAGGTTATAAGTATCTTGTAATTGCAAGATTCAAAGTGCTTAATTATTGGTCTCGTTTGAACTCGTAGTTTTTTCACGGTTGGGTTGCTACGTAAAAATCATATCTTTTTATGATGGTTGATTGTTTGATTCATTTTATTTTCCACTGCATATTGCTTATTTGTTTGCAATATAGAAAATCACAAACTTGGCAGTAGCTCTAAAATCTTCAATTGTATCAGAGCGGGTTACACAAAGTTACTGTGTAGATCTATTTGTGATTTCTAAAATGGCACTCAATCAAGAAGGTACATCAACTATTAAGCCTCCTTTGCTTAATTGTATGAATTATGCCCTATTTGACAGTAAAGATGATTCGATATCTTAAGTCTATTCCTGATGTTGTTTGAGACATTGTTAAGGACAGTTATACCAAACCTATGGTTGTGACTGATGGACAAACTATTCTTAAGCTTAAAGCCCAATAGATTAAGAATGAGAAGCATGCCTCCAATTGAAGAGTTTTGTAGGATTTCTACATGCAAAGTTGCAAAAGAAACATAGTGTATCTTGTAAACTATGTATAAGGGTATTGTTACGATGAAGCAATTAAAATTACAAAGATTGACTGCTGCCTTTTAAACCATAAAGATGAAAGATGATGAGACTATTAATGAGTTTTATACTAAGCTGGATGATATTATTAATTCTATTTTCAATTTGAGTGAGCCAATCCCTAAAAATAAAATTGCCAAGAAGATTTTAAGGTCTTTACTTGAAAGATTTGATTCAAAGGTTGATGCTATTGAAAAAAATAAAAATCTTGACACCCTCAATGTAAATCAATTGGTTGGAAATCTTCAGACATTTGAGGCAAACTGAATTTTTAAGGGGAGAACGAAGTCTAAAAGTCTTGCCTTTAAAGTTTCCAAAGAATCAACAAAGAAAGTTGAAAAGAAAATTGAAGTTGATTCTGATTCTTATTCTGATGAGACTGAAACTATATAGTTCATGAGGCAATACAAGACATTTATAAAGGGTAAGAAATCTAAGTGAGAAAACCCAAACTTTGAAAAGAGAGTTTCTTCAGGAAGAACTAAGTGTTTTAAAAGTCAAGGGTGTAGTCCCTTTGGTCATGAGTGTGTAAACAAGAAAAAGAATCCCAAGCATAAGGCTTTCAATCTTATATGGGATGATTCTTTTGAAGAAGAAAGAGAAAAGGAAGAAAAGCTTGAGACTGAGAAATCTATTATGGTGAATGGGAAATTCATGAATTCCATAGTTAGATCTTCACAAACTTTGTCTACTAGTGATGTTTATGAGGATAATGATGAAGTGTTAGATGATGATAGCAATTTGGCTATAGAATACCAACTTCTGTTGAAGAAATCTTTGAAGATGCACAAGTTATATGAGAAAAATGCCCTCAAGTGGCAATATATTCAAAAAGAAAATTTATCTCTTAAGAAAGACTTGGCATAATATTTTACTAAGGCCAATCTCTTGGAAGGTGAAAATGAAATCTAAGCTGATAAGTTGACTACTAAGAGTTATAACTATGAGTTGTTGAAAATGATTTTGAGAAGTTTAAGTAAGAGATTGAGACCTTGAAGACAGTGTTAAAAAGTCAAGCTAAGAACAAAGATTTGAATGGCAAACTAAAGATGGTGTTGTCTGAGATGGAATCTACAAAAGCTTGTTTGAACAAGATGAACATTGGTTCAAAGATTTTTAAAGACATCTGATGCAATCAGAAAAAGCCTAATGACACACACGATCTTAGTTATAATCATGCTGCATCTACTTCAAAGACAAAAGGTAAAATTGCGTTTGTTAAAAGTTTTTCTTTAAATTTAATGGCACCTATAACTCCACATTATGCATGCACAAATAATGTTGGGAATACTTTAAAGAAGAAGAATGTTGCAGCGCATGAAATAATGATGAATGTAGAGGATTCGAGTGCAACATTCACACATTCAAACACATAAAAGAATGTGAATAAAATTACAAATCATCATTAGATTCCCTTTGTTTACATGAGTTCAGTACCTTGACCTCATGGATGCAGACTGTTTATAAATTGTAAAAAATGACAGTCCCTCCCTTTGGTCTCAGATGTAATCCAAACTAAGAAAAATTAGCAAATATACATGAAATGCAGAAAAAATGCAGAAAAATGGAAGAGGAGGGTCAGCGACCATGGGGTTGGATCACTTAGCCACTCATGGTCATTAATAGGCAGTGGTTGATTTTGGCCCGTTTTTGCTTCTTCTTTCTCTCTGTCTGCTTCTGAAGTGTTTCCAAGGAATTGGAACTCTTATTTTCAGATTTTAGAAGTCATGAATGACAACTAAAAGCTCCAAATTAAATCTTAGAATCCTATGATATTTGATAACCACCACTTTGATTTTATGAATCACTTTTGTGTAAATACGATGGGGTCGCTTTTGTGCAAGCAAATATGGGCGAAGTTGTATCTTTCTGCTTTTATGGATTCCAAGGACTAAAATGAAGCTTAAGAAGGTTTGATCACAACTTTAGAAATGACCAAACACCCTTCAAGTGGGAGAAACAAGGAATAGCATAGTTTCATCAGTTAGCCTTCCCTTGTACTTCAAGGCTTGAAACTTAGTCTTCATAAGTGTTGACAATGTGTATCGTCTTCCCCAAAATTACTTCTCACCTTGAGCTTGTGAGGGTAGAACAGTGGAAGGAGTTTGGATGCTTGTGAAGTACCAAGTGCTTGAGGAATCCTTCTGTAGGTCTTCAAAGTGTGTTTGTTGTGGTCTTTAGAATGTCGAAGCCAAAAGTCCCTTGCCAAAGGGCCCAAAGGGTGTACTTATAACCCTCAAAAGTGGTTTGAGTGGTTACCAGCAGTTGAATTTCGAAACAAAGTAAAAAACCACCCAAGAAACCGTCCATAATTGCTTAAAGGTGTTAGTGACTGTGGACCCACGATCACAGATAGGCCCATTTATGGGCTTGTTGCACATATGATCCGTTTTCATTCTTTTAGGGCCCAAATGATGTTTAAACTTTATGAAACTTAGAGAGATATTTCCTAGCATTGTTTTGAGTATTCCACATCAATTTCATCATGTTTTGACCTCTAGAAGTTGGTTAACCCTCCATTTGACTTTTCATGAAAGTGGTCCCTTTTGTTGTTTGGGGTCCAAATGACTTCGAATGATCTTGAAACTTGGAGAAAATGATGTAAAGTATATTTTGAAGTTTTCATTCAAATTTCATAAAATTTGGCTTTGTGAAAGTACGATTTTGATTAGTTACCCTTTTGTTGCATGTTCTTGGTTAGTGTCCTCTTGTATTGCAACCAGTCAATTAGTTTTCCACGCAAATGATATCCAATTGCTTTGGGACTTTGAGGACTTTATTATGAACACATTTTGAGTCTCTCATCTGCATTTCATCAACTTTAGCCTCCTGGAAGTAAGACTTTGGTCAGTGACCCCAAGGTTTAAGGGTTACAACCCTTTAGCCGACATATTGTTGAAGTTGAGTCAAATAAAGTCCCCTTGACATGAAAATTTAATGAGTCATTTCTGAGCATGACTTGATCTTTGCATCCAAATTTCATCGACTTTAACCACTTAGAAGCAGGACTTTGGTTAGTGACTCCAAGGTTTGGGAGTCATTAATCCAAAGTTGACATGTAGTTGTATTTGGGTCAAATGACATTCATTTGACTTAAAATTTTGGTAAACTACTCCTGAATATGACTTAAGCTTTCTCCAGCAGTTCTAGCTAATTTGGCCTTCATGAGTTGCCACTTTGGATAGTGACCCCCTAAGAGCTTAAAAGACAATCATTTGAACTTGGTTTGGGTCCAAATGTTATCCAAATGATCTAAAACTTCGAAAATTGTCTTTGATTGTTTTTGGAGGCATCCTAATGAGTTTTAGGTATTTTTTCATATAGAAGCATTAGTTGTCATAGTGACTCCAAGGAAGCTATGAGACAGTCACTGAAGCTTGAATTTGAAGTGAAATTAAGTCCAAATTCCTTGAAACTTTTAAGCATCATTCCTACCCGTGTTTTGGAGTTTTCATGTGATTTTTAGCCACTTTGGTAATCCAAAGACTTGATTGTGTTCAGTGACCCCATGGTTTTGAGTCAATGAACTTGGAATTTGATGTTTGCTGAATTGAGTGATCAAATGAAGTCCAATGGCTTTGAAATTTGAATTGCTATACTTTAAGCCCATTTTAAGTCTTCTGAGTAAGCCGCATCAGCTTTGAGCATCTGGTTGTAGAACTCTTGTATTTCATAACTCGAGGATTCACGTGCTATTTGAGCTTGAAATTTGCTTGTAATGTCTTCACTGCAACACTTGTAATGTTTAAGACTTTTTTAAGGGTCAACAACTGTCCCCATGAGGTGCATAATGAAAGGATGACCTTATAATCATTGTGCCTCGAAATAGTCAATCTATGGATGACGAATAGCTTGATGAAAATGCAGTTTTGTCGAGGTAGGTTATAGGCCAAGCTTGAAGTTTTAAAATTTTGATTGAAAACTATGAAAGGTTTGATGATGGAATTTGGTAAAAAAAAATAAGAATTTGATTTTCTTTGCAGTACTTTTCACAAATATCAAAGCCAGCATCTCTGTGGGGACTATGGGGAACACCAGCAAAATGAATCCATAAGGTATTAGAAAAATTAGAGGTTATGAATTTGGTTTGGATGTTGGGAATAGATTTGATTTTCTCATGATCTATTTATCACAAATATCTAAAGTAGCATCTTTGTGGGGATTATGGGAAACACCCACAAAAAGGAATCCCTGAGATTTCAAGAAAAATCAAGGTTGAAATTTGAACTGGATTTGGGTTTGAAAATTCATGGATATTGGTTTGTTTTTAAAAATTAGGTTTAGGTTTGGACTTGGCTTGACATGAGTCAAAATAGAATGGAATTTTGTAAAAATTGGCTTTTGTTGAATTTTGATTTCAACAATTTTAGAAAGGCAAATTTGGCTCAAAAAATTGGGTTTGACCAAGATTAATTTGAAATTTGGGTGCTCTTGACTTTGAAGAAAACCATTTTTATTTTGTTTTAGGTAAAATACCTAAAGTGGATCCACCATGAGTTATGGGAACTTGAATCAGTGCACAAGATGGAGAGTGGCCTTTGGACCGTGGACTCCACTTCTTAACCCAACTGTGTCCATGAGCTTGGATACACTTGGGAAAGTCACTAAGTAGTGGCCCCCACTCTCAACCATTCAGCGTCTGTGAGCTTGGGGAAGGAGCCTCGTGTTCGGACACGAACAATTCACAGTGCACAGGTTCTTCTTGCTTAATGCATTCTTCTGCTTGGACCGGATGAGAGAGAGAAAGAGATAAGAAATGAGGCAACCAAGACCAGAAGCATCTCATTTTTTCAATTTCTCTCTTCCAATTCATGAATCCACTATCGTAGACAATTGCCATGGTTGGTAAGGGTTTCATCTTTCCCTTTCTTCGTGTTTGCTCATGGATGAATTGGCCGAACCCATGCCCTGAGTTCATGTATGTTTTGGTTGATTGCTTTGGTGATTTTCATGCTTTAACTGATGCAAAGCACTCTTCACACATTACTATTCATCTGCTTCATGGGTTTGCAATGGAACAAATCCAAAATTCAGATGGCTACCCACAGTTTTGGGGCTTTGCTCATGGCGAGCTGAAGATAGGGCTTAACCCTTCTTGTTTTGATTTTTCTGTTGGATATCATGGGTGGTGGCCCACATGACCACCACTCACTTTGATTTATTCAAAGTGAATGTCTTCCCATTAAAGCCACGTTCCTGGAAACTCTCCAGTCATGCGATAATGGAAGGCTTTTCGTTGATGGGGAGGAAAGCATTAACGAAGTCTATAAATGGCTTGGAAACTCTCTCATCTTCATACACATACACAATTACTGCTTGGCATACCCATCAATCAGCAGGCATTACGAGAAGACTGAGAGAGTTAAAGTTGCGGATCTCCTCTTCGTTTCGCGATGGATTCAAGTATGCCCAATATTGGTTGTTTTTCATAATACAAATCAATCCGTCATAATGCAAATCTAATCCGTTAAAGTTTTTCCTAAGGGGCCATTTTAGCTTACAATTGGTATCAGAGCCTCGGATTTCCATTGATAGGGTTGGATTTGCATCAAAGGGGTTTACAGTTTACAGAAATTAAAAAAAAACTTTTTTTTTTTTGAAACTGTCGGCCGGCGACATCACTGCAGAGCCGGACTGTGCACTACGCGGCTGCGCGAGGTGCAGTCGGGCGCTGCTGCGCGCAGCGCCCAGTTTTGGCAGAAACAAAGCAACACAACACAACCCAGTTTCTGGCAGAACAATTGCAGAGCAAAAAAAAAAAAAAAAAATCATTCACAGTTGGCCGGAGCGATGGCCGTTCTAGGCATTGCGATCGCAGCGCCCAGTTGGGCGCTGCGCTGCAGCGGCGCAGCAGGGCGTTGTTGCTGTTCCAGCGGCAGCACCCAAGAGAATAAAAAAAAAAAAATTTCTGTTGCCACCGGGAACCAACCGGAGACATTTTCGGCCAGCGCTGTGGGAGCACCGGCAGTCCGCTGCGGCCAAGGCTATCGGCGTCGGAGGTGGAACGATCCGGTAAAAGGGCAATCGGTTTTAACCGATTGCCCCTGTTTTCGGGAAGAAGAAGAAGTGGTGTCGGGTCAGGTCTTAGGTCGTTTGGACCTGACCCGACCCGACCCGGTCAGGTTTATTAAAGAAAAGGAACTGGGTTAACGAATCTGACCCGACCCGACCCGACTGATCCGACCTGTGTTCTGTGTGGTCAGGTCAGTTCGACCCGACCTGATCCGACCCGAATTAGACCCGGTCCATTTTTTTATAAGGACAGGTCAGTTTGACCTGACCCTACCCGACCCGAACGGACCTGGTTCATTTCTATATGGTCAGGTTAGTTCGACCTGGCCTGATCCGACCAGATTCAGTTAATAAATAAATAAATGGACTGGGCTTTTACCTGTACCCGAATTGACTGGACTGAACAGTCCAATTACTGACCTGGGTCTGACCCGACCCACTGGCCTGGCCTGGTTTGAATAAATTATTATTAATTTTTTGATATTTATGTGTTTTGAATAATTCGGTCATTATGAAAGTGATCTACTCCGATCAGAATCGTCCAATTGGTGCATTTAAATGCACCAATCATTCTGATAGGACTGAATAATTTAAATATCATCAGATCAAGGCCAGATCAAGGAAAAATGAACGATCGAAATCGTATTTTGATCATTACGGACACATATGATATCGGATTTTCGATCCGTTTCTTTCGTTGTGTCCCTTATAATAAGATCTATCATATTACTGAATTTAATTCCTAATCGAATATTTCAATATTGATATCATGCATGTTTCACTCATTCAAATTCATGTTTCCGCTTATCGTTTACATGATCCATGTTATTTTTGAGTTATATTTGTCACATGCATGCATGCTTGATGACTCAATTAGTACAAATTTCAAACTTATTATAGATTGATTAAAGAAAAATTATTATTGTGATATCAATGGTCCGATCAATGTTCATCTGGACAACTAATTTTAGGGAATCTCATTTTTACAATAATATAATAATTTTTAAAGTTAGGTTTTTCCCTAAATGTTTAGATTTAACAATATTAAATGCTCAATTAGATTAGAAATAGAGCATCAGAATCGTTTAAATCATAAGAAGACTAAAAATTAGTGTCGTAGGTTTCAATTATCAGTTAACTAGGAAGTCACCAAAGTGGCCTAGTTATGATGAAACTCATGTTTCAATTATTGAAATAGAGATACCATAAATGACACTAAAATTGCAACTTCACTTAAAAGATAGATAATCGACCCAAAGGAGTTTATCTTTCAATTATTTGGAGATTGGGATAAAACACATTAAAGATATTTTGTGAATTCGTGTTGATCTATGCCCAAAGGTGGGATCTCATTTATTCACTTAATAAATTGTGGTTTTATCAAATAAACGAGAATAATAAATTTAACATGTTACATTTGACCCAAAGGTTATTTGTAATGATGTAAAACTATTATTTCTGTTGTAAGTTTCCCTTTAAATTCAAAACATTATAGAATTGTGAGAATAATAGTTTATCTCTTCTTTTACAGCATCTTCCTCCAGATCCTTGTCTCTTCCCTCATGCTTAGGAACTATTCCTTCATTAGACGGATCAAACTACCCTGACTGGTTAGACATGCTGTCATTAACCATAACTTTTCTAGACTTATAAATGGCTTTAGATGAACCCATGCCTCCTGCGCCTACCGAACAGAGCTCTGAATATGAAAAGGCCAAATATGATCAGTGGCACAAATGTGATAAAAAATGCCAAAAAATTATTATGACTTCAGTTTCTAAGAGTATTAGGGGATCTCTTGATCAAGGAAAACATGCCAAGGAACTCTTAGAAGAAATTAAGTCACAATTTGAAGTGACAGACAAGGCATTAGGTGCCACCTTAATGAATAAATTAACTAACATGCAGTACGATGGGATAAAGGGAGTTAGGGAACATATCCTACTCATGTCCAACCTAGCATCAAAATTAAAGGATGTTGACATGAGTATTTCCGATGGATATTTAATCCAATTCATTCTGGACCCCCTTCCCCCTGCATTTGGCCCATTTAAGGTAACATACAATCAGAGCTCTAGTCGGTGGACCATTACTGAGTTGATCGCATGATGTGATCAAGAAGAGAAGAGGCTTAAAGCCGAGGGGCAACTTCAGGTAAACTTTGTCTCCCATGCTAAGGGCAAGAAAGGTCTTAAAAATTCAAAACTAATGCCAACATGCCCAAGGTAGATCCGAAAGGTAAGAAACCGGTGAAGAGTAAGGGAAAGAAGGGATCCGAAAAATGTCACTTTTGTGGCAAGAAAGGACATTTCAAAAAGGACTGCCTCAAAAGGAAGAATTGGTTTGAGAAAAGAGGTAAGCAAAGAAAATTATCTTTTGTATGTGAAACCAATATTATTGATGTCCCATCTAATACATGGTGGGTCGACTCTGGTGCAACCGTTCACATTTCTAGTTGTATGCAGGGATTCCTTTCAACCCGGAGGCCAAGTAATGGAGAAAGAGCCATCGTTATGGGATTCCGGAAGGAGTCAAGAGTCAAGGCAGTAGGCACGTATAGGCTGGTGCTAGATACAAGATTTGTTCTGGATCTGCCGAACACCTTTTATGTTCCGGATATTTCCCAAAATCTGGTTTCTATTTCAAAGTTGGATGTAAAAGGATATGTGTTTAACTTTGATCAAGGATCTTTGAAACTTTTCCACAATAATATAATGATTGGTAGTGGTTTATTATGTGATGGCTTGTATAAGTTAAGATTAGATACTTTATACACACAATCACTAACTGCACACCATGTTACTTGTGGGATGAATGTTGGCATGAAGAGAGGACTAATAAAAGAGAACTCCCCTAAGTTGTGGCATAAACGGTTAGGACACATCTCGAAAGAGAGGATATTGAGATTGGTGAAAGACGGGTTATTACCAACCCTTGATTTTACTAATTTCGGTGTCTGTGTTGACTGTATTAAAGGAAAACAGACACAAACAGTCAAGAAAATTGCCACACGAAGTTCTGAACTCCTGCAGTTAATTCATACGGATGTTTGTGGAAAAGTAGATATACCTTGTTTTACAGGAGAACAATATTTCATCACATTTATAGATGATTACTCACGTTTTGGTTTTGTCCATCTCATTAAAGAAAAGTCTGATTCTTTGACTAAGTTCAAAATATTCAAAGCAGAAGTGGAAAAACAATTAGATAGAAAGATCAAAATTGTGAGATCAGATCGAGGTGGTGAGTATTATGGTAGGTACACTGAAACAGGTCGTAATCTAGGCCCGTTTGCTAGATTCCTAGAATTCGAAGGTATTGTTGCCCAATATACAATGCCTGGAACACCTCAGCAGAATGGAGTGGCTGAAAGAAGGAATCGGATTCTTTTAGATATGGTTAGGAGTATGGTTAGCAATACATCGTTACCTGCATTTATGTGGGGTGATGCACTAAAGATGGCCATGTATATTTTAAACAGAGTTCCTACTAAAGCAGTTTCTAAAATTCCTTTTGAGTTATGGACTGGGAGGAAACCCATCTTAAACCATTTTCGAGTTTGGGGATGCCCATTTGAAGTGCGGGTTTATAACCCACAAGAAAGGAAGTTAGACCCTAGAACAGTAAGCGGATATTTTATTGGATATCCAGAGAGGTCTAAAGGGTATCGATTTTACTGTCCTAATCATTCAATAAGAATAGTTGAGTCCAATAATGCTAAGTTTTTGGAGAATCATGAAAACAGTGGGAGTTCTGAGGCTAGAAATATTGAATATAAGGAGATTAGAAATGAGCCTCAATCCTCTTCTCAAGGTGGATTAATGATTCCACTTGATATAGAAATTTTCCCAGAACGATCTGTTGTTTCGATTCCTCAAGATACACAACCAACTTTTGAAATACAGTCACCTGTTATTGAAGAACATCCAGAGGAATTGAGAAGGTCAACTCGTACGAGAAGACCAGCTATTTCAGATGATTATGTTGTGTATCTCAAAGAATCAGATATTGGAATTAAAGAAGATCCAAAGACTTTTAGAGAGGCAGTAGAAAGTAAAGATTCTGATAAGTGGTTAGACGCTATGAATGAAGAGTTAGAATCCATGTTTATAAACGAAGTTTGGGATCTCGTTGAACTACCTGAAGGGTCTAAAACAGTTGGTTGTAAATGGGTCTTTAAGACCAAAAGGGACTCTAAAGGGAAAGTTGAACGATTTAAGGCCCGACTTGTAGCTAAAGGATTCACTCAGAAAGAAGGTATCGATTATCATGAAACCTACTCTCCGGTATCTAAGAAAGATTCATTTAGAATTGTTATGGCACTTGTAGCTCATTATGACCTAGAGTTATATCAGATAGATGTAAAAACTGCCTTCTTAAATGGGAATCTAGATGAAGAAGTGTATATGGAACAACCGAAAGGGTTTGTTCAACGAGGTAATGAAAGGAAACTGGTTTGTAAATTAAAGAAATCGATATACGGACTAAAACAAGCTTCCAGACAATGGTACTTAAAATTTAATCATGTTATTGCATCTTTCGGTTTTACCGAAAATCCAATAGACCATTGTATATATCTCAAGGTTAGTGGGAGCAAATTTCTTATTTTAGTCTTGTATGTAGATGATATTTTACTAGCCAGTAATGACCTAAGTATGATTCGAGAAACTAAAATATATCTTGAGAATAATTTTGATATGAAAGATATGGGTGAAGCAACCTTTGTATTAGGAATCGAGATATTTAGAGATCGATCTCGAGGATTACTTGGGTTGTGTCAAGAAGCCTATGTCAAAACTATTCTCAAACGTTTCCGAATGGAAAGTAGCAGACCACAAAATGCACCTATTACTAAGAGAGACAAGTTTAGTAAGGATCAATGCCCCATGACTGACTTAGAAAAGTTAGAAATGAATAAATATCCCTATGCAGCAGCAGTAGGATGTCTAATGTACCTACAGACTTGCACGAGGCCAGACATTAGCTTTGCAGTCGGAATGCTCAGTAGATATCAAAGTAATCCCGGTTTGCCTCATTGGGTAGCTGTCAAGAAAGTGATGCGTTACCTCAATGGAACAAGAAGATATATGCTCACATATCAAAGATCCAATCAACTGGAGGTCATTGGATATTCAGATTCAGACTTTGCTGGATGTCTCGATACAAGGAGGTCAACATCAGGTTACATTTTTCTGTTGGCCGGCGGGGCAGTATCGTGGAGGAGTGCAAAGCAGACGCTAATCACTCCATCTACATTTGATGCAGAGTATGTGGCATGTTTTGAAGCCACAGGTCACGCATTATGGATGCGTAACTACATCATGGGACTTGAAATTATGGGCAGTATGTTTGAACCGATAAAGATTTACTGCGACAACGACGCTGCTAGGCGTTTCGCTCAAAATGACAAGTGTTCCAGTAAATCAAAGTATCTGGAAGTAAAGTATCTTGTACTCAAAGAGAAAGTGCGAGATCGTTTAGTGTCAGTTGTTGGAGCTCCATCGAAGCTCATGATTGCTGATCCATTGACAAAGGCATTGGCGCCAAAGGATTTTAAAGACCATGTAATAAATATGGGCTTGAATGAAATGCCTTGTAAAAGTCAATGATGTATGACACTTAATATATTGATCAAATAAAGAAACGATTTTGCAATTCTTACTTTGTTATGGGCTCACATGTGGTAATTGTAAAATAAAGTAGGAATATAAAAGCATTATGACATTACAGTTCCCATTAAAGTAAGTCATATTAAAGATACTTATTAAGTGCTGGATTAGGCGAGAATATTAATGTTGTGATTGTGGAAGGAAGCATATCACTTAAGATGTGTAACCGTTACAGTTTGCATTAATAGACTAGCCTTATCACAGATTAAAGGATCTTAACATTAAAGTTACATGAAAACCGGTATTTTCAAATGATGCGCATCAGTTAGAGTTATTTCTTTCAAAGTCTTTTCTTATATTTGCAACAGTTTTATAAAATAAACAGGAATTAATGGTGGTCATATGGACCAAGTGGGAGATTGTTGGATATCATGGGTGGTGGCCCACATGACCACCACTCACTTTGATTTATTCAAAGTGAATGTCTTCCCATTAAAGCCACGTTCCTGGAAACTCTCCAGTCGTGCGATAATGGAAGGCTTTCCGTTGATGGGGAGGAAAGCATTAACGAAGTCTATAAATGGCTTGGGAACTCTCTCATCTTCATACACATACACAATTACTGCTTGGCATACCCATCAATCAGCAGGCATTACGAGAAGACTGAGAGAGTTAAAGTTGCGGATCTCCTCTTCGTTTCGCGATGGATTCAGGTATGCCCAATATTGGTTGTCTTTCATAATACAAATCAATCCGTCATAATGCAAATCTAATCCGTTAAAGTTTTTCCTAAGGGGCCATTTTAGCTTACATTTTCTTCTATGATTCTTGTTTGCTTTTGATACAAGAGCTTTGCTTAAGCTTTTTCTATGGTGGTTTGCTTGAGTTGGGCACTATCCAAGCAAATCCATGGTCACAGCCATCACTGCCGGGGCAATTCCCACGGTCACGGCCAAACAGTTGCTTGTTGCTTTCTTCTCTTTGTCTCTCTCTCTCTCTCTCTTTTTCTTTTTGTTTGAGGTGTTTGATCTCCTCAATCCTCTTGATGCATGATAACTGATAGACATCATTCCAATCTCATGACATGACCAAGAGTAGAACTCTATGGGGCTTCATCATGCCTAAGCACTACCCTGATGTGTGCACAGTCACAGCCTATAGAGTGGATGTTTATGCCTTTTCTTTTCCGTTAGCTACTTTAGGCACTTATTTTCATTGATGCTCTTGATGCAAGATCAGTCTTTGGGATTCACGGCGAGTTTCGCCATATCCAACCACTGTCCGGGCATATCCACGGTATCAGCCAAGTGAACTGAATTTGGCATGAAGTTTCTTCATTATTTTTTTGTTTGCTTCACATTGTTAAGATGGGCTGCACTTGATTTGGTTGAGATGTTAGATTCAATAGAATAGTAGACTATGCATTAAGCAAGGATATACCCATCTGTTTTACCTGAATACTGACTCAGTCTGAGCATAGATTTGACGATCACAGTTTGTGGGAAGTATATGGAGTTGAATTGTGACAACTCTCCCAGCCCCTAGCATGGTGAACACATAGGCTTGGCCGCTGTAGATTCCATCGGAATTTTTGTGGTGAGTGGATCGATGATACCCGGAATGTCATTCTATGGGAGTTTTCGTGGTGAGTGGATTGATGATACTTGGAATGTCATTCTTTTTTATTTTTGAAGAGATGGTTACTCCCCTTAAATCTCGACAAATAAGAGAAGTAAACATCCCATGAACGTGAGCAACCGGTATATAAACTACCAAAGATGGGGTTACCCTCTGGTCATAGATGATAACAAGCGACCATATCTAAGTTGAGCATGATCACTAGTGATGATGCAATGTACAATGTCCTTTTCAACCATAACTTCCAAGGAATATTCAACTTCCTTGCCTTTTTTGACTCGACTTGTGGTGTGTCACCCAAGTTAGTCCTGGTGATGTTAACCATCTTTGTGGGAAATATGAGTCGTCGAACACTAATGAGGCATTTTGAATGAATTTGAGTGTGCATCCCAAATGTGGAGTCCATCTAACGACTCACAGTCAAATTCCTTTATCGAACTCCTATAAGAATGTCTAATGGTTTTATCATAGCAAATCACCAAGGGATTTTGGTTTCTGAGATAATAATCCTAGTTAAAGTACATATTTGAGTACTTTGCTTGGGTTTGTTGGAATGCCATCTTGGGAATGTCAGAGTCCTTTCATCGGCTTCAACTTTGAGTATGGAGGATGAAACAGTCTCCAATAGTTGCAGTAAAGTCCAATTGAACCTCAAGAAATGATGGGGCATGGATGTCATCAAATTGTCACCACTTCCTTTTTCTTTTTCTTTTTTTTTTTTTTTGCTGCAATGCTTGAATTGATGTTGTTGACTCATTGAAAGCATGCCATCTATTTTCACATGTTGCTTTCCATACATGCTGAGCTTGTTTGCTACACTTTGTGATATATATATTTGTTGTCATGCTTTGTGTCAAGCCCCGGATCTTTTATTTTGGGTCGAATCGGAGTGTTGAATTTGAATTATGTCGAGAGGGTTAAATGGATGCTTGATAGGTCATTTTAGAGATTTTGGTGCATGCATGGTAGTTTTGTGTAGGACCCATTGGAGATGGGCTGATTAGACATTCTTTGGCTTCGCGCCTGAGTCATTTGACCCTTTTTAAGCCAAAAGCCCTTTTCAACCATAACTTCCAAGGCATATTCAACTTCCTTGCCTTTTTTGACTCGACTTGTGGTGTGTCACCCAAGTTAGTCCTGGTGATGTTAACCATCTTTGTGGGAAATATGAGTCGTCGAACACTAATGAGGCATTTTGAATGAATTTGAGTGTACATCCCAAATGTGGAGTCCATCTAATGACTCACATTCAAATTGCTTTATCGAACTCCTATAAGAATGTCTAATGGTTTCATCATAGCAAATCACCAAGGGATTTTGGTTTCTGAGATAATAATCCTAGTTAAAGTACATATTTGAGTACTTTGCTTGGGTTTGTTGGAATGCCATCTTGGGAATGTCAGAGTCCTTTCATTGGCTTCAACTTTGAGTACGGAGGATGAAACAGTCTCCAATAGTTGCAGTAAAGTCAAATTGAACCTCGAGAAATGATGGGGCATGGATGTCATCAAACTGTCACCACTTCCTTTTTCCTTTTTTTTTTTTACTGCAATGCTTGAATTGATGTTGTTGACTCATTCAAAACATGCCATCTATTTTCACATGTTGCTTTCCATACATGCTGAGCTTGTTTGCTACACTTTGTGATATATATATTTGTTGTCATGCTTTGTGTCAAGCCCCGGATCTTTTATTTTGGGTTGAATCGGAGTGTTGAATTTGAATTACGTCGAGAGGGTTAGATGGATGCTTGATAGGTAATTTTAGAGATTTTGGTGCATGCATGGTAGTTTTGTGTAGGACCCATTAGAGATGGGCTGATTAGACATTCTTGGGCCTTGCGCCTAAGTCATTTGACCCTTTTCTAGAATTTTGTAAAACTAACTAAGCAGGGAGCTCTTCCTTATAATTTAAAAAAACCTTTACATAATATAATCCTAAAGGCTTTTGATCGTCGTTTCTTCGTATGCCCAATTCTTTCATCTTTTTCCTTTCCTCTACAACCAAGCCATAGCAGCTCTATGAGGAAACCAAGGCTTGATCGAAAAGCTTAGGAGAACGCCATCACCCTTATCTCCTGCCTCTCCCTTTGGCTACCCTAATAGTGTTTGCAACTCCGAAAGGATTTGATTTGTAGTTCGGATTCGGGAGTAAGGTTTGCATACGGTTTGATCTTCAGATATATTTTTGGGCAATGAAATTGAGGCAAGTGGATAGCCGTAAAGAATGTTATTTTGGTTGTTTTGATTAATATGCTTAAAAATCTGATTTATTTGATTGGGTTTAATATTTTGAATTGCGGATTAATAATGGGTATGGATTTTAATTGAAAATGAAAATAAAAAAAAAAGTTCCTGACACTGTCGGCTAGTAGCACAGCCGCTTGGCAAGCCAGGCAGCAGCTGCTACCAGGCCTGGCCTGCTACCTGGGCTAGGTTGGCTGCCTGGCGAGCCTGGGTCTCTAGTAGGGCTGGACTAGGGCTCTTTAAGGGGGGGGCCTGGCAGTCGAGCCAAGTTGGCCCAAGGAATGAAATTTGGATTTGATTTTTTTTTGGAGTTTATATTTTATTTTTATTTTGGGTTTTCCATAGTCGGTTTGGGTGTAATTAGATCATTAAATTACAGTTTGATTAGAATATTGATTTGGGATTAATTGTGACTTGATTAAAATCTTAATTAATATTTAATTAGGTGATTAGAATTGTAATTTGATTTTATTATGATTTTAATGGAAATTTAGTTACGTGTAATTAGTATTTTAAATAGTTCGATTAGAATTTAATTAAGATGTAATTAGGGATGATTAGAATCTTAATTAGACTGTATTTGGGATTCTAATTTGGATTTTAATTTGAGTTTAAATTTCGGATCTAAATCTAGGTTTTAGTTTCCTTTTTTTAATTTAAAATAATTAGGTGTTTTAATACACATCATTGATGATTAAGAACTTAATTATTCCCTCTCCTTTTTAAGCATAATTTGATTTAGTTCAGATTAGAAACTTGAATACTTTTTACCTAAGTTGTGAAACATATTAACTTTAAAAAATTGGATTGAATGGGTTCCTTTTTGAGAAAAGTTAGTTGAATATTTACATGAAGATTAGACTGGATTTAGAATGGTAATGTGAGTTCCGAGATGCACCATATGATTGACACCGAAAGTAGGATATTAGCATCATAAAATCTCATTACCAGTGTGAAAGAAGGTTGGTCCCCATGTGCATACTTAATTAACTATGACCGTTAGGTGGATTAGAGCTTCTCTTCAGAGGAATCAAAATATCACATAATCATAATCTACCTTTAAATTTAGCAGTCTTAGTACTTAAATTGATAATGGTTTGGATGTTGTGAGTTAAGGGTTTCATAGCATGACTCATTAAACATTTCTATATAATATGTATTTATATACATATAACTGACCGACTGCAGTTGAAGGTCGTTGTATGCCATAAGGACTACGTGTACTGTGAGATATAGTACACAGCTATATCATTTGTTATATCTAGTGGGAATACTTGTTTCTGTATATTGAATCTGCAAGAATATCTGTTTTTGTGCATTCATGCCATTGGGTTTGCATTTAGTATAATTTGGTAGGATGTAAAAATATGTTTTAATTCAGTTGATTAACATCATTACTTGCAGCTTACCTTTTGCCAGATTACGTCCATCTGGTCCACTACTTTTGGTTTATAGGTTCCATTGCCGATGCCGAATCGGAGGGTCAGGAGATGCAGGAGATTCCGCCAGATGGTGAAGTTGTTAAGTGGAGTGTCGATGACATTGTCTAAGGTGTTTTGGTGATGGTGTTGAGATAGGAATAATACACCATGTAATAAGGCCATGTTTGGGGCCATTAGAGTATTCAAATTACTGTTTTGGGAATTATAACTTTAATTATTATCCTTTGGAATCTTGACCAATTATTAATTATGACTAAGGTTTGTTTATATGATTTGGATTCGATACTCAACTACGCAGATTATGGACTTTAGTTCTGCGCATGATTATTGTTGCTTGATCAACAAGCATAGCCTCACGAAAGACTTCGATGCACCTAGAATTGGGGCCCGTGTTGTTATTCATAAAAAATTTAAATTGGCCATAATTCTCACACCTTTAAGACTGAGTTTGGATCCGGCTCATTTTGGGGGCGTGACACTTATGCTGTGCATGCATTCCTTGAATTGGAAACTATATACTTCGTGCCAGTGTGCACATGAAATTGCCCCTTAAAAGGTTTTAAGGTGCTTGAACACCCGTTTGGACCGAGGGCCTCAGTTGTGGGACTTAAGTATTCCTTGAAGCCAATTCTTGGTTTTAGAACTGAGTATTAATCGAATTTTTTTTTTCCTTTTGGCCTCTTGCTAAGAGGAGATGCTACCGAAATTTCAGTGGAATTCCATGCCTTAGCCATTTTTGTTATCATTGAAGCTTTTTTTTTTTTTTTTTGTTCTTCAGATAAAAAAGGCAAAGCGCTCGCTGCTTCATCTTCTGGAGTGCAAAGAAGTCGCTCCAAAGGCCAAGTTGAAAGTAGTCAAGACACTAGAGGTCCAAATGAGGTTTATGCTGTTGCCTTGAAAAATTAACCAACCAGAGCCTTAACCGTGAGGAACTGGAATACTTATTGGTGTCAACACTAATTAGGTCAATAATGAGCAGGTGGTCTTTGGTAAACCCAACTACATCTTTGGTGATGCGATGCTTGATTCAATGAAGTAGCCAAATGAAAGTGTAAAGTACCGATACATGGACAAGGTGGGAAATTCTCATGAAGTGGTCACCACTTGAGCCATAAAAAGGTATCCAAGAGAGATGATACTGAGTGTAACCACTCCAGCTAGGTTATATCCCTTTTCTTGGATAAGGCATTATGTCCATTTCAAAACTAACAAGTTCATGCTCCAATATCCATACTATTTTTCAGATATTCCAATATCTAAACTAGAAGCTTTGGACCACCCTTGCACTTTAAAACTTTAGGAAGGTACCATTATCTCACAACTGAAAACGATCCATAGTGAAGATGGCAATTGTAAGGTTCCAAATCCCATTAATCCTAATTAATGTTAATTAATCTCGTTCTATGTTAATTAAACCCTATTAAGGTTAATCTAATACAAGAACTATTGGGTTTGGGCCTTGGATGGGTTGTTAGGCGGAGTTTGAGCCTTACTTTAATAGTTGAGGACCTTTTTGTAAATTTCTCTTGCATCTTAGAGACACCGCATCCATCGCCCCTTTCGTAATTATCCGTATAGACCGTCTTTCGTGTTGGGCTCAACTTGAATTGGACTCATCTTGAGCCAACTAAGGTCACAAGACCTAAATCGTAAATGTCCTTAAGAAAAGGGATTTGCATGCAAGGGTGGGAAAGTTGATTGTTTAAAAGAGGGAACTCACGTTCCTCTTTCTCTTTTCTTCTTTCTAGTGGTTACTGGAGCTGCTCTCTCCCTCCTCGTGCATCTCAATCTCTTTTCTAATTCTGTAGTGCAACTAGGTTGGGGGCCTTGCATGCCTTAGGGAAGTCTTCACCTACCTTCTTCTTCATTATAGGAGTATCTTCTTCTTTGGGAAGTACCTCTTCTTCAAGTTACAGCTCACTAAGGTGAGGGCTTTACTCCCTTTCCTTATATTAAGGCTTGTTGGAGTCAAGAAGACTCAAATCTATGACATGCACGCATTGATGCATCACTTTCACCATTTATATGTTACCATGTAGAGAACCCACTTCTCCTTGGAGGTTTTTCCCTTACCACACAACAAGGACTTAGGAAGGGCAAACACTGTTAAGAGGCAAGTATTAGAGTTCATATGTGCTACATGAATGATTAAGTCCTTGATTCTTGGGTGTGTTTTTCAAAATCTCCAATCTCAGCTGTTTTCACTGTTAACTGTGTATAAGTGTGGTGTGGATTGATTTAGGGGGATAAAATGGGATAGAAGAGTTGTGAGTATTGAACACCATCGAGTATACTATAATTAAGTCATGTAAACTCTCCAACGGCTCATGTTCTGTATTGATCCTGTATTGAAACTGAGCTACAGAACCCAGTTCAGGTTTCTGAGGTGTACATCGAAGCCACGGCTAAGTTGTGACCAGCCCGTACCCAAACCATAAGCCTTCTTATGGGGGACTTTCTAGAGAGCTCGAAAAACCCATTTTCTTCTACGGCTGGTACACAGCTACACCGTGAAATGCCTTACGGCTAAGCCGTAACCCGACCGTGACCTAGCCGTAGGCTTAACACGGCTAAGCTGTAAGCTAATATACGGCTAAGTCATAAATGCGCCTGAACTATTGGAGAAAACCTGAATTACTCGACTAAGCCGTAGTGTTATATATGACGAAGCCGTAAGAATCCAGGGAATTTAGGATCTTAGGAATTTGCCATTGACCTTATAGGGCCTTAGTATTGGCACCTCTCCTACCACTACACTGGCCCAACTGTAATGATACATTAAGAGGGTAAACGAATTCTGGAGGATTCCCCAATGTCAAGTCATGGATGTTGGCATAAGAAAGGGTACCCTTTATGCATATAAGGTAATACCAAGACGTGGTAACACAATGACACTGGATGTTTTATGAGTACGTTGTGTTGAATGTCCTTGGGGATAATGGGTTACCTAATACAGGTGAATAGTGATTTCTTGGATATTACTTAATCCGAATGCATTCATATTGTTAAATACCATGCCTTTCAACATGATTTGTCTATGCATTCTCTCTTTTAGCCAAACCCCAAGGCTATTCAGATCTGAGCTTCTAATGAGTGCATGTCTGACAAGCCAGAGCTTCTACTGAGTGAGTGCTTGCTAGCCAAAAAGGGGTATAGCCATGGTTCAAGCCTTGTAGCTCATATGCATGTGCTTCGTTTAATTATTTCGTCTGTCGTCATGATTGATTTTATATTTCAGACTGACATTCCTCATGTATGATATGACTAGTATGATGGAATCCGAGTCGGCACCACTTAGCTTGTGCCCTTTGGGTATTCTTATGTCACTACTACAGTAGGTTTATGGAGGAGTTGTCGGCACTCCTTGGGAAGCTAGCTTGATCTCCTGGCGACCCTATGTATGCTCCCTTTCTGGGAAAAAGAGCCTCGTGGTTGCCAATTAGTGTGTACTACATTTTGACTTTTGATTCTTCACTTATTGTTAATCATGCACATTATGCTTAGTGGACTATTATCACTTTTCTATCCAATGTATGTTAATAAGTTCATATGACAAGTATGCTAGTTTCATATGCTCAGTACTTGCTTAACCGTCGTGTTAACAGTGTTACCCTTGGTATTGCAGGTACGGAACCCAATCCCAACCCGGTTGTTGACGCGCCCCCGGAGAGTGCCCCAACGGTACCTCGGGTTATAGATGAATGGAAGGATGACGATGTCTTTTATTAGTCATCCTACAGAGCGTGCCGGTTCTGGTGGTGTTTTAGTCGAAATTTTGACCTACCCTTGGGAATGTGTAAATGGACCTTTTGTATCTAATTTCGTTAAGTGGTAGTTGAATTGCAGGAATGTAATTAAAGACTTAACTATTTGATATTCATATATATATATATCTATTTATGAAAAACTGAGGATATGCTTATGCTGTTTTACCTTTGATCATTACAGAGTATTTCGCAGGAGTTCGTTATGATGAGTTATATTACTACGTGTATTGGTATTCCTCACACGTTCCTGTGTAATCTCCCTTGTAGGAATTCGTGCATAATTCTTCAGGGCACGGATTACTCCGGGATTACGTATCCACGCCCTGGGGGCCCACTTAAATCCCCAATTCCTGAGATCGGGGTGTGACAGCAATGCTTGGATTGGTGAGAAGCATGCGTCTAGTGGATGGTTTAACTGCCTTAGAGAGTAGCGTAACTGGAACACTCTCACAAACACCATTGTGAAAACATGTTGAGGGCAGCCGATGTTTTTGAAGTTGTTAGTGCTACCACAAAGAGAGTGCCTTGTGAAAACAAGAACATTTGCAAGGCAAATCTTGAGCTGTACTGTCCTGCTAGCAACACATTCATCACTCTAAACAAAGAGTTAGGGTTGTCTTTGTGGGAGATGAAGAAGATTTTCGTTTTGTCACCCTATGGAGAGATCTATGATGAGACGATATGAACTAACGTTGAACTAGCTACCATGGATGATGAGTTTTAGGTTGCTTTTTATCTCCTCTTTGCTATTAAAGATTCAATTTGGACAAGTAGCCACAACTGGGGCAAGATTGCATTGTGGATGGAGTGGGCACAAACCACTACAAGCCCCTTTTTCTTAAATCAAGGGTACTACAAGTGAAGGGAGATTATTCACACCAAGGACCTCAAAAAGAAACCAAAGGTTGCTTATCATGAAAAGTCAGACTTCATGCTATATATTTTTCTAAATATATGAACTTGAAGATGAAGTGTTGGTTGTTGCATTCTGATAGTATGGTTTTTAGATGTTCTTTCCTAAGTGTCAAGAGGGAGATCAGACCTGGCTGCATATATCCAGCTCTCCGAATGGCATTTGGGCACAGGCTTTCCCTAGCTTTGGCTTGTGGCATATACATCGACTGAGTTGAAATTGTCAGCCTTCGCGGTTAGAGAGGAAAAGTCTTTCAACCGATGTTATGTAGAGCATCTATTGTACACCTAGTTTGTATTTTATTGTGATGGGTTTCATTTGAATAATTCTACACTAGGTAGCATTTACATGGAAGGAGCGGTGGTGGGAAGTTGTTTGATCAACACCCATTCAATAGTTGAATTACGTCAGTACTTACATAATTTCAACAATTATGTTGCTTCTTACTCTCCCGTGCCAAACATTGAAAGTACGGAACCATACAAGAAATGGTGTAGACCCTTTGAATGATAGAGTTGGAGAAGGCGATCGCAAATTTGACCATTCAAATGGGGAGAAGAGTAGGCTCCATTTGGTAATGCTCCGACCCAAGTTAAGCTTAATTAGCAAGTAATTAATTGTGATTACTAGCTAATTAATGTGGTTTTCTCTTAACCAAGTCTATTTTAGTTTTGTAGAGTCTAATGGGTCAAGTTCAGGTTATGGATAGGTAGTTGGTTCGAGTTTGACCTCACCTAAGTAGATGGAAGCCCTTTTTAGTAATTTTTGAATGCATAGTTTTATGTCATATATGTAACATCTTGTTACCTTCACGACTGTCTTGTTGAACTCGTCAACTTTCGTACTTGACTCGAAAGCATTGGACATCATTTGAATAAGTTGGACCCTTATTTGACTTATAATAGAAATACAATAAACACTATGGATTTTCGTATAAACTTCAAAAAAAAAAAAAAACTTTACCATATAAAAGAGCTAACTGTTATCATACGAGCCTTTCTCTCCTTGTAGTCTCCTCAGCTCTAGTATTCTTCTTCCAGCTCTTTATCACCATTTTTCTTCAACAATCGAAGATATCATCTTGCATATATGATCTGAGGTTCTCACCTCTTGTTTCCATCATCTTCTAGTTCTCTACCCTCCTTATCTTTCTGAAGTAAAGGATTTTGACACCTCCTCCTGCACGGTAAGCACTAAGGTAAGATCTCCTTTTTTTTTTTTTTTTTTGCAAACTTCTTGGTTCAATAAGTTAAGGAGATTCTCATTCTAATACATGCACTCATCTTCTTGCTCATTTCTTGCATGCATGGCAATTGGGTTCAAGAAGTAGGTGATTTTTCTTACATTGAGCCAAGGATTAATTGGATGAAAGCTTGATCAAAGGCAAGTATAAGCAAATTTGGGTTTGTGCATGTCGGTATATTATGATTCTTGTAAATCTATCAATTTTAATGAGTTTTTGCAGCCCTTAATTGTACATCTATTCCATTGATTTGAAAAATGCATGAAACGACCTGAAGTTGCTTCAGAAAACTGAAGCTTACGGCTAAGCTGTAAGTAGGTTATAGCTCAAAGTCTAGAAAGGGAAAATGTGTGATTTCCTTTTATGGCTAAGCCTAAGCTAAACCGTATAATGTGCTATGGCTAAGCTGTAGCTTAGCCGTAGGGTATATACGGCTCAGCCATAGAAGAGAATACGGGTAAACTATAAATGCAAAGGAAATTTTGGGTACCTACAGTTAAGCCGTAGTGTAATTTACGGCTAAATTGTAAAATACGCATGGCTAAGGCGTAAGTCACCCACAGCTAAGCTATAAGGCCATTGAAAAACTAGGGTTAATTTAGGTACTGTTGGAGACCTTGTAGGGCCTTAGTTTTTGGATCCCTTTACCTCATTAACTGGTCCAATGGAATGATTGAACATCATGAAGAGTTTTGAGGGCTGATACTCATTCATGTGTGTTGTCCATTTGTTAAGCTTCTCCTCATGGGTGTTGGTTTAAGGGACTTCGATATACATTCTCGATACAATGTAACACCAAAAGAAAGACAATTGTGTATTGGATAACTTAAAACTACATCAGCATGCATGGCTAGAAATAATAGATGACTAGATTAGGATTGGCTAGTAAATCACCTTAATCCCATGAAATTGAATTGAATTGCATAGCATATAGAATTATGGTTATTACTTTCTATTCTTCCAATAATGATCTGAATTGAATGATCATTTCGTAAGTGATTCTATTTGTGCTATTTCTTGATATACATTTTCTATTGACGTTGACATTGAATTGAATACGAATGAATTGAGTATGAACGTATTGTACGCATGACTTGTATGCATACTGTATGTTATTGTCCTTCCTCCATGAATGAATTGTATGATTTACTCAAATTCACGTATATGAATGAATCGAAATGTTCTGGCTCTACTCAGCCTCAGCCTTATGTTACCCGACGGGGCTGACTTTGGTGTAGCATGAACATTGCCATTCCAGTGTGCTTTTCTTGGGGCTTCCAGACTCCAAGAACTATCTATTCGTACCTTAGCCCAGGCAATGATGTTCTCAACACATAGATCCCTAGAGGGAGGATATGACAAATATAGTAGTTACATTGTAAAGTGTTTTTATTATTTGACTTTTATAGCATACTTATTTCAAATGTACGACATGCTTAGTTTACTAACTTGAATTCTATTAATCACATGTCATTAATTCTTTTAGACACAATGCGTATTACCTTAATTATGCTTATACTTTGCTGAATAGTTTTATTCACAAATTGTCTAATGTTGGTAGAGGTCCATATCCCGAACTCGATCTAGCATAGGCCTAGGAGTCAGAGAAGGAGACTGCAGTGGTTTCTTCAATTTTAATAAGTGGACAGCAGAAGCTTATTCACTGATCCTTGTGTTGAGAATGACTCACTAGTATCTTAAGAATTGTGTATATTAGGGTTTTGGGGACTTGTAGCATTTGCATCCATACCAACTGTTATTCGCATGTTTTGCTTCTTTTATGAATGTTCTTTGATTTCTTGCACTTCAATATTCTACATAGAATGTTTATCCCTGATCTGGTTGTATACATTTACTGGTAATGTGTAAAATTAATATAATAATCTTATGTTCTTGAACATTTAAGATTTGGATTATTCCATGGTTGTAATGATATTGTTGAACCGTTTAATGAAAAGTGAAAAAGTATAAGTAATATTGACAGGCTTCCGCGCATTGAATGCTTGGACAGATGTTCCGTTCAACACCTGACATGTGTAAGCATGTGAATATCCCTTATACAATTCCATTCAGACTCCAGTCAGGGTGTGAATTGCACTGGAGTACGTGTGTCACTGATTTGGTTTAACCCCAATCTCTGATTTCTTAGGCTTGGGTCATGACACATTCTATAAGACTCACGGATTTGGTGTATAGGAAGAATGCATATATCAACATCCAGCTTTATGTACTTGCGAGGTTTTGCAAATCTCCACCAAGTTGTTGTGGGAGTGTTAGGCTGCATTCGGGGTACCGTAGGCTCTTTACGAGATGTTAGGAATGCTTGGGAGTTTTATCAGAAGTTCATGTCCTTTGTTTGGATTCCATGGGTCTCCCTTTTGAAATTTCTTTGCTTTTGCTAATATTTCTTAATCTTGCTACCGTGACGGAGATTGTGGAGGAATATGGTAAGTTCATCTCCTTTTTTACATATAAGGCTTGTATAAAAGTTTTTTCTTTGCTAACCATGATCTTTGGTTTCTTGTTTTTTTTCTTTGCATATAGTTTCCAGTGATGATGAGAGAGGAAGCAGCTTTGACATCCCCACTATTGAGGAAAGGACTGGTAGTGACATTGATAGAGAGTTTAATTTTGAAAGAGATATAGTTGACCAAGCAATGATGACGCTTGGGGTCTGGGGAAGAGATTGTAGCGCATGTGCATGTAGATTCCATTGTTTAAAAAAGAGCTGGTGAGGATGTTGGCACTGCTACTACCATTGCCAAGGTAGCTAACTGTGATATAACTATGGAGCTAGCTTTTAAGAAAGTGAGTAGTGACAATACTATATCAACATTGCTGCCAAAGGAGCAGTCAATGTTAGTAGAGCAGATGAGCACGTCTCTAGGGATGAACCAAGAAGTGGCATGGATCCCATTGAACCAGAGATGCCATCTTTGAAAAGGAGAATGTTCCTCAAGTATCAGTACAACAAAAAGTTTGCATTAGACGTTTCTGAGAGACTGACTGCTGATGTTGTGATGGAGAAAGGAGGAGTTCCCGGCACTTATGAAGGAATTATGGCACAGCTAAATCCAGAGGGTAATCCTTGATTTGAGTGTTGAAAGATGATTTGCCATCATTTTTTTTCTAGTATTTTGATTCGACTTTCTTTAAAATGGAATGGAGAAATATAATTCGTACAGCTAGCCCCAACATGGTTGGGACAAGGCTTTGATGATGATGATGATGATTATGATTTTGATTTTAATTTGACTTTCTTCTCTTAATGCTTTTTCAGGTACTCAAGTGAATCAAGATGCCCCCTTTGTGCCTTTAACATTGGTGAGAATGCTTTTCGGGTCACCAATTGAAGAGCTGTTAGAGAAAAAGGGTCTCAAAGCTCCAATTAACTTGGACAACATCTCTATCCTAGTGGGTAACTCAAATCGTCTCCAAATTGTTCTCTGAAGAGAGACTTAAGAAGGGTTATGGAAGATCCCTCCATTTTGGACTCGCCAACCAAGAGTGTGAATACAATTCAGAGCTGTGATCGGCATTTGTGCTGCCACCTGTCTACACCATGCCCTGAGTAGTACCAAGAGTGATTCCTTTGGTGAATCTTGATTTAGGATCAGGATCACATGCAAGTGGATAATCTACAGCCACACATGCACTAGGGATTGATGCAACTCTCATTATTCAAGTAGAGCAGAATATTGAGCCCATTGGTACAGTTGAAGAGGAGATTAATTCTGAAGCATTTCCAGTTAAGGCCATTGATATGATAGAGCCAACCACATCAAAGACCGACCCTCCTACTTTGTGGAAGTTAGTACCTAAAGATGAGGCTATGGAACTCATGGATGAAGATACTCTTGTTGTTATGGCTACTCACAACTTCACACCACCAAGGGCACTAACTCCATCCAAAGTGCATTTTGTAAAGGAGCAAACAACTCCCACCAAGAGGGTTGAGGGTCCGACTGTGCCCAAGGTATTTGACGAAGTTTCTACTATAGAGGGTGAAGGTTCCTGTAAAGCACCATTAACTATTATAGTGACACCTCATGTGAATTGGGATCCTTCTACTACCTTGTCTTTACAAGGATCATGTGACTCACCTTCTTTGCATGGGGGTGAGTTGACCACCCATGGAGGTGTAGATGCAGAGATTGGGAACGGAGCGGACCGCTAGGGTTCTCAGACTCAGTTAAATTTACAAGAACGAGAGTTAAATCTCTTTACTCATAAGGAGTTGAGTTTGTTTGGTGATGCACCTAGGCCTCAGTTTTCCATAAAGAGTGCCATGAAGATATGATTCGCAGCATCGTGGACACACTTTGCTAGGGAGAACTCACAAATGATAAGATTCAATATATTAAATTGTTACCTGATATGTTGGTGTCTTCTGGTACTGGAACAGATCTGGGCAACCTCCATGATGCTTTTGTAGTCCTCTTCACCATATTTAAAGAGAAGGATAACTTGGACAGAGGTGTGGAGTATGTAAGAGCTTTCAAGAGGTGTTAAAATAGAAAGTTCAGCTGGTTGCAGAGATTATGAGCACTGAAGAAGATAATAGGGGCAGCAACTGAAGTTGATGCCAAGAGAGCAAATGAGATTGATATGCATGTGGCCAAGCATGAATGTCTACAGCAGTAGCTCACTACATTGTAGCAGTAGCTTTATTTTTTGGAAGATAATGCTTTTAGATTGCAGAATACCATTAAAGACCTAAAGAAATCTGGCTCATAGGAATGTTTGCGCAAAAATGACCTTCTTGCCCATGTAAAGACGAAATAGACTGCTTTGAATGACTTCGTTCAATATTTGGAGAGTGAGATGCACATCAAGCTAGATGAGATTGATATTAATGCTACTGTACTGGCCTATGCAAGTTACAAAAGGTGCATCTTGATGGAAGGCATTTTGAATGTGAGGTGGCAACTTGAGAAATTCTTGGACTAATTTCCCTTGTCATTGCTTTTCCTTTGTTATTTTTGTTTTATTAGCTCTGTTAGCCATATACTTTTGACCTTTTGACTTCATTTTTGTATTGAACATTAAATGAATATCAATGGAAACCCTCTCCTTTGGCTCCATTTTTGTCATTGGTATGGAATGCATGGATTGATTTTGTTTAGGTATTTTGATGTGATTTGGTATGGATTTGTTTGGATATATGTACGGTTCGTTTTGTTTGTTTTCTCAAACTTCTATGTTGGTGTGAGTCGTGATCAGTTGGTCTATAAGCCAAAAACAAAATGGGTCATATAGGTGGACGTTATCTAGTGTCCATGTACGAGGTGTTCTCCAGGGTCCATGACTTGTTCCTTTTGGTATCAAAATGGGTCAAACAAAATGGACATTATTTGGTGCCCATGTATGAGGCATTCTCCGGGGTCCTTGACTTGTTCTTTTGGATAGAAATTTGAATTTGTTTGTTTGTGTTTTGGTTATACGGGGTCTACAAAAAGACTTATTCTTACAGCTGAGTTTTGATATACAAGGTCTTCAAAAGGCTTGATCTATACAACAAGATGTTACATGGAATTCTATAGGGACATTATCCAAGTAACAAGATTGACTAAAGTGGTCAATGGACATTATCCTCATTGTCAGTTTGTACAAGTTTGAGGGAAGTTGGTTAGGAGTCCTAGGTTGTGGGCTCAATACTGAAGGATTTTGGGATGAGAGTGAACACTGTACATGGTTAGGTATTCCATTGACATTCATGCATAGTATTTCTTTAGAAGTTTTCCATTGATAGACATCATACATCTATCTCGTTCAAGTGTGAGGAGTGTGTGGGCGCCGTTGGAGTAGACCTTGTCAATGATGAAAGGTCCTTCTCATTTGGATTCAAATTTACCTTTGGCCATGTGTGTGAAGTGTTGGAAATTTATATTAAAAGTATATTTTATGTTTTTTTTTGACTAATTTATTTATTAGTAAAGTTTATCTTTTCATCTTGATGAGAATTTGTATGGGCAAATGGTTGCATTGTTATTTATTATGCCTGTATATGTTAGATAAGTTGGTATATAGAGTTCAGCTCACACATGGAAGACTTATTTGTTGGTTCTCATAGAATATAAGTTATTGTTGTTCATAATCTAGATGGAGTTAGACACAATATCGGTACGATTGTAACATGATGTTTTAGCAGGCTTGTCTTGGCTACGAGAAATGGTATAGTTTCCACTAATTATGTTAGTACACTTTGTGTGTATTGAATAGGGCCGCTTTTAGGTTTATTGTTTTTATACTGACTATATAGGATGATTAACATTCAAATGGTTATTATGAGTGCTTGTACTCTTAATATCTATATAAATAATAAGCACATACATTTAGTATTTGGCATTTTGATTTAAAGGAGTGAGACCTTTTATAGGTTAATAATCTTAGTAAATTGGATGACTACACTGTGTGTATGGTGAATATTAGTTAATTGATGGAATCCACGTTCTGTAATAAAATTGACGATATCCCCTTGATGAAACTTATAAGTTTTGATTATGTCAAATCCTTGCATCTGGACTTTGTGTCCATAATATCAAATAAGTTAAGTGAAAGGTCTCAAGGAATTATAAAAATATCGATTCAATATAGATGTCAGTAATTATTTAATCGATGAATATCTGAAATCTTAACATGGGGAGATTAATAAGCATTTAATAACAAGAAGATTAAAATATTATTTTGAAAATAAGAACAGGAGTGCAATTATAATTCTCTATAAACTAAATTGTAATTTATGGAACTAGGATTCTAATTTGGGTCGAATTAGGGTTTCTTATTTCCATAAGAATCCTATTCCTTATTTCTTTCTTAAGGTCCCTATTGTAGCCTATAAATATGCGCTATTGCTATCTATGAATCATAATAAGTGAAATCTTGTTTTTGAGAGCAAAGATAATTCGCAGAAGAGGCCCACATCCTGGTGCGAGTTCGAGCATAGAGGAGTACAGTAGAAGGTCTTGAGATTTTTGAGTTGCTATAAGACCGAGATTAAGTAAGAGAGATCTCGCAAGTATGGTTCTTGAATCATCATCATCATCTAAAATTATTTCCGCAGTAATCTATATGCAGTATTCCATTTGGATTCAAATTTACCTTTGGACATGTGTGTGGAGAACATGGGCCTTTTGACTACAAGGACTAAGTCTACTTTCTTGTAAGCCCTGTATTTGAACTTATTATCAAAAGATCTAACCATGCGAGCTTGATATAACTTGATGCTTTGTCAAGTAGCAAGCTTCTTCTCATGAAAGGTTTCTAACTCTTGGAGTCTGAGCTTGGCATTCTTTTCTTCAATGTATTTATTTACCATGGCTACCCGAAGAGAAGGAAATCAAATCTCTAATGATATCATAGTTTCACAATCGTAAACCAAAGAGTGTGGTGTTGATTTGGTTGGACCACGGACTATAGTTTTGTAAGCCCACAAAGCTTCAAAGAGTTTGGTACTCTAACTCATTTTATTGTCAGAGACCATTGTTTTTGGATTTTCTAAATAATTATGTCGAAAGCTTCAGCAACTCCATTACTTACAGGGTTGTGTGCCGTAGAAGGATATCATGGATTCTGCACTTGTCACAGAATCTAAAGAATTTGTTTAGTGAACTGAGGGCCATTGTCATGATGTAGACGTTTAGGCACCCCAAAATGACAAATGATGTGAGTGTTCAAGATACTGAGGACTGTATCTATTTTGACTTCTGAAAGAGGCACTGCTTCTGCAAATTTGAAAAGTAATCCATTGGGCCGATATGATTTGATGACATGTTATGATGGTGGATTGATTTTGCTAACAATGTGCATGCCCTAAGCCTTGAATGACCAAAAAATGGATGTAGGATATAGATATTTAGGTGGTTGATGAATGTAATCGCCATGGATTTGGAATTCATTACATCTTTTAGCAAAATTGATGGCATTAGATATCAGCCCGATGAGCACTACATAGGTCAAAAAAACATCTTTGTGTACTTGACTTGCTTCTCTTGAGAAAAGCAATGAAGAAGGACCATCATATGACCTATTGTAGAGAGTCTTTGAAGGTAAATTAAAGTGAAACTTTAGAGCTTGTCTTTGAATACTAATTCTGTCCTTAGCATTCTCTATAAAAACTCCATGAAGAATGTAATCAATGAAATGGTCTCCCCAATCTATGAATGAGTTTTGAAAAGAAGAAATCTGATTCTTGATTACGTCAAAGCAATCTGCTACTGCTTTATTGGTGTTGAGTGGAGATAAAAGTCTCTTTTCGACACAATTAACGCCATTCTGTAATTCTCAGTAATTGACATTGATGCCACTAATCCCGCTAGCGCATCCACCTTATCATGTTGATGCCCAAATATGTCTTTTTCACCTCATATTTAAGATTCATTTGTTTGATTCCGAGTTGCAAAACTCCATAGACCCCAAGCATATTGATGCTTGACTCGATGGCTAGTTCGAGACCTATATCAATGCTATGTCTTCCACCATGTTTTTTGTGCATGCTTGATGAAGGACATAAAATCTTTCTAGGTTTTAAAAAATCATTACTACCCTTGAAACTAGATCTCCCAACTCATTAGTTCTAAAGGCTCCATCGAAGTGCATGATCTAATGTAGGTTTAGATCAATGGTGAGTTTCCATATTTACTTAAAAAGAAGACCAGCTCATCAGGGAAATTGTCTTTGAATTCAGAATCCTCTGAAAGTAGATGTTTTGCTTGAAAATTGGCAAGAGCTATCCTTTTATTGCCTTTGCAGGGGTGTATCTAATGTCATATTGAGAGAGCAGAATAGACCACTTGGCTAGACAATCACTCAATGCATCGGCTTTCATTACAAGTGTGTATTTAATGTCATATTCAGAGAGCAGAATAGACCACTTGGCTAAACAATCACTCAATGCATCGGCTTTCATCACAAGTGTCTTCAATGGGTTGATGTTGGAAACCAAGTACACTATATTGGAGAGGATGTAGTAACGTAGTTTCTACACTGCGAACATCAATGCAAGGCATTCCTTTTCCATTAGATGATAATTATGTTTAGCACTAACTAGCATTCGTGACAAATAGTAGAAAGCTACCTCCTTACCCTCATCATTTTTTTGGGCTAATAATGCCCCCAAAGAGTGATCAAGTGCTCTAGTCTAGGGGATGAAAGGTTTGTTTAGAACTAGAGCTGAAAGGATTGGTGAGTTTGTGAGATACTGTTTGGTATCTTGAAAGGCATCTTCATAAGCTTTTTCCCACATAAATGCAACTCCTTTCTTCATGAGTCTGGAGAGTGCTTTAAATTTCCTAAATAAGTTGGAGATGAACGGACGGATATAAGCAAGTCTGCCTTCCAATCCTTTGAGTTCTTTGAAAGTTCTTGTAGAAGGCATCCCCACTATGGCTTTAACTATATCTAGTTCAATGCCACCCTTTCAAACCATGAATCCCAAGAATTTTTTTGAAAAAGACTTAAAAAGAAACACTTCAAAGGGTTCTGCGAAGATTGAACTTCTGCAACTATTCGAAGACTTTGCGAAGATCAGTTAGATGGTTTGACTTCTATTTGCTTTTGATAGCAAATCATTGACATAACATTTGACAGACTAGTGTTGCATGTCTTTAAAGATTTTCATCATTGCCCTTTGATTTGTGGTTCCTGCATTTTTTAGGTTGAAGGGCTTGATGATGTAGCAATATATGCCCAAGGGGGTTTGGAAGGATATGTGCTTCTTGTCCTCCTTGCACATCTTGATTTAATTGTGTCCCGAAAATCCATCCATGAATGACATTTTTGTAAATTCAAAAGTGTTATCGATCATGAAGATAAAGCGGACATCACTAAGTTTATATACTTCTTTTTCTATCTTGTCTATAGTTTTTGGTATAGTTCTTCTTTGTTCTTGCTTCAGAGGTTTTGTATGTTCAAATTGTGTATAGAAACTTCTGGATTTAGACTTGACATTTCTGCATACGTGCATGCAAAGCAATCTATAAACTCATGCAAGAAACTCACATACACTTCAAGTTCCTTTCTTTTAATTTGAGAACTTACAAAGGTAGGATGAGGATTTCTAGGGTACCCAAGTTTATTTCTTGTACGTAGTCCTCAGTTGGAGGTTTGGGAGGAGGCTCTTCCACACTATCTTCAAAAGTTTCCAACTCCTCGAAACCATTCGGCATTTCAGTTGGAGGTTTAAGCTATGGCCTGATCCCTTTCCATGGATTCAATTTTCTACACTCTTTAGCTTTTATATTAAGGGTTGGACATTTTGAACAAGTGTGTTGATATGGGTCTATTTCTTCATTCAGTTCAGGTGGATAGTAATCAATGACTTATGACACTGTGTCATCATCATCACTTGCCCCCTCAGGATGCTACAAAACAGTCCAATTAGCAGGGTTTTAGAAGACCATTGTTTCTTGAGAGTCATCAAAATCATATCGCTTTGTTAAGACAACAAACCTTGCTCTTAAGTTTTGAGTTGGCTTATACACATTGTTGTAAGGAGCATATCATATGCAATGTTGCAATTGTTCAATTTTACACCCCTTTTGGAGCTCTTTCATTCCTAGAGTAAAGAGGTTAAAAGGGACGTAAAGCTCATTTGCACTCATTCTGAGGTAAGTGTGCTTCTTGAGACTATACCTAATATACTTCATCATGTTGCAGATCACAGGATTGTAGACGTCAAGCTTTATCCTTCCATCATTAATGATTTTGTTGATAGGATAAGAAGCAGAAGCATCTTTGCCTTGATGGAAGACTATTGAGTGGTTATGTTGCATGGATGGAGGTATGATAAAGTAACTGCCTCCGAAATCATAAATTTGATCACGTAAAAGGTGGAGGATCCTAATCTGTAATAGAATAAACGAAGGTGTCCATCTTTTCATCATCCTTAGAGTTTGATTTAGAATCAGAATCTTTAACCATTGAGAAAACATGTACAGAGCGTGTTTGTCTGGATCTCCTGCGCAGACGGTAGAGTACTACTTCAATAGATTAAACAATTGGGGACATCTCATCAAAGGTTTGAAATTCTATTGTTATTGTCAAGCTACGAAGAGGTAGCCTTAAGCCTATCTAACATAGATGAATCCACGCCGAGTAGTATCGAGGTTTTCACATTTTTCAGCCATATGAAGCCACCTATTAATGTATCTATAAGATGATTCACCCCGGCGTTGTGATGTCAATACGAGTTGTCTGAAAGTGATAAGAGAATCAAGCCTTGTTGGTGAAATTTGCCTAACAGGGGGAGGTACATCATTGCTTTCTTGGTCAGAATCAATGTCATCAACCAAAGAAATCACATTTGTTGGATAAAAGAATCATCGCTGTCTTAGTCTTCTTGGAAAGCTTTGGACTATAGCCTCAATATGTGAGATATGATGAGACATTTCATCTAATGTTGGAATTCAGTTGATATGGTTACTTCTCGGAGATGAGGAAGTAGTCCATACCAACATAAACGAACCCATATTGCTTGCCTCTGGGGATCTGCATATCTTGTTAATAGATCCCGCCAATGACTAATATATCTCTGAACTAGCTCTTTCGAACTTTGCATGGTTAAACCCAATTCTCTCAAAGTGACAGGAGGTTCAGTAATTGCTGTAAGAATCGCTAAAGTGGGAGACTCTGTATCACCATTTTCTCCTTTTTGGTAACCCATAAGATGCATAACTCTGCAAAAGGCAAGGCTAAAGGAGGAGAATTTTACTTCAGATGCTTGTCTCCTTATGAAGCATGGTAGACGAAGTACCCCACCTATCTAGTTTTAGGAGTACTAGCATATCATCCGGGTTTTCCCTGTAGAATATAACAAGTGGCTCGCCATTCCTCATTGGCATTGAAAAGTACTCAATTGGTAACGTTGCTAAACTTTGAATAAGTTCTATATACATAGTTAGATTGCATGCCTTGCTTGTATGAATGACAAGGCCCACTCATTTTGTCTTGAATGCCTTTGTGGATATGACCAAAAGTTGATATGATTGTTTGATTTCAAATTTGACTTTGATCACCAGAGGAGTTTTGGTATCTGCAAATCTGGATATCGACCTTTTTGTACATTCCAGCTTTTTGGCAGCTTGGGTTTTTTGCCAAACCCTGGGTAGGTCTTCTTTTTTATGAAAATGATGAAGGGCTCTACCAGATCATCATCCACAAGAGATTTACTTGCATCTTGTTTGGATTTTACAGGTCTTTTTTGATACATGGCTACATCAGTGAAGTAGATCTCCTTTCCTTTGAATGGCTTTTCGTATGCAAAGATGCGGTGCACCTTACCTTCATCATCAATGTATTTGAAGCATTGATGGAGAGTAGAAGACACTATGGAATAGTCATGATGCCATCGTCTTCCTTTTAGGATGTTGTAGCAAGCACACATTTTTACCATGTGCAAAGTGGCTTATGAAGTTAGATCACCTAGCTGGAGCTGAATCCGAATCTTGGCAATGGGATCCTAGACTTCTCCATCATAGCCTTGGATTGAAGTTTTTATAGTAGATAGCTCACTCATCGAGATGCCAAGTTCCTAAAGAGCTGTAATTATGATGAGATTCAGGGCTAATCATGGATTAACCTGAACCCTATGAATAAGTATATCCTTGATGTAGGCCGTGAAGTAGAGTTGCCTTGTGTGCTTCATGTCACCCAAGAGAAGATCATCTATTGCGAAGGAGTGGTGGCCTTAGAAGCATTGTGAATGGAGAGTTATTCCACACATTACTTATGAGTCCCATTGGACTTTGCTTTGATATAGTTCTTTTTTATCTAATGTACCTGTGCTACATGAGTTTGATTGCTGGCATTCAAAGCCTATAAAGCTCATATGAAATTGTTACGAGTCTTTTCATATTGGGAGGCAGCCATAGGATCCCTAGATATTGCGCACAGGTTATTACAAAAATAACTTTAGATGATAATAATTCAAGAACTATACCTGCGAGATCTCTCTGATTTGATCTTAGTTTTACAGTATCCCGAAAATCTCAAGATCTTCTATTGTATTCCTTTATGCTCGAACTCGCTTCGGGGTGTGACCTTTTTTGCAAATTTTCTTTGTTTTAGAAAACGAGATTTCTCTTATATGTTTTTCCTAAAGAGCAATAGCACATATTTATAGGCTACAATAGGGACTTTAAGAAAGACATAAGGAATAGGCTTCTTATGAAAATAGCAAACCCTAATTCGACCGAAATTAGAATCCTAGTTCCATATATTCCAATTCAATCCACTAAAGAATTTTAATTGCACTCCTGTCTTTATTTTCAAAATAATATTTCGAGCTTTTTGTTATTAAATGCTTATTAATCTTCCCATGTTAAGATTTCATATATCCATCAATTAAATAATTACTGACATCTATATTTAATCGATATCTTTATAATTCCTTAAGATCTTACACTTAACTTATTTTATATGAGGGACAGAGAGTCTACTTACAGGTTTTGACATAATTAAAACTTATAAGCTTCCTCAAGAAGATATTATTAATCCCTATTACGGGACATGGATTTCGTCAATAAACTAATATCCACTATACACATAGTGTAGTCATCTAATTTATTGAGATTATTAACTGATAAAAGGTTTTACTCCTTTGTAAATCAAAATGCCGAACACTAAATTTATATGTCCATTATTTATATCGGGATTAAGAGTATAATCACTCATAATAACCATTTGGATGTTAATTGTCTTATATAGTCAGTATAAAGGCAATAAACCTAAAAGCAATCCTTTCAATATATACAAAGCATACTAGCAACCGAGTCGAAACTGTACCGTTTCCCACAGCCAAGATAAGCCCGTTAAAACATCATACTTAAATTGTACCGATGGTGTGTTTAACTCCACCTAGATTATGAACAACAACTTATATTCTATAAGAACTGACAAACAAGTCTTTTGTGTGTAAGCTGAACTCTACACACCAACCTATCTAATTTATAGAATAAAAGACACACACATGCATAATAAACAACAATACAACTATTTGCCCATACAAGTTTTTATTAAGATGAAAAGACAAACTTTACTAATAAATAAATCAGTTAAAGAAAATTACATAAAAGTATGCTTTTAGTAAAAATTCCCAACACCTTAGACATTTGCAAAAGATAGAAACTGTGAACATGTAAGCATGTGCATGAGGTGTTCAATAACATCTTCAATAATATCATACATTAATAGCTCTGATGAACATTATTATCATTTTCTTCCGAAGAAGTTACATTTACATTTGGATTTTTCCCTAAAGGTTTACATAAGAAGAAAAAGAAGGCTTGCCATAGTTGACCCTATAGTTGCAACTGGAGTGAGTGCCATCATTGACTATTTTGTTTTGGTAAATTTCTTGATGAATATCTCTTTTTATGACATGACTTCTTCAGTTCAGCAAAGAGCCGGCTAACTTTTTCTAATAATGCCTCTTGAGTAGTATGGTTGGAAGCAGTTTGAGACGTTGAATGTTCATCAGTGGAGGTGCTATTGACTACCAAAGCAGCTGCTAATCGCATTTCTTCCTCTAAATCAGAAAGATTATCTTAAACTTTGAAGATTACTTAAGTATAACGGGACTGCTAATGTTGAGTTCGTTATGCCACTCTCGCAATTCAAGCTCACAATTTGCTTAAGAGGCAATGAGTTAAGTGCTCGGTTCAGAGCTCGGCTTTGAAGAAGTCGCCTCACCAATTGTTTCAGGAAAAATACTTGAGAAAGAGGTCACCACTTTGGAATAAGAATACGATGCTTACTGTTGCTGTTTCCCATCAAATTCAACCAAAGGTAACGGATTCGGACGAATCTCTAGAGGTAGTGGAAAGGGAAGATCAATTGACTAGCCATTTACACTCTGTCTGTGCAAATCATAAACAACCATCGAAAGTGTGTTGAGACCATGTTGGATGTTAAGAGTACCCATCTTAGGGTTGAAGGTTTCTTCAAAGCACTCATATCATTAGAGGGGTATTCATCAATGAATTAATCACAAATCCACTGGTCATCATCGAAGTCTGAGAAGTCTGACAAGTCTTCCCCATCATTTGAATTGGGAGGCGTGCCATCCATGATATCCTATTGTAGCTGGATATTGGTGGTTCTTCTTTATTTTTTGAAATTGGAATGATGAAATTAGCCAAGTATAACACGTCGACCCTAATTAAGCATGCTTAGCGACTAATTAATTAAGTTATTAGTTACTTACCATCGAATTAGGATGGATTTAACTTGTTCAGTCATAGTGGGTCGTGTTTAAGTTATGGACAGGTAGTTGGGTTGAGTTTAACCTTCATTAGGTAGTGAAAACCTTTTTCGTAATTTTTGATTTCAGGATTTTACGTCATTCATGCATCATATTGACACCATCACATATGTCTCGCTGAGCTCCTTAACTTTTGTACTTGACTCTAACACGTTTGAGTTTGTTTGTGTTAGTTGGACCTGCATTTGACTTAAGTTGAAAGTACCTTAAGAATAGGGACTTTCTTATAAACTGCAGAAAAAATTCTGTGTATAAAGAGTCCACTATTACTACTTGCGATCTTTTTTTTTTCTTTTCTAATCCTCTTCTTGCCCTAAAACTTGTCTTCTTCTTTCCTTTACCATGATTTTCTCCTCAAATCAAGAGAATTGATGTTTGCATGTGTAATTAGAGGCTCATATTAGAATCTCTAATGTCTTCTAATCTAATCATAAGCTGTAAAGTGAAGCAGTCAAGTAGTTTTTTCTCTTAATCGATTTCTAGAGGTAAGAGCTAGTTCCTTTCCATAAGTTTCTCGCTTAAGAAGTGAGGAAGACTCCTCCTGCAAGCATGTACTCATCTCCTTCCTCATCCCTTGCATGCCTATCAGTTTTAGGTTTAAGAATTTGGGTGTTGTCTCAAGTTAAGCTAAGAGTAATAGTAGTAGTTTTAAATCTAAACCAAAGCAAGTATAAGCAAATCTTAGTTTAATACATGCTAGTATATTATGCTTCTTGTAATTTCACTGAATTCTATGCATTCAACCTTAATGTTCTCAATTTTCTAAACTCTACAGTATGAAACCCTATTGTTCGATACTCTATTGTTCTCAATTTCTCTACACTCTACTGTATTATGAAGTTCAGTGTTTCTGATACAGTATGAGATGAAGTATGATTTTAATCAAAGGATGAATGAATGAAATAGGTAAGGAATACCCTTTTGCATTAGAAATTTGCTTTAGATGTTGAAGCTTATAGCTATGCCATAAGAAGGTTACCGTTCAAGGTCCCGAGAGCTAAAATTTCATGTTTTCTTCTATGGCTAAACCTAAGCTAAGCCGTATAATGTGCTATGGCTAAGCCGTAGCTAAGCCGTGGCTCAGCCATAGGATATATACAGCTAAGCCATAAAAGAGAATACGGTTAAACTAATGATGAGGAAAATTGGGGAAGTTACGGCTAAGCCATAGTGTAATTTATAGCTAAGCTATAAGATGCCAACGGCTAAGCTGTAAGTCACTCACAGCTAAGTTGTAAAGTCATTAAAACTTAAGGTTAAATAGGTACTATACGAGACCTTGTAGGACCTTAGTTACTAGGTTCTTTTACCCTATTAACTAGCCCAATGGAATAATGAAAAATTATAAAAGTCTTGAGGGCTGAGATTTATTCATGTGATGTTGTCCATTTGTTAAGCACCTCCACATAAGTGTTGGCTTAAGGGACTTCAATATACGTTTCCAACATAATGTAAAACCAAAAAAGACAACCATGTATCGGATAACTTAAAATTATATCATCATACACGGCTAGAAACAATGGATGACTAGATTAAGGTTGGCTAGTAAAACTACCTTGATCCTATTAAATCGAACTACAATAGCATATTGGATTACTATTATTGTCTGCTACTTTTCTAATAATGATTTGAATTAAAATGATCATTGTATGTAATGAATCTATTTGAAATGTTTCTTAATATTATATTGACATTGATATTGAGTACGAACATATTTCATGAATGAATTAAATGTATACGATTTGGCATTGTTCCTACTCAATGAATAAATTGCATGATTGCTCAAGTTCAATTATATGACTGAATCGGAATGGTCTGGCTCTGCTCAGCCTTAACCTTATGATACCCGGCGGGGTTGACTTTGGTGTTGCACGAATGATGCCGTTGCAGTGCGCTACTTTTGGAGCTTCTGGACTCTATGTACGAAAGACCCATTCGTATGTTGGCCCGGTCGATAGTGTTATCAATGCAACGATCTCTAGCGGGAGGATATGGCAAAAGGAACTTTCTTTCCTTTTTATAGAAGTATATTCCATTACACTCATATTCATAGCATATCATATAGATGTGTACTAGTTTGGTTATAATTATCTTGTTTCATGAATGATATTAACAGGCTTCCGCGTTTGAATGCTTGGACAGATGTCTGTTATAAACATCTCACCCATGTAAGTAAAGTGACTCACCCTTATGTAATTCCTCCTCGACTCGAGTCTAGGTGTGTGTTATACGGGAGTACGTGTATCACTATTTGGGGCTAATCCACATACCTAAATTCTCAAGCTTGGGTTGTGACATATGTAAGTATGTTATCAAAGCATGAAACAGTTATTTAAAAGACTTAGACATATAGGAATGTGGTGAGGGTTCGATAGAATTAAACATATGTCAACTATTTGGCTTTATAGTTTGAATATGTTGATGGATGGGTATTTTTAAGTTATGGGTATTTCTAAGTTAAGTTAGGATTACTTTTCTTTGTGCAAGAAATGGCATCTGGATCAAGTGCCGATGATAACAATGAGGTTAACATGAACCTACTCTTAGAGATTAGCAGGTTTACTCCTCAACAGCTACCTTTAAATGTAGATGACCATTTTATGATGATGATGCAAGCAATTCAAGTGCAGTCTCATGCAATGCAAGTACAAATGTAAGCTATGCAGTCTCCACACGTACAGGTGGCTTCTATAGCTGAACGACAGAGTCAGCTGTTAGTCCAACCACATGTATAGCAACAAGTGGTGTTTCGGACCAAAGAAAATGATCCTAATGATCTATACGAGAAGTTTCGGAAAAGAGGTGTAACAGAATTCCATGCAAAGAAGATGCTCTACAAGCATATGAATGGTTAGAGCATACTAATGATATGTTTGATACGGTGGTTTATACTAATAGGTAGAAGGTTTAACTCACCACTTCCATGTTTCATGGTGTGGCTAAGACCTAGTGGAAAGTGTGAGAGATTCATATAAGGAGATGCTTGGTGTTACTATGTGGGAGACTTTTAAGAAATAGTTTAAAAGGAAGTTTATTTCCTCCCACGTTCAGAGGGAAAAAGAAGTGGAGTTTTTGGTATTACAATAGTAACAAATGTCAATGGCAACTTATGTACATACTTTTACACAGTTGTTACAATATGCAAAAGATATGATAATATGGAGGAGAAAAAGGTTAATAGATTTATCATTGGCCTAAATCCCATGTACAAGGATTATATTACAGCTTTCTAGAGGCTAGCTACAATTGATGATGTAGTAGATAGAGCTTACTCTACAGAGGCTAATGCTCGTGAGAAAAAAGCTATGGACCCCAAAAGAAACACATTGTTTGGTGCTAAAGGGCAAGTATAAAAAAAGATGAAGGGTGGTCAAGAAGCTCAATAAAGCAGTGGTGAAGTGCAGCCATTGTGGGAAGTCTCATAAGACCGAGAGATGCTGGAGGAACATAGGAGCTTTCTTGATTTATGGTTCAATGGAGCATCGGATGGCTCAATGTCCTAGGTGCAAGCCCAGCAATCACGTAAAGGACAAAGACAGAACCGCCAGAATACTCGTGCTTATGCTATCATTCATGAGAGCGTGGGAGATGCTGCTATGGTAGAAGGTATTCTTTTCATTGATAATGAAGAAGCATAAGCATTGTTTGATTCAAGGTCTATGCTTTTGAACGTAGCACCTCATTTTGCTATGAAGTTATGGAAGTAGCCTAATGTCACACCCTGAACCTAAGAATTGGGGGTTTATTTGAGGATTCCGAGGCGCGACACGCGTACTCGTGACAATTCATGCCATGACTAGATACGTATGAACGGTCACAAGGGTGATCCCACAGGTACGTGTGAGGAAGATCTATAATTACATTTTACAAGTATAACTTAATTAATTAAGCCAAAACCTAGAGAATTCACCTGTACATATCTTAAGCATCAATAAAATATTAACTTCAGTTCATCAAATAAAACAAAGTCCGTTAATTATCCGAACTACAAGCATAAAGTATAAAAATCCATGAATAATGCAAAATATCAAGATGAACCCTAAGCCAATCCATGGCTAAGCTAAGTCTTCCCAAAATAACCCTATTTCGTGCTGTTGAGGAGGAGCAAGAAAAGATATCTTCATCGTTCCACTCGTTCACATCCCGAGGTAATGCTGGATTTCCTCCGGGAGCGCGTTGAGTGCCGGACTGGCAACGGGTTCCGTACCTGTAACACTATGGTAATTTCGTTAACACGACGGTTAAGCAAGGATAAGGATACATGAGCTTAGCACAATGGAACAATTGAATTAAAATGACATAATGATTAAAAGAGAGCAATATCGAAATCTAGGCACTTATGCATATGAATAAGCATGAATAAGGAATCATGAATAAGAACACATCATACCAAATGTCAACCACACTGCTATCTCCTCTATAATAAAAGAGTAAACTGATCCGTGGGAAATCACTAGTGATTGGGCCAGGACCGACTAGCTATCCTAAGAGCGTCGACTCACTTTTCTGATAACTACTGCAATAGACAACTGATAAAATACTCCCATGTGGTCCCGTCAAACCTCCTATGGGGTATAAGCTAACTGGTGCCAACTCTAAGCATGTCGGAATTAATTTGATACCCATGTTCAACGTATACTGATCTGTTTATACTTATTCAGAAATGTATTTCAATCTTGATAGAAATATCAATCATAGAATCACAACTACATAGAGTACTGATCATCAATAATGCATACTGATATAAACTATCATGTTGAGGTCAAGATTGCTATCAATATGAATGCAATTAGATTGAGAGGTTATCAAGGATAATTACTAGCCAACCTTATACTAAACAGTCTGAGTTTCCAAGGTCATTCAATACAGTGTATTCATAAGACATTTGGTGTCATAGTATTACCATTTTCAGTGTTACCTTACGTATATAAAGGACACTTCATCTTATGCCAACACCCATGACGTGACATTGAAAACTAACCAGAGAATCAAGAGGAAAAGAGTGATAGCTCAACACTCTTCCTTCTCCACGATCAGTTACCATTGGGCTACTTGGTGTAACAAAGGATCCACTTCTATGGTCATAAATGGTCTTGGGATGAACCTACAACCTATGGTAAGGGTGGATGAATACCTTGGTCTCTTTCTAAGGTTAAGGATGTAACCCATTATTAGGCTACTCCGTAGACTATAGAAAGTCCATAGTCAAGCATAGAATTCATATTTGAAACACACTTATATCATCTAAGGGTTAGACTTACCCAACCGATCGGGAATGAGTCCGACCAATCGAACCGTATCCAGAAACAGAATTCGACCGGTCGGACTACCCGCGAGGCAATTCGGCCGATCTGGCTTCAGGACCGACCGGTCGGCCCTGAAGCACTCTGCTATGGGCGTGTTAGGTCTCCAATGGGTTTTGTCTTCCAATCTATCATTCCACCCGCAATCACACCAACTTAGAAACTTCTATTCCACATTCTTAGATTCCTTAAAGGACCACTATCATCTTATTCATCCAAAATCATTAAAATCAAGAATCAATGGCATGAATTATCCATTGAGCTATAAAGGGATAATTCATAAGAATCCATCAAGAATCAAAGAATAAAGCCATGCATGTAAAAAAAAAAACTGTATCCTTATACTTGCCTTAAGCTTAGTGCTTCACTCAATCAATTTGCCCCTTAGTTAGATGGTGGATAAGGCTCTTCTAATGAAGAATCTAACACATGCATGAATAAGAATGAGAATGGAATGCATGCATGCTAATAGATGGAATCTCTTAACCTTATTGAACTCAATAACTCAAATGAAGATGGGGTTACCTGACCTCAAGTTCCTACAAGCAAGAGGAAGGAAGATGGTGCCACAATTTCAAGAAGAAGAGCAAGAAGAATGAAGAGGAAGAAGGAGGAACCCAAGCTTGATGCATGCACCTTCTACTACCCAAAAATGGAGGCAAGATGAAGAAAAGAGTGATGGAGGAAGACAGCACCAACTACAACCGAAATGGAGAAGAAGGAGATCATTGGTGGGTTGGGGTTTTTAAATGAATGGGTTCCTGGAAATTGCAAATAACCCCCAATAGTTCTTGGATCCTCAAGTTGAGTCACTTGGGCTTAAATGGGCCGAGATGAGTCCGAATGGAGTTAGGCCAAACATGAAAAATGTCCCACAAGATGAAACTCACCCAATGCAACTAATATAATGCATAAATGATATAAAACCATGAAATGCTAAAGTACAAAAGGTCCTGAACTACCTAATAAGGTTCGAACCCGACCCAACTACCTATCCATGACCCAAACCTCTTGAGATTTGGGCTTAATTGGCCTAATAACATATTAATTAAAGTAAACAACTTAATTACTATAAATCATGGTTATCTAGGGTTTGGACCTTACACCTAAGCCACTATGATATGTGTTAGTAGTATCCACTCCTATAGGCAAGAGGGTAGAGCGTAGTCTATACTACCCCTAATGTGATGTATGGATAAAGGGTCGTCAACTCTTTGTTGACTTGATTTTGCATTCAATGTTAGATTTCGATGTCATCCTCAAAATGGATTGGTTAGTGAGATACCACGCGTGTGTGAATTATTATGACAAGAAAATTTACTTTGACTTAGGTAATGGGTTTCGTTTTGAAGGAAGTAAGAAGAACTCGCTTAACCAAATCATCTCTGCATTCAAAATGGATAGAATGATTCACAATGGTGGTGAAGGCTTTATTGCCTTTGTTGCCAAGAAGAAGGAGCTCAAGATGCTCGAATAAATCTCCATTGTATGCAACTTTCCAGAAGCATTTCCCGATGAAGTTCCAGGGTTACCTCTTGATAGAGAAGTTCAGTTTTTTTTTATAGAACTCTTTCCAAGTACAGCACCAATTTGTAAGGCTCCATATCGTAGGCCCCTACAAAATTACAGGAATTGAAAAAACAATTACTAGATTTGCTTAATAAGTGTTTTATATGTCATAGTGTGTCATCGTGGGGAGCTCCAGTGTTGTTTGTTAAGAAGAAGGATGGTACACTTTGAATGTGTACTAACTACCGGCAGTTGAATAAGGTGACAATCAAGAATAAATATCCATTACCTCACATTGATGAATTATTTGATCAATTTCAAAGTGCTGCATATTTTTTGAAGATCGACCTACGATCAGGTTATATTCAATTAAGAGTGAAGGAAGATGACATTGCTATAACAGCCTTTAAAACAAGGTATGGCCATTATGAGTTTCTCTTGATACCTTTTGGATTAACTATGCACCTGCTGTTTTTATGGCATTGATGAATAGAGTCTTCACTCCTTTCTTGGATCAACTCATTATAGTCTTTATTGATGATATTTTAGTATATTCTAAGACAATAGAAGAACATGCTGACCATTTGAGAAGATCATTACAATTGTTGAGAGAACATCGACTATATGTGAAGTTGGAGAAATATGATTTCTGGCTTGAGTAGGTAGCTTTTCTGGGTTATATCATTTCACGAAATGGTTTGGCAGTTGATCTGGCGAAAATTAAAGCAGTTGTGAGTTGGCTAAGACCAAAAATTGTAACAGAGATCAGAAGTTTTCTTGGACTAGCAGGGTATTATAGAAGATTTGTTCAAGATTTTTCAAAATATCTGCCACTTTGACAAAATTGACTTGAAAGAATGTATCATTTAATTGGAATGAAGAATGTGAATCAAGCTTTAAAACTTTGAAAGAGAAGTTAACCACCACTCTAGTATAAATACAACCTGATCGGAGTGAAGGATTTGTAATTTATTTAGATGCTTCTAGAATTGGATTTGGGTGTGTGTTGCCGTAAAAGGGCAAGGTGATCGCCTATGGATCTAGACAGTTAAAGGAATATGAAAAGAACTATGCCACGCTTGATCTAGAGCTAGCAGCTATTGTGTTTCCTTTGAAACTTTGGCGACACTATATCGATGGGGGAAAGTTTGAGGTTCACTCAGATCACCATAGTTTGCATTATTTATTTGAGCAGCATGATTTGAATATGAGGCAACGTAGATGGCTTGAGTTCATAAAAGACTATGACTTCCCTATCAAGTACCATCCAAGAAAGAGAATGTTGTAACAGATGTACTTAGCAGGAAGGCAATGAGTCTCAGTGCTTATTGAGCTCAACATTGTTCATACAAGATGAATTCAAGGACATGCCTATAGAAGTAAAATTGGCAGATAATTTGGTGATGTTTGTAAGTACTGTTGCCTTTTAGCTGGAAATAATTGAAGCAATTAAAGATAGATAGTTTGAAGATCTTAATATGGTAAAGATTAAATATCATATAAAAGATATACCGGATTTCCGTCTAGAAGATGGTGTTCTTTATTTCAGAAATAAATTGTGTGTACTGTCTCACGATGGCATGAAAGAGACTTAGCGACAAATGCATATTATACTAGATATGCGATGCATCCTAGTAGCACGAAGATGTACCAGAATCTAAAAGATAGATTTTGGTGGATTAATATGAAAAGAGAAGTAGCAGGCTTCGTGGCTAGGTGCCTTATATGCTAAAAGATGAAAAGTGACCATTAAAGACCTCCTAGATCATTGCATCCATTGCCTATTCCTTAATGGAAATGAGAGCACATCACGATGGATTTCATATCTGGATTGCCCCCAACAAGTAAAAAGAATAATGCCATTTAGGTGACTGTAAATAGGCTAACAAAATCAGCTCATTTCATTCACTCATTTCATCACTTTCAAGAGGGGTATGACATTTCAGAGATGGCTAAGAAGTTTGTAGACGAGATTGTGAGATATCATGGTATGCCAGTGTCGATAGTTTTAGATCACAACAGTAGATTTATATCATCTTTTTGGAAGGCTTTTCAAGAAGCTATGGGTACTAAACTCAGTTTCAGTTCCGCATACCATCCACGGACTAATGGGAAGTCTAAGCGCACTATTTAGACATTGGAAGACATGTTGCGTGCTAGTGTGTTAAAATTTTGATAAGGAATAGGATAAGCACTTATCATTATGTGAATTTGCATATAACAACAACTTCAATGAAAGTATTAGTATGGCTCCGTTTGAAGCATTGTATGGATGTAAATGTCAGAGTCCAGTTTGTTAGGAAGAAGTCATAACTAAAAGTTTATATGGATCGACTATCATCACTAAAACTATCGAAAAGGTGCAGAAAGCAATTGAGAATTTAAAAGTTGCTCATTCAAGACAAAAGAGCTATGCGGATACTTGTAGAAGAGACTTGGAGTTTTAGATTGGTGATTGGATTTTTCTAAAGGTCTCTCCTATGAAGGGTACGATTCGTTTTGGCAAAAAAGGCAAATTGGCTCTAAGGTATGTAGGCCCATTCGAAATCAAGAGTAGGGTTGGTGATTTGGCCTATAGGTTAGCATTTATTATTGAGTTTTCCGGAGTTCATGTTGTGTTTCATGTCTTCATGCTCCGTAAGTAAATTAGAGATCTTACCTATGTCATTTGGTATGATGATGTGCAAATTCAATTGGATGCATCGTATGTTGAGCACCTACTTCGAATCGTAGGTACAAGAGAGCAAATATTGCATATGAAGACTATACAATTGGTCAAAGTGCTTTGGGAGCATCATGGTCCCGATGAAGCAACATGAGAATTGGAAGAACAAATAGCCAGAGAATATCCCGACGTGTTTGCACACTCATGTTTCATTCAAAGGATTGAATGATTCCTAGGCGAAGGAGGGTGTAACACTTCGACCCTAAATAAGCATGTTAGTAATTAAGGAAGTTATTAGCTACTTACCATCTAATTAGGATGGATTTAAATTATTCAATCATCATGGGTCATGTTTAGGTCATGGATTGGTAGTTGGGTTGAATTTAACCTTCAATGCGTAGTGAAAGCCCTTTTTCGTAATTTTGGATTTTTGGATTTTACTCCATTCAAGCATCATATTGAGACAATCACACGTGTCTCGCCAAGCTCCTCAACTTTTGCACTTGACTCGAACACGTTGGAGTTCGTTTGTGTTAGTTGGACCTTTATTTAACTTAAATTGAAATTACCTCATGAAATAAGAACTTTCTTATAAACTGCAGAAAATATTCTGTATATAAGAGTTCACTGTTATTACTCGCGATTTTTTTTTCTTTTTTATCTTCTTCTTGCCCTAAGACTTGTTTTCTTCTTTCCTCTGTCACTATTTTCTCCTCAAATCAGGAGAATTGATGTTTGCATGTATAATTAGATGCTCATATTAGCATCTCCAATGTCTTCTAATCTAATCACGAGTTGTGAAATGAAGGAGTCAAGTAGCTTTTTCTCTTAATCGATTTATAGAGGTAAAAACTAGTTCCTTTCCACAAGTTTTTGGTTTAAGAAGTAAGGAAGACTCCTCCTGTAAACATGTACTCATCTCCTTCCTCATCCCATGCATGCCTATCAATTTTAAGTTTAAGAATTGGGTGTAGTCTCAAGCTAAGCCAAGAGTAAGAGTAGTGGTTTTAAATCTAAACCAAAGCAAGTATAAGTAAATCTTGGTTTAATGCATGTTAGTATATTATGATTTTTGTAATTTCATTGAATTCTATGCATTTAGCCCTAAGGTTTTCAATTTTCTAAACTCTATGGTATGATACCCTAATGTTCTGATACCCTATTGTTCTCAATTTCTCTACACTATACTATATTATAAAGTTTAGTGTTTCTGATACAGTATGAGATAAAGTATAAGTTTGATCAAAGGATGAATAAATGCAATAGGTAGGGAATACCCTTTGGTATCAGAAATTTGCTTCCAATGTTAAAGTTACTTCAGAAAACTGAAACTTACAGCTAAGCCATAGGAAGGTTATGGCTCAAGGTCCTAAGAGTTAAAATTTCATGTTTTCTTTTACGGCTAGGTCTAAGCTAAGCCATAAAATGTGCTATGCCTAAGCCATAGCCAAGCCATGGCTCAGCTGTAGGATATATACAGCTAAATCGTAGAGGAGAATATAGTTAAACCGTAAATGCGGAGGAAAACTGGGGTACCTACGACTAAGCTATAGTGCAATTTACGGCTAAGCCATAAGATGCCCACGGCTAAGCCGTGAGTTGGCCATGGCTAAGCCATAAAGTCATTGAAACTTAAGATTAAGTAGGTACTGTACAAGACCTTGTAGGCCCTTAGTTACTGAATCCTTTTACTCTATTAACCAGCTAATGAAATAATGAAAGATCACGAAAGTCTTAAAGGTATTTATGTGATGTTGTCCATTTGTTAAGCAACTCATCATGGTATTGATTTAAGGGACTTTGATACACGTTCCCGACACGATGTAATACCAAAGGAGACAACTGGGTATCGGAAAACTTAAAACTACATTATCATGCACGGTTAGAAATAATGGATGATTAGATTAGGGTTGGCTAGTAAAACTACATTGATCCTATTAAATCGAATTGCATAGCATATTGGATTATCGTTATTGTCTTCTACTCTTCTAATAATGATTTGAATTGAAATGATCATTGTATGCATTGAATCTATTTGAAATGTTTCTTGATATTATATTGATATTGTTTTTGGGTACGAACGTATTGCACGAATGAATTGAATGTCTACGGTTTGGTATTATTCTCACTCAATAAATGAATTACATGATTGCTCAAGTTCAATTATATGACTAAATCGGAATGGTCTGTCTCTATTCAACCTCAGCATTATGATATCTGGCGGGGTTGACTTTGGTGCAGCATGAACGATGCCACTGAGTGTGCTATTTTTGGAGTTTCCGGACTCTATGTACGAGGGACCCATTCGTACTTTGGCCCAGTCGATATTGTTCTCAATGCAAAGATCCTTAGAGGAAAGATATGGCAAATGTAGTAGCCAAACAGTAAAATATTTCTGTTATTGGATTCTTGTGTGCTGTTAAAGAACTTTCTTTCCTTTTTGTAAAAGCATGCTCCATTAAACTAATGTTCATAATATATCATATAGATGTGTATTAGTTTGGTTATAATTATCTTGTTTCATGATTGATATTAACAGGCTTCCGCGTTTGAATGCTTAGACATATGTCTAACATAAGCATCTCACCCGTGCAAGGAATGTGACTCTCCCTTGTACAATTCTGCCTCGACCCGAGTCTAGGTGTGTATTACACAGGAGTACGTGTCTCACTATTTGGGGCTAATCCACATACCCGAATTCTTAGGCTCTGGTTGTGACACAAAGTTGAAATGACCTCTAATTGATTTAGAAGGTTTTTCTAAAGCAGAAGCTTCTATCACTTTTGTTTTCGTCTTTTTGATTTGCTTTTCTTGTTTGATCTAATGGTTTTGAGTAACTCATTGTAAGTCCTTGAGTTGCTTTTTAACCTTCTTTTTTTTTTTTTTTGCAGATGTGGGTTTGGCCTTAACTTTTTCCCAACCTTTATCATTTATAAAGTCTAGGTGGACCCATATTTCTTCTCCTGAGGTGGTCTTGACTGGTATCAAACATTGTTCATTTTGTGCTGCAGTGACAACATAGAACTCGACTATCATGGGCTTCGGTGGAGAAGGTATCGTAATGGGTGCAAGCTGTCCAAAGAAGATCATGTTGACAAGAGCAAGATCATATTTTCGGTCAAAAGTTATCACACCATTCTTCTACATCTCATTGACCTTTTCTTTTAGATTGAAATAGTTTTTTAAAGGATGTGGAACCATTTGGTGGTATGCATAGTCATTGGGATCGTTGATGCGACCCACCTATTCAAGTTTCTTCACTGGAGGAAGTTCAATTTTGTTGTTATCCATCAACGATCAGAAGATCACTTTAATTTCTCCATCAAAGGGATACTTAGTTTTCTTCCTTTTCTCATATTCCTCCTTCTTAGTTTGATCACTCTTTATGTTTTGAGGCTTCTGAGAAGGTTTGAAAGTTTGCACATTAAAAACATCCTACTTCTTCTTTGGTTTTGTTAAAGAAGAAAATGGTTTTATTCTTCAAGAGTTCACCTTCCTTTGACTAAACTCTTTAAGAGTTGGTTTTACATCAGTTCCAACCTCTACCAATTGGGCTAGAGACTTAGTTTTATGACTAAGTACAATAGCCTTGACTTCTGATCAAAAATAAATTTTGCACATTTCAATGTTGCCCTATGACATGGTTGTTCCAAGCATCTATAAGATAATTGTTGTTCCCAGGATCTATAGTATAATGCTCTCCATCTATTGATAAAGGCATAGGAAGTTTCATTATCTCCCTGCCTTATACTATTGAGCATGGCAAAAGTGATCTTCTGATCCACCTGTTGGAAGTGGAGCAAGAATTTTCTTCTATGATTGGTCATGTCATGAAAGAGAGTTCTGGTAATTGCTTATACCAATCAAATGCAACTCCTTTCAGTGTGCCAACAAACACCCTTATTTTCAATGCATTTAATTTTGGCAAACTTTCAAGAAGTGATTTGAAATGCAAAATATGTTGATAAGTTGACCCCTTCCTAAGGTATGACTAGAAAGTAGGAAGCTTATAGTTTGGTGGAAATGGAATAAGATTGAATTTCAAAAGGTACTTTGGTGTGATGCCCTTCTTTTTTATTTTGGTCACTACCTTTGATTTTGTCAGTATTTCTTCAACCTCCTTGAGGGCTACACGTTTTTCAGGATCTATATGAAGACTAGAATTAATGAATGATCATCAGAAAAACCAAAAATAGTCACATTGTCTATCAAGGATTTGATTTGAGCCATGAGCAGATCAATCTTAGTGACATTCTTCCTGATCATTGCTTAGTCTTTTCTATTGGCGAAAAGAGGATTTATTGGAGTCTCTACCTAACCACTGAGCTTACCCATTAAGAGTTGCAATTGGGCAACTGTATGGTCAATCTTGACCCCTTGTTGCTTTACAACGTCACTGACATTATCGTCTTTGATTTCATTAGCCTCCTCTTCACCATCACCAGCATCATCATTTCCATCCTTGTTTGTTCCACTCCTTTTGGCCATAAACAAAGTGTACTGATGAGGGTAGGACAATGTTAACGTTTGAGGAGTAAACAAGCTATCATTTGTATTCAAGGCTATGATAGGATCATCCTTAGAGCTAATTTTGACATGACCTTTTGAAGTTTTGCTGGAATGAGAGTTTGAATCAAACCCTTGTGATTGAGTCGTAGCCATAATTTGAGTGACTCTACAAGTAGTGCTGGCCCAACCATGTAAGAAAGGTCAAGTTAAGATAGTCAAGATCATCTTCTTTGACCACCCACCTTGAGTGATCTTACATTGGGATAGCTTCTGAGTCTGCTTCCTATAAAAGCTAAGGCTTTTCTTTATATTTTACTAGCCAACCCAACTGCCAAGGTTTGGTTTTTGGGTCTGGTCACCATTGGCCCAGAAATGTTGACAACTTGTTCCTAATCCAACGGATCGAAAGTGGCAAATGAGAGGATGTCAACATTATCTCTTTTGTAATGTTTTTTTCACTCTTTCTTTTGTTGGAGTGTATCTTTGAATTGAGAGAGATCAGTCACATTGTTCATGACTAATCGCTCAATTTCCTTCTGATGTTCAGCATGTACTGGATGCTGAGATGACTATGGCGAAGTAGGCGTTACAATGATTGATAGTAGACGCCTTCTACCGAACTTTCTTCCCTCCTTCTGAGTTAGAGAATAGAAAATGTTCTCTTCTAGTGAGGCCAATGGATTGTTCGCGGCTGTGGTGACCACGTGCTGCATCCTGTAATAGACACATCTTTTGGGCTTTTTTATGCAGAAAAAACTGCTAAAGTTCTTTTGATGCTATAAGTAATTGATTTTTTATAACCCTCTGCTTGTGTTGAGTTATGTTGACTTTTGGCCCTAGGTAGTCATAACATGTGGCTTGCTAGGAACCGTTGAGTTTTGATTCATGAGTCAGACCTTTCTTGCCCCCAAATGCGGCTTGATGATGAGAAGATTGCTACCTTTACTACCCTCTGATTGGATCTTAGGTTTAGGTCCCTCCTGAACCTTAGTAAAGATCTCAAAGGATTTTGGGTATATTTGGAAACCTAGGGTTTGAGAAATTCAGTCTTCTTGATGGGTTTCAGGGCCACTGATGACTTGTATAAATTGTAGGAAACAATCGAACCCAAGGGAGTAGAGAGCCTCTAAAGGACTGAGACCCTTGATGTAGGAATAGTAGGCTCAGTCCAAACTCGCTTAGGAGTTCTTGTAAATGAACTAGTTTGGGTCATCGAGAATTTGAACAATCTCTCCTTAGCTTCATCAAAAGTAATGATTAAAAAACCCATTAGTATTTTTCGGTAACATAAGCCCAAAGGACGGTATCAGTCTTATAACCAATATGGCTGCCTCTTAGGCTAGTCGAAATGGTTTATGAATGGCTTCAAAACCAACATTGTCTCCTCATTGGACAAACCAAAATGGCTATAAATAGGCATAAACTCAATCTCATGGTGCCATGCTGACGGTCCTAGCTACCAAAATTTCGACAGCATTTCGGGACTATATAGTCAAATTTATAAGAAAGAGAGAGTGCATAAACTCAATCTCATCATGCTATGCTGACTATTTAGTCAGACTTATAAGTAAGAGATAGTTTCGGATCTAGTCAAAGGATAGGGTACATAGGATCAAGCCTACACTACTATCATAATGATCACATTGTATCCATTGACGCAAGACTCCCGGTAATGCGTAGCTGCTAATACCGTTGTTCATATGACTGATTTAATGTGAACATTTGTTAGGTCTTATAAACAAACTAGTGATCCTACAACTAGTAACGTTTAGTCTTTGGACCAAACCAACACTCTTGTAATTCATAAAAAGGTGTTCATTTAGTCAGTGCACTTCAAGGTGTGCGTTTCCTCCATTTAAGTTGATGTGTTTATGCACTTCAAGGTGCAAAGTCCCTCCATGAATGCTTCCAAAACCCCTCATATACATCAAAGGTGTAAATAGGATGCCTTTGGAGTCAAACGAATAATATAAAGTAGTTCAGGGAGTCATTGGCCGGGTGGGCTCAATCACTATCAATTCTACACATGTTCTGTGGTCCTTGGCCATTTTACATAGTAACTCACAGTCACAGGCCATTTTACACAACAGCTCATGGTAACTAGCTAGCAGTAGCATTTTTTGGCACATTTTTTGTACTTTTCATGTCTTTGGACCTAGTTTGATTAGAAATTAGAGCCAATACTTCCCATAGACAGCACAAATCTTTTGTAGTGCATGAAATGAAAATGAATGTAAAGGATTCTAGTCCAACATTCACACATTCTAACGTAGAAGAATGAGAATAAAATTACAAATCATTATTAAATTTCCTTTGTTTACATGTGTTCAGTGCTCTAACCTCATGGATGCAGACTATTTACAAGTTGTAAGGAATCATAGTCCCTCCCTCTAGTCTCAAATGTGATTCAAACTAAGAAAAATTAGCAAATATACATGAAATGAGGAGAAAATGTAAAAAAAAATGAAAATGTTAGTGACCGTGGACTCATGGTCATTAACAGGTAGTGGCCGGTTTTGGCCCCTTTTTGCCTCATCTTCCTCTCTATTTGCATCTGAAGTATTTCCAAGGGCCTAGAACTTGTATTTTTGGATTTTGGGAGTCACGAATGGCAACTAAAAGTTCCAAATTAAATCTTAGAATCATCTATGACCTTTGATAATCACCACTTTGATTTTATGGACTGCTTTTGTGCAAATTTGATGGGGTTAATTGTGTAAAGAAGTTTGGCTGCAATTGTTTCATTATGGTCCTATGGATTTCAAGGACCAAAATGAAACCTAAGAAGGTCTGAAAAACTTCTAAAATGGCCAAACACCTTTTAAGTGGGAGAAACAATAAAAAGTATAGTTTCGTCAGTTGGACTTCCCTTGCACTTCATGGCTTGAAACTTAGCCTTCATGAGTGTTGACAATATGTATCTTCTTTCCTAGAATTATTTCTCACCATAAGCTTGTGAGGGAAAGAATAATGGAAGGATTTTAGATGCTTGTGAAGTGCCAAGTGCTTAAGGAGTCCTTTTACAAATCTTCAAAGTGTGTTTGTTATGGTCTTCAGAATGTCAAAGGAGCCAAAAGTCCCTTTCCTAAGGGCCCAAAGGGTTTACTTATAACCCCTAGGAGTGGTTAGAGTGGTTACCAGTAGTTGAATCTTGAAATAAAGTAGAAAACCACCCAACAAACTGTCCATAACTGCTTACAGGTGCTTGTGACCTTGGACCCATGTCATGGACAGGCCCATTTATGGGCTTTTTGTAGATAAGACTGTCTTCATTAGTATAGGGCCCAAATGATGTCCAAACTTCATAAAAATTGGAGGGTTATTTTCTAACATTATTTTGAGCATACCATAAAATTTTCATCATGTTTTGACCCTTAAAAGTTATTCAACCATCCATTTAACTTTCCATGAAAATGTCCCCTTCCTTTAGTTGTTTGGGGTCCAAATGTTCTCGGATGATCTTGAAACTTGGAGAAGGTAATGCCAGCTATATTTTGAAGGCTTCATCCAAATTTCATATAATTTGGCTTTGTGAAAGTGGAATTTTGATTAATTACGCCTTTGTTGCATGTTCTTGGTTTATGTCCCATTATATTGCAGGTTGTCGGTTGGTTTTCCACTCAAATGATATCAAACTACTTTGAAACTTTGAGCAGTTGATTATGAACACATTTCGAGTCTCTCATCCAAGTCTCATTAACTTTGGCCTCCTAGAAGCAAGACTTTGGTGAGTGACTCCAAGGTTTGGGGGTCACTGACCCTTAAGTTGACATATTGCTGAAGTTGGATCAAATGAAGTCCTCTTGACTTAAAATTTTAATGAGTCATTTATGAGAATGACTTGAGATTTGTTTCAAAATTTTTATCAACTTTGGCCACCGAAAAGCAGAACTTTGGTTAGTGACCCCAAGGTTTGGGGGTCACCCAGAGTTGACACATAACTGTATTTGGGTCAAATGATATCCAATTGACTTGAAAATTTTTCAAACCACTCCTGAAGATGATTTGAACTGTCTCTAGGAGTTTTAGGTAATTTGGTCTTCATGATGTGCCACTTTGCATAGTTCCCTAAAAGCTTGAAAGATAGTCATTTGAACTTGGTTTGGGTCCAAATGAAGTCCACATGTTCTGAAACTTTGAAGGATTGTCCTTGATTGTATTTGAAGACATCCTTATCATTTTTAGCAACATTTTCTAGGTAGAAGTATTAGTTGCCATAGTGACCCCAAAGAGGGCTGCATCGATGTCAGTTCCCATAAATGACAGAATGGTAGTAGAAGTAATTGAAGGACGAATCTTACCAGTGATCGACACTCATGAAATAGTGGTAGAATGCTTTGATGTGATAAAGAATCAAACCTCTTCCTTCCAGGATTCATTCTGGGATTGGAGGGATCCTTTCATTGATTATATCATCTTCCCAGAGGATGCTAAAATAGAACTACCACCCAAAGGTGAGCCTTGAAATTTCATTTCGATATGGCTTCGAAGGCACTATATCGTAAGTCATATAATGGTGTCCTTCTCCAATTCCTATCACCGAAAGATTGGGGCTTCAGAGCATTGCCAAACAAACTGGGCTCCTTAGTTACAGAAAGATTTGACTCTCGCTCTTGCTAGTTTGATTGAGTTTGAGAGCCTGAACGGTCATCTCCTTCCTTCTCAACATTTGCACCCTCACCCTCATGAGCAGCCAATGCTTCTTTGCGGACAAAGGGCTAGTCATGCGACCCTTGCAAAGACAAAGTGGCCGACAGATCCCCATTTGTATGCAGTGTTACCCTAATATTCAATAATGCTTTCCGAGATCCTGCATCTTCAGTAGCAGAAGCTTCATCTAATATCTTTTGTATAGCTAGGTCTTCAATAACTTTCATAGCCAATGATTGATTGGCCTTGAAATGAACTCTTGGAGGTGTCACGGCCTTAGGTGGCGTGAAGCTACCAGTAATTGGAGGCAAGTCACTAGCGATTGGCGTTACAGGAGTATCATCATCCATAGGATCTGTAGCTTCACCTTCAAGAACCAACTTCCTCTAAGCAGGAGGTCCAGTCTTTGCCATGATCGGTTCTGTCATAATAGCCTTCTCGGCTAGGACCATCTCAATATTAGCTTCCTTTTCTATTATGCCAACACGTCAAACGCTTGTTTCTATTTAAACTTCCAAAGCTTTATCAACCCTTGGTACTTCATCAGTCCTTGGTATATCAGCAGCTACGAAAGGTTCTTTTCACGAGATCCTCAATCTGAATCCAAATTCACCAAGGGAACCACACTTGGTACAAACACAGGCTTAACACTGATCGGCAGTACAGTAAGTGCCAATGATAACTCTGGATCATTGTTGACACTTTTAGTTGGCGAGTCTAAGGAGAAGTCTTCAATGAACCTTCGTAAGTTGCTTTTCAAAGTACTGGTCATAGATGCCTCAAGGAATCCGCTGTGGATAGAAATGTCATCTAAATCAATCTAAGCTTCAAGTTTCTCTCTCCCTACTGGCTCTTCAATTGGTGACCCAAAAGGCTTTCTCACTGAAATGGAAAGCACAACAGGAGCACTCTCCTCTACTAAGGTACCTAAGAAGGATTGAACGAAATTAAATTACAATGTTGGAATATAATTTTCAATTTTCAAATAATCAAGTCAAAAGTTACCTTTAGGAGTTGGATCTGTCGAAATTCCTTCAGCAGTACTAGGGATTTCTCCCTTTTCCATTATGACTTCAGTGGTTGGTCCCTTAAAAATTTCAAGAGGAATCTTTTGATGTTTGGTCTGAGGGGCAACATCTCTTTTAGAAGTAGTAGCAGCATCCATTTGAACTCCGCACTACTCATCTGCTCCAAAACTGGATCCATGGGTACTCGCTACCGATTTTTTTTATCAACAGTAGTGGCATCACCCTCATCATCGCTAGATTTCTCCATAGCAATGGACTTTACTGGCATATCTACTACAGCTCTTCTCTCGGACTCTGGTGTCATGGCCTGGTCAAACATATCTTTTTTAAAATCAAATTCAATATTAATGTCACTATCAATTCGTTCCTCGGTGGTAGTAGTGTCAAAGCCACATCTCTCTCATTGCCTTCATGTCACACCCCGATCCCAGAATTGGGGATTTAAGTGGGCCCCCAGGGCGTGGATACGTAATCTTGGAGTAATCCATGCCCTAAAGAATTGTACACGAATTCCTATAAGGGAGATTCCACAGGAACGTGTGAGGTATGCTAACACAGGTAGGAATATAACTCATTATAACGAGCTACTGCGAAATACTCTGTAAGGATCAAAGGCCGAAACAAGAGAAACATATCTTCCAATATTCATATAGATATAGATATATATATGTCAGTGCTTAAGACTTAAATACAAGTCGTACAATCCAACTGCTGCTTAAGAAATTGGGTACAAAAGGTTCAATTTGTGTGTTCCCAAGGGTAAGTCAAAACAGTGACTGTAACATCTCCAGAACCGGCGCACTCTGTAGGATGACTAATAAAAGACATCGCCATCCTTCCATTCATCTATAACCCGAGGTACCATTGGGGTACCCTCCAGGGGCGCGTCAACAACCAGGTTGGAATTGGGTTTCGTACCTGCAATACCAAGGGTAACAATGTTAACACGACGGTTAAGCAAGTATTGAGCATATGAGACTAGCATTATATATATATCAACTGAACTTATTAATATACACTGGATAGGAGCAATAATAGTCTACTAGACTTGATGTGCATAAGTGACAATAAGTGAGGAATCAATTCAAGATATAGTACACATTTTTGGCATCCACGAGGCTCTATTCTCCCAAAAGGGAAGCATACATACATATGGGTCGCTAGGAGATCAAGCTAGCTCCTCGAGGAGTGCCGACAACTCCCCCGTAAACTACTGCAGTAGCGACATAATAATACCCAAAAGGGCACAAGCTAAGTGGTGCCGACTCGGATTCAATCATATGAGTCATTTCATACATAAGGAATAATAATATGAAAGTATAACCAGTCAGGAAACAAACGAATAATTAAATGAGCATATACAGATGAGCTACAAGGCTTGAACCTTGACTATACCCTTGTGGCTAGCAAGCACGCACTCAGTAGAAGCTCTGGCTTGTCAGACACGCATTCATTAGAAGCTCAGGTCGGATAGCCTCAGGGTTGACTAGAGAGAGAATGCATAAACAAACCATGTTGAAGGCATGGAATTTGACAATATGAATGCATTCGGATTAAGTAATTATTCGAGAAGTCATTATCCACCCTGTATCAAGTAACCCATGATCCCCAAGGACATTCAACACGATGTACTCATAAAACATCCGGTGTCATTGTGTTACCACATCTTGGTATTACCTTATATGCATAAAGAACACTCCTTCTTATGCCAACATCCATGACTTGACTTTGGGGAAATCATCTGAGATTCGTTTATCCTCTTAATGTATCATTACGGTTGGGCCAGTATAGTGGTAGGCAGGTGCCAATACTAAGGTCCTATAAGGTCAATGAAGAATCCCTAATGTCCTAAATTTACTAGGTTCATACGGCTTAGCCGTATATAAGGTTACAGCTTAGCCGAGTGGTTCAGGTTTCCTCTTACAGTTCCGGTGCATTTACGACTTAACCATATATCAGCCTGCGTCTTAGCCGTACTAAGCCTACGGCTAGGTTACGGTTGGGTAATGGCTTAGCCGTAAGGCATCTCACGGTGTAGCCATGTGCAAGCCGTAGAAGGAAATAGGTTTTCAAGCTCTCAGGAAAGTCCACCATAAGAAGGCTTACGGCTTGGGCACGGGCTGGCTACGGCTTAGCCGTAATCCATTTCACGATGCAGCCGTGGGTAAGCCGCAGTACAAAAGCCAATTTTGTTGCTCTCAGGACTTTGAGCCGTAAACATGTACAGCTTAACCGTAGCTTCGCCGTAAGCTTCAGAATCCTGAAGTCAGTTCTGTAGCTCAATTTCAATTACAGTTAGTACAGAACCTACATTGGGGGGGGGGGGGACGGATTCTATGGCTTACTTGTAATGTCCATTAAGGTGTTCTATACTCACACACCGTCTTATTCCATTTCTATCACTCCAACTCGATTCATACCTCATTGGCACCCAAGTAAAACAGTGAGAAAGGACTGAAATTGGGAAAATTGAAAGAACTAACTCAATATGCAATGACTTATTCACACAAGCACTACATATAAACTCAAATACTTGCCTCTTAGCAGTGTTTGCCCTTTCCTAAGTCCTTCTTCTTGTGTGGCTAAGGGAAAACCTCCAAGGAGAAGTGGGTTCTCTACATGGCAACATATAAATGGTGAAGGTGATGCATTAATGCGTGCATGTTATAGCTTGGAGTCTTCTTGACTCCAACAAGCCTTAATGTATGGAATGGGAGTAAAACCCTCACCTTAGTGAGCTATAGCTTGAAGAGGAGGTACTTCTCAATGAAGGAAATACTCCTATGAAGAAGAAGAAGGTGGGTGAGGACTCTCCCTAGCACATGCAAGACTCCCAATCCTAATAGCACCTCAATTTGCAAGTGGAAAGGAAGAAACTCTGAAGAAGAAAAAAGACTCCAACAACAAGAATGGAAGAAGGCTGCAGGAAACGTTGAGTTCCCTTTTAAACTCAAGTTTTCCTGCATTTCACATGCAAGTCCAAGCTTTTCCATGAAATTACAGTTTAGGCCGAATGGACCTCAGTTGGCCCAAAACGAGTTCGGATCAAGTCAAGCCCAACAAGAAAGATGATCTACAAGAAAAATTACACAAGGAGTGATTGACGAGGTGCCCATAAGATGCAAGAACAATTTACAAACAGGTCCACAACTACTGAGGTAAGGTCCAAACTCTGCCCAACTACCTATCTAAGACCCAACCCAATAGATTTTATATTTGATTAACCTTAATAAGGTTTAATTAACATAAAATGTGATTAATTAGCGTAGATCAAGCTTAGTGGGATTCGGAACCTTACACTTCGTCTGAGGCACAATCTTCAACAATCTCAGCCACCTTTCACGCGACTCCTCCGGTGGTTGAAGTTTGAGCTAATAAGGTTGCAAGGAAAAATGTAGACTTCAAAACAAGAGCGAAAGAAAATCAGATAATGGTGTCACATAAAGAAATAAAGAAGTGTTACCAACTTTTAGCCTTTGGAAACGATGGGTTCCAGGGCTTTCATCCTTTCTCTTCTTTGAATAAGCTCTTTTACTGATAGGGGATATGATTACGTGTTTTGAGCATATAACTCGAAGCTTTTTATGCAAAACCGGACCTGTTAGAGGTTTTGTTGGCACTATAACCAGTGGCCTCAATCTAGTAGTTACATCGATGACTGAACTACCTCTACTGGGCTTGGAACTGTATGTACCTTTATTGGTAATGAAGCCACAGTATAGTCTTTGCAAAATTTGGCTAGCAAAGTCTGCCTCGGCGATCGCACGCATAATGGTCTGCTCTTCTTCAAATTTCCTTATTTGCTCGCCAACCAAAACCTTGGTTCTAGTAGAGCGAAAAGTAGATCCAAAATTTAGCGCAGCTCTACCAACCTACCCAATCTCAATAAGACTCTCCCTCTCCTGCAAGTTCTCATCCACAGCCCACTACATCCTTATTGCAGTCACATTAGGAGGAGGCAAGAATCTCTCATCTTCTTCACCTCTCAAGGAGCGGTGAGCTTTGCAAATATCAGACCTGACCATCAAGCCAATTCACCATTTATTTCCATTATATAGCCAATTCTCAAAGTTGACCGAGATGAAACAATCTTTTTCCTCCTTGTCTCCTTTTTTGGAAGTAGCTAAAGGGCTACATTTGACGTGGGGATTGCTCATAAATGTCTTGACATTGGCAGTGGTACTTTTGGCATACCATTATGTGAAACCACTCCTGTATCCAAGATTTGGGAGATAAGGGTAGCTAAAAAGAGCCCTAGTACCAAGTACTTGATAGAATTTCCAAGCATTTCAAGCACCCAAGCAAAGAACCAAGAGTACCTCGAATCCGGTGAGGTGCTCCCACAATGGCTTATGAAAGTCAAATTATCTGTAAAACCTGTGAGGTGTATAAGATTGGATGTTGATATATGTATTCTCCCTATATAGCAAGTCTATGGGTCTCAAGCTCAAGAACCAACTCTTCTCTTCATCGGATAAACCAACATATCAACCACCTTCTCTGATTTTGTCAATCGGCTGTTCTACAACATTTCTCATGCGAGTTGGAACTTCAATATTAGGCACAATGTCGCAAGACACAACATAATTATTAAAATTAAGCAAATGTTGGCATAGTTCAGTAATAGAATAGGTGTTGATCAGATAGCTATTGCCTACTACACACTCCATGTAAATGCCCCAGAGTGCACTGCTGTATGAATGAAGTCCATTGCAGTGGAATGTGAATTGGGTGTACAACAAATGCTCAGCATAATACCGATTGAAGGCTTTTCCCTCTCTGATGGTGAAGCCTAACAACTTCAGTTCGGTTAGCATATATGCTATGAAGGCAGGGCCCAAGGCAAGACAAGCCAATCTGAGCACTGGATATATGCAGCTAGGCCTAAAATCAGCCCTGAAGCTCGGGAAAAGAATATCTGACAACTATCCTATCAAAAATGTGGCAAGCCAACACTTCATCTTCAAATCTTGATACTTGGCAAAAATACGTGGTAGGAAGTCTGGATCTTCATAATAGATAATTGTTAGGTCCTTCTTGGGGTCCATACTAGGGATGATCTTTTTCCATTTAAAATATACACCCTTATTTATAAAAGAAAAAAAAGGGCTGGTGATACTCTTCACCCAACTCGTCCATTGGAAAACTTTGCCTCAACTCTGGCTGGTCGTTTGGATTGAATCTTCAAGAGCAAAAAAGAGATAATATAAAGCTTGAAATTCATCATCCATGGCAGCCAATTATTCACTGTGTAGAATGGTTTCATTGTAGACTTCATCGTATGGTGCCAAACCAAATTTTTTCTTTGCTTCCAAAAAAGAAAACCCTAGCTCCATGTTCGGAGTAATGAAGGTACCGGTTGCAGGGCAAAACAATTCCAGAATAGCCCTACGTATGCTCATGTTCTTACAAAGGACTTTTTGTGTTATGGCATTTATAGCGTCAAAGATTCCAATCGCTTTCAAATCCTATTCATAAGAGTGTTTGATCAAAGTAACCCAATCTTGCCAGTCTCCAATGCAGTTAAGCCATCCACGAGACTGGTGTCTTTTGCTAACCCAGGCACTCCTATCTCTAGTGTGGATACCAAGCCCAACTATACTCAATTGCAAAATCACTATATTCACTGCAGGGTTTAAGGTACACAATTCTATTGCCTTTATCTTAGACCTTAGGAACTCTTGAAATAATATGGAGGCCAGTTCTAAAATGGATGTGATGCTTTATCCACAAAAAGGGATCATTCCTTGCTGGGATAGTTGGACCCATTGACATTATCCTTGGATACCGTTTAACAGACCAAACAGTGGTCAATTCATGAGAAACTCCTGCTAAGTCTACACAGCAATACTGTACGTTGTCAAGAGGTTGTTTCATGTTCTCCTTCATGGCATCCTCGAATATATAATGTGGCTTGTCAAAGCTCACTTTATCATTATTCTCCCAATCGCTATTATTCGCCAAACATCAGCATATTTACCAATTCCTCCTTGATAGGGCTTTGGTTCTTTGGCTTTGCAAAGTAGTAGCAAATACTTCATTTTGATCTTTTGGATTAAGGTTACTTGGAGTCTTGCCCTTTGCATAGCTCTTTGATGCCCTTTGCAAAGTAGCTCTGTATGTTGTCAAGAGGTTATTTCATGTTCTCCTTTGTGGCATCCCCGAATATATAATGTGGCTTGTCAAAGCTCACTTTATCATTATTCTCCCAATCGGTGTTATTCACCAGACACCAGCATGTATACCAATTCCTCCTTGATAGGGCTTTGGTTCTTTAACTTTGCAAAGTAGCAGCAAATACTTCATTTTGATCTTTTGGGTCAAGGTTACTCGAAGTCTTGCCCTTTGCATAGCTCTTTGATGCCTTGGCAGTTGATGTTGCAAGTGCTTTGCCTTTCCTATTTGCAAAACAAACAAATGAGAAGAAAATATCAGTAACATCAAAAATGACTTAAGGCATAGAATTCTACTGAAATTTTGGAAGCATCTCCCCTTAGCAAAGGCCAAAAGGAGAAAATAATACTCATTTCTAGAACCAAGAATTGTCATCAAGGCACACTTAAGTCCAAGAACTGAGCCTCCTGGTCTAAACAGGTGCTCAAGCACCTTAAGACACTTCAGGGGGCGATTTGATTCATGTTCAAGCACAAAAATTGCAGTATCCAATGCAAGAAATGCATGCACAATACAAGTAAAGTATGATAGCAGCTATATACAACACAAAGCATGAAAAAGCTCAAAAACGTATGAAAAGTGCAGCATATGAAAGTATATGGCATGTCTTCAACAAAATCAATGAAAGGCAACATTAATTTTAAAACATTAAAAACAAAAGTAAGTGCTATCGGTCTAGTGGCAACCACTTTTAGTCACTCCCCGTGGTTTCATTAGACTTACCTGCAACTATTGGAGAATGAATTACTCTCTACACTTAAATTCAAAGCCAACTAAAGGTTTTCCACATTCCTAAAACAGCATCTCTAACAAATTTTAGTAAAGAAAGTCCTGTGCCGTGATTCGCTATGATGGGACCATTAGACATTCTTGTGGGAGATCAAAAATGCACTATTTTTAATGTATTTAGAGCTAATGAAGGAAATATTGCTTTGCAAAGTTAATTTCAAAACAAAGATTATCAACTGTCATCAATGATCGAAAGGTGATATAGTATCCATTAGCTTCCCACAAAGACATCACTTAAAGTGACTCAGATAATGGATCTCGGGTCAGCATTGGAAAAGGCAAGGAAGGGTGAATTAGCCTTAGAAGTTGTAATTGAGAAAGACAATGTAAAACAGGTCATTCAAAGCTACATCCAACTGCCCGACCAAAGGTTTATGCTATTTTCGTCGGTTTCTTTAATCGGCCACTGATATCTGGGCGATTTATACTTATTGAGATTTAAGGAGAGTAACCATCTCATCAAAAGCAAAAAGAAGTGTGTCATAAACATCCTCAGTTTTGATGACCATCAATGAATTTCCACAGAAGTCATGGCGGTTAAGTCCATGTTCACAACATGTTACTAAACGAGCAAACTACTACAAACCAATCCCTTGAAATTCCCACAAAGGCCGTAGTGCCTTAACTTGAACCTTACACTATGCTAACAAAATGAGTGGATTGTCATTTTTCAACCCTTGACACTTCCCGTAAACCAACAAAGGTCAAGTGTATGCTCAGACTATGTCTAAGTCCAAGGATGCCATGCTGAAGCCTAATTGATCGCGCTTAAAAATGACATTGAAATGTGTAATGGATTCAATGTCCAACATTCACACACTTTAAGCGTTAAGAAGAATGTGAATTAATTACAGTTCATCATTAAGTACCCTTTTGTTTACATGGGTTCTAATGCCCTGACCGCGGGGATGCAGGTTGTTTACATAAGTTTACAAAGTTTACAACCACTCCCTCAAGTCTTAGATGTGATCTCAATTTAGAAATTATAAGAAAATGTACATAGAATAGGAAAATAAGAAGAAAAGAAAGAAAAAAGAGGGGGGTGACCGTGACCCACGGTCACTACCCCAGGCCAGTGACCGTGACTCACAGTCACTGGCACCTGCCAGTGACCATGGGCCACGGTCACTGGCAGATAGTGAGTGTGAGGTCATTGTTTTCCTCCGTTTCTCGTGCTGCTTGTGCTGGTTCTTCTTCCAACCTTTTTCAAGTGTCGAAACTCCCTTTTATAACATCTTGGGGTGTTGAATGACCATTGAGAAGATCGAATTCAACTATGGAATCGATTGAAAACTTTGTAATTCATCATTCATGTTTACAGACTGTCTTTTGTTCAAGTCTGAAGAGGGTATCACAGGAAGCCAAAGTTGCGTCATTTTGAACCTATATTTTCAAGGAACAAAATGAGGCCCAAAGGGGGGCTTGCTCACAACCTCTGTGATGGCTAAGAAATCCCCCCAAATGAGAAAAACAAAGATGACAACGTCATCCTTCGAATAGTCGTTACTGCATGAACATAGTTTGTTCTTTAGTTACTCCTCCCTTCTCCTCCTTCTCTGAATTTTCTTACTCACCTTAGTAACTGAGAAAAGGGGTGGGAAGGGTCGTGAAATGCTGTTGTATCTTTTCCTTTGGATGCCTTTTGAATGCTTTTCTTCTTGAAGTTTTCTCTCACTCTCTATGTCCCCCTCTTCCTTCAAACACTGTCCTTTTTATAGAGGCCCTAGGTGGTTTCTGGCGGTTCCTGGGAGTTGAGGGGAGTTGTGGGAAGTCGGATTTCGAAAGGCAGTGGAGAAAAACCACCCAAAACTGCAGGAAGCGTCCTTTGGGGGTCCGGGACTGCAGCCGCGGTCACGGACAAGGCCCAATTTTAGATTTTTACAGCTGCAAACCGTTTTCACCTGTTTGGGGCCCAAACGAAGTCCAATCGCTACGAAACTTGGAGGGATATTTCTTGACACTATTTTGAGTATATCATAAAAGTTTCAGCTCGTTTTGACCATCTGAAGTTGGTCAATTCCCTTGATGAACAGGCTGTGGTCACGGACAAGGCCCGATTTCGGGCTTTTGCATTTGTGACTTGTTTTTGCTTATTTGGGGTCCGAGCGGTGTCCAATCATCATGAAACTTGGAGGGATGTTTCTTGACACTATTTTAAGTGCGTCATAGAAGTTTCAACTTGTTTTGACCTTTTGAAATTGGTCAACCCTCCAGTTGACTTTTCATGAAAATGGGCCCTTGTTTCAGTTGTTTGAGGCCCAAATGACCTCGGTTTGGTTTGAAACTCGGAGGGACTGACATCAGGAACATCTTGAACTATTGCTCTGAATTTCATCAGCTTTGGATTTGGGAAAGTATGATTTCGAACAGTAGCCTATTCATTGCATGTGTTAGGTCATCATTCACCCCACATTGAGGTAGTCAGCTTGTTTTCTACCCGAACAACGTTCAATTAACTTGAAACTTTAGAAGAGTAACTTGGAGCGTTCTTTGAGCATTTGTTCCAAATTTTATCAGTTTTGGCCTCCTGGAAGTAAGATCTTAGCCGGTGACCTCCATAACTCAGGATTACTGTCCTCTAAGCTGACATGTAATGAAATTCAGATCAAATGGAGTCCTTTCGACTTGAAAATTTGTAGAGTATCTTCTGACCATAGCTGAAGTTTCGTACCCGAATTTCATCAATTTTGGTCATCAGGTAGCAGGGCTTTGGTCAGTGATCCCATGGCTTGTGGGGGGGGTGCTGACCCTAAGTTGACATGCCTATGGCTCTTGGGTTCAATGGTGTCTGTTGAACCCGAAATTTTGTAGAGCCTATGTTGGGCATCATTTGAGCTTCTTTTGAGATTTTTATCTAATTTTGATCTTCATGGGATGTTATTCTGCACGGGGCCCACAAAGCATAGTATATGATCACCTGAACCAAGTTAGATCCAAATGATGTCCAAATGCTCTGAACCCTTGAGGAATAGTATTTAGATATACTTGAAAGCATTTCATTGAGTAGAAGCTTGCTTCAACATGTGGAAGTGCCAGGTCTCGCAGTGATTCCTAAGGAACTGGCAAAGAGTCTCCAAAGCTCGACTTGAACTGAGATGAGGTCCAAATGCTTTGAAAACTTTGGGAATTTATAATCCAAAGTTTGTAATGTATTTGCTGCATTATTTGCAATTTTTTGTAGGTCAACAAGTGCCCCCTCAAGGTGTAATGATTATAATAATCATTGTGCCTCGAAATAACCAATCTATGGGAATGATGAATGGTTCCATAGAAACACAGTATGTCAGGATATGTTGTAAGTCCAAACTTAGGATTTTGAAATTTTTGATGGAAAACTATGAAGGGTTTGATGATGGAATTTGGCAAAAACATATGAATTCCGAATTTCTTTACCCAATTTCACAGATATCTAAAGTGGCGTCTCTGTGGGGAATGTGAGGAACACCCACAAAAGGATTCCCAGGGTATTTAGAAAATCCAGAAGCTTATGAATTTTGTTTGGATTTTTGGAAATGAATTTGATTTTCTTTTGACCTATTTATCACAGATATCCAGAGTGGCATCTTTGTGGGGATGTGGGAAACACACACAAAAGAACCCCTAAGGTTTTAAGAAAAATCAAAGTTTGAATATAAAATGGATTTGGGTTTGGAATGTTCATTGATTTTTGGTTTATTTTCAAAAATCAAAGTTTTGGGTTTTGACTTGGCTTGACCTGAGTTGAGATGAAATGTAATTTTGAAAAAGGATTGGCTATTGTGAGTTTTGATTCAAAATAATTCCACCCTCTTTCTTTTTGTATAAATTCCCCAAAAAAATACCCTAAACAATAGGATCATTTTATTGTAGGATATTTATTTCTTTCGTGAAATATTCCACGTGGGTTTGCCATGAGAATTTTGAATGATCACATTTGAAAAAGTGGACCACTAGTAGTAGGTCTCACTGTGCAAAATCATAGTGACCATGAGGACAAGATGATGGCAGAGGCAATGATTGTGCACTTAGCCAAGGCATGGTTGGTCAGAGCATTAGGTCATGGATCCCTTGATTCAATTCAGCAATGTTGGTGAGCAAAGGCCGACCAGTGGTGACTATGGAATAAAGAGTAGAGCCGTGGACCCCACTGTCTCACACAGTAGTCCGCGGGAAATGGCGAAGACAATGACCATGGGAGAAGGTCCTACTACTTAAAATCATAGTGACCGTAGGTGTAGGAGGCCCAAATTCATTTAAACTTGATCAAGACTTGGGTTCCATTGATTTTGATGTAATTGTATCTGTGGGAAAGAGAGTGAAGTGTCAATGACTTAAGTATGGGCTCCACTAGTTTAGATTTGCAATGACCGTGTGAATGAAAGGGGGTCAACAGTAATCGTGGGAGGAATGACCAACAGCAGTTGAGGGGGAATTCCCAATTTTGGGACCATTCATTGACTATGGACCCCGCTACTGTATGTGTTAGCACCAAATAGCGGGCTCCACTTAGGAACAATAATGACCGTGGGTAAGGAGACCAAACAGGGAAGAGACCGTGGGTATTTAAAACCCAACGTCTTTATCTTCTTTCTTTCTTTTTTTTTCTTATTCTGCTATTCAAACCAACAAAGAGAGAGGGAGACCGAATCGATCGAAAGAGAGGGAAAGAGAGAGAGACCGAACCAACTAGGAAAGGAGAGACCGAACCGAGTGGGGGAAGGAGAGACAGCACCAACTAAGAGAGGGGGAGACCAAACTGATTGAAAGAGGGAGGGACAAGGCGAGACTCCAAGGACCCAAGGCATCATTCCCCTTTGTTTCGTATTACAACAGATTCATCAACTGAAGATCACCATGGCTGGTAAATTTTATTGTCCTCAAATTCTGTTATGGCTGGATGTCTTCTTGGTCACGTCTTGAGCAATTTGAGGGAGTTCACGGTCATGACCGAAACAACTTGTAAGGGGTTCAAGGGGTTCACAATCATGACTGATTGTGGTTCTTTTCTTCTTCTCTTTTTCCTTTTCCTCTCTCAAGAACTGATGTAAGATGATTTTTGTGAAATCATCTCAAGCTCATCAGTCTACGGATCATACAATCCCATAGTGGTTTATCATGGCCACCACCTGTTTGAGGAAATGCTCAATTGAAAATTTTCTGCTGAACTTGCTTCTTGTCCCTTACTTTAGTACTGTTTTACTGAGTTTGGAGTTGCCCAAAGGCATTTTCAATTATAACCTTTGCTGTTTTGGCTGAGTTAATCCCATGTTTACAGAGCACCCACTGTCACGGTATTGGCTTTGGCTAAGCTCACGATCACAGGCCATTCATATGAATTTATCTCTCCTCATGTGAACCGATATGACTTGGAATTATCATCGGTGGGAATGCTTCAATCCAAACAGTGGCGAGGCTTAAAATCAAATAGTGAGGAGGCTTATAATCAAACAACCATTGTGTCCAAGCGCACAGGTTGTAGACCATGTCTAGATGATGCCCACTGTCAACGGTGGCTGGCTGTGAAATGCTATGGTCCTTTTATCTATATGTTTGCTACGAATGTTGGCTTCCAATGCCTAATTTCAATAATGGTCACATGCCACAGTGGTTCCCAAATGTGCAGCAAAAAACGGAGTTTCTTATATCACTAAAGCATTGTCCAATCATGCCCACGGTCACCACTTGTTTGATGACCATCTGTGTTCCTCTTCCCTTTTCTCTTTCTCCTTTTTTCTTCTTTTTTTTTTTTTTTTTGTTTCATGATTCCTATTGCCTCTTGAGGGTTCTACTTTATAATGATTTATAAGGGTGAATCCCTTTTGATGCATCATGATATTTTGAGCTCCACCTTTTGTTTATAGTGTAATAGAATCCATTACCACTTTGGTTAAGTGTTATCCCTCACCATTGAGCATCCATCTGTGTTTGAATACTAACACATATACCACTGAACACGCGGTTACCTTCTGTAAGGAGTATAAAAGGACACAAAGTGGCAATCTGCATTTTGTAAGCACAAAGTGGACCATCATAACCTTTATGGGAATTGTAGGGGATTGAATTGTGGTGGTTTGCTCAGCCATTGACTTGAATCCATGCAAACTCAATCACCACAGTCTTTGTAGGAATTGCAGCTAGAATCATCAAACCGTGTAGCCGTTAGGGGCATTCTTCTTACTTTTGATGGGAAGGTTACTCCCCTTAACTCTCAACAAACATGAGAAGCACAAATCACTTCGAATAGGAAGGTTATTCCCTTTAAGTCTCAACAAACATGAGAAGTATAAATCACTTCGAATATGAGCGGCTAATGAAGGAGACCAACAGAAAACTGACTAAAATAACTGAATCATCACAAGGTGGATTCTCTCTGCCTTTGATGAGAAGGTTACTCCCCTTAAGTCTCCATAAGCATGAAAGCGTAGACCACCTCGAATATGAGCAATTTACGATGAAAACCGGCAGGGGCTCAACGGAAATAATCGAATGCCCACAAGGTGCAGTCATTCTGCCTTTGATGAGAAGGTTACTCCCCTTAAGCCTTATAAAACATAAGAAGTATAAATCCCCTTGGGGTATGAGCAGTTAATGAAGGAAACCAATGAAAATAGGATAGATCCTCCCGTCGATCACAAAATTGAATGTAGTCTTGAATAAACTGTTTTACATTGTCTTTTTTTACTACAACTTCCAAGCATGAAGAACCACTGAATACACAGTTGAATGTAACCTTAAAGAACCACCAATCAGACGGTTGAATGTAGCCTTGAGTAAGACATTTTACATTATCTTTTTCTACTACAACTTTCAAAGATGATCCACTCTTCTTTGCTTTCTTCTAACACTTCCGATCATTGACGACAGTTGATGATCGTTAAAATTAGCCTTGCAAATTACCTATAGATTCCACAAGAATGTCTAATGGTCCCATCAAGCCTTCAGTCGTTGAGATTTAACCAAAGCATTTGTTGATTGCACAAGAATGTCTAATGGTCCCATCATAGCAAATCATCACCTGGGGCCTCATTTGCTAAATTTGGAATGTAAGAATTCTTTAGCCTTGAAATGGATGTTACACTTTGTTGATGTTGTGGGAAACATGTCATGCACTTTTAAATATTGTTCCTTCATATATGTTTGAATTTGTTCATACCTTATATGCTGTACACAAATGCTATTTTCGTGCTTGAACACGAACCTGTTGCCCCCTTAAAAGGTCTTAAGGTGCTTGAACTCCTGTTTGGACCGGGAGCCTCAGTTATGGGACTTAAGTGTGCCTTGATGCCAATCCTTGGTCTCAAAACTGAGCATTACCTTCTCCTTTTGGCCTTATACTAAGGGGAGATGCTGCCCTTTTTTTATTGGGAAATCCCATATCATTGTTACTGATACCCATCTTTTCTTTCTTTTTCTTTGCTTTGCAGATAGAAAGGGTAAAACACCTGCAACTGCAACTGCTGGGGCACCTAAAAGTCACACCAAAGGTAAGACCGCAGGGGAGTCTGATCCAAAAGATCCAAATGAAGCATCTGATGTCAACTTATTGCTCCAGAGAACTAAAGCTTTATCAACGAAAAATTGGTACTCGTATTGGTGCTTGGCAAACAATACCAATTGGGAGAATAACGACAAGGTGGTTTTTCCAAAACCACGATATATATTTGGAGATGCCACAAAGGAGACTACAAAGCAACCTACTGACCATATGCGGTACCATTACACAAATCCGGCAGGGTCGTACGTGAATTAACCACCGTTCGATCTATTCGACGGCATCCAACTATAATGTCATTATCTCCAACAATCCTAGCAAGGCATGATCCTTTTTCATGGATAAGACATCATGTCCATTTCAAGACTGGGAAATTTATGCGTCCGCCTCTATACTACTTCATAAAACATCCAAGGTCTGAAATAGAGACCCTCGAACCATGAACTTTGAATTTGGAAGTAAGCACTGTGATTTCACAGCTCAGGACTGTCAGGCTTGGTATTCATTCGAGAGGCGAGAGTGCTTGGATCGGTGAGAGGCATCAATCTCGCGGGTGGTTTAATTGCATCGGGGATTGGCCAGGCTGAGTGACTGCAATCAAACATCATTATGCAGAAGATTTGAAAGCGATCGAGATTTTTGATGCCATAAATGCTACCACACAAAGAGTCCCGTGTGAGAACAAGATATCTGCAGGGCCATTCTAGAGTTGTTTTGCCCAACGACTAGTACCTTCATTACTCTGAACATGGAGTTGGGATTTTCTTTATGGGAAATAAAGAAAATTTTTGGTTTGGCACCTTACAGCGAGATCTATGATGAGACCGTTTTGCCTAATAAAGAATTAGCCACTATGGATGGCAAATTCGGGGCTGCATATTACCTCCTTTTTGCGCTTGAAGATTCTATTCAGACAACTAGCCGGAGTCGAGGCAAAGTCATTCAATGGATGAGTCAAGTGAAGAGAATCACTGATCCTTTCTTCACTAATGGAGGCGGGTTCTTTAAATGGAAAAGGGTAATCCCAAGCAAAGAACCCAAGAAGGGTCCGACAATTGTCTTTCATGAAGATACAAACTTTCAACCTTATATTTTTGCCAAGTACCCAAATTTGAAAAGGAAATGTTGGCTCGCTTCATTCTTGACAGCATGGTTGTTCGAGGTTCTCTTTCCGAGCTCTGGAAATGACCTTAGGCCTGGTAGCATATATCCAGCTCTCAAGATGGCCTTTGGACACAACCTCGCTTTGGGTCCCGCCTTTGTATCTTATATGCTGACGGAGTTGAAGCTTTCAGGATTCACCGTCAAAGAGGGGAAGCCATTTGTCACAACCCGAGCCTAGGAGTTTGGGGGTTAGCAAAAGCCAAACCGATGACACACGTACTCCCGTGCCTGTATACATAGACCTAGTCTAATTGTACATGCACAAGGGAAGGTTCACACGTGCCAAACATATATGCGGAAGCTGTAGATATCAAAACATCACACTAAACCATGCAAAAAGAGAGTCCGAAAATAGGGCTGACATATATCGATACAGGTTTTACAAAATGAAGCAAAATAAACATGTACAAATCATAATAGGATTCAATCGCGATAAATCTCAAAATGATGAAGACTTATATGCAAGGATGTCCATGGCGCTCTCCGATGGAGTGACTACATCCACTCCTCTAGTCCTGATAGGACCTCGGTGATCGCGCTTAAAATGTAACGTGGAAATGTATAACGGATTCAATGTCCGATATTCATGTACTTCAAGCGTTAAGAAGAATGGGAATCTATTATAGTTCATCATTGAGTTCCCTTTTGTTTACATGGGTTCAATACCCTGACCGCGGGGACGCAGGTTGTTTACACAAGTTTACAAAGTTTACAACCCCTCCCTCAAGTCTTAGATGTGATCTCAATTTGGAAAATACAAAAAAATGTATATAAGGTGGGAAAAAATGCGAAAAAGAAGAAAAAATGGGGAGTGACCGTGACCCGCGGTCACTGCCCCAGGCTAGTGACCGTGGGTCACGGTCACTGGCAGACAGTGGCCGTGAAGCCACTATTTGCCTCCGTTTTTCATGTTGTTCGCATTGGTTACTCTTCCAAACTTTTTCAAGTGTTGAAACTCCCTTTCATGACATCTTGGGGTGTTGGATAACCATTGAGAAGATCGAATTCAACTGTAGAATCGATTGAAAACTTTGTAATTCATCATTCTTATTTACGGACTGTTTTTTGTTCAAGTCTGAAGGGGGTGTCGTAAAAAGCCAAAATTGCATCATTCTGAACCTATCATTTTCAAGGAACAAAATGAGGCCCAAAGGGGCTTGTTCACAATGTTTGTAATGGCTAAGAAACACCCCCCCCCCCAAATGAGAAAAACAGAGATGACAACGTCATCCCTCGAATCGTCACCATTGCATGAACATAGTTCGTTCCGTAGTTACCCCACCCTTCTCCTCTTCCTCTCTAAATCTTTTTGCTCACCTTATAGCTAAAGAAAGAAAGGAATGGTCGTGGGGTTGCTGCTTTTCTTTGCTTCAATGCTTCTGTGTTCGTTCGATTCTCTCTTTTTCTCTCTTTTGTGTGTCCTCCTTTGCTTCCTTCAAACACTCTTCTTTTTATAGAGGTCCCAGGCGGTTTTTGGCGGTTCTTGGGAGTTGAAGGGAGTTGTGGGAAGTTTGATTTCAAAAGGGAGTGGAGAAAAGCCACCCAAAACTGCAGGAAGTGTCCTTTGGGGGTCCGTGACCGCAACTACCGTCACGGATAATGCCCAATTTTGGGTTTTTGCAGTTGTAGACCTTTTTCACTTGTTTGGGGTCCAAACGAAGTCCAATCGCCATGAAACCTGGAGGGATTCTTCTTGACACTATTTTGACCATTTCATAAAAGTTTCAGCTCGTTTTGACCACCTGAAGTTGGTCAACTCCCTTGATGAACAGGCCGTGGTCACGGACAAGGCCCATTTTTGGACTTTTGCATTTGTGACCCATTTTCACCTGTTTGGGGTCCGAACGAAGTTCAGTCTTGAAGAAATTTGGAAGAATGCTTTTTGACACTATCTTGAGTGTTCTATAGAATTTTCAGCTCGTTTTGACCACCTGAAGTTGGTCAACTCCCTTGATGAACAGGCTGCGGTCACGAACAAGGCCCATTTTTGGACTTTTGCTTTTGTGACCCATTTTCACCTGTTTGGGGTCCGAACGAAGTTCAATCTTGATGAAACTTGGAAGAATACTTTTTGACACTATTTTGAGTGTTTTATAGAATTTTCAGCTTGTTTTGACTACCTGAAGTTGGTCAACTCCCTTGATGAACAGGCCGTGGTCACGGACAAGGCCCATTTTTGGATTTATGCATTTGTGATCAGTTCTCACCTACTTGGGGTCCAAACGAAGTCCAATCACCATGAAACTTAGAGGGATGCTTCTTGACACTATTTTGACTATGTTATAAAGTTTCAGCTCGTTTTAACCACCTGAAGTTAGTCAACTCCCTTGATGAATAGGCCACGGTCACGGACAAGGCCCATTTTTGGACTTTTGCATTTGTGAACCATTTTCACCTATTTGGGGTCCGAACGAAGTCCAATCTTGATGAAACTTGGAAAGATGCTTCTTGACACTATTTTGAGTGTTTCATACAAGTTTCAGCTTGTTTTGACCACCTGAAGTTGGTCAACTCCCTTGATGAACAGGCCGCGGTCACGGACAAGGCCCATGTTTGGACTTTTGCATTTGTGACCCATTTTCACCTGTTTGGGGTCCGAACGAAGTCTAATCTTGACGATACTTGGAAGGATACTTCTTGACACTATTTTGAGTGTGCCATAAAAGTTTCAGCTCGATTTGACCAACTGAAGTAGGTCAACTCCCTTGATGATTGGGCCGCAGTCACGGACAAGGCCTATTTTTGAACTTTTGCATTCGTGACCCATTTTCACCTGTTTGGGGTCCGAACGAAGTCCAATCTTGACGAAACTTGGAAGGATAGTTCTTGACACTATTTTGAGTGTGTCATAGAAGTTTCAGCTCATTTTGACAGCCTGAAGTTGGTCAACTCCCTTGATGATTGGGCCACGGTCACGGACAAGGCCCATTTTCGGACTTTTGTATATGTGACCCGTTTTCGCCAGTTTAGGGCTCGAATGATGTCTAATCATCACGAAACTTGGAGGGATTCCTCTTGACACTATTTTAAGCATGTCATAGAAGTTTCAACCTGTTTTGACTTTTAGAAGTTGGTCAACTCTCTAGTTGACTTTTTATGAAAGTGGGCCCTTGTCTCAGCTGTTTGATGCCAAAATGACTTTGGTTTAGTTCGAAACTTGGAGGAATTGACATCAGGGATATCTTAGAGTATTTGCCCAAGTTTCATCAATTTTGGATATCAGGAAGCAGGACTTTGGTCAGTGACCCCATGGTTTGGGGGGGACTGACCCCAAGTTGGCATGCTTGTGGCTTTTGGGTTCGATGATGTCTGTTGAACTCGAAATTTTGCAGAACCTGTCTTGGGCATCATTTGAGCTTTCACCGAGAGTTTTAGCTAACTTGATCTTCATGGGATATCACTCTGCACAGGGACCCGCAGAGCATGGTATACGATCATCTGAACCAAGTTTGGATCCAAATGGCGTCCAAATGCTCTAAATCTTTGAGGAATGGTCTTTAGATATACTTGAAAGCATTTCATTGAATAGGAGCTTGCTCCAACGTGTGGAATTGTCAAGTCCCGTAGTGGTTCCCAAAGAGCTGGCAAAGAGTCTCCGAAACTGATTTAAGCTGAGATGAGGTTCAAGTGCTTTGAAAATTCTGGAAATTTATAATCCAAAGCTTGTAATGTCTACATTGCATCATTTGCAGATTTTTTATGGGCCAACACTCGGGGGCCGCACTTGGAGTCTGGTGACCGACGAGGGGTTGGTCTGGGTAACTGGGCCTGCAACACCAAAGACAACTCGTGAATACAACGATTCAGCAATGTATAAGCCATAACAAGTTAACACATGCTGTGTCTAATAGAATAAAGGACATCATGTAAATCATAACATGTCACATTCGTATACTAGCTGTCGTGCAAGAAAGAAACATGCCATGTGAATCAATGTATACATGCCGTGTACATAACTAGTTGGGGACTACATTGCCATATGCTCCCAAAAGAGGGATCTTATATCCGTGCAGAGAACACCATTGTCCAGGCTACGGTACAAATGAGTCTCGGGTTCCTAGGGTCCAGATTCCCCAAGACGTTTTTTTACTACAGCACGGTCATGTAAACTACACCAAATTCACCCCGTCGGAATCCTAAGGCTGAGGCTAAATAGTGCCTGACCATACAAAGTCAATCATGAAAACCCTGAGTAGATCGTGACAAGTATATCATGCATGCATATCCGAGAACATGTCTTATACGTGTAACATACATGCATACTCAAGGTACAGAAAACATAGTAGCATCGTCTACAATGCGAAATTCGCTGAAACAAGTAATCATCCTAAAGAGTGGAGATTAATGATCGGCATACGACATGTCATGCAAGCAAATCTTAGCATATCGAATCACATTCATTTCTAGCCAACTCTAATCTAATTATCCAGTGTTTCTAACCGTGCATGATGATGTAGTTTTAAGTTATCCACTATACCGTTGTCAAATGTTGCATTGTATCATACGGTGCACCGAAGTCCCTTAAACCGACACCCATGGGGAGGTGTTTAACAACCGGATAAGAACATGAATGATTCGTAGCCCTCGAGATCATTTACGCATTTTATCATGTTTCGTTGAGCAAGTCGAAGTTGCCTACCTTCTACTTTAAAGGCCCTACAGGTTTCATTCCTTTCCTATCTTTTTTACTATTCATGTCAGCCAGCTCAGCCGTAGGTAACCCTATGGCTTAACCGTAAGCTTCTTATGGCTTAGCCGTAGAAGGCTGCACGACTTAGCCGTAGAGAAGTCGCAAAATTGCATACTCTCAATTATTTTTTATGTCACCCTGTATTGATCTACAACTGGCTTTACGGTGGGGCTTGCGGCTTAACCGTAGTGTGTTTTATGGCTCAGCCGTAGTACATTTCACGGCTTAACCATGAATGCGCGGGGTTGATTTCTGAATCAATTACAAAATCCCTGAAACTGCACCAAAACAGCAAAATAAGTCTCCAAAGAGGAAAAGGATGCAATTTTGGGCTGTAAACAGTCTAGGCATGCAAGAATAAGAAAATCATTCAATTCAAACATATATCAACATGGGTTCTTACAAATTATGCTTATACTTGCCTTAATGGAGTTCAATCACACCAATTGTTGTCCTGGGGCTCAATTCACATCCAAACACTACTCACAGTTATCATGCATGAGAAAGAGAGAACCTGTGAACACTTACATAGCTAAGGAGAGAAAAAAAGGAAAGAAGAAATCCAACACACATACATACCGTGAATCACACATGAGGAAGGAGAGAGGACAAAAGGATCTCTACATCTCCTTCTAACTTGGCAGAATCAAAGGAGAAAAGAAAGAGCACAAATAGAGAGAGAGAGCCAAACGTTAAAGAAGAGAAGAGAGTGAGAGAGAAGAGTCGGTGCAAAGCTTCATATTGGATAAGATTAAAGGCAAAATTGCAATGGACTCCAATGCAAGAAAATATTTACAGTTTGAGTCAAATCCAGGTCCAATGGAATCATACGACATCGGTTACAAAAGACGTAGTTACAGAAGGTAACGAGCTCAACGAAAGACACGTGTTGACACCAAGATGATGTGCAAATAACCATGTCATAGAAAAGCTAAAATTACGAAAAAGGGCTTGGTCTACCAAATCCAGGTCAAACTCAACCTAACTACCTATCCATAACCCGCAACGAAATCAAAACAAAAGCAAAACACAATTTACAACTAAAGCAACATTAATTAGTCGCTAAACGAAGTCAAGCTGGGTTGGAGTGTTACACCGTTTAACCGATTTTATGCCGAATATCTACTGTACACCTGGTTCACCTACCATTGCAACGGTCTTTATTCACACAGTGATGCACCGGGGAACATTTTCATGGAGGGTGTGGTTGGTGGTAGTTGCCTAATTAACAACTATTCCATAACTGATTTACGCCAACATTTGCACAACTTTAACAATTACGTTGCTTCCCGCAACGCTATACTGAATATTGAAGTTCCAACTCAAATGAGGAATGCCGTGGAGCCATCAATCGACAAGGTTGGGGAGGGTGGCCGGGATATTGGCTTGTCAGATGAAGAAAAGAGTTGGCTTCTGAGTTTAAGGCCTGCAGACCTGGTGTATAGGAAAAATACATACATCAATATTCAACCTTATATACCTGCCAGATTCTGCAGACAATTCGATTTTTATCAAGCCATCGTGGGAGCACCGAGCCGAATTCAATGTACTATCGGTTCCTTGAAAGATGCCCGAAATGCTTGGGAGTTCTACCAGGCGCTTGACACTGAGGCTCGTTTTGGATATCCTCGTCTTCCGAATCCTGAATATACGAGTGGCTTCATCCAATGGTTTGCTAAAAGTACCCTTGCCATTGTGCAGGAATACACAAGCAATCCACAAGCTAAATGTCGTGTTTTTCCTGCTTTTAAGAAGAAGGAAAAAGGAGAAAAAGGAGAAAAAAGATCGTTTCATCCCAGAGAATTTTGAAAGTTGGCTACATGATGGGGACCAATGGCAAATTGGTTTAACGGCCGGATCCGATATCTGTCGAGCTCACTGTGGTTTAAGAGGTGAGGAAGTTGAAAGCTACATGTCTCCACCTAATGTATCCACAATGAGAATGCGACGAGCCATAGAAGAAAATATACAGGAGAGCATTAGCCTTGCCGAGATCAGGTAGATAGGCAGGCCTGCTTTGGATTTTGGATTTGCTTCCCGTTCTGTCAGAACTAAGGTGTTAGTAGGAGAACAGACTAGACAGTTTGAAGAAGAGCGGTCTGTCATGCATGCAGCTGCAGAAGCAGATCTTGTGCAGCGATTAAAAATTGCTACTGATGCTCCTGTATTGACAGAGACACATGTCGGTCAAAGTTCGATAGAGAGGATCCAATCTGCGAAAGTAGCTACGAGGGCAAGGTCGTATGTTATAACACCTGTGAACCTTCCGGCAGATCCGGGTTTGCATAAGAAAATCAGAGCCACTAGCTCAAAATTGGTAACTCAAGCCCAAGCCTCAGCTACCAAAAAGACACCTTCCAAGAAGAGAAAAGCTGAAAGTCCTCCAGCACGTCGTTCTCAGAGGCTAAAACTGGTAACATACATATAATTGTTTATAATCGTCTCTTCATTGATCCTGTATCTCTTGTTTTAACATTGGTATTTCTTTTGGCAATTTTATTAGATCAACCCTCAATTGCTGGAGGGTCTGCGAGGCAAGTGGCCGAAGTTGCTAAAGATTATGCCTCTAATGAGAGGAGTGGAAGAGAAAGCAGTTTTGATACTCCTATGACCGGAGAACGAACTGATAGTGATATTAATATCGAGTTTGATTTTGAAAAAGACCTATTTGATCAAGCACAGATGCTTGAATCCGAGAGAGAAGTGGTAGCAGATATACCGACAGAATCCATCATTGCAAAGAAATCTATCGATGATGTTGGTACCGTTGCTATTACGGATGCTAATTTTCAGGTTGAACAACAGAGGCTTCCCTCTGAGATTGTTGAGGAATCTATGACCAGAGTCTCAAAGGATATTGAAGAAACTCCAGTTGTCGCTGAAGGTAAACCCCACATTAGCCTAGTTAGCATTTCAACATTTGTGCTCTAATTCTGTTCATTCCATCTTTTTAGGTGATCTGGCGGAAGATGGTGTTTTTGATACACTTCCTGATACACTTCTTACCGTTCCCAAAAGATATTTTGGATCCCCCATTGAGGAGCAAATGGAGAAGGAGCATGCCAAAGCTTCGATTGACCTGGATGATATCTCACTTCATAGTGGATACTTAGAGACATCACCAAGCAACCCTCTGGGGAGTGACTTGCAGCGCTTCGTAGAAAGTTTGTCATCGGATTTGCTAACCAAAAGTATGAATGATGGTGCGGGATTGTCGCTGGCTGGTACTACCTTGCCCATTAGTAATGAGCCAATGGTTGATGAGGCTGAGGATATTCAGACAGAACTACATACTAAACCTATTGGCGACATGGAAAGAGAAACAGACAGTGTCATGATCCCGGCCGAAGAAGCCCTTGTAGTGGATCCTATTGTAGTTAGAACAGGTTCTTCTATTCAGCAAGCATTGGTTTTCGAAGCGGCAAGTCTTCCGGTAGAAGATCCTCCAGTAACACCTGTCACTAGCAGTGTGCCTTCGGTTACTAGTAATTTTACACCTCCCAAGGCCGTGACACGTCCAAGAGTCCACTTTAGGGCAGATCAGTCATTGCCTTTAAAAATTATTGAAAACCCTGTTGTTCAGAAGATATCAGATGAGGCTTCTGCTGCTGAAGGTGGAGGATCCCGAAAAGCCTTATTGCATGTGACAGTCACACCTCATACAATTAGGGATTCATCAGCTACCTTGTCTTCGCAAGGGTCACATGATTCACCATCTATTCGTGAAGAAGCATTGGTTATCCCTGGAGGCACAGTAAATGTCGAGAAAGAAAAGGATAATCGCTCAGGTTCTCAGACCCGGTCAAATTCGCAGGAGCAAGAATCAAACCTTTTTATCCCTAGAGAATCCAGCTTGTTCGGGGACACCCCAAAGCCTCAATCTGCTATTAATTTTGCCACAAAGATAACCATTCGCAGCATTTTGGCTATTGTTTTTCAAGGAGAGCTTTGTTCGGAGAAAATTCAAGCGCCAAGGCTTTAGTTGATATGTTGATATTTTCTGGTACCGACTTGAGTGGTCTTTGTGATGCCTTTGTCCTCTTCTTCAACAAACTTGAAGAAAAAGATTCTTGGGATAAAAATGTTGATCATGCCAAAGCTTTCCAAGATGAAGTCTTAAGGCACAAAATTCAACTGGCTATGGAGATTGAAAGCGGTGAGGAGGAAGTATAGGTAATAAATGCGAAACAGGCCAAGATGACACAGGAATTGACTGTGCATACGGACCAACGTGCAAATATTCAATAGTAGATTACCGTATTGTAACATCAGTTATCTTCAGTGGAGAATACCATTGAAGATTTGCAGAAGTCTATTTCAGAGAAAATTCATCACCGAGATGATCTTCTTGTGCATACAGAAGCGAAGTGTACAACCCTGAATGACTTTGTTCAGTCCTTGGAGGTTGAATTGAATATCAAACTGGACGAGATTGACATTAATACTGCTATTCCCGCTTATGCAAGCTACAAAGGGCGTATCCTCATGGCAGGAGTACTAAATGCAAAGGGACAACTGGAGAAGTTCCTAGACTGAGATTCTCTGCTGCAACTCCCATCTGATGTTTTCTCTTTTTTTTTTCTGATTAGCCCTAAAGGCCATGTGTACATTGACTTCACTGCTTGTATTTGAACTTATGGATATCAGTGGAGAAAATTATCTTTTCTAATTGGTCATTGGTATATAGGTGTTCAGTTTGATTATGTGTGGATGTTTGATATGGTTTGTATGGATGGTTTGTTTGGTTTGGTTTTCTCAGATTTGTATGAGGGTGTCATTTGCAACCTTTTGGATCCATAAATCAAAAATGAGGGAGTCATGTAGGTGGATGTCATCCGGTGCCCATATGTGAGGCTTGCTTCAGAGTCCATAACTTGATCCTCTTGGTGTCGAAAGGGGTCAAACGGAATGGATGTTATCCAGTGCTTATGTGTGAGGCTTTATCCGGGATCCTTGACTTATTCCTTAGGACAAAGATTTGGTTTTTTTTTTTTTTTAGATTTTGGTTATACAGGGTCTACAAAAAGACTTGTTCTATATAACCGAAGGTAGTCATATAGGGTCTATAAAAAGACTTGTTCTATGCAACTAAGGATTAGCTATATGGGGTTTGCAAAAGGGTTTATCCCACACAGCTGAGCTTTGCTATACAAGGTCTGCAAAAAGACTTAATTTATATAGCAGGACACTACAGGGGGTCTTGCAAGTAACGAAAGTTTAACTAGAGGGGTCAAAAGACTTGATCCTTGCAGTCATTTCATACAAATCTAAAGGATTTTGGTTAAGAGTCAGAGGTTGTAAGACTCAAAACCAGAGAATTTTGATTTTGTTTAGGAGTGAAAATGTACACTGTATATGATTTGGTTACACCAATGACATTCAAGAATAGTATTTCTTGAGAAGTTTTCCATTGATAGGCATCATGCATCTATTCCCTTCAAACGTGAGAAGTGCATAGGCGCCGTTGGAGTAAACTTTGTCAATGACAAATGGCCCTTCCCATTTAGGTTCAAATTTACCTTTTGACAAGTGTGTGGAGAACATGGACCTCTTAGCTGCAAGGACTAAGTCTCCTTTCTTGTAGGTTCTGTATTTGACCTTTTTGTTAAAGGATCCGGCCATACGAGCTTAATACAATTCAATGCTTTGTCGAATGGCAAGCCTTTTCTCATTAAGGCTCTCTAGCTCCTGGAGTCGAAGTTCAGTATTCTTCTCTTCAGTATATTTGTTTATCATAGCTACCCGAAGAGAAGGAAGTTGTATTTCCAGGGGTATTACAGCCTCACAACTATAAACCAAGGAATATGGTATTGATTTCGTTGGGCCGCAAACTGTAGTTCTGGAAGCCCATAATGCCTCAGGAAGCTTGGCACTCCAACCTTTTTTGTTGTCGGAGACCATTTTCCTCAAAATTTTGCGAATAGTATTATTGAAAGCCTCAGCAAGTCCATTAGCTGCAGCGTTATATGCCGTAGATGGACAACATTGGATTCCATACTTGACAGAATCTGTAAAATTTATCATTATTAAATTGGAGACCATTGTCATGGTATAGACGTCTGGGCACCCCGAAACGACAAATAATGTGAGCCTTCAAGAAATTGAGGACCGTATCTGTCTTGACTTCCACAAGAGGTATTGCTTCTGCCCATTTGGAGAAGTAATCCGCCGCGGCCAAGATGAACTGATGGCCATGTTCTGATAGTCAGCTGATCTTCCCAACTATGTCTATTCCCCAAGATTCAAATGGCCAAGAGGTGGACGTGGGGTGTAGATACTCAGGAGGTTGATGAATGTAATTACCATGAATTTGACATTCGTTGCATCTTTTAGCAAAATTGATTGCATCAGATACCATAGTAGGCCAATAGTATCCTAGCCTTCGAATTTGATCATGAAGCTTTGGCCCAGCCTGATGAGCGCACACAGACCAGAATGGACTTCTTTAAGGACTTGCTCTGCCTCTTTTGGTGATAAGCAACGAAGAAGAATCCCATCATATGATTTACGATAAATAGTCTTTAAAGGCAAATCAAAAGGAAATTTTAGAGCTCGTCTTTGAATACTAGTCTGTCTTTAGTATCCTCTGGTAATACTCCATAAAGAATATAATCAATAAAAGGATTTCTCCAATCTCTAAATGAATTGTAGAAAGATGAAATCCGATTATTAATCACAGTAAAACTATCAGCCACTGCCTTATGGGTGTCAAACGGAGGTAGAAGTCTTCTTTCAACCACTTCTAATGCCATATTATCATTTTCAGGGATCGACATCGAATCCGCCAAACTTGCTAATGCGTCTGCCTTGACATTCTGGTGTTTCGGAACATGATGAAACTCTATTAGATCGAATTTTTTCTTGAGTTTACAGGCTTTGTTGAAGAAAGGAACCAGATCAGGTTTCTTCACTTCATACTCACAATTCATTTGCTTGATCACGAGTTGTGAATCTCCATAGACTCCAAGCATATTGATACCTGATGTTCTGGCTAGCTCAAGGCCCATGATCAATGCAATATACTCTGCTACATTGTTTGAGCATGGCTTAATTAATGAGAAGGAGCGAGGGATGTAGAATTTTTTCAGGCTACAGAAAATAATTCCAACTCCTGAAACCTGTTCTCCCAATTCATTAGTTCTGGAAGCTCCATCAAAATGCATAATCCAATGCTGGTATGGATCAACGGTGGATTTCTACAGCTGCTCAACGAAAAAGAATGGTTCATCAGGGAAGTTATCTATGAATTCAGAATCCTCCAAGAGCGAATGTTCCAGCAAAAAGTCAGCAAGAGCTTGCCTTTTTATAGCTCTTGCAGAGGTATATCTGATATCATATTGAAAGAGGAGAATTGACCATTTGGCCAAGCATTCGCTCAAGGCCCCGACTTTTGTTACCAGTACTTTTAATGGATTGATGTTAGAAACTAGGTACACAACATTGAAGAGGATGTAATGACGTAGCTTTCGAATTGCAAACATCAATGCAAGACATTCCTTTTCTACTGGATGATAGTTGTGTTCAGCACCAACCAACATTCTTGACAAGTAGTAAAGAGCCACCTCTTTTCTTTCATCATTCTTTTGAACTAATACTGCCCCCAGGGGGTGATCGAGAGCTTTAGTATATAGAATGAAGGATTTGCCCGACATTGGAGCTAAAAGAACTGGCGGATTAGTAAGATATCGCTTAATGTCTTGGAAAGCATCTATGCAAGATTTGTCCCAGACAAACTCTACTCTTTTCTTCATCAGTTTGGTAAAGGGTCTGCATTTTCTAGATAAATTCGAAATAAACCAACGAATATAGGCAAGTCTTCCTCGCAATCCCTTTAACTCTTTTAGAGTTCTTGGAGAAGGCATTTCCAAAATGGCTTTGATTTTAATTGGATCTATTTCAATACCGTCTTTTCGAGCCACAAATCCTAGAAAATTTCTGGAAAAAACTCCGAAGAAACATTTCAAAGGGTTCATCCGAAGTCTGAACTTCCGCAACCTTTCAAAAACTGTGCGGAGATCGTCTAAATGATTTGATTTCTGCTTGCTCTTGATTGCCAAGTCATCGACATAACATTCAACAGATTTATGTTGTATGTCTTTGAAGATTCTCATTATTGCTTTTTAGTATGTGGCCTCAGCATTATTGAGTCCAAAAGGCATGACGGTATAGCAGTATATGCCAAAGAGAGTTCTGAATGAAGTATGTTTTCATCTTCTTTGAACATTTTGATTTGATTGTACCCCGAAAATCTATCTATGAATGACATCCTTTCGTACCCAAAAGTATTGTCAATCATGATTTCTGGTATAGGCAACGGGAAGTCATCTTTAGGGCAGGCCTTATTCAAGTCCCTAAAATTAATACAGACTCTAATCTGTCCATTCTTTTTGGTAACTGGTACTATATTAGCCAACCAATTGGGGTGTTGTTCTTCATGGATGAAACCAACATCTATGAGCTTCTGAACTTCTTTTTCTATTTTATCCATGATTTCAGGCTTTGTCCTCCGCTGGTCTTGCTTTACGGGTTTAGTATCACCTGTTATGTTCAATTTATGTACCAAAATCTCTGGGTCCAGACCAGGCATTTCCACGTAGGTCCATGCAAAGCAATCCATGAACTCTTGTAAGAAACTCACATACATATCCAGTTCGTTTCCTTTGAGTTGAGAACTTACAAAAGTAGGTCGATGATTTTCTGGGGTCCCCAAGTTTATTTCTTGTACTTGGTCCTCAGTTGGCGGCTCAAGAGGAAACACTTCCACATCGTCATTGGAAGTTTCCAACTCCGTAAAGCCTTCTGGAGTTTCATTTGGGGGTTTAAGCCAAGGCCTGATCCTTTTCCATGGATTCGATTTTTTGGGCTCTTTAGCTTTTACATCAAGGGCTAAGCATTCCCGACGAACATGTTGTGACGGGCTTATTTCTTCATTGAGTTCAGGCGGCCAGTATTTAGTGATTTGTGACATAGCGTCATCGTTATCATTTGCCCCCTCAGGATGTTGAAAAGTAGCCCAATCAGCAGGTTCTCAAGCAACAAGAGTTTCACAAGATTTATCAAATTCATACTTTTCGATAAAGACCACAGGTCTCACTCTGACATCTTGGTTTAGTTTAGGAATGCTATTGTAGGGGACATATCCTATGCAGTGACGTAGTTGTTCAATTTTGCATATCATTTCGAGATGTTCCTTCATTTCTGGGGTGAAGAAGTCCAAAGGAATTTGTATCCCATTTGCATTCAATCCAAGACTTGTAGACTTTTTAAGATTGTACCCTATATTCTTTATCATGTTACAGACCACAGGGTTGTAGTTATCAAACCGTACTTTCCTATCATCAATGATTGTGTCGATAGGATTTGAAGGAGAAGCATCTTCAACCCGATGAAAAATAATTGCATGATCATACTGCTTTGATGGAGGCACTAAAAAGCAAGACCCTTCAAAATCATAAATATGAGATGGAGTGGGCCATGGTAATAGTGGCGGTTCCCAGTCTGCTATAGAATGTGCAGAGGCATTCTTTATTCCGACGTCCTCAGAGTCTGACTCAGAATCTGAACTTTTGATCATTGAAATGACATGTATCGGATGCGTCCCTCTAGACCTCCCGCGCAGACGAGAGAGCGCTACTTTGAGAGATGAAACTATTTGAGACATTTCATCGAAAGTTTAAAATTCCATGGCCATAGTTAAGCTACAAAGAGCTGGCTAGAAACCTATCCAGCATAAATGAATCCAACTGGAGAAGTGTTGAGGATCTTCACATCTTTTAGCCAAACGCAGCCATTTGTCTATATATCTGTAAGATAGTTCTCCTCTTCATTGTGATGTTAACACGAGCTGACGAAAAGTAATAGGAGAATCAAGCCTTATAGGTGACATCCCTCTAGTAAGAGGAGGTACATTGTTACTTTCCTGACCAGCATCTAAACTGTTGGTTGAGGAAACTGCATTTATTGAATATGAGGGCTTTTGACGCCCTGCTTCCCTTTTTCTCGGTGATTTTGTGAATATGATTAGGAGTTGATCTGATTGTTTGATTTCAGTTTTGACCTTGATCACCAAAGGAGCTTTGGTTTCTACGCACTTTGCCACAGGCTCCTTCGTTTGCCGTAACGTTCCGAGAGGATTGGATTGCTAGTCAATTCCTGAGCAGGTTCTTTTTTCTACTGAAATAGTGAAAGGTTCCACAGGATCATCATCTACTGAGTGCTTTTTCTGTCCGTTTTAGATTTGATGGGTCTTTCTTGATCATCTACTGAGTGGCCTTGCGTGTTTCATATCACCTAAGAGGAGATCATCTTTAGTAAAAGATATAGTAGCTTTAGAAGCATTGTAAATTGAAAGACATTCCATGCATTGCTTTTGAGGCTTTTTTTATTTTGCTTTCAGGTAATTCTTTTCTATCCGATGAACTTGTGCTACATGAGTTTGATTGTCTGTATTCAAAGCTTGTAGAGCTCGTATGAAATTATTATGAGTCTCCTTGGACATCTGCAAGCTTTGAATATAGACAATCAAACGTGAAGTCGTGCAGGTATGTGTTCCAGGTGTTCAACAACATCATACGTGAATGGCTCTGGTGGCCTTGCATTAACATTTTCCTCTGAAGAAGCTACATTTACATTAGTATTATCCCTTGAAGGGTCTATATAGGAAAAGGAGGCAGAAGAAGGTCCATCATAGTTGACCCTATAATTGCGACCGGACCAAGTGCCGTCGTTAACCATATTACTTCGGTTAATTTCTGGACGAATATCCCTTCTTATGGCGTTAACTTCTTCGGACTCAAAAAGCTAGCTAATTTCCTCTAAGCCTGACTCTTGCCTTGTGTTATCAGGAATGGCTTGAGATGCTTAGGGCTTATTAGTAGTACTCAAAATTACTAGAGCAGGAGCCATTGATATTTCTTCTTCAGAGTCAGAGGTATTATCTTGAATTTGAGAGACCTCCTGTGGTGCAACAATGTTAGTATTAAAGTCATCATGTTTTTCCGGCGATCCAGGTTCATTAGTCGAATCGAGCATGACCGACTGAGTGCTTGGTTTAGAGTCCGCATCTAGAGAAGTCAACTCTGGATTTGATTGGGAGGGAACATCTGGTGCAGAGGTTACTATGCATAAAGAAGGAGGAACCACTTGCTGTTGTTGTGCCTCACCAGGATCAATCAATGGTAAAGGGTCTGGATGAATTTCTGTGGGTAGTGGAAAAGGAGGAGGGTTGTTCGACCAACCCCCCATGCTTGGTCGGTGTATATCATACCGAGCCACAGAGAGTGTGTTAAGGCCATGCTTGCTATTGAGTGTACCTGTTTCAAGATCAAAGGTTTGTTCAAAACCTTCATCTCCGTCGAAAGGATACTCATCAAAGTAGTTACCAACCCACCGATCATCGTCGCAGTCCAAGTAATCAGACCAATCATCTTCATCATCTGAGTTTAGAGGTGTGCCATCCCATGATATCCGATTACAACTGGATATCAATGGTTCTTCCTCACCTTTTAGGATTAGTATGATGTAGTCAGCTAAAGTAAAGTGACCTTTAGCTGGTTTGGGAGGTTCTTTGGAGATTGGAGTTTCAACTATCTTTGCCTCCTTCCACTTAGCTTGTTTTTCTTGCTTGACTAAGGGATTTTGGGCGGCTTTTTGAAGATTCTTGAGTTGCTTTTTAGCTTTTCTTCTTTCTACAGTTGTGGGTTTAGTTTTCACTTTCTCCCAGCCTTTATCACTTCCCAAGTCTGGGTGAACCCACATTTCTTCTCTTGAAGAGGTTTTGACTAGTATGAATCCCTGCTCATTATGTATTGCATTAATGACCCGGAATTCAACAATGGGTGGTTTTGATGGAGCGGATACTGCTATGGGTGCAAATTGCCCAGAAGAAATCATGTTGACTAGAGCAACATAATATTTTCGGTCAAATGTTATCACTCCATTTTTCCACATTTCGTTGACTTTTTCTTTCAGGATGAAACAGTCTTTAAGAGGATGAGACACTATCCGATGATATGCGCAGTAATTTGGGTCATTAACGTGGCCTGCCTGCTCCAGTTTTTTCATTGGTAGAAGTTCAAATTTGTTATTTTCCATCAATGTTTGGAAGAGTATTTCAATATCTCCATCGAAGGGATATTTAGCTCTTTTTCTCTTTTCATATTCCTCCTTTTTAGTTTGCTCGGTCTTGACATTCTTTGGTTTTGGAGGAGCTGATCTAGAGGTTTGCACATTCAATACCTCTTGTTTCTTCTTCGAATTCGGAGCAGTTGATTTTGGAGCAGAAGACGATGATGATTCCGCTCTTCGGGAATTTACCTTCTTTTGACTGATTTCTTTAAGGATCAACTCTGCATCAGTGGCCACCTCAACTAAATGGGCCAAAGACTTAGTTTATGACTAAAAACGATAACCTTGATTTCTGGCCGCAGGTTAGTTTTGCACATTTCAATGGTAGCCCTCTGAGATAGTTGTTCTAAGCATCTGTAAAATAATGCTCTCCATCTATTGATAAAGGCTTATGCAGTTTCATTTTCTCCTTGCTTTGTGTTGCTTAGCATGGCGAAAGTAACTGTCTGATCTTCTTCTTGAAAATGAAGTAAGAATTTCTTTTCCGTGACTGGCCATGTTGTGAAAGAGAGTTCTGGTAATTGCTTATACCAATAAAAAACAACTCCTTTCAAGGTACCCACGAATAATCTTATTTTACAGCATCCAACTTCAGCAAGCTCCCCAGGAGTGATTTGAAATGTACTATATGTTGGTAGGTTGATCCTTTTCCCATATAAAGCTGGAAAGTCAAAAGTTTATCATCTAGCGAAAATGGAACCAGATCAAATTCCGGAGGGTATTTGGGTGTAATACCTTTCTTTTTCATCCTGTTTTCCACCTTTGATTTGGTTAATATCTCTTTGACTTCCTTGAAAGTTACATGCTTTTTGGGATCCGCATGGAGACCAAGGTTTGATGAATAATCGCCCACTGCAAAACCTGTGGCCATTACTTTCTCTGTTAGTAATTTAATTTGAGCTGTAACTAGGTCAATTTTGGTGGCGTTCCTCCTGATCATAGTCTGTTCTCTCCTGTCAGCAAATAAAGGATTGGTTGGAGCTTCAGCCGGACCACCCAACTTGTCAGTCAAAATTTTTAACTATGCAATTAGGTGATCAATTCTAACTCCTTGCTGTTTGACGACATCATTGACGTTATCTTCTTGATTTTCATCAACATTTCCTTCGCCGGCATCTTTACTCTCACCAGCACCTTCATTTCCATCGTTTCCAGTTCCACTTCCTTCAGCCATAAATACAGCGTACTGACGGGGGTAAGAAGATGTAGGAAGAGTAGACTGACTATTTTCTGTGTCCAGGATAGTAATTAAGTCCTTGTCGGAATCTGTTTCAACATGTCCTTTAGAAGTTCTGCCTGAATGAGAATTGGAATTAGATTCTTGTGACTGAGTTCGAGCCATACTCTGAATGACCCTTCTGGTTGGGCCTAGTCCAACCATGCATGTGGAAGTCAAGCCTAGCTCATCTTCTTTGATCACCCATTTTGGAGTGATTGTATGCCGAGATTGCTTCCGGGCGTGAGCCAAAGCCTTCTCCCTAATTTGATTGACCACTCTGGTCGTTACAGTTTGATCTATAAATCTGACAATCAATGGCTTAGAAGTACTAGCGAGTTGATTCCAATCCGTAGGGTCAGAGGTGGGGAATGAAAAAATGTTGACGGTACTTCCTTTATTTTTTTTTCTTTTTACCCTTCTTCTGTTGGAGCGAGTCCTTAAAGCAAACCAGATCAGTCGAATCGTTAATGACCAACCGTTCAGCTGGCTCTTTGTTCTTAGCACCATGTGATGAATGTTGTGGTGCTACAATGACTTAAGGCAGACATTTCCTTTCGAACTTCCGCCCCTCTTTTTAAGTTAAAGGATAGAAGGTATTCTCTTCAAGTGACGCTAAGGATTTGACCTCATTCTTCTTGGGGCCTCACATGCGTGGTTATGGTGACTATGTGCTACAGCTTGGGATGGCAGCATGTTTTTAGGCTTTTCTGGGGGTTTGTCGATAGTCCCTTATCACAGCACCTTGTTTGGGCTGAATCGGGAATGCTCTTGGAGCTTGGGTTGCCACTCGAGGTAACTTGTTAAGCACCCTTGGTTTGTGATCTGTATAATAGACTTGCCTTGCCCCCAGTCGAAGTTTGATGACACGGAGACTGTTGCCCCCTGACTTTAGTTTGCATTCCGGGTCCTTTTGACCCTGGTGGAAGACTCCAAATGGGTTTTGAGCATATTTGGAAACCTATGATTGAGGAGTTTCTATTTTCTTAACGATCTTCGGGGTCACTGATGACCCATTCTGAGCTGAAGTGGTGGAGCACATTGGAGTGGAAAGCCTTTGGAAAACTGAAACTCTTGATGGAGGAGTAACAGTATCTGTACGTGCCCTTTTTTGTGCTCTTGCACATGGCTTATTCTGTGTCATGGAGATCCTGAAAAGTCTCTCCTTGGCTTCGTCAAAAGTAACGATTAGATAACCCATGATATTCTGCAAAAAACAAATCCACAGAATCATATTAATATGACAACGAACAAGGCCGTCTCTTTGGTTAGCCGAGATGGTTTGTAAATGCCCTCTGAAATAGTTGGACAGAGGCACAAGTCTCATCTCTTTGTGCTGTGCTGACTGTCCTAGCTATCAGAATTTCTGCAGCATTTCGGAATCATATAGTCAAACTTAAAAGCATGCTAAGCTGACTAGACCTGCCTACCGTAATTTTGACAGCATTTCAAGGCCATCCGTGTCAGTCTTATAAGCAAGAGAGGGTTGGATCTAATCAGAGGGATAGGGCCCACAGGATCGAGCCTGCACCACTATCACAATGATTATATAGGATCCATCAGTGCTTGTCACCGGACAATGCATGAGTGCAATGTCGTTGGTCTTATCACTGATTTAATAGAACACTTTTGAGTCAAAGCCCTTTGGACTGAATCGCCACTCTTTTAAAGAGTGTGATTTGGTCTGTGCGCATCAAGGCATAAATTCCTTCGATTGCATCTTCTCAGTGAGTAGCAAGCATTTGTACTTCAAGGTGCTTGATGCCTTTATTTGCATAATAGAAAACAAATGCACTTCAAGGTGCAAAATTCCTTCAAAAATGTTTCCAAACCCATCATAGGCATCTAGGCCTTACATGGGTGTCTTCAAGGGTCAAACAAGTCATTTTTAGCCATAAAACAGGTCAGTGACAGTAACCCACAGTCACTACCCATTTCCCATTGATTCCCACGGTCACAGCACTTTTAGCAGCACTTTTTAGTACAACAGCAGCACTTTTCAGTGCAACAGTAGCACTTTTCAGCAATTTTCAGCACTTTTCATGTTTTTGCAACCAAATTCAATCACAAATTAGAGCCTCTTCTTCCCCACAAACAGCGTCAATCTTCTGATCGCACTTAAAAATGTCGTGGAAATGTATAATGGATTCAATGTCCAACATTCACGCACTTCAAGCGTTAAGAAGAATGGAAATTAATTACAATTCATTATTAAGTTCCCTTTTGTTTACATGGGTTCTAATGCCTTCACCGTGGGGATACAGGTTGTTTACACAAGTTTACAAAGTTTACAACCCCTCCCTCAAGTCTTAAATATGATCTCAATTTGGAAATTACAAGAAAATGTACATAGAATAGGAAAATACGAAGAAAAGAAAGAAAAAAAGGGGGGGTGACTGTGACCCACGGTCACTGCCCCAGGCCAGTGACCGTGACTCATGGTCACTGGCAAACCGTGACTGTGAGGTCACTGTTTGCCTCCGTTTTTCGTGTTGTTTATATTGGTTCTTCTTCCAACCTTTTTCAAGTGTCGAAACTCCCTTTTATGACATCTTGGAGTGTTAAATGACCATTGAGAAGATCCAAATCGACTATGAAATCGATTGAAAACTTTGTAATTCATCATTCATGTTTACGGACTATCTTTTGTTCAAGTCTGAAGAGGGTATCGCAGGAAGCCAAAGTTGTGTCATTTTGAACCTATGGTTTTTAAGGAACAAAATGAGGCCCAAAGGGGGCTTGTTCACAACCTCTGTGATGGCTAAGAGATCCCCCCGAATGAGAAAAACAGAGATGACAACGTCATCCTTCGAATAGTCGTTATTGCATGAACATAGTTTGTTCCTTAGTTACTCCTCCCTTCTCCTCCTTCTCTGAATTTTCTTGCTCACCTTGGTAACTGAGAAAAGGGGAGGGAAGCGGCATGAAATGCTGTTATATCTCTTCCTTTGGATGCCTTTTAAATGCTTTTCTTCTTGAAGTTTTCTCTCTCTGTGTCCCCCTCTTCCTTCAAACACTGTCCTTTTTATAGAGGCTCTAGGTAGTTTTTGGCGGTTCCTGGAGGTTGAGGGGAGTTGTGGGAAGTTGGACTTCGAAAAGGAGTGGGGAAAAACCGCCCAAAACCGCAGGAAGTGTCCTTTGGGGGTCCATGACCGCAGCCGCGGTCACGGACAAGGCCCAATTTCGGGTTTTTACAGTTGCGAACCGTTTTCACCTGTTTGGGGCACAAACGAAGTTCAATCACCACAAAACTTGGAGGGATGCTTCTTGACACTATTTTGAGCATATCATAAAATTTTCAGCTCGTTTTGACCATCTGAAGTTGGTCAACTCCCTTGATGAACAGGCCGCGGTCACGGATAAGGCTGATTTCGGGCTTTTGCATTTGTGGCTTGTTTTCGCCTGTTTGGGGTCCAAGCGATGTCCAATCTTCATGAAACTTGGAGGGATATTTCTTGACACTATTTTGAGTGTGTCATAGAAGTTTCAACTTGTTTTGCCCTTCTGAAATTGGTCAACCTTCCAGTTGACTTTTTATGAAAGTGGGCCGTTGTTTCAGTTGTTTGAGGCCCAACTGACCTCGGTTTGGTTTGAAACTCGAAGGGACTGACATCAGGAACATCTTGAACTATTCCTCTGAATTTCATCAACTTTGGATTTGGAAAAGTATGATTTCGAACAGTGGCCTATTCATTGCATGTGTTAGGTCACCATTCACCTTACACTGAGGTAGTCAGCTTGTTTTCTACCCGAACAACGTTCAATTAACTTGAAACTTTAGAAGAGTAACTTAGAGCGTTCTTTGAGCATTTGTTCCAAATTTTATCAGCTTTGGCCTCCTGGAAGTAAGATCTTAGCCGGTGACCTCCATAACTCGGGATTACTATCCTCTAAGCTGACATGTAATGAAATTCGGACCAAACGGAGTCTTTTCGACTTGAAATTTGCAGAGTATCTTCTGAGCATAGCTAAAGCTTCGTGCCCAAATTTCATCAATTTTGGTCATCAGGGAGCAGGGCTTTGGTCAGTGATCCCATGGCTTAGGGGGGTACTGACCCCAAGTTGACATGCCTGTGACTTTTGGGTTCGATGGTATCTATTGAACCCAAAATTTTGTAGATCCTGTGTTGGGCATCATTTGAGCTTTTTTTGAGAGTTTTATCTAATTTTGATCTTCATGGGATGTTATTCTGTACGAGGACCCACAAAGCATAGTATATAATCACCTGAACCAAGGTAGATCCAAATGATGTCCAAATGCTCTGAATCCTTGAGAAATAGTATTTAGATATACTTGAAAGCATTTCATTGACTAGAAGCTTACTTCAACATGTGGAAGTGCCAGATCCCACAGTGATTCCCAAGGAGCTGGCAAAGAGTCTCCAAAGTTCGACTTGAACTGAGATGAGGTCCAAATGCTTTGAAAACTTTGGGAATTTATAATCCAAAGCTTGTAATGTCCTTACTTCATTATTTGCAATTTTTTATGGGTCAACACTAATGCTCTATCAAAGGCGTACATTCCCCAAACGGAGCTTATTCACTTCAAATCTCTTAAAGAATGGATACCCAAGACCCTATTGAAGTTCAAGACCTTATGGCTACCCTAGATGGTGACTGTGGATCCCCCTAGATAGTGCTGCCCATGACCATGAATTAGCCTAGATAGAGCTCTGACTTGGTCAAAACCCATAAAACTATATTTTGAGTCACTCCATGAAGCTTAACTTTGCATGAAGATTACTGTTCAAATTAAGCACCATGACTAGAGAAAGTGGATTCACTTGTTGTGAACATGACCATGCCTAGATTATGTAAGGAAGAGGTCCTCATGAACTCAACTTTGTTTGTGAGATTGGGATGAGGTCCATTTCAAGGACTTAAGGAAATTAAGCACCTTAAATAGCAAAACAAAGAGAGAGAGAGAGAGAGAGAGAGAGAGAGAGAAAGAAAGTCACAAGGAGGCTGTGACCATTGCAATGGCCTAGACTATTTGGGTTGTGATCGTAGGAACTGTTTGGACAATGACCAACTTGGAAAAAAAACCCTACAGCAAAAATGCTCAAGCATGACTCTTGCATCAACAATAAGCCAAAGACATAAAAAAGAAATGAAAAAAAAAGGGGGGGTGGGGGTTCCAAGCTTCAAACTTTACTTCGTCACATATAGAACCGATGGAGTTTTTGGGTCTGTGCTTTTACAAATTCATGATTTTGAGAAGTAGGACCCACTGTTAGTGGTTCACTTCCTCAAGTATGATCATTCAAAATTCCCAGAGCACATGGTGGGTCCATTTTGGGCATTTTACAAACGAAATGAATTTCCCATAATATGATGAACCCACTTTGGGTTTCTTGACCAAAACAAAAAAGTGTTTTCCCACAACAGAGTGAACTTATTTTAGGGTAATTTTTCAAAAAAAAAAGGAAGAGGGGGTGGGGGAGGGAGTTTACTTTCCAAAACTAATCCAAATTACAAATTATCTTGGGTCAAACCCGATTTTGAGCCATCATCTCAAATTTTTTTGGATCAAAACCCATAAAAGCAAATCTTTTTCAAAATTCCATTTCAAGTTAATTCATGTCAAGTCAAGTCGAAACCTTGACTTTGACATTTTGAAAATGAACCAAAAATTCATGAAAATCCAAATCCAAACCCATTTTAAATCCAAACTTTGATTTTTTTTAAACCTTAGGAATTTCTTTTTGTGGGTGTTCCCCACAATCCCTACAGAGATGCCACTCTAGATATTTGTGACAAATAGATCAAAAGAAAATTAAATCCATCTCCAAAATCCAAAATCCAAAACCAAATTCATATAATTTTGAATTTCTAATACCTCGGGGATTATTTTGTCGGTGTTCCCCATAGTCTTCACAAAGATGCTACTTTTTGATATTTTGTGAAAAAAGGGCAAAGAAATTCAGATTTCTTATGTTTTTATTAAATTTCATCATCAAACCCTTCATGGTTTTTATCGAAAATCTTAAAATCCCAAGTCTAGGCTACAACCTATCTTGACAAACTATATTTTCATTAAGCCATTAATAATTCCCACAAATTGGTTATTTCAAGGCACAATGATTGTCACACTATAATCATTGCACCTCGAGGGGGCACTTGTTGACCCATAAAAAATTACAGATATTGCAATGAAGACATTATAAGCAAATTTCAAACCGAGGGCACATAAACCCTGGGATTGTAAAATGCCAAGTCAAGTATTGCATCCAGATGTTCAGAGCTGATACAATCCATTTAAAAGACTTTAAATGAGCTCAAAGTACAGAAATTCAAATCTCAGAGTTAGTGAACTTCATTTGGTCACTTGACATACTAAACTCCAACTTCAAGGTTCATTGGCTCAAAGACTAAGGGTCATTGAATGCACTCAAGCTTCTGGGTTACCAAAGTGGCTGAAAATCACATAACAACTGCAGAACATGCTTGGAAATGATGCTTCAAAGTTTCAAAGCATTTGGACTTCATCTCAGCTCAAACTAAGGTTTAATGACTGTCTGCTAGCTCCTTGGGGGTCACCGTGGAAATTAACACTTCTGCATGTTGAAACAAGCTGAAATTCAGAAAAATGCCTTCAAATACATTCAAAGACTATCCTTTAAAGTGACACCGCACAAAAACCAAGTTAGCTAAAACTCCTCGAGGAAGTTCAAATTATGCTCAAGGAGGGCTCTAAAAAATTTTAAGTCAAACGGACATCATTTGACCTAAAGTCTACAAACATGTCAACTTTAGGTCAGTGAACTTCAAGGCATGGGGGTCACTGACCAAATCTTGCTTCTAGATGACCAAAATTGATGAAATTTGGACACAAAGCTTCAGTCATACTCAAAAGAGATTCTACAAATTTTCAAGTCAAAAGGACTTCGTTTAACTCTACATCAATGACATGTCAACTAAGAGTCCGTGACTTCCGAGTCATGGGGGTCACTAATCAAAGTCCTACTTCTGGGAGGCTAAAGCTAATGAAATTTGGATCAAAGACTCAAAATGTATTCAAATTCAATCCCCCAAAGTCTCAAGTCAATTGAACATTATTTGAGTAGAAAACAAGCTAAATGCCTACAGTATAGGGTGAATATTGCTTAGAGCATGCAACAAGTAGGTTGTTGTCCAAAATCCTGCTTCCACAAATCCAAACTATATGAAATTTGGATGGACACTTCAAGATGCTCCTATCATCAGTCCCTCCAAGTTTCAAACCAAATTGAGATCATTTGGGCCTCAAATAACTGAAACAAAGGCCTATTTTCATGAAAAGTAAACGGGAGAGTTGACCAACTTAAAAACATCAAAATGGGCTGAGATCTCTATGACACACTCAAAATAGTGTCAAAAAGCATCCCGTTAAGTTTTATGAAGATCGGACATCATACAAATTTCAAACAAGTGAAAACGGGTCACATATGCAAAAAAAACTCAAATTTCGGCCTGTCAGTGGCAGCGGCAGCGGTCACTAACACCTTTGAAGTGATTCTCGGTAGTTTTCAACGGTTTTTTCCACTTCATTTTGAACTCCAACTTCCTAGAACTCCCCAAACCACCTCCAAATCTATGAAAGGAAGGTTTTCTCACTTGAAAGGGGTTCGAAATAAGTTCCAAGCAGTCAAAACAACTTCCAAACAAAGTATCTCACTACTTACAAGCATTAAAGGCCTAGTTCTAAGCATTTGCAAGGCTTCCAAGGCACTTCAAGCACTCAAAGTTTACTTCTTCTTCTTCTTACTAACTCAAGGTTAGAAAAAGTTCAAAGAAAAAGAAGGAGCATGCATCTCACTTAGAGAAGACAAATGGAAGAGCCACTTGGATGAAGTTTTCTCCCTTTGAATTTCTCACTTGGGAAGGGTTTTCGGCCATTTGGGAAGTTGTGAACAAGCCTTTTTAGGCTTAATTCTATTCCGTGAAAGTTAATAGGTTCAGAATGGTACAACTTTGGCTCCATTTTTACTTGTACAAGCACCCTTTTTGGATTTGTACAAAAACAGTCCGTAACCAAAAGGTGATGATTTCAAAGGTTTAAGTCGATTCCATAGCCAAATTAAGTACTTTTGGTGGTCATTCAATACTCTAAAAATCAAAGAAAACAAGCTCCGGCACTCTGAAGGCATCAAAGAAGCTACATAGAGAGAAAACGGAGCAAACAGTGATTGTTTCAGCCATTGTCTGCAGTAGCCGTGAGCCATGGTTGCTGGTAGGGAACCAATGTCCATAGCCCATGATCACCACTCATTGTCTCCCTTATTTTTGCATTTTTCCCCCCATTTTTCATGTATTTTCTTACACTTTTTGAGTTTGGATCACATATGAAAATAGAAGGAGGGTTGTGAATTTTCAAAACTTGTAAGCAACCTATATCCTCACAGTCAGAGCATTTGAACTCATGTTAACAAAGAGAGCATAATGATGAACTGTACTTATTTCCCATTTTTCTAAACATTTGAAGTGTGTGATGTTAGACTCGAATTCGTTACATTTCACATTATGTTTCAAGCGCAATCATCCACCATCAACCATGATTTTTTTATTTTTTTTATTTTATAATCAAAATTCCAAAACTCAAGTCTACACATACAACATACCTTAGCAAACCCCAATTTTCCACCAAACCATCGATCTTTCCCACAGATTAGCTATTTCAAGGTACAATGATTGCAAAGTCATCATTTTTCATCATTGTACCTAGAGGGGGCACTTATTGGTACGTAAAAAATTACATATGTTTCTAATGGTACAAACAATGGATCAAAGGCAAATTGAGGAGGAATAGAAGGAACTCCACATCTAATGATGCTAATTCAGCTAAAGGGAGATCACAAGAAGCTATAAAGTCATTGGTTCCATGTCCTGTGGACTCTAGTTGCTCAGGCATGGACTCCAATGACTATATTCAGTATGGTTCCAAAGGTTAGATCAAAGTGAAACTTCACATGAAGTGCTGAAATACAAGTTTTCTTCAGAGTTTATGACAATTTAAGACCATATGGGCCTAAAACCAGTCAAAGAGCACCTATTCCCAAGTGCTAGGACATGGAACTCATCAATCATAATTGACTTAGTTCCAAATGTCAAAACATGTTGAATTTTGGTCCAAGGTTATGAAATGCATATTCAAATTATTTCCCAAAGTCTCAATGCAATCCAAGATCATTTAGATCTTAATTCAATTGAAGTCACTCCAAACCCTAGGTCCTCATACATGGATTAAGATTTTCCACCAAGCCAACTTCCAAAGGGTAGAAGTTGATGAAACTTCTCCAGATGGTCAAACATAAGCTCCAAAGGCATGACTCTAAGCTTCTGGCCAATTGAACACCATTTGGTTCCAAAATTCAAAGTATAGGATCCATTGGACATGGAATGAAAACCATGCCTCCAAAAGACCAATTGAGGTGAAACTTCACTCAAACCTTCAAAAATAAGGCCAATATTGATTCCCCAATGTCTCATAGCAATTGGGAATCTTTGGATCCAAATTTAACAAAATAGGGCTCATATAACTTAATATAGGCGTCATTAGGAGTAAAATGGAAATCCTACTGCTAAATTCCAATGAAGGTGAAATCTTTCCCAAAGTCTCAAAAAGAGTTTAATGATGACTTCCTAAAGTTTTAGAGCCATTAGGAGGTGTTTGGATTCAAAATCAAGAAAAATTGGGTTCAACTTCATTTACTTGCATGGCTCCAAGTGTGGGGCATAAAGACCACAATCAAGTAACCTCCAAGAGTCAAATGAAAGTGAAATCACTCCTATAGAGTAAAAGTGAGTTCTAAAGATATTTCCTCAAATTCAAAGGGCATTGGAGATCGTTTGCACATGAAATAGACTAGATGACCCTCCTTGTTTGAGCACAGTGTTGTCTGCTCGGACATGGATATGCAAACAATTTTTAGCTGTTATTTCCCTCCAAAATTTGAATTTAGAACTTTGGAAACCATCCCAACTGCTTCCTAAGCCTATAAATAAGCCCTTTGGGCTACCATTTGACATGACTTCAATACAGTTCACACCACCAACCCTCCTACAAGCTTTGCAACACTCAGAACTCCTTTTTAAGTCCCTTTTCTCACCAAATCGAGGTAAGGTTCTACCCTCAAAACTATGCCAAAATGATGTTAAAACTTTTTGAAACTTGGTCTTCAAACTCTAAAAGTGTTCCTTTAAATGTAGAGGTCAAGTTGTCATAGCTTTACCAACCCGTTTAAATCCAAATGCATGACTAAACTGCCATTTTCTTTGTTTTTCTTACTTAATGGAGTATATATCCTTGATCGTTGTGCTTGCCCCTTTCATGGTTTCATTTTGGTTGTCATGAGCATGAGACCAAAGTGACACAAACTTAGATATTTGTCAACACAAAAAGCTAGCAACTCCCTTGGGTCATACAAAAATAATCCTTGAAAATAAATGATGAATTTAAAAGATCATTGTTAGTCAAAATCAAGTCTTACACAGCCAAAACCCTTGGTAAAACCATCCCAAATTCGAAGGGAGAGGCATACAAGTCTTTGGTAGCTATTTGGGAGAAGACAGACGTAAAAAGAAGGCAGAAAAGGAGTTACATGAAGCCATGTTTGACCAAACAATGACTACTAGACATGGGCTTCCAAAATTGACATATGACAATTTCTATTTTTTTTTTTGTAGTTTTTATGTTTCTTTAGTTCAGTTTGAGATCGATCTAAGGCCAAAAGGAGAGGTTGTAAAGTAAAATACACTGTAAATAATGTGCATCCATAAGGCCAGAGCATGAACCCATGTGAAAACAAATTGGAGGAATGAATACAAAAGTTTCTCTTATTTTCTGTGTTTGAATGTTGTGAATTCATTACTTTCTTTCACAATTTTCACATGACACCATGGAATGTGTCATCCATAAAAAGATTTGGGGAAGTGGTCATGAAAGGCAAAGATCCACTTTTAGTAATGGTGGGATTTCAGCAATGGTGGAACTTGGGTTTCTAGTGTGTTGAGGGGACTAAATGTATCAATACACAATGGAGAAATAGGGAAGTGAAATGAATAGCTACAATAGGTGTTAAAGGGGGTATCTGACTAATTTCTACATGTGAGATTGAAGGAGCTTGTTCGCGGACAAATCTCGTGAGGCGGTGATTACAACCTTGCAATTTCATCAAATAAAAAAAAGAGAACAAGCTCTAAAAAATTTTTGTATTTATTTATTCCCTTTTATGTTTACATGGATTCATGGCTCTAACCTTAGGAATGCAAGCTATGTACAAAACTTACACATCATAGCCCCTCCTTTTGATCTCAGATGTGGTTCAATTGAGAAAATATATAAAAAAAATACACAAAAAGATGCAAAAAGTGCATAAAAAATGAGTGGCACAAGCTAGTGGCTGAATTCCATTCAAACACTGCATGTCTGTGCCACTTTTTTCATTACTTTTCTTCTTTCTTCTTCAAATTGCTCGTAGACTTGCTTTGTCCTCTGGTTCTGAAGTTAGGACACTCTATGATATGATTTGAAAATCAGGAATCACTCTTAATCTTTGGTAATCGCCACCTTTTGTCATGGTTTGCATTTTGTGTAAAATCCAATAGGGTAGTTGGTTTTTGCACCAACAAATAGCCAAGGCCGTCACTCTGACTCCATGTATTTTCGAATCAGAATGAAACCATAGGAGTCCTTTCACAACCTTTGAAAATGACTTTTTACCCTTAGGTAGGAGAACCAAAGAAAATAAAGTTCATCCCATTTTTATCCCTAGATGCCATTTTTTATGTCGTAAGAGTGAAACTATTATAAATTGCTAGAGTGTAACAGAGAGGCTCTCTTCCTCCTAAACCATTTCTCACCTTGTATTGGTGAAGAAGGAAGAAGAGCTCTTTAGAATTCTGCAAAGTCTTGGATGCTTGAAAATGCTAAGGAATCTCCTTGAATGCCAAAGGGTGAATGAATGCCAGTTGGTTGATCACGGTCAATGCCTTACCAAAGGGGTGGAGGGTGTTATTTATAGCCCTTAGAAGTTGTTGGAGCGGTTATAGGAGGTTGCATTTTGATTGTCCAAACTACCTAGACTATCCAAACTACCTAGTAGATGGCGGTATCCACATGGAATTTAGACACAGCAGGTATTCAGTTGCTACAGGGAATTTAGACACTACAAGCATTCGATCACTATAGGGAATTTGGGCACTGTAAACATTCAGTTGCTACAAGGAACTTGAACATTACAAGTATGCAGTTGCTACAGGGGATTTGGACACTGCAAGTATTTAGTCGTTGCAGGGAATTCGGACACTGTGTTAGTGTCATTGTAAGAGTGTGTTGTCAATTACGTGACCAAAGTGTAGTTCAGTTCTAGAACGACCTAGTTCACCTCGGAAGTTCATTGAAGATCAAGCCAAGTTCAAAGAAGTTCAAGCAAGTTCAAGACCATTCAAGAAAGACCTATCAATGAAGACTAAGCAAAGAAGTTCAAGATCATTCAAGAAGATCCTCTGTGAGTGCCAAGGGATAAGGTAACTGTGACCCCTAGTGTCCATAGAAATAAAATAGGAAATTAGGGTCTTCAAACACCCAGCTTTTGTTCTACGGCTTGGACCACGGCTAAGCCGTAGATCCTATGGCTCACTCTCCAGAGAGTATATTTTGAAGCTTTTTGTTCTACGGCTAACCCTACGACTGCACCGAAAAATGTTACGGCTAAGCCGTAGTGTGTTTCACGGCTAAGCCGTAAAATCTATGGCCACAATCCAGAGAGTGCACTTGGCCATATAATGCCTACGGTTGACCTTGCGGCAAAGCCGAAAGGCCTTCACGGCTAAGCCGTAATGTGATTCACGGCTAAGCCGTAAAGATTACGGGCCACTCTCCAGAGAGCAGTTTTTGGGAGATTTAAGTCTACGGCTGACCCACGGCTAGGCCGAAAGGTGCTCACGGCTAAGCCGTATAAGGATTTATGGCTAAGCCGTAAGCTTAACCGCAAGAAGGAATTTTTGTTGAATCTGGTCAAACTAGCCGTTGGATGTTGTTAGAGCTTACGGCTAAGCCGTAGACCATTCTGTTCTTAGCCGTAGATCTGTCCGTTGGAGCTTATCTGTATTTAAAGAGGACCTTTCCCTTGCTCCAACCAGTGAATTTATTACTGTGAAAATCACTAGTATAGCTGCGCCTTTGCACCTCCATTAAAATCATCTTCAAAGCTCCCACAACCACCTACTCTCCAACACCAAAAAGTGCCATTATTGTTACAAGAAGAGTAGTTGGTGATTTAGGAAAGGCTCCATTAAATTTGAGAGAATACCTTAGCCTTCCAAACCCTCTTAAAACCTCTTCCCTTGGCTGAGCACTCATCTGAAGATCTTCATCACCAAGGAGCAAGAACAAGAGGCCAAAGCTTGGAGGTAGTCTTTCAAGCATCAAGAGCACCACTCAAAACCAAGGTATACAATTCTTTGTTTAGGTGTTCTTTAATATTTCAATTCTCATTGCTATATTTGGTGGAAGACAAACCACCGCATCAAAAATTGTTGTAGTTGGTGGACTAGATCAAGGATCAACCACCTGATCAAAAACCCCAGTTGGTGGAAGACAAACCACCGAATCAAAAACTGTTGCAAGAGGTGTATGTTATGTAAGTACCTATTATTTAGTGGAACCAAGAGAGATTGCTCTTGAGAGTGGATGTAGGTCTAGGACCGAACCACTATAAATCACTGTGTTTATTATTTGTTGTGTGTGGATGTTGCCTTGCATTCTTGTCACTTGAGTTGATGATCTTTTCTAAGCTACATCTTTGTTACTCTAGTTGCATTTCTACATACTGTGAACACTCACAACTCTGAATATCTCTCTTAAATCTTCTTGGGGAGTCTCAATTTTAATTAATCTTTCAGATTGCCCACTAATAAAATCTAATTCTTGAAAAGAAATTTTTAATAGTCCTATTCACACCCCCCCTCTAGGACTTGGTGAGATCTAGTTATTGCATTTTCACACTGTAGGTATTCAGTTGCTATAGGGATTTCAGACATTGCAAGTATTCAATCGTTGTAGGGAATTCAGACACTGATGGTTTGAGGCCCAAATGATGTCCAATCTTCATGAAAATTTGAGAGAAGCCTTCTAACATTGTTTTAAGGTTGTTGTTAGAGTTCCATCTTGTTGACCCCTGGAAGTGCAACTTTGCTCAATGTCCCTATGACCATATGTACTTTGCTAAGTATTCCTAAAATTATTGGCAACTTGTAAGTTCTCCAATCAAACGAAGCCCAACTACCTTAAAACTTAGAGGAGTCATTCTTGAGCATGTTTTGAGATCTTTAGATGAATTTCAAGATATATGACTATCAGGGGACCAAACTTTATTTAATGCCCTCATGAGTTTGAATTGCAAGCCTTTTGTCTTGGATTTGAGCCCAAATTAGGTGCAGCTGCCTTGAAACTTTGGAGAATTACCCTTGACCATATTTTAGGAGTTTCATATGAGTTTCAACCAATTTGCTTTGGTAGAAGTTAAACTTGGCATAGTGTCCCCATGGATTTGGGTTGATGATCACACATGTTAAACCTTTATTTTGATGACATTTTACATGCCAATGAGCTAACTGTTGCGGTGATCTAGAATGTGAGAGATGTGGATAAGGGTTGATGTGGTCCGAAAATGGAAGGGGATGAAGATAGTCCTGGGTTAGACCAGTCAGGGGAAGGAAAAGATCTTGAGACATTATACTTTTTATCAATACCATTGGCAGCAGTCACAGAAACCTAAAATATTGAAATTGTATCTTTCAGTTGGGCAGAGTTATTTAACCTAAGTCTCCATGCCTATGTGATGCTGCTAATGGAGTTGACCAAACAACTTACTGGAGTAAGAAATTTGAGGTTTGAACATAAAGTTTAAAAGAACTTTTTATGAAATCTTCAAACACATATATTATGTTTTAGGATTATGTGTGTACCAACCTCTTCAACGGAGGTTACCTTTTATTTTAATGGAATCCTCCTTCCTCTTTAATGAAGTAAAATGGACTAAAAAAAATCGAGAGCTGCTATTTCAACACCACTTTTGACCTAGTTTACGTAGGCATTTAAAAAAAAAAACAAAGTGAAACTTTTCCAAACTAACCCCACCTCCTTCTCTCCCCCACACACCTTCCCACCTCTCTCTCCTCCCTTTCCCCAGTTTCCCTTTCCTTGCAACAATCGACGGCTTCGATGGAGGAACGATCATCGCCAGAAGGGGCAGTGTTTCCCTCTTCCTCCCCTTTCTCAACCTTTTCCTTTCTCTCCCTCCCCTCCCTTCCCTCTTCCTCTCTTTCCCTGATAGATTTGAGTTTTTTTTCTCCTCTTCTCCTCCTTCTCCTATAGAGCTCCACCCCTTTCTTTGAATCCATTTCCCTACCCACCCGCCCTACTTTTGTTCGACCAAGATTGGCTAAACAAACAGCATTATAGAGTGTTGTTTGGCCCTATGAGGCCGAACAACAGTGTGATGTTCGGCCTCGTAGGGCTGAACATGGCGGAATAGGTGAGTGGGAAATAGGCGGGAAGGAGTGGAGAGGAAAGGAAGGTGAGTGGGGAGGAGAGGAGAGGAGAGGAAGAGAGAGGGGACAGAGAGGAAGAGGGAGAGAAAGAAGGAGAGGGAGAGGGAGAGGGAGAGGAGGGAGACGATGAGAAAGGAAGAGGGAGAGCAAGAGGGAGGAAGAGGAGCATGGAGAGGAAGGGAGATCAGGTGGCTCCCTCTGCCGAAGCAGCCAATCGTTGCTGGGGCGGGGAGGTGGAGAAGGGGAGAGAGGAGGGGGAGGTGTGTGGAGAGAGAAGGTAGTGGGGGGTAGTTTATAAAAGTTTCAATTTGTTTGTTTTTTTTTTTTTGTATTTTACGTCCATGTGTAAACTGAGTCATGTTGAAATAACATAGTAGTGCTCAAAAAATCAAAAGGTAAGAGGATAGAAAGAAAGTTGCAGATAAGTCTCATCTATAACCAACAAAAAGGCAACATGGACACTGAGAAATGATAGTCATAGTCTATATAATTGAAAGGATGAGCGGCAATAGTTTATATAAATGAAAGGACAAGTGGCAATATCACTGCTCATATTATAAACATAGTGGCTCTCCAGAAATCTATGAAAAGCAATGAAAACAAAAAGGTTTAAGTGTCCTTTGAAGTGGAGTGGATGTGGGAGGGTTTTTGCTTTGCTTTGGGATCTGTTTTCGATAAAATCCTCTTAAAAAAAGGTAAAAAGATTAAAAATCTAGATAGGTAGCACTTTGCAATTGTTTGATTTCGATGAAATCCTCTTAAAAAAAGGTAAAAAGATAAAAAATCTAGGTAGGTAGCACTTTGCAATTGTTTGAATCCACACATTTGGTTGGTCAATATTCCTAGGTAAAGATATGATTGGGCCTGCAATCCGATTGACCCAAATCACTTCGAGGGTTTGTATTGTGAAGAGAAAGAAGATACGGATGCGGGCAAGGCGGCCATCATAGACAGGCGAGAAAAAGAGTGAAAGAGGAGATATTTCTTTTTTTCTTTTTCTCATTATTATTATTAGTGAAGTGAAACCGAGAGATGGGTTCTCCCTCTGCTGCTGCGTAGGCATTGGGACATAGCTTGCAATGGTTTCTCTGTCGACGTGGTTTCGTTACATCGCTCACAAACTCGAGTATTCCGTCACTCTTAGTTGGAAGGTCTCTCTCTCTCTCTCTCTCTCTCTCTCTACTCTGTTCTAGTGATGTATTCTCCTCTAGGGTGTGCGTTTATTGCATATTCTTTGTTTGTGTTATCTTGTCTCCCCCTTGGTTTTTCTTCTTAATGTTCGGCATGGGTCTTTCTTCTTTTAGCTGATGTTGGGGCTTATCCTCTGTGGTTTGATGAATACAGATATGTTTTATTATTTTTATTTTTTTTATACATTTTCCCCTTTTCGCGTTTCCATATTGATTTCTTGATTTCGCTATTTTTAGATGAGTAGCATGGGGTCTTTTCTCTATTTCGACATGTTTGATAGGTGGTATACTAGAAGGTGGAGTTTTGTATCGTTTTTTTCTGATGGATTTTATTTTTCTCGTGGACTTTGATGAATCAAATTTATTCTTCCCGATTCCTATCTTATGCCTATTTCTCAGTGTCTGTTTATTTGATTTAAAGAAAAGATTGATTTTTATCATTTCTATTGGCTTTGCCACTTGATTTTCATGAGGTTTTCTTTGATTTATAATAGGTGTTCGTTTGTTGATGCCATTTCACTGAAAAGTTGGTTGTTTATTGTTTCCTTTTGATATTTTTCTGTTTAGTAAATTATCGAAATACTTGATTGCTAATTTTTTTTTTTTACTTTTTTTTATATTTGTTTTCTTTGATTTTTAACTATTTGAACAACTTATGAATTCAGTTTCAGTGATTCTGGTGCTTGGGTTTAGCCCTTCTTCATTGCAGATGGTATTTAATGGTGCTTGGTTTACTAAAAGTTTGCACTCTTATAAGTTGTGTTCCTGTTAAGTGTTATGGATGCATCGAGTCTTAAGTGAGCGAGGAATCGATCCATGTATGAAACATATAACATGAATCACTTGTCATGGGTTGAGCGAGTACTCTATCAAGCAAGAATGAGTTGGATTATTGCTGAGTCACTAGCATAAGAGAAAATCTCCCTGAAAAGAACTTAAATTTGTTTTGTAGGTATGCACCTTTGCTAGGTTAGCATCCAACTTATGTGTAGAACCAGCACTAGCAAGCAAAATATTCCCACCTTATTTAAGATTTCACCACTGGAAGGAACTTGACACTCTATGCGATCTTACCCAAGCTCACTTTGCTATACACCTATCTTGTAGCCTACATGGGGATGAAAGATTTATCAATGCGACCCAAACTTGAGACATTGTGGTTCCATCTCAATACAGCAAACCCATATTGAAATTGTGAGAGAATGCATTCTCCTCTTTGAGACTTGTGTGAAATTGTGAACTGTGGTAGGCAAAAAGGGAGGCGGAATGCATATAGTGTTCACTTGAACATTGTGGGAGAATGAGTTATGGGTTTACATCCATTGGATTGGAAAATGATAGGTGAAACCATTTGTAGGTTATATATTTATATATATTTGGACAATATTGATGTGCATATGTCCCTCACCATTTTTTTCATGAGAACTCTAGGTTGGGCTCATCTATCACCCAATTCAAATATTTCAATACACAAGGGACCCCCTGATAGGCACGCACCCCAAGTTTCGGTCAGAACCGATTTTTTTGGACTATTGGATCGATTGTGCATTTATCCGAATGGAATGGATTTGTGGGCCACAGATGTAGGGGTTTTGGACATGTGATCAGGGCCAAATTTGATATCTAGGGTGGTCCTGCATAGATCTTTTCATTTCCCCCCGGTCTCATCCCTTGGTGGGGTTCATAGTGGGCCCCACGGAGGAGTATGCACGGTCCCTCTGTAAGGGATGTTTGCATATGAAGATTCCCATATATATATATCTATATCTATGAGAAACGGTCTTGTAAGGACCATCCTCACTTTTTCAGATGAGACTCATCTAGGGCATTCATTTAAGGGCATCATCCAACGATCATGTTCAAGGTTATATATACATTGGAGGGAAATGAAAAGGGTAAAAAAAAAAAATGAAATCATTGTATAAGAAAAACCAGCCCTCCATCGTTGTCGTCTTTCCCTTGCACCCATCGCTATCTCTACCTCTCTATCACTACGATTGGAGCTCTCAGTTTGCCACGACACAGATTCAACTTTGACAAGTAGCTCTCTACTTCCAAAGTCATTGGAATGGAAAGAACCCAAAAGGAGAGAGAGAGTCTTCCCCCTCCCTCTTCATCGTCTTTCTCTCGGACACGATTTGCACGGATCTACATCCTTCTTGTTCTCTCTCTTCTTGATCTTGTACTTAGAGGGAAACAAAGAAAAAAAAAGGAACCCAAATCGATATGGGCTTTCCGGGTACCCCTCCTTGCTTGAAAGTTCCCTCTTTTGGTCGCCCTCCTTACCTCTCTTGCTATTTCCTCACTCGCTCACTCCCTTATGACCGTTGTCTTCGTCCCCTAGACATTGCCCCACCTGTCACTACATGACGACAACCATTTTGATTTTTCCTTTTTCTTTTGATTTTCTTGCTAGACTCTCTCACTCTCTCTTATTAAGTATGGTGGAGGCATTTCTCTTTGTCTTGAGGATCTAGATATGAGCTTAATGGGTTTGCTTTGCTTCGTGTGATTCTCCATTTCCTTTCGCAATTTTCATTCTTTTGTTTTCTTTTTATTTTTTATGATCTAGGGTTTCTTTTATTCCTTTATCTTGTTTTCACTATTTTTAAAAATTTGGATCTGGGCTTTATTGGGGGTTTTCTGTCCTATTTTGCATCTCTTTCTTCAAGTTGTGTTTTTTAGTTTTATTATCTTAGATTTGTTGGGTAAATTTCTTGGATTTGACTTGTTTATTTGTCTTTTGAGAAATGTTTTTAATGATTTTTTTTGTTTCATTTGAATTCTTTTTCATGATTTAACTCTAATTTTTTTTTATGAAACTTAAAACACAATGTATATCAAATCATGTGCTGGATTTCTATAAAGAGCTGTTTACAAAAGAAGATTGGGCGCGTCCTACATTAGACAATTTAGATTTCTACTCAATTGATGAACAAAATGTAGATAGGCTTGAGGTCAATTTTGATGAGGAAGAAGTCAAGGCAGCTATGTTTCCCCTTGGAGGGGGTTAAGTCTTCGGGGCCTGATGGGTTCCCTTTGGCTTTCTTCCAAACATTTTGGGAAGTCATTAAAGATGATGTGTTGGGTTTTTTTTTGAGAGAATTCCATATGACAGGGAAATTGTCTAAACATAGTGGTGCTTCCTTTATCACTTTAATTGCTAAGAAGGTGATTACTAGAAAACATTAAGGACTATTGCCCGATATGGGTCAATTTACAAAGTACTGGCAAAGGTGCTTGCAACCAGACTCCAAAAGGTGTTGCTTGGTTTGATTTTTAATGCTCAAGGAGTGTTTGTGCATGGAAGATAAATCTTAGATGGGGTTCTTATTGCAAATGAATGTCTACACTCAAAAAACATGGATAGAAAACCGGGCACTATCTGCAAACTCGATTTGGAAAAGGCCTATGATAGGGTTGACTGGGATTTCCAGTAATACTTGATGAGGAGAATGGGGTTCTGTTTAAGATGGAGGAATTGAATGGTTGGTTGTCTGAGGCCAGCCACCTTCTCTATTCTTTTGAATGGGACTCCAATTGGGTTTTTTGCTGCCACTAGAGGAATCCACCAATGAGACCCTTTATCTGCATTTCTTTTTGTCATCGTAGGGGAAGCCCTTAGTTGCATGTTGCAAGCGGCGGTGAACAACAACTTTAGTAAAGGATGGTGTCTTGCTTTTGGTGCTCAAGCAATAACCCATCTTCAATTTGCAGACGACACCCTCCACTTTTGCGATGCCGACGAAGCCCAACTTCGCAATGTCAAGGCTATTTTGCTATGCTTTGAAGTGGTTTCCAGTTTGATAACTAATTTCTTTAGAAAGCGAGATAATTGCTGTTATGGTGGGTCAAGAGTGTCTGGTAATGCATGTGGATCTTGTCAGATGCTATACGGGATTCCTGTCCTCCTCCTATTTGGGTCTCCCTCTCTGTATTGGCCCTTCATCATAGGACCTTTGGTAGCCGGTGATCGAAAGAGTGGGGAAAAAATTGGCTGTTTGGAAGGCTAATTATCTTTCCCTTGGTGGCAGAATTACACTTATCAAAGCGGCTTTGGCCAACCTGCCTATCTATTTCATGTCCCTATTGAGAAACTTCAGAGGGACTTTTTGTGGCATGGCAATGAATAAAAAAAAAGAAGATTCACCTCATCAAGTGGTCCAAAGTCTGTAGCCCTATGCAGGCCGGCGGTTTGGATATTGGACCTTTAAATGAGATAAATTTAGCCCTCTTGGTTAAATGGCTTTGGAGGATCTGGGAAGAATCTCAATGCCTGTGGAAGCACATCATCTGCTCCAAGTATGACATTTCTAGGGAAGGATGGTTGATTAAGGGCCCTTTTGCTCAATGCTCTAATGTGTGGAGAGGTATTCTCGAACCCATGGATTTGTTCTTGAAACAGATTAGATACTATGTGGGAAAAGGGGATAAGATCCTTTTTTGGATTGATCTATTGGTGGGGGATGAGCCTTCAGCTAACTCCCTTCCAAACCTCTATAATTGTGCCAGCACTAAGGACTTTAAAGTTGGAGATAACTTTTAGTGGAGAGGGGGAAAATGTTGTTTGGGGTCCCGTTTTCAGAAGAAACCTAAATGAAGAAAAAGGTAATCATTTTTGCTCCATGTTGTCTGCGATTGCCAAGGTTTTCATCCTTACCATTGGTAATGACAAAAGAATTTGGACAATTACTACTAGCGACCGGTTTACAGTGGCCTCCTTCTTTTCCTCCATGACTACGGAGTTGGTGGACCCCAAATCAAGTGGTGTAGTCTATGGCCTATGAAAGCAGCCCCTAAGGTGATTGCCTTTGCTTGGTGATGCAGTCTAGACCTCACAAGTGGTCTTCTTCAAGTTAGATTAGGATTATATTATTTTTATTAGTAGATTTCTAATTATGTGAGTGAATAATGGAGCAAAGACTTAGACGGAAGACTAAGATTGCTAAAAATCAATATGGTTTTATGCCAGGGAGGTCAACTATGGAAGCTATCTTTTCACTTAGGCAATTAGTGGAAAAATATCGAGTAAAGAGGAAAAATCTGCACATGGTTTTTATTGATTTAGAAAAAGCCTATGATAGGGTATCGAGGAATTTAATTTGGTGGGTTTTGAAGAAAAGGAATGCTCCCAACGGTTATATTGAAAATTTTAAGGATATGTATGAAGGAGCAGTAACAAATGTGAGAACCACATGTGGAGAAACAGGTGGATTTCCCTTGACTATAAGTTTGCATCAGGGATCCGTCTTAAGCCCTTATTTCTTTGCATTGATTATGGATGAGTTAACTGCACATATTCAGGAAGAAGTACCATGGTATATGTTGTTTGCAGATGATATAGTATTGGTGGATGAATCAAGAGATGGTGTAAATGTAAAACTCGAGAGATGGCAGGAGGCATTAGAATCTAGAGACTTTAAAATAAGCTGTACGAAGAGAAAATATATGAATTGCAACTTCAGTGGACATATACAAAGTGTTAAAACCATTGTCAAAATTAAAACCCATGAGATACCATGTAGGAATTCTTTTCAGTATTTGGGCTTGATGATTAATAAGGATGGGGAGATTGATGAAGATGTTGAGCATAAGATAGAAGCTGGATGGCTAAAGTGGAGACTAGCTTCTGAAGTGCTTTGTGACAAATGAATGTCAACGAAATTGAAGGGTAAATTTTATAGAACAGTGGTTAGACTAGTTATGACATATGGAGCAGAATGCTCGCCAATTAAGAAGGCGCATATACATAAGATGGATGTGGCGGAGATGAGAATGCTTAGGTGGATGTGTGGTAAAACTGGAAAAGATAAAATTAGAAATGAGCACTTTCAAGAGCATTTAGGGGTAGCACCAATAGGGGATAAGATTAGAAAAACTCGTTTAAGATGGTTTAGGCTTGTTGAGCATTGACCGGTAATGGCACTGGTGAGAAAAAGTTTGGCTATCCAAGTGGATGGCCCATCAAGAGGTAGGGGTAGGCCAAATAAAACATTGGTGGAGGTCATTAAATCAGATTTGATAAGTTTAACTTATCTAAGGATTTGGCTCAAAATAGAACGGAATGGAGAAATATAATTCATGTAGCTGACCCCAACATGGTTAGGATAAGGCTTTGATGATGATGATAATGACGAGTAGATTTCTAATTACATTGTTCTTAGGGAAGTTTTTATTCATAGCTTAGAGTTTGCTTAGGCATTAAGCGTGCTTTTATTATATATATGGCATTGTAGAGAAGAGATTCTCAGACTTTGATTTATTAATAGATTTGTGGATTTTATCCTGGAGGTGCGTCCTTGGACACGTGCTTTGGAACTCCTACGCAAGCCTTAACCCTAGGACTTGCATCACTTGGGCTGCACTTTTGGGGGCCATCCTAACAATAAACAACATTCGTCGGAGATGCATGATTATTGTTAATGCGTGCTTGTGGTGCCTTGTTGATGAGGAGTCTATGGATCATTTATTGGTCAACTATCCAGCTACCCAAATTCTATGGAAGGCTATCATGAGGTGGTTCAACTACTGCAGGCCTCTCCCTTGCTCTCGTGGATTTGTTTGAGTTTCGGAGGTTGGGGGTGGGTACCAAGAGAGGTACAATCATGTGGAGTTTAGCATTTGTAGCGGCTATTTGGTCAATCTAGAAAGAGAGGAATGCAAAGATGCTTTGAAGGGAAATTGTCTGAGTGGGTAGCGTTACGTGACAATGAAAGAGCCAGGTGGCACAATGGGCATCTCCTCTTCCTATTTTCAAGGGCATCACGGTCAATTCCATCATCCACAATTGGAAAGAAATCACCTCCTCTAAGCCTCTCCGTTTAAGCATAAAGGTTAGATGGTGTCCCCTTTCCTCTAGCTACGCTGAAACTTAATTTTGATGGTAGTGTGATTAGGAACTTGGGGAGGGCAGGGTTGGGGAGGGATCAGAAATGAAAATGGTCATTTCCTCCTCCGATACTTGGACCAATGGGCTTCTGTATTGTCAACAAGGCCAAGCTTTTGGCCTTGAATGTTGGACTTCTTGAAGCTGTCCGTTTTAATCCCACTCGTTTGCTGGTTGAAAGTGACTCTCTGTGTCTTTCGATGGGCTTCGGACACTGCGACTGCTTCTTGGTATCTTATTGATTTAATTGGAGAAAACTCATCACTTCTCTTCCAAGCTGAACATATCCTTCGCCCATATTAGTCGTTCATCTATGCTGACAGCCTCGCTAAAGAGGGCATCTCTAAGCCCTCTATAATTGTCTCCCATTCTTAATTCGCCTCTGTTGGGGCTGCTTCCCATCTTTTAGGGGTTGCTGTTCCCTTACCCTTTTTCCTTTGGCTTGTGTGCTCTTCCCAGTTTTTTGTGGGGCTTTTTGTTTTTCAATATAGCTCTTGTATATTATAACGTTTTTTGAGCATTCAATGCAACCACTAGTCTAACAAAAAAAAAAAAAAAAAAAAAACACACACACACACACACAATATGTGCACATGTGTGAAACGAAGTCTGATGTTAATCACATGTTCAGTTCTTTTTTGGGCCGTTGTTCTAGTTATTGTTAGGGGGATATTGTAGTTCAAATTGTATGGTCGGAGATGTTGTAACAATTGTATACCATGTTCATGCACTTCAAAACTTCCATAGTAGCCTTGAAGTAATTCTTTTATACATGCAGCTTCTAATGGGCAACTTTCGACCTTTTCTCTCCCATTTTGAAGCCCGGAAACTGTAAAAAATTAGATCTCCCACCTTTTGCAAAGCATAAGATGCATCACTGCTCTTTTTTTTTCCCTCTTTCTTTTACATTTTCTTTGTTTAGCTCCCTTTTTTCCCTCTTTCTTTTACGTTTTTATTTCATTTAGTTTCCTCTCCATAGTTTTCTTCTTTGATGGTTCTGCAATTTTTGTTTTCTTTTTGGTGGACAGTAGTATTGTGGTGACCAAGGTTTGGATGCAGTTCTCGATTTGGGGATTTTTCTGGTTATGTGGGGTGGAGCTGGACTTAGGGAGATTAGATGGGCCTTGTTTAGACGACTGTGGAGAGGAAGATGGTGGAGGGGATCTAGGGAGATTAGATGGGCCTCGCTGGTTTTTTGTTTTTTTGTTATTTTATTTTATTTTTTACTATGTTGTTTTTATGGCTGTTCAACACAATGAGAAGGATGGGATGTGCCTGGTTCACATGACTTGGGACAGGATGCTGCTGGGCTTTTTCTTTTTCTTTTTTTTTTTTTTTTACATGGCAGCCACTTCATTGGAGAGAATGCCTATCTTCCACAGCATGGAGTTGTGAATGGCCTCTGAGATGCCCTTGTAAAAGTTAGGATGTGTTTGTTTTTTAGGGGAATGGATGATTCCATCATCATTACTTGATGGGCAGTGTGTTCCCTTTGTGATGCATTGACCAAGGAATCAATTTGAATTTTCAGAAAATTCAATGAAGTTACTTCATGCCATTGTTCTTGAAGAGAATTCATGATGTAGGTAACCTTTCTCGATAGATGCCTCAACCCAATGGGTACTCCATGTTACTGCCTCAACCTATCCAAGCATTCAATTATGCCCAGGTTCATTGTTAAATTCAACAACCAAACAAAGAGCAATCACATTCAATACCAATTGCAGCAAACATAAAATGAGCATCTACATGAACTTCTTTCTTACAACCTATAATTGAATATCACCACTGAAGTGCTCACCAAGTTCACTGCAAATCTGCAATATTTTGGGATTGTGCATCAACATGTGAATTTGTTCAACACCACCCAAAAGTGAGAACACTGACAATCAGCCTGTGAACGTCAACTGAAGATAATCTATACATCAATTGCAAATAATTTGAACATCAAGCCTAAACATAATCTGAACACCAACTGAATATAGAGACTTACATTCAACATAAAAATAAGGGACCTGTATCTTTCATATAAATGAACAGAGTCATCAATGTACTGATATGAACTGATACAATTTTTGCGACATGAATTGCCTTCAATCCAGGACATTTTCCTTGACATGGGACACAAATTACATTTATTTATTTATTGCTAGAAGTAAGGGATACAAATTACAATTGTTACATCTCAAAAGCAATTAATTTGAAACCATGTAAGTGCCTGCATTGTGGCAGTGAGTCAACATCAGGTGTAGACCTGTTTGAACTGCCACCTTCAATAGATGATTAGGAGTCGCCTTCTGTTATTGTTGGATTGATTGCAAAATTCTAAACAATGCACCTGAAATGTAAAAATGCAATTAACACTTTAATGAATCAATGTAGGACAATAGCAAATGAAATCGAAGTTAAAGTTAGAAAACAGTAGGGAACTCAATTTGGCTGCAGTGATCACTTCTGTCCAGCGATCACTTCTTATTAATGGAATCAAAGTTAGAAAACAGTAAGAACTCAAGTTGGTACATTTGTTTTCTTTATGCTCTGTTTTTGTCTTTGTATACGAAATTCAGGTAACCGAAATTGGACTGATTTACCTGCATAATTTGGCTCATGCTTGTGGATAACCTTAGTTACCCATGACTCATGTTTTTTTGCATAATCAATTACAGTTATGCTTACAACGGGCAGGCATATCTAAGAAACTTGCATGAACCCACTAAATTTATGATGCACAGGGTTGATTATAATGCTTGTCTTTGGGAAATTTCATCATCAGGTCTGGCGAGTCTTGATTCAATGATTCGTAGTCTTATGAGAAATTTCAATGATGGCTGATGTTCCAAATCCGGGTTAAATGGATCTGCAAAATGATGGTCTCATAGTGATCAAAAAAGCCATTACAATGTATGTTCCATCTCGGCTGGCATTTTCTCACCATTAGAACAAAAACCAAAATAAGAAACAAAATTCGAGAGAGTCCAATTTCCCAGTAACAGACCCTAAATCCCTGATATTTTGAGATGCTGGAATGCCCTCTAATCTCTGGTGCTCCAGAGACAAAATGGAGAGAAAGATGGAGAGAGATTGGTGCGAGCGAGAGAAAGAGAGACGATGAGGGAGAGAGTTCTACCGTGATGATGAGATAGAGAGGGAGATGAGTAGTGAGCCTTGCATCGATCACCGTCAATTGTTATGCCGTAGTTGAGAGAGGAGAGAGAGAGAGAGAGAAGGATGGAGAGTAAGAGAGAAATGATGCTGAGGTCCAAATCCTCTCCGATGTGGGCAGATGACACAGACAAGGGGTCTCGTTGCAGGCGAGAGACAGAGAGATGGGCGAGAGACAGAGAGACAAGCATCAAAGAGGAACGTAGATAAGGGGTTTGTCTCGTTGTAGCCCTATTTCATTTTGGAGAAAGTGTCCAAAAGATGAGCGTGGGATCTTTTTTGGTTTGGTTTTCATTTCACTCCACTCCTTACATGCTGGGCATGAGGATTGTTGAATGATGCACTTAAATGGAAGGCCTAGATCCATCCTTTAATCTTGCGAGAAGTGTTCTTACACACCTACCGTAATAACTTTTTATGGGGCCTCACTTGTGGGTCCCATTTGGGGATGGGACCAGGGGGAAGGAAAGATCGTTGTGGGACTACTCCAAATATCAAGTTTGGCCTCAATCACATGTCCCTAACTCCCTCATCCCTGGCCCACAAGTCCAGTCCATCGGACTGGTGCATAGTTGATCCAACGGTCCAGTAAATTCGGATTTGATTGAAATTTGGGGTGTGTTACTATCAGGGGCAAGATTTGGATTGAGTGATATATGGGCCCCACCTAGACTTCTCACAATAAAGTGGTGAGAACTAGTTCTCATAGGATTATTTTTCATATATATAAATAATATATATGGGAAATGGGGCCTATTCCTGTGCACACGTCCCTCACAAACCTTTTGTGCATGCTCCTCGGTGGGCCCCACTATGGACCCCACCAATGGATGAGACTAGGGGACGGATGGAAAGATCCATGTGAGCCTACCCCACATATTAAGTTTGGCTCTAATCGCATGTCCCTAACCCCTTCATCCGTGGCCCACAAATCCATTCTGTTCATATTGGTGTATAGTCGATTCGATGGTCTAGTAAATTCAGATTTGACCGAAAGTTGGGGCATGTGTCTATCAAGGGGTCCCATGTGTTATGCAAGGTTTAGATTAGGTGATAGATGGGCCCCACCTAGAGTTCTTACAAAAAAATGGTGACTGATGCGTATGAAGATTCTCATATGTATATATATTCTTCTTAGACAATGGAAGATTTAGTTAGTGAATGCTGTAGGTTCAACCTTTAGATTAGACCTATGAGACAGTTTTTTATTTATATTATTTTTTTATTAGAGGTTGGATAATTTAGTTGGGGAATGATGTAGGGTCAAGCTTGGGTAGGTAGTTGGGGAGGGATTTCAAATGTTGTGTTGTAGTCGTCAATTGCATATCTCTCACTTTTTTAATCTGTTTTTTCTTTTTATTGTATCAGATTTTGTTCTAAGAATAAAAAAAAAAGAGAGGTTCTCATGTGGATCTCTGTTCCTGACTATGATGCCCGGATACGGCATGGATACGGCAAGGACACCTTATGGACACGGCAGGGACACGGATTTTACACACAAAAAGTGAAGTATCGGATACGATACTACACGATACATTAGCCATTTTGAAGTATCCGTGCATTATAGGTTCCTGATGCATCCTGGAAATACTCATATGAAATACATGTACAACATATGACATATTGAAGTCTTTAAGGCTCAGGATAGATTGAAATGGAGAAAAAAAATTCATTTCTAATCCCCAACATAGTTGGGACAAGGCCTTGATGATGATGAGTTTGATGCCATATTTGTCGGAGTTGAGCAAAATTCATTCATCAAACATTGTTCAATAAGGTGCATTAGATGGGGTTATCTCTTACCTGTTTAGAAAGACCGAGATTGTGCAAATCTTGACGAGGCGACTAGAATCTTGACAAGGGTTAGATTGGTGCTTACTCCATGAGAAACCTTTTCAGTGCTTCCTCTTGCTTTGTTTGTTGCTTACTCCATCAGTAACCTTCTCAGTGCTACCTTTGAGTTTGAGGGCTTGGAGACTAGCTGAAGACTGTTTGCAGTCTCCCTTTTCAATGCCCCATATCAATTGGTTATAGGACGAGCAATATATTTGGTGGTTCTCGTTTCAGATTCAAAGTTTTATCCATCTATTATTCTGCCCTTTTCTCTATTTTCTTCTATCAAGCACATTCAGCTTATTACCACAAACTAAAAAAAAGGGGAAAAAAGGCCATAAGTTTCCATCAATTTTCTTCATTCACTGCAAGTTTGGAACTCCCCAAAATCCTCTTGACTATGAATGCTCTGTAGTCTCTAATTCAACGACAACTCAATCCCACAGAAAAAGCAAACTAATCCAATTCCATTTATCATCCCTTTGCAAACCCTGGCAACAACAGAAACCCAATCGACAGTCCCCTGTAGCCCAATGATCCAGTTGGTTCAAGGAATCATCCTGATTGGACAGTCCAATCTTACTGTAATCATCCTTCAATTCCAGTCCCAATACCTCTTAAAGTTATTCTTTAATTGCAGCCCAAATCCAACTGCATCACCTGCACATATTCTTGCTTATCTTTTGGTAGTTATGCAACTGCAAATCCTGATCTAATGATTGTCATTGCAAACCATTGTCCTAACCTCTTTTAGATTCCTTAATCTAATGCAATCTGAAACACCCTTACACAGTCCTATCCTGACCAAATTACTCAGTCCTTCAACTCATTCAATACAATCAAGTGGCAATCGTGCTTCAGCCCTAAACGATCTCAAATCTGGATCATAAAACAGTCCATTTCTACCCTTATTAAACCACAGTTTCCTCCCTATATGGCGTATATCTGAACCCACATTAAACAATACATCCCTACAGAACACCATTAAAAAAAATAAAGAAAGAAAAAACACTCCTTCAGAAGACTCTCAATTGCTAACCCTTATTCCTCATACAGTAGGCATAAAGTTGTTGTAGCAGTACGTTTACCGGATTCAGTCCTTTATACCTCCCATATTTAGTTCTAATGAGCCCTGGTGATTGTACCTTAAATGGTGCGTAGTGGGGTATCCGATGCGGGTGGGTAGAGATGGAGAGATTAGAGATGGAAGGTGGACAGGGTAAATCATGGAATTCCCTGAATATCTTGGCCTCACATCAAACTCCCCATCGTGGGCAAGGAAGAAGACTCCGGGAAACCCAAAAGCACTTGTGAGAATTTTCTTTTTTTTTCTTTTTATTAATCAATAGCTAAATAGCCAAGGAGGCTTTTCAATACTTAAGTAGAGGAAGCAAACTACCATAGACTGATCTTAATTGCTAAAACAATCCTATGGTTGATATTAAAACATCCACTTAAGCACTAATTAAAAAATAAATAAACAAATAAAGTCCTAAATAAACGAAGATAGGTGGGGTTAGGCCCAAAGGTTGGTCGACCCATTGGGGACCACGGGTCTGTCCTGCATCAACTCTCCCTTTGTTGGAGAGAACTCGACCTCGAGTTTTGTAGATATCCTCCAGGATTAAATATCAATTGCACAAACTTTTGATGCACCGCTTGATCTTCACTTCATTCGCATGGATTGAAAGCTTGATTCAACATTGACACTTCAATTTGGTCCTCCATCTTGAAGTAGAATGCTGGTACCGTTGCTTCTGAGATCTAAAATCTACGTTAATGTGAGGCTCAACCGCTAGATGATTCAAAATTTGGATTTGTACCACCTGCTCAAAATCTCCAAGTGGTAATGGTCGAGAACTCCAAAGAGGAAATCAATATGTGGTACCTTAATGACTCATTCTTCTTTGTTAACGTCTTGAACAACATCTTTCTCCTCAGAAGACCTTATTGGCTTGTCTGGAGGTTATACTACATTTATATCAATCGGTTGGATAATTGGCTTGCTAACTACTTCTGACTCTTCAATGCTCTTGTCTTCCTTTTTTTACTTCACCTACATGCAGCTTATGATCAACATTGCCAATAGGATGTGAATCATGTTCATTTTCTTCCGATTCATCTGAAGTAGAATTATTTGAAGGAGTGTTGTCTGTTACTTCATTTGAATAAATGTGGAATCATTTGTATCGTCCAGATTAACCTTGACATTCTCTATAATGGGTTCCACAACATGACCTTCAATGACTCCTATAACTCCGCCAGTTTTTGTTGCAGGTCCCACGCCCTGGTAAAGGAGGAAGGTTGCGTTAGGTAGGTTGACAGCCAGCGTAAAACTTTGTCACAACTCAAACATGAATTCTGAGATAACAATATTTTGTGATAAGGGTAGGGCGTTCCCTGCTTTAAGAGACGCATTGCAGTGTCACTCGATTGCAGTGAAAAGTGTGCAAGGGCTACTGCATGACTCTGGGCTAGTGCAGTTAAAGAAGTTAGTCCAGGAGAAGAAGAGGAGGAATAGAAAAATTAGACTTGCTTCTTGGAATATAGGAACCTTAACAGGCAAGAGCATGGAGTTGGTCGAGGTAATGAAAAGAAGAAGAATTAGTGTGGCTTGTATACAGGAGACAAGGTGGATAGGGAATAAAGTTAAGGAGCTCATAGATGAGTATAAGTAGTTTTATGCAGGAAAAAGTAATACAAGAAATGGAGTAGTATAGTTGTGGATAAGAATTTGAAAGAGAAAAATTGTGGAGGTAAAAAGGTTTGGTGATAGAATTGTAGCAATTAAATTAGTACTAGAGGAAGATATAATCCATATCATCAGTGCATATGCTCCCCAAGTAGGACTAGAGGAAAGTGTGAAAAGATAATTTCGGGAGGAGATGGATGATTTACTACGAGAAATCCCAAATAGTGATAAGATTTTCTTTGGAGGGGATTTAAACGGGCATATAAGAAGAGATAATAGAGGATACGAGAGAGTACATGGAGGGCACGGATTTGGAGGAAATAATGAATTCGGAAATATTATATTGGATTTTGCAGTGGCATTTGATTTTGTAGTAGCGAATACTTACTTTAAAAAGAGAGATGAGCATTTAATTACCTATAATAATGGGAGTAATAGGAGTCGGATAGACTTTTTCTAGTTAGAAAACAAGACCGATTGGTTTGTAAAGATTGCAAGGTTATCCCAGGAGATAGTTTGACCATACAACATAGGCTCGCAGCTTTAGATATTTGCATTAGAAGTAGAAAGAGAACGGTAGTAAACAAAATGGGCCCTATAACAAGGTGGAGAGATTTGAATGGGGAAAGAGCAAATATATTTAAGGACAAAATGATTGAGAATGGAGAATGAAATCTTGAAGAAGAAACTACAGCAATGTGGAATCAACTGGCTAATTGCATTAGGAAGGTTGCAAAGGAGGTACTTGGAGAATCAAAAGGAAAGAGACTGTTAATAAAGAAATATGGTGGTAGAGTGTGGAGGTTCAGGAAGTTATTCGAAAGAAGATATTGTTACAAAGTTTGATAGGGGACTGAGAGTATGAAAAATTTTGAGTTGTATAAGAAGGCAAAGAAAGAAGCTAAAAAAGCAGTAAGTAGTGCAAAGTTAAAACATACGATGACCTCTATAATAGGTTGGGAACAAGAGAATGAGAGAATGATATTTTTAAGCTTGCAACAATAAGAGAAAAGAAAAGTAGGGGCTTAAATTATGTTAAATGTATCAAGGACAATGAGGAAAATGTTCTGGTGAAGGACAACGATATTAAAGAAAGGTTGAAGGAATATTTTATCAAACTTTTAAATGAAGAACATATGGGGGATACAAGAACTAGGGAGGATACTTCATTAGCAAAGTATACTTTTCTCTATAGAATTAAGATGGATGAAAGTGAAGAAAGTACTGAAGCGAATGAAGACAGGAAAGGCAATGGGCTTAGGTGATATTCCGATAGAGGTATGAAATGCTTTGGATAGGTTGGGGTGAGTTGGTTATGTAGAATCTTCAATAGGATACTTGTGACAAAGAAAATGTCGGATGAATGGAGAAGAAGTATTGTAGTACTTATATATAAGAATAAGGGAGATATACAAAATTGTACCAACTATCGATGGATTAAACTTATGAGTCATAATATGAAGTTATGGGAGAGAATAATGAGCAAAGACTTAGACAGAAGACCAAGATTGCTGAAAATCAATATGGTTTTATGCTAGGGAGGTCAACTCATCATCATCATCAAAGCCTTATCCCAACCATATTTTAAAACTTCTAGATTCTAATGCCCCCCGCCATCTCTCAAGCTTTGTTTTTACACCCTCTTGATTTAACCACCAATAGTATATTATTTGCAAACAACATACACCATGGTACTTCTTCTTGAATTTGCACAGTTAATTTCATCCATAATTAATGCAAAGAGATAAGGATTTAAGGTTGATCCCTGATGTAAACCTATAGTCACTGGGAATCCACTTGTTTCTCCACATGTGGTTCTCACATTTGTTATTGCTCTTTCGTACATATCCTTAAAAATTTCAATGTAACCTTTGGGGACATTCGTTTTCTTTAAAACCCACCAAATTAAATTCCTCGGTATCTTATCATAGGCTTTTTTCAAATCGATAAAACCATATGTAGATTTTTTCGCTTTGCTCGGTATTTTTTCACTAATTGCCTAAGTGAAAAGATAGCTTCCATAGTTGATCTCCCTGGCATAAAACTAAATTGATTTTCAGAAATCTTGGTCTTCTTTCTCAGTTTTTGCTCCATTATTCTCTCCCATAACTTCGTAGTATGACTCATAAGTTTAATCCCTTGATAGTTGGTACAATTTTGTATATCTCTTTTATTCTTATATATAGGTACTACAATGCTTCTTCTCCATTCATCTGGCATTTTCTTTTTCACAAGTATTTTATTGAATAGTCTATATAACCAACTTACCCCAACCTCTCCTAAGCATTTCCATACCTCTATCGGAATACCTTTTGGGTTTGTTGCCTTTTCTGTCTTCATTTGCTTTAATGCTTCCTTTACTTCCACCCCTTTAATTTTATGGTGAAAAGTATGTTCTTGTGATGAAGTATCCTCTTTAACTATTGTATCGCCCAAATGTTCTTCATTTAGAAGTTTGCTAAAATATTCCTTCCACCCTTCTTTAATATCGTTGACCTTCACAAAAATATTTTCCTCATTGTCCTTGATACATTTGACATGATCTAAGTTCCTACTTTTCTTTTCTCTTATTTTTGCAAGCTTAAAAATATCCTTTTCTCCTTCTCTTGTTTCTAACCTATTATGGAGGTTATCGTATGCTTTCACCTTTGCATTACTTACTACTTTCTTAGCTTCTTTCTTTGCCTTCTTATACAGCTCAAAATTTTTCATACTCTTAGTCCCTTGCTAAACTTTGTAGCAATGTTTTTTCTGTCGAATAACTTCCTGAACCTCCATACTCCACCACCATATTTTTTTATTAATATGTCTCTTCCCTTTTGATTCTCCAAGTACCTCCTTTGCAATATTTCTAATGCAATTAGCCATTTGATTCCACATTACTGTAGTTTCTCCTTCAAGATTTCATTCTCCTTTTTCAATTATTTTGTCTTTAAATATATTTGCTCTTTCTCCCTTTAAATCTCTCCACCTTGTTTTAGGGTCCATTTTGTTTACTACCGCTCTCTTTCTACTTCTAATGCAAATATTTAAAACTTCGAACCTATGTTGCGTAGTCAAACTCTCTCGTGAGATAATCTTGCAATCTTTACAAGCCAATTGGTCCTGTTTTTTAACTAGAAAAAAGTCTATCCGACTCCTATTACTTCCACTTTTATATGTAATTAAATGCTCATCTCTCTTTTTAAAGTATTTGCTGCTACAAGATCAAATGCCACTGTAAAGTCAAACATAGTGTTTCCGAATTCATTCTTTTCTCCAAATCCATGCCCTCCATGCACTCTCTCATATCCTCTATTATCTCTTCCTATATGCCCGTTTAAATCCCCTCCAAGGAAAATCTTATCACTAGTTGGGATTTCTCGCATTAAATCATTCATCTCCTCCCAAAATTGTCTTTTCACACTTTCCTCTAGTCTTACTTGGGGAGCATATGTACTGATGATATAAATTATGTCTTCCTCTAGCACTAGTTTAATTACTATAATTCTATCACCAAACCTCTTTACCCCCACAATTTTTTTTTAAAATCCTTATCTACAACTATACCCACTCCATTTCTTGTATTACTCTTTCCTGTATAGAAAAGCTTATACCCATCCGTGAGCTCCTTAGCTTTATTTCCTTTCCACCTTGTCTCCTGTATACAAGCCACACTAATTCTTTTTCTTTTCATTACTTCAACTAATGCTCTTGCCTGCCAAGGTTCTTATATTCCAAGTAGCAAGTCTAATTTTCCTATTCCTCCTCTTCTTCTCATGGACTAACTTCTTTAACCGCACTAGCCCAAAGTCATGCGGTAGCCCTTGCACACTTTTCACTGCAGGCGGGCGAGCGGGGAACGCTCTAGCCTTATTGTGAAATATTATATTTTCAGAATTCATGATTGGATTGTGACAAAATTTTACGCTGGCTGTCACCTACCTAACGCAACCCTGCTCTTTTACTTGGGCTTGGGACCGGCAGCAAAAACTGGCGGAGTTTTTTCACTTAGGCAACTATGGAAGCTATTTTTTCACTTAGGCAATCAATGGAAAAATATCAAACAAAGAGGAAAAATTTTCACATGGTCTTTATCGATTTAGAAAAAGCCTATGATAGGATATCAAGGGATTTAATTTATTGGATTTTGAAGAAAAGAAATGTCCCCAGTGGTTACATTGAAAATTTTAATGATAAGTATGAAGGAGCAGTAACAGATGTGAGAATCACATGTGGAGAAATAGTTAGATTCCTCGTGACTATAGTTTTGCGTCAGGGATTAGCCTTAAGCCCTTACATCTTTGCATTGATTATGGATGAGTTAACTGCGCATATTAAAAAAGAAGTACTATGGTGTATGTTATTTGTAAATGATATAATATTGGTGGATGAATTAAGAGACGGTGTAAATGCAAAACTCGAGAGATGGCAGGGGGCATTAGAATCTAGAGGCTTTAAAATAAGTCATATAAAGATAGAATATATGGATTGCAACTTCAGTGGACATATATAAAGTGTTGAAACCATTGTCAAAATTGAAACTCATGAGATGCTACATAGAGATTCTTTTTGGTATCTGGGCTCGATGATTAGTAAGGATGGGGAGATTGATGAAGATGTTGAACATAGGATAGAAGCTGGATTGCTGAAGTGGAGACTAGCTTCTGGAGTGTTTTATGACAGACGAATGTCAACGAAATTGAAGGGCAAATTTTACAGGACAGTGGTTAAGACCAGCTATGACATATGAAGTAGAATTTTGGTTAATTAAGAAGACATATATACATAAGATGATGTGGTGGAGATGAGAATGCTTAGGTGGATGTGTAGTAAAATTAGGAAAAATAAAATTAGAAGTAAGCGCTTTCGAGAGTATTTAGAGTAACACCAATAAGGGATAATATTAGAGAAACCTGTCTAAGATGGTTTGGGCATGTTGAGTTTAAGCCGGTTATGGTATAGGTGAGGAAAAGTTTGGCTATCCAAGTAGATGGCCCCTTCAGAGGAAGGGGTAGGCCGAAGAAAATCAGTTTGAAAAAGTTTAACTTATTTAAGGATTTGGCTCAAAATAGAACGGAATAGAGCAATAGAATTCATGTAGCCCACCCCAACATGGTTAGGATAAAGCTTTGATGATGATGATCTTTGCTTTTCGAAGACGATAACATTTTATCAAGCGCTTAACACGGATTGCTTCCTAAAATGCATTAAACATATCTTTTCATTCCTTTTTCATATTATTTTAATACTTGGTCTCAAATCTCTGGTAAAGATGGTGACATAATGTTCATCATCTTCATCTTATGCACATTGTACTTGTTGCCTTGAAAATTCATCATTATATTCATCAACTGTCAAATTCCCTTGTCTCAAATTAAGAAGTTGGTGAAAATAGACTTCATTTTGAAAATACCAATCTCCATATTTAAGTTTGTAGAGAATTCTTTGAAATGTATTGAAAATTTCAAGGCTTTCTGATTGCATGTTGACTTGAATGTGAAGATTAAAACTTAAGTTATCTTCAAAATTTAATCAATTTGACCTAATGTGTAGATCTGGACTTCAAGAGTTGTAGGTGAAAATGGACTGTTGATCGGACTTTAGATGATCAAAATATCTTAATGCAAAGATAATGGCTGAAATTGAATCAACTGTGGGCCCATAAATGATCATATTTGCACTTTGACTAAGAGCTACTGATGTCACTACTGCTTGGTGGGTGTTGGTTGAACTAGGCTGCTAATCTTTTATTTGTTTCATCTATTGGATCAAGTCGGATCTGATTTGACCTGACCTGAACTCACGTAAAAGAATTGGGCTTTAAATGTTTCAAAAGCTTGGTTGGGCTGAACAGTTCTAACCCAATTGCTGTGACCCAATTTTAATTTCAGTTGATTTGGGTTGGCTAAACTGGATCGACCCAACTATTGTTCTCACCCAATTGCAAATGGTTAATGGGTTGGGCCGGGTTGTATTGACCTGATCCACCTTGCTGTTATGACCTACCTCTCGGGTTCTATGCTTGAAAGAGATGAAAAGGCCTGAAGCTCTCTCTTCTCTTTGATTGACTAGAAGAAACAGAGAAACTTTTCTCTTTTATTTCAATGGAGAAGGCAATGATGATGGGCGGAGATTGAAGTTGGCAAAGGAGACTTGGTGAAGTAGCCCCTAGGGTTAGGGCTTGGATAGAGTGCCAGAGCACGTGTTCAAGGATACTTCGAATTGTTTTCAATAAGACTTCAATGCATGAGGACGCAGCTCTAGGGATAAAACCCACAATTCTATTAATCAATCAAGTCTGAGAATTTCTTCTTTACAATGCTATATATATATAATCAAGGCAAACTTAATGCCTAAGTTAATTTATTAATAGAAGCTTCCCTAATAATGCAATTAGAAAGCTACTAATAAATTAACATAGTCCTAATCTAATTAGTTTGAATGGGACCACTTGTGGGACTCAGACTACTTCATCCTTCCCAGGTTGAAAGAAGAGTTTGTTCTCAAACTTGAGTCTTCTTCGGATTGCTTTTGTAAATGTGGTGAACATGAATGACTTCCTTTGTTGCAACTACTTCAGAACTTCTCTTTGGCGGCTCCGGCTTTTAAGGATGAAGTGTAATTTGCTTTCCACCATGTAAGAATGTATGTTTTCACGCATTCCATGGGTCCCATTTTTGTTACACATCTATGGGCAGCTCAATGAGATATTACCACTATCTATAGGCAGCACATCACACCAAGTTGTATATTTGTTAAGTCTCACCAATGGCAAAAGTGAATTTGCAAGTATGTTGAACATGTGATCACCCGTTATTAGCCATTTGACAAAATAAGGGCAATTGTGCTTGTAAACTTTTAATTTTATATGATCAACAAGACCTTGAGATGAGATTTTCGCAACTTCCTCCATCAACAGTAATTGTGCAATGCTATCCAAGAACTGTACCTGTAGAACGGAAAATATTGTTCCTCAATCATTTCTTTTCAACAATGGGTATGTTATGGTGGAGATTGGGTCTGGGATTGTTTGGAGGTGGGTTTGGGTGGCTTGGGATGGACTAGGGTTGAACAAAGATAAGGTTTGAGGTGTTGATGGTGGTTTGGGAAGGAGCTCGGTTGTTGGGTATTAAGGGTGGGGTTCTGCAATTTTGTTGTTGTTGTTTATCATTATTATTATTTTTTAAGGATATGCGAATGGGGTTTTGATTGTTGGATGGTGATTGTGTGTGGACTTGAGTTCATTGGAGGTGTAGGAATGGGTTTCGAACTATTTGGAGTTTGGGGAATTGGGTTTAGGGTTTGATAGTGGAGTAGACAATGGGTTGGATTTCAATTAGGTTTTGATGGCCAGAGTTGGGTTCGTTGGGTTTTGTAGGCAAAGGTGATTTGGTAGTGTGGGATTTGGAGAGGGATGAAGCTCAGGAGGTTGGTTTAAGGCTATTGGGTTTGGGATAGTGGAATGGATTGTGATAGGGTGTTGGTTTAAGTTTGGGTTGGGTGATGAGAAAGAGGTAAAATTTGGGAGAGATGACTGTCTTCTCCATGATCAGATACCAAATTTGTGCAGCCCCGGATCTTTGATTGGAAAAACAGACCAATCTCCCAAGGGATTGATCGAATCCAAAGATGGGTTCAGCCATTAGCGCACACTATAAAACACACCATAATTGAAGGAAACTTAGAATTCTTTTCATTGACTGGAAATAAGCATGAATTACAATGAGGATGTCCACCCATATATATATATATATATATATTAGGATTAGCCTTATGTAACTTGGACACCTAGACTTTCCTAAAAAATAAAGAAAACCAAATCACTGAACTTGCCTAACAATCCAAATTAAATAAAACTCCTAATTTTAAATAAATGAATGCCCTCTAATAAGATTCGTATTTAAATGGATGCCCCATTCGTCCTATGGACTAGGCCCAATGGATTGGCCAAGTCATGGTCTAGCTTGCATCACGGGCTTTCGAGAATTTCTCCAAATTTTGGGGCTTGACGGTGTGGGGTCTACGAGTTATGGAAATTTTGCCCCGCACTGAAACCCATAAGATATCACATGTGAGGTTACATGATTTCCATCATAATTACAACATATTTAGGCGGAAGCAATTGTAATCATGGGGTCAAGTAATATAGCATGTAAGGCATCCCATGGAAGATTTTGGATGTCAGAGCATAACCAGTCTATCAAGTAACATAAGGAAGTGTGGAAGCATATAGTTCAACCATTATTGCATATTCCATCAATAACCAAGCCACAAACTAAAACTCTAATACTAGCTCTCAATTCACAATCTCTAGGACTGTAATGTATCGCCCTAGTGCAAGTGGACGTCTAAACAATGTCATCTAGTCCACTAGGTCAGCTGCTGTCTCTTTTGGCGCCGCATCCTTTGGAACAAAGGTGGAGGTGATGTCTCCTAGCAAGTTAGTGCAAGTAAGCAAATACAATAACGTAATCATTTTGCATCAAGTAGAAACAAAGACAGGGTAATTTAAAGACGGGCTAGTAACATGAATAACTACGGATGGTTGTGCAAATAGTAGATCAACATCATGAATCATGTGAGACAAGTCTAAACAAGTGTAAACTAGCAAAATCGTAAATCCACATGAGCTTTTCCTTCCAATTGCACGATACAAGCATGTTGTCCGTGGTGAGAGCTAGGTATTATATAAACAATGCTATGGTACAACTAGTCTCCATAAAGGAATTAATCTTGTGGCTAGCAAGGTACCGAAGTCTATCACTATTTGACAAGGCATTACTGGCTGAAGTAAGTAATAACAAGGCTAAACCCACACAATTGGGTCTAACTAGATATGGATTGTAGCTAAGTGGCGCCGAAATGTGGATCATAGGTAACTCTAACTGATATGGTGCAACAGTAGGCTACACAACCATCTCTACTAGCAACTAGGAAGACAAGTACATGAAGGGGTGTAGCACTAACTTACAAGTTCATCTGGTTCTAGGCCACCAAGTTAGTCAAATATCTAGGGTGCAACAAGTCCATTGCATTACCATTTAAAAGAAAAGAAAAGAAAAGAAAAAAGTCCATTGCACAAGCAAGGGTCATAGGTCCATCCTAGGTCCAAGTTATATGTTCATTATATAAGAACAACAATATGTAACATTTATAGCAATAGGGATGAGTATAACATGCATAAAGACGTAGTGAAGAACTAGGAAGCACGGATATTTCGAAAATACGCACGTACCCAGTACGGGTACGTGTTCGGGTACAGTGGAATACGTATCGGGTACAGTGGAATACGTATCGGGTACAGTCAAATGTACCCGGTTCATCCTTGACTTTATGGGTACGCATCCGGGATGGCCTTGGTATGTATCCGGTACGTATTCTACCTTTTTTCAACTTTTATCTTAAAAAAAAAAGCGGGGGCTTAAATGTAAAATTTCTTTTACTTAAAAACTACAGCTTCAGCCAGTCCTAATTTCAGTGATCGATCTAGCCTCTTGCCTCCTGCCTCTGCCGCTGAAAAAGTTGAAAAGAAGAGTGAGCATCGAGCGATCGTCTTCCTCACAATGAAGAAGAAGAAGAAGAAGAGGCTCATCGAAGGGGAGGCTCATCTAGAAATTAAAAAAAACGCAAGAGAGGCTCTGGAAGAAAAAAACGTAGAAGAAAAAGAAGAAGAAGGATCAGGAGGAGGAGGAGGCGGCAGCGTACCTGTTGCACCTGCACGTCCGTGACAATTGCACTTGCCTGTCCGCTACAACTGCAAGTCCTCTTTCCTTTTTTCCGTTTTTTTTTTTTTTGCCTGCTCTGCCTTGCTCTGTAATTTTTTTTCCTACTCTATTATGCTGTTGCTCTGCGTGTGTTGCTGTAATTTTTTTTTCTGCTCTGCTTTGCTCTGCTATTGGTCTGTATTTGCTGTTTTTTTTCCCTGCTCTGCTCTATTGTTGCTTTGCTGCTGTATTTTCCTTTTTTTTTTTCCTCTGCTCTGCTGTTGCTCTGCATTTGCTGCTTTTTTTTATGCTCTGCTGCTGCCATGGATGAAAAAAGCGGCCAATACGTAAATCGGGTGTAGCAGCCAAGGGCGCTACGCTTCTTTGAAAATATCGCCGCTCGCAACTATAGCGGCCGATACAATATTATCGTTGGAGAAGAAAATAATTCCCTCAGGGTCCAAGAACTAAAATTAATGACATGGATCTTGATTGTATGAGCAGAAGTGAAGTCAACTCAACATTAGCAATTTCATTATACGAAAGATCTCTCTCATACAATTTTCAAAGTTTTTATCAATTTGAAGATTGGTTGGATCATAACTCAATTTGTACGAGGTTATAGTGCAAATATAGAAGATGCATTGTTGTCATTCAAAAGGAGATTGATAGAAAATAGCCTCACAGAAAGTAAGTGATAAATTACATCTACGACCAAGATACATCCATTTCCCTTTTTTTTTTTTTTCGTTGTTGTTGTTGTTGGATGCTATAAGGATATTTCATGTTAAACTGCAAAAGATGAGAGTTTGGAGGAAGGAAGGGGGCATTGATATTAGAGGTTTATACCAAACATTTTCCCACAATTACTAGTTAGAGGCAACCAAAGGACCAATCATATCAACCCCTTGCTTTGCTATTGTATTCGCCAAGCCATTAGCTGACTGATCCACATGTGCAAAAGTCACTTGAAGTGATGTTAATAAGAGTTTAATCTCATTCACATAAAAATAAATTTGCCAAATCCCCTATCTGAATATGGCACCTTGTGGTGTTCCTTTGAAGAATCGCTTTGCACCATTAGTCTCTCCTTGAATGAAGATGAGTAAATCCATCTAGCTTCTAGATTATAGAGTATCCAGACCTTCCGCCTCACGGGAATCTTTGATGCTTACATGCTTGGAGAACATAAACAATACCTCCTTTGTTATGCAAAGACCTCACCTGTGCTTGCATACTTGATTTTCTCTCGCCACTTTGTCAGCATTGACTGTCAAGAACCCATCCAGTGGAGGGCCCTAATTAATCGACATTTTCACTTTACTTAGACCACAATTCATGTAAGCTTTCTGATTATGAATAATCTATCCAAACTTTAACCATCTAAATCTTTTCTTATCATTGCCCATTTTACTACCCTTAGCTCCACTACCTATACAAGAGCTTTTGATTATGTTGAAGTTCCCTTCAAAATCATATCATTCCTTTCCTTCCAATTAATCCAAACTTTGGACAGTTGTAAAATAAATGATCCTTTAGAGCACTAAACCACATCTATGAAAATGAATTGCCCCCCAAAGCATCCACCAATTCACGAATCCAACGCCTTATAAAAAGACTATGAAGAGGACTTCCCAGAGGAACATGGCTTCCAAATGTGAAATTTTACCTTATATTGGCAAAAGATGAAAACGTGATATTGATGTACTTATTGAACTTTCTGGTGGGACATTCATGTCCTCATTGAATGGCATGGGAGAATGATTCATTATTAAGGTGATACAACAATACCTTGTCGAATGGAAGATCATAAGATTTGAAGATGATAAGATGATATGTGATGTTTTGTGCTTCTAAGAATGTTCTCCATATTCTTCTTGGAAACCCATGAATTAATTAGCGAGGGATACAACATAAAGAGCAAAGTATCTATAGCTTTAATTCCTAGGTAAAATTTATTATTTAATCATGTGCATGTATCAAAAGTTTTGTAAAAGAAAATGGAGCAAAAAATTGTACGCAAGTCATAGCTCGATGTGCATTGTGAAACGAAATCTGACTCAAAACAGGAATCAAGCAAGAGCTGAATTGATGGGAAAATTGCATGCCTGAGACCATCATAGCATGCCTTTAAATAACGTTTCACTAACTATATAAGGTACAAAATTAAGAGGCTGTCTAAAGGTAAAAATAGAAAAATACAGGTAAAGAGAGCTGTACAAAGATATGATAATCTATAGAGAATCTTTTCAGATCTGATTTAATTTAAAGAGCCAGATCTGCCTTGGGTCCATTGGACCGACCCAATGGGCTGGGCCCGACCCAATGGGCTAGGCCCATCAATCGGGCCTAGTGACTTGTTTTGACACCCCCCTCAAGCTCGGCATGCGAAAGCAGTAAGAGATTGTGCAACAATGAAGAGAAGTGCGAAATGTATGAGCTTTAGTAAAAAGATCAGCCGCATTATCTGCAGAGGGCACGGAATGGAGGGAACAAGTGCCTTGTTTATAATGTTGACGAACAAGATGACAGTCAATTTCGATATGCTTGGTTTGTTCATGAAAGACTTCATTCTGAGTGATTTGATGAGCACTCTGATTGTTACAATACAAAGGTGTAGGACTTTGATATTCAGCTTCTGCCGAAGACTTTGATGCTTGTGTTTGTTTCTTACTTCTCCACGAGATTAAAGAATGGCCAAGAAAGATACAAAATCCAGTAGTAGAGCGCCTATCATTAACAACACCTACCCAATCAGAATCGGAGAAGGCACGAAGAGACAGTGAACTGCTGGAAGAGAGAAGTAAGGCATAGTGTTGAGTGCCTTGAAGATAGCGAAGGATGCGCAAAACAACACCTCAATGTACGGAGGTTGGTTGAGCCATGAATTGGCTAACAATATGAACAGCAAAGGCAATATCAGGGCGAGTGATAGTAAGGTAGACAAGACTGCCTACTACTTCACGGTATCTTGTAGGATTGTCTAGAAGAACACCTTCAGATCTGCGTAAGCGAGCATTTACTTCCAACGGTGTAGAAACGGAAGTGAGATCTGAGAGTCCTGTATGCTGGATGACGTCAGAGCAGTACTTGAGTTAAGACAAAATATATCCGTTTTTTGAATATCCAACTTCGATGCCAAGAAAATAACGAAGAGGACCCAGATCTTTCATTTCAAATTGTTGATGAAGAAACTGTTTGAGCTTGGAAATCCCCAGAGAATCGTCCCCGGTGATGATCATGTCATCGACATACAAGAGAAGTATAACCAACCCATTGCCAGTTTGACAGGTGAACAAGGCACTATCATGCATACTTTGCTTATACCCAAAAGAGGTGAGTACGTGAGTAAACCTCTCAAACCATGCTCGAGGGGCCTGCTTAAGACCATATAGTGCTCGCTTCAAAAGGCAAACCTATGTGGAGGAGTGTGGAAATCCCGGGGGAGGGACCATATAAATTTCTTCATGAAGATATCCATTAAGAAAGGCATTTTTAACATCTAACTGATGAAGTGCCCATTGTCGCACAGCTGCAACAGAGATCAAAGTGCGAACCATAGTCATCTTGGCAACAGGTGCAAACGTTTCCTCATAGTCAATACCATAGTCCTGTGTGTATCCTTTAGCAACAAGACGAGCTTTGTGCCTTTCAATGGAACCATCAGCTCTAGTTTTCACCTTCTAGATCCATTTGCACCCAATTGCTTTCTTTCCAGGGGGTAAGGGAACAAGATCCCAGGTGTGATTCCTTTGAAGAGCCGCAAGCTCTTCTGCCATTGCTGTTCGCCACTCAGGGTATTGAGATGCTACTCGAAAAGAGTGTGGCTCAAAATGAGAGTGAACCTTAGAAAGAAAGGTAGAATATTGTGGTGAGAAACAACTGGTAGAAATAAACCTATACCTTTGCACTGGTGAACGTGTACATAAGGGGTACCGTTGAACGGGTGCATGATCCAAAGCTTCAGGAGCAGAAGGGACATCAACCTTGTCGGAGGTGGTAGACGTTGGTGTGGGTCTCCTTTGATAGACTAAAAGTGGTTTAGGTGCAAGAGTGGGGTCAGACAATGGTAAGTCCTGTGGAAAAAGATTTGGAAATGGGTCAAGAGAACGGACAGTTGGTGTAGGATTTAGTTGTTTTGCACAGGGTAAGGAGTAGTATGGAACATGTTCAAGGAAGGTCACATTTCGTGAGACACGAAGCTTGTTCAATTGAGGGTCGTAGCACCTATACCCTTTTTGTTCCAATCCATAACCCAAAAAGACACACACAGCGGATTTTGGAGATAATTTGTGATGTTCATTAGATGGCAGCAAAACAAAACAAGTACAGCCAAATACATGAAGGTGGAAATAATCTGGTTTTGTTTCGAAAAGTTTTTCAAATGGTGTTGTACCAGATAAGACTGATGAAGGCATTCTGTTTATGAGGTAAGTGGCTGTAAGAGCACATTCACCCCACAATGAAAGAGGCACAGATGAAGAGTGCAGCATTGATCTAGTGGTTTCACTAATGTGACGGTGTTTTCTTTCAGCCACTCCATTTTGTTGGGGAGTTCCTAGACAAGAGAGTTGTGCCAATGTGCCATGAGAAGCAAGTACATTTAGAAATTTATGGGACCGATACTCCCCTCCAGAGTCTGACTAGAATGTCTTAATCTTGGCTGAAAACTGTGTTGCAATCATATTTGTGAAGTGAACATATGTGTCATACAAATCAGATTTATGTTTTAACAAATACAGCCAAGTGTATCGTGAGTAATCATCCACAAACAAGACATTAGTATAAAGATCCTCCTTTAGAAGGTTGTATTGCTGGTCCCCACAAGTCAGAATGTACAAGATCAAAAGGTGCAAGAGAAGCTGAAGTACTTTTATTGAAAGGCAAAGTAACTTGTTTGGAGACTCTACATCCAATGCAATCAGAAAAGTCACCAGGATGAATTTTACCAAGACAATTGGAAGAAACCAAAGAATCAAATTTATTCTTAGATAAATGGCCTAGTCTAAGATGCCACAAACTGGAAGAAATAGATGAAAGGGTAGAAGAAGCAAGATGCGATGAGGCAGGTGCAATCAGAAAAGTCACCAGGATGAATTTTACCAAGACAATTGGAAGAAACCAAAGAATCAAATTTATTCTTAGATAAATGGCCTAGTCTATGATGCCACAAACTGGAAGAAATAGATGAAAGGGTAGAAGAAGCAAGATGTGATGAGGCAGGTACATGTAGTGTCTCTAAGTGATACAGTCCTCCAACTTTACGGCTTGTCCCAATCTGCTTCCCTGAGCACGGATCCTGCACAATACAACCATTTGAATTAAACATAATTAGATATCCCAAATCTGCAAGTTGACCAATTGAGATCAAGTTTACAGAAAGACCAGGAACACAAAGGACACTAGGTAGGGACAAAGACCCGAATGTAGTTTTTGTGTGTACAGAACTAACAGAGGAGGCAGGAATAACAGAACCACTAGTATTTTGGATATTCATAGGTACAGGTAAATGTTGATTGGAGCACATAATTGAGGAATCAGAGATCATATGTGAAGACGCACTTGAATCAAATATCCATGGCTGTGGTTTACCTGAGAAGGATGTCATGGCAGAGGCAGTTGGTTCGCTAGAAGTTGTACTGGAAGGGACAGAAGTGGGAAGCAGCAATTGTTGCAGACGTTCTTCAATCATGCTTTGAAGTTGAGTAGAGAGATCTACAGGGGTAGCTACAGCCATCTGAGGGCTTCGATAGTGTCCTGGTTTCTGATTACCCCGACGATTAGCTTCTTTAGGATTATTTTTCTTTTTCAATAGAGGACAATCTCTCTTCCTGTGTCCTGGTTCCTTACAATAGTTGCAAGTAGACATTGTAGCTTTTGCTGCAACTGTAGGATTGGAGGCAACAAGGACTTGATCGGTGTCTACAGTCTTTTTTTTGGCTAAGGTCTTTTGAGTTTGTTCTTCTGCCAGAAGTTCTGCTAAAGCAGCATCAACATGTGGCAAGAGGGACCGATGGAGCAACAGTCCTCTTACATGTTCATATTCTGGCCTTAGAGCCATAAGAAATTATACTAATCTTGTTTCTTGTCTGTATTTTTCAAAGTGGCAGAATCATCGGGAGTCTTGAACTGTGGTTCCATCAAGGCTAGTTGGTCCCAAAGAGATGTCATCTTAATATAGAAGTCATGTACAGAATCTGAACCTTGTTCAGCATTTTTAGTTTCAGATTCTAACTGATAGCGACGAGCAGAATTAGACCGAGTATAGAGTCGTGCTAGATAATCCGAGGCATCTTTGGGATGAGAGAACTTGGACAGTTGACTCCCAATAAATGGAACTACAGAATTTGTAATCCATGAATTTATTTTTCCCACAGAAGCAGCCCAATCTTCAAAATTGGCATCTTTTTCATCAGGACTGGTTTTCTTGTCAGATACATATTTCCACAGTTTCTGTCCCTTTAGAAAATTCATCATCAAGTGAGACCAATAGGGATAATTGGTCCCATCCAGTACCACATTAATTCTAGTGATCTTATCTGCCATCTGAAGTGAAACAAAGATAGAAAACGGGAAGAGCAGAAATAAAAAACAGGCTGGGCGTCCAAAAATCAGGGAGTAGAATCCCTTTTTGACTATGAAAACTTAACCGATCCTCAAATTAAGTTTCAAGAAGCAGGAGATACCAAAAATTCGCACTCAACAAGGTTGGTTTTGTAACGCCCCACCCCTACACACATGCATGATATTGTTCGCTTTGGCCTATGGGCCTCACGGTTTTGCTTCTGATGGGCCTCAACCCATCAAAAGGCCTCACGTAAGGTAAGGGTGCAAGCTCTATATATAAACCCATTCACTTTCCTCTCTATAGTCGATGTGGGACTCCAGGATATCACAATCCACCCCCCTTAGGCTGCACGTCCCTGTGCAGTAGCCTGCCAGTTCCTGTAGCCTGCTAGCCCTCTTGGCCCGCCCACATATGAACCCGCCCACTTGCACCAGGCTACGGCAGGGACCCACACTCGATTTAATGGAGAGTCGGCTTTGATACCATTTGTAACGCCCCACCCTTCACAAATGCATGATATTGTCCGCTTTGGCCTCATGGGTCTCACGGTTTTGTTTCTGGTGGGCCTCAACCCACCGAAAGGCTTCATGCAAGGTTGTCCGCTTTGGCCCATGGGTCTCACGGTTTTGTTTCTGGTGGGCCTCAACCCACCAAAAGGCCTCATGCATAGTAAGGGTGCAAGCTCTACATATAATCCCAATCACTTTCCTCTCTATAGTCGATGTGGGACTCCAGGATGTCACAATTCACCTCCCTTAGGGCTGCACGTCTCTGTGTAGTAGCCTGCCAGTTCCTGTCGCCTGCTAGCCCTCTTGGCCGGCCCACATATGAACCCTCCCACTTGCACCAGGCCACGGCAGGGACCCACACTCGATTTAATCGAGAGTCGGCTCTGATATCATTTGTAATGCCCCACCCCTACACACATGCATGATATTGTCCGCTTTGGCCCATGGGCCTCACGGTTTTGCTTCTGATGGGTCTCAACCCACCAAAAGGCCTCATGCAAGGTAAGGGTGCAAGCTATATATATAAACCCCTTCACTTTCCTCTCTATAGTCGATGTGGGACTCCAGGATGTCACAATTTTGTCACGCCCCACCCTTCACACATGCATGATATTGTCTGCTTTGGCCCATGGGCCTCATGGTTTTGTTTCTGGTGGCCTCAACCATGGATAAAAATCGCAGTATCGGTCGCGGTATCGGTTGGTCCAAAAAACCGATACGGTATCGGTATCAGTTGCGGTTCGCGGTCCGTCGCGGTCATCGCGGTGTGAATTTTTTTTTAATCCAAAAAAAATTGAAAAAATATCCAAAAAATCCAAAATATTAGAAAATGCTGGAAGACAATGTTTTTTTTTTCATTAGTAACACATATAAATCAAAATATCGGTCCCCCTAACTTATGGTATCCTGTATCGCTGTCTTGTTCGAAATTGTGATTTTTTTTTATAAAAACCATAATTATGACTTATAAAATATGAACTATTAGTATGAAATTTTAGAGAATACAACTTATTTTTAATTTATATATAGTGGTTGTAGACTTGTAGTGTTGTACACTTGTAAGTTATACTTGTATCTTATATAGTATATAAATCATTATTTTTCAGTCATCAATTATCATTCATCATTCATCAACCATCAATTTATCACTCAATTATCAAGCAAGTTGTAAAATTTAAGAACATGAATATTAACATAGCATATGATATAATGACAGTAAAATAAATCATAAAGCAATTGGAGAGAATAAATACATACCCTCATTTCAAGTGGAGTGTCTTCCAGGCTCGATATCATCATCATCATCATTTCTTCTTCTTTGGTATGGGTTATAATAATATGATCCAAACTCTTGCATTGCACTCCCATACCCTTGCCCATATTGATATTGTTGCTGAGGAGCGAAGATCCCTTCATAATATGATGAGCTATCCTCAGTAGATTGAGATGACTGAGGGCCCAAATTTAAATTAAAAAATTCATGAGGAATAAAAATAGCTTGTTGGGGTTCACGTTGGATCATTCCTTGTCCATGCTCATACCACGGTTATAACGGTGGAGCTAAAGGCAATTGAGTTGGCCAATGAGGGTTGTATCCATACGGACCATACGTAGCCTACCGTTGTCCAACATTGCCTGCAGAAGTACCTTCCCCTCTTCCTTACCGATGCTACTACCAATCTCTGTCTCAGTTTGTGAGACATATCTTACATAACCATGATGGGGATCTAAGTCTGTAGCACTAGGAAAATGCTCAACTGTCTCATACATTGGTGGCTCATTATCTCCATAGTGACCCCCAGTCCCAGGGGAATCAGGAGGAGTTCCTGCTGATGAGGAAGATGTAGAGATACTTGACTCACTCTCCTCACCCACCTCCTTTCCTCTTGCTTCTGTAGGATCAACCGTAGTACCCCTCTGCTGTTGTGTCAAATTAATCTCTTGTAATCTTTTAGAGGCTTTCATTGGCTCAAATTGCTTCTCAGTCAAGTCCTCAACCATTTCTGCTAGCTCTGGATCTCCATCTAATAATGGCTCTTCTGCCTCCTCTAGCCATTCACCTAACAAATCATCTTCTGCTGAAAATATATAGTTTAAATTAATTCGGCAGAAGTAATCTTGCTGATCCTCAAATGCTCTTCTTCTTCGATTTCGACTGCGGAGCTTGAGGTTATAGTGAATGTAGACCAGTTTGTTCAAATTATCCATCGTGATTTCATTCCTTACTTTTGTGTGGATAAAAGCAAAGGTGCTCCAATTTCTTTCGGAATTTGACGAAGATGTAGTTTGATTGAGAACTTTAATTGTGATCGTCCTTAATGCTGGAGCACTCTCTCCATAATTTAACCACCATTCAGCTGAAAATAAAAGAACTACGTATTAAAAATTCAATTTTTGAATTTTCAAATAGTGAAAATATAATTTACTATTTATATTATACAATCCTTACCAGGATATGTTTGTGTGACAGCTCTTCGAGCAATGGTGGTGCCAAAACTTCCCATTCCTTCATTATATACATCGATCTAATAGCATTAAAAAAGAAAAAGAATTATCAATATAAACTATTATGACTTATGAATGAATAATGATATAAATTAAATTGAAGAAAACAACATACACTATATAAGATCTCTACTTTTTAATTTACTTGGTTTGTTGCCCTAATAGCCTCATCGGCGTCATTTGCTAGTCTTTCAATAACATTTTTCATGCCCACTCGAATTTCATCAGTTATATTTCGATCCAAAGATTCATATCGAAATTGTGGATTGAGAAAGTAACCTATTAAATGCAAAAATTTACGTGAGTAATGTATTAAAAAGAATTTAATATAATAATGAAAGTCAATAAGAAATCAGTCTCCACTTACTAGCAGTGTGTAAGTCATGATGCAATTGACGCTCTCAACGGCTATCGATTATTTTCCAATGTTTAGTATAATATCTACAGTTTGCTTTAATAGCCATCTTTGCTCTCTCCATGGCCTCATATAAAAAGCCCATAGTTGGCTTATCATCACCATTAACCAATCGAAGAACTTTTATTAGAGGCTCAAAAACATTTAAGCAATTTTTAACATGAGGCCAAATCTTATTGGACTCAATGGTCTTGCATACTTCTTCTGCTAGGGGAGTTGGCCGCTTTCCCCACTTAGAATTTAGCCATTCATCTGATTTAATGAGTTGGAGAAGCCCTCCTCTATACTTGTAAATACTATCAATGGCTATGAAGTGGGTAGCAAATTGAGTAATGCCAGGCCGTAGTAGTTCATGATTGTAAATTTCTTCATCATTGAAACAAGTCTATAAGACTGGTAGAAAAAATTAGTGATTTTCTTTATCTTTTCAATCACTTGTTTCATGACTTTTCCTTTGGAAATTTCTTCAAGCATTAAATCTATGCAATGTGCTGCACATGGTGACCAAAAAATATTTGGCCTCTGCTGCATAAGCATCAGTCCTGCTTTCTTCATGTTTGCAGTGTTATTGGAGACAACTTGAACTATACAATCTGCCCCAATATCATTAATCACTTCATTAAACAACTTATTGATGTATCTAGCATCTTGAGCATAATCAGTTGCATCAACTGATTTGATAAAAACTGTTCTCAAAGGGCAATAAACTAGAAAATTCAAGAGATGACGTTTTGTGAGGGTTGTCCACCCATCACACATTAGTGTGCAGCCCCTTTCTCTCCAAATCCTCTTAAAAGTTTCCACCCAGAGCTGTAACTCCTCATATTCTTTTTTACACAGAGATGACTAATTTCATATGGGGTGGGTGCTTTTATACCGGGACCATGTTCCGCTGCTGCATCTAACATAGTGGTAAAATAAGGAGAGTTTGTCTTATGTGGTGGAATAGCTGCATCTAAAAAGAACTTTCCAGTAGCTCTTATCAAATTATCTCTTGCTTTATTAAATTTTCCCTTTAATGCTTTTACAATGCTGGGTTGCTTGGCTGTTGGTTTTTTATATGCAAATGGATCCGTTGGACCCACCACACTTGGCCTACGAGGTGCCTGTGTAGGAGGTTCATCATCATCCTCAATATCTACTGGGCGGGGTTGTCTTTGACTAAATGCTCGACGCAAACCTACTCCCCTAGATCCAGATGAGCCACCCTCATCATATTGGCCACCTCTCATAGCTGCCTCATATTGCATTCTTCTTCTTTCTTCTTCCTCCTGAAGTGACCTCAAACTTTCTTTTCTAGCCCTGCTTAAATTTGGATCCTCATCATCATCGGAGGAAATAATCTCCCTCCCTAGACCCATAAACTTCTTCCCTACATGCTTCAAATTCCTCCTCTTTTCTTTTCTCTCTGACAACGTTTTTCTGTTTTCCTGTATCCAACAACTCTTGCATTTCTTTTTTCACATTAGGTGGTACACGAGGACACTTTGCTACTTGGCCTTGCTTATGAGCCAAGTGTTGCTTCAATCTAGTTATCCCTTCATTTATGATTTTTTGGCAATAATTACATTTAATCTTGTGTTTGCTTCCAGCTTCTTCACAATGGTTCCATGCTGGATCAATGTCACGCACCATTTTAATCTCGCCTCTTCAAAACAAAAGAACACATTGGCACAATTTATAACATTTAAACTAAGATCCAAAATATAATAAAAACAAAGAAATTAATACATTCATATAAAAGTAATTGGAATCTGAAAAGGGTACATTTTAAATGATACATTAATTATTTAATTTTTCTAATTCCATGTTCTAACAATCCAAAAAAAATTCAGAAATATAAAAAATATTTACATGTTACATATTCACATAAATGATGAGGCAACCATAAAAAAATTAGCATATGTGAAGTATACAATGATTATATAAAATTAGGAAATCATACTTATAATGAAAATCTAAATATATAATAGTTTAATCTAAAATTAAAAAAAATCCGAAAATAAATTAAAAAACATAAAACTAATTACGTTAAAGAACAATAAAAAAGAAGTAATCCTACATGAAGTTTACAAAGATTATGCTTACTTTAAAAAAATTATAGCGAAATCCTCAAAATATTAGTTTTAAATATTAAATTATTATTTCATACAAGAAAATAAAATTTGAAAATATAAAACTATTTAGTATTTACATAATGTTTTGAAAAAAATGAAAACTTACCATATTCATATCATACATGAAGTATACAACAAAATGACAAATTTGTGATTAAATCCTCAAAAAATCTTATTTTAATATTAAAATATTTAAAAATCAGAAAATAAATAAACATAAAATGTCCACATCTTGTAGATCTATGTCTTCTACAACTAAATCTATCAAACTTGCTTCATAGAATCATGTTTTTACATACTAATAAAATTAAAAATAATATTTAACATTAAAAGACTCTAAATCTTAATAAATGTTAAAATCTTAATATTTTAAAAAACCAAATAATAGATCTACACTCATAAATCACAACATGTAAATCTATAACATAAAACAAGTGGAATCATTATCATGGATCACATCTAAGCTCCTACTAAACAAATATTTAAAAAAAAAAGGAGTTTAATATACTTACCTTATAAATGTATTTCCTTTACTTTTATAAGCCAAATCCACCCAAAAAAATAATTTTGTGATGCTTTTGGAGGCTAATGGAGGAGGAGCAGCAAGATGGCCGACTTTAGGTAGAGGAGGATGAGTAGAGGGGGAGAAAGAGGGAAAAATTAGGGTTAGACGGTATATATATATTATCGGCCGATATTTTGAAAATATCGGCCGATATATCAGTTATGCCGATAAATTGAAAAAGCGGCCGATATATCGCGATAAATTGGCGATATTTGGCGAGACCGGTACCGATACCGATACACATCAAAATATCGTCTCGGTACCGGCCGATACCGGTTCGTATCGGCTGATACGAACCGGTATCGGCCGATTTTTTTAACAGTGGCCTCAACCCACCAAAAGGCCTCAATGGTTCAATCCTAAAGGGGTCCACCACAATTATGGTCGCCCACTAGCCCTTTTCAGATGTGGAGATCTGATCCTAGATCAGGTGGCTACATGGTTCCATAGCCCTCAACAGTTAAGTTTCATTTTTGACGACCTGTATTTACTTTTTTTTTAGTTCTGGATTAATGCACACATTAAATCATCATACTGCATGATAAAATAACAATCCTTAGGAAGCACATTCATCATAAGATTTGAATAACAAATCTTTTATACAGAAAGGATAAGTTTCAGTCCATATTTCCTTCACAGTCATGTCTATAGTTTGTATTTCTATCAATCCAGATCTGAATGTTATCATAATGAACCATAACAATTCCTTTATACAGGAAAAATAAGTTTCAGTCCATATTTTTCTTCTCAGTCATGTCTACAGTTTGTATGTCTATCAAATTCAGATCTGAATGTCATCATAATGAACCATAACAAATCCTTTATACAGGAAAAATAAGTTTCAGTCCATATTTTCCTTCTCAGTCATGTTTACAGTTTGTATTTCTATCAAATTCAGATCTGAATGTCATCATAATGAACCATAACAAATCCTTTATACAGGAAAAATAAGTTTCAGTCCATATTCCTTCTCAGTCATGTCGACAGTTTGTATTTCTATCAAATTCAGATCCGGATGTTATCATAATGAACCACTATTTAACCAAATCAAGGAATGACATCCTTGGTGTCAAGCTGAACTTGTATCTTGTTGCAAAGAAATCAACAGAAACTGACTGATATTTGTAAATAGATACCAAACAGCCGAATATAAGGAACACAATATTCAAGTGAGTAGGACTATCTTGCATGAGGCCTTTTGGTGGGTTGAGGCCCACCAGAAACAAAACCGTGAGACCCATGGGGCCAAAGCGGACAATATCATGCATGTGTGAAGGGTGGGGCGTTACAAATGGTATCAAAGCCGACTTTCGACTAGTTCGAGTGTGGGTCTCTGCTGTTGTCTGGTGCAAGTGGGCGGGTTCTTATGTGGGCGGGCCAAGAGGGCTGGCAGGCTACAATGAACTGGCAGGCTACTGCACAGGGATGTGCAGCCCTAAGGGGGGTGGATTGTGACTACCATGCATGAGGCCTTTTGGTGGGTTGAGGCCCACCAGAAACAAAACCGTGAGACCCATGGGGCCAAAGCGGACAATATCATGCATGTGTGAAGGATGGGGCGTTACAGGTTTTAACCAGATCCAATAATAGACCACAAAGATCAATGGCCTTGATTAAAACTAACAGGTGAAAAATCCAAAGCAAAAATGACCACAAAACAGTACCTGACAGCAGTCCAAAAAATATGAAAAAATCACCAAAAAACTTCTCTTAGGTGGTCGACCACAGTGGGATGAAGTGCCCTTGTTCATATCAAGTGTGGGTCCCATCGACTGATAACACCAGTTTTGGCAGAACTCACATCAGGTTTTGTTTCAAGCTATAGCAGGTGCCGAAGGTTCTGATGGACTGCCTGGAAACAGTAGATGATCTCTTGTGGGCTGCACTTCAGATACAGACTCTTGTAGATGATCTCTTTGGAGATTGCAAGCTATGCTTCTGCACAGATGATCTTCAAACAGAGATCTTAGGCTAACAGAGATGGCTCTGATACCATGAAATGAAATCTGACTCAAAACAAGAATCAAGCAAGAGCTGAATTGATGGGAAAATTGCATGCCTGAGACCATCACAGCATGCCTTTAAATAACGTTTCACTAACTATATAAGGTACAAAATTAAGAGGCTGTCTAAAGGTAAAAATAGAAAAATACAGGTAGAGAGAGCTGTACAAAGATATGGTAATCTACAGAGAATCTGTCCAGATCTGATTTAATTTAAAGAGCCAGATCTGCCTTGGGTCCATTGGACCGACCCAATGGGCTAGGCCCATCAATCGGGCCTAGTGACTTGTTTTGACACATTGTACTATCTATTTTCCTAATTATCCAAAACAGTCACCACACCAATTCAGTTGGTACTTGGTAGTGAGCCACCCCCAAATCTTCCAAATGACAGTTAGCAATACATCTAAACTTACCAATTGTTTATTGTGAATGCACAATATTTCAGGCAAGTAATTATCTCTTTTTTAGTCGGGTTGTATGAACCATTTTAAATTGCAGTTGGGTTTTTGAATGCACCCAGTCTTAGTGGATGATTGGATTCTGTACCTTCTTTTCTGGTCCATTTTGTTCTTTTCTTGTTACTTTGACAATGATGTAACTTTTTTACTTTCTTCCTTGTTTTGTTAAAAGATCAGTAGCATAATTTTTCTTTTAAAAATGTCTTGAAAAATGTTCATTCTAATGCAGAGCTATAAAGTAGGCCAAATTACCAATAAAGAAGTTGGCGACAATGTTTGGAAGAATGTATTTCAAGGCAAGCTGACATATTTGCATTGGAATAAAGGAGAGGAGATGGCCCCGACGATAACAGCACAGGGCGGGACACTTCTTGTTCGTAAATTACCGTCTGCAGATCCGACGTATTCACTTGTCGAATTTATTAATTTCATTTAGGTTATTCTAAAAAGCTTTTTCTTATTGCTATATTGGTAAACATTTCCACCTGTGGTAATTTTATTTATGTTAAACATCATCTCAGAATCATGATACTTGGTGCAATTAGTTACTGTTATAAGTTGTACATATCTGTTTCATGGAATTATATTCAGTTAGTCTGGATGGAAACCAACCTATATCACTGAACTGATACTACTAAACCAAGCCAGACTGTGTCTCTTCCAAACGCAAAAAGTTAAGAGTTCGAAACTAAAGCCAGTTACTTTTTCTTTTCCTTCAAAATTTTATGTCTTGATTCTGACATATATATATATAGATATTTTTTTTTTCGAAGAATAAGTGAAGTCTTTCATTCCTTAAAGAACAGATGCAGGAAAAGGACCCTATCCCAAAGAATAGGAATTAGCCTCCCATGGGGCATAACCCACTAACAAATAAAAAACAAAAGCCCACAGCCCGGGCAACAAGCACAACTTATAAGGAAAATAATAACATTTCTAATTCCATAGCAGTAATCCTAGCAGGAACATATCTGTTCCGACATATTTTCTGACTAAATTGAGCAGTGGCTTTGTTAACTTTAACATAATAAACATGATCACACTGCTGAAGATAAGCTGCCATACTTAGAACTTTGAATCTCTCTCTCCAAGGAGACAATAATGGCCGAGGAAGCACTTGAATAAGATTATTGTCTTACCTCTATGGAGATGGAGACATGATGTGGGATGATCCTCAACAATTTGTTAATGCCAGAGTAATAATCCAATGTAGGTTCAAGTGATGCCTCTTTGGTCTTCCAATGTCAGTCCACAAAATACCAACAATCATCTGTCTAATAGAGCAAATAGGTAGATGCATGCCTCCAGGAGGATTGGATTCTAGATGTGTTCGAGCACAATTAATATTTGCAGGCAAATTCCAATGACTCAAAAGGATTTTCAGGTAGTTGTATACCCAAGTAAAGAATTCTGGTTTGAACAGTCATCACAATTTCTCTGACAACTGTAAGAATTGGCTTCCCGTTATTTTGAATATTCGAAAATTTCTTTCCTACCATATATACCAAGTGAAAGCACAAAAAATTAACTTTCCCAAGATTTGAGATCTAGTATAATGCTGATCCAGGCGAAGAGAGATTGATTCTACGATAGCTTGTGATGTGTCACATGCAATGGGAACCAAGTCTAGCTTAGCCAAAAGAGAAATCCAAACTTATTAAGAATACTGACTTTGAAGAAATAAATGTGATGTTTCCAGTGTACAATCACAGAAAATACAGCAAGGATCACAATGGACTGATCTTTGAATTTAGAAATCCTCAAGTCTTCAATCTTCCTTTGAAGAACATCCAAGCACACATAGAACGCTTTTTTATGCAGCCTTTAAATCAGGCTAACGATGGCCATTGTTCTTACTAGTTTTGAAGCCCCCTTACCATTGCATATTCTGATTTTAAAGTGAAATTACCATTTTCCTCCAAAATCCACACAATTTTATCTTTAAAGGCCGGGTATGGTTGGACTTCTAAAGGAATATTAGTCACAATATCTATCCCCCATCACTTACAAATTGACTAACCATGACGTCCTTTCCCGGCCCGATTCATATATAGCCTGGTCACTGTACACATTCCTTAGCAAACCTCTATCCAACCAAGGATCTTTCCAAAATTTGTTGACTGTCCATATCTGATAAGGTGTTTAATGTGAGGCATAGCAATAGATCGAAGGCCTAAAATACCTTGCCATCCCAGTGAAGCATAACTTGTGGGGGCAACCTCCCAAAGGGAATAGCCTCTCAAATATTTTGCATTAACCCTAATATTCCAACATGTTTGTTTGATACGACATTCCACAATTGACATGTTACTTACCTGAATCAACCAAGTTGGCTCAAGTCCTGTGCATTTGAGTCCAGATTTGAGATTTGCAATGGTTAGAAATTGGGATTGAGTCTGAAATCTGAATCAACTTGGTTCCAGATTCACTTGACTGAAATCACAGCTTATGGGGGCACATCTATGAGGGTGCTGTTTTAATAATTTTATATCATTTTATCTTTTATTTTAAATATGTTTGTATGATGTCTGAGTTTCATTATTTTAGGTGTATGATGTATAGAGTTTCATTATTTTTTTGTAGCAAGTATTTTATTATGATGAATTCAGTATATTAATTTTGGTATGTTTGAGCCAAATGCAATTCTTTTGGATGTAAGGTGCCCTAGCATCTTGTGGACATATGGATTACCACCTTTTATGATGACGAGAGGGTTCCACAAGGATAAAGTGTATGAGTCCTTTGGACCAATATGGTCATGTGATTGATTCATCAATTTCATGGACTCCATGAAAGATCTTGAGCATCAAAATTGTCATGACCATAGAACTTAATCTGGGATTGCGATGCGCGTGGACTGCTAATTAAGATTTTCCGTGTGCTTTACCCATAGGATTCCACTCTATGAGGATTTATTGGCCCCCTTAGATCCATGAGGGATTCACGGTGGAAGCTTGTGCGAACCATGTATAATAACAAGTGCAGGAATAAAATCATCGTATGACAATATTAGGTTGGATAGCTGAAAGAAACACATTTTGTTTGCATAATATTCAGGTTAGACATGTACAACAAAAGATAAGTTTAATTACAACATAGAATAATGGCCAGCGAAACAACAACCATATATTCAAAAGACACAAAAGATGATTCTCAAAATAAACCCAAAAACCAAAATGTTAATTGACGTTCTCCAGACCCTTTGATGCATCACTTCAGATCGTCAGCTGTCTACTCGATCTCTGGAGGATCTGCTTGGACCACCTGAGCTTCTGGGCCAAGGTTAAGGAAGTCGTCACCTACAACACCAAGTAGTATCAGATAAACTGCCTGGCAAGACAGTTAATAAGGATAACACAGCATATAACCAAGTATGAATAAAGGGCAAGCATAATTAGCAGAATTCTCATAACAAGTACAACTAAGCTTGATAGTGCAGAAATGTGTAAAAATACTGATGATCATAAATAAGAAGCTTCACCTGTATAAACCCTAGCAAATATGGCATTCACGTGGCTAAATTCCCCTCGTAACAAGGGCATAGTGCTCATGGCCAAGAGAAAGCAGCTGAATACAATTTACATTTTGGTAACCCCTCAAAATCATGGACAAAAGGCCACCAGCAAGGGACTCTTGGACCTGGGACCCCCCTCATGGTTGGACATGGGCATCCAAGGTCATGTCCGACCAGCAGCTGTTTTCAGTGGCGGGTCAGGCAGTTTTGGGGCCTTTTTCCCCACTGTTTTCCAACTGATTTTGAAGGGTTTTGAGGCACATATTTAGGTTCCTTTTAGCACTAAATTAAAACTTTAATTAACACCATTTAAACACAAAATAAGCACCTACATATGAGCTGAAATAGATATGGTTTCTAGCATGTTCATAGATTAGAAAATGGAAATCAAGGAAAACATGTAGTCATGCCATGAAATCGAAATTAACCACTTTTGTTGGTTTCTACAAGTCACAAATCAACTGTAGAACACCTCCAAGTCAACCGTAGAGCTCCCAAACAGAAAAACCCTAAATCTAGACCAAATGTACCCTAGAAATCAAAAGTGATGCAAGAGATGGAGATAGGCTATGCATTTCTACAACAAAGGAAGGGGATGGGGTCCTAACGCACTTACTTACACTCAAGAGAGGTTTCCTTACCTCTAAGAAGCTGTTCCAAGAAGAAATGGGTCTAGTGTGAGGCTGCATTCGGTGTTTTCCATGAAGAAGAAGATGGGGAGGAAGAGGAGGTGGTTAAGGTGAAGGTAGCGATGCTTTGCAAATTTAGGGCTCCAAACCTCTGCTACCAGCAAGGGATTATGAAGGGGAAAGAGGGAGAAGGAAGATAACTCAGCTGAGATTTCAGAAATGGGGAGGAAACAGTTGATCCACCCATATATATGCTACATTCAGCTTTATGCAAAATGATTGTCGTGTCCAATTTAAGTGACAACTTTGATTCGACAAAATGACTGACTTCAGGACCTCGAATTGACTCGAGCCAAGGACAAAAGTTGCTGGAAATTAAATTATCTTTCCAATGAACCAAGAATGAAAAATTTTCAAGGTCTAGTAAAATCTCAACTTTTATGAAAATGATGACTATTTCCCTACTTAGGTGAAATTGGGGAAATGAGGGGTTTCTGGGCATCGAATGAACATGAGTTGAACACAAAAGTCGTAGGGCATGATTAAATATAACTTCTGAACCTTTCACAGTAATTTTTCAGAAATACCTGAACCCCTGAATTTCCTCAAAGTCCAAAATAGGCCCTTCCAAGTACTGAACTTGGTTCGAAGCTCTCCGGAGCTCCTCGAACCTCACAAGCATAAAACCCCTCATCAAGAATCAACTCATTAGCATCTAACGTATTTGATTGGCTGCTAATCACAATTAATTAGCCCTAATCACAATAATTAGGGATTGGGACCTTACAGGTGGCATTCAGGGTTCGATTAAATGGTCAAGGATAGCTATCTCCTTCTAGAGGCGGTTATCAATTTCCTAGGATTTAGTTTACTATAGGGTAAAGGATGGGCAATCATCCTTAGAAACGGTGAATATTTTGGTGGGCTCTCAGATATCACAACCTTCAATACACTCTTAGCCCCTTTGTTAGAGGATATTGCGTAGGAAATCCTAGGAATTCAATACCTGTTAGACGGATGACCCTCGTGATCTGAAGGTTCTTGTTGATAGGTTGGAAAATGTTATTTTCCGCATATGGATATCATACCTTCCTCACTTAAGATAAATTTCACAGTGGATTATTTTATGTGACTGGTTTCTTTTATCGTATTATTTGATCTTATGCATGTAAATATGTAATTACGTGCATGGAATATGCTTTTGCTTTCAAGGCTGAAATGAATGTGTGTGTGTGCACTTGTTTCTTGGTCAAATGAAATGATGATTTGGTTTTGACATTAGAATTAGGCTCATGTACAAAAGTTTTTCCATTGGGACTGTTCTTTGTATTTCTCATGGTAACTAGTGGATTTTAAGACTACTACATAAGGTGCTGAAGAAGCAATAGACATTGATGAAGCTATGGAATTGAATAGCATATGTCCTATTTACAGTGGGTCTATCATCCATCCACCCTTTTGATTATTATTGTTATTATTATTATTTGGAAGGTAAGCAATTCCTTTATTATAATGAAACAAGTGATAACAGAATAGCACAACATCATTCAAGGAAATGATGTCCACTCTAGGGGCATACCCCAAGATACATCATAATACCATAGCTCACACCACGGATTAAAAATCTCGCTGGCCCACAACCCGGGCTTAGGTCCCACCTAGTAATCTACCACAATCAATAACATCAATATGTGCAGTTGTTGCATACACTCCTTTAAGCCTTCGACCAGTTCTCCATGCAATGGGTGAAACTTGCTAAAATTGAAAAAGGGGAAATTGCTGAAAAATCTTTGCCATTTGGCTGAGATTAAAACCATCGCTCCAAGGAGACTGTTATAGGTCTATTACATCACAGAAAGAGTAGTATCTGCCTCTATACAAAAATCAGTGATCTTGGAAGGTATCCACCCAAGTAAGAAGAGTACCTCTTGATGATAATGTGTGTCCATCCACATATCTGCATAGAGTGGTTGCCCATTTGGATGCCATAAAACTCTAAGAAGACAATCTGGCAAATGAACTATAGAATGTCTCCATCTCGTGTACACCACAAACTGTCCCGTGGAAGTGGAATACATCAATTTTGAACCTGCATTAGGGGGAAGGTTCCACATGCTATGATAGGGTGCTGGAAGAGTGAGCTTTAGATAAATCAATCGACTATAAATCTGATGAATTATTCCATTCAGAATCTGGAGTGGTCTCTACTATTTTTGAGAAAATATGGGAGTATTTCTTTCCCTCCAAATGTGCCAAACATAGGCTGGAGATAAACGATGTGCCAAGCATATCATTCTTGCGGCTATTTTGAGATTGGTTTCAGAGCTGAAGATCCCTTGATCTATTGGTGTGTTACCCTTTAGCCCATCCCTTCGTCCTCGTTCCAGTGTAAAAGAAAACAAGAAAAAAAAAAACGAACCGTCTTCCCTGTAGTCCCCATTCCCACTTGCCCAACCATTTTCTAAAACCCCCCCAACCCACCTAAAAAAAAAAAGAAAAAAAAACCATAAAAAAAAACCTTGCCCCATTTGAAACCCTTCCACAAGCCCCGCACAACTCTCTTACCGAAAACCCAACACGACCAAGCCCACTCATTTGCTCCCTACTGTCCCGATCCTCCAAAACCCACATCCCGAAAGCTCCACCTAGCCCTACTGAAAAACCATCTCCATTTTGCCAAACAAAAACCTAGCCCCATCCGTTGACCCTTCCCAAGCCTCAACTCCACAAACCCTCCTTCCAAAAAGACGTCCATCCCAGCCTTTTTCGAAACCCCATTTCAGTCATCGACCGAACCCAAAAAAAAAAAAAAAAAAAAAAAAAAAAACCTAAATCCCTGTTATGTCCAGTGAAAGAAAAAAGAAAAAAGGGGGGAGAGAGAGAGAGAGAAGGCATACCTAGATTATCGCTGCCACATGTCATCTGCTGTCGCCGCTTGCTGCATGCATCACCACCTTTCTTCTCCTTTGACATCACTATAGCCGAAAAGGGCTGATGCCTTTCTTCTTTTCTCGTCATAAACAGCGAGACAAACAAATAGGATTTGGGCGTAGTTTCAAGTATGGGCCTATCGGTCCCTACCCATTCCATTTGAAGCCCAACCTTTAAAAAAAAAAAAAAAATCAAGCTAGCAAACAGTTAGCAGAGCTGACCCAATTTGTTCCTAAGAGGCCTAGCAAAAGAATATTGTTGCCATCATTAGCCTACATCATCAGATTTCAGCAACAGTGGAGATTTGATCAAATCAAGGGATAAGATTCTTTTTGCGATTTTGAGGCTGTTTGATATCAGATTTCAGATCCGTTTTCGCCGGTGTACTCGTTGAGTGTAGATTTACACACCAGGTTCATTGATAATTTAATCCACAATGAAATTCTGTGATACCACAATCTTCAACATACTTTAAAAATACAAATATGAAGATAAGTATGGCTCATGGTATTTTGAAAATGAAGTCTATTTCTATATCCTTTATTAATTTGGAACAAGGAAACATGCCTGATTATGTTGATAGGTTTTCATGGCTCTAAGACTAAGTGTGGATTCGAAGATGAGGAAGAACATGACTTGATTAGTTTCATCAGTGGCTTAAAATCGGAAATAGTGGAGAAAATGAATGATTACAAGAACATCCATGAAGCATATTAGGAAGTAATTCATGTGGAACGGATGCTTAAAGGGTATCATCTGGTGAAAGTTACGCCTTGGGTAAAAGAGTCACCGTGAATGATGGAAGACCATGTTGAGGAATCAGTGACAGAGGATATGCAGACTGAAGAGCTAGAGTAAGACAGAGGATTTGACATCTACATTTGTACTCGAAATTTCTCCAATGAGTAATGATGATCAAGAAGTACAAATACCAAGGAAAGAAGAAAAAGTTGTTGCTATTCCCCACATAACTTCCCACATTGATTTCATCTTCGGGGGTCAACAATGGAAATTGGTAGATTAAGAATTGATAGAAAAAAATTGTAATTTGATGGTGCAACTTCCGGACATGACGTGCCTAAGGGTTCAATCTCACATCCACAGCCCCTTAAGTCATTCAATGAAGGTATATATGAAGGTGTACGCAGAAGCTATTGATCAACCAATAGATTGAAAGTTTATTTGATTAATATTTGATCCACGCGGACATATTTTGAACTTGAGGTCGAGTTCTTTCTAAGCCGGGGAGAATGATGCAATATTGATCTCAATGGCCACATGTGTAGGGTCCAAATAAATTTAGGGTTTTCTAGGATTTTGATTTTTTTGGGCAACTGAAGGTTTTTGTTTTTTAATTGTGATGGGGAATGGTGGTGAGGTTTTGGATTTGTGGATGGATTGAGGTTGGGATGGTGGAAAGAGATGAGAAGATAGTGGCGGTAATCATCCCGATCTATCGAGGATCGGCTCTGACTATGGGATAGGGATAATCACGCCAAAACGACTAAGGATTGTTTGGCTCTGATACCAATTGATGCAGGCCCTAAGGTTAGAGCTTGAGTAGAGTGCCGGAGCACGTGTTTAAGGACACTTCGAATCGTTAAAAGGACTTTAACACACGATGACGCACTTCCAGGGATAAACCGATAGTTCTATTCAATAATTAAAGTCTCTATAATTGTTTTCTACAATGCCATATAAATAAGAAAAATAACTTTAGAGCCTAAGAAATTTAATCAACTTATGAAACTAAATCCTAATTACAACCCATAAAATAAAATAAAATCTAATGACATAATTACTAAATAAACCCCTCAATCTATTTGGGCCGTATACATGCGGCCATTGAGGTCAATATTGCATCACATGTCCACCACTGATGAGACTAACTCACTAGGGGATGTGCACATGGATGAAAATTGCAGTATCAGTCGCGGTATCGGTCGGTCCAAGAAACCGATATGGCATCGGTATCGGTCGCAGTTCGTGGTCCGTCGTGGTCGTTGCGGTGTGAATTTTTTTGAATAAAAAAATGAAAAAATATCCAAAAAATACAAAATATTAGAAAATGCTGGAAAACAATGTTTTTTTTTCATTAGTAACACATATAAATCAAAATATCGGTCCCTCTAAGTTATGATATCCTGTATTGCTATCTTATCTGAAATTGTGATTTTTTTTTTTGTAAAAACCATAATTATGACATATGAAATATGAACTATCTGTTAGTGTAAAATTTTAGAGAATACAATTTATTTATAATTTTTATGTAGTGGCTGTACACTTGTACTTATATCTTATATAATATATAACTATACCCTTATCATTATTTATCAGTCATCATTCATCGTTCATCAACCATCAATTCATCACTCAACTATGAAGCAAGTTGTAAAATTCAAGAAAATGAACATTAACATAGCATATGACATAATAACAGTAAAATAAATCATAAAGCAATTGGAGAGAATGAATACACGCCCTAATTCCAAGTGGAGTGTTGTCCAGGCTCGACATCATTGTCATCATCATTTCTTCTTCTTTGGTATGGGTTATAATAATATGATGCAAACTCTTCCATTGCACTCTCATACCCTTGGCCATATTGATATTGTTGTTGAGGAGCGAAGATCCCTTCATAGTATAATTAGTTATCCTCAGTAGATTGAGATGACCGGGGGCCCAAATTTAAATTAAAAAATTCATGAGAAACAAAAATAGCTTATTGCGTTCACGTTGGATCATTCCTTGTCCTTCTTATACCACGGTTATAACGGTGGAACTAGAGGCAGCTGAGTTGTCTAATTAGCGTTGTATCCATACAGACCATACCTAGTCTGCTGTTGTCCAACATTGCCTACAGAAGTACCTTCTCCCCCTCCTTGATCGATGCTACTACCAATCTCTGTCTCAGTTTGTGAGACATATCTTACATAACTACGATGAGGATCTAAGTCCATAGCACCAGGAAAATGCTCAACTGTCTCATATATTGGTAGCTCATTGTCTCTATAATGACCACCAGTCCCAAGAGAATTAGGAGGAAATCCTGCTGATGAGGAAGATGTAGAGATACTTGACTCTCTCCTCACCCACCTCCTTTCTTCTTGCTTCTGTAGGATCAACAGTAGTACCCTTCGTTGCTGTGTTAAATTAATATCTTATAATCTTTTAGAGGCTTTCATTGGCTCAAACTTCTTTCCAGTCATGTCCTCAACCATTTCTGCTAGCTCTGGATCTTTATCTAATAATGGCTCTTCTGCCTCCTCTAGCCACTCACCTAACAAATCATCTTCTGCTTAAAAAATATAGTCTAAATTAATTGGGTAGAAGTAATCTTGTTGATCCTCAAATGCTCTTTTTCTTTGATTTCAACTGCGGAGCTTGAGGTTATAGTGAATGTAGACCAGTTTGTTCAAATTATCCATCTTGATTTTATTTCTTTTGTATGTATAAAAGCAACGGTGCTCCAATTTCTTTCATAGTTTGACGAAGATGTAGTTTGACTAAGAATTTTAATTGCAATCGTTCTTAATGCTGGAGCACACTCTCCATAATTCAACCACCATTCAGCTGAAAATAAATTAAAATAAGATTAAACATTCAATTTTTGAATTTTTGAATAATGAAAATATAATTTACTATTTATATTTTACAATCCTTACCAGGATATGTTTGTGTGATAGCTCTTCGAGCAATGGTGGTGCCAAAACTTTCCATACCTTCATTATATACATCAATCTAATGGCATTAAAGAAGAAAAAGAATTATCAACTGTTATAAATGAATAATGATATATATTAAATTGAAGAAGATAAAAATACATTATATAAGATCTCTACTTTTTAATTTACTTGGTTTGTTGCCTTAATAGCCTTATCGGCATCATTTGCTAGTCTTTCAATAACATTTTTCATCCCCACTCGAATTTCATCAGTTATATTTCGATCCAAAGTTTCATATCGAAATTATGGATTGAGAAAGTAACCTATTAAATGCAAAAATTTAAGTGAATAATGTGTTAAAAAGAATTTAATACAACAATGAAAGTCAATAAGAAATTAGTCTCCACTTACTAGCAGTGTGTAAGTCATGATGCAATTGATGCTCCCAATGACTGTCGATGATTTTTCAATATTTAGTATAATATTTACAATTTGCTCTAGTAGCCATCTTTGCTCTCTTTATGGTCTCATGTAAGAAGCCCATAGTTGGCTTATCATCACCATCAACCAATCGACGAACTTTTATTAGAGGCTTAAGAACATTTAAGCAATTTTTAACATAAGGCCAAATCTTGTTGGACTCAATGGTCTTGTATACTTCTTTTGCTAGGAGAGTTGGCTGTTTTCCCCACTTAGAATTCATCCATTCATTTGATTTGATGAGTTGGAGAAGCCCTCCTTTATACCTGTAAATACTCTTGATGGCTATAAAGTGGGTGGCAAATCGAGTAATACCAGGCCGTAGCAGTTCATAATTGTTTGTAAATTTCTTCATCATTGAAACAAGTCTATAAGACTGGTAGAAAAAATTAGAGATTTTCTTCATCTTTTCAATCACTTGTTTCGTGACTTTTCATTTGAAAATTTCTTCAAGCATTAAGTCTATGCAATGTGCTGCACATGGTGACCAAAATATATTTGCCTTCTGTTGCATAAGCATCATTCTTGCTTTCTTCATGTTTACAGCATTATCGGTGACAACTTGAACTACACAATCTGCCCCAATATCATTACTCACTTCATTAAACAACTTATTGATGTATCTAGCATCTTGAACTTAATCAGCTGCATCAACTAATTTGATAAAAACTATTCCCAAAGGATAATAAACTAGAAAATTCAAGAGATGACGTTTTGTGAGGGTCGTCCACCCATCACACATTAGTGTGCAGCCTCTTTCTCTCCAAATCCTCCTAAAAGTCTCCACCCAGAGTTGTAACTCCTCATAGTCTTTTTTAACACAAAGATGTCCAATCTCATATGGGGTGGGTGCCTTTATACCGGGACCATGTTCTGCTGCTGCATTTAATATAGTGGAAAAATAAGGAGAGTTTGTCTTATGTGGTGAAATGGCTGCATTTAAAAAGAACTTTCCAGTAGCTCTTATCAAATTATCTCTTGCTTTATTAAAATTTCCCATCAGTGCTTTTACAATGTTGGGTTGCTTGGCAGTTGATTTTCTATATGCAAATGGGTCCGTTGGACCCACCATGCCTGGCCTTTGAGGTGCCTGTGTAGGTGGTTCATCATCGTCCTCATTATCTATGGGGCGGGGTTGTCTTTGACTAAATGCTCGATGCAAACCCCCTCCCCTAGATTCGGATGAGCTACCCTCATCATATTGGCCACCTCTCATAGCTGCCTCATATTGCATCCTTCTTCTCTCCTCTTCCTCCTAAAGTGACGTCAAACTTTCTTTTCTAGCTCTCCTTAAATTTGGATCCTCATCATCGTCGGAGGAAATAATATCTCCCTCCGTAGACCAAAAAACTTCTTCCTTACTTGCTTCAAATTCCTCCTCTCTTCTTTTCTCTCTAACAACCTTTTTTTGTTTTCTTGTATCCAACAACTCTTGCATTTCTCTTTTCACATTAGGTGGCACTTGAGCATACTTTGCCACTTGACCTTGCCTATGAGCCAAGTGTTGCTTTAATCTTGTTATCCCTCCATTTATGATTTTTTGTCAATAATTACATTTAATCTTATGTTTACTTCCAGCTTCTTCAGAGTGGTTTCATGCCGGATCAATGTTACGCACCATTTTAATCAAGTTTCTTGAAACAAATTGCTCATTGGCACAATTTATAACTTTGAAATAAGATCGAAAATATAATAGAAACAAAGAAATTAATACATTCATATAAAGCATTTGGAATCTCAAAAGAGCACATTTTAAATGATACATTAATTATTTAATTTTTCTAATTCCATGTTTTAACAATCCAAAAATAAATTTAGAAATATAAAAGATATTGACATGTTACATAATCACATAAATGATGAGATAACCATAAAAAAATTAGCACATGTGAAGTATACAATTATTATATAGAATTAGGAAATCATACTTATAGTGAAAATCTAAATATATAATAGTTTAATATAAAATTAATAGAAAATCCGAAAATAAATTAAAAATATAAAACTAATTACAATAAAGAACAATAAAAAAAAGTAATCCTACATGAAGTATACAAAGATTATGCTTACTTAAAAAAAATTGTAGTGAAATCCTCAAAATATTCATTTTAAATATTAAATTATTATTTCATATAAGAAAATAAAATTTGAAATATAAAACTATTTACATAATATTTTGAAAAAATGAAAACTTATGATATTCATATCATGCATGGAGTATACAATAAAATAACAAAATTGTGATTAAATCCTCAAAAAATCTTATTTTAATATTAAAATATTCAAAAATCCGAAACTAAATAAACATAAAATGTCCACATCTTGTAGATCTATGTCTTCTACTACTAAATCTATCAAACTTGCTTCATAAAATCATGTTTTTGCATACAAATAAAATTAAAAATAATACTTAACATTAAAAAACTATAAATCTTAATAAAAGTTAAAATCCTAAAATTTAAAAAACCAAATAATAGATCCACACTCATAAATCACAATATGTAAATCCATAACATAAAATAAGTGGAATCATCATCATGGATCATTTCTAAGCTCTTACTAAACAAATATTAAAAAAAAAAAGAAAAAGAAATTTAATATACTTGCCTTGTAAATGTATTTTCTTTACTTTTATAGACCAAATTCACCCAAACAATTGATTTTGTGATGCTTTTGGAAGTTAATGGAGGAGGAACAACAGGTTGGGAGTCTTTGGATAGGGGAGGATGAGTAGAGAGGGAGAACGAGGGGAAAATTTAGGGTTTGGGGCTTTTTATATAATAAAATATTGGCCGATATATCGTTTTTGCCGATATTTTGAAATATCAGCAGATATATCACGATATTTTGGTGATATTTATCGAGACCGATACCGAGACTGATACACACTAATTTATCGTATCGGTACCGGCCGATTTTTTTATTGTTGGATGTGCAATGGGTTTGGTGCAAATGAAGTCTGGCCAAAATCTCTTCCCACACCATCTTTGCTTATGGGCAGTGTAGAATGATCAGAAGTTTCCCTCGTACAACTGCATAGAATGCAGCTAGAGTCACATTACACACGTCGACTAATGAGGAAAGCTTTGGTTGTCAAACATCCCAAGAACACCATCCAAGCACATAGGGAGTGTTTAAGGATACAACCATTAAACCTGATCTGTTTCACCCAAGATTGTATTGGCTGATTTGAAGCCTGAATAATTGATGAGGATAATTTATATGAATTTATAATGATCAAGAAAACTGATGACTGGATGCTTGTGATTGAGCCTACGGGGCCCAAACACCCTTGTAGGTGGGCCAAAAGATGCATTGGGCTACAAACAGTACCTAATTATTTAATAAAGCTCTATGTCAAGGGCTGTTTTGAAGAATCAGAGAAGACATGGGCTGTTTATGCAATTTTCAGAAATTTTCACAGCTAAAAGAAGGCAGAAGGTGCAATAGTTTTGGAGGCTTGATTGGTGGGCCATACCAGACCCAATCCTTTCAACTCCAACTTTCAATAGTGTCATCCAAAAGTGGTCTTCCAGATCTGGGTGGTGGAGTCATCATCAAGTGGCCCACATGGGCCCCACATCCAATCTACTGCCGGATGTCCAATACGACCCAGATTTTGAAACTCTGAGAACGTCTTCACTTTTTCTAGGATTTTCTAGATGGTTCTTGTTTAGAAAGTTTGTGTTAGATTTGTATTTGTATTAGGATTCTATTATGGTAATCTAGAGTTTTAGAGAGGTTTTTAGCATTATATAATGGTGTTATGGTTGCCTGTTGCTGCTAATTCTACAGTACCCGAGAATATTAGTTTACAAAAGCTGCAGTTTGCTTTGTTTTCTACCCTCTGCCTTGTGTCATAATGATGCATTGTGATTGAGAAGGCTACGCAGGTCAGTTTTGGGTTGTTTATGCATTGGTCCCTGCATATTGGTAATTCTTGAATTTCTGTCAGTCACTGCAATGGGTGGCAATTGCTGGATATTTCTGGTTTTTGGTTATTTAGGCCTTGGACAGTCCAATTGCATCAAATCGAGACTGCGTCAGTAATGCTTTCATTGGCCAATTTTAGTGTGATGTTACCAATTTCTCCAAAATGCACACTATCTCATCTTGCAAATTACTTGCAGGTTCATCATGGTTTCATATTAAGCCCCAAATTGTCATTAAATTCCCTGATGTTCGTGGAGGAAGATTCAAACAGTTCTCACCCACAAACTTTCTCACCCATAGATAGCCCTATTACCCATCAGATCTAACAATCTCCCTTCTTGCAACCAGGGGTTACTGCAAACTAGAGTGTTATTACCATCACCAATAGGATGACTAACATAGGGCAAAGCTTTTGATTGCATGGATTATATGCATCTCCAACCCCAAGACACTGCAGCAGTCATCTTTGCACCCTAGAAAGAACAATTTTTAAGGTATTTCGCCTTCACCTAAGATTTCCAGCAGGTTGCCTTATTTAAACCACATTCCATATTCGCCTAAGCAATGAGGCTTCATTCAGGCTTTTGACCTCCTTTATACCCTATCCTCCAGAATACATAGTTCTGCAAATGGTAGCCCAGGCTATAGGATGAAGATATCTCGAAGACCAAGAATTCCAAAAAAGTTTCACAAGAAACGATCGATTGCATGTAAAACTGAAGGCAGGAAGCATGTAGACAGTGCCCAAAACAGCTGTAAAGTAGATAGAGTAGGTCGGATCAGTACTACTCGTCCCACATATGACAGATTACGTGATTCCATCCAGATATCTATTTCTGGAAACTGTCTAACAGGGACTTGCAATCTTGAAAATTCAGCTTCTTCGTGGATAGAGGGATGCCTAAATATTTGAAAGGAAACTGTCCTCCCGCAACTCCTTTTAATAATAGAAAGAATCTGCATATCCTCACTATTTTTATTTGAGCAAATAATGCTTTTCCCCCAATTCACTGCTAGCCTTGAAAACCGCTAAATCCTCCAAGAAAGCCTTTAAATTTCTTGCTGCCATTGGAGATCTCCTGCTGAATATAGTGACATCATCTGTACACAATAGGTGGGAGATAGTAACATCTTCTCTACAATAAGGAGAGGGTATAAGCATGTAACTAGCACAAGTAGTCATCATGGATGAGAAAAATTCCATGATGACAGTGAATGAGGATGGTGAAAGAGGACAACCTTGGCGCAAACCTTTGGTACCTAAGAAATACCCAACAGCTTAGCCATTTACCAAAATTGAGTAATGAGGAACTGTGACATAGGGCATGATAATGTTGATAAATTGATCCGGCAATGCCATAGCCTTCAACCCAGTTTTCAGAAAGCCTCACAGCACACTATCATATCCCTTTGCCAAGTCAATTTTCAGACACATTCGTGGAACTTGTCATGCCTCTAAAATTGGGCCCGATCAAAGTCCAAGTCCAGGGGTATGAGAATTAGGGCTAATTAAAAATTTACTCATAAAAGGTTCTATGGGCCCCAAGTCCAGGCAAATCAAAGTCCTACATGACGTTATGTATGTTGATCAGACAACATAAACACATGCGGAATCAATGAAATGGTTGTTGCGCAGCTGGTACAAATTATATTCATATCATTACCATTATCATTGAATAAAGGAAGGGTCAAACCTACAGAAGTCTCATAAATAAAGTTCAATTGCAGAAATTAAATAAGTTAGCCTCACTAACTTAGGCTCTAACAATCGTGGCCTTATTTAACAAATACTTAAGTCTCAATCCACTACATTTTAACACAATTCAATTTATATCATCTACACTCCGCTCAATAACTTCATCATCCGGCGAAATCTCCACCATCTTTGGACCCTCCGGCGTCAAATTGACATAATCTGGCAAATAGACGGTGAATATAAATATGGGTTACAACTAATCAATTATGCTTATTAATAACATGTGTCAATTGTATATAGTACTATAATCAAATGTTTGGTTAATGTAATAACCTAACCTACTTTTGTAGGCGAACCCTTTACCAGATGGTCCAGGATAGTCCAGACCATGTTTGGAGCCTGACAGGGAATCTTAATTTGATCAGAATGTTTATAAGTCATGGATTAGGACTTTTGGTAAGTCCATAGTAGGCTAAAAGAGGATTTTTAGGAGAATAAGGAGTCCCAACAAACTTTTTCTCTCTAAGAATATGTTTCCAATAGGATTTCCCTGTAGTTTCCAAACAAGACTCCCCTCCAAGCACTAATATATATTAGACAATAGGATTCCCTTATCACACATACAGCAACAATAGAAATTGCAAGAGAAAGAGAGAGAGACAGAGAGAGAGTAGAAGACTGATTTGGCTGTGGAATTGTTAGGAGGAGAGGAAGATCAATAGCGGGATGCGCAGCGGATGTCTGACGAGAGGCCGATCACTGGCCGAGCAACTTACTTCTATAGAAGGTGAGTAGAACCTACTTGATCCTCTTACGAATTGTGAATATTATAAACTAGTGTTACAATGATCGTCAGCACATTGTATCGGCCAGATTTGGTTTTAAGCCCAAAATCAATCATTAAATCAATGATCAGATCTGATGATAAGGAGTGGGACTGTTAGTCGAACCCCTTTTGGCTCTGTTCTGAATAGGAAATCAACCAATCTGGACCTCTGAGTGAAGATTTAAGGAATTACCCAAATCTGTTGACTGTGTAATGGTAGAAACTACTTCTAAAAACCTATTTCTTAGATGGGAATGTGGCAAATTAAAATCTTTTTATTTACATACCTTTGAAACTTTGATTTCGGCTGAGAAGATGTTGGATTAACTTGCAAATCCAGATTGGAACTGAAATTTCTACATTTCCAGGCCGTCAAAGACTTGCTTGGCCGACTAGAGTTGTGGGCCGCGTGGGTCCACCTGATCCAAGAACAGGTCCACACATCTTGGAGTGGACCCCTTAGTGACCACTAAGGTGTAGGTCCCATGTGTATTGGACCGTTGGGCCCCATCCTGCAACTGCCTCCAATCGAGCCTGGCGCTGCCCCTTTTCTGACGGATGAAGCTTGTGAGGAGTTGACGACCTGTGGAGATATTTATAAACTTCTTAAATTTACAAATTGGCCCCTGTTATTTTAGTTAAATGGCTTGGAACCCCACTAAGGCTTTATGATAAATTTACAACATGATAAGTTATGAACCCAATGCTGTCTAATTACCTAAACTAGTGGGGATCAATTATTTGAATGTTTATGTGGGCCCTTTTCATAGCAATTAATTATTCCTTATACCTTGATTTACATGGTAAATTTTATAATGAATAATTAGCTCCTTCAATAAGATATTTCCACCTGAATTTATTAATTATATCTTGATTCCTGTGGATAATTTTACGATGAACAATTGATTTCCTCAATAAGATATGGGTAATGCCATAGCCTGGTACCAACTCCGACTCGGAGTGGGGCGAGAATTAACCAGTGTTATGTGGTACTGGCCAAAGAAAAGAATAAGATTATGTAGCCAATTATGGTGGAGATGAATCTATAATGAATTTATTGAAATGAATTTGCCATTGATGATTGAAATAGAGTAATACCAACTGTTGGCACTGAGTATAGAACTTCTTTTGTGGATGTTGGTTGAGGGAAGTAGGTTCAACAATCATGGTGGCAAGACAGGCCATGTTATTGATAGAAATGTAGATGCTCCAGTGTGGGAGTATCGGAACAGGCTCAACATTCATGGTGGATGATAAGCTATGCTGTTGACAGAAACATAGATAAACCTGTATGGGGTATCAGAACCTTTTGATGTTGCAGTAGGAAATTACTCAAGAAAGAAATTGATTAAGATGACATTTGAACACCATTATTGAATATATATAAATATTCTCTGAATGATTGAAAATACGCTATACCTTAATGTTTTCTTATTCTACTCACCATTGTTACTGATCAGTGGTTTGCGCCACTTTAGGTAATGCATACGTAGAGGTTGCGCAGGGTGACGGAGATCAGCCGGTGGATTTTGGCATGCGTGGTTGATCCAGAGCGCGAAAAGCAAAGAATAGATTTGTTGTTGGGATTAACCAAGACTTAGATATTTTTTTTCTCTTCCACAAATAAAGATTTGTCTTACTTAGTAGTGTTATTACAATTACCATGTGATAATACACAGACACGGGCAAACCCGCCAGACTTGATGCATAAATCAGTGGGGTACGTCCGTCTTCCAACTGCAGTTTCAACCCGATTACATTATTGCAGAGGTTATTCTTTAGAGGTGTATTATTAATTAAGGTATCTTATGCAACTGAGATTGTGATAATGTATAAACCGCCCTAACCCTAATCCTTGTTAGCTATGCTCACTGATGTTATTGTTAGGGGTTGGTCCTACCTCACCCTATGGTATAGGTTGACCGGTACACATACTAAGCTCCTCTGTTTACACAGTGACCATACAGGCTTACGATGTGATGTTACTTCTATTTGGTTTCTATCATGTAGAGCATCCTGAGATTCTGTATGACCACTCATGAAAGAAGGCAACCCGTAGTATGCATCTGGTTAACTAAGGAATCCAAGGTCATTTACCATGATCACATATGGGCCATGATTTTATCATATTATTGGAGTCCAAGGCCATAAGCTTAAGGTCATGGGTCTTATTATCTAAAAGCCATACTTCTAGAACTAAGCCATGGTTAGTCTTATATGGAACCCTTTTCCCTATGCGGTTGAATCATATTAAGTTAGGGTCTCCCTCAATTTGGTTGAACAAGGGGAGCCCACTCCAGCGGGTGCTCATTTGCATTCGAGAGCGCTTACTGCGCTCGATTGCACTCAAGCACGTCGAACAGGTGTCACAATTTATAACATTTAACTAGATGCAAAGGGGCCTAGTGGCGCTCAAGCTCGCCTAACGGAATTGCGAATCCGGATGGATTTGCTTTGGCTAATAGTGAGGTGTTCTCCCTTGATTTGCATGGTTTCCAACCCCCACTTTAGGTAAATTCAAGCATCCATTATCAACCAACCGTTGTCACTAATCATTTAACCCTAACATTCTTTCATAGTTTAATAATCCTTTAAGCATGAGGATCAAGTAATTAACAATTCATAGTTCATAATAAGTCCCATTTCAAACACCAAAAACACCAACATATAATTATCTACTTGCCTCAGATTCTTGGAACGCAATCTATTGAATACGGATCCAAGGTTTGCCTCCAAATCCACAACCCCAAAGAACAGATCCCACCAATCCAAACCTTTTCCCTATAATCAAAAGATCATAGCCCACATCCCTAATTGACTGCATGATCTACCATTAAACAAAGATCTACATGAAATATGAGGAGGAAGGTTTACCTACTATGGATGTAGAAGAGAGGGAAGATGGGAGATAGATGATTGCAAGGGAGCCTTCGAATCTTTGAGAGCCCTGGGTGTTGTTTGCTCTGGTTGTGGTTTGCAGAGATCAATGAATGAAATGGAAAGGGTTTACTGTGATGTGCAAGAGGAAAGGATCGAGAGAGATTAGGTTAGGTTAAGTTGTAGAGAAGGTTTGTTCAAATTAAAAGAAAGGACAGGCTCTTTAGTGAGTTTTGAGTAATTCCAAGAAAGGGCTTATGGGCCAAAACTTAGTAGTTAATGGGCTAAGACTAAGGGTCCATGATGAGTTTAGGTTACCCATTACCGATGGGTCCCACACAAATATGCCATGCATGGAATGACCCAATGTTGAAAATGACATATCAAACCACTTCTAAACGCCCCAACCAGAGCCCAACTACCCAACTTGACGCAAGAAATTAAGGCCTGGGGCCTCACAGAACTCCTATATTTAGATTTAGTAGATCTTGTACCACTAGTATATTATTTGCAGTAGATGTCCCCCCGATAAATGCAAATTATGTTGGGCCTACCAATTTTCCCACAAGTGGCTTCATTCGAGCAACCAAAGTTACAAGAAATAATTTTATAAATCTCATTAGTTAGATATATAGGCCATAATTTATTTGGTGAGGTTACATTTTCCATTTTAAGCACAAGCACAAGAAACATGGCTTTAGACTAACTAAGCATCTTTGCAGATTGGAAGAAGTCCAAAATAGCATTGCAGATATCATTCCTAAAAATGTTCCAACAAACTTTATAAAAATGGCATTATATCCATCTGGACCTGGTGTCTTATTTGGATTTGCCATTTAATAGCATTTTCAATTTCCCCAATTGTTACAGGTGTAGCCAGCTTCAAAACATCGTTGTCCGAAAGTTTTCCATAACGAGTTACATGGGATAGGTCTGTGTCCACCTCTCCCATTCATGACCCAAGAAATGATTAAAATGGTCAGACAAAAATTTGGCCAATAATTTTTGGGTTAGTATATTCTACTCCCACCAAGTCAACTATTCTAGCAATATTTTAAGAGGCCTGTCTTTTCTTCATTAGGCCATAAAAATACTGTGTATTATTATCCCCCAAATGTATGGCCTGATTGCGGGATTTCTTCTTTACCATATTTTCCTCCATCCCTCAAAGCAAATCCAGAGTGGGTTTAGCACACTTCTCACTTTTTTGCAATTGAACATTACTCGGTGTCCAGTTAACCCCTGCTGAACATTCTCATGCTGTTGCTGGGCTTGGGAAATTCTATTAGGAACCGGGTGCTGACTTTTAATCCAATTTTTAATCATATTCTTGAAAATTTTCGACTTTGCAGTCACCTGGAACATGGGTGTACCAGCCACCTCAACATTCCAAGCTTTCCGAACAACATCAAAGAACCCATCCAATTTTGTGCAATAGTTTCAATATCTGAATGGTGATTTTACTTGGATTACCTTTATCATAGTAAAAATTAAAGGGGAGTGGTCAGATAAACCTGAATGAAGTTTTCCATGAAAAGGGCTAGCATGGAAGAAGGCACTATTTGCAAGACCCCTCTCAAGCTTGCAGTCATTGCGTGCAGGTCCCAAACTCAAGTTCGTTCATGTAAAGAAAGGCCCATGCATAGGAATGTCTCTTAACCTAGTTGCATCTAAACACTCGTTAAACTCCAGAATTCTTGCTGTTCTAGGTGAAGTACCTCCCATTTTCTCGGGAACTCCATCTCACTGTGAAGTCACTCCCCACCATCCAAGTTGAAGATATCATCCTTGAATATCCCAGTGGCTGACTCCACAACTCACATCTCATAATATAACTGTTGGCACCATAGCATATTGTCAATGCAAAAACTACATGCTAGAATGACTAGACAATGCACTTTCACATCTACCACCTGCACAAAGACTGCCTTTGGATCCCTAAGAAGCCAGATTTGCATGGATGGGCTGCAAGAAATATTTGATGTATCCAACCAACCAGCAGGAACTAAGCAATGCCTAAATATATAAGAAGATCTAGCTTTTATTTTCATTTCTCCTAACCCAACAAGAGAAAGATTCAAAGTCCTAAATTTTATTCCTAACATCTGCATGCATGGCAGGTCTATTAAGACCACACACATTCCATGGAAGGAATGACATAACTGAACTTATTTTCTAGAGTTCCTTTTATTTTCTCTAGGTGCTGGCGACAGAAAGAACCTATCTTCCCTTTTAACAATAGCTTCTTCCATCGATTCATGGCCGGTCGAAAGAAGAGATCTCCACAACATAAACGTACTGATATTGATAATGACTGGCAGCGATCCAATCTGAGGGAGCTTTTGGAGTATGCTAATGATCGGCCTACAAAAGTTTCCATTGTTATTATGGCTTTGAAAAAGAATCAGGGGACGATGTTACTAGTAGACTTACCCAAAGACATTATCCAGGAAGCACGTCTGTGATAGGATCTGTAGATCCTTGTTTTGAGACGACAGAAGAAGCACAACAAAACAGTTTGTGTGGGAATATTGTCGTGTCCAGTGTCCACCAAGAGGTATCGACTATAATATTTATATTCACTGTGTGCTTTAATCAAGGATACAATTACATCCTAATTATATATGATTACAAGAGAAAATGGAATGTAAGAATATTTGACAATCTCTACAACTATGTACAATGTTTGACCATATCTCCTAGATATCCCTCACGTGGAATATCTTTTATAGACCTGGATCATGGGTTTTCTATGATGAGCTTGGATCATGGGCCTTTGTGTCGTTACACTCCCCCTCAAATTGGTGCAGGTTGGAACAAAGCATCAATTTGGAGATGACATAATCATGTCGAACCCGGGGCGGCCCTTTAGTGATTACTGCCAATTGATCGTTGGAGGAAACATGGTGTAGACACAGTTTTTCAGAGACATAATGCTGACGAATGAAGTGCTTCGTTCACTCATGGAAGTCAGCGTTCTTCGCAATGCGAATTGCACTTATGTTATCGGCATAAAGAGGAGTAGATTCATTGAGGAAAATGCTAAACTCATGAAGGAGATGATGTAGCTAGACAATTTCACTAGACAGCATAGCCTGATATTTAGCTTTAGCGGTTGATTTGAAAGGTTTGCTTTGTTTCTTATTCTTCCATGAGATGAGAGAGGTTCCTAACAACATACACAAGCCGGTTGTAGATCTATGAGTATCAGGGCAGTCTGCCTAATCAGCATCAGCATATGCTTGAAGTTGTAGTGAAGAAGTGGTCAGATAAGATAGTCCTCGATCACGGGTGCCCTTGACATAGCGAAGAATTTGGAAAACAGCTTGATGCAGTTTTCGACGATTGCTCATGAATTGACTGACAGTATGAATGGCATGAGCTATCTGGCGCTGTGATGTCAGATACAGTTAGCTACCAACCAACCGTTGAAACAAGGTCAGGTTTTCAAGAGGTGGCCCTCATCTTTGCTAAATTTAACATTGAGTTCAATGGATGTGGCAAATATTCAGGCATCACCAAGTCTTGCCGACTAAAATGAATCATCAGCATTTTTGTTTTGTACAATGCGAATACCATCTTTGTTTCTTGAAATTGAGGGGAACCAGATCTTTCATCATGAAGGAATTCATGAGATGAGCTTTGAGGTTCAAAATGCCAGCCGCATCGTTGCCACTGATTATCATATCATCAACATAAATCAAGAGAATGATACATCCAGAGGAGGTTCTTCGAATAAATAGAGAATTGTCATTTGGACTTTGATGAAAATTTGCTGTAATGATGGCAGAGCAGAACTTATCAAACCATGTTCAGGGAACCTATTTGAGTCTGTATAAAGATTTTTTCCGGTTTGTAGACCTGTTGTGATGGACATATATATCTTGGTGGAGGATGCATATAGACAATCTACTTGAGGTTGCCATGCAAAAAGGCATTTTTGACATTCATTTGCCACAGAGGCTGGTGACAAACTGTTGCAATGCCAAGAAGGCATCGCACTGCAGTCATTTGGGCTACTGGGGCAAATGTTTCTTCATAGTCAATGCCATACTTTTGTTTATGACCTTGGGTAACCAATCACGGTTTCTAGCGATCAATACTGCCATCAGGTTTGAATTTGAATGAATAGACCCACTTGTTAGCAATGATAGAGGCATTAGATGGAAGAAGCAGCACCTCCCAAGTGTTGTTCATCCCAAGAGCTAACAATTCATCTGTCATAGCAACTTGCCAACATGGAATGTTAGAAGCTGGAGAATAAGAAGGGGGAATATGGGTAGGTTTTGAAGAAGTAAACTACACTGGAAAACCATATCGAGATGGGGGAATGGACTTACGACTAGATTGTCACAAGGTAGGGTTACTTGCACTAGAAGTGTCATGTACTTGAGGAGCCGTCCTGGGTGGTGCATCGGTAGTGTGAATATTCGGAGGCATAGTAGCTAGAGGCGGTAGTTTGGTGTACCGCTTGTAAAATTGAGTATTCACTAGAGAAGAGCTAGCTGTTGAGAATTGAGGCAGGTAATAGACTAGTAGGATGTGAATTGAACGAATAGAACGGAATATATTCCAAAAGACAACATTGCCTGAGTGATGCAAGATTAACCTCCATGGCCACTTATGTGGGCCCAATTAGATTTAGGATTTTTATTTAGTAGTTATATGTCATTAGATTGCTAATTTTATTTAATGAGTTGTAATGAGGATTTAGTTTCCTATATTATTTGGTTTCTTAGTTTCCTAGTTAAATTAGGGTTTGCTTAGGCATTAAGTTTGTTTCTATCTATGATACCCAAATACGGTTATGGGTATGGACACGGATATGGGGATCGGGGATACGACTCTCACTTTTGGGAATTTAAAATACGGATATGGATACGGGTGTCCTAATTTCTCCTATACATCACATTTGAATTAATGAAATTATTGTTGTATATGTTCCTTTCTAACATTTTCTATGTTGAGCAGTAGGAAATTTTAAAGAATTATATGAAAAAATGGACTTGCTAAGTAAGATATGCTAAACTTGCGTCCGAGAAATATCGGTGCAGTATCAGATACCAATACAGGTATCGTATCGGTCTGATACAGATACGTTGGACTTGTACAAGTATCCGGGTATCAAAGGTTTTTATTACATAGATGGCATTGTAGAGAAGCAATTCTTAGGCTTGAATCAATTAATAGATTTGTGGGTTTTATCCTTGGAGGTGCGTCCTTGTATATTGAAGTCTTGTTGAAGATGATTTGAAGTCCTAACCATAGGGACTGCATCAGTTTGGTATCAGAGAGAACGATCCTCGATCGTCTCGATGTGATTACCCTTATTCCGTAGTCATATAGCCAGTCCTCCGATAGATTGGCATGATTACCCCATTTTTATTCCATTGTCCATCATCAGTCCCGAAATCCTTCGCCTGAAGCCAAAATCCTAGAGTCCCTGCCCCTTGAACCCACCATCATCGATTCCCGGAGCCCCTCCATCCTGAGACCTAAAACTCTAAACCGATACCTGCAACCATTCCTAAAACAAACACCCTATCCTCCCCAGTGACCCCACTCTAACTTTCTGACACACATCCCCATCACTTCATAACCTTTTGTCCCCATCAGGCACTAACCCATCGACGAGAGCCCCAACCACTATTTATCCTAGTCAGTCACCATCTCGACCATCCTTGACCTCCAAAACCCCATTACCGACACCCAACCCCAATACCCAATTTTCCTAACACCCCATTACCAAAAACTAGCCTGAACCCTTTCTTCTTCCAAACCAAAACCCTAATTGCCGCTGCCTCCACCCTCATCCCAACTTGAGATTCGAAAGGGTATGATCCTAGGAAGCACGGCTACTCGAAAAATATATGCGTACACTACCGGCTATGTACCTGGTACGGGTACGGGTACGGAAAAATACGTATGGGTACGGTCAAAAAGTACTGGGTACTCTGTTGACTTTATGGGTACGTATCCGGTGCGTACCCGGTATGTACCGGTACACATACCCTATTTTTTAACATTTTATCTTTAAAAAAAAAAGAAAAGTTGAGGGGGGCAAAATGTAAAGTTTGTTTTATATAAAAGCTTTAGCTTCAGCGATCCCGGCCCTAATCGCTTTGAGAAAAACGGAAGCCTCTGCCGCTGAGAAAAATGGAGAAGGAAAAGTGCGAGAGAAAAAGAAAGGAGGAGGAGGAGAAGGAGGAGGCTGATCGAAGCCCTAATCTGCTAAAGCCCTAACGTGCCTCTACCTCTGCCGCTGAGAAAAACGGAAGAAGGAAAAGAACGAGAGAAGAAGAGAGGAGGAGGAGGAGGAGGAGGAAGAGGAGGCTGATTGAAGCCCTAATCTGCCAGAGCCCTAACCTGCCTCTACCTTTGCTGCTGAAAAAAATGGAAGAAGGAAAAGACCGAGAGAAGAAGAGAGGAGGAGGAGGAGGAGAAGAAGAGGAGGAAGAGGAGGTTGATCGAAGCCCTAATCTGCTAGAGCCCTAAATTGCGTCTACCTCTGCCACTGAGAAAAACGGAAGAAGGAAAAAACCGAGAGAAGAAGAGAGGAGGAGGAGGAGGAGGAGAATAGGAGGCTCATCGAAGGGGAGGCTCATCATTGAAGGGAATGCTCCTCTAGAAATAGAAAAAAAAAAAAAGCAGGAGAGGCTCAGGAAGAAAAAAAAACAAAAAAACGTAGAAGAGGAGGAGGCGGCGTACCTATTGCACCCACACATCCGCCCGTCCGCCACTACACGTCCGCCGTTGCATGTCCACCGTTGCATGTCGGCCACTGTAAATCAGCCACAGCAACAACTGCAGGACTGTAGGTCCTCTTCCCTTCTTTCTTTTTCTTTTCCCCTGCTCTGCTCTGCCATTGCTTTAATTTTTTTTCCCTGATGGTTGTTGCTCTTCTGTAATTTTTTTTCCTTGTTCTTCTCTGCTCTGCTCTGTTGTGAATCAATGCTATTGCTGTAATTTTTTTTCCTTGATGGTTGTTGCTCTGCTACTGCAATTTTTTTTCCCTGCTCTTCTTTGCTATGCTGATGGATGTTTCTGCTGTTGAGTTTTTTTTTCTCTGAAGATACCCTGCTGCTCTGCGTTTCCTTTTTTTTTAATGCTCTGCTATGCTTTGCCGTTGGTTGTTGCTTTGCTGCTGTATTTTCTTCTTTTTTTTTTTCTCTGCTCTGCTGCTCTGCGTTTGCTGTTTTTTTATATGCTCTGCTCTGTTGTTGCTTTGCTGCTATATTTTCTTTCTTCTCTTCTTTTTTTGCTGCTCTGCATGTCTGCTGCTTAATTTTCTTTTCTTTTTCTTTTCTGCTCTGCTGTTTTTTTTTTCCTGCTCTGCCGTTTGCCACAGCTGCTGCTATTGCTAATTTTTTTTACCCATTGCCGTTGCTCTATCATTTGCTGTTGCTGTTGTCCTTTCCATTTAAATGTTTGGTTGTTTGGCTATTTGATTATTTATTAATTGTTGTTTCTGTCTGATTAGGCATCTAAAAGGTCTAACTTATTAGCCTATTACATTATTAAAATTTTAAAAAATATAATATTTTAATGGACGTACCCCAGCTGTACCCGTATCCTATTTTTTAAGGATTTTGCCGTATCGGCGTACCCGTACCGTACCCGCACCGGTACCCGTGCTTCTTAGTTATGATTCCTATTTCTCACAAGAACCACACGATCAGATAACCTGGGTTCTTTGATACCATGTAATCACATGACAACAGCATTACATAGTTTCCGTAAATAATTTCAGATCCCCTCGATGCCAGATTTCATCTTCTTATATAGAGTTGTCTATCTCTAAATACTGTAAGTTCGACAATTGCAATCCCTTTGATAGAGTAATCGCAATTAGTGATTTTATAATCAAATCTCTTAATAGGGAATTATACAACTGTACATAATTGCATCTTTTGACCACATGTGAAATATGAGAATTAGTAAGTGGTCTGGGCTTAGGTTATTGACAGTGGCTGGCTTGGCCCATTTAGGTCCAGATGGAGCTACTTAAACAGGATCATGGGCCTTTCTGTCTATATAGTATGCATATGGGAAGCCACACTGATGTGTTTAAATCAGCTTTCAAAGGGGTGATGATGGCAATAGCAATGTGCATCCCATCTTCTTCCACCCGAGTTTAGTAAAAACATGTAGGAAAGATGCATTGAATTTTTCAGAGCTCTAATTTTGTTACGATGGAAAGCCAATTTCACCTTTAGCACATGGATATTCCCTTTCCACTGACGTTTTGAACATGTAGAAATTCAGCGCACGGTAATTCTTCTATGGTAATCAGCGCTTACCTTACCTTGCTGGTCTTGAAAATTGAAAATGAAAACCTCCAAGTTTGTACCATAATATCGCATTAACTCCAATAGATTCTATGGCTTTTTTTTTTTTACTCTCTATCTGCTCGTCAGCACTGAACTTGTGAAATTTGTTTGTTCATAAAGAGATTTTCATGTATTAGTGATTAACTTCAATCGGAAGTTTTTCTGGTGGCCAAATGTTTGATTGGCTTTACATTTATCTAGAGAGACTGGAAACATATAGATGCAAAGGTATCTGGCCATTTAACTTAAATAGCATAAGTTTAGCTCATTCCCTTTCTGAGACCCTTCCGAATTCTGTTAGTGCTAGGCTGAGGGCTTATGTAGACTAGACTTGCGGTGAACCGTAGTAGCTGAAGGACCATGCTACCTGTGTCAACCTGGAGTGTGCCATATTAGATTTTATCTCTAAAATATCTTATCACTATCCTAAGAGATTAGGTTGACATGTTGTTTCAATTCTTATAGATTAGATAGGCATGCCGTCATTACCTTTGTCTATTCTTCTTTTTTGAATCACTAAACTCTATGTAAATGAAACTTCGCTCATGTAACCAAAGAAATTCTGGGTTACATTGGACGATAGCATTGGACGATCAATGTGATCAGCCAGTTTTTCTTATAGAGTTTTAGTGATACAATAATGGAAATTACAGTTATGGAAAGGTGGTCATCTAATTTCTTAAGGATTGTTACATGATACCAATGTAATCTCTTAGGATAATTATAAGAGATTTTAGAGATAAAATCTAGTATGTATGGTACACTGCAGACCTGCACAGTTCCCCAGTCTAATATGGTAAAACCGCAGGTGTGCATGATCTACATAATCCCCCAACTTTGACAGGCTGCTGGCTGCTCTTAGAATGCAGGCAGAGGACAGTAGACCAATTATTATTATTATTATTATTATTATTATTATTATTATTATTTATTTATTTATTTGTAACATGACTCCAACGTTAACCTCAAGGCTGCAATAGTGTGCACCTGCCACTGTGCCACGAGCCCTTCTCTAGGGGGGTGAACAAATAATCCAATTGAAAGGGACATTGTCTTGCTAAGTAGTGTAAGACCACAGTTTACTGGAAGGGGATCTCACCTTTGGATTGATTTGTGGAGTAATCCTTCAGTTTATAGTTCTACCAGATGACAAGTAATCTTGAGTTTCATTTTTCCAGGAAGTAAAGATCTCAGGCATCGTATTTTTCTCCGATTGTGCCCCAGTTGCCCTTGGCTTTCATTTTGCTTATGACAATGCGGCTTTTGCAACTTGGATTCTTCTTTGAGGGTTTTGTTAAATAAGCCTAACTAGATGAGCAACTTGGGCTGGTTGAATTTTGTTTTTGGCGAACATGAGGGAAACGAACTTGCCCTGACACTATGTAACTCTCAACTTGTATCTTAAACCTGATTTATCTTTCAACTTGACTCCCTAACCAAAACCAACTTGCCAAATTCTTTTAAAACTCTGAATCCGATCTGCTCACCCCGCACTCTCTGGTGATTGATGAAAGCCCAATATCTATGAAAGATACATTTTCTATTAACCGGTTCTCAGTTGTTTCAATAATGCTTCAATTATAGAACTTATCGATGCCGGCTGATGGTTTAGAAGGTCTATGCAGCAGGTGTCCATTCTCTTCAAATCAAGAATTTTTTTCATTTGCATCCAATAGATACTTTAAGTAAATTGATTTAGGGTGGATATGAAAAGGTATGTCAATGGAATCTTGCAAAATGCATATTCACGCAGACATGACCTTAGGTTTGTGAAAATCCTAACAAGAATTCATGTGTGTAAACCCTAATTTTGAAATTGGAACAATCTATGCTATTCTCTTTAACTTGTGGAGAAATCCTAGCAATTGATTTCGAGATAGAGATAAAAAATAGAAATAAAATAAATGTATTTGACCTGAACATAGTTGGGACAAGGCTTTGATGATGATGATGATGATCAACTCTAATACATCATCATCATTAAAGCCTTGCGTCAACTATGTTGAGGTTAGGTGCATGAATTTTATTTCTCAATTCAGATCTATCCTGAGCCAAATCCTTGGATATATTGCCCTTCTTTAGATCTATAGTAACTACTTCCATACATCCCGTTTTTGGCCTATACCTTTCCCTTAGTTGGCCATCAACTTGTATAGTAGAACTTTTCCTCACTAGCACTGTTGTTGGCTTGCGTTGAACATATGTCCAAACTATTTCCAATGGGTTTATCTTATTTTATCTTCTATTGGTGCTACCTTTAAGCGCTCTCAAAAGCGCTCATGTCTATCCTTCCTAGTTTTACTACACATCCACACCAAGATTCTCATCTCTATTACTCTTTTTTGTGTCATTTTACTTTTTGATTGTCAACATTTTGCCCCATAGGTCATAACTGGTATAATTATAGTCTTGTAAAAGTTTTCCTTCAATCTTGTTGGCATGCACTAATCACAAAAAACCCTACAAGCAAGTGTCCACTTCAACATCCTGCCTTTATTCTATGTTCAAAATCCTTTTCAATCTATCCATACTTATTAATTATCGGGCTAGGGCATTAGAAAGAATCTCTTCGTGGTTTCCTTTTGAGCTTTAATTCTCGTGGTAGTTTCAGCTGTTTGTATATACCCACTAAAGTTACAATTCATATATTATGTCTTTGTACCACTTATTTTAAACTCTTTGGATTCCGAAGCCTCCCGCCATATCTCAAGTTTTCTATTCACACCACCCCTCGATTCGTCCACCAATACTATCATTTGCAAACAACATACACTTGTGTACCTTTTGAGTATAAGTAGTTAACTTATCCATAATTATTATAAAGACATAAGGGCTTAAGGTTGACCCCAAATGCAAACCTATGTTTATGGGAAACTCATTTGTCACTTCACAGATTGTTTTCACACTTGTTACTACTCCTTCATACATGTTTTTAATGATTTAATATAACCTATTGGAACACTCCTCTTTATTAAAAACTCACTAAATTAAATTTGTAGGTACCCTGTTGTAAGCTTTCACTAGATTGATGAAAACTGTACGTAATTTTTCCTCTTTGCTTGATATTTTTTCATTAATTGCGTAAGTGACCTCTCCGGTAGGCAAAACACAAAAGAAATGAAAGAGTTATAATTGAAAACTGAGACAAGAATGTATTAGCATGAATAAGTGTTACTACAAATGTGATAATCATCTCTTTTTGTTGAGGTTGGCTTCCCTTTAAAAACATCTAATTCGTATTAACATATGGCATGTGATGGGGTCAAGTCAAGATCAGGTCAAGGTCAGGTCATGATTGGGTCAAATTTGACTTAGCGATGCATATATATCTTCTTATGATTAGGTAGATCAATACATGATTAGATTAAGGAAAATATCCCTAAAAGAAGGGATTTAAGTGTTATAAAGCAAAGGTTTGACGACAATGGATGCACCAAGTTATTGTGCAAGATCTATCTTTTGTGTCTTTGTGTTAATCCGATATCAGAGCCACCTCTAATTCAAATGAAAATCCTCTTTTGAAATCTCTTAGTTGTCCAGTGGTGTCTGGTGGTTATACATAGCTCTTCTTATGAGTTTTTTTGGTCATCTGAATCCTTTTATGGTTGTGGATCACTCCAGCCATTAAGGATATTTGGCATAGATATTTTTTTTATACAAATATGTACTTCATGTGATAGATCTTGGAATATTAATCTCATTTGGAGATTATGAAGAGAGCAACATAGTAGTCAACTCACAACGGCCTGACTTTTTCAATGGGATCCACTTGTTGATCATGATCTATCTAAGAACATACCCACACCGAATATTTCTGTATTTAGAAGATATATATGTATGTATACATACATACATAGGGAAATAATCCTATGAGAACTAGTTCTCACCATTTTTTTATGAGAACTCTAGGTGGGGCCCATCTATCATCTAATCCAAACCTTGCAATACATAGGGACCCCCCTAATAGTCATTTACCCCAAGTTTTGGTTAGATCTAAATTTACTAGACCGTTGGATTGACTGTGCACCAATCCGTATGGATTGAATTTGTGGGCCACGGATGAAGGGCTTAGGGACATGTGATTGGAGCCAAACTTGATATGTGGGGTGGTCCCACGTAGATCTTTCCATCCCCCTAGTCCCATCCCCAAATGGGACCCACAAGTGGGCCTCATAAAAAGTCCTCATGATAGGTGCGTGAGAACAGTTTTCATAGGATCAAAGCCCATATATATGTATGGATTTTTTGCTCTTCTATTGGTAAGACCTAAACTCATTTCAAAAACCGATCTAAACCCATTCTGAAGTTTCTTGTTTTCAACAGTAAGATTTCATCAAGATTGTTGGTATCTTGATCAAGTTTGTCAAATTTGGAAATTTCTGTCAAAGTAGCTAAGGAAACGTTTTGGGAAGATAGTGGGTTTGGGCACATTGTTAGCCAATGCAAATGGAAAATGTGTAGCAAATGCAAGAAATTCAGCCTTATTATTTCTGAATGTAGATGGTAGCCACAAAATAGGACCAGAAATGTCTTTTATGCTATAGCTGAAGTTTCCACCAGCATTGTTTCTTTTGCCAGCCTGTTCCTTTGCCGGCACAGCCTACTTTGATTCCGGAAATGGTTTAGCAGATGATTCAATATGCTTTCTTTGCCTTTAGTATTTTTGGTAAGATATCTAAGCATACTTTTTGGCTTATAGAATATATTTGCTGGGGCATCTAATCACATGACAATTCATCTGATAATCTTATTAATGTCCAAAAGTATGATGTTGTTATGCAAAGCCATATTGCCAATGGAGGTCATTGTCCTGTAGATGAAATTGGTGATATTCCCCATTCTTTGCCTTTTAAATATGTTTTCTGTTCATCTTATTTAGCCTTAAATCTTCTTTGCATGGGGCAACTGTTGAAAATAATTGTGCTAACTATATTCCTCCTCTAGTTTACTTCATAGGGGACAGTGGCAAGGGGTCTTTGATGGTTTTACAATATTCCTTGCATTCATTAAACAAAAATCAATTTTTTAGAAGTATCAAAATTCTTCGGTGCGATTCAGGGGGAACATCACTCTAAACATTTTCCAAGATTTACTTGTAAACTAAGGTGTTGCCGAACCAAAAAAGTTGACGTCTTCTAGATGTTCCTTGGACTTTTCTTATTGAATTCCATATAGATTTTGGATTGAAACCCTTTCCACAGTTGCACATTTCATTTATCATTTGCCCTCACCTGAGCTGCAGCATGAATCACCATATTTTCAACTTTATGCTTTTCATCCCGCATATTGTTCACCTTCCCGCCCATGAACAAAATAAGCTTTTAGATCAATCGGTCAAATGTGTTTTTCCTATGCTATGGGTCACATCAAAAGGTATATCTTTTTTATGATCCTTCTATCAGTTACCTTCTTAATTCTTATATCTCATAATGTTACATTTTTCAAAAACATATATTTTTTCAGCAACATTTTGATTCTACCCATCATTTATTCTTCCTAATTTTCAAGTCATCTTCTTCTCCCACAAGATTTTAACTTGAAATGATTCCATGAGTCATCTTTTGGTGATATTCCCCATTATTTTCCTCTGATCTTATAGGAAAATAATTTTGAGCAATGTTGTCATGTTTTTTTATGAGCCATCTTCTTCCAATAGGACTTAAACCTGGATGGTGTATGCGTGGGGAAACTATCAGAGGAGCACAAAGGCCACTTGCTATGAAACCAACCCCAGTTACTGATCATGCTCCTCTGGTGCTTCATTGGTCGACTCGCTTTACTACTCCTGACCATTATGGGTTTCACCATTAGTCTTTATTTGCCACATTATAATACTTCTACACCTAACACCTACTCACAGGCTATAGGGCATGATTGTTGGACATAGGTAATGAAGGAAGAACTGGATGCTCTTCAAAAAAATCATGCTTAGGACCTTGTCTCATGTCCTCCAAATGTATAGCATAGTGGTTGCAAGTGGATTTACTTTTATGAAACTCAAATTAGGTTTGGCTACAAAGCCCATCTCATAGGTCTGGCTAATAGGTAGGAATATGGAATTGATTATGATGAAACCTTTGCCTCAGTAGCAAAGATGACTAGGTGCAAAGTATTCTTGCTCTTGCTGCTTCGCACTCATGAACTCTATTTCAAATGGATGTGAAGAATGCGTTCCTTCATGGGGATCCCGAAGATGAAGTTCACATGACGTCAAGCATGTTGGCTGCCTATAGAAGCGCGTTGGGTCTGGCAAGCACCCGCCGCGAGAGACTCTGTAGTTGGCATCGAACAACCACCGGCAACGTTATAGTAGTGTCCATGTTGACGACATTATCATAACAAGGATAGATCCAGATAATATTCTTCAGCTCCAACAAACACTGCATGCATTCTGTCACATGAAGGATTTGGGCCCTCTTATTTCCTAGACCTTGAAGTCCACAAGCTTCAACGAGGGTTGCTTGTTAATCAACATAAGTACACCCGAGATCTTATTCAACAAGCTTGATTGCAAAATACTACAATTGTTCATACACCATTGGAGCTGTTAAGAGAAGTTAGTAGAAAGATGAGGACATGTTGCACACTGTTAGGAGATGTAGAGGTTGTAAGGAAATGGTTCCTTTATTAGTGATAGTCGTATAGAAACCTGGAGTGAAGCTAACTTTCTAATTATGACAGAAATTGACTACTTAGGTGAAATGTTCGCTGCACTATTCAGAATGGGTCACTCTAGAATCTGTGGTCCAAGAGCTTTCCATTGGACAGGATCTTTTAACCCAGCCCGATGTGCTGTTTTTGTTTCTTGCCGTTTTTTCTAGGATTATAGACTAGATATATGAGCGCGCTCTCTCTCTCTCTCTCTCTCTCTCTCTCTCTCTCTCTCCATCCATCTTTCTATCCATAATTATTCTTTATTATTAGTTTTAAGTTCTGTATTTGATATTTTGGATATTTAAGTTTCTATATATGAAAAAACCTTGTTGTATAAGTTCTTATGGAGCCAGCCACTAAATGAACTGGTATTCAACGAAAGTAAATATAATATACACATTATTTAGGAGCCTGTTGTTTTTTACATATGCAGATGTTACATATGTAAATGCTGTATTTGCATATGTTACATATGCAAGTGACATGTGAAACACTTGACTATGTTTATCAAAATATTCATTTTCACATACGTAAATGAGTATGTCCGACCGTTCTAGATTTACTTAATCTTTTTGATTTTTTCACAAGCTCCTCAAAATTCATGTAGAGTTGAGATATGAAACTTTACAGGCTGTTTACCATTAGTACAAGAATATGGAACAGTTCAGGGCATGACTAAGGGGACCACTAAGTCCAGAAAAATTAGATCTATAGGTGAGGCTTTTTCACAAATTACTCAAAATCTATTAAGACTTAAGGCAATCAGCTTCTAGGTCTCAGGGTTAACTAGTTCAATAAACAAAATAAACAGTTTGGATTGCAAATGTGGGCACCACAGGAATGTGAAAACAAAGGTCTTTGTTGGGCCTAATATGAGAAAAATTAACCACGTAATGGTTGTATGAGCACCTTTTTCTATATGGGCATGTAAATCATTGTACACATATTTTGCTATACGAAGATGTGTAAATGGCCTTATTTACACACCTCATCTGTGCACCACATTTGTAAATCTGTGCCAGCAAATGTGGCACATGTGTAATAGTTATGCTCATGAATCATTTACATATGTAAATGAGTGCAAACGATCCCTTATAATCTCCAAGTGATATTCCATATGGTGTCCTTAATGTTTTAGGTTCCTATATATTTTAAATTACCACTTCCCCTTCTAACACTGAAATGCATATCCTACATGCAGCTCATTATACTAGGTTCTGTTGTGTGTCTGCAAGTATACACGGCATCTAAATACTTTCTGTTGGAATGGACCTTTGTTCTGTAACCTAATACAACTATAAGAAACTGGTCATTTGGTGTTTAAAACCTTGATGCCTTCATTTGAAGCATTATAGTGTTTTCGCTGCCTATTGCATCTCTTAAAGTGCATCCTTATTCATTTAATGCTTTTATTCTATTCAGGCATGTTTTTGTTGGAGATGTCGTCATTTTGAAAGATCCTGAGAAGTCAGATAATTATCTTGTTAGAAGGTTGGCTGCTATTGAAGGGTATGAGATGGTGTCCACTGATAAGAAAGACAAACCTTTTGTTCTAGAGGAGGATCAATGTTGGGTGGTGTCAGACAATGAAGTATTAAAGCCAAAGGTATGCTTTGTTAATACATGTTCTCCAATCACTAATATTTTCTTGGAGATCATTAATAAAAAAGAATATTTTTCTGGGACACAAATTTTGATTTCAAAGTATCTTATTTCTCAGATGTGAGTATCTTGTTTGGTAATTGGTATGGACAATGTTTAGGGTATGTAATTAATGTCGAATTAAATAACTTGTGATGTGAATTTATACAGAACCATCCCATTTTGAAATTCTACCCTTTCTTTTTTGTACAAATCATCACTTTATTATTAGTCAACTTGCTCTTAAGATTGACCAAATCAGTAATCTATTTAATGCTATAATACTTTTTTGCGGTGACTTTGAAATCCTTTGCATGTTGACCATTTTCTCTCTAAGTAAAAAGTATTCTATATGTATCTTTTTAGTCTCACTCTTAAATGTCACAAGCTGCTCTTCCTCCCAAAGTGTGTATTATTTATTTTAAATTTATAGCTCACAACAAAGTTAGCTATCCCCATCTTATCCTTTTGCTAAAAAAGTATATCATCCATGTGCTTGGTTAAAATCATCACCTTCTTTCTTTAAATGACTGTTGAAGTCTCCTCCGGTTCATCATCATCAGCATCATCATCAAAGCCGTATCCCAACCATGTTGGGGTCGACTACATGAATTCTATTTCTCCATTCTGTTCTATTTTGGGCCAAATCTTTAGATAAGTTAAATTTCTTCAAATCTGATTCAATGACCTTCATCAATGTTTTCTTTGGCTTACCCCTACCTCTTGATGGACCATCCACCTGTATAGACAAACTTTTTCTCACCGGTGCCATTACCGACCTACGTTCAACATGCCAAAACCATCTTAAACGAGTTTATCTAATCTTATTCCCTATTGGTGCTACCCCTAAATGTTTTCGAAAGCGCTTATTTCTAATTTTATCTTTCCTAGTTTTACCACACATCCATCTAAGCATTCTCATCTCCGCTACATTCATCTTGTGTATATGCATCTTTTTAATTGGCCAACATTTTGCTCCATAAGTCATTACTGTTTTAACCACTGTCCTGTAAAATTTACCTTTCAATTTCGTTGGCATTTGTTTGTTACAAAGCACTCCAAAAGTTAGTCTCCACTTCAGTCATCCAGCTTTTATCTTATGCTCTACATCATCGTCAATCTCCCCATCTTTATCAATCATCGAGCTTAAGTACCGAAAAGAATCTCTACGTGGTATCTCATGGGTTTTAATTTTGACAGTGGCTTTAAAATTTTGTATATGTCTACTGAAATTACAATCCATATATTTTGTCTTTGTACGACTTATTTTAAAGCCTCTAGATTCTAATGCTCCCCGCCATCTCCCAAGTTTTGCATTTACACCATCTCTTGATTCATCCACCAATATTATATCATCTGCAAACAACATACACTATGGTACTTCTTAAAGTCTCCTCTAGTTATAATGCCTTTTCCAGTTTATCTTGTTTTAACCCATCTGTTGTGTCCCAAACATTCTTTTTGTCAACAAATCCTACTCACTAATAAGATTTAGGATTTTTGTTAGTGTTTATCGATGCATAAGCACTAATAACCCATCACTCATTCTGTTAACCTCTACAGTCTTCTTTCAAAGATCTCTATCAACTACAATGTTTGCTACAATTCTGTGATCACTCTTTCTTGCGTAGAAAAGCCTAGTCCCTTCCTCAAGGCCCCTGGCATCAATTTCCTCTACTTCCTCTTGCAGTACTTCATCCCTATGTCTTGAATAGAAAGGCTTTACTACTTCTTCAAGGCTTAGCCTTTCTTCCCTATATTTAGTCTCTTGTTAGCAATCTCTATATATTCTATCAACATTCTTTGTTTTTTTTTTTTTTTTTTTATAAATACTAGCATTTGAAGAGGCCAATTTGTAACTTACAGGAGAGTTTCTTTACCAACATCCAACCTTGACAGCAAACTAAGTCGAAACCCTTGCTTATTTCTCAAATCAAAAGGATGCCTTTGTTGCGCATTGCTTACATGGGAAACCCCAACCAGTCCTTCTCACTTCACTAAAATTAGTTTCTATCACCACACGTTGCTTCTGGAGAGCACCCTATCCTCAAAATTAATTCTCATAGTAGATGTCATATTTAGGTGAGACAAGTTTTAACAGTGATTGCCCATCTGTCACTGACCTTCCTCTCTCTTGGTTTGGGACTGCCACATGAAGATATTCGGACACATGGGACAATTCTTATGAAGAACAACAACATTGACAATTCTTATGAAGAACAACAATATTTATTTGGACAGGCCACCTGAAATTTATGAGACGTGTTAAGTCATACAATGTGAATTCCTTTGAAATGCATGATAATTGAACCTTAAACAGGATATTCGTTAGGTTCTGTTAAGTTGAAACCCATCAATTTTCAATTCAAATCCCTCAATTTCATTCAAATTTCATGGGATATAATTCATAATTCATTGAATTCCACTTTACTAGCATGCTTTGCAAAAGTTAGTAAGCATTTGATGAAATGATGAAATATGTCTGGTTTTTCTCTTCAATTTATTTAGATGAAGATTATTGGAAATTTTTGGAAAACTTAACATTGTGATGCAGAGCAGAGTCACCCATCTGATTGTATGGGCATGGCCCATTGTTGGATCTTCTACCTCTTGTGATTTTCATCTTCATTTGTGTTATGTAGCCCATTTGTTGAGGGAAAATTAGACCTTTTCTTGTCCTTTTGCCAATGGCACAGATTAGATCTCAAGCGTTATCTCAATGGCTGAGATGAGTTTTATGGTTATTTTGTGGAACCTATTTAAGAAATGAATAGAAGAAGAAGAAGCACCTTTTTTGAATGGTAACTTTTATTAAAGCAGGCAGTACAAGAAGAATATACTAACAAGCTTTCGGCAAAACCAGAAAAGCTTTTTTTGGAGATTTGAAGAAAAAAATATCATTGAACCTGTGAACAGGTAGAGTTTGTTGCAACAGTTCTGCCTTGGGCAATCTGGTTTGAACCAGTTGGTATCCGATCATAGGTGGGCTGCTGATTCAACACTAACATTCTCTTGTTCCTGTTTTGAAAAATAAACAGAGGAGAAAGGGAGTCTCAGTTTGTTCCAGTCACTGAGAATGAAAGAGAGGTTGGCATCTCCCTTTCACCTAATTGGAGAAGCCACTGCTGTGCCGGCCTCCAGAGTTCTGCACCGGGGCCCGGTGCTAAATAGGGTTCCTTGCTTAAAAAGCCCTGGCCTTTCGGCTTAGGACAACGAAAGGGTTTTTCAATCCCTTTACCAGGACAGATCCAGCCTGGGACTCAGAAAAACATAACAAAAAAGAAAAGCAGAAGAAAAAAAGGTGGTTGCAACTGCTGGTCACAGAGAAGGCAAAGGAGGGTCAGTAAGTGACACGAGTCCCATTTACTAAGTCCCCACCAACTGCTGCGAAGCAGCTGGTTCAAGAGAAGAGGAGCTGCTGCTGAGTGTGCTGCTGCCATTGCTGGCGAAGAACAGAGAGAAAAAAAAAAAGAAGTGGCAGAAGGGTTATCAACAGGTAGGGGTAGGCCGAAGAAAACATGAATGGAAGTCATTAATTCAGATTTGAAGAAGTTGCACTTATTGAAAGATTTAGCTCAAAATAGAACGGAATGGAGAAATAGAATTCATGTAGCTGACCCCAACATGGTTGGAATAAGGCTTTGATGATGATGATGATGATGATGAAGTGGCAGAAGGGTTCTGCTTCTGTGGATCTGCAGGAGGGAGATTGCTGAACAACACTGGCCACCAGATGCTGCAGAGACAAGTGAGAGGAGCAGCCGCCTGCATCATTGCTACACATCTGACCTATGAGGATAACTTCAAAAGGGCCAACGTATCGTGTCGTGTCGTATCCAATATTTCACTTTTTATGTGTAAAATCCATGTCCTTGCCGTGTTTAGAGAGTGTCCTTGCCGTATCCATGCCGTATCTTGGCATCCTAGCATGTGACTAAACTGCTGTTCACATTCATTGCCGGATAATCTTTGAGTGCTTGTTCAGCTGTGCTCAGGTTCTGCTTGCAACTGGGAGCTTCTTGTTGAACCATTAGCTGGTGGTTCCATTTTTCTGCACTCTCTTGCATTCTCTTTTCTTCTTTTTATTCATATTTTCCTGTTGGATGAACGGTGGGAGCAGTCTGAGATCTGTGTACTGTTTTTGTCTGCTGTGTTGACTGCATACAGTCTGGTGTATGCAATAATAGGTTTTGCTGGGACCTATTTTCATGGCTGGTCCTAAGTCTCAACTACCCTTCTGTTGTAAACAGTGTGTTCTTGCATTCAGTCAATATGAGACACATGGAAGTTGCAGAAATCCATTGAAATATGGGATGGTCGGTATTTCAAAAGTGGTCCACTTCAAGAAGTTTGTTGTTTTAGTGCAGAAGAACTTAATGGTTGATGAATATACTGACCAATTCCAAGAGTCAGTATGTGTCACATATTTTCTGGAATTCGGCCCCTATATTTGATGACTGGAAGATGGTTGTTAAGAAGTGAAATGTTAGATACATGGCAGCATGAGGTCAATTTGAAGAGAAGTCAAGAAATAGAATATTCTCTGGCTGAATTGGATGAAACATGTGAACAAGAGGACTGGATTGATCAAAAGTTGGAAGAGGCAAATGAGACTGATCACACTATGGATTTATTTGCAGTTCCAATTCTAAAACTGCCCATTTGTTCAAAAGAAAACAAATCAATTGTTCCATTGCTTTCGCTAGATGATCGATCTATTGAAGTCCCTCACATTGACTTAATATTTGGAGATGAATGACTGCTGGTAAGAGTTTGTGGGATGATTATGCAAACACTCCAGTTGAAGCATCTAGTGGTTTGATTGAGCATCCAATTGAGATCTTACCATAAAGAAAAACAAAGCCTAAATTCTACTTGGAGCTGAATATCGCATGAAGTTGACAAGCCATGTGAAGAGTATGAAGACCGACAAGAATATTGAGAATTCGTATGCTGGATTTTTGACCGAGCAAGATACTTACAGAACTTGTGGTTGAGTTCTTGCCACAAAGGGGAGACTGATGCAGAGCACAGTCAGCCATCTGATTGTGTATGCACCTGGCCCATTGTAAGGTCTTTTACCTCCTTTGATTTTTATCTTCATTTGTGTTATATGTAGCCCATTTGTTGAGGGCAAATTAGACCTTTTCTTGTCCTTTTGTCAATGGCCCAGATTAGATCTCAACCCTTATCTCAATGGCTGAGATGAGTTTTAAGGTTTTGTGGAACCTATTTAAGCAATGAATCGATGTAGGAGCTTTTTTGAGATTTGAAGAAAAAAATACTATTGAACCTGTGAACAGGTAGAGTTCGTTGCAACAGATTTGCTTTAGGCATTCTGGTTTGCACCATTTTGCTGGAAAGAAATCTGATTATTGTTTTGCCGTAGAAAATATTTTCTCTTTTGCTTGATGACAATATGGATCAAGTGTTATCTTACTAAAAGGATAAGATTATGGTGGAAGAAACTATGATATAGGAGAATTTGTATAACTCTTTCTTCAGGTCCAGCAGATAAGGAGGACTGAGATAAAGCAGAAACATCGTCATTAGATTAGGTTTGAGAATTACAAATGAGATTTTTGCTGGTCCTCTGATGTTGAAGGCGATTTGAGAAATGCATTTTCATGCGTGGAAGAGATAAAATGCTCCATGAAAGGGTTGATTTTGTGGTGAATGATTCATGAGCATTATGTTTGTTTAAAGAGGTGGTTGTTAGGAAGGCTTAATGGGTATCTGGCTGTCCTTGATGAAGTGGGAGTGAGATTTTTGACTCATCGAGAAATGAGAATGATTTTTTTATATTTTTTTTTGACCCTTAATCTTTGAACCAAGTCAAAGCTATCCAGATTTTCATTCCAAATTTTCATTCTTTCGCCTTTCTTTTCTATGGTTACATTTGGCACTTTGCTCTCTCTCTCTCTCTCTCTCTCTCTAAAGTGGGGTCCTAGGAGGGTCCAAGACTGGGGACAGATCTAACCTTTGGCAATTTAGCACAAAGTGGTTGCTCACAGGTCTTGAATCTGCATTGTCATGCATGCCACCCGAGACTCTTACCATTGCACCAAGCAATGGCCTTAGACCTCTCTAGATATATTTGTAGATAATGGACGTGATAGAAATTCAGAAACTCATTTGTTTTATTGAAAAAGGCCAAGTGCTAAACTATGTTACAATATGTTTCCATACACTTGAATCTTAATATAGTTTTCATTGTAATTCCATTTGAAGTGCTAGGTTTAGATATTAAGCAGATGTAAGGCCTGTGGCCATAGTTGAGAAATTCGTTTTGTTTCAGATGAACTTCCTAAGATTCTTTAAACTATATAAGCAAAATGAAAACAACCCACCAAAAATTGTCCCAAATTTCTGTTTATCTCGATTCATTTCAGTAAATTCTATACTCTATGGTTGTGATGACAATTGAAGTTTTAAACTTTATGGTTTTTCGATTTTATGATTATGGGCTATAAAGATGACACTAATTTGTTATGTTAAATTATTTTTGTCATACATGCCGTCTCATGAGTTGATTTAGTAGAATAAACTAAATGTATCAAATCATATTTTAAATTTAGTATTAATCTTATATTCTCTCTCTCTGTGTCTCTCTCTCTCTCTATATATATGAGAATATTAGTATGCATCCATCCCTCACCATAGGGTGAGGGACTCTTCCATATTTGGATATATTAATGTGCAAAAGACAAAAAATATATGAAAAAGGGGAATGCTCAAGTACAAAAAGGGAAAACCATGTAAGCATCCCTTGGTGAGGGAAGGATGTATATTAACATTCCTCATATATATATATTTCTTACTTTATGTTTTTCCCAAACATAACTCAAAAATATTTTGCTGAAATTTTGAATTGGTTGGAACGTTTCTGTTTGGACGCCAGGCCGAAATAGGTTTCGAAAAAAATTTCTCAAGTGTGTTTGTGGCCCTTTATGGTAGGGCCCGTTTGTTAATTCTCTGTCATTGTAAAGTTAAAGCCATCTTTCATTTCAAGACACATTAACCTAAAAGAGTCCAATCAAGATACCATCATCATCATCATCATCATCAAAGCCTTATCCCAACCATGTTGGGGTCGGCTACATGAATTCTATTTCTCCATTCCGTTCTGTTTTGAGCTAAATCTTTCGATAAGTGCAACTTCTTCAAATCTGAATTAATGACTTCCATACATGTTTTCTTCGGCCTACCCCTACCTCTTGATGGACCCTCCACCTGTATATCCAAACCTTTTCTCACTGGTACCATTACTGGCCTACGCTCAATATGCCCAAACTATCTTAAACGAGTTTCTCTAATCTTATCTCCTATTGGTGCTACCCCTAAATGTTCTCGAAAGCGCTCATTTCTAATTTTATCTTTCCTAGTTTTACCACACATCCACCTAAACATTCTCATTTCCGCTACATCCATCTTATGAATATGTGTCTTCTTAATTGGTCAACATTCTGCTCCATATGTCATAGCTGGTCTAACCACTGTCCTGTAAAATTTTCCCTTCAATTTTGTTGGCATTTGTCTATCACAAAGTACTCTTGAAGCTACTCTCCACTTCAGCCATCCAGCTCTTATCCTATGCTCCACATCTTCGCCAATCTCCCCATCCTTACTAATCATCGAGCCTAGGTACTGAAAAGAATCTTTACGTGGTATCTCATGGGTTTCAATTTTGACAGTGGTTTCAACACTTTATATATGTCCACTGAAATTGCAATCCATATATTCTGTCTTTGTACGACTTATTTTAAAGCCTCTAGATTCTAATGCCCTCCGCCATCTCTCAAGCTTTGTATTTACACCCTCTCTTGATTCATCCACCAATACTATATCATCTGCGAACAACATACACCATGGTACTTCTTCTTGAATATGCACAGTTAACTCATCCATAATTAATGCAAAGAGATAAGGGCTTAAGGATGATCCCTGATGTAAGCCTATAGTCACGGGAAATCCGCCCGTTTCTCCACATGTGGTTTTCACATTTGTTATTGCACCTTCGTACATATCCTTTAAAATTTCAATGTAACCTCTTGGGACATTCCTTTTCTTTAAGACCCACCAAATTAAATTCCTCGGTACCCTATCATAGGCTTTTTCCAAATCGATAAAGACCATATGTAGATTTTTCCTCTTTGCTCGGTATTTTTCCATTAATTGCCTAAATGAAAAGATAGCTTCCATAGTTGATCTCCCTGGCATAAAACCAAATTGATTTTCCGAAATCTTAGTCTTTTTTCTCAGTCTTTGCTCTATTATTCTCTCCCGTGACTTCATAGTGTGACTCATAAGTTTAATCCCTCGATAGTTGGTACAATTTTTTATATCTCCTTTATTCTTGTATATAGGTACTACAATGCTTCTTCTCCATTCATTCGGCATTTTCTTTGTCACAAGTATCTTATTGAATAGTCTACATAACCAACTTACTCCAACCTCTCCTAAGCATTTCCATACCTCTATCGGAATACCATTTGGGCCTGTTGCTTTTTCTGCCTTCATTCGCTTCAATGCTTCCTTCACTTCCACCCTTCTAATTCTACGGAGAAAAGTATACTCTTGTAATGAAGTATCCTCCTCCACTCTTATATCGCCCAAATATTCTTCATTTAAAAGTTTACTAAAATATTCTTTCTACCTTTCTATAATATCGTTGTCCTTCACCAAAATATTTTCCTCATTGTCCTTGATATATTTGAAATGATCTAAGTCCCTACTTTTCTTTTCTCTTATTTTTGCAAGCTTAAAAATATCCTTTTCTCCTTCTCTTGTTCTCAACCTATTATAGAAGTCATCGTATGCTTTGAACTTTGCACTACTTACTACTTTCTTAGCTTCTTTCTTTGTCTTCTTATACAACTCAAAATTTTCTATACTCTTAGTCCCCTGCCAAACTTTGTAGCAATGTTTTTTTTGTCGAATAACTTCCTGAACCTCCATACTCCACCACCATGTTTCTTTATTAATGTCTCTTCCCTTTTGATTCTCCAAATACCTCCTTTGCAATATTCCTAATGCAATTAGCCATTTGATTCCACATTATTGTAGTTTCTCCTTCAATATTCCATTCTTCTTTCTCAATCATTTTGTCCTTAAATATATTTGCTCTTTCCCCCTTCAAATCTCTTCACCTTGTTTTAGGGTCCATTTTGTTTACTACTGCTCTCTTTTTACTTCTAATACAAATATCTAAAACTCCAAGCCTATGTTGCGTAGTCAAACTCTCTCCTGGGATAATCTTATAATCTTTACAAGCCAATCGGTCCTGTTTTCTAACTAGAAAAAAGTCTATCTGACTCCTATTACTTCCACTTTTATATGTAATTAAATGCTCATCTCTCTTTTTAAAGTAAGTATTTGCTATTATAAGATCAAATGCCACTACAAAGTCCAATATAGTGTTTTCGAATTCATTCTTTTCTCCAAATCCATGCCCTCCATTCACTCTCTCATATCCTCTATTATCTCTTCCTATATGCCCGTTTAAATCCCCTCCAAGGAAAATTTTATCACTATTTGGGATTTCTCGCATTAAATCATCCATCTCTTCTCAAAATTGTCTTTTCACGCTTTCTTCTAGTCCTACTTGGGGAGCATATGTACTAATGATATGAATTATGTCTTCCTCTAGTACTAGTTTAATTGCTATAATTCTATCACCAAACTACTTTACCCCCACAATTTTCTCTTTTAAATCCTTATATATAATTATACCCACTCCATTTCTTATATTACTCTTTCCTGCATAGAAAAGCTTATACTCATCCATGAGCTCCTTAGCTTTATTTCCTTTCCACCTTGTCTCCTGTATACAAGCCACATTAATTCTTTTTCTTTTCATTACCTCAACCAACTCCATGCTCTTGCCTGTCAAGGTTTCTATATTCCAAGTAGCAAGTCTAATTTTCCTATTCCTCCTCTTCTTCTCATGGACTAACTTCTTTAACCGCATTAGCCCAAAGTCATGCAGTAGCCCTTGCACACTTTTCACTGCAGCTGGGCGACGCTGCAATGCGTCGCTTAAAGCGGGGGCCAATCAAGATACCATCTTTTAGAAAAATTTTTCTACCTTTTTATACAAAAAAGTCAAAAAATTACTTTTTCATCCCACTAACTGACAAAAAATATTTACTTTTAATACAAATAGTCAAAAAGTTACATTTTCTTTTCACTAAAAAATAAAATTTAATCATTGGATTGATTTAACCCCTCTCATTTGTTTATTTTTTAAAATGACCATTCACCTCACTTCACTCTATTGGTTAAATTAACAAATGGGCCCTTATGGGCTTGCAACTCTATCTGGGGCTTGGGCTTGAAACATGATTATTAGCTCATCGTGCACTTCATGTGGACTTGAAGGAGTCTTAGGCCTAGTTCCACTCATGAATGAAAATCGTAGTATTGGTTGTTGATACAAGACTAGACCTCAATGGCCACATGTGTAGGGCCCAAATAGATTTTAGCTTATATTTAGTAATTATGTCATTATATTGTATTTTATTTTTTGGGTTGTAATTAGGATTTAGTTTCGTATATTATTTAGTTTCGTAGGTTGATTAGATTTCATACGCTCTAACTTATTTTTCTTATTTATATGGCATTGTCGAGAACAATTATTTAGAGTTGATTAGTTGAATTAGGTTTTCTTATTGAGGTACGTTCTTGTTTATTGTCTCTTTGAAGACGTTCAAAGTGTCCTTGGATAGACACTTGATTGTGCTCTGCATCAACTGGTATCAAAGTCAACCGATCCTTGGATCGAGCGGTGTAATTACCCATATCGATCCATCTTTGCCACCCCCTCATCTCGTCCACAACCACAGGCACAAACAAGCATTTGATGCAATCTGGGCCCCACAAGTGCTCCCTCTTCAAGTTAGATTAGGATTATATTATTTTTATTAGTAGATTTCCAATTACATAGTTATTAGGGAAGTTTCTAATCATAGCTTCGGTTTGCTTAAGCATTAGGTTTGTTTTTATTATATATGTGGCACTGTAGAGAAGAGATTCTCAGACTTTGATTGATTAATAGAGTTGTAGATTTTATCCTAGCGCTGCGGCCTCGTGTATGAAGTCTTCCAGACGATTCGAACTATCTTACGACACGTGCTTTGGCATCCCTACGCAGGCCCTAACCTTAGGGCCTGCATCAATCTGGTATCAGAGCCGGTCCTCAGATAGATTGGCGTATCACTCCTATCCCCACCTTCGTTAATGTCACACCCTCAAAACTAGGCCAGATCTAAACCCTGTTTTAGGGGTGTGAGAATTGGAGCCAATTAAAATTTTTATTACATAAATAATGCGAGCCCCAATTCCGGGTGGATTAAAGTCCTTCGTGAGGCTATGCTTGGTGATCAAGCAACCATAATCACACATGGAGCAGAAATCCATAATCTGCGCAGATGGGTATTATACACCACTTCATAGAACAAATCTCAATAATAATAAAGTCAAGGTCAAGTGCTTCGAAGCATAACAATTAAGTTGTAATTCTAAAACAAATAAATTTAATGAATAAACTAATGGCCCAAACATGGCCTTATTACATAATCTAAAGTCCGTTCTCAACACCAACATTAGGACACCTCAGATGTTGTCATCGGTGCTCCACTCAATAACTCCACCATCTGGCAGAATCTCCTGCATCACCTGACTTTCCGGTTCAACACCAATAACGGAACCTAGACGCCAAAACTAGTAGGTCAGATTGACGTAATCTGGCAAGAGGATAAACTGCAAGTAATGATGTTAATCAATTGAATTAAAACATATTTTTACATTCTGCCCAAAATATACTGAATGCAAACCCAATTGCATGAATGCACAAAAATGGTTATCCTCGCAGTTACAATACACCAAAAGCGGGTACTCCTGCAAATATAATATATAAAAATGGGTATTCCTACTGACAGATATGCAAAAACGGGTATTCTCGCAATTATAATAGATGGCACAGCTATATACTATACACTGCAGTACACGCTGACCCAATGGCGTATGTCCACCTCTGAATTGCAATCGGTCAAGTATATATAAATATCTGTATATACAAATACATATGTCTACTAATATATAATGAACCATGCTATGAAACCCTTCATTCAAAATATCCATTCCAATGTTAATTTAAGTACTTATATTGCTTAATTTAAAAGTGTATTATGAACGTGTTCAATTCAATTTTTCTGAGGGTAAGCATTAATCCACCTAACGGTCATAGTTAGCACTAATCCACCTAACGGTCATAGTTAGTTAAATATGCACATGAGAACCAACCCTCTTTCACAATAGAAACGGGAGTCAACGATGCTAATATCCTACTTTCAGTGTCATCATGTGGTGCATCCCGAATCTCACATTCTCATTTTGAATTCAGTCCAATTCTCATGTGAACATTCAACTAGCTTTTCTAAAAAGAAGGAATCCATTTGATCAAATTATGTATAGGTGTTGTGTTTACAAATTGGGTAAAAAATACTCAAATTTCAATCCCAAACTTAATCAAATTATAATAAAAAATGGGAGAGAACAATTAAGTTCTTAATTAACATTGTTGTGTATAAAAATACCTTATCATCTTATATAAAACAAAAGATCTAAATCCCAGATTCAAATTCGAAATTTAAACTCAATCGACAATCCAAATTTGAATTTCAATACTTTCTAATTAAGATTCAATTACCCCCAATTACATCTTAATTAAATTCTAATCAATTTAAATAAAATATTAATCACAAGTAATTAAACCTCATTTAAAATTATAAGCAAACCTAATTCAAATTCTAATCACACCTAATTAAAATTAATTAATTCTAATCAAGTCATCATTAAGTCTTAAACAATATTCTAATCTACTTATAATTAATATTCTAAACTCTAATTATTATTAATATTATTTTTTATTAAGTTGAGCCCCTCAGAAATTTGCCCGACCCAATGGACCCAACCTAGCAAACCCAGCCCCAACCAGATGGCTAGGCCTAGCTGACCCAACCCAGCAGCTGGGCCAGACCCGCAACAGCAAGTCAGGCCAGTCGGCTGGGCCAGGCCAGCCAGGCCCGACCCGACTGTAGGCTAGGCCTGCTTGGCTTGTAGCCCTGGCAGCAACTGCTGCATTTCTTTTGTTTGTTTTTTGTTTCTAAATATTTCTTTTTACCACAAATTTTTGTTTCAAAAAAAAAAATCACATCCTTATTGTTTCAAGTCTTTATTGTTAATCCCAAATCAATCTAAAGCATATCTAAAGCATCTTGTTCAACAAGCAACCAAAAGACGTTGTAAGTAACTAAAAGACATTGTTTACTGTTATTCACTTGCCTGGATTTCGATGCCAAAAGCAAAGCCGAAGATCAAACTTTGGAAGATCAACTTTGGTTTCCTTGGAGAACTGTTAGAGCTTGGTTGCAGAAGAAAAGAAGAAGATGAAAGAATGGGGAAGACCTTAGGGTTTATATTATATAAAGGTTTTTCTAAATTACAAGGAAGGGCTCCTTGCTTTCGAGTGAGTTTCACAAAATTTCAGAAAAGGTCTTTTGGCTTAAAATGGTCAAATAACTCAGGCCCAAGGCCCAAGAGCATTTAATCAGTCCATCTAACCCTTCTCAACCCAACTCAAACCCGATGAACTGATTTGACCCAAAATTAAAAATCTGGGACCTGATAGCTCACCCACCACCATCACCCTCTGACATACCCAAGCCCACCATCGTGCGACCAACTCCAATCCATTCGAACCCCACCATGACATTGGCCACTCTCAAAAAAAAAAAAAAAAAAAAAAAAAAAAACCTTCCCGAATCCCTACTAGCTGAGCCTTCCCCAACACTCGTACCTAAACCAAATCCCCAACCCTTTCGTCCATCCCTCTCCACCTTCTCTTCCCCGATACTAGTAGACCCCGTAAAAAATAAATAAATAAATAAATCCTGATGCCCAAACCATCCCTTGCTGATCCGACCTACACACCCCTCACTCACAAAACCCTTTCTCCATCCCTATCAAGTCCATAACTCCCACCAGCCAACTACACTACCCCTTTTGTCAAGTTGAAAGCGCACCCCCCCCCCTCCTCCCTCTGTCATTAATTCCTGACCACGGTCGCAGTAGAAGAAAACAAAAAAGAAGAGAGAAGCAGAAGGAGGAGATGAGAGGAGCATACAAGAAGTGTGAACGGCATACCTGGCTTTCATCTCTGACCACCAGTAGCCGCAAGCGACCGCTCACCTTTTTCTCTTTCAGTCATCGCCGTCGCCTCCAAAAAAGCAGACAATCGGCTAAGGGTTTAGACCTTTTCTCTTTTATTGCGAGATTGGAATTCAAATTAGGGCAAATCGAAACATCACGTGGGCTTTTGTCACCTGTCCAAAGTTCCTTAGGTTATTCCCCGGGTCAGGTCAAGTTGAACTTGGGCTAGATCAGCTTCGACCCGATAGCAGCATAGCCCATTCAATTGTCTTGCTGACATCATCAGCAACGATAGTCCACACTAAGATCAACCATCAGACTTTGTTTTTGTGATCGCAGCACCATCTCAAGCCCGATTTCCGATCTGTCTTCTCAATTGTGTTTGTGGTCAGCAGATCTACAGATCAGGTCAGTAAGATTTTAAATTTGCATTTAAAACAGAAAAAATGCCTCCTAAGAAGCAAGTTGAGGTGGAATATTCATCTTCTTCCATTGAAAATTTGGTTGGTGCCATTAAAGAATTATTCGCAAAAGTTGATGGCATGCACACCACCCTGTAAAAAGTGGACACCAAAGTGATAAAGTTGGAAAATAATCAGCGTTTGAATCGTAACTGTGATGATGGTGCAAATATTTGGAATCTACGAGATCCACTAGTTAATAATTCTGATCAAGATTTAGGGATTAAACTCGTGATTTTCGAATATGATGGAAAATTGCAGCGCGCTAAATTCATGGATTGGTTAGTGTGTGTAGAAAATATTTTTTCACACAAACCAATGACTGAGTACTATAAAGTCATACTGATTACCACTAGATTCCGTAATTATGCTCCAACTTGGTAGGCTGAAATGCAAAGAAAACGGAGGAGTCAACATATGGGCCTTGTTGATACATGGACAGACATAAAGAATATTTTGAAGCAAAAATTCCTCCTAGTCAACTATGCAAGAGATATACGTTCAAGCTTTCAAAACTTGAAAAAAAAGGTCCAAGACAGTTGTTGATTATTCTGAGGAATTTCTGATTTTGTAAGTTCGTGGTTTAAATGAAGATGATGATGTAGTTTTTTGATAGATTTTTCAATGGATTGAGAATAAAAAGTTAGCATCTCCTTGCCTTCCAACATTTTGATAATGTCGATGAACTTATCCAACATGTTGTCAAAGCTGAGGGAATTACAAATCATCAAGCACGAAAATCCATATGTGTTCCACCAAAGAATTCGTCTTTACAAGATGCTAAACTCAATGGTTCGTCAGGACAGATTTCTGCAAGGACTGAAGGTCAAAACAAGATGATTTGTTTTCATTGTTAACAGCCCAGGCATCGCACAGCAGAATGTCCAAAGCGCATACATTTGATTGAGATTGAAGGTGATGATAACAATATCCTAGATGATCCTCAGGGTACTGAAACTGATCCCAAGGGTATTGAAAATGATTAAATTGCTGAAACATATGCAGATACCATAGGTGAAGCTTTTATTGTCATCAAAGAAGCTCCACCCACTATTGAGAATAAATGGTTAATAAAAAATATCTTCCGTTCCATGGGTACAATTCATGGACAAAATTATACAATTGTTATTGATGGCACCAGGTGTGAAAATCTCATCTTCTAAGCTCTTGTTGATCGCCTCCAGTTGAAAGTTTACAAGCACAACCGCTCTTATTTTGTCAAATGGCTAATGACTAGTGATCAAGTGCATGTTCGACATGTTTGCAAAGTTACTTTTGCCATTGGTGAGATTTACAAAGATACAATCTGGTGTGATATACTACCTATAGATAGTGGTGATATTTTATTGGGCCGTCCGTGGATGTATGACAAAAATGGAACTCATAGTATGAACAACAACACTTATACATTTATACATAGTGGACAGCAGGTTACTCTTTATCTCGAGAAATCAGAACCGCCGAAGAAAAATTCTTGGAAAGCTACCACAAAGGAAGTCCTTCATGTTCACCACATTTCCAGAGGTTATCCGAAGAAGACTCGAGTTCGAGGATGAACTCTTTTTTCAATTCGGGAAGGATGATGCAAACTGGGCCCTACAAGTGGTCCCTCTTCAAGTTATATTAGGATTATATTATTTTTATTAGTAGATTTCTAGTTTACATTGTTGTTAGGAAAGTTTCTATTCATAACTTAAGGTTTGCTTTGGCATTAGGTTTGCTTTCATTATATATATGGCATTGTAGAGAAAAGATTCTTAGACTTTGATTGATCAATAGAGTTGTAAATTCTATCCTAAAGGGGGGTCTTAGTGTGTGAAGTCTTCTAGACGATTTGAAGTGTCCTAGGATACATGCTTTGGCACCCCTATGTAAGCCCTAACCCTAGGGCCTGCATCAGCATTCCAGACCTAACCAATCCAAAACCATCACAATCTGGCTTCGACCATCTAACAACACCCACCGATAATAATCCCATCTCATCTTTGCCCATCCGAAACCCATCCCCTCTCCACTGTTCATCCAAATAGCCCCAAATAGCCCCAAATACCCCAAACACGCACTGTCTACCAATCAAGAACCCATAACCCAATACCCATCACAGAACCTAAAACCGAAGAACCCACATCTACAAACATTGAGCCCTAGATCCCTGGCATAAAAATAAAAAATAAAAAATTCCCCCAAAACAAACCCACCTTCCCTAAACCTAGATGAATCCATTATCTGTGGATCCCTCCACTTCCCGAAATCGATACTAGATCCTTCTCAAACCCAACTGCCCCCCTTTTTTCATCTCTTCACCAAACCCATCTCAATCGAAGAGCCTTCGCCCCATCTCCTTTACTAGAAAAAAAAAAGATATAAAAAGAAAAAGAAGAAAAGAGAAAAGAGGAAAAGGAGAATAAAGGAGATCAAGGAATGTCAAATGCGTACCTGGCACCCAACGATCAACCCACCATCTCTGCTCATTGTCACTAGCACCTTCACTCATCTAGTCTACAGTTTTGCCAGGTTCGCCATTGCTGACCAGCATCTCCATCTTCTTAGCTACACTGAAGCCTCCACAAAGTGTAGAGATAAAAAGCAAGGTTCGAAACATTTTCTCTTTCATTTTCCTTAGGCACACGGGAATCGAGAAAGACATTGGAAATAGGCCAGATCCAGCCATAGTTCAGGTTGCCCTAACCTAGCTATTGTAAAGCCCCATTGCCAATTCAGGAACATCTGATCCATATGAAATCAAGTGGCTGACATAAACCAATTCATATTTGAAAAAATTGGACGGTTAGGATTTATTTTCGCAATATCAGGCTCATCCAGGTTTCGATTTCTGATCTGTCTTTACCAGCGTGTTTGTGCAGTACAGATCTTTACATCAGGTTCTTCCATTCTTTGATCCATGATGAAACACCGATATACCACAATCTTCAACATGTTTCAAAGATACAAATCATCATCAAAGCCTTATCCCAACCATGTTAGGGTCGGCTACATGAATTCTATTTCTCCATTCTATTTTATTTTGAGCTAAATTTTTCGATAAGTGAAACTTCTTCAAATCTGAATTAATGACTTCCATCTATGTTTTATTCGGCCTACCCCTACCTTTTGATAGGCCGTCAACTTGTATATCCAAACTTTTTCTCACCGGTGCCATTACTGGCCTATGCTCAATATGCCCAAACCATCTTAAATGAGTTTCTCTAATCTTATCCCCTATTGGCGCTACCCCTAAATGTTCTCGAAAGCGCTCATTTCTAATTTTATTTTTCCTGGTTTTACCACACATTCACCTAAGCATTCTCATTTCCGCTACATCAATCTTATGAATATGCGTCTTCTTAATTGGCCAACATTCTGCTCCATATATCATAGCTGGTCTAACCACTGTCCTGTAAAATTTGCCCTTCAATTTCATTGACATTTGTCTGTCACAAAGCACTCTCGAAGCTAGTCTTCACTTCAGCTATCCAGCTTTTATCCTATGCTCCATATTTCAAAGATACAAATATGAAGATAAATATGGCTCATGGTATTTTGAAAATGAATTTTATTTTCAGTCATTTCTTAATTTTCATTTCTTAATTTGAAAGGAAAAATGTCTATTCTTGACTATGGTGACATGTTTTCATAGCTCTAAGACGAGTGTGGATTCAAAGATGGATTAGGAATGTGACTTGATTAGTTTCCTAATGCTTGAGACCAGAAATAGTAGAGAGAATGAATGGTTGCAAGAACATTCATGAAGCATATTGAGAAGCAGTTTATGTGGAGTTGATGCTTAAAAGGTCTCATCTAGTAAACATTATGCCTTAAGAAGAAAAGTAGCTACAAATAATGGCAGACCATGTTGAGGAACCAATGATAGAGGATATGCAATCCGTGAAGCCAAAGCAAAACACAGAAGATTCCACATCTACACTTGGCCTCGAAATTTCTCCTATAAGTAATAATGATCAAGAAGTGTAGACACTGTGTCAAGAAGAACAAGTTGTTGCGCTCCCCCACAAATTCTCACATTGATTTTGTCTTTTGGGATCAACAATAGAAATTGGGAGATGACGAACAGCTGGTCTACGATTATGATTTGATGGTGCAACTTTTAAGGATCAAAATAGTAGTAGCAGATGGTGTTGCGGCTGGTCTCCAAAACGCTAAGTAGCGGGCGTTATGTAGTAATAGTGGGTCTACATAGCGGTATTGGAAAAAGTCGTCAAAAAAATTCAACAAAAGTTCCAGAAAATCTAGAAATTTCTAAAGAGCTAGATTATGTGTTTGCTTTCCCAAAATAACTAAAATAAGGGGGCGTAGCGGTCCCCTCAATGCATTTTGCCCTGTATTGCTATATAATTAGAAAATAATAGTATTAATCTTATTTTCCACATGTATGCTTGTTGATTACTTCTAGTAACTTATAAACTAATGAAATGAAAATAAAATGCTATGTATGCCATAAAGAAATCATCAAAATGAGTAATGTTTCAAGAGTTTAAGACGTAGAGGGATCCAACAATTAACATTCAATACAAAAAATGAAATAATAAATAATTTCATAAATAACATTGTACTTAAAGTGTTGAGACTTGAGAGTTAATATAAAGTTGAGAAATAATATATAGTGGCTTAGTTGATTTTGATTTCAAGAAAATGGAGGTAAGGACATCAAGAGGGGGAAAGAAAGGAGAGAAAGAGCTTCAAAAAAAAAAAAAAAAAAGGAAAAAGGAAAACAGCCGCTACATAGCTTGCTACCAGCCACTAACACCCTTGTTGCTATGCTTTGTAGCGGCCGTTATTGCCATGGCACTAACACCTTTGTAGCATAGCAGTGCCGACTACTATGCTTTGTAGTGGCCGCCAGTTTGTTCCATGGCAACTTCCACACATGATGTGCCATGCAAAGATGTTATACATGGAAGTGTACATAGAAGTTGCAGATCAACCAACAAAGCAGGAATTTGTTCGTTTGATCTTCGACCCTGGCAGACATTTACCAAACTCAAGGTAGATTTCTTTCCAAGCCGGGGAGAATGATGTAAGATTAGACCTCAGTGGCAACATGACTAGGTCCCAAATAGGTTTAGGCTTTTATTTAGTAATTATGTCATTCGATTTTATTTAATTCTAAGGGTTATATTAGGATTTAGTTTCCTATATTATTTAGTTTCCTAGGTTGATTAGATTTGTTAGGCTTTAAGCTATTTTTCTTATTTATATAGCATTGTAGAGAACAATTGTTTAGAGTTGATTAATTGAATTGTGGGTTTTGCCATTGAGGTCCATCCTCATTTATTGTCTCTTGGAGATGTTAAAGTGTCCTCGGACATGATTGTGCTTCGGTACTTTTTGCAAGCCCTAATCCTAAGGCCTACATCACTAAGATGGGTGGGCAGGGCCCAAAGGTGGGTCGACCCATAGGGGGCCACTGGTCTGTCTTGTATCAATGGAAAATATTCATGCACATCTATTCCTCACCATATTATGGTGACGAACAACATAGTGGGGCCAACTGTATGATCCATCCAAGCCATCCACTCACATGGAACCCATGAATTACAATGGATCTGTTGAGTTTTTACTAATCCGAACGAATTGGACAAATGGATCAAGGATCAAATTTTTTCTTTAATATAAAATCGTTAAATTTGTGCGCCATAGATGAAGGGGTTTGAGGCTTGGGATTGTACCCGAACTTGATATATGGGCCCATCCAAGATGCTTCTAGAGGGAGATTTTGAGAGAGGGAGAAGACTGAAGAGAAATGTTTTCGTTGAATGAGGTCGGGAGGGGGCTCGATCACTCATGACTAGGGTTCATGGGCAAGGCTCGAGGCCCCTTATGGGCTTTTTCCAGATCGGAGGGGGCGCCACAATTTTCAATAAGTTCGATGAAACGGTCAGTTTGGGATATAGTTTTAAGAGATTCTACCTAAGAGACTCAATCTAGGAAACTAGCATTACACTATTGAGATGAATTGCCTGAACAGAATATTATCAGGAGACCCTACCAATGACCGATAGGGAATGGGGTGTGGTCACTGGTGAAGTTGAAACTTTTTCCTTGGTACAGTGATGAAGAGGCATTTAAAGTGAAAGTCACAACTCCAAATCCACCCACAATGAACCAAATTCTTTTTCTTTTTCTTTTATTTTATATATATATATTTTTTTTCCACTTTCAGCTGGCCCATCAAGAGGTAGGGGTAGGCCGAAGAAAACATGGATGGAGGTCATCGATTCAGATTTGAAGAAGTTTAACTTATTAAATGATTTGGCTCAAAATAGAATGGAATGGAGAAACAGAATTCATGTAGCCGACCCCAACATAGTTGGGATAAAGCTCTGATGATGATGATGATTTTTTTTTCCACTTCCGGTCTTGTGTCAATTGGAATACTAAATTGCCCGTTCCTATTGTTGTAAACTGATGGACTAAATCCTGAATTAATTGATGTACAATGGAATGTGTGGCGCCCCAATCCACAATCATTTGGAGTCTTGACTGCTAAAACAGTTTGCTTTTTGTGTTGAACATGATGTTTCAGTAGATTTCAGTAGGCTTATCATCCTTCTTTTTGCAGGAAGCTAGGGACAGTCGGACATTTGGCCCAGTTCCTATGACAGACATTGTCGGTAGAGTTATATATTCATTGCGTACTGCCGTTGATCATGGCCCCGTGCAGAATAGGTGAGCTATTTTTTGTATTTTCTTTTATAATTTTATTTTACTTGTAATTCAAAATGCAAATGTTTTTTATGGTTTTTTTCTCTCCTGCATTTGCATTTCAGTCGTTTTGGAATGCAAAAGGATTCCCCGGTACTGGCGGTGGAGTTGGATATTGATGAGATGGCAAGGAATCACAAAGCATAGGTCATATTCCTGAGAAGTGCTTGTATGTTTCATGCTTGTTAGTTTCAGCTGCATCTATTAACAGAGACCCATCACTTCTTCCTGTTCTTTGGAATAATCAATAGATGTTCAATCTTCTGCCTGTGCTGGACAGCAAGTTATCACATGCTTGATCAGATGAGTTGATTTGCAAAGTGGGTATTTTTTGTGACCGAAAGATGCAAATTGATCATGAATTTTGAGTTATAGCTCTGTTTCTTATTTGTTAACCAAGCTTAGAAAATCAAAGCAGCTGCTTTTGGCTAGTGGAAGTTGCTAGATTTCTAGTGCATTTGAGCATTTCTTGAAATGCAATGGAAGAGCTGCTTTAAGCATTGAAAAAAATGCAGTAGGATGATCTTAGACATTAGCAAGTACTTCTATGTTAAAAATGGTGACTTTATTTAAGGATTGAGTGGATATTTAACGTGCAAATTTCTTACTTAGCGGGTAAGGATAACATCCTGGAACTAAGTTTTTGAAGAACGGCCCTGTTGCTAGAGCTAGTGCCTAGCAGATGAAGACTGAGCTTTGTGCACGTCTCATGTGCACCAAAATAACTAATCCAACTCCAAGTGCTTGATGAGTTGTGCCTAGCTTTTTGCTGGAGGAGTTGGATTAGTTACTCTTGCTAATGCAGGGTTTTCCATCCTCATCATAGGCATTCAGAGTGTAAGCTCGATTGAATCTTTTCAGACCACTTTCAGGGACTGAAAGATGTTGATTTATAATGACGTGAAAAACTTGGTAATTTGCTTGACACCCAGCTGATGAACTAAGGGGTCAAATTTTGGACCCGGTTGTAGCTCAGCTGGTTAGGAACATCAATGGCCAACATATAGAGGGTTCTTGTGTGTTGAGTTTGAGTCTCTTTCTATGTGAGGTAGAAGGCTTCCTTTTAAGTGAATCTACATTAATGGGGCAGTCTTTTTTTTCTCTTCTTTTTTTAATTGAATCTAAATCAATCCAACCAATTCATCCTTTGGCTACATTTGGCACTGATCTGGTGCCGTTGTATTGAGCTTCTTCTTAATTCTTTAGTCCCTGTAGAAACATTCATCGTTTAGGTTCAACCAGAATTTTGGATCAAGTGGAAATAACACTTTAAAGTCTGTAATTAAAGATTCCAATCAGTGTATCATCTGTTATATGTTGGCTTGGGATTCTGCTATGCATGTTATAGCTGTTCACTGCTTTCAGGTTCATAGAATTTCAAGGCAGGTTTATATCCTTCAAAGAATTACTGAAACTGTTATTAGCGGATGGAGGTTTCTACAATCCAATGGCCATCTAATAAAATTGGAGTGCCTTTAAAAAAGAACATCTAAGTTGGACACTAGGAAATCGGAAACCATCTAAGCTGAACACGGAAGGAAATCAGTATGACAATAAACCACGTCCCCTAATCCTGGGGTAGCCTCATTGTTAGTCTCAAATTTAAAAATAATAAAGCAACTCTTGAAATGTGCAGTAGAGTTTTGCTTCATGCTAAACTATATTTGTTAGACACTCTTGAGAACGGAATGAAATATTGTTCTGTTTATTTTGTTGTGAATATATGCATCGATGATTTGACAATGTTATGCCGTGCAATTATAATTAGTAAACATTACTGAAAACGGAAGGAGTAGACTTGTTAAGGATGAGCACTTATCAGATTTAGAAAAGTGGACTATTATATTTTTGCTTTTTATTTTTTTATGACCCAGGGTATCTCTCACCAGTCCAGTCTTGAGACATTTGGCCTCCGGCCTGAGGTTTACATGATTCTAATGAGTAAGTACTATTCCTTGGGAGTACATGCATAGTCACACACATAGTACTCGGATAATGCAAGTGGCGGCTTTAGAGATTAAACCCAAAGCTCAAATCAACTAAGTGATCACCTTAAGGCGTAAAGTGGACTATTATCCCATGTGCAAACTGTCTAAGCGGAAAGATGATCATGAAATAATTTTGTAAAGAGCAAAAGGTTTGAGAAAATTAAATTTAACTCATTCCGATATTTATGGACCATTAAATGTCCATATTATGACAAGGAGAATACTTCATTACAATTATTGATGACTACAATATATATGGTTATGTATTTTGATTAAATACAAGAGTGAGGGATTAAAAATGTTTCAATTGTGAATTGTGAAATTTCAAAATTAAAAGAGCAAGAAAATAAAATGGATTAGATCCGATAGAGGAGGTGCATGTATCTCACAACTGTTATAAAAATATTGTGTGTGTGAGAGAATAATACATAAGAATTTGATTCCGTATACCCCACAATAAAATGGCGTTGCCAAAAGGAGAACCATATCTTAATAGACTTGGTTAATCCATGATCAGCCATGCCAAAATTTTTCTTTTTGTGGGTGTTGATGAAAATTGTGAGGATTTTGTGTGGAATTCACAATAATCGATGGGCAAAATATGAGAAAAATGGTTTGCATAAAATTGTAATTTTTTATTCATTTCTCAAATTTATTTCACATGGGTTCGAATGTTCTGCCACCATGGGTGTAAGTTATTTACATTGTATTTTTTGTACTCTCCGATCTAGCCTTAGATGACCTTAAAATGATTAAGATGCTGAAAATAATAGAAAAAGCAGAAATACAGTGAAGATTGAGTTTTGACACATTTGTAATTTTCTATCATCTTTTCCTCGAATCTTCTTGTGAAAACTCTGGTAAAACCCTTTGAATTTGAATATGGCTTACCAAATCTTGGTGTGAATGTGTTGACGCATAAAAAAGTTTCAAAAATTTTTCAAAGAAAATTCAAGCAAGAGAGTAGCTGAGGAAGCCAAATCAAAGACCAAATGGAATGAAAAACAAATTAAAAAAAACTCAAAAAACAAGTTGAAATGTGTAGTAGCCGACTACATAAGTGCTGTATTTGGCAGAACATGTAGTAGACGAATACAAAATAGAAACAACCGAATCATACAACTCATCAAATGGCCGATCCAGATTTGGTCAAATCATTCAAGGTTGGATTTCAAGTTCGTCAACATGATTTAAGGCACCTAAATCGCGGTTAACAAACACACAAGTTTACCAAGCATGGGTAGCCGACCAAATAAATGCACAATTAGTTGCTCCCTTGAAAATCAAGATTTCTCACTTGCAACGCCCTTCCTCAAATGGCCAAAGGGACTTTCAGGCCTATAAATAGCACCCATAGGCGACCTCCCAAGGCATCAAGCATCAAGCAACGAACAAGCACTCCAACAAGGAGAGAAAAAGGAATTCAACATCAAGTACGAAGGATGCATATTCTGTTAGAAGGGAAATTCTAGGAGTCCCGTCTCCTTTGAAGTCATAAGGTACTTAATCTTTGAGAAAAACTCAGAAATTCAATCAAGTGCCTTGACATCATGCAAATTCGACAAGAAATCCTTGAGCTCTTAAGTCTTTTGAGATATTCTTCGTCTTCTTCACTTTGGATTTGAAGAAGTCTATGGATTTAATCATGTTTGTCCTTTCAAAATGACACCATAGTGACCCTTAAGATAACATTGTTGGAAATTTATACTAAAACCATACTTTTATGTATTTGTCTTTGACTGATTTATTTATTAGTAAAATTTATCTTTTTATATTAATGATAATTTTCTATGGGCAAATGGTTGCATTGTTTTTTGTTATGCATGTGTGTTTTTTTTATTTTATGAAATAAACAAGTTGGTGTGTAGCGCTCAACTTGCAATGGAAAACTTGTTTGTCATTTTCTTATAAAATATAAGTTATTGTTCTTCGCAATCTTGATGGAGTTGACACACCATCGGTACGATTATATCATGATGTTTTAGTAGGCTTATCTTGGCTACAGAAAATAGTATAGTTTTGACTCGTTATGCTAGTGCGCTTTATGTGTATTAAACAGGACAACTTTTAAGTTTATTTTCTTTATATTGACTATATAAGACGATTAAGATCCAAATGGTTATTATGAATACTTGTACTTATAATCCCAATATAAATAATCAACACATATATTTAGTGTTTGTCATTCTGATTTATAAAGGAGTGAGACCTTTTATGGGTCAATAATCTTAGTAAATTAGATGACTGCGCTGCGTATATGGTGGATATTAGTTTATTAACGGAATTCACGTCTCGTAAGGGGGTTTGATGGTATTTTCTTCATGAAGCTTATAAGTTTTGATCATGCCAAACCTTACAGGTGGAATTAGTGTCCAACATATCAAATAAGTTAAGTATAAAGTCTCAAGGAATTATATAGGTGTCGATTAAATATAGATGACAGTAATTATTTGGTCAATGGGTATCTAAAATCTTAACGTGGGGAGATTAATAAGCATTCAATAACAAGAAGCTCGAAATATAATTTTGAGAATAAGGACAGGAGTGCAATTATAATTATCTAATGAATTGAATTGTAATTTATAGAACTAGGGTTCTAATTTAGGTCCAATCAGGGTTTCCTATTTCCGTAAGAAGCATATTCTTTGTTTCCTTCTTAATGTCCTTATTGTAGTTTATAAATATGCGCTATTGATTTCTAGGAAAATGAGAAGAGAATTCTCATTTTTTAAAGCGAAGAGAATTTACAAAAGAGACTCATATCCCAATGCGAGTTCGAGTATAGAAGAATACAATAGACGATCTTGAAATTTTTTTGTTGTTGTAAGACCGAGATCAAATCAGAGAGATCTCGCAAGTATTATTCTTGAATTATCATTATCTAAAGTTATTTCTGCAGTAATCTATATGTAACATTTAGGGATCCTGCGGCTCCCTCCAACATTGGTATCATAGCCAATCTTAATACTGTGTATGGATTGAATAGAATATAGTAAGATTATAGGTTGCTATAAAAACAAACATGCTGATTGCGTATGCTGTAATTAACCATTCTTTTATAGCGAATATCATGGTCACCATGTGTATATGTTATATAAATGGATCCTACGAATCAAATTTCTAGTTGTTGTCTTACATATTTTTTCAATGTTTCATGGTGATGTGATTATACTGACGTAGCATGTGAACTCTGTTATTTAGGAAGCTTAGGATTCAATATAATTGTTCATGATGATGTAATTATATTGATATAGTATGTTAACTCCATTTGTTAAAAGGCTTAAGGTCAATGCAAAATTTTTCTAAGAATTGACACAGTTTTGAAGGTAGTAATTCAATTTCAAATAAAGAACTTCATGAAAAAAATCTGGTCTGGGAATGCTACCCTCGAGCGCCCACCAGTGGCGTTGCCCCTTGGGGCCTCACGCGCTGACCGGGATTTCTTTCTTTCTTTCTTTCTTTTTTTTTTTTTTTTTTTGGTGCTTGGATGTCTATTATTATCATAACTTTCTAAATATGATATTAAACCTATTTAATAATGTTTAGAATGGTTAAGTAGGTTACATTCATGTGATTTGCAAATAAAACTGAACTCTATTTTTTTTATTAATCACACCAATGCTATGATGTGTAAAGATGGGGTAACAGACATCTTGGTAATGTATTACTTCAAAATTCTAAACTGGTCTTAATTAAACTATTTTTCAAAAACCCTTATTGTTAAATAACTAAGTGAGAGAGGGAACCTTTTAGTTCCCATAGTCTCTATCATTGTTTTGCAGGAGACGTAATTAAGTTATGTGTTGACCTTGGAGTCTTCCTCTTCATCAGATGAGTTAATTATGGAATCTCCAGTACAAACTCCCATATGGATGATTTAGGGTAATTATTAGTATAGGCCACTTCTCCAACTAATGAGATTGAATACAGAATAATGGACCTTAAATTAAATGATGGTGTATACTTAGCTATAAATAATAGTATGCTATCTATCTGAGTCACTGTTATTATTTATAGGAAAAAAGTCATGGCAGCTGTTTGGTTTTATTTGCAATGATTTGTTACCTTGACAATAAAACTAATGGGTTATGTCCTGTTTGAACAAAATAAGTATTGTAAAAGTCCTCTCTTCGAGGTATACTATGCATTGGTGTTTTTATATTGCAGTCGGATTCTTTTAATAATTGGCAGAGAGAGGCACTTTCCTTTATTTGAATTCAAAGTTTAATTGCCCATCATAATTTTGTTGACTATGTAATTCTTAGGATTTAAGATGGGTTCTTTCAATCCACTTGGTGTTGTTTTCAAAGAACACAAACTGATTGGACCTAATTACATTGATTGGAAGAGAAACTTGGATATTATGCTAACTGTTGAAGAGTACAAATATGTGCTCACTAAGGTGTGCTTAAAGAAACCTATGGATGGTTGTACTGATGAGGTCGCCATCCAAGCATAAAAAAATGGATCAAGGCTAATAAGATGGTGTGATGTTACATGTTGGCATTTATGTCGAATGTTTTGCAATATCAGCATTAGTTTTTGCCTACTGCCTATGACATTATGTATAATCTCAAGGAGACGTTTGGTAACCAGGTTCAGGCTGCTAGGCAGGTTGCTAAGAAAGAATTGTTTAACACTACTAAGATGGCTGAAGGTACCTCCATAAGGGATTATGTTTTGAAAATGATGGGACACCTCAATGAACTAGAGTTCCTTGGAGCTGAAATTGATGGGAAAACCCAAATTGATATCATTCTCTAGTGCTTGATTGATTCTTTTGAAAATTACCGCCTAAGTTACAACATGAACAAACTCAACTTTTCTCTAATGGAATTACTCAAGGAACTTCAAGCTGCTAAGGGCCTTCTGAAAAAGCTAGCTAGTATTCACATTACTGATAAAGGTTCTGCTTCTAAGCCGAAAGGCAAGAAGAAACACAAGAATGGTCAAAATCATAATGCAATTCCTTAATGGGGCAACGTCCCTCAGGGAGGAGTGAAAAACCCCAAGGGCAAGTGTTTTCATTACGAACAAATAGGGCATTGGACAAAGCAATGTCCAACTTATCTCAACAAAGTGAATAATAAAGGTAAATTACATTCACTAGTTGTTGAATTATATTTGGTAGTTATATCAACCGGTACCTGGTGTGTAGATATGAGAGCCACTAATCATGTTTGTAATTCTTTGCAGAGGTTCCAGGATATCTGGCAGCTAATTATTGGAGAGATTTATTTGCTTATAGGTAATGCTACGAGAGTGGTAGCAATTATAGTAGAAGATATTTGTCTAAGTTTTGGTGGAGATAAGACTCTAATTTTAAAGGATTGTCTTTGTATTCCCTCTCTTTGGAGAAATTTAATTTCTATTTCAAAGTTGGTTAAAGATGGATATTCTATTTATTTTAATAAATTTGTGGTTATTAAGTACAATAAGCATTTTTTCTGTTCTGGTTCATTGGTGGATGATCTTTATATTATTGATCTTATCTCTCCTAAACTATAACTAACTAAATAAAATAACACAATTATCCTACCATGTAAGAGAAATGAACGTTCACAATTGAACCAAACATATATTTAGCATTTACGCATGGGTCATATTAATCTAAACCGGATTTTAAGACTTGTTGCAAATAGGCCATTAGATTCATTGGAGGAGGAGGCACTTCCAATTTGTGAATCTTGTTTAAAGTGGAAAATGACCAAGCGCCCTTTTTTGGCAAAAAGCAATAGAGCTAAAGAACCATTGGAATTGGTTCACTCTGACCTATGTGGACCCATAAATGTCTAGGCAAGAGGTGACTTTGAGTATTTCATCACTTTTATTGATGACTACTCAAGGTATGAGTACATTTACTTAATACTCTGTAAGTTCGAATGCTTTGAGAAACTCAAGGAGTATAAGGCTGAAACGGAGAAGCGTCTAAGTAAGAGTATCGGGACACTACGATTTGATCGTGGTGGCTAGTACCTTTTTGGAGAACTTAGGGATTACTATCATGACCCAAGCCTAAGAATCATGAGTTTGGGACTAATCCTGAGGTGTGACACGCATGCTCTCATGTAAATCACTCTTAGACCATAGTCAAAATAGAATTATACAAGGGATATTCACAGACTTATACATATGAGGGCTTCTCACAAACATTTATCCAAGCATTCAATATGCAGAATCCTGTCAATATCAAAAATACAAGTTTTGCTTTTCTCAAGTGTAACACTATTTCGAAGATATCAATTCATGAAACAAAACATCCAGGCAACAAAATGAAGAGAAGGATATCTACATGACATGATTATGAAAAAGTCTGTGCAACGGTTAAAACATGACTTATACAAAATTAAGATGAAGTTTATAGACATGAACAAAATGATATATATCCCATAGTGAGAGAAATCGTGAACTTTGCATGATAAAATAAAACTAATGCAAAGGTAGGATATCCTATTCTCCAAAATCCCAAAATAAAAGACTCGGATGTTTTCGTTTCGCACGCCGCGGTGGGATTTAGTCAGAGCTCTTCTGTTGTCCACTCGTCGATGCCTGAAGGGACCTCGTGAACACCTTCTTGTGTCTCCTCGATCTTCGTAAGACCGTTACTGGGATCTAAGCTTGTAACACCATTAAGCAATAAGTAAATAAGACTATTTAGCAAAGTATTAGCATAATTAAGATAACACGCGTTGTATCTACAAAAATCATTAAGAAATGGTTATAGAGGTCAATTTAGTATACTGTGCATGTTGTGCATTGAAACAAGCATGCTATAAGAATCAATTAATAGAAATACATTACTATTTGACTACTGCATTTGCTATATCCTCTCTCTAGAGATCTTTGCACTGAGAACACCAACGACCTGGCCAAAGGTACGATTGGGTCTCTACGTACATGGAGTCCAGAAGCTCCAAAGACACATTACAGCTGCACTGTTTCATTTACTACACCAAAGTCAACCCTGTCGGATATCATAAGGTTGAAGCTGATTAGAGCTAAACCATTTCGATTCATAGATTGAATTTGAGTAAATCGTGCAATTCATTTCATTGAAAACCATACATTAAATGTTCAATTCACGTTCAATTCATTCTTACTCTATTTAACACCGACAATAAGGAAGCGTATATCAATAAACATTCCAAGTAGAATCATTTTATAATATGATCATTTCAATTCAAAATCATTTCAATAATAGAAAACAATAATGATAATCCAATATGCTATGCAATTCAAATTAATAACATCATGGCAATTTACAAACCAAACCTAATCTAGTCATCCATTGTTTCTAACCATGCATGATGATGTAGTTTTAAGTTATCTGATACACGGTTGTTTCCTTTTGGTGTCACATTATATAGGGAATGTGTATCGAAGTCCCTTAAACCAACACCCATAGGGAGGTGCTAAACAAATGGACAACACCCTATGAAAGAGTCTCAGTGTCACGCCCCGAACCCGAGAATTGGGGATTAACTGTGGGTTCCGAGAAATGACACACATACCCGTGACAATTCGTGCCATGAAGGAACACGTATGAACTGTCACAAGGGTGATCCCACAGGTACGTGTGAGGAAATCCACAAACACGTATTATCCATATAAGGAATTCAAGTGGAAACCTAGAGATTTCACTTGTAATGCATCATGAGCATTCATAGAACATCCATTCATTTCATTCCTTAAGCAAACAAGGCCGTTAATTAAATACATCTACATACTTGTACATGAATATCCATACATAATACAAGAGATATAATTGCCAAAATGAACCCTAAGCCTATTCCCATGTGTCCCTGTTACGCACTGTGGAGGGAAATCACAAGAAGATGTCCTCCTTGTTCCACTCGTTCACATCCCGAGGTAACGCTGGGGTTGCCTCCGGGATCGCGCTGACTGCCGGATCGGCAGCAGGTTCTGCACCTGTAATACCATAGTAACTCGGTTAACACGACGGTTAAGCAAGGTAAGGGTGCATAAGCTCACAACACGCTAAATCAACTAGATTAAAATGGCACAACAATTAAAGGAAATTAATTTTGTAATCTATGAAATTATGCTGTTGAATTATCAGACTCAATTGGCAACCGAACCTCCTATGAGGAATAGAACTAAGGGTAACGTTTTCCTCTCCCCCTCACCGTGATATTGTCTGCTTTGGGCATAGCCCCCAGGGAGTACCCGCACGTTTTACTTCTGGGCAGAGCCGCCATGGAGTACCCAAAACGCATTACGACTTCTGGGCAGAGCCCCGGGGAGTGCCCAGGACGCGTCACGAGGGAAATACGAGGCACGTCCTTATACACTCTCTTAAGCAGTGCGGGACTTTGCTAGGCAGAGCACCCCGTGAATACCTATTTAAGAGGTCCACACCCACCGCTCACTTCGGAGATGTCTATCATAGAACCACAACTAATAAAATACTGATTATCCAATGCATCTTAATATAAACCAATGCAACAATGCAAATAGATTATAGGTTATCAAGGACAATTTCTATCAATTCTATATTAGATAATCGGGGTTTCTGAGGTCATTAACTTAGTGTATTCATAAGGTGTTCAGCGTCCTGGTGTTACTATTCTTGGTGTTACCACATGTGTATGTAGGGACACATCACTTTATGCCCACACCCGTGACTTGACATTGAACTAAGGTCTCTTTTCTGTGGTTTAAGGGAGTAACCCATCACTAGGCTATCCCATAGACTATATAAAGTCCATAGTCAAGCTTAGAATTCATTTTTGAACACCTTCCGACAAGTTGTCAGTCAGACTTACCCGACCGATTGGGTGAAGGTCCGACCGGTCGAACCCTTCCAGAAGTGGAATTCGACCGGTCGGGCTTGGTAGCTGACCGGTTGGACTACCTGATGAGGCAATCGACCGATTGAGCTTTAGGATCGACCGGTCGGCCCTGAAGCATTTCGTGAGAGAGGGTTTCTCTTCTAAAGGGTTTCTTCTTCCCTCACCCCAATCCACCTGCAACAAAACTCCTCCAACACTTCCGCCCCACACCTTTGGGTTCCGTAGAGGTCATTAACACTTCTATTCATCCAAAGTCACCATAAATCACCATTTAATCCATGCATTTTCCATAAAGCTGTAAATTCGGTAAAATCATACAATCCATCAATAATCAAGGAAATCAAGCCATGCATGTAAGATTATGTATCCTTATACTTGCCTTGTGCTTGGTGCTTCACCTAAATTGATTTGCCCCTTGATTAGATGAAGAATAAAGCTCTCTATAATGAAAACCTCAACTCCTTTTCAAGCAATGGGGAAGGAGAGGGTGCCTTGATTCCAACAAAGAGGAAAGAGAGGATGAAGAGGAAGAAGAAGATTCCAAGTTTGATGCATGCAAGCCTTGAATCACCACAAAATGAGCTGAAAAATGATGGAAGACGACGATGGAAGAAGGGGGAAGCCGACGCTGCCACGAGAGAGAGAAGGAGGAGAAAATATCCCCAGGGGGGGTGGTAGTTGGTGGATTAGGGTTTTTATATAAATGGAGTTTCTGGAAATTGCAAGTAAGCCCTCTTGGTTTCTATATATTTCCAGTTTTAATCAATGGGCTTAAAATGGGCTGAGATGGGTACAAACGAAATGGGGCCAAACATGAAAGATGTCCAACAAGGCGAAACTCACCCAATGGAACCAATATGATGCTTTAATGATGCCAAATCAGGAAAATACTAAATGAAAGGCCTTGGACTACCTAACAAAGATTCGAACCCGACCTATCTACCAATCCATGACCCAAAACTCTTGAGATTTGGGCTCAATTAGCCTAATTACTCATTAATTAAAATAAAACCAACTTAATTACTACTAATCGTAATTATCTAGGATATGGGACCTTACACTCAGCCCTCAAGACCTTTCATGGTGTTTAATTATTTCGTTAGACCAATGAATAGGGTAAAGAAATCCAAAAACTAAGGTCCTACAAAGTCTTTAGAGTGTCCCTGAGTAATCCTATAGTTCAAGGTGTTTTCGGCTTAACTGTGTCTGTTCTATGACTTAGCCGTGGGTTCCCTAAGGCGTAGCTGTAGATTACACTACGACTGAGTCATAGCTTCAGTTCTGTTCACCCGCACCTACTGCTGAACCATAAAATAGCCTACGGCTTAGCCGCATGGCATTTACAGCTGAGTCACGACTAGGTTATGGCTTAGCCGTAGTACATTCCACGGCTTAGCCGTGGTTTTGCCACAGAGGAAATTGTAGTTTTTAGTCTCTTGGGATTTCAAGCTGTAACATATTTACAGCTTAGACCTAAGCTTTCGGTTTGTGAAAGCTATTTCTTTATTGAAATATAGTTTGGTATAGAATTTTTGTAGCTCCATGTTACTGTGGTTTCTATTACTCTCATTCATTTTTTATTCTCAAGTTCTCATTTTAACTCACACTTCAACATTCCTCAACAAGATCTCATAATGCAATAGAGTTTAGAACAACTAACATATAGGGTAGAAATTCACAGTAGAGATGCAATTAGAATTACAAGAATCAGACAATACCAACATGCATTTATCCAAAATTAGCTTATACTTGCTTTGACTTAAAGTTCAAATCACTTCTCCTTCTCTTAGCTCAACTTAAGAAGAATCACCCAATTCTTGAAGTTAAATGCCATGCATGTAAAAAATGAGGAAGGAGATGAGCGCATACTTGATGAAGGAGTCTCTTTGACTCTAGTCTTAGCCTAAGAGAGCTATAATGGAAAGAGATCTTACCTTAGAGATTGATAAAAAAGAAAAGGTACTTGAGTCCTTCACTTCATAGAATGAGGAGAGCTAGAAGATAGTGGGAATGGGAGATGAGAACTCCATATAACATGTGCAAGCTATAAGACCTTTGGTTATCGACAAAAATGGTGATAAAGAGATGAAGGAAGAAAAGTACTAGAGCAGAGAGAGTAATAGAGAGAAGAGAAAAGATCGAATGAAATGGGTTTCGCTCCTTTTAAATGTCAGCTCTCTGGGGTTTATAAGAAAATCCATATGTCTTGAGATTTTTCATTTTAAATCAAATGAGGGTCCAATGAATTCAAACCATGTCGAATGCATTTAAGTCAAGTATGAAGGTTGATGAGCTCAACAGGACAAATGCGATGATATCAATATGATGCATGTATGACGTAAAACCATGAAAATAAAAATTATGAAAAAGGGCTTTCATCTACCTAGTTAAGGTTAAATTCAACCCAACTACCTATCTATGACTTGAACATGACCCACTAGCCTCAATAAGACAAAAATTAACTAAGTTTAGCCTAGTGAAATGTTAAACATCATTATTTAGATAAAGCCCACATTAATTAGCTAATAACTTACTTAATTACCCTCTAATTATACTTAATTGGGTTCAGTGTGTTACAATTACTTAGCATAAGAGGGGATTACATCCCAGTTGTCTGCACTAGGTACACCTTAACAAAAAGTGTAGCAGAAAAAATGAATAGGACTCTTATGGATATGGTGAGGTCAATGATGAGTTATTCAGATTTGGCTAATTCATTTTGGGCGCATGCTCTAGAAATGGCAGCATGCATTTTAAACTTAGTTCCATCTAAGTCAGTACCTACTATACCCAAAAAACTGTGGACTGGGTGTGAACCTAGTTTAAAGCATGTTCGGATTTGGAAAATTCAGCACTCCAGCACGTGTGCTGAAAGGAAACACAAAAAGGCTAGAATCAAGAATGGAAGTTTGCATTTTTGTTGGATATCCCAGAGGAACAAAAGGTAGTTTGTTTTATAATCCTAAAGATCGGAAGGTTATTGTTAGAACCAATGTCCGATTCTTAGAAGAGGACTATGTAATGATCCACAAACCCAAAAGTAGAATTGTTCTAGAATAATTGAGAGGAGAGAGACCTACCCAAGCTTTTCCATTACCATTAGCATAGGAAAAGACACCATAAGATGGAGAATTCAGCATTCCATTACCTCGACTTAGTGAGAGGATTGCAAAGTCTCAAGCTAATGATACTCCAGGTGATCCCACCAACATGACCATGGACATTTCACTTGGTTCAAAAAATGATAACTCCTCTCAGAATTTGCATTCTGCATGTCTAGGAAAATAAAGTGATAGATTACAAAGATTGTTTAATTGACTTGGAGAGGGGGTAAAACATGTTCAGACATCGAAAGTCAAATTTAGCCTCGGATCGATCACTGTCTTTTGATAGTCAGCTAGCCCTTCCTTTTTCTTCTTTAATGCATTCACGCTATAATTCTTTTTGCAAGAGTAGATCATCTGAGACTGAGTGGGGGAGTTGCATAAAAAAAATGCAAGCAACTTGCACCTAGGAGGTCAGAGTACTAAAACCCATGTAAAATTAAACTCAAGAATAAAAAATAAAAGAGAAAAATCATTAATTTTACTTGTCGTGTTATTTTTTTTGTTGTTGAATAAGTTGTGATGTCCTCTGTGCTCACAATTCATTTTTAGATAAACAAAAAAGATTGGGGCCATCTATAGGAAAATCGATTAATCAAACTCTAGTTTGATCAAAACTTGGCAAAAGAAAGAAGCAAAAGCCATCCCAAAGTGGAGATCATGGGACCTTTCTCTCCATTGAATGGCTATGCAACCTTGATGCGTCACGCTTCAATGGGAAATGGCTGACTGATTCTCTTTATTTTGGAATTAATCAAGTCATAAGGCCATTTTATGTTGAAAGTCTATCCTTGTGGCATAGCGAGCATTTAATTGCCCAGCTTTAGCCCTTGGTTAAGATGGAGTCCACATGACCTTGTTCATGTTTGTGCTAGCATTTATGCCCCACACTTCAACTGAACTGGGTTGGACCCAACTCTTTTCTCTTCTTATTTCGGGGCCATTCCTTTCTCATATAGAATGCGATCAGTTTGGAAACCAAGAGAAAGAGATTATACTATTTAAGCTTATTTGGTAAACCTATTTTGAAGGCCAAACCATGAGTTCCCTAGTGATCATCTTTGATGAAACCAAGGAACATATGTTCAAGCTATCACTCACGAAGTCCTGCTCGACTCCATGCCAGCCAGCATAAGCCAGGACTAAAGTAAGCACAGTTTCAATCTTTTATCGATTTACATAAACCAAAATCACCTCATCTCTAGCAAACCCCTATTAACTGAAGAACAGGGTGGAACTACTCAAACCCTGGATGTCCAAGTATGCCAAAAACCCCTTTAGAGTTCATCTAAAGCCTAGTAGGCAACCCGCCAAAAGCGGGGTGCAAGCACAAAGATATAGCCCCGCCCACGACCTTGGCATCACTAAGGAAGGAAACGAGGCATAAAAGGCTTAATGCATTGGACTTGCCCCAAGAAGGACCTAGGGGCAAATGAAGAAGTCTCACCAGGAGACCATTATCCCTAGATGCAGCACTTGGTCCCTCGAGCCCTAAAGAACTAGAATTGCTTCTCCATAAAATGTGATTTTTGGTAGGCTTGAGGGCAATACCATCTATCCTCTCACATGAGGGAGTGAAAGGAAACTCATAGCTAACAGCGGATCTCAAGCTCATGAACTAGTCCATAAAAGGGTGAAGCATTCAACTTAACTAAAAAACTGACTACGTCAAAGGAAGGCTAAGCAGAACAAAGAAGAGGTTACTGGAGTCTTATCGCTTCCTATTTACCACAAATGACCACGGAGAGTCCAACCCTATGGTGGATCAGTTCAAACCAAAAACTTTGGCTATAAGAGTGACAACAAACTCTGAACCGCCAAAGATAGTGCAAAACTAGATAGCTAAAGAATCAAACCCAAACGTTGTGTAAGTCAACAAGGTTTGACCAAGACCTGCATGAAAAATCACAAGAGTGTGGTCCAAACTAGGGCTATGGAACCTGAATCAAGCTTGGATGACACTTCAGAAGGCCATGTACAAACTAACTATGGCTCAGAAGATGACATTGACATTGGAAGAAGTTTGACCACTCGAATCATCTCTTCAATGAATTCCCACCAGTACTCAGTCTTTATGGCCTAATGAAGTGGGACGAATCATGAAGATGATGGAGAATTAAATGACCAAGGGTTTGAAAATAACGAGGACAAAGAAGTTGACATTAATCACCCCATTAAACAAAAAGGTGAAAAAATTGACTAGATTGCAGCATAATTACAAATCTTGGTCGAAAGGATGACTATGTTCGAAGGACCCATCGCGCAACCTAAACAAAGCTGAAGCACATCTCATAACAAGGAGAAAAAGATCAACCAACTCATGGCATAGATCAGAGCCCTAGTTGAAAAGAAAACTGAGACAAGACCAGCAAGTGACCATTCATCCAACAACAATCAAAAGGTCACCCCTGATAAACCTATGACCTACAAGGAGGACACTGAACTCGTGGCAAAGGTTAAAGCTGAAAGCTAATTGAATAAGAGGGGGATGCTACCTAAACATCCCCCTGAATTCGACATTGTCCCATTCCCTCCTAACTTTAAACACCCCAATTTCTAGGCTTATACTGGAAAAGGGATGGCTCATCAATATCGGGTTCATTTCAAATCACTGATAAGAGGTCTGCCTGACATAGTTACCTTGAAGATCCGACTGTTTATTAGTATGATTAAAGGAATTGACTTCGATTGGTATTGCTAGTTGCTTGAATAGTCCCTAATTTCCTGGGCAATATGTCATGCCCCGATCCCGGTAATTAGGGATTAGAGCGGGCCCTCAAGGTGTGAATACGTAATCCCGTAGTAATTCATGCCATGAGAGGATATGCACGAATTCCTACAAGGGAGATTTCACAAGAACGTGTGAGGTGAAAACCAACATGTAAATTAAAACTTATCATAAAGCGGAACCTGTGAAATACATCTGTAATGACCATAAGCAAGACATAAAAGAGAATATCATATCATCATATATAACTGGAGTCTTTTAATTAAACATTCCTATCACAAACGTGTCCACAAACATAAAGCATGTCTTAAACACAATGTCTAGTTGAAAATCTTCATACATACGACTGACATAACTAGCCCAGCATAGCAAATTTGACGCACTCTGGAAGACGACTAGTAGAAGACATCGTCATCTTTCCACTCTCCTATACCCCCAGGTACCGTTCGGGCACCCTCCGGGGACCCGTCAACCTTCGTGTTGCGACTTGATTCTGAATCTGGAACACCAAGGGTAGTACTGTTAACATGACGGTTAAGCAAAAACAGAGATATATGAAACTATCATAATGTATGAAGTGAGTTAAGAAGTAAACATTTGTTAAAGAATACAATAATCGTATATTAGGCATGTTATGCATGAGTAACATGTGTAGTGAATCATAAACAGGATGTTATATAGACTAATTGGCAACCACGAGGCCATATTCTCCTAAGAGAGAGCATATCATCTAGAGGGAGTGTACATACATACGGGTCATTGGGGGATCAGACTAGCTTCCCGAGGAGCGCCGACTATTCCGTAGACTATTGCAGTAGCTACATAAAAATACCCAAAGGGCACAAGTTAAGTAGTGCCGACTCAATGTATCAAGACGGACTCGGATTCACATCTTTCATCTAATTTCAATGATACTTATTATATCGTACATAAGGAAATATCGGTCTTGAAATCATATTCAATCATGAAAAGTAGAGTTAACAAGTAACTAATAATTGAACAATGCATACTTATATGAGTTAAAAGAGCTTGAACCCTCTCAACCTTAGCTACACCCATTTGACTAATAGGCACACACTCAATAAAAGCTCAGGCTTGATAGACACGCACTTAATAGAAGCTCAGGTTCGATTTTTCTCAAGGTTTGCCGGGAGCGTGGGCACATGACTAAATCATGTTGAGGGCAAGGTAATTTAACAATATGAATGCATTCAGATTTAAATAAGGTCAAGGATGTTTAGTAGCCGACCATAAGCTAGATAATCCATGCTCCCAAGGTCATTCAACACGATGTATTCATAAAACGTCCGGTGTCGTTGTGTTACCATATCTTGGTATTACAATATGTATGTAAATGACACCTCTTCTTATGCCAACACCCATGACGTGACATTGGAAATTCTTTCAGAAAATTGAAGGGGATGAGTGACAGCCTTACACTCGTCCTCCTTATCATTTAATCACCGTTGGGCTAATTTAGTTATGAAGACTGTGCCATCACTAAGGCCCTACAAGATCATTGAGAATCTCTCCTATCCTAAGTTCACATTGTTCTTACGGCTTAGCTGTGTACATGTTACGGCTTAACCTAGTGGCTCAGGTTTCCTCCTTAATTTCATGCGCAATTACGGCTTGGCCGTATGTTGGCCTACGGCTTAGCCGTGTTAAGCCTACGACTAGGGTTAGGCTAGGTTACAGCTTAGCCGTAGCACAATTCACGGCTTTGCCGTGTGTGAGCCATAGAGTAAAGTTGGGTTTTGGGGTTCTTGGGAAAGCTCGCCGTAAAATGACTTACGACTTGGCCACGTGGTGGGTACGGCTCAGCTGTAGTTCATTCCATGGTGTAGCTGTGGGTTAGTCATTCTACAAGAGTGGTTTTTAGTGTTCTCGGGAATTTGAGCCATACACTTTCACGGCTTAGCCGTAGCTTCGTAGCTTTAGAAATTCTGAAGATTATTCTAAAGCTTGGGTTTAACACAGAGTCTAGCTTAAGGGATTACAGTGAGCTTCCTGTGGATTCAAAATATCCTTAAAGGTTATCCCATGCTCACCCATCACCCACATTACCTACTCATACTATGATTCATTCAATTCAACACAACTATGATTCATTCAATTCAACACATACAGGCTTTAGATCCAAGGAAGGAACTGTAACTTAGAATTTGAATAAAATCAATCCAAGAGTCAACAAAGTGAACACACATGCAGTACCATATATACTCCAATACTTGCCTTTTAATAGTGCTTGCCCTCACTAATTCTTCCTTGATGTGTGATTAGGGAAAACCTCCAATGAAAAGTGGGTCCTCTACATGAAAAATATGCAAATGATGAATGGGATGTAGAATTGCATGCATGTCATATAATTGAGTTTTTTTAACTCTAACAAACCCAAAGATGTGAAAAGGATATAGGCTCTTCACCTTAAAGGGTTGTAGCTTGTAGAAAAAGGTACTCTAAGAGAGAGATGCACAAGTAAAGGGAATAAGGGGATGGGTGAAGGCTTTCACCCTTGTATGCAAGGCTCTCAAGCTTTGTTTCAACACCAAATTGTGGTGAAAATGAAAAAGAAAAAAGAGAAGAAAAGCTCCAGCAACTGAGAAGAAGAAAAACAAAAGGGATGTTGGGTTTCATCCTTTTTAAATGAAATTCTTTGCCCTTGCATGCAAATCCATGCCATTTGGGATATTTACGGTTTAGGTCACATGGCCTCAATTGGGCCAAGATGAGTCCGAATCAAGTCGGGCCCAACACGAAAGATGATCTATACGAAGAATTACACAAGAGGCTATTAATGAGATGTCCATATGTTGCATGAATAAATTACAAAATGGTCCTTAACTACCTAAGTAAGGTTTGAACCCAACCCGACTACCTATCTATGACCTAAGCCCAAAGGGTTTAAGTTAAATTAATCTAAATGCATTTTAATTAATGTAAAATAAGATTAATTAGTACACATCGAGGTTAGTTGGGATCAGGACCTTACATCCTCCCCCACATAGGATCATTCGGTCCTCCGAATGCAACATACCTCTGGTAGGAGCTCTTCATATGTTGCCTGAATTTGATCCTTAAGCTCCTAAGTAGCTTTTTCGTGCTCATGATGCTCCCATAGAACCTTAACCCATTTGATTGTCCGAGTACATAGTACTTGTTCTTTAGTGTTACTGACACGAAGGGGTCTTTCTTCATAGCTCACATCGGGCTAAACTTGTATGTCATCCAATTCAAGAACATGTGAAAGATTCGGAAGGTACTTCCTAAGTATCGATACATGGAATACATTATGAACTACCGCGAGCGGGGGTGGTAGCTCCAACCTATAAGCCAAATCTCCAACCCTGCTCTGTATCTCGAAAGGTCCTACAAATCACGAAGCTAACTTGCCCTTTTGCCTAAACCTGATAGTACCTTTCATAGGATAAACCATCAAGAAAACTTTGTCTCCCACTTGGAACTCAAGGTGTTGAGATCGCACTATCTTCAATTTGTCTTGCACTTTTCGCACCTTTTTCGCCGTGTCCGAGACCAGAGAGGGTCCATGAAAACTTCTAACCCCGACTTCTTCAGAACAGACCGGTGTATGGCAGCTACGACCATACAAAGCTTCGAATGGAGCCATTTCGATGCTCGCATGATAACTATTATTGTACACAAATTCACATGAGGAGAGGTGTTCATCCCACTCCTTCCCAAAGTCCACCACGCTAGCTTGTAGCATATCTTCAAGAGTTTGTATCGTTCGTTCTGATTGCCCATCGGTCTGGGGATGATAAGCAGTGCTGAAATTAAGTTTGGTACCCATGGATTTCTAGAAAAACTGCCAAAAGGATGATATAAACCTACTGTCTCGGTCAGATACAATCGAAGCTGGAGTACCGTGTAATCGCACAATCTCATCAATGAAGATCTTAGCCATCTCATGAAATTTCATCCCTTTCCTAATGGAAATAAAATGGGTTGACTTCCTTAGTCGATCGAACAATCACCCACACAACATCATGATGTTTGCTCGTCAAGGGCAGCCCTGAAACAAAATCTATCGTTAGATTCTCCCATTTCCACTTTGGAATTTGTAAACGGTACAACAAACCGGGAGGCTTCCTATGTTCGGCCTTTACGCGTTGATATGTAAGATACCTTGCTATAAAGCCTGTAATATCTGGCTTCATGTTATTCCACCAAAACCTGCCATGTAAATTTCGGTACATTTTGGTACTCCTGGGGTGAATGGAATATCTAGTGTATTTTGCATCAGTCATGATTGCTTTCTCCAAATTCTGATTTTGGACCGCTGGAACACACAGCCGATCTCTGAAGTACAACACACCATCTACTTCCTGAAATCTGGTCTCTCAGATATGTGGTCACGAATCTTAACGAATTTCGAATCTTCAAACTCTCTCTTTAATTTGCTGTATTAGAGTGGGTTCAAAGACGGACATACCCACTAACATGACCCTGTCATCTACAAATTTGACTTCCGCATCTAGATCTCGAAATTCTTCTACTAAAGACCATTCACTACACATGGCTGCCATCTCAATGGTTGATTTCTTGCTTAAAGCATCAGCCACTACACTTCCTTTTCTCGGAAAATACTTGATTGGAAAATCGTAATCCTTTATGACGTCCAGCCATCTATGCTATCTCATGTTAAGATCATGCTGAGAGAATAGATACTGGAGACTACGATGGTCACTATGAACTTCAAATCTCTCCCCATATAGTAGTGTCTCCATAACTTCAATGCGAAGACAACAACAGCCAATTGTAGATCAGGTGTGGCATAATTCTTCTCGTGTTCTCTCAATTGTCGAGACCCATAAGCTATCACCTTTCTGTTCTGCATTAGTACACAACCTAACCCAATCCTCAAAGCATCAGTATAGATAACAAATCCACCACTACCTTCCGGTAGAGATAAGATTGGAGCTAAGGTTAGTTTCTCCTTAAGGAATTGGAAACTCAACTCACATTCGGCTGACCAAACAAATGGTTCATTCTTTTGAGTCAATTTTGTCTATGGTACGACTATTTTGGAGAAGTCCTTTATGAACCTTCGGTAGTATCCCGTTAAACCAACAAAACTTCTAACCTTTGCAACTGTTTTAGGACTTTGCCAACTAGTTATGGCCTCTATCTTAGTTGAGTCTACCGTAAGCCCATCTTTTGAAATTATATGCCCCAAGAAAGTAACTTATTCTAACCAAAATTCATACTTATCCAGTTTGGCATACAGTCGGTGATCCTTCAACAATTGCAAGGAAATCCTCAAATGTTCAGCATGCTTGTCGCGAGTCTTGGAATACACCAACACATCATCAATGAAAATTACCATGAACCGATTGAGATAGGGTGAAAAGATTTTATTCATCAAAGCCATAAATATAACTGGAGCATTAGTTAACCCAAATGGCATGACTAAGAATTCATAATGCTCATATCTTGTCTTGAAAGTGGTTTTGGATGTATCTTGATCTCTAACTCGCAACTTATGATACCCAGATCTCAAATTGACCTTCGAAAAATGGGTTGTACCCTGTAATTGATCAAACAGTTCATCAGTTCTAGGCAGTGGATACTTGTTCTTTATGGTCACCTGATTCAACTGCATATAATCAATACACATTCTGAGGGTGCCGTCCTTCTTCTTCACAAATAAAATTGGGGCTCCCCATGGTGATGTGCTAGGACGAATAAACCCCTTATCCAATAAATCTTGTAACTGTACCTTTAGTTCAGGTAACTCAGAGGGTGCCATTCTATTCGAAGCCTTAGAGATTGGAGCTGTACCAGGTACTAGTTCTATAGTAAAGTCTACTTTCCTAATTGGAAGAAGACCAGGTACTTTTTCGAGAAACACATTTGGAAACTCACAAACCACTAGTATCTCCTGTAACTTCTTGGACGGTTTCTTCTTAACAATGAAGGCGATGTACCCCTCACAACCACTATGAATTAGTCTTTCCGCTCGAAGTGCTGAAATTAACCTAGTGTTCAAACTCTTCTTTTCACCTTGGAATATAACACTCGGCCTAGCTTCATCTACCTTTACGGTGATAGTCTTACGGAAACAGTTTAGACAAGCCTTATACTAGGTCAACCAATCCATGCCTAGGATTACATCAAAATCGTGCATCGGTAACACAATGAGTTCTGCTGGAAAAAGAACCTTCTCAATTAGAACTCGATAATCTGGGAAATAGTCATCATAAGTCACCCTCTTGCCAATAAGAGTGATGACACTCAACACATATGGTAGCTGTATTGGCAACTCCCGTATCCTACTAGAAAATTAAGATGAAACAAAGGAGTGCAAAGATCCCAAATCAAACAACACTTTAGCTTCTATTTCACAAATGAAGACCTTACCTACAACCACATGTTCTTTTACCTCTACTTCTTCATGAGTCAATGCATAAGCGTGGCCTTACCTATGGGGTCGGTTCTGCTGTCCCTGTTTATGCTGTCTTTCCTTCTGTTGGCCTTGACCCTATCGTGTCCACCCTTGGCCTTACCTCACCTACTGCTGTTGACTAGGGGATGCAAGTGGTGCTGCTCTAGAAGACTGTTGATACTACTATTGTGGTGGGGCTTGACTAGCTTCTCGAGGAGCGCCGACAACTCCTCCGTAGACTACTGTAGTAACGACAGAAAAATACCCAAAGGGCACAAGCTAAGTGGTGCCGACTCAACGTATCAAGACCAACTCGGATTCACATCTTTCATCTATTTCAGTCATACTTATTATATCGTACATAATAAAATATCGATCTTGAAATCATATTCAATAATGAAAAGCAGAGTTAACAAGTAACTGATAATTGAACAATGCATACTTATATGAGCTAAAAGAGCTCGAACCATCTCAACCTTAGCTACACCCATTTGACTAACAGGCGCACACTCAGTAGAAGCTCAGGCTTGACAGATACGCACTCAGTCGAAGTTTAGGTCTTATTTGTCTCAAGGTTTGCCAGGAGAGTGGGCACATGACTAAATCATGTTGAGGGCAAGGTATTTTAACAATATGAATGCATTCATATTTAAATAGGGTCAAGGATGTTTACTAGCCGACCATAAGCTAGATGATCTGTGCTCCCAAGGTCATTCAACATTATGTATTCATAAAACGTCCAGTGTCGTTGTGTTACCATATCTTGGTATTACATATTATGCAAATGACACCTCTTCTTATGCCAACACTTATAACGTGACATTGGGAATTCTTCCGGAAAATCGAAGGGGATGAGTGACAACCCTACACTCGTCCTCCTTATCATTTAACCACCGTTCGGCTAATTTAGTTATGGGTCAGGTTCCAACAAGGAAACTTAATAGCAAAAGCCACCTTGCATGTCATCAAAACTAAGGCATGCTATAACATTCTCCTAAGAAAAAGATGTCTCCTTGATTATGCCATCATGCCTTTCACACTACACCAATGCCTTATGTACATTGATGATGATAACAAGGTACATCACATCTTTCCAGACAAAAAGCCATTCAAAGGAAATGAAATCTAGTTTATAGATGTAGCAATGTATGAGAAGAAGCTCGAAAAGTTGAGTTCTAAAAGCACCAAGGCTCCTCTCGGACAAGAAAAGGTGGAAATTCTCTAGAAAAAAGAAAAACTAGAAGATGGGTGATCTGATTTGTGGAATAGCCAGTCATGATCAAAGACAATGATGAACCTTTGATCATTCGCATAAAAGCAAAATGGGGATGGGCTTTGGTCATCCAAACCAAAATGGATGGTAAGTCAGTCATGACCACGTTATCAGTCACAACAACACTCAAGACCCATCACCATTGTTCAGTTGGTGAAAGTCAAGTAAAAAAGAAAAGAATCAGTTTTAGTCTTCATTAGCTGATGGAGAGGAATGGCCAACAAGTGTGATGTACCTTTACCAAAAGAAGCAAGGCCAATTGAGTGTTAGCATGGGCTCCAAATCCGCATCTTCTCCAAGATAATTGGAATGGAATTTGAAACCTTCAATTAGCTAACCAAAGTAGCCTTGATGGTAGAGGATAATCTCCTTCGATCGACAATAAGTTCGCAACAAAACCACCAACTTGATTATGATAAAAGCAATGGAAGACTTTATCATCTTGTACAAACAAAACATGAACAAGGAGAATCGACTCGAAGATTCGTCGATAAATGCCGATATGGCTAATTGATCCGATGAATTGCCGTCATAAAAAACTTGCATAAAATTGTGTCAACATGGACTTCAATGCTACATTCGAAGGTTCATGATAAGAATGGAGTTTCAATCATTCATAGAACTATCTCAAGTGGGTACAAACATTGAAAATAGTGTCGTACATCCGGCAAGGAAGCTGAAACGATGTCACTCCATGTTCTCAGTGACTATTGTACATGATTCATATATAGAGTCAGAACAGGACACAGATAAGTCATCATGGGAAGAGTCGTCCATGACTGAATATGGCCCACCAATGCACCCATGGCCTACTCGTTCTCCTATATACAATGTTGAATGAGAAAGTTTTATTATCAGATCACTGGAGAACAATTCTTTCCCGTCTGTTCTCCACCAGGCTAAAGATGATTCCTTCTCACATTACGCCATACAAATTACAAACGAAGGATGAGTGATGCTCGACATTTACAGTTAGCAATCACGCCAAATAATGAAAATATGGGTTATAACTTCAAAAGACCTACCGGTTTAAGAGTCAAAAAGTGTATCTTGATGCTATACGATGGTATGACTCATGAGCAAAGAGAAGAATTTTGAAAGAAGACTATATAGGGACTCACACATATGGCCTAGGGTATGTTCCTTACAGCAACATTTCTGTAACTTTCCCCAGCTTTGAAACAAAGACAATCTCCTTCATGAGGTGATATGATTCTAATATTCAAACAACACTATCATGGCAGAAGAACCCACTGACTGGGCTAACTTCTAGCAAGATGAAGAGGAAGCGATGATGAAAGCATCTTATCCCAAGTCACGAATTCATGGCCACAAGGTGAAAGGTCCAGCTCTCAAGACAACATATGTTGAGATTATTGGGGGCAACTGCTAAGATCGCTGGATATTATTAATAGATTATTGGGAAATAACTTTAGATGATGATGATTCAAGAACCATACCTGCAAGATCTCTCTGATTTGATCACGGTCTTACAGTAACCCTAAAATGTCAAGACCTTCTACTGTATTCCTCTATGCTTGAACTCGCATTAGGGTGTGGGTCTCTTCTGTGAATTCTCTTTGCTTTCAAAAATAAAATTTCTCTTGTTGTGTTTCCTAAAGAGCAATAACGCATATTTATAGATTACAACAGGGACTTTAAGAAAGAAACAAGGAATAGGCTTCTCATGGAAATAAAAAACCCTAATTTGACCCAAATTAGAATCTTAATTCTATGAATTACAATTCAATCAATTCAATCCATTAGAGAATTATAATTGTATTTCTATCTTTATTCTGAAAATAATATTTTGAACTTCTTGTTATAAAATGCTTATATCTTCCCATGTTAAGGGTTCAGATATCCATTGATTAAATAATTACTGACATATATATTTAATCAATATCTTTATAATTCCTCGAAACCATACACTTAACTTATTTGATATATTGGATACAAAGTCTACCTACAGAGTTTGACATAATCAAAACTTATAAGCTTCATCAAGAGGATATCATCAATCACTATTACAGGTTGTGGATTCTATCAAGAAATTAATATCCACCATATACATAGAGTAGTTATCCAATTTACTGAGATTATTGACCCATAAAAAATCTCACTCTTTGAAAATCAAAATGCCAAATACTAAATATATGTGTTTATAATTTATATCAGGATTAGGAGTACAAGCACTTATAATAACTATTTGTCTGTTAATTTTCTTATATAGTCAGTATAAAGACAATAAACCCAAAAGCAGTCCTGTTTACTACACACAAAGCACTTTAGCATAACGAGTAGAAACTGAATCGTTTCCTGCAGCCAAGACAAGCTGCTAAAACATCCTGCTATAATTGTACCGCTGGTGTGTCTAACTCCATCTAAATTGTGAAGAACAATAACTTATATTCTATAAAAACCGACAAATAATTCTTCCGTGTGTAAGCTAAACTTTACACACCAACTTGTCTATTTTATAGAATAAAAGACACACATGCATAATAAATAACAATGCAACCATTTGCTCATACAAATTCTCATTAAGATGAAAAGACAAATTTTACTAATAAATAAGTTAGTCAAATACAAATACATAAAAGTATGTTTTTAGTATAAATTTCCAACATTCTCCTACTTAGACTCAAAACTATGCTGATATGTATTTTGACCCCATTCCCTCCACATGACTATCAAAGCTCTTTGTTGGTAGAGTCTTTGTAAAAGGATTTGCTAGGTTGGCTGTCGATGCAATATTGGTCATAATTATATCAACCCTCTATACAATTTCTCATCAAGATGATATTTGCACTGAATGTGCTTATCTTTCTTATGCATCTTAGGTTCCTTTGTATTAGTAACCGCACCGGTATCATCACAATAAAATATTATAGGTGATTTTACTGAAGGTACCACTTCTAGATCCATCAAAAAGTTTCTTAGCCAAACTACATCATTGGCTACTTTAGAAGCCGCCACATATTCGGCTTTCATGGTAGAGTCCGTAGTACATGATTGCTTGATACTTCTCCAACTTATGGCTCGACCTCCCAAGGTAAATACAAATCCTGAGGTTGACTTTTTGGCATCATTATCTGACTGGAAGTCCGAATCTATGTACCATATCAAACTCTCGGCCTGGTAAATCAGCATATAATTTCTAATCCTCTTAAGGTACTTAAGTATATGCTTTACCGCAATCCAATATTGTCTCCTTGGATTAGACTGCTATTTGTTAACCATGCCAATGGCAAAACAAATATCAAGTCTGGTGTATAGCCATGCATACATGAGGCTTTCCACCGCTGAAACATATGGTACTTCCTTCATCTTTTCTATCTCATTAGGTGTCATAAGACACCGATAGTAACTCCACGCCTGAAAGGAAGAAATCCTTTCTTGAAATCTTGCATGCTAAAATGGGCAAGAATCACATCAATATAAACCGCTTGAGATAAACCCAATATTCTTTATTTCCGATCTCGCAGGAGCTTAATCCCTAGAATGTGACTGGTTTCTCCTAAGTCCTTCATATCAAACTGACTGCTTAACTATACTTTAACCGAAGACAACACCTCAACATCATTTCCATTGAGTAGGATATCATCTACATAAAGTATTAAGAAAACCACCACACTGCCTTGCACATCTTATACACACATGATTCATCAAGGTTTTGTTTGAAACCATAAGACTTAATGGCTTAAGCAAAACAAATGTTCCAAGATCTAGATGCCTGCTTAAGGTCCATAAATGGACCTCTTAAGCCTGCACAACATGTTCAAGGCCTTCAACTACGAATCCATTTGGTTGCACCATATAAATACACTCATCAAGATTTCTATTAAGGAAAGCCATCTTTACATCCATTTGCAAAATTTCATAATCGAGATGTGCCACAATGGATAAAAGAATCCGGATGGCTTTCAACATGGCTACTAGTGAGAAGGTCCCCTCATAATCAATTCCTTCTTTCTAAATAAACTCTTTCGCAACAAGCCTACCTTTGAAGGTTTCAACATTTCCATCCACTCCTCTTTTTTTCATGTAGACCCACTTTACAACCAATAGATTTATCCCCTCTAGTGGTTTTATAATATCCCAAACTTGATTAAAGTACATAAACTCCATTTTTGATTTCATAGTTTTTTGCCATAGTTCTACATCTTTGTCTTCAAGTGCTTCATTATAATTGCAGGGTTTAATATCTAGATCATTAGGGACTTGTCGAATGATTCTCCCAAGAACATATACCGCTCGAGTTGACGAACAACCCTCACACTACAACGAGGCACATCCTGTGTCTGTGTATGAGTACTGTTCGCTATGCTAAAACTAATCCTCATGTACCATCATCGATAAGCTAATTTAGTTCATCACCCAGCATGTTGGTGGGATCACCTGAAGTGTCATCAGCTTGATACTCGGCAATTCTCCCATTGCGACGAGGTAATGGAATGCCGAATTATCCATCTTGTGTTGTCTCTTCCTGTGCTACTGGTATGGAAAAGCTTGGGTAGGTCTCTCTCCTTTCAATTCCTCTAAAACAATTCTAGTTTTGGGTTTATGGTTCATTATATAGTCCTCTTCTAAGAATCAAGCATTGGTGCAAATAGTGACCTTCGATCTTTAGAATTATAAAATAAACCACCCTTTGTTCCTCTAGGATATCCAACGAAAATAAAAACTTCCGTTCTTGGTTCCAACTTATCTGTGTTCCCTTTCAGCATGTATGCCGGACTAACCCAAATCTGAACATGCTTTAAACTGGGTTTGCACCCAGTCCATAGTTTTGTTGGTGTAGTAGGTACTGACTTAGATAAAACTAAGTTTAGAATGTATGTTGCCATTTCTAGAGCATGCCCTCAGAATGAATTAGCCAAATCTAAATAACTCATCATTGACCTCACCATATCCATAAGAGTCCTATTTCATTTTTCTATAACACCATTTTGTTGAGGTGTACCTGGTACAAACAACTGGAATGTAATCCCCTCTTGCCCTCAGTGATCCCTAAATTCTCCAAATAGTTGCTTGCCACCATGATCAGATCGTAGTGTCTTGATACCCTTACTTAGACGCTTCTCCGTTTCCACCCTATACTCCTTGAATTTCTTAAAGCATTTCGACTTATGGAGCATTAAGTAAATGTACCCATACCTTAAGTGGTCATCAATAAAAGTGATGAAATTATCAAAGTCACCTCTTGCCTGGACATTTATGGGTCCACATAAGTCAGAGTGAACCAATTCCAACGTTTCTTTAGCCCTATAGACTTTTGCCGAAAAAGGGCACTTGGTCATTTTCCCTTCTAAATATGATTCACAAACTAGAAGTGCCTCCACTTCTAATGAATCTAATGGTCCATTTGCAATGAATCTTGAAATCCAGTTTAGATTAATATGACCCATATGTAAATACCAAAGATACTTTTGGTTCAATTGTGAAGATTCCTTTCTCTTACATGGTAGGGTAATCATATTATTCGATTTAATTAGTTACAATTTAAGAGAGCTAGGATCAACAATAGCATAAATTTATTAAAGTAAACAGAACATCCCTCTTTAATTAACTTGGAAATAGAAATTAAATTCCTCCTAATGGAGGGAACATAAAGGCAATCTTTTAAAAGTAAAGTTTTACCTCTACTAAAACTTAGACAAGCATCTTCTACTGTGACTATTGCCACTCTTGTAGCATCACCCATAAGCAAATAAATCTCTCTATCACTTAGTTGCCTATTTTCTTGGAACCTCTGCAAAGAATTGCAAACATGATTAGTGGCTCCCATAGTTACAAACCAAGTACTAGTAAATATAACCGCCAAACATGATTCAATAATTAGTGAATGAAATTTACCTTTATTGTTCATTTTGTTAAGACAAGTTGGACATTGCTTTTTCTAGTGTCTTGCTTGCTTGCAATGAAAACACTTGCCCTTGGGCTTTTTTACTCGTCCATGAGGTCCATTGTCCCCTTGAGGAATTGCATTATGATTCTAACTCTTTTTCTATTTCTTCTTGTCTTTCGGCTTAGAAACAGAACATTTTTCAACAACGTGACTACTAGGTGGCTTTTTTATAAGGCCCTTAATAGTCTAAAGTTCCTTTAGTAATTCCGCCAGAGAAAAATTGAGCTTGTTCATGTTGTAATTTAGGCGAAAACTCTCAGAAGAACCAGTCAAGGACTGGAGAATAATATCGATCTGGGTTTCCCATCCATTTCAGCTCCAAGGACCTCTAGTTCATTGAGGTGTCCCATCATTTTCAGAACATGGTCCCTTACAGAAGTACCTTCAACCATCTTAGTGTTAAATAGTTCTTTTATAGCAACCTTCTGAGGGCCCGATCCTGGTCACCAAACATCTCATTCAGACTGTAAATGATGTCATAGGCAGTCGGAGAAGACTGATGTTGATGTTGCAAAACATTTGATATAGATGCCAACAGGTAACGTGGTGCCATCTCATTAACCTTGATCCATTTTTTGTTTGCCTGGACAGCCACTTCATTGGTACAACCATCCACAGGTTTTTTTAAGCATATCTCAATGAGCACATATTTGTACTCTTTAGCAGTTTGCACAATATCCAAGTTTCTTTTCCAGTTAATGTAATTAAGTCTAGTGAGTTTGTGTTCTTTGAGAATAACAGTAAGTGGATTGAAAGAACCCATCTTAAATCCTAAGAATTACATAATCAACAAATTATGATAGGCAACTAAACTTTGGATTCAAATAAAATTAAAATGGCTCCCTCTGCCAATTAATAAAAGAATCTGACAACAATCTAAAATACTAATGCACATAGTATGCCTCGATGTAAGGACTTCTACCATACTTATTTTGTTCAGATAAGACATAATCTATTAGTTTTACTGTCATGGAAACAAACCGTGACAAGTAAAACCAAACAGCTACTGTGACTTTAGTCCTATAAATAATAATAATGACTTAGATGGAGAGCATACTGTTTTTTATAGCTAAGTGTACACCACCATTTAATTCAAGGTCCATCATTTTGTTTTTGGTCCCATTAGATGAAGAAGTGGCCTATACTAATAATTACCCTAAATCATCCATGTAAGAGTTTGTACTGAAGATTCTATAATTGACTCATTCGATAAGGAGGAAGACTCCAAGGTTCCCTCTCCATTACATCTCATACAAAACAATGATGGAGACAGTGGGAACTAAAAGGTTCCCTCTTCCACTTAATTATTTAATAATGAGGGTTCTTGTAAAACAATTTAATTAAAACCAATTTAGAATCTTGAAGTAATATATTACCAAGATTTCTTGGTACCCTATCTTTACTACTTCACCATTCCAAACATTATTAAATAGGTCTAATAGCATATTTAGCAGGTTGTGATAATAATAGATATCCAAGCATAGAAAAGGAAAGACAACCAGAGAAAGAGTCCTAGCTATCATGGTCAATAGGATCCTTTGTCTTATTGATTGCTACTTATTCAAAACATGCACTTCGTAAAGGGGGTCCGGGGGTATCCCCCAGCGGGGATCGAGTTTAAAAAGTTTTACATTGACCCTAAGCCTCCTAATGAATGGAGTTCACATACTACATCAATATTATTATATTACCATGAAAAATTACATTGAATCTGAAGCCTCGAAGTTCACATGCTATGTCAATATAATTACATCACCATAAAACATTGTAAAATATATAAAACAATAATTATGAATTTGATTCATAGTATCCATTCACATAACATGCACACATCACGACCATGATAGCCAGATCAATCACTGCAAAACAAAGGTTAAATAGTTCACTACAAAATAAGGGTTAGCTATAGAAAATGCAATCTCCATGTTTTTTACAACAACCTATAGTCTTACTATACTCTATTCAGTCCATACGCAATATCAAAATTGGCTCTAATACCTTTGTTGGGAGGCAGCAGCTAGGACCCTAGATATTGCGTATAGATTACTACGGAAATAACTATAAATGATGATGATCAAGAACCATACCTATAAGATCTCTCTAATTTGATCTTAGTCTTACAGCAATCCAAAAATCTCAAGACTTTCCATTATATTCCTCTATGCTTGAACTCGCATCGAGGTGTGGGCCTTTTCTACTAATTCTCTTTGCTCTAAACAACGAGATTTCACTTATTATGTTTCCTAGAGAGCAATAATGCATATTTCTAGGCTACAATAGGGACTTTAAGAAGAAATAAGGAATCGATTTCTTACGGAAATAGGAAACCCTAATTTGACCCAAATTAGAATCCTAGTTCTACAAATTACAATTCAGTCCACTAGGGATTTATAATTGTACTCATATCCTTATTCTCAAAATAATATTTTGAGATTCTTGTTATTAAATGGTTATTAATCTCCCCACATTAAGATTTCAGAAATCCATCGATTAAATAATTACTAACATCTATATTTAATCGATATATTTATAATTCCTTGAGACCTTTCACTTAACTTTTTTGATATGTCGGACACAAAGTCTACCTACAAGGTTTGACATAATTAAAACTTATAAGCTTCATCAAGAAGATATCATCAATCCCTATTACGGGATGTGGATTCAGTCAATAAACTAATATCTACCATACACATAGTATAGTCATCCAATTTACTGAGATTATTGACCCATAAAAGGTCTTACTTCTTTGTAAATTAAAATGCCAAACACTAAATGTATGTGTCTATAATTTATATTAGGATTAAGAGTACAAGCACTCATAGTAACCATTTGTATGTTAGTCATTTTATATGGTTAATATGAAGACAATAAACCCAAAAGTGGTCTTATTCAATACAAACAAAGTGTATTAGCATAACGAATCAAAATTAAACCGTTTCCACAGGTAAGACAAGCCTACTAAAAATCATGCTACAATCATACCGATGGTGCATTCAACTCTATCTAGATTGTGAATAACAATAACTTATATTCTATAAAAACCGGCAAATAATTCTTTTGTGTGTAAGATGAACTCTACACACAAACTTGTTTACTTTATGGAATAAAAGACACGCACATGTATAATAAATAACAATGCAACCATTTGCCCATACAAATTCTCATTAAGATGAAAAGACAAACTTTACAAATAAATATGTCAGTCAAAGACAAATATGTAAAAGTATGCTTTTAGTATAAATTTCCAACAGAGATTATCTTATACTCATTGTAAAAGCCAAAGAGCTAATAAAATTAAGTCCTTGTAAAGGCATAAGGCCATGGCTCAAACCTGTAAATGAAACCCCAGAAAAATTCACAAAGTTAAAAGCTTTTGGTGATAGTGTGGAAGAGCCTTCTGCTAACCTTCTAACGAAGGACCAGATTCAGAAAACAAACTTGGGAACCTCAAAAAATCCTCGACCAACTTTTGTAAGCTCAAAAATAAAAGGAATGGAACTTAAAAAGTATATTGACTTTTTGCGTGAGTACATGTTGACACATAAAAGGTCTTAACAAAAATTCTAAAGAAAATTCAAGTAAGAGAGTAGCCGAGCAAGCCAAACCAAGTCATACATCAAGCTAGGGCTCAAACAACTCAAAGAGAAAGTTATGAAGGTTCTCTCAAAGTTTGGAAAGAAAAACAAGTTCAAAAGTTCAAAAAACAAGGAAAAGATGCAATAGCCTATTGCATAAGTGAAGCAGTCGATTGAACATCAGGCAGCTGATGGAACAAAATGGGTAGCTGAATTCAAAATACAAACAAACAACCCATACAACTCATCCAATGCCCAACCCAGATCTGGTCAATTCATTCCAAGGCTGATTCCAAGCTCATCAACATGATTTAAGGGATGAAATCTCTATTAACAGCCGAACACAATTAACCAAATGAGAGTAACCTACTGAACAAATGCATGGTCAGCCATGCCCCTGAAAAATCAGATTTTTCGCCTGAATCACTCCCTTTATCAAATGATCAGAGGGACTTTAAGGCCTACAAATAGCCCCCATGGGTGACCTTCCCATGGCATTCAAGTTGTGGCACAATGGATTCCAAGGCATCCAGCATCAAGCATTAGACATTGAAGAGAAAAGCATCCAGACTCTGGCAGATTCAACATGTCCCAACATCTTCACAGGGTACTTAATCTCTGAGAAAAACTTAGAGAATTTAGAAGTACCTTGACATCATGTATGATTCAATAAGAAACTCTTGAAGTCTCAAGTCTTTTGAGACTTTCTTCATTTGCTTCACTTCAGAGTTAAAGATGTCTATTGATTCAATCATGTTCGTCCTTTTAGAATGACACCTTGGTGATCCTTAAGGCAACATTATGATTGACACTTAGTTTAAATAACCATGACTCCTCCCTGGATTCACATTCTGTGTGTTCGGAAGAAAGAGTGATAGATTACAAAGATCACTCGATTGACTTGGGAATGGAGCAACGCGTGGTTAAAAGCAAGAAACCCAAGGCCAACCATGGGTCGGCCACTATCTCTTGAGAGTTGCTACTCCTCCCTTCCTCTTCTTTTCATGCATTTTATGTACATTTTACTTTACATTTGTGATTCTTTTGCCAAGTGTAGATCATCCAAGACTAAGTGGGAGAGTTGTATAAAAAAAGGAAATATGAACAACTTGCACCTAGGAGATCAAAGTGCCAAAACCCATGTAAATTAAAGTCGAAAATGAAAAATAGAAAGGAAAATCATATTTTTTCCTTCTCATGTCTTTTCATGTCGTCAAACTTATTGCGGTGCATTCTACACTTACAACCTATTTTCAGACGAATAGTTCACAAACTGTGGACCTATGCAAAAATGTTAAGGCTTGGTAGAGAAATTATAGTTCACAGACTAAAAATCACTCGGGATGTGAAGATTGTAAAATAAGGTTAGAGGCAGACAAAATCTGACATAATGAACAAATCGAAAAAGAAGTTCAAAAACTTAGAGATGTTGGGTTCATCTATAAGGAACAGCACCTAAATTGGTTAGAAAACATAGTCCCGGTCAGTAAGAAAAATGGACAAATCAGGGTCTGTATTGATTTTAGAGACCAAAACAAAGCTTGTCCCAAGGATGACTTCACTCTGCTAATCCTAGAAATCATGATTAACAACACTTTTGGGTATGAAAGGATGTCAGTCATGGACAAATTCCTAGGATATAATCAAATAAAAAAGCTTCCAGAGGATGAAAAGCATACCTCATTCTGAAGCTCCTTCGTAGTTTACTATTATACAGTCATGCCCTTTGGGTTTAAGAATGAAGGAGCAACTTACCAGAGAGCAATGATGAGGATCTTCAAGGACATGTAACATAAGACGATCGAGTGTTACGTTGACAAATTAGCCATCAAAAGCTAAAACGCAACTGATCACTTGGCAAAGCTTCGCATGAATCTGCTAAAGTGTTTCCTCGAATTCATTGTTCCAAAAGAAAGGATAGAACTCAACCCCAGCAAGGTTAAAGGCATGTTAGAGATGTCCCTACCACGAATATTGAAACAATTCAAAGGGCTATAAGGAATGCTAGCATACATCACCGGGTTTATCTCCAACCTATGTAGAAGGCGCTGATCGTTCTCCAAACTGAATAAAAAAAATGAGTAGAGTTTGTATGGGATTAAGAATGTGCTAATGCCTTCTAAGACATTAAACGGTATCTTACAAGCCCACTTGTCATTGCAATGCTAGTGTTAGGAAAACCCTTCCTCTTCTATACAAGAGCTTTGGATTAGTCGTTGCTCACTCAAGAAAACGAGGATGGAAATGAGGTTTCCCTCTACTACCTCTCTTGGATGCTAATAAGAGAAGAACATAAATACCACCTGATAAAGAAATAATGCTTGGCTCTCATGTTCACAGTCCAAAGGTCATGACACTACTTGTTGTCTAACACAATATACCAGGTCACTTAGGTAAATCCATTAAAAGTGTTAGTGATGAAAGCCAGAAACTTAAGTGATGGACTAGCAAACTGGTCCATCTTGTTCACACAATATAATCTCAGGTTCATACCCGCAAAAGAGTCATGGGATAAGCTCTCACAGATTTCTTAGTAGAGCTTCCTCTGGAAAAAGAATTCTAAGGTTGAAGAAGAACATTCAGATAAACCTATGTTCCTCATAGATCAGCCCATACCAAAAGTAGGTCCTGATAAACATTAGGTGAAGTATTTCGTCGGCACCTCGAGAACCAATGAACTTCAGCGATTGGTATTGGTGGTCAGACTTGTTTTCTGGAATCTAGTTAAGATCTACATACCACATTCATTTTTCCTAACCGAAGCATGTTCTAACAAAGAGGCAAAATGCACTGCTCCCATCATGGGACTCGAACTCATCTTAGACTCGGTTATTCACATCTAAGGGTCTATAGAAATTCTTAGCTCATCATTAAGAAAATGAATCTGGAGTATGAAATAAAGAAAACAAGGTTACTTTGTACTTCAACAGAGCTCGACAATTAAGGGAACAGTTTGCATCAATCAAGTTCCACCAAATTCGAAGGCATCAAAATGACAAAGCAGATTCGCTCAATGGATTGGCAACATGCGTAGTAGTGCCAAAGGGCTTAAAGATCAACGTTAAAGTCATCAAATAAGGACTTTTACTTCCCTTAGACACACATTAAGCAGTGTCTGACTGTTTCATAACCACGGGCAATCGATCTTCGCCTTTGAAAATGGCTTAAAAGATTGGAGGAAACACTTCATTGAATACATCTTGCATGGAATCTTGCCCGAAAACCCTAAAGATAGGGAAAGCATTCAAAAGCAAGCTCTGAAGTTCCATTTCGACATGGCCTCAATGGCACTATACCAAAAAAAGTATGATGGAGTCATCCGCTACCTATCCCAAAAGGAAGCAGAAGATACTTTGAAGGGGATACACAATGGTCTTTGCGGAGCACATCAAGCGGGACCAAAGCTACATGACTAGATTTGATGGCTATGATGCTATTGGCCAACAATGGTCTTTGACTCCATTGAATTTGCAAAACAGTTGGGGAATGGTAACATCACGGAGATTACATTCATGTACCAACAGAAAATTTGCACCCGACTTCCGTTTCCTAGCCATTCGAAGCATGTGGAATAGATATCATTGAAAAAATCCATCCACCTTTAGATCGTGGACATAACTTTTTCCTAGTTGCTCGGACTATTTCTCAAAATGGTCAAAAGTAGTGCCTCTAACCAAAGTCAAAGTGAGTACAGTCATCGACCTTGTGAAAACACACATCATCCATAGGGTTAAGGTACCAAAGCGCTTGTACCATGACAATGGACCATATTTCAACAATGACATATTCAATAAGTTCTATGACAAATACAGAATTCAGTGTTGCCCATCCACAACCTCTAATTGAGCACCAAATGGCTTGGCTGAAGCATTCAACAATACCATTTGCAAGATTTTGAAAAAATTCATTTTAAACTACAAGAAAACATGGCGTACAAAATTACCCAAAGCATTGTGGGGATATCAGACTATAGGACGCGGTCCCATGAAGTCTACCCCCACTCTCTAGTGTACAGTTGCAAAGTAGGGGTACCCTTAGAGATATAACTTCCTTCTTTCCACGAGGCACTCTTAGAGAGTCTCACACAACAACAAAACACAAAATTGTGACTTCTAGAGTTAGAAAACCTTGATGAGAAGCGATTCTTTGCTAGACAAAACATCGATCTATATCAAGCTCATATGCTAGGAGTGTTCGGCAAAAAGGTGAGACATAGGTCATTCAAATAAAGAGACCTAGTGTTGGCTGCCAAAAGACCAATCACCCCAACTTATAAGTCCAAAGGAAAATTCAAGTCCAAATGGGAAGGACTATTTGTCATCAACATAGTCTAATCCAATGCCTATATTTCTCTTTCGACATAAGCTATGCCTTCGAGGTGGCCTCTTTAAGGTACGCAAAAAGTTCTTTTGCATACTCACTCACTTTGGAAACCTCTTGTTGAGAAGTGCTGTCATCAAGAACAGTAGCCACCATCTTGAAAGCATGAACTTCCTCTGGAGTACGTTGCTTAAGCTCCGGAGATGATACTGTTTACTGCTCAACCCCTAGATTTACTGACAAAATAGGCTCAAGCTATGTAGGAGGCAACTCTACTTGTTCTACAGAAATAGAGAAAGGAACATAAAAAGAAAATCGTAAGCCAAAAGTAGAGTTAGAAGAAATCATATTAAAATGAAATGCAATTCGGTTACCTCCTCGCTCTGTCTAGGGGTTGGTTCTCTAAATGGAACCAGCAGAATTTCAACAAAAACTTTTTCAATGACCATGTTTGCCATTGGTACGTCAAATTGCTTAACCTGAGGAATTTCATCCATGGGTACAGATGGACTAGCCGTGTTCATGTGTTCCTCTCCTCTAGCTTCTAAAATGCATAAAGGAAGGGCATATTAAAACAAAGAAAGAAAGGAAAACCAAATTCTAAATTAAGGCGAAGAATATTGTAATTCTCAAAGGCTTCGATCAGAGGATCTTCCGCCATATCCTTCTTCTATCGACTATCAAATTTTGTCAGAAGGCAAAAAGAACAATCATTAAAAGGTTTGTGATCAAGGAAAAGGAAAGGAAAAGAAGAATGTAACAAATACTTGTTACAAATTGGGGAGATCAACGAGGCTAGAATCCCGCTGAGTCCTTCTTCCACCGACCAAGGCCACGATGGCTCTAATTGTGCCTAGGCTTCTAGGTTTGGGACCCACTCAAACCAGGATAAGGCGTTGTCCTCTTAAACCTCATACCTTAAGAAGGCGGCACCGGCTTAAATGCTTAGCTAACAGACCCCATAGCGATAGCATCGGCCTTGGACTTAGGCTTCTTCGAAATGGAGGAAGGTTTAACAGAAGTTCCCACAACATCATGCGCGGGCGAAGAAGGGGCCAATGCATCTGCTCGAGTCGACTCCATGACCAAGTCATCATATGCATCACAAATGTCTTTTTCATTATGGTACCCAGTCCTCCAGCCCAGTAATTCTTGTATACAATTCTAAAGCTCATCCTTGTTGACATCTCCTTTTTTAACGGGCTTCTTATAAAAGCCAAGGATTTCACTTTGCCTCTCAGTTTCAAAAAGAGTGGAGCAACTCTTCACATACCACTTGGCATAGCCAGCAGTTACCTTCGTATATACCTCTTTAGGATAGAGGAAAGAGGCTCTAATGTCAAAGGCACTAAAAATTTCCCAGGCATTCCTTTCATAGAAAATTGAGCTCTGTGCTCCTCTGATCTAGCATGGGCCACCAAAAATGCCTTGAAAACAACCTAACTGCCTCCCGAATGTCGAGGTCTCATACAACTGAATTTCCACAAAAAGGTTTTTCCATACACAAGGTCCTTGGGCTTAATGGAGACTAACCATTCCTTCTCCAAAATTGACATTGGTAAAGTCCTATCTTCGATGTTGGACATATCTATGGGAAACTGAGGTCCAATCAAGCTAAGTATCTTCACTTCCAAAACAACTATAGACATTCTGCATACCACAAAATTCATACAATCTCTTAGCAAGCATCGTGCTTCAGCCAAGGACAAATTAATGCTGCTTGCACAAGTGATGGCACAATAAAAAGGAAGATCGTGTCGATCATCCAGCTTGTGCAATGTCATGTAGTGATAAACAAACCAGGCATACAACAAATGTTTAGAAAATACATGACTGTACGACTTCATTTTTCGTAAAAAGAAAGAGACATGCTTTAACTCTGCACAAAGATAACTGGCCAAAGCAGGTGCCACCACCAACCTATCAATGAAAGCCATCTGGCACGCGCACAGAATGCACACGTTCTTTATCTCCTTACTAGTGGCTACACAAATAACCTCGGATAGCCATGCCATAAGATGCATCTCCATAAGTCGGCTACACCTCATGCTCCAAGAAAATTTCTTCTCAACCTGTTCCAAAAAGTCCGGGAAATTAATCAACTCAATCTTAGGAGGATTACAGGGAGATTCCCCTGGAGTCACTATCCTCTAATGAAAGACGACAGCATCAACAAAAAAGGGGGCATCAGACTTAACCGCATTCTCCACCCAAGTAGTCATCTTCACCTTTCCCATGTATCCTTTGACATATCATACAAGCCAAAGAGCTAATAAAAGACTACCCAAAATTCCTTGTCTTTATTCTGGAGGAGCTCATTATAAGGAATAATTTCTTTATACACATTGCATATGATGGGCGAACAAAAAACTTCTCTCATGTCTTGTAGGGAAACCCTAATTCAGTGTTAGGAGTGATGAAGGCATTGGTCGCCAGGCAGAAACTCTTGATGATTGCACTGCATACCTTTTTGCCTTCCTGAAGGACCCAATCCCTAGTCATTAGAATGATGTCATAAATATCTACCGCCTTAAAAAATCTTCACATTCTTTCGAAACAAGATTCGTCCAATCTCTCCAAAAATCTGATGAAACAAACCATCCCCACGGGAGATGCTGACTAACTCACCCACTACCATCACCAGACAAAACACCAAGACCTACGGTGCTAAGTTATGAAATCTAACTGCTGTGAGGAAGGGTGATGTGGTTCGGAGCCAACATCTTTATACTCTGAGCCTCGCCTTTAGGGAAGTAACGTGGTCGTCTTAGGAAATTACCCATCTTACAGTGGGCCACGAACTTTCCCTTTCTAAGTCATTGGGTTCGGTGGGATTATAGGAGACAAGACCATCAAAGTGTGACCCCTCTTGTACTGGCACATGGAGGACAAGTTAATCCTTTTTTCTTCTTTTTGAGATAACGGAATAGTGGGAAGTTAGGGCTATGATCATACTTCCAGTCGTCACTGTTACCAAAATGAAGTCTGGCTTCCTCAAGGTGACTTGTTGGTCATCCTTCCACGAGAAGTCTCCAAGAATATCTTCATAAACCCCGAGGTTGCGGGTAGCTAACAAATGTCCTCTCAATCCATCTCAGGCCTTAACAATACGGGCATCAATGTTCTCCTTTATATCATCAGCCTACATTCTGGCTTAACGGACTACAACCCTAAGGGAAGGTGGTGTCCCCGAAGAAGAACTAGCAGGCTTCTTACCCTCGGACAAGGAAGGATGTGCAAGTCTTCTTTCCCTTGTCTAAGATAGAGAAGGACAATAAAAACATAAGTAGTCAAAGCAAAAGGTAACAAAATTCTACCAAAAATTTGAAAACATCTCCCTTTAGTGGAAGAGTCAGTAAATCCCAAAAAGGAGGGTATACTTACCTCCGAACCTGATAGTGCAAGTGAATGTGTGCTCAAAGGATCTTAGATAAGGCTTCCAGTCAAAGCATTGAAATTAAATGATAGCTAAAGACCTTCATGTAAGTAATGGCTAGGGTAACGGTCAACATAAATATACAAGGATAAATACGACATGCAAAGCATCAAAGTCAAGTTAAAGGACAAACTCTACAGAAAAAAAAGTCCAAAGGAGAAACTCTAGGTGCTTAGCTATTTTAAGGAATGAGACTTCTTCAACAAACTTGAAAAGCTCTCGGCTACGTAATAATGACTAAGGAAATGTTGTCTCTCAGGCGCCTAGAAAGGCTATGGAAAAGACATCTCTTGGCTAGCCAAATAAATTTTTAAAGAACATCTAGCTCTCTGCTACCCACAGAACAATTGGTTCTCGGTTCTCTAAAGAAGCCTAGGGGTCAACTAGACCGCTTGGCCCTCTTAGAAATTCCAAAAGGTACCTTAAAAACTTTGATAATCTGAAATCAGAAAGGAAGAGCAGCCCAATCGGCTACCCCATAAGAGAACCATAAAAGTTCTCAAAACTTGTGAAAAATCACTAGAAAATTCAAAGAAAACCTAGGCCACATCCCAATCAAGCATTTTCCATCATTCCATTTGAGAAACAACTGTAAAAAACCAAGAAAATCCAAACCGCAACATCCCGCCTCATAGACCACCAAGACAACATGACTTTTGAATTCTAAGGGGCAAACTTGATACATTTAAAAGATCTTTAGCCAAAAAAAAAAAAAGAGGAAAATCGCATCATAGTTGCACAAAAGAATGCATCAAAATGAAAGAAAAAAGACAAAAGGGTTTAAAACCAATGACAGTATTCGACTATCAAACATTAAGAAATTCAAACCAAAATTTCATGAAAAGTAATTGTGATCTTCAGTGAAAATTAAACAAGCAAGAAAAAGAAACATGGAAATCATATTTTGATAGAAGAAGAAATCATCCGTCATGCCTTGAACTCAAGAATTGGGGGATTAGAATGGAACCTAAGGTGCGACACACATAACCCATAGCAATCCGTGCCATGTCAAGACACGTACGAACTGCTACAATGGAGATTACACAAGTACATATGAGGAAGATCCATATACATGTGAAAATTATTTTGTATAATTAAGAAGAAACCTAGAGAATTCACTTGTAATTCATCATAAGCATTAATAAAAACCACAATTTATTCATAAAATTAATCCCAAGTCTGTTGATTAACCATCCACATGCGCATGAAAACTAAGATATTTAAACATAAACATAATTCAATAACATATCTATCATCGGTGACTCCTAAACTAACATAATAATGATGGCATAGTCTACTACAAGCCAAACCATAGCTATCCACTAATAGTGCCCAAAACAACCCCATGTCGTGCTATGTAGGATGACGAATAAAAGACATTATCCTCACTCCACTCATCTACACCCCGAAGTACCATTGGGGTTCCCTCTGGGGGCACGTTGATTGCCAAATTGGCATTTGTGTTCTATACTTGTAACACCAAAGATAGCACTATTAACACAATGGTTAAGCAAATATAAGAGTGCATAAAACTATCATAATATATCAATTAAATTAGAAAACAAATTGATTAAAAGATAGCAATAATCGGAAGCTAAGCAAGTTGTGCATGTGAATAAACATGAGTAACAAATCATAAATGAAAATACAATAACATACTAGTTGACATCCACATGGTTATCTTCTCTCTAGAAGTGAGCATATCATATAATGGGAAATCACTAGCAGTCGGGCCAGGACCATCAGCTACCCTAAGAGTGCCGACCAACTCTTCATACAACTACTCCAGTAGGTAACATATATAATACCCTCATTTGGTCCTCTCTAACCTCCTATGGGTCCAAACTAAGTGGGGCCAACTCAATGGTCTCAAGTCTGATCAGAATTCATACTTCCACACTTATCATACATAGTGATTAATCCATTCTTATACATGAAACGGTCTTAAGATTGTATTCAGTCAAAAAATTAGAATTGAACAAGGTGACTATCATTCAATCAATGCATACCTAAATGATCTAATAGAACTCAAACCTTCTGAACCTTAGTTACCCTTATCTTGGCACACGGGCTCAAGCTCAATGGACGCTCCATCTCAAATCTTGCCTCAAGGTTCACCAGAAGAATGGGTACATGATTAGATCATATTAAGGGTAAGGCTTACTTAAACAATATAAATGCATTTGAATTGAAAGGTTACTAAGGTTATTTATGAGCCAACCCTAGCTAAGATAATCTATGTTTCCTCAATCATTCAATACGGTATATTCATAAAACATCTGGTGTCAATGTGTTACCAAAATCTTAATGTTACATTGTATAGGCAATGGACACTACTTCTTATTCCAACACCCATGATGCGACATCACAAACTAACCAAAACATCAAGAGGAAATGAGTGACAGCTCTACAGTTTTCCTTCTTAGTATTTAATTACCATTGGGCTAATTTAATTGAGGTAAAGGTTTCACATCTAAAGTCCTAAATAGTCTTTGAATGTATTTAAAATCCTAAGGTAAAATTGGCTTTAATTCATCCTTTTAAGGCCTTAACTAATGGTTAAAAGTAATTTTAAAATGGCTTTTCAAAATTAGCCAGTGCTCTCGAGTGCAACCCTACGCACACTTGTGTGCCAATGGCTTTGTTTCAATAAAGTTTCAATTGATGAATTTTTCATTAGTTCTCTGCACACGCGCTCATGTGCATCCCAATTGCACTCAAGTGCATTTCGTCTCCATCTCCAAACAAGGACTATTGACATGTTTTTTGTCAAAAAATTGCATGTGTGCTCGTGCTCGTGCTCACATGTGCTCGTGCTCGCTTTCTAGAATTCCAATTCGAAATTTTGCTGTAAGCACTCTTTTTCTTCATTGTTGTACCTGCATGGAACCTCCATTACCCCATCCATTTAAGACCCTTTCTACACTTCTTTAAAGCAATTATTCCATCATACATTCTTAATTTCACTAATTAACACATAAATCATTTACATTTTCAAAATCAAAGGTAGAAAAACTGTAACTTGGCATTAATGGAAATCTCATCAAGAATCAACATAACAAACCATGTATATAGTAAATATACACTTATACTTGCTTCTAATTTCAGTGCTTTGCCCAAAACAAGCTTCGCCTTGGTTTAATAGTAGAAAAAGCCTCAATAAAAGATGATCTAAGCCATGCAAAGACATGCAATGGGTGAAATGAGTATGAGATGCATGCGTGTCACCAAATTGAGTCTCCTTGTCTCTTTTAAACCCAAGGAACTAAAGTGGAAGATGGAGGACATGGAATTCTGAGTTCCAAAGGTGGAAGGTGAGTAAGAAGATGATGGGTGTCATAACCCGAGCCCAAGAAGTTGGGTATTAGGATTAGCCCAAATTAGTAACACACGTACTCCTGTGTAATCACACATGGACTCTAACCTAAGTGGAATTACACAAGGGAGAGTCACATTACTTACATCGGTGAGATGCATATAACGGACATTTGTCCAAGCATTCAAACACAGAAGCCTATTTATATCATTCATGAAGCAAGGCAATCACAATGAAACTAATGCACATTTATATGAACCAGAGTTAAAATGGTACATATCTTTATAACAATGATAACAAAGAAAGAAAGTTTATTGAAATAATAAGAGAGAGTTACATAGTGTCAAAATACAAGGGATCATGAACCATGTAAGACAAAAGAAAACTAATGTAAGCCATGATACCCTAAATGCAGTTACATCCCAAAATAAGACCTAGTATGCTCTCTGCGCACTCCGTGATAGATCAATCAGAGATGATCCACTGTCCACTCATCTAGGTCAGAGGGGTTCCCAAAAGTCTCCTTTAAAGTCTTCTTGATCTTCGCAAGATTAGAACCAAGCATTGAGCCTATAACACCATAAACAACTAATTAATAAGATTAATCAACAAATTATAAGCACAATCAAGGTAATACCCGTTATATCTACAAGAATCATTAACATGTGATTAAAAAGGTAAATTCAGTATACTAGGTATGTTGTGCAATTGAGTAATCATGCTATAAGAATCAAATAACAGAGATACTTTACTATTTGGCTACTACATTTGCCATATCCTCTCACTAGAGATCTTTACGTTAAGAACACCATCGACCGGGCCAGGGTACGAGTGGGTCTTTCATTTATGGAGTTTGGAAGCTCCAAAGCACATTGTAGCGGCATCGCTCATTACTTCACCAAAGTCAACCCCGCCAGATATCATAAGGTTGAGGCTGAGTAGAGCCAGACCATTTCGATTCATTCATATACACATATTTGAACTTAAGTAAATCATGCAATTCATTTCATTGAGTGAAAACAATACCAAATCGTACACATTCAATTCATTCGTTTAATTCATTTGTACTCAATTCCATGTCAATGTCAATATAAAACGTATAATACGAAATAATTTGAAGAGAATCAATTAGACATGATCATTGCAATTCAATCATTATTGGAATAATAGAAGTCAATAATGATAAGCCAATATGCTATGCAAGTCAATTCAATTTAATGTGATCAAGGTAGTTTTACTAGCCAACCCTAATCTAGTCATCCATTGTTTCTAACCATGCATGATGGTGTAGTTTTAAGTAATCCAATACACAGTTGTCTCCTTTTAGTGTTCTATTGTGACGGGAAGGTGTATCGAGGTCCCTTAAACCAACACCTATGGGGAGGTCTTTAACAAATGGATAACAACCCATGAATAAGTCTCAGCCCTCAAGACTTTTATGATTTTTTATTCCATTAGGCCAATAAAAGGGTAAAAGGATCCAGTAACTAAGGTCCTACAAGGTCTTGTGTAGTACCTACTTAACCCTAATTTTCAATGGTTTTACGGCTTAAGTATGAGTGACTTATGGCTTAGCCGTAAATTGCGCTATGGCTTAGCGAAGGTACCCAAAATCTCCTTCATGTTTACAGTTTAACCGTATTCTCTTCTATGGCTTAGCCGTATATATCATACGGCTGAGCCACAACTTGACTACAACTTAGCCGTATCACATTATATGGCTCCGCTTAGGCTTAGCCATAAAAGAAAACTACAAATTTTACCTCTCTGAACCTTGAGCCGTAACCTTCCTATGACTTAGCTGTAAACTTCAATTTTCTGAAGCAACTTCTCGTCTAAAACAAATTTCTGAAACAAAGGGATATTCCCTACCTATTTCATTTAATCATTTTTTGTTATAACTCATACTTCATCTCATACTGCATCAGAAACGCTAGATTTCATCCCACAGTAGAGTTTAGAGAAAATTGAGAATAGAAGTGCATCATACGATAGAGTTTAGAAAATTGAGAACATTAGGGTTGAATACATAGGATTCAGTAAAATTACAAAAATCATAACATACCAACATGTATTAAACCAAAATTTGCTTATACTTGCCTTAGTTTAGAATTCAAACCACTACTTGTACTCTTGGCTCAACTTGAGACGACAACCCAATTCTAGAACCTAAAAGTGATATGCATGTGAAGGATGAGGAAGAAGATAATTACATGTTTACAAGAGGAGTCTTCTTCACCTCTTAAACCAAAGTTTGATAGAAAGGAAGTAGATCTTACCTATAGAGATCAATGAAAAGATAAAGTTACTTGAATTCTTCCCTTCACAAAGTGTGATGAAAATAAAAGGCACTAAAGACGCTAATAGGAGCTTCCAATCATGCATACAAACTTTTAATCCCTTGATTTGATGAGAAAATCATTATGGAGGAAAAAAGACTAGGAGTCTTAGGGCAAGAAGAGTATCAGAGAGAAAAGATATCGATTGGGAACAGTAGACCTTTATATACAGAATAATTTCTGAAGTTTATAAGAAAGTCCATATTTTTTTAGGTAATTTCAATTTAAGTCGAATGAAGGTCTAACTAACACAAACAACTCAAACGTATTTGATTCAAGTGCGAAAGTCGGCGAGCTTGGCAAGACACATATGATGGTGTCAATATGATGCATGAATGACGTAAAATCATGAAATCAAAAATCACGGAAAAGGGTTTTCACTACCTATTGAAGGTTAAATTCGACCCAACTACCTATCTATGGCTTAAAGATAACCCACAAGGAGAAAACAAATTAAATCCATCCTAATTCGATGGTAACTAGCTAGTAACTTACTTAATTAGTTGCTAAGCATGCTCAGTTAAAGTTATTGGAGTATTATACCCTCCCCACTTAGGAATCATTCAATCATCTGAATGAAACATACCTGCATGAAGAGGTTGGGATCTTGTTGGGCCATTTGTTCTTTTAGTTCCTATGTCACTTCATCAGGACAATGATGCTCCCAAAGCACTTTGACCCATCATATAGTCTTCATGCACAATATTTGTTCCCTTGTACCTATGATGCAGAGTGGGTGCTCGATGTATGATGCATCTGATTGAATCAGAACATCATCATGTCGAATGATGTGGGTAAGACGTCTAACATACTTACGGAGCATGGAGACATGAAACACATCATGAACTCCAAAGAATTCAATAGAAACTGCTAGCCTATAGGCCAAACCACCAACTCTGCTCTTGATTTCAAATGGGCCTACATAGCTCGAAGCCAACTTGCCCTTTTGACCAAAATGAATTGTACCCTTCATAGAAGAGACCTTTAGAAAAACCTAATCACTAATCTAAAACTTTAACTCTCTTTTATGAGTGTCAGCGTAGCTCTTTTGTCTTGAACGAGCAACTTTTAAGTTTTCAATTGCTCTCTGCACCTTTTCAATTGTTTCAGTAATGATAGTCGGTCCATGGAAACTTCTCATTCAAACTTTTCCCTTACACACTGGACTCCGACATTTACGTCCATACAATGCTTCAAATGGAGCCATACCAATGCTTTCATGAAAACTGTTGTTATATTTGAATTCACACAAGGATAGGTGCTTATCCCATTCTTTATCAAAGCTTAGAACACTAGCACACAACATGTCTTCCAAAGTCTGTATAGTGCGTTCGGATTGTCCATCAGTTTGTGGATGGTATGCTATACTGAAACTGAGTTTGGTATCCATAGCTTTTTGAAAAGACTTCCAAAAAGATGATACAAATATACTATCATGCTCGGAAACTATGGACACTGGCATACCATGACGTCTCACAATCTCATCCACAAACTTCTTGGTCATCTCTGAAAATGTCATACCCTTCTTGAAGGGAATAAAATGAGCTAACTTTGTTAGTCTGTCTATAATCACCCAAATAGCATTATTCTTTTTACTTGTTGGGGGTAAACCGGAGACAAAATCCATCATATTATGCTCCCATTTCCACTGGGGAATAGGCAATGGGTGTAAAGAATCAAGAGGTCTCTGATGGTCAGCTTTCACCTTCTAACTTGTAAAACACCTAGCCACGAAACCTGCTAGTTCTCTTTTCCTATTAATCCACCAAAACTGATCATTTAGATTCCGGTACATCTTCGTGCTACCAGGGTGCATCGCATATCTAGCATAATGTACATCTACCATTAGACTCTCTTTCATGCCATCATGAGTCGGTGCACATAATCTATTTCTAAAATACAGAACACCATCTTCCAGACGAAAATTTGATCTATCTCTTATATGATCTTTAATCTTCACCAAATTAGGATCTTCAAACTGTTTATCTTTGATTACTTGAATTATTTAAGGTTAAAAGTCAATAGTACTTGAAAACGTCACCAAATTATCTACCAATTTTACTTCTATAGGCATGTCTTTGAATTCATCTTATATAAACAATGCTGAGCTTAATCAGGTACTGAGACCCATTGTCTTCCTACTAAAAGCATCTGTCACAACTTCCCCTTTTCCAAGACACTTGATAGGGAAGTCATAATCTTTTATGAATTCAAGCCATCTACGTTGCCTCATATTTAAATCATATTGCTCAAACAAATACTGCAAACTATGGTGTGAGTGAATCTTAAACTTTTCGCCATACAGATAATGTCGCCAAAGTTTTAAAGTAAACACAATAGTTGCTAACTCCAAATCATATGTGGCATAATTCTTTTCATGCTCCTTTAATTGTTTAGAGCTATATGCAATCACTTTGCCATTTTGCATCAAAACACACCCAAGTCCAATTCTTAAAGCATATGAATAAATTACAAATCATTCAGTCCCATCCGGTAGTGTTATACTAGAGTGGTGGTTAACTTCTCTTTCAGAGTTCTGAAGCTTGATTCACATTCTTCATTCCAATTAAATGGTACCTTCTATTGAGTTAACTTTGTCAAAGGGGCAGATATCTTCGAGAAGTCTTAAACTAATCTTCTATAATACCCTCCTAGTCTAAGAAAACTTGTGATCTCTGTTACAGTTTTTGGACTTAGACAATTTACAATTGCCTCAACTTTTGCTGGATCAACGGCCAAACCATCTTGTGAAATAATATGACCTAGAAAGGCTACTTGCTTAACCCATAAATCACATTTTCCTAGCTTTGCATATAATCAATGTTCTCTTAACAACTGTAATGATCTCCTTAAATGGTCAACATGCTTCTCTACTCTCTTAGAATATACTAAGATATTATCAATAAAGACTACGATAAATTGATCCAAGAAAGGAGTGAAGACCCTATTCATCAAAGTCATAAAAATAGCAAGTGCATTAGTCAATCCAAAAGGCATCACAAGAAATTCAAAATAGTCATACCTTGTTCTAAAGGTTGTTTTAATAATGTCATCTTCCTTAACTCTTAATTGATGATAACCCGACCGTAGGTCGATCTTCGGAAAATAGGCAGCACCTTGAAGTTGATCAAATAATTCATCAATGTAAGGTAATGGATACTTATTCTTGATCATCATCTTATTCAACTGCCGGTAATCGATACACATTCGAAGCATGCCGTCCTTCTTCTTAATAAACAACACCGGGGCTCCCCACGCTGACACACTAGGGCGTATAAGACCCTTATCAAGCAAATCCTTCAATGGATTTTTCAATTCTTATAATTATGTAAAGGCCATACAATACGGAGCTTTGCAAATCGATGATGTACCTGAGACAAGTTCTATAAAAAAAACTCAACTTCTCTAATGGGAGGTAACCCTAGGATTTCATTGGGAAACACATCTGGAAAGTTGTGTACAACAGAAATTTCTTTAAGCTTCTTGGGCCCCTTTTTCCTGGAAATAAAGGCAATGAAGCATTTATAATATTTTCGGATCATCCTATCTACTTTGAATGTGGAGAGGATTCAGTTAGGCAAGTCCTTCTTACTTCCCTTGAAACAGAACCCGCTACTCAAATCAAAGTGAATCATCTTATTATAACAATTCACAGAAGCATGGTATCTCGCTGATCAATCCATTTCGAGGATGACATCAAAATCTGGCATCGAAAACAAAATCAAGTCAACAGGGAGTTGACGACCTTCTATCCGTACATCACATTGGGGGTAGTATAGACTACACTCCACTTGTTAGATTTTGTGGACTCAATCCATCAGTTGATGTAATAAATTGATTAATTTTTTTATTTATCAATAAAATCATGCTTTACTTTCATAAGATGAATGTTATTTTACTACTTCATGCACATGACCAATACATATGACATAATGGTTCATGAGTTGAACCGGATCCCATTAGTATATTAGATGTGATATATGTGCATGAATGAGATCCACACGCGGGAGATATATGTCACAAATCTTATACTTAGATAGCTTCACAACCAGTAATGTGATTGGGCATCTCATTTGATAAGGTTGCAGCACTTTGATCACTATGAGATAGTGTGATTTATCTCGATCATCAGAATGTAAGATTCTGGATCACGGTGCTGGTACATTGGATGTATTAAAGGACCATGAGATGCACCTTATGGAATTCTGTCTCAATAATAAGGTATGCTCTCATAATTCCCTAGCAATAGGCTCTCAATCCTGAGACATTGATGAACTCAAGTTTCTATCTATTCATTTGCCTTGAGTCACCAATGAGTGAGGCTGACTGTAAGTTAACACCTTGGTGTCTTGGGTATGTGGTAGTAGAACTGTGGGAACGTTGAATGATCAAGATGGAATCTATCTTTATTAATGGATTTGTCATTAGTAAGTACGCACCCATCTCAATTAAGAGTTAATTAGATGGTACTGATGATTACTGTGATTAATTGGGGCTCAAGGATAATAAGATGTGGAACTTAGATTGGAAGAGACAGATTTATTCCAATTGATCCACGGATATTGATAGAGGGGCCTACTTGTGATAATTGGGAAGTTTAGGGTCTTCATTGTAATTTATTCCTAAGACTGGAGTGCAATTGCATTTATATAGTGGTGTTATTTGCAATTAACTGTGGGCCCGGATTGCACATGAGATATGGAGTCGCGGCGTTCCAGTTGGAGCCAGCTTTCTAAGGAATCCCTAGTGGTCCCCACACTAGCCCAAGATATTGGAAAATACTAATCCGACTTAAACTCTAGAAAGAAGAGTTTGAAAAGGAGAAAGTTGTTAATTGCTTTGGAAGTAAGACTTCTATTTCAATTAGATAAGGGAGAGATTTGAAAGTCTATAACATCTCTTGGACGTCCAATAAGAGTCTCTCTCACACCCAAAACCCTATTCGTGCAAGAGTTGCACGAGTTTCTCTCTCCTTCTATCTTCTAGTTCCTTGGAGTTTCGAGTTGGGATTTCTCCTGAAGATTCCACCAATCTTCTTGAGAAAAGAAATCCAATTCGGGTCATAGCGTGGAAGGTTAAGAGGTGTTGAAGATTCTCATCATCAAGTAGAGTCGCAACTTCTCTATTAGAGCACTGCGGATCTCCAAAGGTATGATCTATTCTTTCATGTCGTAGATTATTGTGGATATTTAGTGCTATTCGATTCTATCTTTTAGATAGAATATTTACTGTACATGGTCATGAGATTGAGGGTAATGCATCCTGGATTGGGTTTTTGGTCTTATGGATAGTTGATCCCTGTGTCAAGTGGATCAAAAGTTTCGAAAATTTATCTAGGAGACCCACCTGCTTCCAACACCACTCTCTTCCCTATAGGAGTGGATACCACTAACATATACAGTAGTGGCTTAGGCTACTTCCATAGCTTCACAACAAAATGAGGTGCTACGTACGAACGCATAGACCCAAATCAAACAATGCAGATGCTTCTTCGTTATCAATAAAAGAATACTTTCTACCACATTAGCATCCTCCACGCTCTCATGAGTAATAGCATAAGCACGGGCATTCTGGCAATTTTGCTTCAGGCCTTGACGTGACTGCTATTGTTTACCTTAGGAAGTAGGTACAGTGTTTCGCGATTGCTAGAAAGGCTTATACTTGGGACATTGAGTCATCCAATGCTCCATGGAACCACAAATTAGACAAGCTCCTGTACTTCTCCAGCATACCTCTATTCAATGTGGCTTGCCACAAAGGCCACACTTCACAATTGTTTTGGTCAAACTATCTTGACCACCTTTCACTTTCTTTTGTACTTGCCTCTTAGCACCAAAGGATGTGTTTGTTTTGGTGTCCATAGCTCTTTTCTCACAAGCATTAGCCTACATAGAATATGCTCTATCGGCAATATCATCAAAAGTAGCTAGCCTTTGGAAAGCTATAACATAATCCTTGTGCATGAGATTTAGGCCAATAATAAACTAGTTAACCTTTTTGTCCTCTGTATTGACCATATTCTTTGCATATTGTGACAACTGAGTAAAGGCATATACATAATTTGCCACCAGCATCTGTTGCTATTGTAATGCCAAGAACTCCACCTTTTTTCCCTCTAAATATGAGTGGGAATAAACTTCCTTTTAAATTGTCTCTTGAAAATATCCCACATAGTGACACTAGGCATATCCTTATACGAGTCTCTTACACTCTTCTACCAAGTTTTAGCCACACCACAAAACATAGAAATGGCAAGCAAAACCTTCTGCCTATTGGTGCAAACAACCGTATCAAACATATCATCAGTATGCTCTAACCATTCATCTGCTTGTAGAGCATCTTCCTTGCCGTGCAATTCTGTTGCACCTTTTTTTCGAAACTTCTCATATAGAGCATTAGGGTCATTTTCTTTAAGATGAAACGCCATTTGTTGCTCCACATGTGGTTGGATTAACAGCTGGCTCTGTCTTTCAACCATAAAAGCCATTTGTGCTCATAGAGATTGCATAGCTTGTATCTATGCTTGCACTGCGTGAGACTGCACTTGAATTACTTGCATTACTATCATAAAATGGTCATCTGGATTAGGAGGTAGCTGTTGAAGAGTAGATCTGCTAGTATATAGGAGTGGATTCATGTTAGCCTCATTGTTATTATTAGTACCCAATCCGATTTCCTGCAAAAAGAAAAATAATCCAAACTTAACTTAGAAATACTCATCTATCAACATATTGAGGCTATAGCATCAAATAGTTGATATACGCTTACTTCTATCGTATCCTCACCACGTTCCTACATATCTATGTCTTTTAAATGATTGTTTTATGCTCTGATGCTATACTTACGTATGTCACAACCAAGCCCAAGAGGTCGGGTATTAGGATTAGCCCAATTAGTAACACACGTACTTCCGTGTAATGTACATATGGACTCGAGTCTAAGCAGAATTATACAAGGGAGATTCACATTGCTTACACGGTTGAGATGCTTATAACAGACATCTGTCCAAGCATTCAAACACGAAAGCCTATTAATATCATTCATGAAACAAGATAACCACAACCAAACTAATAAACATCTATATGAACTAGAATTGAAATAGTACATATCTTTATAACAAGGATAACAAGGAAAGAAAGTTTCCTGAAATAGTAAGAAAGAATTACAAAGTGTCAAAATACAAGGGATCATGAACCATGCAGGACAAAAGAAAACTAATGCAAGCCATGATACCCTAAATGTAGTTACATCCCAAAATAATACCTAGTATGCTATTTATGCACTCTATGAGGATCAATCTGAGATGATCTGCTATCCACTCATCTAGGCCAAAAAGGTTCCCAAAAGTCTCCTCTAGAGTCTTCTTGATCTTTGTAAGATTAAAGAAGGGAGTTAAGCTTATAACACCATTGACAACTAATAAATAAGACTATTCAATAAAGTATAAGCACAATCAAAGTAATATGTATTGTATCTACAATAATCATTAACAGGTGATTAAAGAGGTCAATTCAATATACTGGGCATGCTATACAATTGAGTAATCATGCTATAAGAATCAAATAACAAAAATACTTTACTGCTTAGCTATTGCATTTGTCATATCCTCTCACTATGGATCTTTACATTAAGAATACATCAACCGGGCTAGGGAATGAGTGAGTCTTTTCATTTATGATGTCCGAAAACTCCAAAGCACACTGCCGCGGCAACGTTGATTACTACACCAAAGTTAACCCCACCAAGTATCATAAGGCTAAGGCTAAATAGAGCCAGACTATTTCGATTCATTCATATACATATGCTTGAACTTAAGTAAATCAACCAATTTATTTTAATGAGTGAGAACAATACCAAAACGTATACATTTAATTCATTCCTTCAATTTGTTCATACTCAATTCCATGTCAACATCAAAATAAAACGTATAGTAAGAAACAATTCAGAAAGAATCAATTTAGACATGATCATTGTTATTTAATCATTATTGGAATAATAAAAGTCAATAACGATAAGCGAATATGCTATACAACTCAATTCAACTTAATGGGATCATAGTAGTTTTACTAGCCAACCCTAATCTAGTTATCCATTGTTTCTAATCATGCATGTTGATGTAATTTTAAGTTAACTGATATATAATTCTCTCATTTTGGTGTTACATTGACATAGGAAGGTGTATGGAGTCCCTTAAATCAACACCTATGAGGAGGTCCTTAACAAATGAACAACAACACATGAATAAGTCTCAGCCCTCAAGACTTTCATGATCTTTCATTATTTCATTGGTTTGGTTAATAGGGTAAAAGGATCCAATAACTAAGGTCTTACAAGGTCTCATACAGTACCTACTTAACCCTAATTTTCAATGGTTTTATGGCTCAACTGTGAGTAACTTATGGCTTAGCCGTGGGCTTCTTACAGCTGAGCTGTAAATTGCGCTACGGCTTAGCCATAGGTACCCAAAATTTTCTCCACGTTTACAGTTTAACCTTATTCTCTTCTACGGCTTAGCTGTATATATCTTACGGCTGAGCCATAGACAAGGCTATGGCTTAGCTGTAGCATATTGTATGGCTCTACTTAGGCTAAGCCGTAGAAGAAGACTACAAATTTTACCTCTCTAGACCTTGAGCCGTAACCTTCCTACAACTTAGCCATAAGCATCAGTTTTCTAAAGCAACTTCACATTTGAAACAAATTTCTAAAGCAAAGGGGTATTCCCTATCTATTTCATTCAGTCACCTTTTGTTATAACTCATACTTTATCTCATACTGCATCGGAAACCCTGAACTTTATCACACAGTGGAATTTAGAGAAAATTGGGAACAGTAGGACATCGTACGATAAGTTTAGAAAATTAAGAAAATTAAGGTTGAATGCACAGAATTTAGTAAAGTTACAAGAATCATAACATACCAGCATGTATTAAACTAAAATTTGCTTATACTTCCCTTGGTTTAGAAATCAAACTGCTACTCTTACTCTTGACTCAACTTGAGACGACACCCTAATTCTTGAACCTAAAAATGATATGCATGTGAAGGATGAGAAAGGAGATGAGTACATGCTTACAGGAGGAGTCTTCTTCATTTTTTAAACCAAAGACTAGTAGAAAGTAAGTAGATCTTACCTATAGAGATCAATGAAAAGATAAAGTTACTTGAATTCTTCCCTTCATAGAGTGTGATGAGGATAAAAGACACTGGAGACGCTAATAGGAACCTCCAGTCATACATGCAAACTTCTAATCTCTTGATTTGATAAAAGAATCAGGATGGAGAAAAGACACTAGGAGTCTTAGGGCAAAAAGAATATCAGAGAGAAAAGATATTGATTGGGAACAGTGGGCTCTTTTATATAGAATAATTTCTGAAGTTTATAAGAAAGTCCATATTTCTTGAGGTAATTTTAGTTTAAGTCAAATGAAGGTCCAATTAACCAAACGAACTCAAATGTATTCAAGTCAAGTACGAAAAGCGATGAGCTTAGCGAGACACGTGTGATGGTGTCAATATGATGCATGAATGGCTTATAATCATGAAATCGAAAATCACAAAAAGGGCTTTCATTACCCAATTGTTGGCCCATAAAAATTTACAAATAATGCAGTGAAGACATTATAAGCTTTGGATTATAAATTTCCAGAATTTTCAAAGCACTTGAACCTCATCTCGGCTCAAATCAGTTTCAGAGACTCTTTGCCAGCTCTTTGTGAATCACTGCAAGACTTGACACTTCCACATGTTGAAGCAAGCTCCTATCCAATGAAATGCATCCCAGTATATCTAAAGACTATTCCTCAAGGATTTAGAGCATTTGGACGTCATTCAGATCCAAACTTGGTTTAGATGATCGTATACTATGTTCTGTGGGTCCCTGTGTAGAGTGACATTTCATGAAAGAACAAATTAGCTGAAACTCTCAGGGGAAGCTCAACTGATGTCCAAGACAGGCCCTACAAAATTTTGAGTTCAACAGACATCACCGGACCCAAAAGCTACAAGCATGTCAACTTGGGGTTAATCCCCCCCTTAAGCCATGGGGTTATTGACCAAAGTTCTACTTCCTGATGTCCAAAATTGATGAAATTTGGGTACGAAGCTTCAGTCATGCTCAAAAGATACTCTACAAATTTTCAAGTCAAAAGGACTCCGTCTGGTCCGAATTTCGTTACATGTCAGCTTAGAAGACAGTAATCTCGAGTTATGAGGTCACTGACTACGATCTTACTTACAGAAGGCTAAAGCAGATAAAATTTGGGAAGAATGCTCAAAGAATGCCCTAATTTACTTTTCCAAAGTTTCAAGTCAAGTGGAGGCTGTTCGGATAGAAAACAGGCTAACTACCTCAATATAGAGTGAATAGTGACCTAACACATGCAATGAATAGACCACTGTTTGAAATCATGCTTTCCCAGATCCAAAGCTGATGAAATTTAGAGGAATACTCTAAGATATTCTTGAAGTCAGTCCCTCCAAGTTTCAAACTAAACCGAGGTCATTTGGGCTTCAAACAGCTGAGACAAGGGCCCACTTTTATAAAATGTCAACTAGAGAGTTGACCGACTTTTGAAAGTCAAAACAGGTTGAAACTTCTATGACATGCTCAAAATAGTGTCAAGAAGCATCCCTCCAAGTTTCATGATGATTGGACTTCGTTTGGGCCCCAAACAGGTGAAAATGGGTCACAAATGCAAAAACCAGAGATTGGGCCTTGTCCGTGACCGCGGCCTATTTATCAACAGAGTTGACTAACTTCATATGGTCAAAACGAGTTGAGACTTTTATGACATGGTAAAAATAGTGTCAAGAAACATCCCTTCAAGTTTCGTGGCAATTGGACTTCGTTTGGGCCCCAAATAAGTGAAAACGGGCCGCAACCACAAAAACCCAAAATTGGGCCTTCTCCATGACCGCAGCCCCAAAGGACACTTCCTGTGGTTTTGGGCGGTTTTTCTCCACTCCCTTTAGAAATCAAACCTCCCAAAACTCCCCTCAACTCCCAAGAACCACCAAAAACCACCTGGGACCTCTATAAAAGGGAGAGTGTTTGAAGGAAGCAGGGAGGAGAACACAGGGAGAGAGAAAAAGATAGAATTGAACAAACGCAGAGGCATTCAAGCAAGAAAAGCAGCAATCTCACAACCATTCCCTTCCATCTTTAGTCACCAAGGTGAGCAAAAAGATTCAGAGGAAGAGGAAAAAGGTGGGGTAATTACAGAATACATTATGGACATGCAGTAACAGTTATTCGAAGGATGACGTTGTCATCTTTGTTTTTCTCATTCGGGAGGATTTCTTGGCCATTACAGAGGTTGTGAATGAGCCCCTTTGGGCCTCATTTTGTTCCTTGAAAATTATAGGTTCAAAATGACACAACTTTGGCTTCCTATGATGCCCTCTTCGAACTTGAACAAAAGACAGTCCGTAAACAAAAATGATGAATTACAAAGTTTTCAATCGATTCCATAGTTGAATTCGATCTTCTCAATGGTTATCCAACACCCCAAGATGTCATGAAAAGGAGTTTCAATACTTGAAAAAGTTTGGAAGAACAACTAGCATGAACAGCACGAAAAACGAAGGCGAACAGTGGCTTCACGGTCACTGGCCTAGGGCAGTGACCGCGGTCACCCCCCATTTTTTCCTCTTTTTCACATTTTTTTCTACTTTATGTACATTTTCTTGTAATTTCCAAATTGAGATCACATCTAAGACTTGAGGGAGGGGTTGTAAACTTTGTAAACTCATGTAAACAACCTGCATCCCCTCGGTCAGAGCATTAGAACCCATGTAAACAAAAGAGAACTGAATGATGAGCTGTAATTGATTCCCATTCTTCTTAACGCTTGAAGTGCGTGCATGTTAGACTTTTAATCCATTACACATTTCCACGTCACATTTTAAGCGCGATCAGAAGATTGGCGCCATCTGTGGGAAGATATTGCCCTAATTTGTGATCAAATTTGGTTAAAAATGCATGAAAAGTGTTGAAAATTGCTGAAAAGTGCTGCTGTTGCACTGAAACTGCTGCTGTTGTTCTGAAAACTGCTGCTATTGTGCTGAAAAGTGCTGCTATTGTGCTAAAAAGTGCTGTGATTGCGGGAATCAATGGAAAAAGGTAGTGACCGTGGGTCACGATCACTAACCTGTTTTATTGCTAAAAATGGCTTCTTTGGCCTTTGAAGACACCCATGCAAGACCTTGATGTCTACGATGGGTTTGGAATATTAATAAAGAAATTTTACACCTTGAAGTGTGTTCTTTTATCATTTAAATGAAGGCATTAGGCACCTCGAAGTGCATACTTTTGCCAATTAATTAGAAGATTTAGTTGAGGGAACTTGCACCTTGATGTGCAAGGACCAAATCACATCCTTTCATGCTTTACAAAGGGATGATTCAATCCATGGGGCTTTGACTCAACTAAATGTTTTATTAAATTAGTGATAAGACCAACGACATTGTAGTTATGCACTGTCCGGCGTCATGCACTAATGGATCCTATTTGATCATTGTGGTAGTAGTACAGGCTCAATCCTATAGGCCCTATCCCTTTGATTAGATCCAACCCTCTCTTGCTTATAAGACTGACACGGATGGCCCTAACATGCTACCAAAATTGTGGTAGCCAGGTCTAGTCAGCTTAGCATGCTTGTAAGCCTGACTATATAGTCCTGAAATGCTGCTAAAATTTTGACAGCTAGGACAGTCAGCATAGCACAAGGAGATGGGATTTATGGCTATATCTAATCATTCTGGTTCAAAACCATGTTGGTTCAAATGGCGTCTATAAACCATTCCGGCTAACCTAAGAGGCAGCCATATTAGTTATGCCACTAATATAGTCCATTGGGCTTACTTTTTGCAGAAGGTCATGGGTTCTTTAATCATCACTTTTGACAAAGCCAAGGAGAGACTTTTCAGGATCTCTATGACACAGAACAAGCCACATGCAAGATCACAAAAAAGGGCTCGAATAGATACTATTACTCCTCCGTCGAGAGTTTCAGTTTTCCAAAGGCTCTCTACTCCAATGGGCTCCACCACCTCAGCTCAAAATGGGTCATCAGTGAGCCCAAATATCATTGGGAGAATAGAAATTCCTCAGTCACGGGTTTCCAAATATGCTCAAAGCTCATTTGGAGTCTTTCATAAGGGTCAAAAGGACCCGGAATGCAAACCAAAGTCAGAGGGCAGCAGTCTCCATGTCATCAAGCCTCAACTGGGGGCAAGGCAAGTCTGTTATACAGATCACAAACCAAGGGTGCTTAACAAGTTGCCTCGAATGGCCACCCAAGCTCCAAGAGCACCCCCGGTTCGGTCCAAACAAGGGGCTGTGACAAGGGACTCTCGACAAATCTTTAGAAAAGCCCAAAAACATGTTGCCATCCCAAGCTGTAACACGTGGTCACCACAACCACGCATGCGAAGTTACAAGAAGGCTGAAAGCAAATCTTTGGCATCACTTGACGAGGACATCTTTTACCCTTTGACTCAAAAAGAGGGGCGGAAGTTCGGAAGGAAACGTCTTGCTTCAGTCATTATAGCACCACAACATTCATTACATGATGCTAAGAACAAAGAGCCAGTTGAACGGTTGGTCATTAACGATTCGACCGATCTGGTTCGTTTCAAGAACTCGCTTCAACAGAAGAAGGGTAAAGAGAAGAATAATAAAAGAAGTACCGTCGATATTCTTTCATTCCCTACTTCCAACTCTATGGGCTGGAATCAACTCGCCAGTACTTCTAAGCCATTGATTGCCAGATTTAAAGATCAAACTTTAATGGCCAGAGTGGTTAATCAAATTAGGGAGAAGGCTTTGGCTCACACCCGGAAGCAATCTCGACATATAATCACTCCAAAATGGGTGGTCAAAGAAGATGAGTTAGAACTAACTTTCTCATGCATGGTTGGACCAGGTCCAACCAGAAGGGTTACTCGGAGTATGGCTTGAACTCAGTCACAAGAGTCTGATTCCAATTCTCATTCAGGCGTAACCTCTGAAGGACATGTTAAAACAGAATCCGACAAAGACTCAATTACTCTCCTGGACACAGAAGATAGTCAGTCTACTCTTCCTACGTCTTCTTACTCTCGCAAATATACTGTATTTATGGCTGAAGGAAGCGGAACTGGAAACGATGGAAACGAAGGTGCTAGTGAGAGTAAAAATACCCGTGAAGAAAATGCTGATGAAAATCAAGAAGATGACGTCAATGATGTCGTCAAACAGCAAGGAGTTAGAATTGATCACCTAACTGCCCAGTTAAAAATTTTGACAGACAAGTTGGGTGGTCCTACTGAAGCTCAAGTCGATCCTTTATTTGCTGACAGGAGAGAGCAGGTTATGATCAGGAGGAACGCCACCAAAATTGACTTGCTTAGGGCTAAGACTAAATCATTAACAGATAAAGTAATGGCTATAGGTTCCGCCAAAAGCGACCATTCATCAATCCTTGGACTACATGCAGATCCCAAAAAGCATGTAACTTTCAAGGAAGTCGAAGAAATATTAACCAAATCAAAGGTGGAAAATAGGATAAAAAAGAAATGTATTACATCCAAATACCCTCAGGAATTTGACCTGGTTCCATTCCAGCTGGATTATAAACTTCCGACTTTCCAGCCTTATATGGGAAAAGGATCAGCCTACCAACATATAGTACATTTCAAATCACTCCTGGGGAGCTTGCCGGAGTTGGATGCGCTAAAAATAAGATTGTTCGTAGGCGCTTTGAAAGGAGTTGCTTTTAATTGGTATAAGCAATTATCAGAGCTCTCTTTCATAACATGGCTAGTCACGGAAGAGAAATTCTTACTTCATTTTCAAGAAGAAGATCAGACAGTTACCTTTCCCATGCTCAGCAACACAAAGCAAGGAGAAAATGAAACCGCACAAGCCTTTATTAATAGATGGAGGGCATTATCTTACAGATGTTTAGAACAACCATCTCAGAGAGCTACCATTGAAATGTGCAAAACCAACCTGCAACCAGAAATCAAGGCCATCATACTTAGTCACAAAACTAAGTCTTTAGCTCGTTTAGTTGAAGTAGCCACTGATGCAGGGTTGACCCTTAAAGAAATCAGTCAAAAGAAAGTAAATTCCCGAAAAGTGGAATCATCTTTGTTTTCGGCTCCAAAATCAACTGCTCCGAATTTGAAGAAGAAACAAGAAGTATTCAATGTGCAAACCTCTAAGTCAGCTCCTCCAAAAGCACAGAATGTCAAGACTGAGCAAACTAAAAGGGAGGAATATGAAAAGAGAAAAAGAGCTAAATATCCCTTCGATGGAGATATTGAAATAATCTTCCAAACATTGATGGAAAATAACAAACTTAAACTTCCACCAATGAAAAAACCGGAGCAAGCAGGCCGCGTTAATGACTCAAATTACTGCGCATATCATCAGATGGTGTCTCATCCTCTTAAAGACTGTTTCATCCTGAAAGAAAAGGTAAACGAAATGTGGAAAAATGGAGTGATAACATTTGATCGAAAATATGATGTTGCTCCAGCTAACATGATTTCTTTTGCACAATTTGCACCCATAGCAGTATCCACTCCATCAAAACCACCTATTGTTGAATTTCTGGTCGTTAACGCAGTACACAATAAGCGGGGGTTAATACCAGTCAAAACCTCTTCAGGAGAAGAAATGTGGGTTCACCCGGACTTGGTAAATGACAAAGGCTGGGAGAAAGTGAAAACTAAACCTACACCTGTAGAAAGAAGAAAGGCTAAGAAGCAACTCAAGAATCTTCAAAAAACCGCTCAAAATCCCTTAGTTAAGCAAGAAAAACAAGCTAAGTGGAAGGAGGAAAAGATAGTTGAAACTCCAACCTCCAAAGAATCTCCCAAATCAGCTAAAGGTCACTTTACTTTAGCTGATTACATTGTACCAATCCCAAAAGGTGAGCAAGAACCATTGATATCCAATTATAATCGGATATCATGGGATGGCACACCCCCAAACTCAGATGATGAAGAGGATTGGTCTGATTACTTGGACTTCGAGGATGATCGGTGGGTTGATGACTACTTTGATGAGTATCCTTCCGAGGAAGATGAAGGTTTCGAACAAACCTTTGATCCTGAAACCGGTGCACTTAATATCAAGCATGGTTTCAACACACTCTCAGTGGCCCTTTATGATATACACAGACCAAGCTTGAGTGACTGGTCGAATGACCCTCCTCCTTTTCCATTACCCCCAGAGATTCATCCAGACCCTTTACCACTAACTGATCCTGGGGAGGCACAACAACAACAGGAAATCTCTCAAGTTCAAGATGATGGTTCCAACTCTGAAAAAAAGATGCCAGCGGCTCCCACTCTGGTAATTTTGAGTATTACTAATGAGCCCCAAGCATCTCAAGCCATTCCTGATAACACAGGGCAAGAGTCAGGCTTAGAGGAAATTAGCCAGCTTTTTGAGTCCGAAGAAGTTAACACTGTAAGAATGGACACTCACCCTGAAATTAACCGAAGTAATATGGTTAATGATGGCACTCGGTCCGGTCGCAATTACAGGGTCAATTATGATGGACCCTTTTCTGTTCCTCTTCCTATGTAAACCTTTCAAGGGACAATGTTAATGTAAATGTAGCTTCTTCAGAGGCAAATGCTAATGCAAGGCCACCAGAGCCATTCACGTATGATGTTATTGAGCACCTCAAGCACATACCTGCACGACTTCACATTTTTGATATCTTGCAGATGTCCAAGGAGACTCGTAATAATTTTATACGAGCTCTACAAGCTTTGAATAATAATTTCATACGAGCTCTACAAGCTTTGAATACAGACAATCAAACTCATGTAGCGCAAGTTCATCAAATAGAAAAGAATTACCTGAAAGCAAAATCAAAAAGGCCTTAAAAGCAATGCATGGAATGTCTTTCAATTCACAATGCCTCTAAAGCTACTATATCTTTCACTAAAGAGGATCTCCTCTTAGGTGATATGAAACATGCAAGGCCACTTTATTTCACAGTCTACATCAAAGATATTCATGTCCCGAGAGTTTAGGTTGACCCAGGGTCAGCTCTGAATCTTATCACAAATACAGTTCTTCAAGAACTCGGCATCCCAGTAAGCAAGTTATCTGCTACAAAGACTTCTATCCAAGGATATGACGGGGAAGTTCAGAATCCGATTGGCAAAATTCGAATCCGGTTCCAGTTAGGAGAATTAACTTCAGAAGCTACTCTGCACGTAATTAAGACTTGTGCTTACTACAATATCCTTTTGGGAAGAAGATGGCTCCATGATTATGCCATAGTACCCTCCACTCTCAATCAATGTCTCAACTATATTAATGACGATGGAAAAGTGTATCGGATTTTTGCGGATGACAAACCTTTCAAAGGAAAAGAAGTCTACTTCACTGATGCAGCCATGTATCAAGAAAGACCCACCAAGTCTAAAATGGGCACAAAAGGCGCTCCAGTAGATGATAATCATGCGGAGCCTTTTACTATTTTAGTAGAAAAAGAACCTACTCAGGAATTGATGAGCAATCCGGTCCCCTCGAAACGTTGCAACCAATGAAGGAGCTTGTGGCAAAATGTATAGAAACCAAAGCTCCTTTGATGATCAAGGTCAAAACTGAAATCAAACAATCAGATTGACCTCTGATCATATTCACAAAATCACCAAGAAAAGGAGAAGCAGGACGTCAAAAGCCCTAATTTCAGCAAATGCAGTTTCCTCAACGAACAGTTCAGGTGCTGGTCAGGAAAATAATAATGTACCTCCTCCTACCAGAGGGATGTCACCTATAAGGTTTGATTCTCCTATTACTTTTCGTCAGCTCGTGCTAACATCGCAATGAAGGGGAAAACTATCCTACAGATATATAGACAGATGGCTCCGTCTGGCTGAAAGATATGAAGATCCTCCACACTTCTCTACTTGGATTCATTTATGCTGGATAGGCTTCCGGCCAGCTCTCCGTAGCTTAACTATGGCCATGGAATTTCAAACCTTTAATGAAATGTCTCGAATAGTTTCATCCCTTGAAGTAGCGCTCTATCGTCTGCGCGGGAGGTCTAGACAAATACGTCCGATGCATGCTGTTTCAAAAATCAGAAGTTCAGATTCTAAGTCGGACTCTGAAGACGTCAGAATAAAGAATGCTTCTGTACATTCCATAACAGACTGGGAACCGCCACTATTACCATGGCCCACTCCATCTCATATTTATGATTTCGAAGGATCTTGCTTTTTAGTGCCTCCATCGAAGCAGTATGATCAAACAATTATTTTCCATCGGGCTGAAGATGCTTCTCCTCTAAATCCTATCGACAAAATCACTAATGATGGGAAAATACGGTTTGATAACTACAACCCTGTTGTCTGTAACATGATGAAAAATATGGGGTACAATCTTAAGAAGCCCACAGGTCTTGGATTGAATACAAATGGGATATAGATTCCTTTAGATGTCTTCACTCCAGAGATGAAGGAAGATCTCGAAATGGGATGCAAAATTGAATAGCTACGTCAATGCATAGGATATGTTCTCTCAAGGAGCATTCATAAACTGAATCAAGATGTCAGAGTAAGACCCGTAGTTTTTACCGAAGAATATGAAGCTGATAACTCTCATGAAACTCTTGTTGCTCAAGAACCTGTTGATTGGGCTACTTTTCAACATCCTGAGGGGGCAAGTGATAACAATGACACTATGTCACAAATCACTAAACACTGGCCGCCTGAACTCAATGAATAAATAAGCCCGTCACAACATGTTCGTTGGGAATGCTTAGCCCTTGATGTAAAAGCTAAACAGCCCAAAAAATTGAATCCATGGAAAGGGATCAGGCCTTGGCTTAAACCCCCAAATAAAACCCCAGAAGCCTTCACAGAGTTGGAAACTTCTGATGATGTTGTGGAAGTGCCTCCTCCTAAGCCTTCGACTGAGGATTAGGTACAAGAAATAAACTTAGAGACTTCAGAAAATCCTCGACCTACTTTTGTAAGTTCTCAAATCAAAGGAAACGAACTTGATATGAACGTGAGATTCTTATAAGAGTTCATGGATTGATGTGTATGGACCTACGTGGAAATACCTGGTCTAGACCCAGAGATTTCGGTACATAAGTTGAACATAACAGGTGATGCTAAACCCATAAAACAAGACCAGCTGAGGACAAAGCCAGAAATCGTGGATAAAATAGAAAAAGAAGTTCAGAAGCTCAGAGATGTAGGTTTCATCCGTGAAGAACAGCACCCAGACTGGTTGGCTAATATAGTACCAGTCACTAAAAAGGATGGACAGATTAGAGTTTGCATTGATTTCAGGGACTTAAATAGAGCCTGCCTTAAAGATGACTTCCCATTGCCTATACCAGAAATCATGATTGACAATACTTTTGGGTACGAAAGGATGTCATTCATGGACGGATTCTTGGGGTACAATCAAATCAAAATGTTCAAGGAAGACGAAAAACATACTTCATTCAGGACTCCCTTTGGCATATACTGCTCTACCGTCATGCCTTTCGACCTCAAAAATGCTGGGGCCACATACTAAAGGGCAATGATGAAAGTCTTCAAGGACCTATAGCATAAATCTGGTGAATGTTACGTCGAGGACTTGGCAGTCAAGAGCAAGCAGAAATCAGATCATTTAGATGATCTCCGCATAATTTTTGAAAGGTTGCGGAAGTTCAGACTTCGGATGAACCCTTTGAAATGTTTCTTCGAAGTTTCTTCTGGAAAGTTTCGAGGATTCGTGGTTCGACAAGGCGGTATTGAAATAGATCCAATTAAAATCAAAGCCATTTTAGAAATGCCTTCTCCAAGAACTCTAAAAGAGTTAAAGGGATTGCAAGGAAGACTCACCTATATTCGTCGGTTTATTTCAAATTTATCTAGAAAATGCAGACCCTTTTCCAAATTGATGAAGAAAGGCGTAAATTTTGTCTGGGACAAATCTTGCAAAGATGCTTTTCAAGACATCAAGCGATATCTCACTAATCCGCCATTCTTTCAGCTCCAATGCCAGGCAAACCCTTCATTCTATATACTTGAGCTCTAGATCACTCCCTGGGGGCAGTATTAGCTCAAAAGAACAATGAAGGAAAAGAGGTGGCTCTTTACTACCTATCAAGAATGTTGGTTGGTGCTGAACACAACTATCATCCAGTAGAAAAGGAATGTCTTGCACTGATGTTTGCAATTCAAAAGCTACGTCATTACATCCTCTCCAATTTAGTGTACCTAGTTTTTAACATCAATCCATTAAAAGTACTGGTAACAAAAGCCGGGGCCCTGAGTGAACGCTTGGCCAAATGGTCGATTCTCCTCTTTCAATATGATATCAGATATACCGCTACAAAAGCTATAAAAGGGCAAGCTCTTGCTAACTTTTTGGCAGAACATCCGCTCCCGGAAGATTTTGAATTCATAGATAACCTCCTTGCTGAACCAGTCTTTTTCGTTGAGCAATGGTGGAAATCCACTATTAACCCAGACCAGCATTAGATCATGCATTTTGATGGAGCTTCCAGAGCTAATGAATCGGGGGAACCGGTTTCAGGATTTGGAATTATTTTCTGTAGACCGAAAAAATTCTATATCCCTCACTCCTTCTCATTAATTAAGCCATGCTCAAACAATGTGGCGGAGTATACTGCATTAATCATGGGCCTTGAGCTAGCTGTCACAACCCGAGCCCAGGGTTCGGGGGTTAGCAAAAGCCAAACCTAATGACACACGTACTCCCGTGCATGCACACGTAGACCGAGTCTAAATGCACACGCACAAGGGAACAAGCACACGTGCCAAGCAAGTATGCGGAAGCTGTAAATATCAGAAACATAAACAACTAATAGCACAAGAAGAGGATACAAGGAAAGGACTGACATAATTACATATGAACGTTTACAAAAGAACAAAAGGATAAATACAATAGTGACATGTCATGACAAATACAAGTCTGAAAATCCCCAAAACATGACTCCAACATGATGCATGCCATGAACGCGCTCCCGTGGAGTGATCACATCCACTCCTCTAGGCCTGATGGGGCCCCGGGGGTCTCATCTGAAGCCTGGCCGACCGGCGAGGGTTCGGCAGGGGGATCTGGGCCTGCAACACCAAAAACAACTGTGAATACGAAGATTCAGCAAAGTATAAACCATAGCAAGTTAACACACGCTGTGTCTAATAGAATAAAGAACATCATGTTATTAAAGAAAGCATTTTCGTATACTAGGCTATCATGCAAGAAAGAAAGATGCTGTGTGAATCAAGGATAACATGCTGTGTACATGACTAGTGGCTACTACATTACCATATGCTCCCAAAAGAGGGATCTTGTAACATGCAAAGAACACCATTGTCCGGGCCAGGGTACAATGGGTCTCGGTTTCCTGGGGTCCGGTTCCCCAAGACAAAATCCATACTGCAGCAGGTCCTTATAACTATACCAAATTCACCCCGTCGGGATCCTAAGGCTGAGGCTAAGTAGAGCCTGACCATACAAAGTCAATCATGAAAACCTGAGTAGATCGTGATCATATATCATGCGTGCATATCTGGAATTGAACATATCATACATGTATACTCAGGGTAAATAATCGCAATGTGAAAGTAAAGTAACGGGATACAAGTAATCATGTCAGAGTGTGAGATCAATGATCGAATGCAATATGGTATGCAACAAATCATGCGAAATCGAATCATCTTAAGTTACAAACCAATTCTAATCTAATTATCCGGTGTTTCTAACCGTGCATGATGATGTAGTTTTAAGTTATTCGATACACCGTTGTCTAGTGTTGCCTGGAATCGGGCGATGCACGAAGTCCCTTAAACCAACACCCATGGGGAGGTGCTTAACATCCGGATAACGAACATGAATGATTCGCAGCCCTCGAGATCATTCACGCGTAGTATCACATCCGTTGGGCAAGTCTCGGTGCTCTACATTCTATCATGAAGGTCATATAGGTCTTATCGTTACACCTAGCCTTATTCTTCATGTGTGGTTACGGCTTAGCCGTGTGTGTGCTACGGCTTAGCCGTGTGTGGTCTACGGCTTAGCCGTGGCTGGACCGTAGAAGGTCTGTCAGTTGCTGACTCTCAGTTATTCCAGAAATTGCACCCTGTATTGTTCTACGGCTGGGCCACGGCTGAGCTACGGCTTAGCCGTAGGGCATTCCACGGCTTAGCCGTGCCCTAGCCGTAGAGGAAAACTGGGTTTTTCTCCTCTCTGGATTGTGAGCCGTAGGTGCTATACGGCTTAGCCGTACCTGCACGAATTCAATTTCCTGAAACCTGTACAGAATGTCTGGGAAGCATCCAAATTTCAATTATCAAAGGGGAGTAGACAAGTATTGAATTAATGAGTAGCAAATGGGCTGTAAATACATATTTCCACATCAATTCATGTAAAGCTATCCGATTCAAATGCATATCAACATGGGTTCTCACAAGCTAGGTTTATACTTGCCTCAAATTTGGAAATCAAATGCACCATGGTAGCCCTCAAGCCAAACACAACCTAACACCAAATCAAAGTACATGCATGCATGAGAGATGGAGAGAAATCCACAACACACAGACACACCATGCAAAGAAGCAAGAAGGAGAAGAGATAGAGAAAGGAGAGGAGGGGAATGGAAGGAAATCCACTTACCTCTCATGCAAGAACCCAATTCCTCAATTTGAACTTTATCGATGAAGGTTGGAGAAGAGAATGCAAGTGAAGAAAAAGAGACTCCACGTGCCCAGCAGGAAATGAGAGAAAACGAGAGAGAACGTGAGAAGGAATGTGAGTTGAGATCGATGGAGAGCTTATATAATCAAATGGGTTGTCCAAATTTACAATGAAAGCCAAGCTAGAAATGTATTTACAGTTTGAGTCAAACTCAGGTCCAATCGAATCATACGACCTCGGTTGCAAATGACGTAGTTACGAAAGTTAACGAGCTCAACGAAAGACACGTGTTGACCTCAAGATGATGCAAAAATGACCATGTCTAAGAAAAGCTAAAATTACGAAAAAGGGCTTGATCTACTTAATCCAGGTCAAACTCAACCCAACTACCTATCCATGACCCGTAACGAAAACAAAACACAAACAAAACACAATTAGCAACAAAAACAAGATTAACTAGACGCTAAACGAGGTCAAGCTGGGTCGGAGTGTTACATCCTCCCCCACTTGAGAATCATTCCGTCCTCGGAATGAACACTAACTCGCTCATACCTGGGAAAACAAATCGGGGTACTGACGTGCCATCTGCTCTTCTAGCTCCCAAGTAGCCTCATCAGGACTGTGATGCTCCCAAAGCACTTTGACCCATCGAATTGTCCTGGTGCGGAGTATCTGCTCTCGGGTTCCCACGATACGGAGCGGTCGCTCAACGTATGCAGCGCTCGGCTGAATCTGAATCTCATCGTAACGAATGACATGGGAGGGATCGTGAACGTATCTCCGAAGCATCGAAACGTGGAAAACGTTGTGCACTCCTGAAAACATCTCGGGAAGCTCTAATCGATAAGCTAAATCACCGATCCGACTCTTGATCTCGAACGGTCCGACATAGCGTGGAGCTAACTTGCCTTTCTGGCCGAAACGGATCGTACCCTTCATCGGAGAGACCTTCAGAAAAACCCACTCGCCAACCTGAAACTCTAAGGGTCGTCTGCGGGTGTCTGCATAACTCTTCTGTCTCGACCGAGCAACTTTCAAGTTCTCAATTGCTTTCTGTACCTTCTCCGTAGTCTCGGCAATGATCGTCGGTCCGTGAAAACTTCGAGTTCCAACTTCTTCCCAACAAACCGGACTTCTACACTTCTTCCCGTACAATGCTTCATATGGTGCCATCCCAATGCTCTCGTGGAAACTGTTGTTGTAGGCGAACTCGCACAACGATAGATGAAGATCCCATTCTTTCTCGTAGCTCAACACACTGGCTCGCAACATATCCTCCAAAGTCTGAATCGTCCGCTCTGATTGTCCATCCGTCTGTGGGTGGTATGCCGTGCTGAAACTCAACTTCGTACCCAAAGCCTCTTGGAATGCTCTCCAGAAAGACGAAACAAAACGGCTGTCACGATCGGATACAATCGACACGGGGGTACCATGGAGCCTGACGATCTCATCCACGAACTTCCTAGCCATCTCTGAAAATGTCATACCCTTCCGAAAAGGAATGAAATGGGCTGACTTCGTCAATCGATCTACGATCACCCAAATGGCGTTGTTCTTCCTGCTCGTCGGTGGTAACCCTGAAACGAAGTCCATGGTGATGTGTTCCCACTTCCACTGCGGTATATGCAAAGGATGCAACGAGCCTGGCGGTCTCTGATGATCAGCCTTCACCTTCTGACATGTCAAACAGCGAGCAACAAAGCCTGCTACTTCTCTCTTCATGTTGTTCCACCAAAAGCGATCCTTGAGATTCCGAAACATCTTCGTGCTGCCTGGATGCATCGCGTAGCGAGCGTAATGCGCTTCGTTCATCAGCTTCTCCTTGAACTCATCAACTGCTGGCACGCACAACCTACTCCGAAAATAGAGTACACCATCCTCGAGTCTGAAATCGGGTCTGTCTCCAATGTGGTCTCGAATGCGCTTCAAAGTTAGATCTTCAAACTGCCTGTCCTTAATCTGCTGAATCAACTCAGGCTGAAACACTAGCGTACTAGCCAACATCACGCACTCATCCACTAGTTTAACCTCAACAGGGAGACCACGAAACTCTAAGAGGAAACTGCTCAAGAGCTGCACTGACTCTGCTTTCCTGCTGAGCGCATCTGCCACCACATTCCCCTTGCCTGGCTGATATTTGATCGGGAAGTCATAATCCTTAATAAGCTCAAGCCATCTCCGCTGTCTCATGTTCAGCTCCTGCTGTGTGAATAAATACTGTAAACTGTGGTGGTCAGAACGAACCTCAAACTGCACACCATATAGATAATGTCTCCACAGCTTCAACGCAAACACGATGGCTGCCAATTCTAAATCATGGGTGGCGTAATTCTTCTCATGTTCTCGCAACTGTCTCGATCCATAAGCAATCACCTTCCCATGCTGCATCAACACACAACCTAGGCCAACTCGAGAAGCGTCTGAATAAACCACGAATCCTTCACTACCATCTGGCAAGGCTAACACTGGGACCGTAGTCAACTTCTCTTTCAAAATCCTGAAACGGGCTTCACACTCCTCAGTCCAATCAAATGGTACATTCTTCCTGGTCAACTTCGTCAAAGGAGAAGAGATCTTAGCAAAGTCCTGGACAAATCGGCGATAGTAACCTGCTAGACCAAGGAAACTGCGAACCTCTGTCACTGTCTTGGGGCTAGACCAATTCACCACTGCCTCTACTTTAGATGGATCAACTGCCAATCCCTCTCGTGAAATGATATGACCTAAAAATGCAACCTGCTCAAGCCAAAAATCACACTTCGACAACTTAGCAAACAATCGATGTTCTCTCAACAACGACAAGGCTTTTCTCAAATGCTCCCTATGCTCCTCTGCTGACTTAGAATATATCAAGATATCATCAATAAACACAACTACGAATTGGTCCAAGAAAGGAGCAAAAATCTGATTCATCAATGCCATAAAAGCTGCAGGTGCGTTGGTTAGTCCAAAAGGCATCACGAGGAATTCATAATGTCCATAACGAGTCCTGAAGGCAGTCTTAGGAATGTCATCTTCTTTGACTCTCAACTGGTGATATCCAGACCTCAAATCAATCTTCGAAAAATATGCTGCGCCCTGAAGTTGATCGAACAGCTCATCAATCCTGGGTAAGGGGTACTTGTTCTTGATCGTCACTTTGTTCAGCTGGCGGTAGTCTATGCACATCCGAAAAGTACCATCCTTCTTTTTGACAAACAAGACTGGTGCTCCCCAAGGTGAAACGCTCGGGCGAATGAAACTCTTATCCAAAAGCTCCTGTAGTTGCTTCTTCAACTCTGACAACTCTGCTGGGGCCATGCGATACGGAGCCTTGCTGATCGGTGCCGTGCCGGGAACAAGCTCAATGGCGAACTCCACATCTCGAACCGGGGGTAAGTCTGGCACATCGTCTGGAAAGACATCTGGAAAGTCACAGACCACCTGAACCTCACCTAGCTGCTTCGGCTCCTTCTTCGCTGAGATAAAGGCAATGAAGCCTTCGCACCCTCGGCGGATCAAGCGATCTGCCTTACACGCCGAAATCATACGTCTGGGGCATCTCTGCTGACTGCCCTCGAAACGGAAGCCCTTGCCTAAATCGAAGAAGATCGTCCTGTTGTAACAGTTAACACAGGCACGATATCGAGCGAGCCAATCCATACCAAGGATCACGTCGAAGTCCAGCATCGACAACAGGATCAAATCAACAGGTAACTGATGACCTGCAATCTGCACGTCGCAATGGGGGTAGTACATACTACACTCCACTCGCTTGCCAACTGGGGTGGATACAACCAACACATATGGCAACGGCTTAGACGGCTGAGGTAACCGCTCGGCAAAATGAGGTGCTACATAAGACCGTGTAGACCCCGAATCGAACAAAGCTAAAGCCTCGACGCGCGAAATCAAAACAGTACCTTCAACCACCTGTGGATCCTCGGCACTCTCGTGAGTAGCAGCGTAAGCACGGGCTGTCTGGCGAGGCTGTCTCGAGCCTGGACGAGCTGACTGTGGCTTGCTCGGAGCTGTAGGTGCACTGGGTCTGCTAGGAACTGCACCGGAAGCTCTCTGTCGAGGACAATTGGCGATCATATGCTCCCTCGAACCGCAAATAAAACAAGCACCGGCCTTCCTCCAACAAGCTTCAGTCGTGTGGTTCCTACCACAATATCCACAAGTCACTCCAGTAGAACTAGAAGTACTCTGCTGGCCTTTGGTCTTCTTCTGTACTTGTCCTTGTGCACTGAAAGGCGGCTGTCGCTTGGGTTCAACGGCTCTAGCAGCTTGGTGGATGGCCTCAGCAGAATAGGCCCTGTCCACTGCATCGTCAAACGTAGCCGGACGCTGAAACGCAGTCACGTGATGCATGTACCGGGGATGCAAACCTTCGACAAACCTGTTCACCTTCCTTTCCTCGGTGCTGATCATGTCCGGAGCAAAAAGCGACAACTGCATAAACTTGTTTACATACTCTGCTACTGTCATCTGCTGCTGACGGAGAGCTAAGAACTCAACCTCCTTGGCTCGAAACACATGAGCCGGGATGAACTTCCTCCTGAACTGTTGCTTGAACATCTCCCACACCGTAGCACTAGGAATATCTCTGTATGAATCTTTCACGCTCTTCCACCAAGTCTTTGCGACATCTCTAAACATAGAAGTTGCTAGTCCGACCTTCTGTCGGTTCGTGCACACGACGGTCTCAAAGACATCCTCTGTCTGGTCTAACCACTGTTCTGCCTTCAGTGGCTCTTCTGTTCCGTAGAACTCAATGGCTCCTCGCTTGCGAAATTTCCCATAGAGGGCATTCGGGTCACTCTCTCGAGGCTGCAAGATCACCTGCTGGTCTACATGTGACTGAGCTGGGACTTGGCTTTGTCGGTCTAACATGGTTGTCACTTGGGCTTGCAAGTTCTGCATGGATTGCGATTGTGCCTGAAGGGACTGGAATAACATGAGGATGCGTTCATCTGTATTCGGTGTCTGCGGTGATGGTGCAGATCCGCTCTCGTTATTTCCGGCGTTCTGCTGAGAACCAGAACCTGATGCCATCCTGTAAAATGGAACGAGTCAGACACAAACACAAAACAATAGCGCCCAACAAACCCCAAAGTCTAGAAAGAACACAAAGAAATAATCGTATCCTCACCACGATCCTACATGCCTACATGCTTATCACACTAGAACAAGGAATGAGCAAGGAATGCTCTGATACCATACAATACGTATGTCACAACCCGAGCCCAGGGTTCGGGGGTTAGCAAAAGCCAAACCTAATGACACACGTACTCCCGTGCATGCACACGTAGACCGAGTCTAAATGCACACGCACAAGGGAACAAGCACACGTGCCAAGCAAGTATGCGGAAGCTGTAAATATCAGAAACATAAACAACTAATAGCACAAGAAGAGGATACAAGGAAAGGACTGACATAATTACATATGAACGTTTACAAAAGAACAAAAGGATAAATACAATAGTGACATGTCATGACAAATACAAGTCTGAAAATCCCCAAAACATGACTCCAACATGATGCATGCCATGAACGCGCTCCCGTGGAGTGATCACATCCACTCCTCTAGGCCTGATGGGGCCCCGGGGGTCTCATCTGAAGCCTGGCCGACCGGCGAGGGTTCGGCAGGGGGATCTGGGCCTGCAACACCAAAAACAACTGTGAATACGAAGATTCAGCAAAGTATAAACCATAGCAAGTTAACACACGCTGTGTCTAATAGAATAAAGAACATCATGTTATTAAAGAAAGCATTTTCGTATACTAGGCTATCATGCAAGAAAGAAAGATGCTGTGTGAATCAAGGATAACATGCTGTGTACATGACTAGTGGCTACTACATTACCATATGCTCCCAAAAGAGGGATCTTGTAACATGCAAAGAACACCATTGTCCGGGCCAGGGTACAATGGGTCTCGGTTTCCTGGGGTCCGGTTCCCCAAGACAAAATCCATACTGCAGCAGGTCCTTATAACTATACCAAATTCACCCCGTCGGGATCCTAAGGCTGAGGCTAAGTAGAGCCTGACCATACAAAGTCAATCATGAAAACCTGAGTAGATCGTGATCATATATCATGCGTGCATATCTGGAATTGAACATATCATACATGTATACTCAGGGTAAATAATCGCAATGTGAAAGTAAAGTAACGGGATACAAGTAATCATGTCAGAGTGTGAGATCAATGATCGAATGCAATATGGTATGCAACAAATCATGCGAAATCGAATCATCTTAAGTTACAAACCAATTCTAATCTAATTATCCGGTGTTTCTAACCGTGCATGATGATGTAGTTTTAAGTTATTCGATACACCGTTGTCTAGTGTTGCCTGGAATCGGGCGATGCACGAAGTCCCTTAAACCAACACCCATGGGGAGGTGCTTAACATCCGGATAACGAACATGAATGATTCGCAGCCCTCGAGATCATTCACGCGTAGTATCACATCCGTTGGGCAAGTCTCGGTGCTCTACATTCTATCATGAAGGTCATATAGGTCTTATCGTTACACCTAGCCTTATTCTTCATGTGTGGTTACGGCTTAGCCGTGTGTGTGCTACGGCTTAGCCGTGTGTGGTCTACGGCTTAGCCGTGGCTGGACCGTAGAAGGTCTGTCAGTTGCTGACTCTCAGTTATTCCAGAAATTGCACCCTGTATTGTTCTACGGCTGGGCCACGGCTGAGCTACGGCTTAGCCGTAGGGCATTCCACGGCTTAGCCGTGCCCTAGCCGTAGAGGAAAACTGGGTTTTTCTCCTCTCTGGATTGTGAGCCGTAGGTGCTATACGGCTTAGCCGTACCTGCACGAATTCAATTTCCTGAAACCTGTACAGAATGTCTGGGAAGCATCCAAATTTCAATTATCAAAGGGGAGTAGACAAGTATTGAATTAATGAGTAGCAAATGGGCTGTAAATACATATTTCCACATCAATTCATGTAAAGCTATCCGATTCAAATGCATATCAACATGGGTTCTCACAAGCTAGGTTTATACTTGCCTCAAATTTGGAAATCAAATGCACCATGGTAGCCCTCAAGCCAAACACAACCTAACACCAAATCAAAGTACATGCATGCATGAGAGATGGAGAGAAATCCACAACACACAGACACACCATGCAAAGAAGCAAGAAGGAGAAGAGATAGAGAAAGGAGAGGAGGGGAATGGAAGGAAATCCACTTACCTCTCATGCAAGAACCCAATTCCTCAATTTGAACTTGATCGATGAAGGTTGGAGAAGAGAATGCAAGTGAAGAAAAAGAGACTCCACGTGCCCAGCAGGAAATGAGAGAAAACGAGAGAGAACGTGAGAAGGAATGTGAGTTGAGATCGATGGAGAGCTTATATAATCAAATGGGTTGTCCAAATTTACAATGAAAGCCAAGCTAGAAATGTATTTACAGTTTGAGTCAAACTCAGGTCCAATCGAATCATACGACCTCGGTTGCAAATGACGTAGTTACGAAAGTTAACGAGCTCAACGAAAGACACGTGTTGACCTCAAGATGATGCAAAAATGACCATGTCTAAGAAAAGCTAAAATTACGAAAAAGGGCTTGATCTACTTAATCCAGGTCAAACTCAACCCAACTACCTATCCATGACCCGTAACGAAAACAAAACACAAACAAAACACAATTAGCAACAAAAACAAGATTAACTAGACGTTAAACGAGGTCAAGCTGGGTCGGAGTGTTACACTAGCCATAACATCAGGAATCAATATACTTGGAGTCTATGGAGATTCACAACTCGTGATCAAACAAATGAATCGTGAGTACGAAGTGAAGAAACCTGATCTGGTTCCTTTCTTCAACAAAGCCTGTGAACTAAAGAAAAAATTCGATCTGATAGAGTTTCATCATGTTTCAAGACATCAGAATGTCAAGGCGGACGCATTAGCAAGTTTGGCGGCTTCGATGTCGATCCCTGAAAATGATAAGATGGCATTAGAAGTGGTTGAAAGAAGACTTCTACCTCCGCTTGATACCTACAAGGCAGTGGCTGATAGTTTTACTGTGATTAATAATCGGATTTCATATTTCCACAATTCATTCAAAGATTGGAGAAATCCTTTTATTGATTATATTCTTCAGGGAGTATTACCAGAGGATGCTAAAAACAGAACTAGTATTCAAAGACGAGCTCTAAACTTCTATTTTGATTTGCCTTCAAAGACTCTTTATCATAAATCATCTGATGGGATTCTTCTTCGTTGCTTATCACCAAAAGAGGCAGAGCAAGTCCTCAAAGAAGTCCATTCTGGTCTATGTGGCGCTCATCAGGCTAGGATAAAGCTTCATGATCAAATTCGAAGGCTAGGATGCTATTTGCCTATTATGATATCTGATGCCATCAATTTTGCTAAAAGATGCAATAAATGCCAAATTCATGGTAATTACATTCATCAACCTCCTGAGTATCTACACCCTACGTCCACCTCTTGGCCATTTAAATCTTGGGGAATAGACATAGTTGGGAAGATCAGCCCATCATTAGAACGTGGCCATCAGTTCATCTTAGCTGTAATGGGTTACTTCTCTAAATGGTCAGAAGCAATACCCCTGGCAGAAGTCAAGACAGATACAGTCCTCCATTTTTTGAAGACTCACATCATTTGTCGTTTCGGGGTGCCCAGACGTTTATTTCATGACAACGGTCTCCAATTCAATAATGATAAATTTTACAGATTCTGTGACAAGTATGGAATCCAATGTTGTCCGTCTACGGCATATAATCCTTCAACTAATAAACTTACTGAGGCTTTTAACAAGAGTATTTGCAAAATTTTGAAGAAAATGGTCTCCGACAATAAAAAAGTTGGAGTACCAAGCTTCCTGAGGCATTATGGGCTTATAGAATTACAGTTCGCGGCCCAACAAAATCAACACCATATTCCTTGGTTTATGACTATGAGGCTGTAATACCCCTGGAAATACAACTTCCTTCTCTTCGGGTAGCTGTGATAAACAAATATACTGAAAAGAAGAATGCTGGACTTCAACTCCAAGAGCCAGAGAGCCTTGATGAGAAAAGGCTTGCCGCTCGACAAAGCATTGAATTGTATCAAGCTCATATCGCTGGATCCTTTAACAAAAAGGTCAAATACAGAACCCATAAGAAAGGAGACTTAGTCCTTGCAGCTAAGAGGCCCATGTTCTCCACACACTTGTCAAAAGGTAAATTTGAACCTAAATGGGGAGGGCCATTTGTCATTAACAAAGTTTAGTCCAACAGTGCCTATGCGCTTCTCACGCTTGAAGGGGATAGATGCATGATGCCTATCAATGGAAAACTTCTCAAGAAATCGTTACTTGGATAACGTCCTTACAAGACCCCTTGTAACATCCTGCTATATAGATTAAGTCTTTTTGCAGACCCTATATAGCAAAACTCAGCTATGTGGAATAAGTCTTTTTGCAGACCCCATATATCTAATTCTTAGTTGTATAGAATAAGTCTTTTTGCAGACCCTATATGACTACCTTCGATTATATAGAACAAGTCTTTTTGCAAACCCTGTATAACCAAAATCTAAACAAAAACCAAAAATAAAGTTTTGTCCTAAGGAATAAGTCAAGGATCCCGGGCCTCACGCATGGGCACCGGATAACATCCACTTTGTTTGACCCCTTTCGACACCAAGAGGATCAAGTCATGGACCCTAGAGGAAGCCTTACACATGGGCACCGGATAATGTCCACCTATATGATTCCCTTATTTTCGGTTTGTGGATCCAAAAGATCGCAAATCACATCTTCATACAAATCTGAAAAAATCAAACCAAACAAACCATCTATACAAACCACCTCAAACATCCATACAAAATCAAACCAAACACCTATACTAATGACAAAATAAAAAGAAAAAGTTTTTTCCATTGATATCCATTTAAAGTTCGAATATAAGCAGTGAAGTCAATGTACACATAGCCATCAGGACTAATAAAAAAAAGGAGAAACCATCAAATGGGAAATGCAGAAGAGAATCTCGGTCCAGGAACTTCTCCAGTTGTCTCTTTGCATTCAGTACTTCTGCCATGAGGATACGCCCTTTGTAGCTTGCATAAGCTGAAATAGATATATTAATGTCAATCTCGTCCAGCTTAATATTCAATCCAACTTCCAAGGACTGAACAAAGTCATTCAGGGCTGTACGTTTCGCTTCTGTATGCATAAAAAGATCATCTCGGCGACGAATTCTCTCTGAAACAGACTTCTGCAAATTTTCAATGGTATTCTCCACGGAAGATAATTGATGTTGCAATACAACAATCTGCTGTTGAATATGTGCACGTTGGTCTACATGCACAGCCAATTCCTGTGTCAGCTTGGCCTCTTCCACATTTATTACCTGTATCTCCTCCTCACCATTTTCAATCCCCGCAGCCAGTTGAATCTTGTGCCTAAAGACCTCATCTTGGAAAGCTTTGGCATGATCGACACTTTTATCCCAAGAGTCTTTTTCTTCGAGTTTGTTAAAGAGAAGGATAAGAGCATCGCGAAGACCACTCAAGTCGGTACCAGAAAATATCAACATATCAACTAAAGCCTTGGCACCTTGAAGCTTCTTCGAAGAAAGCTCTCCTTGAAAAACGATAGGCAAAATGCTGCGAATGGTTATCTTTGTGAAAAAATTAATAGCAGATTGAGGCTTTGGGGTGTCTTCGAAGAAGCTGAGCTCTTTAGGGATAGAAAGGCTTGATTCTCGCTCTTGCGAATTTGACTGGATTTGAGAACTTGAGTGATTATCCTTTTCTCTCTCGGCATCTACTCTGCCCTCTGGAATCGCCAATGCTTCTTCGCGAACAGATGGTGAATCATGTGACCCTTGTGAAAACAAAGTAGTTGAAGGACCCCTAATGGCATGAGGTGTAACTATCACATGCAGTAAAGCTTTTCGGGTCCCTCCACCTTCAGCAGTAGAAGCCTCATCTGATATCTTCTGAACAACAGGGCCTTCAATAACTTTAAAAGGCAATGACTGGTCCACCCTAAAGTGGACTCTTGGAGGTGTCACTGCCTTAGGAGGTGTAAAACTGCCAGCAACCGGAGGCACACTACTAGTGACAGGTGTTATAGTGGTATCCTCTACCGGGAGACTTGCGCCTTCTAAAACCATTGCCTGTTGAACAGAAGAACCTACTCTGATCACAATAGTATCCACTACAGGGGCTTCTGTGACTGGAACCATGACACTGTCCGCTTCTTTTTCTGCATCGCCAATAGGTTCAATATGTTGTTCCATCTGAACATCCTTAGCCTCATCCGCCCTTGGCTCATTACTAACAGGCAAGGTAGTACCGGCCGGCAACAATCCCACACCACCATTCATACTTTGGGTTAGCGAACCTGATGATAAACTTTCTACAAAGCGTTACAGATCACTCCCCAGAGGGCTGCCTGGTGATGCCTCTAAGTATCCACTATGAAGTGAGACATTATCCTAGTCAATCGAAGCTTCGGCATGCTCCTTCTCCGCTTGCTCCTCGATAGGGAATCCGAAAGATCTCCTAGGAACGGTAAGAAGTGTCTTAGCAAGTGTATCAGAAACACCCTCTTCCACCCGACCACCTAAAATAGGGGAATAAGCAGAATCAGAGCACGAATGTTGAAATGCTAAAGAGGCTAATGTGGGGTTTACCTTCAGCGACAACTAGAGTTTCTTCGATGTCCCTTGAGACTCTAGCCGTAGATTCCTCGACAATCTCAGAGGGAAGCTCCTGTAGTTCAGCCTGGAAAGCAGCCCCCGTAATAGCAGCAGTACCAACATCATCGATAGATTTCTCTGCAATGATGGATTCTGTCGGTACATCTGCTGTCACTTCTCTCTCAAATTAAGGCATCAGTGCTTGATTACATATATCTTTTTCAAAATCAAACTCGATGTGAATATCACTATCAATTTGCTCTCCGGTCGTAGGAGTATCAAAACTGCTTTCTCCTCCACTCCTCTCATCAGAGGCATAATCTTCAGCAACTCTGGCTACTTGCCTCGCAGACTCTCCAGCAATTGAGGGTTGAGCTAATAACATCACCAAAAGAAATATCAATGTTAAGACAAGAGATACAGAATCAAGGAAGATATGATTATAAACAGTTAGATGTATGTTACCAGTTTTCAGCCTCTGAGAACGACGTGCTGGAGGACTTTCAGCTTTTCTCTTCTTGGAAGGTGTCTCTTTGCTAGCTGAGGCTCAGACTCGAGTTACCAATTTTGAGCGAGTGGCTCTGATTTCTTATGCAAAACCAGATCCGTCGGAGGGTTCACCGGCATTGTGATAGATGGCCTTCCCCTCGTAGCCAATTCCGCATATTGGACCCTCTCTACTAGACCTTGACTGACATGTGTCTTTGTCAATACAGGAGCATCAGTATTAGTTTTTAATTGCTGAGCAAAACTTGCCTCAGCAGCTGCATGCATAGCAGACCGCTCTTCTTCAAACTGTCCAGTCTGTTCTCCTACTAATACCTTGGTTCTGACAAAACGGGAAGCAGATCCAAAATCCAAAATAGCCCTGCCCATCTCCCTGATTTCAGCAAGGCTAATGCTCTCCTATAAATTTTCTTCTATGGCTCGTCGCATTCTCGTTGCAGGTACATTGGGCGGAGGCATGTAACTTTCATCTTCCTCACCTCTTAAACCACGATGAGCTCGACAGATATCGGATACGGCTGTCAAACCAATTCGCCATTGGTCCCCATCATGTAGCCGACTTTCAAAATTCTCTAGGATGAAATGATCTTTTTCTCCCTTTTCTCCTTTTCCTTCTTCTTAGAAGCAGGCAAACACGACATTTAGCTCGAGGATTGCTTGTGTATGCTTACACAATGGCGAGGGTACTTTTAGCAAACCACTAGGCGAAGCCACTTGTATATCCAAGATTCGGAAGGCGAGGATATCCAAAACGGGCCTCAGTGTTAAACGCCTGGTAGAACTCCTAAGCATTACAAGCATCTTCCAAGGAACCGATAGTGCCTCGAATCCGGCCTGGTGCTCCCACGACGGCCTAATAGAATCGAATTGTCTGCAGAATCTGGCGGGTATATAAGGTTGACTACTAATGTATGTATTTTTTTCTATACACCAGGTCTGCAGGCCTTAAACTCAGAAGCTAGCTCTTTTCTTCATCTGACAAACCAATATCCCGGCCACCTTCCCCAACCTTGTCGATTGATGGTTCCACAGCATTTCTCATTTGAGTTGGAACTTCAATATTCGGTATAGCATCGCGGGAAGCAACATAATTGTTAAAGTTGCGTAAATGTTGGCGCAAATCGGTCATGGAATAGTTGTTAATTAGGCAACTACCACCAACCACCACACCCTCCATGAAAATGTTCCCTGGTGCACCGCTGTGTGAATGAAGATCATTCCAATGGTAGGTGAACCAGGTGTATAGTAGATATTCGGCATAAAATCGGTTAAACGGCTCCCCTTCTCTGACGGTGAATCCTGAAAGCTTCAACTCTGTCAGCATATAACATACAAAAGCAGGACCCAAAGCGAGGCTATGTCCAAAGGCCATCTTGAGGGCTGAATATATACAGCCAGGCCTAAGGTCGTTTCCAGAGCTCGAAAAAAGAACCTCGGACAACCATGCTATCAAAAATGAAGCAAGCCAACATTTCCTTTTCAAATCTGGATACTTGGCAAAAATATAAGGCTGAAAGTCCGTATCTTCATGAAAGATAATTGTTGGACCCTTCTTGGGATCTTCGTTTGGGATTACCCTTTTCCACTTAAAGAACCCGCCTCCATTAACAAACAAAGGATCAGTGATTCTCTTCACTTGACTCATCCATTGAATGACTTTGCCTCGACTTCGGCTAGTTGTCTGAAAGGAATCCTCAAGCGCCAAAAGGAGGTAATATGCAACCCGAAATACGTCATCCATAGTGGCTAATTCTTCATCGGGCAAAACGGTCTCATCATAGATCTCACCGTAAGGTGCCAAACCAAAAATCTTCTTTATTTCCCAAAGAGAGAATCCCAACTCCATGTTCGGAGTGATGAAGGTACCAGTCGCTGGGCAATACAACTCTAGAATAGCCCTGCAGACATTCTTATTCTCGCACGGGACTCTTTGTGTGGTAGCATTTACGGCATCAAAAATCCCAATCGCTTTCAAATCCTCTGCATAGTGATGTTTGATTGCAGTTACCCAGCCTGGCCAATCCCCGATGCAATTAAACAATCAGCGAGATTGATGCCTCTCACTGAGCTAAGCACTCCCGTCTCCCGAATGCATACCGAGACCGACGATTCTGAGCTGTGAAATCACAATGCCTACTTCCAAATTTAGAGTGCACGGTTCGAGGGTCTCTATTTCAGACCTTGGGTGTTCTATGAAATAGTATGGAGGCGGACGCATAAATTTCCCAGTCTTGAAATGGACGTGATGTCTTATCCATGAAAAAGGATCGTGCCTTGTTGAGATTCTTGGAGATAGTGACATGATAGTTGGATGCCGTCGAACTGATCGAACAGTGGTTAATTCACGCACAACCCTTGCCGGATTTTGTGTAACGGTACCGCATATGATCAGTGGGTTGCTTTGCAGTCTCCATTGTGGCATCTCCAAATATATATCGTGGTTTTGGGAAAACCACCTTGTCATTATTCTCCTAATTGGTATTATTTACCAAACACCAATACAAATACCAGTTTCTCGTTGATAAAGCTTTAGTTCTCTGGAGCCACAAGTTGACATCAGATGCTTCATTTGGATCTTTTGGATCAGACTCTCTTGCGGTCTTACCTTTGGCACGACTTTTAGGTGCCCCAACAGTTGCAGTTGCAGGAGCTTTACCCTTTCTATCTGCAAAGCAAATCAAAAGAAAGAGAAGATGGGTATCAATACCAATGTTTCAAAAAAAAAAAAAATCCGGCAGCATCTCCCCTTAGTATAAGGCCAAAAGAAGAAGGTAATACTCAATTCTGAGACCAACAATTGGCATCAAAGGCACACTTAAGTCTCAGAACTGAGGCTCCCGATCCAAACAAATGTTCAAGCACCTTAAGACCTTTTCAGGGGGCAACAGGTTCGTGTTCAAGCACGAAAACAACATTTGTGTACATCATATAAAGCATCAACAAATTCAAGCATGTATGAAAGAACAATATTTATGTTTCCAACGAGATCAACAAAGCATAACATCCATTTCAAGGCTAAAGAATTTTTACAATCCTAATCTTAGAAAACGAGGATCCGGGCGATGATTTGTTATGATGAGACCATTAGACATTCTTGGGGGATCTACAGTTACTTTGCAAAGTTGATCTTAACCGTCGTCAATGATCGGAAGTGTTAGAAGAAGATAAAGAAGAGCGGATCATCTTTGGAAATTGTAGTAGAAAAAGACAATGTAAAACGTCTTATTCAAAACTACATTCAACCGTGTGATCGGTAATTCTTCATCTTTGGAAGTTGTAGTAGAAAAAGACAATGTAAACTGTCTTATTCAAAACTACATTCGACCGTGTGATCAGTGGGTCTTCAAGGTTACATTCAACCATGTGATCGGTGGTTCTTCATGATTGGAAGTTGTGATAGAAAAAGACAATGTAAAATAGTTTATTCAAGACTATATTCAATTTTGGGATCGATGTGAGGATTTGCCCTTTTTTTTCAATCTCCTTCATTAACCATTCATATTCAAGGTGGTTTATACTTCTCATGCTTATGGAGACTTAAGGGGAGTAACCTTCTCATCAAAGGCAGAGAGAATCCACCGTGTGATGATTCAGTTATTTCAGTTAGTTTTCTGTTGGTCTCCTTCATTAAGCGCTCATATTCGAAATGGTTTATGCTTCTCATGTTTGTTGAGACTTAAAGAGAGTAACCTTCTCATCAAAAGCAAGAAGAATGCCCCTAACGGCTACCCGGTCTGATGATTCTAGTTACAATTCCTACAAAGACTATGGTGATTGAGTTTGCATGGATTCATATCAGTGACCGAGCAAATCACCACAATCCAATCTTTTATAATTCCTACAAAGACTATGGTGGTCGAGCTTGTATGGATTCATGTCAGTCACCGAGATCATGGATGGCTATGAATGTGTAACTGGCCAGGACAGTAATGACTGTAGTCAGAGATATGTTCACAACACACTTAAATCTGAGCAAACAACACTACAAAAAGGCAGGAGCAAATTCATTCAAGAGGCTGTGACAGTGAACCTCTCACAGATAGTAATGACCGTGACCATGGGTTGTCAGTTGATGCCCAATTCGAACAACTTGCCAAAAATCGAGTTTGAACAGAACCCTCATGTTAGAAGGCAAGTTGGGAGCATGAAACAAAAAAAGGTGGGGAGAAGAAAGATTGCAAGCAGCCATAAGCAGGCCGTGAGCAGGAGACTTGCCTAGACTGACTAGTGGTGGCCGGGGGAGTTGGTTGAGTGGTGACTAACTCAGGGCTAAACATCCTCCACAATGGAATGCTCAAGTATGATTCATTCATTAACAGCGTGAAGGAGGGGCATAATAAAAAAAAATCATCAGTCAAACAATTCATCAAACAGGTGGTGACTGTGAGCTTTTGCTTTTGCAAACAGTGCAAATTGTGGTCTAGCCTAAGATGACATTTAATCTGGGCTTTGGCATAATAATGATAAAAAAATAAGGGGAAAGAAGAAAGAAGAAGGGAGGAACCAAGCCTAGGCTCAATTCTACCTCGCTATTGGTAGTGACCGTCAGTCTGCTCACACGGTCAGTCACAAATCAGTCGTGACCGTGATACCCGCTAAACTGGGTTGCCGTTTGAAGATGATCATTTTTCAAACCAAGTTGTGTTAAGCATCTAAAGAAAAAGAGAGAAAAAGAAAGAAAGAAAGAAAAGAAGAAATTTTCAGCAAAACCCAAATCACCCATCCGGTGATGATCAAAGCTCAAAGAAGATGAAATTCAGAGAAGCATACCTGCCATAAAAAAAAAAAAAAAAAAACCTTGAGCAGTTGGAAGAACTTGAAGTCCCGTTGAAAACCAAAGGAGAAGTAGAAAGCCAAAAAGATGGAGGCTCTGATCTCTTTGTTTCTCTTTTAATTTAATCAAGTAGAAGAAAGATGTGAAAAGAGAGCAATAAAAAAAAAAAAAAAAAAAAGAGAGAGAGAGACGAGTCCAGACTCGTCAGTTAAGCTCACATAGGCACGGGATTTCTTCAGAAGTCCTCTCGGTCATTACATTCTTGAGCAAATGGGGCCCATGGTTTGGTGGCCAAGTCTCCTTCATCTATTAAAATTGCTCCATCAAAATGTCTTGAATCAGTGGGACCCACTACTGGCACTCATTAAGCGTGTGACCACAGATATCCCAATTCTTACGGCCACTATTGTCTTAAGCATGTGGAACCCATTGTTGGTAGCAGAACCCTCCTCTCACACCTACAACTTGATTCCCCTTCTCCCCATGGTCATAACGTGACTGATGCGATTGTTTAAAGAATTGGGTCCACAAAATGAGGTTCTCATACCCGCGGTCGCTGCCTTTCCCCTCTCATTCGTACTACTATATCAAGTAGTGAGGCCCATGGTTTACTAGTCCAAATTCCCACAGACCTAATACGACTAGAAAGAGAAAACCAAAGCCTCTTAGCTCAAGCCCCTGATGATTCACTCTCTTTCCCACATATATAACTTGATTAAAATTAATGAGATTCAAGCTTCAATCAAGTTTAGATGGGGTTGGTTTTCCTTACCCACGGTCTCCCCCTGTTGGTCTCTTTGCTCACGTTCACAATATGGCTGGGCGTTGGGACCCATGGCTCGATAGCCCGGTCACGCCTCTCCACCTATGACACCACATGGGATCACCAATGGTGTCCATTGCTTGACATGAACCATTTGGTCATGGGATTCACAGCTCAGTGGCAGTGAGATCCACAGCTCAACCAAGTTCACTAAAGATCACAACATCACCAGTCTAAATGTTATAATCCATTGTTTAGTGGCCCTTGCCATTGTGATTGTTTGAACCCGAAACCTGGTATCTCAATTGCTCCCACCCTCAAACACAAATTATTTGATGATGGAGACTGTGGCCTGGTCAAATACATAATCCATGCCCTTGCCATTGTCTTGTCTTTGCGGTCACTGTGGTTTTGAGCAGTAAAACTGACTATCATGATTCATTTTTTCTTTGAGATTCACATGGTGGGTTCACTTGGAGTATTTTTTGGAATATTTTGAGGGAAATTATACAAAGAAAAGAAGGGGAGATTTCTTTCAAAATCAACCCAAATGTTAGAATTACTTGAAAGCCAAAATTTGATTTTTGAACAACTGATTTTGAACGATCCTTTCAAATCATTTTGTATCAAAATCCACGAAAGCCAATCTTCTAAAAAAAAATTCAAATTCAACTCATGTCAAGCTAAGTCAAAACCTAAATTTCGGTTTTTGAAACCGAACTACAAACCCATGAAAATCCAAATCCAAATCCATTTTAAACTAAACCTTTGATTTTCTTAACACCTTAGGGATTTTTTTTGTGTGTGTTTCCCACATCCCCGCAGAGATGCCACCCTAGATATCTGTGATAAATAGGTCAGAAGAAAATCAAATTCATTACCAAAAACCCAAACAAGATTCATAAGCTTCTGGATTTTTTTTAAATACCCCAGCAATCCTTTTGTGGGTGTTCCTCACAGTCCACACAGAGACGCCACTTTGGATATCTGTGAAATTGGGTAACGAAATTCGGAATTCATATGTTTTTGCCAAATTCCATCATTAAACCCTTCATGGTTTTTCATCAAAAATTTCAAAATCCCAAGTTTGGACTTACAACGTATCTTGACATATAGTGATTTCGTTGAATCATTCATCATTCCTACAGATAGCTATTTTGAGGCACAATGATTATTACACTAATCATTGCACCTCGATGGGGTACTTTTTGACCCATAAAAATTTGCAAATAATGCAGTGAAGACATTACAAGCTTTGGATTATAAATTTCCAGAATTTTTAAAGCACTTGAACCTCATCTCGGCTCAAATCAGTTTCAGAGACTCTTTGCCAGCTTTTTGTGAATCACTGCAGGACTTGATACTTCCACATGTTGAAGCAAGCTCCTATCCAATGAAATGCTTCCCAGTATATCTAAAGACTATTCCTCAAGGATTTAGAGCATTTGGACGTCATTCGGATCCAAACTTGGTTTAGATGATCGTATACTATGCTCTGTGGGTCCCTGTGCAGAGTGACATCTCATGAAAGATCAAATTAACTGAAACTCTCAGGGGAAACTCAACTGATGTCCAAGATAGGCCTTACAAAATTTCGAGTTCAACAGACATCATCGGATCCAAAAGCTACAAGCATGTCAACTTGGGGTCAATCCCCCCCTCAAGCCATAGGGTTATTGACCAAAGTCCTGCTTCCTGATGTCCAAAATTGATGAAATTTAGGCACGCAGCTTCAGTCATGCTCAGAAGATACTCTGCAAATTTTCAAGTCAAAAGGACTCCGTCTGGTCCGAATTTCGTTACATGTCAGCTTAGAAGACAATAATCTCGAGTTATGAGGTCACTAACTAAGATCTTACTTTCAGAAGGCTAATGCCGATAAAATTTAGGAAGAATGCTCAAAGAATGCCCTAATTTACTCTCCCAAAGTTTCAAGTCAAGTGAGGCTATTCAGATAGAAAACAGGCTAACTAGAATGCTCAAAGAATGCCCTAATTTACTCTCCCAAAGTTTCAAGTCAAGTGGAGGTTGTTCAGATAGAAAACAGGCTAACTACCTCAATGTAGAGTGAATCGTGACTTAACACATGCAATGAATAGGCCACTGTTTGAAATCATGCTTTCCCAAATCCAAAGCTCATGAAATTCGGAGGAATACTCCAAGATATTCTTGAAGTCAGTCCCTCCAAGTTTCAAACTAAACCGAGGTCATTTGGGCTTCAAATAACTGAGACAAGGGCCCACCTTCATAAAAAGTCAATTGGAGAGTTGACCAACTTTCGAAAGTCAAAACAGGTTGAAACTTCTACGACATGCTCAAAATAGTGTCAAGAAGCATCCCTCCAAGTTTCGTGGTAATTGGACTTCGTTTGAGACCCAAACAGATGAAAATGGGTCACAAATGCAAAAACCTGAAATTGGGCCTTTCTGTGACCGCAGCCTGTTCATCAATGGAGTTGACCAACTTTAGATGTTCAAAACAAGCTGAAACTTTTATGACATGGTCAAAATAGTGTGAAGAATCACCCCTCCAAGTTTTGTGGCGATTGGACTTCGTTTGGACCCCAAACAGGTGAAAATGGTTCACAAATGTAAAAACCAGAAATTGGACCTTGTCCGTGACTACAGCCTGTTCATCAAAGGAGTTGACCAACTTTAGATGGTCAAAATGAGCTGAAACTTTCATGACATGGTCAAAATAGTGTCAAGAAGCATCCCTTCAATTTTTGTAGCGATTGGACTTCGTTTGGGCTCCAAACAAGTGACAATGGGTCACAAATACAAAAACCCGAAATTGGGCCTTGTCCTTGACCGCGGCCTGTTCATCAACGGAATGACCAACTTCAGATGGTCAAAACGAGCTGAAACTTTAATGACATGGTCAAAATAGTGTCAAGAACCATCCCTCCATGTTTCGTGGCTACTGGACTTCATTTGGGCTCCAAACAGGTGAAAACGGGCCGCAACTGCAAAAACTCGAAATTGGGCCTTGTCCGTGACAGTGGCTGCGGTTACGGACCCCCAAAGGACACTTCCTGCCGTTTTGGGCTGTTTTTCTCCACTCCCTTTTGAAATCAAACTTCCCACAACTCCCCTCAACTCCCAAGAACCACCAAAAACCACCTGGGACCTGTATAAAAAGAAGAGTGTTTGAAGGAAGCAGGGGGGAGAACACAGGGAGAGAGAAAAAGATAGAATTGAACAAACGCAGAGGCATTCAAGCAAGAAAAGCAGCAATCCCACAACCATTCCCTTCCATCTTTAGTCACCAAGGTGAGCAAAAAGATTCAGAGGAAGAGGAGAAAGGTGGGGTAATTACAGAATACATTATGGACATGCAATAACAGTTATTCGAAGGATGACATTGTCATCTTTGTTTTTCTCATTCGGGGGGATTTTTTGGCCATTACAAAGGTTGTGAACGAGCCCCTTTGGGCCTCATTTTGTTCCTTGAAAATTATAAGTTCAAAATGACACAACTTTGGCTTCCTGTGATGCCCTCTTCGGACTTGAACAAAAGACAATCTGTAAACAAGAATGATGAATTACAAAGTTTTCAATCGATTCCATAGTCGAATTCAATCTTCTCAATGGTTATCCAACACCCCAAGATGTCATGAAAGGGAGTTTCAACACTTGAAAAAGTTTGGAAGAACAACCAGTACGAACAGCACGAAAAACGGAGGCGAACAGTGGTTTCAAGGTCACTGTCTGCTAGTGACAATGACCCACGGTCACTGGCAGGTGCCAGTGACCGCGGGTCACGGTCGCCCTCCATTTTTTACTCTTTTTCGCATTTTTTCCTACTTTATGTAAATTTTCTTGTAATTTCCAAATTGAGATCACATCTAAGACTTGAGGGAGGGGATGTAAACTTTGTAAACTGATGTAAACAACCTGCATCCCCGCGGTCAGAGCATTAGAACCCATGTAAACAAAAGGGAACTCAATGATGAACTGTAATTGATTCCCATTCTTCTTAACGCTTGAAGTGCGTGCATGTTAGACATGGAATCATTACACATTTCCACGTCACATTTCAAGCGCAATCACGAATGAAGGTTAAATTCGACCCAACTACTTATCCATAACTTAAACATAACCCACAATGACAAAACAAGTTAAATCCATCATAATTCGATAGTATTTAGCTAATAACTTACTTAATTAGTCACTAAGCATGCTTAATTAGGGTTGGAGTGTTACAATGGGGAAGACAATGGGAGCTTTGGCTCCAACATGTAACGCTCCAAGCTTGAAGAATAGATGAGAAGGAGAGTGAGAGAGAAGGAGAAGGTGGAGTTCCAACAATAAGAAGAAGAAGATGTAGAGAAGGGGCTATTGAGTTGGTTTTAGATTAGATTTTTTTGAATTTTACAAGCAAGTCCAAACTACTATAGAGATTTACATATAAAGTCAAATGGACTCTAGTTGGGGTAAGATGGATCCAAATCGACTTGGGCGAATCATGAAAGATGACCCACAAGATGGAATACACTTGATACAATTATATGATGCCTTAATGATGCAAAACTATGTAACTTTAAATTACATGAGAAGGTCTTTGGCTACCTAAGTAAGGTTCAAACTCAACTTAACTGCCTATCCTTGACCCAAACTTAAGGGGATTTGAGTTGAATTAGCCTAATTTTATATTTTTAAGTTAAAACAAGCTTAATTATAGTAAATTAAGATTAACTCGGGTTTAGACCTTACACCATTTCATGCAAAAAAAGTGAAAGAAAGATAAAGAAACTACTCAACCATGACCAAGAAGAAGATCAATAGTCAACCGCTATTTAACCAAGGATTGGGTCTCAAAACCCAATTTTTCTCCTCATAATCAAAGGGGAGATGAAGAATAACACAAGAAATGATACGTGCAACACTCGTGTCCGAGTAAAACATGCTACAAAGTTTGCAAGTTTGAAGAAAACAGAGAAGGCCAATCAGCTCAGTAACATAAAGGAAACCATGGGGAGGAAGATGGCTTACCTACCATTGTAACATCTTTAGATGGAAGGAAAATCGAAGAAGAAGCAATAAAAATCCTAAGGAACCTCTGGAAACCCTAGCACCTAGATCTTGGTGAAAAGGAATGAAATTCACAAAGTGGAAAATTTTGAAAAGTCACTGCCTTTTATCAACGTGGTCAATCGGCGCCTCAAGGTAACGCCTATGGTGCCGAGAGGTGTGTTTTTCTATTGTGCCCCACTTTTCGGCTTTTTCAAAATTCCAAAGTTTCAAAACTACTTTACATTGATGTTCCCCTCCAAAATGCCCTTAAAACAAGTGGTTATAGGATCAGTTTCAACTTCATTTGGTCCTTCAAACCCTTGGTCAAGTGAAAAATAAGAAATTTTCAAGAAGACTTAGTGGATCCATAGCTCATGTGAAAGAAATTCCCTTGCTAATTCCAACCTAAGCCCAGTCATGCATCTCTCTTCTTATACAAGCAAGACCTTCTCCATGCACCTAATAAAAAATCAAGCTTAAAAACCCCAATCAATGTACCTTCACCCTATTAAAATACCTTCATACCACTCAAAAACACCTCGACCTCGGTCAAAATACATTTTTTAAGGGAAACAAAAGCACATAAGCAAACCTAATTTCCATAAAAAAAAAAAAAAAAGACCACACAAACCCTTGAAAAATCTCCAAACTCCTTAAAACCTGAGGAAAAAACCTTCATTCCCCCCAAATATACATAAAAACAATATCTATGGAAAATAGGATATACGTAGGAAGTTTTCCACAATCCAACCTATTTTCCATTCACAAAAAAATAGACTTCCTTGATCTCTTCAAACCCAAGGAACTCTGCTGAATGTAGCTTGCAGTTCCCACGGAAGAAAACACTAATGATTTTCATGAAAAAAAAAAAAGGTGAGAAGAGCAAAATCAAGGTGTCCATTGTCTTCAAAGAAGTTGCATCTTTCAAGGCACTATGACTATGGGAAATCATCCATCATCGTACGTCAAGGGGGCATTTGTTGACACTTAAAAACGTTTCAACAAAATTCCAAAGAAAATTCAAGCAAGAGAGTAACCAAGTAAGCCAAATCAAGACCGAACGCAGTCAGGATTCATCAACCTAAGGTTCAAACAACTTAGGGACAAAGCTAGGAAGGTTCTCTTGAAGTTTAGAAAGAAAATAAATAAAACGCTAAAAAAAAGTTGAAAAGAGCAGCAACCAACTACATAAATGCAGTAGCTGACTAAAAATACAACAATCGATTGAACAAAGGCAGTAGCTGAATGCAAAATAGAAATGGCCAAATCATACAACTCATCAAGCTTGTTGACCAAACAAGGGTAGCCAACTAAACAAATGCACGGTTAGCTATTGCCTAAACATTAGGATTTTTTACCTCAATCACTTCCTTCCTCAAATAACCAGAAAGACTTTCAGGCCTATAAATATCCCCCATGGGAGACCTCCCAAGGCATCAAGAGACATCAAGCATTAAGCAGTGACCACACACTCTAAAAAGGAGACAAAAAGGAGTTCAGCATCAAGTACAAAAGATCCGGACTCTATTAAAAGGGAAATTCAAGGAGTCCCATCACCTTCAAAGTCACAAGGTACTTAAATCTTTGAGAAAAACTCAAAGAATTCAATCAAGTGCCTTGACATCATGCAAATTCGACAAGAAATTCTTGAAGTCTTAAGTCTTTTGAGACTTTCTTTGTCTTTTTTACTTCAAACTTAAAGAAGTCTATGGATTTAATCATGTTTGTCCTTTCGCAAGGACACCTTGGTGACCCCTAAGACAACATGACCAAGGATACTTCACTTGGTTCAAAAAATCATAACTACTCTTAGAATTCATGTTCTTAATGTCTAGGAAAATAAGCGATAGATTACGAAGATTGCTCTATCAACTTAGAGAGGGGACAGAGCATGGTCAAACATCAAAAGTCAGAGTTAGCCTCGGATCAGCCACTGTCTTTTAACAATTAGCTAGTCCTTCCTCTTTTTTCATTTTTGCATTCACGGTATAATTCTTTTGCCAATAGTAGATCATCTGGAGTTGCATTAAAAAAAATGTAAGCAACCCATACCCAGAAGGTCGGAGTACTATCACCCATGTAAAATTAAACTCACGAATGAAAATTAAAGGAGAAAAATCCTTATTTTTTCTTCTTGTATCTTTTCTTGTTGTCGAATGAGTTGTGAAGCGCTTCATGCTAATCCATTTTCAGATGAATAGAATGTAGATGGCCTCTAACATCAATTAGGCATATTTTCAAGCTATCACTTGTTTGTCTTGAGGGGCAAAGTGCAAAGCCAAAAGGAGTTGTTACATTTTTGTGCCAATGGAGTGTCCATGGTTGTGTCATGGTTAGGGCACTAAATTGAATCGTTTAATTCTGATTTCAAAGGTTAGATACATTGAAGATGTTATGTGAAAAAGTTGTAAAGGGATTTGGGCAAAGTTTCCTCTTGAAATTAAAGGAATTGGGAAGCAAGAGAGGTTTTTTTTTTTTTTTTGCATAATGCTTGACCGTTACTTGACCCTAAGTGAAGTATAATGCTAAAATACCACCCATGCGATTTATTTATAGCCTTAGAAGTGTTTACAATGGTTGGAGAATATTTGAATTCAAAAAGGGCGCCATGAGTCTTTTGGCTAGTCGGTGGTCAAACTAGTAGAAACTAATTGAACTGCTTTTGATAGTTTCAAAATTTTCAACTGGTAGTTTGGGTGATTGATCATTACTTCAGATAAAACATTCATGTTCACTTCTCTTGGACTTGGTCCTTATTTGGAAGGATTAGAGGAGGCTCTTCCACATTATTTTTGGAGGTTTCAAACTCTGCAAATCCCCCTAGGGTATCATTTGGTGGCTTAAGGCAAGGCCTAATCACTTTCTATGGATTTGGTTTTGAAGGCTCTTTGGCTCTTACAGTGAGCACTAATTGGTCCCAAGGAGTATTGCTTTGTGGGTTTGCTTCTTCATAGAGCTTTGGAGGCCAATATTCTATAGCTTGTGTAGTTGTGACATCAACATCATCACTTGCTCCCTCCGGATGTTGGAAGGTGGCCCAACCAGTAGGATCTTGGATAATAGTTGTTGGCTTGTGACTGTAGCTATAAGGAACATACCCTATTGCATGCATTGTTTCTTGAATTTTGTTCTCCCATTCTAGGTCCTCTTTTTTTTTTTTCCTTAGAACTTTTGAAAGGAATTCTAATTCCATCTCTACTTCCTTTTCCAAGACAGGTAGCCTTTCGGAGATTATATCTCATATTCCTCTTCATGTTGTGAGACATCGGGCTGTACATGTCTAATCTCACTCTGTTGTTGTTTACAAAGCCTTTTGAACTGTATGAGGCTGAAGCGCCTTCTGCTCTGAGAAAGACTGTCATACCCTTGTTGTATTTTGGAGGTGTTACTATGAAGGTTGCACCTTCTACATTGTATATTGGAGATGGAGAATACCATGGGCATAGCAGAGGATCATAGTCCTCTATGGTTTCAACAAGCTTTGGATCTTCATAGTCTGACTCAGAGAGTGAACCTATAAGCAGTGAGACTACATTCATTGAATGTGGCCTTCTTAATCCTTTTGGTAAGTGAAAGAGGCTATCTTCAATGCATGAAGTGACCAGACACACTTTTTCAAATGTTTGGAAATTCATTGCTATTGTCAAAGAACGAATTTAGGGATATAGGCCAATCCAACACCACACACATTGTCATAAGCGAAGGATCTCCATAATTTTTAGCTAATTGATGTAGTTTCAAGCCAATTAGCCATACCTTTGTTTAACCTGAATAAGCTCCCATATGGTGACCAAATGACTTGAATCAACTGATGAGGCCATCATTGTAGGGTATATTCCTTTGGTATCATCTTCTTTCTTAATATAACTATCTTGTCCCCCAAAATATAACTCGGGGTCTACGTGAAAACTAGGGCTAATTTCAAATTTTCTTCGCGTTTAACACAACACATACCATAATAGTAGACCCACACAGAATCGTAGGCCCATGGTAAGTCAAAATAAACAAATCTGTGGAAACGGTTAGTAACAATTGGTTTCACAGTGTTGTTTATTTGAAGTAAGCACGACTGACAATAATAATCTTAGGGGTTCAAGTTGCAAATAAAATAAAAAACAATTTATGAATAAAGCTCAACTATAGTATAAAAAACATCTAATTATAAACAATAGTCTACAAAAGTGTCCTATGATAGTGAGTTACTCCTGTGTTGTTCTTAATGGCTCTATAACCATCATTGGCACCTTACTCGGTTTCATCAACTAGCTCAAAAGCTTGAAACATTTGATCCTCCACCTACGCTTCAATAAAGTAGGCTTCAGTACTTATGCACCATATAAACAAGGTCAAAGGTAACCTATAGACATAGTTTGAATAGCAAGCAAGATCAATAAAGATTAGTTCACATTAATTAGACATGATTAAGACATTAGAAGATTATCGAAATAAATGGAACATACTAAACATGTTAGCAAATGAGCATGATCATGTGTATATGAAAGTAAAGCCTCCATTTTAGGTGGTTAACTCTAGCTAACTAAGTACAGCGGGTCCACCATCAAATAATCAAACATAATTGAACTGAATTTGGCAATAAGCTATGCAAAACTAAACCGAATTGTAGCCATGAAAATTGACCTTGAATCATGTACAGAGTTGTGTAGTATAATAATAATATGAATAAACCATATACATGATATTTATTTGATGCAGAAACTTAAGTTAAAAAAGAGGGCTGACTGACAAGTACATACTAATGTCCAAACCAAACTTAACTTATCTGATTTCTAAAATCAAGTCACTCTTAGTCATATCAATGCAAAATACCCGCTAACTAAAACAACCAAAAGAACACGTGCATGCAAACTTGAATGTCAAGGAATATCCACAAATCCAACCTCAGGTCAAAGACATATGCTCACTTACCCAACAAATCCTATTAGAACCACGGATGAGGTACAACCCAATACATTTTGCTAATTTCGGTGCATAGACCTACTTAAGGGCTCCTAATAAAGATATGCCGAATTACCATTGTACAAGAGTTCACATGGTTTGTGTGAGTAATTAAGTATGGTTGGTGAGAACCACGTGCCCAAACATGGCCTTACGTTAAGGTCTTATCATTTATGCAAATTTAATGTGTGTAGCAAAATTTGGGATAAAATGTCAGAACCCATGTCTAAATCCAACTCATCTAATCCAATTATGTAAAGTTATTATGTTTTACAAATTGAGGAAAAAATGTTCAAGTTTGGGCCAAAGCCCAACTCCAGGTAAGTTCAATTATAATTAACAAATGGAGGGGGAAAATCATGTTCTTAATTATCATAGATGTGTATTAAAACACCCGATTATTTTTTGTCAAAAGGAAAAACTAGGCCTAACCCTAAAATCAAATCCGAAATGAAATCCAAAATTTGAAACCCAAAATCATACTCAAAATTTGTACCCAAAACCATATCCGAAATTGAAACCCAAACCTAAACCCAAAAACAAACCCGAAAGAGAATGCAAAATTAAAACCCAAATTAAAATTCTAATTGAACCCTAAATAAAATTATAACCAAACCTTAATTAGTCCCTAATGAAAGTTCTAATTAAACCCTAAATAATATTCCAATCAAACTCTAATCAATATTCTAAACACACCTTAATAAAATACTAATTAAAATTCTAATCAAACATGAATTAAGCCCTATTTAAACCATAATTGAAATTATAATCAAAATAAATTAAAATTCTAATCACATCTAATTAAATTGAACTTGAAACCTAACTAAAAATTCTAATCCCAAAAACTAATGAGCCTCCTAGCCCAACTCAATAGGCCCAGCCAGGAAAGAAAGCAGGGCTGCTTGGGTAGCATGCCAAGTAGCAACTACTACTTGTGCCTACTGCGTGTGTATGTGCACAGGCAACTAGTAAAATTTTTTTTCTTTTCTTTTCTTATAACCAATTTTTTTAATTAATTCATACAACAAGGGTGGGGGACAGATCTACATGATCAAGACAATTAAATCAAAGGAAACAAGCAAACTATGTCAAGTTACATTTAATACTTGCCTTAGATCCGCAGTTGATGGTATTTGATGCGAAGGTGATGGCCTAGAGATCAAATCCCATGTTGTTACGCCGGCGATCCTTTCTTCTCTGATTGGTTTTGGTTGAGGGAGAAGGGTTTTGCAGAAAAGGAGGTTTTGGGATAGGAGAAACATTCGTTTTGTAAAAATAAATTTTTCAGCAAAGATCTAGATATTATAGAGATAGGGTTAGGGTTGTAGAGTTCTAATAGGATCCTAATTGAGTCAAGAGGGTAAGTTAATGGATCAACTCACTTTATGGCCCAAAACTAATTCCTTCCCTATTAAATCTCTAACTAACGGTCCACGCAAAACCTAATCCCAATTCAACTGAAACACAAATAAGACATTATAAATTACAAAATATAAATATAAAATAATTATTAATTATAAAATATGGTTGGATGTTACAATACCCAAGGTTGCATTATTTTTCTAACAACAGGGCTCTAAGGACATGTTTGGTTTGGGTAGTTAAAAGCCCTTTTAGGGCTTTTACCCAAAAGTTTAAAAAAATGTGTTTGGTCATTTGAGTTTTAAAAGGGCTTTAGAAAATAAAATTTATTAAAAAAAAACTGCTTTAGCATGAAGCCAGGGAGGGATGACTTAATGTTGGAACAGTAACTTGTTGGCTATTATGGGAAGTAAATGTGACTTATGATGGAACCAAGGTAGAAACTGAACCTTTTCCCGTGAGTTTTTTCTTTCGCTTTTTTTTTTTCTATGATGAGGATTTTCTCTTTTGAGTTAGGATGACGAAGGTGGGTATAATTCTGAGTTGCTGTGTGTTTCAAGTAATGAGAAAGGGTGGTTGTTTCATTAGGACTATTGGGATGATGAGGTTGTGATTGGTCCTGGATTTGGAGAGTTGGTAATGTGAAGATGATGAACATAGGATGATGATGGTGAGATTTGTTGTAGTGATAATGGGGTGCTTACAGGTGGGTGAGAATAGGTTCTAGGCTTGGTTGTAGTAAGTTGGAAAAGTGGGTTGAAGATATGCATGGATCAATTAGATAGTATGCGAAGTGGGTTGATGAAAGTCGTGTGAGGCTTATATTAGTATAGACAGATGGTGATTAATTGATTTGGTTGGTAAAGCAGAGGAGTGGCTTAACTATGAGTTTATGTCACAATCAGAGCCTAAGAATTCAGGTATTAGGATTAAAACCTAAAAAGTGACACACGTACTCCCGTGTAATTCACACTTGGACTTGAGTCTAAACGGAATTATTCAAGGCTAGTCACATTACTTACACGTGTGAGATGCTTTTAACGGACATCTGTTCAAGCATTCAAATGTAGAAGCTAGTTAATATCATTCATGAAACAAGAGGTCATAGTACCAACTAAAACTCCTCTATATGTATAAGAGTTACAATGAAGCATGTCTTTACAAAATAGAAGAAAGTTTCTAAACAATTGGAAGGATTTATACAATTTCAAAACACAAGGAATCATGGCCTATACATATCAAAATAAAACTGATGCAGTCACATCCAAAATAGTGTCTAAACTTGCTTTAGTTGCACTCTGGGGTGGATTGATCAAAACTGATCAACCGTCCACTCATCTACGTTGGAGGGGTTCTCAAAGGCCTTCTCTGAATTCTTTTCGATCTTATTAAGATCAAAATTGGGATCTGGGCCTAGAACACCATAAAAAACTAGTGAATAAAACTATTCAACAAAGTATAAGTATAATTAAGGTAATACGCATTGTATCTACAAGAATCATTAACATGTGATTATAGATGTCAAATTAGTATATTAGGTATGTTGTGCAATTGAATAATCATGTCGTGAGAATTAATTAACAGAAATACTTATACTATGTAGTTACTATATTTGCCATATCCTCCCTTCAAGGATCTTTACATTAAGAACACCATTGACCGGGCCAAGGTACGAATGAGTTTTTTCATATATGAAGTCCGGAAGCTCCAAAGCACACTGCTGGACCATTGTTCGTTACTACACCAAAGTCAACCCCCACCGGGTATTATAAAGCCAATGCTAAGTAGAGCCAAACCAATTCAATTCATTTAATTGAACTTTGAGTACTATGTGCCATTCATTCATTGAGAATAATAAAAGACAATATACATTGAATTCATTCATATAATTTATTCATAATCAATTCTAAGTCAATGTCAATACAAAATGCCTATTAAGAAACAATTCAAATGGAATCAATTGGTACATGATCATTTCAAATCAAAATCAATATTGGAATAATAGAAGTCAATAATGGTAATCCAATATGCTATGCAACTCAAATTAATGGAATCAATGTAATTTTACTAACCAACTCTAATATAGTTATCCATTGTTTATAACCATACATAATAATGTAGTTTTAAGTTATCTGATACACAGTTATTTTTCTTTTGTTGCACATTGTATTGAAAATGTGTATCAAAGTCCCTTAAACAAACACCCATGGGGAGGTGCTTAACGAATGGACAACAGTACTTAAATGAGTCTCAGCCCCCAAGATCCTTCATGATGTTCAATTATTCTATTAAGCAAGTTAATAGGGTAAAGGATCCAAATGCTAAGGTCCTATAAGGTTTCATACAGAACCTACTTAACCCTAAGTTTCAACGGCTTTACCGCTTAGCCGTAGGTGACTTACGACTTAGCCAGAGGCATCCTACGGCTTAGGCGTAAAATGCACTACGGTTTAGCCGTGGTTACTCAATTTTTCCTTCGCAATTTCTATTTAACCATATTCTGTTTTATAACTTTGCCGTATTTGATCTACGGTTGAGCTATAGCTTAGCCATAACTTAGCCATAGAAGAAAACAAAAAATGTAGCTCTTTAGATTTTGATCTGTAACTTTGCTACAATTTAGCCATAAGCTTCAAATTTCCTAAAGCATAAGCAATACACGGTAAGTTTCCCTTTAAAAACCATCTTGGTTTCACTATGATGTACTTGCCTACTTCATTTAGTTATTTTACACTTCCACTTTAGATCAGCTGTTCATCAACTTCAAATTATTTCATCAAGCATTCAAAATAAGTAGAATAAGGGCATACATAAGGGTTGAAAAATTCATTAAAACCCAATAAATTTACAAGAACCATGATGTAACAACATGCATTCAACCAAAATTTGTTTATACTTGTCTTGATTTAGAATTCAAACTATCACTCTTGCTCTTGGCTCAACTTTGAGGAGGAGAATAGTGCACGATACCCTAAATAGCATGCATGCAAAGAAAAATGAGGAGAGATGAGTGCATGTCCAAGAATGAGAGTTCTCTTGACTCAGGAGAACTGTAATGGGAAAAGAACTTACCTTGGAGATTGATTAAAGAGAGGGTGCCTAAGTCTTCCACTTTAAAGGAATGAGGAGAGCTCGAAGAAGATGGAATGGGAGTTGAGAACCTCAGATCACACATGCAAGCCCTAAAACCTTTGGTTGTTAAGGGAAATGGTAATGAAGAGATAAAAGGAAGAAGAATGCTGGAGCAGAGAGAATACAGGGAGGGAAAAGCTCGAATGGCAACAGTTGAGCTCTTTTATATGCCATACTTTATGAAGTTTATAAGAAAGTGCATATTCCATGGGATAATTTCAGTTTAAGTCAAATGAGGTTTCAACTTTCAAAGACAAAGTCAAATACCTTCGAATCAAGTATAAAATTTGACGAGCTCAATGAGACAAACACAATGCTATTGATATGAGGAATTTATGACGCCAAACCATGTACTCTAAAATCACGAAACAGGGCTTTAATCTACCTAATTAAGGTTAAACTCAACCCAACTACCTATCTAGGACCTAACATGACCCACTAAGATAAAACAAGTTAAATCCATCCTCATGGCATGTTAAACATTATTATTTAGGCTAATTCTAATGTAATTAGCTAAGAACTCTTCTAATTAGTAACTAAACCTGCTTAGTTGGGAGTGGAGTGTTATAGTTTATAAGTTTGAATATGGCTCAGGTTCAATTGTCGTGATTAAGATGGTTAATTGGGTTTGATTAGAATGGGTTTGGGTTGGTTTGCAATGAGTGAAAAGTAGATTTGCTCAAAAGATTGAGCTTGAGTTGATGGATTGGTGGGAGGATGCGATCAATAAGATGATCACATGTGTGAGAGTTAAAGTGGGTATGGTTAGGATGGGTTGAATTGGTAAGTCAATGTATGGGTTATTTTGGTTTGTTTCGGTTGCATTGATTATATAAAAAAGTAGATAATAAAGGTGAACAGAAAGAACAAAGATGCCACCACTGATGCAATATTAGGTACACATAGTTAGAATGGAGTTTTTGGAAGGCAGCCATCAGGATCCCTCGATATTGCATTCAGATTATTGCAAAAATAACTTTAGATCAGGATGACTTAAGAACCATACCTTTGAGATCTCTCTGATTTGATCTCAGTCTTATAGCAACCCGAAAATCTCAAGACCTTCTACTGTATTCCTCTATCCTCAAACTCGCACTAATGTGTGGGCCTTTTCTCTGAATTCCCTTTGCTTTAAAAAATGAGATTTCTCATGTTATGTTTCCTAAAGAGCAATAGAGCATATTTATAAGATACAATAGGGGCATCAAAAAGGAAATAAGGAATATGCTTCTTATGAAAATAGGAAACCCTAATTCTACCCAAATTAGAATCCTAGTTCCATAAATTGCAATTTAGTCCACTAGAAAATTATAATTGCACTCATGTCCTCATTCTCAAAATAATATTTCAAGCTTCTTGTTATTAAATGCTTATTAATGTCCCCATGCTAAGATTTTAAATATCTATTGATTAAATAATTATTAACATCTATATTTAATCAATATCTTTATAATTCTTTGAGACCTTTCACTTAACTTATTTGATATGTCAGACACAAAATTTACCTGTAGGGTTTGATATAATCAAAGCTTATAAGCTTCATCAATGGGATATCATCAATCCCTATTACGGGATGTGGATTCCATCAATAAACTAATATTCACCATACATGTAGTATAGTCATCCAATTTATTGAGATTATTGACCCATAAAAGGTCTCATTCCATTGTAAATCAAAATGCTAAACACTAGATGTATGTGTCTATTATTTATATCAAGATTAAGAGTACAAGTACTTATAATAACTATTTGCATGTTAATCGTATTATAAAGTCAGTATAAAGACAAAAAACCAAAAAGCAGTCATGTTTAGTATATACAAATCGTATTAGCAAAACGAGTCGATACTATGCCGTTTTCCACAGCCAAGACAAGTTTGCTAAAATATCATACTATAATTGTACCAATTGTGTGTCCAACTCCATCTAAATTATGAACAACAATAACTAAAATTATATAAAAACTGATAAATAAGTTTTCTATGTGTAAGCTAAACTCTATACACAAACTTATCTACTTTATAAAATAAAAGACACATACATGTATAATAAATAACAATGCAACTATTTGCCCATATAAATTCTTATTAAGATGAAAGACAAACTTTACTAATAAATAAATCAGTCAAAGATAAATATATAAAAGTATGCTTTTAGTATAAATTTCTAATAGTTTAATTATTATATTAGGAAAATTTTATTCATTTGATGTAAATTTTTTTGTCAGGGCTTATGAACTTATTTAAGTGCATGTGTAACATATACGTATCATATTTTTCAATCTTTACATTTTTGTAAACCACTTAGTTCTATTAACTTTAAGATCACCAAATATATTAATCGATGTTAAGAACTATGAAATAGATTATCAAAATAATTTATTTTAAAAAATTAGATGCAAATAACCTTTAAAAATGCATTTATATAGATTTGAATGTGTTAGGTCACCTAAATAAAAAGAGTATAAATTGGTGCTTGAATGTCACCATCGAACCATCTCAATATAACCAAATCCAGATTGTAATATCAGCTATGGTTTTTTCTCCTAAGCCAATGATAAGATGCTTTTAATTGTCGAATTGCCTCATTTTATTTCATTTCTCGTACAGTTTGTAGTTACCTTTTTTATTTCTCCAAATGTGTTGAGAGTTTTTAGATGAATTCAATGAAACATTATTAAGTTTTAATATAAAATTAAAAAAAATTAATGTAAAATATTTAATTCTTAGATGATAAAGCACTTTTTGCATATCTAATCAAACAACTTTTGATGTTTTTGCTATTAAAAAGTAGTTATGAAAGTTAGCTTTTTTAGGTAACTGTCGAATTACCTCATTTAATTTCATTTCTTGTACATTATTTGTAGTTAGCTTTTTTATTTCTCCAAACATGTTGAGATTGAGTTTTAGATGAATTCAATGAAACATTATTAAGTTTTAACATACAATTTCTTTAAAGAATTAATATAAAATATTTAATTCGTATATGATAAAGTATTTTTTGCATGTCAAATAAAAAAACTTTGATGTTTTGCTATTAAAAAGTAGTCATCAAAGTTGAGTTTACCCAACAATCTTTTCTCTTAGAAGAGACCTTCAAAAGCGCAATATTGCTTTTAATAAGCCCCAACAAACACACCTTAGAAGCTTGACTCAGTGGCTTCATTTGCTCCTTTGAATACGATAGGCGGTTCACCATTTTTCATTGGCACCACAAACTTTTGAACAGGAGCTACAACCAAAGTCGGGTTCCCGGACCTCTTGGTGTTGATGACCAAACTTGCTTCTTTTGATTTGGCTACCTTGGTGGAGATGACCAAAGTTTTGTTTGTCATTCTTCTTTGAGACTTAACCTTGATTATTAGACTTAACCTTGATCATTAGGGGAGTCTCTGGTTCTGCAAATCATTCCACCTGGTTCTTGGCGAACTCAGGCTCTTAGGTCACATTTGGTAAATGTGATCGCCGCAGCTTTCCAACTAGAAATCTGCAGGTTCGTGGATATACCACATTTAGCAAGAAGGTGAAAAGTGGAATGCGGATTTCCACTTTCCACCAATTCCCGAATTTCCGCGGTAAGCCATGCCGCCCCCCACGCCCCGAATCCCGCCTTTTTGCACGCGCACAGAAAGGCAAATGAGTGGTAACCTAGGTGGTAAATTCTACTATACGTCTTTTCTTCATTAGATCAATGGGTGGGCCTCCCCTTGATGATCTAGATTGGTAGATGTGAGCAGAACCCCAAAAACGGCTATGGAACCAAGTTTCAGCCGTTGATTCTTCTTAAATGTAATGATATTTTTTAAAAAGGTGATCAACGTTTTACATATAGATTTGGACATCTGTGGGCCCCTTTTGAAAAATCCAGACCGTTAAATCTGATCCAGAGGCCAAGAATGGCTATGGGACAAAATTTTATAACATAGGACTTTATGGATCTTAATATATTGGCCAAAACGTTTTAAGCCATTGATTTTTTAAAGGTCTCTTACTTTGAAATTCTCTTTTTTGCTAAACCTGGTTTTTTGTAAAAGTTAATAGGTTGATTACATGCTTAAGGAGGATTCTTTGAAACTATAGAATCCTTTCATCCTGAGACCGTAACCAAATGTGCCCTTTCTGATTTTCCTTCTTAGAAGAGATGCGTGAGGGTTATGCTGGATCCTCTTCTAAAGGAGCTTTAAGGAGCTTTGCCTTTGTCGTTCTTTGGTCTGGGCTTCTCATGTCTTTCCCCGTACATTGCTACATGGTGTTGGGATTTTGTATGCATTCCCAGTATGCGGAATCCCATGGGTAACTCATACAGGGATTCTCTTTAATAACGTTGTACCATATGATTTCATAATCGCGATCCGAAATGAAAGATTACGATTTGGGGTCATGACAGGTCCTGGACCTGTTGATGATCAGAGCCTAAAATAGGTTTTAAATGTATTTTCTTATGGGTTGGAAGTTGGAAGCTCCCGAGAATTAAAGAATTGGATAACTGTTTGCATCCTTACCTAGGATCAAGCCCACAAAAATCTGAAAATAGTACCTTCTAGAGTTTGTGTATGGAAGCCCTAACATGGATTACCCATATTATTTATAAATAAATAAGCTATATTGAAACATCCCAAAATTAAATTAAATTAGAAAGGAGGAGAAGCAGAAACAATAGTAACGGACAATAATAAAATAGCAATAATAATAATATAGTAGTATACTACTATTATATTTTCGTATTATTTCCATGCTTGTTATTATTATTATTATTATTATTCTTGTAATGAAGAAGAAGAAGAAAAAGAGTCATAACCTTTGAATGCGTTGTAATTAGGAAAAAAAAAAAGAAGAGACAAGGAAGGAAGAAGAGAGAGAGAGAGAGAGAGAGAGAGACTAAAGCAAAAAACAATACCTTTCAAAATGTATTTGGAAGTAGGATAAAGGGGGACAAGTAGTGAACAACTTTTTGCATCCTGTCCTACTTATCCCATATTTGTATGCATTTTTAGTACTAGGATTATATTATCCTAGTCTTGATGCTACAGTGAATTAATACCTAGTATGAGGGGCTTAGATAATCTCTTCTGGGATGTGGGATAACTTCAATTGGCTTTGAATGAGGGGCGGGATTATATTTTTTAGATCTTTGTCCCTCGTCCTACACTTATTCGGACGTAACCAAACATAGGATTGAATTTATCTCTGAAATATATAGAATCCCATCTCATACAATAATATCATTGGATGAATTTAGATGATAGTAGTTATTTAATCCTATAAAAAAAATTATCCCGCTTCAAAAACTTCCTCGGTGGTGATTCGGACTTGGGACTCTTAGAGTATCCGCCAAAGCAGGCTTAAATTCACTCCTGGTGATAGCCAGAGGGAAAAACCAAAAAGAGAAGAACGAAAGAGAGGCAAAAAATGAGACAAATATAAAAGTGAACAAGCTGACACGTGTTGTCAGATAAAAGGATATATCCAGCTGGACCCATGTAGGTGGGTGTTTTCTAAGGGAAAAATGCTATGCACTGGCCATTTAGCTTTGCTCTTCATGATCCATCATCTTGTTGCTTTCTCAGAAGAAAACAATAAACAACGAGAATTTTGGCTTTTTATTTCTTTTTATACTGAATTTGAAATCATCTGACGGATGAAATTCTGTTTTCTGTTATTTTATAATGCCCACTATTTATAAGGAGAGGAAGAGAGTGGTTCATTGATGATGCAGGGAACTGGAGAAATGACTGGTAAGTTATTCCTTGTGGGCTTTTCAAAGAATTGATGAAGAGATCATATCTTCTAATCTTAAATGATTTTATCTTTTGTGATATTCTGCACAGTTTGTGGGGTTTTATTCTTCTTTTTTGTAGTTAATGAGAAAACGCCTGATATTACAGATGGTAATTTTGTTCTATTTTCCGCTATGTTAAGTTAAACCCATTTCAGATGACCCCTTTCTCTTTTACCTTCTTTTCTGATAATGAAAGTGAAATTTAGATTAGACCTGTTTTCACTCTATCCCTCTTTTGGGTTCTGCTTAGATGAATGATATAAATTTATATTATAAAAACCAGTGGCTTGGATATTGATATTTTTGTATTACATTTTTCAAAAGTGAACGAAGAAAAGAACTGACATCATATTCCTGCCTATCCATTGCCTGGCATTCTTTCATTTCACATCGGCTGCAGAAGCAGCAGAAAAGAACCATGGCCTATGGGAATTCAAGATCAGTAAGGTCAGTGTTCTACTCCCATGAAGAATTTTGTACTTCGACTGACTTCCCAATTTTTGTTTCCTATATCAGTATTCCTTTGTATGATCTAACAAGAACATGCGCTATTAAGTGAATAGGTGTCTGAATAGCTGTCACATATTTACATAAATATTCACTCTACATTACCGTAAATGTTCACATGTATGTGAAATAGGTATGGAACGCCATTTTAAATGATGCACATGTGCAGCGGTTATGCATCATCACATTTTTTTCAAATTGATTTATGCATGTGGTGGATAAATGAGGTATGAAAAAGCCATGTAAATTCAAACATTTACACACGAAAAAAGACACTCATAGGTGTAAAAGTGATTCACACCCCCTATTGCAAAATGGCGCTAGTATAGTTACCACATGATAATGTTTTTCTCTTGTGGGCTTCATCAATGACCCTTTTTATTGTTCTTGTGGGTCCAATATTTGCAAACTATTCAAAAATATCTTTTGAAGTTGATTATCTTAAATCTTCATAGATTTTGAGTAGTTTGTGAAGAATCCAAAAAACATCTCTAATTTTCTTCAGTTTTATCCCCTAAGTCATTATTTGAATTGTTCAATATTCTTGCTTTAATATAAACATCAAGACATATAATTTCACACCTTAATTCTTCATAGATTTTACAAATTTGTGAAAATGAAAATTTTACTAATTTAAAAATAATGATTTTGAAAAACATTATAACATGTTACATGTGTACCATTTTTGTGATATGAAATTTTTATGGCCATTTACATATGTAAAGTAAAACCCAATTTCCTATCCTTTGCCTAAAAGGCAAACATCCCCCTAAAAATATCCTAACCTCGTTGTGTACAACTTGTATAATCTTTTTTGGCGCTACCCCTATAGTGATTGGCCCGAGACAAACAAGGGCAACATGGCCCAACCTGAGCCTAGACAACATGGTGCAGGATTTCAGCTGGTTTTAGGCCCTTGGGCTGGTCTGCTACTATTTTTGTTTTGGTGGTTGAATGGGTGGAGCCTGTTGCACCTGTACACAATTAAACAACTGACATGAGAGATCAACGCCAGATGGAACGATTCTAAACTCATCTGCTAACTTGCTATGACTCAATAAATAACCAGAGTAATTTACCAAGAAATATAATAATAAGAAGCAGAGTATTCTTCAAAAGCTTTGGCCAGGCTCAGATCCTATTCAAATGAAGAACATCCCATGAGATTTACGCCAGACGAAATGGTTCACATATGGTTTCATATTTAGAATTGGGTCCAATCCACTCAAGACAGAAAAATAGGTCCATATCCATCCTCTATTTCTTCCAACTAATCAAATTTGATTTGCTCATTTATTATAAAAGTTGGATAGCGACATTATTATTATTATTATTTTGCTGAGTTGCCCAGTGTTAAAGAGTGGGAGTAACAAAGCACCCATAAGGAATTTATTTCTGGTGGGTGTCATGAGAGTAGGTGGTCTATTCAATAGGCCAACCCTCTAGTTCAGATAGCGACATGTCTTTTAACATTCAAATTCATCTGTTTGGATAGCATCCAGGTAATCCTTATCAAGGAAAACTTCTTAGGATGATGGGATGAGTGTGTCAAGTAGATGCCCATGTGGGCCCCATCATGACGTGGCTAGTTTTTCCATATGATAGGCAAGCTGCATACTATTTAGGGCCTGCTTGTTTTATTGGATTAAATATATGGAATCCATGGTTCCGTGTGCTCCGACAAAGGCGAGGATGATGGATACGGTAGGTCTATCATTGGGCCGGCCGTAGGTTCGGTTACCATCATATATGCAGTAGTGGCCTGGGGGAGAGCAACCGCTGGCCTACACTGGATAGGCCTGGCCCTTGTTGAACTTGGACCATGTTGGGCCCAAAACTGACCCACAGTTGAATTACTTGATTCCTTAGAAGGGTTAACTTTACCCGGGAGACTAGTTTTCTTAACACACAACCGAAGATCTTGATTGTGGCCCCTAAGGCTTCTTCTCTATAAATATGTGTTTACTGCTCTCGTTTCCATGTAGAGAAATGCAGCCAGTCCACATCACACAGAGCCCTACTTGATCAATCACCATACTACCATTCCAGGCATGCAATATTTATGAAGTGAACGATCATGGCCCATTATCCATTGTGATAATGAGTGGCCCACCTAACTCTTGTGATTATTTTGGGATTGTGCATTGAATCCAGCCTGGGTAGACTCTATCATTGATATCAGAGCCAACTTATTAGTGGGCAGTCTCTTGATCAATGGCCATGATCATGATTTCCCTTTATCATTCAATTTTCTCTCCATGAACTGTATACAGAATTTTCTGGGGCTTCGTTCTTTGTTGCTCTGTGCCTCCGTTTTTTGTTGAATGATGTTGGCTTTTTGCATTTCCCACCATATGTGTAGGTTTATTTGATGGCCGAGACAAACCCACCCAACCTGTTGAGCACATGGCCAACCCAATCACTTGGACAGGACTGGGCTCGGCCCAGCTTTCTGGGCTGCTTGGTTCAGCCTGGCTGAACTGAGCTCAAGCTTTTTATGGGCTCTCGCTCAATCTGTGGACTGATTGGGTTCAGCCCAAACAGCTTTGTCAAATGGGTCAAGAGTCTAAGGTCAGCCATCATGCCTCAGCTCAGCACAATCCATTGGGCCAACCAAGTTCAGCCCGAACTGTTAAAGGCATTGTGCTCGAACCAGTTTGCTAGACCCACCTGGCTAGGCCGAACTTGCTGGGCCCAGTGGTCTAGGCACAATAATTTGGCCAAGCAACAGTCGGCCCGTATTTGCTTCTAGGCAGATTATAGTTATTTTTACTGCCATGCCCATCCACTGCAAGAATATATTATTACAAATATGTTCTCAATGGAAGTTGAACGCAGGACATCTCACTTTAAAATATAGTTGCAAAACACAATGATGATTCTTATTTTAATGATATTGTTGATTTATCATTTGCTTAGTGGGAGCCATCTTTTACTTATAATTAGTGCCATTAAAATAACCTCTCATTAAAGGATTTTGACTTTGATTTTTTTCACTACGTCCAACCTGGTAAGTGAAATTTTTGGGCCGATCCAATCATATGTTAGGATTATTTTAATAGCACATATTTTAAGTAATTTTGAGACTCTAGAAGTGAGGGACCCCAGACTCTGGAATGACATAAACATAATACAACTGTCAAAAATATTATTTTATATAGTCTGCATAAAGAATTGAAGCCCATTTATGATATATACGGCACGTCAAAGGAAATGTGAGATGCCCTTGCACATAAATATAAAGTGAAATCAGAAGTGAGGGCTAGAAGAATGGAAAAAGGATTTTGTCACTACAAAATTCCTATAGAAAGTTCCATTACTAATCACACTAGGAAAATGGAAAGTATGGTTAGTGACTTGCTGCAAATAGGAACCGTAGTGTCAGAAAATTAGAAAATGATAGCCCTTGCCGACTCGCTGCCCGGCTCTTGGTCTAGCTTGAAAATGATTCTGGACCAATGTGACCCTAATCAAAACTTTTGATGATTATGCCAACCACCTTACTCATCAGGTGGAGATAAATGCATTACATAATTCTGGTAGTGTGTCTATGGTTGCTGAAACCAATAAGCTTTAGCAAAAGCGTGGTGTAAGAAGAAATAATAATAATATAGGCCCTATTGTTGGCCATGTGGGTCTAGACTATTAGTGGGTTCAGTATCTGGGGTGGTTTCCCTAATGATATTAGGAATTTCCTGTTTTGTCAAACAGCAGTTTTCTAATAGGTTAGGACTTTCCTTTTTTCTTGAGATGGAGTTCTTGGAGGATAAGGATGTAATGGTTATATATATGATGTAATCTGTAACCCTAGAGAGAGGCTGAGAGTGGTTGAGATTCCAAGCCTGTGGTTCACAGATTGGAGGAGAACCTAGTGGAAATTGGTTTCCCGTGGACGTAGGCTCTTTGCCGAACCACGTAAATCTTCTTGTCTTCTTATGTGGTAATTGTTGATCTTGTTGCCTTTGCACACACGTGCACAACAAGCCAGATGATGAGGGTGTTGAGCAGGGGGAGTAGCAGTCTCCTCAAATTGAAACCACGGAACCTCAAGTTAGGAGGTCTACCCGAGAGCGTCAACCATCAACTAGGTATCCTGCATCCGAATATGTTTTGCTTGCTGATGAAGGGGAGGCAGATAGCTTCCGAGAAGCAATGACTCATGCTAATAAAGATGAGTGGATGAAGGCTATGCAGGATGAGATGAGTTCTTTGAAGAAGAACAAGACTTATGAGCTGGTGCAACTTCCTAAAGATAGGAATGTTCTAAAAAACAAATGGGTGTTCAACCTGAAAAAGGAAGAGAATGGAAAATTGGTGAAGCACAAAGCACGGTTAGTGGTCAAAGGCTTCGCACAGACGAAGGGTATCGACTTTAGTGATGTTTTCTCTCCTGTTGTGAAAATGACTTCTATTAGAATCGTCTTGGGTCTAGCCGCCAGCATGGACCTTGAGCTTGAACAGATGGACGTGAAGACCGCGTTTCTTCACGGTGACTTGAAAGAAGAGATCTACATGACTCAGCCAGAGGGGTTTGAGGTAGAAGGAAAAGAATAGATGGTTTGCAAGTTGAAGAAGAGTCTTTACGGGCTGAAGCAAGCACCGAGACAATGGTACGAAAAGTTTGATTCGTTCATGTTGAGTCATGGGTACCGAAGGACAGCTGCAGATCATTTTGTCTATGTTCGTCGATTTATCGATGGCAGGTTCATCATCCTTCTTTTATATGTAGATGATATGCTGATAGTTGGACAAGATAGTAAGTCGATTGGCAAATTAAAAGAGGAAATGTCAAAGTCGTTTGACATGAAAGACTTGGGTCCCGCACGAACGATATTGGGCATGCAAATACGTCGTGATAAGAGTTCCAAGCAGCTGTGGTTGTCACAGGAGATATATGTTGAACGAGTTCTCGAGCGATTCAACATGAAGAATGCTAAGCTAGTTAGCATACATCTAGCCAGTCACTTCAAACTAAGCAAGCGCTTGTGTCCTACTACAGATGATGAAAAGGAACGGATGGCAAGTGTTCCTTACTCCTCTGCTGTGGGGAGTCTCATGTATGCCATGATTTGTACACGGCCAGATATTGCTTATGCTGTGAGTTTAGTGAGTAGATTTCTCACAAACCTTGGAAAAGAGCATTGGGAAGCAGTAAAGTGGATCTTTAGGTATTTGAGAGGTACTTCCAAGGTGTGCTTATGTTTCGGAGGTTCAAAACCAGTCATGGAAGGTTATACTGATGCTGATTTTGCAGGCGATCTTGATCGTCGGTTGTCGACTTCTGGTTATTTGTTTACTTTCGTAGGGGGAGCTATTTCCTGGCAATCGAAGTAACAGAAGTGTACAGCGCAGTCTACAACTGAAGCGGAATACATAGCTGCTAATGAAGTAGGGAGAGAGATGCTTTGGTTGAAGAGATTCCTTTAAGAACTTGGTTTGAAGCAAGAAGAATATATAGTTTACTGTGATAGTCAGAATGCTATGGATTTCAGTAAGAATGCTACATATCATGGTCGCATGAAGCACGTTGATATCAAGTATCATTGGATTCGTGAGGTGATCGAGAAGAACTTCATGAAGCTGGAAAAGATTCATTCGGACAAGAATCCCTCGGACATGATGACCAAGGTTATGTCTAAGAGAAAGCTGGAGCTGTGTTCAGAGTTGGCAGGACTGAACTCCCAGTAAGGGGGTCAGGGCGTCTTCCCTATGGTCTGGAGGGGGAGATTGTTGGCCATGTGGGTCCAGATCATTAGTGGGTTCAGTATCTGGGGTGGTTTCCCTAATGATATTAGGAATTTCCTGTTTTGTCAAACAGTAGTTTTCTAATAGGTTAGAACTTTCCTTTTTTCTTGAGATAGAGTTCTTGGGGGATAAGGATGTAATGGTTATATATATGATGTAATCTGTAACCTTAGAGAGAGGCTGAGAGTGGCTGAGATTCCAAGGCTGTGGTTTCACAGATTGGAAGAGAACCTAGTGGAAATTGGTTTCCCGTGGACGTAGGCTCTTTGCCGAACCACGTAAATCTTCTTGTCTTCTTGTGTGGTGATTGTTGATCTTGTTGCCTTTGCACACACACGCGCACAACACCTATGAGGCTCGCTGTGGATCAGGACTAAATCCTCCCCATCAGAATAAGCTTGCTTACCAAAATCCTACACCACTAAGGAGAGGAGGTAGACTGCAGCTGTAGCACTACCAACGAAGCAAAGATAAACCTTGTTTTGTTTGTGGAAAACTTGGACATTGGGCTAGACAGTGCCCAAATAGAAAAATGATAAGAACATTTTTTTATCTTCTGTCAATGTTTATTCAGAAGTACTTATTGTTGATGCACCTCTATCTAAATGGATCATTGATTCAGGCACCAGTAAACATATAACCAAGGAGAAGGAAAGTTTTGTGAATTTTGAAATGATACTAGTTGGCAACCATAAAATCTATATGGGGAAGAACTCAGCCAAAGATGTTATAGGAAAGGGAATGTATCACCTTTTTTTGAGCACTGGACATTTGTTGGATCATCAGGACACTTAGTATGCCCCAAGAATGTGGACAAACATAGTTTCTATTTCATGTCTAATTAAAAAAAGGTTTTGTAATAAAAATGTGTCCATAAGAAAAAAAAAATGTAATGATTGGTTGGGGAAATATAATGCAAGATCTGTTTAAGTTGGAAATTGCAAATTTTTCTTCACAGTGTTATATTGTTTCATGTTTTGTGGGCATGATTGACATTCAAGTGCTTTTTGAATCTATTAATTGGCCTGCATGTTTAGGTCATATACATAAAGAAAGAATGACGAGATTAGCTAGAGATCGAATGCTACACTCACTAACAAGAATAGATTTGCCCATATGTGATTATTGTGCTGAAGGTAAGGCTATGGGGAATTCTTTTCCAAAAGCTCCTAGAACCCAAAGTTCACTACAAATAATACACACCAATATTTGTGGACCATTAAATGTAAGGGCAAAAATGGATCTTAGTACTTTCTTTATATTCATTGATGATTATTCTTGTTATGGTTATGTTTATTTGATATCCCATATGTCACAGGCATTCCAATGTTTTGAGAAATACAAAGTGGAGGTTGAAAATCAATTAAATCAGAAAATCAAAACATTAAGGTTTGATAGAGGGGAAAATATTTATCAAAAGAGTTTAGAGTCTTTAGTGAAAAATGTGGGATAAGAAGGCAATTCACCATGCCTTACAGCCTCTAACAAAATGGAGTAGTTGAAAGGAGGAATATAACCTTATTAGATATGGTTAGATCTATGTTATCTTCTACAAGTCCTCTAGTTTCTTTCTTGAGAGATGCCTTATTGCTGGGGCAATAAGTTCTTACTAGGGTTCCATCCAAATCAGTTCCTAAAACTCCATATAAATTTTGAACTAGTAAGACGCTGGCACTTGGAAACTTGAGACCATGGGGGCCATTGGGCCACGTGTTAATTCCTGAACCAAATCATGGTAAGTTGGATGATCAAACTATTGAATGCATTTTCATTAGATACCCAAAACGTTCAAAATAATATGTGATGGTATATGAAGACCCTGGTAGAACTATTGAGGTAGAATCTAGGGATGTCACTTTTATTGAAGATAAATTTCCTATTGGAAAAAGGGCCAAGATGGATGTAAATCTATATGAACGACTAGGTTAGTCATTGACCGGTGGGAATCTAGTGAGAATAGATGAAGATTCACAAGGAACACTGAAAAGTAGTGAGAGTGTACCTGCAACAAATCTAGAACCACGAAGAAGTTCACCCGAAAGGATTCCGAAAAGACATTTTGAGATCGAAGGTGTGTCCTGTTATTGCATGGCCGGTGATAATGAACCAAATTCTTATCAGGATGCTTTATCCTCTCCATTTCCAAATGAACGGGTTACTCGATGAATGAAGAAATTGCATCGATGAAAAAGAATCAAGTGTGGCAATTGGTGGACCTACTTCTTGATAGAAAGGCAATTGCAAAAAAATGGGTGTACCAAATAAAAAAGAAAGCAAATGATTCCGTGGACAAGTACAAGGCTCAATTAGTAACAAAAGGCTTTACACAGATTGAATGCATCAATTATGAAGAGAATGAAAATGCAATAACTAGATCTCACCAAGTCCTAAAGGGGGAGTGAATAGGACTATTTAAAATTCTTTCCAATTATAAGACTAATTTAGAGTCCAAACCAATGGTTCAAGCAATGATATAGGGGCACATGTCTAGTCAAGAAAGGTGCTCAGAATGTGTGTGCTTACAGCATGTAGATATTCTAATTGAACAAAGATGACTTAGCACAAGAGAGATGATCAACACAAGAGAATAAAATTATTAAACATTCATCATAAAAATAAGGCAATCCACTAGACAAAGAATTTATAGTGGTTCAGTTCTAGACCTATATCCACTGTCAAGAGCAAACACTCTTGGTCCCACTAAAGATGAGGTAACTACACAAGTACACCTCCAGCAATAATTTTTGATCCGGTGGTTTGTCTTCCACCAACAAGATTTTTGATCAGGTGGTTGATCCCAAATCTATTCCATTAACCACAACACAAATCTAATTGCCTTACCTTTGAATGGTGCTCTTGAAGCTTGCAAGATGACCTCCAAGCTTTGGCCTCTTGAGCTTGTTCCTTGGTGATGATAATCTTCCAATGAGTGCACAGCCAAGGAAAGAGGTTTTTGGGTTTAGGAAAGCTAGAGTTTTCCTAGATTGAAATTTAAGCTTTCCTAGATGATTACCTACTCTTCTCAGAACGTTAATACCACTTTAATTTTGAAAAGAAGATGATAGTTGGAGCTTGGTATAGATTTACTAAAGCCACAAGAGCTCAATTGCCGTAGAAATATTTTCCTTAAGAAGTTCTTATTTGAGGAGGAAAAAGTAATTCTCTTAAATAGAGAGAAATTCCAACGGTCGGATCTACGATTAGGAAAAAATTAGTCTATGGCTTAGCCATATGCCCTGACAAAATACAATAGCTAATTTGACCCAGATTCACTGTTTTTCTTTTTTATGGTTAATCTTATAGCTTAGCCATAAATCCTTATATGGCTTAGCCATGAGGACTGTCACAACCTGAGCCCCAGGAGATCGGGGGTTAGCAAAAACCTAACCAGCGACACACGCACTCCCGTGCATATGCACTTAGACCCGGTCTAGATGCACACGCACAAGGGAAACACATGTGCAAACATGTATGCGGAAGCTACAAAGATCAACATGTGACACGAGGCACACAAGAACAAAGGAAATAATACCCAAAGGCTGACATAAAGGTCTGAACATACAAATCTGGATCCAATCACAATGTATAGAACATGAGTATAATCAATGACATGAAAGGAAAACAATATGCATGCATGCAGAGAACAGTCGCGCTCTCATGGAGGGATAACACCCACTTCGCGAACCTGAAGAGACAGCTGGAGTCTCCCAAGCAAACTGACGACCGACAAGAACACGGTCGGGGGTGCCTGAGCCTGCAACACCAAGGACAACTCATGAATACGGCGATTTAGCAAAGTACAAGTAGTAACAAGTTAACACGTGTAGTCTCTAATAGAATAACAAACATAAATAATTATAACATGTCAATGTAGTAGTCTAGGTAGCATTTAAATTAACATATGCTCTATGAATCAATGTAAGCCATATAACATACACATACTAGTTGGCAACTACGTAGGCCATATGCTCCCAAAGTAGGGATCTTGCAAACATGATGAGAACACCATGGGCTAGATGGGTCTCGGTTTCCTGGGGTTCAGATTCCCCAAGACATGTCCTTCTACAGTATGGTAATACAAACTATACTAAAGTCACCCCGTCGGGATCCTAAGGCTGAGGCTCAGTAGTGCCGGACCTTATCGAGTCAATCAATATAAGAACATGCATATCATAACGTGCATATCATAATGTGCGTATCATTAAGTGCATAGCTGAACATGTATCTTATCAGAACGTGGTGTGCAAGTCTTGTTAAGCATATATCAAACAGATACAAGAGGTCATATGAATGAAACAATTAAACATATCAAATCGAACAATATAATGGATGTCAACAGTGTAGAAAACATGAAGATAACCAATCATGGGTATCAAATAGTAATATCGAACATGCAAGACCGCTATTCCACTAGGGATTAGCCATGGACAGAGCTAGAAATATCCAATCATGTGCCCCAGCGTAGAACGTGTATAAGAGGACAAAGCTCGAAACCAAGATGTCATGCAAATCAGATTATCTTCTGGGAATCATGATCTTTTACTAGCCAATTCTATTCTAGTGATCCAGTGTTTCTAACCGTGCATGATGATGTAGTTTTAAGTTATCCGATGCACCATTGTCTAGTGTTGCAGTGTATCTGGAATGTGCACCGAAGTCCCATAAACCAACACCCATGGGGAGGTGCTAAAAAACCGGATAACGTGCATGAATGATTCGCAGCCCTCGAGGTCATTCATGTCATACACTCATAACATTAGACAAGTCTAGGTGATCTACATTCTATCATGAAGGCCATATCAGTCTCTTTCTTACGCCTATCCTTGATATTTAGCTTTCAGAGGTGGCACAGCTTAGCCGTAGGTGAACATACGGCTTAGCCGTAGGCATCTTACGGCCTAGCCGTAATCTGCACTGTAGCTCCACCGCGGTTCCCTTTACTGTTCATCCGCAATTACGATTCACCCGTATTTTGTTCTACGGCTTAGCCGTGTGCTGTTCTACGGCTTAGCCGTGGTTGGGCCGTAGAAGGTCTGTCCAATTTCTTGCTTTCAGTTCATTCAGAAAAAGGCACCTTGTAAGGATCTACGGCTGGGTCACGACTGAGATACGGCTTAGCCGTAAGACAATATACGGCTTAGCCGTGTCCTGGCTGTAGAGGAGAACTGGGTTTTTTTCCCACTCTAGACTCTAAGCCGAAGGTGAGTTACGGCTTAGCCGTGAAACACACGAAACAGTTTCTGAACTAATTACAGAATCACTGAAACACGTACAAACGGGATGTCTCACATGAACTAGAGGGGAACAAACACAAGATGGGCTGTAAACAACATTCACAAGCAAGAATACATGATTTAATCTAAATCAAATACATACCCACATGGTTAAACCAAGTTATGCTTATACTTGCCGTAAATGAGTTCAAACATGATCTTGCTGTCCTTGGGCTCAGTCACACTACCAACAAGCTCCTAATCGCCATGCATGCAAAGAAGCGGAAACGAGAACCGTGAGGATCCATACCCATCGATAATGAGAACAAGGAGAAGAAGGAAGAGAAGAAACACTGTAAGGAACTCCAACTCACGTTGAAACACACGAGTGATGCTCAAACGTGGACATGCACAACGTCCTTCCCCAGCTAGCTTAGAGAAAAGGAAAGAGGAATGAGCAAAAGCAGAAGAAGCCTCGAGAAAAAGAGACAGAACAGAACTGTGAGAGAGAGAAGAAGAAGCCGGTGGCTTATAAAGATAAACATAAAGGCCAATTTGCAATAAAGTCTAATTGTTTCAATTTAATTCTAGTTCGAGTCACTTGCGGGTCTAACGGAAACAAATGACATATTTGGCAAACGACGTAGTTACGGGAATCAACAAGCATAACAAAAGACATGTGTTAATACCAAGATGATGCATGAATGGTGACATCACACAAAATAGAATATTACGAAAAAGGGCTTATGTCTACCTGAACTAGGTCAAACTCAACCGAACTACCTATCCAGAACCTGAAACCAAACAAACACAAGAACAAAACACCATTAGCAACCAAATCATCAAGAATTAGCAGCTAATCCAGATCAAATCGGGTTGGGGTATTACAAGGACCTTACAGCTTAGTCGTAGGTTAGCTGTAAGTTAAAATTTGCCAATAAAATGCTCTTTGGAAAGTGGCTCATATATGCTATGGCTTAGCCATAAATTATTTTATGGCTTAGTTGTGAAGATCTTACGATTTAGCCGTAAGGTCAACCATAGGCAAAATGGCTAAAAATTCTCTCTTTGAAAAATGGCCCATAAACTCTATAGCTCAGCAGTAAATCATAGTACAGCTTAGCCATAAGGCCAGCCATAGGTCAAAAACTCAAAAAATGTTCTCTGGATTGTGAGCCATGAGTTTTTCGGCTTAGCTGTGATCCAAACCATGGTTATGTACAAAAACAATTTGAGAAGCATTTTCCATTCTTTTTCTTAGGTCTTACTAATAAGATATTAAGGGTCAATATTACCTTAGCACTCATTGAGGATCTTTAGGATGAGGAGCTTGATTGAACTTGATCTTCCTTGATCGTGCGAAATCTTCCTTGATGACTTGACTTTTGGACACGGAATTGACAACACACTTTTACTATATGGCACTAATAATCTCCCCATTTGTCAATTTCGTGACAAAATATATAAAATGAAATACAACATTTTAAAGAAATACACGTTGCACAATTTCCCTTTTACATGACTGAATAATTCTTAAACAAACAAGTACTACATTATATGGAAATATCAATGAGTCTGTAGCTCTCGCTTAAATGTTGCATGATCCTGTAAATATAAGTTGCCTACAAAAGAACTTTAAGAACCATGCACTATAAAGGTGGGATTGTTGTAAACTCCTCCTATAGTTAGTAGTTCTCCCCCTTTTTGGCATAAAATTGACAAGAAATAACAAAACAAGAGAAACAAAGAATAAAACACATGCCAAGAACTATATCAAAAGATTTAGGAAAGCGAAGGCACATGTAGTTAGGCAATTAAGCAGTAGAAAAAAAATAACTTATGTGCTGAGCACACAGTTAACTACACAATCACATTAATGCAAAAAAAATAAATAAATAAATAAATAAAAGAGTGCAGCTCCTATGAACACAAAAGATAGTATTAAAAATAAGCAACCAAACATCAGTCTGAAGGAGGAAGGGAGAAGGGATTGTGACATCATCTCTCTGGTAGCTTTTGGAGATCTTGGAGAGGTACATAAAGGTCTTTTTCATGAGTTTTTCCATTTTTGTTTGCCGCTGTTCAGGAGCTGCTAGATAGGCTTCAAGCGAGGCTGAGGAAGAAGTAGGAGGAGGAGACTAGACTTGTGATCCATGAGGTTGAGCTAGGCGAGGAAGTTATCTTGGAGAGTCTTCTTCATTGCCAAAATCAGGATAACTGGGACCAGCTGCCTCTGCTTGGAGAAACGCATATTTTGAATATTAATTGTACCAAATATCGGATGAGACTCAGGGGCTTCATCAGAGGGCAAAGAGACCCCGAGATGCAAGATGTGTCATGAGATGCCCAAACAAGCAAGCATTGGTGCTTTGACCTGGAAAATGCCAAAAGCGAATGATAGAAGCACAAATGAGAGAGGGAAGACACACTCTGAAACCCATATGCACACAATAAAGCACGTTAGTCATAAAGGGGTTCAAGTCAGAGAAATTTCCCTTGGGGGTAGATATTACAGGTGAAGATTGTATGCAAAATTCAGTATGGGGGAAGTAGATAAGCTGCAGGGAGAAAGCCCTCATCTTTCCAAGGAGTTTCTTGCCCACATAAAGCAATAGTAACAGTCCGTTTGTCATCCTCTGAAAATGAATCCTTGATGATAGAATGAGGCACATCGGACAAAGGAATACATAGAAGAGCATAGATGATAGCAGGAGTGATGACATTTGTACCGTCAGTGAATTCAAATTCAAAAGATAGATTGTCTAAAGATGCTTCCTCTATAAATGCATACATGGTTCGAACAATGGAAGGATAAGCAGGGCCACCCCATTTGAGGATATTTTCCCATCCTACCCTAGAGAGAAGAGTATGGACCTCATATTTTTGAATGAAAAGCAAGTTTACACTGCGTTCAATTGTAATGAGACGTGTAGCAAATGTTTTATCTCTAGTAGGTTCCCGGGGAACCAAAACTCGAGGGGAAGGAGGAGAGACCTGTTTAGGTCTAGAGGAAGCACCTAAAGATTTGGGTCTCTTACCAGGAGGGTATGCATTTTTGGTCCTAGGAGGCATAATGACAGAGAAAAAATCAAGCAAATAAAATGGGAATCATAATCACACCACAATGCCAACCAAAATGCCAAGAGAGAAGAGAAGAATATGACAAATAACTACAAGATGATTATATTATAGAATGGGATTTCATCATTATAAAAGGAAAAATAGAGTAGAGAGGTTGAAAGAACAATCAAGTCCATAAGAACTACAATAGCAACGAATCAGATAAATTAGGAAAAACTAAATGGAGAAGAAGAGGAAGAAGTACATTCACGTGAGATACAAAGGAGAGAGGAGAGTACCTTGATTCGAAGAGTCAAAGAAAAGAAGGAAGAGGAGAAGACCTAGCGCAAACTCATACAATCGAAACACAAAATGAGAAATAAAAGTAAGTCTGCACACATAAATAGGTATTCTGTACAAAACAAAATGTAGGAAATTCGGTTGTACGGCTCAGCCATAAGGTGTGTTATGGCTTAGCCGTAAGGTAAAACCTTGCACAGAGATGGTTCAACCATAAAAAATATTATGGCTCCACCATAAAATGAACTACAGCTCAGTCATAGGTCCTATTTAATGCACAAAACTAAAACAAGAGCATGTTAGAAAGAAATATCAACAAACAATATACATTTTAACCACATGAAATACTCAACTTTTTTCAAGCAGCAAACACCAATAGATTTTTCTCAAATTTTCAAAGTTTTAGACATTGAGGGGCTTGGCCAAGATGTCTACTAGTTAATTTTCAGTGTGAATATATTTAAGTACAATGGTTTCTTTTTCTACCAATTCCCTAATGAAGTGATGTCGAATATCAATATGTTTTGTGCGCGAATACTGGATCGGATTTTTAGAAATATGTATGACACTAGTGTAATCACAATATAAGCTCATTGTCCCTTGTTTAATACAATAGTCCACAAGCATCTGCTTCATCCACATAAATTGAGAATAGCAACTTCTTGCTACAATATATTCAGCTTTTGTAATGGAAAGAGATGTGGAATTTTGGTTTTTACTGTGCTAAGCTACCAGACAATTTCCAATATAAAAGCAGCTACCACTTGTGGATTTTCTATCATCTAAGTTTCCTGCCCATTTTGCAACTGAGCATCCAGCAATGGAGGATGATGAGTCATGAGGATACCACAGACCATACTTAGTTGTATATGCAATATATTTGATGATTCTTTTTACAGTAGTCAAATGGGATTCTTTCGGGTTAGATTGGCATCGTGCACAAGCTCCTACACTAAAGGCTACGTTCAGTCTACTTGCAGTCAGATATAGTAAGCTACCATACTTCAGTATAGGCTTAAGTCAACCCCTTTAAGATTAGCATCCTTAGTAAGTTTGATTGTTGTACTCATAGGGGTATTGATATGTTTTCCAGAGATTAGACCAAATCGTTTTACTAATTCCTTTGCATACTTTGATTGGGAAATGAAGATTTCATCATGTAGTTGTTTGATTTGAAGACCTAAGAAGAAGTTCAATTCCGCACCCATACTCATTTTAAATTTAGATTGCATTAGGTTAGCAAACTGTGCAGCAGATTCGTCACATGTAGAACCAAATATGATGTCATCAACATATATTTGAGCTATTAAGACAGAGTCCATTGTCTATTTGATGAATAGTATTTTATCAACACTACATCTTTGAAAATAATTTTTTAGTAAAAACTTTGTTAGTCTTTCATACCAAGCACGAGGTGCTTGCTTAAGATTATAAAGAGCTTTCTTTAATCTAAATACATGATGAGGGAATTTTGGGTTCACAAAACCTTTAGGTTGTTCAATATAGACTTCTTCATTCAAAATTCCATTCAAGAAGGTGCTTTTGACATCCATTTGATACAATTTAAACTTTAAGAAACAAGCAATAGATAACAAAATTCTAATAGATTCCAAACGAGCAATTGGAGCGAAGGTTTCATCAAAGTCAATACCTTCAATTTGAGAGTATCCTCGTGCTACCAATCTTGCTTTGTTTCTAACAATGACACCATTTTTATCAAGTTTATTTTTGAAGATCCATTTAGTACCTGTCACATTTTTATCCTTTGGTCTTGGAACTCGGTACCAAATGCCACTTCTTATAAATTGGTTCAATTCTTCTTGCATAGCGCTTATCCAATCATTGTGAGAAAAAGCTTCGTCAATGCAAGTTGGTTCTAATATATATGTAAAGCACAGATGATTCATAATATTCTCCAATTGTTTCCTAGTTTTTACACCTGATAAGGGATCACCAATAATCTGGTCTATAGGATGGTCCTTTATATTAACCAGATTTTTAGTGGAAGTAAGTGTATCAGCTTTTACTATGGATTGTGTGGGTTCATTCACCAAAGAAGCTTCTACATCATCTTCACCACACCTTGGATTCATAATCTATGATAACATTTATTGACTCTTAGATGACTCCGGTTCTCAGATTTGGAACTCGATAGGCCCGACTCCATGTGGAATAGCCTAAGAATATTCCTTCATCACTTTTTTAGTCAAATTTACTCAACTGTTCTCTATCTTTCAGAATATAACATTTGGTTCTAAAGATCTTAAAATATTTGATATTTGGTTTCTTTCCATACCATAGTTCATACACCATCTGATTTTTACTGGTCCTAAGATAGACTTGGTTAATGATGTAGAAGCTGGTATTGACTGCTTCGTCCCACAAGTCTCTAAGAAGATTTTTACTATGGAGCATGACTGTGTCCATGTCTTGGAAGACTTAATTTTTTCTTTTAGCCACTCCATTTTGCTGAGGAGTTTTAGTGGTTGAATATTCATGATGAATACCATATTTATCACAGAATTTGTCAAACTGATCATTATCAAATTCTCCACCATGATCACTCCAAATTTGGGCTACTAAGTGCCTTTTTCGATTTGAATTTGTTTCACTATCCTCTTAAATTCACAAAAGGCATCAGATTTTTCTTTCAAAAAGGCAACCCAAGTGAATCTAGAGTAGTCATCTACCATAACAAGAAAATATCTTTTCTTACCTCGACTCTTTCTTTTAGTTAGTCTAATTAGGTCCATATGAATAAGTTCTAAAGGTTGAGTAGTTTTTATAGCATTCACACTTTTTTGGGCACTTCTAATTTGTTTTCCTTGTTGGCATTCCCCACAAATTGTCTTTTCTTCTCTATTGATCTTAGGCAGTCCTTCAATATATTTGTTAAGCTAGGACAAGTCCTTATAGTTTACATGCCCATGTCTTTGATGCCACAGCTTAACTTCATCGGTATTGGTCATTAAGCAAGAAGGGGAAGATGAAAAGGTTGACGAGTTTAATTTACTCACCACATAGCAATTGTCTACAGTTCTAAGGCCTCTCAAGATTATCTTTCCATCCTTTGAGATCTCACAACCATGACTACTGAAGTTAACAAAATAATTTTTATCACAAATTTAAGATATGCTAAGTAAGTTATGTTTCAAGCCATCTGCACAAAACACATTCTCAAAAGCCAGTAGCTTTGGAACATTCAACATTCCCTTACCAATAATTTTAGCAGTACTGCCATGTCCAAATCTAATAGTGCCACCATCAAAATAAGTCATCCTAGAAAAGTATGTTCTATCACCAGTCATATGTCTTGAACAATCATTGTCCAGAGAACATATTATTTGACCTCCCACTTTAAAGGCTGTCTGGACCACTAAAATTTTTTTCTTAGGTATCAACTTAGATGTTCTAGGAATGGGGGTTCCAATGGATGTTTGTTGTTTTACTTGATATGCTTTATGTTGGTGAAAGGGAGTTTTAGCTTTAATTTTTGTTTTACCTCTTTTAATTTCTTCTCCTTTGTATTTTTCAAATTGTTTCATTAACTTTTCAACTTCTTTTAGTAAGATATTTATCTTTTGGTTTGTCACAACCCGAGCCTAAGAAGTCAAGGATTGGGGTTAAACCCAATCAATGACACACGTACTCCGGTGTAATTCACACCTAGACCAGAGTCTGAATGGAGTTACACAAGGGATATTCACATGCTTACACATGTGAGGTGCTGAAACAGCCATCTGTCCAAGCATTCAAATATGCGGAATCTTGTCAATATCATTAATAAATTATTTGACTTTTCATTGAACAGTTCAAAATATCATTACAACCATGAAACAATCTAAATCTTAAATGTTTAAGAACATAAGATTATTATATTAATTCTACATATTACTTGTACAACCCAAACATGATATGCACATGCATGCAATTGTGCCAAGGATAAACGTTTTATGAAGAGAAAGTAGGACAATGAAGTATAAGGAAACAAAGACAAACATATTGAGAACAAGTTATGCTAATAACAGTCTACATGTGTGTAAATATATGCAAATGCTAAAAGTCCCAAAATACCTAATATACATATTTCTAAAATATTAGCGAATTGCTCTCGGTATATACATCAGTCAGTAAGCTTCTGCTGTCCATTTGTTACAACCTGAAGGAACCGTTGTGGTCTTCTTTTTTGACTCCTGGGTCTGTATCAAATCGTGTTTGGGATCTAGACCTGTAACACCATTAGACAACTTATGAATGCAACTATTTAGCAAAGTATCAGCATAATTAAGGTAATACGCATTGTGTCTAAAAGAATTAATGACATGTAATCAACAAAGGTCAATTTAGTATTCTACGCATGTTGTGCATTTGAAATAAGCATGCTATAAGGATCAATAAGTGAAATACATACTATTTGGCTATTACATTTGCCATATTCTCCTTCTAGGAATCTATGCATTGAGAACACTACTGACTGGGCCAAGATACGAATGGGTCTCTCGTACATGGAGTCTTGAAGTTCCAAGAAAGCATATTGCAGCGACATCATTCATGCTATATCAAAGTCAACCCTGCCTGGTATCATAAGGTCGAGGTTGAGTAGAGCCAAATCATTTTGATTCATTTATATACTTGAACTTGAGTAAAGCAAGCAATTCATTCATTGAGTGAGAACAATACCAAATGGTATATGTTCAATTCATTCGTACAATATGTTCACACTCAATTCATTCGTTTAATATCAAGATGATGACAAAACGTATGTCAAGAAACAATTCAAATAGAATCAGTTTAAACATGATCATTTCAATTCAAAAATCAATATAGAATAATAAAGGTCAATAACGGTAAGTCAATATGATATGCAATTCAATTCAATTTAATGGGATCAAGGTAGTTCTACAAGCCAACCTAATCTAGTCATTCATTATTTCTAACCCTGCATGATGATATAATTTTAAGTTATCCAATACATAGTTGTCTCCTTTTTGGTGTTACATTGTGTCAGGAAGGTGTATCGAAGTCCCCTAAACCAACACCCATGGGGAGGTGCTTAACAATGGACAACAACACATGAATGAGTCTCAACCCTCAAGACTTTTCATGGTGTTTGATTATTCCATTGGGCTGGTTACTAAGGTAAGGATCCGATACCTAAGGTCCTACAAGGTCTCAGCCAATACCTATTTTCCCCTAAGTTTCAATGCCTTTACAACTCAGCTGCGGGTCTCTTACGGCTTAGCCATAGATTGCACTGCGGCTTAGCCATAAGTACCTAACTTTCCTCAGTATTTATAGTTTACCCATATTCCCTCCTACAGCTTAGCTGTGCTTGCTTTACGGCTTAGCTACGGCTTAGCCGTAGCACATTCTATGGTTCATCTTTGGCTTAGCCATAGAAGAAAAATATAATTCATGGCTCTCTGGATACTGAGCTATAACCTACTTATAGCTTAGCCGTAAGCTTCAGTTTTCCAAAGCAACTTCAGGTCATTTCATGCATTCTCAAATCAACATAATAGAGGTACAATTAAAGGCAGCAAAAACACATGAAAATTGATAGATTTACAAGAATCATAATATGCATTAGACCAAAATTTACTTATACTTACCTTAGATTAAGCTTTCATTTAATTAATCCTTCTTTTGGCTCAACTTGAGGAGAATCATCTTCTTTTTCAGCCCAAATGCCATGCATGCAAGAAATGAAAAATAAGATGAGTGCATGTGTTAGAATGAGCGTCTCCTTAACTCATTGAACTAAGAAGTCTGCAGAAATAAAAAGATCTTACCTTGGTGCTTAATGTAAAGGAGGAGGTCCCTAAATCCTTCACTTCAAAGAGATAAGGAGGGTAGAAGAACTAGAAGATGATGGAAATGGGAGATAAGAGCCTCCAATCACACATGCAAGCTAATCCTTTAATTTGATGAAGAGATGGTGAAGAAGAGAAGAAGAGCTCCACAATAACCAAAGGAGGAGATGATTGTATGAAATGGGTATTGCAACCCATTTGAGTAGATATACAACTTTGAAGTTTATAAAAAAGTCCTTCTTGTTTATTTTATTTTCAATGTAAGTCAAATGAAAACCCAACTAAGTCAAATGACGTCTAATGCGTTCGAGTCAAGTAGGAAAGTTAACGAGCTCAACAAGACAATCATGATGCTGTCAATATGATGGATGTATGACATGAAATCATGAATTCTAAAATCACAAAAAAGGGTTTCCATCTACTTAGGTAAGGTCAAACCCAACCCAACTGCCTATCTATGACCTGAACTTGACCCATTGGACTTCACAAAACTAAAATAGACTTGTTTATGATAAAACCACATTAATTAACTCGTATTCATAGTTAGTTACTTGCTAATCATGTTTAACTTGGGTCGAAGTGTTACATCCTCCCCTGCTTAGGAACCATTCAGTCCTCTAAATAAAACAAAATATGGAAAATAGTTCAAGTATTTACTGTACCTGTTTCTTACATCTCGAAGCCAAATTGTTCTCGTATAGATCTCGTTTTTTGTCCTTTAATGCAGGTTGATCAGAACGCCAAGCTGCTACTCTGAAACTCAAGTCTTCACTATTGATTGTTGGCAAGGTTTTTCTATTAGGATGATAGTCCCCGATCTTCCTTGGACTTGTATAAAGATGATGCGAACTTTATGAAGCCTTTTGCTATCTAGATTCATTTTATCAAGTTGCTCCATAGTGGTAGTAGTACCAAATTGAATCTTGTCGCTAGAGATCACTGCACCGTTAACAACTATAAGTAGGAAGTAGGAAATGAAAATACGTGTAACCAAATGAAGTCATTCTAGCTCTCTGGGGGTTGAAGAGATAAAAGTCTCAGGAGACAGAGTTTGGCATGCAAGCCAAAGAAATCCTGAGCTCATTAAAAGACAGGGATAAAACATTTGAAAAAAGGTTTTTCTCATGACATGAAAACCTAAAGAAGGAAGGATAGTGAATTTCAACAAGTCATAAGTCGGAAACATTGAAATGAAAGTTTGAAAGGAAATTTCGATTTTAATTTACACATTGAGATCACAAAGTTTTAAGTTCATGGAGAGGGAATAAGGGAAGGGAAGAATAGTTCAAATTGTATACAAGAAAAGTAAGGAAGAGAAAGTCAATAGAGAAAACATAAGATTTCATTTCTAGGTACAATTTCCTTGTTCAAATTCTCAATCACAATACGAAAAATGAAAACAGAGCAAGCTTCTCGAATGGAACAATGTCGGTGGAAACAACAAGATTTTGAAATTTATGATTCCATACAAACATGTTTACTCAATGAATGAGGTTTGGTTGTTAGCACTAGTAGAGGGTGACAAAGGATGATATTATCAACCAACCTTTAAATCAAGGCACGACTATTATTAATTCTAGTGATGGCTTTTGAACCTTAAATTGGACTAGTGCACTTGCAGGGTTTATGGCTTGATGAGTAGGGTCCTTGTGTTGAAATTTTGGCGACATTATCTATTTGTAGAAGTTTGAAGTTTATTTAGATCATTGTAGAGATTCTAAATAAAAGAGAGCAAGGATAGAGAGGAAAGAGTAAGTCAAGAATGGAGGACTGTTTGAACTTAGGTTCCCATTTATAGAGATACAACAAAACCAAATAAGACAGGAACCAAAACTAATTATAGAAATAGAGAGAACATAAAACTAGGTCAATTCAATGCAAAAGGGAATGACAAAACTCTTCAGGTGAATTCCAAATAGTCACATAAAAAGGGGACAAAAAAGATCATTTGAATAGATACGTTGTGAGGAGAATTATTTATAGAAGAAACTTAGTCGATCTCAATAATCTTTCAAGAAAGTTTCTCAATGGAATTATATCCTCGAGTGGAAGATTGTATGAATCTATTAGGGTTCGAATGGGACCAAAAGATTTGGGTCATATTGGTCAAGATCAATGATGATGCACTAGATGAGTCAAGTATAAGGCACTTGATTAGTAACGTTATTCAAGATATCTAACTAAGAATCAAAATTCCTTACTTAAAACGCATATATTCACCTTTTAAATCTTCAAATAGAGGACATGATTTCCTTTTAAATCACCTAATTATTATCATCATCTGATCAAATGTTAGATCTCTTCTAAATGTTGCAAATACATCTCTAATCAACTTGAATCCTCAAGCTACCAAGTTACCACAAAGAATTACTTTTACCTTTCCACAAAAGTCTTGAACTCACTGTATTCTTAGGATGCGCTTAAGATAGATTATTCAATGTTCAATTTAGATTTATAAAACCTCAGAGTTTAATTTGTGTCTTTCTAGCAGGCAGGAGGAAATTCTCCAATGATTCCGTAAAAAGGATCGGTCTTTTGGAATATAGTTTCTATAATCAACGGTAAAATCTTCATAACCCCAAAGTTCCTAGTGAAGCAATTTCAATTGCAATTTAATGCTACTTCAATCAAACATTTTGTTCCTTAAGAGATTTCACTCATCAAAATACTGCTGATGTTATTCACTTCTGTTTCATCTAGTAATGAAGATGAATTTCATTCTTCATCTGTGTGTGTTAACAGCTAACCATGTAATCAAAGAGTCTATCTAATGACTTCCAACACATGTCTTTGTCTCTGATTCTCAAATGTATTTTCATCCATTCCAGCTTGTTCTTTTAAGCTAAAAGAAATCAAATCCTAATTGATTTGCTAGAATCACCTCACACTTAATATTGATTGACTAATCTTCAATAATTGAATAATAAGAAAATGTTTCAATTGTCAAAGATCAACATTTCATCAAGGCAGTAATCAAAGCTGCAAAATGCTAAACCCACATTTGATCTTAAAACTTTTTTGTCAGATTTATAACCTTTAATCAATGGTATTTAGATTTAGCCTCAAAAGTATTCGGAAATTTGGGATGCACCTTATAAATTATCAAGTCTATATCATACTTGCTAATCACTTGATTTAACTACTCACAGTGTAGTACTACATATCCAAGGTAGTAGCTGGTATCCTAATATGTACACCACAACATTCAACTTAGAATAGTAAGGTAAAGAAAAGTCTAATGAAAATAGCTTAAGGAGAAAGATAGGAAGGAAACCAATATCAATTAATATTCTAATTAAAATAAGGAGCTACCTTTAATACAGTGTGATGAAAGTGTGTGGTCCTTTGTGAAGAGTATATCAAATAATAATTTCTTGAATGGTGTTGATGTATTCATCATGTTGTTCCAGCAATGCTTCCATACAGGCGTTAAAGTACGCTTTCGGCATGACATCATTATTGTTCAACATCTATGCTTTATACAGGAGGAAATTAGAATGCGTCCTAAGTATCTCTTGTGCTCCGTAACAGGAGTCGTCTCCTTCTGTACACACCTTTATATGAATCCGAAAGAAGATGCTCAATGCTTTTTTCTAGAGTATACCATTTTCTAGACAATTTGGTTTCTTGAAGAAGGGTAACTAGGGCTATTGTATGAATAACGAGTGTGCCTCTGAGAGACCCAACTCCCATCGGAGGACATCTATGTAAAGCTCTAGAAAGTTATATTATCGAATGATTTTGTTCACTGGTTCTGTAATTTATTTCTTGACAATTACCTGTAAAAGAACTAAAATCTTATTTAGGAGTAACATACCTAATCTACCTACCCAGTCAACTTATTAGACATTGAAGTCAAATAATTGACATTCGGACTATTATAACATATTCTCACCACGTTCCTATGTTCTAAATCTTTTATAAAGACTATTCATGCTGGCTGCTTCGATACCATATGTATGTGTGTCACAACCCGAGCCTAAGAAATCGGGGAGTGGGGTTAAACCCAATTAGTGACATACGTACTCCCGTGCAATTCACACCTGGATCAGAGTCTGAATGGAGTTACACAAGGGATATTTACATGCTTATATGTGTAAGGTGCTGAAATAGCAGTCTATCAAAGCATTCAAATACACAGAAGCCTATCAATATCATCAATAGTTTATTTGACTTTTCATTGAACAGTTCAAAATATCATTACAACTATGAAATAGTCTAAATCTTAAATGTTTAAGAACATAAGATTATTATATTAATTCTACACATTACCTATACGACCCAAATATGATATGCACATGCATGCAATTATACCAAGCATAAACGTTTTATGAAGAGAAAGTAGGACAATAAAGTACAAGGAAACAATAATATATGTATCAAGAACAAGTTATGCAAATAACTGTCACATGGGTGTAAATATGTGCAAATGCTAAAAGTCCCAAAATACCCAACATACACATTCCTAAAGTATTAATGAGTCACTCTCGGCATATGGATCAGTCAATAAACTTCTCCTATCCATTCGTTACAGCCTGAAGGAATTGTTGTGGTTTCCTTCTCTGACTTCTGGGTCTGTATCAAATCGGGTTCGGGATCTAGACCTGCAACACCATTAGACAGCTTATGAATATAACTATTCAGTAAAGTATAAGCATAATTAAGGTAGTACATATTGTGTTTAAAAAAATTAATGACATGTGATCAATAGACGTCAATTTAGTATACTACGCATGCTGTGTGTTTGAAATAGGCATGCTATAAGGATCAATAAGTGAAATAAATACTATTTTGCTATTACATTTGCCATATCCTCTCTCTAAGGATTTATGCACTGAGAACACCATTGACCAGGCGAAGGTATGAATGGATCTCTTATACTTAGAGTCCGGAAGCTCCAAGAAAGTACACTGCAGTGGCATCATTCATGCTACACCAAAGTTAACCCTGCCGAGTATCATAAGGTTGAGGCTGAGTATAGCCAGACCATTTTGATTCATTTGCATACTTGAACTTGAGGAAAACATGTAATTCTTTCATTGAGTGAGAATAATACCAAATTATATACATTCCATTCATTATGCAATATGTTCACACTCAATTCATTTGTTCAATATCAAGATCATGATAAAACGTATGTCAAGAAACCAATCAAATAGAATCAGTTTAAACATGATCATTTAAATTAAAAAATCAATATAGAATAATATAGGTCAATAACGGTAAGTCAATATACTATGCAATTCAATTCAATTTAATGGGATCAAGGTAGTTTTACGAGCCAACCTTAATCTAGTCATTCATTGTTTCTAACCCTGTATGATGATGTAGTTTTAAGTTATCCAATACACAGTTATCTCATTTTTGGTATTATATTGTGTCGAGAAGGTGTATCAATGTCCTCCAAACCAACACCCATGGGGAGATGCTTAACAATGGACAACAACATATGGATGAGTCTCAGCCCTCAAGACTTTTCATGGTGTTTGATTACTCCATTGGGCTGGTTACTAAGGTAAAAAAGGATCCGATACCTAAGATCCTACAAGATCTCAACCAAAACCTATTTTCCCCTAAGTTTCAATGCCTTTACGGCTTAGCCATCAGTGTCTTATGGCTTACCCATAGATTGCACTATGGCTTAGCCGTAGGTACCTAACTTTTCCTTAGTATTTACACTTTACCTGTATTCCCTCCTATGGCTTAGCCGTGCTTGCTTTAAAGCTAAGCTATGGCTTAGCTGTAGCACATTCTATGGTTCATCTCTGGCTTAGCCGTAGAAGAAAAATACAATTTATGGCTCCCTGGATCCTGAACAGTAACCTACTTATGGCTTAGGTGTAAGCTTCAGTTTTCTAAAGCAAGTTCAGGTCATTTCATGCATTCTCAAATCAGTAGAATAAAGGTACAATTAAGGGCAACAAAAACACATGAAAATTGATAGATTTGCAAGAATCATAATGTTCTAACATACATTAAACCAAAATTTGCTTATACTCGCCTTAGATTAAGCTTTCATCTAATTAATCCTTCCTTTGGCTCAACTTAAGAAGAATCACCTACTTTTTGGGCCCAAATGCCATGCATGCAAGAAATGAGGAATAAGATGAGTGCATGTGTTAGAATGAGCGTCTCCTTGACTTATTGAACTAAGAAGTCCGTAGAAGGAAAAAGATCTTACCTTGGTGCTTGATGTGAAGAAGGAGGTCCCTAAATCCTTCATTTGAAAGAGATAAGGAAGGTAGGAGAACTAGAAGAGGATGGAAATGGGAGATAAGAGCCACCAATCACACATGCAAGCTAATCCCTTGATTTGATGAAGAGATGGTGAAGAAGAGAATAAGAGCTCCACAGTAACCAAAGGAGGAGATGATTGTACCAAATGGGTATTACAACCCATTTGAGTAGATATATAACTTTGAAGTTTATAAGAAAGTCCTTCTTGTTTATTTTATTTTCAATGTAAATCAAATGAGGACCCAACTAAGCCAAATGACGTCTAATGTGTTCAAGTCAAGTATGAAAGTTGACGAGCTCAACAAGACAAATGTGATGGTGTCAATATGATGCATGCATGACATGAAATCATAAATTCTAAAATTATGAAAAAGGGCTTCCATCTACTTAGGTAAGGTCAAACCCGACCCAACTGCCTATCCATGACCTGAACTTGACCCACTAAACTCCACAAAACTAAAATAAACTTGTTTATGATAAAACCACATTAATTAACTTGTATTCATAGTTAGTTACTTGCTAATCATGCTTAGCTTGGGTCGGAGTGTTACATGGTTCAAGTGAAACTTGCTACAGTAATTTGCTTTATTATTTATTCTTAATTTTATCATTCTATTTTCAGGTTCAACTTTCTTTGTAGTGTTTTTCTCACTATTTGGTATTGTGTTATCATGAATTTTTTTCAATTTGCACTCTACTTTAAAATGAACTTTTTCTCCACAATAGTGATAGATGATATTTGATGAAAAAGTATGAGCATTAGTTGAAGCCCTATCCAAAATGCTTTTGACACATGTATCTTCATTACCTAGTACACTTTTGACAAATATAGTTGTGGGAGTTTGAGACTAATTAATACTTTTATCATATCCAAGGTCGGTCATGTCCTTATAAGATTTCCCAAGTTCGAATAATTTTATGTACTTCTCATCATTTTGGGTAAACCTACTCATACTTTTTTTTATTTCATCTCAGTTGAGTAACTTCATTGTGGAGGACATTATTTTCATCTTTTAACCTACAAAGTTCTTTTTTATTTTCTTTTAATTTGATTTCATTTTCTGTTTCTGTTCTTAATTGGGCTTTTATTATTTCAAGTTCTTTGATTAATGTTTCCTTTTCAACATTGATACTATCAACCCTTTCTTTTAAGTTTTTAATTTTGTTTTGTCGCTCACTTACAATTTCAACAAGTTTACATGTTCCCTCATAGAGCAATTCATAGGAATCTATTGTGTTGTCATTATCCTCATCATTTGGATTTTCATATTCACTTTTTAACTCACTTCCTGAGGTTTCTTCATATGTCAATTCAAATTTAATCATTTCCTCAGAGGAGTTGAATGTAGTAGTAGTACCCATCAAAACTGTATATTTGTTTAATTCATTTTGATGTGATTCATCCATGTTTGAATCTGATTCAGATGAATCATCCCAAGTGGCTACTAGATTCTTCTTTTTGTATTTCCCTTTTTGTGAACAATCTATGAATATGTGTCTATATTTCTTACAATTGTTGCACATGGGCTCCTTAGATTTGCTTCTAGGGAAGGAACTTGATCTACCTTTATATTTATCATTATTAAACTCATTTTTATAACCTTTGACTCTCCTTTTCTTGAATTGTTTCAAAAAATTTTTAGCTAAAAGAGCCACATCTTCATTGTCATCATCACTTGTTAGCGCAATTTCTTCTTTAGAAGACGAGGTGGCATGAGAAGTGATTAGAGCAATTGATTTCTTTTTGTCATTATTGAATTTTAGTTCAAAAGTCTAAAGGGTCCCCACTAAATCTTCTATTTTCATTTGTTCAGAATCCTTGTGTTGTTCTATTGAGGTTACGTTGGGATGGAATCTTTCAGGAAGTGATCTCAAGAATTTACTAAAAATTTTTCCTTCCAGAAGAGTTTCACCTAGAGTCGAAATTTCATTTACTATTTTCATCAGCTTCGTATGAAAGTCTGTAATCATCTCATTTTCTTCCATACGAATATTTTCAAACGACTTGTGAGCATCTGAAGTTTAGATCTTTTGACTGCAGAGGTACTCTCATAAGTAATGTTAAGAATTCTCTAAGCCTATTTTACTGCAGTGGTTGGCATGATCTTTTTGAACTCTTCTTGATTAATGGCACACACAATAGCATTGTAAGTTCTAGCATTGTTTTGCCTAAAAGTTTTGTGATTAGTAGACTATTTTGCTGGATCTAATAGTCTTGTAGTTTTGACACCCTCTACAGTCACTTCTTTAGTGGGTTCTGTTTAGCCATTCTCTACAGCCTCATAGATAGCCCAGTCCATTGATTTCAAAAAGGCTATTATACGGGGTTTCCAGAAGGCATAATTTGTTCCATCAAAGAGAGGAGGCTGAGTAATTGAACTTCCATCAAGATTCATGCTGAATCTAGTTATAGGATCTACTTCGGGCTGTTACACCTATAAGAAGTAACCCGCTTTGATACCAATTGGAAGTGCAATAACTAGATCTCACCAAGTCCTAAAGTGGGGGTGAATAGGATTATTTAAAATTCTTTCCAATTATAAGACTAATATAGAGTCCAAACCAATGATTCAATTAATGATATAGAGGCACAAGTTTGGTTAAGAAAGGTGCTCAAAATGTGTGTGCTTACAGTATGTAGATATTCTAATTGAACAAAGATGACTTAGCATAAAAGAGATGATCAACACATGAGAATAAGATTATCAAACATTCATTACAAAAATAAGGCAATCCACTAGACAAAGAATTTATAGTGGTTCAGTTCCAGACCTACATCCACTTTCAAGAGCAAACACTCTTGGTTCCACTAAAGATGAGGCAACTACACAAGTACACCTCCAGCAATAATTTTTGATCCAGTGGTTTGTCTTTTACCAACAAGATTTTTGATCAGGTGGTTGATCCTAAATCTATTTCACCAACCACAACATTTTTTTTGATGCGGTGGTTCCTCTTCCACCATATATAACTGAGAAATGAAAATGAAGAGAGCATTCAAACACAAATCTAATTATCTTAACTTTGAATGGTGCTCTTGAAGCTTAAAAGAAGACCACCAAGCATTGACCTCTTGAGCTTTTTCCTTGGTGATGATGATCTTCCAATGAGTGCATAGCCAAGGAAGAGGTTTTTGGGTTTAGGAAAGCTAGAGTTTTCCTAAATTGAAATTTAAGGCTTTCCTAAATGATTACCTACTCTTCTCAGAACATTAATGCCACTTTAATTTTGAAAAGAAGATGACAGTTGGAGCTTGATACAAATTTTACTAAGGGCGCAAGTGCTCAGTTGCTGTAGAAATATTTTCCTCAAGAAGTTCTAATTTCAGGAGGAAAAAGTGGTTCTCTTAAATAGAGAGAAATTCCAACGATCAGATCTATAACTAGAAAAAAATTTGTCTACGGCTTAGTCATATGCCCAGATAAAATACAAAGGCTAGTTTGACCCAGAATCATTATTTTTCCTTCTTACGGTTAATCTTACAGTTTAGCCGTAAATTCTTATACGGTATATGGTTTAGCCGTGAGGACCTTATGGCTTAGCCGTAAGCTAAAATTTGCCAAAAAAATGTTCTCCGGAAAGTGACCCATAGATGCTATGACTTAACCGTAAATTGTTCTATGACTTAGACGTGAAGATCTTATGGCTTAGCCGTAAGGTCAACTGTAGGCAAGATGGCCAAAAATTCTCTATCTAGAAGATGGCCCGTAAACTCTATGGCTTAGTTGTAAATCATTCTACGGCTTAGTCGTAAGCACTTTATGATGTAGCCGTAAGTTAAAAACTCAAAAAATGTTCTTTGGATTGTGAGCTGTGAGTTTTTTGACTTAGCCGTGATGCAAGCCGTGGTTATGTATAAAAACAATTTTGGAAGCACTTTCCATTCTTTTTCTAAGGTCTTACTAATATGATACTAAGGGTCAATATTACCTTAACACTCATTGAGGATCTTTAGGATGAGGAGCTTGATTGAACTTGGCCTTCCTTGATCGTGCGAGATCTTCCTTGATGATCTTCCTTGATGATTTGACTTTTGGATATGGAATTGACAACACACTTTTACTATATGGCACTAATAGAGACCTTTTCAACCATTGCCAAATTTACTTCAATCACCATAATATTTTTTTATTATTGCCATCGGAATTTGGAATAGCACCAAATGGATATCAAGACCGTATTTTTAAATGGAGACTTGAAAAAAGTCATCGATATGCAGCAACCTACCGGCTATGTCAAGAAAAGCCAAGAGAATAAAGTTTGTAAGTATCTAAAATCTATCTATGGGATGAAATAGTCTTCAAGACAATGGTATGTGAAATTGCATAAACAATCATATCTTTTAGCTTTCTACTGTGTGAAAAGGACCATTGCATCTATGTTAAACATTGTGGGCGAAAATTTATTATCATATCATTATATGTTCATGATATCTTACTGGGGGGAAATGATATGGATCTCCTTGTTGAGATAAAGGGGTGGCTTTCGTCAAACTTTGACATGAAGGACTTATGAGAAGCCAACTTCATTCTTAGAGTTAAAATTATTTGAGATTGTCCCAAAAGGTTCTAACTTATCACTAGCTATATATATTGAGAAGATCTTGGAAAGATTCATGACATGAAGGACTTAGGAGAAGCCGACTTCATTCCTGGAGTTAAAATTATATGAGATTGTCCTAAAAGGTTCTAAGGCTTATCATCAGTTGTATACATTGAGAAGATCTTGGAAAGATTCATGACATGAAAGACTTAGGAGAAGCCGACTTCATTCTTGGAGTTAAAACTATCCGAGATTATCCCAACAGATTCTAAGGGACTTAGGAGAAGCCGACTTCATTCTTGGAGTTAAAATTATCTGAGATTTTCCTAAAAGGTTCTAAGGCTTATCACCAGCTATATTCATTAAGAAGATCTTGAAAAATTTTATGATGCATAATTTAAAGCCAGTGGATACTCCAATTGAAAGGCATTGTGTATCGACCAAAAAGAAAAGCCCTCAAACTAATGTTGAAATTGAGGAATGTCTGAGGTTCCTTATGCCAGTGACGTTGGTAGTTTAATGTATGCTACGTTGTGTACCAGACTTGATTTATGTTTTGCAATAAGTTTGGTGAATAGATACCAAAGCAATCCAGGTCGTTCATATTGGGTTGCAGTCAAACGTATTTTCAAATATCTCAGAGGCACCCATAACATGATGTTATGTTTGAAAAGTAATGAGTTGAAATTAGAAGCTTATTCTGATTCATCGTTTGCCAATGATTCAGATGATTCTAAATTCACACTTCTGGGCATGTCTTCCTTCTAGGTGGTGGTGCCATTTCTTAGGTAAGTAAAAAAGCAAACCAATCCAGCTCTCTCTACCATGAAGGCTGAATATGTGGCTTCTTGTGATGCAGCCATAGAAGGAGTATGGATCAAGAGTCTTGTTAATACTTTGGGCATTGTTCCTAATGCCTGGATTCCTTTGCCTCTGTAGATGGATGCCAAAATTGCTTTGGACCTGGCAAATGATCCTAAATACCACAAATGGTCCAAACATATACATTCAAAATATCACTGTGTGAGGCATTTAGTGAAAACCAAAGAGATATAGCTTATACATGTTCTCGCTGGAGAAATGATAGCTGATCTCATGACAAAGCCCCTAGCTAGAGATTTGTTCCATTAGCATATCAAAGAGATGGGGTTGAGCAAGCTATAATATGTTTTATTTAAGTGGGAAGTGTTTTATATAATTGTGTTGTATATTAAAAACTTATCATAATAATATTTTTGGCCTCCTATTTTTATATGTGCAACTTAACATTCTAGGCTTTGTAACATCAGTAGTGTGTTGTTGTATAATAGTCGACAAGCCGGTCTCCTACTCTCACAGGATGACTAACATTGGAGTAAAGGCATGTTCAAGTTGAGGATTACATAAGAAGGTGTTAATTATCCCATTGACTTGCGTGACAGGGCATTGATCAAAGGATGAGGTCCCTTGTATACCTTGTTAACTTCTGTGATACTGTATGAGGTTACATGAGAGTACCGCCTCTATCTTTGGGTGATTAGAGATGAGACTCACTATTAATTGAGTTGAATGACACTACAAGTTGAGTTTTGCTCCCCCTTCTTAAGAGTTACTTTCATTATAGTGTCATGACCTGACTTATACCAGGCATGTAGGCATTATTATGATGAGATGATGATGTGCAAGCATATTGTAGATCTAACTTCCTAGAATATCTACTTTGTGGCGTGCCTTGGCACCCATGTGTATAGGACCATGTTTTTACCTTTAAGTTTCCTGATGTGACCTTATTAGTGCATGGTGCGAGCAATCAGTCAATAGGTGACCCTTATGCCCTCAACTATCCACCTTTGCATTAGTGAGGACAGGATTGAGTGTTGCTACTTTGGTATACTTGTTGAAAGCCATGAGTAATTCGGCTGGATGATAGTATTGCTGGAAAGTGGCTTAGTCTTTTCCAAATCTATGCACTTGCGTGGGGAAGTTCCCTTGGCATCACACTATGTGAGATATATGCGCTTTGAACCTTATTTGCTATGCCATAATAAGATTTTTCAGAAAATCTTTTGCAAACTTGCATTTCAAAAAATATATATGTGGATATCTTATTTTCTTCTATAATTGAATACGTCTACAAAATACATGTTTTTTAAATTACTAAGTCAATGAGTGCATATAGGGATGAGTCACCTCAGGTCAGAGTTGGCTCATTCTAGTGTGGTCATACAGGTCTAGGGCAGACCTCGAGAGCTTGGGAACTTGTTCGCTGGTTAGATGATCACTTGGTGAACAAACACCCATGGAGATAGGTGATCCTAATTGGTCCAACTCCTCTAATTTTATTATTGAGACATCTTATGATCAATACACCTTTTGGGCCAGTGTGTGTGATTTCTCAAACCTTTTCATTCCACCATGGGTTGAGTGGGAGATGTTGAACTTGGGCCATGTTGGGCCCATATTCAACACATAGTGGAATTACTTAATTCCTAAGAAGGGTTAACTTGAACTAGGAAACTAGTTTGCTTGACCCACAAGCCAAGATCTTGCTTGGCACCTAAGGATCCTCTATAAATATGTGTTTACTGCTCTTATTTCCATTTAGAGAAATGCAACCTATCCACATCACACAGAGTCCACCTGATCAATCACCATACTACCATTCTAGGTATGCAATATTTATGAAGTGAATCATCCTAGCCCATATTATCGATCGTAGCTCTCGTGATGATCATCTAAGCTGCTAGATCATGAGGAGTGAATTCATGTGATCTATCCAATTATGTGATTGTATTGCCGAATCATGAGGATTATTTGTTTCAGCTCTTTATTAGTCTATTGTGATGATGAGTGGCCCACCTACCTCTTGTGATTATTTTGGGATTGTGTAATGAATCCAGGCTGCATAGACTCTTAACACCCCTACCCTAAAGGGCCAAGGCCTGGCTAGGGCGAAAAGAAAAATAAGTAATTTTTTTCTTTGTTTATTTGATTTAGACATCATAATCTGATGCGAACCACTATAATTTATTGTTGGTAAAGAACAACTCAACTCATTATCGACAAGTACATGAGCAAGAGTGCATGTGTTCGAGTCCATGATGTAGCAAAAAGGAAAAAGTTTTCAGCATTCAGTATAAAACACATGTACATATGATGTGCATGTTTGTTTTCACTCATGGTGCTGAACTGGTGCAGAGAACATTTGGAACATTGACATTTCACAACTGTATTTTTTCCTATGTAATTAATGAGACATATCAATTGTTTGCATGGAATTGGAACCTATAAATTCCAATGTAGTTGTTTGTTTGCATTGGATTGGTTTTATGATAATTCACTGTCAAATAACTTGTTTGTATAAAATTGTAATGCATTTGAATTTAGTGTCAAATGGACCTATTTATTTGGAAGAAATTGGAATGATATGAATTTATTGTCAAACACACTTGTTTGTCGTGTCAAATTCTGAGCTTGTTGCATGGAATTCAAAGGCATATGATGTAGTGATTTATTTAGATGAGCATATTTGTTTGCATGGAATCAAAATGCATAAAAATTCATTGTCAAATGGTTTTTTTTTTTTTTTTTTTGCATAGAATTGGAGTACTTGTGAAGTAACCAATTCAAATGGCCCTCCTAATTTGTATGGAAATGGAATATATAGGAAGTAATTGACCACTAGTTTTTAGTGTTACCTTGTATTGTTTTTGAATATGTGGTATCCTTTTTCTTCTTCTTTCAAGCATTCATATGAATTTTTCATGATTTATGTGCATGCTCTACAAATTTTCAGATTTCAAGAAGATCTTGAAGTAGCATCATTCACAGGATGCAAAGCAGAAGATGATACTAAGCACATATATAGTAGTGGCAAGCAAGGGATACAAGGATCCAACCCAAAGAAGGTTCATTTGTTAGAGAAGACAGACAAATATATGAAAGCTAACGTATTGTCAAGAGTCTTCTCTGAAGACTATGAGAAAGTAAATAAAAACATCTTAGATCCTCGAGGTCACACCTTACATCGATGGAACAAAATCTTCCTAATAGCATGTTTAACTTCTCTTTTTGTGGATCCTCTATTCTTTTACTTGCCAAGTACTTCTAAGGAGATGTGTATGGATATGGGGATCCCCCTTGGGGTTGCTCTAACGATCATTCGCTCAATATCTGATGTGTTTTATATGATCCAAGTTTTCATCCGGTTTCGAACAGCATATGTTGCTCCCTCTTCTCGGGTATTTGGGAGAGGAGAACTTGTCGTTGACCCTTCAAAGATCGCCTCGCGATACTTAGCCAAGAACTTCTGGGTCGATCTCGTTACAGCATTGCCACTACCGCAGGTATGCCCTAACATTCATTTCTCTTGCAGCATATGCTTGCATAGGAGTATAATGGAGCACTATTTTGATTTAGAATGCTTCACAAATTCATGCATACCCGTCGCTATTTTGTAAAATAATTTGCAGAAAATATCGATTGTACTTTGGAGAGTGTCACGTCCCCAAAATTGAAACCGGGGTTATGTGAGATTAGGGCCAATTAAAAACCTTTTGTGTTTAATACAACATGTGGCTTCCAATCATGGTCCCACTTGGATCATAGTCTGCGATGAGGTTGAATATTGGTTAACTCACCAATAAATACATCGGAGGCTTCAATAGAATAGAGGATACCATAAACATTTCGAAAAAGGCATGTAAATTCATTTCTAAAGTTAAGTGGATAATTTAAAGATAGCTTAATTAAATGGCTAGGTCAATAGAAATATAAATATCTATCATTATGATGATGAAGTCCCTCATGTACTGGACACGTTACATTAGAAGATGTCATTTGCACGTGATTCATACTTAATAACATCAAGCTCAATCGCCTGACGTATCTCCAGCGAAACCTCTTGGGATATGCAGACTTGGTACCTATGCATCAACACAGCATCATCAAAATATAATTGTAATGCAGGTAGATAAATATAATCCATAACAGATGTATGATATCGAAAGCAGATAAAGATGAAATGATTATATGAGAACAATAAACAATACACAATAGATGATGATACAAAGAACATAAATCCTAATCCAATCACTACACAATAGAGCAACCCATATAGGCCAATACATCAGGTAAACACCCGGTCCATAATACAATGGTTCAATTCGTCTTCGGATGCCGAGCATCCTATCCACAATACGGAGGATCAACCTATCTTTGGATGTCTAGCATCTTGTCCAAAGTCACAAAGCATATGGCTCCATCCAAAACACCGTATGGTCAGCCCAATCCAAATCTCGGGAATGCTTAACTCCTAGTTGCTAAACACCCTTGTCCAAATCACAATGTACATCCATGTCCCTAACTAATTTGAAATCATCCAAAAGACTAAGATCTCATACAATAATCCATACATAGAGGTACCCCTCCTGTGTAAGACTCAAACTGCTTAGTGTTGCTCGACCCCAAAGAATCCTCAAAGATGCAGTATGGACCCGATCGAAGAAGGCAGCTGGGCCCACACATTGACCCACGGGCGGGTCCATTGGGTTCAACCATAGGCCTAACTGACTAAGAGCTATTGTGGCACCTTTTTAGAATTATCCTATTATTATTATTATCACTTACTAAATAGGATTAGGAAGTTCTTGTTTCAAGGAATTAGGAAGTACTTGTTTTAATTAGTAAGTCTTGTTTATTAAAAAGTGGATTTACTATCCAATAAATAAGAGACACCCCAATGTAGTTGAATATGCTTATTTGATTAATAAGAATCCTGTTTGGTTTTTCCTCCAAAAATGGGTTGTTTCTTGGTTATGATTGTGCTTTAGGGCAGGAATCCTTTTGGATTTGATCAATCTTTTAGAAGATTGGTCTATTTTTCTCGATCGTGGATCATGGCTGCGCCAATTGATATCAGAACCAAAAAGTGATGTTGAGAAGACATCATCTTTCCTGAATTTCTATTCCATCATCTTCATCATCTTCCTAAAGCCATTCCACCCACCATAAACCCTAAACTCCTATCCCACACCTCTGAAATCCCAAATTCCCTCTCCTAGAGCAACCGAGGCCTTTGTAAAAACCCTCATCCCCATAATTGACCCTAATCCCATCTCCACGTCCATCCCTCAAACCACTGCCATTGAGACAACCAAATCACATTTTTTACCACGACTATCCGACCCAGCCCAGACAAGACTACCAACCCAAGCCTTACCTTAGATTCTTCCCTAATACCTGAGAAACACAAAACCTCACCCCAACTAAACTTGTAGCCCTCCTTGCCTCTCGGCTAAACCCGACCTTAGCCACAACACCTTACACCGCCTTAATCCCTAAGCCCATCCACTGCAACCCCTCCGCCGACCCTCAACCCTCTCGCTAAAGCCCATGTCCCGATGAAACCCTTCTCAAACCCATTCTTGCCCACAGAAACCCTAAGCCTACAACTCGTGGACCCAAATCCAGCCAAACGCCATCCCCAACACCGTCGTAACCAACCCACCACCATCCCAGCCTCCGAAGTGGCTCTAACCCTTCCTGCTCATCAATCCCCAAACCTAGAGAACAGAACATAAAAAAAAAAAAACAAAACAAAAAAACAAAAACGGATCAGCAGAGTTATGAAGAAAAAGACTATAGAGGATTTGGAGCGTACGTGGCATCCAGGGAATGACCGTAGCACCATCACACAATAGCACCTCCATTACGCCATCGGCAACAGCCTCTCATTGTTGAGCTGAAGCATCTTCTCCTCTTCATCGTAGATAAGCCCCCCCCCCCCCCCCCCCCCCAACCCCAACTTTTCTCTTTTTTTCATTTCTTATAATCAAAAAAGGGGACAATACACCTACCATGGGCCTTTTTTTTACTTTTCATTATCAGCTGACCCAAGTTCAAACCTGACCCAACCCGATTCTGGGTTAAGCCAAGTCCAGTTGGACTAATGGTTTGGTTTGACCTAACACTAGTTTGTACCCACAGCAAAAAATAAAAATAAAATAAAAATAAAGAACATGGCTACCCGCATTGGTCAAGCTTTTCATGGTAAATTCACTGATAATCAGTGTGACAATTGCAAGAAAGATTTATATGCATGGGTGGATCCTTTAGAAAACATAGTTAAGGAACTCATAATGGCTTCCACCAACACTAACTGTGAATCTTCCAACTCTACTAACCCATAACCTCAAAGATTTCAATTAGAAACTGGTCCCCGCGAATCAGTCTAGGAGTTTCTTCAACGTCTTTTTGATGAAAGAGACACTAATGAAGCTTCGTGGCAAGATGACCTTTCACGACCGGTCAAATTGGAGGTTCCAATTTTTTCTGAGTAATCTGATGCTTGAGGCTTCCTTGACTAGCTTTCTTTGATCGAGGATTATCTCACTTTGTATTATATTGACAATCCTCAACCATTTACTTTTGTCAAGATGAAGCTCTCAAAGGTCCTGCTAGAACTTGATGGAAGAATAATAATGATCATAATGACTAGATAGGATGCCCTCCTATCGCTAGATGGGAAGTTATGAAAGAAAAGTTGGAAGACAAATTTTTTACCATCTAATTATATTAATACCTTCTAATGAGAGTTCATCCATCTTTAATAAGGTTCGATGACCATTGATGAATATACTCACAAATTTCATGAGTTTTTCATCTGTTGTAGAGCAAGTGAAACAGATAACCTGATAGTCACCCGTTATCGAGAAAGATTGTGCCCATACATAAAAAGTATAATAACAATCTTTGATTTCACCAGTGTTGATGATATCTCTTGCAAAGCTCGAAAAGTTAAGCAAGAGTTACATCAATGAAATTTTGGAAATCAAACCGAGGAGTCCACCTATAAAAGGAGTCCTGATCCAAATTTCAATTGGACCACACAGCTAAGGTTCTGACCTCCCCCTGGTCAACTACAAAATCAGCCTAAAAAATAGCCACAAGGTCCCTTAGGACAAGTAACTACTTAGCAAATTCAAAAGTGGCAACCAAATCAAAATAATCTTCGAGCACCAGCCCAAATAGAAAAGTGGGATATTATCTATCATACTTGCAAGCAACGCGGACATTATGCTAACAAATGTCCTCACAAAAATTTATATAATGAAGGTGTTATAGATAATGTTGAGCAATATGATGAGCACATTGAGATGAAATTGCCTGATTGGATTCCACATCCTGAGTCTAAACAGCTAGTTGAAGTTTTAGACCCTGCTGACCATAGTCCTTTGCTTTTCCTTCATCGATGTCTTTTAATTGCAGATAATGTAGAGGATAATACTTATGAGAATCTAGCTCCTATCTTTTGAACTTGAGTTATTTGCAAAGGTAACCGATGTAACGTCATTACTGACGATGGTAGTGCCATGAATATTACATCCAAAGAAGCAGTTGATAAGTTGCATTTAACGACTACAAAGCATCCAAAGCCTTATTGAGTCACATGGGTTGATGATTATGCTCTTTTAGTCCGCTAACAGTGCATTGCTCCAATTAAACTTGGTTCTTATGAAGAAATGTCAAGTGTGATGTTATTCCCATAAATGTTGCCCACATCTTGCTTGGTCGTCCTTGGCTCCATTGTCTTAAAGCCAAAACCGATCATGAGAATAACATGTATTCTTTTAATTCAAATGGCATACGTATGCAATGATGGCCTCTCACAATCCCATTTTCATCTCCAAAGGCAACGCCTTAAGTATCTCCCCACATCCTTACAATGCGCAAATTTGAAGATGAAAGTGAAAAACAAGGTGTGATATATGTTTTAGTGGTTAAACAAGTGGCAGATTCCAATGACGATTCAAAGCCATCTATTCCCCAAGAGGTAACTACATTACTTCATGATTTTTCTGATTTAATTCCTAATGAGCTTCCATAGGAATAGCCACCAATGCGTGATATTCAACATGCCATTGATTTGCTTCTTCGCGCATCTCTTCCTAATTTGCGTGCTTATTGGATGAGTCCGTTTGAGCAAGCTAAACTCAAAAGCAAGTGGACAAATTGTTACAACGGGGCTATATTTGGGAAAGCCTAAGTCCATTTGTAGTACCCACTCTCTTTACCCCTAAGAAGGATGGAATCTTGAGTATGTGCGTGGATAGTCATGCCATCAACAAAATCACTATAAAATATTGCTTCTCTATCCCTAGGCTTAATGATATACTTTATCTTATGCCTAGTGCTTTGATCTTTTCAAAGATTGATCTTCGTAATGGCTACCATCAAATCAGAATTAGGCCAAGTAATGAGTGGAAAACAGCTTTCAAAACTACCGATGGCCTGTATGAATGGTTCGTCATGCATTTTGGACTGTCTAATGCTCCTAGCACTTTAATGCATGTCATGAACCAATTGTTAAAACCTTTCATTGGAAAGTTTGTGGTTGCCTACTTTGATGATATCTTGATTTATAGCAAGTCACGTGAAGAGCATCTTGATCATTTATGGAGTATATTTCACCTTCTTCGAAAAGAACGGTTCTATATCAATTTGAAGAAGTGCACTTTTATGAGCAACTCTGTGCTTTTTCTAAGCTTTGTTATTTCTTTAAGGGCATCATGATGGATCCTTCTAAAGTGCAAACTACTCTTGATTGGACTCTTCTAAATACTTTGACTGAAGTTCGCAGTTTTCATGGACTTGCTACTATCCATAGGAGATTCATTCGTGACTTCAGCAACATTATGGCCCCACTCACCGACTGTATGAAAAAGGGCAACTTTAAATGGGCATCTGCAGCTACAAGAGCATTTGTGAACATTAAGCAAAAGATCATAGAAGCACCTATTTTGTACCTTCCAAATTTTGACAAAGTTTTTGAAGTTGATTGTGATGCTTTCAATGTTGGCATTAGTGGAGTTCTTAGCCAAGAAGGTCATCTAGTGGCGAATTTTATGAAAAACATCCCCATGCCAAACGCAAATATTCTACATATGATTTGGAATTTTACACAGCCATCCAATCATTGCGATATTGGCGACCTTATTTAGTGGGAAATGATTTTGTCCTTTATTCAGAACATGAAGCTTTAAAACATCTTAGTTCCTAGCAAAATATGACCGATCATCATGTTAAGTGGAGTGCCTTTCTTCAGCAATTTACCTTTAGCCTCCAACATAAAGTAGGCAAAGAGAATCTTGTCATTGATGCATTAAGTCATTGAAAACACTTTCTTACTACTGTGACAGTCATAGTTCCTAGATTTGAGCAAGTGCAATGAGTGTATGCAATAGACAAAGATTTTGGTGTTGCTTAATCAGATCTTCTTGATGGCGAATTAGACAAAGATCCACATTACAGTATACATGATGGTTTCTTATTCAAAGGTACAAAACTTTGCCTTCCTACTACATTTATTTGAGAACATGTTGTTCGTGAATTGCATTCAGGAGGTTTTCATGGTCACTTGGGACAAGACAAGACGCTCGCTCTTGTGGATGATCGTTACTATTGGCCATGTATGAAGCTCAATGTTATCAGTATCTATGAAAGATGTCACACATGTTAATTGTCCAAGGGTAATAGAAAGAATACAAGGTTATATCAGCCATTACCAATTCCTCATGCTCCTAGGGAAGATATCATTATGGATTTTGTTTTAGGCTTGCCCAAGACTGCCTGCAAAGTGGATTCAATCTTCATTGTTGTGGTTCACTTCTCCAAGATGACTCATTTTATCCCTTGCAACACAACAACTAATGCTTATTAGGTGGCTCAATTGTTTTTCAAGGAAATTGTTCATCTTCATGGACTTCTGAAGACAATCATTTTAGATCGTGATACCAAATTCATGAGTTACTTTTGGAAGACTTTGTGGATTACAGTGAAGACAAAACTCCATTTCTCTACTTCTTATAATCCTCAGACAGATGTACACATAGAGGTTGTCAATAGGAGTCCTAGATAGTTGTTATGATGTCTTGTTCGAGATAATACTTTTACTTAGGATTAAGTTCTACCCATGTCTGAGTTTGTTTACAATAATTTAGTCAACCGTTTCACAAGCATCTCTCCATTTAAAGCAAGCACAGGTGTTTGTCCGCGCTTACCTATTGATCTTGTTCTATTACCTTGTGAAACACGCCCAAGTGCTAAGGCAGATAACTTCATTACATGCATGCAATAAATACATGATAACATTCGATGACATATCGCTGCTAACAATGAAAGTTACAAAGCTCATGCAGATAAGCATTACCGTTTCCTCGAGTTTTCTGAAGGTGACATTATTATGGTTCGTATCCATCCAGAAAGGTTACCATCTGAAGCAAATAAGAAGCTTCATCCCCGGAATGTTGGACCGTTCAAAGTTTTGAAAAAGCTTAGTTCTAATTCCTACACGTTGGAATTAGCTCTAGATCTTGGCATTAGTCCAACATTCGATGTTGCAAATCTCACACTCTATCATGGCCATGACAATGATGAAGACTTTGAAGAACATGCAATTGTTTTACTAGCCCCTCCTCTACCCTCAGATAAAATTGTTGATATTCTTGATGATCAGCTTGTTTATACACGTCAAGGCATATATTAGAAATTTCTTGTTCGATGGTAAAACCGCCCCATATCTAATGCTACTTGGATTACTGCATTCAACTTCTAGCATTTGAATCTAGATCTTTATGAACCTTATCAAGTTATTAACTCATCAGAGTCAAGTTTTTTCAAGATGGGGAGAGTTGATGCAGTATGGACCCGACCCAAATAGGCAGCTGAGCCCACACATTAACCCACAAGTCAAACATGGTCCATTGGGTTTAGCCATAGGCCCAATTGATTGAGAGCTACTATGGCACCTTCTTATAATTTCCTGTTACTACTATTATCTCTTTCTTAATAGGATTCGGAAGTTCATGTATCAAGGAATCAGGAAGTACTTGTTTTAATTATTAAGTCTTGTTTATCAAGAATTAGGTTTATTAGCCTATAAATAAGAGACACTTTAATGTAGTTGAATATGCTTATTTGATTAATAAAAATTCTAGTTGGTTTTTCCCCCAAGTATGGGTTATTTCTTGGTTATGTTTGTGCCTTAGGGTAGGAATCCTTTTGGATTCGATTAATCCTTCGAGAGATTGGTTTATTTTTCTCGATTGTGGCTCGTGGCAACGCCAATAAGTCAAATTAAAGGGTTGTCTATCGGATAAACACAAGCCCAAATAATAGAAGAACTACTCCACATTCCAGATGCAAACAATACATTAGTCCTCTCAAGTACAATACGATAAATGCCAAGCCACAGCACAGTCCACAACAATCCAATGTACCATACGATAACAAATACAAAAGATGCAAACCTAAAGGCCAAGGAGTATTTGTAAGCCTAACTCCTAGGTCAATGATCACAATTCGTGTACCCGACAACTCTACTTGAACCACGGGTGAAGTGAGACCAACACATCTATTCCATTTTTCGATGTATAGACAATTAATGGATGCCTCAAGTCCTCGCACCACTTGAGTATGAATGGACTGTGCAACGTAAATGAATCGTACAATCCATAGGGATCCAATTTCTCACAACGCCCTATACTCATGGATATACAATTGGTTCTCAATTACAGGTGAAAAGGGCCTCACAAATAAAGCCACAACACCCCACACCATGAGGATTTTCCAAAAAACTAACCCCTAGCCTGAACCTGGGTTCGCTCATGTGGAGCTTAGGCTTGCTCGAGCGGACTTGGGTTTTGACCAAAAATGGGGAACCCCTGTCTTCAAACAAATGGAGGATCCATCCCCTTTTTTAAACCCTTCTCCAAACCCGCATATACATGGGCCCAGCCCACCTCCATTTGACATGCATAAACCACCTCAAATTATCATTCAATCCAACTATTCAATCACATCTAATCCTAACACTATCATCCATTTACATTAAAATGAGCAAAGCTCGGCCCTAACCACTGATGAAACCCACAAAGCTCCAAATCCATTGAAAATCCAAATCAAGCCAAAGTAACTCTATAAATAGAAGAAGAAGAAGAAACTAAGGGTCATTCTAAGCTAAGCTATGCTCAGAAATCTAAAAGACATAGCTACGGGGAAAAGAGTAGCTCACCTAGGTCTAGCCGGTTGTGGAAGAAGCTTGAGAAGAGGGTCCTTTGGTTGGCAGCAGAGAGAGGAAGAAGAAGACAGGGTTCGGCCACGGTGGAGGTGGTTGGTTTGTCAGAGCAGCGGGGTGGCCATGAGGAGAGAAAAGGAAAACTAGAGAGAAAAGAGAGGAAAGAAAGAAAGAAGGTGGGTACTGATTGAGAGGGAGCTTGAGAAAAGGGTTCCTTAGATGGCAGCAATGAAGGGAAGAAGATGGTGGTCACCAGCTGGTTTCTGATGGTAGCAAGGTGGGGAGAGGAGAAAAAGAAATCGGCTAGGAAGGGAGAAAGAAGTGAAAGAGAGAAAGAGGGAATTGACGTGGGCATCAATTGTTTTATCTTTGGTTTGGATTTAGGGTATTTACAAAAAGGTCCTTAGTTTAAGTGGGTTCAATATTAGGTGGTCAAGATGGGTCCAGATTAAGATAATGAAGGAGGATAATATTGATGGAACTAGGTCATCTACCCAAGGAGACTAAAACCTCGCAATTCGGTAAATTATGAAAAAAAGGGCTTCTATACTTTCTAAAATTGCAGCCTACTCTTTACTGAGCTTAAACGAGCTCGAAACCCGGTGAGAATTCACACACACGATCTTAATAATAAATCAGACTCGCTTAGCTTTGAATCGTACTTAGTTGGCTAACAGGCAATTAATTAGGACAACACATCTAAGGATTTTGAGATCTTACAGAGGGTAAGACGAACAAATATATTGGAAAATTTGATGAATTTCTAGTCTTTAGGGATGATTATGAATTTGGGAAACTATAGAACATGTTTTTACAAACTTTCCAACATGATATACTACTTACAGTTCTATGTAATTTCAAACATGAAATGCTACTTCTTACCTTTTCCACTTCAAGTTACGGTTATTGTAAATCAGTGATACTTACCTAGTGTAGAAAGTTGGATAAATAGTCCCATCTTAGTTGATTTTCAATTTTTTAACTCCTTGGACATATAGAGGAACAAAGAGGTCATTGTTGTGGCTTTGACACCACTTGTTGGATCATATTAGGGTAAAGCACATCATATTACCACACATAGAAGAAAAGAAGTATGTAATCAACAACATAGAGATTTTATGTGGTTCATCATAAAGGTTATGCCCACGGGTTATGATGATTTCACTATGAAGAATTATAGCAATTCGTTACAAGAATTCCAAACCCTCTTAACACTTGGCCTACTCTCTCTTTACAGGTCTCATTGCTCCCCCTTTACTACATGTCTTCGGCAATTTCCACCACCACATGGGAAAAAGCTCTTACCTCTCTCACTCATAGAGTTTAGGATTATAGATTACACTAATATAAAATCTCTACTTTATTAACCCTCATGAAATCACTTGTTAAGTTCTAAGTAAGCCATGGTACAAATATGAAAATACCTATGACCTTGAACCTAGTCATTAGCCAACCCAATGAACCAACATGGTTAAATTGGAATACAAGACATAAACCCAATAATTGACACCTTGGCTTAGATTCTACACAACTCTAGCCACCTTGAAGATACTTATCTATGTCTTCATGTTTCTATACCTTATTGAATGGTACATCCCTACACCAATGGTGTGGACTCCATCCTTTAACACTCTAACATTTTGAACTAGCACTTAAACTTTAAGTAAAGTCCATCTCCTCGTCAAACTTAACCTCAAACTTGAGGCTCAAATCCATTAAAAAGTCAAAGTGATGTCAATTTCTCAATCACTCACTATCTTGCCAGTCAAACTCCCGATCTCCTCCATTAACTTTGTAGATCTTCTTACTACAGGCATGCAAGAAAAAAATGGAGCACGATTTCGAGTCTGGATGGATTCAAAATTAGTGTTTGAATTCTGGCCATTGGATTGGTCAAAACTTTCATTTACCTTACCACTAATGTCATTGCTAACATCAACATGCAACTACCAAACAAGGCTTCTGGGCTGAAAAACTGGACTGGGCTTTCTTGCATGTCAGGTCCAACTTGATCCGATCTGTACCCATATCGTCTTCTTCCCTTTTATTTCTTATTTTTTAATTGAAACCAGAACCTTTGAGGATGGTAGCCTCCTTCCTCTTCTTTGATGACTGGGCGGTGGGGTGGCCGATCGAAATCCTGTCTCCTTCTCCAGCTATGATGAACCCAGGAATGTTACTTGTCGGTTTCTTGGTTTGTATTCGTTAATTGTGTCAAAGCTTCTTGCTGGTATCAGATTTGTTTGATACAGTCAAGGCTTTATCTATTGGTTTTAGACTTAAGGGCATTGAGTGGTACCTCGTCTCTAGCTGAGTTGTTGCATCATAGTTGTTATTTGATCCTAGTTCCTAGACGGTGAACATGTATGGGTCTTGTTTTTCTATAAAGAAAACAAGAAAAATTTGGGCAAAGTGTATAGGTAAATCTTAGATTTCAATATATGACTCAAGTTTTTTAGTTAACATTTCAAAACGGGACATCCAGCAACATTTGGGTCTTTCCTGCTACTTCCATCTCTTTTTTCCCTATATTCCAAAAATGACCTTCACCCCTTCTTACCCAAACCTCTTCCATTCAGTTTCGTCTCCCAACAATTATCGCCTTCTCGGCCTCTCTTCCTCCTCCAAAGATCATCGGCTAGTTCGTGGCAACCATGAGCATACCCAAGTGAGCTTCCTCCCTCTTTCATCTTTTTTCCTACTCTGTGCCATCATGGGCTTTTCAAACCATAAGCCCCCTAAGCCCTCCCTGCACATTCTCTACAATTGTAGATTTGGATACTATAAAGCTTTCCTTGCCAAATCCGTAAATTGAAGAAATGACTGCATGTCGGATTCGCGTTATCCTTCCCAACTCTGGGCTCTGCAACTATTATGCACAAGTCCGGTTCTATCTGAGCCATAAAAAAGGCAGGGGTATGAAGTCCAGATCCTTGTCCCAAATGGCGTGATAAGGAGTTTTAGCTTATTACCATCTTCCTCTCCATCATTGTCGGAAGTCATGTACCAAATTTTGTTAAGCCAGTTCCAATGGAAATGGCGAAAGGTTTTGGGAAGGAGTCATGGGCTTTTTGGGCATTTGAAAAAAGAAATAGAAGACGCCAAAAAATGCCAAATGTTGTCGAGTGTCCTGATCTGAAATGTAACCCAATAACTCAAGTCCAAATTTGAAAAAGAAGATTTTTTTTATTCCTGATTTGAAATTTGGGCAAACGTGGAGCCTTATTTTGAAAATTTCCCAAGAAATTATCTCTTTCCCACTTAAAGCGTGACACATTTGTGTTGTTGGAGGTTGGGTTCCTTCGAAGCAATCCAATTTATCATTGTTCTTTTCCTAACTCTCTCACTGAGATGAGATCGGAGCCTTTGATATTTCACCTCATAGTGACCATGGCGGAATCTATTACTGTCCGCCACCTCACCAAGGGGTAGCCTACCACATACGCGGGCAACTGTCCTATACAAGGCTACCCCATGGTGATATGGTGGACCGTGATAGGTCGGTCATTGTGGTGCAAACCCTCATAGATTCTCAATTCCACTAAGATAGGGAATGACATCATCCAGTGCATATCGAGGACCCCCTATTTTTTACAACTTCGAAATCAGGAAAACACAATCTAGGTTCTCTAATGACAGTGGGCGACAGAACCTGGGTCCTTTTTAATTTCCTTATCTATACTATTTATATAACGCAATAAGGAAACCACTGCTCTTTCCTATTTGTAAACTAGCAGACCCAACCCCTGCTCCACTCATTCAGATCTTCTTTGGTAGTGGAGATGGATCCATTTGGTCTGCTTGAGATCCAGCGATAGTGGCTGGAACGAGTCTAGATATCCTCTGATACTCTCCTTTGTTCCGATGGCTGGACATAGAAAAAATCTCCATCTATTCCTCTCCCAAAAAATTTTCAAATAAGGCCTTAATTTTTTTATCTTATTTCAGAAAAGGACACAAGTTTCAAAACTTTTCAAATTAGTCCTTAAGTTTTCCAAGAAGTTTTCAATTAAGGACATCGATCCATTTAAAGGTACTTCTTGACGACTTTTTTCCTCAATTTTCTTAAAATACCAATCATTTAAAGCCATGACATGTTTCAGCAACCAAGACATCCAGCCAATTAGCGTGGGAACACCAGTTGTCTTTGATCATTATAATGATGCCAAAGAAGGAAATAAAGAGAATATAGATGAATTGAATAGAGAACTTATTTCAATAAAAGGTAATGTGGGTATTTTTAAAAAAATTGAGGAAAAAGTTATCAAAAAATTGCTTTAAATGGTCAAATTTTTTTGAAACACTTAGGGACTACTTTGAAAAGTTTTGAAACTTATGTCCTTTTTTGAAATATGGCAAGAACTTAAGGCCTTACTTGAAAATTTTCCATTCTTCTCCAATGGCGGGGTCCTCTATTGAGAATAAAATTATCTAGATCTGTCTCCTATGCGAGCACAGTAATTTGAACAAGCTTTTCACTCTCTACTCCTAATTATAGAATCCAAACATTTTGTGTCTTCTCCCTTCTCACTTAAGAACTCTTTTTGAGATCCAATATATAACATTAACGATCGTGTAGCACAACACTAGCCATAGGCAAACCCTAGGCTCTAAAACATTGAGCTCAAAACTTGACTGATCTCCACCTTGCTATAGACATGTCAATTTGGCCCCGAGGCAAGGGGGCCGGGCCAGGGCCAAAAAATTCCTTAAAATGAGGGATTTTGTTTCTAAGGGGTTGGACTTGGATAGTTTTTCGTAGGCTCATAAATTTAAGGTTCAGGCTAGGATAGTGCCTGCCCGGCCTTGACCCTCCTATTTTTCTTTATTTTATATAATATTTATATTTATACATATATACACAGATATACACACACTAAAATGCGCATCAAGCAGTCACATAGTGGGTATAATAAAATGGGGGATATGAAGGTGATCTCATACACACATACCATTACAAAATGAAAGTACAACAGCTAGATCTCACTAAGTCCTAGAGGGGGGGGGGGGGGGGGGGTGAATAGGACTATTAAAAATTTCTTTCTAGAAAAGAGGTTTTATAAGAGTTCAATAATTAAAATTAAGAGTCCACAAGCAAGATCAAGAGAGATACTCAAAGTTGTGTATGCTGACAGTGTATAGAAATGCTATTCAAATAAGGAAGATATAACTTAAAAAGGTGATCAACACAAGTAAAAAGGATATAAGGCATCCACCACACACAACAAGCAATAAACACAGTAATTTATAGTGGTTTGGTCCTAGACATACATTCACTCTCAAGAGCAATCTCTCTTGGTTCCACTAAATATGAGGTACTTACATAACAAACACCTCTTGCAATAATTTTTGATCCGGTGGTTTGTCTTCCTCCAACTGGATTTTTGATCAGGTGGTTGATCCTTGATCTAGTCCACCAACTACAACAATTTTTTGATGCGGTGGTTTGTCTTCCACTAACTTGTCTTCCACCAACTACAGCAAAGAGAATTGAAATATAGAAGAACACCCAAACAAGGAATTGTATACCTTAGTTTTGATTGGTGCTCTTGATGCTTGAAAGACTACCTCCAAGCCTTGACCTCTTGTTTTTGCTCCTTGGTGATGAAGATCTTCAGATAAGTGTTCAGCCAAGGGAAGAGGTTTTAAGAGGGTTTGGAAGGCTAAGATTTTCTCAGATTGAATGAAGCCTTTCCTAAATGCACAACTACTCTTCTTGGAACAATAATGGCACTTTAAGAGTTGTAGAGTAGGTGGTTGTGGGAGCTTTTAGTATGGTTTTACTAATGGTGCAAAGGCTCAGCTATCTTGGGATTTTTCTCAGTTCAATCAATGTAATGGGAAGCAAGGAGAGGTCCCCCTTAAATACAGAAAAGCTCCAACGATTAGATCTACGGCTGAGAACAAAATGGCCTATGGCTTAGCCGTATGCTCTGACAACATCCAACGGCTAGTTTGACCAGATTTAACGTTATTCTTTCTTACGGTTAAGCTTACGACTTAGCCGTAAATCCTTATACGGCTTAGTCGTGAGTACCTTTCGGCCTAGCCATGGATCAGATCAGCCGTAAGCTGAAATCTTCCAAAACTACTCTCTGGAAAGTGGCCTGTAAATCTTACGGCTTAGCGGTGAATCATACTACGGCTTAGCCGTGAAGGCCTTACGGCTTGGCCGTAAGATCAATCATAGGCATAATATGGCCAAGAGCACTCTCTGGACAGTGGCCCGTAGATTTTATGGTTTAGCCGTGAATCATACTACGGCTTAGCCATATCCCTTTTTTGGTGCAGCCGTAGGCTCAGTCGTAGAACAAATGTCTCAAAATATTCTCTCTGGAGAGTGAGCCGTAGGGTCTACGGCTTAGCCGTGGTCCAAGATGTAGTTCAAAGACAGGGTGTTTAGAGGCCCTTTTTCCCATTCTATTTCTACGGATATTAAGAGTCAATGTTACCTTATCCCTTGGCACTTAAAGAAGATCTTCTAGATGATGGACTTGACTGATCTTGCTCTTCCTTAAATTTGCTTGATCTTCATTGATAGACCTCGAGCTTCCTTGAACTAACTTGATCTTGAACTTCAGAGATGTAACTAGGTCTTTCTAGAGCTGAACTACACTTTGGTCACGTAATTGACAACATATTCTTACAATGACACTAACAATTTCCCCCTTTGTCAATTTCGTGACAAAAATATACAAAATGAAGATGATACAACATTGTAACTCAACAATAGGATACAACAAGTATTACAATACTAAATACACCTTAACCAAACAGATCTACATAAGTCCTGAAAGTTCAACACATTAAGGCTCCCCCTTTGAAGATGCTTAACCTGCAAAAGCCCGTAAACATAGTCTACTAGAAAGGTGGGAGGTTAGAAAGCTCCCCCTGAAGGCATGCATATAATTCTTTCCCTTTTTGGCACAATATTGACAAAGAGATATACAATAAGCACCACGGCCATAAAACATAAAGAAGGGCATGAAGAAAAACAAGAGCACAAACACATGACAATGTCTAAAACACAGAAAGAGCGCATCACCCACAATGACAAAAGATGTAACTAATAACATATCCATAAGGTGAAGCACAGCCAATGTCCAAAATACATAAAGAATGTAGTGCCAACAAAGCACATAACAGAACATCAATCAGAAGGAGGAGAGGGGGAAGGTATCGTCATATCGTCTCGCCGGCAGCTTTTAGAGATCTTTGAAAGATATTGAAAGGATTTCTTCAATAGCTTCTCCATTTTTGTTTGCCGTTGTTCGAGCGCTACCAGCCGAGCTTAAAAAGAGGCAGAGGAAGAAGCCGGAAGAGGAATCGGACCCGGTGAAGCAGTAGAGGGTGCTATAGGAGGAGGCCCATTCGGTGAGTCTTCTTCATCCCCAGAGTCATGATAGCGGGGACCAGCCACTTGTTGCTTTGAGAAGCGCATGTTTTGAATATTGACAGTTCCAAAGGTGGGGTGAGACTCAGGAGCTTCATCAGATGGTAAATTGACCCCACAATGAGAGGCAAGGCGAGTCATGAGATAGCCAAACACACAAGCATTGGTGCCCCTACCCGGACATAGCCATAAACGAATAATGGAAGCACAAATAAGAGAGGGAAGGCACACTTTGACCCCCATATGGAGAGAATAGAGGACATTAACCATAAAAGGGGTCAGGTCAGAGAAATTGCCTCTCCTAGGATAGATATTACACGTGAAGATGGCATGCAAGATCCGGTAGTGAGGAAGCAAGGAAGCTGCAGGGAGGAAGCCCTTGTCCTTCCAAGGGACATTTACTCCACATAGAGCGAAAGTGGCAGTATGTTTTTCCTCTTCAGAGAGAGAATCCTTGAGGACCGAAGGGGGCGCATCAGAGAGAGGAACACACAGAAGGGCAGAAATGATGGCAGGAGAGATGACATTGGTGCCATCAGTGAAATCAATCTCAAAAGAGAGAGAGTTTAAGGATGCTGCCTTGATGGATGCATACATGGTTCGCACAATCGATGGGAAGCAGGACCACCCCATTTGAGTATATTTTCCCACCCAATCGTGGTGAGGAGGGTATGAACACCATAAGTTTCAACAGCAAGGATATTAACATTTCGCTCCACAGTAATCGGACAAGAGAAAAAGGACCTATCTTGAGTGGGTTCCTATGGAACCAGAACTCTGGGAGAGCGTGGAGAGCTCTGTCAAGGTCGGGAGGAGCTGCCCGAGGCTCTAGGCCTCTTACCCGCAGGTTAAGCATTTTTGGTCCATGGAGGCATAGGGACCGAGCAGATGTAGTTAGGCAACAAGAGTAAAACTAATCCACAAAATGGAACGTAAGCCAGAAACCAAAAAAAAAAAAAAAAAAAAAGGAAAAAGCATAGAATCGACACAGATGAAACGAGCACAGCAAAACGAAAAAAGAAAAGAGGAAAAGGGGATCAAAACGGGGGATACAAGGGAAGAGTATACCTTGAGGAAGGAGGCCAGCAGAGGAAGAACAAAGAAAGAAAGAGAAACCAGAGAGGTTAGGGCAAAAGAAATCCAGGCGCAGTGAGAAAGAAAACGAAGGGACAGCCTTAAGTACACATCGGCGCGTAGAACAAGGGCAAAAATAACCTCGTACGGCTTAGCCGTAGAGTATTTTATGGCTGAGCCGTAAACCCTGACGGTTGAGCCGTAGGGTAAAAGTTTGAGCAAATACGGGTTAATCGTAGAGTCTTTTACGGCGTAACCGTGAAATGACTTACGGCTTAGCCGTAGGTCTTGGGCAAAACAATTTAATCCAAACAGCAAACACCAATAGATTTCCTCAAATTTTCAAATTTTAACACATCTAGAGGCTTGGTCAATATGTCTGCAAGTTGATGGTCAGTCTGAATATATTCAAGCTCAATGATTCCTTCTTCGACCAATTTCCTAATAAAATGATGTTGGATATCAATGTGTTTGGTGTGAGAGTGCTGGACCGGATTTTTAGAAATATGTATGGCACTAGTGTTATCACAATACAAGCTCATTATTCCTTGCTTAATGCCATAGTCCATAAGCATCTGCTTCATCCATAAGAGTTGAGAACAGCAGCTTCTGGCGGCTATATATTCAGCTTCTACAGTGGAAAGAGATATAGAATTTTGCTTTTACTATGCCAAGCTACTAGACAATTTCTAACATAAAAACAGCCGCCACTTGTGGATTTTTTATCGTCTAGGTTTCCTGCCCAATCAGCATCTGAGTATCCAGCAATGGAAGATGATGAGTCATGAGGATACCACAGACCATATTCAGTTGTATCTGCAATGTACTTAATGATTCTTTTTACAGCAGTTAGATGGGATTCTTTTGGATCTGATTGATATCGTGCACATGCTCCCACACTAAATGCTATGTCTGGCCTACTTACAGTCAGGTATAACAGGCTTCCAATCATACTCCTATATAGGCTAGATTCAACCCCTTTACAATTAGCATCTTTAGTAAGTTTGATGGTTGTACTCATAGGGGTTTTGACATGTTTCCCAGCCATTATACCAAATCGTTTTACCAATTCCTTTGCGTACCTGGACTGAAAAATGAAAATACCATCACGTAATTGTTTGACTTGTAAACCTAAGAAGAAATTCAGTTCGCCAACCATACTCATTTCGAATTCAGATTGTATTAGCTGAACGAACTGAGCAGCCAATTCATTACACGTGGAGCCAAAGATGATATCATCTACATATATTTGCGCTATTAAAACTGACTCTTCTGTTTTTTGGATGAAAAGAGTTTTATCAACATACCTCTTTGAAAATCATTATCTAATAAGAATTTTGTCAATCTTTCATACTAAGCACGTGGAGCCTGCTTAAGACCATACGGAGCTTTCTTTAATATAAATACATGATTAGGGAATTTTGTGTCTATAAAACCTTTAGGTTGTTCAACATACACTTCCTCATTCAAAATTCCATTTAGGAAGGCACTTTTAACATCCATTTGATACAATTTGAACTTTAAAAAACACGCTATAGATAACAAAATCCTAATTGATTCTAAACGAGCAACTGGAGCGAAGGTCTCATTAAAGTCAATACCTTCAATTTGAGAGTATCCCTCTGCTACCAACCTAGCTTTGTTCCTAACAATAACACCATTTTCATCAAGTTTATTTTTGAAGATCCATTTGGTGCCTCTCACATTTTTGTCCTTTGGTCTTGGAACTAGGTACCAAACATCACTTCTTGTAAATTGGTTCAATTCTTCTTGCATTGCTTTTATCCATTCATTGTCTGAGAAGGCTTTATCCACGCAAGTAGGTTCTAAAACAGAAGTAAAGCACAAGTGACTCATAATGTTCTCCAATTGTTTCCTAGTTTTTACACCTGTGAGAGGGTCACCAATAATCTGATCTATGGGATGATCTTTTACATTCACCAAATTTTTAGTGGAAGTAGGTACATCAATTTTTACTATGGATCGTGTGGGTTCAGTCATTGAGGGAGCTTCCACTTCATCAACATCATCAGAAATTGTGGATTCATTATCTATAATAACATTTATTGACTCTTGGATGACTTCGGTTCTCATATTTAGAACACGATAGGCTCGACTCCGTGTTGAATAGCCTAAGAATATACCTTCATCACTTTTTGAGTCAAATTTACTCAGTTGTTCTCTATCCTTTAAAATGTAACATTTACTTCCAAAGACCTTAAAACATTTCACATTTGGTTTCTTCCCATGCCACAATTCATAAGCTGTCTGATTTGTACCAGTTCTAAGATAAACTTGGTTGATGATGTAGCAGCTGGTATTAACAGCTTCGGCCCACAAGTCTCTAGGAAGATTCTTACTATGAAGCATGACTGTGGCCATGTCTTAAAGAACTCGATTCTTTTTTTCAGCTACCCCATTTTGTTGTGGAGTTTTAGGTACTGAATATTCATGATGAATCCCATATTTCTCACAGAATTTGTCAAATTGATCATTTTCAAATTCTCCACCATGATCACTTCTGATTCAGGCTACTGAAGTGCCTTTTTCAATTTGAATTTGTTTTATAGTCCTTTTAAATTCTCCAAAGGCTTCAGATTTTTCTTTCAAGAATACAACCCAAGTGAATCTTGAGTAATCATCTACCATGACAAGAAAGTACCTTTTCTTACCTCGACTCTTTCTTTTAGTTGGTCCAACCAGGTCCATATGAAAAAGTTCTAGAGGTCGAGAAGTTTTCATAGCATTCACCATTTTATGGGCACTTCTAATTTGTTTTCCTTGAAGGCATTCTTCACAGATCATCTTTTCTTGGCTATTGATCTTGGGCAGTCCTTCAATATATTTGTTTAGATGGGATAAGTCCCTGTAGTTTACATGCCTAAGTCTTTGATGCCACAACTTAGCTTTATCAATATTAGTTAATAAGCAAGAGGCGGAGGATGAAGTATTTGATTTTCCCACCACATAACAGTTGTCGGTAGTTCTAAGACCTCTCAATATTATCTTTCCATTCCTTGAGATCTCACAACTATGACTACTAAAGTTCACAACATAGTCTTTATCACAGATTTGAGATATGCTAAGTAAATTATGTTTCAACCCATCAACGCACAGAACATTCTCAAAAGGTGGTAGGTTTGGAACATTTAAAGTTCCCTTACCAATAATTTTTGCAGTACTACCATCACCAAAAGTAACCGTGCCTCCATCAAATTCAATCATTTTAGACAAACATGATTTATCACCAATCATATGTTTTAAGCATCCACTATCCAGATACCATCTTGATTGATCTGCAGCTTTAAAAACTGTGTGGACCACTAGATTCTTATTTTTAGGAATCCACTTGAGTGTACTAGTAGTGGGGATCCCAACTGGTTTTTGATGTTTCACTTGAAATGTTTTATGTTGGGGGGAAGGAAAGTTTGCTCCAATTTTTGCTTCATCTCTTTTGTATATTTCAAATTGTTTTCTTAACTTCTGGACTTCTTTTAACAAATTATTCATCTTTTGGTTCAAGGGGAACTTGTTTATTTGGGACTTCAGCTTTTTGTTTTCAAGTTCCACTTTCTTAGAGGTGTTTTTCTCATTTTTTTGACTAATGTTATGATGAATTTTTCTCAACCTGCACTCCATTTTGAAATGACCCATTTTTCCACAATAATGACAAATGACATTTGATGACACAGCATGAGTACTAGTAGACGCTCTATCCAAAATGTTTTTAACACTGGTATCTTCCTTTTCTAGAGCACCTTTGACAAAGACAGTTCCGGAACTTGGAGATTGATTAACATTTTTGTCATATCCAAGACCGGTCATATCCTTATAAGATTTCCCAAGTTTGAATAGTCTAATGTACTTTTCATCATTTTGGGTAAATCTGTACTTATACTTTTCTTTATATCGTTTAAGAACAGCCACTTCATTGTGGAGAGCATTATTTTCATCTTTTATTTTCCAAAGTGATTTTTCATTTTCTCTTAATTTGATTACATTTTCTTTTTCTGTTGATAACTGGGCTTTTATACTTTCAAGTTCTTTGATTAATTCCTCCTTTTCAGCATTAATACTATCAACATTTTCTTTTAAATTCTTAATTTTGTTTTGTTGTTTGCTTACAGTTTCAACGAGTCTACAGGTTCCCTCATAAAGTAATTCATAGGAATCCGTGGTGCTGTCATTATCCTCATCACCTGAATTTTCATATTCACTCTCTGACTTATTTCCTGAGATTTCTTCATTCGATATTTCAGATTTAATCATTTCCTCAGAGAGATTGAATGTTGTAGTGGTAGCCATCAGAACTGTGTATTTGTCTGATTCACTTTGATGTGATTCATCTGAGTCAGAATCTGATTCAGATGAATCATCCCAAGTGGCTACGAGAGTCTTCTTTTTGGATTTTCCTTTTAGTGGACAATCGGTGGATATGTATCCAAATTTCTTACACCTGTAACACATGGGCTCCTTATGCTTACTTCTAGAGAGGGAACTTGACCGACTTTGTATTTATCATTAATGTTTTCATTTTTATAATCTTTCACTCTCTTTTTCTTTAATTGTTTCAAAAATCTTTTAGCCAAAAGGGCCACATCTTCATCCTCGTCATTACTAGTTATTCTTATGTCATCTTTAGAAGAGGATGTGTTATGAGAGGTGATTAGTGCAATTGATTTCTTTTTGTCATTGTTAAATTTGAGTTCAAAGGTCTGAAGGGATCCCACCAATCTTCAATTTTCATTTGTTCCGAATCCTTATGTTCTTCTATAGAGGTTACTTTGGGATAGAATCTTTTCGGAAGTGATCTCAAGATTTTACTATAAATTTTACCTTCCGAAAGAGTTTCCCTCAGAGCCCACATTTCATTTACAATTTTCATGAGCTTAGTATGAAAGTCAGTAAACATTTCATTTTCTTCCATGCGAATGTTTTCAAATTAACTTGTAAGCATCTGAAGTTTAGATCTTTTGACAACAGAGGTACCCTCATAAATCACTTCAAGGATTCTCCAGGCCTGTTTTGCATTAGTGGTTGTCATGATCTTTTTAAACTCTTCTTGATTCATGCACACACTATAGCATTGTAAGTTCTAACATTATTTTGTCTAAGAAGTAGCTGAGCAGCAGACCATCTTGCTGGATTCAATGGTCTAGTGGTTGTAACATCATTTTATAGTCACATCTTCAGTGGGTTCCATCCAGCCTTTCTCTATAGCCTCCCAAACAGCCCAGTCCATGGATTTCAAAAATGCTGTCATCCGGGCTTTCCAGAAGGCATAATTTGTTCCATCAAAGAAAGGAGGCCGGGTGATAGAGCTTCCTTCAGGATTCATGGTGATTCTAGCACAAGACGGATCTACTTTAGGTTATTATACCCTTAAAAAGTAACCCGCTCTGATACCAATTGAAAGTGCAACAGCTAGATCTCGCTAAGTCATAGAGGGGGGGGGGGGGTGAATAGGACTATTAAAAATTTCTTTTCAAAAAAGAGGTTTTATAAGAGTTCAATAATTAAAATTAAGAGTCCATAAGCAAGATCAAGAGAGATGTTCAAAGTTATGTGTGCTGACAGTGTATAGAAATGTTATTCAAATAAGGAAGATATAGCTTAAAGAGATGATCAACACAAGTAAAAAGGATATAAGGCATCCACCACACACAACAAGCAATAAACACAATAATTTATAGTGGTTTGGTCCTAGACCTACATCCACTCTCAAGAGCAATCTCTCTTGGTTCTACTAAATATGAGGTACTTACATAATAAACACCTCTTGCAACAATTTTTGATCCGGTGGTTTGTCTTCCACCAACTGGATTTTTGATTAGGCGGTTGATCCTTGATCTAGTCCACCAACTACAACAATTTTTTGATGCGGTGGTTTGTCTTCCACCAACTACAGCAAAGAGAATTGAAACATAAAAGAACACCCAAACAAGGAATTGTATACCTTAGTTTTGATTGGTGCTCTTGATGCTTGAAAGACTACCTCCAAACCTTGACCTCTTGTTCTTGCTCCTTGGTGATGAAGATCTTCAGATGAGTGTTCAGCCAAGGGAAGAGGTTTTAAGAGGGTTTGGAAGGTTAAGATTTTTTCAGATTGAATGAAGCCTTTCCTAAATGCACAACTACTCTTCTTGGAACAATAATGTCACTTTAAGAGTTGTAGAGTAGGTGGTTGTGGGAGATTTTAGTATGGTTTTACTAATGGTGCAAAGGCTCAGCTATCTTGGGATTTTTCTCAGTTCAATCAATGTAATGGGAAGAAAGGAGAGGTCCGCTTTAAATACAGAAAAGCTCCAACGGTTAGATCTACGGCTGAGAACAAAATAGCCTACGGCTTAGCCGTATGCTCTGACAACATCCAACGGCTAGTTTGACCAAATTTAACGTTATTCCTTCTTACGTTTAAACTTACGGTTTAGCCGTAAATCCTTATACGGCTTAGCCGTGAGTACCTTTCGGCCTAGCCGTGGATCAGTCGTAAGCTGAAATCTTTCAAAACTACTCTCTGAAAAGTGGCCCGTAAACCTTACGGCTTAGCCGTGAATCATACTACGGCTTAGCCATGAAGGCCTTACGGCTTGGCCGTAAGATCAACCGTAGGCATAATATGGCCAAGAGCACTCTCTGGACAGTTGCCCATAGATTTTACGGTTTAGCCGTGAATCATACTACGGCTTAGCCGTATCCGTTTTTCGGTGCAGCCGTAGAACAAATGTCTCAAAATATTCTCTCTGGAGAGTGAGCCGTAGGGTCTACGGCTTAGCCGTGGTCCAAGCCGTAGTTCAAAGATAGGGTGTTTAGAGGCACTTTTTCTCATTCTATTTCTACGGATATTAAGAGTCAATGTTACCTTATCCCTTGGCACTCAAAGAAGATCTTCTAGATGATGGACTTGACTGATCTTGCTCTTCCTTGAATTTGCTTGATCTTCATTGATAAACCTCGAGCTTCCTTGAACTAACTTGATCTTGAACTTCAGAGATGTAATTAGGTCTTTCTAGAGCTGAACTACACTTTGGTCACGTAATTGACAACATATTCTTATAATGACACTAACACAAATTACCCTAAAAGCTCATGCACACATATACTTAGTTGTTCTCATCTCTATTTAATTATTTGAGTGCATAAGAAATAAGTATTAAACAATTGCTTCCTATCCCTTCTAGTATCATTGCTTTTGATTTTGGCCTTTTATATTATTTTTTTTCCTTTCTTGCTAGTGCAAAGGGGTGCAGTAATCGTGTTAACAACGATGCACTTTTTCTTCTATAGAGTGACTTAGGATGCCAATTGATTTCTAAGGGTAGTTTATATCTATATGGAACTTAAAGGATATGGTGTAATCCAAATATCCTTTCAATTAGTTAATTATAACTACAAATTTTTAAAGTTTGAACTAATATTGATTTTTAAGTGCATTTATTTTAGTGACTGAAATCTAATAGTGCTTAATACTTATATCTATCTTAAATTGAAAATATTTTCAATGATCATAAAAGGTATATGAATGGAAATGTTTTTAAACTTCTCAAAGAAAAGATTCTACTAAAATGATTTGGTATGTAAAAATTATTGCGAAAGGTGTGAGAAAAAACAAATGCTTGAACTATTTTCTTTCTTTAACAAAATAAATAAACCATATGTTTAGAACCCAAGTCATACAAGCACGAATAACTTTGTTCAATAAAACAAAGGTTTTAGAGACAATTAAAGGCTATAGAGACATGTTTTATTCTCCAAATGTTCTCTTTGTACTCCCTTTGATGCTAGATAAAATAATGCTCTGAGTAACTTTGACACTTGATATTTGGTAATGGTGTCAAAAATAATTAAATAATGATTTCCTTGTTTTGAGGCCCTAAGCTTTACCCTGACCCTCAAGGGTAGGGTAATGGCCTAGGTTGTGTAGACCTTCCGACGGCTTTGGGTTTGGCTCACCTATGCTTGGCCCTTCATATATTGAGGGTAGGGTTAGGACAACCATAGGACCATCCCGGCCCTTTGACACCCCTTCCTCGCTATAAACTTGAGGATCTTCACTTTTCTCTAAACCTGAGGATCTTAACCCTGCTCTGATACTCGAGGATCTGAGCCATGCTTTATTTCCAATTGTCGTGGCTCTAATACCAATTGTTAGATCGGATTAGGGCAAACCACATCACATGCAGCACATATAGAAGAAGAGAAACATGCAATCCACAACATAATCATTTTACATGGTAATGATTTTACTATGAAGAAATTGAGTAACTCATTACAAGGATTCCAAGCAAACCCCCCCACCCCCCTTGCAACAGATGGTTTGGCAATCGCCACAACCAAGGGGGAGAAAGAGCTCTCACCTCTCTCATACATAGAGCCCGGGTTACATACTACATCAATGTATAAATTCTTCTTTGTTAGCCCCTAAGAAACCATTTAACTCCTAAGAAAGCCTATTACAATTACCAAAATACTCATCATCCTGAACCTGGTTTGTAAGAAAATTCTCCAATTCGATGATGGTTAGATGATTTATACATCCTTTCAAAGTAATGAATGGTTTGTTTTCATTCCCCAGACCCCTAAATGAGACACCACCACACCATAGCCACGCTTATTGGCTCATTTGCATATAACTCTAAAATTTCTTCACAAATGCTTTTCACCTTCAAAAAGTATTGTGAAACTCACATACTTCCTTAAGTTAATAATGCAAGATCATTTTCAAGAAATCGTAATATTGTTGTGTTCTTTCTGACGAACAACCTTGTGAGAATTTCTTAAACTTCTTTTTGAGAGGTAATGCATTGAATGCGATTGGTCAAATCCTTCCTAAACAATGCTCTCAAGATAAATAATGTTTTTCCACACTTGATCTTCTATTTCTGACATATTTCGGGACTTTCCTGAACATTCGATGCCACTAATTAACAACATAGATGAGATCCTATAAGTATTGCACCTGCAAATATTAACAACATACACAAATGCAAATACTTGTAATTGGAGTTTGTAAGCTTCTCCAGTCCAAATTGTGTTCACCCATTTCTAGTACCTCTGATAAATAGTTAACAAAAATGTATAAAACATCAACCAAGCAAGAGCTTACACGATATATGATCTTCTCTAACAAGTTGCATCTCAACTTGATAATTAAGAAGAATCTTCTCAACAAAGCTTTAATTCCATAACACAAAATATAAAAGGCGGTATTTGACCCAAATCCCCACGGAATTGAACCAATTAGATTTCACACAAGTTCTTACTCAGTTGCACATATAGAAAATTGGAGGATTGCAGCTCTTATTTTTACATTTAAGAAATTACATGAAATGTAAAAGCTCCTACAAGCGTAACTTCAAAGTAGTTAACTACCACTTATTGCATAGCGGTGTATAAATAGACTTACAGTGAATAGCACTAACACCAGCTGACAAATAAGTAAATCCTAGTAAGTAACACCCTGTTTAAGTGTTATAAAAAGCTATATCTCCTTCAATTGTGCATGTGCAAGATGCACTAATTCTTGACAGAGCCACAATTGATATTGTATAACCATGAAAATATAAATCTGTAAGGCTGAATTCAAACCCAGAACTCTGTTAAAGCAAAATAAGAGATCAACACCAAAAAGCAAACTTCTAAGTTCTATAAGTTTCACCAAAAAACCAACTTCAAGTTCTATAAGTTATGAAAGTTTAAACTGAAAATAATCCTAAAATGTAATCGATGTTACCTAGATCATTGGATCTCAATTCATGGTTTTGTAGTTTGTGGATTGCAGTTCACTTCATGTTGATGAACATACTTCGTTAGGGGTAGGATTAGATAATTCATATTTATTAATCTGTGGCATGGATACCACAATTCTTTTCTAATTACAAGTGGGCCCATATTTTAGATCTAAATTTAAAGCAATTGATATATCAACTCATGTCCAATTATGATCGATATTCAATATAAGATTATCGAAGTTTTTTTCTTTTTTTTAAAGTAAATGGTTTTCATTTATCCAAAATAATGTTGAGTTGCAATCTACGAGTATTTAGGTTTTATGCAATTGACGAAATGAAAATTGAAACAAAAAAGCGTAGATTGTTTTGTATTACGACCCATAGTGGGATGGTTTTGTTTTTTTGGTAAACTTTGATGTAATTGACTGGCTGTATTTTTAGGATTTCCACCTTCTTCTTTTTAATCAACCTTCCTAAAGGAAAGGAAATAAATTCAAAAGGTCCAAGATTTTGTCTTAATCTTATTTCTGGATAGTTGGTGTTGCGGATACCGTCTAAGCGGGGGCCTATGGAGACCAAACCCAGAGTCATTGGCTTGGCCTATCAAGCCTAAAGTGGATCGTTGGGTTTCTTGGGCTTGGGTGCCTCAAGGGCCTAGTATGCCTAAGGTGTCGAATCTATTAACTACAACATTGAATCGTGATAGTATTGTATGTATTCTCAATTTTGGCATAATGTGCTAATTAGATTGAATAAATATGGTCAAAATAATCAAATGATTTTCCATATGCATAATATATAATACCAATCCAACCCATTTTATGATGAAAATCTAACTAATTAACCAACCAATAAAACTAATTGTTCCTTTTACCAATAAAAACCGATTGTTGCAAATATGTTTAGTTGTTGGGTTAATACATATAAATGTTAACTAATCTGATTAACATTGAATGGAAAAATGAAATGGTTACATGATTAAGAAGTATGATTATTCAGGAACATTCAATGTAGAGATTATGCATTGAATTTTTGATAGTAGATCCTTAGTGCATAGTCTTTTAATAGTCCAATACACTGGGTTAAAATCTTTTATATTTCAGGTATTGATTTGGGCTATAATTCCAAGCCTAAAGGGTTCGACAGTGACTGATGTAAGAAACGTCCTTCGCTTTAGCATCATACTCCAATACCTGCCAAGGTTATTCTTGATCTTTCCACTTTCAAAACAAATTGTCAAGGCAACTGGGGTTGTGACTGAAACAGCATGGGCAGGGGCTGCATATAACCTAGTTCTTTACATGTTGGCAAGCCATGTGAGTACCAAACACTTTAATTTTAAATTAGCCATTGTATCGTGACTTTACTTCTAAATGCAATATACATCTTTTCTTTATTATTAATATTAATAATAATATTATTATTATTTAGGTTTTTTGATAGATTTGCCCCTGAAGTTTTATAGGATTCTCAACTCACCCCCTTAAATTTTAATTTGTCCAATTAGTCCCTTGAATTTATTGGATTTTGTAACTATTAAGCACTTTTGTGGACCCACTGTTAAAAATTGATAATGGAAGTCTTTGCATATGAGGGCAACATGAGTTCTTAAGCGCAAGTTTGGCAGAATAGACCAAGCCTGATGATCACGTGAATCACAAGTGATCATCTTCTTCAACTATATCTTTAGAAGTGTGAGAAGAAAACATTTCTAGCTTTCCAAATGGCCCACCATAAGGATGAAACCCACTTCTTAGAGCGATTCTCAAAGAGGGAAACTCAGATGGCCTTGCTCACAAAACACCTTCCACCAATCAGTTACATCCAAAGAAAGAAAATTATAAGTTAGAATTCCAAGATGCGAGCCAAACCAACTAGCCCTAGCATAATCACACCTCAAAAACTATGACAAACTAATTCCACCTCGTTTTCACAGATAGGACAGTTTTCATTAGTTGAATTTATTTTAACCTTAATTGTGATTCTTACCAGGATAGCAATTTTAGACATTTCCAACCAAACAAACCTTAATCAAATTCTTTCTTTTTGTGATTTATGCATGGATGTGGTCACACATATTAGAGAAATACATGCCACACATAGAGATAAATACTCAGTGTTTACATGGTTCGGTTTCAGCCTACGTCCACGAGAGAAGATGGAAAAATAATTACTATAAAGAAAAGGATTACAAATGAGGGATCACTCTCACTCTCAACCCCAAACCCAACTACACCCAAAGCCTCACTCTAGTCATCTTCCACACCTCAACCAAAGTAGCAGAGCATTCCATTTATAGAGTCCATCATTGGTATGGAAGTCCACTTCTTCAGCTACCCACAGGTGTTATAGTGCAATTGTCAACTGAAGGCGATTGCTAATTGAAGGCGGTTGCAGTATTATCCGTGTGATGTTGCAGCACTGCAATGCCAAGTTGGCTCCATTGAGGCATACAATCAACAAATCCTCCACCTTGGTGAAATAGGAGACAATCCTCACAAAATTTTTCTTCCCATCTTTGCATGCCCATGTGGGCATTCAGATACTTCTTACGCTAATCAAGTTCAAGCAATGCTTGGACTTGGTTGCTAGAATAGGCTAGTCATCATATCTGCTAGGTTCTCTGCTATAGGGGTCTTTTTTACTACAATAGCACCTTGGGAAACTACATCCCGAATGAAGTGTGCCCTAACATCAATGTGTTTGATTTTTTCATGATACATCGGATTGTTTGTTAGATTGATAGCACTCTGGTTATCACAAAACACAATAGTTAACTATTGTTGGAATCCAAGATCACCAATGAAACCCCTCAGCCAAATTGCTTGTTTCATTGCCTCTATAGCTGTCATATATTTTGCTTCAGTGGTAGACAAGGCAACGATAGATTGCAATGTTGCCTTCCAACTGATAACACCATTAGACAGAGTGAAGGCATAACCTGTTACGGATCTTCTTTTGTCTATGTCTCTAACAAAATCTAAATCAACATACCCAATAACACTATCCAACATCCGTAGTACCTCTTAGATAATAGAGTATCCATTTCATGGCCTGCTAGTGAACCTTTCTAGGTTTATCCATGTATATACTTACTATACTAACTACGTGTGAAATGTCTAGCCTTATACAGACCATAGCATATTTGATACTCCCAACTGCACTAGCATAAGGAACATAGGACATGTGCTCCACCTCCCCCTCAATTTGTAGTGATAAAGCAGTGAAAAATTTAAAATGAGCTGTAAGTGGAGTATTCACAGGTTTTGACATTTGCATGCCAAAGCGTCTCGGCACCTTTTCAATGTACCTTTTTTGTGACAAAGACAATTTACCCACTTTACCCACTTTTCAGCTCTTATGAATCTCCATCCCAAGTATTTTCTTTATAGTGCCCAAATCTTTCATCTCAGATTTGCCACTGAGTTAAGCGTTCAACCTGTTAATCTCAAACATGTCTTTAGCAGTAATTAATATGTCATTAACATACAATAGCAAATAAATAAAATAACCATTTAAGAGCTTCTTGTGATAAAACACAATTGTCATGATCACTCTTAGAATAATAGTTTCCAACAATAAAGGTGTCAAAATGCTTATACCACTGTCTAGGAGATTGCTTTAGGTCATACAATGATTTCTTTAGTAAGCAAATGTGGTCCTCCTTACCTTGAACTTCAAATCCCTTTGGTTGGTGCATGTAAATTTATTCCTCCAAATAGCCATACAAAAAAGTAGTCTTAACATCAAGCTACTGAAGCTCTAAATCCAATAGAGCAACCATAGCAAGTAGCACCCTGATGGAGCTATATTTCACCACAGGAGAGAACACTTCATTGAAGTTAATACTCTCCTTCTGAGTATAGCCTTTAGCAACTAGTTGCACTTTGAACTTAGCATCTTCCACCCCTAGAGTTCCTTTATTCTTCTTGAAGACCCATTTTACAACCAACAATCTTCTGGTTTTTTAATGGTTTCATCAGCTCCCAAGTGTGATTCTTATGGAGGGATTCGATCTCTTTACTCATGGCAATAGTCTATTTTGATGATTCTTTGCTGGTTATGGTTCCATGATATGTAATCGGCTCTGCCTCCGTACGTTCAGCTGTATTAAGAGCGTAAGCAACAAGTTCATCATATCTTTGAGGTGCTTTAATTTGCCACCTTTCCCTGTCCCTAGAAAGCATGTAATCTTATGGAACTGCATTCTCCTCATTTGAGCCTTACACCTCATGTTGCTGAGCTGGGACATCTTCTCGTAATTTTTCTTGCAAGTTTTCTAAAGCTTTCACCTCAAGCTCCACTCGTTTACTAACATCGTGGTCTATTCCAGTATCAAGATACTCCTTTCTTGGTTTCAACATTGCACACTCATCAAAGGTCACATCTCTCCTGATAATGCATTTGAGTGATTTTCCATCTAGGCACCATATTCCTTCACTCCGTGTGCATATCCTAGAAATATGCATTTTCTTACCCTTGGTTCAAGCTTACCATCATTCACATGAGCATAAGCAGAAAATCAAATATTCGCAAATTTGTGTAACTAGTAGGAGAGCCAAACCATAGATCTTTAGGAGTTTTACACTCGATAGATGTTGATGGGGACCTGTTGATCAGGTAATAAGCCGTATTAACAGCTTCTGCCTAGAACTTCTTGGATAACCACAGCATTGGATAGCATACATCGGGTCCTTTCCAACAAAGTTCTGTTCATTCATTTTGCAAGTCCATTTTGTTGTGGTGTATTTTTAACTGTGCGATGTCTCACAATTCCTTCATTCTTACATAACTCATTAAAAGCACCACTATAGAATTCCCAGCCATTATCAGTTCTCAAGTGCTTATTCTGTTTACCTATCTGCTTCTTGATCATAGCCTTCGATTGCTTGAACTGTGCATAGACTTCATCTTTGTGTTTTAAAATATACATCCAGACCTTTTGAGAATAATCATTAATGAAGGTCAACATATATCTGCCGCCACCAAGAGATGGAACACGAAAGGGTCCCCAAAGGTCAAAATGGATATAATCCAAAGTACCTTTGGTCCAATGAATTGCTGTATTGAACATGACTCTGCATTGCTTTTTGAATACACAATACTCACAGAAGTCCAACTTATCCATTTTTTGGCCACACAACAAACCTTGTTTACTTAGCTCTTTCATACCCCTCTCACTCATATGCCCAAGCCGCATATGCCACAGCTTGGTAATGTCCAAATCTGAACTGAGGACGATACAGTAGCAGCACCTGTGAACCTTCAAGAAAATAGAGACCATTCTGCTTTTATCCCTTCATCACGACAAGAATGCCCTTGGAAATTCTCATGACTCCACCAGTAGCTTTATAATTATAGCCATTGGAATCAAAAGTACCCAATGATATCAGGTTTTTCTTCAATTCTGGAACGTGCTTGACATCGGAGAAGGTTCTCACAATTCCATCATACATCTTAATTTGGATTGAGCCTATCCTAACAACCTTGCAGGCCACATTACTGCCCATAAGAACTTTACCACCATCTATGGATTGCTAAATGGTAAACCAATCTCTATTAGGACACATGTGGTGGGAACAACACTAATCAAGGATCCACTTATCACTTGAGCTGCTAATAGTAATAGAGAGAGCATCTCCACCATCATAATTATCTTCTGCAACACCAGATACAATTTCAAAATCAGAGATTTTCTCCTTATCTTTACGTTATGGGCAATTCTTTTTAAAGTGCCCTTGCGTGTGACAATGGAAGCACTTTACTTTTCTAGATCTTGACTTTGATCTAGAACGACCTCTTCTACTATGTTCTTCCACTTTCCGTCACACCCTTGCCTGAGCTATCACCATTGTTTTCAGACACAACCTTCTTCTTCAACTCCCTAGAGTATAAGGTTGCCTCTACATTGTCATTGGACAGAGTCTTCCTACCATACATCATGGTGTCAACAAAATGCTCATATGTGGGTGGTAAAGAACATAACAACATGATTGTTTGATCTTCATCATCGATGTTGACATCTATATTTTCAAGGTCCATTATAACTTTACTAAATGCATCAAGGTGATTGGAGATAGACATATCTTCATGCATTTGCAGAATGAACAACCGTTTCTTCAGAAACAAACGGTTTGTCAATGACTTGGTTTTGTACAGATTTTCTAATTTCTGCCATAACCGAGCAGTAGTTTTGTTCTGAGCAACCTTCTGCAATACTCCATCACTCAAGCGTAGCAAAATTACTCCATATGCTTTCTCCAGCATATCTTCTTTGTCTGCATCTAACATCGTTGCAAGAAGGCCATTCTTTCCCTTAAGTGCCTTTTGTAATCCCTTCTAAACCAATAGTACAGGCATCTTTATGCGCCATAAGTTGAAGTCATTTTTGCCATTGAATTTTTCAATTTCAAGTTTTGCATCTATTGGTGCAAAATTTCAAAACCACAATGTAGATCTCGTTACCATAAGCACACTGGAAGAAATGGATTTGAAATCCGAGTCTGGATGACTTCGATATCTCATAAACAAGTTTCTACGTTTTGATCTATCAAACCTCCTCGTTGACTATCAAACAGTCAATCACCCTCTTCTACTGCGTAGATTTGCTCAAAATGAGTACGTAAGCGCAAATAGATCTCTCGGATGATTAAGATATTGTAGAAAGAATTTCTTGCTGTTGATCGGATCAAATTAGTGTTGACCATACTACTGACATCATGCTGATGTCGGCGCTTTGCTTGGCTGCTGCGCCACTCGGGTGAAGCCGACTAGAGCAAGAATCTGACCTGGCTAAAAAACTAGGCCTGATGAACCACTAATTTATGTGGTACTTCAGTGCACTTGGACTTAAAGTCCTATTCCTCTACCAAATGATACACCAGGTGTCTTCACAAGCCCTTTTTTTTTATACACCTTTCTTTTCTCCTTCATTTCTCATTTTGTGTATATGGGTTTTGCAAAAAAATAGAACAGACGAGAGAAATGTTGTTTTTCTTTTTCTCCCTCCCTAATTCGGCTAGGATGGAATCTGGTAGTAAGGACAGAGAGACTACTAAACCCGAGGGAGTAGTGTAGCGTTCTTCTCCATTAGTGGCGATGGTGCAGCAACGGATCTAGAAACGTCAAGTGTAAGGTCAGATTTTTTAGAGCGGTCAGATCTTGTCAGACTCGGTTGATTTGTAAATAGAAAGGTGTTGCTAGCTTCCAATATGAATGAGTGAGCTGGTCGGCTGTTAGGAGGCAACACTCTGAGCAACCTTGAACCAAGTGCAAAGAGAAACCATTAGCGGAAAGACGGCCGGATGGGTCCAACTGTGGGCCCTCTGCTGGTTAAGTTAGTGGATAATCCTTAGAAAATGGAATCCGACTAGATTTAGTGAGTTTATACATACCTTTTCGTTTATACCAAGTTCCCCGTTTATCATGGATCAAAGACCCGGACTCGGGGCCCAACTCGAGCCTGGCCGAGTCTGAGTTGACTTGGCTGAGTCGGTTGGGACTCGATCGAGTTTGTTTGTTTTTTTTTTTTTTTTTTTTAGTTTAAACAATAAATGGAAATGATTAAAAATTCTCAAAAATTGTATAAAATTGAAAAATAACCTTAAGGGCCCCCACCTTTATAATTCCTCAACTATTTATACAACGACGAACATTATATTGTGATTTGTGAAAATTGAAGTATAATGTGAGTTATGAACTATGAACTATTAAATGAAAATCAATTAAAATCAAACTAAACTCTCAAGTATGGAGTATCAACTATCAAGTATCAACTATGAATTGAAGGATCAATTATTAACTATGAAGTTTGAAATAACAAATGTCAAATGGCAAACATATGGTCATAGTGTCATACCTTAGTCGTTAACACATTCTTCATAGAATTTAATACCATGTTGAATGCCTTCTTAGTTGGATGTCGTCGTCATTGTCATCGTCATGTTATTAATGATAGCATTAAGCAATATCAAAACTGAAGAACTCTTGTCCTCCTTGTCCTTGATTGCATTATTCATGACTATAAGGATAGTGAGTTAGTGGTGGTATTTGATGCATAGGTATCATAATTACTCCATACTGCTCTTACCCGCCATATCCATGTAAAATACCACCGTATGCACCATATTGCCCAATTGAGGGATCAAATTGCGACTGCTCATAGTCACTATATTGCTGTCCTCCATATGGACTTGATGCAAGTTGATGTGGTTCTTTATAAAATTGTTCTGATTGCTCTTTTCCTTGTCTACCAGTAGGCTCAGGTTCACCACCCATGTCATGGATAGTGATATTATCTTGAAATTCTTCATTATCACCACCATCATCTGGTTGTTGTACATAACAACCTTGATCCCCTTGTGGTCAGCCACTTTTGTGTGAAGATGATGTATTGCGTTTTTCTTCTTTTTCATGAGGCGCTAAATACTTGCTTGTTTGATCATTACCTTTTGTTTTCCTTTTGTATTGAAGAGTTGGATCTTTAAGAAATTGTTTGGCTTTGGAGAGGGTTAAAGTACCATGCAAATCTGACTTATCCTTAGCCCTTTTAACATGATCTGAACTAGAACGTGTCAACTCTGGATCATGTTGTGAGCCTTGTGAGGGCTCGTCTACCACATTTTTCCCTTTTTCCCAAATGGTAGCAGATCTATGAATGGGAGGTGGGGGTGGGGGTTCCGATTCTTGCTTTGGGGCCTCGGTTTCATCAGGATCATACATGCATTCATCATGAAATTTGTATTTGGTAAAATTGCAGCCTTTCATTTAGCCAACCAGTCCTCTAATGGGTTATTTTCTTCGAATATATAATCCAAATTAATTAGATTGTACTCTCCATTATTTCTTCTTTGGAGACTTCTTGCACTTAACCTCATAATATAATGGACAAAAACCAACTTATCCAATTTCTCCATATTGAGGCAATTCCTGATTTTCATGTGGATCATGCTAAATGTACTCCAATTTCATTCACAGCCGGATGATGATGCTGTTTGACTTAGAAGTTTTCTTGCAAAATCTCTAAGGTTAGGAGCATCATCCCCAAAGTTGTTCCACAATTTAGCTGTAATTAAAATTTAAATTAAGCTTTTCCCCATGAGAATACTGTAATTGATTATTAATCTGCTAAAGATTATTAAAAATATAACATACCTGAATCCATCCTTTTATGAGACATTATACAAAGCTCATCTCCAAAACTTGTCAGAATTAGTTTGTTTGATATTGTATAATGTCTGAATTGTATAATGCCTCATATTGTATAATGCTCATCAAATACAACACATTGATTTGAATGATCCTTGGCTATTTGATGCCCCATCTATATACAACCGCCATTCATTTTTGGCTCCTCTTGTACTACTGTTTGCGGCATTAGGGTACCCAGCCTTCCTTTGGTCTTGCTTGGATTCTGCTCTTAGAGTGAATTCGGCAATGAAATCTACTAAGATTTGACCTTTGATGGCATTCCTTGGGACGATTTTGATATCAAGTTCCCCGAGCTCGATTGCCCATTTGGCCATCCTTCCTGATAGATTTGTCTATTGCAATACAGCCTTTAATGAGTGTTCGATCAGCACTTTCATGGGGTGGGATTGGGAATAGTGCTTGAGCTTCTAAACTGCACACATCAAAACCAGGGCAAGCTTTTCCAAAGGGAGGTACCTTGTTTCTTCATCGAGCAAGGTTTTGTTGACAAAATAAATCAAAAGGTGATTCTTTCCCTCTTCCTTCATTAAGGCTGCATTGACTATGTGCTCAGACAAGCCTTTGGACTTCTTTTCTTGAAATGGGTAGTTCCAACTTCTGAATGGCTTGGATCTGAGCAAGATTTTCTTCTATTCCCCTCTACATTACGATGAAGGCAAGGAACTTTCTCGAGCTGACCCCGAATGAGCATTTCGAGGCGTTGAGTTTTAACTTACGTCTCCTCAAGATGTCAAATACCTCTTTCAAGGTGCTCAGATGAGCAGCCTTTTTCCTGCTTTTAAAGACCATGTCATCGATGTACACCTCCACGGTTTCCCTAATAGTCCTTAGAACATCCGAGTTACCAACCACTGATAAGTTGCCCCCACATTCTTAAATCTAAAAGGCATTCTTTTATAAAAAAGATGTCCTTTGGAGTTATGAACGACGTTTTGTCTTGATCAACCTTTTCCATTGCTAATTGGTGGTAGCCTTGGTAGGCATCTAGGAAGCTCATTCTTTCATGACCCATGGTAGAGTCCACTAGTTGGTTGATTTTTGGTAGAGGGAAACTATCCTTCGAGCAAGCTTTTGTTTAAATCAGTGAAACCAACACATACCCCCCATTGTCCTTCTTTGGAATGACAATAATATTTGATAACCATTCTGGGCAATTAACCTCCTAAATAGCATCTGTCTCCCTTAGTTTGTTGAACTCCTCGCATGTGGTAGCTCGGTGTTCTAGAGCTAGTTTTCTTTGCTTCTGAATTACAGGCTTAGCATTTGGGTTGACACTGAGCTTCTGGTAAATGATCAGTGGGTCGACTCCAGGCGTCTCATATAGAGTCCAGGCGAACATGTCCAAATTCTGGATGAGAAATTGTACTAACTTATCTAGTTCACCTTTTTTTTTTTTGTGGAGGTTTCAACCAAGAAGTGTTTTGCTGAGCCCCCTTCAGTGATTGGGGCCTTTCTCAACTCCTCTTCAGCTTTATTGGCCACATTAATGCCTGGATGATCCGAAAGAGGCCAACCAAGCTATAGTTGCTATTTTTGGTCGGTTGTTTCCTATGAACCTATTGCGCCATCGTTTTGCTTGTATCTTCCATTAATGGCAGCAACTAAACAACTCCTTGAGGTGGCCTAATCACCCCTAATCTCCATGATGCCATTTGCCATCTGGAATCTAATCCTTTGATGATAAGTGGATGGGATTGGCCTCATGCGGTGGATCCAAGTTAGACTCATTATGGCATTATAGGGGATAGGACATCCACACCAATAATTCCACATGAAAATTGATCGGGCCTGCTGCCACCGTTACGGTGATCAGTCCCAATAGCTGGACTTCTTGGCCACTAAATCTGAACAGTGGTACAAAGGATGGCCGTAGATCCGACTGTCTAAGACCAAGCTTATTAAAGAGCTCGACGTACATGATTTCCGATGAACTGCCTAAATCACTGAGCATTTATTGAATGTTGAACTCCACTACTTACAGGGTGAGTACCAATGCATCATTATGAGGGTAAAATGTGTCTCGCAGATCCTCATCAGAGAATGAGATTTCACCTTTAATGTAAACGTGCTTGCTTACGACGGTTGGGTGCCCGTTCACCTAGTACACTTCTTTTAAGTGGGCTACCATTTTCCTCTGGCTTCTGACAACCCATGAAGTTACCTCTCATGGGCTTGTCGCCCGGTGGACAACATCTATAACCCCCACTAACACCTTTTCCTCATTAGCTTGCTTATATTATTGCCTTTTAGAACCTTTCGATGATTTCTCTGCCTGGCCGCCCTCTACGAATTCCTTCAGATAGCCTTGTTTTACCAAATCCTCGAGATGTTGTATGAGCATTCTGTAATTCTCCGTGAGGTGCCCATTTTCACATTGATATGAACACGCAGATCTAGATTCCTTTTGCTAGGGTCGTTCACCATCTTAGGAGGCCTTTTGAAATAAGGCTTACCTTTAATTTGAGTCAAGATCTTATATATAGGATCCTTGAAAATGGTCAGCACCCCTTCGTAGGCTGTTAGGATGGGTTCAGTAGGACCCAACTGTCTGTTCGACCTTTCTTCGAACTCATTTCTTCTTTTCAGGCAAGATCCTCCTTCCTCCTGATGGGGCCATTTATACTCCAGTGGTCCCATGTCCTCCTCCAGCTTTATGAACTCTTTAATTCATCCCATTAGGTCCTCCCGTGTGATTGGAGGTCTCTTGGTCAAAGACTGCTGGAGCTGGCTCTTTCTCGGAAGTCCAAGCTTGTAGGTGGCAATCACCACTTGCTCGTTGCTACCCTCCACCTCATTATACAAAAGCCAATAACACTCCTTCAGGGTTTCCAAGCTATGTTTCCTAAGGTTGAACAGTGCCCCAATGTCTTTTGGCTGTTTGAAGTTTCTGACAAATCGTGTCACGAAGGAGCTTGCCATCTTCCTAAAGCTGCCAATGGACCTTGCCCTTAGTTGGGAGAACCATTTCAGGGCTAGGTGCCCTAGGCTCGATAGGAAGACTTTACACATCAATGGCTCATTTCTGACCCATAATGCAATAGAGTACTGGAATTGTTGAATGTAGTCAATAAGGTCCGAGACACCATCATAAACCTTTAGCTTTGGCATGCTAAAATGCCAAGGAGGCTCAACTTTCTCTATCATCTTGGAAAATAGAGACATAAAATTTTAAACCCTTTTCTAGCACCTCTCCTTAATGGGGCTTTCGGGAGGAGGAGCGCAACCTCTTTCTACGAGTGCTTTTCTCTATGATTGCTTGGATATCATCTTCAGCAATCATTCACGTAGGCATTCTCTCCCTTTGATGCCCCCTTGGGGATGCCCTTTCTTTGCTGCTTTGCATAAGGCCTTCACTGCCCACTATCTCTTTTCGAGGTCAGGAGTTTGATGTCTAACTTCCTTCGTCACCCATCTCTGACTTTCTATGGGATCTACGAGCTTCGGATTGGTGGCCCTCCTTCCTTTGGTCAGGACTCTGGACCCTTGTCTTATGAGTTGACTATCGGCCCCAGTGCCTTACCTCAGTACCTTTTCATTCATCCTCCTTTTCTTGCCTAAAGTCCTCATGTTTTCTGGCCTCGGCTGTTAGTTCCTTTAGTAGCCTATTGATTTTCACTTGCTGCTGCCTTACCCTTTCCGCTAGGTCCCGAACAACATCTTTACAAGTGCGTTCAAGTTGTGCAGGACTCTGCGATCTGGGGACCTAGGATCTCACCTTTGTTGTGCACTACTTTGCAGCTCAGTCATGGAGGGTGACCTTTCTAGGCGATAAAAATCGTGTTGGTGTATTTCCAACCGAACTTGCCTCCATTTACTAGTAGGTGATGTGGCTCGGTTACTTCCTGAGCAAGGGACATAATCATAATCCTCATCTTCGAATTAAATCACTAGGGGCTCCTTCCCTTGGTGGGAAGGATACTTTTCAAGATCTCCTTTTGCCAGTGATGACTATTGCCTAACTAGACGTGAAGAACTGTGGACTTGATTTCTATTCGACATCTTCCTCGGATTAAAGAAACGTCAGTTGATTATCACCCTCCTCCCCACAGACGGTGTCAATTGCATGGTAAAATTTCTCAAAGCAGGTCAGATCTTGTCAAACTGGGTTGATTTGTAAATAGAAATGTGTTGCTAGCTTCCAATTTGAATGAGTGAGCTGGACGGTTGTTAAGAGGGAACACTCCAAGCAACCCTGAACCATGTGCAAAGAGAAACCATTAGAGGAAAGATGGTCAGGTGGGTCCGACTGTGGGCCCTCCGATGGTTAAGTTAGTGGATAATCGTTAGAAAATGGAATTCAACTAGATTTAGTAAGTTTGCACATTCCCTTTCGTTTGTACCAAGTTCCCCTTTTACTGCTGTCATTAAGTAGATTAGTCTCCTTAAATATAGGATCTACTCCTTACGTATCACTCCTCCCTGAGAGACTTAATGGCACATAACTCTACACTTTAGGGGGCTTGATTGTGTTCCCGAGATCTTAGGCATGTTGCCTTTTCCGGGATGCCGTGTGCCTAGAGTGAGATGGCCAGCTGTCCCACGTTTCTTGACTTGATCAAAGGCAACGGTCGTCTAGGCCAACTCGGCGATATTGTAGGTCTTATGGTTTGCTCGGTTGTGTAATCCTTCCTGAGCAAATTCTCGTTCTGCTAGACTATGGGGGCTATCCCGGGCTCATGGGTAGATAGCTTGGTGCGAGAAAAGTCATATTTTATCATCTTACACCAAGTTTTCTTCTCCTGTTCCAATGGCCAAATCCCAAAAGATGTGGGTTCTTCAACCAAGAGCCTTTGTACCTCTTAATTTTCGGCCTCTACTTTAGATCGACCGTGGCCCACTTACAGATCTATGGTCCACAACGAATTCGGATTGGATTCTCCTCTTAGATCTGAGCCATGCACAGTGATGGCTCACTTCCGATTGACTTGATCCTTTTTTGTGAATCTCCGTCAATTGCTTTTTTGTGAATCTCCGTCAATCGCCACAGTGGGACAATCCAAATCTCTGATCGCAGTCTGTTGTGATTTGTGCATAGATTTGGTCACATAGATTGGAGAAAAACATGCCACACACAAAGATCAGCACTTAGTGTTTTTGTGGTTCTGCTTCAGCCTACGTCCATGGGAGAAGACTAAAAAATAATCACTATGAAGAAAAGGATTACAGGTGAGTGATCACTCTCACTTTTAGCCCCAAATCCAACTACACTCAAAGCCTCACTCTGGTCATCTTCCACACCTCAATCGAAGAAGCAGAGCATTCCATTTATAGACTCCATCACTAGTATGGAAGTCCACATCTTTGGCTGCCCACAGGTGTTGCAGTGCAGCTATTAATTGAAGGCAGTTGTAGTGTCGCCCATGTGATTTGCAGGACCGCAGTCCCAAGTTGGCTCCATTGAGCCATACAATTAACATTTCTTTTTTAACTATTTAGTAGCACGTCCAATAGAAGGTTTTGGCTTACACGCCCAGAGTCTCATAAACTCAGGTTCCCCACCTCTCTTACCTGAATTTACCTGACTTCTTATAGTCCACGGACGAGGAGTCGAAGGATGAGGGGTGCCCTAAATTTGTGCTGTAGCGCTCCTTGTTTACATAAAATATGAGTAGAATGAAAAGAGGGACAAGCTTGTAATCTTGGACTTTCTGCCTTTGAAATACAATTTTACTCTTGTTGGATGTGACGGAGCCTTTCGGCCTCAGATTTTTGTTACTATGTGTTTATATGCATTTTTTTCCAATCCAAATCATAGTTATCTGGACACTACGTCCTAAGTTATTTACTGTCCCTTAAAGGTATTGGGATCATGCTGGTATCTCTTATCAATTGAGCACCAAGAACTATGTTGGAGAAAGGTTTGCAGTCTTGAAAGCACATCTTGCCATTATAGTTACTTTGACTGTCGAGTAAAGGATGGTTCAAGGGCCATGTGGTTCAAATCAAGTAATATAACAAAATTATGCGGTACTCCAAGCGGTAGCTTTTTTCCATTCGGGATATATGCAGATGCATTGACATTCAGTGTTACATCCTCACCCTTTTTCAACAAGTACTTCTACTGCCTCTGGTGGGGCTTGAAAAACTTGAGGTAAAATTATAGCCCGTTATCGTCCATTGTGTAATGAAGTATGTATTAATCCGTGTTTCTATGAATTCATGCAGTAGCTTGGGACAGGCTCTTTCTACGAGTACTTATGTTGGAGAGATAATCTTTGCCATTGTCATTGCTATTCTTGGCCTAGTGCTTTTCGGATTGCTCATAGGGAATGTGCAAGTGAGTGCTTTACCGCATGTTGGATTGAAAAATATAATTGATTCACGATTGAGGGAGACCTCTCTTTTTATAATTAGTTGGTTTTTAAAATTAAAAAATCTGTTATAAAAATCAATTAAGAAACCAATCAAGACAATCACAACATAAAATTTTTGGAAAGCTATAGATGCTCCACAATAATATCCAAAGATTACTCACCGTATTATGGTGCTTAAAAGGAGCATGATTCCAACAGTCCTCTATACCCTCCATATTTGTAACAACCCAGCATTTGAGAACTCAATTAGTTATTCTGATGTGTACTCAATTTCTTGCTATCAATTAATAATTCATAGGTATTTAGTGTTGAGAAAGAAGAAGAACAAGAAAAACACACAATCCACAATAGACACCAGATTTACGTGGTTCACCCAATGTGGGCTACGTCCACGGAGATTCAAACCCATTCACTATTGTTAGAGATCACCCACAAGAAGAACAATCCTCTTCTTGTGATTACAAGAGTACACAACTCTTTTAGGGTTCTTCTCTGTAGAAAACCAACTCTCTCTTTCTCACATCACACAGAATAAAACAGAAGCCCTAATTTATAATAACCCTGAGCATTAACAACCGGCGGATCTGACCTTATAACAAAGGGTTCAGATTAAACCAACATATTACATAATAACCCCAGATCAGGCTTCACCAACCATCATTTAGAAGAGCTATATTTCTCACTAGTCTAGTTATTTTGGATATAGTAATCAATTAGCACTACTAACATAGAGTTTAAAAATCATAATCAGATCCAAGAAAAATAATTTTGAGTCCCAGTTTCAAATCAATGCACAGGTTTTGAACATTGAGAATGATCTTTGAAAAAAAAAAAAGAACTGTGATTTTTGATAAGATCTGAGCTCTATTTGAAAAATCAACTTAGTTGAGCTATGAATTGTTCATAGTTGTCATCCTCTATACTAGTTAAGAACAATAATAGGATTCACTGTCCCTTTTCTCCTTTTTTTCTTTTTTTTCTCCTGCATTTATAGTTATAAACACACTTTAGTTTTTCTTCAACAGGCCTATCTCCAATCAACAACCATCCGTCTTGAAGAATGGAGAATCAGGAGAACAGATACAGAGCAATGGATGCGCCATAGACAGCTTCCACCATATCTAAGGCAGAGTGTGCGTCAGTATGTTCAGTATAAGTGGGTGGCAACTAGAGGGGTCGATGAAGAGGCACTTCTCGAAAGCCTCCCTATGGACCTCCGAAGAGACATTAAGCGGCACCTTTGCCTTGACCTAGTTCGTAGGGTAAATTCTATCACTTATATTCGTACACTCCAAGTTCATTAGTAAGCAATTGTTTACCATGCATATAAATAGAAAATATAAGTAGATTAAGTTTGAAAGTTATATGAGAATAATAAAGTTTAACGTTAAAATCTCCTAATGTCTAGTAGCAAAGAAATCACGTGTCTGCAAATATAAAGGAAACATATTAGCAAAGAGGGTAACTTTCATCCTAGTGATTCTTTCTTATCAATGTAAAGATTGGTTAGAAACTGAATACTTTATGGCTGAAGCTATGAACCATATAATAAAACTTCTAAAATTATGACATTTAGTAATTTTTGTTAGTACTATCAAAGCTACTAGATATAAATGGGCTTGAAATCAGCTATTTTAAAACAAACGCAATCTATAAAATGTTTCTAAAGGTGCAACGTAAGTGTAAGAAATAGATCGTCACCAAAGAAAGGGTAAAATCTCAATTTTGGCTACTCATTTTATAGCACTAGATGGGACAACTGACTGTCTCTTATGTGTGCTACAACTTTCTAATAATGTGTCTTCTTCTTATTGGTGCCACCTAAGCTAATAGATTAGGAGTGTAAAATAAATTAAATGATATTATTGTGTTTCTTGATATCTCGTTATTGTCATTTGTATGTACATTTATAGGTATATCAATACATGAGAGAATGGAAACTATTGCTGCACAAATTGAGTGAGATCCATATGAATAAGATCGTGAGATCCATAGGATTGTGAATGATTGAGAACGCAACTCATCAAATCTTGTTGAATCATGTAGGCTTTGTATCAGCTGGTCTGTTAGTTTTTTGAGCTAGACACCTCAGGGCCAAAAAATAATGAAGGGGACCTAGATCCTTCAAGGGGCAAAGCATGTGGCCAATCTCTAAATGAGCATCTAAAGCATAGATATATTATTCCCTGTGATTATTATGCCATTCACATATATTAGTAAAATGATGAAATTGTGCTCATAATGCCAGACAAATAATGAAGGATCAGCAGATGAAGCATGAAAACCCAATGATTATAGATGGGTGGTGAACTTTTCAAACCAGGTTCTTGAGGCCTACTTGAGCCCATAGATAGATTTATGTAGGCGACATACAAAATTAGGGTGTTGTGTGTCTACAAACCCTTGAGGTTGTTGCATATAAACTTCTTCTATTTAAAAAGGCATTGTAGACATCGAGTTGTTGAATTGACCAATCAAAGTGAATTGCAAGAGATAAAACAATGTGAATAGTTGTCGGTTTAGCAACTGGGCTAAAGGTTTTAGTATAATCGATACCTTCTTGTTGATGAAAACTTTTGGCAACCAAGCAAGCTTTGTATTAGTAAATTGACCCTCACCCCAATATTTTAGCTTATAAACCCATTTACAGCCTACAATATTCATGTGTGACTTGGTAGGAACAAGCGTCCAAGTCCCATTTTGTTGTAGTGCATCAAATTCCAAAGCCATTGCAACATGCCATTCAGGGCTCTTTGCAACCATAGTGTAACAAGTTGGTTCCTCGTGAGTTGTGTAAGTGATCAATGTAGTAGGTAAAGGACGACGAGAAGAAACATAAACTTTCTTCGGCTGATGAATACCATCCTTTAACCGGGTTACCGTGGGATGCTCATTGTTTGCCACCCACTAGTATAGAGGGTTGACGGTGGAGGTGCAACATGTATAAAGGAACCAACAGAGGACATAGTAAGATGGGAAAAATCTATGGGCTGTGCAGGAGATGTCATTTGCATTGATGAAGATGGAGTGACATCAATAGATGGGGTTTGTCGGCCATGGCATGCAGCATGTGGCAAGTTGGCATCATCTCCCATGTGTTGGATAACAACACTTTGTTGTGCATGGGATGTGGCATGAGGCTCATGGGTGCATTGTGGTTGGGTTAAGGGGTAGAGCTTTAGATGTTATGAAGGAGAGAAGTGGATCAGAAGCTGGTGGAGATCTAGAAAAAGTAGAGGGTAGGCTTGATGACAGCATGATGGGCACTGGCCCAGGTATGGTGGGATTAGTGGCTACTAGTTTAATTTTAAGGAGAAGCTTTGGATCCAAGTTTTGCGGGCAGCATTGATTGATGGAGCTTGATGTAATTATTGGAAAGGGAATATTATATCATTAAATGCCACATGGCGAGGGAGAAAAATATGACCTGTGTCAATATCTATGCAACGATAGCCTAGATGATTGGTGTTATACACAAGAAAGACACATGGCCAAGAGAAACAAAGCAACCAAACGTACGAAGAAATCTATAATATGGTGGGCATTTCAATAGAGAATCCCAAGGAGATTTATTTTTAAGTAATTTTGGGGGCAGCCTAAACAAGAAACAACCCAAAATTTTAATGGCATGTGAGATTAAGCTTATTAGGTGAGGCCCATTTCAACAATATGATGGAGCTTTCTTTCAGCATCACCATTTTGCTCCGTGGTGTGGGGACATGAGAGTCGATGGTCAATGCCATGAGCGTCTAAAAACTTTTTGAAACATCTACTTATGAACTCACTGCCTCATCTATTTGAAAGGCCATAATTTTACATGAAGCCTATTTTCGACATACCCTTTGAACTTAAGAAAAGTTGCAAAAGCTTGAGATTTAGTTGTTAAAGGATAAACCAAACATATTTAATGGAATCATCAAGAAAAGAAATATAATAGCTAAAACCACATACTAAAAGTTTAGGAGATAATCCCCAAAGATCATAATGAATGAACACTAATGGTTCTGAAGAAATGGATGTAGATTGAGAAAATGGCAACATCTTTTTTTCTTCCATTTGACAATCAGAGCAAATAGAAGAGTTTTTATTAGTGCCATCAATTGGTAAATTGAAAGTAGATGCTAAATGTTGGAAAACAAAAGATGTAGGGTGCCCGAGAAGCGAATGCCAAATTGAAGTAGAGAGACTTTCCCCAATATAAGCAGAAGGACTATTCTAATTAGAGTGGGAAGAAATCTGGTGAATTGGAAATGGATAGAAACCATTTTCATTCTGCCCATGGAAAAGTGCCTTCCCTATAGCTTGTCCTTAATACAAAAACCAGAAGAGTCAAAATTAAAAAAAAATATTATTATCATTTGTGAAACGATGCACAAAGATGAGATTAGTGGAAATGTTAGGCACATAAAGCATGTTATTGAGTTGAAAGGATGTAGAGGGAGTGGAAATAGTATTAGATCCAACTTGAGAGATAGGCAAACATTCTCCATTTCCTACTAAGACCTTATCAGTGCCATGATAATCCGAGCATAAGGAGAGATTCCAGATGTTATATATGCTGTGATTAGTAGCATCGGTGTCAGTGTACCATTTTTGCTCACCCAAAAATTGATTCGAAGCAACCATGGTAGCCAATTTGGAGGGAGGATGACGCCCTTGATATGCATGGTCCATGTGATGATAGTAATCAATTGCAGAATGTCCAAGCTGATTGCAGATTTCACAAGTAGTACGAGGTGGACGATGAGTAGAGCTCAGACCAACTGCAGAGTTGGCCTTAGTAGGCATATGAGATGGTGGTGATCCTCTACCACCTTGTGGACAGCGACCCCGACCTCGGGATTGGCGACCACTACTACCGCCAAAGTTATTATTGGGGCCATTTTTTGGAGTGAAAAGAGCTGTGGTGGTTTGATTTGAGGGCATGGATGAAGCTCGATGATGAGCTAGATGCATTTCCATGTTGAGAAGAAGACCATGGACATATGCTATAGACACCACATTCTTGAGGTTAGTTGCAGCCACATTCATGAGCATTGGGTCATATTCTTGAAGAAGACCATCCAAGATGGGGGAGAGTTAATCAAATTCATCCACAAAGTGGCCAACCGTAGAGAGTTCATCGACGATTGTTTTAATTTTTAAAAGATAATTGAAAGTGGAAACATCACCTTTTTTAGTATTCTGAAGTTAGTGCTTAAGTTCAATGGTATGAACAAGAGACAGAGATGCAAATCGATTCTCAATAGCAGTCTGGGCAGCATGCGATATATGTAGTCCAATAATTTCAGAAAGAACATTTTCAGAAAAAGTAGCCCAAATCCAGCTTAGCCGATTTAAATCTTGGTGAATCTAGCATTATATGCTGACGAAATAGTTGAGGTGACCCTTTGGTCATCAGCACACAAAAATTTCTTTGGGTAGGGATATGATCCATCCACAAAGCCATAAGTTCATGACTAATTAGGAGAGGCTCAATTGAGACCTCCATTGAAGATAATTATGACGAACTAGTTTTATGGAAACTAGATTTGAGATGTTGGATAGAATGAATGATAAGGCGGTAGTGGAGTCGGATCTAGCCATGGCCTTGCTTCATAGAGAGTTGATAAAGACAGACACAAACAGAAAGAGAACGGAACTGTTGGAAGTAGGTGGGTCTCGTGGATAGATTTTCAAAACTTTTGACCGACTTGACACAGGGATCAACTATCCATAAGACCAAAACCCAATCCAGGATGCGTTACCCTCAATCTCGTGACCATGTACAGTAAAAATTATACCAGCACTAAACATCCAAAATAACCTATGACATGCAAGAAGTAGATCATACCTTTGGAGATCCGCAGTGCTCTAATGGATTTCTTCAACACCTCTTAGCCTTCCACGCTATGACCCGAATTGGATTTCCTTTCTCAAGAAGAATGGTGGAATCTTCAGGAGAAATTCCACTCGAGACTCCAAGGAACTAGAAGAAAGGAGAGGAGAGTAACTCGCGCAACTCTTGCACGAAAGGGTTTTGGCGTGAGAGAGACTCTTTTGGACATCCAAGGATATTATATAGACTTCCAAATTTCTCCCTTGTCTAATTGAAATAGAAGTCTTACTTCCAAAGCAATTAGCAACTTTCTCCCTTCCAAACTCTTATTCTTAGAGTCCAAGTCGGATTAGTGTTTTCCAATATCTTGGGCTAGCGTGGGGACCACTAGGGATTCCTTAGAAAGCTGGCTCCAACTGGAACACCGCGACCCCACATCTCATGTTCAATCCGGGCCCACAGTTAATTGCAAATAACACCACTATATAAATGCAATTACACTCCAGTCTTAGGAATAAATTACAATGAAGACCCTAAACTTCCCAATTACCACAAATAGGCCCCTCTATCAATATCCGTGGATCAATTGGAATAAATCCGTCTCTTCCAATCTAAGTTCCACATCTTATTATCCTTGAGCCCCAATTAATCACAGTAATCATCAGTACCATCCAATTAACTCTTAATTGAGATGGGTGCGCACTTACTAATGACAAATCCATTAATTGGCACAAGGGGATAATAGAAATAGATTCCATCTTGATCATTCAACGTTCCCACAGTTCTACTACCACATACCCAAGACACCGAGGTGTTAACCTATAGTTGGCCTCACTCATTGGTGACTCAAAGCAAATGAATAGATAGAAACTTGAGTTCGTCAATGTCTCAGGATTGAGAGCCTATTGCAAGGGAATTATGAGAGCATACCTTATTATTGAGACGGAATACCATAAGGTGCATCTCATGGTCCTTCAATACATCCAATGTACCAGCACCATTGATCCAGAATCTTACATTCTGATGATTGAGACAAATCACACTATCTCATAGTGATCAAAGTGCTGCAACCTTATCAAATGAGATGCCCAATCTCATTACTGGTTGTGAAGCTATTTTAAGTATAAGATTTGTGACATATATCTCCCGCGTGTGGATCTCATCCATGCACATATATCACATCTAATATACTAATGGGACCCGGTTCAACTCATGAACCATTATGTCATACGTATTGGTCATGTGCATGAAGTAGTAGAATAACATTCATCTTATAAAAGTAAAGCATGATATTATTGATAAATAAAGAAATTAATCAATTTATTACATCAACTGATGGATTGAGTCCACAAAAACTAACAGTCTCCCACTTGGGCTCAATGCCAGTCAGGGTTGCATCTCATGCCCATCCCTTCCACATGTTGCTCAAAGACTTTGGTAGTCAAAGGCTTAGTAAAGGGATCTGCTAAATTGTCTGCAGAGGCTATCTTGGTAATAGAAATATCACCTCTCTGCACAATCTCTCTGACTAAGTGATACTTCCTCTGTACATGCTTTTGGCTTTTATGGCTTCTGGGTTCCTTTGACTGAGCAACTGCCCCGCTGCTGTCACAGTAAACTGTGAGTGGCTGTCGTGCCAAAGGTACCACCCCAAGTTCCAAAAGGAATCTTTTAAGCCATACTGCTTCCTTAGCTGCTTCACAAGCGGCTACATATTCAGCTTCCGAGGTTGAATCAGCAGTACATTCTTGTTTTATACTCCTCCAGCTGATAGCTCCGCCTCCAAGCATAAATACATAACCAGAGGTGGATTTCCTAGAATCCTTATCTGACATAAAGTCAGAATCTGTGTATCCGACTGGAATCAACTCATCACTGCTATAAATCAACATGTAATCTCTAGTCCTTCTCAAGTATTTGAGAATACATTTTACAGCAGTCCAATGTTCAGGTCCTGGATTAGATTGATATCTGCTGACTAGGCCCACTACATAACAGATATCTGGTCTAGTACATAACATAGCATACATGAGGCTACCAACAGCCGAAGCGTATGGTATCGACCTCATCTGCTCCTTTTCCTCAGGTGTCTTAGGACACTGATCCTTGGAAAGGTGCACTCCATGCCTGAAAGGTGTGATACCCTTCTTGGAGTCTTGCATTGCAAACCGTACTAGCACCTTATCTATGTATGCAGCTTGAGACAAGCCAATCATCCTATTTTTCCGGTCACGATAGAGTTTGATCCCTAGGATGTAGCTAGCTTCTCCCAAGTCCTTCATATCAAAAGTCTTGGCTAACCAAACTTTTACCGTTGACAACATTCCTATGTCTTTCCCGAGGAGAAGGATGTCATCAACATATAAAACAAGAAAAACTACCCTGTCACCTTCACTTTTCATGTACACACATGACTCATTCGGATTTTGACAAAAACCAAATGACTTGATTGCCTGGTCAAAACGGATATTCCAGCTTCGGGATGCCTGCTTCAGTCCATAAATAGACTTCTGCAGCTTGCAAACTTTTTGCTCCTGGTTTTTAGCTACAAAACCGTCTGGCTGCACCATATAGATGTCTTCCTCAAGATGGCCGTTGAGAAAAGCCGTCTTGACATCCATTTGCCAAATCTCGTAATCGAGATGAGCCGCAATGGATAAGAGTATCCGGATGGATTTGAGCATGGCTACTGGTGAGAAGGTTTCCTCATAATCGATCCCCTCTTTCTGAGTATATCCTTTCGCAACAAGCCTAGCCTTATAGGTCTCCACTCTTCCATCTGGTCCTCTTTTTCTCTTGTAGACCCACTTGCACCCAATAGGTTTAATATTGGCAGGCAAGTCCACAAGTGTCCAGACCTGATTTGAGTACATAGACTCCATCTCAGCTTTCATAGCATCTTGCCAGCGTCCCGAGTCTAAGTCATTGATTGCTTCATCATAGTTAGAGGGATCTTGTTCCGGCTCTTTTGGGATTGCTTCATAAGACTCTCCCAAGAATGAGAACCTGTCAGGGGGTCTGACAATCCTCCCACTACGACGAGGTACTGGTGTAATTACTGGGTCTGGTAAGGGCGGTTCTTCCTCAAGTCCGGTCATACTTGGATTTGGAATTGATTGCTCCTGAATCTCTTCCAAGATCACCTTTTCTAAAAATTTCCGGTCCATCATATAATCTTCCTCCAGAAAAACCGCATTGGTACTAACCAGCACTTTCTGCTCTCTGGGATTATAGAATAACCAACCTTTAGTTCCTTTAGGATATCCTACAAATGTGCATACTTCCGACTTCGCTTCCAACTTATCCGTCTTAACCTTGAGCACGTGTGCTGGACAACCCCAAATGTGTAAATGTTGTAGACTAGGCTTTCGCCTAGACCACAATTCCCGGGGAGTCTTAGGTATAGACTTAGATGGTACGAGGTTTAGTAGGTACATTGCAGTATCCAAAGCATATCCCCAAAAGGATATAGGTAATCTTGAGAAACTCAGCATAGACCTAATCATATCTAAAAGAGTCCGGTTCCTTCTTTCTGCTACTCCATTCTGTTGACGCATACCAGGAGCAGACAATTGGGATAGAATCCCATTTTCTGATAAGTAACCCATAAAATCAGCAGAGAGATATTCCCCTCCTCGATCTGATCGAAGAGTCTTGATACTCTTACCTAATTGCTTTTCCGCTTCCGCTCGAAATTCTTTGAACTTTTCAAAAGCTTCGGACTTGCGGTGCATAAGGTATATGTAACCATATCTTGAGTAATCATCTGTGAAAGTGATGAAGTACTCATATCCTCCTCTGGCCCTGACATTAATGGGTCCGCAGACATCAGTATGCACTAATTCCAATAAATCTTTGGCCCTATTACCCTTAGCTGAAAAGGGTCTTTTGGTCATTTTACCTTCCAAACAGGACTCACAGATAGGCATTGGTTCTACCACCAATGAAGGTAAGATACCATCTTTCACTAGCCTCTCAATCCTGTTAAGGTTTATATGACCTAGCCTCAGGTGCCAAAGTTTTGTTGGATTGGATGAAGGTGACTTTCTCTTTAATGATGATCTACTAATTGTTTCAGTATCATGTATCTCATACATCGTGGGAGTTAACAAATAAAGTCCATTGGTTACCTTGCCAGAACATATGAAAGTACCATTCCTCTTTATGACAACTTCAGTACCAAAAGTAATAGAATAACCTTTATTCACCAAACTAGAAACTGAAATTAAATTCCGCCTTAAAGACGGTACATATAATGTTTCTGACAAAACCAATTTATTATTTGAAAAACATAAAGTAATGACTCCCACTGAAACAGCCTCTGCCTTAGCGTCAGATCCTAGGTTGACAATGATTTCTCCATCACTTAGCCTCCTGGTTTCCCTGAACCCCTGCAACGTATTACATATGTGATTAGTTGCCCCGGAATCCACACACCAGGATTCTGAAGTACCAGTTGCAAAACTAACTTCAGATATAAGTGACTCAATCATACCTGGGGTCTTTTTCTTAGACAGATATTCTGGACAATTCCTCTTCCAATGTCCTGTCTTACCACAATGGAAACACTTTCCTTTTGTCCCTGAACCCTTAGCTTTAGCTACGCCACCAGTTGGACCATTCTCCACCTTAGGACCTTTTGGAATTGATTTCTTTTTGCCTTTCCGCCCTTTGCCTTTTGGCTTGGACTTGGCATCTGACTTTTCTGTCATTAAGGCAGTTGGTTTTTTCTTCATAATCCCTTCAGTTGCTACCAGCTGACTAGATAGCTCAGCCAGAGTCAGATTCATTTTATTCATATTATAATTGACCTTAAAATTGTTGAATGACTCTGGTAGTGACTCAAGGATTATGTCAATCTGCGATTCTGCATCAATCGCAGCTCCCAGTACATCTAACTCATTTAATGAGTCCATCATCTTCAACATGTGTTCCTGTACTGATGTACCTTCAGCCATCTTGGTGCTAATGAGCACCCTCATGGCTGCCTGCCTAGCAGGTCTGCCTTGTTCTGCAAACATCTCCTTTAAATTCGATATCATATCATATGCAGTCTTATAAGATTGATGTTGATGTTGCAGCACACTAGACATGGATGCCAGAATGTAACATCGGGCCATCTCATCGTCTTTGGCCCATTTGGTGTAAAGGTCCTTTTCTGCTTCTGATGCATCTGGGGCAGGCTCTTCAAGGGGTTTTTTGGTAAGGACATATTTATATCCTGAAGCTGTCAGGACAATATCCAGATTCCGTTTCCAGTCTACATAGTTGGATCCCACCAACTTATTTTGGTTGAGGATGGTCGCAAGTGGATTGAAAGTATTCGAATTCATGCTTGTAATACTGTAGCACATAACCATACATTCAATTAATAAATTTAAATGACATTAGGGTTTAGTATTCTACCAAATTTATGTGGCAATCCTCATAACCACAAAATTCAGAATACATCGGAATCCCAATCCTGCGGGGTATGCCTCCTTGGGGAGTGCAAATACCTCCTAGACTGGTGCGGATCAAAGTTGGTCAAGATTTGGATTAAGACTAACTATCCATGATCCCCTTCATTCATTACAATCTAGGTATCTCATACCAAATAATGTATGACTCCCGATTAGCTTCGGTTTCTAAAATATATGAGGCAAATCCTTAGGGATACTACATCATTATTTTAGTTAAGTGTGACCCACCAACTAGCATTGCATGACAACCGTTGTGGGTAGCTCCTCCTTGGGGAGTGGGCTCCCACCCCGTCTCATCAACACTATCCATAGGAGATCCATATCCAGTATCCAGATAAATACAAGCCCTCCGTGGGGAATGGCCATTCGCAAAATGGCGCAAGGCTAATACTTTCCTTACAATGGACCTATGGTGGAAAACCATGGGGATTTTTATATGTATAGAAAAGCCCCGCTCCCACTTAATATTTTAGAGTTGAGGATTTCCTTATAGGTGTATGGGTCCATCAAATATAGGTATATATTCATCTCATGATAAGACCAATGATTGGTTCCAAGTCAAGTTATTTTAAGGAAAGCCCAGTTTCTAAAATTAGTGTTACCAATAGATCCATCTCATGGGCCTACCAACTCTAATTAGAACTCTTTCCAAAAATTAATTTGATTTGACCAATTTTGGAATTTGCTATGTTTGGAACAAATATGGAAATACTCTAAAATAAGCATTCATCCATAAATAGAAAGTGCTGTAATAAAAGACTAGTCCTCTCCTCCACATGGCCCAGGCGGAAAAAACTTCTTGGACTTCTAGACTTTCCAAAACTTTGGGATTCCTCAAACTCTTTGGGCATCTCCAAAGCACCTTTTGGTAATCTTCAAACTCTTTGATTAGGAGTCCAGCTTCTCTTTCCTTCTTTGTTTCGGACATTTCCAGAATTTACAAATTTTTAAAAAAATACATAAATTCCTATGTCTCTATAATGAGACTTACATGGTAGTCTAAACATGGAAATAAAAGGGCTATAGGGAAATTCACCATGCCTTGCCCTTTCACGGGAAACCAAGGAGACCATGATGCCCTTTACACTTAGCCACAAATAAACCAATAATTAAAAGGAAAGAAAAACATGTGGGCCATATGGAGAGGACATTATCACCTGCAAGTTAGTATCTCATACAACAAAGCATCTCACAAAACCAGGTTGCCAAACCACAATAGGAAAAACAAGATGCCAAATATTTTGCCACCACGATACAAGACCCCCTACGCAACGGGGGTCCGGGGGCAGCGCCCCCGGCGGGGGTCGAGCTGCCCGGTCAGCTCGCGGGGTTCCAAGGGGCAACGCCCCTGGCGGGGGCTCGGGGGCAGCGCCCCCGAAAAAAAAAAAAAAAAAAAAAAAAACAACAACAGCTCAGACCAAGAACAAGATGATTCTGCCTAGGTTCGGCTAGCCGATCTGGTCCCTACGGTTAGCCAACAGACCTCTATAGCCATAGTGGTCCGTTTGGCTAACCGACCTGATGAACCCAGAAATTTGGGTTCTTTTTCAGATTCGACTCCTGCTGTACCCAATCACCTCTAATGATCTCAGTATGTTTTAATGGCATCTTATCATCCTCCTATCATGATTAAAACCTTTTGTGACTTTCCAAACATGTATCTACTACAAAAGCATGCAAACCCAATAAACACTGATCCTATCATAGCCCTTGCTCTATCCTCTTCGCATCTCATGCGAAGATTAGAACAAGATTACTGATCTAACATGATTAGAGATAAACCTGGCTCTGATACCAATTGTTGGAAGTAGGTGGGTCTCGTGGATAGATTTTCAAAACTTTTGACCCACTTGTCACAGGGATCAACTATCCATAAGACCAAAACCCAATCCAGGATGCGTTACCCTCAATCTCGTGACCATGTACAGTAAAAATTATACCAGCACTAAACATCCAAAATAACCTACGACATGCAAGAAGTAGATCATACCTTTGGAGATCCGCAGTGCTCTAATGGATTTCTTCAACACCTCTTAGCCTTCCACGCTATGACCCGAATTGGATTTCCTTTCTCAAGAAGAATGGTGGAATCTTCAGGAGAAATTCCACTCGAGACTCCAAGGAACTAGAAGAAAGGAGAGGAGAGTAACTCGCGCAACTCTTGCACGAAAGGGTTTTGGCGTGAGAGAGACTCTTTTGGACATCCAAGGATATTATATAGACTTCCAAATTTCTCCCTTGTCTAATTGAAATAGAAGTCTTACTTCCAAAGCAATTAGCAACTTTCTCCCTTCCAAACTCTTATTCTTAGAGTCCAAGTCGGATTAGTGTTTTCCAATATCTTGGGCTAGCGTGGGGACCACTAGGGATTCCTTAGAAAGCTGGCTCCAACTGGAACACCGCGACCCCACATCTCATGTGCAATCCGGGCCCACAGTTAATTGCAAATAACACCACTATATAAATGCAATTACACTCCAGTCTTAGGAATAAATTACAATGAAGACCCTAAACTTCCCAATTACCACAAATAGGCCCCTCTATCAATATCCGTGGATCAATTGGAATAAATCCGTCTCTTCCAATCTAAGTTCCACATCTTATTATCCTTGAGCCCCAATTAATCACAGTAATCATCAGTACCATCCAATTAACTCTTAATTGAGATGGGTGCGCACTTACTAATGACAAATCCATTAATTAGCACAAGGGGATAATAGAGATAGATTCCATCTTGATCATTCAACGTTCCCACAGTTCTACTACCACATACCCAAGACACCGAGGTGTTAACCTATAGTCGGCCTCACTCATTGGTGACTCAAAGCAAATAAATAGATAGAAACTTGAGTTCGTCAATGTCTCAGGATTGAGAGCCTATTGCAAGGGAATTATGAGAGCATACCTTATTATTGAGACGGAATGCCATAAGGTGCATCTCATGGTCCTTCAATACATCCAATGTACCAGCACCATTGATCCAGAATCTTACATTCTGATGATTGAGACAAATCACACTATCTCATAGTGATCAAAGTGCTGCAACCTTATCAAATGAGATGCCCAATCTCATTACTGGTTGTGAAGCTATTTTAAGTATAAGATTTGTGACATATATCTCCCGCGTGTGGATCTCATCCATGCACATATATCACATCTAATATATTAATGGGACCCGGTTCAACTCATGAACCATTATGTCATACGTATTGGTCATGTGCATGAAGTAGTAGAATAACATTCATCTTATAAAAGTAAAGCATGATATTATTGATAAATAAAGAAATTAATCAATTTATTACATCAACTGATGGATTGAGTCCACAAAAACTAACAGGAACAACCTTGGTCTTTGCTGGCTCTGAAACCATGTAAAACAAATTGAATGATATTATTGAGTTTCTTGATATCTCATTACTGTCACTTGTATGTACATTTATAGGTACATCAATACATGAAAGCATGGAAACTATTGCTGTACAAATTGTGTGAGGTCCATAAGAATAGGATCAGGATATCCATAGGATTGTGAATGATTGAGAATATAGCTCATCAGATCTTGTCCGATCATGTAGGCTTTGTATTAGCTGGTCTAATAAGGAGTATGTCCATGCAAGGAAAAGATCATAGTGGCACTTTTATAAGAAACAAATGACAACATTATGGGGTCTACGAACACCACTAATTAATGGACTTGCAGATAGGAAGGTCAATGCAAAGATAATGGATTTGACTTGATCAGATTGTGTTTTTGTGTGGATTTTATGACTTCAAAATCAACACAGACATGTTAAAAAAAGTGTGCCTTAATCCAACGGTAATATTAGTTGGGTGAATACAAATTCTTAGGGCTGAGTGTTAGTAAGCGTGAGTAGTTTTGGTTGATTATAGTAGGATGCTAGTTGACCTCAAAAGAATGTGGCTAAATTACTAATGTGTAGGAGATTGTGGATTGGTCAGTGGAGGCAATATGACTTGAAAATGAAGGTGGACACCTCCTCTGTTGAGAATCCTCAAAAGAATGTGGCTAAATTACTAATGTCTAGGAGATTGTGGATTGGTCAGTGGAGGCACTATGACTTGAAAAAGAAGGTGGACTATGTTGAGAATGGTGTGCGCCACACATAGTGTATGTATGTATAGCTCTATGTGTGTACATACACTAGTTTTTGTAAGAAAATTCACATGGATTACCCAACTATCCAGCATCCGTCTCCCCCTCCCCCACCCCAACCAGTAGAAAAAAAAAATGCAACAACCCAAATTTGACACTCATCTGAATTTTATGCCCTTGGATTGATGTTCCAATTATGGCATCCGAGTTTCCAACTTGGGCCTGCTTGTTTAGTAAAAAGTAGAGTAGAAGAGGAGTAAAAAGGAGCTAATGTGACATAAAGTTTGCATTGAATGTTTTGATGGAAGAAGGATTAGAGTAAAACTATGTGACATAGAGTTTTACTCTATGACTGTTTGGATGGGAGGGTAAAAGTTTCAATGTGACATGAAGTCTGGGTTTTATCCCACTTGTTCCACTTGTTCCCCCTTTGTTTTACCCTCCGTAAGCTTAATAAAGCGGGGAGATGTAAAATTTAGTCTCGCAGTGCCTTTTTACGTTAACCCCTCCTTTGTTAATTTATGACTAACCCTTACTTTTTTACTACTATCATGTAAAGACACAGGCAAAGGATAGGTTTTGATAACTAAGATGGCCCAGAATTAGTAACTCCAATCATTGAAATTCCTTAAACATCCAACCGCCCACTTCTAAGTGGTCAACACAACCGAGGTTGTACGTACTATGCAGTTCTCCATGTATGTAAGTAATAAACATTTGTGTCGATATCAGAAATATTTAGATGAGAAATCTTAGCAATGTTGTTATGTGTGGACACCCTATTTTCTAGGCCACTGAACCTACATTTCATCAAGGGACCATATACATGCCATAAATTGCTACAAGCTAACTTTGACACTCATCTAATTATTACTTACTACTGATTTTTTTTTCTTTCATAAGTGACCTAAACTCACACACACATTAAATGATGTTTGCAGCCAACTACTATGGGGACTACTTACCATTGATTGAGAGAGAGAGAGAGAGAGAGAGATAAAATGATACGTAAAACCATTAAACTTGAAGTCCATAGATAAAGGGGTTAGGATGATATAATTGGGATCATATTTTGGGATCTTTCCATCCTCCACCTCCCCCATCATTCACAGGGACGACTAGGTTCATATTGTTGGGTTAGGAGGTGATGATGGACTTATAAACTGGATTCATTAAAGGATTTGATCATTCTTCTAACTCTAACATAGCATGGCTGAAATGGCATTGGTTGATGTGAACAGGTCCCAATCTTCGACCAAATGGATGAACAGATGTTGGATGCCATATGTGAGAGGCTAAAGCCAGCATTGTGCACACAAGGAATGTGCATGGTACGTGAGGGTGACCCTGTCAACGAGACGTTATTCATCATCCGAGGCCACCTTGACTCCTACACCACCAATGGAGGCCGTACTGGTTTCTTCAACTCATGCCGCCTTGGACCGGGTGACTTCTGTGGTGAGGAGCTCGTGACATGGGCCTTAGATCCACGGCCAAGTGTCATCCTTCCGTCATCCACACGTACAGTCAAGGCAATATCTGAGGTGGAGGCCTTTGCACTTAAGGCAGATGATTTGAAGTTTGTAGCATCACAATTTCGAAGGATGCATAGCAAACAACTTCGACGCAAGTTTCGATTCTATTCACACCAGTGGCGCACTTGGGCAGCTTGCTTCATACAAGCGGCATGGCGCCAATACAAAAGGCGAAGGGAGAGATCAACAATGGCACTGACCATAGGGTTAGATCCAATACTTGAGCAAGTGGAGGTGATTGCACCACCTCCTGGGTCAGGTTTTGTGTATGCAGCACAACTAGCAGCAAGCATCAGAAAGGGTGCGAGTAATGCGATTGTCTCAGATACTAGTGTCATTGGTTCACTCCAAAAGCCAGTTGAGCTAGACTTTATGTTTAACGAATAGAAGAATGGAGAGCAACATGCCTATCATAGTGTGAATGTCTCACTTGTGTGCACATAAAGAGAACATGTTTTGATGTAACTTCGCAACATTTTATATTCTTTCTTCATTGAACTAGAGAAGGTTACAACCTATTACACCCTACTTTATAAAAAAACAAACTAGTGAAGACTTTTTTTTTGCTCTGTTACTAATTCAGATCTCATTTTCTAAATGGAGCTCAAAGTTACAATTTTGTTTTGCAATTGCTCCTAGATATGGAATCAATTACACTATGATACTAAGTAATTCAATTATAACAAAGAAATTTCCTCCACACTCAAAACCACTAAACTTCACATAGTATTGATCACTATCTTTTTTTGCTTATTTGAAACTCAAATAACTCCAACTATTGTTTCCAAAATTCCTTGTACTCATTTACTGCTTTGTTATTGACTTGTAAGAACTATATATTTCACGCCCGAGCCAGAGAATTGGGGTTAGGGAGAGCCCCAAGGTGTAGCACATGTAAGCTGTGGTAATCCGTGTTATGTCGAGACATGTACGAATTGCCACAAGAGTCATTCCACTGGAAACGTGTGAGGAATACCCATAAACACTTGTCACAATTTTAAAACAAATGCGAAGCTTATGAAGTACAACTATAATTGTCATAAACATCAATAGCACTCATTCCTTTTTAATAACATAAGTATTTTAGTTACACCCAACCATATGTATATATACATGAAGATGTCCAAACATACAAAGGTAGTATGCCTATACTGACAAAATGCATGTACAAAAGTGAGATATCTATCAGTGCATGCACATGATGAACAAAAGATATATGAACATATACAAAATCCAAAACACGAAAAATACATGTCCATCAAATACAATATGATATGAAAATCCGCATAATGATGATGACATGATGTGTGCTAAGCCAGTCACGGCTATACCCTAAAAAGATGCCAAAATGTCTCTCATGATGTGTTACATAGGATGACTAATAGAAAATGTCATGCTCAGTGCACTCGTCTAATCCCTAAGGTACTATTGTGGTATACTCTAAAAGCATGTTGATTGACTAAGCGGAAGCATGTTTTGCACCTATAACACCAAGAATAACACTTTAAACATGACGGTTAAACAATTATAAGTGCATATAAAAACAATCATGTTGTATCAACTAAATTTAAGATAATTAATTAAAAGCGAGTAAATACAGAAACTAAGCATCTTGTGCATATAATAAGCATGAGTAAAGAATCATAAATAGAAATAAAATAATATACTAGTTGGCATCCATAAGGCTAAATTCTCTCTAAAGAGAGCATGTTTCTACGAATGGGAAATGACTAGTGGTCCAGCCAAAATAGATCCATCTAGGTACCTGAGAAGCACTGACCAACTAATAACAAAACTACTGTAGTAGCGACAAATGGGATACCCTAACTCGGTCTTGACAAACCTCCTAATGGGATAAGCTAAATGGCACCGACTCAATGTGTTAAGATCAGCTGAAATTCATAACTTTCATACTTATTACCAATTGTAATGATCATCTTATACTTGTATAAAAACAGAATATCAGTCTTAATTTCATATGTAATCGTGTATTTGAAGTTGAACATAATTGCTAAATATTTGACAATGCACATTGTTATGAGCTAATGGTACTCAAACCCTCTTAACCTTAGTTACCTCCTCTTGACTCACAGGCTCGTGCACTGCACAGGCTTTGGCCCGAATTTTATCTCAAGGTTCATCAAGGAGAATGTGTACATGATTTAATCTTGTTGAAGTCATGGCTTTATTTAACAAAGTGCATGCAATTAAATTAAAAGAGCAATAAGAATATTTACTAGCCAGTCCTAATCCATGATAGTCAGTGGTTCCTAGTCATTCAACATGATGTATTCATAAAACGTTCAATGTCAATGTGCTACCAAAATCTTAGCATTACATTGTATAGTCTATGAACACCATTTCTTATGCTAATCGTATGCTCCAAGTGTAGAGCTGCATTGTATTAATAAAATTGGTGAGACCAGGTTGATCCACAGGAGCAATTTGTTTAAGGACTTTTTAACTTGTGTCTGTCCTAAATAAAATCTAAAATTTTCCTAAAACAAGAAAATTACATTTACCATTCCTAATTAAAATTAAATACATTCTCAAAAGTAAAAATTTCCTAATCTAAAAAAATATTAAATTGACTGCAAAAGAACACACAATTAGAATCCCAAATTAAAGACATTCTATAATTAAAACCTTTCAAAAATAAAGCATTTAAATCGTATTAACAAACTAAGAGTGGAAACAAATTATAAACCAAACCGAAGTTCAAATCAAATTCATCATCATCATCATCAAAGCCTTATCCCAATTATGTTAGGGTCGGCTATGTGAATTCTGTTTCTCCATTCCGTTCTATTTTGAGCCACATCCTTAGATAAGTTAAACTTCTTCAAATCTAATTTAATGACTTCCATCAATGTTTTCTTTGGTCTAACCCTACCTCTTGATGTTCCATCCACTTAGCCAAACTTTTTCTCACCGGTGCCATTACCGGCATACAACTAACATGTCCAAACCAAACGGGTTTCTCTGATCTTATCCCTTATTGGTGCTACCTTTAATTCTCTTGAAAGTGCTCATTTCTAATTTTATCTTTCATAGTTTAACCACACATCCACTTGAGTATTCTCATCTTCGCCACATCCATCTTATGTATATGCATCTTCTCAATTGGCCAATATTCTGCTCCATATGTTATAGCTGGTCTAACCACTGTCCTGTAAAATTTGCTCTTCAATTTCAGTGGCATTCTTCTGTCACAAAGCACTGTAGAAGCTAGTCTCCACTTTTGCCATCCAACTTTATCTTATGTTCAACATCTTTGTCAATCTCTCCATCCTTACTAATCATCGAGCCCTGATACCGAAAAGAATCTCTACATGGTATCTCATAGTTTCAATTTTTACAGTGGCTTCAACATTTTGTATATGTCCACTAAAGTTGCAATCCATATATTTTGTCTTTATACGACTTATTTTAAAGCCTCTAAATTCTAATGCCCCCCGCCATCTCTCGATTTTTGTATTTACACCTTCTTTTGATTCATTCACCAATACTATATCATCTGCAAACAACATACTCCTTGGTACTTCTTCTTGAATATGCACAGTTAACTCATCCATAATCAATGCAAAGAGATAAAGGCTTAAGGTTGATCCCTGATACAACCTATAGTTACAATGAATCTACCTATTTCTCCATATGTGGTTCTCACATTTATTACTGCTCCTTTATACATAACCTTAAGAATTTTAATGCAACATTTGGGGACATTCCTTTTCTTCAAAACCCACCAAATTAAATCTCTTGGTACCCTATCATAGTCTTTTTCTAAATCGATAAAGGCCATGTGTAGATTTTTCCTCTTTGCTCGATATTTTTTCATTAATTACCTAAGTGAAAAAGTATCTTCCATAGTTGACCTCCTTAGCATAAAACTATACTAATTTTTAGGAATCTTGGTCCCATGTCTAACTCTTTACTCCATTATTCTCTTCCATAACTTCATCGAATGACTCATAAATTTAATCCCTAGATAATTAGTACAATTTTGTATATCTCCTTGATTCTTATGTATAGGTACTATAATGCTTTGTCTCCAATTATCCCTCATTTTCTTTGTCACAAGTATCTTATTGAAGAGTCTATACAACCAACTCACCCTAACCTCTCCTAACCATTTCCATACCTCTATCGAAATATCATCTGGGCCTGTAGCCTTTCCTATCTTCATTCACTTCAATGCTTCCTTCACTTCCACTCGTCTAATTCTATAGAGAAAAGTATGCTCTGCTAATGAATTATCCTCCCTAGTTCTTGTATCCCCCATATGCTCTTTATTTAAAAGTTTGCTAAAATATTCTTTCCACCTTTCTTTAATATCATTGTCCTTCACTAGAATATTTTCCTCCTTGTCCTTGATACATTTGACATGATCTAAGTCCCCATTTATTTTTCCCCTATTTTTGTGAGCTTAAAAATATCCTTCCCTTCTTCTTTTGTTCCCAACCTATTATAGAAGTCATTGTATGCTTTGAACTTTGCACTACTTACTACTTTCTTAACTTCTTTGTTTGCCTTCTTATACAACTCAAAATTTTCCATACTCTTAGTCCCTTGCCAAACTTTGTAGCATTGTCTTTTCTCTTGAGTAACTTCCTGAACCTCTACACTCTATCACCATGTTTTTTTTTATTAACATATCTCTTTCCTTTTGATTCTCCAAGTACATCCTTTGTAACCTTCCTAATGCAATTAGCTATTTGATTTTACATTACTGTAGTTTTTCCTTTAAGATTCCATTTTCCCTTCTTAATCATTTTGTCCTTAAATATATTTGCTCTTTTTCCTTACAAATCTCTCCACCTTGTTTTAGGGCCTATTTTGTTTACTACTGCTCTCTTTCTTCTTCTAATATAAATATCTAAAATTACGAGCCTATGTTGCGTGGTCAAACTCTATCCTGGGATAAACTTGCAATCTTTACAAGCCAATTGGTCTTATTTTCTAATTAAAAAGAGACTCTTATTACTCCCACTTTTATAGGTAATTAAATGCTCATCTCTTTTTTTAAAGTAAGTGTTTACTACTATAAGATTAAATGTCACTGCAAAATCCAATAAAGTGTTTCCGAATTTATTCTTTTCTTCAAATCCTTGCCCTCCATGGACTCTCTCATATTCTCTATTATATCTTCCTATATGCCCCTTTAAATCCACTCCAAAGAAAATCTTATTAAAAAAAAACCCTAACTTAGAATCAAATTAATTAAAAAAAATCTAAACCAATGAATTTGCTTACTAAAATTAAAATCCTAATTTAGAAACTTTCTTAAATCAATTTCCTAAATTAAAGGTATTAATCAATTCTAAACTTAGGAAGTTAGAAAAATTTAACAATGCAAAGCAATACATGCCGTGTAAACAACTAACGCAGAATTTCCTATATGCAATACAAAGTTTGAGAAAATATGAACCTAATCAAAATTTAATAGCTGATATCAACTCTTAACTGATGCATGGAACCAAAATTCTGCTGTGTAGAATATTTATTGTAGTGGACTATTTATGGGTACCGTCTGCACGCCTGAAACACTTCAATTCTGGGCACAACTGAAATGAAAAACTCAATTTTCCAGAGTGTTTACAGCAACTCTTATGGTCCACCAACTTTTCACATAAAACTATGCATGACTGCTTGTGTTCTTAACATGTTAAGATTTCCAAAAAAAATTGTTGTGAGATTTCTGATTTCAAGTGCGGTAAGTTGTAGTTTTTTTAGAATTGAATCTCTTTCAAATCCATTCTCTAAACTACACTTTCCAATGCTTCGAAGTCAACAAATCTGGTCCATGATTTATCTTAAACGTAGCACCACTGATTGCAAAGTGGACTGATTTTGAGATAAAAAAAATCCAGCAATATGAGGCTATAATGGACGTCCTCAATCACACTAAAGAACTGATCCCTTTTCACTTTGAAAAACAGTCTGAAACTTTCTTATTCCGGCACCTTAATATGATAGGAAATGGAGCACTAATTAGTGCATGCTATGATCAAACTTTCAGCCATTAGACCATGCATAAAACAAAACATTGAAACGTAAAGACATCAAAAGAAACAAAAGAGAAAAAAAATTACAAAAATTTAAATGTAGTGAGAAACAAGAATTTAAATGTGGTAAATCCTGGAAAATAAATGTAGTGAACATTGAACTTAAATGTAGTAACTGCAGTGAAGCAGTGAGTGAAGTTATTCTCTCGAAGCCCTTATTTAAACCAATTTCAGATTACTTCAAATATGTTCTTATAAACTTGGGTTGTCAATCCAAGTAAATAAACAAGAAAACATAATTAAAGAATAATAAATCATAAGAAGAACAATGGAAAAAAAATCAGCACTTTACTAGCATGCCCAAGCTTTATGTAAGATAAAAAGAATTTAAATAAAAGTTTAGTACACCCTAGGATGGAAATTACACCTCTTCTAGATAAGGAATCCCAAGAGGGTAGTGTGGCTTTAGGGCTAAGCCTCCTTGAGGAACACTATGAAGAGAAAAGGAGTGGAGAGGATAGAGTGCAAATAGATGACTAGAAAAAAGAGAAGATTCCATACAAACCTTGGTCGACCAATGTATTGTTAAATAGGAAATGGGCTTCTCTACTTTGTCTTTCTAGATCCTATTTAGTAGCATGCATTATTCTATGTTTGGAAACTTCAAAAATCTTCTTTCTTCAAATGGTCCATGGCTTCCTTGTAGCTTTGTATAGTCACCTTTCCCCACTTATAAAATCTCTTTTGTTGACTTTAGATCATAATAGATATTTAAAGAAATAAGGTACACATTCCAACTCTATTTCATGGAGGTGTGGACGTGCAACCCTATGATGCTTTGCAAACTTTCCAGTTTTCTATTACTATCTCATGAGCATAAGAACATCCAATGTGGCTTTCCTTTCTTTAAAAAAATCCCCATTGGCTTTGGGATTCCTGTAATATCTTCAAAGATGATTTGAGCATGTATAGAGAGAGGGTGGACCCTTTTGATGTCTCTCACATGTGTGAGACATACATGAGCATGTATGGGGTCCAGATGAAGCCAATTTTACCAATTTTCTTAAAAAAAAATTTTCTTCTTTCTTCTCTACCTTTCTTTCCTTCACCAATATTTTCTTTACCTCAATTCTTTCAAATGGAACTCATTTCTCCAATGTCCTACAAGTAAAAGGTGAATTCGTGTGAAAAGATAATTTTACCCTTAATTCACAAATGCATGACTGTGGGCCTAACTCCCATGAAATGACGGTGAAAATGTGCATCATTTTTTATGATTTTATATGAATGAACTAATGATAATGAAAATTAGATTTATTTCGTGAGAAAACCTAACTTATCAAAACTTTCTATAAATATAATTCTGAGCATGGCAGGTTTCACGATTTTATGAAAAATGATGATTTTTGAGCAATTTGTGCAAGAAAATTTTGCAATGAATTTAAAATGCGTGAACCATTATATCACACTAAATGAAGCTCCCTTGGCTTAATAAGTCCTTAAAACTTTTGAAAATAACATTGAAAAAATTCATTTTTTAGGACTTATCAAACTCCACCAACTAGCGTTTTGCTAGTCCCTAGGAAAAACTGTGAACAAAATTTGTGAGGCTTCCATCATAACCTAACTAATCTAACGCTAATGCAATGCAATGAAATTAAAAAAAAATGAATGCAATGCTACTTTTGTTGGCATTTTTTTTACGACATTTAGCATATGCAGCCAGCCTGTAAATCCCTAGGTTTCCCCTAGTGGACAAGTTTTGCCTTGTGAGGGTTTACAGTGAATATACGCACAAAATTCTCTATTTTTTAGAACAAAAATAAAAGGATAAAAGGAGTTTTTCAAAAGAAAATCCACTAATATTGGATATTTTCAAAATCTGGAATGATTAAACTTTCACACTTTTCAATGTCTGGTTCACAGTTCTATTTTCTGAAAATTTCTCAAATTCAAACCAAACTTGTGTGCACTGGTAAAATATGTATACATAAAAAAGAACGGCTCCAAATATTCCACTATAATACCACAAAAATAGAATTTTCCTTTAAGTAGTATAATCCCCCAATAATTTAGCAAAAATATAATTTGCTCTCAAAGCTACTATGATAGCTTTCACACTGCTGTTATGGGTCGTAAAACTTCTCCCCTAATTACATATATACATACTCCATATTTTTTTTATTTTCTTGTTTTCTTTTTTCTTTCTCTTCTAACTGTCCAATGTCTAGGTCCCTTAAGCTTTCTAATTAACCCATGTAACGAGCGTTAGGCCAATGACTCCTAAACCAGATGGCTTCAGGGCACTAGGGATGGATATACCCCTAGGGATTACTAGCTCAAGTTCAAAAGGCTACAAATTCAAACTAGTCATAATACATTCTATTTTTTTTATAACATAACTAATTTGGAGAAGAATTTTGATCCCTGAACAAGAGGTAGCCTTTTCTAATTTGCCTGATTTAATTCACTAGTTTTAGCAGTCTCATAAAAACCATCGAGATGAACCAAGAAACAAAAAATATTTAAGAACTAAATTTTGATTTCTCATCATATTCTCCCAAAAAATTCTAAGAACAGCACTAAAGTTTCCTATCCAAAACTTTGTAAAAATGTATACGTGTGTGTATATGGAAAACAAGTTTTGGTACTCTTCTGATAGGTTTTCTCCTTTAGAAAATGCAAAATTTTTTTTACTTCCTTCCAAATGTATGAAAATTCTAGATTTCTATATATCTTCAAATTGCTTCAACTTTTTGAAAACCTTCTTTTCTAAAAGAAACAAATAAATGCTGGCACAAATTCCTAAAAACAAAAATAAGGTTCTAAAAATTGAAAGATTTTCCCAAAAGGTGACAAAGGATAAAAATAACAAAAAATTTTCAAAAATTTGACCTAAAATTGGACAAGTGTGCAGGTCCCCACCCCCCAACTTATTATATGTATCGTCGTCGATGTATATGGACATAATGTAGAACAATAAAAGTAACATGAGGAAACATAAATTAAAAGGAAGGTAAAGGGAGAAAGTCACTTGAAAGTGTGTCAGTGTTGCTCCTTGTCCAAGGTTAGGCAAAATAACAAAAAATAACAAAAGAAAAGTTACAATATACATAATATATATAGCAAAAGGCCTCTAATAGATCCAGGGTTGATCAATCCTTCTAGATAGGATCATCAAGAGGAATTTCTTCCTCATCAGGTGGTACGTTCTCCAAGAATGGTTTTAATCTTTGACCATTGACTTTGAATGTCTGGCCATCCTTGGGATAAATTCTCACAGCATCATATGGAAACACTTCCTTCACATTGAAGGGTCCAGTCCAATAGGAGCTCAGTTTGCCAGGAAATATATGAAGCCTAGAATTATAAAGGAGGACCTTCTGCTCAAGGTGAAATGGTTTTCGTAGAATGTTTTTATTGTGGAAAATCTTAGTCCTCTTTTTAGAATTCTTGCGTTTGCATAAGCTTCCCAGTGCAACTCGTCCAGTTCATTTAATTGCAATTTCCTTTTGGTCCCAACCTTATTCATATCAAAGTTGAACTATTTTATGGCCCAATAAGCTTTGTGTTCCAGTTCCACTGGAAGGTGGCATGCTTTCCCATAAATGAGCCGGTATGGAGACATTCTGATTGAAGTTTTGAAAGCAGTCCAGAAAGCCCATAAAGCAATTGTCAACCTTACGTACCAATCTTTTCGATTGGGGCTTACCATATTCTCTAAGATTTTTTTAATTTCTCGATTGGACACTTTCACTTGCCTCCTGGTTTGTGGGTGATAAGGACTAGTAATTTTATAGGTTATCTCATATTGTTTCATTAGGACCTCAAATGCTCGATTGCAAAAATACGAACCCCCATCACTAATGATGGCTCGTGGAGTACCAAAACAAGAATAAATATTTTCTTTAAAAAATTTTAGGACTATTTTTGCATTATTCTCCAGGCAAGGACTAGCTTCTATCACTTGGACACATAGTCCACAGCCACTAAGATATAGATATAGATATAGCCAAAAATGGGAGGAAATGGACCCATATAATCAATGTCCCATACATCAAAGAGATTTACTACTAGAGTGGGATTTAGAGGCATCATGTTTCTTTTAGAAATTGTTCCCAACTTTTGATAGTGATCACAAGCCCAACAAAAATCATGAGCAGTGCCATACAATGAAGGCCAGTAGAATCTAGACTGCAGAATTTTGATAATAGTCTTTTGTCTAGAAAAATATCCCCCACAAGCTTGTGTATGGCAAAAGGAGATGATACTGTATATCTCCTTATTAGGCACACATCTCCTAATTATTTGGTTTGGGTAGTATTTGAACAGATATGGATCATTCCAGAAAAAATATTGAACTTGAGAAAAGAAAGAGTCCTTATCTTACTTGTTCTAATGATTAGGAATGTTATCGGTTACAAGATAGTTTGCGATATCGGCATACCAAGGAGATTGAGACACGGCAAATAAATGTTCATCCGAGAAATTATCCTGGATCAGTGTTGGTTCGGTGCTGTTGGAAAGGACCAACCTTGATAGATGATAAGCCATGACATTCTCCTTTTTTATCCTCGATCTCTAAGTTAAATTCTTGGAGTAGGAGGATCCAGCAGATAAGTCTAGGCTTAGCATCCTTTTTTGAGTGAAGATACTTGAGCGCAGAATGATCGGTGAAAACTACTATCTTGGATCCAATAAAAAAAGGTGTAAACTTATCAAGTGCAAAGACTACCTACTAGCAATTCTTTCTTAGTGGTTGAATAGTTGATCTGTGCACTATTCAAGCTCCTACTTTCATAATAAATCACATAAGGTTTTAATCCTTACGCTACCCCAACACAGTCATAATCGCGTAATCGCTGGTATCATACATGATCTCAAAGGGCAAAGTCCAATAAGGAGGCGCATAATTAGTGCATATGTTAGTTTGCTTTTCAATTTTTCGAATGATTCTTGGCATGCCTTAGTCCATTCAAATTCTGTCTCTTTGGAGAGCAGGTTACAGAGAGGTCTAGATATGGAACTAAAATCTTTGATAAACCTCCTGTAAAAACTTGTGTGCCCTAAGAATGATCTAATATCTTATATGGTTTTTGGTGTGGGTAGGTTTGCGATCAAATCTATTTTGGACTTGTCAATTTCCAGTTCCCTTTCCGACACAATGTGGCCAAGGATAATTCCTTGGTCAAGTACCTAGATGGCTATGCTGCAAACTTATCGAGGTGTGTTGATGCAATAAATGGTAAATTGTCTGATCTTAAAAGCCAAAACTGTCATGCCTTTCTACAAGGAATTCTTCCTATTGGGATGCATGGATACCTCAAAAAGGATATTTGCAATACATTGTTTGAGCTAGGCAACTTCTTCAAGGAGTTGTGCTCTAAGAAGCTAAGGCTAGAAGACTTAGACCAATTACAGGAGCACATAGTGATCATACTTTCCAAAATGGAGAAGATTTTTCCCCAGCATTCTTTGATGTGATGATGCATCTGGCCATTCACTTATTGCGTGAGGCCATGTTGGAGGACCAGTGCAGTATCAATGGATGTACCCAATTGAAAGGAAACTATTACAATGTCAAAATGTATTTTAATAATGTCTAATATGTAGTCTTAATAAACTGGTGAAATTGGTGCTTGTTTCAAGGTTTCTTGGAACTCTTAAGGGGTTTGTTACAAATCAAGCACGACCTGAGGGTTCAATTACCGAGGCTTATATTGTCAAGGAGTGTACAATTTATATTGTATCTCGATGGGGTTGATACTGTGTTTAACCGAGACGAACAAAATGCAGCTGGGGATTATGGAAGCCGCTAGGGATCAGCAGTCTTTGTAGAAAATGCCCGTCCTTTTGGTGCCAAGGCTTATGAGGTGATGTGGGATCAACTCGACATGGCGCACTGGTTTGTGCTCTACAACAGCCATGAAGTGGATCCATATTTAAAATATGTGCTTTTGTTAGTTTAGCATATTCTTAGCCTCTTATTGTTTTCAAGAAATATGTTTAAACTCTTTTTTTAATCTTATGTCATGAACACAAGGATCTATTACAAATTCCATCTAGACAAGATATCATTTCAGTTTTAGAGAAAGAATTTCCCAACTAGTTCAAAGAGCGTGTAAGTTAAATAAATCTTCAAAACACACACACACACACACACACACACACACACACACACACACACACACACACACACACACATCTCAATTAACATGTTTATATAAATAAATGAATTGCGCCACTGGAAAGTGGCAGAAGCAACCAATGAGTTGTGGTCATTAGCATATGGCCCCAATTTACTAGTGCAAACATTTTCCAGTTGTATATATAATGGTGTCAAATTCACTAACAGAGAGCCCGACTATCGTCGTTTAAGTCAGAACAGTGGTGTGGCTATGGAGGGGGATCACGAGGCTCAGACAATTGAATCCTATGGTTACCTATCTAGGGTATGGTAGTTAAAGTACATTTTTTTTGTCATGAAGTAGCTTTGTTCGAATGTAAGTGGTAAAACATTGGCAGTCCCAGAATAATTAAAACCGATGGATATTGCACAAGCATTGATATTCGGAGTTGCTGGTATAAAAGTGATCCATTCATCTTGCAAGCCAGTTGCATTAAGTCTGGTATGCAAATGAAACAAAGATAGGTCCAAATTAGCAGGTCGTGTTACGGTTCCCAAATCGAGGAGTGTGGCATGTACCAGAGGTGGAACCTATTGACAAAATAATAATGGTGCATTCCAGCAAGATGTCACTAAAGGAGTATGCCCAATCAATGTTGTAGCTACCTCTGATCAACATCATGGAGATGGGGTTGATCTCGAGATCATTCCTGGGAATAGATTTACAAAGCTATGGAGGCACCAAAAAGATGAACTAGAGGGGGATGAGGTTGATGAGGATGATGAAATTATGGCGGAGAATGGAGATGACCAAGAAGATGAGCACAGTGATCATCCTCATTCTAACATGGATCCTTACATGGATTCTGACACATAGTTTTGCTTGACTTATAATTTGATGGTGAAAAATATTTGTAATAATGACACATATTTGTTTTATATATTTTGCTTCTCTTTACATTTTATGTCTCGTTTAATCTTCTTATAATAATCATAATTTCTGTATATTACTGCTTATGTTAATTTGCATTCTAGTAGAGCAAAATGCCAAAGTCTAAGGAAAGATATGTCCAGCCCGGTTATCTAGAAAAAAAAAAAAAAAACACAGCAGCATATGATAGTGTTAGGCATAACATGATGCAGCATAATCAATAGGTAATGGAGTCTTTGGGGTTGCATTGAGCTGCCGATGCTTGGATGGCCGAGCTAGGTAAGAACACCCAAACATTTTCCATTAAGGGGAAAGGGAAAAGAACAATGGGTGAGGTGGACGGCGAGGAGTACATTCCATCTGAATGTGAGGAACAACTTAGCTCCTTTCGCAATGAGAATGGCAATGATGATGATTAGTTGCCAGATGTAAACTATACTAGCTCAAGTGTTATCACATTTTTTTGTTTTTGAGTATACATGTTCCCTTTAATAATTTTTTATGTATATTATTTTAGCAGGGCCTAAGTATGCCTCCTCGTCCTATGTTACCCATTTCATCAGGCGGTACCACGTCACCCAAAGACAGATCTCCCAAGCCTGCACGTGATTAGTAGCCTAGTCCAATCACACAGTCTAGCCGCATAGGTAATAATATAAGAGATTATGCTTTATTATAGTTTAACCTGTTCAATATATATCTATTAGATAACTCGAATAACAACATGGTCTTATATGCAACATTAGCCTCGGATTCAGTCCTATCAATACCATCCCAGACATACAGTCGTGGAGTAACACAGGGTTGGGGGACCTAGAAAATTCTAAAGCGATATGGGAAGCTCCCAGTGGACATTCCAGCTGAGCACGGGGCACCAGTGGGGCCCAATGCCCCATCCTTTGCTCAGGAGTATGGGTTAAAGGTTCGAGCCTATGTTCCCATCCAAGATGTCAAGCGATGGACCGAGATTAAAAATTCGGATAAGGAGCCATACATTAGTCGCGTTTTGGTAATTGCATTATATCTTTATTAATTTAGTTAATTCAATGTATACATGTTCATTAATTACCAAAATATTCAACCTGTACACTTTTTTCAGGGCAAGTACACCCTTGATGACTATGATACAAATGAGATGATGCAGAAGGCAGTGGATTCCAAATGTGGTTGCCAATACAGGGATCATCGGTATAAGATGCATATGCACTACAAAAAGCTCATATTTTCTGTTTTTCATGGTGATGTAATTATATTGATATAGCATGTGAACTCCATTTGTCAAGAGGCTTACGATTTAATGTATTTTTTTTTAAAGGAGGGACATAGATTTGAAGGTAGCTCAATCCCCACCGAGGGACACCCCCGGACCCCCTCTGCGAAGCGCTTGTTTTGAAGAAGTGGCAATCAAGAAGACAAAGGATTCTTCTTGAACATGATAGCTAGGACTCTTATGTTGGTTGTATTTCTTTTTGTGCTTGGATGTCTATATTTATCATAATCTGCTTTATATGATATTAGATCTATTTAATACTATTTAGAATAGAGAAATAGGAAGTATTCATGTGATTTGCAAATAAAATTGAACTCTATCTTTTATTAATCACACCAATGTTGTGATGAATAAAGATAGGGTAACCTAGACATCTTGGTAACGTATTACTTCAAAATTCTAAACTACCCTTATTAAAATTTTATACAAGAGCCCTCATTGTTAAATAACTAAGTGGGAAAGGGAACTTCTTAGTTCCCACAGTCTCCATCATTGTTTTGTATGAGATGTAATTGATTTATGTGTTGGCCTTGGAGTCTTCCTCCTTATCGGATGAGTTAATTATGGAATCTCCAGTACAAACTCCTATATGGATGATTTAGGGTGATTATTAGTATAGGTCACTTCTTCATTTGACTGGACTGAATATAGAATAATGAGCCTTGAATTAAATGATGGTATACACTTAGCTATAAATAACAGTATGCTCTCTATCTGAGTCACTGCTATTATCTATAGGACTAAAGTAATGGTAACTGTTTGGTTTTACTTGACATAGTTTATTGCCTTAATAATAAAACTAATAGGTTATGTCTTATCTAAACAAAATAAGTATGGTAGAAGTCCTCACATCGAGGCATACTATGCATAATGTTTTATATTGCTATCTGATTCTTTTATTAATTGGCAAAGGGAGTCTTTTTCCTTTTATTTGAATCCAATGTTTATTTGCCCATCATAATTTGTTAATTATCTAATTTTTAGTATTTAAGATCGGAACTTTCAATCCACTTGCTGTAATTCTTAACGAATAGAAACTTACTAGACCTAATTGTATTGACTGGAAAAGAAACTTGGATATTGTGTTAACTACTGAAAAGTACAAATATGTGCTCAATGAGGTGTGCCCAGAGAAACTTCCAGATGGTTGTACCGATGAGGTGGCTGTCCAGGCATACAAAAAATGGATCAAGTCTGATGAGATGGCGCGGTGTTACATGTTGGCATCTATGTCAAATGTTTTGCAACATCAGCATCAGTCTTCTCCTACTGCCTATGACATCATGTACAATTTCAAGGAAATGTTTGGTGATCAGGATCGAGCAGCAAGGCAGGTTGCCATGAAAGAACTGCTTAAGACTAAGATAGATGAAGGTACCTTTGTGAGGGACCATGTTCTAAAAATGATGGGACAACTCAATGAACTAGAGGTCCTTAGAGCTGAAATTGATGGGGAAACCCAAGTCGATATCATTCTCCCGTCCTTGACTAATTCCTTTGAGGATTTTGCCTAAATTACAAAATGAACAGGCTCAATTTTTCTCTAATGGAATTACTCAAGGAACTTCAGGCTACTGAGGGCCGTCTAAAAAGGTCAGCTAGTGTTCACATTGCTGAAAAAGGTTCTATTTCTAAGCCGAAAGGCAAGAAGGAATAGAAAAAGGGTCAGAATCATAATGCAGTTCTTCAAGGGGGCAATGGACCTCAGGAAGGAGTGAAAAAGCCCAAGGGCAAGTGTTTTCATTGCAAGTAGGGCACTGGAAAAAGCAATGTCTAACTTATCTTAATAAGGTGAACAATAAAGGTAAATTTCATTCACTAGTTGTTGAATCAAGTTTAGCAGTTATATCTACCAGTGTCTGGTGTGTAAATACGAAAGCCACTAATCATATTTGTAATTCTGTGCAGGGGTTCCAGGAAACTAGGCAGCTAAGTGATGGAGAGATTTATTTGCTTATGGGTGATGCTACGAAAGTGGCAGTAATTATAGTAAGAGATGTTTATCTAAGTTTTAATAGAGATAGGACTTTGATTTTAAAATATTGTCTTTATATTCCCTCAATTAGGAGGAATTTGATTTCTATTTCCAAGTTGATTAGAGATGGATATTCTGTTTATTTTAATAAATTTGTAGTTATTAAGTACAATAAGCATTTTATCTGTACTAGTTCATTGTTGGATGATCTTTACATTGTTGATCCTCTCTCTCCTAAACTGCAACTGACTAAATCAAATACCACAATTACTCTACCATGTAAGAGAAAGGAACCTTCACAATTGAACCAAATGTATCTTTGGCATTTACACCTGGGTCATATTAATCTAAACCGGATTTCAAGACTGATTGCAAATGGACCATTAGATTCATTAGAAGTGGAGGCACTTCCAGTCTGCTAATCTTGTTTAGAGGGGAAAATGACCAAGCACCCTTTCTCGGCAAAAGGCTATAGGGCCAAAGAACCGTTGGAATTGGTTCACTTTGACCTGTGTGGACCCATGAATGTCCAGGCAAGAGGTGGATTTGAGTGTTTCATTACTGTTATCGATGACTACTCAAAGTATGGGTACATTTACTTAATGCGCCGTAAGTTCGAATGCTTTGAGAAATTCAAGGAGTATAGGCTAGAAATGAAAAACATCTAAGTAAGAGTATCAGGACACTATGATTTGATCATGGCGCGAGTACTTATTTGGAGAATTTATGGATTACTTAGCATAAGAGAGGATTACATCCCAGTTGTAGGCATCAGGTATACCTTAACAAAATGGTGTAGCAGAATGAAGGAATAGGACTCTTATGGATATAGTGAGGTCAATGATGAGTTATTCGGATTTGCCTAATTCATTCTGGGGGCATGCTCTAGAAACGGCTACATACATTCTAAACTTAGTTCCATCTAAGTCAGTACCTACTACACCATAAAACTATGGACTGGGCACAAACCCAATTTAAAGCATGTTCAAATTTGGGTAGTCTAACACATGTGTTGAAAGGGAACACAAATAAGTTGGAACCAAGAATAAAAGTTTGCATTTTCATTGGATATCCCAGAGGAACAAAAGGTGGTTGTTCTATAATCTCAAGATCAAAAGGTCATTGTTAGCACCAATGCTCGATTCTTAGAAAAAAACTATATAATGATCCACAAACCCAAAAGCAGAATTGTTCTAGAGGAATTGAGAGGAGAGAGACCTACCTAAACTTTTCCATTACCAGCAAAATAGGAAGAGACACCACAAGATGGAGAACTTGGCTTTCCATTACCTCATCATAGTGGGAGGATTACCGAGTCTCAAGCTGATGATACTCCAGGTGAAACCACCAACCTGCTAGGTGACGCGCTGGATCAGCATGCCGATGATGGTACACCAGGATTAGTTTTAACACAACATGACACTACTCATACACAGACACAGGGTGTGCCTCATTGTAGTGAGAGGGTTGTTCATCAACCTAAGCAATATATGTTCTTAGGAGAGTCATTTGATAGAGTCCCTAATGAGCTAAATCTGTAATTATAATGAAGCACTCCAAGCAGATGTAGAACTATGGCAAAAAGTTATGAAATCAGAAATGGAGTCTATAGACTTTAATCAAGTCTTGGATCTTGTAGAATCACTAGAGGGGATAAAACCTATCGGTTGTAAGTGGGTCTACATGAAGAAAAGAGGGGTGGATGGAAAAGTTGAAACGTTCAAAGCTAGGCTTGTTGCGAAAGGGTTTACTCAGAAAAAAGGAATCAATTTTGAGGAGACTTTCTCCCCAGTAGCCATGCTGAAATCCATCCGGATTCTTTATTCAATGCGACTCATTTTGATTATGAAATTTGGCAAATGAATGTCAAGACAGCTTTCCTTAATAGAAATCTTGATGAGTGTATCAATATGGTGCAACCGTATGGATTCGTAGTTGAAGGCTGTGAGGACATGTTGTGCAAGCTTAAGAGGTCCATTTATGGACTTAAGCAAGCGTCTAGATCTTGGAACATTCATTTTGATTAAGCCTTTAAATATTATGGTTTTGAGCAAAACCCTGATGAATCATATGTGTATAAGAGGTGTAACAGCAGTGTGGTGGTTTTCTTAATACTTTATATAAATGACATCCTACTCATTAGAAATGATATCGGGGTGTTATCTTCGGTCAAACTATGGTTGAGCAGTCAACTCGATATGAAGGACTTAGGAGAAGCTAGTCACATGCTAGGGATTAAGCTTTTGCGAGATCGAAAACAAAGAATATTGGGCTTATCTCAAGTGGTTTATATTGATGCGATGCTTGCCCATTTTAGCATGCAAGATTCCAAGAAAGGATTTCTTCCTTTCAGGCATGGAATTATTTTATCCAAGGATCAATGTCTTAAGACACCTGATGAGATAGAAAAAATGAAGGAAGTACCTTATGCTTCGGCGGTGGGAAGCCTCATGTATGCAATGCTACGTATTAGACCTGATATTTGTTTTGCCATTGGCATGGTTAGCAGATACCACTCTAATTCAAGGAGATAACATTAGACTGTGGTAAAGCATATACTTAAGTATCTTAAGAGGACTAGAAATTATATGCTAATTTACTAGGCCTAGAGTTTGATACCCATTGGGTACACAAACTTAAACTTCCAGTCAGATAATGATGTTAGAAAGTCAACCTTAGGATTTGTATTTTCCTTAAGAAGTGAAGCCATTAGTTGGAGGAGTGTCAAGTAATCATATACTGCTGACTCTACCATGGAAATCGAATATGTGGTAGCTTCTGAAGTAGCTAAGGAGGCAGTTTGGCTCAGAAACTTCTTGATGGATCTAGAAGTGGTCTCTCTGGTAAAATCACCTATAATACTTTATTGTGATAATACCGGTGCGGTTGCTAATGGAAAGGAACCTAGGATGCATAAGAAGGGTAAGCACATCCAGCGTAAGTATCATTTCATATGAGAAATCGTCAGAGGGGTGATATAATTGTAACCAAGATTACATTGGCAAACAACTTGATAGATCCTTTTACAAAGAGCTTACTGGCAAAGAGCTTTGATAGTCATGTGGAGGGTATGGGGTTGAAATACATGTTAACATGGCTTTGAGTCTAAGTGGGAGATTGTTGGAAAATTATACTAAAAGCATACTTTCATATATTTGTCTTTAACTGATTTACTTATTAGTAAAGTTTTCTTTTTCATCTTAATGAGAATTTGTATGGGCAAATGGTTGCATTATTATTTATTATGCATAAGTTTGTCTTTTATTCTATAAAGTATACAAGTTGGTGTGTAGATTTCAGCTTACACACGGAAGATTATTTGTCGGCTTTTGTAAAATATAAGTTATTATTGTTCACAATCTAGATGGAGTTGGACACACCATCAGTATGATTGTAGCATGATGTTTTACTAGGCTTGTCTTGGCTACAGGAAATAGTATAGTTTCACCATTTTATGCTAGTACGCTTTGTATGTATTGAACAGAACTGCTTTTGGATTATTGTCTTTATACTGACTATATAAGATGATTACATCCAAATGGTTATTATGAGTACTTGTACTCTTAATCCCGATATAAATAATAGACACGTGCATTTAGTGTTTGGCATTTTGATTTACAAAGGAGTGAGACCTTTTATAGGTTAATAATCTCAGTAAATTGGATGACTACACTATGTGTATGGTGCATATTAGTTTATTGATGGAATCTACATCCCGTAATAGGGATTGATGATATCCCCTTAATGAAGCTTATAAGTTTTGATCATGTCAAACTCTGTAGGTGGACTTTATGTCCGACATATCAAATAAGTTAAATGTAAGGTCTCAAGGAATTATAAAGATATCGATTAAATATAGGTGTCAATAAGTATTTAATCGATGGATATCTGAAATCTTAAGGTGGGGAAATTAATAAGCATTTAATAACAGGAAGCTTGAAATATTATTTTGAGAATAAGGACAGGAGTGCAATTACAATTCTCTAGTGGACTGAATTGTAATTTATGGATCTAAGATTCTAATTTGGGTCGAATTAGGGTTTCTTATTTTCATCAGAAACTTATCCCTTATTTCCTTCTTAAGATCCCTATTATAACCTATAAGTATGCGCTATTGCTCTCTAGGAAAAACATGCAAGAGAAATCTCATTTTTGATAGTAAGGAGAATTCATAGCAGAGGCCAACACCCCTGTGCGAGTTCTAGTATAAAGGAATATAATAAAAGGTCTTAAGACTTTCAGACTACTGTAAAACCGAGATCAAATCAGAGAGATCTCGCAGGTATGGACCTTGAATTATCATCATCTAAAAATATTTTCGCAGAGATTTGTGCACAATATCTAGGGATTCTGGTGCTTGCTTCCCAACAATATTCTCGTATTCTTATACTTATGCAAAAAGAAGGCATTATAAACTCAAGCTTTTGTGGTTTTTAGGCCTTGTTTGCTATCTTTACTTTAATTTGGGTAGAGATGTAATGCCCTAGGCCTTAAGTAGGTGCAGTTAATTTGATTAAATAGGATTCGGGTAGGTTATCTATGGTTAGAGGTGTGATTAGTGGGCATTTAGGCATTAGCTAAGTCCATTCCATGTATTGCATCCACTTTTGGGACCCATTGGAGATGGCTGACCCAAATCCATTATAGACCCACCTTATCCTAAGCCCAAATGCCCTATCATGAAATTATCTAAAACTCATTAAAGCTAGCAAAAAGCCACTTCTTGTGAATAGCATGAACTTTCTCTACAAAGCTAAAACCCTAAAACCATCTCTCATTTCATTCCTCTCATCTCTATTTTTCTCCTCTACATCACTTCTGAATGTATTTTAGGCCCTAAACATTTTTTAGATTACAATTCAATTACTATTTTTATACAACGGAAAATAAGAGCAATCAACCATACAAATAAGGCATCGCAATATTTAACATGAAAACCCAAATGGGAAAAAAACTAGGAGTCTAAAGTGGATGAAATCAAATACTAACTTTCATAGTTATAAGATATGCTCACAATCCTACAGTCAGTTCCTAGACACAAGGCGTTATAGTTGTTCTTGATAGAACCCTCACTCAGTGCCCTGTTGTTATCGCTTTTATCACCACCACAAATGAAACTCTACAGCAAAAGAACAGTCTCCTACAAAGATATAGAAGCCATAAATCTCCTACAAAGAAGTAGAAGCACCAACTCTAGAACTTGAAGCCTTCAACCCAACTCTCACAAAAGCTCTAGATTGAATCTCTAATGTGTACTCTCAAGTTAGATTGTGGAGAAGGTTATGTGTTCTATCTTAGTGTATAGAGAAACACCCCTTTTATAGCCTATAATTCATGCCTTAGGTTTAGTGTCCAAGCATAAACAAAACAGGCAACTAGCATAAAAAGAAAAGGTTTTCATGCAAGTTGATGTGCTTCTATTACATGTGCAATGAGCATAGTTAAATGGGTGCTTAAGTACGCTAGCGATTGTCTTGGGCGCTCAAACATAGTCAGACAAGCACTTGAGCATGCTTGAAATCCTTACATGCATAAAAAAAACTTTGTGAGGCCATAACAATGTTGTTTTAGCTCAATTTATGCAATTTTGGGGGGGGGGGGGGGTGGGGGTCTAAGGATATCTACTCGAAACAAGTTTTCCAATTATAAGTATCTAGCCCATATCTGATGCTTTGTCTATGAAATGTGACCTTTTAAAACCATATTATCCTTAGAAAAATGCTTCAATTTGCGTTATCTACAATTCAACTTATCTGATGGGCAATTATAGTCCATTCTAAATATAAAATATAACTCAACAGACTTAGAGTTTTGTTCAACTCATTGATTAACCAAAACAAAAATCCTGACAGCTTCCTCTCTTCCTCACCTCAAAACCCTAGTATTCCAAGGTGATTCAAGCAACTCCAATCACCTAAAGACTTTCGCCATCACTCTCTCTTCATCTTTCTCTTCTCACACCTCCATTTTAAGTAAGTATTCATTTCCTAAAGTTCCATATAGGTTTTTTTTAATAGGGCACATTAATGTTTGAGGGTGTCTTTTCTTCATTTTTGGGTTTGTATGAGGTGGCCTTGGCTTGGAGTTTTGATTTCGTGAAGTGGGTTGTGATTTGGGAGAAACCCTAAGCACCTAGAGAATTGTTCTTTGGGCAAAATCTTACAACACAATTGGATAGCTATAGATAATGTGACGTTTGTTTTTGTTGTGTGGTTCTTAATGGTTCCAATGAGTAATACCCATTTAAGCTCATTTATGGTTGTAGGTAATGGGTGCTTAAGCATTAATGGTGGATTTTTGGTGTTTAGTAACAGAGGCCCTAATTAGTAAAGTGATGGCTCGATTAGGCAGCTAAAGCCTCTCCTAATTTAGGGTTGGAAACCTCAAATAATTAGGGGAAAACACCCCATTAATTGCTAAGCTGAGCCCCTTCAGATTGAGAGTTTTTGAGGGCTCGGTCGACCAGGGTTTAGCCACGATCGAGTGAGGGCCCCTTCTATTTAAGCAATCACTTTAGCCTTTAAGGGTTGGTCAACTGAGGACGTATTTAGTGAATAGTTACTATAGTAACTGAAGTGCAAAATTGCGAGACCCCACGATCAATGCAGCCTAACCAGGGTTGATCATGGCCCTGTTTCTAGAAGTTTAATTTTAGAAAATAAAACTTTTAATTTTTAACTAAATTAATATGACATATTTTGTAGTACGTGATCCGTTAGGAAGGTGTGGGCCAAGTGATGGGTATCAAGGCTATTTGTTGTGCTTGTGAATATGCTAAATATGTGTAGATATAATAGACCCATATGTAAACTATGTGTGTTTGTTAGAGGGATACCCTTTAAGATATGGCCTAGCCTGGTATGGATGATCATCATTGATTCTTGGGTCAGGCTCCCTTTAGTTGTTATTCTCACCACAGATTAGGATGTCTACCCATGGATGAGGGCTTTGTATGTATTTCTAACTAACTACAAATTGAAGGTGGCATACGCCATCAGGCCAATGTGTTTTATGTGATGCAACACATAGTTGACCGAAGTGGGTTCTCCTATATGCATTTTCATTTAAAGGGTTTGCTTGTGTGTATTTTGTAGTAGGTTATCCTATGCTTGTGTTCTGACTAATGTGGGATGCTTCATTGGTAAAGCGAGTAGCTAGGACTCTATTATTTTGATTCTTATTAATTCAGTATTTATTCATGGTTATGCCCAGCTTACTAATATTGTTACTCCTATGATCTCATATATTATTATTCATTTGTTACACTAATATTGGTTACCTATATCAATCTATTCGCCAGATTACCTCGATTTGACAGTGCTATTTTTGGTGCCTAGGTATTGATGCCACCGTCGAGTTAAAGGGTCCGGAGATGTAAGAGATTCTACCAAATGGTGAAGATATTGAGTAGGTTGAGTTGTCATGGTTAGTGTGAGAGTGACTTTACACTTACCCCTTTAATTTGGACTCTGTTTTTAGATTTTCATTTTGTAGTCTTATTGGTTGCACCTAAGAACTTGTTTAATTAATCAATTTAACTCTGTACTTGAACATTATGTAGCCAATTTTTGACTCTTGACTAGGTGATTATTATTGTTGCTATCTCTATATGATGTGGATGTGTATACTAGCTGCACAGTTGTCTGTATCATATTCTTCCACGTGTGATTATGCTGACTGATCATCATACATGACCTCACATAAGACTTTGATCCACCCAGAGTTGGGGCCCCATTGTACCTTTAATGCAAAGAATTTTAATTGGCCCCAATTCTCATACCTTTGGGATTGGACTTGGATCCGGCCCAGTTCTAGGTGCATGATAGATGGTATCAAAGCTAGTTAAGTTTCTAGAAGTTTTAAAAGATGCTAGAAATGTAGGGCCATTGTGAGGTCGGGATTTTTCGATTTAGGGTAATGTTAGACTTTATAGGGGTTTAGCTTTTGCAATAGGCTCAAACTGGCGTTCAGGATTGCATGGGTATGTTTAGCTTTAGGTATTGCATATTTTTTAACAATTGTTCATTTTACAAATTATGGCTCCTAGGAAGAGGTCGACAGCACACCGAGCTCCTTCTAAGGACAAGGGCAAGCTGAGTGGTGCGGCAACTGATCCTTTGCACTCATTGGTCTAAGCTATAGTGGGACAGCAGCAATGATAGTAGTAGGAAATAACACACCTACTAAAGGCAATACAAAGAGTGACCCCTCTTACTCAACCCCATGGTGCAGATAGAGCCATTTATGCAGCCACAGACTTCACTACAACAGTTATTATCATTGCCGGTGCAAAATTTGCGCCGGTAAAAGTAAAAAAAACGCCGGCAAAATCCATTTCCGGCGATATCTTATGCGCCGGCATTCCGCCGGGAAAAATTCGCCTGTGTTACCATTTACCGGCGATAAAATCTAAACACCGGTAAATCATATTGACTGCCGGCGAGAAGGGACAACTATTGCCGGCGTGTTTTAACGCCGGTAAAAAGTTTTAAATTTACCAGAAAAATTTCCTAACTTCATTTACCGGCGTTTTTTAGCGCCGGCAATAACTATTATTTTTTTAATTTTAATTGTTTTTTAAGGCTCTTCACTGGCGATTTATAACGCCGGTAAAAACTTTAAAAAATTTTACGGGAAAATATTTATCAAATTCATTTACCGGCGTTTTTTAGCGCCGGCAATAACTATTATTTTTGTTATTTAATTGCTTTTGAAGGTTTTTTACCGGCGATTTTGTTCGCCAGAAATACTTAAAATTGCGCCGGCAAATATAATAATATCATCTTTTCTATTTTTTTTATTTTTAACTTTCTATCCCTATTGATATATAATTAATTTGTTACATTTGCCAGCCTCTCTCATTCCATTATTCAATACCAGATCTATTACACACCTTATTTCCTTTTTCAATCCAAAACCACCAAAAAATAAAACAAGAAAATTCATTCCACTTCATATTAATATTCAAACATCCTTTCAACAATATTCAAATACCATTTCAACAATATTGGAAGCACTTTACCATTACAAATATAAAACCCATGATAACATTCTATTCTATCCAACATTCAAATACCAATGAAAATTTACATATTCATATAATCATGTCATTGTTGTAACATTGCTTAGAACAACCACTTGCATCCCATTTCAATACACAAAAGTCTGTTACTCTTCATATATATATACTTGTCCTTCATGTGTGCTGCATCTTAGCTCCATGGAGTCTTTCTTCATTTTTTACTCAATCTGTATGAGAAAAAGAACATAAAATGAGCTGGGTAGTTTGACTATAAATTCAAATAAAACATGCATCATGACTGGTCCATGGGACTGATAATTAAAAAGTATGACAATCTCATTAATTCAGAAATGTTCTAAAAAGATTTCAACAGTCATGTACATGTACATATCCATATCCATATCCAGGTTATCCAAAAGCACAACATCATATTTATGATCCGTCATTTGGGTGAAGGATTCAAACCAGAGAGATTCTCAGATGGAGTTTCAAATGCATTGAAGAATCAGGTCATTTTCAGTCCATTTGGGTGAGGTCCAAGGATCAATGTTGGGCAAAACTTTGCCATGATAGAGGCTAAAATGGCCTTGCCCATGACTGTACAACACTTATCATTTGAGCTATCGCCAAGCTATGCACATGCTCCATACAATTTCATTACACTTCAACCTGAACAAGGTGCTCAAATAATCTAAAGAAAACTGAGATATTCTCAGAATCATGTAAAGTTCTAATCGGTATAATGACATTCCAAAAACAAAAAATAAGAATGAAGTCATCGTGGAAGAAAAGCAAGGGAAGAGTGTGATGGAGCTGCATGCTTATGTGCCTAGGATCTCAATGAATCCCATTCCCGATCCAGTTTATCCCCACCATGGACAAGCTGAAAATATCTTGTCTGTTCATACCATTTAGATCATCGGATTTAGAACTTGGTTGTGTTGCATTCTGCTTTACATGTAAACTTAATTGCTTTGAACTAAGATTTACTTCAACAGTACTTCTGATTATCCAAATGTGTGGACCTTCATTTCTGTAAATTTACTTGTTCGCAAAGATGCGCATAAAACCAAGTCTAAACCAAGCACTCTTCTATTGCAGGTTGTGGTCTGGCCAGTCAATAAAGAGCTCATAAATTAGCTATTAAATTACTGAGCAATTTTGCTCATAAAGAGCAAAATTACTTAAAGAGCAACAAAAGAGCAAAACCATGCTCAGGGAAGAATAGGTAAGCAATAGTTACTGGCTGGCCTCAAGGCATAAGCAATTTTGCTCATAAAGAGCAAAATCAAGCCTCAGGGAAGAGTGTGATGTGGTCTTTATTACTGAGCTCATAAAGAGCTCATAAATTACTCACGCCTGAGTTTGAGTAGGGGCTGAAGCTTCTCTGTGGCCAAATGGTACAGCTGAGCTCTGCCCTGTGTTTTTCTCCTTCCATATCTTGTAACTGACAGAGGGCAGAGAGAGCACAAATTCTGTAACAGATCAAACAATCCTAGCGCAATTCAAACTGAACCGAAGCTAGAGAGAACTTCTCAATATAAAGCTAAGAAAACAGAGTGAAAACAGCAATGACTATCCTAGTAACTTGGTAGCCAACAGATGCTGATCGTGACATCTCCTCCCCCCTTAAAATCTTGCTGATCCTCAAGAGTGATATCAGGAAATTGCACCTTAATTAACTCCTGCTCCTCCCAAGTGGCATCTGCTGGGGACAATCCCTGCTAATGAATCAGAACCTCATGTGCTTTCATTTGAATCCGGCGATCAAGAACAGCTTGTGGTTCTGGAATCAAAAAAGATCTTGGATTCTTTTGATTCTTGTTTGCCATAGTGAATGAGGAAGAGCAAGGAGATCTACAGAAAGAGCCATAGCTACTATCCCTGCCCCCTAGGACTTGCAAATCCCCAAAACTCCTTCAAGCCAGTGCTTTTCCACCCTATATCCTCAGAAATTTGCTGACCCAGCAGTGACGTTACAGTTGTCTCTGGAGAATTCTTTCTCTGCACACTGCATAGATTTTATCCCACAGTTCCTCCAGAGCCAGCAACTCATCAGTGCAAGTATGGCCATATTTCAGCAATAGAGATCATTCATCTGGAAGGACAAAGTGGACTATAATTCTCAGAATGTTTCCAGTGAGCTGTTTGCCTTTTTATAATTCTGCTTCTCCTTATGTTTGGTTCTAACTCTTCCATTTGTTTTAAGACCATTTTCCGCACACTGCATAGATGTTATCCCACAGTTCCTCCAGATCCAACAACTCAACAGTGCAAGTATGGCCACATTTCAGCAATAGAGATCATTCATCTGGAAGGACAAAGTGGACTATAATTCTCAGAATTTTTCCAGTGAGCTGTTTGCCTTTTTACAATTCTGCTTCTCCTTATGTTTGGTTCTAACTCTTCCATTTGTTTTAAGACCATTTTCCGCACACTGCATAGATGTTATCCCACAGTTCCTCCAGATCCAACAACTCAACAGTGCAAGTATGGCCATATTTCAGCAATAGAGATCATTCATCTGGAAGGACAAATGGTTCCCGCTTCAACAATTTACATGTGAATCTTAACAAGATTTACATATGATGGTTCCTTAACAAGATTTACATGTGATGGTTCCCGCTTCAACAATTTCCAGATTCTGAACCACCGATCAGAAAACGGTGGGCTAGGCTGACAGTGTCAGAAAACGGGTAAAACTGTTTCCCTTCTTTCTGGTTTTTCTTTGTCCAGTTCAGGTAACTGTTTCCCTTCTTTTGTCTAAGGTACAGATGCTGCATTAGATGATGAGATCTAAGCCCTCATCAGCTGGACGGCTGGACCTTTATTCCTAAGTTAAAATGGACCTTTATTCCTAAGTTAAATTCCTATGACTCAGTATTGTTTCAAGAAGCAGAATATATTTAGTAATGTTTCATATTTTTTTGCCCATGAGCATGTTTCATCTTTCACAACTACAAGGCTAAAAGGCCATAGGAGTCTAAGGACTAAGGACAATGCTTGGCTTGAAGAGAGTAGTTCGTTCACCAAAGAATAAGGAGGTTGAGACAACAACTATTTCCTTACCAACGACTCTCTTGCAATGCTTTGCAACCATAAGGGCAATTTTTTGTAAGTGAGACGTTTAAGTAGTGTGTAGTGAGTGAATACCCCAGTATAAAAGTGTAGTTTGTGCCTCTCGTGAATTGAGGTGGAACAACTTGAGATGGTGGAACAACTTTATAATTGAAGAACATACCTAGAGAAGGTGCATCCTGAGCTCCACTAGAGGCGCCCTCCCGACCAACGGCGATACCCAGATCTATGCCTGCATGATCTGCTAACCGAAGGACTAAGCCCTCAAGAAAACTAGTTTTCTTTATGTGCTCTTCTAACTGCTCCCTCAAAACATGCACCTCAAAATCACGGCCCGTTCGAGTATGGGCTGAAGCAAAAGCAGACTTCGTGCGAATGCCAAAACCCTTCAGATATCCAGACCTCTTGCCAAGAACCTCAACGGATATTTGTTCCTCGCTCATCGGAGATGTAATCGAGGGTTGAGACTGTTCAGCTGTCACTCGTACCAATTCCTCCTGCGATATTTTTAAAGAAGTAAGAAGCAAATAAAGTGAGTTGAACAAATGTATAAAAGTTAATTTATATCGATTTATCAAATAAGAGTTAGGCATAAGTACATATGTCTTCTGAGCCTCCTCATTTATCCACTTATTACTCCCATGCATATAGTGGGTGTCGTGGTAGAAATCCGGAAAAGGCTGTGCCTGTCCACCATTCTGTGCTCTCTGTTATGACATTAGATATTTCATTAATATAAGAAATTAAAATTTCATGACTTAGTCAAATAGGAAAAATTCCTAAACCCACACTTACAATGATTGAATGACGTGCTGGGAAGGATCTAGAGCCACTCGTATGATTCCATGGCATCTTCGAACGGCTATTTCTTGCTTTCCTTGACTTCTCCTACAAAGATTAAAAAGAATAATATATTGCCTAAACACATCTTAACTAATACAATGAACTTGATACAAAACCTTTAACAGTTACCTTCCACTTCTCAGTCTCCCACAAATTGTCGATCATCCAGGCCCAGTCATCTGCCTTACAAGGTGTTAGTGGGTGGCTCTTTGGATTGGGCACTCCCGCCTCCACAAGAGACAAATAGTGGGTATGTAAGTCACTCTTCCAGTCCCTATACAATTTTTGGCACTTCGCATCAATGGCAGCCTTGATGATCGGATCGTTCGTATAGTCCCCGAACTCAAACATTTGCTTCAATTGCAAACAAAAACAAGTTATGTGAGTCAACAATTAAATTAAAATGAGTCCAATTGAATCTGCATTAGGTTACTTTCAACGAAATTACCTGAACTCTCTTTACCACTAACTTCTTGATCCCCTCAGGAACAGACTTCCAGCCTTCTTTCCGAACTGGTGCCTCATCTCGAATCGCTGCACCTAGAAGGTTCGCCAAAGTAGTGGCAAATTCGCCCTCTGGCGCATTGCTTGAAGCTGGGATCGAAACTGGGATGGCATGGCCAAGTTGCCTCCTCAGTTTTGCTACCTTCACCCCACGTGTCCTACCCCGTACATGGCTCGAGCCCTCAATTGAGGCTGAAGCTGTCATGGCCACAATATTAATTGAGTTACTAAGCATATCACATTAAAAGAAGGTAGGCCTTTATACTTAAATATTTGTATATTTCTCACCAACACTACTGCCAACCGTATGTGGACTTAAAACTTGGTCAGGTTGGCCAGATGAATTGGCAACTTGTGTAGGATCCATCAGTCTCGCAGGGGTTGCTAACGAAGGTGGCATACTACCAACATGAGAAGACCGTGTGACTGGAGGCTGCGCTAGTGTAGCCTGGGCTACCCCCTCAGGTATGCTTTCTGCACGAGGAGTTTGTATGACTGGAGGCTGTACCAGTGTAGCCTGGGCCAGTGCAGCTGCTGGAGGCTGTACCAGTGTAGCCTGGGCCAGTGCAGCTGCTGGAGGCTGTACCAGTGTAGCCTGGGTCAGTGCAGCTGCTGGAGGCTGTACCAGTGTAGCCTGGGTCAGTGCAGCTGCTGGAGGCTGTACCAGTGTAGCCTGGGTCAGTGCAGCTGCTGGAGGCTGTACCAGTGTAGCCTGGGTCAGTGCAGCTGCTGGAGGCTGTACCAGTGTAGCCTGGGTCAGTGCAGCTGCTGGAGGCTGTACCAGTGTAGCCTGGGCCAGTGCAGCTGCTACAACATGAGCATGTCTACTTCGCTTCCCTCGATTCATATGAGTAACCTATCATAATAAAACAATGAATGATTAGTACATAAATGCTCACTTAAAGTGAAAGAAAGATGTTTGCAACTAGTATGGCTTGCATATCAGAAATCAATAATTGAAAATAACTTGATTTAGACACATATATTACCATATTCGCCTGAGACCCAAAAGAGTCATCATCCTCGTCATCACATGTATCTTCATCCGAGTAGACCAACCCTACATCACCCTGTGGTGGTATATACTCCTCGTCATTATCATCTTCACCGGATTTTCTATTTCCCTCCCCATTTTTCCACTTGCTCGTTTGACCCATTCCAAAAATTGTGCTAGCCATGTGCTTCACCCCCAGAGCACGACATCTTGCGTCGTTATCTATGATGTTCTTATTTCTCACCTTCTCGTATTCTGTCAACTTTACCTGCTTGGCCACCCAGCCGGGCTTGACAAACATTTTACCTCCCTTGTGCATTCTTGACAACTATATTTGACATACAAGAAAAATGAAGAAAACAAAATAAAATGATATATGATATATATAGTGAGCCATGATATGTAAACCAACAACTTTACTAATTAAGAACACTTGTCCATACACAAATTAGAAAACAAACACTACACATCATAGTCTATATCAGGATCTATATCTGGATCAAACCGGCTATGCAAATCATTTTCATCATCATTTATATACTCTGCCATAGTTTCATCATCATCGTCGCTATGCTCCTCCATCGGCTCATCACCATTAACTATCTCTGGCAGAATATCATCCCTACAGTAATGAACATCACTATCTTCAACATAGATTGAGACAGCATCAGTGGTTTCATGTTGCTGAAAGGCCTCATCAGGGACATCATCCACATCCGCTACATCCCACACCCCCCGATGCTTGACTCGTTCTACAACTCTCCAGTTGTTGCCTCTGATAGTATCACAAACATAAAAAACTTGATTCGCTTGACTTGGTAGGACAAATGGATCATCTTTATACCACCGACCCCGTACATCAATGCTTGTCATGTGTTGATCAATATGTATTTTGTTTCTGGTACCAGTGTTGTACCATTCACACTGAAATAGAACCACTTTACCCCCATGCATGTATGTTAATTCCCAGACTTTGCACAAGTACCCATAGAAGTCAATTGTCTTTCCTTTATGCTCCCCTGCCACCACCAAACTACTATTTTGGCACTTACGCCGGTTCTCGCGATCTCTAGTGTGGAATCGAACACCATTGGATATGCACCCTGAATATAGATAAACTATCGAACTAGGGCCATTTGCTAACGACCACATTTCATCAGTTGCTTCTGGTGACCCTAGATTTCGCAATTCATTCATCTACACGAAAAACATACAGCAAATTTATCAAGTTAAAGTCAATTGAAGCCAAGTTAGATAATGTTCATCTTGTTACTAAGGAATCATATAGCTTACGCGTTGCTTAAACCATTTTGGAAATGTGTCTCGCTGTATTTGATTGATGTTATGCCCTCTTGGATTTTGTATTGTATTCCTGTGTCCCCTACTTAAGGAAAAGCAATTCATGAGCATATAAAAGTAGAGGAAGAATCAACAAGTTCAAAATTTATGTACAAATTTGTATAAACCAAACCACTTACTCAAGATACGGCTCTAACTCGGGACTATTATGCAATACAAACCAATGAGCCATATTGCGTTCATTCTGAGAAGGATCTGGTGCCCTTGTAATCGGTGCAAAGGGACGGACAAGTTGCGTGAAGATCTCCATCCCAGGACCACGCACGCCACCATCATCATTTCGTTCGTTTTGATCAAAACCTTTTAGGTACAGTGAGCAGAAAGTCAAACACTCTTTAACAATATATGCCTCCGCGATCGAACCTTCGGGTCGTGCTCTATTGGTAACATAACCTTTTAAAGTCCCGAGAAACCTTCAAACAAGGAAAAATTAGTATTAAAGTTACTTATGTAAGACAGTCACACTACCACATGAGCAACGCTTCATGGGATGGTAATAGTTACCTTTCGATGGGGTACATCCACCGATATTGCACCGGTCCAGCAAGCATGGCCTCACGTGGCAAGTGAATAGCCAGATGGACCATTACATCGAAGAATGCAGGAGGAAATATCCTCTCGAGCTTGCAAAGTATAAGCACTCCTCGTTCCTCCAGTTTTTCTAAATCGCTCTGCTTCAATGTTTTCGAGCATAGGTCCTGGAAAAAACTGCCCAACTCAAATAGAGTTATACTTAACTCCTTGTCTACATAACCACGCAGGCCAATTGGAAGAAGACGCTGAAGGAGGATATGATAGTCGTGACTTTTCATACCCGATAACTTGCCATTTTTAGAGGTCACACACCTCGAAAGGTTCGCTGCATAGCCATCCGAGTACTTGATCGATTTCAAGAATTCGTAAAAACCCTCCCTTTGTTTCGGGTCTAATGTGTAGAACGCTTAGGGTTTCACACGGGTTCCTTTTTCATTCCTTTGCAGATGCAATTCTGGCCTGATGCCCATTTCTTCTAAATCCTCACGTGCTTTGTCTGTGTCCTTGTTCTTTTTATCTATGCCCAACACTGTCCCAACAACATTTTCACAAATGTTCTTTTCTATGTGCATGACATCAAGGTTATGCCTGAGGTTTAGGTTCTTCCAGTACGATAGCTCATACAGGATGCTTTTCTTTGTCCAATTCAACAATGCAGGCTCACGAGGTCTTTTCCTGTTGGTGGGGCCCTTCCCGAATCTACTTTCCGGTAGTCGATCTAACTGATCTAGTACCTTCTGCACCGGTAACTCCAAGGATTTCATGTTATTTTCTGGCTGACCGTTGAACTTCTTGCTCTTTCTCCATTGATGGTTCTTAGGCAAGTAAGTTCGATGTCCCACCCAACCAATCTTACTTTTTAGCCTAAGTGATAATGAATCTTCATTGCAAGTGGGACAAGCTTTATAGCCTTTTGTGCTCCAACCAGATAAGCTACCATATGCGGGAAAGTCATTTATGGTCCACATCACAGCTGCATGCATCCGGAAGGTCTGTTTACTGTGAGCATCGTAAGTCAGGACACCATTCTCCCATAACTCCTTCAACTCGTCAACCAAGGGCCTCAGGTACACATCGATCTCCTTCTCAGGTGCCCGTGGTCCTGGAATAAGTAAAGACATCATGAAAAATGGATCCTTCATGCACATCCAGGGTGGAAGGTTATAAGGCGTAAGTATGACAGGCCACATGCTGTAAGAAGTGCTCATGTTGCCAAATGGGTTGAACCCATCAGTGGCTAGTCCTAACCTCACATTGCGGATCTCTCGAGCAAACTCTGGAAATTTCAAATCAAATTCCTTCCATTCTTTATAGTCGGCTGGATGCCTACCCAGGTTGCCATCCATGCGATTCTCATGGTACCATCTCATCTCTTTAGCCGTTATCCTAGACATGTATAATCTCCGCAACCTCGGTGTCAAGGGGAAGTAACGCAGTATCTTATGAGCGATCTGCTTACCCTTGCCATCATTGACCTTATACCTAGGTTCCCCACATTCCGGACACTTCTCCAAGTGAGAATTCTCCTTCCAAAACAATATGCAATCATTATAGCATGCGTCAATGTGCTCATACCATAAGCCCAAGTCACGCAATATCTTCTTTGCCTCATAATTGGAAGCCGGAACCACATTACCTTCTGGTAAGGTGTCTTTCAATATCTCCAAGACCTTGTCGAATGACTTGTTGCTCCACTTGTGTTTTACCTTCACATCTAGCATCTTAATGACAAACGCTAATAGGGTTTCAGAATCTTTACAACCTGGGTACAAACTACACTGAGAAGCTTCTAGCATAATTTCGAAGTTCCGCATGTCATCCATCCCTAAGGTATCATCCACCATGTAAGTCCCCCTTCCATGGTCCACTAGCATCTCACCATATCCATCCAGATCTTCATTAGATTCATCCTCGCTATTAGCCAATTCATCGGATTGTGCAAGTTCCCCATGGTGTAACCAGGTGTCGTAGGATACCAGCATCCCACGTCGGAGCAGATGTTCTCTCACAATCTCATAGTCATGTTTATAACTGTTGCAACAGTTGTTACACGGGCACTTTATCACTCTACTTCCACCCGAATTTACCTTTGCGAATTCAATAAAAGAATTCACCCCGTCCATATACGGCTGACTGAATCTATTCTGATACAGTAACATCCAACTCTTGTCCATATCTGTTCATATATGCAAGGAGATAGTTAACTCAAATTCAATAAAAGATGTCATTAAGAAACTTAATAGAATTTAAAAAAAATATTGTGATAAGTTAGCAATTATAATTGATTTGGAAGTACTCCTTATCTTTAATATGATTTTATAATACTTCCTTATTTGTACCTTTATATTTGCTCCTCACTCTTATTCCCAAGCTACCATGTGTGATTGTTGACATAAGCCATGAATGAAAAACTAAAAGTATTTGCTGAAATTCAAACTTAAGAAGTTCCAAGCACCAATAGTTACTACCTGCTGTCTTTTGTTAAAGGAGTATCCTCGTTTGGTTTCTGCAATTTATTTTTAACTTATTTTTCAAGGAATTGCAGTTTCTCCTTATTCTCAATCTTAGACAAGCAGTCACTACCACATGTGGCTTTAAGATGCATGGGATGTGGTTTCAATGATGACATCACCATGCCTATAATAGACTATATTCGTATATATAGTTAATTTCCTGTAAAAAGAGTTCCTGTAAAAGGAAAAATCTTTAGAAAATATCTTAAAAATGGGAAATGATGTCCTACAATTGTAGGATTAAATGATTCGGCCATAGAAAATATGCCCTAAGAAATTAAAATTTTGGTATAGATCCATGGATCTATACTTTACATTAACCATGGATCCCATAGATCTTGTAACAATGGCTACCATGAAATGATTGAAGCAAGAAATGTAAGTTTTAGAGAGGAGCATACCTTAAAGAGGGAAAAAAATTAATTCTCCAAAAGCTATTTTCGAATGAATAGGAACCTTGATCTATCAATCCTTTGGTCTAGCATCAAAATTTCACTAATCTTAAAAAGTGACTCCAATTCTTCTCTAACAAACTCCCATGCCCTCTCCAAACAAAGAAATGGGGAAAGAGACTCCCATTAGAGTGTCCAAATTTCAGCAATGAACCCTGTCCAAGCTGGCCTAAGTATGTCTCACCTGAAGGAATTGAAGCTCAACTTTTGCGAATCAAGATATTCCCCTTTCTGATCTATAAATGCTTCTGTCCACTGTTTGCTAAAAGCCTAAAACCATGATTTGTTACTTTACATTGTAAAATGGTTGTCATGCTAATATGGTGATAATTTCAAATCAGACATCAGAAATCAGTGGTTTCAAGAAACCTACAGAAATGGTTTCAAGAAATCAAAAATTTCAAGAAAAGAAGACGATTGAAGAGTGGAGCAGAACTAATTTCAAGGATGAAACAGCAGCAGTATAAATAGGTTAACTCACCAGATTATTTACACATACATGAATGTATGTATACAAGTAAAGAAGCACCCCAAGCATTATAAAGAGGTTTAGTTGCTTGGATCGAAGAAACAACCGATCCAAGAGTCTGGTCTGGAGGATTGACAAAATTCCTTTAAGCATCATGACTAACAGAGCTTCTGTCAGTGAAGTTTTATAATTAATTGGAACATGAAGGGGTTTAGTTCCTTTCTACAAAACCCTGTAGATAGGGGTACCATTAACCATGTGCACCTAAATCCACTCGACTGCATCTCCATCTGTCCTGCATAATACCCATTGCCTGCATCTCCAACTATATTCAAGGGGCATTGAAGATAGAGGGTGCCTGCCCCAAGTAGCACTTCGGTCATCAGATTATCCCACCAATTTTAAAGCCTCAAAATGTAAATAGGCCTCTAAGTACTATTCTTTTTTTGGTTGAATCAGAGTGAAATTGGGAATTGAGCACCAACTCATGGAGTCAAGGAATTGCGAATGGCTTCAATGTCTGTCCCACAATACAGAAAAGAGAGGGGCAGCAAAAGGGCATAAATAAAAAAAATTCATAGCAACCATCAGTCGCCCCAAAGTAATTTTGCGTTAGCGAGTTGATTCTACCTTATAATTCCTGATTTTCTCTTGCAGCGACCATCAGAAACCAACCCTCACAACCAGAAACCCCAAAGTACAAAGGCCGGATTCAACCCAGATACGATTCCAAAGGGCCAAAATGGGTTTTGCCTTTTGGGACTTTGAGGTGGAAGCGGACATGGCAACCAAGAATCAAGAAACAATATATTTAACAGAATCAAGAAGCAGGGTTTGGGTACCTTCACCGCCTGCAGCAGCAGCGCCTGGAGTAACAGGGGAGCAGTGTGCGTGGAGCAGGTTTTGGGGCAGCAGGGGAGCAGTGTGCAGCAGCAGCTGCAGCGCTGGAGTAGTGCTTGGGGATTTCACGAGCAGCAGGAGACCAGTCTGCGTTTTAGGGCAGCAGCTAGCGGATTTCACGAGCAGCAGGATTTCACGAGCAGCAGGAGACCAGTCTGGGTTTTCTGGAAAAAAGCGGGGAGCAGTGTGCGTTTTGGGGGGGGAAAGAGGGGTTTGGGTTTTATATCATGTAAAGAAAAGGCGCGAAGATGAAAATGAGTATTTTTACCGGCGAAAAAAATAATACGCCGGTAAAAATTATCCTTCCCTGGCGAAAAAAATTTTTCGCCGGTAAAAACGCAACCTTTTCCGGTGAAAATAATTATTCGCCGGGGAAACTCACACTTTCGCCGGCGTTTTATTGCGCAGCGAAAGAACCCACTATTCCCGGGGGAGCTAAGTTTTTTCGCCGGAAAAGGTTATCTTTTGCCGGCGTTTAAATTTTTTGCCGGGAAAAACTGCCGGAAAAGACGCAATTTCTTGTAGTGCTTATCTGATCATACTTTCATCGCCACCATTTGTGCCCCTACAACCTACTTATGATGATCCATTGTGTTCACCATTTATGCCAGCGCAACCTCCAATTGTTCAGCCACAAGTCGTACAATAGCTACCTCTAGGCGCACAACCATTTCCTTGGCCCGGTCCTATAGTCGCAGCTAGTGGACCAGGCAATATTTCAAGTTCATGTGCTAAAGGCTCTTCAGAGGATCATACAGCCTCAAGCCTTCATATCTCCTGAGGATCCGGACCCGAATGATATGTTTAAGAAGTTCCGAAAGAGGGGATTGATGAGTCTTTAAAAATGCATATTTTCATACACATTTTGACCCATTTTAAGGACTTATTAACTTGAAAGAGCCTCATTTAGTGTGATATCATGGTTTAATTCATTTTAAATTCATCTTTATATTTTTCTGCATAAATTGCTTAAAAATCACACTTTTTGCATAAATTCATGAAACCTGCTATTTTTGGAAAGTCTATATTTGGAAAGTTTTGTGAAAATAATTCTTCTCATGAAATAAATTGAATTCTCATCATCATTAGTTCATTCATATAAAATCATGAAGAATGATGTACATTTTTATTATCATTTCATGAGAAATGGGCCCACAGTCATGCATATGTGATGTTAGGGGTAATATTGTCTTTTCACATGAATTCACATCTGTTTTGTAAGAAATTGATTATATGGGTCCCATTTGTAAATAATTGAGGCAAGGAATTGATTTTTAAGAGAAAGGAGAGCAGAATTGAAGAGAAAAGGAAATTGGAAGAAAATTGTAAAAAGTCGGCTTCATGGTCCCACACACACATGCACATGTGTGGGGCACACTTGTAAAACATCCAAGATGGGGTCCATTTATTTGTTGCACATTTTCAAGAGATTTTAAAGAGAATTTGAAGAATATCTCATCAAAGATGGACAAGGAAAGCTACATAGGTGTTCTTTTTTGAAAAGGAGTAGGACTTGAAAAAGTATAAATAGGGCACCCTTCTCCCATATTCTTCATGGAAGAATTACCCACCTCCCACCTCTAGATTTCTTCATCCATCTCTCCCTCTCTTGTCTCTACATCTCAAGTCATCAAGGAGGCTTAGCCCTAAAGCCACACCACCAACCTTGAAGTGTCAACTAGAAGGAGGAATTCTCATCCATCCTAGTATGTAATTGTTTGCTTTTTATTTCCAATCTTTTGTAAAACAATTTCATGCTAGTAAAGTTTGTTTCTTTTCAATTGTTCTTGTCTTTGATTTTGTGGTGTTCATAATTTTAGTCTTGTTTGTGATTGGGTTAATTTTTTTTCTTGTTTAAATATTGGGATAGAATTGGAATCACAACTAGTAACCCATCTTAGTAACCTTTTTAATATACTTTATCTCTTTGGATACATTGTATGTTTGGAGGCAATGCAAGATGGAGTTAAAGAGATTTGAGTGAAAAAAGACTAGAGGCCAATTTTGAAATTTATTTTTATATGGAATGGAAATTTGTTATTCTCACTTAGATTGACGACCTAAGATGAAGAATAAGACCCTAAGACAACGCTGCTAATCTATTTTAGCCCAAATTAAGATAAGAAATTGAATAAGCAATCTACCGCCTTTGACTTCTTGTTATTACCGCCTTTGACTTTAGTTGTTTACCGCCTTTGACTTTCGTGTTATTACCGCCTTTGACTTCCTGCAATTTTATGTTATTTTCTGCACTTTTGTTATTTTCTTGTTATATTCACATGGATTTTAAGTTTTGTTTTTGCATAGTTTGATGGTTGGATTAGGAATCATTGCATCTATTTTCTTATCATAAGATTTTGTGCATATTTAAGTTGATGAAAATTAAGCCTTCAGATCTGAATCTAATGATTAAATTCGAACTCAATTTATGAACAACATAACGTAATAGTTTCAGCAAACTGTAAAAACAGTTTTTGACAAAAAAGTTCGAAGTGGGTAGACCAGTCAAATCACAATATTTTTCTTTGAAACTTGGGAAAATTAAAGTTTAGGATGTGGTCTTTCATTCCCCAAAATTTCAGATCAAAATAATTTCGGAAGGTTTATGAACCAGAGGCTTAAACTTTGCCAATCAGTCAACCCGAATCAGAATTTCTGCGCAGAATTTTGCAAAGTTGTCATGTTCATGCATTCATAACTTTTTCGTTTTAAATCCTTTTTCACTTCCGTTTTTTTGTTAGTTTCTTGCATCAGTAGAGCATGAATTCCAGCCATTAAATTTAGATTTAGGATGCATTAGAATAGTTCAAATCATGCATAATATTTGCATCAGCATACTGGTTTTTCAGACTTAGAATTTTTCAGCATCTCATGGCATGCATTGCATTATTAATTTTACTAACTTTCTAATTTTAAATTTGTTTCTAGTTTTATGTTTTTGATTGTTTTAGTTAATTTCCAGAATTAAATATCTTTCTAAACTTGTTTTAATTGAAGATTTTAAATTGAAAAGTTTTCTAGTTTTGGAAATTCTAACTTAGAAAAGTTTCTAACTTTTTTTTATTTTATTTTTAACATTGTTTAGTTTAGTTAGTTTCTAATTTTAGTTTTTATTTTTGGAAGTTCTAACTTGTGTTTTAGTTTTGCAGCAATTTTAGTTTTATTTTAGGAATATTTAGATTTAGCAAAGTTTCTTTCATTGGTTTGTAACTAATTTAATTTTGCTAAGTAGGATGTTTGTATTTGTTAGATTTTAATTAGGTTAGTTTTAGATTTTTATTTTAAGGCAAGTCAAGTTGAAAAAAAATACCTTAAAACACATTGCTCCCTGAGGATCGACCTGGTCTCACCAGTTTTATTACTACATCGCGGTTCTGCACTTGGAACTCACGATCAAGTTTTTGGCGCCGTTGCCGGGGAGCGCCATTTAAGGTAACTTATCTAACTTTCCTTATTTACATTGCTTTGTGGGTGTGGTTTAATTTTGGCATCTTTCTAGAAATAGGAGGACATGCATGGAATGATGAGTCGCCCTAATTTGGAATAGGAATGTGCATGGAATGCTAGAAAGTACACATCACTGCTATTTTTAGAAACTTTCTAAAATTAGGGAAAGTTACTGTTTTTCAACTTGTCTCAACTTCTTTTGGGAAGAAAGTATACCAAAAGTGCTCTAATCATTGTCCTTAATCTTCTCGGTGTCTAAGAAAGCCTTTGCCCCTGTAGTGCGCAACAGCTTGTCTGTTCAGGAAACTGGTCCTTCAAACGGGTCCATCTGTGACTCTACCACTTCCTGGAGGCTAACTGGCCGAGTTGGTTTCATAGGACCAGATTGGAGAACTAGAGGAAACTTTTCAACCTTAAGGAGTTACTTTGATGTTTATTGTCTAACTTAGGTTTTTTTTTTTCAAAATCTCTAAATTCAAAAAAAAAAAAAAAAAAACAAGTGATTCCAAAAAAAAAAAAAAATTTGGATTGGTGGGAATCCACAAACATGAGAAGACTTAATAATGGGCAAATCAATAGGAATAGAACCAATGCTGATGGCCCACCAAAGTCTTGGCGTACCTTGTGTGAACAAGAAAGAATTGAAAAGTTACATCAAAGAAATTGTTCAGATGGATCTTATGAATGGGAATGGGCCAATCACTATGATTATTGTTACAATGAGGAATTTGAGGGTTTTAATGGAATGGTTAGTTCAGATGATCCACCAATAAGGGTCCCACATGATTACCCACACCTCACACAATCATTCACTCATTCTGATACGGATGTGGGATTTCAATGGCGAGCTGAATCAAATTCAAATCAATGACATTACCATAATGAAATGGATAACATGTGTGGTCCAAATTGGGATGATCACTCACTAAACAATTGGCGTAATGGGCCCAATATGGATCATGTTTCTTATTCCCAAGAATTTACTCAGGCTGAGTCGTACGACTATCCCTCGCAGGATACATCATATGTACCCCCTTCTTCTCCCTGGTCATATGCACCTCATAATCCCTCTCCGCCTGAATGGTCATATGAACCACCACCACCCCTGAAGAATTCTTTGGAGGATACTTTAGCCAAATTGGTTGAGTTCACACACAATGCCATGCAAACCATACAACAAAATGAACAACACATGAAAAGCCTAATGACTTCGATTAATCAAACCGGGCTTGAAATGAGAAAACAAAATGCCACTCTTGGAATTAAAGATGATCCTACATTCATTGAAAATCTCGTAGATATGGATCACACAAACACACAGTGGATATCTAAGGGTGTACATGAGTACATGGATGATGGTGTGATGCATGAACCAATTGATGAATCACATGAGCCTATGTGCCCCACTTTTCCTCAGTACCGGCCATTCCATTTCATTAAAGAGGAATCTATGCCCTTTTACATAAATCCTTTCTATGATTCAGATTCCTCTGATGAATTTGGCATTGTAGTCTTTCACAAATTTGATGTTCCTACAATTGAAGAAACTGCAAATGAACCTACTAAGCCCCCAAAGGAAAATTACAATTGGGAGGATGACCCCATTTTTCAGATTTCTGAGTCGGATAATCTGGAATCTTTGAAATCATGTACTGACTTGTTTATGAAATATGATGATCCAACCCTTAGAGAAATTGCCCTCGCATTTCTTGGCCCTTAATGTTATTCAGAAAAACTTGCAGAATTGGAGAATAGTGGTCCCATTCAGACACCCAAGTCCGACAATTTGAAATCCTTTGAGCTCGTGCCTAAACAGACTGTGGAAATCAATTTAAAAGAATTTATGGCACGGGAGGACCTAGGGCCGCCCAGTTTCTCATTACTTCCTCTCCTATCTTTCAAAGATCCATTTTTAAGAAAGGAGGAAAAAATTTTCTTTGTGGTCCTTTTTCCATACAGTGTACAAGAACATGCGGTCCTCATGTTCATTGAGCCCGCTACCAACATGGTTTCATCTCTTTCTGTGCTTCTTCTAAATTGTGTGGAGGAAAATTTCATTTGGGATCCGGGTGGACTCATGATTTCGAATCCAGTAGTGTAGGTTTTTGTTTCTTTTCTTTTTAGAGTAGATATTGCCTTTTAGAGTAGCTTCTTGTCTTTTTGTTCTTGCTTTTCTGTTTTGTCTAATTTTGGACAGGGAGCAACTCGAACACATCTTCAAGTGACTTTTTCTCTCTACTCTCATTTCCATTTATATTTCCTCGTGTTACTTTTACAGTTCTGCATTGCATGCATAAACATCGTGGACGATGTTCATCTTAGGTTGGGGGCTGAGAACAAGCACGCATGTCCAATTTTAGACAAAAAAATTTTTTTTTCTATCACTTTTATCATTTTAGTTAGTTTTGTTTTACAAAAAAATTAGGACCTTTATTTCGTTTTTATTGGTCTTTATTTTTCATTTTGGAAAAGAAAATTTTTAAAAGAATTGAAGCGATTTGAAGATATATAGAAATATGGAATTTTGATACTTTTGGAAGGAAGTAAAAAGAAAGTTTGCATTTTCTAAAGGAGAAAACCTATCAGAAGATTACCAAAACTTGCTCTTCACATACACACACGTATACATTTTTCGAAATTTCGGATATGAAGCTTTGATGCTGTTTGTTTTTGGAATTTTTTTTTGGAGAATACAATGTGAACTTGAAATTTAGTTTGTAGAATATTTTTGTTTCCTAGTTCACTTTTGGTAAATTGTATATATTAGAACCAAAATAAATTAATTCGAGTGAAATGAGAACTGCCACCTAGTATTTACTTTGGTTTAAAAAAAAAAGAGTGAAAATAAAAGAGAGCATATAATGAGCAATTTATGACTAGTTTGGGTTCGTAGCCTTTTTAACTCGAGCTAGTAAGCCCGGAGGGATATTTCCATATCTAGTGCCCTAAAGCCATCTGGTTTGGGAGTCATTGGCCTAACGCTCGCTACATGGGTTAATTAGAAAGCTTAAGGGACCTAAACATTGCACAGTCACAAGAAAAAAATAAGAAGATAAAGATGAATTATGGCCCAATGAGTGTCCGTAGAAATTTTCAAGGGATATATGCGGAAAAGCATAAGGACTAAGTTTGCTCCTTAGATCCCAACTTTTGCTATATCATATAAACTTGGAAAATTCTACGTTGGAAAAAGTAAGAGAGTGAAGAGTGTCCGTAAGAGTTTGCAAGAGAGTATGTGCGGGGAAGGACAAGGACTAGATTTGCTTTCTGGATTCTAACTTTTCTTATATCGTATGAACTTGGGAACTCTTGCGTCGGAAAAAGATAGTGAGAGAAAAAGAGGCCAACCGAAGTAAATAGTAAAGTGACAGCTATCTAAGTAACTTTGAGAGGAAATTTCTTTTTGCTAAATTTCAGGGGATCAGACTATTTGAAGGAAAAATCCTGTTTTTGCAGCATTATTGTAGAATATCTGAAATAGGTTTTTGATGTATACAATTTCGCACAATGCACGCAAGTTGGTTTGAAATTGAGAGAGTTTTTGAGAATAGAATTGTGGACTGGACTTTGAAAAGTCTGAAAGTGTAATTATTCCGGATTTCAAAAATATCTGATATGAGTGAATTTTCTTTTGGGGAATTTCTTTTCGCTTTTATTTATTTATTTTCTTCATTAAAAAAAAAGAGAAGAGAATTTTGTGGGTATATTCACTGTAAACCCTCACGAGGCACAACTCATCCACTAGGGGGAACCTAGGGGTTTAAGGGCTTGCTGCATAAGCTAAATGCAGTCGAGAGTGCCAGCGAAAGTGGCGTTGCATTCATGTTTAGTTTTATTGCATTGCATTAGTTTAAGATAAGATTAGGTTAGGATGAATTCCTCATATTTTATCGCATTTTTTGCTAGGGACTAGCAAAACGCTGGTTGGGGGGTGGAGTGCAGAACCGCGATGTAGTAATAAAACTGGTGAGACCAGGTCGATCCTCAGGGAGCAATGTGTTTTAAGGTATTTTTTTCAACTTGACTTGCCTTAAAATAAAAATCTAAAACTAACCTAATTAAAATCTAACAAATACAAACATCCTACTTAGCAAAATTAAATTAGTTACAAACCAATGAAAGAAACTTTGCTAAATCTAAAAATTCCTAAAATAAAACTAAAATTGCTGCAAAACTAAAACACAAGTTAGAACTTCCAAAAATAAAAACTAAAATTAGAAACTAACTAAACTAAACAATGTTAAAAATAAAATAAAAAAAAGTTAGAAACTTTTCTAAGTTAGAATTTCCAAAATTAGAAAACTTTTCAATTTAAAATCTTCAATTAAAACAAGTTTAGAAAGATATTTAATTCTGGAAATTAACTAAAACAATCAAAAACATAAAACTAGAAACAAATTTAAAATTAGAAAGTTAGTAAAATTAATAATGCAATGCATGCCATGAGATGCTGAAAAATTCTAAGTCTGAAAAACTAGTATGCTGATGCAAATATTATGCATGATTTGAACTATTCTAATGCATCCTAAATCTAAATTTAATGGCTGGAATTCATGCTCTACTGATGCAAGAAACTAAAAAAAAAAAACGGAAGTGAAAAAGGATTTAAAACGAAAAAGTTATGAATGCATGAACATGACAACTTTGCAAAATTCTGCGCAGAAATTCTGATTCGGGTTGACTGATTGGCAAAGTTTAAGCCTCTGGTTCATAAACCTTCCGAAATTATTTTGATCTGAAATTTTGGGGAATGAAAGACCACATCCTAAACTTTAATTTTCCCAAGTTTCAAAGAAAAATATTGTGATTTGACTGGTCTACCCACTTCGAACTTTTTTGTCAAAAACTGTTTTTACAGTTTGCTGAAACTATTAAGTTATGTTGTTCATAAATTGAGTTCGAATTTAATCATTAGATTCAGATCTGAAGGCTTAATTTTCATCAACTTAAATATGCACAAAATCTTATGATAAGAAAATAGCTGCAATGATTCCTAATCCAACCATCAAACTATGCAAAAACAAAACTTAAAATCCATGTGAATATAACAAGAAAATAACAAAAGTGCAGAAAATAACATAAAATTGCAGGAAGTCAAAGGCGGTAATAACACGAAAGTCAAAGGCGGTAAACAACTAAAGTCAAAGGCGGTGATAACAAGAAGTCAAAGGCGGTAGATTGCTCATTCAATTTCTTATCTTAATTTGGGCTAAAATAGATTAGCAGTGTTATCTTAGGGTCTTATTCTTCATCTTAGGTCGTCAATCTAAGTGAGAATAACAAATTTCCATTCCATATAAAAATAAATTTCAAAATTGGCCTCTAGTCTTTTTTCACTCAAATCTCTTTAACTCCATCTTGCATTGCCTCCAAACATACAATGTATCCAAAGAGATAAAGTATATTAAAAAGGTTACTAAGATGGGTTACTAGTTGTGATTCCAATTCTATCCCAATATTTAAACAAGAACAAAAATTAACCCAATCACAAACAAGACTAAAATTATGAACACCACAAAATCAAAGACAAGAACAATTGAAAAGAAACAAACTTTACTAGCATGAAATTGTTTTACAAAAGATTGGAAATAAAAAGCAAACAATTACATACTAGGATGGATGAGAATTCCTCCTTCTAGTTGACACTTCAAGGTTGGTGGTGTGGCTTTAGGGCTAAGCCTCCTTGATGACTTGAGATGTAGAGACAAGAGAGGGAGAGATGGATGAAGAAATCTAGAGGTGGGAGGTGGGTAATTCTTCCATGAAGAATATGGGAGAAGGGTGCCCTATTTATACTTTTTCAAGTCCTACTCCTTCTCAAAAAAGAACACCTATGTAGCTTTCCTTGTCCATCTTTGATGAGATATTCTTCAAATTCTCTTTAAAATCTCTTGAAAATGTGCAACAAATAAATGGACCCCATCTTGGATGTTTTACAAGTGTGCCCCACACATGTGCATGTGTGTGTGGGACCATGAAGCCGACTTTTTACAATTTTCTTCCAATTTCCTTTTCTCTTCAATTCTGCTCTCCTTTCTCTTAAAAATCAATTCCTTGCCTCAATTCTTTACAAATGGGACCCATATAATCAATTTCCTACAAAACAGATGTGAATTCATGTGAAAAGACAATATTACCCCTAACATCACATATGCATGACTGTGGGCCCATTTCTCATGAAATGATAATAAAAATGTACATCATTCTTCATGATTTTATATGAATGAACTAATGATGATGAGAATTCAATTTATTTCATGAGAAGAATTATTTTCACAAAACTTTCCAAAAATAGACTTTCCAAAAATAGCAGGTTTCATGAATTTATGCAAAAAGTGTGATTTTTAAGCAATTTATGCAGAAAAATATAAAGATGAATTTAAAATGAATTAAACTATGATATCACACTAAATGAGGCTCTTTCAAGTTAATAAGTCCTTAAAATGGGTCAAAATGTGTATGAAAATATGCATTTTTAAAGACTCGATAGAATTCCAAGGGTGTGAGGACCCTATGGTAGCAAATGATTCTTAATCAAGTTAGAGCATATTTTTTCGGTCTTCAAACGCACAAACCAACAAAAAGTGAAGTTATTGACATGCAAGAAGTTTGGAAGAAATCCACAAGAAAATCAATTATGTAAAGTTAGAGAAAAAACTCAAACATGGTTCAAACTCAGCAAAAGAAAGCCCAAACAAACTCAAGGACAAAACACAAAAAGATCCCTTAAAGTTTGAAAAGGAAAACAAATTAGAGAGCTTCAAAAATGAAAAAAATGGGTGCATTGGCCAAATGAGCCAAATCACTGGCTGAGTGTGTACTGGCCGATGGTACAAATGCAGTAGATGATGAATGCATGGCCGAATAAAGGAAACTAGTAGCTAACCATTACAAATCCCTAACAACTCAGTAAGTAATCGATCTAGATCTGGTCAAATCATTCCTTAGGCGATTTGAAGCTAATTGGCATGATTCAAGGCAAAAAATAAGGCTACTTCCTCACACAGCTGACCACAAAAGGGTAGCCGACCATACAAACACTTGATCGGCTACCTTCCCTGCAAATAAATTTTTGCTCAATCTTTTCCCTTCCACAAATGGCTGCAAAAAACTTCCAAGACATATAAATATTGCCCTTTGGTGCCCATTCCCCTAGGGTTTTGCAATTATGATGTGACCAGTGTCATCTGCTATTCGATTCTTTTTAAATCAAACTGCAAAAACACTTCAAAGTCTATCCTTATGGCACGGTGAGCATAGACATGCAGTAGTCCTTAGATTAGATGGAGTCTACACGACTAGTTGAAATAGATTGTGCTAATATTTGCACTTTGGTAGAACTAAGTTAAACTCAACCTTTCTCTTCCCATCGTAGGGCAGGTCCTTTTGTACCAAGAGGTGCAATTGGATTTGGAATAAGAAAGAAAGGTCACAACATTCTAGAGTCTATCCTTATGGCATGGTGAGCAATGACTTGCTGTAGTAATTGGATAAGATGGACTCCACGTGGGTAGTTGCACCAGTTGTGCTAAACATTTGCATTTCAGTTGAGCCAAGTTGGTCACAACCCTTTTCTTCCTATTGTGGGGCCATTCTATTCGCACCAAAAGTGTGATGGACTAAAAAAAAAAAAAAAGAGAAAGGGGTTGTGTTTATTGAACTTATTTGATTAACTTATCTCACAGGACTGATGGTATCCCTAATCATCATCTTTGATGAGGCCAACGAGCACTCATTCAGGATCTCCTTCACCTGTACTTAACCTTCTTTGATCAAGCCCATTTAAACAAGCAAAGGCATAAATGAGGGTCCTAGCATCTCGAGGACCTACATCAGCCACCAACATGATATCACCTACTGGACCCCGTGTTTTGAGGAGCTCAGGCCAGACTCCAAAACCTGGTTCTCTAAGTACACCCAGAATCCTTTCGGAGTTAATCTCTAGCCCGAGAACCAGCCCGCCAAGAGATGGATACCAACAAAATAGGCCAGTCACTCCCCTACTTTCCGCATCCCTAAGGAAACAACTGGGGCCAAAATGACTCAATACACCCCGAAAAGGACATGGGGAAAGAGGAGGACCTACCATGAGCCCGTGTGCTAGGATGTAACACCTGGTCTTTGAGGCCCAAAAAGTCCAAAAGACACGACAACCTAAAGAACCCTTTTGGAGGCTTGAAGGAAATTCCTCCTACCCTCTGGCCCAAAAGGGGTTGCCAATCAAGTTCCAAGAGATAGAGTGAATAGCCTTATACAAGAGTTGGGCACAATGTAGGAAAAACAGGTAGAACAAGATAACAACTGTCAAAATTCTATCACAACTAGATGGAAAAATACGCATGTTAGCTAAATTTCAGTCAAAAGAAATAGGTGCAGAACTAGCAACGCACCCTCCATAACAAAAAGTTGTCTAGAAATGGATCATTAAAGAGTTTGACCTGGACATCACACTTGCCAACATGGTCCGACCGAACCATCATAACATGTCCCCAGAAGCATTACCCAAGGGTCGACCACACTAGAACCGTCCTGTTTAGAAAAAACATCGGATGGCCTTATCTAAATAGACTATAACTCAAAAGATGATAGTACACAGGAGAAAGCATCATCACTAACACCTTCTCATCAACCAAACCAAACCAAGACTCTAGTCTTTATGGTTGAAGGCAGTGGGACATACCATGACGGAGATGAAGATGAAAATGAACCAGCCTCCGATAATAATGAAGATGGAGAAGTATATATCAATCATCTCATAAAGAAATAAGGGGAAAGGATCATCGAGATTGCTGCCCAACTACAAATACTTATAGACAAAATGTCAGCATTAGGTGAACGGCTCACAAGGACAAGAACAAGGTTGTATTATCATGAAACAAATAAAGACCTTGTTCAAAAAAGAATCAGGGCCCTCAAGTGATCATTTGTCTAGCAACAACCAAAAAGTCAACCCTGATAAAATCAATGTCATATAAAAAAGTCATCAACAGATGACCACGGCTAAAAAGGAGAATTGGTTAAATAAGAAGGGGATGTTATCCAAATAACACCACCCCCCCCCCCCCCCGCCCGACAGGAATTTAACCTGTTCCATTCCCTAAAAATTACAAGTAGCCTACTTTTCAGGCTTACACAGGAAAAGGAATAGCGCATCAGCATCTGGTGCAAGTCAAGTCACTACTTGGAAGTCTGCCAGACATAGACACATTGAAGATATGCCTATTCATCATTACAATCACATGGTATCGACAACTACCCAATTATTCCCTCGCTTCTTTGGTAATCTTGGAAAAAAAGTTCTAATTGCACTTTCAGGAGGAAGATTAGGTAGCAACCTTCAGTTTCCTCAGCAACCCAAGCAAGAAAATGATGAGTCCACCCAAACCTTCATCAATAGGTGGAGGGCATTTTCCTATAGCTGCATGGAGCCCCAGTCACAAAGAGCGGTAGTAGAGATGTGCATGGAGAACCTCAGGCTAGAAATTCATGCTATGATAGTGGGGTTGAAAACTAAATCCCTATCTAGGCTCATCAAAGCAAGCATTAGGGTTGAAGATGTCCGCAAAAATTTGACAAGAAAAAAGGAAAGAAAAGCAAATCCATTGCTTCAACAAGAGCACCTAAGAGTTGCAAAAAGCAAGAGAAAGTGTTCAATGTTCAAACCTATAAAGCCCCACACGAGGCTCAAAGCTTGGCTATTGATGAACCCAACTACTATGCATACCAAAGAGTCATCTCACATCCCTTGAAGGATTGCTTCAACCTCAAGGAGAAGATCAATGAGATGGGGAAAAATGGGGTAATCACCTTTGATAAAAACTATGATCCAGTGCTTATCAACATGATAACTTTCAGGCAACTTGAACCTATAGCACTCTCCATTCCCCCAGCACAAAAAATGGTGGAGTTTTTAGTCATAAATAGGGTCCAGCATAGAATGGCCTAATTCTTATCAAAACCAATTTCGAAGAAGAACTATAGGCCCACCTAAACCTAGTCAACGATGAAGACTAGGACGTGATCAAGAGACCGTCAGAAAAAAAAAAAAAGAAGAAGGGGAAAAAGAAGGCCAAACCCTTTCACACTAGGAGACTTAATAGTCCACGTCAATAGTAGTGATGAAGAGGACCCGCAAGTCTTTAGTTGTAATCAGATATCCTAGACCAACTATCCCTCAGATTCAAGATATGAAGATAAAAGGAGGCTACCTTCATGTGATGACTCAGAGTAAGAAAATATCCATCCCATGCAGTTCTAAATGAATAAGACATCTTCTACCTCAAAATGCTAGAAGTGATTGTTTCCTTCATGACCCCTATGCACCAACATAAGATGACTAGACACTCAAGCAAAGGGAATAGATAGGAACTTCATCACAAAGGAACATTGATCCTTGCCTAATTAACGAGCTAAGTTAGCAGATAAACCAGCTCACCTTAACCATGGACCCCAAGGAGAGGTACAATATGGCTCAGAACTTGAAGAAGAAATGCTAATAGCACTAAGCCTGATGGTGGCAAGCCTATATCTAACTCTGAAGACATAGGAAATGAAGAGACCAACTCATGCCCACCAAAGGCTAAAGAAGTCTTCACTACCTAAAAGGCCCCAAGGACCAAAGAAAACCCAATTATAGAAGAATGGACATGTTCAGGGAGAAATTACAAGGCTAATTATGGACAACCATTTTCTTCTTATGTGAACTCCACACAAAAGGGGAAAAAAGTAAATGCTCTAGAGAATAATAATGAAAAACCCTTAGGCGCATTTAAGTATGATGTTGTAGAACACCTAAAGTACATACCAACATGTCTGCACATCATTGACCAGTTACAAATGTCTAAAGAAACCCATGATAACCTGAGACTAAAGCTACTAACACTTAATCAGGAGGGCCAAGCTCATGTGGAATAGGTCCACCAGATCAAAAAGAAATCTCAAAACAAAAAGATTGAAAAACGAAAAAGGTGTTAGGAATGCTTTTCCATTCAAAATGTGGCTAAGGCAACAATCTTCTTCCCAAAAGAGAACCTATTGCTGGGTGAAACCAAACATTCTTAGCCCCTCTATTTCACAACCCATGTGAAAAAAATCCTAATGAAGAGGGTACAAGTTGATCCTAGGTCGGCACTCAATCCATCACCATGATAGTTCTATAGGAATTTGGTGTCCTAACTAGTAAGCTGTCTTATACAAATACATCAATACAAGGCTAGGATGGAGCAATGCAAAACCCAATTGGAAAAATCACAAAAAATTCTAGTTGGGTGACTTGAAGTCAAAAGACACATTGCATGCCATTAATACTAGGGCATGCTTCTATTAGAGGCAACTGCCAGGATCCCCAGATATTGTGTAAAGATTATTATAGAAATAACTTTAAATGATGATGATTCAAGAACCACACCTGCGAGATCTCTCTGATTTGCTCCAGCAACCAAAAAATCTCAAGACCTTCTATTTCATTCCTCTATGATCAAGCTCGCACTGGGGTGTAGGCCTCTTATGGGAATTATTTTTGCTCTAAAAAATGAGGTTTCTCTCCTCTTCTTTCCTAGAGAGCAATAGCATATATCTATATGCTACAACAGGGACCCTGAGAAGGAAACAAGGAATAGGCTTCTTATGGAAATAGGAAATCCTAATTCCAAAAATTATAATTCAGTCTACTAGAGAACTATAATTGCACTCCTATTCTTATTCTCAAAATTATATTTCGAGCTTCTTGTTATTAAATACTTATTAATCTCCAAACATTAAGATTTCAAATATCCATCGATTAAATAATTACCGACATCAATATTTAATCTATATCTATATGATTCCTTAAGACCTTACACTTAACTTATTTGATATGACGAACATAAAGTCTACCTATAGAGTTTGACATAATCAAAACTTATAACCTTTATTAAGGGGATATCATCAATCCTTATTACAGGATGTAGATTTATTCAATAAACTAATATCCACCATACACGTGATGTAGTCATCTAATTTACTAAGATTATTGACCCATAAAAGGTCTTACTCTTTTGTAAATTAAAATGATAAACTTAAATGTATATACCTATTATTTATATCGGGATTAAGAGTACAAGCACTTATAATAACTGTTTGAATTTTAATCATCTTATATAGTTAGTATAAAGACAATAAGCCTAAAAGCGGTCCTATTCAATACACACAAAGCGTACTAGCCTAACAAGTTGAAACTATACTGTTTTCGTAACCAAGACAAGCCTATTAAAGCATCATGCCACAATCATGCCAATGGTTTGTGAAGCTCCATCTTGATTGTGAGCATTAATAGGTTATATTCTATAAGAATCAACAAACAAGTCTTCTATGTGTAAGCTAAACTCTACACACCAACTTATTTACTTTATAAAATAAAAGACACACACATGCATAATAAAAAATAACGTGACTATTTTCGCATACAAATTCTCATTAAGATGAAAAAACAAACTTTACTAATAAATAAATCAGTTAAAAACAAAAACATAAAATTAAGCTTTTAGTTTAAATTTCCAATAATCTCCCACTTAGACTCAAAACCTTACTGACATATATTTCAACCCCATTCCCTACACATGACTATCAAAGCTCTTTGCTAGTAAGGTCTTTGTAAAAGTATCTGCTAGGTTATCAGCGGATGTAATTTTGGTCACAATTATTATCACCTCTCTGCATGACTTCTCGTATGAGATGATACTTACGTTGGATGTGTTTACCTTTCTTATGCATCCTGGTTTCTTTACATTAGCAATTGCACCAGTATTATCACAATAAAGTATTATAGGTGATTTTACCGAAGGTACCACTTCTAGATCAATCGAGAAATTTCTGAGCTAAACTGCCTCCTTATTGTTTCAGAAGCTGCCATATATTCGGCTTCCATGGTAGAGTCAGTAGTACATGATTACTTAACACTCCTCCAACTTATTACTCCACCTCTGAAGATAAATACAAATTCTGAAGTTGATTTTCTAGCATCATTATCTGACTAGAAGTTTCAGTCCATGTGCCTAATGAAGGATCATACTCTCAAACTGGTAAATCAGCATATAATTGCTAGTCCTCTTAAGGTACTTAAGTTTATGCTTTACTGCAGTCCAATGTTCTCTCCTTGGATTAGACTAGTATCTGCCAACCATGCCAGCGGCAAAACAAATATTAGGTATAATGTATAGCATTGCATACATGAAGCTTCCGACAGCCAAAGCATAATATACTACCTTCATCTTTTCTATCTCATCAGGTGTCTTAGGACACTAATCCTTGGATAAAGTAGTTCTATGCCTAAAAGGAAGAAATCCTTTCTTGGAATCTTGCATGTAAAATCGGGTAAGAATCGCATCAATATAAACTACTTGAGATAAGTCCAACATTCTTTGTTTCCGATCTTGCAGGGCTTGATCCCTAGAATCTGACTAGATTTTCGTAAGTCCTTCATATCGAACTAACTACTCAACCATACTTTAACCAAAGACAACACCCTAGTATCATTTCCATTTAGTAGGATGTTATTTACATAAAGTATTAAGAAAACCACCACATTACCGTTGCACTTCTTATACACACAGGATTCATCAGAATTCTACTCGAAACCATATGATTTAACGGCTTGATCAAAATGAATGTTCCAAGATCTAGATGCCTGCTTAAGTCCATAACAGACCTTTTAAGCTTGTACAACATGTGTGTTGGAAATTATACTAAAAGCATGCTTTTATGTATTTTTTCTTTAACTAATTTACTTATCAGTAAAGTTTGTTTTTTCCATCTTAATGAGAATTTGTATGGGTAAATGGTTGCATTATTATTTATTGTGCATAAGTGCGTTTTTTATTCTATAAAGTAAACAAGTTGGTGTGTAGAGTTCAGCTTACTCACGGAAGACTTATTTGTCGGTTCTTATAGAATATAAGTTGTTGGTCACAATCTAGATGGAGCTGGACACACCATTGGTACAATTGTAGCTTGATGTTTTAGTAGGCTTTCTTGGCTGCGGGAAACAGTACAGTTTCGACTCGTTATGCTAGTACACTTTGTGTGTATTGAATAGGACCACTTTTGGGTTATTGTCTTTATACTGACTATATAAGATTATTAACATCCAAATGGTTATTATGAGAGCTTGTACTCTTAATCCCGATATAAATAATAGACACGTGCATTTAGTATTTGGCATTTTAAATTACAAAGGAGTGAGACCTTTTGTGGGTCAATAATCTCAGTAAATTGGATGACTACACTACGTGTATGGTGCATATTAGTTTATTGACGGAATCCACGTCTCGTAATAGGGATTGATGATATCCCCTTGATGAAGCTTATAAGTTTTGATTATGTCAAACCATGCAGGTGGACTTTGTGTCCGACATATCAAATAAGTTAAGTGTAATGTCTCAAGGAATAATAAAGATATCGATTAAATATAGGCGTCAGTAATTATTTAATCGATGGATATTTGAAATCTTAATGTGGGGAGATTAATAAGCATTTAAGAACAAGAAGCTCGAAATATTATTTTGAGAATAAGGGACAAGAGTGCAATTATAATTCTTTAGTGGACTGAATTGTAATTTATGGATCTAGAATTCTAATTTGGGTTGAATTAGGGTTTCCTAGTTCTATAAGAAGCCTATTCCTTATTTCCTTCTTAAGGTCCCTACTATAGCCTATAAATATGCGCTATTGCTCTCTAGAAAAGATACACAAGAGAAATCTCGTTTTTGAGAGCAAGGAGAATTCACAGAAGAGGCCCACACCCCGGTGAGAGTTCAAGCATATAGGAATACAGTAGAAGATCTTGAGATTTTCAGGCTGTTATAAGACCGAGATCAAATCAGAAAGATCTCGCAGGTATGATTCTTGAATCATCATCGTTTAAACTTATTTCTGTAGTTATCTGTGCGCGATATCTAAGGATCCTGGCGGTTGCCTCCCAACAATGTGCTCACGGCCTTTAGCTACGAATCCATCTGGTTGCACCATATATATGCACTCGTCAAGATTGCCATTACGGAAAGCTGTCTTGACATCCATTTGCCAAATTCGGTAATCAAAATGAGCCGCAATGGATAAAAGAATCTGGATGGATTTTAGAATGGCTACTGGTGAAAAGGTCTCCTCATAATCAATTCCTTCTCTCCAAGTAAACCCTTTTGCAGTAAGCCTAACTTTGAAGGTTTCAACCTTTCCATCCACGCCTTTTTTCTTCTTGTTGACCCACTTAAACTGATAGGTTTTATCCCCTCTAGTGGTTCTCCAAGATCGCAGACTTGATTAGAGTACATAGACTCCATTTTTTATTTAACCCAAAAAAGATGATCACCACATAAGCATATGGCTATCAGGCATCCATCACAAATATAAGGCAATCCACCAAATAGGAAATTTATAGTGGTTCGGTCCCAGACCTACATCCACTTTCAAGAGCAAATGCTCTTGGTTCCACTAATAATTAGGTAACTACACAAGTACACCTCCTACAACAGTTTTTTGATACAGTGGTTGTCTTCCACCAACAAGAATTTTAATCCAATGGTTTGATCCCAAATCTATTCCACCAACCACAACGATTTTTGATGTGGTGGTTCGTCTTCCACCATATATAGTAGAGAAATGAAAATAGAAAAAACACCAAAACAAATAACTAATTACCTTAGCTTTCAATGGTGCTCTTAAAGCTTGAAAGAAAAACTCCACTACATCAAAATTCATTTTTTCCGATGCAAAAAATGTGCTAGAAAAAATCACATATGTGTCAGTGAAGACTTTTGCTGACGTAAGACATTGCGTTGGCAATTCTACATTAGAGTACCTTTTCCCAACACAACTATATGCATCAGCAAAAGTTTTACCGACTCACAAAGGCATCGGGAAAAAGTTTTTTAAAAAACCAATAATAGCCTTTTCCCAATGTGCAAAGGCATCAAGGGAAAAGATTCCTAACATCATATCGTGTCGGGGAAGACCTTTCAAAATAATGAAAAAACCTTTCCCCGATGCACAATGGCATCGAGATAGCTATTGTCGATGCAAGTTTGTGTTGGCAATGTTAGTAAATATAACCTTTGCCGATGCAATGTTGCATCGGCAAAAGTCTCACTAAAAGAAAAAAATCACAATTTTTTAAAAAAATTCACAAATTTTTTTAAAAAGTTCAATTGCATTTCCTGTTATTTATTTTATTTCCTTATCTATAAACCTATTTAAATCAAAGAAAGCAAAGTCTACCAAGATTTATCAATACTACTAATAATAACAATTTAAATTATAAACTCTGTTCATTACATTAAAAAATCATATCATAAAACAATATTACAATACAACACCATTTAACATTATTTAACAACTCTAAAAAATATCTTTTGCTCGATCATCCATCTCGCTCTTTGCAATCATGTAAAACAAAGAAATATAAATAATTAGATTATTAGTTCACAAAAATAGCGATAGCCTTGTATCACATGGTTTTTATGAATTGGATGTTTTAGAGAAAAAAAATAATGAATTGACAACATTAAAATGATAAAGGGAAAACGGAGATAAAGGGATGTAGATCAATAGGCATGACATTTAGTATTGAAATATAGAAAAAAAAAAGAATTGAAGGATCATACATTAATTATCATAAGCATACTTAAATCAGTGGATATACAATGGATAGAGTAGCACGCATTGATTTCTATAAAATAAGTAGAAAGGAACATGAGATTATAGATTATGAAATACATGTAACTATGCAAAGCCTCCCATCAGGTGTCCGACAACAAATTAATTTGAATTGTAAAATAAATAAATTATTACAGGATATAAGAACATGAAGCAAATATTGCATGAGAGTACAAACCTAAACAATTTACTGCAAAAGAAAAGAATACATTCCCCCTTCACCATCTCTCTCTCCAAGACCTCAACAACCAATCCTAGGGTCTACCCTTCATTTTTATCACTCAAACAGTCATAAAAATTCATGCCAAGAGCTTATACAAGTAAAACAAATTGCCCTGCCTCAAATATGAGAATTTAAAACCTATAAGCACAACCACATTCCATCCTGTAACTACTATGAAGCTTCTAACAAATAAAACAAAAAGGTACAGAATAGGAATGCACCTACATTGATCTCATTCATTACTCTGCGCACAGAAGGATCTGGAATAATATCAACCATCAATATCCGCTTTATGTCATAACCATATGCTCCCATCACCTAATCCATTCATGAAAATATCAAAATTCAATAATGCCAAGTTGATGTCCTACCACAAAATCAATTGGGCAAAATTAGATAACTATCTCTTTTCAAAGTTCAGTATGAAAAAAGACATAACCAAACCAATAAACAAAATATAGCTCCATGTTGACTACCAAGACAATAATGATTGATATCCCTCTATATAAGCAGGTAAAAAAATATTAACAAAGGATAGAAAATAAGAATTGAGGCACAAATATGTAAAAAAAAAAGTATGGGTATGCTCACCACCTACATTTTTATTCCTACATAAAGTCCAAGTGAATAAAAGATGAACTACCTTCGCAAGAGCTTGGCTAATGACTGTTTTTCTACAACCAAATCCTTCAAGTATAACAAAAGTTCCTTAAAGTATTATGGGAAAAGTGCATCAAGAATACACTGTGGATCATAGATGGCTAAGCCATGAAGATCAAAGTAGTTCATTTAGAATAAATTTAAAATTATAAAAGATGTCAAGCCATGGGTAGGCAAAGATTTTCCAACATGAGACAAATTATTAATAACATTTACCTGTCTAGTCAAAAGAAGTATATATGTAGCAAGCTTTGATGCCACACGCCTTGGAGTTTGTAAAGTGCACATCTGTAAAAATGCAGTGGACAAACTAATAGTGAATAAACTCACATTACGTAAGAATAGTACTCAGTACAACTCAAACGTAAAAACAACCACAATTACCTTCCATTCCATCATCCAATCATCCACACATAATTCATAACAACCATCTAACCTATCATCATCTTTTAGAATTTAAATGGGCATTGCATAAAACACATCTAATATGATAGAATTAATGAAAACAATGTAAATCACTATGAGAGATGGGTATTCACTTGCCTTTGATGAAAATTGGGTGTGATTCCCTAGCCCACTGGCAAATCCCACGAAGCTCAAACCCACTGAAAACCCAAATCAAACAAAAACAAATCTACAAATTAGGGGATAAGAAGCAAAGGGGCTAATCTATGCTAATCTGTAACCACAAATTAAAAAGATCTAACAAGAGGGAAGAGGGGCGCTTCCCTATGATGGATTTGGAAAGGAAAAGCTTAAAAGAGAGGTCTTTGGGAAGCTTAAAGCAAGAGGAAGAAGATTAACGAAGTAGATGATGAAGTTGAACTTCTGGCGGCTCAAGATCTCACTGGCAACAAGCAAGGGAAAAATAAAGAAAAAGAAAAGGAAAGAAAGAGAAGAAGAGGAGAATCATGGGGTGATAGCAGTCCGGAGGAGGTGGTTGCAGAAGAACATGGCGGTGATCTGGATCCTTTGATGATGGTCGGTTATATGGCTGGAAGGTGAGGCAAAAGAGAAAACCCAAGAACAGGGATGGGAATGGGTCTCCTTCGTCTTTGCTGGGTGAAAGATTAGAAAAGGAAGAGAAAATGAGAGAATAAAAGAGAGGAAAAGAAACTAATAAGGAAGAAGAAAATTAAATAAAGAAGAGAGAGAGAGAAAAACGCTCGCTGGGTGAGGGAATATGGAGAGAGAAATGGAATGAGTATTTTAAAGAAATTACCAAAATGCCATTGATTTAAAGTTTGGCTAAAAACTTGTTTTGAACATATTTTGCAAACCACTGGTCAGATTGAGTCACGACAAGCACCAACACTCATCAAAATTAAACAAGCTTTCCAACGAGTATACTATTGGTATGGTTTTGAGAAAGAGAAATTTTGACAATATTTAAGGGGTTTTTGGGGTATTTTTCATAAAAAGGCTTAATTTTTGGAAAATAAAATATTTGGTGGCTAAGATGGATCTGATTTGAGTCAAACTACATGAAGATGATCTTGGCTTAGGAGAGCTACCCGATGAACCCAAAACCTCATAATTCGAAAAACTATGAAAAAGGGCTTCTATATTTCCTAGAATTACGAACTACCCTCTACTGAGCTCAAACGAAATCGAAACCTAATGAGACTTTGTACACACGATTCTCATGCTAATTCAGACCTATTTAGCTACTAATCACACTTAACTGGCGAACAAGCAATTAATTAAAATTGACCACATCTAGGAGTTCGGGATGTTACACACATAAATGAAAACTTGTGAAAAACATGTTTTGGGCATAACCTATAAACCGTAGGTCAGATTGAATCATCATAAGAGCCACCATTCATGAAATCAGATGAGCTTTCCAATGAGTATGCTATTGCCATGGTTTCGAGTAGGTGAAATTTTGACATTATTTAATGGTTTTTGGGGTATTTTTCATAAAATGGCTTGATTTTTTAAAAATAAGGTATTTGGTAGCCAAGATGGGTCCCAGTCGGTTGGGTTGGAAGAACAAGGTTAATGGAATTAAGAGAGCTACCCAATGAGCTACCTAATTAACGTTTTCAAGAAAATGGAGAGATGAGAGGGAAAAAGAGATGAGCACGGCAGCAGCTGAGCAAGAGATGAGAGGAGAGGAGACCAAGATGTTGGTCCCGCAAAGAGAGCACAGGAGCTATGAGTGAGAGAGATGAAGGAGGGCAACAGCGAATGAGAGCGATGAGGGATAAGGAAGGCCAAAAAATGGGCCCCAAGTAGAAATTTTAACCAAATCCAAGCCAAATGGTTCATGGGCAGGCCTTTCCAAAATTCGACAACTTTTCTTTTTAAGAATTGGTGATGAAATCTAATTTTCATTGCCAATAAAAGACATTAGGCAACAAAAAATTTTTTTTTGTCAATTATTATATACTTTAGGTAATAGAATTTTTTTTCTCACCAAAATAAATGTATTCTTTTGAAATTGGTGACAAAAATTTTTTTTCCTCATCAACATAACTCCCTAAAAATATCCCCTAGTAGGCTGAGCTCGTTGACTATATCTGGAGCATCCATTTGAAGATTGGTGATTTGAAGAAAATTGGGAAGGAGGAAGCAAGTTTGGGCACTAGGGTTAACAAATTGAGATTAGAAAGTGCTGGGGTTGAGGACATAGAGAAACTGCGACGACTACTGGAGAAGCAGGTGATGAAGAAGTTTTCCATCATGCAGGTTATTACGGATGGGCTGATGATGGGATTAGAGGGAGGAGACCTGGTCTTAGCTTCTTCTTTTGGTCTCTTTAGGTTTATCCGCAAATATGATTTTTTTTATAAAGATTCAATTTTTATTTGGAATTTATCAAAAGACTTTTTCGGACACAAACAGTCTTGCATTGGCAAAAGCAGGGCTTTTCCTAATGGATGTAAACTGGTGTTGGTAAAAGCTAGGCTTTTGCCGACGCATGTGAGCTTGCATCGGGGTAAGCTGGGCTTTTGCGGATGCAAACTCACTTGCTTCGACAAAAGTGGGCTTTTGCCGACACATCAGAGTTTGCATCAGGATAAGCTAGGCTTTTGTCGACACATGTGAGTGTGCATTGAGATAAACTGGCTTTTGCCAACACATCTAAGTTTACATTGGGAAACAATGGGTTTTTGCCAATGCATGTGGGGATGCGTCAGGAAAAGTCATTGGTAATGGTGCACTTTGTTGTAGTGCTCCAAGCTTTGACCTCTTGAACTTTCTCGTTAGTGAAAATGATCTCCCAATGAGTGCACAGCCAAGGGAAGAGGTTTTCTAGGTTTACAAAGGCTAGTGTTTTCCTAGATTGAAATTTAGGGCTTTCCTAGATGATTACCTACTCTTCTCAGAACATTAATGTCACTTTAATTTGGAAGAGAAGATGGTAGTTGGAGCTTGGTACAATTTCACTAACGGTATAAGGGCTCAGTTGCTGTATAAATATTTTCCTGAAGAAGTTATTTCTGGGGAGGAAAAAGTGCTTCTCTTAAATAGAGAGAAATTCTAACAGTGGGATCTACGGATAGGAAAATGTTGGACTAGAGCTTAGCCGTATGCCTAGACAAAATACAACGGCTAGTTTAACCCAGATTCACTATTTTCCCTCTTATGGTTATGCTTACAGCTTAGCCATGAATCCTTCTAGGTCTTAGCCGTGTAGATCTTACTGTTTAGCTGTAAAGTTAACTGTAGGCAAAATGGCCAAAAATTTTCTCTCTGAAAGATTACACATAAACTCTATAGCTTAGCCGTAAGCACCTTACGGCGTAGTCGTAAGGGCAGCCATAAGTCAAAAAACTAAAAAATGTGTTCTTTGGATTGTGTGCCGTAAGTTTTTTGGCTTAGCCATGATCCAAGCCGTAGTTATGTACAAAAAACAATTTGAGAAATATTTACCATCCTTTTTCTAGGGCTTTTTCTAAAATGTACTAAGGGTCAAAATTACCTTAGCACTCATTGAGGATCTTTTGGATGAAGACCTTGATTGAACTTGATCTTCCTTGATCTTGTGAGATCTTCCTTGATAATATTTGATCTTGACTTGGCTTTGGACACAGAATTGACAACACACTCTTACTATGGCACTAACAATCTCCCCCTTTGTCAATTTCGTGACAAAATACATACAATGAAAAAAAATATAATTTTTTTTAAAACAACCTTTCAACCATCAGTTCACTTTGCACAACTTCCCTTTTACAAGTCATGATAATCACGTAAACACACTATACTATATTGGAATGCCATTGAGCTTTTATCTCCCCCCAAGATATTGCATGATCCTATAACAACAAATTGCCTGCAAAAAAACTTCAAGCACCATGCACTATAAAGGTGGGATTGGTGTAAACTCCCCCTAAAGTTAGTAGTTCTCCCCCTTTTTGTCACAAATTAGACAAGGGATAACAAAACAGGAGGAGCAGTGAAGATAGAAGCAAAATAGAATGTGCAGAACTTATATTAAAAGGGCAAAATAGAATGTTCACATAGAGAGTGGAAATAAGGTAAAAGGCTGGCACTCAATCAAAGTAATGAAAAGAGACAAACTACAGGACCAAACAAACGCAAAACATAAATGTTATCTCCTGTTAACATAAAACACATGACCTAAAAAAAATACAAATCAGTCTGAAGGAGAAGAGAAAGAAGGAATCCCAACATCATCTCTCCAGCAACTTTTGGAGATCTTGGAAAGGTAAAGAATGTTTTCTTCATGAGTTTCTCCATTTTTGTTTGCTAATGTTCAAAAGCTGCCAGTCGGGCTTCAAGCAAGGTTGAGGAAGAAGCTGGAGGAGGAGACTGGATAGGCTCGTCATGAGGCGGAGCCGGCTGAGGGATATCGTCTATAGAGTCATCAAAGTCCTCAGAATCAGAATGACTGGGGCCAGCTTCCTGCTATTTTGAGAACCACATATTGAGAATGTTAATTTTACCAAAAAAAGGATTAGACTCAGGTGGTTCATCAAAAGGCAAAGAGGCCCCACATTGAGATGCAAGACGAGTCATCAGACATCCAAAAAAGTAAGCATTTATGCTTTGACCTGGAAAGTGACGAAAGCAAATGATATAATCACAAATGAGGGAGGGAAGACACACTCTAACACCCATATGCACACAACAAAGTATGTTAGTCATGAAGGGAGTCAAGTTAGAGAAATTTCACCTGCGGGGGTAGACATTACAGGGGAAGATTGCATGCAAAATTCAGTATGGGGGAAGTAGAAAAGCTGCAAGGAGAAAACCCTCATCCTTCCAATGAGTTTCGTTTGATAAAGCAAGAGTAATTGTCCTTTTGTTGTCCTTTGAAAGTGAGTCCTTGATGATAGTATGATGCACATCAGACAAAGGAATGCATGGAAGAGCAAAGATGATAGCAGGAGTGATGACGTTTGTACCGTCAGTGAATTCAACTTCAAAGGATAGATTGTCTAGAGAGGCTTCCTTGATAGATGCATACATGGTCTGGACAATGGAAAGATAAGTAGGGCCACCCCATTTGAGGATATTTTCCCATCCTACCTTGGAGAGAAGAGTATGGACCTCATATTTTTGAATCCAAATCTACACTACATTCAACTGTAATGGGCCGTGTAGCAAACGATATATTAGTAGTAGTTTCCCATGGAACCAAAACTCGAAGGGAAGGAGGAGAGACCTGTCTAGGTCTAGAAGAAGCACCTAAAGATTTTGGTCTCTTACCAGGATGGTATGCATTTTTGGTTCTAGGAGGCAGAATGACAGAGAAAATAACCAAGTATATGAAACGGGAATCGCAATACACCAAGAGGCCAGAGTAAGGAAAGATATGACAAATAACTACAAGAAGATTATACTATAGAATGTGATTTCATCATCACCATTAGAAAAATAGAGCAAAGAGGATGTGAGTAGTAGATATTGGGTAGATACTCATTGCCTAAATAGTGTAAAAATGAAAACAATAGATATTCACCAATCACGAGCACAAGAACTACAATAGCAAAGAATCAAATGAACAGGGAAGAGGTAAGGGCAACTACATAAAAAAGAAGAAGAAGAAAAAGAAGAAGAAGAAATACAGTCATGTGAGATGCAAAGGAGAGAGAATATTACCTTAGATTCAAAGATTCTGAGGAAAAAATGAGGAAAAGAAGCCCTAGCTTAGACTCACATGACCGAAACACAAAATAGAAAGAAAAATAAGTTTGCACGCATAAATAGGTATTCTGCGCAAAATAAAACAACAAAAAATCAGCTGTACAACTTAGCCATAAAGTGTGTTAAGCCATAAAGTGTGTTACAACTAAGCCATAAGGACGTTATGGCTGAGCCGTAGGGTAAAACCTTGCGCAAAGATAGTTCAACTGTAAGAAATACTACCGCTCCATCGTAAAATGAACTATAGCTTAGCCGTCGGTCCTATTCAGTGCACAGAACTAAAACAAGAGCATTTTAGTTTAAAAAAATCAACAAACAATATACATTTTAACCATATGAAATAACCAACTTATTCCAGCAGTAAACATAAATAGATTTTCTCATGTTTTCAAATTTTGCTGCATCTAGTGGCTTTGTCAAAATATCTGCTAGTTGATTCTCTGTGTGAATATATTCAAGCATAATAATTTCTTTTTCAACCAATTCTCTAATGAAGTGATGTTGAATATCAATGTGTTTTGTCCAAGAATGCTAAATCAGATTTTTTGAAATGTGTATGCCACTAGTGTTATCACAAAATAAACTCAGTGTCCCTTGTTTAATGCCATAGTCCATAAGCATTTGTTTCATCCAAATAAGTTGAGAGCAGTAACTACGAGTGGCAATGTATTTAGCTTCTGCAATAGAGAGGGATGTGGAATTTTGTTTTCTACTATGCCATGCTACTAGACAATTTCCAATATAAAAACAGCCACCACTAGTGGATTTTCAATCATCTAAGTTTTGAGCCCAATCTGCATCTAAGTATCCAGCAATGGAGGATGATGAGTCATAAGGATACCACAGACCATACTCAGTTGTATTTGCAATATTTGATGATTCATTTCACAACGGTTAGATAGGAGTCTTTTGGTTCAGATTGATACCTAACACAAGATCCCACACTTAAGGCTATATTTGGCCTACTTACAGTCACATAGAGCAAGCTACCAATTAGTCAATTTGATTGTTGTACTCATAGGCGTGTTGACATGTTTCCCAGTATTCAGACCAAATCGTTTTACTAATTCCTTTGCATACTTAGACTGAGATATGAAGATTCCATCATGTAGTTGTTTGACTTGAAAACATAACAAGAAGTTCAGTTTCCCAACCATACTCATTTCAAATTCAAATCGCATTAGGTTGGTGAACTAGGCAATAGATTTGTCACAAGTAGAACCAAATATGATATCATTAATATATATTTGAGCTATTAAGATAGAATCCATTGTGTTTTGGATGAACAATGTTTTAGCAACACTACCTCATTGAAAATCATTTTCTAGTAAAAACTTTGTTAGTCTTTCATACCAAGCACTTGGTGCTTGCTTAAGTCCATAAAGAGCTTTCTTTAATCTAAATACATGATAAGGGAATTTTGGGTTCACAAAACCTTTGGGTTGTTCAACATAGACTTCTTCATTCAAGAATGTGCTTTTGACATCCATTTGATACAATTTAAACTTTACGAAACAAGCAATAGATAACAAAATTCTAATAGATTCCAGGCGATTAACTGGAGCAAAGGTTTCATCAAACTCAATACCTTCAATCTGTGAATATCCTTGAGCTACTAATCTTGCTTTGTTTCTAACAACAACATCATTTTTATTAAGTTTATTTTTAAAGATCCATTTTGTACCTATTACATTTTTATCCTTCTTTATTAGAACTAGGTACCAAACATCATTTCTAGTAAATTGATTTAGTTTTTCTTGCATAGAATTTATCCAATAACTTTCAGAAAAAGCTTCATTGACACAAGTTGGTTCTAATGTTGAAGTAAAACACAAATGACTCATAATATTCTCCAATTATTTTCTAGTTTTTAGAACAGTTAGGGGATTCCCAAGAATCTGGTCTATTGGATGGTCCTTCAGGTTTACCAGATTTTTAGTAGGAGTAGGTGTATCAGTTTCTACTATTGATTGTGTAGGTTCAATCACCAAGGGAGCTACTATATCATCGACTTCCTCAGATTCTAGGGATTCATCATCTATAATAACATTTATTGATTATTGGATGACACCAGTTCTCAAATTTAGAACCCGATAGGCCTGACTACAAGTCAAATAACCTGAGAATATTCCTTCATCACTTTTCGAATCAATTTTACTCAATTGTTATCTATCTTTAAGAATATAGCATCTGTTTCCAAAGATCTTAAAGTATTTGATATTTGGTTTCTTTCCATACCATAGTTCATAGGCTGTCTAATTTTTACCAGCCCTAAGATAGACTTGGTTAATGATGTAGCAACTGGTATTGACTGCTTTGGCTCACAAGTCTTTGGGAAGACTTTTACTTTGGAGAATGATTATGGGCATGCCTTGGAGGACTCTTTAGCCACCCCATTTTGCTAAGGAATTTTAGGGGCTGAATATTCATGGTCAATGCCACATTTATCACAGAACTTGTCAAATTGTTCATTTTCAAATTCTCTTCCATGATCACTCCAAATTCGGACTACTGAAGCACCTTTTTCAATTTGAACTTGTTTTACTTAAATTCACTAAAGGCATCAAATTTTTTTTCTAAAAAATGCAACCCATGTGAATCTAGAGTAGTCAGCTATCATAATAAAAAAAATATCTTTTCTTTCCTTGACTCTCTCTTTTAGTTGGTCCAACTAGGTCTATATGAATAAGTTTTGAAAGTCAAGTACTTTTTATAGCATTCACACTTTTGTGGGCACTCCTAATTTGGTTCCCGTGTCAACATTCCCCATAAAGTGTTTTTTCTTATTTACTAATCTTGGGCTGTCCCTCAATATATTTGTTAGTCTGAGACAAATCCCTATAGTTTACATGTCCAAGTCTTCGATGCCACAGCTTAGCTTCATTGGTATTGGTCATTTAGTAAGAAGGGGAAGATGAAGAGGTTGAAAAGTTTAATTTACCTACCATATAGTAGTTGTCAGTAGTTCTAAGATCTCCTAAGATTATCTTTCCATCTTTTGAGATTCACAACCATGACTACTAAAGTTGACAATATAACTTTTATCACAAATTTAAGATATACTAAGTAAGTTATGTTTCAAGCCATCAACACATAGCACATTCTCAAAAGCAAGTAGGTTTGGAACATTCAATGTTCCCTTACCAATAATTTTAGCAGTATTGCACCTCCAAATGTAACAGTGCCACCATCAAAATCAGTTATCTTAGAGAAGTATGTTCTATCACCAGTCATATGTCTTGAACAACCACTGTCCAAATACCATCTTGATTGATCTCCCGCTTTAAAGGCTGTGTGGACCACTAGAATCTTTTTCTTAGGTATCCACTTAGATGTTCTAGAAGTGGGGTTTCCAACAGACGTTTGTTGTTTCAGTTGATATACTTTATGTTGGTGAAGGGAAGTTTTAGATTCAATTTTTGTTTTAGCCCTCTTAATTTCTTCTCCTTTGTATCTTTCAAGTTGTTTCATTAACTTTTCAATTTCTTTTAGCAAGATATTTATCTTTTGGTTCAAAGGAAACTTGTTATAGTAATTTGCTTTATTCTTTATTCTGACTTTACTATTTTGTTTTCAGGTTCAACATTCTTTGTAGTGTTTTTATCACTATTTGGTATTGTGTTATGATGAAATTTTATTAATTTTCACTCTACTTTGAAATGACCTTTTCCTCCATAATAGTGATAGATGATATTTGATGAAAAAGTATGAGTACTAGTAGAAGCTCTATCCAGACTACTTTTGACACATGTATCTTCATTATCTAGTACACTTTTGACAAATACAGTTGCGGGACTTAGAGACTAATTAACATTTTTGTCATATCCAAGGCCAGTAATGTCCTTGTAAGATTTCCCAATTTTGAATAGTTTTATGTACTTCTTATCATTTTGGTAAACCTATACTCCTACTTTTCTTTATATCGTATCAGTTGAGTAACTTCATTGCAGAGCACATTATTTTCATCTTTTAACCTACAAAATTCTTTCTCATTTTCTCTTAATTTGATTGCATTTTTTTGTTTCTGTCTTTAACTGGGCTTTTACTATTTCAAGTTCTTTGATTAATGTTTCCTTTTCATCATTGCTAATGTCAACCCTTTCTTTTAAGTTTATAATTTTGATTTGTTGCTTACTTACAATTTCAACTAGTTTACATGTCCCCTCATAGAGCAATTCATAAGAATTTGTTATGTTGTCATTATCATTATCTTCTGAATTTTCATATTCACTTCCTGACCCACTTCCTTAGGTCTATTCATGTGTCATTTTAGATTTAATTATTTTCTCAGAGGAGTTGAATGTAGTAGTTATAGCCATCAAAATTGTATATTTCTCGAATTCATTTTGACGTGATTCATCCGAGTCTAAATCTGATTCAAACGAATCATCCCAAGTGGCTACTAGATTCTTCTTTTTGTATTTCCCTTTTTGTGGACAGTCGTGGATATATGTCCATATTTCTTACAATTGTAACACATGGGCTCCTTAGACTTGCTTCTAGAGAAGGAACTTGATTTACCTTTATGTTTATCATTATTGAACTCATTTTTGTAATCTTTGACTCTCTTTTTCTTGAATTGTTTCAAAAATCTTTTAGCTAAAAGAGCCACATCTTCATTATCATCATCACTGATTAGTTCAATTTCTTCTTTAAAATAAGAAGTGGTGTGAAAAGAGATTAGAGCAATTGATTTCTTTTTATCATTATTGAATTTTATTTCAAAAGTCTGAAGGGATCCTACTAAGTCTTCTATTTTCATTTGCTCAGAATCCTTGTGTTCTTCTATTAAGGTAAGCTTGGGTTGGAATCCTTCTGGAAGGTGATCTCAAGATTTTACAACAAAATTTTCCTTCCAGGAGAGTTTCACCCAGAGTCCACATTTTATTCACTATTTAATGAGCTTCGTATGAAAGTCTGTAAAACATCTCATTTTCTTCCATAGGAATATTTTTAAATTGACTTGTGAGCATCTGATGTTTAGATCTTTTGACTATAGAGGTACCTTCGTAAGTCACTTTAAGGATTTTCTAGGCTTGTTTTGCTGTAGTGGTTGTCATGATCTTTTTGAACTCTTCTTAATTCATGGCACACACAATAGCATTGTAAGCTCTAGCATTGTTTTGCCTAAGGGTTTTGTGATCAGCAAACCATTTTGCTAGATCTAATGGTCTAGAGGTTTTGACACCATCTATAGTCATTTCTTCAGTAGGTTCTATCTAGCCATTTTCTACAACCTCCCAAATAGCCCAGTCCATTGATTTCAAAAAGGTAGTCATAAAGGCTTTCCAGAAGGCATAGTTTGTTTCATCAAAGAGAGGGGGCCTGGTAACTGAGCTTCCATCAAGATTATGGTGAATCTAGCTGTACATCTACTTCAGGCTGTTACACCTTTAAGAAGTAACTTGGCTCTGATACTAATTGAAAGTGCAATAGATAGATCTCACCAAGTCCTAAGGGTTGGGGGGGGGGGGGGGGGAGTGAATAAGACTATATAAAAAATCTTTCCAATTTAGTGACTAATTTAGAAGCACAGTTTGGTCAAGAGTGATGTTCAGTATGTGTGTACTTTTAAAATGCAGATATTCTAAATGAAGCATGATGATCAACACATAAACATATGGCTATCCGGCATCCATCACAAATAGAAGGCAATCCACCAGACAGGAAATTTATAATGGTTCGGTCCCAAATCTACATCCACTCTCAAGAGAAAATACTCTTGGTTCCACTAATAATGAGGTAACTACACAAGTACACCTCTTATAATAGTTTTTGATACATTGGTTGTCTTTCCCCAACAAGAATTTTAATATGGTAGTTTGATCCTAGATCTATTCCACCAACCATAGCCGTTTTTGATGCGGTGGTTCCTCTTTCACCATATACAACAAAGAAATGAAAATAGAAAGAACACCCAAACAAATAACTAATTACCATAACTTTGAATGGTGCTCATAAAGCTTGAAAGAAAAACTCCATGCTTTGACCTCTTGAACTTTCTCCTTGGTGAAGATGATCTACTAATGAGTGCACAGCCAAGGTAAGAGGTTTTTTCGATTTAGGAAGGCTAGGGTTTTCCTAGATTGAAATTTTGGGCTTTCCTAATGATGAGTCCTTAAAAATCCATATTTTCATACACATTTTCACCCATTTTAAGGACTTATTGACTTAAAAGAGCCTCATTTAGTGTGGCATCATGGTTTCATACATTTTAAATTCATTTTAATATTTTTCTGCATAAATTGTTTAAAGTCACACTTTTTTGCTTAACTTCATAAAACATGCCAATTTTGAAAAGTCAATTTTTGGAAAGTTTTGTGAAAATTTATATTCTCATGAAATGAATTGAATTTTAATCATCATTAGTTCATTCACATAAAATTATGAAAAATGGTGTACATTTTTTTTAGCATTTCATGAGAATTAGGCCCACAGTCATGCATTTGTGATCTTAGGGTTAAAATTGTCTTTTCACATGAATTCACATTTGTTTTGTAGGAAATTAATGATATGGGTCCCATTTTCCAAGAATTGAGGCAAAGAAATTATTTTCAAAAAAAAATAGAGAAGAATTGAAGAGAGGAAAGAAATTGGAAGAAAATAATGCAAAGTTGGCTTCATGGTCCCACACACACATGCACATGTGTTGCATACACTTGTAAGACATCCAAGATGGGGTCCATTTATTTGTTGCACATTTTCAAGATATTTTCAAGAGAATTTGAAGAATATATCATCAAATATGGACAAGGAAAGCCGCATAGGAGTTCTTTTTGGAGAAGGAGAAGAATTGAAAAAAAATAATAAAAGAATATATGACCAGCAAGTATGAATGTCCAATATTGATTTGGATCAGGTTTTTGGCTAAAAAATAAAGGAGAGAGTCAAGACACTTATCTCAAAATATCTCAAAAGATCTCTTTGAGTTTGGAGCAAACAAGGAGTACTTTCTAACGAAGGCAAGTTGACAAAGCAAAAGTGTAACACTCCGATTCCCTTTGAGCCGGATTAGTGGCTCATTAGTGTGCTTTTCTGTTGTTTAATTCTTTTGGACTTGGTTTCGGGTCTTGGATAGGCAATTGAGTAACCTTTGACCTGCGATAGGTAGTTCTAAGCCCTTTTTCATAATTTTGCTTTTGCTTCGAGTGCGTCATATTTGCATCATCTTGGTGTCAGCACGTGTATTTTGTTGAGCTCGTTGTTTTCCATAATTGCCTCAGACTCATTCGGAGTCAATTGGAGAAGTTGGACCCTCGTGTGACTTGATTTGTAAATAACCAAAATTCACTAGACTTTGTTCTAAACTTCAGAAACTATATATGAGTCACCTGTACAGATGTCTTCATTTCTGCTCTTTTTTCTTCAACGTTGCATGCAACAACTCCAGAGCACTCCATGTCTCCACGTTCTCTTCTCCTCACTCCTCTTCTCTTGCACGGTTGGTGATTTGGGTTCCAGTTTCAATTGGGTGCTTTCCCCCTTTTCTCTGTCTTTGCTTTGGGTAAGTGGGTTCTTCCCTTCTTCTTCTCCAATTGGATCTCCCATCTCTCTCTCTGCATGCTCATGGATTGTGTTTTGCTTTGCTTTGCTCGGGTTTTAGTTGATTTGGAGCTTGATCTCAGTGGATTTGGCTAAGCTTTGAGGCAAGTATAAGTATAGGATTGTATAACACATATGGGTATTTTGTTTGACTGCTTTGATTTCATCTTATACATCCTATACATGTATGTTATGTTTTACAGCCAAATTCTGTGATGTTGGAACCTCTGGAACTTGTTTTGCTAAGTTTCTATACCAAATTTCAGTTTCTGTACTCACTTCAGTTTCGCGTTCTGTATTGTACAGCTAAGCCGTAACTTTGTATGGCTCAGATTCCAGAGACTTGAATTTTCGTATTTTGTTCTACGGCTAGGCTACGGCTAAACCATAAATTGTTCAACGGCTGAGCCGTAAGCTAGCCGTGACCCAGCCGTGAATTATCCCCCTGATCAGTCAAAACTTTCTAATTTCAGTACTCTTACGGTGAAGCTACGGCTAAGTCGTGGATTGGTCTATGGCTAAGCCGTGGACTCCACCGTAGCTCAGTCGTGAAATGTATCAGATCAGAGGTGGAAGATGACAGTTTAGCCGTATTCTGAAGGAAACCACGGCTAAGCCGTAGTGCATGTTACGGCTAGGCCGTCAGATGTATACGGCTAAGCTATAGGTCACCCATGGCTAAACCATCAGACCTGGAAAATCTGAAATAAAACTTAGGATAATGGTGTGACTTTGTAGGGCTAAAATACAGGTTAGCCACCCATGTAAACCTGCCCAATGGACTCTTTGGACTGCATGAATAGTCTGTTAGGTACCAGTGATATAACCGCCAAACTTCATTCAACAACTAGTGAATGAAACTTACCTTTATTGTTTATTTTGTTGAGATAAGTTGGGCATTGCTTTTTCCAATGCCTTGCTTGCTTGAATGAAAACACTTGCCCTTGGGCTTTTTCATTCCTTCCTGAGGTGCATTGGCCCTTAAAAAACTGCATTACTATTCTGACCCTTTTTTTGTTTCTTATTGCCTTTTGGCTTAGAAATAAAAACCTTTTCAGCAAAGTGAACCTTGTTGGCTTTTTCAAAAGGCCTCCAGCAGCTTGAAGTTCCTTGAGTAATTTTGCCATAGAAAAGTTGAGCTTGTTCATGTTGTAAGTTAGGTGCAAATTCTCAAAGTAATCAATCAAGGACTGGAGAATGATATCAATTTGGTTTTCCCCATCAATTTCAGCTCCAAAGACCTCTAGTTCATTGACGTGTCCCATCATTTTCAGAACATGGTCCCGTCATGGAGGTACCTTCAGCCATCTCAGTGTTAAACAGTTATTTCATAGCAACCTGCTTAGCCGCCCGATCCTGATAACCAAACATCTCTTTAAGACTATACATGATGTCATAGGCAGCAAGCAAAGACTAATGCTGATGTTGTAAAACATTTAACATAGATGCCAACATGTAACATCGTGCCATCTCATCAGCATTGATCCATCTTCTGTATACCCGAATGGCCACCTCATCGATAGAACGATCCGCAGGTTTTTCTGGGCACACCTTAGTAAGCACGTGTTTATACTCTTCAATAGTTAACATAATATCCAAGTTTCTTTTCCAGTCAATGTAATTAGGTCTAGTGAGTTTGTGTTTTTTGAGGATAACAGCAAGTGGATTGAAAGAACCCACCTTAAACCTTGAGAATTACATAATCAACAAAATTATAATAGGCAAATAAACTTTGGATTCAAACAAAAGGAAAGTGGTTCCCTCTGCCAATTAATAAAAAAATCTGACAGTAATCTAAAAACACCAATGCATAGTATGCCTCGATAGGAGGACTTTTACCATACTTATTTTGTTTAGATAGGACATAACCTATTAGTTTTACTATCAAAGCAACAAACTGTTCCAAGTAAAACCAAACAACTGTTATGACTTTAGTCCTATAAATAATAACAGTGACTCAAATCGCGAGCATATTATTATTTATAGCTAAATGTACACCATCATTTAATTCAAGGTCCATTATTATATATTCGGTCCTGTTAGATGGAAAAATAACCTATACTAATAATTACCCTAAATCATCCATATGAGAGTTTGTACTAGAGATTCCATAATTAAATCATCTGATGAGAAGAAAGACTTCAAGGTTGACAAATAAATCAATTACATCTCCTACAAAACAATGATGGAGACCATGGGAACTAAAAAGTTCCCTCTCCATTTAGTTATTTAAGAATGAGGGTTCTTATAAAACAATTTAATTAAGACCAGTTTAGAATCTTGAAGTAATACGCTACCAAAATGTCTAGGTAACCCGATTTTTACTCATCATAGCATTAGTGTGATTAATAAAAAAAATTAGAGTTCAATTTTATTTGCAAATCACATGAACGCAACCTACTTCACCATTCCAAATATTATTAAATAAGTCTAATATCATATTTAGCAGGTTATGATAATAATAGATATCCAAGCACAAAAAGAAAGACAACCATCAAAAGAGTCTAGGTTATCATGGTCAAGTAGGATCCTTTGTTTTCTTAATTGCCACTTCCTCAAAACATGTGTAGCGCCCCCAGTGGGGGTTCGGGGGTAGCGCAACCAGCGGGGACTCAAAGGCAGCGTCCCCAGACCAGATTTTTTTCATGAAGTTCTTCCTTCGAAATCGAATTATTGGCTTCAGAACCTATGTCCTTTCTTAAAAAGTATTACATTAACCTTAAGCCTCCTGACAAATGGAGTTCACATGCTATATCAATATAATTACATCACCATGAAAAATTACATTGAATCCTAAGCCTCTTGACGAACAAAGTTCACATGCTATACCAATATAATTTCATCACTATGAAACATTGAAAAATATGTAAATTAGCAACTATGAATTTGATTCGTAAGATCCATTCACACAACACACACACACATGGTGACCATGATAGTAAGATCAATCACTACAAAACAACAGTTAGATAGTTTGCTACAAAACATGGGTTAATTATGGCAAACACAATCATCATATTTTTTTTATAGCAACCTATAATCTTACTATATTCAATTCAATCCATACGCAGTCTCAAAACAAGCTCTGATACCATTGTTGCAGGGAGCCGCTAGGATCCCTGGATATTGCAGACAAATTACTGCGGAAATAACTTTAGATGATGATAATTCTAGAACCATACCTACGAGATTTCTCTGATTTGATCAACCCGAAAATCTCAAGACCTTCTAAAGTATTTCTCTATACTCGAACTTGCACCGGGGTTCGGGCCTTTTTTGCAAATTCTCTTTGCATTCAAAAACAAGATTTCTCTTTTTTGTTTTTCCTAAAGAGCAATAGCAAATATCTACAGGTTATAATAGGGACCTTAAGAAGGAAACAAGGAATAGGCTTCTTATGGAAATAGAAAACCCTATTTCAACCCAAATTAAAATTCTAGTTCCATATATTATAATTCAGTCCACTAAAGAATTATAATTGCACTTCAATCTTTATTCTCAAAATTATATTTCAAGCTTCTTGTTATTAAATGCTTATTAATCAACTCATGTTAAGATGTTAGATATCCATCAATTAAATAATTATAGACCTCTATATTTAATTGATATCTATATAATTCCTTGAGACCTTACACTTAACTTATTTGATATGTTTGATATAAAGTACATCTGCAGGGTTTGACATAATCAAAACTTATAAGCTTCATCAAAAGGATATCATTAATCCCTATTACGGGACTTGGATTCCATCAATAAACTAATATCCAACATTCACTTAGTGTAGGCATCTAATTTACTATGATTATTGACCCACATATGGTCTCACTCATTTGTAAATCAAAATGCCAAACACTAAATGTATGTGTCTATTATTTATTTCGAGATTAAGAGTGCAAGTACTCAAAATAACCATTTGAATGTTAATCATCTTATATAATCAATATAAAGACAATAAACTTTAAAATGGTCCTATTCAATATATATGAAGTGTACTAACATAATGAGTCAAAACTATACTGTTTCTCGCAACCAAGAGAAGCCTACCAAAACATCATGCTACAATCATACCGACGGTGTGTCGAACTCCATCTAGATTGTGAATAACAATAACTTATATTCTATGAGAACCGACAAATAAGTCTTCCATGTGTAAGCTGAATTCTACATACCAACTTGTTTACTTTATAGAATACATGACACACACATGCATAATAAAAAAAAACAATGCAATCATTTGTCCATACAAATTCTCACTAGGATGAAAAGACAAACTTTACTAATAAATAAATCAGTAAAAGACAAACACATAAAAGTATACTTTTAGTATAAATTTCCAACAATGAACAAGCCTATTTAGGTTTCATTATGCTCCTTGAAAGTCATAGGACCAAAATGACACAACTCTACCTCAATTACTCGTACAGAAACACCCTTTCTGGATTTGTACAAACGCAATCTGTAGTAATGAAGTGGTGATTACCAAAAATCGCAAATGATTCTACGATCGAATTCATCACTCTTGGTGATCATCACTCCTAAAATTAGAAGGCATAAGTTTTAACACTCCGAAGGCAATACAAAACCAAGTAAAGATGAAATTGGGACAAATTGTGGCCAAGATGGCTATTGTCTCTCTGTGACTATGGGCCATAGTCACCACCTTCTTGCCTTCATTTTTTTTTTTTTTGCATTTTCTTTCCCTTTTTCATGTAATTTTCTTTATTTTCTTAGTTTGGATCACATCTAAGACTAGAGGGAGGGGTTGTAATTTTCTAACACTTATAAACAACCTACATCCCCGAGGTCAGGGAATTGAACCCATGTAATTAAAGGGAATTTAATAATGATCTAGAGTTATTTTCCCATTCTTCTATGTGTTTGAATGTGTGAATGTTGGACTTGATTTCGTGGTGTTCATTATCATTTCAAAAGCTTCCAGCATCCTCTTGCCTTATTAGTCTTAATTGTTAACTAAATTAATATGAGGTTTTATGTAGTATGTGATCTGTTAGGAAAGCATGGGCTATGTGATGGGTATCAGGGCTACTGGTTGTGTTTGTGAATATGTTAAATATGTGTAGACATAGTAGACCCTTATGTTAATTATGTGTGTTTGTTGGAGGGCTACCCTTTGAGATGTGGCCTAGCCTAGTATAGATGATTATTCTTAATTCCTGGGTCAGGCTCCCCTAGGTTGTTATTCTCACCAAGAATTAGCATGTCCATCCATGGATGAGGACTTTCCATGCATCAGTTATCATCTGCAGATCGAAGGTAGGCACACCATTGAGCCAACTGTATTGTGTGATGGAATGCACAGTTGAATTGAGTGGGTTCGCTCTTGTGCATTTTCATTTAGCGGGTTTTCCATATGTTTTTCGTAGTAGCTTATCATGTGTTTGTGTTTGTGTTTAGACTAACGTGGGATGCCTTTTTGGTAGAGCCAGTAGCTAGGACTCTATTCTTTTGCTTCTTTTTAATTTGTTATTTATTCATGCTGATGCCTAGCTTACTAACATTGTCACTTTTATGATCTCATCGATTATTATTTATTTGTTACACTTTTGTTAGTTACCTATATCTATCTATTTGCTAGATGATGTCAATTTGATAGTGCTACATTTGGTGACTAGGTATCGATGCTACCACTAAGCTGGAGGGTCCAAAGATGGAGGAGATATCACAAGATGGCAGAGATATTGAGTGGTGTGCTGATGACGTAGTTTGAGTCATCACGGTTGGTGCGAGAGTGACTGCATAATTACCCTTGCATTTTGATTTTGTTTATAGACTTTCATTTTGTGGCCTTATTGGTTGGGCCTAAGAACTTGTTTAATTAATCCATTTAACTCTATACTTGAGCATTATGTACCTAGTTTCCAACTCTTGACCAGTTGATTATTATTGTTGCTATCTCGTATGATGTGGATGTGCATACCACTTGCGTGGTTGACTATATCATATGCTTTCACATGTGATTATGGTGATTGGTCATGATAAGTGACCACAGCTTGGACTTAGATCACCCCAGAGTTGGGGACCATAGTACCTTCAATGAGAAAACTTTTAATTGGCCCACCTAATTCTCATAACCATGGGATTGGACTTGGATACGGCCCAATTCTAAGGGCCTGACAAGAGGCATCCAAAATGGAGCCATAAAAAAGGAGGCTAAAATAAAAAAATCATATTTGGTATTGTATGGATCTGTTTTAAATAGACTGTTCAGTATTCGCTCTATTTGCCTCTTATTACAGGGGCACAACTCTTATTATAGGGGTAGTGTAACACTCTGACCCAGCTTGACCTCGTTTAGCGGCTAATTAATCTTGTTTTCGTTGCTAATCGTGTTTTGTTTGTGTTTTTATTTTCGTTGCGGGTCATGGATAGGTAGTTGGGTTGAGTTTGACCTGGATTAAGTAGACCAAGCCCTTTTTCGTAATTTTAGCTTTTCTAAGACATGGTCGTTTTTGCATCATCTTGATGTCAACATGTGTCCTTCGTTGAGCTCGTCAACTTTCGTAACTACGTCGTTTGCAACCGATGTCGTGTGATTCGATTGGACCTGGATTTGACTCAAACTGAAAATAGAATTCTAACTTGGACTTCATTGTAATTTGGACTTCCCCTTAGCTTATATAACTTCATCCATCGACTAAAACTCACGTTCTCTCTCATTTTCCTCACTGTGCACGTGAAGATTTCTCTCCCTCTCCTGAATTCACTCCTCCATCGATCAAGCTATTGAGGGATTTTGGTTCTTTGCAAGCTCTATTTGGTGAGTTGGGGATCCTTCCATCTCTCCCTCATCTCATTCTTATTCTTCTTCTTCTTGTTTCCCTGTTGCATGAAGTGTCTGTGCTTTGAGATCCCTTCCATTTCTCATGCATGCATGTTGTTGTGGTTGGTGTTAGGTTGTGTTTGGACCCAAGGACATCAGTTGTGCAATTGAATTCAAATTGAGGCAAGTATAACCATAACCTGTAAGAACCCATGTTGGTATGCATTTGATTTTGGTTAGTTCACATGAATTTGTATGGGAAAATGTGTTTACAGCCCATTTGGTTAGTACTCTATTTATTTCCATTCGACAATTGCAATTCTAATGATTTCACAGGGTTTCTGTACGTGCTTCAGAACATTGACTTCGTGCACATACGGCTAAGCCGTATGGCACTTACGGCTTAAAGTCCAGAGAGGGTAAAAATCCAGTTTTCCTCTACGGCTAGGGCACGGCTAAGCCGTGTATTGCCTTACGGCTAAGCCGAACCTCAGCCGTGGCCCAACGGTAGATCAATACAGGGTGCCTTTTTCTGGATTAACTGAGAGCAATCAATTGACAGACCTTCTACGGCCCGGCCATGGCTAAGCCGTAGAACACACACGGCTAAGCCGTACGTTCACCTACGGCTACGCCGTATCCACACTAGAATAAGAAAGGAAAAGGATAGGTGTAAGGGAAAGACCGATAGGGCCTTCATAATAGAATGTAGAGCACCGAGACCTGCCCAACGGAATGTGATACAACGCGTGAATGATCTCGAGGGCTGCGAATCATTCATGTTCGTTATCCGGATGTTAAGCACCTCCCCATGGGTGTTGGTTTAAGGGACTTCGTGCACCACCCGATTCAATGCAACACTAGACAACGGTGCATCGAATAACTTAAAACTACATCATCATGCACGGTTAGAAACACCGAATAATTAGATTAGAATTGGTTTGTAAATAAAGATGATCCGATTTCGCATGATTTGTAGCATAACATATTGCATTCGATCATTGATCTCAACTCTCTGATATGATTACTTGTGTTCTGTTACTTGCACATTATGGCTCTTTACCTTGAGTATGCATGTATAATATGTTCACAGATATGCACGTATATGTTGTCACGTTCTACTCAGGGTTTTCATGATTGACTCTGTATGGTCAGGCACTACTTCGCTTTAGCCTTAGGATCCCGACGGGGTGAATTTGGCATAGTTACATGGCCTTGCTGCAGTAAGGAAACGTCTTGGGGAACCGGACCCCAGGAAACCGAGACCCATTGTACCCTGGCCCGGACAATGGTGTTCTTTGCACGATATAAGATCCCTCTTTTGAGAGCATATGGCAATGTAGTAGCCACTAGTTCTGTACACTGCATGTATCCATTGATTCGCTTAGCATATTTCTTTCTTACATGACAGCCTAGTATACGAAAATGCCTTATTTAATTTACATGACGTTCTTTATTCTATTAGACACAGCATGCGTTAACTTGCTATGGGTTATACTTTGCTGAATCGTCGTATTCACAGTTATTTTTGGTGTTGCAGGCCCAGATACCCCTGCCGAACCCTCGCCGGTCGGCCAGACTCCAGACAAGACCCCCGAGGCCCCATCAGGCCTAGAGGAGTGGATGTGATCACTCCACGGGAGAGCGTTCTTGACATGCATGGCATTGGAGTCTTGTTTTTGAGGATTTTTCACACTTGTGTACATGTCAGGATTGTATATATTATTTTGTTCTTTTTGTAAGACCTTCATATGTAATTATGTCAGTTCTTTCTTAGTATTCTCTTCTTGCACTGTTAGTTTGATGTTTCTGATATTTACAGCTTCCGCGTACATGTTTGGCACGTGTGAATGTTCCCTTGTGCGTGTGCATTTAGACTCGGTCTACGTGTACATGCACGGGAGTACGTGTGTCATTAGGTTTGGCTTTTGCTAACCTCCGAACCCTGGGTTCGGGTTGTGACAGGTAGTTTTTGTCATTTTGTAAAAAACAAGCATTTTCACATTTTCTATTTTCCAAAAGACAAATTTACTTCAAAGATGAGACCTATCGAGTTTCATTAACCCATAAAAGTGGTCTATTAAGTAAAATACAACATTTAGGATTTGGCACGATGTTTATAAAATTTGCCAGTTTTTCAAAGAATTTTGTGCAATTAACCCAATCTACTATGAAAAACTTGACAAGACCATCTAATCGCCGTGGAAAATAAAAAAAGATCCCACTATAAATCAAGTCCAGATGCAAAGAGTTAGTGGATATAGGTATTTAGTTTAAGTAAACCATTGCATAAAACGGCAAATTTCACCATTCTATAAATTATTTTCCTCATTTCATATATATTGGGACATGCAAGTGCACATTTATGTGCAATAATGAGTAGAAACAAGAAAGGAAACTAGAAGAAGGGAAGTGTTGTGCACATGTATGTCGAAGTGTAACAACCTTGATCGCCAATCAATCAAGCCACATGAGAAGAGAAAACCACACAAAGATATTTACATGGTTCTATAAACCTGGCTGCATCCATTCAAAACTACTTTCCGCTAGTCAAACCAATGTGATTGGTCATACTCTCAACACCACAGGTGAGAGAGCTCTCACCTCTCACACAAAGTCTAGGGTTACAAATTAAATCAATATTTAATTTACTCTTTCTTGGCCATTAAGAAACCTTATATAGCTTAGTCAACAAGAAAGTTTTTGTACAATTACCAATATACTCATGACCCTGAAACTGGTCATTAGGCAACCCAATGAGCCAACCTAGTCAAACTAGAATACAAGACGTCAACACAACTAGAAGAAGGAAAGCAAGCCCACATCATTGAATATATTTCTGAGCATTCATCTATGATAGACCAACAACCATTAATACTCCAAGTTAGCCATGTAAAAAAGGTTGTTCTTTAAATGAATCCCTAAACTCCTTGATGTTTACCCAGAAAAAATTTCAGCAAAATATTCAAAGAAGAAAATTTAAGATGGTAAAACCAAGCATGGTTCAAGTGCATCAAACGAAGTCCAAACTACTCAAGGACAAGACTAAAAGAGTTGTCTTGAAGTTTGGAAAACAAAAAAATTCAAAAAGCTAAAAAATGAGTCGAAAAAGTGTAATGGCCAAATGCACAATATAATAGCTGATCGAAAAAAACGATGGCTAACTGAACAAGTGCAGAGCCAACCAAAGGAAAATGAAAATAGAAATGGCTGAATCACCCAATGGCTAATCCATATATGGTCAAATCCCTCAGAGGCAGATTTTAAGCTAATTCGCAAGGTCCGTGGGTGGAAATCTTGGTGAACACCGAAGCAAGTATTGACCAAGGAGGATAGTTGACCATACAGACAAGCAATCAGCTATCCCCTTAAAAATTAGATTTTTTACCCAAAGTCTCTCCCTTCCACAAATAACTAGAGAATACTTCAAGCCTATAAATAGGTCCCTTGGGTGACCTTCCATGGCATCACATCACAAGGCATTCAAGCATTCAAAAGAACATAGAAGCATTCAAGCACCAAGACTCTATTAGAAAGACACTTTAAGAAGAACAGAGTACTTAATCTCTGAGAAGGCACTCAGAGAATTCAAACAAGTGCCTAGGTACCATTCTACATTCGAGGAGAATCTCTTAAAGTTGAAAGTCTTTAAGACTTTCTTCATCTTCTTCACTTTGGGGTTGAAGGATTCTACAGACTTAATCATGCTTCCCCTTTCGGATAACCACTTTGGATTCCCATAAAGTTAGTATAACTATAGATGCTTCCCTTAGTTTAAAAAAACAAAAACCATGGCTCCTCCAAAACTATGTGCTTGGTATGCCTTAGAAAATGACTGATATACTATGAAGATTGCTCAATTGACTTTAGAAGAGGATGAACTATATCCAAGTGTCCAAAACCCAAGCCACTCAAGGACTGGCCACTGCCCTTTAGCAGTCAACCATTCATTTTTCTCTCCTTCTTTCATGTTTTTTTTTTTTTTTTTGTTTTTTGCCAAGTTATGATCATCTGAGTTCAAGTAGGTTAGTTGGAAAAAAACATATAAACTTGCATGCAAGAGGTCAAAATGTAAAGAACACACCAAACTAAACTCAAGAATGAAAAAAGTTAGGAAAATATATCGTTTTCATTCCCGTATCTTTTTCTATTATGTTTGATAAAATAAGTCACAATACGGACATCACTCATGATCCTTTTTTTTTTCAAGCGAACACCTAATAATCATCATACAACAACAAAAGAGAACCATATACTCAACACATTAGAACTTATGTACATTTTTTCACCTTCATATATCATTCAAGAACACATGCAACATGGACCCATCAAGATCACATTCAACATAGACCCATTCAATAACACATCCATTATCTATACACATATCATCATATCATAATAACCTCTTATTTGGAAAATACATCCATTTCCATCAAAGTATAGCTGTAACTTGTAAACAATTTGAAATTTACATCATTGTACACTATTATACAACATCGCCATCATACCAAAATCATGCACACTATCACATACAATCACTCCAACAAAGATAATCTAGCCAACAAATCCCCATTTTCAAGATAATCCACAAAATAATCCATCAAACCAACAAATCAATCACAACTTAAAGTAAATAATTTTCATGTGCAAAGTTCAATGCATCCATCATCACAACCCATTCAATAAACCAAATAGAAACCAATAACATGACATAAGATGAAGAAAAGCAGGCTTAAGAAGATAAATCTTGCCAAAATGTATTAGCAATTGAACTCCTCTTGGCATCCATCTCTCTCCTATCTCTGATATCTATGATAGCCAAAAGTGTTGGCTCCAAGATCTTCCTCAAGGTCAATGCCATGCTTTATTTCAACATTTTCACTTGAAAATACTTGGTCCTCCATATCCTCTTCTATAATGAGATGATGCATTGCCATTCGAGCAACTATGATGCTCCATTGTACAGAAAATGGGTAAGGAGCCATTTGCTTGAAGATAGGGAATTGAGCTTTCAATACTCCAAAGCTTTGCATGACCACATTCCTCAAGAAGAATGTAATCCATTAAAATGCTCCTCCCTAGTACAAGGAGTGACACCACCTTGAAAATCGAGAAGCTAGTACTAAACATATTGAAATGGAGAAAAAAAGCCTCGCATGTTCATGTAATGAGCATTAACCAAGTAAGATTTACCTAAAGGTCATATAAATGTTTAAAAATATCACTCAAGTAAAATGTTTTATTAATAATTTGATGACATTTAAAGTACTCCAAATGCTTTCTTACTAGGTTAGGCATATGGAAACTTTAGACTTTCATCAGAGATGGTATCTAGGAGAATCTATTGATCATAAGCCGTAGATTCCCATTTGCATACCACATAGGTAAAGGGCATAATGAACATACTGCCATGACTTGTTTCATGCCCTCCTTTTACCTCTGTAAGGGATTTCTTTCTTTGGCTGAATAATGGCATGGATAAGGGTTTCATTTAGAGCACCAAAAAAATCCTATTAAAAATGTCAACCAGTAAGAAAAATCATTTCTATAAAGAATAAAAAAAAGAGTTATCAATACTATGGAAAGAGAGTCATACCTTAAAATATGCTCAAAACATGGATTCAAAAGAATTTCCTTAAACACTGTATCTAGTGGAGGTGGCTTTGTCATGTCTTTCAAAAATAGCATCATTGCTATCATTACCTAATGAAAGTGTCTATGAATAGTTTCTATCATGTCCCTAAATCGCAAAACAAGATTCAGGACATGAACTGGAATAACAGTGATGATCATATTTGCACCCCAAGATCCGTAGTGTGAGGATATAAAAATCCCTTTATCACATAATGAATATTTCATGGAAGTTTTCATTGTGGTGCTACCCGAAGTCCAGAGCTCATTGGATTCCATGTTGCATCACTAATGTGTCAACATCATAATATTGCAATGTAGTACATCATCAATCTAGTAAAACATTAACAATAAATATATAGAGATAGACAGGTAAATAGGATATTTCATTCCTAATATTCCAATTGATGGATATAAAAGCGAGTTACTTAAATTCTCAAAAGAAAAGCCAACCAAGCTAGTACTGGAGTAAATGAATCCACAAAATACAATTTCCCAGAATGTGGGGACAAATCTTGTGCAAAGCCTTGTCTACAAAGCATCCTCGGCATATCATCCCTTGAGCATTGTAGCTTCCTAGCTACCATTTCGTCATCCAACTCTTGCGTAGGGGCAGTAGGGTCGATACCTATTTGCACCAAATTAAAGTAAACATTAGACATGACAACCTGGAAAATACTCAAAATAACTTACATACCATGATAGCATAATATTAAACCAAAAGGCATGTGATCATGTTTAAACAATGAAAGTAAAGCTAAGTAGATCATGTTGGAATGGAAATACTAGCGGAATTGAATAAAATAGCAAGCTAGCAGATAATACTAGAATATGTCATAATACAATATATATCAGGTATAATCTACAGAAATTATATGCAATGTAACCCAACCACATGGTCAATGGTGTACATTGTTTGATCGACAAGATCCAACTAGAAAAAACCAATCACACGGAGGAGCAACAACATACTCGTGGATGGCACATGAAATCCGGTCACACATGGACTGAAGGTTTGACTGTGGCAACACAAGCAACATGATTCATGATAGATACATATGAAATATTGATTCTAGCAAAGGATATACAATATAAAGGTATAGCAGTCATAATCCAGGTATCTCTAAATAGATGCCAAGGTACGATAAAACAAAGGTCATGACTAAGGAATGAAATGAAAAGGAGGTACAAGGCCGGACATGATGAACTATGATCAAATGTATCAAAAGTGGCTAAACAGACTAGAATTAAAATTCAATATTGGTCATTTAACTTAAGTTCACACCGACAACATTTTGGCTAGAGAAACAAGTTAAGTGAATCAGGTCAACGTGGGAGGTAAGAAGGCATCTAGGGCTAACTCACCAACCACATGACCACATAAGGGTCCCGTCAGTTCAATGGTACAAGCGGCACCAAGGTGTACACACTCCAAAAAAATTGACTCAAGCATCATAGAATAAGTTATACTAAGGTTGGGTAAGTCGTGGGGTCGAATACGGGTACGAACTAGGAGTAAACAAGCCTTATAATACATATGGCGAGGTTTGTATGCACCTTGCATATGAATATATGAGAATCTGGTGTTAGGATTTAGTTTCACCAATTTGCCATTCAAAAAGCCATTACCAATTCTTAATTTGGCCTCTGGATAGCCATTGACAAATCCATGCTCTCCAATTCCACCATATGTACGCTTAAGGTTCCATGCCAAGTTTACATATCCTTTGGTGCTTTAAAGAGAATTTGGCATTCAATCCTGTTCCTCAAAATAAATTGTAAAAGAAAATAAGCCTTCACAATTTTTAGAACAATCAGGAAGACATGGGAAAGAGGGAATGAATAAGGCATGGCACATGAGGACGAAAACCTCTACTTCCCACCCCGAGTTTTAATTAAGTGGGTCCTATTACTCTTACCTCTTGGGCATAAATTGCTTACAATATATTTTTTTTCATACAAGTCCCCCACTTGGTCTCGGATGATCTCAAATTAGCAGAAGAAATTATGGTAAAGGGAATAAAATACAATACATAAGGAATACGAAATCAAACGAAGTAAAGTGGGCAATTACCAAGATGAAGTCTCAAAGCCAAACTCCTTTAGACTTCCCTTGATGGTGGAGACTTTTGCGTGATATCTTTGTCAAGGCTTGTATGGAGTAGATGGAGTGCCCCCCTTCAAGTCAATCAGGTAGCCTTCGCAATCTATCACCCTTTTTCCCAGACATGGTTGTAGACATCTCATTTTCCACCCTATGTAGATCCAAAGCACTTATCATACATAGTGATACCCCTATTTTACCCCAAAATAAATATTTTTAGCATGATTCAAATTAATTTAAAAGACATTAATTATAAAATTGTTTAAGAGTAAATTCTAGGTGTCATGTCATGCACCATAGCATTTAGACCTCCAGGTTTGCATTAGGACATGCATACTACTAAAATGAAAATACTGTGGAAATAATAAAAGAATAATAAAAGAAAACAGTATGAGAAATTTGAAAATATAAAAAATAAATGAATATCATAAAATAATTATCAACATGAATGCCCACATGACTCTGAGGATATCTCGAGACCATTGCCCATGCCTAGATTGTCCAGATTGTCAATAATAAGAAGAGAAATCTAATATTAATAATGATAAAGATTTGGGTCAGTAACACTCACTCGAAATTTCATCATTCTTCCACAATCGTGAGATCGTTTGGGTGTGTATACCAATTTTATGTACTCATCAAGAGCTTTTTTAGCAATATGTAGAACTCCAAAATCCAATGGACAATTTTAAATCTATGAGATGTGGGACTCATCACACTTGACTCGAACTCTGAGGGGCCCACTCGTAAAAATAATCTTTCTTTATTATTGAGTCTTACTCCCAAATGTAAAATTTCAACTTGTTTATCTCAAATTGAACATAGAGGACTCATTTATTCTAAGCCACATGTCAATTACTCTATGATTTCTGTTCGTGAGTTCCAAGTGCAGAACCGCGATGTAGTAATAAAACTGGTGAGACCAGGTCGATCCTCAGGGAGCAATGTGTTTTAAGGTTCCTTTTTCAACTTGACTTGCCTTAAAATAAAAATCTAAAACTAACCTAATTTAAAATCTAACAAATACATACATTCCTAAAACAAAAATAATTACAATCACAATTCCTAATTCTAAAAGTTCCTAAAAATAAAATCAAATTTACTGCAAAACAAAACACACGTTAGAACTTCCAATAAAACTAAATCTAAAATTAGAATCTTACTAAACTAAACAATGTTAGAAACAAAATTAAGAAACTTTCCTAAGTTAGAATTTCCAAAACTAGAAAAGCTTTCCAATTTAGAATCTTCAATTAAAACAATTTTAGAAAGATATTTAATTATGGAAATTAACTAAAACAATCAAAAACATAAAACTAGAAACAAATTTAAAATTAGAAAGTTAGTAAAATTAGTAATGCAATAAATGCCATGAGATGCTGAAAAATTCTAAGTATGAAAAACTAGTATGCTTATGCAAATTTTATACATGATTTAAACTATTCTAATGCATCCTAAATCTAAATTTAATGGCTGGAATTTATGCTCTACTGATGCAAGAAACTAACAAAAAAAAAAAAACGGAAGTGAGAAAAAATCTAAAACGAAAAAGTTACGAATGCATGAATATGACTACTTTGCAAAATTCTGTGCAGAAATTCTGATTCGAGTTGATTGATTGGTAAAGTTTAAGCCTCTGGTTCACAAACCTTCCAAAATTATTTTGATCTGAAATTTTGGGGAATGAAAGACCATATCCTAAAATTTAATTTTACCAAGTTTCAAAGAAAAATATTGTGATTTGACTGGTCTACCTATTTCGAACTTTTTGTCAAAAACTGTTTCTGCAGTTTGCTAAAACTGTTTTAAGTTGTGCTGTTTATATATTGAGTCCGAATTTAATTATTAGATTCAGATTTGAAGGCTTAATTTTCATCAACTTAAATATGCACAAAATCTTATGATATGAAAATAGATGCAATGATTCCTAATCCAACCATCAAACTATGCAAAAACAAAACTTAACATCAACATGAACATAACAGGAAAATAACAAAAGTGCAGAAAATAAAATAAAAGTGCAGGAAAATAAAAATGTAGAAATTTAAAATTAAAATTGCAATGAAAGAAAATAAAAATTACAGGAAGTCAAAGGCGGTAAACAATAGAAGTCAAAGGCGGTTTATTCACTCAAAATTCTCTCTTAATCTAGGCCTAACAATTTCTTAAAGTATGCTATTCTATTTGGGTTGTCAATCCAAACAAGAAAAAAATACAAATTAAGCAATCATACAACCGTAAGAATTAAGAAGAATAACAAGATGAATATTATTGAACTAGTATGACAATCCTTTACATTAGATGAAAAAAATTAAACCAAAAGATTATACATACTAGGATGGAAAAGAATTCCTCCTTCTAGTTGATCTTCAAGGTTGGTGGTGTGGCTTTAGGGCTAAGCCTCCTTGATGACTTGAGATGGAGAGATAAGAGAGGGAGAGGTGGATGAAGAAATCTAGAGGTGGGAGGTGTGTAATTCTTCCATGAAGAATATGAGAGAGGGGTGCCCTATTTATACTTTTTCAAGCCCTACTCCTTCTCAAACTTTAAAATCTTAAAAATAATAAAAAAAATTGAAAGAAACAAGGCTCCAAACAATGCTTTGGATGTGCAATATCCTTGGGGATTTTTTTCTTTTTATTTTTTATTTTCTTTCCTTGCTTGCTTTGTCTAGAAGTCCCTCTTGGATGCTTCTTTCCTTTCTTGTATGTGCCACCTTGCATTAAGATCTTTTGAGAGATGAAATAGGGATAAGAATCTTCTCTTAGAATCAAACTTGGCCCACATGAGGTGTGGAACTTCCCCTTTTATCTCTTTGCATCGTCAACTTTCCTTTTTTTGGAAAGTTCTCCTTGTTGGCTCCAAACTTGAAGAGATCTTTGAAGATAATTCTCCCTTGATTTTTTTGTTTAGTTTCTCAACCAAAATCTGATCCAAAATCATCTTTTGGACGTGGAATAGCTTGCTTGGATTTTTTTTTTTCATTTTTTTTTCAATTAAACCTTTTTCTTCTCCAAAAAGAACTCCTATGTGGCTTTCCTTGTCCATCTTTGATGAGATATTCTTCAAATTCTCTTCAAAATCTCTTGAAAATGTGCAACAAATAAATGGACCCCATCTTGGATGTTTTACAAGTGTACCCCACACATGTGCATGTGTGTGTGGGACCATGAAGCCGACTTTTTGCAATTTTCTTCCAATTTCCTTTTCTCTTCAATTCTGCTCTCCTTTCTCTTAAAAATCAATTCCTTGCCTCAATTCTTAACAAATGGGACCCATATAATCAATTTCCTACAAAACAGATGTGAATTCATGTGAAAAGACAATTTTACCCCTAAGATCACTAATGCATAACTGTGGACCCATCTTTCACGAAATGATAATAAAAATGTACATCATTTTTCATGATTATATGTGAATGAACTAATGATGATTAAAATTCAATTTATTTCATGAGAAAAATTATTTTCAAGAAACTTTCCAAAAATAGACTTTCCATAAATAGTAGGTTTCATGAATTTATGCAAAAAGTGTGATTTTTAAGCAATTTATGTAGAAAAATATAAAAATAAATTTAAAATGAATTAAACCATGATATCACACTAAATGAGGCTCTTTCAACTTAATAAGTCCTTAAAATGGGTCAAAACGTGTATGAAAATATGCATTTTTAAAGACTCATCAATTTCCTAACCTGAGGATGACTCAAGGTCTAGCCCAGCTGCACAATGGACCCCATATTGATGATCCAATGCTTATGACCCTTTCATTGTATCATCATCTTTTCACTTTTATCATCCTCATCACTATTGTCATAATCATAATGATAATTATTATTATCATTGCAATAATTATCACTATTATTATTATTATTACTACTATCATCATTGCAATTTTATCATTATTTGATATTATTGATATTATTATTATTTTCATTAATATTATTACTATTACTATCATCTTCACTATTATTATTATTACTACTTCTATCAATGTCGTCATCATCACAATCATCATCATGATTCTCATAATCATCACCATTGTTATTTGTTTTTTGCTCCGTGCTCACCATGTGGCTATGTATCACCATTGTTATTATTATTAGTATCATCATCATCATCATTATCGTCATTATTATCATTGTCATATTATTATTATTATTGTCATCATCACCATCATCATTGTTCTTATACATTTTAGCTGAGTTCATCACACGTAGGTCTCCGTTGTTCATCAATAGGATACGAGGCATGTCTAACCCTGTTGGATCCATTCACAGGATTGGCCCATTTAGCTCCAATCTAGACTGGACCCTTAACCCAACTTGGACCACCAACACATCAACCCGACTCCAACTCTTGACCCATATCCAACCTAAGTAACCTCAAGCCCATTGGCTCACCCAATTATTCAAATTTTAAAGTAATAAAATCTTGAGCTAACCTCACATCATCATCCCAATCCTAATCTCATTCTCTCCTCATTATCACCTCCATCTTGACCATTTATTTCAATCCTAGCTATCCAATTCCATCTAACCTAACCCATCAAAGTGAACTAAAAACCCAACCCAATCTTATGGGGTTTTCAAAAAATTTCAGCTCCTCCCACCTTTGTCCAAACCCCATGATGAATCTAAGGAGAAAATAGAAAAAAGAGAACAAAAAAAAGGTCAAAAGCTAAGCAAATCAAGGAGAGGGAGTGGTAGTTCAAGAGAGAAAGAAAGAGTGAGAGAGAAAGAGAGAGAAAAAAGGAAAAAAAAAGAAAATAGTCGGCCAACAATTAGAGGAAAGGAAAGAAAATAAAGAAAGAGGGAGAAAGATGAAGAAGAAGAAATAAAGGAAAAAGGAAAATGGAGAAGATGAAAAAAAAAAGAGAAGAAAGAAATAAAGGAGGAGAAAAAAAAGAGAAGCGAAGGGGCAATCCCCATTAAGGATCCTCTCTTCCTCTGGTCTTCAAGAAACAACCCACTAGGTCATCTCTTCCCTAATCACTCTTTTATTATTAGTTTTATTTTTTCTGTGTAACATTATTTCTTTTTTTCCTTTATCTATTGTTTCTCCTTCCCCAAATCATGTAGATGAACCCAACACAACCTCACCCTCTTCACCATCTTGGCCCCACTGTCAAGCCACATACACACAACCGAACTTTCACCATCCATCACATCATCACTATCCACTCTGTCATCACCAATATCCACCGTCATCTCAACACCACCGTCTAAACCACCAATATCACAACCATCAACATAGCATCTCATCACCCAACTTCACACCTCTACATCCCTTTCTCTCCCTCCCATTACCAAACCACTAAACCCATCACCTCCACCTCTATCAACCTAGAACACCCTCCATCACAAACTCAATAGCCACACTACACCACCCTTCACCACTTACCAGACGACACCACCCCCACCAAGTCCAACTCCACCTCTTCCCATCTCCATCTTCATCTCTTCTTCACCAACCCAAACCATACCAGCCCATCTTCCTACATAACATCCCACCACTCTCTTCACTGTTCCACCATTACCATTGTAACCTCCATGTACCTTCAACATTACCACTCTCCAACTTCATCACACCTTTGACTGCACTATCCACCATCATCCAGTCACACACCACTGATGTAAGATCCCAAACCCTAAGGATATAATTAGCCTACTTAATTCCACGTTAGTCAACTAAGCAAGTGTAGATGCTACATAAGCCAAATTTACTATTAGGAACATGTGTACAAAGTTTCATCAACATCCGAGTCCATTTGGACAAGTAGGGCGCTAGTTTATAATTTTAGAAAAACTGGGAGGGTTTTTTTTGTAATTTACACTGGTTGAGTTTTGGGACCCTCTGGTAGCTCACCTAATTCCATGAACAATACCCTTCTACCTCGACTAGATCTGACTCCTCGAGGACCTCCAAAATCCTACCCATTAGCTAAAGGACTAAATTATAGTCTTTAGAAACACATTCCTTTTATAAAATAATCGAGCCCTCATCTCAGTTTCTTCTCTCTTTTTTCCTTCTTTTTCTTTGTTTTTCTCTTTTTCTCTTCCTCACTCACCCACCTTGCTTCCAAGAGGAATCCAAACTTCCCCTTCATTGACAAACTCCGTCTTCATCTTCTCCGAGCCACCACCATCTCACCCATACCCTTCTAGTGCTTTTTCCCCAACAATAGAACCATTGGTAAGTGTTTGAACTTTTGGTTGTTAAGTTTTCCTTGTTTAAGCTAAAAAATGTGTTAAGTTAGACCTTGAGGTCCCCCTCCCTCCATTTAAGTAAATCTCTTGATTGGGTTTGGGTTTTTCCATTCATGAGCTTCAGTTGGATGACAGTAAGTTTGGGCATCCTCCCTCTTCGTAATTTCTAATCTAAGAAAAATAGATACCATGTTTATATTGAAGATGTGTGTCATTACATTAATTATAGTATTACTTATTCTTGATTGATCCTCTTTATTGCTCTTTGCATATTTTGACAAATATGGAGGAATAGGTTGTAAATGGTAATTGAATGAAAATGAATGGATTGTGGAATTCATGGATGAATGTATGGATTGGAGCTTGGGATGGTGGGCGTAGAGAGGGCAACGTCCTAATGTTATCTGTTGAACATGTGTTCAAAATGGAAAGGCTTTAATGTGCCCAGAAATTTACTTAATAAATCTTGCAATTGAAGCCTCTATAGCCTCATAAGCCAAGAGTGCTACTTATGGTGTGCTTCAGCTAGCTAAGAGCTCACTGAAGAGAATTCTTTGGCTAGCAGTTATTTTCAACTCTTGTTCATCAGTGACCCATAGCTTGCTAGCTAAGTACCCAAAAAATGTGCATAACTCTCTGTGAACTAAGGATTTTGTCAAATAGGGGAATTAATTTTCAACTAGCCTTCTTCAACGAGCCGAGAGCTTGCCAAGTACAATTGTTAGCTAACCGATGAATGTATCTTTGGCTAACCGATAGGGACCACGAGATCTTTGGAAAGAACCTCTTTTTTAGGACCTCTAGGCTTGGATTTGGAAACCATTGACCTACACCTCTTTAGACTCATTGATGGTCCCAAAGCAAGGGATGTTCTGAGCAAATGTACCTTTATGGATCATTTGTTTCTTGTTCATTGTACAACTCATCTTAAATCTGGATGATATGAGGTGCAGAGATACTCTATTATTGGCTATGCATCGATGAAATTGAGAGAGTGTCTCAACCATATCACACCCCGCAGTTTTAATAAGAGCATCGGGTATGAGAAAGGCGATCATTGCTTTAGGAGATTGGCTTTTAAATCCTCCTTGATTATCAATTGGACGGTCTAAAATTGATAGAAATCAAGCCATAAAAAATGTTACTCAATCAATTTGGAACTACAAGGTCAACTACAGTTAGCCCTCTTATTATAATTCCAATGTAACTCCTTCATAAAAGCATATAAATGTAAATTCTCATGACAATGTTGGCATGCAAAAAAGTTCGGAAGAAATCCAAAAGAAAAGTAGGCATGCAAAGTCAAAATCAACACCCAAACATGGTCTAAGTACATCAAAACAAAGCCCAAACCACTCAAGGACAAAGTAAGAAAGGCCCATTGAAGATTAGAAAGAAAAAACAAATAAAAAAGGTCCATAAAAAGGCAAAAAGTGTCGTAGCTGACTAAACAGTATAGTAGCTAACTTAACTAGGTAGCAGTTGACTCAGCATAATAGTGGCCAGCTGAAGAAAATCAATAGCTGATAAACTGAAAAGAGCTGAACCTTACAGCTCATCAAGCAGTTAATCCGAATCTTTAAAATCATTCTAGGGCAATTTTAAGCTAATCAGTATGATATTCGAGATAAGAATCTAGTTGTCACATCATCAAGTAGAGCAAACAATGGGTAGCCAACCATACAAACATATAGTCGACTACCCCCCTTGAAAATCAAAATGTTTGCTTAGGTTTCTCCCTTCCTCAAATGGCCAAAGAAGACTTCTAAGCCTACAAATAGTCCCCTTGGGCAACCTTCATAGGCATTGATTCCAATGCATCTCCAAGGATTCAAGTATAAGCGATAGTCGAAGCATCTAGACTCTATCAAAGAAGAAGAGTTAATCAAGAACATGGTACTTAATCCTTGAGAAAATACTTAGAGAATTCAAATAACTACCTTCATGCCATGGCAGGAAGTACTTAATGACTGAAGTCTTTCAATGCTTTTTTTGTCTTCTTCACTTCGAAGTTGAAGGAGTCCACAAATTCAATCATGTTTGTTCTTTTGGAAATAACACTTTGGTGTCCTATAAAGAGAACATGACTATAGGCACTTCACCTGGTTCAAAAACCATGACTCCTCCCGAATTACACGCTTGGTATGCCCGAGAAAATAAGGTGATCGATTATGAAGATTGCTCTATTGACTTCAATTGCTTAATTGACTTCAAAAGGTTGTTTTTGGGGGGGGGGGGGGGGGGGGGGGGGGGGGGGTTGGGACAAAATGTGTTCTAGCTAACATGCCCAAAGCCACACTAGGATCAGCCATTGCATTATGACAACCAATTGTTTCTTTTTCTTCTTATACTTATTTTTGTTAAATGTTTGTAACTTTTCCCAAGTTTGTTACCATCCAAGACCAAGCGGGAAAGTTGTATAAAAACAAAAACAAAAGAAAAGGATAAACAACTTGCATACATGAGCTCATAGTGTTATAACCCACGCAAAACTAAACTCGGGAATAGGAAATTGTAAAATACATCATTGTCATTCTCGTGTCTTTTCTAATTCACTTAATAAAATGAGTCATAATTGTGTACCACACTCGCAGCTTCCCTTTTTTCTAAGCAAACAAAAAAGATTGGTGCCATTTGTGGAAATTATCAAACCCCCATTTGATAAAAAAATCTTGGAAAAAGAAAAAACAAAAAGATGAATGAAATGCATGGTGAGTAGTCAACCATAAGGTATGAAAGTCAACTACCCCCGTTAGTGAAACCATGGGATCGGGTATGATACCCAGAATTCATACCCATGGTTGTAACACTTCAACTTCCCGAGTCCATCACGCTTCGATGGTAAATGGCCAACTGATGCTCTTCCTTTCAGAATTCATCGAGTTACAAGGCCATTTGATGTTGGTAGTATGTCCTTATGGCGTAGCAAGCATTTAATTGCCCAACTTTAGCCCTTGGATAAGATGGAGTCCACATGACTTGGTTTAAGTTGGTTGTGCTATCATTTATGCCTGGCACTTCAACCAAACTAGGTTAGACTTAGCTCTTTCTCTTCCCATTCTAGGATCATTCCTTTCACATCTAAAAAGTGATCAGCTTATAAGTAAAGAGAAAAAGGTTGCACTTCTTGGAGTATGTCCTTGTGGCGTAGTGAGCATTTAATTGCCTAGCTTTAGTCCTTAGATATGACAAAGTCCACATAACCCAATTCAAGTTGGTTGTGCTAGTATTTATACCCTGCACTTCAACTAAACTAGGTCGAACTCAACTCTTTTTCTTCCCATTTTGGGGCCATTCCTCTAGCACCGAGATGCCATTGGTTTAGAAATAAGGAAGAGAGGTTGTATTATCTAAACTTATTCAACAAACCTATTTTGCAAGACCATGGCCTCCCTTGTAATCATCTTCGATGAAGCCAAAGAATGCCTCTTTAAGTTTTCCTCACTAAGTCTCACTCATCCCCGAATAAGCCTTCACAAATAAGGACTGAAGTTATCACCAACTCAACTTAGGTCTTAGTCTTTTAAAGGCTCGCATCAACAGGCAATACTTCTGTAGGCATTGCTGCATCTGAAGGCACGAAACAACCACCTAAGCCCTGGGTATCCAAATATGCCCAGAATCTGTTCAAAGCTCACTTGAAGCATAGGAAGCAACAAGCTAGATGTAGGATGCCCACACAATCGAAAGACCTTGCCCTTGACCTTCACATCTCCAAGGAAGGAAGTAGGGCAAGGATGGCCCAAATTTTTGGAGTTGCTCCAAGATGGACCTAGGGGCAACTAAAAAGAGACTGACAAAAAACCACCATAATAGATTACAGCACTTGGTCTCCAAAACCTCAAAGACTCAAAAAAGTCACACCACAGGAAAATAACCTAGGAAGATTAGAGTGTAACTCATTTTATCCTCTGGCCCAAGAAAAGATAGTGCCCACAATGAATCCTGAACTCACTAACCCACTCTCGGAAACACAGAGCATTTGGCCCAACGCAAGAGTCACACAATTCATAAGAGATCAGATAGAACAAAATAGAAATCAGTGAAGTCCTATCATTGCCAGATGCATCCAAACCAATGACAGCAAGGTCCAAGCTTTGTGCCTCGACACCAAAATTGCAGCATGTTTTTGGCACTCGAAGGTCGTCTAAAAATGGATTACCAAAGAATCCGACCAAAACATTGCACTCGCCATTATGGTTTGACCACGATGGGTCACAAAAAGCATGGCCCAAGGGAGGGTTGCAGAACCAGAGTCAAGCTCAGAAGAAATGTCAAAAGGCCATGTGCAAACAAACTATGGCTTAGATGATGACACCAACACAGGAAAAGTTTAGCTACTTGAACCATTTCCTCGATTGAACCTCACCAATACTCAATCTTCATGGTTCGTGTGGGACTAATAATGAGGAAGACGGAAAAAAATGAGCAAGGGTTAAACAACAATGAAAGTGGGGAAATCAACAATCTTGTTAAACAGCAAAGGGAAAGGATCGATCAAATTATTGCTCAACTACAAATTTTGGTCAAAATGATGATGGCATCAGAAGGACCCAACCCCTAGCCCTACATAAGTAAAAGAACAATACACAAAAGCAAAAGCAAAGTTGACCAGATCATGGCTCAAACAGGGCCCTGATTGAAAAAGCACTAGAGTCAAGACCATTAGGTGATCATTTGTCCAACAATGGCCAAAAGGTTAACCCTAACAAGTCGATGACATGGTGACCAAAGTTAAAGGAGAGACTTCGTTGAAAAGAAGAAGATGTTACCCAAGTAGCCATTGAATTCAACTTCATTCTGTTCCTTCTAACTTTCAAGCAGTAACCTTCCAAGCTTAGTCAAGGAATGGTTTAGCCCATTGGCATTTAGTGCACTTCAATTTATTAGAGAGTTACAAGACATAGACACCCTAAAAATCTGATTATTCATTGGTACAATCAAAGGGATTGCTTTTGATTGGTACCGGCAACTGCCAAAATACTCTATGAGCTCATGGGCAATTCTGGAAGAAAAGCTTCTACTGCACTTCCAAGTAGATGATCAGATGGTGACCCTCAGTTTCCTAAACAACACAAAATAAGACGACGGTGAATCTCTCCAAACCTTCATAATAGACGGAGAGCACTTTTTTACAAGTGGATGGAGCCACCATCATGAAAAGCTACTATAGAAATGTGCATGGATAACTTGAGACCAAAAATCTGGGCCATGATGGTAGGATTGAAAACCAAGTCCATCTTTAGACTAATTGAAGAAACTGTCAAAGACAAAAATGTCTGCAAGGAACTAAACAAAAAAGGCAAAAAAAAAAAAAAGAAACGAGCCGTCCAATGCGGTGATTGTCCAAAGGAAAAAAAATAGAGGAAGTTTTCAAGATTCAGACCTTAACAACCCCTCATAAATCCTAAAGCTTGGCTAATGAGTAGGCTTTAAAAGAAGAATATGAAAATAAAAATAATGCAAAGTAACTATTTGACAACAATATCGAAATCATCTTTTGATCTTTAATCGAAAATGGGAAGATTGAGTTACCTCCTTTGAAGAGACCAAACCATGAAGGAAAATCAATGACCCTAATATTGTGCCTACCACAGAGTGGTCTCACATTCCTTGAAGGATTTCCTTATCCTTAAAGAGAATATCCATGACATGTTGAAAAATAGGCTGATCACTTTTGACCAGAAGCACAATACGATACCTGTTAATATTGTATACTTTGGGCAATTTGAACTGATGGCACTCCCTACTCCTCCAGCACCAAAGATAGTTGAATTCCAAATAATCAATCGAGTCCCAGAAAAGAACGGCTTGATACCTCTCAAGACTAACTCCAGAGAAGAATTCTGTACACAACCCAATTTCGTCATTGACGAAGACTAAGAGATGGTGAAGCAAAGCTATCTACAAAAAAGAAAAAGCAAAATGAAGGCCAGCAAAACAGTCAGACAATCCCAGGCTCCTTTGACCACCAAAAGGGGCAAGGAACCTTGGAAGATGAAACTTCCTATGTAGAGGCTAGGAAGCCCTTCATCCTAGCAAACGTCATGATCCTTACAAACTATAGTAATGAGAAGGGTCCTCAAATCTCCTGTGCAATCGGATATCTTGAGCCAGTTATCCCTTGGATTTTGAAAATGAAGAAAGAATAAGCCTATCTTCATGGGATGACCCAGACAAAGAAGAATACTGGTTTGATGAGTTCTTAAATGAAAAGGATATTTTTTACCTCGAAATTCCAAAAATTATTGTTTCATTCTATGACCCTAACACACCAGGTGAAGATGATTGGCTAGTTGAGCAAAGGACAAAAATGCAAATGACTAAATTAGAAGGCATTGGTCCTCAACTAGTAGAGTGAAAAATAAACAAATGGAGAATACTAACATCTCTAGCAAACCCTGTAACACAAAGGATAAGCAAGAAAACATTGAGTTGGATGAAGAAGCAACACTATCATCTAGCCTGATGGTGGCAAGCCTTAACCTTCCATGAAACTCAGAGGATACAGGTGAGAAAGGGATGAACCTATTGTTCTCTAAAGCAGAAGAGGTCTTCACCACCAAAAATGGGCCATGGCCTAAAGCTAACAAAACTCCAGCCATCGACAATGGGACCCAATCAAGTCAAAACTATAAGGTCCACTATAATCAACCCTCTTCTTCTAATTCTTTTGTAACCCCTCAGAGGGATGCAAATGTAAATGTTCTTGAGAATGGAAAAGAAACGCCACTAGGCCCATTCAAGTATGATGTTGTAGAACACTTGAAACACATATCTACACGTCTATATATTCATGACTTGCTATAGATGTCTGAAGAAACCCGTGACAATTTGATATGAGAACTACAAGCACTGAATCAAAAAAATCAAGCCCATGTAGTGCAAGTTCACCAAATTGAAAAGGAATATCGGAAAACAAAGTTCGAAAAAGCTGAAGAAAAATGCAAAGAGTGCCTTTCTATTCAAAATCTTACAAGGCAATTGTTTTCTTCTCCACAGAAGATCATCCATTGAAAAGGACCAAACACACTCAGCCCTTCTATTTTATAGCATATGTGAAAGAAATGCCAATGCTAAGGGTACAAGTTGATCCCAAGTTAGCACTTAATCTCATTACAATGAGAGTACAACAAGAACTTAGCATTCTAACCAGCAAGTTGTCTAGTACAATCACATCCATACAGGTTTATGATGAGGAAGTGCAAAACCTAATTGAAAAGATATGAACCCTGTTCTAATTGGGACACTAGACATCAGAAGCTACCTTGGATGTAATCTTAAAAAGGGCCTGCTACAACATCTTTCTTGGAAGGAGATGGCTACATGATTATGCCATCATTTTTTCTACATTGCATCAATGCCTCAAGTACATTAACGATGATGGGAAGGTGCAATATATCTTTGAAGATAAGCAACCTTTCAAAAGTAAGGAGATGTACTTCACAAACGCAGCAATGTATGAAGTAAAGGCCATAGGTTCAAAGCCTAAGAAAGACAAATCCAAGGCACCTATCCTTTAGAAGAAAAAAGAAGTCAAGCAACAAGTTGTCAAATTCACAAAGTGGCAAACCATGATCAAGGACAAAGATGACCCTTCGGTCATTCCTATGAAAGCACTTCGGGACTAAGCTCTTATGATTCAAACCAAAAAGTATGGCATGACAGTCATGGCTATGTCACAAGTCTGCAAAGGCATCCAGGGTACTAGTTACCATCATCGAATTAGCAAGAGCCAAATAAGAAAAAGGTGAGCCATTCCTAGACTTTATCAGTCGATGGAAGGAAAAGACCGAAAATGTGAAGACACTTTATCAAAGGAAGTCGGTCACACCTAATGCTGGCACGAACTTGAAAGCCACATCTGCTCAAAAATTATTAGAATGGAAATTGAAACCCTTGATCAACTGGTAAGAATTGCAACAAGGGTGGAAAACAGTCTCCTTCGACCAATAAAAAGCTTGCAGCAAAGTAACCAAATTAAGTTTGAGACAAATAAGAAAAGGAAAAGGAAATCAATCATCCTAGAGCAACTTGTTCAGATAAAATAGGAACAAGAAGAATCATCCCAAAGATTCATCAACAGATGGTCCAACCTAGCCAGCCAATGCGATAAATTACCATCAAAGAGGACTTGTATAACCCTATGCCTACATGGACTTCATTATTTCATTCAGAAAACCATGATAGGCACATTTCAAATCTTATGAGGTATTGTCATGGATGGCTACAAACAGCGTTGCTCATCCGGTAAGGAGATTAAAAAGGTTCCATTTTATGTTTACAGTGTCCATCATACATCACTCAGACATTGAATCAAAGCAATAAATGGATGAGTGACTATGATCCCCCTCTGCATCCATGGCTTACTCCGCCACGCATCTACAACATCGACGGATCAACCTTTGTTGTTACACTAACAACATACGATCCACATTCAAGCAAAGGATGACTTTTACTTGCTCCCCAACAAAGGAAATCACAAACCATGGGCAAATAAGGTTTGACCTTTATAGTTGGCAACCTTGTCAAATGATGAGGAAGATGGGCTATAACTTTAAAAGGCTAACTAGATTAGGCATCAGAAAAGGAATCCTAGCCCCCTACGACGGCATGACTCACAAATAGGAAGGCTGCAAAGTAGCTCATACGTACAACCTCGAATATATTCCCTCATCAATATTCTTGAAGTATTCCCTAACTTTGAGGTAGAATCACTTTTACATAGGGATATGAATCAAATGGTTCTACTAAAAATAGCCATGGCAGATGAACTTGATAACTAGACACTTTTCAGCAAAGTGAAAAAGAAATCGATGACATTAGCACTTCCTCACAAGCCACAAACTCATGGCCATCGGGTGAAGAAACAAGTTGTCGCACCACAAGGGTTGGGACTATCTTGTACTCAATATAAAAGCCCTGGAAAGGGATAACGCCATGGCTTAAACTAGAAAATGACACCCTCAAAGGGTTCATGGAGTTAAAAGCTTCTGAAATAATGTGGAAGAGTCATCCCCTAACCCTCTAATGGAGGACCAGATCCAAGAAATAAGCCAGAGTGCTTTTATGATTCCTCACTTAACCTTTCTAAGCTCGAAAATGAAAGGAAAAGAACTTGAGCTATACATCAGTTTCTTGCATGAGTTCATAGATTGCTATGCCTAGACTTATGTAGAGACCAATTGTCGGCCACTAGAGAAGTGCTAAGGAAAGACATCTCTCGGCCACCTAGAAGGGGTAAGCCTCAGCTATTCAGAGAAACTCAAAGGTCAAACATCTTGATGATTTCAGGAAGTTCAAAGGCACAACAATACCATCTGCTACTAAAATTTGAAACGAAAACATAGTCTCATCGGCTACTCCATGGCCAAACTTCAAATCTTTCCAAAATTTGTGAAAAATCACAAGGAAACTCAAGGGAGCCTTAGACTACATCCAAATCAAACATAATTCATCATCTCATGAAAGGAAGACTTTAAAAACCCTAGCAAAATCTAAGTCTTGCTTTTTCCACATAAAAGATAGCCAAGATATCATCAACTTGAAATGAAAGATGAAAATTAATCATATTCATCATCTCTTAGAAGATTTTTAACACAAAAAAGGAGAAATAGAATACATCTACACTGTGATCAAGGAAACCCTCATCAAGATATGAGAAAATCAATGCACAAAGAAGAATAACTAATGACAATAGCCGACTATAACATGTTCGAGACTCCAAATATGGCATCATAAGGAAAGTTGTGAACTTCATTAGAAATTACACAAAAATTTGAGAAAAAGCATGTTTAAACAGAAGAAGAAACCATCGCATGCAAAAAGTACAAGGAAAATAGAAAAAACCACTCAGTCGTGACAAAGAAATAGAAGATGAACAGTCATAGCCTCTCATCGATTTGAAATTGGATCCAAAACTCTTGCCTCATCATATTCAAGTAAAAAGAAGGGAGCAAAATGCAAAAAAGTAGTACATGCACTACCCAAATACAAGGGAAAACCGATTAGCAAGTTTGAAAAAGAAAAAGCCAATTAACTTTACAACTTGCGAAAGCAAGCAAGAAGAAAAAGGCATATCAACCATTACAACACCTATAAATTAAAGGAAAACCAAGGAAGAAAGCGATGAAATCTTTAGGGAGACCTTTAAAACTCTAACCACAAAGATCTTGAGCACAAATGATGAAATTTCACAAAGTGGGAAAGGAAAAGTCACTACCTTTTATAAATAGAGTCAATCGGATACCCAGGGTAACGCCTGTGGTGGCTGAGAAGCAGTGTTTTACCTTTTTGCCCCACTTTTTAGCTTTCTCAAATTTTCAAAATTCCAAAACCCCTCTACTTCAATGTTCCTCTCCAAAATACCTATGAAACAAGTGGCTACATGATCAGTTTTGACTTCATTTGATCCTTCAAACCCTCTGTCAAATGAAAAATAGCAATTTTCCAAAGAAAATTAAGGTGGATCCGTAACTCTTGTGAAAGCAATTTACTTGCTAATTCCAACCTTGTTCTAGTCAAGCATCTCTGTTTTTGTCCAATAAAGGCCTTCTCCATGCCCTTGAAGAAAATCAACCCTAAAAACTCCAACCAAAGCACTTTCACCCAGTTTAAACACTTTCATAATGGGTCAAAAAGCATACCTACCACTATTAAAATACCTTCTTTAGGGGAAACAAAAAGCATATAAACCAACCAAATTTCCACTCAGAAAACACACAAACCCTTGGAAAACCTCCAAACACCTCAAAACCTAGGGAAAAACCTGCATTCCCCTCAAATATACACAAAAAAGCAAAATCCATTGAAAATAGGATACAGGTAGGAAGTTTTCCACAGTCCAACCCATTTTCTATTCACAAAAAAAAAAAAAAAAGACTCGCTTGACCTCTTCAATGCTAAGGAACTCTGCTAAATACAACTCACGATTCCCCCAAGAAAGTACACTGATAGTTTTCATGAAAAAATAGGTAACAAAAGAAGGATCAAGGTTCCCATCTGTATCATCTGTATCAAAGATATCTTTTGTGGTAAAGTGCTTAAGGAAAAAGCCTTCATCATTTCACCTAGAGGGGGCATTTGTTGACATGCAAAAAAGTTTGGAAGAAATTCAAAAACAAAGCAGACATGTAAAGTCAAAATCAAGACCTAAACAAGGTCCAAGTACATCAAAACAAAGCCTAAAGCACTCAAGGACAAAGTAAGAATTGGCCCCTAAAGTTTGGAAAGAAAAAACAAGTTAAAAGGCTCAACAAAAAGGCAAAAAGTGCAGTAGCCAACTGAATAGTATAGTAGCTGATTGAATTGAGTAGTGGCCGACTGAGCACAACAATGGCCAATTGTAGAAAACCAGGAGCCAACCATAAACTTGAAAGAGCTAAGCTTTATAGCCTATCAAGCAAGTTCCAAATCTGGTCAAATCATTCCAGGGTTGATTTCAAGCTAATTAGCATGATTTTTTAGACAAGAATATGGTTGGCACTTCAACAACCAAACAATGGGTAGCAGACCATACATATGTACAGTCGGCTACCCTCCTGAAAATCAAATTTTTTGCTTTAGCTTCTCCCTTTCACAAATAGCCAGAAAAGACTTCTAAGCCTATAAATAGCCCCCTTAGGCGATCTTGAAAGGCATTGATTCCAATGCGCATTCAAATATTAAAGGACCTGCAACACTCAAAGCATCCAAACTCTATGAAAAATAAGAGGTAATCAAGAGCAAGGTACTTAATCCTAGAGAAAATACTTAGAGAATTCAAACAAGTACCTTGGTGCCATGGCAGGAAGTACTTGAAGATTGAAGTCTTACATGACTTTCTTCGTCTTCTTCACTTCTGAGTTGAAAGAGTGTACAAATTTGATGATGTTCATTCTTTTGGGATTAATACTTTGGTGTCCCATAAAGACAACATGACTTAGGCACTTCACTTTGTTCGAAAACCATGACTCCTCTTGACTTACGTGCTTGGTGCACCTGGGAAAATGAAGTGATAGATTTCAAAGATTGCTTAATTGACTTCAAAAGGGGGGTAGGGAATGTGTTTTAGCCAACAAGGCCAAAGCCACACTAAGATTGACCATTGCTTAGTGGCAATCGGTTGCTCCTTGTTCTTCTTTTATTTATTTTTGTTAAATATTTGTAACTTTTGCCAAGTTTGAGACCATTTGAGATAAAGGAAGGGAGTTGTGTAAAAACAAAAAACAGTGTGAATAACTTGTACCCAAGAGGTCAGGGTGTGAAAACCTATGTAAAACTAAACTCGAGAATAGAAAATTGTAAAGTATACCATTTTCATTATCGTCTCTTTTTTTTAATTCATTTGATAAAATGGGTCACAGTACATACCGCATCTTTTTTTTTTTTTAAGCAAATCGAAAGTGGTAATGAAAAGCCACCAACCCACTCTAGAATGATGTTGTCGAACAGTTGAAACACACACTTACATGGTTGCCTTTTCTTGATTTGTTGCAGATGTCAAAAGGAACCCATAACAATCGCATACGAGAGTTGCATACCTTAAATCAGGAAAATTAGGCCCACATAGAGTAGGTGCACTAATTGAATAGGAATATCAAAATGCAAGGCCAAAGAAGCCAAAGGAGAAGTGCAAAGAATGCCTTTTCGTCCAAAATGCTACAAAGGCCACGATCTCCTTCTCAAGAAAAAAACTCCTATTAGGGGAAACCAAGCATACTTGGCCTTTGTATTTCATGGTCTGTTTAAAGGAAATGCCAATACCTAGGGTCCAAGTCGATCCAGGGTCTGTACTCAACCTCATCACTATGACAACACTATAAGAACTCGGAATCCCTTTGAGTAAGTTGTCCAACACAAATAGCTCTATACAAGGGTATTAGGGGAGGTCCAAAATCTGATCGGTAAGATACGATTTAGGTTCCAACTAGGAGACCTAACATCAGAAGCCACCTTGCACGTAATCAAAATGAGAGCATGCTATAACATTCTCTTGGGAAGGAGGTGATTCCATGACTATATTATCATGCCCTCCACATTGCACTAATGCCTCAAATACATTGATGATAAAGGCAAGCTACACCACATCTTTGCAGACAAGAAACCCTTTAAAAGAAAAGAAGTTTACTTCATGGTCGTAGCAATGTATGAGGAGAAGGTCAACAAGTTGACATCAAAAAATATATAGCCAAGGCTCATCTAGGTCAAAAAAGATAGAGAATCCTCAAAAGAAGAAGCTAGAAAACAGGTGGTCCGATTTATGGAACAACTAGTCATGATAAAAGACAAGGATGAACCTCTAGTGGTTCAATAAAATCATGTCGAGAACAGGCATTGGTGATCCAATCCAAGAATCATGCTAAGTTGGTCATGACTATATCATTAGTCTACAACAACACACAAGGGTCAATCACCATCATTCTATTAGCCAAAGCCAAGCAAGAAAGCAAGAAATCATTCTTGGGCTTCATTAGCTGATAGAAAGGAATGGCCAATAGGTGTGAAGAGCCTCTACCAATGGAAGCCTAGCTGACCTAGTGCTGGAATGGGCTCCAAGCTCTCATCTGCTCCACGATAATTGGAATGGAATTTAAGACCCTAGAACAGCTAACCAAAATAGCCATGAGGATAGAAGACAATCTTCTTCAAACAATATCAAGTTCTCAACAAGACCACCGACCTAATTATAATACAAGCAATGGAAGACCTGAACAACCAATTAGTTTAGGCCAGCTTGTATGGACAAAACTAGAAGAAGGAGAATCGGCTTAAAGATTCATCGATAAATGGACCTATATGGCTAGTCAATGTGATGAGCTTCCATTATAGAAAACTTGTATAAACTTATGTTGTCACGGACTCCAACACTACATTCAAAGGGGTCATAATAGCATTGGAGTTCTAATCATTCGAAGAGCTATCGCAAGTGGTGACAAACATCAAAAATAGTGCCATACACCTAGCAAAAAGCTAAAATGATGCGACTTCATGTTTGTAGTCTCTATTGTACACGACTCGGACACCAAGTCAAAACAAAATACAAATGAGTCAACAAAAAAGAGATCCTCCCTGTACTCCGTGGCTGAATATGACACGTCTTGCATCCATGGCCTGCTCTAATCCCCATGTATAATGCTGAAGGAGCAACCTTCATTGTCCCAGCACTGGAGAATAGTTCATGCCCGTCTATTCTCCATCAAGCTAAAGATGCTTCTTTTTCACATTTCACCAACCAAATTACAAATGAAGGACAAGTAATATTTGACATTTATAGTCAACAGTCGCTCTAGATAATGAAAAAGATAGGTTGCAACTTCAAAAGACCCATGGCCTTAGGACTCAAAAAAGGCGTTCTAGTCTCATAAGATGGCATCACTCGCAAGTAGAGATAAGACTTCATGAGGGAAGGTGATCACCAAACTCCAAGTACAGAGTTGTTCAATGTAGTAATAACCCTGTAAGTACGGGGTCGAATTCACAAGGAGCTATTAAAATAAGGTTTCCAACTTGACTTGTCACCTACCCTAAATAAGATCTAAAACTACCTTAAAACTAGAAAATTACCATCACCATTTCTATTTTTAAATCAAATATATTCCAAAAAATAAAAATTTCCTAATCTAAAAAGGAATCTAAAATTGACTGCAAAAGAATACACAAATTAGAACATCAAATTAGAAACATTCTATTATGAAAACCTACTAAAAAAATAAATCATACAAACAAATCATCAACCTAACCTAAATTGGGAAATTTTCCTAAGTCAAATTCCTATATTAAAGTTAGCAACTAATTCTAAAATTAGAAAGTTAGAAAACAAATTAACAATGTAATGCATGCCATGAGAAAAGAATGCAGAAATTTAAATGAGATGCAAAAGTTAAGAAAAATATGAATCTAACCTAATGCAAACCTGATATAAATTTGATGACTGAAAAAAACACTTAATGAATGCATGAATTCAATAAAAAAACAGCAAGGAAAAAGATTGAAAAATAAGAAAAATATGCATGAATGAATGAAGCTCATTACAAAAATTCTGCAGTGCAGAATTTTACTACAACTGTGGGCTGTTCTTGGACTGTTTTCACATCTAAAACTGAGGTATTTATGGGCACAACTGAGATGAAAAATCAGGTTTTAGAAAGTGTTTCCAGCAATATTTATAACACATGAACCTTCTAACTTAAACAACGCAAAAATGCATGAGAACTTGATGTGTGTACGTGCCAAATAAAGTTGCAGAATTTCTGAATTATAAGTGCTGAAACTCAGATTTCAAATTTGAAACATATTAAAAATCCTTCTCCAAATCATGGGTTTTGATGATTCTTAAGTATCACAACTGAACCAACAATAAACATGTGAACGAAACATGTGATTTTCAGATTTTTAACCAAAATTTTCTCTAACATGGGCTGATTGTAGACGTCCAAGAATGTCTCCAAACCTGAGTTTTAAACTCAGTCAAATAATTCTGAAACTTAATTATGTTGATGCCTTAAACATAATTAAACAGAAACCCACAACTAATGGATGCCATGATACACATTTAACCATCAAATCATGTAAAAAAATAAATTGGAACACAATAAAAATGAATATGCAGGAAAATTAAAAAATAAAAGTAGTGAAGGCAAGAAAATTAAATGTAGTTGTGTAGTGAAAGTAAATGTAGTGGTGCTGAAATTAAATGTAGTAACTACAGGAAAATAAATGTAGTGAACAGGAATTTAAAAGTAGTACTTGTAGTGAAGTTTTCTTCTCAAAATTTTCTCTTGACTAGATTCATGGTTACTTGAAGTATGATCTTAGTATCTAGGGTCATCAATCCAAGCACAAAAATAGGAAACATCAACAAAGTATGCACACAAACCACAAGAAAAGAAAAAAACTTGAAAAGAATTATACTAGCATGTAAAGTCTTTACAAGAGATAGAAAGAAAATAAAATCAAAGTACAATACATGCTAGGATGAAAAAGAAAACCTCTTCTAGTGAAAAGCTCAAGGGTATAGTGTGACTATAGCAGAGTCTCCTTGAGGACTATGATGAAGGAAAAGAAAGAGGGGGAAGATGAAGTGTAGAGATCTAGAGGGGGAGTTCTTTCCATGAAAAGTATGGGAGGCCAGTGCCTTTAATTTATAGGAGTTGAGATTCCCTTGTTTCTCTCCATAGATCCTATTTTGTAGCAAAGATCTCCTTGAATTGGTAAGTCCTCTTCTTAGCCAACAAGTCTTCCAAGTTTGAGATGAGATAAGATTCCTTCTCTTGCTGGAATTCTAAGTGTATCCACCTTTTGAATTTTAGCTAACAGTTGCCAAAGATAAGGCTCACCTTTGATGAGACAATCTCAATCCCGAATAAAAAATCACAATCATCTTCTTAGGGTCATAACTTTCTAATTTTAGGTCCAAATTGTACAATCTTGGGCTCTATGGATATTTACTCTAAAAGAGCTTTCCAATGATACAAGATTGGCTCAATGCAATCTATGGTTTGAGAGATATGATCATTTTAATCCAAGCTATTCTTTTTTTTTTCAATTATCACATGCTCTTTGCTCCTTAATCTCCAAGCTTGACAAGGACAATATAAGGAGGAGTTTTGTTGCTAAAAATATCCTAGAATTTGATCCAAAAGCAATGACAATAGGGCCCACTTTAAGTAGAATGCAAAAATATATAGAATGGCCTAGTTTTCTTTAGTTTTTCTTCAATTTCAAGTGGAGTAGGGTCCACCTCATTGGTTGGACGTCCAAAGCTGAGGGAGACCTCTTTCAGATGTGCAAAACACTCGTTGAAGGGATAGGGGCCTATCTCCTTTGGTGGCTTAGCCTTTTCCCACTAAAACTCTCTTTTTTCTCATGAATTATCTCCTTTCTTTCCAAATTTTGCATAAATAATGGGGAGATAATTTAAGAGAGTTTAAGTGTGATCCAAATATGAAAATTTAAGAGAGTTTAAGTGTGATCCAAACATGAAAATATAGGAGGCTTGGACATGCATGCTTGTGTGTGAGTCCCCTTGTAGCTTTACAAACTCCTTCTTGCACTATTTTTTCAATTATTGCATCATTATGGAAATTTTTTTAACTTTCCTGAAAAGGGTTTTAGGGATAGTTCAAGTGGACTAAGTGGACCCCCTTTTACCGATGGCACATGTGTAAGCTCTCCACATGTGTGAATGTATGCGAGGTCTACTAACTTTAATTCTTCTATGTTCTTCTTCAGATTAGCACCTTTTCAACTCCAATCTTTACTGCAAGACCCAATATGATTTTCTGAGCTACGTGTGGGTCCCAGGTAAGAATCATGATGTCAGTAAGATTCTTCATCCAAAAGGGTATCTTTTCCAATTGATGTCTAGTGGGTCCCAGTTTTCACAGCACCTGTAAAAAGGGTTTAAACGATAAGAATTAGCAGAGTTCTAATCCAACTGAGACTCTTCACAAATAGTCCTAATTCAACTAGGATTCCTGCAAAATTTTAAGAAATTAGGGTTTCAGAAAAAGCAGTTTTCATGATTTTGTGCTAAAATGATGATTTTTTAGAGAATTATGCATTAAAACTTAATAAATGGATTTCAAGTGCACTAACCATGATTCTACCCTAATTGATGCATTTTAGAATGATTAATTCCTTAAAATATATGAAATTATACATGAAAAAATGAAGTTTTAAGGACTCATCAAAAGGCCATATAGAAACTCACACATACGGCATGGCATATGTTCCTTACAGCAACATTCCTACAACCTCCCCATCTTTGAAGTAAAGACAATCACCTTCATAAGGGGATATGAGTCTAATGATTCAGAGGATACCATCATGGCAGAAAAACCTGCTAACCAGGCCACCTTCTAGCTTGATGAAGAAAAAAGTGATGATGATAGTGTCTCTTCCCAAGCTACAAATTCATGGCCATCAGGTGAAGCGTTAAGCTCTCAAAGCAACATGAGTTAAAATCATCTTGTGCCCAATGTAAAAGCCAAAGAGCCAGTAAGAACAAGCCCCTGGAAAAGGATGAGGCGATGATTAAAACTAGAAAATGATACCCCAAAAGAGTTCATGGAGTTGGTAGCTTTTGGAAAGACCTTCTCCTAACCCTCCAATTGAGGATCAGGTCCAGGAAATAAACCTAAGAACCTCAAAAAATCCTTAACTGACTGCTATAAGATCCAAAATAAAAGGAAAGGAACTTGAAAAGTGCATTGCTTTTTGCATAAGTACATAGATTGTTTTTCTTAGACCGATACAAAAATGCCAGGGCTCTACCCAGAAATTGCAGCTCATAGACTAAACATCACTGAAGATGTGAAGACCGTAAAACAAGAACAAATCGAACAAATCCTGACATAATGGACAAAATCGAAAAAGAATTCCAAAAACTTAAGGATGTTAGGTTTATCCATGAGGAGCAACACCCAGACTAGTTAGCAAACATAGTCCCGGTCACTAAGAAAAATAGGCAAATTAGGGTCTACAATGATTTCAGAGACCTAAAAAAAGCTTGTCCTAAGGATAACTTCGCTCTGCCAATCCCGAAAATCATGATTAACAACAAGTTCCAGTACGAAAGAAGTCCATTCATGGATGGGTTCTCAGGATACAATCAAATAAAGATGCATCCTGAGGATAAAAAGCATACCTCATTTCGAACCCCCTTAAAGATTTATTGTTATACAATCATGCCTTTTGGAATTAAGAATGCAAGAGCAACCTACCTAAGGGCAGTGAAGAAGATCTTCAAAGAAATGAAACATAAGATAGTCAAGTGTTACATTGATGACTTGGAAATCAAAAGTAAGAAAGCAACTGATCTCATGATAGATCTTTGCAAAGTTTTTGAGCAGTTGCCAAAATACAAGCTGTTCATGAAGCTATTAAAATGTTTCTTTAAAGTGTCTTCATGAAAATTCCTTTGATTTTTTGTTCAAAAAGAATGACTAAGACTTGACTCCAGTAAAGTTAAATCCATATTGGAAATGTCCCTACCACGGACATTGAAACAGTTGAAAAGGCTATAAGGAAAGCTAGCATACATCAAAAGGTTTTTCTCCAACCTAGGAAAGTGCGAACCATCCCCCAAGCTGATGAAATAAGGAGTGGAGTTTGTATGGGACGAAGAGTGTGATGATGCCTTCCAAGACATTAAAAGGTATCTCAGAAACCCGCCTATCCTTACAGTACCAATGTCAGTAAAACTCGTCCTCTATACAAGAGCTTTGGATCACTCATAATGGGCATTGCTCACCCAAGAAAATGATGGGGGAAAAGAGGTTGGCCTTTACTATCTTTCTCGAATGCTATTAAGGGCATAACCTAAAAACCGCATGGTCAAGAAAAAATATTTGGCCATTATATTCGCAATCCAGAAATTGCGACATTATCTACAGTCCAATACATAATATTTTCTCTTTGGTAAATCCATTAAAAGTAATAGTTGACTGGCAAAATGGTCCATATGTTGACACAGTATGATCTTTGATACAAATGAATGGGATACGAATAAAGCTAACATTGAATATACAAATGAAAAAAATAATGAAATAAGGATTCTTGGTCATTCATTGACTTGTATGCATCAACACCACTTAGCTTCTACCCTATGAGGCTCGAGGGGATTGAGTATGGGTATAGATATGGATCTCATAGTAGTTAGGTCTATTCAGAGTAGACGGCGCTCCTCAACTAGCAAGGTGAGCCTTTGGCCAGGCCCCTTGTGACATCCGGACACAAATGAATACTCTCTTCCTTAGGTCATGCCTAATGCAACGACAATTGGGAGAATGTAGTGATGTGGTTTGCCAACTTGAGTGAAAGTCCATTGTTATTCATGATTCTTTACTCATGTTTATTTATTATATTCCCAACTACTTAGTATACACTTATTGCTCTCATATAATCAACTGGTTTATTTAACTCAATTGGATATAGCATGCTATGTTTCCATATTTGCTTATTCTTTTTTAATCATCATATTTACAATGCTACCCTTCGCATTACAGGACACACCTTGGGGACAGATGATTAAGTTTCATTGTCTTCATATAGATGCCTTGCTACATGAGAGTTCATCACCAAGGTTATTATCTTTGATACAGGTTTTTGTATTAGCTTTTGACCAATTGTTTCCTTATGGATTGTAGTTTAAATTACTTTTGTAATTGTAACTTAATCAAGAATAGGATCAAGTAATCCTAGATTTACGGTGCTCTGAGTACTTCAAATATACACCATGATAGTAAAAGTTAAGTGAATGGGTTGGGACATGGAACCTAATTCCACGGGTTTCAAGTTCCAACCCCACATGCATTTTTTTATAAAACTCCATGTAGTATGACGGGATTTATGTATGCATCCTCACTCACATGGATCCTAGGAAGGAAAAAAATAAAAAGTATAATCCCATAAAATTTCGAGCTCACACCTCAAGACCCAAGTAGCTGGAGTAATCTAGATTTGAGGGTGTGACAACTTCTGCAAAACAAGTCATAGCAGTTGTATCAACGACAACCCCAGGCACCCCAGCAGCAGTCGTACTAAGCTCCAGCTATTGGAGACAACCGCCAAGATCCCTAGTATTACATATAGATTACTGCAGAGATAACTTTAAATGATGATCATTCAAGAACCATACCTGTGAGATCTCTCTAATTTGATTTCGATCTTATAGCAACCTGAAAATCTTAAGACCTTTACAGTATTCCTCTATGCTCGACTCGCATCGGTGTGTGGCCCTTTTTTGCTAACTCTCTTTGCTCTAAAAAATGATATTTCTCTTTCATGTATTTCTTAGAAAGCACTAGTGCATATTTATAAGCTACAATATGGACTTGAAAAAGAAAAAAAGAAATAGACTTCTTATGAAAATAAGAAACCCTAAATCATTCCAAATTAGAATCCCAACTCCATAAACAATTCAATCCACTAGAGAATTATAATTGCACTCCTACCCTTACTTTCACAATTATATTTTGATTTTCTTGTTATTAATTATTAATCTCCCCACATTAAGATTTCAAATATACAATGATTAAAAAATTACTGACATTTATATTTAATTGATATCTTTATAATTCCTTGGTACCCTACACTTAACTTATTTGATATGTCGAACACATAGTCCACCTATAGGGTTTGACATAATTAAAACTTATACATTTCATCAAGGGGATAACATCAATCCTTATTACGGGACGTGGATTACGTCAAAAAACTAATATCCACCATATACGTAGTGTCGTTATCCAATTACTGAGATTATTAACCCATAAAAGGTCTTAGTCCTTTGTAAATCAAAATGCCAAACACTAGATGTATGTGTCTATTATTTATATTGGGATGAAAAGCAAAAGACCCATAATAACCATTTGGATGTTAATCATCTTGTATAGTCAGCATAAAGACAATAAACTCAAAAGCGGTCATGCTCAATACACACAAAGCATACTAGCATAACAAGTCAAAATTATACCGTTTCCCCATAGCCAAGACAAGCCTGTTAAAACATCATGCTACAATCGTACCAATGGTGTGTCCAACTTTATCTAGATTGTGAACAATAATAACTTATACTTTATAAGAACTAACAAATAAGTCTTCCATGTCTAAGTTAGACTCTGCACACCAACTCATCTACTTTATAGAATAAAAGATACAAACATGCATAACAAAAAACAATGCAACCATTTATCCATATAAATTCTCATTAAGATGAAAAGACAAACTTTACTAGTAAATAAATCAATCAAAGATAAATATAAAAAAGTATGCTCTTAGTATAAATTTCCAATATCAACACCCGAGTAGCAGAAGTAGCAAAGTAGACCACCCTTACCACTGTAACAGCAATGGTTCATATAATCCCCACTATCACAATATAAGGGCAACATAGGCCCCGAGGACAGTACCAAGGCAGCAGTACAGGATCACTTGACACTCTTCCAACTTTTGGTGCCACCTCCCAAGGTAAATACAAATCCTAAGGTCAACTTTCTAGTATCATTATCTGACTGGAAGTTCGAGTTATGTACCCAATGGGTATCAAATTCTCAAACTGGTAAATCAACATAAAATTTCTAGTCTCTTAAGGTACTTAAGTATATGGTTTAGCTTAGTCCATTCTTCTCTCCCTAGATTAGACTGTATCTGCTAACCATGCCAACAGCAAAACAAATATCATGTCTTGTGCATAGCATTGCATACATGATGCTTCTCACCACCGAAGCATAAGGTACTTCCTTCATTTTTTCTATCTCATCAAGTGTCTTAGGACAATGATCCTTTGATAAAGTAATTCCATTCTTGAAAAGAAAAAATCCTTTCTTGAAATCTTGCATGCTAAAATGGGCAAGAATCGCATCAATATAAACTGCTTAAGATAAACCCAATGGTCTGTGTTTCTGATCTCGTCGGAGCTTGATCCCTAGAATGTGACTAGCTTCTCCTAAGTCGCTCATATTGAACTGACCACTCAACCATACCTTAACAAAAAACAACACCCCGACATTGTTTCCAATGAGAAGGATATCATCTACAAAAGTATTAAGAAAACCACCACACTACTGGTGCACTTCTTATATACACAGGATTCATCAAGATTCTGCTTGAAAGCATAAGATTAAATGGCTTAATCAAAACGAATGTCCCAAGATCTAGACACCTGCTTAAGTTCATAAATGGACCTCTTAAGCTTGTACAACGTGTGCTCACGGCCTTCAGCTAAGAATTTATCTGGTTACCCCATATAGATGCACTCATCAAGATTTCCATTAATGAAAGCTGTCTTGACATCAATTTGAAAAATCTCGTAATTAAAATGAGCTGTAATGGATAAAAGAATCTGGACGGATTTCAACATGTTTACTGGTGAGAAGGTCTCCTCATAATTGATTCCTTTTTTCTGAATAAATCCTTTCGAAGCAAGCCTAACTTTAAAGGTTTCAACCTTTCCATCCACCCTCTTTTCTTCTTGTAGACCCACTTACAACCGATAGGTTTTATCTCCTCATGTCTTTCTACAAGATCACATATTTGATTAGAGTACACAGACTCCATTTTTGATTTCATAGCTTATTGCCATAGTTCTAAATCTTTGTCTTGGAGTGCTTCATTATAGTTACAACGTTCAATATCTAGCTCATCAGGGACTCTGTCGAATGAGTCTCCTAAGATCGTATACCACTTGGTTGACAAAAAACACTCTCACTATGACAGGCACATCCTGTGTCTATGTATGAGTAGTGTCACGCTATACTAAAACTAATCCAGGTGTACCATCATCTACATGTTGATCCGGCTCATCACCTAGCATGTTGGTGGGATCACCTGGAGTATTATTAGCTTGAGATTCAGCAATCCTCCCTTTATGATGAGGTAATGGAACGCCAAATTCTCTATCTTATGGTGTCTCTTCCTATGCTACTAGTAATGGAAAAGCTTAGGTAGGCATCTCTCCTCTCAATTCCTTTAGATCAATTCCACTTTTAGGTTTGTAGTTCATTACATAGTCCTCTTCTAAAAATCAAGCATTGGTGCTAAAAATAACCTTTCGATCTTTAGGATTATAAAACAAACCACCTTTTGTTCCTTTAGGATATCCAATAAAAATGCAAACTTTTACTTTTCGCTCTAACTTATCTGTGTTCCCTTTCAGTACATGTGCTGGACTACCCCAAATCCGAATATGCTTTAAACTGAGTTTGTGCCCAGTCCATAGTTCTGTAGGTGTAGTAGGCACTAACTTAAATGGAACTAAGTTTAGAATGTATAGTATAGTTTCTAGAGCATGCCCCCAGAATGAATTAGGCAAATCTAAATAATTTATCATTGACCTCACCATATTCATAAGAGTCCCATTATTTCTTTCTGTTACACCATTTTGTTGAGGTGTACCTAGTGTAAACAACTAGGATGTAATCCCCTCTTGTGCTATATAATCCTTAAATTCTCCAAAGAGTACTCAGCACCATGATCAAATTATAATGTCCTGATACTCTTACTTAGACACTTCTCCGTTTCTGCCTTATACTCCTTGAATTTCTCAAAGCATTCAGACTTATGACGCATGAAGTAAATGTACCCATACCTTAAGTATTCATCAATAAAAGTGATGAAATACTCAAATTCACCGCTTGCCTGGACATTCATGGCTCTACACAAGTTAGAGTGAACCAATTCCAATGGTTTTTTGGCCCTATAACTTTTTGCTAAAAAGGGTGCTTGATCATTTTCGCCTCTAAACAAGTTTCGTAGACTGGAAGTGCCTCCACTTCCAATGAATCTAATGGTCCATTTGGAACCAATGTTTAAATCCAAGTTAGATTAATGTGACCTAAGCGTAAATTCCAAAGATACGTTTAATTCAATTATGAAGGTTCCTTTTTCTTATATGGTATGGTAATTGTGTTATTCAGTTCAGTCAGTTACAGTTTAGGAAAGATTGGATCAAGAATATAAAGATCATCCACCAATGAATCAAAATAGATAAATTGCTTATTTTACTTAATAACCATCAATTTATTAAAATAAATGGATTATCCATCTTTAACCAACTTGGAAACATAAATTAAATTCCTCCTGATGGAGAGAACATAAAGATAATCTTTTAAAATTAAAGTCCTATCTCTACTAAAACTTTGACAAACGTCTCCTACTGCAACTGCTGCCACTCTAGTAGAATCACCCAGAAGTAAACAAATCTCCCCATCACTTAGCTTCCTGGTTTTCAGGAACCTCTACAAAGAATTGCAAACACAATTAGTGGCTCTCGTATCCACACACGAGGTACTGATAGATATAACCACCAAACTTGATTCAACACCAGTGAATAAAATTTACCTTTATTGTTCACTTTATTGAGATAAGTTGGACATTGCTTTTTCTAGTGCCCTACATTCTTGCAATGAAAACACTTTCCCTTGGGTGTTTTCACTCCTCCCTGAGGTACGTTGCCCCCTTAAAGAACTACACTACAATTTTGTCCCTTTTTCTATTTCGTCTTTCCTTTTGGGCTAGAAATAAAATCTTTTTAAACAACATGAACACTAGCTAACTTTTTCAAAAGGCCCTCAGCAGCTTGAAGTTCCATGAGTAATTCTGCCAATGAAAAGTTGACCTTTTTCATGTTGTAATTTAGGAAATTCTCAAAAGAATCAGTCAAGGGCTGGAGAATGATATCAATTTAGGTTTCCCCATCAATTTCAGCTTCAAGGACCTTTAGTTCATTGAGGTGTCCCATTATTTTAGAACATGGTCCCTCATGGAGGTACCTTTAGCCATCTTAGTGTTAAATAGTTTATACATAGCAACCTGCCTAGTAGCCTGATCCTGACCACCAAACTTGTCCATGAGACTGTACATGATGTTATAGGTAGTAGGCAAAGACTGATGCTGTTGTTGCAAAACATTTGACATAAATGCCAACATGTAACATCACACTATCTCATCAGCCTTGATCCATTTTTTATATGCCAGGACGATCACCTCATCGGTACACCCATCCACAAGTTCCTCTCGGCACACCTCAGTGAGCACATATTTGTACTCTTCAGCAGTTAGCACAATATCCAAGTTTCTTTTCCAATCAATGAAATTAGGTCCAATGAGTTTGTGTTCTTCGAGAATAATAGCAAGTGGATTAAAAGAACCCATCTCAAATCCTGAGAATTACATAATCAACAAAATTATGATAAGCAAATAAACTTTGGATTCAAATAAAAGGAAAGTAGCTCCCTCTGCTATTTAATAAAAGAATCTGGCATCAAGCTAAAACACAAATGCATGTACGCCTCAATGGAAAGACTTCTACCATACTTATTTTGTTCAATTAGGATGTAACCTATTAGTTTTATGGTCAAGGAAACAAACCATGCAAAGTAACACCAACCAATTGCCATGACTTTGGTCCTATAAATAATAGTAGTGACTCATATGGAGAGCATACTGTTATTTATAGCTAAGTATACACCATCATTTAATTCAAGGTCCATTATTCTATATTCGGTCCTGTCAGATGGAGAAGTGAAATATACTAATAATTACCCTAAATCATCCATATGAGAGTTTGTATTGAAGATTCCATAATTAACTCATCTGATAAGGAGGAAGACTCCAAGGTCAACACATAAATCAATTACATCTCTTGTAAAATAATGATAGAGACCGTGGGAACTAAAAAGCTCCATGTCCCACTTAGTTATTTAACTATTAGGGTTCTTGTAAAACAGTTTAATTAAGACTAGTTTAGAATCTTGAACTAATACATTACCAAGATATCTAGGTTGCCCTATGTTTGCGCATCATAGCATTGGTGTGATTAATAAAATTTTGAGAACCCAAAAAAAAATATAGTTCAATTTTATTTGCAAATCAAATGAATGCAACCTACTTCCTCATTCTAAACATTATTAAACGGGTCTAATATCATATTTAGCAGGTTATGCTAATAATAAACATCCAAGCACAAAAGAAAAAGGAAAAACAACCATCAAAAAAGTCGTAGTTATCATGGTCAGGTAGGATCCTCTATCTTCTTGATTACCACTTCTTCAAAACATGCGCTTTGCAAGGGAGTCCGGGGGTATCCCTAGGCAGGGATTAAGCTATGTCTTCATAACCTATGTCACTTCAGAACCTAAGTCCAGATTTTTTTTTCATGAAGCTCTTCCTTTGAAATTGAATTATTGCCTTCAAAACCTATGCCTTTCTTTAAAAAAATATTACAATGACCCTAAGCATCCTGACAAACGAAGTTCACATGCTATATCAATATATTACATCATCATGAAAAATTATATTGAATCCCAAGCCTCTTGATGAACGGAGTTCACATGTTATATCAATATAATTACATCACCATGATAGATTAAAAAACATGTAAAAGAGTAACCATGAATTTGATTCATGGGATCCATTCACATAATATACACACATGGTGACCATGGTAACCATGTCAATCACTGCAAAAACAAAGGTTAGATAGTTCACTGCAAAAGAAAAGTTAGTTACAAAAAATGCAATCTTCATGTGTTTTTACTACAACCTATAATCTTACAATATTATGTTCAATCCATATGCAGTATCAAGATTGGCCCTAATACCATTGTTGGAGACAGCCACTAGGATCCATAGATATTGCATATAGATTACTACAGAAATAACTTTAGATGATAATGATTCAAGATCCATACCTTCGAGACCTCTCTGATTTGATCTCAGTCTTACAGCAACCCAAAAATTTCAAGACCTTCTACTGTATTCCTTTATGCTCGAACTCATATCGGGTTGCGAGCCTCTTCTGTTAATTCTTTTTACTCTAAAAAATGAGATTTCTCTTTCATGTATTTCCTAAAGAGCAATACTGCATATTTATAGGCTACAATAACGACCATAAAAAGGAAACAAGGAATAGGCTTATTATGGAAATCGGAAACCTTAATTCAACCCAAATTAGAATCCTAGTTCCATAAATTACAATTCAATCCATGAGAGAATTATAATTGCACTCATGTCCTTATTCTGAAAATTATATTTCGAGCTTCTTGATACTAAATACTTATTAATCTCCCCACGTTAAGATTTTAAATATCCATCGATTAAATAATTACTAAGATCTATATTTAATCGATATCCTTATAATTTCTTGAGACCTTACACTTAACTTATTTGTAATGTCGAACACAAAGTCCACCTACAGGGTTTAACATAATCAAAACATATAAACTTCAACAAGAGGATATTATCAATCCTTATTATGAAATGTGGATTCCGTCAACAAAGTCCACTATACACGTCGTGTCATTATCCAATTTACTAAAATTATTGACCCATAAAAGGTCACACTCCTTTGTATATCAGAATGCTAAACACTAAATGCATGTGTCTATTATTTATATTGGGATTAGGAGTACAAGTACTCATAATAATCATTTGAATATTAATCGTCTTATATAGTCAGTATAAAGACAATAAACCCAAAAGTGGTCCTGTTCAATACACACAAAGCATACTAGCATAATGAGTCAAAACTATACCATTTCCTGTAACAAAGACAAGCCTGCTAAAACATCATGCTACTATTATACCAATGGTATGGCTAACTCCGTTTAGATTGTGAACAACAATAACTTATATTCTATAAAAATTGACAAACAAGTCTTCCATACGTAAGCTGGACTCTACACACTAACTTGTCTACTTTATAGAATAAAAGACACACATATGCATAATAAATTATAATGCAATCATTTGCCCATACAAATTCTTATTAAGATATTCTCATTAAGATGAAAAAATAAACTTTATTAATAAATAAATCAGTCAAAGACAAATACAAAAAAGTAACTTTTAGTATAAATTTCCAACACCAACACCAACACCACAACAGCAAATGCAACAGATTAGACCACCCTTACCACTGTAAGAGAAACCCCACTATTACAATTTCGGGGCAATGTAGGCCCTGAGGATAGATGCAGAGGAAGCGCCGAGGCCTTAGCAAGAAAGAGGGGTCTTTGCTTTGACCCAGGAAGTCGTGAATGCCTCTAGTCGATGGCCATCTAGGTCCTCCTGGGTACTGTAGTCAATAACTCAGTTGACCAAGATAATTGTAGAGCCTAAAAATTAGCTTTTAGTTATTTTTGTGTGATAATGTGTTCCTAGTTGACCGAGGTGGGTCATGGTCAACTGGGGTGTCGTAAAAGGCTAGATACAAAACTTTCCTAGTTCTGTAGTTAAGTCCATTTCAGCTGGAATATATTCCAAACTCCACCTATGATACAAAGTGCCTATAAGGCATTCCAAAACATCTTCTAACACATCAAGTTCTCCATTTCCCATACTAGACATCAACTGTGGGTAGAAATTTAGAAAGGTGAGTTAAATTGAGTTCCTAACTTAGCAAAGCATCTTGAATCATCGGAATTAAACAGACATATAGAATTATAAGTGCTTAACTTGCCTTTAACATAGTACTTGACTTCTCAAATACCCTTCCTTAGCTGAAGAGCACAAGAACTCCAACTTTCAAGCTCCTTACCTACCCTATCAATGGAAATGCATGAAAATGGAGATGAGGTGAGATGCATGCAACCTATTTGAGCCTCCTTGACTCATTTGGAAATAAAGACATGAGAGGAGGGCGAAGCTGTTACCTTTAGACTTAATGGAAAATAGTTGGTGATGAAATTGGGTGATCTAAAACTTGTAGGTGGGGAAGTTAATAATAATGAAGAAGATAGACTCCTCCAATGACACATACACAGGCTATAATAGGATGATAATGTTACAGTGAGAGACAAATGAAAAGAGAAGATGATGTTTCCAGCTGAAGAAGAGGAGAAGAAATTGGTGGAGGGGCTCGAGTCTTTGGTTTAATAAGTTTTCCAAAATTATAGGAAAGTCTAAGTTTTCATAATCAATTTCAAAGTGGATATTTTGGGCCCTAATTGAATGTAATTGGGCTCAAGCGCTGGAGTCCAACCATGAAAGTTAATGCACATGACATGGTCCATGTGATGCAGTCAAAAACTCACCAAATGATGTGCCAAACCATACATTACTCATAAACTCAAAATTACAAAAAGGTCATTTGACTACCAAGTCAAGGTCAAGTTCCCTCTAATTCTACCTATCCATCATTATGCTAAATAAAATATAGAAATTTACATTAAGATAAGATTACTTAACAACTAAACATGATTAAGAAGGATCGGGGTCTTACAGTATTATCTTGGTTGGTAACCTTATTATATCGAGTGTAGGCATATCGATGTCGAGCCTTGTTGTTGGTAACAGGGATAGCGAGTGTAGGAGTTCGTGCCGAGATCTTGATGTTCTAGGCATCAATCGGTGCCAAAAGGTAGGTGACGTTCCCAAGTCTCGCTCATCCCATGTTATTACTCAAGGTTATGAGCTCTCGTTATTCAAGTTATATATATTCACACATGTGGTTTTCATTCATGATTTCTTTCCTTAGTGTTTGCCATGTACACCTTGGTTACATATTATGTTACTTGTGTAGGTGGTTTTCTTACTTTACACTGCACCAGTATGTAGCAACCCAATTGACTTGGCTCACACGTATGGTTATGCCATTCATTTATGTGCTTGGATTTCATTTATAACTTGCTTTGTACATCGATACATGTTCATGGTCATGTCCCTTTTCATTTATTTTACATGTTCCTGTTATTATATACCATATGTAATCTAGATTTGATGCTTCTAAGACTATGTTTGATGCAACTTTTGGTGCTTGTAGGTAACAAGTGCTAAAACCGTTTAGTGCAAATGTAACGGAATTACTTTGGGAATTGCAGGATAGAAAGAGCAATGCACCTAGGTTTGTACCAACGACAGTGTTGTGGTGCAATCAGATCCGACAAACACTTGTAATTTAGTTTCTTAATTGCATTTGGTATTTCAACCCTCGTGGCTCATATTGTACTAGTTAATGTTCAAAACAAGCTGTCATTCAAGTTCTTGTAATTTCAATAAATCATGCTGAGCTCTATTACCTTCTATGAAATATTTAATTACCTCATTTCTCGAAGTGTATGATTTATAGATACCTCTATGACATTGCCCAAAATTCAAAAGGTTTTGAGATCCGGGACATGACAAGTGATATAAGAGCCTCAAACAAAGTCTGGTGAATAAATATTATGATACCATCAGAGCGGGCAGTCTTAGGAATTTTACCTTAGGACTTGGTATCAAATTTGGGTAATAGTGGACCAATAATGCTTGTCGTAGGCTGTGGTCACACTTGATGTGATGTTTGTCTGAGTTTTAACCTTATTCATTTTATAGGATAATGCCTAGACATCATGCACAAAAAACAACCCTCCAGGATGAGGTCCATACAATCAAAGTAGAAATGATGATCGCCTTCAAATGAAACTTCAAGCTTTGAGAGAGAATCAAGCCAAGATGCAAGCGTAGTTTTGGAAGTTATGCAACAAGTTGCACGACCTGCACCACTGATGCAAGTTGTCCTTGCTCCTCCTTAGCTGGATCCAAGTGCACAATTCCAAACATTCAGGAAGCTTGGAGCTGTCTAGCTTGTTGGAGACACAGATTCATTAGTGGCAAATGGGTGGTTAGCTTGAACTGAGAGGATTTTTGGAATCTTGCAGTGTATGGGACTGCATAAGGTGTACCTTGCGGCATTTATGTTCCAAGGAGTAGCCAAGATATGGTACGGACTATTAAGGAACTCTACCAGACAATAAAGGATACAATCACTTTGGAGACTTGTAAGGAACGATTCCTTGGGAGTTTTGTCCTGAAGCATGTAGCCACACAGAAGCAAATAGAATTTGAACACTTATGGCAGGGAAATATGACCGTGGTTGAATATATCCACTAGTTTTCAAGGTTGTCACAATTTACAAAAGAATTGGTAGACACCACAACAAAGAAGATCAATTGGCTCATCAAAGGACTTTGACCAACTATCCATAGAGATGTGAGCAAGGGATCAAGTCTGCAGACCTTGGATGATGCTATTTGAAAGGCTTATTGGTTAGAGGATTAGAACCGAAAGATTGCCAAAGAATTAGCATCAGGACATAAGGTTTGGTCACCCGTCCTTGATCGTTACATGACAACTTAGCAGCATGAGCAACAAGAAGTAAGTCTAAGAGCAAATATGAAACATCAAGAATTATTCAGATGCGATCACTGTGAAAGAACCATGAGACCAATGCATGTTGTCTTCAGACTGAAGCGTTCTTCATATGGGATGTATTGGATCATAAGTTTAAAGATTGTTCATATGAAAGGAATCATGCCCATGGATCTTCAAGCAACACATTTGTGAGAACATGCTTTATTTGTGGACAAGTTGGACATAAGTTCCAGAGTTTCCCTAGGAGAAAGAATAGAGTTCAAAGATTACCACCTCGAGTGTCAAAGCCCATAACATTCATACAACCTTAAGGCAAGCACCAACACAGGTCTCTGAAAAAAATTTCCAAACACCTAGAGCAATAGGAAGAGGTTATGTGACTGATCAAGTTGACTTTGATGCATTCGAAAGTGTCGATGACAATATACTCTCCGTTTGTATCTTGTGAACCACTTTTATCTTAGGAGTAGGTTTTTTACATTTGGAGGACCAAATGTCTTAAGATGGGGAAAATGTAAGGTCCCGACCCTGACTAATTGTGCCTAGCACTTAGTTAATTATGATTATTCAGGTTAATATTTTGTCTAGCCAACTAAGTGTGTTTAGTTGTTAGTTTGGTAGATTTTGAGGATTTAGTGGTGTTTCTAGAAGGATTGGTCGCAGATTGACCAAGTTCGGGGGTAATCTATGACCATTCGTAATTTCTAGAAAATAATGAGATCTTGTTTTATGGTTATTTATATGAATGATAAAGTTAGAAAAATGCTTGATTGAGCTTTGGTGAGTTTAGAGTGGCTCCGAACCAAGTACAACAGTTGGAAGGGTCTCATTTAAATTTTGAGGTAAGTAAAGGTTATTTTAAATTTTTCATAAAATTACAATTTGGGTTTAGTAGATAGTCTCATTGTGCTCAACAACATTCATTTTAGCCCATGCCCATTTGAGGTCTTGAAAACCCATATTCCATTACATTTATGTCACACCCCAGGCCCGAGAAAATATGGTTAACACACCTCCTGAGGCATGAGCACGCATCCCATTGGGATTCGAGCCTAGCTTATTTGTATTATATCCCCCACAAGGCAGTTCCCACAGGATACACATGTGAGGTAACATACATTTATAGTGCATTTGAGAGTTTCATGGAAGCCTATGTAAATCATAATCATATACAACCAATCCATGCATTCCAGAATTAAAATTCACAATATTTATCATGCATAATTAGGATAGGGCAAGAGCATAGTCAAGTTTCGTTAGATTAAGTTCAAGTTTACAAGCCTTGAAACATAATATAACATCGATGGCCATTCGGGCCAGCAAAATAACATATGATGATCCCTCTCGTGAAGCAGATGTCTATAAGATGTCATATCCAATCCATTCTAGTATCTGTTGAGGAGTCTTCTTAACCGCTTCAGCCTTCTTAGTAGGGTTGGTGGTATCATCACCATAACACGGTGAGACACAGCGGTCTACTGAATGAGTAAATAGAACGGAAAAGATCATGTGAGGTCAATTTAAGGAACTAGGCATATAAAGCATAGAATAAACATGCATAGATAGAATCAAGATGGTGATTCAAAAACACGTGCTAGATGGCTATCCACATTTGCTATTTTATCCTCGCTTTGCTAAAACCCACGGCATAAGATGGGAGAACATGTGTAAACATAAACACGATGGAACCACTAGAAGGCTGATAGGCCCATGTCCTTTCATGACCTAAAGTACTGGTTAACTCCCATACATAAACTAGACTGCGGCTAAGCTTTATATAATTGAACCCACACTCAACCTTATCACGCTTCATAAGAGTCAAAACTGAGTGGTACCAACTCCAAAAAATCATAAATAATAAGAACGTGTGAAATGTATCATAACCAAGCTATCATTTATAACCCATTCCTGAACATATATCGGAACCATGCCAAAACATGTATCTTGCACATGTGGAATTAATGAGGTAACAATATGGAGTTATAAAGGAAGAGAGAGCAGATGGTATTCCAAAATGGCCAACATATAACAAAATACAAATATAATGAATAACAAGAAACTATCATAGAGGCACGAATAAATCATCTAGAAGTCATAAATTCAAATATAGCAACATGTATGCAATGAGTTAAGGCTAATCACAGTATTTACTAGCCAAATTCCTTGGTCCAAGATACTCATTCGTCCATCCATCCAATAGAAAGTACTACTATGGATGTCATCGATGTCATTGTGCTACTAAATTTGGTGTTACTCAATGAAGGGACACCAATTACCCTAGGCCAACACCTTTGGCTTAGCTTGACACTAATTAAATCAAGGTATCTCCAAGGGCATTGTTAGCTCACCCAACTGTTAGAGGAAGCTACCAAGATCCCTAGATATTGTATACAGATTACTGCAGAAATGACTTTAGATGATGACAATTCAAGAACCATACCCACAAGATCTCTCTAATTTGATCTCAATCTCACAGCAACTCGATAATCTCAAGACCTTCTATTGTATTCCTATATGCTCAAACTCGCACCGGAGTGTGGGCCTCTTCTGCTAGTTCTTTTTGCTCTAAAAACGAGCTTTATCTTGTCTTGTCTTTTTCCCAATCAGCAACAGTGCATATTTATGTGCTACAATAGGGACCTTAAGACGGAAACAAGGAAACCGAAATTAGAATCCTAGTTCCATAAATTACAATTCAATCCACTAGAGAATTATAATTGCACTTCTGTCCTTATTCTCAAAATTATATTTCAGCTTCTTATCATTAAATGCTTATTAATCTCCCTACGTTAAGATTTCAAATATCCATTGATTAAATAATTACTAACTAACACTATATTTAATTGATATCTATATAATTCCTTAAGACCTTACACTCAACTTATTTGAAATATTGGACACAAAGTCCACCTACAGAGTTTGACATAATCAAAACTTATATGCTTCATCAAAGGGTTAACATCAATCCTTATTACAAGATGTTGATTACATCAATAAACTAATATCCACCATACACGTGGTGTCGTCATCCAATTTACTAAGATTATTAACCCATAAAAGGTCCTAGTCCTTTGTAAATCAAAATGCCAAGCATTAGATATATGTGTCTATTATTTATATCGAGATTAAGATCATAAGCACCCATAATAACCATTTGGAAGTTAATCGTCTTATATAGTCAGTATAAAAACAATAAACCCAAAAGCGGTCCTGTTCAATACATACAAAGCATACTAGCATAATGAGTTGAAATTATACCGTTTCCTGCAGCCAAGATAAGCCTACTAAAACATCATGCTACAATTATACCAATGGTGTGTCTAACTTCATCTAAATTATGAATAACAATAACTTATATTCTATAAGAACCAACAAACAAGTCTTCCGTGTGTAAGCTAAACTCTACACGCCAACTTGTCTACTTTATAGAATAAAAGACAAAAACATGCATAACAAATAACAATGCAACCATTTGTCTATACAAATTTTCATTAAGATGAAAAATAAACTTTACTAATAAATAAATCAGTCAAAGATAAATACATAAAAGTATGCTTTTATTATAAATTTCCAACAATCTTCCACTTTGACTCAAGACCATGCTAACATATATTTCAACCACATTCGCTCGACATGACTAACGAAGCACTTTGCTAGTAAGCTCAATGCAAAAGGATTTGCCAGGTTGTCCTCCCATGCAATCTTGGTCACAATTATATTACCTTATACAATTTTGCATTTAAGATGATACTTATGCTAGATATGCTTACCCTGTTTATGCATCCTGGGTTCCTTTGTATAAGCAACCGCACCAGTATTATCACAATTAAGTATTATAAGTGATTTTACTAAAGGTACCACTTCTAGATCCATCAAGAAGTTTCTAAGCCAAACTGCCTCCTTGGCTGCTTCAGAACTGCCACATATTTGGCTTATCTGGTAGAGTCAGTGGTACATGATTGCTTGACACTCCTCCAACATATAGCTCCCCCACCCAAGGTAAACAGAAATCCTGAGGTCGACTTTTTGGCATAATTATCTGACTAGAAGTCTGAGTTTATATACCAATAGGTATCAAACTCTCGGCCTAGTAAGTCAGCATATAATTTCTAGTCTTCTGAAGATACTTAAATATATGCTTGACCGCAATCCAATGTTCTCTCCCTGAATTAGACTAGCATATGCTAACCATGCCAATGGCAAAACAAATATCATGCATAGTGCATAGCATTGCGTACATGAGGCTTCCCACCACTGAAGCAGATTGTACTTCCTTCATCTTTTCTATCTCATAAGGTGTCTTAGGACACTGATCCTTGGATAAAGTAATTCCATGCCTAAAAGAAAGAAATCTTTTCTTAGAATCTTGCATGCTAAATCGGGCACAAATCGCATCACTATTAACCGCTTGAGATTAGCCTAATAGTCTTTATTTCCAATCTCGCCAGAGCTTGATCCCTAGAATGTGACTGGCTTCTCTTAAGTCCCTTATATCTAACTAGTCGCTCAACCATACTTTAACCGAAGACAACACCCTGACATCGTTTCCAATGGCAGGATGTTATCTACATAAGATATTAAGAAAACTACCATATTGCCGTTTCACTTCTTATACACATAGGATTTAGCAGGATTCTGGTTGGCTTGATCAAACAAATGTTCCAAGATCTAGATGCCTACTTAAGTCCATAAATGGATCTCTTAAGTTTGCACAACATGTGCTCACGGCCTTCAGCTATGAATCCATCCAGTTGCACTATATAGATGCACTCGTCAAGATTTTCATTAAGGAAAACTATCTTGACATCACCAAACATGTTAGTGGGATCACCTGGAGTATCATTACTTGAGATTCGGTAATCCTCCCACTATGATGAGGTATTGGAACACTGAATTCTCCATCATATAATGTCTCTTCTTGTACTACTAGTAATGGAAAAGCTTGGGTAGGTCTCTCTCCACTTAATTCCTCTAGAACAATTCTACTTTCGTGTTTGTGGTTCATTGCATAGTCCTCTTCTAAGAATTGGACATCAGTGTTAACAATGCCCTTCCAATCTTTAGCATTATAAAACAAACCACCTTTTTTTCCTCTAGGATACCAACGAACATTCAAACTTCCATTTCTGGTTCCAATTATCTGTGCTCCCTTTCAGTATATGTGCTAGACTACCTTAAATCCAAACATGCTTTAAACTAAGTTTACGCCCAATGCATAGTTCTGTGGGTGCCGTAGGTACTACTTAGATGGAACTAAGTTTAGAATGTATACTGTTATTTCTAGAGCATGTCCTCAAAACAAATTAGGCAAATCTGAATAACTCATCATTGACCTCACCATATCCATAAGAGTCATATTCCTTCTTTCTATTACACCATCTTGTTAAGGTGTACCTGATGCAGATAACTAGGATGTAATCCCCTCTTGTGCTATGTAATCCCTAAATTGTCCAGAGACGTACTCGCCACCACAATCACATCATAGTGTCATAGTACTCTTACTTAGACGCTTCTTCATTTCTGCGCTATACTCCTTGAATTTCTCAAAACATTTGGACTTACGACTCATTAAGTAAATGTAGCATACCTTGAGTGGTCATCAATAAAAATGATGAAATACTCAAAGCTACCTCTTCCCTGGACATTCATGGGTTCACATAAGTCAGAGTGAACCAATTCCAATGGTTCTTTAGCCCTATAGCCATTTGCCGAAAAAGGACACTTGGTCGTTTTCCCCTCTAAACAAGATTTGCAGACTGGAAGTGCCTCCACTTCCAATGAATCTAATGGTCCATTTGTAACCAGTCTTTAAATCTGATTTAGATTAATATGACCCAGGCATAAATGCCAAAGATACATTTGGTTCAATTATGAAGGTTCATTTCTCCTACATGGTAAGGAGATTGTGTTATCTGATTCAATCAATTGTAGTTTTAGGAGAGATAAGATCAACAATATAGAAATCATCCACTAAAGAATCAGAACAGATAAAATGCTTATTGTGGTTATTTAATAACCATAAATTTATTAAAATAAATGGAATATCCATCTTTAACCAACATGGGAACAGAAATTAAATTCCTCCTAATGAAGGGAATGGAAAGACAATTTTTTAAAATTAAAGTCTTATATCTACTAAAACTTAAACAAACATCTCCTATTGCAACGCTACCACTCTCATAGCATCACCCATAAGCAAATAAATCTCTCCATCACTTAGCTATCCAGTTTTTTGGAACCGCAAAGAATTGCAAACATGATTAGTGACTCCCATATCTATACACCAGGTATCAGTAAATATAACCGCCAAACATGATTCAACAGTAGTGAATGAAATTTACCCATATTGTTAACTTTGTTGAGATAAGTTGGACATTGCTTTTTCCAGTACCCTACTTGCTTGCAATGAAAACACTTACTCTTGGGCTTTTTCACTGCTCCCTGAGGTGCGTTGCCCCCTTAAAGAACTGCATTACGATTCTGGTCCGTTTTTTATTTCATCTTGCCTTTTGGCTTAGAAATAGAACCTTTTTCAACAACATAAACACTAGCTAACTTTTTCAAAAGGCCCTCAGCAACTTGAAGTTCCTTGAGTAATTCTCCCAGAGAAAAGTTGACTTTTTCATATTGTAATTTAGGCAAAAATTCTCAAAAGAATTCGTCAAGGACTTAAGAATGATATCGATCTAAGTTTCCCCATCAATTTCAGCTCCAAGGACCTGTAGTTCATTAAGGTGTCCCATCATTCTCAGAACATGGTCCCTCACGATAATACCTTCAGCCATCTTAGTGTTAAACAGCTCTTTCATAGCAACCTGCCTAGCAGCCCAATCCTGATCACCAAACACCTCCATGAGACTGTACATGATGTCATAGGCAGTGGGCAAAGACTGCTGCTAATGTTGCACAAGATTTGACATAGATGCCAACATGTAACATCACACCATCTCATCAGCCTTGATCCATTTTTCTGTATGCCTGGATGGCCACCTCATCTGTAGAACCATTCACAGGTGTTTCTGGGCACACCTCAGTGAGCACATACTTGTACTCTTCAATAGTTAGTACAATATCCAAGTTTCTTTTCCAGTCAATGTAATTAGGTCCAATGAGTTTGTGTTCTTTGACAATAATAGTAAGTGGATTGAAAGAACCCATCTTAAACACTAAGAATTACATAATTAACAAAATAATGATGGCAAATAAACTTTGAATTCAAATAAAAGGAATGTGGCTCACTCTACCAATTAATAAAAGAATCCGATAGCAATCTAAAACACCAATGCAGGTATGCCTCGATGTGAGGATTTCTACCATACTTATTTTATTCAGATAGAACATACCCTATTTGTTTTACTGTCAGGGCAACACACCGCGCCAAGTAAAACCAACCAGTTGCCATGACTTTGAAGCTATAAATAATAACAGTGACTTAGATGGAGAGCATATTGTTATTTATACCTAAGGCACACCATCATTTAATTCAAAGTCCAATATTCTGTATTCGGTCTCGTTAGATGGAGAAGCGACATATGCTAATAATTACCCTAAATCATCCATATGAGAGTTTGTACTGGAGATTCCATAAATAACTCATCCGATGAGGAGGAAGACTCCAAGGTCACCACATAAATTAATTACATCTCCTACAAAACAATGATGGAGACCATGGGAACCAAAAGGCTCCCTCTCCCACTTAGTTATCTAACAATGAGGGTTCTTGTAAAACAATTTAATTAAGACCAATTTAGAATCTTGAAGTAATACATTACCAAGATATCAAGGTTACCTCATCTTTGCATATCATAACATTGGTATGATTAATAAAAAAAAATAGAGTTCAATTTTATTTACAATCACATGAACACAACCTACTACACCATTCCAAACATTATTAAACTGGTCTAATATCATATTTAGCAGGTTATGATAATAATAAACATCCAAGCACCAAAAAAAAAAAGGAAAGCATGGTCTGCTCACGGGGGTCAAGGGGGCAAAACCACTAGCGAGGACTCGGGGCATGGCAGAGCCACCAACGAGGGCTCGAGGGGGCAGTGTCCCCAAACTAGATTTTTTTTGTAAAGTTCTTCCTTTGAAATCGAATTACTGCCATCAGATCCTGTGTCCCTTCTTTAAAAAAAAATTACTTTAACTTTAAGCCTCTAGACGAATGGAGTTCACACGCTATATCAATATAATTAAATCACATGAAAAATTACATTGAACCCTAAGCCTCCTGAACAACAGAGTTCATATGCTATATCAATATAATTACATCACCAAGAAACATTAAAGAATATGTAAAATGGTAACCACGAATTTCATTCATGGGATCCATTCACATAACATACACACATGGTGACCATTATAGTTCACTGGAAAACATGGGTTAGTTATAATAAACGCAATCACTATGTTTTTTTGCAACAACCTATAATCTTGCTATATTCTTTTTAATCCATACACATTATCAAGATTGGCTCTAATACCATTGTTGGAGACAGCCGCCAGGATCCCTTAACATTGCTTATAAATTACTACAAAAATAACTTTAGATGATGATGATTCAATAACCATACCTACGGGATCTCTGTGATTTGATCTCAGTCTTACAGCAACCTAAAACTCTCAAGACCTTCTGCTACATTCCTCTATGCTCAAACTTGCACAAAGGTGTGGGCCTCTTCTGCTAATTCTCTTTGCTTTCAAAAATGAGATTTCTCTTTTATATATTTCCTAGAGAGCATTAGTGCATATTTACAAGCTACAATAGGAACCTTAAGAAAAAAACAAGAAATAGGCTTTTATGGAAATAGAAAACCCTAATTCAACCCAAATTAGAATCCTAATATCATAAATTACAATTCAATCCACTAGAGAATTATAATTGTACTCCTGTCTTTATTCTTAAAATAATACTTCGAGCTTCTTGTTATTGATAAGTCCTTAAAATGCATATTTTTATGGATACTTTTGATCTTTTTAAGGACTTATTGATTCAAAAGAGATTCATTTAGTGTAATATAACGGTTTCATGCATTTTAAGTTTATTTTAGTATTTTTCTACATAAATTGCTTAAAAATCACATTTTTTGCATGGAATATGAAACCTGCCATTTTGGAGTTTTATTTTTGGAAAGTTTATTAAAAATTATTTTTCTCATGAAATAAGTCAAATTTTCATCATCATTAGTTCATTCATATAAAATCATGAAAAATGGTGTGCATTTTCATTGTCATTTCATGAGAGATAGACCCACAATTATGCATTTGTGATCTTAGTTAAAATTGTCTTTTTAATGAATTCACATTTCTTTTTATAGGAAATTGATGACTGGGGTCCGATTTTCAAGAATTGAGGCAAGAGAGTTATTTTCAAAAGAAAGGAAAGAAGAATTGAAGAGAGGAAAGAAATTGGAAGAAAACAATGAAAAATTGGTTTCATGGTCCCACACACATGCACATGTGTGAGGGCACGCTTGTGGAACATCCAAGATGGGGTCCATCGATTTGCTACACATTTCAAGATAATTTCAAGAAAATTTAAAGAAAATCCCATTAAAGATGAAGAAAGAAAGCCACATGAGAGTTCTTCTTTGAAAAGGAGTAGAAATTTAAAAAAATGGCAAAAAACTGTGGGACGCCCAACATGATTTGGTTCAGATTTCAAGTTCAATTTTTATTGGAAAAAATCAAGGAGAATTATCTTGGAATATCTCTTTGATTTTGAAGCCAACAAGGAGAATCTTCCATGGAGGGAAAGTTGAAAACACAAAGGACAAAGGAGGAAGTTCTACACCTCATGTGGGCCATTTTTTATTTCAAGTGAGGATTTTTCTCTAAAGTATCTCTCAAGAGAAGCTTAATGCAAGGTGGCAATGACAAGAAAAGAAAGAAGCATCAAAGAAGGACTTCCAAAGAAGGAAAGAAAAGAAAAAAAAAAGAAGAAAATCTCCAAGAGGAATTCACGCCCAAGCATGAATAGGCATTCCATTTGTTTTTCAATTTTAATTCTTTTGAAGATTTTATCAAATCAAGTGAGAAGGGAAATTTTTGGGGTTGAAAAACTATAAATAAGATGGCCTAGTGGTAGTCTAAAGAATAGAAGAATTACCCACCTCCCACCTCTAGATTTCCTAAACCATCTCTCCCTCTCTTGTCTTTTCATCTCAAGTCATCAAGGAGGCTTAGCCCTAAAGCCGCACACCACCAACCTTGAAGTGTTCAACTAGGAGGAGGAATTCTCTTCCATCCTAGTATGTGTAATCTTTTGTTTTAATTTTTTTTTATATTGGGCAAAGAGTTGCCATACTAGTAGTACAATAATGTTCATCTTGATATTCTTCTTATTCTTATGATTGTTTATATTGCTTGGTTTGAGTTAATTGTTTATATTGCTTGATTTGAGTTCCCTTGTTTGGATTGATGACCCAAATTTAAGATAGCATACTTTAAGTAATTTTTAGGCCTAGATTAAGGAGAATTTTGAGCAAATACACCACCTTTGACTCTTGTTTTGCCACCTTTAACTTCAATTTGCACCACCTTTGACTTCTTGCTTATACCGCCTTTGATTTCCTGCATTCTACCACCTTTGATTTCAGTTTATACACCTTTGAATTTCTACACTTTTATTTTTATTTTTTATACACTTTTATGTTCTTGCGCAGTTTTTTTTAGAATTGTTCACTGCTGAAACTTACATTAGGTTCATGCTTATTTCAGTTTTCAAAATCATGTTTAATGGTGTTTGTCAAGGAACTTTAGAAATCAAATTAAACATCTGAAGTTTATGTGTTTTAAAATCATGAAAAACAATCTATAAATCAAGATAAATCTGAATCTATCATTGCCAATTTGTGTACTCCATTGTGTGTATAACTATTTTTTGCACAAATTCTATTTGTTGCCAAAAGCAAATTAGAAATTGAAAATTAGGTTAAAGGTTAACCCAAAAACAATACAGATTTTGCACAAAAAATATTCTCAATTAAGGCTATGTGAGACAAATTTTTACAAACCTGATTTGTGCATGTTTATATCAGTGAATGTGATCATGAGCTCCAAGTGAAGAGCCACGATGTAGTAATAATACTGGTGAGACCAGGTCGATCTACAGGGAGGAATGTATTTTAAGGTTCCTCTTTCAACTTGTACCTATCCTAAATAAAAATCTAAAACTAGCCTAATTTAAAATCTAACAAATACAAGCATCCTACTTACCAAAATTAAATTAATTACAACCATTGAAAAGAAAAAAAATTTTCCAAAATCTAGCAAAACCTAAATCTAAAAATTCCTAAAATAAAACTAAAATTGCTGCAAAACTAAAACACAAGTTAGAACTTCCAAAAATAAAAACCAAAATTAGAAACTAACTAAACTAAATAATGTTAGAAACAAAATAAACAAAAGTTAAAAACTTTCCTAAGTTAAAATTTCCAAAACTAGAAAAACTTTCCAATTTAAAATTTTCAATTAAAACAAATTTAGAATGATCTTTAATTCTAGAAATTAACTAAAAAAATCAAAAATGTAAAACTAGAAACAAATTTAAAATTAGAAAGTTAGTAAAATTAGTAATGCAATGCATGCTATGAGATGCTGAAAAATTCTAAATCTGAAAAACTAGTATGCTGATGCAAATTTTATTTATAAATTGAATTATTCTAATGCATCCTAAATCTAAATTTAATGGCTGAAATTTATGCTCTACTGATGTAAGAAACTAACTTAAAAAACAGAAGTTAAGAAGGATCTAAAACAAAAAAGTTATGAATGCATGAATATGACAACTTTGTAAAATTCTGTGCAGAAATTCTAATCTGAGTTGACTGATTGGCAAAATTTAAGCCTCTGGTTCACAAACTTTCCAAAATTATTTTGATCTGAAATTCTGGGGAATGAAAGGCCACATCCTAAACTTTAACGTTTCCAAGTTTCAAAGAAAAATACTATGATTTGACTGGTCTGCCCACTTCAAACTTTTTGCCAAAAACTATTTCTGCAATTTGCTGAAACTGTTTTAAGTTGTGATGTTTATATATTGAGTCCAAATGCTTTCATTCAATTCAGATCTAAAGGCTTAATTTTCAGCAACTTAAATATGCACAAAATCTTATGATATGAAAATACATGCAATGAATTCTAATCCAACCATCAAACTATGCAAAAATAAAACTTAAAATCAACATGAACATAAGAAGAAAAATAATAAAAGTGCAGAAAATAAAATAAAAGTGCAGGAAGTCAAAGGCAGTAAACAACGGAAGTCAAAAGTGATAATAACAGGAAGTCAAAGGCGGTAGATTGCTCCTTTCAATTCCTTATCTTAATTTGGGCTCAAAAAATATTAGAAGTGTTATCCCTAGGCTTTATTCTTCATCTTAAGTCGTCAATCTAAGTAAGAATAACAAATTTCCATTCCGTGTAGAAACAAAATTTCAGAATTGGCCTCTAATCTTTTTTTACTCAAACCTCTTTAACTCCATCTTGCATTGCCTCCAAACATATAATGTATGCAAAGAAACAAATTATATTAAAAAGGATACTAAGATGGGTTACTAGTTGTGATTCCAATTCTATCCCAATATTTAAACAAGAATGAAAATTAACCTAATCACATACAAAATTAAAATTATGAACACGACAAAATCAAAGACAAGAAAAATTGAAAAGAAACAAACTTTACTAGCATGAAATTTTTATACAAAATTTGAAAATAAAAAGCAAACAATTATATACTAGGATGGATGAGAATTCCTCCTTCTAGTTGACACTTTAAGGTTGGTGGTGTGGCTTTAGGCTAAGCCTCTTTAATGACTTAAGATGGAGAGACAAAGAGAGGGAGAGATGGAGTGTAGAAATCTAGAGGTGGGAGGTGGGCAATTCTTCCATGAAGGATATGAGAGAGGGGTGCCCTATTTATACTTTTTCAAGTCTCACTCCTTCTCAAACTCTAAAATCTTAAAAATAATAAGAAAAATGAAAGAAAAAGGGTTCCATACAAGGCTTGGGGCGTGACATATCTTTTGAGATTTTTTTTTCTATTTTCTTTTATTTTCTTTCCTTGCTTGCTTTGTTTGGAAGTCCCTCTTGGATGCTTCTTTCCTTTCTTGCATGTGCCACCTTGCATTGAAATCTTTTGAGAGATAATTTAGAGATAAGAATCCTCTCTTGGAATCAAACTTGGCCCACATGAGGTTTATAACTTTCACTTTCATCTCTATGCCTTGTCAACTTTCTTTTTTTGGAAAGTTCTCCTTGTTCGCTTTAAACTTCAAGAGATCTTCTAGATAATTCTCCCTTAATTTTTTTCGTTTATTTTTTCAATCAAAATCTGATCCAAAACATGTGTTGGACGTGGAAGAGCTTTATTGGATATTTATTTTTATTTTTTTTCAATTAAATCTTCTCCTTCTCTAAAAAGAACTCCTATGTGGCTTTCCTTGTCCATCTTTAATGAGATATTCTTCGAATTCTCTTCAAAATCTCCTGAGAATGCGTAACAAATAAATGGACCCCATCTTGGATGTTTTACAAGTGTACCCCACACATGTGTATGTGTGTGTGGGACCATGAAGCCGACTTTTTGCAATTTGCTTCCAATTTCTTTTTCTCTTCAATTATTCTCTCTTTCATCTTAAAAATCAATTCCTTGCCTCAATTCTTTATAAATAGGACCCAAATAATCAATTTCCTACAGGACAAATGTGAACTTATGTGAAAAGACAATTTTACCCCTAGATCACAAATGCATGAATGCAGACCTATTTCTCATGAAATGACAATGAAAATGCACATCATCTTTTATGATTTTATGTGAATGAACTAATGATGATTAAAATTAAATTTAATTCATGAGAAAAATTATTTTCACAAAAATTTCCAAAAATAATAGGTTTCATGAATTTATGCAAAAGTGTGATTTTTAAACAAATTATGCAACAATGTACTATAATGAATTTAAAATGCTTAAAACCACTAGATCACACTAAATAAGGCTCTTTTAAGTTAATAAGTCCTTAAAGTGTTCCAAAATGTGTATGAAAATATGCATTTTTAAAGACTCATCAGAATGCTTGATGTTTACAACTGTTTTAAACTTGAAATCAGAACCGAAAAATCATTGAAAATAGTCCAAAATCAGTTCTGAAACAGTGGTGAAAGCTGGCTATTATTCAAGTAATTGTATGACGTGTTTGTAAATTGTTTAAACTACTCTTTAAGAACTGATTTTTTGTGTTTAAAAGAAGAAGTTTCAGATCTGAAATTGAATCAAATCAACACCATTCAAGTTAATTTCTAAAGTAAAGATGGGCACCTATAATCTCATGCATCATACTCTTGCACGCCCCACTCATTCATGTAGTAATTTTTTTTTTTAGTATGCATTGTTATCATTCATACATCATAGATTAGTTTAGGAAAATTTAGTTTCAGATTTTTATTTTTATTTTTAGAAAGATTCTTGTATATGATAATTAAGGATATATTCATTCTTAACTTAGAAACTTAATTTAGAAAGTTGCTTTGTTTAGTTTCATTGTATAGTTTTTAGAAATTGTTTAAGATTAGAAGTTTAATAATTTGAGTTTAGATTTTTGTTTAGATTTCTTTCTAAAATTAAATATCTTTCTAACTTGAATTGATCTTTTGTTTTTAGAAAGTGTAGATTCTTAACCTAACATAGTTTTTTTTTATTTAGGAAATTTTTTTGTACTCTTTCACTTTTGTGTAATTAGTTTCTAACATTGTTTAGTTTTTAGCTTAGTAAGTTTCTAATTTTAGTTTTTTTTTATGGGAAGTTCTAATGTGTGTTTTATTTTGCAGCTAATTTAGTTTTTGTTTTTTAGGAAGTTTTAGATTTAGTATTTCTAATTTAGGAATTGTTGTTGTAATTGTTTAATTTTTAGGAATGCATGTATTTGTTAGATTTTAAATTAAGTTAGTTTTGGGATTTTATTTAGGCAAGTGATAAGTTGAAAACATCTTAAAAACATTGCTCCCTGAGGATCGACCTAGTCTCAACAGTTTATTACTACATCACAGCTCTACACATGGAGTTGATGAACAAGTTTTTGTCATTGTTGCCGAGGAGCGCCATTTAAGATAATTTTCTAACTTTCCTTATTTAAATTGCTTTGTGGGTGTGATTTCATTTTGGCCTCTTGCTAAAAATAGGAGGACATGCATGGAATGATGAACTGCTTTAATATGGAATAAGAAAGTGCATAGATTGTTAGAAAGTTCACATCACTTTTATTTTTAGAAACTTTCTTAAATCGGGAAAAAAGTTACTGTTTCTCACTTTGTCATAACTCCTTTTGGAAAAAAGTACACCAAAAGTGATCTAATCATTGTCCTTAATCTTCTTGTTGCCAAAGAATGCCTTTGCCCTCGTAATGCGCGACAGCTACTCTATTCAAAAAACTGGTCCTTCAACCGGCTCTATCTGTGACTCTACCACTTCCTAGTGGCTTACCTGGCCGAGTTGGTTTCATAGGACTAGATTGGAAACTTAAGGTAACTTTTCAACTTTAGGGAGTTACTTAGTTGCTGCCTATCTAGGTTTTTCTCATTTTTTTGAATAAAAAAATTTTAAAAAAAATCTCAAAATTCCAAAAAGAAAGGACAAGTCCTTTCAGCCAATTTGGCAAAGAGGTTCAACGCATAGATTAGAAAGGAAAGAATCTCCTAGACCCTCAAGTCCCTTGAGATTGTCTCAAATGGCGAGTGGTCCGGTAATAATGATACCCAACTCAAGAATGGAAATAATAATGGGGACCGCAATGGCATGGAGGTTAATCAGCCACCAAGGACTTTACGTGATTACTTGAACCCTGCACGTCAAACTACACCATCATGCATAGTGATGCCCGCAATTACATGTCAATTTGAAATCAAACCTGGCGTATCTAACTTCTACCGAAGTTTCATGGGCTTGACTCTAAGAGTACATACTTGCACTTAAAAGAATTTGATAAAGTATGTTCAATACTTTAGTCACAAAATGTAGTGCCAGATGTGATTAAACTTAGATTATTTCCATTTTCTTTGAAAGATAAAGCAAAGACTTGGCTCCACTCTTTAGACCAGGTTCAATAAATACTTAAAAAGGCCTAGAAACTGAATTTTTGAAAAATTTCTTCCCATAACACAAAACCAACACTTTAAAAAGGGAGATTATGATGTTCAAACAAAATCTCAAGGAACTCTATTATAAGTGTTGGGAAAGATTTAACTAATTGATCCTTGCATGTCCTCACCACAGACATAAAACATATCATCTCATCAAAATTTTTATTAAGGGTTTAACTCCTGATACCCGTTAATTTATTGAGATGATGTGCAATGGTCAATTTGATCAAAAGCAAATTGATGAAGCATGGGAATTTTTGGAACTAATGCCAAAAATGCACAAAAATGGGCCGCGTCTGATGGGGCAAATCAATCTAGGTCATTGAATTAGTCTAAAGGAGGAGGAGTATGTCACTTGAACAATCAAACTGAAATCCAAACCAAGCTTGTGGCACTTACAAGGGAAGTTGAAACCCTAAAACTTGGAAAGAATAAGGATACAATTATGGTTTGTGGTATTTGTACTTTCGAAAATCACATGTCAGCAGACTATCTAGCTAGACCTACATTATAGGAAATGATTCAAGAACAAGCTAACGCTTTAAACTCTTACCAAAATCCATTCAATACAAATACCATGGGGAACACGTATAATCCTTCATGGCGGAACCACCCAAATTTTAACTGGAGGAATGGACCAAATGCTACACCTGAGTATAATCCCCAAAGACCATCAGATTCTGGTGCATACATGGCCCCGCAGTATAATACACCTTATACACCACAAGCTCAGAATAGGTCACTGAAGGAATCACTCAGCATGCTAGTACAATCTTAACGACAGTTTATGCAAAGCCTGCATAATAATCAACAGATTATTCAGAATAACATGTAGGCTATTCAAGATAATCTACAGGCTATCCAAAGGTTAGAGACATCTGTCAAACAAATCAAACATAGCCTTTAAGGACAAGGGAAAGGAAGATTTCCAGCTCAACCTCTATCAGGAGCATGTTCAGGCCATCACTCTACGCAGTGGCAAGGAGCTTCAAGAAAATCCAAAAAAAGATAAACAACATGTCTACACGGATTTGAATGAGAAGATTGAAAGGATAATGCTAACACAGAGACTATTGTTGAAAATGAGAAAGGTCTTGACCCCACATTATCACACCCATTGCCCCTTTTCCACAGAGATTGACCCATCCCAAAAGGCCAATCCCGAACTAGGAGATCTTAGACATTTTCAAGGAAGTTAAAATCAATATTCCTCTGTTGGATGTAATTAATCAGATACCAACCTACACCAAGTTCCTTAAGGATCTTTGCACTGTCAAGCGTAGGATGAATATACAAAAGAAAACTTTCTTCACTGAGCAAGTTAGTGCGCTCCTAAGTGGTAGCACATGCCAAAAATATAAAGATCTGGGATGCCCCACCATACCGTGCACCATTCGAAATCACCAGATTGGTCATGCCTTGTTAGATTTGGGGGGTCAATGTTAATCTATTACCCTACTTAGTTTATCAATAACTAGGGCTAGGCGAGTTGAAACCTACGGAAGTCACTCTACAACTTGCGAATCATTCGGTAAAGAAACCAAGGAGGGTAATAGAGGACGTACTAGTGCAAATTGACAAATTCTATTTCCCTACTGATTTTTATGTACTAGACACTCAACCAATACATAATAACAATGCTCAGATTCTAGTCATTTTGGGAAGACCATTTTTAGCAACATTAAATGCACTAATCAATTGCTGGAATGGAATGTCAAAACTTTCTTTGGGAAACATGACCATTGAGCTGAAAATATTCAATTTAAACAAACAACCTGAGGATATTAATGATGATCTCCTTGAAATGAACTTTGTGAATAATGTGTTGGAGGATGCTTTAGAGGAGTGTGTTAACTCTCACATTGCGCTGATTTTGAGGCCAAAGAGGAAATGGACTTTCTTGAGGAATTGGATGATGACATTATGGAAGAAGCCAATACAATATGGACACCCAAGTTTGACAAGCTGGTACCAACTGGTGCACCACCTCTTCCATCTCAGGTTAAACCACCCAAACTTGAGCTGAAGCCCCTCCCTTCTACCCTCAGATATGCTTACCTTAGGGATGAGGAGACCTACTTTGTAGTTATCTCTTTGTTTTTTGCTAAGAACCAAGAGGCTCAGCTATTAAAGTGCTCAAACAACCAAGAATGCTATTGCTTGGAATGTGGCTGACATCAAAGGAATTGGCCCTTTAATGTGTACGCATCGCATCTACCTTGAAGAGGATGCAAAATCATATAGGTAGATGCAGCACCAGCTCAACCCTACCATGCAGGAAGTAGTTAGGGCTGAGGTGCTTAATGTTAGTTTTTGTGGACTCAATCCATCAGTTGATGTAATAAATTGATTAATTTCTTTATTTATCAATAAAATCATGCTTTACTTTCATGAGATGAATGTTATTTTATTACTTCATGCACAAGACCAATACGTATGACATAATGGTTCATGAGTTGAACCGGATCCCATTAGTATATTAGATGTGATATATGTGCATGGATGAGATCCACACGCGGGAGATATATGTCACAAATCTTATACTTAAAATAGCTTCACAACCAGTAATGAGATTGGGCATCTCATTTGATAAGGTTGCAGCACTTTGATCACTATGAGCTAGTGTGATTTGTCTCGATCATCAGAATGTAAGATTCTGTATCACGGTGCTAATACATTGGATGTATTGAAGGACCATGAGATGCACCTTATGGAATTCCATCTCAATAATAAGGTATGCTCTCATAATTCCCTAGCAATAGGCTCTCAATCCTGAGACATTGACGAACTCAAGTTTCTATCTATTCATTTGCTTTGAGTCACCAATGAGTGAGGCCGACTGTAGGTTAACACCTCGGTGTCTTGGGTATGTGGTAGTAGAACTGTGGGAACGTTGAATGATCAAGATGAAATCTATCTCTATTATCCCCTTGTGCCAATTAATGGATTTGTCATTAGTAAGTATGCACCCATCTCAATTAAGAGTTAATTGGATGGTACTAATGATTACTGTGATTAATTGGGGCTCAAGGATAATAAGATGTGGAACTTAGATTGGAAGAGACGGATTTATTCCAATTGATCCACGGATATTGATAGAGGGGCCTACTTGTGGTAATTGGGAAGTTTAGGGTCTTCATTGTAATTTATTCCTAAGACTGGAGTGCAATTGCATTTATATAGTGGTGTTATTTGCAGTTAACTGCGGGCTCGGATTGCACATGAGATGTGGGGTCGCGGTGTTCCAGTTGGAGCCAGCTTTCTAAGGAATCCCTAGTGGTCCCCACGCTCGCCCAAGTTATTGGAAAATACTAATCTAACTCGAACTCTAGAAAGAAGGGATAAGAAAGGAGAAAGTTACTAATTGCTTTGGAAGTAAGACTTCTATTTCAATTAGACAATGGAGAGATTTGAAAGTCTATAAAATCTCTTGGACGTCCAATAAGACTCTCTCTCACGCCCAAAACCCTTTCGTGCAAGAGTTGCACGAGTTTCTCTCTCCTTCTCTCTTCTAGTTCCTTGGAGTTTCGAGTTGGGATTTCTCCTGAAGATTCCACCATTCTTCTTGAGAAAAGAAATCCAATTCGGGGGTCATAGCGTGGAAGGCTAAGAGGTGTTGAAGAAATCCATTAGAGCACTACGGACTCCAAAGGTATGATCTACTTCTTGCATGTCGTAGATTATTTTGGATGTTTAGTGCTGGTAGAATTTTTACTGTACATGGTCACGAGATTGAGGGTAACGCATCCTGGATTGGGTTTTGGTCTTATGGATAGTTGATCTCTATGTCAAGTGGGTCAAAAGTTTTGAAAATCTATCCACGAGACCCACCTACTTCCAACACTTAAACTTCTGGATATGGGTATAATCTATCCAATCTCAAATAGCCAATGGATCAGCCCTACCCAAGTTGTTCCAAAAAAAGCCAGTGTCACTGTAGTCAAGATTACTCAAAATGAACTTGTTCCTGCCCGAGTAACCACTGGATGGAGGGTATGCATAGACTACAGGAAACTCAAAGCGGTCACACATAAGGACCATTTCCCCCTACCCTTCATGGACCAAATTTTGGAGAGGGTAGCTGGCCACCAATACTATTATTTTCTTGATGGATATTCTGTATAACCAAATCGATATCTCCCCTAAAGACTAGGAGAAAACCACATTTACATGCCTCTTTGGTACTTTCACTTATCAATGAATGCCTTTTGGGTTATGTAATGCTCCCCACCAAGTTTTAGCGCTGTATGCTGAGTATATTCAGTGACATCGTGGAATGTATTATCGAGGTTTCATGGACAATTTTATGTGTTTGGTGATTCATATGAGGACTGTTTAAGCAACCTCGAGATTGTTCTCACTAGATGTGAAGAAAAAAACTTGGTACCCAATTGAGAGAAATGTCATTTCATGGTTCGCCAGAGAATTGTCCCTGGTCATATTGTGTTTGAAAATGGTCTAGAAGTTAACAAGTCAAAAATTGGTTTGATCACCAACTTACCCACGCCCTAAACCATAAGGGATATAAGATCATTCTTAGGGCATGTAGGGTTCTACGGATAGTTTATCAAAGACTTTAGTTCTATATCTCACCCTCTTTGTGAGCTATTATCCAAGGATGCACAATTTGAATGGACTGAGGCATGCCAAGTGGCTTTTGACAAATTGAAAGGCATGCTGACATCTGCTCCAATTATGCAACCTCTGGATTAGAACCTATCCTTTGAACTCATGTGTCATGCCAGTGATTATGTGGTTGGGGCTGTTTCGGGGCAGCGTAAGGATAAAAAACCTTACATGATTTATTATGCAAGTAAGAGCTTAAATAGTACACACATCAACTATTCAACCATTAAGAAGGAATCACTAATAATGGTCTTCGCACTTGACAAATTTCATTCTTACTTGATTGGATCCAAGACTATGGTGTTTACTGATTATTCTGCGCTCAAGTATCTTCTTTCTAAAAAAGATGCTAAGCCCAGACCAATCCGATAGATCCTCCTAGTCCAAGAATTTGACTTAGAAATTAAGGATAAAAAAGGAGTAGAAAAAGTTATGGCAAATCACCTTTCTAGACTTATCATGCCCAACCCTATTGAGCCAACACCAATTTAGGACAATTTCCCAGGTGAACACCTTTTTGTATTGTCCTAACCCCCATGGTTTGCAGATATAACAAATTATCTTTCTATGGATAGCATTCCTAACCATTGGACTAAGCAAGATAAAGATTTGTTATTTACTGAGGTTAAACATTTTTTCTGGGATGATCCATATTTGTTCAAATATTGCCCAAATTAGATTATCAAGAGATGTGCACCAGATAATGAGATTCCTAGTTGCCTCTCCTTTTGTCATTCCCAAGCTTGTGGGGGCCATTTTTCTGCAAAAAAGATATCTTACAAAATTTTGCAATGTGAGTTTTACTGGCCCACATTTTTTAAGGATGCTCATAAATTTTGTAAGACCTGTGAGCGCTGCCAAAAATTGGCAATATCTCAAAAAGAAACATGATGCCCTTTAACCCAATTTTGGTAGTCAAACTTTTGATGTATGGGGAATAGATTTTACGGGACCTTTTCCTCCTAGTTTTGGTTTCATTTATATCTTGGTTGCTGTTGATTATGTCTCAAATTAGATAGAAGCTATTCCCTGCCAGAATAATGATGCTAAAACAGTACAGAGATTTTTAAAGGAGAATGTGTTTTCACGATTTGTAACTCCCCATGCCATCATAAGTGATGGGGGATCGCATTTTTGTAATAGAAGTTTTGAGGCCTTTATGAAGCGATATGGAACAACTCACAAAGTGACCACCCCTTATCACCTGCAATCCAGTGGACAAGTAGAGGTATCAAATCATGAATTCAAGCAGATTTTGGAGACTACCGTAAACCCTAATCGAAAGGATTGGTCTACTCGACTAACTAATGCATTATGGGCTTATCGAACAGCATTCAAAACTCCTGTCAAAATGTCTCCTTACCAGATAATTTATGGGAAAGTTTGCCACTTCCCGATGGAACTTGAGCATAAAGCTTACTGGGCCATTAAACAGTTCAACCTAGATATGGATACGGTTGGATCTAACAGGAAATTGCAAATAAATGAATTGGAAGAGTTGTGCAGAGAAGCCTATGTAAATTCTAAAATATACAAATAGAGGACAAAAGTTTTCATGATAATCACATCCTTTGGAAAACTTTCCACCCTGAGCAAAAATTCCTCCTTTACAATTCTATGCTTCGCTTGTTTCCTGGTAAGCTCAACTCTCGATGGACTGGTCCTTACATTGTCAAAACAGTATTTCCATATGGTGCTGTTGAGATTTTTGATCCTAAGGATGGCCAAACGTTTAAAGTCAATTGCCAAATATTGAAGCCATTCTTAGAGTTTGCACCACTTAAAGGGGATGAAATTCATCTTGATGATCATGTCTATAAGGATTAATCGGCCCTGGATCTGATAGAGGCCTCTTTTTGTGTATATTATGTATGTTGTAGTTTTTCTTTTGTTTTGTCTAACTTTGGGCAAGGAGAAGCATAGATGCACTTTCAGGTGACTTTCTCCCTTTACTCTCCTTTACATTTCTATTTCCTCGTGTTACTTGTATTGTTCTACACTACATACATTAACATCGAGGACAATGCACATAACTAGTTGGGGGGTGGGAACAAGCACACTTGTCCAATTTTAGGCACTTCATAGGTTCATAGGCACTTTAGGTAAAATTTTTTTTATTTTTCTATTATTTTTTCACTTTTTAGGAAAATTTTTCAATTTTTAGACTTTTTTTTCTGTTTTAGGAATTTTTGCCTGCATTTATTTTTCATTTATTTTTCATTTTAGAAAAGAAAGTTTTCAAAAGAATTGAAGTGATTTGAAGATATATAGAAATCTAGAATTTTCATACTTTTGGAAGGAAGTAAAAAGAAAGTTTGCATTTTTCAAAAGGAGGAAACCTATCAAAAGAGTACCAAAACTTATTTTCCATATACACACACATATACATTTTTTCGACATTTTATATAAGAAGCTTTAATTCTGTTTTTGGAGTTCTTTTCGAGAGAATATGATGTGAACTTAAGATTTAGTTTGTGTAATATTTTTGTTTCCTGATTCATTTTTGGTGAATTGTATATATTGGAATCAAGATGAATTAATTCAAGCGAAATGAGAAATGCCACCCACTATTTACTTTCGATTAAAGCATAGAATGAGAAGTTTGTAACTAATTTGGGTTCATAGCCTTTTAACTCATGCTAATAAGTCCAGAAGGATATATCTATATCTAGTGCCCTAAAGTCATCTGGTTTAGGAGTCATTGGCCTAACGCTCGCTGCATGGGTTATTTGGAAACCTTAAAGGACCTAGACATTGCACAGTCACAAAAATGATTTATTAGAAAGAGAGAGAAGATAATGAATTATGGCCCAACGAGTGTCCGTAGAAATTTTCAAGAGAAATGTGCAGAAATGCATAAAGACTAAGTTTGCTCCTTAGATCCCAACTTTTGTTATATCATATGAACTTGAGAATTTCTACATTGGAAAAAGTAAGTGAGTGAAGAGTGTCCGCAAGACTTTGCAAGTGAGTAGGTGTGGAGAAGAACAAGAACCAAATTTGCTCCCTAAATCCTAAATTTTCTTATATAGTGAGAACCCTTGTGTTGGAAAAAGACAGTGAGAGAAAAGAGGCTAATCAAAGTAAACAGTAAAGTGGCAATTATCTTAGTAGCTTTGAGAGGAAATTTCTTTTCGCTAAATCTCAGGGGATCAAACTATTTAAAGGAAAAATTCCGTTTTCGTAGCAATATCGTGGAATTTTTTAAATAAGTTTTTGATGTATACATTTTTCACCGTACACACAAGTTAGTTTGAATTTGAGAAAGTTTTCGAAAATAAAAATATAGACCAGACTTTGAAAAGTCTAAAAGTTTGATTATTCCAGATTTGGAAAATATCTAATATGAGTGAGTTTTCTTTTGGGAAATTTCTTTTCACCTTTATTTTTGTTTATTTTATTCTTCTTAAAAAATGAATTTTGTAGGTATATTTACTACAAACCCTCATGAGGCACAACTCATCCGCTAGGGGAAACCAAAGGTTTTACGGGCTTGCTGCATACGCTAAATACAGTCGAGAGTGCCAACGAAAGTGGCGTTGCATTCATGTTTACTTTTATTGCATTAGTTTTAGGTTAGATTAGGTCATGATAGAATTCCTCATTTTTTTTCGGAATTTTTGCTAGGGACTAGCAAAACGCTAGTTGTGGGTCATGATAAGTCATTAAAAATGTATATTTTCATAGAAACTTTTGATCATTTTAAGGACTTATTGATTCAAAGAGCTTCATTTAGTGTAATATGATAGTTTCATGCATTTTAAATTTATTTTAGTATTTTTCTACAAAAATTGCTTAAAAAACATATTTTTTCACATCGACTATGAAACCTGCCATTTTTTTAGTTCCATTTTTAGAAATTTTTGTGAAAATTATTTTTCTCAAGAAATAAATCAAATTTTCATCATCATTAGTTCATTCACATAAAATTATGAAAAATGGTGTGCATTTTCATTATGATTTCATGAGAAATGGACCTACAATTATGCAATTGTGATCATAGGGTTAAAATTATCTTTTTCACATGAATTTACATTTGATTTTGCAGGAAATTGATGACAGGAGTCCCATTTTCAAGAATTGAGGCAAGAGAGTTATTTTCAAAAGAAAGGAGAGAAGAATTGAAGAGAGGAAAGAAATTGGAAGAAAACAATGAAAAATTGGCTTCAAAGTCCCACACACATGCACGTGTGAGGACATGCTTGTGGGACATCCAAGATGGGGTCCATCTATTTGCCGCACATTTCAATATATTTTCAAGAAAATTTGAAGAAAATCCCATTAAAGATGAAGAAAGAAAGCCACATGAGAGTTCTTCTTTGAAAAGGAGTAGAAATTTAAAAAAAATGGCAAAAAACTGTGGGACGCCCAACATGATTTGGTTCAGATTTCAAGTTCAATTTTTATTGGAAAAAATCAAGGAGAATTATCTTGGAATATCTTCTTGAAGCCAGAAAGGAGAATCTTCCATGGGGGGAAAGTTGACAACACAAAGGACAAAGGAGGAAGTTCTACACCTCATGTGGGCCATTTTTTATTTCAAGTGAGGATTTTTCTCTAAAGTATCTCTCAAGAGAAGCTCAATGCAAGGTGGCAATGACAAGAAAAGAAAGAAGCACCAAAGAAGGACTTCCAAAAAAGGAAAGAAAAGAAAAAAAAAGAAGAAAATCTCCAAGAGGAATTTACGCCCAAGCATGAATAGGTAGCCCATTTGTTTTTCAATTTTAATACTTTTGAAGATTTTATCAAATCAAGTGAGAAGGGGAATTTTTGGGGTTCAAAAACTATAAATAGGATAGCATAGTAGTAGTCTAAAGAATAGAAGAATTACCCACCTCCCACCTCTAGATTTCCTACAACCATCTCTCCCTCTCTTGTCTCTTCATCTCAAATCATCAAGGAGGCTTAGCCCTAAAGCCACACCACCAACCTTGAAGTGTTCAACTAGGAGGAGGAATTCTCTTTCATCCTAGTATGTGTAATCTTTTGTTTTAATTTTTTTTATATTGTGTAAAGAGTTGCCGTACTAGTAGTACAATAATGTTCATCTTGATATTCTTCTTATTCTTATGATTGTTTATGTTGCTTGATTTGAGTTCTCTTGTTTGGATTGATAACCCAAATTTAAGATAGCATACTTTAAGTAATTTTTAGGCCTAGATTAAGGAGAATTTTGAGTGAATACACCACCTTTGACTCTTGTTTTGCCACCTTTAACTTCAATTTGCACCACCTTTGATTTCTTGCTTATACTGCCTTTGATTTCCTACATTCTACCACCTTTGATTTCAGTTTATACACCTGTGAATTTCTACACTTTTATTTTTATTTTTTCTGCACTTTATGTTCTTGCACAGTTTTTTTTAGAATTGTTCACTGCTGAAACTTACATTAGGTTCATGCTTATTTCAGTTTTCAGAATCATGTTTAATGGTGTTTGTTATGGAACTTTAGAAATCAGATTGAATGTATGAAGTTTATCTGTTTTAAAATCATGAAAAATAGCCTATAAATCAAGATAAATCTGAATCTTTCATGGCCAATTTGTGCACTCCATTGTGTTGTGACTTTTTTTTTTCACAAATTCTATTTGTTGCCATAAGTAAATTAGAAATTGAAAATCATGTTAAAGGTTAACCCAAAAGCAATATAGAAAATATTCTCAATTAAGGCTATATCAGACGAATTTTTGCGAACCTATTTTGTACATGTTTATATCAGTGAATGCTTGATGTTTACAATTGTTTTAAATCTGAAATCAGAACTGAAAAATCATTGAAAATAGTCCAAACTCAATTCTGAAATAATGGTGAAGCTGGCCATTATTCAAGTGATTGTATGACATGTTTGTGAATTGTTTAAACTACTCTTTAAGAACTGATTTTTTGTGTTTAAAAGAAGAAGTTTCAGATCTAAAACTAAATCAAATTAGCACCATTCAAGTTGATTTCTGAAGTAAAGATGGGCGCTTGTTAATCTCATGCATCACACTCATGCACGGCCCACTCATTCATGTAGTATTTTTTTTTTTAGTTTGCATTGTTATCATTCATACATCATAGATTAGTTGAGGAAAATCTAGTTTAAGGTTTTTTTTTAATTTTTAGAAAGATTCTTGTGTATGATAATTAAGGATAGATTCATTCTTAACTTAGAAACTTAATTTAGAAAGTTGCTTTGTTTAGTTTCATTGTGTAGTTTTTAGAAATTGTTTAAGATTAGAAGTTTAATAATTTGAGTTTAGATTTTTGTTTAGATTTCTTTCTAAAATTAAATATCTTTCTAACTTGAATTGATCTTTTGTTTTTAGAAAGTGTAGATTCTTAACCTAACTTAGTTTTTTTTATTTAGGAAATTTTTTTGTACTCTTTCACTTTTGTGTAATTAGTTTCTAACATTGTTTAGTTTTTAGCTTAGTAAGTTTCTAATTTTAGTTTTTTTTAATGAGAAGTTCTAATGTGTTTATATTTTGTAGCTAGTTTAGTTTTTTTTTAATGAAATTTTAGATTTATGATTTCTAATTTAGGAATTATTATTTGTAATTATTTGATTTTTTGGAATAAATGTATTTGTTGGATTTTAAATTAGGTTAGTTTTAGGATTTTATTTAGGTAGGTGACAAGTTGAAAACATCTTACAAACATTGCTCCCTGAGGATCGACCTGGTCTCACCAGTTTATTACTACATTACAGCTCTGCACTTGGAGTTGACGAACAGTTATTAAATGTTTATTAATCTCTCCATGTTAAGATTTTGGATATCCATTGTTTAAATAATTACTGACATTTATATTTAATCGATATCTATATAATTCCTTGAGACTTTACACTTAACTTATTTGATATGTCGGACATAAAGTCCACCTGTAGGGTTTGACATGATCAAAACTTATAAGCTTCATTAAGGGAATATCATCAATCCCTATTACGAGACATGGATTCTATCACTAAACTAATATGCACCATACACATAGTGTAGTCATCTAATTTACTGAGATTATTGACTCATAAAAGGTCTCACTCCTTTGTAAATCAAAATACCAAATACTAAATATAAGTGTCTCTTATTTATATCAGAATTAAGAGTACATGCACTCATAATAACCATTTGGATGTTAAAATCATCTTATATAGTCAATATAAAGACAATAAACTTAAAAGTGTTCTTATTCAATACACACAAAGCGTACAAGCACAACGAGTCAAACTATACCGTTTCCCACAGCCAAGACAACTTACTAAAATATCATGGTACAATCGTACCAATAATGTGTCCAACTCCATCTAAATTGTGAACAATAATAACTTATATCCTATAAGAACCGACAAACAAGTCTTCCGTGTGTAAACTGAACTTTACACACCAACTTGTCTACCTTATGAAATAAAAGACACTCACATGCATAATAAAAAACAATGCAACCATTTGCCTACACAAATTCTCATTAAGATGAAAAGACAAACTTTACTTATAAATAAATCAGTCAAAAACAAATACATAAAAGTGTGCTTTTAGTATAAATTTCTAACACCAACACCCATGTGGGTTCTTGTCCATTGGTCATTGATTTAAGGTCTAAGGTTTCCCATTCCAAGGTCCAAACTAGGTCCAATACCAACCTAACTTACCAAAGTTTCAGGCCTTCTTCGACTAGTCGGATCCTATTCTCGGCTAGCCATAGAACAATTTGGATTTAGGCATCTGAAGTGCCTTTCAATGAGCTCATGAGGAGCTCACCAATGTACAATTGCAAATTTGAGCCATTCTTAGAAATCTTGATGAGGTTGCCGCAATACAATCCCTTGGCTTACCAAGAGCTTTAGAAGTTCAACAACAAAATTCAATCAGTGCATGCTCAAATCCATATTCAATGGACTAATAGATATTGGCTTCAACACATCGAAATGAGAGATATATAACTAATATAAAATCCAATGATGAAACTCTCTGCATCATACAAGATTGAGCTAAAATAGGGTATCTACAACCATTAAACATGCATCAAAATCATAGGGATCATAAAATAAATCACTTGCACAGTTTTTTGAGAATTATACTTGCCTTAGATCAATGTTTTGGGACTAATTATAACAGGACTCTACCCAATGCCTCACATGAAAACCAATTTGCAAGGGATTTCAAAATTTTAAGACCCTATAATGCCAAATGAATGAATTGGTGATTAAAATAGCATGCATGCAATGAATTCAAGCTTTTCTAACACTAGTTGCTACAATGGGGATGAATGAGCTGAAGAATTCACCCTTTGCACTAATTGGGAGAAAAGAAAGAGGGTTGGGAAGGCTTAGTCATTGAGGAGGAAGAAATGATGTTGATAAAGAGACTAGAACTCCAAACCCACATGCAAGGCCTTTGATCGATTAGAGGGCAAGATGACAATAGAAAGGAAGAGCAGCAAGAGCTTCAGCTGAGATGAAAGAAGAAAGGCAAAGAAGAAATCAATGGGGAGTTGAAGGTTTTAAATGGGTAATATTAGAAAACTTTCAGATAAGTAATGTTTCACTTAAAAATGATTTTTAGGAAAGGGTTTGGTAGCATTTCCCCTTAGCGGAAGGCCAAAGAGAGAAAAATAATACTTAGTTCTAAGTCAAAGCATTGTTGTCAACACACACTGAATTCTCAAAACTGAGGCTTTCGAACATTACAATGCATAGGTAAATTCTTAGACCATCATAGGAGCAATGGTGATAACTTCAGCAGTGCTAAGCGTAACATATGAGATGATGCACAACATATACTCAAAAGAAAAAACACAAAATTGAAGAAAAAACAATGTGCATCATGTATAAGGAGATACAAGACAAGAAAAAGCTCAAAACAAGTCTTGTACAGCCATTAGATAGCTCATGTCCGACTAGATATGGGTGCCATCGGAAATGAAGTGTATTTTCCACAAAGATCTGGGAGGAAAATTATTTTGGGGGAAATCTCAATTCAAGCACATGAAAGCTTTTTACCAGGATTTACAACAGATATGACAAGAAAATCAAGCGACAACAGATGCCCTAGCCTAAAGTAGTCTTTACATCAGGAAGCTATTCAGACCATGAGTTTTGGAGAAAGTAGAATTTTCACAAAATCTCTTCAGCAAAACCAAAGGGGAATACCTTGGAGTAATATCTAAAATGGCCTCGCATAAACAGGTTGACGAAAAAAATGAAGAAAAAGGAAAAAAAAAACCCCCCCAACTAGTGATGTGGCATCCGACTATTGCTAAAGCCAAATCGATACATGGAGGAAATTGAGTTTCCATACTAGATTTTTGGGCAAATCAATGGAAAACCACCTTAGACAACATTTACAATGGTTTCTCATGGAGAACTTGAAGAAAAATGAAGAAAGAATAAGTACTACCCAAACCCAAGGGCTAGCGCTCGATAAGCTGGAAGACGAAAGGATTTTCACCCTTTTTAAACATTCTTTGGTAAAGTCCTTATAGTGGCATGGATCAAAAGCATGGAAAACCCATGTTTTATGCAAAAAACAATCAAAACGAACAAGGAGAAAGAAGAAAATAAAAAAAAGGTAAACAGAAGTGCATTTGGCTATCAATTAGAGCATTACTAGTCATGAATTCTGCTTCTGGATGGAGAAAACTTGATGAAATCTGGTTGGGAAGCTCACAAGAATCCACTGCAAGTACTAGACTCGAAAGATTCACATTAGTTAGACACCATTTGGATGCAAACCCAAGTGTTCAAGCAGTCATCAGATGGGCAATGAAAATCCTACTTTCGGAAGTCCAATGGAGTTGAAGTCTTCATCAAAGCTTTAAAAACCAGTTCAATGATAACATCTCAAAGTTTCAGAACAATTCGAAGGCATTTGGACTCAAATCCAAGCAGAACCATGTTCAAGTCCATTCACTGTACAGTTCTCAGGTGCAAAGCCTGAAGACTATAATTGAGCAACCTAGGGATGTCAAATGACGATAAAATCTCTCTTACAATGTGGAGATAAGTTCTAAAGATGTTTCCTCAACCTTCATGGGCATTGGAGATCATCTAGGTATAAAACTGACCAAGTGACCCTCCACATCCAAGCTCATCACAATCTACTCGGATGTGGACTTCCAGGCAGTTCCAAGCAATTGTTTCCCTCCCAAATTTAAATTCAATCCTTTGGAAATTGTCCCAACTGCTCTCTAAACGTATAAACAGACTATTTGGTCCACCTTTTGAGATTCAATTGAAACACTTGAAGCTTCCCAAAACTCTGTAACACTATGAAATCTCAGTATTTCCTTCCAAGTACCCTTCCTCAAGAAAATAAGTTAAGGTCCTGCCCTAAAACTCCATCAAAATGCTACCTTAACTTCTGAAACTTGGCTTTCCACCTTTGAAAACATTCCTACAGAGGGAGAAACCAAGTACTCATGCAATTACCAATCATTTAAGTCCCAGATGCATGACTAAATAGTCATCTTCTTTGATTTTCCCACTCAAAGGAGTAAAAATTTCCTTGAATGTTGTGCACGCTGCTTTAATATCATAAACCAGAAGATAAAGTGATACAACCTTGGATATTTGCTAGCACAAAAAGCCAACAACTCCATTGGATTATATAAGAACAGTCCTTAAAAACAACTGATGAATTTCAAAGACCACACTAGTCAAGGTCAAGTGCTACACACCCAAAACCCATGGTAAAGCATGAATCCATGTAAAAATAAACTGAAGGAATAGGTACAAGTTTCTCTTGTTTTCTGTGTTTGAATGTTGTGAATTCATTACTTTACTTCACAACTTTCATGCTACGGAACCATGTAAGAGTTTAAGTGTGAATCAACTGGCTAGGTCCCTACATGATTGTCTACAATCAATAGGAATGCCATTGTGGATTATAAACCAGCTAGATCTTGACATGATTACATATACCCAACACAATCAATCCCTCCATATATGGACGTGTGGGAAGGTTATGAATGTGATACCCAATTCTCTAAGGATAATCCAACAATCTTTGATTACATAGGGGTGTTGCAACAACAGGTCAACGAAGCAAAAGCATATCAATGACCTTTTCACGTAAAATAGGTGACATGTGTAGTCCAAAATGGGGAAATCATCCCAATTTTCCTTGGAATAATGGGCCCACTGATGATAAGGCTTACATCCCCTAAGGATTTAATCTAGATGGTCCGTATGTGCATCCTATCCAGGATGTATCATATGTTGGAAGTAGGTGGGTCTCGTGGATAGATTTTCAAAACTTTTGACCCACTTGACACAGGGATCAACTATCCATAAGACCAAAACCCAATCCATGATGCATTACCCTCAATCTCGTGACCATGTACAGTAAATATTCTACCAGCACTAAACATCCATAATAATCTACGACATGCAAGAAGTAGATCATACCTTTGGAGATCCGCAATGCTCTAATGGAGAAGTTGCGACTCTACTTAATGATAAGGATCTTCAACACCTCTTAGCCTTCCACGCTATGACCCGAATTGGATTTCTTTTCTCAAGAAGAGTGGTGGAATCTTCAGGAGAAATCCCAACTCGAAAGTCTAAGGAACTAGAAGAGAGAAGTAGAGAGAAACTCGTGCAACTCTTGCACGAACAGGGTTTTGGGCGTGAGAGAGAGTCTTATTGGACATCCAAGAGATTTTATAGACTTTCAAATCTCTCCCTTGCCTAATTGAAATAGAAGTCTTACTTCCAAAGCAACTTTCTCCTTTCTAATCCCTTCTTTCTAGAGTTCCAAGTCGGATTAGTATTTTCCAATAACTTGGGCTAGCGTGGGGACCACTAGGGATTCCTTAGAAAACTGGCTCCAACTGGAACACCGCGACCCCACATCTCATGTGCAATCCAGGCCCACAGTTAATTGCAAATAACACCACTATATAAATGCAATTGCACTCTAGTCTTAGGAATAAATTACAATGAAGACCCTAAACTTCCCAATTACCACAAGTAGGCCCCTCTATCAATATCCATGGATCAATTGGAATAAATCTGTCTCTTCCAATCTAAGTTCCACATCTTATTATCCTTGAGCCCCAATTAATCACAGTAATCATCAGTACCATCCAATTAACTCTTAATTGAGATGGGTGCGCACTTACTAATGACAAATCCATTAATTGGCACAAGGGGATAATAGAGATAGATTCCATCTTGATCATTCAACGTTCCCACAGTTCTACTACCACATACCCAAGACACCGAGGTGTTAACCTACAGTCGGCCTCACTCATTGGTGACTCAAAGCAAATGAATAGATAAAAACTTGAGTTCATCAATGTCTCAGGATTGAGAGCCTATTACTAGGGAATTATGAGAGCATACCTTATTATTGAGACGAAATTCCATAAGGTGCATCTCATGGTCCTTCAATACATCCAATGTACCAACACCGTGATCCAGAATCTTACATTTTGATGATCGAGACAAATCACACTATCTCATAGTGATCAAAGTGCTACAACCTTATCAAATGAGATGCCCAATCTCAGTACTGGTTGTGAAGCTATTTAAGTATAAGATTTGTGACATATATCTCCCACGTGTGGATCTCATCCATACACATATATCACATCTAATATACTAATGGAACCTGGTTCAACTCATGAACCATTATGTCATATGTATTGGTCATGTGCATGAAGTAGTAAAATAACATTCATCTCATGAAAGTAAAGCATGATTTTATTGATAAATAAAGAAATTAATCAATTTATTACATCAACTGATGGATTGTGTCCACAAAATCTAACATCATATGCACTCCCATAATGTGAGTGCTCATATGTACCCCCACCATCTGAGTGGGTATATGAACCATGGTCACCACCCCTGGAGGAGTCATGGAGGATGTGCTTGCCACTTTCTTGGAACAGGGAAAGCAACTGATGTCCACTTTGGACAACACCCTTAAAAGTGGAATAGAAAATCATATTGATGGTCCAAAATTCAATGAACAATCTACATCATTCGATCACATAAACACATAGATAATATCTAAGGGATAATGAGAATATTGCTGGTGATCTGATAAAAGACGAGTTCGACTTTGAACCATACCAACCTATGGCCCCTTTTGCCCAACGGTTGAGCTGGTCCCACCTAGAGATTTGGACACTCAAAAAGAGTATAATCTGCATGAAACCCTTGTCAAGGAAACCCTCATAGATCCTTATTCTGATTCATCTAAGACTAGAATAATGCATTGCTGATTTTAAAGAATTTGATGATTTCATTTTGAAAGGGAAAGATCAATTTGACAATTTTGAGAAGAATGACCTTCTTCAGACCTCAGAGTTTGAGACATTGGAATCATGCCGACAATTTGTCAAAAATCCAGATGATGACATTGCCGCCGCAAACCACCCCACACTGCACCACCCCCCCCCCCCCCCCCCCCCCCACAACAATTTCCGCACTCATGCTAGATGAGACTGGGAAAATTTATTCCATGGAATTGCATGCACGAGAATCACTTGGACGACCCTACTCATATGTGAAATCTTTTCTCCGGACCTCAATGATTCTTTGTTAAACAAGGAAGAGCATTTTTCAGTGGTCAACTCTTCACAAACCAAAGAGCATCAACTACCAATTATGCTCCAAAACTTTCATAGGATCCTTGTCCAATGTGTGGAGGAGAATTTTATTTGGGATCCTCATGGATTCCTCATTGCAATTCTAGTAGCATATTTTTTTTTTCTTTCTTTGTTTTCCATTGTTTATGGTGGGTGTTTAACTATCGACAGGTTCGAAAAAGCTTCACAGTCTTAGGTGTCTTCTTCCATGTACCCTTATTTACTTGTATTCCTCATGTTTTATGTGTTGGGTTTATGTCTTGTATTTCAGTTTGACTGGATGGGCCATTGGGTTAGCCAAGGACTAGGTTTAAGAGCAGGAGTATTTTAGTAATTGTACCGAAGCTTTCTTAATAACTAAGAAAGCGAAGATTATATATTGATATAGTCTATAACCCTAGATCTGGTTGAAGAGATATGAGAGCTCCCTTGCCAATAGTATTTCCACATCACATAGGAAAGACAATGTGAGAGAGTGAGTCTCAGTATGCTTTGCTTGTTATAGTGAAGATGCTTTGTGCTCGTGGATGTAGCCCAATTTGGGTGAACCATGTAAATCTCTCACCTTCTTGTGTGGTTCTTTGTTTGATCTTGGTTGCTCACGCACACATGCGCATAAGGTTGATGTCATATCCACAACAACTATTATCAGAGATGGGCTAAGGTTCCCTAGGGCTTAGTTTGTGCGTGAAAGATCTACGGGCAAGACTAACCGAATATTGCAATATCAGGATTTGTTGGATTTCTCGAAAGAAGAAATCAACTTCGATTGATCTCTGTGATATTGGCCACAGATTGGATTTGCCAATCGAAGAAAAAGAGATAAGGATTCTGTTCTTCGCGGGTTGATCGGAGAAAAAACTTTTGTTTCTTAAAAATCTGTCATAGAAGACAAAGGAGGCCGCCTGCTACTCTCACTGTTCCTCTGCCCTTGTTGTGGTGGGTTTTTGCCACAGTTAGAGAACAAGAAAAAAGCATCCCTGTTGTCCTCACCAGCTGTTGCCCCATCTCCCACAATCTCGCCGCCACAATTGCCGCCTCCGGTCGCTCGTGTTACCACCCATCAGTCGATTGCTGTCAAGGTAAAATGATGGCTTGGGGTTGCAACGCCCTTGCTGCAAACCAAAAAAGGAAGGTGAAGGTCCTCTAGGCTTGGATTCTGTAGGTCAAGTCAGTTTTGGTTGGGTTAGACCTAATCATGAGGCCAAGTCCACTAAGCTGGCACAGGTTAGTTCAGTCTAGTTGACCTGAACCCGTGTGCAGAGCCTAGAACAGCAGTGTAGTGTTAACATCAGCACAGCATCACCTGAGTGCACTGCAGATCAACGGTAGAAACTTTCCGTCGTGATATCTTGGTCATCCGACATCCGATTGGAGATCTGTTTGTACTTACAGACTTGTTTCAAGTAGATCTACACAGTAACAAAAGAAGATTGGCTATTTGACTGTCAACAAGAGAAATTTGGCCAATCAGAGCACAGAAAGTTATTTATGCGATATTGGAGCCATTCGGAATCGGATTTCAGATCCGTTTATTCCAACATGCTCATGGTGATGAGATCTACAGCTTAGTGTAGAAATCAAGAAAAGAGAAGATGGTTGCTCCCCACTCGTGTAAATTAGAGAAATCTAAATCTGCATACTTGTCAAGAGACGTCCTATCCTAAATACAAAAGGAAGAAGGAGTTCCGACAACACCAACTTATCTTGTGGAGAAAATCTAAACAAATGGGGGTTCAGGTCAAAATCAGTTCGACTCAACATGGTTGTAGAAGCAAGCTCAGTAGTAGGAGTTGCGAGCCCAATTGGAGAGGATTTGCAGATTCAAACAAAGTTGCTCATTTGGAGGATATATGTTTCCGGATCACATTTGTTACTGTTAATCTTGCTAAAGCCAAGCCAGTAAAGAAGCAGCAAGGAGGAGCCGATGCATGCTCACATCAACAGTTGTCAAATATGTATTCAATTGATCGAAGGCCAGGTTAAATAGAGTTTTTGACCTTTTGGAGGTAGAGATTATTCTGCAGTTGTGAAGTTATATGACTCGTATTCCCGATCTGTTTTGGTTACATGCTTGTGGTGATTGGATTTTCACAGTGATGTTGAAGATGATGAAAGATAGTAAATGATTCAAATATTGATATCATTCGAACTCATCAATGGAGTCGAGCTTCAAGTTCGAGATGGAGTTTAATGAGAAGATGAACTTTGCTTAAAGTTTATGTGTTGGTCTAACATGTTAGAATGTTGAAGAGAAAAGACTATGCTATTGGTGCAGTAACATACCATTCAGCAGGGTACATGAAGAAATTGCCGGCTTTTATCTCCTAGTGGCTCGAGCTGTGCGAATTCAAACCAAGGTGAACATTGTTAGGTTTGTATCTTGTATTCTGGTTTGACCGGATGGGTACAGTGGGTAAGCCAAGGACTAGGTTTAAGATCAGGGATATTTTGGTAAGTGTACCGAGGCTTTCTTTGCCACTAAGAAAGCAGAGATTATATCTTGATATAGTCTATAACCTTAGGTTTGGTTGAAGACATGTGAGAGATCTCTTGCCGTGGTGTTCCCACACCACGTAGGAGGGATGATGTGAGAAAGGGAGTCTCTATATGCTTTGCTTGTTATAGTGAAGATGATCGTCTCAGTGCCCATAGATGTAGCCCTATTTGGGTAACCACGTAAATCTTTTATCTTATTGTGTCGTTCATTGTTTGATCTTGGTTGCTCAGCACACACACATACAATAGTGGTGTCATATCCACAACATTATGCTCCATTGCTGTACATTTCTTTAAAAACATCAAGGTCATTGGTCATCTTAGTTTGGGGTTGGGGACAAGCACACTTGTCTTTTGTTAGACAAATTCTTTACAAAAATTTTGCTTTACTTCTAGGTTTTAGGGAAATTCTTCAAAATTTTTTAAATTTTTTCTGTTCTTTTTAGTTGGTCTTAAAAAGAGAATTATTATAAGAACTACAATGGGAAGATTTATGGAATTTTAGAATTTTCAAAGTTTTAGACAAAAGAGAACCTGATTCACCAGTTAATTGTACAAAAATTTTCAATCAGTGTTTAATTTAGACCATTTTCACTACACAGCTAGTGTACATTTTTATGGTCGAGAATGAGATAATGTAGTAGTTTTTTTTTATATTTCCTTACAATATCACGACAAAACCAAAAACTTAGTTGACATAGGTTTCCTAGTGCATGAGGTTTTGTAGGATCCATATACTAGTGAATTAATTCTGGTACATTGAAAAAGGACTACCTATTGTTGGCGACCATAGAAGAAAAAATAACCAAAAAAGGGTAGAGAAAAAAAAATGAGGTTAAAATGGCCAAGGAGAAAAAAAGAAAGAAAAAAGTTGCAAAAACGAAGCAAAAGAAAAAAAGAAAAAAATAACAGGTCAAGCCAAAACGTTCGTAGAAAATTCACACCCTTGCGAAAGCCATCATAGCTCCTTGAGAGGTGACTTGAGACCCATTTAACCCTAGGTTGTTCTGGCTATTTGTGGGAACTTTTAAAAAATGCATCTTAGTAAAACATTTGATACTTTATTTATATATGCGTACAAGTCACCCCACACACTCAAAAGGTTGACATGTATTTTAAAAAACTTCTAAGGGTGGACCAATGAATTGAGTTTCAACCATTTTCCTTTACTTTGATTATCCAAAAATTGAGATAATCGAACGATTGTCAATTTTCTTTTGAAAAGTTTCTTTAGATATCCTTTAGGTGTTGTTTTTATTTTTTTCAAAAAAAAAAAAAGAAAAAATGATAATTTGTAGGTATATTCATTGTTAGCCCCTACAAGGCATAACTTGTCCACTAAGATAACCTAAAGGTTTGAAGGCTTACTACATATGTTAAAAACAGTCGAGAGTGCTAGCGAAAGTGCAAATATATATATATATATAAATCTTTTTTCTTAGGATAGTTAGCTTCACTTTTTTCCACATATTTTGCTCAAGGACAAGCAAAATACTAGTTGAGAAGTGTTGATAAGTTCACAAAATTGCACTTTAATTTCATCACTTCATGTAGAATTGTGGACTTATCTTGGATAAATCGTTGAATTTCATAAAAATCATGCATCAATGCTCTCAAAGTCGGTTTCATAAAAATGTGTTTAAATATTAAAAAAGCATGTCTTTTTTTAATTATTATTTTTAGATTATCCTACTATCGCCAAGAATAACTTCTTTTTTATACTAAACATGCTTGATTTCTTTACATATTCATAACGTACGCAATATTGTAAGAAACGTAGTATATTCACTCATTCATACGTGCACATATGGGTCCCATCATGGTCCGGCTCTGATAGTTTTGGCATAAAATGATTATAGCTTGATTATTTATTTTCCTTCTGTAGAAAATACATCAAGCGGGACCCACAAGTCGATTCAAGGAATCCAATAAGAAAAAGAAATTCAGGAGAGAAATTGAGAAAGATAATTTAAGAAGAAAACATACAATCATGTGGGGTCCACCTTGGGGTGTATCCCAAAGTGGGATGTTCCATGGGACCCACCAAGTGCAATAGAGGAATTTTCTATCTTTTAAGAGATTCAAAATTCAGAAAGAGGAGTCCTTATTTGGCAAGAAATTAAGGACTTGGACACAAATAAGGAATTTTCCAAGCATGCGATGAAGCTTTCGAGTGTGCATAGAATTTTAAAGAAGGAAGGCTTGATCAAGATGAGATCTACAGACAAGACCGCGTAGAGATTTTTGCAGAAATGGAAAGGTGATCAAGGAAAGTGCTTGAGTAACAAGTAACCCACTTTAGAAAGTAATCTCTGCAATTTCTGCTTTCTCCCTCTTCCTCCTAATTTTTCTAACCAGCAAGATCTCCGAGTCTTACTCAGACTTGGAGAAAAGGTTGTTAACTCCATAAAAAAAAAGGGGGTGACATCCATACACATTTATCCCACCAACCCAACACACAACACCCTCTCTCCCTCTCTCTCACACATCCCACCCTTTTGCCATCCATCTCCTCTGTGAGTAATTATTGTAAACTTTTTTATGGAGAAGCAAATGAAAATGTATCTGATGGAGGCCTGATCTATAATCTGAGGAGAATGTGAAGCTCATTCTTTTATCTATTATGCAGATGGGCATGATTTAATAAAAATATTATTTAAAAATTGATAATAGGGGTGTTCATGACTGGGGTTGGGCGTGGGTTGCACAATATCCAGTCCAAGCCCATTTTTAGACCATTGGCCTAAGCCCAGCCCTAGCCCAACTTGGGACATAATTGCTTGGCTCTCAGCCCACTTGACAAAAGTCAAACCCAAGCCTAGGTAGATCATGCTTTTATTAAAAAATATATATCTTCTATACTCAAAATTATAGCTTAGATGGTTGGATTTTGTGTTCATGAGTGAAAGAGTATATGTATTATGAGTCACCTAGAGTAAAAGCAAGATACCTAATTTTGCCTTAAATTATGTATCTTCTTCTGTCCGGGCGAAAGTTTGGACCACTAAAAGCCCATCCCATGTACCAAAATATAAGACTCAAGCTTGAATGTGGGCCAGCCGGCATCAAACTTAGGTTGGTATAGTCAATATCATCCTCCTTGATAAAGATTAAGTAATCAAAATCGTATGAGACTTCTTATTTGAGAAGATAAAGTCATGATTCAAAATTAAAAATTCAATTAAGCAATCAATTGCCAAATTGATGGCTGTATATTACAATCATTTAATTTGGGGAACTATTGCTACGCCGAACACAAAGCTAGAATATTGAAGCAGAAACAATGTTACCTAGCAGACATTGTAAAATGAGAATCGACCAAATATTACACAATTTCTGATGAACCTATATGTTGGACTCATTGGGTTTTTGCCTATGGACAAGAGGACCCAAGTGACATCCATCTGATTCTAAAACTTCTCTAGTATATATTAGAATATGTCCGGAATGAATTCAACCAGCAAGAAGCTAAGGGATGTAGTCCTTCCAAAAAATGGGTTTTCCAGTAACCGGAAGAAGGCAATCCACCCTTTTTTTTCCTTTTTTTGTTTTCCATTCTCCAGTGATAACAAGGACTTGTGCCCTCTACAATGATTAATGATAACTATGCCTCAACATAGCTTATTAGAGTCATCAAGGCTGTGGCTCAGTTGGTTTGACCCTTGAGTTTGCTCTCCAAGGTCTCAAGTTTGACTCCTACCCCTGCATTATCCAGATACTATATGTGTAGCCATGTATCACGTATGTACCCCCTACGGAATAGTGCTCGTCAAAATCGGATAACCCCAACGATCCGAAGGCTGAGCTGGCGAGGATACCCTAGGTGATAAAAATAAAATAAAATAAAATAAAATAAAATGAATAAAAACACAGCTTATTAGAGGCATATGGATTGCGACAGCACATATCGACAACTATTTCACCAGCACATGAGATGAAGGATGAATCATACATGCAAGGGATAAGCACTGGATGGTAAGAAGGCCAAGCAAAATATACTGAGCAGGGAATGGCACCATTTCTAGCAAGAATATCAAACGGGAATGAAGTAGAACAGACAAATGATGATGCCCATTCCAACAGCCTCCCATAGTTTTGGAGCAAGCAAAGAAAATCATTCAACATTTACTATGAAGATTTTACTGCCACAGTAAAGAAAATCCCCCCATGGCCTCTAACTAAATCTATAAAACATGATTAAAGGACCCTTCCCCTCCATTCTGAAGCAAACCTAGTCACTAGCCGGAGAAGATAATCTTTGTAACTGCTGGAGTTGAGCTAGAGATCACCCTCTTGTCCACAAAACCATCCTAAAGCCTAAGTAGCCAGGATGAATGCCTGAATCAAGTCCTCAGCTGAACGCTTCTGCTCAGGAGTGCCGGAGATAAGAGCAATGCAATCCAAACGAGATGAATTTGACTCGGTAACCTCCACAATTGCTCCAGAGATCTGTAAAACCACCATAAAGAATATGAATCAAATACCAAATAGTTGAATGTGTTGGCCTACAGCCAAACCAACTCTTGCATGGAATTCTGGATGAGCTAGTCTTAGAGTTGCCTTTCATCCAGTTATCATTTCAGCACCTACATCGTTCAACAATTTGCATTCAAATTCAAGGATCATTACATCTTAAAGCAATTGTCCGCAAAGAGACAAACAAACCACGGTGCAAGGTTTGTTTGTCTCTTACAATCCCATCACTCCAATAGAGATTTTCCAGGTTTCCACTTTGGATAAAAACAAATATATTTGATCAATGACAGCATTTGTCTAACAAAAATTCGACCTTGTTCACCACTCCAAGTATCATAGCCCATCTGCATTTTGAATTCAAGGATGAATGCTCTCTCACGAGGGGAGAATAATCTTTAGCTAAGAGGCCTAATTATAATATGTCAAAGCAAAGGGTTCATGCATTCAACTATGACTTTTTTTTTTTTTTTGAAGCGAAGAGCTATATATGGAAAATGGTCAGGTTTGGTACAGCTCGAGCCAAACCCAGTCGTGCCCCGACTTGCACCAGCCCCAACCCATACCCAACAGAACCCAGCCAACACCAACCAAATTGTTTGAAAATCACTCCCAAGTGTCAGATTTATAAATCCCATAGATGAATCACACAGTCACACTTTCTTTCTTTCTTTCTTTCTTTTTTTTTGAATTAATTTAATTTTTTATGTTCATAGTTCATACTTCATACGCCATATTAATAGGATTTTTTGAAAAAAAAAAATTTTAATGCGGTCAACTAAATCATATATGCAGGTATTTATTGTGTGCCTCAAAGTTCAACTTCTCTCATCATTTGTGATTTGCTTAGAATTAAGATGATGCACGATGCAGATCCCGCATGGGCACACGGTGTAGCAGTTGATGGAAAATAAAATGTAATTTGTGTAGTAAAATCACTAATGGGGGCATTACAAGATTCAAGCAGCACTTGGCTCATATTTCAGGCAATGTGGCGAAATGCATGGATGAAAATCGCGGTATCGGTCGCGGTATCGGTCGGTCCCAAAAACCCGATACGATATCGGTATCGATCGCGGTTCGCGGTCCCTCGCGGTCGTCGCGGTGTGAATTTTTTTTTTAATCCAAAAAATTTTGAAAAAATATCCAAAATATCCAAAATATTAGAAAAGGCTGGAAAACAATGTTTTTTTTTTCATTAGTAACAAGTATAAAACAAAATATCGGTCCCCCTAGGTTATAATATCCTGTAGCGCTGTCCTGTCTGAAATTGTGATTTTTTTTTTTTGTAAGAACAATAATTTTAACTTATGAATTATCTTTAGGACACTTTGCCAGTTGGCCTTACCTATAATCTAAGCTCCAAAAAATAACAGAAACTAAGACAAATCATTTTAGCATTTGAAATCTCAAAAGGGCACATTTAAATGATGCATTAATTTTTTTTCTAATACCATGTTTTAATAACCCAAAAATAAATTCAAAAATACAAAAAATATTGACATAATCACATAAATGATAAAACAACCATAAAAAATTAGCATATATGAACTATACAATGATTATATAAAATTAAGAAATGACATTCATAGTGAAAACCTAAATATATAATAGTTTAATATTAAATTATTAGAAAATACGAAAATAAATTTTAAAATATAAAACAAATTACATAAAGGAACAATGAAAAAAATTATCAAACATGAAGCATATGATGATTATGCTTATTTAAAAAAATAAATTAGTGATGAAATCCTCAAAAATCTAATTTTAATAATAGATTATTAAAAAATCCGAAAATAAATTTAAGAATATAAAAATAATTACATGAAAAAATAATAAGAAGTTTCATACATGAAGTATACAATAATCATACTTACTTAAAAAAACAAATTTGTGGTGAAATCCTAAAAATATCCTATTTTAATATTAAATTTTTAAAAAATCCGAAAATAGTTATATATGACTGATATTTTCAAAATATCGGCCGATATATCCCGATATTTTAGGGATATTTTGGCTGGGCGGTACCGATACCGATTTCCAGCCAAATATCGGTTCGGTAACGGCCGATACCGGTACGTATCGGCTGATACGTACCGGTATCGGCCGATATTTTCATCGTTGGCGAAATGTACAGTTACACTAAAAGAGCTTAGAGAAAAAATGAAAAAGTCTCCAAACAAAGGAAAAGAAAGAAAAGTAGAGATCAAAGAAAAAAGAAGTCAAGAAGTTGATGATGCCCGCTATGAGGTGTTTGGAGAGCAAATTCTTTCTGATTTTGATGATGAGGGTGATGACCCAGAAATGGAAGCTGTAAGAAGAGTCACTTATGTTGGCACAAATGGATGAAATGCGAAGTACTAGTAGACACTTTGAATCAGGGGGCTCATCTAAAGGAGGGGGGCCAGGGGGCCCATCTAGTGGCAAAGGTATGGCTGGAGCAATGCATCAAGCATTCAGCACTTGACAACAGGAGGATAATATTAAGATTATTTCTTCTCGTAAAGCATTACAGACTCCTAGTAGTGCTATTCCCGATCCAATTGATCCTCTAGCACATAGAAATGAGTCAGCTAAACAGCTTAAAATATCAAAGTTGTTTAAAAGGGCCTTGAAAAGTGCAAGAGACAAATTAGCGTCAGCTACAACAAAGTGGCTAATTCACAAGAACATACACCCTCAAGCTATGGATTCTCCTTACTTCCAAACTATACTAGATGTTGCAGCTACCGCTAATCTCGATATAACAGCTCCTTCTGTCTATGACGTGGGGGCCAAGTATATAGAAATTGAGTATAAAGATATAAAGAGTTGGGTAGCTACTTTTAAAGGTATATGGGAGGATAAGGGAGTCACAATTATGTGTGATGGATGGACGAGCAACACACAAACACAGTTAATAAATTTTTTAGTATATTCTGTCGCTGGAACCGTCTTTGTTAAGTCTGTTGAAGCATCTTAATAGATACGAACTGCAAAATATATTTACCGCCTTATGGATAAAGTCGTTAAAAGTGTTGGTGAGGAAAATGTTGTGCAAATTGTTACAGATAATGGTGCCAATTTCAAGAAAGCCAGGCAATTGTTAATGGAAAAGAGAAATAACTTGTTTTGGACCCCATGTGCGACATATTGTATAGATTTAATGTTGGAGGACATCGGAAAGAGGAAAAAAGTGAAAACAGTCATCATGTATTGCAGAAACATCACAAGATTTATCTATGATCACTCATGGTTGTTGGCATTAATGAAGACATTCACAAATGGAAGAGCCTTGGTGCGTCTAGCTGCAACAAGGTTTGCCACCACTTCATTGTCATGGATAGCCTTGTGCAACATAGAAATGAGTTGATTCAGATGTTTACATCATAACAATGGCTTAATTCAAAATGGGGAACAGCAACGAGTGGTCCTGGCTTTTTGATGTCCCCAATCTTGTTAGAGATAATAAATTTTGGTCCAAAGTTAGAAATATTTTGAAGGTTTTTGAGCCCTTAGTGAAAGTGTTGCGGCTTGTAGATAATGATGATAAGCAGACAATGGGCTATATTTATGAGGCAATGGATCGACCAAAACTAGTAATACAAGAAAATTGCAGGTGTTAACAAAAATTCTTGCAAATAATTGATGCTCGATGGAATGATCAACTACACGATCCATTGCATGCTGTAAGTGAAATAAATTTTTACACTATTGGTCTATGATTTTACAAGAGTTTCACTTTTATTTTGAATTGGATAGAGATGTACTTAAGCATATTTGACATTTGAATTGGATTATATTTTTTAAACCCTCAATTCTAATATATGAACGAGAAACAATATACAAAAGCAATTGATACCGAGTTGCAAGTAGGATTGAAGGAAGTATTGAAGAAAGTAATTCCGAATCACAATGAACAAGTTTTAGCTTTAAAAGAAGTGACATATGATATAACGTTTATTATATTTTAATTGTATTGTGATTTTTACCTAAGTTGTGAGTTGTGACAAATTTAAAATGATCTGTACTTTGCATATGGTAGATTTCTATATACACAATGAGACAATAGAGTTTTGCAGACCCGTTGACAATTAGATCAATAACCAGCTTATATCCTGATATAAATAGTTTTAACCTAGTCATGTACTAATTTTAAATTTATCTATGTTATCTACTGTGGAATGAGGATTGTGGATGACTAATTTTTTATGTTCATTTTTTTTTTCCAATTTCAGCCAAGTGGTGGATCAATTTTGGAAAGAGTGCTCCACACTTGAGAATTGCTGCCATTCGGGTCATTAGCCAAACAACGTCTTCATCGAATTGTGAAAGAAACTGAAGTACTTTCTCATTAATTCACAAAAAATTAAGAAATTGGATAGCAATGCAAAAGTTGACCAGTTTAGTGTATTCTCACTACAATTTGAAGTTGAGAGTCAAAAATAGACAAAGGAGGCAAAGGGATGATCCGAATTAATGCCCTATAAATTTGGATAATATCTTTCATGAAGATGATCCCTTACTTTCATGGTTGGCTAATATAGAAGATCTATTGCTAGATGGAGATGAGAATTTACACCAGGATATATGAGAAATAAAGGAAAAAGACGAAAGAGAAAGAGAAAGTGAGCCTCAGCCACCTACAGAAACTGGAACATCAAGGGGCATTGAACCTGAGCCCTCTCATGTAGTATCTACATTGAGCTCTGATAGTTCGAGCTCAAGCATCGCTCCAAGTAGTGACTCTCCATCTGGAGGAGGTAGCGGGACCAAGTCAAATAGTTCTCACCATGACAACGAAGTAAATGCTCCCCTTCAGACTGTGGATGAATTTCCAGATCCATCTTGTATGAGGCCAGGTCATGTTCCCCATGTGTGACTATCAAGGGAGGTCCCTATGTGTTGCAAGATTTAGATTGGCTGATAGATGGGCCCCACCTAAAGTTCTCACAAAAAAGTACGTGCAAGATAGATGCATATGAATATTCCCATATATATGTGTGTGTGTGTGTGTGTGTGTTTTATAACAATCCCACCGTGATGTTACATGCATAATTATATTATATTCTTTAAATATGTAAAGTTTGTAAAATTAGTATTTCTGATCAAGTTCAGGTTTTATTGTTATAAAAAAAATCGAGTTCATACTATATTACTATTGTCTTAAAATTGTTATGGTGAGAGAAAATCATGGATGTTGGTCATAAATTTGTTGTTATTTGACATTTGACAAAATCACATTTGTGCATGATTTATAAATGATGGGTCCAGCACTAGATAAAATACATCTTGAACGAATTTTCAACTGGCGATAACAAAGAAATTCAGAAAGTCATTAGAGAATTCTTGCATTATTTGAGAACAGAATCAAAAAATAAGGTAATTGTTATATTTCTTCTATATTTTGAAATATCTTTTAGGTTGCACTTCATATATATTTTCACCATTGATGTTCTCTTCAACCTACCCTCTTTCCTTGGTGGGCCATCATTATCAACTCTCATAGAACAACTTTTCCTTAACAGCACAGTTGTTGCCATGCATTGGACATGTCTAAACCATCTCAACGGGGTTTTTCTTAATTTATCACCTATTTGATGGTACCACTATATGCTCCTAAAAGCACTCAATTTTTTTTCCTAGTTTTACTACACATCCATCTCAACTATCTCATCTTTGCTACACTTTTTTTGTGCATGTATTGCTTCTTGATTGGCCAAGATGTTTTTTTCATCCATAGGTCACAGTTCGTTTAATTGTTTTCTTTTGAAGTTTCCTTCTACCTTGTTGGTATATGCCAATCACAAAACACTCGAAAACCAAGTCTCCACTTCAAGCATCCCTCTTATCAATCTCTCGATCTTAATTATTGAGCCCAAGCATTACAATGAATCTCTGTGGTATCATCTGTGAGGTACCTCATGAATGTGAGCAATTTACTCTTCCATGCTTATCGTTGTGACATCAATGGGGCATCTCCCTTTTGGATGCCCAATCTACCCAAATTAATTTTCTTCTCGAAGCTAAGCTTATGTTCTCCTTAAAACGAGTTGTCATCCATGCTTTTGCTTTGCATATGTGAGGTGGCATTATAATTATTTTATTGGACAAGTCAAAAGGGTTATGGGGAGTTTCTGAGAAATTTTCACACATACACATTTAAATTTATTTATTAACTGGGCCTTTATATATCCATTGCCTATCTTTTTGAATAAGTCCTAGGATTTCTTTAACACTGTTGGTTCTTGTGCCCAAACTCATCTTGTCCAAGAGAAAACGGAGATACAAATAAAGAACCAGTTTCGATCAGCTCCCAAATGGAAACGGTACAATATGTATTGAACTATGTCGAGTTACATTATCAAATAACTGCAGTCTACCAAAATAAGTTTTACTAATTGTTTCAATATCCAATGATCTGAAAGTTTGCCTTGCTTTAAAACATTACGTAAAACAGAATCAGTCCACTGCATGTATTGATTTATTAGATTTACAACAATTAAAAGACAGCTTCATATCAAAATAAAATTAGTGCAGCAGCAACAAAACTAAAGCATTCCAAAGAAAATAAACAGCCATAGAAATGGATAGGAAGGAGACTATTAGACAATAAAACCAAAACTCGTACAAGGCTAAAACTATATTTATGACACTCTCCTTCCCTGGTCAATAGTAGGATTGAATTATATTTGCCTGCTTTGCTAGGATTTTAAAAACACTGAACACTATCAAGATTGAAGGTAAAGATAAAGGAGACTGAAAGACAACCAAATCCAATACGAGCAGTAGGAGGGAAAAAATGAAAGATGAATACCTGTTAACTATCAATGAAATGAAGGGGTCATTGCTTTGGTGCAATGGTAAAAGTCTCAGGTGCCATGCATGACAACACAGGTTCGAGACCTATGAGCAACTACTTTCTACAAAATTGCCAAAGGTGTCTGTCTCTCGACTGGACCCTCCCAGGACCATGCTTCGGCAGGACCCACACTGGGTAATGACCTTTTTTTTATATCAACAAAAATGAAAATCCAACAACAAAATAAAAAGGGAAAAAGAAAAGCTCAAATCAAATCAAATAACAAAGACCGATAAAAAAATAAAACTAAAATAAAATAAAAAGCGAGAGAAAAGGATCAAGAGAGAGAAGGCCCCAGATTGTATTAGATTTCTTCTGGGTTCAATGGGTGTGGGTAATGGTGATTCAAATAAGTCTAAAAATACAGGAAAGACAATGCCCCAGATTGTTTGAACATTGCTTTACAGCACCCAACAACATCAAAACCACAACCACGCCCGAAAAGAATGGTAATAAGAAGAAAGACAATATGGTTTTTTACCATTAAACAAACAAAGTAGGTAAAATTTGTGGGTTAAGTCTCTGTAATGTACACATCAGAGGGAATACAGATTCAAGAAACGAGGCTCCATGATTGGATCATCACTGCATCTTAACTTCTTTTACTGAGCTACTTGAACAACAGGGGCATGTCTATGCTTTTATTTAGTCTTCGACTATTATACATAGTGTATTTTGTGAATAAATTATCTCATCAATTTCACAAAAATAACACTCCGCTAGCAAAAACATATAGGTGGAACCTCCCTTAATTTTGTTGACCACTAAAAATGACTTTTCATTTGATCCCTTGACAAAACAAAGTATGCCAGTTTCATTAGAAATACAGTTTTATCAATGACATATACGCCTACACCTAGGGTGTGTTTGGATATGAGGTCCAGTAAATTAAAGTTAGATATTTGAATTTCAAATTTTCCCCCTTCTTTTTCATAAAAATTCAAATTTCCCCCCTTCTTTTCAAAAGAAGTCCGAAAACAACCACTAAATTACAAAAAGCATCTACTCCTTATACAAAAAGTCAAAAAGATTCCTTATCAAACAAAAAAAAACAAAAAGTCATCATAGCCCAATCTTATTTTATTCTGTGTTGATTTTGGGTTTACATTACTCCACAAACAAACGGGACCCAAGACACTATAAGCACAAAAAAATTTAAGTATCTGAAACTAGATACCCTGGATTTCAAGCAGCTTGATGTTAATTCTAAATATCCACATAAGCCAGATTAATTCCAAATATCCTCCGGAGGCCATGCTTTATATGGTCCTTGGGTTTTTTGGATTTGCAACACAATTTAATTTTATTAATAAATAAAGTATATTTCTACAACAATATAAGAGAGGTCTATTGCACCCTATCACCATACAATTTACCCGTTAACCAGCCCTAATTCAGCAACATAAGAAACAATTTATTTAGAATTATAGAATTGAGATCAACTCACTGTTTCTCTAAAAGCCTTCTGATTTCTTCCTTGTAAGTATCCAATTATTATCCAAATATGTGCTTAAACCCCAACTCTTCTTTATTAATATGCCAGAGAAGAGAGGGTGATTGGGAACATACTCGCAGGAGAGAGGAGTGCAAGGGATTGATCCGAGTGTGATAAGGGAAGAGAAGTGGCTGGTGCTCATACAGAGGGGATAGTGCTCATGTAGAGGAGAGGAAGAAGATGAGTATTTCTGAATAGATGAGTTCATATCGGAAGTGAGACGCTGTTTGGGAGAGGGAAACATGTTAAGAGTCATTGGATTTGGGTATGATTGTTGGGTTTCATTTCCAACACATCCCCTCTTCAATGGGATGGACAAGCTTCAATGGCTTTCCATGATAAATGATTGAAATTTGTTTTTCATTTTTCATTCCATTTAGAGCGGTTTCGGTCAACATTTCAAGGTTTTTTTTTTTTTTTTTGAAACACTTAGTTTGCATCCAAAAATAATTTTCAATATTTATTTTCAGAAATAGAAATTTTCTGTTCTTGAAATAATGCCAAACATGTCATTAGTTTCTTGGAGTGAGCTCCACCGATGGATCTATAAGGCCATGGAGGAAACTAAATGGTTTCCTTCAAAAAAATAGCTACCAAATAAAATAGACACATGGCACAACTAGTGAGGCTCACTGGCCTACCAATTACAAGAGAACTTTACGATCTAGTCATCTCAAAAAAATAAAAAATAAAAAGGGTCTGTTGGACTTTTTCCTCTTCAATATATATATATGTACATATATATAGAAGCTAAGGTGTAGTGGATGTTGGCATGTCGCCAACTACCTTATCAAAAACTTGTTAACTGAATGGCCAAAATACAAACTTTGGTTATTAATCATATAATCACCTTAGATGAACCAACAAGCAACATCCAAAGAGTTATGCATCAAATATGGAACATCCAACAGAATTCACATGGTCATAAGCAGGATGATCCAGCTATGTCCTTCAGATCGTTTTTTAGTTTCAATGAATTCATTGGACATTGTTCCAAAATGCACCCAAAGAGTTTTGGCAAGGCCCATTTTTTACCATTGTCTTTTGATGCTTGAAGTTGGGTTGGAAGACAAGGGACCTCCTCCCCACATATTTGAATTAATGTGGCTCTCTGAAACAGGGTTTAAAGATAATGGAAAGGAATGGTGGGCTACTAAATATGGGAGAGGTTTGACGCGATACCAATTAGCTCAGAAATTGAAGTTTTTAAAACGAAAATTGCAAGATTACAGAAAGGAAGTCTAGGGCAATTTCTTGGAGAGAAAAACTCAGTTGCTTTCAGAGATTCAGAATATTGATGAGAAAGAGGAAGCAGGGACTCTCCATGACGTGGATTGGGCTAACCGAGAGAATCTTCAAGAGCAATTTCACTATGTACTTCTTCAGGAAGAAATTAAATGGAAGCAGCAATCATGAAATGAATGATTTGAAGCAGAAGATAAAAATACAAAATCCTTCCATGTCATTGCTAGTGCCAGCCTGCCAGGCAGCGGGTAAACCAGATAAATGCTACAGTTGCTAATGGAAGACTATGGAAAGAGAAAATTGATATAAAAAGAAAATTGCTCATTTTTTACCTAAGTTATATACAGGTGAAAACAAAATGAGGCCATGTATGGATGGGATTCATTTCAAAAAGCTTTCTTCGTCTAAGGTGGTGTTTCTTGATGCTCAGTTTTCCAAGGAAGAGACCAAAGAGGCAGTGTTGGATCTTAGTGGGGATCGTGCTCCACGTCTGGATGGGTTTCCTTTAACTTTCTTTCAACATTTTTGGGACCTTTAGGAGGGTGATTTGTTTGCATTCTTTCAAGAATTCCATCTGAATGGAGTCATTCCTGATGTGTTGGCTGGGTCTTTCTATGATTCCTTAAACAGATGGTCCAATTGCAATCAAGGATTTCAGCATAATAACTTGACCGGTAGCCTATGATACCCAGATACTTGTACAAGCCCAACGTATTCATATCGGACAGATACAATACTTCTACTGGTACCTGATATTGCACCGATACTTCCAGGGTATAAGTTTAGTATATCCTACTCAGTAAGTCCACTATTTCATTTATTTCTTTAAGTTTTCTTACTTTTCAACATAGAAAATGCTAGAATTGAACATAAACAATGATAATTTCATTAATTAAAACGTTATTTAAAGGAAGATTTAGGACACCCGTATCCGTATCCATGTCCTAAATTTTCCAAAGTACAAAGTGGTATCCCCAATCCCCGTGTCCGTGTCTGTGTCCGTGTCCATACCCATGTTTGTATCTAGGCATCATAGCCGGTAGCCTATATAAGATTCTTTCTGCACTTTTTTTAGTGATCCAAAATGACAGGCCCAAAGACTACTTCAAAATCTCTAAAGGGTTGCGACAGGGCGATTGCTTATCTCCTATGCATTTTCGTTATTGTGTAATGCAAGACAACATGAGATCTAGCCTAATATGATGACGAGATCAGAGCTGAATTAACAATTAAACTCAAATTAGAAGCATGCCAATTAGAACAGAACATTGAAAATTAAGAGTCTTAAATCTAAGGTCCAAGGTGATCTCACAAATCCCACAAAAAATACCTTTCTAAAGAAGAAGGGTTGGATCTTAATGGAAGATAGAACTTCCAAGTTGCTTAGAGCCAATGATGTAGATCCAATGGTTAGGATGAAAGATTTGGGCAAATGATTGGTTCAGATCTGGTGGTTGATGGTCTTTGACAATAAGGGTGGTTCTAGATCTAAATAGCAATGGTTAAAAAAAGCTCTTGGAAACAGAAAAGTGAAAGCAATAGTAGATACCTTTATTGGGCTCTCACCAAACTCTTTCCAGAGGCATTTTTGAGGATCTCAAGAGAAAGGCGCTCAAAAGTAGAAGAAGCTCTCCTTTTCATTTAGTTTCATAAACATAGCATGAAGAAGAAAATACAATGACTGTCTTTTAATAATATCATCCTAAGAATAAAAGGAAGGAACCTAGTCAAAGAAAACAAAAAAAGGAAAAGAAAAAAGGAGGGCGGGATCCATGCGTTATGCACTCGGTATTCCCATCTTGGGATCTGTGTTAGCCTTTCGGGATTCGTGGGTTATGGCACGATATGATCTTCTTTTTCTTCTGTTTCTTTTTTTTTTTTTTTTTTTTGTTTTTTTGAAGATATGGGCCCCTTTCTCCTTTTAAAAGAGCTCTTCTTTAAAACATGGGCCCCTTTTCTAATTTTCTTCAAGTGACCTGAGCCCCTCTCAACTTCAAAAGCTCTTTTATTTCCTCCCATGTGGCACTTCCTAGTGTAGGGCCTTTAAGATAATTGCGCACATGAGCCTTTGCTTCATCAAAGATGAGTTTCCACGAATTGCACCCGCTAGATGCCCTCGCAGTGATGTTCCAATGGTGGATTTGCATTTTGTTCACGATTAAAGCCCAGCTATGAATCATCCAACCATAACGCGGCTTGATCAGTGATCCTACACCTTGATCTTTGGTAGGCCTTATAAGAATGGGGGGATTAGACCTGATGTCCCCATCATTGCAGTAGAAGCTTTGCATGTGTTACTAGAGAGAGCTAACCAAATGAGGTTAATCACGAGTTTTCATGCTACAAATTGTGTTCTTGAGGTAACCGACTTGTAGTTTGCAGATGATACTACAAGTTTTTGTGATACTTCTAGGTCAAGTGGACAATTTAAAGCATTTGTTCAAGTGGTTTGACTTGTTATTTGGTTTAAATATTAAATATGGAATATGTCAGATGAGTGTTGTTTGGACTATTGATGGTCAGATCACTTCGTTGACTAGTTCTTTTGGTTGCAAAGTAGGGAAGTTTCCATCTCAGTATTAGGGGTTGCCTTTATGTGTAGGTTTGCCAAAGACATTTTTATGAGATTCACTTGTGGAGAGATTTGATTAAAAAAATAATAATAAGTTCTTTGAAGGGAAGACAATGTTACTTTAATCAAATCAGTTCTTTCTAGCATCCCTATTTATTTCCTCGCTTGTTAAAAATGTCCTAAAAGTGTACTGTGCAAACTTGAGAAAATTCAGCTTGACTTTCTCTGGAATGATTCCATTAAAAAAAAAAGTATCATTTGGTCAAATGGGAGATCATGTGTAATCCATGGATCGAGGTGGTTTGTGTATTCGGTCTATTGACAAAATCAATAAAGCTTTACTTGGGATGTGGCTTTGGAGGGTGAGGAGTCAGGATATGATTTATGGAGACAGATTTTAATTAGTAAATATAAGCTGGGTAATGATGGTGGTGAGTTCTGAATCAGGTTTATAATGCATCTAAATTATGGAAGTCTATCCTTTCTGTTAAGGCTGATTTTGATCAGTGGATTCGATATAGGTTCCACGATGGAAATCAGGTTATGTTTTGGTGCGATGTTTGGTGCGGGGCAGCTTGTGTTGCATTCACTTTTCCCTAATCTTTATTTGCCTGATAGGAAGCAACATGCTATGGCAGCTGAAAAATTTTGTTCTGTGGGTGGAACAGTTCTTTGAAACTTGATACAGAAGTTTCTGATTTCATGAGGTTGCCTGGCATTTTTGAAGTTTTCGGTGAGATTATTTTTCAAAGATCTGCTTGTTAATTCTAGTTCAGTGAGTTTGGAAAAAGGTTTTGGGATTCTTTATAAGGGGGACATCATACCCAATTCTCCCATCCCCTATACAAGGTTTATCATAGAAGAAGGCATAAGGTAGCGGATCAAACCATGATCTGGATGGATGATCAATATCTAAGCTTTGATCGCGAGGAAAGCATAAATCCACCATTGGATTACCACCCAGAGGAGATCCGGCAATTGGATTTTGGATGATCGTGTCCGTGGAGAGACGAAAGCCTCATGTGCACAATTTCGTTGAAAGCCCCCACATTGGGAAGTGTCACATGGGTTGAAATAAAGATCTTTTAAAATTAAAGGGTCCCATGTTTTAATTTTTTAAGAGTCTATGCTCAAGAGGAGGGGCCCATGTTTTAAGTCCTTTAAGTTTTATTATGATACATATAATAAGCAAGAGAAAGGGGGGCCACCATTTAAAAAAAAAAGACTTTGTGCAAGCATGTTGTGCAAAAATCCCGAGACGGTGCGCAACTTGCTTGCACACCAATCCCGAGGGGATCCCCTCTCTCTCTCTCTTTTTACCATTTTTTTTTCTTGTTTTGTTATTCTCTTTCCTTTTTTGTTGGTAGGCTTATTATTTTTCAGATTTGGGGATTTTCTTTTCTTCCTCATGCTAGGTTATGAACTTGATTATTGAATAAGAAAAAAAGAGATTGCTTCTTTTTCTTCTTCTTCTTCGGGTTGCAAGTCACCTTTCTTGTCTAACCACCAATAACGCCTCCTGTGACTGGAGTTTAATAATAGCCCAATAAAGGTAACCACTATCTTTTCTACTTCTCCCTTCTACAAAGCTTGACTACAACCATTATAATTTCAGATCTATTAAAAAAATGTTGAGCCAATACCTTCATATCTGATGATGAATATTTTCTCCTTATTTTCCCATTAATCCTTTTCCTATAAATCACAACCCTCAGTGTTGGAAGTTCTATCTTCCATTAGGATCCTACCCATCAAATCAAACGATTTTACTGCAGGATAAGAGAAAAGGTTTTAGATCTATGGCTGATTCACTATTCAGGAGATTTGTTTACACATGGTTGGCATGATTTTAATTTTTTTTGTTAATTAATTTTATTCCTAATTGCATTCTATTCCATTAGAACCGATTTCATGTTGTCCTGTATCACTTTAGCTCCACCTCGTCTGCTAGTTTTATACTAGGTTGAGACATAGCATAACATTTTGACTATCAAAAAATTACAAAGAGAAAATCTGGTGCAAGCCATAGTAGTGGGCCCCGTCTAAAAGTCCATGACCACAGAAACCAAAACCAAAAAGGTCTAGTAGTGAAGATTAATTTCTATTAGTAGTTACTTTCTTAATTGTCTAGGATTATTTTATTTTTAGAAGTCCATATTATGTTAAATTTAGGATTCCTAGTTTGATTGAATTAGGTTGTTTCCTTAGTTAGAAAGTTCCATAGTTATAAATAAAGATATAATCCCTCCTCAAGGGACACAATATTGGTATTAATAAACTTCTGAGTTTGGTTTTCAATTAAGAGAGTTGTTTGCCTTTGGTGAGACACCTAGACATTCAATCTTTAAGCCTTCTAACTTGAAAATTAGCATGTTGGCTATTCTTTTTCCCCGCTCTGTTTCAATTGGTATCAGAAAGCGAAGATCCATTCTCAGTTCCATTCCGATTGCCGATCCGAGGTAACTTGGGCAACCCATCTCCATTTTTTCATCCATCCATTGATCATCACCACCATCACATCCCATCATCGTCACATTCCATCATCAATTTCCACTCAGCCGAACCCACATCTCTCTCCAAAACCCAAAACGACCAACACCCATTCCCAATCACCAAAACCCAATCCCAAACCCATCCCTACCTCTATCCCGAGACCCTAAATCACTTCCTAGACTCCAAAACCCCTTCATAACCCCATCCGCCTCAACCCAACCCATCCCAGTCCATCTTGTACCAAACGAAACCATCCTTGACCTAGCCCGAACCAACCATAGCCTACCCTCAACCCATCCCAGCAATACTGAAACCCTAGCCCTCTCCGCCTATCACCACCGAAAACCAAACCCCTCCAAAAACATCCCCCCCCCCCCCCTCCCCCCCCCCCCCCCCCCTCCCTCCCCAACCCCAAACCTCTTCACAGACAACCACTACGCCACTGAACACATCCTCGACACCCCCATAACCCCAATCTCAACCATCTGGAACCCTAGCACCCAAAACCCTTTCTCCCAGCCCACTCCAACGAGTCCACTTCCAAACAACCCTTCCGTCTTCACCATACCCTCCCATCGAACCACCACAGACCAACCGAACCCCAGCACACCCATCTCCCCCTCTATTAACCCCTCCCTGGGCATCCCTAAAAACCCAGGCCTTCCGAATCCCCTCCAAAAAAAAAAAAAAAAGTACGGAGAAGATAAGAGAGTTACGAGTCTACCTTTCACCACGAGTGCTTATTTCTCCTCTCCAGCCATTGCCATCAACAGCTGCAACCACCTTCTCCTCCTCCCAAGCTCTTGCAGTTGACGAAGGGTTTTCAAAACCCCTTATTTCTGTCGCAGAGAGAAAGTTTGAGTTTAGAGAAAGCAACGCACGTGACTAGTTCATGTGCCAGAAGCCACACACATGACTAGTTCATGTGCCACAATCCAAGCCACTTCTGAGATTAAGTTCTAGTTCGAACCGAGCAACACAAGCCGGCTACAAGTAGCATCAACCTGGCCCACCTTCTAAGACTCACTTCAGATCAGGTTCGGCCCACTTCTTTGAAGAGCTAAAAAAAAACCAGCAGAATTTCTTTGTTTCCTATTTCTTTGCAAACAATGTCTACCTAAAGTGGTCACCCATATCGTGGCAAGTTCTCTGATGATAACATGATGCTATGATCATGGAATTATTCTAGAAAGAGTACATGCGTTGGAAGTCAAGTCCCTGACTTCACTAAGGCATGCTACTGTAAAGGCATCTTCTAGTGCTGGCAATTTACAAAATTCAACCAGGCAAGAAGAAATAGGCCCTCATGAGTCCATTCATGATTTTATTCGGTGTCTCTTTACTAAAAGGGATCTTGGTGACATGCCTATTGCACCCAAAGTTGATGATGTTACCAAGCAAGTCAAGATTGATGTTGCTGATTTTTCTAATCATCTCAATCCAAAAGCTTTTATTGACTAGCTCAATTCTCTTGAAAATTATTTCACTCATATGGATGATGTACAGCGTGTCGCTTTTGTCAAAGTCAAGCTTAAAGGTTCAGCACGCATTTGGAGACATAGCATTGAACACAACAATCTTTTCATGGAGCACCCCGCTATTACTAGGTGGGATGAGATCGTGAAAAGCTCGAAGGTAAATACCTGCCATCCAATTATTTGAGTACCCTTCAGCAAGAATTTTTTGTTTTCAAACAAGGCACATTGTCACTAGATGAGTGCACAGAAAATTTTAATGATAATGTTATTCGGTGTAAAGTTCAAGAGGATGACTTCACGCTAATCAACCAATACAAAATTGGTTTGCGGCAAGACATTAGACATGAGGTCCCTATGGATGACTTTGAAAATGCTGATGACATTTATAACAAGTCAAAATGGGTTGAGCTAAAATTACGGTCATCCACTTTTCAACACTTTTACACTCAAGCGAGAAAGTCAATGCCTCTTAGAGTTTCAAAATTCCAGAACAATAACCATTCCCCACCAGGTCTGAATGATTTTCAAAATAACCATGGTCCACCAACAAGTTATCGTCCACCACCCAGACAGCAGTCCAGCCAAACCAACCAATTTACTCATTGTCCTTTTGCTCAAAACCAAAGGGGTGCACTGCCACAAGGCCAGGACATGAGAGGACGTGGTCCTCCTCGACAAGATAGATGGACTGATGGTTCTTGGCAATGTGGTCAATAAGGTCACTTTGCCAATGAATGCCCTAAGGTTCGAAATCTTTATTATTGTAATGAAGATCCTTATCCTTCAAAAGAATATTAGACTGAGTATATTGAGATAGAACCTCCTCCTGATCACACACAATCTGAAGGTCAACTCGAACCACAGCCAGAGGCACAATATGATCCTTCTCCTCGAGCCACCACTACTGCAAAAAAAGGTGGTCCTGTTCTTATTATACGCAGTTTTCTCACCACCAATGAGAAAGAAGAAGACTGGAGACGTACTTCAATCTTCTGAACACTCGTGAGATGCAAAGGTAAGTTATACAATTTAATTGTTGATCGTGGAAGTACAATGAAAGTAGTTTCACAAGAAATGATCCATAAGCTAAATTTGCCCACTGAAAAGCACCCAAAACCTTATAAGGTCCCTTAGCTAGATGATCATTCAATTCCAGTGACCCATCATTGCTTGGTTCAATTTAAAATTAGCACATATGAAGATGATATATGATGTGATATCATTCCCATGAAAATTGCTCACATACTACTTGGTCAACCATGGCTTAATGACCGAGAGGTACGTACTAATCAGAAAAATCATATACATTCCTTTAAATGAAAAGGATAAGTGGTAGATCTTCTTCCACTGCCGCCATTAACATCTTCTTCGGTAGTTTCTACCACTCCATCAAAGCTTCATGTTCTCTTTATGCAAAAATTTGAAATAGAAAGCAAAGAACAAGGTTGTTTATGCTCTTGTTTCAAAAGAATTCAAAGAGGCAGAAGATGAAAAACAGGTTTCTACACCACCAAAGGTCAAGTCATTGCTTAATGATTTTCAAGACTTGATTCCAGTAGAGCTTCCTAATGAGCTACCTCTTATGCGGGACACACAGCATGCCATTAATTTAGTTTCCGGTTCCACCCTTCTTAAGTTACATACTGAATAAACAGACTTACGAAGACAGGTTGAAGATTTATTCCAAAAAGGTTATATCTGCGAAAGCATAAGTCTTTGTGCAGTTCTAGCCCTCTTAACACCAGAAAAAGATGGTTCCTAGCGAATGTACGTCGACAATCGAGCAATCAACAAGATCACCATCAAATATAAGTTTCCGATTCCCCAAGTGGACGACATGATTGTTATGATGGCCGGGTCATCTGTCTTCTCCAAGATTGCTCTCAAAAGCGAATATCATCAAATCCGTATTTAGCTAGGAGATGAACGGAAAACTACATTCAAGACCAAAGATGGATTATACGAATGGTCATGCCGTTCGGTTTATCCAATGCTCCAAGCACTTTTATGAGAGTGATGACTTAGCTTCTACAGCCTTTTCTTGGTAAATTTTGTGGTATATTTTGACATATGAAGGATGTTCATGATAAAGTTCACCGGCAAATTGCTACAAGTAATGAGACATACAAGACCCCAACATGGTTGGAATAAAGCTTTGATGATAATGATGATGAATGAGACATACAAGAAGCACGTGGATTCTCCAAGACGACATTTTGAATTTGATGAAGGCAATATGGTAATGGTTTGTTTAAAGTCAAAAAGGTTTCATGCAAGTAAATACAAGAAGGTACATCAACGAAGTGCAGGTCCATTCAAAATTCTGAAAAAAATCAACTCCAACGCGTATGTTCTCGATCTTTCTTCAGACAAGGATATCAGTTTCACCTTTAATGTTGAAGATCTAACATCATGGGCATCATGACAATGAATCTTTTAAAAAACAAGCTCTCCCTCTTCCTCTCAATCAATCTCCTCCAACAAAAATTGAAGACGCTTTTATGATCAGCTAGTTTCTACCAAGACCGATGGATTCCTCAAGTTCCTAGTCAAGTGGAAAGGAAACCATTTTCCGAAGCTACATAGATTATAACTATCAATTTCCAAAGAATCGAACTAGATTTATATGAGAAGTACCAAGCTGATAACTCACCAGAGTTGAGTTTTTCTAAGATAGGGAGAAATGATGCAGGCCATACTAGTGGGCCCCTGTCGAAAGTCTATGCCCACAAACCCAAAACCAAAAAGGCCCAGTAGTGAAGATTAATTTCTATTAGTAGTTGCTTTCTTAATTGTCTAAGATTCTTTTATTTTTAGAAATTCATATTATGTTTAATTTAGGATTCCTTATTTGGATTGAATTAGATTGTTTCCTTAGTTATAAAGTACCTTAACTATAAATAAAGATGTAATACCTCCTCATGGGATACACAACATTGATATCTATAAACTTTTGAGTTTGGTTCTCAATTGAGAGAGTTGTTGTTTGTCTTTGGTGAGGAACCTAAACATTCTATTATGATGCAGGCCAAATCCATGATTGGCCAGCCCATTGGGCCCAAGCCCATAAAGAGAAGATCTCAAATCCAGTAGTAGTTTATATTTTAATAGTAGCTGAATCTTAGGGTAAGTTTGAGAATAATTAAAAAGCTTTATGTTAAGGAATATTATTTGCTTTAGATTTTTATTTTAATTAGGATTGTTTCCTTAGTTAGAGGCTAACTTAACTATAAATAAGATGTAATCCCTTCTCATGGGATAGACAATGATATTGAATAAGAATTTGAGTTTATTTCTCAATTAAGAGTTGATTTGTTGTCTTTGGTGAGACAACTAGATATCCTATCCTTAAACCTTTTAACTTGAAAATTAGCCTATTGGCTATTCTTCTTCCCTGCGTTGCTTTATATCCTCAAGCTTTTTGGCTTAAAAATTAGCCCATTGGCTTTTCTTCTTCCCCGTATTGCTTCAAAATCACATACAGGCAATGGTTGTCCTCTTTGTTTAAAAGATGAGCAAACTGTACATCATTTAATGATTCATTGCTCTTTTGCTTACAGGGTGTGGATGGTCCTTTTCAATATCTTTGAATTGAAATGTAGTTTTGCCAAATCACATTGCAAATCTTTTTCTTCAATGAAGATTAGGGAGTGCAAATCTGCTTGTGAAAGGATTCTTTCAAAGTTACCGTTGTATGCCAACAATCTAGAAGTTATGGTTGGAGAGGAATACTAGGATTTTTCAAAACAAAAGTCACTAAATGGAGGACGCTCTTGAGTCCATTGTTTGGCCTCTGTCTGAATGGGTATGCTAGAATAATGAATTTGAAGACGTTGATTTAGTTGAACTACTTAGGTCTTGGGTGGCTACATCGATGGGTGGTTGTCATGCTAAGTCTTCAAAATGAGTTTCATGGATAAGCCCACCAGCGGGAATTCTCAAGCTTAATTTTGGTAGCAATTTTGTTAATTATATCCACAAAGAAGGCATAGGAGGTGTTATTAGAGATTGCAATGGCAATGTTGTTAGGAGTTATTCAAGGCCAATGGATTCTTCAAATGCTCTTGAAACTGATGATTTTACCCTTCTAATTGGTTGTCATGAGTTGAATAGGCTGGGAGGTCATAATGTTATTATTGGAAGTGATTCTTTCTTTCTCTGTTATTCAATGGGCATCAGGGAAATCTCCCTTTCCTTGGAGATTGGCGGATTGGGTTGATGAGATTCAGAGTTTTTCTAATTAGCAGGGGTTTTTATTCATCGTGTTCCTAGAGAGGCAAATTCTATGGTAGATAGTTTTGCAAAGGAGGGAGTTTTTCATTCTTCTATGATGTTTGATGTTTAGCTTCTTTTTTCATGTTTAGTTTTTGTTTGGTGCTTTGTTTGTTCCGATTTTTTTTTCCCGGAGCAATTCAATTTTTTGTAATCCAAAAAAACAAAAACAAGCATCATCGAATTGACCTGATATTTTTTCTAGAGGATGGATGTAAAATCCCTCTCGTATATTAGTGGAACCAATGGCCCAATAATTATTAAAACAGTAAAGTTTCTGTCTATGTTAACCCCATATTGATGAGACAAGCCTAAGGTGATAATGACATTAATGATATGTGTCTAGCAGTCAGTGATCATGGGCCACACCACCACAAGTCCAACCTGCTTCGGATTCTGTCGGGTTATGGGACAAACCTGGACCTGATTGTTAAATGCATCAAACCAAGGTCAATTAATAGGGGCATCAAGTCAAGGAGCAAAAAGAAATTACGTAACATGATCCTATTATGGATGGATTACCCTTTTATGAGACTAATCCATCCTCGTTTACAAGATCCACCGTTGGATTGAGGTTCAAAGGAAGATACACTGTTGAAGATACCCTAGGTATACAAGGGAAGGCCCCACACTGGGACGTACCAAGGGAGAAGACTTGGCACTGATTTGAAAGTGTTTTAATTTTAGTTTGAGGGCCCTAGCATTTTAGTAGAATTATTAAGTAGAGAAGGGTCCAATAGCATGTGTTTTAATTAAAGTGTGAATAAGGAGGGGCCCTGTAATTTAATTATTACACAAAGAATGCGTCCAAGGAGGGCGACTTGCGCACAAATCCCCATGCACAAGTCCTCCCATGTTCGGCCATTCCATTTTATTTGTTGCTTTTTTTATTTTATTTCTTTATGCTCTTTATGTATTGGTTATCTCATGTAACTCTCTTTTAATCTCAACCATCTAATGTTTAGGGTTGAGTTTTTCTTCTCTTTTAAGTTGTAACTCCATCATTGGAGACCATTATTGATGAATAAAGAAAACCTTCTCCATGCAAGCTTCTTTGGAATTCTCCATGCAAGTTTTTCATATTTCCTCGCCCTAATTGGGGAGTTTGATGTGAGACCAAGAAATCGATCTTCACAAAAGGTGATCTCCATCTTGTTCTTTCTTTTGGTTAAGATCTCCATCCCCTCCACTTAGATCTTTGCATTCAGCCCTAAGAAAACCCTTGTTTTCCTCTTGGATTTAGCCCAATATTGGCCAAACGAAGGAAAACCTTCACAACAGCCCTAGATCTGACGTTTGGCTATTACAAAACCTGCATTCAGATCTGAAATCTGATAAGATACAGCCCAAACAGCCATTAGATCTGAGTATCACCTATATTGGACAAATTCGAACCCCAGATTCCCTCATATTGGAAAAATTCCCTATTAATACAGTCCACTCAGATCTGGATATTGATTTTGAGGTCTAAAAAGTAATTGGACCTGAATCCCTGAAGCAGTTGGGAGTCCTAAACCCCAAGGATCCATTTTCCCACTTTAGGAAAATCATTTGCAGGTCTATGGCGTTAGAGGTAGAATTAAACAAGTCTCTTATGCTGAATTTAATTATGATCTTGTGCTGGTGCCAATTTTACATTAATTAGTGTGCATGTTATTTGGGTATTTGATCTCTAGTTGCACTTCACTCATCATTTCTTAGGTTCTACATCAAATTTGGTATCAGAGAACTATTCTCTAGGGATTTGCATCACACACACATCACATTACATTGTGTCTCACTGCATATAGGTAGTTATTGTATGCCCACTAGAAGTGGTCGGGAACTTCAGCCCCTAGTTTTCCGAATAGCAGGCCCTTCCCATGCCAAACCAAGTTCTGACCAGCTCGGTACAACCATAGAACAATTACAAAAGGTCGTAGAGAGCTTGGCAGCGCAAGCTCAAACCCTATATCAAGGGCAAGCTGATCTAACCAGTGGATTTAAAGAACTTGAGCAGACTATCCAGGAAGATGATAGGAGGCGTCACCGATGCCATGAAAGAGATGACCACGAGGTAGACCCCGATGGCGAGTCCAACATTGGATTTGATCATAGGGGTCATGGGAGAGATCAAAATCTCGATGGATGGATTTTGAAAAGCATTAAGGTTGATGCCCCTACTTTTGATGGTCGGATGGACCCGTAGGTTTTCTCTGATTGGCTTTCTGATATGGACCATTACTTTAAATGGTATGAAATGTCAGAAAAAAGGAAGGTTAAGCTAGCCACTATGAAATTAGTAGCTCAAGCCCGGATATTTTGGATCAACTTAGAAACTAATGAGTAAAGATTAGGCCTTCCAGCCATTAACACATGGGAATGAATGAAGGAAAGGTTGAAGGATAAATACCTTCCCCAATCCTACCATGAGAGACTCCTTGATCAAAGGAGTACCCTTCGTCAAGGTAGTATGACTGGCAATGAATACATCATGAAATTTGAGGAATTAAATTTGAGATGTGATGTAAAAGAGGAACAGTTGTCACTCCTTTCAAGGTTTAGGACCGGTCTACGATCTGAGATCCGAAGAGAGTTGCTTCACCATAGGATCACATCCCTTCCGGATATGTATGAAAAAGCCATAGATTTGGAACAATATGTGAAGCCGCAATTTCCTAAAAAGTTAGATTCGCGCAATTATGACTCGAGTCCATGCCTCTAGCGCAAAGCCTACTTTTGGGAACCCTTTTTTTCAAAAAGGAACATCCAATGATTCCTTATGGGATCCAAAAGGAAAGGGTATTGATGTTGACAAAACAAAGAAAAACTCTCAAATCAAGTACCATAAGTGTCATGGATATGGACATTATGCTATTACATGCCCCACAAGAAATTTGTTCATATCAAAGGCCCTTGATGATAGCGATCCGGATGTAGATAACATGTTCCTGATTTCATTCCATCCAATGACAATGATTGTGAGGATCCCGAGGATTGTGTTTCTTTCCTCTGATTCCTTCCTGCTTACCAAACGGAATAAGAAAAGAAATGAATGGGGGTACATGAGAGTGCCAAAATGCTAGTGGTTAGATGTGCCTTAACTCTATAAGAGGATGAAGATTGGAGCCGGACAACCATCTTCCACACTTACTTGAAGTGTAATGAGAGAAGTTGTAAACTCACAATTGACAGTGGCAGTTGTACCAATGCAGTCTCTTCTAGTACTGTCACTCGTTTAGGGTTAAAAGCTAAACCACATCCTAGGCCCTACCGTGTCTCCTAAGTGGACTCAGCATCTATTCCGGTCACCTAAAGAAATTTGGTTCTACTTCAACTTTCCTCTTACAAGAACCACCTATAGTGTGACGTTGTTCCTATGGATGTGGGCCACATCATTCTAGGAAGACCCTGGTTGTATGATCTTGATGTTACCAATTTTGGTAAATCAAACATTTGTATCTTCAACTTTGATGGAAGGAAAGTGGAACTTCACCCACTAGCTCATAAAGACAACAATGAGAAAAAGAAGATACCCGGTACCGGGTCTAGTGATAAGGCTAAGAACCCTAGTGTGGAGCCCAATCAAACAGGAAATGACCCAAAAGGGAAGAATGTTATGTCCAAAGGAATTTACATGTTGAGTGCCGCAGAATTTGAACGAGAAATTCAGGACACCCTCACAAGTGTCCAAGAGTATGAGACAGCCATGTTTGCTTTGGTGACCAAAGCAATCACCACTGAAAAGGTTGTAGAGGCTACATGTGAAGCGAATCCAATCTTGAAAGAATTTCAAGATGTCTTCCCTGAGGATTTGCCCAATAAGCTCCCACCTTTGCGTGACATACAACATGCCATTGATTTAGTCCTTGGGTTGACATTACCAAACTTGCCCCATTATAGGATGAACCCAACTGAACATGCCGAATTAAAAAGGCAAGTTAAGGAGATTCTTGCAAAGGGTTTTATTCAAGAGAGCATGAGCCCATGCACAGTTCCTGCACTCCTCACACCTAAAAAGGATGGCTCCTGGAGGATGTGTGGATAGTACGGCAATTAGTAAGATCACCGTGAAGTATCGGTTTCCCATACCAAGACTTGATGACATGCTAGACATGATGGCCGGTGCCAAAATCTTTTCAAATATTGATCTCAAAAGTGGGTACCACCAGATTCATATCTAGCCCAGTGATAAATGGAAAACCACCTTCAAGACGAAGGATGGTTCATATGAATGGCTGATCATGCCCCTTAGCTTGTCCAATGCACCCAGCACATTCATGAGGGTTATGACACAATTGTTGCGACCATTCATAGGCAAGTTTTTAGTCATCTACTTCGATGACATTCTCATCTATAGTAGCACCAGGGAACAACACATGGACCATTTGAGAGAGATTTGTTTGACTTTGAGGAGGGAAAAGTTATTTACGAACCTTAAGAAATGCACTTTCTTGTCTTCACAAGTTATTTTCTTAGAGTCTGTCGTTTCTGCAGACGGGATGTCTCCCAACCCTAAAAAAGTCAAGGCCATTGTAGAATAGCAAGAACCAAGGAACATTATGAGGAGCGCAGTTTCCATGGACTTGCCACCTTCTACAAGTAGTTCATCCGAAACTTCAGCACAGTAATAGCTCCAATTACTGATTGTATGAAGAAAGGTAAATTTGCCTAGAGCTCTGTAACCACCAAGCTTTTCAAGAAATTAAGAAGAAGATGACGGAAGCCCCAGTTATGCGACTTCCCGATTTCTTTAAGGTTTTTGAGGTGGCATGCGACGCATCCGGTGTCAGCATCGAAGGAGTCCTCAGTTAAGAAGGACATCCTGTCGCCTACTTCAGTGAGAAACTGAATGCAGATTAGCAGAAATACTCCATCTATGAGAAAGAATTCTATGCAGTAGTACAAGCACTCAAATATTGGAAACATTACTTACTATCGTATGAATTCGTCCTGTACTCGGATTATAAGGCTCTGAAGTACATTCAATCCCAAGCTAAATTGAGATCTGAACATGCGAAGTGGATCGAAGAATTTCAAGAATTTTCATTTGTCCTTAAACATAAGCCAGGGGTTGAGAACAAGGGTACTAACGCCTTAAGTCGCAAGGTTGCATTGCTACATTCCATGAGTGTTAGCGTCGTCGATTTTGAGCACTTACCAGAAGCATACCCTGCATGCCCTGATTTTGAAGATCTCTATAAAATGCTTTCGGATAATCCTTTGCACAATGCACAAGGATTTTTGCTCAAAGATGGTCTCCTTTTCAAAGGAAACAGATTGTGCATTCCCTAGACTTCCCTTCGTGATTTCCTTGTATTGGAATTGCATGCGGGAGGAATCGCATGCCATTTTGGTCGCGATAAAACCATTGCCCTTGTGGAGGATCAATTTTATTGGCCAACTCTTAAACAAGATGTTGCCAAAATTATCGGGCAATGTAGAACCTGTCAACTTGTGAAACAGCGCAAGCAGAACACGGGGTTGTATACTCCGTTGCCGGTACCACATGCACCATGGCAGGATGTTATTATGGATTTCGTAAGCATGACTTCATACTAGTCGTCGTGGACCGCTTCTCTAAGATGGCCCACTTCATACCCTGTTCGAAAACCTCTGATGCATCTCATATAGTACATCTATTCTTTAATGAGGTTGTTCGACTCCATGGGCTTCCTTCTACCATTGTGTCTGATCAGAACATGAAATTCACGAGCTATTTTTGGAAGACACTTTGGATGATACTGAGCACTAAACTCTGTTTTTCTTCCGCCTATCATCCTCAAACCGATGGTCAAACCGAGGTTATCAACCAAAGCTTAGGAAATCTTCTTAGGTGTTCGGTGGGTGAGCATGTTAAGACTTGGGATATAATGTTACCAACTATTGAATTTGCATATAATAGTTCGGTCAATAGGTCCACTGGCATGAGTCCATTTAAAGTGGTGTTAGGTTACAAACCTAGACTGCCAGTAGATCTCATTCTCATTACCTCACTGCATAGGCCCTCTACATCAGCTGAGTCAACATATCCATGCATTGCACGAAGAGATCAAACAAAGAATTAATATGCACAATAATTTTTACAAAATGGCAGTTAATGCACATCGTCGCCATGTTAAGTTCAGCATAGGTGATTATGTTATAGTCCGTATAAGGCCCTAACGGTTTCCTTCAGGGACCACTAAAAAATTACAGGCCCGCAGTGCTGGACCCTTCAAGGTTGTCAAGAGATTGGGTCCCAATGCATATGTTTTAGCATTGCCACCTGACTAGGGAATCAATCCAATCTTCAATGTGGAAGACCTTGTCCTTTTCCATGATCCCATCACTCCACCCCACTCTCCCCAAACTTCCGTGCTTGTCATCCAACCAACTTATGACCCAAACCTACCCATGGACATTATCCCATATGAGTCAGCCCATTTTGAGCGGAATCTTCCTACTTCTCCTACACCTACCCTAAGCCAAAAGAAAGATGTTGTGGAGGATATACTTGATGACGCCTTGGTCTCCACCAGACACGAGGGCTATCAGAAATATCTCGTCAAGTGGAAGGACAGGCCAGGTACAGATTGTGCATGGATTACTCGAGCTGAGCTACAGCGCCTAAATCCTGACCTCTTAGAGCGGTAGGACAGCTTTATTTCGCTAGTGGCGAACTCTTCACAACCCCGGAAATGGGGGCATCAAGTCAAGGAGCAAGAAGAAATTACGTAACATGATCCCGTTATGGATAGATTACCCTTTTATGGGGCCTAGTTTACAAGATCCACCATTGGATTGAGGTTCGGAGGAAGATACGCCGTTGAAGATATCCTTAGGCATACAAGCAGAAGGCCCCACACTAGGACGTACTAAGGGAAAAGACTTGCTGCCAATTTAAAAGCACTTTAATTTTAGTTTGAGGGCCCATGGTGTTTTAGTAGAATTATTAAGTAGAGAAGGGTTCAGTAGCATGTGTTTTAATTAAAGTGTGAAAAAGGAAGGGCCCTGCAATTTAATTATTACACAAAGTATTTGTCTAGAGGGGGTGACTTGCGCATGAATCCCCATGCGCAAGTCCTCCCATGTTCGGCCATTCCATTTTATTTGTTGCTTTTTTTATTTTATTTCTTTATGCTCTTTATGTATTGGTTATCTCATGTAACTCTCTTTTAATCTCAACCATCGAATGTTTAGGGTTGAGTTTTTCTTCTCTTTTAAGTTGTAACTCCATCATTGGAGACCATTATTGATGAATAAAGAAAACCTTCTCCATGCAAGCTTCTTTGGAATTCTCCATGCAAGTTTTTCATATTTCCTCGCCCTAGTTGGGGAGTTTGGTGTGAGACCAAGAAATCGATCTTCACAAAAGGTGATCTCCATCTTTTTCTTTCTTTTGGTTAAGATCTCCATCCCCTCCACTTAGATCTTTGCATTCAGCCCTAAGAAAACCCTTGTTTTCCTCTTGGATTTAGCCCAATATTGGCCAAACGAAGGAAAACCTTCACAATAGCCCTAGATCTGATGTTTGGCTATTACAAAACCTGCATTCAGATTTGAAATATGATAAGATATAGCCCAAACAGCCATTAGATCTGAGTATCACCTATATTGGACAGATTTGATTCAAACCCCAGATTCCCTCATATTGGAAAAATTCCCTATTAATACAGTCCACTCAGATCTGAATATTGATTTTGAGGTCTGAAAAGTAATTGGACTTGAATCCTTAGAGCGGTTGGAAGTTTTAAATCCCAAGGATACATTTTCCCACTTTAGAAAACCATTTGCAGGTCTGTGATTTTAAAGGCAAAATTAAACAAGTCTCTTATGTTGAATTTAATTATGATCTTGTGTTGGTTCCAATTTTACATTAATTAGTGTGCATGTTATTTGGGTATTTGATCTCTAGTTGCACTTCACTCATCATGTCTTAGGTCCTGCATCATCAATGCATACTTAAAGGCTAGATCTGGTACATATTTACCACAAAAGACTAACATATTTTACATATGATGGCACTATTCTGACATTCAAGGTCATGGGCTAGAACCAAACCCAAATATTACGTCTTATAACTAAAACCAAGCTAGGCTGGGACAAGGTTGGCCCAGCCTGACATGGTCAATGACACCCTTATCTTTGTAAGACACATAGGACACCACATTGTGTCAGATTTTCATAGATTTTTCTATCAACAACACACAAAATAAAAATGTAATGAATAAATATTATGCACTTTACTCTTTTAGAATATAAATTAGGCACTGATAAACTTACTACTTGATCTTTTAAAGACTCAATATCAATGCACATTATTTTTGTATAAAAATAAACATTTCCTTAGATTCATTTGGATATTATGCTGAATCCTGATTCAAAAGATTTGAAATTAAGAAAATCATACACCTTGAACTGGTATTGAATTTTAAAACACATACCAATCTAGAAGAACGGTACAAATAGATAAATGTATTATTAATGAAGTGGTATTCCTAGTGAAGTTCTTGAAGAAAGAAAATGACATCGTGTAATGTCCCAAAATTTTCTTTTTGGGAATATATTAGTTGACGGCTTTAATTACTTATTTTGTATGTTAATATTTGTGTTAGTCCATTTATGGGCCGGGCTAGTGGGCCCTAGGCTCAAACCAAAATTTTAAGTGGCAATGGGAGGGCCCATTGGTCTTAAGTGTTACATTTTATAAGATTTAGGTAGGACCTCCTTCAAACTATTATAAAGAACAGTTACGTTATAACTCAAAGAGGAGCGGACCCACTTTGTAACAAGAGGTGAATAAGGGACCCACTCTATACCAAACAGCGACATGAATCTCACGACATTTGCATGCGGTCTTTCTTAGAAACACTGATATCCTTAATATCTCTTCCCCTGTCAAAGCCTGTGCCCCTCTTTCGAAGGAGCCCGAACCTAGAGTCTTTTTGGAGATCAAAGGAGGAAGAAGGGAAGAGAAAGGAGTGGTTCTCAGACTAGATGTCCTTCGGCTTCCCACAAGTGAATAGAGCTACCCAGTTTTATTCATGAGTGGAGATCCTAACAAGTTGTGTACTTTTTCTGTTCTTCACCCTATGTATCATCAGAATCTAGGTTTCAAATCTGAACTATTCTACCAAAGAGTCTCATATTGGGTCTACATAAAAAAAAAAATCACGAGGGAAGATAATTCCTCAAAGCCAAACCTATATAGTGATCTAGGACTGACCGAACATCAGATTTGGATGTTATAGTGCTGGCTGAACCCTAGATCACAAGATCTAGGGCTGGCCGACCTCTTTTTGAGGATCCCAGACATGTTTACAACATATTTTTCATACTGTTGTGTTGCATGATATCTGATATCAAGGCTGTAGATTCTTTTATGACTTTTGATGAAGCTAAGGTTATTTATTTTTATTTTTTTTAATTGCAATGCAATATTATTAAAAGCCAAGCAACATAGTAGACATATACTAAAAAGCAGAAAGGAAGCCAAACAAAAGAAAGGAAGAAAAAAAAATCCAAAAATAGCACAAACTTGACCATTAATTTTTTTTTTTTTTTTTTTTGGGAATGATTCTATTAATGAAATTAACGGTACACATTATGGTGGCCAACTGTATTAAACATTAATTTTCATTTCCTGAAGCTTGACTTCTGGTTTTCATGGAAACACACCTTCCTAAAATCAGTTCGAAAAATAAATACAAAAATGTATGTACACAACTGGTATCAGGAGTATATCTGAATATTTGCATTTTAAATTATATGCTACGTCGGAGGAATGAGCTCCGGACAGTTGTGTTAACTAAGAATCATTCTACACCACAATGATGACCAATTCTGATAGTGGTAAGGGCAATGACAACTAGGAAGTAGTGTGTGTTCTGATTACAGAAACCCACCCAATAATGTGTAGCAATCATTATGAAAGCCTATGTTAGAGACGAAAAATTAATAGAACAATAAATGAGGAAATATATAAGGGCTAGGCTGAGTGTGATGCCCCTGGTTGGACAACTTTAGTTGCCAAGCACAGTATAAGAATCATTCTTATACAAAGGCGATGATAGGAGTTTATTTCAGATTTCAGACCTTGTCAATTCGAGGATGTGTATGTGTTGAGGAGGGCAATTAATAGGCATGTCCTTGTCAGATTATGCTATGATTTGTGGTGTTGTAGGAGACGTCTCTTGTTGTGTGTGCCTGTGGGTAGTTTGATGAGATATTGATGCTGTGGAAGCATTTTGTTGTGTTACGGGATGAGTCTTGATTGTGTATGGTTAAGGGAGACCTGATCAGACATATGTGATGCATGAGTATCCTTCCTTGTGTTGGGATGTGTCAGCTGGTTATGCATGCTGGGATGAATTTTTGTGAAGAATCTGTTGTGGGCCTGTGCAGGCAAATGGCTGAGGGTTCAGGGTAGCGAATTTGATGTCACCTAAGTCATCGTTGGATCATTGGTAAAATCAGAAATTTTATTTCTTCAAATTATGATGTATCTCTCATGTCACATGTGAACACACACAAGCACATAATTAAGTGGGATTTCCATTCACTCAGTATGCACTGATTCTTGGTTTGCCCTTCCCAGGTAACCAGCTTGTAGGGGATTCTAAAGGCTACAATCATCAAGAACTGCACTTTGACATCCATGGCCAAGAGGCGTATCACCAATGACTTCAGGAACCAGCCTTGTTTGGTTTATTTAGATTTAAATTTATGAATAATAATTTGATAAGTTGAACTTATGGACTTTATTTACTGTGGTGTATTTAGATTGCCTTTTTTTATTTAGGAACTTTAGTAATAGTTAAAAATGCCCAGTTGTATGCTTATGTTGTGGATTTGATTTAAATTAGTTTATGCTGATCATTAGTCATGGTTTAGAACCCATGGGCCCAGGGTTTGGGATGTGACATATCACACTTGCAAGCATTAAAAATAATAATCAGGAAAATGACGCACCTTCCGTATATTTTCTAAGTTTGTTCCACCTTTCCCCATCACTTTACCCACTGCACTTGCAGGGATTACAATCTCAAGGGTTGAAGGCAATCTGCACAAAGGTGCACTAATAAAGAAACTAAATAAGATGGAAAAGAATAATAATTCTAAAACATGCGGGTAGGAGATGCAAACCTCCCATATGGCTTTGATAAATATGAATGGAAGGATTCATACCCATTCTCCCTGGCCTTCAAATAAAGCAAACAAAACAATTAAAAAGAAACAAAAACATATCAAAGGAATGAATGAATAAATTAAAAATGATTAAATAAATAACCAAGCATACCACATGAGGAAATGATTCACAAACATCAAAGAACTATAATTACTCTCCTATCTGTAAGAGTATTAAAATGAGAAAGAAAAAAAAGCGCATTCATCGCAGACATGATAGATACCAAATAAGCCCTTTGACTAGGAAAGGTTATGCCTACACATCAAAGTCACAAATCCAATCACCTTAGATTCACCTTTGTAAAATCTGTTCATTCACTCCACCACATTCACTTGCATGCTCTCAGTTACACCACATAATGCCATCTCAAACAATAATTCTGTGATTTTTTCATTGATCATCATTACCCTTAGGTTGCTTCCAATATATTTAATTCTAATTCAATAATTTCTAGAAACTCTGTATAACATTTTAAGCATGCACTTCTCAACCACATTAACATTAGCTTCTTCACATTTCTTTGTTGCCAAACATTCGGCCCCATATAACATGCTAGGCCTATGTTGTCTTCCAAAAATGACCCTTCAATCTAAGCAACACTCCACGATTGCATTGCACCAGCATGTCTCCATTTGTTCTATGCCGTACAGATTCTACTAATATCTAAGTCAAACGCTGTATTGTTTTAGAAGTTATATCTAACTCAAATTAGTAGTTTTATAAATTGTAGTCACATCACACAGCAAGTGAATTAGCCCAGTCACATAAGTCTGTTGATGTAGTTTGCGTAAGATGGGGATCACCAATGGTGATCACTACACTGTGCACTAAATCATGCCAATATAGATAAGCCCATATTCAGATAATGCTGATTCACAATATCATATATGACTGACATGTATAGTTGTAATTAGCCACAACAGAGATTATAAATAGAGGATCAGTCCAAAGGATGATAACCAATTTCAGTGCAATTCATTCTTCCTCTATTATTATGGTATTAGTGTTGAGAGGCTGTTAGTTTTTGCGGACTCAATCCATCAGTTGATGTAATAAATTGATTAATTTCTTTATTTATCAATAAAATCATGCTTTACTTTCATGAGATGAATGTTATTTTATTACTTCATGTACATGACCAATACGTATGACATAATGGTTCATGAGTTGAACCGGATCCCATTAGTATATTAGATGTGATATATGTGCATAGATGAGATCCACACGCAGGAGATATATGTCACAAATCTTATACTTAAAATAGCTTCACAACCAGTAATGAGATTGGGCATCTCATTTGATAAGGTTGCAGCACTTTGATCACTATGAAATAGTGTGATTTGTCTCGATCATCAGAATGTAAGATTCTGGATCACGGTGCTGGTACATTGGATGTATTGAAGGACCATGAGATGCACCTTATGGAATTCCATCTCAATAATAAGGTATGCTCTCATAATTCCCTAGCAATAGGCTCTCAATCCTGAGACATTGACGAACTCAAGTTTCTATCTATTCATTTGCTTTGAGTCACCAATGAGTGAGGCCGACTGTAGGTTAACACCTCGGTGTCTTGGGTATGTGGTAGTAGAACTGTGGGAACGTTGAATGATCAAGATGGAATCTATCTCTATTATCCCCTTGTGCCAATTAATGGATTTGTCATTAGTAAGTGCGCACCCATCTCAATTAAGAGTTAATTGGATGGTACTGATGATTACTGTGATTAATTGGGGCTCAAGGATAATAAGATGTGGAACTTAGATTGGAAGAGACGGATTTATTCCAATTGATCCACGGATATTGATAGAGGGGCCTACTTGTGGTAATTGGGAAGTTTAGGGTCTTCATTGTAATTTATTCCTAAGACTGGAGTGCAATTGCATTTATATAGTGGTGTTATTTGCAATTAACTGTGGGCCCGGATTGCACATGAGATGTGGGGTCGCGGTGTTCCAGTTGGAGCCAGCTTTCTAAGGAATCCCTAGTGGTCCCCACGCTAGCCCAAGATATTGGAAAACACTAATCCGACTTGGACTCTAGAAATAAGAGTTTGGAAAGGAGAAAGTTGCTAATTGCTTTGAAAGTAAGACTTCTATTTCAATTAGACAAGGGAGAGATTTGAAAGTCTATAAAATCTCTTGGACGTCCAATAAGACTCTCCCTCACGCCCAAAACCCTTTCGTGCAAGAGTTGCACGAGTTACTCTCTTCTTCTTTCTTCTAGTTCCTTGGAGTTTCGAGTTGGATTTTCTCCTGAAGATTCTACCATTCTTCTTGAGAAAAGAAATCCAATTCGGGGCTCATAGCGTGGAAGGCTAAGAGGTGTTGAAGAAATCCATTAGAGCACTGCGGATCTCCAAAGGTATGATCTACTTCTTGCATGTCGTAGATTATTTTGGATGTTTAGTGCTGGTAGAATTTTTACTGTACATGGTCACGAGATTGAGGGTTATGCATCCTGGATTGGGTTTTGGTCTTATGGATAGTTGATCCCTATGTCAAGTGGGTCAAAAGTTTTGAAAATCTATCCACGAGACCCACCTACTTCCAACAAAGGCAGCCGCTAAGATCCCTAGATATTGAGTACGATTACTGTGGAAATAACTTTAAATGATGATTCAAGAACCATACCTTCGAGATCTCTCTAATTTGATCTCGATCTTATAGGAACTCAAAAATCTCAAGACCTTCTACTATCTTCCTTTATGCTCAAACTCACACCGAGGTGTGAACCTCTTCTGCAAATTTTCTTTGCTCTCAAAAACGATATTTCTCTTTCATATTTTTCCTAAAGAGCAATAGCGCATATTTATAGGCTACAATAGGGACCTTAAAAAGGAAACAAGGAATAGGCCTCTTATAGAAATAGGAAACCCTTATTCAACCCAAATTAGAACCTTAGTTCCATAAATTATAATTCAGTTCACTAAAGAATTAGGACTGAATTGTAATTGCACTCTTGTCCTTATTTTCAAAATTATATTTCGAGCGTATTGTTATTAAATGCTTATTAATCTCCCCATATTAAGATTTCAGATATCCATCGATTAAATAATTACTGATATCTATATTTAATCGATATCTTTATAATTCCTTAAGACCTCACACTTAACTTATTTGATATGTCGAACACAAAGTCCACTTGCATGATTTGACATAATCAAAACTTATAAGCTTCATAAAGGAGATATCATAAATCACTATTACAGGACATGGATTCCATCAAGAAACTAATATCCACCATTAAGTAATGTAGTCATCCAATTTATTGAGATTATTGACCCATAAAAGGTCTCACTCCTTTGTAAATCAAAATACCAAACACTATATGTATGTGTCTATTCTTTATATTAAGATTAAAAATACAAGCACTCATAATAACCATTTAGATAATAATCGTCTTATATAGTCAGCATAAAGACAATAAACCCAAAAGTGGTCATGTTCAATACACATAAAGCGTACTAGCATAACAAGTCGAAAGTCGAAACTATACTGTTTCCCGCAGCCAAAACAAGCCTGCTAAAACATCATACTATAATCATACTGATGGTGTATCCAACTCCATCTAGATTGTGAACAACAATAACTTATATTCCATAAACACCGACAAACAAGTCTTTTGCGTATAAGTTGAACTCTACACACCAACTTGTCTACTTTATATTATAAAAGACACACACGTGCATAATAAATAACAATGCAACCATTTGCCCATACAAATTCTCATTAAGATAAAAAGACAAACTTTACTAATAAATAAATCAGTCAAAGACAAATATATAAAAGTATGCTTCTAGTATAAATTTCCAACAATCAGAGACCCTAGGAGTTGCATGAATCACATCATACCTCATGTTTGATCTTCGGGCATTTAGGGATTAGCAGCGTCGCTATCTAGATCTATTTCATGCCTTTCCATCTTGTAAGCAACAGTCAATTCTTCATCTCATAGAAGCTCTTCAAACCCCCTCCCCCAAATAAAAGAAAAAGAAAGAAAGAAACAAGTTCATTTCGTTTCGGACGATTTTTTGATTTATGTTGGTACAGTGAGGATACTGAACCGAATAGTACTACCTAGGTCTATTCGGTTGGATATTCGTTTGAATTCGGGTGAAACCAAAAAAATCGAACCAAATCCACAAATTTTGGACGAACAACATCTGATACCCAAGATTCGCCCGAATCTTAGGTTGATCATTAAAAAACAAAAACTTGGAAAGAGCAAAAGGGATTTTAAGAGAATTTATTTTTTAACAGAAGTTAGGCAATGGTTGAAATACCTTCTTCATCGAGGCTTGAGATTTCCAACAGCCCCTCGTTTTCGGTTGCTCATATGCATGCAACGGTTGCAGCCATTAATCATCCCTAATTGTATAAATCCAAGCCCAAAATGCCATAATCAGCCAAATCATCTTCAACTATCCATAGAAACCTCATCTCCTTCCCCTACTTTGGAGTTCATCATTGGGCGAGCAAAGAATTGGGTTTCTGCCTCTCTCTACACTGGTCGAAGCTCTTCATGGTGTGGACAACCTTGACGCTCTTGCAGAAGGAATATTCAATGCCAAATCTCCAGGTATGCTCGTCGGTATCCTCTTTCTCTAATTTTTTTCACTTTCCGATGTTTCAACTTTCCCCTTTTTCTTTGTTTTCATTTCTATAATGTAATATATGGAAAGAGGGTGTTGTGTGATGTGAGGTCGTGTCCCACTGTTTCAATTTTCTCCATTTTCTTTGTTTCTAATGTAATATATGGGAAGGGAGTGTTGTGCACTTGTGTGATATGAAAAGGTCATGGCCCACTTATAATAGCCATTGATGCTCACGTTTGAATGACCATCAATGGCTAGCAGATTCGTCAAAATGAAAAATAAATAAATAAATAAATAATGGCATCTTTGCCTAATGGAAGATTTGTCAAGGAAAAAAAAAAGAAAAAAACAACGGCTCCGCCTAGCTTCTTTGGACCAAAAGTTTGGTGGGATCCAACGGTTCAAACCTCAAGGGAAAACGATCCCAAGGGTCGCCCAAGGGTCCACAACCAAATGTGGGGACCCGATCTTGCATCAAGTGGGCCACATGGGTCCACAGCCGTTGGATTTTTTTTTTTTTTTTTTTTTGACATCAGGACCTTATCATTTCTACTCAATCAAAGCCGAGCTAATATGACCCAAATTTGGATTATGCTAGGAAATTGCAAGTTCCTCATTTTTTGGAATCAATCACTGCGATTAAAACAGAAAATCAAGTTTCACATTTTCTAGAATCAATCATTGCGATTAAAATTGGATTTGGAATGACCTCATCATCTTTATAACAGTGGTTTAAAAATGGGCCGATTTGCACCTAGAAACTATCGGTTCTTATCCAGTTTACATTGAATACTACTGTCAAATATATCCTCAAGAATCAAGGAACACTTAGTGCCACAATATTAATCTTCTACCAGATCTATCGCTCAAATCTGACATCAAGTGACCCATATAGCCCAATTGAATACCACAATATTAATCTTTTCTTGAAACTAGAAAAAGAAATCTTATGAAACCCCTATAGAAATTATCAAACTCAAATGGCCCAATTAATTTGGTCACTTAAATCATTTTAATTGGGCTTGCCAGTTGCTACCATTGTTATTCTAAGGAGGTTCTATGCCTAGTAGCTGTCTTGATTTTTCTATCATTAGCTTCCCATGATAATGCTATGTCATGATTATCCATTCGGTTTTTATTTATCATAATTGGGCCCACTGAAAAATTTTGTGAAACCATATTATAAATAATCAATCTCCGGTGGCCCACTTAATTTGAGAAATGTACTAAAGTTGAATTAGCACTATTACAATATTGCTATGGCCCACTTACTATTCATTTATCATTTGTGTTTTGCTATTGTACCAGAAGATTTGGAAGACCAATTATTTCATGTGTGAAAGAAGTACACCTACACCATCTACAACTACAATTGTTAGATCTGATGATCCCGCATGAGCTCATGCTTACATAGATCTAGCCAATAACAAGCATGTAATTTGTTGTTATTGTAAAAATGTCATAAAAGGTGGTAGGATTACTAGACTTGAGCAACACCTTTTGGGGGTGACAGGAGATGTTGCACCATGTAAAAAGGTGCCAAGTGATATGAAATGACAAATGGAAAAACTTATCTTGGAAGGTAAAAAGGATAGGGCAAAGAAAAGACAATTAAATGAGGAAATTGAAAATCCATACAGAACTCCAACAGGTAATGCAAGTGAAGATCATGTTGAGATACAAGAAGTAGAAATGTTCACAAATCCAACTACCCCCACCACAAGTAGGAAGGATAAAGAGAAGATCCCTCTAACATTTACGAAAAACAAAAGGTGCATGTCAAAAACAAATGCTCCTTAACCACCAATGACCAATTTCTTTGCACCACGAATGATGCCCGGATCCCAGCCAGCCATCAAATTAACATTAGCAACAAAGGAACAAAAAGATGCAGCTGATTTTGCTGTTGGTCATTTTTGGTTTGATGCGAACATCCCATTTAATGCAGCAAGATCAAAATTTTTACAACCAATGGCTAATGCAATCATTGCAATAGGGCCACGTTACAAGATGCCATCATATGAAGACCTTCGTAGAAAGATTTTGGGAAAAATTGTTCTAAAAGTTAATGATTTCATGGAGCATTATAAATCATGTTGGAGTGAAACTGGGTGCTCTGTTATGGCGGATGGGTGAACAGATGAAAGGCAACGAACAATGATCAACTTTCTTGTGTACTGCCCAAAAGGGGTAATTTTCTTGAAGTCAATTGAAACAAGTCCAATTATAAAAACTGCAGATGGACTATTTAAACTTTTTGATAAAATTGTCTTACTTGTTGGGCCTGCTAATATTGTCCAATTTATTATGGACAAAGATGCCACTTACAAAGCAATGGGAAAAAGATTAGCTAAAAAATATGGAACTTTCTACTAGATAGTTTGTGCAGCCCATTGCATAGATCTAATGTTAGAGGACATGGCAAAGCCCCACTTGTTTCCAGTTAAAGCATCTACAATTGAGACAGAAGGAAAGTCACAAAACTCATTTATAATCATTTATCAGTACTGACTTGAATGAGAAGAAAATATACAAAAGGGAAAGAATTGATTCGACCAGCCATCACAAGATTTGCTACCAATTGTATTAGTTTGCAGTGCCCTTTTAAATACAAAAAGGAACTTAGGCAAATGTTACAAGTACCTCTTGAGTTGAATCTAATGTTTCAAGTACCCCGATCTGCATGGAGATCATGAGATAATACTCAATAATAAAATTTGGAAAGGTGTTGAACATATTTTGAAATTAGTAAAGCTTTAGTGGTTGTTCTAGTGAAGACAAGCCTACAATAGGTTATGTGTACGAAGCAATGGATTGAGCAAAGGAGATCATTCAAAAGAGGTTAAAAAATATGAGAGATTACATGTTATACTGGAAGGTGATCAATTGCAAGTGGGAAAATCAACATTACAGTGCACTACACGCTGCAGCATACTACTTGAATCCGGCATTTTTCTTTAGCCCTACATTTTCTAAGCATAGCGAAGTCATCAGGAGTCTGAATAATGTCATAAAGAAATTAGCTCCTGATTTTGATACTTAGGACACGATTTTCAAACAATGTGATGACTATAAAGATTCCCATTTTGACTTTGATTCTGCATTGGCAATACAAAATCAAGATATAATGTCTCCAGGTAAATGAAAGTTTTTAACTTCTCATTAACTTATTATATGATTGCAGTTTAAAAAATATAATTCCATATTTCAAATATATTTTTACAGATAAGTAGTGGGATCGGTTTGGAAGTGGTACCCCTATGTTGAAAAAATTAGCAATTCGAATTTTGAGCCAATGCATCAATGCTAGTGGTTATGAAAAAAATAGGAGCAACGTTGAACATATTCATTCTCCTAAGAGAAATAGGCTAGAACATCAAAGGTTGAATGATCTTGTTTTTGTGCATTATAATCTGAAGCTCCATGAAAGGCATATCAAATGTTAATTTTACATAATTTTTTTTCAAATTATTAATAATCATATTGTAAAGTATTAACTTATGTAAATTATAGGGATATGCTCAAAAGGACTGGAAATACTGCCTCTGACCCTATCATTTTGGAGAATATTAATATTTTGGCTGATTGAGTTGATGAAGAAGCACCTCTCTTGACCATAGACGATGTTAATAGTTGGACGGCTATGGAGCAAGCAACACAAGTGCAGGGGGGGTACCTGATTTTGATGGGGATGATGAAATAGGTGACCCTATCAGAGAGGAGTTGGGAGCAAATGAAGATGATGATGCTTACAAAGATGCATAGTTAGCTAACTTTTTGCTTTGTTTGGTGATGTTTGAGGGAGATGTATTTAAACCTTAACTTTTGCAAATTATATTTGAAATGATTGGTAGAATAAAATTTTCTGTGTATTTTTACTATATATATAATTTTTTAATATTTTCCGAAATAAATTTCTGATTGAAAAGCGAAATGTCCGAAGCGCCCGAAATATTTCATTTTGGAACCAAACTGAAAGAACGTTCAAAACGAACTTGACAACTTCGAAAAAACCCTAAAACCACAACCACTGCAACCTTCTCTTGCTCCTCCTCTTTGCACTTAGATTTTCTGTTGCCACTTCCCAGCACGAATGAAAATACCGGTTGCGACAGGCATAGCGGCCCACCACCGCAACGCTATGTAGCAGTGTAATTGGAAAATCTTCAAAAAAATCTAAAAATTTTCAGGAAATCCAAAATATTGAAAAAATGATAGAATACATGTTTGTTTTGCAAAAGTAACTAGTATAGGGGTATGTAGTAGTCCTCTCATTGCATATGGTCCTATATCGCTGTATCAATTGAAAAGAATAGGAATGATCATTTTTTTCCATATGGATTCATGTTGTTTGGTTATACCAACTTAGAAACTAATGAAAGGGTAATAAAAAAATGTCATAAAGAAATTTCATCAAGATTCATTCAAGCATGAAAGATAAAGTATTAAGTTTCGAAGTTATTAAGTTTCGGAGTTAACAAAATGTTTATTATCACACAGAGCCATCAAAATATCCTCATCCTTAGGTTTAGAATATAACATTTGAGAGCTACAAATATATACATATATATATATAGAGAGAGAGAGAGGAATTTTCAATTCAAGTTAAATTTGATTAGGGCCATATTTCATATTTGGATTAAAATTTCTTAGTCCTATGTCCTATTACGGTTAAATTAGGTTGGGCACTATTTCTAATTAAATTAAAATTCGGTTGGGATCTATTTTCAAATAGAGTGAGAATTTGATTGGGCCTATTTTCAATTACAATGAAAATTTGATTGGGTACTATTCTCAAATAGAATGAAGTTTATTTGACTAAGGCATGAATATTTTTATTTTAAAAGCTGGGCCTCATTATGGAACCCACCTATGGTTAAAAAGGCATGAATGATCTTTTTTAATGGTCTTTTTATTAGTTTTTTTTTTTGAATGATTTTTAATGGTTTTTTCTAATGGATTGGTTTTTTAATGGTTTTTTGAGTTATTGTTTTAATGGGTTCTGGTTTTTTAAATATTTTTTTAATGTCCCATTAAGTATTTATTTATGCTCTTCATCAAGTGGGCCACTGTGGGGCCCATAACGTACCTCCAATAAAATTAAAAGAGGGGTCATATGGGCATCTTGCCCTAGCTTGCATCCAAAGTCGAAGAAGCATTGAAAGAGGCTGAGAGGAGGGAAAGGAAAAGAGGGAGAAAAGAAAAAGAGAAGAAGAAGACAAAGATACAGCCTGCAGGCGCTGTCGCTACTACCCTTGTCTCCAGCCCACAAGTGAAAAAGAAAAAGGAAAAAAAAGGAAAGGACAAAGAATAAGAAGAACCAACATACCTGGACATCCGCCTGTTGCTACTGCGTTCCAAATATGGGAGTCTACATTGCGCATCTGCTGCAGGTACCTTTTTTTTTTCTTTTTTCTTTTTTTTCTGCTGTTGCTTTTATTTTCATTTAGGGTTTTGCCAAACCATGGTGGTCGCCACGATAATGTAGTGGCCACTATGGGCCGCTACACATGTGAGTGGTGCTATTTATGAAATAGGGTAGCACCCTTGGACACAATGTAGCCGATATTTCTATCCATGCTTCCCAGGGGGCATATAAACACCCATCTATTGGGGTAAGTTGCTGCAGGCAGCACGTATACTATGAACTTGTTTAAGTGATTCAGGTTGTAAGAACCCTAAATTATTAATGGGCCAACCCTAAATTAAATGGGCCAACCCTGAATAATTAAATGGGCTAAATGGGCTCAGAGAGGCCCAGTTTCTATCAGTCCAATTCATGACTGGATTGGGCTATTGGGTCAAATTTTTCAAGTCCATAAATAATCCAAACTCACTTAATTGTGACTCTATAGCTCCCCAAAATTATGACTGTGTAACTCCCACACTTAATTTCCCCAAACTTAAATTTCCCAAAACTATAACTGTATAACTCCCAAAATAATGACCTTAAATTGTGATTTTTAGTCTTCTTAGGTGACCTTTCAAGGGAAATCCTTTAGGATTCCAGCACTCTATAAGAAGAAATCTCCTCTCATCTTTGGTCACTTTCTCATGGTTCTCATGGAAGAAGAGTAGGATTCCAATATAGTGATATTTGAATATAGAAGCAAGGATATTCCAAGGAACACTTAGCCTAGTGAATGTCCAATTTGAGGTCCTTCGTTACATATACCAGGTGAGTAGACTTTTTTCCTTGACTTGTATGAATTGGGAATCTCTTTGAATAGAATTGATCGACAGACACTAAAGCTCTACATACATAGTATAAAATCTGTATTCTTTTGTAATATTTCAGTAGTTATATATATAAGACAAGCATGCACTGTCAACATGATAAATCTGCATTCTTTTGTAATATTTCAGTAGTTATATTTATGAGACAAGCATGCACTGTCAACATGATAAATCTACATTCTTTTGTAATATTTCAGTAGTTATATATGAGACAAGTATGCACTGTCAACATGAAAAATCTGTGTTCTTTATATTGCTGTTTACATACTGCCAATGGGATAAATCTGTATTCTTTTGTAATATTTCAGTAGTCATAAACATAAGATAAGTATGCACTGTCAACATGATAAATTTGTGTTCTTTATATTGCTGTTTACATAAGACAACAACTGAAAAAAAAAAATTTGCTGTCAACATGATAAGCCAAGAATTTCTACTGAATTTGGACTAATGTTAGTCAATCGTCCAATAATGGAACTAAACAGTCACCATATTAGAACTGTCAATATTTCCTGTATGAATATTTAGTGATTAATTCCAGTTTCAGGTACAAGAAAATTGGGGAATTGAATATTCTGTTTGTTATTGGTTCTGTAAAATGTTTTTGTTGTTATTCACACACCACAAATACCAGAGATTTATGAAGAAGCCTCTAAGTTCTAACACCCATATGCCTTTCACTTGAGAAAGATCTTTTATTTTGCAAAAACTACCAAGAACCTGAGTACAATATGGGAACAATGCTATTGTTAGTTTCAGACCTAATCATGGACTATCATTATCTGTTTTTGTTGTGTAATATTCTCTACTATTTCTAAACTTTCTGAATGGATATCATCCTTTGAACATGAGTATAGAAGGAACAGTTAATAAAGTATTTTTGGGATGCCTACTCATAATATTTGATCTAAGATTAATGAAAAATTATGATTAGAATGTTAATACTATGGCTAATGAAATGTGAGTAAAGTGTTGATTCTATGACTAATGAATCACGAATAAAATATTTATTCGACTGAATAAAAGATACAATCAATGCCACATACTGGTGACCAATAATGATTCCGATTGGGGCGAAACTTCAATATGAAGTATGTGGGATTGCTTAATGGTGATGGTATTATTATATAACCTAAAATTAGAAATCAGAATTTGATTGCTATAGAATATTTGAATTTTATGCTGGTATTGGATTAAATCTTTGAACAATCAAATGGGTGATCGTCTTGTCACGACATGAATAAGATCCCCTTTTAAGAATCAAATGGGTGACAGCCTTATCACGACATGAATCCCTTTTAAGAATCAAATGGGTGACAGCCTTGTCACAACATAAATAAGAATCCCTTTTAAGAATCAAATGGGTGACAACCTTGTCACAACATGAATCCCTTTTAAAAATCAAATGGGTGACACTGACAGCCTTGTCACGACATGAATATAAATCCCTTTAAGAATCAAATAGGTGACAGCCTTGTCACGACATGAATATGAATCCCTTTAAAAATCAAATTGGTGACAGCCTTGTCACGACATGAATCCCTATGATTGTGTAAACCAATAAATATGGTGATTCATTACTTTATGTTATTAAATATGATTGTGAATTTTTCTTCCAAAGAAGCTTATGAACTTTCTTAAAGAGAGTCTATGAATACTTGAATTACGGGATGATGCAGTTTATTTTGAATATGAAATTTCTACTCACCAGTATTACTAACTAGTGATTCGCCCCACTACAGGTAACGTATTTGTAGCGGGATCTGGGAGCGGCAGAAATCAACATATAGATTTTGGCACGCAACGCTGATAGAGAGTTCGAAAACTACCTAGACCATTAGATGGAGTCAGCCCTATTTTGGAATATTTTAAATTTATTGTCTTTTCCTAGCAATAATTGTAAAGACTTTGTTAAGATATTAATGTTATGATTTTGCCTACATCTTCGCTTGGACTCACTCTTGAATTTACTTTATGAATGTTGAATATGTTAAACTTAAGAATCTAAAGAGCTCCAAAGTCTTGGGTCGTTACAGAGGTGGACCCAAGTAAGCAGTAGTTCATAAAATCAACTCTCAGTTTTTTGTTCTAGGCTTTTTCTACAGTGTACGACTGGATCTAATTACTGTCATCATTGAGTGGTTGTCTTGCTTGAAACTTGAAATCTTCAGGTTATTATTGTTGATTCTGTCGTGAAATTTCTCATATGACTGATTAATCAGAAGTTCTTTCTATCTGGTTCAATGGAATTATTTTTCATGGGAGTTTCAGTTCTGCCTGTTTGTAAGAGGAAAAGATCTATGGGAAAGTATTGATCGAACGATCATTAAACCCACAAATACTGCAAAATTGGCTCAGTGAAACCTAACAATGCCAAAATCATTTGTTGGATCATTAGTACCTAACAAATCTGCCAAGGAGATTTCCAAGAAAAAAATACCAAGGAGATGTGGGAATACCATAAATGATTCATAATGGTTTATAAATAAAGACAAAATGGCTAGATAATTCTGATTGGAACTTGAGATATCAGAATACAGTCAGGGAAATAAATCAATTCAGGAATTTTATTTTTCCTTTGTAAACCTTTGGATTGAATTTGTAAAACTAGTAAATATCAAAGTACCAACAAGAGAAACTACAAACATCCATGAGCTTCTATCCATGAACTACAAATATCAAAGGAGGTGTTGAAATGCTAATTATAAAAAATGTGAACTATGGCTCAGAACAACAAGAGAAACTACAAACATCCATGAGCTTCTATCCAAAAAATCATCAAACTACTCACCAGTGCTCTTGGTTATCAATTTCAACATCCCAAAAACACAACCCTTCAAGTTTTCCAATCTCTTAAATTTTACATTTATTTCAAATAAAGCAGAAAAGCATTTTGACTGCCCCTAGTTGTTATAAGTTTGTTTGAATGTGAACTGTGCATTTTTCTTTCGATGTTGAACACAATGGTTCTTTTCAAATATTAAGCCTATATTTGAGATGAATTACAGGCCAAAAAATGCCTAACACAGGCTCAGGTAAATCCATATGAACTAAACTATTACGAGTGTCAAAATATTAAACCATCGAATTAATTAAATGGGTTTAAATACACTGTTTACCTAAAGAAGCCCATTCAAATAGGTTAGGCAGGTTATGTGGCAACATGGGGTAAATGTTGGTCAGAATTTTTCTAAACTACGACTAGCCCATAAGTATTGCAAGTTAGGTCAAGTTAGCAGAGCAAGTCAAATTTTGTCATCCCTAATTAACAAGGCATTCTTAATTATTAAAATATATATCATTCAAAATGAATAAAATCATGTCGGTATGGACTCTATTAAAATGGATAGGGTACGAGTCAATTCCATACCGGCCCCATACTAATTGATAAAGTTTTATACCTGAGTCAAACACAAGTTGAATTTAGCTCAAGGACCCATACCATATATATAATTAGACTCTATATTGATTATAAGAAGCTAATCAGCTACATTGTGGAATTGTATGTTTTTTCCATATAACATAATGTATATAATTATATATGGCTATAGAATCAAATGTTCAGGTTATTAAATACACAATTCACGGATCTGAATCAGATCCAGATTTTATTCTTTATCCATAAAATGGATATTAGACTTCTATCAAGCTCTTTCAAATCTGTTTCACATTGGTTGAACATTTATTTTCATAGAGCTCTTACCGACATGAATTTATTCATTTTTTAAGAGGAAAGTTGATTGTTACTTTGTTTTCTTTTTTTTTTTCCTTTTACAAATGTCCTATATTTTGCAATAATAAAAATTGTTGTTTCCTATCATTTTGTAAAAGTGGAGAACAGCTCTTATTTGCATAAGCAATGTACATTAGAAAAAAAGACTTGAGATTGACTTCCAATTGTAGCAATTGATGTAACCATTCCAGAGTGACTCTTCCTATTTGTACCTTATCATAGGGCTTTGGTTTTTTTTTTTTTCATCATCTGAAGTATGTTGCTTTTTTCCCACTTGAATGCCTTTTTTCACTTCTTTTTTGCAATTGTAGTTTATCATCTTTTCCTATTTTCCTTATTTAGGTATTATTTTTATCTCACAAGATTCTCTTTTGCAAACTCTCAAGCAATAATCACTTCAACTTTTGGCTCTAACTCTCAAGCTCAAGTTGCTAGGTTTTTTGTTGAATTTCAATTATGTAGTGTTTTACTTCAATTTTTCTGCAACCAAAGTTTATTATCTTTTTTTTTATTGTCTTATCATTCTGATTCTCATGGTGTTCATCTATTTTTTTTTTCTAATTACATTGGTTTTCTTTTTGTTGATTTTATGTGCAAATGGTGTTTGATAAAATGCCACAATGAATGAAAATCTGATTTTTTTTTTTTTGGGTAATTGGATATTTCATTGTTATCGTAAGCTCATTTTGTGATCATGACCCCAATCATATTCTATTTCTCAGCATTATATTAAACATAGGATCACGAAAAAATACAAATAACATGAATGATAACTTGAAATCTTTTTCTTTAAATAAACTGTCATGATAGTAGGTATTAATATCCTATATGAAATTTAATTAAATTTTTTAATAAAATTCTTTGTAATATTTTGTTAAAGAATCTAATAAGTGTTGTCAAGAAAATCCTCATAAAAGTAGGTCCATGTTATATCAGATTTAAAAAATATTTTTTTGAAAATTATCAACTTTATTAGCAACGTGAACCCATTAATTAAAGGGCGAACCTAACATGAACATAATGCACTAATCTCCCATTACTGTAAAACATATACATGTAGGAATTAAAAACATTCTCTTTAAGTTGCTGAAGTTCTATTATGGGAAAAAACACCTACTAATACTCATTGCTTGAGATGGTATAATCATTAGACAAAATTTAAATCTTCAAAAAAAGACCCTCTAATGCATCAAACCAAAAACCATCAACATTCATTAGTTACAAAATCATAAAAGCCCTTGCCATGCCCCATTTTAATTATTGGTTGTCTAAAATTTTTACAACCATAGTTAAAAAAAGAAAAAAATTTTGAGTCCATGTACTGAACAATGCCAAAACCATCAAATACTGCCCAAAACATGTTCTATCTCATCCCCCATTCTAATGATGTTGACAGAAAACACTAATGTGTTCTAAATTCAAGTTCTTACCCGTGCTTAGCGCGGGCAGTATTTGCTGGTTTTCGAGCACTTTTCTCTTCTATGCCGAGTCAATCTGAGGCCCAGAAAGTCAAGTTTTTAGCCCACCAAAATTCACTTAGTGGTGGGCCCAGAAAATCAAGTTTTAAGCCCACCAAAGTTTGTAACAAAATTGCCAACCTGAAAGCAAATTAGATAAAATGCAGAGACTGCAATTATGATTTCAAGATCCATGAAAATTAAGTATTGTGTTCAACAACAGTTTAGTGTACTTCATAATTTTTTGATAGACATGACATACTACTGCTTATACACTTTCTTCACATTGTAGGGCATGATGAAAAAAGGACTGAATTAACAAAGGAATGGAAGAGGGAACTCCTACGATCACATCAGTTTTGAGGAAATCAATATCATGGACAATTGGATAGTTAAATAACCAACAGTCTTTGACAATAAACATCCACAATGTGTTGAGCAATCAGTTTCAGAGAATTTTTATCTTTCTTTTACCTTATAATATTCTAATAGTTCGCATAAAGATTACAAACAGCAATCCAGAATAATGAGGAAACTACCTGCAAAGATCCATATCCATATAAGCTACTAGAGGAAAGCATGCCCAAGCCACTTCCAGTTTCAATGCGCTGATCATAACCCGGAGGAGAGAAAGAAGAAACGCTAGGCAGAACAGACTGCTGTTGAGAAAGGCCAGCAGAGTACAAGGGTGGCTGTGGTGGCTCATGACTGGAAGCACTACGATCACCCTCCCTATCTTTCAAAGCAATTTCTCTAAGCCTCAAAACTATCTGAATGAGAGCATTTCGCACACTAGAAACTTTTCCAATCACCTGAATCCAAAAGATAGCATGCCATTTCTGGAACTGCTAAAATAAATAAAATAAAAAGCAAATAAAAGTAGATGTAGAAAGAGACCGTAACAAGCTCATCATCCTCTTCAGCACACTTTGGCTTTTCAACCCTTGAGATGCGAATCTCTGCTTTTGTTCTTTTGCACATATCTTTCACAATTGATCCACTCTTGCCAATGATACAACCGATATTTTTGGATGGAACAAGTACACGAATGCAGACAATGTCATCATAATCATTGTTGTTGATCTTTTCCTGAAGCAATAGAACAGCTTCAATTGCAGTGGACTTCACATCATCCATAGACTGCCAATTGATCACACATCACCAAAATGTGACAAAAATGATAAGAGATTGTAACTACTGAAGAGGTGGGAAATTGTGACATTAACCAGCCTCACCTCTGCGGAAGTGACGGTGATAACACATTCGTCACAGCCTTCTTTCAGACGGTCTACATCAACATGTGCACCGCTTTCCTGCCTCACATTTTTAATGGAACTCCCTCCCTTGCCAATTACAAGCCCAATCCTATCAGAAGGGCACAGGACTCGTATTTTTAACTCCTCTGATCGAGATAAACCACTATATCCAGAGAAAATAGGAGCTGAAGAGGAATATACAGGCCATGTACCCCCACTCTCAGTGTATCCATGAAGTTCAGGTGCATGCAAAGTCGTTATGACTGATGGCACAGATCTAGAAGGGGAGATGATAGCATCCACACCAAGATAAAAACCACTTGTTGGATAATTAGAAACATCAGACGGAATAATTGTGCCTGGGGCAAGATCTGGCACGGTGGTGTGAAGAGAAATTTCCTCCTTTGGAGAGAACTTGTACATGATAGCAGATATTGCAAATAATGCTTTCTTCACTGCTCCAGGATCACCAGTTATCTACCCGTAAAGGTAAGATTCCAAAACATACATAAAGAGTAAATAAAATGCAACAAGAAAAAAAATTATTAAAATACTTAGTAGCACAGTTAACTATTTGAGATAAAGCCACTGTTGAAAAAGTAAGATTTCTGATCTTAAGATATTTTGATTTCTATGTTAAAAGTTATGAGGAAAAAAGAGGGAAATCGAAGAAAAGAGAAATGGATTGGAACAAGAAGATGGTCCTACAAGATAGGGTTGGAAGCCTCTTTTTATTATTCAAGGGAAATTTCAAATAAGACCCTAAGGTTTTGCCTTATTTCAAAAAAGGACACAAGTTTCAATATTTTTCAAATTAGTCCCTAAGTTTTTCATGAAGCTTTTAATTAAGAACATCCATCCATTTAAAGTTATTCTTCAGTGATTTTTCTCTCAATTTTCTTAAAATACCAAATTACCAATCATTTAAAGCCATGACATGGCTTCAACCGTCACTGTATGCAACCATCACCATGGAAATGCTAGTTATCATTGATCATCGTAAGGATGACGGAGAAGGAAATGAGGAGAATATAGAGGAATTAAATGAGAAATTTATTTCAATAAAGCATAATTTGGGTATTTTAAGAAAATTAAGGAAAAAAGTCACCGAAAAATAACTATAAATGGATGAATGTCCTCAATTGAAAACTTTATGGAAAATTCATGACTAATTTGAAAAGTTTTGAAACTTTCCTTCTTTGAAATAAGGTAAAACCTTAGTGCCTTATTTGAAATTTTCCCAATTATTAATCCATATTTTATTTTTTGTTGTGATGTATGGCATTGTAATTTGCACACCATACATTTTATATGATTATTAGACATAAGAGTACTCATGCATGTTAACATGCTAAATCTTGCAAAATAATGGGAGAATCCTAAACCTAGCATTGTAGTTTGTTTAGTTTTAACTATTTAAGAAGTTAATTTACATAACTAACACCAGCATGTTTTTATTGAGTTCTCAGAATATGAGATTAGTGTTATTTTAAAATTTTTACCATTTTGCTCCATTTTTATTTTCTTCCCAATCATTCATCCATTTTATTAATTCTACACTTAAATAAAAACAGAATAATCTATTGAATTTCAAATTTCACTATCAAGAAGTCAATTTAAGTAATTAGCACTTACACGTTTTTAATAATTTCTCAAAATTATGATCTTAGATTCTTTATAATTTCTACTATTTTGAATAAATTTAAATGTACAATTATTTAGCTATTTTTTAACTTTTAGCACTGGTCTCAAATGAGTTTCCTTGATTCACCAAGTTGCCTTCCACTCCATGGCTTGTCATTCAAGCTCGAATTACAAGGTGACAAGGTATGATTAGTTCCAATGTCTTGGCGGGAGAAAATGGACTGCCCGCCCCATCACCAGGTATTGTTTTTCTAAGGGAAAAAAGTCGTAGACTAGTATGCCAACAATGGATCAAGGTCCAAGAAGAAGTCAGTCCTTAATTCCAATAATCAAGCCAATTCTTGTAGTCACTACATGGTTGTACACTGACACAAACCTCTCACAAAAGATGAGAAAAACAAACTGGTAAGTTCATGTTGTAGGAAGTGTCGTGATACAAAGGAAACAAGCCAAGATCTATTGGTAGACCCAAGAATTCCAGTTGAACGAGAACACTATAGGTCATAATAACGCAATGCAACCCTCTCCTACATTGGTAGCATGTTTAACAGGATAAAGAGCTGAATGGCCTCCACTCAAAAAATTCATGGTGAGTCATTTGTGAGTTCTTGTTAAGTCAATGTGACCCAAGAATGCACATCAGTCACTCACCATGCCGCTCCATCTTATCCGTGAATCGCCAGCTCTACAACAACCAAACATATGCTCACCATGCTTCTTCATATTTATCCATTCTTTCATATCCACTGTGATTCAATTGACAAATCTATAAAGCACACGATCAATTGTCTGGTTCACTTTGTCCAAGAAAATGCTTTATCTCCATTATTTAAGGAGAAAGTCGTTTTGACCCTTGATTTTCAGTTATAATTAATTTAGTGACAAATATATGAAGAAGCAGTAACAAATATAAGAACCACATATGGAGAAACAAGTGGATTCCTCATGACTATAAGTTTAGATTAGGGATCAACCTTAAACCCTTATCTCTTTGCATTAATTATGGATGAGTTAACTGTGCATATTCAAGAAGAAGTACTATGGTGTATGTTGTTTGCATAGTACTGGTGGATGAATCAATAGATGGTGTAAATACAAAACTTGAGAGATGGCAGGGGGCATTAGAATCTAGAGGCTTTAAAATAAGTCGTACAAAGACAGAATATATGGATTGCAACTTCAGTGGATATATACAAAGTGTTGAAATCACTGTCAAAATTGAAACCCATGAGATACCACGTAGAGATTCTTTTCGGTACGTAGGCTCAATGATTAGTAAGGATGGAGAGATTGACGAAGATGTTGAGCATAGTATAAAAGCTAGATGGCTGAAGTGGAGACTAGCTTCTGGAGTGCTTTGTGAGAGACAAATGCCAACAAAATTGAAAGGCAAATTTTACAGGACAATGGTTAGACCAACCATGACATATGGAGCAGAATGTTGACCAATTAAGAAGACGTATATTCATAAGATGAATATAGCGGAAATGAGAATGCTTAGGTAGATGTATTGTAAAACTAGGAAAGATAAAATTAGATATGAGTGCTTTCGAGAGCATTTAAGGGTAGCACTAATAGGGGATAAGATTAGAGAAATCCGTTCAAGATGGTTTGGGCATGTTAAGCGTAGGCCGGTAATGGCATCGGTGAGAAAAAGTTTGACTATAAAAGTAAATGGCCCATCAAAAGGTAGGGGTAGGCCGAAAAAAATATTGATGAAGGTCATTGATTCAGATTTGAAGAAATTTAACTTATCGAAAGATTTGGCTCAAAATAGAATAGAATGGAAAAACAGACTTCATATAGCCGACCCCAGCATGATTGAGATAAGGCTTTGATAATGATGATGATGAATTGATATAGTGACAACAAGGATATTAATTTGGCTCTAAAACAAACAAGCCCTAAGGTTTCTCTAACGGCTTGTTATAGAATCAAATACAATGATTAGTGTTGGCAACATTCATGCTCAACAATTCACGCTTTGTGAAAAAGCACATGCAAAATATGACCAACTCAAACAATGAAATTGCATAATGATTGTTTAACACATGCAGATCATCAAATTATCAATATAAAATATCTATTCATAATTAAATGTTACTTTAATTTAATATTCACGGTAACATTAAAATAACAAACCATAAACCGCGATATTCACTAAGAGATTGGGGCTTGGGGCCATGTAGCAGCTAATTCTTCAATACCCATTGAGTTCAAGCTAGCTTGAGCCTATCTTCATCATCATTACCATAATCTTCAGCCTTTATTGGATAATTATGGAAAGCCAATGGATAGAATACCTAAAATTATTGCGTAACTCTAGCTTCATTGACATGTAGATAAGTCTAATGAGATTGATAATCCAACTGATATTGTCCACTACAACACCAAGACACTTGTTGGGCCGATTAACCATATTGTTGACTAAAAATTGTCTGGGGAAGTTCAAAGTCAAAGGAAAAAAGAAAATTAGTTCATTTCAATTCATGTTTTTTTATTAAGTTACTATGTGACTCGGTCCCATCTAGCCCCATATGAATCTGAAGCAGCACAGGGAAGAAGAATAGCCAATAGACTAATATCCAAGCCAAAAGGCTTAAGGATAGGATGTCCAAGTGCCTCATCAAAGACAAACAACAACTCTCTCAATTAAGAACTGAACTCAAATTCCTATTCAATATCAATGTCTGTACCCCATCACGGGTTTACATCTTTATTTATAACTAAGATATTGTCTAATTAAGAAAACAACTAATTCAAATCAAATAAGAAGTCCTAAGCCAAACATAATTGGACTTTCTAAATATTAAAGAATCCTAGATAATTAAAAAAGCAACTAAGGCACTACTAATAGAATCTACTCTACTCTACTGAGCTTTATTAGTCTTGGGCCTACGGGTATAGACTTTCAAACAGGGCCTATTAGTATGACCTGCATCAGAATCTGTACCACTCCATACCGGTCCATGTGCGTCTTGTGCCAATCTTGACTCGACCAAATTAATGCCAACTCAGTTGAGTTGGGGTTTTATAGGAATCCTAGTGCCATACTCATACTGGTACCAAACGACACCAAATTGGCTCAATGCCGAACAAAAATGACATTATGTTTAAGGCAGTCCGCTTTCTAATTCAAATGGGAAACAAATTATGTCAAATATATCATATTACTTCAAGTGGCTTCTATCAAATGGCAAGTGAAGCCAGATTTCGTTGTCCTAGTCATTTTTTCATAGGTCAACTAACTGCTTCATACTTTAAAAAAGAATTAAAAATTGTAATCTACAATCCAACTTCCATCATTCAATTGAAACGGTTAACAATCCCATATTAAGAAAAATGGTTAGGTGCTAACAGTTTCTACCTGAACAAAATTGTCAAAGCTCATTGCAAGGGAATGAGTAGGATCATTGGGATCCCTAGGAGTAATCTTGATATATGTTTTTGTCTTCTTTCTCAAGTTTTTTATGGTGCTCCCGGATTTGCCAATAACATTCGCCACTTGGCTACCTGGGACTAGAATATGAGCCTCATCTTTACGTTTCTTGTCATCATCATCAGCAGCTGAAACTGTATTTGATATGATTTCATGCACTTTCATAAGAGCATCTTGAGCTTGGCAAAGAGGTCTCATGTCATCCTCATCAACCTCCTTATCATCTTTGTACTTGGCATAACAGTAAATTAGTACAATCCTCTCCCTTGCCCCAGGAAAAGGATCAACAACTTTGATCTTCGAATGTGTATCTTGCCGAATGGAATTTATAACTTTACCATTCTTACCTATCACACTACCAATATGGCCACTTGGGCAGAGTATACGATACACAACCAGTTCTCCATCACCGGAGTTAACCTTGTCATTACAAATGCCACCACTGCTTGTGTTAACCCTTCTCCTCTGGTATTGGTCATCATTGTCATTATATCTTCTACTACTGGTGTTAGCCTTTTTCTCCTCATATCTGTCATCGTCACTGTCATTAGCTCTTCTGCTGAGGGTATTAACTCTTTTCTTCTGGTAATTATCATCAGTCTCATCACCTCTTTTGACATAAGCATTCACTCTTCTCTTCTGGTATTTTTCATCACTGTCATTCTCTCTTCTGACATTGGCATTAACTCTTCTTTTCTGGTATTTATCATCACTGTCATCATCTCTTCTGACACCGGCATTCAATCTTCTCTTCTGGTACTTTTCATCACTGTCATTATCTCTCTGATTTCGCTTTCCTATCTCACCCATGCCGGAAAGCAGTAGTATTCAACAGACAAGAAAGCAATTCCTGAATGTTATTTAAAAAAAAAACGTAAGGGCAAGAAATGCTGTGAATGAATGATAAAATCCAATGTGGGAAAAAACTATCAACTATATGACAACAAGACAGATAAGTTCTGCACACAAATGAAAAAGGGAGGGTGGGGGCTATAGTGCTTGGCCTAAATAACAGGTTCTTTTTCTTTTCTTTTCTTTTCTTTTCTTTTCTGTTAATAGAGCCAAGTTCCACACCCATCCTCATACAGTGCACTGTGTCCCTAACCAACAGAGCTACAGCAACAGTTTTATTCCTTCTCACAGCGAGAGCTAGCATTCCTACGAAGGGAATCATCATTTCAAAATACAGACCAATCATATGGTGGATGGGAAATGCACCTATATCTACTCCAAAACGACAAACCCAGCAACACAATCAGTTCTTTTTTGTTTTACCCATTGCTATGAGTATATACCATATCCAGTTCAAAGTCATTGATCGCTAATGAGGAAAAAAAAAACAAACAAACAAACAAATTGAAGGGGAAAAGACAGAAAAAGGAAAGGGTCGACTCACACACTAAGCAAAGAATTCCATTCACGCGAAGTAACAGAGAATATCGGAAAGGGATTGAAAAGATGTTATGGAAAAGGAGTCTCTGTATGATTTCTTATAACAAATAGGAATCCCAGAAGTTATAAGGAAACAAATCTACGAATGATGGATGATATCAAAAGGCCGAAAGAATTGGAATATCTGAGAGAGGGGGCGCGAAGCCCTAACCTTGTTGGGAATTTACTCCGATTGGAGTCCTTGATAGGGTCAGCGTGCAAGAACACTCGAAAAGAACAAATGAATTTGCTCGCGCATTTGGCGTTTCTGGATGCCGCAGATGGGCTCCGCAAACCCGCCCAAAAGAGATGGGGTTTAACTTGGGCCCAGACAAGTTCACGACTTGGATAGGCCCGTCAAGGGGCGTACCCTGGGAATTTTTATTTAGTGGGGCTGAATGTAATAAAAAAAAAGACCTAGGGGAAATTTAAAAAAAAAAGCTATTAATTTTCAAATTTGTAGGGGTTGTTGGACTTTTTCAGATCTAGCTGAGGGCTTCAGCCCCTAGATAGTTCTACTTGGGTCCACCCATGCTGTCAATCTGGCCCATAGGACAAAATGCCCATCAGCCAAACCCCGTAAAATGAGTTTAAATAAGTAGTTTTACTTTTTCTATTGAGCTTCTAAATACACACAATATTTTATTTCAATGCACAACATAAATTTTATTTTCCATGCACAACATTTGAAGGGAGTGCTACTATTGGCACTCAAATTTTTGCAATCGACACCCATCATTTAAAAAAAAAAAAAAAAAACCCACGCGAAGTTGCCCAAATGCCCCCTCCCTCTTTCTACCTCCCCATGCTCTCTCTCCTCCCCTTCCCCACCTCCGGCTCCTCCCCCGCTATTCCGCCTCAGAGAGGGGGTGAGAGAGAGAGAGAGAGAAGGGGAGAAAAAAGAGGGGTGGAGGAGTATGGAGGAGTGGGGGAGGGAGAAATAGAGAGGAGGAGGGAGAGGGAGAGAGCATCAGCGGAGGGGTGGAGAGGGGACAAAAAAGGGAGTGGATGTGGGAGAGCGATAACAAAGAGGGGGAGAAAGAGAGAGAGGATGCCAACAAAGGGGTGGGGAGGGGTGGGAGAGAGAGATAAAAGAGAGGGAGAGGGAAGCAAGGAGGGCAAGGTGGGGGAGGAATGGGTAGTCCAAATCGTCACCAGAGCGAGAAGAGGGGGAGGTGGGGAGGGGGAGGTGGAAAGAGGGGGAGGGCATTTGTGTAATTCATGGATTTTCTTTTCTTCTTTTTAATGATGAGTGTGGATAGAAAAAAATTGAGTGCCAATAGCAGAACTCTTTTTAGGTTTTTTTACTACAATTATACCTCTATATGAAATTACCAAAAAGGACATACCACCCACCAAACCTTAATCTTTAATTTCTTTCTACAAACACCCATTTCACTCTCACTCTTCCCTTTTACACACACCATCGTCCCTTCTTCCTCCTTCTCCCTCCTAAAGTCTTTTTTCTCTCATTTATCTCTCAATCTTCTTTCTTATTTTTCATTCACTTCTAACTCTCCAACATTCTACTCACTCGCTCTCTCATCATGTTCAACCATCTTATTCACATTGGCTTAAAAAAAAGGAAAAAAGGCCATGAATTGGAGTGTGCATCGCAATTTTATCAAATGGATCACAAAAAGACATAAGAATGAAAATCGTGTATTTTTCTGACTTTCCACTCTCAAGTTTAGTTTTACATGTGTTCTTACCATTCTGAGTTCTTGGGTGGAAGTTATTTACAACTTTTTCTTTTTTACGACTCCCCCACTTAGTCTCAGATGATCACAACTTGGCAAAATTTAAAAAATACATTAAATAAAGAGAAAAAGAGGGGATCACCGGCTGCCAAGAGACAATGACAGGCCCTCAAATGGTTCAAACTTCAGAGACTTGGATGCATTTCATCCTCTTCTCAAGTTGATCTAGCAATCTTCATAGTCCATCACTTATTTTCCTGAGTACGCCAAGTATGTTATCCAGGAGGAGCTATTCTTTTGTTTTTTTTAACCAAGCAAAGTATTTATAGTTATGTTGCCTTTACAAGACACTAAAGTGTTAATCTGAAAAGTCAAGCATGATTGACTTTGTAGACTTTTTTAACTTTAAAGTGACAAGAATGTAGAAAGTTTTGAAATAGTTTGATCCTCAAGAATTTCTCCTCCATTGTAGTATGGTACCAAGGCACTTATTTGAACTCTCTGAGTGTTTCCTCAAAGATTAAGTACCTTGTTCTTGCTTCATTATTATTATTATTATTTTTTACGAAGTCTTGTCTACTGCTTCTAAATCTCTCTGAATGCTTAATGATGTGATGCACTGTCTTGTCATGGAAGGTCGCCCAAGGGGGTTATTTATAAGCTTGGAGATCATCTCTGGCCATTTGTGGAAAAGTGAAGAATAAACAAAAAAGCTGATTTTTCAAGGGGGGTTGCCGACCATGCATTTGTTCGGTCGGTTATCCTTCTTTGGTCAATCCTTTATTGGTTATCAGCCATGATTTCCTCCTTTGGATCATGCTAATCAATTGGAAATCTACCTCAGAGAGATTTCACCGGATTTGGATTAGCCATTAGCTAATTTGACTATTTCTATTTTTCACTTTTCTTCCATTGGCCATTGCACTTGTTTGATTAGCCATTGCTTTGTTCGGTTGGCTATTGCACTATGCATTCGACCATTGCACTTTTTGACTCATTTTTTAAGCTTTTTGATTTATTTTCTTAAAGAGAACTAATGAGTCTTAAAAGATGCATTATTTTCCTATCATTGCTTGTCATTTTAAAACTCATTTAGGGTTAATTTATTGGTTTTAGCATGAAATCATGTTTTGTGCTATGAAAATCCATTTGTTACTTTAATTGCTTAATTTTATCAAAACCATCACTTTTAGAATAAAATTATGATTTCTCATTTTTCAAAAACCCTAGCATTTGAGACGCTTTAGAAAACCTTGTTTTCACAAGAAAATGATATAGTTTCTTAACATCATTAATTTCTTTGAGATAAATCATATTTGAAGATGTCATTTTATGCTATCATTTCGTATGAATTACGGCTCCATTCATGCATTTGTAACTTTAAAGGTAAAATGGTCATTCCACATAAAATATCATCATTTCATGCATGAAATTATTGAAAATCATCATCAAATGATTTCCCTCATAAATTCTTTCATTTCTTGAAATTTGCAAAGAATCCTAATTACATTAGGATTCTTAGTGAGGAATTTCATTTGAACTAAGACTCATATTATTCTTCCCTATTGAGTTGTTTTTGCAAAAACTATGGTCATGTGACCCAAAATTTGGCAATTGAAGAAGAAATTATTGAAGTAGAAACCCCATTCTCAATAGGATTCTTGCTTAGGACCCACATGTAGAATACAAGATCACTTATGGCCCCGTAGTGAAGAAATAAAGTTGTTTAGAAGAAGAATGAGGAAGATAGAAGGAACAAGGAAGCTAATATACCTCACACACATTCACACGTGGAAGCACACACATGTTCCAAGTCCAAAGACGGGGTTTGCTCTTATCTCTTCCATCAATTTCCACTCTGTAGAAAAACTCTATGGAAAGTGCCTAAACAATGCGCAGACGAAGAATTTCCATCGAAGAGGAGCCCTAAAAGCCACAAATGAGACCCACACTTGTATGTCACATCCCACACACTCTTTTGAGTCAAGTTTGAAGTTTCCAGAAGGCTTATGAAGCATCTCTTATGTTTATCCCTCTGGAAGTGTAAAAATATGGGGATGAGGAGATTGACTCTGCCACCTCACCAAGAGTATCCTATACCCCATATACATCCCATATCCTCTTTGGATGATGGTGGGAGTGATTTTTGGAGTTCTAGAGTTTATTTATCCTTTGAACAGTCCAAGAAAGGGTGAGATTTGTGAAGAGAAGAAGACTTGGTGGCCAAGTAATGGAAGATAAGCCAAGATAAGGTTCTACATCAGCCAAATACATCCCAGTAGGAGTCTTCTACCCTCCTTGGTTGTGTAAGCCCTATAGTGGACCCCACCATGTGTGAAAATTTAATATAACTTAGAAAGTGGGGTCCTTACTTAGTGTTTTCTCAAATTTTCAGGTGGCACTATCTTTAAGAGATTTTTATTTTTGAATGCTCTTGGATAAGAGTTTTTTTGTATCTAGATATTCAATTCAAGATATAAGATAAGACTTTATCGTTCATTAAGAATAGAGTTCTAGGGGGAATAAAGAAAAAAGTTGTAACAGGACTTCATAAAAAAAATTACAAAAGGGAACCAAGGGGGGAAATGTCCTAAGCATGAAGCTAGGACCCTTCTTCCCTTGGAATTCTCTCTCTCTCTCTCTCTCTCTCTCTCTCTCTCTCTCTCTCCCATCCCTCCTTAAAGAAGGCTGGCCACCTACTAAAATCGTTCATAGAAGAAGGTTCTCCTGAGTTCTGTTCTACTATGGTAATAAGTTGAAGATTTATATTGATTTATCTATTTTGTAATCAATTTCATTATCCATATAGTAAAGGAATTCTATTGTTTCTATTTTTATGTCTTTCAATTTTTGATGAAATTTGGAATGTTTGTGTGTAATATGTTGTCTTGATTTGGATTGACAACCCAAGTTTGAAGATCAAGGATTTTTGAAATTTTGATTTTTTTTATTAAGTTGAAAGAAAAAGAGTAGATCTAAGATAAAATATCTCACCACTTTTATTTTATATGCATTTACCACTTTTGTTTTTCTACATACTTACCAGCTTTGTTTTTCTGCATAAACGATAACACGCCGACCCTACTTAAGCATACTTAGTAGCTAATTTGTCTTTGTGAGTCATGTGTAAGTTATGGATAGGTAGATGGGTCGAATTTTACTTTACCTAGGTAGTGAAAGCCTTTTTTCGTAATTTTCGAGCTCATGAGTTTATGTCATTCATGCATCATATTGACATCATCACATTCGTTTCATTGAGCTCATCAACTTTGGTGCTTGACCCAAATATGTTTGAGTTCGTTTGTGTTAATTGGATCTTTATTTGACTTGAACTATAGTTACCTTAAAAAACAGGGACTTTCTTATAAATTCCAAAAAAAATCCTGTACATATAAGGATCTACTATTCCCAATCAATACTTTTCCTCTCTAACACTCTTGTTTTTGCCCTAAAGTATTAATTTTCTCCCCTATCACGTTTCTCTCATCAAATCAAAAGAATTAAGGTTATACTATAGGATTGGAAGCTCATATTAGCACTCCAGTGTCTATTCTTATCTCCTCCTTCATTTTTTACATACATATAAGTTAGGTTTAAGAATTGGAGTGTCCTCAAGTTGAGCCAAGAGTAAGCGTACTAATTTGAATTCTAAATCAAGGCAAGTATAAGCAAATTTTGGTTTAACATATATTGATATGTTATGATTCTTATAATCTTAGTCACTTCTATGCATTTAGCCCTAATATTTTCCTTTTCTCAGTTTCACTATATGATGAAGTTCAATATGTTTGAAATAGCATAAGTTAAAACAAAGGATAACTGAATGAATGAAATAGAGAAGGAATACCCTAATACAATCTCAAGTTCTGAAACCTATTTGGAATTTGCGTCGGACGTTGAATTTGCTTCAGGAAACTGAAGCTTATGGCTAAGCCATAAGGAAGTTATGGCTCACAGTCTAGAGAAGTAAAATTTTCATTTTTCTTCTACGGCTAGACTAAAGTTGAACTGTAGATTGTGCTAGGGCTAAGCCGTAGCTAAGCTATAGCTGAGCCATAGAAGAGAATATGGTTAAATCGTAAATACGGAGGAAATTTGGGTATCTACGGCTAAGCCGTAGTGTATTTTACAGCTAAGCCGTAGAATGCCCACGGTTAAACCAAAAGTCACCCACGGCTAAGCTGTAAGGTCTTTAAAAATTAGGGTTAAGTAGGTACGGTTACAAGACTTTGTAGGGCCTTAGCTTATGAATTCCTTCACACTATTAACTAGCACAATGGAATAATGAAAGGTCATGAAAGTCTTAAGGGCTGAGACTTATTCATGTGATGTTGTCTATTTATTAAGCATCTCCCCATAGGTGTTGGTTTATGGGACTTCGATACATATTTTGGTCACAATGTAACACCAAAAAGGAGACAACTGTGTATCGAATAACTTAAAACTATATCATCATGTACGGTTAGAAACAATGGATGACTAGGTTAAGGTTGGCTCATAAAACTACCTTGATCCTATTAAATTAAATTGCATGGCATAATAGATTACAATTATTGCCTTTTACTCTTTCACTAATGAATTGAATTGAAACGATCATTGTATGTATTGAATTTATTTGACATGTTTCTTGATATTTTTGATATTACATTGACATTGAATTGAGTATGAACATATTGCACAAATGAATTGAATATATACAATTTGATATTATTCTCACTCAATGAATGAATTGCATGATTGCTCAAGTTAAATGAAATAACTGAATCAGAATGGTCTGGCTCTACTGAGCCTTAGGCTTATGATACCTGGCGGGGTTAACTTTGGTGTAATAACGAACGATGGCCTCGCAGTGTGCTTTGGAGCTTCTGGACTCCATATATGAAAAGACCCATTTGTACCTTAGCCAGGTCGATGGTGTTCTTAATGTAAAGATCCTTAGCGGGAGGATAATGCAAATGTAGTAGCCAAATGTAAAGTATCTCTATCATTTGATTCTTATAGCATGATTAATCAATTGCACAACATGCCTAGTATACTGAATTGATCTCTTTGATTACATGTTAATGATTCTTGTAAATACAATGCGTGCTATCTTGACTATGCTTGTACTTTGCTGAATAGTCTTATTCATTAGTTGTCTATGGTGATACAGGCTCAACTCCCAGTTCCGATTTTACGAAGATCGAGAAGACTCAAGAGGAGACTTTTGGGAACTACTCCAGCCTAAACAAGTGGACAGCAAATCATCTCTAATTGATCCACCATGGAGTGCGCCAGAGCATATTAGGCCTTTTTTTAGGTTTTTGAGAAACTGCATTTAAGGTATTATGACTTGCATTTAACTTTATCTTGCCATGTACGGATCATGATCCCATATATTTTGGAAACTATATATTACTCTTGTATCTTGAATGTTCTTTCCTCTTGGAAATACATATTCCATAGTAATCATGTTAATATCATAGCATAGATATGTATAATAGTTTGGTTAAAATTATCTTATTTCATGAATGATATTAATAAGCTTCTGCATTTAAATACTTGGACAGATGTCTGTTATAAGCATCTCACCCGTATAAGTAATGTGACTCTTCCTCGTATAATTCCGCTTAGACTCGAGTCCAAGTGTGTATTACATAGGAGTACATGTGTCACTATTGAGGCTAATCTTCATGCTCGAATTCTTGGGCTAGGGTTGTGACATAAATTACTAACTTTTTATAGTTATTCACTACTTTTCTTTTCAGTTATTTACCAATTTTATTTTTCAGCAAAATACCACTTTTCTTTCAAGTAACTACCAACTTTCTTGTTGATTGTTTACCAATTTTATTTTCAGTTATATTACCACCTTTATGATTATACAAGTTTACTTTGTTGTCTATTTGCTGGTTAGTTAGTTTGCATTAGATTAGGTCTTTTATGTTTTCAGGATTGTCTTAGAAAAGTTTCTGATTTGAAAATCTCAAAATTAGATCTGAATGTTGGTGTTTGCACATAGATTTTAAGTTTTCTATCGAATTAGAAATCTTTAATTCCTGCAGATGTGGTGCAAAAGTTTCATACCCAAAATCATATCAACTAAATTTATTTTCATTTGAAATTCTGGGAGAATAGTGTTTCATGAGTCTACTTTCATTCATCAAAATTTCAGCCATGAAGAAATCTGGTAAGGTTGTGTTTTAAAGGCTGGAACTTGAGACCCGAATCTAGAAAACTGCAGAATTCTGCTGCATGCTAATGTGTAACATTGTCTTTAGGAGTCCATATTTTTCTTGTTTCCTAATATTTTTTAGTCCCTTTTTTTCCTATGCTTTAGGAGTCTTGTTTTTAGTAATTTGATTTAGGTTTAAAGAATATTAATTAGTCGAATAGGACCTTGAAAAAGGAGTTGTTTAGAAAAATTTCAGCATTTATCTAGAATCATAGTTTTTTTTTCTAGGATTGTGTCATTTATGCATTGTTTCATGCATGTCATTCGTATTTGCATTAATTAAAAGTTTTTAGTTGTTTATTCTTAATAGTTTTTCCTTTTTAAGTTGGAAAGAATCTAACCTTATTTAGCTCTTTGTAGATAAGACCCTGTACTCCTTGAGATATTACTACATTGGATAACTCTACAATTGAGTTTTGAGATCAAGTTTTTGAACCCTTTTAGGGTTGTCCTTGAGTTGTTTGGACCTTGTTTGATGAACAAGAACTAAGCTTGACATGATTTGCCTTGACCATCTTGAATTTTCTCTTTGAGTGTTTTGTCGAAACTTTTTTTTTTCTTTTTGTGTCAATAATTCCTTAGTGAAACATCCCACTCTCAATCATTTTTGTGCAATAGATAAGGAAATGGACAAGCAAATTGTGCCACTGATCATATTCGGAGCAAAAAGGTGAGGTGTTGTGTTTTTTTTTTGCCATTTTTGAAAGTTATTTGTTTGTTTTTTCCCCCCGATATATTTAGAGTTGCAGGGTTGAACGAAACGTATCTATCCGGCTGCATAGTACCAAACAGAAAATTTTTATTTGGAAGTGTACAACTGAACAAAACCTATATCACTCTTTTTAATTCAATTTTAAATGAAAATCTCCCTCTCCTATAATTAATCAATGGCCCAATGTAAGATGTTGTGTCTATAGTACACAATGCAATCAAGTTCGCTCTGAATATGTAATGGACTATAGTCATGAATTTAACACTCAAGTGGTGAGAAATGAAGTTGAATTATTTTTCAAATTAATGTTGTGAGTTACTATAATCTAATTTAATTGTGATGTGTTATTGGACTCATGATATTGGAAGGAGAAATAGATTTGTTATTATCATTAAGGTATTAAATGCGGGTGGGTTGGTAAAAAACTTTAAGAGTTACCCTTGTATGTAAGAGAAGTGGATATTATAGAGATTTGGGGACCAATAAAGAAGATCATACTGACATGAGGTCAAGTAGATATGTTCGAAGACATGTAATGCCCATTTTCATTAAAGGGCAAAAAGTTAAACACAAATGATGAATGAATGTTGTAGGTTGTATGTAGTGTGCATAATCATCCAGCTGCAGAGTATCTAGAGGGGCACTCATATGAATTGAAGTGTTTATAGGAGTTTTTTTTGGAGCCAATCAAATCAAGGCAAGTGACTAAAATGGATACCATAGAATGCATGCATGATTTCATAGCTTTTGCAATCTTCTACTAACATGTTGGTTTCATGAATTTTACTTGTTTTAGTTCCATCTAAGCGCCATTTGTGGGATGATTAGAGGCCAAATTGAATGGTGATTAGTGAGCTAAAAGGCCCCTTAAAAGTGTTAATCAGGGTTTAAAGGGGCTGGAACCCTATTTAAATGGGGACTAAAAACAATCCCTAGACTGTTTCAGATAAGGCTTGGGAGGCCATGTCCGAAAGGCACCTTTGGGCCATGTTTGGGACCCACTTCGAGGGATTAGCAACCCCACCCCCCCCCCCCCCCCCCCCCAAACACTTTTTGGGGATTAAAACCCACATTATTGGAGTTGTTTTATGCCCTACTATCAACCTTACTTCCTTTCAATTTGCCATTAATTCATTGAAAATTTAAGAATCTTAAACCATGCTTTTCATACTAGTAGCATGCTAATGAAATCGAATCACTTGGAATCAAACCTAGGCGCACTGTATTGTGATTAATACGTGGAATATGATCGTCACTTTAAGTGCAAAGCTTCGATTGTAGTAATAAATTGGTAAGACTAGGTTAATCCTCAGGGAGCTATTAAAATAAGGCTTTCCAACTTGCTACCTAGCCTAATTGAAAATCTATAACTAACCTAAAAACTGGAAAATTGCATTCACCATTCCCACTTTTAAATCAAATAAATTCCAAAAAAAATCATAATTTAAAAAGGAATCTAAAATAAACTGCAAAAGAACACACAAATTAAAACATCAAATAGTAAACATTTTAAAAATATGCATAATAAGAATAACTTACCAAAAATAAAACAAACAAATCAATTTAACAAGCTAAAATTAGAAACAAATCATCAACCAAACCTAAATTAGAATAAACTTGATCTAAGAAATAATATAAACAAATCACATTAACAACCAAAATTAGAAACTATCCTAAGTCCAATTCCTAAATTAAAGTTGGCAATTAATTCTAAAATTAGAAAGTTAGAAAAAAAATAACAATGTCACATAATGCATGCCATGAGAAAAAAATGCAAAAATTTAAATGAGATGCAAAATTTAATAAAAAAATAAATCTAACCTAATGCAAACCTAATCTAAATTTGATGGCTGAAAAACAAACTTAATAAATGCAAATAAAAAAACAAGTAAAATGATTTAAAAATAAGAAATATATGCATGATATATAAGACTTGTTACAAACATTCTGCAGTGCATAATTTTACTACACTTATGGGCTGTTCTTGGATCATTTTACACATTTGAAACACCACATTTTCTAGGCATTCTTGAAACCAAAATCTTAGTTTTTGAGGGTGTTTTCAGCATCATAACTTGTCCTCAACCTTCCCACTCAAACAATCTGTGAATGCATGAGAAACTAGCATTTTTAGCTACCAATATACATATGCAAATTTTTCTATTCATGTACCGCAAACTCATATTTCAACTTTACATCAAATTTAAAGCTGTATTGAAAATCATTCTTCTCAATGGACAAGAACCATCCAAACTTGTTGTCAACTTACATATTCAAATTCTAGAAATATTTTATTATATAACCAGTTTTCCAATCGTGAAAATTTTGCTACATCCAAATCTATTTGGATGATTAAAAGAGGCAACAAATCTGATTATTTTAATTCAGTTTCAAGAATTGAATCACATGCAGAATTCTTATGCAAATCATGGTGCTCAAGTGCTTCCAATCATTACAACTAATTCAACTAGTTTTATAATCACATCTAATGAATAAAACATCACTTGAGCAGATTTTTATGATTTGAGATTTCTGTAGCATAGCCTGAGTCGGATGCCCACTTCATGCTGTAAAATTTGAGTTATTAATCCTTGCATACAAATCTAAAACTTATTCGGTTTGCTACCTATTAACCGATAAAAAATTACAAATGTTATAGTGAAGACAGTACAAGCAAATTTCAAACCAAGGGCACATAGACCCTAGGATTGTAGAATACCAAGTCAAGTACTGCATCTAGATGTTTAGAGCTATTGCAATCCACTCAAAAGACTTCAGATTAGTTCACGATGTAGCAGTTCAAATTTTAGAGTTAGATTTGGTCACTTGGCTCACCAAACTTCAAATTCAAAGTTCATTGGCTCAAAGTCTAAGGGCCATTGAACACACTCAAGCTTCTGAGTTACCAAAGTAGTTAAAAATTACATGGTAGCTCCAAATTATGTTTAGGAATGATGCGTCAAAATTTCAAAGCATTTGGACTTCATTTCAATTCAAAGTCAAGTTTCAGTGACTGTTTTCCACCTCCTTGGGCTCACTGTAATAACTGACACTTCTACATGTCAGAATCAGCTGAAATTATTTGAGAAAGATCAAATGATACTCGTGAGAGGCTCTGCAGAATTTTAGGTCAATTGGATGTCAGTTGACTCAAAATCAGCGTACATGTCAACTTTGGGTCAGTGACCCTCGGTTAAGCCGTGGATTATGCTACAGCTAAGCCATAGCCAAACTATAGCCTCGCCGTAACTTGCATATAGCTAAGCCGTAGGCCAATATATGGCTAAACCATAAATGAAAATAAAAGTAAGAGGAAAACCTAAGCCACACGGGTAAACCGTAATTTGTATATGGCTAAGCCATAAAAACAATATGAACTTAGGATATCAAGGATTTCCAAGACTTTGTAGGGCTTTACATATGGCACCTTTACTCCAATTAAATTAGTCTAATGGTGATTAAATGTTAAAGAAGAAGAGTGAAGAGCAGTTACTCATTCCCTTCGATTTTTCGGAAGATTTTCCAATGTTACGTCATGTGTGTTGGAATAAAAAGAGGTGTCTAATGTATATGCAATGTAACACCGAGATTTTGGTAATATAATGATAGTAGACATTTTATAAATATATCATATTGAATGACCTCAGAAACACGGATTATCTAGCATAGGGTTAGCTAGTAACTATCCTTGACAATTGCTCAATCTAATTGCATTCATATTATTAAATTACTTTGCCCTCAATATGATTTAATCATATGCCCATATTTTCTAGCAAATCTAGAGGCAAAATCACTACCGGATCTTCCATTGAGTGTGTACCTGTGAGCCAAAATGGTTATAGCTAACGTTGACAAGGTTCGAGCTCTATTAGCTCATTTATGTATGCATTGTCTAATTAATAGATTACTTGCTCAATTCCGATTCTTATAGCTGAATATGATCTCAAGACCGATACTCCCTTTATATATGAATATGAGATGATCACTATGATTAATGATAAGTATGTATGATATGAATTTGGGATGGTCTTGATATGTTAAGTCAGCACCGCTTAGATTGTAGTCTTATTAGGTTCGATGGGACCAATTTGGGTATCCCTTATGTCACTGCTGCAGTAGTTTAAGAAGGAGAAGGTCAGCGTTCCTTGGAAATCTAGACTGATCCGCTAACAATATTCCCTTCTGTATGTTATATGTGATCCTTAGAGAGAATATAGCCTTGTGGATGGAAACTAATATATTACAATATCCTGTTCATGATTCATTATTCATGCTAATTTTAAGCACAACCTGCTTAGATATGATTATTGCTTTCATTTAATCAATATATTCCCTAATTTATTTGATACATCATGATGGTCTTATATATCTCTATATTTGCTTAACTGTTGTGCTAACAGTACTACCCTTGGTGTTGCAGGTACTGAACCCATCGCCAGTATGGTAAACGATGTGGCCTCGGAGGAAACCTTAACAATACCTCAGGGAGTAGAAGACTGGAACGAAGAAGACGTATTCTATTAGTCGTCCTACATAGAGCGTCAATGGGTTTTGTTTTGAGTTGTTAAGTTTAGTTTTGCTTAGACTTGTGGTTATTTGGAGTTGGGGATGGGTGTACATGTTATTTGGATATTGTATAACTGTGTTTTAGTATTTGTTGTCCTATGTTAGTGGATAGTTAATTAACATACTTAAGCATAATGAGGAATGAATGGCGTTTTATTATTGCTTATGATCATTACAAATGTATTTCACAGGCTTCCGCTTTATTAATTGAATCTTGATATACATGTTTGTGAAACTACCTCATACGTTCCTGTGAAATCTCCCTGGTAGCAATTCATGCATGTCTTTGCTCGGCACTGGTTGCTATGGATTACGTATGCACACCCTGGGCCCACTCTGATCCCCAATTCTCAGGTTTGGGGTGTGACACCAGTCAAAGACAATCCCCTTGATGGTGCCAATGAGTAGGTAGATCTTCGAGGCATCTATGTTCGATAGACTCCCAAGCAGGGACTTGAAGTGTACTAGGTGCTGATGCCTAGATCGCTTTCCCACATAGGCTTGGAATGTGAGTTGTTAGTAATTTTTTGAAAATGTGACTAGGTCAAATTCATGAGGATGTTTGGGTAACATTCCCTTTTTCTTGAGCTTGTTTTCTCCTTCTAACTGGTCATCATGTCAATGACCTGATTGTATGGCATTGGTTTGTCGGGTTGATTTTTCGACTGCCGCTGGAGGAGTGATCTCTCGAAGTCCCCACTTCTAGTGTTTTTCCAACCAAAGTCTTGATTTTGGCCATGATCTGATCTACTGGATTCTGGCCTTTGCGGGCTACACTTTTGGTTTAACTTGCATTGGGGGCTAGAGTTGTCTAATGCCACCGTCTTTTTTACTAGGACTTGTAGTTGAGCGGGAATCTAGTCGCTTTGCTCCCCTTGTTGTTTAACCAAACGCTTGAGGTCAACCTCTTTGTCTCCATCATTGTCGAAGGATCATTCTAGTATTTCTAGATTTGTCCCACTTTATTCAGCCATGAAGAACGAGTACTAATGGGGTTCAGCTGAGGAGAAGGTACAGGTGGTGATGCTTTCACCTATGTCAGTACCATTGTCCTAATTATAGTCCGTTTGTGTAAGGTCCCGAACCCCCACTAATCGTAGTTACGTTAATTAACCTTGTATTATATTGATTAAGACTTGTTGAGGATTAATTTAGTGTAAAACTATTAGGTTTGGGCCTCGAATAGGTAGTTGGACAGAGTTCGGGCCTAACTTTAGTAGTTAAGGGCCTTTTTGTAAATTGTCCTTGCATCTCTTAGATACCCCGTCTACTGCCTTTCGTGTAACTTTTCACGTGGATCATCTTTCGTGTTGGGCCCGAGTTGATCCGGACTCATCCTGGGCCAATTGAGGTCCTTTCAGCTTAAACTGAAATTTCTGGAAACAAGTGGACTTGCATGCAACTTCAGGAGAAAATTATGTTTACAAGAGAAGCTCCACATACCCTCTTTTTTCTTTCCTTGTTTCAGCTGGTGGAGCTCTCCCTTCCCTTTCTTAATCTCTTCTTCCTTCTCCTTGCATTAAGGTGCTACTGCGGTTGGAGGGTTGTGCATGCACTGAGGATAGCATTCAACCATCTTCTCATTCTTCCTTGGGTTATCTCTCTCCTGTAATTATAATCCTCTCCAATAATATAAGGTAAAGGATTTGCCTCCTTCTCATACGTTGGGTTTGATAGAGACATGAAGATTCAATTCCCATGACATGCATGTAAATCGAAGCTTCCATATTCCACATTTCATGTTACTTGTAGAGAACCCATTTCATTCCAGAGATTTTCCTGAGCACACAGCAAGAAAGGGAGTTTGAGAGGGTTAGCACTGTTAGAAGAGGCAAGTACTGAGTTATATGTACTGCATGCATGATTAAGTATGGATTATTGATCTAGCTACTTGCATTTTTGTTTTAATTAATGTAAATGTGATATGGAATGAATTACAAGGTGAATATGCATTAGAAGGGTGTGTGGGCATCACACACTTTCAAAGACAGTGTTACTGAGCCATAGGAACACTTCACTTATCCATGTTCTGTGTTGAATTGCGTTGGAACTAAGCTACAGAACTGTATTCAGATTTCTGAAGCTTACGGTGAAGGTACGGCTAAGCCGTGAGCATTTACGGCTCAAGGTCCAGAGAGCAATAGAATGGGATTTTGTACTACGGCTCACATACGACTAAGCCGTGAATTTCACTACGGCTAAGCCGCGTCCAGCCCGTACCTAAGCCATAGGTCTTCTTACGGCGAGCTTTCAAGAGAGCTCATGGAACCCAGCTTTTTCTACGGTTTACAGACGGCTGCACCGTGGAATACACTACGGCTACGCCGTAATCTCCCTGTAATCTAGCCGTAGGCTTAGCACGGCTAAGCTGTAGGCCAACATACGGTTGGGCCGTAATTGCGCCTGAAAAATCCGGATGAAATTGACCCACACAGCTAAGCCGTAGCCTTGTCCACGGCTAAGCCGTAAGGACCCAGTAAACATAGGGGTTAAGCGCATTCAATGATTTTGTAGGGCCTTAGTATTGGCACCCCTATACCAATACACTGGCCCAATGGTAAGCACAGGTTGGAGAAAATGAATGATACCCGGATGATCTCCCAATAGTAAGTCATGGATGTTGGCATAAGAAGGTGTCTCGTATGCCTATAAGGTAATACCAAGACATGGTAATATAACGACACCAGATTTCTTATGAGTACATCGTGTTGAATATTCTTGGGGATCATGGGTCAATTAATATAGGATGAGTAGTAATTTCTCAATCTGAATGCATGCATCTTGCTACAACACACCACCTTCAACATGAACTACTTCCTTTACCAAAACCCTGAGGCAATTCAGACCTGAGCTTCTAATGAGTGCGTGTCTGACAAGCCAAAGCTTCTAATGAGTGTGAGCTTGTTAGCCAAGGGTATGATATGACTGATATGATTGGATCTGAGTCGGCACCACTCAGCTTACGCCCTTTGGGTATATGTATGACACCACTGCAGTACGTTTACGAATAAGTAGTCGGCGCTCCTCGGGAAGCTAGTTTGATCCCCTAGCGACCCATATGATATGTATGCTCCATTTTGGGAGAATAAAGCGTCGTGGTTGCCAATTAGTATGTATGACATTTAAGTTGTAATTCCTCACTCATGCATCATGTTTAGTGATTATTCTTGTTGATATATTATGTTGTATTAGTTTCATATGCCTTAGTACTTGCTTAACCGTCATGTTAACAATGTTACCCTTGGTATTGCAAGTCCAGAACCCGGTCCCAACGCAGGCACTAACGCGCCCCCGAAGGGTACCCCAACGGTACCTCGGGGTGTAAATGAGTGGACAGATGGCGACGTCTATTACTAGCCATCCTACGGAGCACGTGTATTCTTGGGATGTATGCTTGGACCTTTTGTGTCACACTCTTAAGTAGTATTCTTAGGATGTACTTAAAAGACTTTAACACTATTGTATGTATATATGTTTACTTATGAAGGTTAACAGACTATGAATTTCATGTGCTCTTAATAATTACCGAGTATTTCGTAGGATTTCGCCTATAATAAGTTATGTTTGTACGTGTATCAGCATACCTCACACGTTCCTGTGGAATCTCCCTTGTAGGAATTCGTGCATAATTCTTCAGGGCACGGATTTCTACGGAATTACGTATCCACGCCCTAGGGGGCCCACTCAAATCCCCAAATTCCCGGGATCGGGGCGTGACAGTTTGGATGTGGCCTTTTAAAGTCTCCTCTGGATTGGAGGATGGTTGGGAGGTTCAGCTTCGGGCCATGCTTCTAATCACCCGTCATGCTGACCCAAGTCAGACCATGTTGATTGGTGTGATGTCCGAGTCAATCTCGTTCAGGATCCATTTCCGGACCATTTTGACAGGTAGAGAGCGTGCTACTAATTTTGCACCTATGTCTCTTGACTGGAATTTACCCAGCATGGGTTTTTTTTTCTTTCCATTTGGCAGTGATAGAATCTCAATGGTTATTGCTTTACCCCGCCGATTCTGTCTGCGTTCTGCCCAGCTTTTGTGTTGAGTGGTAAGTTCAGTCCTTTGGGACTTTGGTTGTGTCCCCTTTCAGGCCAGACGATATAAGGAGTTAACCTCAAGCCTGCCCAAGGATCCTTTAGTTTGTGGAGTTCTCTGGGTCTTCCGAGGCTAGGGAGAACAAGTGTTGTATCTGGGCACCATGGATTCCTGTCAAACCATTTTCTGCTCCCATGTTTTCTTTAGTATGAAATAGGTTGTTCTAGCCTTGCTTGTCTCCTTGGAAATGCAGAGGTTAGGGGAGTGGCTTCCTTATGGTGTAAGCATCCTTTTTCTGGCAAGTTATTTTTTGGGCCAAAGGTGGACTCCCAAAGGGTTTTGGGCATATTTAGAAACCTAAGGTGCAATTGTTGGGCCCGCATTCTTTGTAACATGGAGTCTTGAAGGTGGTTGCATGCTGACTGCATAGTGTAGGTCCTTGGGAAACTAGGACCCTAGTTTAGCTGGTGGTTGGGGCCCAACTTGTATTAATAGCTGGTATCTTGGTCACACTAGTGGTTAATTGAGAGGGCCTACCTGGTGCAGACTGGGTACGGGTGACGAAAAGTCTGAACAAGCGTTCCTTTGCCTCATCTTGCAAAACAAGTTGCCCAAGGAAGTGTTTTTTGCATTTTCCCTTTCTCATTATTCCAATCCATCTGAGTCTTGATGCAAAAGGAGTGGCCCCTTAGTGGCAAGAGAAAGGGTTAGGTCCGACTTGGTTCAACCGAAGTGTGAAAATCTTAACACAACAAGCCAGAACGAGCCATATGGACTTTGTCTATTCTAAAGACTATAGCGAATGGATGTTCACTATGCCATTTAGATGAATTAAAGATATTACTTCTTTCTTTCTCTCATCCTAACCGTCTTCACACCTTTTGATTCAAGAGATTAGTCCTAAAGTGGGAGAGAAATGTTGGATCTAGCATAGTTTATCCAAAGCATAACGTATAGCGCAACTAGTTTCAACTTGCCCCATGGACCTTGTCTGTTTCAAGGACTACAATGAATTAGTGTTTACCACGCCACTTGGTTAGACTTTAAAGTGGCTTATAGCTACCTAAGTGGATTGCATCAAAATTTGCAAACCCAAGGGAAGATCCCACCTTTTGGGAGGGTAGTCGATCTATGCATGGGTTGCCTACTTTTCATGCAAAAAATTTATATTTGTTTGTAAGTGTTGATCAAACTAGAACTTTTAATTGGCTCACAATTCTTCACACAAATGACACCAATCTTTTCTATTTGCTCGAAAAAAAGGAAAGATCGAGACGTGCGAAATGTATCCCAATTCTATCCCTTTAATAGACAAGGAAAAGACACGGAAGAGAAAAAAAAGAATGTTAAACTTTTCTACCTTTTCAATTCTGAGTTTTTTTTCGTGGGTTTTTTTACATTCTAACCTCCTAGGTGTTGACAAATAAAAAAGTTCAGAAGAAATCCACAAGCAATTTAGCAAATCAAAAGTCAGGTGAAGACTCAAGCATGATTCAAGACTCAGCAAACAAAGCACAACAACTCAAGGACAAAATCTAAATAGACCCATTGAAGTTTAAAGAAGAAAATAAGTCAAATTACTTCAAAAAGTAAAAAAAGTGTACACTGGCCAACTGAACAAGTCAATGGATGAAATAACAGTGGCCGCTAGAAGACAGTGATTGGCTGACAGTTATAAATTCTGACGGCTCTTTGAGTAGCAGATTGAGATCTGGTCAAACCATTCTGAAATAATTTCAAGTTGATTGGCATAATCCAAGGACGAAGATTCAGCTGCCACCCCACAAAGTTGATTGTGGGATGGTAGCCGACCATACAAATGCACAGTTGCTACTCCTTGTGAATCAAATTTTGCTCGATCTTCTCCCTAGCACAAATGATAAGAAAAGACTCTTGGAGGCTATAAATACCCCCCTTGGGTGCCCATTCTAGAATACAACACAAGGCATAGCACACAGTTGCAATGTAAACATAGCCACAATGGCATTTAAGACTCTCCTCGAGAAGACTCTGATGCTTTGACTTGTCCAAGCTCTAAGCTTCAACTTCAATACAAGGTACTTGATCTTCTAAACATAATTAGGAGGATAGTGCCTTAGCTTGAAAGGATCTTCGAAAGAAGATAAGACATTCAAAACTTTCTTCACTCCCTTCACTTAGGAGTTAAAGGTAATATGGGTACAACTATGGCCAATTTACTAGTATAACACGATAAGTGATCCATGTAGGCAACCATGACCATAAAACTTTCATTTTAAAACTCTCATTGGAGTTTTATATCCAAAGAAAATGAATAATAGATTATGAAAATCGCTCGATCGATTTCAAATATGAGAAGGCGACATACATCCATTACACCTCAGATTAATCTACTTTTTTCTTTTATTCTTATATACTCTTTTCTTACTATTGATCATCTGAGACTAAACTTGTGCGGGGGGGGGGGGGGGGGGGGGGGGGGGAGGCGGGGCGGGGGCGGAGTGTGGGGGAGGTGTTTGCAATAAAAAAAAATGTAAATAGCCTACACCTGGGAGATTAGAATGTAAAAGAAGCCTCAAAAAATAAACTCAAAACTGGAAATGGTCAAAAAGTTCGGCATTCATTTTCTTTCTATTCAATGTTTTTTTTTGTTGTCCTTTTAAAAAAACAGGGGGGGGGGGTTTGAACACCAGTTGCAGGCTGTTTGCATGTATTTGTTTTCCTATCAACCCCTCCCCCTACGCATTCGTGTTGGAAATTTATACTAAAAGCATACTTTTATGTATTTGTCTTTGACTGATTTACTTATAAATAAAGTTTGCCTTTTTATCTTCATGAGAATTTTTATGGGCAAATGGTTGCATTATTATTTATTATATATAAGAGTGTCTTTTATTCTATAAAGTAGACAAATTGGTGTGTAGAGTTCAGCTTACACATGGAAGACTTGTTTGTCGGTTCTTATAGAATATAAGTTATTGTTGTTCACAATTTAGATAGAGCTGGACACACTATCGGTATGATTATAGCATGATGTTTTAGTAGGCTTGTCTTGGCTACGGGAAACGGTATACTTTCGACTCGTTATGCTAATTTGCTTTGTGCGTATTGAACAGGACTGCTTTTGGGTTGTTGTTTTTATACTGACTATATAAGAAGATTAATATCCAAATGGTTATTATGAGTGCTTGTATTCTTAATCCCGATATAAATAATAGACACATACATTTAGTGTTTGGCATTTTGATTTACAAAGGAGTGAGATCTTTTATGGGTCAATAATCTCAGTAAATTGGATGATTACACTACGTGTATGGTGCATATTTGTTTATTAACAGAATCCACATCCCGTAATGGGAATTGATGATATCCCCTTAATGAAACTTATAAGTTTTGATTATGTTAAACCCTGCAAGTGGACTTTGTGTCTGACATATCAAATAAGTTAAGTGTAAGGTATCAAGGAATTATAAAGATATCGATTAAATATAGGTGTCAGTAATTATTTAATCGATGGATATATGAAATCTTGATCTGGGGAGATCAATAAGCATTTAATAACAAAAAGCTCAAAATATTATTTTGAGAATAAGGACAGGAGTGCAATTATAATTCTCTAATAGACTGAATTGTGATTTATGGATTTAGGATTCTAATTTGGATCGAATTAGGGTTTCTTGCTTCCATAAGAAGCCTATCCTTTATTTCCTTCTTAAGGGCCCTACTGTAGCCTATAAATATGTGCTATTGCTCTTTAGGAAAAATACACACGAGAAATCTTGTTTTTGAGAATAAGGAGAATTCACAAAAGAGGCCCACACCCCTTAGCGAGTTTGAGCATAAAGGAATACAGTAGAAGGTCTTGAGACTTCGGGCCGCTGTGAAACCAAGATCAAATCAGAGAGATCTCACAAGTATGGTTCTTGAATCATCATCGTCTAAAAATATTTCCGCAGTGATCTATGCGCAATATCTAAGGATTCTAGTGGTTACCTCACAAAAGTTTGATCACGGATGATAAAAACTTAAGTAAACAATTAAGCATAAAAATCTTACATAAAATGTAAAAAAAAAAAATAATTAAAAGAGACTGATCCAGAATGTCATGCCGCCTTTTTAAGTCGACCGAATAATTTTTGTAATCTATCACCCATTTTCCTCAAATATAGAATTATAATGGGAGTCTAGAATGAAGATTCTACTGTCATGGTTGCCCTCAATGGATTGCTTATCGCGTATGCCAATGGGTTGACTATAATTTTCCCGTACTACCTTCAACTCTTAAGCGAAGGAAACAAAGAAAGTCTCAAAAAACTTATCTTTTTCGGGGATCCTTTCTTTCAAACTAAAGTACTGTGCTTTTGATTATTTTCAAAAGATCAAATGCCTTGTTATTGAAGTGGAGACTAAACTTGAAGAAGTCAAAGCATTGGAGTCTTCTCAAAGGGAATCTGAAGAGTCTTGGGTGCTTTTGCTATGTGTTGTATGTATTATATATTGTTGGGTGTGTTGTGTCCACTATGTGTTAGAATGGTTACCCAAGGGGGGTATTGTAGCCTCTAAGAGTCTTTTCTAGTCATCTGTGACAAGGAGAAGATTCAGAGAAATTTGATTCTTAGGAGGGGTAGCGACCATGCATTTGTATGGTTAGCTACCCTCCATAGTTAACTTTATCAGGTAGCAACCAGATCTTCATCCTTGGATCATATCAATCAGCTTAAAATCAGCTCATAATGATTTGATCAAATCCCAATTGGCTACTCAATAAGCTGTCATAATTTTTAATGTTGGCTAGTCACTTTTCTCTGTTAGCTAATATGCCATTGGCCACTAACTTGCTCCATCGGTTAGTGTACATTCAGCCATATTTTGTTCAGTCGAGTCAATGTGTACTTTTTTCACTTTTGAAGTGTTTTGACTTATTTTCTTTTTCAAAATTCAAGGTGTCTTCTTAGGATTTGTCCTTGGGCTGTTTGTGCTTTGTTTTGCTGAGCCTAAGTCATGTTTGAGTCTTAACCTAATTTTTTATTTGCTGAATTGCTTGTAGATTTCCCCTGAACTTTTTTGTGTGTCAACAATATACTCCTCTTTGATTTCACTGATTTGCCTAACACACCTCATTCCCACACCCATGGTAGCATCTAGACACTTTGTTTTTCCTTGTTATACCCGTGTCAGCATCACTAAGCTTGGCTTGCCTCTTAGGTCTAATCAACCATTTTACAACCCTAGTAGTATCTATTTACCATCCGCAGATTGGTCTTTGTCTAATATGGAGATGATTAAATATATTTTCGGTGCCATGGCCAATCTTTATCTACTTTGTTATATGTTTGGTTTACTATATTTTATATACTGTACTATTTCCACTCACTTTAGTGTTGGGAGGATTTATGCTTTATGTTTTGCCACTTTATTAGTAATTTCACCTTTCAGACTGTGCACATGCTTTATATCTTGTTCCTCATATTCATATATATATATAGATATTTGCAAGAATGCTCCATTTAAAAAGGGGCATTTTTACCCTCTTTTTATCCTCTAATGACAGATAAGTCATGTGGTAACTTTTTCTCCTTTTTAAAAGTAATATTAATTACTTCTCCACATTCTTAATCTCATATTTGGTGTAAAAAAGGGGTGTTTTCACTTTTAAAAATGTCTGCGCGTTATCTAGTGCTTCTCATATATATATATGTATGCCTTTTGATTTTATTGATGCTTTAACATGATAATTTAATTTAAGCCAGTACTTTTATTTATCTCAATCACTTGCTAGATCGTCGAATCTAACTCATTCATTATTGGTGCTCAGGTACAGAGTATGCTCCCATTATGTAGGAGCCAAAGGCGGTAGCGGCTGTGGGGTTGCAATATGTAGGTGAGTGCTGTGCTGATGACATCATCTAGACGTTCAGACATACCAAGAGCTGTGGGAGTATTTTGGGGTATCATAGATGTGTTTTGAGACTTTTTGATATAATGGCCTTTGTTGGCCTTCTTTTTGGAGATCATATATAAACTAACTTTTGTGTAAATATTTCAAAACGTATATATATAAATGGGAATGCTGGTTATTTTGTTTCTCTCAGATAATATACCTCATATATTATTTATGTTTCATGATGATCAAGAAATGATTTGTGACATGCTTACGCAAAGAAAAGTGCACATTGTGGAATATGAGATCTTCGGGATCCTCACCATGGAAACCTGTAGGAAATTGTGCATGTGGGTAAACCTTTTACACCCGTTCCGTATGGGCGCAATTCAACAACATCGCCAATCCCAGATTACTATTGCATTATTACTAACTTGGTTTCGACAAATTCACAACTTAAAGTTCTTCAAATGAATACATTGAAAAATCAATTAGATTAAAATAGATTAAATACAAAGCATGAATAATCCATTGCAAAATTTAATAATACTTTGTCAATGCTTTAAAAAAGTTCCAACCATGCAAAAAAAATGAAAAAGCAATAATTAAAAAAATAAAATAATATGAATGTAAATGGCTAATTGCAGTAGAAAGGTTGTAAAGGAAGTACTTGGAGAATCAAAAGGAAAGAGACATGTTAATAAAGAAACATGTTGGCGGAGTGTTGTAAGGTCCAAACCCGAGATAATCATAATTTATAGTAATTAATTTGGTTTTACTTTAAATAATATGTAATTAGGTTAATTTAACTCAAATCCCTTTGGTTTTGGGTTATGGACAGGTAGTTGGGTCGGGTTTGAACCTTACTTAAGAGTCAAGGCCCTTTCTTATTTTAGAATTTCATGGTTTTGCATCATTAGGGCATCATAATAATTGCCTCGAGTGCATTTCATCTCAAGGGTCACCTTTCATGTTTGGCCTAACTTCATTCGGAATCATCTCAGCCCATTTTAAGCGCAATTAACTCAAATTGGATATATATAAAAACCAGTAGGGCCAATTTGCAATTCCCAGAAAAACCTTTATTTAAAACCTCAAAACCCATCGTCCCTCTTCTTCTTCCTTCCCTCATTCGGCTGCAACAAGAACTCTCCCTTCTTCTCCCATACATTCTTCTTCTTCCATGCTTTCTTCATCATCTTCCCTTTAAATTGGACGATTGAAGTTGCATGCACCATCTTCTTTTTCCTCTTTGCTCTTCTTGTTCTCTTCTTTGGAGACCAAGGCATCATCTTCTTCCTTTTGCTTGTAGGAGCCTTGAGGTAAGAAAACCCCATCACCATTACATTTCTTGGGTTCAATAGGGTCAAGAGATCCAATCTATTAGCATGCATGCATCATATTCTTATTTTCTCAATGCATGTTTTAGATCCTTCTCTAGTGAAGCCTTCTCCACCATCTAACCAAAGGGCAAATTGATTTGGGTGAAGCATTGTACTTAAGGTAAGTATAAGGGTGTATATTCTTTACATGTATGTTTGATTTATTGATCCTTGATAAGTTCTTTGCACGTACCCATTTACAGCTCTTCAATTTTTAATTGAAGTTGTGTAAGATTGATCTTGTATTAATGATTGACTGATGTAATGAATGTTGAAATTGGATGGTAGGGAGACCCAATATATAGTAGAGGTGGTCTCCTTTGGGTGTTTGAATACAGGGGAATAGAATGAACATGAAGAAAAAATAGTTAGAAACTAAATCTTCCGGAGTAGAGTGCTTTAGGGCCGACGGGTCGGTCCTGAAGCCCGATCAGTCGAATTTTGGTTCTGGGAGGCATCCGATCGGTCGGACACTCCACCTAATCGGTCAGGTAACAGAACCCTGTATTGGACAATTAACTTTGGAATTTAGTTCAATGGCTAACCATAGGGCTTTAAAACCAACTTTACCTTAGAATCTTAAGCATAACCAAGACCATTTATGGCCCTAAAAGTGGAACCTTTACCTTGAACAAATTAGCCCAACGGTAATAATATACTAAGAAGGAAGAGTGTTGAGTTGTCACTCAATCCCTCTTGACTTCTGGTCGTTTCCTAATGTCACGTCATGGGTTTTGACATAAGAAGTAGTTTCCATTACATATACAATGTAACACTAAGATTTTGGTAACACATTGACACTAAACGTTTTATGAATACGCCGGATTGAATGACTAAGGAAACACATAATGTCATAGCATAGGGTTGGTTGGTAAATTTCCTTGATAACCCCTGTAACAACCCGCCCCGCACCATCGAGGTATTGTCCGCTTTGGACTTCCCAGGAGGTCACCCATCCTGAAATTGCTCTGACTCGAGCACGCTTAACTTTATAGTTTTTATGGAAGTCCTCACGGTTTTGTCCCCAAAAGGCGCCTCAACAGTTTAGGACGGATTCTTACTTATATTCTTTACATTTAAGCACTCTTGGGACTGGGTCGTTACAGGCCCACCAGCTTCCGCCGGATATGTCCCCATATCCACACATATCGGACCGAAGATGGCCTCATAAGCGATGTGGGACTTTGCTCCCGCCCCTAGCCAGGACGCGGACTCAAGAGGTCACCCAAGGGGCATCAAACCCCTCCACTACTCAGAGGAGAGCCATCCCCTGCTCTGATACCATCTGTAACAACCCGCCCCGCACCATCGAGGTATTGTCCGCTTTGGACTTCCCAGGAGGTCACCCATCCTGAAATTGCTCTGACTCGAGCACGCTTAACTTTATAGTTTTTATGGAAGTCCTCACGGTTTTGTTCCCAAAAGGCGCCTCAACAGTTTAGGACGGATTCTTACTTATATTCTTTACATTTAAGCACTCTTGGGACTGGGTCGTTACAACCCCTCAATCCAAATGCATTCATTTTGTTAAGTAAACCTTGTCCTCAACATGATTTAAGCATGTACCCATTTCTCCTGGAGAACCTTGAGGCAAATCAGAGACGGAGCTTCCACTGAGCGTGAGCCATTAAGCCAAGATAGGTGTAGCTAAGGTAGAGAGGGTTCGAGCTTTGGTAGCTCATTTACGTATGCACTATTGATTATCCGTTATTTCATTTAATTCTAATTCTATGATTGGTAACAATCCCCAAGACTGATATATGTTTTTGTATAAGTACGAGTCGATCGCTATGTATGATAAGCATGAATTCGAATTTGAATCAATCTTGGTACATTGAGTCGGCACCACTTAGCTTATACCATAGGAGGTTGACGGGATCAAATGAGGGTATTCTATATGTTACCTACTGCAGTAGTGATACGAAAAGTTGGCCAACGCTCTTAGGGTAGGTAGACGATCTTGGCCCAATCGCTAGTGATTTCCCACTATACGATATGCTCTCTTACTAGAGAGAAGATAGCCACGTGGATGCCAATTAGTGTAAAATTGTCTTTCATCTATGTTTCTTATTCATGCTTATTCACATGCACAATTTGCCTAATTTTCGAATTTGCTTTCTTTTTATCTTTATATAGTTTAATTGTAATTGTTACATCATGATAGGCTTATGTACTCTTATATTTATTTAACCGTTGTGTTAACAGTGCTACCCTTGGTATTACAGGTAGGAACCTAGTGCCGATATGGTAGTTGAAGTGCCCCCGTAGGGAACCACAGCGGTACCTCAGGACGTGAATGAGTGGAACAAAGAGGATGTATTTTATTGTCATCCTTCACAGCGCGTAACAGGGTTCCTCGGGGTTGTTGTGTGGCCATAGATTAGATTGTAGTTGGACTGATCATTTGCATTTTGTTTATGTTCATGAAACTTTTGTATCATGTGCATGTGGTTGGGAAACTTAAAAGACTTTGGTTATATTAATGGAATTATCAAATGTTTTATTAATGTCTATGATATGTATAGGTGAGTTCTCCAAGTTTTCGCTTAAATTAGAAATGACTGATACGTGTATACGAATCTTCCTCACACGTACCATGGAATTACCCTTGTGGCAGTTCGTACATGTCTTGATGTGGCAAAAATTGTCATAGGTTACGTGTGTCGCACCTTGGGATCCACTATTAGTCCCCAATTCTCGGGTTCGGGGTGTGACAAGTGTGGAGGTTTAGAAAGTTATTCGAGCGAAAAGACATTACTATGAAGTTTGGCAGGGGACTACAGTATGAAAACTTTTGAGTTGTATGAGAAGGCAAAGAAAAAAGTTAAGAAAGTAGTAAGTAGTGTAAAGCTCAAAGCAAATGATGACCTCTATAATAGGTTGGGAACAAAAGAAGGAGAGAAGGATATTTTTAAGCTTGCAAAAATAAGAGAAAAAAAAAGTAGGGACTTAGATCATGTCAAATGTTTCAAGACAATGAGGAAAATGTTCTGGTGAAGGACATCGATATTAAAGAAAAGTGGAAGGAATATTTTAGCAAACTTTAAAATGAAGAACATATGAGGGATATAAAAACTAAGAAGGACACTTCATTAGCAGAGCATACTTTTCTCCGTCGAATTAGAGGGGTGGAAGTAAAGGAAGTATTAAAGCGAATGAAAACAGGAAAGGCAACAAGCCCAGACGATATTCTGATAGAGGTATAGAAATGCTTAGGAGAGGTAGGGCTGAGATCGTTATATAGACTATTCAATAAAATACTTGTGACAAAGAAAATGTGGATGAATGGAGAAGAAGCATTGTAGCATCTAGATATAAGAATAAGGGAGATATACAAAATTGTATCAACTATTGAGGGATTAAACTTATGAGTCTTACTATGAAATTGTGGGAGAGAATAATGGAGCAAAGACTTAGACAGAAAACCAAGATTGATGAAAATCAATACAGTTTTAGGGAGGTCAACTACGGAAACTATTTTTTCACTTAGGTAATTAATAGAAAAATATTGAGCAAAGAGAAACAATATACACATGGTCTTTATCGATTTAGAAAAAACCTATGATAGGGTACCAAAGGATTTAATTTAGCGGGATTTGAAGAAAAGGAATGCCCCTAGTGGTTATATGGAAAATTTTAAGGATATGTATGAAGGAGCAATAACAAATGTGAGAACCACATATGGAGAAACAGGTGAATTCCCCGTGACTATAGGTTTGCATCAGGGATCAGCCTTAAGCCATTACCTCTTTGTATTGATTATGGATGAGTTAACTGCGCATATTCAAGAAGAAGTACCATGGTGTATATTGTTTGCAAATGATATAGTATTGGTGGATAAATCAAGACATGGTGTAAATACAAAACTCGAAAGATGGTTGGGGGCATTAAAAAATAAGATGGCTAGGGGCATTAAAAAATAAGTAGTGAAAAAACAGAATATATTGATTGCAATTTCAGTGGACATATACAAAGTTTTGAAACCACTGTCAAAATTGAAACCCATGAGATACCACATAGAGATTCTTTTCTGTATCTGGGCTTAATGATTAGTAAGGATGGGGAGATTGACAAAAATGTTAAGCATAGGATAAAAGCTGGATGGCAAAAGTTGAGACTAACTTCTACAGTGTTTTGTGACAAACGAATGCCAACAAAATTGAAGGGCAAAGTTTACAGGACAGTGGTTAGCAAGCTATGACTTATGGAGCAGAATGTTGGCTAATTAAGAAGACGCATATACATAAGATGGATGTGGCGGAGATGAGAATGCTTATGTTGATGTGTAGTAAAACTAAAAAAGATAAAATTAGAAATGGGCTCTTTCAAGAGCATTTAGAAGTAGCACCAATAAGGGATTAGATTAGAAAAACCTATTTAAGATAGTTTGAGCATGTTAAGCGTAGGCTGGTTATGGCACCAATGAGGAAAAGTTTGGCTATCTAGGTAGATGGCCCATCAAAAAGTAAGGGTAGGCCGAAGAGAACATTAATAAAGGTTATTAAATCAAATTTGAAGAAATTTAACTTATCTAAGGAATTGTCTTTAACTAGAACGGAATGGATAAACATAATTCATGTAGCTGACCTCAACATGGTTAAGAAAGGCTTTGATGATGATGATGAAGACGACTCTATTAGTCTATGGGTAATTTTGAAAGAAAAAAAGGGGCGCTTCTAAACATACATTGTTTTTCACTCTTCTTACACTAAGATTTTTATTTTTTATTTTTTATTTTTGCATTTTTGCCCTTGCATGAAAGGACTAAAATGCCCTTGTCTCTTGCAACATTAGCTCATTATTTCTTTTCATACATACTGTTTTCTTTCCTACTTCCTTCTTCCATCCAAGACCATTTTCCCTTTTCCATCTACGAGAGTATCACCTAAGACCCTCTCCTTCCCTATTCCATCTTCCCTCTAATAGAACATCACTATCTAAGAGTACAAGTGACCATTCTTTTCTCTTCCCAATGCTCATTGTCCCATCAAATACCAATGCTCAATTTGTTTGAAGTTTTATCAATTTTTTTGTAAATTTTTTTGAAATTTTTTCCGTATAATCCCACGTTCTGTTCAGCCCCAGAAATCCGAACATCTATATGTATGAACATAATATATATATTCAGACATATGAGGCCAAACATTTATGAAATGTTTCGCCATTCATGTTCGAACACATGGATATATGTTTGGATCATGATGGCTGAACAGTTAATACATGTTCAGCCATTCAAGGCCTAACATATAGGCATGAGCTAACATTTCATTTCATTTTCATCTATAGGATGGTTCGTCTAGACAATAAAGCCGAGTGACTGCCAAATGTGTAATAGATTATACGAGTGAATTTACAACTCATGAGGTGAGACAAAAAGTTTAATAATTTTGTAAATTAATTGCATAAGTTAATATATAAAAATAAATGTTGATATGTGTAAATATTCAAGAGCAGAGATGCTTTAATCAAATATGCTCGTGATGTTCACAAGAGAAACGGTATTGTTGTTGTGATTAGAGCCTCAAATGCAAGTGGGGCTGATGTAAAACCGAGAATTACCCTTTTTGATGAGAGATTTAGACATTATAATGCGTGCAAGTTCAATGACAAAGGGACTCCTAAAAAAAAGATCAAGCAAACAGGCACAGATAATGGTTGGATGTTGGAAATAATGTGTGGTGTTCATAATCACTCGGCTGTAGAGTATTTAAAAGGGCACTCATTTTTAAGGAGATTATTAAAGGAAGAGACGGAGTTGTTAGTTGATCAATCAAAGAGTACGGTTAGGTCAAAAGATATTTTGGTTACATTAAAACAAAAAAGTAAACTAAATAACAATAATGAAGACTATCTACAATGCACATTATAAGCAGAAATTTTTTGAATAGAGTGGAAGAAGTCAAATACAACAACTCTTGTGAAAATTGGTAAAGCATAAGTACATTGAATGGCATAAGAACTATAATAATACTGACACCCTCAGTGACATTTGTTGGATACACCCAACTAGCATAGAATTGTTGCGTGCATTTCCACATATCTTGATAATAGATTGCACATACAAGACGAACCGATATCAGCTGCCTCTTTTGAAGATTGTTGGAGTTACATCCACAGAAATGATATTTTTCGTATGCTTTACTTACCTCCAAGCTGAATGTGAAGATAATTATGCATGGGTGTTGGGTGTCATGTGTTCTTCTATCATTGTTGATACTAATTGTGATCTTCCCGGAGACTGTGTGATAGACAAAGAGTTGGGGCTCATGAAGCCCATTGATAGTGCATTCTCGGAAAGTACTCATTCATTGTGTACATGGCACATTAATAAGAATATCTTGAGTAAATGTAAAAAGTTGTTTGAAACCAAGAAAATATAGGACAACTTCAATATGAGTTAGAATATGATGATGTCTTCTTCTACAGAAGAAGAGTATAATGAACTTTTGAGTAGGTTAATTAAAGATTTTCATACTTATCCCGAAGCGTTGCAATATGTGAGGGTACGTGGTTAGATGCATACAAGGAAAAATTTGTATTTGCATGGGCAGATAATTGTTTACATTTGGGGAATACTGCATCGAATAGATAATGTCAATGTTTGTTCTTAAGTAAGTTACATTTATTATGTAATACGTCCATATGAAATAATAAGTTTTCTTTTTCTTACAGGGTTGAGAGTTCACATGCACAGTTAAATAGACAACTTGGATCAAGTTAAGAAAATCTTGAATCAAACTAGACAAAGATCCATAATCTACTCCAATTGTAACAAACTAGTATTAAAGCATCATTTGAAAAAAATTAAGATAGTTGTGCAACACAGTTCAAGCCTTATGATTTCAATGAGCTTTATGGCAATATCTCAAAAAATGCATTGGATAAAATATTATCAGAAAGATAAAGAGCCGATAAAGTTAGAATTGATCCGATCTCATGTATGTGTATCCTTCATCGTACACATAGTTTACCTTGTGCATATGAGATTGGAGTATATGTTTCTCAACAATGCCTAATTCCCCTCAATTGTGTACATCCACATTAGTGTAAGCTTGATATGTTGCCTAACAATGTAGTGAAAAGGTCTACTTTGGATGTTAAAGAGGAGTTGGTGTTAGTTGAAAAGTCTTTAAATGAAGGTAATCATACAAAGCAATTGCAAATGTTAAGGAAGTTGAGAGAGTTATATGAACCAGATAGTACATTTTTAATAGCACCAGAAGTGAAATTAAAAGCCCAAGGTCGCCCATCTCTTAAGGTTGATTCATCGACTCGGTGTGATCCAAGTGCCTTTGAGATAATGCAATCTACACATGATAGTTACTCTCCTGTATTTAATAAAACGAAGGCTGTTGACAGTAAGGCAAGTGTACATGGGAGAGTTAAGAAGAAAAGAAAGGCGAAGGTGCATTACACAATATCACAGCCTAGTGTTTCTTATTATGAGCAATTTCTAGATGGGATTAGATACTGAATATATGTCGTAAAAGACGTTGCAATTGATGATAATTGTGGTTTTAGAGCCATTGCAGGGTTGCTTGGGTTGACCGAAGATAATTGGCCACGGGTTAGGAGAAATTTAGTAAATGAATTACTTACTCACTCAATAGAGTATCGGCAACTAGATAGGATTGAAAACATAATTCAGGAATTGATTAAGACCTTGTCATATTATAATAATTACCCCAGTTATTCCCATTGGATGACTATGCCAGATATGGGGCATATTATTGCACCTCATTATAATTTGGTATTATTTCACTTTAGCGCGCAACAATTTTTACCTTTTTACCTCTTTGGTCCGTGACACTGTGAATAGTTTCTCACAGGGAGATAATAATTGGTTTTGTAAATGGCAGTCACTTTATTTAGGTTATAATCCCTCTTTTTTTGAAAGATTTTATTATTTCTAAATGAATCTTTTAACTTTTGTTATGTTTTAGCTCTTCTTGGACCTAAGTCATTCAATTCCACCGATTGCGAACAAGTAGCCTGAATTTCATCTTCCATGTACAAATGAATGGGCAACTGCATATACAGGTTGCATTAAGCATTTCAAAGAGCTTATCAGTTCAAATAAAGCAACAAGTGAAACAATAGAGATTGGATGAACTCATTGTAACTCATTTGAAATCATTCTCAATGTAACTCATTTGGCATGTAACTCAATTGAGATGTAACTAATTTTGAATGTAACTCATTGTACTCATTTGAAAGATAACATGAAACTTTGATTACTAGCAGTATATTTTTTAATTTTATATATGATATTTGTGAACTGTTTACATACTTAACAAAAGTAAAAAAACCTCGCCCTAAACGAAAATCAACATCATCATGGACACATCAACCTCTGTCATTCTTACTCCGGCGTATATAAATAATGGATGTCATATTGGGATCCCTGACAATTCATTGTGTATCTTCAAGTGAAAGTCTCCTTAATGCATGGCGCATCCGATCAATAATAGCATATATCCCCCGCTGGTCACAATAAAAGTCATCCTCTATTGTGGCTCAGTGATTCTTAGTGCATCTTGACAACGCTGCTCGTAATTTGTAGACAAGCTAACCCTACTTGCCTCATTTCTTTCCTCCCATGTGGATCGATACCTTGAGTTTTGTACTGTCCTTCATGATATCTGTGTGTACTAGCTCAAATAATCGGGTATATAATCGGATGGAAATCTGACAGCCGGACTCCGGTTTACGGGTGACAATATATGATTCTCCCATCTCTGCCACTGCTAATCGATCCATTGATGTGCAATTTAATATTGTTGAGCACTTAGACCTCGATGTGCCCAATTTGGAGTCCATGGTAATAGAGGAATAGTCTGCAGTCTTCCAAATTGCCTCAAGACTCTCTCTGTGTGATATGTCTTCACAACCTCCAAACACCTAATGCATCTAATGTAAAATGCAAACTCATATAATGGATATTGCTACCTTGAATTGTAATACGAATCCCGAGTTACCTGTGTTAATTAACATAGATATTTAGTAGCACATAAATACCAGAACGCAAATTAATTTGAAATGATTACTGGTGAGATATGCAATACCTTATCATTACCCATTTCATCAATCGTTTCTCACAATGATTGAAGATGACCACCTTTATTTGACTCTTTTCTCGGATGCAACAGTAATGCTCAAGGATCGTGTTGAAGGTACATGAGATTTAGGTTATGAGCAAAACATGGAAAATACTCATATTTCCATGCTTCCAGGAATAACAGATACCCAGCTATTTGTTTCACTTCATACCGAGTAGCTAATCCCAAATGCCGATAGAAATAGGCCAAAGTAGCAGCACCCCATGCATATGAAGTCACACTATCAACATCTAACAGGAAGTGAAGATAAATGACCGAAATGCGTGTGCCACTTTTGTCATAAAACAATGTACATCCAAATATATATAGCAACTAGGCTCTCACTGCCCGGTCAATGGCTGCTTCTCCATCGGCGTCTGTCACTGCATCAAACTTATGTTTTAGCCACTCCAACCTTACTAACTAACCCCGCACCTATGCAAGCTCATCATGTGCCTTTGAGTGTCAAACTCCTAATGCTCAGTGTAGTAGCTCTTTAACTTCAAAAAATCCAAAATCATCATTCTATGAAGCAGTTATCCCCGTCACTGGGATCCCGAAAATGGTGGCAATATTATGTAGAGTGATGGTCATCTCCCTGAAAGGTATGTGGAACGTATTAGTTTCTGAATGCCACCTTTCCATAAAAGCTGACACAAAAGCTCTTATCAACAAATTTATAAGTTCTGATCAACAGTGCTAAACCAGATCTATCAATCTTCTGTCTAAATAAATTTGACTCATTCAGATGCCACATTCTTACTTTTTGGCCATGACACAAACACTTGAGCGGAAGATGGTTTTGAAAATATGCATATACAATAAAGAAGAAATAAAATATAACATTTATATTTCAAATATATAAAAACATACCTTTCCTTCCCACATAAATTTTGCAAAGTGTGTTTGAAAACTCTTCAAAACTGAAGGGTCATTCGGCCCAACCATTTCTTCTCCATTATCTTCTTTATCCTTTTCCTCCTCTTCATCTTCATTCTCTTTTATGTCTGGGACTTTTTGTAACACTCCGACCCAGCTTGACCTTGTTTAGCGGTTAGTTAATCTTGTTTTCGTTGTTAATCTTGTTTTGTTGTGTTTTGATTTTCGTTACGGGTCATGGATAGGTAGTTGGGTTGAGTTTGACCTGGATTAAGTAGACCAAGCCCTTTTTCGTAATTTTAGCTTTTCTTAGACATGGTCATTGTTGCATCATCTTGATGTCAACACGTGTCTTTCGTTGAGCCCGTTAACTTTCGTAACTACGTCATTTGCAACCGAGGTCGTGTGATTCGATTGGACCCGAGTTTGACTCAAACTGAAAATACACTTTTCACTTGGCTTTCATTGTAAATTTGGACAACCCATTTGATTATATAAGCTTCACCATCGACCCACTCTCATTTCCTTCTCTCGTTCTCTCTCTGTTTCTTTGCAACTGCACGTGGAGCTTTTCTCTCTCTCTCCTTCTTTCACTTGAATTCTTCCTCCATCGATCAAGAGAGGAGGTTGGTTTCTTGCTTGCTAGGTGAGTGGAATTCTTCCATTCTCCCATCTCTTTCTCCATTCTTCTCCTTCTTGTTCTCATTGATGTGTATGTCTTTGGAATTTCTCTCCATCCCTCATGCATGCAGGTGGTTTTGATTTGGTTTAGGTTGTGTTTGGGCTTTAGAACTTCAAGTGTGCAATTGATCTCCAATTGAGGCAAGTATAACCATAACATTGAGAACCCATGTTGGTATGCATTGAATTTGGTTGAGCTTACATGTATTGATATGGAAATAAGTGTTTACAGCCCATTTGATACTCATTGCTTCAGTTCTTGTGTATTCCCTTTGATGAATTGCATTTCTGATGCTTTCCCAGACATTCTATACAGGTTTCAGGAAATTAAACTCGTACAGGTACGGCTAAGCCGTATGCTTCTTACGGCTCACAATCCAGAGAGGAGAAAAACCCAGTTTTCCTCTACGGCTAGGGCACGGCTAAGCCGTGGATTGCCTTACGGCTAAGCCGAAACCCAGCCGTGGCCTAGCCGTAGAACAATACAGGGTGCAATTTCTGGAATAACTGAGAGTCAGCAAATGACAGACCTTCTACGGTTCAGCCACGGCTAAGCCGTAGACCACACACGGCTAAGCCGTAGCACACACACGGCTAAGCCGTAACCACACATGAAGAATAAGGCTAGGTGTAACGAAAAGACCGATATGACCTTCATGATAGAATGTAGAATACCTAGACTTGCCCAACGGAATATGATACAACGCGTGAATGATCTCGAGGGCTGCGAATCATTCATGTTCGTTATCCGGATGTTAAGCACCTCCCCATGGGTGTTGGTTTAAGGGACTTCGTGCACCGCCCGATTCAAGGCAACACTAGACAACGGTGCATCGATACCTTAAAACTACATCATCATGCACGGTTAGAAACACCGGATAATTAGATTAGAATTGGTTTGTAACTAAAGATGATTCGATTTTGCATGATTTGTTGCATAACATATTGCATTCGATCATTGATCTCAACGCTCTACATGATTACGTATGTTTCGTTACTTTCACATTGTGGTTTATTTACCCTGAGTATGCATGTATGATGTGTTCATTCACGGATCTGCACGTATGATAAGTTGTCACGATCTACTCAGGATTTTCATGATTGACTCCGTATAGTCAGGCACTACTTAGCCTCAGCCTTAGGATCCCGACGGGGTGAATTTGGTATAGTTTATATGGACCTGCTGCAGTATGGATTTTGTCTTGGGGAACCGGACCCCAGGAAACCGAGACCCATTGTACCCTGGCCCGGACAATGGTGTTCTTTGCATGTTATAAGATCCCTCTTTTGGGAGCACATGGTAATGTAGTAGCCACTAGTTATGTACACAGCTTGTTATCCTTGATTCACACAGCATCTTTCTTTCTTGCATGATAGCCTAGTATACGAAAATGCTTTCTTTAATCACATGATGTTCTTATTCTGTTAGATACAGCGTGTGTTAACTTGCTATGGTTTATACTTTGCTGAATCTTCGTATTCACAGTTGTTTTTGGTGTTGCAGGCCCAGATCCCCCTGCCGAACCCTCGCCGGTCGGCCAGGCTCCAGATGAGACCCCCGGGGCCCCATCAGGCCTAGAGGAGTGGATGTGATCACTCCACGGGAGCGCGTTCATGGCATGCATCATGTTGGAGTCATGTTTTGGGGATTTTCAGACTTGTATATGTTTGACATGTCACTATTGTATTTATACTTTTGTTCTTTTTGTAAAAACTTTATATGTAATTATGTCAGTCCTTTCCTGTATCCTCTTCTTGCATTGTTAGCTTTTTGTTTCTGATATTTACAGCTTCCGCGTACTTGCTTGGCACGTGTGAATGTTCCCTTGTGCGTGTGCATTTAGACTCGGTCTACGTGTGCATGCACGGGAGTACGTGTGTCATTAGGTTTGGCTTTTGCTAACCCCCGAACCCTGGGCTCGGGTTGTGACACTTTTGGTTGTTCCTGCTCTTCAATAATTGCTTTTTCAACGCGTTGACGAAACCTTCTTTCAGAAGCCGTTGGACGAGCTTTAAAACTATTAGCCATATCTGTAAGTAATTCAATCACCAGTTAATTGAGTTAGAATTTTGTGTTCACACTCATGCTTGGCACTATCTGGCTGAACATGGTTTACTATGTTTGGCCAAAACAGACCAAACAAGTTCGTTGTGCTCGGTCAGTGCAGACCGAACACAATGAATATGTTCGGTCTTCTGTGGCTGAACACAATGTATGTGGCTGAAGGTTCAACCCTCTGTGGCCGAACGGATTTCAATTTGTTTGACCTTGTGTGGCCGAATAGTGTGAATCTTGTTCGGCTTCACGGGGCCAAACATGGCGACGGGAAGAAAACCCAATCTTGTTGGGCATAACAATCACAGAATGAAATGGCAAAAAAATACATTGTTCTATCACAATCCAAACATGCAAGAACCCATTTTAATGAATAATATGGTGGAGAAGAGAAGAGATAATACCTTTGAGAATGTTAAAGAAGAGAAGGGAGATTACCTATGACAATGGTGGAGGATAAAAGAAAAGTTACCTTCAAGATTGGAGAGGAATGGAGGAAGAATGGAGAAGAATAGCCGGTTGGAGAAAGAATTGCCAATGGGAGAAGTATGTGTAGAGAAAGAGAGATTTTTGGTGTTTGAAGGGTGGGGGTATAATATGCAAACTAATGCTTCAGTGCCCGCGCCCAATGCGGGCATGAAGAAAAAATTGTTAAAATTAAATTTACAAAACCAAAAATTTTAAGAAAGAAGCTTATATTTAACATAATGAAATTCAATTAAGTGCATACTTTGTAGTGGCTGAAATTATCATATCTACCAGTTGAGAGTAAAAAAAATATATTGAGATTAAGTCATCCTTGACGATTCAAGGAATTACATGTAGGCTGAATTAAACTACACGCACATTTGTATTGGATTATAAAAAAAAGACTATATTGGCCTTAACGTAAAGATAGAGATTTAGAAATTAAATAAAACAACTGAAACTTTAGGCTTATGTTATTAAGATGAGCCAATTTTATAAGTTGGGTTTACATGAGGACAATTCAATCTATACTTGTGGATAATAATATTAGTACCAATACAACTCCCAAAACCTTTTAGTTCTCAGATATGAGACGAATGTGGAAGTGATAGTCATTGATAGACTATGCATACTGAAAGAATACAAATCTCTTATAGCATAATGAAGTGTCAGATATAAAAACTAGATGAACCCTTTTGTTTGTTGGTATCTAGATGTCATAGGCAAAGTCCTGACCCAAGGGCATCAAGTGAGTAGACATGAGGATCATTTTGGAGATTGATCTTTATGCACCTTACCATGTTATTTTCATCCTCATGTATAATCCAGACCATAGGCTTATTGTAAATAGAACATTAAAAAAAAAAACTACCAACAACAATAACAAAACTTAGGCAAGAAATAAAACAACCAAAAGGACCACACTGACCATACCATGCTATTCTGCATTTTTATGTATAACCCAGAGCATTGTCTTTTTGTACACAAAACATGAAAAAAAAACTAAGATGCGATGTAAAATAGGAAAAGAAGCCAAATTACCACCATGCTCACTTAGATGATATGAAGTCTATTGATAGCAAATTACAATTAAGAGCTACATACAGCATTTGCATACCCAATAATAGCAACAGCAGCTAGGCCTTGGCCTTGTAAGCCACCACACCATTTGCAAGAAGACCATTGCAAAGCCCGTATGTAGCAGACCTCTTCAATTTGAGATGGTAAATGATTCCTCTACTATGGATTTCCAAAATTTATATTTAAAGAAAAATTAATATGAAACTACACAACAACATACTACATCAGTAATAAAGTTACAATTTCATCAATAATTACCAAAGAATTACTGCCATCTTCATTCCAAATTTTAACAAAAGAATAACTACATGGCACTAAAAAATAGAACAATCATTTCTGATACCAGAATTCCTTATCTTATATTGGTAACCCAAAAGGAACCCATGATTAAAATGAAACTTATCAGAGAAAATTACCGTAAAAAGTCATTGATTCTTCACAACCCACTTGAAAAATGAATAAAATGGAATGATGGATGCTTGTGAGAGATAGCCCCGTGCGTTTGTTTGTGAGAGATAAGAATTGGCAAAAGTTCTTCGTGTTTGGTTTAATTTATATAATGGAGAGATTTTATGGGATAGGGATGATCAGTGATGGAACTTTCTTTAGTAACTAAAAAGATTTTAGGGTCTAGGATAATAGATGATAAGCTGAGAGAATTTAGGTGATAAGCATGAATAAATTTGAATGATAAGGAATCATATGGCAAGTTTATAAAAAAATAGAGATTGAATTGTCTTTGGATTGATGAGGGATAGGTTGAATTGAAGATTATTTTGAATTAAAATTGTTCTCTCGGGAAGGTGGCATTGAGAAGTTTTAGGAATGAAGAAAATATGGAAAAATTTTAGGTGAGTAGATTAGATGAGTTATCAAGAAATGCCCTTAAATTAAGCCACGTGTCGCCCTCTTCACAAGATGACACCCAATCGTTGGATTGATATGATGCGTCCAAGAAGACTGCTCTGTACATTACATGTGATTCTAGATCTTTCTTTCACAGCCATGACATTTTTTTTTTTTGGCCTACAATAGCTACTATATCAATGGTTTTTTTTCTTGGAAAAGGAGTTTTATTATTTAGTTAGTAGTAGGTGATACAAAAGAAGGAAGAATGATTACCAAATGACTTATTCAACTCTTTATTTGATACCAATTGCATTTAGTAATCTTTTGCATTGAGTAAATTAAATTAAAATATTCTTTAATATAGTATCATTATAGATTTTTAATTATGTGCAAATAAAGATGTGCCCATTGTCTCCATGAATATCATTACTTATGTTGAACAATAATAAAACATTTGAGAGATAATTGATTTTATATCGTCTGGGCTTAGCATGGGCATTGTTGTTAGTTTTAAATATACGAACAACAAATTTAAGATATTGTACGAAACACCCACCAACCCTTTGCAAGTCAATTTTTGAAAGTGGGGCTACCTTTGTATTCATGTATTCATAAGTTAACAAAAAGTGATTACTATGGAAAATTAGCTAGATTTTAGGAGTTGAATACTAATTCCTAAAAGTATACTAATTCCTAAATGAAAATAGTAAAAGGTGTATTTACCTGAAAAGAAAGTGGGCTGCTTTAGTGAGAGATTTTAGGAGTATAGTGAAAGATTGGGTGTAGTTGCCATGATAAATTTTATAAGATAAGAGTCTAGTGACATAAGTTGTCGAGGGATGAGAGAGAGAAATTGGGGAGGGAGAGATTTTATAAAAAACCAATGAGAGATTTTAGGAAAATGGAGAGACTTTAGAGAGGCGGTATGTATAGAGTCTAGCTAATAAGGATAGAATCTTTAGATTGCGCCACGTGTTGCTCTCTCATTAAGAGACTTGCACCAAGTATCGTTCTCCCGCAAAAGGGGTCATGTTATAATATATATAACTAGCACTTTAGGACCCATGCCCAACGCGGGCCATGAAAAAATAAAAATTAAGTTTTATTAAAATTTATTAATAATTTAAATAAAATATTAATGAATATTATGACATAAATCATAGTTAAAATAGTGAATCTTTATTTTTTTTGAAAAGAGAAAATGTTTTCTTTGACTCATAGATGTATAAAAGTTAAAAGTGAAAAAAAAACCATCGATATTAAGTCATCCTTGAATGATTAAAGGAATTATATGTGGTCTAAGAAAAAATAACATTGATATTTGTTTATTGGCATGCACTTGTTTCAGTAGTTACAATTGGTTTATCTTTTCTGCTTATCTCGATAGTTATGCTTATTTCATCTTATGCAGATCTCTTAAATCCTGCACATATTTCAATTTGTACGTTTATCTCAATAAAGTTATTTGTTTTTGGTATTGCAATGGAAGTATTTGGTCCAACATTTTAAAATTTCACATTTTATTTATAATTTAATACTACATAGTAAACATTCAAATAAATTAATAAAAAAAATTGATATGAAAGAAATTGTGTTGACAGTATTAAAAAAAACTAATAATTTTCAATTTCTGATAATAAATGTAAGGTCCCACACCCTAGATAATTATGATTAGTAGCAATTAAGTTGGTTTTACTTTAATTAATGAGTAATTAGGCTAATTGAGCCCAAATCTCAAGAGTTTTGGGTCATGGATTGGTAGATGGGTCGGGTTCGAACCTCGTTAGGTAGTTCAAGACCTTTTCTGTGCAACATTTTCATGAGTTGACATCATTAGGGCATAATGATAGCTACATTGGGTGAGTTTCCCCTTGTTGGACATCTGTTACATTTGGCCCAAATCCATTCGGACCCATCTTAGCCCATTTTAAGCCCATTGACTTTAATTGGAAATATATAGAAACCAAGAGTGCTTGCTTGCAATTTCCAGAAACTTCATTTATATAAAAACCCTAACCCACCAACTGCCATCGATATTTTCTCCTCCATCTTCCTCTCTTTCGCACCTGCAGCCGGCTCTTCTTCTCCTCCCATCATCGCCTCCTTCATTCAGCCATTATTCTTGGTGATTGAAGTTGCATGCATCAAACTTGAGTTTCTTTCTTCTTCCTATCCATCCCTGTTGCCCTCTTTCTACGGATCAACCACCATTTTCACCCTCTCGCCTGTGGAAGAGTCGAGGTTCCATATTCTCCATCTAGATAAAGGGCAAATCGGTTTAAGTGTAGCACCGTACCCAAGGCAAGTATAAGGACGCATAATCTTACATGCATAGCTTGATTTCTTTGATTATTGATGGATCGAGTGATTTTACCAAATTTACAACTTTGTGGAAATGCATGGATTAAATGGTGATTTGGTGGAATAAGGATGTTATTAGCCTTTAGGAAACTCAAGGGTCTAGAATGGAAGCTTTTGGAGTGGTTTCATTGCAGGTAAATTGGGGTTTTTGGAAGAGAAATGCATTTGGGAAGAAAACCCACCCGCAACAGAATGCTTCAGGGCCGACCGGTCGGTCCTGAAGCTCGATTGGTCGATTGCCTCATCAGGTAGTCCGACTGGTCGGCTGCCAAGCCCGACCGGTCGAATTCCACTTCTGGAAGGGTCCGACCGGTCGAGCCTTCACCCGATCGGTCGGGTAAGTCTGACTGATAACTTGCTGGAAGGTGTTCAAAAATGAATTCTAAGCTTGACTATGGACTTTCTATAGTCTATGGATAGCCTAGTGATGGGTTACTGCCTTAAACCACAGAGAGAGACCTTAGTTTCCAATGTCAAGTCCCGGGTGTGGGCATAAAGTGACGTGTCCCTGCATACACATGTGGTAACACCAAGAATAGTAACACCGGGACACTGAACACCTTATGAATACACCGAGTTAAATGACCTTAGAAACCCGGACTATCTAATATAGAATTGATAGGAATTGTCCTTGATAACCTATAATCTAATTGCATTGGTTCAAATTAATATGCATTGGATAATCAGTACTTTATTAGTTGTGATTCTATGATAGACATCTCCAACGTGAGCGGTGGGTGTGGACCTTTTGAATAGGTATTCACGGGGTGCTCTGCTTAGCAAAGTCCCGCATTGCTTAAGAGAGTGTATAAGGACGTGCCTTGTATTCCCCTCGTGACGCGTCCTGGGTACCCCCTGGGGGCTCTGCCCAGAAGTCGTAATGCGTTTTGGGTATTTCGTGGCGGCTCTGCTCAGAAGTAAAACCGTGTGGGTACTTCCTGGGGGCTCTGCCCAAAGCGGACAATATCACGGTGGGGGGGGGGGGGGGGGGGGGGGGAAACATTACCCCTTAGTTCTATTCCTCATAGGAGGTTTGGTTGCCAAATAGGTCTGATAATTCAATAGTACAATTTCATAGATTACAATATTAATTTCCTTTAATTGTTGTGCCATTTTGATCTAGTTGATTTATCGTGTTAAGCTTATGCACCCTTATCTTGCTTAACTGTCGTGTGAACTGAGTTACTATGGTGTTACAGGTGCGGAACCCACTGCCGATCCGGTAGTCAGCATGATCCCGGAGGCAACCCCGGCGTTACCTCGGGACGTGAACGAGTGGAATGAGGAGAACATCTTCTCGTGATTTCCCTCCACAGTGCGCAACAGGGACACAAGGGAATAGGCTTAGGGTTCATTTTGGCAATTATATCTTTTGTATTATGTATGGATATTCATGTACAAGCATGTAGGTGGATTTAATTAACGGCCTTGTTTGCTTAAGGAATGAAATGAATGGATGTTCTATGGATGCTTATGATGCATTACAGGTGAAATCTCCAGGTTTCCGCTTGAATTCCTTATATGGATAATACGTGATCGTGGATTTTCCTTACACGTAGCTGTGGGATCACCCTTGTGACAGTTCGTACGTGTTTGATCATGGCATGAATTGTCACGGGTACATGTGTCACTCCTTGGAACCTACAGTTAACCCCCAATTCTCGGGTTCGGGGCGTGACATACGTAAGTTTGGTATCAGAGCATTGATAAGTCACTTAAAAGACTTAGCACCCTAGGAATCGTGGTGAGGTACGATAAATGTAGTTGGAGGAAATAGAATCTCGGTAAAAGGACTTGTAATTGTCTTCTGTATTAGCGTCGGTCGAGGCTAATCTCTAACTATAGTTGCAAATAAATGGCCTCTGGATCCGGAACAGGCAACAACATGGGAGATGATGACCAGGATAATGTGGAGATAGAGGGTGTTGATCCTCCGCTGCCTCCACCTCCTCGCCCTACCTATACGATAGATGAGCGCTTTATGATGTTGATGCATCAGTTGGCGGCGAGTAATGCCAACCAAGCCGCGATGCAACTGCAATTAGCAGCTTTGATTGAAAGGCAGAACCAAGCTGGAGATCCAAACTCTTTATATGAGAAGTTCAGAAAGAAAGGAGCCATTGAGTTCACGGGAAGAGAAGATCCACTGCAAGCGGATGAATGGCTTAAGCATACGGAGAATGTCTTCGAGTCATTGACTTGTACGAGAGCACAGCGAGTGATATTGGCAGCCTCGATGTTTAGGGATGTGGCGGATGTTTGGTGGAAGACTGTCCATGATCACATCAAGGCTATGCCTGAAGCGACTATTTGGGATGCTTTCAAGAGGCAATTCAAGAAGAAGTTCATCCCTGAGCATGTCACCCGCAAGAAGAAGGCGGAATTTCTATCCTTACAGCAAGGCACTATGATAGTTGTGGAGTACGTGCACATCTTTCGTCAACTCTCCCGGTTTGCGGCAGATTTGATCGATACCGAAGAGAAGAGAGTTGAAAGGTTCCTCGAAGGATTGAGGCCAGCCATTAGGGGACACGCTACGGCCTTCCAACGCCCAACAGAGTACGATGATGCTGTGGAAAGAGCTTACGCAGTGGAAGAGATAGAACGGAGCTTGTTCTTAAGTGAACCAAGGAGGAGTGCCCCGTCTCCAGGAAAGAGCCAGCAGTACTCCAGGAAGCAGAAAGGAGTTGCCAGTAGTTCTTCCAGGCTAGTTTGTAGTGTGTGTGGGAAGAATCATGAGACTAGCAAGTGCTGGAGAGTAACCAGAGCGTGCTACCTCTGCGGCTCTCTGGGTCATCGAAGATCTGAGTGCCCAAAGAGGAGGAGTATAGAACAAGACTCGCAACAGCAGCAGTTTTCGCAGTCTTCTAGGACCCCACCATCTACCCCTTTACGTGAGCAAGCACCCTCCAGGCAGAGTCAATTCAGACAGAGTCAAGGGCAATCCCGATCAGGACAGAGTCAATCGAGACAGAGTCAACTTAAGCAAGGACAATCTAGCCGACCTCAACGACAGGGCCACGCATATGCATTAACTTCGGAGGAAGCTGAAGCAGCAGATCACACAGTCGTAGGTAAGGTTTTTATTTGTGGTGTGGAAGCCAAGGTGTTGTTTGACTCAGGATCATCGCATTCATTTATTTCTCCTCAGTTTTCTGGTAGAATTCGGGAGTCCCCAGCACGACTGCCATATGAGTTGCACGTCTTCACCCCTGTAGATAAGAAGGTGATTTGTGAGGTGTCCTACCCTAGTTGTAAGATCGCGATCGGTGAAATGATCTTTCCAGCAGAACTCATTGTGTTGCAGATGCATGATTTCGATGTGATTTTAGGCATGGATTGGTTGAATAAATACATGGCTTGTTTGGATTGTTTTCGAAAGACCATTACTGTGAGGATTGAGGAAGCCGGAACAAGTGTTGTTTTTCGAGGTGAGAAAAAGAGTTCGAACACCCGGATAATTTTTGCACTTCGAGCAGAGAGGCTGATTCGGAATGGTTGTAAATGATATATTGCTTTCATAGTTGAGAAGATGTCACCTCCGAAGTTAGAGGAGATTCCCGTAGTCTGCGAGTTTCCGGATGTGTTCCCAGACGAAGTTCCTGGTCTTCCTCCAGTTAGGGAAGTAGATTTTTCTATAGAGCTTATGCCCGATACAACCCCGATTTCTAGAGCCCCGTATAGAATGGCGCCTACAGAACTACGTGAGCTTAAGGTGCAGTTGCAAGATCTATTGGACAAAGGATTTATTCATCCAAGTACATCGCCATGGGGAGCTCCAGTCCTATTTGTGAAAAAGAAAGATAGCACCCTTAGGATGTGTATCGATTACAAGCAGTTGAATAAAGTGACGATCAAGAACAAATACCCACTGCCTCGAATAGATGAGTTGTTTAATCAATTGCAGGGTGCAACATATTTCTCTAATATTGATTTGAGGTTTGGATATCACCAATTGCGGGTTAGAGATCAAGATACGCCCAAGACAGCTTTCAGGACTAGATATGGGCACTATGAGTTTTTAGTTATGCCGTTTGGGTTAACCAATGCCCCTGCTGCATTCATGGCTTTGATGAATAGAATCTTTTCTCCTTACCTCGACCAATTTGTGGTGATCTTTATTGATGATGTATTGGTATATTCCAAGACCAGAGATGAACATGCTGGACTTTTGAGGACTTCACTTCAGTTATTAAGAGATCATCAGTTGTATGCCAAACTGGACAAGTGTGATTTCTAGCTGAGGCAAGTTATTTTCCTAGGACACATTATTTCAAAGGATGGACTTGCAGTAGACCCAGCTAAGATTAAAGCAATAACTAGCTGGTAGAGTCCAAAGACTGTTACTAAAGTTAAAAGCTTCGTCGATTTTGCAAGTTTTTACCAGAGATTCGTTAAGAACTTTTCTAAGATTGCAGCCCCATTGACTAAATTAACTCGGAAGAATGAGCCATTCGTTTGGTCGGATGAATGTGAGTCGAGTTTCCGATTGCTTAAGGAGAAGCTAATCTCGGCCCCAATTCTGTCCTTACTAGAAGGTAGTGGTGGATTTTTATTTATACAGATGCTTTTAGAATTGGATTGGGATGTGTCTTGATGCAAAATGGAAGAGTTATAGCATATGGGTCTAGACAGCTAAGGGAGCATGAGAGGAACTCTACCACCCACAATTTGGAACTAGCCGCTGTCGTCTTTGTTTTGAAGTTATGGAGACACTACTTGTATGGAGAAAGATTTGAGGTTCATAGTGACCATCGTAGTCTTCAGTACTTATTCTCTCAATATGAGACAGCGTCGCTGGCTAGAGCTTATAAAGGACTATGATTTTCCGATCAAGTATTTTCCGGGGAAAGGCAATGTGGTGGCTGATGCTCTGAGTAGGAAATCTACAATTGAGATTGCAGCATTGTTTGGTGAGTTATCTTTGGTGGAAGAATTTTGAGATTTGGATACAGGAGTTGAACTTGTGGATGACAAGGTGTTGTTGGTGGCTATGTTAGTTTTTGAGCCAACCTTGATCCAACAGATTAAGGAGAAACAGTTTGAGGACCCAGAGTTTGTCAAGATCTGTGAACATATAACTCAAAGACTAGATTTCAGAATGGTTGATGGTGTGCTATATTTCCGGGATAGATTATGTGTTCCAGCAGTCCAAAATTTAAAGGAAGTAATTATGGCCAAGGCACATCATTCTAAATAGTTTATGCATCCCAGTAGCACCAAAATGTATCGAAACTTGAATGGCAGGTTTTGGTGGAACAATATGAAGAGAGACATTGCAAGTTTTGTGGATAGATGTCTTACCTGCCAGCGCGTGAAGGCCGAACGTATGAAACCTCCCAGTTTTTTGCATCCCCTACATATCCCGGAGTGGAAATGGGAGAACATTTCGATGGACTTTATTTTAGGGTTACCCCAGACTAGTAGACGACATGATGCTATTTGGGTGATCGTTGACCGACTGACGAAATCAGCCCATTTTATTCCTTTTAGGAAAGGTATGAAATTTCACGAGATGGCCAAGGTGTTTATTGATGAGGTTATGCGATTGCATGGCACCCCAGTATCTATAGTCTCAGATCAAGATAGCAAATTCGTTTCTTCCTTCTGGCGATCTTTTCAGGAATCCATGGGCACCCAACTCAACTTCAACATAGCGTACCATCCTCAGACTGATGGGCAGTTAGAGCGTACGATACAAACCTTGGAGGATATGCTTCAAGCAAGCATGTTAGACCTTGGAAAGGAATGGGACGAGCATCTTTCCTTGCACGAATTTGCGTATAATAACAGCTATCATGCGACCATCGGAATGGCTCCATTCGAAGCCTTGTACAGACGCAAGTGTCGTACACCGGTGTGTTGGGAAGAAGTTGGAGTTAGGAGTTTTCATGGACCTTCTCTTGAGGCGGATATAGTGGAAAAGGTACGAAAAGTCCAAGACAAACTAAGGATCGCAAGGTCTCATCAGAAAAGTTACGCGGATAACCGTCATAGACCTCTCGAATTCCAAGTGGGAGATAAAGTCTTTTTGAAAGTTTCTCTGATGAAAGGCACAATCAGGTTTGGTCAGAAGGGCAAGCTTGCTCCGTGATTCATTGGTCCATTCGAGATTCAGAGTAGAGTGGGAGACTTGGCGTATCGCTTGGAGCTACCATCCCAGTTAGCCGGAGTTCATAACGTATTTCACATATCAATGCTAAGGAAGTATCTTCCAGACCCCTCTCATGTTCTCGAGATGGATGACGTCCAAGTAGAAGTGAATGCGAGCTATGAGGAGCGACCTCTTCGTGTCATCGACGCCAAGGACCAAGTGCTTCGCACCCAGACGATCAAGTGGGTCAAGATTATTTGGGAGCATCATGGACCGGAAAAAGCTACGTGGGAACTCGAAGAACAAGTTCGTGCGAAGTATCCGGGACTTTTGCCAAAGGTAAGTTGCATTCGGAGGACCGAACGTTCCTTTAGAGGGGGAGGATGTAAGGTCCCATGCCCTAGACAATTACGATTAGTAGTAATTAAGTTGGTTTTACTTTAATTAATGAGTAATTAGGCTAATTGAGCCCAAATCTCAAGAGTTTTGGGTCATGGATTGGTAGATGGGTCGGGTTCGAACCTTGTTAGGTAGTTCAAGACCTTTTCTGTGCAACATTTTCATGAGTTGACATCATTAGGGCATAATGATAGCTACATTGGGTGAGTTTCCCCTTGTTGGACATCTGTTACATTTGGCCCAAATCCATTCGGACCCATCTTAGCCCATTTTAAGCCCATTGACTTTAATTGGAAATATATAGAAACCAAGAGTGCTTGCTTGCAATTTCCAGAAACTTCATTTATATAAAAACCCTAACCCACCAACTGCCATCGATATTTTCTCCTCCATCTTCCTCTCTTTCGCACCTGCAGCCGGCTCTTCTTCTCCTCCCATCATCGCCTCCTTCATTCAGCCATTATTCTTGGTGATTGAAGTTGCATGCATCAAGCTTGAGCTTCCTTCTTCTTCCTCTCCATCCTTCTAGCCCTCTTTCTACGGATCAACCCCCATTTTCACCCTCTCGCTTGTGGAAGAGTCGAGGTTCCATATTCTCCATCTAGACAAAGGGCAAATCGATTTAAGTGTAGCACTGTACCCAAGGCAAGTATAAGGACGCATAATCTTACATGCATAGCTTGATTTCTTTGATTATTGATGGATCGAGTGATTTTACCAAATTTACAACTTTGTGGAAATGCATGGATTAAATGGTGATTTGGTGGAATAAGGATGTTATTGGCCTTTAGGAAACTCAAGGGTGTAGAATGGAAGCTTTTGGAGTGGTTTCATTGCAGGTAAATTGGGGTTTTTGGAAGAGAAATGCATTTGGGAAGAAAAACCACCCGCAACAAAATGCTTCAGGGCCGACCGGTCGGTCCTGAAGCTCGATCGGTCGATTGCCTCATCAGGTAGTCCGACCGGTCGGCTGCCAAGCCCGACCGATCGAATTCCACTTCTGAAAGGGTCCGACCGGTCGAACCTTCACCCGATCGGTCGGGTAAGTCTGACTGATAACTTGTTGGAAGGTGTTCAAAAATGAATTCTAAGCTTGACTATGGACTTTCTATTGTCTATGGGATAGCCTAGTGATGGGTTATTCCCTTAAACCACAGAGAGAGACCTTAGTTTCCAATGTCAAGTCCCGGGTGTAGGCATAAAGTGACGTGTCCCTGCATACACATGTGGTAACACCAAGAATAGTAACACCAGGACACTGAACACCTTATGAATACACCGAGTTAAATGACCTTAGAAACCCGGACTATCTAATATAGAATTGATAGGAATTGTCCTTGATAACCTATAATCTAATTGCATTGGTTCAGATTAATATGCATTGGATAATCAGTACTTTATTAGTTGTGATTCTATGATAGACATCTCCAACGTGAGCGGTGGGTGTGGACCTCTTGAATAGGTATTCACGGGGTGCTCTACCTAGCAAAGTCCCGCATTGCTTAAGAGAGTGTATAAGGACGTGCCTTGTATTCCCCTCGTGACGCGTCCTGGGTACTCCTTGGGGGCTCTGCCCAGAAGTCGTAACGCGTTTTGGGTATTCCGTGGCGGCTCTGCCCAGAAGTAAAACCGTGCGGGTACTCCCTCGGGGCTCTGCCCAAAGCGGACAATATCACGGTGGGGGTGGGGGGGGGGGCGGGGGAGAGAGGAAAACGTTACCCCTTAGTTCTATTCCTCATAGGAGGTTTGGTTGCCAATTGGGTCTGACAATTCAACAGTATAATTTCATAGATTACAATATTAATTTCCTTTAATTGTTGTGCCATTTTGATCTAGTTGATTTATCGTGTTAAGCTCATGCACCCTTATCTTGCTTAACTGTCGTGTTAACTGAGTTACTAAGGTGTTACAGGTGCAGAACACGCTGCCGATCCAGCAGTCAGCACGATCCCGAGGGCAACCCCAGCGTTACCTCGGGACATGAACGAGTGGAACGAAGAGGACATCTTCTCGTGATTTCCCTCCACAGTGCGCAACAGGGACACAAGGGAATAGGCTTAGAGTTCATTTTGGCAATTATATCTTTTGTATTATGTATGGATATTCATGTACAAGCATGTAGGTGGATTTAATTAACGGCCTTGTTTGCTTAAGGAATGAAATGGATGGATGTTCTATGGATGCTCATGATGCATTACAGGTGAAATCTCCAGGTTTCCGCTTGAATTCCTTATATGGATAATACGTGATCGTGGATTTTCCTCACGCGTACCTGTGGGATCACCCTTGTGATAGTTCGTACGTGTCTGATCATGGCACGAATTGTCAGGGTACGTGTGTCACTCCTCGAAACCCATAGTTAATCCCCAATTCTTGGGTTCGGGGCGTGACAATAAAGTTGTTGATTCTTGAGTGTATCTAATTTCTTCAATTTTCTTGATTGGGATACTGTTTCCTGACATTAGTTTGTTCATTGTTGAGTATAATGCATGCTTAGAAGTGAGAGAGGAGTACCTTAACTTATGTATCTTTCCAACGGAAGAATGAGAAAATATGTGGCAGTCCTACTTCTTCTATCGTTATAATTTATGAATGGAATAAAGAAGTCAGAAGAGAGAGAGAGAGAGAGAGTATAAATTGATGCAGCTTATATCTTGAGTTTCTTTTTTCAAAAGAGTTTTCATGATGAGATATTCGCTTGAAGTTCAAAGTCTAAAATGAAACTTATATAAATTAACATAACTTATCTCTTGGGTTTCTTTTTTTACAGAGTTTTTCTTATCACAAACGAATATATAACATATATCTTAGGTTTTTTTTCTTTAAAAGAGTTTTTCTTATCACAAATTATTTACTATTCTAAATACAATAACTAAAATAAAATAGGCAAAATTAATAATAAACAAAAGTAAATATTTTCAAATAATTTATAAAACCCACAAAAGTTTGGGGTGAGGGGGAGTGGAAATAGAAAGATAAATCGAAAAAAGAAATATTAATATATGTCTTTTAATTTTTTTTTACTCATATGTATTCATTATGTATATGTCCCTATCCCCTAAATCCGAAAGGCTAAAGATAAACAAAAAATAAAAAGATTAATTGGAAAAAAGGTAATGTACAATTTTTTCTTAATAATGTTTCAATAAATCTTATATTTAAATATATTCTCATTTTTTAGGCCTGGGTTTAGCATGGGCTTTGTATAAACTTGTAAGTTCAATTATGTGCAGACCTGTGGCTTTAGGTCTAAACATTAAATATATACACTATGCCTAGCTTACTTGTAGTTCAAACAAATTTAGAGGTGTGGTCCACATCATTAGACTATAGTTTGTCCGACCCATGATTCAGTCTGTATCTTTCCATTCACTATGGCCACCTATCTACATTTTTTTTCACCGACTTATATCTTGTTCAAAACTCAAAATTTTGACTTACTCACATCATATATTTGCATATAAACTCAATACATATTTGAAAAACTCAATCTTGTGGTGGTAGGCCACAAGATAGTAGCTTTGTTATAGCATAGATAACAACACTTTTTGCTTAATCAGTTGAAGAAAAGAAGAATTTTTTTAAGTAAGAAACTAAAGAAAACTTTGACTATATGGGATCCTTTTGATTTTGGTTGGGCACACAGAGGACCCGAAACCAGAATTATGAAAAAGAAACCAAACTAAATAGTTATTTTCATTAAAAAAAGATTAAAAAAGTGATGACATGGTGCTCCAGAAAAGGTTGAAAGGAAAATATCTCGATATATATAGCATCAAATGTAAGGCTAAAGCTAGCAAATCTAATAAACATGAATAAAAATAAGAATCAAAAGAGTAACCACATATGTACATGCCTGGTGATTTAAGCGCATCTCTCTATCTCTCTCAAATATCCTTCTAGAGCACAGGAGAATAGAAGAATAATGTGAATATTTCATATGTGCTTGTGAGTAGATAAGAGAATGATAGGTGTAGAGTTACTCAAGAAAAAGGAGAATTAGACTCACCGGAACTCTTTTTCATTAGAAAGTCTCATGAAAATGAAGCATCGTTAGAACCAAGAGTCCAATTAAAGAGTCTCATGTAAACCAAGAGTCTAGTAAAAGAGTCCAAGCATGGCTAATAGCCATTTATGTGATTAATCTGAACCATGGGCCTGCTCGCCTATTCTATGGATTACTATGAAGTATTATGATGTCTAGTGTAAGATGTATGACTTAGTGTCATACTTGTATCCTGATGATGAACGGCTAGGATTAGTCTAAGACTTTGAATTAATGTCGCTAAAACTTTGATCATAAGGGATCCTTTTGATTTTGGTCCGAGTACACAGAAGACATAGAAGCAGAATCATGAAAAAGAAGCCAATCTAAATAGTTATTTTCATTAAAAAAATATTAAAAGGGTATGACATGGTGTTCAAAAAAAGGCTCAAAAAAATTGAGAGATTTTAGAGAGGTGGTATGGATATATGAGATAAGAGTCCTTTAGAGAATAGATAGGGATGAATTGTAGAGGGATGGGAGAGAGAAATTAAGGAACGCCTACCGCGGGCCTTGTTCAATAATTGTAATATTTGTAAATAAAAATATTTTTAAATATTTAAATGAATTCTAAATTAATATTAACATAAGATTCATACACAATCATAATTTTAAATATTTTATTATACTCTTAAAAAACTAAATATTTTAGAGCTATTCCATAGCTTTGTTTCCCTCACTTGTTATCTCATCCTCTGCTATCGTGGCTTGTTAGCCCCACTTTATCTTTCATTAATTCTATCCTACTCCTGCGGATTGGGACTCACCTAAAATAGTGTGCATTGTTGTATTGATTATGTTGAAATTACATAAACATACATTTTCCTAAAATGTGTGTCCCAACTTTGGTTGACTTTAATCATGGTTGGGACAATTAGATGGCTCCTACTGGCCTAGATGATGTTTCATTGGCTCCCCACATTGTATGTTCAACTCCCACTCAAATTTACCTAGTGCACGTGTGTTGTAGGTCCTGGGTGTGCCCAGGAGAATAGTCCTATCTGGCCAAAATACCATAGGATATCCTCTTTGGAAAAAAAAAACAATTAGTTGACTTCTAGTTTTTGCACATTTTTAGACCATAGGTATGCTTGTGCAGCCCCTTTTCCCTATCCATTGACGTGCAAACCAAGTATGCCCAGGCTAGGGAAATAACTTGGTTAGTAGCCTTCTATTCTATTAGGATGAAACCTAATTAGGATTGAGGAAGAGAAGTTTTTCCAAGTAAATATCCAGAGCATTTTGTAAAGCAAAGCCAGGATCTAGGATTCATGCTTTTCCCATCAGCAATTTGTGGATCAGTCCAAAAATGGGGTTCATACTTCAGATCCTCTAATAATGCTTATATTCATGAGAAATTTGTTAGGCTCCTCAGGCCCATATATAAAAATATCAAATCTGTTCATGATGAATGTCCCCATTTTATGTCCAGGGTTGTTGCCCAACTGGTTGTGAGTACTGGCCGGCCCTGCAACACCACCCCCAATGGTCCCACCATTAGATTTATCATGATCAAATGCACAACACAGTGGTCTTAACTCAAATCCTAGTGGAGTGAAATTTTACGGGGCTTAGAGGATCCGGAACAAAAATGGAAGTACATAGCTATTCCATCTACCCTCCTTCTTACAGAGTTTGTAGAGATGTCAACAATAAGCTAGCCTAGCTCTTTCTTTTGTTGTTAAACTAATAATAATTTCGTAGAAGCTCTTAATTAGTTGGAATAGGTGTTGACCCATAAGATTTTGCATATAATGCAGCGAAGGCATTACAAGCTTTGGATTATAAAGTTCCAAACTTTTTAAAGGACTTGGACCTCATCTCAGTTCAAATCAGTTTCAGAAACTCTTTGCCAACTGTTTGGAAATCATTGCGGGACCTAGCACTTCCACATGTTGAAGCAAGCTTCTATTTAACAAAATACTTTCAAGTACATTTAAAGACTACTCCTCAAGGATTCAGAGAGGTTGGACATCATTTGGATCCAAACTTGGTCCAGATGATCATATATTATGCTCTATGGGTCCCGGTGCAGAGTAACATCCCATGAAGATCAAATTAGCGAAAACTCTCAGAGGAAGCTCAACTGATGCCCAAGACAGGCCCTACAAAATTTTAGGTTGAATAGACATCATCAAACCCAAAAGCCACAAGCATGTCAACTTGGGGTTAGTCCCCCCAAGCCATGGGGTCACTGACCAAAGTCCTGCTTCCTGATATCCAAAATTGATGAAATTTGGGCAAATACTCCAAATATCCCTGATGTCAGTTCCGCCAAGTTTCGAACCAAACCGAAGTCATTTCGGCTTCAAACAGCTGAGACAAGGGCCCACTTTTATAAAAAGTCAACTGGAGAGTTGACCAACTTTTGAAAGTCAAAACAGGCTAAAAGTTCTGTGACATGCTCAAAATAGTATCAAGCGGCATCCCTCCAAGTTTCGTCAATATTGGACTTCGTTCGGACCCCAAACAGTTGAAAATGGGTCACAAATGCAAAAGTCCAAAAATGGGCCTTGTCCATGACTGTGGCCTGTTCATCATGGGTGTTGACCAACTTCAGGTGGTCAAAACGAGCTTAAACTTTTATGACATGGTCAAAATGGTGTCAAGAAGCATCCCTCCAAGTTTCGTGGCAATTGGACTTCATTTGTGCCCTAAACAGGTGAAAACGGGTCGCAAATGCAAAAACCCGAAATTGGGTCTTGTCCGTGACCGCGACTGCGGTCACGGACCTCCAAAGAGCACTTCCTGCGGTTTTGGACAGTTCTTCTCCACTTCCTTTCGAAGTAACCTCCCACAACCTCCCTTAACTCCCTGGAACAGCCAAAAACTGCTGGGGAGTCTATCAAAAGGCTAAGATTTGAAAAGAAAACGGGGGGAGACACAAAAAGAACACACATAGGAGAGAAAAGGAGAGAATCGAACGAACACAAGAGCATTCAAGCAAGAAAAGCAGCATCCCACGACCATTCCCTTCCTTCTTTAGTCACCAAGGTGAGCAAAAAGATTCAGAGGAAGAGGAGAAGGGTGGGGTAATTACAGAACGCACTATGTATGTGCGGTAACGGCTATTCGAAGGTTGACGTTGTCATCTTTGTTTTTCTCATTCGGGGGGATTTCTTGGCCATTACAAAGGTTATGAACAAGCCCCTTTGGGCCTCATTTTGTTCCTTGAAAATTATAGGTTCAAAATGACACAACTTTGACTTCCTGTGATGCCCTCTTCGGACTTGAACAAAAGACAATTCGTAAACAAGAATGATGAATTACAAAGTTTGCAATCGATTCCGTAGTCGAATTCGATCTTCTCAATGGTCATCCAACACCCTAAGATGTCATGAAAGAGAGTTTCAGCACTTGAAAAAGTTTGGAAGAACAACCAGCATGAACGGCACGAAAAACGGAGTTGAACATTTGTAACACTCCGACCCGAGTTGATCCGGATTAGTGGGTAATTGCGTACGATTTTATCGTTAAGTGTGTTTTGATTTTTGCTTTTCTTTGGTTTTGAGTCATGGAGAGATCGTTTGGGTTGAGTTGACTTGGTTTAGGTAGTTCGAGCCCTTTTTCGTAATTTTGGCTTTTGATTGACCTTGTCAGTTTTGCGTCATTCTGACGTCATCGCGTGTCTTTCGTTGAGCTTGTCGATCTTCGTAACTGTCTTGGATCCGAATGATTTCGTTTGCTCTCGTTAGATCGTCAGTTGACTCAAACTAACATTTGTGTAAGCTGTTTGGACTTATATGTAATTTGGACTCATTTTAACTTATAAATATCTTACCTACTCATTTTCTTTCTCTCGATCGTCTCTGCTCGTTCTCTCTCAGCTTGTCTCTCTCTCTCGTTCAGCTCTCTCTCTTCCCTTCTTCATTTCTGTTTTGTGAGGAGGAAGAAAGGAGCCAAGTTGTGTGTGTTTTCCAGTGGACTGAGCCAAGCAACGACGTGATTTCCATCTATGAGGCAAGTATAAGCACAAGTAGTATGAACGCCGATTGGTAGTGTTTTGATTGTTTGTATCTTACTCCTTGTTGTATGTATCAGTGTTGGACAGCCCTATTGAGTCCATTTTGCTGTTATTTTCCTGTTTTCGGTCGAAAGACTCGTTTTCTGTATGTCTGTAACTGTTCCAGAAAAATGACTCCGTGCACTCGCGGCTACACCGTGAAATGTGCTACGGCTAAGCCGTGAAATGGCTTACGGCTAAGCCGAGACCCAGCCATAACCCTAACCGTAGAACAGTACAGACTGACATTTGAAAATAACTGAGAGTTGGGAAAATGCTACTCTTCTACGGCCCAGCCTGATCTAAGTCGTACATTATACTACGGCTAAGCCGTGGACCAGGATACGGCTGAGCCGTAGAGTAAAATACGGTTGAGCCGTAAATACGGATGGACATTTTGGGGAACCTCGGCTCCGCCGCAGTGCAGATTACGGCTAAGCCGTAAGATGCCTACGGCTACACCGTATCAGCCTAAGAACTGAATGAAAAGGACTAGGTTTAAGAAAGAGACCGTTATGACTTTCATGTTAGAATGTAGCTAACCTGAACATGCCCAATGGAATGTTTGAATGACATGAATGATCTCGAGGGCTGTGAATCATTCATGCTTGTTATCCAGTTATTTAGCACCTCCCCATGGGTGTTGGTTTAAGGGACTTCGGTGCACACTCCTGACACTGCAACACTAGACAATGGTGCATCGGACAACTTAAAACTACATCAACATGCACGGTTAGAAACACTGGATAACTAGGTTAGGATTGGCTTGTAATTGACCTTGGTTCGTAAAAGTACTTTGATTGTATAAGCATATTGACTTCGGTTATGCCCTCTTTGTTCTGCGCTGGACCTCTCGATTCTGTGGGAAATGCAGCAACCCCAGAGCGAAGCCTAGGCAGGACCATTCTATTATTGTGTATTGTGTTTTACCGTTGCTCCACTGGAGTATTTGAGTCAGTGATTATTGTTATTGGTACTCAATTGTCAGTGTTTCCTTTATTATTTATTCGCATTCAGTATCAGTAACAGTATCAGTATATGTGATGCACTTCCTATTGTTTGTTTAGCGTGATATGTGAGATCTGTATGTGATATGATTGATTGATTGAGGTGCATCATCCGATTTGATTGTGATTGGTATATGGCACTACTGAGCCTCAGCCTTAGGATGCCCGACGGGGTTGACTTTGGTTTAGTTTATGTGTTTGCCTCTGCAGAGTGTTCTGTCCTGGGACTCCGGACCCCGGGAACTAGAGACCTATGCGTACCCTGGCCCGGTCGCTGGTGTTCTCATTCCGACTGCTCTCGAAAGGGAGAAGATGGCCAATGTAGTAGCCACTTTGATTGTTATCCGTTTATGATTCTGATAGCATGCTTATTCATTTGCACAATTGCTTAGTATACGAACATGATTTCTATGGATCTTGCACTGTGACTATTACTCATTATTAGACACAATTCGTGTTATCTTCTTGTGGCTTATATTTTGCTAAGTCGTTGTACTTATGAGTTGTCTTGTGTGTTGCAGGCTCAGATCCCTCTCCCGATCCTGCGTCGGTCGACCCGACTCCAGGAGAGGCTCGCGAGGCCCCCTCCGGCCTAGAGGAGTGGACTTGATCCATCTTCCAGAGTACGGTTTGCGTCATTTTGTTTTCCCCATTCATTGAGTCTGAGTCTATTTGGGGGGATTTTTGCTGTGACTTGTATTGTGGGCTTGATATTTGTATTTTGATTTTTGTAAGCCCCCTTTTTATTGTCATCCGTTCTTGTAATTATTCTTGTCATCAGTCTAATAATTTTTGTAATCCATTATGTCTTTTGGTATGTTGTGGTATGCCTTGATACGTTCAGCTTCCGCTTACATTGTTTGCATGTGTGAATGATCCCTTGTGTGTGTATACTTGGACGGGGTCTAGGTGTGCATGCACGGGAGTACGTGTGTCATTGGTTAGACTTCCTCTGACCCCCGGTCCCTGGGCTCGGGTTGTGACAACATTGGCTTCACAGTCACTGTCTGCCAGTGACCGTGGGTCACGGTCACTGGCTTGGGGCAGTGACCGCAGGTCACGTTCACCCCCCATTTTTTCCTCTTTTTCCCATTTTTCCTACTTTATGTACTTTTTCTTGTAATTTCCAAATTGAGATCACATCTAAGACTTGAGGGAGTGGTTGTAAACTTTGTAAACTTATGTAAACAACCTGCATCCGCGCGGTCAGAGCATTAGAACCCATGTAAACAAAAGGAAACTCAATGATGAATTGTAATTGATTCTCATTTTTCTTAACGCTTGAAGTGCGTAAATGCTAGACATTGAATCCATTACACATTTCCATGTCATTTTTAAGCGCGATCAGAAGATTGGCGCCGTCTGTGGGAATTTCTTGCCCTAATTTGTGATTAAATTTGGTTAAAAATGTATGAAAAGTGCTGAAAATTACTGAAAAGTGCTGCTATTGCACTGAAAAGTGCTGCTGTTGTGTTGAAAAGTGTTGTGACCACGGGAAAGTGTGTAAAATGTGCTGTGACCGCGGGAATCAATGGAAAATGGGCAGTGACCGTGGGTCACGGTCAGTGACCGTGGGTCACGGTCACTGACCTATTTTATTGCTAAAAATGGCTTGTTTGGCTTTTGAAGACACCCATGCAAGACCTTGATGTCTACGATGGGTCTGAAAACATTAATGAAGAAATTTTGCACCTTGAAGTGCATTCTTTTATCATTCAAATGAAGGCATTAGGCACCTCGAAGTGCATACTTTTGCCATTTAATTGGAAGATTTAGTTGAGGGAACTTGCACCTTGATGTGCATGGACCAAATCACACATTTTCATGCTTTAGAAAAGTGATGATTCAGTCCATGGGGCTTTGACCCAAATAAATGTTTTACTAAATCAGTGATAAGACCAATAACATTGCAGTTATGTACTGTCCGGCATCATGCACTGATGGATCCTGTTTGATCATTGTGGTAGTGGTGCAGGCTCGATCCTGTAGGCCCTATCCCTTTGATTAGATCCAACCCTCTCTTGCTTATAAGACTGACACAGATGGCCCTGACATGCTGTCAAAATTGCGGTAGCCAGGTTTAGTCAGCTTAGTAGGCTTTTAAGCCTGATTATATGGTCCCGAAATGCTGCCAAAATTCTGACAGTTAGGACAGTCGACATAGCACAATGAGATGGGATTTATGCCTATATCTAACCATTCCGGTTCAAAACCATGTTGGTTCAGATGGCATCTATAAACCATTCCAGCTAGCCCAAGAGGTAGCCATGTTGGTTATACCACTAATATAGTCTATTGGACTTATTTTTTTTTGCAGAGATATCATGGGTTCCCTAATCATCACTTTTGATGAGGCCAAGGAGAGGCTTTTTGAAATCTCCATGACCCAAAACAAACCAACTGCAAGAGCACTGAAAAAGGCTCGAATGGACTCTACTGCCCTTACGTCGAGAGTCTCAGTCCTCCAAGGACTCTCTACTCCAATGGGCACCATGACTTCAGTTGATCCAAATGGGTCATTAGTGACCCCTAAATCCATCAAGAAGACTGAAACTCCCAAATCCTGGGTTTTCAAATGTGCCCAGAATCCGTTTAGAGTTTTCAACAAAGTTCAGGAGGAACCAAATCACAAGTTGAAGTCAGAAGGCAGCAAGCTTCATTTCACCAAGTCTCGTCTGGGGGCAAGGCATGTCCGGTTCATGGATCATAAGTCGGTGACACTTGGCAAGTCACATTCAGTGACTGCTGAATGCTTAAAGTCACCACCTACTCGGCCCAAATAGTGGGTCGTTACCAAGCAAACACCAGAGGACCTCCGGCAGTTACTAACTCGTAAGAAGGCCCAAAAAGGTGCATCCATCCCAAGATTTTACACGTGGTCACCTCAACCACACACGCCAAAATCCAATAAGGCCAAGAACAAACCCTTGGCCACACATGAAGATTTTTACCCTCTGACTCAAAAAGAGGGATGGGGGTTTGGCAGGAGACATCTACCCTCCATCATTGTAGCACCGTCCCTACCATCTTCGCCCTAAGGCTTATCACATGGCGCTAAAGACAAAAAGCAAGCTGAGCAATTGGTCATCAATAATTCCACTGATCTCGCTTATTTCAAGGATTTGCTCCAACATATGAAGGAGCAAAAGAAAAAGAACAAGAGGGGTGCTCTTGACATCCTTTCACTTTCCACTTCCGATTCCATGGATTGGAAACGAGTTGCCAGCACTTCCAGGCCACTAGTTGCCAGGTTTAAAGATCAAGCCTTGGTAGTTCAGATGGCTTTGCAAATCAAGAAGAAAGCTTTAGCCCATTGCAATAACGAAACTCAAAAGCTATCGCAGCGCAAGATCACTCAGAAATGGGTGGCTAAAGAAGATGATCCGGACTTGACCTTGTCCTACATGGTCGGGTCAAGTTCAATTCGAAGAATTACTCGGAGTATGACTCGGACTCAATCACAGGGGTCTGATTAAGACTCCCATTCAAGTAGTACTTTTGAAGGACATGTCAAAACTGATTCTGATGATGATCCTATCACTATCTTGAATGTAAAAGATAGTCAATGCACTCCTTAGGCATTAACATCATCTTATCCTCGTCAGTACACTGTGTTTATGGCTGAGGGGAGTGGAACTAGCAAGGATGAAAATGATGATGCTAGTGGAAGTAAAGATGTTGATGAAAAAGATGCTGGTAAAAATGAAAATGGCAATGTCAGTGATGTTGTCAAACAACAAGGAGCTATGATCGACCATTTAACTGCCCAATTGAAAATCTTAACAGATAAGCTAGGTAGTCCGGTTGAAGTTCAAATAAATTCTCTTTTTGCCAACAAAAGAGAACAAGCAATGATCATGAAGAACACTACTAAAATTGACTTTCTTACAGCTCAATTTAAGTCCCTAACAAACAAGGTGATAGCTACATGTTTTATTGGTAGTGATCATTCATCAATCCTTGGTCATCATGCAAATCTTGAAAAACATGTAACCTTTAAAAAAGTTGAAGAGATACTGACAAAATCAAAAGTGGAGACCAGGATGAAAAAGAAAGGTATTACACCTAAGTATCCTCCGGAATTTGATCTGGTTCTATTTCCACCAGATTATAAACTTCCGACTTTCCAATCATACCTTGGGAAGGGGTCAGCATATCAGCATATTATGCATTTCAAATCACTCCTAGGAAGCCTGCCAGAGTTAGATGCACTAAAAATAAGACTATTCGTCGGCACATTGAAAAGAGTCGCCTTCGATTGGTGCAAGCATTTACCGGAACTCTCCTTCATGATATGGCCGATCATAGAAGAGAAGTTCTTACTCCATTTTCAGGAGGAGGATGAGACAGTCACCTTTGCTATGTTCAACAGCACAAGGCAGGGAGATAACAAAAATACACAGGCCTTTATCAATAGATGGAGAGCATTATCCTATAAATGCTTGGAACAACCATCTCAAAGGGCAACGATTGAAATGTGCAAAACCAATTTGCGACCAGAAATCAAGGCTATCATACTTAGTCATAAAACTAAGTCTTTGGCCCGATTGGTTGAAGTTGCCACTGATGCAGAACTAACTCTCAAAGAGATCAGTCAAAGTTAAAGCTATATTGAAGATGCCTTCTCTGAGAACTCTTAAATAACTCAAGGGATTGCAGGGCGAACTTGCCTACATTTACCGGTTCATCTCAAACTTATCTGAGAAGCGTAGAGCAATATCCAGACTCATGAAGAAAGGAATTGCATTTGTGTGGGATAAAGTTTGTGAAAATATTAAATGGTGGCTTATAAACCCACTAATCCTTTCAGCTTCAATTCCAGGCAAACCTCTCATCCTCTACATTCGAGCTCTTGATCACTCTCTGGGGGCATTGCCAGCTCAAAAGAAAAACGAGAAAACTACACCACTATATCATTTCCAATGAAATGTATTTGGTTTCCAACACCATTCTACTGAAGGCATTTGTGACAAAGGCTGGTGCACTAGGTGATCGTCTATCCAAATGATATATTATTTTCTCTCAATATGAACTGCTGTAAAGGTAGTGAAAGTACAAGCTCTTGCTAACTTCCTAGTAGAACATCTACCTTCGGAGAATTCTGAATTCAAAGACAATTTTCTTGATAAACCAGTCTTCTTCATTAAACAAATATGGAAACCCACTATTGATCTAAACTTACATTGGATCACACACTTTGATGGAGCTTCCAGGACAAATGAATTTGGAGATCTAGTTTCCAAGGTTGGGATCTTTTTCTGTAGCCCAAAAAGATTCCACATCCCTTACTCCTTCTCATCAATCAAGTCATGTTCAAATAATGTGGTGGAGTATATGACATTGATAATGGGTCTCGAGCTAACCTTGGAATTTGGTATCACTATATGGAGATTCATAACTTGCAATCAAATAAATGAATCTCCAATATAAAGTGAAGAAACCGGACATGCTTCCTTTCTTCAACAAAGCTTATGAAATCAAGGAGAGATTTGTGCTAATCGAATTTCACCACATTCCAAGACATCAAAATGTCAAAACAGATGCTTCTTGAAGACTCACTCATTTGGTCGTTTTGGGGTACCTAAACGTTTACATCATGCCAATGGTCCTCAGTTCAACAAAGATAAATTCTACAGATTCTGTGACAAATGCAGAATCCAATGCTGTCCCTCTACGGCATATAACACTGTAGCTAATGGACTTGCTGAAACTTACAACAAGACTATTTGTAAAATTTTGAAAAAAAATGGTCTCTGACAACAAAAGAATTAGAGTACCAAACTTTCTGAAGTATTGTGGGCATATAGAACTACTGTTCATGGCCCGACCAAATCAATACCATATTCCTTGGTTTATGGCTATAAAGCTGTGATACCCTTAGCTATTCAACTTCCTTCTCTTCGGGTAGCTGTGATGAACAAATCACTGGAGAAAAGACTGCCAAACTCAGACCTCAAGAGTTGGAAAACCTTGATGAAAAGAGGCTTGCTGCTTGATAAAGCATCGAGCTCTATCAAGCTCATATGACTAGATCTTTCAACAAGAAGGTCAAACTACAGAGTTTACAAGAAAGGAGACTTAGCCCTTGCAGTCAAAAGGCAGATATTCTCCACACACATGTCAAAAGGCAAATTTGAAGTCAAATGGGAAGGACCTTTTATTGTCAACAAGGTTTACTCCAATGGTGCACACGCACTCTTCACACTCGAAGGAGACAGATGCATGATGTTTATCAATAGAAAACTTCTCAAAAAATATTATACTTGAATGTCATTGGTACACCCAAACCATGTACAATGTACCCAAACCATGTATAGTGTATATTCTCACTCCTAACCAAAATCAAAATGCTCTAGTTTCGAGCCTCACAACCTATGACTCCTAACCAAAATCAAAATCATCTGGTTTCGAGCCTCATAACCTATGACTTGTAACCAAAATCCTTCAGATTTGTATAAAATGACTGCGAGGATCAAGTCCTTCGACCCCTCTAGTCAAACCTTTGTTACTTGGATAATGTCCCTACAAGACCCCTTGTAACATCCTGTTATATAGATTAAGTCTTTTTGCAGACCCTATATAGCAAAACTCAGCTATGTGGAATAAGTCTTTTTGCAAACCCCATATAGCTAATCCTTAGTTGTATAGAACAAGTCTTTTTGCATATCCTATATGACTACCTTCGGTTATATAGAACAAGTCTTTTTGCAGACCCTGTATAACCAAAATCTAAACAAAAACCAAAACCAAATCTTTGTCCTAAGGAATAAGTCAGGGATCCCGGGGAAAGCCTCACACATGGGCACCGGATAACATCCATTTTGTTTGACCCCTTTCGACACCAAAAGGATCAAGTCATGGACCCTGGAGAAAGCCTCACACATGGGCACCGGATAACGTCCACCTATATGACTCCCTTATTTTCGATTTGTGGATCCAAAAGATCGCAAATCACACCCTCATACAAGTCTAAGAAAACCAAACCAAACAAACCATCCATACAAACCACATCAAACATCGATAAAAAAATCAAACAAAACACCCATACCAATGACAAAATGGAGGAAAAGAAAGTTTTTCCGTTGACATTCATTTGAAGTTTAAGTACAAAGAATGAAGTCAATGTATACATGGCCACCCAAGCTGATCAAGATAAAAGAGTCATACAAGAAGCTGCGGCGATAAAATCTAGTCCAAGGACTTCTCAAGTCGCCTCCCTCAGGACATGCCCTTTATAGTTTGGATAAGCTGGGATAACAGCATCAACGTCAATTTCATTCAGTTTGATACTCATTTCACTTTCAAGGAATTAAACGAAGTCATTCAAAGTTGTCTGCTTCGCCTTCACTTTGGCGAGAATGCACTCTTCGTAGGCCTAGTTCTTTGAACTAGACTTTTCTAAGCCATCTACGGTGACTCGAAGCTTCAAAACATCATCTTTCAAGGATGAAAGCTATTGCTACAATGTGATGATCTATGGTTGCAATGTTCCTCACAGCCAAAGTTTTGGTTCTATCTCAAGACACAACATGGTGAACCCACTTTGGGCATTTTGCCCCAAACAAAAGTATGTGTTTTCTTGAAAGCCAACCTAATCCAAATTTTAAGTTCATCTCAGGACAAAGCCAAATTTGTCATTTCAAGTTGCTTTAGATCAAGATCTACAAAAGCCAAAAACCATTCTCTTTCAAAATTGCATCTCATTTTGAATCATGTCAAGCCAAGTCAAAACCCAAACTTTGATTTTTGAAAATGAACCAAAAATCCATGAAAATCCAAACCTAAATCCATTTTAAACTAAAACCTTTGATTTTCTTAAAACCTCAGGGATTCTTTTTTGTGGGTGTTCCCCACGTCCCCACAGAAATGCCACTCTGGATATCTGTGAAAAATAGGTCAAAAGAAAATTAAATTCATTTCCAAAATAAAAAAATTCATAAACTTCTGAATTTTCTAAATACCTAAGGGATTCCTTTGTGGGTGTTCCCCACAGTCCCCACAGAGATGCTACTTTTGATATCTGTGAAAACCGAGCAAAGAAATTCAGATTTCTTATGTTTTTTCAAAATTCCATCATAAACCATTCATGGTTTTTATCAAAATTTTCAAATCCCAAGTTTAAGCCTACAACATACCTTGGCAAACTGTCTTTTCATCAAGTCATCCATCATTCCCAAGGATTGGCTATTTCGAGGCACAATGATTATTACACTATAATCATTGTACCTCGAGGGGGCACTGGTTGACCCATAAGATTTCGCAAATAATGCAGCGAAGGCATTACAAACTTTGGATTATAAAGTTCCAAACTTTTCAAAGGACTTAGACCTCATCTCAGCTCAAATCAGTTTCAGAAACTCTTTGCTAGCTCATTGGGAATCATTGTGGGACCTATCACTTCCACATATTGAAGCAAGTTTCTATTCAACCAAATACTTTCAAGTACATTTAAAGACTACTCCTTAAGGGTTCAGAGCTATTGGACATCATTTGGATCCAAACTTAGTCCAGATGATCATATACTATGCTCTGTGGGTCCCTGTGCGGAGTGACATCCCCTGAAAATCAAATTAGCTGAAACTCTCAGAGGAAGCTCAACTGATGCCCAAGACAGGCCCTATAAAATTTCGGGTTGAACAGACATCATCGAACCCAAAAGCTACAAGCATGTCAACTTGGGGTCAGTCCCCCCAAGCCATGGGGTCACTAACCAAAGTCTTGCTTCCTAATATCCAAAATTGATAAAATTTGGGCAAATACTCCAAGATATCCTTGATGTCAGTTCTTCCAAGTTTCGAACCAAACCGAAGTCATTTCGGCCTCAAACAGCTGAGACAAGGGCCCACTTTCATAAAAAGTCAACTGGAGAGTTGACCGACTTTTGAAAGTCAAAACAGGCTGAAAGTTCTGTGACATGCTCAAAATAGTATCAAGCGGCATCCCTTCAAGTTTCGTCAATATTGGACTTCGTTCGAACCCCAAACAGGTGAAAATGGGTCACAAACGCAAAAGTCCAAAAATGGGCCTTATCCGTGACCGCGGCCTGTTCATCAAGGGAGTTGACCAACTTCAGGTGGTCAAAACAAGCTAAAACTTCTATGACACATTCAAAATAGTGTCAAGAGGCATCCTTCCAAGTTTCGTCAAGATTAGACTTCGTTCGGACCCCAAACAGGTGAAAATGGGTAACAAATGTAAAAGTCCAAAAATGGGCCTTGTTAGTGACCGCGGCTTGTTCATCAAGGGAGTTGACCAACTTCAGATGGTCAAAACTAGTTGAAACTTCTATTTCACTCTCAGAATAGTGTCAAGAGGTATCCTTCCAATTTTCGCCAAGATTGGACTTCGTTTAGACCCCAAACAGGTGAAAGTGGGTCACAAATGCAAAAGTTCAAAATGGGCCTTGTCCGTGACCACAGCCTTTTCATGAAGCGAGTTGACCAACTTTAGGTGGTCAAAACAAGCTAAAACTTCTATGACACACTCAAAATAGTGTCAAGAGGCATCCTTCCAAGTTTCGTCAAAATTGGACTTCGTTTAGACCCCAAACAGGTGAAAATGGTTCACAAATGCAAAAGTCCAAAAATGGGCCTTGTCCGTGACCGCGGCCTGTTCATCAAGCGAGTTGACCAACTTCAGGTGGTCAAAACAAGATAAAACATCTATGACAACTCAAAATAGTTTCAAGAGATATCCTTCCAAGTGTCGTCAAGATTGGACTTCGTTCGGACCCCAAACAGGTGAAAGTGGGTCATAAATGCAAAAGTCCAAAAATGGGCCTTGTCCATAACCGCGGCATGTTCATCAAGGGAGTTGACCAACTTCTGATGGTCAAAACGAGATGAAACTTCTGTGACATACTCAAAATAGTGTGAAGAGGAATCCTTTCGAGTTTTGTCAAGATTGGACTTCGTTCGGACCCCAAACAGGTGAAAATGGGTCACAATTGCAAAATTCCAAAAATGAGCCTTGTCCGTGACCGCGGCCTGTTCATCAAGGGAGTTGACCAACTTCAGGTAGTCAAAACGAGCTGAAACTTCTATGACACACTCAAAATAGTGTGAAAAAGTGTCCTTCAAAGTTCGTCAAGATTGGACTTCGTTTGGACCCCAAACAGGTGAAAATGGGTCACAAATGCAAAAGTCCAAAAATGGGCCTTGTCCGTGACTGCAGCCTGTTCATCAAGAGAGTTGACCAACTTCAGGTGGTCAAAACGAGCTAAAATTTCTGTGACACACTCAAAATAGTGTCAAGAGACATCCTTCCAAGTTCCTTCAAGATTGGACTTCGTTTGGACCCCAAACAGGTGAAAATGGGTCACAAATGCAAAAGTCTAAAAATGGGCCTTATCCGTGACCGCGGCCTGTTCATCAAGGGAGTTAACCAACTTTAGGGGGTCAAAACGAGTTGAAACTTCTATGACACACTCAAAATAGTTTCAAGAGGCATCCTTCCAAGTTTCGTCAAGATTGGACTTTGTTCGGACCCCAAACAGGTGAAAATGAGTCACAAATTCAAAAGTCCAAAAATGAGCCTTGTCCGTGACCGCGGCTTGTTCATCAAGGGAGTTGACCAACTTCAAGTGGTCAAAACATGCTGAAACTTTTATTACATGGTCAAAATAGTGTCAAGAAGCATCCCTCCAAGTTTCGTGGCAATTGGAATTCTTTTGGGCCCCAAACAGGTGAAAACGTGTCGCAAATGCAAAAACCCGAAATTGGGTCCTGTCCGTGACCGCGACTGCGGTCACGGACCCCCAAACGGCACTTCCTGCGGTTTTGGACGGTTCTTCTCGACTTCCTTTCGAAGTGTAACCTCCCACAACCTCCCTTAACTCCCTGTAACTGCCAGAAACTACTGGAGAGTCTGTAAAAGGTTAAGATTTGAAAAGAAAAGGGGGAGACACAAAAGAACACACACAGGGGAGAAAAAGAGAGAATCGACCGAACGCAAGAGCATTCAAGCAAGAAAAGCAGCATCCCACGACCATTCCCTTCCTTCTTTAGTCACCAAGGTGAGCAAAAAGATTCAGTGGAAGAAGAGAAGGGTGGGGTAATTACAGAACGCACTATGTACGTGCGGTAACGGCTATTCGAAGGATGACGTTGTCATCTTTGTTTTTCTCATTCGGGGGGATTTCTTGGCCATTACAGAGGTTGTAAACGAGCCCCTTTGGGCCTCATTTTGTTCCTTGAAAATTATAGGTTCAAAATGACACAACTTTGGCTTCCTGTGATGCCCTCCTCGGACTTGAACAAAAGACTGTCCGTAAACAAGAATGATGAATTACAAAGTTTTCAATCGATTCTGTAGTCGAATTCGATCTTCTCAATGGTCATCCAACAACCCAAGATGTCATGAAAGGGAGTTTCAATACTTGAAAAAGTTTGGAAGAACAATCAGCATGAATAGCACGAAAAACGGAGGAGAACAGTGGTTTCACGGTCACTGGAAGGTGCCAGTGACCGCGGGTTACGGTCACCCCTTTTTCCTCTTTTTCGCATTTTTCCTACTTTATGTACATTTTCTTGTAATTTCCAAATTGAGATCACATCTAAGACTTGAGGGAGGGGTTGTAAACTTTGTAAACTCATGTAAACAACCTGCATCCCCGTAGTCAGGGCATTAGAACCCATGTAAACAAAAGGGAACTCAATGATGAACTGTAATTGATTCCCATTCTTCTTAACGTTTGAAGTGTGTGAATGTTGGACATTGAATCAATTACACATTTAGACGTCATTTTTAAGCGTGATCAATAGGTTCTATGTGATCATCAATCTAAGTAGAGCTCAGAGTGAGATGTGCATTAGAGACAAAGCAACAGCTCAAATAAATAAAAGGAAATTGACATTAATGGTTTAAATAATACATAGGTACTTTGATGAGTGAGAGAGAGAGAGAGGGCTATTTTCTAGCCTATTTGTTTGCATTTCTTTTGGTTCGTCAGTCTCTGGAACTCAAAGTGGATTTGAAGCCCCCATTTTAGGAGTCCTTTAGAGAATAGATTGGGATGAAGTAGTAAAGGGATAAGAGAGAGAAATTAGGGAGGGAGAGATTTTATAGAAAACCAATGAGAGATTTTAGAGAAATTGAGAGATTTTAGAAATGTGGTATGGATAGAGTTTAACTAATATGGATGAAAACTTAGATTGCACCACGTATTGTCCTCTCACAAAGAGAGCTATGCCACGTGTCGTCCTTCGACAAAAGGGGGTATTGTCATAATATATATAACTTGTAATATACGGCCCATGCCCAACACGGGCTAAAAAAGCCAAAATACCTAACGATATAACAAATAAAGTAAATATAAAATATATAGATATATTATTTAACATTTTGAAATTCACTATGTCAAATTCTATAAAAAAGAAAAAGGAAAAAAAGGTGCAATGAATTAACATAAATTACAAATCAATCATGTAAGTTTTTTAGTTGAAGCTGTTGATACATAAGAGTATAAATCTTAGACCAATAACAAATCTCTATACCCTATATTGATTTGGGATACTAATGAAATAATATAAAATGAAGCGATATATGAAATCAAGATAAATCTTAAATCTTAAATAAAAGATATAAGCATTTGAAATAAATAGTTAATAGGAAAGCAAAATACCTAAGCCATGATTGTAGCTAGTAATAAGAGGAAAGAAAAGAACATTGTAGTCATTATAATGATATTTAAATAATAATAACAATAATAATAATTATTATTATTATTATATAATCGTATTTTAAGTAGGTTTTAAAAGTCTGAATGACGTAAAAACCAAATGAAAAAATAAATTTAGTAAAACTTCTTCTTTAAATTTTCTATTACTAAACTATAAAAAAAATGATAAGAGAGACAAATCTAGTGGCACAAACTCTGGCCACTTAATTTTGATTAACTCTTCTCTTCTTATATAGTAGTTTTGTTACTTATTCAACTGAGAAAGAATTAAAATCGAAATTTCAATATCTAATTACCTCAATTATGTTACAGTAGCTAATGAAATAGAAGTGATCCCCAACTTATATCACACACGCTGATAAAAAAAATGCCCATCAAACTCACCCACATACTTGAACATTGCATTAATGATATATTTCCAATACATGAAAAATAAGTAAAGAGAGGATTTTAATGAGAAAAATCACTCGCTACACACCACCCCACTTAGGGGTGATCCTGAGTTAGGGCAACCCGAGCTCGGCGGGCTTCGATCTGTAATTAGAGCCCTTTTAATAATTAGACTGATGTTAAATTAAGTGATAGAAAGCCCAAAACTCGGCCCGACTTGTTTAATGAATGCATGTAATTAATTTAATTAATATAAACAATTACTCAAATAGCCACATAATTGATCAAAATACCCAATTTAGCTTAGTGGGCTTGGGCCTTACTCTTACAGCCAATGTTGGGCTTGACCCAGCCTAGGCCAATAATTCTAAAGTTGGGTTGGGATTGGATATGCATTAGCCTGGCCCAGCCCATCCCATGAACACCCCTACTACCCCACTTGTTCATGATGCAATGTATACTATATCAGTGGCCTCCACCCTTCCTTGCATATGTTGCAGAGGGATAAGAGAGAGAGAAATTAGGGAGAGAGAGATTTTATAGAAAATAAAAGAGAGATTTTAGGAAAATTGAGAGATTTTAGAGATTTGGTATGGATAGAGTTTAGTTAATAAAAATAGAATCCTTAGATTGCGCCACGTGTCGCCCTCTTGTTAAGAAGGTTATGCCACGTGTCGCTCTCCCATTGGCAGGCTTGGGGCTGACTCTTACAGCCAATGTTGGGCTTGACCCAGGCCCGGGCCAATAATTCTAAAGTTGGTTGGGACTGGATATGCATTAGCCTGGCACAGCCCATCCCATGAACACCCTATTACCCCACTTGTTCATGGATGCAATGCATGCTACATTAGTGGGCTCCACCCTTCCTTGTATATGTTGCAGGGGGATGAGAGAGAGAGAAATTAGGGAGGGCGAGATTTTATAGAAAACAAATGAGAGATTTTAGGAAAATTGAGAGATTTTAGAGATTTGGTATATTTAGAGTTTAGCTGATATAAATAGAATCCTTAAATTGCGCAACGTGTCGCCATCTCATAAAGAGGGCTGCACCACATGTCGCTCTTTCATGAAAGGGGCCTTGGCCAACCCGAGTTTATTCAACTAAGAAAGAATTAAAATAGAAATTTTAATATCTAATTACCTCAACTATGCTACAGCAGCTAATGAAATGGAAGTGATCCCTAACTTATATGACACACGCTGATTAAAAAAAAATGCCCATTAAACTCACCCACATACTTGAACATTGCATTAATGATACATTTTGAATACATGAAAAGAAGTAAAGAGAGGATTTTGATGAGAAAAATCACTTGCTATACACCACCCCACTCAAGGGTGATCTTGGGCTAGGCCAACATGAGTTCAATGGGCTTGGATATATAATTAGAGCGCTTTAATCATTGGACTGATCTTAAATTAAGTGATAGAAAGCCTAAAACTTGGCTCAACCTGTGTAATAAATGCATATAATTTAATTTAATTAATACAAACAAATACTCAAATAGCTACATAATTGATTAAAAAACCTAATTTAGCTTAGCTGGCTAGGGTCTGACTCTTACAGCCAATGTTGGGCTTGACCCAGGCTAGGGCCAATAATTTTAAAGTTGGGCTGAGACTGGATATGCATTAGCCTGACCCAGCCCATCCCATCAACACCGCTACTACCCCACTTGTTCATGGATGCAATGCATACTACATCAGTGGGCTCCACTCTTCCTTGCATATGTTGTAGAGGGATGAAAGAGAGAGAAATTAGGGAGGGAGAGATTTTATAGAAAACAAAAGAGAGATTTTAGGAAAAATGAGAGATTTTAGAGATTTGGTATGGATAGAGTTTAGCTAATAATGATAGAATCCTTATATTGCGCCATGTGTCGTCTTCTCATAAAGGGGGTTGCGCCATGTGTCGTCCTTTCACGAAAGGGGTATTGTCATAATATATATAATAACTAGCATTGTAGGCCCGTGCCCTACATGGGCCAAAAAGTAAAAAAAAAACATATAAGCTAATATGAAATCAATATCTAAGCATATTGAAAAAAACATTCAATAAAAATATTGAAATAATTGATAAAAGAAAATCTAGAGCCCTTGTAGATTTACAACTTTAATTTAAACAGCAAAGTGTTGTGTAAAATCCAACACGTCTTGAGAGATACTATCATTTAACTATATTATTAAAAAAATGCATTTTGTTCTGATTATATTACATGTTTTTGTAATAATAACAATCATATATTTAAAAATAACAAAGCATATTTGGAACACTACACATGGTTGGCATTGTTGATTAATAGCTTAATTTATTATTTTTAAATTGTTAATGAAATTTTAAATAAAGCCCAATCAATTGATCTATTAAAAAGAGATAAGTGGTCTTTGTTTCTTCTTTTTTTCTTTTTTGCACTTTTACAGTTGATTTTATAATTTATGAGGCGCATTGATTTACGAGAATCTCCATCACACATGTGAGATGAAAATGATTTTAGGAGGGTCCAAAAAGAAGTTTGTTTGAGATATATGATATTGTGTATTATAGCGCAATATACCCATTATATAATTTTGTCTATTATCGTTTTCCATATTATAGCCCGGGTTAGTTTTGAGAGATTTTAGGGAAGAGGGTTCGATTTAGGAAACCGACTCTCTATCAATTCCTATTTTTTAAGAGATATTTTAGATTTATTTTAGGATGCCACGTGTCACACTTTCACACTCTCTTGCAAATGTGTCAATTTTTTAAATATAATATAATATAATGCTTAAAATAGTAAAAAAAAAGGCCAACCAAACCCACCAATTATTTGAGAAAGATAAATATAATTCCTTCTTGCTTCACGGTCCATTTGTGGTGGGAGCAACTTGAAGATCGGTGAATGGTACCACTACCTAATAATCTTCATATTTAATAATTCATGCCATAAGCCACCATGCCAAGGACAAACTTAAGTAGAAGTGTGTGGGTGCGATCGCACCTGTTACACTGTAGTACATTTTACAAATATTACATAAAAATTTTTAGTTTATATTATAAATCCAATAAAAGTTGCGGGCCATCTTCAAAATCCACATAAAATTGTTCCCAAAACCAAATTATCTATTAGGGTTCACACCCCTCAAACAAAAATGCTCCTCTCTTGGTCAATCCATCATTGGTTAGGGCTTAATTTATTTTTTGTTAGGCTCACATTACCTTCAAACATACTCGTACTCAATTTAGGCATATTATATTAATAAATTCAGAGTTGAGCCTTTGTGTTTGATTGGGGCCCATAATTCAAATGTGTTTTACATGAATGGAGATCCTAATTCTCTATTTTAACCAATGCGATTGGTTAATGAAGATCTTTGCCCATGTAGAACATTTGTTTTATTCTCTTTAATTGCTGATGGCCATTATCAGTGGAACTCTTTTGTAGCGCCTATTATCAAAAAAGATCTTAGTCCATGTAGAACTTTTTTTTTCTTTTTAGTCTCTTTAACTGCTGATGGCCATTATCAGTGGAACCCACTTTGATAATAATATTTTTATTCGAATCTTGTATTATGAGATGCAGGAGGAAAAAAAAAACACTTGCATATACATTGCCCACCTAATATGTCCATTAATTTCAAATTTGGTAATTGAAGTCACCGACTTTGATTGGAAGCCATTATCAGTAGACCCCATTTGATAATCTTTAACTGCTGATGACCATTATCAGTGGAACCCAGTTTGATAATAATAGTTATATTCGAATCTTGTATTATAAGATGTAAGAGGAAAGAACAACATTTGCATATACATTGCCTACCTAATATATCCATTAATTTTAAAATTTGGTCATTGAAGTCGCCAACTTTGATCGGAAGCTATTATCAATGGACCCCATTTTATAATCTTTAACTGTTGATGGCCTTTTTTTAGTGGAATCCACTTTAATAATGATTGTGATATTAGATTAAATTATGAAAAATGAAGGAAGAGTTTGAATTATGAGTTTCCCTTGACATAGTTTGAATTTATAGTAAAGTACTATTGAAAAGAGAGATTTTAGAAAAATGATAGAAAGAGGTAAGGGACAATATTTATATTATAGAGATTTTATGAGAGAGAAGAGATATTTTAAATTTTAGGAATGCGAGTCCTTTAGAGAATAAATATGGATGAAGTTGTAGAGGGATGAGAGAGAGAAATTAGGGAGGAAGAGATTTTATAGAAAACTAATGAGAGATTTTAGGAAAATTGAGAGATTTTAGAAATTTGATATAAATAGAGTTCACCTAATATGGATGGACGTTACCTGTTGCTCTCTCAAAAAAATTATGCCACGTATCGCTCTTCTAGGAAAAGGGATAATGTTATAATAATAATAATAATAATAATAATAATAATAATAATAATAATAATAATAATAATAATGTGGCGTATGTAAAGAGAGAAAAACCCAACTCACTCATTTATTCATCGTGTATGAAGAGGACTGGTGCAAGTAGAGTGAAAACCGGTTATCCCAACAAAAAATAGAAAAAACCAAAGCGAGCGTTCTTTGAAAGGAAGCAGAACCAAGGCATTCTCGATTTTATCCCTCTGGGGCCGATCTGCTGATTCGATTCTAAAAGAAGTTGCATCATACAGCGTCGCCGCACCGAAGCCCGCCCCTGAATTTGATGCTTGTGTAGGGTTTTTGCAATGTTTCTAAGAGAAGCTGCGAGTTTCATCAGGAGATATCGATTCCGTTGTCCAACCCTCACGGCTTTCAGGAATTCTACACTTGCTTCTTCCACCATTCCCACATGTAATCAGCTCTCTCTCTCTCTCTCTCTCTCTAATCTTGCTGTTTCTCCATTTCATGATTTTACATATAGTGTTTTGCGGTTTAACTTTCGCTGCATCTGTTTTATTTATGCGTTTCTTAATTGCAAGCTCTCAATGCAATCGAAGTGATATCGATTGATGCACAATCACATGAATTGATACTTAATTGCTGTACTCGTCGATCGGTAACATATTATCGGTAGATAGTTGTGTTTATGCAGTTGATTTTGATTCCAGGACCACTCTACTACATCTATTTAGGAAATAAGTTCCAATAATATGAATAAGGAAGGAATGGTAGCAGATTAAAATAGTGTTCTGGACCATTGCTTGATAGCTTCTGACTTGGACTTGACTCTGAAGGCTAAGAAGAAGATCAACTCAGCGACTCAAGGCGTCAACTGAGGGAGTCAAGTTCATTTTTAAAAAAATCTTGAATGAACCAATAGATGTGCATCTTCATACAACAAATTGTACTGATCAATGTATTGTTATTGGTTAATCATTTTTTAATGCAATTTTAGAGCAACCGATGAAAGATATCTAAATGAAGTTAGACAGGAGTAAAAATAATATTATAACTTGGATCTTTCGGTTTTTTTTTTTTTATTTTCATGGGAAGATAAAAAAATTGATGCAGTCCCAGTATGCATTTCAGTGGATGAAATTCAAGGTTCCATTGCTGTGCCCCCTTTCTGCAGGATTCAGCAGTTAGGTTTAGGATTGGACACCATAAAAGAAAAGAAATGGGTTTAGAAATAACAAAAATCAATAATCACCAAGAAACTAAGACTGAAACTTTTGTTGAAAATGATGAGAAAATAAACAGCCACTTGATCAAGCTTACAACCTCCCTTTAAAAAAATTAAGCATAGGTAATAAAAATCATAAGTATTACCTAAAAAAAAATACGTATAACCTGTCAAAGAAAACTAGTTCTAAGCACAACTTATCAAATCTAAAATAGGTAATCAAAAGCTTTTTATTTTTTTAGAAATCATAAAACCGAAGTTGCCCCCTTTGGCACAAAGACAGGCTTATTATTCTTTTAAAAATCATGATAGAACAAATTAAAACAGAGTAACACCCAGCTTCATCCGTAGCCCTGATAAAAAACTTAGCCTGCCATTGCGAGGAACTTCATATTGATCTTCATTAATAACAGTCTTTACAATATTCTCTCTTAGAAACTCTCTTTTTAAAAACCTAAGGTTCGTGAACAGGCTCAAGAATACCTTAAAAAAATTGAAAATCAGAAAATTATGGAGGAGAGAGAGTGGGAGAAGAGAGTGAAGAGAGAGAGAGAGAGAGAGGAGGGAGAGTGGACATCCAAGAGAAGCATGGAACGTCCACACTCTATGGATCACCTTTTTTATAATTTTTTTCTTTCTTTATTGTGTATATTTGGACTCTTTTCTTTGGATAGGACTTTTGCAGTAATTGGTAACTTGGTGGCCAAGTTGGATGAGGTTTCGATTGGTTTAAGCTTCTTGGAGATAGAGTTCTTGTTTGACAATGACAGCTCTCTTTCTTTGTCTTCCGATGTGGTCCCACACAAGATGTACCAAAAATAATTCTCAATGGCGTGGATCTTCAAAGATTACATGAGATGGGACCTTGGAACCTTGGCTTTCGACGACAATGAAGTGGGGTTCGGAATTTGTGTAGTAGTGGGAATGGGACCCACCTTGGTTGTGCCACATGGAGAAAACTCTCAATTTGTTTGCAATCCCATTTAAAAATTCACAATTAACTTTATGAGGCTATAACTTTGTCAATTCAGCTCTGATTGGTGCAATCTTGAGCTCCATGGATATCTACTCGAAAAGAGCTTTCCAACGGTGAGTAGATTGCCCCAATCAGTTTGAAAGTTATGGTTGTTTTAAACTATGCTGTCTTGCGAAAAATGGGATTGATTGTCAATCCTTCCTCATTTTGGACTCTATCTCTGGCTTATCTTTCTATTTTTCACTTGGATTAAATTTCCATCTCTCCAACAAATTTGAATTGGAATCCAGAAAGAAGATGAATCAGTGTCTCATTTAAATTCTCCTCTTTATCACAAGACTTCAGCAATTATCTCCTTCCTTGAATTATGCATTTTGGATTTCGAATTAATTCAAATATGCAACAAATGTGGACCCTTTCATGTGGGACATCTCTTTTGCTTGAATAGTGCGCCCCGGGATGTCTTTTATTTCAACTAGAACTCTTCATCAAATTTTCTTTTAGGCTTTGTGGGTCCTAGAATTTTCATTTCTTGTGAAAATAAACTCAACCTGGGAAATGGTTCGGAAGTCCTGGTGTAGCTGGGATTCCTCCGAGAACAGTCTTGATCGAACTAGGATTTCTCGAAATTTTGAAAAAAATGCATGGAATCATGAAATTATGCTGAAAATTGTATGGTTTTCTTGAAATTCAAAAATTTTAAGCTGAATTGTATAAAACCATGAAATTGAGTGAAAGTGGTGCATTTATCCTAATTAAGACCATAATTCTATATGAAATGATGCGTTTATGATGCAAATTTATGGACTTAACAATATGCTAAATGAAGATACTGACAATGTTTCAATGTTGATGGTGGCTGATCTTTGACACTGTAGGAAGGTGATTTGTCTAAGCCTTTGATGTTTGATGAAGATCGTGATGTCATTGTTGATCATTTGATCTATGATGAATATCAAGAAGACAAGGACAACACAGCAAAATTTGATATCCATGAAGATTGTAATGTTGTCAACAATTAGATCTTTGGCAAATCTAAAAATTTATGATGCCTAGATATGGCATGGATACGACAAGGACATGCTAAAGATACGGCAAGGACACGGATTTTACACATAAAAAGTGAACTGTCATATACAATACGACATGATGTGCTACCCATTTTGAAGTATCTGTGCAACATTGCTAAACATAATGTCCTTGATGATACACCGAGCTTCGATGTCAATCAAGATGATGATATCATTGATCAACAAATTTTTGGGGAATGTCATGATGGCAATTTTGGTGATCCCTGATCTTAGATTGGATAGTAGTGATGATATTGGCACTTAATCTTCTATGCTCACAGGCACAACCATCCGAACTCCCATCTCAATTGCCTTAAAGTCAAATTTAAAGGGCATCATCGTGTTAGACTATATTGTTAACTTCACTAGAGATCGGTAATCTGAGCCATCCCAATAGTTTTACTTTACTTCATCCACAATTTGATCATGCATCAATGGATCAAGGCATATTGGGAAGTCTGGTTCATCCTTTCAAGGCATGTTAATTGTTGGGAATGATTCAATTAATCCAATGATGTGTTCTTTGGATATGGTTCCTTGAAGACTTCAGTTTTACTTCTAGGAGATTAAATCCTTGTTTTCTTTGATTCAATTGGTTTTCTGGCATGTGGGACCAGAGGTGATTGACTCGGTGGATGTTTTAGTTATACAAGGTGTATGATCTCCTCTTTAGGTGCTTGAATTTTGTAATGTGGTGTTGTGTTGGTGCTGGGTACAAGGCTCTTATACCATTGTCTTTTGCAACCTTTTTTTTTTTAATGTTTTTGTCATCTTTTTCTTAATAAAAGTTCCTGTTACCTTTCAACTAAGATAAGGAAGATGAAAAACATGCAGGCTGTAGTATGTACGTCAGATGAGTTGCATTGAGTTCTACATGTCTCCTAGGGTTGACCCACTTTTGGCTTAGTTCTGCTTCCTTGGTGTCAGTATCATCTGGCACTTGGAAAATGGGTGCCATATCCATGTTGAACACTTCAATTGTAAGTGAATGATAACATCTAAGCCTTACCAGCATATGTCAGTCTTATGATCCAAAGATTGGCCTAGGCAGATGATGCACTTCAATTATGGGTGCCATATCTGTGTGAAGTTACGACTCCAGCTCCTTCTTTTGACATGCTTTCATTGTTTTATATTTTCCTTGAGAAAAGTATCATACGTTACTTAGTCTTCATTTAGTTCCTCTTGCCCACCTTTCCTTTTTATCATCTTGTATTGTTGGATACTTATTTGTTTCAATTGTTCACTATAATCTTCTTAACATTTTGGTAATAATAAGTTGTTTGGAATGTATTAGCATGTTTCATGGCAGAGAAGCATTGCTAAATGATATTATATTTGTTGGGTTCAAGTCATGTTACCAATAAAAGAAAAAAGACATGCTATCAATTAGGAGCAAAAAAATGATATTGTGTTTGATTTATTATGGTGTTGCTTGTGTTTGTAGGTAAGGCAGAGTTTTTTCTTAAAAATGGTTCAGTCAATTCCTCATGGAAAAAGTATCATGGAAACCTTGCTCTATGGATTATGTTATCTGGACAAGCTGGTAAACCTGTTTATTTTAGTATTGTCCTCTTATGGCCTGCTTTTCTGTTAGCTGAGTCAGTACTTCCAAATCTTGATAGAAAGTATTTGCATATCATTTAAAAGGAAATTCAAATAAAAAGGAAAATGTAGATTGAAAAGGTTTGATATTCTGGATCGCTAATTAGGGCATTCGCGGCCAAATAAGAAATCATTTACAACTGTTACTTGATACTTGTTACCCTTTTGATTAAATTGGCAGTAGACACTAGATCCCTATTTAACTATTAACAAGGAGTGAAGTTGAATAGCTGATTATGATCTTGTTCTTAGAATTTTGGGATGAAACACCAGGTGGTGGGATGTCTTTCCACACCAATTCAGTGGAGTTCAAAGAGTCATCTTCTTAGATAGTTAACTATCAAATGGCAACAGATGTTATCCTTCAAAAAAAGGAAAAAAAGAAAGAAAAAAAAAAGAAAAGAAAAAAAGAATGCCAGTCATAAATCTTAATTTATTCAGCAAAGGCATTCTTACCCAAGTATCTCTCTACAATTTGAGTTGGGCTGATACCATTGGGATGACTGTCCAACCTTATTAGAAGACATTGATTTTTCATGCTGTGGGGCTTTCATTTAGCATTGGTGAGGCCTTACAATTTCCATTGTAATTAAACCTTGTTCTTCGGCTTCAAAAGGGAGCTTGATAACTGAAAACTTGGGGTTCTTGTTAACAAAGTGGTTCTATGGATAAACATATAAAAACGTTAGAATACATGTATGTCAGAAGAGAGAGAGATAAATGTCTTAGAAATGCAAGGGAGAGCTGTCGTTCATTAATCCGTTCTATGCCTGCAAAAATGAGACCTTAGTTCAATGGAATGATTGGGAGCATGGATCAAAATCATGGCTGCTATATCGGGCTTACCAAGCGAAGAACGCTATGCCAAATGAAATTTAGTGCCGCTCACATTCGTAGGGACTTTATGGTCTGCTATGGCTGCTACAAGGTTGTTATGGAATGAGACAAACTTCTATTTTCCAACAAATTTTAAAATGCATATTAAGACTTAGTTTTTTCCTTCTACTCTTCAAATAATATTTCTATGTAACTCTTCTACCCTTCTAAACTTAAAAGAACACCCAAAAACACATGGTCTTACCAAATTGCAGTTGATACAGAGTGTTTATCTCAAGGGCTCTACTCTAGGTACATCCTGTTAGACCCCACCTTTGGTAGATGTATTCTTTTCTCTACACTCAACAAAAACACTTTGTTTGTTTTGATTAAAGTAATTTGTTATTTATTTCGAACTTGACTTCATTTAAGCATTATTATAATTTATATATCCTTTGTTATATACAATTGTACTAAATTGCTTATTTGAATTATGAATTTTTAAATGTATGATAGAATCTAACTTAGGATGGCTGGCATAGCCCCGAATCTCCGATCGAAGTGTAGACCAATCTCCCAAGGGATTGGTCGAACCCAAAGGTGGATTTCAGCCCTAGGGCACAATAAAAGGGAGGAAACACATCATCTTGAAAGGGAACTCACAGAAAACTTCTTTATTGAATGAATAAGCATGCTTTACAATGAACTATTGTTCTCCTCATATAGTTTAGTATACCTATTCCCTAAGCAATAGACTTTCCATATTTGAATAACCTAAATAAAAGAATAGGAAACTTGCTAATACTAATATTAATCCTAATTAAGTAATTAGAAATAGGGATATAGTTAGAAGTCCATATGATGGGGACATCATATCCGATCCCTCTCGTTCTTATAAGGTTTATCAAAGAAGAGGGCGCAGAATGATGGATCAAGCTCTAATTTGGATGGATGAACAATGCCTAGGGTTTGATCGCAAAGAAATGAAAATTCCACCGTTGATCCATCATGGTGAAGACATCCGACGCCTAGATCTTGTAGGATTTCATGGAGGAGGCCCATGTGCACAACTTACTTGAAGGCCTCACATTGGGAGGTGCCACATGGGAGGAATAAAAGAGTTTTGTCTTTGTTTTAATTTGTTTAGAGGGGCCCAAGTCATTATAAGAGTCTTAGAATATAAAAAAGGGACCCATGTTTTAATAATTTATGTAATAAAGAGGGGGGGACCACAACTTAAAGCACTAAAGGACATGCATTGGGTTTTGTGTGCACATTCTATGTGCACGAATCCCAAGGTTGGTGAAAAGTTGTTTTTTTTCTATTTTGTTTTGTTTTCTTAGTTGGGTTATGTTCTCTTAGGGTTTATATATAAGAACTCTCTTGTATTCTCATGGTATGTCATGTTATTCAAAGATTGAATGAAAAGAAGCTTTCTTTTCTTCTTCTTCGAGCCTCTTGAGCAACCTTTCTCTTGAGATCTCTTCTTGTAATGCCTCCGGATCGGAGTTTGGTGAGAGCCCAATAAAGGTAATGATATTTCTTCCACTTTCTTCTTCTTTCTAAGAGCATTTTGGCTTTTCCCCTTTCAGATCTAAAGCCTTTCTAGTATTGTTTCAGATCTAAACCACCCAGATCTGAACCCTGCAGATCTAGATTCCCCTGGTTACCAAACTTCAGATCTGAACCGTAAACCATCCCAAATCTGAAGCTTATTTCAGATCTGAACTATTGTTAGATCTAGATCTCTTCCAGATCTGAAAATACTAGATCTGACTTGTGCCATCATAGATCTTCTCTTTAGACCCTTACCAAAACATTGGATCAGTATTACTGGCCCTAAGCAATTTGGAAGTTCTATCTCCCATTAAGATCCTATTATTTTCTATGCCAAGAAAAGGGATTATTACGGGATCTGTGAGATCATCTTGGACCATGGATCTGTTATTTACTTGAAATCCATTGTTTAATTTACTTGGACCGTTTATAACTGAATTTTAATTGTTTATTCAGATCTGATCTCTTCATGTTAGGTTAGATCTCATATTGTCCTGCATCAATTTTGGTATCAGAGACTTGGTTTGCTTAGGGAGTTATTTAGAGTCATCATACGCATTATTCATTACTGCATTGCATTCATAGTTTTGTTCATTATAGTTGTCCATCTTGCATGCCCACACGGAGTGGTAGAGAGATCCAACCAGAACATCTCAAGATGAACGCAGAACAGGTTTCTAAGATTGTCTAGGACATGTTGGGGCCCATCATGACCCAATTGACCGCTCTCTGGCAAGAGTCACAAGCTCGAGAGGAGGCGATCAATATCCAACTTGAGACTATCGAGAGATCACAACAGGGTGAAAATGTACATCGTCGAGGTCCTAATAGGAACCATGAGAGGAACAATGAGAGGCATAGGAGACATGAGCGTGATGATGACACCGATCTTGAATCTGAGATTGGAAACAATCATAGGGCCCGTGGTAGAGGACGAAACCCAGAAGATTGGGTTTTAAAGAGTGTTAAGGTAGAGGCCCCATCTTTTGACTGTCGGATCGACCCGAGAGCCTATTCTGATTGGGAATCAGACATGGACCACTACTTTGAGTGGTATGAAATGTCTGAAGAGGTCCGATTTGCCAAAATGAAATTGGTGAGTCAAGCACGATTGTATTGGGTCGATGTTGAGCGCGGTTTGCAAAACCGACGAGAAGCACCCATTGTGACTTGGGATGAGATGAAGTTGCATTTGCGGGTTAAGTACCTACCCCAGTCCTATCAGGATAGACTTCTAGATCAAAGGTCTAACCTCCGGCAGGGTAGTATGACTGTTACAAAATATATTAACAAATTTGAAGAACTTAACCTACGGTGTAATGTTCAGGAAGACCTTTCAAGTAGGATATCTAAATTCCGAACAGGTCTTCGTCAAGAGTTCCAAAGAAAGTTAATCACTGTTAAGACAGCTAGCCTAGAGGACATTTATGAGGTAGTGCTCAACCTTGAGGCTGCCATGAAAAGCAAACAGGCTAAGCGTAGTGATTACCGGGGAACGGATCCTAAGCCTTATCCTTCGAGCGGTAAACCAAATTTTGGGGGTCAACCTCCTAGAAATCCTGCTAATTTGCTGCCTGCCTTTAAGGATAATAAAGGCAAAGGAATCATTGGTGAAAACTCTAAATAGAGCAACTCCGTTACCTGCCATAATTGCAGCGGTCGAGGGCACCTTGCTCGTGACTGCCCCTCCCGTAATCTTTGCATTGAAGATGTGGAGGATGAGAGTGACCCAACTATAGATGCCTATTTCCCGGATTTTGTGCCTAGTGATGATGATTGTGGTGATCCGGAGGATCGGGTATCTTTTCTTAGATTTGCTTCCTCTTATCATGGAAGAAAATTGCCCTTGAGTTTTTCTTTCATAATATTCCACCGGGGAATCGGTTGGCCTACTGCAAGCTCATTGTTTTCAACACTATACCACCAAATACGAGCAGGACCCTTCAGTTTAACCTTGGTAAAGGCTATCCGCTGTGCATCATTCATACCATACCAAGCAAAATAGTCTTCCAAAGAATTAAGCCAATCAACAAAAACTTTCGGACTCGCATCACAACTAAAGTCAGCAATTTCAATTTTGACTTTCCTAGTGATGTCATCAGGTGGGGGTGCAACATGGTGAGCTTGATGATCTCGTTCACCCAGAAGGCGCTCCATAAAATCACGAATGGATTCATGATTGTCAGGTCTTTCTGGTTGGACGGGCGTGTAAACCATTGATACATTGGAGGATCCTTCTTGAGTAACAAATTGCTTTGTTTGTAGCTCAGCAATGGCAGTTTTTGCAATTTTGAGACGTCCCGTGGCATCTTCTAATTCTTGACTTAGTTTAAGGATGGTTTCATCCCTCTGGCGGTCGGTCATCCAATGCTGAAGATCGTCACCACGCCTAGGCATGATTGCTGGTTTTTTTTTTTTTTTTTTCAGAAAATAAAGAAAGTGGGTCGGGTCGGTCTTGTGATGGGCCGAACCAACTTAGGTCCGTTGACAATGCAATGGGTCGGGTGACACGTGCTCGGGTCGGGTGACACGTGCTCCTTGGTTTCGGGTATCGTGCAACGAAACGAAATAAAGCTTAGAGAGGGACTTATCTGCTACAATGAGGAACGAACTGGAAAGGGCGGGAGCTTCGGCGACGAAATCGGCTGGAGGAGGTGACGATCGGCGGGTGCACGCTGCGATGGAGCAATGATGGTGCGATGGAGGCACGGACGAACATCGGAGTGCGGCTTGCCGCTGCTGTTGCCGGCGACGACGAAGCCGTTGGAAGCCGACGACGATGGAGGCCACTGGTGCCAGGTACGTCGTCTTTCCCCTTTCTGCTCTCCGCTCTGATGTCTGCTTCTTCTCTTTGCGCACTCTCGCTCCGGCAGCTCTCTGTCTCTCACTTTTTTTATTTTTTTCACTCGGATTTGGGAAAGAGGGGTTTGACGGACAGGGGTTTGGATAGTCAGATCAGGGTTTAAGGGTTGTAGATGGCGGTGGAGGGTTCGATTCGGAAGGTTGGGTGTCACAGAGGTTGTGGGGTTTTGCAGGGTCTGGGGTTTTGCAGGGTCTGGGGTTCTCGGTGGTGGATCTGGGTTACGGCTGATAGAGTAGGGTTTCGGGTTTGTTAGGGTTAGAGAGATGGAATGTAACAGAGAGATGGGTGTCGGCAGGGTGGTTTGCAGTATAGGATTGGGGTTGTCCTATGAGGATTTGGCCTGCTGTAGTGCTTCGGTGGTGGCGGTGCAGTTCGGTGATGGTGATGGTAGTTAGGAATGGGATCTGTCGTGGTCTAGGCTGATCGGGAATAGGCTTAAGGGTTTGAACAGAGGCCTCGGTTGGTATGGGAGTTGAGGACTGTGACAGGGATCGAACTAGGTCGGGGATGGGGATTTGGGTTGCTGTTGGCAAGGGTGAATGCCGGTGGACAGTAGATGGAAGGATGGATTCCGGGAACGACAGAGTTTCCCGGCAACCAGATTTGGGCTCTGATACCAATCTGGCGCAGCCCTGGATCTTGGATGGATAGTAGAACAATCTCCCGAGGGATTGTTCGAATCCGAAGATTCAATGGCAGTCACGATCACAATATAGAACGAGAAAATCTGGCACAACTGAAATTTTTATTGATAAAAAGCGTACTTAATACAGTGAAGAATTCCTCCTTATATAGGAGTGATCGTTTCTAAATATAGAAGGACTAATTCTAAACAAATAAGACCTACTAAATAGGAAATAACAAAATAGAAAGTGCATCAATCGGGATCTTTGAAGAAGTCAAGGATCAATCGGATGTCCTCCGAGCCTGTGATCTGGGCCGGACTTGGGTTCGGCCTGCATCACTCTTTGGCTTAGTGAATGATTGATTATTAATGAAAAGTTTTGGGATTTTCTCAAGTTTCTTTGAGTTCTCCTTGAAATCCCTAATGCTTCTTGGATTGGTGTTTGGTGAGGGCTCAATTTCTCTAACACCTCTAGATCAGAGTTTCGTGAGAGCTCTGTTTTGCCCTCTATCTTCATCATCTACCTTGCCCTCCTTGCGAATCCATTCCGTTCTGCATTAGGGCATGAGTTTTGATTTAATGCATTTGGACTTGCTAGGGCCCAGATAAACCAGAAACCAGAAATTCCCATCAACTAGAACTAGTTGCCGTGAATAGCCGAAATTTGAGAATTGAAACGGTGAAGGAACAATGCATAAAACAACCCCGATACTCACCCCAAAGCCTTCTCATTCTTATAGCATCCACACGACATGAGAAAGAGGAAGACAAAACAATAAAACCACTGCTTTTAATATATTATTATATAAAAACTGTTATTGTAGCATGTCCCTCACTGTCGATCATATCCTAGCATATATAACACATAAACTTTCATGGAAACCTGAAAATCTTGCTAAAATTGAATCCTAACACAATTGGAAGTCCTACTAGAATTTCCTAAATCAAAACATACAAAAATAGTGAAGATAACTAAAGAAATATGAGAAAATCCAGAACTCTGGTCGTCACTGCACACTTGTAGCAATTTGGTTGCTCTTTGATGAAACGAACTCCATGATCTTGAAGTGGACTCATGGGCGAACCTGCTGGTGCCCTTCTTTAGTGGATTAGATCAGTTTTAACCCCATTAACCTGCTGCAAAAATCCTGCAGGTGAATGCTTATTTCAGTTATGGAGTTTCTGGAATTTTGCAAATAAGCTCCTGTCTTCTATCTTATTCCTTAAGCAGTCCCTGAAACATATTTCTAAGCTGAAACTTGTACTGTTTTGGGTCCAAACTTGGATCAGTTCTTTTCGGAACACTTGCAGGGCCCTCTTTGGATGCTCAGTTTGTTGCATATAGGATTCAACCATTACAAGAATTAGATCTCCATCAACTTTTGCATCAATTCTAGTGCCCCTCTTGTGGCCGTTTCTCCACACTGGTGTGAACTGTGAACAATGTCTCATTTGATTATTACAAACACAAACAAGTTATCCAGAGATGCTGAAAGTGTTTTTTTTTTTTTTAAAGCTACATGAGCTTTTGCATATAGGGCCCACACCGGGCCACCTACAAACAATCCAACCTCTTTTGAAAATTTGTTCCTGTTCCCCATTTACACTCATCCAGTGTTACTACATTAGTGTTGGATTGAATAAAAAAAGATGAGTATTGATTGTAATCTTTGAGGCCTTAAATTAATGGTTCTGATGATACGATGGGGAATTGTTTTTGATCACTTATAGTCCAAACGAAGACCTTCCCACTCCTCCCCCGACTTATAGTCCCCCGAAGACCTTCCCACTCCTCCCCCATGATTTTCACGGATCCAGTTGGCCCCAAATGTCAGTGCTCATTATGTGTGTGCATGTGTTTACTTGTGTCACTATTCTAGTGAGAGATGTGACCCATATAAATTAAATGAGCTGCTCTTATGGGGCCACACTACGCACGCCGCCACCCACCCACCACCCTAAAGAAATGATTCATGTGTAAGACACATGATTCATGAGGGAGTAAATCATGTGGTTTAAGCTTGATCTAGGTGGGACCATCTCTGATTGGGGTGAACTTTGGGCCAACGGCAATTCCTTTTCTTTATCATCATCATCATCATCATCATCATCTTCTTCTTCTTGTTATTGAAGTGGGATTTTGGCTAATGACAATTCAACTGGGGGGAGGGGGTGGGGGAGAGGAAGAGGGAGGGTTGTTGGTTACGTTTTATGAATTGTTTGAATTCATGAATGATATAGGTCACACATTGATTTATTAAGGGTCTGTGTGTCATCATTTTTAATTTATGTGCAGCTGTGGACATGTGTGTAGTGTTCCCAACTATTTTAGTTTTTCCTTGACGTTGTTTGTTTGTCTAACTTAATGTGATTGCATGTCACCTGTTGCATGTGGTGCTGGTCAACATTCTCACCAGCACTGGTTGCTTCGTTACACAGTTGTGGTCTAACTTTTAGTTACAAACAGATTTCGAGTCTCATAATGAGTTTGTTTATTTATTTTGGTTTGACAGCAATTGTTCTTGGGTTATACAAACATCCTGTTTTGGCAGAAGATGTTACTGCTGCTGATTTGAGAACAGGGTCTGATTCTGGAGAAGCTGTTGTAACTGATTTCCGCAGAATAGAAGATGGATCTGTGATATCAAATTCACATACAGTGAAGTGGAGGATTTATACAGACAATGGGCGAGACCTATTTCTTAAAGTATGGAACTCTTTCTCTTGTTTCCTTCCAATTTTCATGCTGTTTTACTGTAGGTCCACTTTTTTGCAGAATTTGCACAGAATATACTTTCCATAAATGAGTTCTAATTTTGGATCTATGCAGTTGCATCTCTCTTGAATTGAAAGCTATCCATTTTTTTGTTTTAAGGGAAAACATGATGAAGCTGAAAATTACTTTCAGTCAGCATTACAAGAAGCTAAAGAAGGTTTTGGGGAGAGGGATTCACATGTTGCTTCATCGTGCAACAATCTGGTATTTCGGATCCACTTAAAATTTCTTTATCATATTGGATATTTATGTGGCAAAAGTGGTCTTTGAACTTCATGAATAGGGACCACGGTGTCATAAGTTGTACAATAAAATTTTCGTGGGATGGTTATAATCTTTTAATATGGATCTGTGACGTTCTCCACATAGGAGCAATTCATGTTCTTTGTGTTATCTCTGCGAAGCAATCCTGGTTGTCAGTTGTCATGACCACTTCCATGAAAAAGGTGGCTGAATCAAGCCATGAAGGTTTCAGGTCAAACCCGAAGGCATACGCATTGATGTTAACAATATGGTTGTTAATGTTATCCTTAAGACATGAACAACTGAATTCTAAGGTTAACCTTTCTCTTATTCTAATGTAAAATAGCTTTGGTTTGATGAAAAAAGAGTAAGTAACTAGAGATATAGTGATTTGAGGGAGGGCAAGGTGGAAGAAAAGGAAAAAAGAGATAAAGGTTGCAGAAAGAAAGAAAGGAATCATTGTTACTCCGGCAAGTCCCCTAGTGTTCTTTTATTTATTACTTAATAAAGTTGGTTGAATTACTACTAACTATATAAGTTAGCATAGATCAAGGATCAAATAGTGGTAGCTTAGCATAGATCAAGGATCAAAATAACAGTAGTGATTGGTGTAGCGAACAACCGCCAAAACACTACGTAGCTAGTGCTACATAGTAGTAGTGTGCTATGTAGCTATAGTGGCATGATTTGAAAAAATTGACAAAAAAGCCAAAAAAAAAAAAAAGAAAATCTAGAATATTGTAAAAATATAGAATGTGTCTTTTTTTTTTCAAAAGTAACTAAGGTGAGGGGGCGTAGTGGTCCCCTTATTATATATATTTTTATATATTTTGGGTGTGTCTTTTAGCTTTACATTGGAAGAGTGTGATTTTAGGGACCCAACTTGGAGAAGAATTGTGGAAAAAATGTAAGAAGAGAAGTAAAAAGAGAGAAAGGGGACCTTTTGAAGTCATCAAAACCTAGCCAGGGTGTAGCGGCGCTAACACTCAAATAGCGTATTGGCCCTTACTGATACGGCTGCTATAGTGGCCACTGTATTGATCCATAGCATAGATACAAATATCATTCTTTTGCAAGAATAATCACCATGTTTATTTTATCTATTTTTGAAGGATATGAAATATTAAATCATTCTTGAGGAGTCTAGAATTGTTGCCTCGGCATTTTGTTGAATTCATGTTAGAAACCCTCAAGTTGCTAACTAATACACCTAAAATGCCTAGATGTTAAAGGTGTGTCAAACTAACTATTTAAACCTCCCCATGGGCTGGACTTGAAGCTCGTGCCTGTACAAGGCACAACATGGGGTCTTTTCGCCCTGTGCACATGCACCCACATAGAAGACACAGAATGGGGCATTTTTTTGCCTCGTGTGATGCGAATTCGAACCTGAGATATGTTGGCTCTAATACCATCTCAAGGTCTTAACCAATGCACTCAAAATGCCTTGGTGTCAAAGGTGTGGCAAACTAATTACTTAACGTTGGTATACTTACAGAAATTGGTATGCTTTGGTTGTATCTCCTTGTCGTTTCCAATGCTATTTTTTATATTTTATTTTTCCCTTCGCAAGTATAGTTGTTGCAAGTTGCAATCTCATTTTGCTCACTCTTTAGCTCTCCTTGAGATGAGGTGATTGTGGCATTTTAATCAATCACTAAGATGTCCAACATTGCAGTTTTCGGGAAAAAATTCATGGAAGTTATATTTGACCTACTCTCTCCAATGTCCATACCTCTCCATGTGGGTCAATATCTTATCAGTATTATCTATTTTAATTTTAAGAAATATCTTATAAATGTGTATATCTATATATATGTCTATATCTATATATATAAATATATGGGCTTTAATCTTATGAGAAGTATTTTCACATAGGTACTGTGAGCACTTTTTATGGGGCCCACTTGTGGGGTCTCATTTGCGGATGGGACTAGGGGAGATGGAAAGAACTATATAGGACTATCCTAAATATCAAGTTTGACCTTAATCATATGTCCCCTTCATCCGTGACCTATAAATCCAGTCTATTTGGATTGATGCATAGTTGATCCAATAGTATAGTAAATTTGGATTTGATCAAAACTTGGGGCATTTGAATTCATGGAATAAAATTGCAGCCGCTACAAAGCGTAGTGGACACAGTATATTGGCCATAGCGGCCGGCACTGCTATGCCACAAGGGTGTTAGCGGCGCTAACACTGTAGCAGGCTGTAGTGACCGCTGCGAGTAAATAGCGGCTGATGCGTAGCGGTTTTTTTTTTCTTTTGTGAAGTTCTTTCTCTCCATTCTTTCCCTCTCTTGATGTCCCTACCTCCATTTCTTGAAATCAAAATCAACTAAATCACTTTATATTATTTCTCAAATTTATATTAACTCTCAAGTCTCAACTCTTTCAGTACAATGTTATTTATGAAATTATTTATTATGTCATTTTTTGTATTGAATGTTGATTGTTGAGTCACTTTAAGTCGTAAACTCTTGATACATTATTCATTTTGTTGATTTCTTATGGCATACATAGCATTTTATTTTCATTTCATTAGTTTATAAGTTACTTGAAGTAATCAACATGCATACATGTGGAAAATAAGATTAATACTATTATTTTCTAATTATATAGTGATACATGACAAAATGCATTGAAGGGACCGCTACGTCCCCTTATTTTAGTTATTTTTGGAAAAGAAATGCATATTTTAAGTCTTTACAAATTTCTGGATTTTCTGGTGTTTTTTTGAATTTTTTTTACAACTTTTTCGAATCACACCACTATGCCGCTATGTAGCCTTGCTACCGCTATGTGGCGTTTTGGAGCCCGGCCGCAATGCCATCTGCTACTACTATTTTGATCCTTGCGTGTGACTATCGGGGGGTTCCATGTATATTACAAGATTTGGATTGAGTGATACATGGGCCCCATCTAGACTTCTCACAAAATAGTGGTAAGAACTAATTCTCATAGGATTATTTCCCTATATATATAGATATTGATGACGAGGAACCCGCCAACCCCCCTTAGGTTGATGATCGATAAAACTCCGGATACACAACACTATCCTCTACCACTGTGTTTAGGGCCTTACTCGATACACAGTTCTAGTAAGTGGAGTTGTGTATCTGTGGTTTTATCATTGATCAACCGTAACAGGGGTCAGTGAGTTCCTCATCATCATTGCTCTCCTTCTAAATAAGGTTTGCAAAGTCCACTTTTCTCACATGCAACTGGTTCTAACTTTTAGGTTATGCATTCTTGATGAAAGAATTATTCCCCAGACCCTTGCTGTAGCTATGCTGGTTAGGGACATGGGTGCGTGTGTGAGAGAGTTTGAGGTCGAGTCCCTAGTGCAGTGAAAAAAAAGGGAATTATTCCTATATGGCAGCCATTATTGGAATGTTTCTCTTAGTATTTTATTATTTGAGGAACTTAAATGAAACCAGTTTCCTACTATTGTTCTGTATTACTGCTTGCTATGCCTAACTTTATTGACAACAATGCATTGCTACCTACATTTGTTCACTAGTAAAGATGAGTTACACAATTGTATACTTTTGTTGATAATGTTTTTACTTTTGTAACGAAGCTATTCTTTTTTTCCATCAAGTCTTCTTGCTTGTTATTATTATTATTATTATTATTATTATTATTATTATTTTATCATGGCAATTGCAGGCAGAGCTCTATAGGGTAAAAAAGGAATTTAAAAAAGCTGAGCCACTGTATTTAGAAGCGATCAATATTTTGGAGGAATCATTTGGGCCTGACGATATACGGTACAACTTGAATTTTCACTTATCTAGGAAAAATAAGAACATTTACCTCATTTAAGTTATTTTATTTCATCTCTGAGTGCTTGCAACATAATTTTTGTAAATATCAAAGGGAATAAAAGGGCAGAAACAAATCATATGAACTGTACTTGCATCTCCCAGTTTTTTTTTCTTTTGAACATCTACTGGTTTTTCATCTACAGTAAAAAGACTGCTGCACAAATACGAAATGAATTTGTATGAGAGTGTAGAAATGCAATGCTCAAGGAAAAATGCAGAAAGAGACGTGTTCAACATCCAGATACCATCTCTCAGAAGCAGTGCTTTTGATCTTATGCATGTGTATACATCAGTTTACCCACTCTTGGTACCCCTTTAAGGTTTTTCCCCCTTGCGTGTTAGATCTGTACACACTGCAACCACCCCATCCTGAACTGCCACAAAACCTAATTTTCTCTGTTCCAGACATTACTTTCCATTGGATTATATCACAATAAGCTTGCATGATGCATAGCCGTTAAACCTCCATGGCCAAAACTAAGGCTAGTCTAATTTAATCAACCTGATATTTTTTTCCATTTCCCTAATCCACAGCTACACCTTTCCATTGCTATTCCTCTTTTGGTTTTAATTCATCCATGTGGGCCCCACTAGAGGTGGGCATTTATTAAAAAAGGAATGCTTGTGTTTTGTTGATTGTTTATATATATATATATATTATATACATATAGGGAGATATTCTTGTGCATCCATCCCTCACCATATGGTGAGGGATACTGATGTAGGCCATAGGGTCAGGGCTTATGTAGGGTGCCGAAGCACAATTAGGTGTCCAAAGACACTTCAAACGTCTCCAAGGGGACAATAAATGAGGACGCACCTTAATGGGAAAACTCACAATTCTATTAATCAACTCTAAATAATTCTTCATTGCAATGCCATATAAATAGTAAAATAACTTAGGGCCTAAGAAATCTAATGAAATTAGGAAACTACATAATATATAAAACTAGATCCTAATTACAACTCATTAAATAAAATTAGCAATCTAATGACATGTAGTTACTAAATAAAATCCTAATTCTAATTTGGCCCTACACATGTGGCTATGTAGGTCAATATTGCATCATCCTCGCTTGCTTGGAAAGAACTCGACATCGAGTTCAGTAAATGTCCGCCTGGGTCAAAGATCAACCGGATGAACTTTTGATCTGTTGGCCGAGCTCGAGATTGTGCACACTTATTGAAAACTCTAAGCATAACGCATATGTTGATTTGATAGACAAAGTGCATGTGGTTGCGCAATCGAACCATTGGAGACCTCCTGTGTGAAACTTGTACTATCAAATCACAATCTATGGCTAGCCTTTCCTCATCTCCAAAGATAAAGTCAATATGATGAGTGTCATTGGATAAAGCTTTGTGTGGATGCCTAGGAGCAAGTGATATCTTTTACAGTTGAATGGATGAATGCCATCAGAGTTCTTTTCCAAATTGATTTTTGTAGGCAACTTTTCAATAGGTTGAGCCTTTTCTATGTCTTCATTGGCAATTGAATCAACTTTGGGTTGCAATGTTTGAGATTTTAGCAAGTTGGAATTAATGTCAATCTCTTGTCTAGCACAACCCCCATGACCATTATTTTCTAAATTGATAACTTTGATTTCCATCCTTAGTGCAATTTCATGCATTTGAGTGACATGAGCATGGATTTGTTTGACTTGAGCATTGACTTGTTTGACGTGAGCAATGACTGTGCATAATTTTTCCATTGATGTAGTGCAGCTTTTATTGACCCAATGAGGTAGATCTGCTCTCCACAAATATGTTGGTGAAGACAGATCTAAAATTAGGTTCTGGATGAGATCGGAATCGCGAAAACAAAATTTGGCCCTTGATTCATTAAATCTGCTGTGACTGAAAATAGGCTGATGCAAAGATAAAGTGAATGATGTTGAAATTGCTGGGCTTATTCATTGACCCAAGCTGTACTAGGCTTGACCTGGGCAAGTATCCAAGCCCACATGTGTATGCAAAGATAGCAAGTGAGGTCCTGCCTTCTTCCTTGTTCTCTTGTGTCGAAGCAAAACAAAAAGGGTTTGCTACCTTCGTTTGTTCAAAATAGGAGAGAGGCCATCCTACTCGATGGAGATGATAATGGCGATGGAGATTCTAAGGTGCAATGACGAGCTACTTTGATTGGCATTGAGTGATGCAGTGGCGATGGTCGTGATGGCTTCTAAAGATAGCATCTGGCGAGCGACGATGAAGGCACATAGCTAGCAGTAGGCGGCGACAGTGCATGAGCGTAGGCAGCGACTGATGATGGAGCATAGGTGGCTAGACGCGGCAAGTCCAAGTCTGTTCTCTGCCCCTTCACTTCCTTTTTTTTTTTCCCCCTCTTGGGGATGGGGAAACAAAGGTTTTTTTGGGGCTTGGTAGTATGGCTGAAGGTGGTGAAGGGGTGAAGGGTTTGTTCAGTGACAGTAATAAGGGATGGAAGTGGGTTGGTGGGATTAGGGTTTTTATTTATCTTTATGGTGTTGGATAAGGTGGAGTGGGGGCTGTGTTTTCGGTGTACGAGAAGATCATTTGAGATGGTTTGGACTCAGCTATGGTGAGATGGTTTGGACTCTGCAATGGTGGGTTTGGTGGGGGGGGTGGGGGGGTGGGGGTGGTTGGGTCTAGCGGAGGATGGGGAAAGGGTTTTGTTTTTTTTTTTTTTAAAGGGATGGAAGAAGTCTGGGGAGGAGTTTCTGGTCCATGGGATTTTGGATTTGGGAGTTTTTGGGGAATAGCTTAGGGTTTTGGTAGTGGTTTCAAAGTGAGATGGAAAAGTCTAGGGGTGGCTAAAATTGAAGATGGGATTTTGGTGAGATGGTGTCTCAGTAATGTGGGGATTGGACAATATAGGGTTGAGACGTGGGTGGGTTTTCGATCAGGACTGGAGGTGAGATGGAAGTTGAGGTGAAAGTGGGGATAGAGGGTAACACGCCGACGACTAGGGATTGTTCGGCTTTGATATCAATTGATGTAGGCCCTGCGGTTAGAGCTTGCTTAGGGCGCCGAAGCACAATTGGGTGTCCAAAGACACTTCAAACATCTTCAAACATCTCCAAAAAGACAATAAATGAGAACACACCTAAATGGGGAAACCCATAATTCTATTAATCAACTCTTAATAATTCTTCATTAGAATGCCATATAAATACTAAAATAATTTAGGGCCTAAGATATCTAATGAAACTAGAAAACTACATAATATATGAAACTAATTCCTAATTACAATGCATTAAATACAAATAGCAATCTAATGACATATAATTACTAAATAAAAATCCTAAATCTAATTGGGCCATAAACATGTGGCCATGGAGGTCAATATTGTATTAGACACTAACTTCAGCATATGAGGAAGTATTTATATGAGGAAGTATTTAATTGTTGAGGAAGAAAAGTTGAGCTCAAATATTTGTTTAAACGAACAGTAGCACCCAAATGGAAATTCAAAATTCCCCTCCTCCACTGTAGAAAACCCTCTCCACAAAAAAATGGGCCACGATTGGATCTTCTCCAGCTAGTAAATCGATCCCTCTCTCTTGCTCTCTTGCCCCCTCTCCCTCAATCGACACCGAGCCCAAAACCCTATCTCGCTCCTTCTCCTTCTCTCCTAGTCGACATCGACTGAGATTGTTAGGGTCTTGATTTGCAGTAATGGCTTTGTATTCCAGCCACCACGGTGCTGTCTTAGTGCTTTCGGTTTTCTAATTTGGTAAGAAGAAAATGGGAAAAGGGCTGCTATTTAGATCCATTGTAGAAACAGAGTCAAACAAAGATTTCTCTGATTGAAGGCACAACATAAAATTGGATTGGGCCTTGATACAAATGCAAGTGCTGTTTTTTTTTTTTTTAAAATAAAAATGGTTGGGTTTTCATCGCTGTTGTAAACATAGAAGAAGCAGTCGTTCCTGCTACCCACCTGTCCAGAATGTGCAACGTCGTCTCACCCCTACTGGCCTTGAAGAAAGAGGGCAGCACTTGCTGTGGATTGCAGAAACCGAACCAGAAACAGAGAGAAGAGGTTGGCTGTTGCTAACTGTGGCTGTCCTACTGCCACTGGCGGCCAGTCGTTGCCATACCCAAGGTAGTCACCGGTACACTGGCAGTATCTGTAGATTCCCGCAGCTCACTAGCCTGAGGATGTAACAATACTTGTGTACGATATGAATGTACTTGACTTAGAATAACTATTGTTTAAATGGTAGATTCCATTTTTTATTTTTGAAGTTTTTTTCATTTTGTAAATGAATTAATCAACTGAAGGGCTTTATGAACTTGTGATGTTGAAGGGATGTTGAACGTGATTGTGATATTTCTTCTGAATGGTAGACTCCAATTATAGTCACATGAACAAGTCCTTTCTGGATGTTGTTGATGATACTGATAATGGGTGTGTTTGTTTTATTTTGTTTTTATTTTTTGGTAAGAAGACAATTTGGATACAAGATATTGATAATGGTTTTGTTTAATGCAAATGGTCTGTCATCATTATCATTTTGGTTTGGGAGATTATGACCTTTGTCTTTTTAGTTTACAATTCATGACAATTAGGTATATTTTTCAAGGAGAATAAGGTTTCTGACGTGGGTTCTAAGGTATTCTCAAAACTTCTGTTAAAGCTATGTTTTCACCCGGTTTTTGAATGTTTGTAGGTACAAGATATCCATTCCAAATAAATTGTAGTATTCCAAACAACCTGTATATGCATTTCTGGCCACAAATCCATGTCCATTCCATGAATACATGGTCTCAAAATTACATAAAATAAAAAAAATATACAATTTCTTATTTTTATGCTCAACATGGGATATCGTGAAAAAATCCTAAAGCATCACTCAATTTGGGTACTTGGAACATAGAAATTTTTGCCACCAGAAAAGCCACATGGGCAAAACAACAAAAAAACAAGAAGAAAGAATGCAGATGAATGGGCTATCCTCAGAGTTATCCCCTGAATCGGTAGATGAAGGGGCTATCCTCACAGTCATCCCCTGAATTGGTACACACAATCCTAAATCTGAAACCATACCACCATAAAATGAGCATATTCCTCAGAGCAAAAACCCCCATAGTTTTAATCAATTCAGCGTCTTCGCACAGCTTTCTGACACTCACTGGCAGCCCTCTAATCCTCAACATGAAATACGTCCACTGTTTCAGAACCTAATCCTGCTGTACAATCTCAGTTTTGTGTCTGTAAAGCCATAATCAACTTCATCTGCATCGAAGACATCTCCTTCCCATGACACAACCTCGAACCACCATGAAATGCAAAAAACCGAAATGAGCTCTCAGCTCCAAAAACCCTGTTCTCCAACCACCTTTTTGGCAAGAAAACCACATGCCCAGATTTTAGGGGTTTAGGAGTTTAGGGAAAAAGAAATTGGGGATTTTAAGATTCGGCCGATAAAGGTAATGATCTTCATGATCACTTGCTCTGGGAGGAGAGTATCTTGGTGTTGGTCTTCATATGATTGACTGCACAGAAATATGAAACAGAGAGAGGGAATATGGGAGTGGTGCTTTTTACCATTCTTCCTTTTTTTTTTTTTTCTCACCTTTTAAATTGCTAGCCCCAGCTGTTAGATTAGAGTTTCAATCCACTGGTCAGAGATGCCACACGAGTGTCCCTCACCATAAGGTGAGGGATGGATGCATGTATATATATCCCCCCCTATATATATATATATATTGTTGTGTTTTAGACTTTTGAAACCAGTCCATTTTGCATCTATTGTGTGGCATTAGCCCAGAAGCTGTTTGACTTGTAGTATCTGTTCATAAAAATGAGTACTACAGGGTGGGAGCTGCACTTCACAATCTTGGACAGTTTTATCTTGTACAACGGAAACTTGAAGAAGCTGGACAATGCTACGAGGTAGTTGAAATCTTTTCTTTTGATTTTAATGGTTATGATGTTAAATGCATGCATCTTAGTTATTTATTGATGAGATTTCGAGTACAGGCAATTCTGTATTATATCATAGGCCTTATTCTAGATTCTAAATTGCCCAAAGTAAGATTTTTTGAATATTTTTTTTTGGTAAGCGGAAAAATATTATTAGGAAGAAGATAAAGACTAGTATGAAGCCAAACACAACACAAAAGAGAGACTAGGATATAAGAGGATTATAACATTTTTTTTTTCAATATTAATCATTCATTTAGATGACTTCTTCGGCAGTAAAATCTTCTTTGGAAAAAGCATGGAGAGTCAAGAATTTGGAGATAATATCCATGCTGGAAGGATTCTTTCTTTTCAAATTTTCATCTCATGGAGCTGGTCAAGCAATACTAGATGAGGGACTGTGGTCTGTGCATGGGCACCCTTTAATCCTCAAACGGTGGTCTGAAGATGTTACTATGTATAGACATAACCTTGAGACAATTCCACTTTGAGTGTGGTTTCCCGACCTGAATTTTTTCTTTTGATTTGATTCTGCTCTAAGCAAGATCTCTAGTGTCATGGGAAAACCTATTTGTATGGATCAGGCTACTGCTGCTTGTACAAGATATGCCTTTACTAGAGTTTGCATTGAAGTCAGAATTGATGCTGAATATCCATCAGTTTTGCGTTTGAATATAAAGATCAAACCATCCTTCAAACAGCTGAATATTGAAGCAGCGCAGGGGAAGAAGATTAGCCAACGGGCTAATCTCCAAGCCAAAAGGCTTAGGGATAAATTGTCTAGGTGTCTCACCAAAGACAAATAACTCTCTCAATTGAGAACCAAAGCCCAAAGCTTTATTCAATATCAAAAATCTATATCTCTTGAAGAGATTACAACCTTTATTTATAATTAAAACATTCTCTAAGAAAGGAAATACCTAATTCTAAACAGGTAAGAAATCTTAAATCAAATCCAACTGGAATCAAATCCAACTGGACTTGCCAAATATCAAACAATTACTATAATAGAATCCTACTACAATGCTACTATGTTTTGGGCCTGCGGGTGTAGACTTTCAATCGGGGCCCATTATGATGGCCTGGTCAATCATAGATCTGGCCTGCATCAGTTCTCCCCCGCTTGGAGGAGAACTCGTCCTCGAGTTCTGTAAATATCCACCTGGGTCGAAAATCATTCGAACAAACTTCCGTGTTGCGGATTGAGCATCAGGTTGATAATATGCCTTGAAAGCTGGATCGAATCTTCTATTCCACTCAGAAGTAGGTTGGAGGTGATGTGTCTGTTGATGGTTGCATTGACAGTGTGATCTGACCATTATATGCTTTAATAGTAGACGCTGTAATAAGATAGCATAATTGTTGATTGACATTAGTTGATCTCTGAAGATGAAATCAATATGGTGCACGTCAATTAATGTGGACATATCTTCTTGCGAAACCACTGGGGCAATTGATTTGTCACCCGATGTGACAATCAGATCCATTGGATGATTACTGTCTGCTTGTACATCATCTTGCTTTATCTCTTGCTTCTCACTTGAAGTTACAATAAGATCTTCCTTTCCATGAATGGGCTTTTCAACATCATCGGTGGAATTTGTGTCTTCCTTGTGTTCGTCTTGTGACTCTTCAATTGATGGTGATGAGGTAGATGAAGATGTTGTTGATTGTAATGGAACAAGGTCAACATATTGTCCTTTCCAATAGAAAGAATAGATATTCTTCTCTTTGTCATATTGCACTTTCCGATTAAGAAGCCATGGTTGTCCCAAAAGAATATGAGTGATATTCATGGGAATTACATCACACCAAATCTTATCTTCATATACACCAATCTTGAAAGATACTAAACATCTGTGAGTTACAGTAATGATAGAAGCATTAGACCATGTAACTTCGTAAGGCATTGAAAGAGTCTCTGTAGGCCAATTGAGTTTGTCAATTACATATTGTGCCACAAAATTGATAGTACTGTCATGATCAATAACTAAATTAGTTAATCGATCTTCACACCTTACTCGTGTCCGAAATATCATAGTCTGTTTCCACTCTTTGTCTTCCTGTTCATTGGTGGTGAGAAGTCTGCGAATGACAAGGGTGTGAGTATCTTTACCTTCAAATTTTGTTCCCATTAGATGATCTTTCATTCATTGTGGAGTATGTTCTTGCTTAGGCTTGACTTGTTGCAGGTGAGACCATTGAAGCATGTGCTCAATATGAATTGCTTCTTTGTATGCTTCATGAACACTGTGACATGGTTTCATCTTCTCAAGAATGTCTGGTTTCAAACCTCTGATAAAGCGAGTTAAATCATGCAGCTTATTCTGTTCTAAGCCACAAACTTGATGCAATCTCGAAAATTGATTTAAATATTCATAAACTGTCGAATTCGCCTGTCTGAGATTGAGGAACTGCTCAAAGTAGACCTTATTTGCAAAATACCAATCTCCATATTTATACTCATATAACATGCTTTGAACTTCATCAGATGGTCCAAAGATTTGCATTTTGATTTTACTATAAGAAATTCAAAAAATCTTCTGAATGCACAAAATTGACTGACTTGATGGCTTGATCTTGTAGACAAAAATACGCAAGTGAAGATGGATTGTGCATCAGACTAAAATACCATCTTGGATAAGCAATGGCTGAGATCAATCAATCCAAAAAAAAGACTGGATTTTTTTTTTGAGTGGGCCTGGGCTGGAGTGGGCCTGGGCCGGAGTGGGCCTGGGCTGAACAGTTGGAGTGGGCCTGGGCTGCAGTGGGCCGGGGCTGAACAGTTGGAGTGGGCCTGGGCTGCAGTGGGCCGGGGCTGAACAGGGGTAGCTGCTGTGGGCCTGGACTGAATCAGGTGCTGTGGGCCTGGGCTGAATCAGGCAGGCGGGTCAGGTCTGGGTCAGGGCAGACCCGGACTGTTTCAAAAGTGGATTGGACTGAGGTGGACTGGGGTGGGTGTCGGGTCAGTTTTGGCCCAACAGGAATGACCCAATGATGAAAATATCTCCTCTTGCAGCTGTAACGAGAAGAAGGTTAAAAACGCAAGAATGAAGGGAAGAACCTGTTTGCAGGAAACGGAGAAGAAAGAGAGAGGTTGGCGGTCGTCTGACGGCGAGGGAGAGAAAAACGACAGGGGGGCCGAGAGCAAACCAGCAGGCGATGGCAGCCGGCGCTGGAGAGAGAGCGGGTGAGTTCAGTCGGTCGGCGAGGGAGAGAGAGGGTTCTGCCGGTCGAGGGAGAGAGAGATCGCCGCGGGCGAGGGCGTTCTTCTGCCGGCGAGGGAGAGAGAGAGAACTGCCGCGGGAGAAGGCGATGGCTGTCGCGTCTTCTGTTGGTTTTTTTTTTTTTTTTTTTTGGTTCTGTTCGTTGCTGGGGATGGGGATTTTTTGGTTCTGTTCTTCGCTGGGGGTTGGGAGGGTGGACAGCAACCGCGGGGTGGTGTCTGGTTTGGGTACCGGGAAGGAGATGGGAAGAGATGGGTTTTCGGATCTCTGCTCCGGGTGTGGACAGCAACCGAGCGGGATTTGGGGATTTAGCGAGAAAGGGTTCGGTGGTGGCGATTTTGTTCTCTGGGTTTGGGGATGGGTTCGGCTAAGGGTGGGATGTGGGTCGGTGCTGATGATGAAGGGAAGAGGGGTTAGGGTTTCAGTGGCAGTGGAGGAGAGGGGTGTCGGTGGGTGGAAGAGATGGGTTTCGGTGGCAGTGGAGGAGAGGGGTGTCGGTGGGTGGAAGCGATGGGTACCGACGACAAAGAGGATGAACGAAGACTGTACCACGTACAGTATCTCGAATCGGCGATCAGACGGCGATCCGAGCTTGGATCTTCGTCTCTGATACCAATTGAAGCAGCGCAGGGGAAGAAGATTAGCCAACGGGCTAATCTCCAAGCCAAAAGGCTTAGGGATAAATTGTCTAGGTGTCTCACCAAAGACAAATAACTCTCTCAATTGAGAACCAAAGCCCAAAGCTTTATTCAATATCAAAAATCTATATCTCTTGAAGAGATTACAACCTTTATTTATAATTAAAACATTCTCTAAGAAAGGAAATACCTAATTCTAAACAGGTAAGAAATCTTAAATCAAATCCAACTGGAATCAAATCCAATTGGACTTGCCAAATATCAAACAATTACTATAATAGAATCCTACTACAATGCTACTATGTTTTGGGCCTGCGGGTGTAGACTTTCAATCGGGGCCCATTATGATGGCCTGGTCAATCATAGATCTGGCCTGCATCAAATATGCATGGAAGCAACACCCATGCAAAACATGCCATACTTTCAGTCATGGTGAGAATGTTTGTCCTCTAAAAACTGCACCACGCAAACGAAAGCAGGTTTGGGTTCAAAAAAAGAAAAATTCAGAAGAAAATAAGGATGATCTGAATGGAGATATTGATTCTCAGCAGCTTCATAAGACTGATGAAAATAGTAATATGGAGGAGAACTGGAGTGTTGTCAAAGGCAAAAACATTGCAAGTTGATCTACTTCTCCTACAATTGGAAGGCTCCAAGCCCAACAGGAAGCCCTAAGAAAACATCAACTAATATGCAGCCTGTTCAAAGTTGATTCTCCAGTTTGTCTAAGTTAGATGGAGATCAAATGCAGCAGTTGAAGAAATTTCTACCACTACGACCTTCGTTTTGGGGAGTGGGGAGGCAAAGATGGAAGGGTTTTTTTCAAGAAAGCAGGAGCGGATCTCTTCAGGTATGGACGGCTCTCAAAATAAAAACCTCTCATCTAGTCATCAATTAGATAAAAATGTGCTGTCTCCAGTGACTGGTTATCAGAAGCCATCTTCAACTGGGGTAGCTGTTAAGGAGAAGCTACCACATAAAAATCGTTCCGCATGACAATCTTTATTTAGAATGTTAGGGGTCTTAATAGATCCCCTACGCAATTAGAAATCAGAAATAAAAATCAGTCAATGAAGCCTGCTTTGGTAGTGCTGATTGAGACAAAAATTAAACTCTCCTCCAATTATTTTGTAAAAAATTCTGTTATGGCTACTAGATGGATGGAAAGATCAAATATTGATTATCAGACTACAACTAGGATATGGATCCTTTTGAATCCTCATGTTGGTAGTATCCATATTTCCAATATGGATGCGCAATTTATTCATTGTGAAGTAAAATATGAGACTCTGTTCTTTTAAGTTCTCTGCTTGTTATGGCTTCAATAATTATGTGTAGCGTAGAGAGATATGGCAGTCCATTGTTGAGGAATGCAAAAATACTTCTTCCCCCATGGATGTTGCAGGGGATTTTAATACTATTAGATGGTCTCATGAAAAGAAAGGTGGATGGATCTACTCCAAAGGCCATTGGGCTTGTGGAATTTAATGACTGTCTACGAGAGGCTGGTTTGAATGACCTTAAATTGAATGGGCTGAAATATACTAGGTCTAGCTCTAGTATTGCATGTAAATTGGATAGGGTGCTGGTTAATGCAGCTTGCATGAATTCAAATGGGATGTGCTTCTTCTAAGTATTTCAGATCATTCTCTGATTTTACTTTCATTATACAATAAAACACATATTAAAGTGCCTTTCTGCTATAATAATTATTGGGCCAAGAGACTGCGTTTTTTTTTCAAATTGTGAGGGAGGCATGGAATGTTGATATTAGGGGAACCCCTTTATTCAGGGTGGTTATGAAACTTTAACATGTAAAACAGATCCTTTTGGAATGGAAGAAATATCAACATCCTTTATCTGGTAAGTGTCGGAAGCCTGACTACACTTAGAATATATTCAGGAAAATTTGAATGATACTCCAGAAAATGTTGATTTGCAAGAAGAACGTATAGTGAGATATAAGCTTGATTCTTTAGCGAAAGTGGAGGAGAGTATGTATAAACAGAGATCTTGGGATCTAGCTGTTAACATGGGGGATGGAAACACTAAATATTTCTATAACCTCATGTGGAAGAGACAAACTCATTCATATATCTCTCAGATTGTTGATATGGAAGGTAATACTTTTCATGAGCTTGCTGTTATTTCTACTATATTTGTCTCTCATTTTACGAATATTCTTGCTTCGCCTATTGAGAAGCAGTCTCCTGATCTTTCTTATGTAAACCCTCATGGATTTATTTCATCGGAGGATGCCAACTCTCTATATAAACTAGTAACCATTGATGAAATAGAGAATGATATTAAGACTACTAACCCGAATAAGGCACTTGCACCTGATAGGTTTAATGCTTACTTCTTAAAAATTTGTTGGCTAATCATAGGCAATGATGTTTGCGAGGGCATCATGGATTTCTTTAAACATGGCTATATGTTGAAGCAACTTAAATCCACTTTTATAGTGTTGGTTCCTAAAAGTGATATTTTAGTGTCTTTACAAATTTCGGCATATATCTTTAACTATTGAGCTATATAAAATCATTAGTCGTTTTCTAGTGCATCGGCTGAAAACTATTATTGCAAAACTTGTTGGGGCCTCTGCAGTCTGCATATATTCTAGGAAGAAGCATTACAAATAATATTCCTCTAGCACAGAACCTCATTCATAACCTTCATTTGAATAGACGAATTCCTAGAATGTGCATCATGATTGATCTTGCAAAAGCCTATGATAGCGTTAGATGAGATTGTCTGGAGGCAACCTTGCATTTTATGCACTTTCCTCCACATTTTATTAAGTTAATTATGGCATGTGTTACGGATGCTCACTTCTCAACATTGGTGAATGGAAGCGTTAAAGGACATTTCAAAGAATCAAGAGGTTTAAGACAAGGTTGCCCTCTGTCTCCATTTCTTTTTGCCATAGTTATGGATTCTTTTTTCTCTTATGATGACAAAGTATGTGACGTCTTCTTTGATTCCGACTCCTTTTCAGAAGGGTGAAGTTAATATTTCTCATCTAATGTTTGCTGTTGATCTGATTATATATAGTAAAGCATCTACTTATGCAGCGGCAAATCTAAAACAATTTGGGCATTCCCGTTTCTACTGGGAGACTGAATTTTAATGAATGTTAACCTTTGCTTGCAAAAATTCAGCAATGTTTGGCAGTGTGGACATCAAAAGTTTTACCTCATGTAGGTAGACTGGAACTGATCAAGTCTACTTTATCCTCCTTTCATTTGTTCTAGGTGACAATCTTTATGCTTCTTCAGGCCATGTTGCATGCACTGGGTAGATAGGTAAGAGATTTTTGTTCGAATTGTTGGTCCTCTCATTATATTCATCCTATAGCATGGAATTCTATTTGCAAACCTATAAACCTTGGTGGTCTTGGTATTCAATCTTTGGAACATCTAAGCCACTTCTATTGAGGCAGGTTTGGAAAGTCATTATTAACAAACCAATGTGTTGGAATATGTGGATAAATACAAAGTAGTTGTGGTGAATGATGTTTGGGATGTCTTTTTTATTCCAAAGGACTCTTCTTGGGGATGGAAAGGAATCCTAGAAATTCGGAATATTGCTTTGCCTCACATCAAATATTTGATAGGGAATGGTCATTTGAAAAAATTCTAGACTGATCCTTTGCTAAATGGTGGGAGATTAAAGGATTGCTATGTGCAGTTTGTGATTTGGGATTAGGTGCTGATGTGGGTGTCCAACAATTTACTGCTAATGGTCATTGGAATTTTCCAATTCAAACATCAAATGCTCTAATGGACATTTTCAAAAAATCCCTTTAGAGGTTCGACTTTGGACTAATTTTGATGATGAAATTGTTTGGACTCTAAAGGATCCAGGTCATTTCACTTTAAATTTGCATACTCTATGGTATGTAATTTGCCGAATCAGGATATATTGGCAATGGCCAACTTTGATGGTTTAAGGTAATCTGTGTGCTTGGATAGTGTTTGGAGACTGATTGAAAATAAAAGATTTTCTTCTTCAAAGAAATGTTGATTGTGACTAACAAAATGGAGGGTTTGCCTTGCATATCACAAATGGAATTAGAGCAAGTTGGGAAGAAAAAGAGAAGTTAGTGGAATGTTGTGTGACCGTTTGGGGGCCACTTGGTGATAATGAGCACTTTATAAAGTGACAATTGGACTTGCTTCTGTGTGTGGAGATCGAAATATTGGACCCACAGAGAGAGAGAGAGAGAGAGAGAGAGAGAGAGAGAGAGAGAGAGCATGTGGTCACTGTGCTAATGGTAAGGTAGATTTGTGGAATTACAAGAAAGAGTATTATTAGGAATGAGTACATAAGTAGAAGCTTATTGGTAGCTGATATAAAAGAACTAACCAAGGGATGTTTAAGATGATTTGGACACGTGCAGAAAGTTTGAAAGTACCTTTGCCCTGGCAATTGAAGCTTGCAAGTTCAAGTAACTAAAAGCAAGAGACCAATAAAGATATTTCATAAAGTAATCAGGAAAGGCATGATAGAATGTGGAGCTACAAAGAGCACGGCCTTGAATAGAGTCTAGTAGAAGATCATCACTCACAATAGGAAGATTTGTGATGATGAGGTATTGATGGCTAGGATGACAAGATACATATCATAGATGGCTATGATGATGAGGGATTGATCGTGCCTTGATGGAGAATTGATAAGTTTGAGTGGAAAGTTGGCAAGTTTAGGAATCCATGGAAGTTCCAATTCTGCCTCATTGGGATAATATCTTTGTTGACTTCGATCCAAGCATTTTTTGGACATGTCAGTTGTTTTGCCAATGAGCAAGTGTATTCTTTGGCTAATCAAGGGGTGGATGCGTCTGATTCTCTCTTTGGGATTTTGATAAAATTTTCTTTCTTTTATATTCGTGGAGCTTTTTGGTATGAGGCTCCTATATCATTTAGATTTCCTCTTTTTCATTTGTAATCTTTTCTTTTTGTTAATAAAAGTTTCCCTCATTGTACCTTTTAAGTCTCTTGTGCCCATCGTTGCCAAATCATGAATCATATGATGAATCGCTTAAGGGGTTGAATCGCTTAAGGGGGTGAATCGAATCAAATCATGAATCGAATAATGAATCATAAGATATTTTCCTTTTTTCTCAATATAGATGGAAAAATAAGAAAAAGTATATATAAAAATAGAGAAAATTATAAATGTCCATAATATATCATTTTTCATCCATGTCCACATCAATACGTGACAATTATTAGCATCTTGATATACTACTACCAAAACCGATAAGCATTATTAAGATATAAAAAAAGTAACATATCTATCATATCAACACAAAAAATATATATGTAGTTTGTAGAATCAAAATGCCCATGTGTTTAAAAGGAAAAAAAATTATAATTGCATTAGAATTGTGCTGTTGGCCCTTTGCATTCACTTTTTTTTTTATGGTGCCATAACTCTAAAATACTCGTTCCATTAATAGTCCATGCAAAAAAAAGGTGCAAAATTTGAATATTTATTGGTTAATGAATCACAAAAGTACTAAAATTAAAGAATTGCCAATAGGTAGGCCCCACTAGTTTATGAAAAGGAAAATTTTGGATTCCATCACCATGTGGGCCCAACAAGTTGATGAGGAAAAAATGGAGATGCAAAAGAACATTGTAAGAAAAAAAAATTATAACATCATTCTTTCATTTCATGTTGTTTTTCGCCCTCACAATGCGTATGCCAAATGCCTACTTCATCTTGAACATCATATGCTCATCCTCAATCATGTTACCTGAAGTGGGGCGAACCACTTGTCAGTACAACTGGTGAGTAGAATTTCTAAATCAAAAGACATCAATAAGCATAATTCAAATTTGACACAATTCATACCATATGACATAAATTAATTGAATAAAGACGTGATAGCGTGTAGTGATGTGAGTGCCTCAATTAAATTCTTTCTTGAGCACCTTTCCGCATTAATGTACTGGTCGATTCAAATATCCCACACGGGAGTTCAAAAGTTCACAGGCTCTCCTGAAGGAAAGTTCGTAATCTCTTCCGAAGGAAAGTTCATAGGTTCTCCCGAAGGAAAATTCGTATTCCCATGAAAGGATTCAAAGGCTTTCCCCGAAGGGAAAGTTCATATTCATATTCAACAACATGGCTTGTCGTGCCACAATGGCTGTTGTCTTATACTTCCATGAGGGAAATTCATTTTTGTGTCATGAAAAGTCTGCCACCAAGATTGATAATTCAAGGTCGAATCCAGTGCCATCGGAATCAGGTACTTCATTTCAAGGTCGAATTCAGTTCCACTAGGTTAGTTCTCGCCCCACTCCGAATCGGAATTGGTGCCCAGGTATGTGGCATTGTGCATATCTATTGAGGAGCCAATTTATTCATCATAAAATTAACCACAGGGATTAATTCATAACCATCATTTATTTAGATTAGGTCACAATCCAATGTTCTAAAATCAATTTTCACATAATATCCCAAGGATGCATAACATATGTTGTTAAAATCTTAAAATCAGCGACTATTACATTAAGAAGACAGAATAATAATCATTCTTAATTAAATTATGGATATTGGTTTTAACAAAATTCAATCACAGCAATAATTCAAAATTGATCATAATTCAGATGTATTCGAGTAACCATCATAGGGTTTATATCAAAGTTCACATTATATCATAGAGATGCCTAACATATAATCTTAAGTAAATAACAGAATCTTAAAATCAACAATAAAGTTCAATCATCATAATTTATCCAGGAATTAGTTAATATTGATTATAGTCATAAAAATCTGAGGTTCCCTTAATTGAGTTCAGCAATATAAAATAATCAAGAGGGCTGTTTCATGATTTCTTAAGTATCTGAGTCCAAACAATTCTCATGTCAAGTCTGACACATGCATTCCTTGTATTCACTAACAGTTACATCATTCTTTAATACATTGCATATACTATTCAAAATAAATCAGAGTACCCAAAATAGTCACTATTGGTATCCAACAATCAATTATTTGACAGGTCCTTTAATAAAAATTCCTATAAAAGGTTGAGAGATGATTTACATAAAACACAAGGGTCTTGCTTGGAAATTCAGAAAAACCTTTAAACAAGAGAAGAGTACATAAATAGGGTAGTCTTCATTGACTTCCCTGAGGATGGGTTTCATGCCTCTGTACTTTGGATTAATTGGATGGTGGGCCACAATGGGCCCAATCCACAGTGAGACCACACCACTAGGGTCGCCGAGCAGTCCCCCATTCAATGGGTGGACTTGTTCTTTGACCAGGTGGGTCATGTGGGTCCCTAACCCAAATCGATTAGGACTTGTCTTGTTACCTAGAATCTTAAGTGTAACGACCCAAGAATTTGGAGCTCTTCATATTCTTAAGCTGTACTCAAAATTTTTATAACAACACCATATAAATCAAATTTTCATGAGCATCAAGGTCATAAACAATCAAATTTCATTGTATTTCAACTATTATATAAATATTAGGAGTTCTAATAACACTACTGAATAAGACAATCTCTATTATAGAAGAAAAATATCTAAGTCTTGGGATAATCCCAACTACAAATCTATTCTTTGCTTTCCGCGCTCTGGATCAGCCACGCATGCCAAAATCCACCGGCTGATTCCCGTCACTCCCCGCAACCTCCACGACTGCATTACCTGAAGTGGGGCGAACCACTGATCAGTAACACTGGTGAGTAGAATAAGAAACATCAAGATAAAGCATATTTCACTCATTCAGAGAACATATAGATTCAATGATATAATTATAATAACATTCTAATCAATTTTTCTTGAGTAATTTACCCTCTGCGGCATCAAATAGTTTCGATACCCCATACGGTGTATTTACATTTCTGTCAACAATATGGCTTGTCATCCACCATGAATGTTGAGCCTGTTCCGATACTCCTAACTGGAGTATCTACATTTCTATCAACATGGCCTATCGTGCCACCATGATTGCTGAACCTCTTCCCCTCGACCAACATCCACGAGGGAAGTTCTATACTCAATGCCAGCAGTTGGTATTACGCTTATTTCGATCATCAATGGTAAATTCATTTCAATGACCTTAGTATAGATTCCTCTCCACCATAATTGGCTACATCATCTTACTCTTTTCTTTGGCCAGTACCACACAACACTGGTTAATCCTCGCCCAACTCCGAATCGGAGTTGGTACCAGGCGGTGGTATTACCCATATCTTATTTGAGGTAATTAATTATTTATCATAAAGTTATTCATGGGAATCGAGACACAATTAATAAATCCAAGTGAAAATATCACATTGAAGTTTCTAGTTATTATAAAATTTACTATGGAAAATTAAGTCATAAAGAATAGTTAATTGTTATGAAAGGGGCCCACATAACATTCAATTAATTGAACACACGTTAGTTTAGGTAGTAGACAAATATGGGATTTGTAACTTAGCATGCCATAATTTATCATAAGCCTTAAAAAGGGATTTTAGGATATAATGAAAATAGCCGGGGGCAATTCGTAAAACTTAAATAAGTTTATAAATATCTGCTCGTCCCACCTATTCCTTCACAAAATTTGTTTCTTTCGTCTGTTGCCTGTTTCGTCCGTCAGAGAGTGGCACCGCCAAGCTCAACTGGAGGAAACGGCAGGGTGGGGCCCAACGGTTCGATGCACATGGAACCTTCACCACAGTGGTCGCCCAAGGGTCTACTCAAAGATGCGTGGATGTGATCTTTGATCAGGGAACCCAGGTGGAGCCACAACCTCCGACGACCAAGACCATCTCCGACGGTCTGGGATTTTCAAATCGCAGTTCAGATCTGAGATTCCAGTGCAATCAGTCCTCTTTCCACCCTAAATCGAAGTCCTAGAGGTGTGCTATTTAGAGGATGTTGTCACAACAATTTTTCATCTGAAGAATGGGATTTTTCGACACTGTTTCAATCTGTGCTGGGTCGACAACTACCGAAAGGGCTTCATCTTGTAATCAAAGTTCCAGGTGAGTTGATTTCCAACCCATACAAGACTAAAGAGTGTCGATTAGGCATCATACTGCATATCAGCGGGTCTGATTATTGTTTTGATGATCGGTTTGGGCTCTAAATCAAATCTGGCCGACAATCACTGTAACACTACAATATATAATGGCCACGGTTTAACGGAGGATCAAATAGGTCTAATCTCCTACTCTATTCAGATAATCAAGTTAGATTCTACTCACCTGGTATAGTAGTGTATTGCTCCGGCGGTGATTGGCCTTGCGTCAGACATCCACCGTCGTCCCGCTGTGATCTTCCTTGCCTTCTTCGAGTTTTTATTCTACAGATTTCAACTAAGTCAGTCCCTCTGTTTCTCTGTTTCCCTTTTTCTTCTCTCGTTGATGTGTGTGAAACAACAGGGACTCTCAACATATACATATATAGTACTTAGAGGGCAGTCCAGTTTAGAGGAAAGTCCAATTTAGAAACTACAAGGAAGTCTTTTGGCAATAAAATTCTTAGAGAAAGATCGGTGGACTCCTTGTTCTTACCTATTTTGAATTTTCAAAGTGTCCTAACCCATGATTCTTATTCCGTTTTCAACTGTGGTAAACTAATATGGCCCACCTTGTAAGGTTGGCCCACCAAGACAGGTTAGGTTATTACATACTCCCCTCCTTTAGGAAATTTGGTCCTCCAAATTTAAATCATACATGATGGAAAAAGTTGTGGATATTTGTCACGGACCTTCTCCTCTGACTCCTAGGTGGTTTCGAGTTGATTATGATGCTGCCATAGGACCTTAACTAATCGAATAGTCTTGTTCTGCAGAGCTCTTTCCTTTGTCTTTAGAATAGCCACCGGCTTCTCTTCATAGGACAAATCTTATTGTAACTGGAGAGGCTCGAAGTCAATAACATGCGAGGGATCGGAGTTGTATTTTTTTAGCATAGACACATGAAAGACATTGTGGACACCTGACAATTGAGGTGGTAATGCGAGCTCATAAGCATTCCCATCACTGACTCGTCCCGTTACTTCGAATGGTCCAATATAACGCGGACTCAACTTACCCTTTTTCCCGAATCGCATTACTCCCTTAGTCGGGGATACTTTGAGAAAACATGGTTTCCTATTGCGAATTCCAATTCTCTCCTGCGATGTTCAGCATAACTTTTCTGTCTGCTTTGAGCAGTCTTTAGCCTATCCCGAATTTTCTTGATATTATCCGTCGAAGTCTGCACCCAGTCTGGTCCAAGTATTCTTCGGTCACCCACCTCCTCCCAGCAAATAGGAGTTCGACAATTTCGTCCATACAACGCCTCAAAAGGTGCCATCTGAATGCTTGAATGATAACTATTATTATAAGCAAACTTCACGAGTGGTAATTGCTCATCCCAACTGTCTTTGAAATCTAAGGCACATGCTCGCAACATATCCTTAAGAGTTTGGTTGGTCCTTTCAGTCTGGCCGTCGGTTTGGGGATGATATGCCGTATTAAAACGCAATTGAGTTCCCATAGCCATCTGTCGTTTCCTCCAAAAGTTAGATACAAACCTGGAATCTCTGTTCGAAACAATGGAAACTGGAATGCCATGTAACCGGACAATTTCCTTGACATATTTTTGAGCCAATTTCTTCATCGAAGTCTTATTCTTGAGAGGAATAAAATGTGCGGATTTAGTCAAACGATCCACAATAACCCAAATAACTTCGTTGTTCCGGAAGGTTCGTGGAAATCCCGACACAAAATCTATAGTAATATGTTCTCATTTCCATTCTGGGATAGGAAGTGGTTGTAGCAATCCTCCCGGCTTTTGATGATCTGCCTTTATTTGTTGACATGTTAGACACCTCCCTACAAATTCAGAAATGTCATTTTTCATTCCAATCCACCAAAATCGTTTTATGAGGTTTTGGTACATCTTGGTATTCCCCGAGTGAATGGTATATCGAGTATGATGTGCTTCCCGTAATATCTCATCCTTGATCTCTCGAATATTAGGAACACATAGCCGATCTCGGAAATATAAAGTACTATTGGCGAGTGAAAATTCTGGCTTGTTATCCATCTTGTTGAAAATTTCCAAGAGTGCCGCGTCATCCCTTTGGCGATCCTTGATTCGCTGTATGAGTTCTGGCTGCACCTTAAAATTACCCAATAAAATTTTATCACTTATGGGCCAAAGAGTTACTTTTAGATCCTTGATCTCTTCTAATAATCTCCATTCTGTTGTCAAACAGGCTAATTGAATTGATTTCCAACTCAAAGCATCGGCTACTACGTTTGCTTTACCAGGGTGATAGGAAATATAGAAGTCATAATCTTTTAGAAATTCCAACCATCGTCTCTGTCTCAAGTTCAAATCTTTCTGAGACAAAACGTATTTCAGACTCTTATGATCTGTATATACTTGGAATTCTTCACCATAAAGATAGTGTCGCCAAATCTTGAGAGCAAACACGACTGCAGCCAATTCTAAATCGTGTGTTGCATAATTTTGTTCATGAGTCTTCAGTTGTCTGGAAGCATAAGCAATCACTTTACCATTTTGCATGAGTACACCTCCCAATCCATGAAGAGACGCATCGCAAAATATCACAAAACCACCACTGTCAGACGGTAGGGCTAGGATTGATGCCGAGGTTAGCTTGTCTTTTAGTGTCTGAAAACTAGATTCACATTTATCATCCCAGTGGAACTGGACATTCTTCCTAGTGAGCCAAGTCAAAGGTCCCGCCAGAGAAGAAAAACCTTTCACAAACCGTCTGTAATATCCTGCGAGTCCTAAGAAACTTCGGATTTCGGCCATCGTGGTTGGTCGTTTCCAATTAGTGATAGCTTCGATTTTTGCAGGATCCACTGACAAGCCTTCGCTTGAAATGATGTGGCCTAAGAAATTTACCTGTGCTAACCAAAAGTCGCATTTACTCAACGTTGCATACAACTGATTATCTCTTAGCAATTGCAGTGCAGTGTGCAAGTGATTCCCATGTTCTGCTTCCATCTTTGAATAAATTAGGATGTCATCAATGAATACTACTACAAACTGATCCAAGTATGGCTTGAAAATTTGATTCATGAGTGCCATGAACACCGCTGGTGCATTTGTTAGCCCGAACGACATTACTAGGAACTCGTAATGTTCGTACCGTGTCCGAAAAGCTGTCTTTGGTATATCTTCATTTCTCACCCTTAGCTAATGGTATCCAGACTATAAATCAATCTTTGAGAAGCATTTTGCACTTTGAAGTTGGTCAAATAATTCATCTATCCCGCGGCAATGGATACTTATTCTTAATAGTGACCTGGTTTAATTACCGGTAATCGATGCACATACGCAAGGTTCCATCTTTCTTCTTAACAAATAGTATAGGTGCTCTCCATGGTGAGACACTAGGTCTAATGAATCCCTTATCTATTAATTCCTGCAACTGTTCTTTCAGTTCCCTTAGTTCAGCAGGTGCCATACGGTAAGGTGCTTTGGAGATTGGGGCTGCTCCTGGTATCAATTCAATAGTGAAATCGATCTCCCGTATTGGCGGTAAACCGGGTAAATCATCTTGAAAGACATCGGGAAATTCTCTCACTATTGGAATATCCTCCAACTCAGGCTTTTGTTTCTCCTCAGTGATGAATGCAAGGTATCCTTTACACCCATTTCTTAGTAATTGGCTGGCTTTAATTGCCGAAATTACCCTAGACCCCACGGGTCTCCTGGTTCCCACTATCTGCACCTGTTTTTATCCTTCTAATTTGAAGCGAACTATCTTATTAAAACAATCTAACACCGCCATATACTTTGCTAACCAGTCCATTCCCAAAATAATGTCAAAATCATGCATTGGTAATACTATTAGATTTGCGGGCATGACGACTTTATCATGATTCAGAGGGCAATCATAAAATATTTTGTTCTAGTGTTCACTTGTCCTCCAGTGGGGGTTGATACAATTAAAGCTTGGGAAAGTTTAGAGGGTTGCGTGTTTAGTTTCGGGGCAAACACATGTGAAACAAAGCTGTGTGTAGAACCAGAATCAAATAGTGTAATGGCTTTAGTACTAAAGATAAAAAGCTTACCCTCAATTACGTCTGCCTCCTGCTGTGTGATTGCATAAGCCCTAGCATTGGGTTGTTGTCTCTGCTGGTTTCCGCCTTGATTGTTCCTTCCCTTATTATAATTTTGCCCCTGTGGTGGATTCTGCGGATATCCCCTTTGCTGGTTCTGACCATTCTGTTGGTTCTTCTGCGGCTGATTCTGTTGATTATTCTACTGTGGCTTTCCTTGATTCCGGGGAGGGTAATTTTGGTGGTTTTGGCGTGACTGTAAGAAATTTTGTTTGTCCTGCTGCGACTGCTGGCCCTGTCACTGTGTCTGATTCTTTTTTTGCCACTTCGGACAATCCTTACGCCTATGACCCACTTGGCCACATGTAAAGCACACACCGCGCTGCCATGGGCATTGCGCCAATTCATGGTTTTTCCCATAGCGACTGCATTCAACTTGAGATTCCACTTTTTGCTTCTTCCGGGGTGGATGGTTTTCTTGCTTCCTTTTTCCATCTCCTGTCGTTGTTGGTGGAGTCACCCCATTGATCTCATCGGTAGCTTCTTCTGATACATATGCCCTTTTCAAAGCGTCCGCATAAGTTGCTGGCTGTCCCAGCCGTACATCCTTTTTAATATCCGGGCGCAACCCTTCAATGAACTTATTTCGTTTCATCTCCTCTGTCGCTATCAAGCACTCCGCAAAATGAGACAACTCAATAAATTTATTATTATATTTCGTCACTGTCATGTCTCCTTGCACTAAATTATGGAATTCTCTTCTCTTCCTTTCCTTGATATGATCCAGTATAAACTTCATGATGAATTCTTTTTTAAAGAAAGCCCAAGTAATCTCGCCCTCCGGACCTGGATAAGTTTTCTTAGCAGATTTTCACCACTCTTTTGCATCTCCTTCCAGTTTAAATGCTGCCAATAGGGCTTTCTGGTGATCCGTGCAGCCCATTACTTCGAAGATTGCTTCCATATTTTCTATCCATTTGTTCGCCTCCCATGGATTTATGGTTTCATCAAAGTATTGGGGACGAAACTCATTAAATCTCTTGTATAACGAGTCTCGCTCTTTGTCTCTGCCTCCTCCAGCATTGACCCCGCCCTGTGGTCGATCAATGTCATTTGGATGTTGTGCCAGAGTCTGTATCTGTTCTTGCACCCGATTATATGCTCTCATGAAAGTATCAAACATAGTCTTCACGTATTCAGGCACCTGAGTTTGTCCCTCATTCAAATTTGATGTCCCACTTTCGGTTCCATTTTGATTGGAATTACGGATGGGGTTTTCTTGGGAAGTCATATTCTTTCTCCTACAATGGGAGTACAACAGTTAGTACAAGTAAATGAACACCTTAACCCTACACTTAATCTACGACCTCACCACGTTGCCTAGTGGTTTCTAAGTATTTAAAGGTTGCCCAAGACCTTGCTCTGATATCACTTTGTAACGACCCAAGAATCTGGAGCTCTTCAGATTCTTAAGCTGTACTCAAATTTTTTATAACAACACCACATAAATCAAATTTTCATGAGCATCAAGGTCATAAACAATCAAATTTCATTGTATTTCAACTATTATGTAAATATTAGGAGTTCTGATAACACTACTGAATAAGACAATCTCTATTATAGAAGAAAAATATCTAAGTCTTGGGATAATCCCAACTATAAATCTATTCTTTACTTTCCGCGCTCTTGATCAGCCACGCATGCCAAAATCCACCGGCTGATCCCCGTCACTCCCCGCAACCTCCACGACTGCATTACCTGAAGTGGGGCGAACCACTGATCAGTAACACTGGTGAGTAGAATAAGAAACATCAAGATAAAGCATATTTCACTCATTCAGAGAACATATAGATTCAATGATATAATTATAATAACATTCTAATCAATTTCTTTCTTGAGTAATTTACCCTCTGCGGAATCAAATAGTTTCGATACCCCATACGGTGTATTTACATTTCTGTCAACAACATGGCTTGTCATCCACCATGAATGTTGAGCCTGTTCCGATACTCCTAACTGGAGTATCTACATTTCTATCAACAACATGGCCTATCGTGCCACCATGATTGCTGAACCTCTTCCCCTCGACCAACATCCACGAGGGAAGTTCTATACTCAGTGCCAGCAGTTGGTATTACTCTTATTTCGATCATCAATGGTAAATTCATTTCAATGACCTTAGTATAGATTCCTCTCCACCATAATTGGCTACATCATCTTACTCTTTTCTTTGGCCAGTACCACACAACACTAGTTAATCCTCGCCCAACTCCGAATCGGAGTTGGTACCAGGCGGTGGTATTACCCATATCTTATTTGAGGTAATTAATTATTTATCATAAAGTTATTCATGGGAATCGAGACACAATTAATAAATCCAAGTGAAAATATCACATTGAAGGTACTAGTTATTATAAAATTTACTATGGAAAATTAATTCATAAAGAATAGTTAATTGTTATGAAAGGGGCCCACATAACATTCAATTAATTGAACACACGTTAGTTTAGGTAGTAGACAAATATGGGATTTGTAACTTAGCATGCCATAATTTATCATAAGCCTTAAAAAGGGATTTTAGGATATAATGAAAATAGCAGGGGGCAATTCGTAAAACTTAAATAAGTTTATAAATATCTGCTCGTCCCACCTATTCCTTCACAAAATTTGTTTCTTTCGTCTGTTGCCTGTTTCGTCCGTCAGAGAGTGGCACCGCCAAGCTCAACTGGAGGAAACGACAGGGTGGGGCCCAACGGTTCGATGCACATGGAACCTTCACCACAGTGGTCGCCCAAGGGTCTACTCAAAGATGCGTGGATGTGATCTTTGATCAGGGAACCCAGGTGGAGCCACAACCTCCGACGACCAAGACCATCTCCGACGGTCTGGGATTTTCAAATCGCAGTTCAGATCTGAGATTCCAGTGCAATCAGTCCTCTTTCCACCCTAAATCGAAGTCCTAGAGGTGTGCTATTTAGAGGATGTTGTCACAAAAATTTTTCATCTGAAGAATGGGATTTTTCGACACTGTTTCAATCTGTGCTGGGTCGACAACTACCGAAAGGGCTTCATCTTGTAATCAAAGTTCCAGGTGAGTTGATTTCCAACCCATACAAGACTAAAGAGTGTCGATTAGGCATCATACTGCATATCAGCGGGTCTGATTATTGTTTTGATGATCGGTTTGGGCTCTAAATCAAATCTGGCCGACAATCACTGTAACACTACAATATATAATGGCCACGGTTTAACGGAGGATCAAATAGGTCTAATCTCCTACTCTATTCAGATAATCAAGTTAGATTCTACTCACCTGGTATAGTAGTGTGTTGCTCCGGCGGTGATTGGCCTTGCGTCAGACATCCACCGTCGTCCCGCTGTGATCTTCCTTGCCTTCTTCGAGTTTTTATTCTACAGATTTCAACTAAGTCAGTCCCTCTGTTTCTCTGTTTCCCTTTTTCTTCTCTCGTTGATGTGTGTGAAACAACAGGGACTCTCAACATATACATATATAGTACTTAGAGGGCAGTCCAGTTTAGAGGAAAGTCCAATTTAGAAACTACAAGGAAGTCTTTTGGCAATAAAATTCTTAGAGAAAGATCGGTGGACTCCTTGTTCTTACCTATTTTGAATTTTCAAAGTGTCCTAACCCATGATTCTTATTCCGTTTTCGACTGTGGTAAACTAATATGGCCCACCTTGTAAGGTTGGCCCACCAAGACAGGTTAGGTTATTACATTAAGCATTCCTCATCTGGCTTGAATCACTTTGTTAATCAGTCAACTTTGCTGCTGGAAACAAAGTTCTAAAGGCATGTTAATCATAGAATTCTAATTTGCCAATTTTCCGTCCCTGTATTAAACCTTTTGAGACCCAATTGTGTCGTCAGGTTATTCTTGCTTGACGGGGTATTCCTGGTATCAGATCTGTGGGTCCAATTGGTTGGCTTCCCACTCGGACTACGCTCCTAAACTTGACCAGGGGTCCCCTTTCAGATCATCGGATCTGATCATCGATCTTTTGGGCCAGGTGGTCCCATAGATCGTATCGAGCATATCCTCTATTGACAGTGTAAATCTGGAAAAACTCTATTCCTGACAGGAATTTGTTGCTGCCCCTTGATTAAGTGTTATAACAAGCATCTTCTAATAATCAAATAATTATAGGAGATCAAATTATCTAACCTTGACATAATAACTCAAGATGTGGAGTGTCGACAGTACCATGGCATAGAATCATCAATCCAATCAAGTTCATATATCAAATCTTAGCATAAACAAAGAATCCAAAGTCAAGAATCTATATCTGTGAAACATACATATAGATTGGGAATTTCTACTCACCTTATGTGAGGAGGCTTCAAGCATCCGTCTCTCTCTCTTAACATTCCCATGGGATAGGTGTGTAGAAGAAAATAAGGGAGATGGCCCCTTATATAACAGGTGAGGAGACAACTTTTGGACTTTCTCATGTGGAAAGTCCCACTTGGGTACTCCAACAGTCACATCCCTACGGTACTCGAACTCCAACAGTCACATTACTTGGCATTCAAGGGTCACTCTAGATGTACTCCAACGGTCACACCTTTTGGTATTCAAAGGTCCGTATAGGTGGACTTGGGTCAAGTTCCCAAAATCTTTGGGCCCTTAAATAACCTAATCCAAACTAGCAATCACTCAATTAATAAGGAAAATGGGCCCAGCTCCAAAATCACCTAACAAAACAAGTGATATAATATTCTCACCAATTACATATAGCCATAATACATATAAATATATATTCAAGAAATCCTAATATTACAAATTAAAATTCAAGAACATCATGAAACAAAATATATGCATTATTACTAATTATCTTAGCCCTTATATCAAGGTCTGGGTTGTTATAGTTGTCCTCGGCTCCATCACAGCCTTGCCCAACTCAGCATAATATTGTCCACTTTGGCCCCACGCGTGCACCCGAGGACTTTCTAGGTGGTCACCCATCATAGTACTGCTCCCGCCTGAGCATGCTTAACTCCGAAGTTCTTATGGGATTTGTGGCCGCATTGTTTTAAAATATATCATTTGAGTTAACACGGGGTTTGACTTATAAGACCAGATATTTGGTCGCTCCCTTGCCGATGTAGAACCTTGAGACCATTGTCCACCAGGTGGACCCTAGAGTTGACATGCTATGCCCCCTTGAGACTGAAGTCTTATGGGGTGGTTTCTGGTCTATGGTTGCACAGTCAGAGTGGAATTTGTACTCGACCCTTGATTGATGGGATGAGGATTAATTGATGCTGATGTTCATGGAATTTAAACTCTAGCGTCCTCAATGCCTTTAATATTTCTTTTGTATTTGAAATAATAACTTGCATTATGAACTTTTGATATTGGTTTTCTTAAGCTTCTTAATCTACAACTTGGCATAGAATTTGTTTTGTAACACATTTTGGTTTAATTGACATCCTTCATTTGTGTCTGGCACTTTTTTATGTGATTTGATGTTGACGTGCATCTTCATTTGACATGCAAAACCATATGCTTTTGAATGATCATTTCTCTAGTTCTGTTTGTTTATAGGATTGTGGTGATCTTTTTATTGCCTTTATATGTTCGCATTCCTTTGTACTGACAATTCTTTTGTTATTGTCATTATTCCTTTGGCAGCGGGCATTGAAGGTACTGACGTTATTCATTTTGCTTTTTTTTAGATATTATAATCCTTATTATGATGTTCATTTTATATGATCCTTTTTCTCTATTTCATTTTCTGATCATATACCTATTCTCTTTCTTTTTTCTTTTTCCTTTTTCCTTTTTTTTTTCAATTTTCAGTCACGATTTTGGATTTTGGTTTTCAATTGAAAATGTACTTATCATTTTGCAGATAAAGGGTCGAGTTCTAGGCTATGCCCATACAGACTATGCAGATACTATGTATCATCTTGGGACGGTAGTATCTTAAATCAATATAATAGCTACTTTTCCTTCTTCTCCTTCTTTCTTTTTTTTTTTTTTTTTTTGGTTGGGGTGTGGAGCATAGAAATCAATGAAGAGATCACAGTTTATTGTACACCATAGACCACCTAATTTTGTGCCTTTCTTGTTTTGATCTTTTGTAATTTGCTGCTATCTTTTCTATAGCCTAAATGAATGTACACGTCAAACATCAAGTTGGGGAATCTAATGTAGGAGTGGATGGTGTAGATTTAGTGGATCATATGATTGAGAGGCACTCAATTCTTTGGTTCAAGTTGATCAAACATATGGCCTTTTGATTCATCTTAGTTGCGGCCCAACCAAGGAGAAGTGCTAAAGCGTGATTTGGATGGTGGGAATGGGCTTAAAATGGGTCTCAACTTGAAAGTTTAAACCACTGAATTTGATGGGGATTCAAAAAAGAGCATCAGCGGGCCCAATTGGCCATCTAATGAAGCCCATTAGTCTAAGGCAGCAAGGGCATTCAACTATCTATTCAATTGGAAGTTCAATCCTTTCTTGACTTATTTACTTCTTTATTAAGTTACAATGACTGCTATTCTTTAGGAGGTTGTTAAGCATAAGGATTAGTATTGAGATATTTACTCCATAAGAACAGCAAATGCAAAAACCACCCCTAGAAATCCCAAATTTCCATGACATGCTCAGGATTTGCATAAGATCTCTTTCTTATTGACTTTTGGTTAGAAGTGCTTCAATGGTTAACATATTATCTTTTATTTGTTAAGTGATTAAAGGAAGGGTTTGGATATTTTTTATGGTTTTTAGAACTTTTGAGCACTATTTAATAATTTTAAAGGGAGTTCCAAACCCTAGGCTTGTTTATGATAATATATATACATACAAATCTATCATGGCGAATCTTTGTATGCATATTGCCCTCATAGAAGGACAGTGCATATTCCTCCATGGGGCCCAATGTGAACGCTATCAAGGGATGAGACTGGGGAGATGGAAAGATCTATGCAGACCACCCTACATATCAAAGTTGGCCTTAATCACATGTCCGTAACCCCTTCATCCGTGGCCCACAAATCCATTCCGTTCGGATCAGTACTCTTCAATAAAATTGCTTTGCATGTAATTTCTATCCCTTGTCCTTGGTTGAGTGTGTGTGTGGGGGTGGGTCATTGGCGTTGCGTGTGTCAAAACAAGTCACTGGGCTCGGTTGATGGGCCCCGTCCATAGGGTCGGCCCAATGGGCCCATTGGGGCCAAGGCAGATATGGAGGGATCCTTTGTAGATTATTTACATCCTTTGTACAGCTTTCACAACCTGTATGTTTCCTTTTTAGCCTTAGACAGCTACAGTAATTGTGTCATATTTAGCTTTAGATAGCTACAGTAATTGTATGATATTTATAATGTGCATTGTTATTAATAGGCATGCTGTGATCGTCTCTAGCATGCAATTTCTCTCTTCAATTATGCTTTTGCTTGGTTCTTGTTTGAGTTAGATTTATTTACATGGTATCAGAGCCCTCTCTGTTAGCCTGCGATCAGTAGTATATCAGCGTTTGGAGGTCACTTGCACAGAAGCATAGTCTGTAGTCGCGTGGTCTATCTGAAGTGGAGCCCACAGGAGATCATCTGCTGTTTCCAAGCAGTCCATCAGAGCCTTCGATAACTGCAATAGTTTGAAACAGGACCTGATCGTGTGATCTGCAGCAACTGGGGTCATCAGTCAGTGGGGCCCACACTTGATCTGGACGAGGAAGCTTCATCCCACTGTGGTCAACCACCCAAGAGAAGATTTTTGGTGATTTTTTCAGATTTTTTGGACTGCTGTAAGGTACTGATTTGTGGTCATCTTTGTTTTGGATTTTTCACCTGTTAGTTTTAATCAAGGCCGTTGATCTCTGTGGACTGTTATTGGATTTGATTGAAACCAGCCTTGTTGAGTTCGAATTTGTTGGTTCCCCTGCTTCTTGAAACCTGATTTGAGGATCGGTCAAGTCCTAATAGTCATAAAGGGATTCTACTCCCTGTTCTGTTGGACGGCCAGACTTTTTTTTTTCTTTTTTTTTTTTGTTTTTCTGGTTTCCTGTCTCTGTTGCATTTCAGATGGCAGAAAAAATCACTAGAATCAATGTAGTGCTGGATGGGACCAATTATCCCTATTGGTCCCACTTGATGATGAATTTTCTAAAAGGACAGAAGCTGTGGAAAAATGTGTCAGACAAGAAAACCAGTCCTAACGAAAAGGATACTAATTTTGAAGATTAAGATGCTTCTGTAGGAAAAATAAATTCATGGATTGCAAATTCTGTAGTTCCGTCTATTGGGAGTCAACTGTCAAAGTTCTCCCATCCCAAAGATGCATGGGATTATCTAGCACGACTCTATATTCAGCCTAATTCTGCTCATCGATATCAGTTAGAATCTGAAATTAAAAATGCTGAACAGGGTTTAGATTCTATACATGAATTTTATGTTAAGATGACATCTCTTTGGGACCAACTGGCCTTAATGGAACCACAGTTTAAGAATCCCGATGACTCTGCCACTTTTGAAAAATACGAACAAGAACCAAGGTTGGTACAATTCCTTATGGCTCTAAGACCAGAATATGAACATGTAAGAGGATTGTTACTACATCGGTCCCCCTTACCACATGTTGATGCTGCTTTAGCAGAACTTCTGGCAGAAGAACAAACTCAGAAGACCTTGGCCAAAAGAAAGACTGTAGACACAGATCAAGTCCTTGTTGCCACCAATACTACAGTCGCAGCAAAAGCTACAGTGTCTACTTGCAACTACTGTAAGGAGCCAGGACACTGGAAGAGAGATTGTCCTGTCTTGAAAAAGAAAAATAATCCTAAAGAAGCGAATCGTTAGGGTAATCCGCAACAATGAAACAATTGAAGTTATCAGATGGCAGCAGCTACCCCTGTAGATCTCTCTACTCAACTTCAAAGCATGATTGATGAATGTCTGCAACAATTGCTTTTTACCACTCCTGTCCCTTCCAGTACAACCTCTGGAGAACCAACTGCCTCTGCCATGACCTCCTTCTCGGGTAAGCCACGGTCATGGATATTTGATTCAGGTGTGTCTTCACATATGGTCTCTGATTCCTCAATTCTATGCTCCAATCAATCTTTACCTGTACCTATGCATATCCAAATTGCTAGTGGTTCTGTTATTCCTGCTTCATCTGTTGGTCTTGTAAACACAAAAACTACATTTGGGTCTCTGTCCCTGCCCAGTGTACTCTGTGTTCCTAGTCTTTCTGTAAACTTGATCTCAGTTGGTCAACTTGCAGATTTGGGATATCTAATTCTGTTCAATTCAAATGGTTGTATTGTGCAGGATCCGTGCACAGGGAAGCAGAGAAACTGAAGAACTTTTATTGAAAGGGAAATGAACTTGTTTTGAGATTCTACATCCAATGCAATCAGAAAAGTCACCTGGATGAATTTTACCAAGACAATTTGAAGAAACCAAAGAATCAAATTTATCCTTAGATAAACGTCCTAGTCTAAGGTGCCACAAACTGGAAGAGATAGGTGAAAGGGTAGAAGATGCAAGATACGATGAGCCTGGCACGTGAAGTGTCTCTAAGTGATACAATCCTTCAACTTTACGGCCTGTCCCAATTTGCTTCCTTGTGCACGGATCCTGCACAATACAACCATTTGAATTGAACAGAATTAGATATCCCAAATTTGCAAGTTGACCAACTGCGATCAAGTTTACAGAAAGACCAGGAACACAGAGTACACTGGGCAGGGACAGAGACCCAAATGTAGTTTTTGTGTTTACAAGACCAACAGATGAAGCAGGAATAACAGAACCACTAGCAATTTGGATATGCATAGGTACAGGTAAAGATTGATTGGAGCATAGAATTGAGGAATCAGAGACCATATGTGAAGACACACCTGAATCAAATATCCATGACCGTGGCTTACCCGAGAAGGAGGTCATGGCAGAGGCAGTTGGTTCTCCAGAGGTTGTACTGGAAGGGACAGGAGTGGTAAGAAGCAATTGTTGCAGACATTCATCAATCATGCTTTGAAGTTGAGTAGAGAGATCTACAGGGGTAGTTGCTGCCATCTGATAGCTTCAATTGTTTCATTGTTGCTGATTACCCTGACGATTGGCTTCTTTAGCATTATTTTTCTTTTTCAAGACAGGACAATCTCTCTTCCAGTGTCCTGGCTCCTTACAGTAGTTGCAAGTAGACACTGTAGCTTTTGCTGCGACTGTAGTATTGGTGGCAACAAGGACTTGATCTGTGTCTACAGTCTTTCTTTTGGCCAAGGTCTTCTGAGTTTGTTCTTCTGCCAGAAGTTCTGCTAAAGCAGCATCAACATGTGGTAAGGGGGACCGATGTAGTAACAATCCTCTTACATGTTCATATTCTGGTCTTAGAGCCATAAGGAATTGTACCAACCTTGGTTCTTGTCCGTATTTTTCACAAGTGGCAGAGTCATCGGGATTCTTAAACTGTGGTTTCATTAAGGCCAGTTGGTCCCAAAGAGATGTCATCTTAACATAAAATTCATGTATAGAATCTGAACCCTGTTCAGCATTTTTAATTTCAAATTCTAACTGATATTGACGAGCAAAATTAGACTGAATATAGAGTCGTGCTAGATAATCCCATGCATCTTTGGGATGGGAGAACTTTGACAGTTGACTCCCAATAGACGGAACTACAGAATTTGCAATCCATGAAATTATTTTTCCTACAGAAGAATCTTAATCTTCAAAATTAGTATCCTTTTCGTCAGGACTGGTTTTCTTGTCTGACACATTTTTCCACAGCTACTGTCCTTTTAGAAAATTCATCATCAAGTGGGACCAAGAGGGATAATTGGTCCCATCCAGCACTACATTGATTCTAGTGATTTTTTCTGCCATCTGAAATGCAACAGAGACAGGAAACCAGAAAAACAAAAAAAAAAAAAGAAAAAAAAAAAGTCTGGCCGTCCAACAGAACAGGGAGTAGAATCCCTTTATGACTATTAGGACTTGACCGATCCTCAAATCAGGTTTCCAGAAGCAGGGGAACCAACAAATTCGAACTCAACAAGGCTGGTTTCAATCAAATCCAATAACAATCCACAGAGATCAACGGCCTTGATTAAAACTAACAGGTGAAAAATCCAAAACAAAGATGACCACAAATCAGTACCTTACAGCAGTCCAAAAAATCTGAAAAAATCACCAAAAATCTTCTCTTGGGTGGTTGACCACAGTGGGATGAAGCTCCCTCGTCCAGATCAAGTGTGGGCCCCACTGACTGATGACCCCAGTTGCTGCAGATCACACGATCAGGTCCTGTTTCAAACTATTATAGTTATCGAAGGCTCTGATGGACTGCCTGGAAACAGCAGATGATCTCCTGTGGGCTCCACTTTAGAGAGACCACGAGACTACAGACTATGCTTCTGTGTAGGTGACCTCCAAATGCTGATATACTACTGATCGCAAGCTAACAGAGAGGGCTCTGATACCATGTAAATAAATCTAACTCAAACAAGAACCAAGCAAGAGCAGAATTGAAGAGAGAAATTGCATGCTAGAGACGATCACAGTATGCCTATTAATAACATTGCACATTATAAATATGATACAATTACTGTAGCTGTCTAAAGCTAAATATGATACAATTACTGTAGCTGTCTAAGGCTAAAAAGGAAACATACAGGTTGTGCAAGCTGTACAAAGGATGTGAATAATCTACAAAGGATCCCTCTAGATCTGCCTTGGGCCCAATGGGCCCATTGGGCCCTACCCTATGGACGGGGCCCATCAACAATGTGCGTGGGTGTGCTCATATGTGGGTGTGGGTGTGTGGGATCACAGTTTGTTGTACACCATAGACCACCATCATTTTGTGCTTATCCTGTTTTAATCTTTTGCAATTTGCTGTTATCTTTTCTATAATCTATATGAAATGTACATGAAAAATGTTTTGGAAAGAGATTATTATCAAGCGGGATTTATGATCACCTAGATCACAATACATCCCAGAATTTCTTCATTCCATATTTCTCTTTGTTTTGGTTTTTCTATGCAACTCAGATGGTATCAGAGCCATGTTTCAGAATTTTCTTAGTTTCTTTTGAAGATCTTCACAAAAGGTGTCGAGATTGTGCGGCCACTTTATGGTCATGGTGTGCTTAGGCTTTGCCATTGCTGAGGAATTTCAGTTCTGGAAAACTGGTTTTGATTCTCATCTACTCTGGTTGTTGGATTGACTGTATGATTCATAAAAATCTTATTTTGTTCCACCCGTGATCAAAGGCAGTTGTACTCCATCTGGGGTGTCCATTTATTCTCAGCATTAGTATTACTTTTTCTGGATTTCCAGGAAGCAGCTGCAGCAATTTTTCTGGGCTGTTCTTTTCAGCTTTTGTTGTCCACCAACAAAATCTTGGATCAAGACCTCAGCAAGCCATTCTTTTGGATGAAGGGTTTACTTTTTAGTCCTTATTATCCTATATTTCTATATTTACGATCAGGATCTGTTTTAAAGACTTAAATCAGTTCTGTTTGGCTGGCTGCTGATCAGCCAGACATGATCTTGTCAATATTTATCTCTTCTTTTTGTACATTCCTAGCTACCCCTTCACATCATGAATTTAAGTTGCATCAGTGGAATAACACTATTACAGTAGTTTTAGTTCGGACTAACGATTTGTATTGATTTCACTTATGGAAAATTTCTTGAAAGGGAAAAAAAAATCTATGGAAAGATATTTTAGGCAAGTTTGAAACTCCTGATAAAGATGACCCTAAACCTTAAGGACCGGTCAGTTAGGATCTTAGTAGCCAATCCTAGTTGATTGATTGCCCTTCTGGGGTGAATATGTAATCCCCCAGACCCTATTATAGGGGCTAGAATAATAATGCATATTTACAGCATGGTTTTCTTAATCTTAATTTGCAATTTTAAAATTTTCTGAAATATATAATATCTGTATGCATATATTTGTTTGTAGATATGAGTAAATCTATGGGACTGTTAAGTTGTAATTAGAAGAACTTTTAATTATGAGATGTGGGACCCAGTCCCTTACCAACAAGGTGTAGTCGATACCCACAACCCAATTAGTGACTGATGCAAGTTTCCTATGAGGACTATTAACAAATTAGGAAGGAGACTCTTCCAAGGAGACCTAAAATAGAAAGAAATCTTTTCCTTTGACAAGAATTACAAAGTAAAAAGCGGCCTTGGGTTATAAATAGAAATAGTCTCTTGTAGAATCCCCACATGACCGTTTCTTTCCTTTCCATCTAAGGGGTCATTTGTTAATTTCACATGTGACGTGAAAATGCTTTACATATGTAAATGACTCATGTGAATCATTTACATACGCAAATGACCCTCATGTGAAAAAGAATTTTTGTTTGTTGTTTTCACATCTCTTCAAATGTGAATCTAATTGCAACTAATGATTCACATATTTTTCACAATTTTTGAAAAATTCATGCCGAATCAAGTGATGAGATTTGATCTAATAAGCATTGTTGGCCTTTTAAAGATAATCAACGGCTTGGATTGGGAAAAAAAGGCCCACAAAAATTAGAATTAAATATCAAATGGTCTGGACCTTTTTGCAAATATTTTACAATCTATGAAGGATCAACGGTAGAAATTTGATCCACTGGCCGTGTTTGGCATTGTAAAGATATTCAACGGTTCATATCTTTCATTTGAACCTCATATGATCCCAGAATTTGAAAAACATGGAATACCTGTTCAACCGTTGAAATCTGCATGAGAAGTTAATTAACAGTTTGAATGTTTTATTAAATATCTCACAATCTGTGATGATCCAACGGCTGAAATTTGGTATTAGAGCTGTTTTCTGCCTTATTAATAAGTTTAACGGTTTGGATTATCATTTAGGGGCCCACAAATATACAAAAAAATGAAAAAGGCATGATGGGGTTTTAGAGCACTGCAGCTCTACCTTTTTGGTGACTGGTGTGAATCTGAATATGTTAGGGCCATTTTTCTCATGATTTGCATACCAAAAGCATATGAAATTTACAGATCACATGTGTAAATTTTGGAAACAAACATATATGTACGTAACCATTTCACATACGGGATATTTACATATGTAAATGGGGTGAAACAAATGCCCCTAAACTTTCCTAGGAAAAAGAAATTTAGAAAGAGCTCAAGCAGAAGAGAGGATTCACAGAGGTGCTTCATGTAAGGTGATTAGATTTCTCATTCTACTTACAAATATGGACCATTTCTTCTAGATCTTAGTGTGCTGCGCCTTAATCTAGAGATATAATGATAACCTTAGATTAAACTAGGGTCATTTTTATGAATTATATTGACTGATTAGGGTGCTGGGTTAGGTCCGTGGCCAACCGGGTATACAAGTTTGGGATGATGGACGATTAAGGATCGATTGACTGATTTAGGAGGGAATAATGTGTAATCGATGACTGAAATTCAATATATTTGATTGGATGCAATCTGGCTTGAAGTAACTGAGTTTTTCTCTCCATTGTGTAACTGCTACAGTACTATGTGTGCATTGTCAACGGGTAGTGGTGCTTAGAAAATCTGGAAATCTCCATTCCTAGACTAGAAATTCATACTAAAGCTTTCCTGATTGTTAAAAATACTGTTAAGATACAACTGAAACTCAATCTAACCCAAAATCTAGTCAAAAACCATGACAGAAATTGAATTCTTGGAATTCTAGTCGACTTGGAGACAAATATGGAATTGGCATGTGGGCCACCTGATCAAAAATCTGAACCAGGGATCTAGTAATAGCCTGATGGTCAACCATAATGGTTAGGTCCTTCCCTAGATTTTACCTGTGGGGCCAACCTTCAACTGACTCAAACCCAACCCACGTGATGTCTTTCTGCTGAGTAAGAGTTTCTTCTTGAGTTGTCTATGCTGGAAACATCTTATATGGCTTGACTTTATTTGTTTTACAACTATGGACCATGCAGGTTTTGATAATTACACACCGGTCCTTCTCTTTTACCTCTATAAGTTCCAAAAGGTGTTTGAAAATTAGGGCTTCATTTTGTTAGGCACACTTCATTTGTTTTCCCAAAAAGAGTGTGGTTACTTAAAGTCTGGTTGATATAGTTGTGCTCTTGCTTTGCATAAGAGATTTTCTGTACTCCGGACCTCTAAATTCATTAGTTGATTGTGTCTTCAATACAAAATAATTAAAAGTTAATCATCACAATCATCAAAGCCTTTTCCCAACTATGTTGGGGTCAGCTACATATATTTTGTTTCTCCATTCCGATTTATCTATCTTGAGGCAAATCTTTAGATAAGTTGCACTTCTTTAGATCTATTTTCACTACGTCTATCCGTGACTTCTTTGGTAGACCATCTTAAATGGGTTCTCTAATTTTATCCCTAATTGATGCTACCGCTAATTGCTCTCAAAAGCATTCATTTCTAATTTTATCTTTCCTAATTTAATTGCACATCAACATCAATATTCTCATCTCTGCTATATCCCTTTTGTGCATATGTTACTTTTTAATTGATCAACGTTCTGCTCCATAAGTTATAGATGGTTTAATGTTGTTTTGTAAAATTTTTTCTAGTCTTGTTGGCATTCGTAGGTCACAAAGGACTCCAGAAGCAATTCTCCACTTCAAATTGATTTTATCTTTTCGTAGAATTCACGTGGTGAAAGTTAGGAGAACATTGAAATAAATGAAGATAGTAAGGGGTATGGGTCCATATGACATTCCAATGGATGTTTGGAATTGCATAGGAGAAGTTGGGGGGATTTGGTTGATTGGGCTCGTCATAAGTTATTAATGACAAAGAAAATGACTAATGAATAGAGAATAGGCACTGTAGTACAGTAGTAACTATATATAAGAAAAAGTGAGATATGCAAAACTGTACCAACTATCATGGGATTAAACCTATCTATCATATTATGGAGAAATGGGAGGTAGTAATGGAGCAAAGACTTAGGCAAAAGATCAAGATATTTGAAAATCAATTTGGCTCAAAAGATCGAGCTATTTGAAAATCAATTTGGTTTTATACCCGGAAGGTCAACTATTCAAGGTATTTTCTCACTTAAGTAATTAAAAAAAAAAGGGCGGCCCAGTGCACGAGGCTCCCGCATAGCGGGGTCTGGGGAGGGCAAGATGTACGCAGCCTTACCTTCATGTTTGAAGAGGCTGTTTCCGTGACTTGAACCCGCGTCCTCCAGGACGCTACCGGTAAGCCTTTACCGTTGGGCCAAGCCGCTCTTCTATTTTCTCACTTAAGTAATTAATGGAAAAAAAAATCTAACAAAGAGAAAAAAAATCTGTATATGGTCTTCATCAATCTAGAAAAAGCTTACAACAGGGGCACCTAGGGATTGATTTGTTGAGTTTTAAATAAAAGGAATGTTCCTAGAGGTTATATTGAAATTATTAATGACAAATTATAAGAGTTAATATCAACCATTGAATTGGTTCTAGCCAAATTGTACTATAAAATGATAGGCCTATTATCAAATTGTTATGTCGAAACTATTCAACTAACGTTTGACGGTAGGCTTGACTCAGGCTTGCATGCAAAATTTCCCTACACTACCATTATTTAGATATAAATTTTTAATCACTTGGATAGTGAAAATTTTCCCAACGTTAATATTACTTAGATATTTTTAACCATATGCATTTCATATGTATAGCCCAATTGCGGATCTATAAATTTAGTGCATAGAAGTCGATTGTGCTATCATGTGAGCAACCTTGACTGTAGTTTGTACAGAAAATTAACTTCCTGTGTAAATAACTTTTTCACCCATCTAGTTAATGTACCATAAGAAGGGTTGTGGGGGGGGGGGGGGGGGGGGGGGGTGTCCTTCTTTGTCCTCTCTTCTAGATTCATCTACTTGGTTTTTCATTTCCGTTTCTATCGAGCTGTGACGAACTATGCTGATTTTAACCTTCAAATCATGGTAAATTGAACTATGAATTGTTCGATTGGAACTGTTTGCAATTCCAGGTCCACTGATCAAACTGGGTAACTATATTTTGAGCTGACCTCTTTATCTCTTCTGAGGCTACAACATGGGAAACATGGTTGTTCTCTCGGAAGGGTTATGACTGATATTATAAATTTGATATTTGGATCAATCATGAATTCATAATTACTCTTTTAATCCATTTTCATTTGTACCTTGTATCTGAATTCTTTTTAATTTGTAAAATTTACTATAAATTTCCTGCACTCCTTCCCAGAATGTTCTTTCCCCTTAAAGTCTTTGAGGTGGTCACAAGTAGGCAGTTGATAAGGTTATGGATTTCTTATCAATAATTATCCATCACTATGTTGTCTGCTTTAGAATGTACTTGCACCTTTGAACCATGAAGCTAGTCAAAATAAAAGCTGATTAAATTACATGCTTATTTTTTCATTTGACCAAACATAACTCACTCTTGTCAATGTGTGATGTGAACCCATTTATTTTGTTTTCACTTAGAAAATTTTCAACTATAGAACTGTATTTAGTGAAAAAGTACTAGTATTATTCAAATTTTAGAGTCTGATGTTTGCATGATCTTTTTCCCTTCTTAGGTTCTCTATCTTCAAGGAAAAGCAAAGGATTCTGAGGTTCTAATTCAGGAGTCTATTAGGATATTAGAGGTTATTCCTTGCATTTTTAATTCATGGAACTGCCAGGATATTTGAATACATAGATTTGCTACTGTCCTACATTTCACTAAACTGCCTTATACTGGTGTATGTTAGGAAGGTGGTCTTGGTGAATCAATGACATGTCTTCGGAGATTAAAGTATCTCTCTCAGGTAATGCTTTTTCCAGTTCTCTGCTGGCGTGGGTTTCAATGCTATGGTTATATTGTTTTCCGTATATTGGCTTTTAAATGTTGTTAGCATGCATTTATGAAGTAGGTAATGCAGGACTAGGCTAATCTAAATGGTTTTTATGAGATTCGAAAACAATTAGCAATCATCATCATCATCATCAAAGCTTTATTCCAACCATGTTGGGGTTAGCTACATGAATCCTGTTTCTTCATTCCGTTCTATTTTGGGCCAAATCCTTCGATAAGTTAAACTTCTTCAAATCTGAATCAATGACTTCCATCAATTTTTTCTTCGGCTTACCCCTACCTTTTGATGGGCCATCCATCTGTATGGCCAAACTTTTTCTCACCGGTGTCATTACTGGCCTGCGCTCAATATGCCCAAACCATCTTAAACGGATTTCTCTAAGCTTATCCCCCATTGGTGCTACCCCTAAATGCTCTCGAAAGTGCTCATTTTTAATTTTATCTTTCCTAGTTTTACCACACATCCACCTAAGCATTCTCATTTTCGCTACATCTATCTTATAAATATGCGTCTTCTTAATTGGCCAACATTCTGCTCCATATGTCATAACTAGTCTAACCACTGTCATGTAAAATTTGCCTTTCAATTTCGTTGACATTCGTTTGTCGCAAAGCACTCCAAAAGCTAGTATCTACTTCAGCCATCCAGCTTTTATCCTATGCTTCACATCTTCTTCAATCTCCCCATCCTTACTAATCATCGAGCCTAGGTACCGAAAAGAATTTCTACGTGGTATCTCATGCGTTTTAATTTTGACAGTGGTTTTAACACTTTGTACATGTCCCACTGAAGTTGCAATATATATATTCTATCTTTGTACGACTTATTTTAAAGCTTCTAGATTCTAATGCCCTCCGTCATCTCTCAAGTTTTGCATTTACACCATTTCTTGATTCATCCACCAATACTGTATCATTTACAAATAACATACACCATGGTACTTCTTCTTGAATATGCACAGTTAACTCATCCATAATTAATGTAAAGAGATAAGGGCTTAAGGTTGATTTCTGATGTAAACCTATAATTACGGGGAATCCACCCCTTTCTCCACATGTGGTTCTCACATTTGTTACTGCTCCTTCGTACATATCCTTAAAAATTTCAAAGTAACTTTTGGAGACATTCCTTTTCTTTAAAACCCACTAAATTAAATTCCTCGGTACCCTATCATAGGCTTTTTCCAAATCAATAAAGACTATGTGTAGATTTTTCCTCTTTGCTCAATATTTTTCCATTAATTGCTCGAAAACAAATAAATTGTAAAGCCGAAATTTAGATTGCGACTCTTACATAAAGATCTAGTTTGGGAATTGGGGGTGACTCTGGGCCTTGCTACAATCACCTCCCAAATTGAAATTGGGAGTTGCAATGGAAGAATTTCTACAAAGATCAAGAAAAACCGATGATTGGATGCTTGGGAATTGTGATCAAGCCTACAGGACCTAGACACCATTGTAGGTGGGCAAAAGGATCTACTGGGCTGCAAACAGTACCCAATTATTTAATAAAACTCTGCCAGGGGTTGTTTTGAAGAATCAGAGAAGACATGGGCTGTTTATGCAATTTTCAGAAAATTTCACCACTAAAAGAAGGCAGAACGTGCAACAGTTATGGAGGATTGATTGTGGGGCCATACCTGACCCAATCCTCTCAACTCCAACTTCAACAGTGTCACCCAAAAGTGATCTTCCAGATCTGGGTAGTAGAGTCATCATCAAGTGGCCCACATGGGCCCCACATCAGATCTAATGCAAGATGTGCCAAATGGCTCCAATTTTGTGAATTTCTAATTTTCTAGTTTCTTTCCAGTATTTTCTGGATTTTTTTTTTCATTTAGAAACAATGACTAAGGATCTCTATTTGTATTAGGATTTAATTATAGCAAGATTGCTAGGGTTTGGTGGGTTTTAAGTCTTATACCTCTGTTACCATTCATGCTACAGTAATTTGAATAGTAAATTGTAGAAAAGCAAAAGTTTCTTTTGTTTTCTTCCCTCTCTCGTGGTCGTATGATTTATAGAATTGAGAGGTTCTTAAGGTCGGGATTTTTTTTGTTTTTTGTTTTCATAGTTAATTCTGAATTTATTTACTGCTTGGTTTCTGCACATCCATTGCTGCTGGAATTTTTCTGGTTATTGATTGTTTCACTGGTTGGGCCTTCACAAGTCACTCTGTGTCAAATCAGGACTGTGTCAGGATCAATCTAACAGTCTAGTAGATTAATTAACCTTCTTGAGTATTTGACAAAAAGGGCTGAGTTCCAGCAGGTTGTCAATAAAATTGATGTGTTGATGTGGGACATAAAAAATGCAGATCTATGAAATGGATGACCCCACAGTAATGATACTAAATGGACTAATAAGCAATCAGATCTGAAAGATCGGCCACGGATATAATTAAAAAATTCAGTAGGGTTCAAGGAACCTGAAACTCAAGTTCTGCTAGGCTGGGTTAGGGCTGGCTGGCTGGGTTCGGCTATAGTCTGAATGGGTTTTTGGTGTTACAGTAGTTGGGTTTTAGGACTTTGGATGCATTTTGTTGTTAGTAAGGGGCTGGTGCCAAGGTTTGAATGGGTTATAGGTGGTGATATGATGGCCAATTGAGAGATCTAATGAATATAGGTTGTGCCAATTGTAGTGTTGTTGTTGGAGGGTGCTTGGCAGGTGGGCTTTGACATATAGGTGTTCGGGTGCTGGGTGTAGTTGTATGTGAGGCTTGACTGAAGTTGGATGGTATTGTGCTGGTTCGCTGGCTGTTTAGATGGGGTAGGTGTTGCTGCGAGGTGGAATGAGCATGGGGGGGGGGGGGGGGGGGGGGGGGGTGGGTTCAACTTTCTCTCCTTCTTTCATATAAGAGGATAAATCTTGGATACATATATTTCTACATTTACCCTGTCAAATGACCCATAAGGTCCATCATAGATTAGATCCAGGGCCATTGTTCTTATATACACATGAGATGACTTAGTCAAGTAGAATATTTTGTGCTAATTGATTTTCCTTATTTGGCGATTGTAATTAACGTAGATTGATTGTAATTAGCCAGAATGGAGCATTGATTAAGGCAACCATGAGATATAAATAGAGAAAGGATCTATCCCTTTGGGATCATCCAATTCAGTCCAATATTTCGTGTGTTTGGTTTTGTGTAAATGACATGGTATTAGAGCCTGTCATAATCAGAGCAGCTTGTGAGATAATTATATCTAAAGATTTCTATCTCAATCTTGCTGAAGTTTTTCTTTTTCTTCACGTTCACTAGATCTCTATGTTCTGTTGAGCGAATGATAGTTTCAGATTGTGTATCACAACTCGTTGATCCGTTGTCATCTATGGTGGCCCACCTACGATCATCATAGGAATGTTACAAACCAATTGCAACTTGGTCGTCTCTTTATGCTGGATATTTAGAGAGTTTTTTCAGAATTTCTATGTTGATAGAGGTAAGGTTTCTGTTCGATCTTCTGACTTCTAAGTTTTGAATACTACCTTTCATCAAATCAGCAGTGTGTCAATGATTTAAGACTGATTTGGATGTAATTTGAACTGTTCAAAAGGGAAATAGGAAACTCTTGATTATCATGGAAGCTGATCATCATTTTGATCATCATCTGGACTCAACTAGTCCAGCCGACAGCACCCAAACAGGTCGCCCAAGCTGTTTTTCCTGGAAATTGGTATCTGATTTGATTTTGAGTCCAGATCTGATCATTTCAGATCTGTTTTATGGTATTTCTTCTCAATTGATTACTTCAGATCTTTTCAGATGCAGAAATTCTGTTGTTATTACTATCAACTCTATGATAACGTCACAGATCTGTCATTAGAACTATTTGAGGACTCTCGCTTGCTAATTTCCAGAGTTTATTGGACTATTTATGTTCACATCATACCATCTGGTCTACTGATTTACGGAGATGTTGCCGTTTTTTTTTTCTTTTTGGAGTTTATATTTTCCACTTTATTTTGGCTAAAATTTCTAGATACTTAAGGCACCGTGTGTTGAAATCTGCTGTTATGGAAAAATCTGACATTGATCTGGATCGTTTTACTGGAAAGAATTCTAACTCGTAAGCATTCCAATTCCAACTATATCTGGAAGGGAAAGACATGTGGGGACATGTTTCTGGATCAGATCCAAAACTGGAACAAGATGAGAAAAAAAATCTCTTCTTGAAATACCAAGGACCAAAATCAAAGGATGCTTGATATTGTAGAATCACATCTGATCTTGAATTTACAACCTTACAAGACAGCAAAAGAAATGTGGGAATATTTGAAGAAGTTTTATCATAGAGATAATTTTGCCCAACAATATCAGTTGGAATTTGAGATTGCGCAGTACATACGAGGATCTTCCTCCATCGTGGATTACTATTTTGGTGTCCTCAATTTATGGGCAGAATTTGATGAGATAAAATATGCAAATGTATTTGATACATCTGTTAAGGAATTCCAAACAATTCAAGCAATCAGCCATAGGGACTAGTTTCTTATGAAGTTGCACCCTGAGTATGAGATTGTCAGATCTGGACTTATAAGTAGAGTCCCATCCCCATCATTAGATGATTGTCAAATGAACTATTGCGTGAAGAACAACGATAACTAACTCAAGCTGCTTTTAAATCAGCGTTCTTCTAGTGGCCCTATTGAAGTTGCCTATACCACCAGTCATCATTCACAGCCAATTGGGGGTCCTGTTGCCCATGCTGCTAAAGGTAGACCTCTAGGACGAGACATGAGCAAGGTCAAGTGTTTTAGTTGCAATAATTTCGGTCATTATGCCACTTAATGCGAAAGAAAATTCTGCACTTTCTACAAAGCAACTGAGCATATTATCACTGAATGCAGAAAGAGACCAGAGAACTGTCCTAATCGTGACTATCATTTAGTAATCGATAATCCTGCATCTGATGGATCTTCTGCTACCTCTTCCTCATGTATGTCTTCACAGCCACCCTCTCCTTCTATCACCCCTGAAATAATTCAACAGATGATAGTGAATGGTTTTACTGCACTGGGTATCTTAGGTAAAACTGAAACATTTGTCTTCAACTTGATATTTTTCATTCCGGTGCATCAAACCTTATGATTTCTTCTACTGCTTATGTGTCTAATATTCAACCATATACTGGTAAGATGAAAGTTTATGTTGCGGATGGTGAAAAGCTTCCCATTATTGCTGTTGGTGATGTTTCTCATGCACTTCCCTTGCATAATGTGCTCGTTTCTCCTCTTTTATCAGCCAATCTCTTATCTGTTGGACAACTTGTGGATAATGATTGCACTCTCATTTTCCCCCTCTGGTTGTGTTGTCTACGATCAGGTGTTGGGGATGGTGATTGTGAAGCGGCCTAACTGTGGACGTCTTTTTCCACTTCCAACTCTCATTATAGATGTGGAATACACCTGAGTTTGCTTTATTTTGTTCTTCATCTTAGAATAAATGGAAACTTTGGCACAATAGATTAAGCCATCCAAATGCAAATACAATGTTATCTTTGTTTGGATCTGGTTTGATTAATGATAATAAAATTCCTTCAAAAGCTGCCTTACTGGATTGCTCTACTTGTAAATTAAGAAAAAAGTAAGACTCTTCCTTTTCCAACACATGATACTGTGACTTCAACATGCTTTGATATTATTCATAGCAATGTATGGGGTATCACTCTAGTGATTTCCATACTCAGTATAAATAATGTCACTTTCATTATTGACAATAGTAGATTTACATGGGTTTATTTTCTAAGGCCCAAATAAGAAGTTTTTGATGTTTTTAAAAAACATTTGGCCTATGTTGAAACTCAGTTTTTGACTTGCCTTAAAATCTTAGGATTTGATTCCATGAGTGGGAATATGTGTCACATGATTTTCATAATTTTTTGTAGCAAAAAGGGATCATATCTCAAAGATCTTGTCCATCTCCATATACTCCTCAACAAAATGGCATTGCTGAATGGAAGAACAGACATCTTGATACTGTTTGTTCACTTCTGCTTGAATCTTCTGTTCTAGCTCGTTTTTGGCTTGAACCTTCTCCACCGTGGGTCATATAATCAATCATTTTTCTTCTCCCAAATTCCTAAATAATTCACCTTATTTTTTGTTGCACAAGATCCAACTCACGTATACGCATCTTCATACTTTTGGTTGCATGTGTTTTGTTCACCTTCCTTCATCTGAATGCACTAAATTAACAGCTCAATCTGTTAAATGTGCTTTTCTTGGGTACGCTTCCCATCAAAAAAGTTTTCTGTGTTATGATCCGGACATTAAATGCATTCACGTTTCTAGGAATGTTGTTTTCTTCGAAACCCAATATTTTTTTCAGCAATATAGAGATCCTTTACCTCCTCTCTTTGTTTTACCATATTTCTTTACAAATGAACCTTCACACTCATTCTCACAGTGGGGCAACGTACAACTGATGTGCTTGTTAATGCAATCTGGGCCCCAGAAGTGGTCCCTCCTCAAGTTAGATTAGGATTATATTATTTTTATTAGTAGATTTCTAATTACATTATTAATGGGGAAGTTTCTATTCATAGCTTAGGGTTTGCTTACGCATTAATTTTACTTTTATTATATATATGGCATTGTAGATGAGAGATTCTCAGACTTTGATTGCTTAATAGATTTGTGGATTTTATCCTAGAGGTGCATCCTTGTGTGAAGTTTTCTCGACGATTCGAAGTGTCCTCGAACACGTGCTTCGGCACCCCTACACAGCCCTAACCCTAGCCTGCATTTGTTTGGTATCAAAGTCAAAGGATCTGTACGATCTTTCGGCTTGATTACCTCTATTCATCCATCTTCGGCACCCTCTGCCATACCTATCATCTCCCGTCACCATCCATCCCAAGCCATTGAGACCATTACCCGAACAAATAACCCTCGTCACCAAATCCCTATACCCCAGATGACCACCACATCTCCTTTTCCCCATCTCCACTATCGTAGCCCCAAACCCTATCAACCTTGCTGAGAGAAATCGAAAAAAAAAAAAAATCGTGAGCCTCACCTAAAACCCTAAACCTTACCCACCTGCAAAAAACTTATGAAACCCACCGTCTTTCATCTCCCCACCAATGAAACCAAAAAATTCCCATTCCTCCATTGCCCACATCCTTGCGATACGAATCCCAAACCGGCACCCATACCCACACTTGAGACTAACCCTCCCACCCACCTTGCTTGATCCATTTCGTCCATCTCCGACCCCTAACATCCCCAACCAACCTTCAGCTAACCCTAATCCAAACCAATCTCTCTGTCCACATCCCTCTTCCCTCGACACCGTTGTCTCCCCACCCATCGCTGAGGAAAAAAAAAGGAAGAAATGAGAAGAAGGCGATCTGATGAAGCGTACCTGTTGTCGCGTCCTCTTCCACCTGCCATTGCCGCTTGCAGCACGCCACCGCCTGCAACTGGCATCCACATCCATTGTCGCTGCTGCTCAAAATCGTCACCAGTGCAGACGCCTTTCTCTCCCACCTCTTCTCCTCTTTGAATAAGAGAAATAGAAAGAGTCAAAACTCTTGTTTTTCGTCTGGCACAAAGACCAAGGCAAAAAATAAAAAAAAGGAAACAGAGAAACCATAGGTCCTTAGGCCTGGTTTTGGATCCGGCCAACTCTTGGACCCATCTACACTTTACAGCCCATCAATATATTGTGACATCAAGGATCAGAATTTATTTTTGTGATATCAAGCACATTTGAGGTCTGATTTCTGATCGGTTTGCACCATTGTGTTAGTGGCGCATAAATCTACATTTCAGGTCAGTCAAATTTAAATTTTGCATTAAAAAAATGCTACCTAAGAAGCAAGTGGAAGCTGAAGCTTCATCTTCTTCAATTGAAGATTTGGTCGGTGTCATTAGAGAATTATCTACAAAAGTTGATGGCATACAAACCACCTTGCAACAATTGGAAACTGGGGTGACAACTTTAGAAACTAATCAGCGTGTGAATCACAATCGTGATGATGGTGCAAATATTCGGAATTAACGAGATTCACCAGTCAATAATCTTGATCGAGATTTAGGGATTAAACTCGTGATTCTTGAATATGATGGAAAATTTTAGCTTGCTGAATTCATGGATTGGTTAGCGTGTGTAGAGAATATTTTTGCACACAAACCAATGACTGAGCACCATAAAGTTACACTGAGTGCCACTAGAGTTAGTAATTATGTTGTACATGGTGGGCTAAAATGCAAAGAAAAAGGAGGAATCAGAAATGGACCCAGTTGAAACATGGACTAAGATGAAAAATATTTTGAAGCAAAAATTCGTTCCTGTCAACTATGTAAGAGACCTACGTTCAAACTTTCAAAACTTGAAACAAAGGTCCAAGACAGTTTTTGATTATTCTGAGGAATTTCTGACCTTGTAAGCTTGTTGTGGTTTGAATGAAGATGATGATTTGGTTGTTGATAGATGTTTCAATGGATTGAGAATAGACATTCAGCATCTCCTTGCCTTCCAACATTTTGATAATATTGATGAACTCATCCAATATGCCGTTAAAGCTAAGGGAATTGCAAATCATCAAGCATAAAAATCCAAATGGGTTCCACTAAAGAATTCTTCTTTGCAAGATGCTAAACCCAATGGTTCGTTAGGATAGATTTTTGCAAGGACTGAAGGTCAAAATAGGATAATTTGTTTTTATTGTTAACAGCTTAGGCATCGAGTAGCAGAATGTCCAAAGCACATACATCTAATTAAGATTGACGGTGATGATAAAAATATCCTAGATGATTCTAAGGGTACCGAAATTGATCCCAAGGATATTGAAACTAAGGAAATTGCTTAAACTTACGTAGATACCATAGGTGAAGCTTTTTTCGTCATCAAGGAGGCTCCATCAACTGTTGAGAATAAATGGTTGGGAAAAAATGTCTTCCGTTCCGCGGGTATAGTTCAAAGACAAAATTGCACATGTGTTATTGATGGCGGAAGTTGTGAAAATCTCATCTCCTAAGCTCTTGTTGATTGCCTCTAGTTCAAAGTTTACAAACACAACCGTTTTTATTTTGTCAAATGGTTGATGACTGGTGATCAAGCACATGTTTGACATACTTGCAAAGTTACTTTTGCCATTGGTGAGACTTACAAAGATACAATTTGGTATGATATGCTACCTATGGATAGTGGTGATATCTTATTAGGTTGTCCATGGATATATGACAAAAATGAAACTCATGGTATGCGCGACAACACATACATTCATGCATGGTGGACAATAAGTTACTCTTTATCCCGAAAAACCAGAACCGCTGAAGCAGAATTCTTGAAAAGCTGCAACAAAGGAAGTTTTTCATGTTCATCACATTTATAGAGGCAATTTAAAGAAGACTCGAGTTCGAGGACGAGCTTTTCTTTCAACCTGTGGAGGATGATGCAATATGGGCCCTACAAGCGGTCCCTCTTTAAGTTAAATTACGATTATATTATTTTTATTAATAGATTTCTAATTACATTGTTATTAGGCAAGTTTTTATTCATAGCTTAGGATTTGCTTAGGCATTAAGTTTGCTTTTATTATATATATGGTATTGTAGAAAATAGATTCTCAGACTTTGATTGATTAATAGATTTGTGAATTTTATCCTGGAGGTGCATCCTCATGTGTGAACTCTTCTCGACGATTCGAAGTGTCATCAGACATGTGCTTCAGCACCCCTACGCAGCCCTAACCCTAGGCCTGCATCACTTGGACTACTACCTCCTCTAGAAGCACCACCTGCACTTGACCCAGAATCTCCTCTATAATCACCACCTTTACCTGATCAGGAGCCTATTCCTGATCCCCCACTACGACACTCCACGCGTACTCATCATCCCCTAGATCGTTATGGTTTTTCTCACACCTATTTACTTGCTACATTATCCCCCGTTGCAATTCCTGACTCTTGTTCTCAGGTTGTCAGACGTGTGTTGGTTGAAGGCAATTCGGGAAGAATTAATCGCTCTTCATGACAATCATACATGGGATATTGTAAGAACCTTGAATTATTAATGGGCCAACCCTGAATTAAATGGGCCAAGCCTGAATTATTAAATGGGCTAAATGGGCTTAGAGAGGCCCAGTTTCGATCAGTCCAATTCATGACTGGATTGGGCTATTGGGTCAAATTTTTCAGGTCCATAAATGATCCAAACTCACTTAATTGTGACTCTATAGCTTCCCAAAATTATGACTGTGTAACTCCCACACTTAAATTCCCGAAACTTAAATTTCCCAAAATTATAACTGTGTAACTCCCAAAATAATGACCTTAAATTGTGACTTTTAGTCTTCTTAGGTGACCTTTCAAGGGAAATCCTTTAGGATTCTAGCTCTATATAAGAAGAGATCTCCTCTCATCTTTGGTCACTTTCTCATGGTTCTCATGGAAGAAGAGTAGGAGTCCAATAGAGTGATATTTGAAAATAGAAGCAAGGAGATTCCATGGAACACCTAACATAGTGGATGTCTGATTTGATGTCACTTATTACTTATACCAGGTGAGTAGGACTTCTCTTATACTCATGTGAATATGGTGTTCCTTATATTCTGCTGTTTGGTTTCTATTTACATATATCAGTCAGTTTCTATTGATATCCTTGCAACAGGATATAAATTCTGTTTGATATAAGATTATCATTTCTTTGATTTGGCTTAATAAGGGTTCATTATATTAAAAATCCAGATTTGAATTGATGAAAATGCTAGACTGACGACAGGATTGTGAAGGAAAATACAGATTTAAAATTTATCCTCTTTGTATAATGACTGGTAAATCTGAATCTTATGATAAATGTGATTATTAAGGATTGTTTTCATCATACAATCTGCTGGTCTAATATGTACATTAATTCAGAACTGAGATGAATATTAGTTCAGGATGTCATAATGTAATTTGATTGATTGAGGACTGTGGGCCCATGTGACCCATCTGATTTAAGATAAGATCCCTACGTCTGGTACTGAATAAATGGACGATCACTATGGTAGTGGACCCACTGGGATTGGACTGTTGGTACTCTTCATCCGAGGGATTTTAACAGTGCCAGTCGTGAGACTATTTTTACTATTGGTTCTGTTTAGAAATTTCTCAGTTGCTGTCTGTGACAACATTAATACTAAGTACCTTTATTAAAGCCTTTAAGTTCTTAAACCATATATCTTTTACTTATGAAAGTTCTATTATTTGCAAAAATACAAAGAACTTGAGCACAAGATAAAGATAATGCTGTATTTTTAGACCCAGTCATTAACTGACGTCATCTGTTTCATTACTAAACAGTCCCGGATGGGATGGATACCATCATTAGAACATGTGTTAGAGATACTGTACTTTTAGAACACTTGATCTTAATGATATAAGTGATAATTATATGACTGATGAATCATGTATAAGGCTGATAAATTAAGAGTAAAATGATACTTACATGGCTGTTGAGCCATGAGTAAAGTATCAATTCTATGATCGATGAATTATGAGCAAAAGGATAATTATATGACTAATAAATTATGAGTAAAGTGTTTAACCTATGACTAAACAAAAAAATAGGGCCAATGCCACATATTTGGAGTACCAGTTATGAATCAGAGTGGGGCGAGATTTTGACTCAAGTATGTGGGACTGGCCAATGGAAGATATAATGATACTTATTATGAAATCAGTGAGTGGAGATATTTTTTTTAGAATTGTTTAGAAGTGTCTGTTTCCATTGGTATTGGATTCGACCTATGAATTAAGAATGGTGACAATCTTGTCACGACATGAATATGAATCCCCTTACAATTAAGAATGGTGACAATCTTGTCAGGACATGAATATGAATCCCCTTACAATGAATGGTGACGGTCATTTCACGACATGAATCCCTTTACAACTAAGAATGGTGACAGTCTTGTCACGACATGAATATGAATCTCCTCACAATTAAGAATGGTGACAATCTTGTCACGGTATGAATATGAATCCCCTTTACAATTAAGAATGGTGACGGTTATGTCACGACATGAATATAAATCCCTTTACAACTAAGAATGGTGACAATCTTGTCACGACACGAATATGAATCCCTTATTCATGCTGCTAATATAAACAAGTATGGTGGTAGTTTGGTCAATCAACCTATGAACTTCTATTGATATCATGATAATTACTATTGCTCTCTTGATTTTAGAAATTCTACTAACCAGTGTTACTGAACAGTGGTTCGCCCCACTACAGGTAAAGTTTTTGTAGCGGGATCTGGGAGCGGCAGAGATAAGCATATAGATTTTGGCATACAACGCTAATAGAGAGTTCGAAAACCACCCAGACCATTAGATGGAGTTAGCCCCATTTTGGAATATTTTAGATCTATTGTCATTTCTTAGCTATAATTGTAAAGACTTTGTTAAGATATTAATGTTATGAATTTACCTTCATTTTCCTTGGACTTGCTCTTGAATTTATTTTATGAATTGTAATATGATCAAGTTAACGACTTAGGAATCTGAAGAGCTCCAGAATCCTGGGTCGTTATAGATATAGTTCCCTGTCCTTCTACTTCAGTACTAATTGGTTGTAAATGGGTTTATTCCATTAAGTTAAAATCTAATGGATCATTGGATCGTTAGAAGGTATGACTTGTGCTGCTAGGAAATCAAGAGGACTATGGCATCGATTATGATGAGGCATTTTCCCTAGTCGTTAAGATGACTACTGTGTGGATGGTTTTAGCTATTGCTGCCTCTCCATCTTGGCCGTTGCATCAATTCGATGTATAAATTTCTTTTCTCTATTGTGATCTTAAGGAAGAAATATATATGAAGATTCCTCAAGGTGTCTCCGGTTATGCACATGGGGATGTTGCTAGATTGCGGCGGTCTCTTTAAGGTCTTAAACAAGCTCCTCGAGTGTGGTTTGAGAAATTTCGTGAAGCTTTTCTCCAACTCATTTTTTTATCGGAGTTCGTCTAACCCTTCCTTGCTTCTTCATAATACTCATTTGGGGATAATGGTACTCTTGGTCTAATGTAGATGATATCATCATCTCAGCTACTCATACAACTATAATTCAACACTGTCGGGCTTCCCTTCATGATTCCTTCTAGTTGAAAGATTTAGGCCCCTCACGTAGTTGTTGGGTCTTTTGGTTCATTTGTTAGAAAAAGGCTTACTTCTTAACTAGCATAAATATGCACTTGATCTCATTGACATGGATGGTCTTCAGAGCTTATCTATTGTTGATATACCTCTTGAGCTAGATTTCAAACTCAGTAAATATAGTGGTGACTCTGTTCCTGAGCCAACATTATATCTTTGCGTAGTTGGCAATTTGGTATAGCTGACCGTTACTAGGCTAGACATTCTTATGTGGTTAATCTAGTCAACCAATTCATGATGGATCCTTGCCATCTTCATTTATCTGCCGTTTGACGGATTATTTGCCACGTACTTGGCACATCCACTCGGGGTTTATCTAATCTGGGTAACTCTTATTGTAGCCTATTCAAATGCTGATTGGGTTAGATGTCCTAATACATGATATCGTGACCTGGATCGAGATTAGGATTAGTGCAGTGATCCGAGATCAACGACAGGTGTGCATGTGCAGAGTGTGAGCAAAGCTTACCTACTCGCACGATTTCCTACAAGTTTCCGCGGCGAGGACATCAAAATCCCACATATTAAGATATATGAATGTGCGGAAGCTTATAGCAAATTGGAACTATATATTCAATAATATATATGCAAGATGAGGCATACATTCAGAGTAAGCCAACGAAACTGGCATTCCATTCGTTAGCATTCAATATTTACACAAAAGTATAATTTCATAAGTTTTCTAAAAGAAGGCCAACAAAGACCATACATCCAAAACCCCAAAAAAGTGACATCCTAACCAAACCCAAAATGTTATTGTAGCTCTTTGCCTAGTTGGTGTTTAGAGGACATCATTAGCGCACCACTCTAATCCTGGCTCCGGCGCCTCATCCACTTTCGTGTACTCCATCTCAAAGGCAACAGGCTCTAAACCTAAGCACCAAAAGATGAATTGGGTCAGATATGAAAATCTAATAGGTGACTTGAGTTAAATTGTAATATTTAATACTAAAAGGAAATTCTTAATTAAATTTAACAAAGCATGTGAAAGATAAGTGAGATACTAAATAATAATGACAAGTACAAGAACAATGTAAAGAACTAAGCAAGAGTAAGATGAATAATCTGAAACAAGGAAAATATAATTGCAAGGTGGGAAACCACGTAAAGTGAAGATCTCCCCAGCACACGCGGTGAAGGAGAGCGCGCACGATATTGCAATAGCCATGAAATATAACATGTATAGCCTGACGTATAGCAGGGGCCATGCACGATCACCGGTTAGCCATGGATCTGACACTAGCATGATATACTAATTTGCAGATGGTCCACGATAATAATAAGGGACCCCAACTTGGTGGATCATGTCAAATGGGTACCTAAGCTTAGTGGTGCCGACATGCGAGTCCAAGGGTACAAGATAAACGAAGGAGATGGGCTACTCTCATAGAACACGCACAGTACTGATGCAGGGTCGAATTTTTATTGTAAGTTTGAATTGGTTGAAGCCTTCATGGAGCAATTCAAGCATCTTAAGAAGGCTTGTAAGGGTCCCGACAAGTTTTAATTGAAAAACTTGGGCCCAAACAGCTTGCTATTATGCTTAAATATTAATTTCAAGTGGCCGTTTGAAGAAAATCTAGTTTAAGGGGCTGTTTAAATATAACAGCAAACATCAATGACTATTTTGCAATATTGAGAATAATTCGTTATAGAAACAAAACATCTCTCGTCAAATTGGACCTAATCCACATGAGATCTGTATCAAAAGGTTTGCCCATGAGTGCTCTTTAGGATCATTCGAGTTGACTTTCAAAGCATGGCCCATGTGGGCCCCACATCAAATCTACTACAGGATGTCCAAAATGATAGATTTTGAAAATTTGAGAAATTCTTCATTTTTTCTAGGATTTTCTAGCAGTTTCTTTTTTAGAAAGTTTGTATTAGATTTATATTTGTATTAGAATTCTGTTATGGTAATAGTTCTAGGGTTTTAGAGATGATTTTTAGTATTATATAAGGCTGTTATGGTCATCATTACTATAGTAGCTACAGTACACTTTTCAGAAAACTTCAATAAAGTACTATTTTGCTTTATTTTTTCCTCTCTCTTGTATCATGTTGACGCTGGAAGATTGAGAAGACTCTTACAAGGTTTTTGGTGTTTTTCTTGGCATTGTTCCTTGCTTTTATCAATTTTGGATTTCTGTTTTCCTTCATTGCAAAGTGGTGTAGTGTGGGACATTTTTGGGCTTTGGTTATTTGGGCCCAGACATTCCGGTTTTACCAAATCGGGATTGCGTCAAGTACACAAGGAAATATGATCGCAATATCAACTGTGGGTAGCCCTCTTTAGGTGCAAGACCGACGAACGGGGCACGATCGAATAAAATCAAGTAAAACAAGTGTTTCTTGAAATTCAGGATAGGATGGGCTTAAAATGGTAAAATCAGGTTCAAAATGGTAAAACGGGTCCATTTTCGGGAAAAGTGGTGGTTTTTATGAAAACGGATTCTAATTGGAGCAAACAAGTTAAAAAGGCAAGTTTTAGTTGAAAATATGTTCAAACGAGATGTTTGGTTTGAAAACAATTGGGTAGCATTTTGGTGTGGAATGAGGAGCCCGAAACGGGAAAAAAAGGGGTCGTGGATCCAATGTATGAGGGTGGACTCGACACGTCAACGCACCACTGCTAATGCCCCTTGGCTAACCTAGGATCCGGTCATCAGTGAGGATCAAAACAAACATGAGTGCACGAAGCCCCGAGTATGGTTTAAGGGTCCCTAAAATTCAATGAATTCATTTAAGTTCGGTTCATAAATAAGAGGGTCAAATCATGAATAAAGATATGGACAATAGTTTCACGACTAGCATAGGAAATAGTGACCAATAGGAGTAACCAAAAATATAGAATCATGTTTCAATTTTGGAACCATTATAAGTGTCATTTTTTTAGGTCACGCATTACCATTGACAAGGCTAGACTTCAATGTCCGTTCCACATGTATTTAGGACCAAAATTTTAGATTTATATAACCAATTGGTGCTTCCCTAAGAAGCATAGACACTTCTAAGAAAGTGACGTATCCGTATCAGACATGTAACGGACATCGATACTTCTCGGGCACTTTCGGACACGTGTCTGATACTATTTTAGCCGTGTCCATAATTAAGAACTAAAAATCTTAATTTCGGACACTTGTTCGACACTCTTTTTGCGACTTGTTTCACAATTCTTAGCCTGTGCCTATGACTAAAAAATGAACATGTGGCTGATATTTTTTGGACACTTTGTTAACATGTGGTTGCTAAAACTTGTAAACTTCATATATGACAATTTTATACCATGGAAATATGTATGATGGTTAATATTCATCATATCATAAGCAAAAAACAAATAAATCTTTCACTAAAGAATAGGCTTCGAGATTGGCTTCTTTTTTGGTTTTTATTTATTTATTTTTTTTTAAGGAGGGGAAAGAGATGATCCTCCCTTTTCTTTGTATGGATTTTATGGAACTATGGATATTTTATGTTTAATGATTATGAATTATGTTTTAGTGCTGTATTGATATTTGATAATTTGATATGTTTGTTAGTTGGTACTTGAATTTTTATTTTTTGATTGCTAAATTGATTATAAAGTTAAAATGATATCACTTTTTTCGTATATGATTATATATATAAAATAATATATATTGTTAATGTATCCCTCAACATGTCTTTGTCTTACTTTTTTGAGAAATGCCGTGTCGGTGTGTCTGTATTGTGTCGTATCTGTATCCCGTGTCTGTGTCCGTGCTTCTTTGTTGCTTTTGAGGTTTGACCGACATTACAAGTCTCTAAGTGCATGGATTTGAACTAAAGAAGTCTAACTCTTGTCTCCCGGATAATGTTTCAATAGGTAATCCAGATATTCATCATTTTAGGATAAGTTCGGTCTCCATCTCAAGGGGTTAGGAACACCTTTGATCAAGTTTGCATGTTTATTGTAAAACACACCAATCAAGTTAAGGATTTCAGTGGCTAACTAGGAGGGAATTGGATGGCCAATCATTAGTTCTTTTTGTGCATTCTCGATCCTCCAAGAGTCACGAAAATGGTGAGGGGAAATCTTTGAAATGACTTCACAAAATCCTCCTAAAAATCCCTCTTGAAGGGGTGTAAACACTATCTTCAATGGGGTGTTCCTGAGCTACTTGGTCACTGGCTCTAGGTTAGTGTCTGAACATGCTTGGTCATTGAGCCAAGGACCCAATCGGTCACTACCCAACTGGGCACAGCCATTGCACAACTAGGGACTATTTTCAGTACCCATCTTGGCCCATTTACCACACACTTAAAGAGCATTCCTTTCGTCATCTTTGAGCCACTTTTTGAGCAATCAAATCCTTCCTAATGAGGCCTTAAATCCATGCCCGAAGCTACATTACATTGAATTAATTTACGGGATAATCAAGTGAAAAACACAAGAGTTGAAAACCAAATCTTGTATCAATTTGCATGCAGTCTATAGCAGTTGAATTCAGTCACTTCCGTTGGATTGGGGACTCCTAAAAACACCTTCAATTCACTCTAAAATAGCTGGAACAGCTTCCTAAAACAAAACCCCCAAAACAGCCCATAAATTACACATAAACACCCAAAATTGGAAAACAAGGAAGGGAGAAACCCTTTTGCATGTAACATAGAGAGTCTCTATGACATGCTACGGTAGGATTCAAAGGTTGGAGACCATCTCATAACTGCATGTGCTTAGACCAGCAAAGAATTAGTAGAGAGGGACTTCTACCCTTCAATAGGCGTGAAAATAGGGTCCTTGTGAAAGTGGAAAGGTGGAGAGCAAGCTGGTGGGCTTGGGTTTTTGATTTGATCAAGCCTGGAGCTTGTTTGAAGAGAAAAAAAGCATGAAAAGGAGGGAGAGGAGCTGATGCTGGACGTTCAGGAAAAGGAGGGAGAAGAGCCGATGCTGGACGTTCTGGGAGGCTGTTGGTCGAGTGAGGGAGGAGAAAGAAGAAAATGGGGGCTGGGGTCTTATTTATAAGTGGGTACGTGGGGCCCATAAGTAACTAGATCTTGTGATGCATATTTAAATACTTGGCAAGCCTCAAATGGAAAAATTCAAAAAATGAAAGTTTCTTGAAATTAAATCTAGTTTCCAATGAACCTAAGTTTGATCCAATCGGAATTTTATTCGCAAAGTTGACTTTTTCAGCATTGACCAAATTGCCTGTAACTGTATGAAATTCACTAAAATAGTTTTTTGGGGCTCCAAATGGCTGTGAGTTGAACATAAAAGTTATCCGGAATGATGTTTTTGGTCTAATGAGCTCAAGTTTGGAATTTTACAGAATTTACAAATAAGCCCCCAATCTTGCGCAAACTTACAAAGGGGGTCCTAATGTGCTCCAACTAGGTTCAGTGGCTCTCAAAACTCCCCAAATGTATTGAAAATTTATTCTAATCCACATGCTAAATCAAATGACACCTAATCCCACTTAAAACTCTAATCATCATAATTAATCAATTCTAAGCACTGAATTAACCAGTCGAAGTCTTACACACGACGTTCTACAACTGGATGGTGCATGTACCTTGGGGATTCATTACTATCATGGAAATGTAAGAAACGAGAGAAATTCTCTTAAATCCCCTCCTCAAGTTGAATGCCTAGCTACGTTCGCTGCCTATTTTGAAATGGTGTGGCTTCGTGGCTTGCTCTCTAAACTTGGGTTTTCCCAAACTCAACCCACACCTCTTTATGTTGACAACACTATTGCAATCCGCTTTATTGAAAATCTAGTCTTCCGTGAACGTACTAAGTACATTAAGGTAGACTGTCACTACATTTGAGATGAATATGTGCACGACATTATCAGTCTTCCTTATATCTCCTCGAGCCTTCAGATTGTTGATATCTTCACAAAAGGATTGCCACGACCACGACATCAGTTCCTAGTCAGCAAATTGATGCTTGTTGACTCAGGGGGATCAAATGATGCATAAGGTCCATTGCAGATTCCCATGCCCATTGTTCTTATATACACATGAGATGACGTAGTCAAGTATATTATTTTGTACTAATAGATTTTCCTTATTTGGATATTATAATTAACTTAGATTGATTGTAATTAATGAGATTGATTGTAATTAGCTAGGATGGAGCCTTGATTAAGGCAACCATGAGATATAAATGGAGTTTGGATCTATCCCTTTGGGATCATCCAATTCATTCCAACATTCCAATTCATTCCTCTTTGTTTTTGATTCATAAGAGGGAAATTTCTCAAAGATTCAGGGCATTTTCATCATTTTCTTCTCTCCAAAAGATATAATAAGCTCAACATATCTATCCCTTAATTCTCTCCTTGAATTCTCTCAATTTGTCTGTCATGAAAGTGAATCAAGAGAAATGAACTTCACGGTGGACCCCTCCTATTGAAGACTGAGTTGAAAATTTGGGTTGTTCTTAATGAACAACCTCTCATTTGGGCTTTCCAAGTCGTACTATTAGACGAGCTAGTCCCACCTTAAGATTACGCATATAACTATTAACTTGTTAAATGGATAAAATTGAGATTATAAATTGTGCTATTAACTGTTGGCTCAATGTTATGATAGCAACAAATCTAGTGGAGTAAGATGGGATCCACTTGGGCTCTTTAGATTGAATTTTGTGAGGGTCATGAGTGGTGCCCACATAAGAAAAATAGATGTGAGTCCCGAATTCTAATCCTGTAAGGTTTCCAGTCATGAGAATTTTTTGATGCTCGAGTGTGAGCCATTAAGAAAAATGAAACATTTCACATTTAAGAAAAATTATAATCCCATAAAAAATACCCCATTTTTTGTGAAGGTGTTAAGTTTAAAACGACTTAAGCCCAGCACTCAATATGTTTATACAAAATATTAATTTTTTATAATATTTTATTTGAGTATTTTAAAAGTTGTTAGTCACTACGGTTTATTTTAGTGAATTTTGATGAGACTATACAATACATGAGAAGGCTATTTTCTCATTGATTTAGACTTTTCATCAGTGGGCTCATTGAGTGGTCTCCTAAAATTTTGGAGGTGGTCTTATGTGATTTTGTGTTTTATCTTTTTATTTTTCCCTTTTGTCTATTGTGTAAATGACCTTGAGATTGTTAGTGGGCCCTGAAAGAATTGCCCTCTTTAGAAATTTCACTCTAGCACAATTCGAGCACACAATTATATTTTCTTCTCTTTATCATCACCGGCCATCTTTTATCCCTTGTGAAAGAAAATCTTGGCTCCGCCACTGTGTATGAGATTTGGGATATAAAAGAATTGCCCTTTTTTAGAAAGTTCACAGGCCATCTTTTGTCTCTCGTGGATGATGTATTGTGGATTTTAAAGACGAGCAACATATGGAATATGAGCAGAAGGTGTTCGACAGTTTGGTTTTGAGGTTTATGATGTATTGGTATTGAGTTTTATGTGATATGTGATGCCTGGCAGTTGTGGAATGGGGCTATTTGTGGTGGAGAGTGGAAATTTAAAAGTCATAAAAAAAAACAATGGAAAAGGGATAAGAGGGAGAAGATATCTAATTCTCGATCTCACCGCAAAGCCTCGTGCTCAATGATCTCACACTGCATCCTTCCGCAAGAGAAATAGCCAAAAGTATTCAATCATTCATTAACCATTAACTGAGAAAGGTCTCTACAATGTTTTTATAAAAAAGACCTAACCTAACCCTAATATAGATTTCAATCATCTAATTTGTCCTATGGTTATGATAAATTGATAATAACATCCAACTAAAACATTAAAAACATCACTTAAACCAATAAATCCATAATTAAATAAAAGCAAATTAATGACGTATACTTGGGTGGGCCGCACAGCTCTTGTGACCATACTGTCACTTAGGTGGCCCACCTCATTATGGGCCTCACATGATCTTCAATTATCTTTTTTGCTAGTCCCTCCCATGTGGCACATCCCGGTGTGTGGTGTTCGTAATTTTCTTGTATGGCGTCTTCATTTTCTTTATCAAGTGTTAGATCGGACTAGATTTGATCGTTGATCTATATCAAAATTCAGATCCACTGGTGGATCCTTGTTGGAATTGCAATCCAACACTGGATCTTTGCTAAGATCCAACCTGTGGGCTTTGACATATTGGTGTGGGGGTTAAGTGTGTAGTGTTATGTGAGGCTTAACTGAAGTTGGACAGGTGTTGTGCTATTTGGCTGGTGGTTTAGATGGGGATAGGTGTCAACTGAGAGGTGGTATGAGAGATGAGGTTTTGCTGATGTATGGTGGATTTTTTAAGATGGGCAACATGTGGAATTTGAGAGGGAGGTGTTTGGTAGTTTGGCGCCATGAACCCATGATCGATAAATAAACTAATCTTCCGAAGAATTGATCAAACCCAAGATATATTCCTACCCTAGGGCACAAACATAACCAAGAAACACACAATAACTGAACGGAAAACTCAATCTGAATATTATTAATTGTCAAAGCATAATCAACTACATTGAGGTCTCTTTTATAGAGTAACAAACCTAGTTCTTAGCAAGAAAAACTTACTAATTAAAACTAAGTACTTCCTAATTCTATTAAGCAAGAAAAATTAGTAGTAGGATAATTATAGAAGATGCCATAGTAGCTCTCAGCCAATTGAGCCTATGGCTGAACCCAATGGATCGGGTTGAATCTTGGGTCAATGTTGGGCCCAGTTGCCTTCTTGGGCCGGGTTTGTACAGCATTAACTCTCCCTGCCTTGAAAAAGCTCGACTTCGACAAGTTAATAGCTTCTAATTTTCATAAAGATCTGAATTCAGTTGCTAGAAGTCAGATGCAGCAGTCCAAGTAACATCGGAAATGGGGCGGTTTTGTCATCAGACAAGAAATTTCTGAAATCCTCCTTGATGTGTAGAAACAAGTTGATCATCAAGAACATCAACAATTTTATCTTCCGGTGGAGGAGGTGCTAGTAAAACAATTGCATGTTATTTAGAGTCTTCATCATTGTGATGGCCATGGTGGAGTGTGAGGTCTGCAATATTGAATGTTGGACTGATGCTAAGATCTGGTGGTAATTCCAACGTGTAGGCATTAGAACTAAGTTTCAGTTTGGAGGTGTTTGAGGCATCGGGAATGGGTTTTATGTGATATGTGATGCTTGTAGTTGAGAACGGCGATTTGAAAGTGGATGGGACAAGGATAAGTGGGAGAGGATGCCTAATTTGCGATTTTATATGGCAAGGCCTCACCCACACCCGATGGTCTTACACCAAATTCTTTTGTAGGAGAAGTAGCCAAAAGCATTCATTCATTAACCATTAACTGAAAGAGGTCTTTACCATGCTTTTATAAATAAAACTTAAGCCTAAAATAGGTCACAAACATTTAATCCATCATATGGTCAAGATCATAGTATCCAACCAAAATATTAAAAACATCATACATAAATTCATAATTAAGTAAAGGCAAACCAATGAAATAGGTAAACTTTGGTGGCCGTATAGCTCATGTGACCATATGGATGGCCCTCGCAGATGGGCCTCACTTGATCTAGAGTCATCTTTTTTGGTGGTTCCTCTCATGTAGCACATCCGAGTGTGGGATGCTCGTGATTTTGTCATATGGGATGTACATCATCTTTATCAATTGTTAGATTGGACTAGATCCTACCGCTAATCTTTATCAGAATTCAGATGCAAAGGTGGATCGTTTTTGGAATAATGATCCAATGGTGGATCTTTTACAAAATCAAGATCGAATGGTGGATCTTTTTCAGAATCACTATCAAACACCTGGTAGTGATCATCCAACCATGAGGAGGCATGTGTGCATGTCTTCTGGGCCTTCTTCTTCCTTTTGTAGAATTTGTGTGGAGAAAGTACAATGCCCCCATCAATTACAATTTATTTTAATGTTAAATGACTTTTTGGTCTGGCCTTTCAAGTGTTTTCTTATGCTGGTATAGTCTTTGGACTATTAGTTTTTTAGGAATTTAACCATAAAATAATGAAAATGAATGATCAAAGGATACGAATTGTTTTGAGACCAAGCAAAATCAAACCTTTCCACGTCCTATTGTTATTGGTAGTCACAAGAAACCCATTGTAGTTTCCTTAAAACTCTTTAAGTTCATCATAGTAAATCCATTGGTTGAGAGGACACATAATAAACCCTAATTGCTCAAAATCACTACATGGTAATTTAAAAATGATCTTAAGAGGTCAACTAAGGAGGCGTGGTTATATATCAATCAACTTTCCCTAATCCCTTTATTATGTCATGCACCTGTTTCATTTTGCTAATGTCCTCTAGCATTAGATCATTGCAATGTGCCGCACATGGACTCAAACAATGTGGTTTCTTCTTTTGTAGCAGCTTGCTAGCTGCCTCAATAGAAGCCTCGGGTCCCTCACAACTTGGAGGACTTATCTCCTCCAACTGTTTCCACCATTTTATGTATACAAGTAAAAGGGGAATTATGCACCTTTGTCATGTGATGATATGTAGATGGACCTATGAAATATAGTGCTTGTTGCACAATGCAGCATGAAATTAGTAATGTGATGTTTATTGAAGCGTGCCCACCCATCACACATAATTGTTCAACAGTATCATTGCATGTCTTCATGTGGTCTTTGGTGTACTTATCATCGGTCACCTCCATAGCAAGGTAGTTTCCACTTATCTAATATACAGAAGGAGGTTTCCCATGGGGGCCCACCTCAACTATGCTTTGACCCTGGCGTGATAATTTGGTGAATTCTCCGCAATTGGCGGAACTTGTTTGTATTGAAAAAAGTTTGATAATGGCCCAACCCATTCTTTATGCCTTGGTCTTTCACCATGGATAGAATTTTTGTTCGTCTCATACTATAGGTCTTGTATAAGAATGGATTAATGGATCATTGCAAAGCTAGATCCCTTAGGTCTGATTAGGGGTGGACCCAAGTATTGTCTTTGAGGGGCACAACCCCTGGCGAACCTAGAAAAATTGCAAAACACAAGTGCAGTAACATGGAGAAGAAGTCCATGCGTTCATCAGAACTAAGCCTTAACGTTATGACCATTGTTTGCCCCACTCAAATGAAAATTCTAGATTTAGTGGGGATCTTCATTTGCAGCTCCCATTGCTAGCCCTTTATTGTTCCGGTGATTTGTCTTAAGACAGTTCTCCAAGAATTGAGAAAACTAAAGTAACCAAATTGGTGAAGAATTTTGAGTATTGATCACTTGGATATCCTCTTCTATTTATAGTCTTTGAGTATAATCTTTTACAACAATCTTTTACAACAATCACTCTTTTAATTGTGGTAAAAACAACTGCAATCCCCCTAATTCATGCAACTAGTCTAACATACATCATAGACATTCTCTAATCTATAGAGTATATTAAATTGCATTTGTTCTGAATGGGTCCATGTGAGGCCCACATGATGAATAGTTCTAATAACCCTTGTCAAGTTTGATGCTAGGCAGTCCAGCAAAAAAACATAGAATAATAAATAAATAAATTGTCTATTAGGAATTGATGTTGGATCCTTGTCAATCCTTTTGTGCAGATGCCTACAATTTGAAGATCCATAGACAAGTGTGAAAGAATAGCGTGATCATCATAAGCTTCTTTGATTGAGTGACAATCGACCTCAATATGTTTGGTTCGCTCATGGAAGAAGGGATTTGGAGGAGTGTGGTACAATTTTAAAGGAGATGTCCTCTTTCTTGGATTGGGTAAACTCGTAATCTCTTGTTGACTTGCATCTCAAGGGAGCTGTCTTTACATGGTTAAACCATCAGAATCCTCCCACCTTGTCAAGGCTAAATAAGTTTTTGGTTTCAAATGATTATATCCTAAGGCTTGTTAGGTAGCCCTTCCTAGACTTGCATCAAATCGTTGATTGATTTTGCTTGTTCAAACTATGAAAGGTGGGGTCGTGCCTCCTTTCGTTTTGAACTTTGTGGCTGGAGGAAATGACTCTTGCCAATGGTGGTGGACTATGGAATAAGTTGGAAGTGGATGGTTGGGCTGGCCATAGACTAACGGTTAAGCTAAAGTTGTAGAAAATCAAATTAAAAGACTAGACTAAGGGGATGTTTGGAGATGTGGGGATGCGAGAAGGCACTATTCTAGAAGAAATACAATTAACTTAAAAAAAATGATAGGGCAGATGTCTTCTATGAAATTATAAGGAGGCTAAGTCTAAAAGAAGGATTTCAGAGAAAGGTTAGACTGGAAGAAATAAATGGAAATACGGATCCACCGCAAGTGGTTAAAAGAAGGTAATAAGAATACGGGATTTTTTCCACTAGAAGGACGAATAGAATTGTCATATGGACGGTGAGAAAAGGTTGGAAGGTAAGGAGGAAATCGTTTAGCATATTGAGGACTATTTTTCCTATCCTTACTTGTAGGAGGACTGGGAGAGACCGTCCTTAAACAACTTGAAATTCTCAAAATTGGGTAAGGAGGAAGCCCTATGGTTAGAAAATTTGAAAAAAAGGAGATTTGGAAGGCAGTCTTTGATCTTTGTGGGGATAAAGCTTTAGGTCCAGATGGCTTCCCCATGTCTTTCTTTTAGTTTTTAGGGACCTTGAAGGAGGATGTGATTGCTTTGATTAATGAATCCTTATAGAGGTATGGGTGCATCCCTCATTTCACTGATAATATCCAAAAAAGTGGAAGATATTGGCATTAAGGATTATTGGCCCATTAGCCTTTTTGGAAGTGTATAAAATATTGCCAAATGTCTTGATTGGAAGACCACATAAGTGTTGCCTAGTACAATTTCCAGGAGCAAGGAGCTTTTGTGAAGGGAAGTCAAACCTTGGATGGTGTTCTAGTGGAAAATGAATGTGTGCATTCAAGAAACAAGGATAGAATTCTAGGGCTTATATGTAGTTGGACTTGGAAAAAGCCAATGACATGGTGGATTGAAGTTTCCTACAATCTCCTTCGTAGATTGGGGTTTGGACCTAAATGAAGGTGGATTCAAGAATGTGCATCTGCAGCCCATTTTTCTATCATGATAAATGGGAGCTTGAAGCATTGCTTCGCTGCGAAAACGGGATTAAGGCAAGTGGATCCCCTCTCTCCCTTTTTTTTATGGTAGTTGAGGCTTTGAGTAGGATGGTGACAGCGGTGGCAAAAGGGGTTTAATTTGAAGCTTTGAGGTGGTAGGTAATGTAAATCCCATTTTCCTTTACAATTTGTAGATGATATATTGATTATTTGTCAAACCTATGAATAAAAAAGGCAGCCCAGTGCACGAGGCTCCCGCTACAGCGGGGTTTCGGGAGGTCAGATGTACACATCTTTAACCTTACAAGTGGAGAGGCTATTTTTGTGTTTCGAACCCCGTGACGCCTAGGTCGCAGTTGAGCAACCTTGCTGTTGCGCCAAGGTCCGCCCTCCTTGTGAAGCCTATGAATACAAAATTAAAAATATTAAAGCTACTTTGAATTGATGTGAAGTAGTTGTGGACCTTAAAATTATCTTCTTCAAAAGCGAATAGATTGGAATAAAGGTGGAGGAATCTAGGATGAATTGGTTTGCAAATATTTTTAGTAAAATGGGCTCCTTTCTAAAAAATAATTTAGGGCTTCCCTTATGTATGGGGTCAGCCAGTAAGTCACTATGAAATCCAGTGGTGGAGAGAATTGAAAGGAAGTTGGAAACTTGGAAAGAAAATTATTTTTCGCCTGAAGAACGGGTGGCTCGATATCCAACGAACCCTGAAACATTAAAATGTCATATTTATGAATAAACCCTTAACCTTCATTCAAAATTGCAAATATGTCTTTCTAGGTCCAAAACCCACCAAATTTATCCTATTATTAATTTAACACAAAACTAATTAATTAGTTGCTGAATGAGATTATTTAGATAATTAACACAATTGAACTCAAGAATCTCACAATGTTATTAATCAAAAAGTTTCATCAAAATTCATCACTATTAAGCATTTCTAAGTTCTAAATATAAGCTATCTCGCACAGTTGTAGAGAACGATAAAGTTTAAAATTTAAATATACATGTTTCATCGACGAAACAATAGATATTTGTTAAGACTGGGAAGACATAGATCTATAAACTAGAATGCATTTGGATGTGATTTGGTTAACCCATTTTGAGAATAAATATTTAAAAAAAAAACTCCCCAAGAACCTAGAAATAAATTGAAAGAAAAAAAGAAAAATCTTAAACCAATTTAAATTGATCTATGGGAAGCATATATCTACAAGTTAGAATGGATTAAGATCTGATGTAGTTGGCCCACTTTGAGAAAAAATTACTTTTTTCAAAAAATCCTCTTAAATCCAAAAATAAATAGAAAAAACGAATAAAAAATCCTCAACCATTTGGCTTTGATCTTTGAGCAATATGGATCTATAAGTTATAAGGCATTTTCAGGAGGTTCATTAAAAAAAAAAAGATTGAAATGAGCCCAAAGACAAAAGGATCTATTGTGTGTATTGAAAATCCACTACATATCATCCGTAATAAAAAAATTAATGGCCTCTAGAGTTTGTTCAAAATTCTCAAACCATGCTTGTGGAGCCTATTTTAGCTTGTAAATGGGTCTTTGAAGCCAGCAAGCATCCTTTTCTCAGGCTCTTTTTAATGATGATCTGCTAACATGTATGCCTCATTTCCTACAAATAGGAATTATGAATAGAAATGGAAGACTAGGTAGTGAGTAATAAGTCATTAGGAAAACCATAACGATAAGGAGGTTGAGAGGACAAAGTGGGGAGGATATCAAGATTGGGAGTAGGCGATGGAGATAGCTCTCGATTAGGTTGCCTTTTAGCAATAGCCTCATGACCTTTTCACATGTAGACAATCCATGGTTTAAATCTTGTAATTGATCAAGTGTCACTGAAATGAAGAAGTGAAGAATTTGGAGTAAGAGGAAAGAGAAGCATCATGTGGTTGAAAAAAGGAACCGTTGTCAACAAAAATTATAGTTTGGAAGTATGAATGTGAATAGAGGAAGCATTGTAATGGTGAAAGCCTTTTCGATAAGCAACATAACCAAGGAATGTACACTGAAGCCCAGTAAGTTGATAATTATTCCTTTGGGATGATGAAAAATGAACAAAGTAGAGACATCCAAGCCTATGAAGTTAATTTTAACTGGGATGATGTCCATGAAGTCTATTAGCATTGGAGTTTTAGATAAGGAAGAATAAACTGATGAGCAGTGGAGATAGTTTCTACTAAAAAAAAAAAACAGATGGAATTGAAGATTCAAGAAGTAAGGTTTTGATTACATCCAAAAGATGTTGATTTTCTCTTTTCGCAACCTCATTTTGTTGAGTATAGGGATTAGTTCTCTGAGATATGATTACTTTGTTTTGGAGAGAATCTTGAATCCGGCTAGAGGGATGCTTTTTAAAAATTGATTTTCAACAAGAGGCAAAAATCTTTTTAAAGAAAATTTTGCCTTTTCCAGTTTTATAGCTATTTATCAAAAGAAACATCTTCAATAGTAACATGAGACTCATTTAAGAACAACCCTGAGTTCAACATAAAAAATAATTTCTTGGCATTGGGATTCCCTAATCTGTTATGCTAGAGTTTACATACTTCATTGAAAGCAAAATAAAGTTAAGAAAGCAAAGACTTATCCTGGAGAGTTGTCAATATGCTTAGAGACCCGCTTTGAGTCCCTTTCCCAATTACTTTCCCTAATTTCAGATCCTACACGGCACAGCTTGAATGTGAAAATGAAAGAGTGTAACTATTGTCTACCAATTGTCCGGCAGAAATAAGACTTAAAGATAAACGGGGAGTATAAAACACATGATTCAAAGAAAAACTGTGATGAATGTCACCAATACCCTTAATAGGAAGACATTCCTGATTAGTAGTGTGCTATGATACCTGGATTTGGCATTTCACCCATGGTATCCATGTTGACATGGTACGAAATGAATTTGGGCACGAGATAAGGCAAGATACGTTAGGATATGATGCAAAATTTCTGGATACGATATGGTAAAAAAAAGAAAAAAACCTGCCTCACTTAGTAGATTAAATAGGAAGAAGAAATAAGGAGAGCTGGAGAAGCGATTAGGGAAATCCACAACAATACATTATCATATCATCGCAAAAGAATAAAAGGGGAAAAGAAGTAGTAAAAGAAGAAGATGACATGCCTAAATTTGACACTCATCTAACTTTTCTTCACAACTAGATTGGAATCATAATACAATGATGTCTCTCAACCGTTAAATTTCATGGCCATAAATCAAAAGGTTAGGATGACTTATGGACTCAGGATTTTGCATATAGGTGGACCTCATATAGATCTTTTCATCCAATGGACTTCTATAGTTGTCATGCATCCCAGTGGGCCCAACTAGGATAAAAAACACAAGAGCATGGTGTAGCACTCCCTATATATATGCCGTATCCATATCCATATCCTAAAATTTTGAAGTTGTCGTATTGTACCCTTGTTCCTTGTATCCGTACCTGTGTCCATATCTGGGCATCATGGGTAGTGTGAATTTGCAAATTCCTATTGTAATGTCTGATATTATTGAGATGTTGGCACAGCCATGATTCCACGATCAAAAAATAGATCAATCTCCCAGAGGATTGATCGAATCCAACATGGATTCTTGCCCTAAGGCGCAAACATAACTAAGAGAACCCATATTTGGAGGGAAAAACGATTAGAATTTTTATTAATCAAATAAGCATGAGTAACTACAATGAGGTCTCTTTTATTTATATAGTAGTAAATCTAATTCTTGATAACCAAGACTTATTAATTAAAACCAAGAGCTTCCTATTCCCATTAAGGAAGAAATAATAATAGTAGTAGGCTAATTATAAAAGGTGCCATAGTAGCTCTCAGCCAATTGGGCCTATGGCTGAACCCAATGGACCAGGTTGACCCATGGGTCAATGTTTTGGCCCAGCTACCTTTGTTGGGCCGGGTCCATACTGCATGAACTCTCCACGGCTTGAAGAAACTGGACTCCGACGAGTTAATAGCTAGATAATGTTCATAAAAATTTGTTTTTAGGTGCTGGAAGTCGGATGCAGTAATCCAAGTAGCATCGCAAATGGGCAGTTTTTCCATCGAACAATTAGCATAGCCATGAATCCATGATTGAAAAATAGATCAATCTGCCAAAGGATTATTTGAATCCAAGATGGATTCCTACCCTATGGCACAAACATAACCAAGAACCAACCCTTACTTGGAGGGAAAACCAACCAGAATTTTTATTAATCAAATAAACATAAGCAACTACAATGAGGTCTCTCTTATTTATAGAGTAGTAAACCTAATTCTTGACAACCAAGACTTACTGATACAAACCAAGAGCTTCTTAATCCTATTAAGCAAGAACTAATAATGGTAGTAGGACAATTATAGAAGGTGCCATAGTAACTCTTAGCCAATTGGGCCTATAGTTGAACCTAATGGTCGGGGTTGACCCATGGGTCAATGTTTTGGCCCAGCTGCCTTCTTGGGCTAGGTCTGTATTGCACCAAATGTGCTAAGGAGAAGATCTTCTTGGGCTGGGTCTGTATTGCACCAAATGTGCTAAGGAGAAGATCATATGATTGAAAGCTCCATAATTGGCATACCAAATAGGGGTTTCTTTGTGTCACCTAAGAGGCCAAAGGGAACAAAGGCTGACTAAATCATTTGTTGAACTACATCGGGGTGAGAGTAGTGGAAGTAGTAGGAGGCTGTTGTGGCCTGGATGTAGATGAAGATGGCTCATTTGTTGTGGCATGAAAGGCACAATTGTTTTGATTCTATGATCGCCTTGGCAAGCTGTCATATGATGTCCTGCCTTTTTCTTGTAATTGCAAAGCTTCTTCTTGCACTAATTTGCCACATCCATAGTCCTTGCAACTATAACATTGAATTGTTGATACTGGATAGACTCATGGTCTTTTTGAGTCAACTTGCCAATGGCCCAGCCTATCCATCTCAACCTGTTCTATTGAGCCCAGCCCACCTATCAATTAGACGTTCTATTTTATGTAGGTTTTTTTTTTATTATGTTTTCAGTTATTTTAGTTGGATGTTTTAGTCTTGGCCATCAATATCTTGTGTGCTTGACTCACATAGGCAACATCAAAAGAATTGGAAGTAGTACCTCTCTGTTCCATTGTTATTAAAGTGAAGCAACTTTACTCCTCCGAGCAACTCACTATCCAATGACGGGGACGGTCATGACACATTAAGTTCGATTGTACTAATTCAAATTCCCAATGTAGGTTCATAAGAAATTGGTCCGTTTGGCTGACCTTACGAAATTTTTTAAAGGGTTCAGATGAAATCATTAGAAATAGTGGCATATACCAATTCTGCGTATTCAGTTGATAGCATTTTGACTACGAAATACTAATCTTGGATTGATTTGTTGCCTCAGTAGTATTTCGTGATTCCATAATCCATCTTAAATCATCTTGTTGAATTGTATTGGTTGTATATGTAAGATACCATGTACCCACCCAAAAGCTTAAGCTGATGACTAGAAGGCCCAAACAGGTATATGAAGTCATATCAAACCTAGCACTTAGGCGATGTGGAATGTGGGTCATTTTCCTAGCACTCCCCTTCATATGTAGGCCCAATAGATTTCATGGAAGGGCTTGCCACGTGGGTTACACAAGAATGACACCTACTTTGATATCATGTAAGATACCATGTACCAACCCAAATGTTAAAGCTGATGAGTGGAAGCCCCAAACAAGCATATGAAGTCATATCAAATATAGTACTTGGCGATGTGGTACGTGAGTCTTTTTCCCACCAGTATACACTTTTCATGTAGTCCCACATGCCTTTCTGTGTCTTGTAGGGATGCCAATCAAGAACAATCTATAGATCTCCAGAGCTAAGGATCCAACTGATTGGGTTTCCCAATGAGCCAATTTAATTTCATTTGTGGGTCTTGTAGTTGTGCCCTCAATATGCTCTCATGGTTGTTTGTCTTTGATAAACATGCGGCACTAAATTCTCATGGGGAATAGTTCCCGTTAAATTGAATGGGTAAAATTTTAGAAGATTCGGCCATATGATCGTCGTTCTTAATTAGAAAGTGTATTCAATAAAAAATATATAAAGTAATGGTCAGAAGACCGCAAATATTGGTGAATATTCTCAAGAAAATGTTTCAAAACTAAATCGATGGTTGATCAATCTTCAAGTACAGTTGAAGATTACTTTAATCTACTTTATGCAAATGGTTTCATTGAATTTGGGAACTAAACGAGAGATTTCAACAGATTTGATGAAACTCTATATATGAAGTTGCCAAACTTGTAACTAGTAAATGACATACCTCTTGTAGCCCAAAGATCCCAAACCACGCGCCCCACCTCACACCACAAAAAACAAATTAAAAAAAAAAAAATCCAACATAAATTGGGATGGACAAAATTGTGAAGAATTTGAGTTGATTTGGAAAATTTTAATCTATATAGTCTTTCACACACGAATCCTTTGAGGGCCACAGATTCTTCAGGATGACCCAAATTGAAAACCCTTTATATAGGATGATCACAGGTGGGCCATTTAATGATCTAGAATGGCATATCTAACTAATATTCATTAAACATTAGTTATCTTACCCAAGGATAAAAATAGTGGTTGCGGTGGGTGTAGCAGCCAATGGCCAAAATGCTACGCAGTGGCATAGTGGTGTGAATTTTTTAAGTGGTAAAAAAATTTAATTCTTGTATAGTAGCTAATCTTGTCTTTTGTTTTTTTTTTTTATAGTAATTTGGAACCATATAAGAGTAGAGACAACTATAGAAAAGGCTATTGAGGACAAGAAATAGGAAAATTAGTGTTATAAGTTAAAAGTGCTTAGCTGTCCTTGGTTTTAGACCGTAACGCCTCTATTTTCAAAATAGTGTAGCGGCCTCAACCATAGCGGTCACTATTTTGAGCCATGATCTTACCTCAATTGTCAAATCTCCATGAAAGGAACAACATGTGAGATTGGACCTCCTTTCAAATTCTTACTATCCAATTGATATTATTTAAGGACATGCTTTTGTTACTCCATACTCTAATATCTTTTTCTTAGACCTCTCCTAGGGCCTTTTTTTCATCGGGCAACACAATGACAAACAGATAGGTTTGCTTGCACGTATGTGCACAGTTACATGTAGTAGTGGAATAACACAAGGTGGTTTTTTTTATTTATGATGAAGCCTTTAGAGGTTTAAACAGTTGCTTTTCAGGAAGCCTAGTCATCAATGTAATGACAATGTTTTGGACGATCTACATAATTGTATGTCAAAAATATGTATTTGGTAGAGATGTTGACTACACAGGAGGATATGTGATGGACATTTATCTATAAAATATTTTGTTTCTTCAATTAAAAAGGCTAATTATAATTTCAGACTTGGCATTATTGACGCTTGTTCTTTTATTTTCTTACAGATTTTACTAAAATCAGGTCGACTTTTAGAGGTTGAGAATCTGCAAAGAAAGATCTTGCATACTTTGGAGCTGTCAAAGGTTTATTGTTGCTACTTATAGATTTCTATGACTTTTATCTATCTGTTTTGGTAGTTTTTATGTGAAATTTACAAGTGAAGAATTACCTTTGAGATATTGAATTGGAATAGTGACAGATGGTACATAAGTTAAAAAATATCGAATAATAATCCTATTAATGATTAAAGTAGCAACAAACACATCATTTTAGAAATGCTGGTCTGGCATTTATCAAGTTGAAATTGGATCCAGAGGAATTTTGACTAAGTTAACAATATTAGGGTATGGATGAATAAATTTTCCACTTGTGGGGATTGACAGTGAGACCTACATCTGTTTGTTGGAAAGTGAGATTCTATGATACACGGACCTGCCTAAAACTATGACGGACCCACACCTGACACATACACACCCGTACCCGATATTCGTGCCGATACTTCATTTCTAAGGTAATTAACATACTTTCTTGATGCCCACCCACACCCGATACGCACCCACATTTGATACTAATGCCGAGTCCATATAACAAGGAGAAAGAACTCTTTTCCTGATAGGATTTTTATTTAGTAATTATATGTCATTATATATTTTATGGGTTGTAATTAGGATTAAGTTTCCTATATTATTTAGTTTTCATTATTAGATTTGGTTTTCTTAGGCCTTAAGTTTGTTTTCTTATTTATATGGCATTGTAGTATGTTATTTTACAGACTTGATTATTGAATGGAATTGTGGGTTTATCTCTGAGAGGTGTCCCCTCGTTTGTGAAGTCTTGTTGAAGACGATTCAAAGTGTTCTCGGACACGTGCTTCGGCACTCCAAGGCATGGATGTAAATATCGGCCGTAGTGCCCAAGGGCGTTACGCTTTTTGAGAAATAGCGGCGCTCACAAGCGTGGCGGTCTGTAGCGGCCGATACATTCCCGTAGCGGCCGCTACGGCCGCTATATTTTCATAGCGGCCGCTACGGCCGCTATATTGCCGTAGCGGCCGCTATGTATCGGCCTGGTTAAATCAGGGCCCCTCTTCCCTCTTTCTGCTTCTTCTCTTTTGCTCAACTGGTAGATTAACAACAAAAAAAAGGTAGAAAAAGAGGAAGAAGGGGAAAAGAAAAAAAAAAAGAAAGAGAAAGAGATAGAGTGGGACGAGTTGCAGAGGACATACCTGATGCGGCTGCAGCAGCAGCAGCAGTAAGCAGTGGCAGCAGGCAGCAGGCGGCAGTAGCAGGCGGCAGGCAGCGGAAGCAGCAGGCGACAGCGAGCGGAAGCAGCAAAACCCAGCGGTAGGACTTCTTCTTCTTTTTCTTCTTCTTCTTCTCCTCCTTCTCCTGCTTCTGCTGCTGCTGCTCCTCCTTCTCCTGCTTCTCCTTCTCCTTCGTCTATTTTGGGTGAAAATTAGGGCAAATGGGCAACGAAGACCCATCGTGCCCTATTTTATTTTGTTAACAGGTCCGGGTCGGTTATTTTCTTAACGGGTCGGTTATGGCCCACGATGGCCCATCTGATGAAATGTTGAGATAAAAATGAAATGGGTCATTCAAAAACATTAAAAACCATTAAAAACATTTATAAAAAAATTAAGTGGGTTCATCCAAAACAATAAAACCTAAAGAACCTATTGTAACCATTGGTGGGCTCCACAATGAGGCAACAATGTTAAAATTAAAAAAGTCATATAGGAGCCAAATATTACTAAATTGAAATTGGCACTTTCCTCAAATTTCACTCAAATTGGAAATATGGTCATAGCCAACTTCCAGACTTACTTTTTACAGTTATATATAAACAAAATTCTACACCTACTAAAAATAAAGGACATCCAAATTTCACACTAATTGAACATAGGCTATTTAATAAGACACAGGGCCCAACCAAAGTTTACTCTAATTAATAGGAAATAGGCCCTAACCAAATAACACCCCAATAGAAAATGGACCCTTTTCAATTTTCAATTTAATAAAAAATTCCCTTTCACATATATATAAATATATATATTTCAAAATATAACTATGAAATGACCATTAAAAAAACTAATCCAAACAATTTTACTCTAATAAAAAATAGGGCTCTAATCAAATTTCACTTTACTAGAAAAACTTTCTCCATATATATGTGTGTGTGTATTTCAAAATAAAATTATGAAATGTTATATTCTAAGCATGACTAAACAACATTAATTCATATGAAAAAAATTTATCATTCCTATTTTTTTCCATTTATACAGCGATACAGGACCTCATGCAATGAGGGGACCGCTACATACCCCTATACTAGTTACTTTTGCAAAACAAACACATATTATATCATTTTCCAATATTTTGGATTTTTTGGAATTTTTTCAGATTTTTTTGAATACTTTTTTAAATCACACCGCTACGCCGCTACGTATCGCCGCTACCGCTACGTATCGCCCGCTACGTATCGTTTTGGTGAAGGGCCGCTACGCCCGCCGCAACCGCTATTTGCATCCTTGCTCCAAGGCCTACTTCAAAAGACATGCCATGTGGGTTACACAAGAATGACACCCCCTCTGATACCGTGTTAGATTACCATGTACAACCTAAAATGCCTAGGCGTTAAAGGTTTGAGAGTTCCTCTTCCTTGCATCTTTGATGATGGAACCCAACTCGAGTGAGCTCTGTCAAGATCTGAAGATCCTTATGTTTAGGAGAAGAAGAAGAAGAGGAAGAGGAATAACATACAGAGGAGAGAGCTTTTGTGAATGTCAGTCAATAACCATAGGTGGTGATCGACTGTGTTTATGTACACTTAACATTGGCTCATTCATAGGCCGTGATTACAATGATAATAGGCTAAATTTCTTTGATTATAAGCTAACAAGGAAAACTCTGGTAAGATTACAATCATACAAGCTAAGTATGCCATAAGAGGATCTTTGACCAAATCCCACAAAGATCCCATCTGTGGGATAAGATGAAGTGTGAGCTTTGGTACTGGGCTTGTCAAGGTGGGTCAGGTGACCTATCTCTACACTTCCCCTCAAATTGAGGCGGGGTGGAACAAAACATCAATTTGGAGAAAAGATAGTCATGTCGATCCCTGAATAGCCCTTTAGTAAAGCCATCGGCTAGTTGATCATGTGACGAAACATAAGGCAGACAGAGTATGTTAGAGACATAATGCTGATGAATGAAGTGGTAGTCAATTTCTATGTGCTTAATTTGCTTATGGAAGATGGCATTCATTACAACACGAATGGCATTGGTGTTATCTGCATCTAGCGGAGTAGGGTCTTTGAGAAAAATGCCAAACTCAGGAAGGAGTCGACGAAGCCTAACAATCTCACCACGAGCAGAGGACATGGACCGATATTCATCAGCGGTTGATTTGAAAGTTGTGCTTTGTTTCTTACTCTTCCAGGAGATGAGTGAGGTTCCTAAGAACATGCACCATCCGGTCGTGGAGCGACAAGTATCGGGGCACCTTGCTTAATTTGCATCAGCATAGCCTTGTAGTTGTAGTGAAGAAGTGGTTGGATAAATAGTCCTCGTTCACGGGTGCTTTTCACATACCGAAGAATCTGAAAAACATCTAGAAGATGCGACTTATGAGGATTGCTAATGAACTGATTGACAGTCTAAATGGCATGCGAGATATCTGGCCTTATCATAGTCAGATACAAAAGGCTTCCAACCAACTGTCGAAATAAGGTTGGGTCTTTAAAAGGTGGCCCATCTTCTTTGCTAAATTTAACATCGAGTTCAATGGGGGTGGCAAATGTCTTGGCATCACCTAGTCTTGCCGATTTGTGGAAGTCATCTGCATATTTGGTTTATACCACTCAAATACCATCTTTGTTCCGTGAGACTTCGAGTCCTAAGTAATAAGTGAGGGGACCCAGATCTTTCATCTTGATGGAGTTCATGAGGTGAGTTTTGAGTCGGAAATGCCTGCCGCATCTTTGCCACTGATTATCATGTCATCAACATAAATCAAGAGAATGGTACATTCGCACGAAGGTCTATGAATGAAAAGAGAATTGTCATTTCCCTTTGATAAAATTGGCTGTAAGGATAGCAGAGCGTAACTTATCAAAACATGCATGTGGAGCCTATTTGAGCCCATATAGAGACTTTCTCAGTTTGCAAACATGTCGTGGCGGACATGTATATCCTAGTGGAAGACACAGATACACAGAGGCCTTGTGAACACGTTAACCATATCGACCCAATCGGTGCACTATCAAGGTGGAACTGGGACAATCCAATTCTGGTTTGAATTTCTTTCTTAAATTCTAACCTGTTGACATGGAGCTCATTGTGTAAAAGGTATGTTAATTATAGGAGATGCATTCATCAAATTCTCACACATGAATTTGGGTCTTATGTCATCAAACCTATCTATAAGAATGCTGACAGTAATGTACAGGTACTATAACGGTTGCCTTATTATTCATGTACCATATCAAATCCTACCTAGAATGGATTGAGGGAAACTTAACCCATCAACATATATTATTATGTTAGAGTTGGGGAAATCCATACATAAATTAGGATCGTAGATCTGATGCCAAAAATCACTCACGAGTGTACCTCTTAGCACTCGACTATCTTGTCCACAAGAATATATAACATCATATACAAGTAGGTAAGAAATCTAGTAACCATGTGTGAATCATCTGAAAGTGGGTTTTCAAAAGAAAATAGTAAAATTGTATAAATCTGGTTTCAAAAAATAAAATAGGTAGGAAATACAGATTTGGGTTTGTGCACTTTCCTTATTTGCCGGATTTATCGAAATCCCCAAATCGTAGAGAGCCCTAAGTCGATCCCACGCGTATCCTTGTTTTTCTCCAAATTTCCAACTCTAATTAGGGTTGCAAATCTCTACTTTGAGAGAGAACTAGAAGAGGATCTAGAAGGAGTATCTAGGGAGAGAGAGAGTAAACAACTAGAGAGACTTGTTTGGATGGGGGGATGGGTAGGAACCTGTGGTTCCTTTTATAAGTTTGGGTTCGGGCTCTTTTAGCAATATATAATTATATTTTAATTAGGCTTTCTAACCTCCTTCCTATTGGTGGCCCTTGTGACTAAGGGAAATAGTTAACCCACCAGTACTAGTGCAACAACAACTGATCCGCGAGTGACTACCAAAGAGTCCCACACTTTTCTCTAACTTTGGGCCCCACATCATTAAAGTCATGCTCTTATTATAATTTTCTTTATTTATGTTTATTTGATACCAAATGGCTCCACATGCTTCACTAAAGTTTTATAATTAATTATTTCCTATCAAATGAGACCTATATTGGCTATGTTATGAGAAAACCCCTCATGTTTCCTAAAAATTACAAATAAGTCTTTGATTCCCAAATTGAGCCCTAATCGTGTTCTTGCCCTAATTTTGCCCTAATTGTTCAATGTGTGTTGCTTCCTCCTAATTGAACCTTGATTGTTCCCTAATTCAAAGTAGTATATTTTACAAATTCAATGTTTAATTTTCAAAACTAATTAAATTATTTAAAATTAATATCTGGGGACGGGTCCTTACAAGTCTCGAACCGCATGGCCATATTTCTTACACTCAAAGTAGTGAACATAGCTGTCTCATTTGTTGAGGATAGAGCTGGTGGTGTAAGAAGTGCTTTTGGTTCTTTATGAAGAGAATGAGAAGATAACAGACGAGTTTCTTCCCGAAGAACCTCTTGGACACATGTATTTAGGTCAAGAGAGATCTCTTTATTCATAAAAGCAGTCCATGCAGGTTCAAATTCAGAGTGAAGGTTCATAAGGAACTGACTAACATGTTCTTCTTCCTATAATTTGAGAGCTTGAGGAAGAAAATTTGCCGAGACAGATTGAAGAAGCATGTGATCCCTCTCGGTCCATAGGGCTAGAAGCCATTGTAGTATTATTGGACGGACCGATTTATCATTCTGGTAATATTTTGTTAATTCTGTATTTACGTGAAACCTCTTGGCCTTGTTTTGCTGATGATAGATTCTCTTCATGTGTTTCCACATGTCAGGAGCCTTGGTGAAGGCTTGAAGTGCCATTGCAAAGGAGGGATAGACTGAGATGAGGATCCCTGTTATCACTTTTGCATTGCGTTGGTTCCAAGTAGCAATGGTTGTATCATCTACAACAGGTGTGGTAGATATGGCAGTAGTGTTTGCAATTGGTTTAGGAGATGTCCCAGCTAGATATCCTAACATGCCTTGTCCTCTAACAAAATTTTTTAGATGAAAGGACCAAGACATGTAATTGGTTCCATTAAAATTGACCGAGATAATATCAGCTTTGTCCATCTTATGCTCAGAATTAAATTTAAAGCAATTTCAGAGAATCTGAATGGTTTCAGAGTGTGCAGAAATTCAAAAAAGAGAAAAAAATCTGGGCCTGGGTGTCCCAAAAATTGGCAGCAGGTGGGGGTCAAACTTGTTGCAGTGATTTGAAATTTTTAATCAGCCTTCCAGGTTAATTTCTTAACCTATTTTTGCAACTTGTGGAAGAACAACCGTTAGTTTCTGACGGTTAGAATTGGATGATACAGTCCAAACACAGAAACAGTTTTGAAAAATTGGTAAACCAAAGAAACAGATAGAACATTGACCTTTGGGAATGATAAAATGCCAGAAAAATGTGTAATATCCTTAGAAAAAATGGGCGACCAAAATGGTTCGATTTTCTGGAGAAGTTGTGATCTGATGTGTATACAGTTGCTGACAGTTGTAGAAAGTCCTTCCTTAAACAGACCAGATGTGAAGTGCAACATCAGATATGATCTTCTTATGACAAGAGAGCTCTTCCTTTGACAGAGCAGCGCAGGAAGAGAGATTGTCTTCCTATGCAATAGCTGACAATAAAGGAAGCAAGAAACTGTCTTCCTATTGGATGTAGTTCTTCCACCAGAAGTAGGAATCAAAGTCGTTATATCTCTGATGCCATGTTAGGATCTGAAGATCCTTATGTTTCGAAGAATAAGAAGAAGAGGAAAAGGAATAACATACAGAGGAGAGAGCTTTTCTGAATGTCAGTCAATACCCAAATGTGGTGATCGACTGTGTTTATATACACATAACATTGGCCCATTCATAGGCTATGATTACATTAATGATAGACTAAACATCTTTGATTACAAAGCTAACAAGGAAAACTCCAGTAAGATTGCAATCATGCAAGATAAGTATGCCATAAGAGGACCTTTGACCAAATCCCACAAAGATCCCACGTGTGGGTAAGATGAAGTGTGATCCCATGAAGTGTGGGCATCGGCATTGAGCTTGTCAAGGTGGGTCAGGTGTCAGTTGACCTATCTTTACAAGCCCAACATCCATTGTGGTTAGAATAGAATACACATCCTCCCCTCCTCTTTTCAGTTAAGGTTTGATAATCCCTTCCACCTTTCTCCTTCATCTTGACACCTACATTCCTTGAGCTTTAGCCTCTACATTTCTTTTGAAAATTTCTTGGCTTAGAGATTATCATGATCTCCTTCTCTCTCCCATGTCCAACAGCCTTTTCAGTTGAGGTTTGATAATCCCTTCATCTCTCTCCTTCATCTAGACACCTACACTCTCTGAGCCTCTACATTTCTTTTGAAAATTTCTTGGCGCAGAGATTTTCATGATCTGCTTCTCTCACCCATGTCCAACAGCGTGATGTGTATTCTATTTCAACCACGGTGGATTTTGGGCTCACACGAGTTGGGTTCCATCGAGGAAGATGCAAGGAAGAGGAACTCTCGATTCAATGAAATTTGGGGGTGGGCTTTTATCAGGATAAAGTGCCAAACTCACAAGGAAATAGGTCAAGGGTAGTTTTGAGTTGCGATGAATAAAAATCCAAATCTATGGTAGAGGCCTAGTTTGGGCAATACGAGTATTTGGGCCCCTCTTTTGAAGTAAGTACAGTGATATTTGAGGCCTTTTTTCACATAAAAATCCCTTGTATGGATATATTGTAACAGTAAATGTAATTAATTATTTATTAAATAAATGCATGCTCATCCATGCATTGAGGCTCATGCTTTGGACTATTGGATTGCTTTGCCTCATGCTCCAGGATTTTAAAACAGTTGTCTTAGCCTCGAAGATCAAATATTCAGGTCTAATTGTCATACTTGGTATTTTGGGTCTGTTGCTGTCATAAACCTCCCAAGTAATCTAGGACTTGTAATTGTAAAGCTTTTAAATGAATATGCTAAAATGTTGAAGTGTGTGGTCAAATATATCTTATACTTTAAGGAAAAACTTTTTCAGAGTTCAAATCTAGGCGTACCGTGATATCATTAGTGTTTTCATATTCCTTACCACTTCGCATTGAATGAATTGATAGGTACTTCCATACTAATCATTCATATCTAAGCATGAATACATGTAATGAGTCATTCATATTCCCTATGTCTTAGCTTTTGAGTGGTGCATCTTAAGGGTATTTGATTATGGTGCTAAAAGTTTTAGGCCTTTTAAAAATGACTCAAAGTCATTTTGTAGTGTAGACCTCTGGCCCAGCTGGATTTCTATTTGGATTGATTTTATATATCGTGTCCTAGGGATGGGTTTCATTAGATACTGTTACTGCAGCAGAAAGCCTGGCCTTGACTCTCCAATCTGTTGGGAGTTTAAGAGAAGCACAGGAGCTTTTACAGCGGTAATTAGTCATTTGATGTCCTTGATGTTCTTTCAGCATAATGCATGTTATATTTAGGTTCCTGGTCACCTATACTGATGGATATTTATTTCATGCATTGTCATGTTTCAGGTGTCTTGACGTCAGGAAAACTGTACTTCATGAAAACCATATTCAGGTTCTCTGTTTTGACATTCCCTTACAAGAAATGCTTCTTAAATTCTGAGAATTTGAAGATGTGATTCTTGAATAGTGTTTTGAGTGTTCCTTCTCTTAATCCTCAGAATGATACGCAAACCTATATTACTTTTGTGTCATCCATCTCACTATCAATTTGTTAGGATATCGAAGTTTTCTTGTGTGAAATTGTATTGATCTGTCTCTGTTTGTTATTAGCTAAGATGTAGCACATGTTTGTACCCGTTAGTGCTCACTGGTGCTGGTATTTGTTTCTTCCAAGATGTTCCCAAAATGCTTTGACTCTTACAGTCTGCTTGTATTGTCATGTGCCCAAAAAAAAAAATGTAGAAAGATAGTTGACTACAGACCATCAGTCATATAACTAAGAGATTCCAATGTTATGGCTGACTTTTCCATGTAAAACAATCTGTTGCTATAAACAAATATCAAGATGTATTTTTGACATTGCAGTTTCTATTTGGCAAATTCTTATGAAACTTATACCCAAGGTGTTTCTCTTGTTCTGAAATCTAGCTTTTGCTTTTTTACATGTTTCCTACACTCATGCTCTCAAAACCATTTATAGACCGATTATTGGGACCAATGGTTTGACCAGTTCTAAAACAAGATTAATCCCAACAAACTTCTACTATTTGTGCTTTATTTTCGGATATGGATATTCTAGATTTCTTTGAACCGAAAACCATGGAAAAGAAGGTTGTCATAGATACAATCTCTCAATGACAATAGCCCTTGGCATAGTTGGAACTCTAAATACACTGGGTCAACTGGATGACCCATTGGGCCGGCCTGTTGGGTCAGCCCATTGGGCAGGCCCGTTTGGTATGATAATTACATATCAGGAAATTTTTCTTATGATCTGTAGATTGCTGTACATTACCATGTATAGGGTGATTCTAATTGCTGTAGTTTTCATTTGTATTTTCAGCATAGTTGTAAATTAGCTCAATTATAGGAATCGCTGTATATTTAAGGGCTTGCAAGGGGAACTTCTAAGCAAGCAATTCATTTTCAAGATCTCTGCAATTCTTCTTGTTTTTTAGTGTTTATCATGGTATCAAAGCCCCTGTTGTGAGAAACAGGGAAGATCAGACGTTGGTCTGGACTCCTCCAGACATAGGCTGGGTAACAGTGGTGGGGTCCACACTTGATCAGAGAGGGGGCGCACCAGCTCAAGGTGGTCGACCACTTATTGGAGATATTCTGTGATTTTTTCAGAATTTTTGGGCTGCATACTGTTTTTTCGCCATCTCTGTTCAGCAATTTTTGCCGGATTGTTTTCATCAAGACCGTCCAGTTTTGAAATCCGCCGTTGGATCAGACTTGCCCAAGGCTTGTTGGGTGCGAAAATTGGTTAGTCTTTGTTTTCTGAAAGCTGATTTGTGAACTAATTGAGTTTTGGTGATCTAAAAGCCATTCTACACTATGTCAACATGGATGCCCAGAGCCCATTTATTGTCTTTCTTGCAACTTCATCTTCTGCTTTCATCTGTAATGGCTGAGAAGGTGACTGGCATTAGTGTTATTCTTGATGGGACCAATTATGCTTACTGGTCCCATCTCATGATGAATTTTTTGAAGGGCAGAAACTTTGGAAATTTGTGATAGAAAATAAGCCAGGACCTGACACCAAGGATCCTACTTATGAGGATTGGGAAGCATCTGTGGGTAAAATCAACTCTTGGATTGCAAATTTAGTCACTCCCTCCATTGGACATCAATTGTCTAAATTTTCTCATCCTAAGGATACCTGGGATTATTTGGCTTGGTTATCTGTTCAATCCAATTCCGCCCGCCGTTATCAACTTAAATGGGAAATTAAAACTGCAGAACAAGGCTCTCAGTCTATTCATGAATTTTATGTCAAGATGACTGCATTATGGGATCAATTAGCTCTAATAGAATCCCAGTTTATCTGCTTTGCCGACTCAATTACGTTTGACAAATATCGGCAGGAAACTCGACTAGTTCAGTTTCTTATGGCTCTTTGCCCTGAGTATGAACACATTAGGGGTTTACTATTACATCGATCTCCATTGCCATATGTGGATGTGGCTTTGTCTGAACTTCTAGCAGAGGAACAAACTCAACAGACCTTATCAAAATGCAAAGTGGTTGAGTCAGATCACATCCTCGCTGCTGCTAAGTCATCCTCTCTGGCTAAACCTATCGGTTCTAACGACATCTGGAATTATTGCAAAGAACCAGGACACTGGAAGAGAGACTGTCCTCATCTGAAAAAGAAACAGCAGCAGAAAGAGCCAAATCGACGTCCCGGTCCACGTCCCGGACACAATCAGACAGCAGCAGTGATTGCTGAAGCACCTCCTGACTCCTTTACTCAGATCCAGACTATGATTGATGAACGCCTGCAGCAGCTCCTCCTCGCTTCCTCCAGTGGTCCCAGTACTACCCAAGCTGAACCGGTTAATCCTACCATGGCCTCATTCTCTAGTAAAACTCCATCATGGATTGTTGACTCAGGTGCCTTATCTCACATGATTTCTGATTCATCATTATTGAGTCTCAGTCGAAAGCCCTCTACTATTCAAAACATTCATACTGCTTGTGGCACCACTATGCCTGTTTCCACCATTGGTACTATCACATCTCAGTCTTCCTCTGGACGACTATCTTTACCGAATGTTTTGTGTGTTCCAGGAATTGCTATTAATCTCATTTCCATCAGCCAACTTACTAATCTGGGTTATCTTGTCTCGTTTAACTCCACTGGTTGTGTTGTGCAGGATCCTCGCTCCGGGAAGCAGATTGGGACTGGCCATAAAGAAGGGAATTTATATCACTTAACTTCTCTTCATGTTCCTTCTTCACCAATTCTGGCAGCGTCTACATCAACTTCATCCTCTAGCTTATGGCATCTTCGGTAGGTCATTTGTCCATGTCAATCGAAGCAGGCCAGTTAGGCCCAGTCCAAGCCCGATCTTGGCCAGCAGGCCATTTAGGCTCAGTCCAGTTATCAGTCCAGTGTTGTATTGTAGAATAAGTCAAAGGATAATGCATAGTTGTTAGCTATAATTTAGGATCTGTGCTATAATATAGGATCTATGGATTGTAATAAGGAAAATCAACCCCTATCTATGTAAAACTACAGTCGTCCCTTAGGGGTACTGGATTCTCACCATTTTAATGGAATTCTGAAATCTCTTGCAAATGATAGTCCAAAGGAAAATTAGATTTTTTACTTGCGAATAAATGTCTTGGAAAAGTCACTTTGTCTGACTCTACTAGTTGTATTGGATGGAAGTTATCAAAGAAAACTATTTTGCCTTTTAATAAAAGTACCTCAGTTTCCAGTGCACCTTTTCCACTTGTTCACTCTGATCTATGGGGCCCTGTTGTTCAACCCACCAAGGGTGGCTCACGTTATTATGTTATCTTTGTGGATGATTACACCAGATTTATTTGGATATACCTGTTAAAACACAAATCTAATTTTCTTAGTACATACTTGAACTTTACCACCATGATCACCACCCAATTTTCTGCTAAGATCAAAGTTTATCGCTCCGATGCGAGCGGGGGGAGGGGGCAACATCGGTCACGAAAATTTCAAAACCTGCTTGCCAGTCATGGTACAATAGCTCAACTCTCCTGCCCAGGTACTCCACAACAAAATGGGGTAGCCGAAAGAAAACATAGACATATGATTGAAGCGGCTAGATCTATGCTGCAATCCTCTTCCGTGCCCATTACATTTTGGGGAGAAACTGTTCTCACTTCAGTTTATCTCATCAACAAAATGCCATCTTCTGTTTTGTCTGGGGCCACCCCTTTTGAGAAACTTTATGGTACAAAACCCACCTACTCCCATCTAAGAGTTTTTGGATGTACTTGTTTGGTTTTGCTTCCCTCTAGTGAGCGACACAAGCTCTCCCCCAAGTCTGCTATTTGTGTTTTTCTTGGCTATGGTATAGCACAAAAGGGATATCGCTGTTATGCTCCACAATTGAACAAGTTGTGCATTTCTCGTAATGTTACCTTTCTGGAACATATACCTTATTACTCCTTGCTATCATCACAGACTGTCTCCTCTGCACACCCCTTTGATCCTTTTCCGGATTTGTTTCCATCTGAGACCGATCTTTTACCTACTTCAGAAACTTCTGTTGATCCTCCGCCACTTCTTGTCTATCAACGGAGGCCCAAACCTGACTCCATCCCTTCTGATGTGGCTGCAGTCCCCACTATTCCTGAAGTCCAGGATTCTGTTCCACCACGGAGATATCCACTAAGTACTTGCACACCTGTGCAGCGTTATGGATTTGTTTCTACATCCTTGTTTTCCCCTCAGTATCGCAACTATCTTGCTACAGTTCATTCCCATTTTGAACCCAGGTATTATAACGAGGCCTCTCAGTACCCTGAGTGGCGAAAAGCCATGGAAGAAGAATTAGCTGCACTTCAGCAAAATCACACTTGGGAGCTTGTCTCTTTTCATCCAGGAAAGAAAGCTATTGGCTGTAAATGGATCTTTAAGGTGAAGACAAATTCCAATGGCACCATTGAGCGGTATAAAGCTCGCCTTGTCGCAAAAGCCTACACACAAGATTATGGAATTAATTATGAAGAAACATTCGCACCTGTTGCCAAAATGACCACTGTACGAACATTGATCTCTGTTGCTGCAGTTCGTCAATGGCCATTATATCAACTTGATGTCAAGAATGCCTTTCTTCATGGACATCTCCGTGAAGAAATCTTTTATGGTACCTCCTCCTGGGGTTCCCCACTCCAATCAAGTGTGTCATCTGAAGAAAGCCCTGTATGGACTTAAACAAGCACCTCGTACCTGGTTTGAATGTTTCACTGACACAGTTCTCTCTAGTGGCCTTCAACAGAGTCAACATGATAGTGCTCTATTTACTCGCACTTCAAGCAATGGTATGATCATTCTACTCCTATATGTGGATGATATGATCATTATTGGAAGTGATCATTCAGGTATTTCTGAGCTCAAACTGTTCCTTCAGAGCCAATTTGAGATGAAAGATCTCGGTCATCTTCGCTACTTTCTTGGGCTTGAAGTGGGATATTCCAAACGGGGGTACATCCTCTCTCAAATGAAGTACTGCTCTGACATCATCCAGCGTGCGGGCCTTACAGATCTAGCTCTAATTTCTACTCCCCTGGAAATCAATGCACGGCTGCGCAAAAACGATGGTGTGCCTTTAGATCATCCTACTCGCTACCGGGAAGTTGTTGGGAGTCTTGTTTATCTGACTATTATTAGACCTGACATTGCTTATGCTGTCCACATTATGAGTCAGTTTATGGCTTAGCCCACCTCGGTTCATTGGAGTGCCGTCTTGCGGATTCTTCGTTATTTACAGAGTACTCAATCATACGCCTTGCTTCTCTCTTCTGATAGTCCGCTTCATCTTCAAGCCTTTTCTGACTCTGATTGGGCAGAGGATGTGGATGATAGGCATTCAACCACTAGTTATTGCCTGTTCTTGGGTCATTCCTTGGTCTCCTGGAGAAGCAAGAAGCAGACATCCGTCTCCAAGTCCTCTGTTGAAGCCAAATATCGTTCTCTTGCAGATACTACCTCTGAAATTGTCTGGCTTCGGTGGTTACTGCATGACGTAGGTGTTCATCTTCAAGCTCCTACACCATTATATTGTGACAATCAAAGTGCTGTTAGGATCACTCAAAATGAAGTTTTTCATGAACGAACTAAGCATATTGAAATTGATTGCCATCTTATTCGCCAGCATTATAAATCGGGTACTTTGTCACTCCATTCCGTAAGTTCAGTTGACAATACTGCTGATCTCTTTATCAAAGTTCAGACCTTTGCTCGTTTCTCGTCTTCCTTGAACAATCTCCTGCTACTACCGCACTATGAGCTTGAGGAGGGGTGTAAAAAGACTGGGTCAACTGGATGACCCATTGGGCCGGCCCATTTGGTATGATAATTACAGATCAGGAAATCTGTCTTATGATTTGTAGACTGCTGTACATTACCATGTATAGGGTGATTCTAATTGCTGTAGTTTCCATCTGTATTTTCAGCACAGTTGTAAATTAGCTCAATTATAGGAATCGTTGTATATTTAAGGGCTTGCAAGGGGAACTTCTAAGCAAGCAATTCATTTTCAAGATCTCTGCAATTCTTCTTGTTTTTCAGTGTTTATCAGGAACATGCTCACTAACATTAGCATAAATCTGTGCATTTAATTATATCATTCAAAATCCTTTTACTAAAGGTCATACATAGATAAAAAATAATAATAATAAACAATTTGAAACTCTACTTCAATAAAATTCAAAGTCTAAACTGACAATTTTTTTCATAATTTCAGAAACTAAATGATTCAAGTAAAACTAGTCCTTAGAAAGTTTGGTGATATGCCTCTCAGCCACGAATGTCAAAGTTAAGAGCTTGATCATTGCATCTTCTAAAATCTTTTACAAATTGATTACCTGGCAAGGACAAACCAGGAATCAGTAACTACTGAGAAAGGAAAAACTCTACATGATTGAATACAAGGTATGTGATCATATACATCCAAATGGGTGCATTAGTAATTAAGAAACAAAGATAATGTTTTCAGAAATCAAATGGACCTACAAATCACTTAAGAGAGCTGCCTTGTTTACCCTTTTTTGGATACTAGCACAGGCCCACAACACATTCCAAACTGCAAATTTACAACCCATACCTCATGGCAGAACATAAGGAGCCTCTTCATCTACCACATCATGACAGTCCTCCCAAATTCAAGGCAACGCACCATCCCGTAGGCACAACAAATAATCTCACCCCCAGTTCTCCGCCTTTGTTGCACAACCCCCATCGCACAACCAAGATTCCCAATAACGCAACAGCCATGGCAATCCTGCCCAAATTCAGATGTACATCAAAGCACTCATCCCTTATAGGTGACCCATTTTAGACATAGGCCTGACTTCAAGAGCCGTTTCCCCAAATTGGCACTTGTATAGGAGTGATCTTATACTGTGCTTCCACTTTCTGAATAATTACATACTTATAATCATTAATCAGCGTCCAAAATGAGTACTAATCAGCCAAAATTACATATATATATATATAATGATTGATCAGCCAAAATCAAAGTAATCTTCTATAGTGTTACTACACTGCTTGGGTTTCTGCAATGCAACCCACAACCCTTCCTGGTTGTACTTCCATTGCCAGTGTTGGAATAGGTCAACACTATGTGCGAGGTGTCACTACAATCAGCCCCCAAATTAGTGTAACATACTTTCTTATTGCCACAACAAATTTCAGAATCTTATTTCTCTAAATAAGTTTACTTTTCTAGTTCCAGTAATGGAACATGCTTCCCATAACTAGGATGGACACATCCATAAAACCTCTATCATCTGCAATTAATTAAAGATTGAATCGAACATACATCAATTTTCCCCTAAATCAGAATTGAGCCCACAGTTTGTTACATATTTTCAAATAATGAATTCTATTGCCATTATATTCATATATAACATCAAGGAAGATTTCATACTTTTAAACACCAACACATAATAGGAGAACCACAGACTGTAAACAAAGTGTTTTAAGTTCAAATAAAAATTGGAATTACACAATTAACAGGCCTGAAGTATCAAATAGAAGGTTGGCAAGCCCTAGATCTCAAGATCTAGGGTTCGGCCCATCAGTATTTTTCCCAAATCTGATTCAGCTAGCCCTAGATCATTAGATTTAGGGTTCTGCGAGCACCTAAGACCAGATCTGGTCCTTGCCAGCCCTAGATCTTGTGATCTAGGGTTCTCCTTGAGAGGAAATTGTCTCTCTGTAATACAGCCCCTTTCCCATTATTGTCCAGGTCAGAGAAAACCCATTACTATCCACGTGTATGCTACAAAAAAGCACCAAAAACACAATCAGGCAGTGTTTTTCCCCACCTTGTATAAAACTTTGTAGCCTTCTCTATTCATGGCAGACCAAATGACATCCAATTAGTGAGTTTCTCCTTCCTATGCCTTCTCTTGTCTTGATTCCCAGAACCTTCTTGGCTATGGTTTTTTTCTAAAAGTACGGACTGAAAGTGAAAGGAAGAATAGCAAGGAGTATGGAAGAAAAGAGAGCTTCTAATAGGAAGGTCCCCAGTGAATGTCGTGGAATAGGAATGGGCTCCCTCCACACTTGCGCAACCTCTTTTCCACTTTGGGAGATATTCAAAAGTACAATCATAAATAGAGCTGGAAATAAGAAGAATAATACTAGAGTTTCTGTGAAGAATTGCTTGCCTTAGTGAGTCGATCTTCATCCTCTTTTATTATCAAAACTTTCCTTGATTACAACTTGACTTAAAAGGTAATCATTATAATGTATGGAAATGACTATCGAACATAATAAGAATCTAATTATTTACAATTGATTCTCTTGACTAAGTCTACCCATCATCATCATCATCATCAAAGCCTTATTCCAACTATGTTGGAATTAGCTACATGAATTCTGTTTCTCCATTCCGTTCTATTTTGAGCAAAATCCTTAGATAAGTCAAACTTCTTCAAATCTAATAAACTCAATCAATGTTTTCTTCGGCCTATCCCTACCTCTTGATGGGCCATCCACCTGGATAGCCAAACTTTTTCTTACTGGTGCCATTACCGGCATACGCTTAATATGCCCAAACTATCTTAAACGGGTTTCTCTAATCTTAACCCCTATTGGTGCTACCCCTAAATGCTCTTGAATACGTTCATTTCTAATTTTATCTTTCCTAGTTTTACCACACATTCACCTAAGCATTCTCATATTTGCCACATCCATCTTATGTATATGCGCCTTCTTAATTGGCCAATATTCTGCTCCATATGCCGTAGATAGTCTAACCACTGTCCTGTAAAATTTGTTCTTCAATTTCATTGGCATTCATTTATCACAAAGCACTCTAGATGTTGGTCTCCACTTCAGCCATCTATCTTTTATTCTAGGCTTAACATTTTTGCCAATCTCCCCATCTTTATTAATCATTAAGGCCAGATACCGAAAAGAATATCTACGTGGTATCTCATGGGTTTCCATTTTGATAGTTGTTTCAACACTTTGTATATATCCACTGAAGTTACAATCTGTATATTCTGTCTTTGTACGAGTTATTTTAAAGCCTCTAGATTCTAATGCTCCTCGCCATCTCTCGAGTTTTACATTTACAGCTTCTTTTGATTCATCGATCAATACTATTTCATTTGCAAACAACATACATCATGATACTTCTTCTTGAATATGCGCAGTTAACTCATCCATAATCAATACAAAGAGATGATGCCTTAAGGCTGATCCCTGATGCAAACCTATAGTCACAGGGAATTCACCTGTTTCTCCACATGTGGTTCTCACATTTGTTAGTGCTCCTTCATGCATATCCTTAAAATTTTCCATGTAACCTATGGAGACATTCCATTTCTTCAAAACCCACCAAATTAAATCCGTCGGTACCCTATCATAAGTTTTTTCTAACTTGATAAAGACCATGTGTAGATTTTTCCTCTTTGCTCTATATTTTTCATTAATTACTTAAGTGAAAAGATAGCTTCCATAGTTGACCTCCCTGGCATAAAACCATATTGATTTTTAGCAATCTCGGTCCTCTATCTAAGTCATTGGTCTATTATTTTCTCCCATAACTTCATAGTATGACTAAGTCTACCTACATGTTTAAATGTGTATTGGGTTAAGGCCTATTAGAATATAGGCGGGCCTATAAAGGGCCAAAAATACATGGGCTAGTGTTAACATCCCCCCTCAAATTGATGTTGATTCATCTGCAATAATTTGTGAGCCAAGAAACTTATGACATGGTCGAGGAAGATTTTTGGTGAATATGTCAGCAAGTTGGAGTTCACTAGAAACGTGGGGAAGACTAATCACTTTCGGATCATATTCGTCTCGTATAAAATGACAATCCACCCCTATATGTTTGGTTTGTTCATTAAAGTCTAGATTTGTAGTGATGCGAATGGCACTGGTATTGTTAGCATGAAGGGGGGTCGATTGTTTTTAAAGAAAGCCAAGTTCAGAGAGTAATCCTCACAACCAAAGGATCTCAGATAAAGCCAAAGACATTGCGCGATACTTCGATTTTGTGGAAGATTTTGAAACTTTATCTTTCTTCTTGTATTTCCAAGAGATCAATACTTCACTCAAGTAAATGCACCACCTTGTAGTAGATTGTCTACTATCTGGACATCCTATTCAATCCACATCAGAATAAGCAATAAGAGTAAGAGGTGTGCCAACAAGAAAAAATAAACCTCTTGTGGGAGATCCTAGAATATAACGAATGATTCGCTTTAGAGTAGTCAAATGAAGGTGCTGTGATGTAGTCATAAATTGACTCACTGCATTCACTACACAATAGATAATAGGTCTGGTGATTGTTAAATACATTAAACTTCAAACCAAACGACAGTAAGTGGTGGGATCAGGAAGTAGATCTCCATCATGCTGACTAAGTTTAGCATTGACTTCTAATGGCGTATCCACTAGAGTGGAGCCATGAAGAACAGTAAGTTCAATCAGATCCATGACATATTTATGTTGAAGAAGAAAGAGACCTTTGTTTGATTGACATATTTCAAAGCCCAAGAAATAAGTCAAGGATATCTTTCATATGAAAGGCATCTTGAAGTGAAGATTGTTGCTTGTGTATCATGTTTGCATTAGTCCCGGTGATAATGATACCATCCACATATACAAGAAGAATGGTGGTCCCCCTTTGGTCAGTAAACATGGAAGAATCATAACGACTTTGCAGAAAATCCATACCAAGCAACATGCCATGAAACTTCTCAAACCATGCTTTGGGTGATTGTTTAAGGCCATGTAAGGAATGGAGTAGCCAGCGACATTTATTTTGGATTCAGAGGCGCATCCTTGGGGGAGACACATATAAACCTCATCCTTGAGGTCCCTCTGTAGGAAAGCATTTTTCACATCCATCTGATAATGGGGCCATGACTGAGAAGTAGCAAGTGCAAGGATTGTGCAAACAATTGTAATCTTGGCTATAGGGGCTAAGATCTCTTCATAATCAATGTCATACTCTTTTTCGATTGCCCAGTGCCACTAATCGTGCTTATAGTAGTTCAACAAACCATTAGGTTTCATTTTAGTGGAGTAAACCCATTTGTAGCTGATGGGTTTAATAACAAGAGAATATCTCATGACATCCCATTTGTGATTTTCCGTAAGTGCATCAGGTTCCTCTTGCATGGCCTATCACCAACAAACAAGTTCTATGGCTTGTGAATAGGAATTAGGAATCTGAACAGAGGAAAGAGTGGTAAGCAGTGAACAATGAGTAAAACCAAGGCAATCAGGAGATCGAGAGATCCTGGTTGATCTTCGAAGAGGGATAGAGGAGCTAATTTGAGGTTCGGATGGCAAATCCACTGCCGTAGTGCTATTAGTGGCTGGGGGCTCTGGAGCAGTCTCTTTGCATGCTATGCCATTTATACACAAGAATTGGTTTAAATCTAATGACTTTAGACGAAGTAGGTTCAGCAAAATTAAGAAGAAATGATACGTGAGTAGTTCAACATGGTCAACATGATTTTGGATGAAATATTGATTTTCAACAAACATGACATTCGGAGAGACCCATATCCTATGAACCTTTGGATCATAGCAAAGAAACCCCCTTGTGCCATTTGCAGAGCCTACAAATGCACAATGGGCGGATTGGGCAATTAATTTTGTGCTTTCCGTTGGAGGAAGAATGTCACACCCCCAATTCATAAATCGGGGTTATATGAGATTTGGGGCCAATTTAAAATTTTTCTCAATAATAAATAACAAACCAAGAGAGGCGTGAATATAAGAATCTGAATCCAACTCTTGACTTGGCCTAACCAAGAGAAGATCAGAGCTCAATGGTGCCGACACATGAAATCATTGCAAAACGGGGTAACTGGCCGAATGCGACTAAAATCCCAAAATGATGAGCTATTCCTGACATGCGTTTTCTTATACTTTCATATCATATTGAGCTTATGAACATATGAACAGTCCTCCAGGATCACAACAGGTAAAAACCATGTAAACTAGGATAACAAGTGTTTTGAGTGATTTTCGAAAGAAACCAGCTGAAAACAATCCTTTTTTGTTGAAAACGGGTTACTTTCCAAATTTATTTTGAAAAAAAAAGCATAGAAACCCTAAGGTCTGAAAACCGTCGGACAGCTTTCCGACATGGAATTGCTGTCCCAAATTGGGTAAGAAGTATGAGGTGGATTTGGTGTTCGAGGGTGGACGCAGTGCATCAAGGCAACCCCTGCCAATCCTCAAAACACCCTAAGCTAGGATCCAATCGGTAAAGGGTCTTTGGTCGGGACATAAGTGTTGGACGTCCTACCCCGCACTACTCCAAGCCTTACCGTCCCATCTAAGTCCTAGTACGAAGAGGGTAAGAGGGTTCCTAGCGTGAACGTGCGTAACATGATTGTAGTTCAGAGGAAACGGACAGTACAACTTATAAAAAGCAAAGAATACCACCTATCATTTTATTAAGGTCCGTGGGTTGTCTTCAGCAGGGTGGATTGATCATGAAACACACTTACACTCATTTTAAGGTTCGGATGTCGGGATTTATATCACCTTAGTGCTCAATCATGTAAAGATTTCCTTAATCGTTAAATGGTTTACATTCGGTTCATAAACAATCAACCCACACCTCCAAACAAACCTCAAGGGTGTTATATGTTCCCAACTTCTCATTTCTGAAGCCCAAATTTGAAGTCCAAGTGAGTCTAGGTGGTAGTCCTAATACATGATCCTAAGTCAAGGAATTCTACTTGAGAATTGCATCCATTTTTAGACTTGCAATTGGTATATTAGTGGGGCATTTGAATGCCTAAATTTAATGTTTTAGAACCCCTAAGGATTGTCTTCAAAGTTGGTGAGAGTCTGGATGAAAACCGGGGTGGAAAGCCCCACGACTAGCTCCCCAAAGGGGGAGCCTACATCCTATTCAGTACTACGAGAAGGCAATGATTAGCCCCACCTTAGTGTCATGCATTTCAGCCAGATTCTGCCTTGTTTTGGGGCATAATTGGCACCATATTTGGAGCATCAAAATACTTAAATTAAACCACTCAATTGGGCTCCAATCTTACCTTAATTGATTGATCAAAATCAATTATAAAAAGTGGGGAAAACTAAGATAATACATGTTTAGTATATGTGAATCATAAAATAATCAAGTGACACATCATGATAGTGGAATTAATCACTTGCCTTAAGCTTCAATGGTCCAAATCAAGTCTCTAAAACCTTCCAATCAACTGAAACCCACCTAGACAAGAAATTCTCAAAAGAAAATGGAAAAACTAGTGAAGCGTTGGTGAATTGACTTGCATGTTGGATTTCTAGGCCTTCAAGGCATGCTGTATAGGAATCTTGAGGAAGGAAGAGGAGATAATACCTCTACCATGGCCGACCAGCAAGAAATCCATAAATGGAGGGGCTACCCTAGCTCAATTTGTGAGAAAATTGCATGGATAGAGGGAGAAGAATGAGAGGAATGGGATGGTGGAATTTATTTTGTATTAGCACAAGGTTGGTGGATGATATGGAGGGAACAAAATAAAAAAAGAAGAGGAGCAAGGGGCTGTTGCAAAGCCTTGGTCATGTTTGGCATGGTTGGGAATGAGAATGGAGGAAAAAGGAGAAGAGGGCCCATTTATATTAGATTAAAGTGGGTCCCACCTATAATCTTATTCGGGCCACACTCACAAACCATTGAAATCACACAACTCACCAAACCACAACACAGTCCAATCAATGCAAGAGGGTCTCACCTCTAAAAAATGCATGCATGTGATATGAACAATGCATGGTCGTAAGCCAAGGAGGATTTACAAATCCAACCAACAGTTGCAAAGAATAGAAGCTGATGAGCATGCCAAAAACCATTCTAGACCAAAACTCCAATTGACCTAGTTGTGAGGAAGGAAAGACCTTACTAATGGTTGTATGGTTTGGGGGAAAACTTAAAAGAGGGGTTGTTAAAGGGAGGAGTGATTAAGGAAGGAGCTTTTGGCAGCATTCCGGCGACCTGGCGGCTGTGATTTCTGGCGGCAGTAGGTGAGAGTAGGAAGAAGGAGAAGGAAGGGAGAAATGGGGAAGAAAAGGGAAGCAAGAAGGGAAAGAGAAAGAGGAAGAAAGGAAGGAAAAGAAGGAGAAGAGGGAGGGTAGTGGCCAGCGAAAGAGGGGAGTTTGGATCCTTTGATGGGAGCTATTGGTCAGTGGGAGGAAATTGGGAGACAGAGAGAAAGAAGGGAAAATGGGCGAGGACATTTTAGCTGGGGCAAATAAGAGGTAAGGGATAGAGAAATAAAATAAGTAAAAGAAAAGAGAATAAAATGGGAAGAGAGAGAGAGAGTAGTGAGAGGCGGGGTGGGATTGGTTTTGATGAGGAAAGATAAGAGAGAGTAAGTGGGGCAGTTTTGTTTTTAAAATAAGGTGGGGCCCACTTTAATTAAAAGTTTGATTAAAACTTGTTTTGGCCATAACTTATAAACTAGAGGTTGGATTGAGTCACCGCAAATGCAAATGTTCACGAAATTTAATGAGCTTCCCAATGACACCACTCTTGGCATGGTTTGAAAGAGTTGGAATTTTGGCCTATTTTAATGTGCTGGGTATTTTTCATGAAAGGCTTAATTTTTAGAAAATAAGATATTTAGTGGCTGAGATGGCTCTTCGTCGGTTAGGGTAGAAGGGGAAGGTTAATGGGATTAAGAGAGCTACCCAAGGAGCCCAAAATCTTACAATTTGAAAAACTACGAAAAAGGGCTTTTAACTTTCTAAAATTGCAAACTAACCCCTATTGAACTCAAACGAGCTTGAAACCCGAACAAGACTTTGTACAAACGATTTTAATAGTAATTCGGACTTTGCTTCTAAACGCACTTAATTGACTCAGGCAATTAACTAAAACTAACTACATCTTGGGAGTTCAGGATGTTACAAAGAAGAACAAAACACACACACCCAAAAATGTGAAGATGAGAATACGTGGGTTTAGTATGGAAGAGGTGATGATAGGGTGTTTGATTTTCAACACGTGGGGATGGCAACCTATTTATCAGTTGTATAGCTGTGGAAAGGGCTTCTGGCAAAACACGAATAGGGATTGAGGATTCCAGATGAAGGGATCAAACGATGTCCAGAAGGTGTCTATTCATCTGTTTAGATAACCCATTTTGTTGCTAGGTGTAGGAACATACTCGCTGGGATATGATCCCTTCAGTTTAGAGAAATTGTGGAAAATCTTTTAACTTCCCAAAGCTATTGAAAACATGTTCTAACCCCAACACTAAGTTGGTCCACATAAAACCCCCATAAAAACTAATAATCATAATTAGTTACCCATAATTAGCCTTAAGTACATATAATAATGGTTGGGGTCTTTACACGTATCCTGTACGTATGCCGCACCATTATCGTGCCATACTGCGTTCATGCGGGTGTATCGTCTTTTTTGCCGCATCCATGTATCACAGAAGGTAAGCATACTCGGCACCTATGCACCAAAGGACAGCATCAGCAAACTACGAAAGTCACGGCAAATGGGTAAACATCATCCAGAATAGTATGAAATATAGGAAAGCAAGTAAAGAAAGGGATGATCATGTAAAGAGTATACCAGATGGTGTGTGGAGAAACAAAAACAATAAAGAGGGAAAGGAAACACCCTAACCACCTCTACACACCCACAAACACAGCCCCTACATAGAGGCGCCCCTCCTGTGTTGAATTAACAGCATTAGTGATGTTCGACACATAATAAATCCGAAGTGAAGGGTTCGCATTTCCGTGCAAATGGTCCAATCATTGGAGAAACTACTCATGTTCATCATTCGGCTCCACACCAAGTACACACACACACACACCGAATAGTCGTTTTTGAGCATCACACTGCTCACCAAACTACAACACGGTCCAATCAATGCAAGAGGGTGTTACCTCTAAGAAACGTACACAAGCGATATGAACAGTGCATGCCCAAAAGCCAAGGAGGATTTACAAATCCGACCAACAATTATAAAGAATAGAAGCTAATGAGCATGCTAAAAACCATTTTAGACTGAAACTCCAATTGACCTAGCTATGGGGAAAGAAAGACCTTACCTAGTGCTTGTATGATTTGGGGAAAACTTGAAAGAGGGGTTCTTGAAAAGAGGAGTGGTCAAGGAAGGAGCTTTTGGCAGCATTCTGACAACCTAGCGGCTGGGTTCCGGTGGTAGTAGGTGAGAGGAGGAAGAAGGAGGGGAGAAATGGGGAAAAAAAGGGAAGCAAGAAGGGAAAGAAAGAGAGGAAAAAAGGAAGGAAAAGGAGAAGAGGGAGGGTCAGTGGCCGGCGAGAGAGTGGGGAGTTCGGATCCTCTAATGGGAGCTGTTGGTGAGGGGAAAAGAGGAAATCGGGAGACAGAGAGAGAAGGGAAAATGGGGCAAGGACATTTTAGCCGGGGGAAATAAGAGATAAGGGACAGAGAAATAAAATAAGAAAAAGAAAAGAGAATATGATGGGGAGAGAGAGAGAATAATAATGGAGACAGAAAGAGGAGTGAGGTGGGGTGGGATCGGTTTTGATGAGGGAAAATGAGAGAGCGTAAGTGGGGAGGCTTTGTTTTTAAAATAAGGTGAGGCCCACTTTAATTAAAAGTTTGATTAAAACTTGTTTTGACTATAACTCATAGGTCGGATTGAGTCACCGCAAATGCCAATGTTCACGAAATTTAATGAGCTTCCCAATGACACCACTCTTGGCATGGTTTAAAAGAGTTGGAATTTTGGCCTATTTTAATGTGTTGGTTATCTTTTATAAAAGGCTTAATTTTCGAAAAATAAGATATTTAGTAGCTGAGATGGGCCTAGGTCAGTTAGGGTAGAATGGGAAGGTTAATGGGATTAAGAGAGCTACCCAATGAGCCCAAAATCTCACAATTCGAAAAACTAAGAAAAAGGGCTTATAACTTTCTAAAATTGCAAACTACACCTTATTGAACTCAAACAAGCTCAAAACCCGAACAAGACTTTGTACAGACGATTTTAACAATAATTCGATCGTGCATAGCTTCTAAACGCACTTAATTGAGTCATCATCATCATCCCAAGTGTGTTGGGGTCGGCTATATGAATTCTGTTTCTCCATTCCATTCTATTTTGAGCCAAATCCTTATATAAGTTAAACTTTTTCAAATTGGATTTAATGACCTCTATCAATGTTTTCTTTGGCCTACCCCTACCTCTTGATGGGCCATCTACCTGGATATTCAAACTTTCTCTCACCGGTGCCATCAGCGGCATGCGCTCAACACGCCCAAACCATCTTAAATGGGTTTATCTAATCTTATTCCGTATTGGTGCTGCCTCTAAATGCTTTTGAAAGCACTCATTTCTAATTTTATCTTTCATAGTTTTACCACTTATCCACCTAAGCATTCTCATCTCAGCCATATCCATCTTATGTATATGTCTTCTTAATTGGCCAATATTCTGCTTCATATGTTATAGCTAGTCTAACTACTGTCTTGTAAAAATTGCTCTTCAATTTCATTGGCATTCATCTGTCATGAAGCACTCCAGAAGCTAGTCTTCACGCCAGCCATCTAGCTTTTATCTAATGCTTAACATCTTCGTTAATCTTCCCATCCTTACTAATCATCGAGCCCAGATATCAAAAAGAATCTCTACATGGTATCTCATGATTTCAATTTTGATAGTGGTTTCAACACTTTGTATATGTCCACTGAAGTTGTGTAATAACCCTGAATTTTTTTGAGTGGGCCAACTGGGCTTAGAAAGGCCCAGTTTGGACCAGTCCAACTCATGACCGGATTGGGCTACTGGGCCAAAACTTTCAGGTTCAGATATATGATCTAAATCCACTTATTTGTGACTGTGTAGCTTCCCAAAGAAGGCTCCTCGTTTTATACCAATAGACATGACTTTTGGCCTTCCCCATATGACCTTTCAAAGTGGAGAATTTCTTTTAGGACTCCTCCATTGGACGTCCAATACTCTATAAGAAGAGACCTCCTCTCTTCTTTGGCCACTTTCTCATGGATGAAGAGTAGAAGTCTAATGTTTTGATATTTGAAAATTGAAGCAAAGAATTTCGGCAAGGAGCTTTTGCCTAGTGGATGTTTGATTTGAGGTCACTCATTACTTACACCAGGTGAATAGAACTTCTCATACATTCAATCGAATATTTTGCTGTCAATGAAAATGATTCTTCATAAATCATTGTGTTGAATGGAACCAATGTACATATATATAAGTTCCTGTAGATATTTGTGGCTAAGAACAAGATGCAAATCCATCTTTGAGATTGATAGGCAACCTCATGGATGTGTTTCCTTTGATTTAGACCAATGAGAGTCTGTTATACTAACAATCAAACCTGTATTGATGGATTTACAAGGCTGTCGATATGTCTATAATGGAAAATACAGGTTTAAACTTAACCATCTTTGTGTAGATGTTTAGTTAATTGTTTCCTATGATAAATATGCTTCTAAAGGATTGTTTTTATCATTCAATATGATAGTTTAATGTGTAAATTAATTCAGAACTGGGACAAGTACCGATTCAAGTCGTCAAAAAGAAGCCTGATTGTTTGTGGGTGGTGGGCCCATGTGGCCCACCTGCTCTAGGATCAAGCTCCCACATCTAAAAGGGGACTGGTGGACGACCACGGGAATGGTGGACCCATAATGATTGGACCATTGGGTCCCCTTCATCCAAAGGATCCAAATGGACTAGGCGTGAAACCCACTTCATTTGGCACAGGTTCTGTTGGACCATATTTCTTTTATATTGTTGTGAGAAGCTAATTACAGTCACATGACATAAATTCTGGATATTTGTATAGAAGCTTTCCTTCCTTAAGAGTGGTTTTAACCTTACATCTTTAAGAAGTAACAGTGACTGCTGCTCCCCTAATGGTAAATAATTGTGAAAATGTTCTATTAGTATGATAATTTGTTGTAACCTTATGTGTATTATAGTATAATGTCTAAGAACCACCTTCATTTTCTAGTGAATTAAGAACATGTGATCAAGATGAAAGAAAATACTGTAATTAGTTTGAGATCAAATTTTAACTGCCTTTATCTTATTGTTAGATTGTTTTACTATTCCTCAGTAGTATTCTAATTCTGATTTTTATTAGATTCAGGTTTAATATTATCAATAAAAACTCTTGTGTTAAGCGAGCATTTAAAGTGGACTCATGACACCCGAACATAATGATTAAATCAAATTTAAATGTAGGTCTTTGGTTCTGGTTTTTATTCTATGACTAAACAAAAAATCGAAGACATGGTCAATGCCACATAACTGCGATACCAATAATGATCCAGAGTGGGGCAAGATTCAATAGGAAGTATGTGGGATTGGCCAATGGTAAATGTGATGATGACTATTATAAAACCTATGAACAAAAAAATGAAACTAGTATTATGATTGTTATGGAGTATTTGTTATTACGTTGGTATTGGGTTCAATCTTCGAATGACGAATGGTGACAGTTTTGTCATGACAAGAATATAAATCTCCCTATGGGAACATGAGAACTACTATGAATTGAGATGGGTGACGGTCTTGTCAGGACACGAATATGAATCCCCTTGTTCAAATAACTCCTATGAATTAAGATGGGTGATAGTCTTGTCATGACGCGAATATGAAGACCGGATGAAAGTACAAAATAACAATCATGGTTTACGTTAAGCCATCTTGTTGAATAAGATAATAGATTTGTAGTAAGGTGTAGTGAAAGAAATACATGGTTCAATGGTAGGGAGTGTGACACATTACCAATAGCAGTAATAGGAATACTGCCACCATCTGCAGTATTGATTTGGAAGTTTCCATCACATTTCTTTAGATTAGAAAGATTGTCTTTTGAAAAAGTTATATAATTGGAAGCTTCCAAATCAAGGTACCAAGTGGAAGTAAAAGTTCTGTTTTTACCCACAAGGTACCAAGATTAGAAAAAGCATTGACAATCATTTGTTGAACCAATTTGGAAGTGAGAGTGGCAGAGGAGGTAGGTGGTACAATAGTAGATGTATTGGTGATCGGCTTTTGCATGGTTGCGGGATTAGCCTTTTGATTCTGAGGGTGCTTCTTGTTAAGTAAATTGTTTGCCGCAACTTTTAACGCCTAGGCATTTTGGTTGCAATGGTTAGCAATTCTTGAGATGGTATTAGAGCTACCACAGGTCTTGGGTTCAAATTCATGCTGCCGTGTCCTTAGTATTATGTTGCAAGTGCAAGCGTGTAGGGCAGAAGGCCCTATGCAGCTCTATGACGGGCGCGTGCTTTGAGTTCGGGCTTTGTTTTTCCAGACGGGCGTGTTAAGTATATTGTTTGCCGCAACTCTAATGCATAGGCATTTTGGTTGTAATGGTTAGTAACTCTTGCCACTTCCTGTATTTTGGAAGAACATGTCCTTTATTTTTCCATTAAGAACAAAATTTTTGGTTGCATTGTGTAGCAACATGTCTATATTTTTGACAACTGTAACATTGTATCTAGCTCATCTCACTCCCTTGTGGATCTCTCTTCGTAGCAAAGGCAACATATATGAGACCACCTGAAGTTTGTTGAGCAAGTGCAGCTTGTGTAGGAAGTCATTCTTGTTGCAAAAGTTCATTCAAGCAGGTTTCAATTGATGGTGAAGGTATGCTGTTACATAGGCCCAAAGCCTATCTGAAAAGAGCCCATCTGAACGCCCATATGAAAAGAGCCCATCTGAAAAGAGGAGCCTTCTTTACTCGGAATACTATTGCTGTAATTAGCTGTAATTAGTCTTCCTTCTTAACTTAGAATCCTAATTGATGTAAATTAGTGAGTTTTCCTTTCTTAGAGCCTAGATTAAAGGTAATTAGCTGTAATTAGTCTTCCTTCTTAACTTAGAATTTTAATTGATGTAAATTAGTGAGTTTTCCTTTCTTAGAGTCTAGATTAAAGGTAATTAGCTGTAATTAGTCTTCCTTCTTAACTTAGAATCCTCATTGATGTAAATTAGTGAGTTTTCCTTTCTTAGAGCCTAGATTAAAGGCATGTAAAGATATATATTGATGTATAATCTCAATAGAAGGACACACAAATTAATACATTCTCAAGAGAATTCAAAATCTCTTCTCTATGATTGTGAGTTTGTCATGGTATCAAAGCCCTGATCTACAGTCCTCTTCTCTTCTAATCTTCTTCTTCAACTGGTTGTAGAATCTTGGTGATAACAGTCATTGGCATCCTGTCGTTGATTGTTCGTGCATGTTACATAGTTTTTCATCTACATCTTGAAATCTGATCGCTGTGGCCCACCACAGATCAGCCCAAGTTCATCATAGACATCATTTTATCTTGATTGACAATTGATTCAGAGCCTTGTGGATGTTTGTTTAACTCAGCAGAGAAATCAGAAGATAGATTTAGGTTCTGGGAACCATTCACGTCAGCAACTTGGAGCAAGTCATCAGGGGCCCACCTCTGATCAACACTGCAGTATCAACAAACTAGTATTTCAGTTTTGTCCAACAGATTTCATCTTAGCCGCTCAAAATTGTGGATTTTGATCCGTTTTGAGTGAGGCTTCTTTCAACAGTAGCGAAATTTGACTACCCTTCCATCCCCTGTCTTTGATCTGTCTTGAGATCACTTGGTGGGGTCCACGTGCTACCTTTTCCCCTGAAATCAAAGACGTACTACTTTCTTGTTGTTCTTTTTTGGCCAAAATCAATTTTAATCTAACATTGAGATGGACAAATCTGAGGTTACTTTGATCAAATTCACTGGACAAAATTACCCTGCATGGTCTTTTCAATTCCAAACCTACCTCGAAGCTAAGGAATTGTGGGGTTTTGTTTCTGGTGGTGACCCTAAACCCACTAAGGATGAAAAAAAGATCTCCTCTTGGCAGACAAAAGATGCCAAAATCAAATCCTGGATTCTGGGATCGGTTGAGCCTCATCTGATAATGAATCTCAAGCCTTACCCCACTTCTAAAGCCATGTAGGGGTATTTGAAGAAAGTATATCATCAAGATAACTCTGCGCGACAGTTCCATCTTGAATGTGCTATTGCTGAATATACCCAAGGGACTTTGTCAGTACAAGATTACTATTCAGGTTTCTGTACACTGTGGTCGGAATACAACAGTATTAAATATGCGCATGTGGCTGACAATGTGTTGGCGGTAATTCAAGACCTTCAGGCATCTAGTCAGCGAGATCAATTTTTGATGAAACTGCGGCATGAATTTGAAAGTGTCCGATCTACTCTGATGAATCGGTCGCCCCTACCTTCCTTGGATGTATGCTTGAATGAGCTCTTATGCGAAGAACAGCGCCTTACGACCTCGGCTTATATTGCTCAACAAAAGACTGAAACCTAGTCAGTCGCGTTTTCGGCACATAAAACTTCTCAGCCTCGAGACTTGAGCAAAACCCAATGCTACAGTTGTCAGAAATTTGGCACGTTGCCTCTCAATGCAAACAAAAAGTCTGCAGTTACTGTAAAAAGTCGGGACATATCATCTCTGAATGTCGTCGCCGTCCTCCACGTCAGTCGACACAATATCAGACTCCATAGTCTCCAGCATCGTAGTATCCTACTCCACCGTCTCAGACTCCGCATGCTTATGTGGCTTCCTCGGTTATGCCTATTCCTACATCTGCAACCCCACAGCCTAGGTCCTCCTCCTCTCTCACTCCTGAATTGGTTCAACAAATGATTATCAATGCCCTCTCTGCTTTTGGTCTATCAGGTAAGTCTCCTTCATCTTCCACTTGGTTTCTTGATTCCGGGGCGTCTAATCATATGACGTATTCCCACACTCCTCTCTCCAATATGACAAGTTACACTGGCCCTCTTCAAATACAAACTGCTGATGGAGGACATGTTCCCATTACTGCCATTGGCGATATCCCTGGTTCCATCCCATTGAGAAATGTCTATCTTTGTCCTAATTTAACTTCCAACCTATTGTCAGTCGAACAACTTGTTGAAAATAATTGTAACATCTCTTTTTCTTCTTCTAGTTGTGTTGTGCAGGACCAGATGTCCGGGAAGGAGATCGCGAAGGGGCCTAAGTGTGGACGCTTGTTTCCGCTGGATCTTTCTCAAATTTCTCCCGCTTTTTCCCGCGCTCACTATAAATATTTTGTGACCTTTATTGATGATTTTAGTCGGTTCACATGGGTCTACTTTCTGCATTCCAAATCTGATGTTTTCATGTTTTTCAAATTTTTTTGGCTTATGTTGAAAATCAATTTTCCACCTGCATTAAAATCTTGCGAACTGATTCTGGTGAGGAATATATGTCCTCTGATTTTCAACAGTTTTTGCAAACCAAAGGCATTATGTCTCAAAGATCTTGTTCTTATACTCCCCAGCAGAATGGAGTCGCTGAACGGAAAAATAGACATCTTCTTGATGTCACTCGTTCCCTTCTTCTGGAATCCTCGGTTCCTACTAGTTTTTGGGTTGAAGCACTGGCTACAGCAGCTCATCTTATCAATCGTATGCCATCAACCTCCATTGAGAATCAAAGCCCATATTACCGTTTGTACAAGACTGCTCCATCCTATGATGATCTTCATGTTTTTGGCTCCATTTGTTTTGTGCACTTGCCTCCTTATGAAAGGACAAAACTCATGGCACAATCAGCTCAGTGTGTGTTTTTAGGTTATGCACCCTTCCAGAAAGGGTTCCTTTGCTATGATCCTCACATTCGTCGGTTCCGTATCTCTAGGAATGTCGTCTTCTTTGAACATCAGTATTTTTTTAAAAAACACATTGATCCTCCTGACTCCTCTTTTGTGTCATTACCTGGTTTTTCTGAAAACTCGTTAGTTGTTCGTTTTAATCCTAATTTTGTGTATCACAGACGGAACAGCACAGCGCATACTAGTGATCCCCCTCCTGATCTTCCTCCGGCATCCGGTTCCGGCCATACTTCACTGCGTCGCTCCACTCGGATTTCGGTCCTGCCAGACCGTTATGGCTTCTCCCATACTTCCTTAATGGCCACTTTGTCTTCTTCTTCCATTCCACAATCATATTCTCAGGCTGTGCAGGTTCCGTGTTGGAAAAAGGCTATGCATGATGAATTGGATGCGTTAGCACAAAATCATACGTGGGACTCCTGTGGGTGTCAAACCTATTGGCTATAAGTGGGTTTTTTCTCTCAAATTAAAATCTGATGGATCTTTAGATCGCTACAAGGCACGTCTTGTTGCTCTTGGCAATCGGCAGGAATATGGCATTGATTATGATGAGACCTTTGCTCCGGTTGCCAAAATGACCACCGTCCGCACTATTCTTGCTGTTGCTGCATCTCAATCTTGGCCTCTCTATCAAATGGATGTCAAAAATGCGTTTCTCCATGGTGATCTCAAAGAAGATGTTTATATGCGATTGCCTCAGGGATGCTCCTCCGGCCCCGATATGGTTGCTAAACTTCGTCGCTCCCTCTATGGTCTGAAACAAGCTCCTCGCGCATGGTTTGAGAAATTTCAAGCTGTTCTTCTCCGCTTGGATTTTCATCCAAGCCCGTATGATCCTTCTATGTTTTTACATCATGCTCCATCCGGGATCTCAATACTCCTTGTCTATGTTGATGACATCGTCATTACCGGTCCTAATGCCGGAATGATTCAGAAGCTCCAAGCGTCTCTTCGTGAGTCCTTTAAAATGAAGGATCTTGGCCCTCTCTACTATTTCCTCGGTCTTGAAGTTCATCAATTGCCTAAAGGTATCGTTCTCCATCAGCACAAATACACTATTGATCTCATCGCCTTGGCTGGTCTTACTGTTTCTGCTCCTGTTGATACGCCAGTAGAACTGAATGTCAAACTCAGTCGCGACGAAGGTGATCTTCTTTCCGATCCTACTGCCTATCGCCAGTTGGTTGGCAGCTTGATCTACCTCACGATCACTTGACCCGATATCTCTTATGCGGTCAACCTAATGAGTCAGTTCATGACTGCTCCTCGTCACCTTCATCTGGCTACTGTTCGCCGCATCATTGGGTACCTTATTCGCACACCGACTCGTGGGTTGTTTTTTCCATCCAACAATCCTCTGACTCTCAAAGCTTATTCAGATGCTGATTGGGCTGGTTGTCCGGATACTCGCAGATCGACAACTGGATGGTGCATGTTTTTAGGTGATAGTCTCATTTCTTGGAAATGCAAGAAACATGACAAAGTTTCCAAATCCTCTACTGAGGCAGAGTATCGCGCCATGTCTGCTGCATACTCCGAAATTATTTGGCTCCGTGGTTTGCTTTCTGACATTGGTTTTCCAGCAGCAGGAGCTACCCCCCTCTATGCGGATAATACCAGTGCTATCTGGATTACTGAAAATCCGGTTTTTCATGAACGTACTAAACACATCGAGGTTGATTGTCACTTCATCCGTGATGAGCTTAAACGTGATGTCATCAGCCTGCCACATGTCTCTACTGAACTTCAACTTGCTGATATTCTCACCAAAGGCCTTCCACGACCGCGCCATTAGTTCTTGGTTTCCAAATTGATGCTTGTCGATTCTCCCGCATCAATTTGAGGGGGGGTGTTACATAGGCCCAAAGCCCATCTGAAAAGAGCCCATCTGAAAGCCCATCTGAAAAGAGCCCATCTGAAAAGAGGAGCCTTCTTTACTCAGAATACTATTGCTGTAATTAGCTGTAATTAGTCTTCCTTCTTAACTTAGAATCCTAATTGATGTAAATTAGTGAGTTTTCCTTTCTTAGAGCCTAGATTAAAGATAATTAGCTGTAATTAATCTTCCTTCTTAACTTAGAATCCTAATTGATGTAAATTAGTGAGTTTTCCTTTCTTAGAGCCTAGATTAAAGGTAATTAGCTATAATTAGTCTTCCTTCTTAACTTAGAATCCTCATTGATGTAAATTAGTGAGTTTTCCTTTCTTAGAGCCTAGATTAAAGGCATGTAAAGATATATATATTGATGTATAATCTCAATAGAATGACACACAAATTAATACATTCTCAAGAGAATTCAAAATCTCTTCTCTATGATCGTGAGTTTGTCATATGCGACTCATTAAATTGAACCGGATCATTTCAAACTTCAGATGTGGTTTCATTAGGAACTGATCTCTTTGAGTAGTCTTATGAATATTTTGAAGAGTTGCCAAGGATGTAGTAGGAATATCCGTATAAATGATTTCAGCATAGTCAGCCCACAAGCTAATGAATTAGGAGTAGTCAGTCTGGATGGACATGCTCCCCTGCGTATATTGGGCTATCTTATATTCCAAATGAAATTTCCGTGCCGAGTTCTCCTGCTGATAGATGGCTCTCAAATAGTCCCACATGTCTTTAGTAGTCTTGTAGGGTCTAAGATGCAAAATAAATTGGGATTCAATAGAGCTAAGAATCCAACTCATAATCTGGGCATCTTTGGTATCCCATTTTGGGATTGCTTTTTCATTGGTGGGTCTAGAATCAGATCCATCAACATGACCCCACAAATTGGCGGACCTAGGAGTTTTGGTTGAGGGGGGCTTACGTTAGTCACCTGAAAAGTCAATTAGTATTTTTTTCTTTGTTTTTGTATCAAATCTAATAAAAAAAATTCACATATTTAATAAAGCACGCAATTAACACACATCTTATCCAAATATTTAACTTATTTTCTTCCAATCTAAATTAGATGTCATACAACTATAGGAATTCGAAAGGAACCGAGCCATACACCTCAACTTGATATGAATTTGAAAGATGAAGATCTCCAAGATATTTTAGCCTCGTGCCAAGCCACTTAAGAGAAGAAAAATGGTGGCAGAAAATAATCCACTTGAGAAACATGTGATTGAGAGCCATTTAAACAGAAACTACTCCATGTGACTGAACTTTTAGTGTCAATGAGAGTTATTTAAACATGTGATTGAGAGTCATCCAAATAAAAAACAACGTCCAAAATATTTCTTGACTTTGATGTGAATTCTATGTTCTAGGCAAGTTGCAGAGGAAAATGCAATTGGATATGAGACCAACTTCATGCAAATAGCAAAAAATTCATAAAAACTAAATTTCAACTAGAGGAAAAAATGTTAAATTTCAATACCATATTAGAAAGAATGTTTAAATAAACTAAAACACATCACTAGAACATGGAGAATCCTGCTAATTTGTCGCATTGTAAACCGGCCCTGGATTTTTAGAGAGACCATTAATAAGGATAGACCCTCTACAAGCAAATAGGCCCTTATTGAAGTAAAATTCTATGATTTGTCATTGGAGGGGATCTATGATGCCTAGATGCGGACATGGGTATGGATACGGATACAAGAAACGAGGGTTCGATGCACTAACTTGAAGATTTTAGGACAATGATACAGGTACGGCATTTCAAAAAATATGTACATATAAATACTTATCGTAGTGCTTAAATATTACGAGGCCCATTGTGTAGATCAAATTTTCAACGAGGTGGGCCTGATAGTAGCTTAGGATAGAAGAAAAGAAAAGAAAAGAAAAGTGAGCTAAGTGTCTAGTTGGCCCAATAGCTTAACATTAAAATAGAAAAAAAGAAAAAAAAAAGCCCAACAGGCCCATTCTCATTAATAAAATGCGATGGGTTTTTTTGCCCTTTTTGCATCTCTAGGGCATCATTGAACAAAAAAAAAAAAAAAGAGAGAGATCAGAAGAAGAATGAATAAGAAGTGGAAGTGTACATGTCGCCTGAAGTTAGAAGCAGCAACAGTAGCATAAAGCAAAACAGTGGTCTACCACCTTCTTGAAGAAGCAACTCTTTAAAAAAAAAGCAGCAGCCTGTAATAACCCAACTAGGACTCTTGGTAAAATTGTAATTAGATTAACTTAAGGTTACCAGGAAACTAAGAATTTTGAACAAAACTCTCTCTCAAGGTGAACGGGACTTTCTCTTAAGGAGGAAAGTAGACCCCTAGTAGGACTCCCCTCCCTGCACTAATATAAAAGATAGACAAGGGGCTAGTCTTGGCCTGAACACACCAACGTCAGAGAGAGAGAGAGAGAGAGAGAGAAAGAAGACTGAAATTGATTTCAAAACTGCAGAAGAAGAGGAAGATCGCCATCGGATGCCGACGAGAGACCGACCACTGCCCGATCAACACGCGTCTACACCAGGTGAGTAGAATTTTTACCTGTTCAATGAGATTTGAAATTTGTAGAACTCAGATATTTGGATTTATGATGTAATGAAACTGTGATGAAATTGAACATCCCGAATGATGATTTTGTCAACTATGTTACGATTGCAACACTGTTCCTTCACTGTCGACATGCCCTGGTCAATAGTAGAAAAGCCCTTCGATCAGACCCTAATGAACTGCCAATGGAGACCATAAGGTGGATTAGTCCCCTAACTTCTGTTCCATGTACATCGAGTCCTAGATCTGGAAGAAACAAGGGCCAGAGAGGAGCTTGACGCAGATCAGGCCATCCTGGGACTGGTTTACGTTGGGGAGTACGGGCCCCACGTGGGCCACCTGATGGAAGATCACATCCCTACATCTAGTGGTGGACCTTAGGGCGACCCCACTGGTGGTGGACCCATGAGCTTTGAACCGTTGGAGTTCCTCCATCACTAGACTCCATCGTAGCTGGACGAAGACCCCAGAGGCCAACGATCATCTCTGTTTCGTTACAGAGAGCTGCGGTCGAATGGTTTATAAGGGCAGCAACTTATTAAATTTCAAATAGGCCCTTGTTGTGAGTGATATTATTATAAACACATTAAAGTCTTTGATGTTTACATAGTTGATATATTATGAACCCACCCAACATTATTTATGAATATAACTCGTGGCCCAGTGTTCGGATGTTTCTTCTAAATTAGAGTGAAGACTCATCGTTACAAAAATATTAGTTTTAACCCTTTTAGATGGAAATAATCCTTTATAATATGTAGTTTGAAAGTGGTGTAAATTACATGAAATTTTGCTGAATACTTGAATATAACGAAATATAATTCAATAGTATGTTTTGATTCCTGTGGATGATTTTATGATGAATGATTAATTCCCTCAATAAAATATAGACAATGCCACAGCCTGGTGCCAATTCTGAATAAGAATGGGGCGAGATTTAACCAGTGTTATGTGGTATGGGCCAAAGTAAAGAATACGGTGATGAAATAAATTATAGTAGAATTGGATCTATAATAAGTTGTTGATAAATTTACCATTGATGATCGAAATAAGAGTAATACCCACTGCTGGCACTGAGTATAGAACTTCCCTCGCGGATGTTGGTCGAGGGGAAGAGGTTCAGCAATCATGGTGGCATGATAGGCCATATTGTTGATAGAAATATAGATACTCCAGTTGGGAGTATCGGAACAGGCTCAACATTCATTGTGGATGACAAACCATGTTGTTGACAGAAATGTAGATACACCATATGGGGTATCGGAATTATTTGATGCCACAGTAGAAAATCACTCAAGAAAGAAATTGATTAGAATGTTAATGAAATTACATCATTGAATATATATATGTTCTCTGAATGATTGAAATATACTTTATCTTAATGTTCTTATTCTACTCACCAGTTTTACTGATTAGTAGTTCGCCCCACTTCAGGTAATGCAGTTGTGGAAGTTACGGGAAGTGACGGGGATCAACCGGTGGATTTTGGCATGCGTGGCTGATCCAGAGCGCGGAAAAGCAAAAGAATAGATTTATAGTTGGGATTAGCCCTAGACTTAGACATTGTTATTATTTTTCTTTTCTACAACAGAGATTGTCTTGTTTAGTAGTGTTATCAAGACTCCTAATAACTACATAATAGTTGAAATACAATGAAATTTGATTGTTTATGACCTTGATGCTCATGAGAATTTGATTTATGTAATGTTGTTATAAAAATTTGAGCGCGGCTTAAGAATCTGAAGAGCTCTAGATTCTTGGGTCGTTACATAGCCCCTGTCAAGTTAGTTATCTTCTTCCTCGTTGCCACCTTCTCCTCGTCTCCTTTTTTACTTTCCTTTAGATCAAACTGAGAGAGGCTTATTTAGGAGTAAATTGATCAAAATGGACAAAATTTGTTGTAATTTTGGGCAAAAAATATTGCATAACCGTATCTTAAAACTAGGGGCTGTATCTTGCCGTATACCATACCCATATCCGTATCGTATCGTATCGATACGGGTACCACAGGGCTTTTGGAGTATCCATGTATCATAGGAGGGGATGCCATCCATTTAGATTAATCTAGATTATCAAATCCTATGCTTTGAAACTTAAGCTGTGTGGGTTACTTTGAAAAAAACTAGAAAAGGGTATCCACTTGGAAATCCTAACATAACTACATAGAAAATGGTGGACAGCTCTCTGCTCAAATGAAAAATCTTGTGGACCCAAAGCAACGACTAGCCATTTATTTATGCATCATACAATCCAGTGCTCCATGTGAGACTGACTTATGATCAACGACTCCCACTCCAAACCCCAGAAACACACCCAAATTCTTACATGCATGAGTCCCATTGGTTCTGCTGCATCCAAATGACATAATTCATTCTGGAATTCAAAGAATCCCTGAAATTTTGCAAGGCCCTTGGCATTTATGTGGTGGACCTCAAACCACCATGTTAGATATATCTCCTCTCCTCTCGTCAGTAGGGCTTGAAAATGGAAGAATGCATCAATAAAAGATGGAAACCAGCATGCTAATTAGATTGTCATTTTTTTTCCTAGGTATATAAATACGAACACAAACAGGCTCATAAGTCCATTGCTCATTTAACTTATCCTTCTGGTGTTTCCTTTCTTTTATTGACTCTAAAAGCAAAAACTTTCAACTTATTCCAGTGGTCTAATTGACAATATTGCTTTTACAAGGAAACAAAATGCAGCTGAGATTGTTTTACTTACTCGATGTATCTCAATGAAGGGCCCAACTTGAGAAAGAACTTTTTGATGATTTCTGTTTCCTTCATCTAACCATCTTTACCAGCCATTCAGGTCTCTTTTCCAAAAAAGGCAGATTTTCATAATTTTAACTTCTGCAATATATTGCATCAAATTGGACAAAGTGGTAGAGAGAGAGAGAGAGAGAGAGAGAGAGAGAGAGAGAGAAGACTTGAGATATACCAGCTGGAGAGAGGGATGCCAGTGGCAGTGCTGTGCTCTGATGGTGATTTCGATCGCCTAAGATGGTTCTAGTGACTTGGGGATTTTTGAGGGAGGGAAGCACAGAGAGACAGTAATGGGGTTTGGGAATTTTTTTTGAGAGGGATGGAAAGAAACGAGAAAGGGGGAAAACTGGTAGCGGCTTAGGGATCTTTTAACTGGGGGCTGGGGCAAATGGGCCTTATGGCACGTATGAGCTTTTCCGTTTTTTTTTTTTTTTTTTTTTTTTTTTTTCTGGCATGGGGTTTCAGCCCCCAACCCATGATAGGTGGGTCAGCCCCTGACCCCACAGCTCTTTACCTTTAAGGTAAATCTGTAATTGGAAGGCCCAAGAGGTGTAGTTTTTCTCATTAATTTTAATAATGGGAGTTTCACTTTTATCCATTTGATCAATTGTCTTTGATTGAGAGAAAGAACTGTGAAGATAATCTAGGAGGGTACTAGAGCAGTCAAAACAAAAATGCAATGCATATGTATCAAGATAATATTAAAGGAATTATTCCTTCTTAAATCTGTGACCAAAAAACCAAGCACAGAAGAAGCCAGCATGTGTTGACACCCAAAAAATAGAAAATAAGGTGCTGGGTAACCCCTATTTCAGGCACTAGAATGCTGGTTTTCCTTTGATTAAAAATCAAAGGAAAACCATCTGGCATAAAAAAACAGAGAATGTGCTGGGTGACCATCTTTTATCTTCTTAACGGTGACCATCTTTTATATTGACATTATCCAGTTCATCTGTAATCTAGTTTTTTATTGTTATCATTCATTTTTTTGAATTGCCTTCGGAACATACTGATTTGCCAGTTCACTTTCTTTCTTTCATTGCAGGTTGGTTCCAATAAGCTTCACCTGGCAAGAGTAGCAATGCTTAGTGCTATTCAGCTAAGGAAGGTGAACATTTCAGAAGCAATAGCTGAACTTGATAAGGCAAAACTTCTTTTAGATAATTCCATAAGGTTTGTGTTACTGCTCTTGATGTTCATTTCATTCAAATGGCCTCATATTTATGTCTGTGTTCATGTATTTTGGAAAGAATTGCATGAGGACTTTAATTTTGGTGTTGTTTAGTCTTCAAAATTCACTTCCCTTAAATGAACTTTCATAGGGAAGAAGCACAAGAATCATTAAGGAAAAAAAATATGACTTAGCAAGCTCATGTTGCGTGCATCATCCAATAATCCAAACAATTGTTCTGAGGGGACTTACGTCACATGGACTATGGTAAAGAAATAGAAACCCTGACAAGAAGATCCTATAAATCTCACCTGAAGCATCTTTAGCTTTAAATTTGAGCTGTTGTTGTATCTCTTTCTATATATTTCTAAGCTGCAGTTAAAGATTCATGATTGTGGCATTGAGAAAGTCCTGGTCTATCAGTTAAGAACCTTGATCTTAAGTTCTATGGATTTGAATGAAGAAAGGTGTAGGGTTTTGCGAGAAATTGAGTAGAAAAGAAAATAAAGGAAAGGAAAAAAAGGAATTGGAGCAAAAGAGATAGATGACCGTCGCCTTTTATATTAATTTAATTTTTACTGTTTACAGAATACCCCATAGAAAATTCTAATTAAGTAATACTTGGACAATTTTGTAAATATTGAAAAGTTGTAAAGAAACTGTCTGATTAATGAAGACTAATTAGATGTTGTCTCACAACACTATCTATAGTAGGACAATTAGATTAACAATCTAGATCATTTAGAATGGGCCACATGTAACAAGTCCTATGGATATTGTTAATATCCTAGATGATTATATAATGAGGAATCAGATTTTACCCTAGTGAATCTGAAAGCGATCCTAGTAAATTTTCGACAAGCTACATATATATGATTCAGTGTTAAGTGATTGTACTAAGAGCCTTCTATTGCTTGATAGAATAGCAAGTCAAGTTTTGAATAATCCAAAAGAAAAAAGAAGCAGTGTGTGGAATAGTGGAGTGGCAAGAGAAAGTGGGAAAGATGAGCATGCTGCAGTTGTCATTCTGGTCAGTTTATGTTTATTTCTAAGTAGTAGAACCTATGGAAATAATTATTTCTATAATGCTTGGTTTTATTTATTGTTATAATGTTTTCACATGACAATCATTGGTTAGTCCATTATATTTTTGTCCATGTGTTGTCTGCTATATCATAATATCATGGTATGAATGAACCTATAAACTATGATGCCCAGATACGGCATGGATATGGCAAAGACACGCCAAAGACACTGTAGGGACACGGATTTTAGATATAAAAAGTGAAGTATCAGATACGATACGACACAATACATTGCCTATTTTGAATTATCCGTGCATCATAGCATATAAATGCTTTTTTAACCTTACATTGATGTGGGTTAAATTGATTGTATGTTTCATAAACTCGTGATACCAACCAGTAAGGGTCTGAATTGATGCTTTGTGAAGTGCCAAAGCATGGAAAAGATATCTTCAAGAGACTCCCACAATGAGGAAACAAACATTAAAGGGAAATCTCAATCCACAAAGGAAAATCTTATTTTTCTCCGAAGTTTATGAGAAAATTCAATCCAGGAAGGAAATTTTTATTAAGCTCCAAAATTCCCTTTAATGTCTTACATGCATAGTTGAAAAACTCATTCCTTTTCAGACAAATTTCCAGGATTTTTCATTTCGTCCATAAAGCAAAATGAAAACCGTCCTCCAAAAATTTTGTACCAAATTTCAGTCTATCTCAATCTAGTTTAGACTATCTCTATCCAATAATGCAAATTCTAAACTCTATGGTTGTGATGAATATTTGAAGCTTTAAACTTTATGGTTGTTGAATTTTACGACTGTTGGCCATAATGATGACATTAATTTGTTATGTTTAATTGTTCATATCACACGCCATATTATGAATTGATTTAGTAGAGTAAGCCAAATGTATCAAATCATATTTTTAAATTTTATTATTAATATTGTGTGTTTTTATCCATGCACATATGTTTCTAATTTTTATACCTTTTCTGAAATGTAAATCTGAAATATTTCTTTAAAGTTCCAAATCAGCCGAACCCGAACATTACAGTTTGGAGGCCAAACTGGAATAATTTTTCAATTATGCTTACAATGCTCATATATGTTAGAAAACAAAACCCTACATTCAAAGACGTCCAATGAAATTAGAAAGCTAATCCTAATTCCATTTTATTAAAGAAATAAAGAACCAAAGAAAATCCTAGATGAAGAAGTAATCATTTGTCTTTGGATGTCCAGTTATTAGCCCTCCTTCTTTGGATCCTATGTGTGGGTCACTGGTGAGGCTACATCGGCCCATAGGCTTTGTGTCAACTTGTATATCTACCACTTGAGGGTTTGCAGGATATAGTATAGTGCAAGTCCAAAGGATGTATTGACTGGAAAAGTCTTGTTACTGAATGATCTTATGATCATGTAGAATATGAGTTTGTTTACTATGTTGGTTAGAGTAAGAATCATGTGCCTATTGGAGGAACCAAGGATGAAAATGGTGGTAGTAGTTAGCAGTTGAAACACTAGTAACAGGGGATATATAACAACAGTAGCATAACAAGGTGTGACTAAGAAAAGTGGTAAAAAATTTTGGAAAAAATATCAAAAAAAAAAAAAACCAATAATATTGGAAAATATTTGAATTTAATGTTTTTTTAATAGTAACTAATTTATGGGGGTGTAGCAGTCCCCTGATTGCATGGAGATCTTGTATTGCTGTATGATATTGATCTATTTTTTTTTTCATATGTATTCATGTTGATTATTTATAATAACTTAGAAACTAATGAAATACTTATGATCAAACCTTGTCATCAAAATATCTTCATTATTCATGTTCAATATTAAACACTAGTTACATGACAAATGACATAATAATTAATAACTTTATCAAAAGAAACAATGTACTTAAAACTTTACATTAAAGAGTATAGAGTTGAGAAAGGACTACGTCTAACACCAATGGGAATGTCTTCCAAGGTTTATCGCATCGTTGTCCTCATCCCCATCTTTATTGTGATTGGTACCACCACTACCAATACCATATTGCATGTGCTTACCATACTAATATTAGTGGGCATAGCGACGCATTCCTAATTTGAAGCAGTCAGATTGTCTAGCGCCCAAATACACCAAAAATCAAGAATATCCAGCAACTAGAACTGATTGCAGTAAAATAACGGAAATGCTAGAATGCAAATCGAGCAAGAAACAAAGTAAATAAACCCAAAACACTGCCCTAGAGCCTTCTCAACTACCTTGCCTTCACACGATAGAAGGGAGAGGAAATAAAACAAAGCAACACAATGCTTTAAAAACTTGCTTTAAAAACTGTACTGTAGCATGCCTATGATAGTCGACCATTACATCCTTAAATATTACTTAGTAGAAACTACTAGAAAGTCTAGAGTGCTGTCAATCCTTTCCTAAATCATAATACATTGACTTTCTTCAGATGCATCAATGGACTCAACAACGATGGTCCCAGTGGCAGAGTATATTAAAAAAAATATTAATTGTGTTTGAGTGTTGCTCGTCCATTTGTCACACATAATGGTCTCCTCCCATATACCTTTAGCAGTTGCCACCCAACTCTTTATGTCTTCGTACTCAATTTCTAAATATTGGTGCCCACATCATAGACGAAGGCATTGCTATACTAGGATCAACCTTTGCTGCAACATATGCTATGGTTTGGAAGGAGAATCCACTGCTCGAGGTGGAATGTTCATATGAATTAGTTACTTTGTTGAAGCAGTGGCTAATTTTTCTTTTGCATTTTTAAGCATCTTTGATATTTTGCGCTGTTTAGCTGACTCCTTTCCATGTGCTAGAGGATCTGTTGCCTAGGTATTGCACTACTGAGATTCGATGGTGCTTTATGTGAAGAAGTAATCTCTACTTCATCCTCTCGTTGTTGAGTTTTGAACGCTCAACACATTGTCCAGGCCATACCTTTCCCATTAAATGAGCGCCCTGCACTAGATGAGCCCCCGACTCAATGTGTCTTTCTCTTTTGTGCCATCAACTTTTGTGCAGCTTTTATATTTGGTTCATCACCGTCATTGTCATAATCGGATGGTACTTCCTCCCCAAAGGCCTCAAAGCGGGTATCATTAACTTCTTGTGTGCCTTTTCTCTTGAATCTTTACTTTTCTTTATTTTGCTTGATTGAGAAGCTTTTTCATTTCTTCTTGAGGCCCTTTCGACACATTTGGACACCCACAATATGGGCCAAATGCTGCTTGAATCTTGTTATGCCCCCATTTGTTGTTTTATTACAAAAATCCCACTTAATTTTCAGTCTATTGCCATCAATTGCTACATTGTATATCCACGCAAGATCTATTTAACATGCCATCTTCGCAAATGAGCATAGAAGTTGAACTTTGTGTCTTTCACATAGTAAAATACCTATATATATTATATATATTTGCTTATGAAAACCCATTTAGATGCAATTCAGTTGACTAAATTGAAAAATAATTATTGAAAAAGTCATAAAAATCCGAAATTAAAAATAAAATAAACATTAAGGAAGGTTAGGTTCATGTATGTGAATGATAGATCTAGCACTTTCGAAGTATTTTGAAGTGTTTGGTTGCCCAAATTATAAAAAAAAAATTCTTAAAAATCTGAAAATAAAAATAAAAAATTCAAAACCATCAAGGACTGTTGGATTCATCTTTGGGGTTCAAAGCTCTAAGACATTGTAATGATTTTGAAATGTTATGGTTGCTCAAATTATAAAAAAGTCCTAAAAAAACTGAAAATAAGAAATAAAAAATTCAAAAATATCAAGAAATGTAGGATTCATCTATGGGATACATAGATCTAACACATTATAATGATTTTGAAGTTTTTTGGTTTACCACATTGAAATAATTTTTTTTAATTCCTAAAAATCCAAAAATAAAAAATAAAAAAAAAAATGAAAGAGGGATGGATTCCTGTATGGGAATCATAGATCTAACACATGGGTGTGATTTTAAAGTGATTCGGTTTACCACATTGAAAAAAAAATTTCATAAAATACCCTAAAATGCAAAATTTTTAAAAATAAATAAATTGAAAAATAAATGAAAGAATGTCGGATTTGTGGGATTCATCCATAGGATTCGTAGATCTAAGACTCAGGAGCCATTTTTAGGTGATTTGGTTGGTTTTATTTAAGAAAAATTATTTTTCTAAAAAAATAAAAAAATACTTATTTAAAAACAAAAATAATTCAAAAATCATAAAAAGTTGTTGGTTTGATTTATGGAAACATAGGTCTAACCCTTAGATGCCATTTCCAAGAGGCTCCTGGAAAAAGAAAGAGAAATGAAAGCGAAAAGCTGAAGAAAAACACAAAAATACTTTGAAAATAATGCTTTTGAGTTCAATGATGATGAACGGCTTTGATTTGCTTGGTCTTTGTGTTTTTTCTCATAGATTTAGAATTGAATGAAGCAACCTTAAGGACCCAACTTGGGGAGAAATTGTTGTCAAAATGGGGAAGGGGGCAGTAAAAAGTAGCGAGGAAACGATTATCAGGTTATTAGCTGGTTTTTTAACTCAACTGCTTCGTATTGATATGGGCCACTATGTTTGTTAGCACCATAAATGTAAAAAAAAAAAAAAAAGAGAAAAAAAAAGTAGTGATATTTTGATCCTTGTTTGTAACCCTTTTTGCGTGGTCCTCAAGTCTTTAGATCTCTTGGGTGGATTAAAGAGTTCAAAGGATAACTAAAAGAGTATATGAGTGCATTTGGAAATGGCTATAAGGTCATTGAACCCAGCCACTTTGTATTGAAAAGGGCCGCTATGTTTGCTAGTTGGGATTTTTTTTTTTTGGGGGGGGGGTGGTTAGAGGATATTTTGATCCTTACTTGCAATGCTTCTACTTGATGTTCAAGTGTTCATATCTCTTGCATGGCTTAAAGGGGTCAAGAGAGCACTTGGAGAGTGTATGAATGCCTTTGGATGTGCTCTCTACCCTATTAATTGTGTTAGGGATGAGTTTGTTGCCAAAAACATGGAGGATATCATATATATAGGGAGTTTCCCTCTAAAAATAGGCAATTTGCCTTTCACTTAAAATGGGCACTACCCTTTAAAAGAAGTGTGTGAGTTCAAGTCCTACTTGTAGAAGAAAAATTGGCCATTGTCCTACTACATGGTGCGTCCCATGCACCAATGGTGTGCTGATGTGCTGATGGGGGCCCGATCAAACATGACTTATCACTACCCCACCAACTCAACATGATATTGTTCACTTCAGCATACGTGCACACGCGAGGACTTCCTAGCTAGTCACCCATCATGGTACTGCTCCCACTAGAGCATGCTTAACTTAAAACATGTCATTTTGAGTAAAAGTGGGGTTTGACTTATAAGCCCAGGGATGTGGTCGGCCTTATCCGATGTGGGACTAGCAGAGGCTCTCCATTAGAGGCCCGTGGTTGACACACTTCGCCTCATGGTTAGGGGTGCTGCTCAAGCCAAGTTCTCACACTCACCCTAACCAGAATAAGAGTCATTCTTGGCTCTAATACCAATTGTCATAGCCCGACCAAGTCAGCATGATATTGTCCGCTTTGGCCCACATGCACTAAACACGTGGGGACTTCCTTGGCGGTCACCCATCCTAGTATTGCTCCTACGCAAGCACGGTTAACTTGGGATTTCTTATGTGATCTAGGGTCACACGACTTTAAAACGCATCATGTTAAGTTAAGACAGTGTTTAACTTATAAGCCTAGGGTCGCCTTATCCGATGTGGGACTAGCATAGGGTTTCTGTTGGAAGCCCATGGTTGACATGCTTCACCCCATGGATAGGGGTGCCACCCTTACCATGTTCTCACATGGCCCCATTTGATCCCCACTTCCTCATGTCTTTTGAGGTCAAAGTCCTTGTCAACTAGAGATTTCAAAGTGCCATAGTTGCCGAAAAGTCCTTGTCAACTAGAGATTTCAAAGTGCCATAGTTGCCGAAAAGTCCTGAGTCCCCACTAATGGTCTTGTGAGGAAGGAAGGAGAAATAAGAGGAGCATTATACCTTGAGCCTACTATATAATATTCTAAATGGTCACCTTTACTAGATCTGAATATTTTTTATGCCTAGCATGCTACTACTTCTATTTTGGAGGAAATCCATGTCTTTGCTATCAATTTTTTGTGTAGATCCATGACCTCTCCCAACACTTTTGCTCCTCTAAATATATTTTACTTTACCCACCTTCCTCTGAAGGGCTTTATGCTCCTCATTTTTTCTCCTTGGCACTTTGTGAGTAATGCCCTATTTCTTTTGGCAACTGGTAGTTTCACAACATCCCATTTGGTGAGATGGGGTCCTTTTGATTCTCCTTCACATCTTGCAAGAGATCTCTTTGTTTCCCCTCTTAAGCATTTTCGTTACCTTAAGGGGTCGTTTGTTTTTTGCCATTTACATATGTAAACATTACTCATGTGAAATGGTTCCACACATTCATGTTTGTTTTTACATTCTACACATGTGTGTAAATCCCATATGATTTTGGTGTGTAAATAGAATGCAAAAAGAGTAGAAACTTTTCACATCTCAGTAGGTGTGAAAAGGATTCTCACCCAGCACACAAATGGCGCTTGTACAGGGCGTCAACAGTAGTACTTCACACCCAGCACGTTTTTTTTTTTTTTTTGGCCACCAAAATCATGAGCATAACCGTCCAAGTTATTTGGAATGCCAAAAACAGCTACGGTGCAAAAAATCAGCCGTTGGATCATCTTATATTATGAGATCTTTATGACACAAATCGGGCCGTTGATCTTCAATTTTGGGATTTTGTGGGCCCTGTTATCACAATCCGAACCGTTAATCTCATTCAGAATGCCATTTTCAGCTGAGAAACCAAATTGCAGACCTTCATTCATCATAGATCTTGAGATATCTTAAAAAGAACGTTTCAGCCACTAGATGCATCTTGCCAGTCCAGTTTTTCTTAATTTTTGCATCTTGTATGCTTCAAATGCAAGATCTGAACCGTCCAACATGTTTGAAATGATGATAGCGGCCATCGTACAAAATTTCAACTGTTGGATCATTTTACGTTGTGAGATATTTATGAAACAATTCAGGCCGTTGACCTTAATTTCTGGGATTTTGTGGGCCCCATTTTCATGATTCGAACCATTAATCTTGTTCAAAAGGTCACTTTCAGTTAGAAGGTTAAATTTCAAGAGTTGATTTAGCATGGATCTTGAGATATTTTGAAAATACATATAAGCCATTGGTGTAATTAAGATTCACATTTGAAAGAGTGTGAAAATAACAAAAAAAAATTATATTTCACATGTGAGTCATTTGCATATGTAAATCATTTTCACATCACATATGAAAAAAACAAACGACCCCTAAAGGAATTTTATTCTGGTCACCAAATGATAATAGGAAGTTTCTTGTTTGTTTTTGCATTTTTCTGTCTCTAGGTCCCACCAGTAATATAGGACTTGGCAAAGAGGAAGTTAATTTTTATTTGAAGGAAAAGCATGACTGCTGGATCTTGTCTATCTAAAATGTGTGAAATGTTATTTTTTAAATGAAAAATTGTGCTACGTCTGTTGTTTTCTCACTGTGCAATTTGTGCATGTTCACTTTGATATTTCTTTGCTTCAAACGTATTCTACGCTGTTTTTCCTTTTTTTTTTTTTTTTTCTTTTTGGGAGTAGAACTTGTGTCTGCATTGTTAGCTTAATCTTCGTTTGCTTCGAACTTACACTATGCTTTAGTTATTTAGGGTGTGCCATTTTTGCTTCTAAAGTATGATGGACTTATAAGTGTTATGCAGTTGCAATCCTTGGACACTCTTGGGCTTTTGGAAGTCACAAAGCTTGAATTACAGGATCCCATGGTAATTGTTCTCATTTTCATGTATAGCCTTGACTACATCTCTTGAATATAACATATATAAATGGGCGTGGTTGCTCTCTTTTGTGACCTCCAAAGTTAACTTCTCATCAATTCGTCCCTTCAGTGCAAAAAAGAGAAGCACAGATGAAGCGACAGCTTCTCTAGCCAAATCTTGTCTTGCATTCTTTTTTTTTTTTTTTTTGGTTCATGCTTACATGTTGATCAGTTAAAGCTGTTTTTTTATGAGTGAAGCAGATTAAATGATGCATTCGAAATTTTGCAATGTACATGTCCCTGCTTTTTTTCTGGGAAGCTAGTGACAATATTCTGTCTACTAAGTTAGTGAACTAACCATATCACAATGTTGTCTTTCAGTAATGTATTTTACTAGTCTTGTCTGTTTTCTTTCTGACCTTGATTAGCTGTTGAACTATGGTTGGAACTCTTTCCATTAGTTACAGTTGGAATTATTCCTACAAACTAGCTAAATTGGGTGATGCTTGACACTTCAGGGAGAAAATGCGACTCCAGTAGAGGCTGAGCATGCTCTTCGTCAGTGTATTGCATTGTTCAAGGAGGTATTTACGTTAAAAATATAAAAATTCACCTGTACAGGTTGGATCCTCTGCAAAATATGGTTGTTGTGTGATTCAATATTATTAAAAGCATGGTGGTCTCTTTACCTTAAGTAATCTAATGTTGTTTCCTTCCGGGAGATACACAGTACCCAGCCTTGAGTGGACTTTGTATTCAGGCCCAGCATTTTCATCCAGATTACCCAATTAAAGTTAGTTATGATGTGGTTTTCTGTGCAGCCAAGAGTTCGTAATCTACTTTTCGATTTACCAGATGTAAAGGTAGAGTATCTTTCCTGCTTGAAGCATCTCACGAGCATTGTAAGTGGAAATGCAAGTGCGGAGCAATCAAAGGTGTTGCAAGAATTAACAGATGAAGTCAGGCTCGTGGAAGCCGATCTGTCCATAAACAGGAAACACAGGAGCTAATGAATTCTGCAGTTTAACTCTCTAACAGAGAATAATTCATATTTTCCAACTGGTTTCTACAAAATCAACCTGGGAATTTGTCTTCCTCATTTGTCTGAAGAATGCGAAGTTGATTCTTTGTATCAAGTGGTGTTGGCACCTTGGTATCATACATATGCAGAAGGATTGGTCCTTGGGTCTTTAGGCTGATAGAATCACTCTTGGTCAGTAGGCCAACCCAGCAAAAAAAAAGAAAGTATGGTCTTCACATCTCAATCATTGCGTGAACTACTTATGCAATGGCTGAAGAAATAAACAAATCTATACAGCTTGCAAATTGGAATGAATTTTCGCTTGGTTAAACTGCTGACAGGTAACCTGCTGCTGGAAATCACTCAAATCATAAAAAATGGTGAGTGAAAAGTATGTATTGGCTATGTTGACTTTAAATGCAAATGCAAAAGAAAAGGATAGAGAGACATAAAACAATATTCTCTCTGATATTGCAAGTTATTATCTTCTATTCCATAAATAATGCATTGAATGGTTTCTTTTGGTCTTTGTTTTTGGGTAAAACATTGAATGACGTAGCAACATTTCTCTTGATCGAGAAGCTCTCGGCAAATGTAGACTGACTTTATCAAGTCTCCGAAATGCAGATTCAAATATGTCATTGTATGAGAATATTGCCCTCCTATGGACTGAAGAGGGAACAAAAATAAATTTTTCTACAAGTAGGTGAGTCAACCTGATCCAGCCCACTTTTGACGAAGTTTTTAGGCCAAGTATGGAACTAGCCTAAAGGCACATCTGTGCCACAACTTTTCAATGGAAAAAGTGTAGAAGTTGTAAATGCTTTTATATAAGGAAAGAAAAAAGAAAGGGCGGCTTAGTGCACGAGGCTCTTGCATAGTGGGGTCTGGAGAGGGTAAGATGTATGCAGCCTGACCTTCATTTTAAAGAGGTTATTTTCGTGACTTAAACTCACGTCGTCCAAAATGCTACCAGTAAGCCTTTACTATTTGGTTAGGCTGCCCTTCTGTAAACACTTTTATATGCTACAGTAAAATTCATGTTTGGTGCACCTGTTTTTAGCACATTTGCAACCCTATGAAAAATCCAAGACAAAGATTGGGATCCATGAGGAATTTATATATTTGAGGATTTCTCACTTCCTTGACAGCAGGTGTTACACAGTAAAAATTTGTATAGCTGAGGATCTCACATTGATTGATCCTTATTGATGGATATATATGAGAAAATTTTGCATTGGAGCATAAATCCACCAAATAGAGGATTTTCAAATTTTATGAGGCGTGATTGAACCTTAAAATCCTCAGAAGTGAGGATTTTTGTTTGCCCAACACCTTAGCTAAACATGCGTTTTCTACAATAGCATGGAAAGTTGGCAAAGAAGCCCCATGGATTTGATTGGTAGACCTAACTTACCTTTGGGTATCAACGTGAAAATGTATGTCTTCTCCCCGCATTAGTGGTTGCCAAATGAGAACAAAGTTGTCATTGTTATCTAGTTTATGAGTGTGGCCTTGTTTTTTTCTCTTGCTAGTTTTTAGGTTCTACTTGATTTTCTGGTAAGGAAACTCTCTACAGGACATTATTGTAAAGTGAGTAGCGATTCTGGAACACTGACATAGTATAATTACTCCACAAGACTTGAGTCCCTTTAGATAATTAATTGTAAATCAGTTCTCCCAAAAAGACCTTTGTACATGTTCTCCCACTAGGTTCTTCTGAAATCATTTGTGTTTTTAAGTCGAACAATTTAATCGATTTGGCTAACAAAGGATATAAATAAGCAGAAAGTTGATATTAATAATCTTATACTTTTTTTTGTAGCGGTTCTTTTCTAAAAGGTCATTTAGAAGTTGGAAAAAAAATTTATGTGAGAACGTTTGCAGTTTTTGAGGAGAGGCTCTAAGTCTGTGTGTTTGCTTGACAAAAATCAATGACCATGGGTGTGTTGGCTTGTTCTTTCAATTCCTTGTTATCCTTGTTTGTTTGGTTAGATGTTGTTTTCGCTTCTGTGATAGGGAAGGAAAAAAAAAAAAAAAACGGTACGCAGGAATGATCATATTGCCGGTCGTCCCATGAAAGTATCAAGTGAATTACATATTATGTCAATGGTGTATTCTCTATCATTCTACAATTGATTTTTGCTGGGTTTAGCGAATAAGGCCAAGTCAATCATAAGTGGGTTAGATGACCTCAAAAACAATTTAGGACCGCACGATACTTACAAGCAGACAAATTTCAAATATCCCCTATGGGGGACCTCCCAAGGCATCAAAAATCAGGCAGCAACCAAGCAAAATAAGATAGAGAGAGAAAAGAGTTCAACATCAAATACCAAGGGCCCAAACTCTGTCAGAAAGGAAATTCAAGAAGTCCCATCACCTTCGAAGTTACAAGGTACTTAAATATCTGAGAAAAACTCAAACAATTCAAGCAACTACTTTGACATCATGACAGATTTGCCAAGAAATCTTCAAGACTTTTGAGACTTTCTTCGTCTTCTTCACTTAGGAGTTGAAGAAGTCTATGAATTAAATCATGTTTGTCCTTTTGAAATGACACTTTGGTGATCCTTAAGGCAACATGACCATGGACACTTCACTTGGTTCAAAAAACCATGACTCCTCCCAAAATGCGCATTATGCACATTCGGATAAACAATTGATAGATTATGAAGATTGCTCGATCATCTTGGAGAGGAGGCAAAGCATGAGTAGACATCAAAAGTTAGAGTCAGCTTCAGATCGGCCACTGTCTATTGACGGCTATTCCTTCCTCCTTTTTTATGCATTTTATGTAAAATTTGCTTTATGCTGTAATTCTTTTGCCAAAACTAGATCATCCAAGACCAAGTGGTGGAGTTATACAAAAAGAAAGCAACCTGCACCTAGGAGGCCAGAGTGCAAGCATCCATGTAAACTAAACTCGAGAATGAAAAAATAGAAAACAAATATCATTATTTTTTTTTCTCATGTCTTTTCATGTTGTCGAATGTGTTGCGATGCATTCCGCCCTTGCAACCCATTTTCGGACGAACAGAAAAGATTGGTGCCGTCTATGGGAAGATTTAATCAAACTCTAGTTTGATCAAAGCTTGACCAATAAAAAAAAGAAAGAAAAAGAAAAAAGAAAGAAAGAAAGAAAAAGGAAAGAAAAAGAAAAAGAGAAAAGATGATGCATGAAAAATACATGGTGAATAGCCGATCCCAAAATAATAAGCACATTTGGCTATCCCCAAGTGGAGACCATGGGATCTTCCCCTTAGTCATATGACCTTGATGCATTTTGCTTGGATTACAAATGGCTGGTTGATCCTCTTCCTTTCAGAATTAATCAAGTCATAAGACCACTCAATGCTAGAAGTTTTTCCTTGTGGTGTAGCGAGCATTTAATTACCCAGCTTTAGCCTTTGGATAAGATGGAGTGGAGTCTACATGATCTGATTCAAGTTGTTTACGTTGGCATTTATGCCCCACACTTCAACCGAACTGGGTTAGACCCAACCGTTTTTTCTTCCCATTTCAGGGTCATTCTTTTTGCGTCTAGAATGTGATCAATTTGAAAACAAAGAGAGAGTTTATACTGTCTAAGCTTATTTGGTAAACCTATTTTTTAGGTCAAACCATGAGTTCCCATTCTTCAATGAGGCCAAGGAGCGCATGTTTAAGCTATCACTCACCAAGTCCTACTCGGGTCCACACCAGCCTACATAAAACAGGACTAAAGTAAGCACTGGCTCAACCAGGTCTAAGTCTTCCATAAACTTGCAAAGACTAGAAGCACTTCATCTCCAACAAACACCCATGAACCCAAGAAAGGAGTGGAACCATTCCAGCCCTGGGTATCCAAGTATGCCCAGAACCCCTTTAGAGTTCATCTACAGCAAAGGGGGGCAGCTCTCTAAAAGTAGGGTGCCCTCACAAAGATACAACCTTGCCCATGAACTTCACATCACTCAGAAGGAAATGGGGCTCATAAGGCTCAATTCGTTGAACTCACCCTAAGAAGGACTTGGGGCCAACTGAAGAAGGCTCAGCATGAGACCATCATCTCTGGATGAAGTACTTGGTCCCCTAATCTTGGAAAAGTGAGAACAACTTCTCCATAGAATGAGGCCCTTGGGAGGCTTGAGGGAAATTCCTTTTATCCTCTCATGCAAAGAAAAGAAAGGAAACTCAAGCGAACACTGGACCTCAAACTCACCAACTTGTCCCTAAAAGGGCGAAGCATTCGTCCCAACTCAAAGATTGACTATGTCACAAGAAAGCTAAGTGAAACAAGGAAGAGGCTACTGAAGTCCTATCACCACCTATTTATAAGGTAGTATGCGGCCATCAAGGGAAGTCCAAACCGATGGTGGCCAAATTCAAACCATAGACTTTGGCTACGAGGATTACAACAAACCCTCAACCACCAAAAGGTGGTGCAAAAATGGATGGTCAAGGAGACCAACTGTCAAGTCCTGAATTTTTATATTGGGTCATACCGGTTTGACGGGTTTGAGTTGGGTTAAGAGGGTCAAATAGATCGGTTTAACACAATTGGGCCTGAGTTAATGGACCCTTTTTGGGCCAGAGGACTCTTTTTGTAATTTCTTAAAACCCACTAAAAAGCAGGAGGCCCTTCTTTGTAATTTAGAAAAACCCCCTCTTTTATATAAACTCTATTCTTAGGGTTTTCCCCCATTCCCCAACCATCCTTTTTCTTCACAAATAACACTAGAGCTCCCCAAGGAAAGAAACTCGGTCTAATAAAACCCTTGTTTAACAACTCCTGCAATTCCTCTTTGAGTTCTCTCAACTCCAATGGTATCAGAGCCGGTCAAGTTCTAGAAGTTCTAAAAGATGCTAGAACGTAGGTCCGAAGTGTGGATTAAAAACGTTAAGTGGGAACGTTGGGGGTTTTTGGCATTCATAATCGTATCCGTATTTTAGCAAATGTCTAGATGTTACAGGAGTTCGTTACTTTCCGCATTTTGGTCGTTTAGTCGCTAATATATAGGGGATTACCAAAAAGGTGGCCTAGACTACTTTTCGTAATCTGTTTCCCAAGAAGTACGTACCGGAGCATGTTCGCATTTAGAAGCGAATAGAGTTTGATAGATTGAAGCAAGGAAATCCGTCTGTTCGGGAGTATGAGCTGCAGTTTATTCATCTCTCTCGTTTCGCACCAACCTTCATCACTCTAGAAAGCAAGAGGATTCGACGATTTCTTGATGGCCTTCGACCAGATATACTGCTTCATACCAAGTCACAAGTTCTAAATACTTACCAGGCATTTTTCGGGTAAGGCATATTGGGCCAAGGAGGTGATTGGACGCATGACCCCTACAAGCCAAGTCAAGCAGAAAGTTACTCCGTCTTCGGTTTCACAGTACCAATTTAATAAGCAAAAGAGGGAGTCTTGTGGTATTTGTGGCAATAATCACCCTACAACTAAGTGTTGGAGACAGAAGATAGTTAAGTTATAGTTGATGATGACACAAGGTGCAATTGTGAGATCAAAGAAGAAGGTTGTTATTTGTATGATTTCAATTATTAAGGCTATAAAGTTGTTGAGGAAAAGTTATGAGGGGTATATAGCGTTTATCACGGAGGATAAACGGACTAAAGTGGTGGAGGAGATACCAGTGGTATCTCGGTTTCTGGATGTTTTTCCCGATGATATTCCTGAATTACAGCTGGTCCGTGAAATTGATTTTTTTCAATTGAGCTTGTTCCAGGCACAGCCCCGATCTCAAAAGCCCCTTATAGAATGGCCCAAGTGGAGTTGAGAGAACTCAAAGAGGAATTGCAGGAGTTGTTAAACAAGGGTTTTATTAGACCGAGTTTCTTTCCTTGGGGAGCTCTAGTGTTATTTGTGAAGAAAAAGGATGGTTCTATGAGAATGTGCATTAATTATAGATAACTAAATCAAGTGACCATCAAGAATAAGTATCCTTTACCGCGAATCGATGAGTTGTTTGATCAATTGCAATGTGCTCAATATTTTTCTAAGATTGATCTGAGGTCAGGATATCATCAGTGAAGGGTACGAGATCAAGATATTCCAAAAACTGCATTCAGAACTAGATATGGTCACTACGAATTTTTGGTGATGTCGTTTGGGTTGATGAACGCTCCAGCAGCTTTTATGGCTATGATGAATAGGGTTTTTGCACAGTACTTGGATAAGTTTGTGGTGGTGTTTATTGATGATATACTTGTACATTCGAAGAGTCGGGAAGAGCATGCTCAGCATCTTCGTACTTCATTGCAGTTATTGAGGGAACACCAATTGTATGCTAAGGCAAGTAAATGTGAATTTTGGTTAGGACAAGTAGGATTTCTTGGTTACATCATCTCTAAGAAGGCTTAGCAGTAGACCCAGCGAAGATTGAAGCAGTGGTAAAGTGGGATAGGCCAAAAACAGTGCCAGAGATCCGAAGTTTCCTAGGCCTCGCAGGATCTTACCGCAAATTCATGGAAGGATTTTCCACAATAGTAGCCCCACTGTCAAGATTGACTCGTAAGGGAGTTCCTTTTGTGTGGAATGAGGACTGTGAACAAAGTTTTCAGGAGTTGAAAAGGAGGTTGACCACAGCTCTTATACTGACATACTCGTGGCAATGATGTTTTGTGATTTTCACTGATGCATCTGGAGTTGGACTTGGTTGTGTTCTCATGCAACATTGGAAGGTAGCAGCGTATGAGTCTCGATAGTTGAAGGAACATAAATGAAAGTATGCAACTCATAACTTGGAACTTGCTGCAGTGGTCTTTGCTTTGAAAATGTGGAGACATTATCCTTACGGAGCCACTTTTGAAGCGCATCAGACCATAAGAGCCTCCAGTATTTCCTTACACAGGGTGATTTGAACATGTAACAGAGGAGATGGATGGAGTATATTAAGGATTACGATTTTGGACTGAAGTACCATCCAGGAAAAGCTAATGTAGTGGCAGATGCTCTAAGTAGAAAAGCAGCGTTCACAGGAGGATTAATTGCAGAATGCTTCTGGATTCGATGATTAGAAGATATGGATGTGTATTTTCGACCTGTTAATGAACAGGCAGGGTTAGCTAGTATATTTCCGTGAGAAACCGAATTAATTCCAAGGATTAGAGAATACCAATTATTAGACCCCGAGATAACAAGAATTAAAGATCACACGGAGGAGAGGCCCGATTTTAAGTTGGAAGATAATATTTTACATTATAAAGGCAGAATTTGTGTGCCCGATTTTCCAGAATTGAAGGATGAAATCATGGTCAAGGCACACTATACTCGGTATACTATTCATCCAGGTAGTACCAAGATGTATCACGATCTGAAGGATCACTATTGGTGGAAGAATATGAAATAGGATATTGCAGAATTTGTTGGAAAATGTTTGGTCTGCCAGCAGATTAACGCAGATTATAGGAGACCCCCAGGTCTTCTGTATGAGTTGGAGATTCTTCAGTGGGAGTGGGAGCACGTCATTATGGACTTTGTGTCTGGATTGCCCCATATTAGAAAGGGATTTGATGCTATTTGGGTGATAGTGGACCGTTTGACTAAGTCAGCCCACTGTGTACCATTCAAGACTGGTCAAGGAATGGAGAAAATTACAGAGTTTTATATTAAGGAAGTGGTGAGATTGCATGGAGCACTAGTTTCTATTGTCCTGACTAGGATAGTAAGTTCGTATCTAGGTTTTAGGTATCACTGCAGGAAGCCTTAGGAACCAAACTGAGTTTAAGTACAGCCTATCATCCCCAAACAGACGGACAAACCGAGCGGGCAAACCAAACACTAGAGGATATGTTAAGGGCATGTGTCTTGGATTTCAAGACTAGTTGGGATGAAAGTTTGGCTCTATGTGAATTCGCGTACAACAACAGTTACCACTCTAGCATTGACATGGCGCCTTTTGAAGCTTTGTATGGAAGGAGATGTCGAACCCCTATATGTTGGTCGAATTTTGGAGCTCGTAGTTTTCATGGACCGTCTGTAGTTGGAAAGTTCAGTGACAAGATAGGACAAATTCAGGAAAAGTTGAAGGTTACCCGCAGTCCCCAAAAGAGTTATGCCGATAAAAGAGGGAGAGTTAAAGTTTGAGATTGGTGACCATGTATTTTTGAAGGTATTACCTACACGTGGTACTTTACGGTTGGGCAAAAAGGAAAACTTTCCGGAAGATATGTGGGACCATTCTAGATTATCAGTAAGGTTAATAACGTGGCTTATCGGTTAGCATTGCCACCAGAGCTGTCGGGTGTTCATAACACCTTCCATGTTGTTATGTTGAGGAAATATGTAGCAGACCCTTCGTACGTGTTGCAATATGAGCCGTTCCAAGTGCAATGTCAGTATCCGCACTTTTTTTTCCTGAGGTATGTTAGTCATTTGGAGGACCAAATGTCCTTTAAGGGGGATGAGATGTCAAGTCCTGAATTTTTATATTGGGTCATACCGGTTTGACGGGTTTGAGTTGGGTTAAGAGGGTCAAATAGATCGGTTTAACACAATTGGGCCTGAGTTAATGGACCCTTTTTGGGCCAGAGGACTCTTTTTGTAATTTCTTAAAACCCACTAAAAAGCAGGAGGCCCTTCTTTGTAATTTAGAAAAACCCCCTCTTTTATATAAACTCTATTCTTAGGGTTTTCCCCCATTCCCCAACCCTCTTCTTTTCTTCTTCAACCAAAACCCTAGAGGCTCTCTAAGGGGGAAACCAAGATGGGCTCTTCCAAGCTTTGATCTTCAGATCTACTTTGGCTTCAAGATCCAGGCAAGTGGATAGTTGAAACAATGGTGTTTGGTGTTTGCAATATGTTTAAGTTCTTGTTGATTTACATACTTTGTACATGACTTCTTTTTTTTGTTGGGTTAATGGCTTTTGGGAGGGGTAATAGTGTGATTTGGTTTTTCTTCCAAAAACTTGTAGATTAACGTTTTTGTTAAAAAAAAAATATATATTTTGTGGAGACTGCCGCCCCGGGCAGCAGCTGCTGCCCAGCAGCAGCTGCTGCCCAGCAGCAGCGCTGCCGCCTGGCAGCAGGCCAGGCGGGTTGGGCCCGCCTGGTTGGCTGGGCCCGGCCTGCCTGGTCTGGGCCCGGCCTGGCTGGCCTGGGCCCGGGTGCGGGTCTGGCCCGCTAGCCCATTTCTTTTCAAAAAATATATATATATATTATTAATATATATATTTGTATACAATGATGCTTCTTATAAAGAATTAAAAGGTTAAGTTTTTATTAATGGTTTAGTATTTTAATGGAGATTAGATTTTATTAAATTAATTTTAATTTGATGTTATTAGAAATGTATTTTGGATTAATTATAAATTTAATTGAGAATTATGAAATTTTGATTAGTGTTCATTTAGGTTGATTGAAATAAAAATAAAAACGTATTTGGTAGCGATTAAACTGTAAATAGAATGTATTTATAATTTTAAATTGGAATCTTAATTGAGTTAGATTTCAAATTGAGATCCGAAATTTGTACCCTCTGTTTTGTATAAAATGATAATGTGTATTTGTACATAACAATGATATTAAGGGATTAATTACTTTCTTTCCCCTTTTGATCGTAACTTGATTTAACTTTGGATTCAGAAATTGAACATCTTTTACCTAATTTGTAAAACACACTAATTATATATAATTGGATTAGATGGGTTATGTCTTTTAGGAATGTTAGTTGAATGTTCACATGAGAATTAGACTAAATGCAGAATGGGAATGTGAGGTTCGGGATGCACCACATGATAGGCACCAAAAGTAGTATATCGGCATCGTGGACTCATATTTCCATTGTGATAGGGAGTTAGTTATCATGTGCATATTTATCTAACTTGACCATTGGTGGATTAGTGCTTACCCTCAATAATTTGAATTGACACACGTTCATAATACACTTTTAAATTTAAGTACTCAAAATGGTAGTGGATTGAATGGTGGGATTGAGGGTTTCATATTATGGTTCATTTTGCATCTGTATATATATGTATTTGTAAGTATGTATATTTGTATATATATATATCTGACCAACTGCAGTTCGGAGGTGGACGTACGCCATCGGGTCAGCGTGTACTGTGGATAATAGTATGCAGCTGTGCCTTCTGTTATTATTTGCGGGATTACCCGTTTCTGTTATCATCTGCGGGATTACCCGTTTCTGTTATCATCTGCGGGATTACCCGTTTCTGTTATTATCTGCGGGATTACCCGTTTCTGTTACTATTTGCGGGATTACCCGTTTCTGTTATCTGTATGCGGGATTTACCCGTTTCTGTATATTTATCTGCGGGAATACCCGTTTCTGTGCATTCATGCCATTGGGGTTTGCATCTGATTTATTTTGGTTCATAATGAATAAATCATTTAATTCAGTTGATTAATCCATTGTTGCAGCTTACCCTCTTGCCAGATTATGTCAATCTGACCCACTACTTTTGGTGTCTAGGTTCCGTTATTAGTGCCGAACCGGAGGGTCAGGCTACGCAGGAAATTCCGCCGGATGGCGGAGTTGTTGAGTGGATCACCGATGACATCACCTGAGGTGTCCCAGTGCGGTGCAGAGTTCGAAAACTTAGATTATGTAATAAGGCCATTTTGGGGCCATTAGCTTATTTAATTAAATTTATTGTTTTGAAATTATAACTTTAATTGTTATACTTCGAAGCACTTGACCTTGATTTTATTATTAATGAGATTTGTTACATAGTTGTTATGTGATATCCGTCTGCGATGAGTATGGATTTTTGTTCCGCGTGTGATTATGGTTGCTTGATCACCAAGCATAGCCTCACGAAGGACTTCGATCCACCCGGAATTGGGGCCCGTGCTGTTTATGTCTAGAAAAATTTTAATTGGCCCCAATTCTCACACCCCTGGAACCGGGTTTGGATCCGGCCCAGTTTTGGGGGCGTGACACCAACCCAGACATTGTACCAGTCAACATGGTTTGACCAGGCCCAACATTACGTGTCACAAGAAGCGTAGCTCGAACCAAGGCAATAGAATCTGAATCAAGTTTGGACAACTCTTCAAAAAGCCATGAGCAGACTAACTATGACTAAGATGAGGATGCCGAAACTACTAGAGGTTCAACCATATGATCTATCTCCTTGGCAGAACCCCACAAGTACTTGGTCTTTATAGCTGAAGAGATTAGGACAAACCATGAAGATGAGGGAGAAGAAAATGAACAAGACTTCAAAAACAACGACAGCGCAAAAGTCGGCATCATTCGTCTTGTGAAACAACAAGGATAAAGAATCAACCAGATTGCATTATAATTGCAAATTCTAGTGGAAATGATGACTACATCTGAAGGACCCACCTCTCAACCTAAGCAAAACCGCAGTACGGCTCACAAACATGAAAATAGATCAACCAACTCATGGCACAGATTAGAGCCCTAGTTGAAAAGACACCTGAGGTGCGACCAATAAGTGATCACTCATCCAACAACAACTAGAAGGTCAACCCTAATAAACCGATGACCTATAAGAAGGTCATTGAAATGATGATAAAGGTAAAGGCTGGACCTAATTGAAGAAGAAGGAAATGCTGCCTAAATACCCGCTAAATTCGACCTTGTCCCATTCCTTCCAAATTTTAAACATCTCACTTTCGAGGCTTATGCAAGAAAATGGTCTGCTCATCAACATCTGGTTCACTTCAAATCACTGATAGGAGGACTACCAGCCATAGACGCCTTAAAGATCCAGCTATTTATCGGTAGATCAAAGGAGTTGCCTTCGATTGTTATCTCCAGTTGCCCGAGTACTTTCTCACTTTTTGTGCAGTACTGTAAGAGAAATTCCTACTCCACGTTCAAAACGAATATCAGATAGTGACCCTTAGCTTCTTGACCAACAGAAAACAAGAAAAAAGGGAATTGGTGCAAACCTTCATCAACAAATGGAGGGCCCTCTCATACAAATGCATGGAAACTCTTTCACACAAAAGCATTGTAGAGATGTGCATAGACAACTTAAAACCAAAAATTCATGCCATAAATGGTGGGGTTGAAAACCAAGTCTCTATCCAAGCTAATTGAGGCCGTTGTCAAGGCTGAAAATGTCTACAAAGAATTAGACAAAAAGAAGGAAGGAAAAAGAGGAGAGCCATCTGCCACGCCATGGGCCTTGAAGGGGAAGAAGAAAAAAGAGGTTTACAATGTTCAAATATCTAAGGCACTTCAGAGACCAGAAAGTGCGGTAAATTATAAAACATGGAAAGAAGAATATGCGACGAAGAAGAATACAAAGTATCACTTCAACGAGGACATAGAAATCATTTTTGCTGACATGCAAAAAAGTTCAAAGGAATTCCACAAGCAATTCAGCAGATCAAAGTCATGTCAAGAATCAAACATGATTCAAGCTCAGCAAGGCAAAACACAAACAGCTTAAGGACAAAGCCTAAAAGGACACCTTAAAGTATGGAAAAGAAAACAAGTTAAAATAATTCAAAAAGTCAAAAAAGTATACACTGGCCAACGGTACAAGACAGTGGCTGGATGTACATTGGCGGACTGAATAAGTTAGTGGCTAAAAGAACATTGGGCAACCATTGTAAATTTTGACAGCTCATTGAGTAGTTGATCGAGATCTGGTCAAATCATTATGAGATGATTTCAAGCTAATTGACATGATCCAAGGATAAAGATCTAGCTGCCAGCTCACAAAGTTGACTGTAGGAGGGTAACCGACCATGCAAATGCATGGTCGATTATCCCCCATGCAAATCAAATTTTGATTAATCTTCTCCTTAGCACAAATGACTTGAGAGGACTCTAAGAGGCCATAAATAACCCCTTGGGCACCCATTCCAAAACACAAAACAGATAGAACAACAACACACCAGACAGAGGTAGGAGACTCTTCAAATTTTTTAGGAGAAAGCTTCGACGCTTAAACTTCATCAGATTTTAGCTTCGACTTCAAACCTCAAGGCACTTGATCTTCTAAAAATAATTAGATAGATGGTGCCTTGATTCAAGAGGATCTCCAAAGCAGATAAGTCTTTCGAGACTTTCTTCATTTCCTTTACTTAAGAGTTGAAGGTGATGTACGTTTAACTATGGCCAACCTATTGGTATAATGCAATAAGAGAACCAAGGGGGCAAGCATGACCGTAAAACTTTCATTCTTACTCCCCTTAGAATTCTATATCCAAGGAAAATGAGTGATAGGTTAGAATACTGCTCGATTGACATAAACACAAAAAGGCCGCATGCATTCAATACACCCCAGATCAATCTCCTTTACTAATTTTTTTATGTAAAATTCTCATGTTTCTTTTTTTTTTAAGTGTTGATCGATTAAGGCCAAGCGAGGGGGCTGTGATAAAAAAAATACATGTAAACAACCTACACTTGGGAGGTTAGAATGTAAAGAATGCACGAAAAATAAACCCGGAATCAAAAAGGTCAAAAAGTTCGACCACCTTGTTGTTAGAATAGGGAGGGAGAGAGAGAGCTCTTATTCATTAGATCTGTGTGTACATAATAAGGGGGAGGAGGATCTTATTTATAGAATAAGATTGCTTCCTCCTCAAGCAACCCAATAGGGAAAAACCCTAACCCTTGTAATCTCTTTATCTCATGTGGGTCCCAATGTGGGCATCCACATATGATAATAACATCTTATAACACTCCCCCTTGGATGACCACCATTCAATGACAGTTGCCTCATTAAAACCTTGCAAAGGAAAAACCCAGTGGGATAAAAACCAAAGCGAAGGAAAAAGAGTACAACGTTCTACAGGATCATTGAATTGGTGTTGGACGTGCATAATGCTGCCTCGTTAAAACCTTAACTAGGAAAACCCAGTGGGACAAAACCTAGAGAAGGAAAAAGAGTACAGCGCACATATGTCCTGGGTAGCATACTTCAGGATGCCTCCCCCTGATTACTACTCCCCCTGATGATAACATCTTTGTACATAATTCAACATGTCAATCTCGTATACAATTTCTAAAATACTGAGTTTTGGCAAAACTTCGTAAACTGATCAGCCAGGTTGTTGCTTGAACGAACTTGCTTGACTTCAATCTTGTTATTCTTCTGAAGCTCATGAGTGAGGAAGAACTTTGGAGTAATGTGCTTCGGCTTGTCATCTTTAATGTGTCATTCTTGAATCTGTTGAATACATGCCCCATTGTCTTTGCAAATAATGCTTGGAGTACCTGTACTAAGAGGTAATTGACAAGAACTACATATATGCTGAGTTAAATATTTTTGCCATACACATTCCCCACTGGCTTAAAAATCTCAGCATGGTTAGAGTAAGTAGCTATCAATAGTCAATTTAGTAGAATACCAAAAACAATGATGGCAACCATTAAGAAACATACAACATGTCATAACATTTGTATAATACCAATCCAAAGCTTTGGTGCAAAACTATATATGGGAAGCATATTTATAAAGAGTGAAAATCTCACTAGAACTTCTCTCGATCTGCGGGTCGAGATAAAATAGTCAATAGTTTTCTCGAGCTCTTCTGGAGTCTCGATTAGATTTATGTTATTTATGTAAATAACATAAACTTCTACTATTATAAATCCATTTAAGGATTGTATAAAGATAAACAGGCAAATGGGATTGTTTTCATACTCTTCCTTATATAAACATTCACTAAGACGATTGTACCACATTCTTCTGGAATGTTCAGGCTGTACAATAAACGTCTTACTTCTATTGAGTACGTACTCTCTTACTTTGCTTCAGGCAAAGCAAATCCTTCTGGGATTTTCATATATATAACTGTGTATGTTTTCAATCCCAAGTTTCTACAGGAAACCTTATATCACAAGTTTGCCTTTCGTTCATTTGCCTTACAAACACCCATTTGTAACCTACAGGGTTAACACCGTTTGGGGTTTGTACTATAGGTTCATATATACCACTTCTATTGAGAGACTGCAATTCCTCAAATGGCATCTCTCTATTTTGGCCAATATATTCTTTGTCGACATTCATTTATAGTACGTGGTTCGTATCCCAATCATCATTCTCAATTTCCATTGATATTTGAGTAGCTACCGCATATGCAAATGCGTCATCGATGATAATTTCATTTCTATCCCATCTCTCTCTTGAATAATTATAAAGTATAGAGATCTCTTTATTTATTGGGTACCCGTTGCCTCTTCAGGGGCTTCTAGAGTCTCTTCTGGGACTCATGTCTCTTCCGGGACATCAATTTCTTCAGGAATTTAGAGAGAGTGGATTTTGTCATAAACTCTTCGGGAGTATACCTCTTCTGGAGTATGATTGGGATATGATTGCTCATTTCTCTTCTTCTGGAGAGTTGAGTCCTTGAAACCTATAAGTCTACCACGCTTCTGGCGTGTATAGATTCATTTGTTGCCATATTTGGACTTTGTTCTTCAGGAACATTAATTCGTACTTGTCCTACAGGGACATTAATTCGTGCTTGTGTGTTCATAGCCGATACATGTGACCTAGTCACTTTTGCTGCATCATTAAAAGCATCAGGGAATTCATTTGTAATTAAGTGCACAATTCTCCGTACTTCATTCTCACATTGTGAAGTACATAAATCTAGATGAGATTGAGTGGAAGTATTCCACATTAATTCTCGCCGTTCTTCAGGAACGGATTGTTCTTCAGGAACAAAGTGTTCTTCAGGAACTCTCTTATCTCCCCCTAACGGCGAGAAGACTGTCTCATCAAGATGACAATCAGCAAAAACGATCAATGAATATATCTCTGTCATTGGGTCTAGATATCCATTAATTAGGGTGAAGTATAACCAACATAGAGGCTACGTTCTGAGTTCATACAGGTCACAAACCTACGCTATCAAGCCTTATAAAATTATAAAAAAATATGCCCAAGGAAGTGTACCCTAAGTGTAATAATTTGTGCTAATAGGTAGGATTTGATGAGTTCACTAATGTCACACTAGACCCTTTTCGAAAAGGATGGTCAATAGAGGGTACTCTAAGGAGTACGTAACAGAAGTATCAATAATTTACCAGAGCATAGGACCCCTAGAATAACAAGCTTCTGGCTTAATTTTGTCGTTTTGCTTATAATCGAATATGATTCGATTTGTAAAGATTGTCTTGTAATATAGCCTTGAAATATAAGGAGAATGCACTTAGCTTTTCTAGTATCAGCTTCTGGCTGTCAATACTAGTAATGATGTGCAAATACCATTAGGTAGACTCTTCAGGAGCATTTAAATATTTATATGGATATAGCTATGATTGATGCCGTGCACGAATGAAACACTAACTCAGAGAAAACTTCTGGTTTTTTCAATGTAGTGTGTTTTATTGCACTGTCTACCGGACAGATATTATCCTCAGCTTCATGCATTCCATGAGCCATAGAGCAAGTAATAATAAATTCACATAACTAGGTAATCGCATTGCAAAAATAAAAGTAAGAACAACTAAACAATTCAGCATTCAAAACAAATATAACATAATATACGGGGGATTAAAAATAAGTCCTACCATTCAACAAAATATCTAAGAACTGAACTCAATGTTCAAACTCATAAAAGTAGTTGTAGGTCTTCCAGACCATGCTTGGTGGTTCGCTCAATTTCCAAACAAAATGCCTTTTCAATCACCTCTCCTAGGGTGGTTTATTTCATCTCTACTGGAGAACATATTATATTTACCTCTTCTGGAGGGATTGTAATTGACTAATCTGGCATTTATTTCAAGCATTGGGTGTATGACCATCTGTTGGTGATCATCCCTGTCTAATGGGGATATAATGGCACGGAAAATAAGAGCGTATGCCATACCCTTCAGGGATATTTTATTTCCGACTTTGATAGTGTCACCAAGCCTTTTAGAGTGTGTTAAGATCGATTTACTAATAACAATCAAACAAAAATAGAACTTCGGGTTCTCAATATCTGATGACAAAATATAATGAAGAATTGGCCAATCAGAAAGTTAGAACTTCGGGTTCTTAACTGATGAATCAGAACTTCTAGTTCTGTCAATACTTCAGGCTAGTGATAGACCTTCAGGTTCTTAGAACTACTGGTTCTATCAAAGCTTCAGGTTTGAATCACAACTTTTGATTCTATCAAAACTTCAGGTTTGATTTCATGGCCGTTGTATCGATCTACACTACTTTGAATCTTTAGAAATCAAAGCTCCAAGTTTGATGATGAATATGAATCTTAGAACTTCTGGTTCCAGATAATGTATGGATCTTCAGGTCCAGATTATTCATTGGATATAGAACTTCAGGTTCTATTATTTGGAACTACTGCTTCTGGCAATAATAAATTCATCAAAACTAAAGTTTCAGATAATCATTAGTGATAATTATACCGAAGGAATTATATCAAGCATGCAATATAATGTGATAGAATATAAAAACAAATGTATATGAGAAACAGAAATAAAATGTAGAACTTCAGGTTCTTAATATCCAATCAAAGATAATAATAAAAATGTGATGAAGAATTTAGAAATTGAAGTTTAGAACATCAGGTTTTCAACTTAAGAATCAGAACTTCTGGTTCTAAAATAGTTCATAGATCTTTCAGTACAAATTAGAACTTCAGGTTCTATATTAGGATAATTCATGGATCTTCAGGTCCGAGTTAGAACTTCTGGTTCTAGATTAGGATAATTCATGGATCTTCAGGTCCAAGTTAGAACTTCTGGTTCTAGAAAAGTTCATAGATCTTACAGTACGAGTTAGAACTTCAGGTTCTAGATTAGGATAATTCATGGATCTTCAGGTCCGAGTTAGAACTTCTGGTTCTAAATTAAAATAACATACAGAACTGCAGGTTCAGGTTATTTATTCGATATAGAACTTCTAGTTCTAAGTATCATATGAAACTTCGAATACGTATTGTAGATCTGAAAACTTCTGGTTTCAGAGTAAAATAACCAACGGATCTTCTGGTCCGGAATCGACGGATCTTCTGGTCCGGATTCAAATGAACTTCTGGTTCATAGGCTAAAAGAATTTATGGAATCTCGAGTCCGAGTTGTTGATTCCATATAGAACTTCTGGTTCTAAATATCGTATGGAACTTCGGGTTCCAATTTCTTGCATAGAACTTCTGGTTCTATTTATGATCCATGATTTTCAATTCTATCATGATCTCTTTTCGATAAAAGAAAACGAATAATCATCACAAGGATCAAATGATAAATATTTGTAGATCTAAAAGAATAAAGATAAATGCAAACTAATAAGAGATCATAAAATAAGGAGAAATTACTTAACCTTTGAATTGTCCTAGTTTTGGTACCAATGTGTAGATCTGCTCGCGAGCTTTCCGTGGGCTCAAACGGATCTCAAATCGGACTCCGGATCGTCAAGATATTACAATTTCAAATCGCAGTCCTTTGATCTTGTAAAACTGTATTTTGAATCTGATATGCATCATCAGTGAGTTGAATGTGCAAACATCAGGTAAAAGGACTTTTACGACAGACCACGAGCAAGTTCTGTAGCTTCCTCTACCCGGTTCTCCTTGCACATGGTATTGATCAACGTGTGATAAGTGACCATATTGGGAAAACAATCCCTTGAGATCATCTGATCCAAGACCCCCATTGCATCTTCAATCTCACCCGCTTTACACAGTCCGGATATCAGCATATTGTAAGTAAAGATATTAGGATCAAACCCTTCCTGCAACATCACATCCAAGATATGAAATAAAGAAAAAGAAAAACAAAGATTGAAAGTGACAGGTTCACCACAACTTTAGTTATTGATAGTGACAGGTGAAATTAATAAAAAAGAAAGATGCAGTCACAAGTCACAAATCTAGACGCAGGACGCAGGATAAGAGGAAATGAGGTGTCTCATGTCCCCTTTTCGCATGGGCATCGTGGATGGAGGAAGACGAAAATATATCGTGCTGATAACGTGTTAGAATAGGGAGGGAGAGAGAGAGCTCTTATTCATTAGATCTGTGTGTACATAATAAGGGGGAGGAGGATCTTATTTATAGAATAAGATTGCTTCCTCCTCAAGCAACCCAATAGGGAAAAACCCTAACCCTTGTAATCTCTTTATCTCATGTGGGTCCCAATGTGGGCATCCACATATGATAATAACATCTTATAACAGACCTTCTTTTTTTTTCTCTTCTACATCTTTTGCTTATTTGTCGGAAAGAAGGGATTGAGATATGTTTCATTGATGTGAATTTAATCAATCTACTTAAAATCGCAAGTGTACAGTTGTCATGTTGAGACAGTGGCAAATACAAGTCAATCTCCATAGGGAGCACTTTTGAACTTTTTTAATTAAAAATCTGAAATAACTTTTAACTAGACTATTGATTTGAAATAAAACTAAGAAGATCAGAAACTTGATACAATTAAAACTAGTGAAAAATCAATGAAGAAAATAGATCAAAACAACTAAGATTCACTAAGCAAGATAATTAATCCAATCATGCAATTATACTATTTTTGTCTCAAAATAACTTAGATCACAAAATAAATCAATTTTTTTATCTAGAAGATTTGTCTTTTTCAAAAGCTAATTTTTAATTAAAAGAATAAAATCATCACCTAAGACCTCCTTTACCTCTTAAAAGAATGAAAAATCATAAACATGGCTTATCAAATTAAGCATAAACTACAAAAGGATCTCAGCTTTAAGCATAATCTATCAAAATAAGCATAAATTATCAAATTATTTTCATTAGAAATCAAAATAGAGGTTGCCTAAGGCATGAAGATAAATCTATTATGCTAATAGAGCATTCATTTAAAATAGACAAGAAAAGAACAAAAAAACCACATGAATTAAAATAAAATTTTACTTAGCTTCATCTGTGTGCCCCTATCTAAAGGAATAGCTAGACATTGCGAAGATCTTCATAAAAATTTTCATTAAGAGCATTCTTGTACAATATTCACTTTCTAAGGATCTCTCTTCTAAATTCCTAGTTCTTGGAGCAAGCTCCAAAAATACATTAAAAGTAAAAATAGAAAATTAGTGAGAGGAAGAGACATCGAGAGGAGAGAGAGTGGCTAGAGGAGAGTGGAGAGTGCATGTGTGGTCTTGGACATCCAAGGCTTCATTAAATAAGATTTATAGGGTTTGAAGCCCCTTTGTTTCCTTTTTTTTACCCCCCTCTTTTGTAGCTTGTAAAGTCTTTTTTTGGAAAGATCTCTTGGCTTGACTTCTAAGTTAGCAAAAACTTAATAACTTTGGAGAGGTTCTTTCTTGCTTTCCTTTGCAAACTAATCTCTATACAAATTTTCCATGTTTAGAAGATTTTAGTTTCATGTGCAAGTCAATCTTCTAAATAAGCTTTCCTTCTTCTTCTTCTTCTTTGTTTGTTTGTTTTTTTTTTTTTTTTTTGAGGATTTTTTTTCAAATCTTCTTAGATTATCTTGAGAAGAATAATAGAAGGATGATGGACCTCACTTTGATCTTCAATTTACTTCACTTGAGGAAATATGGACAGCACCCAAAGGTGTGTAACATAAAAAAAGTTTTTAATCTTTTTTGCAATTCCATCTAAAAATATACAATCAGCTTCCCATGGCCATAACTTTGTCGTTTCAGGTTCAATTGATGCTTTCTTGATCCTACAGATATCTTCTCGAAAAGAACTTTCCAACGGTAGTAAATTGTCGAATTTTGTTGCTTGGTTTGAGAGTTATGACCATTTTAATCTATGTTTTCCAAAGAAAAACGGGATTGGCTTTCCATTTTCAAATTCCTTTTTTTTTACTTTCCTATTTTTGAGTTCTCATCTCCTTAGTTTTCTTTTTTTTTATTCAAATTTGAATTCTTTCAACAACTTGAGAGTGGGACCCCCCTTTGATCATCCACGCAAGTGTGCACTTGTGTGTGGGATACTCATGAAGCCAATCTTTCAAATTTCCTATATGATGTGCCCTATATGATTTGCTCACATCTTCCTACACATTCTAAACAAACCCATAAAATGCTGAAATGACAACATTAAAGCAGGACTCGTTCAAACAGAGTTTTACTCTAATTAGGACTCTTTGGTGAAAAATTGAAAATCTCTAAATTAATGCAGAAAGTATGTAAAAAATATGAAAATTCAAGTTCTATTTGAAAATGCATGAAATGATGAAATTAGATACTAGTGATTGAATTCACCTAATTAAAACCCCAATCAATCCTAAAATAATGCATAAATATGCAAATTCATGAACTTAACATTCGCACGGGTCGATTTTTCCCTTTTTTAGGTGAACAAAAAAGATTGGCATCATTTGTGGGGAAACAAGCCAATTAAAAGTTCTAGTTTGATCGACACTTAAAAAAAAAACTCTACGTAAGAATTCGCTCTATGCAAACCTATGCATGGATCGGCTACCCTCCCAAAAAACAAAATGGGATCTTTCCTTGGATTTGTAAATTTTGTTGCAATCCACATAGGTGGCCATGAACCACCTTAAAGTATGACCAAGCGGCGTGGTGAACACTGATTTGCTGTAGTCCTTGGAACAGACAATGTCTATGGGGTGAGTTGAAACTATTTATGCTAAACGTTTCACTTGTGTTAAACTGTGCTGGATCTGACCTCTCCTAGTTCGAGACTAATCCCTTTGTATCAAAAGGTGTGAAGAGGGTTGGGAAAAGAGAAAGGAAGATGTGATATTATAAGTCTATCTAAGTGGCGTGGTGAACACTGATTCTCTATAGTGCTTAGAACAGACGGATCCACATGACTAGTTCAAGCCGATTGTACTAAATGTTTGCACTTCGGTCAAACAAAGTTGGACCCAACCATTTCTCTTCCCACTACAGGACCACTCCTTTTGCATTAAAGTGCAGATGAATTGAAACAAAGAAAAAAGGAAAATGCTAAAAACACATACTTGGTTAGCTTACTTTGCAGGACTAATGACCGCCCTCATTACCATCTTTGACGAGGTAAAGGAGCGCTCATTCAAGCTCTCCCTTACTCATACCCAGTTTACACTTAGTAGGCCCATTCAATTCACCACCTGCGTGACCAGGATACCGACAACCAATACGACCTGGGTCCTGGCTACCAGTTCAACTAGGGTTCTAGCTTCTTAAGGACCCATGCCATCTGCAGTCAGCATGGCACCACCTTCAAGACCTAGTGTGAGCGTAGGCCTGAGAACTAAACCTTGGGTTTTTAAATACACCTAGAACCCTTTTGGAGATTTTCTCTAGCCTAAGAAGTAGTTTGCCATGAGAAGGATGCCTATACAACAAGATAGCCACTCCCCTAGTCTTCACATTTTGAAGGAGTCAAGTAGGGCCATGGCCCAATACACCTCAAATAAGACATGGGGACAGAAAATTGACAAGAATTCACAATGCCCGGATGCAGCACTTGGTTTCTTGAACCTCAGAGACTCGAAGTGCTCCACAAACAACAGGAGAAAGAATTGACCAAATAACAACACAATTACAAATTCTAGTGGGCTGTATTGGAAGAAAAATTCCAACTACATTCTTAGGAGGAAGATCAAGTAGCACCTCTTAGCTTATTCAGCAACAATGAACAAGAAGATGATGAGTCTGCCCAAGCCTTCATTAACAAATGGAGGGCACTCTCCTATAGATACATGGAACTCTCGTCATAGAGAGTAATGGTGGAAATGTGTATGGACAACCTTAGGTTAGAAATCTGTGCTATGATGGTAAACCTGAAAACCAAATCCCATCTAGGCTTATTGAGGTAGCTGTCCGAGCCAAAAATGTCCACAAAGAGTTAGACAAGAAAAAAGGAAGAAGAAGTGACAATATCGCTTCAAAGGTACCATGGAGCAGGAAAAAAAAAAAAGAGGTGTTCAATGTTTAGACCTCTAAAGCACCGTGCAAAGCTCAGAGCCCAACAAACAAACACGCTTCCAAGGAGGACTAAGAAAAATAAGATTGCAATGTGCCCTTTCGATAAGGATATCAAAATCATCCTTCGGTCCTTAGTCAAAGACGGGAAGATCAAGCTTCCTCTCTCCAAAAAGCCAAATCAAGAAGGGAAAATCAATGATCCCAACTATAGTCTCACATCCTGTGAAGAACTGTTTCATCCCCAAGGAAAAGATCAATGGGATGTGGAAAAATGGGATCATTACCTTCAATAAAAAAAAATATGATTCGGCGCCCGTCAACATGATATCCTTCAGGTAGTTTGAACTTGTAGTAGTTTCCATACCTCCAGCACCAAAAACAGTGGAGTTCTAGGTTGTAACTCGGGCCTAACATGAAAATGGCATAATAACCATGAAGACCAACTATGGGAAAAAAACCTTGGGTCCATCTTGATTTGGTCAATGATTAAGACTTGGAACTAGTCAAAAGGTCATCTTCAAAATAGAAGAAGGGCAAAAGAAAAGAAAAAATGATAGCCCATGAGGTCTAAACAACTCCGTCAATAAAAGAAGATGAAAAGGCCCCAGAGGAAGAAGTCTTTTCCCCAGTTGCTAGGAAACTTTTCATGCTGGTTGACTTCATGATTTTATTCCATGATAGTGATGAGGAAGACCCACAAGTCTTCAGTTGCAATCGGGTATCCTGGACCAACTATCCCTCATATTGAAAATAGAAAAAGTCCACCTTCATGAGACAACTTCGAGGATGAAGAATACTTATCTGATGAAGTCCCAAATGAAGACGACATCTCCTAGCTAGAGATGCCAAAGGCAACTATGTCCTTTTGTGCCCCAATACACCAATAGAAAGTGATTTGCATGTTGAACAGAGGACAAGGATAGAAATTTCACCACAAAGAAATGATTATCCTTGCCTAATCAATTTGCCAAATCAGTAATTAAACCAAGTTCACCTTAATAGTGAGCTTTAAACTCAACAAGTTGCATAGAAGTGCTAGTAGCACCAAGCTTAATGGTGGTTAGCCCTTGCCTACCTTTAAACTCTAAAGATACGAGGTATAAAGAGGCAAATTCAAGACTACCAGAAACAGAAGATGTCTTCACTACCTGAAGGACCTTAAGAATGGAAAAAGGTCCGGTTTTAAAAGAAAGGACATGATAAGGAAGAAACTACAAGGCTAACTACTGTCAGTCTTTTGCTTCTTATGTAAACCCCACACAAAAGGGTACTAATGTAAATGTACTTGAAAATAATAATGAAAAACTGCCAAGCACATTCAAGAATGATGTTGTAGAACATTGATTCCAGGACTCCTGCATATCCTTAATTGATTGTAAATGTCGAAGGAAATCCATAACAATCTAATACAAGAGCTGTATGCACTCAACCAAAAAAACCAAGCTCATGTGGAGCAAGTCCACCGGATTGAGAAAGAATATCATTGTCAAAAGATTGAGAAGCCAAAAGGATGCTAGGAATGCCTTTTCATTCAAAATGCGGTGAAGCGATGATCTTCATTTCAAAAGAAGACTTACTATTGGATGAAATCAAGCACACTTGTTCCCTTTACTTCACAGCACGTGTGAAAGACATACCAATGCTGAGAGCATAAATCGATCACGGGTCAACAAAAAACCTCATCACCATCATGACCTTACAGGAGTTAGGCACCTTGCCTAGCAAACAGTTTAGCAAAAATACATCAATATTGAAAATGCAACAGCTAAATCTCACCAAGTCCTAGAGGGGGGGTGAATAGAATTATTAAAAATTTCTTTCCAGAAATGAGGTTTTATTAGTGTGCAATCTAAAGGGTTAATTAAAATTAAGAGTCCACAAGCAAGATCAAGAAAGATGCTCAGAGTTGTGTGTGCTGACAATGTATAGAAATGCAACTAGAATAGGGAAGATATAGCTTAGAACGATGATCAACATAAGTAAATAAGGCTATACGGCATCCACCACACACAACAAGAAATAAACACATAAATTTATAGTGGCTCGGTCCTAGACCTACATCCACTCTCAAGAGCAATTTCTCTTGGTTCCACTAAATATGAGGTACTTACATAACAAACATCTCTTGCAACAATTTTTGATCCGGTGGTTTGTCTTCCACCAACTGGATTTTTGATCAGGTGGTTGATCCTTGATCTAGTCCACCAACTACAACAATTTTTGATGCGGTGGTTTGTCTTCCACCATATACAGCAGAGAAAATTGAAATAAAGTAGAACACCCAAACAAGGAACTGTATACCTTAGTTTTGAGTGATGCTCGTGAAGCTTGAAAGACTACGTCTAAGCTTTGACCTCTTGTGCTTGATCCTTGGTAATAAAGATCTTCAGATGAGTGTTTAGCCAGGGGAAGAGATTTTATAAAGGCTTGGAAGGCTGAGATTTTCTCAGATTGAATGAAGCCTTTCCTAAATGCACAACTACTCTTCTTAGGACAATAATGATACTTTAAGAGTTGTAGAGTAGGTGGTTGTGGGAGCTTTTAGTATGATTTTACTAATGGTGCAAAGGTTCAGCTATGTTGGGCTTTTTCTCAGTTTAAAGAATTGAATTGGAAGAAAGGAGAAGTCCTCTTTAAATACAGAGAAGCTCCAACGGTTAGATCTACGGCTACTACGGCTTAGCCGTATGCTCTGACAATATCCAACGGCAAGTTTGACCTAGATTCAACGTTATTCCTTCTTTCGGTTAAGCTTACAGCTTAGCCGTAAATCCTTATACGGCTTAGCCCTGAGCACCTTACGGCTTCGCCGTAGATCAGCCGTAAGCTAAAATCTCTCCAAACTGCTCTTTGGAAAGTGGCCAGCAAACTTTACGGCTTAGCCGTGAATCATACTACGGCTTAGCCATGAAGGCCTTACAGCTTGGCCATAAGATCAACCATAGGCATTATATGGCCAACAGCTCTCTCTAGATAATGGCCCATAAATTTCACGATTTAACCGTGAATCATACTACTGCTTAGCCGTATCCCTTTTACGGTGCAGCCGTAAGGCCAACCGTGGAACAAATGATTCAAAATTTTCTCTCTGGAGAGTGAGCCGTAGGATCTTCGGCTTAGCCGTGGTCCAAGCCATAGTTCAAAGACAGGGTGTTTAGAAACCCTTTTCCCATTCTATTTCTACAAACATTAAGGGTCAATGTTACCTTATCCCTTGGCACTCATAGAAGGTCTTCTAGATGATGGACTTGATTGATCTTGGTCTTCCTTGAACTTGCTTGATCTTCATTGATATAACTTGATCTTTCTAGGGCTAGACTAGACTTGGGTCACGTAATTGACAACACATTCTTACAATGACACTAACAATCTCCCCCTTTGTCAATTTTGTGACAAAAATACACAGTGAAAAAGATACAACATTTTAACTCAACAAAAAAATACAACAAGGCTACAAGACTGAGTACACTTTAACCAAACTGGTCTACATAAGACTGAAAGTTCAACAAATTGAGGCTCCCCCTTTGATGATGCTTGACCTGCAAAAAGAAACACAATCTACTAGAAAGGTGGGAGGCTAGAAAGCTCCCCCTGAAGGTATGCATATAATTCTCCCCCTGTTTGGCACAATATTGACAAAGAGTTAGTAAAGGACAAGAAGCACCATAGGCAGAAAACATAAATGAAGAAAAACAAATTATATGAGAAAACAGGTGCAATACAAGGCACAAACATGTTCCAAAATAAAGAAAGAGGGCATCACCCACAGATACAAAAGATGTAACTAATCCCAGTACCATATCCAGAAGGTGAAGCACAGGCAATTATCACAATACATAAAGAATGCAGTGCTAACAAAACACATGACATAAAACCGAACATCAATCAGAAGGAGGAGAAGGGGAAGGAATTGCCACATCGTCTCTCCGGCAGCTTTTGGAGATCTTTGAAAGGTATTGAAATGATTTCTTCAAGAGCTTCTCCATTTTTGTTTGCCGTTGTTCGAGTGCTGCCAGCCGAGCTTCAAAAGAGGCAGAGGAAGAAGCCGGAGGAGGAACTGAAATAGGTGAAGCAGTAGAGGGAGCTGTAGGAGGAAGCCCATCCGGTGAGTCGTCTTCATCCCCAAAATCATGATAGCGGGGACCAGCTGCTTGTTGCTTGGAGAAGCGCATGTTTTGAAGATTGACGATCCCAAAGATGGGGTGAGACTCAGGAGCTTCATCAAATGGTAAAGATACCCAAACACGCAAGCATTGGTGCCTCTACCCAGACAAAGCCATAAACGAATGATGGAAGCACAAATAAGATAAAGAAGGCACACTTTGACCCCCATATGGACACAATAGAGGACATTAACCATGAAAGGGGTCAGGTTAGAGAAGTTACCCCTCCTAGGATAGATATTACACGTGAATATGACATGCAAGATCCGGTAGTGAGGAAGTAAGGAAGCTGTAGGGAGGAAGCCCTTGTCCTTCCAAGGAATGGTCTCTCCACATAAAGCAAAAGTGGCAGTTTGTTTTTCCTCTTCATAAAGAGAATCCTTGATGACCGAATGAAGTACATCAGAGAGAGGAACACATAGAAGGAAAGAAAGGATGGCAAGAGTGATGACATTGGTGCCATCAGTGAATTCAAGCTCAAAAGATAAAGAGTCTATGGATGCTTCCTTGATTGATGCATACATGGTCCGCACAATAGATGGGAAGGCAGGACCACCCCATTTGAGCATATTTTCCCACCCAACCATGGAGAGGAGGGGATGAACCCCATATTTTTCAACGGCAAGGATATTAACATTGCGCTCCATAGTAATGGGATGAGATGAAAAAGACCTATCTCTAGAGGGTTCCCGGGGAACCAGAACCCTGGGAGAGGGTGGAGAGTTCTATCGAGATCTGGAGGAGCTTCCCGAGGCTCTAGGCCTCTTACCGGTGGGTTAAGCATTTTTGGTCCGTGGAGGCATAGTGACAAAGCAGATGTATTTAGAAAATAAGAGTATAACCAATTCACAAAAAAAAAACGTAAGCCAAAAACCAAAAAAGAAGAAGCACACAACCGACATAGATGAACTGAGCACAGCAAAACGAAAATAAGAGAAGAGGAAAAGGGGATCAAAACGGTGGAGGCAAGGGAAGAGTATACCTTGAGGAAGAAGGCCAGAAGATGTAAGAATGAAGAAAGAAAGAAAACCAGAGATCTTAGGGCAGAAAAATAGATCCAGGCGCAGTGAGAAAGAAAACGAAGGGATAACCTTAAGTACAAATTGGCGCGCAGAACGAGGACAAAAATAACCCTGTATGGCTTAGCCGTAGAGTATTTTACGGTTGAGTCGTAAACCCTAACGGTTGAGCCGTAGGGTAAAGTATGCACAAATACGGGTTAACCGTAGAGAAATTACGGCTTAGCCGTGAAATGAATTACAGCTTAGCCGTAAGTCCTGGACAAAATGCAAATTAATCCAAACAGCAAACACCAATAGATTTCCTCAAATTTTCAAATTTTGACACATCTAGGGGTTTGGTTAAGATGTCTGCAAGTTGATGTTCAGTCTAAATATATTCAAGCACAATGATTCCTTCTTTGACCAATTCCCTAATGAAATGATGTCGGATATCTATATGTTTTGTGCGAGAGTGCTGGACCGGATTTTTAGAAATATGTACGGCACTAGTGTTATCACAATACAAGCTCATTATTCCTTGCTTAATGCCATAGTCCATCAGCATCTGCTTCATCCACAAGAGTTGAGAACAGCAGCTTCCGGCAGCAATATATTCAGCCTCTACAGTGGAGAGAGATATAGAATTTTGCTTTTTACTATGCCAAGCTACTAGACAATTTCCAACATAAAAGCAGCCGCCACTTGTGGATTTTCTATCATCTAAGTTTCCTGCCCAATCAGCATCTGAATATCAAGCAATGGAAGATGATGAGTCATGAGGATACCACAGACCATATTCAGTTGTATCGGCAATATACTTGATGATTCTTTTTACGGCAGTCAGATGGGATTCTTTCAGATCTGATTGATACCGTGCACATGCTCCCACACTAAATGTTATGTCTGGCCTACTTGCAGTCAGGTATAATAGGCTACCAATAATACTTCTGTATAGGCTTGAGTCAACCCCTTTACCATTAGCATCTTTAGTCAGTTTAATGGTTGTACTCATAGGGGTTTTGACATGTTTCCCAGCCATTAGACCAAACCGTTTTACCAATTCCTTTGCGTACTTGGACTGGGAAATGAAGATACCATCACGTAATTGTTTGACTTGCAAACCTAAGAAGAAATTTAGTTCGCCAACCATACTCATTTAGAATTCAGATTGCATTAGATTTGCGAACTAAACAGTCAGTTCATTACACATAGAGGCAAATATGATATCATCAACATATATTTGCGCTATTAAAACTGACTCTCTTGTTTTTTGGATGAAAAGCGTTTTATCAACACTACCTCTTTGAAAATCATTGTTTAACAAGAATTTTGTCAATCTTTCATACCAAGCACGTGGAGCTTGCTTAAGACCATACAGAGCTTTCTTTAATCTAAACACATGGTTAGGGAATTTTGTGTCTATAAAACCTTTAGGTTGTTCAACATACACTTCCTCATTCAAAATTCCATTTAGAAAGGCACTTTTAACATCCATTTGATACAATTTGAACTTTAAAAAGCAAGCTCTAGATAACAAGATCCTAATTGATTATAAACATACAACTGGAGCAAAGGTCTCATCAAAGTCAATACCTTCAATTTGAGAGTATCCCTGTGCCACCAACCTTGCTTTGTTCCTAACAATGATGCCATTTTCATCAAGTTTATTTTTGAAGATCCATTTAGTGCCTATCACATTTTTATCCTTTAGTCTTGGAACTAAGTACCAAACATCACTTCTTGTAAATTGGTTCAATTCTTCTTACATTGCTTTTATCCAATCACTATCAGAAAAGGCTTCATCAACGCTCAAAGGTTCTAAAACAGAAGCAAAGCACAAGTGACTCATAATGTTCTCCAATTGTTTCCTAGTTTTTACACCTATTAAAGGGTCACCAATAATTTGATCTATAGGATGATTTTTTATATTCACCAAATTTTCAATGGAAGTAGGTACATCAGTTTTTACTATGGATCGTGTGGGTTCAGTCACCAAAGGAACTTCCACTTCATCAACATCATCAGAAACCGTGGATTCATCATCTATAATAACATTTATTGACTCTTGGATGACTCCGGTTCTCATATTTAGAACACGATAGGCTCAACTCCGTGTTGAATAGCCTTAGAATATACCTTCATCACTTTTCGAGTCAAATTTACTCAGCTGTTCTCTGTCCTTCAGAATGTAACATTTACTTCCAAAGACTTTAAAATATTTGACATTTGGTTTCTTCCCATGCCACAGTTCATAAGCTGTCTGATTTGTACCGGTCTTAAGATAGACTCGATTGATGATGTAGCAGCTGGTATTAATAGATTCGGCCCACAAGTCTCTAGGAAGATTCTTACTATGAAGCATGACTGTGGCCATGTCTTAAAGAACTCGATTCTTTCTTTCAGCTACCCCATTTTGTTGTGGAGTTTTAAGTGTTGAATATTCATGATAAATGCCTTATTTCTCACAGAATTTGTCAAATTGATCATTTTAAAATTCTCCCCCATGATCGCTTCGGATTCGGGTTACTGAAGTGCCTTTTTCAATTTGAATTTATTTTACTATCTTTTTAGATTCTCCAAAGGTTTCAGATTTTTCTCTCAAGAATGCAACCCAAGTGAATCTGGAGTAATCATCTACCATAACAAGGAAGTACCTTTTCTTACCTTGACTCTCTCTTTTTGTCGGTCCAACCAGGTCTATATGAATAAGTTCTAGAGGTCGAGAAGTTTTCATAGCATTCACCCTTTTATGGGCACTTCTAATTTGTTTTCCTTGAAGGCATTCTCCACAGATCATCTTTTCTTGGCTACTGATCTTGGGCAGTCCTTCAATATATTTGTTCAGATGGGATAAGTCCCTGTAGTTTACATGCCCAAGTCTTTGATGCCATAACTTAGCTTCATCAGTATTAGTCAATAAGCAAAAAGTGGAGGATGAAGTATTTGATTTTCCCACCATATAACAATTGTCGGTAGTTCTAAGACTTCTCAAGATTATCTTTCCATTCCTTGAGATCTCACAACTATGACTACTAAAGTTCACAGTATAGTCTTTATCACAGATTTGAGATATGCTAAGTAAATTATGTTTCAACCCATCAACGCACAGAACATTCTCAAAAGGTGGTAGGTTTAGAACATTCAAAGTTCCCTTACCAATAATTTTGGTAGTACTGCATCTCCAAAAGTAACTGTGCCTCTATCGAATCCAATCATTTTAGACAAACATGATTTATCACCAGTCATATGTTTTGAGTATCCACTATCCAGATACCATCTTGATTGATCTGCAGCTTTAAAAGCTGTATGGACCACTAGATTCTTGTTTTTAGGTATCCACTTAAGTGCACTAATAGTGGGGATCCCAACTGGCTTGGGATGTTTCACTTGAAATGTTTTATGTTGGGGGAAAAGAATGTTTGCTCCAATTTTTGCTCCATCTCTTTTGTATATTTCAAATTGTTTTCTTAACTTTTGGACTTCTTTTAACAGATTATTCATCTTTTGGTTCAAGGGGAACTTGTTTATTTAAGACATTAGCCTTTTGTTGTCAAGTTCCACTTTCTTCGAATTGTTTTTCTCATTTTTTAGACTTATGTTATGATGAATTTTTCTTAACTTGCACTCCATTTTGAAATGACCCCTTTTTCCACAATAATGACAAATGACATCTGATGAAACAGTATGAGTACTAGTAGATGCTCTATCTAAAATGTTTTTAACACTGGTATCTTCCTTTTCTAGAGCACTTTTGACAAAGACAGTTCCGGAACTTGGAAACTGATTAACATTTTTGTCATATCCAAGACCGGTCATATCCTTATAAGATTTTCCAAGTTTGAATAGTCTAATATACTTCTCATCATTTTGGGTAAATCTATACTCATACTTTTCTTTATACCATTTCAGAACAGTCACTTCATTGTGGAGAGCATTATTTTCATCTTTTATTTTCCTAAGTGTTTTTTCATTTTTCTCTTAATTTGATTACATTTTCTTTTTCTGTTGATAATTGGGCTTTTACTCTTTCAAGTTCTTTAATTAATTCCTCCTTTTCAGCATTAATACTATCAACCTTTTCTTTTAAATTCTTAATTTTTTTTTTGTTGCTTACTTACAGTTTCAACCAGTCTACACGTTCCCTCATAGAGTAGTTCATAGGAATCTGTGGTGTTGTCATTATCCTCATCACCTGAATTTTCATATTCACTCTCTGACTTACTTCCTGAGATTTCTTCATGCGATGTTTCAGATTTAATCATTTCCTCAGAGAAGTTGAATGTTGTAGTGGCAGCCATGAGAACTGTATATTTGTCCGATTCATTTTGATGTGATTCATCTGAGTCAGAATCTGATTCAAATGAATCATCCCAAGTGGCTACTAGATTTTTCTTTTTGGATTTTCCTTTTAGTGGACAATCAGTGGATATGTGTCCAAATTTCTTACACCTATAACACATGGCTCCTTATGCTTACTTCTAGAGAGGGAACTTGACCGACCTTTGTGTTTATCATTAATGTTTTCATTTGTATAATCTTTCACTCTCTTTTTCTTAAATTGTTTCAAAAATCTTTTAGCCAAAGAGCTACATCTTCATCCTCATCATCACTTGTTATTCCTATGTATCTTTAGAAGAAGATGTGTTGTGAGAAGTGATTAGCGCAATTGATTTCTTTTTGTCATTGTTAAATTTTAGTTCAAAAGTCTGAAAGGATCCCACTAAATCTTCAATTTTCATTTGTTCTGAATCGTTGTGTTCTTTTATAGAGGTTACCTTGGGATGGAATCTTTCCGGGAGTGATCTCAAGATTTTACTACAAATTTTACCTTCCGGAAGAGTTTCCCCCAGAGCCCACATTTCATTTACAATTTTCATGAGCTTGGTATGAAAGTCAGTAAACATTTCATTTTCTTCCATGCGAATGTTTTCAAACTGACTTGTGAGCATCTGAAGTTTAGATCTTTAGACAACAGAGGTACCTTCATAAGTAACTTCAAGGATTCTCCAGGCCTGTTTTGCATTAGTGGTTGTCATGATCATTTTCAACTCTTCTTGATTCATGGCACACACTATAGCATTGTAAGCTTTAGCATTATTTTGTCTAAGAAGTAGCTGAGCAGCAGACCATCTTGCTGGATCCAATGGTCTAGTGGTTATGACATTATTTATAGTCACTTCTTCAATGGGTTCCGTCCAGCCATTCTCTAAAGCCTCCCAAACAGCCCAGTCCATGGATTTTAAAAATGCTATCATACGGGCTTTCTAGAAGGCATAATTTGTTCCATCAAAGAAAGGAGGCCAGGTAATAGAGCTTCCTTCAGGATTCATGGGGAATCTAGCAAAATAAGGATCTACTTCAGGCTATTACACCCTTAAGAAGTAACCCTCTCTGATACCAATTGAAAATGCAACAGCTAGATCTCACCAAGTCCTAGAGGGGGGGGGGTGAAGAGGATTATTAAAAATTTCATTCCAGAATGAGGCTTTATTAGTGTGCAATCTAAAGAGTTAATTAAAATTAAGAGTCCACAAGCAAGATCAAGAAAGATGCTCAGAGTCGTGTGTGCTGACAGTGTATAGAAATGCAACTAGAATAAGGAAGAGATAGATTAGAATGATGATCAACACAAGTAAATAAGGCTATACAGCATCCACCACACATAACAAGAAATAAACATAGAAATTTATAGTGGTTCGGTCCCAGACCTACATCTACTCTCAAGAGCAATTTCTCTTGGTTCCACTAAATATGAGGTACTTACATAACAAACACCTCTTGCAACAATTTTTGATCCGGTGGTTTGTCGTCCACCACCTGGATTTTTTATCAGGTGGTTGATCCTTGATCTAGTCCACCAACTACAACAATTTTTGATGTGGTGGTTTGTCTTCCACCATATACAGCAGAGAAAATTGAAATAAAGTAGAACACCCAAACAAGGAACTGTATACCTTAGTTTTGAGTGATGCTCATGAAGCTTGAAAGACTACCTCCAAGCTTTGACCTCTTGTGCTTGATCCTTGGTAATGAAGATCTTCAGATGAGTGTTCAGCCAAGGGAAGAGATTTTATAAAGGCTTGGAAGGCTGAGATTTTCTCAGATTGAATGAAGCCTTTCCTAAATGCACAACTACTCTTCTTAGGACAATAATGATACTTTAAGAGTTAGGTGGTTGTGGGAGCTTTTAGTATGATTTTACTAATGGTGCAAAGGCTCAGCTATGTTGGGCTTTTTCTCAGTTTAAAGAATTGAATTGGAAGAAAGGAGAAGTCCTCTTTAAATACAGAGAAGCTCCAACGGTTAGATCTACGGCTAAGAGCAAAAGGACCTACGGCTTAGCCGTATGCTCTGACAACATCCAACGGCTAGTTTGACCTAGATTCAACGTTATTCTTTCTTTCGGTTAAGCTTACGGCTTAGCCATAAATCCTTATACGGCTTAGCCGTGAGCACTTTACGGCTTCACCGTGGATCAGCCGTAAGCTAAAATCTCCCCAAACTGCTCTCTAGAAAGTGGCCCGTAAACTTTATGGTTTAACCGTGAATCATACTACGGCTTAGCCGTGAAGGCCTTACGGCTTGGCCGTAAGATCAACCGTAAGCATTATATGGACAACAGCTCTCTCTGGACAGTGGCCTGTAAATTTCACGACTTAGCCATGAATCATATTACGGCTTAGCCGTATCCCTTTTATGGTGCAGCTGTAGGGTCAGCCGTAGAACAAATGATTCAAAATTTTCTCTCTGGAGAGTGAGCCATCGGATCTTCGGCTTAGTCGTGGTCCAAGCCGTAGTTCAAAGACAGGGTGTTTAGAAACCCTTTTCCCATTCATTAAGGGTCAATGTTACCTTATCCCTTAGCACTCATAAAAGGTCTTCTAGATGATGGACTTGATTGATCTTGATCTTCCTTCAACTTGCTTGATCTTCATTGATATAACTTGATCTTTCTAGGGCTAGACTAGACTTGGGTCACGTAATTGTCAACACATTCTTACAATGACATTAACAAATATAGGGATATGATGGGAAGTGCGAAACCAAATTGGAAAGTAACGCATCAAATTCTAGTTGGGGAACCCTAAATCTAACGCCACTGTGTATGTTATCAAGACTAGAGCCTATTATAACATCTTGTTAGGAAAACAATGGTTGCATGATTATGCTATCATTCTTTCCACATATCATCAATAACTCAATTATTTCAATTACAATGGCAAGGTACATTATGTCTATGCAGACAAAAAATCTTTCAAAGGGAAGGAGGTGTACTTCACAGATAGGGCCATGTATAAAGAAAAGTCTGAAGATTCAAAATCCAAAAAGAAATAAAACCAAAGCACCTCTGATGGGAGAATCGAAGGACACTTCTCAACGAAACAAGAAAGCAAATCCCCAGGTGTCAAATTCGTGGAACAGCTAAGCATGATCAAAGACAAGACAACCCATTGGTCATCTTGATAAAAGCTTTTCGGGATCAAACTTTCATGATTCAAATAACAAAACATGGCAAATCAGTCATGGTGACAACATCGATCAATACAAAAGCACAAGGACCAATCTCCATCACCCAATTAGCCAGAACTAAGCAAGAAAAGAATGTGCAGGTGCTTGTTTCATCTACAGATGGTTAGAAATGGTTGAAAGGTGTGAAGACCTCCTATCAAAACAAGTCATTCATACTTGGTGTCGGGACATACTCTAAAGCCGCATTGGTTCTAGGATGATCGAAATAAAGATTAAAACCCAAGTCCAGCTAACCAAAATCACTATAAGGGTAGAAAGGAATCTTTTAACATCAATCAATACAAAAGCACAAGGACCAATCTCCATCACCCAATTAGCCAGAGCTAAGCAAGAAAAGAATGTGTAGGTGCTTGTTTCATCAACAGATGGTTAGAAATGGCTGAAAGGTGTGAAGCCCTCCTGTCAAAACAAGTCATTCATACTTGGTGTTGGCACATACTCTAAAGCCGCATTGGTTCTAGGATGATTGAAATAAAGATCGAAACCCAGGTCCAGCTAACCAAAATCACTATAAGGGTAGAAAGGAATCTTTTAAAACCAACCTTGCCAAGTTATCACGTTAACTATGAGACAAGCAGGGTAAAAACAAACCAGTTGGTCAATTTGGGACTAATTCTCCAAACAAAATAGGAAAGAGGGGAATCTTCACAAAGATTCATCGGCAAATGAAAAGACTTGGCCAGCCAATGCACCAAGCGTCTATCACAAAAAACTTGCATGACCTTATGCCAACATGGACTTCATTATTACATCCAAAGAACCATGATGGGTGCGCAATTCAATTCCTACAAATATTTTTCTCAAATGGCTACAAACGTCGAATGAAATGCTACCCAACTAGTCAGAAGACTAAAAAGATGCTACTCTGAAGACTAAAAAGATGCTACTCTATGTTTCCTATGTTTGCCGCGAGTGATTTTGAAACTGAATCAGAACAAGGCATAGAGGAATCCATAGAAAAGGGACCATTAAATCAGTTTCCACCTCCCATCCATGGCCAGCCCTGGCCCCCACGTATACTCAAGGGTCAATTTTCATGGTTCATCTAACTGGACATGATCCACGCTTAATTGTTTACTCTTGAGTCGATGACCACTTCTTTTTGCATCCCTTCGAGGAGATTTCAAACCAAGGACATGTAATGTTTGACCTCTACAGTTGGTAGTCCCATCAGATAATGAAAAGGATGGGGTATGACTTCAAGAAGCTAGCTAAGCTGGGAAACAAAAAGGACTCCTAGTTCCCTATGACAGCAGTGGGAGGAGTGCAAAAGTAAAGGTAGTATTGACACTCATACATATGCCTTTGGCTACATTCCCTATAACAACTTCCCCGAAGAAAACTCTAGCTTTGAAGAAAAGGCTGCCACATCTCTAGATGGATATGAGACAGATGGTTATGAAGAAACAGTCTTGGCTTATGAACTGGATGACTAGGCTTCCTTTAGCACAATGAAGAGGACAAAAATAGTGACAGCATTCCTCGGCAAGCAATATGGCCTCAAGCGAAGAAACAAGCAACCAGAGGGAAGGGGGTGGGATCATCTTGCATTAAATGTAAAAGCCGAAGAGCTAATAAAAATAAACTCTTGGGAAGGGATAAGCCCTGGCTCAAATAAAAAAAAATGACATGCCAGAGGGATTTACAAAGTTGGAAACTTCTGGAAAAAAAAAGTGGAATAACCTCCTCCTAACCTTCCAACTGAGGATCAAGTCTAGGAAATCAATCTAGGGACCTTGGAAAATCCTCACCCCATTTTTATAAGTTCAAAAATAAAAGGAAAAGAGCTAGCAAATTATATTAGTTTTTGTTGTAAGTTTGTTTACTGTTTTATGTAAACCTATGTGGAAATGCCCGGACTTGACCTGAAGATCGCAAACAATAGGCTATATACATCACTCTAGATATGGAGCCTATAAAATAAAGTCAAAGGCTAACCAAGCCTGATAAGATGGACAAATTTGAAAAAGAAGTCCGAAAGCTGAAGAATGTTAACTTCATTTGTGAAAAATAACATCTGGATTAGCTATAAAATATAGTCTTAGTAACAAAGAAGAATAGTTAGATTAGGGTCAACATCGACTTTAGAGACCTGAACAAAGCATGCCCAAAAGACGACTTTTCGTTACCCATTCTAGAGCTCATGATAGACAACACATTTGGATACGAAAGATGTCATTCATGGATGGATTTTCATGGCCTAATAAAATAAAGATGCATCCAAAAGATGAAAAAGATACGTCTTTCCAAACACCATTTGAATCTATTGCTACACCATCATGCCCTTCGAACTCAAAAATGCTAAAGCAACTTATCAGAGGGGCATAATGAAAATCTTCAAAGATATGCAACATAAGACTGTCAAATGGTACGTCAACGACTTAACTGTTAAAAACAAGAAAACAACCGATCACTTGACAAACCTTCGCAAATTCTTTAAGCGACTACAGAAATTTAAACTCAGTATGAATCCACTAAAATGTTTCTCCTGAGTTTTATTTGGAAAACTCCTAACATTCATTGTTCAAAAAGACAAAATCGAACTTGACCCTAGCAAAGCCAAAACAATACTCGAAATGCCTCCACTTCGAATGCTAAAGGAGCTCAAAGGATTGCAAGGAAGGTTGCCATACATAAGAAGGTTCATCTTAAATTTATCTGGAAAATGCTAATCATTCTCCAAACTGATGAAGAAAGGAGTTGAGTTCATATGGGATAAAGGATGTGACAATGTATTCCAAATTATTAAAAGGTATCTTACTAACCCACTTGTGCTCGTTGCCCCTTATGTTTCGAAAACCTTTCATCCTCTATACGAGGGCCCTGGAACACTCATTGTGGGCATTACTCGCCCAAAAGAATAATGAAGGAAAAGAAGTCGCTCTCTACCATTTTTCTCCGATGATGATAGGAGTGGAACACAAATATTAGCTAATCAAGAAAGAATGCTTGGCTCTCATGTTTGTCATCCAAAAACTACAACACTGCCTACTATCTTACACGATATGCCTAATTTCTTGAGTAAATCCAATAAAAGTGCTGGTCTCAAAAGTCAGAGATTTAAGTGACCATCTAGCAAAATGGTTGATCCTATTAACATAGTATAACCTCAGATATGTTCCGGCAAAAGCTATCAAAGGGCAAGCCTTGGCCGATTTTCTAACAAAAATACCTGCTATTGGGAGGCCTTGAATTTGAAAAGGAACTCCCTGATGAACCTATGTTCCTCATGGAAGAACCTGTTATGGAAATAAATCCAAATATTCAATGGTCCATGTACTTTGATGGGGTTTCAAGAAACAATGAACATCATTGACTAGTAGCAGGAGCCGGAATAGTCTTTTACAGTCCAGTAAAGACATCTATACCACACTCCTTCTTGATAACTAATGAGTGTTCCAATAATGAAGCAGAACATGCAACCCTAATTATCGGGTTGGAACTTGCCTTGGAATCTAGTAGTGACATTCTAAGAGTTTACGGGGATTCTCAACTTATCATTCGGTAATTAAATTAAAAATAAGAAGTAAAGACACCAAGTTTGTTGCCGTACCACAAACGGCCTTAATAGTCAAGCAAGCAATTCACCTTGGTGAAATTCATTCATGTTCCACAATCCCAAAATGCCAAAATAGACCCATTAACTAGTCTAGCAACATCGCTGGCTATACTAGAAGGCGAATCAAGTTAAAATTTCAACGAATGACGGTTTTTACCTCTTTTAGAAGCTATCCCAACTCAAGCAGAATGCTTCAGAAGAACCGGAAGTCAAATCTCTTTTTTAGGATTCCTTTCGGGAATGGCAGGAACTCCTCATCGATTATATATTATATGGAGACCTACTAGAAAATCATAAGGACAAAGAATGCATTCAAAGGCAATCTGTTAAATTTCACTTCGATATGCCATAAAAAATGTTGTACCGGAAGTCTTATGAAGGGATACTTCTTTGTTGTCTATCTCAAAATGAGGCAAAATATACCTTTAAGGAGGTACCTGCATGCCTATGTGTGAAAATTTGCCAGGGCCAAAACTACATGATCAAATCCGGAGACTAGTCTACTATTGGCTGACAATGGTCTCCAATGCCATAAAATCTCAAAAAGGTGCAGGGAATTCCAGATTCATAAAGACTACATTCATGTGCCTCTGGAAAACTTTCACTGACTTTCGTTTCCTGGCAATTTGAGGCTTGAGGAATGGATATTATTAGAAAAATCCACCCGCCATTAGATTGGGGACATCATTTCATCTTAGCTACTACGGATTACTTCTCCAAGTGGGCAAAAGCAATGCCTTTAATAGAAGTCAAAGCAATCACGGTTATTAATTTTGTAAAAACAAACACCATTTGCAGGTTTGGCGTCCCAAAATGGTTATACTACGACAACGAACTACAGTTCAATAATGATAAGTTTTATAGGTTTTGTGACAAATACGGGATTCAATGTTGCCAGTCCACATCTTATAACCCTACAAACAGCTTGGCCGAAGCGTTTAACAAGACGATTTGCAAAATACAAAAGCAATTGATCTTAGACAATAAAATGTCATGGGGCACTTGCTTGGAGTGGACTATTGTGCGCAGCCCCACTAAGTCTACACCATACTCTCTGGTGAACAGCTATGAAGCGGTGGTGCCTCTAGTCACACAAGAAGAGAATGCGAAGTTAAGACTCTAAGAACTAGAGAGTCTCGACAAAAAATGATTGGTGGCCCGACAAAGAATCAAGTTATACCGAGCTCGAATGGTTAGAGTCTTCAACAAAAAAGTGAAGGAAAGGTCATTTAAAAAGGGCGACTTAGTTCTAACCATTAGAAAACCAATCACTCTAATGCACAAATCAAAAGGAAAATTCAAGCCAAAATGGGAAAAGCCATTCGTCATGGACAAGATCTACTCCAATGGCGCCCACACTATCCTCACTGTGTAAAGAGACCAGTGTACGATGCCAATTGGAAAACTTTTAAAGCGGTATTAATTTTAAGGCACCACTTCTTCCATCCATGAGAAAAATAAAAGGTCATGCAACATAGCAGCCAAAGCCTCCATAACAATCAGAGAGGAATAAGTCAAGGACCCTGGACAAAGTCATACACGAAGACACCGGTCAATGTCTATTCATTTGACCCCTTTCAACCAAAACAAAATGCATAGGCCATGACCTAGATAAAGTCACACATTCATACCCTAGTTAAAGTCCATTTTATACGGCTTCTATTAAACTCAAGATATGTAAGCCATTCAACAAAAGGGAAAATAATGAAGACATAAAAAAAAATAGGTGAGAAAGTCTTTGTTCAGAAAAATGAGTTCATTCCATTCTTCAAAGAGAAAATTATTCTTAGAGATCTCTTGAAGATTGACTCTCGACTATTAGTCCAAATGAGACATGTAGGCACGAGTAGCAGGTTCAGTAGTGGTTTCATTAATCGCCATTCCAAGGGTGTCCTCCACATATTTAATTAAAGGCTTCAACTTGCCTCTCCAGCACCTAATTTTCCAACAATACCCTCTAACTTTTCAGTTACAGTTGTAAAGGATGCATCGTCACGCACATAGGTAGCCCAAAGATCAGATAGGCTTTTCTTTGCTTGCTCAATCTGCTTCCTTTGGAATGCCAAGGATCTCTTGAGATGACTTTGCTTTAGAGTATGATTGACCTCTTGCTATTTAAGCACTAGTATCTCTTGGTCGAAGGCTTCCTTCTTGTCAAGCACCTCTCTTTGATAAAAACTTGAAGGGCCCTTACCTACTTGCCCTAGCCATGCTACTGCCACCTCAAAAAGCCTATCAAAAAGTACAGTCAAAGGCCTCATGTCCATCATGGTAGGTCCCATAATCAATGAAGAATCCACCACACTATGGAGAGTACCGATTAACTTCATCTTTCTGTATGTCAAAGCTTGGAGAGGACCGCTTTGTGTAAGACACATGGTCTCTTTTGCTACCTTACTGGAGTCTTGTTCTTCTTGCGTAATATACCTCTTATAGGGAGGTTGATCCTCTAAAAAGTGGCTCAAGCGTACTACAATGGCATGGGAGGGGTTAATAATGCCTATAGAAACAAACTATAAATAAGTCGCAAGATTCGCCTCAACCTTAATAGCAACCACGCCTAGCATAAGTGAACAGAATGCTTTCTCTTTAAAAGAATAACCCCCTTGTTTCAATAAGCCACATAATTGGGCAAGATGATCTTACCACGCTCACCTTGAATTATGAGGGATCACTCAACATTAGTAATAGGTGGCTGTTCTTGGACCCTTTCCACACCATCCGACTTCAATGTCCTAGTGTCAGAGAATTCCTTACCTGATTCGACTAAAGGTACCAGAATGATGGCACCATGAATTGCAGCAAGATCACCTCAGTATAAGCCTTCCTCATGAGATGTAACACTTCGTCCCCCAATTAAGCACGTTTAGCGATTAATTAAGTTATTAGCTAATGATCATAGAATTAGACGAATTAACGATGTTTAACATGCTATTAGGATGGATTTAACTTAGTTTGTCTTACGGGGTCATGTTTAGGTCCTAGATAGGTAATTGGGTTGAGTTTAACCTTAATTAGGTAAATACAAGCCCTTTTTTATAATTTTAGACTTTATAAGTTTACGTCATTCATGTATCATATTGATACCATCGCATGTGTCTCATTAAGCTCATCAACTTTCATACTTGACTCGAATGTACTTGACTTTGTTTGTGATAGTTGAAACCTCATTTGACTTAAACTAAAATTACCCCAAGGAATATGGACTTTCTTATAAAATTCAGAAAAGTGTGTCATATATAAAGGCCCAACTGTTACTATTCAAACTTCTGCTCCCTAAGTTCTCCTTGCTACAACATTTTTCTTCATCTTTACATCGCTTCACCACCATTTCTCATTAATGCAAGGGAATAGAGGATTGCGTGTGTGATATGAGGTTCTCACCTTTCTTTTCCATCCTAGTTTAGCTCACCTCAATCCTTAAAGTGAAAAACTTAGGTATCTTCTTCTTCTAATCAGTCTCCATGGTAGGATTGATTTCCATTATAGCTCTCTTTAGTCTAGAGGGCTCTCATTCTAACACATGCACTCATCTCATTCCCCATTTCTTGCATGCATGGCATTTAGGTTCAAGAATTGGGTATTCCTCCACAAGTTAAGACAAAAGAAGATTAGTTTCATGTGTGATCTGACGTTCTCACCTTCCTTTTCCATCCTAGTTTAGCTCACTTTAGTCCTTGAAGTGAAAGACTTGGGTATCTTCTTTTTTTAATTAGTCTCCAATGTAGGATTGAATTCCATTATAGCTCTTTTGAGTCTAGAAGACTCTCATTCTAACATAGCACTCATCTCCTTCCCCATTTCTTGTGTGCATGGAATTTAGGTTCAAGAATTGGATATTCCTCCACAAGTTGAGACAAAAGAAGATTAGTTAGTTAAAAGCTTAATCTAAGGCAAGTATAAGCAAATTTTGGCTGAATGCATATTGGTATATCATGATTTTTGTAAATCTATCAATTTTAATGTGTTTTGCAACCCTTAATTGTACTTCTATCCTACTGATTTGGAAAAGCATATTAAGGTATCAAGTTTTGAAACAAATTGGACTTATATCAAGAAATCTGAAGATTACGGCTAAGTCGTAGGAGAGTTATGGCTTAAATTCCAGATAGTAACAATTTGGTGAATTATACTATGGCCAAGCTACAGCTAAGCTGTAATCAAGTCGTGTCCTAACTATAAGTATTTTACGGCTTGAAATCAGAGAGCATACAAATAAAAAATCCTTTTATGGCTAAGCCACGGCTAAGCTGTATAATGTGTTATGGCTAAGCCATAGCCAAACCGTGGCTTAGCCGTATACCAAATATAGCTAAGCCGTAAGACAAAACATGGTTCAACCGTGAATGCAAGGGAGATTCTGCGTAACTATGGCTAAGCCGTAGTGCATTTTACAACTAAGCCATAAAATGCCCACGGCTAAGCCGTAAGTCATCCACGGCTACGTCATAAGCCACTGAAAACTAGGATTAAATAGGTATTGTTATGAGACCTTGTAGGGCCTTAACTTTTGGACCCTTACACCCTATTAACTGGCCCAAAGGAATGATTGAAGATCATGAAAGGTCTTGAGGGCTGAGACTTTTTCATGTGGTGTTGTCCATTCATTAAGCACCTCCCCATGGGTGTTGGTTTAAGGAACTTCGATACACATTTCCGACATAATGTAACACTAATAGAAAAACAACTATGTGTCGAATAACTTAAAACTACATCATCATGCACAGTTAGAAACGATGGACGATTATACTTGAGTTAGTTATTAAAACTATCTTGATTCCCTTTAATTTGAACTACATAGCATATTAGATTACCATTATTGACTTCTATTGTTCCAATATTGGTTCTTATTTGAAATGATCAGGTATGAGTTGATTCTATTTGAATTATTTCCTAATAGATGTTTTACATTAACATTGACTTGAATTGAGTATGAACGAAAGTAAACAAATGAATTGATCGTTTATTGTCTTGTATTATTCTCAACCAATACATTGCACACATTTTTCTAGGTTCAATGGATTGAATTAAAATAGTCTGGCTCTACTCAGCTTTAGCCTTATTATATCCGCCGGGTTGACTTTGGTGCAGTAACGAGCGCTAGCCCTGCAATGTGCTTTGGAGCTTCCAGACTTCATATATGAAAAGACCCATTTGAAACTTGGCCCGGTTGATGGTGTTCTTAACGTAAAGATCCCTAAAGAGAGGATATGGAAAATGTAGCAGCCACTTTGTAAAGTATTTCTGTTAAATGATTCTCATGGCATACTTATTCAATTGCAAAATATGCCTAGTATACTAAATTGACCTCTTTAATTACATGTCAATTATTTTTGTAGATTCAACGTGCATTACCTTAAGTACACTTATGCTTTGTTGAATAGTTTTATTCACTAGCTGTTTTTGGTGTTACAGGCCCGGATCCCGCATCTGACCTTGAAAAGATCAAGAAGAATTCAAAAGAGGCCTTCAGGAACCCCTCGGGCCTAGATGAGTGGACAGTGGATCATTTTTTGTCAATCTAACTACAGAGAGCATCAAGGATCAAAGTTTAAGCCTCATTTTGGGATATAACTGCATCTAGGGTTTCATGACTACGTCAGTTTTATTTTGATATGCATGGATCATGCCCTTTGTATTTTGAAATGGTTAACTTCTCCCTCTTTGCTGGAAACTTTCTTCTTTTTTGTAAAGACATGTTTCTTTTAAAGGTTATATGCATTAGTCTGGTGTTGTGATAACTTGTTCCATGATTGATATTGACAGCTTTCATATATTGAATGCTTAGACAGAAGTCCACTAATAGCACCTCACATGTGTAAATAGTGTGACTATCCCTTGTGTAATTTCATTTAGACTTGGGTCCAGGTGTGAATTACATGGGAGTACGTGTATCACTTTTTAGGTTTTAATCCTAATACCCGAATTCTTGGGCTCGGGTTGTGACACGAGATCCCTTAAGCATTGCGTTCGTGCTTGAGCCAGTGAACCCTATCACCACAATAGGATCGGCCTTCTTCCTCGTAGCAATCTCCTCTAAAATCATAGGCTTAACGATAGCCGAGGAGACTCCTTCAGTTTGCACCACGACCACTTCAACTATGTCTTTGTTAGCTTCCATGGGGTTGAACTTTAAAGTGACAATTGTCTTTTCGAAATATCCTTTTCAAGATATTTAACAAAGTCTTTTACAAAATTTCTCACACCTAAAGCTCTTGCTGAGAAACACTTTCATCCAAGACAGTCGGTTCTATTTGTGTGGCCCCATTCCCTATAGGAAGTGACTGCTCATGTGCCACAAGTGGCTTTGATCTTGGCTCAATCACTGGATTAGTCACTTGTACAACCAACTTAATCTGATCAACTTGTCGCTTTGGTTATTTTGTAAACAAACAAGGACAAGTTAGTCAAAATCAAAAAGAGGAAAGAAAAGAAAACAAACAAAGGGAAAAAACAATCAACTTCAATGATGGGGATGGGTTCATGGACTGCCTCCATATAATTTTCTCAATAGAGCCTTTTGACAGTAGAAGAGCCTCCAAAATGTGAGGAAGGATTTCTGGTGATCGTGGAGGCCTAGTTCATAACATCTGACCCTCCCCTCCGAATTCTGAAAAGGGAAAATAACAACAAAACAAAGGAAGAAAAAGACTACCAAAGATAAGAAAAGAGAGGAAGGTAACACAAATGCCATAATCCTTGACAACTTCCATTACAAGACTCATTGTCATCTCCTCTTCCGTTACAACAACGTGAGGAGATTCCATCACCTGGTACTCAAAAGTAGTTCAGGTGTCCTCGTCACGATGGTATCCTATCAATAAAGGCTGCTGGCCTTGAATATAAAGCTCAAAATCAACATTCTCGGGCTTATCCCAATCTGTCTCTACCTTCCCAAATGCACTTTTGAAGCAGCTAGTTCTTTGAAGCTCTTGAAGATCTGCACAATTCTTCATGTACCACTAGGCAAAACCCATTGTTACCAAGGCATCCTCATCATGGGGGTACATGAAAGTGGCACCAGTTTCCATAATGCTAAAATATTTCTATGAGTTCCTAGCATCTAGCAACAAACAGTGACTACTTATTAGGTTACTAGGGCTCCCCACAACACCCTGAGAGACCCAAACTGCTGCCCAAAGTGAGAGGGCATGTAGGGCTCAATTTTAGCAACATTGCCTCTAGTACATATAAGGTCCCCAGGCCGATGGAAAGTAACCAATCTCTCTCCAATTATGTCAAAAGAGTAACCCTACCATGTGTGTTAGAGTGGTCGACGGGGGCCTGGGTCCTAACAACCCCTATCCTTTGAATTCCCAAGACCACTATGGGCATCCTACAAACCTTGAAATTATGATGATCCTGCAACTGGCATCGCACTTCAGTGATAGAAAGATGAATGCCACTGCCATTGATTACAAAATGTTAGAAAGGAAGATTCTCTTGGTCACCTAGCTCATGTAAGTTGGTGCAATGATAGACAAAACAAGCATACAACAAATGCTCGAAAAAGACCCTATTGATTTCCTTTCTTTATCACACCAAAAAAGACACAAACTTCAGCTCAACACACAAATAAATGACTAGAGCTGGTGCAAAGGTGAGCTGTTCACCAAAATCCATATGGCACTCGGGAAAAATATAGCTATTCCGAATGTCTTTCCCCCACAACTGCGAAAATAACCTCTGAAAGCCATGCCGTGAGGTATATGGCCTACATATGACAAGACTTTAGATCTTGATTGTCCTTCCTTGCTTAAAAAAGCTCAAGATAATCCAGACAATCAATTTTAGTCACCGTGTCAAAATCTTCCTTTGTCTCCCCTAAGGTAACTTCGCTTAGCCTAAATACATCTTTGTTAGCAAAGAAGGAAGCAATTGTATCAGTATCCTTACTATAGGCATTTGACCCCCAAACAGCCACCTTATTCTGTTGTCTCTTGATATCTCATACAAGGTGAACAACTGAAAGTGCACTTCTCTAACCTATCACTCCTTGCATTGAGAGGCTTGTTATAAAGTACGATCTCCTTATACGAACTGCCAAAGATCAACAACCCAAAGACTTCGTGTATCTCTTGAAGAGAAAACCCAATTCTGCATTAAAGGTAATGAAAGTGTTGGTGGTCAGGCAAAAGCTCTGATAATTGCATGGCACACTTCCTTGTGGTCCTATGGAACCTAATTCCGAATGACCAAAATAGTTTCATAGATGTCGATTCTCTTTAACAAATCTCCGCATCTACTAAGGGCTACATCCGTCCATGATTGCCAGTCGTCCAAAGGGACAAACCACCCTCATGGAACATGATGCTCTATCCAACCGTTGCCATCATAAGCATGGACTCCCAGGCCAAATGTACAAAGATGAGATATCTGGCTTTGAATTAGAACGGTTGCATGATTAGGGGCCAACATCTCAAAGTCCCTTACTTCCCCTTCAACATAGAAAAGGGAGTCATTCAAAAATAGCCTAGCTTTATATTGAAAAAGAGGCTCCCCCATTGTAGACTGTTGCTACTATAGAAATCAAAGAGTCCCCACCAAAAGAACAATCTGCAGCATAAGGTAGTCGCAACTTTCTATTGAGAAAGGAGCATGAAATAGCACAAAGTAACCTTTCAAGATTGCTTACACCAACCTAGGGTTGACCTCTTCGAATGTAAATGCAAAAGGCGACTAAGGCATCTAGGGTGTGTTATTCGGTACATGCAAATGATGGTCTGGGGCAACCATCCCATGCACCTGAAAGGGCAACCGTAGGGTTCCTATACAGATGATATAAAGAAGGAGAAAACTTGAAAAGGAGGGAACCATCAAGGAAGGCCAAAAGGAGAGGCCACTGGAGAGTGAGGTCCTAGTCCGGCTTCCTCAAAATATTCTGCCGGTCATCCTTCCATGGGAAATCAGCAAGAATATCTTCAAAAATATGCATGTTGCAAGTGCCGACTAGACAGTTCTGCAATTCGGATAGCGTCTTGATAGAATGTGGCTTGACATTCTCTCAGATTTTTTCAAACTGAGCCCGAGTGTGATGGCCAACAGTCTGAGGCAAAGGTGGTGTGTTCAAAGAAGAAGGCCCAGCAGCCTTCTTACCCTTGGTGGAGGAGGGAGCAACTCTCTTGCCTTTGTTTGCAAAAAATAAAATAAAATAAAGGACATAAAAGCTAAGTATAAAGTTAGTAAAAATTCCACTGAAATCTCAATAGCATTTCCCTTTAGTAAAAGGGAGGGGACAAAGCCCCAAGAAAAAGGGTATGCTTATCTCTGAGCCCTAGGAATGCTCAAGTACATGCATAAAGCCCAAAGATAAGGCTTCCAAGTCAAAGCAATGCAATAGCTCACTAACGACCCTTTATGGAAGCAAATTAGGTTTTTTGTCCACATGGATAGACACATGAATGAACAAGCAGTATGTAGCATATTAAAAGAAGCATGCTAGCACAACAGAATTCAGTAAAGGTTCAAACTATCTACAGCAAAGGGGCCAGGTCATCTCTTTTCTATAGAAAGAAGAAACCTAACACATGGATAAGGCATGAGGGCCATTTGGCCACTTAGGAAAGAGCTTCCTATCATCTAAAAAGCAAGGGCTAAAAAATGCCTTAAGGTATAGAAATACCTCGGCCATTGGAAGTTCACCCCTCAAGCTTTTCAAGAGTTGGGAGGAATGCCTGAGGCATAATAGTCCTTTCGACCACTCGGAATAATCCATTGGCTATCAAAGAATAGGTCTAAATGCCTAAGGCATGGAAATCCCTTAGTCAATCAACATAGTGCACTATCGGCTACACAGAAGACTAACAGTCAAAGTGTATAATCAGCCACTCTAGAAGGGGTTTAAAAAATTTCTAAGATAGATGTGCTGTAAACTACTTACAATGTCCAATAGACATCTATTAGCTGTTCTGGGCAAACCAAAGTTCATTACAACGCAATAGTGCTATCAGACACTCTAAATCCGAATTATAAAATTCATTAGAAAACCCACCAAAGTTCGAGGAAAACACTAAACCATGTTCAAATCAACCACGTCCATCATCTTACAACAAAATCCAAGTCCAAAACCCTAAAAATTCCAAAGTTTCCTATTCCTGCAGGTAAAGTAGCCGACTGCTACAAACTAAGGAATTTGAAAAGGTTTCATGGAAAAGATGGGACTTTAAATAAAAAATAAGCAAAAGGCAAGTGGGAACATGAAAAAGCATATCTAAACAGAAGAGAATGCCATCAAAACACTATAACCATGAGCAAGAAAGGAGAAAAAATGCTTTGCCACAATGAAAAAAAAGGAACACACAGAGTCAGTCCCTTTTGGCATGATCGAGCCTTCAAAAATCTCTTTCCATCGCAGTCAAGAAAGAACAAGAAGAAAATCCAAAGAAAAGGAGAACATGCACCCATCACCTATGAAAAAGCACTAGAAAGCTTAAAACAACAGTAATAGAACCGATCAGCTCTACAACATAGTAAAACCACTGGCTGGGAAGAACGTGAGTACCTACCATTAGAAGCCTTGGATGGAAGAAAATCTGAAGAAAGAACAAAAGGAACTTGAAGAAATCTCTAGAAAAGCCTAGAGAGAAGATCTCGGATGCAAAGAATGAAAAATCGCATAATGGTAATTTGAAAAGCATCAACTGCCTTTTATAAACTTACCAATCGGCTACCCAAGGTAATGCCTGCGGTAGCCAAGAGGCATTCTCTCCTCATTTTTGCTCCACTTTTCAGATTTTTCAATCAAAAATTTGAAAACCTTCTTTCCTTGATGTTCCCCTCCAAAATACCTTCAAAAAACCTAGCTAAATGCTCAGTTTTGACTTCGTTTTGTAAGGTCCTGATCCCAACTAACCTTAATTTATATTAATAAATCTTGTTTTATATTAATTAAAATGTGTTTGGGCTAATTTAACTCAAACCCTTTGGGCTTGGGTCTTGGATAGGTAGTCGGGTCGGGTTTTAACCTTACCTAGGTAGTTAAGGACCCTTTTTTAATTTGTTCTTACATCATATGGATACATCGTTAGTTGCATCTTGTGTAACTTTTCGTGTAGATCATCTTTCATGTTGGGCTCGACTTGATTCCGACCCATCTTGGCCCAATTGAGGCCATGTGACCTAAACTGTAAATATTCCAAACACTTGGACTTGCATGTAAACAATAGGAAATATGAGTTAAGAGAAACCAACGTCTCTTTCTCTTTCTATTTCTTTGTACTCGTTGGAGCCACCTTTCTCTTTAATCTTGCTCCTTTCCATCTCAACTTGAAGCTGGGAGCAATGGCTTTGAAGCCTTGCATGCATGAGGATTAGACTCCACATTTCTTCTCCTTGAAGCTTCTTACAACTCTTTTACTAGAATCAATCCATTCTCCATCTCCTTCAACCTATAACCCCCTCTAAGGTGAAAACTTACCTCCATTCCATTCTTTTGAGTTTACTAGAGTCAAAGGGACTCAGGAGACTGACATGCATGCATTCCATACGAGAATCACCCATTGCATATCTTACTTGTAGAGAACCCATCTTGTATTGAGGCTCTCTCTTTCTACAGACCAAGGAAGAATTAGTGAGGGTAAGCACTCTGAAAAGGCAAGTATTAGAGTATATATGGTACTGCATGTATGTTTAACTGGTTAACTTTTAGATTGATCATTCAAATTTTAAGTGACAGCTCTTTCTTCTTTGAATTAAGCATATATGTGTTGTAGTTGAAGTGAATGAATTAGATTATGAGTATGAAATGTGGTTGTTGTGGGAGCATTAAACTTATAGAGGTATTTAGAGGGGATAGGGAGTTCACTAAACTCTCTGAATTGAGAGTTTTATATTGGACCCAAGCTTCAGAATTAGCTTTAGAATTTTTGAAGCTTATTGTGAAGCCACGGTTAAGCTGTAAGTGTGTATGGCTCAAAGTCTCGAGAGTACTAAAACCCAATTTTGTACTATGGCTAACCCTCGGCCAAACCGTGGAATGAACTACGAGTAAGCCGTACCCATCTCGTGACCAAGCCATAAGCCATTTTACAGTGAGCTTACTAGAGAGCCTGAAAATCCAACTTCCTCCTATGGTTTACCCGTGGCTACACCGTGGATTGCACTAGGGCTAAGTTGTATCCTAGCCGTAACCCTAGCCATAGGCTTAGCATGGCTAAGCCGTAGGTCAACATACGGTTGAACCATAAATGCATATGGAATTAGGGAGAAAACCTGAGCCACTTGGCTAAGCCATAACATGAACATAGCTAAGCCAACAGAACACTGTGAATAGAGGATAGTAGGGTTCCAATGACTTTGTAGGGCCTAGTGATGGCACATTTTTTCCAACTAAATCAGCCCAATGGTGATCAAATGATAAGGAGGACAAGTGTAAAGCCGTCACTTATCACCTTTGATTTTTCGGATGAATTCCGATGTCACGTCATGCGTGTTAGCATAAGAAGAGGTGTCTTTTTCATACACTAATACCAAGATATATATGGTAATATAATGGCACTGGACGTTTTATGAATGCATCGTGTTAAATGACCGTGGGATCACTGATTATCTTGCTTAAGGTTGGCTAGTAAACATCCTTGGCACCTATGTAAATCTGAATGCATTCATATTATTTAGATAACTTGCTCTTAACATGATTTAGTCATGTGCCCACTCTTCTTGGCAAACTTTGAGACTAATCAGACCTGAGCTTCTATTGAGTCCGTGTTTGTTGGGCCTAAGCTTCCACTAAATGCGTGCCTGTTAGTCTAATGGGTGTAGCTAAGTTTGAGAGGGTTCAATCTCTCCTAGCTCATACAATTATGCATTGTTTAAGTTTCAGCTACATTATTAACTTTGATTTTCATAATTGAATATGTTTTCAAGACCAATATTCCCTTATGTACGATATGATAAGTATGACTGAAAAGTATGAAAGATTGAATTCGATTCAGTCTTAATACATTGAGTCGGCACCACTTAGCTTGTGTCCTTATTAGGTTCGACGGGACCAGTTTGGGTATCTTTATGTCGCACTGCAGTAGTCCACGGAGGAGTTGTCGGTGCTCCTCGTAAAGCTAGTCTGATCCCCTAGCAACCCATATGTATGCTCCCTCTAGATGATATGCTCTCTTTTAGGAGAATATAGCCTCGTGGTTACCAATTAATATGTATGATATCTTGTTTATGATTCATTACACATGTTTGCTCATGCACAATATGCCTAGTGAACATGTTATTGCCTTCTTCAATCAGTAAATACTCCGAATTCACTTGATACATTATGGTAGTTTCATATATCTCTATATTTGCTTAACCGTTGTGTTAACAGTGCTACCCTTGGTGTTACAGGTATAGAATCAAATCCCAACACAAAGGTTGATGCATCTCCGGAGAGTGCCCCAATGGTACCTAGGGGTATAAAAGGGTGGAATGATGACGACGTATTCTACTGGTCATCTTCCTGAGTGCGTTAAGTAGTTATGTTAAGCTAGCTATGTTAGTTTTGTGTATGGAGATGCTTAAACTGTATAATGTATATAAGACTTGTTAAGAATTCTGTGTTCATGTTGGTAATGAGAAATGTTAACTACAAAACTTAAGCCATGCTATGATTGTATGATATCCTTTCTATGGTTGTTAGTGATCATTATAAGTGCATTTCATAGGTTTCGCTTACGTATGAAATTAAATTTTATGCGTCGAAGAATATGCCTCACACGTTCCTATGGAATCTCCCATATAGGAATTTATGCATATCTTCTCATGATACGGATTACTATGGGATTACGTATTCACACCTTAGGGGCCCATTCTAATCCCCAATTCCCGGGATCAAAGCGTGACATATGTAAGTAATAGTATTAGAGTAACTAATGAGTCAATAAAAAGACTTAGCAACTTTAGGAAACGTGGTGAGGTTCCGATAGGTCCAATTGGGGGTTGAATTTTTGCATCAAGATTATAACTTGCCTTTATTGATATAGTATATATAACTAACTACCACTATAATTGTAGATTAATGGTGTTTGGGTCCGGTTTGAACAATAGTTTAGGCGGTAATGGCCCTGAAAACATCAAATTGGAGGGTGTGGATCCTCCACCACCACCTCCTCCTCAACCCGCATACAACATGGAGGAGCGATTCACGATGCTGATGCATCAAATAACTGCTAGTAAAGCCAATCAAGTGGCCATGCAAATGCAGTTGGCCACCTTTTTGGAAAGGCTGAACCAGCTCGGAGATCCTAATCCTTATATGAGAAATTCCGAAAAAGGGAAGCTATGCATTTCACAAGATGAGAGGATCCATTACAAGCCGATGAATGGTTCGTTCACATAGAGAACATTTTCAATTCACTGATTTGTACACAAAGGCAGCAAGTGGTCCTAACGGCATCCATGTTCAGAGATATTGCAGATACATGGTGGAAGAGTATCCGAGAACAGATTAGGGCTATGCCAGATGCTACTGTATGGAAAGCTTTTAAGAGACAGTTTAGGAAGAAGTTTATTTTCTAGCATGTGACCCATAAGAAGAAGGCCGAGTTTCTCACCCTACAGCAGAACTCCATGATGGTTGTGGAGTACGTGCATCTATTTAGTCAACTCTCTCGGTTTGCTTTGGACTTGATCAACATCGAGGAGAAAAGAGTTGAGAGGTTTCTCGAAGGGTTGAGGCTTGCTATTAAGGAACACACTATGGCTTTCCAGCATCCAGCGCAATATGATGATGTTGTGGAGAGAGCCTATCCGGCTGAAGAAATTGAGAAGAGCTTATTCTTAGGGGAGTCTAGGAGGAGTGCCCCATCTTCAGGGAAGAGTCAACAACACTCCAAGAAACAAAAGGAGTTATTGGTGGGACATCAAGGCTAATATGCGGCTTGTGCAGAAAGGGCCACGAGACAAGTAAATGCTGGAGGTCTGTGAGGGCCTGTTTCGACTGTGGTTCGTTGGACCATCGCTTATTAGAGTGTCCAAGAAAAAAGGGTTCCAGTCAAGCCCCACCCCAGTAGCAGTATCAGCAGCCTTCTAGAACAATACAGCTTGCACCTCCAAGTCAGCAACAGCATGTAAGACAAGGCCAAGGGTAGCCGCGATAGGGTCAAGGTCAACAGAAGCAAGGACAGTAAAAACAGGGACAGCAGAACCAACCCCCCCGACAAGGCCGTGCCTATGCCTTAACTCATGAAGAAGCGGAAGCAGCGGAGCATGTGGTTAAAGGTGAGGTCTCTATTTGTGATATAGATGCTAAGGTGTTGTTTGATTCGGGATCTTCGCACTCCTTTGTTTCACCCCAATTTTCTAGTAGGACACGGGAGCCGCCAATGCAGCTACCGTATGTGTTGAGTGTCATCACTCCTGTTGGCAAGAGGGTGACTTAAGAGGATTATTACCCAGGTTGTTGAGTTCAAATTGGAAAGATCCTTTTTCTAGTGGAACTCATTGTGTTGCCAATAAACGATTTTAATGTAATCCTAAGCATGGATTGGCTGACCAAGTATATGGCTTGCTTGGATTGTTTTCGTAAGACTGTCACTATGAAGGTAGATGAAGCTGGCCCAAGTGTTATATTTCAAGGTGAAAAGAAGAGTTTAAACACTAGGTTAATCTCAGCACTTCGAGCAGAAAGATTAATTCATAGTGGCTGCGAGGGATACATTGCCTTCATTACTGAGAAGAAATCACCTAAGAAGATAGAGGAGATACCAGTGGTTTGTGAGTTCCCAGATGCATTCCCCGACAAAGTACCTAGTCTTCCTCTAATTAGGGAAGTAGATTTTACTATAAAACTAGTACCTGGTACAGCTCCAATTTCTAAGGCTCCGTATAGAATGACACTCACAGAGTTACGTGAGCTAAAAATGCAATTGCAAGATTTATTGGATAAGGGGTTTATTTGTCCTAACACATCACCATGGGGAGCCCCAGTTTTATTTGTGAAAAAGAAGGATGGCACCCTCAGAATGTGTATAGATTACAAGCAGTTGAATCAAGTGACAATCAAGAACAAGTATCCACTGCCTAGAATTGATGAGTTGTTTGATCAATTACAGGGTGCAACCCACTTTTCGAAGATCAATTTGAGGTCTGGATATCATTAGTTGTGAATTAGAGATCAAGACATATCCAAAACCGCTTTTAGGACAAGATATGGGATTATGAATTCTTAGTCATGCCGTTTGCGTTAACTAATGCCCTAGCTGTATTTATGGCTTTGATGAACAAGATCTTTTCGCCTTATCTTGATCGGTTTGTAGTAATTTTCATTGATGATATGTTGGTGTGTTCCAAGACTTGAGAAGAACATGCTGAACATTTTGAGGATTTCTTTGCAATTGTTGAGGGAGCACCGACTGTATGCTAAACTGGACAAGTGCGAATTTTGGTTAAAACAAGTTGCTTTTTGAGGGCATATGATTTCAAAAGATGGACTCGCGGTAGACCCAGCTAAGATAGAGGCAATAACTAGTTGGTAGAGTCCTAAAACCATAGCAGAGGTTAGAAGTTTTGTTGGTTTGGCGGGATACTACCGAAGGTTTGTAAAGAACTTTTCCAAAATAGTCTCACCTTTGACAAAATTGACTCCGAAGAATGAACCTTTTGTTTGGTTGGCCGAATGTGAGTCGAGTTTCCAACTCCTTAAGGAGAAGTTAACCTCAACCCCAATCTTATCTTTATCAAAAGGTAGTGGTGGATTTGTTATATATACTAATACTTCAAGGATTGGGTTGGAATGTGTACTAATGTGGAACGGAAAGGTGATAGCTTATGGATCTAGACAATTAAAGGAACATGAAAGGAATTATGCCACAAATGTTCTAGAATTGGCCATTGTCATCTTCGCTTTGAAGTTATGGAGACATTACTTGTATGGGGAGAGATTTGAAGTCCATAGTGATCATCGCAGTCTCCAGTATTTGTTCTCGCAACGTGATCTCAACATGAGACAGTGTAGATGGCTAGAATTCATAAAGGACTATGATTTTCCGATCAAATATTTTCTAGGAAAGGGAAACGTAGTGGCTGATGCTCTAAGTAGGAAATCAATTGTTGAGAGGTAGCCATATGTGGTGAATGGTCTCCAGTAGAAGAATTCCGAGATCTAGATATGGGAGTCAAATTTATGGATGAGAAGGTCATGTTAAGGGAGCATGAAAAGAATTATGCCACACATGATCTAGAATTGGCCGCTGTCATCTTTGCTTTTAAGTTATAGAGACATTACTTGTATGAGGAGAGATTTGAAGTCCATAGTGATCATCGTAGTCTCCAATATTTGTTCTCTCAGCATGATCTTAACATGAGACAGCGTAGATGGCTAGAATTCATAAAAGACTATGATTTTCCGATCAAATATATTCTAGGAAAGGGAAACATAGTGGCTGATGCTCTAAGTAGGAAATCAACTATTGAGATAGCAACCATATGTGGTGAATGGTCTCTAGTAGAAGAATTCCGGGATCTGGATGTAGAAGTCAAATTTGTAGATGACAAGGTCATGTTAGTGGCTATGTCTATTTTTGAACCACTTTAATACAACAAATTAAAGAGAGATAGTTTGAAGATCCAGAGTTTGTTAAGATTCGTGACCACATATCACAAAGGCTAGATTTTAGGATAGTACATGGTGTATTGTACTTCAGAGATAGGCTGTGTGTTCCAGCGGTCTAAAATTAGAATTCGAAGGAAGCAATTATGACCGAAGTGCATCATGCTAGATATTCTATGCACCCTAGGAGTACTAAAATGTATTGGAATCTAAATGGCAGGTTTTGGTGGAATAACATGAGGCGAGACATTGCAGGCTTTGTAGCAAAGTGTCTTACCTGTCAACGCATAAAAGCTGAACATAGAAAGCCTCCTGGTTTGTTGCATCCTTTACAGATTCCATAGTGGAAATGGGAGAATCTAACGATAGGTTTTGTTTTAAGGCTGCCCCAGACGAGCAAACAGCATGATGCTGTATGGGTGATTGTCGATCGACTAACAAAGTCAGCCCATTTTATTCCCATTAGGAAAGGGATGAAATTTCATGAGATGGCCAAGATCTTCATTGATGAGATTGTGCAGTTACGCGGTACTCCATTTTCAATTGTATCCAACTAAGACAGTAGGTTTGTGTCTTCCTTTTGGCAGTCTTTGCAGAAATCCACGAGTACCAAACTTAATTTCAGCACTGCTTATCATCCACAGACCGATGGGAAATCGGAACGGATGATACAAACACTTAAAGATATGCTATGAGTTAGTGTGTTGGACTTTGGGAAGGAGTGGGATGAACACCTCTCCTTATGTGAATTTGTGTACAACAATAGTTATCACGCGAGCATCAGAATGGCTCCATTCGAAGCCTTGTATGGTCGTAAGTGCCGTACACGAGTCTATTGGGAAGAAGTCAGAGTTAGAAGTCTCCATAGACCTTCTTTTGTTATAGATACGGTGGAAAAAGTGCAAAAGTTTCAAGACGGTTGAAGGTTACACGATCTCGCCAAAAGAGTTATGTAAGCAACCGCCATAAGCCCCTTAAATTTTAGGTAGGAGACAAAGTTTTCTTGAAAGTTTCTTCGAGGAAGGGTACCATCAGATTTGGACAAAAAGGTAATTAGCTCCACAGTTTATAGGGCCTTTTGAGATACAGAGCAGAGTTGGAGATTTAGCTTACAGGTTGGAGTTAACACCTCAACTCATGGGGGTTCATAACGTATTTCATGTATCGATGCTTAGGAAGTACCTCCCAGATCCTTCACATGTTTTAGAATTACATGACATCCAAGTTAAGCCCGATGCTAGCTATGAAGAAAGACCCTTTTGAATTATTGACACTAAAGAGCAAGTGCTGCATTATCAAATGATCAAATGGGTCAAGGTTCTATGGGAGCATCATGGACAAAAAGAAGTTACTTAGGAACTTGACGACCAAATTCGGGCAAAATATCTAGAGCTCCCACCCGAGGTACGTTGCATTCGGAGAGCCGAATGATCTTAAGTGGGGGAGGATGTAAGGTCCTGATCCCAACTAACCTCAATTTATATTAATAAATCTTATTTTATATTAATTAAAATGTGTTTGGGCTAATTTAACTCAAACCCTTTAGGCTTGGGTCTTGGATAGGTAGTCGGGTCGGGTTCAAACCTTACCTAGATAGTTAAGAACCCTTTTGTAATTTGTTATTACATCATACGGACACCTCGTTAGTTGCATCTTGTGTAATTTTTCATGTAGATCATCTTTAATGTTGGGCTCGACTTGATTCAAACCCATCTTGGCCCAATTGAGGCCATGTGACCTAAACTGTAAATATTCCAAACACTTGGACTTGCATGTAAACAATAGGAAATATAAGTTAAGAGAAACCAATGTCTCTTTCTCTCTCTATTTCTTCATACTTGTTGGAGCCACCTTTCTTTTTAATCTTCCTCCTCTCCATCTCAACTTGAAGCTAGGAGCAATGGCTTTGAAGCCTTGCATGCATGAGGATTAGACTCCACATATCTTCTCCTTGAAGCTTCTTACAACTCTTTTACTAGAATCAATCCATTCTCCATCTCTTTCAAGCTATAGCCCGCTCTAAGGTGAAGACTTACCTCCATTTCATTCTTTTGAGTGTACTAGAGTCAAAGGGACTCAGGAGATTGACATGCATGCATTCCATATGAAAATCACCCATTGCATATCCTACTTGCAGGAAACCTATCTTGTATTGAAGCTCTCTCTTTCTACACACCAAGGAAGAATTAGTGAGGGTAAGCACTATGAAAAAGGTAAGTATTAGAGTATATATGGTACTGCATGTATTTTTAATTGGTTGACTCTTGGATTGATCATTCAAATTTTAAGTTACAGCTCTTTCTTTTTTGAATTAAGCATATATGTGTTGAAGTTGAAGTGAATGAATTAGATTATGAGTATAAAATTTGGTTGTTGTGGGAGCATTAAACTTATAGAGGTATTTAAAGGTAATAGGGAGCTCACTGAACTCTCTGAATTAAGAGTTCTGTATTGAACCCAAGCTTCAGAATCAACTTTAGAATTTTTGAAGTTTACGGTGAAGCCATGGCTAAGCTGTAAGTGTGTACGGCTCAAAGTCCTGAGAGTACTAAAACCCAATTTTGTACTATGGCTAACCCTCGGCTAAGCCGTGGAATAAACTACGGCTAAGCCATACCCGTCTTATGACCAAGCCGTAAGCCATTTTACAGCGAGCTTACTAGAGAGCCTGAAAATCTAACTTCCTCTTACGGCTTACCCATAGCTACACCGTGGATTGCACTTAGAACTGGCAAAATTCAGCCCGACCCAACAAATTCAGCCTGACCCAACCCGTTTTTGACCCGCCTAACCCGACCTGTTTGAAATACGGGTCGGGTTAGGGTTAGAGTTTACCAACCCATATAAAAACATATTGGTTTATGGTTGACTCGCCTAACCTGCCATAACCCGTTTTACTCATTTAGATTTTACTAAATTACTATGACTTTTTAATTTTCATGTGGCTTTTCTTATTCATGTGGGCGATAAACTATGTATTCTTAATCTTTTGTGGAAGAGTTATGTAAAATTTTAATACTTAGAATATAAAACTTATTTTTCTATTTGAAAATATGATGTTTTTGTAGTTGAAATAGTAATATATGTTTTTTATTTTTATGTTGGCATATAAATTTACTTCTAAAATATGAATATAAATGAAATACAATATCGTTGATGAGTCTTATACTTATACTCAAATATGGAATTATAAAAATAAAAAAAATTGAAAAGGGATTATCTCAAATTCTCAATAAATAGGCTAGAAAATATTTATAAATTCCCCATTTTTTATACATTGAAAATTGATAAATTATAAATTCATGCTCAACACAATATTTTAAAGGAATCTAGATGTAAGGAGAGCTTTACAAATGAAATTGGGCCACATAAAATGAGTTAAATCATTTACAAAATGGGAATTAAATATGTTAGGTTAGGTTAACCCAACCCAACCTGCATCAAATTCGGGTTAAGAGCGTTGGGTTTGGTTGACCTACCATGGTTGTGGGTTGAAGGTCTTCAACCCGTTCTAAAAATGGGTTGGGTTAGGGTTGGAACCAATAAATTTGGATTTGGGTTGACCCGACCCAAATTTGGTCAACCCGACCCGTTTGCCAGGTCTAATTGCACTACAGCTAAGCCGTATCCTAACCGTAACCTTAGCTGTAGGCTTAGCACAACTAAGCCATAGGTCAACATATAGTTGAACCATAAATGCGTAAGAAATTAAGGAGAAAACTTGAACCACTCGGCTAATCCATAACATATACACGGCTAAGCCATAAGAACACTATGAACAGAGGATATTAGGGTTCCAATGACTTTGTAGGGCCTAGTGATGGCACATTATTTCCAACTAAATCAGCCTAATGGTGATCAAATGATAAGGAGGACAAGTGTAGAGCTGTCACTTATCCCTTTTAATTTTCTAGATGAATTCCAATGTTACGTCATGGGTGTTGGCATAAGAAGAGGTGTCTTTTTCATACACAATGTACTACCAAGATATGGTAACATAATGACACCAGATGTTTTACGAATACATCATGTTAAATGACCTTGGGATCACGGATTATCTAGCTTAGGGTTGGCTAGTAAACATCTTTGGCACCTATATAAATTTGAATGCATTCATATTGTTAAGATACCTTGGTCTCAACATGATTTAGTCATGTGCCCACTCTTCCTAGCAAACCTTAAGATTATTCTCACAAAAGTGTTAAAAGCAAAAACCCTAAAAATCCTAGTTTCCTTTTTCCCTCATAAAGGACCGCCGTGAGGTCACCTTTTTTCAACTTTTAAAAAGGAAAAGCTCATTCCATTCATCATACTTAAAGGGATTTTTAGCAAAAAGGAGAAAATCATATCACAATTATGCCAAAGGAATACATCAAAGTGGAAAATGAAGAAAATAAAGTGAAGAATAGTCATAGTCACCAACTGCCCCATGTTTGAGATTTGAAACAAGATCTTATGGAAAAAACATATAATTTTCAAAGAAAATCAACCAAAAAATAACAAGAATACATAAAAAGCATGTTCAAACAGAAGAAAAGGCCATCATACGTGAATAAGATACAAGAAAATGGAAAAAATCATTTGGCCATGGTGAGTAAAAGAAGAAGATGAGCAGTTCACTTTCATTTGAATGAAGATTTGAGCCCCAAAATCTTTCTTCTTATCATTATCAAGCAAGAAATTGAAGAACAATACAAAAAATAGTACATTCAACAATCAAATCTAAAGGAAAATCATCCTGCAATGTTTGAAAAAGAAAAAGAGCTAATCAGCTTTGCAACTCGGGAAAACAACAAGACTCGAGGAAGAAGACAACTCACCGGCCATGAAATCTGATGATGGATGAAGTAAATCCAAAGGACAAAGCAAGAAAACTTGAGGAGGAAAGCACTATAAGCCCTAGCACGAAGATCTCAGAGCAAAGGATTGAATTTTTGCAAAGTGGGAAAGAAACAAAATTTCTTAGTTTTGTTAGCATGTTGCTCTGCTACTTATGGTGATGCCTGTGACCACTGAGAGTTATTGTTTTGCTCTTTCGCCCATTTTTTGAATTTCTCAAACTTTCAAAATTCCAAAACTTCTTTACCATGATGTTTTTGTCCGAAATACCTTTGAAACAAGTGGTTGCATGATCAACTTTGACTTCATTTGATCCTTCAAACTTTCGGCCAAGTGAAAATGAGGAATTTTTTAAAGAAAAACTTAAGGTGGACCCATATCTCATGTGAAAGCAATTCACTTATTAATTCCTACCCAAATTTGATCAAGCATTTCTCTTCTTATGCAATAAAGACCTTCTTTATGCCCATGAAAAAAAATAAACCTCAAAAAGCTCCCTCACCCAAATTAAAACACCCTCATACCGATTAAAAGTACCCAGACCTCGGTCGAAAAATCATTTCATGGAAAATGAAAGTACATAAACCAACCCAATTTCCATAAAAAATCCACAACGACCCTAAAAAAACCTCTAAACACCTCAAAACCTTAGGAAAAAACCTTCACTTCCCCCCGAATATACACACACAAACAATATCCGTGGAAAATAGGGTAGAGGTAGGAAGTTTTCCATAGTCCAACCCATTTTCCATTCACAAAAAGTAAACTTCCTTGACCTTTTCAAATTCGAGGAACTCTGCTAAATGCAACTAACAAGTTCCCACTGAAGAACAAAATTACGATTTCCGTGAAAAATCGGAAAAAAGACCAAAATCAAGGTGTCCATCCTCCTAAAAAAGGTTGCATCTTTTGAAGTGAAATGACTACAGGCAAGTCCTCCATCATTGTACCTTATGGGGGATTTGATGACACATAAAAAAAGTTTCAACAAAATTTCAAAGAAAATTCAAGCAAGGGTGTAATCGATCAAACTAAACCAAGATCAAACACATCAAACAATGTAGGGACAACTAAGAAGGTTCTCTTGAAGTTTGGAAAGAAAAATAGATAAAAAAAATTCAAAAAACAAGTCAAAAGGTGCAATAGCCTACTACGTAAGTGCAATAGCCAACTGAACATGCAGTAGCCGATTGAACAAAGGCAGCAGTTGAATGCAAAATAGAAACAACTTAATCATACAACTCACCAAATGGCCGATCTACATTTACTTAAGTCATTCCACGATAGATTTTAAGCTCATCAACATGATTTGAGGGATCAAAATCTTGGCTGACAACCAAGCAACCTAACCGAAATGGGGTAGCCAACTAAACAAATTGCATAGCCGGCTACTCCTTTAAAAATACAATTTTTTTTTTTACCTAAATCATTCCCTTCCTAAAATGGCTGGAGGGACTTTCAAGCCTATAAAAAAGCCCCATGGGCCACCTCCCAAGGCATCAAACATCAAGTAGCAACTAAGCACTCTAAGAAATAGAGAGAAAGGAGCTTAGCATCGAGTACCAAGGGCCCAAACTTCGTCAGAGGGTAAATTCAAAAAGTCCCATCACCTTCAAAGTTACATGGTAATTAATCTCCAAGAAAAACTAAGAGAATTCAAGCAAGTACCTTGACATCATGCTAGATTAGCCAAGAAATCCTTAAGTCTTTTTAGACTTTCTTTACCTTTTTCACTTAAAAGTCGAAGAAGTCTATGAATTCAATCATGCTTGTCCTTTTGAAATGACAACTTGGTGATCCGTAAGGCAACATGACCATAGACACTTCACTTGGTTCAAAAGACCATCACTCCTAGAATTCCCATTTTACACATCCAAAAAAATAAGTGATAGATTACGAAGATTGCTCGATTAACTTGGATACGGGGCAGAGCATGTTCAAACATCAAAAGTTAGAGTCAACCTCGGATTAGCCATTGTCTTTTGATAGTCGACGACTCCTTCCTCCTCTTTTTATGTATTTTACATAAAATTTTCTTTGCACTGTAATTCTTTAACAAAATCTCTAACAAAAAGTACGCAATTCACAAACAAGTATCAACAAAAAAAATCTTTGAAAAATAACATAAACTTTAATTAGGAAAATTGATAAAAGAATAGATCAAAATATCGGCTTAGGGTGTTGTACACATGGAAAAAGACAATTTTGTCCCCTAATGATATCGTTAGGCCTCCTTTACAATAATTCCTCTCATCTTTGGACAATATCATTAGGTTGTGCTTCTTTAGATAGGTTTTTTTCCATTTTCAATCTCTTGTTGAACAATATTATTAGGACATTATTGAAGAAACCTTGTGATATTTCCATCTTCTTCCTATTGGCTTAAGTGATGATGGCAATCTTTGAGTTCCTTATGCTCCCCACCCCATTGTAACTTTCTTCTTTATTGCTTGTCTTCATCATTGTGCTCTTTGTTATTACTTCCTCACCACCACTCTTCTACCATTGCAGATGAGGTGTGTTTTTTTTTGTATTTTCACCTCTATGCATCATGGAGAAGATGGATATACTAGGTTGGTGCTTGAAATCATGAAGTTTTTTGGTTTCATAATCATGTCAAATCCCTTGTTTATCTAAAACAAGCATCAAGTTATCATGTTTTTGGGTATTATCATCAATATTAGGTTGAAGATGGGGATTTGGTTTGTTCTTTTGCTTACTTGGTCTAAAAGGAAGTATAGATATAGTTATTATAGTACCTATGCGTAGTGGGCGCTTGAATTGCTTGTTGGATATAGCTTGAAGCATTTTCGAGGTCTTGGTCGCAATCCATGATTAATTTGAAGTACATTGATGAGCTTTCACCACTGCTTGGTTTCATAAGTATTGCGCATGAGTAGTATACCTCTGCTCCCTCAATATCTCCCTTGGACTATTGCAGATAGACAAAATTAGCTCAACAAAGTTTCAAAGGAAATAAGACATTATAAAAGGACATTCCAAATCATAAATCCTTTTGATTCATGTAGCCTTAGGCCTATGGGTTTCCTACTACTGTCTTAGTCCTATACTAATTAAACATAGCTTAATAGACTACTTATCGTTTTCATCTACTTTGCCTACTATGTTTGTGTATTATCTTCTGATTGCTCTACACCTACCTTTTGTCTGTAACTCGGAAAAGCCCCCCTATGTACTCCGTTTCCCTTTAAGTAATGACATCCTCAATTCTTGCAAAAAAAAAAAAAAAAAAAAAAAAAAAAAAGAAAGAAAGAAAAAAAGAAAAAAAGGAAAAAAAATCATAAGGTCTAGGTGTGTAATGTTATGGTTCTCACTTGATAAAGGAACTGAGCATAGTTCTTCATAAATAGAGAATTTTAGGGATTTTCTTCAAATTTCAGTTTCTAGAGATGGATTTGTTTTTGTTAAGGAACAATTGAAAATGATGGAAAATATGAAATAAGGTTAGATCATTGTCAAGTTACTTGTTTGTATATTTGAAAGATAAGTTAATTGAAGCTTGATGCAAGGGAGTGCACTATAAAGCTCATGCTCTGCAAAACACCACCAATCGAGATGCATAATAAATTCACTCCAAGAAGTATCAAATCCTAATCCTTTGTAATGTGCTTTTTTTGAATTTGACATAGGTCATTTAAGCTCTTGTTTTGAAAATAGCTAGTATCTTTTCCACTCTTAGTTGTATTTCAAGTCCGTTATGGGAGGTCATGTCTAAGCTACTGGGCAAATTACCATGTGTCATGTAATGTCTATCTTAATCTAATATATTTCCCTTATCTAGCAAAAAAGAAAAAAAATTTGAAGTTAGATGTCATAATACAGTGTTGTTCTTTCTATTCAAACATATTATGAACTCTATCATTCTCCCATACATGTTCTTCTATCATTCTTTTATTCCTCTATTCTACTTATAATTTTTCATAGAATTTAATGGCGGCTTACTTTATTATATATTATTTTGAAAGTATCACTATTTTACAATATATATATATATATTTTTCTTACATACCCCAGTTGTGCTTACCAGTAGGATGTTAGATTGTTAGGTACTAGTCATTCCACTTTGGTAGATATTTTGCTTGGGATAATGAAAATCCATTCAATAATGGAGGTTACACAAAGATGGCACTCTTGAGAAGGACCATAACATATTCCCAATTGGTTGAAAGAATTTGTGATTTCATAAAACTGTATATGCACGGACACAATCCAATTATACAATACCTTAATCAAAATGGAAAAATATGTACTTTCAATTCACATTGCAAGTAATGAAGATGTAGAGATCATGTTCAAAACATCTCAAGGGATGCCAACATAGGATACTTGTACATCTAGATGAAATTAGAAAATGAGGTAGATCATTATCGACATGAGCTAACTCTATAAATATGTCATGACTCATTATTTTGATAAGATAATGAAGTGATGTTTTTGAGTATTGAAGAATGTTGTTGTTATTGTTGCTACTGCTGTTATTGTTATTGTCATTATTATTATTATTATGATTCTACTACTATTTTCATTATCAATGAGAATCATGTGCTTACTTTGAAACTATTTCGTTTACAGGTGTAAGATAAGTATTTCAATTGTCCCTACTAGTTTTTGCGTGCAATTCAGTTTGTGTACTATGCAGGTGTGGGGCATTGCACATTTCAAAGAAACAAAACTTTTGTGTAGAGGGAAACTTTTGTAATATATATTTTAGTAGTGTAATTAATCAGTCAAAAAAGGGAAACGTTTGCACATAACTCATGTATATATTAATATTATTAGTGTAACTTATCAGTTCAAGAGAAGAAAACTTCTGTGTAATTGTTTGATTACTTAAAATAAGATAATAATGCATAAAAAATGGTGACAATATTGTTACCCAACTTTATTTTAGAGGGAAAATCTTTTTTTTTTTTCAAATTCTTAAGCCCTTTGTATTTTGTATCCATCTCAGTGTAAAGATATCAACGAATGACTATTGATGACAGTGATGAAATTGTTACCTAAAAAGTAATATTTTAAAAGGGAAAAGCATTTTTTGCTTCAAATTATAATGCCCTTTGAGTATTTATCCATCCTAATATAAAGATATTAAGTAATGAACGTTAGAGACCAAAATGAGTATATAAAGAATCATAACGATGTTATTACTTGAAAGTTTATTTTAGATGGAAAAATTATTATTTTTTTGTCAAATACATGTGCCCTCTGTAGCTTTTATCCATATCAGTATAACGACATCAACTAATAAAAGTTGGAAATAAAAAATGGGCTTATAATGTATAAAAGGACGATAATAATATCATTACCCAAAAGTAATATGTTTTTAGGGGAAAATCATTTTCTAGTTCAAACGTTACTGCTTTCTGTAGTTTTTATCTATCTCAATATAAAGATACTAAGAAGTGAACATTGGAGACAATAAATCAAAGTATAATGTATAAAGAATTGTAACGATTACATTAACCAAAAGTCTATTTTAGAGGTATGCATCTCAATATACATCTCCAAGAGGTATGAATCTTGTGCCCTCTTCATGAGGTATGCATCTCAATATGCCTATCCATTATACTATTTACAAGATTTGGGCAATTGAGACACTCCACATCAGCATACACACCCACCTGGATAAAGGATAATTTCCCAAGCAAATGGAAACTCTCAAGAAGTCAAAAGAAAACTCTCACATCTAACTAGTTCAACTAATCCACTTGATGAAGCTAAAAGCCTGTTTTACTTTTAAATCCAACTTATAGTAACCAGTAAAAGTAAAAATTATTAGAGATTTGCAATGAACTACGAAGGAATGATAAAGACAATCATGCCCTGAAATCTGAGATACTTGGGACTCTCAAATCACGAGGCACGACAGGTCCATAATAACTAAAGCAAAAGCAAGTTTAATTAATATATCTCACTGAACAATAAGTATATGAACAAATAAACTCTCTACACACACTACTAATATTTAATACGAAATTCTCGCAACTCATTTTTCACTCTCAGTCCCGCATGTAAGCTAAGTATCCTCTATGTCCGGCTCAGCTACAAAATCTGGGGAAAAACAAAGGGAGTAAGTACAGCTCTGCAAGTAGACTCACTATGAAACCGTAGCAAATGGATAACAATCAAAGTATCAAATTTAGAAGTCACAGTCTTAAACAAATCAACAAGGAGCAGAATATAGCAATCTCAGAGGTGACAAAGTTGAATAATAAGATCAGATCAAATATAAGTATGAATGTAAAATAAATGAGGAGCCAAAGTCACTAACATAGGAAAGTTATATATTTAGCATAATTAAATACAAATTTAATAAGCCAGTCATTATACTTTTACATACAAGTATTCACATCACTCCTTTCAACAAATTTAACAAATACGAATCCAACTTATAGTAAATAGTAGTTGGCAAATTTGCAATTTGTTGTAGTGAGTAAAAGCAAAATCATTGGATATTTGCAATGAAATACAAAGGAATGGAATAAAGACAAATAAATTGGTAGCAATTCATTATACTTTTACATACAAGTATACACACCACTCCTTTTAACAAACTTAACAAATACCAATAACACAAGATTTGTCGCATGCAAAAGATAAGAAAAAAAATACACCAACCAGATATAAACACCACTTTTTCTATTATAGAATAACTTAGTGATGCTCCCGCTCTATTGTCAGTGATAGTGCTACATGAATAGATTATGTCACTGAAAGCGTAAATAGGAATGCTTCCATTGTATTATGAAACACCCATTAGCCCAAATCTCATTTTATTACAATCACAGGCTGTTCATCAATAAAATCCCACCAAGAAAAGAATCACTTTCATTAGGGAACCCATTTTCAGGTCATTTTAAATAACCATGGAAACAAAATCTATACAGAAGAGATCAAGGAAAACAAAATCTGAGACAACCACTCCTCTTAGTATGGTTCCCACTTCTCTATTAATCTCTTCCTCCTAACATTATCTTTTGTGAGAAAAAACCTATGAAGGAAAACATAAACAATTTTGGTGACAAGAGAGCAACATCAATTTCATGACTAAGGATTCACAACCCAATAGGTCCCCTATGAGTCGATTGCACACACTTGGACCCACCCACCACCCCCCCCCCCCCTCCTTGATCAATACAACCCCTTTGAAAGTTTTATCATCTTATGATCTGGCATGAGGCCTAATGTTACAGTCATTCAACCTTCACTCACTGTTGGATTGATTATAAAGAAAACTGAAAAGAATAATAAATAAATAACCTATGGTTAAGGCGCCATTAAACTTGGGCCGACCTTCACTTTGCTCTAGAAAAAGGGAAGATATAAACTAGAAGTGGGATTGAGCTAGGCCAAGTTTAGATTAGGCCTAAAAATTGTTCATGCTCAACCCATTTGACCTTGGGCCAATCAAATATAATAGCTAGCAAAGTTCAATGACGATTTTATTAAAGATGGTTTAAATATAATGCAATCTTGTATCAAATGATGTAGAAAATGAAACCACCATAAAGACATATATCTATAGAGAGATAAAAGTGGCCCTTGACTGGAATGGGACATAGAAGTAGCATAATTTCCTTTCCTTAGTAGTCAGTTCTATGTATTTAGTGCATTAGCATGGAGGGGTTCTTAAATTCCAAGATATCAAGCAAAGGAAAGCAGTGAAATCCTACCAGAATTAAAGGTTCCTAGATTTCAAAATGGGGAAATGTAAACCCACATGCTAGAAACAACCCACGTGCATCTCCATACCCTACCCCCAAACAATTTCAAAAAAGAAATGGAGAAATATAAAAAGAAAAACTCTCGGAAGAAAAGGATTGACACAGCTGCCGATTGCTAATGCCACATGGCATGAAGAGATAACCTCAGTGAGAAGAGATGCTTATCCTAATGATGTCTTAAGGATGGAGAAGAGAAGAGGAGTGGAAGATGTTTCAGATTCCAACTTTCTAAGCTTGGTGAGAAGAAAGACTACTAAATAATTGAAAATAATTGAAAATAAAATGAAAAGATATGGCCAACTTTAGTTTTAGATTCCAAACTTCTTGTCGTTTTATCTCTTGTAAGTACAGATGAAAATGGTTATCTAAATTTCTGATTATTTGGAGGTTACAACATGCTAAAAAAATAGTTTTGGGACCTACCCATTTATAAATGGGTCAAGATAAATGATCCAGTTTTGAGTTCATATAAGTTCTGACCCATTAACCTGAGACTGGCATACAAGTCATTAATTTTCCAAATAGTAACTCAAAATCAACTTTTTTGTTTTTGGACATTTTTGTATTTAATTAGAAAGGTAGTAGACTTAAGTCACTACTATAAGTTGAATAATATCCTTATTTTAAGAAAAAAAAAGTTGCAATTAATTTTGGAACTAGATTCCAATCCTCTAGTTGGACCTGATTTTAAAATTGAGTTTGAAACCAACAAAATCAGTTTTGAGTCGAAACTAACTTCAGAATCAAACCATTATTTAGAAATGGGTCCACATTTAGGTTGCATATAGTTTTGACCTAGAATTGTGTCATTTGCAACATACTTGTAGAGAATGAACAAAGGGACAGATCATAGATGAGGGATCTTTGCTTGTTTTTCTCGACACAAGCTTTGAGTGTGTTTGGCATTGTCCCATTTTGGATGTTGCTATGAGGGCAAAAAAAAACAAAAAGAAAAAGAAAACATGTATGGTAACTGCAACTCACTATTTCAAATTTTGATCTAACTAGAGAGAATCTTAAAATCTTAACCTGCTAATGTATGAAAATTGGAACAAGAAAACTTTATTTATTTAAAAAAAACAAAAGGGGTTTACCAATAAAATCCCACTAATCAAGGTTAATATAGCTGAGATCCCCAAATTCTTATATTATCAATGGATGACCTCCCGCTCGAATTTTATATTTTATTTCCTAAAGTACCCGTTTTATGTTGATTTCAACAAAACCCTACCTCTAACGATTTGGGAATGATTGAAAGGAAAGGAAGAAAAAAGGTGAGTGCTTTGCTCGTCGACTTGAAACTCAGAAAGAAAAAGGAGCCCTCCTCATCATCAGTTTGTGCTTATCTTGTGTTTCTCAGGTATTCCAAATCTACTCATCTTCCAAGTCTGCTCATCTTCCAAGCTCTGCTCGTTAACTGTAAAAAAGGAAAAAGAAAAGAGAAGAAGGTGCTTTGCATGACACATCCCTTCATGTTTGCAAGATTCCCTTCCTAGGGCTAAAACCTTGTTAATGCTAAAACCCTTGACGTCTGTGTGTACAGAAGGGAATCTGCTACACCTGTTCAAGTATACTTTTAGTTGGGTTTGTTAATGCATACACATTATTGTTCTAATAGTGTAAATAAGTTCTAGTGTAAATAAGTTTTGTAGAAGTGTTTTTTTTGGGCGACTGCCTATGCATCATGTTCATTTTGACATGAGCTAAAATGAGTAAGCAAATGTGTAAAACCTAGTGTCTAATGGGCTTGTGACTATTGTTTGATACGAAGCACATGATTCCTTGTAATTTGAAAATGGAAACAGTTCTAGATTTTGATTGTTGAAAATGAGACAAGTGATTTATTTATTTAATCTTATATTCATTGTTTCCAGAAGTGTGCTATTTTGACACCATTTCGTTAATCAAAACCCTTAGGGCCTATATGGATAAATGAGGAATAAAGTGAACTGACGTGTGTTTCACATGAGGAGTGAAGTGGATAAAAAGTGAGTTGAAGTTAAGGTAGAGCACTTCACTCCGTTTGGATGGTTTGTGTGAAGTGAAATTTAAAATACTTAGCATGTGTTTGGTTACTTATGAGGAAAGTAAACAAATAATTATTTCTACAGCTGCACAAACAAGTCCCCATTTTATATGCATTGATCAATATCTCCTGTGATCCTTTGGACCAAACCAATTAGACAAAAGCTTAAGAACTCCACAAAATAAGAAGCAAAACCATAGAGGATTTTAGTTTAGTTCATGTAACTCAAGTAAATGACACAGATTCATATGTATCCATATAATTTAGTTCATGACACAGTTCTTATGATAGATAAACAAATAAAAGATACTAGTATCCATATGACACAGTTCATATTTGAACTCTGCTGCATAGTACTTGCACCTTGCATATTCCTTATTTCTTTTGAAAGGCAAAAGATGGATGCAAACTACAAACATGAAACATAGCCCATTGAAAAAACCAGTTCTCAACTGAATGAAACCTCCTAAACACAAGAAATGTGTTTCTAGCTGAATGAAGAAACAAAGGTCTATTTGTCAAAATCCCACGTTCATATGGAATGGGTACATCCAACTTCTCAATAGATTCTATAACACAAAGAGATAAGCCTCATAGCATCTATCCCTCCTCATCAACTCAATCCTCAAGCTCCCCACTGCCCTATACCCATCCATTCAAACCTTCCCCAAAATAGCCACCACCCCTTTCATGTAAGACCCCAAAACACAAAACAGCCATTGTCTCATTTCAACCTACCCCATCCTCCATTAAAATTGAAACCAACCTACCTATTAAGAAATGTACCTTAACAGATTTCTTTGAGCATATGTAAAATTTCTTGTGCTAATATATTTTTATTTTTTTAATGCTCAGGATTTAGAATGATTAAAGAATATAGCCCCATGCATTTCAACATGCTAAGATTTCAACAATTTTCATTGGCCACAACTAAATTGAATGCTTAGCATAAACATTAATTTAAACTAATCACGCAATTTGACAAAGAAGATTGAATGTGACCCCCATATTTTATAACATTTATGAGATGCCAATGTGACAAATCTTATAAAAGCGAAATTGAGAAGATTTTGGAAGGAGTCATGCAACAATACCATTCCTTTCTTTGTTTCTTGTCTTAGTCTCCTCCCTTTCATGCTTTTCACTCATCTTAGTCTCATTTCAGATAAAAGCTCAATCAATTTTTGAATGATACTCTTCATGTCATTTTCCGACCTCTAAATTATGCAAAAAGTGAGAGATGCAGTGAATGCTTAGCACAGAGAGATGCACCTGAGCCTGACAGCATATCTAATTCTATATTATTTCTCTTAGAGGGATATTGATTGTATATTATCCAATCACAATACAAGTTATGCTTCAATTTACCACACAGTTGTGTTCATATTAATGGAGATAAATAAAACATGTTAGTTTTCGATATAAAATCCAACAAAACCTATGATTAAAGAACGCAATGTTTGGTTGTTCTTTTTTTTCAACTCACATATTAATATCTATTCCTTGCCAAACTACAACTCATATGCATTCATCTTCTAATAATTTAAAAAGTACTTGTGAGAGAACAATGAATTCTCACAGTCACATGTGAAAGTAGACTTTGTATTTTATGGCTAAGAAGAAGTTGCATCCAAGATCAACAACTATGTAGGAACTGGAAAGCAATCAAATCTATTTAGTTCCATGCACATATTTATTTTATGTATTGAGATGTTCTGCTTTTGCTTTGCTTGGATTAATGTATTCTATGTCCACCATTTTAATTATGTGTAGATGGATCCTAATTGGCCATCAAGAGGAGGAAATACTGAAGGACCAAAATAATCACATATCTAGCACTATTTGGAATGGAGATGTATATCCATTAAATAATAAATCAAGATTCCTTAAATTAACATTGATTTAACTTATGCTATATTTACTTTCCTTTTTAATACTAATTTGTGTGTTATGTGAAATATATAGGAAGCAGAGAATATTTGAATAATTGGAAATGACTGAAGTAACAGGTAACTTACTATGTGGCAAGGAGCTTATACACGTACTTGTGGGTTAGAGCCATTGTAAAAAATTAGCTCAATAACAATTGATCATGCATTAATTAAAGCTTTAGTTGGAAAATGGAGGCCAGAAACAAACACCTTCTATCTTTCATGTGGGAAAGCCATGTTGACATTACAAGATGTGGCTTACATTTACGGGCTACCCATAGATGGACCGGTAGTGACTGAAAAACTTTATATTGTACTAAACAAATGGAAAAAACATGCTTGGATCTTTTTAATATGGAGCCGGTACCAAATGTCGATAGCATTCGCACACGGATTAAATTTTCTTGGATGTATAAGAATTTCAAAGATGACAGCAAGAAGAAGAAAAAGTAAGATAAAGGGATACTGAAGTGTAAAACAAAAGCATTTGTTTTGCTTGGTGGGGGGACAAGTTGTTAGCAACTCCTTCGGTACATCTGCCCATGCTTGGTTGCTCCAATTATTTTAGAAGTTTGAGAAGTATGCATGGGGCCCTACATGCTTGGTAAACTTATATAAAATGCTTAGCAAGGCAACTATACTTTCAATATTTGATGAAGAAAATAATGATGTTGAAGGGAAAAAAAGGGACAAAGAAAATGCGACAGGGTCATTAGGTACATTAACTGGTCCATTGCAGTTGTTGCAGGTAAAAAAGTTATTTGATGTGACTCTTACTTTGAATGAGTCATCTTTTTCAAATGATTTGACATTCAATTAATTTTTATTTATAGATTTGGGCATACTCAAGAATTTCTTTTACCTGTCCAACTGGTCCTGACATTGACCTAGCATTAGACTTTCAGTTGCCTTTATGGAAGATATGAGAGAAATGTTTGCAAAAACATAAGCCTCCACAAACCAGAAAGAATTATTAGGAACAAATCGATAATATGAAAATAGAAGAAGTAAGTTAGGACATTTTAAATTGTAACTTTTCTTTTAGTAATAATTTTTTGAATACTTTGAATTAAAAAAACTATGTGTTGTAGTTCATTTGGACACCATATACCGAAGTGGAGAATTTACTTAAAGAGGTTGTTTCAGAAGAAGACAGGGAGTTAAAAAAGGTTGAATTTACTTAAAGAAGAAAGAGAATTTACTTAAAGAGGTTGAGTACTTTGAATTAAAAAAAACTATGTGTTGTAGTTCATTTGGACACCATATTCCGAAGTGGAGAATTTACTTAAAGAGGTTGTTTCAGAAGAAGACAGGGAATTGTTCACATCTAGTATGGCCCTTATTTTTTATTGGATTGTTGAACGCCATAATTTTGAATGGGTAATGAAGCAATTCAGATTGAGGCAGATGCTCCCTGTTCTTTTTCGCTTGCCATTCGAAAGGTTAGATAAAGTACGAAAAGCATGTTGGGATTATGCCTGTGGTTTGAGAGAGCTTGTTGTAGTTTAGGTGGGAGGCGGAAGATATTGCTTGTTGGAAATGTTGGTAAATTACCATTACATAAAAATTATTATATGGAATGGTGTTCAATGCTAACAAGGTTGTGTATCTCCCCACCACAAAGAAAAGAAGGTGATATTGATGATAAGAGGCCAGTTAGTAACTCATGCATTTGGTTTTAGTTGTAAATTATATCATCATTATCAACATCACTTAACCAATTTAATGGCTCATAATCCTCAGCAAAAGGAGAAATATAATGTTGAAGAGAAAATGACTCGAAAAAAATGCAACTATCAAAGATGAAGATGAACTCATCTCAAAGAAGCCGGCAAGCATTATTTATGTATGATTGTAAATAATAATTGTTATAATATCTCATACTTTTGTATGACGCACAGTTATTTTATTCTGAAGGTTCTTTTGTTGTTAAATGATCTTATAAACACTTTGCAAAAAAAGAAAAGGAAAGTTGACAAAATGGATGTGGAAACACTTGTACGTGTAGCACAGGAAAAGCTTGCAAATATCATCGAGGCCACTGAGGAAAATTGTGCAGATTTGGGTATTGGGATTGGTTTGAAAAAAAATTCTTCTGAGGATTCTACTTTAAGTGCAAATATGAAAGCAATATTGAAGAAAAAGCTAGATCAAAATAGTCTAAAGTCAAAAGAACCAGTTACCCTAGAATCTTCTTCCAAATCTATGTTCTCTTAATGAAGAAGCCCGCGATTAAAGTTGATCACTCCAGTTCAATTTGTTTATGGTAGTCAACTTCCAAAGAGAAAAGTTGAAGTCATGCCGATCTCGTCTTCAAAAGAAGAGGTCCGTTCAATGTACATTAGAGTGAAGAATGCAACTTGAAAAAAGAAAATGCCTGCCAAATTCCATGGATTTACTACAAACATAAAGTGGCGTTAAGATTCAAAATACCAATTAACAAAAGAGGAAAACAATGAATTAGATAAAATTTGGGATGATTTTAATGATAAGTATGCAATCTTCATTAATATTTTACATATTACTCACATATGAGTACTCATATACAATCTTTAGTAATCTTTTGGATTGACTAATACTTCTTTTTTTTTATTTTTTGTATTTAGGAAAGCGGAGCTATCCTTGTATTGCACCGATCCCATGCCAAAAAAGCTAAAAGCACCTTTATATCATGAATTGATAGATGCAAGAATCCTACAAAATTGGATTGACATTTGCCTAAAGCCAAAGGCTCCTAAAGAATATTTCATGAACACAAATGCTATGGTAGGTTTTGTTCGAATGTTTGTTTTCCACAGCATAAACACATTTTATACTTGATGAAATCCTATGGTAGATTTTGTGGATATCCTCAGTTATTTATATATGATTGTATATAAGAATTAATCCTTTGCTTACATCTTGAAGGATATCTGGCTAAATTATAGTAATGATAATTACGTATACATCTTTGGTGAGCTTAGATGGAGGGTAGCTAAAATGAAACGTCAAGAAGTTATTGTTATACCGATGTGCTACCTTAACCAAATGACACTTATTATAGGCGACCCAAAGAAAAGAAGGTAGGACTTCTATAATACAGTGCCTACTGACTTACAGCATTATGAAAAAGTAGAACAATTCGTGAGTATTCATAACTAAATCAATGAAATATAAGTAATGTCTTGACAATTGTCCTAATTATATATGTTTCTTTCTTTTGTAGATTATTTGTTTATGTGATTCATTCACTGATTTTGGATGGAAAAGCCCCAAAGGTTGGGATAGGCGCCCACTTGAAAATATTCTTACACAAAAGAATACTTATAATTGCAGTTTTTTTGTGATGGAATTTATAGAGCATGCTGCCATCAAACGTGAAATTACTTTCAATCAATAGAACATTAAGTACTACAGGTGCAAATTAGTTCTCCAACTTTACAACAAACAGTGGGATTTGCATCAACGGCATCAAAGGAGGAAGCAAAAATGAAATATCCTCTTAGTGCATATAAGGTTGACATCTAGTTAGTATAGCAGAAGTACTATTTTAGTTGATTGTACTAATTCATATTTCATGTTCATCTTGGTCTTGATAGTTGAATTTTCTGATTTCGTGACCAGCTAGTTTTGAAAAGTAGTGAAAGTCTAACAAAGTTGCTGCTTCACTTTCAACAATTTTGATGAATCTATTCTTCGACTTTAATAATTTTGTGGGAGATTATCCAACAAAGGTGTTTGGGACTCTCCATGATGTATCCATTTGGATCATTAGAAATTTTTTGGGAGATTATTCTCTATTATAAATACTTTCTTATGGAAATTATAGTTTGGTTGGGGATGTGGTTGTAGATGTCGTTGTCATTTAATGGAAGCAAAAGGACTGTTTTGTGTATATTGATATCAACTAATGTTACCATTTTGACAAGGAATGTTCATTTTCTTTAGTTGTTTGCAGTGGAGAGTTGATTTTGATTATTATCGATTGATTTTGATTTTGCTTAGGGATGTTGTACTTGTTTAATGGAATTGATATGGTTTTGTGTCTATTAATATGTTGGCAAATGAAAGGCACCTGCAAATATGGTGAATATGAAGTTGCTTTTGTGCCTTGGTTGTGGGGTTCATAATTGGTAATCACTCTAAGAGAGGAGGTCACCACAAAATAGGATAGGAGTGGTTCTGATTTAGCTGGGATGAATATGAAATTTAGTTTGCTTTTATCAAAGTTGAGTTTTTAACCCTCATTTGTTCTTTTTGTGCAACTGAAGCAATCCATAGATCCAAAAAATGAAATCTTCAATGTTTAAATGATTAAATGGAGCATTTTACGCTCTAGGACTTCATGGAAACCCGTCTCAAATGAGCTTGTAACATTAAACTAAAAGCTTATTTTCTATCAACCTTAGAGAAATTAATACTCTTCATCTCTCATTTTCTACAGCACAGATCTGTCGACTTCGACACATTATTCATTGACATCAATGAATAATTTGTCGATGTTGACAAAAACTATTTACAGATCTATTAGCTGTACAGATTCATCGACATCAACATATAAGTTGTTGATATCGACAAATTATTTGTCGATGTTAACAAAAACTATTACAAATCTGTCACAATTTAACAATACGGATTTGTCTATGTCAACACATTATTTGTCGATATCAACAAATTATTTGTCGACATCGATAAATAATTTGTAGACATCGACAAATAACTGTATTTTTGTTACCACTTTTTTTTTTTTTTGACATACTGGCATACATTGAAATTTCTCACTCTAAAATGGAAAAATAAAATATTATAAGTGATAACATAGGAAAGTCGTGGATCATTAATTGCCATTGCAACACCAAGCACATACAAAAGTGCCAATTAAGCACATACAAAAGCACCATCAAGCCATTAAGGATCTCTCATATTCACAAACACAATTTGACATCCAATGATCATTATATACAACTGCCATTATATATGTTTTAAAATCAAACACATACAAAAGCACCATTAAGCCATTGAGGATCTCTCATATTCACAAACACATTTTCACAACTAAATATATTGATATACAATTGCTATTAAATATGTTTAAAAAAAAAGCACATACAAAAGCACTATCCTTTATAGTTACATTTACTCATGTTTACATTTTTTAAGTTTCTTGTAGCCCAAGTGGTGATTGTACTCAAGAAATCCACACATAATTCCATCATTCAAAGCATGCCAATATAAAAACCAAACATTTGTCTTCCATTACATTAATACCTTATCCTTTTTACAAAATATATGTGGTTCCTCCACTAAAATGAGGTATGGTACCACCTTTATAAAATGATCGTGGCTCCCTTTACAAAAATATCATGGGGCCACATGTTACAAAAACTAATTGCTCTATTTTTAAATTAAATAAGACTTCCACCTTTACAAAAATTGAAGAAAAAAACTTGTCTCTATATCAACAAAAAGTCTAGGATTCACCATTTGAAGAAAAGAACTTGTCTTCATATCAACAAAATATCTAGGATTCACCATGTGAAGAAAAGAATTTGTCTCCATATCAACAAAAAGTCTGAGATCCACCATGTGAAGAAAAGAACTTATCTCCATATCAACAAAAAGTTTGGGATTCCACATGATAAAATGATAAGACTCCACCACTATATAGAAACATTCATTTAGATAGGTGGATTAAGACACTTCTGCCGATTGTGACCACTTTCTTTAGAAATAGAACACATTACCTGTCTTCTTTCTCGATTATGCTCCTTCATATGAAACCTATTCTTTTGGGTCATCCAGGTTGTCTACTAGCCTTTGAAGGTTTTACTATAAGTCATTTGATATGTATTAGTTCTGTGCTAGTCCTCACAATAATCATATGGATTCAAGCCTCTTTTATTGATAATAGCTCCGACATGCTCACATGGGATACCAAGCATTGACCACATATTACGTATGCAACTCTTTCTATCTAGGTGAACAACATTAGTGAACTCCCAAGATTAAATTTGAAATTCCTCAGGACTAGCTTATTCACAACTCAATCGTTAGGCTACTTTTGTAGACTTACTTAAAATTAATTCTGCCCAAGGAGTTAGCTATGTCATTAATTGCATGGACGTACTTATCCTAAGATGAAAAAAATTTGTTAATTTTCCAGGAATGCCATCCACTAGTTTTGTTATTGGAAGCTCTTTATTATGTTTCAAAACGCTATGTAAGCATTCAGCAATGTTTTGAGTCAGCATGTCATACCTTCGACCCTCTCTATAAGCATTGGCCCAATGTTACTTTTCGATTCCATGAATATAGTTATAAGCTTCTTTCATTTACAACCCTAATATCATTTATATGAGCCTCATATTCACATGGTCTAGGAATTTTGCTGCAAACTAAAATCTCCTAAAAATGGCATCATCTTTAAATCTTGATCGCACATTCTCCACAATATGACGATAACAATAACAATGCTAAGAATCTAGAATAACTTCTTCAACTGTAGGAACAAGACCTTCTTGCTGATCAAACACAATTCTTAGAAATCAAGGTTTACCAAGAGCTACATGAAGGTTACCAAAGAACCATGACCAACTATCTCATCATTCTACCTCGAATATGGCAAAAGCAAGTGGGAAAAGTTGATGGTTTTCCATCAAATGTATTAGCCGTCAAGATAACACCAGGATACTTATCATGAAGATGTGCCCCATTTATAACTAACAGTGGCCTCAAGGAAATGCGAAAGGACTCAATGCATTCTCCAATTGCCTAAAAAAATTATTTTAAACGAACCGTCTTATGCTTCATCAAATTAGTTATTGTTCCCGAATTTTTCATTTTTAACTTCATGTAATATGTAATACTCCGAACCCAATTAAGCATGTTTAACGTGTTATCAGGATAGATTTAACTTGTTTTACCTCTATGGATCGAGTTCATCTAATATGTAATACTCCGAACCCAATTAAGCATGTTTAACGTGTTACGGGATAGATTTAACTTGTTTTACCTCTATGGATCGAGTTCAAGTCATGGATATGTAGTGAGGTTGAGGTAAAACTTAACTACATAGTGCAAGCCCTTTTTCATAATTTTTGATTTCATGGTTTCACGTTATTCATGCATCATATTGATCTCATTGCATTTGTTTCATTGAGCTCATTAACTTCTGTACTTGACTCGAATGTAAATGACTTCGTTTGAATTAGTTGGACCCTTATTTGACTTAAATTGAAATCACCTCAAGACTTATAGATTGTCCTATAAACTTCAGAAATTTTCCTCTATAAAAGAGGAAACTGCAGTCGTTCGAACCTTTCTTTTCCTGCTACTCTCTCTCGGCCTCTACTTCAGAATTCTTCTTTTGGTGAACACCGGTGCCTCAGCAATTAAAGCCATAGTGGTTGCATGTGTCATTGTAGGCTTGCACTTACTACTACCATCATCCCTTTCATCTTCTTATGGCTGGGATTGTAGAGTCTTTGGTTTTCAGTTTCCAAAGCAGTTCCAACAGTAAGACTTCTTTCCTTTTCCACAAGTCTTAGGCTTAAAAAGTCAAGAAGACTCCTTCTGTAAGCATGTACTCATCCCCTTCCTCATCTCTTACATGCATGTCATTTTGAGGATTAAGAATTGGGTGTGTCATCTCAAGCTGAGCCAAGAGTAAGAGTAGTAGTTTGAATTCTAAACCAAGGCAAGTATAAGCAAATTTTGGTTGAATGCATGTTGATATATCATGATTCCTATAAATCTATTGAGTTCTAATGTGAATTTTCAGCCCTTTTACCTTTATTCTACTCACTTCGAATGCATGATGAGGTACTTTCAAAGTATGATTGAAAAAAGTTAACTTGGAAGTGTAGAATAACTAAATGTAGCAAGGATACTATAGTGGAAACCAAATTAAGAAGTATTTGAACTGAATTGACTTCTATATTGAATCAATTCTATATTGAATCAGTTCCAGAAATATGAAGTTTACGGCTAAGCCGTAAGTATTCTATGGCTTGAAATTCAGAGGGCAAAAATTGAAGAATCCTTCTACGGCTAAGCCGTAGCCAAGACTTAGCTCAGCCATAGGTCATGTACGGTTAAGCAGTAGACCAAAATACGGTTAAACCATGAATGTGGAGGAAAACACTGTGTAATTTGGGCTCAGCAACAGTGCAATCTACAGCTAAGCTGTAGGCTACCTACGGCTAAGCTGTAAGTCAACCACGGCTAAGACGTAAGCCATTAAAACTTAGGGTTAATTAGCAGCTGTTACAAGACCTTGTAGGACCTTAGTTCTTGGATCCCTTTACCATATTCATTGGCCCAATGGAACAATTAAACACCATGAAGGATCTTGAGGGCTAAAATTTTGTCATGGGGTGTTATCCATTTGTTAAGCACCTCCCCATGGGTTTGGTTTGAGGGACTTCGATACACATTCCTTACATAATATGACATAAAAAAGAGATAACCTTGTGTCGGATAACTTAAAACTACATCATTATGCACTGTTATAAACAATGGATGATTAGATTAGGGTTGGTTTATAAAACTACCTTGATTCTATTAATTTGAATTACATAGCATATTGGATTACCGTTATTACCTTCTATTATTCCAATAATGATTTGAATTGAAATGATTATAGTATAAATTGATTCTATTTGAAATGTTTCTTGATATACGTTTTATATTGACATTGACATAGAATTGAGTAAGAACAAATTGAATGAATGAATTGAACATATACTGCATTGTATTGTTTTCAATGAATGAATTGCACGATTTACTTAAGTTCAATTATATAAATTCAAATGGTCTGGCTCTACTTAGTCTCAGCCTTAACCTTATAATATTCGACGGGGTTGACTTTGGTGTAGTATATGAATGTTACCGCTACAACATGCCTTTGGAGCATCTAAACTTTACATGTGAAGAGACCCATTTGTACCGTGGCTCAGTCAATAATGTTCACAACATAAAGATCCTTAGAGGGGGATATGGCAAATGTAGTAGCCAATAGTAAAGTATTTTTATTATTTGATTGTTATAGCATGCTTTATTCAATTGCACAATATGCCTAGTATACTAAATTGACCTTTATAATCACATGTTAATGAGTCTTGTAGATATAATGCTTCTTATAGATACAACGCGTGTTACCTTAATTATGCTTATACTTTGTTGAATAGTCTTATTCACTAGTTGTCGATGGTGTTACAGGCTCAGACCCCAGTCTCAATCTTGCAAAGATCGAGAAGACTCTAGAGGTGGCCTTCGGGATCCCCTTAGACCTAGACGAGTGTACATCGGATACTCTCTAACTGATTCACTTACGGAGTGCGGTCTCATGACTTGCATTAGTTTTCTTTTGTCATGCATAGTCCATGATACCTTGTATTTTAGAATAATGTGTATTTTGTAATTATCCATAAACTTTATTCTCTCTTTTGTAAAGACATGTATGCTTACTCTCCTTTCAAACCCCTTGTACATGTCATTTTATGTTATATATTATGTATCTTTCTTCACTGCATGATTGTATGTACTGTTTCAAGAAGTGATACATTGATAATAATTAATTGTTAGAGGAAATAAAATTTTTAGGTGATATTAACAAGCTTCCGTGTGATTATGCTTTGATCTCACACGTGTAAGTAATGTGAATATCCCTTGTGTAATTCCATCTAGACTTTGGTCCAAGTGTATATTTCACGGGAGTACATGTGTCATGATTAGGCTTTAACCCTAATAACTGAATTCTTGGGCTCAGGTTGTGATTCAATAACGAGGAAGGACTCTTTGAATGAACCTCAATTTTCTTGCATTGCAATATCTTTTCCCTAATATGCCTTCCTGTGACATGTCGAAACATTGAACTCCATTTGGAAGTTATGCATTATTTTCTTTGATATGTACATTTGATTCATTCGAAGCCTATCTTTGAAAAACTCTTCAATCAAGGATGCGGTTGCTTCTTTATATGCCATCCCCATCATTGTTTTTTAGTATGAATGATTTTGGTTATATGTCCAGATTTTAAATTGTGGACCCGAATCCACCATTAAAGCATGTATACGCTATGGACATGCTGCATCGGCATACCGTGTAGTAATCTTATACTTATTTGTCTTTAGGTGCTTCTCCTCAAAATTCTTGTATATTGCAAATTTTGCTAGAGTTTTTGAAAACGTATCACGATCTAGAAACAATCTCCCTTTCCACAAGTCTTTCACTGTATTCTCTAGTAACTCATTAGTGAAGTTGTCTACGGGTACTAGAGTATCTTTAAAATTAGTATCCTGACTAATGTATGACGACTCGACATCAATGTTATTTTTTTCAAATTGCATTCGATCCCATAGAGGAGGAACATCATTAACACCATGTGGCTGAAATTGTTGCAATTGCAAATGGTGCGATGAAAAGAAAAAGATGCCGGCAATGTCTTCATTAAGATTAACAGTGGGATAAATGGTATCACCAGAATAGAAAATTCCCCCTTGTATATCTTCATGTGCTTAAGAATTCAAAACATCAGGCCTATAACTCTTAGAAGAACTAAGACGAGCATCACTGTATTCAAATAAGTTGAATATTAGGCTATCTAATTGAAAAAATAAAATCAATGTCCAATCAAGTGAACAAGATAATTACAGACCGGCCTAACTTAAATGGATGGTGTACAGGATATACAACATCTTTTTCCCTCAAACAATTGATTTTTCGACCCATACCGTTTTCATTGTCTTCACACACATTTAACCTTTCAAGCCTTAAATGTATATTCATTAAAAAAAATGTTAAATACTCTTGCTTAGAAAATATAAACTATACAAAGTTAATAGAATATGATTCAATACCTAGAATGTCTTCCATGTACAACTTTTGCAGAGTCGTATTTTTTGCTCACATATAAATATAGGTCATTTACATTATTACGTGAGACTTTCAACGTTGTCTTTACATCATTATCATTAGCTACTGTAATCAATGTGAAGGCTTGGTTTTGTTGTAGAGCACTGAATTTCAAGATGGCCACCGTTTTCCACCCACTTTGTTGCTTGTACTCCACTTTGGTCCAAGAAATTGTAATTTGTCAAGTTGCTAAGATACATCATTTTTTGTTTACCTCTCATGTACACTGGATTGGCAAAATTGCAATCAAACTCTCCATTAAAGTGAAATACCACAAATTTCTCATCCTCGGACATCCTATACAAAACACAATCTATATATATATATATATATATGAGAAAAGAACAACAAATGTTATTAATAACTACTGAAAAGGAAAAACAATGGATAATGGAAAATGCAATGGCTCCAATAAGCTTGCTCAAGCATCAAAGCACACCAGTATTTGAAAAAGTAAAGCATGATGGCTCTTCCACTATAAATAAATGAAAACTTAGCTTTTTCTGACACCGCCAATCATAAAAACTATCCATAACAACCAACACAACTATAATCAAATTTAATGATCACTCAACTTGCAGTTCAAACACAAAGGTAATAAAGTATTGCAAGTGCATCCGCAACTGACCATGTACATGTTTTTAGAAAAGAACTTAAGCTCTCACCATTTGCATTGAGTAGTACCTTTCTCCCTTAATAAAGAGACACATTATTCAATGACTTTTGTTTTATATAATGATTTTTTTCTTTGACCACTAGGAAGATCATTTGTTTGTGGGGCTTACTAGCTAATTGGTCTCTATTGGATACAAGGGCTGTATGTACATTAGCTATGAGAAATTAAAGTGAGTGGATTTGGTTCTTAATATGTAATTAATGAAGTACCTTACTTTTCATCTACTAGTTGGGCCATTGAACCAACATAAGTACTACATTTAGTGTTTTTGACACCCACTGGCCACTAGCATCAAGATTCACGTTATTATTGTGCGAGGGTGTAAAAAGCCTATGAAAATTAGTTGTATATGCCTTTTGTGGAAATTCAAAGGTGGTCTAAAGTCATTTCTTTTGGAAGGTAATGTGCAAGCTTATTTCACACTGTCATGAGCTACAGCTTAGAAAGCAAGAGCTAGGCTCCTCCATTGTTGATGCCCCATTACAAAATTGCCAATCAGATGTTTTTAAAGCAACGATTTATGTTGGTTTGATTCAGTGAGAGAGGAGTCTTGAAAGTTACATCAATCTAGCTACTTAATTAGTTTTTACCTTCATCATATAATATTCAAACTCTGACTTCTTGTATTACCTCCATTGATTGACATTCAATCGACTTACTATGATGATGATGCTGAGATAAGATACAAAATGATCAAAACAAAGTAGAAGACACCATTATTAAGAACTACTATTTAACTAAACTGAAAGCGGAGATAGGAAAAATAGTACAATCTCAAGCCCTAAATAAACCAATCTCAAACCATTATAGAAAGATTTGCACATGTCGAATGTTATTCACAACAAAACAAAACCTTACGCTTGTTGGGATGATGTGACTCTTGCAAACACGAAGGGAAGATGGAAAAATGGAAATAAATGTGGGATGTCTGCAGAAAATTACTGAAGAGGAGTGTAACGTGGAAGATGGGTGTAACATTGAAGTGGGGCATGTAGAAATAACTTAAGGTGCAGAGACATATCATTGTAGAAAAAAATGCAAAAGGGAGAACTCTTGCAAGTTTGTCTTTTGGTTTTTCTTCATCCTTTTTCATTGGCTTCTTTGGTGTTTTTTTTTTCCTCTCCTTGTGTTGGATGATTTCATCCCTACCTTATTGTGAGCATAACATAACAAAGGCAATTTTGGTATAAAAATTTAGAATTTTGGCTGGAGGTCCCTTGTTGATATTTCATAAATTTGGAGACCTCAGCTATGTCAACCCTGATTAGTGGGATTTTTCTGGTAAATCCCCCAAAATACAACTAGTTGGCACAATTATTTCCTACTTATCTCTTACCTTATCTCAAAGAAGATGACTTTGCTTTGTATAAGTTCTAAATGTTGGTCATAAGGCCACAATTACAAAAGGTTGCCGATTTTATAATTCATAATTCCTAAAATGGTGGGATGACATTATCAATCCTATGAATGTGGGCCCATGATATAAAATTTTAAAGGTGATCACATTATAATTTCTAGGGTCTTGTGTCCATAGTCACAGATAAAGGTAACCAAAATTTATAATTTTTAAAAGCAGGTCATATTGTCACAATCACAAAAGCTGGGCCCACATTATGAATCCTTCAAATATGGCCCCATTTTCTATTTCTAAACATGGTTACCATGTATATTTTAAAGGTCGATCTTGTGTTCACAATCAACAAGAAAGATAACCCCACACTATAATTTGTATAAATGTTGGCCCACATTGTATATCTTATTGATGTGCCCCCATCTTCAAATTTCTAAATGTGGGCACCACATTGTAATTTTTAAAGGTGGATCCAGTGTACACAATCACAAATAATGCAACACCATTTTATAATTCTTAAATGTAGGTCCCATAGTCACAATCACAAAAGGTGGACCCACATTGTAAATTTTTTGAATATGGGCCCCATATTCTAATGTCTAAAGGTGTGTACCATATTGTAATTTCTAAAGATAGATCCCATTTACATTCACAAAAGGTTGGCCCATATTATAATTCTTATAAAGGTAGGATTGCATTTTAAATTCTATGAATATGAGCCCTATATTTTAATTTTTAAAGATAGATATCGCAATGTAATTTCTACAAGTGAATCCCATTTGCAACAATAAGAGAGTGCCATAAACAATATAAGGCAGGTCTCACATTGTACATCTTATGATTATCTTGCTTCTATTCACTGCAGTGGGCAAGGTCACATACTCTCCTTACAGGAGAAGAATATGTAAAAATTCAAAGTTGCATTTTTGGTCTTATCCGCTTTGCACCTTTGCAACTCTCATTTTTTTCCATTTTTGCCCATCATAAAAAAATTTTTCCTTTCCGTAAATGATGAAACTTTAGAATACCAAGGGTTGTTATGTCATTTATTTTTCTCAAGAAGATAACTCATTAAACCACTTTTCCCATTCTTTGGCCAAACCTCTTAAATATGATTTTTACTTACTTTTTCATCTCTTACTAAAAGACAAATCTAAGTAATATTTTCCCTCTTACTATATAGCCTTCTTTTCATATTCCTTTTTTATTTTCCCTCTTTCTATTGAGCCTATAATCCATCCAGAGCCTCTCAAAATTGCCTCTCATAATCTGCACATTCTGAATATTTGTTTGTTTAAATTGTCATCAAATTTTGAAATTTTAAAATTTTAATTTAAACTTAAATTAAATTAGATCTACCTTAATTCTTAAGTATGAAATTCCATAAAACTATAACTAGAGATGTGTAAGGGTTTTATACACTAATTATATATGCAAAGGTTTCATCAACCTTAGTATTTTTGTCTAAATAGTAAATGATTTAAGCTCTAAACAATGGACCTAAGATCTAGACTTTTGACAGAATCTTCTTAGGTCAAAATCATTTTATTTTGTGGATGCAAAAATTACCCTTCTATCGAATCAAATTACAAATTGTGCTTATAATTCATTTTCATTTAATTTTTATTTGACTAGATAGAATAAAGTAACGTGAATAAATCTAAATTATTGGTTGTATCAGATAGAAATAACTAGCATTATTATTATTATTCCTGATCGGTAAAATCTATATCTATGGAAATAAAGAAAGAAAATCTATTTTTCTGGTTATGGTAAAAAATTCATTCATCTTAGTTATTCCAAAATTTTTCATGAAGATAATGTTGCCAAACAAATTCTATAGTGTATGATCTTGGCACAATCCAATTTCAGCATAAGTTGATTTGAGCACAAAATTGGGAAAAACAATGAGAACCATGCTAAACAGGCCCAAATTGTCTCCTCTATTTCCTCAAGGAAACTAGCAAATGATTCACGTGTTGGATGTGATATCCGCACAGATATTCACATGGGAAGGCCAGCCCGGCTGTGTGACCATCATTCTATCTGGTTTTAACCTTTCTACATGAGAAAACGTTTTCCTTGCCTTTGTTTCGGCGGAAATTCTCTTTCTTCATTTCATCCTGTTATTGACCAACCTCGTAGTGGGCCAACTTGAATACCCAGATCAAACATTCAATTGAAAAGCCAAAACATCCATCAATATCTCCATTATCATAAATTAGTAGCAAAGTGGGCAGAGTCTACATTGATTGATAACAAAGATCTCCATGGGCATGTTTATGCATGAAGTTCTTCCGTAACATTCGGTATAGATAATTATGCCACAGAAACCACACAGAAATGAAATGAACATTTCTGTGATTAGGGCTGGTTTTGATTTCCCCCCTTCCCCCTATTAGAATTGAATTTCCACGGATGAGGAACAAGCACATTCTCTTCCACGCCTTTACAGAAATGTACTCTAATGCATTGCAATTATAATGAACTGAAGTAATCATACATGCATGTACGTATTTCTATTTTGATTCATTCCATCAGATGGGATTTTGGGTGAATCCAAATTACACTCATCTGACTTCATCACATTGGAACAGAACTTAACCAAAATTGATTAAGTTGCACGCCTTCGTTTACACATCATATTACAATTTCCGAACTAAATTAAATGCAAACTCCAACCACAGTTCAACTGAAGTGTTGAGTTCCATGCCCAAGTATGATTGAAACTGAAAGTGACCGACCAAAGTTAGGTCCAAACACTAAAAGGTGGTTCACATCAATTAAATCAAGGAATTATATGAAGGATGTTACCCCCTACACAACAATGAGCCAAATGCAACACTGCACTCAAATTGAAACCTGCATAGTTGCAATTAAATGAAGAGTAAGTACAGCTGGAATGCAAGTAATAACATATGTTTTCACCATAATTAATGATACTGCAATTCACAAATGCATAAAATTATTCATAGTTTGACCATTTTGGTCATTCCCAAAATCAAGAAACAGATTTCTTCAAAATTCTAGCGAACACTTTAATGCTACCAAAGACCGTAAAATGGCTGCCTCGCAAGGTGGTTTCTTCTCAATAATTTGTATATTTTACCATTGAAAGTTGAGCAATACAACAAACTGGATAGAAGAAAAATGGAATGCAAGAAAGCATGTATGGTTCAACCTCTGAATTGCCATTCCCTGCTGCACATAGGGCAATGTGGCTGAGGAGACAGCGAGTTCACCCATTCCAAGACACAGTGAAGATGGAACACATGGTTACATGCACCCCGACTTGCGAAACAAGAAAATGATAGATTGAGATTGTTAGCGACTTATGATTATGTAATTCTGCTTGCTTTCATTTAAGAGCACCATGAAACGACAAGCCTATGGTGAGAAAAGGAATTTCATGACTGTAAACTTTTAAGAGGACAAAACACCTCCTCATTTGTTACTTTAAAAAAAAAAAGTAAAGGAGGTTTCCCCATGATAATTTTGGCACTTGCTTGCTTCAGACAATGGATAGTGGAATCAATATAGACACCATACATTGATGAATTTCATAAGAGACTCCTGGATTCAGGTGTGCAACCAGTCAATGTTCAATCAGTGTGGATTCAGTAAAGGAATGTGTGTGTGCCTGACAGAACAGCCTCTAGGCGCTAGTTTTTTACTGAGTAAACACGACAATTTATTAAAATAAAAGAGGACCAAAAAACAAAAGTTCTATCAAATCTGAAAGACTGTTTATGAAAAAAAATTAAATCTGAGGGCCATATATCAATGGATTAGCATCATCTAATTGATATTTTGCATTTAGGTCCCATTGAGCTCATTCCATCGCCCTCCCCCATGATTGGAATGGCCCTAGATGGGACCCAAATGCCAGTCTGCATGGCCTTATGTGCGAAGGTTCTCAATATAATAAAATACATATATTGACTTTGAAAGAATGTCTTTGAAAAAACATTAAAGCTAAGGGCCATAGATCAATGGATTAGTAAGATCTAATTGATAGTTTGCATTTTGGTCTCATTGATATCATTCCATTCCCCTCCTCCACAATTGGAACGGCCCCAGATGGGCCCCACAAGCTAGTCTGCATGGTCTTATGCATGAAGGTTCTCACTAAATAAAACACATATATTGAAAATATCTCCAGAGGGTACGCCTCGTGTTGCTAATATCCAGTCTAGGTCTATGGGATCTAGTTGTGCCCCACCTTTGATTAGTTTACTACAATAATACACAGTAACTCCTGTAAATTAGCACTAGATCCAATTTGACATTCTGATCTATGATTCACAGATACTTCAAAATGACAAACGTATTGTGTCATATCTTGTCTGATTCCTCACTTTTTGTATGTAAAATTCATGTCCCTACTTGTCCACAGTGTGTCCTTGCCGTATCTGAGAATAAAAAAACTGAGAAGACTTTCATCTTCATGGAGGCTTACAATCGAGCACATGGGGTCCAGGCCCATATGAGATCAGTTGATTTGAGAAAAGAACCCAAATAGGCCAAGGAATTGTCGAAGAACAAACTAATCAGGGACAAAGTGTGACATCCCATTTGAGAACCCATTTGAAGAAAGCAGAGTAGAAAAAAAGCAACACGGTTGTCTCATTGAGGGTCATACTAGGTCATACTAAGTGTAAGATCGCAACCCCTAACGTTTGCGATTAGTACTAATTAACTGTGCATTTAGTTCATTACGTGGGATTAAGGGCTAATTATCTGGGTTTAGAGGCTAATTATCTTTGTTTGATGGCTAGATTAGTATTAGAATAGTTTTGGGGTGTTCTGAGAGCCTTTGAACCTAGTTTGATGTCTCAGGGAGCCATTTGTAATTTCTGGAAAACTTCGGGGGTCATTTGCAAATTTTGGAAATTGCATTTTTGAGCTCTTTAGATTGAGGACATCAATCCAAAAAGCTTCCGTGTTCAACTCATAGCCATTTGGAGCCCCCAATTCATTGCACAATTCCTTCATGGCCAGAGGCATAGTTGTTATTTATGCAAAACTTGAGTCAAAATTCCAAAGTCCTCAAAATATATCGTTCTTGTGCTTGTTAAAAGGTAGATTTAATCTCGTGAACTTAACAACCCAGCTAGATCCCTCTTGCACTGAGTCAACAAGGGTGTTGAGGACAAGGATGTCCACAGTGAAATATGGAGAGTGGGTGTAATTATTTTAATGCCTTTTCTACCGTGAGCTAAAACCAATGATTTTCTCACATGGAGTTTAGATTGATATTAACAATGCAATATACTTAAAAATTTCGGTCCATCCAAGAATAAGATATTGAAGAAAGAACTAAAATAAATATAAAATTTAGTTAGAACTATACAAATAAAAGATAGGCACTGTTAGAAAACAAGAAAGTGGCTAAATTAGTTTTATGCTTTATCGTCGACAAAGAATTACCCCTGCAGGAGTTGTTGCGAAATGATATCCAATGGATCTCAATTCTCAACAAAGCAAAACATTTTATAGCTTGTCTAATGCAAAGAATACCTACACTTTTCTACGACGTTCATCAAGGTAGAACTCAGTAATATTGCAAACTCAAATTAATGAGCAAAACATTAAAAATAAAGACTCTGTAAAAAATGTCTTAAATAAATAAACTTCAGATGCTAATCTAGGAGAGAAGAATAAGTTACACATTGAATAGATAATGTGAGTACAATAAAATTCATGTATAGCCAACCCCAACATAGTTGAGATAAGGCTTTGATGATAATGATGATGATGACGATGATTTAGTCTCCACTAATCATCGAATGCAGAAAGTATGTGAACAGAGAAACGGGCATAAAATTACCTACAAACTCTGGAGAGAGAATAGCAAACTATATCTTCTAGTACTTTACAGTCGCTTTTATTGCATCCAAGATCTGCATTTAAAAGAGTAGAGATGATCATATTACCAAGAAAAAAAACATGAAGAGGAGCAAACTATTAGTTCACCATCAATCCAGCACACTCCACAAATCCACATGGCTATGCAGGTGAATATGGCATATGCACACAATCAAAACTGAGCAACAATTGAGCCCACTTGTTGAGCTGACCCAAAAATAAGGTTGACTTGAGATTAGGATACCCCCCGCCTATGATAGAAGAATTATTTGATCAATTCCAACGTGCACAACATTTTTCCAAGGTTGACTTGAGATCAAGATACCATCAATTGAGGGTCCGGCACCAAGATGTGCCAAAGACGGCATTTAGGACCAAGTACAGGCACCATGAATGTTTAATAAAGCCTTTCAGGCAAACAAATGTGCCTGCAGTTTTCATCGCTCCGATGAACAGGATTTTTGCCCCTTACTATACCAATTTATTGTCATTTTCATCACCGACATTTTGGTACATTCCAAGTCCAAAAAAGGGCACGACTAGTAACTCAGGACCTCCCTACAGTTATTAAGAGACAACCAGCTGTATGCCAAGCTAAGAAAATGTGAGTTTTGATTTACTCAAGTTTCTTTCGTAAGGCATATTATATCTAAAGATGGGCTGGTAGTAGATCCTGCGAAGATTGAAGCTATTGTAAACTAGGAACACTAGAAAAATGAGTCTGAAGTGTGGATTTTTTTGGGTTGGTTAGGATATTATCGGCGATTTGTTGAAGGTTTTTCATCTTTCACAGCTCCCTTGACTAAGCTTACCGTGAAGAATGTGCCATTTATTTCATCAAGAGAGTGCAAAGTGAGTTTCTAACGGTCGAAAGAAAGGCTAACTTCGACTCCTATCCTTATACTCTACCATCCGTGAGCGATGGATTTGTTATCTATACAGATGCATCGAGCATTGGATTGTGATGTGTATTGATGCAAAATGGGAAAGTTATAGCTTACGGCTCATGGCACTTGAAGGACCAGGAACAAAAATATGCAACACATGACTTAGAGCTTGTCGGTATGGTATTTGCCTTAAAAATGTGGAGACACCATTTATATGGAGAAAATTTTGAAGTACACTTAGATCATTGAAACTAACAATACTTGGTTATGCTAGAAGGACTTGAACATGTAGGAGAGGAGATTGGAGTATATAAAGGATTATAATTTCCTAATCAAGTATCATCCGGGAAAAGCAAATGTGGTTGCATATTCCTCAAGAAGAAAATCAATGACCATTTACTGCATGATTTGGGGAATGGAAGTTGATTGAGGAGTTTTGAGATATGGACATAAACTTCCAACTGTGAGGTGAGAAGTTACTACTTGCCAACATGTCTTCTGTCTAGCCAACCATTATTAGCAAAATTAAAGATAATCAGCAAAATGACCTTGAAATGGTGAGAATATTTTATCAGATTGCATAGAGACAAGATTTCAGGATCATTAATGACATTCTTTGCTTCCATGATAGATTGTGTGTTTTCTGGGTACCAAACTTTGTTCCCGCTACGATTAAATTGGGGTTGTCTAATACCGTGACAAAAGCTCTGTTCCCGTCACATTAGCATGGGGCCGCTATAATACAAGTGACTGTTTAGCCCAATTGGGACACCAAGTTGTTTTAAAAATATTTTTGTTTACTTTTGAGATTTGCGTTTGGTTTATATACCTGTATCCTGTATTATTTTGCCTAATCAACATTCCCGAAAATCCTGTAATTTTACTTATCCTTTATTTTATCAGAACATTGTATGGAATATGAAAATTTTGGATGTATACTTGCTAAGGTTATTCGTAACTTGACACCCTATAATTGACGCTTGTAGGATGAAGAGAAACCCTATGAGAAATATTTGTGGAGTGTAGACGATAAAGCTTAAAGACATCGTGCTTGCCATGGAGAGTCAACCAACATAGTTACTTATTTTATTTATTATGACTTTGGTTTAAGACTGGTAGTAAGGTCTTTGGTTGGCCAATTATGTTAGGAACTGGTTTAGTTGAATTTATTTCCTTACATATGATTTTTTGTACCTTGATATTTCTAAATTCAAATAGGATTTTGTAATTTGTTTTCTGATAATACCTATGATGGCATGATGATTATATTTCCCCTGCAAATATTTCCAAGTTAATTAATCGCATATTGTGGATTCCATTATTTTCATTGACAACGGCCCAAAAGGAGGACTTCTTTGGAAATTCGGGTTTCGGGTTGTTACGGTAGCTAGCAAATATTTAAACCCAAACATCCTCTGATTGTCCATCCGATCTTCCCCTTGATGCTCTCATTTGTCATGGTGTCCTTTAATTTCAAGATAAAACGAGAGGACAATGAGTGGCCACTGCCTGTTCAATAAAAACTTAGAATAGAATCAGAATCCATCAGGTTTTGTGTTGCTTTTGGAGTCTTCTTTCTATAGTTCAAACATAATTGGAAACTCGTTTTTAATTGGGTAAAAATTTAAGAGTCTGAATCAAAGTGTTACTAGGGACCCAACACAAAACTGTGCTAACTGATAGATTTGGAGGCCTTAATATGGTTTTGTTGGACACATGCTCACATGGCCACATGGTTGATAATTGAATAGGTGCACACTAAAAACAAGTAATAGGTGGGGCCAAATAGGTGGATACATTGCACAAAAATAAGAATGTAATGCCCTACTCGACACACATAAATGATATTGTCCGCTTTGGCCCATGGGCCTCACAGTTTTGCTTCTGGCGGGCCTCAACCCATCAAAAGGCCTCATACAAGGTAAGTGTACAAGCTCCACATATAAGCCCAATCACTTTCCTTTCTATAGTTGATGTAGGACTTCAGGACCTCACAATTCACCCCACTTAGGACTATACGTCCCCATGTAATAGCCTGCCAGTCTCTGTAGCCTACCAGCCCTTTTAACCCACCCACATAGAAACCCGCCCACTTGCACCAGACTACCGCAGGGACCCACACTTAAACTAGTCGTGAGTTGGCTCTGATACCATTTATAATGGCCCACCCTACACGTATGCATGATATTATCCGTTTTGGCCCATGGGCCTCACGGCTTTGCTTCTGGCGGGCCTCAATCCATCAAAAGGCCTCATGTAAGATAAAGGTACAAGCTTTACATATAAGTCCAATCACTTTTCTTGCTATAGTGATGTGGGACTTTAGGACGTCACAATATTGTAACACCTCATCCCACAGCGCTTATGAATAAAAAATGAGTTTGGTATATAATAAACTATATAGGTTACTACTAGTAAGTTAAGCTTAAGCATTTTGGGCCACGTGACAGGGTTAGCAAGTTACTGGGCCAGTGGGCTACTCGCGTCGTGACAAAGAAGCACTCAACAATTCTGCTCATTGGAGTTTTATTACTTACCGATTTATTTCACACATGTTGTCCACCTGATGAGTAGACAATCCATTGACAGGTTGGATAATGAAACAATGTCTCGGTATTACATAAATTAGCATGTGTTCTATCATAAGCTTCACAAATCTCATAGGAAGATAAATAAACTTACCTTGTTCTTTGAGGGCAAATAAAATGGCTCAAAAACCAGAGGAAAGGGCGTGTCAAGGCCACATATCCTAGCGATGGGAGCTTCTAACTGCAGGACACTCCATGAAGATATTATAGTTCGTGAGTTAACACAAAAAAATAATAATTCAGTTTTCATTTCCGTCCAAGCACAAAAGAAATGTACAATAAAGAAAATTGAATTTAATAAAAAAAAAACAGCAATTCTTTCAGTTTCCTTCTGATATGCAAGTGGCAAATTGTTCTTTGAAGAGGGAAAGCTTGACAATCAACTGTAGGATATTATAATTTATAAACAAGGCTAGAAAGGAAAACCAAAATGTCCACTAAACAATTTTTTAACTCCAACTTGAGTGATCATATGATGCAGGCCCTAGGGATAGGGTTGCGTAGGGTGCCAAAGCACGTGGCCAATGAAACTTCGAATCGTCAAAAGAGTTAAAACACACGAGGACGTATCTCTTAGGGATAGAACTCAATTCTATTAATCAATCCAAGTATGAGAATTTATTTTCTACAATACTATATATATAATAAAAGCAAATTTAGGGCCTAAGCAAACCTTAATCTATTAATAAAAACTTCCCTAATAATGCAATTAGAAAGCTACTAATAAAATAGCATAGTCCTAATCTAATTAAATTTGAATGAGACCGAATGTAGGGCCTAGACTACATCATCCTCCCCGGGTTGAAAGAAGAGTTTGTCCTCGAACTTAAGTCTCCTGTGGATTGCCTCTGTAAATGTGAAGAACATGAAGGACTTCCTTTGTTGTAACTGCCCGAAACTCTTCTTCGATGGCTTCAGACTTGCCTTCCACCATGCAAGAATGTGTATGTGTTATCGTGCATTCTATATGTCCCATTTTTGTCATACATCCATGGGTGACCCAATAAGTTATCGCCATTATCCATAAGGAGCATATCATACCAAATTTTATCTTTGTAAGTCTCACCAATGGCAAAAGTAATTTTCCAAGTATGTCGAACATGCGCTTGATCACCTGTCATTAGCCATTTGACAAAAATAAGGGCAGTTGTACTTGTAAACTTTCAACTTGAGATGATCAACAAGAGATTGAGAGATAAGATTTCCCACAACTTCTTCCAAAAAAAAAAAACAATTGTGCAATGCTGTCCAAGAATTGTACCAGTAGAATGGAAGATATTTTTCCTTAGCCATTTATTCTCAACAGTTGGTGGTTCCTCTTTGATGATGATGAGAATTTCACCTATGGTATCTGTGAATTGTTTCCTCAATTTCCTCAATGTCAGTACCCTTGGGATCAGTTTTAGTACTTTTAGAATCATCTGGGCTATCTTTAACATCACCTTCAATCTCAATCAAATGTACACACTTTGGATAGGGGTAACATAATTGTATGATATTTTTTTTTAATGATCAGAGTGAATAATAATGAAACAAACAATAGGCACCCATCATCATCATCATCATCATCAAAGCCTTATCCCAACCATATTGGGGTCGGCTACATGAATTCTACTTCTCCATTCCTTTCTATTTTGAGCTAAATCTTTCGATAAGTGCAACTTCTTCAAATCTGAATTAATGACTTCCATCCATGTTTTCTTCGGCCTACCCCTACCTCTTGATGGACCCTCCACCTATATATCCAAACTTTTTCTCACCGGTGCCATTACTGGCCTACGCTCAACATGCCCAAACCATCTTAAACGAGTTTCTCTAATCTTATCTCCTATTGGTGCTACCTCTAAATGTTCTCGAAAGCGTTCATTTCTAATTTTATCTTTTCTAGTTTTACCACACATCCACCTAAGCATTCTCATTTCCGTTACATCCATCTTATGAATATGTGTCTTCTTAATTGGCCAACATTCTGCTCCATATGTCATAGCTGGTCTAACCACTGTCCTGTAAAATTTTCCATTTAATTTTGTTGGCATTTGTCTATCACAAAGTACTCCCGAAGCTAGTCTCCACTTCAGCCATCCAGCTCTTATCCTATGCTCCACATCTTCGTCAATCTCCTCATGCTTACTAATCATCGAGCCTAGGTACCGAAAAGAATCTTTACGTGGTATCTCATGGGTTTCAATTTTGACAGTGGTTTCAACACTTGTATATGTCTACTGAAATTGCAATCCATATATTCTGTCTTTGTACGACTTATTTTAAAGCCTCTAGATTCTAATGCCCTCCGCCATCTCTCAAGCTTTGCATTTACACCTGCTTTTGATTCATCCACCAATACTATATCATCTGCGAACAACATACACCATGGTACTTTTTCTTGAATATGCACAGTTAACTCATCCATAATTAATGCAAAGAGATAAGGGCTTAAGGATGATCCCTGATGTAAGCCTATAGTCACGGGAAATCCGCCCGTTTCTCCACATGTGGTTTTCACATTTGTTATTGCACCTTCGTACATATCCTTTAAAATTTCAATGTAACATCTTGGGACATTCCTTTTCTTTAAGACCCACCAAATTAAATTCCTCGGTACCCTATCATAGGCTTTTTCCAAATCGATAAAGACCATATGTAGATTTTTCCTCTTTGCTCGGTATTTTTTCATTAATTACCTAAGTGAAAAGATAGCTTCCATAGGTGATCTCCCTGGCATAAAACCAAATTGATTTTCCGAAATCTTAGTCTTTTTTCTCAGTCTTTGTTCTATTATTCTCTCCCATAACTTCATAGTGTGACTCATAAGTTTAATCCCTCGATAGTTGGTACATTTTTGTATATCTCCTTTATTCTTATATATAGGTACTATAATGCTTCTTCTCCATTCATCCGGCATTTTCTTTGTCACAAGTATCTTATTGAATAGTCTACATAACCAACTTACTCCAACCTCTCCTAAGCATTTCCATACCTCTATCGGAATACCATCTGGGCCTGTTGCCCTTCCTGTCTTCATTCGCCTCAATGCTTCCTTCACTTCCACCCCTCTAATTCTACGGAGAAAAGTATATTCTTGTAATGAAGTATCCTCCTCCACTCTTGTATCGCCCAAATATTCTTCATTTAAAAGTTTACTAAAATATTCTTTCCACCTTTCTATAATATCGTTGTCCTTCACCAAAATATTTTCCTCATTGTCCTTGATACATTTGACATGATCTAAGTCCCTACTTTTCTTTTCTCTTATTTTTGCAAGTTAAAAAATATCCTTTTCTCCTTCTCTTGTTCCCAACCTATTATAGAGGTCATCGTATGCTTTGAACTTTACACTACTTACTACTTTCTTAGATTCTTTCTTTGCCTTCTTATACAACTCAAAATTTTCTATACTCTTAGTCCCCTGCCAAACTTTGTAGCAATGTGTTTTTTGTCGAATAACTTCCTGAACCTTCATACTCCACCACCATGTTTCTTTATTAATATGTCTCTTCCCTTTTGATTCTCCAAGTACCTCCTTTGCAACATTCCTAATGCAATTAGCCATTTGATTCCACATTACTGTAGTTTCTCTTTCAATATTCCATTCTCCTTTCTCAATCATTTTGTCCTTAAATATATTTGCTCTTTCCCCCTTCAAATCTCTCTACCTTGTTTTAGGGTCCATTTTGTTTACTACTGCTCTCTTTTTACTTCTAATGCAAATATCTAAAACTCCAAGCCTATGTTGCATAGTCAAACTCTCTCCTGGGATAATCTTACAATCTTTACAAGCCAATCGGTCCTGTTTTCTAACTAGAAAAAAGTCTATCTGACTCCTATTACTCCCACTTTTCTATGTAATTAAATGCTCATCTCTCTTTTTAAAGTAAGTATTTGCTACTATAAAATCAAATGCCACTGCAAAGTCCAATATAGTGTTTCCGAATTCATTCTTTTCTCCAAATCCATGCCCTCCATGCACTCTCTCATATCCTCTATTATCTCTTCCTATATGCCCATTTAAATCCCCTCCAAGGAAAATTTTATCACTATTTGGGATTTTTCGCATTAAATCATCCATCTCCTCCCAAAATTGTCTTTTCACACTTTCTTCTAGTCCTACTTGGGGAGCATATGCACTAATGATATAACTTATATCTTCCTCTAATACTAGTTTAATTGCTATAATTCTATCACTAAACCTCTTTATCCCCACAATTTTCTCTTTTAAATCCTTATCTATAATTATACCCACTCCATTTCTTGTATTACTCTTTCTTGCATAGAAAAGCTTATATCCATCCATGAGCTCCTTAGCTTTATTCCCTTTCCACCTTGTCTCCTGTATACAAGCCACACTAATTCTTCTTCTTTTCATTACCTCAACCAACTCCATGCTCTTGCCTGTCAAGGTTCCTATATTCTAAGTAGCAAGTCTAATTTTCCTAATCCTCCTCTTCTTCTCATGAACTAACTTCTTTAACCGCATTAGCCCAAAGTCATGCGGTGGCCCTTGCACACTTTTCACTGCAGCCGGGTGATGCTGCAATGCGTCGCTTAAAGCGGGGAACGCCCTAGCCTTATTGTGAAATATCATTTGTTCAGAATTCATATTTGGGTTGTGATAAAGTTTTACGCTGGCTGTCACCTACCTAACGCAACCCTCCTCCTTCACCCGGGCTTGGGACCGGCAGCAAAACTGGCGGAGTTAAACAACAGGCACCCAAATGAAAATAAAAAGTTCTAAGTTGAAAAAATTCATACACACTCTAAGCAGAGCAGGCCGTGCTAGCTAAAAGCCTGATTAAAAATAATGTTGAAAAATTTTATACACATTCTAAGCAGAGTAGGCCGTGTTAAGCAAGAGTCTAATTCAAAGACAAGACATGTTAAGTAGTAAGTTTCAACATGTGAGCTCCTTCTGTTAGTTTGGAAAATTAATTATATGTTTAAAATCTATTGCAACTTTCACTTCAAATGATATTTGACATAATGTGAATCAATTTAGTAGGTTCTTCATGTTTTATGATATTTTCTACTTTTTTTTAATATATACTGTTTGGTGCATTTCACATTTATAATAGTTGTTTAAACTGGATTAGAATGTAATGGTTTGATGTACCATGATTAAAATATTCAAGTAATCAGTTTGAGAATGGAAGCATTTTCACTAGAATTGATTTTGCTGTCTAAAAAGATGAAAGAGTTGTTTTGTTGCAAGCATATTTGAAATGGTGAGAATGGTCCAACGGTGTCTAGTTAGGTTATTCACAATTATCATTAACTATAACCCCATCACATGTCAGATTGGGTTAAGTGGATGTAGCCATATCTAGCAAAACCAAAGTCATTGCCATCTTTGATTGACGGTGAAGTAATGAACTTAACCCAAGTTATTTCTCACACACTAAATGGCTCAAATCATGAATTGGAGTTCCACAAGAGTACACAAAATCCAAAAAGTGACATTAAGGTATGTGTGTTTTAACATATATTTCTTATTTTTAAAAATATGTTAGGATCTAACCTATGAAACTTTGAACCTTACCATTTCTTAGTTTTACGAGAATGTCTAATGATTCAAATCATGAACTTGGGGTGCATTGTTGAAGTACATTGTTATCCCATTCAAGGATGCAAATAACGGTTGCGGCGGGCGTAGCGGCCCGTCGCCAAAACGATACGTAGCGGGCGATACGTAGCGGTAGCGGCGATACGTAGCGGCGTAGCGGTGTGATTTAAAAAAGTCCTCAAAAAAATCCGAAAAAATTCCAGAAAATCCAGAATATTGGAAAATGATGGAATATGTGTTTGTTTTGTAAAAGCAACTAGTATATGAGTATGTAGCGGTCCCCTCATTGCATTAGATCCTGTATCGTTGTATCAATAGAAAAGAATATGCATAATAAATGTTTTTCATATGAATTCATGTTGTTTAGTTATGTCAACTTAAATAGTAACTTAAGACTTATAAAAAAAATGTAATAAACAAATTTCATCAAGATTCATTCAAGAATGAAAGATAAACTATGTTCAAACTTTATAAAAAAACAATATACTAATCTACTTAAAGAGCACAAAGTAGAAAAAAAAAAGCTTCAAAACTCTCCTTTTTTTAGCTTGATGCTTGAATCTTAAATGCCACCTCAATTTTTAGATGTTTTTGATGTTTTTATTGATGATTTTGATGTTTTTTTGAGATGATTTGATAAATGGAGGCAAGGAAAGGGGCTTGAGCTGTGAAGAGGGGAGAAAAGAGGGGAGAAGATAAATGTTGAAAGGGAAAGGTGGGTAGAAAAATTGGTTGGGGGGTTTAAAACCCCCCAGCCGATACGTATCGGCCGATACACATGTGAACGGCGATATTTTTAAAAAAGCGTAGCGCCCATTGGTGCTACGCCCGATTTATCGGCCGATACGTAGATATTTATATCCATGATCCCATTCACTAATAGCTCGAGCTTTTGGTTTTACTGGTCACTAACATGGTATCGAAGCTAGAGGTAAGGAGTTTGAAGCTATTGGGGGACAAGTTATATCCATCTGTCTATCTGGCCTGTTTGTTCTGATTGTCTATCAAGTTTCGAATTAGAACGACTTGCCCTTCAAGGGGAAGTGTTGAGATACATTATTATGCTGTTCATTAATAGCACGAGCTTTTGGTGTAAATAGTTATTAACATGCACAAGAATGAAAAAAATAAAATCAAAAAGTGGGATTAAGTTATGTCTTTTTTTTTTCTTTCTCACATCTCAAAATTCATGAAGATCTAAGATTATGAAACTTCAAACATTGGCGGGTTTATCATTTTTATGAGAATACTGAATGGTAAGAAGGTTACCAAGAAGAGTGTCGAAAATGAGAAAAATAGGGATAGGTTGGTTTTTTTTTTTTTTAGATATTTCTAAAAATCCATGAAGCTGCAACATATGAAACTTCATACCTTGGAATTTATTAGTTCACTGGAAAGCAGAATGGTTCAGAACACAAATTAGGGCCCCGCAAGTATAAGAATAATAAATAAAAATGAGGTAATTTCTGAATTATTAAAATGCGTGTGTTAAGCAGATAATTTTCTTCACCTCTAATGCCTATGCATCATGGGTGTATTGGTTAGGAACTTGGGATGGTATCAAAGCCCAACATGTCCTAGGTCCGAATACGTGCAGGGTGAAAAAAAAAAAGCCCACATGCCGTGTCGAGTGTTAAAAATGTTGTCATGTGCATAGGGTAAAAAGCCCCATGCCACATCAAGCATCATATGTAGGTGTGTGCTTTGAGTCTAGGCAGTGTCCCACCCAAGGTGGGGAGTTAAGTAAATAATTTGTTGCACCTCTAACACTTAGGCATTTTGGGTGCGTTGATTAGCAACTTCGGAGTATAAAAATGAGGCTGACAAGTTTAAATCTCTAACCCTCGGACTACTTTTAGAGCCCCCACAATGAAGTAGCATCAAAGGAGACTTCATTTTAAAATGGAGAGCCCTAGAGTAAAACTTTAACATATGTATATATATATGGCCTAGTAGTGGACCCATCACCAACATCATCTCCCTAAGTTCGAAATCTAGTCCCATTTTTTCAAATAGGTTATCGTTATTGTTCAAAAGGACCATGAAACCCAGTCCACTAGCAGTTTACCTTGCATAAGGATAGTAGGGGGTGTAAGGAACATCCAAGCCAAGATCCCTTCAGTTCCAATTGGGAACTCATTAGAGTGAGTTCCATAGCCTCTACTGGATCCAAAAGTAGCCATAGCAATTATGTCAATTGAACCGGTCGAGGAAACAGATTCACCAGACCGCTCCCTGGGCTTCTATTCTTACATGTATCTCAAAATCCATGAGGATCTAAGATCATGAAACTTCAAACATTATCAATTTTTTAAGAATCCTGAATGGATTGAATCCTATGTTGGTAACCAACAATAGTGCAGAAAATCAGAAAAATAGGAATAGGTTGGTTCTTTTTTTTTTTTAAGATATTTCTAAAAATCCATAACCTCCGCCAATTTTTGCTGCCGGTCCCAAGCCTGGGTAAAGGAGGAGGGTTGAGTTAGGTAGATTAACAGCCAGTGTAAAATCTTGTCACAATCCAAACATGAATTCTGAGATAACAATAAATAAAATGAAATGGAGAAACAGAATTCATGTAGCCAACCCCAACATGGTTGGGATAAGGCTTTGATGATGATGATGATGATGATGATGATTTCTAAAAATCCATAAGGTTGCAGCATATGAAACTTCACACCATGGAGTTTATTAGTTCTATGGAAAGCCGAATGGCTCAGAACACAAATTGCGGCCCCAAAAGTGTAAGAATAATAAATAAAAATGAGTAAATTTCTGAATTATTAAAATGCATGTGTAAAGTAGCTAATTTTCTGCACCTCTAATGCCTATGCATTGTGGGTGTATTCATTAGTAGCTTGGGATGGGATCAGAGCCCAACATGTCCTAGGTCTGAATACGCGTAGGGTGAAAAAAAAAAAAAAAGGCACCATGCAGCGTCAAGTGTTAAGAATGTTGTCATGTGCACACGGCAAAAAGCCCCATGCCACATCAAGCATCTTATGCAAGTGCATGCTTTGAGTCCATACAGTGTCGGGCCCAAGGTGGGGAGTTAAGTAGATAATTTGTCACACCTCTAATGCTTATCTAACACTTAGGCATTTTGGGTATATTGGTTAGCAACTTCAGAGTGCTAACAAGTTTTAAGCCTCAAACCCTCGGACTATTTGCAAAGCCCCCATAATGAAGCGGCATCCAAGGAGGCTTCATTTCAAAATGGAGGGCCCTAGGGGTAAAGCTTTATATATATATATATATATAAAGCCTTGTCCAAACTATATTGAATTTTGTTTCTCCATTCCGATCTATGATGACCCAAATCCTCAGATAAGCTGCACGTCTTGAGATCTATTTGTATAACCTACATATCCTCTTCGGCCCACCCCTTCCACTAGGTGGACCATCAACGTGCATAGCCAAACTTTTTCTTACTGTTGTCGTTGTCGGCCTACATTGGACAAAGCCTAAACCATGTTAAACAGGTTTCTCTAATATCATCCCCTATTGATGCTACCAATACATGCCCTCAAAAGTGCTCATTTCTAATTTTATCTTTCTTAGTTTTACCACACATCCACTGCAACACTCATGTCTGCTACATCCATTTGGTACGTTTGTTGCTTATTGATTGGCCAACATTGTGCTCATAGATCATAACTAGTTTAATACCTCTTCTATAAAAAATTCCTTTCAATCCTATTGGCATGAGCTAAATCACAAAGCACTCTAAAAACAAGTCTCCACTGGAACCAACATGCTCCAAAATCCTAATTTAAGATCAAATTTAGAAAAGATATTAGCACCATAAAGTCTATTTATTAGATCTGGTTTATTTGGGATAGGATACCTGATAGCTTTTATGACCTTATTGAGAGCTTTGTAATTTATAGTTAATCATGGAACTCCTCTTTCCTTTTCTATGAGATTTTCCATGTAAAAAGCAACACAACTACAAGGAGAGTGGAATTTTCTAATTAATTTCTTTTGAAGGAGATCATTTATTTCTTTATCACGCGATTCAATAAGCAATATTTGAAAAAAATTCTAGTTTACATTGATAATATTCTCATTTGAGATGGTCTAGCTTTTGTGGAAATATTTCATTCGTCAAAATTGTCTAGAAATGGATGACAGACAACATGTTGCTTTGTATGCTAGAAAGCTGAGGGAATATTTGAAAAAATTTCTAGTTTATACTGTTAATATTCTCTTTTTTTTTCAACAAATCTAATGAACACTATAAACATTTAGCAATTTTCAAGAAAATAATTCAAAAGAATGGTCTTGTTTTATCTCTACAAAAAATGAAACTATTTCAAATAGAAACCTAATTCCTTGGTTAAAAAATTAAGAATAGCACAATTTCCCAATTCAAAGAGTAATTCATTTTGCCAAGAATTTCCCTGATGAATCAACTAAAAAAGTTAAACTTCAAAGATTTTTAGGATGTCATGAATAGATTTTTCTATGTCACCAAAACTAACTTCTTCACAGTTTTAGTGGACATTTTCTTAGATGAAGTAGAGGAGGATGATGCAACTGAATTTTTATGAAAGCTTGATATCTTAATTTGTTACATTCTATCTTATCATCTGTGTAACTGACCTGCAGTATACAAGGTATCTAACTCTCCAAATGCCTTACAAAATAGATAATTACTAATGAGAGAACCAAACTGCTTAGCAGTATTTTTTTTTAGGCCAATAGGCATATTCCATTCATAGTGGCCAAATGGAACTGTAAAGGCCGTCTTGCACCTTCCCTCTTAGGCATGTGTTTCTATTTATCTAAAAGTGGTATCAAAGCAAAGAAGGTGCCTGTGTAATCCACTCTCTTTGTGTCATCAATCTCTCTCAATAAGTACTATCTTATATTTTAATGAACTATTGTTGTTTTATATTCTGTACACTGCTCTAACTCTTAAGTAATCTTTTCATCTTAATTTGTTTAACAGTTCAGTTCTCTCATTAGCCGTTATCTGGTTTGTAAGGCGTTTGGAGAGTTGGACACCATTGTATACAGCGAATCGGTTACAAAGATCTAAAGAAAGAATATAACAGATTAAGATGTAAGGTTTCTAAAGAATTTAGTTGCATCGCCCTATTCTTCGATTTCATCTAAGAAAATGTCCATTAAAAACTGTGAAGAAATTAGTTATGACAACATTGAAAATTCTTATCAAAATTGGACTATTCCTAAAATTCCCGTTAAAGAAATATATAAGCATGGTTCTTTTAAATTTCAAAATGATTATAAAAAGACTGTTGAAAGAACTGAGTCTAATAGATGAAATGTTCAAAATATTTCTTTTCTAGTGAAGAATAATATTAGACAATTTGCACAGATATGTTTGCATCTAAATTGGATGTCTCCCCTTCTACATTGGACCATGCTCTAATTGTGTTGACTTACACTAGAGATTAGATTCACACAAAGACCATTATTATATATGAACAATATAGGATTTGATTTTGAAATTGAGCTCCAATTTCGCAATTAATTGAAAAGCTAAGCCTCAATTGATATTTCAATTTTACTCTCATTTTGAACTGGAGAGAAATTTTAGGAACCTATACTTACTACTGAGAAGCACGGACACGGGACACGGATACGACATAACACAGACACGGCGATACGACAAATCCTAGAAAAGTAGGATATGGACACGGCTAAGAAATGGCAAATAATAAATATATATTTTATATATAATTATAAAATTAAAGAATAGTTATACTTTTAGCCAAATTACCAAGCATAATGTCACAATTAATAATGAAAAAACATAACTAATACTAGAAAAGTCGAAAATAAAATCCATTATGCATAATGTAATGTCATAGTAGGCCATAGTACATCATCAACATTACATGTCATAATTACATCATAATCAAAACAACAAAAAACAATGAAATCAATTTCCTATCACATTGAAAAATAACCTATGAAAACGAATGCAGCAGTTCTAGAAAAAAAATGCAGTAGCCATTTGGAAAAAAAAAAAAGCAAGAGTAGTAGTTCGAAAAAAAAAAAACAAAAGAAAGAAAACAGCAACAACAACAGTTTGAAAAACAAAAAGAAGAAAGAAAACAGCAGCAACAGCAGCACAGTAGTCCCATGGGAAAAAAAAACAGAAACAGCAATTAGAAAAAAAAAAAAGAAAGAAAGAAAACAACAGCAATAGCACAGCAGTCCCATGGAAAAAAAAATAACATTGAAAAAAAAAACATAGCAGCAGCAACAGTTTGAAAAAAAGAAAGAAAGAAAGAAAGAAAATAGCAGCACAATAGTCCCATGGAAAAAAAAAAGTAGTAGCAGCAACAATTTGAGAAAAAAAATAAAAAGAAAGAAAACAGCAGTAGCAGTAGCATAGCAGTCCCATAGAAGAAACAACAACGGCACTGAAAAGAAAAAAAAAAGAGCAGTAGAAGCAGTTAAAAAAAATAAATAAAACAGCAGCAACAACACAGTAGTCCCATGGAAAAAAAAAGGCAGCACTGGGAAAAAAAAAGAAGCAGCAGCAATTCAAAAGAAAAAAAAAAAAAGAAAACAGCAGCAGCAGCACAGCAATCCCATGGAAAAAAAAAAAAAAAACAGAAGCACTGAAAAAAAAAAAGCAACAGCAGCAAAAAGAAAAAAAAAGCAATACCTCCTCCTCCTCCTTCTCCCATGCAGATCCTCCTCACGGAGAACCCTCACGCAAAATCTTCTTCCACACAGACCTTCCTCACGCAATTCTTCTTCCACGCAGATCTTCCTCATGCAGGTTATTATTATTATTATTATTATTCTCTTTTTTTCTTTTTCAAAGCCACTGCCTTTCTTTTTCTCCCAGCCGATTCCCCCTTTCATTCTCACAAGTGATGCAGCAAAGGCATTAGGGTTATAAGTAAAAAAAAAAAATTACATTTACCCCTTTTGTCTTTTTTTTCTTTTCTAATTTTGACGCAAGTTTTAGCCCATTTTTATTATATTTTAGCCCCGCCGTGTCCACAACATGTCCACCCCCTTGTCCGAGCCGTGTCTGAAATTTAAAAAATAAAAAAACAAGCTAGGACACATTTTTGGCATTTTGGACACGTGCCCGGCGTGTCCGAGCCGTGTCCGTGTTCGACACATGTTCGACACGGACATGAGAACCCTATACACTTCACAGCTTATCTCAACTTCTAATGATGCAAATCTCTTATCTTAAACTAGTAATCATTTTATGAAAGAATTTATCCTTATCTAAACTTCTGATAATGCAAATATCTTATCTTAAACAATTAATTATTTTATCAAAGTTAAGCTTGAGATGATACATCCCTGAGCTAGTATCCGGCCCAGCCCGCTTTAGCCCGGGCTTGGATTTTAAGTTTGAGTACTTGGGTCAATCTTGGATTATTCAACTGGGCCTATTTAATAGATGGGCCATTCTTGGAGATAAGTCAGACTAAATATAATTTAATATTTTTATTTTTTAATATTATAAATTGGATCTCAATTTAGATGTTAATTTTGAATCAATTTTAACTTGCGGGAGAGAATTTAGGGATTTGAGAGAAACTTTTGATTTTAGACATCTAAATAAAGAAGTCAATCTAAAAGGATTTTCCTTTCAAAGACCTTTATGAATAAATATATATATTTATTATTTGATCTAATGGACCACTTCTTAATTGGTGCATTCTTATTTTTTTGGCGACTCTATAAAAATCTTGTCTTATATATATGTATGTATATGGGTGTTTTTCTTCTTTCAATGAAAACAACTCCCATCTTTTTCTGGGGTAAGTGAGGTTGCATAATTGCTTTTCTTTATTCTCTATCAATGAATGTACAATTTGTACACTTTAAGCATTTTATGTATTGGGTGGGCCCTTTGGTTTGTGAACAAGATCTCTATCATTTTGATGGGACAATTTTTGTGTTGTATCTGTCCACTAGCTCGCTAATCGTGATGTGGGACTTTTGTCTCTCTTGCCTGTCCAAGGTGGGTCCCATGAATAAATGATGGGATAGTTAGAACATAAGTTTTAAAAATGAGGAAGAAGACCATTTGGGATAGGAAACTTGGGACGTGAGATGAAGTCTTTCATAAAAAAACGTCATCATCCCAAGTAGGTTCATAGGAAACTTGGGACGTGAGATGAAGTCTTTCATAAAATAAAGTCATCATCCCAAGTAAGTTCCACAGAAACAAGGTCCTAGGAGAGAGTCTTTCATCATTTAAAAAAAATTGAAATAAATATGTCAAACCTGATAAGTTTTGGTATGCATATTTACCATGATATGAATTCAAATAAGTTTGCATATAATTGCCTTAATTCTTAATTTTTTTTATCATGTTCTAACATGCTTAGGGTTGCAAACGGGTCCGATTATCCGAAGGTTCCAACCCGTGAAAAACCGAGTTTAGAACCTATTTTCCGTTCCAATTCCTAAACGGGTCTAGGTCCAGAGCCCAATTTAGGTTCCGATTAGTAAACGGGTCCGAATCCAGGTCCATAAGGTTTCTGACCCATGGACTTAGGGCCTGACACAAGAGCCTTTAACATTGCAAATTGTAGCTCAAAATCAATTTTTGTTTGATATTTTTATATTTAATCTTAAAGATAGTAGATTTGATGCATTATTATAAGTTGAACAATATCCTTAATTTAAAGAAAAAAATGAAAAATTAAGAAAGTTAAAGGAAGTTAGAATCAATTTTGGAACTAGATCCCAATTCTCCAGTCAGACCCAGTTCCAAAACCAAATGTGGGTCTATTAGAACTAGGTCCAGAATGAACAAAATAAGTTCCAAGTCGGAACCGGTTCCAGAACCGGAACTTCCATTTAGAAACGGGTCCGGCTCCAGTATGGACCCATTCCAAAATTGACCCGTTTGCAACCCTAATGCTTAGCAATAGCTAATGAAATTATTTGAGACAACGTTTTTTCATGGTTGGCTCAATCGAAGGGTAACATGGTTTTGGCCTTTTTTTTTAATTTATAGTCATTTTATATCGATTTTTTTTATGGATACTTTCCTAGATTATTATATGTATAGGGTTTTTTGTTTTTTTTTTTTTTTGGATAACCATGTATAGGATGTTAATAACTACTATCAATTGACAAGACGATAATAAACAACACTAGAAGTGATTACCATTGGTAAATAAGATGCAAATAGTTTGATGATATAAGATGCAAATCTATTGGTCTAAAAAAACTCTTCGGAAAATCTATACTTTTCTCGTTATATACTCATTTCAGCTCCTAATTGATCAATTTTGCATAGTGGTGAAATGGATTTTTTTGTTCTTCGATTTATATTGGGCTTTATTTTACTTTTATTGCTTGAGTTTTATCTTTATTTGGGCCTAGGGAACTAACTAATCATTCTTGGTGAATGAAATCTACACTATGCATAGGAATATTAAAAGAATAAATCATCATCATCATCATCATCAAAGCCTTATCCCAACCATGTTGGGGTCGGCTACATGAGTTCTATTTCTCCATTCCGTTCTATTTTGAGCTAAATCTTTCGATAAGTGCAACTTCTTCAAATCTGAATTAATGACTTCCATCCATGTTTTTTTCGGCCTACCCCTACCTCTTGATGGACCCTCCACCTGTATATCCAAACTTTTTCTCACCGGTGCCATTACTGGCCTACGCTCAACATGCCCAAACCATCTTAAATGAGTTTCTCTAATCTTATCTCCTATTGGTGCTACCCCTAAATGTTCTCGAAAGTGTTCATTTCTAATTTTATCTTTTCTAGTTTTACCACACATCCACCTAAGCATTCTCATTTCCGCTACATCCATCTTATGAATATGTGTCTTCTTAATTGGCCAACATTCTGCTCCATATGTCATAGCTGGTCTAACCACTGTCCTGTAAAATTTTCCCTTTAATTTTGTTGGCATTTGTCTATCACAAAGTACTCCCGAAGCTAGTCTCCACTTCAGCCATCCAGCTCTTATCCTATGCTCCACATCTTCGTCAATCTCCTCATCCTTACTAATCATCGAGCCTAGGTACGGAAAAGAATCTTTACGTGGTATCTCATGGGTTTCAATTTTGACAGTGGTTTCAACACTTGTATATGTCTACTGAAATTGCAATCCATATATTCTGTCTTTGTATGACTTATTTTAAAGCCTCTAGATTCTGATGCCCTCCGCCATCTCTCAAGCTTTGCATTTACACCTGCTTTTGATTCATCCACCAATACTATATCATCTGCGAACATACACCATGGTACTTTTTCTTGAATATGCACAGTTAACTCATCCATAATTAATGCAAAGAGATAAGGGCTTAAGGATGATCCCTGATGTAAGCCTATAGTCATGGGAAATCCGCCCGTTTCTCCACATGTGGTTTTCACATTTGTTATTGCACCTTCGTACATATCCTTTAAAATTTCAATGTAACCTCTTGGGACATTCCTTTTCTTTAAGACCCACCAAATTAAATTCCTCGGTACCCTATTTAGCCTTTTTCCAAATCGATAAAGACCATATGTAGATTAACAATCAAATTAACAATGATTAATTTAAAAATTCAAAGGATTTATTATCTTTTCCTCAAGTTTGATCCACCGGACAACTTGATATTTGGAGTGGGAAAGGGTTTTGGTGATGGATTCTTTTGATATTTAACACCAATCCATCTCCTACATTTCAGGTAGATATATATTCTTTCAAAAGTTTTTATTAATCTGTATCCTTTTTTCCAATCAGACCATTAGTGTTGAAGGGCTTCTTCTTTTACCATTTCCAAAATTTTTTTTCTTTTTACTATCTAACTTCATTGTATCCGTTTTCATTTACTATTGATTCTCAAAATGCAATTTGGGAAAAAAATATATTTCATAGAAATGCTTTAACACACAAGTCCGAAATCATTTCGTGTTGTGCAGCTTCATTTCTAATGTATTTATGTAAAGTTGTTTATTTTTTATTGTTTAACTTGATTTTATTATTGCTATCATTATGCTTGCCAATGGTACTTTTTTCTCATTTTATTTTTTGATAAGTATTCTTTTTAGGGTTTTTTTTCCCTCTCTTTGAAGTAGAATTTGAAGAATTGATTTGATGCTCCTTGCAATATAGCTGGCAATTAAAGATTTGACCTATGACATCTTGGTATTAATAAACTAGTCTCTCTTTTTCTTAAATAATGTTTGGGACAAAGTCTGAAAACCCACACCTGCTCCAAACCTGACCATTTCACTACCAAAGTTGCTCCTTATAAAAAAAATCATATTTTATATTTCTTATAAAGTTTATAATTTTGTGTTATCTTTTATGAACCATATAGAATTCGATTTTGAAATTGAACCCCAATTTCATAATTAATTGAGAAATTGAGCCTCAATTGAAGATTTCAATTTTCCTCCGATTTTGAATTGCAAAAAAATTTTAAGAACATATATCCTTATCTAAACTTATAATGATGCAAATCTCTTATCTTAAACTATCAATTATTATACGAAAGAATCTATCCTTATCTAAACTTCTGAGAATGAAAATCTCTTATCTTAAACTATTAATCATTTTATGGAACTAGAGACCAACATGATACATCTACAGCTTGAGTTCAAATCTAGCCTAGATGGCTTTTAGCACAGGCTTGGTCTATTTAGCTGGGCCCATTTAATAAATGGGCCACGCTTGTATACAATTTAGCCTAAATATTATTTAATGTTTTTAATATTATAAATTATATATTGCCCGTACTAAGTGAGGGCATGGTTTGTTGGTATATTAAGAATGCACACAAGAAATTGGAGGAGTTAATATGCCAATTTAATTTATTACATAAGAATGATTTTGATATTATAATGGGGATGGACTGGTTATCCAAGTATAGAGCCACCTTAGTCTATTTCAATAAAATGGTTCGATTCAATCTTGAGGTATATGCATGTGTTGTGGGAAAAAGGAAGCTAGTTACATTGAGGGTTATTTTAGAAATGAATGCAGAAGAACTGTTAAGGGATGGATTTGATGGTTTATTTCTTTTATCTCGTAAGATAAGCAGAAGCCGATGTCAGAGGATATTCTAGTTGTTAGGGAATTCCCTAGTGTCTTTCAGGATGACTTGCCTAGGTTACCACCATGCAAGGAAGTAGATTTTTTAATTGAACTGATACCAAGGACCATGCCTATTTCCAATGCACCATATCGGATGGCACTAGCAAAATTGAAGAAACTTAAAAATCAATTGTAAGAGTTACTTGATAAAGTTTTCATTAGACCCAGTATCTCCCGTGAGATGTGCCAGTTTTGTTTGTTAAGGAAAAGGATGGGTCGACAAAGATGTGTATAGATTATCAACAACTTAACCAAGTTACTATAAAAAATAAATACACATTACCCCAAATAGAGGAGTCGTTTGATCAGTTGTAATGGGTCATGTACCTTTCAAAATATTGACTTAAGATCCAGTTATCACAAGTTATGGGTCAAAGAAGAAGATATAACCAAAATGGCGTTTCAAACTAGATATAATCACGGAGTTTCTTATGATGTTGTTCAGGTTGACAAATGCTCTGACGACCTTATGTCGCTAATGAATTGGATTTTGAAACCCCATTTTGAACAATTTGTTGTAATTTTCATCAACAATAATATTAATATCCTCCAAGAATAAAGCAGAACATGGGGATCATCTATGTACTTCATTGCAGCCGTTGAGAGATAATCAGTTATATGCTAAGTTAAGCAAGTGTGATTTTTGGTTGGAACAAGTAGCATCGTTGGGCCACACAATTTTAGGACTATTTGTAGATCCAGTAAAGATAGAAGCCATTTATGACACCCGAATACAACATTTCATCCAAGGTACCCATGTGTCAACACGGTCCGATACAGATCCAGGTGTGAGATATGGAAAGATAAGGTCATGATATAGCGCAAATATTTAGGATATGGCTTCATGTGATTTTGTCTAACTTAAAAAGTAAAAAAAAACAAAAAAAGACCAAGCCACTTTTCCCTTAACATGTGACCAAGAGAATGAAAAGGAAACAACAGAAAAAGGAAAAAAAAAAGAAGCATACAGAAGAAGAGGCTGACCACTGTAATCAATTATTGCTACTCAAATGAGGCTGACGATTCAGTCCTAGGATTTGGACATGTGGCGATATGGGCACAGTAGGAGGAGAGGAATAGGATCTCCATTTAAGGGATGTCATCCCCCTTCCCAGCTGTTACTTCTTCTCCTCCTGCTCCTCTTTCTCTCTTTCTTCTTTCTTTTCTCCAATCTCCATCATTGGCCCTTTCTCGTGGTTATTGACAATAAGAGGAAAGGGACAAATGACCTTTTTAAGCAGTTTGGCTTTTACATCCAACCCTTACTGTCTTACCTTAATAACATATTACTCAAAATCCACTCCACTTTTCATACATTTTTAAATTCGGCCCCTGTAGTTACATTTTAAAACTACAAAAGTCAAAACCCACTATAAAAGTGATTTTGATGGAAAATATCCCTTGAAAATGTTATTTCCATTTTTAAATTCCCCCACCGCTCACACACACACATCTTTTCTTTTTTCTTTTTTCATTTTTTTATTTTATTTTAAGCAAATCGAACTCACCTTATAACTTATAAATAGGCTTATCTAACTTGAGATTTGTGGATCCACTGTGAGCTTACTTAATAAAATTTTAATATGTATAAATAAATGTCCTAGGCTCTAGCAGAATTTAGTTTTAATAAAAATTTCTGAAATTTATCTTAAGTGATGCCATACCTGTATTTGTACCCTAACTTTTTGAAGATGTTGTGTCGAATCCCCATTCATCGTCTGTGTCTGTACATGTGTCTATATCTAAGCATCATAGGAAGCCATTACTAATTGAAAAAGACCTACTATAGTTTTAGAGGGGTATGGAGTTTCTTGGGTCTAGCAAGATATTACTGATGGTTTTTGTAGGGATTTTCTTCTATAACTTGCCCACTAACTAGACCCACCCATAAGGATGTTCCTTTTTCATGGGATGAGAAGTGATGCAATCCTAGGATATGATTTGCAATCAAACTAAGTGCCTTGGCACAATAGGGGTTTCTACAGAAATGATCACACGAAAAAGACAAAGCCTCCAACGATAAAAATCCCACAGAAAATATTATTAACTCAAAAAACTCAGCATAATTGTTCCTTACAATGTCATATAAATAGAAAATATAACCTAGTGCCTAAGCAACCCTAATCTAATAATAGAAATTCCCTAATAACATTGAAATTAAAAATTTACTAATAATAAAAATAATATAATTCTAAGCTACTTAAAAGGGGACCAATTGTGGGCCCTTGCTGCATCATTCCCCCCAAGTTGGAAAAGAGTTTGACCACGAACTTAATATGGCTTGGTATTGCATCTATAGACATTGTGTACGTGAAGCGCATTTTTAGTAATATGGGCATGTGATCCTCGTTTGGGCAGTTCGGGCTTCATAGGATGGAGCATGACATGCTTCCCATTGTGAACAAAAGTATGTGTTGTTGCGCATGCCATGAGTTCTGTTCTTGTCATACATTCACGGATGTCCCAATAAGATATCACCACTGTCCATTGGTAGCATATTGCACAAAACTGTATCTTTGTAGTCTTCATTAATGACAAAGGTAACTGGACATCCATATCGCACTTGCACTTCATCACCTGTCATTAGCCGCTTAGCAAAATAGGGATGATAATGTTTTCAAACCTTCAGCATCAAATGATCCACTAAGGCTTAAGAGATGATATTTTTAAAATTACCTCCATCAATCACAACTGTGCATTTCTCTCCATTAATTGTACCTTGTGAGCGAAAAATATTATTGCGCAACCATTTCTTTTCTTCAATCTGCTTAGTCTCTTTGATGACCATGAGCATGTCAATTTCCTCCAGGGGATCCACTATTTCATTCTTCTCACTTTTGTTCCCCTTAGAAGCATCTAGAGTATCTTGCACATCACTTTCATGGGTATTTTTCTCATCACTTTGTCTTAAAAAGATGTATGAGTTTTAGACATTCCATTATGCGATGCCTCAACTGTTGACAATGAAAACAAATCATCCTATTTTGACCTTCAGTCCTTGCAAAAATCTGTCTTAAGGAACCACTAGGTTTAGCATCTTGCAGAGACGAATTCTTTGGCGGAACTCATTTGGATTTTTATGTTTGATGATTTGCAATTCCTTTAGCTTTGACGGCATGTTGGATGAGATCATTGACATTATCAAAATGTTGGAATGCAAGGATATGCTAAATGTCTATTCTTAATCCATTGAAAAATCTTTCAACAATCACATCATCATCTTTATTCAAACCACAATGAGCTTGCTGAATCAGAAATTCCTCAGAATAATCAACAACTGACTTGGATTTTTGTTTCAAGTTTTGAAATCTTGAATGTAGATCTCTTGCATAGTTGATAGGGAGAAATTTTTGCTTCAAAATATTCTTCATCTCAGTTCATATTTCAGCAGGGTCTATGTTTTGATTCCTCCTTTTCCTTGCAATTTAGCCCATCAAGTTGCAGCATAATTACGAAATCGAGTAGCAAACGGTGTAACTTTGTGGCATTTATTCATTGGATTGTGTGCAAAATTATTCTCCACACACACTAATCAATCCATGAATTTGGCGGGCTGCAATTTTCCATTATATTCGGGAATCACGAGTTTAATCCCTAAATCTCGATCAGGATTATTGACCGGTGGATCTTATTGATTCCAAATATTTTCACCACCATTTTGATTGTGATCTCCAGATGCTGATAATTTCCAAAGTTGCAGCTTGGCATCCATCCGCAAAAGAGTTTGTCGGAGTTGCTCAATTGTTACAGATAAGTTATCAAAATTTTGTGATACTTTTACAACACAATTAGCCAATTCCTCAATAGATAGGTTGGAAGATTCCACTTCTGCTTTCTTTTTTTGAACCATTTTTTTAATGCAAATTTGAAATCTGACAAACCTGATGTGTAGATATGCACTTCATGAATACCCTGGCAGAAATGGATCTAAAAGCGGATGTCAGATTGTTTCAAAATCATGAAAATAATTTCTGGCCTACACTGGTTGATGTCTTCTGGGCTTTGTTTTAATGGGCTGGAACTAATCTGACCTGATGTCAGCACTTAAGCCACATCAAAGCTTGAATCGCTACTCAAGATGGGCCCCTGTGTTAAATGGACTAGGCCAAACCCAGAATGAACTAGACTCGACCCAATCTGCAACTTGTCTTCATCTTCGTGTTGAAAAGAGAACAAAAAGGTATGAGAAAAACCCCTTTCTACCTTTTCGTTCTACTTCATCCAAAAAGGAGGGCTTTTGCGGAAGATGACGAGGCGCTGTAACAGTAAGCGAAGGGACTGGCTGCTGCTTTCCGATATCCAGAGAAAATGGCAAGGATGGAGGTGGTCAGTAATAAGAGCGATGGCATGATGCACGCAGTTTTCTAATGACAACGGCAAGCGGTAACAACAGCCAGTGCAACGATGGCACCAAGTGTGCTGTTATCCTTACTCTTCTTTCTTCTTCCGCTCTTTTTTTTTTTTTTTTCTCACTTGACAAAAAAGAAGCTAAGGCAGAATCCGGAGGTTGGGATTTTGGAGCAAGGTTTCGCTAGGATTATTATTATTATTATTACTTTTTTGTATTTGGTGAAAGGGTGCAAGAGTTTGGGTCTTGGGTTGAGTAGATGAGAGTGTTTGTACTGGGGTTTGGTGAATGGGTTCTCTGTTGATGTTGGGGGTTTTCGAGATGCAAAGATTTGGGATGACGTGCAGCGGTTCTTTTTTATTTTTTTTGAAGGGACTAGGGAATGGATTGGTACTGCAGTAGGGTGGAGGGCAATGGTGGTTGTGGGCTTTGGTTTAGATGGGGTTGTGGTTGGTTGGGTAGATTAGGAAGATGATAGTAGCAGGGCTGAGAATGGCGATGGTGGCTGGGACTAAGATGCACGAAGGGGGATGGGGATAGTGGGTAATACACCAGACGTTCACAATGGACCGTTCAGCTCTGATACCAATTGATGCAATCCTAGGGTAGGATTTGCAATCAAAGTAAGTGCCTTGGCACAATGGGGTTTCCACAGAAACAATCACATGAAGAGAACAAAGCCTCCAACGATAAAATCCCATAGAAAATATTATTAACTCAAAAAACTCCACATAATTGTTCCTTACAATGTCATATAAATAGGAAATATAACCTAGTGCCTAAGCAACCCTAATCTAATAATAGAAACTCCCAAATAACAATGAAATTAGAAATTTACTAATAATAAAAATAATATAATTCTAATATACTTGAAAGGGGACCACTTGTGGGCCCTTGCTGCACCAGGAAGTGTGAGGGTAGTTTCCAGGAAATGAAGAATAAATTGACATCGACAACAATATTGACTCTTGCATTAGCAAGTGGAGGTTATGTAATTTATTGTATGTGTGCCTACATGGATTGGGTTGTGTTAATACAGCATGGAAAAGTGATTGCATATGCATCAAGGCAGTTGAACGCTCATGAACAGAAGTATGCAACTCATAATATTGAGTTGGCAGCAGTACTTGTTGCATTAAAAATTTGGAGACATTACTTGTAAGGAGAAGAGCTTGAAGTCAACAGGTATCATAAAAGCGTCAAGTATGTTTTCTCACAGAAGGTTCATCATTTCTATAAATATAATGAACAATTTGGATCATGATTAGAGGACCAACATTGGTGTAGTAAAATCAGGAAAAAAAGATTAGATTGTTTTTGTGTTTTTCACATATTTCACAAAATCCAAGTGGATGGAACTACTCACTTTGGAGTTTATTAGTTCAATGAAAATGCTGAATGTGGATCAATGGGGGACCAACAAGAGTGAAAAGGAAAATCAGAAAAATGGGATAAATTATGTGGGATTTTAAGATGTTTTAACAATGAGGTTGGTGGGAAAAACCCTGAACCTGTTTGGATTATTAGTTTTAAGGTATATAAAAATGAGGTCGACAGTTTTCTAACCCCCCTTATTCACTATTTGTAGGGCCTTCACAATGGCATGGCTCCATGAGCAAGATTTATTTCAATATATATATGTATATATATATAGAGAGAGAGAGAGAGGGAGAGGGAGAGAGAGAGAGTAGTCATCTAGTGTGTGCTACGCGCACATTGACGTGGGGCCCACATGGGGCTGGGACCAGAGGGATTGAAAGATCTCCTTGGGCCCCTCCTCTCTGCAAAAAAATAGCCCCATCCCTTACATTTATCATCTCCATCTGGGCCCCACAAGTTTAATGGTGTACAATTGGTTCAGATGGATGTGCAATTGATCCAACGGTCCATTCTATTTGGATGGGACCCAAACTTTGGGGACAGCTGCCATTCAAGGGGGGATGTGTGATCCATTTGAATGGACCATACAGTGGGCCCTACTATATACAGATATATAAAAGAAATATTCAGGTGAGAATTGTTCGCATGGTTATAGGTAGGGCACACCTATTACCCAATCAAAATCGTGCAATAAACAGGGAATCTACTAATAGTCATATACCCTGGGGTTTGGCACCCATGTGAACGGACTAAAACAATGGATTGATTGATAAAGGGGTTAGGCACATGGGATTGGGGTTAAACTTGATATTTGGAGCGGTCTCACATAGATCTTTCTATTCCCCACAGTCCCATCCCTATATGGGACCCACTATGGGCCCCACAGAAAAGTTCGCATAGTGGATTCATGCAAACAGTTTGCACCAGAAGAAATCTATATATAAATATATAAAACACAAGTAACAAGCTTATTTACATGATTACAATGAGGTTTGACTAACTTCTAGAAACTAAGAAAGCACATGGTACATGAGAGATTATCTAGTCATACATCAAAAGGTATGTATGAGAACAATCCAAACCTGTACCAACTATTCTTCACATGATTTTGGGGGTGGAATTAGTACAATGAAAATTGGGGCAAATTGGGGAGATTGAAGGCACAAAGACACAAGGTTTCTTCCCAAGTCTTTAAAAAGTTGTAAAGATAATGAAAATAGAAAAAAAAAGGATATAATGCCCCACCTGTGTAAATTTTTCTTAATTCTTTTTTTTAAGTTTAATACATTTTTTAATGATATGGTTGCTTGGCCCAACGGTAAAGGCTTACTTGTAGCGTCCTGGAGGACGCGGGTTCAAGTTACGGAAACAGCCTTTTCAAAACAAAGGTAAAGCTGTGTATATCTTGCCCTCCCCAGATGTACTAACCTGAATTTTTGAGTGGGCCAACTGGGATTAGAAAAAAGCCTAGTTTTGGCTAACCCAACTCATGACTAGATTGGGCTGCTGGGCCTAACTTTGAGGCCCTTATTTAATAATAGAATTTGACCCAAGATCCATCTGTTTTGACTGTATAGTTTCTCAATGGAAGCCCTTCATTTTTCACCAATAGATGTGACTCTTCAAAGAAGAGACATTCACCAACAGGTGTGACTTTTAGAATTCCCAAATGACTCTTCAAAGAAGAGAAATCCAAGAAGAAAAGCCCCATTTGGACGTCCACTTGGTGTATATATAGAAGTCTTTGGTTATTTTGAAATCTAATACTGAGAAATTTGAAATTTAGAAGCAAGGAACTTCAACTGGGAGCAACTAACATAGTGGATGTCAGATTTGAGGTCAATCATCACATGTACAAGGTGAGTACAACTTCAATAGAATGTGATTCTGTCAAGTAACTAGTCTTTCATGATCTTTCTTCTAAGTTTGAGCCAAATCTGATATCTAAAAATTCTATTAACATGACTGTGTTCGGTGAATAAGATGCATATCCATCTTTGAAGATGATGGGTGACGACAGGGATCAAGTCCATCTTTGATTGAACTTTGAATTGAACCATCGAAGAGTACATTATAACAACATCAGATTTGGGTGAATGTATTTATAAAACTGTCGACATATCTAAAATGGGGAAAAAAGCCTCAAACTCATTTTCTTTGGTAAAGATGATCAGCCAGTTGAATCCTATGATTGATACACTTCATATGGACTGTTTCTTTTATAGAATATAATGTTTTATTGTGTGAAGAAATTCAGAAGCTACTGTTATATATCAGTCACAAGTGCTTTTTGAATTAAGCTACTGTTATACTTTCTTACCCAGACATAAGTACGTTTTGAACTAAGCTACTGTTATACGTTTTCTACCCAATCAAAAGTACTCTTTGAACTGAGCTACTGTTATACATTTTTCTTAATCAGTCATAAGTGCTCCTTTGAACTATGTTACTGTTATACATTTTCATATCAAAGAAACTTAGGAATTTTTATAAAGGACTTTGGGTTCCAAAGAATCCCTAGGATTGATCTATATTATGAGAAAATGGGAATACAAGTCCTGTTGTATAGTGTTACATGTACGGTTCTGAATCTCAATCTAGATTTAATACTGTCCTTAGTAGCTATGTATGGAATGAATAATTAATGAGACTCTGTGGTACTTGCTCCAAGTGATTAATTCTAATTATATGAGTATAATTTCTCTCTATGACTAGAAAGAATTTCAAAGACAAGGTCAATGCCACATAGACACCAATTATGATTTTGAGTGAGGCGAGATTCCAGCTCAAAGTATGTAGGATTGACCAATAAAAATAATATGATTTCTACTATGAAGTCTATAAGGAATGATATTACGAATTACAAGGAAATATCTGTTTCACCTTGGTATTGGGTTGGATTTTTTGGAAATATAATTGGTGATGATTTTGTCACGACAAGAATATGAAATTCCTTGTAGAAACATGAGAAATTCTACGAATTAAGATGGGTGACAGTCTTGTCACGATATGAATATGAATTCTTTTCTTTGAACAACTACTATGAATTATGATGGGTGACAATCTTGTCGCGACACGAATATGAATTTCCTTGTTTAAGTATAAGAATTACATGGGTGACGTTCTTATCACAACACGAATATGAATTCCCTTAGATTACATGGGTCACTGTCTTGTCACGTCACGAATATGAATCCCTATGATTATACAACTACTATGAATTAAGATTGGTGACAATATTGTCATGACAAGAATATGAATTCCTCATGAAAGTACAAATAATGAGAATGTTGTACATTAAGCCATGTTAGTGCACAAGATGAACTTACTCCTTAGGGTGAATCTATGAATTTTTCTTTCATAGAAATATATGAATCTTGAAGCTTTGTGTGATTTATTTGATTTTTATCAATATATTGATGAGAATGTATGACCAAGAATGATAGAGCAATTGTAATATTTTAACTTCGTAATTGTGATAGTTTATATTGTCCTCTTGATTTAGAAATTCTACTCACTAGTAATATTGATTAGTGGTTCGCCCTACTACAAGTGACGCATTCACAGCGGGATCTGGGAATGACGGAGATCAGCTTATAGATTTTGGCATGCATTGCTAATTAAGAGATCGAAGCACTTCCTACATTATTAGATGGGGCTAGCCCTAATTTGGAATACTTTCTTAGATTTATTGTCTTCTTTAGATGATCTTGTAAAGACTTGTTAAGACATTAATATTGATATTTTAAATCTTCATCTTTGTTCGGACTTGCTCTTGGAATTTATTTAATGAATATTATTGTACTATAATCATAATAATGACTTAAGAATCTGAAGAGCTCTAAAGTTTTGGGTCGTTACACCAGACCCTGCTATGCAGGAGCCTCATGCAATGGGCCGCCTTTTTTTTGATGATATGGCTGCATTTTGTGGCTCAATCGATTATTTATCTATTTATTTATTTTGTTATTTCAGTGTTTTCACTAATCAAATATAAAACAATCAACATTATTAAGGGCTATGATTGCTTAGGGTTAAAAATCAATCACAAAAATATCTACTAGACTAATACTTGTTGCCAATTAACAAGTCCCGATACTTGGTTGAGTCTTAGGCCGACTTACGTCACTCACCCATGTCATATGTGACTTGGCCGAGTCCAATAAGGCGGGTGGGTGTCCTATGTAATCAGATGTGAGCCTAACTCCAAGTTGACTCAAGCTTGGTGAAATTTTAATCCTTGATTTTAAGAGGAAAAAAAAATGAAATAAATAAAGAATAAAAGAAACATAAGTATAAGTAACTGGAAAGTAAAGCAAGAAGAAAGAGAAATATATTTTGATGTTTATGCAGCTGACTCTGCCAATGCGCTTAGATACCAACTAATTTAGAGAAAGGGAAAGTTTGATCAAGGATTCAATCCTTAAGTCAAAGTTTCAAGCAGTTCACAAGTCCAGCGGAGTCATCCCCAATGGCCTTCAACACCAATAGAAAGAATCAACAAGTCAAAGCAATCAATTTAGTGGAAAAAGGCCTTGATGGTCCCCACTCAGTCGGGAGGTGTAAAGGACTGTTCTGCTGGTTGTTTTGGCCTCAGATCTGGTTGGTGCACTTGCAACTGTTGAGCAGATCTTAGGTCCTCAGCCTTGGATCTGGTTGGTTCACTTGCAACTATTGAGCTGATATTGGATCAGATCCAGGTAATCCTAGGTTTTGGACTCAAGTCCACTTTCCCAAGTCTTACGTTGGAGAGAGTCTGGACAATGCCTAACAGTTCAGGTGCGTGGGTGAGTTACCCTCCAAACAAGCTTTTAAGTGATGCCAAAAGGGTAGCTAGGATCATGAAAGCCTTATCTCACATATCTTGGGGTGGGTTTACAAGTTTTACTTTCCCTCTCCTATTTAAAAGACATTGCGGTAATCCTCAACAATTTGTCATGGCTATACCCGCTTTATTTGAAGGTCTTTGTTGCCTTTTGGTTCCAACTCCTTCATGTTGTAACTTGTAACCCTTCAATACAACATATAGGGACTGTTCTCATTCTTGTGCTCAAACCATCTCAAACAACGTCCCTTGATTTTCTCTATTAGTAGCAAAATCATTGTCACAGATGACAAGACCAGTGTTGTGAAGTCTCCAATTTAAGAAGGTATGCAATGATACAGTAATTAAGAACATTATTCCGATGGACCCTAAAATGGGTAGAAAATTCTAGAAAGACAATTTGAAAGATGGCATATCAAATTCTGTAACCTATTTTCCAGACTTTATGTGTCTTTCCATTGACCATGAATTTGTAAAACAATAATTGAAGGTTTAGGGCTTAACGACACGAAAGATCTTTTGGGCATCACACCAAAAGAGTTCAAGCATAAATAACAGCAAGGTTAAAGCAATTAAAATGTTTACAAAAACAGAAAGGATATCTGGAGAATTTTATACGTAAAAACTTATCACCAACAAAATAGTCATTACCCTCAAAAAACAGCGTTCAACAATAGCAGCAGAGATTTCAGCACCAAATCCTCCAGTCATTGGAGCTTCGTGACTCACCTATTAATAGACAAGACAGCTAAACATTGCAACATACCTTCATTATAATCAAAACCAATACAAAATATATATGTACCCACAAGTAGTCTTCCTGTCTTTCTGACTGAGGATTCCACTGTTTCCTTGTCCCAAGGTATCAATGTTCTTAGATCTATAAGTTCGCAGGAAATTCCCTCCTGTGTATTTAAAGGGATGAAACAAAGAACAGTTCCATCATTTTAAAAGTCAAAAAAAAAAGACAGAAGAAGTTGGATATAATGAATACCAAGACACATTATCAAGTCCTACTTTCTCAAAATCATAAAACCATGCAATAATACACAAAAGTGACATTGAATCTCAAGTTTTTCCCGCAATTGTCTAAAGTTGCCTAGTAATATACAGCTTGCTCAAATTAGTTCTGAGGGTTTACAAAAATGAAAAATATAAACCTTTTTGAAAATAAATATTACTATTAAAAGGAAAATGAAATCTTTGTTTCAACCTAGCATGGAATAAAAGGAATCGGGAAGGAATGACACCTTGTTTACTTGCGGACAATTCAGGTGCAGAAACTGAATGGCATATAAGGAATACATGCATCTATGCATGAAAACATGCCAGGAGCAGATGGGTGGTTAAAGAAACTCTGAGACTCACTTTGCACTTTGCAATGTAAACCATTTCAATCTGGGGCACTCTTGTTACCCAAAACATAAGTTTTGGGGTATAATGCAGATATACTCAAACCAATTCACCCAAAGAAGGGAAGTCCCAGATGATAGAATTGTATCTTTTTATAGTGAGTGATACAAGATAGACCCCCATGAGTCAAGCAGCATGTGGGCCTAGCCCATCTATCTCAACCAAGGCCATCTATTTTCATATTTTAGCATAGTTAAAGTTTTATTTTAAGCTGTTTTATGCTTTATGTTGCAAGCAGTTGGATTTCAATCTTGGCCATCAATATGTTTGGCTGGTCCATATTAGTTTAGGGTTATTTCTTATTGTTGTAAATCCTCTCGGCTAAGACAATGGTTGATGATTAATGAAAAAATAGAGTGCTTTTGGAATCTTCCCCAATTTCTCTTTGAGTTCTCTCTCTCTCTCCTAAGTTCGCTTTGCCACCTGGATTGGAGTTCGGTGCAAGGCCAATTTTAAGGTAATCCTTGATTCCCCTATCCCTCCCATTTTTTCCACCATGCCCACCCTACAATCTCCTGTCATGGCCCGGAACCTGAGGCCCTTCAAATTCCAAATTGCGACTTACAAATGTATCACAATCACCATCATAAATCAAATAAATAATTCAGATTTAAGGGATGCAGGAAAAGACAACCTACATCATCCTGATCATGCAAGCTCATTCTCTAGGAGTGAATAGAATTGCAAGTCTACATGTGTGTAAGCAATAATATAACAAAAGGAAGATTCATCATAGCATGAAACAACGATAAGATTTATTTGTTATGTTTGGAAAAGGTTTCCTAATTCTAACCTTGGAAGCATCACCTAACCACCCTGTACACAGACTTCCAAAATCATACACCTCAAGGGTGCCTCTTGAACACAAGGGGTGAAATATAGTCAGTTGAACGGCTGACTTAAAGCCAATGAAACAATGCAGCTGACCTAGAAGTCAGAGAAATTATGAAAATGGACTAAAGCCACATAAGAAACTCATCTCTTAGCCTCACGTGCTAGTGATCTAGGGGAGTTCATTGCGTAGGTCCAAACAAATTCAATTACCAATTCTTGTTATTCTTAATACTCATAACGAGGCAGTTGGAGATCAGCCCTTTGTAAAAAATTGGGATTTATCAGGCCTCGCTCTGACTGATTATTGGTATCCCATTTTATGAAGGAATTTACATACTAACCCCTTATGGTTTGAAATGCTTGCATAATCACAAAAAGGCATAACATATCCATCACGTGTAATAAATAATACATGGAATCAAACATAGTTTAACAAACAATAAAGAATCACGTGGTAGATTACATGCACACACGGAGCATAAAGGAATCTGCAATTCAGCATAAACACATGAACTGGATTCTCAATATATAGTGACACCATCAATATAGAATTCTGAGGAATCTAGAGTCACATTTGAACCTAAGTCAAGCATTGTCATCATGAAATCCATAAATCATCAGGCCAATTAATTAAATCCAAAGAATATCCCAAAAACTAGGCTTGACCAGCACCCCTAAAAACTTGAGTTGTTAACAAGTCTCTTTAATGTGGCATAACAAACACACAATAGATCACTTAAACTATCCATTGAATAAACAAAAACACACTGTTAATTTTTTTTTTCAAAAATGACGCAAGTAATAACATGTTTAACATCATCTACTAAACCACTGCATGTCAAGTTTCCTAGTTGGCTTAAACCATTAGCTAGTCAAGTCTAGCTGAACCATTGGATTGCAAAACTTCCATAGATCTCGAATTAACATGTTTTTTTAATGAATTTTCACTCTTAAAAATTTGAAGCTCATGGCACGAAGAACTTCCACATAAGTTGGTTTTACCAAACAGGAGAGCCCACGGTTTTGGTGGGACTTGAATCCTTCAGATCTAGACAGCTATTTCGCAGACTAAATCCCACATTTTCTAAACTCTAAAAGGAAAATAGATGATAGCCAATAAGAAGATTGTCCATTCCAAATTGTGATTGTTCAGACAGTGGCATGGTGGACTGTCCAACTATAGTCAATGATATGGGCCTATTTGGCGGGTACCATAAGAGTAAGAGGGAAATTGTATCAAAAGTGGCACTCTAGGTTTTTTCTGAAAAAAAAAAACGAAAAAATAACCTAAAGCTTCCCATTTTGTAAAGTCTGATTTCAATATTACACTTATCTTGAGTGCTCTTTTTTTTTTTTTTTACTGATTTCAATATTACACTCCGCCAGTTTTACTGCCGGTCCCAAGCCCGGGTAAAGAAGGAGGGTTGCGTTAGGTAGGTGACAGCCAGCGTAAAACTTTGTCACAACCCAAACATGAATTCTGAACAAATGATATTTCACGATAAGGCTAGGGCGTTCCCCGCTTTAAGCGACGCATTGCAGCATCGCCCGGCTGCAGTGAAAAGTGTGTGAGGGCTACCGCATGACTTTGGACTAATGCGGTTAAAGAAGTTAGTCCATGAGAAGAAGAGGAGGAATAGGAAAATTAGACTTGCTACTTGGAATATAGGAACCATGACAGGCAAGAGCATAGAGTTGGTTGAGGTAATGAAAAGAAGAAGAATTAGTGTGGCTTGTATACAGGAGACAAGGTGGAAAGGGAATAAAGCTAAGGAGCTCATGGATGGGTATAAGCTTTTCTATACAGGAAAGAGTAATACAAGAAATGGAGTGGGTATAATTATAGATAAGGATTTAAAAGAGAAAATTATGGGGGTAAAGAGGTTTGGTGATAGAATTATAGCAATTAAACTAGTACTAGAGGAAGACATAATTCATATCATTAGTGCATATGCTTCCCACGTAGGACTAGAAGAAAGTGTGAAAAGACAATTTTGGGAGGAGATGGATGATTTAATGCGAGAAATCCCAAATAGTGATAAAATTTTCCTTGGAGGAGATTTAAATGGGCATATAGAAAGAGATAATAGAGGATATGAGAGAGTGCATGGAGGGCATGGATTTGGAGAAAAGAATGAATTCGGAAACACTATATTGGACTTTGCAGTGGCATTTGATCTTATAGTAACAAATACTTACTTTAAAAAGAGAGATGAGCATTTAATTACATATAAAAGTGGGAGTAATAGGAGTCAGATAGACTTTTTTCTAGTTAGAAAACAGGACCGATTGGCTTGTAAAGATTGTAAGATTATCCCAAGAGAGAGTTTGACTACGTAACATAGGCTTAGAGTTTTAGATATTTGCATTAGAAGTAAAAAGAGAGCAGTAGTAAACAAAATGGACCCTAAAACAAGGTGGAAAGATTTGAAGGGGGAAAGAGCAAATATATTTAAGGACAAAATGATTGAGAAAAGAGAATGGAATATTGAAGGAGAAACTACAGTAATGTGGAATCAAATGGCTAATTGCATTAGGAATGTTGCAAATGAGGTACTTAGAGAATCAAAAGGGAAGAGACATTAATAAAGACACATGGCGGTGGAGTATGGAGGTTTAGGAAGTTATTCGACAAAAAAAACATTGCTAAAAAGTTTGGCAAGGGACTAAGAGTATAGAAAATTTTGAGTTGTATAAAAAGGCAAAGAAATAAACTAAGAAAGTAGTAAGTAGTGCAAAGTTCAAAGCATACGATGACCTCTATAATAGGTTGGGAACAAGAGAAGGAGAAAAGGATATTTTTAAGCTTGCAAAAATAAGAGAAAAGAAAAGTAGGGACTTAGATCATGTTAAATGTATCAAGGACAATGAGGAAAATATTTTGGTGAAGGACAACGATATTATAGAAAGGTGGAAAGAATATTTTAGTAAACTTTTAAATGGAGAATATTTAGGCGATACAAGAGTGGAGGAGGATACTTTATTACAAGAGTACTTTTCTCCGTAGAATTAGAGGGGTGGAAGTGAAGGAAGCATTGAAGCGAATGAAGACAGGAAAGGCAACAGGCCCAAATGGTATTCCGATAGAGGTATGGAAATGCTTAGGAGAGGTTGGAGTAAGTTGGTTATGTAGACTATTCAATAAAATACTTGTGACAGAAAATGCCGGATGAATGGAGAAGAAGCATTGTAGTACCTATATATAAGAATAAAGGAGATATACAAAATTGTACCAACTATAGAGGGATTAAACTTATGAGTCACACTATGAAGTTATGGGAGAGAATAATAGAGCAAAGACTGAGAAAAAAGACTAAGATTTCGGAAAATCAATTTGGTTTTATGCCAGGGAGATCAACTATGGAAGCTATCTTTTCACTTAGGCAATTAATGGAAAAATACCGAGCAAAGAGGAAAAACCTACATATGGTCTTTATCGATTTGGAAAAAGCCTATGATAGGGTACCGAGGAATTTAATTTGGTGGGTCTTAAAGAAAAGGAATGTCCCAAGAGGTTACATTGAAATTTTAAAGGATATGTATGAAGATGCAATAACAAATGTGAAAACCACATGTGGAGAAACGGGCGGATTTCCCGTGACTATAGGCTTACATCAGGGATCATCCTTAAGCCTTTATCTCTTTGCATTAATTATGGATGAGTTAATTGTGTATATTCAAGAAGAAGTACCATGGCGTATGTTGTTCGCAGATGATATAGTATTGGTGGATGAATCAAGAGAGGGTGTAAATACAAAGCTTGAGAGATGGCGGAGGGCATTAGAATCTAGAGGCTTTAAAATAAGTCGTACAAAGACAGTATATATGGATTGCAATTTCAGTGGACATATACACAGTGTTGAAACCACTGTCAAAATTGAAACTCATGAGATACCACGTAAAGATTCTTTTTGGTACCTAGGCTCGATGATTAGTAAGGATGGGGAGATTGACGAAGATGTGGAACATAGGATAAGAGCTGGATGGCTGAAGTGGAGACTAGCTTCGGGAATACTTTGTGATAGATAAATGCCAACAAAATTAAGGGAAAAATTTTACAGGATAGTGGTTAGACCAGCTATGACATATGGAGTAGAATGTTGGCTAATTAAGAAGACACATATTCATAAGATGGATGTAGCGGAAATGAGAATGCTTAGGTGGATGTGTGGTAAAACTAGGAAAGATAAAATTAGAAATGAGCGCTTCCGAGAACATTTAGGGGTAGCACCAATAGGAGATAAGATTAGAGAAACTCGTTTAAGATGGTTTGGTGGCGCAGCCCTGGATCTGGGATGGATAGTAGAACAATCTCCCGAGGGATTGTTCGAATCCGAGGATTCAAAGTAGGCACGATGAAATAAGGAACGAGAAAATCTTTGCACAACTGAAAATTTCTATTGATAAAAGCATATTGAATACAGCGAATATTACTCCTTATATAGGAGTGATCGGTTCTAACTATAGAAAGAGGGCTAATTCTACACAAATAAGACTTACTAAAAGGACATAACAAAAATAGAAAGTGTATCAATGTATCAATCGGATGTCTTCCTACTAAATTAAGAAATAGCAAAATAGAAAGTGTATCAATCGGATGTCTTCCGATTATGTGATCTGGGCCGGACTTGGGTTCGGCCTGCATCAGCTCTCCCCGGCTTGGAAAAACTCGACTCCGGCGAGTTGAGCGCTTGATATCTCTCATAAAGATCAGGATTGATGCGCTGGAAGTCAGTAGCTGTAATCCACGTAGCATCAGAGATAGGACGATTGCGCCAGCGGACATAAAACTTCTGATAACCTCCTTGACGTGTAGAAACAATTTGATCATCAAGGACATCAATAATTTCATCAGGAGGTGGAGAATTAACTGGTAAAGAAATAAGCTGCTCTTCATTTTCTCCTTCAGTATCATGGCCACGATAGAGAGTAAGATCCTCGACATTGAATGAAGAACTGACGCCTGAATCAGTAGGGATATCAAGAATATAGGCGTTGGAATTAATTTTCTGGAAAATCTTGAAAGGACCTGAACTTCGAGGGTGTAATTTCTTGTTAGCTCCAGGTGGCAATCTCTCAGGTCAAATACGGACCATAACCATATTGCCTTCATTAAATTCAACAAACCGACGATGCTTATCAACTTGCTGCTTATAAACATCATTGCTGGCAGATATATGGCGACGTACTTCATTATGGACATGCTGCATGTGTTGGAAGAAATTTTCAGCATCTGCACTTACTCTGACATCAACGGGTAACGGAACAAGATCAACAGGGAGTCGAGGACGAACTCCTGTAACAGCTTCAAATGGGGAAAGTCCAGTGGATCGGTTGACAGAATTATTGTAAGCAAATTCTGCCATAGGGAGCACTTGATCCCAATTTGTAATTCGGTCACGTACAAGACAACGTAACAATTGGCCAAGACTTCTGTTTACCACCTCTGTTTGTCCATCAGTTTGAGGGTGATAAGCAGTAGAGAAATTAAGTTTGGTGTTGGACAGCATCCATAATGTCTTCCAGAAGTAACTCATAAACTTTGTATCGCGGTCAGAAACAATAGTTTTGGGAAGCCCATGGAGTCGAACAACTTCCTTGAAGAATAATTTGGCCACCTTGTAAGCATCAGCAGTCGCAGTGCAAGGAATGAAGAGTGCCATCTTTGAAAAGCGATCAACTACCACGAAGATGGAATCAACCTTTCTAGCAGTCGTAGGTAAACCGAGCACAAAATCCATGCTGATGTCTTCCCAAGGAGTATGTGGAACAGGCAAAGGCTGATATAACCCAGTATTCTTCTTGTTTCCTTTTGCAAGCTGACATGTTCGGCATCTTTCACAAATATGAATCACATTGGTCTTCATACGAGGCCAATAATATCTGTCACTGACAAGGGCAAGTGTTTTGTCGCGACCCAAATGTCCGCTACATCCACCTGCATGCAACTCGCGCACAACATATTCACGAATAGAAATGGCTGGAAGACAGAGTTGCGTACCTTTGAATAGAAAACCATCATGAAGACTATACTGAGGATGTTGAATATGATTGCCATTACGGAGATCCGCATAAATAGAACCAAAATCTTTGTCGACTGCATAATCTTGTTTGATTTGCTCAAAACCAGGCACATTAATAGACATTGCAGTTAAAAGATGTTTTCTCCGGCTTAATGCATCCGCGATCAGGTTATCCTTTCCAGCTTTATGACGAATGCTAAATTTGAATTCTTGTATATATGCACTCCATTTAGCTCGGTTAGCGCTGATCTTCTGCTGAGAGTGTAAATGTTGCAGAGCATCATTATCAGAGTAAAGCACAAACTCATTTGCAATCAAATAATGTCTCCAGTGACGAAGTGTTTGGACAAGTGCATAGAATTCCAGATCATATGTAGTATACTTTCTCTTGGCATCAGAAAGTTTCTCACTGAAGAATGCAATAGGATGTCCTTCCTGGCTAAGGACTCCGCCAATGCCAACATTTGAGGCATCGCAAGCAATTTCAAATAGCTTGCTAAAATCAGGAACTTGCAGAATGGGCGCTGCAGTAATCTTTTGCTTGATCTTCTCAAAAGCCCTGGTGGCTGCATTGGTCCACTTGAAGTCACCTTTCCGCATGCAATCAGTAATAGGAGCCATAACAGTACTGAAGTTTCTGATAAACCTTTTGTAAAAATTGGCAAGACCATGAAAACTGCGAACTTCAGTAAGGGTAGTAGGAATTGGCCAATCGAGAATAGCGCTTACTTTTGAAGGATCCATCTTAATTCCTTCTGCAGATACTACATATCCCAAGAAAATAACAGAATCACTCATAAAAGTGCATTTCTTGAGATTGATATAGAAACGCTCCCGGCGGAGAAGTTGGCAGACCTTATCTAAATGCTGAAGGTGATCTTCTTTTGACTTGCTGTAAATAAGAATATCGTCGAAGTAGACGACAACAAATTTTCCAATATAAGGCTGCAATAATTGTGTCATAACCCGCATAAAAGTACTAGGAGCATTGGTTAGACCGAACGGCATGACCATCCATTCAAAGAGACCATCCTTTGTTTTAAAGGCAGTTTTCCATTCGTCTCCTGGTCTTATGCGAATTTGATGATATCCGCTCCGCAAGTCAATTTTGGAAAATATACATGCACCAGTCATCATATCTAACATATCGTCCAAACGAGGAATAGGGAAGCGATATTTTACCGTGATTTTGTTGATTGCACGGCTATCTACACACATTCGCCAACTTCCGTCCTTCTTTGGAGTGAGTAGTGCCGGAACACCACATGGACTGAGACTTTCCTTTATATAGCCCTTCTGAAGCAAATCATCAACTTGCCTTTTTAACTCTGCATGTTCTGCTGGGTTCATCCGATAAGCAGGTAAGTTAGGCAAAGAGGCTCCAGAAACCAAATCAATAGCATGCTGAATGTCTCTTAGTGGGGGTAGTTCCTTGGGTAACTCTTCAGGGACTAGGTCGGCAAACTTGTCCAATAATGACTTCACTTCCCGAGGAATAGCATGAGAATCATCAGCAACGTGTTTAGTGACTAAGGCATACATGATACCTTGCTCTTTGCTTTCAACTTCAAATTTCCGCATGGTTAAAATATGCGATGTAGGAGTAGTTGCGGCGGCAGCGGGAGAAGAGGTAGGAGAGGATGGTGGAGTTGGCAATGGACGCAGCACGATACGTATACCTTTCCAATTGAAAGCGTAGGTATTGTGTTCATGATCTGTGATTACTTTAAGCTTCTGTAACCATGGCCGCCCGAATAGAATATGAGTGACGTTCATTGGTATGACATCACAAAGAAGAGTATCCTCATAGTTGCCAATCTTAAAAGGCACACAGCATTGCTGACGAACAGGAATACAATAGTTATCAACCCATGCAACTTTATATGGCCTTGGATGCTTTACCGTGGGAAGTTTAAGCTTCTCAACTGTTTCTTGGGAGATAACATTCATAGCACTTCCACCATCAATAATCATATTACATGCTCTGTCCATACATCTGACACGAGATCGAAAAATAGAAGCATGATTCCAATCTTCTTCCTCTTTAGCATCTGCTACTAGCAAACGACGATCTAGAAATAGAAGCGGAATACCATCATCAGCGTCTGCATAATCTACCTGATCAGCTTGATCTTCATAAGGAGGATCTATATCAGCGTGCCCTGATTCGACATGCTCATCATGCTGAGTATCAGTTTCAGGCTCATTTGACGTATATAAATTACGATGAGGGCATTCATTGGCATAATGTCCTCGTTGCTTGCAGGCATGACAAACAATATCCCTCCTGTCTGTTCTTGCATAAGCACGATTATCAGGCTGGTTCTGTGGTCCCCTCTGATTCTGTTGGGGATTCATCTGTCTTTGCTGCATCCCTGGCCGAGGATTCTGAGGAGGCTGCTGAACTTGACGCTGAGGAGGAGGCCTATAAACTGTTGCTTGATTGCGATTATGAGTAGGATCAGGACCTCTTTTTATGGAAGATTCCCCGGCTTGGAAGAGATTACGCTTCCGCAATGGAATTTCATGTTGGGCTTTGCGGGCTTTATTGAATATTTCATCCACTGTGGCATAATCAAACATTGCCACCTCTCGTCTGATATCGGCACGCAGATTATCCCTGTACCTAGTGATAGTCAGACGATCATCAGTCCTCAAGTTACAGCGAACAATGTATTCGCGAAACTTGTTGGTATATTCTTCCACAGTCATATTGCCTTGCTGGAGACTCAGATATTCTTGGTGAAGTGTATCCATATAATCCGAAGGAAGGAAATTGCCCTTGAGCCTCTCTTTCATAATATTCCACTGGAGAATCGGCTGGCCTACTGCGAGCTCATTGTTTTCAACGCCATACCACCAAATACGAGCAGGACCCTTCAGTTTGACTTTGGTAAAGGCTATCCGCTGTGCATCATTCATACCATACCAAGCAAAATAGTCTTCCAAAGAATTAAGCCAATCAACAAAAACTTTCGGACTCGCATCACCACTAAAGTCAGCAATGTCAATTTTGACTTTCCTAGTGATGTCATCAGGTGGGGGTGCAACATGGTGAACTTGATGATCTCGTTCAGCCAGAAGGCGCTCCATAAAATCACGAATGGTTTCATGATTTTCGGGTCTTTCTGGTTGGACAGGCGTGTAAACCATAGAGATATTAGAGGATCCTTCTTGACTAACAAATTGCTTTGTTTGTAGCTCAGCAATGGCAGTTTCTGCAATTTTGAGACGTCCCGTGACATCTTCTAATTCTTGACTCAGTTTAAGGATAGTTTCATCCCTTTGACGGTCAGTCATCCAATGTTGAAGATCATCACCTCTTCTAGGCATGATTACATTTTTTTTTTTTTTTTTTTTTGCAGGCAGGTCGCGGGTCGGCGGGCCGGACCAACTTAGGTCCAACTGGAACCCGACTTGGATGTAGGCGGGCCGCGGGTCGGTGGGCCGGGCCAACTTAGGACCAACTGGAACCCGTCAGGCAAGATGGGATCTGGACTTTTCCTGCTCGGTCTGTGTGCAGAGAAGGAAAATAAAAGAGAGAAGGAAGAGACTTAGCTGAAGAGCAGCAGAAGAGGAGAAATAAAAACCGAGAGGGAAGCAGGCGATGGGCGATCGTCACTAGTGCGCGTGGCTGCTGCGCAGGCGGTGAGATGCTGGAGGCGACCGTCAACAGTGCTCGGGCTGCTGCGCTGGAGGCGGAAGCGACCTCTGTGCGTGTGGCCGCGGCAGAGGAAGGCGACAACGCAACGGCCGGAGGCCGACGCCGTCGACAGTGACGACGAAACCGACGTCGATGGAGACCACCGGCGACAGGTACGCTGCTTTCCCTTTTCTTCTCTTCTTGCTGCGGTGTCTGTTCTCTCTATTTGTCTCCCTTTTTTTTTTTGCTCTGGGGGTGGGGGGTTTGGTGCGGGAAACACCGAGAGGGGTTTGGACAGGGGCGTGGATAGTCGGATCAGGGTTTTGGGGTTGTAGATGGCGGTGGAGGGTTCGATTCGGAAGTTGTAGGGTGTCACAGAGGTTGGAGGGTTTTGCAGGGGCTGGGTTTTTGCAGGGATCTGGGGTTTTGCAGGGATCTGGGGTTCTCGGTGGGGGATCTGGGTTACGGCAGAGAGAGTGGGGTTACTGTTGGGGGAGTTCGGGTTTCGGCGTGGTGCAGGAAGATAGGGAGTTGGGCTGCTGTAGGGGTCTGGGTTGATCGCCAATGGACCGTAGGTGGAAGGAAGGATTCCGGGAACGACAGAGTTCTCCGGCGACCGATCTGGGCTCTGATACCAATCTGGCGCAGCCCTGGATCTGGGATAGGTAGTAAAACAATCTCCCGAGGGATTGTTCGAATCCGAGGATTCAAAGTAGGCACGATGAAATAAGGAACGAGAAAATCTTTGCACAACTGAAAATTTCTATTGATAAAAGCATATTGAATACAGCGAATATTACTCCTTATATAGGAGTGATCGGTTCTAACTATAGAAAGAGGGCTAATTCTACACAAATAAGACTTACTAAAAGGACATAACAAAAATAGAAAGTGTATCAATGTATCAATCGGATGTCTTCCTACTAAATTAAGAAATAGCAAAATAGAAAGTGTATCAATCGGATGTCTTCCGATTATGTGATCTGGGCCGGACTTGGGTTCGGCCTGCATCATTTGGGCATGTTGAGCGTAGGCCAGTAATGGCACCGGTGAGAAAAAGTTTGGATATACAGGTGGAGGGTCCATCAAGAGGTAGGGGTAGGCCGAAGAAAACATGGATGGAAGTCATTAATTCAGATATGAAGAAGTTGCACTTATCGAAAGATTTAGCTCAAAATAGAACGGAATGGAGAAATAGAATTCATATAGCCGACCCCAACATGGTTGGGATAAGGCTTTGATGATGATGATGATGATGATTGGTTGTATAGGAAGAATAGAAGAGAACCATCTTCATCCACTGTCATTTGAAAACATTTCAGCACTGGGGGAGTATGGAATTCCAAATCATGGAGACAAACATAGGAATCTGACCGCCGACATAGTGTGATATTCTAAGGACCCATTTGCAAAGTGAGTCCGGAAAATTTCTCCTTAAGATGATTGACGCCCTTGAAACAAGGATCCACAATCTTCAGTCTTTCCATAGAGTCCTCAGTTCCTCTCCTCAACAACAATGTAAGATGCCTATCATCTAGCAACTAGGGTGCACGAACATGCTGACAATCTTAACTGCAATCATTTTAGATAACAACAATGCAAGAAAAATTATATGAAAAAAGTTTTCTTTAAGATAACAATGAAACAAGGCAGAAAAACAAGGGCTCACAATTCCTAGATTTTTCAATGCCACAAAAGTCTGAGGTTTAAGGATGGAGATCTCTGTTGTTTCTGAAAACATAATTAGGTGGACTATCCAATAATGCTTACATATGAAATTATAAATATTGGAATTACGGATATGTGAAGAGTTAATTTGATACGCCCCACAGTTTCGTAGCAGGAGAGCCCTTGTTTTGGATGATCCTCGCCACTCTAAAAAGTTTATAAACATAATAATTAGCATCTTGGAGGAAACATTCAAATTGAAATGATCTGGCAGTGTTGGGTGCACAAAACTACGAAAAAAAGAAAAGTGAAATCCGGGATTTTGTACTCAGGTCTGTCCAAACGTAACCTCTGATATTCTTTGGGATACAGGATTTTGTACTTAATTGTGTCCAAATGTAACCTATGATATTCTTTGGCGTAAAACGGCTTTTGGAAGACTTATGTTTAGGTTCCTTGCTTAGTACAAGGAAGAATAAAAGACCTCAGAAAATTTAAAACAAAGTGAATTAATGTGGTTAGTTTGGTTACCCATCCCTCCAATTGTTGGAAAAGAATGCTTCCAGCGAGCTAAAAATTAAGAGAAAGAACCCGAGTTATGATTCTAGGTGATTGCTTCGGGTTGGTTTTGTTAAAAAAGAATATCCTAAGTTGATTTTGACATCATCTCATGGAGCAAAGTAGGCACAAGGTGAGAGGATGGGCTGTATAACAAAAATATATTATAAAGTGCAAGATCTTGCCTATGCATCTCAGTTATTTACCTTTTCAGCATCATTGCATGCCTGTTCCATCACTGAAAGCTGAGTTCCCCAACCAACGAGCGTTATGTCACTGCCTTGATGTAGAACCTGGATGATTGGAACATATGTTACTCAGAAACCATGTGTCAAACATCACTAGGCCAAGCCTTCCTCCACGGCCAGATAGAGAACTATAGGAACCAAGAGTAATGTCACTGTCTGGTCTGGCCAGCTAGACAAGTCTTAACATGTTCTAGACAACTGTCAATACTAGAACTCCAGCAAAAACTATTTCAGTGGCCTACAGAAACAGCTCCAACACAGAACACATCATATGCTGGGCTGTGTCTAAATGAAACACTACAAGTTATGATAGGAATCAGTTACCTCTGCTTGAGATAAGGGCAACATGTAGTCATGCTCAGGGACTTCCTCTACTCCCAAGCGATAAAGCCACTAAAAGAAACGATAATGATTAAGAGGCATGACCCCTAACTGATAAATCAACACAAATAAGTGAGAATTTAGATTCAAATTGCTTGCTTTCATTTAGACCAATCCAGACTATCTATAGATTACAGCAGAGATAAAAAGAAAAAAAGAACAAAAAAAGAAAACATGGGAAAGAAAGAAGAAAGCAAAAAAACAAGCCAATGACACAATCTTCGGGCCATTCCAATCTTTGGATGCACTACTTTGAAATACGTCTATGCCTAATGTTATGGTATGCCTTTATTCTACATAATACAATGATCCTCTTTAAGATAAGGAAGTCCATGGTGGAACTACTTAAAAACTCACTCAAATTGATGCTTGATAGATCAAACAACATCAATGTCTTAAATTGTTAATTAGAAAGTGATGGCTTTCATGTGTCAATTGCCTTGGTGAAGAAATCTGTAATCTGAAGGTTCAAAGACACATGAGGAAGTGTGATGGTGTCACAGTCAAAGGCTTCACCAATGGAATGTAAATCCACATCAATATGCTTGGTACGCTCTTGTAATATTGAATTTGCTACAATTTGAATAGCATTAATATTATTGGGATCAAGTGAAGCAGGATCAATGTAATATTCATCTCTCTTCACCAAACATCCATGTTGTGAAATTGTTCTCAAATTGTGTTTTCCAGCATTTGAATATTGCTATTAGGTCATATGTTGTAATTAGAGGTGTCATTTGATGAGCTGATTGATTTCTCCCACAAACCATGACTGCTTCAATACCAATTTCTCCTTGTTGACATCTCTATTCCACTGTTTAATGTATAGATCTTCATTGCTGCCCTAGATTCTGTGTGTTCAGTCATATAAAGTGAGTAATAGATGATGTTTCTACAGGGTTTCTACAACTCTTCTTTGGTTACAGCTCGTTGCTCATCATAGTCGATTACTTGACTTGTGTATCCATGTGTGAATCTCCAATTTCAGACCTTAAAACCCATATTGACCAACTCATTCTTGTATATAATAGTCTTAGTTTGCATTTCCTACTTAACTCCAGTGAACATAAGTGAGAAATCCAATGGCTTTTGAAGTGTTTCAGGACAAGAATAGACCCATCATGAGATAGGCTGTGGAGCCCATATGACCCACCAGATGGAAAATTAGACCTGATGATCTGATAGCAAGCGCTTGATTGAAGCTAATGAACCAGGTCCCATGTGGGTCAGGTCGAGTTGGGCCCACAAATCTTGTGGCCCAAGTTCAACCCATGTGAGGAATGTTTGATGACTTGGGCCCTGTTAAGAGTGCTTATTTTTGTGGAAAATTTCATTTAAGGGCCTAGTATTATTTATATTTACACCTGTACATGTTTCTAGACCATTCTTTGAGTTTCGGATTTTCCTAAAATCATATTTATACCCCTGATATTCACTCTAGTTATGGCTGGACATGATTTATCCTTTTCCTCAGTTTTGCACTGTCTGAAATTGCACATTAGGCCCTATTATTTTCTGTTCCTATATCTAGAGCTTTCTTTGGGTCATAATTTCTGAAAATTACAAATGGACCCTTATTTGTTAGTGTATTCCGATACTAATTATCTTAAGTCATTTATTTGAGTTCCTTTATATTGTTCTTTTATATTTGGGCTATAAATTAAAATACTTTTCTTTTATGTTATCAACTTTAAAAATGTGCATAATAGAATTGTATTTGCTCTGTTTGCTCTTATATTTTAGACCTTGGGTGAAAGTGTAGGGGAAATTACTATGAAATTCGAAATGATGCGAATCCCCACACTAGCCATATCTTTTGATTTGCGACATAGATGTTATCCAAATTGGCAATGTGACAAGGCCATAAAACTCTCTTGAAGAATTTTTTTAGTTGATTTTTAAGCTAGGAGAACTATGGCAAGTGATTGGTTTTGATTTCAAAGTATGCTTGATTCATTTCATAAATTTTCACTCACTACTCTATGTATTTTTGTTAGAATTGAACCCATGTTTAGCTCGATTTTAAGGGATTAAAATTGAGGTTTCTTGTGCTAACTTGAAGGTTAATTAAAGTTGAAAAGAACCCCCAAATGCCCCTCAGATGCCCTTGAAAGTGGGTGAAAAACAGTGAGAAATTCCTTTGAAAATTGCCTATTGCCCAGACACTGCTAAAAATAGTGCTTGAGCACTAAGGTCAGACATGGTGTCGGATGCGAATTTTGACCCCCCTTTCCCTAGGGAATGAGATCCCTACTCATCTATAAAAATCTCTTTATCTTAAGTCATTTATTTGAGTTCCTAAGGGCCAGTTTGGTATTGTTCTCATGTTGTACCCAATTTTGTGCTCAGATCAAATTGTGCTAAGATCAGATTGTATAGAAACTATATTATGTAGAACTTGTTTGACAACATTATATTAAAATACTCTGCTAAGACCTTGTCATACAAAACCTGTTTGGTAATAGTATAAAAAATTTTCTCCAATGAATGGAAGGAAGAGAATCATAGGATCTAAAATGTGGAACCCACTTTTTAATGTTTGCGACACTTTATTATTATTGCACATGGGACCCACTTGTAGAAGTTACAACATGGTCCCACCTTTAAAAATTAAAACATGAGACCCATATTTATGAGATTTATAAGCTGGGCCTACGTTCATAGGAATTATAATGTGGGGTTAGCTTTGTTTTTTGATGTAAATATGGAACCTATCTTTATAAATTACAGCATGACACACACCTTTAGAAATTAGAATATGGGACCACATTCATAGGATTTATAATGTAGGGCCACATTTTGTGATCGTGACTACATGACCCACATTTAGGAATTACAAAGTAGAGCTACATTTTTGTGATTTGTTACATAGGACCCACATTTAGAAATTACAATGTGGTGTTCACATCTAAAAATTATAATAGATTATAATATGGGGTATCTTGTTTGTTGGTTGTGAACATAAGACCCACTTTAAAAATTATGTGGTACCCACATTTAGAAATTAGAACATCGGGCCACATTTATATGATTCACAATGTGGGCCCACATTCATTGGAATTACAATGTGGGCCCACATTCATTGGAATTACAATGTGGCTCCACCTTTTATAATTGTGACTATATAACCCACATTTAAAAATTAGAACATGGTGCCCACGCTCAAAAAATTTATACTGTAGTCCCACCATTATAAGAATTAGAAATTATAAAATGAGTCCACCTTTTGTGATTATTACCATGTGAACCACTTAAGGAATTAGATAGTAGAGTTACTTCTTTTGAAATAAGATAGGTGAGAAGCAGCTCTGCTAGCAAATTGTTTTTTTTTTTAATAAATTTTTTTGTTCTTAGTTTCTTATCCTAACGGATTAAGATTTTGAGATTCCTTCCAGCGAGACCAAAATTTGAAATAGTGATTTACACATACCAAATATATTTTCCACATTCTCATCTCATGGGAACATGAGAACATCTAAATGGCACGATGCCAAACGCACCCTAACTTTCCAATTTTATATGTGAACCTCTATTATTATCTAATTTCATAGCTGAAGTTGCATTGGTTACTTCTTAGACTTATGAAAATTACAACTAAACCCCTATAGTTTACAAAAATTGTGACCAGGCCCCTTTTTTTGGTAATGCTGACTTTATTAATTACACAAAACCAAAGTACAAGGGTATAAGAGCAATAAACCCCATGAACTGAAGCAAAAAGGAACCGTGAAACCAACTACCCAAAGATACCGAAAATTACATAGATAAACCCACCCACAGAGAAGATCTATCCACCCCTAGTTTAGCCAACGTGTCCGCCATACTATTGGCACACTGCAATACATGACAAAAGGAAATAACCAAAGAGGAGGAAAGCTTGTTAATCTCATTAAAGTGAAATTGGAACTTGCAAGGACTAGAATCATGTATCAAAAGCCACCCCATCGCATTTGTAGAATCACTCTCCATGACTGAAGGACTATGGAAAGAAGCCGAGAAGATGCGAAGTGCTTCCAAAATAGCCATCACTTCCACCTCATTGGAATCTCTAATCCCCATACTTTCAGAGAATATAAGCAAACACTTCTACGTTATCATTACAAAGCACCCCACCTATACCTACCGGCCACTCAATTCACCATCTACATTAAATTTCAACCATCCACAAGGAGCAATCCAAATGATGGACTTCTTCACCTTAGTGCTCACAACACCCCATGCAAGTTTCCCAATTATGAAACAAATCCGACAATTTGAGATTACTAAAATCCTCTCTTACCAAAGCCCACTTGGCAAAGGAGAACTTAACCTTGGAAATCAAATCCACCAAAGAAATGGTAGAAGTTCTAAAAATCCTCTCATTCCTTTCCTTTCAGACTATCCAATGGACGAAAAATGGAATAAAAAACCACAGCAACAACCCACATCTGTGAATAGCCCCCTATTTCCTATTGATTTATGCCGAATCTTTTAGGGACAAATTATGTGAATACTAGACTCCTGTAAATTACAATGTAGGGCCTATTATTGACCATTACTATGGCCCAATTAGACTATTGTCAATTCTTGGTGTTCCAAGTTCTAGTAAATTGTCAAGGACCCACCTATTGTTATCTACATTTAGAAATAGACATCATGTTGATCAATTCCATAGATCCTAAGTGGCAATAACTCTGCCGGCATCTCTCATGTCAAAACTCATCTGATGCATACTTTTCAAATGAAGGATCTTGACTCACTCACACACTTTCTTTGTCTAGAGGTTTCCAAAAACACCAATGGCATTCGAGTTCATCAAACCAAATATGCAGATGATTTAATTAAATCTGCCAGACTTAGCAAAACCAAAACATTTGACACTCCTCTCGAGCTTAATGTTAAACTTAGCAAAGATGATGGGAGTCCGCTCCATGATCCTACTCTCTTTTGACAATTGGTGGGTAGCCTGCTTTATTTGACGATGACTAGGCCTGACATCTTTCATGTAGTCCATACTATGAGAGAGTTTGTTCGCAATCCGCACGAACCCCATCTTCATGCAGTATATCGCATCCTCAGGTACATCAAGGGTAGTAGAGATCGTGGCCTCTTCTATCTTTCGATGGCCTCCTTAGAATTGCAAGGCTATGCTAGTGCTAATTGGACAGGCTGCCCAGATACTCGTCGCTCTACTACAAGGTAGTGTATGTTTCTTGGTTTCTCACCTATTTCATGGAAATGTAAGAAATGGACCACAGTGTCTAAATCCTCGGCCGAAGCTGAATATCAATCAATGTCCTCTACCAGTGGCAAAATTGTCTGGCTTCAGCGACTATTGAGAGACTTTGGGGTCTTCCTCTTTGGTTCAACCCCTATTTATGCTGAAAACACAATTGCCATTCAAATTGCAAAGAATATTGTCTTTCATGAGCGTACTACGCATATTGAAATCGATTGCCATTTCATTTGCCAACAATTTGTTTCTAACATGCTTTCACTTCCTTATGTTTGTTCAAATGATCACTTCGCGGACATCTTTACCAAAGCAATGACCAAGGAGCATCATGACTTTCTGCATTCTAAATTGCTGCGTTATTCCTCCCCGCATCAATTTTAGGGAAAGTGCAGAAACATGACCAAATAGGCATACCAAGACCAACCAGATGTGGCCCAACCTACACCAAGCCCATCTACATAAATATCTCATATGCTAAATATGGATGGATATTATGTGAGACCTGATCAACATCTGTACAATCCACTTTCCTTGAATATTAGATTACACAGTTATTATTATTTCCTTTGTTGTTCTTATTTAAGCCCTTATCTCTTTGCATTAATTATGGATAATTAACTGTGCATATTCAAGAAGTACCATGGTGTATGTTGTTTGCAGATGATATAGTTTTGGTGGATGAAACAAGAGAGGGTGTAAATGCAAAGCTTGAGAGATGGCGGAGGGCATTAGAATCTAGAGGCTTTAAAATAAGTCGTACAAAGACAGAATATATGGATTGCAATTTCAGTGGACATATACAAAGTGTTGAAACCACTGTCAAAATTGAAACCCATGAGATACCACGTAAAGATTCTTTTCGGTAACTAGGCTAGATGATTAGTAAGGATGGGGAGATTGACGAAGATGTGGAGCATAGGATAAGAGCTGGATGGCTGAAGTGGAGACTAGCTTCGGGAATACTTTGTGATAGACAAATGCCAATAAAATTGAAGGGCAAATTTTACAGGACAGTGGTTAGACCAGCTATGACATATGGAGCAGAATGTTGGCCAATTAAGAAGACACATATTCATAAGATGGATGTAGCGGAAATGAGAATGCTTAAGTGGATGTGTGGTAAAACTAGGAAAGATAAAATTAGAAATGAGCGCTTTCGAGAACATTTAGGGGTAGCACCAATAGGAGATAAGATTAGAGAAACTCGTTTAAGATGGTTTGGGCATGTTGAGCGTAGGCCAGTAGTGGCACCGGTGAGAAAAAGTTTGGATATACAGGTGGAGGGTCCATCAAGAGGTAGGGGTAGGCCGAATAAAATATGAATGGAAGTCATTAATTCAGATTTGAAGAAGTTGCACTTATCGAAAGATTTAGCTCAAAATAAAACGGAATGGAGAAATAGAATTCATGTAGCCGACCCTAACATGGTTGGGATAAGGCTTTGATGATGATGATGATGATGATGATGATGATTGACCAATAACCCAGACAAGACAAACTTCACACAAACTTAGCTTCTCCACACCATAAGATGCTGACAGCAGCATATACCAGATTGATGTCAACCCTAGTTGATTACCATCCCCTACACAATCACAAACAAGGTCCTGCCTATTGTTGAGTTCTACCCACCAGAAGCACTCTAATACTAATTAGTTTGTTTTTAAGTGTAGAAATTTATGTGAGTGAGAGAGAGAAGTGAGAAAATAGGAACAGGAGAAGAATAAGATTAAAGAGAAGAAAACAAAGGAACAGAAAGAAAATTAGGGCTGTTCATTCTAGCATTCCCATTAAGTGTTCTGAAATTACAAAAGGTTTCGAAGGTCCCATTGTAATAACCCAACTTGTCTTGGTGGGCCAGCCTTATAGGGTGGGCCATGATGGTCCAAACCATGTTTGGAGTCCTAATTTGATCAGAATATTGTAAGTCATCGAATCAGGACTTTTGGTAAGTCCAGTGTAAGAGTCCCAATAGAATTCCTCTCTCAGATTATGTTTCCTATAAGACTCCCTGTAGTTTCCAAACAGGACTCTCTTTTACAGGACTCTCTTTTAAACTATATATATATGGGTAAGGTCTTCTGTAACCTCACACACCAACGAAAGAGGAAAATTCTGTGAGAAAGAGAGAGAGAGACTAAAGTGGTTGCTGGTATTGTTTGAAGGAGAGGAAGATCAAGATCAACAGCGGGACGATAGTGGATGTCTGACGAAAGACCGACTACCATCCGATCAACATACGTCTATACCAGGTGAGTAGAAATTCAAATCTTGTTGATGTATGGTCTGTTTTTCTGTCACAGTCCATGTAAGAGTGGCTGCCGACATTAAACAATGGAAGGTATGATCCAGCAACCAAAAGGGTTTCAACAGAACTTGTCAATTTGGGTTACTGTGAGTGCAAATCTAATGTACATGGGTCCAGAGAAAAGAAATTTTAGTTGCTGTGATGATCGAAACCAGATTTAGAAATCCCTGTATACAGGTCGTCAATACCCACTTTGATCGACTTGGATTGTGGGTCCCCATGGCCCACCGGATGAGAGATCAAGACCCCACATCTGGTGTGGAACTGTTGGGCGACCACAGTTGTAGTGGTCCCATGTAGATTGGACCACTGAAAGTCTACTATCCAAACTCTGTTAATAACTCTAACGAAAAGAAAATTCTGGGCGACTGTAGTTTCTGAGATTTTGAGGTTATATTGATATCAACATCATCCGAACCGTGATGAAATAGCTTCCCTATAATTAACATACCTCTGAACTCTGGATTAGGAAGGAAAGGTGCTAGATTTACAGGGAAATTCAAACCTTATTTGAATTTTTAGGAAAACAGGACGTCAAAAATGCCTTGGATCGTCAGTAGCTGTGAGTCCATGTGGGCCACCTGATCAAAGATCAGGACCCCACATCTTGGAGAAGACACATGGGCGACCCCACTGGTTGTGGTCCCGGGTGATTTGGACCGTTGGGCCCCACTATCCATAGATCTCACAATACCCAGGCGGAAACAGGTGTCTGAAACGAACTGGGTTCTGTGAATTTTGTCGAGTGGCACAAAACGTAAATTTAAGATCCCAGAAATTACAGAATAGTCCCTGATCAATGTATATTTCTATTAACAGTCCTTGGTACTAATATTTTGTAGGGACAAGTAAGAGCAGTAACTAAGGACAAGTTACTAGAGAAAAATTAAGTATGATACTCAGTGTAACAGCCGCTAAAACTTTATCACTACCTCTGAATTAGAGATAGAAGTGATGAAAACTAATATGGAATGTTTATTGAATACTCAACTATACTGGAAGATATTCTAATATGAGTTTGTTAAATTTAAAATTTTATTCATGTGATTAACTTATGGTAAGCTATTTAATTTCTCAATAAGACATGGGCAATGCCACAGCCTGGTACCAACTCCGACTCGGAGTGGGGCGAGAATTAAACCAGTGGTATGTGGTACTGGCCAAAGTAAAGGAAAAGATGATTTAGTCAATTATGGTGGAGATGAATTTATACTAAGATTATTGAAATGAATTTACTATTGATGATTGAAATAAACGTGATACCAACTGCTGGCACTGAGTATAGAACTTCCCTCGTGGATGTTGGTCGAGGGGAAGAGGTTCAGCAAACATGGTGGCATGATAAGCCATGTTGTTGATAGAAATGTAGATACTCCAGTTTGGAGTATCGGAACAGGCTCAACATTCATGGTGGATGACAAACCATGATGTTGACAGAAATGTAGATACACCGTATGGGGTATCGGAATTGTTTGATGCCACAGTGGGAAATCACTCAAAAACAAGAAATTGATTAGAATGTGACTGAAATCTTATCATTGAATATATATACATGTTTCCCGAATGATTGAAATATGCTTTACATTAATGTTTTCCTATTCTACTCACCAGTTTTACTGATTAGTGGTTCGCCCCACTTCAGGTAATGCAGTCGTAGAGGTGGCGGGAAGTGACGGGGATCAGCCGGTGGATTTTGGCATGCGTAGTTGATCCAGAGTGCGGAGAAAACAAAAGAATAGATTTATAGCTGGGCTTAGCCCAAGACTTAGATGTTATTATCATCTTTCTTTTTCAATTAGTAATTGTCTTATTCAGTAATGTTATCAAGACATATAATATTTACATAATAGTTGAGATACAATGAAATTTGATTGTTTATGACCTTGATGCTCATGAGAATTTGATTTAAGTGGTGTTGTTATTAAAATCTGAGTGCGGCTTAAGAATCTGAAGAGCTCCAGATTCTTGGGTCGTTACAAAGTGGTATCAGAGCAAGGTCTTGGGCAAACTTTAAAATACTTAGAAACCACTAGGCAACGTGGTGAGGACGTGGATTGGGTATTTAGATAAGGAATTTATTTTCTACGTACTAATAACTGTACTTTCACTGTAGGAGAAAGAACATGACTTCCCAAGGAAACCCCATCCGTAACTCCAATCAGAATGGAACTGAAAGTGGTACCTCAAATCTGAACGAGGGACAGACTCAGGTGCCTGAATATGTGAAAACTATGTTTGATACTTTCATGAAAGCATATAATCAGGTGCAAGAACAGATACAGACCTTAGCGCAGCGACCAAATGACAATGATCGACCACAAGGCGGGGTCCATGCTGGGGGAGGCAGAGATAGAGAGCGAGACTCATTATACAAGAGGTTCAATGAGTTTCGTCCTCGATATTTTAATGACACCATAAATCCATGGGAGGCGAACAAATGGATAGAAAACATGGAGGCAATCTTTGAAGTGATGGGCTGCACCGATCACCAGAAAGCCCTGTTGGCAGCATTTAAACTGGAAGGAGATGCGAAAGAGTGGTGGAAATCTGCAAAGAAAACCTATCCAGGTCCGGAGGGCGAGATTACTTGGGCTTTCTTCAAAAAGGAATTCATTATGAAGTTTATACCGGAGCATATTAAGGAAAGGAAGAGAAGAGAATTCCAGAATCTAGTGCAAGGAGACATGTCAGTGACAAAGTATAATAATAAATTTACTGAGCTGTCCCATTTTGCGGAGGGCTTAATAGCAACAGAGGAGATGAAACGTAACAAGTTCATTGAAGGGCTGCGTCCGGATATTAAGAAAGATGTACGGCTGGGACAGCCAATAACTTATGCGGATGCTTTAAAGAGGGCATATGTATCAGAAGAAGCTACTGATGAAATCAATGGGGTGACCCCACCAACAACGACAGAAAGTAGAAAAAGGAAACGAGAAAACCATCCATCCCGGAAGAAGCAAAAGGTGGATTCTCAGGTTGAATGCAGTCGCTGCGGCAAGAACCATGAATTGGCGCAGTGCCCATGGCAGCGCGGTGCGTGCTTTACATGCGGCCAGGTGGGTCATAGGCGTAAGGACTGTCCAAAATGGCAAAAGAAAAATCAGACACAGCGACAGGGACAGCAGTCGCAGCAGGACCAACAAAATTTCTCACAGTCACGCCAGAACCACCAAAATTACCCTCCTCGAAACCAAGGAAACCCACAGCAGAGTAATCAACATAATCAGCCACCACAGAGGAACCAACAGAACGGTCAGTACCAGCAGAGGGGATATCCACAGAATCCGCCACAGGGGCAGAATTATAACCAGGGAAGAAACAATCAAGGTGGAAATCAGCAGAAACAGTAACCTAATGCTAGGGCTTATGCAATCACACAGCAGGAGGCAGACATGGCAAACAATGTAGTTGAGGGTACGCTTTTTATCTTTAGCACTAAAGCCATTACACTATTTGATTCTGGTTCCACGCATAGCTTTGTTTCACATGTGTTTGCCCCGAAACTAAACATGCAACCCTCTAAACTTTCCCAAGCTATAATTGTATCAACCCCCACCGGAGGTCAAGTGAACACTAGATTAATATTCTATGATTGCCCCCTGAATCATGATAAAGTCGTCATGCCCGCAAATCTAATAGTATTACCAATGCATGATTTTGACATTATTTTGGGAATGGACTGGTTAGCAAAGTGTAGGGCTGTGTTAGACTGTTTTAATAAGATAGTTCGCTTCAAATCAAAAGGATATAAGGAGGTACAAATAGTGGGAACCAGGAGACCCATGGAGTCTAGAGTGATCTCGGCAATTAAAGCCAGCTAATTACTGAGAAATGGGTGCAGGGGATACCTTGCATTCGTCACTGAGGAGAAACAAAAGCCTGAGTTGGAAGATATACCGGTAGTGAGAGAATTTCCCGATGTATTCCAAGATGACTTACCCGGTTTACCGCCAGTACGGGAGATCGATTTCACTATTGAATTGATGCCAGGAGCAGCCCCAATCTCTAAGGCACCTTACCGTATGGCACCTGCTGAACTAAGAGAACTGAAAGAACAGTTGCAGGAATTGATGGATAAAGGATTCATTAGACCTAGTGTCTCACCGTGGGGAGCACCTGTATTATTTGTTAAGAAGAAAGATGGAACCTTGTGCATGTGCATTGATTATCGGCAATTAAACCAGGTCACTATCAAGAATAAGTATCCACTGCCGCGGATAGATGAATTATTTGATCAGCTCCAAGGTGCAAGATGCTTCTCAAAGATTGATTTACGGTCTGGATACCATCAGCTAAGGGTGAGGAATGAAGATATACCAAAGACAGCTTTCAGGACACGGTATGGACATTACGAGTTCCTAGTAATGCCGTTCGGGCTAACAAATGCCCCAGCGGTGTTCATGGCACTCATGAATCAAATTTTCAAGCCATACTTGGATCAGTTCGTAGTGGTATTCATTGATGACATCCTAATTTATTCAAAGACGGAAGCGGAACATGGGAATCACTTGCGCACTGCACTGCAATTGTTAAGAGATAATCAGTTGTATGCAAAGTTGAGTAAATGCGACTTTTGGCTAGCGCAGGTAAATTTCTTAGGTCACATCATTTCAGGCGAAGGCTTGTCAGTAGATCCCGCAAAGATCGAAGCTATCACTAATTGGAAACGACCAACCACAATGGCAGAAATCCGAAGTTTCCTAGGACTCGCAGGATATTACAGGCGGTTTGTGAAAGGTTTTTCTTCTCTTGCGGGACCTTTGACTCGGCTCACTAGGAAGAATGTCCAGTTCAACTGGGATGATAAATGTGAGTCTAGTTTTCAGATATTAAAGGACAAGCTAACCACAGCACCAATCCTAGCCCTACCATCTGGCAGTGGTGGTTTTGTGATATTTTGTGATGCGTCTCTTCATGGACTGGGATGTGTACTCATGCAAAATGGTAAAGTGATTGCTTATGCCTCCAGACAACTGAAGACTCATGAACAGAATTATGCGACACACGATTTAGAATTGGCTGCAGTCGTCTTTGCCCTCAAGATTTGGCGACACTATCTTTATGGGGAAGAATTTCAAGTATATACAGATCATAAGAGTCTGAAATATGTCTTCTCTCAGAAAGACTTGAACTTGAGACAGAGGCGATGGTTGGAATTTCTAAAAGACTATGATTTCTCTATTTCCTACCACCCAGGTAAAGCAAACGTAGTAGCCGATGCTTTGAGTCGGAAATCAATTCAATTAGCTTGTTTGACAGCAGAATGGAGATTATTAGAAGAGATCAAGGATCTAGAAGTAACTCTTTGGCCCATAAGTGATAAGATTTTATTGGGTAATTTTAAGGTGCAGCCAGAACTCATACAGCGAATCAAGGATCACCAAAGGGATGATGCGGCACTTTTGGAAATTTTCAACAAAATGGATAACAAGCCAGAATTTTCACTTGCCAATGGTACCTTATATTTCCGAGATCGGCTATGTGTTCCTAACATTCGAGAGATTAAGGATGAGATACTACGGGAAGCACACCATACTCGGTACACCATACACCCAGGGAATATCAAGATGTACCAGAACCTCAGAAAACGATTTTGGTGGATTGGAATGAAAAATGACATTTCTGAATTTGTAGGAAGGTGTCTCACATGTCAACAAGTAAAGGCAGATCACCAGAAGCCAGGAGGATTACTACAACCACTTCCTATTCCTGAAGGAAATGGGAACATATTACTATGGATTTTGTGTCGGGATTTCCACGAACCTTTCGGAACAACAAAGTTATTTGGGTTATTGTGGATCGTTAGACTAAATCCGCACACTTTATTCCTCTCAAGAATAAAACATCGATGAAAGAATTGGCTCAAAAATATGTCAAGGAAATTGTTCGGTTACATGGCATTCCGGCTTCCATTGTTTCGGACAGGGACTCCAGGTTTGTGTCTAACTTTTGGAGGAAACTACAGATGGCTATGGGAACACAATTGCGTTTTAGTACGGCGTACCATCCCCAAACTGATGGGCAGACTGAAAGGACTAACCAAACCCTTGAAGATATGTTGCGAGCATGTGCCTTAGATTTCAAAGACAGTTGGGATAAGCAATTACCACTTGTGGAATTTGCCTATAATAATAGTTATCATTCAAGCATTCAGATGGCACCTTTTGAGGCGTTGTATGGACGGAATTGTCGAACTCCTATTTGCTGGGAGGAGGTAGGTGACCGAAGAATACTTGGACCAGATTGGGTACAGACTTCAACGGATAATATCAAGAAAATCCGAGATAGGCTCAAGACTGCTCAAAGTAGACAGAAAAGTTATGCTGACCATCGCAGGAGAGAATTGGAATTCACCGTAGGAGACCATGTATTTCTCAAAGTATCCCCGACCAAGGGAGTAATGCGATTTGGGAAAAAGGGTAAATTGAGTCGTTATATTGGACCTTTTGAAGTAACGGGACGAGTCAGTGATGGGAATGCTTATGAGCTTGCACTACCACCTCAATTGTCAGGTGTCCACAATGTCTTTCATGTATCTATGCTTAAGAAATATAAACCAGACCCAACACATGTGATAGACTTCGAGCCTCTACGGTTACAACAAGATTTATCCTATGAAGAGAAGCCCGTGGCTATTCTAGAGACAAAGGAAAGAGCCCTACGGAACAAGACTATTCGATTAGTCAAAGTCCTATGGCAGCATCATAACCAACTCGAAGCCACCTGGGAGTCAGAGGAGGAGATCCGTGACAAATATCCGCAACTTTTTCCATCAGGTATGATTTAAATTTGGAGGACCAAATTTCCTAAAGGAGGGGAGTATGTAATAACCCAACTTGTCTTGGTGGGCCAGCCTTATAGGGTGGGCCATGATGGTCCAAACCATGTTTGGAGTCCTAATTTGATCAGAATATTGTAAGTCATCGAATCAGGACTTTTGGTAAGTCCAGTGTAAGAGTCCCAATAGAATTCCTCTCTCAGATTATGTTTCCTATAAGACTCCCTGTAGTTTCCAAACAGGACTCTCTTTTACAGGACTCTCTTTTAAACTATATATATATGGGTAAGGTCTTCTGTAACCTCACACACCAACGAAAGAGGAAAATTCTGTGAGAAAGAGAGAGAGAGACTAAAGTGGTTGCTGGTATTGTTTGAAGGAGAGGAAGATCAAGATCAACAGCGGGACGATAGTGGATGTCTGACGAAAGACCGACTACCATCCGATCAACATACGTCTATACCAGGTGAGTAGAAATTCAAATCTTGTTGATGTATGGTCTGTTTTTCTGTCACAGTCCATGTAAGAGTGGCTGCCGACATTAAACAATGGAAGGTATGATCCAGCAACCAAAAGGGTTTCAACAGAACTTGTCAATTTGGGTTACTGTGAGTGCAAATCTAATGTACATGGGTCCAGAGAAAAGAAATTTTAGTTGCTGTGATGATCGAAACCAGATTTAGAAATCCCTGTATACAGGTCGTCAATACCCACTTTGATCGACTTGGATTGTGGGTCCCCATGGCCCACCGGATGAGAGATCAAGACCCCACATCTGGTGTGGAACTGTTGGGCGACCACAGTTGTAGTGGTCCCATGTAGATTGGACCACTGAAAGTCTACTATCCAAACTCTGTTAATAACTCTAACGAAAAGAAAATTCTGGGCGACTGTAGTTTCTGAGATTTTGAGGTTATATTGATATCAACATCATCCGAACCGTGATGAAATAGCTTCCCTATAATTAACATACCTCTGAACTCTGGATTAGGAAGGAAAGGTGCTAGATTTACAGGGAAATTCAAACCTTATTTGAATTTTTAGGAAAACAGGACGTCAAAAATGCCTTGGATCGTCAGTAGCTGTGAGTCCATGTGGGCCACCTGATCAAAGATCAGGACCCCACATCTTGGAGAAGACACATGGGCGACCCCACTGGTTGTGGTCCCGGGTGATTTGGACCGTTGGGCCCCACTATCCATAGATCTCACAATACCCAGGCGGAAACAGGTGTCTGAAACGAACTGGGTTCTGTGAATTTTGTCGAGTGGCACAAAACGTAAATTTAAGATCCCAGAAATTACAGAATAGTCCCTGATCAATGTATATTTCTATTAACAGTCCTTGGTACTAATATTTTGTAGGGACAAGTAAGAGCAGTAACTAAGGACAAGTTACTAGAGAAAAATTAAGTATGATACTCAGTGTAACAGCCGCTAAAACTTTATCACTACCTCTGAATTAGAGATAGAAGTGATGAAAACTAATATGGAATGTTTATTGAATACTCAACTATACTGGAAGATATTCTAATATGAGTTTGTTAAATTTAAAATTTTATTCATGTGATTAACTTATGGTAAGCTATTTAATTTCTCAATAAGACATGGGCAATGCCACAGCCTGGTACCAACTCCGACTCGGAGTGGGGCGAGAATTAAACCAGTGGTATGTGGTACTGGCCAAAGTAAAGGAAAAGATGATTTAGTCAATTATGGTGGAGATGAATTTATACTAAGATTATTGAAATGAATTTACTATTGATGATTGAAATAAACGTGATACCAACTGCTGGCACTGAGTATAGAACTTCCCTCGTGGATGTTGGTCGAGGGGAAGAGGTTCAGCAAACATGGTGGCATGATAAGCCATGTTGTTGATAGAAATGTAGATACTCCAGTTTGGAGTATCGGAACAGGCTCAACATTCATGGTGGATGACAAACCATGATGTTGACAGAAATGTAGATACACCGTATGGGGTATCGGAATTGTTTGATGCCACAGTGGGAAATCACTCAAAAACAAGAAATTGATTAGAATGTGACTGAAATCTTATCATTGAATATATATACATGTTTCCCGAATGATTGAAATATGCTTTACATTAATGTTTTCCTATTCTACTCACCAGTTTTACTGATTAGTGGTTCGCCCCACTTCAGGTAATGCAGTCGTAGAGGTGGCGGGAAGTGACGGGGATCAGCCGGTGGATTTTGGCATGCGTAGTTGATCCAGAGTGCGGAGAAAACAAAAGAATAGATTTATAGCTGGGATTAGCCCAAGACTTAGATGTTATTATCATCTTTCTTTTTCAATTAGTAATTGTCTTATTCAGTAATGTTATCAAGACATATAATATTTACATAATAGTTGAGATACAATGAAATTTGATTGTTTATGACCTTGATGCTCATGAGAATTTGATTTAAGTGGTGTTGTTATTAAAATCTGAGTGCGGCTTAAGAATCTGAAGAGCTCCAGATTCTTGGGTCGTTACACCCATAGAGTTACAGAAGAGTCCATGCTTAAAACAAATTGCAGAATAGTTCCTGATTAAACCTAGCAAGTAGAGTTGCAATACCTTTGGTTAAAAAAAGTCCTCAATAAACCTAGCAGTAGAGTTGCAATACCTTCGGTTCAAAAAAGATGGTTGGGTTTGGATCACGTATACAAGCCAGCAATAGTCCTTTTGCTTGTTGCGGGCTTCTAGGAATGACAACCTGTAACAAAAGTTCCTCTCAAAAGTTCAGCATCAATGCATAGCATTCTATCCTAGACTTGAAAAATACAATATCATCACAAAGTAATAGGAGGCTGAATACACAAAATGACTTACCAGGTCTCAAGCAAGTTTTCAATAGATCCATTAAATAAGCTAAAATTATTACGAACACATAGTATTCAAAAGCCAAAACCAGTTTTGTAACTCCCACCTATAACTTCTCATGAATATGTGGAACTGCCCAAAGATGTTAAACAAGCAGAAAAATAATAATAAAAATAATAACTCCAAACAGGCACATGAAATGCAGAAGAAAATGGACAGGCTATAACATGCAACATAAATTACTGGCTACCAATTATATTTAAGCATTACATATAGGGGGAGCTTTCCTTTGAATATCCAGTCAATTCGCCTGGTAAGGCCAACCATGGGGAGTTAATAGACATTCTTCACTTTATAAAACACCCAGTTATCCAATTCCTTGGTTTTTAAACACTAATTACTTCCAATGATCCATTTCCAAGGAAACTATCAGGTGGCTAAGTATGCCTAGTGGATGAGCTCTTTCCTGAACCACTATCCAAAGTTTTAACATGCTAAATGAACAGTGTAAGTCATTGAGACATGGACCCCCCACAAAGAAAGTGCATGTGTAATGAAATCCCCTTTCAGGCAGAGAAATGTAAATTCCCAAAACAAATTTTACCTTTAGCCCCGGAACATGACAGAAGAAAGACTCTGGCGACTGTGAATGATAATGTCCACCATGCCCAACAGCTCCGTAAGGAGACCTTATCGTCAAACCTGAAAAGATCACATGGAGTTTCAAGATGGAAATGAAGAAAGTACTAAAATGATCAATTTATCAGTAAGAAACTGAAACAATACAAAAGACTTCACCTCCACAGTTAAATTGGTTCCCACTCCGGTATCTGAACTTTGCTGCTTCATTGACAACCTGCAGAACGGTAGCTCTATCGTGTCCAATCATCAGTGCTTAAAAATATAATTCCTCAATAGCCATAGGAATCTAGGCCCAAAAGTTAAAGATACCTACTAAATAGCTAAATTCAGTAAAAAAAAATGTACACCTTTATACACTGGTCTAAACAAGCCAGTCACCATGTTTCGAGTCAAAGAAAGAATCTTATTTAATTTGTAGTGAGTTTGGGACTTATATGTATATAATAGAAAAAGTCAGGGGCTTTTATGTGAATCTTTGAAAATTGAGGGACCTCTTTGTAATTTTCATAAATAATGAAATAGCCACATAAAATGGATCGACTAACCTTATTGGTTATGCGACTCTTTTGAGGCTTGGTGTGATTCTTCCTCTTTCTCTTCTTTCTTCCCTTTCTTTCAGTTTCACGAGTTTTGGATATCTTTGAAAAAAATCCTAGATCTACGAAGATCTAGGGTTGTAACTTGGTATCAAAGCCTTGAAAGGAGAAGAAGACTTTCATCTCTCAACCCTCTGTGGACCAGATCTGTCAAAAGAAGACATTTGAGGGGGTTTTAATCCCAGCCGAACATGTACATAATGTTCAACATGGTCATGTCATAATGTGGTTGGGCTATCTTGCTCTCAACAGCCTTGTGTCTTATACGAGGTGAGTCTGAGGTGATGTCGAATAGTGCAGGCCCCGTTTTGAGGTGAGTACAAGAAGTTTGTGGGTTGCTTCTTCAACACCAAAGGTTGTCTATGATGTCAGTTCATAATGTGGCGGGCCTTGGTTCATCTCCTGTATATGTTGACAGCCTTGTGTAAGGCTTCAGTGGAATATTTCTCCCTTATGTATGTCAACAGCCTTGTGTAAGGCATAAGTGGTCTATTTTTCAGCATTGACAGCCATTTGTCATGTTTCCGTGGTATAATCAGGGTGCTGCTTGTGGTCACTGATGGTGGGTTATAGTTGTTGTTTGTGAGAGGTTTGAAAAATATACCGTGTTTGGGTTATTAACTGTATAATGGAGTCTGAAAGCGATTCCCCTATTGCATCAACTCCACAAATTCCTAACATTGCAAGTCTAAATGTCAAGAAAACACAAGAACTCTTCAATGGAACCAACTATAAAGATTAGTCCTACTCTGAGAGAATGGCCATTAGGGGATCATGGAGACTTGGATATATTGATGAGAAAATTAAAGAACCCAAAAAGGATCCAAAATATTCAAAATGAGGATCTGAAATTATGTTAGTGATGAATTGGATCCTGAACTCAATGGAAGGAGGGATTGCAAAAACTTTAATTGAAAAAGGAGATTGCAGCATTCAAACAAGGTAGTCTCTTAGTTGGTGACTATTATTCCAAGTTTAGAGCTTTATAGAAAGAACTGGAGTTGTATGAGTCCTAAACTATGTTGCACTAAGAAACAATGTTGTGTTAAGAAGGAAGGAAAATTGATAAAGGACCGACACATATTTGAACTGCTGAAGGGTGTTAACCCAGATTTTCAAACTGGTTGTACATAGGTAACAAGCCAAGATTCTTCGCCTCTAATAGGCACAGTGTTTGCCTTACTGCAAGGAAAAGAAAGTCGTTGAATGGTGATGGATGTGAAACATGATATAGTACCTGAACGGTCAGCCCTTGTAAATAGTAATGTGGGAAACACAGTGACAAATATAGGATATGGTGGAGGTAGAGTCCATGGTTGTGGAGATAACCACGGTGGAGGACGTGCTGGTGGTCATGTCGTGGGCCTACTGGTGTTAGGCGTGATTTTGGTGGACAAACTAACACCAATCATGACAAACATTTCTGTACCCATTGTGGAAGATATCGCCACACTAGACAGACTTGTTAGGATTTAAATGGTAAGCCTTGGAATATGTATGCATCACCAATTAAAGTGGAGCGTCCTAATGTTACTTTAAAGCAATAGCCAAGCAATTAGCACTGGAAGGATGAACTTTGTGTTCTTCGACAAAGGTTGGCAGCTTTAAAAGGCATGACTCAGGATTTGTCAGCTGGTGTCACTTCTTCACATAACCCTATAGCATTTACATCATCTACCTCTTCATCTATATGGGTTATTGATTCAAGGGCTACAGATTATGTGACAGGTATACGTTTTGATTTTTTATCTTATATTACTACCAATCAAGGAAGGGTGAGGATCGTTGATCATTTCTATGCTCCAGTACCTGGGAAAGGGACTATCCAAGCTTCACCCAACCTTTCTTTATCATCAACTCTCCATGTTCCTCAATTCTCATTAAATCTTATGTCCGTTAGTGCTCAAACAAAAAATCTCAATGGCTGTATCACCTTTTATCCGAAATATTATGTCTTTCAAGATCTGAAGACAAGCTTGATGATTGGTAGTGGTAGTGAGAACAATGGTCTTTATACCCTAAATGTGAAGAAGATAGAGCATAAAGTGTTACAAACTAGAGAATTGATGAGAATAAAATGCTATTGTGGCATTGTCGTCTAGATCATGTGCTAGTGCAGTGTCTTAGGGATTTTTTATTTTTGAACATTCCAAATGAGAGTGAGTGCTTTGAGATGTGATGCAAGCGAATTTGAGAAAAATAAAAGAACTATGTATCTAGTGAATCTTAGTAAAAGAAATACTAGTCCATTTGATTTGATTCACTATGATGTGTGCTATGCTCCTGTTGTTATAATTTATAGGTATTGATATGGGTGTATTTAATCTCTCCATATATATTATATGGTGAAAACTTGGCGGCTATTGATCAAGTGGTTACAATGATGATTTGAGCCCCTGTCACTATACACAGGTAGATGAGTGAGATCTTTCAATCCCCCTTGGTTCTACTTATTGTGAGCACCAGTGCTCAGCAAAGGTTTTCCCTGTATGGGAGCTCCCCTGTCGAGCACCAGCACCATTTTCTTTTAGGGCCCACCAAGGGGCCCATTTGGGGATGGAACTAAGGGGGATCGAAAGATGTCACCCTCATCTACCTATGTATGGTGACGAAGGCTTGAGTCATCATTACAACCACTTGATCAATGGCGGACAAATTTTCACCATCCAAAATGAGTGCAAGCCAATCCGATTGCCTAATCCATTTGGGTGGTTGCCACACTTGGGATTGGTGCCTATCGTTGGAAGGGACTCCCTATTTTATAGTCTACTTGGATTGATATAAGTTGGGCCCCACTATGCGTTTTGGCATGCGGTACTCACCTTATTGCTAGTACCAGTCCTCTACCGAGCATAAGGTGCGCACCGCATGCCAAAACAAAGTGGGGCCCAACTTAAATCCATCCAAGTAGACTAAAATAGGGACCCCTCGTGAAAGATGACTGTCAATAAATTTCAAACACACTCATCAAATCACTTGGTAAAACCATCTCAATGTAGTGGTAGAGGAAAAAGAACTTGGCAGCCGATTCTGGGAGAAAAAGTCAGAAGAAAGCACAGAAGGCAGTGTGAAGGAGGCCATGTCCAACCATATCTGATTGATTGGATATGGGCTCCTGGTTTCAGATTTTAGACAATTTCTTCCAAATTTATGTATTTTTGTTCAATCTGAGATCATTTAAGGCCAAACGAATGAGTTGTAAAATGAATTTTGTAAACAACTTGCATCCACCGGGCGAGAGCTTGAACCATGTAATATAAATTTAAGAAATGAATGAAAAACCACATCTATGTAAGTTGTTCTTTCTCATATTTTCTATACATGATTATTGTGAAACCCATGCAAATTTTTTCACAATTTTCTCCTACAAGGGGTATTACACACTACTCCATTTGTGATCTTAACTTCACCAACCAGCCCATTATATGTTCAAGAAGAAGAGGATCCAACCCTTTCAAAAGACTACATTTGGTATTTCCAATAGCTGAGGCACATTGGTAAGTTTCCACAACAGTCCACATGGATGGGCAACCAAGGCCTCTTGCATTGTCAGCCTTCAACCATGTAAACAATGTGCCACTAGTAGTTCTCCGTCCTCTATCAAATCATTTCATGTAACCAAGTAGTGGAATTCCTTCGTGTAATAATCAAAACTTTGATCCCCTTGATGTAGGGATTGAAGTCATTCATACAAGGTTTGCATATAATTCAACGGAAGGAAATAAACTCTCTGTTAAACAGGCCCAAGGCCCAAGGCCCAAAGCCCATCAATGTTATATCTCACCTGGAATTGATTTGGTCAATATTGAGACAGCTGGAATTGATTTGGTCAAGTGAATTGATTTGGTCAATATTGAGACAGCTGGAATTGATTTGGTCAATATTGAGACAGCTTTAGCTTTCCTTTCTTAGAGTAACAATTGTTGTAATTAGTTGCTTTCTTAACTTAGATTAGTGATTGATACAATTAGATGATTTTCCTTTCTTAGAGCCTAGATTATAGGCATGTAAATACCTATATAATGATGTACAATCTCCATAGAAAAACACACAAAAATTATTGCATTCTCAAGAGTATATTCAAACTCTTTTTATGATCGTGAATTTGTCATGGTATCAAAGCAAGGATCAAGGCAGTCTTGATCTTAGACATCTTCCAAAGCCTTGCGGGAATAGGGATAGAGAGAATAAGTCTCTCTCGTGCAACAAATAGATTCAGGATCTATTTTCAAGAAGTTTCCAGCAACACAGTGCCAGCGATACCTTCTTCCCGCGTCAAAGATATTCTGTTAGTGGCCCACTGTTGATCAATCAGATCAATTTCAGAAATCACACACTCATGGTCGCCTCATATTTCTAAGGATATTAGTGATTTTTCAAGAATTTTTCAGAGACTCAAGGTTGGTATTTTACTCATTCTCAAGATTTACCAGAAATTTATATTGTTTTCATCAGGACCGTTGCAATGGAAAAATCTGAGGTCACCTTGATTAAATTTACGGGAAAGAATTACCCTGCCTGGTCTTTCCAATTTCAAACATACCTCGAAGCCAAGGAATTGTGGGGATTTGTTTCTGGCACGGAACCTAAACCCACTGAGGATGAGAAAAAGATCTCTTCTTGGCATACTAAAGATGCCAAAACCAAATCAATTCCATGTGAGATATAACATTGATGGGCTTTGGGCCTTGGGCCTTGGGCCTTGGGCCTGTTTAACACTCTCATGTGAACCTTCATCTTGTCCCATGGCAAAACCGGATTTCTTTCCCCCTACAGCGTCTTTTGACTTACGAAGTTGCTCCAACCAAGCTGCTACATGCCCCTTGAACTTGATGGTGACCAACTTGACACGTTTGTGATTGGCTAAATCATGAAATGTGGTCATTCCAAAAATTCCTCACCTTGGCTCCTCCTGAAGTAAAGACATTTTGTTAGTTGGCTGTGGTAGGGAAGATATCAACAGTCAATAATTTGACGAGAGGATTGGTGTCAAACTCCATTTCAAAGAGTTGTTGTTTGTGTAGGAGGGAGAGAGAGACAATTGATCACTTATTTCTCCATTGCGACGTAGCATCACACCTTTGGGGGCATTTTCTCAAAGCCTATGCTATCGCATGGTGTCTTCTATGTTCAATAGCACAGTTGTTTGAAGGGTGCAGGGGATGTCCTTTGGTCAAATGTGGTTTGATTCTATGGAATCTTATTCCCTTTTCTATTTTGTGGTCTTTATGGAAGATAAGAAATGATAGAATCTTCAATGATAAGGAAGCTTCTTGGGGTACTAATGTAGTATGGGCCCACAAGTGGCCACTCTTCAAGTTCGATTAAGATTATATTATTTTATTAGTAGATTTCTAATTATATTGTTATTAGGGAAGTTTCTATTAATAGATTTGGGTTTTCTTAGGCATCAAGTTTGCTTTTATTATTATTTTTATATATGGCATTGTAGAGAAGAATTTCTCAAATTTTGATTGATTAATAGATTCGTAGATTTTATCCTGGAGGTATGTCCTCCTGTGTGAAGTCTTCTCAACGATTCGAATTGTCCCCAAATACATGCTTCAACACTTCAAGCAAGCCCTAACCCTAGGGCCTGCATCAAATTGGTATCAGAGCTGAATGATTCTTCAATCGTCGGTGTGATTACCCTTATCTCTCCACCACCATCATTTTACCATCCATCACCATTAGGTCCCATATCTCTTTCGTGAACAACCGACACCCACCCAACCCCAATCCATCATTCACAACCCTTCAACCCATCTACTTTCCCAAAAATCCCTGCTATACATACTGTCCCCCACTCTCACTGCCATCATCCTGACCTCATCTTCACAAAACGGAACCATTTATAACCCCTTTTCCTAATCAATCATTGCAACCCATCCTCTATCGTTACCCAACCGTTACCCCAAAACCCTACCTACCATCATCCCAAAAACTCCATCTTCCCCAAAAGCCCTCACCAATTCACCCTTGCCCTCGATTCTACCAAAACAGAACCCATCTCAATACCCTATCCCATGAAATCCATCCTCCCCGTAACCCAAGCCCCTGAAAAATCCTTTCTCCATCCCAGCCATAACCCACAACCACGCCTATCTCAACACCATCCTAGTTGCCCAAACCCAAAATAGAAAGAAAAAGAAAAGGGTAGAAGAAAGGAGAAGGAGATAAGAGAATAATTGCATACCCGATGCACGAGGCTGACCAGTGCATCTTCTGCAGTCTTCGTCATCGCCATCATCACAAGAGCCAGTGCTGATCATCTCATCTTTGCGAAGCAGCGGAAGGACTGGTGAATCTCCTCTCCATTTTTCGTTGAAGCACAAAAAGGAAAGGACTTCTTTCCTTTTATATTTTCTTTGACATAGAATCAAAGAGGAAGCCACACATGTGCCATTTACATGTGCCAACTCTCTTCCCTTTAGTTATTGTGATAGAACAGTTTCGAACCAATTGGACCACTCAACCCTTATGATCTGGATCAACCCGACCCACTTGCAATAAAGAGTATATCCAATTGCCTTGATGAAACAAAATCTCATCACACTTAGATCAAGGGTTGGAATTTTTTTTTGCGATTTTGGGCTTATTCATACTCAAATTTCATATTTGTCTTCACCAGCGTGTTTTTAGAAATTAGATCTACACATCAGGTCAGTCAGATTTTTAATTTGCATTAAAAAAAATGCCTCCTAAGAAGCAAGTAGAAGGTGACTCTCTCTTTTTTAATGGAAGAATAGATTGGTGCCTTCAGAGAACTATTCGCAATAATTAATCAAATGTGAACTCTAGAAAGACTATAAACAAGAGTGGAAAATTTGGAAAACAATCAACGTGCGGATAATGACAGAAATGATGGTACAAATATTCAGAATCAAAAAGATCCACCAGTCAATAATCCTAATCGAGATTTAGGAATTAAACTCGTGATTCCTAAATATGATGGAAAATTGCAACCTGCTAAATTCATAGATTGACTAGCGTGTGTGAAAAATATGTTTGCACACAAACAAATAACTGAGACCATAAAGTTACATTGGTTGCCACTCAATTTCATAATTAAGCGGCAACATGATGAGCTAAATTCCAAAGAAAAATGAGAAATCAAAACATAAACCTTGTTGAACTATGGACTTAGATGAAGAATATTTTGAAGCAAAATTCCTCCATGTCAACCATGCAAGAGATCTACATTCAAGTTTTCAGAACTTGAAATAAAGATCTAAGACGGTTGTCAACTATTCTAAGGAATTTCTGATTCTGCATGCTCTTTGTGGTTTGAATGGAGATGATGTGGTTGTTGATAAATTTTTCAATGGACTGAGAATAGACATTCAGCATATCCTTGTATTCCAAAATCTTGATAATGTCAATGAACTCATCAAACATGCAGTCAAAGCTAAGGGCATTGCAAATCATCAAGCACAAAAATCCAAAAGGGTTCCACCAAAGAATTCATCTTTGTAAGATGCTAAACACAATAGTTCATCAAGACAGATTTTTGCAAAGACTAAAGGCCAAAATAGGATAATTTGTTTTCATTGTCAATAGTCGGGGCATTACGTAACAGAATGTCTAAAATGGATACATTTGATTGAGATTTAAGGTGTGGTTAATGATACCCCAGACGGTTCTAAAGGTACTAAAACTGATCCCAAGGGTACTAAAACTAAGGAAATCGAGGAAACATATGCAGGTATTATAGTAAAGCTCTCATCATCATCAAAGAGGCTCCATAACTGTTGAGAATAAATGGTTGAGGAAAAATATCTTCCATTCCACGGGAACAATTCATAGACAAAATTACACAGTTGTTTTAACGACCCAAGAATCTGGTGCTCTTCAGATTCTTAAGTCATTATCATGTTTAGATTACAGTAACATTCATAAAGTAAATTCCAAGAGCATTAGTCCGAGCAAAGATGAATATTTATACCTCAATATTGATTAATTTCTTGACAAGTCATTACAAGTTCAAAAATATTCCAAAATAAGAGCTAGTCCCATCTAAAGTCTATAATGTTCTTCGTTCTCTCAATCAGCGATGCATGCCGAAATCTAGATGCCGATCTTTGTCATTCTCAAATTCCGTTACGAATGCGTTACCTATAGTGGGGCGAACCACTACTCAATAACACTAGTGAGTAGAATTTCTAAATCAAGAGAACAATATAAACTAACACAATAACAAAGATATTATTCCAATTGTTCTATAATCATTCTCAGTTATACATCCTCATCGATGTATTGATAAAATCAACATCACACAAAGCTTTAAGATTCATATGTTTCCTTGAAAGAAAATTCATAGGCTTACGTCGAAGAATAAGTCCATAATTTTATTCAACAACATAGCTTACATATACCAAGATTGTTATTATGTACTTTATCAGATATTCATATTCTTGTCATGACAAAATTGCCACCATTCTTAATTCATAGTAATTGTATGTATAAGGGAATGTAGATTCATGTCGTGACAAGACAGTCACCCATGTAATTCAAGGAAATTCATATTTATGTCGTGATAAGATTGTCACCCATCTTAATTCATAGAATTTCTCATGTTCCCATAGGGGATTCATATTCTTATCATGACAAAACTGTCACCATTCATCATTCGAAGATCAATCCAAAATCAGCATAAAAATAGTTACTCTGTAGCAATCAAATTTTGATTTTAATTTTAGTTCATAGGTTTTATAATAAGTACCAACACTTTTACCATTAGCCAATCCCACATGCTTCATATTGGAGTCTCGCCCCACCCGGAATCATTATTGGTATCACAAATGAGGCATTGACCATATCTTTGAGGTTTTATTTCACCACAGAATTAACACTTTATTCATCAGTCATAGAATTAAGACTGTACTCATAATTCATCTATGATACTTAGATCAAATGTTCTAAAAGTACCATATTAATTGTTTCCTCTAAACACATGTTCTGGTGATGATATCTATCCAGAAATGTTCAGCAAAAGTACAGAATATTACACAACAAATAGATGATGACAGTTAACGATTGGGTTTGAAACTAAATACAGCATTATTTATATCTTTTGCACATGTTCTGTGTACTTTTGCAAATCAAAGAACTTTCTTAAGTGAAAGATATATGATTTTTGGAACTCGAGGCTTCAATAAAGGTATCTAGTGTTAGAATTAGGTAAATAAAAAGTCACACATAGCAACTGAAAAATTTTTTAACAGAACCAGTAACAAAAAGGATGTCTCACCCTTGGTCCTGTTTAAATTCCTTGGATGAAGGGTACCAACGGTCCAATCCCTGTGGGTTCGCCACCATAGTAGTCGACCACTTGTCCCATGCCAGATGTAGGGACCTGATCTTAGATCAGGTGGGCCACATGGGCCCACAACCCACAAACAGCCAAGCTTCTTTTTTAACGACCTAAATTGGTTCTTTTTTAACGACCTAAATTGGTTTTCATCCCAGTTTTGTATTTCTTCACACAATAAAACATCATATTCTATGATAAAAACAGTCCATAAAAAGCACGTCTATTCATAAGATTCAATTAACCAATCATCTATTCAAAAGAGGATAAGTTTAAGTCCTCATTTCTCATCACAGATATGTCGACAATCTTGCATTTTCTTCAATACAAATCTAATTGATAATATAATGAACCCCTATTGGTCCAATTCAAAGGAAATCATATCCCTGATGTCAAGCTGGATTTGTATCTTGTTCTTAAGACACAAGATATCAACAGAAACTTATATATATATGATTAAATTGATACCAAATAGTAGTATAGATTATGAAGAACCATTCTTTTTCTTAACAACAAAATAGAGAAGTCCTACTCACCTTGTATAAGTAATGAGTGACCCCAAATCAAACATCCAAAAAGCTCCTCGCTGAAATTCTTTGCTTCAAATTTCAAATATCAAAACATTAGATTTCTACTCTTCTTCCATGAGAAAGTGACAAGAGGAGAGGTGGTCTCTTCTTATAGTGTATTGGGCGTCCAAAAGAAGAGTCCTACAAGAAATTCTCCTCTTTGAAAGGTCACATTGAGAAGTCTAAAAGTCATGACTATTAGTGTAAAACGAGGAGCCTACTTTGGGGAGCTACACAGTCACAACTAAGCGGATTTGGGTCATATATCTAGACCTGAAAGTTTTGACCCAACAGCCCAGTCCAATCATGATTGGACTGGTCGAAACTGGACCTTTCTAAGCCCAGTTGGCCCATTAAAAAAATTTCAAGGTTATTACAGTTGTTATTTATGGCGGAAATTGTGAAAATCTCATCTCTCAATCTTTTGTTGATCGCCTCAAGTTAAAGGTTTGCAAGCACAATTGGCCTTATTTAGTCAAATGGCTGATAACAGGTGATCAAGCGCACATACGCCACACATTCAAGGTTACGTTTGCTATTGATGAGAATTATAAAGATGTAATTTGGTGTGATGTGCTACCCCTATGGATAGTGGTGATATCTTATTGGGTCGCCCATGGATGTATGACAAAAATGGAACTCATGGTATACACGACAATACATAAATTCATGCATAATAGAAAACAAGTCACACTTCATCCTGAGAAGCCAGAACCTATGAAGAAGAATTCTCGAACTGCTGCAGCAAAGGAAGTCCTTCGTGTTTACCATATTTACAAAGACAATCCGAAGAAGACTCGAGTTCCGAGGACGAACTCTTTTTTCAACCCGGGAAAGATGACGCAATATGGGCCCACAAGTGGTCCCTCTTCAAGTTTGATTAGGATTATATTATTTTCGTAGTAGATTTCTAATTACAATGTTATTTGGGAAGTTCCTATTAATAGATTAGGGTTTTCTTAGGCATTAAGTTTGCCTTTATTTTATATATATAGGGCATTGTAGAGAAGAATTTCTAAGATTTTGATTGATTAATAGATTTGTGGATTTTATCCTGGAGGTGCGTCCTCGTGTGTGAATTCTTCTCGACGATTTGAAGTGTCCCCGAACACGTGCTTCAGTAATTCAAGTAAGCCCTAACCCTAGGGCATGCACCAGATACTCTTTTGTCTTCAATGGTGTGGAGGATAGCTACATGGGCTTGTACTAGAAAGGCGTTTTGTGATCTTGACACAAACAAGTTCATGTACAATTGGGGAGCTTACTTTATGACGGAAAGATTTAGGATGAAAAGGAAAGTACAATGGAGCCCTCCAATGGGTTTTCTAAAGTTTAATGTCGATGGTGTAGCTCGCGGTAAACCAGGGCCAGCTGGAATAGGAGGTGTACTCAGAAATTGAAATGGGGATGTTTTGTACATCTTTTCAAAGCAAGTTGGTATCAAAGGTTTTAATGAACAAGAGATTTTAGCTATCTTGGAAGCTCTTAACATTTTTCAGTGCACTTTCCAGTCCAACCTCGTAGTGGAAAGTGACTCCTTAAATGCTGTAGCGTGGGCTAATTCTTTTAAAAGGCCTTGGGAGATGCATTTCTATTTTAATGAGATCAAGGTTCTATCTTCAGGGTGCTATATATCTTTCTTGGCATGTTAGTAGGTTTGCTAATGGGATAGTAGATTGCGTAGACAAACAAGGGGTTGAGCAAACTTGTAATTTAAGTGCCAAGATAGTGTAGTTGTTGTTGTTTGGGTTGGCTCGCTTGGTATATATCTCTTATACAGTCTCCCATTTGTTCTTTGGGTTGGATCCTCTATTGTTGTAGTTTTTCTCTTCCTATTAGATATATTTTTGTTACCCATAGTTGTCAAAATCGTACGATTCGAGATTCAAATCACACAATTCGTAACATACGGTGGAAAAACAATTCATATCGCACTATGGAATCATATTAGATTGAATATCGTGCGATTCAATACGATTCGATTCACAATTCACGATTCAGTCATTCCACAAAGGCGGGAATTTGAAAAGTCCAACAGCTTATTTTAATATTTTTATGATTTTTTTTTCACTTTTTTCCCATTTTCCTTCTAGTCTCTCTCCCTTTTTTATTTCTCCAATTGGGACCCACGATGGATCTATCATCTGTTTCAACAACCAAGATCTGAATCACATATGGGCAGATCCGAATATATATATATATTTTTGCCAAGTTTACTCTCTTTTTTTAATGTAATTGATGTTTGAGCCCCATTAATGGACCTAAATTAGTTTTGTTGTTGGGGAGCCAGTGTCTGGTGTTTTCCCCTGTATGTTCTTTTACATCTCCACTTTTTTCTCATCAACTTGTCGGGCTTGCATGGTGATGGAATCTAAAATTTTCCTTTTCATCAACTAGTAGGGCCCACCTATCTGCAATTCTTTAATTTTAGTACTTTTGTGAATTAACTAATGAATATTTGAATTTTCACTTTTTTCCCATGGACTATTAATAGAAAGAGTATTTATAGTTATGCCATCGTAAAAAAAAAAAAGGGAATGCAAAGGGCCAACAGCACAATACTAATGCATGTCTAATTTTTTAGCTTTTAAACACTTAGGCATTTTGATTCTACAAACTACACGTAAATTTTTTGTTTTGATATGACAGATATGTTACTTTTTTTATATCTTAATAATGCTCATCGGTTTTGGTAGTAGTATATCAAGATGCTAATAATTGTCATGTATTGATGTGGACATGGATGAAAAATAGATAATGGACAATTATAATTTTCTCTATTTTTTACTATTTTTCCATCTATATTGAGAAAAAATAGAAAATATCCTATGATTTGCAATTCAATTCATGATTCAATTCGATTCACCCCCTTGAGCGATTTACGATACAATTCACGATTTGACAACTAAGTTATTACTTTCTTCAAAAAAAAAAGAAAGGAAATTCCTACCTTTCATATTTCCAAGCTTCACATTTAGTTCCCTTTCCACAATTCTCATGGACAGATCTCTTGCCAGCTGTTCACAATCTCCTAACTGGAGGATTCTATATAACTCATTGAAGAATTCACCTTCTAGCTCATCATAGGGTCACATATAGTTCCCTTCCCCTATTCTCATAAACAAATCTCTCGTCAGCTGTTAGCAATCTCCTAACTAGAGAATGGTCATATAACTCATTAGAGAATTTGTCTTATAGTTCATCATGGCACTCATCATTCGAATGGTCATGATGGAAAAGTGGTTCCATGCATTCAAGATAAATAGGTAACCATTTCCACATGCCTTCGTAGCTACTGGATTTCTTCATCACACAGATCCAACTGTCAATCATCTCCACCACGACCCTTCTGCCACGAGCACATTTAGAAGGCATGTTGCTCTTCAAAACAATGCTCCAAGTGCAGGAACTTTGGCTCTAATACCAGCTGGTGCAAACTGTTTGACTTGACCGTAAGCCAATGCTCAGTTGGTAATAACCATCGAAAAACCCTTAACAAGGATTGGCTGGGATGATAAGATGTTTCTAAAGAGAAACATAAATCAAGGATATTTCATTAACAAAAGGAAGACAACAAAGGATCTCCCTCCATTTAAATTTTTTAACTCCTCTATGTCGACTCAAGAACTTTGCACACATTTACTGACACGAAAGTTTCTAGGCAACTTTGAGACTTCCAATACTATTAATTTACTCTGAGAGTTCCTACATCTGAAACTCTTAAAATTTTCAAGAGTAGAAATTAATGCAATTTCTCATCTTCCCAAATTAGAAATTAATGTTAACTCCTAGGATTCCATAACTAGTAATGAATGCAAATCCTAGAATTCCAAGACTAGCTAATGTATTTTGACACCTTGGACTCAAACAAAACTGGACGAAAATGCCCTTATTTTTAATCTCCCCTGTGTTCTTCTGCGAAAGTCAAGATTAGATCGTCATCATTTTTTTCCTTTAAATTCTTCTTCTTCTCTGTTTTCTAATTATATTTATCTAATTTTCACTAAATTTTCCAGACCTTTCCATTTAATGAAACAAATATAGCTGCCAGTTTTTGTTATTACAAACAGCTAAGAAACTTTTGGATTCAAATTGAGGCGACATACTCATAAAAAGAATAGCAAGTGTTCTTCAATTGATTAAATAAATAACAGCATTTAAACAAGGGGACCAGTCCATTGGACATAACTAGGCCAAATTCAGGAGTATGTGGTGTGAATTGAGTTTGTACTGTACTTCAAGGCATTGTTGTGCAAAAGAACAACCCGAAGAACTAGAATCACAACATATATTTGAATTACTAGTAGTGTCAAACCAAAATATGAAACTACTAGTGTGCAAGTGGTTAGTTCCTCTACCTCCCTTCGTAACAATATTTGCACTACTCCAAGGTGATTAAAATCAAAGGAAAATAATGTTGTCAAAGTAACTCCAGATTGTTCAACACTACTAGTAAAACATGGATCGAGGAGATACAGGACATGGCCATAGTAATGGACGTGGTGGACATACAAGACGTGGTGGACAAGGGCATGATGGACGCCCTAATGTTGATGAGCTTCATTGCACTTACAAAAGCGACTTCTTAATGTTGATACAGAGAAACTTCATTGCACTTACTATGGTAGAGACAGACATTCACAAGAAACATGTTGCGATCTTGTGAGTCAGCCTCCTCACACTACCACAGCCTATTCAGGGAGGTTAGAAAATTCTGCTCTATCACAACACCATCGGCACGAAACAAAAAGTGAGTATTCTCCCGAAGACTTTCCCATTGAATAATCCCCCACTTTGTCAGGGTCCTACACTTCCAATAATCCCTGTTTAAACATGTGTAGGAGTTCATTAAACTCAGAAAGAGTCTGAAACAACTCGTTTCATCAAAATCAGAAAGATTAGTTCATTCTTCCAAAGAGAAACTAGTGGAAAAATGCTCTACTTTCCATTCAACCTTGACCGAAGCCAAACAGGTCACTAGCACGAAAAACAAATGAAAAAAAAATGAGAATTCAAATACACAGAAAGTTCAGATATCATTTACAAATGTAAACCCATTAAAAGAGGGAAGAATGCATTTCTGGAGGTTCTTAGTTCCTAAGATGAGTTAGAGAACAAAAGTGAAGTACAACTATGAGAAAATTCAGCATAAGATTGAGAGGAGCTCAGAAAAACTTTCCTGGTCAAAAGCAGGAAAAATATAATCCGCAAATTGAATTTCAGCAATTGCTCGATTCCCCTATCACACACCAATAAAAAAAATAATACAATTTGAAAGCAGAAAGGTTATAGAATCCAAATTGCAAAAAACAAGTAGGCAAATATCAATCATGATAAACAGAATATGTAATCAGTAGCAGAAATGCATGGGAGACGCAACTCAGGTAAAAAGATCCAAAAATAAGCATGCAATGCAAGAAAACTCTCACCCACCATAGCTGCCAGACCAATGCCAAACCCAACGATTCCCTGTAAGCAAATACTAGCATTCACTAAACAATATAAGAATTTATATAATGGAATACAAAAGAATAAATTTCCTTTTATTAGATAAATAGTGTAGCCTCCAAGAAAAACAGGGTCGTTACTTACTAAAGGAAAGAAAACAAGGACAATACATTTGGTGCTGCTGCTGCTGGTAGTGGTTGTGTTTTTGTGTGTGATGCATGGGTGGGTGGGTGTGATTGGGGTTAGGTGTGCAAAGTGCTTTCTCATTTATTACCACGTATGGAAAACTCTTCCATATTGATTGAAGAAAAACCATTAGAAACAATGGAAGATATGAGGTTAAGACATAGACAGGTGGTCACAAAACATGAAAAAATCCGAATTATAGGCACTGTTTGAGGGCTAGTTTTGTGTGGAAGAATATTTTTTCTGTTTCTTGCCTTTCTACGTTTGATCCAAGGAAGTAGTTAGGGTTTTGTGAATTATGTGAATTCTCTATTGTTGTCAGTTGTTCAGGTTGTAGGGACATTCTAGCCAACCAATTAGATTACCTCCTTGTAGTAAAGATTCAGTTCAGACCTCTTCCATACATCCTGCTTGGGTTTCAATTTCTGTTCGATGAGACTACAAGTAGTAGTCTATGTTGGAGTTTGAGTTTGTTTTCATAAGGAGTGATTCACTGATGAGTATTTGTAACAAGTTTTTCTATGCTGGAAATGGAAACAGTCCTCTCTTGGTAAAGCATTTGGTTGAATACCAAGTTTCCTTGTGAAGCAGTGCAAGGAAAAAGAATAGCCAACCGGCTAATCTCCAAACCAAAAGGCTTAAGGATAGGATGTCTAGGTGCCTCACCAAAGACAAATAACTCTCTCAGTTGAGAATCAAACTCAGAAGTTGATTGATATCAATGTTCTATATCCTATGAAAGGATTACATCTTTATTTATGACTAAGATACTTTCTAACCAAGGAAACAACTAATTCAAATCAAATAAGAAGTCCTAAACCAAACATAATTGGACTTTCTAAATATTAAAGAATCCTAAATAATTAAGAAAGCAATTAAAGCAAAAGCAATTACGAATAGGATCTACTCTACTCTACTGCACTTTATTGGTCTTGGGCCTATGCATATAGACTTTCAGATGGGCCCATTAGTATGGCCTGCATCAACTCTCCTCGGCTTGGAAAAACTCAACTCCAGCAAGTTGTTTGCTTGGTACTACTCATATAAATCTGAAATGAGCCATTGAAAATCAGTAGCCGTAATCCAAGTAGCTTCAGAGAATGATTTTCCTTTCCACTTGACAAGGAACTTGTGAAATCCACCATTCTTGGATGAAATGATCTAATCATCATAAACATCTTCAATTTCGTCGAGAGGAAATTCATGGAGAGGGATGCAAAGAGCTTCTTCTCAAAGGATTCATCGTTGCGATGCCCACGATAAAATGCCAAATCTTCAACATTAAAGTTGAAACTAATATACATGTCTGAAGGAAGGTTGAGAACATACGCATTGGAGCTGATTTTCTTCAAAATTTTAAAAGGACCTGCACTTCGTGGATGTAATTTCTTGTATTTACCTACAGAAAACCATTCGGACTTCAAACAAACCATTACTATATCGCCTGCGGCAAATTCAACATGGCGTTTGCGAAAATCTGCGTGCCTTTTATATGCTTCATTACTTGTAGCAATTTATTGGTGAACTTCATCATGAACATCCTTCATATGTTGTGCAAACTGTTCAACTTCCTGACTTGGCCTAGAGTCAACTGGTAACAAGCTTAAGTCAAAAGGAAGACGTAGCTTGAAACCAATGACAACTTCCAATAGTGATCTCCCTGTTGTTCTGTTGATGGAATTATTGTAAGAGAACTCCGCCATGGGTAAAAAAAGGTCCCATGAAGCAACACGTTCTCTAATAAGATATCGAAGAAGGTTTCCCAAACTACAATTGACGACCTCTGTTTGGCTATCAGTTTGTGGATGATATGCACTTGAGTATTAGAGTTTTGTGCGTATCATGTGCCATTAAGTCTTCTAGAAGAAACTTAAGAACTTTGTATCTCCGTCAGACACTATTGTCTTGGGAAGGCCATGTAAACGAACAACCTCTTTAAAGAAAAGAGTTGCAATCTTTTTGGCATCTACTGTGTCAGAACAAGGGATAAAATGGGCCATTGTTAAGAAACAATCCACAACAACAAATACAGAATCTATCTTTCTCGTTATTTTAGGTAAAGCCCAAGACAAAATCCATGCTCAAATCTTGCCAAGGCACATGTGGAATAGGGGGGGGCTGATACAAACCTGTATTCTTCTTTTGATCTTTTGCAATGCAAGTTGCCATACTTTGCATAATTTACAAAGTCAGGCAACATCTGTTTTTAAGCATGGCCAAAAGAAACGGTCTTCCACAATAGCCAATGTTTAATCACGCTCAAAATATCCACTACATGCGCCACCATATAATTCACGTATCACAAACTCAAGAATAGATGTAGCTGGCAAACATAACTGATTTCCACGAAAGAGATATCCATCATGAATAGAAAACTTTGGATGTTCAGAAAACTCAACATTTAGAAGATCTGTATAAATGCAACCAAAGTCATGATCAGCAACGTATTCTCTGCGTATTTATTCAAAACCGGGAACAAAAGTGACTGTAAGTATGCGCTCTATTTGACACGATTGGCGCTCATTTTCTTTTAAGAGTTCAGATGTTGCAAGGCTTCATGGTCAGAATATAAGACAAACTCTTTCCCGATTAGATAATGACGCCAATAACAAAGATCTTGAACCACTGCATAATATTCCAAATCATAAACCATATACTTCTTACGAGAGTCATTTAACTTCTCACTAAAATAAGTAACTGGATGACCGTCTTGACTCAAGACTCCGTCAATACCGACGTGGAAAGCATCACAACTAACTTCGAAGACCTTTCCAAAGTCTGGAAGTTTTAAAACCGGTGCCTCGGTCATTTTTTGCTTAATTTGTTCAAAATGCTCGAGAGGCGGCATTCTTCCAAATGAACTCTCCTTTTTCATGCAATCAGTTATAGGGGTCATGATGGTGCTGAAATTACGAATGAACCTCCTATAAAAGGTAGCCAATCCATGAAATCTGCGTACCTCATGTATAGAAATGGAAATGGGCCAATCAATGATTGTTTTGATTTTATTTGGGTCAGCTTCAACTCCTTGGGTCAAAACAACAAAGCCCAAAAATATGACTTTGGAACTCAAAAATGTACATTTCTTCAAATTAACGTAAAGTTTTTCTTTTCAAAGTGCATGCATGACATGCCTATGATGGTTGAGATGAGCTTCTTTTGATTTGCTAAAGATCAAGATGTCATCAAAATATACCACAACAAATTTGCTAAGAAAAGGCTGCAGAAGCTAAGTCATTACTCTCATAAAAGTACTAGGAGCATTAAATAAACCGAACGGCATGACCAACCATTCGTATAATCCATCTTTGGTCTTAAATGACATTTTTCATTCATCTCCAGGCCAAATACAGAGTTGATGATATCCGCTCCTAACATCAATCTTGGAGTTAATAATATGATTCAGACATCATATCAAGCATGTCGTCTACTCGGGGAATCAGAAACTAATATTTGATGGTGATCTTGTTAATGGCTGGACTATAAATGCACAATCGCCAAGAACCATCTTTCTTTGGTATCAAGAGGGCTAAAACTACGCAAGGACTCATGCTTTCTTCAATATAACCTTTCTGGAGTAAGTCTTCAACCTATCTTCACAATTCTACATGCTCAGTGAGGCTCATGCGAAAAGCAGGTAAATTAAGAAGGGTAGACCCGAGAATTAAATCAATGGCATGCTGTATGTCCCAAATGGGAGGTAGTTCATTAGGAAGCTCTGCTAGAATCGAATCTTGAAAACCATTGAGCAATGCCTTGATCTCTGGTGGTGTAGAAACCTATTGTTTATCATCTGCCTCTTGGGCTTCTTTTGGAACAAGAACATAGACAACTCCTTGGTCTTTGCTTTTCATTTCAAATTTCCCATAGAGAGAACATAAGGTTTTGATGGGGTGTAGAAACTACCAAAAAGGATCTTAATGGAGGCAATGGAAGGAGATCTACCACTTGTCCCTTCCACTTAAAAGAATATATGTGCCTTTTCTTATCAGTATGTACCTCTCAGTCATATAGCTAGGGTTGGCCAAATAGGATGTAAGCAATATTCATAGGAATGATATCACACCAAATATCATCTTCATATATGCTAATTTTAAAATGAACCAAGTAGCGATGAGTCACAGGGATCGAATGATCGTCCACCAAAGCGAACTTGTAAGGCTTTGGGTGCTTTTCAGTAGGCAAATTGAGCTTAGTAATCACTTCCTGTGAAACGACATTCATTGCACTCCCACCATCAACAATTAAATTACATAGCTTACCTTTGCATCTCACGTGCTACTTGAAGATTGAGGTATGTCGCCAATCAACTTCTTGTTGCTCATTGGTGAGGAGAAGTTTGCGTATAATAAGGATAGGACCACCTTCTTCTGCAGTAGTAGTGGCGCGAGGGGAAGGATCAGATTGTGTCTGAGGCTGCAAATCCGGCTAAGTTTTTGATTGGACATGGTCAAGAGGTTCCATCGCAATATGCTCGTCATATTCTTCTGATGAATAAGGATCATCATCACAATGATAAAGATTGCGAACCTTAGAGCATTCATTAGCAAAGGCCCTTATTAACTACATTGGCACCAACCACCAGTTCGTTGATCATGTCGAGGAGGTCAACAACTCCGCATATCTTGTTCCTATGACATTGTGCTCCATTGATTTTGAGCAAAAGGACGCTGGTTGGGTTGGTTGTGCTGCTATCTCGGAGGTGGGTGATAACCTACTGGTGGAGCACGGTTGTATTGAAAACTATTCTGATTAGGTGAAGCACGATTATTATTTTGAAAGGCGGGGGCTCGACGAGTCAGCGACTCCCCGGCTTGAGTGCCGAAGCGTCTCAAAGTAGATGGCCGTAGTTCTAACTCAACCCATTTTGCCTTGTTATAAATATCATCAACAGTTTCAAAGTCATGCATAATGACCTCACGTCTAAATTTTTTCCACAAACCAGTTCTGTACCGGTTGACTAGCATGAAGTCATCATCTTGAACTTTACACCGAATAACATAATCATTGAATTTCTCTGTGTACTCATCCAGTGATAATGTGCCTCGCTTGAAAATAAAATATTCTTGCTAAAGGAGACTCAAATAATTGAATGGCAGGTATTTACTTTTAAGGTTTTCACGCATCATCCCACTTGGTAATAGCAGGGCATCCCAGAAAAGATTGTTGTGCTTAATGCTATGCCACCAAATGCATGCCAAACCTTTTAAGTTTGACTTTGACGAAAGCAACACGTTGTGCATCATCCATAAGATACCAAGAGAAATAATCTTCAAGAGAATTGAGCCAGTCAATAAAGCCTTTGGATTGAGACGACCGAAGAAAACGGCAATATCAATATTGACTCGCTTCATTATATCATCAAACTTGGATGCAACAGGTGTGTCTGCAAGATTTTTCTCAATAAAAAGACGGTGAATAAAATCATGGATAGATTCTTGAGAGCCTATTTCTATTTTGTCAGGCAGGATTTTGTTGGTTTTTAGCGCTAGACGATGCTTTTGCAGCAGTAGACCTCTGTAAACCCCAGGACATAACTTCCAACGCATGTACTCTTTCAGATAGCTCCATTATCATAGCATCACGTTGGTGATCAGAGAATTTGCCCTAATATGATTGACCGCTTCGGGTTGACATTGCTTACAAAGGAAAAGTAAGAAAGGAATGCTGGTTCTTTTTTTTTTTTTTTTTGGCAACTAAATGGGTTGAACCTTCCCTAAAATAAGGCCTAGAGGATGGGCCTGGCTGGAGCTTATGTTAAATCGAGTCACCTTCTATGAAAAGGTGGCTGGACTCTGTAACATACTTATCCCTGGAACAGCTGAACAATCTAAGATACTTGGAATTAAAGGCAGTTTTGTCAACCAACACATCTTGCCAAAACTAGATCTCATCACCAAGAGTCTATGCAAAATCTAATATTCAAGGAAAACAGGTCTTAACAGACAAGATACCTTTCCAAATAGCTGAGTGACAAGGAGAGGAAGTTGGAACATCCCACCCATTCCTAGTGACACCATATTTAAAAGATAAAATAGTCTTCCACAGGCCATTCTGCCCATCACACAACCTCCATAGCCACTTACCAAGAAGAGCTTGGTTGAGCAACTTAATAGGCCTAATACCCAAGCCTCCATCCCCCAAAGGCTTGTAAACCTGTTCCCATGCAACAAGATCAAACTTGCATTTATGCTCTCACCCCTGCCATCAGAAATCTCATTGCAGCTTTTCAATCTTTCCAACAACCTCCCCAAGATGTTTGAGGATAGATAAGGAAATAAGCCAGAAGATTAGAAAGAGCAGATTTAATAGACTTACCACTTTGGAAGAGGAAACTTTAGTATCTACAGCTAATATGGTTTCTTCCTCATATAACCCAGTTGAATTGTCTTCTTGCTCATCTACTTCCACCTGGTCATTAATTCAGGTGCCATAGATTACAAGACAAGTAAGCACTCCCAGTTTCAATCCTATTCCCCATCTTCTCATGGGAGTGTAAAATTTCTTGATGTACTTTACACAAGTAGCTGGAAAAGGATCCATCAATCCCTACCTGGCTTGTCTTTATCATCTATTTCACATGTATCACAATTTTCTTTTAATTTTGTGACTGTTAGTTCCTCAACAAAGACACATAATTCTTGTGTTACTTCTTTTTCCTTCTCATTGTGTCTTCCAAGATCAAAGGACAAGGCGGACAATTGCTGGTGGCCGTGAGAACAATGATCTTTATATTTTGGAACCGAGAAGTGAGAAACCCCAAGCTTTTATGGCTACAGATGTTGATGAGTCTACTGGGCGTCAACTTATTTGAGATGCACTTTTCCCGAGTCCTAGGAGTATTCCGTTCTAGACATTAGAAACAATGTGGAGTTTTTTTTCCTATTATGACAATTGTCAATATGCTATAACTCATAGGAACATTTACCCAGTTAACCCCACCTTAAGAGGTATAGCTATTCCTTTCGTTCCACCAAATTCTCACTCTCTTATTTCTCTTCTTCTCCTCTAGGATTGTCTAAACCTACTTGAACAAAACTCTAGATTTCTACAAATCTTTGGTTTCAAATTCATTGACATTGTTATATAGGTACATCAGACTGGAATGTTTGTTGACCTAAACTGACCAAGAAAAGAAACCCATGCACAACAATTACATCAAATCATTATTGTAATTAACACCCAAATGCTCATATAAGGGGTGTTAGGCAACAATGTTTGAATAATAACAGTAATTTATAAAAATATACATATATATACCTGTTCACATAAGGGGGTATTGAAAACCCTATGTTTGCCAAACCGATCTACTAATCCAGTTGTACAACGAAAAACACCACCAAAGCCCACATCTTCACCAAATACATAAGCACTGCAGTATAGATAACAATTGTAAGATAAATATAATATCCAGGACTTAAAAGAAAAAAAAAAAAAAAAGGGACACACGCATATATATAGAGAGAGAGAGAGAGAGAGAGCACTTCCACACTTAACAAAAAGAATGGAAACTTCTTGCAAGTCTAAATTTATTGAAAAAAGCAGTACCAACAAGTGGCCAAAAAAAAAAAAAAAAAACCAAGGCTACAAGTATCAGTATCAGTGATCATAAGCACTGATACAAAACTAACATGATCATCCAATATGTGGCTGTCTGTGTATCGTTTATGCCTGCAGAAAGAAGGGTGTAAGAATGTATGCTTTTGGATAAGGTGGGAAAACATATATTTCTTTTATGTACTAGCCTATAGGATGTTGACATAGGCAGCATATCAAAATATGGTATGGTATTAAAGATGTATTCCAGTGGCAATAATTGACCTTTCCAATGGAAACAAACTGAGTCAAGCAAAAAAGGGGCTTGACGCTTTCCCATGCACCTTCACTAGGACAGAGAGAGGGGAACAACTTACCTACTTAATAGTTGCTGATCCACTAGGGAACATATTAACTCCTTAGCCTTAGCATCTCTAGTGAGGATCAAATTTCCAACACGTCACCAAGGGACATAGCAGGGACCCTTCTTTGACAATTAAGACTGAAATGGTCAATCTCAATCTCTTAGAGTGGGGGCCTTGGGGAAGCAACACGTAAGGAAAATTAGAAAAGTGATAGAAAACCAATATAACCTCAACCAGATGCCTAAAGGTAAGGCAAAACTCTGAACTGTCACTAAACAACAAGATATAGACCACAAAGACAGTTAAAAGTTACATAGACCAGCTTTGGGGAGAGGCATGTGCCACTTTAAAGAGCTAAATAATGGAAATGGCCGAGTATGAACGGGCTAAAATGAGTCAAATGACTTTGGAATTAGCACATGATAAAGCACTTTAGAGTACCAACTACTTGAGGAACTAGAAAGGACCAGATATAGGGACTATATTACAATGAAACATCGTAACATTGACAACCAATACCTTACAGGCATTAGCACATTAGCACATGTGAAAGAGAGTCCATTTAAATTTGTAGGACATCAATTGATTATCTTATTTGTGTGTTTTTTCTTTATTTCCCTTTTCATAATGCTTTTTTATTTTTTATTTTTTTGTAAGGTCAATCTTGTAATATTTCTCATCATGATGGAAACTACTTGGCATTGTACATACACCCCACAAAGCGGTTATGCACAAATTGTCTTCTCATCCCCTCTTCAGCGTTTTCACATGGTATTAGAGCAATATTCAAGCACTGGGAACTATAGGGTTTCTTAACCTAGGGTTTTCAGTTCTTCTTTCTCCTTTCTATCCCTTTTCCCCTCCTCTTCCTTCATTGATGCATACACGTGCATCATGGGCCTTAAAGTCCACAAAAGAAGGGCCAAGAATAAGCCCATTGCCAGCCAGCTATCGATCCCCATAGTGGGTCAGCCCATCAGACCTAACCACAGTAGGCCAGCCCATTAGTCCTTACCATAGATATCTACCCATTGGGTACTTCAACCCATGGCAGTCTGCCCCTTGGACCAACTATGCTTTCTTTCTTAGTCAATAGCTTTCCCATAAAGTTTCCTAGATCTGGATAAGATCTAGAAAAATAATTGACTTACATGTAATCAATTAAGAAAAATCAACATATAATCAATGAAAGTAAGGATATTAAGCACCAAGATATTTGCATGGAATCAACCCATCGAGGAAAATTAGAAACTCTATCTAAGTCCATAATAGGCAAGCTTGTCCTCCCCCTCCTCTATAAATACCGTTAAATCTCTCATTTGTGGATCAACAAAAATCTCTCTTTCCCTCTCATTACTATGAATTCTTCGAGCACAACCATTTTCCCTTGTGTGAAGACTTTCTGGCTTGTCAATGGTGATGAAATGATATGTCACTGATAACTCCAAAGGCAAATACATGATGGACATGCGAAGATTAAATCCATAATTGGGTGCCATCATAATTGTTCTCAAAGGAGGTAAGATCCTCCAATTTTCTCTTGCTTTCATTTCCCCATCTAAATAAAAAAAAACAACAAAATTAGTCAAAACATTTAAAAGAAAATGAAAGAACCAATCCCTGGGTTATTTACTTTTTTGAAATCTAATTAGTTTTTTTCCTTTTAATTATTTATTTTCTTTATATATCATTCAGTTCATTCTAAAATGTTTGCATTATGTCTTATGATTATTGTAGTGTTGATCCCAAAAATGTTTTCCCTCATCCCTTCCCTATCACCCAACCCAAACATTTATAATTCGGTCCAACTCATGCACCAAAATTCTTTCCCAGTGCCAACTTTATCCAGCATCATATATCAGGTTTTTGTGACTGTCATGACTAGCATTCCTTTGTTGTTCCCATCTTGCAATGATACAACAGCAGTCTTATTGTTCACATCCTCGTAAAAGTAACTTTTCAATCCTTAAAATGTAGCATCCTTCATTGTACTTTTCAATTACAATTTTAGAGATTTAACAATAACTGTTAATAATTTTTTTTATCTCAAATCATAACATTTAGGTCAATCCCTGTCTTGCATCATCAATGCATGTTGTGTTTGACAAAGACACCTTTCCCTTTACTACTGCAACCACAACCAATAAGCCTCCCTTGTCAGAGAACCAGTGCTCATGTCCTTTCTCTGCATGCCTTCCTTTACACCACCAGCCAGTCAATATTAACTACAACCCCTATTCCATGAAATCAACCAGCACATATTACAATTCCGCTTCCATACTTGGGCCTTGTCCATCTCCCACACCTCGCTTATCATTTCACATTCCACAATCTGATACAATCTACCCTTCTACCCCTACAACACATACCAATGGATAATACGCTCCCTGGTGCGGGCCAGTCTACAGGGGCCTGCCAGAAGGTCTATACCAAAAGACCAGTTCCAACAAGGCCCAATAATAAGGGATCTCTCCAATGGCATTTTCCAAATTTTTAATTTCGAGTAGCTTTCATAGATTTTGGTGATTACTCGACTAAGGAGTAAATTAGGTAGTTTATAATTCTATTATGAAATGTTTTTCAAGTTACAGCTTAGGCAAAAATACATATAAGATGTAATCCCTTCTCAATGGGCCACATTACAATTGAATTCAAGTTTTCTCCTATCATGAGTTGCTTCTTGTCTTTGGTGTGAGACATAGGCGACCTATCCCTAAGCCTTTAGCTAGGAGTGTAGCACATTGGCTATTCTTCCCCACCCGCATTGCATCACTCCCACATCTCGTGCACCAAATTTCTCTGCATCACACTCATCTCCACATCAATCCACTACTACCATCAATCCCATCTCTGCACCTTCTAGCTCTATACCTGAACCTACTAGACACATTACCATTAAGGCTGTACCTACACCGACACTACCTAATGAGGATGCACCTACAGTACCCATCCTACCAAGAACTCTCTCCACTGCTCCTACTAATGTTCATTCCATGACCAACAGATCCAAGTCAAGGATATCCAAAAAGCAAGTGCTTCTCGCCACCAAACTCTCCTAATGTCTACTACAGCACCATTTGAACCAACCAACTTTACCGAGGCTTCCAAATCTGAGGGGTGGAGGAATGATAACACCAACAGGGCACTTGGTCCCTTGTTCCTTTTTCACCAGATAAACCTACTGTTGGTTGTAAATAGGTATACAAGTAGAAGCACAATCAAGATGGCTCCATTGCTAGATATAAGGCAAGATTAGTCGCAAAGGGTTTTCACTTTTCACCAAGAACAAGGACTTGATTACACACAGACTCTTAGTCCTGTTGTCAAACAAGCTACCATTAGAGTTGCCCTTGCCTCGGTGGTTCATTTTCAACGGCCACTTCATCAGTTGGAGGTGAACAATGCCTTTCTTCATGGAATTTTACGGGAAGATATATAAATGACTCAACCTATTCGGTTCATTGGTCCTTGTTTTCCTAACCATCTATGCATGCAAGCTACACAAGTCTTTGTATGGTTAAAGCAAGCTCCTCATGCCTGGTTTCAAAGATTCTCTACTAATTATCTCTTTGGAGTGGGCTTCCTCAGTGGTTATGCAGATTCATCATTGCTCATTTGGCATTCCAAGAATTCCATCACTTTAGTCCTTGTTTATGTGAATGATTTGATTATCACAGGAAGTTCCTGTCAGCATACTACACATCCTGTTTCTCAGTTAGACTTGGTGTTTGAAATGAAGAATTCAGGAAACTTGCACCACTTCCTAGGTATTCAAGTTAGCACAAATGCCAATGGATTGTTCTTATCCCAGACCAAATATGCAAAGGATCTTTCAGTTTGCACCTCTTATCTTAGATTGCAGACTTTATGGTTCACCATCAACCTCCAAAGGTGCTCCTCCTGTTGACTGTTCTAAGGAACTCATTGATCCTCGACCATACAGAAGCATTACCAGAGCCTTATAGAGATGAAGTTCTTGGTTAACTATGTTTAGGGAATATTAAGAGAAGAAGAGAAGAAGAAAAAAAGGAAGAGAAGGGAATGAGGGAACAAGAGGGACTCTCATCCATGACTTCATTATGTTGGACGACCACACTGTTATATTGATACTTCTTTAATGATTACATGTAAGTCCAAGATCTTTGACTAGATTACAGAAAAATACCCCCAATCTTACAACACTCCCCCCTCAAGCTGGTGCATGGATATTAACTATGTCCTGGTCATGGCTTCCTAAAGATCTTTTTGACTGATTGCTTTTGTGAGAAAATCAGCAATCTAATCATTTGTGTGCACATGTGACAATTCCATATCTTTGTTTTGGATTTTCTCCCTAATAAAGTGACAATCAACTTTTATGTGCTTCGCGCGCTCATGATAAACAGGATTTTGTGCTAATTTGATTGTTGAATCACTATCACTGTAGATAGTCATTAGTCCATTAAATTTGAATCCCATCTCCCCTAGGAGAATTCTCAACCACAAAAATTCACAGCATCACTATGCAACAGCTCGATACTGAGCTTCAGAACAGGATTTTGTATTACTGGCTTTTTTTTACTCTTCCATGACACTAGATTTCCACCCACCAGAGTGAAGTAACTTTAGTTGACTTTATGTCTGTAACAGGGTTTTAAAACTCAGACTTGGCACTTACCGAGTCGAGTCTACAATGACTCGGACTGGACTCAAGTAAAAAAATAAAATAAAGGGGGCTTTCATTGGAAAATTGCTTTAAATAGAGGGTGGAGGAGAGAAAGCATTATAAAGATGAGAAGGGGAAAGGGTTTTAAGCATCGATTGCAAAAAAGGGGAGGGAAAGGCATTCCAGTAAAGCTTTTGTGCTGTTGCTGCGGCTGGCTTGCTGCTGTTGTGCTGTTGCTGTTGCTGGTGCAGTGTTGCTGTTGTTGCTGGTGCAGTGCTGGTGTTGTTGCCCTCTTGTTGTTGCTGGTGTAGTGTTGCTGCTCTACTGCTAGTGTTGGTGTAGCGTTACCGACTTAACTGCTCTGCTGCTATTGCTGTAGTGCTGCTGGTATGCTGGTCTTCCTCTTTAATCCTCTTCTTCTTTTCTTTTCTTTTCTTTTTTTCCCCTTTTCTCTCGTTGATGTTGCTCTGCAGCTAGTGTTGGGACTTGGGATCCCAGTACGCTGGTCTTCATCTCTCTCTCTATTTCTTCATCTCTCTCTCCTAAGAAGCATGGACACGGATACGGGACACGGATACGACACGACACGGACACGCCGACACGGCATTTCTCAAAAAAGTAGGACACGGACACGTCGGGGACACGTTAATAATATATATTAATTTATATATATAATCATCTACTAAAAAACTAATATCATTTTAACTTTTTTAATCAATTTAGCAATCAACAAATAAAAATTCAACTACCAACTAACAAACATATCAAATTATTAAATATCAATACAACACTAAAACATAATTCATAATCATTAAATACGAAATATCCATAGTTCCATAAAATCCATATAAAGAAAAAGGCGGATCATCTCTTTCCGCTCCCTTAAAAAAAAAAACAAAAAGCAAAAGAGAAGCCAATCTTGAGGCCTATTCTTTAGTGGAATATTTATTTGTCTTTTACTTATGATATGATTGATTTTTACAATCATATATTTTTCCATGGTATAAAATTGTTATATATCAAGTTTACAAGTTTTAATAACTACATATTAACAAAGTATCCAAGAGATATTAGCCACATGTTTATTTTTTAGTCATAAACACGAGTTAGAAATTGTGGGACACGTTGCAAAAAGAGTGTCAAACAAGTGTCCGAAATTAAAATTTTTAGTTCTTAATTATGGACATGGCTAAATAGTATTGGACACGTGTCCGAGAGTGTCCAAGGAGTGTCGGTGTCCGACGCTTGTCCGACACGGACACGTCACTTTCTTAGAAGTGTCCGTGCTTCTTATTCTCTCTCTCTCTCTCTCTTTTTCTCTCTCTTTTTTCCAGTCGACTAGGTCTCGGCTGGGGCCTGCGAAAGCATTTCCTTTTTATTTATATATATATATATATTTTTTTACAATTTTCTAGGTACTGCAGTGGACGGATACTGACTCCACCAAGTCCCATCCGACTCAATCGAGTCGACTCAAACTTAGCCCTAGGTGAGTTGGGTCCCGAGTTCGAGTTTTTAAACCTTGGTCTATAAGGGCCTATTTGGCATTAAGCCACGAGAGCATTTCCCTATTATCACAGAAAAAAAAAATCGGAACAATAGGATTTCTTTTTTCATTTGGAATAATGGAGCGCGAAAAATAATGGAACATCTGAGACTCATAAAATGACTATCGCTCTCTCCCTTGTGCCAAGCCAAGACACTCTAGGCTCTCTCTCTTTCTCTAGGCCTCATGCCAAAGTTGCCATCTCGACATCGATCTTGTGGGTCATCTTCTCCATGCAGATGCATTTCTCCTTTTCTGAAATTCAAATATCGCTCTCACTCTCTCCCTTGTACACTACATCTTGTGTGATTTTAAATAAATACCCATCAATCTCTCTGGCCTCATGCCGAAGACACTCTATTTGATGGTAGATGTTCAATGTAATCATCATCATCATCATCATCATCATCAAAGCCTTCTCCCAACCATGTTGGGGTCAGTTACATGAATTATGTTTCTCCATTCCATTCTATTTTGAGTCAAATCCTTATATAAGTTAAATTTCTTCAAATCTGATTTGATAACCTCCATCAATGTTTTCTTCGGCCTACCCTTATCTCTTGATAGGCCATCTACCTAGATAGCCAAATTTTTTCTTAGTGGTGCCATAACCGGCTTATATTCAACAAGCCCAAACCATCTTAAATGGGTTTATCTAATCTTATCCCCTATTGGTACTACCCCTAAATGCTCTCGAAAGAGCTCATTTCTAATTTTATCTTTCCTAGTTTTACTGCACATCCACCTAAGCATTCTCATCTCCACCATATCCATCTTACGTATATGTGTCTTCTTAATTTGCCAACATTCTACTCCATATGTCTCAACTAGTCTAACCACGGCCTTGTAAAATTTGCCATTCAATTTCATTGGCATTCTATCATAAAGCAATCCAGAAACTAGTCTCCACTTCAGCCATCCAACTTTTATCCTCGGCTCAACATCTTCGTCAATCTCTTTATCCTTACTAATCATCGAGCCCAAACACAAAAAAAAATCTTTACGTGGTGTCTCATAGGTTTCAATTTTGACAGTGGTTTTAACACTTTGTATATGTAAACTGAAGTTGTAATCCACATATTCTGTCTTTGTACGACTTATTTTAAAGCTTCTAGATTCTAATGTCCCCCACCATCTCTCAAACTTTGCATTTACACCATCTCTTGATTCATCCACCAATATTATATCATCTGCAAGCAACATACACCATGGTATTTCTTCTTGAATATGCATTGTTAACTCATCAATCATCAATGCAAAAAGGTAGGGGCTTAAGGCTGATCCCTGATACAAACCTATAGTCACAGGGAATCCACCAATATCTCCTCATGTGGTTCTCACATTTGTTACTGCTCCTTCATACATATCCTTAAAAATTTCAATGCAACCACTGGGGACATTCCTTTTCTTCAAAACTCACCAAATTAAATTCCTCGGTACCCTATCATAGGCTTTTTTCGAATCGATACAGACCATGTGTAGACTTTTCCTCTTTGCTCGATATTTTTCCATTAATTGCCTAAGTGAAAAGAAAGCTTCCATAGTTGATCTCCCTAGCATAAAACCAAATTGATTTTAAGAGATCTTAGTCTTCTGTTTCAGTTTTTGCTCCATTATTCTCCCCCATAACTTCATAGTATGACTCATAAGTTTGATCCCTCAATAGTTGGTACAATTTTGTGTATCTCCCTTATTCTTATATATAGGTACTACAATGCTTCTTCTCCATTCATCTGGTATTTTCTTTGTCACAAGTATCTTATTGAATAGTCCACATAACCAACTCACCCCAACCTCTCCTAAGCATTTCCATACCTCTATCGGAATACCATCTGAGCCTATTGCCTTTTCTGCCTTCATTCATTTCAATGCTTCCTTCACTTTCACCCCTCTAATTCTACGGAGAAAAATATACTCTAGTGATGAAGTATCATCCTTAACTCTTGTATCACCCAAATGTTTTTCATTTAGAAGTTTCCTAAAATATTCTTTCTACCTTTCTTTAATATCGTTGTCCTTCACCAGAATATTTTCCTCATTATCATTGATACATTTGACATGATCTAAGTCCCTACTTTTCTTTTCTCTTTTTTTTGCGAGCTTAAAAATATCTTTTTCTCTTTCTCTTATTCCCAACCTATTATAGAGGTCATCATATGCTTTGAACTTTGCACTACTTACTACTTTCTTTGCTTCTTTCTTTGCCTTCTTATACAGCTCAAAATTTTCCATACTCTTAGTCTCCTGCCAAACTTTGTAGCAATGTCTTTTTTGTCGAATAACTTTCCGAACCTCCACACTCCACCACTATGTTTCTTTATTAATATGTCTCTTTCCTTTTAATTCTCCAAGTACCTCCTTTGCAATATTCCGAATGCAATTAGCCATTTGATTCCACATTACTGTAGTTTCTCCTTCAATATTCTATTCTCCCTTCTCAATCATTTTGTCTTTAAATATATTTGCTCTTTCCCCCTTCAAATCTCTCCACCTTGTTTTAGGGTCCATTTTGTTTACTACCGCTTTCTTTTTACTTTTAATGCAAATATCTAAAACTCCGATCCTATATTGCGTAGTCAAACTCTCTCTTGAGATAACCTTGCAATCTTTACAAGCCAATCAGTCCTATTTTCTAACAAGAAAAATGTCTATCTGACTCCTATTACTCCCACTATTATAGACAATTAAATGCTCATCTCTCTTTTTAAAGTAAGTATTTGCTACTACAAGATCAAATGTCACTGCAAAATCCATTATAGTGTTTTTAAATTCATTCTTTTCTCCAAATCCTGGCCCTCCATGCACTCTCTCGTATCCTCTATTATCTCTTCCTATATGCCTGTTTAAATCCCCTCCAAGAAAAATCTTTTCACTATTTGGGATTTCTCACAGCAAATCATCTATCTCCTCCCAAAATTATCTTTTCACACTTTCCTCTAGTCCTAGTTGGGGAGCATATGTACTGATGATATGGATTATGTCTTTCTCTTGCACTAGTTTAGTTGCTATAATTCTATCACCAAACATCTTTACCCCCACAATTTTCTCTTTCAAATCCTTATCTACAACTATACCCACTCCATTTCTTGTATTACTCTTTCTTGCAAAAAAAAGCTTATACACATCCGTGAGCTCCTTAGCTTTATTCTCATTCTACCTTGTCTCCTATATACAAGTAACACTAATTCTTCTTCTTTGCATTACCTTGACCAACTCTATGCTCTTGCCTATCAAGGTTCCTATATTCCAAGTAACAAGTCTAATTTTCCTAATCCTCTTCTTTTTCTCATGGACTAATTTCTTTAACCGCACTATCCCAGAGTCATGCGGTAGCCCTTGCACACTTTTCACTACAACCGGGCGACGCTACAATCTGTCCCTTAAAGTGGAGAACACCCTAGCTTTATCACAAAATATTGTTATCTCAAAATTCATGTTTGGGTTATGACAAAGTTTTACGCTGCCTGTCAGCCTATCTAACGCAACCCACCTCCTTTACCTGTGCTTGGGACCGGCAGCAAAAACTAGCCGAGTTAGATGTTCAATGTAATGTGAACATCAAATATGTAGTCTTTTTTTTTTTTTTTAGCTTACAGAAGGACAAAAGGATGCTTTTCAATTCTAATGGCTTCCCACATGAATATATGTCATCAATGGTTTGATAACAATTAAGAAGATCATTGTATCAACTGAATAGGGCTCAAATTAAATAAATATTATCTTGACATGATAACAACAGCCATTTCATGAGAGACCTTAAATACCCATGTTAAATGTATCTTATGATGCTTGAAAGAAATATAAGCTTTTCAAGTCTATTTTCCATCATTCTTTTGCGATTAAAAAACCCAGGCTTATCATGTTAAGTCTTTTTGAATAATTTAGAACATAGGTTCTTCATATTAAGAGTTTCGTCATTCCCTTTTTCTTTTTTCTTAAACATCGTGATGGAAAATGGCACATTTGACTAACGTCTAAGGGAGATATCTGTAGCAGTGGCCATTGGCTTTGTATTATTAAATTTGCAAGGTTGGTTTATTATTAAATTTGCCCCATTGATGACTGAAAGACTTTGCTCCCTTCCATACTTTGTTTAAAAATTGAGACGTTAAAGATCCTGGGCCCTCAAAAATAGACCATTTACTACGTCAAAAAAAGGTGCATTCAAACCTTTATTTATGATTTTAGAGGCTACTTCCTATATGTTTCATAAGTCGACTCAACATTGGCAAAATAATAGAATCAAATCTATGGTGCATTTATTTCTTCAAATATTGAAATTTTTTAGTTAGAAATTATTTTATTATTTTAAAATTTTCATATCTATTAAATGAATATGTTAATATTTCTTAGTAGAATATAATTCCAGAACATTGCCAAATCTGCAATGCTAATTTTGTTCCTTTAGACCAAACTCTAAAATAATAATTTCCCTTTTTAACTCAAGTATGCGAGCATTGTTCATTTTTTATCCATCCGTAGCTTCAATGGAATCCCAAAGTTCCTTAGCTGTCTCATAATAATGAAAACTGCTAGCAACACAATCTTCCATTGAATTGAGAATCCAATTCATTACCGACATATTCTTCGATTCCCAATCTAAGTATTTAGGATCATCATTCTTGGGTTCAACAATTGTACCATTCATATACCCCAAGTTGTTTTGCTCCTCCCACGGCCCCTTTTTTTTTTTTTTTTTTTTACAGAATAGACTGAATTTTTTGTAATTTTCACAATTGAATAGGGTAGCAATGATCCTAACATTGGGATTAACAATATTAGGAACTTGGAATGAACTAGTTGAGGGATTGTAAATCTCGTTATTCTCCAAGAAACGTTGGAGAAAAAAAAAACAGACCAGATTTAAGGTATAGATCTGTAAAAGAAACAATTGAATTAGACCAGTAGAGCACTAAAGAGTACTATCGAACACAATCAGATCTGGCTACTATGAAGCACAGGTACTTCCAAAATAATGAACACGTACCCGTACCGAGTACTTATTCGTACACGTACCGGGTATGGGTACTGCAAAAAATATAACGGATACGATCTAACGTACCTGGTAAGTTTTGACTTTGCAGGTACGGGATAGATACATTTGTGAATACAGGATAGGAACATTCCTGATACTTTTGTAAGAGTTTTTTTTGTTTTTGTAAAAACTTTCGTAAGAGTTTAAAAAAACTAAAAATATAATTTTTAACTTTAACCCTAACCCTTTTCAATGAACTTAAAAAGAAAAATTTTTTAGTCTTAACCCATCTCCAATCCCCTCATTTCCAATGGAAAAAAAAAAAAGAAAATGGAAAGGAGGAAGAAAAAGAAGAAGGAAAGAATGATGGAATATGAAATATAAAAAATAATATTACTGTTACTCTTTTTTTTTCATTAGGTTGAATTTGTGATGGTATTAAGTAATTGTTGGCTTGTTGCATCTAAGAATTCTAACCTATTTTAATTATTAGCATATTGCGTTATTAAAATTTAAAAAAATATAATTATTTAATGAACGTACCCCAGCCGTACCCATATCCTGTTTTTTAAGGATTTTACTATATTAGCGTACCCGTACCGTACTCGTATTGGTACTCGTACCAATACCCATGCTTCATAGTCTGGCTGACACCTGCTGGACATTTTTAGCCTACTGTTGCAAACACATAACCAAAAAAGATCACTGTTGAACAAGTCTAGGACTAAGCAAGTGTTCACACCATGTCATCCATATGCAGATCAACAGAAAAAGCAGAAGTTTGTGCGATTGATTTTCGACCCCGGAGGAAGTCTCCTTCACCTTGCGGTCGAACTCCTCCCGATATTTCTTAAGTTGTCAGACTCGTCGGAGTCGAGTTTTCCAAGTCGGGGAGAGATGATGCAGGCCAATCCCAAATCCGGCCCAAATCACAAGCCCACAGACCCAATTGATCCTCAATCTTCTTAAGGTTCCCTATCCTTGATTAATTAGTAAATAGATAGGGATACTTAATTAATTTAGTAAGTTATGATTGTGTAGGATTAGTATTTCCTAGTTTAGAAACAGCCGTTCTTATATAAGAAGGAGCATCACATTGTATTAAACATGCTTTTATCAATAATAATTCAATTTCAAGAGAATTTCCCTCTCTAGTTGTGATCGTGAGTTTCATTGCATTTTTTAATCCCTTGTTGGATTAGAACAATCCTTCGGAAGATTGTTCTACACCCGATCTAAGATCCGGGGCTGCGCCACGATATTAGTGCCATAGTTAGATTTGCACTATCCCTAAGTTGTCAGTTTGTGTCAAAGTCCAAGTCATAGACTCCAAAAGGCTCATTCAAGGAAGATCATCTTCAAGATTGGGAGATCAAGCTTGGAATGGCATGAAGTTCATCAAGTAAAAGACTTCCATGATTGCCAAAGGTAAAATGACCCTTAGAATCAACCTAGAAAGGCCCTTAGAGATCCCAAAATCTTTTCTGGAAAATGTCCTATTTTAAACTTGATTTTTGGGGCTTCTCGGCGAGCCGAGTATAGAACCTCGGCTAGCGAAAGAAGAGTCTCTCAGCAAGAATTCCAGAGAGTGTGTTTTTGCCCAGGTTGCTCCTCAGAAACCTTCTCAACGAGCCCTCGACGAGTCCTCAGCTAGTCGAAGAGCAATCCACGGCTCAATGAGAGCTCACCAAAGTTCAATATGCAATTTTGAATTTAGAGTTAATCTATCCATTGTTTTTGACAGTTGCAATCATTGGCTAGTCGAGGGGTTCTATGGGAAAGCCGAGAAACTATCTGTTGGGGCTTACTCTATATATGTTTGAAGCTTTTGAACCTGGTATTTTGGAAAACTTCTTGAGTTCTCACCTACTCTTCCGTCCTCAATTGATAAACTCCTTACAAGCCTCCAACTCCATTTTCCACTCAAACAAAAGGTGACCACCAGTAAAGCATGATGGATATGTTATAGAGGGATTATATATTTTGTGAACAATCACAAAGTCTCCTTTCTAAGAATCATATGTTTGCATTGAGATTGATAAAATTCTTTATAACGAGGATGACTTAGTCTTAGATTACCATTAGAGTAGATTGGAGAAATGATGTGATTTAGGATATTAGATTTGCTTATTATGTGATTAGGATTTAGGTTAGATTAGAGGTAAGCTGTTATTAGGTTTCTACACATTGAGTTCCGCTATTCTAAATGAAATACTTCATGGAACATTTCATTTTGTACAAAATCTAAATTGGTAAACTCCACAAACGGACTGAAGAATTACTAACATCGGTTTTCCTCAGCAATTAAAAGGAAAATATATTCTTTCAGAAATCAAAAGCATTCCGAGCGGAATATCACACACAAAGACACAGAAGCCTTCACAAAAGAACGCACCCGAGAAACCGTAGACTCAATCCTGAAATCCGAGTCTATGACGTCCTTCACTCGTACTGAAGAAACCATCGAATGGGCATCTATCACTAACAACACAAAACTATCCTTCTCAAATCATGAGAAAGAGAGAGGGGGCAGGAAGAAAAGAGAATCCATATCCATAAACATGCTGAAATCTTTTCACGAATTATGAAATCGTAGTAGTCATGAAGAGACAAAATAACTGGTGACAATAGGAGCAAAGGAGACGTGAAGACGCACCGAGGATCGGTTTCTAGAGCGATATGGAGTGCCTGGTTGATTGCAGAGAAGAGATTGGTGAGCTTCTTGCCATCTGTTGGGAGCTGCCTCTGTTCCTGCACAGATGTGCAGAAATACGATTCCCTCGCAGAACCCAAAGACCGCTTCCCAAAACTCTTCAACGCCCTTGCCATAGTTTTACTTGCTATTCTTTCTCTTCTCTGGCTCCCAGAGATCATCCAACGCAATGGGATATATGTACACAGAAGAGACACACAGAATCTTGAATGGATGGGTAGATGAACGCTACAGCGGTGAAACGACGTTGACATTACATCGTGATTTTGGGTCTTGTTATCGTGGGATACTATCGATTAGGATAACTGATTAATTTCAGCAATGATGAATCTGGACCGCTGAGTGCTGGATTTGTGGGAAATATAATTTAATGGTGGTGATATTATCCATCCACGTTGCTAAGGATAAAAAATTGGACTGTGGATTGGGACGATCTTCATCCTTGTGATGTGACTTGGACGGTTGATGGAGTCATAACAACGATTCCACCTGAAACACGTGGGGTTTTACTGCTGCTAGTCATTGTTGTAGGGACGTTTCACGTGGTTGTTATTAAAATGACAATATATTATTTTTTTAATTTACTTTATTCTAGGGCTTTTACAAAAGAAAACCTCAAATATCTCTATGCTTTTAAAATCATTCTCAAATACATATAATGCCTAAAAAAATCTTATATAGTTGACTTAATCTTTTTCTAGATCAAATTGCCCTCACCTTAGTGCTCGTGAGTTCGAGACATGATGCTCGTAAGCTTGTGACATAACTCATGAATTTGGGACATAACACAAGCGAGTTAATAGTCGGGATGTTGAGAATTAACTCACGATGTGAAATATCAACTTGTGATGTCAAAAAGCAACTGGTGAGTTCAACATTAAATGCACTCACTACGACCCTTCTTTTTATACAATCTATAGAGATTCTACCAAAAAATTTAACTATTTCGTTTTTAGGAAAAAAATAAAAAATTCTACTCCTCTCCATTCCTTATTCGTAACCTTAATTTTATTTCAATTTATGGAAGATTAGTTACGAAGTTAAAGTCGTTTTCCTCCACATTTCTCACTTAAGAATATGAAGTAAGAAAAAAAATTAATTACTCACGATGTTCATAATAAACTAGTAAGTTTGAGAGTTGAAACAAAAACAAGAAGTCACAAAATATTTCAATTGCAAATGCGATCGAGTCTTGATGTCGCAAGGGATAAAGTGAGGGCCATTTGGTTTTAAAAAAAAATAAAATCTACAATATAAAATGCTTTTAGCATTACATGTATTTAATGATGCTTTTGGAGGTATAAAAATATTTAAGACTTCTTTTCATAAAAACCCCTTTAGCTCTTTTATGATAAAATAAAATTTAAATGATGTTAGATAGTAATGAATCCCACTTATTATATAAAAAATTAAATTTCCAGAAAAGTTTCCTTCCCATCTCCATCTGTACCTTACCTTTTCCCTTTTACCTTTTACACCTTTGGTCGGAACCCATACTGCATTGAATTAATTTTTATAATTCAGGTCATGTGGGCAAATCAACTCCTGTCTTGTTATGTAGAAGACAGGGTTGATGGAAGTGGGCTTTCTCTTGTGAAAGCAGGGGTCTGTCATCTCATATAAATTTCTCCACATGCATTGTATTGACATTCTTTGGATGGTTGATCCATGCCAAGGGTGGAAGATGGAAGATGCAAATAGATGCACAGTCATTTGTCCATATCTTTATATCGTTTATTGCATTGATACAAAAGATGGATTACTTTTATTGAAGACATGATTATCAATTTAATTTTTAGTTATAATATAGTTTTACATATTTTAGACGTGTGAGCGAAGAATTCCGTGTAGGACCTAAAAATTAAAATCAGTGGATATGCTGAAAATGACCTTCGATGGAATTGGATCCAGAGCAGATCTTTTATACTACTATTATCAAAGTATATTAGAACATATAGGCATAAAGAATTGCGCCTAGGTAGATTCACATGAGATTTTAGAGGGAAGAGGAAAAGTTTTCATATTATTTTTATTGGTTTACATTACAAAGTCCTATTTAATCACTAATATGTACAGATTAATGAAGGAGATGAACCGTGTATTTAATGTTTTGAACAGGAAATTTATTGTGCAACACTCCAGGTTTTTATGATGCATTTGGTCATACTTACTTGAGAAATAGAAATTCTGTTTCATTATTGATGGATGGCTGTTGTGGCAGCTTGATTTTCAGCTCTCTTCCGGCTTCAACTTAACTTATTTAGCAGAGGGTGAAACCAAAAAGAACGACCTTTCTGTTTGCCATGAACAACCATAGCATTGATATAGGCCAAGGAATTATAGATCTTCATAAAGTTTGGACTATGTGGCAATATTTTTTCCTTTTTTTGAAGTTTAGATCTCTAATAAATGTTGGCCAAGTGGGTCTAAACCAAATTAGGCTAATTGTCTTAGGTAGTTTCCCTAATTGTATTAGGAATTTCTTGTTTGCTAAATAGTAGTTTCTTAATAGAATTAGAGCTTTCCTTTATCTAAAAATAGAGTTTTTCGGGGATAAGGAAATGATGATTATATATATGATGTAATCTGTAACCCTAGACATATGCTGAGATTCCAAGGCTGTAGATTTATAGATTGAAGGAGAACCGAGTGGAAATTAATTTCCCGTGGAAGTAGACATATCTGCTGAACCACATAAATCTCGTCTTCCTGTGTACGGGATTGTTGATCTTGGTTGCTCACGCACACATGCGCACAACAGTAGTGTCATATCCACAGCAAGTGGTATTATAGCCTGGCTAGGATCTCGTAGGGCTTGGAGGTTATGATCACGAAGATCAACGGATCGGATCTTCTAAGAGGATCCGAACTTCCGCAAGATTAGAGATCACACTGTGATCTCTGTTGGGCCACTGGTAGAAGAAGAAGAAGATTTGGGTTCTCTGTTTGCGGCTGGGCTTCTTCAGTGCCAGACTTCGCCGAAGAAGAAAGGGGATTTCTCAAGTTTGTAGCAGCCCCCGTCATCACGCTGCAAACATCGTCGGAGCCATGGCAGCCGCCAGTCGTTGGCGAGCGCTATTGCCAGACCAGCCACACCACCATCGCTGGTCGCCGATATCCATCGCCGTTACCAAGGGAGCACAAAAGGGGGCTAGCGCAGTTTTGGTCTTTTGGTTGCAGAGAACTAGAACCGGAAGAGGAAGAAGACGCCTGGGTTTTCTTAAACCTAGGCCGGATCCAATTTGGGTCAAGTCAAGTGAACCTGACCTATTAAGTGGCAGCCCACCTAAGTTAGAAGTCGATTCCAGGTCGACTTGAACCCATTTGCATAACCCATTTGCAGCAGTCCAGCTCACCAGCAGCATCACTGATGTCGGCATACGTCAACAAATTGTACGGTCAAAGGTAGAATTGATCGGGATTGATGACAGAATTTTGTTTCTACAATATCTTGATCATCTAAAGTCCGATCGGAGATCCGTTTGCACTTATGGACTCATTTTGAGTAGATCTATGTGTTTGCGAAAGAAGATTAGCTATTTGACAATCAATGAGGAGTTTGACCAAATCAGAGCATAAAAAACCGTTTCTGCGATATTAAAACCATCCGAGGGCGGATTTTCGTGGTAACAAGATCTAGAACTTGGTGCAGGAGTTAAGGTTAGTGTCAGTTGTTTGTTTTTCATGTTGCTTAATTTGAGTAAGATGGAAAACAACACTGTGAACATTACCATGTTAAGCTCAACCATTCCAATTGGTTGATCTGGAAATCAAAGATGGAGGATATCTTCTATTGCAAAGACCTCTATGATCTCATTGAGGTGGGTAGTGCTCGACCAACAGATATAAAAGATACATAATGGAACAAAATGTAGAGAAAAGCGATGGTCATATCAGACAATGGGTTGATAATAGCATATTTCACTACATATCTAATGAAACCAATGCACATATCCTTTGGAAAAAGCTAGAAGGAAGGTATGATAAAAATACTACAGTGAACAAAACCTTTTTTTATCAGAAAGATTGTAAACATGAAATTCAAAAACGGTGGTCAGATTGAAGATCACATCAATGAGTTCCAAAGTGTGGTCAATCAGTTAACCACAATAAAGATGGTCCTTGATTATAAGATGCAAGATTTGTTGCTTCTGAGTTCTTTGCAGGATACATGAGAGGCATTGGTTGTTTCTATGAGTAACTCTACTCCAGATGGTGTGTTATCCATGAATCATGTTACCAGTAGTTTACAGAATAAAGAAACTAGAAGGAAAACAATAAGGACAAATAATGCACAAGCCTTTGCTACTGAGAACAAGGGAAGGAGTAAGAGTAGAGGACTCAAAGGAGGTCGTAGCAAGTCTAAAGGTAGATCATAGACTGGAAAAAAGTCTGTGAAATGCTTTTTCTGTGGCAAGATGGGCCACATCAAGAAAAATTGTTTTGCCTGGAAAGAAGAAGAATAACAGTGATAACACTGCAGCTACTTTGGGATGGGAAATAGTGGTGCTTGCGGGCGATGATGACGAATGTTTGAGTGTTGTAAATGATCATGTTGAGTGGGTTGTTGATACAGCAGCATCCTATTAGGCTTCTCCTTGTATAGAGATGTCCACAACGTACAAAGTAGGTGACTTGGTACTGTAAAGATGGGCAACACGAGCCATTCAGAGATTGTTAATATCGATAGTGTCTATATTAATGCCAATATTAGTTGCACGATGACGCCGAAAGATGCGCGACATGTTCCTGACCTATGGTTGGACCTGATTTCTCGGATTGCAATGGATTGTGCAAGTGTAAGGTTCCAACCCTAGATAATTATGATTTATAGTAATTAAGTCGGTTTTACTTTAATTAATATGTAATTAAGCTAAATGAGCCTAAATCTCAAGAGGTTTAGGTCATGGATAGGTAGTAGGATCGGGTTTAAACCCCATTAGGTAGTCCAAGACCTTTTGTATTTAGCATTTTCACGGTTTTACATTACGAATGCATCATATTAGTTGCATTGGGTGAGTTTCAACTTGTTGGACATCTTTTATGTTTGGCCCAATTTCATTTGGACCCATCTTAGTCCATTTTGAGTCCAGCTACTTCAAATTGAAATATACCTAAACAAAGGGGATAATTTGTAAATTCAAGAATTTCACTCATTTAAGAACCCCAAACCCACCATCGAGCCACATTCTCCTTCCTTCCACCATCTCATTGCAGCATCGATTTTCCCCCTTTCTTTCATCATCATCATCATCTTTTTCTTCTTCTTCTTTTTCCTCTCCATTCTCTCCTTGATCTTTGTTGGAATCATTGGAATCAAGGCACCATCCTCATCCTCTTGCTTGTTGGAAGCTTGAGATAAGAAATCCCATCTTCCCTTTAAGTTATTGAGTGCAATAAGGGTCAAGAGAACCCATCCATTGGCATGCATGCATCTCATTCTTGTTTTCCTTCATGCATGTGTTAGATCCTCCATTAGAGAGCTTTATTCTCCATCTAAACAAGGGGCAAATCAATTTGGGTGAAGCACCAAGCTTAAGGCAAGTATAAGGATACATTTCTTTACATGCATGGCTTATTTCTTGATTCTTTATGAGATTTTGTATTTTTACCCTTTTTATAGCTCAATGGAAAATACATTGATTGATTTGTGTTTTATGGTGATTCATGATGAATAAATTGATAATGGTCCTTTAGAGAACCCAAGAGTGTGGAATGAAAGCTTTTTAGATTGGTTTTATTACAGGTAGAATGGTCATTGGAAAAGAAAACCATTTGGAAAGGAAGCCCTCCCGTAATAGAGTGCTTTACGGCCGACTGGTCGGTCCTGAAGCCGGATCGGTCGAATTGCCTTCCTGATAGTCTGATCGGTCGGCCATTCAGCCCGACCGGTCGAATTACTCTTCTGGAAGCGGTCCGACCGGTTGGACAAACACTCGATCGGTCGGGTAAACCTGACTTGTAACTTATAGAAATGTGTTCCAAATGAATTCTATGCTTGACTATAGATTTTCTGTGGTCTATGGGATAGCCTAATGATGGGTTACTCCCTTCAACATTAGAAAGAGACCGAGGTGTCCACCGACACTTACTATAGGTTGTAGGTTCGATCTAAGACCATATAGGACCATATAATTGGATCCTTTGCTACCCTAAACTAGCCCAACAGTGATTAACATGGAGAAGGAGGAGTGTCGAGCTGTCACCCTTTTCTTCTGGATTCTCCGGTTAGTTTTCATGTTACGTCATGGGTGTTGGCATAAGGTGAAGTGTCCTTTATATACATGAGGTAACACCGAGAATGATAATACCAGGACACCGAATGTCTTATGAATACACCGTATTAAATGACCTTAGAAACCCAGATTATCTAGTATAGGATTAGTTAGTAATTTGTCCTTGATAACCCTATGATCTAATTGCATTCATATTGATAATAACCTTGACCTCCACATAAGGATTTATATCAGTTGCATTATGACGATCAGTTGCTTATGATATCAAATTATTCCCGACATATTTGGAGTTGGCGCCACTTAGCTTATACCCCCTAGGAGGTTCGATGGGACCCCATGGGAGTGTTTTATCAGTTGCCTACTGCAATAGTACCAGGAGAGTGAATCGACACTCTCGCGGGCAGCTAGTCGGTCCTGGCCCAGCAGCTAGTGGTTTCCCAAGCATCAGTTTACTCTCTTTTATAGAGGAGATAGCGGATGTGGTTGCTACATTGGTATGATATATAATTTATTCATGATTCACTATTCATGCTGACTCACATGCATTATTGCCCAAACATCGATATTGATCTCTTTCAATCAGTATGTCATTTTAATTACATTGATCTATCATGTTGAGCTCATGTATCCTTATCTTTGCTTAACCGTCGTGTTAACTAGAATTACCATGGTGTTACAGGTACAGAACCCGATGCTAATCTAGCAGCCAGCGCGATCCCGGAGGGAACCCCAGTGTTACCTCGGGATGTGAATGAGTGGAACGAGAATGACATCTTCTCGTGATTCTCCTCGACAGAGCGCAACTGGGATCATTTTGGAATCTTGATATTTGTATTTTATCATGTACTTCCGTACTTATGCATGTAGTTGAATTTAGTTAACAGACTTGTCTACTTAATAGATTAAGATGAATGTTTTATGGATGCTCATGATATATATGCAAGTGGAATCTCCAGGTTTTCGCTTATCTGCTTAATGTTGATGATACGTGTTTGTGGATTTTCCTTACACATACCTGTGGGATCACCCTTGTGACTGTTCGTACATGTTTATTCACGGCACGAATTGTCACGGGTATGTGTGTCATTCCTCGGAACCCATCATTAATTCCCAATTCTCGAGTTTGGGGCGTGACAGTAAGTTATGAAAATTATTTCGGAAATGGCAGATGAAAACTCACTAAAGGGTCTTTTGTTATTACGAGAGGGAAAGTGGATAATATGCTTTACAAAACACATGTAAAACCGTGCAAAGATGTATTGAATGCTATTCAAGACAGTTCTTCTCCGAATCTGTGGCATAAAAGACTTAGTCATATAAGTGAGAAAGGCCTGTAGATGTTGGCAAAGAAGGATTTAATTCCTTGCTTCAAAGGTACATCCCTTGACTCTTGTGATTATTGTTTCTTTGGCAAACAACATAGGGTTGCTTTCTCATCGATATCAAAAATGAAATCTATTGTATTGGATTTGGTATATTATGATGTTTATGGTCCAATGAAGGTAGAATCATTAGGTGGCAATCAGTTTTTTGTCACATTTATCGATGATGCTGTTGACCCATAAAAATTTGTAAATAATGCAGCGAAGACATTACAAGCTTTGGATTATAAAGTTCCAAAGTTTTCAAAGCATTTGGACCTCATCTTAGTTCAAGTCAGGCTTCGGAGGCTGTTTGCTAGCTTCTTGGGAATCACTGTGAGACCTGGCACTTCCACATGTCGAAGCAATCTCCTATTCAACGAAATGCTTTCAAGTACATTTGAAAACTATCCTTCAAGGATTCAGAGCATTTGGACATTATTCGGATCCAAACTTAGTCTAGATGGTTATAAACTGTGCTCTATGGGTCTCAGTACAAAGCGACACCTCGTAAAGATCAAACCAGCTGAAACTCTCAAAGGAAGCTCAAATCATGCCCAAGAAAGGCCCTACAAAGTTTCAAGATAAACAACATCATTTGACCCAAAAGCTACAAGCATGTCAACTTAGGGTCAATCCCCCCCAAGCCATGGGTCACTGACCAAAGTCCTGCTTCCCGATGTCCAAAATTGATGAAATTTGGGCGCAAAGGTTTAGTTATGCTCAGCAGGTGATTTACAAATTTTCAAGTTAAAAGGACTCCGTCTGGTCTGAATTTCACTGCATGTCAGCTTAGAGGATAGTGACACCGAGTTATAAAGGTCACTAGCTAAAATCTTACTTCCAGGAGGCCAAAGCTAATGAAATTCGGAACAAATGCTCAAAGAATGCTCAAAGTTACTCTTCCAAATTTTCAAGTCAATTGGATGTTGTTCAGGTAGAAAACAAGCTGACTACCTACAGTGTGGAGTGAATAGTGATTAACACATGCAATGAATAGGCCACTATTCGAAATCCTACTTTCTGAAATCCCAACTACATGAAATTTGGATGAATAATCCAAGATATCCTTGATGTCAGTTCTTCCAAGTTTCGAACCAAACCAAAGTTATTTGGGCCTCAAAAAGCTGAGAAAAGAGCCCACTTTCATAAAAAGTCAACCGGAGAGTTGACCAACTTTCGAAAGTCAAAACAGGTTGAAACTTCTATGACATACTCAAAATAGTGTCAAGAAGCAACTCTCCAAGTTTTGTTGCGATCGGACATCATTCGGACCCCAACAGGTGAAAATGGGTCACAAATGCGAAAGTCCAAAAATGGGCATTGGGAATGACCGTGGCCTGTTCATGAAGGGAGTTGACCAACTTCAAGTGGTCAAAACAGGTTGAAACTTCTATGACATGCTCAAAATAGTGTCAAGAAGCAACCCTCCAAGTTTCGTGGCGATTGGACTTCGTTTGGGCCCTAAACATGTGAAAACGTGTTGCAAATGCAAAAACCCGAAATTGGGCCTTGTCCGTGACCGCGGCTGCGGTCATGGACCCCCAAAGGGCACTTCCTGTGGTTTTGGATGGTTCTTCTCCCTTTCGAAGTGTAACCTCCCACAACCTCTCTTAACTCCCTGGAACTACCAGAAACTGCTTGGGAGTCTATAAAAGGCTAAGATTTGAAAAGAAATAGGAGAACAGTGAACGCGTAATAAACAGATAGAGAATTCAAAAAACACAAGAGCATTCAAGCAAGGACAGTAGCATTCCACGACTTTTTCCCCTCTTTTTCTCAATTACGAAGGTGAGTAAAAAGGTTCAGAGGAGGAGGAATGGAGAGGGTAACTAAAAAACAAATTATGTTCATGCAGTAACGACTATTCGAAGGATGACGTTGTCATCTTTGTTTTTCTCATTCGAGGAGTTTCTTGGCCATCACAAAGGTTGTGAACAAGCCCCTTTGGGCCTCATTTTGTTCCTTAAAAGCCATAGGTTCAGAATGACATAACTTTGGCTTCCTGCGATACCCTCTTCGGACTTGAACAAAAGACAGTCCGTAAACATGAATGATGAATTACAAAGTTTGCAGTCGATTCCATGGTTGAATTCGATCTTCTCAATGGTTGTTCAACACCCCAAAAGTCATAAAAATGGAGTCTCAGCACTTGAAAAAAGTTTGAAAGAAGAATCAGCATGAACAGCGTAAAAATGGAGGCAAAACAGTGACTGCAAGTCACTGTCTGTCAGTGTGGGGCAGTGACTGCGGGTCACGGTCAACCCCATTTTTTCCCTCTTTTTTTCATTTTCTTGCACTTTGTGTACATTTTCTTGTATTCTCCAAATTAAGATCACATCTAAGACTTGATGGAGGGGTTGTAAACTTTGCAAACCCATGTAAACAACCTGCATCCTCGCGGTGAGGGCATTAGAACCCATGTAAACAAAGGGAAATTAATAATGAATTGTAATTAATTCCCATTCTTCTTAATGCTTGAAGCACGTGAATGTTGGACATTGAATCCATTACACATTACCACGTCATTTTAAGCTTAATCAGATGCATCAAGAAAGTCTGGGTTTATGCGTTGAAATCAAAGGATCAACTGGTCCAGATTTTTCAACAGTTTCATGTCATGGTTTAAAGAGAAACAGGTAAACTCTTGAAGTGTCTACGCATCGATAATGGGGGTGAGTACACATCTAAACAGTTTAGAAGCTACTGTTTAAAGCATGGCATTCGATATGAAAAGACAGATCCTGGTACTCCACAGCACAATGGTGTGGCAGAGAGAATGAGCCATATTATTCTTAAGAAGATGAGATGCATGATGAGATTAGCACGGTTGCCTAAGTCATTCTAGGGTGAAGCCGTTCGGACTGCTGGTTATCTAATTAACAGATCTTTCTTAGTTCCTTTAAATTTTGATCTTCCAGAGAAAAGATGGACAAATAAAAATGCTTCATATTCACACTTGAAGGTGTTTGGGTGTAAGGCGTTTGCAGATGTACCAAAGGAGCATTACTCAAAGTTGGACGAGAAGTAAGTTGTATCTTTCTTAGCTATGGTGGAGATGAGTTTGGTTACAGCTTATGGGGTCTAGAGAGAAGAAGAATTATCAGAAGTAGGGGTGTGGTTTTCCATGAAGACCAATTTTTGGAGATGTTGAAAAAGATTGATAAGTCTTCTGAAATAGTTGATGGAGTGGTTAATCTCACACTGACTCCTTATCCAGTGCAGACTATAGGTGGAGAAAGTGGACAAAATGATCTGGATAGTGATAAGGCACGGGGGTTGCCAGATGATGAGGGTGTTGAGCAGGGGGGCTGTAGTCTCCTTGGTTGGAAACCACGAAACCTCAAACTAAGAGGTCTACTCAAGAGCGTTAACTATCAACTAAGTATCCTGTATCGAATATATTTTACTTACTGATGATGGGGAGCCATAGAGCTTCCGAGAAACAATGACTCATGATGATAAGGATGAGTGGATGAAGGCTATGCAAGATGAGATGAGTTCTTTCAAGAAGAATAAGATTTATGAGCTGGTGCAACTTCATAAAGATAGGACTGTTCTGAAAAACAAATGGGTGTTCAAACAGAAAAAGGATGAGAATGGAAAACTAGTGAAGCATAAAGCATAGTTAGTTGTCAAATGCTTCACACAAATGAAGGGTATCGACTTCGATGATTGTCACAACCCGAGCCCAGGAGATCGGGGGTTAGCAAAAACCTAACCAGCGACACACGCACTCCCGTGCATATGCACTTAAACCCTGTCTAGATGCACATGCACAAGGGAAAACACACGTGCAACAAGTATGCGGAAGCTACAAGTATCAACATGTGACACGAGACACACAAGAAACAAAAGGAATAATATCCAAAGACTGACATAAAGGTCTGAACATACAAATTGGAATCCAAGCACGATGCATAGAACATGAGTACAATCAATGATATGAAAAGAAAGAAAGCAATATGCATGCATGCAGAGAATAGTTGCACATTGGTGGAGTGATAACACACACTCCGCAACTTGAAGAGACAGCTGGAGTCTCCCCAGCAAACTGACGACCAACAGGAATACGGTCGAGGGTACTGAGCCTGCAACACCAAGGACAACTCATGAATACGACGATTCAGCAAAGTATAAGCAGTAACAAGTTAACACGCATGGTCTCTAATAGAATAAAAGACATAAATAATCATAACATGTCAATGTAGTAGTCTAGGCAGTTGTGCATTCAAATTAACATATGCTCCGTGAATCAATGTGTAAGTACATACTAGGTGGCTACTACGTATGCCATATGCTCCTAAGGTATGGATCTTATAAACGTGCTGAGAACATCATGGGCCAGATGGGTCTCGGGTTCCTAGGGTTCGGATTCCCCATGACATATCCTTACTGCAGCAAGGCCATATAACTATACCAAAGTCACCCCATCGGGTTCCTAAGGCTGAGGCTCAGTAGTGCCCGACCATATGGAGTCAAACAAACATACAAACAAACATAAGCATATGCATAACTTATCATAACGTGCATATCATACTATGTGCATAGCATAACATGTATCTCTTATCAGAACATGACAATGCAAGAGGTCATACGAATGAAACAATCAAATATATCAAACTGAACAGAGCAACAACAATATAATGGATGCCAATAGAGTAGAAAGCATGCAGGTAACCAAGGATAAAGACATACAACTAACGTGCATCAAATAGTAGGATCGAACATGCAAGACCTCTGTTCTACCCATGATTAACCATGGATAGAGCTAGAAATATCCAATCGTGTGTCCCAGCGTAGAACGCGTATAAGAGGGCAAGAACCAAAATCAATATGCCATGCAATTAGATTATCTTTCAAAAATCACGATCTCTTACTAGCCAATCCTATTCTAGTTATCCAGTGTTTCTAACTGTGCATGATGATGTAGTTTTAAGTTGTCCGATACACCATTGCCTAGTGTTGCAGTGTATCTGGAATGTGCACCGAAGTCCCCTAAACCAACACCCATGGGGAGGTGCTAAGCAACCGAATAACGTGCATGAATGATTCGCAGCCCTTGAGATCATTCATGTCATGCATTCAGACCATTAGACAAGTCTAAGTGATCCACATTCTATCATGAAGGCCATATCAGTCTCTTTCTTGAGCCTATCCTTATTATTCATTTTTCAGGGGTGATACGGCTTAGCCGTAGGTGAACATACAGCTTAGCCGTAGGCATCTTATGACCTAGAAGTAATCTGCACTACGGCTCCACCGCGGTTCCCCTTTACTGTTCATCCACAATTACGGTTCACCCGTAATTTGTTCTACGGCTTAACCGTGTGCTGTTCTACGGCTTAGCCGTGGTTGGGCCGTATGTCACGACCCGAGCCCAGAAATCGGGGGTTAGCGAAAAGCTAAACCAGTGACACACGTACTCCGGTGCACGTGCATCCAAACCCAGTCCAGATGCACACACACAAGGGATCTAACACGTGCGAACTAAGCGTACGCGGAAGTTGTACATATCATAGCAAGCAACAAAGGAATATAGCGGAAGCCAAAACAAATGCGGAACGGAAAAAACAACGATATATCTAAAACTCGAAAAACCATATACAAAACTGAGTACACGCCAAAATAGCGATATACAACAAGATATAGAGTACAAAGTCAAAAGTGTCAAAATACATAGCCCCAAAAGCCAAAACCAAAAGCCACTTAAGATATGCATGTATGCACTCGGCAGAGAGATCAGGCCCACTCTGCCAAACCGGAGGGTGCCTCTAAACTCGGCCCTGCAGCCTCCTCGACCGCCGGGGAGCTGGGCAAGGGATCTGTGCTTGCAACACCACAAACAACACAAATGAATACAACGATCCAGCAAATACAAGTAACAGGGATGAAACACTCATAGTATCAAATAGAATAATGACAAAAGATTAAATACAGAGGTCCATCATCGTATGCTAAGCAAATCGTGCATAGAAGTAACGCATGATAAGTGAATCAAACATAGAAATACTGAACTAAGTGGCTACTACGTTAACCACATTCTCTCCAATAGAGAGCAGAGCAAAGCAGAGCAGAGGAGAACACCACTGACCGGGCCAGGGTACAAGTGGGTCTCAGTTTCCTGGGTTCCGGGGTTCCAAGACAAAGCGACACTGCAGTGATACAGAGATACAGAGATCTAAGCCAGAGGTAACCCCGTCGGGTATCCTAGGGCTGAGGCTGAATAGAGCCAGACTAATACCAATCAAATCAAATTCAAAAGAAGGGAGATTATCCGCTTTGGACTCACCGATGACAAAGACCGGATCTTATCCTCACGTGTTAATCTCGGGGCAGAGCCACCAGGGAATACCCAATCAATCAGAGATATACAAAGCCAGAAATATACAAAGCATAGCCAACTACAGATCATAGCATAGATTAAGTCAAAGCACAGCATAGATCAAAGCATGGTGCAGATCGGAGAATAAAACCGATATACAGGACGAAAGCAAAATGACCTCGTAATGCATAGACATAGATTTGCAGAACAGAGGGCAAAACTGTAAACAATATGCAATGCATCTCAGATTAATACGGAGTCAAGGTTCATTACAAGCCAGTCCTAATCTAGTTGTTCACTGTCACTAACCGTGCATGTTGATGTAGTTTTAAGTTATTCGATGCACCGTTGCCATCTTAGTGTTGCAATGTAATCCTCACGTGCACCGAAGTCCCTTAAGCCAACACCCATGGGAAGGTGCTTAACAGTAAATCAACGCACACATGAATAAGTCACAGCCTAACAAACTATTCATACGATCCAAGGAATCCATTGGGCCGGTTTACGTGTATGGTTTCATGTATATAAGCCCTACAAAGTCACACCATTATCCTAAGTTTAAGTCATATTTTACAGGTCTTACGGTTTAGCCATAGGTGACCTACGGCTTAGCCGTATGCATCTTACGGCTTAGCCGTGGTTCCCTTCAGAACATGGCTAAATTGTCATCTTCCACCTCTGATCTGATACATCTCACGGCTGAGCTACAGTGGAGTCCACGGCTTAGCCGTAGACCATTACGGCTTAGCCGTAGCTTCACCGTAAGAGTACTGATAGCAGAAAGTTTCGACTGATCAGGGTGATAATTCACAGCGGGGTCACGGCTAGCTTACGGCTCAACCGTAGGACAAATTACGGCTCAGCCGTAGCCTAGCCGTAGAACAAATACGAAAATTCAAGTCTCTGGAATCTGAGCCGTACAAGGTTACGGCTTAGCCGTACAATGCAGAACACGAATTCGAGCTGAATACAGAAACTGAAATTTGGTACAGAAATGTCTCAAAACAAGCTCAACTGATCCTAACATCTTAGAAAATGGCTGTAAAACATTTTATACAGAGAATAAGATGGAATCAAAGCAATCAAACAAAACACCCATATGTGTTATCAAATCTTGTACTTATACTTGCCTCAAAACTCTGTCAATCCACTGAATCAAGCTCCAAATCCACTAAAATCAAAGCAAAGCAAAGAAACGACACATGCATGAGATGAGGACACAGAAATCAGAGAAGGAGAGATGCAATTGGAGATGAAGAAGAAAGAGTTACAGAGAACCCACTCACCTCCAGCCACAAAACATAGACAGAGATGAGATAGAAAGAGGAAGAACCCAATCAAATCAACTCCTACACCAACCAGAGTCTGAGAAGGGAAGGAGAGAAGGATGAAGAGGAGAGAAAGAGAAGAAACAACGTGGAGCTCTCCTGAGTTCTTCTTGCACGCACGTAGCAACCAAGTGAGCAGGGATGAGGACATCTGTAAGATGACTCATACATATAGGTTCGGAGTTTAAGTCAAAGTCCGAAGAGCTTAAACTATTTACAGTTTAAGTCACACGAAGGTCCAACTTCTCCAATTGACTCCAAACGGATCTGACACAGTTACGGAAAATAACGAGCTCAACAAAATACACGTGCTGACACCAAGATGATGCAAAGATGATACAAGCAAAGCAAAAGCAAAATTACGAAAAAGGGCTTAGAACTACCTATTCCAGGTCAAAGGTTACTCAACTACCTATCCAAGACCCAAAACCAAGTCCGAAAGAATAAAACAACAGAAACACACTAATGAGCCACTAATCCGGCTCAAAGGGGCTCGGAGTGTTACATCCTCCCCCACTAGGAATCATTCCGTCCTCGGAATGACCACCTACCTGCGCAAAGAGCTGTGGGTACTGGCGCGCTAGCTGCTCCTCGAGCTCCCATGTAGCCTCATCTGGACCATGATGCTCCCACAACACTTTAATCCATCTGATAGTCCTGGTACGGAGAATCTGCTCTCGTGTGCCAACGATGCGAAGCGGACGCTCAACGTAAGTTGCATTAGGCTGAATCTGAATATCATCGTAGCGAATCACATGGCTCGGATCTGGCACGTACTTATGGAGCATCGACACATGGAATACATCGTGAACACCGGAGAACTCAACTGGCAGCGTCAAGCGATAGGCTAAATCTCCAACTCGGCTCTTGACTTCGAACGGTCCCACATATCTCGGAGTTAACTTGCCCTTCTGACCAAACCGTACCGTGCCCTTCATCGGAGAAACTTTAAGAAATACCCAATCTCCGACTTGGAATGCCAACGGTCTCCTCCGAGTATCCGCGTAGCTCTTCTGCCTGGATCGAGCAATCTTCAAATTCTCTATCACTTTCTGTACTTTCTTTGTCATCTCATCAATGATTGTCGGACCATGAAAACTTCTTGTTCCTACCTCTTCCCAGCACACTGGGGTCCTGCACTTGCGTCCATATAGAGCCTCATAGGGTGCCTACCAATGCTCTCGTGGAAGCTGTTGTTGTAGGCAAACTCACACAATGCCAAATGCGTATCCCATTCCTTCTCAAAGTTCAGCACACTAGCCCTGAGCATATCCTCCAATGTCTGAATGGTACGCTCCGACTGTCCATCGGTCTGGGGGTGGTATGCCGTACTAAAACTCAGCTTCGTGCCGATAGCTTCCTGAAATGCTCTCCAGAACGAAGACACAAAGCGACTGTCGCGATCAGACACAATCGATACTGGGGTTCCATGCAATCTGAATATCTCGTCAACAAACTTCCTGGCCATCTCTGTGAATGTCATCCCTTTCTTGAACGGAAGGAAATGTGCTGACTTTGTCAATCTATCCACTATTACCCAGATCGCATTGTTCTTTCTACTGGTCGGCGGAAAACCGGAGACGAAATCCATGGTAATGTGCTCCCACTTCCACTGCGGAGTGTGTAATGGATGTAATGATCCTGGAGGTCGCTGATGATCAGCTTTCACCCTCTGACAGGTCAAACATCGAGCTACGAACCCTGCGATCTCCCGCTTCATATTGTTCCACCAAAATCTATCCTTCAAGTTCCGGTACATCTTCGTACTCCCTGGGTGCATCGCATAACGGGCTTCGTGTGCATCTGTCATCAACTTTTCTTTCAGCTCATCCACAGCGGGAACACACAATCGATTCCTGAAGTACAAAACTCCGTCTACCGAGCTGAAATCCGGTCGATCTGCAATCCGATCTCTGAAAGTCACCAGGAGGGGGTCCTCAAACTGGCGATCCTTGATCTGCTGAATCACCTCAGGCTGAAACACGACAGTAGTAGCTAATGTCACTAACTCATCTACCATCCGAACCACAACAGGTTGATCATGTACCAGCATATAGAATCCTGCCAACACCTGAAGACTATCTGTCCTCCTGCTAAGTACATCTGCAACCACATTTCCCTTGCCGGGGTGGTACTTGATTGGAAAGTCGTAATCCTTGATGAACTCCAACCACCTTCGCTGCCTCATATTCAAGTCATGCTGATCGAACAAATACTGCAGACTGTGATGATCGGAATGGACCTCGAACTTCACACCGTACAAGTAATGTCGCCACAACTTTAGTGCAAATACAATGGCTGCTAGCTCCAAGTCATGTGTGGCATAGTTTTTCTCATGCTCTTTCAGTTGTCTGGATCCATAGGCAATCACTTTCTGATTCTGCATCAGTACACAGCCTAGTCCAACTCGAGAGGCATCGGAATAAATCACGAATCCCTCACTACCATCCGGGAGAGTCAACACTGGCGCCGTAGTGAGCTTTTCTTTCAACATCTGAAAACTATGCTCACACTTCTCTGTCCACTCATATGAGACTTTCTTTCGAGTCAACTGAGTCAGCGGGGCTGAAATCTTCGAGAAGTCCTGCACGAACCTGCGGTAATATCCCGCCAATCCCAGAAAACTTCAAATCTCTGTCACTGATCTAGGACGGGGCCAATGGACTACTGCCTCAATCTTAGCTGGATTTACCATCAATCCATCTCTAGAAATCACATGTCCCAAAAATGCAACTTGCTCTAGCCATAAATCACACTTAGACAACTTTGCATACAACTTGTGATCTCTAAGCAGCTGCAATGCTTTCCGCAGATGATCTGTATGTTCCTCAGCAGTTTTCGAATAGACCAATATATCATCTATGAAAACTACAACGAACTGGTCCAAGAAGGAAGTAAACACCCTATTCATCAATGCCATAAAAGCTGCGGGTGCATTCGTCAAACCGAAAGGCATGACAAGGAACTCGTAGTGTCCATACCGAGTCCTGAAAGCTGTCTTAGGAACATCCTCATCCTTCACTCGGAGCTGGTGATATCCTGACCTCAAATCAATCTTCGAGAAGTAAGCTGTACCCTGAAGCTGATCGAACAACTCATCGATCCTAGGCAATGGATATTTGTTCTTGATGGTCACTTTGTTCAACTGCCTGTAGTCAATGCACTTCCGAAAACTACCATCCTTCTTCTTGACAAACAATACAGGAGCTCCCCAAGGTGAAACACTTGGGCGTATGAACCCTTTATCCAACAGATCCTGCAACTGTTTCTTCAATTCCAACAACTCTGCAGGTGCCATACGATATGGAGCTCTACTGATGGGTGCTGTACCGGGCATCAAATCAATAAAAAATTCTACTCTCGAACTGGTGGCAACTCTGGCACATCCTCCGGGAAGACATCCGGAAACTCGCTGACTACTGGGATCTCACTGAGCTGTCGCTGATATTTCTTCTCTGAAATGAATGCAAGAAATCCCTCACATCCCCTACGAAGCATCCTGTCTGCCTTACAAGCAGATATCACACGCCTGAGGCACTTCGTCTGGCTGCCCTCAAATCGAAATCCGCTACCCAGATCGAAGTAGATAGCCTTGCTGTAACAATTGATACAAGCATGATATCTCGCAAGCCAGTTCATAACAAAAATCACATCAAAATCCAGTGTCGTGAGCAACATGAGGTCTACCGGGAGCTGATGACCAGCTATCCGCACATCACACTGAGGGTAGAACACACTGCACTCCACCCGCTTACCAACCGGAGTGGATACTAGCAACAAGTATGGGAGCGGTGTGGGTCGCTGTCGAAGCTGCACAGCAAAATGGGGTGCTACGTACGAACGCGTAGATCCGGAGTCAAATAAGGCTAAAGCTTCAGCATCAGAAATTAAAATTTTACCTTCCACGACCGTAGCTTCCTCCGCGCCCTCATGCGTAGCAGCATAGGCTCGGGCTATCTGGCGGTTCTGTTTCTGGGCTGGGCGAGCTGGCTGCGATTTGCCCTGCGCTGTAGATCCTGCAGATCTCGTCTGTGGAGAGGACTTAAACTTCGGGCATTGGGCCCGCTTGTGGTCCGTGGAGCCACAACCGAAACAAGCACCACTCTTCCTCCAACATCTGTCTGTTGGGTGATCCTTCCCACAGTGACCACAAACCACCTGAGTACTGCTCGAACTACCCTGCTTACCTTTGAACTTCTTTTGAAACTGACTTCTGCCAATGGAACCTGCCGCCCTCTTAGCCTCCGTTCGCTCTTCCTCAAGTATGGCCTCTGCATCATAGGTCCTGTCAATAGCGTCATCCAAGGTACCCGGCCACATGCATGCAACTACGTGGCGTTTATGCCTTGGGTTCAGGCCATTGACGAAGCGAGTCACCTTCTTATGCTCAGTGTTCACCATGTCCTCTGCGAAGTGAGACAACTCTGTAAACTTGTGTACATAATCTGCAACCGACATTTGTCTCTGCTGAAGGTTGAAGAATTCCACTTCCTTGGCTCGCTGAATATGGAGAGGCATGAACTTCCGACGGAATTGCTGCTTGAAGGTCTCCCAAACTGTGGCACTGGGCATAGTCTGAAATGAGCTCTTAACACTCCTCCACCACGACTTGGCTACACTCCGAAACATAGAGGCTGTGAGAACTACCTTCTGTTTGTTACTGCACACAATCGTATCAAATAGCTCTTCAGTCTGCTCCAACCATTGCTCAGCCTGCAATGCATCCTCTATCCCATGGAACTCAGTCGCCCCTCGCTTACGGAACTTGTCAAAAAGAGCATTTGGATCTGCTTCCTTGGGCTGGAAGATCACTTGCTGGTCTATACGAGGTGATGCTGACGCTGCAGCCTGACTCTGCCTATCCACCATGGATGCCATCTGGGCCTGCAATCACTGAATAGACTGCATCATCATCATCATACGCTCCTCACTACTTATATGTGGGGGTAACGATCCGCTATCACCGTTATGGCCCTGTTGATTCTCATCCCGAGATCCTGATCCTGATGCCATCCTGCAAAAAGGAAAAGAAACACAGCACACAAATATAAAATGCCCTGAGTTAGTCAAATCCCAAGAGTCAACATATTAGACTTCGAGTCAAATAGTTGACAGCGTTATCTCACCACGATCTTAGATGTCTACATGCTTATAACTAGCATGCTTTAATACCATACAATACGTATGTCACGACCCGAGCCCAGAAATCGGGGGTTAGCGAAAAGCTAAACCAGTGACACACGTACTCCTGTGCACGTGCATCCAAACCCAGTCCAGATGCACACACACAAGGGATCTAACACGTGCAAACTAAGCGTACGCGGAAGCTTTACATATCATAGCAAGCAACAAAGGAATATACGGAAGCCAAAATAAATGCGGAATGGAAAAAACAACGATATATCTAAAACTCGAAAAACCATATACAAAATTGAGTACACGCCAAAATAGCGATATACAACAAGATATAGAGTACAAAGTCAAAAGTGTCAAAATACATAGCCCCAAAAGCCAAAACCAAAAGCCACTGAAGATATGCATGTACGCACTCGGCAGAGAGATCAGGCCCACTCTGCCAAACCGGAGGGTGCCTCCAAACTCGGCCCTGCAGCCTCCTCGACCGCCGGGGAGCTGGGCAAGGGATCTGTGCTTGCAACACCACAGACAACACAAATGAATACAACGATCCAGCAAATACAAGTAACAGAGATGAAACACTCATAGTATCAAATAGAATAATGACAAAAGATTAAATACAAAGGTCCATCATCGTATGCTAAGCAAATCGTGCATAGAAGTAACGCATGATAAGTGAATCAAACATAGAAATACTGAACTAAGTGGCTACTACGTTAACCACATTCTCTCCAATAGAGAGCAGAGCAAAGCAGAGCAGAGGAGAACACCACTGACCGGGCCAGGGTACAAGTGGGTCTCAGTTTCCTGGGTTCCGGGGTCCCAAGACAAAGCGACACTGTAGTGATACAGAGATATAGAGATCTAAGCCAGAGGTAACCCCGTCGGGTATCCTAGGGCTGAGGCTGAATAGAGCCAGACTAATACCAATCAAATCAAATCCAAAAGAAGGGAGATTATCCGCTTTGGACTCACCGATGACAAAGACCGGATCTTATCCTCACGTGTTAATCTCGGGGCAGAGCCACCAGGGAATACCCAATCAATCAGAGATATACAAAGCCAGAAATATACAAAGCATAGCCAACTACAGATCATAGCATAGATTAAGTCAAAGCACATCATAGATCAAAGCATGGTGCAGATCGGAGAATAAAACCGATATACAGGACGAAAGCAAAATGACATCGTAATGCATAGACATAGATTTGCAGAACAGAGGGCAAAACTGTAAACAATATGCAATGCATCTCAGATTAATACGGAGTCAAGGTTCATTACAAGCCAGTCCTAATCTAGTTGTTCACTGTCACTAACCGTGCATGTTGATGTAGTTTTAAGTTATTCGATGCACCGTTGCCATCCTAGTGTTGCAATGTAATCCTCACGTGCACCGAAGTCCCTTAAGCCAACACCCATGGGGAGGTGCTTAACAGTAAATCAATGCTCACATGAATAAGTCACAGCCTAACAAACTATTCATGCGATCCAAGGAATCCATTGGGCCGGTTTACGTGTATGGTTTCATGTATATAAGCCCTACAAAGTCACACCATTATCCTAAGTTTAAGTCATATTTTACAGGTCTTACGGTTTAGCCATGGGTGACCTATGGCTTAGCCGTATGCATCTTACGGCTTAGCCGTGGTTCTCTTCAGAACACGGCTAAATTGTCATCTTCCACCTCTGATCTGATACATCTCACGGCTGAGCTACGGTGGAGTCCACGGCTTAGCCGTGGACCATTACGGCTTAGCCGTAGCTTCACCGTAAGAGTACTGATAGCAGAAAATTTCGACTGATCAGGGTGATAATTCACGGCGGGGTCACGGCTAGCTTATGGCTCAACCGTAGGACAAATTACGGCTCAGCCGTAGCCTAGCCTTAGAACAAATACGAAAATTCAAGTCTCTGGAATCTGAGCCGTACAAGGTTACGGCTTAGCCGTACAATGCAGAACACGAATTCGAGCGGAATACAGAAACTGAAATTTGGTACAGAAATGTCTCAAAACAAGCTCAACTGATCCTAACATCTTAGAAAATGGCTGTAAAACATTTTATACAGAGAATAAGATGGAATCAAAGCAATCAAACAAAACACCCATATGTGTTATCAAATCTTGTACTTATACTTGCCTCAAAACTCTGTCAATCCACTGAATCAAGCTCCAAATCCACTAAAATCAAAGCAAAGCAAAGAAACAACACATGCATGAGTTGAGGACACAGAAATCAGAGAAGGAGAGATGCAATTGGAGATGAAGAAGAAAGAGTTACAGAGAACCCACTCACCTCCAGCCACAAAACATAGACAGAGATGAGAGAGAAAGAGGAAGAACCCAATCGAATCAACTCCTACACCAACCAGAGTCTGAGAAGGGAAGGAGAGAAGGATGAAGATGAGAGAAAGAGAAGAAACAACGTGGTGCTCTCCTGAGTTCTTCTTGCACGCACGTAGCAACCAAGTGAGCAGGGATGAGGACATCTGTAAGATGACTCATACATATAGGTTCGGAGTTTAAGTCAAAGTCCGAAGAGCTTAAACTATTTACAGTTTAAGTCACACGAAGGTCTAACTTCTCCAATTGACTCCAAACGGATCTGACACAGTTACGGAAAATAATGAGCTCAACAAAATACACGTGCTGACACCAAGATGATGCAAAGATGATACAAGCAAAGCAAAAGCAAAATTATGAAAAAGGGCTTAGAACTACCTATTCCAGGTCAAAGGTTACTCAACTACCTATCCAAGACCCAAAACCAAGTCCGAAAGAATAAAACAACAGAAACACACTAATGAGCCACTAATCCGGCTCAAAGGGGCTCGGAGTGTTACACCGTAGAAGGTCTGCTAATTGTTTGCTTTCAGTTAATTCAGAAAAGGCACCCTGTATTGATCTACGGCTGGGTCACGGCTGAGATACGGCTTACTCGTATGACAATATACGGCTTAACCCTGGTACACACGGAAGCCTTTTTTGAACTGATACAGAATCACTGAAACACATCCAAACGCACAAAATCACATGAAACAGAGGGAAACAAACACAGGATGGGCTGTAAACATCATTCATAAGCAAGAATACTCAATTTAAGCACAATCAAACACATACCCACATGGTTTAGCCGAGTTATATTTATACTTGCCTCAAATGAGTTCAAACATACTCTTATTGTCCTTGGGCTCAATTCCCACTACCACATACTTCTAATCACCATGCATGCAAGGAAAGAAGAAAAGAGAACCATGAGGAACCGTACCAATCGATAAGGAGAACAATAAGAAGAAGAAAGAGAAGAAGCACAGCAAGAAACTCAAGCTCACCTCCAATCACACGAGGGATGCTCAAACACGGACGTGCACGACTTCTTTTCCCAGCTAGAGCAACGAAAAGGAAGGAGAAATGAGCAGTAGAAGAAGGCTCCTGAGAGAGAGAGAAACAGAACAGTGAGAGAGAGAGAAGGAGAAGAGAAGGTCGGTGGCTTATAAAGATAAACATAAAGCGAATTTGCAAGAAAGTCCAATCGTTCCAAGTTAAGTCCAATTCGAGTCAATTGCGGGTCTAACGGAAACAAGTAACATATTTGGCAAATGACATAGTTACGGGAATCGACAGGCATAATAAAAGACATGCGTTACTACCAAGATGATGCATGAATGACGACATCGAACAAAATCGAATATTACGAAAAAGGGCTTATGTTTACCTAAACCAGGTCAAACTCAACCCAACTACCTATCCATAACCTGAAACCAACCAAAAACAAGAACAAAACACAATTAGCAACCAAATCATCAAGAATTAGCTGCTAATCCAGATCAAATCAGGTCAGGGTATTACAATGATGTTTTCTCTCCTATTGTGAAAATGACTTCTATCAGAGTCGTCTTAGGTAACCACCAATATGGACCTTGAGCTTGAACAGATGGATGTGAAGATTACGTTTCTTTCATGGTGACTTGAAAGAAGAGATCTACATGACTTAACCAAAGGGGTTTGAGGTAAAAGGAAAAGAACAGATGGTTTGTAAGTTAAAGAAAGAGTCTCTACGAGCTGAAGCAATCACCGAGACAATGGCATAAGAAGTTCGATTCATTTATAGTGAGTCATGGGTACCTGAGGACAGCTGTAGATCACATGTTTATGTTCATCGATTTATCGATAGCAGGTTCATCATCCTTCTTTTGTATGTAGATCATATGTTAATAGTTGAACAAGATAGCAAGTAGAAAAAGAAGATGTCAAAGTCATTTGACATGAAAGACTTGGGTCCCGCACGAACGGTATTGGGTATGCAAATATGATGTGACAAGAGTTCTAAGTAGCTATGGTTGTAATGGGAGAAATATGTTGAACGAGTACTTGAACGGTTCAACATAAAGAATGCTAAGCCAGTTAGCATGCCTCTAGCCAGTTAATTCAAGCTATGCAAGCGCCTGTGTCCTACTACAAATGAAGAAAAGGAACGAATGGCATGTGTTCCTTACTCCTCTGCTGTGGGAAGTCTTACGTATGCCATGGTTTACACACAGCTAGACAGTGCTTATGCTGTGGGTTTAGTGAGTATATTTCTATCTAACCTTAGAAAAGAGCATTGGAAAGCAGTGAAGCGGATCTTTAGGTATTTGAGAGGTACTTCTAGGTTGTGCTTATCTTTTAGAGGTTCAAAATCAGTTGTGGAAGGTTATACTGATGCTGATTTTGTAAGTGATCTTAATCGTCGGTTGTCCACTTCTAGATTTCTATTTAACCATGGAAATAAGCATTGGGAAGCCGTGAAGTGGATCATCAGGTATTTGAGAGGTACTTTTAGGTTATGCTTATGTTTTAGAGGCTCAAAACTAATAGTGGAAGGTTAGACTAATGCTGATTTGTAGGTGATCTAAATCATTGATTATCGACTTCTAGTTATTTGTTTACTTTCGTAGGGGGAGCTATCTCCAATTAGTCGAAGTTGCAGAAGTGTACAGTACAGTTTACAACTGAAGCGGAATATATAGCTGCTAATGAAGCAGGGAGAGAGATGCTTTGGTTGAAGAGATTTCTCCAAGAATTGGGTTTGAAGCAAGAAGAATATGTAATTTACTATAATAGTTAGAGTGCTATGGATTTCAGTGTGGATGATACATATCATGGTCGCATGAAGCACGTTGATGTCAAGTACCATTGGATTCGTAAAATGATCGAGAAGAACTTCATGCAGTTGGAAAAGGTTCACACTGACAAGAATCTCTTGGACATGATGACAAAGGTTATGTCTAAGGAAAAGCTAGAGTTGTGTTCAAAGTTGGCAGAGTTGAACTCCTAGTGAGGGTTTTAGGGCGTCTCCCCATGGTCTGGAGGGGGAGATTGTTGGCCAAGTGGGTCCAAACCAAATTAGGTTCATTGTCTTGGTAGTTTCCTTAATTGTATTAGGAATTTTTTATTTATTAAATAGTAGTTTCTTAATAGGATTAGAACTTTCCTTTATCTAATAATAGAGTTCTTGGGGGATAAGGAGGTGATAATTATATATATGATGTAGTCTGTAACCCTAGACATATGCTGAGATTCCAAGGCTGTTGATTCATAGATTGAATGAGAACCTAGTGGAAATTGGTTTCCTATGGAAGTAGACATATTTGCTGAACCACGTAAATCTCATCTTCCTGTGTACTTAATTGTTGATCTTGGTTGCTCACGTACACATGCGCACAACGGTAGTGTCATATCCATAGCAATAAATACCCTCCCTCTCTCCCTAGCTTTAGATAATAGAAGTAATGGAAATCAAGGGCCTTTTATCTTTTTTCTTTTCTAGAAGTCTCTTAGCAAAGGATCATATCAGCTATAAAAATCAATAATGTTATGATGACATGAAACGTTGACACAAAGCATATACATGCTAATTTGTCAACACCATAAATATTGGCTGAAATAAATGGCTAGGCATTCACAAAGTAGAATGGTAGGTAATCATGACGTTGACACATTAACATGTAAATGCTTTGTGTCAACATTTCATGTCACCATTGCATTACTGTATAAAAATACATGCAATGGCAGAAAAAGACAACAAAAAATTACCGCCCATCAGTACGCTTATACTAGTGGAGAGAAGGTTCCACTGCTAAAAGTTTCAATAGAGGCACTTATCTCCCCCCCTGAAACACAAAAGAAATCTGCCCCTATAATTATATGACTATATTGATGCAATCCAAATTACCAGTTAGTACTTGGGGACATGATGTGTTACATGCATCAATGTTAGTTAGACTTATTCTAAGACACCAACCTCAATTAAGTACGTTCAGTGATTAATTGAGTTATTAGATAATTAATATATAATTAATCTAAACAATGATGTTTATTCTCTAATTAGGTTAGATTTAGTTTACTTTTGTTTTATTAAGTCTAATAGGTCAAGTTCAAGTCATGGATAGGTAGTTTGGTCAGGTTTAACTTTAATTAGGTAGATAAAAGCCCTTTTCCATAATTTTAGATTTTATAGTTTTATGTCATACATACATCATATTGATATCATTGTGTTTGTCTTGCTGAGCTCGTCAACTTTCATGCCTAACTTGAATGCATTCGAGTTCGTTTGAATTAGATGGACCCTCATTTGACTTAAACTGAAATACATTAAAAAAGATGGATCTCCTTATAAACTTTAGAAAATTCTCATGTATAAAAGAGGCCAACTATATCCATTCGACCCCCTCTATTCTCTCTATTACAGAACTTCTTCTTCTTCTCCCATTCTTCTTCTTCCTAATCACCATGAGTTAGGAACATCTTGCATGCATGATTTAAAGCCTCCATTCCATCACTCTTATATTTTCTCTACCCTCCTCTACTATTGAAAATCAAAGATCAAGGTTTACATCTCTCCCTATAGCTCTTTAGTTACTGCCTAAGATAACATCTCCTACCATTCACAGATTTCTTGGATTGATGTAGTCAAAGAGACTCTCATCTTAACCATGCACTCATCCTTTTCATCTTTTCTTACATGCATGTCATCTTAGGGTCAAGAATTTGATGCTTCTTTTCAAGTTAAGCCAAGAGAAAGAGCAGTGATTTGAATATAAATTTAAGAAAAGTATAAGTTAATTATTGTTGAATGAATGTTTGTGGTTTGTGATTCCTCTTATAAATCTATGAAATTCTAAATGTGATCTTCAGCCCTTTTATCTTTTATCTCAATTGCAAAATGAGGTTGTTTAAGTAAATGAATGAAATATGGATTGAGAATGTTAAATGGTGGAATTGGATAAGAATGAATGCCTTGGATTAGCTAATATACATGCAGTTAGAAGAGAAGAGTTCTGGAATCTAATCAGCTTCAGAAACACGAAAGGTTACGGCTAAGCCGTAAGTTATATTACGGTTGACTTTCTAGAGAACAAAAAGCAAAGAATCAGAAATTTTCTCTTACAGTTAACCTTACGACTAAGCCGTAGCCAAACCGTAGGCCACCTACAGCTAAGCTGTAGGCTAAATTACGGCTGAGCCATAACTTTGGAAAAATTTCATCACAGCTAAGCCGTAAGAACTAGGGGTGTACATAGATCGGATTGGATCGGATTGAGTCAAATCCGTCATCAAACCGTTACTTACGGATTAATGGTTTTATAATCCGTCACTGATCCTGTCACGACCCGAGCCCAGGGACCGGGGGTCAGAGGAAGGTCTAACCAGTGACACACGTACTCCCGTGCATGCACACCTAGACCCCGTCCAAACATGCACACACAAGGGATCAATCACGCGAGCAAAAGACTGAACGCGGAAGCTGTACGTATCAAGGCATACCACAATATACCAAAAGACATAGGAGATTACAAACGATCATAAACTGATAACAATAACAATAACAAAATACAGGAACGTATGTAACGGAAGAGGGCTCCCAAAAATCAAAATACAATATACAGGTATCACTCGAAGCCCTTAGTGCAATTACAGAAAAATCCCCTCAATAGACTCCAACGCAAGGAATGGGGAAAACCAAAATGATGCAAACCGTACTCTGGAGGATGGATCAAGTCCACTCCTCTAGGCCGGAGGGGGCCTCGCGAGCCTTTCCTGCAGTCGGGTCGACCGACGCAGGATCGGAAGAGGGATCTGAGCCTGCAACACACAAGACAAACGCATAAGTACAACGACTTAGCAAAGTATAAGCCAACAAGAAGATAACACGAATCGTGTCTAATACTGAATAATACTGAACAATAGTCATGATGCAATATCCATAGAAACCATGATCGTATACTAAGCAAGTGTGCAAATGCATAATGAATAAGCATGCTATCAGAATCACAAACAGATAACACTCAAAGTGGCAACTACATTGGCCATTTTCTCCCTTACGAGAGCGGACGGAATGAGAACACCAGCGACCGGGCCAGGGCACGCATGGGTCTCTAGTTCCCGGGGTCCGGAGTCCCAGGACGGAAACACTCTGCAGAGGCAAACACATAAACTACACCAAAGTCAACCCCGTCGGGTATCCTAAGGCTGAGGCTCAGTAGTGCCAATACCAATCACAATCAAATAGCTGATGCACCTCGATCACTTATTACTTATCACTTATCACTTATCACTCATCACTTATCACTTATCACTTATCATGCTGAACGAACAATAGGAAGTGCATCACATAACTGATACTGAATGCAAATACTGCATGCACATAATACGGATACTGATACGGATACTGAAGCTGATACGAAATGCAAATCATACGGACACTAACTGATACTGAATGTACATAAACAAGCACAAGAAGTGCTGACACTAAGTAGCAATCACAATCACTGACTCATAACTGATGCAAGTACTCCAGTGGAGCAACGGTAAACATAATACACAATAATAGAATGGTTCCGCCCGGGCTTCGCTCTGGGGTTGCTGCATTTCCCACAGAATCGAGAGGTCCAGCGCAGAACACATAAGAGGGCATAACCGAAATCAATATGCTGTACAATTCAGAATGCTTATACGAATCAAGGTCAATTACGAACCAATCCTACACTAATTATCCAGTGCTTCTAACCGTGCATGTTGATGTAGTTTTAAGATGTTCGATGCACCATTGTCTAGTGTTGCAGTGTCTGGAGTGTGCACCGAAGTCCCTTAAACCAACACCCATGGGGAGGTGCTAAACAACTGGATAACAAGCATGAATGATTCACAGCCCTTGAGATCATTCACGTCATTCAAACATTCCATTGGGCATGTCCAGGTTAGCTACATTCTAACATGAAAGTCATGTACGGTCTGTTACTTAAACCTAGTCCCTTTTCATTCAATTCTCAGGGTCTCACGGTGTAGCCGTAGGTGACCTTACGGCTTAGCCGTGGCATCTTACGGCTTAGCCGTACTATGCACTGCGGCTGAGCCGAGGCTCCCAAATATCCATCCGGATTTACGGCTCAACCGTATTTTACTCTACGGCTCAGCCGTATCCTGGTCCACGGCTTAGCCGTAAGCCAATGTACGGCGTAGATCAGGCTGGGCCGTAGAAGAATGGCATTTTGCCAACATCCAGTTATTTTCAGCTAACAGTCTGTACTGCTCTACGGTTAGGTTTACGGTTGGGTCTCGGCTTAGCCGTAAGCCATTTTACGGCTTAGCCGTAGCACATTTCACGGCTTAGCCGTGAGTGCACGGACTCATTTTCCTGAACTTGTTACAGTCATACAGAAAGTGTGCGAAATGGCTGGAAACCGAAAGATAACAGTGAAATGAACTGAATGGGGCTGTCTAATACTGAGAAACACAATAAAGAACAAGAACACAACAATCAAATCACTACCAATCGATGTTCATACAACTTGGGCTTATACTTGCCTCACGGACGAAATCCACACGCTAATTGGCTCAGTCCACCGGAATCACACACGAAAAAGAGCTCCTTTCTTCCTCCCTTAAGCCACGAGCAACAGAGAAGGAGAGGAGAGAAAGAGAGAGCTGAACAGAGAGAAAGAGAAACGAGCTGAGAGTGAGAGAGCAAAAGCTGAGAAACGATCGAGAGGAATGGGTGGGTTGGTGAGATATTTATACTTAATTTGAGTCTAAATTACATTTAAGGCCAAATAGCTTATACAATTATCAGTTTGAGTCAAATGACAGTCCAACGAGAGCAAACGAACTCATTCGGATCCAAGACAGTTACGAAAATCGACAAGCTTGACGAAATACACGCGCTGACGTCAAAATGACGCAAAACTGACAAGGTCAATCAAAAGCCAAAATTACGAAAAAGGGCTCAAACTAACTAGACTAAGTCAAACTCAACCCAAACGATCTCTCTACGAGTCAAAACCAAAGGAAAACCAAATCAAAACACTCTTAGCGATAAAACACACGCAATTACCCACTAAACTGGGTCAACTCGGGTCGGAGTGTTACATCCTCCCCCACTTGGACATCATTCCGTCCTCGGAATGAAAACGTACCTGAGCAAACAGATAAGGATACTGACGCGCCATCTGATCTTCTAATTCCCACGTGGCTTCATCAGGTCCATGATGTTTCCAAAGTACCTTGACCCATCGAATAGTCCTCGTACGCAAGAGCTGTTCTCTAGTCCCAACAATACGGAGCGGACGCTCAACGTATGACGCATTCGGTTGCATCTGAATGTCATCGTATCGAATCACGTGCGTCGGGTCTCGAACATACTTGCGAAGCATAGACACATGAAAAACATCGTGTACTCCAGAAAACTCCACGGGTAGAATCAGTCTGTACACTAGATCACCAATCCGACTCTTGATCTCAAATGGACCCACATATCTTGGCGCTAACTTGCCTTTTTGACCGAACCGTACTGTACCTTTCATCGGTGAGACCTTCAAGAATACCCAATCTCCAACCTGAAATGTCAAGGTTCTTCTGCGCGTATCTGCATAGCTCTTCTGTCTCGATCGGGCAATCTTCAAATTATCAATAACTTTCTGAACTTTCTCTGTAGTCTCAGCAATGATTGTCGGTCCGTGGAAACTCCTTGTTCCAACTTCTTCCCAGCAAACAGGACTCCTACATTTCCGTCCATACAGAGCTTCATAGGGTGCCATTCCAATACTCTCGTGGAAACTATTATTATACGCAAACTCGCACAACGAGAGATGCAAATCCCATTCTTTCTCGAAATTCAGCACACTGGCCCGTAACATGTCTTCAAGCGTCTGAATAGTTCGTTCCGACTGTCCATCAGTCTGCGGGTGATACGCCGTACTGAAGCTCAACTTCGTTCCCATGGCTTCCTGAAATGCTCTCCAAAACGAAGAAACAAAGCGGCTATCTCGATCTGACACTATCGACACGGGCGTACCATGTAGTCTCACGATCTCATCAACGAACTTCTTCGCCATCTCGGAAAATGTCATGCCTTTCTTGAATGGAAGAAAATGAGCTGTCTTCGTCAGTCTGTCCACGATCACCCAAATGGCACTGTTCTTCTTGCTCGTCAGGGGTAAACCCGAAACAAAGTCCATCGAAATGTGCTCCCATTTCCACTGGGGAATGTGCAAAGGATGTAAGGAACCTGGAGGTCTCTGATGGTCAGCTTTCACCTTCTGGCAAGTCAAACATCTGGCAACAAACCCAGCAATTTCTCTCTTCATGTTATTCCACCAGAATCTGTCCTTGAGAGCTCGGTACATCTTCGTACTTCCAGGATGCATAGAATAACGTGCATGGTGTGCTTCTGTCATCAAACTCTCTTTCAAAGCATCTACTGCTGGCACACAAAGCCGATTCCTGAAATACAAAACATCACCCTCCAAACGAAAGTCTGGTCGATCTGCAATGCTATCTCGGATTCGCTTCAACATCGCATCTTCAAACTGCTGGTCTTTAATAAGCTGAATGATGTCAGGCTGAAAGCTCACTGTACTGGCAAGTGTCAAACAATTCTCCACCGATTGCAGTTCCACTGGTTGTGCATGTCTCACAAAATAGAGACTATCCAAGGCCTGAAGAATCTCCGACTTCCTACTCAAAGCATCTGCAACAACGTTGCCTTTCCCTGGATGGTACTTGATGGGGAAATCAAAATCCTTAATCAACTCAAGCCACCTTCGCTGTCGCATATTCAACTCGGACTGCGTGAAGAGATACTGTAGACTATGATGATCTGAATGCACTTCAAATGTCACGCCATACAAATAGTGTCTCCACATCTTCAACGCAAAAACAATGGCTGCCAACTCTAAATCATGCGTGGCATAATTCTTCTCGTGCTCCCGAAGTTGTCTCGAGCCATAGGCAATCACTTTGCCATGTTGCATCAAAACACATCCCAAACCGACTCGAGAAGCATCTGAATAGATCATAAATCCTTCATGCCCATCTGGTAACGTCAAAACTGGAGCCGAAGTAAGCTTCTCCTTCAACATCCGGAAATGGTGCTCACACTCGTCCGTCCACAGAAAAGGAACATTCTTCCTGGTCAATCGAGTCAACGGGGCTGAAATCTTGGCAAAATCTTGAATAAAGCGACGATAATATCCAGCTAATCCAAGAAAACTCCGTATCTCCGTCACAGTCCTTGGGCTGGGCCAATTCATCACTGCCTCTACTTTCGTCTGATCCACTGCCAACCCATCTCGTGAAATGGTATGACCAAGAAAAGCTACCTGCTCGAGCCAAAAATCACACTTCGACAGCTTGGCATATAAGCGATGTTCTTTCAACAACAGCAAGGCTCGACGTAGATGTTCCTCATGCTCCTCTGGGGTCTTCGAATACACCAAAATGTCATCAATAAAGACCACTACGAAACGATCCAGAAAAGGAGCGAAGATCCTGTTCATCAAAGCCATAAAGGCAGCAGGCGCATTGGTTAATCCAAATGGCATCACGAGAAACTCAAAATGTCCATACCGTGTCCTGAAAGCAGTCTTCATAATATCTTCTTCCTTCACCCTGAGTTGATGATACCCCGATCGTAGATCAATCTTGGAAAAATAGGCAGCACCTTGGAGTTGGTCAAACAACTCATCAATACGCGGCAATGGGTATTTGTTCTTGATCGTGACTTTGTTCAACCGCCGGTAATCTATACACATCCGTAAGGTACCGTCCTTCTTCTTCACAAACAGCACTGGAGCTCCCCACGGTGACACACTCGGCCGTACGAAACCCTTCTCCAAAAGATCTTGCAATTGCGTTTTCAATTCGAGTAACTCAGCAGGGGCCATACGGTAAGGAGCTAAACTAATGGGTGCTGTACCGGGCACTAGATCGATCGCAAACTCTACATCTCGGACAGGGGGTAACTCGGGTACTTCCTCCGGAAATACATCCGGGAACTCACGTACTACCGGAATATCGCTCAACTGCTTCACCTCCTTCTTCTCCGAGACAAAAGCAAGAAATCCTGCACAACCTCTGCGTATCAAACGATCCGCCTTGCATGCGGAGATGACACGCCTCGGGCATCTCTCCTGATTGCCCTCGAAACGAAACCCCTTCGCAAAATCGAAGTAAATCGTCCTGTTGTAACAGTTAACACAGGCACGATACCGCACTAGCCAGTCCATTCCAAGGATCACATCGAAATCCAACATGGACAACAAAATCAAATCAACTGGCAGCTGGCGACCTTCAATCACCACGTCGCACTGAGAGTAGTATACACTACACTCCACTCTCTTGCCCACAGGAGTGGACACTACTAACACATAGGGTAGCGGCTGAGGGGGTTGCGGTAACTGTTCCGCAAAACGAGGGGCAACATAGGAACGCGTAGATCCCGAATCGAATAGTGTATGTGCTTCAGCTCGGGCAATGAGAACTTTACCTTCCACCACTTTCGCATCTTCTGCATGATCATGAGAGGCTGCATACACACGAGCAGTCTGACGCTGGGGCTTCTGACTCTGGCGAGACGGATGGGGGCTGTTCGAAGCTGCTGAACTGAGAGACTTGGATGACCCCATAGATCTAGATGACTGGAGAGGCCTAGCTGTCGGGCACTGAGCTATCTTATGCTCCCTCGATCCGCAACTCAAACAAGCTCCGGACTTCTTCCAACATCTCTCCGTCGGATGTCCCAATCCACAAAACTCGCATCTGCTCCCAGAGAAACTCGAAGTGCCTTGCTTCCCTTTCCATTTCTTCTGACTCTGTCCCCTGGAACTCACGGGTGCACTCCTCTTATAGTCCATGGCTCTCTCTGCTAGGTGGTTGGCTTCCGCAGCGTGTGCTCTGTCGACCGCATCATCGAAAGTAGCTGGTCTCTGAAAAGCAGTCACAAAATTCGCATATCTAGGATGCAGACCAGAAATAAAACGATTCACCTTCTTCTCCTCGGTATTGATCATGTCCTCAGCAAAATGGGACAACTGGGTAAAGCGGTGAATATACTCTGAGACGGTCAGCTGCTGCTGCTGTAAGGCCAGAAACTCAACCTCCTTCACACGTCGAACATGAGCAGGAATGAACTTCCTTCTGAACTGTTTCTGGAACGTCTCCCACACTGTTTCACTCGGCATGGTCAGATAGGCTGCACTAACGCTCTTCCACCAGGTCTTTGCTACCTCTCGAAACATCGAGGCCGTAAGCATAACCTTCTGCCGGTCGTCACAGACGATGGTAGAGAAGAGATCTCCAGTATGCTCTAGCCACTGATCAGCTTTCAACGCATCTTCATTGCCGTAGAATTCTGTGGCTCCACGTTTCCTGAATTTGTCGTATAACGCGTTTGGATCGCTCTCTCTAGGCTGGAAAACCACTGGCTGCTCTGCTGGCCGAACTGGCGTTTGGCTCTGTCGGTCTACAATCGAAACGACCTGCGCTTGCAAAGAATGGATCGCCTGTAGCATAGTCAAGAAGCGCTCATCGAAATTCACAAGTGGCTGTGGAGCGGCTGACCCACTCTCGTTATCTCCCTGATCATTGTTGTTGTGTGTTCCAGATCCCGATGCCATAGCTTGCAAAACACAAAAGTCAATCTGCTAACACACTAGGGAACGCACACAGACTCACAAGACAAGGGGACCCAACACAACAGTCCAAAACTGGACTACGAAATCTCACCACGTCCTAGATGCCTACATGCTTACACACTAAGATAGAGACAATGCCCTGAGAGACAAAGCTCTGAGAGACAATGCTCTGATACCATACAATACGTATGTCACGACCCGAGCCCAGGGACCGGGGGTCAGAGGAAGGTCTAACCAGTGACACACGTACTCCCGTGCATGCACACCTAGACCCCGTCCAAACATGCACACACAAGGGATCAATCACGCGAGCAAAAGACTGAACGCGGAAACTGTACGTATCAAGGCATACCACAATATACCAAAAGACATAGGAGATTACAAACGATCATAAACTGATAACAATAACAATAACAAAATACAGGAACGTATGTAACGGAAGAGGGCTCCCAAAAATCAAAATACAATATACAGGTATCACTCGAAGCCCTTAGTGCAATTACAGAAAAATCCCCTCAATAGACTCCAACGCAAGGAATGGGGAAAACCAAAATGATGCAAACCGTACTCTGGAGGATGGATCAAGTCCACTCCTCTAGGCCGGAGGGGGCCTCGCGAGCCTTTCCTGCAGTCGGGTCGACCGACGCAGGATCGGAAGAGGGATCTGAGCCTGCAACACACAAGACAAACGCATAAGTACAACGACTTAGCAAAGTATAAGCCAACAAGAAGATAACACGAATCGTGTCTAATACTGAATAATACTGAACAATAGTCATGATGCAATATCCATAGAAACCATGATCGTATACTAAGCAAGTGTGCAAATGCATAATGAATAAGCATGCTATCAGAATCACAAACAGATAACACTCAAAGTGGCAACTACATTGGCCATTTTCTCCCTTACGAGAGCGGACGGAATGAGAACACCAGCGACCGGGCCAGGGCACGCATGGGTCTCTAGTTCCCGGGGTCCGGAGTCCCAGGACGGAAACACTCTGCAGAGGCAAACACATAAACTACACCAAAGTCAACCCCGTCGGGTATCCTAAGGCTGAGGCTCAGTAGTGCCAATACCAATCACAATCAAATAGCTGATGCACCTCGATCACTTATTACTTATCACTTATCACTTATCACTCATCACTTATCACTTATCACTTATCATGCTGAACGAACAATAGGAAGTGCATCACATAACTGATACTGAATGCAAATACTGCATGCACATAATACGGATACTGATACGGATACTGAAGCTGATACGAAATGCAAATCATACGGACACTAACTGATACTGAATGTACATAAACAAGCACAAGAAGTGCTGACACTAAGTAGCAATCACAATCACTGACTCATAACTGATGCAAGTACTCCAGTGGAGCAACGGTAAACATAATACACAATAATAGAATGGTTCCGCCCGGGCTTCGCTCTGGGGTTGCTGCATTTCCCACAGAATCGAGAGGTCCAGCGCAGAACACATAAGAGGGCATAACCGAAATCAATATGCTGTACAATTCAGAATGCTTATACGAATCAAGGTCAATTACGAACCAATCCTACACTAATTATCCAGTGCTTCTAACCGTGCATGTTGATGTAGTTTTAAGATGTTCGATGCACCATTGTCTAGTGTTGCAGTGTCTGGAGTGTGCACCGAAGTCCCTTAAACCAACACCCATGGGGAGGTGCTAAACAACTGGATAACAAGCATGAATGATTCACAGCCCTTGAGATCATTCACGTCATTCAAACATTCCATTGGGCATGTCCAGGTTAGCTACATTCTAACATGAAAGTCATGTACGGTCTGTTACTTAAACCTAGTCCCTTTTCATTCAATTCTCAGGGTCTCACGGTGTAGCCGTAGGTGACCTTACGGCTTAGCCGTGGCATCTTACGGCTTAGCCGTACTATGCACTGCGGCTGAGCCGAGGCTCCCAAATATCCATCCGGATTTACGGCTCAACCGTATTTTACTCTACGGCTCAGCCGTATCCTGGTCCACGGCTTAGCCGTAAGCCAATGTACGGCGTAGATCAGGCTGGGCCGTAGAAGAATGGCATTTTGCCAACATCCAGTTATTTTCAGCTAACAGTCTGTACTGCTCTACGGTTAGGTTTACGGTTGGGTCTCGGCTTAGCCGTAAGCCATTTTACGGCTTAGCCGTAGCACATTTCACAGCTTAGCCGTGAGTGCACGGACTCATTTTCCTGAACTTGTTACAGTCATACAGAAAGTGTGCGAAATGGCTGGAAACCGAAAGATAACAGTGAAATGAACTGAATGGGGCTGTCTAATACTGAGAAACACAATAAAGAACAAGAACACAACAATCAAATCACTACCAATCGATGTTCATACAACTTGGGCTTATACTTGCCTCACGGACGAAATCCACACGCTAATTGGCTCAGTCCACCGGAATCACACACGAAAAAGAGCTCCTTTCTTCCTCCCTTAAGCCACGAGCAACAGAGAAGGAGAGGAGAGAAAGAGAGAGCTGAACAGAGAGAAAGAGAAACGAGCTGAGAGTGAGAGAGCAAAAGCTGAGAAACGATCGAGAGGAATGGGTGGGTTGGTGAGATATTTATACTTAATTTGAGTCTAAATTACATTTAAGGCCAAATAGCTTATACAATTATCAGTTTGAGTCAAATGACAGTCCAACGAGAGCAAACGAACTCATTCGGATCCAAGACAGTTACGAAAATCGACAAGCTTGACGAAATACACGCGCTGACGTCAAAATGACGCAAAACTGACAAGGTCAATCAAAAGCCAAAATTATGAAAAAGGGCTCAAACTAACTAGACCAAGTCAAACTCAACCCAAACGATCTCTCTACGAGTCAAAACCAAAGGAAAACCAAATCAAAACACTCTTAGCGATAAAACACACGCAATTACCCACTAAACTGGGTCAACTCGGGTCGGAGTGTTACAGATCCATTGCCCTTTAAAACCGATCCGAACTAAACCGTGGATCAACGGTTCTGATCGGTTAAATCTGTTCAATCTCTTAATAGTAAGTGACAAGGATTATGACTAATTATGTGCTTTATACATGGTAGTCTAACAATGTGTTAAAAGTTACTGTATCTAAAGAACAACCATGCTTTTTCATTCCTGTCTACCACTGTGATGGAAGTCTAGCCAACAAAATGATAGCTCATTACAGACTAATATCAGTTGTGCACCAATACAGGTACACCAAAATCCAAATTAAAATAGCCTTTGAAAATGAGATGATAGAATGAGTTGCCAATAGAAACACAAATTACAATCCAAAATAAAAATACAAATCAAAAATATGTCTCCATTGTCTTCACTTTCAACATAATTAAAAACACAAAAAAAAAAAAAAAACCTAGAACCATTGCAATAGTAGCAATCCAACAGCAACTTCAACTTCACCCTTGAGAGCAACTTGAATAACCTAGCAACATTAAGTACTATATTAGTATAATTTAATAAAACATGGTGGACTATGAAAACACAATTTATAAGAATAAATATACCTAAGTCCAAAATATCCAGTGCAATAAATTCCTCCATAATTTCTTCCATATCAAGTATTGATGCATCAAAAGTTCCTAACCAATCTTGTGTACAAATTAAGCATTCCACAAGTTTATGGGTAAGAGAACTACGGAATCGATCTAGAACACGACCTCTGGTGCTAAAGGCAGCCTCAGAAGCAGCAGTAGATACGGGAATGGCTAGAATATCCCTTGCAACTTGAAAAAGAACAGGATACCTAGTAGAATTCGTTTTCCACTAACTTAAAATTTCAAACTTCATATTTCCATGTATCTTTTCACGAACTTCCTCCAAATACATCTCCACTTCTGACTTATCTCCTTCACATTCTTCTTCTTCTAAATGTTTCTCAAACAGCGATGAGGAGTCACTTGCTTGAACACTTGATTGGCCAACCTCCATTTCAAATGTTTGACATGAAGATAATGCACTAACTGACCCACATTGTTTATACTCCTCATAAACATGATTTAATGCATCTTTTATCTTTTGTGTTAATTCAATCACCTTAGATACTTCATGATTAAAAATTTTGGCATAACAGAACCTCATATATTTCAACTTATATCGGGGATCTAACACAACTGCAAGCATTAACATCGTATTCATTTTATTAATGGGTTCCCAATACTTGTCAAATTTCAACCTCATTTTAACAGACATACTCCTTAAAGAAAAATCCTCATTTACAAACAGTTCACTTAAACATCCAATTATGTCACAAACTTCAGTAAAGTATAAATTGACACTTACATACAAAAAACCAGACAATCGATTAGTAGCATCATAAAATTTCTTCAAAAATCTTGTTATTAGCTTACAATCATCCCAATCCCTAAGAGAAGGAGGCCTTTCTACATCATCAAATTCTCTACTGAATTTATCATCTTCTTCATCCAATCTATCAAAGGCTTTTTGAAACTTAATTGTTGTTTCCAGTATGAGGAAGGTAGAATTCCACCTAGTTGGAACATCTAAACACAACATACCATCACATTCTATTCTTTCTTTCCCTATACATGATGTAAAGAGTTGTTGCCTCTGTGGAGAACTCTTAACATACTTAACCGTAGCATGGATTTTTGCTATTGCACCTTTTAATTCAATTAACCCATCTCTCACGATCAAATTAAGAATATGAGCAACACACCTCATGTGAAAATGTTTTCCACTTAAAACAAAACTGTCACTTTTCTTACCAAACTTTATCTGTAAATATGCAATGGCAGTATCATTAGAAGTCGCATTATCAACAGTAAGAGTGCAAACTTTCTTAATACCCCAATCGACCAAACATTCCTCCACAATTCGACCGATGGACTCACCTTTATGACTAGAAATGACACAAAAGTTTAGGATTCTTTTGTGCAATTTCCAATCTTTATCAATAAAATGAGCGGTGAGGCACATATAAGAAAGATTTTGGAGTGAGGTCCAACAATTTGTAGTGAGACAAATCTTTTGATTCGTCAACATATCCCTCAATTTTTTCCTCTGTTCATCATACAAATCCAAACAATCTCTGGCAATTGTAACACGTGACACATGTTTAAAATTTGGTTGCATCATGCTACAAAAATTATGAAACCCTTCATGCTCCACAAATTTAAAGGGCAACTCATCAATAATTATCATTTTGGCAAGTGCCACTCTACATTCAGACTGACTAAATTTCCAAGTAGAAATGTTATTAACAGTCTCACCATCCACTACTAACTGATATGATGATATGCGCTTTTGTTTTCTATTTGTTGCTTCATTTTCTGGATTCTTGATACATATTTTCAAGTGATTTTTCAAAGTACTAGTCCCATTACTACTAATCCAAGTGTAAGTAGCATCACAATACACACATTTGACAACAGTGGGAACCTTAGGATCATAATCCTTAGGCTTTTTAAAATGTGCCCAGACCTTAGATACTCTAACCCTTTTTTTAGAAGGATTTACCTCAATAATTTTAGTAGCAGAAGCAACTGTAGGAGTAGGAGAAGTAGTAGCAGTAGGAGCAGCAGTAGGAGTATGAGCAGCAGTAGCAGCTGGAGGTTGCATTGTCTGCAGTTGAGCTGACTCTGATTGAGTTTTTGTCACACTGTTGGAAGGACTAGGATTATTGTGCTTAGCCATGCTTGACAATTGAGAAAAAAATGGATTAGAAAATTGCTTAACATCAATATGGTAAGATGCTCATTAAAAAACAACAATTAATAAACAAAAAATACATATATCTTAGATTCATTTAAACTAAGTAGTGTTTGTTGGATTCTAAAAGAATCCAACAAACACACACACAAGAATAGGACAATGGGAATCTAATTTGTCATTTTTATCAATGCAAAAACCAATTGCAGAATTGATAATAGTGCCTTTGATAGTGAAGAGTAACAGAAATGGGAAGCAAAAAAAGAAAAAAAAGGAGAATGAAGAACAAAGATACCAAGAGCATACTAATCCTAACAGCTTAGAGTCAATCCATGGCCGGAAATGTGGGTCCCCCTTTCCTTCTACTATCGTTTAATAAAAACATACACAACATGTGTAATCAAAGCACCCAAAACACACAAATGCAACAATCCTAATCCAGCAGCTCAAAATCCATCATCCAACAGAGGCAACGAGGGTCTCCACCTATATAATTACCCCATTGTCCATGCTCCACCTCCAAACCCTCACCCTTCATTTCAAAAACCAAAAAAGTGAAAGGAAAAAAGAAACCCAGTCCCAGTCCGGTTCCATCTGAAGCTCAAGATCCACCGTTCAAAATGGCGATAATCTTCTCGATCAAAACCCTCCTTCTCGGCACTGCAGCTCTCTCGGCCGCGCTCCTCTTCAGCCTCTCCCTCCCTCTCCTGCGGCACTTCTTCACTTCGGTGGTCCCGCAAATCTGGTCCTATCTCCTCACCTGGCTCACTTCTCCCCACCTCTACTTCGTCATCAATGACATCATCATCACCATCGTCACCTCCTTCAAATTCCAGCAGTAGCCGCCAGAGAAGGGCTCCGCTAAGGTCCGGCACAAGTTTGAGATCCCGGCGGTGGTTCTGAAGAGCCCGGTGGAGATCCGGCCTGATTTTGAGGTGAATCAGGAGGTGGCTGCTTATGAAATGCTCTTCCTTCTTCTTTGGCTGCCAAATTTTGAGACGAAGATCGAAGAAGAAAAATAAGAAGAACGAAGAAGAAAGAGAAGAAAAAGAAGATCAGAGTAATTTTGGGTTGTAGGTGAAGGGGAGATTTACCTGGGCAGATGAGACTGTGAGCACTGAGCAGTTGTAGAGCAGATGAAGACGTGAGGCGTGAGCGGCTACAGCAGCTGAACAGTTGCAGCAAATGAAGACATGAGCAGACACAGTTGCAGTAGCTACAGCCGTTGGTACTTGGCAGCGAACTGAGTAGTGGAGAACTGAGAAGGGCAAGTGCCAAGGGGAAAAAGGGCGAAGCAGTAACAACAGGGGCTGGTTGGGAAAGAGGAAAGCCCTAACCCTCGATAGTTTCAATTTATATGCCCCAATTTGATAAGAACGGCTGGGATTAAAAGTTGAAAAGAGTATATGGTTGAGATTAAATGATAGATGATGAATGGAAATTAATGTTTTTTAATATTTTTATATAAATATATATATCTTAATGGATCGGATCGGTTTAAATCCATGGATTAAGGATAAAATCCGTCACCAATCCATTACTAACGGATTAGGACTTTTCTAATCCGTCACCAATCCATTAACCATCGGATCGGTTAAAAAATCGCGGATCGGATCGGATCGGTTTAACAGATTGACGGATTTCTTGTACACCCCTAGTAAGAACCTTGAAAACTTAAGAATTTTAGGGACATTTGGGAAGACCATTTAGGACTTTACTTCCTTGGAATCTTTTATCCAAATCATATGGCCCAATGGAAAATTACTCAACATGAAGGGTCTTAAGGGTTGAGATTCATTCATGTAATGTTCTCTATTTGTTAAACACCTCCCCGTGGGTGTTGATTTAAAGGACTCTAATATACTTTTCATTACATAATGTAACATCAAAGAGAGACAACTGTGTATCAGATAACTTAAAACTACATCAATATGCACCGTTAGAAATAATGGATGACTAGATTAAGGTTGACTTGTAAATTACCTTGATTCTACTAATTTGAATTGCATAGCATATTTCTTTTTATTATTGGAATGATTTGAAATGATCATCATATGAATTGATTTTTGTTTATACATTTCTTGACATGCATTTTCTTATTACCGATATTGAATTGAGTATGAATGAATTGAATGTCTAATGAATTGTTTACACTGAAATGAATTGCACGAATTACTCAATTTCAATTATATGAATCGAAATGGATTGGCTCTACTCAGCTTCAGCCTTATGATAATTGATGGGGCTGACTTTGGTGTAGTAGATTGATATGACACCATTGCAGTGTGCCTTTGGAGCTTCTGGACTCTATGAATGTAGAGACCCCATCGTACCTTTGGCCAAAGCATTGGTGTTCTGAATGCAAAAATCCTTAGAGAGAGGATATAACAAATTTAGTAGCCAAATAGTAATGTATTTCTTTTATTTGATTCTTATATCATGTTTTACTTTATACACAATATGCATATGGTTGCACTTGAAACGTAATGTGAAATGAAATAGATTCGAGTCCAACATTCACACACTTCAAACATTAAGAAGAATGGAAAATCACTACAAGTCATCATTATTTTTCCTTTGTTTACATGAGTTCAAAAGCTCTGACCGCGGGGATGCAGGTTATTTACAAGTTTTGAAAAATTATAACCCCTCCATCTAGTCTTATATGTGAACCAAGCTTGAAAATTGTAAGAAAATACATGAAAAAAATGGAAAAAACTACAAAAAAGAAAGACATTGAAGTGGTGATTGTGGCCCACGATCATTGGCCCTGTGGCCCACAACCACCAAAATGGCCACTGTTTGTCTCATTTGTTCTCTGTTTCGCTTTTGTGCCACCTTCAAAATGCTGGAACTTGTTTCCTTCAACTTTTGGAGCATTGGATGACCACAAAAAGTACTTACTTTGGCTGCGGAATTGACTAAAACCTTTAGTAATCATCACTTTTTGTTTACAAGCTATTTTTGTACAAATTCAGAAAGGGTGCTTATACAAGCAAAAACTAGAGCAAGAGTTATGTCATTCTAAACCTTTAATTTTCAAGGAATAGAATGAAGCCTACAGAGTCTTGTTCATAACTTTCAAGATGGCCCAAAACCCCTCCTAAGTGAGAAAACCAAAGGGAATAGACTTCATCCTCGTGGCCCTTGCATTCGTCTTCTCTAAGTGATGTGCATGCTTCTTCTCCTTCTGTGAACCATTTCTCATCTTAAGTTAGTGAAAAAGGAAAATAAGAAGGGTACTTGGAGTGCTTGTAGTGCCTTGGGAGCCTTGTGAATCTTGAAACTAAGCTTATTAATGCCTTTTAACTTATCGAACGAATGTAGATTTGCTTAGAACTTGCTTTTAACTCTCTCCCAAGTGCCAAACCTTCATTTTTATAAACTCCAGAGATGGTTTAGAGAGTTATGGAATGTTAGAGTTTGAAACAAAGTGGAGGAAACAACTAGAAACTGCTAAGAACCGCTTCACAAGTGTCAATGACTGCAACAGCGGACACTGATAAACCTAATTTCAAGTTTTTTGCATATGTAAACCGTTTTCTCCTGTTTGAGGCTTGAATGATGTCCGATCTTCAAAAAACTTAGAGCGATGCTTTTTTACACTATTTTGAGTGTGTCATAGAAATTTCAGCCCATTTCGATGTTCTAGAGTTGGTCAACCTCCTACTGATTTTTTCAGGAAAATGAGCCCTTATTTCAATTGTTTGAGGCCCAAATGACCTTGGTTTCATTTAAAACTTAAAGTGACTAATGTAAGGGGCATTTTAAAGTATCCATCCAAATTTCATGTAGTTTGGATTTGTGGAAGCAGAATTTGAACGGCGACCCACTTGTTGCTTGTCACAACCCGAGCCCAGGGACCGGGGGGTCAGAGAAAGTCTAACCAATGACACACGTACTCCCGTGCATGTACACCTAGACCTCGTCCAAGCATACACACACAAGGGATCATTCACACGTGCAAACAATGTACGCGGAAGCTGTACGTATCAAGGCATACCACAACATACTAAAAGACATAATGGATTACAAAAGCATTAACTGATGACAAGAACAATTACAAGAATGTATGATAATAAAGAGGGCTCACAAAAATCAAAATACAGATATCAATCAAGCCCACGGCACAAGTTACAGAAAAATCTCCCAATAGACCCAGACTCAAATGAATGGGGAAAACAAAATGATGCAAACCGTACTCTGGAGGATGGATCAAGTCCACTCCTCTAGGCCGGAGGGGGCCTCGCGAGCCTCTCTTGGAGTCGGGTCGACCGACGCAGGATCAGGAGAGAGATCTGAGCCTGCAACACCAATAACCACTTATAAGTACAACGACTTAGCAAAATATAAGCCACAAGAAGATAACACGAATTGTGTCTATAAATGAGCAATAGTCACAATGCAAGACCCATAGTAGGCATGTTCGTATACTAAGCAATTGTGCAAATGAATAAGCATGCTATCAGAATCATAAACAGATAACAGTCAAAGTGGCTACTGCATTGGCCATATTCTCCCTTTCGAGAGCAGTCAGAATGAGAACACCAGCGACCGGGCCAGGGTACGCATGGGTCTCTAGTTCCCGGGGTCCGGAGTCCCAAGACAGAACACTCTACAGAGGCAAACACATAAACTAAACAAAAGTCTCCCCCATCGGGCATCCTAAGGCTGAGGCTCAGTAGTGCCATATACCAATCACAATCAAATCGGATGATGCACCTCAATCAATCACTTATATCACATACAGATCGCACATATCACACTAAACGAACAATAGGAAGTGCATCACATATACTGATACTGATACTGATACTGAATGCGAATAAGCAATAAAAGAAGCACTGATAATTAGATACCAAGAACAAATAATCACTGACTCAAGTACTCCACCGGAGCAACGATAAAAACACAGTAATAGAATGGTCCCGCCCGGGCTTCGCTTTGAGGTTGCTGCATTTCCCACAGAATCGAGAGGTCCAGCGCAGAACACATAAGAGGGCATAACCGAAGTCAATATGCTATACGAATCAGAGTACTTTTACGAATCAAGGTCAATTACAAGCCAATCCTAACTTATTTATCCAGTGTTTCTAACCGTGCATGTTGATGTAGTTTTAAGCTGTCCGATGCACCATTGTCTAGTGTTGCAGTGTCTGGAATGTGCACCAAAGTCCCTTAAACCAACACCCATGGGGAGGTGCTAAACAACTAGATAACGGGCATGAATGATTCACAGCCCTCGAGAACATTCATGTCATTCAAACATTCCATCGGGCATGTTCAGGTTAGCTACATTCTATCATGAAAGTCATATACGGTCTCTTTCTTAAGCCTAGTCCTTTTATTCCTTTCTCAGGATCACACGATGTAGCCGTAGATGACCTTACGGCTTAGCCGTAGGCATCTTACGGCTTAGCCGAAATCTGCATTGCGGTGGAGCCAAGGTTCCCCAAAATGTTCATCCGTATTTACGGCTCAACCATAATTTACTCTACAGCGCAGCCGTATCCTGGTCCACGGCTTAGCCGTAGGATCAGGCTGGGCCGTAGAAGAGTAGCAATTTGTCAACTCTCAGTTATTTCAATTGTCACCCTGTATTGATCTACGGTTAGAGTTACGGCTGGGTTTTGGCTTAGCCGTAAGCCATTTCACGGCTCAACCGTAGCACATTTCACGGTTTAGCCGTGAGTGCACGGAGTCATTTTCCTGCAACAGTTACAGACATACAGAAAGCGAACGTTTCGACTGAAAACAGGAAGATAACAGAAAAACTGACTCAATAGGGCTGTCCAACACTGATGCATACAATGAAGAGTAAAAATACAAACAATCAAAGCAATACCAATCGGTGTTCATACTACTTGTACTTATACTTGCCTCACAGACAGAAATCACGTCGCTGCTTGGCTCAGTCCACTGGAAACACACACAAATCGGGCTCCTTTCTTCCTCCCTCACGAAACAGAACCGAGAAGGAAATAGAGAAAGAGAGCTGAACGAGAGAGACAACTGAGAGAGAGAACGAGAGAGAGAGACAAGCTGTTGTCAATCGAGAGAAAGAACTGTGGTAGGTAAGATATTTATAAACATGAGTCCAATTTACACATAAGTCCAAACAGATTACACAAATGTCAGTTTGAGTCAACTGACGATCCAACGAGAGCAAACGAAATCATTCGGATCCAGGACAGTTACGAAGATCGACAAGCTCAACAAAATACACGCGATAATGTCAGAATGACGCAAAACTGACAAAGTCAATCAAAAGCCAAAATTACGAAAAAGGGCTCGAACTACCTAAACCAGGTCAACTAAACTCAAACGATCTCTCCATGACCCAAAACCAAAGGAAAGCAAAAATCAAAACACACTTAACGACAAAATCGCACGTAATTACCCACTAATCCGGATCAAATCGGGTTGGAGTGTTACATCCTCCCCCACTTAGACATCATTCCATCCTCGGAATGAACGCGTACCTGAGCGAAAAGGTAAGGATACTGACGCGCCATCTGGTCTTCTAATTCCCACGTGTCTTCATCAGGTCCATGATGTTCCCAGAGTACCTTGACCCATCGAATAGTCCTCGTGTGCAAGAGCTGTCCTCTGGTCCCAACAATACGGAGCGGACGCTCAACGTATGACGCATTCGGTTGCATCTGAATATCATCGTAGCGAATCACATGTGTCGGGTCTCGAACATACTTGCGAAGCATTGACACATGGAAGACGTCATGTACTCCAGAAAACTCCACTGCAAGAATCAATCTGTACGCTAAATCGCCAATCCGGCTCTTGATCTCAAATGGACCCATATATCTTGGCGCTAACTTGCCTTTTTGACCGAACCGTATCGTCCCTTTCATCGGTGAGACCTTCAAAAATACCCAATCACCAACCTGAAATGCTAATGTTCTTTTTCGCGTATCGGCATAGCTCTTCTGTCTCGATCGGGCAATCTTCAAATTATCAATGGCCTTTTGAACTTTCTCTGTAGTCTCAGCAATGATCGTCAGTTCGTGGAAACTCCTTGTTCCAACTTCTTCCCAGCAAACAGGGCTTCTACATTTCCATCCATATAAAGCTTCATATGGTGCCATACCAATACTCTCGTGGAAACTATTATTATACGCGAACTCGCACAACGAGAGATGCAGATCCCATTCTTTCTCAAAATTCAGTACACTGGCTCGTAACATGTCTCCGAGCGTCTGAATAGTTCGTTCTGACTGTCCATCAGTCTGCGGGTGATACGCCGTACTGAAACTCAACTTCGTTCCCATGGCTTCCTGAAATGCTCTCCAAAATGAAGAAACAAAGCGGTTATCTCGATCAGACACAATCGATACAGGCGTACCATGTAGTCTAACGATCTCATCAACGAATTTCTTCGCCATCTCGGAAAATGTCATGCCTTTCTTGAATGGAAGAAAATGGGCTGTCTTCGTCAATCTGTCCACGATCACCCAAATGGCACTATTCTTCTTGCTCGGCAGGGGTAAACCTGAAACAAAGTCCATCGTAATGTGCTCCCATTTCCACTGGGGAATATGCAATGGATGTAAGGAACCTGGAGGTTTCTGATGGTTAGCTTTCACCTTTTGGCAAGTCAAACATCTGGCAACATACCCAGCAATTTCTCTTTTCATATTATTCCACCAAAATCTGTCCTTGAGAGCTCGGTACATCTTCGTACTTCCAGGGTGCATAGAATAATGAGCATGGTGTGCTTCGGTCATCAAACTCTCCTTCAAAGTGTCTACTGCTGGCACACATAACCTGCTCCTGAAATACAAGACATCACCCTCCAAGCGAAAGTTTGGTCGTTCTGCAATGTTATCTCGAATTCGCCTCAACATCGCATCCTCAAACCGCTGGTCTTTAATGCGCTGAATGATGTCAGGCTGAAAACTCACGGCACTGGCAAGTGTCAAACAGTTCTCCACCAATCTCACTTCCACGGGCTAAGCATGTCTCACAAAATAAAGGCTATCCAAAGCCTGGAGAATCTCTGATTTCCTACTCAAGGCATCTACAACAATGTTGCCTTTCCCTGGATGATATTTAATGGAGAAGTCATAGTCTTTAATCAACTCAAGCCACCTTCGCTGTCTCATATTTAACTCAGACTGCGTGAAGAGATACTATAGACTGTGATGATCTGAATGCACATCAAATGTCACGCCATACAAATAATGTCTCCACATCTTCAGGGCAAAAACGATGGCTGCTAACTCTAAATCATGCGTGGCATAGTTCTTCTCATGCTCCCGGAGTTGCCTCGAGTCATAGGCAATCACTTTGCCATGTTGCATCAAAACACATCCCAAACCGACTTGAGAAGCATCGGAGTAGATCATAAATCCTTCATTCCCATCCGGTAACGTCAAGACTGGAGCCGAAGTGAGCTTCTCCTTCAACATACAGAAATGGTGCTCACATTCGTCCGTCCAAAGAAAAGGAACATTCTTCCTGGTCAATCGAGTCAACGGTGCAGAAATCTTGGCAAAATCTTGAATAAATCGACGATAATATCCAGCCAGTCCGAGAAAACTTCGTATCTCCGTCACAGTCCTTGGGCTGGGCCAATTCATCACTGCCTCAACTTTCATCTGGTCCACTGCCAACCCATCTCGTGAAATGGTATGACCAAGAAAAGCTACCTGCTCGAGCCAAAAATCACACTTCGACAATTTGGCATATAAGCGATGCTCTTTCAACAACTGCAAGGCTCGACGTAGATGTTCCACATGCTCCTCTGGGGTCTTCGAATACACCAGAATATCATCAATAAAGACCACCACGAATCGATCCAGGAAAGGAGCAAAGATCCTGTTCATCAAGGCCATAAAGGCAGCAGGTGTATTGGTTAATCCAAATGGCATCACGAGAAACTCAAAATGTCCATACCGTGTCCTGAAGGCAATCTTCACAATATCTTCTTCCTTCACCCGAAGTTGATGATACCCCGATCTTAAATCAATCTTGGAAAAGTAAGCGGCACCTTGAAGTTGGTCAAACAACTCATCAATACGCGGCAATGGGTATTTATTCTTGATAGTGACTTTATTCAATTGCCGGTAATCTATGCACATCCGCAAGGTACCGCCCTTCTTCTTCACAAACAGCATTAGAGCTCCCCACGGTGACACACTCGGCCGTATGAAACCCTTTTCCAAAAGATCTTGCAATTGCGTCTTCAATTTGAGTAACTCAGCAGGGGCCATACGATAAGGAGCTAAACTAATGGGTGCTGTACCGGGCACTAGATCGATCACGAATTCTACATCTCTGACAGGGGTAACTTGGGTACTTCCTCCGGAAATACATCCGGGAACTCACGTACTACCGGAATCTCACCCAACTGCTTCACCTCCTTCTTCTCCGAGACGAAAGCAAGAAAACCCTCGCAACCTCTGCGTATCAAACGATCTGCCTTGCATGCGGAGATGACATGCCTCGGGCATCTCTTCTGATTGCCCTCGAAACGAAACCCTTTCTCAAAATCGAAGTAAATCGTCCTATTGTAACAGTTAACACAGGCACGATACCGCGCTAGCTAGTCCATTCCAAGGATCACATCGAAATCCAACATGGACAACAAGATCAAATCAACTGGCAGCTGGCGACCTTCAATCAACACGTCGCACTGAGGGTAGTATACACTACACTCCACTCTCTTGCCCACAGGAGTGGACACCACCAACAAATAGGGTAGCGGCTGAGGGGGTTGCGGCAACTGTTTAGCAAAACGAGGTGCAACATACGAACGCGTAGACCTCGAATCAAATAGTGCATGTGCTTCATTTTGGGTAATAAGAACTTTACCTTCCACCACATTCGCGTCTTCTGCATTATCATGGGAGGCTGCGTACACGCGAGCAGTCTGACGCTGCGGCTTCTGGCTCTGGCGAGACGGCTGGGGGTTATTCGAAGCTGCAGAACTCAGAGACTTGGATGACCCCATAAACCCAGAGGACTGGAAGGTCCTGGCTTTCGGGCACTGAGCTATCTTATGCTCCATGGATCCACAACTCAAACAAGCTCCGGACTTCTTCCAACATTTCTCCGTCGGATGTCCCAGTCCACAAAACTCGCATCTATCCCAGAGAAACTCGAAGTTCCTTGCTTCCCTTTCCATTTCTTCTGAATTTGTCCCTTGGACCCCACTGGTGCACTCCTCTTGAAGTCCATAGCTCTTTCTGCTAGGTGGTTGGCTTCCGCAGCATATGCTCTGTCAACCGCATCATCAAAAGTAGCTGGTCTCTGGAAGGCAGTCACATAATTCGCATATTTAGGATGCAGACCAGTAATGAAACGATTCACCTTTTTCTCCTCAGTATTGATCATGTCCTCAGCAAAATGGGACAACTGGATGAATCGGTGAATATACTCTAAGACGGTCAGCTGCTGCTGCTGTAAGGCCAGAAACTCAACCTCCTTCACACGCTGGACATGAGCAGGGATGAACTTTCTCCTGAACTGTTTCTGGAACGTCTCCCACACCGTTTCACTGGGCATGGTCAGATAGGCTGCACTGACACTCTTCCACCAAGTCTTTGCCACATCTCGAAACATCCATGCCGTAAGCATAACCTTCTGCCGGTCATCACAGACAATGGTAGAGAATAGATCCCCGGTATGCTCTAGCCACTGATCAGCCTTCAACGCATCTTCGTTGCCGTAGAATTCTGTGGCTCCACGTTTCCTGAATTTATCGTACAATGAATTTGGATCACTCTCCTTAGGCTGGAAAACCACTTGTTGCTCTACAGGCGGCAGAACTAACGCTTGACTCTGTGCTTGCAAGGAATGGATCGCCTGCAGCATTGTCAAGAAACACTCAGCGAAATTTGCAGGTTGCTGTGGAGCGGCTGATCCACTCGCATTATCTCCCTGATTGTTGTTGTTGTGTGTACCAGATCTCGATGCCATAGCCTGCAAAACACAAAAGTCAATCTGCTGTCACACTAGGTAACGCACACAGACTCACAAGAAAGAGGACCAAATACAACAATCCAAGACTGGACTACGGAATCTCACCACGTCCTATATGCCTATATGCTTACGAACTAAGATAGAGACAATGCTCTGATACCATACAATACGTATGTCATAACCCGAGCCCAGGGACCGGGGGGTCAGAGAAAGTTTAACCAATGACACACGTACTCACGTGCATGTACACCTAGACCTCGTCCAAGCATACACACACAAGGGATCATTCACACGTGCAAACAATGTACGCGGAAGCTGTACGTATCAAGGCATACCACAACATACCAAAAGACATAATGGATTACAAAAGCATTAACTGATGACAAGAACAATTACAAGAACGTATGACAATAAAGAGGGCTCACAAAAATCAAAATACAGATATCAATCAAGCCCACGGTACAAGTTACAGAAAAATCCCCCAATAGACCCAGACTCAAATGAATGGGGAAAACAAAATGATGCAAACCGTACTCTGGAGGATGGATCAAGTCCACTCCTCTAGGCCGGAGGGGGCCTCGCGAGCCTCTCCTGGAGTCGGGTCGACCGACGCAGGATCGGGAGAGGGATCTGAGCCTGCAACACCAATAACCACTTATAAGTACAACGACTTAGCAAAATATAAGCCACAAGAAGATAACACGAATTGTGCCTATAAATGAGCAATAGTCACAATGCAAGACCCATAGTAGGCATGTTCGTATACTAAGCAATTGTGCAAATGAATAAGCATGTTATCAGAATCATAAACAGATAACAGTCAAAGTGGCTACTGCATTGGCCATATTCTCCCTTTCGAGAGCAGTCAGAATGAGAATACCAGCGACCGGGCTAGGGTACGCATGGGTCTCTAGTTCCCGGGGTCCGGAGTCCCAGGACAGAACACTCTGCAGAGGCAAACACATAAACTAAACCAAAGTCTCCCCCATCGGGCATCCTAAGGCTGAGGCTCAGTAGTGCCATATACCAATCACAATCAAATTGGATGATGCACCTCAATCAATCACTCATATCTCATACAGATCGCACATATCACACTAAACGAACAATAGGAAGTGCATCACATATACTGATACTGAATGCGAATAAGCAATAAAAGAAGCACTGATAATTAAATACCAAGAACAAATAATCACTGACTCAAGTACTCTACCGAAGCAACAATAAAAACACAGTAATAGAATGGTCCCGCCCGGGCTTCGCTCTGGGGTTGCTGCATTTCCCACAGAATCGAGAGGTCCAGCACAGAATACATAAGAGGGCATAACCGAAGTCAATATGCTATACAAATCAGAGTACTTTTACGAATCAAGGTCAATTACAAGCTCATCCTAACTTATTTATCCAGTGTTTCTAACCGTGCATGTTGATGTAGTTTTAAGTTGTCCGATGCACCATTGTCTAGTGTTGCAGTGTCTGGAATGTGCACCGAGGTCCCTTAAACCAACACCCATGGGGAGGTGCTAAACAACTGGATAACGGGCATGAATGATTCACAGCCCTCGAGATCATTCGTGTCATTCAAACATTCTATCGGGCATGTTCAGGTTAGCTACATTCTATCATGAAAGTCATATACGGTCTCTTTCTTAAGCCTAGTCCTTTTATTCCTTTCTTAGGATCACACGGTGTAGCCGTAGGTGACCTTACGGCTTAGCCGTAGGCATCTTACGGCTTAGCCGAAATCTGCACTGCGGCGGAGCCAAGGTTCCCCAAAATGTTCATCCGTATTTACGGCTCAACCGTAATTTACTCTACGGCGCAGCCGTATCCTAGTCCACGGCTTAGCCGTAGGACAATGTACGGCTTAGATCAGGCTGGGCCGTAGAAGAGTAGCAATTTGTCAACTCTCAGTTATTTCAATTGTCACCCTGTATTGATCTACGGTTAGGGTTACGACTGGGTCTCGGCTTAGCCGTAAGCCATTTCACGGCTCAGCCGTAGCACATTTCACGGTTTAGCCGTGAGTGCACGGAGTCATTTTCCTGCAACAGTTACAGACATACAGAAAGCGAACGTTTCGACTGAAAACAGGAAGATAACAGAAAAACTGACTCAATAGGGTTGTCCAACACTGATGCATATAATGAAGAGTAAAAATGCAAACAATCAAAGCAATACCAATCGGTGTTCATACTACTTGTACTTATACTTACCTCACAGATAGAAATCACGTCGTTGCTTGGCTCAGTCCACTGGAAACACACACAAATCGGGCTCCTTTCTTCCTCCCTCACGAAACAGAACTGAGAAGGAAAGAGAGGAAGAAAGCTGAACGAGAGAGACAACTGAGAGAGAGAACGAGAGAGAGAGACAAGCTGCTGTCGATCGAGAGAAAGAACTGTGGTAGGTAAGATATTTATAAACATGAGTCCAATTTACACATAAGTCCAAACAGATTACACAAATGTCAGTTTGAGTCAACTGACGATCCAACGAGAGCAAACGAAATCATTCGGATCCAGGATAGTTACGAAGATCGACAAGCTCAACGAAATACACGCGATAACATCAGAATGACGCAAAACTGACAAAGTCAATCAAAAGCCAAAATTACGAAAAAGGGTTCGAACTACCTAAACCAGGTTAACTCAACCGAAACGATCTCTCCATGACCCAAAACCAAAGGAAAGCAAAAATCAAAACACACTTAACGACAAAATCGCACGCGATTACCCACTAATCCGGATCAAATCGGGTCGGAGTGTTACATTGCTTGTTCTAAGTCAATATTTTCTTGTGTTGCAGGCGGTCAGCTTGTTTTCTACCCGAATGATGTTTAATTGATTTGAAACTTTGAGAAATTGACTTTTAACATGTTTTGAGTCTATGATCCAAATTTTATCAGTTTTAGCCTTCTAGAAGTAGGACTTCGGTTAACGACCCCCATGACTCGAAAGTCACAGGCTCCTAGCTGACATGTCGTTGAAGTAGGGCTAAACGAAGTCCTTTTGACTTAAAAATTTGCAGAATATATTTTGAGCATGACTGAAGCTTTATGTCCAAATTTCATCAATTTTGGTTACTTGGAAGCAGGACTTTGGTCAATAACCCCATGCCTTATAGACCACTAACCCAAAGTTGACATGTTTGTTGACTTTGGGTCAAATAATGTCCATTAGACCTAGAATTTTGCAAAGCCTCCCCTGAGCATAATTTGAGCTTCCTTGAGGAGTTTTAATTGACTCTGATATGTAGAAGTGTCTATTGTCACAGAGACTCCAAGGAGCTAGAAGACAGTCACTGAAGTTTGATTTTGAATTGAAACGAAGTCCAAATACTTTGAAATTTTGAAGCATTATTTTTAAGCATAATTTGGAGTTACCATGTGATTTTCAGCTACCTTGGTGACTTAGAAGCTTGAGTGTGTTCAATGACTCCTAAACTTTGGGCTAATGAACCTTAAATTTAAAGTTTGGTGAGCCAAATGACCAAATGAAATCCATTAACTCTAAAATTTCAATTGTTGCGCCCGAAGTTCATCTGAAGTCTTTTGAGTGGATTGCAATAGCTATGAACATCCGAATGCAGTATTTGACTTGGCATTCCACAATCATAGGGTTTATATGCCCTTGGTTTGGAATTTGCTTGTAATGTCATCATTACAACATTTGTAATGTTTTTATGGGTCAATGGCGCCCCCTTGAGGTGTCAGGATTAAAGTTTAACAATCATTGTACCTCAAAATACCCAATCTATGGGAATGATGAATTGTTTGATGAAAATGTAGTTTTGTCAAGGTAGGTTGTAGGCCTAAACTTGAGATTTTGAAATTTTGGGTCAAAAAACAATGAAGGGTTTGGAAATGGAATTTGGTAAAAACATAAGGAATCTGCATTTGTTTGCTTTATTTTCACAACTAGCAATGGGGAACACCTACAAAAGAAAATCCCAGAGGTACTTGAAAATTTAGAATTTTATGAACTTGGTTTTAAATTTTGGATTTTGGAGATGGATTTGATTTTCCCATGACCTATTTGTTATAGATATCTAAAGTGACATCTCTATGGGGATTATGGGGAGCACCCACAAAAAAAATCCTTAAGATTTTAAGAAAATCAAGGGTTTGGATTTGAAATCGATTTGGATTTGGATTTTCATGAGTTTTTGGCTCATTTTCAAAAATTTAAAGTTTAGGTTTTGACTTGATTTGACATGAGTCAGAATGAGGTGGAATTTTGAAAAAGATTGGCTTTTATGGGTTTTGATTTAAAATAATTTGAGATGATGGCTCAAAATCAAGTTTGACCCAAGATAAATTTAAATTTGGGTTGGTTTTTGGAAGAAAACCATTTTTTCTTGGTTTTTGGAAGAAAACCATTTTTTCTATCTTTCCCTTCTTTTTTTTTAATAATTACCCCAAAGTAAGTTCACTTTTGTTATGGGAAAACATTTTTTTGTTTTGGGCAGAATACCCAAAGTGGGCCCACATGCCGTGGGAATTGCATGATCACATTTGAGAAAGTGGGCCATTAAGTAATGGGTCCCACTTCTCAAAATCACAGTGACTATAGGGGTTGGAGTAAGGTGGTAATGACCGTAGACTTGGCCAATGAATGAACCCCACTATTAAGACATCTTGTGCCTATGGGAAAGAGAGTGAGGAATCAGGCCATGGCCCACACCCCCTGCTCAATACAGCAGTGTACGTGGGTGAAGGGTGAAGCAGTGATCGGGGAAGAGGCATCAGTGTCCATGTGTGAACTTGAGGGGATAAGCCAAGTAGTGGGCTCCACTCTTCAAAACAGCAGCGACTGTGAGAGAATGGGGTAGTCAGAGCCTGGATGCGGTTTTCATAAAAGAACTGGGTCTTGTCCTTAGCCCTTACATCATTGTTTTGAATTTCACTTGACAGAGATCAAAGGCAGTAGAGCTTGGAGCCTTTCTTCCTAAATTTCTTTTTCTTGGCTTGCAAAATTTCCAACTCCAGATAACTGCTATGGTTGGTAAGAGTTTCAACCTCCTCTTTCTTTGTGTTTTGTCATGGTCGTTTGGTCACAGTGCTAAGGATGCAGTAAAATCAGGGCTCGGCCCTTTCTTCCTCTTTTTTTCTTTTTTTTTTTAATTGTTTTTCTTTCATGTTCTTGGCTTGCCTCTTGACGTGAGGGTTCTATCTGAGTTCCATTCATGGTGTTCGCACAATTGAGGCACCACAGCAGCAGTCCATCATCATGGTCAGCATCGTCCGGGGAAATCCCAGAGTCACCCTCCCCTCCCCCCCCCGCCCCACCCCCGCCGGGTCTCTGTTTTTTGTATGGCTTTGGGGCAGTTGATTTTGATCCCTTATTTGATGTTTGGTGCCATTAAATTTTGATGAAGAATGCTTCCTCAAACATTTTCACGATTGTGTGGCTGCATTTGTGATCACAACCTATTTGGTGAAGTGTTTGAGTGACTTTCCTTTTTTTTTTTTTTTTTTTTTTTTGGGATTTTGATGTTTGGCTCAGTTAATTCTTTTTCAACGTATGGTAGAGCTTTGAAAAACATTCTTGTGCAAGGTGTAGTGAAGTTCTCACCATATCCAAACAGTGGGCATGTCTTCTGCCGGTACCAATGCTGTTAATGGAGGTCCACGGTCACTGCCAAGACCCGTCTTTTCTTTTTCTTCTTTCTTCTACCCTTTTTTTAATTTTTTATTTTGAGATGCTTGATCTCTTCAATCCTCTTGATGTAAGATGGCTTATAGATATCATCCCAATTCCAACACCAAGCCATTGTTGCGAAGGATGCTCATGGTCACCACTCCTTAATGACTTCTTCTTTTCTTTGTTTTTTAGTTGCTGTTTTGCATATTTGCTTAGGACTTGAAATCCTTGGTTATAAAAATTGTTCTTGGAGTTTCATTTCAAGCTCATGATATGACTAAAGGTAGAGTCCTTGGAACTTCACCATGCTTAAACACTGTTTGATAGAGTCCGACAGCCATGGTCAAATTACTTGTGACAATCCTCTTCTTCTCTCTCACTTTTTTTTTTGTTAAAAACAACACCACACACGCCAAGATGCACTGCACATGACCCCTTTTGACTCCTTTTGAGTTATCTAAGGTAGCATATGAGGCCTTGAACTTCAAGAGGTTTTGTATAAAAGCTATCCTCCAACAAACTTGTAGTGAACAAGCTTTGTCTGGGGGAATGTGAAACTTCGGTAGAACATGAGGGTTCTCTATTTCATTGTTGAACCCAACGAAAGTTCATTCACCCATTTTGCTTGAACACTAACACAGTATGTATTGGAAATCTATACTAAAAGCATACTTTTATGTATTTGTCTTTGATTAATTTATTTATTAGTGAAATTTGTCCTTCCATCTTAATAAGAATTTGTATGGGCAAAAGTTTGCATTGTTATTTATTATGCATGTATGTATCTTTTATTTTATAAAATAGACAAGTTGGTGTGTAGAGTTCAGTTTACACATGGAAGACTTGTTTATCGGTTTTTAAAGTTATTGTTGTTCACAATCTAAATGGAATTTGACACACCATCAGTATGATTATATTATGATTTTTAGTAGGCTTATTTTAGTTGCAGAAAATGGTATAATTTCAACTTATTATGTTGGTATACTTTGTGTGTATTGAACTTGCTTTTGAGTTTATTATCTTTATATTGACCATATAAGACGATTAACATTCAAATGGTTATTATAAGTGCTTGTACTATTGATTACGATATAAATAATAGACACATATATTTAGCTTTGGGTATTTTGATTTATAAAGAGTGAGATCTTTTATGGGTCAATAATTTCAGTAAATTGGATGATTACACTACATATATGGTGCATATTAGTTTATTGATGGAATCCACGTCCCATAATAGAGATTGATAATATCCCCTTGATGAAGCTTATAAGTTTTAATTATGTCAAAACCTGCAGATGGACTTTGTGTTAGACATATCAAATAAGTTAAGTGTAAGGTTTCAAGAAATTATAAAGATATCGATTAAATATGGGTATCAGTAATTATTTAATCAATGGATATCTGAAATCTTAATGTTGAGAGATTAATAAGAATTTAATAACAAGAAGCTCGAAATATTATTTTAAGAATAAAGACAAAAGTGCAATTATAATTCTTTAGTGGTCTGAATTATAATTTATGGAAGTGGGATTCTAATTTGGGTCGAATTAGGGTTTCCTATTTCCATAAGAATCCTATTCCTTATTTCATTTTTAAGGTCTCTATTGTAGCCTATAAATATACGCTATTGCTCTTTAGAAAAAATACACAAGAGAAATCTCATTTTTAGAGCAAAGAGATTTTGCAAAAGAGGCCGACACACCGGTGTAAGTTTGAGCATAGAGGAATATAATCGAAGATCTTAAGATTTTTAGGTTGCTGTAAGACTGAGGTCAAATCAGAGAGATCTTGCAAGTACAATTCTTAAATCATCATCATCTAAAGTTATTCATGCAGTGATCTATGTGTAATATCTAGGAATTCTAGCGGCTGCCTCCCAATAATGGTATCAGAGCCAATCTTGATGCTGCATAAGGATTGAACATAATATAGTAAAATTATAGGTTGCTATAAAAATCCATGGTGATTGTGTTTGCTGCAACTAGTTTTGCAGTGAATTGTCTAACCTTTGTTTTGCAACGATTGATCTGGCTATTATGGTTGCCATGTGTATATATTATGTGAATAGATCCTATAAATCAAATTTGTGGTTACTGTTATACATATTTTTTAATGTTTCATGGTGATGTAATTATATTGAAGTAACATGTAAACTCCGTTTATTAGGAGGCTTAGGATTCAATGTAATTTTTTATGGTGATGTAATTATATTGAGATAGCATGTGAACTCCATTTGTCAGGAGGCTAGGACTCTTTTGCTGGTTGTCTTTTTTTTTTTTTTTTGGGTTTAGATATTTATTATTACCATAACCTGCTAAATATGATATTAGACTTGTTTAATAATGTTTGAAATGGTGAAGTAGTAATGATATGGTAACTTAGACATCTTGGTAACATATTACTGCAAGATTTTGAACTGGTCTTAATTAAACTATTTTATAAGAACCTTCATTGTTAAATAACTAAGTAGGAGATGGAACCTCTTAGTTCCTATGGTCTCAATCATTGTTATAGGAGATATAATTGATTTATGTGTTGACCTTGGAGTCTTCCTCCTCATCGGATGAGTTAATTATTGAATCTCCAGTATAAACGCCCATATGGATGATTTAGGGTAATTATTAACATGGATCACTTCTCTATCTGACGGAATTGAATACAGAATAATGGACTTTGAATTAATTAATGGTATACACTTAGCTATAAATAGCAGTATGCTCTCCATTTGAGTCATCGCTGTTATTTATAGGACCAAAATCATGGTAGGTATTTAGTTTTACTTGGCACGATTTCTTGCCTTGATAGTAAAACTAATAGGTTATGTCCTAACTGAACAAAATAAGTATGATAGAAGTCTTCACAGCGAGGCATAGTATGCATTGATGTTTAGATTGCTGTTAGATTCTTTTATTAATTGGCAGATGGAGCCATTTTTCTTTTATTTGAATCCAAAACTTTTTGCCCATCATAATTTGTTGATTATGTAATTCTTAGGATTTAAGATGGGTGCTTCTAATTCACTTGTTGTTATTATCAAAGAACACAAACTTATTGAACCTAATTGCATTAACTGGAAATGAAATTTGGATATTGTGCTAATTGCTGCAAAGTACAAATATGTGCTCATTGAGGTGTGCCCAGAGAAACCTGTGGATGGTTGTACCGATGAGGTGGCCGTCTAGGCATACAAAAAATAGATCAAGGCTGATGAGATAGCGTGAAGTTATATATTAGCATCCATGTCAATTGTTTTGCAATATTAGCATCACTCTTCTCCTACTGCCTATGATATCATGTATAGTCTCAAGGAAATGTTTGGTGATCAGCATCGAGCTGCTAGGCAGGTTGCTATGAAAGAAATGTTTAACAGTAAGATGGCTGAAGGTACCTTTGTGAGTGATCATATTCCGAAAATGATGGAACATGTCAACGAACTACAATTCCTTAAAGTTGAAATTGATGGGGAGACCCAGATTGATATCATTCTCCAGTCCTTAATTGATTCCTTTGAGAATGTTCACCAAAATTACAAAATGAACAAGCTCAATTTTTCTCCAGCAGAATTATTCAAGAAACTGCAGGCTGCTGAGGGCTTTCTGAAAAAGCTACCTAGTGTTTACGTTACTGAAAAGGGGTTTTATTTCTAAACTGAAAGGCAAGAAGAAACAGAAAAAATGTCAGAATCGTAATGCAATTCCTCAAGGGAGCAACAAACCTCAGGGAGGAGTGAAAAAGCCAAGGGCAAGTTTTTCATTGCAAGCAAATAGGATACTACAAAAAGTAATGTCCAACTTCTCTAAAAAAAGTGAACAATAAAGGTAAATTTCATTCACTAGTTGTTGAATCATGTTTGGCGGTTATTTTTACTGGTACCTGGTGTGTAGATACAGGAGCCACTAATCATGTTTGCAATTCTTCATAGAGGTTCCAGGAAACTAGGTAGCTAAGTGATGGGGAGATTTATTTGCTTATGGGTGATGCTACAAGAGTGGCAGTAGTTGTAGTAGATGTTTATTTAAGTTTTAATAGAGATAGGACTTTAATTTTAAAAGATTTTCTTCATGTTCTCTCCATTAGGAGGAATTTAATTTCTGTTTTTAAGTTGTTTAAAGACAGATGTTCCATTTATTTTAATAAATTTGGGGTTATTAAGTACAATAAGCGTTTTATCTATTTTGGTTCATTGGTGGATGACCTTTATATTGTTGATTCTATCTCTCCTAAACTACAACTGACTCAATCGAATAACACAATTACCCTACCATATAAGAGAAAAGAACCTTCACAACTGAACCAAACGTATTTTTGGTATTTACGCCTAGGTCATATTAATCTAAACCGGATTTTAAGACTGGCTGCAAATGGACCATTAGATTTATTATAAGTGGAGGTACTTCCAGTCTGCGAATCTTGTTTGGAGGGAAAAAGGACCAAGTGCCCTTTTTCAGCAAAAGGCTATAGGGCCAAAGAACCGTTAGAATTAGTTCACTCTGATTTGTGTGGACCCATGGATGTCTAGGCATGAGTTGGCTTTGAGTATTTCATTACTTTTATTGATGGCTACTCAAGGTATGGTTACATTTACTTAATACACTATAAGTCGAATGCTTTGAGAAATTCAAGGAGTATAGGGCGAAAACGAAAAAGCATCTAAGTAAAGAGTATCAAGACACTATGATCTAATCGCGATGGCGAGTACCTCTTTGGAGAATTTAGGGATTATTTAGCACAAGAGGGGATTACATCCCAGTTGTCTGCACTAGGTACACATCAACAAAATAGTGTAGTAGAAAGACGAAATAGGACTATGATGAGTTATTTGGATTTAGCTAATTCGTTCTCGAGGCATGCTTTAGAAATGACAGCATCATTATAAATTTAGTTCCATCTAAGTCAGTACCTACTACACCCACAAAACTATGGAGTTAGTGCAAACCCAGTTTAAAGCATGATCAAATTTGGGGTAGTCCAGCACATGTGCTAAAAGGGAACACAGCTAAGTTGAAATCAAGAATGAAAATTTATATTTTCGTTGGATATCCCAAAGGAACAAAAGGTGGTTTGTTCTATAATCTTAAAGATCGAAAGGTCATTGTTGGCACCAACGCTCGATTCTTAGAAATGGACTATCTTAGAAATGGACTATGTAATGAACCACAAACAAAAAAACATACTTATTCTAAAGGAATTGAGAGGAGAGAGACCTATCCAAACTTTTCCAGTACAAGTAGCATAGGAATAGACACCATAAGATGGAGAATTTGACATTCCATTACCTCGTTGTAGTGGAAGGATTATTGAGTATGAAGTTGATAATACTCCGGTGAACCCACCACCATGCTGGGTGATTAGCCGGATCAACATGTTGATAATGGTACACCAAGATTCCTTTTAGCATACCATGACACCACTCACACATGGACACAGGATGTGCCTCATCATAGTGGGAGGGTTGTTCGTCAACCTGAGCGGTATATATTCTTGGGAGAGTCATTCGACAGAGTCTTTGATGATCTAAATACCGAACCCTGTAACTATAATGAAGCACTCAAAGACAAAGATGCATGACTATGACAAAAAGCTATGAAATCAGAAATGGAGTCTGTGTACTTTAATCAAATCTGGGATCTTGTAGAACAACTAGAGGGGATAAAACCTATCGATTGTAAATGGGTCTACAAGAAGAAAAGCAAAGTGGATGGAAAGGTTGAAACCTTCAAAGTTAGGCTTGTTGCGAAAGAATTTATCCAGAAAGAAGGAATCGATTATGAGGAGACTTTTTCGTCGGTAGTCATGTTGAAATCCATCCAGATTCTTTTATCCATTGCGGCTTATTTCGAATACAAAATTTGGTAAATGGATGTCAAGACAGCTTTCCTTAATAGAAATCTTGATGAGTGTATCTATATGGTGCAACCAGATGGATTCATAGTTAAAGGCTGCGAGCACATGTTGTGCAAGCTTAAGAGGTCCATTTATGGACCTAAGCAAGTGTCTAGTTCTTGGAACATTCGTTTTGATCAAGCCATTAAATTTTATGGTTTCGAGCAGAACCCTAATGAATCCTGTGTATATAAAAGGTGTAACGAAAGTGTAGTGGTTTTCTTAATACTTTATGTATATGACATTCTACTCATTGAAAATGATGTGGGATGATATTGGGATGTTATCTTCTGTCAAAGTATGGTTGAGCACTCAGTTCGATATGAAGGACTTAGAAGAAGCCAGTCATATTCTAGGGATCAAGCTCCTGCGAGATCGGAAACAAAGAATGTTGAGCTTATCTCAAGCGATTTGTATTGATGTAATTCTTGCCCGTTTTAGCATGCTAGATTTCAAGAAAGGATTTTTCCTTTCAGGGATGGAATTACTTTATCCAAAGATCAGTGTTCTAAGACACCTGATGAAATAGAAAAGATGAAGGAAGTACCTTATGCTCCGGCGGTGGGAAGCCTCATGTATGCAATGCCATGCACTAGACCTGATATTTGTTTTGCCATTGGCATGGTTAGTAGATTCTAGTCTAATCCAGTGAGAAAACATTGGACTGCGGTAAAGCATATACTTAAATAGCTTAAAAGGACTAGAAATTATATGCTGATTTACCAGGCCGAGAGTTTGATATCCATTGGGTACACAGACTTTGACTTCTAGTTAGATATTGATACCAGAAAGTCAGCCTAAGGATTTGTATTTACCTTGGGAAGTGGAGCCATAAGTTGGAGGAGTGTTAAGCAATCACGTACTGTTGACTCTATTATGAAAGCCGAATATGTGACAGCTTCTAAAGTAGCCAAGGAGGCAGTTTGGCTTAGAATCTTTTTGATGGATCTAGAAGTGGTACCTTTTGTAAAATCACCTATAACACTTTACTGTGATAATACCCGTGAGGTTTCTAATTCAAAGGAACCCCGAATAGATAAGAAGGGTAAACACATTCAGCGTAAGTATCATCTCATACGAGAAATCATACAGAGTGGTGATATAATTGTGACCAAAATTACATTAGCGAACAACCTGGCAGATCCTTTTACAAAGAGCTTACCAGCAAAGAGCTTTGATAGTCATGTAGAGGGCATGGGGTTGAGATATTTGTTAGTATGGTTTTGAGTCTAAGCGGGATATTATTGGAAATTTATACTAAAAGTATACTTTTATGTATTTGTCTTTGACTAATTTATTTATTAGTGAAGTATGTCTTTTCATCGTAATGAAAATTTGTATGGGCAAATGGTTACATTGTTATTTATTATGCATGCGTGTGTCTTTTTTTTTTATAAAGTAGATAAGTTGGTGTGTAGAGTTCAACTTACACACGGAAGACTTTTTTGTTGATTCTTATAAAATATAAGTTATTGTTATTCACAATCTAAATAGAGATAGACACACCATCAGTATGATTGTAGCATAATGTTTTAAAGGCTTGTCTTGGCTACGGAAAATGGTTTAATTTCAACTCATTATGCTAGTAGACTTTATGTGTATTGAACTCGCTTTTGGGTTTATTGTCTTTATACTGACTATATAAGATGATTAACATCTAAATGGTTATTATGAGTGCTTGTACTATTAATCCCGATATAAATAATAGACATATAGATTTAGTGTTTGGCATTTTGATTTACAAAGGTGTGAAAACTTTTTTGAGTCAATAATTTCAATAAATTGGATGACCACACTACGTATATATGCATATTAGTTTATTCACGGAATCCAAGTCCCGTAATAAAGATTGATGATATCCCCTTGATGAAGCTTATAAGTTTTGATTATGTCAAAATCTACAAGGGGACTATGTGTCCAATATATAAAATAAGTTAAGTATAAGATCTCAAGGAATTATAAATATATTGATTAAATATAAGTGTCAGTAATTATTTATTCGATGGATATCTGAAATCTTAACGTGGAGAGATTAATAAGTATTTAATAATAAGAAGCTCGAAATATTATTTTGAGAATAAGGACAAAAGTGCAATTATAATTCTCTAGCAGACTGAATTGTAATTTATGGAACTAGGATCTAATTTGGGTCAAATTAAGGTTTTCTGTTTCTATAAGAAGCCTATTTCTTATTTTCTTCTTAAGATTCTTATTATAGTCTATAAATATGCGCTATTGCTATTTAAGAAAAACACACTAGAGAAATTTCATTTTTGAAAGCAAAAAGAATTCATAGAAGAGGCCCACACCCCGATGCAAGTTTGAGTATAGATAAATATAGTAAAAGGTCATGAGATTTTCGGGTTGCTGCAAGATGGAGGTCAAATCAGAAAGATCTCGCAGGTATGGTTCTTAGATTATCATCGTCTAAAGTTATTCCCGCAATGATCTGTGCGTAATATCTTAGGATCTTGGCGGCTGCCTCCCAATAGTATGAGCACACACTTGGCTTTTTCGGACTATTGGAAATGTTGGGGGTGGGAAGTGATAGTGTACCCATTCCAATTTTGAAGTGTAATGATGATGGCTCAAACCATTCCAGCAAGGAATGATCCATTTCCTTGGATAAAGCATCATATCCACTTCATAACTGGTAAATTCATGCACCGGCCTCCATATTACTTAATAAAGGTCCAAAAGTCGAAGATAGAGGCATTGGAACCGTGTACTCTAAACCTTGCAATGGGTACCATGATTTCGCAATTGATGACAGTCAGGTTTGGTATCCATACTGAAAATGGGAGTGCCTAGCTTGGCGAAAGACACTAGTCTCATGGATGGTTTAACTGCATCGGAGACTGGCAAGGTTGGGTAACTCTGATCAAGCACCATTATGAAGAAGACTTGAGAGCAATCGGCATCTTTGACGTTGTAAATGTTAGCACACAGAAAGTCCCTTGTGAGAACAAGAACACATGCAGGGCTATCCTAGAATTGTTTTATCCAACAACCGGTACTTTCATTACTCCGAACATATTTGGGGTTTTCTTTATTGGAAGTGAAGAAAATATTTGGTTTAGCACCATACGGTGAAGGTTATGATGAAACCATTCCACCCAATGAAGAGTTGGCTACTATGGATGACGAATTTCAAGCTGCATATTATCTCCTTTTTGTCTTTGAAGATTCAATCTAAATGACTAGCTAGAGTCGAGGCAAAGTTTACCAATGGATGAGTCGGTTGAAGAGCATCACCAGCCCTTTCTTTGTGAATGAGGGTGGATATTTTAAGTGGAAAGAAATTATTCTTAATAAGGATCGCAAGAAGGAGCCAACAATTATCTATTATGAGGATTCAGACTTCCTGCCATGTATTTTTGCCAAGTATCCAAATTTGAAGGGGAAGTTGTAGGACCTGTCTTGGGCATCATTTAAGCTTCCTCTGAGAGTATTAGCTAATTTGATCTTCATGGGATGTTATTCTACGCGGGAACCCACAAAGCATAACATATGATAATCTGGACCAAGTTTAGATCCAAATAATGTCCAAATGCTCTGAATCCTTGAGGAGTAGTCTTTAAATATTCTTGAAAGCATTTCGCTGAATAAAAGCTTGCTTCAACATATGGAAGTGCCAGGTTCTGCAGTGATTTCCAAGGAGCTAGCGAAGAGTCTTTGAAGCTAATTTGAACTGAGATGAGGTCCAAGTGCTTTGAAAACTTTGGAACTTTATAATCCACAGCTTGTATTGTCTTTGCTGCATTATTTGCAAATTTTATGGGTCAATAAGTGCCCCATCAAGGTGCAATGATTATATTGTAATAATCATTGTGCCTCTAAATAGCCAATCTGTGGGAATGATAAATGGTTCAATGAAAACACAGTATGTCAAGATATGTTGTAAGTCCAAACTTGGAATTTTGAAAATTTTGATGGAAAACCATGAAGGGTTTGATGATGGAATTTGACAAAAACATAAAAATTCCGAATTTCTTTACCCTATTTCACAGATGTCCAAAGCGGCGTCTCTATGGGACTGTGAGGAACACCCACAAAAGGATTCCCAAGGTATTTAGAAAATCCAAAAGCTCGTGAATTTTGTTTGGATTTTTTTTTTGGAAATGAATTTGATTTTCCTTTGACCTATTTATCACAGATATCCAGAGTAGCATCTCTGTGGGAATGTGGAAAACACCAGCAAAATAATCCCTGAGGTGTTAAGAAAATCAAAGGTTTAGTTTAAAATGGATTTGGGTTTGGATTTTCATGGGTTTGTAGTTCAGTTTAAAATAAAAAAACAAAGTTTAGATTTTGACTTGGCTTGACATGAGTTGAAATTGAATTTTGCAAACGATTGGCTTTCGTGGAATTTGATACAAAATGATTTGAGAGGATTGTTCAAAATCAATTGTTCAAAATCAAATTTTGGCTTCCAAGTAACTCTGACATTTGGGTTGATTTGGAAAGAAATCTCCCCTTCTCTTTTTTGTATAATTTCCCTCAAAATATTCCAAAAGATAACAGTATTGTATTTGTGGGAAATGTCGTTTATTTGTAAAATACTCCAAGTGAACCCACCATGTGAATCTCAAATAAAAAAATGAATCATGATAGTCAGTTTTACCGCTCAAAACCACAGTGACCGCGAAGGCAAGATGATGGCAAAGGCATGGATTGTGTATTTGACCAAGCCATAGTCTCCATCGTCAAACAATTTGTGTCTGAGGGGGGAGCAAGTGAGATACCAGGTTTCGGGTTCAACAATCACAATGGCAAGGGCCACTAAACAATGGATTCTAACATTTAGATCGGTGATGTTGTAATCTTTAGTGAGCTTGGTTGAGCTGTGGATCCCACTGCCACTGAGCTGTGAATCCTACACTAGATGGCTCATGTCAGGCAATGGACCCCATTGGTGATCCCACATGGTGTCATAGGTGAAGAGGCATGACTGAGCCATCGAGCCATGGGTCCCAACGCCCAACCGCATTGTGACCGTAGGTAAAGAGACCAAACAGGGGGAGACTATGGGTAAGGAAAACCAACCCCATCTAAACTTGATTGAAGCTTGAATCTCATTGATTTTAACCAAGTTATGTTTGTGGGAAAGGGAGTGACTCGAGCTTGAGAAGGATTAGACAATGGGTTCCATTAATTCAAGTTTGCGATGACTGTAGGAATTAGAGAGACCAACAGTGACTGCAAGTGAAAAGGGAATGGACTGATCCAAACAGTGGGTTCCACTCAAAGAAAAAGCAGTGACAGTAAGTGAAGAAGGCCGAACCTATCTAAAATTAATCGGGACTTGGACTCCACTGATTCTGGTCAAATTGCATGTGTGGGAAGGAGAGTGAAGCATCAATGACTTAAGCATGGGCTCCACTAGTTCAAATTTGCAATGACCGTGTGAATGAAAGGGGCCAACAGTGACCATGAGGGAGATGAAGGGAATTCCCAATTTTGAACCATCCATTAACTATGAACCCCACTGCTCTATGTGCTCTATGTGTTAGTGTCAAACAGCGGGCTCCACAGCAGTGACCGTGGGTTTTAAAACAGAAAGTCTCGTCCCTTTCTTTCTATTTTACTATTTGAACCAACTGGGAGAGAGGGAGGGAGAGACCGGGACTTCAAATTGAATCGATTGAGAAAGGGAGACAGACCAGGACTCCAAGAATTCGAGGGCATCTATCCTCTCAGCTTTCTTCTTCGATCTTCCATCTTGTGGATTCATCGATTGCAATTAATAGCTATGGCTAGTAAGTTTCTACATCTCAGCTTCTTTAAACTTTGTTATGGCCGAATAGATGACTTGAGTTTTTTGCCCAGGATTTCTTCCTTCTTCTCTTATTATTTTTTTTAGATGTATAACACAATCTGATTTTGCATGATGAGTATCTTCAAATTGCAGCACAGTCCGGGCGAACACCACGGTCACGGCTAACTTGTGACTGACCGTGTAAGCACACTTACAGTCACAGCCAGTGGCAAGATAGAATTGAGTCTAGGATCTATTCCTCCTTTCTCCTTTCTTCTTTCTTTTCTTCTTCTCTCTTTGTTTTTATTATTACTATGCCAGAGCCCATATTTCAGTTCGAATTACAATCTGCATTATTTGCAGGAGCCCTCGGTCACTACCTGTTTGATGGAATGCTCAATTGAAAAATTTTGCTGAATTCGCTTCCTGTCTTCTGCTGTGGTACTGTTTTATTAGATTTGGGATTGCCTAAATGCGTTCTTGATCACAGCCGTTGCTGTCTTGGCTTAGTTGATCCCATACTGGCAGTGCACCCTCAGTCGTGACCAGTGTTTTGGCTAATCCCACGGTCACAAACAATGTCACAAGTCGTTCATGTAAACTAAATTGAAGTGGGGCTGCAGTTCCTTCTTCCCTTCTGATGTTTGTGTCCAGGCTTAGCCTGGGCATTATCTAAATACAACCATGGCACAACTATTGGTTATGCTCTTTGTCACAGGCCATTCATATGATTTTATTTCCTTTCATGGTAACTGATATGCTTGGAATTATCATTGTTTTGAATGCTTCAAACCAAACATTGGGGAGGCTTAAGACCAAACAACCTCTGTATCCAAGTGTACAGGCCATGGGGGACCCACGGTCATTGCCGAGACCTGTTTCTTCTTTCTTTTCTGTTAATATAAGCACATTCACAGCCATTTTTTTGTTTGATGAGCATTATTATTTGCTGCAACTCGCCTCATTTTTGAGCTTGTATGCATTCCATGAATTCCAAATGTTTGAAGGATGAATCCTAGGTGTTGGTAAATGAAGTAGGATGAATCCTACTTCTTCTTGAAAATGAAGTAAAAATTTCTCTTCCGTGACTAGCCATGTTGTGAAAGAGAGCTTTGGTAATTGCTTATACCAATCAAAAGCAACTCCTTTCAAAGTGCCTACGAACAATCTTAGTTTTAGTGCATCCAACTACGGCAAGCTCCCTAGGAGTGATTTAAAATGTACTATATATTGGTAGGCTGATCATTTTCTCATATAAGGTTGGAAAGTCGGAAGTTTATAATCTGGCGGGAATGGAACCAGATTAAATTCCAAAGGGAACTTGGATGTAATGCCTTTCTTTTTCATCCTGTTTTCCACCTTTGATTTGTTTAATATCTCTTCGACTTCCTTGAAAGTTACATGCTTTTCGGGATCCGCATGAAGACCAAGGATTGATGAATGATCGCCCCCAGCAGAACCTGTGGCCATTACTTTATCTGTTAGTGATTTAATTTGAGCCGTAAGTAGGTCGATTTTGGTGGCATTCCTCCTGATCATAGCCTGCTCTCTCCTGTCAGCAAATAAAGGAATGGCTGGAGCTTCAACCGGGCTACCCAACTTGTCTGTCAAAATTTTTAACTGGGCAGTTAGGTGATCAATTCTAACTCCTTGCTATTTGACGACATCACTGACGTCATCTTCTTGATTTTCACTAGCATTTTCTTCGCCGGCGTCTTTACTCCAGTAGCACCTTCGTTTCCATCATTTCCAGTTCCGCTGCCTTCAGCCATAAATACGGTGTACTAACGGGTGTAAAAAGACATTAGAAGAGTAGACTGACTATCTTCTGTGTCCAGGAGAGTAATTGAGTCTTCGTCGGAATCTGTTTCAACATGTCCTTCAGAGGTTCTGCCTGAATGAGAATTGGAATCAGATTCTTGTGACTGAGTTCGAGCCATACTTCGAGTGACCCTTCTGATTGGACCTGGTCCAACCATACATGAGGGAGTCAGGCCTAGCTCATTTCTTTGACCACCCATTTTAGAGTGATTGTATGTCGAGACTGCTTCCGGGCGCAAGCCAAAGCCTTCTCCCTAATTTGATTGACCACTTTGGCCGTTAAAGTTTGATTTTTAGATCTGGCAATTAATGGCTTAAAAGTACTGGCAAGTTGATTCCAATCCATAGGGTTGGAAGTGGGGAATGAAAGAATATCGATGGTATTTCTTTTATTATTCTTCTTTTTACCCTTCTTCTATTGGAGCGAGTCCTTGAAGCGAACTAGATCGGTCGAATCGTTGATGACCAACCGTTTAGCTGGCTCTTTGTTCTTAGCACCATGTGATAAATGTTGTGGTGTTACAATGACTGAAGGCAGACGTTTCTTCTGAACTTCCGCCCCTCTTTTTGAGTCAAGGGGTAGAAGGTATTCTCTTCAAGTGACACCAAAGATTTGCTTTCAACCTTCTTGTAATTTCGCATGCCTGGTTGTCGCGACCACGTGCTGCAGCCTGGGATGGCAGCCTGTTTTTGGATTTTTCTGGAGGTTTGTTGAAAGTTCCTTGTCTCAGCCCCTTGTTTGGGCTGAACTAGTGATACTCTTGGAACTTGGGTGGCCGCTCGATGCAACTTGTTAAACGCCCTTGGTTTGTGATCCGTGTAACGGATTTGCCTTGCCCCCAGTCGAGGCTTAATGACGCGGAGACTGCTCCCTCCTGACTTTAGTTTGCATTCCGGGTCCTCTTGACCCTTGTGGAAGACTCCAAATGGTTTTGAGCATATTTAGAAACCCATGATTAAGGAGTTTCTATTTTTTCAACGATCTTTGGGGTCACTGATGACCCATTCTGAGCTGAAGTGGTGGAGCCCATTGGAGTGGAGAGCCTTTAGAAAACTGAAACCCTTTTTTGCGATCTTGCACATGGCTTGTTCTGTGTTATGGAGATCCTGAAAAGTCTCTCCTTGGCTTCGTCGAAAGTGATGATTAAGGAACCCATGATATTCTACAAAAAGTAAATTCACAGGATTATATTAATATGACAACGAACAGGGCCGTCTCTTTGGCTAGCCGAGATGGTTTGTACATGCCATCTGAAATAGTTGGACAAAGGCACACATCCCATCTCTTTGTGCTATGCTGACTGTCTTAACTGCCAGAATTTCTGCAGCATTTTGGAATGATATAGTTAAACTTAAAAGCATGCTAAGTTAACTAGACCTGGCTACTGTAATTTTGGCAGCATTTCAGGGCCATCCGTGTCAGTCTTATAAGCAAGAGAGGGTTGGATCTAATCAAAGGGATAGCGCCCACGGGATCGAGCCTGCACCACTATCACAATGATCATACAGGATCCATCAGTGCTTAACACCGGACAGTGCGTGAGTGCAATGTCGTTGGTCTTATCACTGATTTAATAGAACACTTGTTTGAGTCAAAGTCCTTTGGACTGAATCACCACTCTTTTAAAGGGTGTGATTTGGTTCGTGCGCATCAAGGCATAAATTCCTTCGATTGAATCTTCTTGGTGAATGGCAAACATTTGCACTTCAAGGTCCTTGATGCCTTCATTTGCAAAATAAAAGAATGCACTTCAAGGTGCAAAATTCCTTCAAAAATGTTTCCAAACCCATCGTAGACATCTAGGCCTTGCATGGGTGTCTTCAAGGGTCAAACTAGTCAGTTTTAGCTATAAAACAGGTCAGTGACCGTGATCCGCGGTCACTGCCCATTTTCCATTGATTCCCGCGGTCACAACACTTTTTACACACTTTCCCGCGATTACTTGCTTTTAGCAGCACTTTTCAGCACAACAATAACACTTTTTAATACAACAACAGCACTTTTCAGCAATTTTCAACACTTTTCATTTATTTTTAACCAAATTTGATCGCCAAAGGGGCTCGTTCACAACCTCTGTGATGGCCAAAAAATCCCCCCGAATGAGAAAAACAAAGATGACAACGTCATCCTTCAAATAGTTGTTACTACATGAACATAGTTTGTTCTTTAGTCACTCCTCCCTTCCCCTCCTCCTTTGAACCTTCTTGCTCACCTTAGTAACTAAAAAAAAGAAGGGAAGGTCGTGGAATGCTGCTGCCTTTGCTTGAATGCCCTTGTGTTCCTTTAATTCTCTTTTTGTGTGTCCCTTTTCTTTTCTCTTCTTTTTTCCTTAAAACATTGTCCTTTTTATAGAAGCCCCAGTGGTTTTTGGCTGTTCCAAGGAGTTGAGGGGAGTTGTGGGAAGTTAGATTTCGAAAGGAAGTGGAGAAAAACCACCCAAAACCATAGGAAGTGTCCTTTGGGGGTCCGTGACTACAGCCGCGGTCACGGAAAGTGCCCAATTTCGGGTTCTTGCATTTGTGACCCGTTTTCGCCTGTTTGGGGTCCAAACGAAGTCCAATCGCACAAAACTTGCAGGGATGCTTCTTGACAATATTTTGACCATGCCATAAAAGTTTAAGCTCATTTTGACCATCTGAAGTTGGTCAACTCCCTTGATGAACAGGCCGTAGTCACGAACAAGGCCTGATTTCGGGCTTTTGCATTTGTGACTTGTTTTCGCCTGTTTAAGGCCTGAATGATGTCCAATCTTCACGAAACTTGGAGGGATGCTTCTTGACACTATTTTGAGTGTTTCATAGAAGTTTCAACTTATTTTGACCTTCTAAAATTGGTCAACACTGCAGTTGACTTTTCATGAAAGTGGGCCCTTGTTTTAGCTGTTTGAGGCCCAAATGACCTCGGTTTGGTTTGAAACTTGAAGGAACTGATGTCAAGAACATCTTGGAGTATTCCTCCGAATTTCATCAGCTTTGGATTTGGGGAAGCATGATTGCGAATAGTAGCATATTCATTGCATGTGTTAGGTCACTATTCACCCCACACTGAGATAGTTAGCTTGTTTTCTATCCAAACAACGTTCAATTGACTTGAAACTTTAGAAGAGTAACTTGGAGCATTCTTTGAGCATTTGTTCCAAATTTTATCAGCTTTGGCCTCCTGGAAGTGAGATATTAGCCGGTGACCCCTATAACTCAGGAATACTGTCCTCTAAGCTGACATACAATGAAATTCGGACCAAACGGAGTCCTTTTGACTTGAAAATTTGCAGAGTATCTTCTGAGCATAACTGAAGCTTCGTGCTCAAATTTCATCAATTTTGGTCATTAGGAAGCAGGACTTTGGTCAGTGGCCCCGTGGCTTGTTGGGGGGGGGGGGGGGGGGGGACCGACCCCAAGTTGACATGCTTCTGGCTTTTGGATTCGATGGTGTTTGTTTAACCCGAAATTTTGTAGGGCCTGTCTTGGGCATCATTTAAGCTTCCTCTGAAAGTATCAACTAATTTTATCTTCATGGGATGCTATTCTGCATGAGGACCCACAAAGCATAACATATGATAATTTGGACCAAGTTTGGATCCAAATAATGTCCAAATACTCTGAATCCTTGAGGAGTAGTCTTTAAATGTTCTTGAAAGCATTTCGCTGAATAGAAGCTTGCTTCAACATGTGGAAGTGCCAGGTTCTACAGTGATTCCCAAGGAGGTAGCGAAGAGTCTTTGAAGCTAATTTGAGCTGAGATGAGGTCCAAGTGCTTTGAAAACTTTGGAACTTTATAATCCGCAACTTGTATTGTCTTTGCTGCATTATTTGTAAATTTTATGGGTCAACAAGATGGATGCATGTCAATCACTGTCAATCAGTTGGTCAAGCAGCACAGCTCAATACAGTACGTGCATATCACAATCAGGCAATACAGTACGTATATCACACTAGATCAATACTGTTACAAGTAAACAATTACAAGTCTAACAAGAAATAAGACAATAAGCATGGAAGCCAATAATCGAATCAATATCTATGCAATTCAACGGGTAGACAGATAATGCATTGTCCGTGTCAAGTCCCTGTCAAGATTAAGATATCTGAAGTGCCATAAAACATGTCAAGGTTTATCAACTCACATAAATCAAACAGGCAGCATCGAACTTGGAAATCAGCTGTTTCCGCCCGGGATTTACCATGGACAGAACCCTCAGGGATTATCCAATCGTTACCCCAGCGCAGAACACGTACCATGTGAATAGGAGGGCAAAACGGAAGCCAGTATACAATGCAAATCGGATTATTTTGCAGGAATCACGATCTTTTACTAGCCAACTCTAACTTAGTTATCCAGTGTTACTAACCGTGCATGATGATGTAGTTTTAAGTTATCCGATAGTCGGTTGTTCTTGATGTAGTTTTAAGTTATCTGATACTCGGTTGTTCTTCCTTTGGTGTCTCATTGTATAAGTAAGAGTATCAGAGTCCCTTAAACCAACACCCATGAGGAGGTGCTTAGCAAATGGATAACATTCATGAATGTATCTCATCCCTCAAGATCATTCATGATAATCATATCTTCGGTCATTAATGTAGTCCATCTATAGATCTCAAAATAGTATATAACGGGTCAGGAAGTTATGTACATTTAATTCCCTACCAGTCTACAGGTGACTTACCCGACTGATCGGGTAAGTGTCCGACCGGTCGGACCCCATCCAGAACTAGAATCCGACCGATCGAGGTTCAAGACCAACCGGTCGGCCCTGAAACTCCTTGATACGCACAGAGTCGGTTCATAACTGACTCAAGGCTAAGATAAAGATAAGAAACCTAAGTCTTAAAAGCCTGATAAGTTTGATATGGTCTTTAACACACCCTTGTGAAGTATTTTCCCGATCTTCCGGCTTTGCCGTATCAAATCCTAAGGTGTAACTATGTAAGGTCTAAAAGGAAGTCACGGTGATCCTACAACAAGAACGTAGGGGATTCTTAGTCCATTATGTAGCCTAACAATTAGGCCACTAGGAGGTTTATGAAAGGGCTCTAGTTAGACTTGAAACCATTTATACGAAGAACCTACATTACTGAAATGTGCACGACCCGACCGATCGGATACAAGTTCGACCGATCGGACCTTCTCCCAGAACCTCAATTCGACCGGTTAGACGATCAGGACCGATCGGTCGGCCCTGATACGCCCGGCCACAAACAGAACTGGTTACCCACTGTTCTAAAGCTTACGAAACATTCTATTTCTCTTTCTAACAAGGAAAGAAGAACCAAGAGGGCTGTAGAACATGCATAGACTAAAAGATTTGAAGTAAATCACAATCATCACAAGTTACTAACATGTATTCAACCAATCATTGTTTATACTTGCCTTTACTGACGAAGAATCAAGCTTCACTCAATTCTAGACTCCAATTGAGGAAACCCGGCGCGAGAAACTAGAGCTTGACACCGGCCACGAGCGAAGATGGACAACGAAGAAACTGAAGAAGAAGAAAGAAGCGAAGAAGAATAAACGAAAAAGAAGATAAGAACGAAAGAGGCGGTGGCTTATATATATTTTTTAGCCATTTGCAACCAGATCCAAAAGTTATATAAATTACAATTCGAGTCAAATGAGTACTTAAACATTTCAAACGACTCCAGATGATTCCCAGTCAGTTACGGAAAGTAACAAGCATTATAAAAGACACATGATGACATCAAGATAACGCCGAAATGACAAACTCAATTAGAATAAAAAATTACGAAAAAGGGCCCGAAGCTACTTAATCCAGGTAAAACTTAACCCAACTACCTAAACAAAACTCCAAACCTAACCAAACAAGAATAAAACATAATGACCCAAGAAAATCCTCCAACAACATGCTAATAACAAGAGTAATTGACAACTAAACAGGCTAATTGGGGTCGGGGTATTACACATGTGGACTTGGTATATAAGAAGAATTCGTACATGTTAATTCAACCTTATATACCTGCCAGATTCTGCAGGCAATTTGACTTCCATCAAGCTGTTGTGGGATCATATCGGCCGGATCTGAGGCACTCTTAGTTCCTTGCAAGATGCTTGAAATGCTTGTGAATTCTATCAAGCGCTGGACACCGAGGCTTGCTTTGGTTACCCTCATCTCCCAAACCTTGAATGCACGAGTGGTTTTGCACAATGGTATGCAAAAAGTACCACTTCCATTATAGAGACATATACAAGCGATCCCTACATCAAATGGCGCATTTTTGCTACATCCAAAAAAGGAGAGAAAGTGAAAAGAGATCGTTTTATCCCGGTCAATTGAAAATTAGCTCTACGATGGAAATAAATGGCGAATTGGCTTAATGGCTGAGTTTGATGTTTACAAAGCTCACTGCTCTTTAAGAGGTGAAGAAGATGAGGAATTTTTACGTCCTTCTATTGTGACTACAGCAAGGATGCAGCGGGCTATGAATGAGAACCTGCAAGAGAGGGAGAATCTAACTGAGGTTGGGCGAGCTGGTAGAGCTGCACTAGATATTAGAGCTGCTTCTAGCTCTGCTAGATCCAAAGTTTTGATTGGCGAGTAAACATGGAAATTTGAAGAAGAGTAGGCCATTATGCACGCGGCCATCGAGGCAGACGTTGTTCGCCGAAATTTGCCAAAGACCACTATTGCTACTCCCGTACCAATAGAGGTACATACAGTTTCAAGTCCAGTAAAAGTAGCTCAGTCAACCGAAGCAACCACTAGATTGAGGCCACTGATTACGGTGTCAACAAAAACTCCAGGGGATCCGGTCCTGCATAAAAAGCTTCGAACAATACGCTCAAAACATGTAACCAAATTGCTTAGCAGCAAAGGAGCTCTTTCAAAATAGAGAAAGGCTGAAAACCTCAGAACTCGTCGTTTCCAAAGGTTAAAAGCTAGTATCACTTTTTTATTTCTTTATATACCACTATCATTTGATTTTCTTTCTCCCTTATTTTAATGTCTACATTTTGCCTTGTAACTTTATCAGCTCAAGCTTTGATTGTTGTTGGAGTCACACAAAAAGGTGGATGAGATTGTTGAAGACTATGCCTCAGACGAAGTTTATGAGAGAGATAGTTGCTTTGATACTCCCACCACCGAGGAACGAACCGATAGTGATACTAATATCGAGTTTGATTTTGAAAATGACATGTTTAACCAGGCAATGACGCCTAAGTTTGCGAGAAGAGCTGTAGTGGATATGCGGGCAGAGGTGATTGCGGTGGAGAAATCTGGCATGATGTCGGTGCTGCTACGACTGTTGACAAAGCAACAGGCAACGATGTGGCCATGGAGACAATTTTGGAGCAAATGAGTAGCGGTGGAGTTCAGATTGATGTTACTACCTCTGAAATAGATGCTGCCCTTCGACCAAACAGCAAGAGATTCCTCCTCAAATTTATGAGGGGCCAATTGCTGAAGTCTCAATGGAAGAGGGAGAAATCCCCAGTACTACTAAATGAATTACGACATATCCAACTTCTGAAGGTAACTTTTGACTTGAATATTTGGAAATTGAAATTTTTGTTCCAACATTGTAATTTGATCTCATTCATTCCTTCTTAGATACCTAAGTGGATGAGATTGTTCTTGTTGTGCCTCCCACTTCAGTGAGAAAGCCTTTGGGTCACCAATTAAAGAGTCAGTAGGGAGAGAGGGTCTCAAAGCTCCGATTGATTTGGATGATATTTCTATCCATAGCGGATACCTCATGGCATCTATGATCGGTACTTTGAAGAGCGATTTGCGAAGGCTCATAGTAGATTTCTCTTCTTTAGTAGATTTCTCTTCTTTAGACTTGCCAAACAAAAGTGTCAACAATGATCCAAAGTTATCATTGGCACTCATTGTACCTCCCATCAGTGTTAAGCCTGCAATCATACCAGGTGCGATTCCCCTGGTGAGTTTGAATTCAGATTCAGGATCTCATGCAACTAAACCTTCTGCTGTTGCTGATATACCAAGGATTGATAAAGTACCAAGGGCCAATAAGCATTGGATATTCAGACAGAACGAAGCATTAAACCCAATTAGTGTAGTAGAAAATGAAGCTGATATTGAGATGGTCCCAGCTAAGGAGGCTGTTGTGACAGAGCCGATCATAGTAAAGACTAACCCTCCTACTTAAAGGAAGTTGATTTTTAAAAATGAAGCTGTAGATCCTATGGAAGATGATACTCCTGTAATGCCATTTGCTAGTGACCTGCCTCCAGTTACTAAAAGCTTTACAGCACCTAAGGCTATGACACCTTTAAGAGTTCATTTCAGGGCCGATCAGTCATCACCTATGAAGTGATTGAAGATCCAGCTATGCAAAAGATATCAAAAAAAGCTTTTGCTGCTGAAGGTGTAGGAGCCTGGAAAACATTATTGAATGTTATAGTAACACCACACACAAATAGGGATCCTTCTGCCACTTTGTCTTCATAAGGGTCACATGACTCACCTTCGAGCTATGAAGAAGCGTTGGCTGCTCATGGGGGTGAGGGTGTAAATGTTGAGAAGGAAGGAGATGATCGCTCAAGCTCTCAAACTCAGTCAAATTCGCAAGAGTGAGAGTTAAATCTTTTCATCCCTAAGGAGCCCAGTTTGTTTAGCGATGCTTCGAAGCCCAATCTGCTGTAAACTTTACCATGAAGATGGCCATTAGTAGTATCTTGGCCACACTCTTCCAAGGAGATCTTACCCTCAAGAAGATTCAGGGTGCTAAAGCATTAGCTGATATGTTAATATCTTCTGGTGCCAGACCCGATTTGAGTGGTCTTCACGATGCTTTCGTTATCTTCTGTACCAAGCTTAAAGAAAAAGACATTTAGGACAGAAATGTTGATCATGCCAAAGCTTTTCAAGAGGAAGTGCTAAGGCATAAAATCTAGCCAGTCGTAGAGATTGAGAGCACTGAAGAAAAGATACAAGTAGCAAATGCGATATAGACCAAGAAAACACAGGAGGTAGCTGTGTGTATGACTGAGTGTAAATATATAGAACAACAGATCACCATGTTGCAGCAACAACTCTCTTTTTTGGAAAATAACATTGATGACTTGAAGAAACTCGTCTTAGAGGACGATCAGCGCAGAAATGATCTACTTGCGGGTGTAGAGGTGAAGCATGGCTTAGATGTTTTTGTTCAATCTCTAGACAGTGAAATGAATATCAAATTGGATGAGATTGACATCAATACTGCCATACCCGCCTACGCAAGCTACAAAGGGCGTGCCCTATTGGAAGGTGTTCTGAATACGAGAAGGCAACTGGAGAAATTCTTGGACTGATTCTCCCTATTGCAGCTTTTGCTTGGCTCTTTTGTCTTTTTCTGTTCATTAGCCTGGATGGCCATGTACATTGACTTCATTTTTGTATTGAACTCCAAATGAATGTCAATGAAAATTTCTTTTTATTTTGCTCCATTTTTTCATTGGCATGGAATGTTTGGTTTAATTTTGTATGGATGTTTGTATAGTTGGTTTTGGTTTTGTTTTCTTAAACTTGTATGAGGTGTGACTTGTAATCTTTTGGATATACAAATCAACAAAGGAAAAGAGTAATATAGGCAGACGTTATCCAGTGCCCATGCATGAGGCTTTTCCCAGGGTCCATGACTTGATCATTTTGGACAGAAATTTGTTTTTTAGGCTTTGTTTGGATTTTGGTTATATGGGGTTTGTAAAAAAACTTATTCCATATAATGGATGCTAGCTATATAGGTTCTGCAAAAAAACTTATTCTATATAGCTGAATTTGGCTATATAGGGTACGCAAAAGGACTTGGTCCATATAGCAGGATGATAAAAGGGGTCTTGTAGGAATATAATCCAAGTAACAAGAGTTGACTAAAAGGGCCAATGGGCCTTGTCCTTGTAGTTGTTTTGTACAAGTCTAAAGCATTTTGGTTAGGATTCATAGGTTGTGAGGCTTGAACCAAAGATTTTAGGGGTAAGAATGTATACTGTACATGGTTTAGGTATACCAATGACATTCAAGTATTGTATTTCTTTAGAAGTTCTCCATTGATAGGTATCATACATCTGTCTCCTTCAAGGGTGAGGAGCGCCGTTAGAGTAGACCTTGTCTACGACGACAGGTCCTTCCTATTTAGATTTAAACTTGCCTTTTGATAAGTGTGTGGAGAACATGGGTCTCTTAACTGCAAGGACCAAGTCTCCTTTCTTGTAAGCTCTGTATTTGATCTTTTTGTCGAACGACCCAGCCATACGAGCTTGATATAACTTGATGCTTTGCTGAGCAGCAAGCCTTTTTTCATCAAGGCTTTCTAACTCTTAAAGTCTGAGCTTGGCATTTTTTTCTTCAGTATATTTGTTAATCACTTCTACCCAAAGAGAAGGGAGTTGGACTGCCAAGGGTATCACAGCTTTACAGCCATAAACCAAGGATTATGGTGTTGATTTTGTTGGACCTCAAACTATAGTTCTATAAGCCCATACAGCTTCAAGATGTTTGGTACTCCAATTCTTTTTGTTGTCAAAGGCCATTTTCTTTAGAATTTTGCCAATAGTCTTATTAAAAGTTTCACCAAGTCCATTAGCTACAAGTTACATGCCTTGGAAGAACAGCACTAGATTCCGTACTTGTCACAGAATCTGTAGAATTTGTCGTTGTTGAATTGAGGACCATTGTCATGATATAAATGTTTAGACACCCCAAAACTGCAGATAATGTGAGTCTTCAAGAAGCTGAGAACTATATCTATTTTGACTTTTGCAAGTGGTACTGTTTCTACCCATTTGGAAAAGTAATCCGTTGCGGCCAAAATGAATTGATGACCACATGTAAGGTCCCGACCCAACTTAATTGAAATTTATATTAATTAAACTTGATTTCCTATTAATTAATGTATTTTAGTCTTCATTTATCTTGATTTTAACTTTATTAGGCCACGGATAGGTAGTTGGGTTAGAATTGACCAAACTTAGGTAGGCAAGGGCTTTCTTGTAATTTAGAGTCTCATAGTTTGCATCATATTAATTGCATCAACTGTGTTGCATCTTGTGGGTCATCTTTCATGTTTGGCCCAACTCAACTCGGATTCATCTCGGCCCAGTTTAAGTCCAATTGACTCAAATTAGAAAATCTAGAAAGTCAGTGGGCCTGTTTGCAATTTCCAGAAAACCCACCATTTAAAACAAAGGAACCTATCTTCGTTCCTCTTCATCCTTCTTCTCTACTGCTAGAGCTAGTTCTTTTTCTCTTCTTCTTCTTCTCTAACAGCTGGAAACCAAGCTTTGGAGCTGTGCATGTAAGGGCTACAGCTCCCTCTTCTTCCTCTTTACTTCCTTGTTCATCATCTTCCTTGGAATCTCACAAATTGATCTCTTCATCTTCTCTACAACTCCCTAAGGTAAGAACTTCATCACTATTCCATTTCGTTAGTTTTCATAGAGTCAATGTGACTCAATCTTATTGCATGCAACCCATCTCATTACCATTTCATCCATTTTCATGTAGGGTTACGGTTAGAGATTGTGTTTTCTCCACCATCAAACTAAAGGAAGAGCTAGATTTGGGTAAAGCACTGAATTAAGGTAAGTATAGTTGGATATAATCACTGTATGTATGTTAAATTGGTTGATTCTTAATGAACTCTCTATGTATGCCAATTTAGAGCTCTTTTCCTCTTTGATTAAGATTATTAAGTGTTAATGATTAATGAGAATGTAATTATAAATTAATGATGGGACTAGATGAAGGTGAACCCAATTGTGATGTGGGTTGGTGTTAAGGAGTGATTAGAAGGTGTACTTGATGAATAGAAGTGGAAGGAGCTAAGGGGAAAGGAAAAAAATCAGTTTAAGACTAATTCTATCTAGAGCAAAATGCTCCAGGGCCGACCGGTTGGCCCTGGAATCCGATTGGTCAAATTCCCATTCTGGGAGGTGTCCGACTACCAAATTGGTCGGGTAACTGAAATTCTGGATAGAAACTTTTATTTAAAGATTTGTTCAAATAACTTACTAAAGACCTTCCATAGTCCATCGTGGGGTATAAGGAGAGGCTACGCCTTTGATCTTTGGTGGAACCGAGGTATTTTAAAATTTATCATTAGATTAACTAAATTTTTTACAGCATAATAATATCTAAAATTATCATAACATGGGGTCTTACTGAAGCTCCGGTAAGTATTAGTATGTATGGAACAATGGGTATTACTTTAAACTATTTTATGGGATAAAGAATGATTTATTCGTACCTTTTGAATTCTTTAGTATTCTTTTGGCCCAAAATCCTCTACAGAACTCACTCATGATGTTTCGTGAGGCAAGTTCTATATGAGCACAATTATTTTATGAAAATAAGAGCTATTTTATCAAAATGTTTTTTTTTTTTTTGTTGGGGGGGGGGAATATACACAGGTCAGGAATATTTTAGGACCATTAATTAGAATTATTGGGGAGCAAATGTACCCCCCCCCCCCCCAAATTTTAGTGAAACTTTACTTTATTTCTTTTAAAAGGGAATTAATTAAGAACGATCTTAGCATTCTACCAAGACCCTAGAGGTATGTTTAAAACAATTTCTACCCTAGGACCTTAAGTATAATTAAAGACCATGTAGGGCCTTAGAAATAGTATCCTTACCTCAAACAAATTAGTCCAATGGTAATTCAATACTAAGAAGAAAGAGTGTTGAACTATCACTCATTGCCTCTTGCTTTTTCGGTCAATTTCCAATGTTACGTCATGGATGTTGGCATAAGAAAAGGTGTATTTTGCACACACAATGTAACACCGAGATTTTGGTAATACAACGACATTGGCCGTTTTATGAATACATCATATTAAATGACCTTGAAAACACAGATTATCTAGCATAGGGTTTGGTAGTAACTATCCTTGATAATTGCTCAATCTAATTGCATTCATAGTATTAAGTAACCTGGCCCTCAACATAATCTAATCATGTACCCATTCTTCCTAGCGAACCTTAATGTGAAATCGGTGCTGGATCTTCTATTGAGTATGACCTGTGAGCCAAAATGGGTGTAGCTAAGGTTGAAAGGGTTCGAGCTCCATTAGCTCATTTAAGTATGCATTATTTGATTATCAATTATTTGTTTAATTCCAAATTTTATGATTGAATATGTTCACAAGACCGAAAATCCCTTATGTATGATATGACGATAAGTATGAATGATTATGAACGAACATGTGATGATTGCAATGATCAATGATAAGTATATATGATATGAATCCAGACGGTCTTGATATGTTCAGTCGGCACAACTTAGGTTGTACCCTTGTTAGGTTCGACGGGACCAATTTGGGTATTCTTTATATTCTTATTGCAGTAGTTAATGGAGGAGTTGGTCGGCGCTCCTCGGGAAGCTAGACTGTTCCCCTAGCGTAATTCTCATGTGTACTTATACGCTCTCTTTGGAGAGAATATAGCCTTGTGGATGCCAACTAGTATGTCTCGATATCCTGTTTATAATTCGTTACTCATGCTTATTCATGCACAATATGCCTAGCTTACGATGATTGCTCTCTCTTAATTAATATGTCTCTGATTCATTTAATACAACATGATAGTTTTATATGCACCTATATTTGCTTAACCGTCGCGGTAACAGTGCTACCATCGGTGTTACAAACAGGATTAAGTACTGATTCCACCTCAGACACACCCATAAAGTAGTTTCCAGAGATTTCCTAAGGTATAGTATAGTAGTGTGGACTTGACAACATTTTCCAGTTGTCCAACTCGCAGGGCGTCATGGGTTTAATTTGGGACATGTTAGAATATGTCATTGGTATACCTATGTTTATGCATCATGCCATTATGTCATATTGTCATTATGTTGCTGATTTGATGGACATATATGTCTCTTATTCAGATTGTTTTAAAATCCTATGTATTCGGTCACACCATGTATTCTTACTTTGGATTATTCGTGTAGAGATTTGTATTTTGGTCATGTAGAATTTTGCATGGGATTATGTTTTATATAAAAAGACTCTTTTAAGTTCTATATCTTTAGTTTACAATTTCAATTTTATAGACTCAGTTATGCTTAATAACATATCTCAAAATCTAAATTGTACATGATGTTTTAAGTACATGAAAAAAAAATACACAGGCTTCCACAAATGTTTTAAATGGACGCGTGTTACATGTCAGTCCTTATACATGAGATCTATGCTTTTTTTCTTGTGGTGGTTCGTACGTGTCTTAGTACCGCACGGATTGCCACGGGATTACGTATGCCGCGCCTTGGGAGTCGCCTTAATCATGGAATCTCGGACTCAGGGCGTGACACCACATTATGATGGTGGATTGATTTTTCCAACATACAGCCAAGAGGTGGATGTCCGATGTAGATATTCACGTGGTTGATGAATGTAATCACCGTTGATTTGCCATTCAATACATCTTTTGGCAAAACTGATAGCATTAGACACCATGGTAAGCCAATAGTAGCCTAACCTTCGAATCTAATCATGAAGCTTTGGTCCAGCCTGGTGAGCATCACATAAGCCAGAATGAACTTCTTTGAGTACTTAATCCACTTCTTTTGGTGACAAGCAATGGATAAGAACTCCATCATATGACTTGCGATCAAGAATCTTTAAAGGCAAATCAAAGTGAAACTTTAGAGCTCGTCTTTGAATACTAATTCTGTCTTTAGTATTCTCTGGTAGCACTCCATGAATAATATAATCAATAAAAGGATTTCTCCAATCTCTAAATGAATTTTAGAAAGATGAAATCCGATTCTTGATCACATCAAAACAATATGCTACTATTTTATGGGTATTGATTGGAGATAGAAGTTTTCTTTCGACTACTTCAAGTGCCATTTTGTCATTTTCAGGGATAGACTGGAGGCTGCCAATCCTACCAGTGCAGTTACGCTGACATTTTGATTTCTTGGAATGTGGTGAAACTCAATTAGCATAAATCTTTCCTTGAGTTCACAAGTTTTGTTGAAGAAATGAAACAAGTCTAGTTTCTTCACTTATTCGATATTTATTTGTTTGATCATAAGTTGCGAATCTCCATAGACTCCAAGCAGATTAATGCCAGATTCCAATGCTAGTTTGAGACCCATAATATATGCTTTGTATTCTGCCACATTGTTTGTATTAGAAAATTATGCTAAAAATATATTATTATGTATTTGTCTTTGACTAACTTATTTATTAATAAAGTTTTTCTTTTAATCTTAATAAGAATTTGTATAGGCAAATGGTTGCATTGTTATTTATTATGCAAGTATGCGTCTTTTATTCTATAAAGTAGACAAGTTAGTGTATAGAGTTCAGCTCACACACAGAAGACTTATTTGTTGGTTCTTAAAAAATATAAATTATTATTGTTCACAATTTAGATGGAGTTGGATGCACCATCGGTATGATTGTAGTATGATGTTTTAGCAGGCTTATATTGGCTACAAAAAACAGTTTAGTTTCAACTCGTTATGCTAATATGTTTTATGTATATTGAATATGATTGCTTTTAAGTTCGTTGTCTTTATATTAACTATATAAGACGATTAATATACAAATAGTTATTATAAGTGCTTGTACTTTTAATCCCAACATAAATAATAAATAAATACATTTAGTATTTGACATTTTAATTTACAAAGAAGTGAGACCTTTTATAAGTCAATAATTTAGTAAATTGGATGACTACAATACGTATATAGCGGATATTAGTTTATTGATGAAATCCATGTCCATATAGGGATTGATGATATATCCTTGATGAAGCTTATAAGTTTTGATTATGTCAAGCCCTGCAACTGGACTTTGTGTTTAACATATCAAATAAGTTAAATGTAAAGTCTCGAGGAATTACAAAGATATCAAATAAATATAGATGTCAGTAATTATTTAATCAATGGATATCTGAAATCTTAACGTGGGGAAATTAATATGCATTTAATAATAGGAAGCTCAAAATATTATCTTGAGAATAAGGACAGGAGTGCAATTATTATTCACTAGTAGACTGTATTATAATTTGTGGAACTAGGATTCTAATCTGGGTCGAATTAGGGTTTTAGTTTTCCATAAGAAGCGTATTCCTTATTTGCTTCTTAAGGTCCCTATTCTAGCCTACAAATATATGCTATTGCTTTTTAGAAAAAATAATAAGAGAAATCTCATTTTTTTTTTTTTGTAGCAAAGAGAATTTATAAAAGAGGCACATACCCCAGTATGAGTTCAAGCATAGAGGAATACAATAGAAGGTCTTAAAATTTTCGGATTGCTGTAAGAGCGAGATCAATTCAAAGAGATCACACAGGTATGATTCTTGAATTATCATCATCTAAAGTTGTTTCCATAGTATTTTGTATACAATATCAAGGGATCTTGGAGGTTGCATCCCAACAGTGGTATCAGAGCTAATCTTGATATCGTGTATGGATTGAACAAAACTTACTAAGATTATAGGTTACTGTAAAAAATATGGAGATTGTGTTTGTTGTAACTAACCATTGTTTTGCAACGAACTATCTAACCTTTGTTCTCCAGCGATTGATCTGGCTATCATGGTCACTATGTATGTTTGTTATGTGAATGGATCCCATGAATCAAATTCGTGGTTACTGTTACACATATTTTTCAATGTTTCATGGTAATGTAATTATATTGACATAACATGTGAACTCTGTTCGTCAGGAGGTTTAGAATTTAATGTAATTTTTCATGGTGATGTAATTATATTAGGATAGCATGTGAACTTCATTCATTAGGAGGCTTAAGGTTAATGTAATTTCTTTTTTAAAAAGGGACACATGTTTTAAAGGCAGAAACTCGATCTTAGCCAGAGGATACCCTCGGATCCCCTTTGCGAACTGGATGTTTTCAAGAAATGCCAATCAAGAAGACAAAGGATCCTACTTGACTATGATAGCTAGGACTCTTTTGCCGGTTGTCTTTCTTTCTTTTTTTTTTTTTTTTTTCTTTTTTTTTTTTTTTTTTTTGGTGTTTGGATGTCTATTATTATCATAACCTACTGATATATGATGTTAGACCTATCTAATAATGTTTGGAATAGTGAAGTAGTAAAGATATGGCAACTTAGACATTTTGGTAACCTATTACTGTAAAATTCTAAACTAGCCTTAATTTAACTGTTTTATAAGAACCCTCATTGTTAAATAACTAAGTGGAAGAGGGAACTTTTAGTTCACATGATCTCCATCATTGTTTTGTAGAAGTTGAAATTGATTTATCTGTTGACCTTAGAATCTTCCTTCTCATCGGATGAGTTAATTAGGGAATCTCTAGTATAAACTCCCATTTAGATGATTTAGGGTAATTATTAGTATAGGTCACTTCTCCATCTTAGGAGACCAAAAACAGAATAATCAACCTTGAATTAAATGATGGTGTACACTTAACTATAAATAATAGTATGCTCTCCATTTGAGTCACTGTTATTATTTATAGGACCAAAGTCATGGTAATTGTTTGGTTTTACTTAGCACGGTTTATTACCTTGACAGTAAAACTAATAAATTTTGTCCTATCTGAACAAAATAAGTATAGTAGAAGTCTTCACATCGAAGCATACTATCCATTGGTGTTTTAGATTGCCATCAAATTCTTTTATTAATTAGCAGAGGGAGCCATTTTCCTTTTATTTGGGTCCAAAGTTTATTTACCCATCATAGTTTGTTGATTATATAACTCTTAGGATTTAAGATGGGTTCTTTCAATCCACTTACTGTTATTCTCAAAGAACACAAACTTACTAGACCTAATTATATTGATTGGAAAAGAAACTTGGATATTGTATTAACTGCTGAAGAGTACAAATATGTGCTTACTAAGCTGTGCCTAGAGAAACCTGTGGATAGTTGTACTGTTGAGGTGGCCGTCCAGGCATATAAAAAATGGATCAGGACTGAAGAGATAACGCGATCTTACATGTTGGCATCTATATCAAATGTTTCGCATCGGTCTCAAGGAGATGTTCGATGATCAGGATCAGGCTGCTAGGCAGGTTGCAATTAAAGAATTGTTTAACACTAAGATGGTAAAAGGTACCTCTGTGAGGGATCATATTCTGAAAATGATGGGGCACCTCAATAAACTACAGGTCCTTGGAGCTGAAATTGATAGGGAGACCTAGATCGATATCATTCTCTAGTCCTTGACTGATTCCTTTGAGAATTTTTGCCTAAATTATAACATGAATAAGTTCAAATTTTCCCTAGCGGAATTACTTAAGGAACTTCATGCTACTGAGGGCCTTCTGAAAAACCACCTAGTATTTACATTGTTGAAAAAGGTTCAGTTTCTAAGCAGAAAGGCAAGAAGAAACAGAAAAAGGGTCAAACTTGTAATGTAGTTCCTCAAGGGCGCAATAAACCTCAAGGAGGAGTGAAAAAGCCTAAGGGCAAGTATTTTCATTGCAAGCAAGCAAAGCACAGCACTGGAAAAAGCAATGTCCAACTTCTTTCAACAAAGTGAACAATAAAGGAAAATTTCATTCACTAGTTGTTGAATCATGTTTGAAGATTATATCTATCGGTACCTGGTGTGTAGATACGGGAGCCACTAATCATGTTAACAATTCTTTGCAGAGGTTCCACGAAACCAGGAAGGTAAGTGATAGGGAGATTTATTTGCTTATGGGTGATGCTACGAGAGTGGCAACAATTGTAGTTCTCGTAACAACAGTTGCAGTAGGAGAAGTTTGTTTAAGTTTTAGTAGAGATAGGACTTTAATTTTAAAATATTGTTTTCATGTTCCCTCTATTAGGTAGAATTTAATTTCTATTTCAAAGTTCATTAAGGATGGATATTCCGTTTATTTTAATAAATTTGTGGTTATTAAATACAATAAGCTTTTCATCTATTCTGGTTCATTGGTGGATGACTTTATATTATTAATCCTATCTCTCCTAAATTGCAATTGACTGAATCGAATAACACAATTACCCTACACAATTACCCTATTATGTAAGAGAAAGGAACCTTCACAATTGAATCAAACGTATCTTTAGCATTTACACATGGGTTAAATTAATCTAAACTAGATTTCAAAGCTGATTGCAAATGGACCATTAGATTCATTGGACGTGGAGGTGTTTCTAATCTTATTTAGAGGGGAAATTGATGAAGTGCCCTTTTTCGGCAAAAGGCTATACGGCTAAAAAACCGTTGGCATTGGTTCACTCTGACTTATCTGGACCCACGAATGTCCAGGCAAAAGGTGGCTTAAAGTATTTCATCACTTTTATTGATGACTACTCAAAGTATGGGTACATTTACTTAATGTGCCTTAAGTCCGAATGCTTTTAGAAATTCAAGGAGTATAGGGCGGAAACGAAGAAACATCTAAGTATGAGTATCAGGACACTACGATCTAATCATGGTAGCGAATACCTCTTTGGAGAATTTAGGGATTACTTAGCACAAAATGGGATTACATACCGGTTGTCTGCACCAGGTACACCTCAATAAATTGGTATAGCAGAAAGAAGGAATAAGACTCTTATGGATATGGTGAGGTCAATGATAAGTTATTTAGATTTGCCTAATTCATTCTGTGGGCATGCTCTACAAACAGCAGCATACATTCTAAGCTTAGTTCCATCTAAATCAGTATCTACTATACGTACAGAACTATGGACTGGGTGCAAACCAAGTTTAAAGCATGTTCGGATTTTGGGTAGTCTAGCACACGTGCTGAAAGGGAACACAGATAAGTTGGAACCAATAATGGAAGTTTGCATTTTAATTGGATATCCTAGAGGAATGATAGGTGGTTTGTTTTATAATTCTAAATATCGAAAGGTCATTAATAGCATCAATGCCCGATTCTTAGAAAAGGACTATGTAATGAACCATAAACCCAAATGTAAATTATTCTAGAGGAATTAAGAGGAGAGAGACCTACCCAAGCTTTTTCATTACCAATAGTACAGGAATAGACACCATAAGATGAAGAATTCAGTATTCCATTACCTCGTCGTAATGGGAGGATTGTCGAGTCTTAAGCTGATGATACTCTAAATGATCCCACCAACATGCTAGGTGATGAGCCAGATCAGCATGTCGATGATGGTAAACCAGGATTAGTTTTAGCATACCATGACACCACTCATACATAGACATAGGATGTGCCTCATCGTAGTGGGAGGGTTGTTCGTCAACCTGAGTAGTATATGTTCTTGGGAGAGTCATTCGACAGAGTCCTTCATGATTTAGATACTGAACTTGTAACTATAGTGAAGCACTCAAAGACAAATATGCAGAACTATAGTAAAAAGGTATGAAATCAGAAATAAAGTCTATGTCCTCTGATCATGTATGGGATCTTGTAGAACCACTGGAAGGGATAAAACCAATCGGTTGTAAATGGGTCTACAAGAAGAAAATAGGAGTGGATGGAAAGGTTGAAACCTTTAAAGCTAAGCTTGTTGCGGAAGGATTTACTCATAAAGAAGGAATCGATTATGAGGAGACCTTTTCGCCAATAGCCATGGTGAAGTCCATCCGGATTCTTTTATCCATTATGGCTCATTTCGAATACAAAATTTAGCAAATGGATGTTAAGATAGCTTTTCTTAATGGAAATCTTGACGAGTATATCTATATGATGCAACCAAATGGATTCATAGTTAAAGGTTGTAGGCACATGTTGTGCAAGCTTAAGAGGTCTATTAAGGGAATTAAATAGGCGTCTAGATCTTAGAACATTCGTTTTGATCAAGCCATTAAATCTTATGGTTTCGAGTAGAACCCTGATGAGTCCTGTGTGTATAAGAGGTGTAACAGCAGTGTAGTTGTTTTCTTAATGCTTTATGTAGATGACATGGTACTTAATGGAAACGATGTCGGGATGTTGTATTTGGTTAAAGTATGGTTGAGGGGTTAGTTCAATATGAAAGACTTAAGAGAAGCCAGTCACATTCTAGAGATCAAACTCCTACGAGATCGGAAACAAAGAATGTTGGGCATCTCAAGCAGTTTATATTGATGCAATTCTTACCCATTTTAGCATACAAGATTCCAAGAAAGGATTCTTTCTTTCAGGCATAGAATTACTATATCCAAGGATCAGTGTCCTAAGACACATGATGAAATTGAAAAGATGAAGGAAATACCTTATGCTTCGGGTGTGGGAAGCCTTATGTATGCAATGCTATGCACTATACTTGATATTTGTTTTACCATTGGCATGGTTAGTAGATACCAATCTAATCTAGAGAGAGACCATTGGATTGCAGTAAAGCATATACTTAAGTACCATTAGAGGATTAGAAATTATATGCTGATTTACCAGGCCGAGAGTTTGATACACATTGAGTACATAAACTTGGACTTCCAGTCAAATAATGATGCCAGAAAGTTGACCTCAGGATTTGCATTTACCTTGGGAGGTATAGCACTCCGACCCAACTTAACCTCGTTTAGCGCCTAATTACGGGTGTTTTAATTGGTAATTGTGTTTTGCTTTTGTTTTGGATTCGTTACGGGTCATGGATAGGTAGTTGGGTTGAGTTTGACCTGGATTAGGTAGACCAAGCCCTTTTTCGTAATTTTAGCTTTTCTTCGACATGGTCATTTTTGCACCATCTTGATGTGAACGCATGTCTTTCGTTGAGCTCGTTAACTTCCGTAACTACATCGTTTGTAACTAATGTCGTTTGACTCCGTTGGACCCGGATTTGACTCAAACTGGAAATTGTTTTATGACTTGGACTTCATTGTAATTCTGTCTTAACCTTAACCAATATAAACCATTCCACCGACTCAATTCCCTCACTCTCTTCTCTCCTCTCACGTTGCTCTCGTTGAAGGCTCTCTCTCTCTCTCTCAAGTCTTCTCCACCATCGAGCCAAGGAAGAGGAAGTGTGCTCTTGACTTTTGATTCCTCTTTGTAGGTAAGTGTTAGATGAGCTTTGAGTTGTAATATCTTCTTCTCCTCCACCTTTATTCTTGTATTCTTAAGTTGCACTCATGGACCTTTCATGTTTTTTCCTTTCCTTACATGCATGGGAGATTAAGTGTGTATTGGATGTGAATTGAGCTCCGAGGACAGCAATTTGTTTATTGAAACTCCCTTAAGGCAAGTATAACCATAATATGTAAGAACCCATGTTGGTATTTATTTGATTTTGTTTACTTCACATGAGGTTGCAGAGAAAAAATGTTTACAGCCCAAATTGCTTGTATTCTCCCTTTCTTCGTTGGAAATGTGCATATCTGATGTCTTTACAGGTTTTCTGTAGTTGATTCAGATTTCAATCCCGTGCATGTACGGCTACGCCGTAAGCCACCTACGACTCAAAGTCCATAGAGGGTAAAATCCCAGTTTTCTTCTACGACCGGACACAGCTAAGCCGTATATTGTACTACGGCTAAGCCGTATCTCAACCGTGACCCAGCCGTAGATTATTACAGGGTGTCTTTTTATGGATTAACTGAAGGCAAGCAAATGATATACCTTCTACGGCCCAGCCACGGCTAAGCCGTAGAACAGCACACGGCTAAGCCGTATAACGAAATACGGGTGAACCGTAATTGCGGGTGAACAGTAAAGGGAACCGCGGTGGAGCCGCAGTGCATATTACGGCTAAGCCGTAAGATGCCTACGACTAAGCCGTATGTTCACCTACGGCCAAGCCGTACCACCCCTGGAAAGTAAATAACAAGGATAGGTGTAATGAAAAGACTGATATGGCCTTCATGATAGAATGTAGAGCACCTAGACTTGCCCAATGGTATGAATGTATGACATGAATGATCTCGAGGGCTGCGAATCATTCATGCACATTATCCAGTTGTTAAGCACCTCCCCATGGGTGTTCGTTTAAGGGACTTCGGTGTACTAGCTAATACAATGCAACACTAGACAACGGTGCATCGAATAATTTAAAACTACATCATCATGCACGGTTAGAAACACTGGATAATTAGATTAGAATTGACTAGTAAATGAAGGTGATTCTATCTAGTATAATTTGCTTACATAACATGTTGTATGTTGGTCATTGATCTCCACTTTTTTAGTAGATCATTGCATGTCACGTTGAAAGTCATCCTATGTGTTTACCTTGAGTATGTATGTATGTCTGTATGATATAAGGTCTATTATTGGATGTGCACGTACGATATGCTTGTCACGAACTACTCAGGGTTTTCATGATTGACTCTGTATGGTCAGGCACTATTTAGCCTCAACCTTAGGATCCCGACGGGGTGAATTTGGTGTAGTTTCATGGCCTTGCTGCAGTAAGGAAACGTCTTGGGGAACTGGACCCCAGGAAACCCGAGACCCATTTGTACCCTAGCCCGGACAATGGTGTTCTCTGCACGATATAAGATCCCTCTTTTGGGAGCATATGGCAATGTAGGAGCCAACTAGTTATATACACAGCATGTATTCATTGATTCGCATGGCATATTTCTTTCTTGCACGACAGCTTATTATATGAATGTGACCTATTTGATTTACATGATGTTCTTTATTCTATTAGACACAGCATGCGTTAACTGTTATGGCTTATACCTTACTGAATCATTGTATTCACGAGTTGTTTATGGTGTTGCAGGCTCAGATACCACTGCCGACCCCTCGTCAGTCGGCCAAACTCCAGATGAGACCCCCGAGGCCCCATCAGGCCTAGAGGAGTGGATGTGATCACTCCATCGGAGAGCGTCTTGGACATACATGACATGGCATAGGAGTTTTCCTTTTTGAGATCTGTCACGCTTGTATACGTCATGCTTTATATATGTTATTTTGTTCATTTTGTAAAACATTCAGCTATATATATATATATATGTCAGTTCTGTTTCGTATTTCTCTTCTTGCATTGTTTAGTTTGATGATTTTGATATCTACAGCTTCCGCGTACATATTTGGCACGTGTGAAACTTCCCTTTTGCGTGTGCATTTAGACCAGGTCTATGTGTACAGGCACGGGAATACGTGTGTCATTGGTTTGGCTTTTGCTAACCCCCGGACTCATGGGCCCGGGTTGTGACAGGAGGTAGAGCTATAAGGTGGAGGAGTGTCAAGCAATCAAGTACTATTGACTCTACCATGGAAGCAGAATTTGTGACAGCTTCTGAAGCAGCAAAGGAGACAGCTTTTGAAGGAGCAAAGGAACCAGTTTGGCTCAGAAACTTCTTGATAGATCTAGAAGTGGTACTTTCGGTCAATCACCTATAATCCTTTATTGTGATAATACCGATACGGTTGCTAATGCAAAGGAACCCAGGATGCATAAGAAAGGTAAGCACATCCAGCATAAGTAACATCTCATACGAGAAATCATACAGGAGGGTGATATAATTGTGACCAAGATTGCATCTGCAAACAACCTGGTAGATCCTTTTACAAAGAGGTTATCAACAAAGAGCTTTGATAGTTATGTAGAGGGAATGGGGTTGAAATACATGTCAACATAGTTTTGAGTCTAAGTGGGAGATTATTGGAAATTTATACTAAAAGCAAACTTTATTTTATAAAGTAGACAAGTTAATGTGTAGAGTTCGACCTATACACAGAAGACTTATTTGTCGGTTCTTATAAAATCTAAGTTATTATTGTTCGCAGTCTAGATGGAGTTGGACACAACATCAATACGATTGTAGCATGATGTTTTAGCAGGCTTGTCTTGGTTACGGGAAACGGTTTAGTTTCGATTCATTATACTAATATGCTTTGTGTGTATTAAACTGGACCGTTTTTAGGTTTGTTGTCTTTATACTGACTATATAAGACGATTAACATATAAATAGTTATTATGAGTACTTGTACTCTTAATCCGGTTATTAATAATAGACACATATATTTAATGTTTGACATTTTGACTTATAAAGGAGTGAAACCTTTTATAGGTCAATAATTAAGTAACTTAGATGATTACACTACGTGTATGGCAGATTTTAGTTTATTGAGGGAATCCATGTCTCGTAATAGGGATTGATGATATCCCTTAATGAAACTTATAATTTTTTTATTATGTCAAACCCTGCAGATGGACTTTATGTCCGACATATCAAATAAGTTAAGTATAAGGTCTTGAGGAATTACAAATCTAGCAATTAAATATAGATGTCAGTAATTATTTAATCGATAGATATCTAAAATCTTAACATGGGGAGATTAATAAGTATTTAATAACAAAAAGCTTGAAATATTATTTTGAAAATAAGGATATGAGTGCAATTATAATTCTCTAGTGGACTAAATTGTAATTTATGAAACTATGATTCTAATTTTGGTCGAATTAAGGTTTTCTATTTCCATAAAAAGCATATTCTTTGTTTCCTTTTTAAGGCCCCTATTGTAGCCTACAAATATGCGCTATTGCTTTCAAGGAAACATAACAATAGAAATCTCGTTTTTTAGAGCAAAAAGAATTTACAGAAGAGGCCCACACCCAGTGTGAATTCAAGCATAGAGGAATATAGTAGAAGGACTCGAGATTTTTGGATTGCTGTAACACCTAAATTAAATCAAAGAGATCTCATAAGTATGGTTCTTGAATTATCATCATCTAAATATATTTCCGTAATAATTTGTACACAATTTCAAAGGATCCTGGTGACTCCATCCTAACACTTTGAACAATGCTTGATTAATGAGAAAAGTGGGGAACATAGAATATTTCTGGGTTGCAGAAAATGATTCCAACCTCTGAAATTGGTTCTCTTCACTCATTAGTTGTGGAAGCTCCATCAAAATGCATGATCCAATGTAGGTCTAGATCAATAGTGGGTTTTTATAGTTGTTCAATGAAGAAGATTGATTTGTTAAAAAGATTGTCTCTAAATTCAGAATCTTTCGAGAGTGGATGTTCTGCTAGAAAATCAGTAAGAGCCTGTCCTTTTGCGGCCTTTGCGAGGGTATATCTAATATCATACTAAGAGAGAAGAATTGACCATTTAGCTAGATTATCACTCAATACTCCGACTTTTATTATAAGTGTCTTTAGTGGGTTGATGTTGGAAACTAAGTACATTGCATTAGAGAGGATGTAGTAGTTTTTGTATTGCAAACATCAGTGCAAGATATTCTTTTACCATTGAATGATAGTTATGCTCAGCACCAAACAGCATTTGTGACAAATAATAAAGAACTATCTTTTTACCCTCATCATTGTTTTGAGCTAATAACGCACCCAGAGAGTGCTCAAGAGCTCAAATATAAAGGATGAAAGATTTGCCTCGAATTGGAGTTGAAAGAACTGGTGGATTTGTGAGATACCGTTTGATAACTTGAAAAGCATCTTCATAAGTTTAATGCTCCGATCAAAGCTAAGCTTGATTAGAGAGTAATTAATTGTGATTACAAGCTAATTAATATGATTTCCTTTTAATTAAGTTTATTTTTTTTTTGTGGAGTCTAGTGGGTTAAGTTTAGGTCATGGATAGATAGTTGGGTTGGGTTTGACCTTGCCTAAGTAGATGAAAGCCCTTTTTCGTAATTTTAGAATTTATGATTTCATGTTATACATGCATTATATTAACACCATCACGATTGTTTTGTTAAGCCTGTCAACTTTCGTACTGGACTTGAACATATTAAACTTCATTTGACTCAGTAAGACCCTCATTTGACTTATATTGGAAATAAAACAAACTAGAAGGTCTTTCTTTTAAACCTCACATTATATATATAGTCAAATGGGTTTCAGTACCCATTTTGGACATTATTTTTATGAAGCTGAAATGAAGTCCAAATGTGTTGAAACTTTGAAGCATCACTCCTAAGCATCGTTTGGAGATGCCATGTGATTTTTAACCACTTTGGTAATCCAGAAGCTTGAGTGTGTTTAATAACCCTTAGACTTTGAGTCACTAAACCTTGAATTGCTGCACTCTAGCTCATTTGAAGTCTTTTGAATGAATTACATAAGTTCTAAATATCTGGATGCAGTACTTTAACCTAGCATTACACAATCCTAGGGTTTATGTGCTCTTGGCTTGGAATATGCTTCTAATATCTTCATTCAGTTCTAAACATCTAGATGCAGTACTTTGACTTGACAATCCACAATCCTACAGTTCATGTGCCTATAGCTTGGAATTTGTTTATTAATATATTCATTACAACATTTGTGATTTTTATGGGTCAACAAGTGCCCCCTCGATGTGCAATGATTAAAGTATGACAATCATTGTACCTCGAAATAGCCAATCTGTGGTATGATTAATGGCTTAATGAAAATGTGGTTTTGTCAAGATAGGTTATAAGCATATACTTGAAAATTTTGAAATTTTGATAAAAAAAACCCCGAGTTTGATGGCGGAATTTGGTAAAATAGAAAGGTTCTGATTTTCTCTGCCATATTTTCATAGATATCAAAAGTAGCATCTCTGTGGGGATTGTGGAGATTTGTTTGCTTTGAAATGGGTAAAAAGGTACAAGGTGGATCCAATGTCTAAGAGTGGACATGGCGCATCAAGGTAACCCCTGCCAATCCTCAAAACAACCTAACCTAGGATCTAATCAGTTAAGGGTCACTAGTCACGATGAGTGCCGGACGTCATACCTCGCGCGACTTCCATCCTAACCGTCTCATCTAGGTCCGGGTATGGAGAAGGTGAGAGTGTAATTAGCGTGAACGTACATGACATGAGTGTAGTTTTGATGAAACAAACAATAAAACTTAAGATGAGTAAGGAATACCACCTAACATTTTATTATGGTCTATGGATAGCCTTCTGTGGGATGGAGTGCTCACGAAATGCACTTACACTTATTTTAATGTCCCGATGTCGGAGTTTTTATCACCTTAGTGTCCAATCATGTAAGGACATCCTTAATCTTTAAATAGTCTGCATTTGGTTAATAAAATGTTCACCCGCTCCTCCAAACAAACCTCAAGGGTGTTACATGTTCCAAACTTCTCATTTTCGAAGCCAGGATTTGAAGTCCAAGTGAGTCCAGGTGGTGGTCCTAATACATGATCCTAAGTTAAGGAATTCTATTTGAGAATTGCATCCATTTTTAGACCTCCAATTGGTATATTAGAGCGGCATTTGAATGATTAAATTTAATGTTTTTGAATGCCTATTAATTGCCTTAAAAGTTGGTGAGAGTCTTAAAGAAAACCAGGGTGAAATGCCCCTACAACTGGCTCCCCCTAAGGGGAGCCTCAGCCTATTTGGTCACCGCAGGAAGGCAATGACTAGCCCCCCTTAGTGTAATGCATTTCAGCAAGATTCTCTACTATTTTTGGGCATACCTGGAGCTATATTTTGTCACTATTTGGAGCATCAAAATACTAAATAAAACTACTCAATTGGGCTCCAATCTTTCCTTAATTAACTTATCAAAATCAATTACAAAACAAGAGAAGAACTAAGATAATACATGACTAGTATATGTGAATTATGAGAAAACTATGCAACACATAATGATGGTGAGATTAATCACTTGCCTCAAGCTTGCAATGATCCCAAAACACTCCTAATTGCTTCCAATCAGCTAAACACAACCTAAGGGCAAAAATGCCCAAAATAGCCCATAAATATTTGAAAATTTTGAAAAACTAGAGAAGACTTGGAACAAGGGCTTACAAGGGCTTACATGTCGGGATTATGGGTCCTTAAGAGTTGCTCTTTTATAAACTAAAAGAAAGAATAGAGGAGCTTACCTCTACCATGGCTGATGATGAAGATTTGGCTCAAGGAAGGGGTTGCTAATCATGGTCTTGAACGAACATGGGGCTATGGAGAAGAAGAGGTTGGTGGGGTCTAATCTTCAAGTGGCTTGCATTTGGTGGGATTGGATGGAGAGAGAGGGAGAAAAAGAGGAAAAGAGGTGCTGCCATGGTGCTTGGACGTGGCTGGGGCATTCTGGAACGAGAGGGAGGGAGAAATTAGGGGAAAAAAAGAGGCAGGGACCATATATAAAGTGATGTTGGCCCACTCACTTAGCTTTCTTGTCAAGGCCATAACTCAAAAACCGTTGATCTAAATGCGATGGTGTAAGGACAAAAGTTCAGGAAATAAAATTATGTTTTCAATGACTAATATCGGCACGGTTTAGGGAACTTGGAATTTTGACCCAATTTTGGTAATTTTGACTGTCCGGGCCATAACTCAAAAACTGTTGATCTAAATGCGATGGTGTAAGGACAAAAGTTCAGAAAATAAAATTATGTTTTCAATTACTCTAATATTGGCACGGTTTGGGGAACTTGGAATTTTGACCCAATTTTGGTAATTTTGACTGATTTAGCTTTGGCTACCAAATTTCGACGAAAAGAGGAGTTTAATGACTCCGGATGAACTCAGACAAAATATGAAACTTGAAGAGCATGATTTCATCTATCAAATGAACTTGGGACTGGAATTTTCATAATTTACAATCACCCCCTGTAATTTTCCAAAATCACAATTTGGCCCCTAAAGTCACTTGACTTGGTCTAAACGCATTCAAAACTTTCCAAAGCTATTGAGAACATGTTCTAACCCCAAAACTAAGATGGTCTACATCTAAAACACCCATAAAAACTAATAATCATAATTAAATACTCATAATTACCCTTAATTAGCCCTAAATTCATGTAATTATGGGTTGGGTCTTTACATTCTTGACCCCTTAGAACATTTGGTCCTTCAAATGGATAAAACTAATACAAACCTATTTTGGGCGGTAATCTTAGTTGTTTCCATTGGACTTAATCTCTCAATTCACAAGTAGTCCCTTTGGATGTCGGATTTACCCATAACACTTTCACCCAATGAATGGTTCTTTGTTTGCATCACTTGATATTTGGTGTTGATGATCTGCAGTGGCTTCTCTTCATGGGTGGTATCCTGTCGAATTTGAATTTGGTCATCCCATAGTACATGAGAAGGAGTGTGCACATATATCCTCAACATGGAAACATAGAACACATTGTGGACTCCCATCAATTCAGGGCAACTCAAGCATGTACGCCACTTCGCCAATGTTATTTGACAATAAGCATGTGAGGATCATAAATAAGAAGAAAATAGCTAGGCATGTTGTGAATAATAATAGAGCAATAAGCATGTGAGGATCATAGATAAGAAGAAAATCATGCTGGCATACTGTAACAAGCTAATTGGTAATCCACGTGGTTAAATTCTCCATCACAATTGCGCTACGTGACCGTTACACAGCATACATGAACATGAAATTTACTCCGAGATGCGCTGCGCTACCACTCTCAGCTGCGCTACGTGGCTAGAGAGGGAAAAGAGATTTCTAGCAATTAAAGCCAGAGTGTAAAAATTGCCCCCTGCTAGAGTCTGAGGGAGACCCGAGAGAGAAACATGAAGCCATATGCAAAGGCATAAATGTAAGAATCTAAATCCAACTCTCGACTTAGCCTAACCAAGAGAGGAACAATGCTCAGTGGTGCCAACATGTGGAGTCAAGAAAAATTGGGGTAACTAGTTAGATGTGATTAAAATCCCAAAAAGATGAGCTATTCCTAACTTGCGTTTCATATTGCACTTTCTTATCATATCAAGCTTATGAACATACTTACAAATAGTCCTCTGGGGTCACAACAGGTAAAAACAATGTAAACTGGGACATAATAAGCATTTTGAGAGATTTCCGAGAGAAAGTAGGTAAAAAGTCTTTTTTTCATTGAAAACGGATCACCTACCAAATTTACATTAAAAACAGAAGTGCAAAAACCATAAGGTCTGGAAACCATTGAATAGCATTCTGACATGGAATTGCGTACCTCAATATGGGTAAAAATGTACAAGGTGGAGGCGGTGTCCGAAGATGGATGCAGTGCATCACGGTAACCTTGCTAATCCTCAAAACAACCAAACCTAGGATCCAATCAGTTAAGGGGCTCCGGTCACAACACAAGTGCCAGACATCGTACCCCACACGACTCCCATCCTAATTGTCTCATCTAGGTCGGGTATGGAGAGGGTAAGAGGATAACTAGCGTGAATGTGCTTGACGTGAGTGTAGTTTAGACAAAACAAACAATATATCATGAGACGGAGTATGGAATTCCACCTAACATTTTATTAAAGCCTATGGGTTGTCTTTGGCGGGGTGGACTACTCACGAACTTACTCTCATTTTAAGGTTCAAATGTTGGAATTTTTCTCACCTTGGTGCCAAATCAAGTAAGGACATCCTTAATCTTTAAACGGTCTACATTCGGGTAATAAAATATCAACCTGCACCTCCAAACAAACCTCAAGGGTGTTACATGTTCCAAACTTCTCATTTCCAAAGCCTGAATTTGAAGTCCAAGTGAGTTCAGGTGGTGGTCCTACTACATGATCCTAAGTTAAGGAATTCTACTTGAGAATTGCATCCATTTTTAGACCTCCAATTGGTATATTAAAGGGGCATTTGAATGACTAGATTTAATGTTTTATCACTCCTAAGGATTGCCTTAAAAGTTGGTGAGAGTCTTAACCAAAACCAGGGTGAAAAGCCCCCACAACTAGCTCCCCAAAAGGGGAGCTAGTAGCCTATCTGGTCACTGTGGGAAGGCAATGACCAACGCCAACAAAACAACACACCCCACCCCCCCCCCCCCCCCCCCCCCCCCCCCCCCCCGAAACACAACCTCAGTGTCATGCATTTCAGCCAGATTCTCCCTTATTTTTTGGCATACTTGGAGCCATATTTGGTCATTATTTAGAGCATCGAAATACTTAATTAAACTACTCAATTGGGCTACAATTTTACCTTAATTTATTGATCAAAATCAATTGCAAAATAAGGGAAGAACTAAGATAATACATGACTAGTATATGTGAATCATGAGAAAACTATGCAACACATAATGACAGTGAGATTAATCACTTGCATCAAGCTTGCAGTGGTCCAAAAACACTCCTAATTGCTTCCAATCAGCTGTACACAACTTAACGGCAAAAAATCCCAAAACAGCCCATAAATACTTAAAAATTTGAAGAACTAGGGAAGACTTGGAACAAGGGCTTGCATGTCGAGATTATAGGTCCTCAAGGGCTGCTCTTCCATAAACTAAAAGAAAGAATGGAGGAGCTTACCTCTACCATGGCTGATGATGAAGTTTGGCTCAAGGAAGGGGCTGCCAATCATGGTTGTCGAACAAAAATAAGGTCTATGGAGAGAGAAGCTCGAGGAGAAGAGGTTGGTGGAGTCCAATTTTCGAGTGGCTTGTATTTGGTGGAGGTTGGAAGGAGAGAGAGAAAATGAGAAAAAGTGCTGCCATGGTGCTTGGCGTGGCTGGAGCATTCTGGAACGAGAGGGAGGGGTGGAGACTGGAAGGAGAGAGAGAGAGAGAGAGAGAGAGAGAGAGAGAGAGAGAAAATGAGGAGAAAAAGTTCTGCCATGGTGCTTGGCGTGGCTGGGACATTCTGGAACGAGAGGGAGGGAGAAATGAGGGAGAAAAGAGAGCTGGAAACTATTATGTAAAGTGATGTGGGGCCCACTCATTTAAATTTCTTGTCCGGGCCACAACTCACAAACCATTAATCAAAATGCTACAGTGCAAAAGACAAAAGTTCAGAAAATAAAACCATCTTTTCAATGAGGCTAATATTGGCATGGTTTGTGGCGCTTGAAATTTTGACCCGATTTTGGTAATTTTGACCGATTTGGCTTTGGGGACCAAATTTCGATGGAAAGAAGGGTTTAATGACTCGAAATGAATTCAGACAAAACATGAAACTTGAAGAGCATGATTTCATCTATCAAATGAAGCTGGGATAGGAATTTTTAGAACTTGTAATCAACCCCCTACGATTTTTGAAAATCACAATTTGGCCCCTAAAGATGCTTGACTTGGCCCAAATGCACTTGAAATTTTCCAAAGCTGTCAAAAACTTGTTTTAACCCCAAAACTAAGATGGTCCACATGCAAAACACCCATAAAAACTAATAATCATAATTAATTACCGACAATTACCCTTAATTAGCTCTAAATACATAAATTATAGGTTGAGTCTTTACAGTTATTGACTTTCATATATAAGAATTTAAACAAGAATACTGCCTCACAAGTAAGCTTAAAAACATAATTTCAAAAATCATATCAATACCTTATTATTTTTGGTAACCTAGTTAAGGAGTTGGGACCCGAATATAGACACAACTTAAGCCCGAATACAAACACAACTGATACATGTAAGCTAATGGGGGCTTGAACACGTGAGGACATAGACAACTCACAAATGCGAGGTAATGAGAACTCACACATGTAAGGATAGAGACACAACTCACATGTGTGGGTGATGAGGCAAAATTGAAATACCTTACTTGAAATGCATTAGAGGAGCAAAATTGGCGCGTCTTGGATCTGGACTCTAATTCAAAACACCACTGCATGCACTATCAAACAAAGGAAAAAACACCGTCTACATTGAACAAACTCAAGTGATTTCCCATCATTTGTTTTGGTAGCCCACCTATAGAAGCTCGCACATCACACGTGCAAGTGATGGGAAATTCGTACATGAAAGAAGGGCACAGACATGTGGGGTAAGAAAAACCCACATGTGCAAGGAAAGGTGGGGGGCAGGCCGGGTCCAAGCCTAGACCTCCTGATAACAATCGCACATCTGGTGACTACAAAGATGGTTTGGTAGACAGAAACAACTAATGACTACAATCAGTTCCCGCTAGCACACCGGATGACTGACACGGGTTACAGATTCAAGTCAGTCAAGGGGCTTAGTGGACGTTAGCAGTGTTCTGTAAAAATCGATCTGTTCATTTATTTGATCTCACAATTTGATCTGCCATGGGACGTTAACTGGATGATCAACATGTAGATCCTGTTCATTCACCAGCGGATGATTACTTGTTGACTTGTATCAGTTAAAAGCCTCTTCAATGGTCACAATACAGTTGATCATGATGGTTCACAGCTTGGCGCTGCCACGATCCACACGAAACTATGGCCACAATGATTAAAACATGTGCACCCTACACCTAAGACCAAGATTTCTTTTTAGCCAAGTCAAAAAGAAGGGCAGAGAATGCTTCCAGGCATTTTTCTGAAAATTAAAACAATTAATAGCACTCAACAAAAATACTTAAGAATATTCCATACTTCATTTTCTACTTTTTCACGATATTTTAGCAACTCCAACTCAGCTTGCCCATTGATAGGTTCACAAGCATGCTTTAATCGCCATGGCTCCAATCAAAGCCTCGCCTTCAATCAACAATTCTTCGCTAGAAATACAGCTAAATTGCTACATGGTAACATTTACTTCCCTCAAGACTTTTGCAGCATCTTCAGGAAAAACAGGATTTATGAAGCACCCGCTTCCAATCTCAAAGCCCCCTATCACACCTAATTTAGGTACGATCTGTAGAAACCAGTGAGCACATGACAATTGAGAAGCAGTCACCTGAAATGGACAAGTGTGAATCATGAAATTGAATGGCGGGTCATTTAGCTGCTGAGACAACTTCGTCAGCGTGATCTTCAGCAATTTACCAAGATCTGTTGCCTGTAAAGTACGGTGTAATGTCAAATGATAGGAACTATTAAGGACATTGGTAAGAGCCATTAAAAATAATGTACCAAATTCAACCCGTAAAGTTCAGTGTTAACCAAGCTGTCTAGGTAGATATTTGCATTGTGGGTACTAACGGATTAAATTTCATAAACAGTGATTACAAATTATATGATATAAAGTAGAATATAAAAAAAACAATTGTGGAATTAACAAAGAAAATGAAACATGCATATGCAACTTTCAGACATAAAGTAAGCTCCCCATTCCAATTCCACAAAAAATTAAAAAAGTAAAAGAAAAATAATAAAGAACAAGGGAGAGATGGAAAGAAAAAAAAAATTATCACCTTCTCAATATCTATTTCATGGAAGGAGGAAGAATGCTCCCTAGGGACAACCCAGATCTCAAAAGGATATGAAGATGCAAATGGAACTATTGAGAAGAAGTGGGATGACTCATCAATCAGAAGCTCCACTGCCCAAATCTCACAAAGGCAACATTTCCCCGTCCTATTGAAGTGTTCTTTCATGCTGTCAAGTCGTGCAGAAACAGTAGGAGGAACGAAAGGAAGTCCCATGAGCTGACTGTGGGAATGACTCAATGATGCGCCAGCTGATGCACCATGATTCTTAAACACCTACCGAGCATAACATGAAAAATCAAATTACTTCTGGCAAATGGTTAGTAAAACAGAGAACCATGAATTGGAAAAAATAATCCCTTCACTATTACACACCGTGCCCTACAAAGAGGAGATATCATATGAACTTTGGCCTAGTAAACAAGATTTTTGCAGAGTAAAACCAACATAAAGTTGAGGCCAAACTTCTGTAGGTCCCAATTCTCCATGTAAGTCAGACCTTCAGTGGACAGTCATTAAAATCTCAACCATCACTGCTAGCAGAGCAATGAGCACAAGAGTTACCTCTTGAAACAATATTCGATGACAAAGGTGGAGTAATGACAAGGGTAATTTAGTCTCACGGGGGAGTTCTTCAGGCATTGCACATTCATGATGTGGGGGCAGGAGATGTAATGATTGAAACAATCAAAGGCAGGTCCCACTTCTATGGATGCTAGCAGTAGAAAAACTTGTGCTTCAATCAGCTGAAAAGCTGTGAACACGATCCATGGCGCACCCCTGAGTGAGAGAGAGATAGGCCCACTTTCCCTCGTTATAGGAAAGAAAATATGTAATCCTCACTCCACATGCACACCAAGTGGGAGAGAGATGGGAGACGGTGACTGCAAGAAGATGAGAGATGAGTTAAAAGGGATGGTTAGCTACCGCATGCAGGGAGACAGGAGATGAGGGCGACAAGAGAGGACGTGAAAGACTGCATTCAAGCCTTTTAAAAGATGCGTCTCCCCTCACAGACAATCCTTTATGACACGTAGAATGAGCCTCCTTCCTCCTAAAAATTGATTATATATACTTTAGAAAATTCCACTCTCACACACCATCGTTCTGTGAAATGTTTTACAGAAGAAAATTTTGGAACAGAATGAAAATACCATCTCCAAAAGCATTTTGTGAATATTCATCCCATCGAACATAGGAATGTTCCAAAAGATCAATGCCAAACGAGCCCTATGTGTCTTGTAGATCATTCCAAAAGACTTGAATCAGTTAAAAAGGTCATTACAGAATGCGGGTCCCATGGAAGCAAGGCCCTGGGAGGTCCAGACTCAAACCTGCATTATCAAGCATGGCACCTAAGACTTTTACCATTGCCCAAAGCAAAATGACCCTTCCAAAAAGACTTGAGTCTCTTAAGTTACTTATCTATTCTCGAATTTCTAGGGATTTTGCAAAACAAGAAAAGGTTTGCACAGGGGGCCAACCAAATCACATCTTCATTATATTTAAGTTGTACATATATTATATATGTGCTGAATTCATCATTCCATCTTAGAGAAGAAATTTATAATTGATGCCCTTCAGTGGGCACATACAAAAGAGTTAAAACTACTATAAGAATTAAAGTCCAAGAGATACCACAAAGATATTCTTTCTATTACCTTGGCTCGATAATTAGTAAGGTTGGAGAGATTGAAGCAGATGCTGATAAATTGCAATGAAGATTTTCTTCTGGAGTGCTTTATGATCAGCGGATGCTAACGAGATTAAAGGAAAAATTTTAGAGGACAATGATTAAACCAGTTATAAACTATGGGGAAGAATATTGTTCAACCAAGAAGCAGTATATGCATAAAATAGATTTAGCAGAGATGAGAATGTTGAAGTGGATGTGTGGTAAAACTGGAAAAGATAAAATTAAAATTAAGCGCTTTTGAGAGCATTTAGGGATAGTACCAATAGGGGATAAGATTAGAGAAACCCATTTAAGATTATTTGAGCATATCGAACGCAGGCTGACAACGACGCCAGCGAGGAAAATTTTGCCTATGTAGGTTGATGGCCCATTAAGAGTGAGGGGTAAGCCAAAGAAGGTATAGATGGAGGTAATAAAATTGGATCTAAAGAAGTTTAACTTATATGGGGAGTTTGCTCAAGAGAGGTCAAAAAGGAGAAACATAATTCCTGTAACTAACCCCAATATAGTTCGAACAAGGCTTTGATGATCATGATGTCTTCTAATAATGTAAGCAACCAATGTATAAAAATGCAGCCAATACACAACATGGTGGCCACATGGAGTGTGGCTATTAAAATTGTTTCATAATCACAAAATCCCTCCCAACAAGAGAGTAATGTCCGTCTAGTTCTCATACTTTCAAAAGGGAAGTCCTAATTCTTCATCAACAATGTAGCTTGTTTGCCACCACGCTTGCTAACCCTTATCATGAGTAGTCATCCATCATGATTCTATATTCAAAATCTCAATCCAATGCTAGTGGTATCAGATACTCAATTTAAATATATAGGTTTAGATTCGATTATTTTCGTAAGGTTCATTAGGAACTATGTCCTTGTGATAACTAATGGAAATTATGTGTCATCATTCTGTCCTTTCCACATAACCAGTGCCACATATACTGGGTTAAGACCACACCCAGCTCCAAATCGGAATTGGTGCCCAGGTATATGTGGCATTGGCCATGTCCATTTAGATCAAATCCTATTTCAAATATACTCAAAATACTCATCAAAAGTTTCATATTAAATTACACACCATAACCAAAAGACGCAAAATGTCTAATTGATAAGCACAAATCATAGTTTTAAAAAATTCAGCAATCATGTAAGATGGTAATAATAATAACCATTATGAGACCACAGATAATGTTTAGGTCCATTATTATTATCCTTCTGATTATATTCTTAAAGAAAAGGCCTTAAAAATGGGTTTAATTAAATTAATTCAGAACTTCAGGGACTTTTCTGGAATTTCCAGAAACCAATATATGTGTTGATGGAACCCAAACAGAACCTCACATCAGAATGGGGCCTCTCATCAGGCCTGTGTTGAAGTAGTTGGATGGTGGGCCCCAATGGTTCAATCCATGAAGGGACCCCACCCCCTGGGGTCGCCAATCAGCAGCCTTCCAGATGCCTGGCCTTATCTTTGATCAGGTGGGCCATGAGGACCCACAACAAATGTCGGCCAAGACAGCATCCTGCTGGGATGGGTTGGAAAACCCAATGTTCTGGTTTGATTCCTCTTGCCAATCACTCATCTTTAATATCGAATTCATTGTTTAAGAGGCATACTAATCACAGAAAACCGATTGACTAAATTTCTACATCTGAAACTGGGCTTTTCTATGATCGAATTGGATACACGGGCTGTCCAGGACTTCCTTCACATGGGCAGATTCTCAGGCACTGATCTGTGGGCCCAACTAGGTTGTTCCCAACCAGAACAGGTCTACTGGGGTTGACCAAAAGTCCCTTATTAGGTCATCTGATCCGACTGGTCAAGTGGGACATGTGGGTGTAGTATGGGCCCTCCAAGTGGTCCCCTTGTAAATTAGATTAGGAATATATTATTTTATTAGTAGCTTTCAAATTGCATTATTAGGATAGTTTCTATTAATAGATTAGGGTTTTCTTAGGCATTAAGTTTGCTTTCTTATTGATATTGCATCATAGTGAATTATTCTTCAAATTTTGATTATTGAATAGAATTGTGGGTTTTATCCCTGGAAGTGCATCCTCGTATGTTTGAAGTCCTCTTGACGATTGAAAATGTCCTCAGACACGTGCTCCGGCACTCTACGAAAGCCCTAGCCCTAAGGCCTACGTCAATTTGGTATCAGAGCAAAGATCCATAATGCTCCGATCACCCTCCAGTCACCGATTGGAGCATATCCATCCCCTTCACGTTAGTCCACCAAAAGCTCTCCCATCATAGACCCTACGTGCCATACCCAATCACCACCAAACAACTTTTGAACCCTGCCACTACCCACGACTTCCATCTCCGTTAGGCAACATCCAAACCTTTTTGACCCCAAACCAATTCCGTTGAAACCCATCATCCCCTAAACCCACCGAGCTCAAATCATCATCATCATCATCAAAGCCTTATCCCAACCATGTTGAGGTCGGCTAAACCCACCAAACTCAAATCCCAACTCAAAAAAAAAAAAAAAACAAAAAAATCCAGAGCCAAGAACCCATCTGCGCCAACCCCATCATCCCCTAATTTTGTCTCCAAGAAACCCTAATCCCAAAACACCCCACTACCAAAATCCACAGATATCCAAACCCCTCACCCATGAAAAAAAAAAAACTCTCTAACCCGAAACCTAGCCAACTCCTCTGGCCAAAACCCCACACCCAACTAGCCAACACCCATCCGAAACCCCTTCCCTTCACCATTGTCTCGAAACTTAGCTTCACAAACCCAACCCTCAGTCAATCATTGAGAACATCCCCAAAACTCACAAGCCCATATCACCCAAAAAAAAAAAAAAACCCTACCCAATACCAACTTCGAAAAACCCCAACCCAGCCAAAACAAAACAAAACAAAAAAAAATGACAATTGGAAGAAACAAGAGCAGAAAGGCATACCTGGTTTTCAACTCTGATCACAGCAGCCACTATCGTCGTCGAAAGTTTGCAGCCGCACAACTGCTACTGCAAGCCACCGCTCATTGTCTTCTCTCTCAGTCATCGTCGTTGCCTCCAAGAAAGCAGACAATCGACAAAGACGTTTGGACCCTTTCTCTTCAGCTGCGAGAGTGGATTTCGAATTGGGGCAAACCGACTCCTCACGTGCCCACTTGTCTTGTCACGTGTTTGGGTTACTTGGGTTACACCTCAAGTTAGGTCAAGTTGAATCTGAGCCAGATCAGCTCTGACTCGGTTGCGCCAGTCTGCCTCTAGAATCCGAATCAATTCGACCCACTTGCAGAAGAGAGTCCTTCAATTGTCTTGCTGACATCAACATCTCATCACTTAGATAAAGCACTGAAATTTGTTTTTGCAATTTTAGGCTCATCCAGACTCAAATTTTAGATCCATCTTTGGCAGTAAGTTTGTGGAGTGCAGATCTACATATCAGGTTAGTCAAATTTTTAAATTTGCATTAAAAAAAATGCCTTCTAAGAAGCAAGTGGAGGTAGAATCTTCATCCTTTTCAATAGAAGATTTGACTGGAGCCATGAGAGATTTAACCGCAACAGTTGCCACCATGCAAATCACCTTGCAACAACTAGAAACTAGGGTGACAACTTTTAAAAATAATTAGCGTGTGAATTACAATCGAGATGATGAAAAAAATATTCGGGATCAATAAGATCCACTAGTCAATAATCCTGATCGAAATTTAGGAATTAAGCTCGTGATTCTCAAATATGATGGAAAATTGCAACCTTATGAATTTATAAATTGGTTAGTGTGTAGAGAATATTTTTGTACAAAACCCAATGAATGAGCACCACAAAGTTACATTGGTTGGCACTCGCTTTAGTAATTATGCTGTAACTTGGTGGACAGAATTGCAAAGAAAAAAACAGAATCAGAATATGGATCTTGTTGAAACTTGGACTGAGATGAAAAATATTTTGAAGAAGCAAAAATTCCTCCCCGTCAATTATTCACAAGATTTACATGCAAGTTTTCAGCACTTGAAACAAAAACCTAAGACAGTTGAATACTCTAAAGAATTTCTGAATTTGCAAGCTCGTTGTGGGTTGAATGAAGATGATGATGTGTTGGTTGATAGATTTTTCAATCGATTGAGACTAGACATTCAGCACATCCTAGAATTTCAATATTTTGACAATGTCAATGAGCTCATTCGACATGCCATCAAAGCCGAGGATATTGCCAATTATCAAGCACAAAAATTTAATGCACCAAATGGGCTCCGCAAAAGAATCATTTTTCAAAGATGCTAAATCCAACGGTTCACCAGGAAAAATTGTCTGTAAGCTTGAAGATCATAACAAGGTCATATGTTTGCATTGCAAACAAAAAGGAGATTACTCCTTTGAATGTCCCAAACGAGTGAACCTAATGGAAGGCGTATATGATGAACCCCACACAGGATGATCCTCCAAACAAAAAAGAAATAGAGGAAGCAATAGAATATGAAACAGACAAAGATGGTGAAACTCTCATGGTCATCAAAGAAGCTCCAACCACTATTGAAAAGAAATGGTTACGGAAAAATATTTTTCGTTCCATGGGTACCGTTTATGGATAGAATTGCACAATTATAGTGATGACGGAAGTGAAGAAAACATCATCTCTCAATCTCGTGTCGATCGCCTCAAGTTGAAGGTTTACAAGTACAATCTGCCTTATTTTGTCAAATGGCTGATGACAAGTGATCAAACGCACGTACGTCACACATGAGGTCACGTTTGCTATTGGTGAGAATTACAAAGATGCAATTTGGTGTGATGTGCTACCTATGGATGGTGGTGATATCTTATTGGGTTGCCCATGGATGTATAAAAAAAATGGAACTCATGGTATGCACCAAAACACATACACATTCATGCATAGTGGCAAACAAGTTACACTTCATCCTGCAAATCCAGAGCCACCGAAGAAGAATTCCTGAGCAGCTGCGACAAAGGAAGTCATTCATGTTTACCATATTTACAGAGGCAGTCCAAAAAAGACTCGAGTTTGAGGACGATCTCTTCTTTCCGGCTGGGAAGGATAATGCAGTGTGGGCCCTACAAGTGGTCCCCCCCCCCCCCAAAAAAAAAACAAAAAAAAAAAAGTGGTCCCCTTTTAAATTAGATTAGAACTATGTTATTTTATTAGTAGCTTTCTAATTGCATTATTAGGAAAGTTTCTATTAATAGATTAGAGTTTTCTTAAGCATTAAGTTTGCTTTCTCATTTATTTTGCATTGTAGTGAATTATTCTTCAGACTTTGATATTGAATGGAATTGTGAGTTTTCTCTTTAGAGGTACGTCCTCGTATGTTTGAAGTCTTATTGACGATTCGAAGTGTCCTCAAAAACATGCTCCGGCACTTTACGCAAGCCGTAACCCTAGGGCCTACATCAGTGGGACCCACCCTTAATCTTGAAAAGCTTCTCTTTAGCAACCAATTTGAGTGGAAATCTGTTCTCGGCCTAAAATTTTCTAATTTCAAGGTTGATTGGGTTTATAAACAATCTATTAAGCATTCTACCAATAGTGTGGGATAATCTTGTATGACTACAAAGCTAAGAATGGGGATTACAAATATCCCAACCATATATACATGTCGATCCTGTAGTTCACACAAAGTAACAATCCCATGTTGGAGGAACATTTAAGCCATAGAATCAAATTAAGAATATACCTGTAAGAGTCATCACAACTACAAATTTAAGGATTTAACACACATCAATCAAAGGAATGCTCATTCATACAAGTACAACTAGAAACCTAATGACCTTGTATAGCTTATCATTGCACTTTCAATGTGAGGCCTTGAATAGAACATCCTCTCTGCTACCAATCTCTTCTCCTCTGCAATTCTCTTCGTTCCTTACTCTTCTCAACCAAAAACTCAGATTAGAGCTTGAGTATTCTATCTCCCTCTCATTCTCTCAATTGATACATAGATAAGAAATGGAGAATAAGGGACATAGCCTCTTATATAAACTTGGATGTCCAGCACTTAGTTTATTCTGAATTGGCACTTGAGTACTATTAAGAGACTTTTCCTAAGGAGTCCTCACAGGGTTGAGTTCTCTAGCAAGTCTATGGGCCCTGCTCATTAACTCATTAAAGAACATGGGTCCATATAGTAATAATAAAACCAATTACAAGTCCAACCAGATTATTAATAAGACCAAGAAAGTACAACCTAATCCTTAACCTAGGCTGGCCGAACATGGGCCACCTAGGTCCAAGCCTAGGATATTACAATTTCCAATTCTACAATACTCATGTTTTCCATTTTTGTTGCTCGCACTGACTGATCAATGTTGTCAGTCCCTTTGTTTTCTGGTTCTTGCATTTCAATTATGCTTTGATGTTTTCTTCCATAGATTGCTCCACATGCGCTTTTGTAATTTAATGAGATCTTTCCTCTATAGATTTAGATTTTTGCATGGGAGACCATCTAAGCCTGTGCTCAACATGGTTGGCTTGTGTAATTGCTTTTCTGCAATGGTCCCGCATTAATTCATTCTCTTTAATATATCCTATAACATCCAAATGATTGTGGCCCCCCTGAAGAAGGGCGTATGTATGGATGTCTTGAAATGTATAGACTTACATGCAATCCCATCTCGGAAAGGGAGCATCTAGATCCTTGGGCTTATAAGTCAAACCCTGTATTAACTAAGCATGAGGCCTTTTAAAGCTGTGCGGCCCGGATCTCATAAAAACTCTAGAATCAAGCGTGCTCATGCCAAAGCAGTACTAGAATGGGTGATTGCTTGGGCAGTCCTTGCATGAGCATGTGGGCCAAAGCGGACTACATCATGTTGAGTTGGGTGGGGTTGTGACGGTTGGTATGAGAGCCAAGGGCGGCACTGTCTCCCACTGTGGGAGAATGCAAGATCCATACGATTGGGGCCCCCTTGTAGAAAGGGCGTATGTAGGGGTGTCCTTCGACATTTTGGTTTACAATGTATAGAATTACATGAGTCCCACATCAGCAAGGGAGCATCCAAATCCTTGGGCTTATAAGTCAAACCCCGTATTAACTAAGCAAAACCCCGTATTAACTAAGCACAAGGCCTCTTAAAGCCGTGCAGCCCTAGATCCCATAAGAAGTCCACAGTTAAGCATTGTGAAAGAGCAGTACTAGGATGGGTAAGCGCCTGAAGAGTCCTCGCACATGCACGTGAGCCTAAGCAGACAATATTATGCTGAGTTGGGCGAGGTAGTGACAGTTGGTATCAAAGCCGAGGACGGCTCTGTCTTCCGGCGTGGGAGAATGTAACATCCATACGACTGTGGCCCCCTTGAAGAAGGGCATATGTAGTGGCATCCTTTGACACATGGGTTTGCAATATATAGAATTACATGAGTCCCACATCGGCAACGGGGCTTTCGAATCCTTGGGCTTATAACTCAAACCCCATATTAACTAAGCATGAGACCTTTTAAAACCATGTGACCCCAGCTCCCATAAGAACTCTAGAATTAAGCGTGCTCATGCGGGAGCAGTACTGGGATGGGTGACTATCTGGGAAGTCCTCGCGTGCATGTGGGCCAATGTTTCAAGCCTCAAAGAAAACTAATTAAATCATGTCTTTCGTCCTTCACTAGCTGACATAAATATTAGGGCCTTGCAAGTTTATACTCATTTAGCAACTGTTAAATCCCCTTGTCCCAAACTTAGAAATTGGTGAAAATAGACTTCATTATGAAGAAACCAATCTCCATAATTAAGTTTGTAGAGAATTCTTTTAAGTCTATTAAAGATTTTAATGCTTTCCAATTTCATGTTAACTTGGATTCAAGGACTAAAAGTTTAATATTCTTCAAAATTTAATCAACCTAACCTATTGTAAAGATTTTAACTCCAGGAGTTCACAGATGAAGACAAATCGACAAACGGAGTTCGAATGGGAAATCTTACTATTTGAATATAGAGGGTTGAAAATTTGATGGAATCTGGATGCCCAAGATATGAGTGTTTGAAGACTAATGGCTAAAATTTAATTGAACGATAGGCTCAGATATGTCCAACTTGCGTGACTACTACTGATGTCACTGCTGGACTAATGCTAGTTTTTTTTTTTTTTTTTTACCTGTTGCTAGCTAGGTCAGATTGACCTGAACTAAAGGCCAATAGTTGGATTCATCACATATCACAGAAGGTGACACATGTAAGAAGGAAACTCACACTCTTCCTTCGTCTCGAGCACCAACCATGCACAAGAAAAATGGGTTTGAAACCCAGATTTCTCTTGCTGCTTTGTTTGAAGTGAATATTAGGTGAAGGAAGGTGAAGGTTGCGATAGAGATGAAGAGAAGAGATTGACGATGTTGTTCGTGCGGTCTCCATGTGATAACTAGCTCAACTATGTGACAATGGATGGCGGAGACCGCAAAGGAGTTATGGTTGCACCATTGTGTTTCAAGCAAAGAAGAGAGAGGGTGATAGGTGAAGACAATGAGGATGGCAGGCAATGATGAGAGTGATGGTCAATAGTAGTGCCTGCGGTCTTCTCTTCTTCGTTGTTGCTAAAGGAAGATGTCGACGATGGAGTTTGTAGGATATGGTTAGGCGCTGCTGTTGCTGTGAAGTGAAGTAGGCGACAATGACAGCTTGTAGCGAGCTATAGGTGGCGACGTGCTCTTGTGACCCAGTGCCAAGTACACATTTTTTTCCTCCCTTCCTTTTATGATCCTCTCTCAATCTCTCCATTTTTCTCTTACTCTCTGTTATCTCTCGTTCTTTTTTTCTCTTATCACTTCTTTTTTTTTTTTCCTACTCTTCAGGGAGCAAGGAGGTTTGGATTAGTGAGTTAAGGACAGGGTTTTCGGAATGGAATGGGGTTTGAGGCTTGATCAGGTTTTGGGATGGTTCAATTGGATTTTGGGGTTTTGGGAGATTTGGGGACAATTGGGGATTTAGGGTTTTGATAGCGTCACAGTTGGGAGGTCGGGTTTAGGTTGGAATTTTGGAAAGGATTGGTAGTGGGATTTGAGAATTAGGACCATTGAGATTAGGGTTCGGATTAATTTTTTTTCGACAGAGGGATGGGTTTGGGTTTTGTGAGATGGGGGCTTTTGATGGAGAGGGGTTTGAGGATTCTAGGTTTTACGTGGTAGAAGATTGGTTCAGTGGTGGGGATGCGGGGATTTTGAGGAAAACCTGGGGTATTTTGGAATTACAATTTTAAATAATGGTTGGGTTTAGGATTCGGTTATGGTTTGGTAGTAGCAGTGATGTTCAGTTAAGGATGGGCTAGGTTTTGATGTTGCAGCAATAGGGATCCACAATGGTTGGGACTACCAAATGTTGAAAGAGATGGTTCGGTCTCAATGGTGGATTGTTAAATATCAAATCGAAGGTTGGATCAATCTTTGACTCTAATACCAAATGATGTGGACGGAGGTACTAGTCGCAGGGTGGGTAGAGTTGGAGGGGCTAGAGATAGAGGGTGGAAAGGGTAGCTCAAGGAAACCTTGAAAATCTTGGCCTCATGCCAAACTTCCCATTGCGGGCGAGGAAGAAGAGAGTCCTCAAGAAATTCCAAAAGCACTCAATAAATTTTCATTAATTAATAATCATCAAGCTTAGGCACTACAATGATTATATAGGGAAAAACAAAACCCTAAGGGGTGAACTGAAGTGGAGTGAAGTAGAGCCTCCATTTTACAGACATGATTTGATGTGTAGGTCAAATCAAAAGTATAAAAATTCAAAATTTCCCCCTTTTTTCCAAAAAAAAAAAAAAGTCATAAAGCAACCACTAACTGACATTTACTTTTTACAGAAAAAAAGTCAAAAGATTCCTTCTTAAGCCACTAAAAACAAAAAGTCATCATAACCCTATCATATTTTATTCTTTCTTAGTTTGAGGATTTACCACACTACACTTCACTTCACCACATATCAAACACCCCCTAAGGGCAAGTTGGTGTACACAACCTTTCCGCAAAAATGGGAAATTGCCAAATCAGCAAAGTTCATGGAAATGAATTCCATGGGAAGAGTTCCGTGGAAATAGTTGGTGTTTCGTGCAAAATACTTTTCTTCAGTGAATTAGAGATAATGTTGTTTGGTGCAGTTGCAGAATACTTGGTGAAAACTATACCAAGAGGGGGCAGAACAGTGGGTGGAGGGTACAAAGAGGTGTAGGGAGTATAGAAATAGGACAGGGGGGTGGGGCATCGTAGTAAAGAAAGAGAGGGGCTAGATATGGAGTGTAACCCGCCGTGAAATAGGAAAAGGGTGAACTTTTCTACGAAAACAAGAGTTCGATGGCCCCCCATAGGAATTCAATTTCCAACATTATCAAGGAAAAGTCTGACGTGGCGAAAAAGTGATTGCAAGGAATTGTAGTCTAACGTGGTAAAAAAGTGATTCCGATGAATTGAACTGCACCAAACAAATAAAAAATGGATTTTCCGAAGAAAACCATCCACTTTTTTTTTACAGAAAAGTGTTACAGAAACATGCACTAAGCTAATCTGGATCATCCAAACACATTGATGGCCAAATTAAAATATTTGATTTTTTTTTTTTTGGAATGGTAAAATGTATTAACCAAAGCTTGAAAATACAAAAGGGATATACTTAAAAATAGAGAGAAACAAGACAAACAACCAAAAGATCAAAAAGGGAAGTCATAAGAAAGCCAAGAGCCTAAAAGGAAAAGAAGGCTAGGATGAAACCACTTCCCTCCACTTGAACAAAGGCAGAACATAAACCCATGAAGCAGTGAGTATCTAGAGTTATCAACTTTGATAGGAGATGAGCAGCGCTCGAAGCAAAGCACATTTCTTTTGTTCAAAACAGCCCAAATATTAGCCACAAATGAAGTGCACAAAGAAGGTTTCCTTTTTCGGTTAGAAACTCGAATTTCCAAGCTTCAAAGAGGTTTTAATGGATTTGAAGACCCAACTACAGTAAAAAAAAAAAAGACAGGGTTTGGCGATAGTTGCAAGGGGCCCCAAGTATGCCGTCCAATATTAGTCTCCTCCTTCATTGCTTATTGTACCTTTTTCTTTATCTTTTTTCTTTTTTCTTTTTTTTTCGTGGGGTACAAAGAGGGGTTTAGGTGTCAAAGAGGGCTGGGCGGAGTGTTGGTGGTGTTGATGAAGGCATTTAGGGATTTGGGGAAGTTGGGTTAGGTTCGATGGCCTGGGATAAACCACGATAGGCAGGGGAGGTTTGGGACAAGTCGGGAATGGGGTCTGACTAGGGTGATGGGTTTAGAAGAGAGGAAGTTGGGTTCTAGGGAACAGGAATGGGTTCAGGTAGAGTGCTGACATCGCAGATGGTTGTGGAGGTATCGTGTACAGCAGTCAATGAATTGGGATGAGCTGGCTGTGGGGGTCGGTGAGCAAGGATGAAGTTGGGGTTGGCTGCGGTTGGGGATTGGACATGGGTTAGGTTGGGGTTTATGGGTGGGGAATATTGTGGCTACGAAAGGGGTGGTTGATGGAAAGGAGATGGGTTTCAGGTAAAAGGGATGTGATTTGGGTTTGAGGGATAGTTTCCAATGGTGGGGTTTGGGTTCGACTAAGAGTTGGGAGTGTTGAGACGGATTGAAGGTGGGCTACGTTGATTGGGGGTGGCCTAGATGGAGGGTTTTGTGTATTGACGGATGATGATGATGGATGGAAAATGGATGGGACAAGAAGCGGGGAAGACAAACGTTTCACCGACAACCGTAGGGTTTCGTCTCTGATACCAATTAGCGTAACCATGATCCATGATCGAGAAAGCTAGACCAATCTCCCAAAAAATTGATCGAATTCAAAAGGATTCCGGCCCTAAAGCACAATCATAACCATGAAACAGCCCATACTTAGAGGAAAAACCAATCAGAATTTTTATTAATCAAATAAGTATAAACAACTATAATGAAATATCTCTTATTTATAGAGTAGTAAACCTAATTCTTGGCAACCAAGACTTACTAATTAAAATAAGAAACTTACTAATCCTAATTAAGCAATAAATAATATTAAAGTAGGAGAAATATAGAAGATGCACAGTAGCTCTTAGCCAACTAGGCCCATGGCTAATCTCAATGGACCGGGTTGACTCGTGGGTCAATGTTTGGGCCGAGCTGCCTTCTTGGGCCGGGTTTGTGCTGCATCAACTCTCTCTAGCTTGGAAAAACTCAACTCCTACAAGTTTGCCAACTTGAGAATGTCGAGAAGAATTGATCGCAAGGGTTCCACCTTAGCTGAAAATCAGCTACACAAACTTCTGCCTTGGCTGTTGATCTCATTTACAAAACATGACATGAAAGCTTGTTGCAATCTTTTCCTCCACGTAAAAGTAAACTGGATGTGTCTCATCTTCGGATATATGAATGTAGCTCGGATGTAAGCATGGACCAGTAGATGCTTCAATTATTGTTTGTCGAATATCCATGTCCAATCCCCAAAGAGTAAGTAAATGTGGAGAATTTCAACAACTTGTTCTGCATGCGAAACGACTGAAACAATTGATTTGACATCTAATGACCCAATTTTTTTTTGCAAGAAGCGGTGGTACATTAATCAAATCTCCTAAATATTCAATATTCTCATTAACCCGATCAAGGTCTTCAATGTCTACTTGCATTTATTCTTCTTCAACATTTTGTTACGCTTGGTTGACATTACCTTCTTCAATACTATTAGTACCCATGAAATCAATGTTGCTATGAACTTGCTCTTCAATGCCATCCTTTGTGTCTTCAGTTTGTGCTTTTAGAGCAATCATGCCTTTTTTTTTTTCCTCCATGTTGCTCTTGTCATGTCTTCAATTGAAGGTAATGATAGAGATAAAGGACGCGAGGCTTGTGGGGATCAGAATGGAGTTTATAGAGGTCGCCATTGAATTCATCTTCCATTCCATTTAATACTATAAGCATTATCCGCATAGTCAATGATGACCTCAAGACAACAAAGCCATGGGCGACCAAGTAAGATGTGGACAACATTCATTGGGATAACACCACTTTTGACATTATTTTCATAAGAACCGAGCTTGATTGGAACAATGCATTGTTGTCAAACTAGAAGAGCATAATCATCTACCCAAGCATCTCGATAAGGCTTTTGGTGCTTTATAGTCAACAATTGTAACTTATCAGCTGCTTCTTTAGAGATATCATTCATTGTACTGTTATCATCAATAATGACATTACAACGTTTACCTTTGCAATTAACTCATGTCCGAAAGATAGGGGTAGATTCTCATCATCATCATCCACTGCATCATCCACAACTAAAAGGTGCGGATGAAGGAAAAGCAAAGGAATTTGGTCATCAAGGTTTGAATAAATCATTAATGACCCCCACATATTACTGTGCATAAATCAATACATTTATATGTACCTATCATTCATAATATATATGTATCGATATACCAAATTATAAATTCAAGAAATTAAATATATAAAATATTATATAAAAATTCTAGCCCCTATAACAAGGTCCGCGATATTACACCCAAAAATTGCAATTCATATATTCCAACTTTGTACGACTTTTTTTTTTTTTACAACTTATTCTAATGCCCTTATAATTTAAAGCCTCCCACCATCTCTCTACTTTTGCATACATGTAATCTCTCGATTCATCCACCAACAATATATCATTTACAAACAACATGCACTAGGTGCCTCCTCTTAAAAAAGAATAGTTAACTTGCTAATAATCAATGCAAAAAAACTCATTTGTCTCTCCAAAGTTCTAATGCTAGTTACCACTCCCTCATGCATGTCTTTAGTAATGTCATCTACAATTGAATTGATAAGAGGTAAGTGCTACTTAAAGATAGTAAGCTGATTTGCATCATATATGGATTTTGTAGTGATATTTCTACAACTTCAAACATATATATTTCACTTTACCATTAAATTTAAACAAACACTAAACAATTTCTAACCAACAACCATGCAAATGTCACAACTTAGGGGGGTCGATATTGGATTATAGTATGCAAATGTCAAAACCTGGCACACGCACGACCACAACACTTGTGCATGAGGTATATATGTGGGTTGACTAACACATGACATGAGGAGCTAACACACCCCTTATGCTAAGAAACCAACACCCAGGCAGGTTACCAAGTCCATTATTTCATAATAGTGTATTTAATTTTTATTACTTTTCAACATAAAAACTATTAGAAAGGAAGTTGTAAAGAAGAATTAGGTCATTTTGTATCCATATCCTAGATTTCAAAAAACGCAGAGATGCTGCTTGACCCCATGTTCGTGTTGGGCATTGTAGCCTGCAAAGAGGAGGTAAAACTAAAATTCAGAAATGAACAAGAGATCGTGGTGCAGTGAAAGGTGGCGACAATTGCAACGTTCAAGTCATGTCACTTATAAAAGAACAATTATCATAAAAAATAAAAAAAAGCGCTACACCCGCATAGCTTCGTGCACACAAAGAGGAAAGCACACAGAAAGCACCTACAGGGTACTATCAATTTAAGGTTTGCTAGAAAACTAATATACATATTTCCATATAAAAGAAGTAGAACTCAGCAGAGATTTTAATCAATGAGAGAGAAGGGAAGAACAGAACCTTCCCCCACAACTCCAAATAAACCTTGCTTTTACACCAGAGGAATTCACGAGGGCAATTCCATGTTTCGGAAATTTCTGACAGCAATCTAGAAATCATTTGGAATTCCTTGTTTGATTGCCAGAATTCCAGCAAACAAACAATTTGAGAAAAACAAGAATCGAATCAATCTCACCCAATTCAGATAAAAAGTAAAAGTAGACAGAAATCCAAATCACCTACCTGAACGTAATTCACGGATCCATCGTCGAGCTGCTGGATCCTTGTTTTGTAGGCGAGCAAAACTGCGCCGATCTCCGACGGAGAAAGATCAGAGAGGCGGAGGGAGTGATAGGGAGTTTCGATTACCACCTCATGAAATCCGATCCCGTCCAAGACGATAGGATTAGAATTAGGGCTGGGGTTAGGGGTATGGTTTTCGGGCCTTTGGAGGGCGGGGTAGAGATTTTGGATGACTCGGATCTTCCAATCGGAAGAGGAAGAGGAAGTGTCAGGGATCCGAAAGATCTCGGGAGCACAGTGGCGTTCGTTTCCCCCACAGAAAGGACATGAAGAGGAGTAGTAGGAGTTGGAGGAGGTCTGTGGATTGGGGTTCACGGGAGAATGTGATTTGAAATCGGAGGGTCGTCGAGCCCTTGCGGGAGAGAAGATCACCCATTTGTTGAAGACAACATCTTTCCTGATTTCTGAGTTGCGAGAAGTAGATTCTGCCATCTCCTGCGGCGTTTTCCATCATTTCCCCTCTTTCCTCTTGCTCCTTTCTTATTACGAAGATTTTCAAACAAACCATCAAGTTTTTACCTTATTTCAAAATAGGATACAAGTTTGAAAACTTTTCAAATTAGTCCATAAGTTTTAAGGAAACTTTTTAATTAGGGGCATCCTTCCAATTAAAGCTATTTTTCAGCGACTTCTTCTCTTAATTTTTTTTTTAATACACTCAAGTTATCCTTCATTATTTCTCTTTGGGAGGATGAACACGATTATGGGATCAAATTTCAAAGCTTGATACTCTGGATCCCAAGAAATCTTTCAAAAATTCTCAACCATTGATTTTAAAAAAGATCCTTTCATTACCAAACACATTTTTTTAATATATTATAAACTCTTTTTTATGGTTTTTTCTTCTAATGGCCTTATATTAGATTGGTCTATAATAAAAAAGAGTAGAGTTACTATTTCAATTACTAACCCCTGGCCTAATTATACTGAGAAGATTTTACTTCAAACTTCAGTCTCATTCATTGGTTAGAGGGAGAAATTAAAAGTATTTAAACTTTGTAGCAAACTTAAGTTAAAAATATAATAAAATTTGCTAAATAAATTAATTTAGTTAAAATATAAAATTAATTTAAAACTTGATAAGAACACATCAAGGCCATGCCACCTGGGCCTCGGGACCTAAGGGATTCACCATACTTTCCCAAAAAATTTAAAAATTAAAAATGCCTAAACTACCCCACGCTCTTCTCTTCTTATTCACCTTCTCCTCCTCTTCTCCCCTTCCCCACCTCTCCCTCCCGGTCACAATCGGTGGCTCCTGCGGCCACCGGATCTTCCTACCTCCCCTTCTTTCTTTTCCTTTCCCTCTTCCTTTTCTCTCCCTCTCCTTCCCTCTTCTTTTCCCTCTCCCTCCCCCTTTCTCTCCCTCTCCCCCCCCCCCCTTTCCCCTTCTTCTTGATCTCCATGCTATAGGGAGATCGTGGTCTCCCTGTAGCAGGGAGATCAAGGCTCCCCACTCCCTTTCTCATTCCCCTTCCACAGCGCCCCCCACATATTAGGCCAACACTAGCTAAACAGTCCTAGATTGTTCAACCAGTCTAGGCCGAACGTTCTTACTTTGTTCTGCCCTACAAAGCCAAACAAAAGTGTAAGTTTAGCCTTGCCGAACAGGTCAGAAATGGAATAGGGAGAGAAAGAGGGGAGGAGTGAATAGGAGAGGAAAAGGGAAGGGATGGAGAGGGAGAGGAGGAAAAGGGAGAGTGAGAGAAAGGAAAATGGAAAGGAGGAGGAGGGAGAGGGAGAGAAAGAAAAATGGAAAGGAGGAGGTGGGAGAGGGAGAGAAAGGAAGAGGGAGACAGATCCGGTGGCTCCCTCAGCCAGAGCTGCTTACCATCATCAGAGGGGGAGGTGGGGAAAAGGAGGAGAGAGGAGGGGGAAGTGGGGAAAGAAAAAAGTGGGGGTAGTTTAGGCATTATTTATTTATTTATTTATTATTATATTTTTTTTGTGAGTGTATTGAGTCCCTTTTTGCTTTCATATAGCAAATCCCTTATACAAATAAGATTTTACTTCAAATTTCAATCTCATTCATTGGTTAGAGGAAAAAATTAAAATTATTTGAACTTTGTAGCAAACTTAAGTTAAAAATATAATAAAATTTATTAAATAAAAATTAATTTGTTAAAAATATAAAATTAATTTAAACTTGATAAGAACATGTTGAGGCCATGCCACTTGGGCCTCTACTTCTTTCCAAATTGAGAAGTTACTAATAGGTTGGATTCAGGAAATGCATGTTTGGTTAATACACATATAATTGAACATGCATTTTAAAAAAAATGTATATATGCATTTGGTTCATTCTTTGAATAGGTATGTCCTATAATGAAAGAGATTGAGGAAAATGCTACTCCGGAATGGATTAAGAAAAAAATGCAAGCATCCCAAGGTCTTTTTATTGATTTCTTACAATATTTACTCCAAAATATACTTTTATATAGATCCCAAAATAAATGGTCACATAAATCAGTGCATCCCAAAACAAAATCTAATTACATAAAAGATAACCCTCCCCAAATGATATGATCAATCTCTCCACAGAATTCCTTGACGCCTAGATGACATCATCTACACACCATTCACTTACAGGTTGCAGCTCCTCTGTCACCTCCTTACACTCCTTCTCAAGGGTAGTTGTGTCAATAACTTAATACTAAGGTGCTAGAGTCAAATATAACAATCTGGTAAGATATTAATAATAATGCACAACATATTTGCAACAATACATAGTACATAACACCATAATAGAGTTGCTGAGGCCTTGAACAATAAACTAGGCATGATGTGTATAATTAGAAAGCATATGGCATATGAGAATCATAATGAGACAATAAACATGCTAAACAATCAAGTACGGTCTAGTTGGCAATCCACATTAGCTACATTCTCCGTTACGGTTGCTCTTACATAACAATAACAATAAAGGGGCCAACTTTCGATTGTAACTACACAACTAGAATGGAATGTGTAACACTCTAACCCAAGCTTAGCTTGATTAACAAGTAATTGGTTGTAACTACCAACTAATTAACACAATTTTATTTTCAGTAAGTCTATTTTAAGTCTTGTGGAATCCAGTAGATCAAGCTTAGGTCATGGATAGGTAATTTGGATCAAGTTTGACCTTACTTAGGTAGATGAAACCCTTTTTTGTAATTTTAGGATTCATGTTTTCACGTCATATGTAACACTCCGACCCAGCTTGACCCCGTTTAGCGGTTAGTTAATCTTGTTTTTGTTGTTAATTGTGTTTTGTTTGTGTTTTGTTTTCGTTACGGGTCATGGATAGGTAGTTGGGTTGAGTTTGACCTGGATTAAGTAGATCAAGCCCTTTTTCGTAATTTTAGCTTTTCTTAGACATGGTCATTTTTGCATCATCTTGAGGTCAACACGTGTCTTTCGTTGAGCTCGTTAACTTTCGTAACTACGTCATTTGCAACCGACGTCGTGTGTTTCGATTGGACCTTGATTTGACTCAAACTGAAAATAGACTTATGACTTGGCCCTTCTTGGAATTTGATCAACCCATTACTTATATAAGCTCTCACCCAATTCACCAACACTCACGTTCTCTCTCTTGTTCTCTCTCGTTTTCTCTCAACTTCACTGTGCACGTGGAATTCTCTTCTCCTTCACTTGATTTCTCTCCCTCGATCTAGCTTGTGGTTCTTGCATGTGCAATTGAGGTGAGTGGAAGTCTTCCATTCTTCTCATCTCCTTTCTCTATCTCTTCTCCTTCTTGCTTCTTTGCATGGTGTGTCTGTGTGTTGTGGATTTCTCTCCATCTCTCATGCATGCATGTGGTTTTGCTTGTGTTAGGTTGTGTTTGGATCCAAGGGCTACCATTGTGCATTTGAATTTCCAATTGAGGCAAGTATAACCATAACATTGAGAACCCATGTTGGTATGCTTTGATTTTGGCTAGCTCACATTGATGTGTGTGGAAAACATGTGTTTACAGCCCATTTGATACTTATTGGTTCAGTACTTGTGTATTCCCATTGATAGATTGCATTTCTGATGCATTTCCAGACATTCTGTACATGTTTCAGATTTCTGAATTCGTGCAGGTACGGCTAAGCCGTATAACACCTACGGCTCACAATCCAGAGAGGAGAAAAACCCAGTTTTCCTCTACGGCTAGGGCACGGCTAAGCCGTGGAATGCCCTACGGCTAAGCCGTATCTCAGCCGTGGCCCAGCCGTAGAACAATACAGGGTGCAATTTCTGGAATAACTGAGAGTCAGCAAATGACAGACCTTCTACGGTTCAGCCACGGCTAAGCCGTAGACCACACACGGCTAAGCCGTATGTCACAGCCCGAGCCCAGGGTTCGGGGGTTAGCAAAAGCCAAACCTAATGACACACGTACTCCCGTGCCTGTACACGTAGACCGGGTCTAAATGCACACGCACAAGGGAACAAGCACACGTGCCAAGCAAGTATGCGGAAGCTGTAATTATCAGAAACATAAAACTACAAAGCAAGAAGAGGATAATACAAGAAAGGACTGACATAATTACATATGAAGTTTTACAAAATGAACAAAAGATATAGACAATAGTGACATGTCATGACATATACAAGTCTGAAAATCCACACAACACAAGACTCCAAAAGGATGCATGCCATGAACGCTCTCCCGTGGAGTGATCACATCCACTCCTCTAGGCCTGAGGGGGCCCCGGGGGTCTCAACTGGAGCCTGGCCGACCGGCGAGGGTTCGGCAGGGGGATCTGGGCCTGCAACACCAAAACAACTGTGAATACGAAGATTCAGCAAAGTATAAACCATAGCAAGTTAACACACGCTGTGTCTAATAGAATAAAGAACATCATGTTATTAAAGAAAGCATTTTCGTATACTAGGCTATCATGCAAGAAAGAAAGATGCTGTGTGAATCAAGGATAACATGCTGTGTACATGACTAGTGGCTACTACATTACCATATGCTCCCAAAAGAGGGATCTTGTAACATGCAAAGAACACCATTGTCCGGGCCAGGGTACAATGGGTCTCGATTTCCTGGGGTCCGGTTCCCCAAGACAAAATCCATACTGCAGCAGGCCATATAAACTATACCGAATTCACCCCGTCGGGATCCTAAGGCTGAGGCTAAGTAGTGCCTGACCATACGGAGTCAATCATGAAAATCCTGAGTAGATCGTGACAACTTATCATACGTGCAGATCCGTGAATGAACACATCATACATGCATACTCAGGGTAAATAAACCAAAATGTGAAAATAACGAAACATACGTAATCATGTAGAGTGTTGAGATCAATGGTCGAATGCAATATGTTATGCAACAAATCATGTGAATCGAATCATCTTAAGTTTACAAACCAATTCTAATCTAATTATCCGGTGTTTCTAACCGTGCATGATGATGTAGTTTTAAGTTATTCGATACACCGTTGTCTAGTGTTGCCTTGAATCGGGCTGTGCACGAAGTCCCTTAAACCAACACCCATGGGGAGGTGCTTAACATCCGGATAACGAACATGAATGATTCGCAGCCCTCGAGATCATTCACGCGTAGTATCACATTCCGTTGGGCAAGTCTAGGTGCTCTACATTCTATCATGAAGGTCATATAGGTCTTATCTTTACACCTAGCCTTATTCTTCATGTGTGGTTACGGCTTAGCCGTGTGTGTGCTACGGCTTAGCCGTGTGTGGTCTACGGCTTAGCCGTGGCTGAACCGTAGAAGGTCTGTCATTTGCTGACTCTCAGTTATTCCAGAAATTGCACCCTGTATTGTTCTACGGCTGGGCCACGGCTGAGATACGGCTTAGCCGTAGGGCATTCCACGGCTTAGCCGTGCCCTAGCCGTAGAGGAAAACTGGGTTTTTCTCCTCTCTGGATTGTGAGCCGTAGGTGTTATACGGCTTAGCCGTACCTGCACGAATTCAGAAATCTGAAACATGTACAGAATGTCTGGAAATGCATCAGAAATGCAATCTATCAATGGGAATACACAAGTACTGAACCAATAAGTATCAAATGGGCTGTAAACACATGTTTTCCACACACATCAATGTGAGCTAGCCAAAATCAAAGCATACCAACATGGGTTCTCAATGTTATGGTTATACTTGCCTCAATTGGAAATTCAAATGCACAATGGTAGCCCTTGGATCCAAACACAACCTAACACAAGCAAAACCACATGCATGCATGAGAGATGGAGAGAAATCCACAACACACAGACACACCATGCAAAGAAGCAAGAAGGAGAAGAGATAGAGAAAGGAGATGAGAAGAATGGAAGACTTCCACTCACCTCAATTGCACATGCAAGAACCACAAGCTAGATCGAGGGAGAGAAATCAAGTGAAGGAGAAGAGAATTCCACGTGCACAGTGAAGTTGAGAGAAAACGAGAGAGAACAAGAGAGAGAACGTGAGTGTTGGTGAATTGGGTGAGAGCTTATATAAGTAATGGGTTGATCAAATTCCAAGAAGGGCCAAGTCATAAGTCTATTTTCAGTTTGAGTCAAATCAAGGTCCAATCGAAACACACGACGTCGGTTGCAAATGACGTAGTTACGAAAGTTAACGAGCTCAACGAAAGACACGTGTTGACCTCAAGATGATGCAAAAATGACCATGTCTAAGAAAAGCTAAAATTACGAAAAAGGGCTTGATCTACTTAATCCAGGTCAAACTCAACCCAACTACCTATCCATGACCCGTAACGAAAACAAAACACAAACAAAACACAATTAACAACAAAAACAAGATTAACTAACCGCTAAACGGGGTCAAGCTGGGTCGGAGTGTTACATCCTCCCCCACTTGAGAATCATTCCGTCCTCGGAATGAACACTAACTCGCTCATACCTGGGAAAACAAATCGGGATACTGGCGTGCCATCTGCTCTTCTAACTCCCAAGTAGCCTCATCGGGACTGTGATGCTCCCAAAGCACTTTGACCCATCGAATCGTTCTGGTACGGAGTATCTGCTCTCGGGTTCCCACGATACGGAGCGGTCGCTCAACGTATGCAGCACTCGGCTGAATCTGAACCTCGTCGTAGCGAATGACATGGGAGGGATCATGAACATATTTCCGAAGCATCGAAACGTGGAAAACGTTGTGCACTCCTGTAAACATCTCGGGAAGCTCTAATCGATAGGCTAAATCACCAATCCGACTCTTGATCTCGAACGGTCCGACATAGCGTGGAGCTAACTTGCCTTTCTGGCCGAAACGGATCGTACCCTTCATCGGTGAGACCTTCAGAAAAACCCACTCGCCAACCTGAAACTCTAAGGGTCGTTTGCGGGTGTCTGCATAACTCTTCTGTCTTGACCGAGCAACTTTCAAATTCTCAATGGCTTTCTGTACCTTCTCCGTAGTCTCGGCAATGATCGTCGGTCCGTGAAAACTGCGGGTTCCAACTTCTTCCCAACAAACCGGACTTCTACACTTCTTCCCGTACAATGCTTCATATGGTGCCATCCCAATGCTCTCGTGGAAACTGTTGTTGTAGGCGAACTCGCACAACGATAGATGAAGATCCCATTCTTTCTCGTAGCTCAACACGCTGGCTCGCAACATATCCTCCAAAGTCTGAATCGTCCGCTCTGATTGCCCATCCGTCTGTGGGTGGTATGCCGTGCTGAAACTCAACTTCGTACCCAAAGCCTCTTGGAAAGCTCTCCAGAAAGAGGAAACAAAACGGCTGTCACGATCGGATACAATCGACACGGGGGTACCATGGAGCCTGACGATCTCATCCACGAACTTCCTAGCCATCTCTGAAAATGTCATACCCTTCCGAAAAGGAATGAAATGGGCTGACTTCGTCAATCGATCTACGATCACCCAAATGGCATTGTTCTTCCTGCTCGTCGGCGGTAACCCGGAAACAAAGTCCATGGTGATGTTTTCCCACTTCCACTGCGGTATGTGCAAAGGATGCAACGAGCCTGGCGGTCTCTGATGATCGGCCTTCACCTTCTGACATGTCAAACAGCGAGCAACAAACCCTGCTACTTCTCTCTTCATGTTGTTCCACCAGAAGCGATCCTTGAGATTCCGAAACATCTTCGTGCTGCCTGGATGCATCGCGTAGCGAGCGTAATGCGCTTCGTTCATCAGCTTCTCCTTGAACTCATCAACTGCTGGCACGCACAACCTACTCCGAAAGTAGAGTATACCATCCTCGAGTCTGAAATCGGGTCTGTCTCCAATGTGGTCTCGAATGCGCTTCAAAGTTAGATCTTCAAACTGCCTGTCCTTAATCTGCTGAATCAACTCAGGCTGAAACACTAGCGTACTAGCCAACATCACGCACTCATCCACTAGTTTAACCTCAACAGGGAGACCACGAAACTCTAAGAGGAAACTGCTCAAGAGCTGCACTGACTCTGCTTTCCTGCTGAGCGCATCTGCCACCACATTCCCCTTGCCTGGCTGATATTTGATCGGGAAGTCATAATCCTTAATAAGCTCAAGCCATCTCCGCTGTCTCATGTTCAGCTCCTGCTGAGTGAATAAATACTGTAAACTGTGGTGGTCAGAACGAACCTCAAACTGCACACCATATAGATAATGTCTCCACAGCTTCAACGCAAACACGATGGCTGCCAATTCTAAATCATGGGTGGCGTAATTCTTCTCATGATCTCGCAACTGTCTCGATCCATAGGCAATAACCTTCCCATGCTGCATCAACACACAACCTAGACCAACTCGAGAAGCATCTGAATAAACCACGAATCCTTCACAACCATCTGGCAAGGCTAACACTGGGACTGTAGTCAACTTCTCTTTCAAAGTCTGAAAACTGGCTTCACACTCCTCAGTCCAATCAAATGGTACGTTCTTCCTGGTCAACTTCGTCAAAGGAGAAGAGATCTTAGCAAAGTCCTGGACAAATCGGCGATAGTAACCTGCTAGACCAAGGAAACTGCGAATCTCTGACACTGTCTTGGGGCTAGGCCAATTCACTACTGCCTCTACTTTAGATGGATCAACTGCCAATCCCTCTCGTGAAATGATATGACCTAAAAATGCCACCTGCTCAAGCCAAAAATCACACTTCGACAATTTAGCAAACAATCGATGTTCTCTCAACAACGACAAGGCTTTTCTTAAATGCTCCCTATGCTCCTCGGCTGACTTAGAATAGATCAGTATATCATCAATAAACACAACTACGAATTGGTCCAAGAAAGGAGCAAAGATCTGATTCATCAGTGCCATAAAAGCTGCAGGTGCGTTGGTTAGTCCAAAAGGCATCACGAGGAATTCATAATGTCCATAACGAGTCCTGAAGGCAGTCTTGGGAATGTCATCTTCTTTGACTCTCAACTGGTGATATCCAGACCTCAAATCAATCTTCGAAAAATATGCTGCGCCCTGAAGTTGGTCAAACAATTCATCGATCCTGGGTAAGGGGTACTTGTTCTTGATCGTCACTTTGTTCAGCTGGCGGTAGTCTATGCACATCCGAAAAGTACCATCCTTTTTTTTGACAAACAAGACTGGTGCTCCCCAAGGTGAAACGCTCGGGCGAACGAAACCCTTATCCAAAAGCTCCTGCAATTGTTTCTTCAATTCTGACAACTCTGCTGGGGCCATGCGATACGGAGCCTTGCTGATCGGTGCCGTGCCGGGAACAAGCTCAATGGCGAACTCCACATCTCGAACCGGGGGTAAGTCTGGCACATCGTCTGGAAAGACATCTGGAAAGTCACAGACCACCTGAACCTCACCTAGCTGCTTCGGCTCCTTCTTCGCTGAGATAAAGGCAATGAAGCCTTCGCACCCTCGGCGGATCAAGCGATCTGCCTTACACGCCGAAATCACACGTCTGGGGCATCTCTGCTGACTGCCCTCGAAACGGAAGCCCTTGCCTAAATCGAAGAAGATCGTCCTGTTGTAACAGTTAACACAGGCACGATATCGAGCGAGCCAATCCATACCAAGGATCACGTCGAAGTCCAGCATCGACAACAGGATCAAATCAACAGGTAACTGATGACCTGCAATCTGCACGTCGCAATGGGGGTAGTACATACTACACTCCACTTGCTTGCCAACTGGGGTGGATACAACCAACACATATGGCAACGGCTTAGACGGCTGAGGTAACCGCTCGGCAAAATGAGGTGCTACATAAGATCGTGTAGACCCCGAATCGAACAAAGCTAATGCCTCGACGCGCGAAATCAAAACAGTACCTTCAACCACTTGTGGATCCTCGGCACTCTCGTGGGTAGCAGCGTAAGCACGGGCTGACTGGCGAGGCTGTCTCGAGCCTGGACGAGCTGACTGCGGCTTGCTCGGAGCTGTAGGTGCACTAGGCCTGCTAGGAACTGTGCCGGAAGTAGGACCAGATGGAGCTGCACCAGAGGCTCTATGTCGAGGACAATTGGCGATCATATGCTCCCTTGAACCACAAATGAAACAAGCACCGGCCTTCTTCCAACAAGCTTCAGTCGTGTGGTTCCTACCACAATATCCACAAGTCACTCCAGTAGAACTAGAAGTACTCTGCTGGCCTTTGGTCTTCTTCTGTACTTGTCCTCGTGCACTGAAAGGCGGCTGTCTCTTAGGCTCAACGGCTCTAGCAGCTTGGTGGATGGCCTCGGCAGAATAGGCCCTGTCCACTGCATCGTCAAACGTAGCCGGACGCTGAAACGCAGTCACGTGATGCATGTACCGGGGATGCAAACCTTCGACAAACCTGTTCACCTTCCTTTCCTCGGTGCTGATCATGTCCGGAGCAAAAAGCGACAACTGCATAAACTTGTTCACATATTCTGCTACTGTCATCTGCTGCTGACGGAGAGCTAAGAACTCAACCTCCTTGGCTCGAAACACATGAGCCGGAATGAACTTCCTCCTGAACTGTTGCTTGAACATCTCCCACACTGTCGCGCTAGGAATGTCTCTGTAGGAGTCTTTCACGCTCTTCCACCAAGTCTTTGCAACGTCTCTCAGCATGGAAGTTGCTAGCCCGACCTTCTGTCGGTTCGTGCACACAACTGTCTCAAAGACATCCTCCGTCTGTTCTAACCACTGTTCTGCCTTCAGTGGCTCTTCTATCCCATAGAACTCAATAGCTCCTCGCTTGCGAAATTTCCCATAGAGGGCATTCGGGTCACTCTCTCGAGGCTGCAAGATCACCTGCTGGTCCACGTGCGACTGAACTGGGGCTTGACTTTGTCGGTCTAGCATGGTTGTCACTTGGGCTTGCAAGTTCTGCATCGATTGCGATTGTGCCTGAAGGGACTGGAATAGCATAAGGATGCGTTCATCTGTATTCGGTGTCTGCGGTGACGGGGCAGATCCGCTCTCGTTATTTCCGGCGTTCTGCTGCGAACCAGAACCTGATGCCATCCTGTAAAATGGAAAGAGTCAGACACAAACACAACACAAGAGCGCCCAACAAACCCCAAAGTCTAGAAAGAGCACAAAGAAATAATCGTGTCCTCACCACGATCCTACATGCCTACATGCTTATCATCTAGAACAAGGAAGGAGCAAGGAATGCTCTGATACCATACAATACGTATGTCACAGCCCGAGCCCAGGGTTCGGGGGTTAGCAAAAGCCAAACCTAATGACACACGTACTCCCGTGCCTGTACACGTAGACCGGGTCTAAATGCACACGCACAAGGGAACAAGCACACGTGCCAAGCAAGTATGCGGAAGCTGTAATTATCAGAAACATAAAACTACAAAGCAAGAAGAGGATAATACAAGAAAGGACTGACATAATTACATATGAAGTTTTACAAAATGAACAAAAGATATAGACAATAGTGACATGTCATGACATATACAAGTCTGAAAATCCACACAACACAAGACTCCAAAAGGATGCATGCCATGAACGCTCTCCCGTGGAGTGATCACATCCACTCCTCTAGGCCTGAGGGGGCCCCGGGGGTCTCAACTGGAGCCTGGCCGACCGGCGAGGGTTCGGCAGGGGGATCTGGGCCTGCAACACCAAAACAACTGTGAATACGAAGATTCAGCAAAGTATAAACCATAGCAAGTTAACACACGCTGTGTCTAATAGAATAAAGAACATCATGTTATTAAAGAAAGCATTTTCGTATACTAGGCTATCATGCAAGAAAGAAAGATGCTGTGTGAATCAAGGATAACATGCTGTGTACATGACTAGTGGCTACTACATTACCATATGCTCCCAAAAGAGGGATCTTGTAACATGCAAAGAACACCATTGTCCGGGCCAGGGTACAATGGGTCTCGATTTCCTGGGGTCCGGTTCCCCAAGACAAAATCCATACTGCAGCAGGCCATATAAACTATACCGAATTCACCCCGTCGGGATCCTAAGGCTGAGGCTAAGTAGTGCCTGACCATACGGAGTCAATCATGAAAATCCTGAGTAGATCGTGACAACTTATCATACGTGCAGATCCGTGAATGAACACATCATACATGCATACTCAGGGTAAATAAACCAAAATGTGAAAATAACGAAACATACGTAATCATGTAGAGTGTTGAGATCAATGGTCGAATGCAATATGTTATGCAACAAATCATGTGAATCGAATCATCTTAAGTTTACAAACCAATTCTAATCTAATTATCCGGTGTTTCTAACCGTGCATGATGATGTAGTTTTAAGTTATTCGATACACCGTTGTCTAGTGTTGCCTTGAATCGGGCTGTGCACGAAGTCCCTTAAACCAACACCCATGGGGAGGTGCTTAACATCCGGATAACGAACATGAATGATTCGCAGCCCTCGAGATCATTCACGCGTAGTATCACATTCCGTTGGGCAAGTCTAGGTGCTCTACATTCTATCATGAAGGTCATATAGGTCTTATCTTTACACCTAGCCTTATTCTTCATGTGTGGTTACGGCTTAGCCGTGTGTGTGCTACGGTGTAACACTCCGACCCAGCTTGACCCCGTTTAGCGGTTAGTTAATCTTGTTTTTGTTGTTAATTGTGTTTTGTTTGTGTTTTGTTTTCGTTACGGGTCATGGATAGGTAGTTGGGTTGAGTTTGACCTGGATTAAGTAGATCAAGCCCTTTTTCGTAATTTTAGCTTTTCTTAGACATGGTCATTTTTGCATCATCTTGAGGTCAACACGTGTCTTTCGTTGAGCTCGTTAACTTTCGTAACTACGTCATTTGCAACCGACGTCGTGTGTTTCGATTGGACCTTGATTTGACTCAAACTGAAAATAGACTTATGACTTGGCCCTTCTTGGAATTTGATCAACCCATTACTTATATAAGCTCTCACCCAATTCACCAACACTCACGTTCTCTCTCTTGTTCTCTCTCGTTTTCTCTCAACTTCACTGTGCACGTGGAATTCTCTTCTCCTTCACTTGATTTCTCTCCCTCGATCTAGCTTGTGGTTCTTGCATGTGCAATTGAGGTGAGTGGAAGTCTTCCATTCTTCTCATCTCCTTTCTCTATCTCTTCTCCTTCTTGCTTCTTTGCATGGTGTGTCTGTGTGTTGTGGATTTCTCTCCATCTCTCATGCATGCATGTGGTTTTGCTTGTGTTAGGTTGTGTTTGGATCCAAGGGCTACCATTGTGCATTTGAATTTCCAATTGAGGCAAGTATAACCATAACATTGAGAACCCATGTTGGTATGCTTTGATTTTGGCTAGCTCACATTGATGTGTGTGGAAAACATGTGTTTACAGCCCATTTGATACTTATTGGTTCAGTACTTGTGTATTCCCATTGATAGATTGCATTTCTGATGCATTTCCAGACATTCTGTACATGTTTCAGATTTCTGAATTCGTGCAGGTACGGCTAAGCCGTATAACACCTACGGCTCACAATCCAGAGAGGAGAAAAACCCAGTTTTCCTCTACGGCTAGGGCACGGCTAAGCCGTGGAATGCCCTACGGCTAAGCCGTATCTCAGCCGTGGCCCAGCCGTAGAACAATACAGGGTGCAATTTCTGGAATAACTGAGAGTCAGCAAATGACAGACCTTCTACGGTTCAGCCACGGCTAAGCCGTAGACCACACACGGCTAAGCCGCAGCACACACACGGCTAAGCCGTAACCACACATGAAGAATAAGGCTAGGTGTAAAGATAAGACCTATATGACCTTCATGATAGAATGTAGAGCACCTAGACTTGCCCAACGGAATGTGATACTACGCGTGAATGATCTCGAGGGCTGCGAATCATTCATGTTCGTTATCCGGATGTTAAGCACCTCCCCATGGGTGTTGGTTTAAGGGACTTCGTGCACAGCCCGATTCAAGGCAACACTAGACAACGGTGTATCGAATAACTTAAAACTACATCATCATGCACGGTTAGAAACACCGGATAATTAGATTAGAATTGGTTTGTAAACTTAAGATGATTCGATTCACATGATTTGTTGCATAACATATTGCATTCGACCATTGATCTCAACACTCTACATGATTACGTATGTTTCGTTATTTTCACATTTTGGTTTATTTACCCTGAGTATGCATGTATGATGTGTTCATTCACGGATCTGCACGTATGATAAGTTGTCACGATCTACTCAGGATTTTCATGATTGACTCCGTATGGTCAGGCACTACTTAGCCTCAGCCTTAGGATCCCGACGGGGTGAATTCGGTATAGTTTATATGGCCTGCTGCAGTATGGATTTTGTCTTGGGGAACCGGACCCCAGGAAACCGAGACCCATTGTACCCTGGCCCGGACAATGGTGTTCTTTGCATGTTACAAGATCCCTCTTTTGGGAGCATATGGTAATGTAGTAGCCACTAGTCATGTACACAGCATGTTATCCTTGATTCACACAGCATCTTTCTTTCTTGCATGATAGCCTAGTATACGAAAATGCTTTCTTTAATAACATGATGTTCTTTATTCTATTAGACACAGCGTGTGTTAACTTGCTATGGTTTATACTTTGCTGAATCTTCGTATTCACAGTTGTTTTGGTGTTGCAGGCCCAGATCCCCCTGCCGAACCCTCGCCGGTCGGCCAGGCTCCAGTTGAGACCCCCGGGGCCCCCTCAGGCCTAGAGGAGTGGATGTGATCACTCCACGGGAGAGCGTTCATGGCATGCATCCTTTTGGAGTCTTGTGTTGTGTGGATTTTCAGACTTGTATATGTCATGACATGTCACTATTGTCTATATCTTTTGTTCATTTTGTAAAACTTCATATGTAATTATGTCAGTCCTTTCTTGTATTATCCTCTTCTTGCTTTGTAGTTTTATGTTTCTGATAATTACAGCTTCCGCATACTTGCTTGGCACGTGTGCTTGTTCCCTTGTGCGTGTGCATTTAGACCCGGTCTACGTGTACAGGCACGGGAGTACGTGTGTCATTAGGTTTGGCTTTTGCTAACCCCCGAACCCTGGGCTCGGGCTGTGACATCATACACACATCATATTGATACCATCCCAACTGTCTTGTTGAGCTCGTTGACTTTTGCGCTTGACTCAAACTCATTAGACTTCATTTGACTTAGTTGGACCCTCAATGACTTAAATTGCAATAACATATTATGAGAGGACTTTCTTATTAAACCTCAAATTATATATATATATATTCAAATGGGTTTTAGTACCCATTTCATTCGATCATCTTTTCCTTCAGATGCTGTGGAGCTCCTTCTCCTCTATTTTCTTTCTCATCACCAGTTCCCTTCTTGAGAGCAAAGCCTGCATGCATGACTGGAGGCTCTCATCTTCCACCATTTCATCTCTCCTCCACTTTCTTTCTCCACTGCAGTCAAGATAGTGGTTCACATCTCTCCCTATAGTTCCTAATATATTATCTAAGGTAAGATCTCTTTTTTATGTACAGACTTCTTAGTTCAATGAAATCAAGAGACTCTTATTCTCAAACATGCACTCATCTTCTTCATTATTTCTTACATGATGTCATTTAGGCCAAGAACAGTGGGTTCTTCTTCTCAACTGAGTCAAGAGAAGGAGTATAGTGGAATTTGAATTAAATGCAAGTATAAGCTAATTTTGGTTAAATGCATGTTGGTATTTTATGTTTCATGTAAATCTAATGACTCTTTAATGTGAAAATTAGCCCATGTATCTTAATTCTTCCAAATTCCTACTATACGATGAACTTCCATTAATGCATGATGAAGTGTGAATCAAAGTGGACATTGGTATGTAGAGCAGAGAAGTCCTTGGAAGTGGGTTCAATTGTAGACCACCCAGTGTTATGGGTTGAAGACAAAATGCTATAACTGATGGAACATCTTAAAACTTGAAGCTTACGGCTAAGCCGTAGACATGTTACAGTTAACTTTCCAGAGAGCTAAAAAGTACAAATTTCTTTTACAGTTAAGCCACTGTTAAATCATAGAATGTGCTATGGCTAAGCCGTAGCCTAGCTATGATGCAGCCGTAGACACTCTACGGCTAAGCCATAGGCTATTCTACGGCTTAGCCATAGGTGCGGGTGAACAACATTGAAACTATGGCTTAGCCATAGTATAATCTACAGCTAAGCAATAGGCAACCTATGGCTAAGCCGTAAGCCATACACGGCTAAGCCAAAATGACCCTGAAAGTAGAGGCATTTTAAAGACTTTGTGAGACCTTAGCTCTTGGATCCCTTTAACCTATTCATTGGCCCAATGGAATAATAAAACACCATAAAAGGTCTTGAGGGCTAAGATTCTTTCATGGGATGTTGTACATTTGTTTAGCACCTCCCCGTGGGTGTTGATTTAAGAGACTTTGATACAGAGTCTTTATACAATGTGACACCAAAGAGAGACAACCGTGTATCGAATAACTTAAAACTACATCATCATGCATGGTTAGAAACAATTGATGAGTAGATTATGGTTAGTTTGTAAATTACCTTGATTCCATTAAATTGAATTACATAGCATATTAGATTACCATTATTACCTTCTATTATTCCAATAATGATTTGAACTGAAATGATCACAGTATGTATTGAATCTATTTAAAATGTTTCTTGAAATACGTTTATATTGACATTGACATTCAATTGAGTAAGAACAAATTGAATGAATGAATTGAATGTGTATTGTATAATATTGTTTTCATTGCCACTTGGAATATAGGAAGAGATAATAAAAAGAAGGAAAATTAGTGTGGCTTGTATACAAGAGATAAGGTGGAAAGAGAATAAAGCTAAAGAGCTGACGAATGGATATAAGCTTCTCTATGCAGGAAAGAGTAATACAATAAATAGAGTGGGTATAGTTGTGATAAAGATTTGAAAGATAGAATTGTGGGGGTAAAGATGTTTGGTGATATAATTATAGCAATCAAACTAGTGTTGGAGGAAAATATAATATATATCATAAGTACATATGCTCTTTAAGTAGGACTAGAAGAAAGTGTGAAAAGACAATTTTGGGAGGAGATGAATGATTTAATGCAAGAAATCTCAAATAGTGATAAGATTTTCCTTAGCGAGGATTTAAATGGGTATATAGGAAAGATAATACAAGATACGAGAGAGTGCATAGAGGGTAAGGATGTGGAGAAAAGAATGAATTCGAAAACAATATATTGGACTTTGCAGTAGCATTTGATTTTATAGTAGCAAATACTTATCTTAAAAAGAGAGATGAGTATTTAATTACCTATAAAAGTGGGAGTAATAGGAGTCCGATAAACTTTTTCCTAGTTAAAAAATAGGATCGATTGGCTTGTAAAAATTCTTAAGTTATCCCAGGAGAGAGTTTAACCATGCAATATAGGCTTGGAGTTTTAGATATTTGCATTAGAAGTAGCAAGAGAATGGTAGTAAACAAAATGGACCCTAAAACAAGGAAGAGAAATTTGAAGGGGAAAAGAGCAAATTTATTTAAGGACAAAAATGATTGAGAAGGGAGAATGAAATCTTGAAAGAGAAACTACAGTAATGTGGAATCAAATAGTTAATTGCATTAGGAATGTTGCAAAGGAGATATTTGGAGAATCAAAAGGAATGAGACATATTAATGAAAAAAACATAGTGGTGGAGTGTGGAGGTTCAGGAAGTTATTCGAGAGAAAAGACATTATTATAAAGTTTAACAAGGGACTAAGAGTATGAAAAATTTTAAGCTGTATAAGAAAACAAAGAAAGAAGCTAAGAAAGTCGTAAGTAGTGCAAAGTTCAAAAGATACAATGATCTCTATAATAGGTTAGGAACAAGAGAAGAAGAGAAGGATATTTTTAAACTCAAAAAAATAAGAGAAAATAAAAGTAGGGACTTAGATCATGTCAAATGTATTAAGGACAATGAATAAAATATTTTATGAAAGACAATGATATTAAAGAAAAGTAAAAGGAATATTTTAACATACTTTTAAATGGAAAATATATGGGCAGATACAAGAGCTAAGGGGGATATTTCATTACTGGAACATACTTTTCTCTATAGAATTAAAGGGGTGGAAATTAAGGAAGCATTGAAGCGAATGAAGATAGGAAAGGCTACAAGACCAGATGATATTCCGATAGAAGTATAGAAATACTTAAGAGAGGTTGAGGTGAGTTGGTTATGTAAACTATTTAATGAGATACTTGTGACAAAGAAAATTCCATATGAATGGAGAAGAAGCATTGTAGTAATATATAAGAATAAGAGAGATATACAAAATTGTACCAACCATTAAAAGATTAAACTTATGAGTCACACTATGAAGTTATGGGAGAGAACAATGGAGCAAATACTGAGATGAAAGACCAGAATCGCTGAAAATCAATTTGGTTTTATGCCAAGGAGGTCAACTATGGAAGCTATCTTTTCACTTAGGCAATTAATGGAAAAATATTGCGCAAAGAGGAAAAATCTACACATGGTCTTTATCGATTTAGAAAAAGCTTATGATAGGCTACCGAGGGATTTAATTTGGTGGGTTTTGGCAAAAAAGAATGTCCTTAGCGATTAATTGGAAATTTTAAATATATGTATGAAGAAGCAGTAACAAATCTAAGAACCACATGTAGAGAAATAGGTGAATTCCTCGTGATTATAGGTTTGCATCAGGGATCAGCCTTAAGCCCTTATCTTTTTGCATTACTTATGGACAAGTTAACTGTGCATATTCAAGAAGAAGTACCATGGTGCATGTTGTTTGCAGATGATATAGTATTGGTGGATAAATCAAGAGATAGTGTAAATGCAAAACTTGAGAGATGGCAGGAGACATTAGAATCTAAAGGCTTTAACATAAGTCGTACAATGACAGAATATATGGAGTATAATTTCAATGAACATATACAAAGTGTTGAAACCACTGTCAAGATTGAAACCCATAAGATACCACGTAGAGATTCTTTTTGGTACCTAGGTTCGATGATTAGTAAGGATAGAGAGATTGACGAAGATGTAGAGCATAGGATAAAATCTGGATGGTTAAAGTCGAGACTAGCTTCTAGAGTGCTTTCTGATAGATGAATGCCAACGAAACTGAAAAGTAAAATTTATAGAACAGTGGTTAGACCAGCGATGACATATGGAGCAAAATGTTGGCCAATTAAAAAGACATATATACATAAGATGGATGTAACGAAGATGAGAATGCTTAGGTAAATATATGGTAAAACTAGGAAAGATAAAATTAGAAATGAGCGCTTTCGAGAGCATTTAGGGATAGCACCAATAAGGGATAAGATTAGAGAAATCCGTTTAAGATGGTTTAGGCATATTGTACGTAAGCTGGTAATGGCACCGGTGAGAAAAAGTTTGGCTATACAGGTGAATGGCCTATCAAGAGGTAGAAGTAAGCCGAAGAAAATATTAAGTGAGGTCATTAAATTCGATTTGAAGAAGTTTAACTTATCTAAAGATTTAGCTCAAAATCGAATGGAATGGAGAAACAAAATTCATATAGCCAACCCCAATATGGTTGGTATAAAGCTTTGATGATGATGATGATGATGATAATAGTATTGTTCTCAATAAATGAATTACACAAATTACTCAAGTTTAATTATATAAATCGAAATGGTCTGGCTCTACTCAGCCTTAGCTTTTTAATACCTGGCGAGGTTGACTTTGGTGTAGTATACAAACGGTGCCACTGCAGTGTGCCTTTGGAGTTTTCGAACTTCATGTATGAAGAGACCCATTCGTACCCTGGCTCGGTCGATGGTGTCCTCAATATAAAGATCCCTAGAGGGAGGATATGACAAATATACTAGCCAAATAGTATGTATTTTCACTTATTGATCCTTATAGCATGCCTATTTTAAATGCACAATATGCCTGGTGTACTAAATTGACCTCTATTGATCACTTGTAATTAACTTTTTTAGACACAATGCGTAATATCTTAATTATACTTATACTTTACTGAATAGTCTTATTCATAGTTGTCTAATGGTGTCATAGGCCCATATCCTGATTCCAGTTTAGCAAAGACCCTAGAGTTAGATAAGGAGACTGTAGCTGTTCCTTCAGGTTTAACGAGTAGATAGTAAAAGCTTACTGCCTGACCCATAAGCCGAGAGTGACACACTATTATCTTAGGAATGCGTATTTTGGGTATTTTTGGGACTTTTAGCATATAGATATATTCATTTACATCCATATAGATTATTACCAGTATAGTCTGACCTTTCTACAAATGTCTTTTGGTTCTTTGTACTTTATTGTTCTACTTTCTCTATAGATAACGTTTATCCTTCATATAGATGCATATATGTGCATACCATGTTTGAGTTGTACGGGTGATGAGTAGAATTAATTTAATAATCTTATATTATCTAAATGTTAAAATTTAAACTATTTCATGGTTGTAATGATATTTTGAACTGTTCAATAAAAAGTAAAAAATTATAGGCGATATTGACAGCTTTCGCTTATTGAATACTTGGACAGATGTCCGTTAAGCACCACACATGTGTAAGCATATAAATATCCCTTGTCTAATTCCATTCAAACTTTAGTCTGGGAGCAAATTGCACAGGATTACGTGTGTCACACCTTAGAGTTAACCCTAAGCCCATGATTTTCAGGCTCGGGTCATGACAGTATGTTATAAAGATAACAATAAACTAGCTGTAGTGGTGAAACAATAGACTACACCCATACTCAGCTTGGCCTAGCCAAGAGAGCGTCAAAGCTCAATGGCTTTGATTCGAGGAATCAAGACAACTGACTAGCCATATATCATTCTCTAACCATGCCCAAGAATGAGGACCTGCTCTTAAATGCATTTATAATCCCATTACTTGATCTAACATAATGAGTCTCCAAGGTCTAAACTGCCTAAAACAACACTTAGCATGACCTTCTATAGCAAACAAAAATAGGTGAAAAATAGTCCTTTTGTATCATAAATGTGAAAATCAGTTGATTTACTTTGGAAATCAAAACAAAACGTGTTTAAAGTCTAAAATCCATCAAACAACATTTGGGCATGAAATGCAATCGCCCAAAGAGGTAGAAAAGTCACAATGTGGATCTAGTGCCTAAGGGTGGATGCAGTGTATAATTGGACCCCTGCTAATCCTGAAAACACCATAACCTAGGATTCGGTTACCCTAGGGGATCAATAACACCAATAAGTGCACGATATGTATCATGCCCTCGAACCCAAATTGCTGCAGCTACCAGCATCTCGGGGCATGAGCACAAAATTGATGGGATATTATATTTTATTCTCAGGATCCAAGTGAGTGAGGATGCGTACCTAAATCCTACCATAAAATATGAACACTTTGCAAAAGTTCGTGTGGGGCTGCAACTTGGAGTCCATGGCCATCGGATTCCATTTCCCAACCCAATCACTTAGCGTATACCATCATGATACTATGTATCCTCAGTTTTGGCAAACATACATAAATGAAATATTCAGAGCATTGTAGCACTAGGTGAACTTAATTCCCAAACATGTTTAAGTTTCAATTACAAGAGAAATGTAATTATAAACCCAAAAGAGATTGGTTGGTGTCACAACCCGAGCCCAGAAATCGGGGGTTAGCGAACAGCTAAGCCAGTGACACACGTACTCCCGTGCACGTGCATCCAAACCCCGTCCAGATGCACACACACAAGGGATCTAACACGTGCGAAACAGACGAACGCGGAAGCTGTAGATATCATAGCAAGCAACAAAGAAAATAGCGGAGCCAAAGCAAATACAAATACGGAAACGACAAAGACAACTACGCTGATAGAAAACCGAATACACACCAAAACCAATATATACAAAATATACAGAATACAAGTCCAAAGTCCAAAGTCCAATACAAATCCCCTGAAACTAAAACTCAAAATCCCAAAACAAAAGCCACTGGAAGTATGCATGAACGCGGCAGAGATGATCAGGCCCACTCTGCCAAACCTGAGGGTGCCTCTACACTCGCCCCTGCAGCCTCCTCGACCGCCGGGGAGCTGGGCAAGGTATCTGTGCCTGCAACACCACAGACAATACAAATGAATACAACGATCCAGCAAATATAAGTAGCAGGGGTGTAACACTCATAGTATCAAAGTGAATATAATAATGACAGAAGATTAAATACAGAGTTCCATATTAGGAAGCTAAGCCAATCGTGCATAGAAGTAAAACATGATATGTGAATCAAACATAGAAATACTGAACTAGTTGGCTACTACGTTAACCATGTTCTCTCAAATAGAGAGCAGAGCAAAGCAGAGGAGAACACCGCTGTCCAGGCCAAAGGTACAAGCGGGTCTCGGTTTCCTGGGTTCCGGGGTCCCAAGACAAAGCGACACTGCAGTTATACAAAGATACAGAGATCTAAGCCAGAGGTAACCCCGTCGGGCATCCTAGGGCTGAGGCTGAGTAGAGCCAGACTAACACCAATCAAATCAAATCCAAAGAAATGGGAGATTATCCGCTTCGGACTCACCGATGGCAAAGACCGGATCTTATCCTCACGTATTAACCTCTGGGCAGAGCCACCAGGGAATACCCAAACTCAGAGATAAACAAAGCCAGCAGAGCATAGATATAAATCCAAAGCACAGCATAGATCAAAGCATAGTGCGGAACGAAGCATAGAATACAGGACGAAAACAAAAATGACTACGGAATGCATAAACATAGATTAACAGAACAGAGGGCAAAACCATAAACAATATGCAATGCATCTCAGATTAATACGGAGTCAAGGTTCATTACAAGCCAGTCCTAAGCTAGTTGTTCACTGTCACTAACCGTGCATGTTGATGTAGTTTTAAGTTAGTCAATGCACCGTTGCCATCAAAGTGTTGCGTCATCTTTGCGTGCACTGACGTCCCTTAAACCAACACCCATGGGGAGGTGCTTAACAGTGATCAACACTCACATGCATAAGTCACAGCCTAACAGACTATTCATGTGATCCAAGGAATCCATTGGGCCGGTTTACACGGGTGGTTAACCTGTATTTGAGCCCTATAAGTCTCACCATTATCCTAAGTTATGTTTCAGAATTGCCATGCCTAACGGTTTAGCCATGAGGGACCTATGGTTGAGCCGGAGACATCTTACGCGCTCGTCGTAATATGCACTACGGCTTCACCTTGGTTCCATACAAAACACAGCTAAACTGATCATCCTTTCACCTCTGATCTGATGCCTCTTTCGGCTGAGCTACAGTCAGTATACGGCTTAGCCGTAGACCAATCCACGGCTTGGCCGTAGCATTTCACGGCTTAGCCGTAGCCACACCGTAGGAGTTCTGTGTTGGAAAAGTTTCGACTGATCAGAGATTTAATTCACGGCTGAGTTACGGTTTGGGTCACGGCTAGCTTACGGCTCAGCCGTAGGACAAATTACGGCTTAGCCGTAGCCTAGCCGTAAAACAAAAGTGCAATTTCGAGGCTCTGGAATGTGAGCCGTAGAAACTTACGGCTTAGCCGTACAATACAGAACACAAATTCGGGATAGTTACAGAAACTGAAATTCGGTACAGAAGCTGAACCAAATGAGTTACAGAGGTTCCAAATTCACAAAATGTGGCTGTAAAACATGCTAGACAAAGAATAAGAGGAAATCAAAGCCATCAAACAAAATACCCATATGTGTTATCAAGCTTGTACTTATACTTGCCTCAAAGCTCTATCAATCCACAACCTCAAGCTCCAAATCCACTGAAAATCAAAGCAAATCAAAGAGACACACCATGCATGAGATGAAGACATAGCAATCAGAGAATGAGAGGTGCAATTGGAGAAGAAGAAGAAAGAGTTGGGAAAGAACCCACTTACCCAAAGCCACAAAACATAGACAGAGAGGAGAGGGAGAGAACCCAAATCAAACAAGGGATCCACTCCTCAATCGAGCAAGAGAATGGAAGAAGAGAGAGAGAGAGAACGAGCTGAACATGGAGCTTCTCCTGGAGCTTTCTCTCTTGCATGCAACGTGGAAGACAAAAGAGCAGGGAGAGAGACACCTGGGGTTGCATTGTATATATAGGTTTTGAAAGTTAAGTCAAAGTCCGGTAAGTTTATGCTAATTACAGTTCAAGTCACACGAAGGTCCATCTTCCCCAATTGACTCCAAACGGATCTGACACAGTTATGGAAATTGTCGAGCTCAACGAAATACGCGTGCTGACACCAATATGATGCAAAGATGATATGAGCAAAACAAAAGCAAAATTACGAAAAAGGGCTTAGAACTACCTATCTCAGGTCAAAGGTTGCTCAACTACCTATCCATGCCCCAAAACAAGTCCAAAAGAAATAAACAAAACAAAACACACACTAATGAGCCACTAATCCGGCTCAAAGGGGATCGGAGTGTTACAGTTGGTCAATAGCTAATGCATAACCTATATCAGAGAAGATAACCATGGCAACGAGCTCTTATGCAACAAGGCATCTAGAAGTGGCCACTAGAACCCACTCATCTAACCCTGAGACAACCTATAATAGTAAGAGCAGCACTGTGAGATATGACAATTCAACAAACAAAGTAATTATAAACATAGCATGCAATATCAAATGAATAAGAGAAAATGTACAAATCATATGAAGTCAATGTACGAGACTATGCATATACTTATGCATGAATAAACATGAAATTGAAATCATAAATAACATGCATAAACCATACTATTTGGCAAAACCACAGAGTTATATTCTCCCATCCTTTGGCTGCGACAGTGTGACCTTTAGAAAAAAGCATCAGTGCATACATAAGTAGAACTACAAGGAGGTCTAGGGTCCAAGACAGTCCAATGTAGACCAAGGAGTATTGGTCAACTCCAACATAACTAGATTGCAACTAGGCCATATCATTAAACTAAACCCACATGTAGCCTCTTCAGGCTTTATTAGGGTCGAAGCTGAGTAATGCTGACACGTGTGAATCATAGTATGAGAATTGTATCTAATCATACATGCCCTAACATAATCATAAGTGCGTATGTCTACACTTACCGAATCGTAGCATATGTACTTGGCATACATTGAATAATAAGTGAAATAGTGGAAAAATATGCATATGAATGGCGAACAAAAGCAATGTGACATGAATAAACCAAATGCATATATTCAAAGAGTATGAATGTATCATGTAGAGATCATGGCATAGGTTTAGCAATATAAATGCAATTGATTAAGTAGAATCAAGAGATTTACTAGCCAATCCTAAGTCTAGGATGATCCAATCTTATCACCATCCAATACATTGCAGTACTAGGATTTTTAACAACTTTGTGCTAACATAACCTCGATATGTTGTATTTAATGGACATAAACACCCCTGGTTTGGCCTTGATGACTAATGACTAGGGCGTCTACATAGGTAAATGCCACCTCACACATTAGCTATGTGGGTAATTGAATCCATTGGACCATGTTTTGGGTATAGGGGGTTCCATAGCTGAGGTCCCATATTAGGTCCGAAGTCCACCTAAAAACCCTAGTTCTCAGAGTTGGCCCTTCGTCGACCCATAGTCGACCGTGCTATGCTGTGGCTGGGCGTAATCAATTGGGAACGCTAAAGAGGCCTCTAAACACCTCTCAGTCAAATAAGGTCTTGGAAGTACCTTGGTCCACTATGGAGAATATTTTAGTTGACCGAGGTATAAATACCGCAGTTGGGCGCAGTTGTCTAGGAACACTAAAGAGCCCTCCAAATGCCTCTCATTTAATCAGGTCATTGAGGTATTGCGGTCAATCATGATGAGCCGGGGTCAACCGAGATGTAAGATCCCAACCCTTAAGCACCCTATTTAATGTTAATTAATGGAGATTAGAAACAAATTAAGCACGTTTATATGCCAAAGAATGTATTCGATGTTTTAAAGTGAGTTCGAGTGGTTTTGTTAGGTTTTGAAGAGTTTTGTTTGGTTCTAAATTAGATTCAAGCTTAACTGAGAGTCAGTTATGTCTTTTCATCTGTTACAACTTTCATGTTCACCTCGAGTTCAGTCGATGCACAAAAACTAATAGATTTGCCCAAATTCGGCTTTTTGGGACATAGTTGTCTTTTTCATAAAAGTTGACCTTGTCTAAATGACCACCAAAACTTTTGATTCTTAGTTCATTAGAAACTAGATTTAATTTTCAACAACTTTCACTTTGTGCCACGGCAATCCGAGGCCTTGAAGTCGGTCGTTTCATTACGCCATGTTATGACTCAAGTGAATGGCATACTTCTAATAGATTGGAGCCCAACTTCTCCCTCTATAACCACTACAGAATCCGCATTCAGCTTATTACGTAGTACGACATTTAGGGCCCCCACTCACCAACCGTGTGACCATGCATGGATCCTATCAGCCCAATGGTAGAAACAGCACTAAAGTGCATGCACTCCGAAGGACTTGACTCAAGCATAACTAGAATAAGCTATACTAATTAGGTTGGATGGGTCTCGAGTTGGGTATGGGTATAGACTAAGCATGAACGAACTTTATAGTGCACATGGTGTAGTTTACATGAACCTTGCATGTGAAAAATAAGAAATCGGGCAGTATTATGATCCTTGCCAATTTAATGATTAAGGAACCAATTACAAGGTCTTAACATGGTCTTCGGACTGCCATTGATGGGTTCACGCACTCATATTCTACTCTCCGCATGATTTAAGGTTCAATGCCAAGTTTTCAAGTCATTTGGTACATAAAAGAGAATTGGGCATTCGTCCTTAAATTAACATACTCTAGACTTACAAATACGTGTACACATATTTGAACAAGTTCTTGGGGGTGTAGACAACTTCAAACGTCACCCCTTTAAAGTTCCAAACTCAAGTTATACATGAGTCCCACTAGGTCGAAGACCTTAGGGATACACACATCATAAATAAGAATAAAAAAAAAAGGAAGAAGAAGAAGAAGAAGAAGTTAGGAACAAATTCAAACCCCAAAGCCTTAACAAAATAAGAAATAAAATTTCTTTACAATAACATATTTCCCTAACAAAAAATTCTATGACAACAATGTATTATCCTAAAATAGTTCCACGTATAAATATTAGTATACCATTTAATATATCTTACTTCAAATATAGTATGAGATGAATGCTCCATTGATGTACATTCCATGGATTAGGATATTTCATCCATAGCAAAATAAATAAAAATCCCATGAATTCCTTTCAAACCAAAAATTTAAAAGGATTAAAGACTCTAATATCCCTTGCTATAGAGTTTGAAGATTAAAAAATATTTAGTCAAAAATAGTGAATATGGAATTGCGTATGTAGAGGCAAGGAAAAATGATAAAGTCACATATAGAGGAAGGATGCCATTTTAGGTTAAAAGGGAATACATTTAAGAAATATGGCCTAATTTATAATTTTATGAAATATCAAAGAAAAGAAATAAATTTATGTACTATTGGACAATTGATCAACTTTAGACAATATCGCATTGTAGGCATTCTAGTCCTTAAATTCTATAATTGTAGCTATGGAAAAATATTTAAATTTGGGCCGGGGCTTGGAAATGTAGTTAGGGCCCGAAAATTGGGCTGGGCTTGAATTAAGTGATGAAAGCCCAAAGCCCAGCCTATGTAGGGAATGCATTTAATTTAATTCAATTAATCGAAACAATTGCTTGAATGCCAACAAAATTGATAAAATGCCACGTTTATCCTGGTTCGATTGGTTAAATGGGTGTGCTCAAGCCTAACTTTTAGGGCTTCTGTTGGGCTTGGGCTGAGCCTGGGCCAGCATTTAAAAAGTTAGGCCTGGCATGGAGATTCCACGGGCCGGCCCGGCCCGTGAATACCCCTAATCTTTTATCCCTCACCTCTTTCATCCTCTTGGTGGAGCACGTTTCACTATGAATTCTGGTTTATTCACTTCCAATGATTTTCATGCAAACAAATTGTCCTTTTTAGGATTTTTCCATTCTTGGGCATGGACTGTTCGGTAACGTCTTCTCATATTACAAATAGGCGTTTTATTTTGCCAGTGTCGCCTCTTTGATTTCGTTATACGCACTACACTCATCATCTAAATTTAGTTGAACAATGAAATTCATTTCATTTCTCTACTCCATAAATGCTTTTAGAATCTATATACCTACACTTAATTCAAATCATGTACTGCTCAACTACTAAAGCTCCCCTCGAAACTCTCCTAAAAACTCCACCTACAGCTAGGGCCATGACTTGCTTGCTAGGAAGCAGCTACAGTGGACCCCGACCGGTTAGGTTTACTACTCCCAAAGATGCGGTTCCAATCCCCAACGCCAATGGTGCCATTCCAACCATCGATCGTAACAATTAGGCACTTGGCCTATCAGGTTCCACATTCTCTCAGCCCACTAACGGGCCGGCCCCTAATGTCTAAACGGATCTGGGCCCCAATGGTCTGGGGTTGGGATTTGGTACACTCACAATCATCGATGATCTGTTGACGCAGGGGCCCGATTGATGTTGGGTCACAGATGATCAGGAAAGCCCAAGGCGTCAATCTGGCCAGCTCTGCTGATGGGACCACGCAAATGATGGCATTCACAGCCATGATAGATGGTGGGGAGTATGGGGACAGCATAAACTTCTTTGGTGCGTGCAAGATAGGAAATGCCGTGTCGCATTTATCAGTGACCAGAGGAACTGTCAAAATTTTAGAATGCGTGCGGGTTTGCTGTAAGTGCGGCCGCTTTTTCCATCCTGCCAGCATTTCGTCGATGGTGCAGAGACATTGCTAATGATGTCTGTCCATCTATCCCATTTGATGCTTTGTAGGAAGATTGAACCTCTAGAGTTGTTCAAGTCTCTGTTGTTTTCGGTAATCTCTTTTCTGTTTTGTTCTTTGTGGGGTAAAATCATGTTAAGACCATGGTTTAAGAAACTCGTTCCTAATTGTGCTCGCCAAGTCAATTCCAAGTTTTTAAACTATGGTTCAGACTTGCATTCTTAATTCCTTGATCGTGTTGCAAACGTAATTTAAGGTAGTGTTTGGTTCGCTGGAATGATTGCTGGGAGGAATGGAATAGAGGCTGGAATGAGCTTGGAATGGAATGAGGCAGGAATGGTAATTCTTATTCCAACGTTTGGTTAGACAGAGGAATCATTCCAGTAATAGGACTCTCATTCCGATTCCTGTGTTTGGTATGATGGAATGATACCAGGAATGGAATAAAATTTATATTAAACTGACCAAATATAAAATTTATATAAAATTTATATTTTATTAAAATATTAAAAAATTAATAAATTTAGCTTTTTAAAATAAAATTTAATTTTTTTATGTGACCAAACATTGTATATAATTTTATTCTTAAAATTTTGATATTTTAAATTTAATTTCAACTATGTTTATTTTATGATTTATATAATAATATTTATTTATATTTTATTAAAATATTAAAAAAATTAATAAATTTAGCTTTTTCAAATAAAATTTAATTTTTTTATGTGACCAAACATTGTATATAATTTTATTCTTAAAATTTTGATATTTTAAATTTAATTTCAACTATGTTTATTTTATGATTTATATAATAATATTTATTTATATTTTATTAAAATATTAAAAAATTAAAAAATTTATCTTTTTCAAATAAAATTTAATTTTTTTATGTGACCAAACATTGTATATAATTTTATTCTTAAAATTTTGATATTTTAAATTTAATTTCAACTATATTTATTTTATGATTTATATAATAATATTATTTATATTTTATTAAAATATTAAAAAATTAATAAATTTAGCTTTTTAAAATAAAATTTAATTTCTTTATGTGACCAAACATTGTATATAATTTTATTCTTAAAATCTTGATATTTTAAATTTAATTTCAACTATGTTTATTTTATGATTTATATAATAATATTTATTTATATTTTATTAAAATATTAAAAAAATTAATAAATTTAGCTTTTTAAAATAAAATTCGTCAAAAATAAAATTGGGAAAGGAATGGAATGGCCATTCCTCCGCCCCCCCGGTGGAATGGTGATCCCCTTGTATAAAGGAATGGTGATTCATGAAGTAATGGTCATTCCGCCGTTTTTTCACGAACCAAACGTGGGAATGGTCATTCCAATGGAATGGCCATTCCATTCCAGCCTTCATTACAGCGAACCAAACGCTACCTAAGGGTCTTTGTTTGCATAGGAATTGATTATATGGGAATTCATGATCCAATGGTATCCACCAGGGTCTTTGTCTGCATAAGAATAGAATACATGAAAATTTCATGGTCAAACCTAAGATTGGAACTGCTAGGGTGATGTTTCAATATTCATTTCTCAAATCCTCTTGATTCAATTTCTAATAGAGATAATTTGATGGTCATCTTTGAAATTTCAATTCTAATTACTTTCAGGAATAGAAATCCTACCATGCCCATGCATTCTGCATCCAAAACAAACAAGCCCCAAGTTTTTTGGTGAGATGATTTAGTTATTTAGGGATTTTTACGAAATAATTAATTTTAAACTCTAATTAAACCATATTACGAAGAAAGATAATAAAATGACTAGTTTGTGGTTCGTACCTAGTTTTTGACGAAGATACCCCAGTTGATGATATCCTTAACTATTGATGATATCGTCAACTTTCTCTTATGGAAAACACTCCAACGTGAGACATAATGAGTTCGATGAAATATTTGAATGAACCTTGAGTCATGAAAGGGATTTGAATGAAGGCATTGATGTTGGAGTGTGAAATGAGCACATACATGTTTCGTTTGGTAAGCATTATATATTCTTATTGAATTGTGGATGAGTATATATTGTTTTGATGGTGATGAAAGTGATGTTGAATGAAATGTGAAGATGATATATACTTGTTTGTGTGAGTTTGGATGATGAAGGTGCCTAAATGAACATAACATGGGAGACAACGTATTTGATGAAATATTTAAATGAACCTTGGGCCTTGAAGAGGATTTGAATGATTGCATTGATGTTGGAGTGTAAAATGAGTATATTCATATTTCGTTGGTGAGCATTGTAAATTCTTATTAAATTGTGGATGAGTATGTGTAGTTTTAATGGTTATGAAGGTGATGTTGAATGAAAGGTAAATATGGTCTATACTGTGTTATGTGAGTTTGGATGATAAAGGTGCACAAATTTTGATTGTAGTAAGACAATGAAATTAACATTTAGCCCAAGAAAGATGAAAAGAACCAATAAATAAATAAATAAATAAATAATAAACAATAAATTTACATGTTAAAAATTTGCTTTGCTAACTAGATTCAAGGAAAATTAATGAAAGAAAATAAACTATACATGAAGAAAAAGAAAAACAATTATAAAATTTTTCATGAAGAAGACAAAATACATGTAAGAATTCATTGAGGTTTTAGTACAGGCACTTGATAATATCGTCATCTGAATTGATGATATCATCAATAGTTAAGGATATCATCAACCTGGATATGTTTGTTAAAAAATAGGTATGAACCCCTAACCAATTATTTTATTATCTTTTTTCATAATTTGGTTTAGTTAGAATTTAAAATTAATTATTTCGTAAAAATCCCTAGTATTTATCATCTTTGACGATGTTTACAAATCATATTCAAATTCATGGGTAAAGGCTATGATGATGAGATCATCCACGACTTTGGATCCTTTGAGGGTGGGCACTTTTCTTATGTTGCTCTAAAGCGTTAAAATTATACTGCTCATCAAAACAACCAAAGGCAAGGGCTTCATCTAACCATTTGTAAGACCGAACTGTTACATCAACTTAACATCATAATTATGAAACAAATTAAAAAATTTCTGAGCCTAGCCTAGGAGCCTTTGGCCTTGAGCTCGAGGGACACTCGATTTTAGATAGCTGAGAACTAATTCTTAACCCTCCTATCCACATGCACCAAGTAAAACTATAGAAGGTAGCCAACGAAGATAATGAAACAAACAAAAGTTCATATAAAATAATATCACATCTATCAGAAAAGTAAAGAAAAAGCTATGGGTCTATCCATTTATTATATAAAAATCCATGCCCTGCGTGGTTAAAAATGAAATCAAGAGTGTATCTAAAAATTACTTCAATTAACCTCTCCTTTAATATCCTTTCATTGAGCTCACTTGACCACGAGTCTCCACTTAATCAATTTCTATGTCATCAATTCAGACAAATAGGACAAGATAAAGTACAAAATAATGGTTCAGTTTGTTAAAAGAATAATTAGGACTTGTTTTGTATAATATTGTAATTCCGTGCTAGTGGGTAGTGTTGTATATCCAGAGTTTTACTAATGATCAACTTAAAAAATATACTAAAAGCCCTAACTCTCACTCTACTCTAGGTAGCCCTTTCTGTGAGTCGAACCTAGATGTAGAAGTCAGCTCTCATACAAAATATTATGAACCTAACCAATATGCCAAAAAGCCCCAGAACTGATTGAAGTTGGCTCTAATACCAAATATTATGAATCTAACCAATATTTTAATAGCCCTAGAACTGAAAGAACGCATCAAATCAATTCTTATAACTATTTAAGATTGCAACAAAGTAAGTGGATTTGTCAGTCATCAATTAAATAAAACATTCCCATTTCCACATGAGAATGAAAGTTAACAGTTCAACATTAGCACCCCTTCGCCTTCCGATATGCAAGGGTTTTCGGTGAAATCGAGACTTGAAAAAAAGAAAGTGCTTCAAGTTTGCAGTCTCGCATTTTTCAGAATAGTAACATAAACATGAAATACTTTGGTCATCCTTTGTGATCTTCGTTCTGAAATTATGATGGCTTTCTGGAGATGAGTTACAAGGACCAAACCATCCAGTATAAATTGACAAATCCAGATCACTTGGTGACTTTGTATGCCTGCACAGAAGAAAGGTTTTGGTTTCTTTGTTATGATTCACTTTATAGTAGATCAGATGATCCAATCCATGTAAGAATTTTCTAACTAACCAGTAAAAAAAATGGTAAAATTTTCAAATAAGGCCTTGGGTTTTTGCCTTATTTCAGAAAAGGACACAAGTTTCAAAACTTTTTAAAATAGTGCCTGAGTTTTCCAATAAATTTTCAATTAATGTCATCCATCCGTTTAAAGGTATTTACCAGCGACTTTTTTCCTCATTTTTTTAAAATGACCAAATTAACCTTCTTTTAAATACATGGCATGGTTCCAATAACCACTTCATATCACCAACTGCCTTAAGGGATGCTAGGTGCCATTAATCACCATGAGGATGCCAGTGAAGGAAACGATGAGAAAATGGACAAAGTGAAGGAGGTTTTGTTTCAATAAAGGATAATTTGGGCATTTTAAAGAAATTTAGGTTAAAATGCTGCTGGAAAATAGCTTTAAATGGCCTTGTCCTTAATTGAAAACTTATTGGAAAACTTAGGCCCTTCTTTGAAAAGTTTTGAAACTTGTTTCCCTTTTTGAAGTAAGGCAAAAACTTAAGGCCTTCTTTGAAACTTTCCCAAAGTCCATCTACAACTACCCTTGGGCATTATAAGTGTGTTTGTTTTCAGGTGAAAACTTGCCAATAAATCAGGTTTAAGGGAAATGTCAAGCTGTTATCAGAATCAATTGTACCTTAACAGTTCTGAATAGATCTCTGGCTTCACTGTTGTTTTTGAAGTGATCTCGCACTGGCTGAAATTACCAGAGTTATTGAAATATGAGAATCAGATGAGAATAAAGCATGAATGATAAATGGAAACTATCAACCCCAGTTGGGGCTGTTATGAGGAAAATTCAAGGTCCCAATAGTAACATGGTGTTCATTCACAAGCAGTCATAATAAACAACAGTGCTAAATAGTAAAATAAAAGCTTGCTTTATAGGAATCACTGGAAATAAACAGACACATGTTCCTTTTATTTTTTTTTTTAAGTCATAGTAACATAGCAAATCAATATAAGAATAATTGAAAAACTACACCAAGGCCCTGTTTGGGGTCGTGCCAACTGGGTGTTCCCACATTCCAATGAGATAAGGCCACAGAGAACTTGTTTGGCAAGTACTAGTTATTGTTCCACGTATTGATTCCGCTGAAATGATCCCTAAAAAGCTGCCCGGCCAGAGTAAGAAACCAAAAGTGATGATTTTTTTTTTTTTTTTTTTTTGGGCGTGTGGTGGTTTTTGTGTTGGGGGGGGGGGGGGGGGGGGGGGGCGGGTGGTGGTGTGTGGAAAACCTGCTGGAAAGATCGCATCTCCAAATCTTTTCCTGCATTGTGAAGTTGATATAAGCCACATGCCCTGACTGTGTTCTGCACCCGCTTCAAATGCTCTGATGTGAAAATCTTCCAAAGCCTCTCTAGTATGTCCCATCCTCATCTCTACCCTTCTTTGTACCTCTCTCTCCCTCCTCCATTCACATACACAACAGGTTTGACCCACCCTCTGACTCTTGTCTCTCTCCCCACACTCCGTTTTTTATATTTTGATATCTTTATGAGTTGGTATATATATCATGTTTCTTTATGCCTTTCGTTGGTTAAGTTATTTGGTAGTTCATCTTCTGTTACTGTAGTTTCACAATTTGAGTAACTTTAGATTCAAAATTTTTAATTTAATTCATGAGATCTGATTTCTTTTTTCCATAGCTGATAGTACTGTGGACTCTTTCTGTTGAACTGATTCTCAAACAGTTCACGACTAATGGTTTTATTTTAAAACAAAACAAAAAAGGATCTTATTTTAATATGCATAATTTTTTTTTCTAGGAATGATGATTTATCGAACAAGCAAAACATACAACAACATGAGCAGCATGACCTGATAGAAGGGTTGGTAATGGGTTCCCTGTTGTGACCTGCTATATCCATAGCAGAGATTGATTTTGAGACTCCTCAACTCCTGCTCTGTTTGAGAATACAGATTGTGCCTAAACATATTCTTTTATTTTCTTGATTCTAATAGTGATTTCATGAATGGATTTTTAACTTCTTGTAGAAATACGCATAACCATGCACAACAAGCAGAAGAATATATTTCAACGATGAATAACGAAATCAGAAATCAACTCTAGCTTGTTTTTTAAGGTATTTTGCTAATGTTGTGTCTGCACATTAACTGCATCCTGGTCATTGTTTTTCTCTTCAGACTCATTAAAAACGATTTTTTTCTTTTATTTATTAATTGTGAAAGTAATTAGATTTTTTATTTTTTATTTGGTGTGAGGATCCTAATGTCATGTTTGGCAGCATATAATTGGTGTTATTCTTCCTGAAAAACCAGCAGAAGGTGTTCCACCAAAAGTGTCCATTCAATTTTACTGTGAGATCAGTTGGATCCACCGGAAAGACTAGTATGTTTCTATCGTCTGTTTTCGTTCTTAGTGGTTATTTCTTCCCTCTTCCAATAATAAATTTTAATTTATTAATGATGTTCAAAGTTTATGCCTTCTTGATTGTCTAGGCTTATTCGCTTTACCAGTATGTTTATTATAGATTTTGTATATAATATGACATTGTATATTACATGATGTACATCTCCATATGTGTTTGTGTCACCTAGAATTATTTTGGTTCAATGGATGCGGGATCATTTGGTCATATTTAATGTGGCTTTCTTGGTTGAAGTGAATCAGTCAAATTGAATGGATGCATTAATTTTGTTGATTAAGTGTAATTTATTAGATGCTAGAAATGGAAAATGAAGGGATATATGTTTACTCTGGAAATCAACTTGTAGAATCAAGAACTGGAATTCCATAAATTTTTTTATGTGTACTTTGGAAATCAAACTTGTAGATTCAAGGATTTAAATTCCATGATTTTTTAATTTGATGTCACTATTCAAAGAGAATGACATGAAAGAATAACGAAAAAAAAAGCCAAAACACACACACAGACACACAGCCCTGAAATTACAATCCTTCATGAGTTACAAAGCAAATAAGTTTCAAGATGCAATAATTACATAAGAAACACAGAAATCAGCAATAGTGGTGCATGTAAAGTCAACTATTATTATTAATGTAAGGTATTTTTCTTTCTGTACGTTACATACTCAATTAAATGCCTTGAATACTCTCTGGACCAACCCAAGCTGAGGGAGTCTACTATTGACTAAACAGTAAATATATAGAGTGTGAAAACATTTAATATTTATCATACAGTCCAGCTTTAATATCATGCAAAGTCATTTGTATCCCACCATAGATGAAGTGGATGCTGTCATGGCCACTCTCAAGGCTGTAGAAAATGAAGAGCAACTCAAATTAAGGAAATATTCAATTAGAAGAAGCCGCCAGATGTCCCAGCAGAGCTCTTCCTTGTCTTCCAGTAGGTCAAGAAGAACAAGGTCCTGCTCCAGAGCAATGAACAAAGGAAAGAAGCTCTCTTTTTCGTTGATGTCGATAAGAGGTTTCAGGCCTTTGATGAGCTCATTCAGAGCGCTTCTAAGCTGGTTTTTGTTGAAACCCAGATGACAAAACAGGGAAGATCTTGATGGGCCAGTTGCTAGAATTAAGAGAAATGGAGGTGTCATTCCTCATCCACAATCAATAACTGCTATGTGTCCATCCTGTTCTTCCTTATCCCTATGCCCTCTAAATAGCCATCACATATAACTAAAAAATAAGTTCTTGAGAAATAAGCATGGCACTTCATAAGACAAGCTTATTACATTTAGATGAAAAATGTAAAGAAGCCATTACTATTGAAGTCTTACTACTTTCTTACCACAGAATATTTCAGTTTCTCAAATACCAATCACTCACTGCAAGCGTAACACACAGAGTTCTCATCAAGCACAAGGTTCTACTATGACAATAGCAACATTAGAAGGCCCAAGTATTACAAAAATGTGCCCTTTGTAGTGTTGCCACTAAGTGGTTTGATCTTCAGTGGGTTGGTGGTGGGAGAGACGGCAGAGCCTAGGGTGAAGTTGGTTTGTCTTTGTTGAGCTGTTATTAGAGAAAATGCAAAGAAACATAGAAAATGCAAGGAAACATGGTATAAATACAAAATGACAGCTATTAGGCATCTGAAAAAGGAGGATAGTCGTCAAGTGTTTCCTATGTCATGAGTGAAAATAAATAGTCAAGAAACTTCTCAATCTTCTGGTATTCAAAGTCATTGGTCAAATATAAATGAGTTGTTCTTCCTCTTCCTTAGCGTGTACATTATTGTTTTGGGCACTCCTACTTTACCACCTTTGCATAGAGTGTCTCAATCTAGGCCCCGTTCATTTAAATAAAGTACAATAGAATTAAATGCATAGAAACTTCACCATCGGCATAGTGGTGAAAAGAACTGCAACTGTGCAAGAATTGAGTTTGTTTAGCATTTCAATGGTATTTCGTGATAATTATTAATTTCTCCTTTCCTTTGAATATTAGAGGGCAACTATTGACGAAAAAGATAGGGCAGTTGTAGTCCATGCAAATTAGAGCTATACGGACGAGAAAATTCCAGTAGTACTCATGGTTGACAAGGTTAAGAAAGGAAACAGGCCGACCACCACTTTCTCATCAAAGGCATGACATGAAATGATAGATGATTTATATCAAATAAAAAAAAACATACAATAAATATGAGAAGCAACAATTCAAGAGCAAATTTAATAAGATCAGGCGGGTATAGAGGGAGTTTAAGGAGCTCCAAGATCTTCCAACTGGCTTTGGTTGGGACCCAAATACAAAAACAGTCATAGCAGTAGATGACGTATGGGATGATTATATAAAGGTATGTCATTCAACTTCAATTTTTATAAGCATTGGCGAACACAAGCTTTATTATAAACCACCCCTAAATCACATTAGATTAGGGGGTGCTCATGGGCTGGTCCAGCTCTAGCCGGATCGGGGCCCAGACTGCTTTGGTCCAAGAATGGATAAGTAGTTGCAACCTGTTTAATAATTGGGCCGGGCTTGGATTTACTGAAAGAAAGCCCTAAGCCCAGCCCAGTCCATGTAAGGAATGCAAGTAATTTAATTCAATTCTTCCAAAGAATAGCTTGAATGCCCACAAAATCAATAAAAAGCCTGATTTGGCCCGACCCAATTAATTAAATGGGCAGGCTCAGGTCTAACTTTTACAGCTCGTGCCAGGCTTGGGCTAGTATTTTTAAAGTTGGGCCGGACCTAGATATGCATTAGCCTGGCCCGGCATGGCCCATGAACACCTCTACATTAGATACTCCAACTTGTGCAAAACAATAAAGATGCCAAACAATTTAGGACCAAAGGTTATCCTTTGTTCAATGAATTGGAGATTATATATGGTGATACTATTGCCATGGGTCTAAATGCCGAAGCTTTAACCCAAGGACATTAGATACCAATTGCAAAAATGAGAGTGCACTGCTCAAAAACCTAACCAGTCCAAATTAGGACACTGCTATGGGCATTGTTGATGACATGGACTTTATGGAGGAGAACGGCATTTCAGCTCGGTCAAGAACTTTTGGCCATAGACGTGGACAAAAGGGGACAAGTTCTTCTAACCAAGCTAGTGCAAGCCTCACCAAGTACTAAGAGAAAAAAGTTGCTAAAGAAAACGATGATGATGATAAATTCTCCATTCAAAATTGCACCGCATTATTATCGGCCATGCCTAATATAAGTAAAGAAATCTACTTAAAGGCGTTCCACGTTATTGGTTCAAATCATAGTTGGAGAGTACTTATTTCTACCCCTGGACATCATTCATGCGAGATCTTTCTGATTCAGACTTTTATTAGTAGTGTTATTACAATGGTAGATAGGATCTTTAAGGAAATAAATCTTTATTTGATTTTTTAATAGGAAGGTCTATTTGAATTTAGTTTAAGGTTGTGTCATTTTATTTAGACCATTAATTAGTAGTGTTATTACAATGGTAGATAGGATCTTTAAGGAAATAAAGTTTTATTTGATTTTTTAATAGAAAGGTCTATTTGAATTTAGTTTAAGGTTGTGTCATTTTATTTTGACCATTAATTAGTAGTATTATGACATTGTCAGATACAATCTTTACTAAAATGAATTTTTATTAAATTTAGTTTGATGTTGTGTATGACTTTATTTAAGATTGATGTGGATTTCATTTTATTATAATGTTTCGCTTAACTTATATATATATATACACACTTTGTTCTATTAAGGTTAAATGGATCAACAATGGGGCGAGATGGACTATGATGAGGAATATTTTAATGCATATATTTTTCTAATGGTTGGTCAATACCAATCACATATATTTAGACAGCTCAAAAGGGATAAAGGTAAACCAAGACATGATTTTGTAAATAAAATCTAGCTTGGACATCTCAAAAGTTGTTACGATCTATTTCATATGGAAAAGCATGAGTTTTGTGACTTATGTAACGCATTGAAGAGCGAAACCTATTACATAATTCAAAATTTTTGTTTAGTGGAGGAGCAATTAGCTATAAATTTTTTATGACCATTGATGAAGTAGTGCAGGGAAGAAGAATAGCCAATGGGCTAATTTCCAAGCCAAAAGGTTTAAGGATAGGATGTCTAGGTGCCTCTCCAAAGAAAACAAATCAACTCTCAACTAAGAAATAACTTAAATTCTTATTCAATATCAATGTTCTGTATCCTATGAGGAGAGATTACATCTTTATTTAGAACTTCTTTCTAACTAAGAAAAAAATCCAATTCAAATCAAACAAGGAATCTTACTCCAAACATAATATTAAAGAATCCTGGATAAATAAGAAAGCAACTACTAATAGGAGTATGAATTAATCTTCTCTACTCTACTACACCTTATTAGTCTTGGGCTTGCGAGCATAGACTTTTAGGTGAGGCCCACTAGGGCCTGCATCAGCTCTCCCCAACTTGGAAAAACTTGACTCCAATGAGTTGTCAGCTTGGTATTGCTCATATTATAAATCTGGATTGATCCGTTGGAAATTGGTGTCAGTAATCTAAGCAGCGTCGGAGAATGGTTTTCCTTTCCACTTGACGAGAAACTTGTGAAATCCGCCATTCTTGGTTGAAATGAGTTGATCATCAAAAACATCTTCAATGTCGTCTGGAGGAGATTGATGGAGAGGGAGATGAAGAGTTTGTTCCTCAAAGGATTCATCTTCCTGATATGCATGATAAAATTCCAAATCTTCAACATTAAAGGTGGAACTGATATTTATATTTGAAGGAAGGTCGAGAACATATGCATTGGAGCTGATTTTCTTTAGAATTTTGAAGGACCAGCACTTCGTTAATGCAGCTTTTTGTATTTACCTGCAGGAAACCTTTCAGGCTTCAAACGAACCCATTACCATATCGCCTTCAACAAACTCAACATGGCATCTTCAAGCATCCGCGTGCTTCTTTTATGCTTCATTACTTTTAGCAATTTACTGGCGAACTTCATCACGAACATCCTTCATATGTTGTGTAAACTATTCAGCTTCCTGACTTGGCCTAAATTCAACTGGTAACGGGCTTAAGTCAATAGGAAGACGTGGCTTGACACCAGTAACAACTTCAAATGGTGATCTCCTTGTCATTCTATTGATGTAATTATTGTAAGCAAACTGCACCATAGGTAAAAGAAGATCCCATGAAGCAACATGTTCTTTGATAAGACATTGAAGAAGGTTTCCCAAACTACGATTGACAACCTCTATTTGGCCATCAATTTGCAAATGAAATGCACTTAAGTATTGGAGCTTCGTGCGTATCATGTGCCATAAAGTCTTCCAGAAGAAACTCATGAACTTTGTATCTCTGTCAGATGCTATTGTCTTGGGAAGGCCATGCAGACGAACAACCTCTTTAAAGAAAAGAGTAGCAATCTTCTTAGCATCTACTGTGTGAGAACAAGGGATATAATGTGCCATCTTTGAAAAATGATCCACAACAACAAATATAGAATCTACCTTCCTCGCTATTTTGGGTAAGCCCAAGACAAAATCCATACTTAAATCTTGCCAAGGTACATGTGGAATAGGAAGGGGCTGATACAAATCTGTGTTCTTCTTTTGACCCTATGCAAGTTGGCATACTCTGCATAATTCACAAATTAGGCCAACATCTGTTTTTAAGCGTGGCCAAAAGAAACGGTCTTCTACAGTAGCCAATGTTTTATCATGCTTAAAATGTCCACTATATCTCCCACCGTGTAATTCACATATCACAAACTCACAGATAAATGTAGCTGGCAAATATAACTAATTTCCACGAAAAAGATAACCATCATGAATGGAAAACTTTTGGATGCTCAAAAAATTCACCATTTAGAAGATCTATAAAAATTCGACCAAAGTCATAATCAGTTGCATATGCTTTGCGTATTTCTTCAAAGCCGAGAACATTGATGGAAATTGTTGTAAGTATGTGAGTTCGAAGACTCAAAGCATCTGCGACTTCATTTTCCGTGCCAGATTTGACGCAGAACAAAAGTGAACTCTTATAAGTATGCATTCCATTTGACACAATTTGCGCTTATTTTCTTTTGAGAATTCAGATGTCGTAATGCTTCATGGTCAGAACATAAGACAAACTCTGTCTCGATTAAATAATGATGCCAATAACGAAGAGCTTGAACCATTGCATAATATTCCAGATTATATACCAAATACTTCTTATGTAAGTCATTTAATTTCTTACTGAGCAACTGAATGACCATCCTGACTCAAGACTCTGCCAATACTGACGTAGGAAGCATTACAACTAACTTCGAAGACCTTATCAAAGTCAGGAAGTTTTAAAACTGGTATCTCAGTCATTTTCTATTTAATCTGTTCAAATGTGCAAAATGCAACATTTGTCCAAGTGAACTCTCCTTTCTTCATGCAATCAGTTATAGCGGTCATGATGGTACTAAAATTACGAATGAACCTCCTGTAAAATGTATCCAATCCATGAAAGCTTCGTACCTCATGTATAGATGTAGGAATGGGCCAATCAGTAGTGGCTTTGATTTTATCTGGATCAGCTTCAACTCCTTGGGCTGAAACAACAAAGCCCAAAAAAATAACTTTGGAGCTAAAAATGTATACTTCTTTAAATTAATATAAACTTTTTCTTTACTAAGTGCACGTATGACATACCTCAGATGATCGAGATGAGTTTCTTTTGATCTGCTGAAGATAAAGATGTCATCCAAATATAACACAACAAATTTGCCGAGTAAAGGACGTAGAAGCTCAGTTGTCACTCTAATAAAAGTGCTGAGAGCATTAGATAAACTGAACGGCATGACCAACCATTCGTATAATCCATCTTTGGTCTTGAATACAGTCATCCATTCATCTCCTGGCCAAATATGGATTTGATGATATCTACTCTTAAGATCAATCTTGGAGAAGACAGATGATCCAGCCATCATATCAAGCATGTCGTCCACTTGGGGAATCTGAAACTAATATTTGATGGTAATCTTGTTAATTGCTCGGCTATTGATGCATATTCGCCAAAAACCATCTTTGTTTTGTGTTAAGAAAGCTAGAACTGCACAAGGACTCATGCTTTTGCGGATATAACCCATCTGGAGTAAGTCTTCAACCTGTCTTCGCAATTCTGCATGTTTAGCTAGGCTCATACGATAAACAAGTAAATTATGAAGGGTGGACACATGGACTAAATCAATGGCGTGCTGTATGTCCCGCATAGGAGGTAGTTCATTAGGAAGCTCTGTTGGAATCAAGTTTTGAAAATCATTGAGCAACGACTTGATCTCTAGTGGTGTAGAAACCTGTTGTTTATCATCTGCCTCTTTGACTTATTTTGGAATAAGAGCATAAACAACTCCTTGGTCATTGCTTTCCATTTCAAATTTCAGCATAGAGAAAACATGAGGGGTTTGATGGGATGGTAGAAACTGTCGAAGAGGATGTTAATGGAGGCAGTGGAAGAAGATCCACCACTTGTCCCTCCCACTAAAAAGAATGTATGTGCTTTCACTGATCAGTATGTACCTCTTGTTTATAAAGCCATCGTCAGCCAAGTAGTATGTGAGCAATATTCATGGGAATGATATTATACCATATATCATCTTCATATATGCCAATTTTAAAATGAACCAAACAACGATAGGTCATAGGAATTGAATGGATCATCTATCCATGCAACCTTGTAATGCTTTGAGTGCTTTTTAGTGGGCAAATTGAGCTTATGAATCATTTTTTGTGAAACTACATTCATTGCACTTCCACCATCAACAAGTAAATTGCATAGCTTATCTTTGCATTTCAAGCGTCCTGAAGATTTAAGTATGTCGCCTATCTTCTTTTTCTTGCTCATTTGGTGATGAGAAGTCTCCATATAATAAGGACAAGACCACCTTCTTCTACAGTAGTGGTGGCTTGAGAAAGAGGATCAGATTGAGCCTTGGGGCTATGGTTTTGGCTGAGCTTCTGATTGTATGTGGTTAGGAGGAGACTCCATCTTAATATGCTCACCATAATATTCTTTTGAAGAGTAAGGATCTTCATCACAATAATAAAGATTATGAACCTTAGGGCATTCATTGGCAAAGTGACCCTATTGACCATATTGCTAACATCCATCAGTCCATCAATCCTATCGAGGAGGTCTATGACTCCATATCTTGTTCCTGTGGCACTGTGCCCCATTGATTTTGAGCAAAAGGATGCTGGTTGAGTTGGTTGTGCTGCTATTTTGGATGTGGATGATAACCCGCTAAGGGAGCACGGTTATATTGAAAATTATTCTGACTAGGTAGATCACGATTATTATTTTGAAAGGCGGTGCCTCGATGAGTCATTAACTCTTTGGCTTGAGTGCCAAAGCGTCACAAAGTGGATGGCCACAATTATAGCTTAACCCGCTTTGCCTTGTTATAAATGTCATCACCAGTTTTAAAGTCATGCATAAAGACCTCACATCTAATTTCTTCCCGCAAAACAGTTTTGTACCAGTTGACTGGCGTGAAATCGTCCTCTTGAACTTTAGACTAAATAACATAATCATTGAATTTCTTTGCATACTCATCCAATGATAATGTGCCTTACTTGAAAACAAAATATTCTTGCTAAAGGATACTCAAATAATTGGATGGCAAGTATTTATCTTTGAGCTTTTCACACATCTCATCCTACTTAGTAATAGCAAGGCGTCCTATGACAAGATTGTTGTGCTCAATGCTATGCCACCAAATGCGTGCTAAACCTTTAAGTTTAACTTTGACAAAAGCAACATGTTGAGCATCATCCATATGATACCAAGTAAAATAATCTTCAGGAGAATTAAGCTAGTCAATAAAAAGCCTTTCTATTGAGACGATCGGAAAAATCGGCAACATCAATTTTGACCCACTTTGTAATATCATCAAACCTAGGCGCAACAGACGTGTCTTCAGGATCCCTCTCAGTGAAAAGGCGCTGAATAAAATCATGGATAGATTCTTGAGGGCCTATTTCTTCTTGTTGGATTGGATTTTGTTGGTTTCCAATGCTAGACGATGCTTCTGCAGTAGAAGGCCTTTGTGAACTTTGAGACGTGACTTCCAAATGCATGTACTCTTTTAGATAACCCCATTATCATGGTATCACGTTGTCGATCAAAGAATTTGCCATGATAGGGTTGACCACTTCAAGTAGATATTGCTTGCAAAAAGGGAACAAAGAAATTCTGCTCTATTTTTTATTTTTATTTTTATTTTTTAATGATAAATGGGTCGAACCTATGGTGGGTTGGCCTGCTGGAACTTAAACAGATCTTGTGGGGTTCAATTCGAACCTAAAAGGAAAGAAAAGGGTTTACAGACCCTTTTTCAACTTCTACTACTCTTTGGAAGGAAGAAGAAGAGAGAAGGGAGAGGAAGGTGTTGCGGTTGGTGATGGCGAAAATAGAAGAGATGGCGCTGGGTTAGTTTGTGCTGGCGATGAAGCAAGCGCTCTAGATGCACGGTACGCCTTCTTTCCTCTGGTCTCTTTCCTTTTTTGTCTTTTCTGCTCTTTTTTTTTTTTTTGTTGGGATGGGGGCCTACCGACATAAATCGAACGAGAAGAGGTGGGTTTGAAAAGCCGGGGGGGGGGGGGGGGGTGGTTTGGAAGTCACCGGTGGTTTGGGAAAACCGAGGTGCAGATGAATGCTCTCGTGATGGGGATTTGGGTTTGGATGGGTTTGGCGTGTGGCTACAGAAAGGGATGAGGGTATTGGGAAGGGGGTTTTGGGATAAGGGAAAGAGTTGGGTTGGCTTAGGAAGTCGATGGGTAGGGATGGGATTGCTTGGGATGGTGAGGAAGATGGAGTTAAGGTTAGGGTGGGTGGCTAACAGAATGGTGGGTTTGTAGTGGCTACTGGAGTGATTTCGGCTGACACATGGATGATTTGTATTTTGGTGGTGGGAGAGGGGCAGTGATGGGTGATACAAGGCTAGGTGGATGGATGGCGAAACAAAAATAAGGAGATGGGATACGTTACCTTGAATCAGCGATCCGAGATCGGATCTTTGCTTTTGATACCAATTGAAGTAGCGCATGGAAGAAGAATAGCCAATGGGCTAATTTCCAAGCCAAAAAGCTTAAGGATAGAATGTCTAGGTGCCTCACCAAAGAATGTCTAGGTGCCTCACCAAAGACAACAAATCAACTTTTAACTGAGAAATAACTCAAACTCTTATTCAAAATCAATATTCTATATCCCATAAGGAAGGATTATATCTTTACTTATAACTAATATACTTTCTAACTAAGGAAATAATCCAATTCAAATCAAACAAGGAATCCTAAACCAAACATAATAAGAATTTCTAAATATTAAAAAATCTTGGCTAACTAAGAAAGCAACTACTAATAGGAATAGGAATTAATCTTCTCTACTCTATTAAGCCTTATTAGTCTTGGGCCCACGAGCATAGACTGTCAGGCAGGGCCCACTAGGGCTTGCATCAATTGGCCTTAGTGCCAGAAATAGAATGATGGCAGATAGATTTCAACATTTAGGTGAGACCATTAGTCATCATTTTAAGAGAGTGTTGAAGGCCATAGTAACTCTAAAGAAAGGAACTTATTACTCCACCATCTTTTAAAGATACACCAATAAAAATTCTCAACAATCCTAAATATTATCCTTCGTTTAAGTTAAATTTACATTCAACCCATTTTTTTAAGGTAATGTTTCACTTTTTAAAAATTATGTTCACTTTTCTCCTTTCAAAGGGTTGTGTAGGGGCCATCAATGGCACACATGTGAGTGCATCAGTTCCCATAAAGGATTAGATTCCTTATAAAGGTGGAAAGGTTTTAGTAACACAAAGTGTAATGCATGCATGCTCTTTTGACATGCGATTTACAGTTGTGTATGTCGGCTAGGAAGGGAAAGAAAATGATTCTGTAATATTTGTTGAAGCTATAACTAATTCAGAATTACACTTTCCTCACTCTCCATGAGATAAATTTCATATGAAGTGAAAATATGTGTATATGCATCACTTTCACAAAATAATGTTAAAAATATGAAAAATTGTCATTGTAGGTAAATATTATGTTGTTGACTCTGGCTATAGTAGTACACCAAGTTAGCTCGTGCCTTGTAGAGGGGTACAATACCACTCATCACAATATAGTGGATGTAGAAGAAGACCCCACTGGAAAGAAAAAAGTTATTCAATTACTATCACTCATCATTGCGGAATGTTATTGAGCATTGCTTTGGTATTTTAAAGGCAAAATTTCCTACTTATGCAGACAAAGGAAAATTGTGATTGATGCATGCACTGTTCACAACTTTATAAAGATCGAAATGCAAAGAAATAGAGATTTTAATCGATTTCAAGATGAAAGGACTGCAATTGAAAATAACAATTGTGAAAGTAATAGTGATAATGGTATATCTACACCGTTAGAGATGGGAACGGCACAAGGCAGGTGGGAGATGGCATGCAAAAGAGATGAAATTGCAGATGAACTCTTTGCACATCATGGTGGATTGGAATAATGATATGCATTAAATTTAATGAATATGATTAATTATTTTCTCTTGTGAAGTTGTTATCTGCCATAAATGTTTGAATGTTTTTGATTAACTTAGTTTTAGTGGGCATTTGGAAAACCATAAAATTAATCTCTCATGTTATGCTTTAGAGATTATATACATGTTAGAATATTTGATAAACCTCCACTTATATTTTTCTATTTTCAGAGCTTATTTACATATTAATATTTTGACTTCTAAATTAATAACCTAAGGGGGCTACTTATTTAAGTCAAGTTTTTTTTTTTAGTTAAAGCGAATGGAGTGGATTGTATAAAATTTATATGTGTTTTGGAAGAAAATGACCACAAAAAATATTCAAAATGATCCCAACGGTGGAAAGGTGCATTCTATATTATAATTACAACTCTAAAACTGCTCCCAATTACCAAAATTCCTAAAGGTGGGTGCCATGTCAGTCACAAAAGGAGGCCCCACTTTGTAATTTATAAAAGTGCTTCACATGCTCTCAATAACAATTTGTGGGCCCACTTTTTAAATTCCTATGAAGGTGCGCCCATACTATAAATCCTATAAAGGTGGGTCCAATGTTGTAAGTCTAAAGGTGGGTTCATGTATAACAATTCCTACATGGGGTGTTAAATCCTATAGGTGGGCCCACATTCTAATTCCTAAATAGGGGGCTCATGTTATATTCCTCTAAGAGTGGGTCATACTTATTTAAAATTTAAGATGAATTTATGAATATTCATGTTAGATTTAAGTTCAATACTGTTGAGAAATATGATTTTCTTAATTCTGTTTCTTAGAATAATATTATGTTGTTCCCAAACAAGTTTTGCATAGGATATTCTCAATGGAACAAATTAATAAATGTTGCCAAACAAATTTAACACAGATAGGTCTCACGGCACAACCCGGTCTCAACACAAAATTGCAAACGATGAAGAAACATTGCCAAATGGGGCCTAAACATCCAGCAGAAGAAATAAACATGTGCCCATCCCCTTGTCCCAGTAACTGACATCCCAAATCCAAATGGCATTTAACTACTGACAGGGTGACACCTTTTGTGCAACATCCAGCAGAACAGATACAAAATGGATAGCCATAACTAAGCTACCAACACGCCATATCTGATAGGAGCTTACCACATTGGCAATCATAACTAAGCAACCCACACCCATATCCAACAGGAGCTGATGAAGCTCAAATATACGGCATACGCATCAACATCAGTACTAAGCATAGGCCAACACCCAGCAGGCAAACTTTTTACTCGATCCATGAACTTATAGCATATAAAACACTCAGATGTTTAAGCATGCGTAATTGTGTGTGTGCAGTTCCAATTTTGTGAAAAGATATTTGGTATTCTTACCAACAGGAACTTGTTGAGCAATCTTCAATTTTTTAAAATAGTAATAATCATGTTGAGCTGGTCAAGTGAAGATGATGTACCTGCAGTATCTTATTCAATGCTTTAGAGAGTGCTGGCTTGACGTCAGCTGGGTGTAATTCCTCCTTTTCATAGTCTGCAATCAGTTCTTCAATGCTGGTGAAGGTCCTATAAAGGGGTGGACAACCCATACATTAGTTTAGCCATTAAGCCAAACAAAAATGAAGTAAAAAATCCTTTTTCATTAAAAAACAGAAAAAAGAAGAAAATGCCAAAAAATAAGTACAAAGACAGCTGAGAGATGAGCAACACTAACTTGTTTCCACCATTCTTTGCATCACGCTCAACCTCAAATATTCCAAACCATGGAAAAACGATGTACTTGATGTACTCTATACATGGATTTCCTTCCACAATCGTTGGGGGGCAGTAAGCTTTCTTTATCTTCAAATTCACTTCAGCCTTAAAATTGAAGCACCAAAAATATTAAAACCTAAAAAGTAAAATTATAAATGCCTTAAAAACCAGGAAAGGACTGCAGTTGATTATATAATCAATGCAACTAATGCTATTGTGAGCTCACATGATAGGCCCAAACTGAGACCACCACCGGTTGCATGGGTGTGGGATGAGGAGCTCTCATCACAGGCTAATGTCAGCCTAAGAAGTAAGAACCGCCCAGGTTGTAAGATGATGGCATTGATATAAAAACCCAAAAGATTGAACCATTTTAATTTAACAACGGTTAATCCAACTTGGCTATACAGTCGTTACACAATTACAGTCCTTTGATGGATGCTAATTCACTGTGGAGCATGGATGAGAAGGGAAAGTCTTATCATGAACAGTAACTGTGTGATACTTATTCCATTAGTAACATGATGTGACCCCCATCTCTCATTGCAACAATGAGCACTGTTTGACTTTGCTACGGGCTATTGTCAATAACCACATAAATTTAAGCTACCTTAATCCAACCGAAAAGATAACACTCAATTGAGTGAAATCTAGATGCATGCTGTTCATGAAAGGAATCATGGGGGATTTGGAAGGTCTTGCCATGAAACATGAAGCAGTACAAGAGTAAAAACCATCCCTGTTAAATAATGATATCCATTGATCTAATCACAAAAGATTTAATCATGAGTTATATGAGAGACACAGAGAGAAATGGGTAACTTAAATGGGGCACAAGCAAGTCCTCGCACTTCTGGGAGAAATCTGGGGCCTGCATAACAAGGATGCTCCATCTCCATTTTTTTAATGTTGTTGTATATGGTGCTTTTAAGACCCAACCCTAATTCCTGCAATTACCATTAATTAACTGTGTGGTTAGTTTAATAAGTGGGATTGAAGGATAATTATCTTGCTTTGAGGGCTTAGAATAGATTTTGTGTAGCTTTGGGGAGTTTTGAGAGCCTTTGAACCTAGTTTGACACATTTAGGGACCTACTTTTAATTTCGGAAAAGATTGGGGGTTATTCATAAATCCTGATTTGAGCCCATTAGATAGAGAACATTGTTCCCTACAACTATCATGTTCATTTCGTAATCATTCGAAGCCCCAAACCCTTTATTTTATGATTCTTGTATGAGTAGGGGTAAAATCGTCAGTTCTGAAAGACAGATTTTTTTTCCTGAAATTACTGACACACTTGTGCTCGTGTGAAACTAGATTTAATTTTGAACAACTTTCATTCTTTGCCTTTTTCGATCCATGGCCCATAAATCCTTCATTTTAGCATCACAAGATTTTTCAGTTGTGGACCCCACCTTCACCTCCCTCACATAAGGCCAACAACCCCTCTCTTATTCTTTCCCCTCCCACCCTCGACCCAGGCACCCCCAGCTCTGCAACAGCCGACCCTCCCGTCTATTTCTCTCATTTTCTTGCCTCCCAAACTCAAACTCAAGGCTGCCATTCACCAAACAAAGCACACCATCAAGTTCCCTCTCTATCTCTCCAGACCCCCTTTTTGGGCGAATCCAAGCTTGGCAGCCCCTCTACCCACTGGTTTCTACTGGTAAGCAAACCTTCTTCCCTCATACTCTGTATTTGTAGTCCTTAGAAGTCCTTAACCTCAACACACAAGCCCCCTTTCTTCCTCTTTCATTATTTTCCATTTTCGGGTTCATTAATGGGTGATTTTTGGGGGACTTTGATCTAGGAGTTTCCAGTTGCTTGGGAGTGTTTGAGAAGTGTTTTTGGGACCTGTAGGAACTAAGCCAAATGTTTAGGGTAATATACCCACTGGAACTCTTCGTAGAATTATAATTAGACTAGATTAACGTCATTAGAAGACTAAGAATTTCAAATAGGACTTTCTCAGGAATACACTCCTAGTGGGACTGTTTTAAGTTCCAATCAGGACTCTCTCTCTAGGTGTTTAATTCAAATAGAACAAGTCTGTGTAGTATCCTATCAGAACTCCAAGAGCATATAAGACCAAGCACAAGCATAAATAGGGGGCTGGTCTCTCCCTTCTCCTTCACCAACCTCCTGAACCGCGAGAGAGAGAGAGAAAGAGAGGAATAATCTAACGTGAGTTGTGAAATCTGTAGAAAAGAAGAGGAGAGCGAAGAGGACGCGGAAGATCAACAACAAGGTGCATAGTAGATGTCTGGCGTCAAATTGATCACTGCTCGAGCCACGAATTTCTATATAAGGTGAGTAGGATTTTTCATTCTAATAGGTATATAGTAGAAAATCCCACTTACAGAGATGATAACAGTGCTAGTACAGCACTGTCGAGACCCCCATCTTGACTCCTATGGCTTAAAATCAAGCTAATGTTGTCAAAAATCAAAATTCTAATTTTCTATAGTTAGAATCCTTAAGGGAGAATGTTTTAATGATGATCGATCCACCGGAAGAAATAGAAACCAGATTGGAATTGGGTTTTTTCAGAAATCTGGGCATTCAAAATGGTTTTGATCGATGAGGACTGTGGGTCCCCATGGCCCACCTGATGAGAGATCAAGACCCCACATCTGGTGGGGGACTGTTGGGCGACCACAAGTGTGGTGGTCCTGTGTGGATGGGACCATTGGGGGTCCACCATCCAAACACTGTTTGATAGCTCCGACAAGTGGTATTCCTGACGAGAGTGAAGTCTGGAGATTTTGGGCTCCTGATTAATCAATATCTTTAGAAACTGGGCGGAATAGATTTCCTATGATGAGTACCCTTTGGACTTGAATTCGAAAGCAAAGGTAGTTGATTTTCAACAGAGATTCAAACTGTATTTAAATTTTCCTAATCTCAGGTTGACAAAACATGTCTTGGTTGACATGTATAGTGGACCCACAAGAATGATCGGATGGAAGATCCACTCCACACATCTTATTGTGGGCCTAGGGGCGACCTTAGGCATGTGGTCCTTTTTCGGATTAGACCACTGTGGCCCACAATCCAATCTCCTCAAAAAATTCCAGGCGTGAACCCATGAATGGGTGTTGTCAACAGTGATATTGTAATGCAGTTTTTATAAATTACAGATTTGGTCCCTGTTATCCACATTTATATTTAAAAACCCCTTGTTACTGCTACTTGGATAATAGGAAAGAGAGTAACTTGAATTGGGCTTAGATATGATAAGGTAAAGTGAGTGCTGGCACCATTGATTAATAATCACTAATCCTTTTTAAGGACAGTAATTACTTTCATTTTATGCATTGTTGAGCATGATGTAGGCTTATAATTGTGTATGACCCAATATGATAAAAGTCAATATGATTTAATTGCTATGGTAATCAGCTGGTAAGTAAATTATTTTAAGAGATTAGGGCAATGCCACATATCCAGTACCAACTCTGATTCGGAGTGGGGCGAGAACTAACCCAGTATTATGTGGTACTGGCCAACGAAAAGGGTAAGATGATGTTACCAATTATGATAGAAATGAAACTCTAATAAGCTTATTGAATTCGAACTTGAAATTGGTGCTTGAAATATAGTACCACAAACCGCTAGCACTGAGTATAGAACTTCTCTCGTGGATGTTGGTCGAGGGAACTAGGTTCAACAATCATGGTGGTAAGACAAATCATATTATTGACAGAAATGTAGATACTCTAGTATGGGAGTATCGGAACAGGCTTAACAATTATGGTGGATGACAAGCCATATCGTTGATAGAAACATAGATACATCCATATGGGATATCGAAACCATTTGTTGCGTGCGATGGAAAAATACTCAGGAAAGAATTGATTCAGATTAACAGGAAAACTACAGCAATGTGGGCCCCACTTACAGATGAAATAGAGGGAAAAAAGGGGGGCATAGAGAGAGAGGACCAGATGAAGTATGTGTCCACTGCTGATTGATGAATATGAAAAATGTGGCCTCATGCCATGACAGATGAATAAAGAAATCCAGCCTGTACAGCTGGCATCGATAAGTCGTTAAAAAAAAAAGGAAAAATGGAATTGAGATTTGGGAGAGATAATAGGTATAACATCTATGGGGCCCATTGCTGGTTGATGAAAATCATAAGCGACAAGTGGCTTTGGTCATATCAGATGTCTATCGAAAATATTGAAATGGAAAAGCTGAAATGACAATAATAATATAAAATATGCATGAATGAGACCCATATGTAAATCAAAAATCAAATACAATCAGGTTTTCATTTCATCCATCGGTGGACCCACCTATAAAATCCAGTTGCTTTTCTGAAAGGTAATACAAACTGTTCACAGGTGCTGTCCACCAATGAATGGAAAAAATGTGTAAAGGCAGAGAGATGCTGGGAGGATGCACTTGAATTGAGTGAATGGGCCCTACCAATGGATAAAAATAGGGTGGGCATAGAAGAGAGGAACAGATGAGATGTAAGATGGGAGAAGGAGAAATAGGAAAAAAAATATATAAAAAATGAAAAAAAATAGGAAAAAGGGAAGAAGAAAAAGAAGCGTGCCATGAATCGATGTACACAGCAGGAGAAAGATCTTCGTATTCTTGCTAGAAGGTCTGCATCTGCTAAAGGAAGACCTGCTTGTTCGTCGTCCTCTCACTGGAAATCCAACATCTTTCTGGAGCTCTTCTTCCTCAAATTTTTACAATGGGATTGTAGTTGCACCAGTAGAGAGAGCCATTTTTTAAGTCTTAATAGAGTTTTAATCAGTATCACATAGAGGACCAAAAAATCCCAAAAATAGACGATCTTCATAGTTCCACCTAAGCTGAATCCAACTGAACCATGAGATACGATTCAATTAGTGTAGAATCAGACGATTCCTTCTTGAATCAAATGATAATACGCCAAACATGATTCAACACCCCAATTCGTATCATTTTCCTTTCAATACGATACGAATCTCATATCATGAATCATACGATTTTGATAACTATGTGAATAGTATCTTTCCCGAAAGATGACAAAAGTAACCCTACCTTGATTAACATTGTTCGTTACTTCAGAGTATGCACTGAACTAAAGGCATGGTCCAGCATCCACATTGACCTAGACGCTAGAATAGGACTGATAAGGTTTTGGCTGGGAATTCACACCCAATTGATGGCCTAGAATTGGGCAAGAACCTGAATTCAGCCCAGACCTTGCAACAAGGTGCTGGATTGGGTATGTCACAAAACTGATGGAGAAAGCAGGATTCATATCCAACACTGGAGGTCCATTTACGGAAGTACACACATTCAGGAATGCATTTCCACTAGGATTCTGGATTGGACACTAAACTGTTAAGCACATCTGCCCAAAATGCAGGCTTCCATATCCATAGCTTGACAAGATAATTTCTTGCCAAAATGCATAGAGATATTCGCCCATTGGTTTTCCCATTTTTATTAAAGAAGGTGGCAACCTTCTGACAGACCATGCAACATGGGATTTCAGCTAATCGTGCCTCCTCATTCCATGATTTCCTCTTCCTATAAGCCACATGAGTAACCTCTCAAACAGATATCAAGTATGCCGGCAAACCACCAGATCTGGCTATGACCTTTTAAATTTTCCACATCATCTTTGATCTCAAATCATACTCCATCCACATCAAGGGGAAGAGAACATTGTACTTTGAGAGGTTGTGTACAGGGATACAAACTCTGGCCCCTTCCACCACACATATAGAGGCTGAATTTTCATCAATCTCCATGGCATGTCTCAAAAAAGAGCCAAGAGTCTTCAACATTCAACCATACATGCACACAAAGGCACCCCATCAAAACAGAACCACACAGGTGTACAACTGGACCTACACAACCTTCATCCATAAATTTATTCTTCTGATTGGTCCATCAGCAAAAGAATAACTACTGTTAATAAAGTCCTCAACATCACTTCCAAAGGCGAGATAATCCACCATTAAAGTAGATTCAGTTTAAACTAAAACCAGATATTGCATCCCCATCTACATTTTTTCTGTTTACAACCTCACATGCATCAACATCCAATCTAGCAACCTTCACCATTAGACTGTCCTTAAGTTTAGCTCTTAGAGGATCAGACGTTTCAAAACTTTAACAACATTTGACACTCCCTTTCAACCTATACCTTTGACTGTCATTCCTTTTCCATCTTTCACGATTAATCTTACAGCTGCGCCCCAGACTTCCACATTCACATTAACTGGGTCAAAGGTCTCCTTTTACACCTTTCTGAAAAGATTTTCAAGATTAAGAACTATAGTGGGGTTTTGGCACCCAGATCAGATGATGTACCCTCCCAATCGTTGATCGCATTATCATTATTGCAAAACCTTCACCTTCAGTATTGCATCTGACAAAAGCAAACCATCTTGACTGCCTTGACAATCTATGCAGTGGTAAGAAAAATTCCAATACCGCTCCAACGTAAGAAAATTGGAACTAACTCCATCAATAAGGAATGAACCCAACAATTAAATACAAATAAAAGGAAAAGATTCGACCACCATCACCCGTTGTCATAGTTTGCCTCCACTTATTTGATTGGAATTGTTCAACGGGTGTTGATCCGGGTGGATACTAAAATAAATATATTTAATCTGTTGAAAGAACAAATCATCATCATCATCATCATCAAAGCCTCATCCCAACCATATTAGAGTTGGCTATATGAATTCTGTTTCTCCATTCTGTTCTATTTTGAGCCAAATCCTTAGATAAGTTAAATTTTTTCAAATCTGATTTAGTGACCTCCATCAATATTTTCTTCGGCCTACCCTTACCTCTTAATGGGCTATCCAGGTCTTTTCCTCACCGGTGCCATAACTGGCCCACACTCAATATGTCCAAACCATCTTACACGGGTTTCTCTAATCTCATCCCCTATTGGTGCTATCCCTAAATACTCTCGAAAGCGCTCATTTCTAATTTTATCTTTCCTAATTTTATTACGCATCCACTTAAGCATTCTCATCTCCGCCACATCCATCTTATGTATATGCATCTTTTTAGTTGGCTAACATTCTGCTATATATGTCATAACTGACCTAACCACTGTCCTGTTAAATTTTCCCTTCAATTTCGTTGGCATTCATCCGTCACAAAGTACTTCAGAAGCTAGTCTCCACTTCAGCTATTCAGCTTTTATCCTATGCTCAACATTTTCGTCAATCTCCCCATCCTTACTAATCATCGAGCCTAGATACCAAAAGAATCTCTACGTGATATCTCATAGGTATCAATTTTAACAGTGATTTCAACACTTTGTATATGTCCACTGAAGTTGCAATCCATATATTCTGTCTTTGTACGACTTATTTTAAGGCCTCTAGATTCTAATGCCCTCCGCCATCTCTCGAGTTTTGCATTTATATCATTTCTTGATTCATCCATTAATACTATATCATCTGCAAACAACATACACCATGGTACTTCTTTTTCAATATGTACAGTAAACTCTTCTATAATCAATGCAAAGAGATAAGAGCTTAAGGCTAATCCCTGATGCAAACCCATAGTTACAGGGAATCCACCTGTTTCTTCACATGTAGTTCTTACATTTATTACTGCTCTTTCATACATATCCTTAAAATTTTTAATGTAACCACTGGGGACATTCCTTTTCTTCAAAACCCACCAAATTAAATCCCTCGATACCCTATCATAGGCTTTTTCTAAATCGATAAAGATTATATGTAGATTTTTCCGCTTTGCTCGATATTTTTCCATTAATTGACTAAGTGAAAAGATAGCTTCTATAGTTGATCTCCCTGGCATAAAACCATATTGGATTTCAGTAATCTTGATCTTCTGTCTAAGTATTTGCTCCATTATTCTCTCCCATAACTTCGTAGTATGACTCATAAGTTTAATCCCTCGATAGTTGGTACAATTTTGTATATCTCCTTATTCTTATATAGAGGCACTACAATGCTTCTTCTCCATTCATCCGGCATTTTCTTTATCACAAGTATCTTATTGAATAGTCTAAATAACCAACTCACCCCAATCTCTTCTAAATATTTCCATACCTCTATCGGAATATCATCTAGGCCTGTAGCCTTTCTTGTTTTCATTCGCTTCAATGCTTCCTTCACTTCGACCCCTCCAATTCTGCAGAGAAAGTGTGCTCTGCTAATGAAGTATCATCCCTAATTCTTGTATCCCCCATATGTTCTTCATTTAAAAGTCTACTAAAATATTCCTTCCAACTTTCTTTAATATCGTTGTCCTTCAGTAGAACATTTTCCTCATTGTCCTTGCCACGTTGACATGATCTAAGTCCTCACTTTAATATCATTGAAAGAACCAATATGCTATCAAATAATCAATTCTAGCACATGCAGGTGACTACCAAAATACTGCACTCAAGACTTTGAAATGAATTCCTTGAAAACCAATCAAATTGTTAGAATAAATAAAAAAGTGAAAGGGAAAAAATGAAATCTAATACACTCAAAAATTAGAATTAATGCATCCTCAGTAAGAACATAGTAAATGCACGCAAAACCCATGCGCTCCATATTCCTCATCTATGACAAAGATCTTCACAACACAGATCCCCATCAACAAAACTTTTTATAACTTTGTCACAGAAAGCATAATAAATCAAGAGGAACTTATTCAAATGAATAAATCTAAAAGCATAACCTAGAACTACCATGATGTGGCTATCATTTCTAGGTGGCCTTGGGAAGACCTTGTAAGATTACATATTTTCAGCAAAAAGATATTTGAAATCACTTTCTTGCCATTGTGAATACATACCTCCTCATCTTCCATGAAGATAGAAGAAGATGGATCACTCTTTGACATCTTTTCTTGCCCTTGCTGTAAACCGGGCAGCATATCTACAGTTCAATAGCAATTAAGGCCACTGAAAAATCAGTTCCTCAGAAAATTAAAATATTTTGTTTATTTTTTTCTTCTATTTCATTTCTTCTTCTTTTTTTATCCTTAGTGACACCATATGCAATACTCACTTATCTGTATCAATATTTTTCTATGTTATGAAGTAAGCATAAGTATCAGCTATGGAAATAAAGATAGATAATAAATAGAGAGAATGATCCATTCTGATCTATAAATGTCTCTAACATCCAACTATGCAAATGAGTGAACCCTTTATTTTAAAATGGTGGTTCAAAAGAAACATACTTCTGTAAAAAACAAAAATTAAAATAAAAAAATAAAAACATATATGTGAAAAAAAATCCTTTGAAAATCACACTTTCGTTTTTTTTTCTTCTATTTCATTTCCTTTTTTATCCTTAGTGATACCATATGCGATGCTCACCCATCTCCATCCATAATTTTCCATGTAATGAAGTAAGCATAAGTGTCAGCTATGGAATAAATATAGATAATAAATACAAACAACAAACCATTTTGAAGAATAAATGTCTCTCACATCCAACGTTAAAAATGAAAGACTACTTTATTTTGAAATGGCAATTCCGAAGAAGCATACGTCCCTGTCAAAAAATGAGTAAAGACACCAAAGAGAGTAGAAAGGATACGATGCGACAAGATGATTGGTTTTTTCTTCCTTTTGGTGTCATCACAGTACTCCCGTGCGAGTACATTTACTTTCCTCTGATCCATGCCCAGTTGGCAAATATCAGCCTATGAAAACAACAGTAGTTGAGTTAGTTGCATAAAATGGCAAAAGTGATTTTTCCATACTACTGTCCAAAACTACAAGCCAAGAGAACCTTCAGAAAAAATATGTCAGCGCATTGCATGCATGGATAGAAAATCTGGGCTGCCGTCAACTCATCTTGTTCATTGCGACCCATGATCTGACAACACCTACAAATTTGAGTAAATCATTGTCATGCCTCAAGCTCTTCACAAGAAAATGATGAGCCCAACAGATGCTACCATTTACTGATTTACATTTCTATCTTTGAAACAACATACGAATGCTAAATACATGCACATACACAAAAGCACATGTTGGATTGAGCAATAGTAATAAGAACACAGGCAAGAATGTGTTGAAAGGTTATCATGCACCTCACAATCCTTGGAAGCTTGTTCCTTCTAGCTATATCCATTACAAGAGGCCAGTATTCATGTGCCCTCGAGTTAATTTCTTCTGAAGACCATAAGAACTCCACTTTGTCTAAATTCATTCCAACAGCTTTCCAAATCTCAATTAGATAACGACCAACAGTCTGTATTTTCTTTAGATCACCACCCATTTTATTGTTCAGCTGTGCAAACCAATCAGCAATCCATATCTTCATTCTGCACCCTGCAGATGTAAGTTTGTTCACATTTATTGCCTTCACAACACCCTGCCCATCAATTAAAAAGAAAAACCTTCATTTAACCTATCAGCGTAAAAACAGTATGGGTAGACCTCAATCTTCATTTAGAAGAAAATAATACTATGCAACAAAGATGAACCAAAAAATCAAATATAAAATATAAACAGTTTCCACAATCCATAGTTGACAATTTCATACCAAAAGCCATTTATACTAGCCCCTGAGATGAAATGCTAAGGCCCTTTCAGGGTTTCAGCATTTCATTTCAGAGTTTCTTTTCATAAAAAAATTATATACAAACATATTGTTTGAAAAGAAACTCGGAGAACATTTTATTCTCCACAGTAATATGGGTGCAAATGGGACTGTAGGGGGTAGGTATTCTATCTTTGCATTTAACGAGACTATGGGTACATTTTACTGAAAACACCCAGTTGTCATCCTTCGTCCTTTTGTCTGCCTTCTTTTCTCTTCTCATTCTTCTCATCTTCACTCGCTCCTCACATGTTTCCTTGCTCCAAACAACTTGGTACCAGAGCCAGCTTCAATCAGGACATCACTGATGCTGGTATGGGATTACGGTTGATGTCGGAAAGATTTTTCAAAGTGGAAGAGACAAATCAAACATGCACTTGTTGCCAAGGTCTGAGGATTGCTTGGAGGGTGGTTAGAGCATTCTTCTTCAGAAGATCAGAAAAAAGAGATGTTTTGGGGTGCCTAAGTGATGCAATCAATAGGTTTTTTTTCAGATTTATTCAGCCAGTTCAAATGGACTGTTTCCATAACAGGAAGGTTGTGGGTTTCATTCTCTTTCAGAAAATTTTGGTGGCATGGAAGAATTTACGACATTGATAATATGCTGTTAAAGGCCCAGATATTTTTTTTCCTCTTCTTTTGTACCCTGTTTTAGCACAGATCAGATACAGAAGGCAGAATCAGACTAGGTGCTAATTTATAATGAATGAAGCACGTAGACCATTGTTAAAGGCCCTTCCATTTGAGCTACCATACCTCAATTTGGAATCTGTTTGATGGATTTATGCTATTTGTGGCCGTGGAGTTTGAGGTTGGACATTTTCATCAGCCCAGATCATCAAATTTGGAACTGCATTTATTCTTTTGAGCACTCGATAGTTGGATGTTAATATGAAATGCAATATGATCTATACTTGGTTGTGCTACCATGCCTGTTTGATGCAGGCCAGTCCCATAATGAATATGACGATCAGACCCATTGGGCACGGCCCATATGTTCAACAGGTCCAGCCATTTACTGAGGGAATTTTTATATAACATATTCAGGGATTTTTTTTTTCAGTTTATTAAGATTCTTAATTAGGAATTTTGAGTCAATTACAAGTCTTTAGTGAGGAGTTTTGTTTGATTTGGATTGTTTTAGCAAGTTTCAAATTTTTAGGAGAGAATCTAGGAAGTGAAGTGGAATGGGAATTCCAACTTTGGAAGGAACAACCCACCCCAAATCTTTAAATATGCATTGACCTCTAAGGGGAAGGTCATCTTCATTGCTTCAATACAGAATTCATCATTTTTCTGTTCTCTTTGATTGAAAGGCAGGCATTTAGTTTAAGTGGCCGATATGCCAGATAATTGACTAATACACTTAAATTATCAGCCAATATGCATTGTATCGGGGCGTATCCGCCAACAACACGATAAGCTCTGATACACATGTAAATGCCAATAAATTTCAAAAAAGAGGAGCAGTCTCAGCCGATATGGCCGATTTATCAGCCGATACGATACTTAACAACCAACATTTTGATCCATGGTGAAAGTACTTATGTTCTCCCTTATCACTCCCTTATCACCCTTCTCTTGTCTCTTTCAATTGTCTCTTTGCCTTTTGCACCCTCTGCTTTTCTCACTTCCTCTTTCTCTTTGGTTTCTGTGCATTTTATTGGAACTGTTGCATATCAAATCACTTGGATGTGGGATCCTTAGAAGTGAGCAACTTGGTAAGTTTAACACAATGCTGCCAAGTTGCAAAACATACACATAATATCTATGGCCAGTTTAAATAAAAAGTCCATGGTTTTCCAAAATGTTTTGACCTAAATATGCTTCTAATTGGTCCCGACTATGATACATGGATACTTCAAAATGGGGAAGTGTCATTTTGTATCCAATACTTCACTCTCATGCTATGATGCCCAAATACGGATATGGATATTGATAATAATACATTAAAGAGGGATCAGTGATACAACTCCTCACTTCAGAAAAACTAGGACATGGACACAGATACGGGTGTCCTAATTTTTTCTCTAGATCACTTTTGAATCAATGAAATAATCATTGTTTTCATCCCTTTCTAGCATTTTTTATGGTGAGAAGTAAAAATATTAAAAGGACTATATGAAATAGAGGACCATATAAATAGGATATGTTAACCTTGTTCCCTAGAAGTATCAGTGTTAGGTAACAATACAAGTGTTGTATCAGTCTGTTACCAATACATCGAGCTTTTAAAGTATCAGGGTATCATATCATTTATGTGTAAAATTTGTGTCACTCCCATGCCCATGGCCTGTCCCTGCCATATTCATGTTGAATCTGGACATCAAATTGCCCAAGCCATTCTACATTTGTTACAATGGTTATTATATGGAGAAAGGGTAAAAACAACCTATAGGAACATGCACCACACAAGAATAGCAAAGAGACTTGCATGGTTCGCATTAATGGCTATGTCCACAGGCAAAAAGGAATAGTGTTTCCACAATGTCAAAGAAAGAAAAAAATAATGATGAACAACTATTGTCCGCCAAAAGGAGAGAAAGAAAACACTTAAAAAAGATTCAAAATGTCCTCTCCACAAAAACATTCTGATTTGTCCACTCACGTAAAAGAGAATCTTCACACAAAAATGCCTCATTAAAACAGTGTCACAACTAGGTTTCACCTCACACTTAAACCCTCTAAAAAAACATGAACGAGCTCTCAAAGTAAGAATAGCCCACAAGATAAGTTATTTCCTCACAAATGCCTACATGGAATTTTTCTTTGATAAGGCCATGTAGACTCTAAGCCATCCTTCCTAAAAAGAGTCTGATAATGACACAACAATCTCTACCTTCGTGAGGATCTCAGCTAACCGCCAAGGATATGCTCATCAACCTCTTCTACAAACCACTCAAAACCTATCTCAGTACCTTCGTTGAACACTAATCCAAATGTCCAATCAAAGCAATGATCTTCTCAATAAGTACTCACTATGTCAAAAGATCAAATGTAGTGTCTATCACGTGGACCTTCACTAAAGCTACTTCAGTGGCACAGCCTCGGATCTCCGATCGAGTATAAATCAATCTCTCGAAGGATTGATCAAATGCAAAGATGGATTCCAGCCCCTAGGGCACCCTCACAAGAGGAAAAACACCATAATAGAGATAGATCTTAAAAAAAAAACTTTAATTGATTGAAAATAAGTATGTCCATTACAATGAAAGGCTCCTTCTTATATAGAAGGGGCTGTTGCTAAACTAGGAAAGACTAACCCTAAACAATCATGGCTTACTAAATTAAATTAAGTCCTAATCTCAACTCAACATAAAATAAAAAATAATTAATTAATTAAAACTATCTAACTAAGGATAAGGATCCTTGATCTTGATGAGATCATGGATCAAATGGGGCCCATCAATGCCAGGCCGGATCTTGGATCTAGCCTGCATCAGCTCTCCATGGCTTAGAAAAACTCTACTTCGACGAACTTGCCAACTTAAGGAATGCTAGGAAGAATTCAACCCCAAGTTGGGGGGAAAGGTCCTCTTGGGTTGAAAATTAATCGCACAAAATTCTGATATATCTTTCGATCTTCATTTTCTGTACGCACCGTAGAAGCTTGATGCATCCATTTCCTCCATGTAGAAGTAAATTGAAGGTGTGGCATCTTCTGATGTCTGAATTTAACTTGGATGTATAATCTCACCATTAGATGCCTTGAGTGTAGCCATGTAAACAAGTCACAACTTCAGATATCCATTGGTGGTCCCCAAAAGATGAAGTCAATGTGGGGAACTACAACAATTTGATGTACTTGCGAAATCACCGAATCAACTAATTTGATTTCCGAGGACCCAATTGTAATTGCTAGAAGCAGAATTAGAATCAGATCTTTCCAATGTTCAATATTCTTGTCAACCTGCTCAAAGTCTAAAATATCTGTTTGCCCTTTTCTTCCTCAACTCTTTGCAACTCATAAATGACATTGTCTTGATTAATGTTGTTTGAACCCATGAAGCCAGTGTTGCCACAAACTTGCTCAGTTGTTGCATCCTTAATATCAATTGTCATAGTTGACGTCGCCTTTGGTGTAATCAAGATGTCATGGTTCTGTCTTTCTTCTATTTTCTCTGTCCGTGATTCTTCAGTTGAAGATGATGATGTAAATGAAAACTGGGCTGTTAATGGCAATGGATGAAGTCCAATCCATTTTCTTTCCCACTGAAAAGTATATATGTTCATCTCTTTATCATGACACGCTTTTTGGTCAAAAATCCATGGTTGTCCAAAAATAATAAGCAATATATATATATATATAGATCACATCACACCAAATTTTGTCTTCATAATTACCAACTGTGAGTTACAGGAATAACATAACTATTAGATCATGTGACTTGGTAGGGTTTCAAAAGTTTCTCAATTGGCAAATGAAGCTTGTCAATAACCTCTTGTGCGACAAAATTGATTGCACTATCATAGTCAATAATCAAATTAAAGGCTCTGACTGTGACTCTCGCCTACGTGTAAAATTTTTTTGCCTGTCTTCATTTTTCTTCTTCCTTCTCATTTGTGTTGAGGTGGCGAATGACAATCATGGGATTATCTTCTCCGGTAAAAAGTCTTTCCACAACATGTGCTCTTTGTTTTTGTTGAGATACACATTGTCGCATGTGAGGCCGTCGAAGCATATGTTCAACACAAGAAGCTTTTAAGTAAGCTTTTTGACTAATGTCGCAACAATTTATATTCTCCAAGATGTCTGATCGCAAGCCTCTGATATAACGAACCAAAATATGTGTTTCAATCTCCTCTAGTTCACACTTATCAACTCTCAAAATTAGCAAGTATATTCATCAACTATTAATTCTTCTTGCTTCAAATTCAGAAATTGCTCAAAGTATAACTCATTCTCAAAATACCAATTTCTATATTTGTATTAATACACAAATCTTTGAACTTCAATTGAATGTCCAAAAATTCTCATGATGATTTGGATTCAAAATTCAACTACCTGAAAAAGGATAAATTGACCTGATTTGTTTATCTTGTTAATCATAGTATGTTGGCGATGATGGATCTTGATGAGTGGAATATATTGGTGAAGACGAACTGTTGATTGGAGATCAAATGATCAAGATATCACTCTTTTGAAAATCAATGGGTAAGATAAATCAAACAAAAAAGACGTTCTTTGGCTAGGCTGCGCTGGGCACCTTATGGATTGACTCTACTTTTTTTTTTTTTTTTTTTGTTTCAAAGAGAGGTGGACTTGGGTTGGGTTGGACCTGACAGCAGACCCAAACAGAGGTCTAACTCACTTGGGTCGGGTAGAACCTACTGCAGGCCCACAAACAAAATCCAAGTGCTTAGATCGATTTAGATCTGGTCAACTTGACTAGTGCTCGCCACATGTTTGACAATACTACCCAAAGATGTGACAGCTGTCCTCACTTGTATCGAGACATTCCCAACCACCTTCTTAGAATTAAAAGTAGAGAAGGCCTTACTTGCTGCCTTGGGACGTGATGTTCCTCTAAATCTCTTACTTTGGTAAATGATCAAATTCTTTTTGCTTCTCTGCTCACCCTCAACATGAGAAAGGAAATGCAAAGAGAGGCCTCCATCCCCTACCTCCTAAAGGACAGGTGTGGAACACCGAGATGCATAGTTCTTGGCGGGGACAATCTCCAGTCTTCTGCTTCCACGTCCCCTACCCTACCTGGAAACCAAGATAATCGGTTAACATCTACTTCCACATCATCTCTTCCAGGATGGTAACCGTCTCTGGCGTCGTCAACGTCATCTGCAATACGGACAGGATTTGGCCTCTCCAACACCTCCTTCCCTATCCCACTCTTCGATTGAACCAGACCTCTTCCAAAAGTACCATTAGACTCCCTCTTCCCACCTTCTTTCCCCCTCCACATATCCACCTCCACCACCAGATTTGGATGTGGGATTCCACTTCCTTTGTCACCGTTGTCACATACAATCTACCACATAAAATCAGCCGAACTCTTTAAAAATGGGACAAGGTGAAAACACCAACGCCCGAATCCTCCCATATTCTAGAAAGGACTTCTCGAGGGTATCCTTTGCCACTCTAACCACCATCCCCAACCTCCTTCCAATATCCTCAAAAATTGTCCCATCCCACCCATGGAGAGAAATTCCATAGCACCGATCCCAAACCACACAAGGGTGACTTGGGATCCTTTTCTCTAAAGAATCAAACACCTGCTAGATTTGAAACTCCAAATCCTTAACCCTCAACATTACTTTAACTAGATTGGGGAAGGACAACAGAACCCAATTTCCACCCATTCTAGCGACTTTCACATCTTTCAAACCAAAACTCTCATAGATACCAGGAATCTCAAGTATAATCCCTCCCCTTTAACTAACCCCACCATGCTATTAGATAGCCAAAGGGAAGCAGTATTGATCAATTCCCTACTCATAAAGATACCATCATCCCTATCCAATCTAAAACCTTTAACAACATCTCAATAGGTGCCCACCTTCAGTTTCTTATTTGCTCTGTAGTTGTCCAATGATTCCTGAGATGGTCCTCCTAAAGGTTCAGATTGCTCGTTGGAGACAATAGGACCCTAGCATTTGGATCCGAAGACAAACAACCAGGCCAAGCAGCCTCTGGTGTGTCGGTATTTTTTATTTTTTATTTTTTATTTTTTGTTCTATTAGACCTTGAAGCCCACCCAAATTTTGCCAAGTTAACAACTTTCCTCCCACCCATGTTGCTACCATGCATCTCTTGGACCACTATAATGGTGGTCCTCCTATCTTTGAAACGAACAAAACCAAAGCAAGATCCATTGCCTTGCTTGCTAGAGGTAGGAATCAATGCATACATCACTATTCCAAACACTGAGAAAACAAACCTCAATCTATCAACCAGAAACAGTTCTAGAAGGTTTCCAACAAAAACTGAGATCAAGTCCTCCCATCTCACCCCCTCCCTTCCTCTTGCTCTGTGACTTTCCACTCAAATCCATTCACTAGACCCCATTCAGTATAACCAATTTAATAGGATGGCCATGAAAAATGATCATTTTACCTCTATTAAAGATCTAGCTATGTGATGATTATTGATGAGTTATACATGGAAGGAAGCATGTCGCAATACCGATAGGTAAACCGTCATGATTTGCATTGGCAATTTTTCATTTGATCACTAGTCACATTTGAGAAGATAAACTTCTTAACATTCAAATAAACTTCAATTTCTTGTCATTTGGTGAAATTGGTCACATGAAATAAACATAAGCATTGATTGAAGGTCCTCAAATATTTTATTTATTTATTTATTTATTTATTTTTTGTCACAATGGCAATTGTTATTAAAAGAAAATCTCAAACAACCCATCTTGTTGGCATCAACATGAAGACAAAAATCTCAGGAAAACCTCCACAAACAACAAAATCACCAAACAGTCCACTATAAACAAACACCAAATTCTATACTTTCAAAAAGAATAACAGTTGTTCAAAAAAAAAAAAAAAAAAACTTTGCATTCTAGTTTCTCTGGACACACCGTGGGCTACATTTTGGCCACTTGCATTATCTATTTAAATACTCAAAGCAAGTGATGATCCTTTCTCATCGTAGTGATGATGATAATGAAGAAGAAAAATAAAGGACCTCGAAATGAAATCAAGAATAAATAAGCTTGCCTTACAGGATTTGGATGAAGAAATCATAATTGGAGACGACAAATATAGGTGATGCCCCCTTGAAGATTGCATGGATCTAATCGGAGTCCATGAGCTTTCAAGAAGCCTAGGTTGGAGAAAGCAACTACTATTAATAAAATATAAAATCTAGTTTAATCCAAATGAGCTGTCCTAATTCAAATATAAAATCAATTTCTAAAACTTAAAAAGCAACTACTATTAATAAAATAATCTTCACTGATGGGCTTTGGACTTAGGCCCAATAAACTGGCTAATCATGGATCTGGCCTGCATCATTTCCCGTCCTCGAGTTCGGTAAATATCTACCTAGGTCAAAAATCATTCGAACAAACTTCCGAACCACTTGTTGAGCTTCATTTTGAGGAAACGACTTGAAAGAGTGACTTGATCTTTTCTCCCAATTAGAAGTAGGTTGGAGGTTTTGCTTCTTCTAAGGACTACAGATGTCCTGAATTTGTGATCAGACCATTAGATGCTTCAATTGTTGGCTGTCAATCATCCATGTTTGATCTCCGAAGATGAAGTCAATGTGGTGGACTTCAATAGCTTTATCTTCTTGCAAAACCATTGGAACAATTGTTTTGACGTCTGATGATTCAATTGGATTTTCTGAAATTGGTGAGGGAATCATATCCATTGGATGACCAATGTGTTGGGAGGTAGCCGCCATGATCCCTAGATATTGCGCATAGATAACTGTGGAAATAACTTTAGACGATGATAATTCAAGAACCATACCTGCGAGATCTCTCTGATTTGATCTTGATCTTACAGCAACCCGAAAATCTCAAGACCTTCTACTGTATTCCTCTATACTCGAACTTGCACCGGCGTATAGGCTTCTTCTGCAAATTCTCTCTGTTCTCAAAAACGAGATTTTTCTTGTGTGTTTTTCCAAGAGAACAATTGCACATATTTAGAAGCCACAATAAGGACCTTAAGAAAAAAAAGAAATAGGCTTCTTATGAAAACAGAAAACCCTAATTCGACCAAATTAGAATCCTAGTTGCATAAATTACAATTCAGTACACTAGAAAATTATAATTGCACTCCTATCCATATTCTCAAAATAATATTTCGAGCTTCTTGTTATTAAATGCTTATTAATCTCCCCACGTTAAGATTTCAAATATCCATTGATTAAATAATTACTGACACCTATATTTAATCGATATCTTTATAATTTCTTAAGACCTTACACTTAACTTATTTGATATGTCGGACACAAAGTCCATCTGCAAGGTTTGACATAATCAAAACTTATAAGCTTCATCAAGGGGATATTATCAATCCCTATTATAGGACGTAGATTCCGTCAATAAACTAATATGCACCATACACATAGTATAGTCATCCAATCTACTGAGATTATTGACCCATAAAAGGTCTTACTCCTTTGTAAATCAAAATGCCAAACACTAAATATATTTGCCTATTATTTATATTGGGATTAAGAGTACAAGCACTCATAATAACCATTTAGATGTTAATTGTCTTATATAGTCAGTATAAAGATAATAAACCCAAAAGTGGTCATGTTCAATACATACAAAGTGTACTCGCATAACAAGTTGAAACTATACTATTTCCCGCAACTAAGACAAGCCTCCTAAAACATCATGCTACAATCGTACCAATGGTATGTCCAACTCCATCTAGATTGTAAACAATAATAACTCATATTCTATAAGAACCGACAAACAATCTTCCGTGTGTAAGCTGAACTCTACACACCAACTTGTCTACTTTATACAATAAAAGACATACTTTCATAATAAATAGCAATGCAACTATTTGCCCATACAAATTCTCATTAAGATGAAAAAATAAACTTTACTAATAAATAAACCAATCAAAGATAAATGAATAAAAGTAAGCTTTTAGTATAAATTTCTAGCTTTTAGTATAAATTTCCAACACAATGTCCGCTTGTATTTCTTCTAGCTTTATCTCTTGCTTATGTGGATCAACATTGTCCCTAGAAAGAGATTTAACTTTTTCCTCTTGAAATTTAGACGAAACATGACCCACTTTGGGAGTTCTGCAACTTATTTCACTTGAAGTTGTCATGAGATCATCTTTATCTTGAACGTTCTTCTCAACATCACCATTGAATTTTGTTTCTTCTTGTTGTTCTTCCTTTGGCCTTTCAATTGAAGGGAATGATGGAGATAAAGATGAAAGGAGCATGATCCATCATCCTTGCAACCTAAACGTATATCATCCTTGCTTTGATACAAATTGATGTAGCACAGGAAAGAAGAATAGCCATCAGGCTATTCTCGAAGCTAAAAGGCTTAGGATAAACTGTCTAGGCCTCAAACCAAAGACAGAAATTCAACCCACAGGAAGAAGAAAGCTAAAATCTCAATTCAATAATAATGTAATCTATCCCACGATAAGGGATTAGATCTATTTATAACTAAAGTCTCTCTAAATAAGGAAATAATCTAGTTCAATGCAAATAAAAAGTCCTAATTTAAATATAAAGTCAATTTCTAAAACTTAAGAAAGCAACTACTATTAATAAAATAATCTTCACTGATGGGCTTTGAACTTAGGCCTAATGAGGTGGCTAATCAGGGATCTGGCCTGCATGACATTGTCAATAATCAAATTAGAGGACTTGTCATCCACGCTAAACCGCATGTGAAATTTCTTAACCTGTCTCCATTCTTTTTCTTCCTTCTCGTTTATTTTAAGTAGTCGGAAAATAACAAGCGTGGGATTATCTTCTCAAGCAAAAACATATCCTTGCATTCAAGGATTTTGATAATGTAGATGAAATCATCCAGCATGCCATCAAAGCCGGGGATATTGCAAATTACTAAGCCCGAAATTTAGTGCATCTAAAAGGTTTTCATAAAAGAACTCACCACTGCAAGATTCAAATCCAAGTGGTTCTTCAAAAGAGGTTTTTACGAAAAAAATTATCAAAATAGGCTCTCCTGCTTTCATTGTAAATAATTGGGTATCGTGCAATGGAATGTCCAAAACACATACACCTCATTGAGAGTTATGGTGATGTGAAAAATACCCCAGAAAGTGATGTGCAAGATACTCTAGATGATCCTAAGGATAATAAAAGTGAGGAATTGGAAGTAGTAGGTGCCTTGGAGGGTCTTGAAACACTCATGGTCATCAAAGAAGCTCCACCAACAGTTGAAAAAAAATGCTTGCATAGAAATATCTTCCGTTCAATGGGTACAATATATAGGCAAACTTGCATGGTTGTAGTTGATGACGAAACTTATGAAAATATCGTCTCCCAAGCTCTTGTTGATAGCCTCAAGTTGAAGGTTTACAAGAACAATCAGCTCTATTTGGTCAAATGGCTAATGACAGGTGACAAAGCGCAAGTACGCCATGCATGCAAAGTTATTTTTGTCATTTGGTGAGGATTACAAAGATACAATTTGGTGTGATGTATTATTACGGATAGTGGTGATATTTTATTGGGTCATCCATTGATGCAATCATAGGGTTTAAGATTTGCAATTAAGAGTACCTTCGCACAATAGGGGTTTCTGTATAAACAATCACACGAAGAAGATCACCTCCAGTGATAAATCCCATAGGCAAAATCTTAATTAACTCAAAACTTTGAATAATAACCCACTACAGTGCCATATAAATAACAAATGAAACTTGCTGCCTAAACAACCCTAATCTAATAATAGAAACTCCCTAATAACAATGCAAGTAGAAATCTACTAATAATAAAAATAATATAATCCTCATCTAACTTAAAGGGGGACCACTTGTGGGCCCTTACTGCATCACCCATAAATGAATGGTAAAAAATGGAAATCATGGTAGCGCGACAATGCATAAACATTCATACATAGGGGAAAACAAGTCACAATCTATCCAATGAAACCAAATACGTTGCCGAAGAGATCAAGAGCAAATGCCACAAAGGAAGTGCTTCATGTTCACCAAATTTACAAAGCAATCCAAAAAAAACTCGAGTTCGAAGACGAAGTCTTCTTTCAACTTGGGGAGGAATGATGCAGAACGGGCCCACAAGTGGTCCCCACTGAAAATAGCTTAGGATTATTTTTATTTTAATTAGTAGATTTCTAATTGAACTATAGTTAGGGTAGTTTCCTATTTTAATTAGGTTTTCTTTGACCCTAAGTTTGTTTTTCCTATTTATATTGCATTGTAGCAGATTATTTTTCAAAATTCATTATTGAATAAAATGTGGGTTTTACCCGAGGAGAGGCACGTCCTCGTGTTGAAGTCTCCATGAAGACAATTCAAAGTGTCCTTGGACAAGTGCTTTGACACTTCCCACAAACCCTAACCCTAAGGCCTACATCAAAATATGACTTTCATGTGAGGGAAGAAAACCTCTCCCTATCTCTTTTTTTTTTTTTTCTAAGGATAAAAAATAAGAAGGGGAGGCTTATTTGTTGTTTTGCAATGAAGAGTGGAAGAAGGGGGGCCCTTACGACTTAGACAAACAAGAAAGTGGCAGAGATGATGTTGGCAAAGCGATAATGGGGCTCTAGCATTGGCAATTGCACTGTCTAACTTGGATGAAATCAGTGGAGATGATGGCGTCTTCGACCCTGTGGTGCAATGATGATGACAAATGCGCTAGGCAATGAAGGTGTTGCGATGCAAAGTGATGATGCCTTTGGTGCACAGTACATCTTCCAAACTCAAATGAGTGGGGTCATTGGTGAAGAGTATTCTAGATTTGTAGGGTTGAATTGAGATTTTGGCGAGGCTAGTGGAATTCAGCAGAGACGATTTGGTTAGAGTTTGGGTTTGAATCGAAGGCGGGGTGGTGGGGTGTAGAATAGGGTTTTTGTGGGGCTTAGTTGTGGCTTTGGGTTTGGCAGTGATGGGTATTGGGAAGTTTAAGGATTTTGGGATTTCCGAAATTGGACTTTACAGTTCAGTTAGCGTTTGGGATGATGGGCCTTTAGGGATTTGATGGATTTGGAGTAGATGTTTGGTTGGAAATAAATGTAGGCCCACTTCAGTAGGGATTTTTGTGGGGATCAACTAGGGCTTTGGGTTTGACAAGGATGGGTTTCAAGGAGTTTGGGGAATTTGGGATTTTTTGATATTGGACTTTAGTGTTCATTTGGGGTTGCAAGGACAAGAACAGTATGGTGGCAATAAGAGATGATGGATGATAGGAGAGATAAAATCTGGAAAAGACGATTGTCTTCCCAGCGACTGCAAGACTTTGGCTTTGATACCAATTGACGCAGCCTTGGATCCACGATCCACGAATAGATCAATTTCCTCAAGGATTGATCACATCCAATGATGGATTCAGCCACTAGGACACACTCATAATGAGGAGAAATACCATAACTAAGAGAAAATGTCATCCATTACAATTGAGCCATAATCATCCTTATATAGAGTAGGATGACTTGGACACCAAGACTTTCCTAAACAATAAAGGAAACTAAACCACTACACTTGCTTAATAATCCATCTAACATGGAACTCCTAATTTAAAGAATTAAAAATACTTAATTACGACTCTTAAACAACCTAAACTTCTAATTAAATAGATGTGATATTGGGTCTATGGATTGAGCCCAATGGGCTGGCCTACCCATGATCTAGCCTACATCAAATTTGCAAACAACGTGATTGCCAGATATAATGAATTCCCAATCTCTTACCAACTAGGATGATTCCATCCATTTAGTTCCAACCAATCCGTTAACCAAACAGTACCATAGGGATCCAAAAAGTTTCCAATCACTAAAATGTTTCCTTATATTTGGCAATGTTTCACTGGATTATTACTTGATACATGTTTTGTACTAAGTGGGTCTGAACTCAAATCATCATCAGTTGTCAACAAAGGCTTATCCCATCAATCTATGGTCAACTAAAAGAGTTATACCCTAACTCAATCCTAACCCAAAAATGTTCTAAATTGAATCATAATATTCTAAAATTTTAAAATAAAAAAAAATAAAAATAAAAACACTATCAATATATCAAAAGTAAACTACACAAGGTCAATGCCATACAACCATTTTCATCATCAATTCCTTTCAAATCTAGAAATAAACAAAAGGGGTACAAAAAAAAATTTTGAAAAGGAAAAAAGTGAAGCTTTTAATTCTTAAGACATGTGACCTGGGCAATGTGCATTCTTCCAGATGGCTCGAACCCATCGTAGCAGATCGGTTCTGGCTTCGCTGCCAGCAGATTCATCAATTCCTCCTCCTGTATGCATTCTTCTCCAACACTCCTCACGATCTTGAATTTCTCTTCCAATGTCAACCTGAAAACAAGTGGAAGATTGAAACTTTTTTTTACTTTCCAACCGAAGAAGAAGAAGGGAAAGAAGAAGAAGAGAAAGAAGTGTTGCAGTTTCTAACTTACGCGGTGGAGGAACAGGAAGAGGTTTCTGATCCTTCTCCTGGCTGTTGTTGTTGAGCATGGACAGATAAGGAATTGATGTCGGGAGAAGGAAGAGGAACTTCGTTTGGTGATTCTCCAGCCATCGGTCTCTCCTTGTCTCTGAGAGATCGAGAAAGTTCTGAAGATGGAAGCCGACCGATGGGGGTTTTGAGTTTTAACGAAAGGAAGAGGCCGTCTGTGACATGCGAGACTCGGCAAGATTAAGGGTTTTGAGTAACGAGTCCGGATTCCCTCTCGCGGCTTTTCATTTTTTTTATTTTTCTTTTTTTTCTTTTTTTCTTTTGTATGAATGTTGACTGCTCCTCTCTCTGCTCATATTTTATGATGAAGGTCCTACATCTTCATGATCATTCGGAATTTCATAAATATCATTCCTACAAACTACATGGATATAACAAACAAATAAGGATTTTATAAAAGGAACATCAATCTGTTTATATGCTACTTTACTTTGATTCTTCCATTTTTACTGGAAAATCACCCACCAAACTATTTTATGGTTCAATTGTATCACACGAAAAAACATTTATAAGAACAATCATCATATATAATAAAACATTTAACAGTCCTGAGGCATTGACTTTTATATTATTAACTTAATGTGTCGGGTCTCGCATCTACGAGTCTAAGCTTTGATGGATCCAAACTGGACCCTTTTGCTTTTTAGAACCTAAATAATGACCCAAACCTGATTTTCAACAGGTTCAAACCTTCAAGTAATCGAAAAATCAGGAACTTATTTGCAACCCTAATCGCATCTTGGGGTGTCAAAAGCTAAACGACCCACATTTGACCCATATAAGCAAATATATACGAAATGGCCATGAGTCAGAAATACCTAGTCCGTAGTAAATCAGGTCAGTTAGGGTTGACCTGTGAAACCCGTCTGGCCCATAAAAAATCTCCTCCTACTCTTCTTCCTTCATCGATTAGCCCCCATCTAAGCCAAATTTACCACCCAATCGCCCTAATTTTCACCACTTGCTGTCCTAATGTCTTCTCCATCATCTTCTTCTTCTATCTTGAAAAACATCTTTTAAAATATCAGTTTTGATGATTTCCAACTCAAGCCAGCCAAAGAGAAAGTACACACAAGAGAAAAGAAAAGGGTTAGTTTAGAATTTGTTGGCACATAAAAAGTTGCAAGTGGTGCTTGTTGGCACGCAACACATTCACCGATAAATTAATAGAAGAGTAGCCAAATAAACCAGATCAAGGTCAAACTTTGGTCAAACCCAACAACCAAGGAGCAAAGCAACTCAAGAACAACACTCAGAAGGTTCTCTTAAAGCTTAAACGAAAATGAGGTCCAAAAGATTGATAAAACAAGTCAAAAGTAGCAGTGGCCGATGGCACTGGGACAATAGCCAAATGAAGAAGCAGTAGCCGAATAAAGTAAAAAGGTAGCCGATCCATATAGCTTAGCAAGTAGCCGATCTAGATTTGGTCAAATCATTGAATAGCTAATTTTAAGCCCATCAACGTGATTCAAGGAGGCTGTTTTTCAGCAAACTATCGAGCGTAGTTGACCAAATAGGACTGTCGACAGTACAAAGACACAATCAGCTAGCCCCTATAAAATCCAATTTCACAGCGTGAATCCCCCCTTTCCTCAAATGGCTGGAAGGATTTCCCAGCCCATAAATAACCCCCCACCCCCGACAATGGGCGAGCTCTCAAGGCATCAAGCATGAAGGATTAGGCATCCAACTTAAACACAAGTCTTTGTCAAAAAAGGAAACAAGAGAGATCTTGTATCCACCACCTTCAAACTCCAAGCTACAAGGTGCTTAACTTATGAATTACATTCAGAGGATTCAATTAAGCGGCTTGAGGCCATGGAAAAACCTACAAAAGCCCCATAAAATTCTTAGTCCTTCTAGACTTTCTTCATTTTCTTCACTTAGGAGTTAAGAAGATCCATGACTTGGCTATGTCCATCCTTTTGGAACACCAAACTGATGGTCCTATTTTCATGCATTTTAGTAATTTTTCATATGTTTTGGCCAAATTTGATTACAAATTAGAGCAAAATGATTCCCGAAAGATGGCGCTAATCTTCTTATCACGCTTGAAAAGTGAAGTGAAATGCAATGGATTCAAGTTCAACATTTACACACTTCAAGCGTTAAGAAGAATTGGAAATAATTACAGTTCATCATTAATCTCCCTTTGTTTACAAGGGTTCAAACTCTCTAACCGCGGGGATGCAGGTTGTTTACAGGTTTTGAAAATTTACAACCCCTCCCTCTAGTCTCAAATGTGATCAAACTCAGTTAGTAAAAGAAAATACATGAAAAGGAGCTTAAAATGCAAAAAATAGAACTACAGAGAGGGGTGATCGTGGCCCACAATCACTAGGAAACAGTGCCCAAAAAAGCCATTGTTTGCCCCCGTTTCTATTTTGTTTTTGCTTTTGTGACGTCTTCAGAGTGCTGGGGCTTTTTTTCTTTGACTTTTGGAGCATTGAATGACCACTAAAAGTGCTTAATTTGGCCGTAGAATTGACTAAAACTGTTGGTAATCATCACTTTTTAGTTACAAACTGTTTTTGTACAAATCTAAAAAGGGTGCTTTATATAAGTAAAATGGAGCCAAAGTTGTATCATTCAAAATCTATAATTTTCAAGGAACAGAATGAAGCCTAAAGAGGCTTGTTCAAAATTTCCAAGAAGGCCCAAAACCCTCCCAAGTGAGAAAAACAAAGGGAATAGACTTCATCCTCGTGGCCTTTGCATTTGTCTTCTTTAAGTGATATGAATGCTTCCTCTCCTTCTCTAAACCATTTTTTGCCTTAAGTTAGTAAGAAAGGAGAAAAAGTAGACTTGTAATGCTTGAAGTGCCTTGGGAGCCTTGTGAATTCTTGGAACAATGCTTGTTAATGCCTTGAGTCCTCTGAACTTGTTGGAACTATTGTGGAACTTATGTGGAACCCCCTCCCAAGTGTCAAACATTCTTTTTATAGACTCCAAAGGTGGTTTAGGGAGTTTTGGGAGGTTGGAGTTCAAAATAAAGTAAAGAAAACTACTAAAAACCATTGAAAACTACTTCACAGGTGTCAGTGACCGTGGCCGTAGTCACTAACAGGTCCAATTTCGGGTTTTTTGCATATGCGACCCTTTTTCACCTATTTGGGGCCCGAACGATGTCTGATCTTGACAAAACTTGGAGAGATGCTTTTTAACAATATTTTGAGTGTTTCATAGAAATTTCAGCTTGTTTTGACCTCCTGAAGTTGGTCAAGCCTCTGTTGACTTTTCACGAAAATAAGCCCTTGTTTCAGCTATTTAAGGCCCAAATGACCTTGAATTGATTTGAAACTTGGAGTGACTGATGTCAAGGGCATCTTGAAGTATCCATATAAATTTCATGTGGTTTGGATTTGTAGAAACAGGATTTCAAGCAGTAACTAACTTGTTGTATGTTCTAAGTTAATATTCTCTTGTGTCATAGGAAGTCAGCTTGTTTTCTACCTGAATGATGTTTAATTGATTTGAAACTTTGGTGAATTGACTTTGAGCACATTTTGAGTCTCTAATCCAAATTTCATCAACTTTAGCTTCCCAAAAGTAAGATTTTTAATCAGTGACCCCAATGACTTAGAGGTCACGAACTCTTAGTTGACATGCAGTTAAAGTAGGGTCAGATGAAGTCCACTTGGCTTGAAAATTTACAGAACCACCTCTGAGCATAACTTAAGCTTTATGTCTAAATTTCATCAACTTCAGTCACCTGGAAGTGGGACTTTGGTTAGTAACCCCATGCCTGGGGGGTCACTAACCCAAAGTTTACATGTTTGTTGACCTTGGATCAAATGACATCCACTTGACCTGAAATTTTGCAGAGTTCCTCCTAATATAATTTGAGCTTCCTTCAAGAGTTTTAGCTAATTCTGACATGTAGAAGTGTTTATTGTCACAATGACCACAAGGAGTTGGAAGATAGTCATTGAAGCTTGAATTTGAATTGAAATGAAGTCCAAATGCTTTAAAATTTTAAGCATTATTCCTCAACATAATTTGGAGTTGCCATGTGATTTTCAACCACTTTGGTAACTCAAAAGCTTGAGTGTGTTCATGACCCCAGGACTTTGAGCCAATGAACCTTGAATTTGAAGTTTGGTAAGTTGAGTGACCAAATAAAGTCCATTAACATTGAGATTCGAACTACTATACTCTCGCCCATCTGAAATCTTTTGAGTGAGTTGCATCAGTTCTAAACTTTGGATGCAGCATTTGACATGGCATTCCACAAGCTTAGGGTTTATGTTCTATTTAGTTTTGAATTTGCTTGTAATGTCTTCACTGCAATATTTGTGATGTTTTTATGGGTTAACAAGTAAGTGCCCCCTTGAGGTGCAATGATTAAAGTATGACAATCATTGTGCCTTGAAATAGCCAATTTGTGAGAATGATGAATGAGTTGATGAAAATGTAGTTTGTCAGGATAGGTTGTAGGCCTAGACTTGAAATTTTGTTTAAAAACCTTAAAGGGTTTGATGATGGAATTTGGTAAAACCATAAATGTTCTGATTTTCTTTGCCCTCTTTTTCATAGATATCAAAACTAGCATCTCTGTGGGAATTGTGAGAACACCCACAAAAGAAATCCCTAAGGTATTAGAAAATCCAAAAATTTATGAATTTGGTTTGGATTTTAGAAAGTGGATTTGATTTTCTCTTGACCTATTCGTCACAGATATCCAAAGTAGCATCTTTGTAGGGACTGTGGGGAACACCCACCTAATGATTCCCTGAGGTGTTAAGAAAAATCGAAGTTTGGATTTGAAATGGATTGGGGTTTGGAATTTCATAGATTTTGGTTTATTTTAAAACATCAAAGTTAGATTTTGACTTAGCTTGACATCAGTTTAAATGAGATGGAACTTTGAAGGAGATTGGCTTTTGTGGATATTGAGCCAAAGCAATTTGAGATGACAAATTTGGCTCAAAATTGGGATTGACCCAAGATGAATTTGGAATTTGGATTGTGTTGGTTTTCAAGAAAATAAACATTTTTTTTAGCAAAATACCCAAAGTAGGTTCACCATGCTATGGGAAACCATATATTTTTTTGTCTTGAGTAAAACACTCGAAGTGGGTCCCCCATGTGTTGTGGGAATTTAAATGTTCACATTTGAGAGAGTGGGCCACTAGTGGTGGGTCCTAATACTCAAAGTAACAGTAAGCAAGGGTAAAAGATTCATTGTTTGTTAAGAGGGTTTGAATCATTACACAAGATGACTTTGGCCACCAAACCGTGGATCCCCCCATTGAAACACACTGTATTTGTGGGAAAAAGAGTGATAGTGACCAAGGGTTTGAGAGGAAGTGTTGTGTCTGCGAGCAAGAGGGATAACACGCTGTGCACCCCACTGCTTCCACCGAGGTGGGTTCATGGGAGAAGGTTTGTAGAGAGCCCAGCCTTTAATAAACTTAAAATGAACAAACTCCAACTGGGGAATGTATAGATTTGGTAAAACATTAGGCTTCACCATCTCACCATTGGACTTAGTGAAGGCGCACCCACCTATTTTGCTTGACCACTGATCTAGTTTGAATACACACCTGGCTTTTGTAGCATGTGAGAAGTGTGGGGGATTGAGAAGTGACAATCCACCTGATCCTTAGCATAGTGTAATGTACAAGTTAGGTCACCACAAGCTAATCATGCCCAAAATGCATTTCTTTTGCTTTTTGATGAGAAGTTATTCCCTTTAAATCTCAACAAACATGTGAAGTAAAAATCTCATGGACATAAAAGGCCAATTAGAGAAACTGACGAAGATAGGATTAGCCTCCTATCACATGTCGCTTTAAGTATTATCACCAATGAGCTTTTTACAGTATCATTTTCAACCACAGCCTCTAATGCTAATTCACCCTTCCTTATCTTTTCTGAGTCTAAGAGAGTCCGAATAATGTCAACCATCTTTGTGGGAATCAAATTGCTGAACACTGATGAAGTATTCTGCCTAAATTTGAGTGTACATTTCAAGTGAGGAGTTTGTGAGATGATTTTGCATTTAAGTTATATTATCGAACTCCCTCAAGAATGTCTAATGGTCTCATCATAGCAAGTCACCATGGGACTTTAGTTGCCAATATAACAACCGGTTAAAAGTACATGTTTGAGTACTTTGCTTGTGTTTGTTGAAGATGCCATCGTGGGAATGTTGAGTCCTTTTGTCGGCTTCAACTTTGAGTGTGGAGAATGAAATAGTCTCCAATAGTTGCAGCTAAGTCTAATGAAACCACGGGATATGATCGGAGATGGGTTCCATCAGACCATTAACATTTACTTTTTGTCTTCAATGCTTGAATTGTTGCTCTCTTATTGAAAACATGCCATCTGCTTTTACATTTTGCATTTTTATATGTTGAGTTTGTTTGCACTTTGTGATGTTTGTAGTTGCTAAAATTCCTGGCTTGTACTGTGCAGGCATTTCTTGCATTGGATGTTGCATCCCTTGTGCCTGAGTGCACACCAAATTGCCCCCTTGAAGGTCTTAAGGTGCTTGAACATCTGTTTGGAACGGGAGCCTCGGTTCTGGGTCTTAAGTGTGAATTGATGCCAATTCTTGGTCTTAGAACTGAGTATTATTTTTTTATTTTGGCCTTTTACTAGAGGGAGATGTTGCCAAAATTTCGGTAGAATTGCATGCCTTAGCCATTTTTTGCTGCTACTGATGTCTTTTTTTTTTTTTTTTTAACTTTTCAAATAGAAAAGGCAAAGCACCCGTGACCTTAACTTTTGGCACATCAAAGAGCTGCTCTAAGTGCAGAGCTGCAAATAACCCTGATGTAAGGGACCCGAATGAATTGTTTGCTTCTACTTTGAAGAACCAAAAAATGGGAACTTTGGTTATGAGGAACATTGTAACATCCACGGTCCCACATGTGATATTGTCCGCTTTGGGTATAGCCACCCAGGGAATACCCACACAGTTTTGTTTCTGGGAGATGCATCCCACCAAAAGGCCTCACATGTGTTCAAGGGGGAACCGATTTGGTCCATATAAGGGCGGTTCCCCCTTGAACACATGTGAGGCCTTTTGGTGGCATGCGTCTCCCAGAAACAAAACCGTGCGGGTATTCCCTGGGTTGGCTCTGCCCAAAGTGGATAATATCACATGTGGGACCGGGGGCGTTACATTTGGTATTAGAGCTGGGGACGGCTCTCCTCTGAGTGGTGGCTGAGGACCTCTTGTGTCCCAAAGGGAGCAAAGTCCCACATCGCTTATGAAGCTGTCCCGATTCGGTCCATATAAGGGCGGTTCCCCCATGAACACATGTGAGGCCTTTTGGTGGGATGCATCTCCCAGAAACAAAACCGTACGGGTATTCCCTGGGTGGCTCTGCCCAAAGCAGACAACATCACATGTGGGACCAGGGACGTTACAAACATTGCAACAATAGATCACCACATTGCAGCAACAGCTTTTAACCCTAAAAGATGATACTTTGAAACTTTAAGGCACCATAGATGCCTTGGAGAAGTCTAGCTCAAAGAACCAGGCCCACGAAGAGGGCATTCTTGTCAAAGTAAAAGCAAAGCAAACAACCTTGAATGACTTTGTTCAATCCCTTGAGAGTGAAATGAGTATCAAACTGGATGAAATTGGCATTGATGTTGCTGTTCTAGCTTATACAAGCTATAGAGGGCGCATCCTGAGGGAAGAAATTCTAAATGCAAGGAGGCGACTTGAGAAGTTCTTGGACTAGGTCTCATTGCCGTAGCTTCTTGTTTGACACTTTTATCTTAATTAGCCAAGGTGGCGATGTATACACCGACTTCATTCTTTGTACTTAAACTTGAAATGTATATCAATGGAAAAACTTTTCTTTTGCTCCATTTTGTCATTGGTATGGATTCTTGGTTTGGTTTTGTGTGGGTATTTGATGTGGTTTGTATGGATTATTTACTTGGTATGATTTATTTGGTTTGGTTTTCTCAGACTTATATGAGGGTGCGGCTTACGATCTTTTGGATCTGCAAATCGATAGTAAAGAAGTCATATAGGTGGACCTATATCCGGTGCCCATGTGTGAGGCTTTTTCTAGGGTCCATGACTTGATCCTTTTGGTGTCAAAAAGGGTTAAACAAGGTGGATGTTATCCAGTGCCCATGTGTGAGGCTTCCTCCAGGATCCTTGACTTATTCCTTAGGACAAAGATTTGGTTTTGGCTTTTGTTTAGATTTTAGTTATACAGGGCCTACAAAAAGGCTTATTCTATACAACTGAAGGTAGTCATATTAGGTCTACAAAAAGACTTATTTTCTACAACTAAGGGTTAGCAACATGGGGTCTGCAAAAAATATTTATTCCATATAGCTGAGTTTTGTTGTACAGGGTCCGCAAAAGGACTTGATCTATACAGTAGGATGTTATAAAGGGTTTTGTAAGGACATTATCCAAGTAATTAAAGCTGACTAGAAAGGTCAAAAGACTTGATCATCGCAGTCATTTTATACAAGTTTGAGGGATTTTGGTTAGGAGTCATAGGTTGTGAGGCTCGAAACCAGAGGGATTTAGGAGTGAGAATGTACACTGTACATGGTTTGAGTATACCAATGACATTCAATTATAGCATTTCTTGAGAAGTTTTCCATTGAAAGGCATCATGCATTTGTCTCCTTCGAGTGTGAGGAGTGCATGGGCATCGTTGGAGTAGGACCGCGAAAAGTCCTTCCCATTCGGATTCAAATTTGCTTTTTGACATGTGTGTGGAGAACATTGGCCTTTTGACCGCAAGGACTATGTCTTCTTTTCCTGTAAGCTCTGTATTTGACCTTCTTTCTGAAAGATCTAGCCATACAAGCTTGATAGAGCTCGATACTTTGTCGAGTAGCAACCTTCTTCTCATTATGGTTTTTTAACTCTTGAAGTTTGAGTTTGGCATTCTTTTCTTCAGTGTATTTGCTAATCACAGCTACCCGAAAAGAAGGAGTTGAATCTCCAAGGGTATCACAGCTTTACAGCCATAAACCAAGGGATATGGTGTTAATTTTGTTGCACCTTGAACTGTGGTTCTATAAGCCCATAAAGCTTTAGGAAGTCTGGTACTCTAACTCTTTTTGTTGTCAGAGACCATCTTCTTCAGAATCTTGCAAATAGTCTTGCTGAAAGCTTTAGCAAGTCCATTAGCTGCAGGGTTATCTGCCGTGGAAGGATAGCATTGGATTCCGTATTTATCACAGAATCTATAGAATTTGTCGTTGTTGAACTGAGGACCATTTTTTTTATGTAGATGTTTAGGTACCCCAAACCAACAGATGATATGGGTTTTTAAGAAACTGAAGACTGTCTCTATTTTGACTTCCGCAAAAGGCACCGTTTCTACTCATTTGAAGAAATAGTCTGTTGTAGCAAAATGAATTGATGACCACTTTCCAACAGTGAATTGATTTTGCTAACAATGTCCATCCCCCAAGACTCAAATGGCCAAGATGTAAACATAGGATGTAGATATTCAGGCAGTTGATGAATGGAATCATCGTGGATTTGGCATTCATTACATCTTTTTGAAAAACTAACAGCATCAAATACCATGATAGGCCAATAGTAGCCTAACTTTCGAACTTGATTGTAAAGCTTTGGTCCAGCTTGGTGAGCACTGCATAGATTAGAATGAACTTTCTTAAGTACTTCGTCACATCCCAAGCCCAAGACTTCGAGTATTAGGATTAAACCTTAAATAGTGACACACGTACTTCCGTGTAATACACACCTGGACCTAAGTCTAAGCGGAACTACACAAGAGAGAGTTAAATTACTTACACGTGTGAGATGCTATTAGTGGACATCGGTCCAAGCATTTAATATATTGAAGCTGTCGATATCAATCCTGAAACAAGTTATCGTAATACCAGACTAAAATACATCTATATGTACAAGTATTGGAATGAGGCATGTCTTTACAAAAAGGAAGAAAGTTTATGAACAAGACGAGGAGTTACACAATTTCAAAATACAAGGGATCATGATTCATGTATATCAAAATAAAACTAATGCAAGTCATGAAACCTTAAATGCAGTTGCATCTCAAAATGAGGCCTAAACTTGCTCTTTGATGCTCTTCTTGGTGGATCAATCAGAAATGATTTGCAATTCACTCATTTAGGCTGGAGGTGTGCTTGAAGACCCCCTCTAACATCTTCTTGATCTTCGCAAGATCGGGGTTGGAATCTGAGCCTATAACACCATAAACAACTACTAGGGTTTTGCACTAATTGAGAACTTTCCTGCTTTGAGCTCAAGTGAGGCAATTTGGAGTTTTAGCATCAAACAAAGGCAAGAATAAGTAATGCTAGTCGAACACATTTTGGGATTATGATTGATTTATTAAGTTGAATTCAAACAGAACTTTTTCCAGCCTCTTGGTATTACTATTGTTGATTGGACATGGGTTATGATTATATAAACGGGATTCATGGTGGTATATGATGATGATAAAAGTGTTGGAAACCGTTAATTGAAGTAGAATTGTGAGTTATAAGGAGGAACAGGAGGTTTCCTATAAGTATAATGAAAGAAAAAAAGAATTGACTTCAGAAATTCTGAAGTTATTTCGTGTGAGATCTTTTATGTGCTTTTTTCAACTTTTTTTGCATATCAACAAAAATCCCCTTAAGGTGCAATGATGAAGGGTTTTTCTTGCAATCATTGTGCCTCAAAAGTTGCTAACTTTGAAAGAATGACTACCACACTCTTACTTCCTTATTTTCATAGATATGTTGTATGTGTTATAGTCTGTGGGAACTAGTTTGTCATGGTTTTTGTGGTTTCAAAGCAGCTACGGAAGTCTTGCTTTTTGAGAATGGAAAATGGGTTGGATTATGGAGAACTTCCTCCATATATCCTATTTTTTCACAAAAATTGTTTGTTTTTCTATGTAAGAGTCTCTCATGAGGCTTAAGATATTTTGGAGGTTTATCAGAGGGTTCATGTGGTTTTTGAAAGGAAATTGGGTTGGTTTTGTGCTGTTGTTTCTTGTAAAAATGGCATTTGACCAAGTTCGGGGTGCTTTTGATGAGTATGAAGGAGTTTTGGAAGAATAAAGGTGCTTTGACTGAGGCTCTTAGGGTTTGCTTTTTTATCAAGGGCATGGAGAAGGTCTTTATCACACAAGAAGAAAGATGCTTGATCATTAAATGATAGGAAATAGCAAGTGAATTACTTTTTCATGAGTCATGGATCCAGCTTAAATTTTTAAAGGAAGGTTGACTATGTTCACATGACCAAGGGTTTGAAGGGTCAAATGAAGGTGAAAATGATCATGTAGCCACTTATTTTGAATGTGTTTTGGAGGGGAATGTCAAGGTGAAGAGGTTTTGGAATTTTGAAATCTTGAGAAATCCAAAAATTGGGGCAAAAAGGAAAAACACTGCCTCTTGGCTACCGCAATCATTACTCTGGGTAACCAATTGAAGCTGTTTATAAAAGGCAGTAGGCTCTTCGAATTCCCACTTTGTAAATTTCATACTTGTGCATCCGAGATCGTTGCCTTATGGTTTTCATAGGTTTTCTCAAATTTCCTTACTTCTTCCTCAAGTTTCCTTTATCAATCAAGAGATTTCCATGGCTAGTATGCTTTTTCTTCTCCACTGCTTTTATTATGTTGTAGAGCTGATCGTTTTTTCTTTTTCTTTTTTTTTTGCCACTTTCAAGTTTATGAAGAAGATTTCTTGTACATTCGAGTGTTGCATGAAATTTCCTTTGTATTTTCCTTCATCCCTTACTTGATTTTGATGAGAAAATAAGTTTTAAAGCCCAAGCTTTGATTAGATGATGCTTGATTGTTCATCTTCTTCTATTGTTTGCCCAAGTTTTCATGTTTTCCTTGTACTTTTTCATGAAACAGCTTTTCTTTTTTGTCAAAACAAGATTAACATGTGTTCTCCCAAATTCTTCTACTTGATTTTTGCCAAAAATCACAACTTTCCCAAAGATCTTTTCAAATTCCCAAAACAAGTTACAGTCAGCTACTCGAAAGGCAGGAAGAAGGAGACTTGGATTTTCTAGGGTTTTTGGACTTGGTTTTGATGTTAAAGGATGAGATGCATTTGATTTGGACAAGGGTTAAGGTTTTTCTTTAGATTTTTGTGGTATTTTTCAAAAGGTTTGGAAAGTTTTGAAATTTGGCTTTGGGATTGTTGATTAATCTACTGTATAAATTTGAATTTCAATGGCTGGTGGCTTTGTAGTGGCCTTTGGTCTCCTTGTGGTAGTTTATAGTTCATTTTGACTATTGGCCTCACCAATTGTGCACTGAGTTAAATGGCCAAGAAACTTCCACGCTTCAGGCATTTTCCTGGATTTTTCTCAGATGGCCAAGGGTTCTTCTCTAAGTGGCTAAGAGACTTCATGCCTTAGCCAGTTTTAGGATTCTTTTTTAATGGTCGAGGGACTTCCAAAGTTTTAGGATTCTTTTTTAATGGTCGAGGGACTTCCATGCCTTAGCAATTTTAGGTTTTCCCTTGCATGGTTGAGGGATGGCTTGGACCTTAGGATTTTTTTTTTGAATTCCTTTGTGCTTGCATGCTTTCTATATTGCACACTACTTTTGCTTTCAAGTATTTGTGTTATCTAAACCCTCACTTCTACTTAACCTGGAAGCCTTATCTCCGGCTTCATGCATCCACCTGAACGTTGCCAGGTCTTGGAGGTAAGTATACCTTTCTCTTAGTGGCTGTCCCCTCCCTTTTACTAAGGGGAGATGCTACCAAAGTTTTGGCAGAATTTTGCTAACTTTTGTAGTTAGCTTTTCCCCTGTGTTTTTGCTTGACTTTGGCTTTAGTAGACAAGGGTAAGTAGTTTCCCTCTTCATCCATAGCAAGAAGTCCTTGTCTTCTTCTAGTAGCACCGCTGCTTCTCCCCAAGCCATTGGCTGTTAGACTAGGGCCAAATTCAAAGAGATTCATGAGAATGTGGAAGCATATATTGTTGAGACATGAGCGAACTTGAGGGCTTGCCTGCTAGTTATTCACAATTCTCGAGTTTATGAAGACATCCTTAATGAATTTTCATGAAAGGATGAACAGCAAGTCACTTTAAGGAAACCACACTAAATTTTTGGTGACAGTGATTATTGTCAATATGACCAAAACGTTGACTTCCTAGTCTACTGGTGTTTTAGAAAGGATGGTGTACAGATGGACCTTTTTACCGAACAAGAGTATAAGAAAGGTCCTTAGCTGTTGAGTTGCTTGCTTCCATTCCTCTGAGGTGCAATGACTTGAAGTGGGGGAAATTCATGCCTCATTACAAGACAGGAGTGTTTTTGAGAAAGTGCCCTCATTATGCTAAAGGAAAGGTGCATTGCATTGAGATGTTGGGGTCTGATCATGCAACTTTGCTAGTTAAGAGTCACATTTCTTAGGTCTGTACTGTTAGCTTAGGAGTTCATGCAAGTGACGGAAGTGGCTAGATCGAGCAGCATGTCCTATGAGGGTGGTTTATTCCCTGTGAAGTTTCACAGACATGGACTGATGTGGTCCTTAAAAAATGTGAAGCCTTAGTGAAGAGGGTTGATATTTATGAGGCTATTTTGGTCATTAGGGACTGGGTCCTTTAAGATAATAAAGTGGCACTGGCAGACACCAAGTAGAGTTGAGTGGGACCTACTCAAACCTAGAAATTTTCAAAAACCACCTCTATAATTTTAAAAATTTAATGGTTTTTTTAATCTTTCATCATATTTTCATTTACATTGAGACCCCCAAGGAAAACTTCATAGGTTTGCCACTACAAAGAGGTGTGTTGGGTCATCATCAAGAAATTTTGTCCAGTCATTAACACATCCCTCACCCTTGATGCTGAGTTAGGGTTTTCTCTGTAAGAGAGACATGAAGCATTTGGGCTGCTGACCTTGGGATCTCTTTATGAAGAGATTATGCCCCACAACAATTCTCTCAGAGCAAGGTGTGATGAGTTGAAGACCATCTACTTTCAACTCTTTGCCTTGCACAAGATGTAGTGAGACAACCGCTCCAAGGTGAAGACCACTATTTGGGTGGCGAATGCTTGTAAAGCTAATGCAACCTTAAGAGGACGTGTTTAGATGGAGAGAGGTCATGCCTGGTGAGACTTTTGAAGATTCTAAGATAGTTCATATGATCAGTTGTGTAAACTTGTTAGAGATGATGGAGATGGAGTTTTTTGAAGGCATGAAACGTCGCCTTCTCCTAGTTATGTACTTCACTTTATTGATTTCAATAGTGATTTTTGCGGCCATCGAGAAAGAAGTCTGGAACGGATTCTCCCTATATGCCATATGACTTTTGGGGAGAGATTGGCTTTGGTGCTTACCTTAGCTTGTATTTATGCCCTGAGATAAAGCTTGGATCATTCGTGGTGCGGAAGAGAAGGGCATACAATAGGGTTTTCTTTGAGCATCTCTTGTCTTGTATAAGCTAGGCAATCTTCAGGATTTACCTTTTTATATCACTGTCACTTGCGGCAAAGGTATTAACCAGTTTCTCACTAAGGAACAACACCGGTCATAAGACCATTGTAACTTCACGATTTATAGAGCGCTGGCAGTGGTTTTGGAAACTAGGAGGGTGGGTATAGTTGGACCTCAAGCCCTTATTGCCCACCTGAGAGTAGTGTGTCACGTCCCCAAAAAAATGAAAATATGGTTAAATGAAATTAGGAGTCAAAATTTTTTTTTATATATTCTTCTGTAAACAAAACTATTGACTCCTAATTATTTTTCCCACAGGATCTTAGGCCGTGGTGAGTTTAGGCCATTCACATTCATTCCCAACATGCGGAAGTAATTTCAACCAATAGGTACCAAGAGAAAAAATTAAGTTTGCATATCACCAGATAACAATAATAATATTCCAAGTTGCAAAAGAAATAAATAATAATTTATTACAATGTTCCACTGAAGGATCAAGTCTCTAAAGGATGATTTATTTAAATTGATTGCAAGTTAAATGAATCACTCCTGTGCTTGGTTAGACGGCCCCGAAGCCATCGTTTGCACCCCACTCGGGAACATCAGTTGGCTCAAGCGTTTGAAACGCTTCAGCCTGCGCCTCTTCCTCGGCAAAGCCGAGCTCGGTACCTATGCATCAATTTTAGAAAACAAGGGTCAACCACAAATGGCGGCAAGTAAGATACACAAAACTCAAAATGAAGTACACTATCAATGTGAGAATAAGACATGAAAATCATAAGAATCTGTAAACAATATAAATAAAAGAATGCCATGCAACATAGAAGGAACTGATCCTAAATCCAACTCTACATCAAATGAACAATATCATATTCGTCGAGCATCGCATCAGCTGATGCCCTTACAGAATTTATACCGTCTTCGGATGCCTCGCATCCTATCCAGAAACGGTGGATCAAATCCGTCTTCGGATGCCTAGCATCCTGTCCAAAATCACGGTGAAACCAACCGTGTGCAAGTGGTAAGCTTGTCTTCGGCCCTAAGTCCGGTAAAAATCATCACAGTGTACATCTGTGAACCGACTGCAGTCATCCAATGACCAGATCCGTATAATAATCTCACACAGCCCTGCCCCTTCCTGTGTCGAGACTCATAAACATGGCTTAGTGATTATTCGACGGACACATCCTATGGTAGTGTGAAGGGTTGGTCATAATAGGTATTCAAATACCATATAATAAAACATTATACCAACCAAATAGTTTTCAACATAACATGAACACCTCATAAATAAACACTGTATAGTCCAAGCCACAACACGGTCAAAGTCATCATAAAATAACGGGTATAAACTCTAACATGTATGCAACAAGGTAAAGAAATACATCATGATGATCAAGAAATAACTCCACAAATATTCCTAACACTGTGACCACAATTCACGCATGCGACAATTCCACACGAACCAAGATGAAGTAAGGTTGGGAATTTTTTGAAAACGGGGTGATACATAGCCCAATACTCACTTTATCTGAGTGCGGGTGGTTTGTACCATCATGTGCAAACCATGAAATCTCTAAGAGGAAATCTGCCCGCATAACCTCTTACTTTGATGATGTGATGGATTTAATTTTTATTGAATCTAATTTGTTGGGTTCCAAGGCCAACACAAGGGGCTTCCAGGGTATGTAAACCATCTAAAGAAAATCATAATTAAATGATTAAATAAATATAAACTCATAATCAAGTGATCAAATAAACATGTAAATAAATTATTTGGCTCAACTTCTATCATTCCCATGATCCCACACAAGGGACGGCCCATCTGTTCACTCTTAACAACAGTCCAAATAATTACAAATCCACATATATACCAAGGATCTACAAGCAATAGGCCCACCTGAATTGTACCCACTAAACACAAGGGTCCTAGTTCTTTGTTGTGCACATCTAAACACAGTTAGGGGAATTTTATCTTAGACACCAACCTTTATATATATATATATATAAATATATGAGTGTGATGTAATGTCAGTTGAAACCCAGGTGCATATATATATATATATACATATACAGTTTCCTTATAACCCAGGGGATATATCACAAGTTCATTAACTCATCACAGTGACCCCTCCATCATGTGTACCCAGCCTAGATCTGGGAGTAAAACTCCTAGGTCCCATCTTTTTTTTTAAATATACAAAGGTATATGGATTCTTTGGAACTTGCCATCAAATCACAGGTGGAGTTCACAATTTCATCACTGTCAATGCTCCATCAACATCAGGTAGTCTAGAAAATCCCATGCCACTGCTATGGGTCAAAGTATTGGATCAAAGGGTGCCCACCATCTGCTAAGGTCCCACCTGACGAACCCCACCAATCAAGGTCCATGATACAGCCATGGGGCCCACCTGTAGGTGGTGGAGCCACATTAGCTTTCAAGTGAAATCCTGCACATGTTGCTGCCAAACAGCAACATGTGCAGTAATTTCTATCATAGGCTGAATGGGACTCGTCCCAGGCATGCTGAATTTTTTTTTATAATGGTTAGTGACCCACCATTAACCTAGGAATCAAAGGTCCACACTACGGCAATGGGGCCCACTTGTAGGTGGCAGCCCACCACTTTTATAAAAGATGAAAACCCCCTGCACATGCTGCTGCCAAACAGCAGCGTGTGCAGGTAGTTCCTCTACCCGGGCCTGACTGGGACACACTGCAATTTTTTTTTTACAAATGTAAATGGCCACCATCATCCAATAGCCAAGCATCCATGCCATTGCCGTGGGACCCACTTGTGAATGGTGTACCCGAACCCCTGCACATTAACTCCCAAACACAGCAACGTGTCTGGGGTTCATCCCCAGACACGGTCGTCCATTTCTTTTTAAAATCAAAAGTGGGGTCTACCCATCATCACATCATGAATCTAATCTATACAATACACTCACCTCTATATCTATCTATCATCACCATTTCACATATTTAAATGGGCATTTCACAAAATACTTCTAATGTCATAGATTCAAAGAAAACAGTGTAGATCATAAAGAAAATAACGGGTATTTCACTTGCCTTAGAAGAGGATTGATGGAAAAGAAGGTCTAGATCTCTCTCTCCCTTGCACGCCCACAAGATCCAAATGGAGAAGATGAAGAAAAAGAGGAAGAAGAAGAAGAACTAGCAGTTGCACGTCTTGGTTGGGCTTAAGCCTTGGCTGATCCAAAGAAAAAGAAGAAGATGGAGGAGAAAGAAGAGGAGAATGGGCACTGTAGAGATGGGAAAAACAGGGGCTGCTCATCCTCTCATATAAGTAGGCATTAGGGTTTTTGGAAAATTTTTGGTTTTTATAAAAAGAACACCCTACTAGTAACATGAATTTATGGGTAAAGGCCTAAATTTGGTTATTGGGCTTAATGGGTCCAGAATGGGTCTAAATTGGGTTGGGTCAAATGATGAACACTCATGGTCCTAAAATTACTATCCGATTAACCCAAAACCCAAAAGAAAATTAAATAATTATACTAACCTTAATTAACTAAAATACAAACAATTAAATAAAATTATATTTAAATTAAGTAAAATAATAACTTGGGTTAGGAACGTTACATAGTGACTAGAGCTTTTCCTTTCTCATTGCTGGAGACAGAATGGTTGGTCTCCATTAGACCCGTACATCTTGATTACAAGAGAGGTGATGTTGCTAAGATTGAGGCTTAGATGTCTTCAAGATATGGACGGTAGTTTGGTTTCTTTCAGAGCATTGTGGGAAGCCCGCGCAACCTAACAAATGGCTAAGGGACTATGCTAGATGCTAAAATTGCCTAGGAAGTCTTTGACGACATCAAGGACAGTGTTACTTTCCTTTATCCCTTGGAGGTAGATGCTAAGGTGATCTCTATCTTTACCCAATGGTACGTGAAGAGTTGTTCAGCTCTTTGCAAGCTTCAAAAGGTAAGCACTGTCAACGGCATATTTTTGAAGGCAAAGGCTAATCAAGACAAGGTAGAGAAGGGAAGTTTTTAACTTTTTGTGATGGATTGTCTAAGTGGTTGATCAGGTACCGTAGTGCCTTTGAAGATTTAATAATGAAATCTTCTCATGTTGATAGCTCATCAGTTTCCTCTGCGCCGGTTCAGGATGTCGGTGGTTCTTCCTTTAAGGCTATCCCCACACGTTCTTCTGCCCCCAAAGTTGCTGACGAAGTTTTTATAAAGTCAGTGTCTAGGCAGTCATGGAAGAAGTTGACAAGTCATCCTCATAAGTCTATGGTTGAGCCCATGAGGACGGAGAAAAAGAAGGAGAGACCCTCCTGCTCTGGCAATTGTAAGTTTACTCGACTTGTGGCAGGTAAGCCATGTATTTTATCCTTTATCATTTTTTTTGCTTGTCTTGAGTTTCGTGATAACTTCTCATATCTTTTTGCAGAGGCAGCGGTTCCTGTTTCTGAGGAGAAAGTTGTCACACCCCCAAAACTGGGCCTGATCCAAACCCGGTTCCAGGGGTGTGAGAATTGGGGTTAATTAAAATTTTTCTAAACATAAACAGCACGGGCCCCAATTCCAGGTGGATCGAAGTCCTTCGTGAGGCTATGCTTGGTGATCAAGCAACTATAATAACACGCGAAACTAAAATCCATACTCATCGCAGACGGATATCACATAACAACCATGTAACAAATCTCATTAATAATAAAATCAAGGTCAAGTGCTTCGAAGCATAACAATTAAAGTTGTAATTTCAAAACAAATAAATTTAATTGAATAAACTAATGGCCCAAAAATGGGCATATTACATAACCTAAAGTTTTTGAACTCTGCACCGCACTAGGACACCTCAGATGATGTCATCGGTGCGCCACTCAACAACTCCGCCACCTGGCAGAATTTTCTGCGAGCCAAACCCTCTGGTTCGGCACCGGTAACAGAACCTAGACACCAAAAGTAGTGGGTCAGATTGACGTAATCTGGCAAGAGGGTAAGCTGCAAACAATGGATTAATCGACTGAATTAAACATAAGTATTTATTATGATCCAAATTATATCAGATGCAAACCCCAATGGCATGAATGCACAGAAACGGGTATTCTCGCGGATAAATATACAGAAACAGGTAAATCCCGCATTACAGATAACAGAAACGGGCAGTCCCGTAGATAATAACAGAAACGGGTAATCCCGCAGATAATAATAGAAACGGGTAATCCCGCAGATAATAACAGAAGGCACAGCTGTATACTATTATCCACAGTACACGCTGACCCGATGGCGTACGTCCACCTCCGAACTGCAGTCGGTCAGATATATATATACAAATATACATATTTACAAATACATACGTATACCGATGCGAAATGAACTATAATATGAAACCCTTAATCCCAATATTCAATCTAATATCATTGTGAGTATTTAGAGTACTTAAATTTGAAAGTATATTATGAACGTGTGTCAATTCAAATTCTTTGAGGGTAAGCACTAATCCACCAACGGTCAAAGTTAGATAAATATGCACATGAAAAGTAACTCTTTATCACCATGGAAATATGAGTCCATGATGCCGATATACTACTTTTGGTGCCTATCATGTGGTGCATCCCGAACCTCACATTCCCATTCTACATTTAGTCTAATTCTCATGTAAACATTCAACTAACATTCCTAAAAGACATAATTCATCTAATCCAATTATATATAATTAGTGTGTTTTACAAATTAGGTAAAAGATGTTCAACTTCTGAATCCAAAGTTAAATTAAGTTATGATCAAAAAGAAAAAGGGGAATAACTGATTCTTTAATATCATTGTTGTGTATAAGTACACCTTATTATTTTATACGAAACAAAAGGCACAAATCTCGGACCCCAACTTGAAATCAAACTCAAATTAGAAATCCAAATTAGAATTATAAATACAATCTAATTAAGATTTAATATTTACCAAATACATCTTAGTTAATTTTAAATCAATCTAAATAAACATTAATCAAAATTACATAATCCTCAATTAAATATATAAATAACCCTAACAAAATTTCTAATAGCATGAACGTAACTTAATTTAATAGAATCAAATCTTTATTAGTATACTAGTCCTTTAACTAAATTTATAACCCTCTAAACATTATAATCACTATTCCAAAATTCTCATTTATTTTATTTATATAAATATAAAAATATTTTTTTATTTAAACTGGGCCAGCCCAACAGAGCTGGCCCAAACCCGCGCACCCGGCCCAGCCGCAGTTGGGCCAGCAGCATCCCGAGCCGGGCGCTGCTGGCCTGGTTGGCAGGCAGCACATGATGCCTGCCAGCGCGGGCAGCGCGCTCGCGGGCCCTTTTTTTTTATATATATATAAAATAAAAACTCAATATATGAATATATACTGATTTTTATTTTGTGTAAGAAGACAAGAAATCTAATCTCTAATTGTTAATCCAAATCTGGTATCAAAATGAAGAAAAATCATAAATTTACACCTAAACGAAAAGAATCCAACAAAAGGCATGTTATCCAACAAGTAACTAATAAATATTGCAGGTCATCAAAAGCCATTGTTTATAGCTATCCACTTGCCTGGGTCTAGAAGCCAAAAGCAAATCTGAAGAGCAGAAGATCCAACCTTGGTTTCCCCCTGGAGAACTTCTAGAGCTTGGTTGCAGAAGAGAGGAAGAAGATGGAAGAATGGGGAAAACCCTAAGAGTAGAGTTTATATAAGAGAATGGGTTTTTCTAAATTACAAGGAAGGGCCCCCTGCTTTCTAGTGGGTTTTAAGAAATTTCAAAAAGAGTCCTTTGGCCTAAAAGAGTCCAATAACTCAGGCCCAATTGTGTTAATTCAATCCATTTGACCCTCTTAACCCAACTCAAACCCGACAAACCGGTATGACCCAATATAAAAATTTGGGACTTGACATCTCATCCCCCTTAAAGGACATTTGGTCCTCCAAATGACTAACATACCTCAGGAAAAAGGTGCGGATACTGACATTGCACTAGCAACGGCTCATACTGCAACACATGCGAACGGTTTGCTATATACTTCCTTAACATAACAACATGGAAGGTGTTATGAACACCTGACAGCTCTGGTGGCAATGCTAACCGATAAGCCACGTCATTAACCTTACTGATAATCTAGAATGGTCCCACATATCTTCCGGAGAGTTTTCCTTTTTGCCCAAACCGTAAAGTACCACGTGTAGGTGATACCTTCAAAAATACATGGTCACCAATCTCAAACTTTAACTCTCTCCCTCTTTTATCGGCATAACTCTTTTGAGGACTGCGGGTAACCTTCAACTTTTCCTGAATTTGTCTTATCTTGTCACTGGACTTTCCAACCTCAGACAGTCCATGAAAACCACGAGCTCCAAAATTCGACCAACATATAGGGGTTTGACATCTTCTCCCGTACAAAGCTTCAAAAGGTGTCATGCTAATGCTAGAGTGATAATTATTGTCATATCCGAATTCACATAGAGCCAAGCTTTCGTTCCAACTAGTCTTGAAATCCAAGACACATGCCCTTAACATATCCTCCAATGTCTGGTTTGTCCGCTTTGTTTGTCTGTCTGTTTGGGAATGATTGGTTGTACTAAAACTCAGCTTGGTTTCTAAGGCTTCTTGCAATGATACCTAAAACCTGGATACAAACTTACTATCCTAGTCAGAGACAATAGAAACTCGTTCTCCATGCAATGTCATCACATCCACCAATAGTGATCCTTTAGATCTTGATACATCTTGGTACTGCCTGGATGAATAGTATACCGAGTATAGTGTGCCTCGACTATGATTTCATCCTTCAATTCTGGAAAATCGGGCACACAAATTTTGCCTTTATAATGTAAAATATTATCTTCCAACTTAAAATCGGGCCTCTCCTCCATATGGTCTTTGATTCTTGTAATCTCGAGGTCTAGTAGCTGGTATTCTCTAATCCTCGGGAGTAATTCGGGTTCCCACGAGAATATACTAGCTAATACTGCTTGCTCACTGATAGGCTGAAAGTAAACATCCATATCTTCCAAACATCGAATCCAGAAGTATTCTGTAATTAATCCTCCAGTGAACGCTGCTTTTCTAATTAAAGCATCTGCCACCACATTAGCCTTCCCAGGATGGTACTTCAACCCAAAATCATAATCCTTAATATACTCCATCCATCTCCTTTGTCTCATATTCAAATCTCCCTGTGTAAAGAGATACTGAAAGCTTTTATGGTCTGAATTTACTTCAAAAGTGGCTCCGTAAAGGTAATGTCTCCATATCTTCAAAGCAAAGGCCACTGCTGATAGTTCCAAGTTATGAGTTGCATACTTTCGTTTATGTTCCTTCAACTATCGAGACCTATACGCTGCTACCTTCCTATGTTGCATGAGAACACAACTAAGTCCAACTCCAGATACATCAGTGTAAATCACAAAACCATCATCACCAGCAGGTAAGGTCAAAATAGGGGCTGTGGTCAACCTTCTTTTCAACTCCTGAAAACTTTGTTCACAATCCTCATTCCACACAAAAGGAACTCCCTTACGAGTCAATCTCGACAGTGGGGCTACTATTGTGGAAAATCCTTCCATGAATTTGCGGTAAAATCCTGCGAGGCCTAGGAAACTTCGGATCTCTGACACTATTTTCAGTCTATCCCATTTTACGATTGCTTCAATATTTGCTGGGTCCATCGCTAAACCTTCCTTGGAGATAACCAAAGGATCCTACCTATTCCAACCAAAATTTACACTTACTTGCCTTAGCACACAATTGATGTTCCTTCAACAGTTGCAATGACGTACGAAGATGCAAAGTATGCTATTCCCAACTCTTTGAATACACAAATACGTCGTCGATAAATACCACTACAAACTTGTCCAAGTACTGTGTAAAAACCATATTCATCATAGTCGTAAAAGCTACCGGTGCATTTGTCAGCCCAAAAGACATTACCAAAAATTCGTAGTGACCATATCTAGTTTTGAATGCGGTTTTTGGGATATCTTGTTCTCGTACCCTCAACTGATGATATCCTGACCTCAGATCAATCTTAGAAAAATACTGCGCACCTTGCAATTGATCAAATAATTCATTGATTCTCGGTGAAGGATACTTGTTCTTGATGGTCACTTGATTCAGTTGCCTATAATCAATACACATTCTCATATAACCATCCTTTTTCTTCACAAATAACACTGGAGCCCCCCAAGGAGAAACACTTGGTCTAATAAAGTCCTTGTTTAATAACTTGTGCAATTCCTCTTTGAGTTCTCTCAACTCTGCTGGGGCCATTCTATAAGGGTTTTCAAGATCTGAGCTGTGGCCGACACAAGCTCAATTGCTAAGCCAATCTCACGGATTGGTGGTAATCCAGAAATCTCATCAAGAAAAACATCGAGAAACTTAGATACCACTGGTATCTCCTCCACCGCTTTAGTCCGTTTATCCTCCATGATAAATGCTATATACCCCTCAGAACTTTTCATCAACAACTTTATAGCCTTAATAATTGAAATCATACGAATAACATCCTTCTTCTTTGATCTCACAATTGCACCTTGTGTCATCATCAACTATAACTTAACTGTCTTCTGTCTCCAACACTTAGTTGTAGGGTGATTATTGCCACAAATACCACAAGACTCCCTCTTTTGCTTATTAAATTGGTACTGTGAAACTGGAGACGAAGTAACTTTCTGCTTAATTTGGCTTGTAGGGGCCATGCGTCCAATCACCTCCTTGGCCCAATATGCCTTATCTGGAAAATGCTTGGTAAGTATTTAGAACTTATGACTTGGCATGAAGCAGTATATCTGGTCGAAGGCCATCGAGAAATCGTCGAATCCTCTTGCTTTCTAGAGTGATGAAGGTTGGTGCGAAACGAGAGAGACGAATAAACTGCAGCACATACTCCCGAACAGACGGATTCCCTTGCTTCAATCTATCAAACTCTATTCGCTTCTAAATGCGAACATGCTCCGGTACGTACTTCTTGGGAAACAGATTACGAAAAGTAGTCTAGGCGACCTTTTCGGTAATCCCCTATATATTAGCGACTAAACGACCAAAAATACAGAAAGTAACGAACTCCTATAACTTATAAACATTTGCCAAAGTTCGAATACGATTATGAATGCCAAAAACCCCCAACGTTCCCACTTAACGTTTTTAATCCTCACATCGGACCTACGTTCTAGCATCTTTTAGAACTTCTAGAACTTGACCGGCTTTGATACCATCTGTCACACCCCCAAAACTGGGCCGGATCCAAACCCGGTTCCAGGGGTGTGAGAATTGGGGCCAATTAAAATTTTTCTAAACATAAACAGCACGGGCCCTAATTCCGGGTGGATCGAAGTCCTTCGTGAGGCTATGCTTGGTGATCAAGCAACCATAATCACACGCGGAACTAAAATCCATACTCATCGCAGACGGATATCACATAACAACCATGTAACAAATCTCATTAATAATAAAATCAAGGTCAAGTGCTTCGAAGCATAACAATTAAAGTTGTAATTTCAAAACAAATAAATTTAATTGAATAAACTAATGGCCCAAAAATGGGCATATTACATAACCTAAAGTTTTTGAACTCTGCACCGCACTAGGACACCTCAGATGATGTCATCGGTGCGCCACTCAACAACTCCGCCACCTAGTGGAATTTTCTGCGAGCCAGACCCTCTGGTTCGGCACCGTTAACGGAACCTAGACACCAAAAGTAGTGGGTCAGATTGACGTAATCTGGCAAGAGGGTAAGCTGCAAACAATGGATTAATCGACTGAATTAAACATAAGTATTTATTATGATCCAAATTATATCAGATGCAAACCCCAATGGCATGAATGCACAGAAACGGGTATTCTCGCGGATAAATATACAGAAACGGGTAAATCCCGCATACAGATAACAGAAACGGGCAGTCCCGCAGATAATAACAGAAACGGGTAATCCCGCAGATAATAATAGAAACGGGTAATCCCGCAGATAATAACAGAAGGCACAGCTGTATACTATTATCCACATTACACGCTGACCCGATGGCGTACGTCCACCTCCGAACTGCAGTCGGTCAGATATATATATACAAATATACATATTTACAAATACATACGTATACCGATGCGAAATGAACCATAATATGAAACCCTTAATCCCAATATTCAATCTAATATCATTGTGAGTATTTAGAGTACTTAAATTTGAAAGTGTATTATGAACGTGTGTTAATTCAAATTCTTTGAGGGTAAGCACTAATCCACCAACGGTCAAAGTTAGATAAATATGCACATGAAAAGTAACTCTTTATCACCATGGAAATATGAGTCCACGATGCCGATATACTACTTTTGGTGCCTATCATGTGGTGCATCCCGAACCTCACATTCCCATTCTGCATTTAGTCTAATTCTCATGTGAACATTCAACTAACATTCCTAAAAGACATAATTCATCTAATCCAATTATATATAATTAGTGTGTTTTACAAATTAGGTAAAAGATGTTCAACTTCTGAATCCAAAGTTAAATTAAGTCATGATAAAAAAGAAAAAGGGGAATAACTGATTCTTTAATATCATTGTTGTGTATAAGTACACCTTATTATTTTATACGAAACAAAAGGCACAAATCTTGGACCCCAGCTTGAAATCAAACTCAAATTAGAAATCCAAATTAGAATTATAAATACAATCTAATTAAGATTTAATATTTACCAAATACATCTTAGTTAATTTTAAATCAATCTAAATAAACATTAATCAAAATTACATAATCCTCAATTAAATATATAAATAACACTAACAAAATTTCTAATAACATGAACGTAACTTAATTTAATAGAATCAAATCTTTATTAGTATACTAGTCCTTTAACTAAATTTATAACCCTCTAAACATTATAATCACTATTCCAAAATTCTCATTTATTTTATTTATATAAATATAAAAATATTTTTTTATTTAAACTGGGCCAGCCCAACAGAGCTGGCCCAAACCCGCGCACCCGGCCTAGCCGCAGTTGGGCCAGCAGCATCCCGAGCCGGGCGCTGCTGGCCCGGCTACAGCCAGGCCGCCTGGCTGGCAGGCAGCATGTGCTGGCCAGGCAGCAATGTGCTGCTTGGGCAACGCGCTCGCGGGCCCTTTTTTTTAATATATATATAATAAAAACTCAATATATGAATATATACTAATTTTTATTTTGTGTAAGAAGCCAAGAAATCTAATCTCTAATTGTGAATCCAAATCCGGTATCAAAAGGAAGAAAAATCATAAATTTACACCTAAACGAAAAGAATCCAACAAAAGGCATGTTATCCAACAAGTAACTAATAAATATTGCAGGTCATCAAAAGCCATTGTTTATAGCTATCCACTTGCCTGGGTTTAGAAGCGAAAAGCAAATCTAAAGAGCAGAAGATCCAACTTTGGTTTCCCCCTGGAGAACTTCTAGAGCTTGGTTGCAGAAGAGAGGAAGAAGATGGAAGAATGGGGAAAACCCTAAGAGTAGAGTTTATATAAGAGAGGGGGTTTTTCTAAATTACAAGGTAGGGCCCCCTGTTTTCTAGTGGGTTTTAAGAAATTCCAAAAAGAGTCCTTTGGCCTAAAAGGGTCCAATAACTCAGGCCCAATTGTGTTAATTCAATCCATTTGACCCTCTTAACCCAACTCAAACCCGACAAACCGGTATGACCCAATATAAAAATTTGGGACTTGACAGAAGTTATGGCAGACCCTTTGCTGGAGGTCGTCGACGATTATGGTATTTTACACCCGTATTTGCCTTTTGTTCTTATTTCTTCATTTTTTATTTTTATTTTAATGCCCCTTTTTTTAGAATCTAGAGTTGAGGCTTTGATGTTTGTTACAAGTCCTTCAAGATCGGCGGAGATCATTCCCAGATTCCTTAGGCTCCACCTTTATTAGAGTCATCGGTTGAGAATATTATTGCTGAGTCTACTCGGATAGCCTTTGGAGATCCTGCCCCTAGACCTGAAGATGATTGTTGTTTTCTTTATTTGCCTGTTCTTTGCTTCCTTTTTTAGTTTTGACTTGATTCATAGTCTTCCTTTTTCGGTTGTAGAACAATCGGAGACACAACTTAATCAGTCTGAATTAGCTGTACTTGAGGAGGATGCGGTCATTGAGCCACGGTTTGAGCTAATTATGGAACATAAGCATTTACCTTGTGTAGGGGATGGAGCTACTCAAGTGGACTTGATTGTCCTGGAGGAAAGTTATTCTCGAAGGGAGCTTTTAATGTAAGGTATTTCGTAAAAGACCTTGCTAAATACATTCAAGAGGGCATTTTGAAGGGATAACCATCATCCTAAAACCAGACCCTCGTGGAAGTCGATAACGATGAAGCGGTTATTGTGGCTACCAGGGGCATGCTTGAAGAGATAACCCCAAGTGTTGAAGCTGCCCCGAAGGTTACTGCCTTGAGTTTTGTGGTGATCCCTGCTGCAGATGTTGAACCTGTCCTAGCAACATTGGAAGAGACTATTGTGAAGCAAAAGGCTGATCCTGTTGTTGTAATCAGGTTAACTAGCTCGAGCGCGGATGCCATTCCTAAAGGGTCTCAAGAAAGGGTTCAAGCCAAGACAATTTTGTAGTGGCCCATGATATAGGTGTTCAGATACTCTCTTCTGAGTGAGGATAGGAAATTTCAGATGCCGGGACCATGAAAGCAGGCAATGTGGAGGGGTCTAACAACAGCTTCAAGCAATGAATGTTACGCACTCTCCCAGGGTGATGGATGTACCATTATTTCACCATTCTCTACAGCCTTGGGTAATAACGGCGTGGCTCCTTTGAAGAGGAAGTGCTTGACTAAAAATACTATGCTTGGTGCAACCGTTGTAGTGGCTGAGGCATGTCCCGTGGCTTGGTTGGGGTCTATTTCTATAATGTTCCGCACCTTAATTAAACTATTATTATAGATTAAGCTATATTATAGCTAAATAAGCCGTTAGAGTCTAAGTGTGTCCGTTTTAGCATTAGGAGCGTGTGTGTGCACAGTTTTATTGGGTTTTGAGTTTGTCTAAGCTTAGTAAGGGGTAGCTAGCAATTTTAGGAAGTGTAGAGGCCTTTTCTTAGTTTTTTCTAATTGTGAGGTTTGGGCTCATGGGGTAGTTCTCCTTATTCCATTAACCTTAGCCTTTTATTTCAACTGATCTAGACTCATCTTGTTTATCAAATACTTCATTTTCTAAAATTAAGCCTTTTTATGGAAAAATACCCAAAAACCCATTAAAATAGGACAAAATTTCTCTTCCTCGACACCATACCAATAGTATAGTCATTGGAAAGCTAATTTTATTTCATGAACAATGCCGCTGACAGTGACTCAATCTGATTTATGGTTCACAAGTTATGGACAAAACAAGTTTTAGCCAAGCTATTATATGAGTGGTAGTTTTGTAATTTCACTTAAATCCCAACCCATTTCCTCTCTCCCCTGACTCTCTCACCTCACTCCCTCACTCGTTTCACTCCCCCATCCAGAGGCGAGTCTCTCTCCTCCCCATCTCTTTTCTTTTCTTTTTATTCTCCTTGCTCTCTTCACTCTCATTTCTCATCTCTCATTTCCTTCTTACCAAACAGAGATAGCCCTTTCCACTCTCGATCACCCACCCAATCGGTAGCTATGATCCAAGATCCGGACTCCCCTTTTTGTCCGGCAACCACCACCGCCACCCATTCCCTCTTTCCTTCTTTCTCTATTTTCCCTATTTCCCCTTTTCCCATTTCCTTTCTCCTTGCTGCCACCGCCGGAATCCACGCCTACCGCCGCCACCAGAGCTTCTTCTTCTCCTTCCATCTTCACCCTCAAGCTTTCATCTTTCCAAGGAACCCATTTTTCAAGTTTTCCCCCAAACCAAACAACCCTAGGTAAGGTTTTCCTCCCCCATAAACTAGGTCATTTAGGGTTTTAACTAAAATAGATTTTTGGCATGCTCATTAGCTTCTCTTAATTGTTTTTGTAGGTTTGATTTGAGTTGGGTTTAGATTTTCTTGAGTTTGAGCTTCTTTGGGGTTCTTTGGTGAGCTAGGCATACTCTATTTTACCCTCTTCATCTGAGGCAAGTGGATTAACATATTTCAATAATGATGTGCATGTATATTTGATTGATTCTAGCATTCTATTTGTCATTTGTACACCATTTTCACATTTTGGGTTTTATGTTAAAAATGCTAGATTTAGGTGTGGTAATGTATGTGATGGATTGGTATGTTGGAGGTGATTTAAATGTGCTAAATGAAGGGGTGGGATACCCATTTTCTGCAGGTTAAGATGTGTGAGAAGAATGAAGGGATTGAAACCCATTTTTTTTTATTGAGATTGTTCTATGGTGATGGAGGCCCGGGTGTGGGCTAATTGTGAGACTGATTATAGATCCTTTTTACATGCATATTGGAGGGTATTTTGAGGACTTATTATGAGCGTCATTGGAGAGCAAATGTACCTCTTATAGATGGTATGATTTGTGTACAATGTACAAACTAACGGAATCCGGTTGATGTTGGACCTGGGCTATGCATCCTTCTAACTTAAATGAAATTAATTACCCAACCATACATCACCTGGAGTTCGAATAGAGTTGTTAGGTACACAAGTTGCCATCATTGACCTAGGCATGGCTTGTAATTCTTCCTCGGCCTTCGGGTTTGCATACTTTGCATTATTATTACATTGTTTATGACTTTTTAGTGACTGTACCCTATATTGGTATTGTATGGACCGTGTTGAGGCTTGGCTTGGTGTTTGGGATATGGGAGGACTACTCATTGTGGGTATGGATTTATGGTTGTGGACCGAATTATGTTGTGGAGTAGTTCCTCAATATTTGTATGGTATGTTTGGATTTAGCCAGCCCCTTCACATTTAACTTAGGAACCTTTGTCCGCGCACCACTGAATCAGCCTATGTGTGGGTTGTGTTGGATCGGGGTCTTCTGGACGACTGCAGATCGATATTGGTATAGTATAAATGTACCCTCTGATTCTGGACTGGGTGTGATGCACCCTATGGCGGCTTAACCAACCGTTCTGGACGGGGCCTTGTGCTCTATGACTTTAGACTGGGTGTGATGCACCCTATGACGGACTGATCCACCGTTCTGGACAGGATGCCCAGCATCCGAAGACGGTTTGGGCCACCGTATTCTGGGCCGGGTTTTACTCGGATTTTGGCTTATGTGGTTGTGCGTATTTGTATAGCTATAGATTAGGATTTCGTTTTTTCTTATGCCTTTGTCATTCATCACTCTTATGATCATATATGTCTTTATTCCATTTTGACATTGTATATTATTATGGTTTATGTTTATTCACTTTTCATCTACTGTTGTAGACTGATGTTGTAGTATTTGGTGCATAGGTACCGAGTCCTACCACCCCGAGGTGACGGAGGAGGGTGAAGCGCTACAAGCGCTTGAGCCAGCTGCTGAGTCCAAGTGGGGTGTAAATGATGGATATTGATCCATCTAGACCTGCACGCGAGTAACTAACATATTTTGAGATCTTAATGCTTTTCATTATTTTTCTTTTGGCAACCTGAGTTTTTGGTGGGCTTGCATTTAACATATTTTGTATAAACTTTTAAACTTTGAACTCAAACTCTAAACTTTACACCCCTTTTGATATGCAATACTCTGATTATTTTGATAATGCCAACTGCTAGATATTGCTTCCGCAGGTATTTGTGTTGGTATGAAATGTTAAACTCACCGCGGACTAAAGATCCTGTGGTAAATTGATTAGGAGCCATGTGTCATGATGATTATAGGAAAAAAAAAATATTGGCCCTAATCTCACGAAACCCCAGGTTTAATATTGGGGGGTCGTGACAATTTCTAAGGGCGTTGCTTTTCAAGCCGAACCTACTCAAGTTGTTGTTGTAGATTCTAGTCATTTTTGGAAGCCGAACCTCCTCATAAGAAGTATACTAAGAGGAAGGAGCTGGATTCCATTGAGGTTGCGAAGGAGACTATGTGGCTCATGATGTTGAGTGGCCTCCTTCAACCTTGCCTGTCGGGAAACTCAAGTCGATTGGTTCCCTCCACTGTACAGCGGATGCTGCTTTGGGAATTGGAGCTGCTACGATGGATGTGAAACCTTTGATCAACTTTTTTGATAAACTTTTTGAGGAAAAGGAGACTTGGCATGGGTAAGCCAATCATGATCCTCTCAGTTTTTTTAGAAGAAAGTGCTTTGAAAGAAGAAGGTCCTTGACCTAGAAGTGCTAAAGCTCAAAAAATTGAGAGTGGGGCTGCCTCGAATTTTTATTTTTAGGTCATAGCAGTCCGTTGGGTTTGAGTTGGATTGAGGAGGGTATACAGGCTAAATAAACACTTCTGGGCCTTGGATTTACATTATTGGGCCCTTTTTGGGCCAATAGACTCTTTTTGAAATTTCGTAAAACTTACTAGGAAGCAGGGGGCCCTTCCTTATAATTTAGAAAAACCTCCTCTCAAATATAAACTCTACTCTTAGGGTTTTTTCCCCATTCTCCAACCCTCTTCCTTTCTTCTTCAACCAAACCCTAGAAGCTCTCTAAGGGGGAAACCAAGGTGGGGTCTTCTAAGCTTTGATCTTCAGATCTGCTTTTGGCTTCAAGATCCAGGCAAGTGGATAGCTGAAACAATGGTTTTTGGTTCTTGCAATATGTTTTAATTGCTTGTTGGTTAACATGCTCTTTTGTAGGATTTCTTCGCCTGGGTTTAAACTTTTTGTGTGATTTCTTTGCTCAGATTTTATACTTTGATTTGGCAATTAATCTTAGAGATTTGATCTCCTCTTCTTTCATAAATATAGAATTTGTTTATGTTAACAAAAAAATTGTAGACGCTGCCCTGCTGCTGCTGGGCAGCAGGCTGGGCCTGCCGGCGGGCCGGGTCTACCACGGGTCCTTTGGGGTGGGCCCATTTTCTTTTCTTTAAATATACATATATATATATATATTTATACACATAATATTCAACAAATAAGTAGGTTAGGATATTCTTATAAAGAATTAAAATGTTATATATTTGATTAATGGTTTAGTATCCTAATGGAGATTAGATTTTATTAAATTAATTTTAATTCGATGTTATTAGAAATGTATCTTGGAGTATTTATAGATTTAATTGAGAATTATGAAATTTTGATTAATGTTCATTTAGATTGATTTGAAATAAACTAAGATGTATTTGGTAGCGATTAAACTTTAAATAGAATGTATTTATAATTTTAATTTGGATTCTTAATTGAGTTAGATTTCAAATTGGGATCTGAGATTTGTACCTTTTGTTTTGGTATAAAATGATAAGGTGTAATTATACACAACAATGATATTTAAGGAAATTATTATTCCATTTTCCTTTTGATCATAACTTGATTTAAATTTGGATTGGTAATTTAAATATCTTTTGCCCAATCTATAAATCATACTAAATATACAGAATTGAATTAGTTAAATCATGTCTCTTTAGAAAAGTTAGTTGAATGTTCACATGAGAATTAGAGTAGATGCAGAATGGGAATGTGAAATTCGGGATGCACTACATGATAGGCACCAAAGGTAGTATATCGGCATCGTGGACTCATATTTCTATGGTGATAAGGAGTTGGTTCCCATGTGTATATTTAACTAATTATGACCGTTAGGTGGTTTAGTGCTTACCCTCAGAAAACTTGAACTAACACCCATTCATAATACATTCTCAATTATAAAAGTCTAAGTACTCAAATTGTTAACAGTTCGAGTATTGAGATTAAGGGTGTCAAATCATAATTCATTCTGCATCAGTATACGTATGTATTTGTAGATATGAATATTATCTGCGGGACTACCCGTTTCTGTTATTATCTGCGGGATTACCCGTTTCTGTTATTATCTGTGGGACTACCCGTTTCTATTATTATCTGCGGGATTACCCGTTTCGGTTATTATCTGCGGGACTACCGTTTCTGTGCATTCATGCCATTGGGGTTTGCATCTGTTATATTTTGGGTTAAAATCAATATTATGTTGAATTCAGTCGATTAATCCATTGTTTGCAGTTTACCCTCTTGTCAGATTATATCAATCTAATCCACTACTTTTGGTGTCTAGGTTCCATTACCGGTGCTGAACCGAAGGGTCAGGCGACGCAGGAAATTCCGCCAGATGGCGGAGTTGTTGAGTGGAGCACCGATGACATCATCTAAGGTGTCCTACTGTGGTGCAGAGATCGAAAATCTTAGGTTTTGTAGTAAGGCCATGTTTGGGGCCATTAGTTTACAAATTTTAAGTTTAATTGTTTTGGAATTATAATCTTAATTGTTATGCTTCGAAGCACTTGACATTGATTTCGTTATTAATGAGACTTGTTATATGGTTGTTATATAATATTCATCTACGATGAGTATGGATTTCAGTTCCGCGTGTGATTATAGTTGCCTGATCACCAAGAATAGCCTCGCGAAGACTTCGATCCACCCGGAATTGGGGCCCGTACTGTTTATGTTAGAAAAAAATTTTAATTGACCCCAATTCTCACACCCCTGGAACCGGGTTTGAATCCGGCCCAGTCTTGGGGGCGTGACAACACTTCGTTGAGTAGAACTATCTTGACAATTCCTTGGCATCTCCGAGGAAGCAGATTGACCAAGCTGACAAGAGTCTGTTTAAGCTTGAGTGGCATTTGCTTAAGATGAAGTAGCCCATATTATTGTGATTGAGAAGTTGTAGGGTGCAGACAATAGACTGGGTATTGAAAAGGCAGAGCTAAATTCTCTTGTTTGATCTGTGGAGGAGATTCTCGGCATGGGGATTGATGAGGTGACCTCAGAGCTAGTTGCTCAGGCTTACATGCCTTGCGTAGATCAACAATCTATCGCTAGGCTTTAGGAGATTTCTGAGCAGATCTGGCAGTTTTTTATGCAATAAGGAAGGAAGGGGGGGGGGGGGGGGGAAGGTGGGGGTGGGGGGAGCGGCTATAGATGTAATGAAGATTTTTTAATAAATGAGGACTTTTTGTGAATGTTTACACTTTTCTTTTTTTTTTTTCTTTTTTTGTTATGAATGTCTCCACTCTTTGTGAATGTCTCCACCAATGAGTAAGGGTAGACTTAGTAGGACCATGGACAATAGTGGGATAACCCCACAGTGCCTCAGGCAGTTTTGTGCCCCGTGACCTTTTGTTATCGGAGACCATCTTTTTTGATGTTTTGTAAATTGTCTTATTGAATGCTTTTGCCAAGCCATTTGCTGCAAGATTATAAGCTGTGGATGGGCAAAATTAGATCCCTTATTTATCACAAAACCTATAGAACTTGTTATTGTTGAATTGTGGTCTGCTGTCATGGTGTAACCATTTTGGTACCCCAAACTTGCTAATAATATTTGTGTTTATGAAATTGATAGCCGCTTTAATTTTAGTTAAGGGTACTGCTTCAGCTCATTTGGAGAAGTAATCCATAACAACTAGGATGAAATAATGTCCTTGATCTAATTGCGGGTGAATTTCCCCAATGATATCCATTCCTCGGGCTTCAAAAGTCCAAGAAATAAATGTTGGATATAAGTTTTTTGGAGGTGCATGAATGTAGTCTCCATGAATTTAACATTCTGCACACCTTCTTTTGAAAAACTGATAGCATTGAAGACCATCATTAGCTAGTAATAACCCAACCTTCGGATTTGGTCATGTAATTTTGGCCCTGGCAGATGTGCTCTGCATAAGTCAGCGTGTACCTCCTTCAATGTATCTTCTGCTTCCTTTTGAGATATGTTGTGCAAAAGAACTCCGTCATAAGATTTCCAGTATAGCATCTTTGAAGGCATGTTGAAGTGGAATTTAAGAGCTCGCCTTTAAATACTCACTCTGTCTTTTAGAATTTTTAGAAGAACTCCATAGAGTATGTAATCGATGAACAACTCTTTCTAGTCTTGGAAAGACTTCTCAAAGGAAGAGCTCCGGCTTCTAGGAGCTCTGAACCATTAAAAAACTGCAGGAGGACCTTTAAGAGGTGATAAGAATCATCGCCCGAAAATTGTGATGTCAATTTGATCACCTTTTGGTACGCCCAATGATGTTGTTAAACTGGCAAATGAGTCAGCTTTGGCATTTTGTGGTCTTAGGACATGGTTGAACTTGATCAAGGCAAACTGTTCCCTTAACCATTGACCTCAATTATGATAAGGCAGCAGACTAGGTGTCTTGACATTATACTGAGTTTATTTGTTTGATGATGAGCTGATCGCATAAGCCCTTGGAATATTGATACCGAACTCTACAGAGAGTTTCAGCCTAATGATTAGGGTTGTGTATTCTACTTCATTATTAGAGCATCCTATAGTTCGGGTGAAGGATGTGGTATATATGTCTTTTTTGGGTTGTATAAGACAATTCCTACTCCTGCCACCAGTTGGTGACGTTTATTGGTTCTTGAATCTCCATTGAAGTACATAGTTTAGTGAACAGTTGGATTTACCTTTGTTGTGGGCTTTTCCACGAGGAACACTAATTCATCAGGAAGTTCCTCTTCAAGCTTGGAAATCTTCCAATGGATGTGCTACCAGGAAATCTGCAAGGGCTTGTCCCTTGATGGACTTGGCAGGTATGTGTCTGAAGTTATACTGTGTCAATAAATTCACCATCTTACTAGCCAGTCACTTAAATCTCTAGCTTTTGAGACCAATACTTTTATTTGATTTACCCATGAGATTAAATATATCATTTGGAAGAGAAAGTACTACCGTAATTTTTGATCGGCAAACATGAAAGCCAAGCGTTCCTTTTCAATTGGACAATACTTGTGTTCTGCCCTATCATCTTTCTTGAGAGATAATAAAGAGTGACTTCTTTTCTTTCATTATTTTCTTAGGCAAGTAATGCCCCTAGTGAATGATTCAGAGCCCTGTAGGTCTTCCGAATACAAGAGCCACAAGAACATGTGGGTTGGTGAGATACCTTTTAATGTCTTGAAAGGCATTGTCAGATTCCATATCCCATATGATTTCTGCACCCTTTTTCATTATCTTGGAGAATGGTCGCACTTCCTAGATAGATTCAAGATGAACCTTCTGATGTATGTTAACATTCCCTATAATCCTTTGAGTTGCTTTAGCATTCGAGGCAGGGACATTTCAAGTATAGCTTTGACATTGCTAGGGTCAAGCTCAATTCCTTCTTTTCAAATGATGAACCCTAGGAATTTTCCTGAGGAAACTTCAAATAAACATTTTAATGGATTCATACAAAGCTTGAGTTTTCACAATTACTCAAAGACCTAGAGAAGATCTGCTAGATGTTTGGTAGCTTCCTTCCTTCTCATAACTAAGTTATCGACCCATATTCCACAATCTTATACTGCATTCTTTAAGGATTTTCATCATGGCCCTCTAGTAGGTCGGTTCGGCATTCTTGAATATGAAGGGCATGATAGTGTAGTAGAAAATTCCAAATTGCACTCTGAATGAAGTGTGCTTCTCATCCTCATGATGCATATTTATTTGATCATATCCAAATAATCCATCCATAATGACATCTTTTCATATCCATATGTGTTATTTATCATGAGTTCTAGAATATGTAACGGGAAGTCATCCTTTGGACATGCTATATTCATGTAACATTTTGTACCCTAAACAACTAATTAGACTAAATTAAATTGTATTTTAGCTAAATAAACTATGTTAGAGTCTTAGCGTGTCCCGATTAACCCAAGAATTGTGTGTACGAAGGTTTGTCTAATTTTGAGCTCTTGTGAGGATTGTAAGGGGTTGTTTACAATTTTAGGAAAGTTAGAGGCCTTTGTTTGTAGTTTTTCATTTTGTGAGGTCTTGGACTCGTTAGGTAGAGGACCTTATTCGTAACCTCATCCCCAATCCAAGATGTACCCATCTTCATCATCAAATGTGGACCCAAACAAAACATAACTTTTACTTATAAATTCCCCGAACCTTAGGGCCCTTTTTATAATTAACTGAAAAACCCCAAACCCCTTTTAAACCCAACGACCAGTAGCTCCCTTTCTTCTTTTTCTTTCTCTTTTCTTTCTTCCTTTCCCATTTTCTTTTCTCCCTCTCTCCCCACGTAATAGCTAGCCACCATCCCAAGCTACTAAGCCGCCGGAGCTCCACCTTCTTCATCTTCCTCTCATCACCCTCATCTTGTGGACCCTTTTTTTCAAGCTGTTCTTCCCCAAACCGAACCTAGGTAAGCTTGGAACCCTCCTTCAGCTAGGTATTGCTGATTTTCAAGTTTTGGAGGTGATTAAGATGCTTATTAGGTTCCCCTCTTTCCAATTTGTATGTTGGTTTTGATTGTCTTTTGTTTTCTCTTGGATTTGGAGTTTTGGTGGGAATTTGGAAGAGCTAAGGCATCACTCATTTTGCATTACATCTAACAAAAGAAAATGAACATTTTACATTGATAATATGCATGCTATTTAATATTGATTCTAACACTAATGTGTTGATTAAACCCTACGTTCTTTGTTTTTGTTTTTTAATAAAACATGTTAGAATTTAGTGTGGATTGAATGAATGGGTATATGGTGGATTAGAGGGTGTTGTGGATGAAAAATGAAAGGGCTAGGCCTAAATTTTATGTAGGTTTCAATGCAGGGATGTAACGGGGTTGAAAACCCTAGAAGTCCACACAAACAGGGCACCCCCATGCTGTCTAACATGGGGGCTAAGTGCCCATACTGTGGCCAGCACAGATCCCTTTGTTAGGGGGCTCGCTGGTGGGGTTTTTCTCTCCTATTTTGTGGGGCCCCATCCAATGCCATCTGAGGACATTAGATGGGATGTAAGTGAGGAAAGTTGGGAACAAACGGTTTTCCTTCACTAATGGTATGGCTTGTGAACGGTGTATACACCTTGCCAGCACTCAATTGAAACAAGGGTTGGGTCTGTGCACCAAAGGGGTTTTGGTAATGAACAACCCAACCTTATATAACCTGTAGTTTGCATCAAGATGATGGGTATGCGAATTGTGCTCGTAATCTAGGAGTTTGGCTTGTAAACAGCCTTCGAGCTTGCATTATTGCATTATTTATGCTTTTTAGAGATGTACCCTTGCATTGTCTAGAACTGTATTGAGATTTAGATTCTGTGTTAATCTTCGAAAGGGCCATTTGTATTGTTTTGTGATGTGAATAATCGAATCAAAGTGGCCCCTCAATGTATTGGATTTTTTATACCTTGTTAGCCAACCATCACAATTACCTAAGGTATGTTGTTGAACAACCATTAAGTCATGATGTTTAGGTCTTGATACAGGAAGGGGTAGGGTTGTATGAGACTGTGTATGTGATTTGGTCATTAGACGATTGTAGTCAGTTTACATAAATGTACACTATGATGTATCAGATTGGATGCAAGGCATCCTAAGGCGAGCTCACCACTCGTAAGGGTTGGGTCTATGAATCAAATAGGATGCTAAGCATCCAAAGACGGATTTGATCCACTACAACTGGACAAGATTTAAGGCACTCGAAGGCATTGTAAATCCCATTTGGGTATCGATTGGATTCAATGCTCACCTATTGTGAGTATTATCCATTTGGATATGACTAGATTAGGACTTTCTTCCTTCTTTTATCGTCCTTACTTCTTTCCTCACATGATCACGATGTCCTTACTCGCTTTGATATTGTGTATCTATTGTGGATTATGTTTATTTCCCTACCAACTACATTAGTAGTCTGATGTTGCTGTACTTGGTGCATAGGTACCGAGCCAGGCTTAGCCAAGGAGGAGATGCAGGGTGAAGCGCTTCAAGCACTTGAACCACCTGATGACACTAAGTGGGGTGCCAATGATGGCTTCACTGCCGTCTAGACCCGTACAACAGTGACTCATCACATTTTGGGTTTCATTGTGACAAACTCTATTTTGTTTGCTCAATTTTTATAAGAGCTTTATAATTAACTGTCTTTTGTTTTATCTTACAACTTGAAACGATAAATTCAATATCTATTTATGTGCAATTATGATTAGTTGAATGATGATATCAATTGCTAAATTGAACTTCTGCATGTATCGGCATTTGTGAACAGTTTTGGATCTCACCGCAGACCCAAGATCCTGTGTTGGATTCGATTAGGAGTGACGTGTTGCTCTAAGTAGGGAAAAATTTAATTGGCCGCTGATCTCACATTAACCCTTGTTTAACTTTGGGGGATGTGACAATTCAAGTCCCTGAAGTCGATGCAGACCTTGATTTGACCATTATTCTTTATGATTGGAACAATGTTGCCAACCAATCCATATGTTTCTCTTCAAGGATGAAGTTAACATCCTTAAGCTTTTGGACCTTTTTTTTAATTTTGTCTACCTTGTCAACTTCATTCGTCTTTGGTTTTGTTTTATAAGTTTTACATCTGAGGTGATGTTTGTCCCATCAATTACGACTTCTGGGTCGAGTCTGGGCATATATGCATAAGTACAAGAAAAAGAATCTACAAACTCATGTAGGAAACTAATATACTCTGCAAGTTCTTTTCCTTTTATTTTTGAACTTACAAAAGTTGGGCACAGATCTTCCAGAGTACCTAGGTTTACCTCCTGGACCTGGTCTTCTGTTGGAGGATTAGGAGAGTGCTCTTCAACATTGTTTTCAAAAGCTTCTAACTCCAGATATCCCTCTGGGGTGTCATTCTTAGGTTTGAGCTAAGGCTTTATCCTTTTCCAAGGATTTATTTTTATTGGTCTCTCCATTTCTACATTTAATACAAGGTGATCCCACCTCTCCTAGCTTTAATTGCTCGTTTATTCACCCAAAGGCCCTATAATTTGCAGATGGGTATCATCGCTATCGTTGCCTTCTAAATTCTATTGGAAGAGAGCCCATTCATCAGGTTCATAGGCCAAGACTATTTCTTCAACATCATTTGTTTCATATTCATCTGTGAAAGGGACAACTTATGCTTCAAAATCAAGAAGTTCTTCAGGGGTACTACCATAGAGGATGTACCTGAGGCCATATGTATGAGTATTTATACAGCCTTCGGCTCTGAAGTCCTCCCACTATTTACAGTTCATGCTTTAATGGGTGACTATGACGCCTTTTATATTCCCTAGTCTGGTAGGCTTTTTGAAATCATAACCCATGTTCTTCATCATTTGGCAACGCTACCAGCTAAAGAGGTTGAACATTACTCGTCCTTGATTAGTGATTTCTTTAATGGGATATGCGAAGGAATCATCTTGTGCTTGATAAAAGATGATTGAGTGTGGGTTGTATTGAGCTAGTCTGACCACAAAGATTTCCCTTCAGCATTGTATATGATTGCCAAAGTTGGCCATGGATGCAGAGTTTGAATGTAGTCATCCTCAGGATAGTTAAAAGGCCCTTTTTCTGGGACTTGTTTGTGTCTTGTTTTGATTCTCTATTCGAGTCATGTGCAATGGACTTGTCTGTGTCTTGTTTTGATTTACTATCCGAGTCATGTGCAATGGACACTGCAAACATGGAGTGACACCTTTTTAATCTCCTCACTAGATGGTGGCATTTGTTTCAATACAGGTAGCTATCTGAGATAGTTCTTCATGCGAGTGGAACTCCATGCTTACCATGGTCATCAGAATCTAATAACAGAGTCCCTGTTGACATAGAGTTATGTAAGTCCATCGGGATGACAATTCATTACAATGGCTTGCCAAGTTAGGCCATCAATTGATGAATCTTTGTAAAGATTCTCCTTGTTCTTGTTTTGTTTGGAGAAGTTGTCTTTGGCTGACTGTTTACCCCATTTTTTTCTTGTTTGTCTCACAGTCAACTTGATGGCTTTGTTGCGAGCTCATCACAGGGTGCAGGAGGTTCCTTTCTACTATTACGGTGATTTTGGCTAGCTAGTCAAGGATTTTAATTTCCATTCCAATTATTTTAGAATGGATGTCGCTTTTGAAGTCCATGTTAGCACCAGGTGTGATCAACTTGATTTGCCAAAGGGTCTGCACACCTTTCAATCATTTCTTTCCACCGACTAATGAAGTCTACAACTAATTCGCCTTTTTCTTATTTGTGTTTTGTCAATTAGATGATGGTGACAGATTCTTGGGTATTTTTATGAATTAGTGATGTCACCATAACTGACTTACCATGCTTCTTAGTTTGGATCATGAAGGCCTGGTCTCAAAATGCTTTGCCAGGATGATTAGAGGGTTATTGATCATGGTTGGTTGTTCTATGAATCTGACAATCCATTACTTGTACTCTTTTTTCTTTCAATGGGCCTCTGTTCATTCACCTATTAAAGGTACTTTACACTTGTCTGAAAATGCATGGATGTGTCCATGAAGTATACCCCATTTCCTTTGAAAGGTTGTTTATCTTAGAAAACGCGATGCACTCTACCATTGTCATCAACGTACTTGAGACATTGGTGCAATGTGGAAAGCACGATAGCATAATCATGCAACCATCTCCTTCCAAGAAGAAAGGTGGCTTTTGACTTCAAGTCTCCTAACTGGAATTTGATATGGATTTTTCCAACTGGGTTTTGTATTTTTCCACCGTAGCATTGTATTGATGTATTTGTACTAGACATCTTCTAGTCGTGATACTAATTTCCTATAGAGCTGTCATGGTGATGAGGTTGAGCATCGATTCGGAATCGACTTGTACTATTGGCATTGGCATTTATTTCAAGTTTATTGTGAAATAGAGGGGCCAATAATGTACCGCCTTTCCTAGAAAAAGGTCTTCTTTTGAGAAGGAAGTAGTTGCCTCTGCCACATTTTGAATGGAAAGGCACTCCTAGCATTTTTCTTCAGTCTTTCCAGGTCTTGAATTCTGGTATTCCTTCTCAGTTTGGTGGACTTGTTCGATGTGAGCTTGATTCTCACAATTGAATGCTTGCAATTCTCGTACTAGGTTATCATGGGCTTCTTTGGACATTTGCAGCAAGTACACTCTGTGTAGATGTGCTAGTATATGCCTTAGGTGTTCTACAACATTATACTTAAATGCACCTCGTAGATTTTCATTACTTTTATCTGGAACATTTACATTCTCGGCCCTTTGTTTGGGGCTTACATTAGAAGATGAGGGCTAGCTATAGTTAGCCTTATGTTTTTTTCCTGAACTCATTCCTTCCTCATTGACTAGGCTTTCTTTGATCCTTGGGGTCTTTCGGGTGGTGAAGACTTCTTCAACCTTTGAAAGTTGCAAATTCATTTTTTCGCCTCTTATATCCTTAGAGTTTAAAGGCACGCAAGGGCTGGACAACATTAGGCAGGAACTGGAATGCTTTTTCGTATGATCTTGGTTCTTGTTGCATTTTTTCTAAGCTATGAGATTTAGCAGAGATGCAGATTTGCATCATTTATTGACTCAGCCATTCGGTTAGGCGAGAGTCAGTGCTCCCTAGCCTTGAGGTTTTGGTTCCTATTTCTTGTTCAATTGGCCAATCATCTTCTATTGGAGTGTAGGGATTTTAATAGGAGTCAATCACTTCTGGCATTTCAAGATAGAAGATGTCTTCCTCATTTAGGCCCTCATCAGATAGGTATTCTTCCTCCTCGACGTCCTCCAATGGAGGTAGACTCCTTCCTTTTTCATTTTCGAAATCTGTGGGATAGCTAGCTTAATATATCCAATTGCAACTGAGGGTTTAGGGATCCTCTTCATCACTGCTGAAGCTGGTAACCAAGAAATTGGCCAATGTGAACGATCTCTAGTTTGCGTGAAGGAGACTTCCTCTTTTGGGAGTTCTTCAACTTTTTTTACTATCAGAGGAGTTTGGACCTCTTGTACTATCCTTTTGCCTATTCTTTTTCCCTTATTCTTCTCTTTTGAGAGTGACTTTTTGACCATTACCCAATCTTTATCATCGACTACATCAGGGTGGACCCATAACTCTTCTTTAGAGTTGGTCTTAATAGGCATCAGGCCATTTTCATGTCGAACCTGATTTATAACCTGAAACTCAATTATTTTTGGTGTTAGGGGAGTAGAAAGTTCTATGGACTCAAATTGTCCAAAGCACACCATGTTGATAAGTGTTAGATCATATTTTTTTGCCAAACATGATTAACCCATTTTCCACATCTTGATGATTTGCTCCTTGAGGATAAAACAGTTCTTCAAGGAGTGCGAGGCAACCCTATGGTAGGCACAATAGTTGGAGTCATCAACCTTTCTCTCTTATTTTGGTCTTTTTGAGGGGGGAAGTTCAATTTTTCCTTTTTCAACTAAGGACCAAAAGATGCTTTTGACTTCCTCATCCAAGGGATACTTTGCATTCTTCCGCTTTTCATTTTCTTTGTCACAAGATTATTCATTTGCCAGACTTTGAACCTTGCACGAGGTCTTGGAGTTTTGAATGTTAAACACCTCTTTTTCTTTTTCCTTCTCTTGGGTACCCTTGTTGAAGCGGTTGAATCGCTTATTTCTTTTTTTCTTATCCAGTTTTTTGCAGATGTTTTCAGCGCTAAGAATTGCTTTAATAAGCTTAGAGAGGGACTCAGTTTTCAGTCCCACCATCATAGCATGAATTTTTGGCCTAAGGTTATCCATGCACATATACACTACAACTCCTTATGATGGGGGCTCCATGCACCTATAGGAAAGTTAGATTTTGTGGACTCAATCCATCAGTTGATGTAATAAATTGATTAATTTCTTTATTTATCAATAAAATCATGCTTTGCTTTCATGAGATGAATGTTATTTTACTACTTCATGCACATGACCAATACGTATGACATAATGGTTCATGAGTTGAACCGGATCCCATTAGTATATTAGATGTGATATATGTGCATGGATGAGATCCACGCGCGGGAGATATATGTCACAAATCTTATACTTAAATAGCTTCACAACCAGTAATGAGACTGGGCATCTCATTTGATAAGGTTGCAGCACTTTGATCACTATGAGATAGTGTGATTTGTCTCGATCATCAGAATGTAAGATTCTGGATCAATAGTGCCAGTATATTGGATGTATTGAAGGACCATGAGATGCACCTTATGGTATTCCATCTCAATAATAAGGTATGCTCTCGTAATTCCCTAGCAATAGGCTCTCAATCCTGAGACATTGACGAACTCAAGTTTCTATCTATTCATTTGCTTTGAGTCACCAATGAGTGAGGCCGACTATAGGTTAACACCTCGGTGTCTTGGGTATGTGGTAGTAGAACTGTGGGAACGTTGAATGATCAAGATGGAATCTATCTCTATTATCCCCTTGTGCTAATTAATGGATTTGTCATTAATAAGTGCGCACCCATCTCAATTAAGAGTTAATTGGATGGTACTGATGACTACTGTGATTAATTGGGGCTCAAGGATAATAAGATGTGGAACTTAGATTGGAAGAGACGGATTTATTCCAATTGATCCATGGATATTGATAGAGGGGCCTACTTGTGGTAATTGGGAAGTTTAGGGTCTTCATTGTAATTTATTCCTAAGACTGGAGTGCAATTGCATTTATATAGTGGTGTTATTTGCAATTAACTGTGGGCCCGGATTGCACATGAGATGTGGGGTCGCGGTGTTCCAGTTGGAGCCAGCTTTCTAAGGAATCCCTAGTGGTCCCCACGCTAGCCCAAGATATTGGAAAATACTAATCCGACTCGAACTCTAGAAAGAAAGGATAAGAAAGGAGAAACTTGCTAATTGCTTTGGAAGTGAGACTTCTATTTCAATTAGACAAGGGAGAGATTTGGAAGTCTATAAAATATCCTTGGACGTCCAAAAGACTTCTCCCTCACGCCAAAACCCTTTCGTGCAAGAGTTGCGCAAGTTACTCTCCTCTCCTTTCTTCTAGTTCCTTGGAGTCTCGAGTTGGGATTTTCTCCTAAAGATTCCACCGTTCTTCTTGAGAAAAGAAATCCAATTCGGGGGTCATAGCGTGGAAGGCTAAGAGGTCTTGAAGAAGTCCATTAGAGCACTGCGGGTCTCCAAAGGTATGATCTACTTCTTCCATGTCGTAGATTATTTTGGATGTTTAGTGCTGGTATAATTTTTACTGTACATGATCACGAGATTGAGGGTAACGCATCCTGGATTGGGTTTTGGTCTTATGGATAGTTGATCCCTGTGTCAAGTGGGTCAAAAGTTTTGAAAATTTATCCACGAGACCCACCTACTTCCAACAGTTTTCAGCGCTAAGAATTGCTTTAATAAGCTTAGAGAGGGACTCAGTTTTCAGTCCCACCATCATAGCATGAATTTTTGGCCTAAGGTTATCCATGCACATATACACTACAACTCCTTATGATGGGGGCTCCATGCACCTATAGGAAAGTGCCCTCCACTTGTTGATGAATGTTTAGATGGATTCGTCAAATTCCAATTTGGTGTTGTTGAGGGAACTGCGGGTCACCGCGTTATCTTCCTCCTAGAAGTGCAATAGGAATTTTTCCTCTAAGACTTCTAAGAGGTGAGGGAATACTCGTGCAGCTGTCGATACCAATTGAAAGCGATGCCTTTGATTGTACCGATAATAGGCAATCTTCAAGGCATTTATGTCTGGTAGACTCCTAAGTAGTGACTTGAAGTGCACCAACTGCTAATGCACCAATCCTTTTTCGGTGTAGGCCTGGAATGTAGGTTGCTTGTAAATTTTTTGGAATGGGATGAGGTCAAATTTTGAGGGGTATTTGGGTAACATCTCCTACTTCTTTAACTGGTTTTCTACTTTTGCTGTGGTCATCATGTCGATGACTTCTTTGTATGTCATTGGTTTATTAGGGATGATCTTCTGGCTATTGCTTGAGGAGTGAGCTCCTGAGGGCCCTGATTCTTTGTAAAAAAAGATCTTTATTTGCTCCATGATGCGATTGACCTTGTATTTGCCCTTATAAGCTATACTCTTCTTTAACTTTGGATGAGAACCAGGATCATCTGATGCTGTCATCCTTTCCACAAGCTGTGTTTGGGCAGCCATCTAATTGATCATTTCCCATTGTTGCTTTATGAGATAGTTGAGGTCAGTTTCTCTATTTTCGTTATTATCTAAAGCTGGTTCATTTTCTTCTCTATCTTCTTCATGTTTCATCCCACTATCCCTAGCCATGAAGACTAAGAATTGGTGGGGTTCAATTCAAGAGAAGGTGTAGGTTGTTGTGCTCTTGTTGATGTCATCATTCGAGCTATAGTCTGTCTGGATGTGGCCTTTTGATGTTTCTTCCGAGCTTGATGGCGGTTGCTTAACCCTTCCCCAGGCCATGCTTCTTATAACATGCCTTACTGGCCTAGGTCGGACCATGTTGGCTTGTTCAATGTCAAGGTCAGACTCTTTGACAATCCATTTCTACACCACCTTTTGTTACGGAGGGTGCATTGCACCTTCCACACCTATTTTGAATTTAACCAGCATGGGTTTTTCTAATTTGGTAATGATAGAATCTTGGCAGTTGCCAATTGTTTCGTCTATTCCTCCTACGATGCACCCGAATTTTGTGTTGGATGGTTGGTTTCATCTTCTAGAACTTAGCTACTAACCCATTTCAGGAATTAGCTATTAAAAGGAATTACCCTTAAGCCTTTCTAAGAGTTCTTCAAACCAAAGAACTCTTTGGATTTTTTGAGGCTCTGGGGACTAGTTTCTTTATCCTGGTACAGTGGATTCTCGTCGGTTCCTCCTCTGTGCCCATGTATTTCTGAAAGTGGATTGGGCTATTATAGCTCCACACATCCCTCTAGAAATACAGAGGCTAGGGGAGTGATTGGTCTGCTGTATGGGCGCCTTACTTTAGATAGGCTACTTTTTAGGCATAAGATACACCCTAAAAAGGTTTTGGGCATATTTGAAACCTAGGGTTTAGATGGTGAATATTACGCCCCGAACCCGGGAATTGGGGATTAGAGTGGATCCTGAAGCATAACACATGTAACCCGTAGCAATTCGTACCATGCCAAGACACATATGAACTGCTACAAGGGAAATTCCACAGTTACGTGTGAGGAAGATCCATGTACACGTATCAAGCATACTGCACAATTAAGCAGAAACCTAGATAATTCACCTGTAATTCAGCATTAGCAATAATAATAATAACATTGTTTCATAACCATAAACAGATATCCTTTAGTTTCAAAACCATCCATATGCATTATGATATTAAGGTTTCATAAACACTTATATGAAAGTATAGAATAACATATTCATCAATAGTAACTTCCTGATCACATGGTGATGATGACATAATCTACTCTTTAAACAACCAAATAAGCCATGTGACGTGTTGTGTCAGATGTCTAGTAGAAGACAACATTCTCGTTCCAGTCATTTATACCCCGAGGTACCATTGAGGTTCCCTCTGTGGTCACATTGACTATTGTATTGGCACCAGATTCTATACATATAACACCAAGGTTAGCACTGTTAACACGATGGTTAAGCAAATATAGAGTACATAAAACTATCATTATGCGTCAACTGAATTAAAACATATTGATTAAAAGAGAGCAATAATAAGAAACTAGGCATGTTGTGCATTTGATTGAGCATGAAGAATGAATTGTAAATAGAAATGCCATAACATACTAGTTGGCATTTACGTGGCTATCTTCTTTCTAAAAGAGAGCATATCATACTGTGAAAAATCACTAGCGGTCGGGCCAAGACCATCTAGCTACCCTTAGCGCCGACCAACTCTTTATATAACTACTGTAGTTGGAAATGTATATAATACCTACATTCGTTCCCGTCAAACCTCTTATGGGTACAAGTTAAGTGGTGCCGACTCAATGTATCAAGACTGATCAGAATTCATACTTACTTACCTATCATATGTGGCGATCGACTCATTCTTATACAGAAACATATACCGGTCTTAAGATCGTGTTCAGTCATAAAATCAGAATTAAGTGAAGTATCTATTATTCAAACAATGCATACTTAAATGAACTATTAAGGCTCAAACACTCTCAACCCTAGTTACCCCTATCATGGTCACGGGGTTCTCGCTCAGTAGAAGCTTTGTCTCAACTCTTGCCTCAAGGTTCACTGGGAAGAATGGGTATATGATTAGATTATGTTCAGGGCAAGGTTTATTTAACAAGATGAATGCATTTGAATTAAGTGGTTAACAAGGATATTTACTAGCCAACCTTATGTAAGATAATCCGTGATTCTGTGGTCATTCAATATGGTGCATTCGTAAAATATCCAGTGTCTTTGTGTTACATCGTGTAGGCATTAGACACCTATTCTTATGCCAACACCCATGACGTGATACACTGAGTTGACACCACTTAGCTTGCACCCTAATTAGGTTCGATGGGACTAATTTGGGTATCCCCTTTGTCATTCTGCAGTAGTTTATGGAGGAGTTGTTGGCGCTCCTTGGAAAGCTAACTTGATCCCCTAGTGTAATTCCCATATGTATGTTATACGCACTTTTTAGATGATACGCCCTCCTTTGGGATAATATAGCCTCGTGGATGCCAACTAGTATGTATGATATCCTGTTTATGATTCGTTACTCATGCTTAATTCATGCACAATTTGCCTAGTTTTCCGCTATTGCTTTCTTTTAATTAATATGTACTTTAATTCATTTGATACATCATGGTGGTCTTATATATCTCTATACTTGCTTAACCGCCGTGTTAACAGTGCTACCATTGGTATTACAGGTACTGAACCCAATCCATTACGGCGAACGATATGCCCTGGCAGGAACCTCAATGGAACCTCGGGGAATAGATGAGTGTAATGAAGGCAACATCTTCTGTTAGTCATCCTACGAAGAGCGACAATGGGTTCCTTGTTGGGTTGTCTAGCTTAGATATGCTTGGACTATGATTGTTCTTGCACCTAGCAATTGGATAGACACATATATATATATATATAATTTTGGATTTTGCATATGTTTAAGTAATTGTTGCCATACAAATGTGGATAGTTAAGTACAGATTTCAGACTTATTTATGATATAGATGATTCTTCTTTATTGTTGCTTTTGATCATTTCAAGTGTATTACACAGGCTTCCACTTATTGTTGAAATTAAATTACATGTTAGAGAAACTTCTCTACACGTTCCTGTGGAGTCTCCCTTGTAGTGATTTGTGCGTGTCCTTACATGTACAAATTGCTACGAGATTACATATGCATACCCCATGGGGCCCATCCTAACCCCAATTCCTGGGATTGGGGCGTTACATATGTCAGTAATGGTATCAAAGCATAGATCTTGTAAAATATGCAATTAAGGAATGGTGTTGTGGAATTATTAAGTCTGGAATAAAAGATTTAGAACTTAGGGAATGTGGTGAGGATACGATAGGTGCGTTGTGATATGGATTATTGATCGCGCTTAAAAATGTAGGCGTGGAAATGAATTACGGAATCAAGGTCCGACATTCACGCACTTTAAGCGTTAAGAAGAATGGGAAATAATTACAATTCATCATTAATTTCCCTTTTGTCAAGGTAGGTTGTAGGCCTAAACTTAGGATTTGAAAATTTTGATAAAAACCATGAAGGGTTTGATGACTGAATTCTAAAAAGACATAAGAAATCTGAATTTCTTTGCCCTATTTTCACGGATATCAAAAGTAGCATCTCCGTGGGGACTGTGGGGAACACCCACAAAGGAATCCCTTAGGTATTTAGAAAATTCAGAAGTTTATGAATTTTGTTTGGATTTTGGAAATGAATTTAATTTTCTTTTGACCTATTTTTCACAGATATCCAGAGTGGCATCTCTGTGGGGATGTGGGGAACACCCACAAAAAGAATCCCTGAGGTTTTAAGAAAATCAAAAGTTTTAGTAAAAATGGATTTGGATATGGATTTTCATGGATTCTTGGTTCATTTTCAAAAATCAAAGTTTGGCTTTTGACTCGGCTTGACATGATTTAAAATAAGATGCAATTTTGACAAAATGAGATGTAATTTTGAAAAAGATTGGCTTTTATGGGTTTTGATGAAAAACAATTTGAGACATTGGTTTGAAATCAAAGTTTGACCCAAAGTTGATTTGGAAAAAGACTCCGCATCTTCTTTTTTTTTTGTATAATTTCCCTCGAAATACCTTAAAAATAGGATTATTTCTTTGGTAAATTACTCCAAGTGGACCCCTCATAGGACTTGCAAAAGATCACAGAGATCGTAGATGAAGAAGGAGGAATCCATCAAGACTTGATCTTAGACTCCACTGATTTTAACCAAATTGTATTTGTGGGAACGACTTGAGCTCGAGTGGATTCGGCAATGGGCTCCACTAGTTCAAGTTTGCAATGACCATGGGTAAGGAGGCCAAACAGGGATTTTTTTTTCAAACCAACAAAGAGAAAGGGAGACCGAGAGTTTTTTTTTTTTTTTTGCTCAAACCAACAAAGAGAAAGGGAGACCGAGAGAGAGAGAAAAATAGAGAAAAAACAGAAATCGGGAGAGAGGGAGAAAAGAGAGAGAGAGTGACTGGGAGAGAGAGAGAGAAAAAAGAGAGAGAGACCGGGAGAGAGAGAAAAAAAAAGAGAAAGATAGACCGAGAAAGAGAAAAAGACAGAGAGAGAAAAACTGAAATCGGGAGAGAGAGAGAAAAAAGAGAGAGAGAGACCGGGAGAGAGAGATAGAGAAAAAGAGAGAGAGACCGGGAGAGTGAGAGAAAAAGAGAGAGAGAGCGGGAAATAGGGAAAAAAAGCGAGAGAGAGACCGGGTGAGAGAGAAAAAGAGAGAGAGAGAGAGCGGGAGAGAGAGAGAACTGACTGGGAGAGAGGGAGACCGGGAGAGAGAGACCGAGAGAGAGAGGACTGACTGGGAGAGAGAGAGAGAGACCGGGAGAGAGAAAAAGAAATCGGGAGTGAGAGAGATCAGGAGAGAGAGACCGAGAGAGAGGAATTGGGAGAGAGAGAAACCGGGAGGGAGAGAAGAAAAGAGAAAGAGACCGGGAGAGAGAAAAGAGAGTGAGACCGAGAAAGAGAGAAATTGGGAGAGAGAGAAGAAAAGGAGAAAGAGGGAGAGAAACCGAGAGAAAAACAGAGAGACTAGGAGAGAGAGAGAAAGAGAAATTGAGAGAGAGGGAAAACTGAGAAAAAGGGAGAGAGACCGAGAGAGAGAAACCGTGAGAGAGAGAAAAGAGAGAGAGATCGAGAGAGAGAGAAATTGGGGGAGAGAGAAGAAAAGGAGAAAGAGGGAGAGAGACCGAGGGAAAAAACAGAGAGACTGGGAGAGAGAGAGAAGAGAGAGACCGGGAGAGAGAGAAAAAACTGAGAGAGAGGGAGAGAGACCGAGAGAAACAGAGAGTGGGAGAGAGAGAGAAACCGAGAAAGAGAGATAGACCGGGAGAGAGAGAGAGACTGAGAGAGAGAAAATTGAGAGAGAGAAAAGAGAGAGAAAATTTGAGAGAGAGAAAACTGACTGGGTGCATCTTTTTTTTTTTTTTAGGAACTGATGTAAGATGATTTGTGAAATCATCTCAAGCTCACAAGTCTAGTGATCAATCGATCCCATAGTGGTTTATCATGGCCACCACCTGTTTGAGGAAATGCCCAATTGAAAATTTCCTGCTGAACTTGCTTTTTGACCCACTGTCATGGCCTTGGCTTTGGCTAAGCCCACTGTTACGGTCTAAGCAAACCGAAAGGGGTTAATGGTTATGACCGAACTGTCCATGGCTTGGGAAGATTTTTTTTTTTTGATGCAAAACCTGTGAATGAATTCTGGTATTGATCTCCCAGACTTGAAATACAGCCAATCTTAATGAACCCATGGTGATGGCCACGGTCACACCCTGTTGAGAGCAATATTTGAGAGAAAATGGAATTCCATTATCTCTGTTGCTCCTCTCTCTTCTAAAGAAATCTGTTCCCCGTTGCCAGTAGTACAGTCAAGGGATTTACAGCCACCATTATCTGATGCAAATTCATTGTCATTACGAAAGATAACTATTCGTATGTAGTCCATGTCAGTGTCCATTTAAGGTGTGATGAAATTCTTGCCATATCAAAGCAATGAATAGGCTTACTGGTACTGCCAATGTTGTCTGCGAGAAGCCCGCAATCACTGCCAACCTGTGACGATTTTCATGGAATTCTTGTGTCTTGAACACTGCCCAAATTTTTTCATGGTCACTGTCAATCCTGACTGTCTAATACTTGTTGCTATTGACACAGTGACTGGCACAAACTGAACTTTGCAATTCATGGTGACTGATATGAGTTGGAATTATCATTGGTGAGAGTGCTTCATACCGAATAGTGTGGAAGTTTAAAACCAGGGAGGTTTAAAACTAAACAGTCATTGTATCTAAGTGCACAAATTTCACTTCTTGTTCACAGTATGACAGAATCCATTACCACTTCGTTTAAGTGTTAACCCTCACTATTAAACTTAGTGAAAGGACATCCACCTGTGTTTGAGTAGTAACATACACACCACTGAACATGCGTCTAACTTTCTGTGATCAGAGCCTCTGTGGGAATTATAGAATGCCATTTTCGTGCTTGAACACGAACCTGCTACCCCCCTGAAAAGGTCTTAAGGTGCTTGAACATCTGTTTGGACCGGGAGCTTCGGTTTTGAGACTTAAGTGTGCCTTTGATGCCAATTCTTGGTCTCAGAACTGAGTATTGCCTTCTGCTTTTGGTCTTATACTAAGGGGAGATGCTGCCGTTTTTTTTTTTTGAGAAGTTCCATATCATCGTTACTGATACCTATCTTTCCTTTCTTTTGATTTGTTTTGCAGATAGAAGGGGTAAAGCACCTGCAACTGCCACTGCCGCGGCACCTAAAAGTCGTGCCAAGGGTAAGACCACAAGAGGGCCTAATCCGAAAGACCCAAATGAAGCATCTGATGTTAAATTGTGGCTCCAGAGGGCTAAGGCTTTGTCATCGAGAAACTGGTATTCGTATTGGTGTAAGCTGGATGAGATTGACATTAGTACTGCTATCCCAGCTTATGCAAGCTACAAAGGGCGCATCCTCATGGCAGAAGTGCTAAATGCCAAGGGAAAACTGGAGGAGTTCCTGGACTAAGATTCTCTGCTGCACCTTCCATTTGATGGTTTTGCTTTTTTTGATTAGCCCTGAGGGCCATGTGTACATTGACTTCACTGCTTGTATTCGAACTTTAAAATGGATATCAATGGAAAATGTTTTTCTTTCTATTTTTGTCATTGGTATGGGTGTTTGGGTTGATTTTTTGCGGGGGTTTGATATGGTTTTTGTGGATGGTTTGTTTGGTTTGGTTTTCTCAAACTTGTATAAAGTGTGTGATTTGCGATCTTTTGGATCCACAAATCGAAAATAAGGGAGTCATACAAGTGGACGTTATCCGGTGCCCATGTGTGAGGCTTTCTCCAGGGTCCATGACTTGATCCTTTTGGTGTCGAAAGGGGTCAAACAAAGTGGATGTTATCCGGTGCCCATGTGTGAGGCTTTCCCTGGGATCCTTGACTTATTCCTTAGGACAAAGATTTGGTTTTGGTTTTTGTTTAGATTTTGGTTATACAGGGTCTACAAAAAGACTTGTTCTATATACTCGAAGGCAGTCATATAGGGTCTGCAAAAAGACTTGTTCTATACAACTAAGGATTAGCTATATGGGGTATGCAAAAAGACTTATTCCACATAGCTGAGTTTTGCTATATAGAGTCTGCAAAAAGACTTAATCTATATAGCAGGATGTTACAAGGGGTCTTGTAAGGACATTATCCGAGTAACAAAGGTTTGACTAGAGGGGTCGAAGGACTTGATCCTCGCAGTCATTTTATACAAATCTGAGGGATTTTGGTTACGAGTCATAGGTTGTAAGGCTCGAAACCAAAGGATTTTGATTTTGGTTAGGAGTGAGAATGTACACTGTACATGGTTTGGGTACACTGTGTACCAATGACATTCAGGTATAGTATTTCTTGAGAATTTTTCCATTGATAGGCATCATGCATCTTTCCCCTTCAAGTGTGAGGAGCGCATAAGCGCCATTGGAGTAAACCTTGTCGACAACAAAAGGTCCTTCCCATTTAGGTTCGAACTTGCCTCTCGACAATTGCGTGGAAAACATAGGTCTTCTAACTGCAAGGACTAGATCTCCCTTCTTGTAAGCTCTATACTTGACTTTTTTCGTTGAAAGATGCAGCCATACGAGCTTGATATAACTCAATACTTTGTCGAGCGGCAAGCCTTTTCTCATCAAGGCTTTTTAGCTCTTGTAATCTGAGTTTGGCATTCTTTTCTTCAGTGTATTTGTTTATCACAGCCACCCGAAAAGAGGGAAGTTGAATTTCCAAAGGTATTACAGCTTCACAACCATAGACCAAGGAGTACGGTGTTGATTTGGTAGGACCACAAACTGTAGTTCTGTAAGCCCATAATGCTTTAGGAAGCCTGGTACTCCAACCTTTTGTTGCCAGAGACCATTTTCTTCAAAATTTTGCAAATAGTCTTGTTGAAAGCTGCAACAAGTCCATTGGCTGCAGTGTTCTATGCCATGGAGGGATAGCATTGGATTCTTTGCAGCAATTCATATTGAGAGAAAATAATAGATCATTTGGATAAACGATCACCCAGTGCACCAGCTTTTGTCACAAATGCCTTCAGTGGATTGGTGTTGGAAACCAAATACATTTCATTGGAAATAATATAGTGGTGTGATTTCCTCGTTTTTCTTTTAAGCTAGCAATGCCCCTAGAGAGTGATCAAGAGTTCGAATGTAGAGGATGAGAGGTTTGCCTGGAGTTGAGGCTGCAAATGTAGGCAAGTTTGCCCTGCAATCCCTTAAGTTATTTAAAAGTTCTCAGAGAAGGCATCTTCAATATAGCTTTGACTTTGACTGATCTCTTTGAGAGTTAGTTCTGCATCAGTGGCAACTTCAACCAATCGAGCCAAAGACTTAGTTTTATGACTAAGTATGATAGCCTTGATTCCTGGTCGCAAATTGGTTTTGCACATTTCGATCGTTGCCCTTTGAGATGGTTGTTCCAAGCATTTATAGGATAATGCTCTCCATCTATTGATAAAGGCCTATGCAGTTTCGTTGTCTCCCTGCCTTGTGCTGCTGAGCATAGCAAAGGTGACTGTTTGATCCCCCTCCTGAAAATGGAGTAAGAACTTCTCTTCTGTGATCGGCCATGTCATGAATGAGAGTTCTGGTAACTGCTTATACCAATCGAAGGCGACTCCTTTCAATGTGCCGACGAATAGTTTTATTTTTAGTGCATCTAACTCTGGCAGGCTTCCTAGGAGTGATTTGAAATGCACAATATGCCGATATGCCGACCCTTTCCCAAGGTATAGTTGGAAAGTCGGAAGTTTATAATCTGGTGGAAATGGAACCAGATCAAATTCCGGGGGATACTTGGGTGTAATACCTTTCTTTTTCATTCTGGTCTCCACTTTTGATTTTGTCAGTATCTTTTCAACTTCTTTGAAGGTCACATGTTTTTCAGGATTTGCATGAAGACCAAGGATTGATGAATGATCACCACCAGTAAAACCTGCAGCTATCACCTTGTCTGTTAGGGACTTGAATTGAGCTGTGAGAAGGTCAATTTTAGTGGCATTCTTCATGATCATTGCTTGTTCTCTTCTATAGGCAAACGGAGGATTTATTTGAACTTCATCGAGACCACCTAGCTTATCTGTTAAGATTTTCACTTGGGCAGTTAAGTGGTCGATCATAGCTCCTTGTTGTTTGACAACATCACTGACATTGTCATTCTCATTTTCACTAGCATCTTTTTCGTGAGCATCTTTACTGCCACTAGCATCGTCATTTCCATCCTTGCTAGTTCCATTCCCTTCAGCCATAAACACAGTGTAATGACGGGGATAGGATGATGTTAATGCCTGAGGAGTAGATTGACTATCTTTTGTGTCCAAGATAGTGATAGGATCATCGTCAGAATCAGTTTCGACATGACCTTCAGAAGTGCTACTTAAATGAGAGTTTGAATCAGACTCTTGTAATTGAGTCCGAGCCATATTCTGAGTAATTCTTCGAATTGAACCTGGCCCGACCATGCAAGATGAGGTCAAGTCCAGATCATCTTCTTTAACCACCCATTTTTTAGTGATCTTGCACTGTGACAGCTTCTGAGTTTGGTCCTGTAATGGGCTAAAGCTTTCTTCTTGAGTTGGTTAGCCATCCTGGCTGCTGAGGTCTGATCTTTAAACTTGGCAACCAACGGCCTGGAAGTGCTTGTCACTCGTTCCCAATCCATGGAATCTGAAGTGGGAAGTGAAAGGATGTCAATAGGACCCCCCCTATTCTTTTTCTTTTGCACTTTCTTCTGTTGGAGCCAATCTTTGAAATGAGCGAGATCGGTCGAATTATTGATGACCAATCGCTCAGCTAGTTTGTTGCCTTCAGCGCCATATGATAAGCCTTGGGGTGAAGATAGCGGAGAAGGTGCCACTATGATAGAAGGTAGATGCCCTCTGCCAAACCTCCATCCTTCTTTTTGAGTCAGAGGATAGAAAGTATTATCTTCAACTGAGGCCAAGAGTTTGTTCTCAGCCATATTGGATTTTGGAGTGTGTGGTTGAGGCGACCATGTGCTGTATCTGGGGATGGATGCACCCTTCCGGACCTTCTTACGAGTTAGGAATTGCCGGAAGTCCTTTGGTGTTTACTTGGTAATGACTTGCTGTTTGGGCCTAGTAAGTGTTGACTTTAAGCATTGAGCAGTCATTAAATGTGACTTGTTAAGTACCATTGATTTATGATCCGTGGACCGGACCTGCCTTGCCCCCAGACGAGGCTTGGTGATATGAAGATTACTGCGTTCTGACTTCAGTTTGTGATTTGGTTCCTTCTGAACCTTGTTGAAAACTCCAAAAGGATTGTGGGCGTATTTGGAAACCCAAGATTTGGGAGTTTTAGTCTTCTTGATGAATTTAAGGGTCACTGATGACCCATTTGGATCAGCCGAAGTTATAGAGCCTGTTGGAATAGAGAGTCTCTGAAATACTGAGACTCTTGACATAGGGGCAGTAAAGTCCATTCGAGCCTTTTTTGATGCTCTTACAGTTGGTTTGTTTTGGGTCATGGATATTTTAGAGAGCCTCTCCTTGGCCTCATCAAAAGTGATGATCAGGGAACCCATGATGTCTCTGCAAAAAGTAAGCCCACAGGACTATATTAGTGGTATAACCAACATGGCTGCCTCTTGGGCTAGCCGGAATGGTTTATAGATGCCATCTAGACCAACATGGTTTTGAACCGAAATGGTTAGATATAGGCATAAATCCCATCTCATTATGCTATGCTGACTATCCCTACTGTCAGAATTTCTGCAGCATTTCGGGTTTATCGAGTCAGGCTTAAAAGCATGCTATGCTGACTAGTCCTGGCTACCAAAATTTCAGCAGCATATCTGGACTATCTGTGTCAGACTTATAAGCAAGAGAGGGTTGGATCAATCAAAGGGATAGGGCCCATAGGATCAAGCCTGCACCACTATCACAATGACCACACAAGATCCATCAGTGGTTGACGCCGGACAATGCATAATTACAATGTCGTTGGTCTTATCACTGATTTAATAAACATTTTATATAGGTTAGAAGCCCTTTGAACTGAATCATCACTCTTCTAAAGTGAAAAGGGTGATGATTTGGTCCATTCACATCAAGGTGCGAATTCATTCAATCAAGTTATGCACATCAAAGTGCAAATTCTTCCAATTAAATGGCAAGTGTACGCACATCAAGGTGCCCAATGCCTTCATTTGTATGAACAATATGCACTTCAAGGTGCAAAAGTCCTTTAATGATATTTTCAAACCCAATGCAGACATCAAAGGTCTTGTATGGGTGTAATTGGAGGTTAAATAAGCCTTTGTCATCATAAAAATAGGTAAGTGACCGTGTGCCCTGGTCACAAGCTTTTAGCAGCAGTTTTCAGTGAAACAGCAGCAGTTTCTAGCACAACAGTGGCAGTTTCCAGTGCAATAGCAGCAGTTACAGTGCAATAGCAGCAGTTTTCGGGGCAACAACAGCACTTTCAGTGCAACAGCAGCAGTCACAGTGCAACAGCGGCACTTTCAGTGCAACAGCAGCAGTTACAGTGCAACAGCGGCAGTTTTCAGGGCAACAGCAGCACTTTCAGTGCAACAGCAGCAGTCACAGTGCAACAGCGGCACTTTCAGTGCAACAGCAGCAGTTACAGTGCAACAGCGGCAGTTTTCAGGGCAACAGCAGCACTTTCAGTGCAACAGCAGCAGTCACAGTGTGACAGCGGCATTTTCAGTGCAACAGCAGCAGTTACAGTGCAACAGCGGCAGTTTTCAGGGCAACAGCAGCACTTTTAGTGCAACAGCGGCACTTTCAGTGCAACAGCAGCAGTTACAGTGCAACAGCGGCAGTTTTCAAGGCAACAGTGGCAGTTTTCAGGGCAGCAGCAGCACTTTTCAGCAATTTTCAGCGCTTTCATGCATTTTTCACCAAATTCAATCACAAATTAGAGCATATAAATTCCCATAGACGACGCCAATCTTCTGATCGCACTTAAAAATGTAGGCGTGGAAATGAATTACGGAATCAAGTTCCGACATTCACGCACTTTAAGCGTGAAGAAGAATGGGAAATAATTACAGTTCATCATTAATTTCCCTTTTGTTTACATGGGTTCAAGTGCCCTGACCGCGGGGATGCAGGTTGTTTACATACATTTTGAAAGTTTACAACCCCTCCCTCAAGTCTTAGATGTGATCTCAATTTGGAAAATACAAGAAAATATACATAAGGTGGAAGAAAATGTGGAAAAGGGGAAAAAATGGGGGGTGACCGTGACCTGCGGTCACTGCCCCATTCCAGTGACCGTGACTCACCCGCGGTCACTGGGGCCTTCCAGTGACCATGACTCACCCGCGGTCACTGGGGCCTTCCAGTGACCGTGACTCACCCGCGGTCACTGGGGCCTTCCAGTGACCGTGACTCACCCACGGTCACCGGAACCTGCTAGTGACCGTAGGTCACGGTCACTGACAGACAATGGCCTTGTGCCTCCGTTTTTTGTGCTGTTCGTGCTGGTTCTTTCTTGGAACTTCTTTCAAGTATTGGAACTCCATTCTCATGACTTTGGAGCGGTGGACAACCATCAAGAAGATCACATTTAACCATGGAATCAATTGAAACCGCTGTATCTCATCATTCGTGCTTACGAACTGCATTTTTGTTTCAAGTCCGAAATGGGCAAATTTGAAGCCGGAGTTGTGTCATTTGAACCTATCATTTTCAGGGAACAAAATGAGGCCTATAGAGACTTCTTTCACAACTCTTGTAATGGCTAAGAAGCCCTACGAATAAGAGAAACAGAGGTGACAATGTCATCCTCTCAAAAATTGGCATCGGACGAACATGGTATGGACTTTGGCCATTCCACTTCCTTCTCTCCTTCTGAAATTTCTTGCTCACCTTCAAAACTAAGAAAAGAAGGTGGGAATGGTTGTGGAAGTGCTGCTAGAGTTTGCTTCTTGTTGCCTTAGGTGGTGACTTTCTTCAATTTCTTCACTTTTCTTCCTTATGTGTGTGTGTTTCCTTTGTTTCTTCCAAATTTTCTCTTTTTATAGACTCCCAATCAGTTTTGTCCAGTTTTGGGGAGTTAATAGCAGTTGTGGGGAGTTGGATTTCGAAGAGGAGTGGAGGGAAACCACCCAAAATCGTGGGAAACATCCTTTGAAGGTCCGTGACCGCAGACTGGGCCACGGACGAGGCCCAATTTCAGGTTTTTCGCGTATGTGGCCCATTTTCATTTGTTTTGGGCTCAAACGAAGTCCGATTGCCACCAAACTTGGAGGATGCTTCTTCACACTATTCTCTACATGTCATAAAAATTTCAGCCCTTTTTGACTTCAGGAAGTTGGTCAACTTTTTCATTAATTGGGCCCCGGTCACGGACAAGGCCCATTTTTGGAACATTGCATATGTGGTCTATTTTCCATTGTTTGAGGCCCGAATGATGTCCAATCATCACGAAACTTGGAGAGATGTTGCTCGACACCATCTTAAGTGTTTCATAGAAATTTCAGCTCTGTTTGACCACCTGAACTTGGTCAACTCCTTTTGTTTGTGGGCCCCAGTCACTCCCAAGGCCCATTCTTGGAATTTTGCATATGTGGCTTGTTTCTGCCTGTTTGGGGCCCAAATGGCGTCCAATCGCCACGAAACTTGGAGGGATGCTTCTTGACACTATTTTGAGTGTGTCACAGAAGTTTCAGCTCTGTTTGACCACCTGAACATGGTCAACTCCTTTTGTTTGTAGGCCCCGGTCACTCCCAAGGCCCATTCTTGGAATTTTGCATATGTGGCTTGTTTCTGCCTGTTCGGAGCCCAAACGGTGTCCAATCACCACGAAACTTGAGGGGATGCTTCTTGACACTATTTTGAGTATGTCATAGAAGTTTCAGCTCTGTTTAACCAACTGAACGTGGTCAACTCCTTTTGTTTGTGGGCCCCGGTCACTCCCAAGGCCCATTCTTGGAATTTTGCATATGTGGCTTGTTTCCGCCTGTTCGGGGCCCAAACGGTGTCCAATTGCCACGAAACTTGGAGGGATACTTCTTGACACTATTTTGAGTGTGTCACAGAAGTTTCAGCTTTGTTTGACCACCTGAACATGGTCAACTCCTTTTGTTTGTGGGCCCCAGTCACTCCCAAGGCCCATTCTTGGAATTTTGCATATGTGGCTTGTTTCCGCCTGTTCGGGGCCCAAACGGTGTCCAATCGCCACGAAACTTGGAGGGATACTTCTTGACACTATTTTGAGTGTGTCACAGAAGTTTCAGCTCTGTTTGACCACCTGAACATGGTCAACTCCTTTTGTTTGTGGGCCCCCGTCACTCCTAAGGCCCATTCTTGGAATTTTGCATATGTGGCTTGTTTCCGCCTGTTCGGGGTCCAAATGACGTCCAATCGCCACGAAACTTGGAGGGATACTTCTTGACACTATTTTGAGTGTGTCACAGAAGTTTTGTCTCTGTTTGACCACCTGAACTTGGTCAACTCCTTTTGTTTGTGGGCCCCGGTCACTCCTAAGGCCCATTCTTGGAATTTTGCATATGTGGCTTGTTTCCGCCTGTTCGGGGTCCAAACGACGTCCAATCGCCACGAAACTTGGAGGGATACTTCTTGACACTATTTTGAGTGTGTCACAGAAGTTTCAGCTATTTGAAGCCCAAATGACCCCGGTTTGATTTGAAACTTGGAGGGACTGACGTCAAGAACATCTTGGAGTATTCATCCAAATTTCATGTAGTTTAGATTTGAGGAAGTAGGATTTCGAACAGTAACCTATTCATTGCATGCGTTAGGTCACTATTCACTCCACATTGAGATAAATAGCCTGTTTTCTATCCGAACAGCCTCCCCTTGACTTGAAACTTTGGGAGAATGACTTGGGGCATTCTTTGAGCATTTGTTCCAAATTTTATCTGCTTTGGCCTTCTGGAAGTAAGATCTTAGCCGATGACCCCCAAATTCGGGATTACTGTCCTCTAAGCTGACATGTAATGAGACTTAGGCCAAACAGAGTCTTTTCATCTTGAAAATTTGCAAAGTATCTTCTGAGCATGACTGAAGTTTCGCGTCTAAATTTCATTAATTTTGGACATCGGGAAGCAGGACTTTGGTCAGTGACCCCCTGGCTTGGGGGGAACTGACCTCAGGCTGACATGCTTGTGGCTTTTGAGTTCGATGATGTCTATTCAACCCGAAATTTGAACTTCCTCTGAGAGTCCCAGCTACCTTGATCTTCGTGGAATGCCGGTTCTCACAGTGATTCCCCAGGATCTGCAAATAACCTTTGTAGCCTAAATTAAGCTGAGATGAAGTGTCTTCGCTGCAGTGTTTGCAATTTTTATAGGTCAACAATTATATAGGATGCTTTGATTTTATTAACATTTTGCTTAAAATAATAACAGTTTTCTTATAGGTAATGACCTCAATTGCAAGAGTTAAGAATACCCGTCACGGTTCTTCAAGCAATACCAAGAATGATGACTTAGAGGATGTTCCCGTTGAGAACTTGGATCGAGTGCCTCCACCTTCTTCATCTGTAGATAATCAGTTCCTTTTGATTATGTAAAGTATGTTAATGATGATAATGGAGTAATTAATAAGGATAATGAGAATCAAGCTGCAATGCAAGTGCAGGTTGCAATAATATTGGAAAGACAAGCTCAACTGCAACAAAATTTGGTAATAGTAGAGGAGAGTTTCCAGGATGTTCTAAAGAAGAAGTCCAAGAGGAATGCATCATCCTCTGAGGAGCACCTTGGGCAGTGGAAGAAACAAAAGATCAAGGCTCGTAGTTCTGAAAAAACAAGTGTGTGATTTGTGTGGCAAGGGCCATGAGATGAATAACTGCTGGAGAAAGACTGGAGAATACTTTCGTTGTGGTTCAATGGAGCATCGGCTAGCAAAATGTCTAGGAAAGAAAAACACCAGTGAAGCCCCATTGTGCCAGCAGCAGCAATCAGTTAAGCATCCTCATTAGAATCAAGTTGCAAGTAGCATCAGTAAAGGTGATCTCCTTATCTCTATTTAGGATAGTTTCCGAGATACCTGTTGTATAGGGTTTTCAAGTGAGATTCCCAAATTATTCTCCTTAGTGATCCTGTGAAGATATTTGATGTTATTTGTTGAGATACAATTGGCACCCTTCAGATGTTTACTAATTAAGGTAGTTAAATTGGTAGCTATTGAGTATAAGTAATTACCGCTTTATATTGATGAGTTGTTCCATTAATTTCAGGGTGCAGGATAATTTCCAAACAAATTGATTTGAGGATATGTTATTTCAACTTTAAGCTTGAGCATAAAATGTTCAAAGACCAACTTTTAAGATCAAATTTGGACGTTAGGAGTTCTTGATAGATTATTGGATTAATTAATGTTCCAAATATATTGTGAGTTAAGGAATAGAATCCATATTCCGTATACGGATCAGTTTGTGGGTTACAATTATCATTGATATCTTAATATTTCACAATTTGTTAGTGTTAGTGATAATCCTTTAAGGACTTTTCTCCATCTCTTGAGGATTAGCTAATTTTGCTAATGTAGAGATGTAATTCCTAGTTGACCAAGTTGCGATCTTAAGTCATATCATAACTCGAGTTGAATGTTCAATGATCCAGAAAATTTGAGATTATTGTTAGTTGGCAAAGTTCGAGGTTAGTTACCCAGATTCAGAGCTCCTTGTGGTCTAACAAAATGTTATCATAGGACTGTGAGATAATTCCAAAATTGTAATTCCGTTGTTAATTGATTGGGATGAATAATTCTTTGTGTGAATAGACCACTGTGAGCGTAACTTCTAAGCCTTACTAATTCTTTGATTCTTTGAGAATCAATAGATCTGTGTGAGGATGCAAATATTAGAACTGATCCAACAGATATAATCAGGTAGTTAAGGATTCAGATTTGATTAGAGTACTTGATCACATAATTAATGATACTGTTATCTAGACTCATTTCTTGAGAGTTTATTGGGAGCATATCTTAGATGGGATTCCAAGTTTCTTCGCCTAGTAAATTCATGGAAAAAAAACTTGATATTAATTGACAAAAGGAAATTCACACCATTCGAAGGCATATTGATCGAGCTATTGAGTTATGTGACTAGTAAGAACAAATCACTCACTATAAGTATTGACAAATTGTTAAATCAAATCAGTGTGCAAAGGATTTTATTTAAATTGATCGAGGTTCGGTTGATATCAATTAAGCATCTAAAGCTATGTCCTAATCAGAAAGGAGCATTATAAACTCTTGCCTATTTATTTGGTGGTCAATTAATTTGATGGTATTTATGATTTGATTAATAGAATGCTCATATATTTTTAAATCAATTATGGTATTTATTAAGAATATCCTGATGTAATCTAATCTTATTATTGAAGAGGTGGATCACCTAAAGACTTCTTTTTACTTTCAAAGTGTAATGAATTAAATGATAATCTAGAAACTATGATTTTGGATCTAATTAAATTGTGTCTTAAGATTAGCCCATAGAATCATATTCGGGTTATATCCTTTTCTATATATATAATTGAGGTGATGAATACCTTAAAGTGTATATACATCCTTGTCTAATAGAATCTTGCTTTATTCTTAAGAGCAATTTATGGTTACCTTCTTCGATGATATTTTGATGTATTAAATTCATTTACAGAGATGTTGGATGTAAGAGAAATTCTATTCAAACATGAGAATATGAGAATTATCATTTCACTCGTGGAGCATCCGAAATAAAAAAAAAAAAACTAAAGGCATGTTTGATGAAATAAGTTAGATAACTATTGATTGTTAATAATTTGACAGAGGTCTTGGATCGTTTGGTGATTAGGCTACTAATTCCTAAGTAGGAATAATGTCTGTTTGGGGTTAATAGGTTGTCTTATAATTGTAATTGATGTTCTTCAGCTGTTAGTAGCAAGTCTTAGCTTCAACACAGAGTACCTGCTGAATTTAGATGTCTAATCAGACCTTCCACCTAGACTTCTAAAGGCACAAAGTGTGCGTCCTTGTGTTCGAAAAGAAATGGATCTAGAGGATTCCTTAAGTTTTCAATCGTCATTAATACAGCGGAGTCGATGCAAAAAATCCAATAATTGAAGAATGTCATTCCAAATAAGGAAGTTTCACCGAAAGTCACAGAAATGTCCCTGAATTTCCAAGAAAAGATAGAGTAATGTCAAAGGTTTCATTGAGAAAGGAGATCCGTTGCAGTAGAATTCATAGGAATTCTCGATGCCTTTCTTGTGACAAGGCTTTGCAAGATGATTCTAGGCCTATTTCGCATAATTAAATAAGAGGGGATCAAAGTGGAACTAGATGCAATGTATGTGGAGCAACTTCTTAGTGTCATCTACTTAGCGAATAGGTTCGGTAAGCATTCCCAATTTGTTTTAGTATTTGATTTTATTAGTTTGTTTCATTCAGAGGACCGAATGATCTTAAGTAGGGTGAGATGTAGGGTCCTGACCCAACTTTAAGGTCCTGACCCAACTTAATTATAATTTATATTAATTAAGCTTGATTTCCTATTAATGTGTGTATTTTAGTCTTAATTCCTCTTGTTCTTAATTTTTAGTGGGTCTCAGTTGGGTAGGTAGTTGGGTTCGAACTTTACTTAGATAGTTGAGGACCTTCATGTAATTTAGAGTCACATTGTTGCATCATTTTGGCACTACATTAATTGTATCATATGTGTTTCAACTTGTGGATCAACTTTCATGTTTGGCCCAGCTCAATTCGGATCCATCTTGGCCCAATTGAAGTCCAATTGCCTTAAATTGTAATTTCCCAAAACAATTGAACTTGCATGTAAAAGTTCAGAAAAGTTGAGTCCAAAAAGGAAGCAACTAACGATCCCCCTTCATTTCTCTTTACTTTTATTGCTGGAACTTCTTCTTTTTCTCTTCTTTTCCTCCACACAAGCTGGAAATCCAAGTTTAGAGCTGTTGCATGTTGGAGCTAAGGCTTTTATTGTCTTCCTTATCATCTCCTTGCTTGTCTTCCCCATTGGAATCTCTCCATTCCATCTTTTCTTCCTCTCTCCAGCTTCCTCAGGTGAGAAATCCATCATCCCTCCATTTCTTTGAGTCTAAAAGAGTCAAGGAGACTCAAATGAGTAACATACATGCATCCTACATTTGATTTACCATTTGCATGTCTTTGCATGTAATAGGATTTGCTTCATTGAGGCTTCCTCTACCATCAAACTAAAGAAGAGGCTAGTTTTGGGTAAAGCACTGATATAAGGCAAGTATAAGAGTATATATTACCACATGCATGTCTAACTTTGTTAATTCTTGATGTGATTACTCTAAATGTAAGTTTACAACTCATCTACTCTTGATTAAGTACACATATGTGTTGGATTAGGTGATAATAGATATAACTATGTAATACTAATGATATGTGAGTATGTAAGACCTAAGATGATAATTTGGAGCAAAAGAAACTTCATTGGAATCCAATTTGTAGGGTTCTGCACATGAACTCATACTTCAGGAACTATTTTTAGGAATTCTGAAACTTACGGTGAAGCCCACGACTTAGCTGTAAGTGTTCTATGACTTAGAATCTAGAGAGCTCAAAACCTATAATTGAACTACTATTAACCCTTGGCCACGCCGTGAAATGAACTATGGCTAAGCCTAACCACCCCATGATCAAGACATAAGTTATTTTACGGCGAGCTTTTCGGAGAACTCCAAAACCTGGCTTTACTCTACAGCTCACCCACGGCTAAGCCGTAGCCCAACCATAGCCTTAGCACAATCAAGCCCCAAGCCAATATATGGCCAAGCCATAAATACGTATGAAATTGAGGGAAAGACTAAGCCACTGGGCTAAGCCGTAAGATGTATATGGCTAAGCCGTAAAAACACTGTGAACTTAAGATATTTAGAATTTCAAATGACTTTGTAGGGCTTTAGATATGCACGTTTTCCCCAATTAAATTAGCCCAGTTGTGATCAATTGATAAGGAGGATGAGTGTAGAGCTATCACTCATCCCCTTCAATTTTTCGAACAAATTCCCGATGTCACGTCATGGGTGTTGGCATAAGAAGAGGCGTCCTTGCATACACAATGTAATGCCAAGATTGGTAACACAATAACACTGGACGTTTTATGAATACATCGTGTTGAATGCCTTCAGGATCACGGATTATCTAGCATAGGGTTGGCTAGTAAATCTCCTTGATATCTTCTTGATATAAATGCATTCATATTGATAAGAAACCTTGCCCTTAACATGATGTAGTTATGTTCCCATTCCTCTTTGTGAACCTTGAGGCAATCGGTCTGGAGTTTCTACTGAGTGTGTGTCAATGAACCAAAATAGGTGTAGCTAAAGTTAAGAGGGTTCGAGCTCTATTAGCTCAATTAAGTATGCATTGATTAACTATCAGATACTTGTTAATCTCGATTTCTATGATTGAATATGATCTTAAGACCGAAACTCTCTCATGTATGATATAATAAGTATAAATAGATATGTAGGAATATGAGACGGTCACTACAATTGACCATAAGTATGAAAGATATGAATTCGAGTCAGTCTTGATATGTTGAGTCGGCACCACTTAGCTTGCACTCTTATTAGGTTCAACTGGACCAATTTGGGTATCCTTTCTGTCACTACTACAGTAATTTATGGAGTTGTCAGCACTCCTAGAGAAGCTAGTTTGATCCCCTAGTATAATTCCCATATGTATGTTATGAGCACTCTTTAGATAATATGCTTTCTTTTGGGAGAATATAGCCTCGTGGATGCCAAATAGTATATATGATATCCTGTTTATGATTCATTACTCATGCTTAATTTATGCATAATCTGTCTAGTTTTCCGCTATTGATTTCTTTTAATTAATATATACTTTAATTCATTTGATACATCACGGTGGTCTTATATATTTCTATAGTTGTTTAACCGCCGTGTTAACAGTGCTACCATTGGTGTTACAGGTACTGAACCTAGCCCAGTACGGCGAACGATGCACTCCGGCAGGAACCTCAATGGAACCTCGAGGAGTAGATGAGTGTAATGAAGACAACGTGTTTTGTCAGTCGTCTTACGAAGAGCGACAATGGGTTCCTTGTTGGGTTGTTTAGCTTAGACATGAATGGACTATGATTGTTCTTACACCTAGCAATTAGATAGACATATATATAATTTTGGATTTTGTATATGTTTAAGTAATCGTTGCTATACAAATGTGGATGGATTAAGTATAGACTTCAGACTTATTTATAATATGGGTGATTCTTCTTTATTGTTGTCTTTGATCATTACGAGTGTATTACACAGGCTTCCACTTATTGTTGAAATTAAATTACATGTTGGAGAAACTTCTCTACAAGTTCCTGTGGAATCTCCCTTATAGTGATTTGTGCGTGTCTTCACATGCACAGATTGTGACGGGATTACATATGCACGCCCCATGGGCTTGTTCTAACCCCAATTTTTGGGATTAGGGCATGACATTGGACGTGCATGCTTATGTGTGGATCCCCTTGTGGCTTTACAAACTCCTTCTTGCACTGTTTCTGCAATTACTACATCATCGTGGAATTTTTTCGAACTTTCCTGAAAAAGGCTATAGGGATAGTTCAAGTGGAATAAGAGAACCACCCTTTTACCCATAGCACATGTGTGAGCTCTTCACATGTCTAAATGTTTGCGGGGTCCAATAACTTTAATTCTTCTCTGTTCTTCTTCAGATCAGCAGTTTTTAAGCTCCAATCTTTACTGCAAAACACAATATGATTTTCTGAGCTGCATGTGGGTCCCTGGCAAGAATCATGTTGTCAGTAGTTCTTCATCCAAGAAGGGTATCTTTTCCAATTGATATCTAATGTGTCATAGTTTTCACAGTACCTATAAAAAGGGTTTAAACAATAAGAATTATCAGAGTTCTAATCCAATTGAGACTCTTCACAAATAGTCTTGATTCAACTAGGATTCTTCCAAATTTTCGAGAAATTAGGGTTTAAAAAAAAAGCAGTTTTCATGATTTTGTACTAAAATGATGATTTTTGAGAGAATTATGCATTAAAACATAATAAATGAATTTCAAGTTACTAATCATGATTCTACCCTAATTGATGCATTTTAGAATGATTAAGTCCTTAAAATATATGAAATTATACATGAAAAAAATGAAGTTTTAAGGACTCATCAAGGATCATCGTCAAAATCAAGTCGTCATGACCTTCAAAAGTCCTACTTGAATGAGAGTTTGAATCATACCCTTATGATTATGTTTGAGTCATACTCCGAGTAACTCTCCGAGATGAACTAGGACTGACCATATAAGGCAAGGTCAAGTTAGGATTGCCTTCTTTGACCACCGACTTCCAAGTGATCTTGAGCTGTGACAGCTTCCAAGTTCGTTCTCTATAGCAAGGCAAGGCTTTTCTCTTGATTTGATCAGCCCGCCTAGTTACCAGTGTTCAATCTTTGAAACTAGCCACTAATAACCTTAAGGTAGCAGCAACTTACTCCCAATCCAATGGATCAGAAGTAGGGAATAAAAGGATGTCAACGACACCTCTTCTATTCTTTTTCTTTTGCCCCTTTTTTTTTTACTAAAGCAAGTCTTTGAAATAAGCAAGATCGGTCACAACATCATTAATGACCAATCACTTGCTCTTCTTTTGATATTCAACGGCGTGTAATGAACATTAAGGTGAAGATGGCAGAGTAGGTGCTACAATGATAAAAGGTAGATGCCTTCTACCAAGCCTTCGTCGCTCCTTCTGAGTTAAAGGGCAGAAGGTATTTTCTTTAAGTGAGGCCAAGGTTTTGTTCTCAACCTTGTTGAGTTTTGAAAAATGTGGTTGAGGTGACCACGTACTGCATTTGGGAATGGAAGCATGCTTCTAAGCCTTCTTGCGAGTTAAGAATTGCCGAAGGTCGTTCGGTGCTCCATGCATTTGATTTTTAATGACCCGTTGCTTCTGTTGAGTTGATGATGACTTTGGGCCCTGAGTAGCCACAACATGTGGTTTGCCATGAACCATTGGTTTACGATCCATGGATTGAACCTGTCTTGCCCCTAGGTTAGGCTTAATGATGTGAAGGTTGCTGCATTCTGACTACATCATGAGTTTAGGTTCTTCCTGAACCATGGCAAAAATCTCAAATGGGCTCTCAGCATATTTGGAAACCTAAGGTTTGAGAATTTCAGTTTTCTTAGTAGACTTCAGGGTCACTGATAAGCCATTCAAATAAGGGGAAGTAGCTAAGCTTATAAGAGTAGAGAGCCTTTAAAAGAATAAGAACCTTGATGCAGGAGTAGCAGGGTCAGTCCTGGCCCGCTTTGGTGTTCTTGCAAATAGACTATTCTGGGTCATGGAGATCTTGAATAACCTCTCCTTGGCTTCACCAAAGGTAATGATTGGGAATCCATGGTATTTTCTGTGAAACAGTAAGCCCAAAGGGCTGTATCAGTTTCATAACCAACATGGCTGCTTCTTGAGCTAGCGAAAATGGTTTATGAATGCCTTCTAAACCAATATGGTTTCCTTATTAGATGAATTGAAATGTTCAAAAATAGGGATGAACCCAATCTCATTATGCTATGCTAACTAATCCTAGCTGCTAGAATTTCTACAGTATTTCGAGACTATGTAGTCAAACTTAGAAGCATGCTATGATGACTAGACTTGGCTACTAAAATTTTAGAAGCATTTTAGGGCTATCTTGGTCAGACTTATAAGGAAGAGAAGGTTGAATCCAATCAAAGGGATAGGGCCATAGGATCAAGCCTACACCACTACCACAATGATCACATATGATCCATCAGTATAAGACTCTAGACAATTCATAATTGCAAAATGTCATTGTTTTTATGACTAATTTGATATAACATTTGTTTAGGTCTTATAAATGAACTGATGATCCTATAACCAGTAATGTAAAGCCTTTTGGACTAAAATAACACTCTTTTCATTTCATACAAGGGTGTTGACTTGGTTTGTAAACTTCAAGGTACAAGATTCCTCCATGTAAGTGACAAGTTAATGCATTTCAAGCTATAAAGTTCTTTTATAAATGCTCCCAAACTCATTATAGATAACAAAGGTTTTGAATAAGGTGTCTTCAAGGTCAAACAAGCTTAACTAGAATCAAAATAGGTTAGTGACCGTGGACGCATGGTCACTGCCTGTTTTGCACAACTTCTTGCCATCACAACACTTTTTACATAGTCTTCTGTGGTCACAGGCCATTTTACACTATCCTCTGTGGTCACAAGCCATTTTACACAGTCCTTTGCGGTTACAGTCCTCTGTAGTCCAGCCATTTTACATAGAACCCTGCAATCACAAGCTTTTTACACAGTATCCTACGGTCACTGGCTTACAATAACACTTTTTCATGCATTTTGGCACTTTTTCATTTTTTTTTTTGGCCAAGTTTGATCACAAATAAGAACAAATACTTCCCCACAAATGACACAAATCTTCTAATCACGCTTGAAAATGATGTGAAATATAATGGAATTGTGTCTAATAGTCACACATTCAAGTGCAAAGAAAAATAAAAAAATAACTAGTGTTCAACATTAAATCCCCTTTAATTACATGGGTTCAATGCTCTGACCTTAGGGATGTAAGTTGTTTACAAGTTTTAAAAAATTAGAACTCCTCTCTCTAGTCTCAAATGTGATCCAAACTAGGAAAACTAGAGAAATTACATGAAAATTATGAAAAAATGTAAGAAAAATGAATGCAGGGGCAGTGACTGTGGCCCCACGGTCACTTACAAGCAATGGTCATTTTGGCCACTGTTTATCTGTATTTCATTTTTGTTTGCTCTCGTAGTGCATTTAGAGTGATAAAACTTGTGTTTTCTGACTTTAAGAGTGTTGGATGATTACCAAGAGCACTGAATTCGGCCATAGAATTGCCTATGACCTTTGGTAATCACCACGTTTTTGTTTTGAATCACTTTTGTGCAAATCTAGAAAGGGTTCTTTTATGTAACCAACTGAGGCCAAAATTATGTTATCCTGATCCTTTAATTTTCAAGGAGCAGAATGAAGCTTAAAGAGGCTTATTCACAACTTTTAAGATGGCCAAAAGCCCCTTCTAGTGAGAAAACCAAAGGAACGCAGTCTCATCCATTGGTATGCTTGGTGACCTTGGAACGCATCTTCTCTAAGTGATAAGAATATATATTTTCCTCCATTGAACCAATTAATGAGTCCTTAAAACTTCATTTTTTATGTATAATTTCATATATTTGAAGGATTTAATCGTTCTAAAAGGCATCAATTAAGGTAGAATCATGATTAGTGCACTTGAAATCCATTTATCGTGTTTTAATGCATAATTCTCTCAAAAATCATCATTTTAGCACAAAATCATGAAAACTGCTTTTTCTGAAACCCTAATTTCTCAAAATATTTGTCAAACCTTGATTCTTCATGAAATGATTTGAAATTCCTTCATCATTAATTTATTTAAGTTAAAACATTTGCAATGAGGCATCTTATGTTATCCTTTCATGTGAAACGAGTTTACATTCATGCATTTGTGACTTCAGGGATAAAACTATCATTTCATATAAAATGTCACATTTCATGCATGAAATCTCTGGAACCATCATTCATTACATTTTTCCTCATGTTTCATATCATTTCTCAAAATCTTGGAGGAATCCTAGTTGAATTAAGACTATTCGCGAAGAGTCCCAGTTGAACTTAAACTCTACTAATTCTTATTGTTTGAACATTTTTATAGGTACTGTGAAAGCTGGGACTTATTAGATGTCAATTGGATACCCTTCATGGAAGAAGAATCCTATTGACATCATGATTCCTACTTGGGACCCACACAAAGCTCAGAAAATCATATCAGGTCCTACAGTGAAAATTGGAGCTGAAAAGGTGTTGATCTGAAGAAGAGTAGAGAAGAATTAAAGTTAATGGACCCCGCAAACATTCACACATATGGAGAGCTTATACATGTGCCACGGGTAAAAGGGGGGTCCACTCATTCAACTTGAATTGTTCCTATAGTCTTTTTCAGGAAAGTTTGAAAAAATTCCACAATGATGTAGTAATTGAAGAAATAGTACAAGAAGGAGTTTCAAAAATACCACAAGGGGACCCACACACAAGCATGCACGTCCAAGCCTCCTATATTTTCATGTTTGGGTCACAATTAAACTCTCTTAAATTATCTCCCATTATTTATGCAAAATTTGAAAAAGAAAGGAGATAATTTATGAGAGAAAAGAGAGTTTTAGTGGGAAAAGGATAAGCCATCAAAGGAGATAGACCCCTATCCTTTCAAGGAGTGTTTTGGACATTTAAAAGAGGCTCTCCCTCAGCCTTGGACGTCCGGCCAAGGAGGTGGACCCTACTCCACTTAAAATTGAAGAAAAACTGAAGAAAACTGGGCCATTCTATGTATTTCTGCATTCTACTTAAAGTGGGCCCTACTGTTATTACTTTTGGATCAAATATATGGATATTTTCAGCAATAAAGCTCCTCCTTATCTTATCCTTATCAAGCTTGGAGATTAAAGAGTAAAGAAAAACTGATAATTGAAAAAAAAAAGAGTCTTATCAGAAAAAAGAAAGTCAATCTCATTTTTTTAGAACAGCCTGGATTAAAATGATTATATCAGTCAAACCATAGATTGGATTGGGCCAATTTTAGTACCATTGGAAAGCTCTTTCCGAGTAGATATATATGGGGCCCAAGATTGTACAATTTAAAGCTGAAATGAGAAAGTTAGACCCCAAGAAGACAGCTGTGATTTTTCTACTTGGGATTGAGAGCGTCTCATCAAAGGTGGGCTATATCCTTTGACAAGTTTTAGCTAAAATATAAATGGGGGGTGCACTTAGAAGTTCAGCAAGATAAGGCCTCTTATCTCATCTCAAACTTGGAGGATAAGCAACAAATTTCTCAAAATTTGAATAAGACTCCATCTACACAAAGGAGTCTACATTTAAAGCATCAAGGGAGGCCTAAAACCATAAATAGGACCCCTTTGCACATACCAAAGCATGGAGAAACTCCCTCTTAGCCACCAAACACTCCCTTTTCTCCCTCTCTCTTCCTCCATTGAAGTCTTTTTCCACCCCTTCAACTAGAGGAGAAGTCCTCCATTCTACTGTAAGTGTAAGTAGATCTTGTATTTTAATATTTTCAATCTTATGTAAGAGACTACTTTACTAGTAAAAACATGTTCCTTTAGATCTTTTTTTTACAGTGATTTGTCTTTTTATTTCTATGCTCATGAATGTGCTTGGATTGACAACCCAAGTTATGATGCTATGGATGAATCTTGTGAATGAATGAATTTTAAGAAACAAATCTACTACTTGACTAGACGAACCACTTGAACCACTTTTATTACATTTAAATTCTTATCTACTACATTTACATTCAAGTTTATTATATTTAAATTCTTGTCTACTGCATTTACATTCAAGTTTACTATGTTTAAATTCTTGTTTACTGCATTTACATTCAAGTTTAGTACATTTAAATTCTCGCAAAATCACAACATTTAAATTCCTTGTTTTCATGTTTTTCTTCTTATTGTGTTCATATCTTGCATAACTTATGGATGGAATTAGGTTTAGAATCATGCATAATCATTACATGAGATTTATGATGAGTTTTAGTTTCTGAAAATTTAATTCTCAATTCTAAAATTTATGAGTTCTAAATAAAAATAAAAAGTTTAAATTCGGATTAAAATGGAGTGCACAAAAAGACGACATATAATGGTGCTTTTAGTTTGAATCTTGGCAATGTAGAACTCTACTCAGTCATATTATTTTGCCCTAAAATTTGGTGAAATCGTTGATTAAAGAAATAAATTTAAACCATAAAATTTTCAGTGAAAAAAGATTTTGGGAAGTTAGATTTTCAGTGGCTTAAACACATACTAGTAAAACAATCTGCATATAGATTTCTGCAGCAGGGCATGTTTTTGTTCGAAAATTTGGAATTGGTTAGCCTATCAAATCATTGAATTCTTATGTGAAAATTAGTAAAATTGAACTTTGATAGGTTTAGTTCCAAGCCTCTAAGTTTCAAGTGAAAATAGATTCAAGAAGTTCAAAAACAAACGGCTAGAACACAAAGTGGACAAACTACATGTGTGTAGAAATTCTGTAGTTTCAAATTGTATTGGTCATCTTCATTCATACATATTTTCTTTGCTTTAGATTCTTTTTTTTTTTTATTTCTTTTGATTTGTTTGAAACATGCATCATTAAGGTTTAAATTCCATCTATCAAGTTTAGGTTTAGATCATTTTACGTCAGTTATACAGAGCCTTGATGAAAGGGTTATATACAAGTAATTTTATACTTAGAAGAATTTCAGCACGCATCTTAGTATTTTGATTTCCTAAGATTGAGTCATTCATATACTTCATGCATTGTTGCATTGATAAGAGTGTGGGAATAGGTTTATGATTGATTTTAGAATTAGAAATCATTTATTTCATTAGTTTAGTTTTTAGTTAAGTTGAAAAGGATCTAACCATATTTGCTCTCTGTTGATTCGACCCCGTACTTACTAGGATATTACTACGTCGAACAACTCTGCACTTGGAGTTTTGCGATCACCAACTCTCACCTTAAGTTAGTGAGAAAAAGAAGAACATAGGGTAAACATAGAAGCTTGATGCTTGTGGAGAGTTGGAACTTGGAGTCTTCGCTTTGCACTTGGTTCTAACTTCTTCAACTTTTGTAACTTGTTTTAAACCCCTTCCAAAGTGCCCAAGTATGCCATTTATAGACTTTAGAGGGAGTTAGGATGGTTCTTAGCAGTTGCGGGGGAGTTATACTTTAAAACAAAGTGAAATAGCTCCTAGAAACCATCAGGAAACACTTTACAAGTGTTTGTGACTGTGGCCGTGGTCATAGACAGGCCCAATTTCGGGTTTTTTGCATATGCGAACCGTTTTCATTAGTTCGGGGCCCAAATGATGTTCGATCTTTACAAAACTTAGAGGGATGTTTTCTAACACCCATTTGAGTGTGTTATAGAAATTTCAGCTTGTTTTGACCTTTTGAAGTCTGTCAACTCTCCCTTTGACTTTTCATGAAAATAGGCCCTCAGACCAACTCTTTGAGGCCCAAATGATCTTAGATTAACTTGAAACTTCGAGGGATTCATGTCAGGAGTATCTTGAAGTGTCCATCCAAAGTTCATGTGGTTTGGATTTGTGGAAGTCAGATTCTGACCAGTGGCCCACTTATTACATGTTCTAAGTCAATGTCCTCTTGCATTGTAAACAATTAGCTTGTTTTCTATCCGAATGATATTCAATTGATTTAGAACTTTAAGGAGTTGACTTTAAAAATATTTTAAATCTCTAATCCAAATTTCATCAACTTTGGCCTCCCAAAGTTGGGTTCTGGTTAGTGACCCCAAGGCTAGGGTCACTGACTCCTAAGCTGACATGCAGCTAAAGTAGGGTCAAGTGAAGTCCCCTTGGCTTGAAAATTTTTTAGAGTTATTTCTGAACTTGACTTGAGCTTTATGTCTAAATTTCATCAACTTTGGTCATTTGGAAGCAGGACTTTGGTAAGTGACCCCATGGCATGTGGGTCATTGACCTAAAGTTGACATGTTTATTGGACTTTAGGTCAAATGACATCCATTTGACTTGAAATTTTACAACGTTATTTCTTAATATAATTTGAGCTTTCTACAGGAGGTTCAGCTGATTTTGACATATAGAAATGTCAGTTGTCACAGTGACCCTAAGGAGTTGGCAGATAGTCACTAAAGCTTGCGTTTAAGTTGAAATAAAGTCCAAATGCATTATAGCTTTAAAGCATCATTTCTAAGTATGTTTTGGAGTTGCCATGTGATTTTTAACCACTTTGGTAACATAAAAGCTTGAGTGTGTTCAATGACCCCAGGATTTGAGCTAGTGAACCTTGAATTTGATGTATGGTGAGTTCAGTGACCAAATGAAGTCCACTGCTTCTGAAATTTAAATTGTTGCACTTTGAGCTCATCTAAAGTCCTCTGAGTGAGTTGCATCAGTTCTAAATATTTAGAGGCAGTACTTGACTCATCATTCCACAACCTTACTATGCCCTTGAGCTTGGACTTTGGTTGTGAAGCCTTCATCGCAACATTTATGATTTTTTATGGGTCAACAACCTAACCCTCATCAAAATTAAGCAGGCCCTATAGTTTGTCAGCAAAATCCAAACCCAAAAAGAGCCCTAAGGGATTGAGTTTTCATTTTCTTGGGAGAACAAAAGCCGACTGTAACTCGCCTTTGGAATTCAAAAAGATTGAGAGGGAAAGTTGTGATTCTTGGCAAAAATCAAGAAAATTCTTTGGTAAAAACATGTGTTAAGTGTGTTAAGGGAAGAAGGAAATCCACCACATGGAAAAGAACAAAAAAAGGGGGAAGAAACACAAAGAAACCCTCTTGGCCATTACAAACAAAGAAGAAGTTGAATAGTCAGTCCATGTTTAGCCAAAGATTGGGTCTTAAAATGCCATTCTTCATCACAAACAAACAACAGGAAAGAAGAAGGAAACACAAAAGTGCATGCATCACCCAAAATCTACAGATAAATAGCTCGTGAGAAAAAACTAGAGTTGATTGGCTATACAACTATCAAATATGAAGGAGAATGTGACGCCATACTATCCATTTGATTGTCCCTTTGGAACAGAGAATCCAAGGAAAAGGGAGAGCAAACTTGGAGGAAATCTTCAGAAACCCTAGCAATAGCTCTCCAAGACAAGAAAACAAGATTTTCAGAGTGGGAAATTCGTGCCCTTAACTGCCTTTTATAAATAGCTTCAATCGGCTACCTAGGGTAATGCTTGTAGTAGCCGAGAGTTCGTGATTTGCTTTTTTATTGCACTTTTCAACTTCTTCAAAATTTCAAACCTCCAAAACCTTCATTCCTTGATGTCTTCCTCCAAAATACCTTTGAAACAACTGGCTAGATGATTAGTTTTGACTTTATTTGACCGTTCAAACCTTCGGTCATGTGAAATTAATCAATTTTCCTTAAAATTTGAAGGTGGATCCATAGCTCATAGAAAAGCAATTCAATTGCTAATTCTAACATTTTGATAGTCAAGCATCTCTTTTCTTGGGTAATAAAAGGCTTCTCCGTGCCCTTTTAATGAGTCTTTAAAAATGTATATTTCCATACACATTTTGACCCATTTTAATAACTTATTGAATCAAAAGAGCCTCATTTAGTATGATCTAGTGGTTCCAAGCATTTTAAATTCATTGTAGCTCATTCCTGCATAATTTACATCAAAATTTCACTTGTTGCTTACATTCATAAAACCTGCCAGTTTTAAAAAGTCTATTTTTGGAAAGTTTTATGAAATTTATGTTCTCATGGAATAAATTAAATTTTTATCATCATTAATTCATTCATATAAAATCATGAAAAATGGTGTGCATTTTCATTGTCATTTCATAAGAAATGGGCCTACAGTCATGCATTTGTAATCTTAGGGTTAAAATTATCTTTCACATGAATTCATGTTTGTTTTGTAGAAATTGATGATATGGGTCTCATTCTCAAAGAATTGAGGCAAAAGAATTCATTATAAAAAAGAAAGGAGAGAAGAATTGAAGAGAGAAAAGAAGATAAAAGAAAATTGCAAAAATTGGCTTCATGGTCCCACACACATGCACATTGTGGATTACACTTGTAAAACATCCAAGATGGGGTCCATTTGATTGATGCACATTTTCAAGATATTTTCAAGAGAATTTGAAGAATATCTCATCAAAGAAGGAAAAGGAAAGCCATATAGTAGTTACTCATTGAGAAGGAGAAGATTTGAAAAATAAAAATAAAAATAAAAAATATGCCAAGCGAGGATGGACATCCTGAAGGGGATTTGTATCAGATGTTTGGCTAAAAAAAGAAAAGAAAAAAAATCTACAGAATTATTTTAGAAGATCTCTTTGAGTTTTTAGAGCAAATAAGGAGTACTTTCTAAAAAAGGTAAGTTGACAAAGTAAGAGATAAAAGAGGAAGATTCTACACCTCATGTGGGCCAAATTTGATTCCAAGATAGAATTCTTATCCCTACTTTATCTCTCCAAAGATCTCAATGCAAGGTGGCAAAGATAAAGAAATAAAGAAGAAGCAAAGAAGGAGAATTCAAAAATAGAAAGTCAATCTCATTTTACTTTGAACAGCATACATTAAAATGGTCATAACTCTCAAATCAAGTGTCAGATTTAGACAATCTACCTACCGTTGGAAAGCTCTTTTCGAGTAAATGTTCGTAGGATCCAAAATTGCACGAATCAGAGTTCAAACGACAAAGATATAACCTCACGAAGTTTATTATACATTTTTAGGCGGGATTGCAAAGATTTTGGAAAGCTTACCATAGAGCTTAATTTTTTTCCAAGTTTATCAAATCAAGTTTAAGAGGGAGTAGGACTTGAAAAAGTATAAATAGGGCGTCCCTTTGTCTTTCTCACTTAATAAAAGAGAATAAGTATCTTTGTGTTGTGCAAAGACCATTGAAATTCATTGTAGATAACATGCATCTAGAAGTCCAAAGTTTGAACCCATGTAAAAATATAGAAAAGGGAGGAATGAATACAAAAGTTTTACTCCCAATTTTTTGGCTTTTAAAATGTTGTAAGATTACATCTTCTTCCACAATTTTCACAATACAAGTCCGACCTCCACTTTCACCACTCCGGAGATCTTGAATAGACGGAGCCCATTTGTCCTTCAAAGATTTTCACCCCAAATCCATCCCCAATCATCCATTTTTTATTATTAACGATGAAATCCCTATGCCTTATCACTTTTTTGCATGCGAGTTAGTCATTAAATTATATGTGTTAGACATTTGGTCTCAGCTTTTTATCACTTAATCCAAACCCAACCCAACCCATATATTAATTAGGCCAAAACTTTTTTTTACCAAAAGAAACTAGCCCAGGACTTTTGATAAAGGACCGTCACAACTCAGACTGGGCCCGGGGCTGGGCCTTGAGCAATGCCTCCTCTGGAGACGAGAGACAGAAGAGACGAAAGGAAGACTGGAGCGTGACGGGAGAGAGTAGGTGAAAACAAACCTCCCATTTTATACCCATCTCTCCCTCCTTTCATCCGTAGCTGATCCCATTCTCATTCCAAGTTCCAACCACCCATGGCTGCTTCCACCTTATCCCTCCTCAAACCCTTTCCCCCCACTCCCCACCGCTTAATGTTGCGCATACCCCCCCCAACCAACCTTCGCACCCCCTTCTCCACCACTATCCGAGCCCTCTCCTCCCCAACCCTCACCCAGGACGACCTAAAAAAACTCGCCGCCGACAAGGCCGTCGACTATGTCCGCAGCGGCATGGTCCTTGGCCTCGGCACCGGCTCCACCGCGGCCTTCGTGGTTTCCAAGATCGGCGAGCTCTTCAACTCTGGCCAACTCCGCGACATTGTCGGCATCCCCACCTCCAAGCGGACGGCCGAGCAGGCCGCCTCCCTCGGCATCCCCCTCTCCACCCTCGACAGGCACCCCCGCCTGGACCTCGCCATCGATGGTGCAGACGAAGTTGACCCGGCCCTCGACCTCGTCAAGGGCCGCGGCGGGGCCCTTCTCCGTGAGAAGATGGTCGAGGCTGCTTCTGCCAGCTTCGTTGTCGTTGCGGACGAGACGAAGCTCGTCTCGGGCCTCGGTGGAAGCGGCCTCGCCATGCCCGTCGAGGTCGTGCAGTTCTGCTGGAACTACAACCTGGTGAGGCTGGAGGAGCTGTTTGGGGATGATGGGTGCCAGGCTAAGCTCAGGGTGGATGCAGAGGGGAAGCCCTATGTCACAGACAACTCCAATTACATTGTAGACTTGTACTTCAAGACCCCCATCAAGGACGCAGATTCTGCTGCCAAGGAGATCTCTGCGCTTGAAGGAGTGGTGGAGCATGGGCTGTTCCTTGATATGGCGACCGCAGTTATCATCGCGGGGAAGGATGGAGTGGATGTCAAGACCAAGTGAGCTTTGGGGAATTGGATAAGGCTGCGGTCAAAGGTAAACTTTTGATTTGCTTTCTTCTTCCTTTCCTCATTTTTCTTTGTAATTGTTGAATGACATGGGTTATTCATCTGTTGGGTCTTTATTGGAAAATTTTGTAGTTTAATTTACTCTTCTGGATGTTGTATTGTATTTGAAATAAGGGCTACGATAATAATGGAGAGGGGATTGTTCTTTCTCCATTTGAATGGAATTGTCTATTTCTTTTTCACATATCTTTTGCTGGGCTAGTATCTTTTTTTGTTGAAGTTATGTAATTTGTGTGAGAATTCTGTTGTAATCTCTGAGTCCTTAATAGATGAGATTTACTGCAGGAGGGCGCTTTGGGTTTGGAATTAAACATACTTTATTTGAAAAGCACAATACCATCTCAATTAGCATTAACACATTCATGTTCTTATATCTGTTTAAGCTCTATGTTTAATTGGTCCCTAAGAGATTGTGTGGCTATATATCTGTGTTAATAGTTCTGTCCTTTTTGGGAATTTATGTCGTTTGATTGTAAAGAAATTGTATTGTTACTATGAAGAGTTGAAATATTCAAACAATAGCATTAGTGCATTTCATGCAACAGACTCTGATATTTAAACGGATGCTTTGGCAAACTTAGCACGGTTCTGATAAGGAAGGCCACAAGTTGGATAATTCCCACACAAGTGGTCCCCACACACATCAGCAAATACTCATGCAATTGACCGGCCATGGCAACAGATGAATACAACGCATAAAAAAAAAAAAAGAATCACTCTCTTATAATTTTACCACTTATCTACCTCAACATTCACATTTTTGCTACCTCCATTTTGTGCAGATGTTACTTTTTAGTTCGCCAACATTGTGCTCCACAGGTTATGACTGGTCTAATCACTGTCTTATAAAATGTTTCCTTCAATATTGTAGGCATTCATCAGTCACAAACATGGTTCAAAATACATAGCGGCCGCATCATCGGCTATAATGGTTGAGATTGCTACATTATTTTGAAAATAGAGGCGCTATGGTCTGAAACCCATTAGAGTTGACTAATTTTAATTTAAAACATTGTTTTTTCTATTTCTTTTCCTCAATAGCCTTTTTTCAAGTTGTTTCTACCATTGGTTAAAAATCACTAAAAAAAAAAACACAAGATTGACTGCTATACAATATTTGGATTGTTTTTACCACTTAAAAAATTCACAGTACTATACCACTATGTAGTGCTGTAGCCACTACGTAGCGCCATTTCATAGTGTTTTGCCAGTGCCCACTATACTCACCACAGTCACTGTTTTGATTTTTGGTCACAAAGTATTTCAAAAGAAAGACTCCACTTCAATCATCCCACTTTTATCATATGATCGACATCTTCATCAATCTCCCTATCCTTTCTAGTTATCGAGTCAAGATAACGAAAAGAATTTCTTTGTGGTATCTCTTGTGCTTCAATTCTTATAGTAGTTTTGGCTCTTTGTAAATGCTTACTTTAGTTGCAATCCATATATTTTATATTTGTATGACTTATTTTGAAATCTTTAGATTCTAAAACCTCTCGCCATCACTTGAATTTTGTATTCACAACATCTCTTGGTTTAAGTCACCACACTATATCATCTGCAAAAAAATATACCAATGTACCTTATCTTGGACATGAGGAGTCAACTCATCATAATCAATGCAAATAGAGAAGGACTTAGGGTTGACCCCTGATGCAAATCTATGGCCACTAGGAACTCACCTGTCTTACCATAGGTAGTACTTACTCACGTTACTGCTCCTTTATACATATCTTGAATAATTTCAATAAAACCTCTTGGAACATTCTTTTTATTTGAAATATGCCAAATTAAATCTCTACGTACCTAGTCATAAGCTTTTTCTAGATCGATGAAGACCATATGTAGATTTGTCCTCTTTACTTGATACTTTTCCATTAATTATTTCTCCTCTTTGCTCGATAGTTTTTCATTAATTGCCTAAGTGAGAAGATAATTTCCACAGTTGACCTCCCTGGTATAAATCAAATTGATTTTTAGATATCTTCATCTTTTGTCTAAGTCTTTATTCCATTACTCTCTCGCATATATTTATAGTATCAACCATAAATTTAATCCTATGATAGTTGGTACAATGTTGTATATCTTCATTGTTCTTATATCTAGGTATTATAAGAGTTCTTCACCATTCATTTGGTATCTTTTTTGTCATTAATGTCTTATTAAAGAGCCTACTTAACCAAATCACTTAAACTTCTCCTAAGCATTTCCAATTCTCTATCGGAATGTCATATGGACTTGTAGCATTTTTGGTCATCATTTGTTTTGATGCTTTCCTCACTTCCCCTACTCTAAACTTACGGAAAAAAGTATGTTCCGGTAACAAAGTATCATTTCTTATTTTTATGTCTCCTATACAGTCTTCATTTAAAAGCTTGGTAAAATATTCCCACCACCTTTCTTTGATATTATTGTCCTTCGCTGGAACCTTTTGTTCATCATTTTAATACATTTGACATAGTCTAAGTCTCTACTTTTCTTTTTCCTTATTTTTGCAAACTTAAAAATATCTTTCTCTCCTTCTCTTATTTCCAACGTATTATATAGGTCATCATATACTTTGAACTTTGCATCACTTATAACTTTCTTAGTTTCTTTCTTTGCCTTCTTATACATATCATAATTTTCCATATTCCTAGTCCTTTGTTAAACCTTGTAACGTCTTTTCTCTTGAATAGATTCTTGACCTCTACACTCCACCACCAAGTTTCTTTATCATAGTGTTTTTTCCTTTCGGCTTTTTAAATACCTCTTTAGCAACCTTCCTAATACATATTGCCATTTAATTCCACATCACTGCAGTTTCTTCATCAAAATTCCATTCTCCCCCCTTAATTGCTTTATTCTTAAATATTGTTGCCTTTTCTCCTCTCAAATCCCTCCACCTTGATTTAGGGCTCTATTTTTTTACTTCTCTCTTTCTGCTTCTAATACAACTATTTAAAACTACTAGCGCCTATGTTGCGTGGTCAAACTCTCTCATGAAATAATCTTATAATCTTTATAACCCAATCGGTCAAAATCTGTATGAAAAGGAAAATGTTCTCTATATGTTGAAATCGTGAGGAAAGGGCTGGACACGTATTGGAAGAAGAATGGCCAACCTGTTTTCTTCAAATCAATTTCTCATTTTTCTCATGTTCCTCATTTGAATCCCTTGGAATATGAGAAAAAGATACATCTATAGAAGAAAATATCCTGCTAATCTCGTCTACATTCATTCATGGATAATTTCTGAGGAGCCTTTAACTTTTGCTATGCTTGTCTCAAAGATTTGCAGAATCTGGTTCCACAACCATCATGCTTAAGAAAATTTTTTAGCAAGTCCTCTGCCTTGGCCAATATTTCAGCACAATTAACCATTCAAATATATATATATATATGTATATATATTTTTCAGCACAATTAGAATCACCAAACAGTTGGCCTTGAAAATGCAATTACCTACGTCTCGAGCTCGATGGCCTTTGTTTGCCTACCAAGTAGCTATCCATAAAGCCCCTTATGGGCATGGCATGGTAGTGGTTCCTGACAAGGTAAATCTCTACTTTGAGATGCAACACTACTTATTGTAGAATCCCACTAAGTCTAAATAAGCTGCCTCTTCTTACTGAGCAAATTGGATCACAATTATGGCTGAGAAGTGGAGACATGTCAGTGGAGGGCTATGTGGTTACTGATTGGCATTTCAATTAAGGGGAAATTTTACAAGAAGACAGTTAGACTTGTTTTACAGTATAAAGTTGAATGTTAGGCAATGGAGAATGATAAATGAAACACCATGTTGTGGAAATGCCCAAGAGAGATGTTTGTAGTTACAAGAAAGGATAGAATTTGAATTTAGGAATCAGTCCACAAGGATAGCATTAATATTTAAGAATCAGTTCATACAATAAAACTCACAATTGGCTTCGTTTTCTGTTCAGGAAATTGATCAAAATCGTGCAAGAGGCGGAGTCCCATTCCTTCTCTGCAGTTTCAGACCCTTCTAAACAGTTTGGGAGGAAATCAAGAAATCTCTTCTCACCCCCAAAAACGCTAAACTCTCATGAATGTTATTCCATTGTAACAGAGAGGTAGTCTTCTCTCTGGAGGCTACTTGTGTTTTTCGCTTTCCTTGTTGGGTGTGGTTCTTGGTCTTTTCTAGGAGGTGTTTTTGCTGCTTTTTGCTTCAAGTCCTTGCTTGTTTTCTTTTTTTGTTTTTCTTTTTTGGGCTTTTAAGCTTGTATATTCTCTTTGTTCTCTTTTTTCTGTTTAATGGAACACTACCCTTTCCCATCATCATCATCATCATCAAAGCCTTATCCCAACCATGTTGGGGTCGGCTATATGAATTCTATTTCTCCATTCCGTTTTATTTTGAGCTAATATCATTTGTTCAGAATTCATGTTTGGGTTGTGACAAAGTTTTACGCTGGCTGTCACCTACCTAACGCAACCCTCCTCCTTTACCCGGGCTTGGGACCGGCAGCAAAACTGGCGGAGTTGGAACACTACCCTTTCCCCCCCAAAAAAAAAGGAAGGGGGGGGGGGGGGGGGGGGGGGATTGTCGTTTGAAATCATTTGATCATTTTTTAAGATAAAAACTAAGCCTCCACTGTATTGAAGCTTACATGTTCAAGGAACTAGGAAAAGAGAAAACTAGTAAAACCTTAAATGGAGGAGTGAGGACTAAGGAAACACATGATGAATTGTGTCACTTCAAACATGGCTGTTAGTAGGGTTGAGTGGACAAATAGAACTCATACAGCCGAACCCTGAAGGACGGAAGAAGGCTTCTATGATGATGATGATGATAATGGCAATGATAGGGATGTTGGTACCTTTGTCCACACTCAGATCTGATGTAATGTAATTGTGATCAATGTTAAGCTTTATTGGTTGAAGCTAAAGAAAATGAATTTAAGAATTGATATATGGAGGGAGAGCAACAAAAATCTGTCATAGTGGAAAAATATCAAAATCTTTTGTAAATCAAACAGAATCTCCATTAAAATAACCTTTCCTTGTGGATCAGCCTCCATTAGAGTAATTCAAAGTGAACTCCTATACTAAGACCTAGTCCCTTAACCAATGATTGAAATCTTGAAGGTAACAAACTCAACTAGAAGTCATAGGGTGTGGGATTGGGTTGCACCATCGGTACCAGAAACACCCACAAAAAACCAAAAATAAATTATCATCATCATTATCAAAGCTTTATCCCAACTATGTTGGGGTCAGCTACATGAATTTTGTTTCTCCATTCAATTCTATTTTGAGCCAAATCTTTAGATAGGTTAAACTTCTTTAAATCGGATTCAATGACCTCCATCAATGTTTTCTTCGGCCTACCTACCTCTTGATGGGCCATTCACCTGTATATCCAAACTTTTTCTCACTAGTACCATTACCGGCCTATGCTCAACATGTCCAAACCATCTTAAACGAATTTCTCTAATCTTATCTTTTATTGGTGCTACCTCTAAACTGTCTCGAAAGCGCTTATTTCTAATTTTATCTTTCCTAGTTTTACCACACATCCACCTAAACATCCTCATCTCCGCTACATTTATCTTATGTATATGCGTCTTCTTCATTAGCCAACATTCTGCTCCATATGTCATAGCTAGTCTAACTACTGTTCTGTAAAATTTGCCTTTCAATTTCGTTGGCATTCTTCTTTTACAAAGCACTCCAGAAGTTAGTCTCCACTTCAGCCATCCAGCTTTTATCCTATGCTCTACATCTTTGTCAATCTCCCCATCCTTACTAATCATCGAGCCTAGATACTGAAAAAAATCTTTACGTGGTATCTCATAGGTTTTAATTTTGATAGTGGGTTCAATATTCTCTATATGTCCACTGAAGTTGTACTTCATATATTCTGTCTTTGTATGACTTATTTTAAAGCCTTTAAATTCTAATGCCTCCCGTCATTTCTCGAGTTTTGCATTTATACCATCTCTTGATTCATCCACCAATACTATATCATCGGCAAACAACATACACCATAGTACTTCTTTTTGAATATGCACAGTTAACTCATTCATAATTAATGCAAAAAATAAATAAATAAATAAATAAATAAGAGGGTAGCAGTCATCTCGCTCTCGATCAATCCTCTTCAACCTCTATTTCTTCTTTCATTGTCTCCCTTGGAATTCCTTGCTCAGAAAAAAGAAAAAAAAAAGAAAAAAAAAAGAAAGAAAAAAAAAGAAAGAAAAAATGATGTAGGCCCGAGGGTTAGGTCTTGCGTGGAAGTGTCAAAGCACGATGGTGGTGCAGAAGCATGTGTCCCTAGACACTATGATAGGTCTCCACAAAGACGATAAATGAGGAATCGAGGATAGACCTCCGAGGGATAAACCCAGCCATAACCTAAGCCATTTTTCGACTAGAAATAAAAGAATAAACAACATCAACAAACAACAATAGCAGTAGTAGCAACAACAATAACGACTACAACCAACAATGGGATTGATTAAAAAAAAAAAAAGAGACCAATCTCGAATGGCGCAACCTTGGATCCTCAATAAAAAAAAAAAAGAGAGACCAATCTCTAATGGGATTGATCGAATCCAAGGATGGATTCTGAAAACTAGAATACACACAAATAATGAGAAACACTGCATAGGAGAGATACTTAGAGAAAATCCTTGATTAATTGATAACAAGCATGAAAACTATGATAAGGCTTGTCCTCTGTATATGGGATTGTCTTATTACTTAGCCATCTAGACTTTCTAGTTAAACTAGGAAAGTAGCAAATCCTAATCACATAAGAAGGTAGAATTTAGAAATATTTCTCTAATAAAACTGGGAATGAAAATAGAAAAGATGCCACGATAATTTGTCGGTTAGGTTCGGCCTGTGGGATGAAGGCCATGGATTGGGCTGGCCAATGGGTTAATGGGTTGACCCAGTTGACTGTTGGGCTTGGTCTTGGACCGTACTGCATCAACTCTCCTTGGCTTGAAAAGGCTTGACTCTAGCGATTTAGTGATTTAATTGCTTGGTGATATTCATGAAGATCTAGATTTAAGCACTGGAAGTCGGTAGCTGTAATCCATGTCGGAGATCAGGCGATTTTGCCAACGGACAAGGAATTTCTGGAATCCTTCTTGATGAGTAGAAACAAGTTAATCATCGAGGACATCAATGATTTTATTTGTAGGTGGGGCAGTTGGTAAGGCAATTGTCGGAGGATGGTTGGATGAAGGCTTGATGGATTGGTAAGGATGGGGGCTGGGATTTGTGATCGATGATGGATTTTGGGATCGATTAGGTTTAGAGCTTTGGGATTTTGGGTAACAAATTGTTTGTGGTGAAGTTGAGGGTTTATGCTCTAGCTTGGTGTATTTTGAGGGATTTTGTAGGGCCAGTGGTGGATTGAAGTGAGTTTTAGTTGGGTTTGGGTTTGAGGGTTTCGGAATGGGGAAGTTTGAGAAATTTGGTTTTAGTGTGGTTGAGGTGGGGTTGAGATGATGAGTTTTGAGGTTGCTGATGGTCTGGTGTGGGGGTTTAGCTCTTTAGTTAAAGAGGTTTGGGTTTGAGTGTTGAGCAGGTGGTTTTAAGGTTGATTTTTTGGGGAATAAGGAATTGGTTTTCTGTGTTGGTAGGGCTTGAGGGTTCTGGTGAATGGGTTTTGAGAGGGAGATGAGAAATTCACAAGGCCTCTAGGAACCAAATAGCCATAATAGATCTTGAAGCAAGCTATTATACATCATGAGATGGACTTCCGAGAACAAAGTTATGCCCCTTGGAAGTCGTCAATACTTGTCTAGTGCAGATTCTATGCTCTTTTTCTGTGCGCATGTTTCTTTCAAATACACCCTAGTCATTTCCACCTTCTGTGTTCTGGATTAATGTCATTTGCTATGTCTACCATTAAATTATCTTTGGCAACTTATTGACTACATTTGATCAATGATTCACCTTGATTTTGTGTTTAGCAGCTTTTCATTGTAGCTCTGATAGATGGATTATCTGTTCCCATAAAATTACTAAAGATCAGCTGTGCATTGGACTGAGATCCTTGCATCAAGACTGTATTACTGCAAATAAGGTTGAAAAGCAATGTGTGCTGATTACTACCTCTTTGGTCATCTCTGATTTATATGTCCTAGTTTGACTCTTAGGCAAACAAAACCTTTGTTAAGTAAAAGTTGGCAAAAAAAAAAAAAGAAAAAAAGAAAAAAGAGACACTGCGAGGCAGGGTTGTTTTTCTCCAACAGCTTTGCTCTAGTTGGCATTATAGACTACAAACCTACCCTGTTGGCAGGGTGTCAATGACGGGACAGGTTCACAAGGCATAATCGCAGTTTGGGGTCCTCTCTAGGGCAATGGGCCTAGTAGGTGGGATTTGGCCACTATTCTGGTTAGACTTCTGGTTTATTTTTTAGTTATACTGGATCTGTTAGAACCTAGAAGCCTGAAATCTATACTGGTTGAGGCTTGTTCTGACCCGGCCAGGGCCCTGGTCTATTGTTCTAGTTTTGTGATGACGGTAATAGATGAGAGATGTATCTACCTGATATTGAATTTGGGAGTTAAAGGAAAAGGTAGCTTCTCTAAAAAAAATGTCTCCTCTGAGGGTTCTATCTAGGTTTTGTTTTTGCGATTACACTAACATGATTGCCATTGAGGAAAGTGAAATTTTACACATGCAATTATAAGTGCATAATGAGATCCATGAAACAGACTTTGATAGCTTATACTCATGACTCATGAGGTTGACAAACTATTCCTACTTTTCTGTGCAATTCATGAAAATGGAAGATAGATTATGAAAATGGAAGATAGATTTTGTACATGAAGTAGGACTGAGCTTGGAAAGGAAAATCCAGACACCTTCTTTCTATATCCTGGAGAAACTTGCTTTATTGATTTCACTGATATGTTGTATTTTCTCATTACATGCTAGAACCTGAAGCTTGCTGTCACTATTCCGCTGAATGGAAGTTTTCTTTTTGATTTGTTTTATTTCAACACATCCCTTGCAGAAAACTTATACTTGTGAAACACCTCCACTTTTCACAAGATAAGAGAATTAATTGAATTCCGATTAACTTCAGAACTAGAATGCAATCATGTCATCTTATTATACACAGTAATAACCTATACATATGCCCTCTGTCGTAGAGAGATGGTCCATATCATCTACAGAAACAGGGTAAATGACATTTATTCTGCTCAACTGATTTTTATATACAAAATCTCATAAGGGAGGAGAACCAATAATAGTATTTATATAGTAGGAATGTATTTTTTTGTCTAAAACTCTAAAACTAAATCACCAATATAGGGGGGAGACTGCAAGAGAGAGACTGCTGATGAGTTGTGTTCTATACCCATGGAACCAGGGCCAGTGAGATCCCCAAGATGATCAACTGGAGCAATTCTTTTGAAAACCCTGAGCAAGCTGAGAGCAAGACCAAAAAAGAATAAAAAACAGGAAAAAAAGGAAAAAAAGCGCATCCATTAGTTTTCTTGGTTTCCATGTGTCCTTTTCTGATCAATGACATTAAGTTAGGCCCTTGCTCGGTTTGCAATGGTCGCAACCTATGATGCTTAGATATGCCATGGATACAGCAAGTACATGCTATGAACACGGCAAGGACACAGATTTTACACATAAAAAGTGAAGTATCAAATATGATACGACACAAAGCGTTGGCCATTTTGAAGTATCCGTGCATCATAGGTTTTCATAGACTTTGCTTGTTTGGAATGTGTGATATTAAGAAAGGTCTCAATATATGCTTTAGTCTGATAGGTAAAAGCGCTTGGCAGCCATTTGGTGGTTTAACTGCCAAAGTGGACATGTTCTAAGTGGTGAAACGTTGTCCCTAGTCCTCACATGCACTAAACATAGGGGAGATTATTAACAGTGGATGGCTATTTGAATGGCTGACACTGCCAAACCAAATTTTGCAATCAAACCTGAAGCCTAAGGCTTTCGGATTCTTCTCAGGCTTACCAATGGACATGTAATACTAAATTTTCTGGTGTGTAAAGAAAAATTTAAGAGTTGTTGCAACCAGTCTCACCGGAATTCACTGAGCTGCCACTGTCAGATAAACTAGGTGCTGGTGAAGAAGACGTGTTCGTCAATCCTACATCCAGCTGCGAGCAATCCTGTCGAAGAACACCTGTAACCCAACATCGGAACTCTACTTTTAGTGCAAGTTTCCATGAAATGGTGCAGGTTTTACAGGTGCATGATGTAAATTTTAATATTCAATTCATACATTCGTTGAAACATGGGAAGGTGGTAGCATTGAGAAGATTTGCATAACCCTCTTTGCATTCGCATCTATACCCGAAAGTTGCAGTCTTCACGCAAGTACCTTGTCCACAGTTGGCCCAAGTGCATGCTGTAAAAACATATGCGACATGTTAGTCAATACCAGCAGAAAAATGATAGTTGTGGAGATGACTTGTAATGATGGGGCAGTGTCATTACGATCAAAGATAGAATGATTAGCTGGAGACAGTGGAAGGGCTGGGGCAGGAGCAGTGTCTTTGACGCAGGAGAAATTCAGGGTACCTGAAAAGCACAAAACGTTGGTAGTCATGGACACTGTGAGCTCCTGAAAAGCACAAAGTATATCAGTCGCTGTGAGACATGAGCTCTCTCTCTCTCTCTCTCTCTCTCTCTCTCTCTAGGCATCCATCATTTGGGCCATCACACTCACTAGCACCCCATGAATTACTTACACTAAATTGACACTAAGCTGAACTGTAGTTGCTGTTGAATTAAATTTCATGCAAAAATGTAACTTAAGAGACTGTTGAACTTTAGTATCATCGAGGGCACATTTGGTAATAGGTAAGGAATCCATAGTTCCACTAATTCCTCATTACCAGTAGAAAATGAAAACCCTTGATTTTATAGCTAGGATTTCTCTTGTTCTACATTTGGTTAGAATTTTAAAATAACAACAGATTTTCACAAGCCGTGTGTGCTTTTTCAAAATAAGCGTTCATGGGCTGGGATGAGCTAGGCTAAGGTGTATTTAGGCCCAGCTTGACTTTGGAAATATTGGGGTAGCTCGGCCCAAGCTCGATGAGGGCTATAAAAGTCAAGCCTAAGCCCACCCATTTAGTGAATCTGAGAGTGCCACATTGGGCTTTTTATCAATTTTGTAGTCATTTTAGTAATTGTTTGTACTAATTAAATTAAATTGCATGCATTCCTTACAAGGGCCAGTCAGGTTTTGGGCTTTCTATCATTTAATTTAAGTCCAGTCTAATTTTTAAATGCACCCAACTATTAAATGGGCCCTAATTACCTCTCCAGGGTGGGAGGATTTGGCTCTAGTTGGCCCTTCCCATGAGCACGACAATCTTGGGCCTTAATTACCTATCCAACCCCAAGGCCAATCTAGGGTTGACAAAGCCCATGAGCACCCTAATCTTTTGGGTGAGGATTTAAGCTCTTATATCCCATCTTTTCGATGAGATGAATTGGAAATCTGGTTTTTGGGGGGGGGGGGGGGGGGGGGGGGGGTGTTTGATAGAATATGAAAATTACAAGAAGTAAGGATTTGATTCTTCCAAAATCATTGAGAATTTTTCAGCACTAAACATGGGTGATAGAATATGAAAATCACAAGAAGTAAGGATTTGATTCTTCCAAAATCATTGAGAATTTTTTAGCACTAAACATGAATTGAAAATTATGTTTCCTTTCCTCGATGATTTTATTACCAAACATGCTCTAAATCAATGGCTGTGATGATTTGATTGAGATGATATTTGTGCAAAATCATACTCACAATGAGTTCTTTCTATCACACTTGCCTCCCATGATGGACATGCATTTAGGGGTGTTCTACAGGAGTCTAGGCTTCTACTTCTCACTTCTTATGTGACAGCTAGCTTGGTTAGATATGGACTTACACTTGAGCTTGTGGGAGGTAACTTGGTTAGACGTGGAGTCTTACGTTGGATGGGTAATTCCGGCGTACATCGATTCCCAATGGTTGGGCTCTCCTACCTATACTAGTGTTGGGCCTTTTTCTTTGTTAATGTAGTTTACTAATTGTGGACGTAATATGCAAAGCAAAAAATTTATATTAACACAGTTGTAAATATTATTTGTTAATATGGACTTTTTTATTTCCTAGAACGCAGCCAATGAGCTGCAATCCAATAGAGAGATTGTACTAGGGTTGTAAATGAGTTTCCGATTCTCTGATTACCTAGAGGTTTCGACCCATTGAAATCAGGGTCTGGGTCCCTCATTTAGGTCCTAATAAGTAAATGGTTCTGGCCCCCAGTTGATACGTACGCACACTAAAATACATACAAAATGCACAATAGTTTATGTGGTACCATACAATAACAAATGTATTTCACTTTTTATTTTCCTTTTCACACACACTTACACGCCCACATGGGATAAATACAATTATCAGTACCTCATAGGATAAATACACTTGTGTTCATTTTTATGTGTGCACAAACAATTATTTTTTTAATGTGTGTTTTCATTTTTAGTTTTTCCATCCATTTCATTTTCCTCTTTCCCTGTTAATTCTTCTTCTTCGTTTTCAACTCATATTGTCAGATGATGACATCACTCGACCATGACCTCAAGCTCCAGTCATCTCTCTCTCTCTCTCTCTCTCTCCCTACTTTTTGGCCTCTTATCTTCTCAACCTGTGTCCTGCCCAGCCTCTCACCCTCTATGTCTCTGTTGGGCTCCCTCTTTCTTTCCCCATAGCTCTTTGTCCATCCTTTTCTCACTCTTTCTCTACAATATGATAGGAAGATTTACAGTTTCTTTGATTTTGGGGGTTTTTTTTCTTTTCTTTCTTTTTTTCTTTTTGTATGAGTTCATTGTCGGGTTTTATTTAAAATGAAAAAAGAAGCTTTTTGATTTCAAGGGAGATGAAGATGCAGAGAAAATTCAATAGTGTTAAGTCCTTAATACAACTCTCGGGCACCCTTGTGAAGTGATGCTCAAATGCCTCTTAACACAGCCAAAAAACCATAAAATCATTGATACTACCCTTTAGTGAGGTGTGAGATCCTACAAATAGCCCTTGATTTCAAGGGAGATGAAGATACCTAGAAAAGTCAATCTTAAAGTGGAATTCAAACCACTACCTTGACCGTCCCATTCTATTTTAAATGTAAGTCTATTCGTTCCTTACTCTGTGTATGTGTCTTATGATCTCTATATCTATGTCTTATGATCTCCATGTCTGTATCAATTCTTGATCCATCCCCCTCTCAAACCTCTAACTGGAACCGATTGTGGAACCTTTCTCTTGGTTCCTTCATGGTTCCAATTCCAAGACCTGGTCCACCCCTAATGGTAACGGTTTCGGATTCACATGCACATGTGGGAAGAAAGCCCACAAAAGTGGCAAAGGAACCCTCTCATGTGGGAAGATGTAAATACACAAGGTTTGAACCGTGGGCAGCCTGGTAAGAAATGACACTAATTACCACTGTGCTAAGAGGCTGTTCTTATATGAAAGAGTTAAAGGAAGTTAATGGAGTATTGGTGTGTTGTGCGATTTATGATTGAATTGCTATACTAGATAAGCGCTAATACATATTAGGAAAAATTTCAAAATAGGACTTAACTGTTGCATAGATTTCAAATCAAGACAAAAGAAAAACTTACATTTCAAAATAGGACATAAGTTTTTCATTTACATTTCAAATCTAGACATCCTGCAATAATTTTAGCTTTTGGCAAACAAACAACTTACTTTTTCTCCATCACCTTATTATTCTTAGTTCATTACACCGTCATCAAAAGCAAACAGAGTAAGAAACAAAACATCTGATTAAGTGTAGTTTCATTACTTACAACGTATTTTGCTTCCAATTTGGAATGTCGGCGGTGGTCGTTAGAGCCGTTGGGGAGCTAGGGGTTGCAGGAAGTTGATCATCAAGGGCAGTGTATCTTAGTAATTGATGGTTTTCACTTTCACGCATCCTCTTAATGAATGATGCTTAGATCCAGCCGAGTAGATAAGCTTTTCACTCGTCCACCCTCAACTGTCAAAATGCATTATTATTTCCCCAAATCCATTCTTCCTCTCTCTGATTTTTCCAATGGTAATGCTAGTCTTGTAATGATTTTCCCCACATACTAAGGTACATGAAGCTCTGGAAAATATCCCAGAGGACTGATGGTCTTGGAGATATTTTCATGGTGTTGGGAAAGAATATGATTTCTGGTATGTTAGGACATATAACGTTCCGTTATGTGTATCGTTTGATGGTTGCCATTTTCTTGGTTTTCCTGTTCAAGTGCTAATCATACAACACCATGAAACCTTTGCAGGATTATGACACCAAAAAACCTAAGCACTATATCTTCTGCAACATTCACATAGAGATAATGAAGATGAGAAATGATGGGGCAGCTGGGTTTAGTCATAATGGAAGGAAAAAGAAGGTGAAAGGAAAAGGGGTTCGGCCTGGCGTGTTTGGATAGGAGAAGATGGTAGGTTGTAGCTTGTAGGTCATCGGAAAGCTCATATTCTCGCCGGAAAACTCAAATTACTGACGAATGTCCTAATTTTAAATGTAAATAGAAAACTTAACATCCTATTTTGAAAAGCTTTTTTTTTTTGTCCTGATTTGAAATTTGGGCAAAATTTAAGTCCTGTTTTGAAATTTTTCTTAACATATTATTACTTGTAATAACATTGATAGGATATCAATCTGTATCAACAATTAAAATGGTTGTGCTTTTGTTTTATGATTGGTCGATATAAGGTTTGACGATTCTTGAATCTAAGGTTAGATATAGAGATCCGATATCTTCTTAACACAATAAAAAAAAGTTTGATAAATCATGCTCATCTTACGTTCCAAGTTTCACCAGATTAAACATTTTTAATTAAGTTCTCTTTTTCTCCTTTCTATCTCTTGTCTGATACATATAATAAATATATAATTACTATATTTTGTAGCATGAAGGTACCTAGTTCCTAGTAATATTTTCCAAATAGGTACCTGTCATGGACTTTCTTGACTAGTAACCCTTTTACCATTGCATAGGACACTCATGACAAATTCAACCCCCTCACACTCAGTAACTCCCAATGAATTAGTGCTCACCTTAATTTAATACTAAACTAAACAAAAATCACCTTTAACTTAAGTTTCATAAAAAAATATAACTTAAGAAACAGTTGGAATTAAACTGAAAATAGTTACTATTCAAATTAGTGATAAATTGGGTTGAATACTGATTCAATGAAGGTTTAGTGAATATGGGGGGATTGGATTTGTTATAGGGTATCCCACATGGATCGCATGGTAGTATAACAGTCATCTCTTATGCAAGTCCATGAAAGGTACCTCTTCGCCTAAAAATAGCAAATATATAACAGTAATTGGGTGCATGTGCTTGCTGTGGGGCTCATATGGGGTTGGAGTTAGGGTGATTGGAGGATCTGGTTAGGGCCTTCTCATATACAATATAGAGCCCACTTATTCATCATAACTCTTTGATCAATGGCCCACAAATTTCACTCTTAAAAAAAAAAAAAAAGGTGCATCATTTATCTAACTGTCCAGTGCGGGGCTTACTACTTCTACCCCTGTAAATCTTGCAAAGACCGACCACTACTAACAAAGGCAATTGAATTCGGTTAAAGAGAAAAGCTGTCCAATTGCAGGACTACAAGAGCAGTTGGTTCCGCTGTTGATGTAAGCGCAGAAATGTGAGGATTTCGCGAGATAACAAAACATTCCTCACTAGTCACTTCTCTAATTCATCTGAACCTAATCAAATCAGGGCAGCATGGAAGTTTCAGTGCTTCACGGAAATGCACCAATATGTCAATTTATGAAAACCCACGTTACCATCATTATTCCGATGGGCCGATCATGACGTAAGGTCACTCAACTGCTGACAGAGATAATGGAAGTGGAACGAACAGGCTAATACACCAAAAAGTTGTATATATGCGGACAGGTAACTACTAACTAGGCCACCAACAACCCTGAAGTAGTTGACATGACAGAGCCACCTAGGCCGGAACAAACTTGCCTCAGGGCCCATTTGATTATAAAGGAAATTGAGGAATTTATGATCAAATGAGCTCCAAAAGGCGCTTGCTTAAAACGCAAGATTATTTGATAGTTTTCTTTGAATTATAAATGATCTATTCTTCACTTTTGATCTGCTGCTTAGAATTTCAAGTCCTATAAAATTGTTAGAAAGTAAATTATACTAAATAAACGGCAGGTGTTTATTGTACTAGAGGTTTCGATAAAATTCCAAAAGCTTGTGCAAGTAAACAAGAAGAAGAGAGGGAACAAGATCTGTCTTACAGTTGGGAATGACACAGGGCATAAATCTGAAATTATAATCTTCAATACTCGACCGCTGCCAACCAGCATCGCATTCGCAGCTAAACAAGAAGGTCCCATTAGGAGTTGCCTTGCACGTCCCCTTCCCGCAGTAAATACCATCACACGTTTTATCTAATCATATCACATGATAACAAACCCATTTAAGAAGAAAAATCATCCTTACACTAACTCCAAATCTTACAAGAAGACAACCAAAACAAAGGAATCAAAAAGCAAAGTGGACACATACTCCATATAGGAGCAGGAATTGGAGGTAAAGCCTCTTCTGTTGCTGCTAATATTGGATGCAAGAAGAGCAGAGCACATGCAAGAAAAGAAACGCCACCACCCAAAGCCATATGTGCTCCTTCTCTTTTAGGTGAAAGAATGAGAAGGGAAGATAAAGGACTGTGTCCGTGTTCAGAATTTAAAGAAGAGAGAGAGAGATAGAAGAGTTTTATTAAAAAAATGGGGAGTGAAAGATGAATTAAAGAGGTAGACGCTGATTTAGTCAGGTTTCAACCCATGGAAAGGTCGGTGTTCTTTTTGAGTCCAAAATATGGGCTCGGTGAAATTGTGGAATTTGGTAGGAAGTTGAAAAGTACAAACTTCTAGAATGTGCAGGTGGTCAACACCCTCTTCAATTTTGGGTAATGTTATTGACTAAATTTGTACGACAATTAAATGAGAGGGGGGCATGTTGGGAGGTAGATGGGCCAGGTCGCACCATCAAATCTAGCAAAAGCTCAGCCTATTTAATTATTGGGGCCGAATCTTTAGGTAAAGATCAAACCCTGGGCCTGAATGTGAGCGCCATGCTGCACCGCCTGAAAAATACACATTGCATATAGGGCCAAGTCTGGCCATTAACCATAACAGGCCCAGGACGGGCAATTTAAATATCAGATTAGAAAGCCTGTTTGGGTGTGATCCAGAACCAGTTTGAAATTAAAATGGTCACGCAAACCATAAATTAACAGGTTGATGTGATTGATGATGGGACTAGATGTGATCACCGAAGACAATGGAGGTAACATACCCCGGAGTGTGGATAGTACATGTCAAACTCACCTTCAATATTTTGCGAACACGTTAAAGACTAGTGATTTTAGATGTAATAGTTGGTAATTTTTTTTATGAAAAAGGGTGCATTTTTTTTGAAAAGTTCAGTATTTCTTTTAGAACCTGAAAATGAAAAAAAAAGGAAACAAAATAAAAAAGAAAGACTTTGAGAATACAGTCAACACTTGTATTGAAAACACGCAACCTACAAAATAATGCACTTAATAAAAAAAGGCGCAATATTTAAGGTTGATGGTTCTTAAGTAAACATTTTATTCTACCTGGCTGCTGAAATCATAGAGGCTATATTCAGTTAAAAACATCTTTCATGCATACAAAATGGTATAGTCAAGGGAGTGTTTGAATAAATGCAGAATCAAATATCATTAGATTTGAATAATGTGAAATTTCATTATCATAGAATAAAATAGTTTTATATTATAATATTGTGTCACTTATAGTTTTGGCAATTTATATAAATTTCAATATATCTTCAAACTTGTTTTACACAGCATATACTTGAATATTTCAATATAAAGGTTTTTGCAAGAAAATTAGATATTGTAGGATATATTCTAAGATATCTAAATACCTAGTGTCTAGGTGTCTGGATTATATTTTAAACTAGGATATAATATAACAAAGTCTTTTAAAATATATGCTTTCCAGACGCCCCCTAATCTCTTGAAAATCAAGGTCTTAATTTCCAATGTTGTTGTTTTCTTAGACAATATTTTGGACATTGTTGACCTCTAAGTCATGCACATCAAGACTATAGCAATACTCATCATGTATGTACTAATATTTAAAGGTAATTGCTATTTCAACACCAGTTTTAACTTGGTATAGACATGGATTTTAAATTTGTTTATATTACAATTTTGCCCATGTATGAAAGGACCAAAAAGGCCTTTGTGCCATGAAACTTAAATATCTAATTTCTTATCACACACACATTCTCATCTTTTCATTCCTTCTTTCTTCCCATCATCTAATTCTTCTAATCTGTGTAAGTGACTATCTTCTTCCATTCTCTTTGATGACCATTTTCTTCCATTCTCTTTAGTGACCATCTTCTTCCATTCTTCTTGTTCTTTGTCCCATCAAACACATCAAATAGTGCAATAGAAGAGGATATGAAAACTCAAATAGTCGTTTTTAATAACAGAAGCACTGACAAGGTTAGTAGTGTGTGCATTTTCATATATTGTTGCATTTTTTTGTAAGTTCATAGTCATTTTATCATGAAACAGACCATCTTTTGTTTAAACTTGCAAACTAGTACACAAATATAACTGTTCAACCATGTGTGGCCAAATGGGTCTTATACTGTTCGGCCACTCCTAGCTGAATAATCAAAGGTCTGTTCGGCTGGGAGTGGCTCAACAGTCCTTTAACTATTTGGCTGGGAGTGGCCAAATACTATGAGACCTATTAGGCCACACAGGGTCGAACGGTGTATTATTATTATTATTTTCAATATATTCACTAATTATATATGAATTTCTCTAATGTATGATGATCCATCTACACAATGCAGTCAAGTTAACTCCAAGTGTGTAATGGATTATACGAGTGAATTTACAACTCATGAGATAAGATACAAAGTTGAATTATCTTTAAATTGGTGGTATGAGTTACTAAAATAGTTTTTAATGGTGATAAATGTATATCTTCAAGAGTTGCAATGCATTAATCGAGTGGGCTTGTGATGTTGGAAAGATGAATGGTATTGTCGTTGTATTTAAAGCCTCAAATACAGGTGGAGTTGGTATAAAACCTAGACTTACCTTGGGATGTGAGATATTTGGACATTATAACTCTCGCAAGAACAAAGATGAGGGACCCTCTAATAAGAAGACTAAGCAAACAGGTTCAAAAAAATGTGGATGCCCTTTAACATTAAAGGGCAAGAAGTTAGGTACAAATGATGATTGAAAGTTGAAGATTGTATGTGGTGTGCATAATCACTCGGCTGCGGAATATCTAGAAGGGCACTCATATACAGGAACATTATCAAAGGAGGAAATGAAGTTGTTGGTTGATATATCAAAGAGCATAGTTATGCCAAAAAAGATTTTGGTTATATTGAAACAAAAAAGTGAATTAAATGCAACCACAATGAAGACTATCTGCAATGTACGTTATAGGCAAAGAGTATTTGAATAGGGAGGGAGAAGTCAAATGCAATAACTCTTGGGGAAATTGGCAGCTCATAAGTACATTAAATGGCATATGAACTCTGACAATATTGACATGGTCAGAGACATTTGTTGGACAAACTCAATTAGCTTAGAATTGTTGTATGCATTTCCATATGTCTTAATAATGAATTGCACTTATAAGATCAATTAATATCGTATGCCACTTTTGGAGATTGTTGGAGTGACATCCACAGAAATGACATTTTCTGTGTGCTTTGCATACATCGAAGATGAACTTGAAGACAACTAGGCATGAGTGTTGGGTGTATTGTTTTTTTTTATCATTGTTGGTACTAATGGTGTGTTCCTTAATGTTATTATGACAGATAAAGAGTTGGAGCTCATGAAAGCAATCGTCGGTGTATTCCCTAAGAATACTCATTTATTGTGCACGTGGCACATTAACAAAAATGTTTTGTCTAAATATAAAAAGTTATTTGAAACAAAAAATTTGTAAGATGAGTTCAATATGAGTTGGAATATTTTGATGTCTTCTTCAACAGAAGAAGAGTATAATGAACTTCTTTGTTGGCTAAATAAGAATTTCGATGCTTATTCAAAAGCGCTAAAGTATGTAAAAACTACTTGGTTACATACATACAAAGAAATATTCATGTCTGTATTGGTAGTAATTATATGCATTTGAGGAATACTACATCGAATATGTAATTTGAATGCTAGTTTTCTTATAGCTTTTAATTAATACTAACTACTAAATCAATCACTAATTGTATAATTTTATATTTTCTTCCAGGGCTAAGAGTTCACATTCATAGTTGAAGAAACAACTTGGATTAGGTCAAGGAGATTTAGAAATGAATTAGACAAAGATCCACAATCTCCTCCAGTTGTAACATACAAGTATTAGAGCCTTATTTGAAAAAAGTAAAATAGTTGTACAATACAGTTTCAAGCAATTTGAATTCAATGAGCTTCATGGCAACATCTTAAAAAATGCATTGGATAAAATATTATTAAAAAGAAAGAGAGCCAATAAAGTTGGAATTGACCAAAAAGCATGTATGTGTATCCTTCAACGGACACATGGTTTACCTTGTGCTTATGAAATTACAGAATATGTTACTCAACAACAGCCAATTTCCCTCAATTGTGTACATCCGCATTGGAAAAGCTTGATATGTTGCCTAATAACGCATAGAAGAATTCTACTTCGGAGTTGGACATTAAAGCAGAGTTTATGTTGGTTGAACATAAGTTCAATGAATGTGATTTTACAAATAAAATGCAAATTATGAAGAAATTGAAGGAGATATATAGCTCCCGCAATACGTTCTTAATAGAACTTGAATTGAAAGTAAAAACCCGAGGTTGACCATCTATAATGGTTGATACATCTGCTCGGCGTAGTCCAACTGCATTTGAATCAGTACAAATTGATATGATAGTTACTCTCATATATCTCAAAGACTATCAGGTGTTGATAGTAAGGCGAAAATGAATTGAAAGCCCAAGAGGAAAGAAAAGGCCAAGGTGATTGCTACAAGATCAAAGCCTAATCTTCCTTATTGTGAGCAATTCTAGAGGGACTGAGGCCTTACATATGCTTTATAAACAAGTCGCTGCTGATGGTAATTGTAGCTTTAGAGCAATTTCCGATTTGCTTGGGCTTATTGAAGATGATTGGCCACAAGTCAGTAGAGAATTAGTAAGTGAGTTGGTTGTTCATTCAGGGAGTATTAGCAATTATATGGGGTCAAAAACATAGTAAGGGAATTGATTGAAGCCTTATCATACTATGATGATTACCCTGGTTATTTCCATTGGATGACTACGCCAGACATGAGATATATTATCGCATCTGGTATAATTTGGTCTTATACCACATTAGCATGCTATAATGCCTTATCTTTCTACCTCTTTGGTTAGTGCCACTACCTACGACTTTTTGCAAAAAAAAATAACAATTGGTTTTGTAATTGAAGGTCACTTTGTTCAAGTAATAATGCCTCTTTTATAAATTAAATTTAATTCAATTTTAGTCTTTAATTTACTAAAATCTTGTCTTGTTTTAGCTCTTTTTGAATCTAGGTCATCCTATTTAAGCCATTGTGAACAAGTGGCTAGAGTTTCATCTTCCTTATATAATTGGTTGAGCAACATCATAAAACGTTTATGTGGAATGCAACCCGACAGTAAAATGTTTCAAAGAGCTCATCGATTTAGATGTAGCAACATATAAAATGATAGTATTGGATTAGACAAGACAGTCTTTTTTATGTAGAATGTAACAAAGGAATAATGTTATTTTGTGTGGAATATAATAGAGGAACAATGTTTTTAATGTGGAATGTAACAGATGAACAATGTTTTTTTTATCTGGAATGTAATAAAGGAACAATGTTATTTTTTATGGAACGTAACCCGATAATAATATAAATTAAAGATCTAAGTTAACCATCCATTCATAACTTAATACATTGTTACATATTAAATGTCTAACTTAACCATCCATTCAGCTTAATACATCGTTTACATATTAAAGATCTAATTTAACTATCCATTTAACTTAGTACATTGTTTGCACATCAAGACATTGTTTACATATGAATTCAACTTAACCATCCCTCCTATTCCGGTGATTGTAGCTAGTTGATGTTAAACTTGGATTTCTGACAATTTGTTGCACGTCATCAAGCACTACTCCCCTTAACGAGTGGCGTATTTGCTTAACACCAATCCTCTTCACTCATTGAGTCAGCGATACTTAGTGCATTTTGACAACGCTGCAATAGCTCTTGTGCAAGATTATTAAATATTAATATTAAAATAAGAAATGCATAAAACAGATAAGTGCAAAGATAGACCTGCGGGTAATTAGTGGACAAGCTAGACTGAGGATCTTGATCACGTTACCCAGTTTGTGCATTTGGGTTTTGTACCATCCTCCATGACACTCGTCTGTACCAATTCATGTAACCGGGTACATATTCAGATAAGAATCTAACAGGTTTACTCTAGTATGCGCCGGACAGTAAATAATTCTCCCACCCCTCTCAAATCTGATCCATAAATTGATATGCAATTATACACTGTTGAGAACTTGCACCTTGATGATAACGAATTGGAGCTAATGGTTGACGAGGAATAGTCTAAAGTCTCTCAAATTGCCTCAATACTCTATCTAGAGCTTAGGGCACAACAACATCCATACAAATAATCAATCCATTATAGAAAAAAAATCTCATGCAATGGATGTTGGTGCCTATAATTGCTATAGGGCTCCCAAGTGACCTGTAAACATGAATTAAGTATAGCAAATTAATTTTAAATATAAGTGTGCAATTTAATTTATAATGGGTATTAATTTTTTATATAAGCATACCTTATCATTACCCATATTGTCAAGAATTTCTCATAATGATTGCAATAGGCCTTCTGCAATGGACTCCCTACTAGGATGCCAATGAGATCCTTTGGGGTGATTTTGTTGAAATTCACAATGTTGGGGGGCAGAGCAAAATATTCAAAATGCTCATATAGCCATGCTTCAAGTAACGTCAAATGCCCAGCTATTTGTTTCACTTCATGCATGGTAGTTAATCCCAGTTGCCTATAAAGATATGCTAAAGCAGTGGCACCCCATGCATATAAACCCAAACGATCAACATGCATCAGAAGCGTGAGATATATAACCTGCACTCGTGTGCCACTTTTGTCACAGAACAATGTACATCCTAATATAAAAAGCAAGTATGCTCTCACTGCATAATCAATGGCTACTTCTCCATCACTAGCAGTCACTTCTTCAGACATCTGCATGCCTTAGCCACTTTAGCCTTACTGACTGACCGTGCACCTACACAAGCTCAGCACGTGCATCTATGCGTCGAACTCCAAGAGTTTGGTGCAATAGTTCTTCAGCTTTAGTAAGTCCAAAATTTTCACTATGTGAAACAGCTACACTTGACACTGGGATCCCAAGAATGGAGGCAACCTCATCTAATGTGATGGTTATCTCTCCGAATGGCATGTGAAAAGTATTAGTCTTGTGATGCCACCTCTCTACAAAAGTAGACACAAGGCTCTTATTTACAGATCCGTAAATAGTTATGATTAATGGTGCGAATCCCAATCTATTAGTCTTCTCTCTAAATATATTTGAGTCATTCAATGGTCACATCTCTACTTTTTGGCCATGACTAATGCACTTCAATGGTCCATGATCCTAATAAAAAAAATATATGTATACATTAATGAAGCAATAAATAAATAAATTTATCTTAAAAAAATACCTCTCCTTACCAAATAAAATTTGCAATATGGGTTTTGAAACTCTTCAGTAATGATCAATCAGTTAGGCTAATATGTATTTCTTCTTTGTCAATGTTTTCATCCTCATTATTGTCTAAGTCTGGGATTTCAGAATCTTTAGTAATTACATCTTCTACTGGGCGACGACTTCTCCTTTCAAAAGTTGTAGGTCAAACTCTAGAACTACTAGCCATACTTGTAATATTCAATTCCATCGCATTAGCAGAGGTTAATAAAAAAGTTCGAATAATGTATTGTTCAGCCTTGAGAGGTTGAATAGGACACAACCAATTTTGCCCTAAGAGATTGAACAGGTAAATCCTGTTCGACCCACTGTTCGGCCTCGCAGGGCCAAACAGGATGGCAGCAATGGTTCTTTTGGAGTTGAAAAAAAAAACACTCATGTTTTTGCATGAAAAACATTCACAAAATCATGTTTTTTCATGCTAAACATTCACAAAAAAGAGATTGATGCAAACACTTTCATCTAATAAAATCCAGACATACATTTAAATGAAAATAGAGTTGAAATGAAGAAATGAAAATGGTGAAGAAGAGAAAAAGAAGCTACCTTTGACATTGAAGACTAATAGATGAGGAGGGAAGCTTTAGCAATGGAGGAAGGGGACCAAGCTTTTGATAATGGAGGAAGAAGAGAGAAAGATGGGTGCTTTGTGCTTGTAAAGTGAAAGATGGGTGGATGGGTGATTGTTGAGAGAAAATGTTTAGAGAAAGAATATGTTTGGATGGGTGAGGGTATGTTGGGAAAATGGGTGATTGTAGAGATAATAAAACCAATGTGACTAACTTAATCACATGTGTATATATAGAAAGAAGGTATCGAAACTGAGTAAAAATTGATGTTAAAATAGCAACACTTTATTTAAAACCATGTTAATCACCAACAACACAATGATCGTATGGAAATGGCCCACTTGGAAAAAATGGCTGTACTCTATAGCAACACTAGTATAATATATTAAAGAATAAGGTTTTGGAGCCAATTTTGATCAAATTCTTTTCAATTTTGACTTTTTAATTGAGCATTTGTAAAAATATAAAAATATATAGGACAAGGATTTGAGCTCTTGACCTCTTACCCATTTACATAAATAACTTAACCACTATAACACTCAAATATATAGGTATCTCTTTACCAAAAATTGTTAAAATTAATTGTATGTAGCATGGACCTTAGCCATGTGGGTCATGCCCGTGCTAGTGTGCTAGTATTTTCTAAAGGTAAGCGATCTTCTATAGCTTTGTAGTATAAACTTTCTTGTTTATTTTTAAAATAATGCATTTAGATAGAGTATGTGGGGCCTACTGGCCATATTAAATAAAAGAGAACTAAGGAATCTATGATATGATTTAATTGATGTTAATGAAAATATGGCTTTAAAGCCATACAATGAACGACTTTACAATAAAAAGTGAAGTTCCACTCATTTTAAGATCTTGTGGGATTTAAAGCCAGAAAATGAAGACTCTACAATAAAAAAAAAGATAAGTTTTTCAACTCATTTCTAAGATCAATGGAAAGTTATATATTATTCTGTAGATCAGATTCGATCTCCAACCAGACCAAGAAAAAAATTTGAAAAAGAGTGAAGGTTCTTTTTATTTATTTTTTGTTTTTGAAAGAGTGAAAGTTCTTTTTTGAGATCCATTTCGTGGGCTTGTGTATTTGATATGGGCCCAAAGGTCTACTTGTGATCTTAAGTAGTTTCATTATTTTAAGTTTGAAAAACACTAATGAAAGAGCAATTCTGGGCATTGCCTTGTTTTCGTGATTGATATATATATATAAAACTAAACAAAGTTTAAGCCATTACGAAATCATCGCTTTACCAACCCATCAGTAATATAACCATGAGATAAGGAGTTCGGAACCCATGTGTGTTTCCCACATGCTTTGTGTAAGTGGGATGTGTAAAACTCCACCGTGGGTTCTATATTTTCATGACAATCACAACCTGTCAAAATGAGTATTGCTCCCTCCAATGTCGTATCTTCAGATTTGACCTCAGGAGGAGTTTGTTCAACCATTAGATGGAGCACATGAATGCATATAACTGTATTAATCATATTATCAGTCATGCGCTCAGATTGTATTGCAGTAGAATTTGAAGGTATATATATATATATATATATATATATATCAATGGGGGGATGAAATATATTCTGAGCAATTCACATTATCAATAGATGAAATTCACAGTGGAGTTCCGTACATCCCACTTGCAGAAAGCATGTGGGAAACTCTCAGGGATCCGGACTCCTTGGGTCTGACAACGCTCCACTGCTCTCTCATACGTTTCCCACCACGTGTCCCGCCACGACAAATAACGAGGAACCGTGGAACTTGGAAGCTCCATTGTAGCACTCACATGAGCTTGCAGAAGCTTTATATTTTAGAATTTAGATAAAGAAGAGATTTTCAATCAAGTGGACGGCCAATGGGCTGCCTGACTTAACTGGCAAGACACATCGTATGGTTAACGTGCACCTAATCCAACGGGTTAATGTGGACGTGTGGTGTACACTAAAATATTACAAATCACATTATGGAGGCGTTGGTTAGTTGGACTATCCATGCCATCAACCACATTCATTTTTTTATCCTTTCTGTATATGGTGAAGAGAAATTTCATTAAGACAGTGTTTGCATAACGAAGGAATTATATGATGATAGTTATCTAGTTCACTAGTAGGGTTCCCGAATTCTGAATTGTTTGATTTAAACAATTGGTAGTTGATCAGTTCGTTAAATATTCTTATAGAATCCGTCAGTGAAGCCGACCTGACAAATCCATGTTTCTTGAAGCACTGGAACCAAATGTAATTCACTCAATAAAAAAAATAAAAAAAAGTAAAAAAAGAAAAGAAAAAAGGACCCTTATGTTTGTACTCTAATTCATATGTCATATTTATAACTGTAATCCATGTTGCCCCTGCCTTAAGATCGTAAGTATACTCCTTTTACTAAGGAAAAATTTTCAGGTTGTAATTCTTAGCACTCTTTTATAGTCTTTGTTCCATGGAATGGGGGAGAGTTCGAAGGATTTTATCGCATGGAGTATTTGATCAATAAAGTGCCCATGCTCAAAATGCCAATTAGTGGAAATGCATAGGGAAGTTGGAGAAGGACGACTAAGGTTACTAAATCGAGAGCTGCACCTTGGGTAAAACGTTACACTGCTATTTTATGTGGCAAATATTTGAAAATGTAATGATCACATTGAATGAGAATGATTCTCATGGCATTTTAAAATTGGCCACTAACAAGGTTGGTGGTGGGTTTTTTTTATTTTTATTTTGTTTTGTTTTTACAGCCTCGGCCTTAGCATGGATCTTCTCTACTTGTCTTGATTTATATGTGAAACTCATGTCTCCATACTGTTTCGCAGGAAAACACAAGGTTTTGATTCTCTCTCTCTCTCTCTCTCTCTCTCTCTCCAATTCATAGCTTTTGTCACACCCCCAAAACTGGGCCGGATCCAAACCCGGTTCCAGGGGTGTGAGAATTGGGGCTAATTAAAATTTTTTTAACATAATCAATACGACCCCCAATTCCGGGTGTTAGATTTTGTGGACTCAATCCATCAGTTGATGTAATAAATTGATTAATTTCTTTATTTATCAATAAAATCATGCTTTGTTTTCATGAGATGAATGTTATTTTACTACTTCATGCACATGACCAATACGTATGACATAATGGTTCATGAGTTGAACCGGATCCCATTAGTATATTAGATGTGATATATGTGCATGGATGAGATCCACGCGCAGGAGATATATGTCACAAATCTTATACTTAAAATAGCTTCACAACCAGTAATGAGATTGGGCATCTCATTTGATAAGGTTGCAGCACTTTGATCACTATGAGATAGTGTGATTTGTCTCGATCATCAGAATGTAAGATTCTGGATCACGGTGCTGGTACATTGGATGTATTGAAGGACCATGAGATGCACCTTATGGAATTCCATCTCAATAATAAGGTATGCTCTCATAATTCCCTAGCAATAGGCTCTTAATCCTGAGACATTGACGAACTCAAGTTTCTATCTATTCATTTGCTTTGAGTCACCAATGAGTGAGGCCGACTATAGGTTAACACCTCGGTGTCTTGGGTATGTGGTAGTAGAACTGTGGGAACGTTGAATGATCAAGATGGAATCTATCTCTATTATCCCCTTGTGCCAATTAATGGATTTGTCATTAATAAGTGCGCACCCATCTCAATTAAGAGTTAATTGGATGGTACTGATAACTACTGTGTTTAATTGGGGCTCAAGGATAATAAGATGTGGAACTTAGATTGGAAGAGACGGATTTATTCCAATTGATCCACGGATATTGATAGAGGGGCCTACTTGTGGTAATTGGGAAGTTTAGGGTCTTCATTGTAATTTATTCCTAAGACTGGAGTGCAATTGCATTTATATAGTGGTGTTATTTGCAATTAACTGTGGGCCCGGATTGCACATGAGATGTGGGGTCGCGGTGTTCCAGTTGGAGCCAGCTTTCTAAGGAATCCCTAGTGGTCCCCACGCTAGCCCAAGTTATTGGAAAATACTAATCCGACTCGAACTCTAGAAAGAAAGGATAAGAAAGGAGAAACTTGCTAATTGCTTGGGAAGTGAGACTTCTATTTCAATTAGACAAGGGAGAGATTTGGAAGTCTATAAAATATCCTTGGACGTCCAAAAGACTCCCCCTCACGCCAAAACCCTTTCGTGCAAGAGTTGCGCGAGTTTCTCTCCTTCTCTCTTCTAGTTCCTTGAAGTCTCGAGTTGGGATTTTCTCCTGAAGATTCCACCGTTCTTCTTGAGAAAAGAAATCCAATTCGGGGGTCATAGCATGGAAGGCTAAGAGGTCTTGAAGAAGTCCATTAGAGCACTGCGGGTCTCTAAAGGTATGATCTACTTCTTCCATGTCGTAGATTATTTTGGATGTTTAGTGCTGGTATAATTTTTACTGTACATGGTCACGAGATCGAGGGTAACGCATCCTGGATTGGGTTTTGGTCTTATGGATAGTTGATCCCTGTGTCAAGTGGGTCAAAAATTTTGAAAATCTATCCACGAGACCCACCTACTTCCAACAATTGGTATCAGAGCCATACCTCATCTCTAATCATGTTAGATCAGTAATCTTGTTCTAATCTTCGCATGAGATGCGAAGAGGATAGAGCAAGGGCTATGATAGGATCAGTGTTTATTGGGTTTGCTTGCTCTCGTAGTAGATACATGTTTGGAAAGTCACAAAAGGTTTTAATCATAATAGGAGGATGATAAGATGCCATTAAAACATACTGAGATCATTAGAGGTGATTGGGTACAGCAGGAGCCGAATCAGAAAAGAACCCAAATTTCTGGGTTCGTCATGTCGGTTAGTCAAAGTGACCACTACGGCTATAGAGGTCTGTTGGCTAACCGTAGAGACCAGATCGGCTAGCCGCACCTAGGCAGAATCATCTTGTTCCTGGTCTGAGTTGTTTTTTTTTTTTTTTTTTTTTTTTTCGGGGGCGCTGCCCCTTGGAACCCCGCAAGCTGACCGGGCAGCTCGACCCCCGCCGGGGGCGCTGCCCCCGGACCCCCGTTGCGTAGGGGGTCTTGTATCATGGTGGCAAAATATTTGGCATCTTGTTTTTCTATTGTGGTTTGGCAACCTGGTTTTGTGAGATGCTTTGTTGTATGTGATACTAACTTGTAGGTGATAATGTCCTCTCCATATGACCCACATGTTTTTCTTTCCTTTTAATTATTGGTTTATTCGTGGCTAAGTGTAAAGGGCATCATGGTCTCCTTGGTTTCCCGTGAAAGGGCAAGGCATGGTGAATTTCCCTATAGCCCTTTTATTTCCATGTTTAGACTACCATGTAAGTCTCATTATAGAGACATAGGAATTTATGTATTTTTAAAATTTGTAAATTCTGGAGATGTCCGAAACAAAGAAGGAAAGAGAAGTTGGACTCCTAATCAAAGAGTTTGAAGATTACCAAAATGCGTTTTGGAGATGCCCAAAGAGTTTGAGGAATCCCAAAGTTTTGGAAAGTCTAGAAGTCCAAGAAGTCTTTTCCGCCTGGGTCATGTGGAGGAGAGGACTAGTCTTTTGTTATAGCACTTTCTATTTATGGATGAATGCTTATTTTAGAGTATTTCCATATTTGATCCAAACATAGCAAATTCCAAAATTGGTCAAATCAAATTAATTTTTGGAAAGAGTTCTAATTAGAGTTGGTAGGCCCATGAGATGGATCTATTGGTAACACTAATTTTAGAAACTGGACTTTCCTTAAAATAACTTGACTTGGAACCAATCATTGGTCTTATCATGAGATGAATATATACCTATATTTGATGGACCCATACACCTATAAGGAAATCCTCAACTCTAAAATATTAAGTGGGAGCGGGGCATTTCTATATATATAAAAATCTCCATGGTTTTCCACCATAGGTCCATTGTAAGGAAAGTATTAGCCTTGCGCCATTTTGAGAATGGCCATTCCCCACGGAGGGCTTGTATTTATCTGGATACTGGATATGGATCTCCTATGGATAGTGTTGATGAGACGGGGTGGGAGCCCACTCCCCAAGGAGGACCTACCCACAACGGTTGTCATGCAATGCTAGTTGGTGGGTCACACTTAACTAAAATAATGATGCAGTATCCCTAAGGATTTGCCTCATGTATTTTAGAAACCAAAGGTAATCGGGAGTCATACATTATTTGGTATGAGATACCTAGATTGTAATGAATGAAGGGGATCATGGATAGTTAGTCTTAATCCAAATTTTGACCAACTTTGATCCGCACCAGTCTAGGAGGTATTTGCACTCCCCAAGGAGGCATACCCCACAGGATTGGGATTCCGATGTATTCTGAATTTTGTGGTTATGAGGATTCCCACATAAATTTGGTAGAATACTAAACCCTAATGTCATTTAAATTCATTAATTGAATGTATGGTTATGTGCTACAGTATTACAAGCATGAATTCGAATACTTTCAATCCACTTGCGACCATCCTCAACCAGAATAAGTTGGTGGGATCCAACTATGTAGACTGGAAACGGAATCTGGATATTGTCCTGACAGCTTCAGGATATAAATATGTCCTTCCCAAAAACCCCCTTGAAGAGCCTGGCCCAGATGCATCAGAAGCAGAAAAGGACCTTTACACCAAATGGGCCAAAGACGATGAGATGGCCCGATGTTACATTCTGGCATCCATGTCTAGTGTGCTGCAACATCAACATCAATCTTATAAGACTGCATATGATATGATATCGAATTTAAAGGAGATGTTTGCAGAACAAGGCAGACCTGCTAGGCAGGCAGCCATGAGGGTGCTCATTAGCACCAAGATGGCTGAAGGTACATCAGTACAGGAACACATGTTGAAGATGATGGACTCATTAAATGAGTTAGATGTACTGGGAGCTGCGATTGATGCAGAATCGCAGATTGACATAATCCTTGAGTCACTACCAGAGTCATTCAACAATTTCAAGGTCAATTATAACATGAATAAAATGAATCTGACTCTGGCTGAGCTATCTAGTCAGCTGGTAGCAACTGAAGGGATTATGAAGAAAAAACCAACTGCCTTAATGACAGAAAAGTCAGATGCCAAGTCCAAGCCGAAAGGCAAAGGGCGGAAAGGCAAAAAGAAATCAATTCCAAAAGGTCCTAAGGTGGAGCATGGTCCAACTGGTGGCGTGGCTAAAGCTAAGGGTTCAGGGACAAAAGGAAAGTGTTTCCATTGTGGTAAGACAGGACATTGGAAGAGGAATTGTCCAGAATATCTGTCTAAGAAAAAGACCCCAGGTATGATTGAGTCACTTATATCTGAAGTTAGTTTTGCAACTGGTACTTCAGAATCCTGGTGTGTGGATTCCGGGGCAACTAATCACATATGTAATACGTTGCAGGGATTCAGGGAAACCAGGAGGCTAAGTGATGGAGAAATCATTGTCAACCTAGGATCTGACGCTAAGGCGGAGGCTGTTTCAGTAGGAGTCATTACTTTATGTTTTTCAAATAAGAAATTGGTTTTGTCAGAAACATTATATGTACCGTCTTTAAGGCGGAATTTAATTTCAGTTTCTAGTTTGGTGAATAAAGGTTATTCTATTACTTTTGGTACTGAAGTTGTCATAAAGAGGAATGGTACTTTCATGTGTTCTGGCAAGGTAACCAATGGACTTTATTTGTTAACTCCCACGATGTATGAGATACATGATACTGAAACAATTAGTAGATCATCATTAAAGAGAAAGTCACCTTCATCTAATCCAACAAAACTTTGGCACCTGAGGCTAGGTCATATAAACCTTAACATGATTGAGAGGCTAGTGAAAGATGGTATCTTACCTTCATTGGTGGTAGAACCAATGCCTATTTGTGAGTCCTGCTTGGAAGGTAAAATGACTAAAAGACCCTTTTCAGCTAAGGGTAATAGGGCCAAAGATTTATTGGAATTAGTGCATACTGATGTCTGCGGACCCATTAATGTCAGGGCCAGAGGAGGATATGAGTACTTCATCACTTTCACAGATGATTACTCAAGATATGGTTACATATACCTTATGCACCACAAGTCTGAAGCTTTTGAAAAGTTCAAAGAATTTCGAGCGGAAGCGGAAAAGCAATTAGGTAAGAGTATCAAGACTCTTCGATCAGATCGAGGAGGGGAATATCTCTCTGCTGATTTTATGGGTTACTTATCAGAAAATGGGATTCTATCCCAGTTGTCTGCTCCTGGTATGCCTCAACAGAATGGAGTAGCAGAAAGAAGGAACCGGACTCTTTTAGATATGATTAGGTCTATGCTGAGTTTCTCAAGATTACCTATATCCTTTTGGGGATATGCTTTGGATACTGCAATGTACATACTAAACCTCGTACCATCTAAGTCTACACCTAAGACTCCCCGGGAATTGTGGTCTGGGCGAAAGCCTAGTCTACAACATTTACACATTTGGGGTTGTCCAGCACACGTGCTCAAGGTTAAGACGGATAAGTTGGAAGCGAAGTCGGAAGTATGCACATTTGTCGGATATCCTAAAGGAACTAAAGGTTGGTTATTCTATAATCCCAGAGAGCAGAAAGTGCTGGTCAGCACCAATGCGGTTTTTCTGGAGGAAGATTATATGATGGACCGGAAATTTTTAGAAAAGGTGATCTTGGAAGAGATTCAGGAGCAATCAATTCCAAATCCAAGTATGACCGGACTTGAGGAAGAACCACCCTTACCAGACCCAGTAGTTACACCAGTACCTCGTCGTAGTGGGAGGATTGTCAGACCCCCTGACAGGTTCTCATTCTTGGGAGAGTCTTATGAAGCAATCCCAAAAGAGCCGGAACAAGATCCCTCTAACTATGATGAAGCAATCAATGACTTAGACTCGGGACGCTGGCAAGATGCTATGAAAGCTGAGATGGAGTCTATGTACTCAAATCAGGTCTGGACACTTGTGGACTTGCCTGCCAATATTAAACCTATTGGGTGCAAGTGGGTCTACAAGAGAAAAAGAGGACCAGATGGAAGAGTGGAGACCTATAAGGCTAGGCTTGTTGCGAAAGGATATACTCAGAAAGAGGGGATCGATTATGAGGAAACCTTCTCGCCAGTAGCCATGCTCAAATCCATCTGGATACTCTTATCCATTGCGGCTCATCTCGATTACGAGATTTGGCAAATGGATGTCAAGACGGCTTTTCTCAATGGCCATCTTGAGGAAGACATCTATATGGTGCAGCCAGACGGTTTTGTAGCTAAAAACCAGGAGCAAAAAGTTTGCAAGCTGCAGAAGTCTATTTATGGACTGAAGCAGGCATCCCGAAGCTGGAATATCCGTTTTGACCAGGCAATCAAGTCATTTGGTTTTTGTCAAAATCCGGATGAGTCATGTGTGTACATGAAAAGTGAAGGTGACAGGGTAGTTTTTCTGGTTTTATATGTCGATGACATCCTTCTCCTCGGGAAAGACATAGGAATGTTGTCAACGGTAAAAGTTTGGTTAGCTAAGACTTTTGATATGAAGGACTTGGGAGAAGCTAGTTACATCCTAGGGATCAAACTCTATCGAGACCGGAAAAATAGGATGATTGGCTTATCCCAAGCTGCATACATAGATAAGGTGCTAGTACGATTTGCAAAGCAAGACTCCAAGAAGGGTATCACACCTTTCAGGCATGGAGTGCACCTTTCCAAGGATCAGTGTCCTAAGACACCCGAGGAAAAGGAGCAAATGAGGTCGATACCATACGCTTCGGTTGTTGGTAGCCTCATGTATGCTATGTTATGTACTAGACCAGATATCTGTTATGTAGTGGGCGTAGTCAGCAGATATCAATCTAATCCAGGACCTGAACATTGGACTGCTGTAAAATGTATTCTCAAATACTTGAGAAGGACTAGAGATTACATGTTGATTTATAGCAGTGATGAGTTGATTCCAGTCGGATACACAGATTCTGACTTTATGCCAGATAAAGATTCTCTCTCTCTCTCTCTCTTTCTCTCTCCAATTCATAGCTTTTGTCACACCCCCAAAACTGGGCCGGATCCAAACCCGGTTCCAGGGGTGTGAGAATTGGGGCTAATTAAAATTTTTTTAACATAATCAATACGACCCCCAATTCCGGGTGGATCGAAGTCCTTCGTGAGGCTATGCTTGGTGATCAAGCAACCATAATCACACGCGGAACTAAAATCCATACTCATCGCAGACGGATATCACATAACAACCATGTAACAAATCTCATTAATAATAAAATCAAGGTCAAGTGCTTCGAAGCATAACAATTAAAGTTATAATTTCAAAACAAATAAATTTAATTAAATAAACTAATGGCCCAAAATAGCCTTATTACATAACCTAAAGTTTTCGAATTCTGCACGGTACTAGGACACCTCAGATGATGTCATCGGTGCACCACTCAACAACTCCGCCACCTGGCAGAATTTCCTGCGTAGCCTGACCCTCTGGTTCGGCCCCTGTAACGGAACCTAGACACCAAAAGTAGTGGGTCAGATTGACGTAATCTGGCAAGAGGGTAAGCTGCAAACAATAGATTAATCAACTGAATTAAACATAAGTATTTATTATGATCCGAATTATATCAGATGCAAACCCCAATGGCATGAATGCACAGAAACGGGTATTCCCGCGGATAAATATACAGAAACGGGTAAATCCCGCATACAGATAACAGAAACGGGTAGTCCCGCAAATAATAACAGAAACGGGTAATCCCGCAGATAATAACAGAAGGCACAGCTGTATACTATTATCCACAGTACACGCTGACCCGATGGCGTACGTCCACCTCCGAACTGCAGTCGGTCAGATATATATACAAATATACATATTTACAAACACATACGTATACCAATGCGAAATGAGCCATAATATGAAACCCTTAATCCCAATATTCAATCTAATAACATTGTGAGTATTTAGAGCACTTAAATTTGAAAGTGTACTATGAACATGTGTCAATTCAAATTCTTTGAGGGTAAGCACTAATCCACCAACGGTCAAAGTTAGATAAATATGCACATGAGAACTAACTCTTTATCACAATGGAAATATGAGTCCACGATGCCGATATACTACTTTTGGTGCCAACATGTGGTGCATCCCGAACCTCACATTCCCATTCTGTATTTAGTCTAATTCTCATGTGAACATTCAACTAACATTCCTAAAAGACATAATTCATCTAATCCAATTATATATAATTAGTGTGTTTTACAAATTAGGTAAAAGATGTTCAACTTCTGAATCCAAAGTTAAATCAAGTCATGATCAAAAAGGGGGAGAAAAATAATTAATTCCTTAATATCATTATTGTATACAAATACACCTTATCGTTTTATACAAAACAAAAGGTACAAATTTCGGATCCCAATTTGAAATCTAACTCAATTAAGAATCCAAATTAAAATTATAAATACATTCTATTTACGGTTTAATCGCTACCAAATACATCTTAGTTTATTTCAAATCAATCTAAATGAACATTAATCAAAATTTTATAATTCTCAATTAAATTTATAAATAATCCAGATACATTCCTAATAATGTCGAATAAAAATTTAATTTAATAAAAATCTAATCTCCATTAAAATACTAAACCATTAATCAAAATATAACATTTTAATTCTTTATAAGAATATCATAATCTAATTATTTAGTTAGTAATATTGTGTATAAATATATATATTTAATAATATATATATTTTTTGAAAGGAAAATGGGCTGACGGGCCTAGACCAGCACCGGGCCCAGACCCGCCAGGCCGGGCCAAGACCCGCCAGGCCCGCTGCCCAGCAGCAGCTGCTGCTGCCAGACAGCACTGCTGCCTGGGCGGCGGCTCCATTTCTTTTTTTTTTTTTTGAAACAAAACAGAATCATAAATCATACTTATAAGTTTGGAAGAAAATCAAACCACACCTATTACCCCCAAGAGCCATTAATCCAAACAAGAAAAAGTCATGCCAAAAAAAGTGTGTTAATCAACAAGCAACTAAGATATATTGCAAGAACCAAAAACCATTGTTTTAGCTATCCACTTGCCTGGATCTTGAAGCCAAAGTAAATCTGAAGATCAAAGCTTGGAAGAGCCCACCTTGGTTTCCCCCTTAGAAAGCCTCTAGGGTTTTGGTTGAAGAAGAAAAGAAGAGGGTTAGAGAAAGGGGGAGAAACCCTAAGAGTAAAGTTTATATAAGAGAGGGGGTTTTTTTCTAAATTACAAGGAAGGGCCCCCTGCTCTTTAGTGGGTTTTAAGAAATTACAAAAAGAGTCCTCTGACCCAAAAAGGGTCCATTAACTCAGGCCCAATTGTGTTAAACCGATCTATTTGACCCTCTTAACCCAACTCAAACTTGACAAACCGGTATGACCCAATATAAAAATTCAGGACTTGATAGCTTTCCGGTCTATTTATAATGTCACATGACAAATATATATCCTACCGTTGTGATTTATTACAACGGAGGAGGAAAGCAGAAAAAGCTGTAATTTTGATCATGATTATGATCTCTAGTGAGTGGTCGTAGGTGGTATCATTGGCCCATATATTGAATGAGGAAGATGACTTCGATGGCGAGACTTCTTTCCAATTTTGAATCTTGGAGTAAGACATGATTAGACTTTGGTAATTGCGGAAGCCCTTCATCGGGTCTAAGTTGGCCTCTATAGACACGAAGATGGCCGTGCATCAACTAGGATTAAGTACTAGTTGTGGAGATTGGAGTTTGACACTCAAGATTAATCCCATCTAATTCACTTTCCATGATCCAAGGATTAGGTTGGACGCTCTCATGTGGAACTAGATGATGAATGGCTTGGATCAACCTACCAACCCACATGACTCTCTCTTATATAGGGCTGTAATATCTGTAGTTGTCCTAATCCTACCCTCAATATATGATGGTCAAGCTTAGGTAGGCTAAAGCCCTTGAAGGGCCTATACTACCTAGGCCCTTGCCTTACCCTAAAGGACCAGGGCCAGGGCTAGAGTAGGGCTTGAGGCCGCAAATAAGAAAACCATTATTATTATTATTATTATTTTTTACATTTGTCCAAGAATTGATTGAAAACCGAACAATTTCTTGTCTAACCTTAATTGCAAATAAACCATTAAAAAAACATTTGAAAAATATAAGTTCTCTCTAAAAACTTTCTTTGATCTGACAAAATCATGCATGCTTTAGTGACTTGGGTTATAGACATATGGTTTTATTTATTTTTTCAAAGAAGGGATATGTCTAAAGAGTCTAATCTATTTCACACATTTCATGAGAATTTGCATGTATGAAATCATCTCAGCAATTTCTTATCTTTGAAAATTTTAAACTATTACATATACATACCTTTTTCAATTGGCATTATTTATAATTTAACAATGATTTTGCTACTAAGTGTTGTTGAATTTCAGCAGCAAAAATAAATGCACTTAAAATACTACTGGTTTACACTTTTAAAAATTGAGATTTATAATCATCTAATTAAATGAATATTTGGATCACCCAATATCCTTAAATTTTTATGCACAGATAAACTACCTCTATGAATTGGTTGTCATTCCAATTAACTCTACAGAGGAAAAAATATATCCTAGTAATAGGAAGGAGTGTACCCCCTTTTGCACTAACAAGAATGTACAAAATAATATAGAAAGCCTAAATAATAAGCAATAAAACTAAAACAAAAGGGATTAGAAGCAACTGTATAATGCTTATTGCTTATGTATTAAGTCTAATACATAACTTAATTAATCAAATATAGATGAAATGAACCAAGTATGCATGTATATATTTTTAGGACATTTTATAATGGATAGGTTGGTATGAAACTGCCTTCATATTCCCCTTTTATTAATACTAAATGACTGTAATAAGGGCCTATTAGTATATATTTATATATATTATATAAAATAAATTAAAAGTAGGAGGGCCCAACGCTGTTCAAGCCTGGCCCTCAAATTTTAGAGCCTGCCAAAAATTGTTCAAGCCCAGCCTTGGGGCTTTTCCTTAGAAATGAAAACCCTCCTTTTAATGGCTATTTAAGGGCCAAGCAAGGCCAGGCCCCCTTGTCTTAAGGTCAAATTGACCTATCTATTATGCTGTCTTTTTTTGTGTTGGAGAATGGAACAACAGATTGTCTTGCCTTCTTATCTGTTGTTGAAAGGGTGTATTCAGATGCACTTTGTGTGCTCGTGGATGCTTATTAAAGGGTGTTTGAAAATCAGGGAGTTCCTAATTCGGAGCAATGTTCACTGTGATGCTCGATGTGTGTTTTGTTATGAGGCTTGGGTGTCTAGAAGTCATCTTTTGTACATTGTTCTTTTGCTTCTCATTTATGGCAGGGACTGCTATAGAAATTATGTTTACAGCCAATTTTAGTTTTTCTCCTATTGATATTATAGAATCCAACCTTCATCGATTGGACCAAAATCAAGATGTGTAGACACTGGGGAAATTAGTTTTTCTAGCATACGTTTGGAATGTATGGCAGGAATAGAATGCTAGAATTTATATAAACATAGCTGCTCCTTTCACTACCGTTCTGAGAAAAAATTACAAATCAAATCTGAAGCAGGATAACAGTTTTTGGTCTAGGAATTCCTGATAACATAAGCTTTCATTGGGATCTTCCCCCTCAAAAGTAGTATAGGGATGCATACTATGGGCAATTTCATTCCAAACTTCCGGCATCTTACACTTGCAAGAATTTTTCCATGGATTATAGGCATCTGTTGGTCATGGAAAACCAACCATGAGGGTTTCTTTAGTTGAAAGTAATGTGTTACATGCAGTTGAAGTGCTCTAGAAGTTACTGCCATCCTCTCCAAGACAAGTTGTATTTGAGTTGGACTCATATTTTTCCAAGGTGGTAAAATCTCCTTCAGATCCCGGGTGGTCTCACTGTTTTGTTGCAAAGGGTATTCATGAGGTTATCACGATGAGATATCCTAAGCACATCATGCAATTGGGACGTCTTTCATTGAAAATTAGTAAAAAAGTTGAAGGATGATTCTACCATTCCTCCTATTTATTTCTCAATTGCTAATCTCAATCAATTGCATGTAGGGTGGTTTTTATGCCTAGATTGCGGGATGGATTGGTTCTTGATTTGTTGGTTTCTTGACCTAGGATGTGAGTTGTAAAATGGGGTATGCCCATTGGGGATAACTATTTATGTATGGTTACCCTTTCTGTAATTTATTTAATAAGAAATAGAAAGATTAACTTAACTTTAAAAAATATATTTGTACTGCATTGGCAAGGGCAACCTCCTCCGGGTTTACTTAAAAGGATGTGGATTCCCTCCTATGCTCATTAGGAAAGAGACAGGAGAAAATATATCTTAGGGCATGTTTGTGTAATAATGCTTTCCGTAGAAAGCGAAAATCGCCATATTAGCAAAATCTGTGGTAGTTAGATTCTATAGAAAAGAATTTTTGGGGGAGTTGGCAACCCATGTTTGGTGTAGAATTATTTTCTTTATTAAAATGGTATTCAAATTTGGTGCAGCCATGGATTCTTCACCTATACTATCCAATATCACCTGGGAACCTAATCCTAATGGGAAAACAAATCCATATTAAGTGAAGGCATCATCTATGGATGAGGCCCACCCACGTGAACTACAACAATTTACACTTTTATCTACAAAAATTTTCATTGCAAAAGGAGACTAAAATGTTGGCAAATCACTTTATCGACGAAAAAAATTGTGTTGGCCGATCATCGGAAAAAATCCGTGGGGAAAAGATATTACCGACATTTTAAAATTTCATTGGCCAAAATTACGTTTTTCATAAACGATAATTTACAATTTAACGGTGCTAATAAACATTGGTAAAATCTTTTCATTTTTTTATTTTTCAATTTAACTTTGCCGACGTTAAAAAACATCGGCAAAATTATTTCCTCTTTTTTAAAAATTTTCAATTTACTTTTGCCAACGTCTAAAACCGTCGGTAATTTCATTTCATTTTTTTTAAAATTTTTATATTTAATTTTACCAACATTAAAACACGTCGGCAAAATCATTTCCTTTGTTTTTAAAAATTTTCAATTTACTTTTATAGACATTAAAAAAATGTCAGCAAAATCATTTCATGTTTTTTATTTTTCAATTTAATTTTACCGATGTTGAAAAAATGTCGGTAAAAGAATTTCATCTTCTTTTTAAACTTTTCAATTTACTTTGACCGACGTTAAAGAATGTCGATAAAATCATTTCCTCCTTTTTTAAAACTTTCAATTTTTTTTGCCCATGATAAAAAAAATTAATAAATTGTTACCGATGATCTTTTACATTGGTAAAAATATTTAAAATTTTAAAAAATAATAAATATTTACTGACATTTTTATGTAGGGAAAAATATTTTAAAATTTAAAAAATTCACTAAATATTTACCTACAATTTAAAACGTTGGTAAATGTTTCCTTTAGAAAATTCTCTATTATTGACCTTTTTTTATCGTCGGTATAAATTTATAGTTATTAAACATTAATTTTCATAAATTTTTACCAATGCTAAAAAATGTTGGTAAATGTACATTTTCATCAGCAAAGTACAATTCATAAAAAAAATATACCATTTGATTTTTCAATATAATTTTCTTGTAAACCTGTTTTTACACCTGTATCCAACATAAACCTGTTTATGTACCTGCATCCAATATAACAAATGCATAAATACAAGAGTTGATAAATAAACAAACAACCATTGCTATTTTTCATCTAGTTATTTATCTTATATAACAAATATCATAAAGACAGAATATATGGATTGTAACTTCAGTGGATATATACAAAGTGTTGAAATCCTTGTTAAAGTTGAAATCCCTGAGATACTACGTAGAGATTCTTTTCGGTACCTAGGCTTGATGATTAGTAAGGATGAGGAGATTGACAGATATGTGGAGCATAGGATAAAAACTGGATGGCTGAAGTGGAGACTAGCTTCTAGAGTGCTTTATGACAGATGAATGCCAACGAAATTAAAGGCAAATTTTATAGGATAGTGGTTAGACCAGCTATAATATATGGAGCAGAATGTTGGCTAATTAAAAAGACGCATATTCATAAGATGGATGTAGCAGAAATGAGAATACTTAGGTGGATGTGTGGTAAAACTAGGAAAGATAAAATTAGAAATGAGTGCTTTTGAGAGCATTTAGGGGTAGCACCAAATAGGGGATAAGATTAGAAAAATCTATTTAAGATGATTTGGGCATGTTGAGCATAGGCTAGTAATGGCACCAATGAGAAAAAGTTTGGCTATACAGGTGGATGACCCTTCAAGAGGTAGGGGTAGGCCGAAGAAAACATTGATGAAAGTTATTAATTCAGATTTGAAGAAGTTTAACTTATCGAAAGATTTGGCTTAAAATCAAATGGAATGGAGAAATAGAATTCATGTAGCCGACCCCAACATGGTTGGGATAAGGCTTTGATGATGATGATGATGATGATGAACAAATATTACAATCAATGATACAGTCTCATATAAATTTTCAAGATACAAATACAAATAAACTAAGAATTACCAAAACACCACTACAAATTTGCAACCAACCCAAAAGCATCCATCAATTTGTAATGACAAGAAAAATATTAGAATCTTTTCAATGAATTAAATCATAAATAGAAAATAAACATGTATATAAGGAATCTTTTCCTATGTTTTTTTGGTGGCCAGTATTTCGGTCTAAGTGTTGAGAATCCTACATTTTTCCATCTAATTCGTTAATCGGGAGTCTAATTCTTGAACCGTCAGTTTCCATGAGTTACTTTGGCCTCAACCAAGGTTCTTGTGCCAATTTCTGGGCCATCCAATGGCCGTTTCCCATTTTTGACCTTCGTCGGCCTATTTTCAAGCCTAAGTATTGAGAATCATACATTTTCAGGTCTAATTCATTAACTGAGAGTCCGATTCACAAACTGTGAGTTCCAATAAGTTACTTTAGCCTTGAGTGAGGTGCTCATGCTGGTTTCAGGTTTTTTCAAGGGCCATTTCCCATTTTGGACCGTCGATAACCTGTTTTCGAGCTTAAGTTAAGAAAATCCTTGGTTTTTGCGTCTAATTCTCTAATCAGGGTTTAATTCACAAGTCATCACTTCCAACAAGATACATTGGCACCGAGTGAGGTACTCATGCCTGTTTCCAGGCCGTCCGGAGCCTATTTCCCATTTTCGCCTCCGTTGGCTAGTCTTTGAGCCTAAGTGTTAAAAATCCAACATTTTAGGTCTAATTTGTTAACCGGGAATCTGCTCCACGAACAGTTAGCTGCTACAAGTTAGTTTGGCCTTGAGCAAGGTGTTTACAGCAGTTCCGATTATTTCAGGGACCAATTCCCCTTTTTTACCTCTGTTGGCTTCTTTTCGAGCTTAAGTGTTAAAAATCCAACATTTTTACGTCTAATTCATTTAACTAGGAGTTTGATTCATGAATCATTAGTTCCTACAAGATACTTTGGCCACATACGAGGTGCTCGTAGCAGTTTCTAATTTTTTCGAGGGCTGTTTCCCGTTTTTTTCTTTCATTGGCCTGTTTTCGAGCCTAAGTGTTGAAAATCCTACATTTTTAGGTCTAATTATTTAATTGAGAGTCCGATTTGCAAACCATCAATTCCTCCAAGTTACTTTGGCCTTGAGCGAGATGTTCATGTCAGTTTTCAAATATTTTGGAGGCCGTTTCCTATTTTCTATCTTTGTTGGCCTATTTTCGAGCCTAAGTCTTGAAAATCCTACATTGTTAGGTCTAATTCATCAACCAGGAGTTCGATTCACAACCTATTAGTTCTTACAAGTTGCTTTGGCCTTCGGCAAGGTGTTCGTGGTGGTTTTCAATTTTTTCATGGGCCATTTCCTATTTTTGACCTTTGCTGGCCTGTTTTCAAGCCTAAGGGTTGAAAATCTTACATTTTCAGGTCTGATTCAGTAACCAAGAATCCAATTCTCGAACTGCTAGTTTTTACAAGTTACTTTGGCCTCAGGTGAGACGTTCATAGTGGTTTTCAATTTTCTTAGTGGCTGTTTCCCATTTTCGACCTTCGTTAGCTTGTTTTTGAGCTTTAGTGTTGAAAATCCAACATTTTTAGGTCTAATTCGTTAATCGGGAGTTCAATTCACGAACCATTAGTTCCAACAGCTTACTTTGGCCTTGTGTGAGGTGCTTGAGGTGGTTTCCAATTTTTTTTAGATCTGTTTCCCATTTTTGACCTTCGTTAGCTCGTTTTTGAGCCTAAGTCTTGAAAATCATACATTTTAAGGTATAATTCATTAACCGGGAGTTCAATTCACGAGCCGTTAGTTCCTCCAAGTTGCTACGGCCTCGGGTGAGGTGCTCATGGCAGTTTCTGATTTTTTTGGAGGCCGTTTCCCATTTTAAGTTTCGTTGGCCTATTTTTGAGCTTAAGTGTTGAAAAACCTACATTTTTAGGTCTAATTTGTTAACCGGGTGTCCAATTGGCAAACCATTAGTTCCTACAAATTACTTTTGCCTTGAACCAGGTGCTCTGATTGTTTTAATTTTTTTGGGGGCCATTTCTCATTTTCGACCTCCGTTGGCTTATTTTCAAATTTAAGTGTTGAAAATCTGACATTTTTAGGTGTAATTCGTCAACTAGGAGTCCGATTCGGGAACCATCTGTTCCTACAAATAACTTTGGCCCCGAGTGAGGTGCTCATGCCAGTTTCCTTTTTTTTAGAGGCCGTTTTCCATTTTCGACCTCCATTGCCCTATTTTCGCTCCAAAGTGTTGAAAATCCTACATTTTCAGGTCTAATTTGTTAATTGGGAGTCCGATTCATGAACCATCAACTCCAATAATTTACTTTGGCCTTGTGTAAGGTGGTTATGGTGGTTTTCAATTTTTTCGCAGGCCGTTTCCCATTTGCGACATCAGTTGGCTTGTTTTCAAGCCTAATTGTGAAAATCCTATATTTTTAGGTATAATACGTTAATTAGGAGTCTGATTTGTGAACCATCCACTCCTACAAGTTATTTTGGCCCCGACCATGGTGGTCATGCCTGTTTCCAATTTTTTCGAGGGCCATTTTTTGTTTTCGACCTCCGTTGGCCTATTTTTGAGCCTCAGTGTTGAAAATCCCACTTTTTCAGGTCTAATTCGTTAATCAAGAGTCCAATTCATGAACCATCAGTTCCAACATCTTACTTTGGCCTCGGACGAGGTACTTGTGTTGGTTTTTGATATTTTTGGAGGCATGTTCCCATTTTCGCTTCCGCTAACTTGTTTCTAAGCTTAAGTGTTGAAAATCCTATATTTTCATGTCCAATTCATTTACCGAGAGTCTAATTCATGACTCATTAGTTTTAGCAAGTTACCTTGGCCTAGTGCGAAGAGGTTGTTTCAAATTTTCTCGAGGGCCATTTCCTTTTTTTGACCTCTGTTGGCTTGTTTTCGAGCCTAAGTGTTGAAAATTCTACATTTTCAAGTCTAATTTGTTAATCGGTAGTCCGATTTGAGAACCACCAATTCGTACAAGTTACTTTGGCCTTGAGGGAGGTGCTAGTGCTAGTTTCTAAATTTTTTGGGGGCTGTTTCCCATTTCGACCTCCATTGGCCTATTTTCAAGCCTAAGTGTTGAAAATCTTATATTTTTGGGTCTAATTCGTTAACCGGGAGTCCAATTAGCAAACCGTCAGTACCTAAAAATTAGTTTGGCCTTGCACGAGGTGCTCATGCCTGTTTCCAATTTTTTGGGATACTGTTTTCCATTTTCGACTTCCGCTGGCTTATTTTGAGCCTAAGTATTGAAAATCCTACATTTTCGAGTCTAATTTGTTAACTAGTAGTCCGATTCATAAACCGTTAGTTCCTACAAGTTACTTTGGCCTCAAGCAAGGTGCTTGTGCTAGTTTCCAATTTTCACGAGGGCTGTTTCCCATTTTTGACCACCGTTGGCCTGTTTTCGAGCTTAGGTATTGAAAATCCTACATTTTCAAGTCTAATTCATTAACCGGGAGTCTGATTTGCAAACCATTAGTTCTAACAAGTTACTTTGGCCTTAGACAATGTGCTTGTGCTGTTTCCAATATTTTTGGAGGCTGCTTCCCATTTTCAACCTTTGTTGACCTGTTTTCGAGCCTAAGTGTTGAAAATACTACATTTTCAAGTCTAATTCGTTAACCAGGAGTCCGATTTTTGAACCATCAGTTCTTATAGGTTACTTTGGCTTCGAGCGAGATGCTCGTGATGGTATTTGATTTTTTAGGGGATTGTTCTCCATTTTCAACCTGCATTGGCCTATTTTCGAGCCTAAGTGTTAAAAATCCAACATTTTCAAGCTTAATCCTTTAACTGGGAATTTGATTCACGAAGCGTCAGTTCGAATGAGTTACTTTGGCCTCGTTCGAGGTGCTCGTGCAAGTGTCCAATTTTTTCTAGGTCCATTTCTCGTTTTCGATCTTCATTGGAGTATTTTGAGCCTAAGTGTTAAACATCCAACATTTTCAAGTCTAATTCGCTAACCGGGAGTCCGATTTGCGAACTGTGAGTTCCTAGAGGTCACTTTGACCTCAAGCAAGATGCTCATGGTGGTTTCTAATTTTTTCAGGGGTCGTTTCCCGTTTTCGACCTTTGTTGGCCTGTTTCGAGCCTAAGTGTTGAAAATCCTATATTTTCACATCTAATTCGTTAACCAAGAGTCTTAGTCACAAACTATCAGTTCCAACAAGTTACTTTGGCCACCAGTGAGGTGCTCATGGTGGTTTCTAATTTTTTAGAAGGCCATTTCCCATTTTCAATCTTTGTTGGCCTATTTTCGAGCCTAAGCATTGAAAATCATATATTTTTAGGTCTAATTCGTTAACTGGGGTTCAATTTGGGAAACGTTAGTTCCAACAAGTTACTTTGGCCTCAAGTGTGGTGCTCGTGGCTGTTTCCAATTTTTTCAAGGGCCGTTTCTTATTTTCAACCTCCGCTGGCTTGTTTTCGAGCTTGAGTGTTGAAAATCCTAAATTTTCAGGTCTAATTCATTAATCAGGAGTTCGATTCGTGAACCATCAGAACCTAAAAGTTACTTTACCTCAAGCAACATGCTCATATCGGTTTTTAATTTTTTTGCAAGTCGTTTCCCATTTTCGACCTTTGTTGCCATGTTTCAAGCCTAAGTGTTGAAAGTCCTTCATTTTCAGATGCAATTCATTAACTAAATGTTCGATTCATGAACCATCAGTTCCCATAAGTAACTTTGGCCTCCAGCGAGGTGCTCATGTAAGTGTCCAATTTTTTCTAGTGCCCTTTCCTGCTTTTGACCACCATTGGCCTATTTTCTAGCCTAAGTGTAAAAAATCCTACAGTTTTTAGGTCTAACTCATTAATCGGGAGTCCGATTCATGAACTATCAGTTTTAACAAGTTACTTTGGCCTCGGGCGATGTGGTCATACTGGTTTTAGACATTTTTGGGTCCATTTCCCATTTTCAACGTTCGTTGGCTTGTTTTCAAACCTTTGAAAATCCTCCATTTTCAGGTCTAACTCGATAACCAGGAGTCCAATTCGTGAACCGTTAGTACCTATACGTTACTTTAGCCTTGAGCACAGTGCTCGTGCCGACTTTTTATTTTTTTCAATGGCCATTTCCTATTTTGGACATCCATTGGCTTGTTTTCGCGCCTAAGTGTTGAAAATCCTATTTTTTTAGCTCTATTTCGTTAATCTAGTGTCCGATTCATGAACCATCAGTTCCTCCAAGTTACTTTGGCCTCAAGTGAGGTGCTGTGCCTGTTTTCATTTTTTTATCCAGGTTTTTTCCTGTTTTCAACCTCAGTTGGCCTATTTTCGAGCCTAAGTCTTCAAGATCCTACATTTCAAGTCTAATTTGTTAACCAGGAGGTCGATTTGTGAACTATCTATGCTTGTAAGTTGCTTTGGCCTCAGGCCAAGTGTTCTTAGCAGTATTAAATTTTATTGGGGGTTGTTTCCCATTTTTGAACTCCGTTGGTCTACTTTTGAGCCTATGTGTTGAAAACATCGCATTTTTAGGTATAATTTGTTAACCAGGAGTCTGATTTATGAACCGTCCATTCCTACAAGTTACTTTGGCCTTGGGCGAGGTGGTTGTGCCAGTTTCCAATATTTTCGAGGGCCGTTTCTCATTTTCAACCTCCGTTGGCCTGTTTTCAAGCTTGAGTGTGGTAAATCCCACATTTTCAAGTCTAAATCATTAATTAGGAGTCCAATTCATAAACGGTTAGTTCCAATAACTTACTTTGGCCTCGTGAGAGGTGCTTGTGTTGGTTTCGAATATTTTTGAGGGCCGTTTCCCATTTTCGACCTTTGTTGGCTTGTTTTCAAGCCTAAGTGTTGAAAATCCTTCATTTTCAAGACTAAATCATTAATCAAGAATCTGATTCATGAACCATCAGTTCCAGCAATTTACTTTGGCCTTGGGCGAGGCGTTCATTGCTGTTTTTTATTTTCTTCAAGGTTGTTTGTCATGCCTCGATCTTGGAAATTGGGGATTTGAGTGAGCCCCGAGGGCGTGGATACGTAATCCCGTAGTAATCCGTGCCCTGAAGAATTGTGCACGAATTCCTACAAAGGAGATTCCCCAGGAACATGTAAGGTTTGTCCAACACACGTAGGATTAGCACAACATCATAACGAACTCCTGCAAAATACTCTGTAATGATCGTGAGCAAGACAAGAGAAACATGTTCCACAACCTTCATATATAGATATAGATATATATATATATATAAGTACTTAAGACTTTTAAATAGCATTCATACAGTCCAACTACTACTTAAAGAGGATGGGTACAAAAGGTCCAATTTGCACGTTCCCAAGGGTAGACCCAAAATTTCGACTGTAACACCTCCAGAACCGGCACACTCCATAGAATAACTAATAAAAGACATCGCCATCCTTCCATTCATCTATACCCCGAGGTACCGTTGGGGTACTCTTCGGGGGTGTGTCAGCAATCGGGTTGGGATTGGGTTCCGTACCTACAACACCAAGGGTAACACTATTAACACGACGGTTAAACAAGTACTGGGCATATGAAACTAGCATAATATATCAAATGAAATTATTATTATGTATTGGATATGAGAGCAATAATAGTCTACTAGGCATAATGTGCATGAGTAACAATAAGTGAGAAATCAAAATCAAGATGTAGTACATACTAATTGGCATCAACAAGGCTCTATTCTCCTAAAAGGGAGCATACATACATATGGGTCACTAGGAGATGAAGCTAACTTCCCGAGGAGTGTCGACAACTCCTCCGTAAACTACTGCAGTAGTGACTTAATAATACCATAAAGGGCACAAGTTAAGTGGTGCTGACTCGGATTCACCTCTCTCATACTTCAAATCATACTCGCCATAACATACATAGGAATATCAGTCTGGAAATATAATCAATCGTGAATACAACGAACAATTAATCGGAACATATTTATATGAGCTACGAAAGCTCGAACCTCGGCTATACCCCCCTTTTGGCCAACAAGTACGCACTCAGTAGAAGCCTGGCTTGTCAGACACGCACTCATTAGAAACTCAGGTCTGAATTGCCTCAGGGTTTGACTAGGGAAAATGAATGCATAAACAAATCATGTTGAGGCAAGGTATTTAACAATATGAATGTATTCAGATTGAGTAAGGGTCAAAGGAATTACTAGCCACCCCTATAATAAATAATTCCATGATCCCAAGGTCATTCAACTTGATGTACTCATAAAACGTCCAGTGCCATTGTGTTACCACATCTTGGTATCACCTTGTGTATATAAAGGACACCCCTTCTTATGCCAACATCCATGACTTGACATTGGGAGATCATCTAGAAATTTCTCATTCTCTTTAATGTGCACTTATCGTTAGCCAATGTGGTGGTAGGAAAGTTGCCAATACTAAGGTCCTCCAAGGTCAGTGAAAGTTTCTAATATCCTGGATTTCACTAGGTTCTTACGGCTTAGCCGTGTATAATGCTACAGCTTAGCCGAGTGGCTCATGTTTCCTCTAAAAATTCAGGCGCATTTACGACTTAGCCGTTTATTAGCCTACGGCTTAGCCGTGCTAAGCCTACGGCTAGGTTACGGTTGGGCTACGACTGAGCCGTAAGGCATTTCACGGTGTAGCCGTGTGCAAGCCATAGAAGGAAATAGGTTTTCAAGCTCTCTGGAAAGTCCGCCGTATGAAAGCTTACGGCTTGGCCATGGGCTGGACACGGCTTAGCCGTAATCCATTTCACGGTGCAGCCATGGGTAAGCCGTAGTATAAAAGCCAATTTTATTGTTCTCGGGACTTTGAGCCGTAAACACTCACGGCTTAGCCGTGGCTTCGCCGTATGCTTCAGGAAACCTAAAGTTAGTTCTGTAGCTCAGTTTCAATATGGGATCCATACAGAACCTGATTGTGGGGAGTTCCTATGGCTTAATTATAGTGTCCTTGAAGGTGTTTATTACCCACACACCTTCCTATTCTATGTTTACACCCTAACTCGATCCATACCACATTTGTACACAGTTAACAATGAAAAATAGGCTGAAATTTGAGACTTGAAAGAACAAACCCAAGAACCAATACTTAATCATTCATGCACCACATATGAATTCTCATACATGCCTCTTAACAGTGTTTGCCCTTTCCTAAGTCCTTCTTGTTGTGTGGTTAGGGAAAGCCTCCGAAACAGAAATGGGTTCTCTACAAGTAGAACATGCAATGAAGAATGGGATTTAGATTTGCATGCATGTCATGTAATTGAATCCTTAACTCTCTAATAAACCCAAATGGATGAAATGGAGGTAAGTCCTCACCTGATGCAGCTGTAGCTTGGAGAAGGAAATACTCTAATGGGAGACATGCACAAGGAAGGAGAAGAGGAAGAAAAAGGAGAAGAAGAGGAAAAGTCTCTACCAATGCATGTAAGACCTCCCAAGCCTAGTAGCCCTCCAAATCATGAAGTGAAGATGAAGATTGAAGAGGAAGGAAACAACTCTAGTAGCCAACGTAAGGAGGAAAGAAGAGAAAGGAAGAAGGGACGTTGAACTCTCTTTTAAACTCAAGTTTTCCTGCATTTCCAATGCAAGTCCAAGCTTTTTCATGAAATTGTAATTTAGGCCAAATGGACCTCAGTTGGCCCAACACGAGTTCGGATCAAATCAAGCCCAACACGAAAGATAATCTACATGAAAAATTACACAAGGAGTGACTGACAAGGTGCCCATAAGATGCAAGAACAATTTACAAAAAGGTCCTCAACTACCAAGGTAAAGTTCAAACTCCACTCAACTACCTGTCCAAGACCCAAACCCCATCGTTTTTAAGCTAGATTAACCTTAACAAGGTTTAATTAACATAGAACGTGATTAATTAACGTAGATTAGGATTAGTGGGATTCGGAACCTTACATTGTTTCCTTTTTTTGACATCTGTTGGCTTGTTTTTGAGCCAAAGTGTTGAAAATCTGACATTTTTAGGTCTAATTCGTTAACTAGGAGTCTGATTCCCGAATATTAGTACCTATAAGTTACTTTGGCCTCGTGTCAGATGCTCGTGGCGGTTTCAAATTTTTCTAGGGTTTATTTCCCATTTTTGACCTCTGTTGGCTAGTTTTTGAGCCTAAGTTTTGACAATCCTACATTTTTAGGTCTAATTTGCTAACCGGGAGTTCAATTCATGAACTATCATTTCCTATAGGTTGCGTTGGCCTCGGGCATGGTCTTCGTCACCGTTTTCAAAATTTTCAGGGGCCATTTCTCGTTTTCAACCTCCGTTGGCCTATTTTTCAACCTAAGTGCTAACAGGGAGTCTAATTCATTAACCGGGAGCCTGATTCACGAGCCATCAATTCCTACAAGTTACTTTGGCCTTGAGTGAGGTGGTCATGGTGGTTTTCATTTTTTTGGGGTATGTTTCCCATTTTCGACGTCCGTTGGCCTATTTACGAGCCTAAGTGTTGAAAATCCAATATTTTTAAGTCTAATTTGTTAATCGGGAGTCCGATTTGGGAACCATTTTTAGGTCTAATTCATTAATCAGAATTTCAATTAGCATACCGTCAGTTCTAACAAGTTACTATGGCCTTAGGCGATGAGGTGCTTGGGTTGGTATCCTATATCTTTTAGGCTCGTGTTGGTATCTTATATCTTTTAGGCTCACGCCCCATCTTGAATTCTATTGGCCTGTTTTTGAGCCTAAGTGTTGAAAATCCAACATTTTTGGTCTAATTCGTCAACTGGGAGTCTGATTTGCGAATCATGAGTTCCTACATGTTACTTTGGCCTCTTACATGGTTCTCGTGGCAGTTTCTAATTTTTTTAGGGGCCATTTCCTGTTTTCAACCAACATGGCCTGTTTTCGAGGCTAAGTTTTGAAAATCCTACATTTAAGGTCTAATTAGGTAATTGGGAGTCCTATTCAGGAATCAATAGATCCTAGAAGTTACTTTGGTCTCGAACGAGATGCTCATGCTAGTTTCCTACTTTTTCGGATGCCGTTTCCTGTTTTTAACCTCCGTTGGCCTATTTTCGAGCCTAAGTGTTGAGTATCTTACATTTGCGTGTCTAATTCATTAACTAGGAGTCCGATTCGCAAACCATCAATTTCTACAAATTACTTTGGCATCGAGCAAGGGGAACAGGCTAGTTTCAAATTTTTACGAGGGCCATTTCTTGTTTTCGACCTTCGTTGGCCTATTTTCAAGCCTAAGTTTTGAAAATCCTAGATTTTCATGTGTAATTTGTTAACTACAAGTCCGATTCGTGAATTGTTAGTTCCTACAAATTACTTTAGCCTTTAGCGAGGTGCTCGTGCTAGTTTAAAATTTCTACAAGGGCCATCTCCCGTTTTCGACCTCTATCGGCCTATTTTGAGCTTAAGTGTTGAAAATCCTACATTTTCTATTCTATTTTGTTAACTGAGAGTCTAATTGTAAACCATTAGCTCCTACAAGTTACTTTGGCCTCGTGAGAGGTACTTGTGGCAGTTTCCAATATTTTTGCAGGCCGTTTTCTGTTTTCGAACTCCGTTGGCATGTTTTCAAGCCTAAATGTTGAAAATACTACATTTACATGTCTAATTTGTTAACTATGAGTCCGATTAGTGAACCGTCAGAACCTACAAGTTACTTTGGCCTCAAGCGAGATGCTCATGTCAGTTTCTAATTTTTTCGTATGCTGTTTGTCACGCCCCAATCCCGGGAATTTGGGGATTTGAGTGGGCCCCCAGGGCGTGGATACGTAATCCCGTAGAAATCCGTGCCCTGAAGAATTTTGCACGAATTCCTACAAGGGAGATTCCACAGGAACGTGTGAGGTATGCTGACACACGTACAAACATAAATTATCATAATCGAAAACCTGTGAAATACTCAATAATCATCAAGAGCACATAAAGTTCATAGTCTATTAAAACATATTTTCATACAATAGTGTTATAGTCCTTTAAATACATTCCCAAAATCAGTCCTTAAAGGTGATACAAAAGTCTTCAACATAATACTCCCAGAAGTAACGCTCTCTGTAGGATGGCTAGTAGTAAACGTCGCCATCCATCCAATCACCTACACCCCGAGGTACCGTTGGGGTATCTGCCGGGGCCGCGTCAATATTCGTGTCGGGAGCGGGTGCTGTATCTGCAATACCGAGGGTAACACTGTTAACACGACGGTTAAGCAAGTACTAAGCATAGGAATTAATATAACATAATACATTAGCAAGAACAATCACTAAACATGATGCATGAGTGAAACTTAATGTTATACATACTGATTGGCAACCACGATGCTCTATTCTCCCAAAGGGAGCATACATAACGTATGGGTCGCTAGGGGATCAAGCTAGCTTCCCTAGGAGCGTCGACAACCCCTCCGTAAACCTACTGCAGTGGTGACATATAATACCCAAAGGGCAGAAGCCAAGTGGTGCCGACTAGGGGTCAATCATACAAATCATAACATATATAAGGAATAGATAACCATGAAACAACGAATACTTAAACGAAACACATGCAAGAGGGCTACAAGGCCCGAGCCTCAGCTACACCCTTGGCTAGCAAGCACACACTCAATAGAAGCTCTGGCTTGTCAGACACGCACTCATTAGAAGCTCAGGTCTGAATTGCCTTGGGTTTCGCTGGGGAAGTAAATTCGATATCAGTCATGTCGAAGGTAGTGTAATGTATCAATATGAATGCATTTCGATAAAGCAGTCTCCTGATTCCCCAAGGACATTCAGCACGAGGTACACATGAGATGTTCGGTGTCGTTGTGTTACCGCGTCTGGGTATTACATTGTGTATACGGAACACCCTTCTCATGCTAACATCCATGACTTACCATTGGGGAATCCTTCAGTCATTCCAACGTATAATTACTAATGGCCAAAGTGGAGGTATAGAGGGTACCATGACTAAAGCCCTACAACATCATTGAGATTCCTAACATCCTACGTTCACTGGGTTCTTACGGCTTAGCCGTTTACAGGGTTACGGCTTAGCCGTAGGGTATTTCACGGTGCAGCCGTATGCAGGCCGTAGAAGGAACTGGGTTCTGTGAGCTCTCTGGAAGTTCGCCGTAGAAAGACCTACGGCTAGGATACGGGCTGGGTACGGCTCAGCCGTAGTGGATTCCACGGCGTAGCCGTAAATGAGCCGTAGTACAAAAGCTCATTTTCTGCTCTCTGGACATTGAGCCGTAAGAGCTCACGGCTTAGCCGTAGCTTCACCGTAAGCTTCAGAAAATCTAAATACAGCTCTGTAGCTCAATTTTCTGTGCGGGATCACTACAGAACTAACTTATAAGGGGGTTCTGTAGCTCAATTGAAGTGTCTTGAGAGTATTCCATACTCACACACCTCCTATTCCCATCTCCATCATTCTTACTTGATTCATTCATACATATAAAGAAAGAAGAAATGGCAAGGAGAACAACTGACTTAACATGCAACGAACAAATCCACATGCAGTGAATATAGGCTTAGGTACTTGCCTTGTTACCGTGTTTAGCCCTTCCTAGATCCTTCTTGCTGTATGTTCAGAGGAAACTCCCTGTACTGTAATGGGTTCCCTAATGGGTTCTCTACACAAAAGCCCAAATGGTGGAAGAATTCACATGCATGTCAATAACGAAGTCCCTAAGATCCTAACAAACCCAAGAAGACGAAATGGAACCTATCCCTTACCTTGTATTGTTGTAACTTGGAGGAGAGGTCTCTCCACACCAAAATACAATGGAAAAAGCGGTCAAGGAAGAAGAAGAACGTGGGTGGATGCCATCCCTTGTGCATGCACACTCCCAAACGCCCACAATGCTTCGATTGAAATCAAGGAGAGGAGAAGAAACCCAGAAGCTAGAACTCCAGCCAAAAGGACGTGAGGAAGAAGGGGAGTATACGTTGAGTCTCTCCCTTTTAAACATATTTTTCCTGAAATTGCACATCAGCCCACTGGTTTCTAGGAATTTCAGTTTAGTCCGGGAGGGCTCCAATTGGCTTAAGATGAGTCCGGATCAACCCGGCTCAACACAAAAGATGATCTACGCGATGAATCACACGTAAGGAGATGGACGGGGTAACCTAGAGGCATAAGGAAAATTTACTAAAAAGCCCTTAGCTATTTAAGCGGGGTCCAAACCCAATAATTCACACTAAATTGGGCCTCAACCAGTCTTAATCAATAGGAAACAGGATTAATTAACGTAATTAGGATTAGTGAGGGTTCGGGTCCTTACATCCTCCCCCACTTAAGATCATTCGGTCCTCCGAATGCACGTACCTTAGGTAGTAGCTCTGGATATTTCGCCCGGATTTGATCTTCAAGTTCCCAAGTGGCCTCTTCCTGTCCATGGTGATTCCATAACACCTTGACCCATTTGATCGTTCGTGTACGCAGCACCTGTTCCTTAGTGTCAACGATACGAAGGGGTCTCTCTTCGTAGCTCACATTAGGCCGTACCTGTACATCATCCAACTCAAGAACATGTGACGGATCTGGGAGGTATTTCCGGAGCATTGATACATGGAACACATTATGAACTCCTGCAAGCGAGGGTGGCAACTCCAACCGATAAGCTAAGTCTCCCACTCTACTCTGTATCTCAAAAGGCCCGACGAACCGAGGAGCAAGCTTACCCTTCTGGCCAAACCTGATAGTACCCTTCATTGGGGAAACTTTTAGGAAAACTCTGTCCCCCACTTGGAACTCGAGGGGCCGGCGGCGGTTATCTGCATAACTTTTCTGGCGCGATCGTGCAGTTCTCAGTCTATCTTGCACTTTTTGTACTTTCTCCGCTGTATTCGCTACCAGAGTGGGTCCATGGAAACTCCTAACCCCAACTTCTTCCCAACAGACTGGCGTACGGCACTTTCGTCCATACAAGGCTTCAAATGGGGCCATACCGATGCTCGCGTGAAAGCTGTTATTATATGCAAACTCGCACAAGGAGAGGTGCTCATCCCACTCCTTTCCGAAATCCATTACGCTAGCTCGTAGCATATCTTCCAGGGTCTGTATCGTTCGTTCCGATTGCCCATCTGTTTGAGGATGGTAAGCCGTGCTAAAACTGAGTTTGGTGCCTAAAGACGTCTGGAAAGACTGCCAAAAGGAGGACACGAACCTACTATCTCGGTCGGACACAATTGAGACCGGGGTACCATGTAGCCGTACAATCTCATCAATGAAGATCTTGGCCATTTCCTGAAATTTCATCCCTTTCTTGATGGGAATAAAGTGGGCTGATTTTGTTAGTCGGTCGACAATCACCCACACTACATCATGGTGTCTACTTGTTCGAGGTAGTCCGGAAACAAAATCCGTCGTCAGATTCTCCCATTTCCATTTAGGAATCTGTAGAGGGTGTAACAAACCGGGAGGCTTCCTGTGCTCAGCCTTCACTCGTTGGCAGGTAAGGCATTTGGCCACAAAGCCCGCTATGTCCCTCTTTATGTTATTCCACCAAAACCTGCCATGTAGATTCCGGTACATTTTTGTACTCCCTGGGTGCATGGAATACCGAGCATGGTGTGCTTCAGTCATAATTGCCCTCTTTAGGTTATGATTTTGAACTCCTGGAACACAAAGCCGATCTCGGAAGTATAACACACCATCTACAATCCTGAAGTCCGGTTTCTCAGAAATATGGTCACGAATCTTGACAAACTCCGGGTCTTCAAACTGTCTCTCCTTGATCTGCTGAATCAGGGTGGGTTCGAAGACTGACATAGCCACTAACATGACCTTATCGTCTACGAATTCAACTTCCGCGTCCAGATCTCGGAATTCCTCCACTAGGGACCATTCACCACACAAGGCTGCCAACTCGGTGGTGGATTTCCTGCTTAAAGCATCAGCTACTACATTCCCTTTTCCAGGGAAGTATCTAATTGGAAAGTCATAATCCTTTATGAATTCCAACCACCTACGCTGTCTCATGTTAAGATCATGCTGCGAAAGCAGATACTGGAGACTGCGATGATCACTATGGACTTCAAATTTCTCTCCATATAAATAATGTCTCCACATCTTCAGCGCAAAAATTACTGCAGCCAATTCCAAGTCATGTACGGCATAGTTTTTCTCATGTTCCTTTAATTGGCGAGATCCGTATGCTATTACCTTTCCATTCTGCATGAGTACACACCCTAGCCCAATCCCTGAAGCATCTGTATAGATAACAAATCCGCCACTCCCTTCTGGCAGGGATAAGATCGGGGTTGAGGTTAACTTCTCCTTAAGCAGTTGGAAACTCGATTCACACTCTGCGGACCACACAAATGGTTCGTTCTTTCGTGTCAACTTAGTCAAAGGGGCGACTATTTTGGAAAAGTCCTTCACGAACCTTCTATAATAACCGGCCAAGCCAACAAAACTTCTAATTTCTGCAACGGTTTTGGGACTCTGCCAAGTAGTTATAGCCTCAATCTTAGCTGGATCTACTGCAAGCCCATCCTTAGAAATTATATGCCCTAAAAAGGCAACTTGTTCCAGCCAAAATTCACATTTGTCCAGTTTGGCATACAATCGGTGGTCCCTTAGCAATTGTAGAGAGGTCCTCAGATGCTCCACATGCTCGTCCTTGGTCTTGGAATACACCAGAACATCATCAATGAAAATTACCACGAACTGATCAAGATATGATGAGAAGATCTTGTTCATTAAGGCCATAAACACTGCGGGGGCATTTGTCAATCCAAAAGGCATAACCAAGAATTCGTAATGCCCATATCTTGTCCTGAAAGCTGTCTTCGATGCATCTTGGTCCCTAACTCGCAGTTGATGATATCCAGACCTAAGATCGATCTTCGAAAAATGTGTTGCACCCTGTAGCTGATCAAACAATTCATCAATTCTAGGCAGTGGATATTTGTTCTTAATTGTCACCTGATTCAACTGCCGGTAATCAATACACATTCTAAGGGTGCCATCCTTCTTCTTCACAAATAAAACCGGGGCTCCCCAAGGAGATGTGCTAGGGCGAATAAACCCTTTATCCAATAATTCTTGTAACTGCAGTTTCAGTTCACGTAGCTCTGCCGGGGCCATTCTATATGGGGCCTTAGATATGGGAGCGGTACCGGGTACTAGCTCTATAGTAAAATCCACTTCCCTGATTGGAGGGAGGCCGGGTACTTCATCCGGGAATACATCCGGAAATTCGCAAACCACAGGTATTTCTTCTAACTTCTTAGGTGATTTCTTTTCTACGATGAAGGCAATATAGCCCTCACAACCACCATGGATTAACCTTTCCGCTCGAAGTGCTGAAATCAATCTGGTGCTCGAACTCTTCTTGTCGCCTTGGAACACCACACTTGGACCATCTTCACTCACCCTTACGGTGACGGTCTTACGGTAGCAATCCAAACAGGCCATAAATTTGGTCAGCCAGTCCATGCCTAGGATTACATCGAAGTCGTGCATGGGTAGCACAATAAGTTCCGCTGGGAGAAGAACTTCTCCGATGAGAACTCGACAACCAGGGTAATAGTCATCACAGGTTACCCGTTTACCAACCGGAGTGATAACGCTCAGCACATATGGCAACTGTGCTGGCGATTCCCGTATCCTATTAGAGAACCGAGGTGAGATGAAGGAGTGTGAAGATCCCGAATCAAACAACACTTTAGCTTCAATACCACAAACAGAAACCTTACCTACAACCGCATGTTCTGCAGCCTCTGCCTCTTCTTGTGTCAATGCATAAGCGCGGCCTTGCCTTTGGGGTCGGTGTTGCTGTCCTTGTCTCTGTTGTCCCTGGCCTTGTCGTGTCTGCCCTTGGCCTTGTCGTGTCTGCCCTTGGCCTTGTCTCACTTGCTGTTGCTGTCGGTTAGGCGCAGGAGGGGGCTGCTGATACTGCTGCTGTTGATAGCCTTGGCTAAATTCCTTCCTTCTTGGGCACTCGGACAAGCGATGGTCCATGGAGCCACAGCCGAAACAGGCTCCCATAGCCCTCCAACATTTACTAGTCTCGTGCCCCTTTCCACATGCACCGCAAACTGGTCGGGACGTGCTGCTAGCAACTCCCTTCTGTTTCTTAGAGTACTGCTGACCTTTCCCAGAAGGTGGAGCACTCTTCTTAGACTCCCCCAAGAATAGGCTCTTCTCAATTTCTTCCGCTGCATAAGCCCTGGCCACTGCATCGTCATATTGAACGGGACGCTGAAAGGCAGTGGCATGTCCCTTGATAGCAGGCCTTAACCCTTCTAGAAATCTTTCCACCCTCTTTTCCTCAGTATCAATCAAGTCTAGAGCAAACCGGGAAAGCTGACTGAATACATGCACATATTCTGCCTTCTTTCTGCGAGTAACGTGGTCGGGGATGAACTTCTTCCGGAACTGCCTCTTAAAGGCTTCCCAAACAGTGGCGTCCGGCATAGTCCTCATGTGGTCCCGGATACTCTTCCACCATGTATCCGCGACGTCTTTAAACATGGATGCTGCGAGGACCACTTGCTGCCTGGATGTGCAAGTCAAGGTATCGAAAACATTTTCCGTGTGGACAAACCATTCATCTGCTTGTAACGGATCCTCATGTCCAGTAAACTCTGTTGCTCCCCTTTTTCGAAACTTCTCATACAAGGAGTTAGGATCTCCTGGCTGATCCTGTCGGTTTAACATGGCGGCCATCTGCAACTGCATGGCGGCCTGATTGGCGTTACTAGCTGCCAATTGATGCATTAACATCATAAACCGTTCCTCTGTATTGTAGGTGGGTTGAGGAGGAGGTTGTGGTGGAGGATCTGCGCCGTCCAACTCAATATTATTACGGTTATTATCATCGGAACTGTTGTTCGTACCGGATCCAGACGCCATGGTTCTGCAGTCACAATGGTCATTAATCATATATGTTTAAATAGATGCACATACATACATACATACTACAGTCATACCATAGTTATCATTATAATAGAAACCCACTTAAACGGATCTATCGGAACCTCACCACGCTTCCTAATGTTGCTAAGTCTTTTAAGTGACTTCTTGGAATGGCTCTGATACCATTACTTACGTATGTCACGCCCCAATCCCGGGAATTTGGGGATTTGAGTGGGCCCCCAGGGCGTGGATACGTAATCCCGTTGAAATCCGTGCCCTGAAGAATTTTGCACGAATTCCTACAAGGGAGATTCCACAGGAACGTGTGAGGTATGCTGACACACGTACAAACATAAATTATCATAATCGAAAACCTGTGAAATACTCAATAATCATCAAGAGCACATAAAGTTCATAGTCTATTAAAACATATTTTCATACAATAGTGTTATAGTCCTTTAAATACATTCCCAAAATCAGTCCTTAAAGGTGATACAAAAGTCTTCAACATAATACTCCCAGAAGTAACGCTCTCTGTAGGATGGCTAGTAGTAAACGTCGCCATCCATCCAATCACCTACACCCCGAGGTACCGTTGGGGTATCTACCGGGGCCGCGTCAATATTCGTGTCGGGAGCGGGTGCTGTATCTGCAATACCGAGGGTAACACTGTTAACACGACGGTTAAGCAAGTACTAAGCATAGGAATTAATATAACATAATACATTAGCAAGAACAATCACTAAACATGATGCATGAGTGAAACTTAATGTTATACATACTGATTGGCAACCACGATGCTCTATTCTCCCAAAGGGAGCATACATAACGTATGGGTCGCTAGGGGATCAAGCTAGCTTCCCTAGGAGCGTCGACAACCCCTCCGTAAACCTACTGCAGTGGTGACATATAATACCCAAAGGGCAGAAGCCAAGTGGTGCCGACTAGGGGTCAATCATACAAATCATAACATATATAAGGAATAGATAACCATGAAACAACAAATACTTAAACGAAACACATGCAGGTGGGCTACAAGGCCCGAGCCTCAGCTACACCCTTGGCTAGCAAGCACACACTCAATAGAAGCTCTGGCTTGTTAGACACGCACTCATTAGAAGCTCAGGTCTGAATTGCCTCGGGTTTCGCTGGGGAAGTAAATTCGATATCAGTCATGTCGAAGGTAGTGTAATGTATCAATATGAATGCATTTCGATAAAGCAGTCTCCTGATTCCCCAAGGACATTCAGCACGAGGTACACATGAGATGTTCGGTGTCGTTGTGTTACCGCGTCTGGGTATTACATATTGTATACGGAACACCCTTCTCATGCCAACATCCATGACTTACCATTGGGGAATCCTTCAGTCATTCCAACGTATAATTACTAATGGCCAAAGTGGAGGTATAGAGGGTACCATGACTAAAGCCCTACAACATCATTGAGATTCCTAACATCCTACGTTCACTGGGTTCTTACGGCTTAGCCATTTACAGGGTTACGGCTTAGCCGTAGGGTATTTCACGGTGCAGCCGTATGCAGGCCGTAGAAGGAACTGGGTTCTGTGAGCTCTCTGGAAGTTCGCCGTAGAAAGACCTACGGCTAGGATACGGGCTGGGTACGGCTCAGCCGTAGTGGATTCCACGGCGTAGCCGTAAATGAGCCGTAGTACAAAAGCTCATTTTCTGCTCTCTGGACATTGAGCCGTAAGAGCTCACGGCTTAGCTGTAGCTTCGCCGTAAGCTTCAGAAAATCTAAATACAGCTCTGTAGCTCAATTTTCTGTGCGGGATCACTACAGAACTAACTTATAAGGGGGTTCTGTAGCTCAATTGAAGTGTCTTGAGAGTATTCCATACTCACACACCTCCTATTCCCATCTCCATCATTCTTACTTGATTCATTCATACATATAAAGAAAGAAGAAATGGCAAGGAGAACAACTGACTTAACATGCAACGAACAAATCCACATGCAGTGAATATAGGCTTAGGTACTTGCCTTGTTACCGTGTTTAGCCCTTCCTAGATCCTTCTTGCTGTATGTTCAGAGGAAACTCCCTGTACTGTAATGGGTTCCCTAATGGGTTCTCTACACAAAAGCCCAAATGGTGGAAGAATTCACATGCATGTCAATAACGAAGTCCCTAAGGTCCTAACAAACCCAAGAAGACGAAATGGAACCTATCCCTTACCTTGTATTGCTGTAACTTGGAGGAGAGGTCTCTCCACACCAAAATACAATGGAAAAAGCGGTCAAGGAAGAAGAAGAACGTGGGTGGATGCCATCCCTTGTGCATGCACACTCCCAAACGCCCACAATGCTTCGATTGAAATCAAGGAGAGGAGAAGAAACCCAGAAACTAGAACTCCAGCCAAGAGGACGTGAGGAAGAAGGGGAGTATACGTTGAGTCTCTCCCTTTTAAACATATTTTTCCTGAAATTGCACATCAGCCCACTAGTTTCTAGGAATTTCAGTTTAGTCCGGGAGGGCTCCAATTGGCTTAAGATGAGTCCGGATCAACCCGGCTCAACACAAAAGATGATCTACGCGATGAATCACACGTAAGGAGATGGACGGGGTAACCTAGAGGCATAAGGAAAATTTACTAAAAAGCCCTTAGCTATTTAAGCGGGGTCCAAACCCAATAATTCACACTAAATTGGGCCTCAACCAGTCTTAATCAATAGGAAACAGGATTAATTAACGTAATTAGGATTAGTGAGGGTTCGGGTCCTTACACTGTTTCCCATTTTAGACTTCTATTGGCTTATTTTCAAGTGTAAGTGTTGAAAATCCTACATTTTCAGGTCTAATTCGTTAACCAGGAGTCCGGTTCACGAACCCTCAGTTCCTACAAGTTACTTTGGCCTCAAGCAAGATGCTCATAGTGGTTTTCGATTTTTTAGGGACCGTTTCCTATTTTTAACCTCTGTTGGCCCATTTTCGAGCAAAAGTGTTGAAAATCCTACATTTTCTAGTCAAATTTGTTAATTGGGAATCTAATTCATGAACCGTCAGTTCTACAAGTTACTTTGGCCTCGTACCAGCTGCCAGTGTCCCATTTTTTCATGGGCCATTTCCTGTTTTCAACCTTCGTTGACCTATTTTTGAGCCTAAGTGTTAAAAATCCTACATGTTCAGGTCTAATTCATTAATTGGGAGTCTGATTCATAAACCATCAGCTCCTACAAGTTAGCATGGCCTCATGCAATGTGCTTGTGGCTATTTCAAATTTTTTCATGGGCCGTTTCCCATTTTTGACCTCTGTTGGCCTATTTTTGAGCCTAGGTGATGAATATCCTACATTTTCAGGTCTTATTTGTTAACTAGGAGTCTAATTCATGAACTGTCTATTCCTACTAGTTACTTTTGCCTTGTACGAGGTGCTCATATAAGTTTCGGACTTTTACAAGAGTTGTTTCCTGTTTTTGACTTCCGTTGGCCTATTTTTGGGCCTAAGTGTTGAAAATCCTACATTTTTAGGTCTAATTAGTTAATCAAGAGTCCAATTCGTAAACCACCAACTCCTACAAGTTACTTTTGCCTTGCACGAGGTGTTTGTGGTGGTTTCCAAGTTTTTCGTGGGCCTTTTCCTATTTTTGACCTTCGTTGCCCTATTTTAAATCCTAAGTGTTGAAAATCCTACAATTTCAGCTATAATTTGTTAACTGGGAGTTCGATTTGTGAACCGCTTGTTCATACAAGTTACTTTGGCCTTGAGCGAGGTGGTTATGTCGGTTTCAATTTTTTTTGAGGACCGTTTCTTGTTTTTGACCTCCGTTGGCCTGTTTTAGAGACTAAGTGTTGCAATTCCTACATTTATAGGTTAATTCATTGACCAGGAGTCCGATTCATAAACCATCAGCTCCTACAAGTTACATTTGCTTCACGCGAGGTTCTTGTGGTGGTTTCCAATTTTTTCATGGGCCTTTTCCTGTTTTTGACCTCCATCAGCCTATTTTGAGCTAACGTATTAAAATTCCTATATTTTTAGGTATAATTCATTAACTAGGAGTCCAATTTGGAAATAGTCTATTCTTACAAGTTACTTGGGCCTCAAGTGAGGTAGTTGAGCCAATTTCCAAACTTTTCAAGGGCTGTTGCCCATTTTTGACCTCCATTGTCCTAGTTTTGAGTCTAAGTGTTAAAAATCCTACATTTTTAGGTCTAATGCGTTAACCAGGGGTTTGATTCGTAAACCATCAACTCCTACAAGTTACTTTTGCTTTGTACAAGTTGCTTGCGACGGTTTCCAATTTTCTTGTGGGCCTTTTCCTGTTTTTGACCTCCGTTGGCCTATTTTAGATCCTTAGTGGTGAAAATCCTACATATTCAGATATAATTCATCAACTGGGAGTCCAATTTGCGAACCACCTGTGCATATAAGTTACTTTGTCCTCGAGCAAGGTGGTCTTGCCAGTTTCCAATTTTTTCGAAGGTCGTTTTTGTTTTTGACCTCCGTTGGCTTATTTTCAAGCCTAAGTGTTGAAAATCCTACATTTTCTAGTCTAATTCATTAATCGAGAGTCTGATTAATGAGCCATTGGTTCCAACAACATACTTTGACTTTATACGAGGTGCTCATGCCGATTTTCGATATTTTTGGGGGCTGCTTTCCATTTTCGACCTCTATTGGCTTATTTTTTAGTGTAAGTGTTGAAAATCCAACATTTTCAGTCTAATTCGTTAACTGGGTATCCGATTCATGAACCGTTAGTTCCTAGAGGTTACTTTGATCTCGAACGAGGCATTTGTGGCAGTTTTCCATTTTTTTGGGGGCATTTCTTGTTTTTGACATCCGTTGGCTTGTTTTCTAGCCCAAGTGTTGAAAATCCAACATTTTAAGGTCTAATTCATTAACCCAGAGTTTGATTCACAAACCATCAATTCCTATAAGTTATTGTGGCCTTTTGCGAGGCAGGGGTGGCTCAACCATTGGGCCAGAAAAGTTGTTACTTTAGGCCCCCTAAAAAATAAGGCCCCCACAAAAGTAAATCCCATCTTTTTTTTTCAATAAAAAAAAATAAGGCCTCAAAAAAGTAATTGTAACAACTTTAATCTTTTTAAATTAAAAAAAATTAATTGCCATCGTTTGGCTTCTCCTAAAGAATAAGGCCTCATAAAAGTAATTAAAATAACTACCATCTTTTTACATTTTAGAAAAAACAAGTGTGATCTTTTCATATTTCAAAAAAAGAATTAAAGACCACTTTCACCATTGAGAAAATATTGCCATTTAAAGGAAAAAAAACCTAAAAATCACAAGAAGCAAGAAATCTTTTTTGGTTAGGAAAATCTTCTAGTTTGCATAATTTTCCTTCTATATCTATGTTACTTGAAATCCTTAGAAGACAATTTCAAATATATATATATATATTTTGTATATTGAAGAAGTTGCGTCAAATTCAAAAGTAATCCGTACCTATAATCTTTATGGCCAACACCGATAAATCACTAAATTAGCTTCTGTGGTTCTATGCTTTTAAAAAAAATTTAATTGCAAGCTCATATTATATGTTAATTATGGTTAGTATTCATTTTATTTGTCAATATTATTAGTTATAATTTTTAAATATTAAATAGGTCTATTAGAAAAATATTGACAATACCTTAACTGTTGCTTTTATAGAAAGAAGTTTTTCAAAATCAAAATTGATAAAATCTTAATTTAGATCAACATGTCACAAAAAAGATTAAGTAGATTAGCCCTATTATCAATTGAAAAAAATATGTTAGCAAAATTTGAATATAAACACTTAAATAGTAATATTGCATTACAAAAAATGAAAAAAATAAGTTTTAAATAAAATATTATAATAATATTAAAAAAAAATGCCTCATTTAGAATTGTTATTTTAGGCCTCAAATTGTCTTGAGTCAGCCCTGTTGCGAGGTTCTCGGCACAGTTTCTAATTTTTTCGAGCGATGTTTCCCATTTTCGATCTTCATTTGCTAGTTTTTAAGCCGAAGTGTTGAAAATCCTACATTTTTGGGTTTAATTCGTTCTCCAGGACTTTGATTCGCGAACCATCAGTTCCTATAAGTTGTGTTGGCCTCAACAAGGTGTCCATGGTAGTTTCCTATTTTTCGAGGGCCATTTCTCGTTTCAACCTCCGTTGGCCTTTTTTCGCTCCTAAGTGTTGAACATCTTGCATTTTCAAGTATATTTCATTAACCAGTAGTCCAATTCTCGAGCCACCCATTCCCACAAGTTACATTGGCCTTGAACGAGGTGCTCGTGCTAGTTTTCTTTTTTTTGGGGGGGTATATTTCCTGTTTTCAACCTTTGTTCTATTTCACATCAAACTGTTGAAAATCCTACATTTTTAGGTCTAATTTGTTAAACGGAAGTCCGATTCATGAACCATTAGTTCCTATAAGTTACTTTGAGATTGAGTGAGGTGTTCGTGGTGATTCCCAATTTTTTTTAGAGGCTGTTTCTCATTAACGACCTCCGTTGGCATGTTTTCGAGCCTAGTGTTGAAAATCCTGCATTTTCATGTCTAATTTGTTAACTAGGAGTCTGATTTGCAAACCATCAATTCCTATAAATTACTTTGGCATCAACTGAGATGGTCGGGCCAGTTTCAAATTTATACAAGGGCCATTTTCGATTGCCGTTGGCTTGTTTTCGAGCCTAAGTGATGAAAATCCTACATTTTTATGTCTAATTTGTGAACTAGTAGTCTGATTCATGAACCGTTAGTTTCTACAAATTACTTTGGCCTCAAGCAAGGTGCTTGTGTCAGTTTAAAATTTCTACGAGGGACGTTTCCCATTTTCAACCTCCATTGGCCTGTTTTTGAAGTGTTGAAAATCCTACATTTTCAAGTCTAACTCGTTAACTGAGTGTCTGATCATAAACCATCAGCTCCTACAAGCTACTTTTGCCTCATGCGAGGTATTTGTGGCGGTTTTCAATATTTTCGTGGGCCGTTTCCCTTCTTGACCTCCGTTGGCCTATTTTCGATCCTAAGCGTTCAAAATCCTATATTTTCAAGTTTAATTCGTTAATTGGGAGTCTAATTAGTGAACTGTCATAACCTACAATTTACTTTGGCCTTGAGTGAGATGCTTATACCGGTTTTCAAGTTTTTTGGATACCATTTCCTGTTTTTGACCTTCGTTGGCCGGTTTTGAGCCTAAGTGTTAAAAGTCTACATTTTCAGGTCTAATTCATTAATTAGGAGTCTGATTCCCAAACCCAGAGTTCCTACAAGTTTCTTTGGCCTCGAGCAAAGTGCTCATGGCGGTTTTCAATTTTTTCGAGTGCCATTTCCCATTTTCAACCTCTATTGGCTTGTTTTCAAGACTTAGTGTTGAAAATCCTACATTTTCAGGTTTAATTCATTAACTGGGAATCTAGTTCATGAACTGTTAGTTTTACAAGTTACTTTGGCCTAGTGAACGGTGCTCATGCCAGTGTTCAATTTTTTTGATGCGCCGTTTCCTATTTTTGACCTTCGTTGGCCTATTTTCCAGCCTAAGTGTTGAAAATCCTACATTTTTAGGTCTAATTTGTAACTAGGAGTTTGATTCACAAACCATTAGCTCTTACAAGTTAGTTTGGCCTCGTGCGAGGTGCTTGTGGTGGTTTCTAATTTTTTCATGGGCAGTTTCTAGTTTTCGACCTCCGTTGGCCTATTTTCGAGCCTAAGTGTTTAAAATCCTACATTTTTAGGTCTTATTCGTTAATTACGAGTCCAATTAGAGAACTGTCTATTACTGCAAGTTACTTTAGCTTCGAGCGAGGTGTTCGTGCCCGTTTTAAATTTTTACGAGGGCCATATCCCATTTTCTACCTCCGTTGGCTTGTTTTCGAGTCTGAGTGTTGAAAATCTTAAATTTCCAGGTCTAATTCATTAATCAGGAGCCCGATTCGTAAACCACCAGCTCCTATAAGTTACTTTTGCTTCACGTGAGGTGCTTGTGGCAGTTTCCGATTTTTTTGTGGGCCTTTTCCCATTTTCGACCTCTGTTGGCTTGCTTTAGATTTTAGGTGTTGAAAATCCTACATTTTCAAGTATAATTCACTAACAAGGAGTCCAATTTGTGAACCACCTATTCGTGCAAGATACGTTGGCCTTGAGCAATGTTTGTCAACTCCAACTGCAGAGCTACGATGTAGCAATATCCCGGTAAGTGCAGGGCTGAATCCTCCAGGAGCTATGCTTAAAATATTTTCAACTTGTCACTTGCCTAAACAAAATTCTAAAACTATCCTAATTAAAATCTAACAAATACAGACATTCCAAAAAAAAAAAAAAATTACAATCCCAATTCAAATAAAGAAAGTAAATCCTAAATCTAAAAGTTCCTAAAAATAAAATCAAATTTACTATAGAACAAAACATGCGTTAGAGCTTCCAATAAAACTAAGCTAAAATTAGAAACTTACTAACACTAAAAAATAATCAATGTTAACAAAAGATTTCTATATCCTATCCAAATTAGAAAGAAGTTAATTTTAGAAAATAAAAAACTCTAAATAGAAACAACAACATATAATACAAACAACACAACTTTTTTAAAAAAAATCTATTCAAACATGATAAACTAAAAAAAATAAATGCAAATCTGAAAACTCAATTTCCTAAAGTAATCTCTGGTAAATAACAATGCAAACTTCTAAAAGAAATAAAACTACAGGATATGCATGAGATGGGCAACTATATGCAAGCATGATTGGGGTGTGCTTGTATTAGAATGATATGTGTTGCCTATATATATATATTCAAAAATCAGATTTGCACCACTAAATTAATTTAGTTTCAAATCTGAAACTTTGCCCATTTTAATATAGAAAATCAGTATTAATCATGGTTCCACTAATCCTCAAAACAATCCACTAATCCTTTTTTCTTTTACATGCCAAGTACATGCACAATTCAAATTTCAGGAAGTATTTTAGATATCAAATTCTCAACTAGGACAGAATTTAACGCTTAAAAGATACAAATCAGTTGTAAAAATTTTCATTCAATGTGGACTGATTTAAAATATTTTTGGCAGAAAGTTTAAGTAGGTTTTCAATTCTGAATTTCAAGTCTAACATACTGTTTTTAACATAGGTTCCAAACAGTTATTAACATGTGCAAGTTTGTTGTGAAAAATTGTCAGTCATGAACCCTTTTGAAACTGTTTATGCACAAAAATCTAGATTGGTATTAGCCTTAAACCTGAAATTTTGATTCACTTCTATCTAGGCAGAATTATGAAGAAAAACAAGTGCACATATCAGCCATTACAAATTCAAAATTTTCTTGATTCCTAGACTCATATTCATGATTGTAAAACACATCAAAATCAGGTGTTCAATCTGATTTCTGAAGTTCCATGACAAACACGTTAAACATGATTCTAAAACTTGAAATATACATGAATCTAATTTAACTTACAGTAATGAAACAATTCTAAAAAAACTGTGCAAGAGCATAGAGTGCAAAAATTTAAATAAAAGTGAAGGAAAATAAAATAAAAGTGCAGGAATTCAAATAAAGGTGCAGAAATTTAAGATTCAAAAGTGCAGTAAAAAAATTGTAGAAAGTCAAAGGCGGTAAACAATTGAATCAAAGGTGGTATATTCACTCAAAATTCTCTCTTAATCTAGGCTTAACAAATTCTTAAAGTATGCTCTTATATTTAAGTCATCAATCCAAATAAGAAAAACACAAATCAAGCAATCGGGCAATTATAGGAATAAGAAGAATATCAAGAGAAATATTATTAAACTAGTATGAGAATCCTTTACATAATATGAAGAAAAATTAAAACAAAAGATTACACATACTAGGATGGAAAGGAATTACTCCTTCTAATTGATCTTCAAGGTTAGTGATGTGGCTTTAGGGTTAAGCTAGCCTCCTTGATGACTTTAAGTGTAGAGAATAAGAAAGAGAGAGGTGGAGTGTAGAAATTCTAGAGGTAGGAGGTAGATAATTCTTCTATGAAGAATATGGGAGAGGGGTACCTATTTAAACTTTTTAAGTCCTACACCTTCTCAAACTTTAAAATCTTAAAAATAATAAAAACAATTGAAAGAAAATGGGTCTGGGTCCCATACAAGGTTTTGGGTGTGAGATCCACTTTGGGATTTTTTTCTTTTTATTTTTCTTTTTTTTTTCTTGCTTACTTTGTTTGGAAGTCCCTTTTGGATGCATATTTCTTTTCTTGTATGTGCCACCTTGCATTGAGATCTTTTGAGAAATAATTTAAGGATAAAAATCCTCTCTTATAATCAAACTTGGCTCACATGAGGTGTAGAACTTCCCCTTTTATCTCTTGCTTTGTCAACTTTCCTCTTTTGGAAAGTTTTCCTTATTGGCTCCAAACTCAAAGAGATCTTCTAGATAATTCTCCCTTGATTTTTTCCTTTATTTTTTTAGCTAAAATCTAATCCAAATCAATGTATTGGACATGGAATAGTGTGCTTGGCATTTTTTTAAATTTTTTTCTTTTAAATCTTCTCCTTCTCTAAAAAGAACTCCTATGTGGCTGTCATGCCCCGATCCTGGGAATTTGAGGATTTGAGTGGGTCCCCAGGGTGTGGATATGTGATCTCGTAGAAATCCGTGCCCTGAAGAATTATGCACGAATTCCTACAAGGGAGATTCCACAGGAACGTGTGAGGTATGCTACCACACGTACAAACAGAACTTATCATAGGCGAAATCCTGTGAAATACTCAGTAATTATCAAGAGCACATGAAGTTCATAGTCTGTTAACCTTCATAAGTAAACATATATGCATACAATAGTGTTAAATTCTTTTAAGTACATTCCAAGAATACTACTTAAGAGTGTGATACAAAAGGTCCAAGCATAATGGTGATATCTCCCAAGAATCAACGCGCTCCGTAGGATGGCTGGTAATAGACATCGCCATCCGTCCACTCGTCTACACCCCGAGGTACCATTGGGGTAACCTCCGGGGGCGCGTCAGCACCTGCGTTGAGACCGGGTTCTGAACCTGTAATACCAAGGGTAACACTGTTAACACGACGGTTAAGCAAGTACGGAGGCATATGAAACAAGTATAACATAATATGCATATATTTATCAAAAGTACTTAACAGTATGCACTGATGTAAAAGAACAATAATGACGTGCTAAACATATAATGCAGGAGTGATAATGAATGAGGAATTACCGTTAAAACATCATACATACTGATTGGCAACCACGGGGATCTATTCTCCCAAAAAGGGAGCATACATACATATGGGTCGCTAGGAGATCAGGCTAGCTTCCTGAGGAGCGCCGACTACTCCTCCATAAACCTACTACAGTGGTGTCATACGTATACCCAAAGGGTGTAAGCTGAGTGGTGCCAACTCAGATTCAATCGTATCAGTCATATCATACCCTTAGCTAACAAGCTCGCATTAGAAGCTCTGGCATGTCAGACACGCACTCATTAGAAGCTCAGGCCTGAATCGCCTCAGGGTTTTGCTAAAGGAAGTAGTTCATATTGAAGGGGGTGTGTTGTCGCAAGATGCATGCATTCGGATTAAGAGATTACTACTCATCCTATATTAATTGACCCATGATCCCAAAGAACATTCAACACGACGTACTCATAAGAAATCTGGTGTCGTTGTGTTACCGTGTCTTGGTATTACCTTATAGGTATACAGGACACCTTCTTATGCCAACATCCATGACTTACTATTGGGAGATCATCCGGGTATTATTCATTTTCTCCAACCTATGCTTACCATTGGGCCAGTGTAGTGGTATAGAGGTGCCAATACTAAGGCCCTACAAAATCATTGAATGCCCTTAACCCCTATGTTTACTGGGTCCTTACGGCTTAGCCGTGTTGTATTCCACGGTGCAGCCGTGTGCAAACCGTAGAAGGGAATGGGTTCCTTGATCTCTCTGGAAAGCTCGCCGTAGGAAGACCTTCGGCTTGGGTACAGGCTGGACGCGGCTTAGCCGTAGTACATTTCACGATGCAGCCGTGGGTGAGCCGTAGTTCAAAATTGAGTTTTGTTGCTCTCTGGACTTTGAGCCGTAGATGCTCATAGCTTAGCCGTAGCTTCGCCGTAAGCTTCAGAAATCTGAATACAGTTCAGTAGCTCGGTTCCAATGCAATTCAACACAGAGCATGGATAAGTGAAGCATTCTTATGGCTCAGTGACCTTGTCCTTGAAGGTGTTTAATGTCCATGCACCCTTCTAATGCATGTTTACCTTGTGATTCATTCCATCACATTTACAACGATTAAAATAATGAAAATGACTGAAATTGGAGAAAATGCAAGTAGCTAGCTCAATAATCCATACTTAATCATGCATGCAGTACATATAACTCAATACTTGCCTTTTCTAACAATGGTAACACTCTCCAACTGTCTCTTGCTGTGTGGTTAGGGGGAAGACCTCCAAACTGAGGTGGGTTCTCTACCAACAGAGCATGCAACAAGGACGGAGATTTAGATTCACATGCATGTCATGTGATTGAGTCTCCTAGACTCTAACAAGATTACAGAGATGAGTTGGAGATAAAATTCTCACCTTAGGTCTATAGCTTAGAGGAGATTGTGATTTCTAGAGAGATCGAAGTGCCCAAAGAAAAAGATGATGATGAAGATGGATTTATGGACGCCACGAGCATCACATGCAAGCTCTAGTTCTTCATTCCCAACTCTAAGGTGAAATGGAGAGAGATTGAGTGAGAGAGCTCCAGCTACAGAAGAAGGCAAAATGGAAGAATGGACATTGTGCCTTTTTTTTTATTGAAACTTCTTGAAATCCACATGCAAGTCCATAGGTTCTGGATAATTACAGTTTAGACCAAAGGGACCTCAATTGGCCTAGGATGACTCCGGATCGACTCGGGCCCAACACGAAAGATGATCTACACAAAAAATTACACGAAAGACAGTGGACTGGGTGTCTAAGAGATGCAAGGAAAATTTACAAAAAGGTCCTTAACTACTAAAGTGAGGTCCAAACTCCGCCCAACTCTCTATCCAAGACCTAAACCGGATAGTTCTGAATTAAATTAGCCTTAATAAGGTTTAATCAATATAGAACGAGTTTAATTAACGTAGATTAAGATTAGTGGGATTCAGGACCTTATAGTGGCTTTCCTCATTCATCTTTGATGAGATATTATTCAAATTCTCTTCAAAATCTCTTGAAAATGTGTAACAAATGAATGGACTCCATCTTAGATGTCTTACATGTGTAGCCCACACATATGTGCATGTGTGTGGGATCAGAAAGCCAACTTTTGTATTTTTCTTCCAATTGCTTTCTTTTATTCAATTCATCTCTTTTTTCTTTTAAAAATCAATTCCTTGCCTCAATTCTTTGCAAATGGGACCCATATCATCATTTTTCTACAAAAAAATTTAAATTCATGTTAAAAGATAATTTTACCCTTAAGATCACAAATGCGTTACTGTGGGCCCATCTCTCATGAAATGATAATAAAAATGCACACCATTTTCATGATTAAATGTGAATGAACTAATGATAATTAAAATTCAATTTATTTCATGAGAATATAAATTTTTACAAAGATTTTCAAAAATGGACTTTCCAAAAATGGTAGGTTTCATGAATGTATGCAAAAAGTGTGATTTTGAAGAAAATTATGCAGAGAAATATTAGAATAAATTGAAAATGCTTTAAACCATGATATCACACTAAATGAGGCTTCTTTTGACTCAATAAGTCTTTAAAATGGGTCAAAATATATATATAAATATGCATTTTTAAGGACTTATCACACCCCAACTAGCATTTTGCTATCTCTAGCAGAAATTGTGAAAATTATGATGCTTCCATCCTAACCTAATCTAACCTAAAACTACTGCAATGTAATAAAATTAAACATAAATGCAACGCCACTTTTGCTGGCACTCTCGATTGCATTTAGCGTATGCAGCAAACCCTTAAACCTTTAGGTTCCCCCTAGTGGACGAGTTGTGCCTCGTAAGGGTTTGTAGTGAATATACTCACAAAATTCTCTCTTTTTTTAATACAAAAGTAAAAGGGAAAAGAAATTCCTCAAAAGAAAATTCACTCAGATTGGATAATTTTGAAATCTGGAATAATTACACTTTTAGACTTTTCAAAGTTTGGTCCACAATTCTATTTCTGAAAACTTTTTCAAATTCAAAACCAACTTGCATGCACAGTGGGAAATTGTATACATCAAAAACCTATTTTGGATATTCCATAATAATGCTGCAAAAATAGAATTTTTTTTTTCAAATAGTCGATACCCCGAAATTTAGCAAAAAGAAATTTCCTCTTAAAGTTACTAAGATAGCTGCCACTTTACTATTTACTTCGATAGGCCTCTTTTCCCTTAATTCTTTTTTTCCGACGCAAGGGTTTTCAATTTCATAGGATATGAGAAAAGTTAGAATCTAGAGAGCAAATCTAGTACTTGCCTTTCCTCGCACATACTCCCTTGCAAACTTTTGCAGACAATCTGCACTCACTCACTTTTTCCAACATAGAAATTTCCAAGTTCATATGATATAATAAAAGTTAGGATCTAAGAAGCAGACTTAGTCCATATGCATTTCTGCACATATCCCTTGAAAATTTCTACAGACACTCGTTGGGCCATAATTTATTCTTTATTTTTTTTTTTCATTGTTTTGTGACTGTGTAATGTTTAAGTGCCTTAAGATTTCTAATTAACCCATGTAGCAAGCAATAGGCCAATGACTCCCAAACCAGATGGTTTTAGGGCATTAGGTATGAAAATACCACTATGGGCTTACTAGCTAGAGTTAAAAAGACTACGAACCCAAACTAATCACAAATTGCTCATTATAAGCGCTTTTTTTTTCACTCCTTTTTTTTTTCAAATCGAAAGTAAACACTAGGTGGTAGTTCTTATTTCACTCGAATTAATTCATTTTGGTTCTAATATATACAATTGACCAACAATGAACTAGGAAACAAAAATATTTTATAAACTAAATTTCAAGTTCACATTGTATTCTCCCGAAAAAATTCCAAAAACAGCATTAAAGTCTCATACCCAAAATGTAGAAAAATGTATACGTGTGTGTATGTGAAAAACAAGTTTTAGTAATCTTTTGATAGGTTTTCTCCTTTAAAAAATGCAAACTTTCTTTTTACTTCCTTCTAAAGTATGAAAACTCCAGATTTTTTTATCTTCAAATCGTTTCAATTCTTTTGAAAACTTTCTTTTCCAAAATAAAAATAAATAAATGAAAGATAAATACCGGCAAAAAAAATACTAAAATCAAAACAAAAGTATAAAAATGCAAAAATTTTAAAAAAAAGTCTAAAAATGCAAAAATGACAAAATAAATAAAAAAGTTTACCTAAAAATGCTTATGAAGTGCCTAAAATCGGACAAGCATGCTTGTTCCCGCCCCCAATCAATTATGTGCATCATCCTCGATGTATATGAATGGAATGCAAAACAATAAGAATAACATGAGAAAATGAAAATGTAAAGGACGGTAAAGAGAAAGAGCCACTTGAAGATATGTCCTAGCTGCTCCTTGTCCAAGGTTAGAAAAAACCAAACTAACAAAAGAAAACTCCATAATATATATAATATGTACAGCAAAAGGCCTTTGTTAGATCCAGGGCTGATCAATCCTTGTAGACAGGATCATTAAGGGAAATTTCTTCCTTTTCAGTTGGTGTGATCTCCTAGAATGGCTTCAACCTTTGGCCATTGACTTTGAACATTTGGATATCCTTTGGATAAAAAATCACAACAGCTCCATATGGAAAAACTATTTTGACAGTGTAAGGACTAGTCCATCGGGAGTTGAGCTTGCCAGGAAACAAGCAAAACCTAGAATTGTAAAGGAGGACTTTTTGCTCAGGGTGGAAATTTTTCTTGAGGATTTGATTACCATGAAAAACCTTTATCCTCTCTTTGTATATTTTAGAATATACATATGCTTCCCTGCGCAACTCTTCTAATTCATTCATTTGTAATTTCCTATTAGATCCAGCTTTATCTATATCAAGGTTGAACTATTTAATAGCCCAATAAGCTTTATGCTTAAGTTCCACTAGCAAGTGGCAAGCTTTCCCATAAATTAACCGGTAAGGAGACATTCTAATGAGAGTTTTGAAAGCTATCTGATAAGCACATGATGCATTGGATAGTTGAGTAGACCAATTCTTTTGATTAGGTTTTTCGGTAGTCTCCAAAATCCACTTGATTTCACGATTTGATACCTTTACTTGCCCACTGGTTTGCGGGTGATTAGGGGTGGTCACTTTGTGAGTTATTCCATATTGCTTCATAAGGGCCTCAAAAGTTCTATTGTAGAAATGCAATCCCCCATCACTTATGATGGCACAGGGGTTCCAAATAATGAAAACAAATCCTTCAAAAATCTTTGTACGGTTTTAGCAACATTATTCTGAAAAAGAATTGCATTTATCCATTTTGAGACATACTCAATAGCAACCAAGATATAAATGAAACCAAAACTAGGAGGAAAAGGTCCCATAAAGTCTATACCCCATACAACAAAAATTTCAATTACCAAAATTTGGTTCAAAGGCATCATGTTTCTCTTTGAAATATTGCCCAATTTTTGGCAATGCTCACAGGTATTTCAAAATTCATGATCATCCTTAAAAAGTGTGGGCCAATAAAAACAACATTGCAAAATTTTGCATGATGTCCTTTTAGCAGAAAAATGGCCTCCACAAGCCTATGAATGACAAAAGGATATGACACTAGGAATCTCATTATTTGGCACACATCTCCTCATAATTTGACTTGGACAGTATTTGAACAGGTATGGATCATCCCAAAAAAAATTGTTTCACCTTAAAAAAGAACAAATCTTTATCTTGCTTAGTCCAATGACTAGGAATACTGCCCATAGCAAGATAATTTGCTATATCTGCAAACCAAGGGAGTTGGGACAATGTAAAAAGGTGTTGATTTGGAAAATTGTCCCTGATTGGTGTTGGCTCAATAGGGTCGGAAGTGACAAGTCTAGAAAGGTGATCTGCCACAACACTTTTTACTCCCTTTTTGTCCTTGATTTCTAAGTCAAATTTTTGGAGTAGAAGGATCCATCTGATCAGTTTGGGCTTAGTATCTGTTTTAGAAAGAAAATGCTTTAGCATGGAATGATCAGTAAACACCACAATCTTGAATCTAATCAAGTAAGAGCGAAAATTTTCAAGTGCAAAGACTATTGCCAACATTTCCTTCTTAGTGGTTGAATAGTTGATAGGTGTACTATTCAAGCTCTTACTTGCATAATAAATCATGTAAGGCTTTTTATCCTTACGTTGCCCCAAAACAGCTTCAACTGCATAATCACTAGCATCACACATGAATTTAAAGGGAAGGTTCCAGTCTGGAGGTTGCATAATCAGAGCAAACGTCAGCATACCCTTTAATTTTTCAAAAGCTACTTGCATGCCTCAATCCATTCGAATTGTGCATCATTGGATAATAATTCATAGAGAGGGCGGGATATAAAACTAAAATCTTTAATGAACTTTCTATAGACCCTGCATGCCCTAAGAATGATCTTATATCTCTTATGGTTTTAGGTGTGGGTAAGTTGGTGATCAAATCAATTTTAGATTTGTCAACTTCTAGACCTTTTTCAAACACAATATGACCAAGGAGAATTGCATGGAGAACCATGAAATGACATTTTTTCCAATTGAGTACTAAGTTCTTTTCTTTGCATCTAATGAGAACAATCTCGAGATTGCTCAAACAATCCTTAAATGAGTCACCAAACACACAGAAATCGTCCATGAAGACCTTGAGAACGCGTTCCACCATTTCACTAAAAATACTCGGCATACAATGCTAAAATGTGGTGGGAGCATTACATAACCCAAAAGGCATTCGTTGATAAGCAAAAGTATCAAAGAGGCAGGCGAATTTGGTTTTCAGGGGAGATATCTATTTGGTTATATCCAGAATATCCATTAAGAAAACAATAGTATTGGTGGCCAGCTACCCTTTTCAAAATTTGGTCCATGAAGGGTAGAGGGAGATGATCCTTACGTGTGACTGCATTAAGTTTCCTGTAGTTCATGCATACCCTCCATTCCGTGGGGACTTGGGTAGGAACAAGTTTATTTTGAGCATTCTTAACTATAGTGACACCGGCTTTTTTCGGAATAATTTGGGTAGGGATGACCCACTGGCTATCCGAGATTGGATAGATTATGCCTATATCAAGCAGTTTAAGCACCTCAGCCCTAACCACTTCCTACATAGTAGGATTAAGCCAGCGTTGCATTTGCCTACATGGTTTTGCATTTTCTTCAAGGTAGATGCATTGTGTACACACTCAAAGGTCAATTCCTTTCAAGTCAGTTACATTCCAAGCAATAGCATTCTTATGTAGTTTGAGCATTTTTAATAGCTGGGCCTCTTGGTTTTTAGAAAGAAGCGAAGAAACAACTACTAGGTAGGTCTCCTCATCCCCACAGTAAGCATATTTGAGGTTAGAAAGGAGGGGTTTAAATTAAAGTTTGGGTGATAAAACCTGAGATGGAAGAGGTGGTGCACCAGTTGGTACAAGCTCCTCAAACTTGTGTATCTAGATAGCATGAGCTTCTTCTATAGTGTCATCATCCAATTCCTCAGAAAGTCCATATCCTCTTTGGCCTCAAGCATCACCGCAATGTGGGAGTTGAAACACTTCTCTAAATCATCCTCCAGCATTGTATTCACAAAGTTCATTTCAAGGAGATCATCATCAATATCCTCAGGATGCTTGTATAAATTGAATATGTTTAGTTCAATGGTCATGTTTCCAAAATAAAGTTTTAACATTCTTTTCCGGCAATTGATTAATGCATTTGATGTTCCTAAAAAATGGTTTTCTCAAAATTATAGGAATCTGAGTATTGTGATTATGTACTAGTTAAGTGTCCAGTACATAAAAATCAACAAGGAAATAGAATTTTTCAATTTGCACTAATACATTCTCTATTAACCCCCTTGGTTTCTTTATCAAACGATCTACGAGTTATAGAGTGACTTTGGTAGGTTTCAACTCGCCTAGCCCCAGTTGTTGATAAACCGAGTAGGGTAATAGATTAACATTGGCCCCTACGTCTAACAAGGCCTGACCAATCCAGTGATTTCCAATGGTGCATGATATGGTGGGGAATTCCAAATCTTTATATTTTTAAGGTGTGCTACCATTTAGGAGTGCACTAAATTGTTTAGTGAAGAAAGCTTTCTTTTGTACTTTGTCTTACGCTTAACAGTGAAAAGATCCTTAAGGAACTTGGTATAGGTTGGAATCTGATTAATTGCATCCAACAGAGGAATATTGATTATAACTTCCTTGAAAATGTCTAAGATCTTCTGGTTTGGGATTGGCTTCTTGGGATGGGTCAATCTTTGTGGAAAAGGGGCCACAGGCACGACGGTTGTGGGGTCAAGACCTTTTTTATTCTCAACAATAGTTTCTGCATTAGCACCATCCTTTTTAATCTTTTCATTCAAATTCGAGGAGACATGTTATTTATCCTTTTTTGGATTCTCTTGAAGCTTTTTACCACTACATAGAGTGACTACTTGAATATGCTTCTGATAGTTTGGGTTAGTTATGTCATTCACTTCAAACCAACCTTTTGGGTTCGGGAGAGGTTGAGTAGGAATGTTCCTTTCGCTTGAACTTGAGGGCTACGTTTGATTTGTTCGATAGAAGTTTCTAACCTTTGGATAGCCTGCTCGTTATTCTAAATCATTTGTTGATTATTTTGCATGGTTTGCATAAATTGTTGTTGAGATTGTACTAGCATACTAAGGGACTCCTCCAATGACCTATTCTGAGCTTGTGGTGCATAAGATATATTATGCTATGGAGACATGTCGGCACCAGAATTTGATGGTCTTTAGGGATTGTTACTCAGGTGTAGCAGTTGGTCCATTCCTCCAGTTAAAATTTGGGTGTTCCTAATGGTATTTGTATTAAATGGGTTTTGGTAATGTTAGCCTATTCTTGAATTGCTTCCTGTAATGTAGGTCTAGTTGGAGAGTCTGCTGACAAATGATCTTCATAAGCACAAATACTGAAAGTGCAACAACTAAATCTCACCAAGTCCCAGAGGTGGGTGAATAGGACTATTTAAAATTCTTTTTCAATATTGGGCTACTATAAAGTGCAATTTAAAGACTCAATCAATGTTACGGATTCACAAGTATGATCAAGAAAGATGCTCAAAGTTGAGTGTGCTTATAGTGTGCAGAAATACAACTAGAACAAGGATAATATAGAATAAAGAAGGTAATCAAGGCAAGGGAATAAGACTATAAAGCATCCATCACAAACATTAAGTGCAAACATAGAGATTTATAGTGGTTCGGTCCCAGACCTACATCCACTCTCAAGAGTAATCTCTCTTGGTTCCACTGAATATGAGGTAATTACACAAGAACATCTCCTGCAACAACTTTTGATCTAGTGGTTTGTCTTCCACGAATAGGATTTTTGATCAGGTGGTTAATCCTAGATCTATTCCACCAACTACAACATTTTTTGATGCGGTGGTTTGTCTTCCACCATATACAGTAGAGAAATGAAATTAGGAAGAACACCCAGACAAATAACTAGATACCTTAGCTTTGAGTAGTGTTCTTGAAGCTCGAAAGAAGACCTCCAAGCTTTGACCTCTTAAGCTTGCTCCTTGCTCCTTGGTGATGAAGATCTTCAAATGAGTGCTTAGCCAAGGGATGAGGTTTTTATTGGGTTTTAGGAAAATTGTGTTTTTCTCAGCTTGAATTTAAGGCTTTCCTAATTGCACACCTACTCTTCTCAGAACAGTAATATCACTTTAAGTTTGAAAGAGAAGATGGTAGTTAGAGCCTTAGTATAGATCTTACTATTGGTGTAAGAGCTTAGATGCTGTTGGTATTTTTCTCACTTCGTTCTGTATGTTTAGAGGAAACAATTGCTTCTCTTAAGTAGAGAGGAATTCCAACGGTCAGATCTATGGCTAAGAAAAAGTTAGTCTACGGCTTAGCCATATGCTTTGATAAAATCCAATGGCTAGTTTGACCTAGATTCAATGTTTTTCCTTCTTACGGTTAAACATACAGCTTAGCCGTAAATCTTTCTATGGCTTAGCTATGAGGACATTACGGTTTAGCCTTAGGTCAGCCGTAAGCTAAAATTTGCCAATACTGCTTTCTGAAAAGAGGGCCGTAAACTTTACATCGTAGTCGTAAAACATTCTATGCCTTAGCGGTGAGGTCATACGGTTTAACTGTAAGATCAATTGTAGGCATTATGGCCAAAATCTCTCTCTTGAAGATGGCTCGTAAACTCTACGGTGTGGCCGTAAATCATGCTACGGCTTAGCAGTAAGCCTTTTACGGTGTAGCTGTAAGGCCAGCTGTAGATCAAAATTTCAAAAACTGTTCTCTGGAGAGTGAGCCGTAAATTTGTTGGCTTAGCCGCAATCCAAGCCGTAGTTAAAAATAGGGATATTTTGAAACAACTTTTTCCATTCTATTTATAGGGACATTAGCGGTCAATGTTACCTTATCCCTTAGCACTCAATGAAGATCTTCTAGATGATGGACTTGATTGATCCTTCCTTGATTGTGCTTGAGCTTTATAGATGTTACTTTATCTTGCATAATCTGCTTGACCTTCATTGATGATACTTGATCTTTCTTGAACTAGCCTTGACTCGGGTCATGAAATTGACAACACACTTTTGCTATGACATTAACAAATACCACAAACCATGACTGTATCCTTGTTTTTTCCAAGTTGTAGGATTTTTATTTCTCTTATAAGTATAGCAAGCTTGGCTTAAATTTCAGTTTGATTGTTGAATTGATATTTTTCTCTTCCCTTAGACTGGTTCAATGAGCTGGATTGATCTGCCCCATCAGATGAGGCCCATTTTTGTGCATTTTCGACGATTTATTTAAAAAATTCCCACATTTCAGCAATTTGATTTTGATTAAATTGACCATTGCACATCATCTAAATAAATTGATGGGTGTTAGTAGTTAAACCCTCAATAAAAATCTCAATGAAACAATATGTTTCATATCCATAATGAGGACATGCAAGGATCAATTCGTTAAATCTTTCCTAACACTTATAGTAGGGTTCCTTGAGATTTTGTCTGAACATCATGATCTCCGTTTTTAAATTGTTGGTCTTATGCTGTCACGAGCAGAGCCCAGAAATCGAGGGTTAGTTAGAACCTAACCAGTGACACATGTATTCCCGTGTACGTACACCTAGACCTCATCTAAGTGTACACACACAAGGGACATTCACACGTGCAAAATGGTGTACGTGGAAGCTGTAGGCATCATTTCATGACAAGAGAATACACAAATAAGAATAATAACTGCAAAAGATTACATTAATTACAGAATGTACGAAAAAAAATAAGAAATCAGTGGCTTAGGGACAAAATACAAGATGTAACGAAAACCCTGGTATGGTTGTTAACGCAGGCCCCATACACACAAAATGAGGAACTGATGCGATGCAAGACCACTCTCCATGGGAGGGATCAAATCCACTCCTCTAGCCCTGACCGGGGCTCTCGGGTCTCCCCTGGAGTCTGGCCGACGATGAGGGGTCTATAGAGGGATCTGAGCCTGCAACACCAAGAATAACTAATGAATAAAACAATTGTAACACTCCGATCCCCTTTGAGCCTGATTAGTGGCTCATTAGTGTGTTTTTCTGTTGTTTTATTCTTTCGGACTTGGTTTTGGGTCTTGGATAGGTAGTTGAGTAACCTTTGACCTGAGATAGGTAGTTCTAAGCCCTTTTTCGTAATTTTGCTTTTGCTTTGCTTGCATCATCTTTGCATCATCTTGGGTCAGCATGTGTATTTTGTTGATCTCGTCAAGTTCCGTAACTGTGTCAAATCCATTCGGAGTACATTGGAGAAGTTGGACCTTCGTGTGACTTAAACTGTAAATAGTTTAAACTCTTCGGACCTTGTTTTAAACTCCAAAACCTATATATATGAGTCATCCTCTAGGTGTCTCTCTCTCCTGCTCATTTCATTGCCTCAACATTGCATGCACAGCTTTGGGAGAGAGAGAGAGTCACGTTCCTTCTTTTCCATTTCTCTCCTCTTCTCGTCTTGGTTGGTGTTGGGATCTTGCACTCAGCATTGATTGGGTTCTCTTCTTCCCTCATCTTTGTCTGTGGCTTGGTAAGTGGGTTCTCTGCAACTCTTCCTTCTTCTTCTCCAATTGTATCTCTCCTTCTCTGATTTCTGTGTCCTCATCTCATGCATGTGTTGTTTCTTTGATTTGCTTTGATTTTAGTTGATTTGGAGCTTGATTCAGTGGCTTGACAGAGTTTTGAGGCAAGTATAAGTACAGGATTGTTTAACACATATGGGTGTTTTGTTTGATTGCTTTGATTCATTCTTATTCTTTGTATAGAATGTTTTACAGCCAAGTTCTAAGGTGATTAGGATCAGATGAGCTTGTTTTGATGACATTCTGTGCAACTTCCCAGTTTCTGTACGCAACCCGAATTGGTTCTCTGTATTGTACGGCTAAGCCGTAACCTTGTACGGCTCACATTCCAGAGACCTGAAATTTGGACTTTTGTTCTACGGCTAGGCTACGGCTGAGCCGTAATTTGTTCTACGGCTGAGCCGTAAGCTAGCCGTGACCCAACCGTAACCCAGCCGTGAATTAAATCTCTGATCAGTTGAAACTTTTCAGATACAGTACTCCTACGGTGTGGCTATGGCTAAGCCGTGGATTGGTCTACGGCTAAGCCGTATACTGAACCGTAGCTCAGCCGTAAAAGGTATCAGATCAGAGGTAGAAGATGACCAGTTTAGCTGTGTTTGGAAGGGAACCACGGTGAAGCCGTAGTGCATGCTATGGCTAGCCCATATGATGTCTGCGGCTAAGCCGTAGGTCAACCATGGCAAATCCGAAATAAAACTTAGGATAATGGTGTGACTTTGTAGGGCTTATATATACAAGGAACCACACACGTAAACCGGCCCAATGGATTCTTTGGATCGCATGAATAGTCTGTTAGGCTGTGACTCATTCATGTGAGCGTTGATTCATTGTTAAGCACCTCCCCATGGGTGTTGATTTAAGGGACTTCGGTGCACGTGAGGATTACATTGCAACACTAGGATGGCAACAGTGCATCGAATAACTTAAAACTACATCAACATGCACGGTTAGTGACAGTGAACAACTAAATTAGGGTTGGCTTGTAATTGACCTTGGTTCCGTCTTAATCTAAGATGCATTGTATATTGCCTACAGTTTTGCCCTCCATTCTGTTAATCTATGTTCACGCATTTCGAGATTCTTTTGTTTTCGTCTTGTACATCTGTTTAGACTTCGTTCTGTATTATGCTCTATGCTCGGTGCTTTGACTCAGTCTATGCTATGTTCTGTATATTTCTGGCTTTGTATAGCTCTGATTTAGTTGGGTATTCCCTGGTGGCTTTGCCCAGAGATTAATACGTGAGGATAAGATCCGGTCTTTGCCATCGGTGAGTCCAAAGCGGATAATCTCCCTTCTTTTGGGATTTGATTTGATTGGTATTAGTCTGGCTCTACTCAGCCTCAGCCCTAGGATGCCCGACGGGGTTACCTCTGGCTTAGATCTCTGTATCTCTGTATCATTGCAGTGTCGCTCTGTCTTGGGACCCCGGAACCCAGGAAACTGAGACCCACTTGTACCCTGGCCCGGTCAGTGGTGTTCTCCTCTGCTCTGCTCTCTATTGGAGAGAATATGGTTAACGTAGTAGCCACTTAGTTAGTATTTCTATGTTTTGATTCACTTATCATGCTTTACTTCTATGCATGATTTGCTTAGCATCCTAATATGAAACTCTGAAAAATAATATTCTGTCATTATTCACTTTGATACTATGAGTGTTTCATCCCTGTTACTTATATATTACTGGATCGTTGTATTCATTCGTGTTGTCTGTAGTGTTGCAGGCGCAGATCCCTTGCCCGACTCCTCGGCGGTCAAGGAGGCTGCAGGGCCGAGTGTAGAGGCACCCTTCGGTTTGGCAGAGTGGGCCTGATCACCTCTGCCGAGTGCGTACATGCATATCATCAGGGGCCTAGTTGTTTGGTTTTTGAGATTTTGTATTTTGGCACTTTGGACTTTGTACTCTGTATTATTTGTACATCTTGATTTTGTCGTGTACCCAGACTTGTCTCTGGTTTTTCCAGTATTGTATTTAGCTTTATCTTTTCCGTTCCGCATATGTTTTGGCTTCCGCTTTTCCTTTGTTGCTTGCTAGGATATGTACAGCTTCCGCGTATGCTTAGTTCACACGTGTTAGATCCCTTGTGTGTGGGCATCTGGACTGGGTTTGGATGCACGTGCACGGGAGTACATGTGTCACTGGTTTAGCTTTTCGTTAACCCCCCGATTTCTGGGCTCGGGTCGTGACAACAATCCAGCAAAGCATAAGTAAATAATAAGGTAACACGCATTGTGTCTATCAGAATAATTAACAGATAGTAATGTACAGAGGTCATGTTCGTATACTAGGCAAGTCATGTATAGAAATAAGCATGTGATCAAAATCATAAAACAAGTATACTTGCTAGGTGGCTACTACATTTGTCATATTCTCCTTATCAAGAATAAGTAGGATGAGACACTATCTACCGGGCGAGGGTATGAATGGGTCTCTGGTTCTCGGGGTCCGGAATCCTAGAAAAGGAGCACTCTGTAGAGGCAACAAGTAGGCTACGCCAAAGTCAACCCCGTCGGGTATCCTGAGGCTGAGGCTGAGTAAAGCCAGACAATATTAGTTATGTCATATGATGCACGTCATGTCAGTATTAGTCGGTCAGGCAGTGCAGTGCGTATAGCATATCATTTCACAGGTAGGCAAAATAGTGCGTGTATCACACTAAGGCTAATATAATTCGAACAATTACAGGCGAAACAAGAATAAGTGCATAGAAGGCAATAATCGAAATCAAAATCAGGATGCAGTACAAATCAAGTTATTACTTTAAATCACGGTTGTTTACTAGCCAACTCTAAACTAGTTGTCCAGTGTTTCTAACCATGCATAATGATATAGTTTTAAGTTATTCGATATACAATTGTTTTTATTATGGGTGTTGCATTGTCTTAAGAAACGTATATCGAAGTCCCTTAAACCAACACCCATAGGGAGGTGCTTAACAACTGGCCAACACACATGAATGAGTCACAGCCCTAGAGACCATTCATGCAATTCTTACATTCTGTTGGGCAAGTTTAGGTTACCTACATTCTAGCTAGAAGGCCCTACCAGGTCTTTTTTTTTTTTATTAAACCTGCCCTTTTTATTCAGTTCTCAGTGGTTGTACGTTTTAGCCGTAGGCGAACTTACGGATTAGCCGTAGGCATCTTACAGCTTAGCCGTAATATACACTACGGCTCAGCCGTGGTTCCCCTTACTATTCATCTGCATTTATGGCTTAGCGTTGTTTTGTTCTATGGCTTAGCCTTGTGTTGTTCTACGGCTAGGGTATGGCTTAGCCGTAACACATTACATGGTTTCGACAGAGTTGGACTGTAGAAGGTCTTCTGAAATTTGAACTCTCTGGAAGTCCAGCCGTAAACTGACCTACGGCTGGGTCACGGCTAGGCTACGACTTAGCCATAGTGTAATCTATCTACGGCTAAGCGGTAGCCTTACTGTAGGGTAAAAACCCAGTTTTGCAGCCCTTTAGAGATTGAGCCGTAACACGTTACGGGTTAGCTGTAAGTTTCAGAAACTGCACGTCTGACTTGTTACAGCAAAACTGGAATTTGGATACAAAATAGAAATAAGATAACGTAGGTGTAAACTGACACATAAGGGCTGTAAAACCATCAAACCATCTAAAAGTAATAAGAATAAAAACAATCAAATCATTATCAACAAGTGTTCATCCCTATTGTGCTTATACTTGCCTCAAATGGGTTCTAACACCTGAACAGTTATCCTCTGCTCAAATCCGCTGTCCAAATGCGATTCTACCCATCATGCATGCAAGAAAAGAAAGAGAAGCATTGAGTGAGAAAGGGAAGAAGAGTGCAAGTGCCCTAGATGAAGATTATCAGGTCTCAACCCTACTTTACCACTCCCAAGAGATGAAGAGATGGGCTAGATGTGACCAATTCTCCCTTTTTTGACTTAGCTTGAAGAAAAAAGAAAAAGGAAAGGAAGAGACGACGAATAGAGAGAGGAAGAGAAGAAGAACACGTTGAGGTGGGAAGGGCGGTGCATGCATTGACTTATATAAGATAAGGATTAAATCAAATTAGAAGGAAGTCCACAAGTTCCGGTTAATTACAAGTTGAGTCAAATAATTGTCCAATGGAGGTAAACGAAGTCGTTTGCATACGAGTCAGTTACGGAAATTAACGAGCTCGATGAGAGACACGTGTTGACGCCAAGATGATGCATGAATGACAATGTCTTACAAAATCCAAAATTACAAAAAAGGGCTCATGTCTACCTAAACCAGGTTAAACTCAACCTAACTACCTATCCATGACCCGAAACAGAAGTCAAAACAATAAAACAACATTCACGAAACTAATCCATTGAAAAATAACCACAAAGAGGGTTAATTAGATGTTAAATCAGGTTAAGATGGGCCAGAGTGTTACATATGCTATGGGAAGAATTTCTTCAAAAATCCAGTCTTTGGGCCTTTTCAGGTGTTGAAGGAACTAGATCTAAGAGAATGGAGCAAAGTCTTGGCTTTATCTTAAAAAAAAAACAGAAATAATTGAAGTTTGATTACATTCAGCACTACATTTTGTAACTAGAGTGTTGAGCATACTTCATTAAATTCTTTTAGGTGCAAGTATGCACTTTCAGAGTTCAGCTCATGAAACTTAGGTAGAAGTTGGATCATGCCTGGTTTGCTTTCGTATTGTCCCGTAATTGGGGGCATCACTATACATGATGGTGTGGTTTGTCAAACAGGGTTCAAATAATCATGTAAAGTCTTAGGTGGTTGATTAACCTCCACACCATTGCAGTCCCCATTGTTATTTCCATTCCTGAGTTGGGCATCATTGTTACCGGACCCACTCACCATTGGAGACAATCTCAAAGGTCTAGGAGATTCTTTCCTTTCTAATCTTTGCGTTGATCCTCTTTGCCAAATTGGTTTAGAGGGTCTGTCTTTTCTTTTTGGAATTTTTGGAATTTTTTTTAATTTTTTTTAAAAAACGAGAAAACCAAAGTTATGCAAGCAACTAAATAACTCCCTAGGGTTGAAAAGTTTTCTTAAGTTATCTAATCCAATCCTATGAAATCAACTCAGCCAAGTTAAACACCAGGAAGTGGTAGAGTCATAGATGGGCCTGCTTGAAGGACCAATTTCCTAAATAGTCAAGCTTAGCTGTGATGCCTTTTATGGCGTAGCCATAAGGTTAGTCGTAGAACTAATGCTAGGTTTGGGTTTCTGGATTTCTAGTTGCACTGAATTTATGGCTTATTCGTAACCTTTAGAATTCTTGAAGCTATGTTGGTACAAAGTTTCACTTCTCTACGTAACTTCTTCCATTCTGTTGACCCATCAAAAATTACAAAATTTGCAGTGAAGACATTCATTACAAGCAAATTCCAAACCACAAGCACATAAACCCTGGGATTGTGGAATGCCAAGTCAAATACTGCATCCAGATGTTTGGAGCTGATGCAATCCACTCAGAAGACTTCAGATGAGCTTAGAGTACAATAGTGTAAATTTCAAAGTTAGTGAACTTCTTTTGGTCACTCGACTCACTAAAGTTCAACTTCAAGGCTCATTGGCTTAAAAACTAAGGTTCATTGAACACACTCAAGCTTCTGGGTTACCAAAGTGATTGAAAATCACATGGCAACTCCAAAACATGCTTGGGAATGATGTTTCAAAGTTTCAAAGCATTTGGATTTCATTTCAACTGAAATTAAGTTTCAGTATCTGTCTGCTAGCTCCTTGGGGGTCTCTGTAGAAATTGAAACTTCTACATGTCAAAACAAGCTATGAGTCAAGGAATACCTTCAAATATATTCAAATACTATCCTTCAAAGTTTCAGAGCATTTGGACATCATTTCAATGAAAACTCAGTTTGGATGGTTGTTCACTAAGCTCTATGCAGTCATTGTGCAATGTGGCAACTCATTAAGATCAAATCAGATGAAACTCCTAGAGGAAACTCAAATTATGCACAAGGAAAGCTCTACATATTTCAGGTCAAATCGACATAATTTGACCTAAAGTCTACAAACATGTCAACTTTTGGTCAATGACCCCTATGGCACGGGTCACTGATCAAAGTCCTGCTTTCAGATGACTGAAATTGATGAAATATGGAAACAACATTTTAGTCATGCTCAAAAGAGATTCTACAAATTTTTAAGTCAGAAGGACTTTGTTTCTGCCTACTTCAATGACATGTTATCTAGGAGTTAGTGACTTCGGAGTCATAGGGGTCATTGACCAAAGTCCTACTTCTAGGATGCCAAAGCTGATGAAATTAGGATCAAAGACTTAAAATATATTCAAAGCCAATTCCTCAAAGTTTCAAATCAATTGAACATCATTCGGGTAGAAAACAAGTTGACTGCCTGCAACACAAGAGAATGTTGGCTTAGAACATATAACAATTGGGTCATTGTTCAAAACCCTACTTCCACTAATCCAAATTACATGAAATTTATATGAAAACTTCAATATGCCCCTGAGATCAGTCCCTCCAAATTTCAAACCAAAGCGAGGTCATTTGGGCCTCAAATAGATGAAACAAGCGTCCATTTTCATCAAAAGTCATTGGGAAAGTTGACCAGATTCAGAACATCAAAACGGGCTGACATTTCTATGACACACTCAAGATAGTGTCAAAAAGCATCCCTCCAAGTTTCATAAAGATCGGACATCCGTCGGGCCCCAAACAGGTGAAAACAGATCACATATGCAGAAAAACCCGAATTTGGGCCTATCAATGGTCGTGGTTGCGGTCACTTACACCTGTGAAGCGCTTTTTGGCGGTTTTCAACTTTTTTCTCTACTTGATTTTGAACTTTAACTTCCTATAACTCCTTCAAACTACCTCTAGAGTCATAAAAGGAAGGTTTTCTCACCTGGGAAAGTTCAAATCATGTTCCAAGCCACCAAAGCAAGTCTCAATCAATTACACACTAGTTTAATAAGTTACAATCCTAGTTCTAAACATTCACAAGGCTCTCAAGGCACTTTAGCCACTTCAAGTCTACTTTTCTTCTCCTTCTCACTAACTTAAAGTGAGAAATAGTTTAAAGAAGGAGAAAAAACATGCATCTCACTTAAAGAAGACGAATGCCAGGGCTACAAGGATGAAATCTTCTTCCTTTGATTTTCTCACTTGGGAGGGGTTTTGAGCGATCTTAGAAGTTGTGAACAAGCCTTTTTAGTCTTCATTTTATTCCTTTAAAGTTATAGGTTTAGAATGACACAACTTTGGCTCCATTTTTACTTATATAAGCACCCTTTTCGGATTTGTACAAAAACAGTCTGTGACCAAAACGTGATGATTGTTACAGGTTTTAATCAGTTCCACTACCAAATTAAGCACTCTTGGTGGTCATTCAACACTCCAAAAATCAAAGAAAACAAGCTTTAGCATTCTGAAGGCATCACAGAGTGGAACAAAGGAAAAAACAGAGTAAACAGTGGCCTTTTTGGCCACTGTCTGCCAGTAGCCGTGGGCCATGGTCACCACTCCACTATCTCCCTCTTTTTGCATTTTTTTTCATGCATTTTCTTATACTTTCTGAGTTTGGATAATATCTGAGACTAGAGAGAGGGGTTGTAAATTTTCAAAACTGGTAAATAACCTGCATCCCTATGGTCGGAGCATTTGAACCCATGTAAACAAAAGGAAAGTAATGATGAACTGTAATTATTTCTCATTTTTTTAACGCTTGAAGTGCGTGAATGTTGGACTTGAATCTGTTGCATTTCACATCACGTTTCGAGCATGATCAAAAGATTGGTGCCATTTGTAGGAAATATTGTTGTTCCTATTTGTAATTAAATTTGGCCAAAAAGACATGAGAAATTGCTAAAATACATGAAAATTGCTGCTGTGAGATATTGGCAGCAAGACATTGTGAAAAATGGCCTGTGGCCGTAGGATGCTATGTAAAATGTCTATGGCCACTGGAGACTATGCAAAAAGTGCTGTGACCATGGAGACAATGGAAAATGGGCAATGACTATGGGCCTGCGGTAGTGACTGTGGGCCTGCAATCACTGACCTGCTTTGCCTCTAAATTGACTTGTTTTACTCTTGAAAACACCCATGCATGACCTTGATGTCTATGATGGGTTTGGGAGCTTAAATGAAGGAACTTTGCACCTCGAAGTGCATCCTTTTATCATTCAAATGAAGGCATTAGGTACCTCGAAATGCATACTTTTGCCACTTAAATGAAGGAAATTGCACCTCGATGTGCACAGACCAAATCAACACCCTTTTATGCAATTTAAGAGTGTTGATTCAGTCTAAAAGGCTTTACGTTACTAGCCATTTGATCACTAGTTCATTTATAAGACCTAAATAAATGTTTATATCAAATCAGTGATAAGATTAGTGACATTACAGTCATGCATTGTCGAGCATCACGTACTGATGGATCCAATGTGATCATTGTGGTAGTGGCGTAGGCTTGATTTTGTGGGCCCTATTCTGTCTATTGGATTTAACCCTCTCTTGCTTATAAGTTTAACACAAATAGCTCTGAAATGCTGCCAAGATTTTGGTAGCTAAGTCTAGTTAGCTTAGCATGCTTTTAAGCTTGATTATATGGTCTGCTGCAAAAATTCAGACAACGAGGATAGTCAACATAGCACAATGAGAAGGGGTTTATGCCTATTTCTAACCATTTCAATTCAAAATCATGTTTGTTCAGAAGGCATTCATAAACTATTTCAGATAGCCCAAGAGGTAGCCATGTTGGTTGTAACACTAATATAGTCCTTTGGGCTTACTTTTTTACAGAGATATCATGGATTCTTTAATCATCACTTTCAATGAGACCAAGGAGAGGCTTTTCAAAATCTCCATGACCCAACACAAATCATCTACAAGAGCGCCAAAGAGGGCTCGAATTGACTCTGTTACCTCCATGTTGAGAGTCTCAGTCTTCCAAAGACTTTCTACTCTTATTGGTTCCATGACTTTGGCTGATCTAAATGGGTCATCAATGACCCCTAAATCTATCAAAAAGACTGAGACTCCTAAACCCGGGGTCTCTAATATGCCTAAAATCCATTTGGGGTTTTCAATAAGGTTTAAGAGGAACCTAAATATAAACTGAAACCAAGAGACAACAGCCTTCATACCGTCAAGCCTCGTCTGGAGGCAAGACAGGTCCGTTTCATGGATCTCATGCCAATATCACTTGGCAAGTCGCGTTCAGTGGCTGTCCAAGGCTTAAGATCATCACCTACTCGGCCCAAACAATGGGTCGTTAACCCAAGCAAGTACCAGAGGACGTTCGATAACTTTTAACTAGCAAAAAGGCCTAGAAGTATCATCCATTCCCGAATACAGTACATGGTCATTGCAACCATGCATTTCCAAATCCAACAAGGATGAGAACAAACTCTTGGCTTCACTTAAAGGCAATACCTTCTACTCTCTAACTTAAAAAGTAGGATGGAGGTTCGGCAAGAGGTGCCCACCCTTTATCATTATAGCACCAATCCTGCCATCTTCACTCTAGCGTCTATCACATGGCGTTGAAGACAAAAAGAAAGCTGAGTGATTGGTCAACAATAATTCAACCGGTCTCGCTCATTTCAAGGATTTGCTCCAACAAAAGAAAAACTAGGAAAAAAAAAACAAGAAATGTGTTGTTGACATCCTTTCACTTCCCACTTCCAATTCCATGGATTGGAATGAGTTTCCAGCACTTCTAGGCCATTAGTTACCAGGTTTAAATATCAAACCTTGGTAGCCAAACTGGTTATTCAAATAAAGAATAAAGCTTTGGCTCGCTACAGGGATCAAACCCAAAAGCTGCCACAATGTAAAATCACTAAAAAATGGGGGTTGGACTCCAACTCCCAATTAAGCAGGACTTCTGAAGGTCATGTTGAAATAGACTCTGATGAGGATCCTATCACTATCTTAGACACAAAAGATAGTTAATCCACTCCTCCTACATTAACATCCTCCTACCCGCGTCAGTATACGGTATTTATGGCTGAAGCGAGTGGGACAGGCTAGGATGGGAATGATGATTCTAGTGGAAGCAAAGATGTTAGCGAAGAAGATGCTAATGAAAATCAAGAGGACGACGTCAGTGACGTTGTCAAGCAGCAAGGAGCTAAAATTGATTACTTGATTACTTAGTAAAAAATCTTGGCAGATAAGTTAGGTGGTCTAGTTGAACCTTTAGTCAATCCTCTATTTGTTGATAGAAAAGAATAGGCAATGATGAAGAGAAATGCCACTAAAATTGACCTGCTCACAGCTTAAATCAAGTCCCTGACAGACAAGGTGGTAGCCATATGTTCCTCTAGTGATGATCATTCGTCAATCCTTGATCTTCACGGAGATCCTGAAAAATATGTAACCTTTAAGGAAGTTGAGGAAATACTAACAAAATCAAAAGTGGAGACCAGGATGAAAAAGAAAGGTATCACACCCAAGTATCCTCCAAAATTCGATCTAGTTCCATTTTCACCAGATTATAAACTTCTGACTTTTCAGCCATATCTTAGGAAGGGGTCAGCATATCAATATATTGTGCATTTCAAATCACTTCTCGGAAGCTTACCAGAGTTGGATGCATTAAAGATGAGGCTTTTCATAGGCACATTGAAAGGAGTTACCTTTGATTGGTACAAGCAGTTACCAGAACTCACTTTCACAACATGGCCTATCACAGAAGAAAAGTTATTACTCCACTTCTAGGAGGAGGATCAAACAGTCACCTTTTCTACACTTAGCAGTATAAGGCAAAGAGACAATTAAACTGCACAATCCTTTATCAATAGATGGAGAGCATTATCCTACAGATGCTTGGAACAACCATTCCAAAAGGCAACCATTTGCAACCAGAAATCAAGGCTATCATACTTAATCACAAAACTAAGTCTCTGGCCCAATTAGTTGAGGTTGCTACTAATGCTGAACTGACCCTTAAATAGACCAGTCAAAGTTAAAACTATATTGGAGATGCCTTCTCCAATAACTCTTAAAAAACTCAAGGGATTGCAAAGCAGACTTGCCTCCATTCCCCGGTTCATCTTAAACTTGTCTGGGAAGTACAAGCAGACTCATGAAGAAAGGAGTTGAATTCGTGTGGGATAAAGCTTGCGAAGAAGCCTTCCAACATATCAAACGGTATTTCACAAGCCCATCGGTGCTTTCCACTCTGATTCAAGGCAAACCTTTCATCCTCTACATCTGAGCTCTTAATCACTCCCTAGGGACATTATTAGCTCAAAAGAATCACGAGGCTAAGGAGGTGGCTCTTTATTATTTGTCACGGATGCTAGTGGGTGTTGAACATAATTATCATCCAGTGGAAGAAGAATGTCTTGCATTGATATTTGTAGTACAAAAACTACGTCACTACATCCTTTCCAATGTGGTGTACTTTGTTTCCAACATCAACCCATTGAAGACAGTTGTGACAAAAGCTGGTGCATTGAGTGGTCGTCTAGGCAAATAGCCTATTCTCCTCTCTCAGTACGACATTAGATACACCCCTGTAAAGGTAGTAAAAGGAAAGACTCTTGCTGATTTTCTAGCAGAACATCCACTCCTATAAGATTCTAAATTCATAGATAATCTCCCTAATGAGCCGGTCTTTTTCATTGAACAACTATAGAAATCCACCATTGACCCAGACTTACATTGGATCATAAATTTTAATAAAGCTTCCAAAACTAATGAGCTAGGAGAACCAACTTCAGGAGTCAGAATCATTTTCTACAACCTAGAAAGATTCTATGTTCCTCACTCTTTCTCCTTAAACAAGCCATGTTCAAATAATATGACAGAATACACAACATTGAATAGGGGTCTCGAACTAGCTTCGGAATCAAGCATCAATATGCTTAGAGTTTATGGAGATTTGCAACTTGTAATTAAACAAATGAATCTTGACTATGAAGTGAAAAAACAGGACTTGCTTTCCTTCTTCAACACAGCTTGTGAACTCAAGGAAAGGTTTATGCTAATTGAATTTCATCCCATTCTAAGACATTAAAATGTCAAAGCAGATGCACTAATAGGATTGGCAGCTTCAATGTCAATCCCTGGAAACGACAAAATGGCACTAGAAGTAGTCGAAAGAAGACTTCTACCTCCACTCGATACACATAAAGCAGTAGTAGGTTACTTCGATGTGATCAAGAATCGGATTTCATCTTTCCAAAATTTATTTAGAGATTAGAGAGATCCTTTTATTGATTACATTCTTCATGGTGTCTTGCCAAAGCATACTAAAGACAAAACTAGTATTCAAAGACAAGCTCTGAAATTTCACTTTGATTTGCCTTCAAAAACTTTTTATCGCAAATCATATGATGGAGTTCTCTCCTTTGCTTGTCACCAAAAGAAGTAGATTAAGTACTCAAAGAAATTCATTCTGGCCTATGCGGTGCTCACCAAGCTGGACGAAAGCTTCATGACCAAATTCGAAGGTTAGGTTACTATTGGTCTACCATGGTGTTTGATGCTATCAGTTTTTCAAAAAGATGTAATGAATGCCAAAGCCATGATGATTACATTCATTGACCACCTAAATATCTACATCCTACATCCACCTCTTAGCCATTTGAGTCTTGGGGAATGGATAAAGTTGAAAAAATCAATCCACCAATAGAACATGGTCATCAATTCATTTTAGCCACAACATATTACTTCTTCGAATGGGTATAAGCAATGCCCCTTGCAGAAGTCAGAAGAGATACAGTCCTCAGTTTCTTGAAGACTTATATATTTGTCATTTTGGGGTACCTAATTGTTTGCATCATGACAATGGTCCTTAGTTCAACAACAACGAATTCTACAAATTCTGTGATAAGTATGAAATCCAATGTTGTCATTCCATGGCATATAACCCTGCAGCTAATGGACTTGTTAAAGCTTTCAACAAGATGATTTACAAAATTTTGAAGAAAATGGTCTTTAACAACAAAAGGAGTTAGAGTATCAAACTTCCTGAAGCATTGTGGGCCTATAGAACTTGGCTGTGAATTTATGACACCCTTGGAAATTCAATTTCCTTCTCTTTAAATGGCTGTGATAAACAAATACTCTGAAGAAAAGAATGCTAAGCTTAGACTTCAAAAGTTAGAAAGCCTTGATGAAGAGAGGTTTGGTGCATGACAAAGCATCAGCTTATATCAAGCTCCTATTGCCTCAACCAAAAGGGGAGAATCATAAGCATGCACTTGACCGTGACCAAAGCATGAAGAGGGTGAAGTTCAGAGGCTCAAACTTGCCATGAATGACATTTCAAAAGAGGTGAGGATCTAATTCCTCTTAAAAGATAAAAAAGAAGACTGCTTACAAGAGCTCTTGATATCAGTCGTTACTTAAAAAAGTGGAACTAGCAAAACAAAGAGAAAGAAATGAAATTTCTTTCTTATACTTGATCTCAAGCAGTCACGTTATTTCTCCCATGGACATGAGGCCCCTTCTCATCATCCATGAACACTAGGTGGTTAAAGTAATGGGGTCCACGACTGGCCAAGTCCAGTCACTACTACCTTTCTTGGTCACGGTCACTGGTGGCCTCCCCTTTGGTCCACGATCACTGTTGGCCTCCCTCATTCCCATAGTCACTATTGTTGCTCCTCCTTAAGTCCACGGTCACAATGTGGATGATCATAAGGGTCCACAACTCAGTGGCCCAAGCCCTCTCCTCTCATGGAAACTGCTTGATCAAAGGGGTGGGTCCACTATTTAGAAACAAACTCTCTCCATTTTACTCAAAGCTCATGGCCTCAATGTGATCAAGCAGTGGGACTCTCTTCCACGGCCTGATGCTTTGACCCTCCTTCCCATGGACACAACTTGGTTAAAATTAGCGAGGTCTAAGCTTTGACCAAGTTCGAATGGGTTTGGCCTTCCTTACCCATGGTCACTATGATTTTGAGAAGTGGGACCACCACTTAAGTGGCCCATTCTCTCAAACATAATCATTTAAATTCCCGCAGCACATGGTGGACCCACTTCGAGCATTTTACAAAAAAAAAAAAAAAAAGAATTTCCCACAGCATGACGAATGCATTTTGGGTATTTTGCCCAAATCAAGGAAAAAAAAAGCAAAACAAAACAAAATGTTTCCCACAACGGAATGAACCCCTTTTAGGATATTTCTTTTCCAACAAAAAAAGAGAGGGTTCTTTTTCAAAAAATAATCCAAATTTCAAATTATCTTGGGTCAAACCAGATTTTGAGCCATCATCTCAAAATGTTTTGTATGAAAAAACCCATAAAAGCCAATCTTTTTCAAAATTCCATCTCATGTCAAGTCAAGTCAAAACCTAAACTTTGAAATTTTTTTTTGAAATAAGCAAAAAAAATCCATGAAAATCCAAAGACAAATCCATTTGAAACTAAACCCTTGATTTTCTTAAAACCTTAAGGATTCTTTTTGTGAGTGTTCCTCATAGTCCCTATAGAGATGCCACTCTGGATATCTGTGATAAATAGGTCAAAAGAAAATCAAATCCATCTCCAAAATCCAAAATCCAAAATCCAAAAAAAAAAAAAAAAACAAACTCATAAAATTTTGAATTTTCAAATACCGTAGGGATTTCATTTTGTGGGTGTTCCCCACATCCCCACGGAGATGCTACTTTTGATCTCTGTGAAAATAAGGCAAAGAAATTTAGATTTTTTATGTTTTTACCAAATTTCATCATCAAACCTTCCATGGGTTTTATCAAAAATTTCAAAATCCCAAGTTTAGGCATACATCCTACCTTGACAAAAACTATATGTTCATCAAGCCATTCATCATTCCCATAGATTGGCTACTTTGAGAACAATGATTGTCACACTATAATCATTGCACCTCGAGGAGACACTTGTTGACTTATAAAAAATTACAAATGTTGCAATGAAGACATTACAAGCAAATTCCAAAACAAAGGTACATAAAACTGGGATTCTGGAATGCCAAGTCAAATACTGCATCCAAATGTTCAGATCTAATGCAATCCACTCAGAAGACTTCATATGAGCTAGAGTATAACAGTTCAAATTTCAGGGTTAGTAAACTTCATTTGGTCACTCGACTCACTAAACTTCAACTTCAAGGTTCATTTGCCCAAAAACTAAGGGTCATTGAACACACTCAAGCTTTTGGGTTACCAAAGTGGTTGAAAATTACATGGCAACTCCAAAACATGCTTGGAAATGATGCTTCAAAGTTTCAAAGCATTTGGACTTCATCTCAACTCAAACTAAGCTTTAGTGACTATTTGCCAACTCCTTAGGGTCTCTGTGGAAATTGAAACTTCTACAAGTTAAAACAAGCTAAAACTTAGGGAATACCTTCAAATATATTCAAAAACTATCCTTCAAAGTTTCAAAGCATCTAGACATCATTTAGACGCAAACTCAGTTCGGATGGTTATCTACTAAGCTTTGTGAGGTCATTGTGCAAAGTGACAGCTCATGAAGATCAAATCAAATGAAACTCTTAGAGGAAGCTCAAATTATACTCAAGGGAGACTTTACAAATTTTCAGGTCAAATGGACATAATTTGACCCAAAGTCAATAAACATGTCACCTTTGGGTCAGTAACCCCCAAGGCATGGAGTCATTGACAAAAGTCCTACTTCAAGAAGACCAAAATTGATAAAATTTGAATGCCAAAGATTCAGTCATGCTCAAAAGAGATTTTGCAAATTTTCAAGTCAAATGGACTTCGTTTGAGACCAGTTCAATGACATGTCAGCTAGGAGTCTGTGACTTCCGATTCATAGGGGTCATTGACCAAAGTCCTACTTCTAGGAGGCCAAAGCTAATGAAATTTGTATTAGTAACTAAAATATGGTCAAAGTCAATTCCTCAAAGTTTCAAATCAATTGAACATTATTCAGGTAAAAAACAAGCTGACTGCCTACAACACAAGAGAATGTTGACTTAGAACAAGAAACAAGTGGGTTGTTGTTTGAAACCCTACTTCCATAAATCTAAACTACATGAAATTTAGATAGACATTTCAAGATCCCCATGACATTAGGCTTTCCAAGTTTCAAATCAAATTGTGCTCATTTGGACCTCAAACAGCTAAAACAAGGGCCCATTTTCATGAAAAGTTAACAGGAGGGTTTACCAACTTTAGAACATCAAAATGAGCTTAAATTTCTATAAACACTCAAAATAGTGTCAAAAAGCATCCCTCCAAGTTTCGTGAAGATCATACATCATTCAAGCCCTAAATAAGTAAAAACAGTTCACATATGCAAAAAATCCGAATTTGGGCCTGTCAATGGCCACGGTTGCGGTCATTGACACGTGTGAAGCGGTTCCCAGTGGTTTTTAGTGGTTTTCTCCACTTCATTTCAAACTTTAACTTCCTACAACTCTCTAAACCACCTCTAGAATCTATAAAAGGAAGGTTTTCTCACTTGGGAAGGGTTCGAATTAAGTTCCAAGCCATTGAAGCAAGTCCCAATCAAATACACACTAGTTCAACAAGTTATAATACTAATTCTAAGCATTCACAAGGCTCACAAAGCACTTCAGGCACTTTGTGTCTACTGTTTTTTCTCCTTCTCACTAACTTAAGATGAGAAATAGTTTAGAAAAGGAGAAGAAGCATGCATCTCACTTAGAGAAGACAAATGCTAAGGTTACAAGGATGAAGTCGTCTTCCTTTGATTTTCTCACTTGCATGAGGTTTTGGAACATATCAAAAGTTGTGAACAAGCCTCTTTAGGTTTCATTCTGTTCCTTGAAAATTATAGGTTCAAAATGACATAACTTTGGCTTCATTTTTGCTTGTATAAGCATCCTTTTTTTATTTGTACAAAAATAGTCTGTAACCAAAAGGTAATGATTATCAAAAGTTTTAGCCAAATCAAACACTCTTAGCAGTCATTCAACACTGCAAAAATTGAAGAAAATTAGCTCCAGCACTTTGAAGGCATCATAGAAGCGAAACAAAGAGAAAAAGAGAGAAAACAATGGCATTTTCGACCACTGCCTACCAGTGGCCATAGGCCACGGTCACCACTCCATTGTCTCCCTCTTTTTCGCATTTTTTATTTTTTTTTCATGTATTTTATTATACTTTTTGAGTTTGGATCACATCTGATACTAGAAGGGTGGGTTGTAAATTTTCAAAACTTGTAAACAACCTCCATCTCTATGGTCAGAGCATTTCAACCCATGTAAACAAGGGAGAGATAATGATGAACTATAATTATTTCTCATTTTTCTTAACGCTTGAAGTGTGTGATGTTAGTGTCTTTGTAAGAGTGTGTTGTCAATTACGTGACCAAAGTGTAGTTCGATTCAAGAACGATGTAGTTCACCTCGGAAGTTCATTGAAGATCAAGTCAAGTTCAAAGACGTTCAACCTAGTTCAAGACCATTCAAGGAAAACCTATCAATGAAGACTAAGCAAAGAAGTTCAACATCAAAGAAGATCATCTGTGAGTGCCAAGGGATAAGGTGTCTGTGATCCCTAAGTGTCCTTGAAAAACAGACTAGGAAATCAGGGTTTTCAAACACCCTGTTTTGTTCTACGGCTTGGACCACGGCTAAGCCGTAGATCCTACGGCTCACTTTCCAGAGAGTGTATTTTGGAGCCTTTTGTTCTACGGCTGACCCTACGGCTACACCGAGAAATGTTACGGCTAAGCCGTAGTGGGTTTCACGGCTAAGCCGTAAAATCTACGGGCCACAATCCAGAGAGTGTACTTGGCCAAAATATGCTTACGGTTGATCTTACGGCCAAGCCGAAAGGCCTTCACGGCTAAGCCGTAAGGTTATTCACGGCTAAGCCGTAAAGATTACGGGCCACTCTCCAGAGAGATGTTTTTGAAATTTGAGCTTACGGCTGACCCACGGCTAGGCCGAAAGGTGCTCACGGCTAAGCCGTATAAGGATTTACGGCTAAGCCGTAGGCCTAACCGTAAGAAGGAATCTGTGCTGAATCTGGTCAAACTAGCCGTTGGATGTTGTCAGAACTTACGGCTAAGCCGTAGACCATTCTGTTCTAAGCCGTAGAACTGTCCGTTGGAGCTCATCTGTATTTAAAGAGGACCTCTCCCTTGCTCCAACTACTGAATTTATTGCTGAGAAAAACACTAGTATTGCTGAGCCTTTGCACCTCCATTAAAACCATCTTCAAAGCTCCCACAACCACCTACTCTCCAACATCAAAGAGTGCCATTATTGTTGCAAGTAGAGTAGTTGGTGTCTTAGGAAAGGCTTCTTCAAATCTGAGAGAATACCTTAGCCTTCCAAACCCTCTTGGAACCTCTTCCCTTGGTTGAGCTCACATCTGAAGATCTTCATCTCCAAGGAGCAAGAACAAGAGGCCAAAGCTTGGAGGTAGTCTTCAAGCTTCAAGAGCACCACTCAAAACCAAGGTATTCAATTCCTTGTTTAGGTGTTCTTAATATTTCAATTCATATTGCTGTATTTGGTGGAAGACAAACCACCGCATCAAAAAGTGTTGTAATTGGTGGACTAGATCAAGGATCAACCACCTGATCAAAAACTCTAATTGGTGGAAGACAAACCACCGCATCAAAAATTGTTGCAAGAGGTGTATGTTATGTGAGTACCTCTTATTTAGTGGAACCAAGAGAGATTGCTCTTGAGAGTGGATGTAGGTCTAGGACCGAACCACTATAAATCATTGTGCTTATTGTTTGTTGTGTGTGGTTGTTGCCTTGCTTTCTTGTCACTTGAGTTGATGATCTTTTATATGTTACATCTCTATTGCTCTAGTTACATTTCTAGACACTCACAACTCTGATTATCTCTCTCAATTTTAATAATCTTTCAGATTGTTCTTTAAAAAACATCTAAGTTTTGAAAAGAAATTTTTAATAGTCCTATTCACCCCCCCTCTAGGACTTGGTGAGATCTAGTTATTGCACTTTCAATTGGTATCAAAGCGGGTTACTTCGTAAAGGTGTAATAACCTGAAGTAGATCCATCTTTTGCTAGATTCACCATGAATCCTGAAGGAAGTTCTATCACCCGTCCACCTTTCTTCGATGGGACAAATTATGCCTTTTGGAAAGCCCGGATGACAGCATTCTTAAAATCCATGGACTGGGCTGTTTGGGAGGCTATAGAGAATGGTTGGACGGAACCCACTGAAGATGTGTCTACAAATGGTGTCACAACCACTAAACCATTAGATCCAGCCAAATGGTCTCAAGCTCAGCTAAATCTTAGACAAAATAATGCTAGAGCGTACAATGCTATAGTGTGTGCCATGAATCAAGAAGAGTTTAAAAAGATCATGACAACCACTAATGCAAAACAGGCATGGAGAATCCTTGAAGTAACTTATGAGGGTACCTCAGTTGTCAAAAGATCTAAACTCCAGATGCTCACAAGTCAGTTCGAAAACATTCGCATGGAAGAAAATGAAATGTTTACTGACTTTCATACTAAGCTCATGAAAATTGTAAATGAAATGTGGGCTCTTGGGGAAACTCTTCCGGAAGGTAAAATTTGTAGTAAAATCTTGAGATCACTTCCGGAAAGATTCCATCCTAAGGTAACCTCTATAGAAGAACACAAGGATTCGGAACAAATGAAAATTGAAGACTTAGTGGGATCCCTCCAGACCTTTGAACTCAAATTCAATAATGACAAAAAGAAATCAATCGCTCTTATCACCTCTCATAACACATCGTTCTCTAAAGATGACTTAGGAGTAACTAGTAATGATGAGGATGAAAATGTGGCCCTTTTGGCAAAAAAATTTTTGAAACAATTTAAGAAAAAGAGGGTGAAAGAGTATAAAAATGAAATCACAAATGATAAATACAAAGGTTGGTCAAGTTCCCTCTCTAGAAGTAAACATAAGGAACCTATGTGTTACAGATGCAAGAAAATTGGACACATATCCACCGATTGTCCTCAAAAAGGAAAATACAAAAAGAAGAATCTTGTAGCCACTTGGGACGATTCATCTGAATCAGATTCTGACTCAGATGAATCACATCAAAATGAATCAGACAAATATACAGTTCTGATGGCTACCACTGCCACCTTCAATCTTTCCGAGGAAATGATTAAAATATCGAATGAAGAAGTCTCAGGCAGTGAGTCAGAGAGTGAGTATGAAAATTCAGAGGATGAGGATAATGACAACACCACGGATTCCTATGAACTACTCTATGAGGGAACCTGTAGGCTCGTTGAAACTGTAAGCAATCAACAAAAGAAGATTAAGAATTTAAAGGATAAGGTTGATAGTATTAGTACTGAAAAGGAACACTTGATCCAAGAACTCGAAAGTGTAAAAATCCAATTATCAATAGAAAAAGAAAATGTACTCAAATTAAGAGAAAATGAAAAATCCCTTTTAAAAATAAAAGATGAAAATATTGCTCTCCTCAATGAAGTGACTATTCTGAAACGGTATAAAGAAAAGTATGAGTACAGATTTACTCAAAATGATGAGAAATACATTAGACTATTCAAAATTGGAAAAGCTTATAAAGACATGACTGGTCTTGGATATGACAAAAATGCTAATCAGCCTCCAAGTTCCGGGACTGTTTTTGTCAAAAGTGCCTTAAAAAATGAAGATACTAGTATTCAAAACATTGTGGATAAGGCATCTACTAGTACTCATACTGTTTCATCAAATGTCTTATGTCATTATTGTGGTAAGAGAGGTCATTTCAAAATGGAGTGCAAATTAAGAAAAATTCACTGTAACATCAGTCAGAAAATTGAGAAAAACACCACGAAGAAAGTGGAACCTGAACACAAAAAACAAAAGTCTCAGATAAACACATTTCCCTTCAACCAAAAGATGAATAATTTATTAAAAGAAGTCCATAAGTTAAGAAAACAATTTGAAATATACAAAAAGAATGGAGCAAACATTCCTATTCCCCAACATAAAACTTTTCAAGTGAAACACCAACAATCAACTGTGATCCCCACTACTAGTACACTTAAATGGATACCTAAAAACAAGAATCTAGTGGTCCACACAGCTTTTAAAGCTGCAGAACAATCAAGATGGTATCTGGATAGTGGATGCTCAAAACATATGACTGGTGATAAATCTTGTTTGTCTAAAATGATTGAATTCGATGGAGGCACAGTTACTTTTGGTGATGGCAGTACTGCGAAAATTATTGGGAAAGGAACTTTAAATGTTCCAAACTTACCACCTTTTGAGAATGTTTTGTGCGTTGATGGGTTAAAACATAATTTACTTAGCATATCTCAAATCTGTGATAAAGATTATGCCGTAAACTTTAGTAGTCATAGCTGTGAGATCTCAAGGAATGGAAAGATAATATTGAGAGGTCTTAGAACCTCTGATAACTGTTATGTGGTGGGAAAAACAAATGCTTCATCATCTGCTTCTTGCCTACTAACTAGTATTGATGAAGCTAAGTTGTGGCATCAAAGACTTGGGCATGTAAACTACAGAGACTTATCCCATCTAAACAAATATGTTGAAGGACTGCCCAAGATCAGTAGTCAAGAAAAGATGATCTGTGGAGAGTGCCTTCAAGGAAAACAAATTAGAAGTGCCCATAAAATGATGAATGCTATGAAAACTACTCGACCTCTAGAACTTGTTCATATGGACTTGGTTGGACCAACTAAAAAGGAGAGTCGAGGTAAGAAAAGGTACTTTCTTGTTATGGTAGATGATTTCTCTAGATTCACTTGGGTGGCATTCTTGAGAGAAAAATCTGAAGCCTTTGGAGAATTCAAAAGGATTGCAAAACAAATTCAGACTGAAAAAGGTACTTCACTAGCCCGAATCAGAAGTGATCATGGTGGAGAATTTGAGAATGATCAATTTGACAAATTTTGTGAGAAATATGGGATTCATCATGAATACTCAGCACCCAAAACTCCACAACAAAATGGGGTGGCTGAAAGGAAAAATAGAGTTCTCCAAGACATGGCCACAGTCATGCTTCATAGTAAGAATCTTCCTAGAGACTTGTGGGCCGAAGCTGTTAATACTAGTTGCTACATCATCAACCGAGTCTATCTTAGGACGGGTACAAATCAGACAGCTTATGAATTGTGGCATGGGAAGAAACCAAATGTAAAATATTTTAAGGTCTTTGGAAGCAAATGTTACATCTTGAAGGATAGGGAACAACTGAGTAAATTTGACTCAAAAAGTGATGAAGGTATATTCTTAGGCTATTCAACACGGAGTCGAGCCTATCGTGTTCTAAATATGAGAACCGGAGTCATTCAAGAATCAATAAATGTCATTATAGATGATGAATCCACAATGTCTGACAATGTTGATGAAGTGGAAGTGCCCTCTCTGATTGAACCCACACAATCCACAATAAAAACTGAGGCACCTATCGCTACTGAAAATTTGGTGAATGTCAAAGACCATCCTATAGATCAGATTATTGGTGACCCCCTAACAGGTGTAAAAACTAGGAAACAATTGGAGAACATTATGAGTCACTTGTGCTTTACTTCTGTTTTAGAACCTACCAGCGTTGATGAAGCCTTTTCAGACAATGATTGGATAAAAGCTATGCAAGAAGAATTGAATCAGTTCACAAGAAGTGATGTTTGGTACCTAGTTCCAAGACCAAAGGATAAAAATGTGATAGGCACTAAATGGATCTTCAAAAATAAACTTGATGAAAATGGAGTTATTGTTAGGAACAAAGCTAGGTTGGTAGCGCAGGGATATTCCCAAATTGAAGGTATTGACTTTGACGAGACCTTTGCTCCAGTTGCTCGTTTAGAATCAATTAGAATTTTGCTATCTATAGCATGTTTTCTAAAATTCAAATTGTTTCAAATGGATGTTAAGAGTGCTTTTCTAAATGGAATTTTGAATGAGGAAGTATATGTTGAACAACCTAAAGGTTTTATAGATTCAAAATTTCCTGACCATGTGTTTAGACTGAAGAAAGCTTTGTATGGTCTTAAGCAAGCACCACGTGCGTGGTATGAAAGGTTGACAAAATTCTTGTTAGACAATGATTTTCAAAGAGGTAGTGTTGATAAAACCCTCTTTATTCAAAAGACAAGAAAGTCAGTGTTAATAGCGCAAATATATGTAGATGATATCATCTTTGGTTCCACATCTAATGACTTGTCCACTCAGTTCGCTAATCTAATGCAGTCTGAATTCGAAATGAGTATGGTTGGCGAATTAAATTTCTTCTTAGGCCTACAAGTCAAACAACTACGTGATGGCATCTTCATTTCCCAGTCCAAGTATGCTAAAGAACTGGTGAAACGATTTGGTCTAATGACTGGGAAACATGTCAAAACCCCCATGAGTACAACCATCAAACTTACTAAAGACGCAAATGGGAAAGGGGTTGACTCTAGCCTATATAGAAGTATGATTGGTAGCCTGTTGTACCTTACTGCAAGCAGGCCAGACATAGCATTTAGCGTGGGAGCATGTGCTCGATATCAAGCAAATCCCAAAGAATCTCATCTGACTGCTGTAAAAAGAATCATCAAGTACATTGCCGATACAACTGAATATGGTCTGTGGTATCCTCATGACTCCTCATCCTCCATTGCTGGATACTCAGATGCTGATTGGGCAGGAAACTTAGATGATAGAAAATCCACAAGTGGCGGCTGTTTTTATGTTGGAAATTGTCTAGTTGCGTGGCATAGTAAAAAGCAAAATTCAATATCTCTCTCCACTGCCGAGGCTGAATACATAGCTGTTGGAAGCTGCTGCTCTCAACTCTTGTGGATGAAGCAGATGCTTATGGACTATGGCATTACACAAGGAATAATGAGCTTGTATTGTGATAACACGAGTGCCATACACATTTCTAAAAATCCTGTTCAGCACTCTCGCACCAAACACATTGATATTCGACATCATTTCATTAGAGAATTGGTTGAAGAAGGAATAATTGAGCTGGAATATATTCAGACTGAAAAACAACTTGCAGACATTTTAACTAAACCTCTTGATGTGTTAAAATTTGAAAATTTAAGGAAATCTATTGGTGTTTGCTGTTTGGATTAACTTGTGTTTGCCCAGGGTCTACGGCTAAGCCGTACACCACTTTACGGCTAAGCCGTACGCGTTTACGGCTGAGCCGTAAAACACTCTACGGCTAAGCCGTACGGTCCCTCGTTCTGCGCGCCGAGATCTTTTTATTCCGTCTGTTCTTCTTCTTCTTGTTTTTTTCCCGCTGCTCGCTCCCCTCTCCTTCCTCTGACCTCGCTTCCCCTCTCGGTTTCCCTCCTCCTCCGGCGTGCCTTCTTCTTCCTCCTCCGGCGTGCCTCTTCTCCGGCCCCCCCCCCCTCCGGCGTGCGCCTTCCTCCTCCGGCCTTCCTCCTCCCGTGGCCTCCTCTCCCTTTCTTTCTCTGTCTTCCTCGTCTGCACGGCCGCATCGCCCACCTCCGCCGCCACGTCCTCGGCCTCCACGCCCGCATCCGGCGTTCTCCTTTTCTCTGTTTGTTTTTTTTTCTCTCTTTTTCCTCACTGTTACATTCGGTTACTGTGCTCTGTTTCTTTCCATCCCTGTGTGCATTTTTTTTTTTTTTTTTTTTTTTTTCTCTCCTGTCTGTGGTGTGTGCCCTTCTCTCTGTGACTCACTATGCCTCCGCGCTCCAAGAATGCATACCCTCCGGGTAAGAGGCCTCGTGCCTCCGGTAGCTCCTCCCGGGCTCGACAGCCCTCTCCCCCCTCTCCCCGAGTCTTGGTTCCACGGGAACCCACTAGTGCTCGGTCCTTCTTTTCGAGACCCATCACCGTGGAGCGGGATGTTAACATCCTCGCTGTTGAGGCCTACGGCGTCCACACACTTCTCACTCATGTTGGGTGGGAAAACATTCTGAAGTGGGGTGGTCCTGGCTTCCCCTCCATTGTGCGTACCCTGTATGCATCTATCTCCCATGCCTCGATAGACACCATGTCCTTTGACATTGGGTTCAGTGATGGCACGAACACCATTACCCCTGCCATCCTCTCCTCTCTGTTATGTGTGCCTCTCTCTGATTCTCCCTCGGTCATCTCGGATACTCTAACCGAAGAGGAGAGACACACTGCCACTTTCGCCCTATGTGGCGCCTCCATACCATGGAAGGCCAAGGGGTTCCTTCCCGCCGTCTCATTGCTTCCTCACTACCGGATCCTTCATGCCATCTTCACCTATAACCTTTATCCTCGGAGGGGGAATTTCTCCGACCTCACTCCATTCATGGTGAATGTCCTCTATCACGTCCACATGGGGATCCGGGTGTGTCTTCCCTCACTCATCTGTACCACCATTATTCGCTTTTGGCAGTGCCCAGGCCGAGGCACCAATGCATGTGTATTTGGGTATCTCCTGACTCGGCTCGCCTCTCATTGTGGCATCCTTTTACCTACCGATGAGGCTCCTGAGTCTCACCCTACCTTTGGGACCGTTAACATCCAGAACATGCGGTTCTCCAAACAGCAGGCAGCCGGTCCCCAACTTCCTGACTCCGGCGACGAAGACGATTCACCGGTTGCGTCTCCTTCTGCAGCACCCTCTGCCACTTCACCGGTTCCGGTTCCTCCCCCGGCTTCTTCCTCGTCTTCGTTTGAAGCTCGTTTGGCCGCCCTCGAACAGAGGCAAACTAAGATGGAGAAGCTCTTGAAGAAATCATTTCAGTACTTATCTAAGATCTCCAAGAGCTGCCGGCGCGACGATGTGGCGATTCCTTCCCCTTCTCCTCCTTCGGATTGATGATTATTCTTGTTGTTTTGTTTGTTTTTTTTTGAGAAATGGTTGTACCTCACCTGTTAATCTTAATTGTTATCTCATGTATGCTTATGGGTGATGTACTGTTTTGCTCTGGTTGTCCTTCCTTTCTACATCTAATATAGCCATTGTTTCTCTTTGTGTGCATTTTTGTTCTCAATTATGCTTTATATCTTTGTCAATATTGTGCCAAAAAGGGGGAGAATTGTATGCATGTGTTTAGGGGGAGCCTTCTAAACTCCCACCTTTCTAGTAGATTGTGTTTGCAGCCTTGTTTGCAGGTTAAGCATCGTCAAAGGGGGAGTTTCATAGTGTTGTGTATGTAGATGTGGGTGCTTAAGGTGTATTCACTGATGTAATACTTTGTGTATCTCAATTGCTGAGTTTAAATGTTGTATCTTCTTCACATTATGTAATTTTGTCACGAAATTGACAAAGGGGGAGATTGTTAGTGTCTTTGTAAGAGTGTGTTGTCAATTACGTGACCAAAGTGTAGTTCGATTCAAGAACGATGTAGTTCACCTCGGAAGTTCATTGAAGATCAAGTCAAGTTCAAAGACGTTCAACCTAGTTCAAGACCATTCAAGGAAAACCTATCAATGAAGACTAAGCAAAGAAGTTCAACATCAAAGAAGATCATCTGTGAGTGCCAAGGGATAAGGTGTCTGTGATCCCTAAGTGTCCTTGAAAAACAGACTAGGAAATCAGGGTTTTCAAACACCCTGTTTTGTTCTACGGCTTGGACCACGGCTAAGCCGTAGATCCTACGGCTCACTTTCCAGAGAGTGTATTTTGGAGCCTTTTGTTCTACGGCTGACCCTACGGCTACACCGAGAAATGTTACGGCTAAGCCGTAGTGGGTTTCACGGCTAAGCCGTAAAATCTACGGGCCACAATCCAGAGAGTGTACTTGGCCAAAATATGCTTACGGTTGATCTTACGGCCAAGCCGAAAGGCCTTCACGGCTAAGCCGTAAGGTTATTCACGGCTAAGCCGTAAAGATTACGGGCCACTCTCCAGAGAGATGTTTTTGAAATTTGAGCTTACGGCTGACCCACGGCTAGGCCGAAAGGTGCTCACGGCTAAGCCGTATAAGGATTTACGGCTAAGCCGTAGGCCTAACCGTAAGAAGGAATCTGTGCTGAATCTGGTCAAACTAGCCGTTGGATGTTGTCAGAACTTACGGCTAAGCCGTAGACCATTCTGTTCTAAGCCGTAGAACTGTCCGTTGGAGCTCATCTGTATTTAAAGAGGACCTCTCCCTTGCTCCAACTACTGAATTTATTGCTGAGAAAAACACTAGTATTGCTGAGCCTTTGCACCTCCATTAAAACCATCTTCAAAGCTCCCACAACCACCTACTCTCCAACATCAAAGAGTGCCATTATTGTTGCAAGTAGAGTAGTTGGTGTCTTAGGAAAGGCTTCTTCAAATCTGAGAGAATACCTTAGCCTTCCAAACCCTCTTGGAACCTCTTCCCTTGGTTGAGCTCACATCTGAAGATCTTCATCTCCAAGGAGCAAGAACAAGAGGCCAAAGCTTGGAGGTAGTCTTCAAGCTTCAAGAGCACCACTCAAAACCAAGGTATTCAATTCCTTGTTTAGGTGTTCTTAATATTTCAATTCATATTGCTGTATTTGGTGGAAGACAAACCACCGCATCAAAAAGTGTTGTAATTGGTGGACTAGATCAAGGATCAACCACCTGATCAAAAACTCTAATTGGTGGAAGACAAACCACCGCATCAAAAATTGTTGCAAGAGGTGTATGTTATGTGAGTACCTCTTATTTAGTGGAACCAAGAGAGATTGCTCTTGAGAGTGGATGTAGGTCTAGGACCGAACCACTATAAATCATTGTGCTTATTGTTTGTTGTGTGTGGTTGTTGCCTTGCTTTCTTGTCACTTGAGTTGATGATCTTTTATATGTTACATCTCTATTGCTCTAGTTACATTTCTAGACACTCACAACTCTGATTATCTCTCTCAATTTTAATAATCTTTCAGATTGTTCTTTAAAAAACATCTAAGTTTTGAAAAGAAATTTTTAATAGTCCTATTCACCCCCCCTCTAGGACTTGGTGAGATCTAGTTATTGCACTTTCATGTGAATGTTAGACTAAAATCCGTTGCAATTCATATCACATTTCGAGCATGATCACATTCAATTCCACTATGATTTTCTCTATTCAAACTATCATCACACATCTTCAAAATCCATATCTCACATTATTTCATAATCATACTCATTATCATTCAAATCATCACATATTCTTAATTTAAGGGGTAAAAGAGCAGTAAATTTACATTTAGAGAAGAGTACTTTAAGTGTCAACATAATTCAAACATGCATGTAGCAATACACACTCTTATACTTGCCTTAATTTCAGTGCTAAATTTCAGTGCTTCACCTAAATCAAGCTTTTCCCTTGGTTTGATGGTGGAGAGGGCCTCAATAGAAGTTGATCTAAGACATGCATTGAAACAAATGAGCAGGAGGTGCATGCATGCTATAAAATTGAGTCTCCTTGACTATTTTGAGCTCAAGAAATGGAATAGTGATGGGATCCTCAACTTGGAGAACCGTAGAGGAGAAAAGGGGGTGGAATTGAGAAATTCCAATGGAGAAGATAAGTAAGAATATGAGGTGGAAGAAGATAGAGTTACTCCAATACACATGCAGCCCCTTTCTACTATCGTATTTTGTAGGAGGAAGAAGAAGAAAAAGTGGAGGAGAATGAGATAAGAGAAGAGACTCTAGTAGAAATTAGAGAATGGAGAGGGAAATGAGCTCAGATGGGTCCTTAGATGGGTTTTAAATCAGATTTTCTGAGATTTACAAAAAAGTCCAATCTGTAGTAGAGATTACTTATAGAGTCAAATGGAGTTCTAGTTGGGCCAAAGTTAATACGAATTGAGCTCGGTCAAATGCGAATAAAGACCCACATGATGAAACACACATGATACGATTAATATGATGCTAATATGATGTAAAACCATGCAAATCTAAATTATTAAAAAGTCCTTGCCTACCTAAGTTTGCTCAATTCTACCCTAACTACCTATCTATGGCCCAATTAAGATTAAGAACAAGATAAATTAAAGTTAAAATACATTAATTAATATGAAATCAAGTTTAATTAATATAAACTACAATTAAGTTAAATCGGGACCCTACTCTCACTCCACTTAAGATCATTCGGTCCTCCGAATATAACGAACTAATAAAAGCAAATAATAAAACAAATCGAGGATACTTACCAAACTTGTTTATTATGTAGATGACACGGAGAAACCACTCCACGTGCGTTGCATTTAGTTTCGCTTGGAGATCCTCATAATCAATTGTACAAAATGAATCTAGAATCATCTTAGAAAGCCTCAGAACACAGGAGGCATTGAGAAGTCCTACGAATTTTGCCCGAAACAAATTACTTTCCTCAACAAAATATTTAGGACTACTCTATCATCGATTTGAAATCCAAGGACATTTCTATGATTGTCGGTGAAGCTTTTCTACTTGGAATGACATGCTTCGGTTCTCGAACTTCATGTGCTGATCTTGCTTCATTAACGATAATTGAAAACTTAAGGAATCCTTTAGATCCACTTCATCGTTAACACAAGGATGCACACTTCATGCCTTTAGAAGCCTTGATGGAAGGTCTGACTGGACATTTGAATTCGGTTAGTACTCAGTGTTGAAGTTAGGACTTGCCACCAACAACTAAGGAATATTAATTAAAGTTATAAGGCAACCTACTAACCCATGCAAACACTATTCTTATTTAGGAATTAGCAGCCTAATCACCACATGATCAAGGACCTCTATCAAATCACTAAGCTCGTAACTTTCTTACATAACACAAGTGCTCATTTATCTAACGATCATCAGTCACCCAAATTATTTCATGTTACTCATTTATTAAAGAGGACCTAAACAATTATTGAATTAAAATCTGATTGACATTTAGTAATCCATAAAAGATACAATAGTTAACTTTCCTTAAACTTGAATAGAATTTCTCCTATAACCAACATCTTCGTTAATGAATTTAATGCATCAAAATATCATCGATGAAGGTAATCATAATTGCTCTTACGAATGAAACAAGGTTCTATTCGACAAAGACATATATACACTTAAAGTATTCATCACCTCAATGATATATTGGAAATCTTATAATCAATATGATTCTAAAGATCGATCTTAGATTACAATTTAATAGTCTCCAAATTATCATTTAATTGATTACACTTCAAAAGTAGAATAAAGTCTTTAGGTGATCTGCCTTCCAATAAAAATATCAGATTACATCAAGATATTCTTAATAAACACCACAACTGATTTAAGAATATACACCACAACTGATTTAAGAATATACAAGCATTCTATTAATCAAATCATATATACTATCAAATTAATTGATCACCAAAATAAATAGCCAAGAATTTATAACACTCTTTTTTTTATTAGAATATAGCTTCAAATCACATAGCTTTAGATGCTAAATTGATAATAACTGGACCTCAATCAATATAAATAATATTCTTTACATGTTGATTTGATCGAGAAATTCATCAACACTAATAGTGAATAAATGTTCTTACTAGTCACCTAACTCAACTGCCTTTTATCAATATGCCTTCGAATGGTGCGAATTTTCTTTCTGTTAACTAACATCAAAACTTTCCATTAATTTACTAAGTGAAGAAACTTGGAATCCCATCTAGGGTTTGCTTTTAACAGAATCTTAGTAAACTAATCTAGATAACAATCTCATCAATTATAAGATCATAAACTCTAATCAAATCTGAATCATCAAACCATCTGATTAAATCTGTTGGACTAATTCTGCTATTTGCATCTTCAGACAACTCTACTGACTCACAAAGCGTCAAAGAGTATCACAAGACTTAGAAATTGTGCTCACATCAATTTATCCATCCAAAAAATCATTCCTCTAAATCAATTAATAAACAGAGCTATAATTTCTGAATTATCCTTCATAATCCTATGATAAAATCTTGTTTGACCACAAGGAGCTTTGAATCTGGGTAACTGACCTCGAACCTTGCTAACTAATAATAATCTCAAATCTATTAGGTCATTGAACATTCAACACCAGACATGATATGACTTAAGACTGCAACTTGGTCAAACTAAGAATCATATCTCTATAATTTGCAAAGTCAATTAATCCTCAAAAGATGAAGAAAATTCTTAAAAGGATTATTACGATTACTAACAAATTTGAAACACATCAAATTATCAACGATAATTATAACTACAAACCGATCCATGTACGGAATAAGGATTCTATTCCTCAACTCACAATATATTCCATTAAGAACTCCTAATGTCCAAGTTTGATCTTAAGGGTTGATCTTCGGACATCTTACTATCGAGCTTAAGATTGAAATAACCCATCTTCAAATCAAATTTTAGAAAATTATCCTGCATCTGGAAATTAATGGGACAACTCATCAATATAAGGCAATAGTTATTTATGCTCAATAGCCACCTGTTTAACTACCTAAATTAGTATACATCTGAAGGGTGCCAACTGTATCTCAATAAATAACACCAAATCTCCTCACAAGATTACTAAGGAAAATAATTTTGGAATCTCACCTAAAAACTCATATACAACAAGAATCTCGAAAACTATTTTAAACAGCAAATCACATAGACTAATTATAACATCTACAAACAAAAGTTACAACAGAGAATGAAGATAATAGGTAAAGAGATTACCCTTGTTGAGACTAGCCACAACTTGATTCTGAGGAGGTTGCTTAGCTGTTTGCTGCTCTAGCAGAATGGAGCTTTGCTAGCATTTTTCTTTCTTGGACATTCTGTTTGCTGATGCTCCATTGAACCACAACGAAAGCATGCTCCAGTTTTTCTCCAGCATTTATACGTCTCATTGCCCTTACGACACAAATCACACTGGTTTTCCGGAAGCACTAGCCTTAATCTTCTGTTTCTTCCACCGCCAAAGGTGCTTCCTAGAGGATGATGCATTCCTCTTCGATTTCTTCTTTAGAACATCTCGCAAACTCTCCTTTACCGTTGCTAAATTCTGTAGAAACTAAGCTTGTCTTCCCATTATCGTTGTTATTTGCACTTGCATTGTAGTTTGGTTCTCACTGATTTATGTTACTTGCCCCATCATCAGCATTAACATGCTTTGAATCATCAAAAGGAACTGATTATCTAAAAATGGAGAAGGTGGAGGCACGCGATCCAAGTTCTCAACGAGAACATCCTCTAAATCATCATTCCTAGTGTTGCTTGATTAATCGTGATAGATATTCTTAACTCTTAGGATTGGAGCCATCATCTACAAGAAAACCATTATTATTTCAAAGCAAAGCGTTGGTAGACTCAAAACATCCTATACAACCCATATCCCAACGCATCTATTATATCCTCTCTATGTTCCTTAAGTTTCTAAATCTTTTATTCTAGACTTATTTATGCTATAACACGATATCTTACTTGTATATTTTACAGGATTCAAGCTTTGATACCATTACTTACGTATATCACGGCCTGAACTCGAGATTCTACGATATAGGCAATTCTTGAGGTGCATCATACGTAATTCCGTAGCAATCCATTTGGTACTAAGATACGTACCAATCACCACAAGGAAAAATGCATAGAACTCATGTGTGAGGACTAACGTGCAATATGTGTCCATTTAAACATTTGTGGAAGCCTATGTACTTTACCTGTACTTAACAATATCCTGTACAATTCATATTTTGAGATATGGTATTAAACATAAATTGAGGCTATTAAATTCCAATTGTAAACGAAAGAAATAGAACTAAAAACGGTGTTTTGTATGAAATATGAGCCCATGCATATACTAACATATCCAAAATACAATACGGATATATGGTGTAACCAAATTCATATAAGCTAAATACAATCAGAATAAGTGACATACATGCCCATAAAAAATCAAGTAACATAACAACAATATGATATAATGACATGATACATAAACATAGTCTAACAAATGATATAACCTGTCATGTCCCAAAATATACATATGGCACTCTCCGAAATAAAAAACCCTAGAGTGTTGTTAAAGTCCACATTATTATACTATATCCTGAGAAGTCTTTAAAAACTCTTCTACAAGTACATTAAAGGTGAAATCATTACTTAAACCTATTTGTAATACTAAGGATAGTACTGTAAACACAACAGTTTAGCAAAAATAAGTGCATATAAAACTAACATGTTGTACCAGTTGAATTAGAGATATATTAATTAAATGAAAGTAATAGCGGAAGCTAAGCATGTTGTGCATATGAATAGAGCATAAATATGGAATCATAATTGGGGATACAATAACATACTAGTTGGCATCTGCAGGGCTTATTCTTTCTAAGGAGAGCATTCATCATATGGTAGGGAAAATCACTAGGGGATCAATCTAGTACCCAAGAAGTGCCAAGCAACTCCTTCATAAACTACTGCAGTAGTAACATAAGGAATACCCAAATTAGTCCCGTCAAACCTAATAAGGGTACAAGCTAAATGGTGCTGACTTAACATATCAAGACCATTCTGAATTCATATCATTTGTACTTATCATCAATTGTAGCGATTGTCTCATATTTGTACATAAAGGGATTATTGCTCTTGAGATCGCATTCAATCATAAAAATCGAAATTAAACAAATTAATCAATAATCAAATAATGTATTCTTAAATGAGCTAATAGAGTTAGAACACTTTTAACCATAGCTACTCCTATTTTGCCTCATGAGCCTAAGCTCAGTAAAAACTTCATTTCCGATTTTATCTCAACAAAGTAATTGATAATAAAATAATGTATACTTAATTAAGCTAATAAAGATAGAACACTTTCAACCATAGCTACTTCTATTTTGCCTCATGGGCCCACACTTAGTAAAAGCTCCGTCTCTGATTTTACCTCAAGGTTTGCTAGGAAGAATGGGTATATGATTTAATCATGTTGAGAGCAAGGTTTAGTTAAACAATATGAATGCATTGAATTTAGAAGTTATCAAGTTTACTTACTAGCCAACTATATGCTAAGATAATCTGTGTTTTCTTAGTCATTCAATACGGTGTATTCAAAAAACGTCCGGTATCAATATGCTATCAAAATCTTAATGTTACATCGTTTAAGTAACGGACACCACTTATTATGCCAACACCTATGACGGGACGTGGGAAACTAACGTGTTAAATCAAATTTTCTGAGATTTACAAACAAGTCTAATCTGCAGTAAAGATTTACTTATTGAGTCAAATGAACTTCTAGTTGGGCCTAAGTGGATATGAATTGAGCTAGGCCAACTACGAATAAAGACCCACATGATGAGATACACATGATACAATTAATATGATACTAATATGATGTAAAACCGTGCAAATCTAAATTGCTAGAAAGTTCTTGCCTATCTAAGTTTGGTCAATTCAAACCCAACTACCTATCCATGACCTGATTAAGATTAAGAACAAGATAAGTTAAAGATAAAATACATTAATTAATATGAAATCAAGTTTAATTAATATAAATTACATTTAAGTCAGGTCGAGACCTTACAGTATCTTCCTCCATGTAAATTCCCCTATGATGTTCCTCTATCCACTCATTGTAGTTATCTTGATTCTCTTCTTATTCATCCTTTCTCTCATCCGAATCATTGGGTTGAACTATAGGTTCCCTGTAGTGTATCTATTTTTGGTATGAGACCATCATTCCTTCAATGTGCAAATGATATCTCACAGTTTCATAATCATACTTCAAACGGTTATAGCAATTGCCACACGTGCACTTAATCACCAGTGCCCTATCAAAATTTGCCTTTGCAAAATCAATAAATAAGTTCACCTTGGCCATATACTCCACATTGAATCGGTTTCATAATGTAATATCCAACTCCTGTCCATATCTGACCTAATCACATGCAATTAGAAATTAGAAATTGTTCCATGTGTGATAGCTTTGACAGGGGGTTTCATTTAATGATGGAAGGTCTAATCTCTTGAAACTTCATCAAACAAATTTTAGCTCAAAAAGAGGAAACAAAGATCTAAAACCCAATAGCAAAAAATTCTGATAAGAAAAAAATTACTCTCTCATTTATTAAGTGCATTTGTGTTTGAACTACGAACCCATTTACTAAAAACAGATAAGAGAAAAAAAAGAACCAAGCACTTAGATAATGAAAATCCTATATATAAAAAAAAGAATCTGCTCACCAATATTGAACAGATTGAATGTGTTTATGAGGTCCAGCTTATTGGGCCTATTTCAATTCTTTTTTCCAATGAAGATAAATATGTTATTTATCTTAGAAGTCTTCATTCATAACAAGATCAATATCTTGTGTTTCCAATTTTCCTCTCACTTTACTGAATGGAGCTTCTACAATATCAAACAAGCCAAACATAACACATGTTGCATAAAAAAATAAAAAAAAACACAAAACAATCACATTAACATTATATGGCCATGTATAGCTATATATGTTGAGTAAAGCTTGCATTAAAAAAAAAAAGCATTTCAGATTTGGGATGCAATTTTGGTGGGCATTAGATTTGCTCATATGAGTCAATTTTCTTTTCCTTTAATGGGTGTGTTTATTTGGGTTTTTGCTACGATGAGGTTTTCTTTGATTTGCTGAAAACTGGGTATAGTTTTGTTATGTACTAGCTCATTTGGGTTTCTTGCTTTTTCTTCTCCTATAGTATTAGGTTTTTGTGTTTGTGGGTATGAATTTAATCATCTCAATAGAGATAGGCTTTGGATGATTAAGATCTATGTTATTGATTGGAATCTTCTTCTTTTTCTTCTTTTCTCTCTCTTTGTTTTTTTTTTAACATGATTTTATTGTGAGTTCTGTTGTGTACATATAATCAAAGATCTGCATGATTGCTAGCTAGGATATTGATCTCGACTAAACCTACTTGGAGTGATTAGCAAGATGCCCAACATGAAATTATCATACACACGACCCCACATTTGAATTGCAAAGGAGAGTGGCAAAAGAAGACTCCAACAAAAAGGAGAAAAAAATTTAGAAAAAAACAAAAAAGGGAAAAAGATAGATATTTCCAACAAAAGATCTTGTGCTTTTTGCTTTTTGTTGATGTTTGTTTGGGTATTATGGTATCTGAAAATTTGTACTCTATTGTTATTTGTCTTTTTTTTTTTTATGTTTTCAAAGGGAGGTTGCTAGATCCATTTGTGATAATGCTAAGATCTTTAGTGATGTTCATTGGCAAACCATTCTACCATTTGAGAGGGGAAATGAAAAACGAGTCTAGATTTTGATTTTGGAATTCACTTTTAGAGTGCCATTTGGTAAATCATTAGGACTTGTTCAGATTTTTCCTACAAGTTTGTTCAAGTCTTAGTTAAATTTTCAATGGCAAAAATATGGAAGAATATTTAAAATGTTAATTTCTAGATGAGTTTTCCATAGGGACAAATATTCCTTTATTTGCCCTTTTTCCCTCTCTCCATTGAAAGATGAAGCCAAAGGCATAATGGAAAAGAAAAAATCAAGCAATATCCTCCTAAGCATTGCTGTCTTCATCCTCTCTTGTGAGTTAATTAGAAACCCAATTAAAAAAATCTCAAAAAAGATTGAAAGCCTAAGCACTGCTGTCTTCATCCTCTTTTGTGAATTAATTAGAAACCCAATTAAAAAAATCTCAAAAAAGATTGAAATCAGCCAAAATCAATCAAAAGAAGCTTAATGAAAAAAATTTAACAGAGCCTCTCTTGAAATCAGAATTCAACTCCAAATGCATCTCCATGAAAAAGATTTCAGTTCCAAGACATAATTTTCTTGATAGAAAACACCATTATATATATAACAGTTTGTTGACTATGTCAGTTTCCTTATTATTCTAATGCAAGTTTGAAGCTCTCCACAGCTACAAAACGCATTCCAGTCACAAAAAAAAAAAAAAGACAGTCGAAGGATCATGCCAAAGATTGTGATCTTAGTGTGTGGATAGTTTGGTTTGTATGGGACTTAATATTTTATAGGCCATTATCAGTTGGATCCTTATCTTAGAAGTGGGAAAACCTGCACATCAAGGTCTAAATTAATTTAGAATACCCAAGCACATCAAGGTCTAGTGATTCAAATGGAAGCATATGGTCCTACAAACTCCATATTTCAAAATAAAAACTAGCCTTCGAACCCTAGAAAGCTAAAGACAAGTGCTAGTAACACAGTTGGAAGGTCCCCATTGTCATAACCACAAGGATGGAGATACCAGTCATACTATCTACAAGAAACCCAGAAACCTCAAAAATCTATTTCAAGGGAAATCAAAAAAAGCCAAAAGGAAAACTAAGCAAAAAAAAAAAAGAAAAAAGAAAAAAGAAAAAACCATTTATAAGAGAGAATGAAAAACACAAGTTGACTGAACCCAATCATGCAAACCCAAACTCATAAAAACTCCCGACACCCTAACATTCATGAAAACCTGAAAAAAAAGAAATTCCACCAACCAAATCCAGAAAATCACAGACCCATCTTAGATAAACCAAAACAGCAAAGACCCATATCAAACCCAATCCAACCATTCAAAATGGAACACAGAAATTCAATCACCAATGATAAGTTTCCTTCTAACTGGCTCCAATTAATGAAGAACATGAACCCCACTTGACCAATCTGATTCCTCCCTCACCCCTCAAAAGGGTTTGTGTAAGGCATGTAATGTTGGCAAATTTATGGGATGGACAAAATTTGGGTTTTAAGAGTTGTTATTTTATTTTCTAGATAGACTGAAGCCTCTACAACAGTTACAGATAAAGGTCTTCCACTCTAATGAAGGAATGCAGGTGATTTATCTGACCGACCGGTCGGCATACATGGGCGATGGATGAATTTCCTGCATACAGACACCTATAGACAGAATTGAACACTGACTGGTCGGCTGAGGTGCCCGATTAATCGGACCCCATTCTTGATCATTCGAATAGGGTATCCGATCGGTTGGCTAGGTCGGCTGTCTCGAATCAGAAAATTTTGATTTTTCAGATCTACAGCGTGTACGATCAAATCCTTCTGAATTTAGAGTGAAAAGGTTTCTATCCTCACTATGTATATAAGGAGCATCTCATCCTTGAAGAAGTGGCTACTCTCTAGATCAAAACCCTAGCAATCTTATTGACAGATCGTCTTCTCAGAAGCTTCTCTGCTCTATATGTGCTGCAACGTGTGCTTCTAATCATCAGATTCATTCTCCATCTTTGTGATTCGTCTTGAGAGGCATCAAGGCGTGAAGATCAAGCCTGATGAAGGTGAACGATGTGTGTGTCAATAAGAAGGAGTGCTTCGAGTCCCTTTGGTTGCGTTCAACTGGGAAAAGGGTAGTAAGTAGATCTTGTAACCTCTCTTTAATAGTGTTTGATCTTGGTGGACTGGTGGTTGGTCCCGTGGTTTTTCTCATATGGGTTTTTCACGTAAAAATCTTGTGTCCATCCTCTTGTGGTGCTTGCTTTGTTGTTAAATTCTCTACTATTGGGATTCTTCATACTTTGATCTGACTGGGACCTAAACCTGTGTCAAGGTTTAAAGTCTTTCAGTTTGTTCCATTTCTAACAAAATCCCACTTTCTGCCAATATCTTCTTTGCAATTTGATAGAAAAATTTTTAGAGATTGAGTAAGAAAATTATCAGTTTGACCCAGACAAGAAAAGGGGTTGATTCTTTACTCTCTCATCTCCTATTCCCATCTTCCAAAAAAAAAAAAACCCTAGCCTTGGTGACAAAGAAGGTAGTGGATTCAAACTTGCAGAGGAGAGAGGGAGAGAGTGGTGTGCAGAGAGGGGGTCCATTCGTAGAGAAGAGGAGACGCTGGTACAGAGAGGGAGACAGCAAAGAGGCAATCGAAGGCTGAGGAGAGAGGTAGAAAGCAACAAGGCAATGAGAGCGGAGAGAGTAGAGAAAGCCGGTGAGAAGAAAAGAGGAGACGCCGATGCAGAGAGGCGATCGAAGGCTGAGGAGAGAGTGTCACGGCCCGAGCCCAGAATTCGGGGGTTAGCGAAAAGCTAAACCGGTGACACACGTACTCCCGTGCACGTGCACCCAAACCCAGTCCAGATGCACGCACACAAGGGATCTAACACGTGCGAACTAAGCGTACGCGGAAGCTGTACATACCAAAGCAAGCAACAAAGGAAAAAATAAAATAGCGGAAGCCAAAGTAAATACGAAACGGAAAAGACAAAGACAAATACACTGAGATAAAACCGAATACACACCAAAATCAATATACACAAAATATACAGAATACAAGTCCAAAGTCCAAAGTCCAAATACAAGCTCTCAAAACCCAAAATGCAAAATAAAAGCCACTGGTATGCATGCACGCACTTGGCAGAAGTGATCAGGCCCACTCTGCCAGACCGGAGGGTGCCTCTACACTCGCCCCTGCAGCCTCCTCGACCGCCGGGGAGCTGGGCAAGGTATCTGTGCCTGCAACACCACAGACAACACGAATGAATACAACGATCCAGCAATTATAAGTAACAGGAAAGAAACACGCATAGTATCAAAGCGGATGAAATAGGGACAGAAGATTAAATACAGAGTCCATCTTAGTATGCTAAGCAAATCGTGCATAGGAGTAAAACATGATAATGGAATCAAAACATAGAATACTGAACTAGTTGGCTACTACGTTAACCATGTTCTCTCCAAAAGAGAGCAGAGCAGAGCAGAGCAGAGAACACCGCTGTCCAGGCCAAAGGTACAAGCGGGTCTCGGTTTCCTGGGTTCCGGGGTCCCAAGACAAAGCAACACTGCAGTTAAAACAGAGATACAGAGATCTACGCCAGAGGTAACCCCGTCGGGTATCCTAGGGCTGAGGCTGAGTAGAGCCAGACTAATACCAATCAAATCAAATCCATAGAAAGGGGAGATTATCCGCTTTGGGCTCACCGATGACAAAGACCGGATCTCGTCCTCACGTATTAACCTCTGGGCAGAGCCACCAGGGAATACCCAAAAATCAAAGATATACAAAGCCAGAGAATATACAAAGCATAGCATAGATCAAAACATAGTACAGAGCGAAGAATAATACAGATATACAGAACGAAAGCAAAATGACTGAGGAAATGCATACATAGATTAACAGAGCAGAGGGCAAAACTATAAACAATATGAAATGCATCTCAGATTAATACGGAATCAAGGTTCATTACAAGCCAAGTATAATCTAGTTGCATCACTATCACTAACCGTGCATGTTGATGTAGTTTTAAGTTATTCGATGCACCGTTGCCATCCTAGTGTTGCAATATAATCCTTATGTGCATCGAAGTCCCTTAAACCAACACCCATGGGGAGGTGCTTAACAATGAGCAACACTCACATGAATAAGTCACAGCCTAACAGACTATTCATGCGCTCCAAAGAATCCATTTGGGCCGGTTTACGGGTATGGTTAACCTGTATTTGAGCCCTACAAGGTCACACCATTAGCCTAAGTTTAACTGATATTTAACAGGTCTTACGGTTTAGCCATGGGTGACCTACGGCTTAGCCGTGGCATCCTACGGCGTAGCCGCAATATGCACTACGGCTTAGCTGTGGTTCCCTTCAGAACACGGCTAAACTGTCAGCTTTTCCACCTCTGATCTGATACATCTCACGGCTGAGCTACGGTGGAGTCCACGGCTTAGCCGTAAACCATCACGGCTTAGCCGTAGCCTCACCGTAAGAACACTGATATCAGAAAAGTTTCGACTGATCAGAGATTAAATCCACGGCTGGGGTACGGTTGGGTCACGGCTAGCTTACGGCTCAGCCGTAGGACAAATTACGGCTTAGCCGTAGCCTAGCCGTAGAACAAACTCGAATTTGTCACTCTCTGGAATCTAAGCCGTACAGGGTTACGGCTTAGCCGTACAATACAGACGCGAATTCGGGAAGATTACAGAAACGAAATTTTGGTACAGAAACTGAATAAAACAAGCTCAACTGATTCTCATAGCTTAGAAAATGGCTGTAACACATGCTAAACAAAGAATAAGAGTGAATCAAAGCCATCAAACAAACACCCATATGTGTTATCAAAGCCTGTACTTATACTTGCCTCAAATCTGACAAAATCCTCTGAAATCAAGCTCCAAGCAACTAAAATCAAAACAAATCAAAGCAATCACACATGCATGAGATGAAGACAAAGCAACAGAGAATGGGAGAAGCAATTGGAGAGGGAATACAAAGAGTTGGGAAAGAACCCACTTACCTAAGGCAAGGACAGAGATGAGAGAATGGAGAAGAACCCAAATCAAACAAGGGAACCCAAATCCTACTCGAGTAAGAGAAGGAAAGAGAAGAGAGAGAGAGAGAGAGAGAGAGAACGAACGTGGCTTCTGAATTCTCCTTGCATGCAGTCGATCAAATGAAATGGGCAAGAGAGAGACATCTGTAAGATGACTCACTTATATAGGTTTGTAGTTTTAAAACAAGGTCTAATGGGTTTAAGCAATTTACAGATTAAGTCACACGAAGGTCCATCTTCCCCAATTGACTCCAAACGGATCTGACACAGTTACGGAATTTGTCGAGCTCAACGAAATACGCGCGCTGACACCAAGATGATGCAAAGATGAGATGAGCAAAGCCAAAGCAAAATTACGAAAAAGGGCTTAGAACTACCTATTCCAGGTCAAAGGTCACTCAACTACCTATCCAAGGCCCAAAACCAAGTCCAAAAGAATAAAATAAAACAAAACACACACTAATGAGCCACTAATCCGGCTCAAAGGGGATCGGAGTGTTACATCCTCCCCCACTAGGAATCATTCCGTCCTCGGAATGACTACCTACCTGCGCAAAGAGCTGGGGGTACTGGCGCGCTAGCTGCTCCTCTAGCTCCCAAGTAGCCTCATCCGGACCGTGATGCTCCCACAACACTTTAACCCATCTGATAGTCCTGGTACGGAGAATCTGCTCTCGTGTCCCAACGATGCGAAGCGGACGCTCAACGTAAGTCGCATTAGGCTGAATCTGAATGTCATCGTAGCGAATCACATGGCTCGGATCTGGCCCATACTTACGGAGCATCGACACATGGAACACATCGTGAACACCGGAGAACTCAACTGGAAGTGTCAACCGATAGGCTAAATCTCCAACTCGGCTCTTGACTTCGAACGGTCCTACATATCTCGGAGCTAACTTGCCCTTCTGACCAAATCGAACTGTGCCCTTCATCGGAGAAACTTTAAGAAATACCCAATCTCCGACTTGGAATGCCAAAGGTCTCCTCCGAGTATCAGCATAGCTCTTCTGCCTGGACCGAGCAATCTTCAGATTCTCTATCACTTTCTGCACCTTCTCTGTCGTCTCAGCAATGATGGTCGGACCATGGAAACTTCTAGTTCCAACTTCTTCCCAGCACACTGGGGTCCTGCACTTGCGTCCGTATAGAGCCTCATAAGGTGCCATACCAATACTCTCATGGAAGCTGTTGTTGTAAGCAAACTCACACAATGCTAGATGCGTATCCCATTCCTTCTCAAAGTTCAGCACGCTAGCTCGGAGCATATCCTCCAACGTCTGAATGGTACGCTCCGACTGTCCATCAGTCTGGGGGTGATATGCCGTACTAAAACTCAGCTTCGTGCCCATAGCTTCCTGAAATGCTCTCCAGAATGAAGATACAAAACGACTATCGCGATCTGACACAATCGATACTGGGGTACCATGCAATTTGACTATCTCGTCAACAAACTTCCTGGCCATCTCTGTGAATGTCATCCCTTTCTTGAACGGAAGGAAATGTGCTGACTTAGTCAATCTGTCCACTATGACCCAGATAGCATTATTCTTTCTACTGGTCGGCGGAAAACCGGAGACGAAATCCATCGTAATGTGCTCCCACTTCCACTGCGGGGTGTGCAATGGATGCAATGATCCTGGAGGTCGCTGATGATCAGCTTTTACCCTCTGACAGGTCAAACATCGAGCTACGAACCCTGCGATCTCCCGCTTCATATTGTTCCACCAAAATCTATCTTTCAAGTTCCGGTACATCTTCGTACTACCGGGGTGCATCGCATATCGGGCATCGTGCGCATCGGTCATCAACTTATCTTTCAGCTCGTCCACAGCGGGAACACACAATCTATTCCTGAAGTACAAAACTCCATCCACCAAACTGAAATCCGGTCGATCTGCAATCCGATCTCTGAACTTCACCAGGAGGGGGTCCTCAAACTGGCGATCCTTGATCTGCTGAATCACCTCAGGCTGAAACACGACGGTAGTAGCTAATGTCATCGAGTCTCCTACCATCTGAACCTCTACAGGCTGATCATGCACAAGCATATAGAATCCTGCTAACACCTGAAGACTGTCTGTCCTCCTGCTGAGTGCATCTGCAACTACATTGCCCTTGCCTGGGTGGTACTTGATCGGAAAGTCATAGTCTTTGATGAACTCCAACCACCTTCGCTGCCTCATATTCAAGTCATGCTGATCAAACAAGTATTGCAGACTGTGATGATCGGAATGGACCTCGAACTTTACACCGTACAAGTAATGTCGCCACAACTTCAATGCAAATACAATGGCTGCTAACTCCAAGTCATGTGTGGCATAGTTCTTCTCATGTTCTTTCAACTGTCTGGATCCATAGGCAATCACCTTCTGATTCTGCATCAGTACACAGCCTAGTCCAACTCTAGAGGCATCTGAGTAAATCATGAACCCCTCACTACCATTCGGGAGAGTCAACACTGGCGCCGTAGTGAGCTTTTCCTTCAGCAACTGAAAACTACGCTCACATTTCTCGGTCCACTCATACGGGACCTTCTTCCGAGTCAACTGAGTCAGCGGGGCTGAGATCTTCGAGAAATCCTGCACAAACCTGCGGTAATATCCCGCCAAACCCAGAAAACTCCGAATCTCTGTCACTGATCTAGGACGGGGCCAATGGACTACTGCCTCAATCTTAGCCGGATCCACCATCAATCCATCTCTAGAAATCCTATGACCCAGAAATGCAACTTGCTCTAACCAGAAATCACACTTAGCCAACTTTGCATACAACTTGTGATCTCGAAGCAGCTGCAATGCCTTCCTCAGATGGTCTGTATGTTCCTCAGCAGTCTTCGAATAGACCAATATGTCATCTATGAAGACCACAACAAACTGGTCCAAGAAGGAAGTAAACACCCTATTCATCAATGCCATGAAAGCTGCGGGTGCATTCGTCAAACCAAACGGCATGACAAGGAACTCGTAGTGTCCATACCGAGTCCTGAAAGCTGTCTTAGGAACATCTTCATCCTTCACCCTGAGCTGGTGATATCCTGACCTCAAGTCAATCTTAGAGAAGTGAGCTGCACCCTGAAGCTGATCGAACAACTCATCAATCCTAGGCAATGGATACTTGTTCTTGATAGTCACTTTGTTCAACTGCCTATAATCAATGCACATCCGGAAACTGCCATCCTTCTTCTTGACGAACAAAACAGGTGCTCCCCAAGGTGAAACACTCGGGCGTATAAACCCCTTATCCAACAAATCCTGCAACTGTTTCTTCAATTCCAACAACTCTGCAGGTGCCATACGATATGGAGCTCTACTAATAGGTGCTGTACCTGGTACCACGTCAATAGCAAATTCTACCTCCCGAACTGGTGGCAACTCTGGCACATCCTCCGGAAAGACATCCGGAAACTCGCTGACTACTGGAATCTCACTGAGCTGTCGCCGATCTTTCTTTTCTGAAATGAATGCAAGAAATCCCTCACATCCCCTACGAAGCATCCTGTCTGCCTTACAAGCAGAGATCACACGTCTTGGGCACTTCATCTGGCTGCCCTCAAATCGGAATCCGCTGCCCAAATCAAAGTAGATAGCCTTGCTGTAGCAATTGATACACGCATGATATCTTGCAAGCCAGTCCATACCAAGGATCACATCAAAATCCAGTGTCGTGAGCAACACGAGGTCTACTGGGAGCTGATGACCAGCTATCCGCACATCACACTGAGGGTAAAACACACTGCACTCCACCCGCTTACCAACCGGAGTGGATACTAACAACAAGTAGGGAAGTGGTGTGGGTCGCTGTCGAAGCTGCACAGCAAAATGGGGTGCTACGTACGAACGCGTAGACCCGGAGTCAAATAAAGCTAAAGCTTCTGCATCGGAAATTAAAATTTTACCTTCCACTACCGTGGCCTCCTCCGCGCCCTCATGCGTAGCAGCATAGGCTCGGGCTGTCTGGCGATTCGGCTTCTGACCTGGGCGAGCTGGCTGAGATCTGCCCTGTGCTGTAGGTCCTGTCTGTCTCGTCTGTGGAGAGGACTGAAACTTCGGGCATTGGGCCCGCCTGTGGTCCGTAGAGCCACACCCGAAACAAGCCCCACTCTTCCTCCAACATCTGTCGGTGGGGTGATCCTTCCCACAGTGACTGCAAACTATCTGAGGACTGCTCGAACTGCCCTGCTTACCCTTGAACTTCTTCTGGAACTGACTTCTACCACTGAAACCTGCTGCCCTCTTAGCCTCTGTTCGCTCCTCCTCAAAGATGGCCTCTGCATCATAAGCCATGTCAATAGCGTCATCCAATGTAGCCGGCCACATACAAGCAACCACGTGGCGTTTGTGTCTCGGATTTAGGCCGTTGACGAAGCGAGTCACCTTCTTATGCTCCGTGTTCACCATATCCTCTGCGAAATGAGACAACTCTGTAAACCTATGTACATAATCTGCAACTGACATCTGTCTCTGTTGAAGGTTGAAGAATTCCACTTCCTTGGCTCGCTGAATATGGAGAGGCATGAACTTACGACGGAATTGCTGCTTGAAGGTCTCCCAAACTGTGGCACTGGGCATAGTCTGAAATGAGGTCTTAACACTCCTCCACCATGTCTTGGCTACACTCCGAAGCATAGAGGCTGTGAGAACTACCTTCTGCTTGTTACTGCACACGATCGTATCAAAAAGCTCTTCAGTCTGCTCCAACCATTGCTCAGCCTGCAATGCGTCTTCTATCCCATGAAACTCGGTCGCCCCTCGCTTACGGAACTTGTCGAAAAGAGCATTAGGATCTGATTCCTTGGGCTGGAAAATCACTTGCTGATCTATACGAGGTGATGCTACTGCGGCAGCCTGACTCTGTCTATCTACCATGGATGCCATCTGCGCCTGTAATGACTGCATAGACTGCATCATCATCATCATTCGTTCCTCACTACTGATGTGTGGAGGTACTGATCCACTATCACCGTTATGGCCCTGTTGATTCTCATCTCGAGATCCTGATCCTGATGCCATCCTGCAAAAAGGAAAAGAAACACAACACACAATATAAAAGGCCCTGAGTTAGTCAAACCCCAAATCAACATATGAGACCTCGAGTCAAATAGTTGATATCGTCATCTCACCACGATCTTAGATGCCTACATGCTTATAACTAGCATGCTCTGATACCATACAATACGTATGTCACGGCCCGAGCCCAGAATTCGGGGGTTAGCGAAAAGCTAAACCGGTGACACACGTACTCCCGTGCACGTGCACCCAAACCCAGTCCAGATGCACGCACACAAGGGATCTAACACGTGCGAACTAAGCGTACGCGGAAGCTGTACATACCAAAGCAAGCAACAAAGGAAAAAATAAAATAGCGGAAGCCAAAGTAAATACGAAACGGAAAAGACAAAGACAAATACACTGAGATAAAACCGAATACACACCAAAATCAATATACACAAAATATACAGAATACAAGTCCAAAGTCCAAAGTCCAAATACAAGCTCTCAAAACCCAAAATGCAAAATAAAAGCCACTGGTATGCATGCACGCACTTGGCAGAAGTGATCAGGCCCACTCTGCCAGACCGGAGGGTGCCTCTACACTCGCCCCTGCAGCCTCCTCGACCGCCGGGGAGCTGGGCAAGGTATCTGTGCCTGCAACACCACAGACAACACGAATGAATACAACGATCCAGCAATTATAAGTAACAGGAAAGAAACACGCATAGTATCAAAGCGGATGAAATAGGGACAGAAGATTAAATACAGAGTCCATCTTAGTATGCTAAGCAAATCGTGCATAGGAGTAAAACATGATAATGGAATCAAAACATAGAATACTGAACTAGTTGGCTACTACGTTAACCATGTTCTCTCCAAAAGAGAGCAGAGCAGAGCAGAGCAGAGAACACCGCTGTCCAGGCCAAAGGTACAAGCGGGTCTCGGTTTCCTGGGTTCCGGGGTCCCAAGACAAAGCAACACTGCAGTTAAAACAGAGATACAGAGATCTACGCCAGAGGTAACCCCGTCGGGTATCCTAGGGCTGAGGCTGAGTAGAGCCAGACTAATACCAATCAAATCAAATCCATAGAAAGGGGAGATTATCCGCTTTGGGCTCACCGATGACAAAGACCGGATCTCGTCCTCACGTATTAACCTCTGGGCAGAGCCACCAGGGAATACCCAAAAATCAAAGATATACAAAGCCAGAGAATATACAAAGCATAGCATAGATCAAAACATAGTACAGAGCGAAGAATAATACAGATATACAGAACGAAAGCAAAATGACTGAGGAAATGCATACATAGATTAACAGAGCAGAGGGCAAAACTATAAACAATATGAAATGCATCTCAGATTAATACGGAATCAAGGTTCATTACAAGCCAAGTATAATCTAGTTGCATCACTATCACTAACCGTGCATGTTGATGTAGTTTTAAGTTATTCGATGCACCGTTGCCATCCTAGTGTTGCAATATAATCCTTATGTGCATCGAAGTCCCTTAAACCAACACCCATGGGGAGGTGCTTAACAATGAGCAACACTCACATGAATAAGTCACAGCCTAACAGACTATTCATGCGCTCCAAAGAATCCATTTGGGCCGGTTTACGGGTATGGTTAACCTGTATTTGAGCCCTACAAGGTCACACCATTAGCCTAAGTTTAACTGATATTTAACAGGTCTTACGGTTTAGCCATGGGTGACCTACGGCTTAGCCGTGGCATCCTACGGCGTAGCCGCAATATGCACTACGGCTTAGCCGTGGTTCCCTTCAGAACACGGCTAAACTGTCAGCTTTTCCACCTCTGATCTGATACATCTCACGGCTGAGCTACGGTGGAGTCCACGGCTTAGCCGTAAACCATCACGGCTTAGCCGTAGCCTCACCGTAAGAACACTGATATCAGAAAAGTTTCGACTGATCAGAGATTAAATCCACGGCTGGGGTACGGTTGGGTCACGGCTAGCTTACGGCTCAGCCGTAGGACAAATTACGGCTTAGCCGTAGCCTAGCCGTAGAACAAACTCGAATTTGTCACTCTCTGGAATCTAAGCCGTACAGGGTTACGGCTTAGCCGTACAATACAGACGCGAATTCGGGAAGATTACAGAAACGAAATTTTGGTACAGAAACTGAATAAAACAAGCTCAACTGATTCTCATAGCTTAGAAAATGGCTGTAACACATGCTAAACAAAGAATAAGAGTGAATCAAAGCCATCAAACAAACACCCATATGTGTTATCAAAGCCTGTACTTATACTTGCCTCAAATCTGACAAAATCCTCTGAAATCAAGCTCCAAGCAACTAAAATCAAAACAAATCAAAGCAATCACACATGCATGAGATGAAGACAAAGCAACAGAGAATGGGAGAAGCAATTGGAGAGGGAATACAAAGAGTTGGGAAAGAACCCACTTACCTAAGGCAAGGACAGAGATGAGAGAATGGAGAAGAACCCAAATCAAACAAGGGAACCCAAATCCTACTCGAGTAAGAGAAGGAAAGAGAAGAGAGAGAGAGAGAGAGAGAGAGAACGAACGTGGCTTCTGAATTCTCCTTGCATGCAGTCGATCAAATGAAATGGGCAAGAGAGAGACATCTGTAAGATGACTCACTTATATAGGTTTGTAGTTTTAAAACAAGGTCTAATGGGTTTAAGCAATTTACAGATTAAGTCACACGAAGGTCCATCTTCCCCAATTGACTCCAAACGGATCTGACACAGTTACGGAATTTGTCGAGCTCAACGAAATACGCGCGCTGACACCAAGATGATGCAAAGATGAGATGAGCAAAGCCAAAGCAAAATTACGAAAAAGGGCTTAGAACTACCTATTCCAGGTCAAAGGTCACTCAACTACCTATCCAAGGCCCAAAACCAAGTCCAAAAGAATAAAATAAAACAAAACACACACTAATGAGCCACTAATCCGGCTCAAAGGGGATCGGAGTGTTACAGAGAGGGAGAAAGTAGCAGGGCGAGGAGAGAGGGAGATCAAAGAACGCGAGCAGAGAGGGAGAGATCGCAAAACAGAGAATGCGAGGAGAGAGGGTGAGATCGTAGGGCATAGAATGCAAGGGAGAGAAGGTGAGGGAGAGATCGCAAATGAGAGATCACAGAGCAGAGAACAAGAGGAAGGGATCATAGAGCAGGGGTTTTTGCCTTTCTAGTGGTAGGGGAGTAAAAAGGGGATCCAGTTGGCTCTAATGAAAAGTAGACCTTCACTGACAACATATTTTCATCACCAAAAGTCAATAATTTGTCAGTACTAATTTATTTTATTTCAATTTTTTGTAACAATAAGTTATAAAGCACAACATCTGCCAACACAGTATTACATCGATATAAATAAAAACTTCCCCGACATTTAAAATTAGGCATTGGTCATACTAATTACCAATGATAATTTTCATTGCAAAAAACAAAAACTTTGTCAACCATAATTTTTTTATTTAAACTTTTAAAAAAAATTAAATGGACTACCCTTTGCCAATGAATATTAATTTTACGTTGGTAAAAATACCTTTTACCGACGCATTTTTTAAGACGTTGGTAATAATAATAATCACCGACGATAATTTTCATTGCAAAAAACCAAAACTTCATCGGCCATAATTTTTTTATTTTAACTTTTTCAAAAAAAAAAAAGTTAACATGGACTAACCTTTGCTGACGAAGATTAATTTTACGTCGGTAAAAATATGTCTTTTATTGACGTTTTTTAAAACAAGTTGGTAAATATCTAGTTTCACTGACGAAATGTATATGTGACAGTAAATAATTTCAATCCTAGATTTATGGCCGACGTTGGAAGTATTATGTCGGTAAAAGTAGACCATTACCAACGAAATTAGAGACTCATTGCTGAAAAACATCACTAAATGTGTATCCTCTTGTAGTGGTGGCATGGGCCCCAGTTGCAGATTTTAACAATCGTGAGGTGATCCTTGAACCTGATCCGAAGGTGATTCACGGGCCTGACAAAGATTCTTTATATTTCTATGGATATGAAAATGGGAGGGGCAAAGAAGCAAGGAGATTGATGTGAAGCCATGACATTAGATTTGGACGGTCAATTATTCTTGCAGCTAGATATTCGTGTCTCCATTGAATATGAAATCTAACACAAATAGCCCTTTCTTCCATTGTTACAATCTTCACCTCTCCCCACTGAGAGCACCCCTCCAAGTAGGACCTGTCATAGATCAGGAGAGATCTTTCCTAGACATATATATATATATATATATATATGTAAATATACATAAAAAAAATTACCTCATTGGTCACTTTCAACCATTCAGATCAGGAAAATACGTTGAATAATCATCCTCCTGAAACCCTTCCATGTGATGTCAGCCATTGGTTTGATTGTCTTACATATGGTTAGAAACAACCCAACGAATCACTCTCTGATGCCTCATCCACGATCCACTTAAGAATCAATGAGTTTTGCCCATGGGCTGCCTGCTTTGGGCCAGGCTTAGATATAGAAACCAGGCCCATTAATATTTGGACCTGTCTCGGGTTAAAGTGATAGAAATACAGAAACCCGGCCTAAGTAGTGACCAGCCCCAGCAAGGGGTGCTTAACTATTGCTTGAAAAGCCAAACATGAGATAAAAGGTGAGACTTAGCCCTGGGCCCCTGACCAATTGACTAAATTGATGGGTCTGGGACTATCACTTATGAAGTGTCGGGCTTGGATCCGAGAGTGGCTTATGTTTCTAAATTCCCAAGCTGGCACATGAACACTGCTTTTCCTTCCACATGATGGGTCCAATGGATCCCTCCCTACCGCCAGATGGCCCCATATTGGCTGATTTCAGGAAAACTCCGATAGTCATGAATAGATTGACATGCAGTGCAGTTAAGTACACTAAATTCGGTTGTCACTCAAACTTGTTTATTAAATTTACAACCTGCGTAATCTGGATCCGGTTGTTTCCAACAACCGTTCACATGCAAAAATACTACCATGAATTTTCTTTTTATTTTTATGGACTTCTATGTAGGTATGTCACGCTTTTCTACCAAAACGTTTTCGGGAGACAACTGATTCATGTGGTCACTGACCAAAGACATATCAGATGGTTTCAAGTTCAATATTCAAACTATATAAATTTCTAGCACATTTCAATATTCAAGGTATATGCAATCTTCCCACCGGTTTCAGAAATGTTGTCTCAGTTCTAGATGTTTTATTTTAATCTTATTTATAAGGGTCAGGTTGAAATGTCTATGCAAGCTGAATATTTTGGCAACGAAATCGAATTTGTACGCAAAATTGGTCAAACATTTGACATCAAGGTTGACCAGTGACCAATGAAGAAAATAACAATAAACAAAATGAAAAGCAATGATTTATACGGGGAAAACCTTGCAGCTGATGTAGAAAAGAAGGCCTTCGGTGCAGATGCAGCGTCTGGCACTAACCAACCTAAAATCGCCACATCACCCTCCCGGATAGAAATTGATAAATACATGTACTCTACTCTTTATGAACCTCGTTGACTTAGCTGTATCTGTTTTTATTCCAAAAGTATCCTTCCTTATTTCTTAACAAGTGCGTTTAAAATACTACCTGGCAAACTCTACAGACTTATATTAGGAAGGTAGGCCCATGTATTACATTCTTAAAAGCTTAATGGAAATTGTAATACCTAAATGTAGGCCCATAATAGACCTAATTATGATATAAAAATAGGTCCTATGAACTAAATTCATGAATGTTTAGACTTAATTATAATTCTAAAAGGTGGGGTGCGAGTCTAATTTTTTAACAAGAAATCCCATATTCACTTAACAAACAATGTTCTATGCTATAATGCATATAAATGGGGACCCTATAATTTGGGCTTTGAATCCTAAATCAGAACTCATTTAGATAAAAATCTAAGAGGCTTAAGTATGGCTTAAGTATGTACCTATTAAATACCTGAACACAAATAACAATAAAACATTTGCCATATTTGTATATATGATTTTTGGGCGATTTGATTTGAAAATTAAGGTTCACTTTGGCAATTGATTGTGAAATTGGATTTCAACTTGTTAATCTTGATTATGGCTCAATTTGTTTATTCTATATTAAGTTATTAAAATAAATTGCATAGTTTTACATTAAGTTATGTGAGGCTGGGTGCAAAATACTTATTTTGTAGTAGCTAGGAGACACATAATTTTTAGAAGACACTACAAGAAAAAAGGGTTTTGCTGATGCACAATCTGCGTCGGCAAAGGTTTTCTAGATGCATTGTAATGCGTCGGCACCACGTTGGCTACTAGATGCCAGCAAATCAATTCCCGATGTAGTAATGTTTAGCGTCAAGTATTGAAAGGGCTTTCACCAATGCAATAATGAATCGGCGCCAACATCGAGAATGCCAACCACATGTCAACTGCGGCGGCACAAAATTGATCTTACTGGTCAACCTCAACTCAATGCCGATGCAGTTAAACATCAGTTACACTTTTACCGACGCAAGTACTAACATCGGGAAAAGTATCTAACGACACATGCACCAACCGCATCAGGTATTTATAAATAAATTTTTTTATAAATTGTTATCCTCCATTTTGGCAATGCATAAAGTGCATCGGTAATAGATATACCGACATGTAGATGCATCAGGGAATGTCTTTAATGACGCAAGCATGCACGTCAAGCATTTGTAAATAAATTTTTTAATACTTGTTACCTCCCCTTTTGGGGACGCATAGAGTGCGTCGGGAAATAGGTTTTCTTATTAGTTAAAAAAATTAATTAAATAAACCCAAAAAGACTTTCTCTTCAAATCTACATTCAACATTGTACAACCATAAACATTGATAAACCACAAACACCCACACATCCATCGTGCAACAATAAGAAATAAGGAATCATCAAACATTTAAAGCCAACCATAAACAAATCCTTACCACATAGAAAATGACACCTCATTTCAAAAGAAGTAATGTAAAGTCAAATATCATGATAAAGTAGATCCTAAATAAAATTCTATCATCATCAAAATTCAAATCTCTAGCTGTCAGAGGAGCCCATGCCAATCTATAAAACCATCAAATCTTTAGCTTTCGGAGGAGCCGGGCTCGTCCATACTAACTCATGAAAGCAACATCTGAATCTGACTCTGCATGCGAACCTCTTTAGCTGCCTAATCTTGCATTTGGTTATGTGAGTCTTCATACTGTCGCCGCAACTCTTGTGCTTTCAACAACTCGGCTAGTTGTATGAGTGGTCTTCAATTTTCTCCAGCTCTCTAAATTCCTTTGTGACTTACGTTGAAAATTACAAATACAAATAATGTAATTAGCTTATTTAAAAGAAACTTGAGGGAACATAACCATAAAAAATTAGAATATCTAAGAAAGCTAAAACAACATCAATACGTCAGAGGGAAGCAACCAAGAATGGTGAAGAACAGTCTTACCACTCGACTTAATATGTTCCTCAAAATGTAATATGTTCCTCAAAATTTGATTAATTCCTTAAAATTACAATAAAGTGAGTAGAACTAACCCTCCACTTAAGAAGAAGCAACCAAGAGTGGTGAAAAACAGCCTCCTATTCCTAGGTGAACAACAGTCTCCTAATTCCATGGTGAACAAAATACGAGACACAGAGCCTATCCTTGTAGTCAGAGGGAGGCTTTTCATAAATCCACCTCAAGATAGATAGGCCAGGAGAGTTATCCTCTTGCACAATACTATTGATGTAGACAAGACAGAATGGCCCTTGTGCCAATTCAGTAAACATCTTGTGGAAAATACACCTCATCAAGCACTTTGCACTTTCCACTAGAGCTGCAAATTTCCAACAAAATGGGAAAATGGTGTGCGAATCCTAAGAAGCTTTTTACAAGAAAAATAAAATAAAATCATAAAAAAAGGAGTACTTGAACTATCAACTCCATTTATCATGAACCCATGAACCCAATTAAATCTGCCGAAACTAGACAAATTAATCATCTACAAATAAAGGAGAAGAGAACATGAAGAGTATTTATCTGTTTTATTTTAAGGAAAACCCCTATAATCTTATATTACCTATCACATTCCTTTCAAGGCCCAATATGCTAAATTTTAAAAATGCAAAACTACTACAAGATCAATGGTTTTCTATTACTCCCTTGAACTAGAATAAATATAAGTAGTAAAATTACGATTCTTATAGAAAAGCAGGATAGCAGAGAAAATGTCGTAAAATTGACAAGAAAAAATTTAAATCCATTTCACAATCCAATTGAGCTGTACTAAGCTCATGGTGAATCATCGAAGACCAATGGCAAGAGTGTGGAGCAGATTTACAAATCTGAATAGCATAACATAGTATGGGATATAGTTTGTCTAGCTTGTTTCTCAAATAAATATCCAACAATTCCCAATGAATAGACATCTTCTCTTGGCCATAGTTTATTGCTCTTTCAATGAGGGGAAGGCAAGGCCAAACAAAGCATTCGTTCCAAGAATGAGCAAATTTGCCAATTATTCACCCAATGATAAGCTAAACCATACAATGGTCAAGAAATAGATGATTAAATTAACAATAAGAACATGTATAAATTTAGTTAGAGAAAATACAAGTGGAAATCTTAGAAAAATAATCACAAAATCTTGATTCATCCATAAGAACAAGTAATAATTTCAAAATAAATAATCAAATGACTTCCAAAAGAATCAAACAGCAAGGGAGATAGAGGACGGCACATGGCAGAGGAGAACAACATGGGGGCAAAGAGATGGCGGGGTGAGAAAGCTAGGGCTTGTCAATTTATACCACTACCAAACATACACTTAACTGTGCATTTCAGAATAAAATGCACTCACAAATTGAAGTAACCACACGAAAACTTCACCAAGCCTAGTATAAAACTATATAAGCAAAATCCTCTGAAGCAATAGAAACTCATTCCGTGTCTTAGAAATTGAAAATATATCATTTCTAGAGATAGGCTGGACAACTTCAAATCAAAGTAACATTTGAAACATTATGAATTTTGATGCCATTCCATAACCTAAGCATCAGTCATATCTTAGTTATTGTTCCAAAGATAGATTTAGTAGATACAGCATATCCAATAGGAGCAGATTGATTTGCTTAGTCTTTTTTTTTTCAGAGACGCAAAATTCTTGTTTCATTAACACAACAATAGTTAAATAGAGAGATAATAGACCTTGACAACTAAAGTGACTCTAGGCATCTCTATTGGCACATTAAGTGGTTAGCAGAAGCCTTCTCTACCATGGTCAACAAAGCACACATTGGTCTCACGATTGGCTAGCATGTAATGCAAAAACAGAACACCTCTATTGAGAATGTTGTATAGAAAACCATTAACAATAGAAGGTTGACTAGGTAAGACTACCTGACAGTAAACCATAATCCTTGAATAGAAAGTCTTCTAAGTTGGAATTGGTGCTCCAATTTTGCTACCAATGCCTGATAACCCTGATAAAAGAAAATGATCAAGAACTTGCCTGCATTTTTATGAAGGATATATATCTATAACAACAACACCTCCAAACTAAAATAGATAAAGATCATGATTAAAAAGAATAAAAATATCAACAATATCTCCAATCTCCAGGACAATACAATCCCAATCCATTGAACATTGGCCTGCAAATAGTGAGGTTAGAGAGAAATAAAGTAATTGGCTACAATCTTCCTTCAACAAGAGAAAGACCAATACTGAAAAACCATATTTTTTAAATCCATATATTTTTTTTATAAAAAACCCACAAAATCTCCAAGTACTCTAAAAAATCATACACATCTAATGGGGGTATTTGCTGTTTGTAAATATGGACTCTAACATCAACAGTTGAGAGTGTTAAGCACTGGGTATTAATAAGAAATAAATAAATTAGCTTTGGCTCTAATGGGACATGTAGAAATGAAAGAAAAGAGTTAGTAAAAGTAATGTTTGGCTGCCAACAGAACTAGCAGAGACACTTTTCCATTTTGTTGTCAATATTTAGATCAAACCAACAATTTCCTTCACCGATTGCTCTGCAAACTTTTTAGCTTAATGCAAATACAAACTTTGAAAGAGGGAGATTTGGAGAGAGAAAGAGAGAGAGAGATGGAAATGAGAATGGGTAGAGAGGAACCTAAGGATGGCAGAGTCACTACTGCCTTCCTTTTTCTTTCTTTGGTGGTATTTCTCTTTTCTCCAAACGGCTAGGGTAGGCTTTTCTTTCTTCTTTCCTGGATGAAAATTTCAATTTATATAGGTGGTAGGATTTTCCACACAAATTGATTTTCCACACAGGTGCTACGTGGAAAACATTTAGATGCTTTATCTCACTATCTGCTCTGGAATTGAGCAACAATGGTCAAGCAAAGCAAAACAAAACAAAACAAAACATCTAAACTACCAATTCACTCAATCCAATTTACAAACCACACCTGTGAAGGCAATTAAGAAAACAAATATCACAACGGGCCAAGCATGCACCGAATCCCTCTCTTCATTTAGAAACTTGCTTCCAAAGCCCTAGAAGAAGCATGTAAAACCCAATAATCAAAACATCCAAACACAGAGATGGAGAAAGAGAAAGAGAGATGGAATCCATTAGAGCAACAGAGGAGATGAAGAAGAAGATGCCGTCCTGTAATAAAGTCGATTAGTTGATTTCATCCAGGTATGTTTCTAACCTCGGTCTACTCCTTCTCTACTACTGCACTCTTCCTTGGCTTCTTCTACATTTTTTTTTTCTTTCTACTGGCTTTAGGGCTTGTGACAGAAATTAGAGAGGAAATTTTAGGGGTTGGTAGTAGAAATCAGTCCGGTAGTTGGCTGGGTTGGTGTTTTGGCAATGTCGATTGGGGTGTGGGATTTGGTTTTGGCATGTGTGGATGGGATGGAGGGTGGTGGCGTTGGAATGGTGTGGAGAGGGTTTCTTATAAATGATGTTGGAGATGGGTTTGTTTCAAGTTTGGGAAGGGCAAGGCTGGTTTGTGGGAAGGGGATGGTTACAGTGGTGAATGGTAGAGATGGGTATATTGATGGATGGTGATGGAGATGGGTTTGTTCTGATTGAGGCTGATGAGGAGAAACAGAGGGTAGAGATTAAGAAGAGATAGCCAATGTGTCTATGGGCTGATCGTTTTATCACAACAAATTGTCCGATGAGCATCTCAAGCGTCAGCAATAATCGTTGAGAACCATTCTTCGACACATACTCAACGTTTGCAAATAGATTTTTCTAATCCCCGGCACCTTTATGCTTCATCTTTATTTACATTAGTTCCCAACGCTGTAATGCATCGGTGAATTCATGTTGGAAAAAATTTCCCCCCAAAATCCAAATGGCGCCATTCTGTTTACTGACAAAAAATTTCAACGCGTATAAGTTAGTGTCGAGTAATCCTTTTGCCGACACATCTAAATGCCTTTATTACAACGCATTTAGACTACGTCGGCAAATGCAGTCGGCAAATATGCAATTTGTTATAGTGAGAGTGTAGAACAACTTCTACCTCCTTTGTTATTATAACTCCTATAATAAAAACTACTATAAATATGTAAAAAGAAGATAGATGAGTAATCTTTACAATCAAATATAGTGAGGTTTGTTTTCCGCTACTCTTTTTCGCATGTGGACGTGTAGTTGTGTAATTTTTCTTATTTTGAATCTGAACCTACCCATTTAAATTTTAAATGTGAAATAAGAAATTTACCTTGTAAGGTTAACTTAATTTTTAATTATTCTTATTGATATATGTTTTTTAAAGAGTTTGATCTCAATTTTAATTTAAGAAGATTTTTTTACCAATTTTAACTTTAATTTTGAATGTTTTGATTTTATCTCAATTTCAATTTTGATTAAATATCTCAAAATTTGTTAGTACTTCCTAATATGATATGGATTAGTCACTTGAGTCAAATGTGCATCGGTTATGAGTAGGAGACTCGGAGTTTTCAGTAAGGTCAAATTTTTCCATCCATAAATCCAACCATTGTAAAACTATTTATCTCTTTCATTTCTTTATTTTATTATCACTAGAATTGCACACAAAGTATTTATTACTGATTTCATATAATAATTGAAGGTTTGGTTATGTGGGTAAAATGCACGCTGGATATGGGTTAGGATTAGGTATGGTCAAAAATTTTCAGTTCACAAATCCAATAATAGTATGACATAGATTTTTTTTATTTCTTGTCATTGTGACATGACAATCTTCTTTTATTTTTATCTCATTTAATAAATATATGATAGTCTGATCTTTCAAAATCATAATTGAATGTATGATATAGAATATAAAAAGTTTAATAAAAATTAAACAAAAAGTTTATTTTTGTATGACTTGTATTGACTGTGCTTGGGAAAAAAAATATTTTTATGATTGCCCGTGAGAGCAAAACACTCCCAAACTTAGCACGGGTAATACAAGTCATATAAAAAAATATTTACTAATGATTTTATACATAGTTACTATTTTTAAATATAAATAAAAATGTGAATTTGAATGTTTTAAATTTCATTCAATTATTTTATGAAATCAAAAATAAATAATAGGTTTGCTATTTTAGAAGTAGGAAAATAAAGAAATAAAAAATGATAAATAGTTTTACAGTGGTTGAGTTTATGTGAAATAAGAATTAATGCTCATCCAAAATTTTGAAAAAAAAAATTACATTCACGAATAGGTATGCTGACAAAAACAAAAAAAAAACCCTCCAAAAACCTTGATCATGATTTATTTTGTTTAGACATAATAAATAAGTTATAGGCTAAGAATCTTTTAATATAGCTTATAAAGGAGGACAAATATTCAGAAAGTAAGCTTCAAGAACCATTAGATTTAGACTAAGGTTCGTTGATTACATCAGTTCTCAATGGCTCGGGTCAAATATAATCTATGATAAACCTGTAAACTAATAGTCACACTAATGATATAGCTCCTACAGACATTGAATTCTATCCAAGTAATCGGCCTTATGTTTCCACAACAATTTCTCATAAATGGGTCTCCAAATTTTTAAAAGCATTTCTAAGTGATAAATCCTTAAAATGGGTCTTAAAAAATTTGTTGTGTCCACATGGGGTGGGGGTAGTCCCCTCCATAATTGGCTTCACAAATTTTATGAATAACAAAATTTTAAATGGATAGGTCTGTATTCAAAATAAGAAAAATTACATGCCCATACTAAAAAAAGACTAGAAGAAAACAAACCTCATTATATTTGATTGTAAAGACCACGCATCTGTCTTCCTTTTACATATTTTTAGTAGTTTTTATTAAATGAATTATAATAGCACAGGAGATAGAAGTTGTTGTACTCTCTTCTAAAGGTTATATGTCTCCTATCCATTGCAAAATAAGTATTTATGCCCAACCTCACATAACTTCGTGTAGAACTATGCAAATATTTTAATAACTGAATCTAGAATTAAGCAAATTGAGCCTTAATCAAGATTAAAAATGTAACCAATTACAAATTGAAATCCAATTTCATAATCAATTGTTAAAGTGAACCTCGATTTTCAAATCAAATCGCCCAAAAATCATATTTATAAATATGGCATACACTCCATCTTTATTTGGATTCAGGTATTTCATAGGTACATATTTACGCCTTCTAGATTTTTATCCAAATGGCTCAAATTTAGCAAAAGGCCTGCATTTATATGTATTATAGCATAAAACATCGTTTTTTAAGTGAAAATGGGTCCCCTAGTTAAAAAATTAAACTTGAAACCCACCTTTTAGAATTATAATAAAGTCTAAGCATTCATAAACTTAGTTCATAGGACCCACTTTTATACCATAATTAGGTCTACTATGGGCCTACCTTTAGGTATTACAATTTTCCTAAGCTTTTAGAATGTAATACGTGGGTCCACCTCTATATTGAAAGTCTGTGGAGTTTGTAAGGGTAGTATTGTAAATGTACTGCTAAGAAATGAGAAAGGATAGTTTTAGAATGAAAACAAATGCAATTATGTCAATGTGGTTAGTAAAGAGGAGAATACATCCCATTATCAATTTCAAATTGGGATGGTGATGTGGCAATTTTGGGTTGGCTAGTGCAAGACACTACATCAACTGCTTCATATCATGATACAACATCGCTGCACCGAAGGCTTTCCCAATCTGGAAATGGGACTCCATATCCTTCATTATATTATACCAGCGCTTCAGTTGGGTTATAAATGGGTCAACGATTCTCCGATTACCCGGAGGTTTCAACCCATTAATAATCAGGTTTGGGTCCTTATTTCGGAACTGATAAATAAAAGGGTCTAAGTTGATCCTATTTTTGGACCCATGACCTAAATGGTTCTGGGTCTGCTTCCACCTTAGTTTCGACCCGTTGACTAGAGACCCGACATATTACCCCATGTTTTAAAAAAAATTTTCCTAAAAACTATCTTTCCATAAATAGATTCTTTACACAAACCTAGACTTAGACCCAAACCCGCCCCATACATGGTTTTGGTTCCGGTTCCGAGTCCATCCACTCCTTAATGGTTCTGATTCCGAATCCTGGAAATTGGTTTTAAACTGGTTTCGGTTCCAGTTTTGGATCCGTCCTCTCACTAACGATTCTGGTTTTGGGTCCACCATGGACTTGGACTGGAATCTACTTGTTTACAACCCTATGCTTTAGGACCCACACCCAACATGGGTTACGAAAAAAAATAATTAGATCCATGTTGTAATTTTTAAAGGTGGCCTCATGCACAACAATTTTTTAAAGTTATAAACATTGCCCTCATTACTAATTCCTACTATAGGTGGGGTTACATGTTATAATTTTTAGTAGTGGACCCAAAAGTAGTCCAATTTTCAATTTTTAAAAATGTTGTAGTTTTTAAAAGTGGTCTCTTGTACAATAATTCCTCAAAGTTCTAAACATTGCCCTCATTATTAATTCCTACAGGTGGGGTGATATGTTGTAATTTCTTGTAGTGGGCCCAAAGGTGGTCCACATTGCACTTTTTAAGGATGGGCTCATGTACAACAATTGCTTATATGGTCCCAACATTCATTTAAAATTAGTTTTGTCCCAGGTGAATGACCTTTGAAGAATTATTGAATTAGTATGTTTATTAAGATAGGCGTTCGTCGGAGACTATCTCTTGCATATAATCTGGATTTAGAGAGGATCCTGAATTTGGAGATATGCTTTTTGATTAATGTCGATTATGAGAGAATTTTGGTGTTTTAAATTATATAGGAAATATGATAGAGATAAGTATAGGAGGAGATATTTTAGACTTATTTTAGGGATGCCATGTGTCGTACTCTTGTTCTCTCTCTCTAAGGGGGAATTCTCTTTATGTATATACTAGTGCTTCAGGGCCTGCGCCCAACGCGAGCCTTATTTAATAATTATATTATTTGTCAATTAAAATATTTAAATAATTTTTAATTTAATATTAACATTAAATTCATTTTACAATCATAATCTTAAATATTTTAGTGCACTCTTAAAAAGTAAATATCATATTAGTAAAACTAAATAAAAATGAAAATAATGTATGTGTCGAATTTCATTAGAACATTAATAAAAAAATAATTTCTCCTTTAATTTGTAAAATCAAGTCAAGAGAAAAAATATTATATGGTAATATAAATTAGATGGAATACTCCACTATGCAAAGAATCATCAGCTCAACGAATCTTATCACTATGAAAATTTTGAATTAGGTGACAAGAAGCCGGTAATCAAGATTATCACAAAATTTACGCTTCTCACTTGTTCATTTATGCATAACTCAAAGAAAGAAAAAGAAATAAAAAATGAAAGAGAAATTTCGACTAAATACCTAAGATAATCTCCAATTGAGTGGTGGACAATAAAATATGGGATACATTTTCAATCTCTACATCAGTAGAAAAAAAATTGGATTAGTCCTACACTAAGCATAATATATTATTTGCATTACCATAGACATTCTAACATGAAAGATACACTTAGTTAATATGTATTAGTATATTAAAATTGATACCTATAAAAAATATAATGATCATGGCCTTTAGAGATATAGACAGAAAAGAGAAATTAAATAATTAACAGGAAAAAAATAGTATAACTATCTTCTTAACATTTAAAACAATATATATATATATAAACCATCATAACTTTTGGTGTTTAAAGAGAGTAAAACTGCACTTACTTTCGGTAGAGAGTTATTTGATAGTATCTCCATATATATACCATACTTTATATTCTCATGTAAAACCTATAGGCTGATGAACTGATCGTTTTTTTTTTTTTTTTGTTTTTTGTTTTTTTTCTCCTCCCATTATTATATGAAAAAATTGAATTTCAACATCCACCTATTCATGGCAAGTGGAGTCAAAATAAAAATGAATATGATTGTCCACCTTCCAAAGGTTCTATCAATCTAACCACAAGAGATGTTGTGTATAAAATTGAAAGATTTTAGAATAAGAGAAAAAGATTGATTAGTTTATGTAAAATTTAAAATTGAGTGAGAGTATTAATTCAAATTTAAAATTATTATGTTAGGGCTAATCCAAATTATTGGTTGTTCCGGGCCCGATCTAATCCAAGTGAGAGACATGAAGAAATATCTCACATAGAAAGAAACATCCTAACCAACAAATATTTTCATTTTTTAAATATAATACAATATAGCTCAAGTTTAAACTATTCTAGGTGGGCTAGGCTCATGGTAGGTACTTAAGGCCCGAATTAGGCTTTCTCCATGCTCGGGCCTGTCATTCAAAATCTGAGCTAAGCCTAGACATCACTTGGCTTGGCCAGGCCCATCCTGGGCCAACCTCATGAACACCGATCATTAATTTGTACTCTATTGTGATTTTAATAGGAAATCATGTGGACCCATAAATTGCCACTTGGATAGTGGAATTTAATGGGATGTGAAATAAGATAAAGGTAATTTGCCTAATTAATATGATGAGTGGTATGAAAATTTGTTTGAGATGGATGAGAACCCTAACTATATATCATTCTTTAAGATTAAATATGATATGGATATCAATAGTGAATTATGAAGAGATTGCATGCAAGGGATTGCATTGAAAATTTTAAGGTGTTGTATTCTTTAAATATGAAAATTTAGGTTGATTTTAGAAAGAGAAAGATAATGATAGGGATAAGGATTATGCTGATTTTAGGAGATTAAATAGAAAAGAGAGAGACTTCAGGGGAGGAAGATGGGAGAGAATCTTGGGACTTTAATTGAAGTGTGCCACTTGTCGCTCTTCCTAAAAGAAGAAGTGCCACATTTTGCTCTCTCATGAAAAGAGGTATCGTTATAACATATATATTAGCACTGCAGGGCCTGCGCCCAACGCAGGGCTTGTTTGGGCACTAGCCTTGTTTAATAATTGCATTATTTGTAACTAAAAATATTTATAAATATATAAATAAACTGTACATTAATATTAACAAAAAACTCATTACACAAACATAACTTTAAATATTTTAGCGCACTATTGAAAAAAATAAATGTTATCATAGACACGAAATAAAAAATAATGTACCCATAGAGTTTTATTAGAATAAGAATATAAAAAAGTTAGATAATTTCTTATTTAATCCGTAAACTCAATAATGAGAAAAAAAAAAACTATATAGAAAATAATTAGATGAAATAATCCAATGTATAAAAACTTATAAGGTCAATCAACCTTCTCACTATGAATAATTTTTAAAGAGGGGTGTTTTTAGACCTAGAAGAATAATTGCATTAATAGTTATTTGCTTATGAGCTATAAAGAGGATTACAATGGCACATGGGGTAGAGATTTTGCAAAATGGGAGCTTTTGATTATCAGTCATAATATTCAAGATCATTACAAAAAGAAATGTATATATTTTTTATATATTACTGGGCCCTGCACATTTCTCAAACTCATACTGTATATTTGTCAAGTAGATGGACCTAGCCCGCATGCTTTACAATTTGGCTCTGATATAGGGTTTTACATAGGCCATTTCAAGTCTAGATCCTAAACTAATTAGGCTCCACCCGGCATTGCACTATCAATGGCAAGGTCATGTTAGGCTAGAGTACATCAAAGTCTAGGTCAATATCTCAAATAGAACTATTTAAATCAATTCTAAAAGGTAAAAAAATAGATTTTTCTCTCACAAAGGGCTATTCTCATTATATATATAGCATTGCAGGGCTCACGGCCAATGCAAAGGCCTGCGCTAACTCATCTTAGTTACCACAGTAATGGAATAAATTAAGGCATCATTCTAAAAGATTAAAGTCGTTTGTTAAATATAGATTACTTGGTATAAGCAAAAAAGAAAAATAATCTACTATCTTTGCAACAAAATCGTCACTCAAATCGAATAGAAGGAATTCAAAATAGGATGTAGTTGGGAGCATGACATCTGTACCTCATCAAATTTAGTGGATTCACACAGTCCAAGTTAGATTGTCACCTGAATAGTATTTAAAGGGATTTGCTATATAAAAGCATAAAGGAACTCAGCACACTAAAAAAAATACCTAAACTACCCCACCTTATTCTCTCCCCACTCCCTTTCCCCACCTCCCCCTCCTCCCCTTCACCACCTCCCCCTCCGATGATGGTCGACAGCTTCAATGGAGGGAGCCACCAAATCTCACTCCCTCTCCCTCTCCCTCCCTTCCCTTTTCCTTTCTCTTCTCTCCTCCTCGTCTTCCTCTCCTCTCCTCTCCTTATTCCATTTCCGACCTATTCGGCTTTGCAAGGCTAAACGTTACACTTTTGTTCTGCCTTGCAAGGCCAAACAAAAAAATAATGTTAGGCTAGTCTTTGCCAAATAGAGGGGGGGGGTGTAGCTGTGGAATGGGAATGGGAATGGGGAGGGGGGAGCTTGGATCTCTCTATTGCAGGGAGCCTCGATCTCCCAGTAGTAGGGAGATCGAGTAAAGGGGGAAAGGGGGGGAGAGAGAGAGAGAGAGAAAAGGGGAGGGAGAGGGAGAGGAAGAGGAAGAGACGGGAGAGGGAGAGAAAGGAAGATGGAGGAAGAGGAAGAGGGAGAGGGAGGGAGATCCTGCCTCTGCCAGAGCAGCCAATCATGGCTTGGAGGGGAAGGTGGGGAAAAGGTGGAGAGAGGAGGAGAAGGTGAGTGGGGAGAGAAAAGGCTAAGGGTAGTTTAAGCATTTTTTATTATTTTTTTTGGTGAGTGTGTCGAGTCCCTTTTTCTTTCATATAGGAAATCCGTATTTAAAAGATGGAATTTGTTAAAAAGAGAAAGGCACTAAGATGGGATTCCAGAGAGAGAGGCACTGAGATAACCACCATGCAATCTTCCTTCTAAAATGGGTGAATTCTATTTATGATTTATTTTTAATTAGGAAGCTTTAATAGTTAAAAAGGATTTGTTAGATGTAGTGGGACCATGTTCAAGAACCATGAATAAGAGTACTACTAAAAAAACTCGGGTTGAACCTAGTGGACTTTTCATATTCCAACTTCCAAGGTTCAGCGGGTATCCATTGCATATATATTTTAGATTTCCTTTTTATGCTATCTTAATTGGACTATAGGACTATTGAGAAGGAGTCTCAATTCCTTTTTCACCAAGTTGAATTTTTGTGGCCCACTTTGATGGAGTCTCTCCATCCATCCCAGAAAATAGATTATTTTAAATATTTTTTGAAATCTTTTAGAAAAACATTAATCTCTTAAATGTACGTGTAGATGGTTGGTTTGATTATATCTACATAGTTGTTTTTGGGGCCCATATGGATATGGTGGGATCAACAGTTGAGGGCCTATCTTCATCCACTTGTCAAATTTGATTAATTTTATGAAGGTTATATTAAGTTGAATAATGAGCTTCCTTTCCTAGACCCACATCTTTTGTTATTGATTAAATTAGTTTTTATCAAGACTTTATGAAGATAAAGTTTATCAAGATTTTATCATGTTAGATAATGGGCCCATATATTGTGCCATTAATTAAATTGGATTTTATGAAAAGTTAGTTGCATTAAGATTATGGCACGTATTATATGATGGGGATAGTACGATGGGTGGGGAAAGAAATAGATTATATTAATTTTAAAGTTCATATTTGACATTTAATTATATCCCCAACATGGTTGGGATAAGGGTTTGATGATGATGATGATGATGATTTGACATTTAATTATATGAAAGTTATAGTTATTTTTCAAAAATATTTTCCATGCCCTGAACAAAGATGTCATGGACTCAACTAATTATTAATGTGGCTCAGATCACATTATGGTCCTTCAATATTATAAAATAGAGTTTAATATACATAGAGTGTTTCCCACCTCATCAGAGGTGTACTTCTCTCACCTAAGGGTCTTGGCTCTCCTAAGTTGGGATAATGTCTATGTTTTATCCTTGAGTTTGGAGAATCCCCAACAACTTCTTCGATGCTTTCATAAATTTCAATGAGGATTCAATATCTAGCCAAGAGTTACATGACATGACTCAATGCTATTGAACGATTAATACAATGTCAATGGATGGTTTTGACGTTTTATGTTACATGACATGGGAATCATGATTATTATAAGAGTTAGATACAATGCAAGTACTGTAATGTCCAGGCAACATAATATGAATGAATAGATTGGTTTTAAATCGAAGGCTGAGGGGACCAAGGAGGGTTTGCTTCTTCAGGGTTCTCTAATCTTATGAGAAAGTATGATGTACCCACTGCAGAACCCACAACGAAGGTAAGAAGGTAGGAATGACCTTTTGCAAGAATAAGGCAATTTTTGAATTGAGGCATCCCTCCATCAACATTTCTTCTTTTACAGTTAATTGTTATTTTTAACAATTATTGAACGGAGATCCAGGATTGCAGTGTCTAGTAGAAAGCTATGGGGATGGGAGATAGAGAATTGAATATATAAGATACTTTAGGGATGAAGGGTTGGTGAAAAGATTTTAAGGGTGATGAGAAACAACGGAAAGATGAAGAGATTTTTTAGGAGAACTAAATTGAATTGAGGAGGGAGAAATTTTAGGAGTGATGAGATACAATGGATGAAGGAAGAGGTAAAAGGAGATATTTTAAGTTGAATTGACGAGGGACAATCGGCCACAAATATTAGGGAGGATGATGGATGAAGGAGAGCGACCTCCTTAAATCTCTCTCATTCAAATTAATCCTTGATCTACTTTCTTATTAAGATGAGTAGATTCTTCTTTTGTAGTTAATTGTTATTTTTAACAATTATTGAATTGAGATTCGGGATTGTAGTGTCTAATAGAAAGCTATGGGGATGGGAGATAGAGAATTGAATATATAAGATATAGGGCCACAAATCTTGCCGATTAGAAAAGGTGAAGAACATGGTCCAAATATGGTGGGACCCACCTAAAATCCATCATGATTGTGTATTCCTGCAAGGCATGTTTCAAATGCAGTTTGATGTGCGCTGGACATGATGGATAAAGTTTGAGTGGGTCCATTTAATTTGAGTAGTTTTTAATCAATGTGAAGAGTCCAAGGCATCGTTGGCCTGTTACCGTTTTGATAATTTAGGTGACTCCATCCGAAAGAATCATTTCTAACGTAGATTACTTAAATTTGATTTTGTTTGTGGGGCAAAGATTGGATGATGAGGATCTTCCCAAGAGGAAGACGTAAAAGGAGATATTTTATGTTGAATTAATGAGAGAGATCTCCTCAAAACTCTCTCATTCAAATTAATCCTTGATCTACTTTCTTATTAAGATGAGGAGAAAAAGAAGCGCCATGTGTTGCTTTCTTACTTTCTCTAAAGAAGATTATGCCACGTGTCGCTGTCCTATAAAGAGTGGAGAAATGATAGCCACACTCCCCAACTCACAACCCATCTCATAACTGTCTTATGTGGCATGCCTAATTAACAATGCTTTTAACATAGGACAGTTGTGAGATGGGTTGTGAGTTGGGGAGTGTGGCTAGCATTTCTCATAAAGAGTGTAGGAATTCTGTTTCCTTCTTTAATCTCGATCATAAGTTTTTGTAACCTAGAGAGAGCATGATTCAGTTAGTTGGTTGTGGTGTTGTCACGTGTTATTCATGCACATCCTCTAAAGATGGAAATGACTTATTTCCATTTGATTATTTATTGAAGCATTATACTGGTTTTTCCCTTTTTTTTTTTTTTGAAAATTTAAAAAGTTTAGGATGAATCCTTATCTTACTTCCTCTTTATCTCATTATGGTTCATAGATAATTTGTTAATTTCCATTTAGGGAAAAAAAATTCAATATTTTAACTATATTTGTGTTATGAACGTGTCACTGTCCTATAAAGAGTAAAGTGCCACGTGTCACCCTCCCGTGAAAGGGGTATTGTTATAATATATATAATAATAAGTACTTTAACTTCTCTTCCTAACAATTAGTTGAGTGGATAGACATGGCGCTAAATAAGGAAACCAACTCATTCATTCGTCCAACTCAATGGGCTGTTTTGTAGCAAAAATGGCCGCATCTTCTTTTTTGTGGCACACGTCTCAATGGCTTTTACCTTGTTTTCTTCTTTCATTTTCTTTTTTTTGGCATGGGGTAGATCATGGCAAATGCAGTTGCCGTACGTAGATCATGACAAACACAATTGCCCTATGTTGAAAGAAAGGGAACACTTATTATTATTATTTTTTTAATTTTGGACCATTCATCTTGAGTTTCATAAATTGTCTTTTATACTTCTCTTAGTGATTGTTGATGTATGATTCTAGGGATGGAACCATTTATGACGAACCTGAGGATTATGAAGAATGCCCTATTAATATATTATCTTTTGAAGATAAGTAAAATCAATGATATTTACATTTTAATAAAATTTATATTTATTTATTTTTCTTATGCTACATCTTACGGAACTTGTATGCTTACCTGTCATTATATATACATAACTCAAGTACAAGTTGTAACAAGGTTTGTCTTGACTTCCATTAATTTGCATTATTTTGGACATGCAGGTATTGGAAGACACATTGGTGCCACAAATCATTGTGTTTGGGCTACTCATGAGTTGGCTAGCATTTTTTGTTAGATAAATTGATTTAATTTGATTGAAATAACAGTTACTAATAGGCTTTGTTAGCTTAAATGTTGAAATTTTTATCTAGCATTCCATCATTTTAGTCTAATGTTATCATGGAAAGTGGTTGTAATTGGAAATGATATCATGAATGTGGGTTTACAATACATTTGAATGATTGGATCATATCACAAAAGCTATTTAACCTCTTTCAACACTCCACCCACTGTAACTACATTAAGAGGAAACGTAGAACAGTCCATTCTCATCGTTATTAATAGAAATGTAGCCATGTCATTCCTTCCAAGGTTAGGTGACTTAAATGGTGGTCTTTCCGACAAGATTGATATGTTTCTTATAAGATAAATTCTCTAAACTCAAGTCATCATGGGCCAGGACCGCAAGATATCTGTTCTATACTCTCGAAATTTGTGAAACATCTGGAGGGCGAATTGTAGTCACCTCTTTCTTCTTACAATTGTGCAAGTTGGATTTTTCTTAGCACAATTTGTTCACCCGAGCTTGATCACAAATACAAACTTGAAAGAACAACTGCATTCTGTATGACAAAGATGAAATATGGTAATTGTATGTCATCGAGAAATTGTAAAAACATTGTAGATACTCAATAAAGGGAACACTTCTCGTATTTAATCCAGCAGCATCTAACCATGCCTAGTGGTGATTCATTTCCATAAATCGATGCCTGTACAAAAATCTTGAACCTGAAATGACATAAAACCCATTACATCCAAAATATTTACAACAACATTCTCCATTCAAAAGTAATTTTTTGCAAAATTGTCCAACATTCAGTCCATACAACATTCTACAACATTCAAATGTAATTTCCTGCAGTATTCTCCAACATCTAATTCATACAACATTCTACAACATTCAAATATAATTTTCTGTAACATTCTCCAACATTTAATTCATAAAACATTCGCCAACATCTAATTCATAAAACATTCTCTAACATCAAATTCATAAAACATTCTTGTTATGCATGCTAATGGTAAGAATTTCTTCTACAAAGTATGAACCTATTATGACATCCTAAAGAATATGAACCCATTACATTCATTCCATAAAACATTCTCAGCCATTCTGTAATTTTGCAACTTATATCTCATCTCATAACCAATCTATAAATAATAGCACATGATAACTACCAGATACTACAAATCATGTTATGCTAACAGAAATGCACAAAATAAATATATGATACAGATAACCTTCCATACTAAAGACATGGAAACTCAACCAAACAGTGCAGCTCCACCAACAGTTAAATTCCTCATTATATCTTGGTTCCAAATACGTTACAGTATTTCCAAATATATTACATCATTCCATATAAAAAAAATAAAAAAGATTTCAATTTTCCAAGTGCGCCCAATTACATCCTGACATTCCAGATTCATTAAGATGATGAGTTATAACAAAAAGATCCCTAATGTCCATCATCCTAAAACCCTACAAAACAATAGAATTCAAGATTATTTTAGTGACAATAAGAGGGTGAATAAAAAAACATAAATAGATGGGAGCGACTCTAATGCCCATCTTATTAGTAGTATAAAAAAATTGGGAAAAAAATTGGAGTAGGGAATTTTTTAGGATAGGGGCTAATCAATACTATAGCTATGACAGATGGGATTTAGACTTAGGGTCTTGGGCATTAGACTTGTGGATTGGAGGTTAGATCCATGATTGGAAATTATTGAAAGAGGAGCTTATAGGGATTTGCATAGTGGGTTTAGTCGGCAACAGCCGAAGTCAGGAGCTTGTCCATGACAGGCAGCGGGAAAATCATCCAAACTTGGCATGGCTAGAGAGAGAGAGAGAGAGAGAGAGAGAGAGAGAGAGAGTGAAGTTGTGGGGGTTTTGGGCGGCAGAATTTTGATGGGTTGGTATGAGAGAGAGGGAGAGAAAGAGAGAAATAGCAGGAGGGGTTAGTCATGCCCCGATCATGGGAATTGGAGATTAGAGTAGGCCCCTAGGGTGTGAATACATAATCCCGCAGTAATATGTACCATGTGAAGATACGCACGAATCACTACAAGGGAGATTTCACAGAAATGTATGAGGTAAAACCAAAAACACGTAGATTAAAATTCAGCATAAAGCGGACACCTGTGAAATACATCGGTAATGATCATAAGCAATACATAGAAGAGAATATCATACCATTAGATATAACTTAAGTCTTTTAATTAAACATTCCCATCACATACATATCCACAAAACCTGAAACATGTCTTGTACACAATGTCCATTTAAACATCTCCATATATAAGACCATAGTCACAACTGATTAACCCAACTAAATCATTGGACGCTCTCCGTAAGACGACTAATAAAAGACATTGTCATCCTTCCATTTTTCTATACCCCGAGGTACCGTTGGGGCACCCTTCAGGGATGCAAAAATGATTGAGCTAGGGTTTGATTCTGTACCTGTAACATTGAGGGTAGCACTATTAATATGACGGTTAATCAAATATAGAGATATATGAAATTATCATAATGTATCAAGTAAATTAAGAAGTAACATTAACTAAAGAAGGTAATAATCGTATACTAAGCATGTTGTGCATGAGTAAACATGTGTAACGTATCATAAACATGATGTTATACATACTAATTGGCAACCACGAGGCTATATTCTCCCAAAAGAGAGTATACGATCTAGAAGGAGCGCACATATGGGTTGCTAGGGGATCAGACCAGCTTCCTGAGAAGGGCTGACAACTCTTCCATGGACTACTGTAGTAGTGACATAAGGGGCTCCTAAATTTGGTTCTGTCGAACCTGATAAGGGTACAAGCTAAGTGGTGCCGACTTAACATATCAAGACTGACTCGCCTATATATATTTCATATTTATGATTAATCATAGTGATTGTCTGACATTCATACTTATTCATTCATACCTGTCATATCATGCATAAGGAAGGTTCGGTCTTGAGATCATATGTAGTCATAGAAATTGCAATTGGCAAGGTAATTGATAATTAAACAATGCATACGTAATGGGGAAAATAAAGCTCGAACCCTCTCAACCTTAGTTAGGAAGAATGGGCACATGAGCAAGGTTACTTAACAATATGAATATATTTAGAGTTTGTGAGCATCAAGGATAATTACTAGCCAACCCTATGCTAGATAATCCATGATCCCGAGGGCATTCAACATGATGTGTTCATAAAACGTTCAGTGTCATTGTGTTACCAAAATCTCGGTGTTACATTGTGTATGGAAGGACACCTCTTCTTATGCTAACACCCATGACATGACATCGGGAATTCGTCCGAAAAATCAAAGGGGATAAGTGACAGCTCTACACTTGTCCTCCGTATCATTTGAGTACCATTGGGCTAATTTGATTGCAGGGAAGGGATCATATCTAAAACCTGGTCGCACTTAAAATGTAACATGGAAATGTGTAACAGATTCGATGTCCGATATTCACGTACTTCAAGCATTAAGAAGAATGGAAATCAATTACAGTTCATCATTGAATTCCCTTTTGTTTACATGGGTTCAATGCCCTGACCGTGGGGATGCAGGTTGTTTACACAAGTTTACAAAGTTTACAACCCCTCCCTCAAGTCTTAGATGTGATCTCAACTTGGAAAATACAAGAAAATGTACATAAGGTGAGAAAAATTGCGAAAAAGAGAAAAAAATGGGGGGTGACCGTGACCCGCGGTCACTGCCCCAGGCCAGTGACCGTGGGTCACGGTCACTGGCACCTTTCAGTGACCATGACTCACGGTGCCAATGACCGTGGGTCATGGTCACTAGCAGACAGTGGCCGTGAAGCCACTGTTTGCCTCCGTTTTTCGTGCTGTTGGCACTGGTTGCTCTTCCAAACTTTTTCAAGTGTTGAAACTCCCTTTCATGACATCTTGGGGTGTTGGATAACCATTGAGAAGATCGAATTCAACTGTGGAATCAATTGAAAACTTTGTAATTCATCATTCTTATTTACGGACTGTCTTTTGTTCAAGTCTGAAGAGGGTATCGTAAAAAGCCAAAATTGCGTCATTCTGAACCTATCATTTTCAAGGAACAAAATGAGTCCCAAAGGGGCTTGTTCACAATGTTTGTAATGGCTAAGAAACCCCCTCGAATGAGAAAAACAAAGATGACAATGTCATCCCTCGAATCGTCGCTATTTCATGAACATAGTTTGTTCCGTAGTTACCCCACCCTTCTCCTCTTCCTCTTTGAATCTTTTGCTCACCTTAATAGCTAAAGAAGGAAGGAAATGGTCATGGGATGCTGCTTTTCTTGCTTCAATACTCTTGCGTTTGTTCAATTTTCTCTTTTTCTCTTTTTCTATGTGTCCTCCATGCTTCCTTCAAACACTCTTCTTTTTATAGAGGTTCTAGGTAGTTTTTCGTGGTTCCTGGGAGTTGAGGGGAGTTGTGGGAAGTTTGATTTCGAAAGGGAGTGGAGAAAAATCGCCAAAAAATGGCAGGAAGTGTCCTTTGGGGTCCGTGACCGCAGCCGCGGTCACGGATAAGGCCCAATTTTGGGTTTTTGCGGTTGCGACCAATTTTCACCTGTTTGGGGCCCAAACGAAGTCCAATTGCCACGAAACTTGGCGGGATGCTTCTTGACACTATTTTGACCGTTTCGTAAAAGTTTCAGCTCATTTTGACCATCTGAAGTTGGTCAACTCCCTTGATGAACAGGCCGTGGTCACGGACAAGACCCTTTTTCGGGTTTTTGCATTTGCGACCCGTTTTCACCTGTTGGGGCCCAAACGAAGTCCAATCGCCACGAAACTTCGAAGGATGCCTCTTGACACTATTTTGAGTGTGTCATAGAAGTTTTAGCTTGTTTTGACTGCCTGAAGTTGGTCAACTCCCTTGATGATTAGGCTGTGGTCACGGACAAAGCCCGTTTTCTGATTTTTGTATATGTGACACGTTTTCACCTGTTTGGGGCCCAAACGAAGTCCAATCGCCACGAAACTTGGAAGGATGTCTCTTGGTACTATTTTAAGTGTGTCATAGAATTTTCAACTCATTTTGACCACCTGAGGTTGGTCAACTCCCTTGATGATTGGGTCGCGGTCACGGACAAGGCCCGTTTTCAGACTTTTGTATATGTGACCCGTTTTCGCCAGTTTAGGGCCCGAACGATGTCTGATCATCACAAAAGTTGGAGGGTTGCTTCTTGACACTATTTTGAGAATGTCACAAAAGTTTCAACTTGTTTTGACTTTTAGAAGTCGGTCAACTATCCAGTTGACGTTTTATGAAAGTGGGTCGTTGTCTCAACTGTTTGATGCTGAAATGACTTCGGTTTGGTTCGAAACTTGGAGGAACTGACATCAGGGATATCTTGGAGTATTTGCCCAAATTTCATCAATTTTGGATATCAGGAAGAAGGACTTTGGTTAGTGACCCCATGGCTTGGGGGGAACTGACCCCAAGTTGACATGCTTGTGGCTTTGGGTTCGATGATGTCTGTTGGACTCGAAATTTTGTAGAACCTGTCTTGGGCATCATTTGAGCTTCCACCGAGAGTTTCAGCTAACTTGATCTTCATGGGATATCACTCTGCACAGGGACCCGCAGAGCATAGTATACGATCATTTGAACCAAGTTTGGATCCAAATGACGTCCAAATGCTCTGAATCTTTGAGGAATGGTCTTTAGATATACTTGAAAGCATTTCATTGAATAGAAGGTTGCTGCAACGTGTGGAAGTGTCAAGTCCCGCAGTGGTTCCCAAAGAGCCGGCAAAGAATCTCCGAAACTGATTTGAGCTGAGATGAGGTTCAAGTGCTTCAAAAATTCTGGAAATTTATAATCCAAAGCTTGTAATGTCTGCACTGCATCATTTGTCGATTTTTTATTGGCCAACAAGTGCCCCCTCGAGGTACAATGATTATAGTCTAATAATCATTGTGCCTCGAAATAGCCAATCCATGGGAATGATGGATGAATTGATGAAAAGACAGTTTGCCAAGGTAGGTTGTAGGCCTAAACTTGGGATTTGAAAATTTTGATAAAAACCATGAAGGGTTTGATGATGGAATTTTGAAAAAACATAAGAAATCTGAATTTCTTTGCCCCGTTTTCACGAATATCAAATGTAGTATCTCCGTGGGGACTGTGGGGAACATCCACAAAGGAATCCCTTAGGTATTTAGAAAATTCAGAAGTTTATGAATTTTGTTTGGATTTTGAAAATGAATTTTTTTTCTTTTGACCTATTTTTCACAGATATCTAGAGTGGCATCTCTGTGAGGATGTGGGGAACACCCACAAAAAAGAATCCCTGAAGTCTTAAGAAAATCAGAGGTTTTAGTAAATGTAAGGTCTCGACCCAAATTAATTGTAATTTAAATTAAGAAAGCTCGATTTCTTATTGATTAATAAGTTTTGGCCTTAATTTATCTTGCTTCTAACTTTTAGTGGGTCTAAGTTGGCTAAGTAGATGGGGGTTCGGACTTTACTTAGGTAGTCAAGGACCTTTTTGTAATTAATCTTGCACCATATGGACATCTCATTAATTACATCATCTGCATTTCATCTTGTAGGTCAACTTTCATGTTGGGCTTAATTTGATTCGGACTTGTCTTGGCCCAATTGAGGCCATATGACCTAAATTGTAAATATTCCAAAAACTGGGACTTGCATGCAAAAACCACAGGAAATTTGGTTTATAAGAGAACTAACGTCTCTTCCTCCCTCTGTTTTCTCCTATACTCATCGAAGCCGCTTTTCTCTTCACTTCTCTTCATCTTCACTTCATGTTAGAGCTGGAAACAAGGATTTGGAGCTTGCATGCAATGGCAATTGCATCCATCTAACCTCTTCTTCTCCCTTTGGACATCTCTTTCTTAGAATCACAACCTTCTCCAATACTACAACAATATAAGATGAGGGATTGCTTCCATTTCATTCATTTTGGGTGTATTAGGGGCATGAGGACTCCACTATGTGACATGCATGCATTTTTACACCTTACTCATCAATTGCATGTCTTTTATGTAGAGAACCCACCTTCCATTGGGGATTTTCCCTAATTACACACCAAGGAGGAGTTGAGTAGGGTCAAGCACTGTGTTAAGGCAAGTATTAGAGTATGTAAGGTACTGCATGTATGTTTAATTTGATTGATTCTTCGATTGATCATTCAATGTTCAACTTATAGCTCATTTCCCTTAAATAAGCACACATAGATGTTGAATTAGGTGATAATGAGTATAATTAGGCAATATTGATGATATGAAATAATGTAAGACCTATTATGGAGTTGAGAAGTATAAGAATCCACAGTGGAACCCAAATGATAGAGTTCTGCACGTGAACCCGAGCGGCAGAATCCGTTTCAGAAATTTTGAAGCTTACGGCAAAGCCCACGGATAAGCCGTAAGTCTCTACGGTCCAGAATCCAGAGAGCCAAATTACACTACGGCTGACATTCGGCTAAGTCGTGGAATGAACTACGGCTAAGCCATAACCTCCCCGTGACCAAGTCGTAGGCTATTCTGCGGTGAACCTTCTAGAGAGCCCCAAACTCAGAACTTATCTACGGCTCACACACGGCTACGCAGTGAACTCTGCTACGGTCACGCCGTACCCAAGCCGTAACCCTAGCCGTAGGCTTAGCACGGCTAAGCCGCAGGTCAATATACGACCAAGCTGTAAATGCATATTGAATTAAGAGGGAAACCTGAACCACTCGGCTAAGTCGTAGCCTTGTATACAGCTAAGCCGTAAGAACCCAGTGAATGTAGGATGTGAGGAACCTTCAATGACCTTGTAGGGCTTTAGATATGGCACCTATTTCCTAACCAAATTAGCCCAATGGTGATCAACTAAAAGGTGGACAGGTGTAAAGCTGTCACTCATCCCCTTTGATTTTCTAGACGAATTCCCGATGTCACGTCATGGGTATTGGCATAAGAAGAGGTGTCCTTGTATACACAATGTAACGCTAAGATTGGTAACACAATGAGACCGGACGTTTTATGAATACATCGTGTTGAATGCCCTCGGGATCACGGATTATCTAGCATAGGGTAGGCTAGTAATTATCCTTGGTACTTACTCAATCTAAATGCATTCATATTGTTAAGAAACCATGCCCTCATCATATGTAACTCAATTAATTATGCATGAATTGATTATTAGATATGAATGAATGAATGAATGTAATATCAAGACCGAAGTCCTAGTATGTATGATATGACAAGTATAACAAAGATGCATAAAAGATATGAATTTGAGTCGATCTTGATACGTTAAGTCGGCACCACTTAACTACGCCCTTATGAGGTTCGACAGGACCAGTTTGGGTATAATACGATATGTCGCTGTTACAGTAGTCCTTGGAGGAGTTGTCGGCGCTTCTCAATAACCTAGGCTGATCCCCTAGAATACGCACGCTCCTTGTAACACGCCGACCCAGCGTGACCTCATTTAGCGCCTAATTAATCCTGTTTTCATTGTTAATTGTGTTTTGCTTGTGTTTTGGGTTCGTTGCGGGTCATGGATAGGTAGTTGGGTTGAGTTTGACCTAGATTAGGTATACCAAGCCCTTTTTCGTAATTTTAGCTTTTCTTAGACATGGTCATCTTTGCATCATCTTGATGTCAACACGTGCCTTTTGTTGAGCTCGTTAACTCTCGTTACTACGTCATTTGCAACCGATGTCGTATGATTCCATTGGACTCGAATTTGACTCGAAATGTAATTTGTCTTAACCTTGGGCTTGTATGTAATTTGCATCTTTGTCTTATATATATAAAGAGAGATCCAGCCATTCCATCGACTCACGTTCTCTCACTCTTCTCTCACTGTTCACGTGGAATTCTCTCTTTCCCTCCTGACTTCTCTCCTCCATCGATCAAGCTATTTGAGGGCTTTTTGGTTAATTCATTCCTTGGTGTGTTGATTGAGGTGAGCTAAGGTTTCTTCCATTTCCCTCATCTCCTTCTTCTACTTCTTCTCCTTCTTGTTTCCATGAGTGCATGATGTGTCTTGATATTCTTTCTCTTTCTCATGCATGCATGTTGCAGTGGATGGTGTTTGGTTGTGTATGAGCCCAAGGACAGCAAGTTATGTAATTGAACCCCATTAAGGCAAGTATAACCATAATCTGTGAGGACCCATGTTGGTGTTTGTTTGATTTTGATTAATTCACATGAATTTGCATGGAAAACGTGTTTACAGCCCAATTTGTTAGCATTCCCTCTTTCTTTGTTGGATATTTGCACTTTTGATGTCATTACAGGTTTTCTGCACTTGATTCAGAATTTGACCTCGTGCATTGTACGACTAAGCCGTATGTCACCTACGGCTTAAAGTCCAGAGAGAGTGAAAACCCAGTTTTCTTCTACGGCCAGGACACAGCTAAGCCGTATATTGCCTTACGACTAAGCTGTACCTCAGCCGTGACCCAGCCGTAGATCAGTACAGGGTGCCTTCTTCTGGATTAACTGAAAGCAAGCAATTGACAGTTCCTCCTACGGCTCAGCCACGGCTAAGCCGTAGAACACACGGCTAAGCCGTAGAACAAAATAAGGGTGAACCGCATTTGCGGATGAATAGTAAAGGGAACCGCGGGGGAGCCGCAGTGCATATTACGGCTACGCCGTAAGATGCCTACGGCTAAGCCGTACGTTCCTCGATGGTTAAGCCGTATCACCCCTAGAAAAAAATGAATAACAAGAATAGGCGTAAGAAAAAGACCTATATGGCCTTCATGATAGAATGTAGAACACCTAGACTTGCCGATGGAATATGATATAATGCGTGAATGATCTCGAGGGCTGCGAATCATTCATGTTCGTAATCCAGTTGTTAAGCACCTCTCCATGGGTGTTGGTTTAAGGGACTTCGGTGCACCAGCCGATTCAATGCAACACTAGACAACGGTGCAACGAATAACTTAAAACTATATCATCATGCACGGTTAGAAACACTGGATAATTAGATTAGACTTGGCTAGTAAATGACTTGGATTCACTATGCTAATAGTTGTTTGCATGACATGTTGTTTGTCAATTATTGATCTCCACTCTATCGCATGATTACTTGTTTCAGATACTTCCACATAGTTGTTTCTTTACCTTGAGTATGCATGGATAATTCACGTATAAGACATGTTCTAAGATATGCACGTATGATATGATTGTCACGATCTACTCAGGGTTTTCATGATTGACTCTAGATGGTCAGGCACTACTTAGCCTCAGCCTTAGGATCCCGACGGGGTGAATTTGGTATAGTTTTCATGGCCTTGCTGCAGTAAGGAAACGTCTTGGGGAACCGGACCCCAGGAAACCGAGACCCATTGCACCTTGGCCCGGACAATGGTGTTCTTCGCATGATATAAGATCCCTCTTTTGGGAGCATATAACAATGTAGTCACTAACTAGTTATGTACACAGCATGTATACATTGATTCACATGGCATGTTTCTTTCTTTCATGATAGCCTAGTATACGAATATGCCCTATTTAATTTACATGATGTTCTTTATTCTATTAGACACAGCGTGCGTTAACTTGTTATGGTTATATTTCACTAAATCGTTATATTCACAGTTGTTTTTGGTGTTGCAGGCTCAGATACCCCTGCTGACCCCTCGCCGGTCAGCCAGACTCCATCTGAGACCCCTGAGGCCCCATCCGGCCTAGAGGAGTGGATGTGATCACTCCCTTGGAGAGCGGCTTGGTCATGCATGGCATAAGAATCTTTCTTTTTGAGGATAGTCATACTTGTATTTGTCATGACTTGTACATATTATTTTGTTCATTTTGTAAAACCTTCAGTTATGTCTATATGTCAGTTCAGTTTTCGTATTCTCTTCTTGTACTGTTAGTTTGATGTTTCTGATATTTACAGCTTCCGCGTACATGTTTTGCACGTGTGAATGTTCCCTTGTGCGTGTGCATTTAGACCAGGTCTACGTGTACAGGCACAGGACTACGTATGTCATCGGTTTGGCTTTCGCTAACCCCCGAACCCTGGGCTCGGGTTATGACACTCCCTCTAGATGATATGCTCTCTCTTGGGAGAATACGGCCACGTGGTTGCCAATAAGTTTGTATGATAATCTGTTATGATTCGTTACTCATGTTTACTCATGCATGACATGCCTAGTGTATGATTTTTGCCTTTTTTAATTAATACATATTCTTACTTCATTTGATACGGCATGATAGTCTTATGTATCTCTATATACTTGCTTAACCGTCGTGTTAATAGTGCTACCTTTGGTGTTACAGGCACTAAACCTCGGGGACTAGATGAGTGTAATGCAGATGACGTCGTCGTACGAAGAGTGACAACGAGACACTTGCTAAGTGTTTAAGTTTAGATAGGCCTGTTTACACTTTAAGATTTTGTTCATGCTTAACTAATGGTTATCATGTAAATGGAGAAATGGTTAAGTACAGACTTATTTATGGATGTTTATGATTCTGTTATTAATGCTTGTGATCATTCCAGATGTATTACACAGGCTTCCACTTACTAATGAATGTAAATTACGTGTTGGAGAACTTCTCTACACGTTCCTGTGCAATCTCCCTTGTAGTGGTTTGTGTGTGTATGTTTACATGCACAGATTACTACGGGATTACGTATGCACACCCCGTGGGGCCACCCTAACCCTAATTCCCGGGATCGGGGCGTGACATACGTAAGTAATGGTATCAGAGCATAGATCTTGGCAAATATACAATCAAAAACTGGTGTTGTGGTATAAATAAGTCTGGAATAAAAGATTTAGAAACTTAGGAAACGTGGTGAGGATACGATAGGTGCGTTGGGATCCGGGTTGTATAGGATGCATATGATGTTTTAAGTCTTCTAACACCTTGCTTTGAAATAATGATAGTTTCTTACAGATAATGGCCCCAACTCCGAGAGTTAAGAATACTCGTCACGGTTCCACGAGCAACACCGAGAGTGATGACTTAGAGGACATTCCTATTAAGAACTTGGATCACATGCCTCTACCTTCTTCGACTACGGATAATTAGTCCTTTTTGATGATGCAGAGCACGTTAGTTACGATGATGGGACAAGTCACAAAGATTGGTGAGAATCAAGCTGTAATGCAAATGTAGATAGCAACGATAATGGAAAGACAAAGTCAACTGCAACGGAATTTGACAATAGTAGAGGATAGTTTGTCGGATGTTCTGAAGAAGAAATCCGAGGGGGATGCGTCACCCTCTGAAAAGCACCCTGGGCAGCGGAAGAAATAGAAGACCAAGGCTCATAGTTCCAGAAAACCAATGTGTGATCTATGTGGTAAGGGCCATGAGACGAATAGATGCTGGAGAAAGACTGGAGCATGTTTTGGTTGTGGTTCGATAGAGCATCGGCTGGCAAAATGGCCAAGGAATAAAAACACTAGCGAAGCCCCAGTGTGCCAGAAACAGCAATCAGTCAAGCAACCTCATTAGAATCAAGTGATAGGCAGCGTTAGCAAAGGTGATCTTTACTTACTACCCTCATTCTCTGTTGATCTTTTACTTATAGATGTTATAAGCAGTCTATATGATTAACTATCTAGGATAGTTTTCGGGATACCTGTTGTATAGGAGTTTTTAAGTGAGATTCCAAAAAAAAAAAAAGATTTTTTCCTTAGTGACTTTATGAAGATGTTTGGTGTTATTTGTTAAGATATAGTTGAAACCTTCAGAGGTATAATAATCAAGGCAATTAAATCGGTGGTTATTGAGTGTAAGTGATTACTGCCTTATATTGATGAGTTGTTCCATTAAGTTCAGGGTGCAAGATAAGGTCCAAATGAATTGATTGAGGATAGGTTATTCCAACTTTAAGCTCGAAGATCAACTCTTAAGATCAAATTGGATGTTAGGAATTCTTGATGGATTATTGGATTTATCAATGTTTCGAATGTATCTGTGAGATAAGGAATAGAATTCTTATTCGTACAGCTCAGTTATGGATTACAGTTATCATTCACATCTAGATGTGTTCCAATTGTTAGTGTTCGTGATAATCCTTTTTGGATTTTTCTTTATCCCTTGAGGATTGACTAATCTTGCTAATGTCGAGATGTAACTTCTAGTTGACCAAGTTGTGGCCTTAAGTCATATCATAGCTTAAGTTGAATGAAAAATGATCTAGAACATTTGATATTATTATCAGTTGGCAAAGTTCGAGGTCAGTTACCTAGATTCCATACTCCTTGTGGTCTTACAAGATGTTATCATAGAATTGTGAGATAATTCCGAAATCGTAGTTTCATTTGTTAATTTAGAGGAATAATTCTTTGTGTGAATAGATTCTTGGCTATTTGTTTGGTGGTCAATTCACTTGATGATATTCTGATGTATTAAAATCATTTACAGAAACGTTGGGTATGAGAGGAATTCTATTCAAGCATGAGGATTTCATTTCACTCGTGGAACATCCGAAAGATATTTAAACCTAAAGGCCTGTTTGGTGAAATAAGTCGGATGACTATTGATCATTAGTGATTTAATAAAGATCTTAGATCGTATGGTGATTAGGCTACTACTCTCTAGGTAAGATTAATGTCCATTTGGGTTAGAAGGTTGCATTTCTGTCGTGACTAATGTTTTTCATTGGTTAGTGGCGAGTGTTAGTTCAAGAGTACCCGCCAAAGTTAGATGTCTAATCAGACCTTCCATCCAAATTTCTAAAGGCATGAAGTGGGCGTCTTCATAATTGAGAAGAAATGGATCTCTAGGGTTCTTTAAGTTCTCGATTGTCATTAATGAAGCGGAGTCGACACATGAAATCCAAGAGTTGAAGAATGTCATTCCAAGCTAAAAAAATTCACCGACAATCGTAGAACGTCCTCGAATTTTAGATTGATGTTAGAGTAGCATTGAAGGTTTCGTAAGGGAGGAAATCTATCTTGAGAAAGAATTCGTAGAAATTCTTGATGTCTTTCGTGTGACGAGGCTTCGTGAGATGATTCTAGACCCGTTTCGTATCCCCGAATATGGGGAGATCAAGTGGAACCCGATGTAACGCACGTGGAGCAACTTCTTAGTACCATCCATGCAGTAAATAGATTCGGTAAGTATTCCCAATTTGTTTTAGTATTTGATTCTATTAGTTTATTTCATTCGGAGGACTGAATGATCTTAAGTAGGGTGAGATGTAAGGTCTCAACCCGAATTAATTGTAATTTAAAATAAGCAAGCTCAATTTCTTATTGATTAATAAGTTTTGGCCTTAATTGATCTCGCTTCTAACTTTTAGTGGGTCTAAGTTGGCTAAGTAGATGGGGGTTCGGACTTTACTTAGGTAGTCAAGGACCTTTCTGTAATTAATCTTGCACCATATGGACATCTCATTAGTTACATCATGTGCATTTCATCTTGTAGGTCAACTTTCATGTTGGGCTTAATTTGATTCGGACTCATCTTGGCCCAATTGAGGCCATATGACCTAAATTGTAAATATTCCAAAAACTGGGACTTGCATGCAAAAACCACAGGAAATTTGGTTTATAAGAGAACCAACGTCTCTTCCTCCCTCTGTTTTCTCCTATACTCATCGAAGCCACTTTTCTTTTCATTTCTCTTCATCTTCACTTCATGTTAGAGCTGGAAACAAGAATTTGGAGCTTGCATGCAATGGCAATTGCATCCATCTAACCTCTTCTTCTCCCTTTGGACATCTCTTTCTTAGAATCACAACCTTCTCCAATACTACAGCAGTATAAGGTGAGGGATTGCTTCCATTTCATTCATTTTGGGTGTATTAGGGGCATGAGGACTCCACTATGTGACATGCCTGCATTTTTACACCTTACTCATCAATTGCATGTCTTTTATGTAGAGAACCCACCTTCCATTGGGAATTTTCCCTAATTACACACCAAGGAGGAGTTGAGTAGGGTCAAGCACTGTGTTAAGGCAAGTATTAGAGTATGTAAGGTACTGCATGTATGTTTAATTTGATTGATTCTTGGATTGATCATTCAATGTTCAACTTACAGCTCATTTCCCTTAAATAAGCACACACAGATGTTGAATTAGATGATAATGAGTATAATTAGGCAATATTGATGATATGGAATAATGTAAGACCTATGATGGAGTTGAGAAGTATAAGAACCCATAATGAAACCCAAATGATAGAGTTCTGCACGTGAACCCGAGCTGCAGAATCTGTTTCAGAAATTCTGAGGCTTACGACGAAGCCCACGGCTCAACCGTAAGTCTCTATGGTCCAGAATCAAGAGAGCCAAATTACACTACAGCTGAAACTCGGCTAAGCGGTGGAATGAACTACGGCTAAGCCGTAACCTCCCCGTGACCAAGCCCTAGGCTATTCTGCGGTGAACCTTCCAGAGAGCCCCAAACTCAGAACTTATCTACAGCTCACACACGGCTATGCCGTGAACTCTGCTACAGCTATGCCGTACCCAAGCTGTAACCCTAGCCGTAGGCTTAGCACAGCTAAGCCGTAGGTCAATATACGGCCAAGCCGTAAATGCGTATTGAATTAAGAGGGAAACCTGAACCACTCGGCTAAGCCGTAGCCTTGTATATGGCTAAGCCGTAAGAACCCAGTGAATGTAGGATGTGAGGAACCTTCAATGACCTTATAAGGCTCTAGATATGGCACCTATTTCCTAACCAAATTAGCCCAATGGTGATCAACTGAAAGGTGGGCAGGTGTAGAGCTGTCACTCATCCCCTTTGATTTCCTGGACGAATTCCCGATGTCACGTCATGGGTGTTGGCATAAGAAGAGGTGTCCTTGTATACACAATGTAACGCCAAGATTGGTAACACAATGACACCGGACGTTTTATGAATATATCGTGTTGAATGCTCTCGGGATCATGGATTGTCTAGCATAGGGTTGGCTAGTAATTATCCTCGGTACTTACTCAATCTAAATGCATCCATATTGTTAAGAAACCATGCCCTCAACATATGTAACTCAATTAAGTATGCATGAATTGATTATCAGATATGAATGAATGAATGAATGTAATCTCAAGACCGAAGTCCTAGTATATATGATATGACAAGTATAACCAAGATGCATAAAAGATATAAATTTGAGTTGGTCTTGATACGTTAAGTCGGCACCACTTAACTACGCCCTTATTAGGTTCGACGGGACCAGTTTGGGTATGATACGATATGTCGCTGCTGCAGTAGTCCTTGGAGGAGTTATCGGCGCTTCTCAATAAGCTAGGCTGATCCCCAAGAATACGCACGCTCCCTCTAGATGATATGCTCTCTCTTGGGAGAATACGGCCACGTGGTTGCCAATAAGTTTGTATGATAATCTGTTATGATTCGTTACTCATGTTTACTCATGCACGACATGCCTAGTGTACGATTTTTGCCTTCTTTAATTAATACATATTTTTACTTCATTTGATACGGCATGATAGTCTTATGTATCTCTATATACTTGCTTAACCGTCGTGTTAATAGTGCTACCTTTGGTGTTACAGGTACTAAACCTCGGGGACTAGATGAGTGTAATGTAGATGACGTCGTCGTACGAAGAGCGACAACGAGACACTTGCTGAGTGTTTAAGTTTAGATAGGCCTATTTACACTTTAAGATTTTGTTCATGCTTAACTAATGGTTATCATGTAAATGGAGAAATGGTTAAGTACAGACTTATTTATGGATGTTTATGATTCTGTTGTTAATGTTTGTGATCATTTCAGATGTATTACACAGGCTTCCACTTACTAATGAATGTAAATTACGTGTCGGAGAACTTCTCTACACGTTCCTGTGCAATCTCCCTTGTAGTGGTTTGTGTGTGTATGTTTACATGCACAGATTACTATGGGATTCCGTATGCACACCCCGTGGGGCCACCCTAACCCCAATTCCCGAGATCGGGGCGTGACAATAAAAATGGATTTGGGTTTGGATTTTCATGAATTTTTGGTTCATTTTCAAAAATCAAAGTTTGGGTTTTGACTTGGCTTGACATGATTCAAAATGAGATGCAATTTTGAAAGAGATTGGCTTTTATGAGTTTTGATTCAAAACAATTTGGGATATTGGTTTAAAATCAAGTTTTGACCCAAAGTTGATTTGGAAAGAAACACCGCCCCTTTTCTTTTTGTACTATTTCCCTCAAAATGCCTTAAAAAAAATAGTATCAATTTATTTGTGAAAGATTTATTTCTTTTGTGAATTACCCCAAGTGGACCCACCATGGGAATTTCAAAGAAAGAATGAATCATGATAGTCAGTTTTATTGCTCAAAACCACAGTGACCGTGAAGACAAGATGATGGCAAAGGCATGGATTATGTATTTGACCAAGCCTATGTATTTGACCAAGCCATAGTCTCCATCGTCAAACAATTTGTGTCTGAGGGGGGGAAGCAAGTGAGTTCCAGGTTTCAGGTTCAAACAATCACAATGCAAGGGCCACTAAGCAATGAATTCTAACACTTAGATCGGTGATATCGTAATTTTAGTGGGCTTGGTTGAGTTGTGGACCCTACTACTACTGAGTTGTGAATCCCATGGCCAAATGGTTCATGTCAAGCAATGGGCCCCATTGGTGATCTCATTTGGTGTCATAGGTGGAGAGACGTGACCGGGCTATCGAGCCATGGGTCCCAATGCCCAGCCACATTATGACCTTGAGCAAAGAGACCAAACAGGGGGAGACCGTGGGTAAGGAAAACCGACCCCATCTAAACTTGATTGAAGTTTGTATCTCATTGATTTAACCAAGTTATATTTGTGAGAAAGGGAGTGACTTGAGCTTGAAAAGGATTGGACAATGGGTTCTATTAATTCAAGTTTGTGATGACTGCAGGAATGAGAGAGACCAACAGTGACCACAAGTGAAAAGGGAATGAATCGATCCAAACAGTGGGCTCCACTCAAAGAAAAAAAGGTGACCGTATGTGAAGAAGGCCGAATCCATCTGACTTGGACTCCACTGATTCTAGTCAGATTGTATGTGTGGGAAGGAGAATGAAGCATCAATGACTTAAGCATGGGCTCCACTAGTTCAAATTTGCAATGACCGTGTGAATGAAAAGGGCCAACAGTGATCATGGGAAGATGACTGGCAGCGGTTAAGAGGGTATTCCCCATTTTGAACCATCCATTAACTATGAACCCCACTGCTCTATGTGTTAATGTCAAACAGCGGGCTCCACAGCAGTGACCGTGGGTTTTAAAACAGGGAGTTTCATCCCGTTCTTTCTATTTTACTATTTGACCCAATGGGAGAGAGGGAGAGAGACCAGGAGAGAGAAAAAAAGAGACTGAGCTCCTAAGTACTCAAGGCACTCTATTCTTTGGGTTTTCTTCTTTCATCTAGCAATTCATCTTCCATCTTGCCAACTGCAGATAATTGCCATGGCTGGTAAGGATTTTTTTTTTATCTTCTTTTGCATTTGTTCATGGCTGAATCCAAGCCTGGGTTTTTGGATGCATCTTGTTTCTTTTATTTCTTTTTACCTTCTCTAGCTAGTAGAAACAGTTAAAATGCCTCATCTTGGGTTGGGCATTGTTAGAGTATGTCCACGGTCACAGTGTGCCCACGGTCACGATCTAAACCAATCGAAGGGGGTTCATGGTCATGATCGATTATGGTTCTTTTGTTCCTTTCTTTTTCCTTTTCCTCTCTCAAAAACTGATATAGGATGATTTTTTGTGAAATCATCTCAAGTGCATCAATCTGCTGACTATTCGAACCCATAGTAGTTCGTCACGACCACCACCTGTTTGATGGAATGCCCAATCAAAAAATTCTGCTGAATTCACTTCCTGTCTTTTGCTGTAGTGTTGTTTTATTAGATTTGAGATTGCTCAAATGCATTTTCGGTCACAGCCATTGCTGTCTTGGGATGGTTAGTCATATGCTTACAGAGCACCCACAGTCACAGCCTTGGCTTTGGCTAAGCCCACGGTCACAGACCACTGTATGTCTTGGTTACTTCATGACCATAAGTCATTCATGTAAACTGAATTGAATTGGGGCTGCAACTCCTTTTCTCTTTCTAACGTTTGTGTTTTAGCTGGGACTGGGCATTAACCAAATACAATCATGGCACAGTTGTCAACTGTGCTCCCGGTCACTGGCTATTCACATGAATTTATCTCCCCTTATGTTAACCGATATGACTTGGAATTATCATTGGTGGGAATGCGTCAAACCAAACATTGGGGAGGCTTAAACCAGACATCCTCTGTAAGTGTACAGGTCATGGGGGACCCACGGTCATTGCCGAGACCTTTTTCTTCTTTCTTTTCTATTAATATAAGCACATTCACAGCCATTCTTTTGTTTGATGAGCAGTACTATTTGCTACAACTTGCCTCCTTTTTAAGATTGTATGCATTCCATGAATTCCAAATGTTGAAGGATGAATCCTAGGTGTTGGGGTAGCTCAGAATTGGACATTGGTTCATGGTAAACCCAATGTTCAAATTTTGATGTACAACTTGATACAACTGAGAATGAGAGAGAAATGTTGTAACTTTCTTCAGGATGACTGACACGAGCTCGAATTGTCATTAACAGGAGGTGCTTTGAACCAAGCAGCCACTGTGTTCGATTGCACAGGCCGTAAGGAACCCACATTCAAGACTATTTTTTTTATTCTGATTTTGATTCAATGAATTCCTTTCGATGTGAGATGATGTTCTGAGTTTCACCCTCTTTGCAAAATATAATGAAGCCTTGCCATATCTGGATAGTGCCCACTGTCAACAGTGTCCGTGAAGTGCCATGATCACTTAATATATGTGTTTATTGTGTATCTTGGTCTCCAATGCCTGATTTCAATAATGGTCATGCACCATAATGGATTCAAAATTTGCAGCAGAACATAGAGTTTCTTATACCACTAAAGCATTGTCCAACCATGCTTACGGTTACTACTTGTTTAATGGCCATTTGTGCTCTTCTCCCTTTCCTCTTTCTCTTTCTTCTTTTTTTTTTGTTTCATGGTCCCTGTTGCCTCTTAAGGGTTCTATTTTATAGTGATTTACAGGGGCTAAAGTTGCAAATCCGTGGAAACATCCCATGTTAGAACACTACTTGTGCAGATCTACTGTCAATGCCAACAGTCACTGCCTATCATCATTTCATATATATATATTTAGCACAAAATGGATCACCATAGCCTCTGTGGGAATTATAGGGGATTGAATTGTGGTGGTTTGCTCAGCCACGGACATGAATCCATACAAACTCAATCACCATAGTCTTTGTAGGAATTGCAGCCAGAATCATCAGACCGGGTAGCCATTAGGGGCATTCTTCTTGCTTTTGATGAGAAGGTTACTCCCCTTAAATCTCACCAAACATGAGAAGCATAAACTACCTTGAATATGACGATGAAAACTGACAAGGGATTGATGAAACAATCGAATGACCATAAGGTGCAGTCTTTCTGCCTTTGATGAGAAGGTTACTCCCCTTAAGCTTCAATGAGCATGAAAAGTATAAATCACCTCGAATATGAATGGTTAATGAAGGAGGCTGATGAAAATAGGGCAGATCCTCACATCGACCCCAAAATTGAATGTAGTCTTGAATGAACTATTTTACATTGTCTTTTTCTATCACAACTTCCAAGCATGAAGAACCACCGAATACATGGTTGAATGTAACCTCGAAGACCCACCGATCATACAGTCGAATGTAGTTTTGAATAAGACGTTTTACATTGTCTTTTTTTACTACAACTTCCAAACATGAAGAACCACCGAATACACGGTTGAATGTAACCTCGAAGACCCACAGATCATACGGTCGAATGTAGTTTTGAATAAGACGTTTTACATTGTCTTTTTCTACTACAACTTCCAAACATGAAGAATCGCCAAATACCAGGTTGAGTGTGACCTTGAAGACCCACTGATCATACGGTCGAATGTAGTTTTGAATAAGACATTTTACATTGTCTCTTTCTACTACAACTTCCAAACATGATCTGTTCTTCCCTGTTTTTTTCTAACACTTTCGATCATCGATGACGGTTGATAATCATTAAAATTGGCTTTGCAACGTACTTGAAGATCGCACAAGAATGTCTAATGGTCCCATCATAGCAAATCATCGCATGGGGCCTCGTTTGCTAAGATTAGGAATGTGAAAATCCTTCAGTCTTGAAATGGATGTTATACTTTTTCGGTGTTGTTGGAAACATGTCATGCATTTTTAAACATTGTTCTTTCATACATGCTTGCATTTGTTCATGCCTTATATGCTATTCACAGATGCCATTTTCGTGCTTGAACATGAACTTGCTGCCCCCTGAAAGGTCTTAAGGTGCTTGATCATCTGTTTGGACCAGGAGCCTTGGTTCTGAGATTTAAGTGTGCCTTTGATGCCGATTCTTAGTCTCAGAACTGAGTATTGCCTTCTCCTTTTGGCCTTATACTAAGGGGAGATGCTGCCGATTTTTTTTTAGAAACTTCCATATCGTTGTTACTGATACTTATCTTTTCCTTCCTTTTGATTTGCTTTGCAGATAGAAAGGATAAAGCACCCGCAACTGCAACTGCTGGAGCACCTAAAAGTCGTACCAAAGGTAAGGCCACAAGGGAGTCTGATCCAAAAGATCCAAATGAAGCATCTGATGTCAACCTATGGCTCCAGAGAACTAAAGCTTTATCAACAAGAAATTGGTACTCGTATTGGGGCTTGGCAAATAATACTAATTGGGAGAATAATGACAAGGTGGTTTTCCCAAAACCATGATATATATTTGGAGATGCCACAAAGGAGACTGTAAAGCAACCTACTGACCATATGCGGTACTGTTACACAAATCCGGCAGGGGTCGTGCTTGAATTAACCACTGTTCGATCTATTCGACGGCATCCAACTATCATGTCGCTATCTTCAACAATCCCAGCAAGGCATGATCCTTTTTCGTGGATTAGACATCATGTCCACTTCAAGACTGGGAAATTCATGCGTCCGCCTCCATACTACTTCATAGAACATCCAAGGTCTGAAATAGAGACTCTCGAACCATGCACTTTGAATTTGGAAGTAAGCACTGCGATATCACAACTCAGGACTATTGGGCTTGGTATTCATTCAGGCGATGGGAGTGCTTGGCTCGGTGAGAGGCATCAATCTCGTAGGTGGTTTAATTGCATCGGGGATTGGCCAGGCTGGGTGACTGCAATCAAGCATCATTATGCGGAAGATTTAAAAGCAGTCGGGATTTTTGATGCTATAAATGCTACCACACAAAGAGTCCCGTGTGAGAACAAGAATGTCTGCAGGGCCATTCTGGAGTTATTTTGCCCAGCGACTGGTACTTTCATTACTCCAAATATGGAGTTGGGATTTTCTCTATGGGAAATAAAGAAAATTTTTGGTTTGGCACCTTACGGCGAGATCTATGATGAGACCGTTTTACCCGATGAACAATTAGCCATTATGGATGATGAATTCCGGGCCGCATATTACCTCCATTTTGCGCTTGAAGATTCTATTCAGACAACTAGCCGAAGTCGAGGCAAAGTCTTTCAATGGATCAGTCAAGTAAAGAGAATCACTGACCCTTTCTTCGTTAATAGAGGCGGGTTCTTTAAGTGGAAAAGGGTAATCCCGAGTGAAGATCCCAAGAAGGGTCCGACAATCATCTTTCATGAAGATACAGACTTTCAGCCTTATATTTTTGCCAAATATCCCGATTTAAAAAGGAAATGTTGGCTTGCCTTATTCTTGACAGCATGGTTTTCCGAGGTTCTTTTTCCGAGTTCTAGAAACGACCTTAGGCCTGGTTGCATATATCCAGCCCTCAAGATGGCCTTTGGACATAGCCTCGCTTTGGGTCCTACTTTTGTATCTTATATGCTGATAGAGTTAAAGCTTTCAGGATTCACCGTCAGAGAAGGAAAACCATTCAACCGATTTTATGCCGAATATCTATTATACACCTGGTTCACCTACCATTGCAATGATCTTCATTCACATAGTGGTGCACCAAGGAACATTTTTATGGAGGGTGTGGTTGGTGGTAGTTTCCTAATTAACAACTATTCCATAACCGATTTGCACCAACATTTGCGCAACTTTAACAATTATGTTGCTTCCTGGGATGCTATACCGAATATTGAAGTTCCCACTCAGATGAGGAATGCTGTGGAGCCATCAATAGACAAGGTTGGGGAGGGTGGCCGGGATCTCGGCTTGTCAGATGAAGAAAAGAGCTGGCTTCTGAGTTTAAGGCCTGCAGATATGGTGTATAGGAAAAATACATACATCAATATTCAACCTTATATACCTGCCAGATTCTGCAGACAATTCGACTTCTATCAGGCCATCATGGGAGCACCGGGCCGAATTCGAGGCACTATCGGCTCTTTGCAGGATGCCCGTAATGCTTGGGAATTTTACCAGGCATTTGACACTGAGGCCCGTTTTGGATATCCTCATCTTCCGAATCGTGGATATACGAGTGGTTTCACCCAGTGGTTTGCTAAAAGCACCCTCGCCATTGAGCAGGCATACACAAGCAATCCTCGAGCTAAATGTCGTTTTTTCCCTGCCTCTAAGATGAAGGAAAGAGGAGAAAAGGGAGAAAAAGATCGTTTCATCCCAGAGAATTTTAAAAGTTGGCTACATGATGGGGACAAATGGCGAATTGGTTTGACAGCCAAATCCGATATCTGTCGAGATCATCGTGGTTTAAGAGGTAAGGAAGATGAAAGTTACATGCCTCTGCCTAATGTACCAGCAACAAGAATGCGATGAGCCATAGAAGAAAATTTACAGGAGAACATTAGCCTTGCTGAAATCAGGGAAATGGGCAGGGTTGCTTTGGATTTTGGATCTGCTTCCCGTTCTGTTAGAACCAAGGTATCAGTGGGAGAACAGACCAGACAGTTTGAGAAAGAGCGATCCGCTATGCATGCAGCTGCTGAGGCAGATTTTGCTCAGTAATTAAAAACTGCTGCTGATACTTCTGTATTGACAGAGACACATGTCATTCAAAGTCCAGTAGAGGGGGTCCAATCTACGGAAGTGGCTACGAGAGCAAGGCCATCTATCATTATGCCTGTGAACCCTCCGAAGGATCTGGGTTTGCATAAGAAAATCAGAGCTACTCGCTTCAAATTGGTGACTCAAGTCAGAGCCTCAGCTAGCAAAGAGACACCTTCCAAGCAGAGAAAAGTTGAAACTCCTCCAGCACGTCGTTCTTAGATGCTAAAAACTGGTAACATACATATAATTGTTTATAATCATAGCTTCATTGATTCTGTATCTCTAACATTGATATTTCTTTTGGCGATTTTATTAGCTCAACCCTCAATTGCTGGAGAGTCTGCGAGGCAAGTGGCCAGAGTTGCTGAAAATTATGCCTCTAATGAGAGGAGTGGAGGAGAAAGCGGTTTTGATACTCTTATGACCGGAGAGCGAACTGATAGTGATATTCACATTGAGTTTGATTTTGAAAAAGATATGTTTAATCAAGCGCAGATGCCCGAATTTGAGATAGAAGTGGCAGCAGATATACCGACAGAATCCATCATTGCAGAGAAATCTATCGATGATGTTGGTACTGCTACTGTTACGGAGGCTGCTTTCCATATTGAACAAGAGAATTCTCCCCCTAAGATTGTTAAGAAATCTACAGCCAGAGTCTCAAGGGATATTGAAGAAACTCCAGTTGTTGCTGAAGGTAAACTTCACATTAGCCTGGTTAGCATTCTAGCATTCGTGCTCTAATTTCTGCTCATTCTCCTTTTTCAGGTGGTCGGGTGGAAGAGGGTGTTTCTGATACACTTGCTAAAACACTTTCTACCGTTCCTAGGAGATCTTTCGAATCCCCTATTGAGGAGCAAGCGGAGAAGGAGCATGCCGAAGCTTCGATTGACTTAGATGATGTCTCACTTCATAGTGGATACTTAGAGGCATCACCAGGCAACCCTTTGGGGAGTGATCTGCAACGCTTTGTAGAAAGTTTATCATCAGGTTCACTAACCCAAAGTATGAATGATGGTGCGGGATTATCGCCAGCCGGTACCACTTTACCTATTAGTAATGAGCCAAGGGTTGATGAGGCTGAGGATGTTTAGATGGAACAACATGTTGAACCTATTGGCGATACAAAAAAAGAAGCAGACAGTGTTATGGTTCCAGTCACAGAGGCCCCTGCAGCGGATACTATTGTGATCAGAACAGGCTCTTCTGTTCGATAGACAATGGTTTTAGAAGGTGCAAGTCTCCCGGTAGAGGATACTCCTGTGACACTTGTCTCTAGTAGTGTGCCTCTAGTTGCTGGCAGTTTCGTGCCTTCCAAGGCCATGACACCTCCGAGAGTCCACTTTAGGGTGGATCAGTCTTCGCCTTTAAAAGTTTTTGAAAACCCTGTTGTTCAGAAGATATCAAATGAGGCTTCTACTGCTGAAGGTGGAGGCACCTGAAAAGCCTTACTACATGTGACATTCACACCTCATGCCATTAGGGATCCTTCGACTACCTTGTCTTCACAGGGGTCACATGATTCACCTTCTATTCGTGAAGAAACATTAGCGATTCCTGAGGGCGGAGTAAATGTCAAGAGAGAAAGGGATAATCGCTCAAGTTCTCAAATCCAGTCAAATTCACAAGAGCGAGAATCAAACCTTTCTATCCCTAAAGAGCTCACCTTCTTCGGGGACACCCCAAAGCCTCAATTTGCTATTAATTTTTCCACAAAGATAACCATTCGTAGCATTTTGGCTATTGTTTTTCAAGGAGAGCTTTCTTCAGAGAAGATTCAAGGTGCCAAGGCTTTAGCAGATATGTTGATATTTTCTAATACCAACTTGAGTGGTTTTCGCGATGCCCTTGTCCTCCTTTTTAACAAACTCGACGAAAAAAACTCTTGGCATAAGAGTGTTGATCATGCCAAAGCTTTCCAAGATGAGGTCTTAAGGCATAAAATTCAATTGGCTGCAGAGATTGAAAGTGGTGAGGAGGAGATACAGGTGATAAATGCGGAAGAGGCCAAGCTGACATAGGAATTGGCTATGCATGCGGACCAACGTGCACATATTCAATAACAGATCGTTGTATTTCAACATCAATTATCTTCTGTGGAAAATACCATGGAAAATTTGTAGAAGTCTGTTTCAGAGAAAATTCATCGCCGAGATGATCTTTTCACGCATACAGAAGCGAAACGTACAGCCCTGAATGACTTTGTTCAGTCCTTGGATATTGAATTGAATATTAAGCTGGATGAGATTGACATTAATACTTTTATTCCAGCTTATGCAAGCTACAAAGGGCGTATCCTCATGGCAGAAGTACTAAATGCAAAGGGGCAACTGGAGAAGTTCCTGAACTGAGATTCTCTGCTGCAACTCCCATTTGATCGTTTTTCTCTCTGTTTTTTTTTATTCTGATTAGTCCTGAGGGCCATGTGTACATTGACTTCACTGCTTGTATTTGAACTTTAAAATGGATATCAATGGAACAGGTTTTTCTTTCTATTTTTGTCATTGGTATAGGTGTTTGGTTTGATTTTGTGTGGATGTTTGAGGTGGTTTGTATGGATGGTTTGTTTGATTTGATTTTCTCAGATTTGTATGAAGGTGTGATTTGCGATCTTTTGGATCCACAAACCGAAAATAAAGGAGTCATATAGGTGGACGTTATCCGGGGCCCATGTGTGAGGCTTTCTCCGGGGTCCATGACTTGATCCTTTTGGTGTCGAAAAGGGTCAAACAAAGTGGATGTTATCCGGTGCCCATGTGTGAGGCTTTCCCCGGGATCCTTGACTTATTCTTTAGGACAAAGATTTGGTTTTAGTTTTTGTTTAGATTTTGGTTATACAGGATCTGCAAAAAGACTTGTTCTATATAACCGAAGGTAGTCATGTAGGGTCTGCAAAAAGACTTGTTCTATATAACTAAGGATTAGCGATACGGGGTATGCAAAAAGATTTATTCCACATAGCTAAGTTTTGCTATATAGGGTCTGCGAAAAGACTTAATCTATATAGCAGGATGTTACAAGGGGTCTTGTAAGGACATTATCCAAGTAACGAAAGTTTGACTAGAGGGGTTGAAAGACTTAATCCTCACAGTCATTTGATACAAATTTGAGTGATTTTGGTTGCTAGTCATAGGTTGTAAATCTCAAAACCAGAGGATTTTGATTTTGGTTAGGAGTGAGAATGTACACTGTACATAATTTGGGTATACCAATAACATTTAAGAATAGTATTTCTTGAGAAGTTTTCCATTGATAGGCATCATGCATCTGTCCCCTTCAAGCGTGAGAAGTGCATAGGCGCCATTGGAGTAAACTTTGTTAATGACAAATGGTCCTTCCCATTTACGTTCAAATTTACCTTTTGACAAGTGTGTGGAGAACATGGGCCTCTTGGCTGCAAGGACTAAGTCTCCTTTCTTGGAGGTTCTGTATTTGACTTTTTTATTAAAGGATCTTGCCACATGAGCTTAATATAATTCAATGCTTTGTCGAGCGGCAAGCCTTTTTTTCATCAAGGCTCTCTAGCTCTTGGAGTCGAAGTCCAGCATTCTTCTCTTTAGTATATTTGTTTATCACAGCTACCCGAAGAGAAGGAAGTTGTATTTCCAGCGGTATTACAGCCTCACAGCCATAAACCAAGGAATACGGTGTTGATTTTGTTGGACCGTGAACCGTAGTTCAGTAAGCCCATAATGCTCCAGGAAGCTTGGTACTCCAACCTTTTTTTGTTGTCAGAGACCATTTTCTTCAAAATTCTACAGATAGTCTTGTTGAAAGCCTCAGCAAGCCCATTAGCTGCAGGATTATATGCCGTAGATGGACAACATTGTATTCCATACTTCTCACAGAATTTGTAAAATTTATCATTATTGAATTGGGGACCGTTGTCATGGTATAGACGTCTGGGCACCTCGAAACGACAAATGATGTGAGTTTTCAAAAAGTTGAGGACCGTATCTGTTTTGACTTTTGCAAGGGGTATTGCTTCTGCCCATTTGGAAAAGTAATCCGTCGCGGCCAAGATGAACTGATGACCACATTCTGATGGTGGGCTGATCTTCCTAACTATGTCCATTCCCCAAGATTTAAATGGTCAAGAGGTGGACGTAGGGTGCAAATACTCAGGAGGTTGATGAATATAATCACCATGAATTTGACATTCATTGCATCTTTTAGCAAAATTGATGGCATCAGATATCATAGTAGGCCAATAGTATCCGAGCCTTCGAATTTGATCATGAAGCTTTGGCCCAGCCTAATGTGCACCATATAAACCAAAATGAACTTCTTTGAGGATTTGCTCCGCCTCTCTTGGTGATAAGCAATGAAGAAGAATCCCATCATATGATTTACGATAAAGAGTCTTTGAAGGCAAATCAAAATGGAATTTTAGAGCTTGTCTTTGAATGCTAGTTCTGTTTTTAGCATCCTCTAGTAATACTCCATGAAGAATATAATCAATAAAAGGATTTCTCCAATCTCTGAAGGAATTGTGGAAAGATGAAATCCAATTATTAATTACAGTAAAATTATCACCACTGCCTTATGGGTGTTAAGCGGAGGTAGAAGTCTTTTTTCAACCACTTCTAATGCCATCTTATCATTTTCAGAGATTGACATCGAAGCTGCCAAACTTGCTAATGCGTCTGCCTTGACATTCTGATGTCTCGGAACATGATGAAACTCTATCATATCGAATTTTTTCTTGAGTTCACGAGTTTTGTTGAAGAAAGGAACCAAATCAGGTTTCTTCACTTCATACTCATGATTCATTTGCTTGATCACGAGTTGTGAATCTCCATAGACTCCAAGCATATTGATACCTGATGTTATAGCTAGCTCAAGGCTCATGATCAATGTGGTATACTCTGCTACATTATTTGAACATGGTTTAATTAATGAGAAGGAGTAAGGTATATAGAATTTCTTTGGGCTACAAAAAAAAATTCCAACTCCTGAAACTGGTTCTCCCGATTCATTAGTTCTGGAAGCTCCATCAAAATGCATGATCCAATGCTTGCCTGGGTCAATAGTAGACATCCGCCGTTGCTCAACGAAAAAAACTGGTTCATCAGGGAGATTATCTCTGAATTCAGAATTCTCCGGGAGCGGATGTTCTGCCAGAAAGTCAGCAAGAGCTTACCCCTTCATAGCCTTTGTAGGGGTATATCTGATATCATATTGAGAGAGGAGAATTGAACATTTGGCCAAGCGTTCGCTCAGGGACCCAGCTTTTGTTACCAGCATTTTTAATGGATTGATGTTAGAAACTAGGTACACTACATTGGAGAAGATGTAGTGACATAGCTTTTGAATTGCAAACATCAATGCCAGACATTCTTTTTCTACTGGATGATAGTTGTGTTCAGCACCAACCAACATTCTTGACAGGTAGTAAAGAGCCACCTCTTTTCCTTCATCGTTCTTTTGAGCTAATACTGCCTCCAGGGAGTGATCGAGAGCTCGAGTATATAGAATGAAGGGTTTGCCTGGCATTGGAGCTGAAAGAACCGGCGGATTAGTGAGATATCGCTTGATGTCTTGGAAAGCATGTTCGCAAGATTTGTCCCAGACAAAATTTACGCCTTTCTTCATCAATTTGGAAAAGGGTCTGCATTTTCCAGATAAATTTGAAATAAACCGACGAATATAGGCTAGTCTTCGTTGCAATCCCTTTAACTCTTTTAGAGTTCTTAGAGAAGGCATTTCCAAAATGGCTTTAATTTTAATTGGATCTATTTTAATACCGCCTTTGCGAACCACAGATCCTAGAAACTTTCCGGAAGAAACTCCGAAGAAAAATTTCAAAGGATTTATCCGAAGTCTGAACTTCCGCAACCTTTCAAAAACTATGCAGAGATCATCTAAATGATCTGATTTCTGCTTGCTCTTGACTGCCAAGTCATCGACGTAACATTCAACAGATTTATGTTGTAGGTCCTTGAAGATTTTCATCATTGCCCTTTGGTATGTGGCCCCAGCATTTTTGAGGCCGAAAGGCATGACAGTATAGCAATATATGCCAAAGGGAGTCTTGAATGAAGTATGCTTTTCGTCTTCCTTGAACATTTTGATTTGATTGTACCCCGAGAATCGGTCCATGAATGACATCCTTTCATACCCAAAAGTATTGTCAATCATGATTTCTGGTATAGGCAATGGGAAGTCATCTTTAGGGTAGGCTTTGTTCAAGTCCCTGAAGTCAATGCAGACTCTAATCTGTCCATTCTTTTTTAGTGATTGGTACTATATTAGCTAACCAGTCTGGGTGCTGTTCTTCATGGATGAAACCCACATCTCTGAGCTTTTGAACTTCTTTTTCTATTTTATCCATGATTTCTGGCTTTGTCCTCTGCTGGTCTTGTTTTACGGGTTTAGCATCACCTGTTATGTTCAACTTATGCACCGAAATCTCTGGGTCTAGACTAGGCATTTCCGCATAGGTCCATGCAAAGCAATCCATGAACTCTTGTAAGAACCTCACGTACATATCAAGTTCGTTTCCTTTGATTTGAGAGCTTACAAAAGTAGGTCGAGGATTTTCTGAGGTCCCTAAGTTTATTTCTTGTACTTGGTCCTCAGTTGGAGGCTCAAGAAGAGGCACTTCCATAACATCATCGGAAGTTTCCAACTCCGTAAAGCCTTGTGGAGTTTCATTTGGGGGTTTAAGCCAAGGCCTGATCCCTTTCCATGGATTCAATTTTTTGGGTTCTTTGGCTTTTACATCAAGGGCTAAGCATTCCCAACGAACATGTTGTGACGGGCTTATTTCTACATTGAGTTCAGGAGGCCAGTGTTCAGTGATTTGGGACATAGCATCATCGCTATCACTTGCTCCCTCCGAATGTTGGAAAGTAGCCAAATCAGCAGGTTCTTGAGCAACAAGAGTTTTATAAGAATTATCATCTTCATACTCTTTGGTGAAGACCACGGGTCTTATTCTGACATCTTGATTCAGTTTAGGAATGCTACTATAGGGAACATATCCTATGCAGTGACGTAGCTATTCAATTTTGCATCCTATTTTGAGATCTTCCTTCATTTCTGGAGTGAAGACGTCCAAAGGAATCTGTGTCCCATTTTTATTCAATTCAAGACCCGTAGGTTTCTTAATATTGTATCCCATATTCTTCATCATGTTACAGACCATAGGGTTGTAGTTATCAAACAGTATTTTCCCATCATTAGTGATTTTGTTGATAGGATTTGGAGGAGAATAATCTTCAGCCCAATGGAGGATAATTGTTTGATCATACTGCTTCGATGGAGGCACTAAAAAGTAAGATCCTTCGAAATCATAAATATAAGATGAAGTAGGCCATGGTAATAGTGGCGGTTCCCAGTCTGCTATAGAATGTACAGAAGCATTCTTTATTCCAATGTCTTCAGAGTCCGACTCAAAATCTGAACTTCTGATCATTGCAATAACATGTATCAGACGCATCCGTCCCGCGCAGACGATAGAGCGCTACTTCAAGAGATGAAACTATTCGAGACATTTCATCGAAGGTTTGAAATTCCATGGCCATAGTCAAGCTACGAAGAGCTGGCCGGAAGCCTATCCAGCATAAATGAATCCAAGTAGAGAAATGTGGAGGATCTTCACATCTTTCAGCCAACTGGAGCCATCTATCTATATATCTGTAGGATAGTTCTCCTCTTCGTTGCGATGTTAGCACAAGTTGACGAAAAGTAATAGGAGAATCAAGCCTTATAGGTGACATCCCTCTGGTAGGAGGAGGTTCATTATTATTTTCTTGACCAGCATCTGAGCTGTTGGCTGAGGAAACTGCATTTGCTGAATATGAGGGCTTTTAGCGTCGTGCTTCTCCTTTTCTCGGTGATTTTGTGAATATGATCAGAGGTCGATCTGATTGTTTGATTTCAGCTTTGACCTTGATCACCAAAGGAGCTTTGGTTTCTATACATTTTGCCACAGGCGTCTCCGTTGGTTGCGATGCTCCGAGAGGATCGGATTGCGCATCGATTCCTGAGTGGTTTTCTTTTTCTACTGAAATAGTGAAAGGTTCCGCAGGATTATTATCCACTGGAGCGCCTTTTGTGTTCATTTTGGACTTGGTGGGTCTTTCTTGATACATGGCTGCATTAGTGAAGTAGACTTCTTTTCCTTTGAAAGGTTTTTCATCCGCAAAGACCCGATGCACTTTTCCTTCGTCATCAATATATTTGAGACATTGATGGAGAGTGGAGGGTACTATGGCATAATCATGGAGCCATCTTCTTCCCAAAAGGATATTGTAGTAAGCATGAGTCTTAACTACGTGCAAAGTAGCTTCTGAAGTTAATTCTCCTAACTGGAACCGGATTCGAATCTTGCCAACCGGATTCTGAACTTCCCCATCATATCCTTGGATAGAAGTCTTTGTAGAAGATAACTTGCTTACTGGGATGTCGAGTTCTTGAAGAGCTGTAATTGTGATGAGGTTCAGCGCTGACCCTAGGTCGACCTGAACTCTCGGGACAGGAATATCTTTGATGTAGACTGTGAAATAGAGTGGCCTTGCATGTTTCATATCACTTAAGAGGAGATCCTCTTTAGTGAAAGATATAGTAGCTTTGGAAGCATTGTGAATTGAAAGACATTCCATGCATTGCTTTTGAGGTTTTTTTTATTTTGCTTTCAGGTAATTCTTTTCTATCTGATGAACTTATGCTACATTAGTTTGATTGCCTGTATTCAAAGCTTGTAGAGCTCGTATGAAATTAGTGCGAGTCTCCTTGGACATCTGCAAGAGATAAAAAATGTGAAGTCGTGCAGGTATGTGCTTGAGGTGCTCAACAACATCATATGTGAATGGCTCTGGTGGCCTTGCATTAGCATTTGCCTCTGAAGAAGCTACATTTATATTAACATTGTCCCTTGAAGGGTTTACATATGAAGAGGAAGCAGAAGAGAATCCATTATAATTGACCCTATAATTGTGACCAGACCGAGTACTGTCATTAACCACATTATTTCGGTTAATTTCTGGGCAAGTGTCCCTTCTTATGGCGTTAACTTCTTCGGACTCAAAAAGCTGGCTAATTTCCTCTAAGCCTGACTCTACCCTGTGTTTTCAGGAATGACTTGAGACGCTTGGGACTCATTAGTAATACTCAAAATTACCAGAGTGGGAGCCGTTGGAATCTCTTCTTCAGAGTTGAAACCATCATCTTGAACTTGAGAAATTTCCTATGGTGTGACAATGTCAGTATCATCATGTTCCTACGGAAATCCGAGCTCAGTCAAGGAAAACATAACTAACTGAGTGTTTAGCTTGGAATCCACATTTGGAGAAGTCATCTTTGAGTTTGATTGGGAAGGAACATCTGATGTAGAGGCTACGGTGCATGAAAGAGGCGGAATCACCTATTATTGTTGTGCCTCCCCATAATCAATCAGTGGTAAAGGGTCTGGATGAATCTCCGGGGGTAATGGAAAAAGAGGAGGGTCACTCGACCAGCCACTTGAGCTTGGTCTGTGTATATCATAAAGGGCCACTGAGAGTGTGTTGAGACCATGCCTGATATTAAGTGTACCAGTTTCAGGATCAAAGGTTTGTTCGAAACCTTCATCTTCGTCGGAAGGATACTCATCAAAGTAGTCATCAACCCATCGATCATCTTCGAAGTCCGAGTAATCAGACCAATCTTCTTCATCATTTGAGTTTGGGGGTGTGCCATCCCATGATATCCGATTACAACTGGATATCAATGGTTCTTTCTCACCTTTTGGGATTAGTACGATATAGTCAGCTAAAGTAAAATGACCTTTAACTGGTTTGGAAGATTCTTTGGAGGTTGAAGTTTCAACTATTTTCTCTTACTTCCACTTAGCTTGTTTTTCTTGCTTAACCAAGGGATTTTGGGCGATTTTTCGAAGATTATTGATTTTCTTTTTAGCCTTTCTTCTTTATGCAGGTGTGGGTTTAGTTTTCACTTTCTCCCAGCCGTTGTCACTTATCAAGTCCGGGTGAACCCACATTTCCTCTCCTGAAGAGGTTCTGACTGGTATCAACCCCTGCTCATTGTATATTGCATTAACGACCCGGAATTCAGCAGTAGGTGTTTTTGATGGAGCAAATACTGCTATGGGTGCAAATTGTCCAAAAGAAATCATGTTAACTGGAGTAACATCATATTTTCGGTCAAATGTTATCACTCCATTTTTCCACATTTCGTTGACCTTTTCTTTCAAAATGAAATAGTCTTTAAGAGGATGAGACACTATCCGATGACATGCGCAGTAATTTAGGTCATTAACGCAACCTGCCTGCTCCAGTTTTTTCATTGGTGGAAGTTCAAGTTTGTTATTTTCCATCAATGTTTGGAAGATTATTTCAATATCTCCATTGAAGGGATATTTAGTTCTTTTTCTCTTTTCATATTCCTCCCTTTTAGTTTGCTCGGTCTTGACATTCTGTGGTTTTTGAGGAGCTGACTTAAAGGTTTGCACATTGAATACCTCTTGTTTCTTCTTCAAATTCGGAGCAGTTGATTTTGGAGCAGAGGACGATGATGATTCCGCTTTTCGGGAATTTACCTTCTTTTGACTGATCTCTTTAAGGGTCAACTCTGCGTCAGTGGCCACTTCAACTAAATGAGCTAAAGACTTAGTTTTGTGACTAAGTATGATAGCCTTGATTTCTGGCCGCAGGTTGATTTTGCACATTTCAATGGTAGCCCTCTGAGATGGTTGTTCTAAGCATCTGTAAGACAATGCCCTCCATCTGTTAATAAAGGTTTGCGCAGTTTCATTTTCTCCTTGCTTTGTGCTGCTGAGCATGGCGAAGGTAACTGTCTGATCTTCTTCTTGAAAATGAAGTAAGAATTTCTCTTCTGTGACTGGCCATGTTGTGAAAGAGAGCTCTGGTAATTGTTTATACCAATAAAAAACAACTCCTTTCAAAGTGCCTACGAACAATCTTATTTTTAATGCATCCAACTCCAGTAAGCTCCCCAGGAGTGATTTGAAACGCACTATATGTTGGTAGGCTGACCTTTTTCCCATATAAGGCTGGAAAGTCGGAAGTTTATAATCTGGCGGGAATGGAACCAGATCAAATTCCAGAGGGTATTTGGATGTAATACCTTTCTTTTTCATTCTGTTTCCACCTTTGATTTGGTTAGTATTTCTTCAACTTCCTTGAAGGTTACATGTTTTTCGGGATCCGCATGTAGTCCAAGGATTGATGAATGGTCACCCGCGGCAGAACCTGTGGCCATTACTTTATCTGTCAGTGATTTAATTTGAGCCGTAAGCAGGTCAATTTTGGTGGCGTTCCTCCTGATCATAACCTGCTCTCTCCTGTCAGCAAATAAAGGATTGGCTGGAGCTTCAGCAGGACCACCTAACTTGTCTGTCAAAATTTTTAACTGGGCAGTTAGGTGATCAATTTTAACTCCTTGCTGTTTGACGACATCACTGACATCATCTTCTTGATTTTCATCAGCATTTTCTTCGCTAGTATTTTTACTTTCACTAGCACCTTCGTTTCCAGCGTTTCCAGTGCCGCTTCCTTCAGCCATAAATACTATATATTGACGGGGGTAAGAAGACGTAGGAAGAGTAGACTGACTATCTTCTATGTCCAGGAGAGTAATTGAATCTTTGCCGGAATTTGTTTCAACATGTCCTTCAGAGGTTCCGCCTAAATGAGAATTGGAATTAGATTCTTATGACTGGGTTCGAGCCATGCTCCGAGTGACCCTTCTGGTTGGACCTGGTCCAACCATGCATGAGGAAGTCAGTTCTAACTCATCTTCTTTGACCACCCATTTTGGAGTGATTGTATGCCGAAATTGCTTCTGAGTGCGAGCCAAAGCCTTCTCTCTAATTTGATTGGCCACTCTGGCCGTTAAAGTTTGATCTTTAAATTTGGCAACCAATGGCTTAGAAGCACTGGCGAGTAGATTCCAGCCGGCAGGGTCGGAAGTAGGGAATGAAAGAATATCGACAATATTCTTCCCTTTACCCTTCTTCTGTTGAAGCGAGTTCTTGAAACGAACCAAACCAGTTGAATCGTTAATGACTAACCATTCAGCGGACTCTTTGTTCGTAGCACCATGTGATGGATGTTGTGGTGCTACAATGACTGAAGGCAAACGTTTCCTTCCGAACTTCCGCCCCTCCTTTTAAGTCAAAGGGTAAAAGATGTTCCCTTCAAGTGATGCCAAGGATTTGCTTTCAGTCTTCTCGGATCCTCGCCTGCGTGGTTGTGGCGACCACGTGTTACAGCTCGGGATGGCAGCATGTTTTTGGGCTTTTCTGGGGATTTGTCGATAGTCTCTTGTCACAGCCCCTTGTTTGGTTCGAACTGGGGATGCTCCTAGAGCTTGGGTGGCCACTCGAGGCAACTTATTAAGTGCCCTTGGTTTGTGATCTGTATAACAGACTTGCCTTGCCCCCAGTCGAGGCTTGATGACACGGAGATTGCTGCCCCCTGATTTTTGTTTGCATTCCGGGTCCTTTTCACCTTAATGAAAGACTCCAAATGGGTTTTAAGCATATTTGAAAACCCATGACTGAGGAGTTTCTGTTCTCCTAATGAACTTTAGGGTCACTGATGACCCATTTTGAGCTGAGGTGGCAGAGCCCATTGGAGTAGAGAGCCTTTGGAAAACTGAAACTCTTGATGGAGGAGTAACAGTATTTGTTCGAGCCCTTTTTTGTGATCTTGCATGTGGCTTGTTCTGTGTCATGGAGATCCTGAAAAGTCTCTCCTTAGCTTCGTTGAAAGTGATAATTAAAGAACCCATGATATTCTTCTACAAAAAGTAAGCCCAATGGACTATGTTAGTGGTATAACCAATATGGCTGCCTCTTAGGCTAGCCAGAATGGTTTATAGATGCCATCTGAACCAACATGGTTTTGAGCCGAAATGGTTAGATATAGGCATAACTCCCATCTCATTGTACTATGCTGACTGTCCTAGCTGTCAGAATTTTGGCAGCATTTCGGGACCATCTAGTCAGGCTTAAAAGCATGCTAAGCTGATTAGACCTGGCTACCGTAATTTTAGCAGCATGTGTAACACTCCGATCCCCTTTGAGCCGGTTTAGTGGCTCATTAGTGTGTTTTTATGTTGTTTATTTCTTTTGGACTTGGTTTCGGGTCATGGATAGGTAGTTGGGTAGTCTTTGACCTGGTATAGGTAGTTCTAAGCCCTTTTTCATAATTTTGCTTTTGCTTTGAGTGCATCATATTTGTATCATCTTGGTGTCAGCACGTGTATTTCGTTGAGTTCGTTATTTCCCGTAACTGTCTCAGACCTATTCGGAGTCAATTGGAGAAGTTAGACCCTTGTGTGACTTGAATTGTAAATAGTTTAAACTCATTGGACTTTGTTTTAAACTTCAAAACTATATAATGAGTCATCTGTCCAGATGTCCAACTCCCTGCTCATTTCCTTGGCTTAGTCGGTTTATGCAAACTCTAGAGATCTTCACGTCCATCTCTCTTCTCCTCATTTCTCTTCTCTTCCTCACTCTTGGTTGGTGTGAGTTCGATTGGGTTTTCTTCTCTCATATCTGTCTTTGCTTTAGGTAAGTGGGTTCTTCAGTTCTTCTCCAATTTGGATTTCCCATCTCTCTTGCTGTGTTCTCATGTGTGCAAGGGTTGTTTCTCTGATTTGCTTGGATTTTAGCTGGATTTGAGCTTGATCTCCAGTGGATTTGACAAAGCTTTGAGGCAAGTATAAATACAGGATTGTATAACACATATGGGTTTTTTGTTTGATTCCTTTGATTTCATCTTCTTCCATGTACATGATGTTTACAACCAATTTCTAAAGTATTAGGATCTATTGAGTCTGTTTTGATCAGTTTTTGTATCAGATTCCAGTTTCTGTAACTCAGCTCATTTTCGTTTCTGTATTGTACGGCTAAGCCGTAATTCTGTACGGCTCAGATTCCAGAGACTTGATATTTGAATTTTGTTCTACGGCTAGGCTATGGCTGAATAGTAGATTGTCCTATGGCTGAGCCGTAAGCTAGCCGTGACCCAACCGTGAATTAACACTCTGATCAGTCGAAACTTTCTAGATACAGTACTCCTACGGTGTGGCTACAGCTAAGCCGTGATTGGTCTACGGCTAAGCCGTATACTCAACCGTAGCTCAGCCGTAAGAAGGAATCAGATCAGAGGTGAAAGATGACCAGTTTAACTGTGTTTTGAAGGGAACTACGGTTAAACCATAGTGCAGGTTACGGCTAGGCCGTAAGATGTCTACGGCTAAGCCATACGTCACCCATAGCTAAACCGTAAGACCTAGAAAATCTGAAATTAAACGTAGGATAATGGTGTGACTCTGTAGGTCTAAATTATAGGTTGACCCCACATGTAGACCGGCCTAATGGAGTCTTTGGACCGCATGAATAGTTTGTTAGGCTGTGACTCATTCATGTGAGCGTTGATTTACTGTTAAGCACCTCCCCATGGGTGTTGGTTTAAGGGACTTCAGTGCACGTGAGGATTATATTGCAACACTTTGATGGCAACGGTGCATTGAATAACTTAAAACTACACCAACATGCACGGTGAGTGACAGTGAACAACTAGAATAGAGTTGGCTCGTAATCAACCTTGATTCTGCATTAATCTGAGATGCATTGCATATTGAGTACAGTTTTGTCCTCTGTTCTGCTGATCTATATCTATGCATTACGAGATCCTTTTGCTTTCGTTCTGTATATCTGTTTTATTATTCGCTCTGTATGATGCTTTGATATATGCTATGCGTTGACTTAATTCTGCTATGCTCTGTATTTCTCTGGCTTTGAAATCTCTGCTTCAGTGGGTATTCCCTGGTGGCTCTGCCCAGAGATTAATATGTGAGGATAAGATCCGGTCTTTGCCATCGATGAGTCCAAAGCGGATAATCTCCTTTCTCCTTAGATTTGATTTGATTGGTATTAGTCTGGCTCTACTTAGCCTCAACCCTAAGATACCCGACGAGGTTAGCTCTGGCTTGGTTCTCTGTGCTTTGTATCACTGTAGTGTAGCTTTGTCTTGGGACCCCGGAACCCAGGAAACCGAGACCCACTTGTACCCTTGGCCAGGTCGGTGGTGTTCTCATCTGTCTGCTCTGCTCTCTATGTGAGAGAATATGGCCAACGTAGTAGCCACCTAGTTCAATATTTATATGCTTTGATTCATTTATCATATCTTAATTCTATGCACGATTTGCTTAGCATACTAATATGAAACTCTGTATTTAATCTTTGTCATTATTCTAATTGATATTATGAGTGTTACGTCCCTGTCACTTATATTTGCTGGATCATTGTATTCATTGTGTTGTCTGTAGTGTTGCAGGCGCAGATCCCTTGCCCAGCTCCCCGACGGTCAAGGAGGCTGCAGGGCAGAGCTTAGAGACACCCTCTGGCTTGGCAGAGTGGGCTTAATCGCCTCTGCCGAGTGCGTACCTGCATGTCATCATGGTTTTGGTTTTTGGAGATCTTTATTTTGTACTTTGGACTTTGTCACTCTTATGTATATTTTGTATATCATGATTTTGGTCTCTTTTGGTGTGTATTTAGACTCGTATTTGGTTTTTACCATGTATGTTATCTTCGTCTCTTCTTATTGTCGTTTGGTTTTCCGCTCGTTTTCTTTGTTTTGGCTTCCGCTATTGCTTTTGTTGTTTGCTATGATATCTACAGCTTCCGGGTACGCTTAGTCCACATGTGTTAGATCCCTTGTGTGTGTGCATCTGGACTGGGTTTGGATGCACGTGCATGGGAGTACGTGTGTCACTGGTTTGGCTTTTCGCTAACCCTCGATTTTCTGGGCTCGGGTTGTGACAGCATGTTAGGGCCATCTGTGTCAGTCTTATAAGCAAGAGAGGGTTGGATCTAATCAAAAGGATAAGGCCCACAGGATCGAGCCTGCACCACTACCACAATGATCAAACAAGATCCATCAGTGCATGACGCCGGACAATGCATAACTGTAATGTCGTTGGTCTTATCACTGATTTAATAAAACATTTATTTGGGTCAAAGCCCCTTGAACTGAATCACCACTCTTCTAAAGCATGAAAGGGTGTGATTTGGTCCATGCATATCAAGGTGCAAGTTCCTTCAACTAAATCTTCCAATTGAATGGCAAAAGTATGCACTTTGAGGTGTCTAATGCCTTCATTTGAATGATAAAAGAATGCACTTCAAGGTGCAAATTTCCTTCATTAATGTTTCCAAACCCATCGTATACATCAAGGTCTTGCATGGGCGTCCTCAAGGGTCAAATAAATCACTTTTAGCCATAAAATAGGTCAGTGACCGTGACCCACGGTCATTGCCCATTTTCCAATGATTCCAGCGGTCACAGCACATTTTACACACTTTCCCACGGTCACAGCACTTTTAACAGCACTTTTCAGTACAACAGTAGTAGTTTTCAGCACAACGTAGCAGTTTCAGTGCAGCAGCAGTACTTTTCCGCAATTTTCAGCACTTTTCATGCGTTTTTATCCAAATTTGATCACAAATTAGGGTAACATTCTTCCCCACAGACGGCGCCAATCTTGTGGTCGCGCTTAAAATGTAACGTGGAAATGTGTAACGGATTCGATGTCCGATATTCACATACTTCAAGCGTTAAGAAGAATGGGAATCAATTACAGTTCATCATTGAATTCCCTTTTGTTTACATGGGTTCAATGCCCTGACCACGGGGATGCAGGTTGTTTACACAAGTTTACAAAGTTTACAACCCCTCCCTCAAGTCTTAGATGTGATCTCAATTTGGAAAATACAAGAAAATATACATAAGGTGGGAAAAAATGCAAAAAAGAGGAAAAAATGAGGGGTGACCGTGACCCGTGGTCACTGCCCCAGGCTAGTGACCGTGAAGCCACTGTTCGCTTCCATTTTTCATGATGTTCGTGCTGGTTGCTCTTCCAAACTTTTTCAAGTGTTGAAACTCCCTTTCATGACATCTTGGGGTGTTGGATAACCATTGAGAAGATCGAATTCGACTATAGAATCAATTGAAAACTTCGTAATTCATCATTCTTATTTACAGACTATCTTTTGTTCAAGTTCGAAGAGGGTATCGTAAAAAGCCAAAATTGCGTCATTCTGAACCTATCATTTTCAAGGAACAAAATGAGGCCCAAAGGGGCTTGTTCACAATGTTTGTAATGGCTAAGAAACCCCCCCGAATGAGAAAAACAATGATGACAATGTCATCCCTCGAATCGTCGCCATTGCATGAACATAGTTCGTTCCGTAGTTACCCCACCCTTCTCCTCTTCCTCTTTGAATCTTTTGCTCACCTTGATAGCTAAAGAAGGAAGGGAATGGTCATGGGATGCTGCTTTTTTTGCTTTAATACTCTTGCGTTTGTTCAATTTTCTCTTTTTCTCCTTCTCTATGTGTCCTCCATGCTTCCTTCAAACACTCTTCTTTTTTTAGAGGTTCCAGGTAGTTTTTGGTGGTTCCTGAGAGTTGAGGGGAGTTGTGGGAAGTTTGATTTCGAAAGGGAGTGGAGAAAAACCTCCAAAAAACCATAGGAAGTGTCCTTTGGGGGTCCGTGACCGCAGCCACGGTCACGGACAAGGCCCAATTTCGAGGTTTTGGGGTTGCAACTTGTTTTCACCTGTTTGGGGCCAAACGAAGTCCAATTGCCGTGAAACTTGGAGGGATGCTTTTTGACACTATTTTAACTATGTCATAAAAGTTTCAGCTCGTTTTGACCATCTGAAGTTGGTCAACTCCCTTGATGAACAGGCCACGGTCACGGACAAGGCCCATTTTTGGGTTTTTGTATTTGCGACCTGTTCTCACCTGTTGGGGCCCAAACGAAGTCCAATCGCCACGAAACTTGGAAGGATGCCTCTTGACACTATTTTGAGTGTGTCATAGAAGTTTCAGCTCGTTTTTACCACCTGAAGTTGGTCAACTCCCTTCATGATTGGGCCGTGGTCACGGACAAGGCCCGTTTTCAGACTTTTGTATATGTGACTCATTTTCACCTGTTTGGGGCCCAAACGAAGTCCAATGGCCACAAAACTTGGAAGGATGCCTCTTGACACAATTTTGTGTGTGTCATAGAATTTTCAGCTCGTTTTGACCACCTAAAGTTGGTCAACTCCCTTGATGATTGAGCCGCGGTCCCGGACAAGCCCCGTTTTCAGAGTTTTGTATATATGACCCGTTTTCACCAGTTTAGGGCCCGAACGATGTCTGATCATCACAAGACTTGGAGGGTTGCTTCTTGACACTATTTTGAGCATCTCACAGAAGTTTCAACCTGTTTTGACTTTCAGAAGTCGGTCAACTCTCTAGTTGACTTTTTATGAAAGTGGGCACTTGTCTCAGCTGTTTGATGCCGAAATGACTTCGGTTTGGTTCGAAACTTGGAGGAACTGACATCAAGGATATCTTGGAGTATTTGCCCAAATTTCATCAATTTTGGATATCAGGAAGCAAGACTTTGGTTAGTGACCACATGGCTTGGGGGGAACTGACCCCAAGTTGACATGCTTGTGGCTTTAGATCCGAAGATGTCTGTTGGACTCGAAATTTTGCAGAACCTGTCTTGGGCATCATTTGAGCTTCCACCGAAAGTTTCAACTAACTTGATCTTTATGGGATATCACTCTGCACAGGGACCCGCAGAGCATAGTATATGATCATCTGAATCAAGTTTGGATCCAAATGACGTCCAAATGCTCTGAATCTTTAAGGAATGGTCTTTAGATATACTTGAAAGCATTTCATTGAATAGGAGCTTGCTGCAACATGTGGAAGTGTCAAGTCCCATAGTGGTTCCCAAAGAGCCGGCAAAGAATCTCCGAAACTGATTTGAGCTGAGATGAGGTTCAAGTGCTTCGAAAATTCTGGAAATTTATAATCCAAAGCTTGTAATGTCTGCACTGCATCATTTGTCAATTTTTTATGGGCCAACAAAACCCTATAAAGTCATTTGCAATCCTTAATTTCCTAGGTTCACAATGTTCTTACGGCTTAGCCATATGCACATTATGGCTTGTCAAGTGGCTTAATTTTCCCTCAAGTTCCTGCACATTTACAATTTAACCATATATTAGCTTACGGCTTAGCCGTACTAAGCCTACGACTAAGTTACAGCTGAGATACAGCTCAGCAGTAGTACAATTCACAGTGTAACCGTGGGTAAGCCGTAGAAGGAAGTTGAATTTTCAAGCTCTCGGGAAAGCTTGCTATAAAATGGCTTACAGCTTGGTCACGGGAAGGGTATGGCTTAGCCGTAGTTCATTCCATGGTGCAGTCGTGGGTTAGCTATGATACAAGAATGGGTTTTAGTACTCTCGGGACTTTGAGCCGTACACATTTACGGCTTAGCTGTGGCTTCACCGTAAGCTTTAGAAATTCAAAAGCTGATTCTAAAGCTTGAGTTCAATACAGAACTCTAAAGTGTGGAGGGTAAGTGAGCTTTCTATGACATTCAAAATGTCACTAAGGGTTGTTCAAGGCTCACACAACACCCTAATTACCTACTACCAATTCATTCAATTAAACATATATATATGTATACTTAAATCAAAGAAAAGGAGCTGTAGCTTAAGAATTAGAATAATCAATCCAAGAGCCAACAGTTAAGCATACATGCAGTACCATATATATACACCAATAGTTGTCTTAACACAGCGCTTGACCCTACTCAACTCCTCCTTGGTGTGTGATTAGGGGAAATCCTCAACAAGAGAATGGGTTCTCTACATGAAAGATATGCAAATGGTGAATGTGATGTAGAATGCATGCATGTCATGTAATTGAGTCCTTTTGACTTTAATAAACCCAAAAGAATTGAAATGGAGGTAAGTCTTCACCTCAGAGGGCTATAGCTTGAAGGAGATGGAGAATGGGTTGGTTCCAGTAAAAGAGTTGTACAAAGCTTGTAGGACAAGATATGTAGAGTGTAATCCTCATGCATGCAAGGCTTCAAAGCCATTGCTCCTAGCTTCAAGTTGAGACGGAGAAAATGAAGGTTGAAGAGAAAAGTGGCTCCAACGAGTATAGAAAAGAACAGAAAGAGAAAGAGACGTTGAGTTCTCTTAAGTTATATTTCCTATGGTTTACAAGCAAACCCATAATTCCTAGAAATTTACAGTTTAGGTCATATGGACTTCAATTAGGCCAAGATGGGTCCGAATCAAGTTGATCCCCAGATGGAAGATGATCCACACAAAGAATTACATAAGATGCAATTAATGAGGTGTCAATATGATGCATGAAGAAATTACAAAAGAGTCCTTAACTACCTAGGTAAAGTTCGAACTCGACTCAACTACATATCTAAGACCCAAGCCTAAAGGGTTTCTAAAAACATAATTTAATTAACATAAAACAAGATTAATTAATATAAATTGAGTTAGTTGGGATCAAAACCTTAACAAGGTTTGGCATGCAGAATTTGGGCATGGGCTGGACACAGAGAGAGAGAGAGAGAGAGAGGTGGGGATTTTGGGCCTATATGGTGGGGTGGTCTAAGAGAAAGGGTGAGAAAGAGCGAAAGAGATTGCCTGATGTATGAGAAAGTAAGCCGTGGATCACCAAACGAAAGTAAGCCATGGATCACCGTTTGGCCAAGGGGAGAATAGTTGAAAGGGGGAGTTTGAAAGGAGAAAATATATTTTTTTAAATAATAAAAGTATAAAAGTTAAGAGTGAGAAATAGATAGGGATGAAGTTGTAAAGGGATGACAGAGAGAAATTAGGGAGGGAGAGATTTTATAGAAAATTAAAGAGAAATTTTAGGAAAATTGATAGATTTTAGAGATTTGGTATGGATAGAGTATAGCTAATATAAATGGAATCCTTAGATTGAGTTATGTGTCGCCCTCTCATAAAGAGAATTACGCCACGTGTGGCCCTCCCACGAAAGAGGGTATTTTTATAATATATATAATATATAATATCTTAACTAAAATAAAAGTTCCTTTTAGAAGCAACATTTAACCGCCTCTAAAAGTAAAAAAAACAATCTGCCACTAAACCTATAGGTGGCAGAAAAACATTAGTCTCAATTTTTGTAGTTAAAAACTATGGTTGCTACTGATTTTAGCCCGAGAGAACCAATCTAACCCTAAAAGTATTTATAGTGGCTACCGCTATTATTATAAAATCATCAATAATGCTAGCCACACTCCTCCTTTCATTACCCGTTTCACAAGTGGAGGACGTGGCACGCTAGCTCAATTGGGCTGGGACCTAATGAGAGAAAACTTCGTCTCCCACCCCTAGAAGCGCGACAAACGCAGTAAGCTAGGAAAATGAATGAGGGCAGGAGAGAGGAAGAATCGCTGTCCATCTCTTCACCTTCACTGTTGCCGGTGCAGGATAGGGAGTCGCCGTTCATCTCTGGATCTTCCCCGTCGCTAGTCTAGGTATGCTCTTTCCATCGTCGGTGATCTCTCTACCTCTCTTTCTTTCTTTTCCCACACACACTCTCTCCCTTTGTATCCCTCTCTGTTTCCCTCTGTCTTGCTCACCCTATCTCTTTCCCTCCATCTCTTTCTATTTCTCTCTCTTCTTTCTCCCCTCCCTTTCTTTCTAGCTTCTCTCTCTCTCTACGTCTCTCCTTTGTTTCTTCTTGAGGAGGCCGGAAAGGCGCCCAACAAACCGACTCCGACAAGTAACAATGTCGTCCGTGAATGGTTGTTTCTCTCTATTGCTTTTTGGTTTTTTTTTTATGTATCTTTGTTAATGGCACGGAGTTTGCTGTATTTGAGGGTTTGGACTAGGGGTTTGTGGGTTTTGGGTTTTCATTATCTAAGTGCTTGATTTTTTTTCTCTTACCCAAAGTGGATTTTTTCTTTCCTTTATTTTTTATTTTTTATTTTTGAGGTTTGTTGGCTTGGAGGTTTAGGCATTTGGGTGTTTGGGTTTCCCTTTGGTGAGGGTATTTTTAGGGTCGGCTTATGTTCCATATACAGTGTTATTTTTTTTAGGGACATGGTAGATTAAGGGTAATGCTTTAACTTGATTCTTCTTTTATTATGTAAATGGACTTTTGGTAGAAGATGATGAAGTTAAAGGTGTCGGATATAACCTGATTATCGATGGTCTATTGGTACGGAGAGTGACTACTAAAGATGGTCTTGAAATGTGTTTATTTGCAATTGAATACTTTTGCTGAGTTAAGCTTATCTATACTTGGCTTTGTTTATGGGCTTTGTGCGACTTAAAGGGGCTATATGTGTGTATCTGTTTCACCTTGGATTTGCTTTAGCGTGAATGTGTTTATTTCAAGCTCTCTGCATCTTCCAATTTAGGTGGTGCAATAAAGAGTAGAGGTGCTCTGTGGAGCTCACAATTTTGAAGTGTGAAGTGGGAAGTGGGAAGGGATTTTGTCTAGTGTCTGCATTGCTGCTACTCATTTGCTTGCTTTGTTTCCTTTTGTTTCCTGGTCTTTTCCTTGAGTGTAATGCATGCTTCTTGCAGAGTTCTATGTTTTGAACTGGGCTTACTAGCATTTTTTTTGTTTGTTGTAATGGGTCACTGTCTTGTATAGGATGGAAGATTTGGTGGTTATTAGATTTGAGGATTTATTAAACTTGTACATAACTTATTTTTCTCTATTTCAATTGATCAAAAGAACTTATTTTTCTCTATTTCATTTGAACTTCACTTTGGTTTGATCGGATGAGACATAGCTAGATGTTCCTTTGTTGCAATTAGTGCAGGTGGAGCTTCTATCTTAGCCATAAACTATGTGTAACTTCAAACAATGAGCTAGTTACAGGGGTTCAAAGTTTTAGTATAGTCAAAGCAATGGTAAAACGCTTTAAGTTAAAATTTTGGGTACACTTCGAATTGGTAGGACATTCATCCATTGATTAAATCCAGATGCTTTCAGGCCTTCGCCATCCTCTTTCCACAGTGGGTCCCTTGAGATCAATGATCCAGGTCATCAAAACATGAGCCCTATTGGTATGGACTTGCAAGCTTCAGGGCTACAGTATACACCTTTGATGTCTAGGGGTGTTGATTCCTCCTCTTTATCTACTCTTGAAATTTTCAGCATGCAATAGGCTCTCATGAAGAGGAGGTTGTTATATGGATGCTTGAAGCACGACATCTTGAGCAAATGGTTCATGTTGACATAATATTCTTATCTTTTAACTTTTGCAAATGTTTCAATTGTTCCAAAACAAGAGGGCTTTGAACATGCGCTTAGAAATGAAGGATTCCTTGACACTTAACCATGACCTTTTTTTCTAAAAAGGAGGCCAATAAATTCAGCTTAACAGGCTCAGGTTGTCAACTCACCCATTTGTAACTTTTAGAGTTAATCTTGTTCAAGTGCATTGCTAAACACTATGATCAAAATAAACATATCAGACTCACCAATTAAACAAACATATCCACCACTTGAATCAACACATTTGAATATTCAACAATTCAACCTTTCAATTCCAAATACTCAATACATTCAAATGTTGCAAATGCACCCATTTCATTCAAGCACTTCACTTTGAATGTGCAGTAACGACACTCTTGACGAAAACAAAGAGCTTAGAAAGCAGTCAAATATACACATTTGATGAAACCTGCCAACGCCTAGTTCTTTTAATTTTAGGTCGGGCCCATTTGCAAAGTTCGAGTCGAGTTGAGTGAGTTAGATGGATGCGTGATAGGCTATTTTAGGAGTTTGGATCATTGCATGCATGACATTTTGTGTAGGGCTCATTTGAGATAAGCAAGCCAAACCTTCTTGGGCCTAAGTCATTGGACCTTTGTGAGCAAAAATCCCTTTTTCAAAATTACCTAAAACTCACGAAAGGCCAAAAAGCCTTTTTTTGCAATTAGGGCAAATCCTCTTTTCAACCCTAAGTCACCCATGATTTCCCCATCATTTCCCTTCCCTATTCTCATTTGCTTCTCTTCTGCAACCAAGCCCAGGCCATTTTTAGAGAACCAAGCTCTCAAGAGGAAAAGAGATTAATCATTGTCATCTCTCTCTCTCTCTCTCTGTCTGTGTTGATAGGGTTTTCAACTTTAGTAAATCTTATCCCTAAACCATCATGTAGATCCTTTCATTTCAATAGGGCATACGTCAATAGATTAAGGTTTGTTGTGTTTCATGTGAGATTGTAGGTGAGTTTCGATCAGGAGTTTGGATCTAGAGTGGAGATTCGTATTCAGATCAAACCTTGCATCTCCATATTTGATTTTTGAGTAGTGGCACCTTAATGCAAGTGGATAACTACAAATAATGCTTGCTTATTTGGTTTGTTAAATAATATTGGCTAAAAATCTGATTTAGATAGTTGATTTTGTTTGTTACTTCAAAATCTAGAGTTCCGATTGTCTAAGGATGGATTTTGGGAAAGAACCCAAAAAAGGAGTGAAACGGACTTACCTACAGATAAGCCATAGGTTAACCAATGGCTAGGCTACGGCTCATTCTTCGGTGAACTGATTTGATGAGATTGCTTTATGGTGAGTCTTCGTCAACTCCAAATGCAGAGCTGTAATGTAATAATATCCCGGTAAGTATATAGTTGAATCCACGAGGAGCTATGTTTAAAATATTTTCAACATGTCACCTACCTAAACAAAATTCGAAAAGTATCCTAATTAAAATCTAACAAATACATACATTCCTAAAAAAATTACAATCACAATTTAAATAAAGAAAGTAAATCTTAAATCTAAAAGTTCCTAAAAATAAAATTAAATTTACTGCAAAACAAAACACATGTTAGAACTTTAAAACTAAATTAAAATTAGAAGCTTACTAACAATAAAAACTAATCAAAGTTAACAAAAGATTCCTAAATCCTATTCAAATTAAAAAAAAATTAGAAAGAAATGTAAATACAAACAACAACATACCATACAACTATACACTACATATACAACAACTTTCTAAATTAAGAAAATTAATCTATCTATCTTGCATGAGAATCATTCTAAATCTAAAAATAAAAATCTGAAAAAAAAAAAAACTTTCTTAAACTAATCTTTGAATGAATAACAATGCAAACTTTCTAAAACCATAAATTACATGAATGAGTAAATGAATGGAGCGTGCATGTGTGTGAACTAAAGGGGCTGCAAAAAAAAATTCAAAAATCAGTTTTCTACTGCTATTTTAGTTCAATTTCAGATATGAATTTCATCAATTAAGCACAGAAAACCAGTTTCGATAATGGTTCCAATAATCCTCAAAACAGCCGACATATATCCATATACAATTTGTCCATATGCATTTTTATTAGCTTTAGATTTTTGGACTGTTTTAGAACTAATCATGGACTGATTTCAATTGAATTTCAATTCTGATTTCAAGTTTAAAAACTGCTGTAAACATCAAGTACCCAATTGATATGATTGTGTGCAGATCTGCCTTGTGAAAAGTCATCAAACATGAACCTGATTGAATTATTTTCTGCCCAAAGCTGAATTGTTTTCAAGTCTGAAACCTGATTACTTCTGGCGACAAACAACACTTGTGAAAAAAAAAAATCATGTACACCTTGGACTGTATAAATCGGCCAAGGTGGATCTAGATTTTTCTTAATTTATGGACTGTTTTTCAATTGTATCTCAAATCTGATTTCAGATTTCAAAAAACTGTTTTAAACATTATACATTCAGCTACTGTAAACATTCGCAATTCTGTTTGTCAACAGTAGTCCAACATGAGACTAATTGAGAATATTTTATGCAAAGAAAAATCTAAACTGATTCCAATTCATATATTTCCAAAGTGGTTCTAATGTCAAACACCAATGTTGTCACATTTCTACTCTCTCTTTCCTTTTTTTTTCTTAATAAAACACAAAAAAATGTTTTCTTTACTGTTGTTTTCAATAAGTTCATATTTGGACTTAATCTTAAATTGTTCTCACCACAAAACTACTCAGCATTTAAATTTAAAAACCTGAGCTCTGAATTCACCATGATTTGCACACTCAAACTTGTTCATAAGAATATAAAATATGCATGAAATGTATGAAATTCTTAGCAATAAAACATCCCTAAATAAAATAGTGTAGGAACATATACATAAATAGTGCAAAAAATTGAAATAAAATGCAGAAATTAAATGTGCAGAATTTTAAGATAAAAAGTGCAATAAAAGAAATTAAAAATTATAGAAAGTCAAAGGTGGTAATAATAGAAAGTTAAAGGCAGTAAACAATTGAAGTCAAAGGCGGTATATATACTCAAAATTTTTTCTTAATCTAGGCCTAACAATTTCTTAAAATATGGTCTTATATATATTTGGGTCGTCAATCCAAACAAGAAAAATATAAATCAAACAATTATGCAACCATAAGAATAAGAAGAAAAATTAAGATGAATGTTATTGAACTAGTATGAGAATCCTTTACACAATATGAAATAAAATTAAAACAAAAGATTACACATACTAGGATGGAAAAGAATTCCTCCTTCTAGTTGATCTTCAAGGTTGGTGGTGTGGCTTTAGGGTTAAGCCTCCTTGATGACTTGAGATGTAGAAAACAAGAAAAGTAGAGGTGAAGTGTAGAAATTTTAAAGGTGGGAAGTGGGCAATTTTTCCATGAAGAATATGAAAAACAGGTGCCCTATTTATGTCTTTTCAAGTCCTACTCTTTCTCAAACTTTAAAATCTTAAAAATAATAAAAAAAAATTAAAAGAAAATAGGCCCCGTACAAGTCTTTGGGCGTAAGATCCACTTTGGAATTTTTTTCTTTTTATTTTTCTTTTCTTTCCTTACTTGCATTGTTTGGAAGTCCCTCTTGGATGCTTCTTTTTTTGTATATGCTATTGTGCATTGAAATCTTTAGAGAGATAATTTAGGGATAAGAATCTGTAACACTCCGACCCAACTTGACCTCGTTTAGCGGTTAATTAATCTTGTTTTCGTTGCTAATTGTGTTTTGTTTGTGTTTTGTTTTCGTTGCGAGTCATGGATAGGTAGTTGGGTTGAGTTTGACCTGGATTAAGTAGACCAAGCCCTTTTTTGTAATTTTAGCTTTTCTAAGACATGGTCATTTTTGCATCATCTTGATGTCAACACGTGTCTTTCATTGAGCTCGTTAACTTTCGTAACTACGTCGTTTGCAAACGATGCCGTGTGATTCCATTGGACCAGGATTTGACTCAAACTGATAATAGAATTTTGACTTGGACTTCATTGTAATTTGGACATCCCCTTATCTTATATATACTTCAGACCATCGACTAAAAACTCTCTCTCTCACTCTCTTCGCTCACTGTTCACGTGAAGTCTCTCTCTCTCTCCTGAATTCTCTCCTCCATCGTCGATCAAGCTAAAGGAGGGTTCTTTGCAAGCTCTGTTGTGTTGAGTGTGAGGTGAGTTGGGGATTCTTCCATCTCTCTCATCTCCTTTTTCTATTTCTCCTCCTTCTTGTTTCCCTATTGCATGACGTGTCTGTGCCTTGATATTCTTTCTGTTTCTCATGCATGCATGTTGTTTGGTTGGTGTTAGGTTGTGTTTGGACCCAAGGACAGCAGTTGTGTGATTGAATTCAATTGAGGCAAGTAAAACCATAATCTGTAAGAACCCATGTTGGTATGCATTTGATTTTGGTTAATTAACATGAATTTGTATGGAAAAATGTGTTTACAGCCCATTTGATTAGTCCTTTGTCTATCTCTATTGGATATTTGCAATTCTGATGGTTTCACAGGTTTTCTGTACGTGATTCAGAACTTGACTTCGTGCATGTACGGCTAAGCCGTATGTCACTTACGGCTTAAAGTCCAGAGATGGTAAAAATCCAGTTTTCCTCTACGGCTAGAGCACGGCTAAGCCGTGTATTGCACGACGGCTAAGCCGAACCTCAGCCGTAGCCCAGCCGTAGATCAATACAGGGTGATTTTTTCTGGATTAACTGAGAGCAATCAATTTGTCAGACCTTCTACGGCCCAGCCACGGCTAAGCTGTAGAACACACACGGCTAAGCCGTAGAACAAAATACGAGTAAACCGTAACTGCGGATGAACAGTAAAAGGGAACCGCGGTAGAGCTGCAGTGCAAATTACGGCTACGCCGGAAGATGCCTACGGCTAAGCCGTACGTTCACCTACGGCTAAGCCGTATCAACACTAGAATAATGAAGAAGAACAAGGATAGGTGTAAGGGAAAGACCGATATGGCCTTCATGATAGAATGTAGAGCACCTAGACCTGCCCAACTGAATGTGATACAATGCGTGAATGATCTCGAGGGCTGCAAATCATTCATGTTCGTTCTCCGGATGTTAAGCACCTCCCCATGGGTGTTGGTTTAAGGGACTTCGGTGCACTATCCGATTCAATGCAACATTAGACAACGGTGCATCAAATAACTTAAAACTACATCATCATGCACGGCTAGAAACACCGAATAATTAGATTAGAATTGGCTTGTAAATAAGATGATCCGATTTTGCATGATTTGTTGCATAACATATTGCATTCGATCATTGATCTCTACTCTCCGATATGATTACTTGTGTTCCATTGCTTTCACATTGTGGTTCTTTACCTTGAGTATGCATGTATAATTTCACGTATAAAATATGTTCACAGATATGCACGTATGATATGTTGTCACGATCTACTCAGGGTTTTCATGATTGACTCTGTATGGTCAGGCACTACTGAGCCTCAGCCTTACGATCCCGACGGGGTGAATTTGGTATAGTTACATGGCCTTGCTGCAGTAAGGAAACGTCTTGGGGAACCGGACCCCAGGAAACCGAGACCCATTGTACCCTGGCCCGGAAAATGGTGTTCTTTGCACGATACAAGATCCTTCTTTTGGGAGCATATGGCAATGTAGTAGCCACTAGTTATGTACACTGCATGTATACATTGATTCGCATAGCATGTTTCTTTCTTGCATGACAGCCTAGTATACGAAAATGCCTTATGTAATTTACATGATGTCCTTTATTCTATTAGACACAGCGTGTGTTAACTTGTTATGGTTTATACTTTTGCTGAATCGTCGTATTCACAGTTGTTTTTGGTATTGCAGGCCCAGATACCCCTGCCGACCCCTCGCCGGTTGGCCAGACTCCAGACGAGACCCCCGAGGCCCCTTCAGGCCTAAAGGAGTGGATGTGATCACTCCACGGGAGAGCGTTCTTGACATGTATGGCATTGGAGTCTTGTTTTGAGGATCTTCATACTTGTATATGTCATGATTGTATATATTATTTTGTTCATTTTGTAAGACCTTCACATGTAATTTTGTCCATTCTTTCTTCGTATTCTCTTTTTGCACTGTTAGTTTGATGTTTCTGATATTTACCGCTTCCGCGCACATGTTTGGCACGTGTGAATGTTCCCTTGTGCATGTGCATTTAGATCAAGTCTACGTGTATAGGCACGGGAGTACGTGTGTCATTGGTTTGGCTTTTGCTAAACCCCGAACCCTGGGCTCGGGTTGTGACTTACGTATTGTATGGTATCAGAGCATTCCTTGCTCTAGATGATAAGCATGTAGGCATGTAGGATCGTGGTGAGGATACAATTATTTCTTTGTGGTTTTTCTAGATTTTGGGGCTTGTTGGGCGAGATTGTTTGTGTTTGTGTCTGACTCTTTCCATTTTACAGGATGGCGTCAGGTTCGGGTTCTCAGCAGAACGCCGGAAACAATGAAAGCGGATCCGCACCATCACCGCAGACACAGAACACAGATAAACGCATCCTCATGTTATTTCAGTCCCTACAGGCACAATCGCAAGCAATGCAAAACTTACAAGCACAAGTTACAACCATGTTAGACCGACAAAGCCAAGCCCCAGCTCCATCACATATAGACCAGCAGGTGGTCTTTCAGCCTCGAGAGAATGACCCGAATGCCCTCTACGATAAATTTTGCAAGCGAGGAGCTATTGAGTTCTATGGGACAGAAGAGCCATTGAAGGCAGAACAGTGGCTGGAGCAGACGGAGGATGTCTTTTAGACCGTCGTGTGCACGAACCGGCAGAAAGTCGGACTAGCAGCCTCCATGTTTAGAGATGTCGCGAAAACTTGGTGGAAAAGCGCGAAAGACTCATACAGAGACATTCCTAGTGCAACAATTTGGGAGATGTTCAAGCAACAGTTCAGGAGGAAGTTCATCCCGGCTCATGTGTTTCGAGCCAAGGAGGTTAAGTTTTTAGCTCTCCGCCAGTAGCAGATGACTGTGGCAGAATATGTGAACAAGTTTACTTAGTTGTCGCACTTTGCTCCGGACATGATCAGTACCGAAGAGAGGAAGGTGAATCGGTTCGTTGAAGGTCCGCATCCCCGGTACATGCACCACGTGACTGTGTTTCAGCGTCCAGCTACGTTTGATGATGCAGTGGACAGGGCCTATTCTGCTGAGGCCATCCACCAAGTTGCGAGAGCCGTTGAGCCTAAGCGACAGCCGCCTTTTAATGCACGAGGACAAGTACAGAAGAAGACAAAAGGCCAGCAGAGTACTTCCAGTTCTGCCGGAGTGACTTGTGGGCATTGTGGCAAAAGCCACACGACTGAAGCTTGTTGGAGGAAGGTAGGTGCTTGTTTCATCTGTGGTTCGAGGGAGCATATGATGGCCAATTGTCCTCGATATAGAGCCTCCCAGCCCCCTCCATCTGGTACTACCTCCGGTGCAGCTCCTGGCAGACCCAGTGCATCTACAGCTCCGAGCAAGTCACAGTCAGCTCGTCCAGGCTCGAGACAGCCTCGTCAGACAGCCCGTGCATACGCTGCTACCCATGAGAGTGCCGAGGATCCACAAGTGGTTGAAGGTACTGTTTTGATTTCGCACGTCGAGGCATTAGCATTGTTCTATTCGAGGTCTACACGATCATACGTAGCACCTCATTTTACCGAGCGGTTACATCAGCCGTCTAAGCCGTTGCCATAAGTGCTGGTTGTATCCACCCCAGTTGGCAAGCGAGTGGAGTGTAGTGTATACTACCCCCATTGCGACGTGCAGATTGCAGGTCATCAGTTACCTGTTGATTTGATCCTATTGTCGATGCTAGACTTCGACGTGATCCTTGGTATGGATTGGTTCGCTCGATATCGTGCCTGTGTTAATTGTTATAACAGGACGATCTTCTTCGATTTAGGCAAGGGTTTCCGTTTCGAGGGCAGTCAGCAGAGATGCCCCAGACGTGTGATTTCGGCATGTAAGGCAGATCGCTTGATCTGCAGAGGGTGTGAAGGCTTCATTGCCTTTATCTTAGCGAAGAAAGAGACGAAGCAGCTAGGTGAGATCCAGGTGGTCTGTGACTTTCCCGATATCTTCCCAGAGGATGTGCCAAACTTACCCCTGGTTTGAGATATGGAGTTCGCCATTGAGCTTGTTCCCGGCACGGCACCGATCAGCAAGGCTCCGTATCGCATGGCCCCAGCCGAATTGTCAGAGTTGAAGAAGCAATTGCAGGAGCTTTTAGACAAGGGTTTCATTCATCCGAACGTCTCACCTTGGGGAGCGCCAGTCTTGTTTGTCAAGAAGAAGGATGGTACCTTTCGGATGTGCATAGACTACCGACAGCTGAACAAAATGACTATCAAGAACAAGTATCCCCTACCCAGGATTGATGAGTTGTTTGATCAACTTCAGGGTGCAGCATATTTTTCAAAGATTGATTTGAGATCTGGATATCACCAGTTGAGGGTCAAAGAGGATGACATTCCTAAGACTACCTTCAGGACTCGTTATGGACATTATGAATTCCTCGTGATGCCTTTTGGACTAACCAACGCACCCGCAGTGTTTATGGCATTGATGAATCAGATCTTTGCTCCTTTCTTGGACCAGTTCGTAGTTGTTTTTATTGATGATATATTGATATACTCTAAGTCAGCAGAGGAGCATAGGGAGCACTTGAGGAAAGCCTTGTCGTTATTGAGAGAACATCGATTGTTTGCTAAGTTGTCGAAATGTGATTTTTGCCTTGAGCAGGTGGCATTTTTAGGTCATATCATTTCACGAGAGGGATTGGCAGTTGATCCATCTAAAGTAGAGGCAGTGGTGAGTTGGCCTAGCCCTAAGACAGTGACAGAAGTTCGCAGTTTCCTTGGTCTAGCAGGTTACTATTATCGATTTGTCCAGGACTTTGCTAAGATCTCTTCTCCTTTGACGAAGTTGACTAGGAAGAATGTGCCATTTGAATGGACTGAGGAGTGTGAAGCCAGTTTCTAGACTTTGAAAGAAAAGTTGACTACGGTCCCAGTGTTAGCTTTGCCAGATGGTAGTGAAGGGTTCATGGTATATTCAAATGCTTCTCGAGTTGGTCTAGGCTGTGTGTTGATGCAGCACGGGAAGGTTATCGCATATGGATCGAGACAGTTGCGAGAACATGAGAAGAATTACACCACCCATGATTTGGAATTGGCAGCCATCGTGTTTGCATTGAAGCTGTGGAGACATTATCTGTATGGTGTGCAATTTGAGGTTCGTTCGGACCACCATAGTTTGCAGTACTTATTCACGCAGCAGGAGCTAAACATGAGACAGCGGAGATGGCCTGAGCTTATTAAAGATTATGACTTCCCGTTCAAATATCAGCCAGGCAAGGGAAATATGGTGGCAGATGCACTCAGCAGGAAAGCAGAGTCTGTGCAGATGTTGAGCAGTTTCCTCTTAGAGTTCCATGGTCTCCCTGTTGAAGTGAAACAAGTGGATGAGTGCGTGACTTTGGCTAGTACGCTAGTGTTTCAACTTGAGATGATTCAGCAGATGAAAGACAGGAAATTTGAAGATCTAACCTTGAAGCGCATTCGAGACCACATTGGAGACAGACCCGATTTCAGATTAGAGGACGGTGTGCTCTACTTTCGAAGTAGGTTGTGTGTGCCAGCGGTTGATGATTTCAAGGAGAAACTGATGAACGAAGCGCATTACGCTCGATATGCGATGCACCCAGGCAGCACAAAGATGTATCAGAATCTCAAAGATTGCTTCTGGTGGAACAATATGAAGAGAGAAGTAGCAGGATTTGTTGCTCGATGTTTGACATGCCAGAAGGTGAAAGCAGATCATCAGATACCGCCAGGCTCGTTGCATCCTTTGCATATACCGCAGTGGAAGTGGGAACACATCGCCATGGACTTCGTTTCCGGATTACCACCGACGAGCAGGAAAAACAATGCCATTTGGGTGATAGTAGAGCGCTTGACGAAGTCAGCCCATTTCATCCCTTTTCGGAAGGGTATGACGTTTTCAGAGATGGCGAGGAAGTTCGTGGATGAGATCGTCAAGCTCCATGGTACCCCAGTTTCGATTGTATCTGATCGTGACAGCCGTTTCGTTTCGTCATTCTGGAGAGCATTCCAAGAGGCTATGGGTACAAAGTTGAGCTTCAGCACAGCATACCACCCACAGACGGATGGGCAATTAGAGCGGACTATTCAGACTTTGGAGGATATGTTGCGAGCCAGCGTGTTGAGCTACGAGAAAGAATGGGATCTTTACTTATCGTTGTGCGAATTCGCCTACAATAACAGCTTCCACGAGAGTATTAGGATGGTGCCATATGAAGCATTGTACGGGAAGAAGTGTAGAAGTCCGGTATGTTGGGAAGAAGTTGGAACTCGTTGTTTTCACGGACCGACAATCATCGCCGAAACTACGGAGAAGGTACAGAAAGCAATTGAGAACTTGAAAGTTGCTCGGTCGAGGTAGAAGAGTTATGCAGACACTCGCAGACGGCCATTAGAGTTTCAAGTTGGTGAGTGGGCTTTTCTGAAGTTCTCACCGATGAAGGGTACAATCCGTTTCGGCCAGAAAGGCAAGTTAGCTCCACGATATGTCGGACCGTTCGAGATCAAGAGTCGGATTGGTGATTTGGCCTATCGATTAGATCTTCTCGAGATGTTTTCAGGAGTACACAACGTTTTTCACGTTCCGATGCTTCGGAAATATGTTCATGATCCCTCCCATGTCATTCGTTACGACGAGGTTCAGATTCAACCTAATGCTGCATACGTTGAGTGACCGCTCCGTATCTTGGGAACCCGAGAGCAGATACTCCGCACCAGGACAATTCGATGGGTCAAAGTGCTATGGGAGCATCACAGTCCCGATGAGGCTACTTGCGAGTTAGAAGAGCAGATGGCACGACAATATCCCGATCTGTTTTCACAGGTATGAGTGAGTGAGTGTTCATTCCGAGGACGGAATGATTCTCAAGTAGGGGAGGATGTAACACTCCGACCCAGCTTGACCTCGGTTAGCGGTTAATTAATCTTGTTCTCGTTGCTAATTGTGTTTTGTTTTCGTTGCGGGTCATGGATAGGTAGTTGGGTTGAGTTTGACCTGGATTAAGTAGACCAAGCCCTTTTTTGTAATTTTAGCTTTTCTAAGACATGGTCATTTTTGCATCATCTTGATGTCAACACGTGTCTTTCATTGAGCTCGTCAATTTTCGTAACTACGTCGTTTGCAAACGATGCCATGTGATTCCATTGGACCAGGATTTGACTCAAACTGATAATAGAATTTTGACTTGGACTTCATTGTAATTTGGACATCCCCTTATCTTATATATACTTCAGACCATCGACTAAAAACTCTCTCTCTCACTCTCTTCGCTCACTGTTCACGTGAAGTCTCTCTCTCTCTCCTGAATTCTCTCCTCCATCGTCGATCAAGCTAAAGGAGGGTTCTTTGCAAGCTCTATTGTGTTGAGTGTGAGGTGAGTTGGGGATTCTTCCATCTCTCTCATCTCCTTCTTCTATTTCTCCTCCTTCTTGTTTCCCTATTGCATGACGTGTCTGTGCCTTGATATTCTTTCTGTTTCTCATGCATGCATGTTATTTGGTTGGTGTTAGGTTGTGTTTGGACCCAAGGACAGCAGTTGTGTGATTGAATTCAATTGAGGCAAGTAAAACCATAATCTGTAAGAACCCATGTTGGTATGCATTTGATTTTAGTTAGTTCACATGAATTTGTATGGAAAAATGTGTTGACAGCCCATTTGATTAGTCCTTTGTCTATCTCTATTGGATATTTGCAATTCTGATGGTTTCACAGGTTTTCTGTACGTGATTTAGAACTTGACTTCGTGCATGTACGGCTAAGCCATATGTCACTTATGGCTTAAAGTCTAGAGAGGGTAAAAATCCAGTTTTCCTCTAAGACTAGGGCACGGCTAAGCCGTGTATTGCACTATGGCTAAGCCGAACCTCAGCCGTGGCCCAGCCGTAGATCAATACAGGGTGCTTTTTTCTGGATTAACTGAGAGCAATCAATTTGTCAGACCTTCTACGGCCCAGCCACGGCTAAACCGTAGAACACACACGGCTAAGCCGTACAACAAAATACGGGTGAACCGTAACTGCGGATGAACAGTAAAAGGGAACCGTAGTGGAGCTGCAGTGCATATTACGGCTACGCCGTAAGATGCCTACGGCTAAGCCGTACGTTCACCTACGGCTAAGCTGTATCAACACTAGAATAATGAAGAAGAACAAGGATAGGTGTAAGGAAAAGACCTATATGGCCTTCATGATAGAATGTAGAGCACCTAGACCTGCCTAACTGAATGTGATACAATGCGTGAATGATCTCGAGGGCTGCGAATCATTCATGTTCGTTATCCGGATGTTAAGCACCTCCCCATGGGTGTTGGTTTAAGGGACTTCGGTGCACTATCCTATTCAATGCAACACTAGACAATGGTGCATCGAATAACTTAAAACTACATCATCATGCACGGTTAGAAACACCGGATAATTAGATTAGAATTGGCTTGTAAATAAGATGATCCGATTTTGCATGATTTGTTGCATAACATATTGCATTCGATCATTGATCTCTACTCTCCGATATGATTACTTGTGTTCCGTTGCTTTCACATTGTGGTTCTTTACCTTGAGTATACATATATAATTTCACGTATAAAATATGTTCACAGATATGCACGTATGATATGTTGTCACGATCTACTCAGGGTTTTCATGATTGACTCTGTATGGTCATGCACTACTGACCCTCAGCTTTAGGATCCCGACGGGATGAATTTGGTATAGTTACATGGCCTTGCTGCAGTAAGGAAACGTCTTGGGGAACCGGACCCTAGGAAACCAAGACCCATTGTACCCTAGCTTGGACAATGGTGTTCGTTGCACGATACAAGATCCTTCTTTTGGGAGCATATGGCAATGTAGTAGCCACTAGTTATGTACATTGCATGTATACATTGATTCGCATAGCATGTTTCTTTCTTGCATGACAGCCTAGTATACGAAAATGCCTTATTTAATTTACATGATGTCCTTTATTCTATTAGACACAGCGTGTGTTAACTTGTTATGGTTTATACTTTGCTGAATCGTCGTATTCACAGTTGTTTTTGGTGTTGCAGGCGCAGATACCCCTGCCGACCCCTCGCTGGTCGGCCAGACTCCAGACGAGACCCCTGAGGCCCCTTCAGGCCTAGAGGAGTGGATGTGATCACTCCACGGGAGAGCGTTCTTGACATGCATGGCATTGGAGTCTTGTTTTGAGGATCTTCATACTTGTATATGTCATGATTGTATATATTATTTTGTTCATTTTGTAAGACCTTCACATGTAATTTTGTCCGTTCTTTCTTCTTATTCTCTTTTTGCACTGTTAGTTTGATGTTTCTGATATTTACCGCTTTCGCGTACATGTTTGGCACGTGCGAATGTTCTCTTATGCGTGTGCATTTAGACCAGGTCTACGTGTACGGCACGGGAGTACGTATGTCATTGGTTTGGATTTTGCTAACCCCCGAACCCTGGGCTCGGGTTGTGACAGAATCCTCTTTTAGAATTAAACTTAGCCCACATGAGGTGTAGAACTTCCCCTTTTATCTCTTTGCATTGTCAACTTTCCTTTTTGGAAAGTTCTTTTTGTTAGCTCCAAACTCAAAGAGATCTTTTAGATAATTCTCCCTTATTTTTTCCTTTATTTTTTCAACCAAAATCTGATCCAAATCAATGTATTGGACGTGGAATAGCTTGCTTGGCATTTTTATAATTTTTTTTCTTTTAAATCTTCTCTTTCTCCAAAAAGAACTCCTATGTGGCTTTCCTTATTCATCTTTAACGAGATATTCTTCAAATTCTCGTGAAAATATCTTGAAAATATGCAACAAGTAAATGGACCCTATCTTAGATGTTTTACAAGTGTACCCCACACATATGTGCATGTATATGGGACCATAAAGCCAACTGTTGCATTTTTCTTCTAATTTCTTTTCTTTCTTCAATTCTTCACTGCTTTCTTTTGAAAATCATTTCCTTGGCTCAATTCTTTGCAAATGAGACCTATATCATCAATTTCCTATAAAAACAAATGTGAATTCATGTAATAAGATAAATTTACCCCTGAGATTACAAATGCGTGACTGTGGGCCTATTTCTCATGAAATGACAATAAAAATGCACACTATTTTCATGATTATATGTGAATGAACGAATGATGATTAAAATTCAATTTATTTCACTAGAAAACTATATATTCACAAAACTTTTCAAAAATAGATTTTCAAAAAATAGTAGGTTTCATGATTTTATGCAAAAAGCGTGATTTTTAAGCAAATTATGCAGAAATGCACTACAATGAATTTAAAAGGCTTAAAACCACTAGATCACACTAGATGAGGCTCTTTTGACTTAATAAGTCCTTAAAATGGGTCAAAATGTGTATGAAAATATGCATTTTTAAGGACTTATCATATCCTTCAACCAGCATTTTGCTAGTCCCTATCAAAAATTACAAAAAATATAAGGCTTCCATCCTGACCTAATTTAACCTAAAACTATTATACTGCAATAAAAATAAACATGAATGCAATGCCACTTTTGCTGACACTCTTGACTGCATTTAGTGTATGCAGCAAGCCCTTAAACCCCTAGGTTCCCTTTAGTAGATGAGTTGTACCTCGTGAGGATTTGCAGTGAATATACCCCTAAAATTCCTTTTTTTTTAAAGAAGAGTAACAAAATAAACAAAAATAAAAGAGAAAAGAAATTTTCCAAAAGAAAATTCGCTCAAATTGGATATTTTTGAAATCTAGAATAATTACACTTTTAGACTTTTCAAAGTCTGGTCTACAATTCTATTTTCAAAAACTTTCTCAAATTCATAACCAACTTACGTGCACGGTGAAAAATTGTAGACATTAAAAACCTATTTCGAATATTCCACAATAATGCTCTGCAAAAACAAAAATTTTCTTTCAAATAGTTTGATCCCCCAAAATTTAGCAAAAAGAAATTTCCTCTCAAAGTTACTAGGATAGCTGCTATTTTACTATTTACTTAGATAGGCCTCTTTTCCCATAACTCTCTTTTTCCAATGCAAGGGTTTCTAAGTTCATATGATATAAGAAAAGTTAGGATCCAGAGAGCAAATCTAGTCCTTGTCCTTCCCCGTACATACTTCCTTGCAAACTCTTGCGAACACTCTTCACTCACTTATTTTTTCCAACGTAGAAAATTTCAAGTTTATATGACATAGCAAAAGTTGGGATCTAAGGAGCAAACTTAGTCCTTATGTATTTCTGCACATATCTCTTGAAGATTTCTATGGACACTCGTTGGGCCATAATTCATTTTTTTATTGTTTTGTGACTGTGCAATGTTTAGGTCCCTTAAGCTTTCTAATTAACTTGTGCAGTGAGCGTTAGGCCAATGACTCTCAAACCAAATGGTTTTAGGGCACTAGGTATGAAAATAACCCTACTGGCTTATTAGCTCGAGTTAAAAAGGCTACGAACCTAAACTAGTCACAAACTGCTCATTATATGCTCTTTTTTTCACTTTTTTTTTTCAAATTGAAGGTAAACACTAGGTGGCAGTTCTCATTTCACTTGAATTAATTCATCTTGGTTCTAATATATACAATTCACCAACAATAAACCAAGAAACAAAAATATTCTGCAAACTAAATTTCAAGTTTACATCATATTCTCTAGAAAAATTTCAAAAACAGCATTAAAGTTTCCTATCCAAAATGTCAAAAAATATATATGTGTGTGTATGTGGAAAGCAAGTTTTGGTAATCTTCTGATAGGTTTTTTCCTTTAAAAAATGTGAACTTTCTTTTTACTTCCTTCCAAAAGTATAAAAATTCCAGATCTATATTTCTTCAAATTGCTTCAATTCTTTTGAAAGTTTTCTTTTCTTAAATGAAAAATAAATGAAAAACAAATGCCGGCAAAAACTCTTAAAACGAAAATAAAGGTCCCAAAAAAATTGAAAAATTTTTCTACAAAGTGACAAAAATAAAAAAAAATTTCCTATATACTTAGAAGTATACCTAAAATTGGACAAGCATGCTTGTTCCCACCCCCCAATCAATTATGTGCATCATCCTTGATGTATATGAATGGAATGTAAAATAGTAAGAATAACATGAGGAAATGAAAATGTAAAGGAGGGTAAAAAAAAGAAGGCACCTGAAAATATGTCTGAGCTACTCCCTCTCCAAGATTAAACCAAAAAAAAAAACAAAAGAAAAATCCATAATATACATAATATATGCAGCAAAAGGTCTCTGTCAGATCCAAGGCCAATCAATCCTTGTAGATAGGATCATCAAGAGAAATTTCTTCCTCTTTAGGTGGTGTATCTCCAAGAATGGCTTCAATCTTTAGCCATTGACTTTGAACATTTGGCCATCCTTTAGATAAAAACTCTCAACAGCACCATAGGGAAAAACTGTTTTGACAATGTAAGGACCAGTCCATTGAGAGTTGAGCTTGCCAGGAAACAAGCGAAGGCTAGAATTGTAAAGGAGGACTTTTGTTCAGGGTGGAAATTTTTCCTGAGGATTTGATTATCATGAAAAACTTTTGTCCTCTCTTTGTAAATTTTAGAAATAACATAGGCTTCCCTGCGCAACTCTTCCAATTCATTCATTTGTAATTTCCTATTAGATCTAACTAAATTATATCAAGGTTGAACTGTTTAATAACCTAATAAGCTCTATGCTCAAGTTCCAGTGGCAAGTAGCAAGCTTTCCCGTATATTAGCTGGTAAGGAGATATTCTAATGGGAGTTTTGAAAGCTGTCCAATAGGCCCATAATGCATCGGTTAGTCGAGTAGATCAATCATTTTGACAAGGTTTATAGTAGTCTTAAAATCGACTTGATTTCACGATTTGATACCTCTATATGCCCACTGGTTTGCAGGTGATAAGGAGTGGCCACTTTGTAAGTTATTCCATATTGCTTCATAAGGGCCTCAAAACTTCTATTATAGAAATGCAATCCCCCATCACTTATGATGGCACGAGGAGTTTCAAATCGTGAAAACACATCCTTCAAAACTCTCTGTATAGTTTTATCATCATTGTTCCAGCAGGAAATAGCTTTTATCCATTTTGAGACATAATCAACAGCAACCAAAATATAAATGAAACTAAAACTAGGAAGAAAAGGTCCCATAAGGTATATACCCCATACATCAAAATGTTCAATTACCAAAATTGGGTTCAAAGGCATCATGTTTCTCTTTGAAATATTGCTCAATTTTTGGCAACGATCACAGGTCTTGCAAAATTCATGAACATCCTTAAAAAGTGTGGGCCAGTAAAAACCACATTGCAAAATTTTGCATGATGTCTTTTTAGTAGAAAAATTGCCTTCACAAGCCTATGAATGACAGAATGATATGGCACTAGGAATCTCATCATCTGCCACACACCTCCTGATAATTTGATCTAGGTAGTATTTGAACAAGTATGGATCATCCCAGAAAAAATGTTTCACCTCAGAAAAGAATAAATCTTTATCTTGCTTAGTCTATGTAAGGTCCCGACCCGACTTAATCATAATTTATATTAGTTAAACTTGATTTCCTATTAATATATGTATTTTATCTTAAATCAAATTGCTTTTAGATTTTAGTAGGTCTCAGTCGGATAGGTAGTTGGGTTAGAACTTCACTTAAATAATTGAGGACCTTCTTGTAATTTAGAGTCACATTGTTGCATCATTCTACACTACATTAATTGTATCATTTGCATTTCATCTTGTGGGTTAACTTCCATGTTTGGCCCAGCTCAATTCGGATCCATCCTGGCCAGTTGACGTCCATTTGACCTAAATCGTAATTTCCCTAGAAACGTTGGATTAGCATGTAATTGCAAGAAAAATTTTAGTTTAAATACAACTCCAACGTCCATTCTCTGTTTCTCTTCTTCTTCGTTGATGTAGTTGCCTCTTTTCTTCTTCCTTCTTCATCTTCACTACAATTTGAAGTTGTAACAAGGATTGGAGGTCTTGCATGTTATAGGGATATCATCATCACCCATCATCTTCTTCTTCAAGTACCTTCTTGTTCAAGCTACAGCCCACTAAGGTGAAGGCTCTACTTCCATTTTATATTTTAGGGCTTGTTAGAGTTAAGAAGACTCAAATCTATGACAAGCATGTATTTTTGCATCACCTTCACCATTTGCATGTTTTCATGTAGACAACCCACCTTCGTTGAGGTTTTTCCCCAATCACACACCAAGGAGAAGTGAGTTGACGTCAAGCACTATGTTAAGGTAAGTATAAGAGTATATATATTACTACATGCATGTTCAAATTTGTTGATTCTTGAAGTGATTACTCTAAGTGCAAGTTAATAGCTCAATTATCCATTGATTAAGTACATATATGTTGGATTAAGTGAATATGAGGATAGATATGTAATAGTGGTGATATGTGGATAGGTAAGCCTTAAGTTAGAGCAAGAAAGCCTCACTAGAACCCCAAATGATAGGGTTCTGCACTTGAACTCATGCTTTAAAAATTATTTTAGGAAGTCTGATGCTTACGGTGAAGTCCACGGCTAAGCCATAAGTCTCTACAGCTCAAAATCTAGAGAACAAAATTGAACTACGGTTAACTTACGGCTAAGTTGTAAACTAAACTACAGCTAAGCCGTAATCACCCCGTGACCAAGCCGTAAGTCATTTTACAGCAAGCTTTTCCGAGAACCCTAAAACCAGGACTTTCCCTATGGCTCATGCATGGCTATGCCATGAATTTTGCTACGGCCATGCCGTACCTTAGCCATAACCCTAACCGTAGGCTTAGCACGGCTAAGCTGTAGGTTAACATATGGTTGAACTGTAAATGCATATGAAAGTAAGAAGGAAACCTAAGCCACTCAGCTAAGCCATAATATATATACGGTTAAGCCGTAAGAGCACTGTGAATTGAGGATATTAGGATTTTTAGTGACCTTGTAGGGCTCTATATATGGCATCTATTTCCTAACTAAATGAGTCCAATGGTGATTAAATAATAAGGAGGACGAGTGTAGAGATGTCACTTATGCCTTTCAATTTTCCAGATGAATTCAAGATGTCACGTCATGAGTGTTGGCATAAGAAGAGGTGTCTTTCATGGACACAATGTAACGCTAAGAATTAGGAACATAATGACACCAGATGTTTTATGAATATATCGTGTTGAATGTCCTTGGGATCACAGATTATTTAGCATAGGGTTGTCTAGTAATTATCCTTGATGCTTACTCAATCTAAATGCATTCATGTTGTTAAGAAACCATGCCCTCAACATGATGTAGCTTTATTAAGTATGCAAGTATGCATGGATTGATTATCAGATATGAATGAATGAATAAATGTAATCTCAAGATCAAACTCCTAGTATGTATGATATGACAAGTATAACTGAAATGTATAAAAGATATGAATTTGAGTCCGTCTTGATATGTTGAGTCGGCGCCACTTAGCTTACGCCCTTATTAGGATCGACAAGACTAGTTTCGGTATTTTCATGTCGCTACTGCAGTAGTCAACGGAGGAGTTGTCGGTGCTCTTCGGGAAACTAGCCTGATTCCCTAGCAACCCATATGTATGTACACTCCCTCTAGATGATATGCTCTCTTTTGGGAGAATAAAGCCTCATGAATGCCAACTAGTATGTATGATATCTTGTTTATGATTTGTTACACATGCTTACTCATGCACAACATGCCTAGTGTACGATTATTGCCTTCTTTTAACGAATATATATATTCGTAATTCATTTGATACAGCATAATGGTCTTATGTATCTCTATATACTTAATTAACCATCGTGTTAACAGTGCAACCCTTGATGTTATAGGTACTGAGTCCAACCCAATAAGGCGAATGATGTGCCCCGGCAAGAACCTCAACAGAACCTCGGAGACTAGATGAGTGTAATGCTGATGCCTTCTATTAGTCGTCCTACGAAGAGCAACCATGGGATACTTATTGAGTGTTTATGCTTTGATAGACACATATACCCTTTTGACTCTTAATTATGTTTAAGTAATTGTTGTCACATAAATGAAATGGTGAAGTACATACTTATTTATGAAATGGATGAGGTTCTGTTGTTATTGCTTATGATCATTACAGATGTATTACACAGACTTTCGCTTACTATTGAATGTCATTTACGTGTTTGAGAAACTTCTCTACACGTTCCTATGGAATTTTCCTTGTAGTGATTTGTGTGTGTATCACATGCACAGATTACTACGGGATTACGTATGCACACCCCGTGGGGCCCATTTTAACCCTAATTCCTGGGATTGAGGTATGACAGTCTAATGGCTAAGAATACTACCCATAGTAAGATAATTTGCTATATCTGCAAACCAAAGGGGTTGGGACAATGCAAAAAGGTGTTCTTCTGGAAAATTGTCTCTAATTGGTGTTGGCTCAATAGGATCAGAAATGACAAGTCTAGAAAAGTGATTTGCGACAACATTTTCTACTCGCTTCGTACCCTTGATTTCTAAGTCAAATTCCTGGAGTAGAAGGATCCATCTGATTAGGCTGGGCTTAGCATATTTTTTAGAAAGAAGATACTTTAATGTGGAATGATCAGTAAACACCATAATCTTCAATCCAATCAAGTAAGAGTGAAATCTGTCAAAAAAAATTTTAAAACTTCTTAAAAATAAAAGTAAATACAAATTAGAAACTACACATGCAAGCTAGACCTTCTTAAGTTAACAAACTAAATTAGATTAGAAATCTAAAACATAATAGAAAACTTCCTAATGTTAAACAATTCTAAAAAAAACTAAACAATGCAAAAAAAAATTAAACAGTGCATAATTTTCAAACATGTAATGCATGTATGCGTGGCCTAGGTGTAGCGCAAAATTTTTCTATCATACAGACAACCTATACTTTAATGCAAATCTTAAACTTAAGCATATCTCTTAATCTATTCTTTTACTACTGAAATCATAATCTTAAGATGCATGAATGAGTGGAACCTAGAAGGCTATGACACATGAGACAAAGGGGGTGCCCTTATATCTCTAGAAGCTAATTTTAAAGGACTGATTTAAATAAGTTTCAAATCTAAATCCTCTTCTATTTGAGTGTTGAAAATTGGTTGTAAAACAGTCCTTCAATTAGTTACATGGTTCAGGCATAATGGAACTTATTCCGTTTGTATTTCTAGCTTTGATTAAGTGTTAAAATCTAGACTTATTTATGTAAGTTTTCAATTTTGAATTCCAATTTCCTGGCTTAGACATTAAAATAAAATGCATGAAAATGCTGGAAATTTATGCTAAAAGCATATTTTTATGTAATTGTCTTTGATTGATTTACTTATTAGTAAAGTCTTTTTCATCTTAATAAGAATTTGTTTGGGTAAATGGTTGCATTATTATTTACTATGCATAAGTGTGTTTTTTATTTTATAAAGTAGACAAGTTGGTGTGTAGAGTTCAGCTTACACATGGAAGACTTATTGGTCGATTCTTATAGAATATAAGTTATTGTTGTTCACAATCTAAATGGAGCTAGACAGACCATTGGTACGATTGTAGCATGATGTTTTAGTAGGCTTATCTTGGCTGCGGGAAACGATATAGTTTCAACTTGTTATGCTAGTACGCTCTGTGTATATTGAATAGAACCACTTTTGGGTTATTATCTTTTATACTGACTATATAAGATGATTAACATCCAAATGATTATTATGAGTGCTTGTACTCTTAATCCCTATATAAATAATAGACACGTGCATTTAGTGTTCGGCATTTTGATTTATAAATGAGTGAGACCTTTTGTAGCTCAATAATCTTAGTAAATTGGATGACTACACTATGTGTATACCGCATATTAGTTTTATTGACGGATTCCATGTCCTGTAATAGGGATTGATGATATCCCCTTCATGAAGTTTATAAGTTTTGATTATGTCAAACCCTGCAGGTGGACTTTGTGTCTGACATATCAAATAAGTTAAATGAAGGTCTCAAGGAATTATAAAGATATTGATTAAATATAGGTGTTAGTAATTATCTAATCAATAGATACTTGAAATCTTAATATGAGGAAATTAGTAAGCATTTAATAATATGAAGCTCGAGATATTATTTTAAGAATAAGGATAGAAGTGCAATTATAATTCTTTAATGGACGAAATTGTAATTTATGGAACTAGGATTCTAATTTGGGTTGAATTAGGGTTTCCCGTTTTCATAAGAAGCCTATTCATTATTTCCTTCTTAAAGTCCTTATTGTAGCCTATAAATATGTGCTATTGCTCTCTAGGAAAAACACAGAAGAGAAATCTCAATTTTTAAAGCAATTAGAATTAGTAGAAGAGGCCCACACCTCGGTGTGAGTTCGAGCATAAAGGAATACAGTAGAAGGTTTTGAGATTTTTGGGCTACTTCAAAACCAAGATCAAATCAGAGAGATCTCACAAGTATGGTTCTTGAATCATCATTGTCTAAACTTATTTCCGCAGTGATCTATGTACAATATTTAGAGATCCTGGCAGCTTCCTCCCAACAAAAAACATGATTAAACACCACTAAATTAGTGTGTAAACATGAAACTTATATGCATGATTGGATGTGTGCCCAAGACGACTTCAAAAATCAATGCTCAAGGGGTTATTTCAGAGCAGCTTCTGATTCAGTTGAGTGCAGAAAAAATTCAGATGAGAAGTGTCTCAAATAGTCCTCAAATCGAATCACCTAATTATGTGTAACACTCGGCCAAATCTCACTACATTTGATTATGTTCTCCTCACTGTTTAAGCTCGAATTCTGAGTTATTAATAGATATGATTGAGTTCTGATTTTATTTTTAGAAAACTACTTAAACCATTGAACACATACTCAATTGTAAGCATACACAAATCTGTTGTGAAGTTTGACCAAGAGAATTCAAATTTAGTAAAACCGAATGAGATCTTCTTCTGATTTTCAATTTTTGAATATGACTCCAACATCTAGTGTACATAATGCAGGACATAAATGCTTATCAAACTGATATGTTTGTTCAATTTGGCTAAAATAGTTCCACCATTTGGTATGTTTGTGGGTTGTTTTCAACACATATATGCTTATCAAACTTGAAACCTAATTTCTGAACTTTACTAAAATGACACCACTACACAATTCAAAAAGAAATATGCATGAACCTAATGCATCTTTTAGCAGTAAAACTAATCTAACAAAAATTATGCAGGAACATAAACATAAAGTGAGCAAAAATTGAAATAAAAATGCAGAAAATAAAATAAATGTGTAGGAAAATAAATGTGTGGAATATGACAATGACTTTAAATGTGTGGAAGTGCATAAACTAAATGTTTGGTAGAACAGTAAATTAAATGTGTGAAGAACAGGAATTTAAATGTGTGGAAGATAGGAAAATAACTGTGCAGAAGTGTATTATCTTTTTCTCTAAATTCTTCTTTTATCCTAAATTATGTTTACTTGAATCATGTTCTTAGGCTCTTTGAGTTTATAATCCGAGAGCAACAAGGTTAAAAACGATTATCAAGCATTCATTATCAAAGAAATAAAAAGAAGTAAATAGAGAAAATAATGAACACACTTTTACTAGATATGATTGTTTTTGCATAAAATATAAAGAATAAAAAAACATTACATGATCTAAGATGAAAGATCCTCTTCTAGTGGAAGCTTCAAGTTGGGGAGAGCCTTCTTAAGGAGAGAAATTATGGAGAAAGAGATATGGAGAGAGTGGAGAGAGAGAGAGAGCTATAGAGAGGAGATCTTTTCTTTCGTGCCTTGGACTACCAAAGGGGTGATTATTTATATTTTTCTGAAGCCCAAAGTTTCCTTTCTCTCTTGATATGAAAAAATCTTCAAAATAATTGAAATTGAAAGAATTGGGGTGTACATGACATGGATGGGCGTGGATTCACTTGGATGGATGTTCATCTTTTACTCCCTTTTGCTGCCTATTTATATTCTTGTAATGGCCACATGGAATTAATATTCTTTGAGAGATAAATTAGAGAGGAGAATCTTCACTTAGAATCAAACTTGGCCACATGAGGTGGCTGATTGTGCAACCAGCCAAGAGTGGCTGGTTTTAGATGTCTCATGTTATCCAAATTTTCCTCTTTTTTTTTCTCAACTTTCCTCAATTGCAATATGTCCTTTCTTGGGTCCAATATCGAAGAGCTATTATGAAGTAATTCTCCTTGATTTTCTCTTGCAATAAAACAGCAAAGTGCTAGATGTTCCATTGTGTGTTGGCTTCCTTACAATTCCTTATTTATCTTTGGCAAATGTTTTCTCTCCATTGGACTTCCTTTCTTGGATTTTCTTTGGAAATATCTTGAGATTACCTTTGAAATCTGAAAAGATAAACTTGAATGATGCAGTAAAAGATGGTGGACCCCACTTAACCGTCCCACAAGTGTGCCCTCACACATGTGAATTTGTGTGGGACCATGAAGCGGATTTTACATTTTTTTTCTTCTAATTTCTTTCCTCTCTTCAATTCTTGTCTCCTTTCCTTTAAAAATAATTATCTTGCCTAAATTCTTGAAAATGGGACCCATGTCATCAATTTTCTACAAGAAAAAAAATGAATTCCATGTGAAATGACAATTCTACCTTTAATTCATGAATACATGACTGCGGGCCCAATTCATATGAAATATAGAATGAATTCACATAATTTTCCGTGGTTTTATATGAATGAACTAATGATGATAAAATTTAGTTTCTTTCCTGAGGAAAATAATTTTCATAAAACCTTTTGAAAATAGAACTCTAAAAATGGCAAGTTTCATATTCTATGCAAAAAGTGTGATTTTTAAGAAATTTATGCTTGAAAGTACTAAATTGAATTTAAAATGCATGAAACCATTATATCACACTACATGAGTCTCTCTTGGCTCGATAAGTCCTTAAAACATACAAAAATAACCCTAAAAAAGTACATTTTTTAGAACTTATCATACCATCTAACTAGCGTTTTGCTAATCCCTAACAAAAACTGCAAGAAAGATTTGAGGAATTCATCATGACCTAATTTAATCTAAAACTAATGCAAGGAAAAATAAACATGAATGCAATGCCACTTTTGTTGGCACTCTCGACTGCATTTAGAGTATTCAGCAAGCCATTAAACCCCTAGATTCCCCCTATTAGATGAGTTGTGCCTCATGAGGGTTTGTAGTAAATATACCCCCAAAATTCCTTTTTTCTTTCTTTTTTTTTTGAAAAGAAACAAAAGTAAAAGATAAAAGAAATTTCCCAAAAGAAAATCTACTCATACCGGATATTTCAAAATCTAGAGTAATAAAAATTTTAGATTTTTCAAAGTTCAGTTTATAGTTCTACTGTTGAAAACTTTCTCAAATTCAAACCAAACTTGCATGCCCGGTGAAAAATGTATACATTAAAAAATTATTTCAAATATTCCATGATAATGCTAAAAAAATGGAAATTTTCTTTTAAATAGTTTGATTCCCCAAAATTTAACAAAATAAATTTCCTCTCGAAGCTATTAAGATGGCTGCCACATTACTGTTTACTTTAATGGGCCTTTTTTCTCTCACTGTCTTTTTCCTACGCAAGGGTTCCCGAGTTCATATGATATAAGAAAAGTTAGGATCTCGGGAGCAAATTTGGTCCTTGTTCATCCCCATACATTCTTCGTTACAAACTCTTGCAGACACTCTTCACTCACTCACTTTTTCCAATGCAGAAATTTCCAAGTTCATATGGTATAGGAAGAGTTGGGATTTAGGGAGCAAACTTAGTCCTTATGCATTTTTGCACATATCCTTTGAAAATTTCTACGGACACTTATTGGGCCATAATTCATCATCATTCTTTTTTTTTTTTTCTAACAAATCATTTTGTGACTGTGTAATGTTTAGGTCCTTCATGCTTTCTAATTAACCTATGTAATGAGTGTTAGGCCAATGACTTCCAAACCAGATGGTTTTATGGCACTAAATATAGACATATCCCTCCAGGCTTACTAGCTTGACTTAAAAAGGCTACGAACCCAAACTAGACACAAACTTTTTATTATATATATATATATTTTTTTTCACTTTTTTTTCAAGTCGAAAGTAAACACTAGGTGGCCTTTCCCATTTTGCTCGAATTAATTCATCTTGGTTCTAGTATATACAATTCACCAAAAATGAACTTGGAAACAAAAATATTTTATAAACCAAATCTTAAGTTCACATCGTATTCTCCCAAAAAATTTCAAAAACAGCATTACAACTTCCTATCCAAAATGTCGAAAATTGTATATGTGTATGCATGTGGAAAGCAAGTTTTGGTACTCTTTCGATAGGTTCCCTCATTTAGAACATGCAAACTTTCTGTTTACTTCCTTCCAAAGTATAAAAATTCCAAATTTCCACATATCTTCAAATTGCTTCAATTCCTTTAAAACTTTCGTTTCTAAAATGAAAAATAAATGCTAACCCAAATTCCTAAAACCAAAATAAAGGTCTAAAAATTAAAAAATTTTCCTACCAAGTGATAAAAATAATAGAAAATTGTCAAAAATTTTGCCGATGTACCTAAAATTGGACAAGCGTGCTTGTTCCCACCCCCTAACCAATTATGTGCATCATCCTCGATGTATATGAATGCAATGCAGAACAATAAAAGTAACATGAGGAAACATAAATTCAAAGGAAGATAAAAGGAGAAAGTCACCTGAAAGTGCATTAGTACTCCTCCCTGTCCAAGATTAGGCAAAACAACAAAAATAATAAAATCTATAATATACATAATATACACAACCAAAGGCCACTGTCAGATTCAGGGTTGATCAATCCTTGTAGATAGGATCATCAAGAGCAATTTCTTCCTCATCGGGTGGTGCAATCTCCAAGAATAGTTTCAATCTTTGGCCATTAACTTTAAATGTCTGACCATCTTTGGGATCATAAATTCTTAGAGCACCATATGGAAACACTTCTTTTACATTGAAGGGTTCAGTCCAACGGGAGCTTAGTTTCCCAGGAAATAGATGAAGCCTAGAATCATAAATAAGGACCTTCTGCTTAAGGTGAAATGGTTTTTGCAAAATGTATTTGTCGTGAAAGATCTTAGTCCTTTCTTTAAAACTCTGAGAATTTGCATAGGCTTCCCATCGCAACTTATCTAGTTCATTTAATTGCAATTTCCTCTTGGTCCCAGCCTTATCCATATCAAAGTTGAATTGTGTTATGGCCCAGTAAGCTTTGTGTTCCAGTTCCACTGAAAGGTGGCATGCTTTCCCATAAATGAGCCAGTATGAAGACATTCTGATTGGAGTTTTGAAAGTAGTCTGGTAAGCCTATAAAGCATCATTCAGCCCTACAGACCAATCTTTCTGAGTGGGGCTTACCGTTGTCTCCAATATTCTCTTGATTTTTTATTAGACACTTCCACTTGTCCACTGGTTTGTGGATGATAAGGAGTGGCCACTTTATGGGTGATCCCATATTGTTTCATCAGGGCTTCAAATGCCCGGTTGCAAAAGTGAAAACCCCCATCACTAATGATTGTTCGTGGAATACCAAATCGGGAATAATATTTTCTCTAAAAAATCTCAAGACCGTTTATGCATCATTTCCTATCAGGGGATAGCTTCTATCTATTTGGACACATAGTATACGCCACTAAGATATAGATATAGCTAAAACTGGGAGGAAATGGACCTATAAAATCAATGTCCCATACATAAAAAAGCTCCACAACTAGAATGGGGTTTAATGGCATCATATTTCATTTTTGAAATGCTACCCAATTTCTGGCAGTGTTCACAGGTTTTGTAAACATCATAAACATCTTTGTATAGATGTGGGCTAATAAAAACTACTTTGAAGAATTTTTTGAATGTGTTTTTGCTTGAAAAGTGGCCCCCACATACCTCTGTGTGACAGAAAGAGATGACACTATGTATTTCATTATTAGGTATACATCTCCTTATTATCTGGCTGGGCAATATTTGAAAAGATATGAATCATCCTAGAAAAGATGTCGAACCTAAGAAAAGAAAAAATGCTTATCTTGCTTGTTCCAATGATCAGGAATATTGCCCATAGTAAGATAGTTCCCGATATCGACATACCAAGGGAATTGAGATGCAACAAGTAAATATTCATCCGGGAAATTATCCTGGATTAGTGTCGGTTCAGTGGTGTCGGAAAAGACCAACCTCGATAGATGATTAGCCATAACGTTCTCTATTCCTTTCTTATCCTTGATTTCTGAGTTAAATTCTTGGAGTAGGAGGATCCAGCAGATAAGTTTGGGCTTAACATCATTCTTTGAAAGAAGGTACTTGAGCGCAGAATGATCAGTGAAAACCACTATCTTAGATTCAATCAAGTAGGGTCTAAACTTGTCAAGTGCAAAGACCACTACCAGCAATTCTTTCTCAATGGTTGAATAGTTGATCTGTGCACTATTCAAGCACCTACTTGCATAATAAATCACGTAAGGTTTCTTATTCTTATGCAACCCCAACACAGACCCAATCGCGTAATCACTGGCATTACACATGATCGCAAAGGGCAAAGTCTAATCAAGAGGCTGCATAATCCATGCAGACGTTGGCATGCTTTTTAATTTATTGACTGATTCTTGGCATGCCTTAGTCCATTCAAATTCTGCCTCTTTAGAGAGTAGGTTACAAAAAGGTCTAGACATGGAACTAAAATTCTTAATAAACCTCCTGTAAAAACCTACATGCCCTAAGTGTGATCTGATATCTCTTATGGTTTTTGGTGTGGATAGGTTGGTGATCAAATCTATTTTGGACTTGTCAACTTCGAGTCTCTTTTCTGACACAACATGGTTAAGGACAATTCCCTGGCGAACCATGAAGTGGCACTGCTCTCAAGTCAGTACAAGGTTCTTTTCTTCGCATCTAGTGAGGACCTTTTTTAGATTGCTCAAACAGTCTTCAAATGTATCACCAAACATAGAGAAATCATCTCGGAAGACCTCAACAATATCCTCCACCATATCACTAAAAATGCTCAACATACAACATTGAAAGATGGTTGGAGCATTGCATAACCTAAAAAGCATTCGTAGATATGCGAAAGTGCCAAAAGGACATGTGAATGTGGTTTTTTCTTGGTCCTCTGGGGTGACTTTGATTTGATTATACCCAGAATATCCTTCAAGAAAAAAATAGTATGGGTGGCCAGCTACCCTTTCGAAAATTTGATCCATGAAGGGTAAAGGGAAATGGTCTTTATGTGTGTATGTATTTAATTTTTTGTAGTCAATGCAAACTCGCCATCCTGTGGTACTCAGGTTGGGACAAGCTCATCCTAGACATGCTTGACTATAATAATGCCGGCTTTCTTTGGAACAATTTAGGTAGGGCTGACCAACTGGCTATTCGAGATTGGATAGATTATACCCATGTCCAGAAGTTTAAGCACCTCAGCCCTAACCACTTCCTGTATGGTAGGACTGAGCCAGCGTTGCATCTACCTACAAGGTTTACCATCATCTTTAAGGTAGATGCGATGTGTACACACTAAAGGGCAATTCTCTTAATATCAACCACATTCCAAGCTATTGCACCCTTGTGTATGTTGAGCATTTTTAACAGTTGGACTTCTTGGTTTTCAGTAAGTAACAAAGAAATAACCACAAGATATGTTTCATTGTCCCTAAGGTAAGCAAATCACAGGTTCGATGGAGGGGCTTTAACTCATGTTGAGGTGGTTTCACCTAAGATAGAAGGGTTGGTGTACCAGTTGGTACAAGCTCCTCAAAATGGGGTTACCATATTGCACGGGCATTTTCAATAGTGTCATCTTGAAATTCCTCAAGATAGCCCATATCCTCTCCAGCCAAAATCAGTGCAACATGGGACTTAATGCACTCCTCAAGATCATCCTCAACTAAGATACCAATCAAGTCTACATCATGATAGTCGGTCTCGCAATTTCTCGGCTGTTTGCACATTTGAAAAATATCAAAGTCTAAGGTCATGTTCCCAAAAGAAAGTTTGAGCCTTCCACTCCTGCAGTTGATAAGTGCGTTGGAAGTAACTAAGAATGGTCATCCGAGAATGACCAATATTTCACCACTTTCATTTCATACTGGTTCTGTATCTAGCACATAAAAAGCTACTGGAAAGAAAAAGTGCTCAATCTATACCAAAACATCCTCTATTAACCCTCTCAATTTTTTAACGGATTCATTGGCGAGTTGAAGAGTAGTTCTAGTTGGTTTCAACTTGCCATTCCCCAATTACAGATAAATCAAGGTAATAAGTTCACACTTGCTCTCAAATCCAGTAAAGCCTGACCTATATGGTGGTTTCCAATGACACATGGAATGGTGGGGCAGCTTGGATCTTTGTATTTAAAAGGAGTATTTTGAGTCTGGTATGCACTTATTTATTCAGTGAGGAATGCTTTTTGGGAACATGAACCCTACGCTTAGCGGTGCAAAGATCTTTCAAGAATTTAGCATAAGTGGGGACCTATTTAATGGAATCCAATAGAGGGATATTGATCCTGACCTCTTTAAGAACATTCAAAATTTCTTGTTTCATGATTTTCTATTTGGGATGGGTCAACCTCAGAGGAAAAGGTGCAACCAACCTAATACTAGCGGGGTTCAGACTTTTTTCAATGTTAATAGTAGTCTTTGCATTAGTGTTATCTTTTTCAATTTTCCCATTCAAATCCGAGGAGACATGTTGTTTTTCTTTTTTTGGATCATCTTGAAGCTCTTTGCCACTGTGTAGAGTGATAGCCTGGACATGCTCCTGATAGTTTGGTCAGTTATGCCGCTCACTTCAAACTAGCCTTGGGTTCAGTAGGCTTTGGGCCGGAAAGGTCCTTTTCCCTTGTCCTTGAAGGTTTCGTTTGATTTGCTCGACAGAAGTTTTTAACCTTTGAATAGCTTGTTAATTATTCTAGATAGCTAGTTGGTTATCCCGCATAGATTGTTGATTATTGTGCATGTTCTACATAAATTGCTATTGAGATTGTATTAGCATATTGAGCGATTCCTCCAAGGACCTATTCTGAGCATGTGGTGCATAAGGAGTGTTATGCTGTTCATGCACATATGCACTAGAATTGGATGGTCTTCGGAGATTAAACTCAAGATTAGCATTTGATCCATTCCTCTAACTAAAATTCAGGTGGTTCCTCCACGAAGGATTATATATATTCCCCATGGTATTTATATTGAACGGCTTTTAATAAGAGTTCAAAGAGTTAACCTGTTCCTGAATCGCTTCCTATAGTGCAAGTCTAGTTGGACAATATACTGACATGTGATTTTCGGAAGCACAAATACCAAAAACCATACTGTATCCTTGTTTTTTCCAAGTTTTAGGATTTCAACTTCTCTTGTAAATGCTATAAGCTTGGCTTAGATATCAATTTGATTGTTCAATTGATATAATCCTCCCCCTTTAGACTCATTCAATGACTTGGATTGATCTACCACAGCAGATGAGGCCCATTTTTGCGCATTTTCAGCCATTAATTCCAAAATTTCCCACGCTTCATCAAGTTATTTTTTTATCAAATTGACCAGTGCACATCATCTCAATAAATTAATGGTATTAGGAGTTAAACCCTCAATAAAAATTTTTATGAGATAATATGTTTCAAATCCATGGTGAGGACATGTAAGGATCAATTCATTAAATCTTTCCCAACAATTATAATAGGGTTCCTTAAGATTTTGCCCGAACATCATGAACTCCCTCTTTAAAGTGTTGGCTTTGTGTTGTGGGAAGAATTTTTGGAAAAATGTAGTCTCAAGGGCTTTCCAGTATTGATTGAACTTGGTCGAAGAGAATAAAGACAAGCCTTTGCTTTGTCTTTCAAAGAAAACTGAAATAATCTGAGTTTGATTACATCCGGCACTACATTTTGTAATTGAAGTGTTACACACACTTCGTCGAATTCTTTTAAGTGCAAGTATGCACTTTCAAAGTCAAGCTCATAAAACTTAGGTAAAAGTTAGATCATGCCAGGTTTGATTTCAAATTGACCCATAATTGCGGGCACCATTATATTTGATGGTGTGGTTTGACGTGTGGAATTCAAGTACGTAAAGTCCTCGGTGGCTGATTAACCTCCACACCATTGCAGTCTCTATTATTATTTCCATTTTTAAGTTGGTCATCATTGTTACTGGACCCACTCGCCATTTGAGAAAATCTCGAAGGACTTGAGGGTCTATGGGATTCTTTCCTTTCTAATTTATGCACTAAACCTCTTTGCTAAATTGGCTGAGAGGGCTTATCCTTCCTTTTTAGAACTTTGAGATTTTTTTTAAATGAAAAAAACCTAGATTATATAAGTAGCATCTAATTAACTCCCTAAGCTCAAAAAGTTTCCTTAAGTTTTTCAATCTAGTCCTATGAAATCAACTCAACCAGATTAGTCACTAGGAAGTGGTAGAGTCAATGATGGACCCATTTGAAGGACCAGTTTCCTGAACAAACTAGTTGTAGCATATTACAGGGCCAAAGGCTTTCCTTGACACTGAGAAGATTAAGGACAATGATTAGATTACTTTTGGTTTACTTTCTTTTAAAAGGAGTTATGACAAGTTGAAAAAAATAATAACTTTTTCAAATTTTAAAAAGTTTCTAAAAATAAGAGTGATGTGTACTTTCTAACAATCCATACACCTTCGTCTTTCAAATTAGGGCAATTCAACATTCCATGCTTGTCCTCATATTTCTAGAAAGAAGACACAATTAAACCACACCCATAAAGCAATGTAAATTAGAAAACTTAAAAAAGTTACCTTAAATGGCACTCCTCGGCAATGGTGCCAAAAAATTGATTGTGACCTCTAAGTGCAGAGCTGTGATGTAGTAATAAAACTGGTGAGACCAGGTCGATCCACAGGGAGCTATATTTTTTAAGGTATTTGCAACTTATAACCTGCCCTAAATAAAATTCTAAAACTAACCTAATTTAAAATCTAAAAAATACATTCATTCCTAATTTTGAAAAATAAAAATTAAACAACTATAATCCAAGTAAATAACACTTCCTAAATTAGTAATCTTGAATCTGAATCTTCCTAAAATAAAAATAAAATTGCTGAAAAATAAAACACAAGTGGAACTTCCAAAAAAATAAATTTAGGAACTTACTAAAAATAAAACTAAACACAAATTAGAAACTACACATGCAAGCTAAACCTTCTTAAGCAAACAAACTAAATTAGATTAGAAATCTAAAACACAATAAAAAACTTCCTAATGTTAAAGAATTCTAAAAAAAACCCTAAACAATGCAAAAAAAAAAAAATTTAAACAGTGCAGAATTTTCAAACATGTAATGCATGTGACGCGTGATCTAAGTGTAGTGCAAAATTTTTCTATCATGCGGAAAACCTTTACTTTAATGCAAATTTGAAACTTAAGCATATCACCTAATCTAATCTTTTACTGCTAAATTCATAATCCTAAAGTGCATGAATGAGTGAAACCTATAAGGCTATGACACAGGAGATAAAAGGGGTGCTCTTATACCTCCAGAAACCAATTTTAAAGGACTGATTTAAATCAGTTTCAGATCTGAATCATCTTCTATTTGAGTGCAGAAAATTGGTTGTAAAGCAGTCCTTCAATTAGTTACATGGTTTCGGCATAGTGGAACTTATTCCGTTTGTATTTCTAGCCCTAACTAAGCTTCAAATCTAGAGTGATTTATATAAGTTTTCAATTCTGAATTCCAATTTGCTAGCTTAGACATTAAAATAAGATGCATGAAAACATGATTAAACAACACAAAATCAGTGTGCAAACATGAAATTTATATGCATGATTGGATGTGTGCCGAGGATGACTTCAAAAATCAATGCTTAAGGGGCTCTTTCAAAGCAGTTTTCAATTCACTTGAGTGCAAAAAAAATTCAGATGGGAAGTGTCTCAAATAGTCCTCAAATCTAATCACCTAATTATGTGTAATACTTAGCCAGATTTCACTACGTTTGACTCTGTTCTCATCATTGTTTAAGCTTGAATTCTAAGCTGTTAATAGGTATGATTGAGTTTTGATTTTACTTTTAGAAAACTACTTAAACCATTGAACACATACTCAATTGTAAGCATCCACAAATCTATTGTGAAGTTTGATCAAGAGAATTCAAATTTCTAGACTAGTTTGCACAGTAAAACTGAATGAGATCTTCTTTTGATTTTCAAGTTTCCAAGATGAATCCAACGTCCAACATAAATAGTGCACGATGTGCACTGATATGTTTGTTCAATTTGGCTAAAACAGTTCCACTATTAGATATGTTTGTGGGCTGTTTTCAACACATAAATGTTTATCAAACTTGAAACTTGATTTCTGAACTTTACTCGAATGACACCACTACACAAATTTAAAAGAAATATGGATGAAACTAATGAAACTTTCAGCAGCAAAACTAATGTAACAAAAACTGTGCAGGAACATAAACATAAACTATTGAAAAATTGAAATAAAAATGCAGAAAATAAAATAAATGGGCAGGAAATAAATGTCTAGAATATGACAATGAATTTAAATGTGTGGAAGTGCATAAACTAAATGTGTGGTAGAATAGTAAATGAAATGTGTGAAAACAGGAATTTAAATGTGTGGAAGATAGGAAAATAACTATGTGGAAGTGTATTATCTTGTTTTTCTAAACTCTTCTTTTATCCTAGATTATATGTCCTCAAATCATGTTCTTAGGCTCTTTGGGTTATCAATCCGAGACCAATAAGGTTAAAAACAATTATCAAGAATTTATTATCAAAGAAATACAGAGAATTAAATAGAGAAAACAATGAACACATTTTTACTAGATATGAATGTTTTTATATAAAAGATAGAGAATAAAAAAAACATTATATAATCTAGGATGAAAGATCCTCTTATAGTGGAAGCTTTAAGTTGGAGAGAGCCTTTTTAAGGAGAGAAATTATGGAGAAAGAGATTGGAGAGAGAGGAGAGAGAGAGCTAGAGAGAGGAGGCCTCTTCTTTCATGCCTTGGACTACCAAAAGGGTGACCTATTTATATTTTTCTCAAGCCCAAAGTTTCCTTTCTCTCTTGATATGAAAAAACTCTTCAAAATACTTGAAATTGAAAAAGTTGGGGTGTACATGCCATGGCTGGGCGTGGATTCACTTGGATGGACGTTCATCTTTTGCTCCCTTTTGCCGCCTATTTCTATTCTTGTAATGGCCACATGGAATTAACATTCTTTGAGAGATAAATTAGAGAGGAGAATTTTCACTTAGAATTAAATTTGGCCCACATGAGGTGGCTGATTGTGCAACCAGCCAAGAGTGGCTAGTTTTAGATGTCTCATGTTATCCAAATTTTGCTCTTTTTTTTTTCCTCAACTTTCCTTAATTGCAATATGTCCTTTGTTGGGTCCAATATCCAAGAGTTGTTATGAAGTAATTCTCCTTGATTTTCTCTTGCAATAAAACACCAAAGTGCTGGATGTTCCATTGTGTGTTGGCTTCTTTACAATTCCTTATTTATCTTTGGCAAATGTCTTCTCTCCATTGGACTTCCTTTCTTAGATTTTCTTTGGAGATTTCTTGAGATTACCTTTGAAATCTCAAAAGATAAACTTGACTGATGCAGTAAAAGATGGTGGACCCCGCTTGACCATCCCACACATGTGCCCTCACACATGTGAATGTGTGTGGGACCATGAAGTGGATTTTGTATTGTTTTTCTTCTAATTTCTTTCCTCTCTTTAATTCTTCTCTCCTTTCCTTTAAAAATAATTATCTTGCCTAAATTCTTGAAAATGGGACCCATGATATCAATCTTCTATAAGAAAAAAAATGAATTCCATGTGAAACGACAATTCTACTCTTAATTCATGAATGCATGACTGCGGGCCCAATTCATATGAAAATATAGCATGAATTCATATAATTTTCCATGGTTTTATGTAAATGACCTAATGATGATGAAATTTTGGTTTCTTTCATGAGGAAATAATTTTCACAAAACCTTCTGAAAATAGAACTCCAGAAATTGCAGGTTTCATATTCCTTGCAAAAAATGTGATTTTTAAGCAATTTACGCCGAAAGTACTAAAATAAATTTAAAATGCATGAAACCATTATATCACAATAAATGAGTCTCTCTTGGCTCTATAAGTCCTTAAAACTTCCAAAAATAACCCTGAAAAAGTACATTTTTAAGGACTTATTACCCAAGATATCCGATTGCAACTGGAGACTTGTTGGTCTTCCTTGTCATTACTAGTAATGGGGATTATGAAATCAGCTAGAGTAAAAGGCCATTTAGTTTTTATAGAAGGGACTTTTTCTTCAAGCAATTCCATGACTTCTTTAATGGCCGGAGGAGTTTAAGCTTTCTTGATCACTTTTTTGGCATTTTTTTCTCTTTTCCCTTGTGGATGGCTTTTATTTGGCTTTCTCCCAATCTTTATCGTTGATTAGATTAGGATGCACCCACAATTCTTCTTTGGAGTTGGTTTCAATTGGTATTAGATGATCCTTACTTTGGACCCAATTTATCAACTAGAACTTGATTGTTTTTGGTACTACATGAGCAAAGAATGCTACGGGCTCAAACTATCCAAAAGACACCAAATTCACGGGTACCGAGTCATATTTTTTATCAAAGGTGACCACCCGATGTTTCCACATCTTATGGATCTTTTCCTTGAGATGAAGTAGTCCTTCAAGGGATGTGAGACTACTCTGTGGTATGCATGGTAGCTGAGGTCATCCACCTTTCCTTCCTGATTAGGTCTTTGTCACGCCTTGATCTCTGAAATTGGGGATTTAAGTGGGCCCTCAGGGCATGGATACGTAATCCTGTAGTAATACGCATCCTAAAAAATTGTGCACGAATTCCTACAAAGGAGATTCCACAGGAACGTGTGAGGTATGCCAATACATGTAGGAATATAACTCATCATAACGAACTCCTGTAAAATACTCTGTAAGGATCAAGAACAAAACAAGAAAACATATCCTCCAATATTCATAAATAGATATAGATATATATATATCAGTGCTTAAGACTTTAAATAACATTTTGTACAACCCAAACTACTACTTAAAGAAGTTGGGTACACAAAAGGTCCAATTTGCACATTCCCAAGGGTAGATCAAAAATTTGACTGTAACACCTTAAGAACCGGTGCACTCCGTAGGATGACTAATAAAAGACATCGCCATCCTTCCATTCATCTATACCCCGAGGTACCGTTGGGGTATTCTTCGGGGGCGTGTTAGCAATTCATTTGGGATTAGGTTCCGTACCTGCAATACCAATGGTAACATTGTTAACACGACGGTTAAGCAAGTATAGAGCATATAAACTAGCATAATGTATCAAATGAACTTATTAATATACATTGGATAGGGGAGCAATAATAGGCTCCTAGGCATAATGTGCATGAGTAACAATAAGTGAGGAATCAAAATCAAGACGTAGTACACACTAATTGGCATCCACGGGGCTCTATTCTCCCAAAAGGGAGCATACATATATATGGGTCGCTAGGAGATCAAGCTAGCTTCCCGAAGAGCACCGACAACTCCTCCGTAAACTACTTCAGTAGTGACTTAATAATACCCTAAAGGGCGCAAGCTAAGTGGTGCCGACTTGGATTCACCACTCTTATACTTCAATTATACTTGCCATAACATACATAGGGAATATCAGTCTGGAAATATAATCAATCATGAATACGGACGAATAATTAAACGCAGCATATTTATATGAGCTACGAAGGCTTGAACCTCGGCTATACCCCCTTTTGGCTAGCAAGCATGCACTCAGTAAAAGCTCTGACTTGTCAGACACGCACTCATTAGAAGCTCAGGTCTGAATTACCTCGGGGTTTGGCTAGAGGGAGTGGAGCATAAACAATCATGTTAAGGACAAGACATCTTAACAATATGAATGCATTCAGGTTGAGTAAATATCTAAGAAATCACTATTCACCCTATATTAGGTAACCCATGATCCCCAAGGTCATTCAACACGATGTACTCATAAAATGTCCGGTGTTATTGTGTTACAACATCTTGGCATTACCTTATATACATAAAGGACACCCCTTCTTATGCCAACATCCATGACTTGATATTGGGAGATCATCCGGAAATCGTTCATTCCCTTAACGTGTAATTACAGTTGGGCCAGTGTGGTAGTAGGAAAGGTGCCAATACTAAGGCCCTCCAAGTCAATAGGAGTTTCTAATATTCTAGATTTCACTGGGTTATTACGACTTAGCTGTGTATGATGTTACAGCTTAGCCGAGTGGTTCAGGTTTCCTCCAATAATTTAGACGCATTTACGGCTTAGCCGTATATTAGCCTATGGCTTAGCTGTGCTAAGCCTACGGCTAGGTTACGGTTAGGTTACGGCTTAGCCGTAAGGCATTACACGGTGTAGCCATGTTCAAGCCATGGAAGGAAATGGGTTTTCAAGCTATCTGGAAAGTTCGCCGTAAGAAAGCTTACAGCTTGGGCAAAGGTTGGACACGGCTTAGCCGTAGTTCATTTAGCGGTGCAGCCGTGGGTAAGCTGTAATACAAAAGCCAATTTTTGTTGCTCTCGGGACTTTGAGCCGTTAACATTTATAGCTTAGCCGTGGCTTCGCCGTATGCTTCAGAAAACCTGAAGTCAGTTCTGTAGGTCAGTTTCAATAGTTTCAATGCAGGATCAATATAGGACCCGAATTGTTGGGAGTTTCCATGACTTAATTATAGTGTACTTGAAGGTAATACCCACACACCCTCCTATTCCATGTTCACATCCCAACTCCATCCATACCACCTTTGTACATAATTAAAACAAGGAAAAAAGTGCTGAAATTCAAGAATCGAAAGAACTAACCCAGGAATCAATAACTTAATCACACATGCAGCGCATATGAGCTCTAATACTTGCCTTTTACCAGTGCTAGCCTTCTCTAACTCTTTCTTGTTGTGTGCTTAGGGAAAACCTCCAAATGAGAGTGGGTTCTCTACAAGTAGAACATACAATTGAGAATGTGATGCAACAATGCATGTATGTCATAGATTTGAGTCTTCTTGACTCCAACAAACCTTAATATATGGAATGGAAGTAAAGCCCTCACCTTAGTGAGCTGTAGCTTGAAGAGAAGGTACTTCCCAATGAAGCAAATACTCCTATGAAGAAGAGGAAGGTGGGTGAGGACTATCCCTAGCACACGCAAGACTCCCAATCCTAGTAGCACTTCTATTTGCAAGTGAAAAGGAAGAAACTCTTAAGAAGCGGAAGAATTCTAGCAACAAGAATGGAAGAAGACTGCAAAGAACGTTGAGTTCCCTTTTTAAACTCAAGTTTTCCTACATTTCACATGCAAGTCCAAGCTTTTTCATGAAATTCAGTTTAGGCCAAATGGACCTCAGCTGGCCCAAAACGAGTTCGGATCAAATCAAGCCCAACACGAAAGATGATCTACGCAAAAAAACTTACATAAGAGGTGATGGATGTGGTGTCCATAAGATGCAAGAATAATTACAAAAGGTCCTCAACTACTTAGGTATGGTTCGAACTCCGCCCAACTACGTATCCAAGGCCCAAACCCAATAGTTTTTGCATTAGATTAACCTTAATAAGATTTAATTAAAATGGAACGAGATTACTTAAAGTAGATTAGGATTAGTGGGATTTGGAGATCTAACAATCTCATCAATGAAGATCTTGGCCATCTCATAAAATTTCATCCCTTTATTAATGAGAATGAAGTGGGCTGACCTTGTTAGTCGGTCGACAATCACCCACACAACATCATGATGTTTACTTGTCCGGGGCAGCCCCGAAACAAAATCCATCATCAAATTCTCCCTTTTCCACTTAGGGATCTGTAAAAGATGCAACAGACCGGGAGGATTCCTATGTTCAACCTTTACTCGTTGGCAGGTAAGGCACCTTGCCACAAAGCCCGCAATATCCTACTTTATCTTATTCCACCAAAACCTGCCATGTAAATTTCGGTACATTTTCATGCTCCCGGGGTGCATGGAATATCGAGCGTGATGTGCTTCCTTCATGATTGCCCTTTTAAGTTATGGTTTTGGACTGCTGGAACACAGAGCCGAACTCTGAAATACAGTACGCCATCTACTATCCTAAAATCGGGCCTCTCGGATATACTGTCATGAATCTTACAAAACTCCGGATCTTCAAACTGCCTCTCCTTGATTTGTTGGATTAGGGTGGGCTCGAAGACTGACATAGCTACCAGCATGACCTTATCATCCATGAACTTAACTTCCACATCCAGATCTCCAAAGTCTTCTACTAGAGACCATTCACCACACATTGCTACCATCTCAATGGTGGATTTTCTGCTCAAAGCATCGGCCACTACATTCCTTTTCCCAGGGAAATATTTGATCGGAAAATCCTAATCTTTTATAAATTCTAACCATCTACGCTATCTCATGTTAAGGTCATGCTGAGAAAATAATTACTGGAGACTACGATGGTCGCTATGGACTTCAAATCTCTCCCGTACAGATAGTGTCTCCACAACTTCAACGCAACGACCACTGTAGCCAATTCTAAATCATGCGTAGCATAATTTTTCTCATGTTCCTTCAATTGTCGAGATCTATATGCTATCACCTTTCCATTCTGCATGAGTACACATCCTAACTCAATCCTCGAAGCATCAGTATAGATAACAAATCCACCACTTCCCTTTGGTAGAGCTAAGATTGGAGCTGAGGTTAGTTTCTCCTTAAGGAATTGGAAACTCGACTCACATTCAGCCAACCAAACAAATGGCTCATTCTTCCGAGTCAATTTTGTCAAAGGTGCAACTATTTTGGAAAAGTCCTTCACAAACCTTCTACAATAACCCGCCAAGCCAACAAAGCTTCTAACCTCTGCAATTGTTTTAGGGCTTTGCCAATTGGTTACAGCCTCAACCTTAGTTGGATCGACTGCAAGCCCATCTTTTAAGATTATATGGCCCAAAAAGGTAACTTGTTCTAACCAGAATTCACACTTGTCTAGTTTAACATATAATCGGTGGTCCCTTAATAATTGTAGAGAAATCCTCAGATATTCCGCATGTTCATCTCGGGTCTTGGAATAAACCAATACATCAGTAATAAAAATGAGCACAAACCGATCAAGGTAGGGTGAAAAGATCTTGTTCATCAAGGCCATAAATACCGCCGGGGCATTTGTTAACCCAAAAGGCATAACTAAGAATTCATAATGCCTATATCTTGTCCTGAAAGCTGTTTTTGATGTATCTTGATCCCTAACTCGCAGCTGGTGATATCCAGACCTTAGATTAATCTTTAAAAAATGGGTTGCACCCTGTAATTGATCAAACAATTCATCAATTCTTGGCAGTGGATATTTATTTTTATTGTCACCTGATTTAACTGCCTGTAATCAATACACATTCTGAGGGTGCCATCCTTCTTCTTCACAAATAAGAATGGGGCTCCCCATAGTGATGTGCTAAGACGAACAAACCCTTTATCCAATAAGTCATGCAACTGTACATTTAGCTCACGTAACTCTACTGGTGCCATTCTATACGGGCCTTAGAAATGGGAGCGGTACCAAGTACTAACTCTATCGTAAAGTCCACTTCCCTAATCGGAGGAAGACCAGGTACTTTGTCATGAAACACATCCGGGAACTCACAAACCACTGGTATTTCTTCTAACTTCTTAGGTGGTTGCTTCTCCACAATGAAGGCAATATACCCCTCACAACCACTATGAATTAGTCTTTCCGCTCGAAGTGCTAAAATTAATCTAACGTTCGAACTTTTCTTGTCACCTCGGAAAACAACACTTGGGCCATCTTCACTCACCTTCACGGTGACAGTCTTACAGAAATAGTCTAGATAGGCCATATACTTGGTCAACCAATCCATGCCTAAGATTACATTGAAGTCGTGCATGGGCAAAACAATGAGTTCCGCTGGGAGAAGGACCTCTCCAATAAGAACTTGACAACTTGGGTAATAGTCACCACAAACCACCCTCTTGCCAATCGGAGTGATAACACTCAAAACATACGGTAACTGTGCTGGCGGCTCCCGTTTCTTACTAGAGAATCGGGGTGAAATGAAAAAAATGCAAAGATCCTGAATTAAACAACACTTTAGCTTCTACATCACAAACAGAAACCTTACCTACAACCACATGCTCCACTGCTTCTGCTTCTTCATGAGTCAACGCATAGGCGCGGCCTTGTCTTTAGGGTCGGTTTTGTTGTCTTGGCTTCTGTTGTCCTTGGCCCTGCCATGACTGCCCTTGGCCTTGCCTCACCTGCTGTTGTTGACGGTTAGGCGCTGGTGGTGTTACTTTAGAAGACTGCTAATACTGCTGTTGCAGTGGGGCTCGACTAGAATCTTTCCTTCATGGGCACTTTGACAAGTGATGGTCCATTGAGCTATAGCCAAAATAGGCTCCCGTGGACCTCCAGCATTTGCTAATCTCATGACCCTTCCCGGATACACCGCAGATTAGTCGTGATGTCCCATTCACAACTCCATTTTTTTTCTTAGAATGTTGCTGGCCCTTCGCAGAAGGCGGGGCACTCTTCCTAGACTCTCCCAAAAAAAGGCTTTTCTTAATTTCTTCAACCGCATAGGCTCTGGCTACAACATCATCGTATTGAACTGGCCATTCAAAAGCGGTAACATGCCCCTTAATAGTAGGCCTCAACACTTCAAGGAATCTCTCTACTCTCTTCTCCTTAGTGTCAATCAGGTCGAAAGAAACCGAGAGACCTGGCTGAATACGTGCACGCACTCTGCAACTGTCAGGGAGTGCTGCTGTAGGGCGAGGAACTCTGCCTTCTTCTTGCAAGTTATATGTTCAGGAATGAACTTCTTCCTAAATTGCCTCTTAAAGGCTTCGCATATAGTAGCATCTGGCATAGCCCGAATATGGTCCCGAATGCTCTTCCACCATGTATCCACGATATCCCTAAGCATGGACACCGTGAGGACTACCTGCTGCCTTGGTGTACAAGTTAGTGTATCAAAGACATTCTCAGTGTGGACAAGCCATTCGTCTGCTTGCAACAGATCCTCTTGTCCTATAAACTCCCCTCTTTTGGAACTTTTTATACAAGGAATCGGGATCTCCGAGTTGATCTTGCTTGTTTAATAAGGTGGCTAACTGCAATTGCATGGCAGCTAAATTGGCATTACTAGCAGCTAATTGATGCATTAACATCATAAACCGTTCCTCTGTGGTGTAGGTGGGATGAAGAGGAGGTGCGGTGGAGGGTCAGCACCTTCTAATTCAACGTTATTGCAGTTATTATCACCCGAACTATTATTCGTACCAGACCCAGATGCCATGGATCTGCAATTACAATGGTTGTTAATCATATATATATATATATACATATATACTATGACTATATAAGAAGGTTATAACCATAATAAAAAATCCAACCCCGAACGGACCTATCGGATCCTTGCCACGTTTCCTAATGTTGCTAAGTATTTTAATTGACTTCTTAGCAGTCTCTGATACTATTACTTACGTATGTCACACCCCGATCCCAAGAATTGGGGATTTGAGTGAGCCCCCAGGGCGTGGATACGTAATCCCATAGTAATCCATGTCTTGAAGAATTGTGCACGAATTCCTACAAGGGAGATTCCACAAGAACATGTGAGGTATGCCAACACACGTAGGAATATAACTCATCATAACGAAAACCTGTGAAATACTCTGAAGGATCAAGAGCAAAATAAGAAAACATATCCTCTAATATTCATAGATAGATATAGATATAGATATCAGTGCTTAAGACTTTAAATAACATTTTGTACAACCCCAACACTACTTAAAGAAGTTGGGTACACAAAAGGTCCAATTTGCACATTCCCAAGGGTAGACCAAAATTTTGACTATAACACCTCCAAAACCGGCGCACTCCATAGGATGACTAATAAAAAACATCGCCATCCTTCCATTCATCTATATCCCAAGGTACTGTTGGGGTACTCTTCGGGGGCGCGTCAGCAATTAGGTTGGGATTGGGTTCCGTACCTGCAATACCAAGGGTAACATTATTAACACGACGGTTAAGCAAGTACAGAGCATATGAACTAGCATAATGTATCAAATGAACTTATCAATATACATTGGATAGGGGAGCAATAATAGGCTACTAGGCATAATGTGCATGAGTAACAATAAGTGAGGAATCAAAATCAAGACGTAGTACACACTAATTGGCATCCATGGGGCTCTATTCTCCCAAAAGGGAGCATACATATATATCGGTTGCTAGGAGATCAAGCTAGTTTCCCGAGGAGTGCCGACAACTCCTCTGTAAACTACTGCAGTAGTGACTTAATAATACCCCATAGAGCACAAGCTAAGTGGTGCCGACTCAGATTCACCTCTCTTATACTTCAATCATACTTGCCATAACATATACAGGGAATATCAGTCTAAAAATATAATCAATCATGAATACAGACGAACAATTAAACGAGGCATATTTATATGAGATACGAAGGCTCGAATCTCGGCTATACCCCCTTTTGGCTAGCAAGCACACATTCAATAGAAGCTATGGCTTGTCAAATACGCACTCATTAAAAGCTCATGTCTGAATTACCTTAGGGTTTGGCTAGAGGGAGTGGAGCATAAACAGTCATGTTAAGGACAAGACATCTTAACAATATGAATGCATTCGGGTTGAGTAAGTATCTAAGAAATCACTATTCACCCTAAATTAGGTAACCCATGATCTCCAAGGTCATTCAACACGATGTACTCATAAAACGTCCGGTGTTATTGTGTTAGCACATCTTGGCATTACCTTATATACATAAAGGACACCCCTTCTTATGCCAACATCCATAACTTGACATTGGGAGATCATCCGGAAATCGTTCATTCTTTTAACGTGTAATTACAGTTGGGCCAGTGTGGTGGTAGGAAAGGTGCCAATACTAAGGCCCTCCAAGTCAATAGAAGTCTCTAATATTCTAGCTTTCACTGGGTTCTTACGGCTTAGCCGTGTATGATGTTACGGCTTAGCCGAGTGGTTCAGGTTTCCTCCAATAATTTAGGCACATTTACGGCTTAGCCGTATATTAGCCACGGCTTAACCGTGCTAAGCTTACGACTAGGTTACGGTTGGGTTACAGCTCAGCTGTAAGGCATTACACTGTGTGGCCGTGTGCAAGCCGTGGTAGGGAATGGGTTTTCAAGCTCTCTAGAAAGTTCGCCGTATGAAAGCTTACGGCTTGGGCACGGGTTGGACACGGCATAGCTGTAGTTCATTTCACAGTGCAGCAGTGGGTAAGCTGCAGTACAAAAGCAAATTTTTGTTGATCTCTGGAATTTGAGCTGTAAACATTTACGGCTTAGCTGTGGCTTCGTCGTACACCTCAGAAAACCTGAAGTCAGTTCTGTAGGTCAGTTTCAATACAGGATCAATACAGGACCCGAATTGTGGGGAGTTTCCATGACTTAATTATAGTGTACTTGAAGGTGTTCAATACCCACACACCCTTCTATTCCATGTTCACATCCCAACTCCATCCATACCACCTTTGAACACAATTAAAATAGGGAAAAGGGGGCTAAAATTCAAGAATCGAAAGAACTAACTCAAGAATCAATAACTTAGTCACACATGCAGCACATATGAGCTCTAATACTTGCCTTTTACCAGTGCTAGCCTTCTCTAACTCTTTCTTGTTGTGTGCTTAGGGAAAACCTCCAAATGAGAGTGGGTTCTCTACAAGTAGAACATACAATTGAGAATGTGATGCAACAATGCATGTATGTCATAGATTTGAGTCTTCTTGACTCCAACAAACCTTAATATATGGAATGGAAGTAAAGCCCTCATCATAGTGAGCTGTAGCTTGAAGAGAAGGTAATTCCCAATGAAGCAAATACTCCTATGAAGAAGAGGAAGGTGGGTGAGGACTATCCCTAGCACATGCAAGACTCCCAATCCTAGCAACACTTTTATTTGCAAGTGAAAAGGAAGAAACTCTTAAAAAGGGGAAGAATTCCAGCAACAAGAATGGAAGAAGATTGCAAGGAACGTTGAGTTCCCTTTTTAAACTCAAGTTTTCCTGCATTTCACATGCAAGTCCAAGCTTTTTCATGAAATTTCAGTTTAGGCCAAATGGACCTCCGTTGGCCCAAAACGAGTTCGGATCAAATCAAGCCCAACACGAAAGATGATCTACACAAAAAAACTTACACAAGAGGGGATGGATATGGTGTCCATAAGATGCAAGAATAATTACAAAAAGGTCCTCAACTACTTAGGTAAGGTTCAAACTCCACCCAACTACCTATCCAAGGCCCAAACCCAATAGTTTTTGCATTAGATTAACCTTAATAAGATTTAATTAATATGGAATGAGATTACCTAAAGTAGATTAGGATTAGTGGGATTCAGAACCTTATAGTCTTTTTGAAGGAGGGAACTCAGTTTTCCCATTTTTGACTAAGGATCGAATGATGATTTCAATATCCTCGGCCTGTTCATTTTCTTCTTTGGGGGCCTGTTCATTTTCAAGACTTTCAGCCTTGCGTGGGGTTTTAGAGGTTTAAACATTGAATACCTCTTCCTTTTTCTTCCCGTTGGATGTCCTTGACATACTAGATGACTCACTTCTTTTTCCTTCTTTCTTGTCTTGCTCTTTATAGAAATTTTCGGCCTTGCAAGTTGCTTCAATGAGCATAGAGAAGGACTTTGTTTTCAGTTCTACCATCATGGCACAGATTTTTGGTTTAAGGTTATCCATGCACATTTCCACTGTAGCTCTTTGTGCTGGGGGTTCCATGCACCTATAAAAGAGTGCCCTCCATTTGTCGATGAAGGTTTGGATAGATTCAATGTCTACCTATTTTGTGTTTCTTAGGAAACTAAGGGTTACTATCTAATCTTCTTGGAAGTGGAGTAAGTCTTTTTATTTCCAAGGTTGCCTAAGAAGTGAGAGAAACTCAAGCAGCTGTCGATGCCAATCGAAGGCATTGCCTTTGATTATACCAATGAACAAGTGGATCTTTATAGTGTCTATACTTAGTAAATTTCCAAGAAGCGACTCAAAGTGCACAAGATATTGATGGGTTGACCTTTTCTCAGTGTAAACTTGGAAGGTGGGTTGCTTGTAATTCTTAGGGAATGAGATGAGGTCAAATTTTGGGGAGATACTTAGCGGAATCCCCTTCTTCTTTAACTGATTCTCCCCTTCAACCTTGGTCAAATCAAGGCCTTGGTCGAAGAGGCACCGAAGCAAGGACCTCGGGGGATCACTCCTCCAATGGTAGTCAAAAAGTCAACCACGACAAACCAAAGACATACAAAGAGGTCTTTGACATAATGACCAAATCAGAAGGAGGAAATCGGTTGAAAAAAAAGGTGATGTTGCCAAATGTCCTCCTAAGTTCGATCTAGTCCCATTCCATAAAAGCTACAAGCAACTAACCTTGAAAGATTATGCAGGGAAAGGGTCTGCACATTAACATCCAGTGCACTTCAAGTCCTTCCTTGGAAGTGTACCAACAATAAACGCCTTGAAGATCTATTTATTCATCATCACATCAAAGGAATTGCCTTTGATTGGTCCAAACAATTGCTTGATTACTCTCTCACCTACTAGAATGTATTAGAAGAAAAATTCCTACTACACTTCTAGGAGGAAAACTAGGGAGTAACTCTCAGCTTCCCCAACAACACTGAGTAGGAGGATGATGAGTTTGCCCAAGCCTTTATCAACAAGTGGAGGGAACTTTCTTATTGTATGAACTCTTATCGGAAAATCCTAAGGATAAAGCAAGCATCCAAATGCAAGCTCTTAAATTCTATTTTGATATGCCATCGAAATTAATGTACCATAAATCCTATGACGGGGTACTTCTTTGCTACCTATCTCAAAAGGAAGTAGAAGAAACCCTAAAGGAGGTACACACAAGTTTGTGTGGAGTACATTTACTAGGGCCAAAACTACATAATCAAATTCGGAGATTAGGCTACTATTGGCTGGTTATGGTCTTCAATTCCATTAAATTTGTGAAAAGGGAATGCCAAATTCAGGGAGACTATATTCATGTTCCTCCAGAAAACTTGCCCGACTTCCATTTTTTGGCCATTTGAAGCTCGAGGAATGGACATTGTCAAAGAAATTCACCAGCAATCAAATCGAGGACATTATTTCATCCTAGATACTACGGATCACTTCTCCAGGTAAGGTGAAGCAACACCCTTAACCGCAGGCAAAGTAACTAAGGTTACTAATTTTGTGATATCAAACATCATCTGTAGGTTCGGGGTGCCAAAGTTGTTATATTATGCAATGGACCGCAGTTTAATAATAACAAGTTTTATAGGTTCTATGACAAATATGAGATTCAATGTTGCCCATCAACGACCTATAATCTTGCAGCAAATGGCTTGGCAGAAACATTCAACAAGACGGTTTGGAAAATACTAAAGAAAATGGTCTTAGACAATAAAAAGTCATAGGGCACAAAGTTACCCAAAACATTGTCAGCCTATCTGACTATTGTGCGAGGCCTTACTAAATCCACATCGTACTCCTTAGTATGTGACTGTGGGGCAGTGGTGCCCCTAGCAATATAACTCCCCTCCTTTCGTGTAGCTCTCGTAGAAAAGTGCACATAAGAGAATAATGCAAAATTTAGACTCCAAGAATCAGAGAGTCTCAATGAAAAATGATTGGAGGCCCAACAAAGCATCGAGCTATACCAAGCTCGATTAGCCGAAGCCTTCAACAAAAAGGGAAAAGAAAGGTCATTCAAGAAGGAGAATTAGTTCTAGCTGTCAAAAGCCCAATCACTTAAATTCATAAATCAAAAGGAAAATTCAAGCCAAAGTGGGAAGGGCCACTTGTCATCAAAAAGGTCTATTCCAACAGGCACCTACACTGTCCTCACCATAGAAGGAAAAAGGTGCATGATGCCAATCAACAAAAAATTCCTAAAGCGGGCGGTATTACTCCTAAAAGCATCTCTTCTTTCATCCAAAAAGCAAAAAGAGGTCTTGTAGCATAGCATCCAAGCCCTCAAAAACAATCATACAGGAACAAGCTAAGGACCTCAGAAAAAGTCATACACAAATACACTGGTCAACGTCTATTCATTTGATCCCTCTCAACCAAAGAAAAATGTATGGGCCACAGACCTTGGATAAGGTCATAACATTGAAGGCCCCAGTCAAAGTCCATTATATATGGCCTTCATGAAACTCACTATATGTAAACACTAAACCACGCAATGAAAGAAGAATGGTGAAGACATCCAACAAAAAAGAGGAGAAAATTCTTTATTTTAAAAAAATATAATAATAAATTACATTTTTTTCTACACAAAAAATTGTTCAATCTCTTGAAGACTAACATTCGATTGCTAATCTAGATAAGCCATGTAAGCATGAGCAGCAGGTTTAGCAACGGTTTCATTAATTGACATTCCAAGGGTGTTCTCCATCGACTTGATTACAGCATTTAGCCTCGCCTCTTTGGGACCAAATCTGCCACTAATACCCTCGAGTTTTTCAAGTAAGGCTATAATGGATGCATCATCATGCGTATAAGTGGCTAGAAGATTGGACAACCTTTTCTTGGCTTGCTCGATTTGTTTCCTTTGAAATGCCAAGGATCTATCGAGATGCCTTCACTAAAGAGCATGGTTGACTTCTTGCAATTTAAGTTTTAGCATTACTTAAGTGAAGGCCTCCTTCTTGTTAAGCACTTCTCATTGATAAAAACTTGAGGGGCCCTGGCCTTCTTGCCCTAGCCATGTTTCTACTATTTCATAGAGTCTATCAAAAATCACAGTCAAAGGTCCCACATCCATCACAGCTCCACTACACAATGAAGATTACCAATAGACCTTGGCCTCCCAAAAAACAAGGCCTCTAGGGGACCACTTAATCTTAACCACCTAGTCTTCTCACCACTTTAGTAGATTGCTGTTCTTCCCCAGTGGTGTACTTCTTGCAAGGAGGATGACCTTCCAAAGAACAGCTCAGGCCCACCACAACAGCTTAAGTAGGATCGGCAGTGCCTTCAGAAACAGACTCTAAATGAGTCATAAGATTTGCTCCAACCTCAATAGCAACTACACTCGACACCAAAGATTTGGCTAAGCACTTCATCTTTAAAAAAGTCACCCCCTTGTTGATTAAAGCTACGAAAGCTGGCAAAATACTGGTACCTCCTTCATCCTGAGCCACCGGGGAACTTTCAACATTAGTGGCTTGAAACTACGATTGAACCGACTCCATGTTATCAAACTTTAAGGTACCCGCATCAGAAGCTTCCTAACTTGATCCAGTTGTTAATACCAATGAACTCACATCTTGGGCCGCAAGAACTCCATGGAAAAAACCCTCTTCCCGAGACCTTTTAAGTACAATATCAAGACTCGAGCAAGTGGATCCCATGGCCACTATAAGGTCAACTTTCTACTTTGTGGCTATCTCTTCAGAAACCATTAGAGTAGGCTCACTAACAGCAACATAAACTTATCCATTCCACATAATTGTAATCTCCAGCATAGCTAATGGAATGGCCTTTTTAAGCAAACCGATAGCTATGATAATTGATCCTCCTTTGTTAGCCTCCTTAGGGGTTAGACTTGGAAATGGCAACTATCCTTTGAAATACCCTTCTCAAGGCATTCAGCAAGTCTCTTACAAAATTGCTCACACCTAAAAGCTCCTGTTGAGAAGACTTTTCATCTAGAACAATCGTTTCAATCTGCGCAATTCCACCCCTACAAGAAGCATTTGCCCCTATGCTATAAGCAGCTCCCAGTATAACTCAACATTAGATCAGCCACCTCCATGACCGACTCAACCCGATCCGATTGTGGCTTTGATCGTTCTATAAGCAAACAAGGACAGGAAAATCCAAATCAAAGAGATGATCACTTTCACTTATGGGAGTTGATCCATGGAAACACCCCATCACAATCTTCTCAATGGAGGCCTCCAACATCGGAGGAGCCTCTAGAACAGAAGGAAGGATTTCTGCTGATTGTGCAAGACTAGTCCCCCTCTCCTCCAGATTCTGAAACAAAAAAGAGGGGAGAGGGGGGGGGGAGTGGGAAATAACGTCAAAGCAAAAAAGAAAGAATGATAAGAAAAGAAAGGAAAGTAATGCAAGTACCATAATCCTCGATAGCTACTATCATAGGACTCATTGCCGCTTCCTTCCCTGCAATGGACCCTTTTAGCTCTGCAAAAGAAAAAAGTTACCATAGGGTTACACAAAAACAAATGAAAGAAGCAAAGAAAGAATAAACGAACTTACCTATCGCAAGTCTAGAAGAGTTGAGAACCCATGTGTGAGAAGTTCTTTTCTTTTTCTTCTTCTCAATCCTTATCTATTCAGAAGAGGAAGGCTTAGAAGGAGCCTTCTTTGAAAAAGGGAAATCGATAGCTTGAACCGGTCTAGGAGACACTGATGGGGTAGTAACATCAACAAAATCCATCATTAGAGACTCAAAGCAGAGCAAACATCTTTTGTTATGATGGTACGCTATTAGTAAAGGCTATTGCCCCTAAATATAAAGCTCAAATTCTCCTTTTAAAAGTTTGTCTTTATTCATATTTGCTTTCCTTAATACGCCTTTGGCACAGTTGGTCCTTTGAGACTCCCGAAGAAACACACAACTTTTCATATAACACTAGGCAAAATCCACAATCACCCTGGCATCTTCATCCTTGGGATAAAAAAAGGTAGCACTACATTGTAAAACTTCCATGCATTCCTTGCATTCGGCAGTGAACCACAACCATTTCCCAAACTACTAAGACTCCCCCCAATCCCTAAGAGAACCCCCAAATTGCTGCTTAAAATGGGAAGGCATGTAGGACTCAATCTCGATAACATTAACTCTCCAATATATAAGATCCCCAGGGCAAATGGAAAGCAACCATTCTCTCTTAGACTACGTCAGAGGAGTAGCCATACTAGATGTTTGGAGCAATCAACGGGAGCTTAGGTCTTGACAATCCTTGTCCTTTGAATTTCCCAAACCACTACCATCACCCTATAAATTCAAAAATTGCGATGAGCCTGTAGCTGGCATTACCCTTCAATATTGGAAAGATGGATACCACCACCATTGGTTATAGACCAGTACAAAGGAAGGTTCGCTCAGTCGTCCAGTTCATGCGAATTGGTGTAGTGATAAACAAACCAAGCATACAACAAATGCTTAGAGAAAACGCTGTTGATTGCCTTCCTCTACTTCACTAAGAAAGATACAATTTTAATTAGCAGACAAATAACTAACTAAAACCGGTGCAAGGGTTCACCAAAAGCAATGCGACATGTAGGGAAAATGCAACATTTTGGAACTTCTTTCCCCACAGCTATGAAAATAAATTCCGAAAGCCATGCAATAAAATACATGGCCAACATCTGACAAGACATTAGATCCCGATCATCTTCCTTTTCTTAAAAAATCTCAAGGTAATTTGAACAATCAATCATAGTGAGTATGTCAGCATCCTCATTAGTCTCCCTTGGGACGACTTTATGCATCTTAAAGATGTCCTTCCTAGTAAAGAAATGAGCAACTATATCAGCACCTTTGCTAAAGGCGTTGACCACCTAAACGGTAGTCTTCACCTGATTCATGTTGTCTCTTGACATCTAGTATAAGGCAAACAACTAAAAATATACATTCTAGACCCATTGCTCCTCACATTGAGAGATTTGTTATAAGGAACAATCTTTTCATACAAGCTGTTGGAGGCCAGCAATCCGAAGACCTCTTGTATCTCTTGAAAGGAAAATCCCAACTCTATATTAGGAGTGACGAAAGTATTTGTGGTGGGACAAAAACTCTCAATGATGGCATGACATACTTCCTTGTGGTCTTGCGCCAAGTAACCAAAATGGCTTCGTAAAGACCAACTCTCTTTAATAAGTCAGTGCATCCACTAAGGACTATATTCGTCCATGACTTCCAGTCGTCTGATGGAGCAAACCACACTCATGGAATGTGATGCTCTACCCAACCACTGCCATCATTGGCAAGAACTCCCAGCCTAATCGTACAAAGTTGAGAAATCTGGCTTTGAATAGGAAGGATGGCATGATTAGGGGCCAACATTTCAAAATCCAGTGTTTCTCCTTTGGCATAAATGGGGAGTTACTCAAAAACACTTGTAACAATCCGATCCCCTTTGAGTCGGATTAGTGGCTCATTAGTGTGTTTTGCATTGTTTAGTTCTTTTGGACTTGGTTTTGGGTCATGGATAGGTAGTTGAGTAGCCTTTGACCTGGGATAGGTAGTTCTAAGCCCTTTTTTGTAATTTTGCTTTTGCTTTGAATGCATCATATTTGCATCATCTTGGTGTCAGCACGTGTAATTTGTTGAGCTCGTCAAATTCCGTAACTGTCTCAGACTCATTCGGAGTCAATTGGGGAAGTTAAACCCTCGTGTGACTTGATTTGTAAATAGTGGAAACTCATTGGATCTTGTTTTAAACTCCAAAACTATATATACACATCACATGTACAGATGTCTGTTTATTCCCTTAGTCGGTGCATGCAACAACCAGGAGAAGTTCAGATTCTCTCTCCCTCCTTTTCTTTTCTCTTCATCGTTTTGGTTGGAGTGGGATTTTGCATCCGTTTCAAGTGGGTTCTTTCTCTCCTCTCTATGATAATCCTCTGTCTTTGCTTTGGGTAAGTGGGTTCTTCGTTCTTCTTCTCCAATTGGATCTCTCTCTCTTTCTGTATTCTCATGGTTGTGTGTGTTGTGGTTTTGTTTTGCTTGGGGTTTTAGTTGGATTGGAGCTTGATCTCAGTGGATTTGACAAAGCTTTGAGGCAAGTATAAGTACAGGATTGTATAACACATATGGGTATTTTGTTTGATTGCTTTGATTTCATCTTCTTCCATGTACAAGATGTTTTATAGCCAATTTCTAAGGTATTAGGATCTATTGAGTCTGTTTTGACCAGTTTCTGTATCAGATTCCAATTTCTGTAACTCAACTCGTTTTCGTTTTTGTATTGTACGGCTAAGCCGTAACTTGGTACGGCTCAGACTTTAGAGACGTAAATTTTGAACTTTGTTCTACGGCTAGGATACTGCTGAACCGTAAATTGTCCTACGGTTGAGCCGTAATCTAGCCGTGACCCAACCGTGAACCAGCCGTGAATTAAATCTCTAATCAGTTGAAACTTTCTAATTTCAGTACTCTTACGGTGAAACTACGGCTAAGCCGTGGACTCCACCGTAGCTCAGCCGTGAAATGTATCAGATCAGAGGTGGAAGATGACTAGATTAGCCGTGTTTTGAAGGGAACCACGGCTAAGCCGTAGTGCATGTTACAGCTAGGCCGTAAGATGTCTTCGGCTAAGCCGTAGGTCACCCATGGCTAAACCGTAAGACCTGAAAAATCTGAAATTAAACTTAGGATAATGGTGTGACTCTATAGGGCTAAATTACAGGTTGACCACACATGTAGACCGGCCTAATGGAGTCTTTGGACCGTATGAATAGTCTGTTAGGCTGTAACTCATTCACGTGAGCGTTGATTTACTGTTAAGCACCTCCCCATGGGTGTTGGTTTAAGGGACTTCGGTGCACGTGAGGATTATATTGCAACACTTTGATGGCAACGGTGCATTGAATAACTTAAAACTACACCAACATGCACGGTTAGTGACAGTGAACAACTAGAATAGAGTTGGCTCGTAATCAACCTTGATTATGCGTTAATCTGAGATGCATTGCATATTGAGTACAGTTTTGTCCTCTGTTCTGCTGATCTATATCTATACATTATGAGATCTTTTTGCTTTCGTTCTGTATATCTGTTTTATTCTTCGCTCTGTATGATGCTTTGATCTATGCTATGCGTTGACTTAATTCCGCTATGCTCTGTATTTCTCTGGCTTTGAAATCTCTGCATCAGTGGGTATTCCCTGGTGGCTCTACCCAGAGATTAATACGTGAGGATAAGATCTGGTCTTTGCCATCGATGAGTCCAAAGTGGATAATCTCCTTTCTCCTTAGATTTGATTTGATTGGTATCAGTCTTGCTCTACTCAGCCTCAGCCCTAGGATACCCGACGGGGTTACCTTTGGCTTGGTTCTCTGTGCTTTGTATCGCTGTAGCGTAGCTTTATCTTGGGACCCCAGAACCTAGGAAACCGAGACCCACTTGTACCCTTGGCCAGGTCGGTGGTGTTCTCATCTGTCTGCTCTGCTCTCTATGTGAGAGAATATGGCCAACGTAGTAGCCACCTAGTTCAGTATTTATATGCTTTGATTCATTTATCATGTTTTAATTCTATGCACGATTTGCTTAGCATACTAATATGAAACTCTGTATTTAATCTTTGTCATTATTCTATTTGATACTAAGAGTGTTACGTCCCTGTCACTTATATTTGCTGGATCATTGTATTCATTATATTGTCTGTGGTGTTGCAGGTGCAGATCCCTTGCCCAGCTCCTCAGCGGTCGAGGAGGCTGTAGGGCAGAGCTTAGAGACACCCTCCGGCCTAGCAGAGTGGGCTTGATCGCCTCTGCCGAGTGCGTACCTGCATGTCATCATGGTTTTAGTTTTTGGAGATCTGTATTTTGTACTTTGGACTTTGTCACTCTTGTGTATATTTTGTATATCATGATTTTGGTCTCTTTTGGTGTGTATTCAGACTCGTATTTGGTTTTTACCATGTATGTTATCTTCGTCTCTTCTTATTGTCGTTTGGTTTTCTGCTCATTTTCTTTGTTTTGGCTTCCATTATTGCTTTTGTTGCTTGTTATGATATGTACAGCTTCCGCGTACGCTTAGTCCGCACATGTTAGATCCCTTGTGTGTGTGCATCTGGACTGGGTTTGGATGCACGTGCACGGGAGTACGTATGTCACTGGTTTGGCTTTTTGCTAACCCCCGATCTCTAGGCTCGGGTTATGACAAAACCCTAGCCTTCTACAAAGAAAGAAACTTTCCCATTTTAGGTTCCCGTGCTTCAAAGGAATGCTGGCACTTAATTCCATCAATAAAGGACCTCTTTTATACTGATGCTTGGTGAAGAAGTCAACCTTTATGCCGACATCATTGAAATAACGATGTATCAAGAAGTCAGCGCTTTCGTCTTACTGATTCTCGTCACAATTGCCGAAGACATATTTCAACTTCCTAAACGTATTCTACTAATCATCTTTCTAGGGGAAGTTAGTGAGGATGTCTTCATAAACTTGCATATTACGAGTACTCAACAAATGACTCCTTAACTTTAACATAGTCTCAACAGCATGCACCATGACATTCTCTCGAATCTCTTCAAAATGATCCCAAGTTTGATGGCCAACAGCCCTGGTAGAATGAGGAGTGTTCAAAAAAGAAAAACTAATGTTCTTCTTACCCTTGGATGAGGAGGAAGCAACCTTCTTGCCTTTGTCTGCTAAAAGGAGAAACTAGTGAGGAAAGGCACCACAATAAGTACAAGAGTTGGTAAAATTCTACCAAAATTTCGGCAGCATCTCCCTTTAGTAAAAGGGATGGGACAAAGCCCCAATAAAAGTGGTGTACTTACCTTTAAGCCCTGGCAGTGCTCAAGCGTGTTCATAAAGCCCAGAGATAAGGCTTCCAGATTAAAGCAAAGCAAAGCTCACTAACGTCATGGAAACAAATTAGGGGTTTGGTCCACATATATAGGCATATGAAAAGCAACAAACAGCATACAACACATCAAGGAAAGCATTCAAGCACAAAGGAATCAAAGAAAAATTTTAAGTATGTGAACCAGAGGGAGAAAGTTATCCCTTAGCCAAGAAAAAGGAAAACCTAGAAGTGGCTAAGGCATGGGAGCCATTCGGCCACCAAGAGAGAACCTCTTGATCATCTAACGCAAGGTTCAAAAATGCTTAAAGCATAACCCATCGGCCACTAAAATTTCACCTTCATACCACTCAAATTTTGGAAAAAAAATGCCTAAAGTTTAATGATCCTTTCGGTTACTCAGAATAGCTCATCGGCTATAAAAGAAGGGGTGCGAAAGGTCTAAGGCATGGAAAGCCCTCTGCCAGTCAGCATAATGAACTATTGGCTACACAGAAAAGCCAACAGTCAAAGTGTTTGATTTGCCACTCCGAAAGAGTGTTGGGAAATTTCTAAGGCAAATGTGCTGTCGGCCACCTTAGAACCCCAACGGACAATTATCGTCTTCTTTGAGTAGACCAAGGGTCACTACAGACACAACATATCAATCAACCATCCTAAGACCGAGATTAAAACTTTTCAAAACTTGTGAAAGCTCCATAAAAAGCTCGGAAAAAACCCTAAATTAAGTGTATTTCTTCATTGCATAAAAGAAAAACCACAAAAAACACTAGAAATAAAAAAAAACTCTCATTTTCCTACAAAGAGGGTAGCTGAGTACTAAATAGTTTGGGAAGTTGGAAAGTTTTTTTTTAATTTGTCGTTTCAAAAAAAATCAAACAAAAAAAAGAAGATAAGACATTCTTGAACACATAATAGCAAGAAAAAAAGTCATGGAATGGAAATCAAAAAAACAAAAGAGGAAAAAATCTATTTGGCCTAACCAAGGAAAAACAGATGAAGAGTCACATGATGTTTAATCAAAGATCAGGACTTCAAAGCCCCACTTTTCATCATCATCAAGTAAAAGCAAAAGAGCACCAAAATAAATGATCCATGCAGTCCTCAAATCCAAAGAAAATGTGATGCAAAACTCATGAACTTGAAAGAAAACGAGCAAAGCCGATCGGTTCTTCAACAAAGTAACAAGACTGCAAGGAAAAAGGTAGCTCACCTGCCATTGAAGCTTTGAATTGGTAAAGAAAATTTAGGAAGAAGCACGATAACCTAGAAAAACTCGAGGCAAGGCTCTGGAAACCCTAGCATAGAGATTTCGAATGCAAGGATGGAAATTCACAAAGTGGGAAATTTGACTGCCTTTTATAAACTTTCCAATCGGCTATCCAGAGCAACGCCTATGGTAGCCGAAAGGCACTCTTTGGCCCTTTTTCCTCACTTTTTAGTTTTTTTTTCAAATTTCAAAAGTCCAAAACCTTCTTTCCTTGATGTTGCTTTCCAAAATACCTTTGAAACAACTAGCTACATGATCAGTTTCAATTTCATTTAACCCTATAAACCCTTGATCATGTGAAATTAATCGATTTTCACTTGCTAATTCCAACCTTTTGATGTTCAAGCATCTTTCTTTTTGTGCAATAAAAGTCTTCTCCATTTGTTTGATGAAAAGACAACCTTAAAAACCCTAGTTAAAAGAACCTTCAATCATTCAAAAACCCTTCATACTAACCAAAAGTACCCTGAAATTGGTCAAACCCTATGTCAGGGGAAATAAAAGCACAAAAATCAACCCAATTTCCATTCAAGAAAACCGAACAAACCCTCGGGTAAAACCCTAAACACTTCAAGCCTCGGGTAAAACCCTAAAACCTTGGAAAAAACCCACATAGTTCTTTTGAAAATAGGGTATAGGAGAAAAAATCTCCACAAACCAACCCATTTTCCATTCCTCTAAACAAGATTCCCTTGGCCTCTTCAAACCTCATGAACCATGACAGACGGATTCCCACATATCACAAATACATACAGAGCATCTGTGAAAAGAAGGAAGCAAGAAACAAGGAAGTCGTCCATTCAAAATCAGCATCTTTTGTAGCACAACGATTACAGGAAAATCCTTCATCATTGCACCTTGAGGGGGCATTTGTTGGTTGTTCGTCAACTCCAATGCAAAGCTACGATGTAGTAATAAACTGGCGAGACCAGGTCGATTCATAGGGAGCTATTAAAACAAGGTTTCTAACTTGACTTGTCACCTGCCCTAAATTAAATCTAAAGCTAACTTAAAACAAGAAAATTACAATCACCGCTATTATTTTTAAATCAAATGCATTCCAAAAATGAAATTTTCCTAACCCAAAAAGGAATCTAAAATTGACTGCAAAAGAACACATAAATTAGAACATCAAATTAAAAACATTCTATTATGAAAACCTACTAAAAATAAAATAAAAACAAATGATTAACCAAACCTACATTAAAAATCTAAATTAAAACTAAGTTAAATTCTTAAATTAAAGTTTGCAATTAATTCTAAAATTAGAAAGTTAGAAAACAAATTAACAATGCATGCCATGAGAAAGATTGCAGAAATTTAAATGAGATGCAAAAGTTAATAAATATATAAATCAAACATAATGCAAACCTAATCTAAATTTGAAGGCTAAAAAAAACACAATTAATGAATGCATGAATTCAATAAAAAAACAGCAAGGAAAAAGATTGAAAAACAAGAAAAATATGCATGAATAAATGAAGCTAGTTATAAAAATTCTATGGTGCGGAATTTTACTACAGATGTGGGCTGCTCTTGGACTATTTTTATGTCTAAAACACCATGATTTCTGGGCATACCTGAGATAAAACTCTCAGTTTTTAAGGGTGTTTCCAGCAATATAACTTGTCCTCAAACTTTCCATATAAAACTATGCAATTTCGAATGGGTTTCCAACCTGATAAGTTACTAATAAATGCATTGTAGAATTTTTTTTTTATATTGCTGTAACTTCAATTTTAGACTATATATTTCAAAAGTTCATCCTCCTTAACACAATTTTTCAAATCTTTCAAGTTCTCAAATCTTATCCACAAGTTACCTTAAATAAAACCCAACTAAACACACCCAAATATGAACTGATTGTTGCTGCAAAAATTTCTACAAATATGAATTGTTTTTTGACAGATTTGGGCACCTTGCTACACACTCAGATATGAGTTTTAAACTCAGTTAAAATACCTTCGAGACTTGATTGCTTTGGCACCTCACACATGTTAAGGAACTCACCAATAAGTGATGTATGCTATGACAAAACTTTTATCCATTAAACCATGCATAAAAGAAATCATTGAAACATAAAGAACAAAAACAAAAAAGAAATTACAGAAATTTAAATGTAGTGAGAAACTAGAATTTAAATGTAGTTATTGCAGTAAAATAAATGTAGTGAACAAGAATTTAAATGTAGTACTTGTAGTAAAGTTTTTTCTCAAAGTTTACTTTTAACCGGGTTCATGGTTACTTTAAGCATGATCTTAGTATCTTGGGTTGTCAATCCAAGTATAAAAACAAGAAGCATTAACAAAGTATCCACACTAACCACAAGAAAAGAAAAAATTGAAAAGAATTATACTAGCATGTAAAGTCTTTACCTGAGATAGAAAAATAAAATCAAAGAAAAATACATGCTAGAATGGAAGTGAAAACCTCTTCTAATTGAAATGTCAAGGCTATAGTGTAACTGCAGCAAAGTCTCCTTAAGGGCTATGATGAAGGGAGAGAGAGGGAGAAGATGAAGTGTAGCAATCTAGAGGAGAGTTCTTTCCATGAAGAGTATGGGAGGCCAATGCTTTTAATTTAGAGGAGTTGAGAGCCCCTTGTTTCTCACTGTAGATCCTACTTTGTAGCAAAGATCTCCTTCAATTGGTAAGTCCTTTTCTTAGCCAACAAGTCTTCCAAGTTTGGCTTAAGATAAAATGCCTTCTCTTCCTAGAATTCTAAGCATATCCACCTTTTGAATTTTAACTAACACTTGCCAAAGGATAGGGCCCACCTTTGATTAGATAATCTCAATCCTAAGTAGAAAAATTACAGCCATATTCTTAGGGTCATAACATTCTCATTTCAGCTCCAAATTGAACAATCTTAGGCTCCATGGATATCTACTCTGAAAGAGCTTTCCAATGGTAGTAAGATTGGCTCAATCCAATCTACTATTTGAGAGATATGATCATTTTAATCTAGGCTATTCTAAAAAAAATGATTCTGATAGGACTCTTCTTTTTTTCAGTTATTACTTTCTCTTTGCTCTTAAATCTCCAAGATTGACAAGGATAAGATAAGGAGTTTTGTTGCTAAAAATATCCTTAAATTTGATTGAAAAGGAATGGCAGTAGGGTCCATTTCAAGTAGTTGCAAAAATACGTAGAATGGCCCAATTTTCTTTAGTTTTTCTTCAATTTCAAGTAGAGTGGGGTCTACCTCCTTAGCTAGACATCCAAAGCTGAGGGAGAGCCTTTTTCAGTGTGCAAAACACTCTTTGAAAGGATAGGGGCCTCTTTATTTGGTGGCTTATCCTTTTCCTAGTAAAACTCTCTTTTCTCTCTCTTTTCTTTCTCAAATTTTGGATAAATAATAGAGACATAATTTAAGTGAGTTTAAGTGTGATCCAAACATGAAAATATAGGAGGCTTGGATGTACTTGCTTGTGTGTCGGTCTCCCTGTAGCTTTACAAACTCTTTCTTGCATTATTTCTTTAATTACTACATCATCATGGAATTTTTTCGAACCTTCTTGAAAATGGCTGTAGGGATAGTTCAAGTGGAATGTGTGGACCCCACTTTTACCCGTGGTACATGTATGAGCTCTCCACATGTGTGAATGTTTATAGGTTCCACTAACTTTAATTCTTCTCTATTTTTCTTCAGTTCAGCACCTTTTTAGCTCAAACCTTTACTGCAGGTTCCAATATGATTTTCTAAGCTATGTGTGGGCCCCAGGTAAGAATCATGATGTTAGTAGGATTCTTCATCCAAGAATGGTATCTTTTCTAATTGATTTCTAGTAGGTCTCAATTTTCATAGTACCTGTAAAAAGGGTTTAAACGATAAGAATTAGTAGAGTTCTAATCCAACTGACTTGTCATAAATAGTCCTAATTCAACTATGATTCCTCCAAAATTTTGAAAAATGATATGAAACACGAGGAATAATGTAATGAATGATAGTTCTAGTGATTTCATGCATGAAACTGTGACATTTTATGTGAAATGACACTTTACACCTGAAGTCACAGATGCATGAATGTGAACACGTTTCACATGAAATGATAGCATAAGATGCCTCATTATACATGTTTTCACTTAAATAAATTGATAGTGAAGGAATTTCAAATCATTTCATGAATAATCAAGGTTTGACAAATATTTTGAGAAATTAGGGTTTTAGAAAAAGCAATTTTCATGATTTTGTGCTAAAATGATGATTTTTGAGAGAATTATGCATTAAAACATAATAAATAGATTTCAAGTGCACTAATCATGATTCTACCATAATTGATGCATTTTAGAATGATTACGTCCTTAAAATATATGAAATTTTACATGAAAAAATGAAGTTTTAAGGACTCATCACACTCTTCGACCAGTATTTTGCTAGACCCTAGCAAAAACTGCAAATAAAAATGAGGAATTCCATCATGACCTAATTAACCTAAAATTAATGCAATGCAAGTAAAGTAAACATGAATGTAATGCCACTTTCGCTGGCACTTTCGACTACATTTAGCGTATGCAGTAAGCTCTTAAACCCCTAGGTTCTTCAAAGTGGACAAGTTGTACCTCGTGAGGGTTTGTAGTAAATATACCCACAAAATTCTTCCTTTTTTTAAGGAAAAATAAACAAAAGTAAAAGATAAAAGAAATTTCCCAAAAGAAAATTCACTCATATTAGATATTTTCGAAATCTGGAATAATCAAACTTTAAAACTTTTCAAAGTCCAGTATACAGTTCTATTTTTGAAAACTTTCTCAAATTCAAACCAACTTGCATGTGCAGTAAAAAATGTATACATCAAAAACTTATATTAAATATTCCACGACAATATTGCAAAAACGGAATTTTTCCTTCAAATTGTCTAATCCCTTGGAATTTAGCAAAAATAAATTTATTTCCTCTCAAAGCTACTAAAATGGCTACCATATTACTATTTACTTTGATAGGCCTCTTTTCTCTCACTGTCTTTTTTCTATACAAGAGTTTTTGAGTTCATATGATATAAGAAAAGTTAGGATCCAAAGAGCAAATTTGGTCCTTGTTCTTCCCTGCACATACTACTTTGCAAACTCTTGCAGACACTTTTCACTCACTTACTTTTTCCAACGTAGACATTTTCAAGTTCATATGATATAGAAAAAGTTATGATCTAAAGAGTAAACTTAGTCCTTATGCATTTCTGCACATTTCCCTTGAAAATTTTTAGGGACACTTGTTGGGCCATAATTCATCATCATTCTTTTTTATTTTCTAACAAATCTTTTTTGTGATTGTGTAATGTCTAGGTCTCTTAAGCTTCCTAATTAACCCATGTAATGAGCATTAGGCCAATGACTCCCAAACCAGATGGCTTTAGGGCACTAGATATAGACATATTCTTTGGGCTTACTAGCTAGAGTTAAAAAGGCTACGAACCTAAACTAGTCACAAACTTCTCATTATATGTTTTTTTTTCTTTTTTTTTCTTTCTTTTTCAAATTGAAAGTAAACACTAGGTGGCATTTCTCCTTTCGCTCAAATTAATTCATCTTGGTTCTAATATATGCAATTCACCAAAAAAGAATCAAGAAACAAAAATATTATACAAACTAAATCTTAAGATCACATCATATTCTTCCAAAAAATTCCAAAAGCCGCATTAAAGCGTCCTATCCAAAATGTTAAAAAATGTATACATGTATGCATGTGAATAGCAAGTTTTGGTACTCTTCTCATAGGTTTATTCCTTTAGAAAATGCAAACTTTCATTTTGCTTCCTTCCAAAAGTATGAAAATTCCAGATTTCTATATATCTTCAAATTACTTCAATTCCTTTGAAAACTTTCTTTTCTAAAATAAAAAATAAATGTAAAATAAACTCCGGCAAAAATTCCTAAAACCAAAATAAAAGTCTAAACATTGAAAAATTTTCCTGAAAAGTGATGAAAATAAAAAATTTTGCCTAAGATACCTAAGAAAAGGTGCCTAAAATTAGACAAGCATGCTTGTTCCCACTCCCTAACCAATTATGTGCATCGTCCTCGAAGTTTATGCATGTAATGTAAAACAATAAAAGTAATATGAGGAGACATAAATTTAAAGGAAAGCAAAGAGAGAAAGTCACCTAAAAGTGCATCTGTGCTGCTCCTTGTCTAAGGTTAAGCAAAACAAAAGAAAAACTGCACCATATATAATATACACAAAAAGAGGCCTCTGCCAGATCCAGGGCCGATTAGTCCTTACAGACAGGATCATTAAGAGGAATTACTTCATCTTCAAGTGGTGCGATATCCAAGAATGGCTTTAATTTTTGGCCATTGACTTTAAACATCTGGCCATCCTTGGGGTCATAAATCCTCACAGCACCATATGGAAAAACTTCCTTCACAATGAAGGGTCCAGTCCAACTAGAGCTTAGTTTGCCAGGAAATAGATGAAACCTAGAATTATAAAGGAGGAGCTTCTGCTAATGGTGAAATGCTTTTTACAGAATGTTATTATCGTGAAAGATTTTGGTCCTTTCTTTATAAATTCTCGAATTGGCATAGGCATCCTGTCACAACTCATCTAGTTCATTTAATTGCAATTTCCTCTTCGTCTCAACCTTATTCATATCAAAGTTGAACTATTTTATGGCCTAGTAAGTTTGTATTCCAGCTCCACCGGAAGGTGGCGTGCTTTCCCATAAATGAGCTAGTGTAAAGACATTCCAATAGGAGTTTTGAAAGTAGTCTGGTAAGCCCATAAAGCATTTGTCAATCTTGCGGACCAATCTTTTCGATAGGGACTAACCATAGTCTCCAAGATTCTTTTAATTTCTCATTAGACAACTTCACTTGCCCATTAGTTTGGGGGTGATAAGGAGTGGCAATTTTATGGGTTATCCCATATTGTTTTATCAGGACCTCAAATGCTCGATTACAAAAATGCGAACCACCATCACTAATGATGGCTCATGGAGTACAAAAATGAGAAAAAATGTTTTCTTTCAAAAACTTTAAGACTGGCTTTGCATCATTTTCCTGGCAAGGAATAAATTAAATCCATTTGGACACATAGTCTACAACCACTAAGATATAGATATAGCCAAAACTGGGAGGAAATGGACCCATATAATCAATACACCATACATCAAAGAGTTATACTACCAGAATGGGATTTAGAGGCATCATGTTTCTTTTAGAGATTGTTTCCAACTTCTGACAGCGATCACAGGCCCGACAAAAATCATGAGCATCACTGTACAAGGAGGGCCAATAACCCTAACAATAAAATTTTGATAGCAGTCTTTTGTCCATAAAATTGTCCCTCACAAGCTTGTGTATGGCAAAAGGAAAGGACACTATGGAACTCCTGATCAGGTATACACCTCCTTATTATTTGATTTGGGCAGTATTTAAACAGATATGGATAGTCCCAGAAAAAATAACGAACTTGAGAAAAAAAAAGAGTCTTTTCTTGCTCATTTTACTGATCACGAATATTGCTCGTAGCAAGATAGTTTGGATATCGGCATACCAAAGGGATTGAGACACAACAAATAAATGTTCATCTAGAAAATTATCCTAGATTGGTGTTGATTTAGTGGTATCAGAAAAGACCAACCTTGATAGATGATCAGCCATGACATTCTTCACTTCTTTCTTATCCTTGATTTCTAAGTTAAATTCTTGGAGTAGGAGGATCCAGCGAATAAGTCTAAGCTTAACATTTTTTGAAAGAAGGTACTTGAGCTCAGAATGATTGGTGAAAACCACTATCTTAGATCTAATTAAGTAGGGTTTGAACTTGTCAAGTGAAAGACCATAGCCAGGAATTCTTTCCCAGTGGTTAAATAGTTAATCTGTGCATTATTCAAGCTCCTACTTGCATGATAAATCATGTAAGATTTCTTATCCTTACACTGGCCCAACACAGCCCCAATCGCGTAATCGCTGGCTTCACACATGATCTTAAAGGACGGAGTCCAATAAGGAGACTGCATAATTGGTGCAGACGTCAGCATGCTTTTTAATTTATCAAATGACTCTTAGCATGCCTTATTCCAATCAGATTCTACCTCTTTGGAGAACAGGTTACAGAGAGGTTTAGATATAGAACTAAAATCTTTGATAAACTGCTTGTAAAAACCTGCATGCCCTAAGAATGATCTAATATCTCGTACGGTTTTGGTGTGGGTAGGTTGGTGATCAAATCTATTTTGGACTTGTCAACTTCTAGTCCCCTTTCCAACACAATGTGGCCAAGGACAATTCCCTGGAGAACCATGAAGTGGCACTTCTCCCAATTCAACACAAGGTTCTTTTCTTCGCATCTAGGGAGGACCTTTTCTAAATTGCTCAAACAATCCTTAAATGTATCACCAAACGCGGTGAAATCATCCATGAAGACCTCAAGAATATGCTTCACTATATCACTAAAAATGCTCAGCATACAATGCTGAAAGGTGGCCAGAGCATTGCATAACCCAAAAAGCATTCACCAATAAGCGAAGGCACTAAAGGGGCATCTGAATTTGGTCTTTTCTTGGTCCTCTGGGGTGACTTTGATCTGGTTATTCCCAAAATATCCATAAAACAAACAATAGTATGACTGGCCAGCTACCCTTTCCAAAATTTGATCCATGAAGGATAAAGGACTATCTTGTCTTAAGCATTCTTAACTATAGTGACATTGGCCTTCATAGGAACAACTTGGTTTGGCCTGACCCACTGGCTATCTGACATTGGATAGATTATACCCACATCCAGAAGTTTAAACACCTTAGCCCTAACCACTTCCTGCATGGTAGGATTGAGTCAGCATTGCATTTGCCTACATGGTTAGCATCATTTTTGAGGTAGATACAATGTGTACAAACTTAAGGATCAATTCCCTTAATATTAGCCACATTCCAAGCTATTCCTCCCTTATGCATTTTGAGCATTTTCAATAGTTGGGCTTCTTGGTCCTCAGTAAGTAGCAAAGAAATAACCACAAGATATGTTTTGTTGTCCCTAAGGTAAGCATATTGCAAGTTCGATAGATTTAACTAAGGTTGAGGTGGTTTCACTGGAGATGGAAGAGTTGGCGTACCAATTTGTACGAGTTCTTCAAAATGGGGTTCCCATACTGCATGGGCATTTTGAACAGTGTCATCTTGAAAACCCTCAACATAGCCCATATCCTCTCCAACAAAAATCAATGCAATATGTGAGTTAATGCACTCCTCAAGATCATCCTCGTACTAATCAAATTTACATCATGATGGTCGGTCTTGCAATCTGTTAGCTATTTGCACATTTGAAAGATATCAAGGTCCAAGGTCATGTTCCCAAAAGAAAGTTTAAGCCTTCCACTCTGGCAATTAATAAGAGCATTAGAAATGGCCAAGAATGGTTTTCCCAGAATGACTAAAATTTCACCACTTTCATTCCGTACTGATTTTGTATCCAGCACATATAAATTTACTGGGAAGAAAAAATGCTCAACTTGTACCAAAACATCCTCTATTAACCCTCTCAGTTTCTTAGCAGATTGATCGGCGAGTTGAAGAGTAATTATTGTTGGTTTCAACTCGCTAAGCCCCAATTGCAGATAAACTGAGTAAGGTAATAAGTTCACACTCACTCCCAAATCTAATAAACCTAGACCTATCCGATGATTTCCAATGACACATGGAATGGTAAGGCATCCCGGATCGTTGTATTTAGGAAGATCTGTTCAGTGAGAAATGCTTTCTTTGGAACATGAACCCTATGCTTAGCAGTGCAAAGATCTTTTAAAAATTTGGCATAGGTAGGGACCCGTTTAATGGCATCTAGTAGAGGGATATTGATTCTGACCTCTTTAAGAACATCTAAAATTTCTTGATTTGAGATTTTTTATTTGGGATGGTCAACCTCAGAGGAAAAAGGGGCAACCGATTTAGGAGTCGTAGGGTCTAGACTCTTGTTAATTTCAACAGTAATCTTTGCATTAGCGCTATCTTTCTCTTCAATTTTCCCATTCAAATCTGAGGAGACATGTTGTTTATCTTTTTTTGAATTCTCTTGAAGGTCTTTGCCACTGTGTAAAGTGACAACTTGGACATGCTCCTAATAATTTGGGTTAGTTATGTCGTTCACTTTAAACTGGCCTTTTGGGTTTGGGAGAGGTTTGCACTGGAAAGGTCCCTTTCCTATGTCTTTGAAGGCTATGTTTAATTTGTTCGACAGAAGTATCTAACCTTTGGATAGCCTAGTGATTATCTGGAATAGCCTACTAGTTATTCTAAATAATTTGTTGATTATTATGTAGGTTTTCCATAAATTGTTGTTGAGATTGTATTAGCATATTGAGGGACTCCTCCAACAACCTATTCTGAGCTTGTGGTGTATAAGATGTATCATGCTCTGGGGGCACGTATGTACTAGAATTTGATGGTCATTGGGGATTACACTTAGGTGTAGCATTTGGTCTATTCCTCCTACTGAAATTTGGGTGGTTCCACCATGAAGGATTATATGTATTCCCCATGATATTTGTATTGAACTACTTTTGGTATGAGTTCAAAATATTAGCCTGTTCTTGAATTGCTTCTTGTAATACAGGTCTAGTTGGACAGTTTGTTGACAAATGATTTTCAGAGGCACAAATACCACAAACCATGACTGTATCCTGATTCTTTCCAAGTTTTAGGGTTTTAACTTCTCCTGTAAGTGCTGCAAGCTTGGCTTGGAATTCAATTTAAGTGTTCAATTGATATAAACCTCCTCCCTTAGACTAATTCAATGACCTGGATTAATCTACCCCATCAGATGAGGTCCATTTTTGTGCATTTTTGGCCATTAGTTCCAAAAATTCTCACGCTTCATCGATTTGCTTTTTATTAAATTAACCATTGCACATCATCTCAATAAATTGACTGGTGTTACGAGTTAAACCCTTAATAAAAATTTTGATGAGACGATATGTTTCATATCCATGGTGAGGACATGCAATGATCAATTCATTAAATCTTTCCTAACACTTATAATAGGGTTTTTTGAGATTTTGTCTGAATATCATGATCTCCCTCTTTAAAGTGTTGGTTTTGTGTTGTGGGAAGAATTTTTTTCAAAAATCCAGTCTAAAAGCCTTTCCAGGTATTGATTGAACTTGGTCTAAGATAGTGGAGTTAAGCCTTTGTTTTGTCTTTCAGAGAAAACAGAAATAATCTAAGTTTGATTGTATCCGGCACTATATATTGTAACTGAAGTATTGCACATATTTCATCAAATTCTATTAAGTGAAAGTATGCACTTTTAGAGTCAAGCCCATGAAACTTAGGTAGAAGTTAGATCATACCAGGTTTGATTTCAAATTGACCCATAATTGTGGGCACCACTATATATGATGGTGTGGTTTGACATGCGAGGTTCAAATAATCACGTAAAGTCCTAGGTGGTTGGTAACCTCCACACCATTTCGGTCCCCACTGTTATTTCCGTTCCTGAGTTGGGTATCATTGTTACCGGACCCCCTTGCCATTTGAGAAAATTGCAAAAGACTTGAAGGTCTAAGAGATTCCTTTCTTTTTAATCTATGCACTGAACCTCTTTGCTAAATTGGCTGAGAGGGCTTGTCCGTTCTTTTGGAATTTTGAGATTTTCTTTTTTAAATAAAAATGAGAAAAATGTAGATTATACAAGCAACTAAGTAACTTCCTAAGGTTGAAAAGTTTCCTTAGTTTTCCAATTCAATCCTATGAAACCAACTCAGCCAGATTAGCCACCAGGAAGTGGTAGAGTCACATATGAACCCATTTGAAGGACTAATTTCCTAAACAGGCTAGCTGTTGTGCGCGACGAGGGCAAAGTCTTTTTTTGGCACCGAGAAGATTAAAGACAACAATTAGATCACTTTTGGTTTACTTTCTTCCAAAAGAAGTTATGACAAGTTGAAAAACAGTAACTTTTTCCAATTTTAGAAAGTTTATAAAAATTATAGAACAATCCGTGCACTTTACTATTCCAATTTAGGGCAACTCATCATTCCATGCATGTCATCCTATTTCTAAAAAGGATGCCAAAATTAGATCACACCCACAAAGCAATGTAAATCAAGATAGTTTGAAAAGTAACCTTAAATGGCGCTCCCTAGCAACGGTGCCAAAAACTTATTCGTCAACTCCAAGTGAAGAGCTACGATGCAGTAATAAACTAGTAAAACCAGGTTTATCCACAAGGAGCTATTAAAATAAGATTTCCAACTTGACTTGTCACCTGCCCTAAATAAAATCTAAAACTAACTTAAAACTAGAAAATTACAATCGCCATTCCTATTTTAAATCAAATACATTCTAAAAATAAAAATTTCCTAACCTAAAAAGGAATCTAAAATTGACTGCAAAAGAACACACAAATTAGAATATCAAATTAAAAACATTCTATTATTAAAACTTACTAAAAAAATAAAATAAAAACAAATCATCAACCAAACCTACATTAAAAATCTAAATTAGAAACTTTCCTATTTCAAATTCCTAAATTAAAGTTAGCAATTAATTCTAAAATTAGAAAGTTAGAAAATAAATTAACAATGTAATGCATGCTATGAAAAATATTGCAAAAATTTAAATGGGATGTAAAAATTAATAAAAATATGAATCTAACATAATGTAAAACTAATCTAAATTTGATAGCTGAAAAAAAAAACACACTTAACGAATGCATGAATTCAATAAAAAAACGGCAAGGAAAAAGATTGAAAAATAAGAAAAACGTGCATGAATAAATGAAGCTAGTTACAAAAATTTTGCAGTGCACAATTAACTACAAATGTGGGCTGTTCTTGGACTATTTTCACGCCTAAAATGCCATGATTTCTGGGCATACCTGAGATGAAAATCTCAGTTTTTAAAGGTATTTCCAGCAACATAACTCATCTTCAGACTTTCCACATAAAACTATGCAATATTTAATGGGTTTCGAACATGATAAGTTAGCAATAAATGCGTTGAAGATTTTTTTTTTTTATATTGCTGTAACTTCAGTTTCAAACTATATATTTCAAAAGTTCATCTTCCTTAACACAATTCCTCAGATCTTTCAAGTCCTCAAATTTGATCCACAAGTTACCTTAAACAAAACCCAACTGAACACACCCAAATATGAATTGATTATTGCTTCAAAAATTTCTACAAATACGGACTATTTTTGGACAAACTTGGGCACCTCACTACACACTCAGATCTGAGTTTTAAACTCAGTTAAAACACCTCTAAAACTTGATTACTTTGGCACCTCTCACATATTAAAGCACTCACTAATAAATGATGTATGCTATGACAAAACTTTCATCTATTAAACCATGCATAAAACAAAACATTGAAACATAAAGAACATAAACAAAAAAAATTTTACAGAAATTTAAATGTAGTGAAAAAATGGAATTTCAATGTAGTGATTGCAGGAAAATAAATATAGTGATTGCACGAAAATAAATGTAGTGAACAAGAATTTAAATGTAGAACTTGTAGTGAAGTTTTCTTCTCAAAGTTTACTTTTAACCGGGTTCATGGTTACTTTAAGCATGATCTTAGGTAGCATTTGGATCACTGGAATGAAGATCGGAATGGAATGGTCATTCCGTTGGAGTAACCATTCCCACGTTTGGTTCGTAAAAAATTGACGGAATGAGTATTATTGCAGGAATCACTATTCCTTTGGGCAAGGGAATGGCCATTCGATTAGGGGGGCAGAGGAATGGTCATTCCATTCCTTTATGATTCTTTGTTAAGTCCAAAATACCCTAACCCGATCGAGAGCTCACCATCCTTGCACCCATCTTCGTCTCTTGCCTCTCTCCCCCTCGCTTTCTCCATCTTCGTCTACGGCCTCTCTCCCCCTCGCTTTCTTCATCTTCGTCTTTGGTCTGTCTTTGCTTCTCTGTCATCACCGATCGCACGCCATCAAGCCATACCAGGTACTGATCTCCCTTTCTCACTCTCTCCTGTTCTCCTCTCTTTCTAGAAGACACTGCTACAGACACACACACAGTTCTCTGCCTACATTTGAACCCTAGCTTTTGGGGGTGGGACATAAGGAGAGTGAGAAGGGCCCCATAAGAGTGAGCCACACACTTGCTTACCTTATTCTATGCTTGAGCTTAGGAGACGTGCTCCCATATATATGCATGCTAGAAAATGTTAGGAGAGTTTTCTTAAGAAAAATACACATTTTCTAATTGGTTGATGTATTTTTCCTGTGCTATTATTTAGGAAGTCAAAGAATTTAAACATTCTTATTTTTTTCTCTTTTAATATGAGTTGGTATGTAAAGGTGAGGTGGCATAATCTCATTTAACAAGTGAAGAGGGGAAAAAGCTCCCCTTTTGAAATGGGTAATTTTTTAGAATCTCTCTCTCTCTCTCTATATATATAGGTGATTGGAGTGGGGTTTTCTATGGAATAGAGGGAAACTTTTAAGGGTCATTTTAACATTCAATTTAAGTAAATAGGTAGAAGGTCGAACACAAAAAAAAAACTCATTTGAATGTGACCTTTAAAATGGGTAGAAGGTCAAAGTTATACATGAGCATCAATAAAAAGTGAAATTGCGAAGCAAGAATGGAGCACATAGGTAACCAAAACTGACCACTTGCCTTAACGTATTTGTTTCCAAGCCACTAAGAATTACTTGAAATGAGATCTCTAATCCTTTTACCAAAACAAAACCTAAAAACAAATACTAAAGGCCTAGAATTTTAGAACCCACACTACATTTGAATAATTGAAACCAAAGTTCACATAAGTGAAGCTCCTAGCATGATAATCACTAAGGTAGGCTAGAGAATGGGGTTCCGCACCTTCACACATGTTTTCGAAGCTTGCACGGATGCAAGAGAGGGCCGCCTTCACCATTTTTGACGAGGAAGGGATGGAGAGGAAGAGGAGAAGGAGAAGACTCTTTCTAATAGAATGCTTTTTCAGAAAACCAACTCCAAACTTCAACTTTGAAGCAACCAAAGTCAAGGGGAAGAAAAGAAAGCTAGGGCACGACACCTAGAGAGTGGAAATTGAGTGAGATGATCTTATGGAGTGAGTGGGTGGCTTATAAGGTAGTACTACCAATTACAAGTTTACCTTTTATATTTGGCTCGACTTTGCACAACAAAATAATTTTGTCAAGACCTCGAATTACCTCGGCATTAGAACAAACATTGTGGGAAGTTAAATTATCTTTCCAATAAAATGAGAATTATAATTTTTGATGGTCATTTGAAATGGAGAATTTAGGCTAAATTATTGGTTTCTATGCATCAAACGAACTCGAAGTGAACAGAAAAGTTGTAGGGTATGTCAAGACCTAACTATTAAAGTCAAACTTAGAATTTTATGAAAATTTTAAAATACCCTTAGTCTCCTCGAAATCCATGAAAAGCTCAGGACCAAAATTGACTCGAACTTTGACAAAACTCTATGAAACTTCACGAAACCACTCCAGATCACTTAAAAACATTGAAAAATCTTCGTTAGGATTTAATTATGCTTGATTATCCCTTAATTTCAATTAGTTGGCCTTAATGTTAACTAATTAAAGCTCGAGATCTTACAGCATCACACAACAACTAAAATGGGAAGTAGTCATTTTTTCTAAGAAAGGCTAGGGGAAGGTGTCTTTTATTGATGAATGCCTCTTCAATAGATTATAGGAACCAACCAAAGCTACCAGCTCATAAAGCTATGACAGATCAGAGAAATATCATGACTAAAAGAAATCAGGTGTTGGATTCTACTTCTCATGAGATTTGGTAAGCAGCCCATTTTCAAAAACCCAATTCCAAATACCCATTTCCAACCCATTGACAAATATCCATGTTCAAAATTATAGTTGAAATAAGAAAAAGAGGGATCGATTGACGCATCGCTATTAGGAGATATTTTGGTTGCAGGTTTGAATCAACAAGAGGCAAATACGGATTGGATGATAAATAGTACGTTCTTGACTTTCAAACAATCAGAATCAGAGGCAAACCCAAGCACCATTTCTTATGAACCAGTTCAAGACTAGAGACAAACAATATTATAAAGGACCCATCTCACACATATTCAAACCTATGTATTCAGAAATGTTTCACTCTCTCTGACTGAATCAAAATCACTCACCTCCTTGGGTATGGACATCAAGTCACATATCAGAGTGGGAGATGAATATCGATTGGGAGAACGAGAGAGAGATTGAGAGATTGGGAGAAAGAGATACGACTATAGATAGAGAAAGACATGAAGGAGATGCATACTGATTTCAGGCGATTTCACAGGCCGATTTCAAATGATTCCAGGCGACTTCCGACGGAGAAATAACTCTGCTAGGGCATCTCCCTTTGAGTGTCGAGAGCTGAAATAGGAAAGGAGAATATTTTATACAGGCAATGTTGTAATATCCAAATTTCAGCAGTAGTAAACTTGCCAGAAAAAGGCACATAAAACATCTACCTGCTTGGACCTCTAGCATCAATTTGAAATGGGCCTTCTTCCCATGCCTTTTGAAATAGAGGAAAATTTTCTTAACTATGATTAAATTAGACATGCAAGTAGACTTGGTTCAAACGATATTTATCTTTCTTACTTTTTGATTTTTTTTTTTTTTGCCTGATTGAATTAGTTTTAAAAAAAATGTAGACAAAAATAAGAGATGCTAAACACCGCCTAAGTTTAATTTACTTTCTGATAATGTTAGAAACCTTCTCCAACTTGCAAATTCTTAAAGGTAGGCTTAGATTTCAAAATACTTAGTCCTAGGTGAACCATCAGCTGTGGGGCTGAGAAACTGCATTTCTATTTTGAACTGCCAAGCACAGAAAATTGCACTTAGGCTAGCCGAGAACTGTTCTAGGTGTAATGTTCCTAACCCAGTTATTATTTTAATTAATCTAAATATAATTTTATTTAATTGTTTGTATTTTAGTTAATTATGGTTATTATAATTATTTAATTTTCTTTTGGGTTTTGGGTTAATCGGATAGTAAGTTTAGGACCATGAGTATCCATCTTTTGACCCGGCCCAATTCGGACCCATTTTGGGCCCATTAAACCAAACCAGGCCCATATTTATAATTAGCCTAAACAACAGGGTTCGTTTTTATAAAAACCCAAAACTTTTCCCCAAACCCTAAGCCTACTTATATTTCATCGATGGGTGCTCTTTTCCCCTCATCTCTACAGTGGTTCTTCCTCCATCTCCTTCTCCTCTTGATCGGCCAAGTGGGGGCAAGCCCAAATCCAAGCCCAATCGGTGGATAGCTTCATCTTCTTCGTCATCTCTTCTTCACTTTCTCCTTCTTCTTCATCTTCTTAGTTGGGGTTGGCAGCGTGATCGAGGGAGAGATAGAGATCTAGATCAGCCCATCCATTAATCTTCATCAAAGGCAAGTGAAATATTCATTTTTTTTCAATGATTTACACTATTTTCCTTTGAATCTATGTTGATTAGTAGTATTCATGAAATGCCCATTTAAATCTGTAAATGATGATGATGATGATGGATATAGGAGTAGATGGATTGCATGGATCGGATTGATGATGTGATTGAGAGAGACCCACTTTGTTGTTTAAAAAAAAATAGAGAGGGATGAGTGTGTCTGGGAATGAACCCAGACATACCCTCTGTTTCCACCATGGACAGGTGGGATTTCCAACTCTTATAAAATGGTAGGCCGCCACCTACAGATGGGCCATTGCTGTAGTATGGACCCTTAGTTATTGGATGATGGTGGGCCATCATCATTTGTATAAAAAAAAAACAGAAAGATGATTGTATCTGGGAATGAACCTAGACACGTTGCTTCATTTGGCACAATTCAGGGCGTTTGCAACATTTCATCAAAACTGTGATGGGCCACCAATATTTGAAAAAAAAAAAAGATGAAAACGTCTGGGAATCAATCCCAGACGTTAAGTGCGGGTGCAAGGCGAGAGCCTGTGCACTACTGCACAAGCGCACAATGTGCCTGTGCAGTAATGCACAGGTGGGTCACCCACCTGCATGTGCTGGCGGGTGGCCCCACCCCCCCTTTTTTTTGGCACATATATATATATAAAGAAAAAAAAAACCTGGGAGTCTTACTCCCAGATTTTGGCTGGGCACATATGATGGAATCAATTCCAACCTAGGTGTAACAAACCAGGTGATATATCACAAATCACACACATATATTTATATGTATATATATATATAAATATATATATATATATATAAAGAAAGAATGAAGATGGTGTCTGAGATAAAATTCTCATAACTCTGTTTGGGTGTTCACAACAGGTAACTTGATCTCTATGGTTGGTATAGTACAGGTGGGTCCATCACCTTATGGGTTCTTGGTATATATGTGGATTTATAATGAGTGAACAGGTAGGCCATCCCTTGCGTGAGATCATGAGAATGATAAATTCGAGCCTGATAATTTATTTTAATGATTATTTAACCATTCATTTATTATTTTCTTTGAATGGTTACATACTCCGGAAGACCCTTGAGTTGGTCTTAGAACCCAATGACTCCGATTTAATAAAACCAAATCCATCACATCATCAAAGTAAGGGGTTATGCAGGCAGATTTCCTCTTACAGACTTCATGGTTTGCACATGACGGTACAAACCACCCACACTCAGATGAAGTGAGAATTGGGCTATGCATTACCCCGTTTTCAAAAAATTCCCAACCTTACTTCATCTTGGTTCGTGTGGAATTGTCTCATGCATGAATTGTGGTCACAGTGTTAGGAATATTTGTGGAATTATTTCTTGATCATCATGTTGTATTTATTTACCTTGTTGCATATATGTTAGAATTTATACCCGTTATATCATGATGACTTGGACCGTGTTGTGGCTTGGACTATACAGTGCCCATTGATGAGGTATTCATGTATGTTGAAAACTATTTGGTTGGTATAATATTTTATTATATGGTGTTGAATATCGATCATGGCCAGCCCTTCACACTACTATAGGATGTGTCTGTCGAACAATCACCGAGCCATGTTTATGAGTCTCGACACAGGAAGGGGCAGGGCTGTGTGAGATTATTATGCGGATCTGGTCATTGGACGACTGCAGTCGGTTCACAGATGTACATTGTGATGATTTTTACCGGACTTAGGGCCGAAGACGAACTTACCACTCGTACATGGTTGGTTTCACCGTGATTTTGGACAGGATGCTAGGTATCCGAAGACGGATTTGATCCACCGTTTCTGGACAGGATGCGAGGCATCCGAAGACGGTATAAATTCCGTAAGGGCATCAGCTGATGCGATGCTCGGCGAAAGTGATATTGTTCATTTGATGTAGAGTCGGATATAGGATCCGTTCTTTCTATGTTGCATGGCATTCTTTTATTTATATCGTTTACATATTCTTATGATTTTTGTGTCTTAATCTCACATTGATAGTGTACTTCATTATGAGTTATGTGTATTTTACTTGCCGCCATTTATGGTTGACCCTTGTTTTCTAAAATTGATGCATAGGTAACGAGCCCGACTTTGCCAAGGAGGAGGCGCAGGCTGAAGCGTTTCAAACGCTTGAGCCAACTGATGTTCCCGAGTGGGGTGCAAACAATAGCTTCGAGGCCGTCTAACCAAGCACAGGAGTGACTCGTTAAATTTGCAATCAATTTAAATAAATCATTCTTTAGAAACTTGATCTTTCAGTGGGACATTGTAATAAATTATTATTTACTTCTTTTGCAACTTGGAATATTATCATTGTTATCTAGTGATATGCACACTTGTTTTCTTCTCTTGGTATCTATTGGTTGAAATTACTTCCGCAGATTGGGAATGAATGTGAACGGCCTAAACTCACCACGGCCTAAGATCTTGTGGAAAAGAAATAATTAGGAGTCAATGGTTTTGTTTCCAGAAGAATTTAAAAAAAAAAATTTTGACTCCTAATTTCACGTAACCCTATTTTCATTTTTTTTTTTTTTTGGGACGTGACACTAGGCCAGCCGAAGAACAAATTTTGTGAAACGCCCAAAATGAAATTTGTTCACTCGGCGGTCGACTTGTTGGGCATTGTTTTAGCCTCTTTTTCCTCATGTATTAACCCTAAATCCTCCCAACCACTTGGCAGACCTTGAAAACATGTTAGGTGGGACCCTAAAGTGACCAAAGGCTACCGGTTTGCCCTTGAACCGTGCCCATTGCAGCCCTAGGACACAAGTACAAAAACGAGGGACCTTGGATGTCTTATCACCGTCGAAAGCACCAAGAGATCTATAATATGAGACGTTGGAAGTCCTTCGATCTTCGTAGAGTGGAATAGTGTTGTTCTTGCCAGATTAGCCTTATTTTTCTTTAATATGGAACTCGGGGACCTAACGTGATAATATGGACTAATTTGTACCAATTTGACCCGTAGGTCAATCTTTAGAGCTTAGCGTGCACCTAGTGCCGCTTTTGATCCTTAGACTAACCATATCACTAGGTTAGTCCTTATGGTTGGCGAGCATGCATTCTCTGCCTTGCTGCTGTCCAGATTTACCAGACCCACCCTGCCTTTTTCTAACCCATTTGGGTTCGCTCTTTCATGCTAGAATGTTGTCCATTTGAGTATGATCGAGTTGGTCTAATGTTAGCTAGAGGAGACGCTAGTCATGAGAGGAGCTATAATAGACCCAAACCTACATTACTGTTAGACTCAACCTTTTCCCAATCTGTAAAGCTCGATCAGGACTTGTAGGTTTTGACTTGATAGATTACTTGCATGGACCCACATAGTAAAATACCCTGTCCATTTTGGTTACTCATGTTTGTTCATAGCACGATGCTATCTCTTGCATGCACTTTTACTGGTATCGCACTTGTACACCTACTTTCACCCAAATCACCTTTATGTCATGTCATGTATACTTAGCACTTGGTCTAAACATTATGCCCATTTGTACATAGTATGAACACCATGCATAGAGAGGTTATCCTGGTAGGTATCTTGGCGATACTAAGAGTAGGAATATTGATGCCAATCCATGTTGTATGTATCAAGGATACCAAGAGTAGGCATGTTCGTGCTGAGATATTGACGTTGTGGGCATCGACAGGTGCCGAGATGTAAGTGATGCTCCTGAGTCTTATCTGTCTCATGTTAGTGCTCATGGTTATAAGCCCTCGTTATCTAGATTATGCATGCAAATCCATGTGGTTAACAGTCATGATTTCATGTACTTGATGACCATGACCTATGCACTTGCTATATATCGTGTTTGCCTATGTTTTTGGTTATATGTCTCACATTTTGTGGCATCAGTATGTATTAGCGATACCGGTTGGATTCACAAGTACGGTTATGTTATTTATCGTTTCTGCTTTGGTTTCGTTTACCGTGTCCTGCTTTGTACATTTGTACACACTCATGTTCATGCTTCCTTGTTCATTTACTTTTCATGTTCCATTTATTATCATTATTATTATATATCCTGCACACTTCAAAATTGATGCCTGCCAGACTATGTCTGACACTGCTATTAGTGCTTGCAGGTAGCAGGTACTACTTCCACTAAGTGCGAAAGTTAAAAGGTTGCTGATAACCATGGGGTTAGCTAGATTGATGCACTTGGGCCCTACTGATGATAGCTTGCTGTTATGCTGAAAGCCATCACCTCAATGATCAGTTTAAAATTTTTTTATTTTGTAGTTGGCCCCTCATGGCTAATTTTCTACTAGAATGATAACTTTAATGTAATTATGCAGTGCTCTGAAATCTTTAAATGGAAATTTTTATTGGCTCATTTTCTAAAATGTATGATTAATAGATGCATCTATGTTATGGCCCAAAATTCAATGGGCCGCAAAATCTGGGGGCATGACAACCCAGATGGGCTCCACAAGAACCATGGCTACCAAGTGCAAATGCATAACTCTCCAAATCTCCAGATATATAAATATTCACAAATCTTCAATGATGGACAGTCCAGTTTGTAGCACTCCCCTACCCCTCTCCTCCAATCAATCCAAGCCCTACGCACTTATTACCTTTACTGAATTGGCGCCTTCCAAGATTTGACACATCTAAGCAATGTAGACCATTCAATTGACCATAAAATTTAACAATAGCTAGCTTTATAAAGTAGATACGATTTAGACAATTTTGTGGTTTTCAAAATAATAACTCTATTGATCATATGGTTCCCTTTTTTGCACACAAATAGGTTATGTAGAAACCTTTCAAACCCCCAATGATTTTTATACTTCCAAGTGAGAGTGACTACTCCAATGTGAGAAAACAAAGTTCCCATTATTGAAAATGACTCTAAAATATGATAAGTATATATAATAAAAATATATGAGCCTTAGTCAAATTAAGTTTTATGTATATTAATGTCCCAATGTGGACCATGTGCATGCATGAGGACTTTCCAGGCAGTCACCCATCCTAGTGTTGCTCCAACTTGAGTATGCTTAACTTCGTAGTTATTATGGGATCAAGGGCCGCACGGCTTTAAAATGTGTCATGTTGAGTTAACACAAGGTTTGACTTATTGGCGTAGGGTCAAGACTTGGATATTTCCGATGTTAAACTTGTGGAGCCCCTTGTATTCTGGGTGTTCTTTGGTAGGTGATGAGCACACTAGATTTTAACAGGATCTATCACCTTGGCCTTGGCCAACTAGATCTTACACTTGATCTTTAGGTCTATTTGGAAACCTTAGTCTAATTAATAAGATCTAATGAAGTCCTAAAATAAAAAATCTAATTTTTAGGTTCTAATTTACAATAATCTTCTTGGTGAAGTTATAGAAAAATCCATTATTTCATGATGTAGTTGGGCTACCTTTTAAAAATCACACTATAGAGCCTACCATTTGTGTTATTTAAAAAAATCTTACGAGGTCATTTTCATCCAAACACCTTTCTTTCCTATTTATAACTTTTATCTACAAAACAAAAACAAACAAACAAAAATAATAATAAAACAACTGGTTGGATCCAAATCGATGGAACTCGCACACATTAGCTTTGTAGAAAAGATCAATACCTCGTTACAATTGTGGATCCTTTTATAAGATTGAGCCAAGGGTCATATGAATTTTGCATGGTCCATCTCCCACCTTCATTTTCTTCAACTAAAATAAGCTTAAAAAATCTCTAGTTTGTAAATAAGTTTAAATGCAATTAGAAGTTTATCAAACAATCTAATATGCAAATTAGCTCTAAATTATAAAATAAAAGCTTCCTTTTTGGAGTTTCCAAATGTCTCCAAGGCGAACTCATATTTGATTTTGGCTCAATTAAGAGGACCAAGTTTGGGAATGAATCAACTTGATTAGCATCCAGGCTGACCACGTTCAAAATGATGATAAATGTAATGGAATCAAGTCCAACATTCACACATTCAAGCACACAAAAGAATGGAAAAATAACTATAAATCATCATTAAATTTTCTTTGATTACATGGGTTTAATGCTCTGACCTCAGGGATGCAGGTTGTTTACATGTGTTAGAAAATTACAACCCTCCCTCTCGTCTCAAAGGTGATCCAAACTAAGAAAATTGAAAAATTACATGAAAAAGGTGAAAAAATGCAAAAAAAAATGAAGAACAGGGAGTTAGTGACAGTGGCTTACGGTCACTAACTCCTTTAAGTGATTATAGCCCAAGGTCACCAACAAACAGTGGCCATTTTGGCAACTATTTGTCCATGTTTTGTATTTGTTTCCCTATGTAGTGCTTCCAGGGTGCTGAAGCTTGTGTCTTCTGACTTAATTAGGAGCATTGGATGATTACTAAGAGTGTTGAATTTGACCATAGAATCATCTGGGATATTTGGTAGTCACCACTTCGCTGTCATGGATTGCATTTGTACAAATCTAGAAGGGGTGCTTCTGGACAAACAATTGGGGCCAGAGTTGTGTCATTCTGACCCTATGACTTTCAAGTAGCAGAATGATACATAAAGAGGGTTGTTCACAACCTTAAAGATAGCCTAAAATCCCTTCAAGTGGGAGAACCAAAGAAAATAATTTCATCCTCATTGAACACCTTTGGCACTTAGTAAACTTGAATTTCATCCTTTTATGAATGGTATTGATGCGTATCTTCTTCTTTAAAGTCATTTCTCACATTAAACTTGTGAAAGGAAGAGAATGGAAGAGTTGCTTGCCAAGTGACTGAGGAATCCTTTGTGCAGAACATTATAATCTTATGGAATCTTGCTTGTATCTTGCCTTTTTTTTATTAGAACCTTCAAACCTTTTCCAAATGCCCAAGCTTACCTTATATAGACTTCAAAGATAGTTGGGGGAGTAATGGGAAGTTGAGTTTTGAAATAAAGAAATAAATATGCTAAAAACTATCAGAAACCATATCAAAAATCACTTTACAGGTTTCTGTGACCGTGGCCAAGGTCACGGACAAGCCCAATTTTGGATATTTTGCCCATGTGACCCGTTTTCATTAGTTTAGGGCTCGTACGATATCTGATCTTTACGAAACTTAGAATGATGTTTTCTAACACCCATTTAGGTGCGTCAGAGAAATTTCAACATGTTTTAACCTTTTGAAGTCGGTCAACCCTCCCTTTGACTTTTCATGAAAATGGGCCTTTATTTTTTAGGCCCAAATGACCTCGAAGCAACTTGAAACTTATGTCAGGAGCATCTTGAAGTATTCTTCCAAATATCATGTGATTTGGGGATTTATGGAAGTAGTATTTCGACCAATAGCCCATTTGTTGCATGTTCTAAGTTAGTGTCCTCTTACATTACAGGCGGTCAGCTTATTTTCTATCCGAACGATATTCAATTGATTTGAAACTTTAAGCAGTTGAATTTGAGTACATTTTGATTCTCTGACCAATTTTCATCATCTTTTGCCTTTTGGAAATGGAACTTTGGTAAGTGACCCTAAGGTTTTAGGGGGTCACTAACCCCTAAATTGACAAGTAGCTGTAGTAAGGTCAAACAAAGTCTGCTTGGCTTGAAATTTGTAGATTCATTTTTTAACATGACTTGAGCTTTTCATCCAAATTTCATCAACTTTGGTTACCTAGAGGTAGGACTTTGGTTAGTGACCCTAAGGTTTAGGTTGGAGGTCACGAATCTAAAGTTGACATTTTTGTTGAACTTGGGTCAAACGACTTCCATTTGATTTGAAATTTTGCAGAGCCACTTCTGAATATAATTTAAGCTTTATCTAGGAGTTTCAGCTAACTTGATCTTCAGAATGTGTCACTTTGCACGGTGACCTCAAAAAGCTTGGTAGATAATCATCTAAACTAAGTTTGGATTAAGATGATGTCTGAATGTTCTGAAACTTTGAAGGATAATCCTTGAATGTATTTAAAGATATTATCTTAAGTTTCATATTGTGTTGACATGTAGAAATATCAGTTGCCACAATGCACTCAAGGGGCTCGCAGATAGTTACTAAAGCTTGAATTTGAATTTAAATGAAGCCCAGATCCTTAAAACTCTGGAGCACCATTTCTGAGCATGTATTGGAGTTGCCATGTGATTTTTAGTCACTTTAGTAATCCAGAAGCTTGAGTTTGTCCAATGACCCCTACGTTTTGAGATTTTGAGTCAATGAACCTTAAATGTGGTGTTTAGTAACTTGAGTGACCAAATGAAGTCCAATTGCTTTGAAATTTGAACTGCTGCACTTTGAGCTCATCTGAAGTTTTTTAAAAGTTTTTTAAGTATATTACATCAACTCTGAACATCTGGATACAATACTTAACTTGGCATTCGACAACCTAGGGTTTATGTGCCCTTGGCTTGGAATTTGCTTATGATCCAAGCTTGTGATGTCTTCTCTACAACACTTGTTTGCGATTTTTTTTATGGGTCAACACAAGCTACGTTCAAGATGCGAATTTCAGTTGGCTCGGTTCTTTCAAATTTCCTAGCCGTTAGAAGTAAAGACATGTAACACTCCGTCTTGATTTGGGTGCTAAGTAATTTGGTTTTATTTTAATTAAATATATTTTGATGTTTAATATTGGTAAACTAGGCTTATTTATCTTATTGAGTCTATTAGCACTACAAGAAAATGCACCATTTGTGATGGGATTTAGCAACAACCAAAGTTGTTCATAGTTAAATATTACCTTTTGCGTGACGAACATAAAAGTCTGTCTCCCAATGTTGTCTTTAATGAATTGCCACCCTAAGCTCAAATTTGTGCAATTTTTTTTTTCAATGACAACTACAGTTTGTAGTTGAATGGTGTTTTTTATTGGGCAACAAACTATTACTTGTCGCCAAATCATGAAATAGTTTGGCGCATTCCTAGCTTCTTTTAGTGCAAAACTAAAAATATGTTAAAAAATTTGGCAATGGATAAGGGAAACATACTTAAACAACCTATTCTTTACTCTTCACTTTACCCCAACTTGTCACATCTCTTTCTCTTTCTCTATCTGGACTCAAGTGCAGGAGTGACATGATCCTTGCTACTCTTTCTTAGAATGCATGATCAAAATCCAGAAAAAGTCTTTCTAAAGTTTCAATCTCCTAACTCTATCCATGATACATCCTAAACCCAATCAAATTCTTTCATTTCCAAAACCCCAACAACCCACAAATCCTTCTTCATCTTCACCCTAGTCGAACCCAACCAACTCACTACAACACCCAAAAACCCAAATGGTCAAAGCCCAAAAAACCCTTTCATAGTCCAATCCACCCCCCTGCACTCAATATCAAAATCCCTAGAACCACCAAACACCCACAGCCAAAAAACACTGTAACCATTGCGATGCCTCACTAAACCAAACCCCAACCCACCTTCGACACACCCTAATCGAACTCCCATCGACCAGCCAAAACCCACAATCCTCCCACACTACCATGTCCACAACTGAGCTCCAAACCAGTGAAAAAGAAATGGAAGAAGGGGAGAACAACAACAAGAGAGAAAGAAAACAGTATATAATCAAATCAACCATGTACCTAGCATCATTCGAACGTAGCTCCATTTCCATCATCATTGCATCAAGCTCACCTTCACACAGAAGCAGCCGTCGCTTCACATCCATCCCTCCTCCTTTTTTATACATCACGATCACCAAAGTGGGTCACTTTGTTGTGCTCTTGGTAAAAGCTCTCTCTTTTATGCATATATCTTTTGGGTTCTAATATTGTAATCTCTAATCAAAATTTCTAAGGCTTTGTTTAATAAGTATTCTTAGATTGGGTGGTTATCATGCTTTTATTTGGGATTAAACTAGGACATGACCATGGTTAAGAATGGTTTCATGTCTAGTCATTTTTGTCACAACCCGAGCCGAGGGTTCGGGGGTTAGCAAAAGCCAAACCTAATGACACACGTACTCCCGTGCATGTACACGTAGACCGAGTCTAAATGCACACGCACAAGGGAACATTGACACGTGCCAAACATGTACGCGGAAGCTGTAAATATCAGAAACATCAAACTAACAGTGCAAAAGAGAATACGAGGAAAGAACTGACATAATTACATGTGAAGGTCTTACAAAATGAACACAAAATGAACAAAATAATATATACAATCATGACATATACACGTATGAAGATCCTCAAAACAAGAAACAAGACTCCAATGCCATGCATGTCAAGAACGCTCTCCCGTGAAGTGATCACATCCACTCCTCTAGGCCTGATGGGGCCTCGGGGGTCTCATCTGGAGTCTGGCCGACCGGCGAGGGTTCGACAGGGGTATCTGAGCCTGCAACACCAAAAACAACTGTGAATACGACGATTCAGCAAAGTATAACCCATAACAAGTTAACGCATGTTGTGTCTAATAGAATAAAGAACATCATGTAAATTAAATAAGGCAATTTCGTATACTAGGCTGTCATGCAAGAAAGAAATATGCTATGCGAATCAATGGATACATGCAATGTACAGAACTAGTGGCTACTACATTGCCATATGCTCTCAAAAGAGGGATCTTATATTGTGCAAAGAACACCATTGTCCGGGCCAGGGTACAATGGGTCTCGGTTTCCTGGGGTCCGGTTCCCCAAGACGTTTCCTTACTGCAGCAAGGCCATGTAAACTATACCAAATTCACCCCGTCGGGATCCTAAGGCTGAGGCTAAGTAGTGCCTGACCATACAGAGTCAATCATGAAAACCCTGAGTAGATCGTGACAACATATCATACGTGCATATCTGTGAACATATTATACATGCATACTCAAGGTAAAAAACCACAATGTGAAAGTAACGGAACACAAGTAATCATAACAGAGAGTAGAGGTCAATGATCAAATGCAATATGTTATGCAACAAATCATGTGAAATCGGATCATCTTTATTTACAAGCCAATTCTAAGCTAATTATCCGGTGTTTCTAACCGTGCATGATGATGTAGTTTTAAGTTATTCTATGCACCGTTGTCTAATGTTGCATTGAATCGGGCGGTGCACGAAGTCCCTTAAACCAACACCCATGGGGAGGTGCTTAACATCCGGATAATGAACATGAATGATTCGCAGCCCTCGAGATCATTCACGCATTGTATCACATTCCGTTAGGCAGGTCTAGGTGCTCTACATTCTATCATGAAGGCCATATCGGTCTTTCCTTTACACCTATCCTGGTCCTTCATTATTCTAGTGTGGATACGGCTTAGCCGTGAGTATTCTACGGCTTAGCCGTGGCTGGGCCGTAGAAGGTCTGTCAATTTGAGTGCTCTCAGTTAATTCAGAAAAAGACACCCTGTATTGATCTACGGCTGGGCCACGGCTGAGGTTCGGCTTAGCTGTAGGGCAATACACGGCTTAGCCGTGCCCTAGCCTTAGAGGAAAACTGGATTTATACCCTCTCTGGACCTTAAGCCGTAAGTGACATACGGCTTAGCCGTACATGCACGAAGTCAATGTTCTAAAGCATGTACAGAAATCCTGTAAAACCATCAGAATTGCAAATATCCAATGGAGATAGACAAAGTACTAATCAAATGAGTAATCAAATGGGCTGTAAACACATTTTCCCATACAAATTCATGTGAACTAATCAGAATCACTTGCATACCAACATGGGTTCTTAAAGGTTATGGTTATACTTGCCTCAATTTGAATTCAATTACACAACTTGCTGTTCTTGGGCCCAAACACAACCTAACACCAACCAAACAACATGCATGCATGAGAAATGGAAAGCATCTCAAAGCCTATCGTGTACTCATTGAAACAAGAAGGAGAAGAAGAAGAATGAGATGAGAGAGATGGAAGAGAAAACTCAGCTCACCTCACAATCAACACAATAGAACTTGCAAAGAACCAAAATCCCTCAATTGAGCTTGATCGATGGAGGAGAGAATTCAGGAGAGGGAGAGAAATCTTCACGTGCACAGTGAGGAAAATGAGAGAGAGAGAACGAGCTTGTCGATGGTATGAAGTTATATAAGCAAATGGGGAAGTCCAAATTACAATGAAGTCCAAGTTAGAATTCTATTTTTAGTTTGAGTCAAATCCGGGTCCAATGGAATCACACGACATCGGTTGCAAACGACGTAGTTACGAAAGTTGACGAGCTCAACGAAAGACACGTGTTGACGTCAAGATGATGAAAAAATGACCATGTCTTAGAAAAGTTAAAATTACGAAAAATGGCTTGGTTTACTTAATCCAGGTCAAACTCAACCCAACTACCTATCCATGACACGCAACGAAAATAAAAACACAAACAAAACACGATTAGCAATGAAAACAAGATTAATTAGCTGCTAAACGAGGTCAAACTGGGTCGGAATGTTACAATTTTTTAGTGGTTATCAGATTCAGACCTAAAAAGAAAGAACCCTTTTTTTTTTGTAGTCTAGAACCCAATTTTTCTACGCTTCTGGATGAGGCAGGTTGAAATAGATTTCACCATGGAAAATGTTGAATTGTGCCAAATAGTAGAAGCTAAAATTGTAGAAATTAGGTTTTCAGTTTTCATTATCCATACTAAATAAGTGATATAGAAATAAAATGCCGTGGAAACTATTATGCAGAAGCGTGCTGATGAAACTGGAATGGTTTAGAAGGATCTACAAATTGTAGTAAGCATCTTCATGTCAAGCACAATTTTAAGTGTTTTAAGAATGTGCTTGCCTTTTTGACATCCAAAGACTATTTTTTTTTTAAAGAATCAACTTGCTCTTCGTTTTCCCTTGGAGTTCAAGACATAGCGGAAACTCATTCAAAGGTCTAAGCATTTTCATTCCATCCATGCCTTTCTTTTTCTTCTTCCTTAAAACTCCCTTCTTTCTTTCTCATCCTTTTTTCTCGCTCCTGCCATTTGTATAATCTTCTATTACCTTAAGTTTTGTTAATTAAATGCTGTGATCGTTTTTTTTTTTTTTTGAATGGTATTAAATGCTATAATCTCTTCGCAGCTACGTTTTTTGTTGATGGAAACCCTCATTTCTCTTCTTTATTGCTTGGATGATATGTAGGTTATGCTTCTTAGTTTAGAGTGCTTGCGTGTGTTTTGTGTATGTGTGTTTGTTTGGCATGTTTTTCGGTTGGTTTGAGGCTTAATTGAGTCTTGTGAATTGAAGAAGTATGTTTAACATTGTATTTGAAGATACAATGGAAACTTTATATGAAAAAGACTGATTAAGGAATTGTAGGATTTAACTCATTCCAAGTAGATAGATAGGGTGGAGAAAGAATGGGTTAAATATTATTATCATTGGTTTTGATTTTTCCTCTTTCTTTCTTATGATTGAAGAAGGCATTCTCTTATTGTTTCTATTGGTTCAATTCTATTACTAAGAGCTTCAAAAGGTAATACATTTCCTATTTTGTATATTAGAGATGAAGAAATGCATTCCTGATACTAATTTGTTATTTATGAAGTTCATAATTAGTTTAGAGCCATTTGAAAACCTTCAAATTTGTTGGTGTAGTTTCTATAGTCTAATTTGAATTAGATATCCAGGTTTTTTTGCCCAATTAAAAAATTGTAGGTCAAATGACCATTATACTTGAATGTCCACCTCATTTGTGAGGGCAAATATTATCACCATTTCCCCTATTTCTAAATTTGGGTTTTGGTTTTTTCCACTTTCTTTCTTATGAATTGAAGAAGGTAGTCGCATTCTCTTGTTTCAATTGGTTCAATTCTATTACTAAGAGCTTCCAAAAATAACACATTTCCTATTTTGTATCTATTAGATAAAAGAAATGCATTCCTGATACTAATTTGTTATTCAGGAAGAGTGCATGATAACTATTTGATTAAATGCCACTGAGGGAATCAAAATGTAATGATGCTTGGCTGCTTTTATTTTTCCTCATTTAGAGTTTGAAATTATGATCTTTTCTATCTGCGTTGTACATCCTATAGATGGTGCATGGTTCACTCAGTTGTACAATAGGGGAGTCCATTGGTTCTCTAAACAAAGGAGCATATGCACCAAATATTTTTAATGTATTGTAATTTATCACATTCCAGTGAGAGAACATGCAATTAAATAAATACCATCTAATTAGTTTATTTGTATTTCTGGGACATTATATGCAGTTGTTTGAGATGTAGATTCTCTAACGGCAGCATACATAGCTCCAAAAACCCAATTCAACTTGCATTAAATTTACAACAATTTGAAAACTAAGTAGGATTGACAGAATTAACCTATTTTCTTTCTAATTCCAAAATTGACCTTTTATTCTTTCATATCAAAAGCAGAATTAATTGTAATCATTTAACCATAGATCTAGATGCTTCATTACAAGAGTTGTGAAAACCCTTGCTTGTTCAAGTAAATTTTTGTTCTCTCTCTTTCTTTCTTTAAGAGGTAACAATGTAATTTTTTTGAGTAAAAGAAAGGTATACAAATAGTAACTAACTAAATGTCGGACTTTTTGACTGGATCTCCCTTTTAACAATTCTATTGGCCACTCATTCGATAGCAATATAGATCCATGGAGGTGTTTTTTTTATATATTATTATTCTTTTACTTCGGCTTTTGTGTATTACAAATTCTCACACACATTGCTTTGCGAAAACTATTTTCATTGTGCAAATGAATTCTTGGATATTATTTATTGACCCATCAACAGGAGTTGTTTGTTTGATCATGAATTCTGAGCTTGTTCACAACAAAGCTCCTCCATCAATAAGTGTTTATTGTGGTCCTGTGGATTCTATTTGATTGCATAATTCTTAACATGCACATTGAGGTTCAAAGCATCATAAATTAGAGTTTGGCTGTTGTTTTTATACGAACTTATATTTTTGCTGCTATTTATTTCTATAGGTTACTAAGAGAGAGTAATTTTACTAGTTATTTTATTGGTATATTCATTCCACATTTTGTACATCTCTCATCATTTGTATAGTATGTTAAGACTAGAGATATCTTTGATAGTTCCCGCATTGTCAGGGTTGATAAAGGACTAGATTTGATCCTTCTGCTTGAAATTCTCTCCACTCATGTCCATACACTTGCATATGTCAATGTTAACTGTTTGTTTTGTGGTTGGTACTATTATTTGTTTCGTGGCTACGGACATTAGTTTTCTTTTCTAGGATGTTATGACTGGTAGTCATTCATTGGTTGTAGATATTTGATGTGGCTAATGAAGAACTTCCAAAACTGGAGAAAAGTTCAAAGATAGTGGTCATGTTTGTCTACGTGTCATTACTTTTAGGAATTTATAAGGATTAGCGATGGATGCATTTAAGGTAATTGACTATTTTTGCCAAGTTCTTTTACTAATGGAATCACAAATAAGAGTTAAATTCTTTTTTTGCGAAGACTATTATATCACTTGATACTTGGTGCTTTCTTCTTTTCTTTGACCATTTGTACTAACTGGACTAATTTACATGGTTTATGGCGTCTTTAATTATTAATCATGAACAGTTGAACATAAAAATTTTGCATATGACTTATGGATAACCTCCATTAGGCACTAATACATTTACACCTTACAAATGTCTTGGAAGGGCACTGTGCCCTCTTCCTTATATGTCGGAATTTGATATTGTGAAGCCTGGGAAAACAATTTAAGGTCATTTTATAACTCAATATTGCATTCATGGTGGTATTTATTTAACCATTTACTCCGTGGCCATGGTCATCTCTTAAGCTTAAAATTGTAATATTTTATTCCTTTTCTTCTATATCAGGTTATTAGCTTGTTTATCAATACCATATGAGCAGGAGCTCAAGGGTCCTCTCTTATTTGAATGTGTATAGATTGGAGCAGATTTACTATTTCTAGTCTTGGGTTGTAAATCAAAGAGAATAACGGCTACACATAAGAAAACTCTAGTAATTTTTATTCTCGAGTTCCTCATTGATATTTGCTGGTTCAATGCCATGAATATTTTGGTTGAAAAACTAGCTTTAATACAATTTATGAATTATATTTATCTCCTTCTTATGCAAACCATCTCTTAGCAAAATATTGAATGCATGATCTAACGCTTAATTTGTTTATTTTTAATAGTCTCTTCTAATTTAACTCTAAATTTCCTTTTTAGGTGATTTCGGCTATTTTAGATTTATATGATGTCATGTGCAATGAATGACTTATGACACCTGATTGTGGATGTTGTAGTGATATCTAATGCTCCACCAGTGTACATTGAATGGATTGTGGATCATGTGAATACTTTTATCGTATTTTTCATATTTTTTTTCTTACAATTTTGTCTAAATTGGAATGTTGGGTGGGGTCTAGCGTATTGTATGAGTTTTTGCTATTTTTGGGTCATTTGCATATTTTAACTTTTCTCCCTTTTATAAGTTTTTATCATAGTGTTGTTTGTTTCTTATTTTGATTCGGGTTTTGAATTTTCTTAGAAATAGATGGCTCTTTGATGAAACTCAACCCTTATATGATAATCATCTTAAATTTCCTCCACAACCCTTAAAGATGAATGTTTCTGGTTGGATTTTTTGTGTTTGCATCTTGGCATGGATTTTGAATATAAGTGCTGCACTGTGGTCGTGGGGATCTTGGATCTCAAATTTTATTTGCATATACCGTTTATGCGACAATCATTGTTGAACTTTCAAATTTGTGCAGTAGTAGCTATAACTTTGGTTTACCAATAGAAAGTTCCTCCAAACTCCAATTTCTTAGCAGTTGTTTCATGCCAAAGTTAGAGAGTTCTTCGATAGATGTGCCTTTTCATATGGGTCCAACTTAAAACCACTTTGGAAATAGCAGTCTCTACAGAAAGAATAGCAAAATAAAATCTTCTACAATGTTCTCTTATGTTAGTTGTGTTGGCTTAAAACGTATTTGTCATTGAGTAATATCAATTGATTTTGGCTAAAATTTAAACTATGGGTTTCACAACAAAAAGATGAAATATTAGATGAGATATAATAGGTTGCCTTCTTTGAAGCATATTGATATGTTAGAATTACTTATCTCCCATACGGCCTCCTTTTTCATTGTAAAACTACATTGTTAATATACAACAATGCCCTTTGCTCTTGATATCACGATGCCTGGTTTTTTTATTCATTAAACAATTTGAGGGCATTATACCAGGTGGACAAATGCCTAAAAGGCATTTGACGCTCTGGGCATTGGTGACTACATCAAGCAACGATAATCAAAGTTCAAGGGTATGCAAACAATGGTTTAGTAACCTAAAAGATATCTACTAATCTAATCCAGTTACCCATTAGTAATTAGTATTTACTTGTATAGTTTGTGTGTCTATTAAGTTTGGGGGAGGGGAGATAAAATCCATTCAACTGCTGGGTTTAACATGGAATGATCATGTCTTTAGTTTGTCTCTTTTGTGTTCTCTACCTATACCATTATGAGTGCTGGTAGCATATGGAATGACAAATGTCCTTAGTTTGTCTCTTTTGTGTTCTCTACCTATACAATTACAAGTGCCAATAGTATATGGAATGCAAATAAATCTTCTATTTATATCAATTTTAACGCCTTGGGATCCCTTATTTAAGGGAGTACTTGAGACACTGAATGATCTATTGAAGCAAATCTAGCATTGAAGAGAAGTGGGTATGACTATCTGATGGAACACACAAAGATACTTGGAGTAGAACTTATATTGACCAAATCTAGGTCTAGCAATTATGTTCTTTCACAAACATGAAATCATCTCAAAAGTATAAAAATTCAAAAAAGGAATTTAAATAAAAGAGTCAAAAAGTAACATTCTTAACCCACTAAATGACATAAAAATAATCTATTTTTTTATAATAAAAGAATATTCAAAAGATTCATTATCAAGCCACAAAAGATAAAAGGACATCACATTATGATTAGACACCTTATATTTTTTTCTCTCTTTATTTGAGACTTCACTTCACTTTACAATAACATTAAACAAATAGGCCCTACCTCTGCAAAATTCCTTCATTGGAAACAATCTTACCATAAGTGTCTAGGAATTAATTACCATTAAGGTAAAAGGAGTACTTCTTGACGACATGTTAAATGCTTTCTAACAATTGGTAAATGCTAAAAACAAAAGAATGTAAGGAAAAAGATCTCTGGATTCAATTAAAAGAACATGCAATTTTCATGGAACCCACTTGAATAGGATGTCATTAATAATCCAATACCAAGGACCGGAAGGATATACTATGTTTAAAGGATTTACCATATATCACTATATATATGACACATATAGAGAGAGAGAGAGAGAGTACTAGACAATGCCTAGGTGTCTTTACAAGAAACCCCTCCTAATTGGGCCCACTGAGATGAATGATGATCATCGAAGTTTATTGGATGGAAAGATCCATATGAGACCTACATATATTTAAAACCTTGACTCCATAAGATAATTTTGATCCATGGCCATAAAATTTAATAGTTTAGAGACATTATTTTATTATAATTTCAATTTAATGGTAAGGAAAAGTTGGATGAATGTCAAATTTGGACTTGTAACTATTCAAGGGATAGTGTGTGAGAGAAGACTAGATTGACTTAATGTGGGCCCCATGACAAAAAAAGAGGAACAGAAAAGGGGCTTTTTTTGAAGTGGAGAATTTTTATAATTCTCCATATATATATATATGGGAAATATATATGTGTGCGTGTGCGTGCGCCCATGCATGTGCGCCTAAGGTGGGGCCCACTAGATGGCCCATCCAAGTGGACTACACACAAGACTCCTTGCATTTCATGGGTTCCACTAGTTTTACTCCGATCTAAATGGATTAGACTGTTGGACTGACTAAATATCTATCTGAATGACCTGTATACCATTAAACTTATGGGGCTTAGATAGAGATAATAAGGGGGCTATGGGCCTGATTTTTGTAGAGAAGAAAGGCCCAAGGAGATCTCTCGATCCACCTTATACATATATATATATATATATATATGGAAAATCTTCATGTAAGTTAATTCCTCACCATTTGTTTCGTAAGAACTCTAGGTGGGGCCCACTATATGGTCCTTCCAAATGGACAACACACATCACCTCCCTGAATTGCACATATCCACTAATTTTAGGTCCCATCCGAATAGAGTGGACCGTTGGATTAACTGTACACTAATCCGAATGGACTAAACTTTTGGCATAGATGAACAGGTTAGAGATATGTGATTGGGGCAAAACCTGCTATCTGTGGTGGTTCTGGATAGATTTTTCCATCTCCCTTAGTCTCATCCTTTGGTGGGGTCCATAATGGGCCCTATGAAGGAAAATGCACGAAGTTTTCATGATGGGCATATGCACAGGAGGAATGCCCCTACGTATATAAACTAGTTATTAGGTACACCTCGTGCGCATTTAATGCACCAAGGGTGGAGCCCACTTAATGGTCCATTCAAGTGGACCACACACATGTATCCCCCTAAATTGCACCCATCCTCAATGCTTAATTTTCATCCAAATAGTCTAGATCGTTGGAATTGACTGCACACCGATCCAAATGGACTATACGCTGTTAAACATATGAAGCCTAGATGGAGATGATGGAGGTGAGGGATGGAGCTGAATTTTCAGAGAGGGGCATGGGGAGATATTTTAGTCCCCTTGGTCCTAGTCCTATGTACATTGAGGCGCCCACACTAATCCAGTATTCAAATATTTATATATATATTTATATATGGACCATATTCATATGCATGCATCCCTCACCACTTTGGTGATGGACACTCCTTTTTTGAAAATTGTTAATGTGCAAAAGGACAAAACTATCACATCTCATGACACTTTTTTAACTTTGTTAGGTTTAAAGAAGGAAATGTGGATATATATACAGTTATCCTTTTTTTAGAAACTCTAAGCTTCACAGTATATATAAAGAACGCCTTAAATCAAAGTTTGTGAATAATTGAATCTATGTCACCAGAATAATTTTGCTAATTAAAAGATTAATTTCGTGAAACAATTTGGACAAGTAGTTTGTCCTATTGCATAGTGTAGAATGGGGTTGGTGTAGAGGCTGGGTCGGCCCACCCAACATCTACCAATCCAAACTAGAAATGCCAATACCTCTCCCAGTTTGTCATTAACCCCTATTTATTTTTTGTAATAAAAGATATTCTTTTCAAATTATGTAAACAATAAAAAATTGAGGATCTTTAGTTTTAATTGCTTTTAAATATGAAATTGTATTTCCAAAACCCAAAATAGAATATGAATTATTGGTTTCAACGAAAACTTTAATAATCAAATATGGCTCTCTCTACCTGGATTTTCAAACCACTATATATATATGGCTTTGATCCTATGGGAACTTTTCTCATGCACCCACTGTGATAACTTTTAATGGGTCCCGTTTGAGGATAAGACCAAGGGGATGAAAAGATCTATGTGGGACCACCCCTAATATCAAGTTTTGCTTCCATCACATGTTCCTAAACCCTTTATCCACGGCCCACAAATTCAATCAATTCGAATTGGTACACAGTCAATTCAACGGTCTAGTAAATTTGGATTTGACCGAAACTTTGGGCATGTAATTATCAGGGGAGTCTCTGTATATTGCTAGGTTTGGATTGGTTGATAGATGGGCTTCACCTCGAGGTCTCACATAAAAATGGTGAGAATTAGTTCTTATAAGATTGTTTCCCATATATATATAATATATATAGATAGAGCTACTGTATGTACTCTTCTTTTTTCTCTTCCTACATGGCCATTAAAAAAAATTGAAACTTCCCAAACCACCCCCACCCCCTTCTTTCGCTACACACCTCCCCTCTCCCTCCCTCCTATCTCTTCTTCCCTTCCACTTAGGCCGGCAAAGGGGAGTCTCCCTCCTTTCTCTCTCTCTCTCTCTCCATCTTCCTGTCCCTCTTCATCCTCCTCCTCCTCCTCATATTTTTCTTTATCCTCATCTCCCTCCTTTTTCCTGTCCTCTCCCCTCCTCTTTCTCTCCTTTTCTCTCCCTCTTTCTTTCATCTCCGCCCTATTCTGCCTCGTCGAGCCAAATAAGGACACCTCTCCTCTCCCTCTCCCTCTCCCTTCATCTCTCTTCTTCTCCTTCCATCTTCCTTTTCCTCTCATTTCCTCTTCTCTCCCACTTTCTCTCATCTCTACCTTGTTCGGCCTGAACAACAATGAGCTATTCGGCCTCTCAGGGCCGAATAGGGTGGAGATGAGAGAAAGGGGAATAGAAGAGGAGAGGAAAAGGGAGGGGGAGGAGGAGAAAGAAGAATATGAGGAGGAAGAGGGAAAAGGAGGAGGAAAAGAAAGAGGAAGATGGGGAAAGAGAGGGAAGGGAGGGAGACTCCCCTCCGCCAGTCGGAGGTTGTTGCCGGCCTGAGGGGAAAGGAGAGGAGAGAGGAGGGAGGGAGAGGAGAGGTGTGTATGGAGAGAAGGGGGGGTGTAATTTGAAAGTTTCAAAAAAAGAATTTTTAAAAAAGGCTGTGCAAAAAGAGAAAAAAGAGGAATACGTATAGCAGCTCCCTATATATATGAGGAATACTAGTATGCATCATTCTTTCATCATTGGGTAAGAGATGCTTTCATAACTTTCCATATTTATACTTGAGCATTCCTCTTTTATATTTACCTATAAATAACATTCTCTTTTACACATTAATAGTTTTATTTATGCAAGTGTTCTGGTGAGGGAATGATGTATATATATATATGAAAAGACTAGTATACATCCATCTGTCACCACAAGGTGAGGTACAATTCCTCTTTTAGACCTAATAAGGTAAAAAATGTATCATAATGTTAATAGTTTTGTCATTTTATACATTAATACTTTCCAAAAATGAATGTGTCTCTCACCATAGTGTGAGGGATATATGCATAGTAGTTTTGTCTACATATATATATACACCTAAATTGAGTATGACCATAAAAATATCAAGTGAACAAAGTAGATCATTAGCTTTGTATGGGGCCCACTTATGATTCCATCCACCCTACAAACTTCCATCCCACCCCCAACATCCACCTCATTCTGCGTTGAATTGACATCGGACCCAATTTGATACTCGTCTTGACTCTCTCGGCCATTTAATTTGACATTAATATACTAATAAAACTTATAGTAAGGGTACGGTCTAAACACATGCTTTTCATACATTACGTGCTAGAGTAGAAAGACTCCAAACAATGACCATGCTTATCATACATTACGTATCGGAGTTGGAAAACTCCAAACAATGACCATCTTCTCTTCATTATAACCAATATATACCAACCTAGAGAAAGCCATGCTCATCACACATTACGTATTGGAGTCGAAAGACAGCAAACAATGACCATCTTCTCTTCTTTAAAGCCAATATATAGACAACCAAGAGAAAGCCTATGAGTTTTCCATCTTCTTCACTGAAATGAGGAACCCAATTTCATGTCTAGCTTTCTGGTTCTTCTTCTCCCTCATTTTCTCCAAACCCTCAAATCAAGAGACCTTCCCACCTCTCCTAAATCCCAGCCTCCAACAAGCCTTTATAGCTCTCCATGCATGGAAAAACCAAATCACATCCGACCCAAAAAACCTCACCTCTAACTGGATAGGCCCCAACGTCTGTAGCTACACCGGCGTCTTCTGTGCACCAGCGCCTGACAACCCTCACCTCACCGTTGTTGCGGGCATTGACCTCAACCACGGCAACATTGCCGGTTCCCTTCCGGAAGAACTTGGCCTCTTGACCTATCTTGCCCTCTTCCACCTAAACTCCAACCGCTTCGGCCCCACCGTCCCCAAAAGCTTTGCCGGCCTCTTCCTTCTCTTCGAACTTGACCTCAGCAACAACCTCTTCTCCGGTCCCTTCCCAGCACCCCTCCTCAATCTACCCTCGCTTAAATACCTTGATATCCGTTACAATGAATTCGTAGGAGGGATCCCCTTCCAGATCTTCAATTTGCCATTGGACGCAATTTTCCTCAATAACAACAAGTTTCGGTCGTCAATTCCGGGAAATATCGGAAACTCACCGGCATCTGTGCTTGTGTTGGCGAATAATGAACTTAAGGGTTGCCTTCCCCAAAGCTTAGGTCAAATGGCGGGAACTTTGAATGAGATCATTCTGCTGAATAACAGTCTTTCCTCTTGTTTGCCCTTAGAGATTGGGAAGCTGAAGAATGTAACGGTTTTCGACGTAAGCATTAACGAATTGGTCGGCCCGATACCCGTTACGGTTGGAAAGATGTTGGGCTTGGAACAGTTCAATGTTGCACACAATAACTTGTCTGGTGACATTCCTGTTAGTGTTTGTTCCCTGCCAAATTTGAAGAATTTTACCTTCTCTGAGAATTATTTTCGCAGTGAACCATCAATTTGCCTTGCACTTCCCAATAAGGATGACCGGAGAAATTGTATCCCCGGCCGTCCTCTGCAGAGGTCGACCGTGGAATGTGCTGCTTTCCTTTCGACCCCAGTGAGCTGCAGTCGAGCCCAATGTTTGGCACCATCATCATCATCAGCAAATCCACCACCGTCACATCGACTGTCGCCACCTCCACCAGTTCAGCAGCCCCCAGTTCATCACTATCCCGTTCCAAAGCTGCCACCACATCTGCCATTGCCGCCGCCTCTACCTCTGCCCCCTATTCACGAAGAGCCGCCGCTGCCTCCAGTTTATGACCATCCATCACCGAAGTGTCCACCACCACTTGACCTAACGCCACCGGTGCCCCCAGTTGATTACTATCCTTCACCTGAGTTGCCGCCACCACTGGAACTACCGCCACCGGAGCCCCCATTTGATTACTATCCTTCACCTGAGTTGCTGCCACCACCGCTGGAACTAACGCCACCGGAGCCCCCATTTGATTACTATCCTACACCTGAATTGCCACCAGCGCTGGACCTAACGCCACCGGAAGCCCCTTACAATCCTTAGCAGCAGAAGAATTTTCTTTGCAGCACATACACCATTGTGTGATTCATGTGCAAGTCTGAGCCATTCATTAGAATTATGAGTATTCTTGTGCCACTCATGTATGAAAATAAGTTGGAGAATTAGGCAACGATTAGGCGTTCCAAAATTGATTTTTTGATGTATACACTTCCACTTTTGATGATTTGATTATCCTATTTTAGTCCGGGCACGTCACTGGTGGATCCCTATGATGAATGGCTTGTGTAGATAGAAACCACATTGGTTGGTTACGATGAAGCCCAATACGAAAGTGTGGTTATGGTGCCCTTTTGGGCCAATTTGATAATTGAGTTCAATTTTGGGTTCACGCCAAAAATATGCTGACGATGTGTCTCTTATTGCATTAATATATTAATATGAATAATAAATAATAAATTCTTTTCAGGTGAGCAATTCGGGTCTACCAGGCTGGTAGTGAGCCAGAGGATGTGGTCCAAATTGATAGTTACGTCTTCCAGTTCTTGGCAATTAATGGACTTAAAGAGGGCTCAGCCCATTAACATCCTTGAGGATTGTATTGGTATTTCCTTAGGTGAGAGTGTTGCAAAGACAAATTTAATTTGCCATTTAGGCATCCAAAATTCATCACAATTTTTTATCAAGGAAATCCTCCCTTAAAGAAGCTTCAATTTTATTTCTTTATTTATTTTGATACAATTAGTGAGCTTAATATCTCACCAGCTAATATATTGGTAGTAGTAACATTTCAGTAGTATCACATTATACATAATGAGGTATGGTACAAAATTCCTCAGGCATTTTTCACAAGAAAGCACCCATTTTTCTGAGCCTATTAAAGTGTAACACATGTGACACTTGTGATCAAGTGCAATGAAGATGAGGAATTTTAAGTTTCAAAGAATCTCCTATATATATATATATTATTTTCTCTTTTAACTTTACACCAATTAAGTCACATCCTTAACACACTTAACTCCGTAGTTCTTATAGGAGCTAGTGCCATATGGCTTTCAAATGCGTTATGTTGAGTTAAGATAGATTTTGACTTCTAAGCTCATGGTCAAAACTTGAATATTTCTGATGTGAGGCTTATTATGGTCTAAGTCCCCCTTGGAGACAAGTAAGCTAGCAAGTAAGACGTGCAAGTCCAAGCAAGTGGGATCTCACACACTTCGTAAGACACCAAGTGATGCTCCAGCCCAAAGTACTACTACAGTTAAACCCAGACTGGGCGCATCGAATTAGGATTAATTGGATAATTGCATTTTTTTTCCCCTAGAATCTGTATGAGTGAGGACACAAATTTCCATCACTTGTAACAATAACTCGCTAAAGCTTACGTGGCCTTATGACCTTAAGTCTGTAGCCCTTAGATTCCATGTTGCAACCCGACACTTATCATATGCTTACTATATATAATATCAGAAAATTATTAGATTGGGAATCATAAAACCATAAGATATAGAGCAAGATAATGATAACCGAGAAATTACATTACCAAAAATGAAACTCATAATATAAAATCTACATGAATTACATCCTTAAAAAAAGGCCAACAAAGGCCAGTACAACTTGAATACTACAATACCTAAATGTCCCCTAAATTATTTTACGAACTCTTAATGCAAGACCCAATGCCTAAATGGCATCGTTAGCACAACTCTCAACTAGGCTTTACGGCACCACAACTGCCTATGCAAGCACATCCTATAAGTCGGGGGTAAAACCTACATCATCAAGGTTAGTTGGGTCAGGTACAAGAACCGCAAAATGTTTAAAAGTGAATAATAGGACATGTATGTAACAAAAGTGAGTATAAAAATGGGTAAATCATAGCATGAGATCAAATTAAAGTACAGCTAGGCAAGTAGTTCATGAATAATAAGGTCAGACAATAATTGTCTGTCAGATCTAAATATCATGTGTAAGATCTTGATCCCAAATTGCCCTACTTAAACTTTATCTTCACGGGCCCACACACATGAGCATGTGTGAGTTACACATGTGGGATGGCCAAGAGGGGTCCACCATCATTGCTTGCATCATCTCAAATAATATTTTTGAGAACCCAATAAAGATCCAAAGAAATCTCCAAGAAATTTGTGAGAAAGGAAATCCAAAGAGGACTCATCACTTGTGCATGAAAGTTGTAAATTGGAAGAAGTAAGCAAGCAAGCACAGGGTTTGACCATTATAGCTTGAGGTTGATTCAAATGCGTTGCTAGAATTTAAGATAAATATCTTCAATTATCTCCCATAATCTCAAAACAAGGAAAGGCATATGTCAAAGAATGGTAAGTGGTATTGAAAAAATATCAAAGTGGAGACAATGTAGGAAGTAACCCATGCAATGCATGGGACGTTCCAGCATAGCTAGACACAATTCCACATGGTCAACATAATTTTTGTTTTGTCTCATTTCATGCAAGAGTAAGGAAAAAAAATTAAAGTATGAAGGTGGGGCACACTTTGCACAGGCATGTACAAATAATGATGGGCCCAATGCATAAAGAGTTATTGATTTTTAAAGAAGAAGATTTCAGCAAACAAGATGTTCCATTCCAACCCTTCTTTGTATATTCATGTCCAGCCAAATTATGTGGGGCCCATCCAAAGCAAGTGAAGAGTATTCTTTGACCTATCTTTCAAGAAAATCCAATTAAGAAGGATCTTTCCAAATAATGAAGATTACAAGCAATGATCAAGGGAACAAAAAAAGGATGTTTTTGTATGCAAAATCTTTAAATACAAGCACCCTTAGATTCCTTCTCTCTATGGAAAAATTAGACACCTCCCACCTCTAACTTTCTACACTCCATCTCTCCCTCTATTGCCACTCCATCTCAAGTCATCAAGGAGGCTTAGCCCTAAAGCCACACTACACCCTTGAGTGCTCAACTAGAAGGAGGAATTCGTTCCATCCTAGTCTATACTTTTCTTTGATTTAATGTTTCATCTAATGTAAAGATTCTACATGCTAGTAGATTGATATTTTCTTCTCATTGTTCTTCTTCTTCTTGTGGTTTATAGTTGAAGCTTTAACCATTTCCTGTTTTTGTGCTTGGATTGACAACCCAAGTTCATGGGAATATATTTGAAGAAACTTTAAATCTAGGTTTGAGAATGAAACTTGAGGAGATAAATTCAACACACTCATCACATTTAAATTCTGCACAACTACATTTAATTTCTCGCACTACCACATTTAAATTCCTATTCTACTACTTTTAATTTCTTGTTTACCACCTTTCAAATTCAGCAAATAACCTTTAATTTATTGCATTGTTACTTTTATTTTTTGCACATTTTAAAACATATGTTCTTGCACAGTTTTGTTTAAGGATTTTTACTGCTGAAAGTTACATTAATTTTGTGCATAGTTTCAATTGTTGGAAACATGTTTACTCAGTGCTCATCATGTTGGAATCAGAACTCATATTTTCAAATCTAAATGTCGAGTATTTTTGTGGTAAAAATAGTCCATTATTTAAACAATTAATATAAATAGATTCATGCTTGTTCTTCTCTCTGATAAGTTAGATGCTTGATGTAATTTAGAATTCCAAGAATCAAATCTGAGATCCCCTTGTAACCAAGTCAAGTTGAAATTAGATTTAGAATCAAATCAGTGTTGGTCATAGGTGCATATAGTTTTGTGCATGGTTTTTTTTCTTCCATGTGTTGATGATCAAAGCAATGAAAAAATCAGATTCCAGATTCAATTGAATTTATAACAAATTTGAGGTTTGAAATAGTGATGAAATAAGGTTGAAAGCATGTAGAAGCAAAATTCTACATTGCAATTGGGAATGAATTGAAGGATTGTTTGTAACTTACTTAAGACTGATTTCCGGCAAATTAATTAGATAAGTTTCAATTCTAAAATAAGGGTGCTTCAACATAGTAAGTATCAATTTCTGTTTTGTTACAACTTGACATAGAATTCATGCATTATAAATTTCTGCATGTCATACATCTTCATGTGTAGTTTCAAATTTACAGTAGACTTGCACTTAAAGTTTATTTATTTATTTATTTATTTTTTTCTTGTGTCATTATGCATCTTAGATTAGTTTAAATTCAACAGTAAACCTTAGTTATAGGGTTGCGTGCATTAAAAAAGAAAAACCTGCACTAGTATTGCATGGCACGTCATGTTTTCTAAATTTCTGTATGATTATTATTTTTAATTTGATTAGCTTAGATAGTTTCTAACTTTAGGATTTTTTTATTTTGTTTTTTTAACTTTAAATTTACTTATAATTTTAATTGTTAGTTTTTTAGTAACTTGCTACCTTTGGAAGTTCTAACTCGTGTATTACTTTTGTAACAATTTCAATTTATTAGGGAGTTTTAGATTTAGGTTATCTAATTTAGGAAGTTTTGTTGGATTGTAATTAATTTATTTTTACAAAGTAGGAATTGTTGTATTTGTTAGTTTTTGAATTAGATTAGTTTTACATTTTTATTTAGGGCTGGTTATAAGTAAGAATACCTTAAACACATTGCTCCCTATGGATTGACTTGGTCTTACTAGTTTTTATTACTATATTGCGGTTCTACACTTGGAACTCACGATCAAGTTTTTGCCACTGAAATCATAAATTGAAATTTCATTTGCATCATCGCTTTGATTTAAAAAATTAGCCTTAAACTCTATTTTGCCAAGGGATTTGAAGGGGGTACCCAAGAATGTGTCCGATCCTCTTCTAAAATATTTGGCACATTCCACCTTTTTTTATTTACTTATTTTGACTAGTTATTTTAGTTGCTTGACTTTACTATACTTTTTCAGTGACGATTAACCTTAAAGCTCGGACCTTTTGCAATAACTTTTCATTTTTATTTGGAGATCCTTACCAAGTGATAAGAGAATTGTTGTGTTGCTGACAACACATTAGACAAAAGAAGAACCCACCCACTTTATTCTCCCATATTCTTTTTGGTTTCGGCCGACCAGCGGTGTTACAACCATTTCCGTAGCTGGTGATCATGATCCGTTGATTATGAGGGTAGTTGAAGTCCTCACTTTCAATGTACAAACCAAATATTATGAATAAATATATATAGATGAATGGCAGTCTTTCTCAGAGGGATCGAAATTTGCATCTGACAACATGGTGATCATGATGGGACATCTTTTGTTGTCTTGTGGTGAAGTAAGGGTTTCTCCAAATAGTTCGAACATAATCCAAACATTCAATTAATAATTAAATATTCGTGTCTCATTCACTATGCAAGCTGTTGCTTACACTATAAAGGTCTTAGTTTAAACCTAAGGTCCAACCATACCATCCATTGAAGTTTTCCCTAATTACAACATAAGAAACAAATCCTTGTCATAAGTTTACATTTTTATTGCTTGCTTCAAGGAAAAAAATTTGTTTGTTGTTTTTTCCTTTTCCTTTTTAATACAAACCACAAAATTGCCTTGGTGACACATCATATTGTCTAAAAATTTCTTTGGAGATCAAATATAAGATGGCCTTTCAAAATCCAAATCAAACGACTACATTATACATGCTCAACCTAATTTATTAATCTCATATGAATCATATGACTCAAAACTTTCCTGAACAACTCATACATGAACCTAAAACGATACTACCACAATGAGACACAAAACTATCAACATATTTCTTGCCAAATTGCAACAACTCAAACATTTTCCCTGAGATCCAACCAACACTTTTATGCAAACAATGACTCAAACAACACACATTTTCCAACACTTTTATGCAAACAATGACTCAAAACAACATGAATTTTACAAATAGCCAAATAATGACTCCACTTTGATCCATTATCCTTAGTCATGTCACACTACTTTCCTACAAACTCAACACTACACCCAATTAAATTCAAACTTAATGCACACAAATTTAAATATCAAAACTTAAATCAAAATAAGAATCAAGACATTAATCAAAATCAAGATTTTAATAATAAACAAATCTAGATCCAAAGCACACAATCTACAATGACAAACCAAATCTTTATCCATCCCAATCAAGCCTATCAACCCATCTAAATCATCCCAACCAATTAAAGCTACCAGCCCATCCAAATCATCATAACCAATAAAACCCATCCACTAGTCCAAGCCATCCAACCTTATCAACCTACTCAACCTTATCTACTAGTCCAATGTAACCAACTTGTCTAACCTTTATCAACCAGTCCAACCTAACCAACCTACCTAACTTAACCAACCCGTCCAACCTGACCAGTCTGTCCAAGCAAACCAGCCTATCCAAATCATATTAATTCATCCTCATCATATTAATTCATCCTCATCCAGACTGTCAACAGTACCAAACCACATCCCACGCTATTGTTACGAGGCAGCTGCCAGGATCCCTAGATATTGCGCACAGATTACGGCGAAAATAACTTTAGATAATGATGATTCAAAAACTATACCGGCTAGATCTTTTTGATTTGATCTTGGTTTTATAACAACCTGAAAATTTCAAGACTTTTTATTGTATTCCTCTATGCTCAAACTTGCACTGGGGTGTGGGCCTCTTCTACGAATTTTTTTTGCTCTAAAAAATGAGATTTCTATTGTGTGTTTTTTCTAGAGAGCAATAGTGCATATTTATAGGCTACAATAAGGACCTTGAAAAAAAAACAAGGAATAGGGTTCTTATGGAAATAGGAAATCCAAATTCGATCCAAATTAGAATCCTAGTTTTATAAATTACAATTCAGTCCACTAGAGAATTATAACTATGCTCTTATCTTGATTCTTAAAATTATATTTCGAGCATCTTATTATTAAGTGCTCACTAATCTCTCCACGTTAAGATTTCAAATATCCATCGATTAAATAATTATTGACATCAATGTTTAATCGATATCTTTATAATTCCTTGAGATCTTACACTTAACTTATTTGATATGTCAAACATAAAGTTCACCTACCGGGTTTGACGTAATCAAAACTTATAAGCTTCATCATGGGATATCATCAATCTTTATTATGGGACGTGGATTTTATCAATAAATTAATATCCACCATGCGTGCAATGTAGTCATCCAATTTACTAGGATTATTAACCCATATAAGTTCTTACTTTTTTGTAAATCAAAATGTAAAACACTAAATATATGTGTCTATTATTTATATTGAGATTAAGAGTACAAGCACTCATCATAACCATTTGGATGTTAATCGTCTTATATAGTTAGTATAAAGATAATAAATCCAAAAGCGGTCATGTTCAATACACACAAAGCTTACTAATATAACGAGTGGAAACTATACCGTTTCCTATAGCCAAGATAAGTCTGCTAAAATAATATGCTATAATTATACCAATGGTATGTCCAACTCCATCTAGATTGTGAACAACTGTAACTTATATTCTTTAAGAACCGACAAACAAGTCTTCTGTATGTAAACTGAACCCTACACATTAACTTGTCTACTTTATAGAATAAAAGACACACTTATTTATAATAAATAACAATGCAACCATTTACCCATACAAATTCTCATTAAGATGAAAAGACAAACTTTACTAATAAATAAATCAGTTAAAGACAAATACATAAAAGTATGCTTTTAGTATAGATTTCTAACAATCTCTCACTTAGACTTAAAACCATGATGACATGTATTTCAACCCCATTCCCTCTACATGACTATTAGAGCTCTTAGCTGGTAAGCTCTTTGTAAAAGGATCTGCTAGGTTGTTCGTCGATGCAATCTTGGTCACAATTATATCACACATCTATACAATTTCTCGTATGAGATGGTACTTATGCTAAATGTGCTTATCCTTCTTATATATCCTAGGTTCCTTTGCATTAGCAATTGCACTGGTATTATCACAATAAAATATTAGAGGTGAGTTTACCAAAGGTACTACTTCTAGATCCATCAAGAAGTTTATGACCCAAACTATCTCCTTGGTTGCTTTGGAAGCTACCGCATATTCAGTTTCCATGGTAGAATCAGTAGCACATGATTGCCTGACACTCCAACTTATGGCTCCACCTCCCAAGGGAAATACAAATCCCGTGGTCGACTTTTTGGCATCATTATCTGACTAGAAGTCTGAGTCTGTGTACCCAATGGGTATCAAACTCTCGGCCTGGTAAATCAACATATAATTTCTAGTCCTCTTAAAGTACTTAAGTATATTCTTTACAGTAGCCCAATGTTCTTTCCCTGGATTAGACTGGAATCTATTAACCATGCCAATGGCAAAACAAATATTAGGTCTAGTGTATAACATTGCATACATGAGGCTTCCCACTGGATAAGCAAAAGGCATTTCCTTCATCTTTTCTTTCTCATCAGGTGTCTTAGGACATTAATCCTTAGATAAAGTAATTCCATGCTTGAAAGGAAGAAATCCTTTCTTGGAATCTAACATGCTAAAATGGGCAAGAATCAAATCAATATAAACCGCTTAATATAAGCCCAACATTCTTTGTTTCTAATCTTACAGGAGTTTGATCTCTAGAATGTGACTGGTTTCTCCTAAGTCCTTCATATAAAACTCACTGCTCAACCATACTTTGATCGAAGACAACACCCCGACATTGTTTTCAATGAGTAGGATGTCATCAACATAAAGTATTAAGAAAACCACCACACTGCCGTTGAACCTCTTATACACACAGGATTCATCAGGGTTCTACTTGAAACCATAAGATTTAATGGCTTGATCAAAACGAATGTTCTAAGATCTAGACGCTTGCTTAAGTGCATAAATGGACCTCTTAAGCTTGCATAACATGTGCTCACGGCCTTCAGGTAAGAATCCATTAGGTTGCACCATATAGATACATTCGTCAAGATTTTAATTAAGGAAAGCTTTCTTGAGATCCATTTGCTAAATTTCGTAATCAAAATAAACCGCAATGGATAAAAGAATTCGGGTGGATTTCAGCATGGCTATTGGTGAGAAAGTCTCCTTATAATCGATTCGTTCTCAACAAGTCCAGCTTTGAAGGTTTCGATCTTTCCATCTATTCCTCTTTTCTTCTTGTAGACCCACTTACAACCGATAGGTTTAATCCCCTCTAGTGGTTGTACAAGATCCCAGACTTGATCAGAGTACATAGACTCCATTTTTTTTCACAACTTTTTGTCATAGTTCTACATATTTGTCTTAGAATGCTTCATGATAGTTACAGGGTTCGGTATCTAGCTCATCAGGGACTCTATTGAATGACCCTCCCAAGAATATATACTGCCTAGGTTGACGAACAATCCTCCCATTAAACGAGGCACATCCTGTGTCTGTGTATGAGTAGTGTCATGCCGTGCCAAAACTAATCATGGTGTAGCATCATCTACATGCTAATCTGGCTCATCACCTAGCATGTTGGTGGGATCACCTTAGCACCATTAGCTTGACCCTCGGCAATCCTTCCACTATAACGAAGTAATGGAATGCCGAATTCTCCATCTTGTGGTGTCTCTTCCCGTGCTACTGGTAATGGAAAAGTTGGGTAGGTCTTTCTCTTCTCAATTCCTCTAGAACAATTTTACTTTTGGGTTTGTGGTTTATTACGTAGTCCTTTTCTAAGAATCGGGCATTAGTTCTAACAATGACCTTCCGATTTTTAGGATTATAAAACAAATCACCTTTTATTCCTCTGGGATATCCAACAAAAATATAAACTTCCATTCTTGTTTCCAACTTATCTGTGTTCCCTTTCAGCACGTGTGTTGGACTACCCCAAATCTGAACATGCTTTAAATTGGGTTTGCGTCTAGTCCATGGTTCTATGTGTAGTAGGTACTGACTTAGATGGAACTAAGTTTAGAATGTATACTACCATTTCTAAAGCATGCCCCTAGAACGAATTAGGCACATTTGAATAACTTATCATTGACCTCACCATATTCATAAGAGTCCTATTCCTTCTTTCTGCTACCCCCTTTTGTTGTGGTGTACCTGGTGTAGACAACTGGGATGTAATCCCCTCTTGTGCTAAGCAATCCTTAAATTCTCCAAAGAGGTACTTACCACCACAATCAGATCATAGTGTCCTGATACTCTTAGACGCTTCTCCATTTCTACCCTATACTCTTTGAATTTCTCAAAGCATTCGGACTTACGGCGCATTAAGTAAATGTACCCATACTTTGAGTAGTTATCAATAAAAGTAATGAAATGCTCAAAGCCACCTCTTGCCTAAACAGTCATGGGTCCAGAGTGAACCAATTCTAATGGTTCTTTGGCCCTATAGCCTTTATCGAAAAAGGGCGCTTGGTCATTTTTCCCTCTAAATAAGATTCGCAGACTGGAAGTGCCTCTGCTTCCAATAAATCTAATGGTCCATTTGCAACTAGTCTTGAAATCCAGTTTAGATTAATATGAAACAAGCGTAAATGCCAAAGATACATTAGTTCAATTGTGAAGGTTTCTTTATCTTCATGGTAGGGTAATTGTGTTTTCAATTCAGCCAATTGCAGTTTAGGAGAGATAGGATCAACAAAATAAAGATCATCCACCAATGAACCAGAATAGATAAAACACTTATTATACTTAACAACTACAAATTTATTAAAATAAATAAAATTTCCATCTTTAACTAACTTGGAAATAGAAATTAAATTCCTTCTAATAGAGGGAACATAAAATAATCTTTTAAAATTAAAGTCCTATCTCTACTAAAACTTAGACAAACATCTTCTACTGTAATTGTTGCTACTCTCATAGCATCACCCATAAGCAAATAAATCTACCCATCACTTAGCTACTTGGTTTCCTGGAACCGCTACAAAGAATTGCAAACATGATTAGTGTCTCCCGTATCTACACTCTAGGTACTAATAGATATAATCTCTAAACATAATTCAACAACTAGTGAATGAAATTTACCTTTATTGTTCGCTTTGTTGAGATAAGTTGGACATTACTTTTTCCAGTGCCCTGCTTGCTTGTAATGAAAAACTTGCCATTGGGCTTTTTCACTCCTCCCTGTGGTCCATTGGCCCCTTAAGGAACTGCATTACAATTCTAACCCTTATTCTATTTCTTTTGCCTTTCGGCTTAAAAATACAACCTTTTTCAGTAAAATGAATACTAGCTAGCTTTTTTAGAAGGCCCTCGGTAGCCTGAAGTTCCTTAAGTAATTCTGCCAGAGAAAAATTGAGCTTGTTCATATTGTAATTTAGGTGAAAATTCTCTAAGGAAATAATCAAAGACAAGAGAATGATATCAATTTGGGTTTCCCCATCAATTTCAGCTCCAAGGACCTCTAGTTCATTGAGGTGTCCCATCATTTTTAGAACATGGTTCCTCATAGCGGTACCTTTAGCCATTTTAGTGTTAAACAGCTCTTTCATAGCAATCTACCTAGTAGCCCGATCCTAATCACCAAATATCTCCTTAAGGCTGTACATGATGTCATAGGCAATATGAGAAGATTGATGCTGATGTTGCAAAACATTTGACATAGATGCCAACATGTAACCTTGTGTCATCTCATCAGCCTTGATTCATTTTTTGTATGCCTGGATGACCACCTCATTGGTACAATCATGTGTAGCTTTTTTTGGACACACCTCAGTGAGCACATATTTGTACTCTTCAACAGTTAGCACAATATCCGAGTTTTTTTTCCAGTTAATGTAACTAGGTCCAGTGAGTTTGTGTTTTTTGAGAATAACAGTAAGTGGATTGAAAAAACCCATCTTAAATTCTAAGAATTGCATAACCAAAAAAATTATGATGGGAAAATAAACTTTGGGTTCAAATAAAAAGAAAGTGGCTCCCTTCGCTAATTAATAAAAGAATCTGACAACAATTTAAAACACTAATGCATAGTATGCCTCGATGGGAGGACTTCTACCATACTTCTTCCATTCAGATAGGACATAACCTATTAGTTTTACCATCAAGTCAACAAACTGTGCCAAGTAAAACTAAACAGCTGCCATAACTTTGGTCCTATAAATAATAGTAGTGGCTTAGATGAAAAGAATACTATTATTTATAGCTTAGTGTATACCATCATTTAATTCAAAGTCCATTATTCCATATTCGGTCCCATTAGATGGAGAATTGACCTATACTAATAATTACCCTAAATCATTCATATGGGAGTTTATACTAGAGATTCCATAATTAACCCATCTGATAAGGACGAAGACTCTAAGGTCAACGCATAAATCAATTACATCTCCTATAAAACAATGATGGAGACTGTGGGAACTAAAAAGTTCCCTCTCCCACTTGGTTATTTAACAATGAGGGTTCTTATATAAAAATTTAATTAAGACTAATTTAGAATCTTGAAGTAATACATTACCAAGATGTTTAGGTTACCCTATCTTTATACATCATAGCATTGGTGTGATTAATAAAAAGAAATTCAATTTCATTTTCAAATCACATGAATGCAACTTACTTCACCATTCCAACAATATTAAACAGGTCTAATATCAAATTTAGCAAGTTATGACAATAATAGACATCCAAGCACAAAAGAAAAGAAAGAAAACTAGTAAAAGAGTCCTAACTATCATGGTCATGTAGGATCCTTGGTCTTTTTTATTGCCACTTCTTCAAAACATATGCTTTGCAGAGGGGGTTCGCGGGTGTCCATTCTTAAATCGTGTCCCTTTTTAAAAAAAATTACATTGACCTTAAGTCACCATGAAAAATTACATTGAATCTTAAGCCTCCCGACGAACGGAGTTCACATGCTATGTTAATATAATTACATCACCATGAAAGATTAAGAATATGTAAAACAGTAACCATGAATTTGATTCATAGGATCCATTCATATAATATACAGACATGGTGACCATGATAGCCAGATTAATCACTGCAACACAAAGGTTAGATACAACAAACACAATCAAGTTTTTTACAGCAACCTATAATCATACTTTTGTTTTGTTCAATCCATACGCAGTATCAATATTGGATCTGATACCATTGTTGGAGGCAGCCGCTAGGATCCCTAGATATTACGTATAGATTACTATGAAAATAACTATAGATGATGATGATTAAAGAACCATACCTACGAGATCTCTCTGATTTGATCTCGCTCTTACAACAACCTGAAAACCTCAAGACCTTTTACTGTATTCCTCTATGCTCAAGCTTGCACCGGGGTGTGGACCTATTCTGCAAATTCTCTTTGCTCTAAAAAACAAGATTTCTCTTGTTATGTTTCCTAAAGAGCAATAGTGTATATTTATAGGCTACAATAGGGACCTTAATAAGGAAATAAGGAATAGGCTTCTTATGAAAATAGGAAACCCTAATTCAAGCCAAATTAGAATCTTCATTCCATAAATTACAATTTAGTCCACTAGAGAATTATAATTATACTCCTATCTTTATTCTCAAAATTATATTTCGAGCTTTGCTTATTAAATGCTTAATAATTTCCCCATGTTAAGATTTCAGATATTCATCGATTAAATAATTACTGACATCTATATTTAATCGATATCTTTATAATTCCTTCAGACCCTACACTTAACTTATTTGATCTGTCGGACATAAAGTCCACCTGCCGAGTTTGACATAATCAAAATTTATAAGCTTCATCATGGGGATATCATCAATCCATATTATGGGACGTGGATTTTGTTAATAAACTAATATCCACCATACACGCAATGTAGTCATCCAATTTACTAAGATTATTGACCCATAAAAGGTCTCGCTCCTTTGTAAATCAAAATGCCAAACACTAAATGTATATATTATTTATATCAAGATTAAGAGTACAAACACTCATAATAACCATTTGGATATTAATCATCTTATATAGTCAACATAAAGACAATAAACCCAAAAGTGGTCATGTTCAATATACACAAAGCATACTGGCATAACGAGTTGAAACTATACCGTTTCTCGTAACGAAGATAAGCCTGCTAAAACATTTTGCTACAATTATATCAATGGTGTATCTAACTCCATCTAGATTGTGAACAATAATAACTTATATTATATAAGAACTGACAAACAAGTCTTCCGTGTGTAAGCTAAACTCTACACACTAACTTGTCTACTTTATAGAGCAAAAGACACACTTATGTATAATAAATAACAACACAACCATTTGCCCATAGAAATTCTCATTAAGATGAAAAGATAAACTTTACTAATAAATAAATTAGTTAAAGACAAATACATAAAAGTATGCTTTTAGTATGAATTTCCAACAGTTACACCATGCAATCCATTCCATCAACCCTGCCAAGTCATACCATCCAATCCAATTCATCCACTAGTCCAATCTCCAATGATCACATATGAGCAATCCACTCACGCTCCGACAAACCAACTTAGTCAAGCATCAAATCAAAACCAAAATACAAATTTACCAACGAATACTCAAACCTAAGATCCATTTTTACCACACAAAACAAAGGTGTCATGAAAGCAAATTCAGGAGCAATTTGCCAAAATGGTGGACATAAGTGAGCTAGAGGTGCTTGACCCAGATTGGCTTAAGAGTATCACCAGAAAAAATGATCCATATGCTAACGTGGACAAGCACCTCGAAGAACAATTGATAGGTGAATACCTAGAATGTGAACTTCGGTTAATCTACAGACTCTAAGAAGACTCATGACCGAAAAGATTAAGATCCTAACAATATGGAAAGGTTATGAGGTAGAAGAAGGATAAATATTATTAGAACATAGTTTTCTCCCTTCTGTCAACCAAAAGATGAAGATGTCATAGATATACCACATCCTATAACTAATTGGTCACATGACCATACTTTAGAAAATTGGATCTATGTCCCTCCTAGTTTAACATCTTTAGCCCTTAAAGCAGCCTGTTATCAACCTGATTACCTAACTTCTGAATCTTCTAATGAAATCTATGATCGCGCCTTCAAAGACATGCCTTCCAAGTAGTTATATGATATGCTTCACGAAAGTTATGAAATATATGAAACACCTTCTGACGAAATTTATTATCCCATTTTTAAAGACATGTCTCCTGAACAGTTTTCTATATGCTTGACAAATATCATAAGGCATATGAGGCACCTTGTGATGGTAAAATCCAAATCACCACACAACCAATGAAAAAGCGAGATCAATCACGAACAACTATCCAATCAAAAACACACAAACAACACCTAAAACACAGCCAAATGAAGATGATTTGATACAACACATAGCCACTACCCGAAACATGTGAGATAATAAAACCACATGATTTAGATGAAAAACTTGATCCCTTGATGACTATGAAGATCCTTGACCACCAAATGGAACTAGTGGAAGAATTAAATAAGGATTTTGAAGTCATGAGATCCGAAACTCTTGAGCAAATCAAATTTGAAATTGAATGACTCCAAGTTAACTATAGAAACTCATTAATTGTTAAGTTGTCTTCATTTGAAAGAAAATATCAAACACAAACAAACAAATTGATGAAATTGATATGCAATAAAGTATGCAAATCCTCAAAAGACCCCAAGACCTGACGGACTTAATGCTCATTTCTATAAGGTATGTTGGCCTATTATAGGAAATGATGTTTGTGATGCCATCCAAGATTTTTTCTAGCAAGCAAAAATGCTTAATCAACTTAAGGCCACATTTCTTGTTCTCTTTCCAAAAGGGCCTGATGGTGCTTCTCCGAATAAATTTAGGCCTATAGCTCTCACCAATGAATTCTATAAATTAATCACCCATATTCTTGTACAGAGATTGTGACCAATGATGGCAAATTTGGTGGGACTTTCGTAGTCTGCTTTTATTCCTAGAAGGGCTATTGCAGATAATATCCTTCTAGCACAAGACTTACTTTCAAAATTCCATCTAGAAAAGGGTGTTCCCAGAATGTGTGAGTGAAATTAGACCTTGCTAAGCTTATGACAGTATTAGTTGGGATTTTTTGAAAGTTGCTCTTCAAGTCATGCAATTTCCTACTCATGTAATTCATCTGATTATGGCATGTGTGACCGAGCCATTTTTTTCCTTGTTCTTAAATGGCTAGTCTGTTGGTTATTTTAAGACCTCTCAGGGGTTATGACAGGGTTATCCTCTTTCACCTCTTCTCTTTACAATTGTATGGAGTTTTTCTCATCTATGATGAATACATGTGCCTCTTCCATGCTAATTCCTAATCCTTGGAGTAAAGAAGGGGTATCCATATCTCATTTGCTTTTTGCAGATGATGTGGTTATCTTTAGTAAAGCATCCACTATGGCATCTAGAAATTTAAAAGCTTTTTGGAAAGTTTCCATACATTCTCTTGTCTTTCTGTCAACTGGTCAAAGAGCAATATTTATTTTTCAAATTGTAGGCAAGATGATATGATAGCTATATCTACTATTTTGGGTGTGGAAATTGGAAAGCATCTTGTCAGGTATCTGGGATTGCCTCTCTTTCCTAAGCGTTTGACTTTTTATGATTGTTAGCCTGTTCTTGAAAAGTTTAACAAAAGGCATGCGGGTTGGAAATCAAAGATGTTATCCTCTGCTGGTTGTATTGATCTAATCAGATCCACTCTGACTTTTGTTCATTTCTTTTGGGCCACCGCCTATCTTCTTCCTCAAGCTATTATTCATTCTAGAGAAAGTTATTCGGGATTTTTTCTAGAATGGTTGGACTTCTCATTATTTTCATCCCATTTCATAGAACAAAATTTATCTACCTTTGGCTTATGGAGGTCTAGGGATTAACTTAGTTAATGGGACAAATAGGTCAGCTCTAATGCGTCAAATTTGGAATATTTTTCAAAATAAAGATACTTATGGGAATAGATGGGTTTGTGTCAAATATTTGAAGAAAGTATCTTTATGGGATATTCCTGTTCTTGATCATGCTTCTTGGGGATGGAAAGGAATCTTAAAAATGAGACAGTATGTACTGCCTGACCTTTGTCACTTGATTGGAAATGGTTGGAAAACATTTTTTTTAGACCAACCCTTGGATGTAGGATGGTAGATTGTGTGCCTAGATTGGTGGTTTGTTAGGTAATGATGCTGGTCCTCTTATTAATACTTTTATTGAAAATGGACAGTGGTGACTCCCACATCCAAATTCTATTGAACAATTATTGATGTCGTCTAAGATAGATGATGAGAATTTTCCATCAGATCAACTTGAAGATGAGGTTGTCACAACCCGAGCCCAGAAATCGGGGGTTAGTGAAAAGCCAAACCAGTGACACACGTACTCCCGTGCACGTGCATCCAAACCCAGTCCAGATGCACACACACAAGGGATCTAACACGTGCGAACTAAGCGTACGCGGAAGCTGTACATATCATAGCAAGCAACAAGGAAAAATAGCGGAAGCCAAAACAATGCGGAAAACAAATACGGAACGGAAAGTCAAAGCGAAATACCATACATAAAAACCAAGTACAAGCCTGAGTACACAACAAAATAAAGGTGTACAAATGTACAAAGTACAAAGTCCAAAGTCCAAAGTCCAAATACAAAATCCCCTGAAACCAAAACTCAAAACAAAAGGCCACTAGTATGCATGCACGCACTCGGCAGAGGTGATCAGGCCCACTCTGCCAAACCGGAGGGTGCCTCTACACTCGGCCCTGCAGCCTCTTCGACCGCCGGGGAGCTGGGCAAGGTATCTGTGCCTGCAACACCACAGACAACACAAGTGAATACAACGATCCAGCAAATATAAGTAACAGGGATGAAACACTCATAGTATCAAATTGAATAAGGACAGAATGGTAATTTCAGAGTTTCATCTTAGTAAGCTAAGCCAATCGTGCATAGAAGTAAAGCATGATATTTGAATCAAAACATAGAAATACTGACTAAGTGGCTACTACGTTAACCATGTTCTCTCCAATAGAGAGCAGAGCAAAGCAGAGCAGAGGAGAACACCACTGACCGGGCCAGGGTACAAGTGGGTCTCAGGTTCCTGGGTTCCGGGGTCCCAAGACAAAGCGACACTGCAGTGGTACAGAGATACAGAGATCTAAGCCAGAGGTAACCCCGTCGGGCATCCTAGGGCTGAGGCTGAGTAGAGCCAGACTAATACCAATCAAATCAAAGCTAAAAGACGGGAGATTATCCGCTTTGGACTCACCGATGACAAGGACCGGATCTTATCCTCACGTATTAATCTCTGGGCAGAGCCACCCGGGAATACCCAAGCCAAACAGAGATAAACAAAGCCAAAGACAGAGCATAGATTAAGTCGAAGCACAGCAAAGATCAAAGCATAGTGCAGATCGAAGAGTAAATCAGACATACAGGGCGAAAACAAAATGACTGCGGAAAGCATAACATAGATTAACAGAACAGAGGGCAAAACCATAAACAATATGCAATGCATCTCAGATTAATACGGAGTCAAGGTTCATTACAAGCCAGTCCTAAGCTAGTTGTTCACTGTCACTAACCGTGCATGTTGATGTAGTTTTAAGTTAGTCAATGCACCGTTGCCATCGAAGTGTTGCAATGTAATCTTTGCGTGCACCGACGTCCCTTAAACCAACACCCATGGGGAGGTGCTTAACAGTGATCAACACTCACATGAATAAGTCACAGCCAAACAATTATTCATGCGATCCAAGGAATCCATTGGGCCGGTTTACACGGGTGGTTAACCTGTATTTGAGCCCTACAAGTCTCACCATTATCCTAAGTTATATTTCAAAATTACCATGCCTAACGGTTTAGCCATGAGGGACCTATGGTTGAGCCGAAGGCATCTTACGCGCTCGTCGTAATATGCACTACGGCTTCACCTTGGTTCCATACAAAACACAGCTAAACTGGTCATCATCCACCTCTGATCTGATACCTTTTTCGGCTGAGCTACAGTCAGTATACGGCTTAGCCGTAGACCAATCCACGGCTTAGCCGAAATAATTCACGGCTTAACCGTAGCCACACCGTAGGAACACTGTCTCTGGAAAGTTTCGACTGATCAGAGATTTAATTCACGGCTGGGTTACGGTTGGGTCACGGCTAGCTTACGGCTCAGCCGTAGGACAATTTACGGCTCAGCCGTAGCCTAGCCGTAGAACAAAATCGAAATTTCAAGTCTCTGGAATGTGAGCCGTAGAAATTTACGGCTTAGCCGTACAATACAGAAACAAATTCGGGCTGAGTACAGAAACTGAAATTTGGTACAGAAGCTGAACAAAATGAGTTACAGAGGTTCCAAATTCACAAAAATTGGCTGTAAAACATTTGTATACAGAAAATAAGAATGAATCAAAGCAATCAAACAAAACACCCATATGTGTTATCAAAGCCTGTACTTATACTTGCCTCAAAGCTCTATCAAATCCACTGAATCAAGCTCCAAATCAACTAAAATCAAAACAAAGCAAAGCAAATGACAAATCCATGAGCATGCACAGAGAGAGGAAGAGATGGGAGATCAAATTTGGAGAAGAAACACAAAGAACCCACTTACCTCAAGCAATAGACAGAGATGAGAGAGAAGAGGAAACCCAAAGCAAAATGAGTGCAAGATCCTAACACCAACCAAGACCGAAGAAGAGAATGAAGAGAGGAGAAAGAGAGAGAACGTGGCTCTCCTGGAATTCTTGCATGCAACGATCAAGTGAATGAGCAAGAGAGAGAGACACCTGGAATGACTCATTTATATATAGTTTTGGAAGTTTAAGTCAAAGTCCGGTAAGTTTCGGTTATTTACAAATCGAGTCACACGAGGGTCCAACTTCTCCAATTGACTCCAAATGGGTCTGACACAGTTATGGAATATAACCAGCTCAACAAAATACACGTGCTGACACCAAGATGATGCAAAGATGATGCGAGCAAAGCAAAAGCAAAATTACAAAAAAGGGCTTAGAACTACCTATCTCAGGTCAAAGGTTACTCAACTACCTATCAAAAGCCCAAAACCAAGTCCGAAAGAATAAAACAACAGAAAAACACGCTAATGAGCCACTAATCCGGCTCAAAGGGGATCGGAGTGTTACAGAGGTGATATGGTTGTTAGAAAAAAATGAAGATTCTCTTTGAAGTCAGCTTATAGGGCTATTTCTCAAGTTCATGAATATTTTTCACCAAGTTGGGTTGAGCTTATTTGGCTTAAGGGATGTATAAAAAAGCATACTTTATGTGCTTGGATGATCTTTCAAGAATGCCTTAAAACCAAAGCATTCCTCAATCAATGCAATGTTTCCTATGACACTCGTTGTGTTTTTTGTGAGAATACTGGGAATCGATTGAGCACCTTTTTATTCACTATCCCTATGCAACATTTATTTGGCATTAGCTTCTGCGGAAGATCGGTCTTTAATCTATATCTTGTAAGTCACATATGTTATGATCAACTTTATCATTGATAGAATGGCTTGTTCTCATGATGGAGTGTGTACATTATGTTTGCTCATTTTTCCTGCTTTTGTTTGGCATATATGTCTGGAAAGAAATAATTCAATTTTCTCTAATGTTTTTAAGACTCACGACCAAGTTCTAAGATAGATCTTATATCAAGTGCAAAGTTGCGTCATATTCTTAGGTATTTCTCTTCCAGACACATTGGCAAGTTCTTGGGATCTTCCTCATTATGGTCAGGACACTCATTTACTAATGAAAAATTAGTTATTTGAATGGAAATATTTGGTGAGTAATTTACCCCCATTGTGTATTGGCATATTTTGGGACCCAGGTGGAGCTCATGTTATTTGTGCTACTGATCTTTATGTTGGCTTCTTGGCTTTTTTTAATTATATCCCAGATCATACTCAAGGTAAAAATATTGAGATTGATAGTGTTTTATGTGCCTCTCTTATAAATCCCGGTAACTCAAATTAGAAAGTCAAATTTCAAACTAGAAAATTGGTGGCATCTCTGCTACATCATAATGTCACTTATCATATTATCTCACCTGCTACAGTTGCCTTTACTAAGAAAATTAAGCAACGTGCTTTGGTTCCTTCTCATTTAGGCTTTATGGACCTCCGTACTATTGCTATGCTATAATGTTTTGGCTCAGAAGGGTGTGGTTCTCCTGATCCGATTTGTGGATTTGTCTCCTGACCCGGGATGTAGATTCTTTTTATGCTTCCTTGCCTAGGATGTGGGTTTTTTCTTTTTTTTCCTTACCCGAGTTGTGGGTTGTTTTTTTTTTTTTGTTGGTTTCTAGGTTCGTGTGAATGTTGCATGGACTGTTTTGTACATTATAGGTTTTTACACTTATCAATAATAGACCCTAACTTATCTTTCAAAAAAAAAAATCATACATGATTCAAAACCTCAATCTAAGACCAATATCACTAAATGACGAAGACCATGACACAAACAAAAGAATCTAAAACCAATGCCAGCATTTGAGACTCAAATCATCATCATATTGCCACAGACAAAAACACAATCAACTGATGGATAAAACCATCCTAGAACTGAACCAATACATACTAAATCCATTATGATATCGGTCGAACCAAAAAAGATTGATACTAAATCCATTATGATATCGGTCGAACCAAAAAAGATTGACATAGAATATAGACTTGAATTTCTTAATTCCAACATGTTTATTGAGTTACAAACAGACACAGAGAAAATCAAAACTGATGTAAGGAAGAATCCAATTAAGTCAAGCATTCAATAAAGGCCATAAAAGCCATTTGAACCCATCAAAGACTGCAAGCCAATACTTTAGGATACATACCTACAAATTGTTTTGCATATCACCAAAATTCACGGTGAAGGCTCTCACATAGTATTAGGATTTATAGATCCATACATTCATCATATAGGAGAGGGAAGAGAAAAGAGTACGAGAAATTCTGTGTAATCAATGAGAGCATCAACAAAGTCTTTATATTGATACTGTGTTGTAATTACAGGCTATCAAGATATCCTAACTATATGTAATTACAACTAACAAGGAATATGTAGATATGATTACAAATCATACATTATACAATAGTTTGACAAAGATACCATGTGTGGGATATGAGATACTAGCATTATGGGCTTGGATCATGAGTAGTTTCTCATGGGCTTTGATCATAGGGCCTATACTGATGGGCTTGCTTGTATGTGTCTCTACACTCCCCCTCAAATTGATGTGGGGTGGAGCAAAGCATCAATTTGAAAAGAAGATTGTCATGGCGATCCCTGGGCAATCCTTCAGTAAAAGGATCTGCTAGTTGATCATGCAAAAAAACATAAGGCAGACTATGTGTGTCGTTAACAAAATGCTGATGAATGTAAGTGGCAATCAATCTTTATTTGTTTAATGTGCTCATGGAAAACGTCATTTTTGCAATTCGAATGACACTCATGTTATCTACATGAAGTGGAGTGGGGTTGTTGAGGAAGACACTAAACTCTCAAAGGAGATGATGAAGCCATATAATTTCACTACTAGTAGATGATATAGACCGGTATTCTGCTTCAGCAATGGATTTTGAATGAGTGTTTTGTTTCTTACTCTTCCATAAGATAAGCGAAGGTCCTAAGAACATGCACCAGCTAGTTGTGGATTTACGAGTATCAGGGCATCCCGCTTAGTTGGCATTAACATATGCCGAAGTTGTAGAAATAAGGTGACAAGAGAATATAGTCCTCGATAATGAGTGTGATAAGTCATTAAAAATGTATATTTTTATACACATTTTGGACTCTTTTAGGGATTTATTGACTTAAGAAAGCCTCATTTACTGTGATATCATAGTTTTAAGCATTTTAAAATCATTGTAATACATTTCTGCATAATTTGTTCAAAATCACACTTTTTGCATAAATTCATGAAACCTGCCATTTTTTAAAAATTTATTTTTGGAAAGTTTTGTGAAAATTATTTTTCTCATGAATTAAATTTAATTTTAATCATCATTAGTTCATTCACATAACATCATATAAAATGGTGTGTATTTTCATTATCAATTCATGAGAGATGGGCCTGCATTCATACATTTGTGATCTTAGGGTTCAAATTATTTTTTCACATGAATTCACATCTGTTTTGTAGAAAATTGATGATATGGGTCCCATTTTCAAAGAATTGAGGCAAAGAAATTTATTTTCAAAAGAAAGGAGAGAATAATTAAAGAGAGAAAAGAATATAGAAGAAAAATGCAAAAATTGGCTTCATGGTCCCACACACTGTTGGAAATTTATACTAAAAGCATACTTTTATGTATTTGTTTTTGACTGATTTACTTATTAGTAAAGTTTGCTTTTTCATCTTAATGAGGATTTGTATAGGAAAATGGTTGCATTATTATTTATTATGGATAAGTATGTCTTTTATTCTATAAAGTAGACAAGTTGGTGTGTAGATTTTAGCTTATGCACGAAAACTTATTTTTCAGTTCTCATAGAATTAAGTTATTGTTTTTCACAATCTAGATGGAGCTAGACACACCATCGGTATGATTGTAGCATGATGTTTTAGTAACCTTATCTTAGCTGCGGGAAACGGTATAGTTTCGACTCATTATGTTAGTACGCTTTGTGTGTATTGAACAAGACCGTTTTTGGGTTATTATCTTTATATTAACTATATAAGATGATTAACATCCAAATGATTATTATGAGTGCTTGTACTCTTAATTCCGATATAAATAATTGATACGTGCATTTAGTGTTTGGCATTTTAATTTACAAAGGAGTGAGACCTTTTATGGGTCAATAATCTTAGTTAATTGGATGACTACACTACGTGTATAGTGTATATTAGCTTATTGACGGAATCCATGTCCTGTAATAGGGATTGATGATATCCCCTTGGTGAAGCTTATAAGTTTTGATTATATCAAACACTGCAGGTGGACTTTGTGTTTGACATATAAAATGAGTTAAGTGTAAGGTCTCAAGGAATTATAAAGATATTGATTAAATATAGGTGTCAGTAATTAATTAATTGATGAATATCTGAAATCTTAACTTTGGGCGATTAATAAGCATTCAATAATACGAAGCTCGACATATTATTTTGAGAATAAGGATAGAATTGCAATTACAATTCTCTAGTGGACTGAATTATAATTTATGAATCTAAGATTCTAATTTGGGTCGAATTAGAGTTTCCTATTTCTATAAGAAGCCTATCCCTTATTTCCTTATTAAAGTCCCCATTGTAGCCTATAAATATGCGCTATTACTCTCTAGGAAAAACATACAAGAGAAATCTCATTTTTGAGAGCAAGGAGAATTTGCATAAGAGGCCGACACCTTGGTGTGAGTTCAAGCATAAAGGAATACAATAGAAGGTCTTGAGATTTTCGGACTGCTGTAAAACTAAGATCAAATTAGAGAGATCTCACAGGTATGGATCGTGAATCATCATCATCTAAGAATATTTCCGTAGAGATCTGTGCGCAATATCTAGGGATCCTAGCCCTTGCCTCCCAATAGTGGTATCAAAGCCAATCTTGATACTGCGCATGGATTGAAGAAAACATAGTAAGATTATAGGTTGCTATAAATAACGTGAATTGCGTTTACTGTAACTAACCCTTGTTTTGCAGTGAACTATCTAACCTTTATTTTGTAGTGATTGATCTGGCTATCATAGTCGCCATGTTTGAATGTTATGTGAATGGATCCCATGAATCAAATTCGTGGTTATTGTTTTACATATTTTTAATTTTTCATGGTGATGTAATTATATTGATATAGCATGTGAACTCCGTTCATCAGTAGGTTTAGCATTCAATGTAATTTTTCATGGTGATGTAATTATATTGACATAGCATGTGAACTCCATTCATTAGGAGGCTTAGGATTCAATGTAATTTTTTTTAAAGGAGGGACACAAGTTTTGAAGGCAGATATTCGATTTCGAAGGAAGAATTTCATGAAAAAAATTTGGTTTAGGGCATTGTTCCCAAACCCCTGCAAGGGACGCTGTCCTCGAACCCCACCAAGGGCGCTATCACTTAGGCCCCGCGAGTTGATTGAATAGCTTGATCCCCACTAGGGGATACCCACGAACCCACCTTGCGAAGTGCATGTTTTGAAGAAGTGGCAATAAAAAAGACAAAAGGATCTTACTTGACCATGATAGCTAGGACTCTTATGTTTTTTTTATTTCTTTTTTGTGCTTCGATGTCTATAATTATTATAACCTGCTTTATATGATATTAGATCTATTTAATACTGTTTAGAATGGAGAAATAGGAAGCATTCATGTGATTTGCAAATAAACTTGAACTCTATCTTTTATTGATCACACCAATGCTATAATGCATAAAGATAGGGTAACCTAAACATCTTGGTAATGTATTACTTCCAAATTCTAAACTGGCCTTATTAAACTATTATACAAGAACCCTCATTGTTAAATAACTAAGTGAGAGAGCGAACCTCTTAGTTCCTATGGTCTCCATTATTGTTTTGTAGGAGATGTAATTAATTTATGTGTTGACCTTAGAGTCTTCCTCCTCATCAGATGAGTTAATTATGGAATCTTCAGTACAAACTCCTATATAGATGATTTAGGGTGATTATAAGTATAGTTCACTTCTTCATCTGATGAGACTGAATATAGAATAATGGACCTTAAATTAAATGATGATGTACACTTAGTTATAAATAACAGTATACTCTCTATCTGAGTCACTACTATTATTTATAGGACCAAAGTAATGGTAGCTGTTTGGTTTTACTTGGCACGGTTTGTTACCTTGATAGTAAAACTAATAGGTTATGTCCTATCTAAACAAAATAAGTATTGTAAAAGTCCTCACATCAAGGCATACTATGCATAATGTTTTAGATTACTGTTGGATTCTTTATTAATTGGCAGAGGGAGCCTTTTTCCTTTTATTTGAATCCAAAGTTTATTTGCCCATCATAATTTGTTGATTATGTAATTTTCAGGATCCAAGATGGGAACTTCCAATTCACTTGCTGTAATTCTCAAAGAACACAAACTCACTGGACCTAATTATATTGATTGGAAAAGAAACTTGGATATTGTGCTAACTATTAAAGAGTACAAATATGTGCTCATTGAGGTGTGCACAGAGAAACCTTTGGATGGTTGTATCGATGAGGTGGCTATCCAGGCATACAAAAAATGGATCAAGATTGATGAGATGGCGTGGTGTTACATGTTGGCATCTATGTCAAATGTTTTGCAACATCAGCATCAGTTTTCTCCTACTGCCTATGACATCATGTACAGTCTCAAGGAGATGTTTGGTGATCAAGATCTGGTGGCAAGGTAGGTTTCCATGAAAGAACTGTTTAACACTTAGATGGTTGAAGGTACCTCTGTAAAGGACCATGTTCTGAAAATGATAGGACACCTCAATGAACTAGAGGTCCTTGGAGCTGAGATTGATGCGGAAACCCAAGTTGATATCATTCTCCAGTCCCTGACTAATTCCTTTGAAAATTTTCACCCAAATTACAATGTGAATAAGTTCAATTTTTCTCTGGCGGAATTACTCAAGGAACTTCAGGTTGCTAAGGGCCTTTTGAAAAAGTCAGCTAATGTTAATGTTGCTAAAAAAATGTTCTGTTTTTAAGCTGAAAGGCAAGAAGAAACAGAAAAGGGGTTAGAATTGTAATGCAGTTCCTTAAGGGAGCAATGGACCTCAGGGAGGAGTGAAAAAGCCCAAGGGTAAGTGTTTTCATTAGAAGCAAGTAGGGCATTGGGAAAAGTAATGTCCAACATATCTCAGCAAAGTGAACAATAAAGGTAAATTTCATTCACTAGTTGTTGAATCATCTTTGGCGGTTATATTTACCGGTACCTAGTGTGTAGGTACAGGAGCCACTAATCATATTTGTAATTCTTTGCAGAGGTTCTAAGAAACCAAGCAGCTAAGGGATGGGGAGATTTATTTGCTTATGGGTGATGCTACAGAGTGGCAGCAGTTGTAGTAGGAGATGTTTATCTAAGTTTTAATAGAGATAAGACTTTATTTTTAAAAGATTGTCTTTATGTTCCCTCCATTATGAGGAATTTAATTTTTATTTCCAAGTTGATTAGACATGGACATTCCGTTTATTTTAATAAATTTGTGGTTATTAAGTATAATAAGCGTTTTATCTATACTAGTTCATTAGTGGATGATCTTTACATTGTTAATCCTATCTCTCCTAAACTGCAACTAATTGAATCAAATGCCACAATTACCTTACCATATAAGAGAAAGGAACCTTCACAATTGAATCAAACGTATCTTTAGCATTTATGCCTGGGGTCAAATTAATCTAAACCGGATTTCGATGTTGGTTGCAAATGAACCATTAGATTCATTGGAAGTGGAGGCACTTTCAGTCTGCAAATCTTGTTTAGAGAGCAAAATGACCAAGTGCCCTTTCTCGGCAAAAGTTTATAGGGCCAAAGAACCATTGGAATTGGTTCACTCTGACCTGTGTGGACCCATGAATGTCTAGGCAAGAGGTGGATTTGAGTATTTCATTACTTTTATTGATGACTACTCAAGGTATGGGTACATTTACCTAATGCGCCGTAAGTCCGAATGCTTTAAGAAATTCAAGGAGTATAGGGCAGAAGCGGAAAAGCATCTAAGTAAGAGTATCGGGACACTATGATTTGATCATGGTGGCGAGTACCTCTTTGGATAAATTAGGGATTATTTAGCATAAAAGGGGATTACATCCCAGTTGCCTGCACTAGGCACACCTCAACAAGATGGTGTAGCAAAACAAATGAATACGACTCTTATGGATATGGTGAGGTCAATGATGAGTTATTCGGATTTGCCTAATTTGTTCTGGGGGCATGCTCTAGAAATGGCTGCATATATTCTAAACTTAGTTCCATCTAAGTCAGTACCTACTACACCCACAGAACTATGGACTAGGTGCAAACCTAGTTTAAAGCATGTTCGGATTTGGGGTAGTCTAGCACATGTGCTGAAAGGGAACACAGATAAGTTGGAACCAAGAACGGAAGTTTGCATTTTCGTTGGATATCCTAGAGGAACAAAAGGTGGTTTGTTCTATAATCCTTAAGATTGGAAGGTCATTATTAGTACCAATGCTCGATTCTTAGAAAAGGATTATGTAATGAACCATAAACCTAAAAGCAGAATTGTTCTAGAGGAATCGAGAGGAGAGAGACCTACCCAAACTTTTTCATTACTGGCAGCATAGGAAGAGACATCACAAGATGGAGAATTTGGCTTTCCATTACCTTGTCATAGTAGGAGGATTGCCGAGTCTCAAGCTGATAATACTCCAGGTTAAACCACCAACCTGCTGGGTGACAGGTCAGATGATCACGTTGATGATGGTACACCAGGATTAATTTTAGCACAGGTTGGCATTACTCATACACAGACACAGGGTGTGCCTCGTCATAGTGGGAGGGTTGTTCGTCAACCTGAGCGGTATATGTTCTTGGGAGAGTCATTTGACAAAGTCTTTGATGAGCTAAATACTGAACCCTGTGACTATAATGAAGCACTCCAAGACAAAGATGTAAAACTATGGCAAAAGAATATGAAATTAGAAATGGAGTCTATGTACTCTAATCGAGTTTGGGATCTTGTAGAACCACTAGAGGGGATAAAACCTATCAGCTATAAGTGGGTCTACAAGAAGAAAAGAGGGGTGGATGGAAAGGTTGAAACCTTCAAAGCTAGGGTTGTTGCGAAAGCATTTACTCAAAAAGAAGGAATCGATTATGAGGAGACCTTTTCGCCAGTAGCCATGCTGAAATCTATCCGGATTCTTTTATCCATTACGGCTCATTTTGATTATGAAATTTGGCAAATGGATGTTAAGATAGCTTTCCTTAATGAAAATCTTGACGAGAGTATCTATATAGTGCAACCAGATGGATTTGTAGTTGAAGGTTGTGAGCACATATTGTGCAAGCTTAAGAAGTTTATTTATGGATTTAAGCAAGTGTCTAGATCTTGAAACATTCATTTTGATCAAGACATTAAATCTTATGGTTTTGAGCAGAACCTTGATGAATCTTGTCTATATAAGAGGTGTAATGGCAGTGTGGTGGTTTTATTAATGCTTTATGTAGATGACATCCTACTCATTGGAAACGATGTCGGGGTGTTGTCTTCGGTCAAACTATAGTTGAGCAGTCAGTTCGATATAAAGGACTTAGGAGAAGCTAGTCACATTCTAGGGATCAAGCTCTTGTGAGATCGAAAACAAAGAATGTTGGACTTATTCAAGCGGTTTATATTGATGTGATTCTTGCCCATTTTAGTATGCAAGATTCCAAGAAAGGATTTCTTCCTTTCAGGCATAGAGTTACTTTATCTAAAGATCAGTGTCCTAAGACACTTGATGAGATAGAAAAAATGAAGGAAGTACCTTATGCTTTGGCAGTGGGAAGCCTAATGTATGCAATGCTATGTACTGGACATGATATTTGTTTTGCTGTTGGCATGGTTAGCAGATACCAGTCTAATCCAGGGATAGAACATTGGACTATAATAAAGCATATACTTAAGTACCTAACGAGGACTAGAAATTATATGCTAATTTACCAGGACGACAGTTTGATACCCATTGGGTACATAGACTCTACTTCCAGTCAGATAATGATGCCAGAAAGTCAACCTTAGGATTTGTATTTACCTTAGGAGGTGGACCCATAAGTTGGAAAAGTGTTAAGCAATCATGTATTGTTGACTCTACCAAGGAAGCCGGATATGTGGCTGCTTCAAAGAGGCAGTTTGGCTCAAAAACTTCTTGATGGATCTAGAAGTGGTACCTTTGGTAAAATCACCTATTATACTTTATTGTGATAATACCGGTGCGGTTGCTAATGCAAAGGAACCTAGGATGCATAATAAGGGTAAGCACATCCAGCGTAAGTATCATTCATACGAGAAATAGTATAGAGGGATGATATAATTATGACCAAGATTGCATCGGCAAATAACCTGGTAGATCCTTTTATAAAGAGCTTACCGACAAAGAGTTTTGATAGTCAAGTGGTAGGAATGGGATTGAAATACATGTTAGCATGGCATTGAGTCTAAGTGGGAGATATAATTATATTGATATAGCATGTGAACTCTGTCAAATACATATACTTTTAGTATAAATTTCCAATACACACATCCACATGTGTGGGAGTACACATGTCGGACATCCAAGATGGGGTCCATTTGTTTGTTGCACATGTCAAGATGTTTTTGAGAAGATAAAACAGAAAATCTCGTCAAAGATGGAGAAGGAAAGCCACATAAGATTTAGTCTTTAAGAAGGAGTAGAATTGAAAAAAATAAAAAAAAAATGCAAGAAATAATCCACGCCCAAGGAGGATTTGGGATTAGATTTTTGTTGAAAAAAGAAAGAAAAAAATCAAGGAGGATTATTCTAAAAGATCTCTTTGAGTTTGGAGCCAACATGGAGAACTTTTTAAAGAAGGAAAGTTGACAATGCAAGAGATAAAGGAGGAAGATTCTACACCTCATGTGGGACAAGTTTGATTCCAAAAAAGATTCTTATCCTTACTTTATCTTTAAAGATCTCAATGCAAGGTGACAAATACAAAGATGGAAATAAGAAGCAAAGGACTTCCAAAGAAAGAGAGAAAAGAAAAAAAAGAGAAAAAAATCCAACATGGAGATTCACGCCCAAGCCTTGTTTCTTTTTATTTTTTCAAAAGATTTTCATCAAATCAAGTTTGAAAAGGAGTAGGACTTAAAAATTATAAATAGGGCACCCCACTAGCATACTCTTCATGGAAGAATTACCCACCTCTCACCTCTAGATCTCTGCATCCATCTCTCCATCTCTTGTCTCTACATCTCAAGTCATCAAAGAGGCTTAGCCTTAAAGCCACACCACTAACCTTGAAGTGTTCAACTAGAAGGGGGAATTCTTATCTATCCTAGTATGTAATTGTCTGCTTTTAATGTTCAATCTTTTGTAAAACAAATTTCATGCTAGTAATAAAGTTTGTTTCTTTTTAATTTTTTTGTCTTGATTTTGTGGTATTCTTAATATTAGTCTTGTTTGTGCTTGGGTTAATTTTCATTCTTATTTAAATATTGGGATAGAATTGGAATCACAACTATTAACCCATCTTAGTAACCTTTGCAATATTCTGTCTCTTTGGATACATTGTATGTTTGGAGGCAACGCAAGATGGAGTTAAAGAAACTTGAGTAAGAAAAGATTAGAGGCCAATTTTGAAATTTATTTCTGCATTGAATGGAAATTTGTTATTCTCACTTGGATTGACGACCTAAGATGAAGAATAAGGCCTTCGGACAACACTTCTAATCTTTTTGAGCCCAAGTTGAGATAAGAAATTGAAAGAACAACATTATTGCCTTTGACTTCCGTTGTTCACCGCCTTTAACCTCTTGTTTTACCGCCTTTGACTTCAGTTTATACTGCCTTTGACTTTTTACACAATCACTTTTAAATTTGTGCACGTTTTGTTTTAATTTTTCCTGCACATTTAATTTATTTTCTACACTTTTATTTAAATTTTTGCACTTTATATTCTTGCACAGTTTTTTGTTTAGTGGTGTTCACTGCTAAATTTGCATTAGGTTTTATGCTTATTCCAAATTTTGAAATCATGTTTAGGGATGTTGGTGAGATCGGATTTAGAAGTTAGATCTAAAAGGTGAATTGTTTATGAATGAAAAAAGTCCACAAGTCGGGTTTAAATCAGTTGAAAATAGTACCACCATGGACGAAACATATGTGCAATTTTTTATAAATTGATTTCCTACACCACAAATTGAATCAATTTCAAATTTGAAAGAATTCCAAAAGTATGCAGAAAAATTAGTTTTAGTTTCAATGAAGTTTATATTGGATGACTTTTTACAAGCAATTTTGCACATATTCATATCAACAGAATGGTTGATGGTTACAGCAGTTTTTAACTTCTGAAATCAAAATTAAAACACATTGAAAGCAGTCCAAATCAGACCTAAAACAGTGGTGGAAGTTAGCCTTTAGTCATGTGAATGTTTGATGTATTTGTGAATTCCTTGAATTAATATGAAAAACTGATTTTCGGTGCTAAAAAAGATTGAAATTTAAGATTTGAAACTAATACAAATCAATGGTTTAAAATAGAATTTCGATGTGCTAATACATGTTCATCTAGTTCTCACACGCCCTGCTCATTCATGCATATTGTAAATCCTTTTCTTCATAAAACAGTTTAGGAAAGTTTAGTTTTAGATTTTTGTTTTTGTTTTTGTTTTTAGAAAGATTCTCATGCATGATAGTTAATGATAAATTCATTCTTAATTTAGCTTACCATTTGCCAGTGGAACTTGAGCATATAGCTTATTAGGCTATTAAATAGTTTAACCTTGATATAGATAAGGTTGGATCTAATAGGAAATTACAAATGAATGAATTGGGAGAATTGTGCAGGGAAGCCTATGTAAATTCTAAAATTTACAAAGAGAGGACAAAGGTTTTTTATGGAAATCAAATCCTCAGGAAAAGTTTTCACCCTGAACAAAAAGTCCTCCTTTACAATTATAGGCTTCGCTTGTTTCCTGGAAAGCTCAACACTCAATGGACTGGTCCTTACATTATCAAAATAGTGTTACCATATGATGCTGTAGAGATTTATGATCCCAAGGATGGCCAGCTATTCAAAGTCAATGGCCAACGATTGAAGCCATTCTTGGAGATCACACTACCTGAAGAGGAAGACATTCCTCTTGTTGAGCCTGTCTACAGGGATTAGTCGGCCCTATATTTGACAGAGGCCTTCTCCTGTGTATATTATGTATATTATGGATTTTTCTTTTGTTATTTTTGTTCTACTTAACCTTGGACAGGTAGCAGTTCAGACATATCTTCAGGTGCCTTCTTCTCTTTACCCTCCTCTACATTTCTATTTTCTTATATCACTTTTATTTTTTTGCATTCCACTCATATACATCGAGGACGATGCATATCATTTGTTGGGGAGTAGGAATAAGCATGCTTGTCTAATTTTAGGCACTTCATAGGCATTGTAGGTAAAATTTTTTTTTATTGTTTCTGTTTTTTTATCATTTTTTAGGAAATTTTTTGCATTTTTAGATTTTTATTTTGGTTTTAGGAATTTTTGCCATCATTTATTTTATATTTACTTTTCATTTACTTTTGCATTTATTTTTCATTTATTTTTTTTATTTTGGAAAAGAAAGTTTTTAAAGGAATTGAAGCAATTTGAAGATATATAGAAATCTAGAATTTTCATACTTTTGGAAGGAAGTAAAAAGAAATTTTGCATTTTCTAAAGGAGGAAACCTATCAGAAGATTACCAACACTTGCTCTTCACATACACACATATATTGGATATGAAGTTTTAATGCAATTTTTGGAATTTTTCTAGAGAATACAATGTGAACTTGGAATTTAGTTTGTAGAATATTTTTGTTTCCTGGTTCATTTTTGGTGAATTGTATATATTAGAACCAAAATGAATTAATTCAAGCAAAAATGAGAACTACCACCAAGTGCTTACTTTTGATTTGAAAAAAAAAGAGAGTGAAAAAAGAGATATAATGAGAAGTTTGTGGCTAGTTTGGGTTCGTAGCCTTTTTAACTCAAGCTAGTATGCCCATTGAGGTATTTTCATATCTAGTGCCCTAAAGCAATCTGGTTTAGGAGTCATTGGCCTAACGCTTGTTACACAGGTTAATTAGAAAGCTTAAGGGACCCAACCATTACATAGTCACAGCATGACTTATTGAAAAAAAATGATGAATTATGGCCCAACGAGTGTCCATAGAAATTTTCAAGGCATATGTGCGAAAATGCATAAGGACTAATTTTGCTCCTTAGATCCCAACTTTTGTTATATCATATGAACTTGGAAAGTTCTACATTGGAAAAAAGTAAGTGAAGAGTGTTCGCAAGAGTTTGTAAGGAAGTATGTACGGGGAAGGACAAGGACCAGATTTGCTCTCTAGATTTTAACTTTTCTTATATCATATAAACTTGGGAACCCTTGTATAGGAAAAAGATAGTGAGAGAAAATCGGCCAATCGAAGTAAATAGTAAAGTGATAGCTATTTTAATAGCTTTGAGAGGAAATCTCTTTTTGCTAAATTTCAAGGGATTAGACTATTTGAAAGAAAAATTCCGTTTTTTGCAGCATTATCATGGAATATTTGAAATAGATTTCTGATGTATACATTTTTTACCGTGCATCCAAGTTGGTTTAAATTTGAGAAAGTTTTCGAAAATAGAACTGTGGACCGGATTTTGAAAAGTTTAAAAGTGTAATTATTCCATATTTTGAAAATATCTAATATGAGTGAATTTTCTTTTAGGGAATTTCTTTTCTCCTTTCTTATTTGTTTCTTTAAAGAGAAAAATTTTGTGATTATATTCATTGCAAACCCTCATGAGGCACAACTCATCCACTAGGAGGAACTTATGAGTTTAAGGGCCTGTTGCATATGCTACATACAATCGAGAGTGCTAGCGAAAGTGGTGTTGCATTCATATTTACTTTTGTTGCATTGCATTAGTTTTAGGTTAGTTTAGATCATGAGAGAATTACTCATTTCATTTCGCAATTTTTGCTAGGGACTAGCAAAACGTTGGTTGGGGGGGTGTGATAAATTCTTAAAAATGCATATTCTTATACACATTTTGGACCATTTTAAGGATTTATTGACTTAAAAGAGCCACATCTAGTGTGATATCATAGTTTCAAGCATTTTAAAATCATTTTAATATATTTCTGCATAATTTGTTTAAAAATCACACTTTTTGCATAAATTCATGAAATTTGCCATTTTTGGAAAATCTATTTTTGGAAAGTTTTGTGAAAATTAATTTTCTCATGAATTAAATTCAATTTTAATAATCATTAGTTCAATCAAACAATATCATATAAAATGGTGTGCATTTTCATTATCATTTCATGAGAGATGGGCTTGCATTCATGCATTATGATCTTAGGGTTAAAATTATCTTTTCACATGAACACACATTTGTTTTGTAGGAAATTAATGATATGAGTCCCATTTTCAAAGAATTGATGCAAAGAAATTTGTTTCCAAAAGAAAAGAGAAAAGAATTGAAGAGAGAAAAGAAGATAGAAGAAAAATGCAAAAACTGGCTTCATGGTCCCACACACATGCACATGTATGGGAGTACACATGTGGGACATCCAAGATGGGGTTCATTTGATTGTTGCACATTTCAAGATATTTTTGAGAAGTTAAGAAGAAAATCTCATCAAAAATGGAGAAGGAAAGCCATAAAAGAGTTATTCTTTAAGGAGTAGAATTGAAACAAAAAATAAAAATATATACAAGAAATAATCCACACCCAAGGAGTATTTAGGATCAGATTTTTTTTTGAAAAATGAAAGAAAAAAATCAAGGAAGATTATTCTAGAAGATCTCTTTGAGTTTGGAGCCAACAAGGAGAACTTTCCAAATAAGGCAAGTTGACAATGCAAGAGATAAAGGAGGAAGATTCTACACCTCATGTGAGCCAAGTTTGATTCCAAGAGAAAATTCTTATCCCTACTTTATCTCTCCAAAGATCTCAATTCAAGGTCGCAAATACAAAGATGGGAAGAAGAAGCAAATAAGGACTTCTAAAGAAAGAAAGAATAGAAAAAAAAAAAAAAAGAAAAGAGAAAAAATCCATCATGGAGATTCACGCCCAAGCCTTGTTTCTTTTTATTTTTTTAAAAGATTTTTATCAAATCAAATTTGGAAAGGAGTAGGACTTGAAAAAGTACAAATAGGGCACCCCTTTAGCATACTCTTCATGGAAGAATTACTACCTCTCACCTCTAGATCTTTACATCCATCTCTTGTCTCTACATCTTAAGTCATCAAGGAGGCTTAGCCCTAACGTAACACCACAAACCTTGAAGTGTTCAACTAGAAGGAGTTATTCTCATCCATACTAATATGTAATTGTTTGCTTTTAATTTTCAATCTTTTGTAAAAAAAAATTTCATGCTTGTAATAAAGTTTGTTTCTTTTCAATTTATTTTGTCTTGATCTTGTGGTGTTCTTAATATTAGTCTTTTTTGTGATTGGGTTAATTTTTATTCTTATTTAAATATTGGGATAGAATTGGAATCACAGCCATTAACCCATCTTAGTAACCTTTTTCAATATACTTTGTCTCTTTTGATACATTGTATGTTTGGAGGCAATGCAAGATGGAATTAAAGAAATTTGAGTAAGAAAAGATTAGAGGCCAATTCTGAATTTATTTCTACATTGAATTGAGATTTGTTATTTTCACTTAGATTGACAACCTAAGATGAATAATAAGGCCTTTGGAAAACACTTCTAATCTTTTTTAGCCCAAGTTGAGAAAAGAAATTAAAAGAACAACATTATCACCTTTGCCTTCCGTTGTTCACCACCTTTGACTTCCTATTTTACCACCTTTGACTTCAGTTTATACCGCCTTTGACTTCCTACATAACCACATTTAAATTTCTGCACCTTTTGTTTTAATTTTGCCCAGACTTTTAATTTATTTTCTGCACTTTTATTTAAATTTATGTACTTTATATTCTTCCACGGTTTTTTATTTAGTGGTGTTTATTACTGAATTTGCATTGGGTTTTATGTTTATTCAAATTTTTGAAATCATGTTTAGGGATGTTAGTGAGATTGGATTTAGAAATCAGATCTGAAAGTTGAATTGTTTATGTATAAAAACGGTCCACAAATCAGGTTTAAATCAGTTGAAAACAGTTCCACCATGGCCAAGCCATATGTGCAATTGTTTTACAAATTGATTTCTTGCACCACAAATTGAATCAATTTTAGATGTGAAAGAATTCCAGTATCAAGGTTGGCTACAAAACTAGTTACAGCAGAACGCACTCGCCATGAAGTTTTATAGTAACCTATAATCTTTCTATATTCTGTTCAATCCATATGCAGTATCAAGGTTGGCTCTGATACCACTGTTGGGAGGCAGCCACCAGGATCCTTAGATATCGCGCACAGATCACTGCGGAAATAAGTTTAAATGATAATGATTCAATAACCATACCTATGAGATCTTTCTGATTTGATCTCGGTCTTATAACAGCTTAAAAATCTTAAGATCTTCTACTATATTCCTTTATGCTCGAACTCGCACTAGGGTGTGGGCCTCTTCTGCGAATTCTCCTTACTCTAAAAAATAAGATTTCTCTTTATATCCTTTCTAGAGAGCAATAGTGCATATTTATAGGCTACAATAGGGACCTTAAGAAAGAAATAAGGAATATGCTTCTTATAGAAATGGGAAACCCTAATTCGACCCAAATTAGAATCTTAGATCCATAAATTACAATTTAGTCCACTAAATAATTATAATTGTACTCCTGTCCTTATTCTCAAATAATATTTCGAGCTTTTTGTTCTTAAATGCTTATTAATCTCCCCACGTTAAGATTGTAGATATCCATCGATTAAATAATTACTGACGCCTATATTTAATCGATATCTTTATAATTCTTTGAGACCTTACACTTAACTTATTTGATATGTCGGACATTAAGTCCACCTGCAGGGTTTGATATAATCAAAACTTATAAGTTTCATCAAGGGGATATCATCAATCCCTATTACGGGACGTGGATTCTATCAATAAACTAATATGCACCATACACGTAGTGTAGTCATCCAATTTACTGAGATTATTGACCCACAAAGGGTCTCACTCCTTTGTAAATCAAAATGCCAAATACTAAATGCACGTGTCTATTATTTATATTGGGATTAAAAGTACAAGCTCTTATAATAACCATTTGGATGTTAATAATCTTATATAGTCAGTATAAAGATAATAACCCAAAAGTGGTCCTGTTCAATACACACAAAGTGTACTAGCATAACGAGTCGAAACTATACTATTTCCCGCAGCCAAGACAAGCCTACTAAAACATCATGCTACAATCATACTGATGGTGTGTCCAGCTCTATCTAGATTGTGAACAACAATAACTTATATTCTATAAGAATCGACAAATAAGTCTTCCATGCATAAGCCGAACTCTACACACCAACTTGTCTATTTTATAGAATAAAAGACACACTTATACACAGTAAATAATAATACAACCATTTACCCATACAAATTCTCATTAAAATGGAAAAAGCAAACTTTACTAATAAGTAAATCAGTCAAAGAAAAATATATAAAAGTATGATTTTAGTATAAATTTCCAACACATATCCTAGTGGAGGATGCATATACTTAATGATTGCAGTGCGGAACTTATTAAACCATGCTCGTGGAGCTTGTTTGAGCATGTATAAAGACTTTTTGAGTTTACAAACATGCTCTAGGGGATATATATATCCTGGTAGAGGATGCATATACACATCTCCATGAGATCACTATGCAAAAAGGCAGTTTTAACATGGATTTGCCAAAAAGGCCAGTTCCAAGTGGTTGCTATGCCGAGTAAGCATCTTACTATAGTCATTTTAGCGACTGGGGAAAATGTTTCTTCATAGTCAATGCCATCTTCTTGTTTATAGTGCTGAGCAACCAGTCGTGCTTTGTAGCGATCAAGACTACCATCAGATTTAAACTTGGGGGAATAAACCCATTTGCTGTCGATTATCAAAAGCATTGGATGGAAGAGGCATTACCTTCTAAGTTTTATTCATCTCGAGAGCTAACAATTCATTTGTCATAGCATCTTGCTAACATGAAATATTAGTAGCTTTGGAATAAGAAGTGGCAATAGGGATAAGATCTGACGAAGTTAACATCATTAGAAAACCAAACCGAGCAGGGGGAATTGAAACACAACTAGAGAGTCAAAGGTTACCTTCACTAGAGGTGTCATGTCTCTGAGAAGCCTGCATGGGAGGAGGATTTGTAAGGTCCAAACCCGAGCTAATCTCAATTTACTATAATTTATCTTGTTTTATCTTAATTAATGCTTATTTAGACTAAATCAACTCAAATCCACTTGGGTTTGGGTCATGGATCGTTAGTTGGGTTGGGTTTGAACCTTACTTAGGTAGCTAATGACCTTCTCATGTAATTTGAAGTTACATGGTTTTGCATCATTAAGGCATCATATAATTGTGACAAGTGTATTTCATCTTGTGGGTCATCTTTTTCATTAAGCCCAGCCCAATTCAAATCCATTTTGGCCTACTTGAACTCTAATTGACTCAAACTACAAAATCAAGGAAACAGAAAGAGCTTGCTTGTAATTACAAAAAATTTGGTTTAAAAACCCTTTTCATTGCTCCATCTCTACACCTTTTTCTTCTTATTGCTAGAACTCATCTCCTTCTTCCCATTCACTCTCCTTCTCACCAAATTTGAAGCTTGGAGGGGTTGTATGTGGGAGGATGCAACTTCAGAAAGAGCTGCTTGTGTTCTCCATTGGAATCTCACAATTCCATCTCCTACTTCTTCCTCTTCTTCTCTGCAGCTCCTCAATGTAAGAGCTTCATCATCTCTTCTCTTCTTTGAGTCCAATAGAGTCAAGGAGACTCAATTATATAACATGCTTTCACCTTACACCCATTTCTCATTTTGTATGTGGTTAGATCATCTTCTATTGAGGCTTTCTCCACCATCAAACCAAAGAGAAGCTTAATTTGGACTAAGCATTGGAACTAGAGGCAAGTATAAGTGCATATTTACTACATGCATGGTTCAATTGTTGACTCTTGATGAGATCACCATTAATGCCAAGTTACAGCTCTCCTATCTTTGATTTTGGAAATATGAATGATTTATGTGATAATGAGTAGAATTGAGAATGTATGATGGTTTTATTAATGTTAATGAAGTGTAGAATAGATCTCAAATGATTGGGGGAACAGAGGTTCCATACAAGTGTTGGAATGAAGAAGAAGAGTGTTGCAGTAGAAATTCTGACTTGTAATTCGGGAAAGTGCCCTCGAGCAGGCGTGAGCACATACACGAGTGCCCATGTAATTTCCTAATGAAAAATGAATTAGTAGTCTTTGTCCAGAGATAGAGATGAGACACGCTCACCCTGGTTGGGGCCAAGCACGAGCGCATGTATACTTGATGAAAAACTCGTCAATCGAAACTTTCCTAAAACAGAGCCATAGGTGTATGAGCACACCTGGCTACTTTTGAAAAACTGTTTTAAATCATTTACAACTTCTAATTAAAAACCAATCTTACCCTTAAGATTTTAAGTACATTCAAAGACCATGTAGGACCTTAGAAGTGGTACTTTTAGCTCAATTAATTAGCTGAATGGTAATTAAAAATTTAGAAGGAAGAGTGTAGAGTTACCACTCACTTCCTTTTTATTTTGTTTTCTGGCTAATTTTGACGTCACGTTATGGGTGTTGGCATAAGAAGAGGTGTCCATTGCTTATACAATGTAGCACCAAGACTTGGTAACACATTGACACCGGACGTTTTATAAATACACCATATTGAATGATTAAAGAAACACGGATTATCTTAACTAGGGTTGGTAAGTAAATATCCTTGTTAACCACTTAATCCAAATGCATTTATATTTTCTAAGTAAATCTTGCCCTTAACATGATTTAATCATGTACCCATTTTTCCGGTGAACTTTGAGGCAAAATCGGAGACGGAACTTCTCCTAAGTGTGAGCCTGTGAGCTAAGATAGAGGTAACCAAGTTGAAAATGGTTCGAGCTCCAATAGCTCATTTAAGTATGCATTGTTTGAATAGCAGTCACTTCATTAATTCTGATTTTATGACTATACACGATCTCATGACTGTTATATGTTTTGGTATAAGAATGGATCGATCATTATGTATGATAAGTATGGAAGTATGAATTTTAATCGGACTTGAGACCTTTGAGTCGGCACCACTTAGTTTGTACCCATAGGGGGTTCGACGGGACCAAATGAGGATATTATATATGTTACCTACTAAAGTAGTAATACGAAGAGTTGGTTACTGCTCTTAGGGTAGTTAGATGGTCTTGGTATGACTGCTACTGATTTTCCGTTGTATGATATGCTCTCGCTTTAGAGAGAAGATAACATGTGGATGCCAATTGGTATGTAATTATCTTTCTATATATGATTCTTTATTCATGCTTATTCATGCACAATATGCCTAGCTTACGATTATTACTCTCTTTTAATCAATATGTTCTAATTCCATTGCTACATCATGTTAGTTTTATGCACTCTTATTTTGCTTAACTGTTGTGTTAATGGTGTTACAAGTACAGAACCTAATGCCAATCCAGCAATGATGCACCCTCGGAGGGAACCTCAATGGTACCTCAGGGTGTAGATGAGTGGAATGAGGATAACATATTCTACTAGTCATCCGAGGTCATGCTATCATTAATATTATGATTTAGAGTTACTGTTGATGGACATTTTATTTTGGATTATGTCTATGTTTAAGTATTTTGTTATTATGTGCATGTGGATGGTTAAGTAACAGACTTTGGGTTATAATTAATGAATGAATGATGGTGGCTTTATTAACGGCTAGTATGATTATATGTGAATTCTCCAAGTTTTTGCTTAATTTTGTAAGTGATTGTTATATGTATATAGACCTTTCTCACATGTACTAGTGGAATTTCCCTTGTAACGGTTTGTGTGTGTATTGACATGGCACAGATTGCTACAGGTTACATGTGCCACGCCTCGGAATCCACTTTAATCCTCAATTCTCAAGTTCGGCACATGACATACTTAAGTAATGGTATCAGACTATTAATAAGTCAGTTAAAAGACTTAGTAACGCTAGAGAACGTGGTGAGGATACGATAGGTTTGATTGTGGAATAGATCTTGTATATGGATTTATAATTTACGTTAAGTATTAAGGTGTTGTTGTGACTAACTACTGTTATAATTACAGATAAATGGCTTCTGGATCAGGATCTGGCAATAAATTAGGAGACAACAAATGTGATGACGTCATGTTAGAGGACTTGAATCTTTAGCCACCTCCTCATCCTACGTATAGTACAAACGAATGGCTCATGATGATGATGCATTAGTTGGATGCAAGCAATGCCGGTTAAGTAGTGATGTAGATGTAATTGGTAGCCTTGCTAGAAAGGCAAAATCAAGCTGGAGATCTTAACTTCCTATATGAGAGGTTCCAAAAAAGAAGGTCTATAGAATTTATAGAAGAGAAGATCCATTCCAAGCAGATGAATGGTTTGTGCACATGAAAAATGTTTTCGATACGTTGACTTGTACAAAGAAGCAACAAGTGATCTTGGCCACCTCAATGTTCAGAGATGTGGCAGATGTATGGTGGAAGAGTATTCGTGATCACATCAAAGTTATTCCAGAAACTACTATTTGGGATGCTTTTAACACACAATTCAGGAAGAAGTTTATTCCAGAATATGTCAACTACAAGAAAAAGCCAGAATTTCTTACCTTATAATAAGGTACCATATAATTGCAGAGTATGTGCACATCTTCAGTCAGCTCTCTCAGTTTGCTATGGATTGGCGTCCAGTGGAGTATGATGATGCTATGGATAGAGCCTATTGTAACACTCCGACCCAGCTTGACCTCATTTAGCGCCTAATTAATCCTGTTTTCGTTGTTAATTGTGTTTTGCTTGTGTTTTGGGTTCGTTGCGGGTCATGGATAGGTAGTTGGGTTGAGTTTGACCTGGATTAGGTAGACCAAGCCCTTTTTCGTAATTTTAGCTTTTCTTAAACATGGTCATCTTTGCATCATCTTGATGTCAACACGTGTCTTTCGTTGAGCTTGTTAACTCTCGTAACTACGTCATTTGCAACCAATGTCATATGATTCCATTGGACTCAGATTTGACTCGAAATGTAATTTGTCTTAACCTTGGGCTTGTATGTAATTTGCATCTTTGTCTTATATATATAAAGAGAGATCCAGCCATTCTATCGACTCACGTTCTCTCACTCTTCTCTCACTGTTCACGTGGAATTCTCTCTCTCCCTCCTGACTTTTCTCCTTCATCGATCAAGCTAATTTGAGGGATTTTTGGTTAATTTATTCCCTGGTGTGTAGATTGAGGTGAGCTAAGGTTTTTTCCATTTCCCTCATTTGCTTCTTCTACTTCTTCTCCTTCTTGTTTCCATGAGTGCATGATGTGTCTTGATATTCTTTCTCTTTCTCATGCATGCATGTTGCAGTGGATGCTGTTTGGTTGTGTATGAGCCCAAGGATAGCAAGTTATGTAATTGAACCCCATTAAGGCAAGTATAACCATAATCTGTGAGAACCCATGTTGGTATTCGTTTGATTTTGGTTAATTCACATGAATTTGCATGGAAAACGTGTTTACAGCCCAATTTGTTAGTATTCCCTCTTTATTTGTTGGATATGTCATTACAGATTTTCTGCACTTGATTCAGAATTTGACCCCGTGCATTGTACGGCTAAGCCGTATGTCACCACTGCTCAAAGTCCAGAGAGGGTGAAAACCTAGTTTTCTTCTACAGTCAGGATACGGCTATGCCGTTTATTGCCTTACGGCTAAGCCGTACCTCAGCCGTGACCCAGCTGTAGATCAGTACAGGATGCCTTCTTCTGGATTAACTGAAAGCAAGCAATTGACAGTTTCCTCCTACGGCTCAGCCACGGCTAAGCCGTAAAACACACACGGTTAAGCCGTAGAACAAAATACGGTTGAACCACACTTGCGGATGAACAGTAAAGGGAACCGCGGTGGAGCCACAGTGCATATTACGGCTAAGCCATAAGATGCCTACGGCTAAGCCATACGTTCACCTACGGCTAAGCCGTATCACCCCTGGACAAATGAATAACAAGAATAGGCGTAAGAAAAAGACCTATATGACCTTCATGATAAAATGTAGAACACCTAGACTTGCCCGATGGAATGTGATACAATGCGTGAATGATCTCGAGGGCTGAGAATCATTCATGTTCGTTATCCAGTTGTTAAGCACCTCCCCATGGGTGTTGTTTTAAGGGACTTCGGTGCACCAGCCAATTCAATGCAAGACTAGACAACGGTCCATCGAATAACTTAAAACTACATCATCATACACGGTTAGAAACACTGGATAATTAGGTTAGAATTGGCTAGTAAATGACTTTGGTTCACTATGCTAACAGTTGCTTGCATGACATGTTGTTTGTTGATTATTGATCTCCACTCTCTAGCATGATTACTTGTTTCAGATACTTTCACATAGTTGTTTTTTTACCTTGAGTATGCATGGATAATTCACGTATAAGACATGTTCTAAGATATGCACGTTTGATCTGATTGTCACGATCTACTCAGGGTTTTCGTAATTGACTCTATATGGTCAGGCACTACTTAGCCTCAGCCTTAGGATCCCGACGGGGTGAATTTGGTATAGTTTTCATGGCCTTGCTGCAGTAAGGAAACGTCTTGGGGAACCGGATCCCAGGAAACCAAGACCCATTGTACCCTGGCCCGGACAATGGTGTTCTTTGCACAATACAAAATCCCTCTTTTGGAAGCATATGGCAATGTAGTCGCTAACTAGTTATGTACACAGCATGTACACATTGATTCACATGGCATGTTTCCTTCTTGCATGACAGCCTAGTATACGAATGTGCCCTGTTCAATTTACATGATATTCTTTATTCTATTAGACACAGCGTGCGTTAACTTGTTATGGTTATACTTCGCTGAATCGTTGTATTCACAGTTGTTTTTGGTGTTGCAGGCTCAGATACCCCTACCGACCCCGCGCCGGTCGGCCAGACTCCAGCTGAGACCCCTGAGGCCCCATCCGGCCTAGAGGAGTGGATGTGATCACTCCCTTGGAGAACGACTTGGTCATGCATGGCATAAGAGTCTTCTTTTTTTTTAGGATTGTCATACTTGTATTTGTCAGGACTTGTAAAACCTTTAGTTATGTATATATGTCAGTTCAGTTTTCGTATTCTCTTCTTGTTCTGTTAGTTTGATGTTTCTGATATTTACAGCTTCCGCGTACATGTTTTGCACGTGTGAATGTTTCCTTGTGCGTGTACATTTAGACCAAGTCTACGTATACAGGCACGAGAGTACGTGTGTCATCGGTTTGGCTTTTGCTAACCCCCGAACCCTGGGCTCAGGTTGTGACACCTATGCAGTGGAAGAAATTTACAAGAGCTTATTCTTAAGTGAACTTAGAAAGAGTGTCCCACTTTCTGGAAGAAGCCAACAGTACTCTAAGAAATAAAAAGGAGTTGCTCGTGGACCATCAAGATTAGTCTGTAGTATGTGCGGAAAAAACCATGAGAAAAGTAAGTGCTGGAAGGTTACAAGAGCTTATTTGGGTGTGGATCAATGGAACACCACTTGTCAGAATGCCCAAAAAGGAAGAACCCAATCAAGCCCCACAATAGCAGTATTCATAGTCTCCTAGAGCAGCACCAGTCACTCCTCCACATCAGTAATAGCATACAAGGCAAGGTTAAGGACAAGCACGACAGGGACAAGGCCAACACATAAAAGGTCAGCAGAGGCAAGGGCAACAAAATCTCCTCCAAAGGCAAGGCTGCGCATACGCATTGACACATGAGGAAGCAGAAGCGACAAATCATGCTGTCGTGGGTAAGGTTTCTGTCTATGGTATAGAAGCTAAGGTGTTATTTGATTGTGGATCTTCGCTTTCTTTTGTTGTACCTCAATTCTCTAGTAGGATATGGGAGCCGCCAGCGCAGCCATTAGATGTGTTGACTATCATTACCCTTGCGGGCAAAAGGGTGGTATATGAAGTCTTTTACCTAGATTTTAAGGTCCTAATTTGCTAGATGCTACTTCCAACAGAACTCATTGTGTTACCGATATATGAATTTGATGTAATCCTAGGTATAGACTGGTTGACTAAGTACATGGCTTGTTTGGGTTGTTTCCATAAGACCGTCACTGTGAAGGTAGACGAAGCCGGTACGGTGCTGTATTTCATGGTGAGAAAAAGAGTTTGAATACTAGGCTGTTGACCCATAAAAAATTATAAATGTTGCAGTGGAGACATTACAAGCAAATTCCAAACCAAGGGCACATAAACCCTGGGATTGTGAAATGCCAAGTGAAGTACCGCATCCAGATGTTTGTAGCTGATGTAATGCACTCAGAAGACTTTAGATGAGCTTAGAGTGCAGCAGTTCAAACTTTAGAGTTAGTGAACTGCATTTGGTCACTTGACTCACTAAACATCAAATTCAAGATTTATTGGCTCACATTCAAGGGGTCATTGAACACACTTAAGCTTCAGGGTTACCAAAGTGGCTAAAAATCACATGGCAACTCCAACTTATGCTAAGGAATGATGTTTCAAAATTTCAAAGCATTTAGACTTCATTTCAGCTCAAACCAAGCTTTAGTGACTATCTGCCAATTCCTTAGGGGCTACTGTGGAAATTGACACCTCAACATGTCAAAACAAGTTGAAACTCATGGGAATGCTTTCAAGTACATTCAAAAGACTATTCTTCAAAGTTCCAAAACATTTGGACATCATTTGGACTCAAACTTAGTTCCAATGACTATCTACTAAAGCTCTTTAGGGCCACTGTGCAAAAGTGATACCTCTTAAAGATCAAACTAGCTAAGACTCCTAGAGGAAGCTCAGATTATGCGCAAGGGAGGCTCTTCAGAATTTTAGGTCAAATGGACATCGTTTGACCTAAAGTCAATAAACATGTCAACTTTGGGTTGGTGATCCCCAAAGCAAGGGGTCACTGACCAAAGTCCTACCTCCAGATGACCAAAATTGATGAAATTTGGACACAAAGCTTCAATCATGCTCAAGGGAAATTCTACAAATTTTTAAGTCAAAATGATTTTATTTGAGCCTACTTCAATGACATGTTAACTAGGAGTCCATGAGTTTTGAGTCATGGGTGTCACTGACCAAAGTCCTACTTCTATGAGTCCAAAGTTGATGAAATTTAGATCAAAGGCTAAAAATATGTTTAAATTTAATTCCTCAAAGTTTCAAATCAATTGAACATCATTCGGGTAGAAAATAAGCTAATTGCCTATAGTGTAAAAAGAATAGTGACTTCGAATATACAATAAGTGGGTCGCTATTTGAAATCTTCCTTTAGCAAATCCAAACTGCATGAAATTTGGATGAACACTTGAAGATGCCCCTAACATCAGTCCCTCCAAGTTTCAAATCTAAACGAACTCATTTGGGCCTCAAACAATTGAGCAAGGGCCCATTTTTATCAAAAGTCAACAGGGAGTTGACCAACTTCAAAAGGTCAAAATGGGTTGAAATGTTATGACACACTCAAAATAGTGTCAGAAACCATTCCTCCAAGTTTCATGAATATCGGACATCATTCGGGCCTCAAACTGATGAAAACGGGCCAGATATGCAAAAACCCAAAATTAGGCCTTGTTCATGACTTGGTCCCGAATGATATTGGGGAGTTATTTCACTTTATCTCAAAGTGTAACTCTCTTATAATTACTGGGAACTGTCCCAACTTCCTCCTAAGCCTATAAAAGGCACACTTGGGCTCTGAAGAAGGGGTTGAAACATGGTTGAAGTAAGGTTCGAAGCAAGTTCCAATCAATTACATGCTAGTTCAACAAGTTACAACCATAGTTCGAAGCATTTACAAGGTTTCCAAGGCACTTCAAGCACTTGAGGTTTACTTCTTCTTCTTCTTCTCACTAACTTAAGGTGAGAAATAGTTCAGAGAAGGAGAAAGAGCATGCATCTCACTTAGAGAAGACAAATGCAAATGCCACTTAGATGAAATCTTCTTCCTTTGATTTCTCACTTAGGAAGGGTTTTGGGCCATTTGGAAGTTGTGAACAAGCCTTCTTAGGCTTCATTCTTTCCCTTGAAAGTTATAGGTTTAGAATGACACAACTTTGGCTCCATTTTTGCTTGTATAAGCACCCTTCTCGAATTTGTACAAAAACAATCTGTAACAAAAAAGTGATGATTATTAGAGGTTTAAGTTGATTCCATAGCCAAATCAAGCACTTTTGGTGATCATTCAACACTCCAAAAATTGAAGAAAATAGGCTTTAGCACTTTAAAGATGTCACAGAAGCAAAACAAAGAGAAAAAGGAACCAAATAGTGGCTTTTCAGTGACTATTTGTTAGTGGCTGTGAGCCACAGTCACTTGTAGGGAGCCAGTGACCATGGCCCACTGTCATCACTCACTGTCACCCTCTTTTTTGTATTTTTTAAATCTTTTTTCATGTATTTTCTTATGCATTCTAAGTTTGGATCACATCTGACACTAGAGTGAGGGGTTGTAAATTTTTCAAAACTTAACTTACATGCTCACGGTTAGAGCATTTGAACACGTGTAAATAAAGAAATGCTAAAATGCATGAAAACTGTTGAAAATTTTGTTGAAATATGTTATTGTGAGCCAGTGGCCGCGGGATGCTGTGTAAAATGGCCTGTGGATGCGGGATGCTATGTAAAATGCTTTTGGCCATGGGAGACTATGCAAAAAGTGTTGTGGCCTTAGGAAATAATATAAAATGAGCAGTGACCGTGGGCCTACGGTCACTGAACTGTTTTGCCTCCAAATTGACTTGTTTGACTTCTGAAGACACCCATGTAAGACCTTAATGTCTATGATGGGTTTGGAAGCATTAATGAAGGAACTTTGCACCTCGAAGTGCATCATTTTATCATTCAAATGAAGACAGTAGGCACCATAAAGTGCATACTTTTGCTATTTGATTGAAGGAATTTTGCCCCTCGATGTACATGGACCAAATCAACACCCTTTTATGCAATAGGAAAGTGTTGGTTCAGTCCAAAAGGCTTTACGTTACTGGATGTCTGATCATCGGTTCGTTTATAAGACCTAAACAAATGTTTATATTGAATTAGTGATAAGACTAATGACATTACATTCATGCATTGTTCAGCGTCATGCACTGATGGATCCTGTGTGATCATTAAAGTAGTGGTGTAGGCAGGATCCTGGAGGCCCTATCCCTTTGATTGAATCTGACCCTCTCTTGCTTATAAGTTTAACACAAATAGCCTTAAAATGTTGCCAAAAATCTAGTAGCCAAGTCTAGTCGGCATAACATGCTTCTAAGTCTGACTACATAGTCCCGAAATGCTGCAGAAATTCTAGCAGCCAGGATTGGTTAGCTTAGCTTAATGAGATTAGGTTTATGCCTATTTTTGAAAATTTCGGTTCAAAACCATATTGGTTCAAAAAGCATTCATAAACCATTTCGACTAGCCCAAGAGGCAACCACGTTGATTGTAACACTAATATAGTCCTTTGGGCTTACTTTTTTGCAAAGATATAATGGGTTCTTTAATAATCACTTTCGATGAGGGCAAGGAGAGGCTCTTTAAAATCTCCATGACCCAAAATAAATCATTTGCAAGAGCACCAAAGAAGGCTTGAACTGACTCTGCTGCCCCTACGTCGAGAGTCTTAGTCTTCCAAAGACTCTTTACTCCTATGGGCTTTATGACTTTGGCTGATCTGAATGGGTCATCAGTGAGCCCTAAATCCACCATGAAGACTGAGACTTCCAAACCCTGGGTTTCCAAATATGCCTAGAATTTGTTTGGAGTTTTCAACAAGGTTCAGGAGGAACTTAAACGCAAACTGAAGTCAGGAGGCAGCAACCTTCATGTCATCAAGCCTCGTCTAGGGGCAAGACAGTCCCGGTTCATGGATCTTAAGCCAATATCACTTGGAAAGTCTGTTAGATTTTGTGGACTTAATCCATCAGTTGATGTAATAAATTGATTAATTTCTTTATTTATCAATAATATCATGCTTTACTTTCATGAGATGAATGTTATTTTACTACTTCATGCACATGACCAATACATATGACATAATGGTTCATGAGTTGAACCGGGTCCCATTAGTATATTAGATGTGATATATGTGCATGGATGAGATCCACACGTGGGAGATATATGTCACAAATCTTATACTTAAATAGCTTCACAACCAGTAATGAGACTGGGCATCTCATTTGATAAGGTTGCAGCACTTTGATCATTATGAGATAGTGTGATTTGTCTCGATTATCAGAATGTAAGATTTTGGATGACGATGCTGGTACATTGGATGTATTGAAGGACCATGAGATGCACCTTATGGAATTCTGTCTCAATAATAAGGTATGCTCTCATAATTCCCTAGCAATAGGCTCTCAATCCTGAGACATTGATGAACTCAAGTTTCTATCTATTCATTTGCTTTGAGTCACCAATGAGTGAGGTCGACTGTAGGTTAACACCTCGGTGTCTTGGGTATGTGGTAGTAAAACTGTGGGAACATTGAATGATCAAGATGGAATCTATCTCTATTATCCCTTTGTGCCAATTAATGGATTTGTCATTAGTAAGTGTGCACCCATCTCAATTAAGAGTTAATTGGATGGTACTAATGATTATTGTGATTAATTGGGGCTTAAGGATAATAAGATGTGGAACTTATATTGGAAGAGACAGATTTATTCCAATTGATCCACAGATATTGATATAGGGGCCTACTTGTGGTAATTGGGAAGTTTAGGGTCTTCATTGTAATTTATTCCTAAGACTGGAGTGCAATTGCATTTATATAGTGGTGTTATTTGCAATTAACTGTGGGCCCGGATTGCACATGAGATGTGGGGTCGCGGTGTTCCAGTTGGAGCCAGCTTTCTAAGGAATCCCTAGTGGTCCCCACGCTAGCCCAAGTTATTGGAAAATACTAATCCGACTTGAACTCTAGAAAGAAGGTTTTAGAAAAGAGAAAGTTGCTAATTGCCTTAGAAGTAAGACTTCTATTTCAATTAAGCAAGGAAGAGATTTGAAAAAATATAAAATCTCTTGGACGTCCAATAAGAGTCTCTCTTACGCCCAAAACCCTGTTCGTGCAAGAGTTGCACGAGTTTCTCTCTTCTTCTCTCTTCTAGTTCATTGGAGTTTCGAGTTGGGATTTCTCCTGAAGATCCCACCAATTTTCTTAAGAAAAGAAATCCAATTCGGGTCATAGTATGGAAGGCTAAGAGGTGTTGAAGATTCTCATCATCAAGCAGAGTCGCAACTTCTCCATTAGAGCACTACGGATCTCTAAAGGTATGATCTACTTCTTGCATTTAGTAGATTATTATGCATGTTTAGTGCTGTTTGATTCTGTCTTTAAGATAATATATTTACTGTACATAGTCACGAGATTGAGGGTAATGCATCCTGGATTGGGTTTTTGGTCTTATGGATAGTTGATCCCTGTGTCAAGTGGGTCAAAAGTTTTGAAAATCTATCCGCGAGACCCACCTACTTCTAACAAAGTCATGTTCAGTGGCTACCCAAGGTTTAAGGTCCTCTTTTACTCAGGCCAAACAAGGGGTCGTTAACAAGCAAGTACTAGAGGACCTTCAGCAACTTAAGAAAGCATAGAAACATAAATCTATTCCCAGATGCAATACGTGGTCAACGCAACCACACATTTCTAAACCCCACAAGGCTAAGAACAAACTCTTGGCCTCACTTGAAGTGCTAAGAATCACCAAAGCTGGAGTCAATGGCATCTCTTCTTTTAAGTTAGAGAGGTTATCCTGAACTTGGAAGACTTCTTGAGGTACAGTAGGACTACCAATGCTGAGGTCGTTATGTTCTTTTGGTAACTCAAGCTCATCAGTTGAGTCAAGAACAATAACCTGAGTGCTTGTTCAGAATCTGACTTCAACAAAGTTGTCTCAACAGTTGGTTCAGGAGAAACATCTAGCATAGAGATTGCTGCATGTAAATAAGAAGATGAATCTTATTTTTGCTGCATTTCATCGGATTCAACCAATGGTAAGGGTTCGGATGAACTTTTAGAGGTAGTGGAAAAAGAGGAGGATTATTCAACCAACCACTTGTGCTCGGTCTGTGTATATCATAAAGAGCTATCGACAGTGTATTGATACCGTGTTTGATATTGAGAGTACCCATTTCAGGATCAAAAGTTTGTTCAAAACTTGCATCTTCATCGGAAAGGTATTCATCAGTGAAGCAGTCATCAATCCACTAATCAGCTTCAAAATCAGAATAGTCTGACCAATCTTCCTCATCATCTGAATTGAGAGGTGTACCATCCCATGATATCCTGTTGTAACTGGATATTAGAGGCTCTTCCTCATCCTTTGGAATTGGAATGATGAAGTTAGCCAAAATAAAGTGACCTCTGACCGATTTGGGGGGTTCTTCCAAAACTAAAGCTTCGACCACCTTTTCTTTCTTCATTTTAGCTTGTTTTTCTTATTTGGCCAAGCAATTTTGGGCAACTCTTTGAAAGTTTTTAAATTGCATTTTAACCTTCCTTCTTTCTACAGGTGTGGGTTTGGTTTTAACCTTCTTTAAGCCTTTATTATTTACTAGGTCCAGGTGGACCCACATTTCTTTCCCTAAAGAAGTTTTGCTAGGTATTAAACCTTGTTCGTCATGTATTGCATTGATGACACGGAATTCAATCGTCATTGGCTTTGGTGGAGAGGACACTGTTATAGGTGTGAACTGTCCAAAGGAGATCTTGTTGACTGGAGTAGCATCATATTTCCGATCGAAAGTTATCACTCCATTTTCCACATCTTATTGACTTTTTCCTTCAAAATGAAATAGTCTTTGAGAGGATGAGACACCATTCAGTGGTATGTGCAATAATTTGGACCGTTGACGCGACCTGCTTGTTCAGGCCTCTTCATTAGTGGAAGTTCAATTCTATTGTTATCCATTAATTATCGAAAGATTACTTCAATATCCCCGTTAAAAGGATATTAAGTCTTCTTCCTCGTTTCATATTCCTCTTTCTTGGTATATCAGTTTTTACAATCTGAGGCGTTTAAGGAGGTTTGGAGGTTTGCACATTTAAGACCTCTTGTTTCTTCTTCAATTTTAGAGCAGAAGATAAGACGGCTCTGCCTTTTGGGAACTTGCTTTCTTTTGACTAATCTCCTTGAAGGTCAGCTCTGCATTAGTGGCCACCTCAACCGATCGGGTCAGAGATTTGGTTTTGTAACTAAGTATGATAGCCTTGATCTCTGGTCATAAATTCATTTTGCACATTTCAATGGTTACCGTTTGAGATAGTTGTTTTAAACATCTATAAGATAATGCTCTCTATTTGTTGATAAAGGACTGCACAGTTTTATTATCTCCTTGTCTTGTACTGCTGAGTATGGCAAAGGTGACTGTTTGATCGTCTTCTTGGAAGTGAAGTAAAAATTTCTCCTCCATGATAGGCCATGCGATGAAAGTGAGCTCTAGTAACTGTTTATACCAGTCGAAGGCAACTCCTTTCAATATGCCTACGAACAGCCTAATCTTTACTACATCTAACTCTAGTAAGCTCCTGAGGAGTGACTTGAAACGCACAATATGTTGATATGCTGACCCCTTCCCATGGTATGGTTGGAAGGTTGAAAGTTTATAATCTGGTGGAAATAGAACCAAATTGAATCCTAGAGGATACTTAGGTGCGATAACCATCTTTTTCATCCTAGTTTTTACTTTTGATTTTGTCAGTATTTCTTCAACTTCTGTAAGGTCCTAACCCAAATTAATGTCCTAGCCTAAATTAATTTTGATTTATAGTAATTAACCTTGTTTTGTGCTAATTAATGCTCATTTAGACTAATTTAACTCAAAATCCATTGGGTTTGGATCATGGACAGGTAGTTGGGTTGGGTTCAAACTTTACCTAGGTAGTTAAGGACCTTCTTGTAATTTAGAGTCACATAGTTTGCATTATATTAGTGGTATCATGTATACTTCATTTTGTGGATTATTTTTCATATTAGGCCCAACTTGATTCGGATCCATCTTAGCCCAATTGGAGCTCATTTGACTTGAACTACAATTCCCCTAAAGAAATTGGACTTGCATGCAAATCCCTAAAAAAATTGAGTTAAAGAGGAAACCAACATTTCCCCTTCATTTCATTCTACTTCATTTTGTTGGAGCTCCTCCACCTTTACTTTTCTCTCATCTCCTCTCTAAACTTCAGCTAGAAATTGGATCCTAAAAGCTTGCATGTGCTCCATTAAGCTTTATTCTCCTCCTCATTCATCCTCTTGAGTATTTCCTCCATTGAAGCTACCAAATTCATCTTCTCTCACCAAACTACAGTTCTCTAAGGTAAGGAATCACTCTCATTTCATTTCTTTGAGTTCAAAGAGTTAAGAAGACTCAAATGAGCAACATGCATGCATCTTACACTAGATTTACCCATTGCATGTCTTTGCATGTAATAGGATTTCCTTCTATTGAGGCTTTCCCCACCCCCACACTAAGGAAGAAGTTGATTTTAGTCAAATACTGATATAAGGCAAGTATTAGAGTATATATTACTACATGCATGTTTAAATTTCTAGATGCTTAAACTAATCACTCTAATTGCAAGTTATAGCTCATTCACCATTGATTAAGTATACATGTATTAGATTAAGTGAAAATGAGTATAAATAAGTGATGTTAATAATATGTGGCTATTGTAAAACCTTTTGTAACACTCTGACCCAACTTAATCTGGTTTAGCGACTACTTAATAGTCTTTGGTGATTTTCCAGTGAATTAGTTGATGTATGTCACTTTGGTTTTGTTTGTGTTTCGTTTTGGGTCATGGATAGATAGTTGGGTTGAGTTTAACCTGGATTAGGTAGACATGAGCCCCTTGTCGTAATTTTTTATTTTGTAGGCTTTAGTCATTCATGCACATCTTGGTGTTATCACGTGTATCTCGTTAAGCCTGTTGATTTCTGTAACTAACTCGCTTGCAAACGATGTCATTTGTTTCCGTTGGACGGTTAATTGACTCAAACTGCAATTATCTTAAATCATTGGACTTTCTTATAAATTGCTTTCATACTTATCTTATAAAAGAGAGCTATGCACAGAATCTCTCTCAACTCAACGTTGCTTCCTTCCTTCGTTTTTTTCTTTTCCTTTTCTTCTTCTTCTTCATGATCAAAGCCAAGAAAAGGGGGAATTCTTGTGCACCTAGTTTGCACGTCATCTCATTGTATATTCTACGGTAAGATTTGGTTCTTGATCATCTCTACGAGTCTCGAATGCGTCTCATCCTTTACTGCATGCACTTAGCTTTTCTTTCTTCTTACATGCATGGTTGTTAGCTGCGTGTAGACATCGAATTTGAGTCAAAGGATAACCATTAACTTGACAAAGCTCATTTGAGGCAAGTATAAGCAAGATATGGATACACACGTTGGTACACAATGATTGTTATTAGTCTCCTTAATCTCTCACATGCTTTGTGATTTACAGCCCTTTTGTATCATCTATCTCTATGCTTGATATCTCTGTGGTGCAAATTGTTCAAATTCAGTCATTTTGTAACAGGTTCAAAACGTGACCTTCTCAAGCTTATGGCTAAGTCGTAAAGCTTCACGGCTCACTTTCCAGAAAGCTGAAAAACCTGACTTTATACTACGGTCAGGGTATGGCTAAGCCGTAGGTTAGCCGTGACCTAACTATAGGTCAAGCTACGGCTTGATGTTTAGAGAGCAGAAATTAGAGAAAACTTTCTACGGTCCAGCCACGGCTAAGCCGTGCGGTGTGCTACGGCTAAGCCGTACCCAACCATGGTTGAATCGCAAAACAAACACAGTCAAGCCATAAGAGGAAGCACGGGTTAGCCGTAGCTTACCATAAATGTAGAAAAATTTTAGGGAACCACGACTGAGCCGTAATGCATAACACAGCTAAGCCATAAGATGCCCACGGCTAAGTCGTAGGTCACCCACGGCTAAGCCGTGAGACCATTGAAAGGAAACAAGAATAGGTATTGAAGAGACCTCATAGGGTCTTTGTGTTGGAATGTAGGTAAACCTCGACTTATCTAATGGGAAAAATGGGATTAGCATGAATGGTCCTAAGGGCTGTGACTCATTCATGCATGTTGTACAGTTGTTAAGTACCTTCCCATGGGTGTTGGTTTAAGGGACTCTGATACACCTTCCCTCCACAAAGCAACACTAAGAGAAAGACAACCGTATATCGGATAACTTAAAACTACATCATCATGTACGGTTAGAAACACATGATGACTAGATTAGGGTTAGATAGTTGATCGTGAGTTCCAAGTGCAGAACCGCGATGTAGTAATAAAACTGGTGAGACCAGGTCGATCCTCAGGGAGCAATGTGTTTTAAGGTTCCTTTTTCAACTTGTACCTGTCCTAAATAAAATCTAAAACTAGCCTAATTTAAAATTTAACAAATACAAGTGTCCTACTTACCAAAATTAAATTAATTACAAACCAATGAAAGAAACTTTCCTAAATCTAAAATCCTAAAATAAAACTAAAATTGCTGCAAAACTAAAACACAAGTTAGAACTTCCAAAAATAAAAACTAAAATTAGAATCTTACTAAACTAAACAATGTTAGAAACAAAATAAAAAAAATTAAAAATTTTCCTAAGTTAGAATTTCCAAAACTAGTAAACTTTCCAATTTAAAATCTTCAATTAAAATAATTTTAGAAAGATATTTAATTCTGAAAATTAACTAAAATAATCAAAAACATAAAACTAGAAACAAATTTAAAGTTAGAAAGTCAGTAAAATTAGTAATGCAATGCATGCCATGAGATGCTGAAAAATTCTAAGTCTGAAAAACTAGTATGCTGATGCAAATTTTATGCATGATTTGAACTATTCTAATGCATCCTAAATCTAAATTTAATGGCTGGAATTCATGCTCTACTGATGCAAGAAACTAACAAAAAAAACGGAAGTGAAAAAGGATTTAAAACGAAAAGTTATAAATGCATGAATATGACAACTTTGCAAAATTCTGTGCAGAAATTCTGATTCGGTTTGACTGATTGGCAAAGTTTAAGCCTCTGGTTCACAAACCTTCCGAAATTATTTTGATCTGAAATTTTGGGAAATGAAAGACCACATCCTAAACTTTAATTTTCCCAAGTTTCAAAGAAAAATACTGTGATTTGACTGGTCTACCCACTTCGAACTTTTTGTCAAAAACTGTTTTTACAGTTTGCTGAAACTGTTTTAAGTTATGCTGTTTGTGAATTGAGTCCGAATTTAATCATTAGATTCAGATCTGAAGGCTTAATTTTCATCAACTTAAATATGCACAAAATCTTATGATTAGAAAATAGATGCAATGATTCCTAATCCAACCATCAAACTATGCAAAAACAAAACTTAAAATCCATGTGAATATAACAAGAAAATAACACAAGTGCAGAAAATAACATAAAATTGCAGGAAGTCAAAGGCGGTAATTACACGAAAGACAAAGGCGGTAAACAACTGAAGTCAAAGGCGGTAATAACAAGAAGTCAAAGGCGGTATATTCACTCAAATTCTCCCTTAGTCTAGGCCTAATAATTTCTTAAAGTATGCTCTTTATTTGGGTCGTCAATCCAAACAAGAAAAACACAAATCAAGTAATCATACAACCATAAGAATAAGAAGAATAAGAAGATGAATATTATTGAACTAGTATGACAATCCTTTATATAAGATGAAAAAAAAAATTAAACCAAAAGATTATACATACTAGGATGGAAAAGAATTCCTCCTTCTAGTTGATCTTCAAGGTTGGTGGTGTAGCTTTAGGGCTAAGCCTCCTTGATGAGTTGAGATGGAGAGACAAGAGAGGGAGAGATGGAGTGTAGAAATCTAGAGGTGGGAGGTGGGTAATTCTTCCATGAAGAATATGGGAGAAGGGTGCCCTATTTATACTTTTTCAAGTCCTACTCCTTCTCAAACTTTAAAATATTAAAAATAATTAAAAAATGAAAGAAAAAAAAGGGCTCCAACCAATGCTTTGGACGTGCAATATCCTTGGGGATTTTTTTCTTTTTATTTTTCTCTTCTTTCCTTGCTTGTTTTGTCCAGAAATCCCTCTTCGATGCTTCTTTCCTTCTTTGTCTTTGCCACCTTGGATTGAGATCTTTTGAGAGATGAAATAGGGATAAGAATCCTCTCTTAGAATCAAACTTAGCCCACATGAGGTGTAGAACTTCTCCTTTTATCTCTTTGCATCGTCAACTTTCTTTTTTTGGAAAGTTCTCCTTGTTGGCTCCTAACTTGAAGAGATCTTCTAGATAATTCTCCCTTGATTTTTTTCCTTTACTTTTTCAATCAAAATCTGATCCAAAATCTCTTTTGGACGTGGAATAGGTTGCTTGGATATTTTTTTGCATTTTTTTTCAATTAAATCTTCTCCTTCTCAAAAAAAGAACTCCTATGTGGCTTTCCTTGTCCATCTTTGATGAGATATTCTTCAAATTCTCTTCAAAATCTCTTGAAAATGTGCAACAAGTAAATGGACCCCATCTTGGATGTTTTGCAAGTGTGCCCCATACATGTGCATGTGTGTGTGGGACCATGAAGCCGACTTTTTGCAATTTTCTTCCAATTTCCTTTTCTCTTCAATTTTGCTCTCCTTTCTCTTAAAAATCAATTCCTTGCCTCAATTCTTTACAAATGGGACCCATATAATCAATTTCCTACAAAACAGATGTGAATTCATGTGAAAAGATAATTTTACCCCTAACATCACATATGCATGACTGTGAGCCCATTTCTTATGAAATGATAATAAAAATATACATCATTCTTCATGGTTTTGTATGAATGAACTAATGATGAAGAGAATTCAATTTATTTCATGAGAAAAATTATTTTCACAAAACTTTCCAAAAATAGACTTTCTAAAAATAGCAGGTTTAATGAATTTATGCAAAAAGTGTGATTTTTAAGCAATTTATGCAGAAAAATATAAAGATGAATTTAAAATGAATTAAACCATGATATCACACTAAATGAGGCTCTTTCAAGTTAATAAGTCCTTAAAATGGGTCAAATTGTGTATGAAAATATGCATTTTTAAAGGCTCATCGCACCCCCCAACTAGCGTTTTGCTAGTCCCTAGCAAAGAAATGCGATAAAATATGAGGAATTCATCCTAACCTAATCTTATCTTAAACTAATGCAATGCAATAAAACTAAACATGAGTGCAATGCCACTTTCGCTGGCACTCTCGACTGCATTTAGCATATACAGCAAGCCCTTAAACCCCTAGGTTCCCCCTAGTGGACGAGTTATGCCTCGTGAGGGTTTGCAGTGAATATACCCACAAAATTCTCTTTTTTGTTTAATAAAGAAAAAAAAAGAATAAAAGCGAAAAGAAATTCCCCAAAAGAAAATTCACTCATATCAGATATTTTCGAAATCTGGAATAATTACACTTTCAGACTTTTCAAATTCCGGTCCACAATTCTATTCTCAAAAACTTTCTCAAATTCAAACCAACTTGCGTGCATTGTGGGAAACTGTATACATCAAAAACCTACTTTAGATATTTTACAATAATGCTGCAAAAACAGAATTTTTCCTTCAAATAGTCTGATCCCCTGAAATTTAGCAAAAAGAAATTTCCTCTCAAAGTTACTAAGATAGTTGCCACTTTACTATTTACTTCGGTTGGCCTCTTTTTCTCTCACTATCTTTTTCCGACGCAAGAGTTCCCAAGTTCATACGATATAAGAAAAGTTAGGATCCAGAGAGCAAATCTGGTCCTTGTCCTTCCCCGCACATACTCCCTTGCAAACTCTTATGGACACTCTTCACTCTCTTACTTTTTCCAACGTAGAATTTTCCAAGTTCCTATGATATAGCAAAAGTTGGGATCTAAGGAGCAAACTTAGCACTTATGCTTTTCCGCACATATCCCTTGAAAATTTCTATGGACACTCGTTGGGCCATAATTCATCTTTATTTTATTATTATTATTATTATTATTATTTCTTGTGACTGTGCAATGTTTAGGTCCCTTAAGCTTTCTAATTAACCCATGTAGCGAGCGTTAGGCCAATGACTCCCAAACCAGATGGCTTTAGGGCACTAGATATGGAAATATCCCTCCGGGCTTACTAGCTCGAGTTAAAAAGGCTACGAACCCAAACTAGTCACAAATTGCTCATTGTATGCTCTTTTTTTTTTTTTTTTTTTCACTCTTGTTTTTTTTTTTAAACCAAAGTAAATACTAGGTGGCAATTCTCATTTCACTCGAATTAATTCATTTTGGTTCTAATATATACAATTTACCAAAAGTGAACCAGGAAACAAAAATATTCTACAAACTAAATTTCAAGTTCACATTGTATTCTCCAAAAAAAAAAAAATTCCAAAAACAAACAGCATCAAAGCTTCATATCCAAAATTTCGAAAAATGTATACGTGTGTGTATGTGAAGAGCAAGTCTTGGTTATCTTTTGATAGGTTTTCTCCTTCAAAAAATGCAAACTTTCTTTTTACTTCCTTCCAAGAGTATGAAAATTCCAGATTTCTATATATCTTCAAATTGCTTCAATTCTTTTGAAAACTTTCTTTTCCAAAATGAAAAATAAATACCAACGAAAAAAAAAATTTCCTGTCCTAATTTTTAAAAAAAAACTAAAATGAATAAAAACTGACTAAAATGATAAAAAAAATTTTTTGTCTAAAATTGGACAAGCGTGCTTGTTCTCACCCCCCAACCTAAGATGAACATCGTCCTCGATGTTTATGCATGCAACGCAGAACTGTAAAAGTAACATGAGGAAATATAAATGTAAATGAGAGTAGAGAGAAAAAGTCACCTGAAGATGTGTTCGAGCTGCTCCCTGTCCAAAGTTAGACAAAACAGAAAAACAAGAACAAAAAGACAAGAAGCTACTCTAAAAGGAAATATCTACTCTAAAAAGAAAAGAAACAAAAACCTACACTACTGGATTCGAAATCATGAGTCCACCTGGATTCCAAATGAAATTTTCCTCCACACAATTTACAAGAAGCACAGAAAGAGATGAAACCATGAGGACTGCATATTTCTGTAGATTGTGTGAAAAAGGGACCACAAAGAAAATTCCTTCCTCCTCCCTTAAAAATGGATCTTTGAAAAACAGGAGAGGATGCAATGAGCAATTGCGTGACCCTAGGTCCTCCTGTGCCACAAATTCTTTTAAATTGATTCCCACAGTTTGTTTAGGCACAAGCTCAAAGGATTCCAAATTGTCGGACTTGGGTGTTTGAATGGGACCACTATTCTCCAATTCTGCAAGTTTTTCTGAATAACATTGAGGGCTAATAAATGCGAGGGCAATTTCTCTAAGGGTTGGATCATCAGATTTCATGAAGAAGTCAGTACATGATTCTAAAGATTCCAGATTATCCGACTCAGAAATCTGAAAAATGGGGTCATCCTCCCAATTGTAATTTTCCTTTGGGGGCTTAGTAGGTTCATTTGCAGTTTCTTCAATTGTAAGAACATCAAATTTGTGAAAGACTGCAATGCCAAATTCATCAGAGGAATCTGAATCATAGAAAGGATATATGTAAAAGGGCATAGATTCTTCTTTAATGAAGTGGAATGGCCAGTACTGAGAAAAAGTGGGGGCACATAGGCTCATGTGATTCATCAATTGGTTCATGCATCACACCATCATCCAGGTACTCATGTACACCCTTAGATATCCACTGTGTGTTTGTGTGATCCATATCTACGAGATTTTCAATGAATGTAGGATCATCTTTAATTCCAAGAGTGGCATTTTGTAAACTCATTTCAAGCCCGGTTTGATTAATCGAAGTCATTAGGCTTTTCATGTGTTGTTCATTTTGTTGTATGGTTTGCATGGCATTATGTGCGAACTCAACCAATTTGGCTAAAGTATCCTCCAAAGAATTCTTCAGGGGTGGTGGTGGTTCATATGACCATTCAGGCGGAGAGGGATTATGAGGTGCATATGACCAGGGAGAAGAAGGGGGTACATATGATGTATCCTGCGAGGGATAGTCGTACGACCCAGCCTGAGTAAATTCTTGGGAATAAGAGACATGATCCATATTGGGCCCATTACGCCAATTGTTTAGTGAGTGATCATCCCAATTTGGACCACTCATGTTATCCATTTCATTATGGTAATGCCATTGATTTGAATTTGATTCAGCTCGCCATTGAAATCCCACATCCGTATCAGAATGAGTGAATGATTGTGTGAGGTGTGGGTAATCATGTGGGACCCTTATTGGTGGATCATCTGAACTAACCATTCCATTAAAATCCTCAAATTCCTCATTGTAATAATGATCATAGTGACTGGCCCATTCCCATTCATAAGATCTAGCTGAACAATTTCTTTGATGTAACTTTTCAATTCTTTCTTGTTCACACAAGGTACGCCAAGACTTTGGTGGGCCATCAGTATTGATTCCATTCCCATTAGTTTGCCCATTATTAAGTCTCCTCATGTTTGTGGATTCCCACAAATCCTTTTTTTTTAAAAAAAAAGAAGATAAAAACCTAAGTTAGAAAAAAAAAAGACGTCTAAGCAACTCCTTAAGGTTGAAAAGTTTCCTCTAGTTCTCCAATCCGGTCCTATGAAACCAACTCGGCCAGTTAGCCACCAGGAAGTGGTAGAGTCACAGATAGACCCGTTTGAAGGACCAGTTTCCTGAACAGACAAGCTGTCGCGCACTACAGGGGCAAAGGCTTTCTTAGACACCAAGAAGATTAAGGACAATGATTAGATCACTTTTGGTATACTTTCTTCCCAAAAGAAGTTGAGACAAGTTGAAAAACAGTAACTTTTCCTGATTTTAGAAAGTTTCTAAAAATAGCTGTGATGTGTACTTTCTAGCATTCCATGCACATTCCTATTCCAAATTAGGGCGACTCATCATTCCATGCATGTCCTCCTATTTCTAGAAAGATGCCAAAATTAAATCACGCCCACAAAGCAATGTAAATAAGGAAAGTTAGAAAAGTTACCTTAAATGGCGCTCCCCGGCAACGGCGCCAAAAACTTGATCGTGAGTTCCAAGTGCAGAACCGCGATGTAGTAATAAAACTGGTGAGACCAGGTCGATCCTCAGGGAGCAATGTGTTTTAAGGTTCCTTTTTCAACTTGTACCTGTCCTAAATAAAATCTAAAACTAGCCTAATTTAAAATTTAACAAATACAAGTGTCCTACTTACCAAAATTAAATTAATTACAAACCAATGAAAGAAACTTTCCTAAATCTAAAATCCTAAAATAAAACTAAAATTGCTGCAAAACTAAAACACAAGTTAGAACTTCCAAAAATAAAAACTAAAATTAGAATCTTACTAAACTAAACAATGTTAGAAACAAAATAAAAAAAATTAAAAATTTTCCTAAGTTAGAATTTCCAAAACTAGTAAACTTTCCAATTTAAAATCTTCAATTAAAATAATTTTAGAAAGATATTTAATTCTGAAAATTAACTAAAATAATCAAAAACATAAAACTAGAAACAAATTTAAAATTAGAAAGTTAGTAAAATTAGTAATGCAATGCATGCCATGAGATGCTGAAAAATTCTAAGTCTGAAAAACTAGTATGCTGATGCAAATTTTATGCATGATTTGAACTATTCTAATGCATCTTAAATCTAAATTTAATGGCTGGAATTCATGCTCTACTGATGCAAGAAACTAACAAAAAAAACGGAAGTGAAAAAGGATTTAAAACGAAAAAGTTATAAATGCATGAATATGACAACTTTGCAAAATTCTGTGCAGAAATTCTGATTCGGGTTGACTGATTGGCAAAGTTTAAGCCTCTGGTTCACAAACCTTCCGAAATTATTTTGATCTGAAATTTTGGGAAATGAAAGACCACATCCTAAACTTTAATTTTTCCAAGTTTCAAAGAAAAATACTGTGATTTGACTGGTCTACCCACTTCGAACTTTTTGTCAAAAACTGTTTTTACAGTTTGCTGAAACTGTTTTAAGTTATGCTGTTTGTAAATTGAGTCCGAATTTAATCATTAGATTCAGATCTGAAGGCTTAATTTTCATCAACTTAAATATGCACAAAATCTTATGATTAGAAAATAGATACAATGATTCCTAATCCAACCATCAAACTATGCAAAAACAAAACTTAAAATCCATGTGAATATAACAAGAAAATAACACAAGTGCAGAAAATAACATAAAATTGCAGGAAGTCAAAGGCGGTAATTACATGAAAGTCAAAGGCGGTAAACAACTGAAGTCAAAGGCGATAATAACAAGAAGTCAAAGGCGGTATATTCACTCAAATTCTCCCTTAGTCTAGGCCTAATAATTTCTTAAAGTATGCTCTTTATTTGGGTCGTCAATCCAAACAAGAAAAACACAAATCAAGTAATCATACAACCATAAGAATAAGAAGAATAAGAAGATGAATATTATTGAACTAGTATGACAATCCTTTATATAAGATGAAAAACAAAAAATTAAACCAAAAGATTATACATACTAGGATGGAAAAGAATTCCTCCTTCTAGTTGATCTTCAAGGTTGGTGGTGTAGCTTTAGGGCTAAGCCTCCTTGATGAGTTGAGATGGAGAGATAAGAGAGGGAGAGATGGAGTGTAGAAATCTAGAGGTGGGAGGTGGGTAATTCTTCCATGAAGAATATGGGAGAAGGGTGCCCTATTTATACTTTTTCAAGTCTTACTCCTTCTCAAACTTTAAAATATTAAAAATAATTAAAAAATGAAAGAAAAAAAAGGGCTCCAACCAATGCTTTGGACGTGCAATATCCTTGGGGATTTTTTTCTTTTTATTTTTCTCTTCTTTCCTTGCTTGTTTTGTCCAGAAATCCCTCTTCGATGCTTCTTTCCTTCTTTGTCTTTGCCACCTTGGATTGAGATCTTTTGAGAGATGAAATAGGGATAAGAATCCTCTCTTAGAATCAAACTTGGCCCACATGAGGTGTAGAACTTCTCCTTTTATCTCTTTGCATCGTCAACTTTCCTTTTTTGGAAAGTTCTCCTTGTTGGCTCCTAACTTGAAGAGATCTTCTAGATAATTCTCCCTTGATTTTTTTCCTTTACTTTTTCAATCAAAATCTGATCCAAAATCTCTTTTGGACGTGGAATAGGTTGCTTGGATATTTTTTTGCATTTTTTTTCAATTAAATCTTCTCCTTCTCAAAAAAAAGAACTCCTATGTGGCTTTCCTTGTCCATCTTTGATGAGATATTCTTCAAATTCTCTTCAAAATCTCTTGAAAATGTGCAACAAGTAAATGGACCCCATCTTGGATGTTTTACAAGTGTGCCCCACACATGTGCATGTGTGTGTGGGACCATGAAGCCGACTTTTTGCAATTTTCTTCCAATTTCCTTTTCTCTTCAATTTTGCTCTCCTTTCTCTTAAAAATCAATTCCTTGCCTCAATTCTTTACAAATGGGACCCATATAATCAATTTCCTACAAAATAGATGTGAATTCATGTGAAAAGACAATTTTACCCCTAACATCACATATGCATGACTGTGAGCCCATTTCTTATGAAATGATAATAAAAATATACATCATTCTTCATGGTTTTGTATGAATGAACTAATGATGAAGAGAATTCAATTTATTTCATGAGAAAAATTATTTTCACAAAACTTTCCAAAAATAGACTTTCTAAAAATAGCAGGTTTAATGAATTTATGCAAAAAGTGTGATTTTTAAGCAATTTATGCAGAAAAATATAAAGATGAATTTAAAATGAATTAAACCATGATATCACACTAAATGAGGCTCTTTCAAGTTAATAAGTCTTTAAAATGGGTCAAATTGTGTATGAAAATATGCATTTTTAAAGGCTCATCACTAGTAAACTATCTTGATTCTATCAAATTGAATTGCATGGCATATTAGACGACGATTCTTATCCTCCAGTCTTATGTATAGATTGAATGTTCAATGTACGTCCTGTTCATATTGTATGACTTAGATTGGCTTGACAATTGTTACTCCAGTTATAATGGTTATTGATATGGACTTGAATATGAATGTTTCCTATGAATGAATTGAATGTAATGTAGTAATGTTCTTATTTTCTGAAAGAACTGCATGTATTACTCAAGTCCAGTATTTGATTGAATCGAAGTGGTCAGGCACTACTCAGCCTCAGCCTTAGGACACCCAGCGGGGGTTGACTTTTGGCGTAGTATGTATGTTGCTGCTGCAGTGTATTTATGTCTTGGGGCTTCCGGACCCCAGGAAATTGAGACCCATCCGTATCCTGACTCAGTCGATGGTGTTCTCTTCATATAAAGATCCCTAGAGGGAGGATATGGTAAATGTAGTAGCCACATAGTATAGTATACCCATGTATTGATTTGTATAGCATACTTTATTCACAAATGCACAATGTGCCTGATATACTAAATTAAAACTTTATGTAAGTTTACCTGTCATTATTCTTATAAAGACAACGCATGTTATCTTATTGTTGCTTATATTTTGCTAAATCGTTGTATTCACTAGTTGTCCTTGGTGTTGCAGACTTAGATCCCACTGCTGATCCCTCGTCGGTCGGCAAGACTCTAGAGGAGACAGTAGAAGCCCCGTCAGGGCTAGAGGAGTGGGTGTGATCATTCCTTCGGAGAGCGGGTTTGGCATTTGCATAGGTCCCCTTTTGAATGCATGTGGTTCTTATAACAGGAGTTGGTTTAACGTTTTACCTTTTGTATTTTGTCTCATAGAAACGGTCACCTCACTTTTGTTTTGTACATCTTGTAATTAATGTAATCTTTTGTAGATATTGTTTTCCTTAGAGTATCTTCTTTTTATTGCAATGATACTTACAGCTTAGGCGTACACTGTGTTTGCACGTGTGAGATTCACTTGTGCATGTGCATTTAGACGGGGTCTAAGTGTGTATGCATGGAGTACTTGTGTTACTGATTAGGCTTAAACTAATTCCCGATTTCTTGGGCTCGGGTTATGACACCTATTGTGATAATTTGGAGCAAAAGGGAAGCTCATTAGAGAGAAGAACTGAGAGTTTTGTATTGAACTTGAGTTTTAGGAACAATTTCCAGAATTCTAAAGCTTGTGGTGAAACCCACGGTTAAGCCGTAAGTGTTTTACGGCTCGGAATCCAGAAAGCTAAAATCCTGTATTTGAACTATGGCTAACCCACGGCCAAGCCGTGAAATGAACTACGGCTATGCCGCAAGCACGTCATGACCAAATCGTAAGCCATTTTACGGCAAACTTTTCAGAGAACACCCAAATCTTATTTTCTTCCACGATTGACCCTTGGCTAAGCCGTAGCGGAACTGTAGCCTCCACGTTGGTTTCATATGAATAAGCTATAGGCCAATATACACTAAGCCGTAATTTCAAATGAAAGTAAGAGGAAAACCTAAGCCACATGGCTAAGTCGTAACTTGTATACAGCTCAGCCGTAAGAACACTGAACTTTGGACATTAGGGATTTCCAAGACTTCGTAAGGCTTTACATATGGCACCTTTACCCCAATTAAATTAGTCAAATGGTGATTAAATGTTAAAGAGGAAAAGTGAAGAGCTATCACTCATCCCCTTCGATTTTCTGGATGATTTTCCAATGTTATGTCATAGGTGTTGGCATAAGAAGAGGTGTCCAATGTATACATAAAACACCGAGATTTTGGTAACATAATTACACCGGACGTTTTATGAATACATTGTATTCAATGACCTCGGAAATACGGATTATTTAGCATAAAGTTGGCTAGTAACTACCCTTAACAATTACTCAATCAATTGCATTCATCTTGTTAAATAACCTTGCCCTCAACATGATTTAATCATGTACTCATGTTTCCTAGTGAACCGTAAGGCAAAATAGGTGCGGGAGCTTCCATTGAGTGTGTGTCCGTGAGCCAAAATGGGTATAGGTAAGGTTGACAGGGTTCGAGTTCTATTAGATCACTTATGTATGCATTATCTGATTAACAGATTGCTTGCTCAATTTTGATTCTTATGATTGAATATGATCTCAAGACCAATACTCCCTTTATGTATGAATATGAGATGATCTCTATGATCAATGATAAGCATGTATGGTATGAATTCGGGATGGTTTTGATATGTTGAGTCAGCACCATTTAGCTTGTACCCTTAGTAGGTTTAACCGGACCAAATTTGATACCCCTTATCTCATTGCTATAGTAGTTTATGAAGGAGAAGGTCGGTGCTCCTTAGGAAGCTAGACTGATCCCCTAGCAATATTCCTTTCTGTATGTTATATGTTCTCCTTAGAGAGAATATGGCCTTATGGATGCCAACTAGTATGTTACAATATCTTGTTCATGATTCGTTGTTCATATTAATTTTAAGCACAACATTCCTAGATACGATTATTACTTTCATTTAATCAATATGTTCTCTAATTCATTTTATACATCTGTAGTTAAATTTAGTTTTGCTTGGACTTGTGGTTATTTGGAGTTAGGGATGGATGGACATGTTTTTGGGATTTTGTATGATTGTGTTTTAGTATTTCGTTGTCTTATATTGGTGGATGGTTAATTAATAGACTTAAGCATAATTAGGAATGAATGATGTTTTATTATTGCTTATGATCATTAAAAATGTATTTCACATGCTTCCGCTTTACTGATTAAATCTTGATATACGTGTTTGTGAAACTTCTTCACACGTTCCTATGAAATCTCTCTTATAGCGATTCGTATGTGTTTTTGCTTGGCACAGATTGATATAGGATTACGTATGCATACCCTAGGGCCCACTCTGATCCCCAATTCTTAAGTTTGGGGCGTGACATATGCAAGTAATGGTATTAGAGTGTTAAGAAGTAAATTAAAAAACTTAGCAACCCTTAGGAAACATGGTGAGGATACGAGAGGTTTGTTTGGGGGATAGATTTTGTCTGAGAAATTGAAATTTACCTTTTGTTAAGGTGTTGTTTGTGGCTAGCCACTATTCTAATTGCAGAAAAATGGCTTCCAGATTAGGTACAAACAATAGTTTGGGAGGTAATGATCATAAAGATATCAGGCCTAGACAATGTGGATCCTCCACCGCCTCCACCTGTACATCCTGCATACAGTACAAACGAGTGATTTATGATGATGATGTACCAATTGGATGTAAATGATGCTAATGAGGCAGCCATGCGATGCACCTAGCCACTCTCGTAGAAAGGCAAAATCAAGCCGGGGACCCTAACTCTCTATATGAGAGGCTCTAGAAAAGAGGGGCTATGGAATTTACGGGGAGAACGGACCTTCTCCAAGCTGATTAGTGGTTCATACACACAGAGAATGTTTTTGAATCACTCACTTGTACACAGAAGCAACAAGTAATCCTTACTGCATCAATGTTCTGAAATGTTGCCGATACGTGGTGGAAAAGTATTCATGAACAAATTAGAGCCATGCTAGAAGCCATAGTTTAGGAAGCTTTTAAGAGATAATTTAGGAAGAAATTTATTCCAAAGCATGTGACTCGCAAGAAGAAGGTGGAATTCCTAACTTTACAGTATACTAGTATGACGGTTGCAGAATATGTGCATGTATTCAGTCAGCTCTCTCGGTTTGCCTTCGATCTGATAGACACCAAGGAGAAAAGAGTTGAAAGGTTCCTCGAACGATTAAGGCCAACCATTAAGGGGCATGCTATGGCTTTCCAACATCCAGTGCAGTATGATAATGCTATGGAGAGAGCTTATGGAACTGAAGAGATTGAAAAGAGCCTATTCTTGGGAGAGTCTAGGAGAAGTGCCCCACCATCTGGAAGGAGTCAACAACACTCTAAGAAACAGAAGGGAGTTGCTAATGGATCATCAATGTTAGTCTGCAGTACGTGCGGGAAAAGCCATGAGACAAGTAAATGTTAGAGAGCTACAGCTTTCAAGACAATATATGGGCATTACGAATTCTTAGTCATGCCTTTTGGGTTGACCAATGCCCTAGCTGTATTCATGGCTTTAATGAATAAAATCTTTTCACCCTATATTGATCAATTTGTGGTGATTTTCATTGATGATGTATTGGTGTATTCTAAGACTCGAGATGAACATGTTGAGCATTTGAGAACTTCATTGCAGCTGTTAAGAGATCATCAGTTGTACGCCAAATTGGATAAGTGTGATTTTTTATTAGAACAAGTTGCTTTTTTAGGGCATATAATTTCAAAAAATGAACTTGCAGTAGACCCAAATAAGATTAAGGCAATAAATGGTTGGCAAAGCCCTAAACCAGTTGTAGAAGTTAGAAGCTTTGTTGGTTTAGTGGGCTACTATCGTAAATGATTTTTCCAGAATAGTAGCACCATTGGCGAAGTTAACTCGGAAGAATGAACAATTTGTTTGGTCAGATGAATGCAAATCAAGTTTCCAATTCCTTAAGGTGAAATTGATCTTAGCCCTGATCGTATCTCTTCAAGAAGGTAGTGGTGGATTTGTCATATATACTGATGCTTCAAGAATCGGGTTGGAATGTGTATTAATGTAAAATGGAAAGGTGATAGCATATGGATCTTGACAATTAAGGGAGCATGAAAAGAATTATGCCACACATGATCTAGAATTGGCCACTGTCGTTTTTGCTTTGAATCTCTGGAGACACTACTTGTATGAAGAGAAATTTGAAGTCCATAGTGACTACACAGTCTTCAGTACTTATTCTCTGAATATGATCTCAACATGAGATAGTGTAGATGGCTAGAGTTTATAAAGGACTATAATTTTTCAATCAAGTACTTTCCAAGGAAAGGAAATGTTGTAGCTGATGCTCTAAGTAGGAAATCAACTGTTGAAATGGCAGCTATTTGTGGTGAGTGGCCTCTAGTGGAAAAATTTTGAGATTTAGAAGTGGAAGTCAAACTCGTTAATGACAAGGTCATGTTAGTAGCTATGTCTGTCTTTGAACCCACTTTGATGCAGTAGATTAAAGAGAGATAGTTTGAAGACCCAGAGTTCGTTAAGATCAGTGACCATATATCTTAGAGACCAAATTTTAGGATGGTAGATGGAGTGTTATACTTCAGAAATAGCCTATGTGTTCCGGCAGTTCAAAATCTAAAGGAAGCAATCATGACCAAAGCGCATCATGCAAGGTATTTTATGCATCCCGGGAGTACTAAGATGTACCGAAATCTGAATGGCAGGCTCTGGTGGAATAACATAAAAGAAGACATTGCAGGTTTTATGGCAAGTTGTCTTACCCATCAACGTGTGAAGGCTGAACATAAAAATGCCTCCCGATTTGTTGCATCTGTTGCATATTCCTAAGTGGAAATGGGAAAATATTTCAATGGATTTTGTTTCAGGGTTGCCTCGGATGAACAAACATCATGATGCTATATGGGTGATTATTGATCGACTAACAAAGTCAGCCCATTTTATTCTTATCAGGAAAAGGATGAAATTTCATAAAATGGCTAAGATCTTTATTAATGAGATTATGCAGTTGCATGGTACTTCAATTTCTATAGTATCTGACCGAGATAGTAGATTCATTTCTACCTTTTGGCTATCTTTTCAGAGATCCATGGGTACCAAACTTAGTTTTAGCATTGTTTATCATCCTTAGACCAATGGACAATCAGAGTGTACAATACAAGCTCTTAAAGACATGCTTCGAGCTAGCGTGTTACACTTTGGGAAGGAATGGGATGAACACTTTTTCTTGTGTGAATTTGCTAGAATAATAGCTATCACACGAGCATCGGAATGGCTCCATTCGAAGCTATGTATGGTTGTAAGTGCTGTACACCGGTTTGTTGGGAAGAAGTTGGAGTTACAAGTCTCCATGGACCTTCTCTTGTTGCGGATATGGCAAAAAAAGTGCAAAAGGTTCAAGATAGATTGAAGGTTATGGCATCTCGTTAAAAGAGTTATGCAGATAATCGCTGTAGACCTCTTGAATTCCAAGTGGGAGATAAGGTTTTCTTGAAAGTTTCTCCAATGAAGGGTACTATCAGGTTTGGATAGAAAGGTAAGCTAGCTTCGTGATTTGTAGGACCATTTGAGATTTATAGTAGGGTTGTAGATTTGGCTTAAAGGATGGAATTACAACCTCAACTCGCGGGAGTTCATAACGTGTTTTACGTATCGATTAGAAAGTATCTTCCAGACCCTTCACATATTCTAGAGTTAGACGACATCCAAGTTAAGCCTGACATGAGCGATGAAGAAAGACCTCTTCGTGTCGTTGACACCGAAGACCAAGTGCTGCGTACTCGGACAATTAAATGAGTTAAGATTCTATGGGAGCATCATGGACAAGAAGAACTTACTTAGGAGCTTGACGATCAAGTTTGGGAAAAATATCTAGAACTTTTACCTAAGGTATGTTGCATTCGGATGACTGAACGATCTTAAAAGGTAGAGGATGTAAGGTCCTAACCCAAATTAATCTTGATTTATATTAATTAACCTTCTTTTGTGTTAATTAATACTCATTTAGACTAATTTAACTCAAAACCCCTTGGGTTTAGGTCATGGATAGGTAGTTGGGTTGGGTTTAAACTTTACCTAGGTAGTTAAGGACCTTCTTATAATTTAGAATCACATGGTTTGCATTACATTAGTTGCATCGTGTGTACTTCATTTTGTGGATTATCTTTCATATTTGGCCCAACTTGATTCGGATCCATCTTCGCCCAATTGAAGCCCATTTCACTCAAACTACAATTTCCCTAAAAAAATTAGACTTGCATGCAAATCTTTGAAAAATTGAGTTAAAGAGGAAACCAACATTTCCCCTTCATTTCCTTCTACTTCTTCTTGCTGGAGCTCCTCCACCTTCACTCTTCTTTCATCTCCTTTCCAAACTTTAACTAGAAATTGGATCCTAAGAGCTTGCATGTGCTCCTTCTCTTGAGTATTTCCTCTATCGAAGCTACCAAATTCATTTTCTCTCACCAAACTATAGCTCTCTAAGTTAAGGAATCACTCTCAATTCATTTCTTTGAGTTTAAAGAGTCAAGAAAACTCAAATGAGAAACATGCATGCATCTTACGCTAGATTCACCCATTGCATGTCTTTGCATGTAATAGGATTTCCTTCTATTGAGGCTTTCTCCACCCCCACACCAAGGAAGAAGTTGATTTGTGCCAAGAATTGATATAAGGCAAGTATTAGAGTATATATTACTACGTGCATGTTTAAATTTGTTGATACGTGAACTAATCATTCTAATTGCAAGTTACAGCTCATTCACTATTGATTAAGTATACATGTGTTAGATTAAGTGAATATGAGTATGAATAAGTGATGTTAATAATTTGTGGGCATTGTAAAACCTATTGTGATAATTTGGAGCAAAAAAAAAGCACATTGGAACCAAGAATTGAGAATTTTGTACTGAACTTGAGCTTTAGGAACAATTTCCATAATTCTGAAGCTTGTGGTGAAACCCACAACTAAGCCGTAAGTGTTTTATGGCTGAGAATCTAGAGAGCTAAAATCCTATATTTGGACTACGGCTAACCCATGGCCAAGCCGTGAAATGAACTACGGCTATGCTGTAAGCACCTCGTGACCAAACCATAGGCCATTTTATGGCGAACTTTCCAAAGAACACCCAAATCCTGTTTTCTTCTATGGTTGACCCTCAGCTAAGTCGTAGCCAAACCATAGCCTCCTCGTAGGTTTCATATGGTTAAGCGGTAGGCCAATATACGGCTAAGCAGTAAATGCGAATGAAAGTAAGAGGAAAACTTAAGCCACACAACTAAGCCATAACTTGTATACGGCTAAGTAGTAAGAACACTGAACTTAGGACATTAGGGATTTCCAAGACTTTGTAGGACTTTACATATGGCACCTTTTCCCCAATTAAATTAGTCCAATGGTGATTAAATGTTAAGGAGGAAGAGTGAAGAGCTGTCACTCATCCCCTTCAATTTTCTGGATGATTTTCCGATGTTATTTCATGGGTGTTGATATAAGAAGAGGTGTTAATGTATGCATAATATAACACCGAGATCTTGGTAACTCAATGACACCGGATGTTTTATGAATACATCGTATTGAATGACCTTGGAAACACGGATTATCTAGCCTAGGGTTAGCTAGTGATTATCCTTGACAATTGCTCAATCTAATTGCATTCATATTATTAAATAACCTTGCCCTCAACATGATTTAATCATCTGCCCATGTTTCCTAGCGAACCTTGAGGCAAAATAGGTGCTAGAGCTTACATTGTGAGTGTGTGCTTATGAGCCAAAATGGGTGTAGCTAAGGTTGACAGGATTCGAGCTCTATTAGCTCATGTGCCCATATTTCCTAGTGAACCTTGAGGCAAAATAGGTGTTGGAGCTTTTATTGAGTGTGTGCCTATGAGCCAAAATGAGTATAGCTAAAGTTGACAGGGTTTAAGCTCTATTAGCTCATTTATGTATACATGATCTAATTAATAGATTGCTTGCTCAATTTTGATTCTTACTCCTTTTATGTACGAATATGAGATGATCTCTATGATCAATGATATGCATGTATGATATGAATTTGGGATAGTCTTGATATGTTGAGTCGGCACCAATTAGGTTGTACCCCTATTAGGTTGTAACCCTATTAGGTTTGACGGGACCAATTTCGGTATCCCTTATATCACTGCTGTAGTAGTTTATGAAGGAGAAGGTTAGTGCTCCTTAGAAAGCTAGACTAATCCCCTAGCAATATTCCCTTCTATATGTTATATGCTCTCCTTAAAGAGAATAGAGCCTCATGAATGCCAACTAGTATGTTACAACATCCTGTTAATGATTCGTTGTTTATGCTAATTTCAAGCACAACATGCCTAGATACGATTATTGCTTTCATTTAATCAATATGCTCTCTAATTCATTTGATATATCATGATGGTCTTATATATCTCTATATTTGCTTAACTGTCATGTTAATAGTACTACCCTTGGTGTTATAGGTACTAAACCCATCGCCGGCACAGCGAACGATGCACACCAGAGGGAACAACAACGGTACCTCAGGGAGTAGAAGAGTAGAACTAAGAAGATGTATTCTTTTAGTCGTCCTACGTAGAGTGTCAATGAGTTTTCTTTTCAGTAATTAAGTTTAGTTTTGCTTGGACTTGTAGTTATTTAGAGTCGAGGATGGATGGACATATTATTTGGATTCACTACAATAAGTAGCACTTTTGGCGACGTTTTTTAGGGATGCTTTTATAATTTCATGGGTAATGGATAAGATTTGACAATTATTTACCAACGCATATATTATCGTTGGTGAAACCTTGGAAACTACCGACGTTTTATATAAAACGTCAGTAAAATATGGCCTTTACCGACATTAAGTTAAAATCTACATATGCTCTTTATCAATTTGGAAAAAGCCTATGGCAGGGTACCGAGGAATTTAATTTAGTGGGTTTTAAAAAAAAGGAATGTCCCCAGAGGTTACATTGAAATTTTTGAGGATATGTATGAAGGAGCAGTAACAAATGTGAGAACCACATGTGGAGAGACAGGTGGATTCCTCATAACTATGGGTTTACATCAGGGATCAACCTTAAGCCCTTATCTTATTGCATTAATTATGGATGAGTTAACTGTGCATATACTAGAAGAAGTACCATGATGTATGTTGTTTGCAGGTGATATAGTATTGGTGGATAAATCAAAAGATGGTGTAAATGCAAAGCTTGAGAGATGGCAGGGGGCATTAAAATCTAGAGGCTTTAAAATAAGTCGTACAAAGACAGAATATATGGATTGTAACTTTAGTGGACTTATACAAAATGTTGAAATCACTGTCAAAATTGAAACCCATGAGATACCACGTAGAGATTCTTTTTGGTACCTAGGCTCGATGATTAGTAAGGATGGGAAGATTGACGAAGATGTGGAGCATAGGAGAAAAGCTGGATGGCTGAAGTAGAGACTAGCTTCTAGAATGCTTTGTGACAGATGAATGCCAGCGAAATTGAAGGGCAAATTTTACAGGACAGTGGTTAAACCAGCTATGACATATGAATCAGAATGTTGGCTAATTAAGAAGACGCATATTCATAAGATGGATGTAACTGAAATGAGAATGCTTAGGTGGATGTGTGATAAATTTAGGAAAGATAAAATTAGAAATGAGCACTTTCGAGAGTATTTAGGGGTAGCACCAATAGGGGATAAGATTAGAGAAACCTGTTTAAGATGGTTTGGGCATGTTGAGCGTAGGCTAGTAATGGCACCGGTGAGAAAAAGTTCAGCTAAATAGGTGGATGGCCCATCAAAAGGTAGGGGTAGGCCGAAGAAAACATTAATGAAAGTCATTAATTTAGATTTAAAGAAGTTTAACATATTGAAGGATTTGGCTCAAAATAGAACGGAATGGAGAAACAGAATTCATGTAGCCGACCCCAACATGGTTGAGATAAGGCTTTGATGATGATGATGATGATGATAATGACCGACGTTAAGTTAAAATTCATCGGCAAAATGTTAGTAGTGAATTTTTATAAAAAGATAAAAGAAAATAAATTATTGCCAATGAATTTTTCTAGGTGAAGCGATGAAAATAAGCATCGGTATATATGAATATTATCAACGTTTTTTTATATTTTCATCGGTAAAATTAATATATTTTTATTTAATTTGCAAAAAATGAAAAAATTTTTTACCAATGTTTAGATTTGTCGGCCCAAAAACAGTTTTCACCGACGATTTGTATAAAACGTCGGTGAAAATTATATAAATTCTTACTTATTTTTGAAAAAATGAAAAAAAATTTTACTGATGAATTTAAACGACGGTGAAAATTGACTTTTACTGATGAAAAGTACTGTACGTTGGTAAAGTTATTAATTGTTGTTACTAAATTGGTATGAAAAAATTTGGATAATTTACCAACGATTGTGACTTTTATCGACAATCCGTTTTCATCGGTAAAAATCTACAAAAAATTCACCCATGTCTTCTTTTTCATTTCACCCTCCCCCAATTTTCTCTCTCTCTCTTGCTGTTTATCTTTGCCCTCATCTGATCTTGCTTGCTCTATCTTCGGTCTGCCCTCACCCTCTTTGATCTTTCCCTCGCTCCAATATCTTGGTCTCTCACCCTCTCTGATTTTCTCTTTCTCTTGCGATCTCTCCCATCTTTAAGTCTCTCTCTCTACTCTCTCCGATCTCTCTCTCGTTCTGCCGGCCAAGAGGAGGAAGGAAGAAAGAGAAAGAACAGCCCCTAGCCACTGATCTTAGCACCGGTGTCCCTCTCCCTCTCTCCTCTCTACGCACCGCTCTCTCTTTCCCCTCTCCGATTGCTCTATTGCCCTTTTCTCTCTGCTCATCTCCATCTCTCTCTCTGTGTAAGTGGGAGTGGCGATCTCAAGGCTTTCAGGCCTCTACCTCTACCGCTGCCTCTACCTCCGCCAGCCAAGAGGAAGGAGAAAAAAAGGGAGAAATATCAAGGAATTGATTCACACCGGCCTTCGATCCCAGCTCTCTCTTTGCAATTATCCCCTTTCTGCTCTCTCCCTCTCCCCTTTCTGCTCTCTCCGTCTCTCCTTTCTGTGATTGGCCTCTCTGCCATTGCTGCCTCTGCAAGTTCAAATCCACCACCAAGGTCAAGTTTTTCTTGATTGATTGATGCTTTGATTTTACATATTTTCAATTTCAAAGTGCATGCATTCTCTTCTCTTGTCCCCAACTTCTTCTCAATGTGTAACATGAGAGATTGAGAAACCCAGGTTCTCATTATTGTTTTGTTGGCTCTGTTATTGCTCTTTGTGTTGATGGGAACTCTATATTTGTTTGTTATTGGATTATATTCTTCGAACAAGAGATTGAAATGCAATACGGTTTGCAAATAAAAAAAATTAAAAAATACAATACGACTTTTCTTTTAAACTAGCACAGCCAACTCTTTGATTCACATGCAATTCATTCTCCTTCTCGGGCTTCTCCGCTGAAACAAAATCCATCTAAGATGTTGTGAAACTTTCCAAATTTCAGTTAGCACAAACAGAAGAACACAAGAAGGAGATTGTTTTCTATTTTGTATGTATTTTTTTTTATTTGTTTGGAAAATCTCTTAGTAAGTTCTCAGTTAGTGCATTCAGTTGAGCCCCCTCCCTCACATAAACTAATTACATTCTTGGTTTACCCTCTCTGCAGGTAAACTCTCTCTCTTTTGTCTCTTCTCTCTTCATCTCTATCTGCCTCTACATCTTTTCCCTCTTTATTCCCCATTCATGTTTATCTCTCATCTCTCTTAGGATATAAATGCACATAAATCTAAATGGGTGTCCATTAATGAGTGGAAGAAGATGCAACTTTTATACTTTAAATTTGCACATTTGTTTCTATCCATATGTTGTCATGACTTTGAATTTTATATCTTTATGGTCGTGAGCATGCTTTCCATTAATCCCAAATGTGAATGAAATAAAAGGCACAAGCATGATGGTTTGTTTGTCCACAACTCAATTTTTTTCTTATAAATTGGAATGATATTTACTGTAACAAGTTGTATGGTGTTTAATCTTTATTGCAAAGTTTGAAGTTGTGTTTGCATTTGAGTTGATGGGTGCTCCAATTTCCACTAAGCTATTGATCAATGTTATTAGTTTTATGGAATTTGATGCCTGTGCTCTATAATGGAAATCAGTTGAAGTATTTCCTCCAATTCTAATCTATGTTGTTTTCTTTTGTAAAACTTTTCTCTCTTAATATGTTGGGTTTTTACATTTGAATGACAGATAATTGACCTTTGAATATCGCATTTTTTGTTCTAAAAATACTATTTGGATAAATAGGGAGGGTGAAGTTCATTTTTTGTAAATGGGTTCAGAGTTCAAACACAAATGCATTTAATATACAAAAGAGAGTAATTTTCTCCTTTGCAGAATTTTTGGTTATTGGGTTTTGGGTATTTGTTTCCTCTTTTAGAGCTAAAACGTGTATGATGAAATTTTAAGAGATTAGAATTGCCATCATTAAATGAAACCTCCTGTCAAAAATATTACACATGGAGCAATTTCTAACTTCTAGTTGCTTGTGATTAGCTCAGATATGGATAGGAGTTGGATATTACATTATCAAAACCGAACTAGTGTGGAGTACACGGCTGGGGTGAACTCATTTATTGACTTTGTAAAGGCGAATTTGAATGGGGCAGCGGTCATTAGGTGCTCATGTAATGATTGCTGTAACCATCAGAAGCATGACTATAGAATCATGAGAAGTCATTTGCACATTCATGGAATGATGGTCTCATACCAACAGTGGATAGCTCACGAGGAACCTATAGTTCAACCCGATGATTCTGATGAGAGCGAGGATAAAACGGAAGAGAATCGAGATGAATACAATGAGTTGATAGATGACCATTGTAGGGGAACTTACTTGGAGAAAGATACTCAAGAGAGGGATGATGTACAGGATTTTAAAAGATTGTTGCAGGCTTCCCAGCGTGGCATGTACCCAGGATGCAAGAGCTCAGATACTTTGTTAGCATTTGTTATCAAGATATTGCATGTGAAGTTCGAAAGTGGGTGTAGCAATAAGTCGTTCGACAAGGTCCTGCAGATTTTTTAGGACTACTTACCCGAAGGTCATGTGGTGCCAGCGCCAGTGTACGAGGAGAAGAAATTATTACGTGACTTGGATGTGGGATACAAAAACATAGATGCTTGCAAATACAATTGTGTGTTGTATTGGAAGTAGAATGCTCAATTGGATAAATGTGTCAAGAATGTCAAGAGCCTAGGTACAAGGTCAACGATGGTAAGCGAAAGAAGATCCCCCAAAAGGTGCTCCGTTACTTCCTATTGACACCGAAGTTGCTCAGATTGTATATGTTAAGGAAAACAGCCATAAAGATGAGATGGCACAATGATAAGCACATTGATGATGGGATAGTGAGGCATTCGGCTGACTCCGTGGAATGGAAAGAATTTGATAAAATATCCAAAGCTTGCCTGAGAGACATGTAATGTGAAGCTGGGGTTAGCCACCGATGGATTCAACCCTTTCAATAACATGAGCACCTCCTATAGCATGTGGCCTATCATACTTATGCCTTATAATTTGCCACCATGGATGTGTATGAAAGAGCAATTTTTTATAATGTCATTACTTATTCTAGGACCAAGCTCACCAGAAAACGAGATTGATGTATATCTGAGGCCCTTGGTTGATGAGTTGAAGGACTTGTGGGCTAATGGTGTATCCACTTTTGATGCCCCCATTAAACAGACCTTTCAGATGCATGCTGTAGTGATGTGGACTATAAATGATTTTCTTGCGTATGACAACTTGTCTAGTGGAGTACAAAATGTTATAACGCTTGCCCCTCATGTAATGACAGCTCATTAGGGGTGAAGTTGAAAGATAAGATTAGGTACATTAGCCATTGAAAATACTTGGAATTAAACCACCAATGGCGTAGAAGCAAGGCCTTCAACTGTTAGCCTGAGCATGAAAAGAATTCTTTAGATTTACCGGTGCAAAAGGTACTAGACCAGCTAGAAGAACTAGCGCCGGTCAAGTTTGGCAAACTGCATGACTCTGGAGAACTGAATTGGACAAAAAAAGAACATCCTATTTGAATGGCCCTACTGGAGGTGTAAAAAACTTCGACACAACTTTGATCCTATGCACATTGAGAAAACATTTATGTAGCTTTGGTTGGAACAATTTTGGGCATAAAGGGCAAAAACAAGGACACAGAGAAAGCATGTAAAGATTTGAAAAATATGAGCATTAGGTTAGATTTGTATCTAGTGGAGAGGGGTGATGGATCCAGTTTGAAGCCGCATCCCTCTTACACTTTGGAACCAAAATAGAAAGATGAATTTCATGAATTCTTGAAGTCAATCAAATACTCAGTTGGCTATGTGATGAACCTCTTGAGGTGTGTAACCTTGAAAAATGATAAATTATCTAGTTTAAAGAGCCATGATTGCCACATCCTTATCCAATGCATCCTTCCTATTGGTATACATGGCTTTCTGAATAAGGATATTTGTATAACATTGTTTGAGTTAGGGAATTTTTTCCAAGACCTCTACTCGAAAACACAGAGACACGATGATTTGAAAAAATTGGAAGAGCATATAGTTTTAATATTGTGCAAGTTGGAGAGGATTTTTTTCTCCTGTTTTCTTTCATGTAATGGTTCATCCGTTGGTTCACTTACCACGCCAAGCCATGTTTGGTGGACTGGTGCAATATCGGTGGATGTACCCAATAGAAAGGTAATAGTTAATAACCATTGATTAATTATTTATTTATTAGTGCAATTGCCTTGCATTGAAAATCATAATTATTATCATTGGTTGTTTAAAGGTTTCTGAAGACCCTAAAAGGGTACGTTCACAACCGAGCTTGCCCAGAAGGTTTTATTGCCGAGGCTTACATTGTCAAAGAGTGTCTTACTTTTTGTTCAATGTAGGCTTGGTTGTGGAAGGGGAATACGGAGGAGAGAAACATGACTACTATCGATACATCCGCAAAATCTAGGAATTGTCCTATTTACACGGGGGTAAAGTGGTTTTATTTGAATGTGAATGGTACAATAGTAGTACCAAGCATAAGATAAACATCAAAGAACATGTTACAAGCATTAATATCATAGGTCGTTGGTGTAAGGATGATCCATTTGTCCTACCAAGTCAAGTAACACAAGTCTTCTACGTCAATGGCACCAATAAAGGGAAAAATTGGAGAGTTGTAGAACGAGACAAGCCTCGGGGAATATGGGATGTACCCACTAAGTGGGATGACAATGACGATGATGATGCACCTAATGATGCATTTCAGCAGGACCAAACGACATTTGTTGTCCTAGTCCTTGTCGATGGTACTAATGTCCAATACTCTAGGGATGATATAGATCATGAGATCATTCTCAGTGATGAGTCAGAAGATAAGGAGGGCCAATACGAGGATGAAATGCTGGTGGAGTACGAAGATGAAGAAGACATTGATGTACTTAGTTATTTTGACTATGACATGATATATGACATGTAGTGTTTGTTTTAGGTTTTGCACATATAACGATTGAGTAAATTAATAAAGATCTTACCTTACAGAATGAGATTGTCTTCAATTTCATTTTCTCTTGTGATTTGTTCATATATGGATAAAAAAATTTATATTTTATATTTTATGCTTATTTATATATATATATATCATAGTTGCAAATGAGGGCAAACGGAGGGAAAAAATAGGTCAAACCAGGAGAGCTGTCTCATCACATTCAAGCATTCAATTATTTATTAAAGAGAAAAAAGACAATTAAGCAAAATGTAGATAAACTTGCATCTCTAGGGCTCCCACCAACCACATGTGCTATATGGTTCGGCTAAAGGGACAAATGAGAACGAAAAAAAAAAAAGGTTAGTGGGAATGATAACGATGAGAACTACAGTCCCCCATAAGATGATGACGTAGTTGACAAGACATCTTCATCTGAATCGGATGAGGTAATCTTTCTGTGAATGTCTATGACATGCACTTTAAAATATTAGTTTTGATAGTGACACTTGTGATAAAATGAGTTTCATTTCCATTGAATGTAGATTGCAAACATTCACTTTACTAATATTATTGATTTTTGCTAATAATTATTTATTTTCCTTGTCACTTTGCTCTAAGCCAGATTGCAGATATGCATCAGGAGAATAGGTTTAGACTTGTTCGGAGTATCACAGCTGCACTTGGGTTAGTTCGTGCAGAGAGCACACCCGACACTGCGACACAGCCTTTACTGATACAGCCTTTGACCACACAGCCCTCGCCGATATAGCCATCTATCACACAGCCCTCGCCGACCCAGCCTCCTACCACACAGCCCTCGTTGACTCAGCCTTCACCGTCCCTGCCTCCGTTAAGTCCTCATACAGTTGGTAGCAGTGTTGGTGAGAAAATTATGACCTTTTAAAATCCTGAATTCGCCTCAATTTAATGATTTGTATTTACTAATTCATTTGGCACTGTCATCTTAACAGCATTAGCCTCAGTCTCGGAGGTTCGGAGCCGTGTAAGGGGCACTACACTAGGGAAGAAGGCGGCAAAGCTGAGGAGAGAGCTGGATCATAACATCCCAGTTCCGATCCCCAGCTCAAGCTGTAGGCCAGAGGGGGAACATGCACCATTACTAGTTAACCATCTTGGGTTAGCCATTAAAGAGATGGCCCCAGTCCAACCCCACGGGTGGAAAAGGTTTGATAGTGGGATTAAGCTTGCCATCATTGGTTTAGTTCGGGTAAACTATAATGAGAATTATCAACTAAACTAATCATAGTTGTGCTCGTCATTACATGACATGGATTATATTTTATTATTACTAATCTTTATATGGCTCTCTCTTAATTGCAGCAAATATTTGATATCATGGACTACGAGCGTGATATGAAGCTCAGGGCAGACATTGACCGCCAGTGAGGGATTTTGTATAGGAGTTGGAAATATGAGCTGCATAGTCACTATCTTGAGCTATTAAAGTAGGGAGTTCCTCGACCCTAGGACCACCTGGCAGAGGGCTGTGATCCAGCCGACTGATAGTTGATGATCTCGCAGTGCTAGGAATCACTACAGTGGAGGGTAACATTTGGATGTTATCTACAACAATTAATTATATTCCAACGTAATTTTATTAGTTATAATTCGTTAAAGAAAGCTATTGTATTATTGCTCTTCTATGTAGGCAAAGTCGAAGAAGGCTCAAGAGAGTCGAGCCAAGATGCCATACAATCATATTAGTGGCTCCAAATCATTTGTATCGAGAATGTTTCTGATGGTACTAATTATATTCATATGAAGAAACTTGATTAAGTTTATTAATTTATCAATATGTAGGTTCATATCTAATAAAAAATAATTTATGGCACAGAATGCCGGTCAAGCGCCTATTACTCAGTTCTTCCATGACACCCACTACAGGCAAAAGAGTAATGAGTGGGAAAATGACATGGCTCAGCAGAGACATGTATGTTTGCTCTTCGATTCAATTTTGATCAATAATGCCACAAAAGCATTCTAAATTCCTTATTAATTTAAATGGTGGAGGCCTTGGTGCAGCAGACTAAGGAGCAGTCGTAGCCCTCTGTCACAGCTCCGATGACTAAGGAATAAATTACTGTTGATTGCTTGCGAAGAGGTTGGGTTGCTTGAATGGGTATGGTATATACATGAGGACCTCTTTATCTTCCACATAGTCTCGGGCGCTGCATCCTGAGGTGATCGCCCTGTGCGAGTAGCTAGCTAAGTAGGCTAGGAGGCAGACTGAGCAGGACAGGCAGTAAGTTGAGCAGGACAGGCAGTAAGCTGAGCAGGACAGGAGGACAGCCGCACTTGAGGTCCTCATTCAGCGTTGTCAGCTGCGGTAAGGATAGATTCGACGATTTGCTTCAACATCTCTAGAGGGACCAGTTTTGCTGGTGATGGCATAGCTACTGGAGAGCATGATGCGACCTTTGGTTAGTATATTATTCTCTTGAAATTTTAACACAATAACTCATTGAAATTTATAAACACTGAAAATGTAGGATTTTCAACAACGACGATTAGAGATATGGCCCTTGAAATTGGTTGAAATGGGAAATAGCCCCCGAAAAAAATGGCAACCGGCATAAGCACTTCGCTTGAGGGTAAAGTAAGTTGTAGGAACTGATGGTTCACAAATTGGAGTCCCGGTTAGAGATTTAGATGCAAAAACCTATGATTTCCAATACTTAGGCTCAAAAATTGCCCACCGAGGGCTCAAAACAAGAAATGCCCCCCCAAAAAAAAAAAAACTAGCATGACCACTTCATTCAAGGGTAGAGTAACTTGTAGGAACTGACGGTTTGCAAATTGGACTCCCGGTTAGAGAATTAGAAGCAAAAACATATGATTTCCAAGACTTAAGCTCGAAAAAAGCCCACCGGGGGGCCAAAAAAGGGAAACAGTCGGGGGAAAATAAAAAATCAGCACGAGCACTTCGTTTGAGGGTAGAGTAATTTGTAGGAACTAAAGGTCTGCAAATTAGACTCCTGGTTAGAGAAGTAGAAGCAAAAACCTACAATTTTCCAACATTTAGGCTTAAAAACCGCTTGCTAGGGGACCAAAATGGGAAATGGGCCCCGAAAAAATTGGCAACTGGCACAAGCACTTCGCTTGAGGATAGAGTTACTTGTAGGAATTGACAGTTTGCAAATTGGAGTCTTGGTTAGAGATTTACACGAAAAAACCTACGATTTCCAAGACTTAGGCACGAAAACCACCCACCAGGGGGTCAAGAAAGGGAAATGGCCATCGGAAAAATAAAAAATTGGCACGAGCACTTTGCTCGGGGGTAGAATAACTTGTGGGAACTAATGGTCGGCAAATCGGACTCCCAGTTAGAGAATTAGAAGCAAAAACCTATGATTTCTAAGACTTAAGCTCGAAAACAGCTCACCGGGGTATAAAAAATGGGAAACGGCCCCGTAAAAATCAAAAACCGGCACGAACACTTCGCTCGACAGTAGAGTAACTTGTAGGAATTGACGGTCTGCAATTCAGACTCCCGGTTAGAGAATTAGAAGCAAAAACTTATGATTTTCCAAGACTTAGGCTCGTAAACCGCCAACTGGGGAGTCAAAAATGGGAAACGGCCCCCAGAAAAATAAAAAACTGGCACGAGCACTTCGCTCAAGGGTAGAGTAACTTGTAGGAACTAACAGATCACAAATAGGACTCCTTGCTAGAGATTTATATGCTAAAACCTAGAATTTTCAACACTTAGGCTCTGAAACTAGCCGCCGGAGGTCCAAAATGGGAAATGGCCCAAAAAAATGGAAATAGGCACAAGCACCTCGCTTAATGCCAAATTAACTTGTAGGAACTAACGGCTCACAAAATGGGCTCCCGGTTAGAAAATTGACCTAAAAACGTTGGATTCCGAACACTTAAGCTCAAAAATAGGCTGTTGAAGGTCCAAAACGGGAAACGGCCATTGGATGGCCGGAAACTAGTCCTAGTACCTCACATGAGGCAAAAGTAACTTATATGAATTGACGGCTCATGAATTGGACTCCCGGTTGACAAATTAGATGCAATAACCACTTAATTCTCAATACTTAAGTTGGAAAACAAGCCGCCGAAAAACTTAGGAAAATATTATATATATACATGTTTATCTTACATTTGTAATTTAATTCATTGAAAAGGTTATAATGTTATTTTTGTCATTACAGATTGATGGACGATTTGGGTTAGGTTGCAAAATTGGAGGGGTGTTTTATTTTCATTTTAGTGTATTTGTATTTGTATATTGGATATTTATATTGGACTGTATCATTGTAATATTTGTTAAATGAGATGAATGACTAGCTAAAAAATGATGATGGTTGTTTGTTTATTTAGCAATTTTTGTATAGAAGGATTTCTTATGTTAAATATAGGTACATGAATATGTTTATATTTGATACATGTATATAAATCGATTTACTGGAAGACTATAATGAAAAAACAATTACAATTTTTAAAAAAATAATCTATTGCCGACGAAAAATGACATTTGCCAACGTTTTTTAATGTCGGTAAAAGTAAGTTAAAATTTTAAAAAATAAGTAATTTGCCAATGTTTTTTAATGTCAGCAAAAAGATATTGTAAATATTAAAAATAGGGATAAATGTTACCGACGTTAAACAATGTCAGTAAAAGTAAAAAATTAAAATTGAAAAATGAATGAGTTTACCGAGTTAAAAAACGTAAAGAAAAGTAAAAGAAAAATTAAAAAAATTGATATTAATTTTCCAACAATTTTTTAATGTCGGCAAAATGGAATTTTAAAATTTTGTGTAAACTTTTTTCCGACGTTTAAAAATGTCAGTAACAATTAAATTGCCCACATTTTTTAACATCGGTAAAATGAAATTTTAAAATTTAAAAAACACCTGAAACTTTTTATCGACATTATAAAAACTCGGTAAAAATGAAATTGAAATTAAAAAAATAAATTGAGTTAGTCCATGATTTACAGACATTTTTTAACGACGGTAAAATGAAAATTTAAAAATTTTAAAATATGAAAATTTTTTACCGATGTCAAAAAAATCGGTAAAAGTGAAATTAAATTTGAAAGAAATGAAATGATTTTTGCCGACTTTTTTTAACGTCGGTAAATGAGCAATTTATCATTGGTAAATATAGTTTTTACCGACGTAATTTTATTCCATTGGTAAAATTTTTTGTTGACATTTTTTTGGTTATGTTCAGCTGACGAAAATATTTTCGTTGATAAATTTATGTGCTGACGTTTTGTTTTCTTTTGGCGACGAAAAGTTTCATAGCTAAAAATGTGAATTGTTGTAGTGATTTTGTATAATTGTGTTTTAGTATTTTGTTGTCTTATGTTTGCAGATGGTTAATTAATAGACTTAAGCATAATTAGGAATGAATAATGTTTTATTATTGCTAATGATCATTACAGCTGTATTTCACAGGCTTCCACTTTATTAATTGAATCTTGATTTATGTGTTTGTGAAAACTTCCTCACACGTTCTTGTGGAATCTCCATTGTAGCAATTTATGTGTGTCTTTGTTTGGCACGGATTGCCATGGGATTACGTATGCACACCCCGGGACCCACTCTGATCCCCAATTCTCGGGTTTGGGGCGTGACAATGTACTTGAAGGTTACATGTTTTTCAGGATCTACATGAAGAATAAGGATTGACGAATGATCACCACCAAAAGAACCTGCAGTTATCACCTTGTCCGCTAGCGACTTGATTTGAGCTATGAGTAGGTCAATCTTAGTGGCATTTCTCCTGATCATTACCTGTTCTCCTCTATCAGCAAACAAAGGATTGACTGGGCTTCAGCTGGACCATTAACTTATTTGCCAAGATTTTTAATTGGGCAGTTAGGTGATTAATTTTAGCTTCTTGTTGCTTGACACCGTCACTGACATCGTCTTCCTGATTTTCACCAACATCTTCTTCGCCAGCATCTTTGCTTCCACTAGTATCATCATTCCCATTCTTGCTAGTCCCATTCTCTTTAGCCATGAACACAGTGTACTAATAGGGTAGAAGGATGTTAATATAGGAGGAGTGGATTAACTATCTTCTGTGTCTAAGATAGTGATAGGATCCTCATTGGAGTCTATCTCAACATGACCTTCAGAAGTCCTGCTTGAATGGGAGTTGGAGTCAGACTCTTGTGATTGAGTCTGAGCCACACTCTGGATAACTCTACGGGCTGAGCCTAGTCCAACCATGCATGATGAGGTGAGGTCCGGATCATATTCTTTAATCACCCATTTTTGAGTGATTGTATGCCATGACATCTTTTGGGTTTGATCTTTGTAGTGAGCCAAAGCTTTATTCTTTATCTAATTAGCTAGTCAGGTTGCTAAGGTTTGATCTTTGAACCTAGAAACCAGTGGCCTGGAAGTGCTGGCTACTCATTCTCAATCCATGGAATTGGATGTGGGAAGTGAAAGGATGTCAACAATACATCTCTTTTTTTTTTCTTTTGCTCCTTCTTTTCTTGGAGCAAATCCTTGAAGCGAGCGAGATCGGTCGAATTATTAATGACCAATCGCTCAGTTTTGTTTTTATCTTTAGCGCCATGTGATAGACGCTGGGGTGAAGATGGCTGGGGTAAACGCCTGCTGCCAAACCTTCGTCCTTCTTTCTGAGTCAGAGGGTGGAAGGTATTATCTTCAAGTGTGGCCAAGAGTTCGTTCTTAGCCTTGTTACGGTGACCACGTATTGCATCCAGGAATGGACACATGCTTCTGGGGCCTTCTTGAGAGTGAAGAGTTCCGAAGGTCCTCTGGTATTTACATATTAACAACCCGTTGTTTGGGTTGAGTAGAAGATGATCTTGAACCTTGGATAGCCACTGAACTTGACTTGCCAAGTGATATTGGCTTGTGATTCGTGAACCGAACCTGTCTTGCCCCTGACGAGGCTTGATGACATGAAAGCTGCTGCCTCTTGACTTTAGTTTGTGTTTAGGTTACTCTTGAACCTTGTTGAAAACTCTAAACGTATTCTTGACTTCAGTTTGTGTTTAGGTTACTTCTGAACCTTGTTGAAAACTCTAAACGTATTCTTGACTTTAGTTTGTGTTTAGGTTACTCCTGAGCCTTGTTGAAAACTCTAAACGTATTCTTGGCATATTTGGAAACCCAGGCTTTGGGAGTCTTAGTCTTCTTGATGGATTTAGGGGTCACCCATGACTCACTCAGATCAGCCGAAGTCGTGAAGCCCATAGGAGTTAAGAGTCTTTGGAAAACTAAGACTCTCGATGCAGGGGTAGCAGAGTCAGTTGAAGCACTCTTTGGTGCTCTTATGGATGATTTGTTTTGGGTCATGGAGATTTTGAAGAGCCTCTCCTTTGCCTCATCTAAAGTAATGATTAAAGAACCCATAATATCTCTGCAAAAAAGTAAGCACAAAGGACTATATTAGTGTCACAACCAACATAGCTGCCTCTTGGGCTAGCCGGAATGATTTATGAATGCTTTCTGAACCAACATGGTTTTGAACTGAAATGTTCAGAAATAGGCATAAACCTAATCTCATTAATCTATGTTGACCAGTCCTGGTTGTTAGAATTTTTGTAGCATTTTAGGATTATGTAGTCAGACTTAGAAGTATGTTATGCTGACTAAACCTGGCTACCATAATTTTGGTAGTATTTTAGGGCTATCTGTGTTAGACTTATAAGCAAGAGAGAGTTGGACCCAATAAAAAAGATAGGGCTTACAGGATCGAGCCTACACCACTACCACAATGATCACAAGGGATCCATCAGTGCGTGACTCTGGACAATACATGACTATAATGTCATTAGTCTTATCATTGATTCGATATAAACATTTGTTTAAGTCATAAATGAACTAGCGATCAGACATCCAGTAACGTAAAGCCTTTTGGATTGAACCAACACTCTCCTATTGCATAAAAGTTGATTTGGTCCTTGCATATTGAGGTCAATAATTCCTTTAATTAAATGGCAAAAGTATGCACTTTGAGGTGCCTAATGCCTTAGTTTGAATGATAAAAGGATGCACTTTGAGGTGCAAAGTTCCTTCATTAATGCTCCCAAGCCCATTATAGACATTAAGGTCTTGCATAGGTGTTTTCAGAAGTCAAACAAGTCAATTTGGAGGCAAAACAGGTCAATAACCACAGGCCTATGGTCACTGCCCATTTTACATTGTTTCCTGCAGCCACAGCACTTGTTGTTTAGTCTCCTACAGCCATAGGCATTTTGCACAGCATCCCATGGCCACAAGCCATTTTACACAGCATCCCGCGGCCACTGGCTTACAGCAGCACATTTCAGTACTTTTTTTAGCACTTTTCACCCATTTTAGCATTTTTTCATGTCTTTTGGCCAAATTTGACCACAAATTATAGCTACACATTTCCCACAGATGCCGTTAATATTCTTATCGCGCTCGAAATGTCTAATCAGCCATAGACGATGCCGGCTTTGGTGATTCTTAGCATTTCCACTAATGAACCTCAAACATCTAAAGCTGCTCCTAACAGTGCAGATCAAGAAGCAGGCTTGGAAGAAGTCAGTCAACTTTTTGCTGCGCCCGAAGAAGTTAATGCAATAAGAAGAGATACTCGTCCAGAAGTTGACTAAAACAACATAGTCAACGACGGCCCTCGTTCTGGTCGTAACTATAGAGTGACCTATGATAGACCCTCTTCTTCTTCTTCTTCTTTTTATGTAAACTCTTCAAGGAATAACTCAAATGTAAATGTAATTTCTTTAAATGTAAATGCTAATGCAAGGTCCATAGAACCGTTCACGTATGATGTTGTTGAACACCTTAAGCATATACTAGCACAACTTCATATTTTTTATCTTTTGCAGATGTCTAAGGAGACTTGTAACAACTTTATACGAGCTCTATAGGCTTTGAATACAAACAATCAAACTCATGTGGTACAAGTTCATTAGATAGAGAAGAACTATCTGAAAGCAAAATCCAAGAAGCTTCAGAAGTAGTGTATGGAGTATCTTTCCATTCACAATGCTTCCAAAGCCACCATTGCCTTTGCCAAAGATGATCTCCTCTTAGGTGACATAAAGCATACAAGGCCGCTCTATTTCACAGCCTACATCAAGGACATACCTATTATGAGAGTTCAGCTTGACCCAGGGTCAACTCTAAACCTCAGGGTCAGCTCTAAACCTCACTACAATTATAGCTTTTTAGGAACTTGGTATCTCGGTGAGTAAGCTATCTACTACAAAAACCTCGATCTGAGGCGATGATAGGGAAGTCCATGATCCGATTGGCAAGATTCAGATTCGATTCCAGTTGGGTAATCTAACCTCAGAAGATTCTTTGCACATGGTAAAGACTCGTATTTGCTATAACATCCTCTTAAGAAGATGATGGTTTCATGATTACTCTATAGTATCTTCTACTCTCCATCAATGTCTCAAATATATTGATGATAAGGGGTAAGGTGCATTGAGTTTTTGTAGAAGAAAAGCCATTCAAAGGCAAGCAAGTCTACTTCACCGATGCATCCCTGTATCAAAAAAGGCTTATAAAGCTTAAGCCAAATGCAAACAGCTCTTTAGTGGATGATAATCCTGTAAAACCTTTCACCATCTCGGCAGAAAAGAAAACCTATCCAAGGTTTAGCAAAAGATTTGATCCTGTCAGAAACTTATAGTCCACAAAGAAGCAAGCAATGAAGTTTGTGGATACCAACCTTTGGTGATCAAGGTTAAATTTGAAATCAAACAATCAGATCAACCTTTGGTTATATCCACAAAACCATCAAGGACAAAGCAAACAGGCATTGTTATCCATACAACCAAGACATATAGTCCAGTTATATATTTAACGCCTGCTCAGAATGATGAACCCTTTGTTGCAAAACAACGAAGGCTCTCATATTCGGTAAATGTGATTTCCTTGGTTGATAACTCATATTCTGACCAAGAAAGCAATGATGTGCCTCCTTCTTCTAGGGGAATGTCACCTATGAGGCATGATTCTCCTGTCACTTTCAATCAGCTTGTGCTAACATCACAACAAAGGGGTGAACTGTCTTATAGATACATTCATAAATTGCTTCATTTGGCTAAAAGATGTGATAATCCTCTACATTATTTAGCATGGATTCATCTATGCTGGATAGGCTTCTGGCTATCCCTCAGCAGCTTGAGAATGGCAATGGAGTTTCAAACCTTCGATGAGATGTCTTGAATTATTTCATCTCTCAAAGTGGCACTCTATTGTCTGCGCAGAAGGTCTAGATGGACGCACCCAATGCATGTTAACTCAATGGTCAGAGATTCAAATTCTGAGGATGCTGAAAAAATGGACACCTCTGTGCACTTTATAGTCGATTGGGATTCTCTGCTTTTCCCCTAGCACATGCCATCCCAAATTTATGATTTTGAAGGTTCTTGCTTCTTCGTGCCTCCATCTAAGTAAAACAATCACTCAATAGTCTTTTATCGAGCCAAAGATGCTTTTGCTTCATATCCGAAAGACAAGATCACCAATGATGGGAGAATAAGGCTTGACATCTATAATCCTGTGGTTTACAACACGATGAAGAACATGGGGTACATTCGCAAGAAGCCCACAGGTCTCGGATTGAGTGCGAATGGGGTTCAGATCCCTTTTGATGTCTTTACGCTAGAAATGAAAGGAGATCTCAAAAAAGGATGCAGAATTGAACAGTTACAGTATTGCATAGAGTACGTTCCTTATAGTAACATTCCTAAGTTAAATAAAAATTACAAAGCAAGATCTGTGGTCTTCACTGAAGGGTATGACTTTGATGACTCTCAAGAGATCATTGTTTTCTAAGATCCTGCTGATTGGGCTGCTTTTTAGCATCCTAAGAGGGCAGGTGATGATGATGACACCGTGCACAATTCAATGAATATTGGCCTTCGAAACTTAATGAAGAAATAGATCCATCTCAACACACTTGTTGAGAATGTTTAGCCTTTGATGTAAAAGCTGAAGAGCCTAAAAAACCGAATCTATGGAAAGGGATTAGGCTTTGGCTTAAACCACCAAATGAAACCCCAAAAGGTTTCACGGAGTTAGGAACTTTCGAAAATGTTATGGAAGAACCTCCTCCTGAACCTCCAACTGGGGACCAAGTACAAGAAATAAACTTGGGAACTACCAAAAATCCTCGTCCTACCTTTGTAAGCTCTTAAATCAAAAGAAAAGAACTTGATGTATATATGAGTTTTTTGTGAGAGTTCATGGATTGCTTTGCATAGACTTATGCAGAAATGCCGAGTCTAGATCCAGAAGTTTCTGTGCATAAATTTAATATAGCAGATGATGCTAAGCCCTTAAAGCAAGATCAAAGAAGGAGAAAACCAAAAATCATGGATAAAATAGAAAAGGAAGTCCAGAAACTCAAAGATGTTCACCTCATCCGTGAAGAGCGACACCTTGACTGGCTGGCTAGTAATGTGCCAGTCACAAAAAAGAATGGGCAAATCAGAGTCTACATCGACTTCAGAGATCTGAACAAAGCTTGTCCTAAAGATGACATCCCATTACCCATTCTAAAAATCATGATTGACAATACTTTCGAATTTAAAAGGATGTCATTCATGGATGGGTTTTCGAGATACAATGAAATAAAGATGTATAAGGAGGACAAGAAGCACACATCCTTCATAACCCCCTTTGGCGTGTACTATTACACCGTCATGCCTTTAGGTTTCAAGAATGCTGGAGCCAAATACCAAAGGCCGATGATGAAAATCTTCAAAGACATGCAGCATAAGTTTGTTGAATGTTATGTCGATGAATTGGCAGTCAAGAGCAAACAGAAGTTTGATAATCTAGCTGATCTTTGCATAATCTTTGAGAGGTTGCAAAAATTCAATCTTCGAATGAACCCTTTGAAGTGTTTTCGTTGGAGTCTCTTTCGGGAAATTCCTAGGATTTGTGGTTTTAAAAGGTGGCATCGAACTAGATCCAGTTAAAGTTAAAGCTATATTGGAGATGCCTTCTCCAATAACTCTCAAAGAACAAAAGGGATTGCAGGGCAAACTTGCCTACATTCATAGGGTCATTTCAAACTTGTCGAGGAAGTGTAAAGCATTCTCCAGACTAATGAAAAAAGGAGTAGACTTTGTATGGGATAAAACTTATGAAGATGCTTTTCAAGATATCAAATGGTATCTCACAAAGCCACTAGTTATTTCAACTCTAATTCCAGGCAAACCTTTCATCCTTTATATTCGAGCTCTTGATCACTCTCTTGAGGCATTATTAGCTCAAAAGAATGACGAATGTAAGGAGGTAGCTCTTTTTTATTTGTCACAGATGCTGGTTGGTGTTGAGCATGATTATCATCCACTGGAGAAAGAATGTCTTGAGCTGATGTTTGCAATACAAAAACTACGTCACTACATCCTTTCCAATGTAGTGTAATTGGTTTCCAACATCAACCCATTGAAGATAATGGTGACAAAAACTAGAGCACTGAGTGATTGTTTAGCCAAATAGTCTATTCTTCTTTCATAATATTGCATCAGATATACCCCTGCAAAGCTGGTAAAAGGACAAGCTCTTGCTGATTTTCTAGCAGAACATCCACTATCGGAAGATTCTAAATTCAAAGACAATCTCCCTGATGAGCTACTCTTCTTCATTAAACAGTTATGGAAACCCACCATTGATCCAGACTTACATTGGATCATGCATTTTGATGGAGCTTTCAAAACTAATGAGCTAGGAGAACCAGTTTCAAAGGTTGGAATCATTTTCTATAGCCTAGAAAGATTTTATATCCCTCACTCCTTCTCATTAATCAAGCCATGTTCAAACAATGTGGCAGGATACTCAGCATTGATTATGGTCTCGAACTAGCCTTAGAATTAGGCATTAATATACTTGGAGTTTATAGAGATTCACAACTTGTAATTAAACAAATGAATCTTGAGTATGAAGTGAAGAAACCAGACTTGATTCCTTTCTTCAACAAAGCTTGTGAACTCAAGGAAAAAATTATACTAATTGAGTTTTACCACATTCTAAGACATCAAAATGTCAAAGCAGATGCACTGCTAGGATTGGTAACCTCAATGTCAATCCCTGAAAATAACAAAATGGCATTGGATGTGGTTGAAAGAAGACTTCTACCTCCACTCGATACCGATAAAGCACTAGTAGATTACTTCGATGTGATCAAGAATCTTATTTTGTCTTTCTAAAATTCATTCAGAAATTAGAGAGATCCTTTTATTGATTACATTATTCATGGTATCTTACTAGAGAATACTAAAGATAGGACTAGTATTCAAAGACAAGCTCTAAAGTTTCACTTCAATTTGCCTTTGAAAACTCTTTATCGTAAATCATATGATGGAGTTCTTTTTCGTTGCTTGTCACTAAAAGAAGTGGATTAAGTACTCAAAAAACTTTATTCTAGCTTATGCAGTGCTCACCGGGCTAGACCAAAGCTTCATCACTAGATTTGAAGGTTAGGCTACTATTGGCCTACTATGGTGTTTGATGCTATCAGTTTTGCTAAAAAATGTAATAAATGCCAAATCTACGGTGATTACATTCATCAACTGCTTGAATATCTGTAACACTCCGATCCCCTTTGAGCCGGATTAGTGGCTCATTGGATGCACGTGCACGGGAGTACGTGTGTCACAGGTTTGGCTTTTCGCTAACCCCCGATATCTGGGCTCGAGTTGTGACAATATCTATGTCCTACATCCACCTCTTCGTCGTTTGAGTCTTGGGGAATGGATATAGTTGGAAAAATTAATTTGCCACTAGAACGTGGTCATCAATTCATTTTAGCTGCAACGGATTACTTCTCCAAATGGGTAGAAGCAGTGCTCTTTGTAGAATTCAAAATAAATACAGTCCTCAATTTCTTGAAGACTCATATCATCTGTCATTTTGGGGTGCCTAAATTCTACATCATGACAATGGTCCTTAGTTCAACAACGACAAATTCTACAGATTCTATGACAAGTACGAAATCTAATGCCGTCCTTTTACGGCATATAATCTTGTAGCTAATGGACTTGATGAAGCTTTCAACAAGACTATTTACAAAATTCTAAAGAAAATGGCCATTAACAATAAAAAGAGTTAAAGTAACAAACTTCCTTAAGCTTTATGAGCTTATAGAACTACAGTTCGTGGTCCAACCAAATCAACACTATATTCCTTGGTTTATGGTTGTAAAGCTGTGATACCCTTGGGAATCCAATTCGCTTTTCTTCAGGTAGCTACGATAAACAAATATACTTAAGAAAAGAATGCTAAGCTCAGACTTCAAAAGTTAGAAAGCCTTGATGAAAAGAGGCTTGCTGCTTTGCAAAGCATTGAGTTATTGTTGGAAGCAGGTGGGTCTCGTGGATAGATTTTCAAAACTTTTGACCCACTTGACACAGGGATCAATTATCCATAAGACCAAAAACCCAATCCAGGATGCATTACCCTCAATCTCGTAACCATGTACAGTAAATATTCTATCTAAAAGATAGAATCAAATAGCACTAAATATTCACAATAATCTACGACATGAAAGAAGTAGATCATACCTTTGGAGATCCGCAGTGCTCTAATGGAGAAGTTGTGACTCTACTTGATGATGAGAATTTTCAACACCTCTTAGCCTTCCATGCTATGACCCGAATTGGATTTCTTTTCTCAAGAAGATTGGTGGAATCTTCAGGAGAAATCCCAACTCGAAACTCCAAGGAACTAGAAGAGAGAAGAAGAGAGAAACTCGTGCAACTCTTGCACGAATAAGGTTTTGGGCGTGAGAGAGAGTCTTACCCAAGAGATTTTATAGACTTTCAAATCTCTCCCTTGTCTAATTGAAATAGAAGTCTTACTTCCAAAGCAATTAGCAACTTTCTCCTTTCCAAATTTTTCTTTCTAGAGTTCAAGTTGGATTAGTATTTTCCAATATCTTGGGCTAGCGTGGGGACCACTGGGGATTCCTTAGAAAGCTGGCTCCAACTGGAACACCGTGACCCCACATCTCATGTGCAATCCGGGCCCACAGTTAATTGCAAATAACACCACTATATAAATGCAATTGCACTCCAGTCTTAAGAATAAATTACAATGAAGACCCTAAACTTCCCAATTACCATAAGTAAGCCCCTCTATCAATATCCGTGGATCAATTGGAATAAATCTATCTCTTCCAATCTAAATTCCACATCTTATTATCCTTGAGCCCCAATTAATCACAGTAATCATCAGTACCATCCAATTAACTCTTAATTGAGATGGGTGCGCACTTACTAATGACAAATCCATTAATTGGCACAAGGGGATAATAGAGATAGATTATATCTTGATCATTCAATGTTCCCACAGTTCTACTACCACATAACCAAGACACCGAGGTGTTAACCTATAGTTGGCCTCACTCATTGGTGACTCAAAGCAAATGAATAGATAGAAACTTGAGTTCATCAATGTCTCAGGATTGAGAGCCTATTGCTAGGGAATTATGAGAGCATACCTTATTATTGAGACGGAATTCCATAAGGTGTATCTCATGGTCCTTCAATACATCCAATGTACCAGCACCGTGATCTAGAATCTTACATTCTGATGATCGAGACAAATCACACTATCTCATAGTGATCAAAGTGCTGCAACCTTATCAAATGAGATGCCCAGTCTCATTACTGGTTGTGAGGTTATTTAAGTATAAGATTTGTGACATATATCTCCCGCATGTGGATCTCATCCATGCACATATATCACATCTAATATACTAATGGGACCCGGTTCAACTCATGAACCATTATGTCATATGTATTGGTCATGTGCATGAAGTAGTAAAATAATATTCATCTCATGAAAGTAAAGCATGATTTTATTGATAAATAAAGAAATTAATCAATTTATTACATCAACTGATGGATTGAGTCCACAAAATCTAACAATCTCCCACTTGGGCTTAATGCCAATCAGGGTTGCATCTCATGCCCATCCCTTCTACATGCTGCTCAAAGACTTTGGTAGTCAAAGGCTTAGTAAAGGGATCTGCCAAATTGTCCGCAGAGGCTATCTTGGTAATAGCAATATCACCTCTGTGCACAATCTCTCTGACTAAGTGATACTTCCTCTGTACATGCTTTTGGCTTTTATGGCTTCTGGGTTCCTTTGACTGAGCGACTGCCCCGCTACTGTCACAGTTAACTGTGAGTAGCTGTCATGCCAAAGGTACCACCCTAAGTTCCAAAAGGAATCTTCTAAGCCATACTGCTTCCTTAGCTACTTCACAAGCTGCTACATATTCAGCCTCCGAGGTTGAATCAGTGGTACATTCTTGTTTTATACTCGTCCAGCTGATAGCTCCGCCTCCAAGCATAAATACATAACTAGAGGTGGATTTCCTAGAATCCTTATCTGACATAAAGTCAGAATCTGTATATCCGACTGAAATCAACTCATCACTGCTATAAATCAACATATAATCTCTAGTCCTTCTCAAGTATTTGAGAATACATTTTACAGCAGTCCAATGTTCAGGTCCTGGATTAGATTAATATCTGCTGACTAGGCCCACTACATAACAGATATCTGGTCTAGTACATAACATAGCATACATGAGGCTACCAACAGCTGAAGCGTATGGCATCGACCTCATTTGCTCCTTTTCCTCGGGTGTCTTAGGACACTGATCCTTGGAAAGGTGCACTCCATGCCTGAAAGGTGTGATACCCTTCTTGGAGTCTTGCATTGCAAACCGTACTAGCACCTTATCTATGTATGCAGCTTGGGATAAGCCAATCATCCTATTTTTCCGATCTCGATAGAGTTTGATCCCTAGGATATAATTAGCTTCTCCCAAGTCCTTCATATCAAAAGTCTTGGCTAACCAAACTTTTACCGTTGACAACATTCCTATGTCTTTCCCGAGGAGAAGGATGTCATCGACATATAAAACCAGAAAAACTACCCTGTCACCTTCATTTTTCATGTACACACATGACTCATCCGGATTTTGACAAAAACCAAATGATTTGATTACCTGGTCAAAATGGATATTCCAGCTTCGGGATGCCTGCTTCAGTCTATAAATAGACTTCTACAGCTTGCAAACTTTTTGCTCCTGGTTTTTAGCTACAAAACCGTTTGGCTGCACAATATAGATGTCTTCCTCAAGATGGCCGTTGAGAAATGCCGTCTTGACATCCATTTGCCAAATCTCGTAATCGAGATGAGCCGCAATGGATAAGAGTATCCGGATGGATTTGAGCATGGCTACTGGCGAAAAGGTTTCCTCATAATCGATCCCCTCTTTCTGAGTATATCCTTTCGCAACAAGCCTAGCCTTATAGGTCTCCACTCTTCCATCTGGTCCTCTTTTTCTCTTGTAGACCCACTTGCATCCAATAGGTTTAATATTAGCAGGCAAGTCCACAAGTGTCCAGACCTGATTTGAGTACATAGACTCCATCTCAGCTTTCATAGCATCTTGCCAGTGTCCCGAGTCTAAGTCATTGATTACTTCATCATAGTTAGAGGGATCTTGTTCCGACTCTTCTGGGATTGCTTCATAAGACTCCCAAGAATGAGAACCTGTCAGGGGGTCTGACAATCCTCCCACTACTACGAGGTACTGGTGTAACTACTGGGTCTGGTAAGGGCGGTTCTTCCTCAAGTCCGGTCATACTTGGATTTGGAATTGATTGCTCCTGAATCTCTTCCAAGATCACCTTTTCTAAGGATTTCTGGTCCATCATATAATCTTCCTCCAGAAAAACCGCATTGGTGCTGACCAACACTTTTTGCTCTCTGGGATTATAGAATAACCAACCTTTAGTTCCTTTAGGATATCCTACAAAAGTGCATACTTCCGACTTTGTTTCCAACTTATCCGTCTTAACCTTGAGCACGTGTGCTGGACAACCCCAAATGTGTAAATGTTGTAGACTAGGCTTTCGCCCAGACCACAATTCCCGGGGAGTCTTAGGTATAGACTTAGATGGTACGAGGTTTAGTATGTACATTGCAGTATCCAAAGTGTATCCCCAAAAGGATATAGGTAATCTTGAGAAACTCAACATAGACCTAATCATATCTAAAAGAGTCCGGTTCCTTCTTTCTGCTACTCCATTCTGTTGAGGCATACCAGGAGCAGACAACTGGGATAGAATCCTATTTTTTGATAAGTAACCCATAAAATCAGTAGAAAGATATTCCCCTCCTCGATCTGATCGAAGAGCCTTGATACTCTTACCTAATTGCTTTTCTATTTCCGCTTGAAACTCTTTGAACTTTCCAAAAGCTTCGGACTTGCGGTGCATAAGGTATATGTAACCATCTATTGAGTAATCATCTGTGAAAGTGATGAAGTACTCATATCCTCCTCTGGCCCTGACATTAATGGGTCCGCAGACATCAGTATGCACTAATTCCAATAAATCTTTGGCCCTATTACCCTTAGATGAAAAGGTTCTTTTGGTCATTTTACCTTCCAAACAGGACTCACAGACAGGCATTGGTTCTACCACCAATGAAGGTAAGAAACCATCTTTCACTAGCCTCTCAATCCTATTAAGGTTTATATGACCTAGCCTCAGGTGCCAAAGTTTTGTTGGATTAGATGAAGGTGACTTTCTCTTTTATGATGGTTTATTAATTGTTTCAGTATCATGTATCTCATACATCGTAGGAGTTAACAAATAAAGTCCATTGGTTACCTTGCCAGAACATATGAAAGTACCATTCCTCTTTATGACAACTTCAATACCAAAAGTAATAGAATAACCTTTATTCACCAAACTAGAAACTGAAATTAAATTCCGCCTTAAAGACGGTACATATAATGTTTCTGACAAAACCAATTTATTATTTAAAAAACATAAAGTAATGACTCCCACTGAAACAGCCTCTGCCTTAGCGTCAGATCCTAGGTTGACAATGATTTCTCCATCACTTAGCCTCCTGGTTTCCCTAAACCCCTGCGATGTATTACATATGTGATTAGTTGCCCCGGAATCCACACACCAGGATTCTGAAGTACCAGTTGCAAAACTAACTTCAGATATAAGTGACTCAATCATTCCTGGGGTCTTTTTCTTAGACAGATATTCTGGACAATTCCTCTTCCAATGTCCTGTCTTACCACAATGGAAACACTTTCCTTTTGTCCCTGAACCCTTAGCTTTGGCCACGCCACCAGTTAGACCATTCTCCACCTTAGGACCCTTTGGAACTGATTTCTTTTTACCTTTCCGCCTTTTGCCTTTCGGCTTGGACTTGGCATCTGACTTTTCTGTCATTAAGGCAGTTGGTTTCTTCTTCATAATCCCTTTAGTTGCTACCAGCTGACTAGATAGCTCAGCCAGAGTCAGATTCATTTTATTCATATTATAATTGACCTTGAAATTATTGAATGACTCTGGTAGTGACTCAAGGATTATGTCAATCTGCGATTCTGCATCAATCGCAGCTCCTAGTACATCTAACGCATTTAATGAGTCCATCATCTTCAACATGTGTTCCTATACTGATGTACCTTCAGCCATCTTGGTGCTAATGAGCACCCTCATGGCTACCTGCCTAGCAGGTCTATCTTATTCTGCAAACATCTCCTTTAAGTTCGATATCATATCATATGCAGTCTTATAAGATTGATGTTGGTGTTGCAGCACACTAGACATGGATGCCAGAATGTAACATCGGGCCATCTCATCGTCTTTGGCTCATTTGGTGTAAAGGTCCTTTTCTACTTCTGATGCATCTAGGCCAGGCTCTTCAAGGGGGTTTTTGGTAAGGACATATTTATATCCTGAAGCTGTCAGGACAATATCCAGATTCCGTTTCCAGTCTACATAGTTGGATCCCACCAACTTATTCTGGCTGAGGATGGTCGCAAGTGGATTGAAAGTATTCGAATTCATGCTTGTAATACTGTAGCACATAACCATACATTCAATTAATGAATTTAAATGACATTAGGGTTTAGTATTCTACCAAATTTATGTGGGAATCCTCATAACCACAAAATTCAGAATACATCGGAATCCCAATCCTGCGGGGTATGCCTCCTTGGGGAGTGCGAATACCTCTTAGACTGGTGCGGATCAAAATTGGTTAAAATTGGGATTAAGACTAAATATCCATGATCCCCTTCACTCATTACTATCTAGGTATCTCATACCAAATAATGTATGACTCCCGATTAGCTTCGGTTTCTAAAATACATGAGGCAAATCCTTGGGGATACTACATCATTATTTTAGTTAAGTGCGACCCACCAACTAGCATTGCATGACAACCGTTACGGGCAACTCCTCCTTGGGGAGTGGGCTCCTACCCCGTCTCATCAACACTATCCATAGGAGATCCATATCCAGTATCCAGATAAATACAGGCCCTCCGTGGGGAATGGCCATTCTCAAATGGCGCAAGGTTAATACTTTCCTTACAATGGACCTATGGTGGAAAACCATGGGGATTTATATATATATAAATGCCCCGCTCCCACTTAATATTTTAGAGTTGAGGATTTCCTTATAGGTGTAAATTCATCTCATGATACGACCAATGATTGGTTCCAAGTCAAGTTATTTTAAGGAAAGTCCAGTTTCTAAAATTAGTGTTACCAATAGATCCATCTCATAAGCCCACTAACTCTAATTAGAACTCTTTCCAAAAATTAATTTGATTTGACCAATTTTGGAATTTGCTATGTTTGGATCAGATATGGAAATATTCTAAAATAAGCATTCATCCATAAATAGAAAGTGTTATAATAAAAGACTAGTCCTCTCCTCCACATGGCCCAGGCGGAAAAGACTTCTTGGACTTCTAGATTTTCCAAAACTTTGGGATTCCTCAAACTCTTTGGGCATCTCCAAAACAGCTTTTGGTAATCTTCAAACTCTTTGATTAGGAGTCCTTTTTCTCTTTCCTTCTTTCTTTCGGACATCTCCAGAATTTACAAATTTTAAAGAATACATAAATTCCTATGTCTCTATAATGAGACTTACATGGTAATCTAATCATGGAAATAAAAGGGCTATAGGGAAATTCACCATCCCTTGCCCTTTTATGGGAAACCAAGGAAACCATGATGCCCTTTACACTTAGCCACAAATAAACCAATAAGTAAAAGGAAAGAAAAAACATGTGGGCCATATGGAGAGGACATTATCACTTGCAAGTTAGTATCTCATACAACAAAGCATCTCACAAAACCAGGTTGCCAAACCACAATAGAAAAACAAGATGCCAATAGTTTGCCACCACTATATAAGATCCCCTACGTAGCGGGGGTCTGGGGGCAACGCCCCCGGCGGGGGTCGAGCTGCTTAGGTTTGGCTAGCCAATCTGGTCCCTACGGTTAGCCAATGGACCTCTACAGCCATAGTGGTCTGTTCAACTAACCGACCTGACGAACCCAGAAATTTGGGTCCTTTTTTTTTTCAGATTCGGCTCCTGCTGTCCCCGATCACTTCTAATGATCTCAGTATGCTTTTAATGGCATCTTACCATCCTCCTACCATAATTAAAACCTTTTGTGACTTTCCAAACATGGATCTATTACAAAAGCAATCAAACCCAATAAACACTGATCCTTTCATAGCCCTTGCTCTATCCTCTTCACATCTCATGTAAAGACTAGAACAAGATTACTGATCTAACATGATTAGAGATGAGGTATGTCTCTGATACCAATTGTTGGAAGCAGGTGGGTCTCGTGGATAGATTTTCAAAACTTTTAACCCACTTGACACAGGGATCAACTATCCATAAGACCCAAAACCCAATCCAGGATGCATTACCCTCAATCTCGTGACTATGTACAGTAAATATTCTATCTAAAAGATAGAATCAAATAGCACTAAATATCCACAATAATCTACGACATGAAAGAAGTAGATCATACCTTTGGAGATCCGCAGTGCTCTAATGGAGAAGTTGCGACTCTATTTGATAATGAGAATCTTCAACACCTCTTAGCCTTCCACGCTATGACCCGAATTGGATTTCTTTTCTCAAGAAGATTGGTGGAATCTTCAGGAGAAATCCCAACTCGAAACTCCAAGGAACTAGAAGAGAGAAGGAGAGAGAAACTCGTGCAACTCTTGCACGAATAAGGTTTTGGGCGTGAGAGAGAGTCTTATTGGACGTCCAAGAGATTTTATAGACTTTCAAATCTCTCCCTTGTCTAATTGAAATAGAAGTCTTACTTCCAAAGCAATTAGCAACTTTCTCCTTTCCAAATTTTTCTTTCTAGAGTTCAAGTTGGATTAGTATTTTCCAATATCTTGGGCTAGCGTGGGGACCACTGGGGATTCCTTAGAAAGCTGGCTCCAACTGGAACACCGCGACCCCACATCTCATGTGCAATCCGGGCCCACAGTTAATTGCAAATAACACCACTATATAAATGCAATTGCACTCCAGTCTTAAGAATAAATTACAATGAAGACCCTAAACTTCCCAATTACCATAAGTAAGCCCCTCTATCAATATCCATGGATCCATGGATCAATTGGAATAAATCTATCTCTTCCAATCTAAATTCCACATCTTATTATCCTTGAGCCCCAATTAATCACAGTAATCATCAGTACCATCCAATTAACTCTTAATTGAGATGGGTGCGCACTTACTAATGACAAATCCATTAATTGGCACAAGGGGATAATAGAGATAGATTACATCTTGATCATTCAATGTTCCCACAGTTCTACTACCACATAACTAAGACACCGAGGTGTTAACCTATAGTTGGCCTCACTCATTGGTGACTCAAAGCAAATGAATAGATAGAAACTTGAGTTCATCAATGTCTCAGGATTGAGAGCCTATTGCTAGGGAATTATGAGAGCATACCTTATTATTGAGACGGAATTCCATAAGGTGTATCTCATGGTCCTTCAATACATCCAATGTACCAGCACCGTGATCTAGAATCTTACATTCTGATGATCGAGACAAATCACACTATCTCATAGTGATCAAAGTGCTGCAACCTTATCACATGAGATGCCCAGTCTCATTACTGGTTGTGAAGCTATTTAAGTATAAGATTTGTGACATATATCTCCCGCATGTGGATCTCATCCATGCACATATATCACATCTAATATACTAATGGGACCCGGTTCAACTCATGAACCATTATGTCATATGTATTAGTCATGTGCATGAAGTAGTAAAATAATATTCATCTCATGAAAGTAAAGCATGATTTTATTGATAAATAAAGAAATTAATCAATTTATTACATCAACTGATGGATTGAGTCCACAAAATCTAACAGTTATATCATGCTTGTATGGGTGGGTCGTTCGACAAAAAGGTCAAATACAGAGCTTACAAGAAAGGAGACTTAGTCTTTGCAGTCAAGAGGCTCATGTTCTCCACACACTTATCAAAAGGCAAGTTTGAATCCAACTGGGAAGGACTTTTTGTTGTTGATAAGGTCTATTCTAATGGCGCCTATGCACTCTTTACACTTGAGGGGGACAAATGCATGATACCTATCAATGGAAAGCTTCTAAAAAACGACTATACTTGAATATCATTGGCATACCTAAATCATGTACAGTGTACATTCTCACCCCTAAAAACTTTAGTTTCAAGCATCACAACTCATGACTCTTAACCAAAATCCCTTAGTTGTATAAAACGACTACGAGGACAAAGTCTTTCGACCCCTCTAGTCAACCTTTGCTACTTGGATAATGTCTCCACAAGACCCCTTGCAACATCCTGCTATACAGACCAACTCCTTTTGCGAGCTTGTATAGCAAAACTCAACTATATGGAATAAGTCTTTTTGCAGACCCCATGTAGCTAACCCATAAATGTATAGAACAAGTCCTTTTGCAAACCTTATATAGCTACCCTCCATTATATGGAATAAGTCTTTTTGCAAGCTACATATAACCAAAACCCAAACAAACCTCAAACCAAAATTTTATCTAAAAGGATTAAGTCATGGGCCTTGGAGAAAGCACATGGGCACTGGATAAAGTCCACCTATATGACTCCTTTTCTTTGTTGATTTGCAAATCCAAAAGCTTGCAAGCCACACCCTATACAAGTTTGAGAAACCAAAAACAAAACAAACCAGACAAACATCCATACAAAATTAAACCAAACATTCCATGCCAATGACAAAGTAGAGCAAAATAAAATTTTCATTGATATTTATTTGGAGTTTAATACAAAAATGAAGTCAGTGTACATGGTCCCCAGGGCTAATCAAAATTAAAAGAGCTAAATAGAAGCTACAACAAAGAGTTCTAGTTCAGGAATTTCTCCAGTTGCCTTATCGTATTTAGCACACCTTCCATCAGGGCATGCCCTTTGTAGCTTGTATAAGCGGGTACGATAGTATTAATGTCAATCTCATCCAGTTTGATGCTCCTTTCACTCTCCAGAGACTGAACAAAATCATGCAAAGCCATCTGCTTTGCCTCCACACGTGCAAGTATATCATCTCTGCGTTAATTGCTCTCTAAAATGGATCTATTCAAGGAATCAATATTATCTTCCAAAGAAGAGAGTTGCTATTGCAACACGGTGATCTACTGTTGTATGTTTTCACGCTCAGTCATACATACAGCTATCTCCTGTGCTGTCATGGCATTCATTTCATTCACCAACTGGATCTCTTCTTCAGTACTCTTAATTTCTGTGGCCAGCTGGACTTTATGCCTTAGCACTTCATCTTGAAAAGCTTTAGCATGATCAAAACTTCTGTCTTAAATGTCCTTTTCTTTAAGCTTGCTGAAGAAGATGACAAAAGCATTGTGAATACCACTCAAATTAGTTCCGACACCAGAAGATATGAACATGTTGGCCAATGCTCTGGCACCTTGGATCTTCTCGGGGGTAAGATCTTTTTGGAAGAGTGTGGCCAAGATGCTATGAATCACCATTTTCATGGCAAAGTTTATGACAAATTGGTGCTTTGGATCATCGCCGAACAAACTGGGCTCCTTAGGGACAGAAAGATTTGACTCTCGCTTTTACGAATTTGACTGAGTCTGAGAGTCTGAGCGATCATTTCCTTCCTTCTCAACATTCACACCCTCACCCCCATGAGCAACCAATGCTTCTTTGTGGACAGAAGGCGAGTCATGTGACCTTTGCGAAGACAAAGTGGCCAAAAGATCCCTATTTGTATATGGTGTTACCCTAGCATTCAATAATGCTTTCCGGGATCCTCCACCTTCAGTAGCAGAAGCTTCATCTAATATCTTTTGCATAGCTAGGTCTTCTATAACTTTCATAGGCATGATTAATCAGCCCTAAAATGAACTCTTGGAGGTGTCACGGCCTTAGGTGGCATGAAGCTACCAGTAACTAGAAGCAAGTCACTAGCGACTGGCATCGCAGGAGTATCATCAACCATAAGATCTGCAACTTCACCTTCAAAAATAAATTTCTTCTAAGCAGGAGGACCAATTTTGGCTATGATCGGCTCTGTTACAATAGCCTCCTTAGTTGGGACCATCTCAATATCAGCTTCTTTTTCTACTATGCCAACGGATTCAACTCTTGTTTCTGTTTGAACATTCAAAGCTTCATCAGCCCTTGGTACATCATTAGTTCTTAGTATATTAGTAGCCGTAAAAAGTTCACTTACCTAAGATCTTGAGTCCGAATCCAAATTCACCAAGGGAACCACACTTGGTACAACCACAATCTTAATGCTGATCGGTGGAACAATGAGTGCCGATGATAACTTTGAATCATTGTTGACACTTTTGGTTGGCAAGTCTATGGAAAAGTCTTCGACGAACCTTCGTAAGTCACTTTTTAGAGTATTGGTCATAGATGCCTCGAGGAATCCGCTATGGATGGAGATATTGTCTAAATCAATCGAAGCTTCAAGACTCTTTCTCCCTGCTAGCTTCTCAATTGGTGATCCAAAAGGCTATCTCACTGAAATAGGAGGCACAACAAGAGCGTTCTCCTCCATTCAGGTACCTAAGAAGGAATGAATGAGACCAAATTACAATGTTGGAAGAAAATTTTCAATTTCTGAACAATCAAGTCAAAAGTAACCTTCAGGAATTGGAATTGTTGAAATTCCTTCGACTGTATTGGGGATTTCTCCATCTTCCGTTGAGACTGCAGCACTTGGTCCCTTAGAAATTTCAGGAAGAATTTTTGCTGCTTGGTCTAAGGGGCAGTATCTTTTTTAAAAGCAGCAATGACATCCAGCTGAACTCATCCACTACTCATCTGCTACAAAAATGGCTCCATGGATACATCACTGTAGGTTGCTTTATCAATAGTAGTAACAACACCCACATCATTGCCATATTTCTCCACAGTAATGGATTCTGCCAGCATATCTATTGCAATCTTCTCCTAGACTCAGGGGTCATTGCCTAGTCAAACATATCTTTTTCAAAATCGAACTCGATATCAATGTCACTATCAATTTGTTCTTTGCTGGTAAGAGTATTAAAACTGCGGCTCTTTGGTGGTAGGAGTATAAAAACCACTATCTCTTTCATCACCTTCGTCTGAGGCATAGTCTTCAACGATCTCAGCCACTTTTTGTGTAACTCCTCTAGTGGTTTAAGTGTGAGCTGATAAGGTTACAAGACAAAAAGTAGACATCAAAACAAGAGCGGAAAAAAAATCAAATAATAGTGTCATATAAAGAAATAAAGAAGTTTTACCAGCTTTTAGCCTTTGGGAATAATGAGTTCCAGGGCTTTCAGGCTTTCTCTTCTTTGAAGGAGCTCCTTTGCTAATAAAGGATTTGGTTACATGTTTTGAGCATATAGCTCAAAGCTTTCTATGTAGAACCGAACACGCTGGAGGTTTTATTGGCACTGTAACCGGTGGCCTCAATCCGATAGTTGCTTCAATCAACTAAACTATCTCTGCTGGGCTTGGAACTATCTATGCCGTTGTTGGTAATGAAGAAGCAGCAGCAGTCTTTGGCAAATTTTGGCGAGTAAGGTCTACTTTGGTGGCCGCACACAGGATGGCCTATTCTTATTCAAATTTCCTTGTCTACTCACTAACCAAAACTTTGGTTCTAATAGAGTGAGAAGCAGATCCAAAATCTAGCACAACCCTACCAAGCTGCCTAATCTCTGCGAGATTCTCTCTCTCCTACAGGTTCTTATCCATAGCCCGTTGCATCCTTACTATAGTCACATTAAGAGGAGGCAAGAATCTCTCATCTTCTTCACCTCTCAAGGAGGGGTGAGCTTTGTAGACATCAGACCCAAACACCAAGCCAATTTGCCATTTCTCTCCATCATATAGCCAATTCTCAAAGTTGACTGGGATGAAATGATTTTTTTCCACCTTACCTCCTTTTTTGGAAGCAACTAAAGGGCGACATTTGATGTGGGGTTTGCTCGTATATGTTTTTACAATGCAGTGGTACTTTTAGCATACCATTATGTGAAACCACTCGTGTATCTAGGATTTGGGAGATGAGGATAGTCAAAACGAGTCCCAGTGCCAAGCGCTTGATAAAATTTCCAAGCATTTCGAGCATCTTGCAAAGAACCAATAGCACCTCGAATCCGACTGGGTGCTCCCACAACGGCTTGATGAAACTCAAATTGTCTGTAAAACCTGACTGGTATATAAGGTTGGATGTTGATATATGAATTCTTCCTATATATCAAATCTGCGGGTCTCAAGCTTAAGAACCAACTCTCTTCTTCATCTGATAACCCAACATCCCGATCACTCTCTTAGACTTTGTCAATCGGTGGTTCTATGGCATTTCTCTTGTGAGTTGGAACTTCAATATTGGCCACAGCATCCGAGAGGCAACATAATTATTAAAATTACGCAAATGTTGGTGTAATTTAGTCATGGAATAGGTATTGATAAGACAGCTGCTGCCTATTATACCCTACATGTAGATGCTCCTTAGTGCATCATTGTATGAATGAAACCCATTGTAGTGGTATGCGAACTAGGTGTACAACAAATACTCAGCATAATACTGATTGAAAGGCTTCCTCTCTCTGATGGTAAAACTTGACAGCTTCAGCTCAGTTAGCATATATGCTTGAAAGCAAGGCCCAAGGCAAGATTGTGTCTAAATGCCATTCTGAGTGCCGGATATATGTAGCCCGGCCTAAGGTTACCCCAGAACTTGGAAAAAGAATATCTGAGAACCATGTTGCCAAGAATGTAGCAAGCCAGCACTTCCTCTTCAAATTTGGATAGTTGGCAAAATACATGGTAGGAAGTCCAGATCCTCATGATAGATAACTATTGGGTCCTTCTTGGGGTCCATATTGGGGATGATCTCTTTCCATTTAAAATATCCACCCTCATTTATGAAGAAAGGGCTGGCGATACTCTTCACCCAACTCATCCATTGGACAACTTCACCTGGACTCTGATTGGTCGTTTGGATTGAATCTTCAAGAGCAAAAAGGAGAAAACATGCAGCTTGAAATTCATCGTCCATGATGGCCAATTCTTCACTAGGTAGGATGGTTTTATCATAGACTTCACCGTATGGTGCCAAACCAAATATTTTCTTTACTTCCCATAAAGAAAACCCCAGCTCCATGTTTGGAGTAATGAAGGTACCGGTTGCTGGGCAGAACAATTCCAGAATAGCTTGCATATGTCCTCGTTCTCATAAGGGACTTTCTGTGTGGTGGCATTTATAGCATCGAAGATTTTGATCGCTTTCAAATCCTCTACATAATAGTGTTTGATCAGAGTCACCCAACCTTGCCAATCTCCAATGCAGTTAAATGATCCACAAGACTGGTGCCTTTCGCCAATCCAGGCACTCCCATCTCCAATGTGGGTACCAAACCCAACTGTCCTCAATTGTGAAATCACTGTACCCACTGCAAGGTTTAGGGTACACGGTTCTATTGCCTCTATTTCCAAACATAAGAACTCAACGAAGTAACATGGAGGCTGGCGTATAAACTTACCAGTTCTGAAATGGATGTGATGCTTTATCCACGAAAATGGATCATTTCTTGCTAGAATATTCGTAGCCATTGACATTATCGTTGGATACAACTTGACCGACTGAACAGTGGTCAATTCATGAAAAACTCTCACTCAGTCTAGATAGCGATATTGTATGCTATCAGAAGGTTGTTTCATAGTCTCCTTCGTGGCATCCTTGAATATATAATGTGGCTTGTCAAAGCTCACTTTATCATTATTCTTCCAATCAGTGTTATTGGCCAGACACCAGTATGTGTACCAATTCCTCCTTGATAGGGCTTTGGTTCTTTGACTTTGCAAGGTAGCAGCAAATATTTCATTTGGATCTTTTGGATTGGGGTCACTTACAATCTTGCCCTTTGCACAACTCTTTGATGCTCCAGCAGTCGAAGTTATAGGTGCTTTGCCTTTTCTGTCCACAAAACACAAAACTGAGAAGAAAAACATCAGTAACGGCAAAAATGATTAAGGCATGGAATTCTACCGAAATTTCGGTAGCATCTCCCCTTAGCAAAAGGTCAAAGGAGAAAATAATACTCAGTTCCGAGACCAAGAATTGGTATCAAGGCACACTTAAGTCCTAGAACTGAGGCTCCTGCTCCAAACAAGTGTTTAGGCACCTTAAGACCATTCAAGGGGCAATTGGATTCGGGTTCGAGCACAAAACTTACAGCATCCAATGTAAGAAATGCATGCACAATGCAAGCAAAGCATGACAATGGCTATATACAACACAAAGCATAAATAAGCTCAAACATGTATGAAAGTACAACATGTGAAAGTATACGGCATATTTTCAACAAAGACAACAAAGACCAATATCAATTTTAAAGCATTAAAAACAAAAGTAAGTGCTACCGGTCTACTGGTAACCACTTTTGATCACTCCCCGTGGTTTCATCTGACTTACTTGCAACTATTAGAGAGTGTTTTACTCTTTACACTCAAATTCGAAGTTGACTAAAGGACTTCCACATTCCCGAGATGGCATCTCTATCAAATTTCGGTAAACAAAGTCCCAGGCGGTGATTTGCTATGATGGGACCATTAGACATTCTTCTGGGAGATTAAAATACACTATTTTCAGTGTATTTAGAGCTAATGAAGGAAATATGCTTTGCAAAGTTAATTTCCAAACAAAGATTAGCAAATGTCATCAATGATCAGAAGGTGATATTGTATCTATTAGTTTCCCGCAAAGATGGTTAGCATCACTCAAATTGACTCGGACAGTACACCTCGGGTTGAAATCAGAAAAGACAAGGAAAGGTAAATTAGCCTTGGAAGTTGTAATTGAGAAAGACAATGTAAAACGGCTCATTCAAAGCTACATCCAAACACTCAATTGGAGGTTCTTCCTATCTTCGTTAGTTTCTTTCGTCAGCTGCTCATATCTAGGTGATTTATACTTCTCATATTTATATTGGGATTTAAGAGGAGTAACATTTTTATCAAAAGCAAAAAAAGAAGTGTGTCATAGGTGTCCTCAGTTTTGATGACCATGAATGAATTCCCATAGAAGCTATGACAGTCAAGTCCGTGTTTAGATTGTGCTAGTGAATGGGCAAACTACTATAAACCAATCCCCTAGAATCCCCACAGAGGCTGTGGTGAATTAACTTGAACCCTACATTATGTCAAGGATAAAGTGGATATCATTTCTCAACTCCCCTATGCGTGCTCAGATTGCATCGATGTTCAAGCAAATTAGATGGGTGTAATTCACCAAGTTCAACAATGAAGTGGAGAAGCCTAATGTTCAATCAAGACTTTACGTTCCCCCAAACAGAGGTTGTTTACTACAAGTTTGTTGAAAGATGACTTCCTTACAGATCCTTTGAAGTTCAAAGTCTAATGGGTTAGTCCGAGGCCATCTGTGACCATGAATTTGCTCAACTTGGAAATTTCTATCTCAAGCTACCATTGAGAAAGTTCGAATAGAGTTTTCATGTCAACCTAAAGTTCAGTTCATCACATAAAACATTCCCCAAAACTGCGAACCTCCACTGAAAATTAGTGTGAGAAAAAGACTACCATCAGTCAAGACAAGATAGAACATAGGCAAATCAAAAGGAAACATTAATTTCCTTCACACAAGTTACTGACCATGCGTTGCTGCCCAGTCACTATTTGGATATAGCATAAACTCATCACATTTTGCACAAGGTTGAACTTCAAAGCATTACTACTTTTGACTTAGCCAAGCAAAATGAGACAAATAAAAGGTGGTGCTTCAGAGGGGGCAGACACTTTATCAAACAGATTATTGACCATGGAATTTCCTCGGACAATATTGGCCATGGTCATGGACTATCATGGTTGTGATTCAGTTGTGCAAAAACCATGAATGTAGTCGAACAGAGCTAGTACATCAAAGGCAAGATAGAAGTATAAAAAAAATAAAAAATTGAGAGAGGAAGGTCATAAATTGGCAGTGACTGGTGGCCTCCCATGGACAGTGTAGGCTATGGCTGTGGCTACGAGCATTAATATGGCAAAGACCTTAACACATTCTACATAAATGTGGAGCTCAAAGCATTTTCATTGCATATCAAAAGGAGTTAAATGAATCAAGCAATCAAAGAAAAAAAAGGACAGTGGAGCAATTCGCCAAACAAGTGGTGACCGTGGCCACCACTATGGATTCGTCTAGGTAGTGAGTTGATAGGTTTGAGATGATATCACAAGAACCATCTTACATCACAATCATTAATCAGGTTATGCATCTTGAATAAAAGAAAAGAGAAGAAAAGAAGAAAAAAAAAAAAAGAGGAGGCCATGACCGTGGGGCTTCCTTGGACAGTGCCAGCCATGATCATAGACTGCTGTTGTGGTGCCTCAGTTGTACAAATACCATGAATGGAGTTCAGAGAGAACCTTCATAAGCTAGAAGGATGAACGAAAAAAAAAAAAAGACAGCAAAGAGAAGAAAGAAGGGGGGGCTGAAATTTATACCAGCCATTGATGAATCTTGGGAAAGAAGAAAGAGCTCGACTCTAGCATGAAGACTAGAATCAAGGAACAGAGGGGCTTGAATTTTTGTCTTTCTCACTGTCTTGCTATGTGTTCTTGAAGCAATAAACAACAAGACGAAACAGAAAGAAATCATAGCCTTAAACGCCTCGGCTCTTCCTTATCAAGGTCACCAACCCAGTTTGGTTGAAGTAGTGGGACCACTATTTAATGTTCAAACCTTTTAACCCTCTTACCTCCCTCATGGACACTCTAGGCTTGAACCAGTGGGGAACATTGCCTGGCCTTCCTCAAGCTAACAGTCACTGCCTTCCCTCATTCCCACGCGCACTACAAACTTGAACTAGTGAGAGCCCGCCGCTTGGCTGCACCATCCTCTTCCAAAGTCACTGATGACTTCACTTTATTTCCCACAGGCACAAGTTGTTTGACAGTAGGGTCCCAGCTTTGACCAGATTCAGATAGGGTCAGCCTTCTTTACCCACGATCACTATGATTTTGAGCAGTAAGACCCACTGCTAGTGATCTACTCCCTCAAGTGTGATCATTCAAAATTCCCACAGCATGTGGTGAACCCACTTTGGGTATTTTGAACAAAAAACAAAAAATGAATTTTCCACAGCATATGGTGAACCCACTTGGGTAGTTTGCCCAAAATAAAATAAATAAATAAATAACTATTTTCCCATAATAAAGTGAACCTCTTTTGGGAAATTATTAAAAAACAAAAAAAAAAGAAAAAAAAGGGCTTTTCTTTCCAAAAAAACAACCCAAAATTCAAATTTATCTTGGGTCAAACCTAATTTTGAGCCATCATATCAAATTGTTGTGAATCAAACCCACAAAGCCAATCTTTTTCAAAATTCCATCTCATATTAACTCATGTCAAGTCAAGTCAAAACCTCAACTTCGATTTTTTGAAAATGAGCTAAAACTCCATGAAAATCCAAACCCAAATTCATTTTAAACCAAACCTTTGATTTTTTTTTTAAAACCTCAGGGATTCTTTTTGTGGGTGTTCCTCCAAAATCCTTACAGAGATGCCACTTTGGATATCTGTAATAAATAGGTCAAAAGAAAATCAAATTTATCTCTAAAATCCAAAATCCAAAACCAAATTCATAAAATTATGAATTTTCAAATACCTCAGGGATTTCTTTTTGTGGGTGTTCCTCACAGTCCCTACAGAGATGCTACTTTTGATATCTAGGAAAATAGGGCAAAGAAATTCAGATTTATTATGTTGTTGCAAAATTCAATCATCAAATCTTTCACGGTTTTTATCAAAATTTCAAAACTTCAAGTCTAGAACTACAACCTATCTTGACAAAATTGCACTTTCATCAAGCCATTCATCATTCCCATAGATTGGTATTTCGAGGCATAATGATTGTCATACTGTAATCATTGCACCTCGAAGGGGTATTGGTTGACCTATAAAAAATTACAAATGTTGCAGTGAAGATATTACAAGCAAATCTCAAACCAAAGGCACATAGACCCTATGATTATGGAACGCCAAGTCAAGCACCACATCGAGATGTTTGGAGCTAATACAATCTACCCCGAAGACTTCAAATGAGCTCAAAGTGCAGTAATTCAAATTTTAGAGTTAGTGAACTGCATTTGGTCACTCAACTCACTAAATTTCAAATTCAAGGTTCATTGGCTCAAATTCTAGGGGTCATTGAACACACTCAAGCTTTGGGGTCACCAAAGTGGCTGAAAATCTTATGGAAACTTCAAATTATGCTGAGGAATGATGCTTCAAAATTTCAAAGCATTTGGGCTTTATTTCAACTCAAACCAAGCTTCAGTGATTGTCTGTAGCTCCTTGGGGGTTATTGTGGGAATTGACACTTCTATATGTCAAATCAAGCTAAAACTTAGGGGAATGCCTTCAAGTACATTCAAAGACTATCCTTCAAAGTTCCAGAACATTTAGACATCATTTGGACTCAAACTTAGTTAAGGTGGCTGTCTACTAAAGCTCTTTGAGGAAGTGACACCTCCTAAAGATCAAACCAGCTGAAACTGCTGGAGGAAGCTCAAATTATACATAAGGGAGGCTCTACAAAATTCCAAGTCAAATGGACATCATTTGACCCAAAGTCAACGAACATGTCAACTTTGGGTCACTGACCAAAGCCCTGCCTCTAGATGGCCAAAATTGATGAAATTTGGACACAAAGGTTCAATCATGATCAAGAGAAATTCTAAAAATTTTCAAGCCAAAAGGACTTTGTTTGACCCTACTTCAACGACATGTCTGCTAAGAGTTTGTGACTTTTGAGTCGTGGGGGTCACTGACTATAATCCTACTTTTAGGAGGCCAAAGCTAATTAAATTTGGATAAAGACTCAAAATATGTTCAAAGTTAATTTTCCCAAGTTTCAAATCAATTGAACGTCATTCAGGCTAAAAAAACAAGCTAACTGCCTGTAGTGTAAGAAAAATAATAACTTAGAACATACAAGAAGAGGGTTGCTGTTTGAAATCCTGTTTTTGCAAATCCAAATTGCATGACATTTGGATGGACACTTCAAAATGCTATTGACATTAGTCCATTCAAGTTTCAAATCAAAACGAAGTCATTTGGGCCTCAAACAGCTAAAATAAGGGCTTATTTTCATGAAAAGTCAACATGGGTTGACCAACTTCCAAAGGTCAAAACGGGCTAAAATTTCTATCACACATTCAAAATAGTGTTACAAATCATCCCTCCAAGCTTCGTGAAGATCAGAAATCATTCAAACCCAACACTAATGAAAATGGTTCACATATGCAAAAAACCCAAAATTAGGCCATGTCCGTGACCATGGCCCATGGTCATAGACACCTGTGACTTGGTCCCAGATGGTTTCTAGGAGTTTTCACTTTATTTCGAAGTGTAACTCCCTTATAACTATTGGAAACTGTCCCAATTTCCTTTGAAGCTTATAAAAGGCACAGTTGGGATCTAAAGAAAAGGTTTAAGAAAGGTTGAAGTAAGTTCTAATCAATTACACGCTAGTTCAACAAGTTACAATCACAGTTCTAAGCATTTGCATGGTTTCCAAGGCACTTCCAGCACTTGAATTTTACTTCTTCTTCTTTTTCTTCTCACTAACTTAAGGTGAGAAACAGTTCAAAGAAGGAGAAGGAGCATGCATCTCACTTAGAGAAGACAAATGCAAAAGCAACTTGAATGAAATCTTCTTCCTTTGATTTTCTCACTTAGGAAGGGCTTGTGCCATCCCGGAAGTTGTGAACAAGCCTTTTTAGGCTTTATTTTGTTCCTTGAAATTCAGAATGATACAACTTTGGCTCCATTTTTGCTTGTATAAGCACTTTTTGGACTTGTACAAAAAACAGTCCGTATCCAAAAAGTGATGATTAACAATAGTTTAAGTCAATTCTATGACCAAATCAAGCATTTTTGGTGGTCATTCAACACTTAAAAAATTTAAGAAAATAAGCTCCAGCACTCTGAAGACATCATAGAAGCAAAATAGAGAGAAAAAGGAAGCAAATAGTGGCTTTTTAGCCACTATCTGCCAGTGACCGTTGCCCATGGTCACCACTCACTGTCTGTCTGCTTTTTGTATTCTTTTCTAATTTTCATGTATTTTCTTATACTTTTTGAGTTTGGATCACATCTGAGACTATAAGGAGGGGTTGTAAAATTTTCAAAACGTAACCTGCATCCCTACGGCCGTAGCATTTGAACCCATGTAAACAAAGGGGAAATAAAGATGAATTGTTATTATTTCACATTCTTCTTAATGCTTGAAGTGCATGAATGTTGGACTCGAATCGATTGCATTTCACTTCACGTCTCGAGTGCGATCAGAAGATAGGTTAATTTCAACACTCTGAGCAGAAAGGGTAATCCATAGTGGTTGCGAAGGGTATATTGCCTTCATTGTTGAGAAGAAGCCACCTAAAAAGTTAGAAGAGATTTTGGTAGTCCGTGAGTATACGGATGTGTTTCCAGATGAAGTTCCTAGACTTACTCTAGTCAAGGAAGTAGATTTTATCATAGAATTGGTACCTGGTATAGTTCTAATCTCTAGAGTTTTGTATAAAATGGCACCTGCAGAATTACGTGACCTAAAGCTATAACTGTAAGATCTACTAGACAAAGGGTTTATTTGTCCTAGTATTTTGCCATGGGGAGCCCCAGTTTTATTTGTGAAGAAGAAAGATGAAACCCTTCAAATGTGTATTGATTACAAGTAGTTGAATCAGGTGACAATCAAGAACAAATATCCACTGCCTTGAATTGATGAATTGTTTCATCAATTATAGGGTGCAACCCTTTTCTCTAAGATTGACTTAAGATCTATATATCATCAATTGTGAATTAGAGATCAAGATACATCTAAAATAGCTTTTAGGACAAGAGATGGGCATTATGAATTTTTAGTCATGCCATTTGAGTTGACCAATGCCCCGGTTGTGTTCATATCTCTAATGAATAAAATCTTCTCATCATATCTTGATCAATTTGTGGTGATTTTCATCAATGATGTATTGGTATACTGACCCGAGACGAGCATGTTGAGTGACTCCAGCTATTAAGAGATCATCAATTATATGCCAAACTAGATAAGTGTGATTTCTGGTTAGAACAAATTATTTTCCTAGGACATATAATTTCAAAAGATGGACTTGTAATAGTCACAGCTAAGATTAAGATGATAACCAGTTGGCAAAGCCCAAAAACAATTGCAGAAGTTAGAAGTTTTGTTAGTCTAGCGGCCTACTATTGAAGATTTGTTAGCACCATTAACAAAATTGATTCAGAAGAATGAACCATTTATTTTGTCGGATGAATGTGAGTTAAGTTTCTAATTCCTTAAAGAGAAGTTGATCTCAACCCCGATCTTATTTCTACCGGAAGGTAGTGGTGGATTTGTCATATATACGAATGCTTTGAGAATTGGATTGGGATGTGTGTTGATGCAAAATGGAAAAGTGATAACTCTAGATCTCAGCAATTAAAGGATCATGAGAACAACTATGCCACACATGATCTAGAATTAGTAGCTATCATTTTTGCTTTAGCATTGTGGAGACACTATTTGTATGGGGAGAAATTTGAAGTTCATAGTGATCATCGTAGTCTTCAGTATCTTTTCTCTCAACATGACCTCAGCATGAGACAGCACAGATGGTTAGAGTTCATAAAGGACTAAGATTTTTCGATAAAATATTTTCTAGGAAAGGAAATGTAGTGGCAGATGCTTCTAATAGTAAATCACCCATTGAAATAGTAGCCATGTGTGATGAGTGGTCACTAGTGGAAGCATTTCTTGATCTGGATGTGGAAATTAAATTCATTGATGACAAGGTCATGCTAGTGGCGATGTCTATCTTCGAGCCAACCTTGATACAGCAGCTTCAAGGGAGGCAATTTGAAGATCCAGAGTTCATTAACATTCATAACCATATATCTCAGAAGCCAGATTTCAGGATAGTGGATGGTGTGTTATATTTTAGGAAAATGCTATGTGTGCTAGCAATTCAAAATCTAAAGAAAGCAATCATTATAAAAGCACATCACGCCAGATATTCTATGCACCCTGGGAGTACTAAGATGTACCAAAATCTGAATGGTAGGTTCTGGTGGAATAACATGATAAGAGATATTGCGGGTTTTGTGGCTAGATGTCTCACCTGCCAGTGTGTCAAGGCTGAACATAAAAAGCCTCCCGATTTGTTACATTTCTTACATATTCCAAAGTGGAAATGGGAGAATATTTCGATAGATTTTGTTTCAGGGTTGCCCCAGACGAGTAAACGTCATAATGTTATATGGCTGATTATTGATCGATTGACGAAATCAGCTCATTTTATTCCCATCAGAAAAGGTATGAAATTCCATGAGATACCTAAGATATTTACCGATGAGATTACTCGGTTGCATGGTACCTCAGTTTCCATAATCTCCGACAGAGATAGTAGATTTGTTTATTCTTTCTGGTAGTCTTCTCAAAAATCCTTGGGCACCAAGCTCAATTTCAGCACTACGTACTATCCTCAGACCACCACACAATTAGAACGTCCGATCCAAACTTTAAAAGACATGTTTCGAGCCAGCGTATTAGACTTTGGGAAAGAGTGGGATGAACACCTTTCCTTGTGTGAATTTACATATAACAATAGTTACCACACGAGCATCGGAATGACTCCATTTGATACGTTGAATGGACGTAAGTATTGTAGACTGGTGTGTTTGGAAGAAGTCAGAGTTAGAAGTTTCTATGGACCTTTTCTTAAAGTAGATACAATGGAAAAAAGTACAAAAAGTTCAAGACAGATTGAGAATTACTAGATCGCGCCAAAAAAGCTATGCAAATAACCACCGTAGACCTCTCTTATTCTAAGTGGGAGACAAGGCTTTCTTAAAGGTTTCCTTAATAAAAGGTACTATTAGGTTTCGATAGAAAGGCAAGCTTGCTCCGCAATTTGTAGGGCCCTTTGAAATTCAAAGTAGAGTTGGTGATTTAGCTTATTGGTTAGAATTACCACCTCAACTTTCAGGAATTTACAATGTGTTCTACTCGTCGATGCATAGGAAGTGTCTTCAAGACCCTTTACGTGCCCTCGAGATTGATGAAGTCCAAGTGAAGTCAAATGTGACCTGTGAAGAATGACCTTTGTGCATCATTGATATAAAGGACCAAGTGTTGCGTACCTGTATAAATAAATGGGTCAAAATTCATTGGGAACATCACGGACCAAAGAAGCTACGTGGGACCTTGAGGAACAAGTTCTGGAGAAGTATCCAGAACTTTTACCTAAGGTATGTTGCATTCAGAGGACCAAATGTTCTTAAAGAGGGAGAGGATGTAAGGTTCAAACCCGAGCTAATCTCGATTTACTGTAATTAATCTTGTTTTATCTTAATTAATGCTTATTTAAACTAAATCAACTCAAATCCACTTGGGTTTGGGTCATGGATAGGTAGTTGGGTTGGGTTCGAACCTTACTTAGGTAGCCAAGAACTTTCTCATGTAATTTGAAGTCATATGGCTTTACATCATTAAGGCACCACATAATTGTAACAAGTGTATTTCATCTTGTGGGTCATCTTTCTCACTAAGCCCAGCCCAATTCGGATCTATTTTGGCCCATTTGAGTCCTAATTGACTCAAACTGCAAAATTAAGGAAACAAAAAGGGCTTGCTTGCAATTACAAAAAAATTGATTTAAAAACCCCTTTCATTGCTCTATCTCTACACCCTCTTCTTCTTGTTGTTGGAACTCCATCTCCTTCTTCTCATTCACTCTCCTTGTCACCAAATTTGAAGCTTGGAGGGGTTGCATGTGGGTGGAAGCAACTCCATTTTCTTCTACCTCATTTTCTTGCTTGTCTTCTCCATTGGAATATCACAATTCCATCTCCTCCTTCTTCCTCTTCTTCTCTACAGCTCCCCAAGGTAAGAGCTTCATCATCCCTTCTCTTCTTTGAGTCCAATAGAGTTAAGGAGACTCAATTATGTAACATGCATTCAGCCTACACCTATTTCTCATTTTACATGTAGTTAGATCATCTTTTATTAAGGCTTTCTCCACCATCAAACCAAGGAGAAGCTTGATTTTGACTAAGCATTATAATTGGAGGTAAGTATAAGTATATATTTACTACATTCATAGTTCATTTGTTGAATCTTGATGAGATCACCATCAATGCCAAGTTATAGGTCTCCTATATTTGATTTTTGAAATGTGAATGGTTTATGTGATAATGAGTGGAATTAAGAATGTATGATGGTTTTATTGATGTTAATGAAGTGTAGAATGGATCTCAAATAGATGGGGGAAACAGAGGTTCCATGTAGGTGTTGGAATGAAAAAGAAGAATTTTGTAGTGGAAATTCTAAACTACAATTCGGAAAAGTGGGCTCGAGCGGGCATGAGTACACACACGAGCACCCATGTAATTTTCTAACAAAAAATGCATTAGTAGTCTTTGTCCGAAGAAAGAGACGAAATGTGCTTGAACGGCTTGGGGCCGCATATGAGCGCGTGTATAGAGACCTGATGAAAAACTCGTTAGTTGAAACTTTTTTGAAATAGAGCCATAGGCGCTCGAGCGTGCCTGGCTAATTTTGAAAAATTGTTTTAAATCATTGACAACCGCTAATTAAAAACCAATCTTATCCTTAGGATTTTAAGTATATTCAAAGACCATGTAGGACCTTAGAAGTGGTATTTTTACCCCAATTAATTATCCCAATAGTAATTAAAAATTAAGAAGGAAGAGTGTAGAGCTGTCTCTCATTTCCTCTTGATTTTTCATCTAGTTCTGGTGTCATTTGTGGGTATTGGTATAAGGAGAAGTGTCCATTGCTTACACAATGTAATACCAAGACTTGGTACCACATTGACACCGGATGTTTTATAAATACACTGTATTAAATGACTAAAGAAACACAGATTATCTTAGCTGGGGTTGGCTAGTAAATATCTTTATTAACCACTTAATCTAAATCCATTCATATTGTCTAAGTAAATTTTTCCCTCAACATGATTTAATCATGTATCCATTCTTCCGATGAACCTTGAGGCAAAATCAAAGACGAAGCTTCTCCTAAGCGTGAGCCCATGAACTAAGATAGAGGAAACTGGGTTGAAAAGGGTTCGAGATCCAATAGCTCATTTAAGTATGCATTGTTTGAATAACAGTCACTTCGTTAATTCTAATTTTATGATTATACATGATCTCAAGACCGTTATATGTTTTTGTATAAAAATGGTTCGATCATCATGTATGATAAATATGGAAGTATGACCTTTGAGTTGACACCACTTGACTTGTACCCATAGAAGGTTTAACTGGACTAAATGAGGGTATTATATATGTTACCTACTGTAGTATTAATACAAAGAGTTGGTCGACACTTTTAGGGTAACTAGATGGTCTTGGCCAGACCGTTAGTGATTTCTCTCTATATGATATGCTCTCACTCTAGAGAGAAGATAGCCATGTGGATGCCAATTAGTATATAATTATCTTTCTATATATGATTATTTATTCATGCTTATTCATGCTTATTCCTGCACAATATGCCTAGCTTACGATTATTGCTCTCTTTTAATCAATATATTCTAATTCCATTGATACATCATGATAGTTTTATGCACTCTTATATTTGCTTAACCGTTGTGTTAACAGTACTACCCTTGGTATTATAGGTACAAAATTCAATGCCAATCCGACAATTGACACGCCCTTGGAGGGAACCTGACAGCAGGGTGTAGATGAGTGGAATGAAGATGACGTATTTTACTAGTTATCTGATGTAATGCATTGCAGGGTTTGTTGGGTTGTCTAGGCTTGGTCATGGTTGGCCTCTGGAGGGTTCATGCCATCATTATCATTATGGTTTAGAGTTATTTTTGATGGACATGTTATTTTGGATTATATCTATGTTTAAATATTTTTTTATCATGTGCATGGTTAAATAATAGACTTAATCATGTTACGTTTTGTGACAGATGAATGTCAACAAAATTGAAGGGCAAATTTTACAGGACAGTGGTCAGACCAGCTATGACATATGGAGTAGAATGTTGGCTAATTAAGAAGACGCATATTCATAAGATGGATGTAGCGGAGATGAAAATGCTTAAGTGGATGTATGGTAACAGTAGGAAAGATAAAATTAAAACATTTAGGGGTAGCATCAATAAGAGATAAATTTAGAGAAACTCGTTTAAGATAGTTTGGGTATGTTAAGCATATGCCGGTAATGGCACTGGTGAGAAAAAGTATGGCTATCCAGGTGGATGGCCCATCAAGAGATAGGGATAGGTCGAAGAAAACATTGATAGAAGTCATTAATCAGATTTGAAAAAAGTTTAACTTATATCAGGATTTGGCTCAAAATAGAACGAAATAGGGAAACAAAATTCATGTGGCTGACCTTAACATAGTTGGGATAAGGCTTTGATAATGATGATGATGATGATGATAATGTGCATGGTTAAGTAACAGACTTTAGGTTATAATTAATGAATGAATGATGGTGGTTTTATTAATGCCTATGATAATTATATGTGAATTCTCCAGGTTTCCGCTTAATTTTATAAGTGATTGTTACATGTATATGAATCTTCTGCACACGTACCTGTGGAATCTCTCTTGTAGTGGTTCGTGCCTGCATTAACATGGCATGGATTGCTAAGGGTTACATGTGCCATGCCTCAGAATCCAGTCTAATTCCCAATTCTCAGGTTCAGGGTGTGAAAAGATCTGTAATGAGAGTAGTTGGAGGTATTTGTTTAGGGCACGACTGATAGACTTGAGTAATCACTAGAGTTGAAATAGGTGAGCTGAATGAAGGTAAGAAACCAAGATATTAGGATGAGGAAAAGAGGAATAGAACAGAACATGTTCCAAGAAAATAACATTTCGTGGTACACGTAATCGATGTTCACTGTTATCATAATAAAGCAAGCCTTTGTGCTCATCACTGTATCCAAGAAACATGCAATGAGAGGCCTGTGAGGATAACTTGTTCCGCTCAAGGGATGGAAGATGAACAAAGCATAAATAACCAAATACCCTTAGGGCCCGTTTTTTAATTTAACCGGTAGAGTGAAGTGAGATGAATGGTAATTTTAAAAGATAAAAAAGTAAGAGGGGTTAAATTAATCCAATGATTAGATTTTATTTTTTAGTGAGAAGAGAATGTAACTTTTTGACTTTTTGTGTTAAAATTAAATAATTTTTATTAGTTAGTGGGATGGAAAAGTAACTTTTTGACTCTTTTGTGTAAAAAGGTAAAAGAATTTTTTTGAAATATGGTATTTTGATTTGACGCTTTTGAGTTGTTGTGCGGTGAAATGAGAGATGACTTTAACTTTACAATGAGGGGAAATTAACAAACGGGCTTTTAGATGTGAGTAGGAGGTTTTTAACCAAATAGACGCTGAAAAGGGAGAGACTTTCCCAAGGATAAAGCTAGGAAGTCTGTTAAGGATATGGATCGCTATATGTGCTTCTTCACACCAAAATTTAGGTGGAATGAGAGATTTAACAAAAAACGTCCTGTCAGTCTCAAAATGTGACGATTTTTCCTTTATACATGCCCATTTTGTTATGATGTGTGATGGCAAGATTTTTCATAAAGGATCCCTTTATCAGATAAAAAGGACGTGAATTCATTAGATGTATATTCTCCCCCTGAATCAGAGCGTAGGATCTTAATGTTCTTTTGAAATTGAGTGATCACCATGTTGTAGAACTTGCAGAATATAGAAAAAACTTCAGATTTATTCTTTATAAAATATATCCATGTGTAACTACAATGATCATATGAGAATGTAACATAATACTTATACCAAAGTCTACTTAATTGAGTACAGTCCCCTAAACATCTGTGTGAATAATATTAAATGGAGTAGAAGCACGTGAATGATTAATAAGAAATGGTACACATGACTTTTATTGAATCAACAAGTCTCACATTTCAATTTTGCAAAAGAAGAAAACATAGAACTAGTAATAGATTTGTCCAAAATACCAAGTTTTGACAAGGAAAGCAAATTTTCATTATTAAATGACCAAGGCGTTTTATGCCAAATGGTCCACACTTTGTTTAGAGCACCCATAGATGAAGGAAACAACGAGGATTGTCCCAAATCCAACAAAAAGAGCTTTCCATGCTTACTCCATTTCCCTATCACCCTCCTAGTTTGCTATTCCTGTATGACACAACCAGATCGAGAGAAGTGAATAAGATACCCACAATCAACAGGTTGACCTATGGAAATTAAATTAGCTGCTAAGTTGCAAACAAAATAAACATCAAATAATGTAAGGTTTCCTATGTATATGGTTCCCAGACCAGAGATTGGCAATCGGTGTCCATTAGTAGTGGTGATTGAATCATGGCCTACATATGGTTTAGTGTTGTGTAGATCATGTGCTATAGAGGTCATGTGGTTGGATGCACTAGAATCTAGAAACCATGATGAAGGTGTAACATATTTAGATTGGGAAAGAGATGAATGAAATGCTAGAAGAGCTATGGAGGAGGAAGATAAACCACTAATACCCATGGAGGTAAATGTAGAGGCCATAGAAGAATTGATCAGCTTGCGAATTTGAGCGGTGGCCATAGTGACGAAACTTATATATGAGGAAACCAAGTCAAGCTAGGTGCTCTTTTGGGCCTGTAGCGTAGTTCAGCCTCGCTGTTAAGAGTGATCAAGCTTCTTTCTAGTTCTTCATGTACAAGTTGAAATAGTGTGACCATTGCGCCTATAGTAGTTACAAAATAGTTTCCTCCAGTAGTCTCAAGCCACATGCCCATACTTCTTATACTCATAGCATTAAGGTTTTTGTCCATGAGCTATGGACATAGCCATCTTAGCGGCTAATGATGGAACTGAATGTATCAGGAGTGCCTTGCGTTCTTCATGGAGAGAGTGAATTGATAACAGGCGAGTCTCTTCCCAAAGAACCTCTTGGATGCATGTGTCCAGATAAAGAGAGGCCTTTCCATTTGTAAGTGCAGCCCTTACATGTTCAAATTCAAATCGAAGATTCATGCGGAATTGACTAACATGTTGTTCTTCTTATAAATTAAGGGCTTGAGGAAGAAAATTTGTCGAAACAGATTGCAAAAGCATATGATCCCTCTCATTCCCAAGGGCTAGAAAGCCATTATAGTATTCTTGAATAGTTCCATCATTTTGGCAATACTTTGATAATTTAGTGTCCCGATGAAATTGTTGAGCCTTGTTCTGTTGATGATAGATTTTTTTTCATATGATTTTACATGTCAGAAGCCTTGGTATAGGCTTAATGTGCTAAGGAAAAGAAACGATAAACTAAGTTAAAGATCCATGTTATGACCTTGGCATTTCATTGATTCCAGATAACAAGGTTTTTATTATTTGTAGTAGATGTAGTAGATTTGCCAGAGGTGTCTACATTGAGTTTAGGAGTTGTCCCATCTAGTGTATGGTCCAAACCCAAACTAATCTCAATTTATAATAATTAATGTTGATTAATCTTAATTAATGCATATTTAGACTAATTCAACTCAAATCTACTTGAGTTTGGGTTATGGATAGGTAGTTGGGTTGGGTTTGAACCTTACTTAGGTAGTCAAGGACTTTTCTGTAATTAGAACAACATGGTTGGCATCTTTTGGCATCATATTAGCTACATCATGTGCATTCTATCTTGTGAATTAACTTTCATATTTGGCCCAGTTCAATTTGGATCCATCTTGGCCCAACTAAGGTCCCATTTAACTCAAATTATAATTTTCTTAAAATAGTAGACTTGCATGCAAAATTTCAAAAAATTTGACTTAAAGAGGAACAAACCATCATTCACTCTTCATTTCCCTTTGATCTCCTTGCTGAGTTTCTTCCTCTCACTCTCCTCTCATCTCTTCTTCGATGTTGGGCGCTGGAAATTGATCTTGGAGTTGCTGCATGTTGGAGCCAAGGCTCTCATTGTCCTCCTCATCATCTTCTTGCCTGTCTTCTCTATTGGAATCTCTTCATTCTGTTTCCTCTTCTCCTCTACAGCTCTCTAAGGTGAGGATCCCATCACTATTCCATTCACTTGAGTTCAAATGAGTCAGGAAACTCAAATAGCAACTTGCATGTATTTCCCACTCAATTTACCCATTGCATGTCTTTACATGTAGTAGGATCATCTTCTATTAAGGCTTTCTCTATTATCAAACTAAGGGAGAAGTCGGTTTGGGTAAAGCACTGTATTAGAGGCAAGTATAAGAATATATATTACTACATACATGTTTGATTTATGTTGATTCTTGAAGTACTCTTCTTTAAATGCAAATTTATAGTTCTTTCACCTCTTTTAATTAAGAATAGGTGATGGATTGGATAACAATGAGTATGTTTATGAAATAATGATGAAATGTGGGCTTTAAAAATGTATGATGATAGTTTTGAATAGAGAAAACCATAGTGGAATCAAGTGGAAGGAGTTCTGTATATAATTGAACCACTGTACCAACACAGCTTCAGAAATTTTGAAACTTACGGGTAAGCCATAAGTACACTATGGCTCGAAATCCAAAAAGCTAAAATTTGAACTTAGTTCTATGGCTATGCCCATGGCCAAGCTATGAATTGCACTATGGCTAAGCTGTAGCTCAGCTATGGCTAAGCCATAGGCCATCTACGGCCACGTCGTAGGCATAAACACTGCTCAGCCATATTTACGTGGAAAATAGGGAAGCGATGACTAAGCCATAGACTACCTACGGCTAAGCCATAGACTATCCACGGCCAAGCCGTGAGAACCCTGGGAACTCAGGAAAATTTATGACATTTGATAAGCCATGTAGAGCCTTAGTGATGGTACCTTTACCTCAAACACATAGCCCAATGATAAATAAATATTAAGAAGGAAAAGTGATGAGCTGTCACTCATTCCCTCATAATTTTCTGGTTACTTCCTGATGTCACGTCATAGGTGTTAACATAGGAAAAGGTGTCTAATGTCTACATAATGTAACACCAAGATTTTCGATAACACATTGGCACCGGACGTTTTATGAATACACTGTATTAAATAACTACGGATACACGGATTATCTTAGTAAAGGGTTGGCTAGTAAATAACCTTGATAATTTATCAACTCAAATTCATTCATATTGTTCAACAAACCTTGCCTTCAATATGATCTAATCATGTACCCATTCTTTCTTGTGAACCTTAAGGCAAGATCGGAGACGGAGCTTTTACTAAGCGTGAGTCCGTAAGCCAAGATAGGGGAAAGTAAGCTTGAAAAGGGTTCGAGCTCTAATAGCTCATTTAATTATTCATTGTTTGAATAATAGTTACTTTGTTTAATTCTGATTTCTATAATTGAATACGAACTCAAGGCCATTACATGTTTCTATATAAGAATGAGTCGATCACTATTTATGATAAGAAATCAAGAACTCCAATTGGTCTTGATGCACTAAGTGGGCAGTACTTAGCTTGTACCTATGGAGGTTCGATGGGATCGAGTGAAGGTATTATATATATTCCCTATTGCATTAGTTGCGTGAAGACTTGGTCGATTCTCTTAGGGTAGCTAGTTAATCTTGGCTCGATCTCTAGTGATTTCCCACAATATGATATGCTCTCTTAAAAGAGAATATAGCCATCTGGATGCCAATTAATATGTTGTTGTATTTCTGTTATGATTCATTACTCATGCTTATTTCATGCACATGCTTAGCTTACAATAATTGCTCTTTTTAATTAATATGTTCTAATTCAATTAATACATCGTGATAGTCTTATGTACTCTATATTTGCTTAACCGTCGTATTAACAGTGCTACTATTAGTGTTACAAGTACAGAACCCAATGCCAATTCAGCAATCGACGCGCCCTCTGAGGGAACTACAGTGGTACCTCGAGGTATAGATGAGTGGAACAAGGGTGATGTCTTCTATTAATCATCCTCCGAAGAGCGTCATGGGGCTATGTTTTGGGAGTTTGTTTAGGATATAGTGATACTTAGGCTTGTGGTTATATTGTTAATTTGAAGTTACTATTTGAGGAACATGACATTCATGATGAAGGACATGTTTATGTATCTTAGTGTGGTGTGCATGTGGATGGTTTAACTAATGAATTTTGGTTTTTATTAGCTTATGAATAATGAATGTGGTTTTATTAATGCATATGATGAATTACAGGTGAATTCTCTAGATTTCTGCTTAATTGTGCAATATAATTGATACGTGTATATGAATTTTCCTCACATTTACCTGTGGAATCTCCCATGAAGTAGTTCATATGTATCTTAACATGGCACGAATTGCTACGGGTTACGTGTGCCGCACCTCAGAATCCACCCAAATCCCCAATTCTAGGGTTTGGGGTGTGACATATGTAACTAACGGTATCAGAGCATTAATAAGTCAATTAAAAGACTTAGCAAGCCTCGAAAACGTGATGAAGATACAATAGGTTTGATTGGGGAATAGATTTTGTATAAGGATTTATAATTTACGTTAAGTATCAAGGTGTTATTGTGACTAACTACTGCTATAATTGAAGATAAATGGCTTCTGGATCAGGATTTGGCAATAATATGGGAGATAATGAACGTGATGATGTCACGATCGAGGTTGTGGATCCTCCACCGCCACCACCTCTACCTACTCATCCTATATATGGTACCAAGGAGAACTTTATGATGATGATGCATCAATTGGCTGCAAGTAATGCCAATCAAGCAGCAATGCAGATGCAATTAGCCGTTCTTTTGGAAATGTAGAATCAAGCTGGTGATCCTAACTCTTTATATAAGAAGTTCCAGAAAAGAGGGGCTACAGAATTTACAAGAAGAGAGGATCCATTACAAGCAGATGAATGGTTTGAACATACGGAAAACGTCTTTGATTCATTAACTTGGACAAGGAAACAACAAGTGATCTTCACCGCCTCTATGTTTAGAGATGTTGTGGATACATGATGCGAGAGTATCCATGAGCTAATCAAGCTATGCCAAAGCTACCATATGGGAAGCTTTCAAGAAACAATTCAAGAAGAAGTTTACTTTAGAACATGTTAACCACAAGAAAAAGGCAGAGTTCCGACACTCTAGAGCAGAGCATCATGACAGTTGTAGAGTACGTGCATGTCTTTAGCCAGCTCACTGGGTTTTTTTTGGATTTAATTGACACCAAGGATAAAAAGGTTAAAAGGTTTCTCCAAGGGTTAAGGCCAACAAGTAAGGGGCATGTTACGGCTTTCCAACGTCCAGTGGAGTATGATGACGCTGTAGAGAGAGCCTACGCAGCTGAGGAAAATAAGAAAAGCCTATTCTTCGGAGAACCTAGGAGAGATGCCCCACCTTTAGGAAGAAATCAACACTACCCCAAGAAGCAAAAAGGAGTTGCTAATGGGTCATCAAGATTAGTCTGTGGCATATGTAGGAAGAGCCATGAGACAAGCAAATGTTGGAAGGCTACAGGAGCATGTTTTGGGTGTAGATCAATGGACCACCGCTTGTCAGAGTGTCCAAGGAGAAAGAATACCGGTAAAGCCCTGCAGCAGCAATATCAGCAGCTTCAAAGAACAGCATCACCCGCTTCTCCTCGTTAGCAACAATAGGCAAGGCAAGGCTAAGGACAGGTATGACCAAGTCAAGACCAAGAAAGGTAAGGTCATCAAAAGCAAGGACAACAGAACCAACTTCAAAGGCAAGGCCGCGCATATGCATTGTCTAACAAAGAAGTAGAAGTGGTAGATAATGCGGTCGTAGGTAAGGTTACTAACTACAATATAGAAGCTAAGATGATATTTGATTCTGGATCTTCGTATTCTTTTATTGCACCTTAATTCTCAGTAGATTATGGGAGCTGCCAGCGCAGCTACCGTATGTGTTGATTGTCATGACCCCTATAGGCAAGAGGGTGATTTGCGAAGTCTTTTACCTTGGTTATAAAGTCCTAATTGGCAAGATGCTAATTCCAACAGAACTCATCATGTTACCCATGCACGATTCCGACGTAATCTTAAGCATAGACTAGTTGACTAAGTACATAGCGTGTTTAGACTATTTCCATAAGACCATCACCGTGAAGGAAGATGAAGCCTGTCTAAGTGTTGTCTTTTAAGGTGAGAAAAAGAGTTCAAATACTAGGCTAGTCTCAATACTTTGAGTAGAAAGACTAATCTATAGTGGATATGAAGGACATATTGCCTTCATTGTTAAAAAAAAGCCACCGAGGAAGTTAAAAGAGATTCCAGTAGTTTGAGTATCCGAATGTGTTTCCTAATGAAGTTCTTGGTCATCCTCCAATTAAGGAAGTAGATTCTACTATAAAACTTGTACCTAGTATAGTTCTAATCTCTAGAGCTCTGTATAGGATGGCACATGCCGAACTATGTGAGCCAAAGGTACAGTTGCAAGATTTACTAAATAAAGGGTTTATTCGTCCTAGTACTTTGCCATGTGGAGCTCCAGTTCTATTTGTGAAAAAGAAAGATGGCACCTTTAGAATATATATTGATTATAAGCAGTTGAATCAAGTGACAATCAAGAACAAATATCCACTGCCTCAAATTGATGAACTGTTTGATCAATCACAGGATGCAGTGCATTTTTCAAAGATTGACTTGAGATCTGGATATCATCAATTGCGAGTTAGAGATCAAGATACCTCTAAAACAGCTTTCAGCACTAAATATGGGCATTATGAATTCTTAGTCATGCCATTTGGGTTGACCAATGCCTCAGCATATTCATGTCTTTGATGAATAAAGTCTTCTCACCTCATCTTGGTCAATTTGTGATGATTATCATTGATGATGTATTGGTGTGCTCTAAGACTCAAGATGAACATGATGAAAATTTGAGGACTTCACTACTGTTATTGAGAGATCATCAACTCTATGCTAAATTGGATATATGCGATATTTTATTGGAACAAGTTGTTTTCTTAGGACACATAATTTCTAAAGATGGACTTGCAGTAGATCTAGTTAAGATTGAGGCAATAACCAATTGGTAAAGCCCAAACACGATTACGGAAGTGTGAAGTTTTATGCGTCTCGCGGGCTATTATTGAAGATCTGTTAAAGATTTTTCCAGGATAGCAATACCATTGATTAAATTAACTCAGAAGAATGAACTATTTATTTGGCCGGATGAATATGAGTCAAATTTCCAATTCTTAAAAGAGAAGTTAATCTCAACCCTAATCTTGTCTTTACCGGAAAGTAGTGGTAGATTTGTTATATATACTGATGCTTTGAGAATTGGATTATGATTATGTTGATCCAGAATGGAAAAGCGATAGCATATGGTTCCCGACATTTGAAAGAACATGAGAAGAACTATAACACATATGATTTAAAATTGGCTGCTGTAGTCTTCGCTTTGAAGTTATGGAGACACTACTTGTATGGGGAGAAATTTGAAGTTCATAGTGATCATTGCAGCCTTCAATACTTATTCTGTCAACATGACCTTAACATGAGACAGTGCAGATGGTTAGAGTTTATAAAGGATTATGATTTTCCAATCAAGTATTTTCCTAGAAACGGTAATGTAGCAGTTGATGCTCTTAGCCAAAAATCAACTATTGAAATTGCAACTACCAAAAATCAACTATTGAAATTGCAACTATGTGTGATGGGTGGTCTCTAGTGGAAAATTTTCGAGATTTGGATATAGAAATTGAATTCGTTGTTGACAAGGTCATGTAAGTAGCGATATCTGTCTTCGAACCAACCATGATATAGCAGATTAAAGAGAAACAATTTGAAGACCAAGAGCTCGTTAAGATTCATGATCATATCTCGCAGAGGCTAGATTTTAGGATGGTTGATGGTGTGTTGTATTTCAGATATAGATTACGTGTCCCAATGATTCAAAATCTAAAAGAAGCAATCATGACTAAGGCATGCAAGATATTCCATGCACTCGGGAGTACTAAGATGTACTGAAACCTGAATGGCAGGTTCTAGTGGAATAGCATGAAAGAGACATTGCAAGTTTTGTGGCAAGATGCCATACCTGTCTATGTGTAAAGGATGAACATTAAAAACCTCCCTATTTACTACATCCTCTACATATTCTCAAGTGGAAATGAGAAAATATTTCAATGGATTTTGTTTTAAGGCTGCACCAGATGAGCAAACATCATGATACTATATGGGTGATAGTTGATCGATTGATAAAGTCAGCCCATTTTATTCCAATCCGGAAAGGAATGAAATTTCATAAGTTGGCCAAAATCTTCACAGATGAGATTACATGGTTGAACGGTATCCCAATTTCCAAAGTCTCTAACAGAGATAGTAGATTCATATCTTCTTTTTGGCAATCTTTTCAAAAATCCATGGGCACCAAGCTCAATTTCAACACCGCTTATCATCCTTAGATCGACGGACAATCAGAACGCATAATATAGACTCTTGAGGATATGGTTCGAGCTAGCATGCTAGACTTTGGGAAAAAGTGGGATGAGCATCTCTCCCTATGTGAATTTGCTTACAACAATAATTACCACGCGAGATCTGAATGACTACATTTGAAGCCTTGTATGGGTGTTAATGCCATACACTAATGTGTTGGAAAGAAGCCGGAGTTAGAAGTTATCATGGACGTTCTCTTACAGCAGATGCACCGGAAAAGATACAGAAAGTTTAATACAAATTGAAAGTTAGTAGATCTCATCAAAAGAGTTATGTTAATAATCACCGTAGACCTTTCGAATTTCAAATGGAAGACAAGGTTTTCTTAAAAGTCTTTCCAATGAAGGGTACTATCAGGTTCGGACAGAAAGGCAAGCTTGCTTCGTGATTTATAGGTCCTTTTGAAATTCAAAGCAGAGTTGGACATTTAGTTTATCGGTTAAAATCACCACCTCAACTCGCTAGAGTTCAAATGTGTTCCACGTGTCAATGCTTAGGAAGTATCTTCCAGACACTTTATATGTCCATAAATTGATGACATCCAAGTGAAGCTAAATGTGAGCTATGAAAAGTGTCTTCTTCGTGTCATTGACACGAAGGACTAAGTACTACGTACCTATATAATTAAATGGGTCAAAATTCTTTGGGAACATCATAGACTAGAAGAAGCTATGTGGGAGCGTGAGGGACAAGTTTGAAAGAAGTATCCAGGACTTTTACCTAAGGTATGTTGCATTCAGAGGACCGAATGATCCTAAAGAAGGGGAGGATCTAAGGTCCAAACCCGAACTAATCTCCATTTATAATAATTAATCTTGTTTAATCTTAATTAATGCTTACTTAGACTAATTCAACTTAAATCCACTTGAGTTTGGGTCATGGATAGGTAGTTGGCTCGGATTCAAACCTTACTTAGGTAGTCAAGGCCCTTCATGTAATTAGAGATACATGGTTAGCATCGTTTTGGCTTCATATTAGTTGCACAGTGTGTATTCTATTTTGTGGATCAACTTCCATACTTGGCTTAACTTAATTCGGATCCATCTTGGCCTGACTAAGGTCCCATTTGACTCAAACTGTAATTTCCTCAAAACATTGGACTTGTATGCAAAATTCCAAAAAATTTGACTTAAAAAGGAACAAACCATCATTCCCTCTTCATTTCCCTTTGCTCTCCTTGCTGAGTTTCTTCCTATCACCCTCCTCTCATATCTTCTTCAATGTTAGGAGCTGGAAATTGATTTTGGACTTGATGCACGTTGGAGCCAAGGTTTTCATTGTCCTCTCATCATCTTATTACTTATATTCTCCATTGGAATTTCTCTATTCCATCTCCTCTTTCCCTCTACAGCTCTCTAAGGTGAGGATCCCATTACCATTCCATTGCATTGAGTTCAAATGAGTCAATGAGACTTAAATAAAGAACATGCATGTATTTCCTACTCAATTTACCCATTGCATGTCTTTCCATATAGTAGGATCATCTTTTATTAAGGATTTCTCCATCATCAAATGAAGGAAGAAGTCAATTTGGGTAAAGCACTATATTAGAGGCAAGAATAAGAGTATATATTACAACATGCATGTTTGGTTTATGTTGATTCTTAAAGTACTCTTCTCTAAATGCAAATTTACAGCTTTTTCCCCTCTTCTAAGTAAGAATAGGTGACGGATTGGATAATAATGAGTATGTTTATGAAATAATGATGAAATGTGGGCTTTAAGAAAGTATGATGATAGTTTTAAATAGAAAAACCCAAGTGAAATCAAATGGAGGGAGTTTTTTTATATCATTGAACCAATGTATCAATAAAGTTTTAGAAATTCTAAAGCTTACGGCTAAGTCATAAGTACACTATGGCTCGAAATCCAAAGAGCCAACATTTGAACTTAGTTCTATGACTAAGCCAATGGCCAAGCCGTGAGCTTCAATAACTCATTTAAGTACGTAGTTTGAATTACAGTTACTTTGTTTAATTATGATTTATATGGCTGAATACAAACTCAAGACTGTTATGTGTTTTTGTATAAGAATGAGTATGTATGATAAGAAATTATGAACTCTCATCAGTCTTGATGCATTGAGTTGACACCACTTAGCTTGTACTCATAGCTAGTTCGATGGGACTAAATGATGGTATTATATATGTCCATTACTATAATAGCTATATGAAAAGTTTGACGGTGCTCTTAGGGTAGCTAGATGGTTTTGGCCCGACTGTTATTGATTTTCCATAGTATGATATGCTCTCTTCAGAGAGAAGATAGCAATGTAGATGCCCATTAGTATGTTATTTTATTTCTATTTATAATTTGTTACTCATGCTTATTTCATGCATAACATGCCTAGCTCACAATTATTGCCCTCTTTTAATCAATATGTTCTAATTCAATTGATAAATCACGATAGTCTTATATACTCTATATTTGCTTGATCGTCATGTTAACAGTACTACCCTTGGTGTTTCAAGTACAAAACCCAATGCCAATTGGGTGGAATCTCCCTTGTAGTAGTTCAGACGTGCCTTGACATGGCACGTGCTACAGGTTATGTGTGCCGCGTCTCAGGATCCACACTAATCCCCAATTCTCTGGTTCGGGGTGTGACTTATAGTGAGTTCCAAGTGCATAACCACGATGTAGTAATAAAAATTGGTAAGACCAGGTCGATCCATAAGGAGCAATGTGCTTAAGGTTCATTTTCAACTTAACTTGCCTTAAAATAAAATTTTAAAACTAGCCTAATTTAAAATCTAACAAATACAAGCATCCTACTTGCCAAAATTAAATTAATTACAAACAAAAAAAATGAAACTTTCCTTAAACTAGAAAACCTAGATCTAAATTTTCCTAAACAAAATTAAAGTTGCTGCAAAACTAAAACCCAAGTTAGAACTTGCAAAGGTAGAAAGTTACTAAAAATAAAATTAACAACTAAATTGAAACTAAACCAAACTAAATTAAAAACAAACCAAAATTAATAACAACTAATCAAGAAAAGTTAGCAACAAACAATCAAAGTTAGAAAACAACCTACTTTTTAAAATTAAAACCCTAAAGTTAAAAACTTTCCTAAGTTAGAATTTCCAAAACTAGAAAACTTCCAATTTAAAATCTTCAATTAAAACAAGTTTAGAATGATATTTTAATTTTGGAAGTTATCTAAAAGAATCAAAACAAAAAACTAGAAAGAAAATTACAATTAGAAAGTTAGTAAAGTTAGTAATGCAATGTATGACATGAGATGCTGAAAAATTCTAAGTCAGGAACACTAGTATGTTGATCCAAATTTTATGCATGATTCGACTATTCTAATGCATCCTAAATCTAATTTTAATGACTAGAATTCAAAATATACTAATCTGAGAAACTAACAAAAAAAAAAATAGAAGTGAAAAAGGATCTAAAATGAAAAAGTTATGAATGTATGAGCATGACAACATTGCAAAATTCTGTGCAGAAATTCTAATCCGAATTGATTGATTGGCAAAATTTAAGCCTCTAGTTCACAAACCTTTTGAAATTATTTTAACTTAAAATTCTGGAAAATGAAAGACCACATCCTATACTTTAATATTTCCAAGTTTCAAAGAAAAATATTATAATTCAACTAGTCTACCCACTTCGAACTTTTTGCCAAAAACTGTTTCTGCAGTTTGCTGAAACTGTTAAGTTGTGCTGTTTGTGTATTGAGTCTGAATTTTATCACTAGGTTCAGATCCAAAGGCTTAATTTTCAGCAACCTAAATCTTCACAAAATCTTATGACATGAAAATACGTGCAATGGACTCTAATCTAACTATCAAACCATATATAAAATTAAAAAAAAACAATAAAAACATGACTAGAAAAATAAAGGTGCAGAAAATAAAATAAAAGTGCAAGAAAATTTGAAATAAAATTGCAAAAAATAAAAAGAAAAGTGTAAGAAGTCAAATACTGTAAATTGTTCTTTCAATTTCTTATCTCATTTTAGGCTAAAAAATATTAGAAGTGTTATGTTAAGGCTTTATTCTTCATGTTAGGCCATCAATTTAAGTGAGAATAACAAATTTCCATTCCATGTTGAAATAAATTTCAGAATTGGCCCATAATATTTTTTTTTACCTCAAATCTCTTTAACTCCATCTTGCATTGCCTCTAAATATACAATGTATCTAAAGAGGCAAAGTATATTGAAAAAGTTAATAAGATGGGTTACTAGTTGTGATTCCAACTCTATTCTAATATTTAAACAAAAATGAAAATTAACCAAATCACAAACAAGAGTAAAATTATGAACACCACAAAGTCAAGATAAGAAAAATTGAAAAGAAATAAAATTTACTAGGATGATATTGTCTTACAAAAGATTGAAAATAAGAACCAAACAATTACATACTAGGATAGATGAGAATTCCTCCTTCTAGTTGACAATTCATGGTTGGTAGCATGATTTTAGGGCTAAGCCTCCTTGATGACTTAAGATGGAGAGACAAGAGAGGGAGAGATAGAGTGTAGAAATTTAGAGGTGGGAGGTGGGTAATTCTTCTATGAAGAGTACGCTAGAGGGGTGCCCTATTTATACTTTTTCAAGTCCTACTCCCTCTTAAATTTGATTTGATAAAATTGGAAACAAATTAAGTCCATGATAAGCTTTCCAAAATCTTTGCAATCCCGCCTAAAAATGTATAGTAAACTTCCCGAGGTCATATCTTCATTGTTTTAACTCCGATTGGTGCAATCTTTGATCCTACAAATATCTACTTGAAAAGACCGTTCCAACAGTAGGTAATTGTCCAATTCCGACACTTGGTTTGGGAGTTATGATAATTTTAATGTAAGTTGTCCAAAATAAAACAAGATTGACTCTCTATTTTTGAGTTCTCCTTCTTTGCTTCTTTCTTTCTTTGTCTTTGCCACCTTGCATTGAGATATTTGGAGAGATAAAGTAAGGATAAGAATCTTCTCTTGAAATCAAAGTTGGCCCACATGAGCTGTAAAACTTCCCCATTTATCTCTTTGCATTGTCAACATTCCTTCTTTCGAAGGTACTCCTTGTTTGCTCTAAGCTCAGAGAGATCTTTGAGATAATTCTCTAGATTTTTTTTTCTTTTTCAACCAAAATCTGATCCAAATCTTCTGTTGGGCATGGAATATCTTGGATATAATTTTTTTTATTTTTTTTTTCAAATCTTCTCATTTTCAAAGAATAACTCCTATGTGCTTTCCTTCTCTATCTTTGATGAGATATTTTTCAAACTCTCTTAAAAATGTGCAACAATCAAATGGACCCCATCTTGGATATTTTACAAGTATACCCCACACATGTGCATGTGTGTGTGGGACCATGAAGCCAACTTTTGCATTTTTTTTCTAATTTCTTTTCTCTCTTCAATTCTTCTCTCCTTTCTTTTTGAAAATGAATCTCTCATGAAATGTTAATGAAAATGTACACCATTTTTCATAATTTTATGTGAATGAGCTAATGATTATGAAAATTCAATCTATTTTATGAGAAAACTAAATATTCACAAAGCTTTCCAAAAATAGCAGGTTTCATGAATATAAGCAAAAAGTGTGATTTTTAAGCAAATTATGCAGGAACGCACTACAATGAATTTAAAATGCTTGAAACCACTAAATCACACTAAATGATGCTCTTTTGACTCAATAAGTCCTTAAAATGGTTCAAAATGTATATAAAAATATGTATTTTTAAAGACTCATCAGTGACATCTAAATAGCCTAACACACTTTGGCCTTCAACAAAATTCTTGAGATGGAAGGACCATGACAAGTAGTTAGTGCCATTAAACTTTATAGAAATGATGTCCCCCTTGTCCATTAGAAGTTTAGAAATAAAAGTCCAAGAAAGGACCAAACAACAAAATTATTTTACCAAAATTTGTGAAAAAAAAGACCCTGGGCGTCTAAAAATCTTACAGTAGGAAGGGATTTTCCTTGTTGTAATGAGGAATTTTAGCTGATCAGTCTACCAGATGATGTTCTTCTCCTAATTATATAACTTCTGAACTAAGAATGATTGGTTTCTAATTAATGAATTGCAAGATTAGGCTTTGATACAAAAATAGTTCCTTAAAACTACTGAACTAGAGATGGACGTAAAAATTGAACTGTTTGATGTGATAAAATCCCACAAAAATGTTGAATATTCCCAAAATTAATAGTCCACCAGAATGGTGGTGGTTTCTGGTAGATCTGACTAACTAAAAGGTGGGGCCCACTATTTGATCTGGTTGACAAATAACTGCTGATGAAGCCCAGAATGGTGCTGGAGGTATCTTCTTGAACAAAAAGTGATTGTGAAGGCTTGGATTCTCTTCTTAATGGAACAGGAACAGTGCCTTCAGAGTTGGATCTCGGTATTGGTTGACAAAGAGAGTTTGGTAATTCAAAGAATTCAGAAATTCAGACATGTATACTCCGATAACAAAACTGGATTTATATATCCCTACGTTCATCATAAAGGAGAAAGAAGAGTATGAAAACTTTTGTGTACTCAATGAGCACATCGACAGAGACTTTATATTGATACTGTGTCCTAATTACAGGCTATCAAGATATCCTAACGATATGAAATTACAACTCATGTAGCTGTGCATTATACAATAGTTTGACAAAGATCCCACACGTGGGATATGAGATACTAGCGTTATGGGCTTCGATCATGAGTAGTTTCTGATGGGCCTGGATCATGGGGCTTGTGCTGATGGGCTTGGTTGTATGTGTCTCTACACATAGATGGTACTCACTTAGTAGAAAAGATCATTGGAAAGGCGCCACAATCACATAAGACCTTGATCATTGAACCTAATAAGGCATGTCCTCTTAAAAGATCAGGGGATAATGGTATTATTGAGTTTAATGTTGAAGACAAATATGACCTCCCTAATACAATAAAGCTCAATCCTACATTCACCCTAATTAAGGTCAATCTAGATGTAATGATGGGAAGGCACAGTATCTTAAAAGGTGTATCTTACGACCACTGGAGATACCAATAATTATAAGAGAGGATTATATATGGTACTTTGAAATGAAATAGATGCTAAACATTGAATCTACTAGTCTAACATTGAGAGCACAAGTTCCTAGTCCAATCCACCTCCTGGAATGGTATCCTTGACTAAAGAGCATAGAAAGAAAAGAAACAACAAACACCATTATAGAAGCGGTAGCAAATTTAGATTTCACGAAACTAGATGTTGCAGGAGTTTCCCATTTCCCAAGGTTAGAAATTCCAACAATGACAAATTATAACTTAATATAAGTCATAAGAAGAGAACATGGATTGGGAGACAAAGCATTGACATTAGCTTCAGAAGTCAAAATGCCAAGATCAGACTTCTTTCTAGAATGGCACCAAAGGAATGGATTTGAAAGCACAAGTGAAATAGTGAAAACCATTCCAGGATTAGAAAGTTGCATACCCCAACATATAGAGTTTGATCTAATCAGTTTCTACAAAAAGTTTGATACCATTGATGAAGTTCCAAGAAAATATTTTGGAGACTTAACGGTGGAAGAACTTTCAGGTGCTAGCCCAATTGTAACCCCTAAGATCCTAACGGTTCCATTAAACAATGTAGAAATCTCCAAAATTGAACCAACCTTAGGGGACACATGTGACTTCCACAATGACGTGGAGCATAATCTAGTATTAGCCGTGATTAAATCCGATCAAAATGCAACACTAGAACTTCAGAGTGCTTTAAAACATTTCTCACGACCGCCTTCCACGAACCCAATAATTAGACAAGATTGCACATAACGCTTTGAAGAGAAAGGAAACCTAAGATCTGAACCTCCAAGTCAACCCTCAAGAGGCCAAACCTCTGATCCAATCCTTTTCTTAGAATGGTGCCCAACTGACAAGAATGAAAGTCTGAACAAAATAGTAGAAACCATTTCCAAACTTGCAGGGCATAAAGAGATTAGTGCTATTAGTTTCCTCGAAAGGATTCAGACCACTCCTGAAACTTTGGGAAAGTCTTTCGGAGATTTTACTGTGGAAGAACGTTCAAGTACTTGCCAAAATGTTCCACCTAGGATTCCAATGATATCAACGAGCAACATAGAAGTTCCCCACATTGAAGAAAGTTTTATCTTATGTAGGCTTCCGGCAACGGCAAGACCAAAATATCATGATTTCACTTAAAGGCTTTCACGATGTAAAGCTTCTAGGTTACAAAGAACATTTAGACCACACTCAGGAAAACATGGACGGACCACATTTAAGCAAACTAGATACATAATAATAAAACCCTGGGCCTGAAGAAAGAAACTGGGCCATGTGACTTACATCAAAGATGAGGGTCGAAAGATTAGAAAAAATTAAAGACAAAAGATCACTGACAAAAGATAGATAATCCCTTTCAAAAGATCAAAAATCCACTGATTGTTTAAGACTAATGCCCAAGTGGTAGGGTTCTAAAACATTTCAATGCTCTCGTTTCGAAAAGGGCAAACTAAAGGCCTCCCATATAAAAGCCCTATTTTTATGCATCAACAAATGAGACCATATCCACATCATCAAAGAAACCATCTTGGCAAGACACATATGAGACTTTTTAATATAAGGCAAAAGCTAAAGTGGCAGAGGTCTAAAATATTCCAGCAGTCTCGTTTCCGAGAGGACCAAGGTAAAAGCTTAAGGGCTAAATGCATTATCCTAAAACCTAAAACATATTAGAGTTATCAAGGAAGATACTCTGTTGACCCATAAAAAATCACAAATATTACAAGTGTTGCAGTGAAGACGTCATAAGCAAATTCAAAGCTCAAGGGCACATAAACCCTAGGGTTGTGGGATGCTTGGTCAAATATTGCTTCAAGATATTCAGAGCTGATGCAACTCACTCAGATGGCTTTAGGGGAGCTCAGAGTGCAACAGTTCAAATTTCATACCAATTGGAACTCATTTAGACATTCAACTCAACAAAACACCAATGGGATCACCGAACACACTCAAGCTTTTGGATTACCAAAGTGGCTGAAAATCACATGGAAACTCCAAAACATGCTCATGAATGATGCTTCAAAGTTTTAAAACTTTTGGACTTCATTTCAACACAAACTCAACCTTTGGTGGCAATCTCCTAGTTTCCTTAGGAGTCACTATGGAAATTAATACTTCTACATGTCAAAACCAGCCGAGACTCATTGAAATATCTTCAAATACAATCGAGGACCATCCTACAAAGCTTCAGAACATTCACACCTCATTTAGACCCAAACCTAGCTCAGGTGGTTGTCTTTCAAGCTTCTTTGGGTCATTGTTCAAAGTGGTACCTCACGAAGATTAATCAGCTAAAACTCTTATAGAAAGTTCAATTCTTATTTAAGAATGACTCTGTAGAATTTTAGGTCAAATGAATGTCATTTGACCCAAGTTCAACGAACATGTCAACTTTGGGTTAGTGACCGCTAAACCTTAGGGTCACTGACCAAAGTTTGACTTCTAGGTGACCAAAGTTGATGAAATTCAGCTGAAAATCTCAGGTCATGTTCATGAATGACTCTTCAAATTTTCAACCTACGAAGACTTCATCTAATCCTACTTCAGCTACATGTCGGCTTAGGGGTCAGTGAACCCCAAACCTTGGGGTCACCGACCAAAGTCCTACTTCCAAGAGGCCATAGTTGATAAAAATTGGATTAGAGACTCACAATGTGTTCAAGATCAAATTCTTAAATTTTTAAAGTAATTGGACACGAAATTTGGATGGGGTCTTCAAAATATGCCTAATATCAACATCTCCAAGTTTTAAGACCATCAGAGGACATTTGGGCCTCATACAACTGAAACAAAAGCCCACTTCATGAAAAGTCAAAGGGAGGGTTTACCAACTTCAAAATATCAAAACATGATAACATTTCTATGGCATTCTCAAAATAGTGTTAGAAAGCATGCCTCCAAATTTTGTGAAGTTTGGTCGTCATTCAGGCCTCAAACTAATGAAAACGAGTTGCATGGGCAAAACGACCACAAATGGGCCTCTCAGTGACTGTGGACCACTTTATTTCGAAGTAAAACTCCCACACAGCTATAGAAAACCAACCCAACTCCCTCTGCAAGCTATAAAAGCACAACAATGGCCTTTGAACTAGGGGGTGGTTTCCACACTTTGAAGACTCCAACATCCACCAACGAACAATCTTCTCAAGCCCTTGGCATTCCACAAGCCTCAAACATCTTCCATTATTCTTTCCCTCATAAGTTTAAGGTGAAAAATGATTACTCTACTAATCATAAAAGATGAGTTGCAAAGTCACTAAGCATAAGGAAATTCCAAGTGATGAAGTTATATCTTTTTTTTGGTTTTCTCACATGAAGGGAGTTTGACCTTTTCTAAGGTTGTGAACAAACCTTTTTAGGTTTCATTCTGGTTTTTCAAAACCATAGAACCAGAATGACACAACTTTCGCTACATTGCTTGTACAAAGCAACCCTTTTAGATTTGCACAAATGTGATCTGTAACATTAAAGTTGTGACTACCAAATATCATAGATGATTCTGAGATGGGATTTGGAACTCTTAGTTGTCATTTATGACTCCTAAAGCCCAAAAATATAGGTTTCAGAACATTGGAGGCATTGTAGAAGCAACCAAAAGAAAAACAAGGACAAACAATGGCCAAAATGGCCACTATCTGTTAATGACTGTGGGCCACGGTCACTGCCTCCCTTTTTTTAGTTTTCTATATTTTTCTATGTAAACTTCCTTCTTTTTCTTAGTTTGGATCACATTTGAGACCAGAGGGAGGGGTTATGATTTTCTAACATTTGTAAACACCCTGCATACATGAGGTCTTGAACACATATAAGCAAAAGGGAATTTAATGATGATCTGTAATTACTTTCCTATTCTTCTTATATCTAAATGTGTGAATGTTGAACTTAATTCCTTCGCATTCATAATAATCTCATGCACATCATACCCCACGATACAAGTAAAATATCTTCTGATCAGGCCAAGGCTCAAATGGTGAAGGTCGAAGGTGTTTAAACGCTCTCGTTTCCGAAGGGAACAAAACAATAAGACGTAGTCCAAACACCCACTAATAAAAGGACACAGGTTGAGAGGTCTTAAACTCTTGGGTTTCCAAATAGCCAAAGCATTCAAAGTGCACAAAACGTCACTAGCACACATAATGAAAAATCATGAGCAAACTAGACAAATCTCTAGCCTTATGCCATTGAAGGGCTGGAAGTTCAAGCAAGCCGAAACAAAGTAGCTAGTACTTAGGATTATACCAAAAAAAAAAACCCCATAAAAATTACAAAACCTAAAAAATAAAAAATCCAAAAAAAAAAACCAACATTTTGATCATCATAAAGGCATAGGCGAGTTTTGGCAATGAAGAATCCCTCCAATATAGCAATCGTGATTAGAAGAGATCAAGAGCCAAATTAATGAGGTGGATTGTGAATTCTTGACCATTGCTTTGGAACCCGCAACTCCCTTAGAAACCACAGGTATTAATGATTGGATAATTGTATATGACCTTAGTGGGTACAAAAAAGGTGACTTATTGGACTACACTAGGAATCTAAGAAGCACCTAAGGCTTTCATATTAACAACAATAAAATACTACACAAAATGGGCAGAAGCTTAAGCATATGTTAATATTAAGGCTGCTATAGTCAAATTGATCAAGAAAAACATCATATGTGGGTTTGGCATCTGTAAGGTATTCATAATAGACAATGGTCCACAATTCATAATCCAACAAATGTATGAGTTGCACACAAAATATAACATAGAACTGCATCATTCAACCCCATATTATCTTCAAACCAATGGTCAAAGACAAACGAAGAATGAGAGTTGCAGAGCATGCACAAGTTCACCGGAAGCGGACTGCAAGAGTCTATGACAATCACATCGTCAAATAAAAATTCAAAGTTGGTGACCTTGTGCTAAAATGTATAAACTCATCATAGCTTCCATACCTTTGAGGTATGTTGCTACCCTAATTGGGAAGGCCCTTATGTGATTAAAATAAGAGAAGCATATACTAGTTTTGTGTATAGATTACTAAATGTAGAAAGGGAAAAGCTCCCTAATCCGTGGAATGCTATGTACTTGAAAAAGTATGTGGCATAGTTCTATCTTACTCACTTTGGAGTGACAGCTGTAACCTCCTCAAATGACCGCCACAACCCCCTAGGGTAGACGACGAAGTGCATAGAGTGGGACTTGAGCTCAAACATGTACTTTATATCACTAAAGAAAGCGAGACTGTGAGTCTGTCCCCCACAAATTCACACGGCTGGAAGTTATTCGAAACTGAAGTCTAAATGGGTTAAACAAACTTTGAAGAATGCCTTGGTAACCTATAGCTCAAAAGAATGAGAAACCAAGAGGAGAGGCTTGTAAGACAAGGGATAGGAGACCGACAAGTCCACTAGTGATAAATGGGGTCCCGTAGGACGGGGTTCGCTCACCCATGTCTTATGTGACATTAGGTCCTAGAAAGAGTACAAAAAAAGAGTAAAAAAGGGAGAATAAAAAACAAAGAGGAGAAAAAAAAGAGAGAAGAAAATAACAAAAGAAAAAGAAGTAAAAATAAAGAAAGAGAAAGAGAGAGAAAATAGAAAGAGAGAAGAGACAGAGAGCGGGGAAAGAATCTAGATAGATGATGAGAGTTAGGAAAACAAAAAAAAATAAATTAATAAATAAATAAATAATGAGAGTTAGAAGAGAGTGCAAATAAAAAAAAAAGAAGAGAGAGCAGATAGGAGGACACCCAATAAGCCCCTTTTCACTATGGTGTTGCGGGAGATGTAGGTCTGCTCCTCGTGTTTCATGATTCGATTCCTTGTCTAGACTTATTTAGCCTGTTTATAATGAGTGGAGTTGACCAGAGTGTGGGTATGCTCCCTACACTTCACTTCTCCCTAAGTTGAAGATGGTTGAAAGCTGTAGACCTTTACACGATGACTCATAGTCATGCCAACACACACAGTCGCTGGGCACACCAAAGGATATTGAGAACCATGAAGTATGCTTTGAAACCGAACCTAAAGGGATGAGTAGTCATCGAAAAGAATGTGAAGGTTTGACCTCCTTGGGAATTTGAAATGATTATATGACTTTAATAGCACCCATTTGTAGATCAAGTAGTTAGTCCTCTCTCCTGCATTTCACCTCAACTAGCATATGCACAATCTTTATGCTAGGGAATTTTTTTTATTTCCTTTATCATGCACGCCTTTCCAATTTGGGTCCCATCATATCCTACACACTTTACATAAGCACTCATTGTATGTACACTCACCTGGTGCATGGTTTTATTGTTAACATTCTTTAGTTTGATGCAAGGAAACATCCTACAATGTTTCAACTCAATCTTATTTTAAAAACTTGAATACTAAAATGACCCCTTTACATTTATCAAGTAAGACCACATGATAATAGCCAAAACATACAAGAGCCCAAAAATACCATGCTAGCAATGTTTTCTTGAGACCTTACAGGGAAGCCAACCCCAGTTGCATTCATTATATCCCACATGCTGGGGCATTGTAATTTTATTTTACAAGTATCACTTTGCGTACAATTCACTCCATTGACATTGAAATATGGTTAAGGTTTAGAATTGAATTGAGGATCTTGTTTGCTATGATATCATGATCAAATTTGATCATTATAATTTGTGATATGGACGCTGCCCCTATGATGAATTGAGCTTTTCTATGATTTGCATATGCTTTGACTTCTTTCTCCTCACATGTACTGACCATATGAATACTGTCATGAAAACATAGACTCACTTAGGTCACTAAAGCCACACACTTAGGCACTCTTTGTTGTTTGAGAACTTAATTATATGTTGCTTATCAAGCTTTCACTATTACAAGATCATGTTTGTTTAGGTCCCTTATCATATGAAATCTCTTTTAATTACCCTTTAGCTACCTATAAGATGCTTTGCCTTAGTGCAGATCTCGAAAAATTTTAGAAAAGAATTAGGTAGAGTCTTTCCTAGTTTTTGGACCCCAAAAAATCATGAGATACAAACTTGTTACCAGCGGTAAGAAAAACACATTGATATACACTGAACCCGATGCTGTTAAAAAACTTCGAACCATTGTTATGCAAACAAACAAGACACATCTAGGTCAATCACCACATCTTACACTGGCATCTTCAAAGACAAAATCTAACAAAGGACTATACCAAGTGAGTTCAAATCCATGACATTCTAATAATAAAAAAAAAAAAGAACAACAAAAAATATATGAAAAACCAAAATAAATTCCATAACAAATTAAACAAAAATAAAAAAAACAAACAAAATCAAGCCTAAAACTCGATTAAAACTCAATGAGCTAAAAAAGAAAAAACAGAAATTACTAACATAAAACATGAAAACTAAAACATTAAAACACTAAAACTTAAAAGATTGAACCTAAAATATTAAAATTTAAAATATTAAACAAAGCACATCAACATAAACAATTGAACTTAAACATAAACAAAAACATTACACCTCCAACATATAAAATTAAAACACCCAAACATTAAAACATTTACACAATTAAGCATTAATAAGACACAAAACATAAAACCATAACAAATGATAATAATAAATTACGAACTCCAATAAGTGAACCAACCACACTAAAAAGGAAATTGAGAAAACCTTTAAAATTTAAACATGAAAATGTGACACGTAAAAGTCACCTACAAATAATTAACTTAAAATCTAACTTCATTAATAATAAAATCTACTCCCGACAGAGATAAAACAACTTAACTCAACTTTGACCATAAGATCTAATCAACGTAAACTTTAACAAAAGGAAAAAGTTCATAGCCCACTCTAATTATCACCCTCCTTGTGACATTGGGCATGAGCGCCATTGATTTGAGAATTTCGAAAAAGAAATAAGGAAATGAAAAGAGAAGAAAGGACCATGAGCAAAACTAAAATGCAAAATAATTTAAAGTTACAAACCAACTCAAAATAATAATAAAAAACTTAAACAAAGACATTAAAAACAACAAAAATCACTCAATACACATCATAACACGCAATAAGACAATATAGTTGAACTAGGAATCAAATAAATTAATCAAACTCAAACATTAACATGAACAAAACTCACTAGGCAAAGGAGAAGGAGTTAAAGCCTCCAAGGTTCGAGCTCAGAGAATAGTGAGAAGTGTGCAAAAGAAGGAAGAGGGAGCCGCTTCACACATAAAGATTGAAAAATCAGGATTTTGGGAAGGCTAGGCATCATTACACCTGAGCTTATCCTTTTCGTTCTACCCGGAAAAGCCTAAAACGAGAATTGCTGAAATGATGAATAAGAAATGCATAACAATCATAAGAACAAGAAAACTCAATAAAACAACAACTAGTAAAAAAGGACAAAAGAAAAAAAGGAAATTAAGCTAAATAATGAAAAAAAAAACAACAAAACAAAAGAGAGGCATAAAAATGCAGTGCACATCATTCAAACCAATCTTTTGTTGGCCAAGTGGGCTCAGTATCTTAGGTGTTTTCCCTAATTATATTAGGAATTTCCTGTTTATTAAAATAGTAGCTTTTTGGTAGGATTAGGGCTTTCCTGTTTTCTAATATAGAGTTTTTGGGGGATAAGGAAGTGATAATTATATATATGATGTAATCTGTAACCCTGGATAGAGGCTGAAATTCCAAGTTTATGGTCTCACAGATTGGAGGAGAACCTAGTGGAAATTGGTTTCCTGTGGACGTAGGCATCTGTCCCGAACTACGTAAATCTCTTGTATTCTTATGTGGTTGATTGTTGAACTTGATTGCTTATGCATACATGCACACAACAAGCGGTATCAGAGCGTGGGAGTTGTGCGCGGAAGATCATTGGAAAAAAGAAAAATCAACGTGTTGATCTCTACTGGGCCACACACAATCAATGCAGAAGAAGAGTGGGTTCTCAGGTGTTGCTTGATATCTTCATCGGAGAAGATCGAGGGGTTCTTGGCTGACCGAATTTCTGAGAAGAAAAGGCTGCTGAATTTCTAAGAAGACACGCCTGCCGGATTTCTCAGAAAAAAGAAAACCGTCTGCGAGAAAAAAATCAAAAAAGAAAACCTCACCGGACACCAACCACCGGTCGTCGCGAGCCCGCCGCTGGTCGCCGCCGTCGTCGTCGAACCAATCTTTTGCTGTTGCCATTGGTCACCAGACCAATCAATCGTAGCCGAGGATGAACAGCAAGTCACTTCCCTGTTGCAGAACAGAGAAACCAGCATTCAAGAAGACGACTGACACTGGGTTTGACCCAGGTCGTTTTAGGTCAGTTCTAGTTGGGTCAGTTTGACCTGACCCGTTGTGGAGTATAAGCCTAGCAAAACAGGTCAGTTTGGGTTTCGGGTCAGGTCGTTTCGACCCAACCCATGGTGCAAGCCTAGTCAAGCAAGTGTAGGTTACGGTTCGGGTCGGGTCGACCTAAACCCATTAGCAGTCTGTCCAACCCATCCGTCAGCCGCTGACGACGTCAGCAGAGTGACGTCACCATGCTGATGTCAACCCACATCATCGGATACACGGTCAAAGGCCAAAGTTGACCAAATTGACTGCAAAATTTTGTTTCTGCGATATCTTGATCATTCAACGTCCGATCGGAGATCTGTTTGCGCCTATAGCCTCATTTCGAATAGATCTACGTGTTTGTAGAAGAAGATCCACTGTTTGACAGTCAACGAGGAGTTTGACCAAATCGGAGCACAGAAAACCATTTTTACTATATCGGAGCCATCCGGAGTCAGATTTCAGATCCGTTTCTTCCAGTGTACTCGTATTGACGAGATCTACAACTTAGTGCAGGAGTTGAGGTCAGTGTTAGTTGTTTGCTTTTTCTTGTTGCTTAATTTAATTAAGATGGAGAATAACACTATCAACACTACCATGGTTAAGCTCAACCATTCCAATTGGTTGATCTGAAAACCGAAGATAGAGGATATTCTTTATCATAAAGACCTTCATGATCCCGTTGAGGGGGATAGTGCCCGACCAAAAGATATGCAAGATGCTGAATGGAACAAGTTGCATAGAAAAGAGATTAGTCACACCAGACAGTGGGTTGATAACAGTATATTTCACCACGTGTCTAATGAAACCAATGCGAATACCCTTTGGAAAAAGCTAGAAGCAATGTATGATAAAATGACCACAGTGAATAAAACCTTTTTTTATTAGAAAGGTTGTGAATATGAAATTCAACGATGGTGGTCAAATCGAAGATCACATCAATGAGTTCCAAAGTGTGGTAAATCAATTAGCCACTATGAAGATGGTCTTTGATGATGAGATGCAAGCTTTGTTATTTTTGAGTTCTTTGCCGGATACATGGGAGACATTAGTTGTTTCCGTGAGCAACTCTACTCTAGATGGTGTGTTGTCTATGAGTCAGGTTATCAGTAGTCTATAGAATAAAGAAACCAGAAGGAAATCTGCAGAGACAGATAATGCATAGGCCTTTGTTACTGAGAATAGGGAAGGAGTAAGAGTAGAAGACCAAAGGGGGGTCACGGCAAGTCTAGAGGTGAATCATAGGCCAAGTCTAAAGGTGAATCACAGACCAAGAAAAAGTCAGTGAAATGCTTTTTCTGTAGCAAGATAGGCCACATCAAAAAAATTGCTTTACCTTGAAGGAACAGGAAGGATCCAACAATGAGAAGAAGAATGACACTGATAACACTACAGCTACTTTGGAAGATGAAGTAGTGGTGCTTGTCGGCGATGATGATAAGTGTTTTAGTGTTGCAGATGATCAGGTTGAGTGGGTTGTTGACACAATAGCATCTTACCATGATACTCCTTGCAGGGAGATGTTCACAACGTACAAAACAGGTGACTTTGGTACTGTGAAGATGGGCAACACGAGTCATTCAGAGATTGTTGGTATCGATGATGTCTGCATTAAAACCGATATTGGTTGCACAATGACACTGAAATATGTGCAATATGTTCCTGATCTACGGTTGAATTTGATTTCCAAGACTGTATTGGATCGTACAAGTTATAAGAATTACTTCGAAAATAGCAGATGGAAGCTCACTAGAGGGTCTTTTATTATTGCGAGATAAAAAGCGGGTAATACGCTTTATAAAACACAAGTAAAGCTGTACAAAGGTGTGTTGAATGCAGTTCAACACAGTTCCTCTCTTAATCTATGGCATAAAAGACTTAGTTATATGGGTGAGAAAGGCTTGTAGATGTTGGCAAAGAAGGGTTTAATTCCTTGCTCCAAAGGTATATCCCTTGGTCCTTGTGATTATTGTTTGTATGAAAAACAGCATATGGTTACTTTCTCTTCGACATCAAAATTGAAATCAAATGTGTTGGATTTGGTATATTCTGATGTTTGTAGTCCCACGAAAGTAAAATCATTGGGTGGCAATAAGTTCTTTGTCACGTTCATCGATGATGCATCTAGAAAAGTTTGAGTTTATCCGTTGAAATCAAAGGATCAAGTGTTCTAGATTTTTCAACAGTTTCATGTCAAGGTTGAGAAAGAAAAAGGTAAACTCTTGAAGTGTCTCCATACAGATAATGGGGGTGAGTACACATCTAACCAGTTCAGAAGCTATTGCTTGAAGCATGGCATACAACATGAAAAGACAATTCCTAGTACTCCACAGTACAATGGTGTGGCAGAGAGAATAAACCGCACTATTCTTCAAAAGATGAGATGCATGATAAGATTAGCACGGTTGCCTAAATCATTCTAGGGTGAAGCCGTTCTGACTGCCGTTTATCTGATTAATAGATCTTTCTCAGTTCTTTTGAATTTTGATCTTCCAGAGAGAAGATGGATAGGTAAGAATGTTTCATATTCACACTTGAAGGCGTTTGGGTGTAAGGCATTTCCACATGTACCAAAGGAACAGTGTTCCAAGTTGGACGATAAGGAAGTAAGTTGCTTCTTTCTTAGCTATGGTAGAGATGAGTTTGACTACAGGTTATGGGATCCAGAAAAGAGGAAAATTGTCACAACCCGAGCCCAGGAGATCAGGAGTTAGTAACCTAACCAGTAACACACGTACTCCCGTGCATATAAACTCAGACCAGGTCTAAATGTACACGCACAAGGGAAATGCACACGTGCCAAAACATGTAGTGGAGGCTGTAGGTATCAAACATGACAAAAAAGTACACGTAAATAGTGTTACATAAAGATTAGAGTTATACAAAATACAAAATGAATCAAAATATAGATATACAGATCATGAATACACCAAAATCCCCAAAATCCCATGAGATTCCACAGCTGGAAGACCCATATGCATGCATGACCTTGTCGTGCTCCGAAGGAGGGATCACATCTACACCTCTAGCCCTGACGGGGCATCAGGGGTCTCCCTAGGAGTCTGGCTGACAGATGAGGGGTCAGAGGATGGATCTGGGCCTGCAACACCAAGGACAACTCATTAATACAACGATTCAGCAAAGTATAAACAATAGCAAGTTAACACATGTTGCATCTAATATAATAAGTAATAGGATGTAAATCATAGCAACTCAATTCTGTACACTAAGCAATTGTGCAGTAAAGAAAACGTGCTATCAAAATCAAGGTATACGTGATCTGTACCTAACTAGGTAGCTACTACATTGGTCATATGCTCCCAAAAAGGGATCTTATATCCATGCTGAGAATAGCATCGACTTGGCCAGGGTACGAATGGGTCTCGAGTTCCTGGGATTCGGAAGCCCCAAGACATATACTCACTGCAGCGAGGCCATATAAACTACGCCAAAGTCAACCCCGTCGGGCATCCTAACACTGAGGCTGAGTAGTGCCTGACCATATAGAGTCAATCGTATCGTGTCAAGTATATTTCATACGTGCATACGGTCCAAGCATACATACATGAGTACGGTACTCAAAGTTCTGGAAACATATCGAACAAACCGAACAATTCAACTTTCCAAACGAGACCTAATCAACCATACTGAAGAGTGGAGGTCAATGAGCAGCATGCAAGATGCCATGTAAATCAATATTCAACCGAATCAAGATCCTTTACTAGGCAACCCTAATCTAATTATCCAGTGTTTCTAACCGTGCATGATGATGTAGTTTTAAGTTATCCAATGCACCATTGTCTAGTGTTGCATTGTATCGTACATGTGCATCGAATTCCTTTAAACCAACACCCATGAGGAGGTGCTTAACACTGAACAACTCTCACATGAATGTGTCACAGCCCTCAAGACTATTCATGTGATCCTTATGTTCCATTGGACAAGTCAAGGGTCACAGCCATCCTCTAATGTGGAGGTCCTATTAGGTCCAGTATATACCTACCCTTTTATTAGAGGTCTTTGGAAGACTTCCTTACATCATTCACGGACCATGGGGCCCGAGAATATAGCCTAAAGGTTCCTTGGTTGGTGTGAAAGATAAAAAAATAGAAATGAACACAAGGTTCCAAGAGTACAGGCTGAACCTCATGAAACAGTGCACTTCAGGACCGATCGGTTGGATGAAGTGCCCGATTGGTTGAATGAAGGTTCCAGGAGTGCCCGACCGGTCAGCTCTGAAGCCCGACCGGTCGGACAGTCTGTTTTGATACAGAACGGATGCGCTGTCTTGAGCATTCACAATCATGAACACAACCAATATTAAGACAAAATCAAGGCAAAGGGCTGTAATTCACACAACACACATGCACATGCATTCAAGAGGCTAAGAACAATCACCAAATACCAACATGTGTTCAATCAAATCATGCTTATACTTGCCTCAATTAAATGTTTTCAACGCGAGGGTTGTCCTTGGGTTCAAATCACCTGTCTAAATGCCTTCCTATCATCATACATGCAAAAGAGGAAAAAAAGAAACATTGAACACAAGCCATGGCTGATGAAAAGAAGATGGGGAAGAGGAAAACCAAAAACCCAAGCATACCTAAGTCACACGAGAAAGAAGTGACGACGTAGTGCACCAATTCCCCCTTCTTGCTTGGCTTGATCAAAGAGAAGAGAGAGGAAAAATTGAGAGAGAGAGAAAGAGAGAGAGACTCCAATGTGAGAGGAGAAGAGAGTGAGGGAGAGAGAGTCGGTGGTTGGCCTTTATATAAGATAAGGATGAAGCCCATATTGCAAATCAGTCCAAATGTTTCCACGAATTATAATTCAAGTTAAATGACAATCCAACGGAAGCAAAGGACATCTTTAGCATACAAGGCAGTTACGAAAGTTGACGAGGTCAACGAGAGACATGTTGACGCCAAAATTATGCATAACTAATGACATCTTAAAATCTAAAATTACAAAAAAGGGCTTGTGTCTACTTAAGCAAGGTTAAACTCAACTCAACTACCTATCCATAACCCGGAACAAAATAAAAACAAAGTCAAAATACAATTAACAACTAATTCGTCATTAATTAGTCGCTAAATGGGATCAAGTTAGGTCGGAGTGTTACAAAAATTATCAGAAGTAGGAATGTGGTTTTCCATGAAGACCAGTTCTTTAGAGATGTTGATAAGATTGATAAGTCTTCTAAGACAATTGATGAAGTGGTTGATCTCACACCGACGCCTTCTCCAATGCAAACTACAGGTGGAGAAGGTGGACAAAACGATCTCAATCATGATGAGGCACAGGGGTCGCCAGATGATGAGGGTGTTGAGCAGGGGGAGCCACAGTCTCTTCAGTTGGAAACCACGGAACCTTAAGTTAGGAGGTCTACACGAGAGCGTCAACCATCAACAAAGTATCCTGCATCTGAATATATTTTGCTTACTTATAAGGGGGAGCTAGAGAGCTTCCGAAAAGCAATGACTCATGATGATAAAGATGAGTGGATGAAGGCTATGCAGGATGAGATGAGTTCTTTAAAAAAGAACAAGACATATGAGCTGGTACAACTTCCTAAAGATAGAAGTGTTCTAAAAAACAAATGGGTGTTCAAGCTAAAAAAGGATGAGAATGAAAAACTAGTGAAGCACAAAGTACGATTAGTGGTAAAAGGCTTCGCACAGACGAAGGGTATCGACTTCAGTGATGTTTTCTCTCCTATTATGAAAATGACTTCTGTCATAATCATCTTGGGTCTAGTCGCCAGCATGGACCTTGAGTTTGAACAAATGGACATGAAAACCGCATTTCTTTATGGTGACTTGAAAGAAGAGATCTACATAACTCAGCTAGAGGGGTTTGAGGTAGAAGGAAAATAACAGATGGTTTGCAAATTAAAGAAGAGTCTCTATGGGCTTAAGCAAGCACCAAGATAATGGTACAATAAGTTTGATTCATTCATGTTGAGTCATGGGTACCGGAGGACAGCTGCAGATCATTGTGTCTATGTTCGTCGATTTATAGATGGTCGGTTCATCATCCTTCTTTTATATGTAGATGACATGCTGATAGTTGGACAGGATAACAAGTTGATTGGCAAGTCAAAAGAGGGGTTGTCAAAGTCGTTTGACATGAAAGACTTGGGTCCAGCACGAACGATATTGGACATACAAATACGTTGTGATAGGACGTCCAAGCAGCTGTGGTTATCACAGGAAAAATATGTTGAACAAGTACTCAAGTTGTTCAACAAGAAAAATGCTAAGCCAGTTAGCATAACTCTAGCTAACCACTTCAAACCAAGCAAGCACTTGTGTCTTACTACAAATGATGAAAAGGAATGGATGGCATGTATTCCTTACTCCTTTACTATGAGGAGTCTTATGTATGCCATGGTTTGTACACGGCAAAACATTGCTCATGCTGTGAGTTTAGTGAGTAGATTTATTTCTAACTCTGGAAAGGAGCATTGGGAAGCAGTGAAGTAGATCTTTAGGTATTTGAGAGGTATTTCCAAGGTGTGCTTGTGTTTCGAAGGCTCAAAACCAGTGCTTGAAGGTTATACTGATGCTAATTTTACAGGCGATCTTGATCGTCGGTTGTCGACTTCTAGTTATTTGTTACATTTCTTAGGGGGAGCTATCTCCTGGCAATCGAAGTTGCAAAAGTGTACAGCATAATCTACAACTAAAGCGGAATACATAGCTGCTAATGAAACAGGGAGAGAGATGCTTTGGTTGAAGAGATTCCTTCAAGAACTAGGTTTGAAGCAAGAAATGTAGCCTACTGTAATAGTCAGAGTGCTATGGATTTCAGTGAGAATGCTACAAATCATGGTCGCATGAAGCACGTTGATATCAAGTACCATTGGATTCGTGAGGTGATCGAGAAGAACTTCATGAAGCTGGAAAAGATTCACTCAGACAAGAATCCCTCGGATATGATGACAAAGGTTGTGTCTAAGGGAAAGCTGGAGCTGTGTTCAGAGTTGGCAGGGCTGAACTCTCAGTAAGGGGTTCAGAGTGTCTTCCCCATGGTCTGGAGGGGGAGATTGTTGGCCAAGTGGGTCCAGATCAAGTGGGTTCAGTATCTTGGGTGTTTTTCCTAATTATACTAGGAATTTCATATTTGTTAAAACAGTAGTTTCGTGATAGGATTAGGATTTTCCTTTTTTCTAATATAGAGTTCTTGGGGGATAAGGAAGTGATGATTATATATATGATGTAATCTGTAACCCTGGATAGAAAGGCTAAGATTCCAAGGCTGTGGTTTCACAGAATGGATGAGAATCTAGTGGAAATTGGTTTCCCGTGGACGTAGGCATCTTTGCCGAACCACGTAAATCTCTTATCTTCTTGTGTGGTTGATTGTTGATTTTGGTTGCTTATGCACACATGCACACAACATCTTTTCCCATCATGATTACATTGCATCACATGCACACCAGTCCCATCACGCATGCATTCATTAATGTGCATTACATTCATCTCATCTTTATAATCGCATCTATCATTCTTATCAGGTATCATTATCTAGCACTAACATACTAAATGAAAAGTTTTTCCTTTTTCAAGTGTTTGCTTGATGCAGGTTCACAGGATTATAATAAAGACATAGAGTGCAAAAGGACCTATCAAGTCTTGAAAAGAGGTGAATGACATGAAGCGCAGTCGGAAGAATCAAACATGCTCAAACAATTGCGCACAATGGAAAGGCCGTCTGGATCTTGAGGCATATAGTACATGCAAATGCTACAATTCGTGACAAAGGACATGCAGAACACTCTTGAGGTAAGTATTTCTTTCCATGATTTTCATGATTTATTTTACATCTGGAAATTGAGTTGTCGTAGACCTCCCTTAAGCGCTTATAATCGGTATAGCAGCCATAATATTGTGTCCTCATGAATTGTGATGATCTGCTGACTCAAATCTTTATGTTGGATTATGAAAGCTAAGTAATTCAAAACTCTCAATGACAAGCACAAAATGATGATCGTATCTGTTGTAGATCTCATCATTGTTTGGGTGAAGACCAAGATCCCTAGAGAGTGACGATTATTCTGGCGATCGCCTTCCTTTGATTTCGCTTTTTCTATGCTAACCTGAGTTTCAAAATTAAATCTTTTCAAAATGAAAATGCATATCACTCTCACATGCGTAAACATTAATTGAACTATGTTTGTGAGTACATATTAATTGAACTATGTTTGTGATTGTCTTCAAGAATTACATTATTGTTAATTCATTTCAACTATATTTGGAGTTTTGTCTTCAATTGAAGATGAAAGTTAAAGACACTTTGCATGATAATTTGATTTAACTCCATTGTACGGACGAATGAAATTTCAACAATCTATCATGAGATCTCCTTTGATTCACCACCTTTTAATTCCAGTCAATCACGACACCGTCCCACATTCAATCAATCAATCAGGCCTCGAGATACAAATCTCTAGTTTTTACTTACTTCCATTTCTAGTAGTGGAAGTTAATTTTTTTTTTTCGAATTGAGATTGATCCTTGGGAAGTGAACCTCACTATTGGAACAAATTTGACACTGCATGCATTTGTAGGTAGCCACTCTTTTAAGCTCAAAAGCTCATGTAAGTCATGGTAGTTTGTCTACTTTCTTTGGAGAACCCTTTCAAGGGTTATCCTCCAAAGAGGGCATATTGTAGATACCTCATTTGGCCATTTTTGTTAGCCTAAAATACATATTATACATAGCGATGCCCCCATTTCACCCCCAATTGAATGACCAATGAAAAAAATTCTAATTAATTAATGACAATGATGAAGTTTGTTGCTTGATTTCATCCATGGTTTGACAATCTGCATGAACCTGTGAGAGAAAAGAGAGAAAAGTTAAGATTTCGAGCCCGATTTCCTATAGAAGACAGCACAAGAGACCTACACTATTAGTTAGAAGACACTTAAACCCTCTAGAATGCACTTGAATTAATCCTAATAGTGATCCCGTTTGATAGAACTAAGAGCTTTGTGATTCGCATAAAATAACAGAGATAGAATCACAAATTACTCTATCCCTCCACCATTTAACTTTTGATGATTATGATTAAGAACCATTAGATTCTAGACTCCGAGACCTTTCCAACAGTATATGGCACATCAAAAACAAACCGTCGGATCAAAAGATATGCCATTTACAAGTCTCGAGCCCCAAGACGTGGGACATCGTGGATATCCCACTTAGGCGTGGGAATTGTGGTGCCTAACTAGGTTTGGACCCCATTTTGTGGGCTTTGGCCCCCTTTTGCTTGGTTTTTAGGCCAATTCTTCTAAAAACCCAAAATCATGAAGCCCTAGCCTCCTTTTAATGCAAAAGGCATTATAAAAACATCTCTCAGCCTTTAGAAACAAAAACAGACAGTAATACATAAGAGAAATCCATCAGTAGAGTAGAAAATCTTAGAGATATTTAGATCTAGAAGAAGAAAAAGGAGAAGAAAGGGAGAGAAACATTAAAATCCATGGATCTTCACGGAAGTTATCATCCTAAATCTTGAAGGAAGTGTTTCAAATTGGTATTTTGATTCTTCTTCTTACTTTAGATTTGTTGTGCATCCATATTCATAATAGAAATATGCTTAGGTTCATTCAATCATGTAGATCTGCATCTTAGATTAGGTTTTTCATTTATTGTTTCTTTAGATTTGTTATTTTTATTGCATCGCATACATAGAAACATGCTCAATATGCATAGATCTACATCATCTTCATCATCTTAGATACAAATCTTGCATAGATTTATGTTATTCTCATCATCTTCATCATTTAGGAATAGACCTTGTGTAGATTTGCACCATTTTCTTCATATTATCGTATTGCTTTTGTCGAATCTTACGAAACATCATTAGTTTTCTAGATCTACATCTTTTGCTATTACTCATTTAGATCCGGAAGATTCATTACATCTAGATCACATTACGATACTTGTTTTATCTCTGAACAAATCAAAAAAGCATCAGAAACCATCAGAAATCGTGCATAGGACTTAAAATTGGTCTTGGAACCACTTAAGAGCGGAAATTATCATGCCTAAGTGGACATTCCACTTAGGAGCAAGAAATCTCATGCCCAAGTGGACTTTGCCACTCTTTTTGCGTGTTTTTCTGATTTTTCAGTCCATTCAGCTGCTTTTCCCAATCATTTGATGATTTTGATTTTTTTTTTTTTTGGGTGATTGGTGCTCTCAAATCATTGCTTTGATTGTCTGACTTATTGAATTAAAATAGTAATCGTTTAAACTTCACCTAAAGTCGCATAACATAACCAACCATCAAACTTTAATTATTACTTTTAGAACATCACTTGCATCATTTATGTTAGAGATTTTTTTGTTGTTTGCATTATTTAGATTAGACACTTTCTCATTGTTTAATTCATTTAGGTCATTACATTTAGATTGTTATCATAAAATCAAACCCAAAAAAATCATAAAATCATAAAAAATTTCCCTTTTCTTAGTCTTTCGTAACTAGGAGAAGAAACCAAAACCAAATCAAAAGATAATCTCAAAACCCAAAAATATTAATTTATATAGTTTAGGGTTTCCATTTTTCATGTCTAAGTGGTTCGCAACATTAATCACATCATTAAACCTTAATCCCTTCCAATCTTAAATAACTCAAATACCTTGAAACCATCACCACCCCTTTCATATCCTTAAAATAGACATAAAAGATTCTAAAACGATTGAGACAACTGAAACCCAAGTCAAATCACTGAATAAATCTCCTGAACCCTAAAAGTTCCACTTTGGAGAGAAAATTCTCACTCCTAAGTGACACTTTGATAATCTACCAACATACAGAACTCGAAACTCAATTTAAACACTTATAACATTGATTTAACATAAATAACAGCTTAGAACAAACCTAAAACTCCCTAAACCACCAAAACCCTAAAAGTTCCACTTAGGAGAGGAAATTCTCGCTCCTAAGTGACATCTCGACGGTCTACCAACAAACAAAACTTAGGATCCCTTTCAAAACATTTAAAACAATAGCTTAACGTAAATAAAAGCCTAAGATACCCTGCACTATTCTTGGATCACTCCGAACCTTAATAGTTCCACTTAGGGGGGAAATTCTCGCTCTTAATTGACATTTTGATCATTCAACAAGAAGTTGAACGTGAAATCTATTCTAGAACTTTTAAAACATCAGCCTAACATCTACAAAACTTAAGATAACCTGAAACACCCACAAATCAACCCGGATCCACAAAGTTCCACTTAGGAGTAGAAATTCTCACTCCCAACTTGACTTTTACACAAAAACCAATTGAAACAAACCCGAAACCCACCAATTTAATCACCAGCCCTAAAGTTGAATTCCAAAAGCTTGAATCACCTAAAACACATCAAACCAATCAATTAAAATACACAAAAAAGCAATCCACAATCGAACCTTAAAACAAAGGCGGTTAAATAAACAAACAAAATCATGCTAAACAAACTACTTAGATTCTGAAATCCTTCTTTAGAATAAACTGGATTTTTCAATTAGGTTTAGAGTAGCATTAGATCATGTCCCATCTACTTTATTTGTTTCGTTAGGGGACCTGGAAGGCTGATGCGGATGGTTTAGGACCTTGGGAATCAGGATAAATCCGATGATCGACTTGATCATATTAATAGCATGAAGTCAATTAGTTAAATCCCCTAGTTAGGCCCTTCTATGCCTATTATTAAAAATCCAAAAAATAAATTATAAAAACCAAAAAAAGTCAAACCCAAAAGATTTTCCTTTTATTCTTTTTCCTCCACCCTTGGTGCCAAATGTGTTACTAAGCTTAAAGACAAAAGGAATAAAGGCTAATTCCAAAAAATTGAACCAATGAGAATGATAAGATCAAATGAGTGATTTCACACATCTTTTCAATTAATCAAGCACTTGGCCCATCGGCCACCCTTTCAAGTAATCAACCGGCCCATGGCTACCCTCAATCAATCAATTGGCCGATCGGTCACCCTTTTATTTTAATTTTCTATTCATCACACACACAAGCACTAAAATCAAAAATTGAAATTTCATTTGCATCGTCGCTTCAATTTAAAAAATTAGCTTTAAACCCTATTTTGCCAAGGGATTTGAAAGGGCTACCAAGGAACAAGGCCAATTCTCTTCTAAAATAGTTGGCATCTTTCCCCCTTTTTTATTTACTTATTTGACTAGCTATTTTAGCTGCTTGACTTTACTATACTTTTTTTAGTGATGAATAACCTAAAACTCATACCTTTTGCAATAACTTTTCATTTTTATTTGGAGACCCTTACCAGCAACAAAGAGAACCATCATGTGTTGCCGACAACACATTAGATGATAGAAGAACTCACCCACATGATTCTCCCATATTCTCTTTGGTTTTTGTCGAAGAGAGGTGTTACAGCTATTTCCATAGTTGGTGAACGGGATCCATTGATTATGAGGGTAATCGGAGTCCTCATTTTCAATGTAAAAAAAGAAAAAGAAACATTATATATATCGACAAATGGTGGCCTCTCTCTGAGGGGTCGAAAGTCGCATCTGACACTTGTGGCATATATTTCTTCCTATTTAATTAATACCTTCTGCCTCTTCTATTTCTTTTTCTTATTCTTCTTTTTATTATTATTATCCTCCTCCTCATTGGGTTCACTAGGGTTGAAATGCTTATCCAACCAAATGAATTTAAGTGTTATTCTGGCAATATCAATGGCAAGTCGACGACGTATTACAAAGAAACTCCTCACAAACCTCCTCCACTATGTTAAGTTAGAAAGTACGTTTGTGACTACGGGACCATTAATTGGTAGCGCATAAATGTAGGCCGCATCCTCCAATGTAACGATCATCTCATCAATAGAAAAAGGGAAGGTGTTGGTCTCCGGTCTCCACCTTTTAGCCAAGCCAGTTATTAATGCTTGGTCAATCATCATTTCTTCCATTTGGGATAGACCTATCTATCTGAGATACTCCATCTATCTCTCATTTAGTTCCCACTTTCGTTTAGATGGATTTACGGGGCTACATCTATATCTCCTCAATTCCTGTCAATAATAATTACGAATTTATTTAAGATAAACACCAATTTAACACATAGTAACATAGATGAAAGGAGGTTAAGAAATTACCACTCCTCTAGAAATAGCAGATGATATATGATAGTCATTATCAAATAGTAGAGGTAGCTCATTTCCTTCGTGTGAAGGAGCAGACAACTGAAATATACATGGTATCCTCACAAATATAGTAAAATGTGAATATTCACAAATCACAACTTAATAGCACAACAATGAATGCTTTGATTATCACAACATACTTCAAGAAAACCATTTTAGTATATTCACAACTCAACATCTAATATAACATAAAAGCTACACAAATTACAACTCACAACTTAATGCTACACAATTTCTAATAAAATTCATCAGACAATTGTTTTCCACAATTTCAAAATGTATCATAACATACTTGAACAACATCTATCACTTATATGAATATATGATACATGATGCTACCATTATCTCATCAAAATCTATTAACTACTAGATGTTTTCTCATAAACAAACAAAATACATGATGCTGCCTTTTTCCTATGTTAAGACACAACCATACATGAAGAAATGAAGCAATGTTAAGACACATCCATAAATGACTACAACTTCGTATGAACTTGAGGAGTGTCATACATTATCTAAATCATCTGAAGACATGAATAAATGTTCAATAAGGTTGAGTCATGCCAACATATGTGATATTGGAAGAAGATTGACAATAAACATGTGGGGACATTCATAAAAAAAAAAAAAAAAAAAAAAAAAAACTAAGAAGAAGACAAGTCACAAGCCCCATCAAAATAGCATCAAATAAGAAGAAGATAATGGGAGAAAAAATTTTACCTTCACAAATGGATCAGTTAAACGTGATTGAAGCTTGTGGGGACCAAGGAGAGGCAAGGGACCACAAAGGGGACCAACAATAACAAGAGGAGGAAGGAGAGGGTCGATTTTGAAGTGAAAAAGAAGAAGAATGAGAAAAGCATGGTTTCATTGCCCTTTATTCAATGCGAGGGAGCATTGAACTCGCCGCTGGTGTCAAACACTTGCGGTGAGTTTAATGCTCCCATATTAATTGCGAAAAATAAAAAAATAAAAAAAAAGACACATGAACACTCCAATGCACTTACGCCTTAGGTGAGTTTTATGGTTTGGGAGTCCCATTACACATTTTTTTTTGGGGTAAAATCCTATAAAATTAAACATGTTTTGACTTTTTTTTTCTGTAAAATATATATATATTTTTTTGACCACAGACTGGGACTATGGAGAGGAAAACCTATCCCAAACCAACTTTATAAATAATAGGCCCAGCAGACACTTTTACAATGGGAAGAGCAATGTTTGGCAAAAATATGAGCAGCCTCATTAAGGGCCTTAAGATTTAAAAAAAAAAAAAAAGACTCAGAAGCTTGATGTCCAAAATAATATGGTCGATGACCCAATCAGCTTTCCGTCTTATGCACCAACAACTTACTTAGCATTGGAAAAAGTACAATCTCAAAAAAGCTCCTTCGTTTTGCTTTGTTTAAGGCAAGGAGAATAGCCCAGTCCTTTAGTTATTTAGAGGAAGAGTTTCTTGGCCCAAAGCGAGCACCCTACAACCAAATGATTTTTATCATTCATCATGAAAAAATCATAGCTAGATTTTTTATTTGTAAGATTAATTGTGAATACCATAACTTTATCCAAAGGGCCTATAATTGAGGATCTTGTCATTATGGGAGCGGAAGATATGACTTTACTGTACATGTGTTGCACTGGGATAAGAACTTCACATAAATTTTGGACCAAAATAATTATCTTATGAGGGTTAATACATTCCATGTTGCAAGAACGAATGAAATAAGGTATGTAGCATGAGAATTGTGAAAATGAAGTGTAAATTTCAAAATAATTAAGCACAGAAACTAAGATAAAGAATTGCACAAAACTATGACTTTCATTCATTTTTTTATAAACTTATATTACATGGGTTTGTACTCTGTCATTGTGGACACAAGTTGTTTGCAAGTTTTATATTACAACACTTTTATTTGGCCTTTGATGATCTCAAACTGAACAAAAGTACAAAATAACTATAAAACAAAATTAAGAAACTGCAAAAGTAGTAGTAGTAATAATAATAAATAAATAAATAAATAAATAAATAAGTAAATAAATAAATAAAATGCATCTAGGAGCCCACAAAGGGTCTAACAAAGACTGAGCGGATGTGGCTTCCTGTAAGCCAAATTTTGCTTCTTTTTCTTCACAAGCTCCTCCCAGTCGGCTGCCAAGGATTTTTATGCCTCTGACACAAAATTTGGGGTGGCTTACCAAGTGGTTTGATGAGTGGATTTTTTTTATACTAATAGTGATCTTTGAAATCCATCACTTGTTTTTCAAGGACTGTTTTATAAAGTTAAAAAAGAGTTGCTGGTTTTTTGTACTAGCAGGTGTCCAAGGTTATGTCACTCTAGATCCATGTTTGTGGAAAACCAAAATGAAGCCTAAGGGGCACATGCGCAACAGTACTTTGAAGGCAATGACACCCATACTCCTTTAAGTGAGAAAATCAAAGAAGATGATTGTAAACTCATGATTTTGAGCTGATTAGGTTGGTAAAGCCATGAATCCTTGGTGTTTCCCTCTGAAGAAATACTTTGAGAGGTTGAAGATCAAGTATCAGAGGTTAAGGAAGAGATTTTATAGAGTTTTGGAGATCCTCACCTTGTTGAATATGTGGAAGAAGGCTTCGTGTGAGAAAGGGATTGCTAAGTGCTGCAAAATAGTTGCAAAGGTTTGCCTATTATTCAATTGTGCTTGAATGTCACCTAAGGGGGATATTTATATGCTGAGGATGCAGTAGGAGTAGTTTTCTAGATGTTTGAGTTTGAAAATAGTATGGAAACAGCTGACTGCATGCCCACATCCGGCCAAACAAGCATTGGCAGAACGTGGAGAAACATTTGTCTGGCTTCATATCCAAATGATCTTCAACAACTTTGAACCTTTGAGAAATGCTTCTAAAAACTTGTTTTTAAGCTCTAGGAGAGATCTCATCATCATTTGACTGCTACAAGTTGTCCAATTGTGATCTTCAGTCTCCATGTCCAAGCATTTTGTATTGGACTATTTTGAACACTATTTTGCTTGAATTTGGGTCTAAATGGTCTTCAATTGCTTTAAAACTTTGGAGAATCATTATAGAGCTGGTCTTTGAGTTTTGAGGAAGATTTCATGTTCATTTGATTCATGAAATTAGGTCAAAGGTGGATTTTAGCCTCTCTATCCGGCCATTTTGACTTGGAATATCTTTAGTTGTGTTTTGCTTAAATTTGAGTTCAACTGGTCTTTGTTTGTCCTAAAACTTTAAGTTAAGTCTCCAAAGCTTATGCTTGAGCGACCCTTTGGAGTAGTCCCATCATTTATTGGCCTTTACAAGTTGAATGGTGGCAGAATTCTGATCTATGTATTGGCAATTCAAGTTTGGAGCATTTGATTGAATTCTCATCCATATGATCTTGGATTACTCTGAAACTATGGAAAACACTATGAATATGTGTTTGTTGACTTTGGATGAGAATTCACCATGCTCTAACTTTAGGAACTAAGTTGAATGCGAATAATGGTGTCCATGTCAAGGAATTGTGAACTCTTCAAACATGGGATTTTATGCTTGTAACGATTTCAAAGTTCTTTGTAGCTTCTTTTATTTGGGAAGAACATCCTCAACTCCTATTTTTAAGTTGAGTTGAAATTCATCATATTTCTTCTATGCTCATCTTGAGTACTTTTTGTATTCATCATATTTGCTTTTTTTAGATGTACAATGAGGGAAAATGACAACTTTTGGAATCATTGTGCTTGGAGTAGCCAAACTGTGGGAAAGTAAGCAAAATTTAGTTTTGCCAAAGTAGATTGTAAGCCTAGACTTAAGTTTTGAGGGATTAACTAAAAACCAAGGGGGTTGAAGGTGGATTTTTAGGAGTCACAAGACATTGGTTATGTATCATCTAATTTTCACGGATATCATTTGTGTGCATCTTCGTGAGGACTGTAGGGAATGCCTATTAGAAGTCTTTAGGATTTAAAAAATGCACGAGTCTGTTTATTTGAATTGAATGCATGTGGTTTGGAATTTGTGTGTTTTGGCTCATTTTGCAAAATCAAAGTCATGGTTTGGACTTCATTAGCAAGGGTGAAAGAAATTGGCTATTGATTTGTGTTTTGAATTTCATTGAGATTGATTGTTTTGGATTGTTGAGGAGCCAAATGAACCTAAAATTGGACATGATAACTTGCTGGAAAGTATTTTTGAGGATGACATCAAGGAAAGCTTGATTTATGAACTTGAGAAGTGTAGAGCATCAAAAAGTGGGGGTCCAATGACTAATAGGATCCTACTGGATGTTGGATATTGGGTCGTGTCCAGCGGGATTCTTTATAAAGGGCCATCGACTTGCCCCCTTCACTCATTTTTGCAAAGATTTTGAGATTCCAAGGGCTTGACGAGCTATTGCAATCTTTATTTAATTTTCTTCATCCAATCATGAACAAATAGCAAGTAAACCTTGAGTTCTTCTTGAAATCATTAGTGGCTAATTATGTTTGAGTTTTTTTTCTCAGTTTTCTTCAACTTTCCTCTATGTATTTGGTGATTTGCGGGGCGAAAGATTGTTTTACATGTCTCTCCCTTGAATTTCTTCAAAAAAAAAAAAGTATTAAAAAATCTATGGGGATGATAGGCATGGCTCATATGGTTGTGGCTCTCCTAAAGAAGGCGTATGTAGAGTGTCGTTTAACACCTGGGTTGACAATATATGGGATCACATGATGTCATGTCTTGAAACCCCGGGGCCCTTGGAATCCAGGATGTGGCGTTGATGTACTTGATAAATCACATGTTTCTCCAAGATATGTTATAATTTAAAATTCCATAAAAATAACAAAGCGAAGTTTAATCTCATTGGAGTTACAAGAATCTAAATATAATATATTTTAAACACTAACTAGTACAAACTGAGCCACAAGGGCTAAATTACAAAATACAATAAAGAAGCTAAACTACAAGTGTTTCATCTCTCAATGCACTATAACACTATGAAAGATACAAACTGATACAGGCCCTAGGGTTAGGGCTTGCATAGGGGTACCGAAGCACGTGTCTAAAGGCACTTCGCATCATCAAGAAGACTTCAACAAATGAGGACGCACCTCTCGGGGATAAAACCCAATTCTATTACTCAATCAAGTCTAAAAATCACTTCTCTACAATGCCATATATATAGTAAAAGCAAACTTAATGTCTAAGAAAACCCTAAGCTATTAATAGAAATGTCCCTAATAACAATGTAATTAGAAATCTACTTATAAATATAGTATAATCCTAATCTAATTTGAAGAGAGACTTCTCATGGGGCCTAGACTACATCATCCTCTCCTGGTTGAAAGAAGAGTTTGTCCTCAAACTCGAGTCTACTTCAGCTTGTCTCTATAAATGTGATGAACATGAAGGACTGCCTTTGTGGCAGCTTTCTAGAAATTCTTCTTCGGTGGTTCTGGTTTCTCAGGATGAAGAGTAACCTGTTATCCACCATGCATGAATGTATAAGTGTTGTCGCGCATACCATGAGTTCCATTTTTGTCAAACATCCATGGACGGCCGAATAAGATATCACTACTATCCATAGGTAGCACATCACACCAGATTGTATCTTAGTAAGTCTCACTAATGGCAAAAGTGACTTTGCAAGTATGTCAAACATGCCCTTGAACACCATTCATCAGCCATTTGACAAAATAAAGGTGGTTGTGCTTGTAAACTTTCAACTGGAGCCGATCAACAAGAGCTTAGGAGATGAGATCTTCACAACTTCCGCCATCAATAACAATTATGCAATTTTACCCCTGAACTGTACCCGCGGAATAGAAGATATTTTTTCTCAACCATTTCTTTTCAACAGTGGGTGGAACCTTATTGATAACCATGAGAGCTATACCATCTTTGTCTCCTTCATACTCTACTACTTCTTCTGTTTTTTCATTGTTCGAAGGATCATCCTGTGCGATTGATTCATCATGGACTCCTTCCATTAGATTCACTCGTTTGGGATATTCAAAGGAATAATGCCCTTTTTGTTTGCAATGAAAACATGTGACCTTAGTATGATCTTCAGGCGTGGGGATAATTTTTCCCAGTAAACCACTAGATTTAGCATCCTGGAAGGATGAATTCTTTTGCGGAGCCCATTTAGATGCAATAAATTTTTGTGCTTGATGATTTACAGTTCTCTCGGCTTTGACAGCATGTTGGATGAGTTCATCGACATTTTCAAAATGTTGGAAGGCAAGGATATGCTGAATGTCTATTCTCAATCCATTGAAAAATCTATCAACAACTACATCATTATCTTCATTCAAACCACAACGAGCTTACAGAGTTAGAAATTCTTCAAAATAATCAACAACTGTCTTGGACCTTTGTTTCAAGTTTTGAAAACTGGAACATAAATCTCTTACGTAGTTGACAGGGAGGAATTTTTGCTTTAGAATATTCTTCATCTCAATCCATGTTTCAACGGGGTCTATTATGATTCCTCCATTTTCTTCACAATTCAACCCACCAAGTGGCAGCAAAATTACAGAATCTAGTGACAATCAGTGTGACTTTATGGTGCTCAGTTAACGGCTTGTGTGCAAAAATATTCTCCACACACACTAACCAATTCATGAATTCAGCGGGTTGCAATTTTCCATCATATTTGGGAATCATAATTTTAATTTCTAAATCTCGATCAGGATTATTGATTAGTGGATCTCGTTGATTTCGAATATTTACATCATCATCACAGTTATAACTCACACACTGATTATTTTCCAAATATGTCACTCTAGTGTCCAATTGTTGCAGGGTGGTGTGTATGCCATCAAACTTTTGCAGATAATTCTTTAATGGCACTAACCAAAACTTCAAGTGAAGAAGATTAAGATTCGACCTCAACTTGCTTCTTATTAGGCATTTTTTTTGTTCATTGCAAATTTAAAATCTAACTAACCTGATGTATAGATCGTGAAAACTGATTTGAAATCCTGACTTAAGAGCTCTCCAAGATGGCAAACAGATGTTGCAACCCTTTGGGCACTCAAATTTACACGGGCAACTGAACTTGCTGATGTCAGACTTTCGTGCCGGCTTTATTTTACTAGATCAGGCTTGACCCAAGTCGAGCCTTATTTGGCTTTCTGGGCTTTTAAAAGAGGGATCAAGTCAACCTGGATTATATTAAGAGCTGGCCGTATACCTTGTCGTGTTCGAGTGTCATGCTTTCTAAAGTTCCAGACGCTTCTATGTGGCAGGGAAGATGGAATTGCCAATTAGTGACAATGAGAGTTGTCAGGAAAGGGCAACTCCGGTAAGGTAGTGACGATTAGCAATATAGGCGCACAGCCAGGAGGCGATGGCTCACGGCGAGCGCAAGCGAAAAGCTGGGTGAAGCACAGGTAGCGAGCGACCTGGTTCGGCATTGGCTAGTTTGGGTGAGTCGACAATAATGAAGGCAACGATGGTGCTGACGTGCTGAGATTTGGTGCCTGGTACACTCTCTTTCCTTCTCCTTCTCAACTTCTTTTTTTTTTTTTTTGTTTTTTTTTTTTTCTGGTTAGGGTCGGCAGATTTTTTTTTTTCTTTGGCTGAAGGTCGAAGAGGTGGGGAGGGTGTTGGCCGAAAAGGAGGGGACTGGGTTGGGTTTTGGGTGGAGGCAAGAGGGCCCCCAATTGGGTTTTCTTTTTTTTTTTTTTTTTTAGGTTTCAGCCAACTGGGAGTGGCTGGGTTTGGGGGTTTGGGGAGTTAGGTTTGGTCAGGGTTTGGTATCGACAGTGGAGAGGTTTTGGTGAGTAATGAGGGAAAAAGGGTTGGGTTGGGATGGAGGAATTTCTGAGATGGTTTTGAGATGGGTGTTTGGAATGTAGATGATGACGAGATTAGGGTTAGGGCTTTGACGATAATGGAGGAGGGGTTATGGAGTGCAGGCAGGATGCAGTTCTAGGGTTTGGCTGGGTTTCGTTTTGGAATGGTTATAGGGATTGGTTTATGATTTTAGGTCTTCGGATGGAGGGGCTTTGGTAGTCCGTGGTTGAAAACGATGGGCAGGAACGGGAACGATGGAGATGGGAAGATAGAGGTAATCACGCGGACGATCGGGGATCATTTGGCACTCTGATACCAAACTGATGCAGGTCCTAGGGTTAGGGCTTGTGTAGGGGTGTCAAAGCACGTGTCCAAAGACACTTCGAATTGTCAAGAAGATTTCAACACACAAGGATGCACCTCTCGGGGATAAAACCTAATTCTATTACTCAATCAAGTCTAAGCATCTCTTCTATACAATGTCATATATATAGTAAAAGCAAACTTAATATCTAAGAAAACCCTAAGCTATTAATAGAAACTTCCCTAATAACGATGTAATTAGAAATCTACTAATAAAAATAATATAATCCAAATCTAATTTGAAAAGGGACTGCTGGTGGGTCCTAGACTGCATCACAAACCTAAGTCCACTAGCTTAGTTATCCTGCAGTTTCCTAGGCACTGCTCTATATACGCTAGCAGTATTGGTACCTGCTACCCACAAGCACTAAAGCCAGGTCAAATAGGAGTTTGGCAAGCGATAAATGCAAATGACATGATATATAATATATGTTGACCATACAAGGAAACATAATACAATAATAAGCAATAGCAATACCATGATTCACTTGTATATTCAGACCTGAGATCCCTTTGGATGGGACTAGTACATGCGATGATGCAGAAAACAAGAGAAACCATGCTAACCGAGAATCAAGTGCAATATGGGTGTATTAATCATTAGGTTCAGTCATGATTATAAGTGCGAGCAAAATAACAACCCTTCCGAGAAAACAAACTTGTACCCGCGAGAAATAACATGAAATGTACAAAGCTCGGTGCGCGTCACCTATACTCGGCACCTGTTGATGCCTACAATGTCGGAACCTTAGCACAAAAATGCCTACAACTTAGAATCCCTGATACCTACCACAAGTACAAAAAGCTTGGTAGCCTACAACTCAATGTCACCCTGATACCTACTCGAGAATACCCCAGTAATTGTTTATCCAATACAATTGAAGCGAGGATAGTGTATGTATCAAGTATAACATACAACCATTCGAGTGCGTGTGAGTTACATGTGCCATACCAGTCTAGTTGTACATGTGTGGGTGTTACGCTGGTGTGAAGACATAATTAACCGTAACAAACTACATCATATTTGTAGGCAGGACCTGGTGGGTAGGCTATCATTTCGGGGTTAGCAAATCTTGGCTACATTTCTTGTTTTATGGCCTCTTACAAGTTCATCAATATTCTCGTTTTTGGGTTCATTGTAACCTCTCATATGACTCAGACTAGATAAAGAGTTGATCAGTACTTAATATTGTGTGGTTAATATAATCAACCATTTTAGTGGCCCTCAATCATAGTTAGAGTGACAACTTTCCCTTCACATTCGATTTGCAAGTCTGAGGCTGAGTTCAAGTCCGAGAGTTAGTCTGGGTAAGGTTCGGATTAAGCTATTAATGAACCTACATTAGAAGACTAGGTAGAGCGAGGCAAGGAAACATTTAGACATCATTTGACCTGGCCAAATGGGGTTTAAGATCCTAGGTACAAACAAGGAGGCCAAAACAGGTAGTATTTCAACTAGAAATGGAGTGCCCTAAATGGGTAGAAAAGTTATCAAGCAGATCTAGAGAACGAGAGAGGTAATTCGCATCCATGTGCACAAACCAACACACGTCGCTCCTAACCATGGATCATTTCATCCAAAGGCGATTATGACTATCAAGCGTGCGTCACATGCTAAAGAAATGACGTATAAAGCCATCAACAATTTTGGCAATAGTCAGGTAATGTCAGGGTTGAAGACCTAGCATATCAAGGTACTGGGCGGTTGTTAATTCAATATAAGGTCTAAAGGAGTATTCAGATTGCCCTAACATGTCAGGAATCATACCATTCGCTTTTGGTAGATCTAGGGTTCTCAGGTCGCAATTCATGTGTTCTGGTGCTCTGATGGTATTTCAAACATGGAACCCTCCGCATACAATCAACTTGGTAATGCCTTACAGATATCTCCGAGCATCCTCGAGGGTGGTGGATAATTCATACACACCCCATCGTGATCCAAGTTCAAGTCTCACACTTGTCTTAATTGAGTTCTAGGAGTTATCAAGTCTAGGTTTAGGGGTCTCCATTATCAGTAGGATAGGCTCAACCCCCATTTCCATGGTTGAATTTGGAAGGAATCCTGAGGTCAACTGGTTTCACATTTGGGCTCACAACTGTGGTATCCATTAGCTTAGGTATGGTCTCAAACTCATCCCAAGCCAACCTCAGTATCATGCAAGTCCTCACTAAGTGAACCAATCCAAGTCACTAAGCATCATACACTTAGATTAATGGTTTTGGTGAGAAGCAAAGGAGGTAAATTAGGTCTCCATTTAGGCCTCAGAGTAATGGGGTAAAGGCACAAGATTGGTCTCCTTTCAAAGATGTCGTACTTACCTAAGCCAACAATTAATAACTAACATAAGTTTTCACTCCCCCTTAGTTCAATTTATTTGGAGGGAAAAACAAGTGGCAAGGCTAGTCCATGTGGGGCTCAAATTAGTGGGTCAATGCCATGTAGTGGGCCCACAACTGCCTCCACAAGGGGCCACACAAATGCCCCGAAGGGGGAAGGGTTCCAGCTGGCCCAGGCAGAACCCAACTGGGCTTGCCCAGTCACTGCAGAACCCTGCAGTGACCTGCCATCAAGCTAGCCTGCTGGGGCATTTGAGGGGCTGAATTTCGCGAGAGAGGGATGGAAAGAGAGAGAAGATGGAGAGGGAGAGGGTGGTGGTGACGATCTGGCGAATCCATGGCCTCAAATCTCACTTGAGATGTGCAAGGGAGTGAGGAGAAGGGAAAAAAGGCCTTTTCATACTGCAGGAATAAGAAAATGATCGCGGGTCGAGCAGTTGGGGTTTCAAGGTGAAATGGGCCCCTTTTATTTACAAGTTTGTTTGGTATTTACTTGAGTTAGACATTGGCGCAGTGACAGGTTCTACTCCAAGACCTTGGTTGGCTGCCGCGTTAGAATAAAAGTTGTTCAAAATCAAGTATTCTTTTTAATGAACCAAATATTAGAATTTTCGGAGGTCAAAATTAGTTTTCACAAAAAAGACAACTATGTGCCAAAAGGTATAATTTGGGCAAAATGATACGTTTTCATGCATTAAACGAGCTCGAGTTTAACCTAAAAGTTAAAAGGGATGATGTCAAGACTAAACTACTGAACTCAAAATCAAAATTTTATGAAATTTCAAAAATGCCATTGATTTTTTCACGCAAAAGTTCACTTTTAAGTTTAAAACTAATTCGAACTTCAACAAACTCTACCAAACTTCACGAAACCACTCAAAATCACTTTAAAACATTAAAACACACCCATTAGGATTTAAATGGATTATTTACTCACTAATCTCAATAGCCAATTTTGCATTTCTCTTTTAATTTCTTTCCTCTCTTTAATTCTTCTCTCCTTTCGTTTAAAAATACTTATTTTGCCTTAATTCTTGAAAATGCCAATTTTTTGCAAGAAAAAAAAAAGGAATTCCATGTGAAACGACAATTCTACCCTTAATTCACAAATGCATGACTACGAGCCTAATTCATATAAAATGATAGCATGAATGCACATCATTGACATTATTTTACTTGAATAGACTAATGATGATGAGAAATTGAATCATTTCATAAAGAATTAAAAAAAAACTTTCCAAAAATGAACTTCTAAAAATGGAAGTTTTATGATTTTATGAAAAATGTGTGATTTAAGAGCAATTTGTTCAAGAAAATGCTATAATAGTTTAAAATGCACAAAGACATGCGATGACACTAAATTAGGCTCTCTTGGCTTGATAAATCCTTAAAACTTCTGAAAATAACATTGAAAAAGTGGTTAGTCCTCAAAAATGCATTTTTTTAATGTTATTTTCAGAAGTTTTAAGGACTTATTAAGCCAAGGTAGCCTCATTTAGTGTGATAAAATGGTCTCATGCATTTTAAACTCATTGTAGTATTTTCCTACATAAATTGCCCAAAATTTAACACTTTGTATGTATTCATAAACTTGCCATTTTTGGAAATCTATTTTTGAAAAGTTTTATGAAAGTGTATATTCTCATGAAATAAATCAAAATTTTTTCATTGTCATTAATTTATTCAATTAAAATCATGCACACTGATGTCATCACGTTATATCGTTTCATGAGAGATCGGCCTACAGTCATGCATTTGTAAATTGAGGGCAAAAATTGTCTTTTCACATAAATTTCACTTTTGCTTGTAGGTAATTGGAGAAATGGGTCCCACAACGAAGGAATGCAAAGAAAATATTTTGGAAGAAAAGATAGAAAGAAAAAGAGAGATAAAGAATTTTTAAAGAAATTACAAAAATTGGTTTCACAGGTCCGACATATGAACATGTGTGACTTCACACATATGGGATGGCAATGTGGGTCCACCTTTTCTGCATATTTTGGATAATCTTAAGAAGATCACAAAGATTTGAAGAAATCTCTAAAAATTTTCAAAGAAGGAAGGTCAATAGTGGAGATCATTTGCACATGTGGAATAATCCAAATAAAATGAAAAATGGTATAAAGAATGGATTTGCAAACCAAGCTTTTCTCACACAAATTGCAAACTTTTTGCTAGCTTGGGTGTCAAGGAAGGTGTCTTTCCAAGGGAAGATTTTTGCTAACTACAATTAAGAGAACAAGAAAGGAAGGAAAGGGCTTGAAAAAATATAAAATAGCCCACCCTTTTAGCATTCCAACCAATTGCAAAATAGACCACCTCTCTCTATAATTACTACTACACTTCAACCTCTCCCTCTCTCTCTCCCTCCATTGAAGTCCTGAAGGAGATTTTGTTCAGAAATCATACTATACCCTTGGGTTTTTTTCATCTAAAAGAGGCTTCTCATCCTAGTATGTAATTTTTTTTATGTTCAATTCATTATCTTTTATGTAAAGACATTGCATTCTAGTAAAAGTGTTGCTTTTTTCTTTTTAATTTTTCTTTATTAAACTTGGGTGATTGATGCTTGTTTTATGTTATTTTCTTGTTGATGTTTGGATTGATGACCCATAGGCCCTAAGAGCATGATTCAAATTATGAACCCTCTTAGAAAAGATTTTTGAAAGAGAAGAAAACACTTACCGCACTTTTATTCTTTTATCAGCCACACATTTAAATTCTTGTCTTTCCATACATTGAAATTCATTGTCAATTCCACACATTTACCTTTTTTTGAACCACACATTTAAATTCCTGCACTTTCGTTATTTTTCTTATTATGTTTATATTGATTCTAAGTTTTGTTTTTACATAGTTTAATGGTTGGATTAGTAATCATTGCATGCATTGTCATATGGTGAAGTTCCTTACATGATTAAGTTGCTGGGAAAACCAATTTACAGAATTAAAAGTGAAGAAGAAAATTTTAGATTTGAATTATAGTGCTAAAAAATGCAAAAATGTGCACCCAGAATTCAACATACTAAAACAGTATTTGGCAAAAAAGTTCATAGTGGGTAGATCAGTCAAATTATAATATTTTTCTTTGAAAATTGGAGAGTACAAAGATTGCGATATATTCTTTGATGTCCGAGAACTTCAGCTTAAAATAATTTCGGAAACTTGGTAAACCAGAGGCTTAAACATTACCAATCAGTTAACTCGAATTAGAGTTTCAACACAGAATTTTACAAACTTGTCATGTTCATATGTTCATAACTTTTTCGTTTTAAATCCTTTTTCACTTCCTTTTTTTTCGTTAGTTTCCTAAATTAATCTAGTTTATATTAAAACCATTAACTTAGATTTAGGATGCCTTAGATTAGGAAAAGTCATGCATATAGATTGCACCAGCATGCTAGTTTTTCATACTTAGAATTTTTCAACATTTCATGATATGCATTCCATTACAAATTTTCTAATTTTAAATTTTTTTCTAGTTTATATTTTTTGTTTTGTAGATAATTTCTAGAATTAAAGATCTTTCTAAACTTGCTTTATTTGAGGATTTTAAAAATTAAAAAATTATTTAAAAGTTTGGAAATTCTAACTTTAGGATTCTAATTTTAGTAAGTAGATTTGTTTTCAGACTTTGATTGAACGATACTAACTTTTTTTGATTGGTTGTTACTAATTTTTATTTATTTTTTACTTATTCTTATTTAGTTTCTAATTTAGTTGTTCATTGTATTTTTAGTAACTTTCTACTTTTAAAAGTTCTAACATGTGTTTTAGTTTTCCGGCAACTTTAGTTTTCTAGCAACTTTAGTTTTTTTTAGGAATTTTTAGTTTTAGGTTTTTAGATTAGGAAGTTTTATTTTATTTGGTTTGTAATTAATTATTTTAATTAAAGTGGGATGGTTGTAATTTGTTAGTTTCTAAATTAGGATAGTTTTAGAATTTTATTTAGGCAGGTTATAATTTGGAAATGCCTGAAAATACATTGCTCCTTGAGGATCAACCTGGTCTCACCAGTTTTTAATACTATATCGCAGCTCTGTACTTGGAGCTGATAATGAAGTTTTTGGTGCCGTTGCTCGGGAGCGCCATTTAAGGTAACTTTTTAAACTTTCCTGATTTATATTGCTTTGTGGGTGTGATTTAATTTTATCAATTTTTTTCTGAAATAGGAGGACATGCATGGCATGTTGAATCGCCCTAATTTGAAATTGGAAAATGCATGGATTATTAGAAAGAACACATCACTCTGATTTTTAAAAACTTTTTACAATTAAAAAAAAGTTACTATTTTTCAACTTGTTTCACTTTTTTTGGAAGAAAGCAAAACCAAAAGTGATCCAAGTGATCCAATTGCTTTCTTTGATCATCTCGGTCCAAAGAAAAGCCTTTGCCCCTGTAGTGCGTGTCAGCTTGTTTGTTCAGGAAACTGGTATTTCAAATGGGTCCTTGTATGACTCTACCACTTTCTGGTGGCTGATCTGGCCAAGTTGGTTTCATAAGGTTGGGTTGGTGAACTTTGGTGAACTTTTCAACCTTAAGAGTCACCTTAATTGCTACCTCTTTTTTTAGGTTTTGCTCATTATTTCTTAAAAAAGAAGTGATTCCAACAATGGACCGATGGGAATCTACAAACATGAGAGGACTTAACAATGGGCACACCAATAGGAATGGAATCAATACTGATGGCCCATCGAAGTCCTGGTGTACCTTGTGCGATCAAGAAAAAATTGCAAAGTTATATGAAAAAAATTCTTCAGTTGGATCTTACGAACGGGATTAGGCCAATCACTATGACCATTGTTACAATGAGGAATTTGTGGAGAAGCTTAATGGAATGATTAGGTCAGATGATCAACAAGTGATGGCCCCACATGAGTTCTCATACCCCACATAATTAGTCAGTCCTTCCAATACATACGTGGGATTTCAACGACGAGCCGAATTAAATACAAATCATTGGCCTCATCACAGTGACATGGGTAGCATGTGTGGTCCAAATGGGATGATCAATCACTCGACAATTGGCGAAATGGGCCCAGTATGAATCATTCCTCCTATCCCTAATAATTTACTTCGGGCAGGTCATATGACTACCCGTCACATGTAACATCATATGTACCCCCTTCTCCTCCCTGATCATATGCACCTTATAATTTCCCACTCCCTGAATAGTCATGTGAACCACCACCACCCCCGAAGAATTGTTTGGAGAATACTTTAGTCAAATCCATTGAGTTCATGCAAAACACCATGCAATCAATACGAGATAATGCCCAAAGCATGGGAAGCCTAATAACTTTAATTAGTCAAACAACGCTTAAAATGAGAAAAAGAAATGACACCCATGGAACTGAAACGAAGATTCAACAAGATGATCCTACATTCATTGAAAATCTTGTAAATCTGGATCACACAAACACACAATGGATATCCAATGGTGCATATGAGAACACGGATCCTGGTGCGATGCATGAACCAAATGGTGAAGCACATAAGCCCATATGCCCCACTTTTCCTCTGTACCACCCATTTCACCTTACCAAAGAAGAATCTATGCCCTTTTACATAAACCCCTTTTACGATTTAGACTCCTTTGCTGATTTTGGCAATGTGGTCTTTCAAAATTTTGATGCTGCCACGATCAAGGAAATCGCGAATGCAACCAATGTGCCCCAAATAAAAGATCACAATTGTGGGTGTGATTTAATTTTATCAATTTTTTTCTGAAATAGGTGGACATGCATGGCATGTTGAATCGCCCTAATTTGAAATAGGAAAATGCCTGGATTATTAGAAAGAACACATCACTCTGATTTTTAAAAACTTTTTACAATTAAAAAAATTTTACTATTTTTCAACTTATTTCACTCTTTTTGGAAGAAAGCAAAACCAAAAGTGATCCAAGTGATCCAATTGCTTTCTTTGATCCTCTCGGTCCAAAGAAAAGCCTTTGCCCCTGTAGTGCGTGACGGGTTGTTTGTTCAGGAAACTGGTCTTTCAAACGGGTCCCTGTATGACTCTACCACTTTCTGGTGGCTGATCTGTCCAAGTTGGTTTCATAAGGTTGGGTTAGTGAACTTTGGTGAACTTTTCAACCTTCAGAGTTGCCTTAATTGCTGTCCTTTTTTTTTAGGTTTTGCTCATTATTTCTTAAAAAAGAAGTGATTCCAGAAATGGACCGATGGGAATCTACAAACACGAGAGGACTTAACAATGGGCAAACCAATAGGAATGGAATCAATACTGATGGCCCATCGAAGTCCTGGTGTACCTTGTGCGATCAAGAAAAAATTGCAAAGTTATATCAAAAAAATTGTTCGATTGGATCTTATGAATGGGATTGGGCCAATCACTATCACCATTGTTAAATGAGGAATTTGTGGAGAAGCTTAATGGAATGATTAGGTCAGATGATCAACTAATGATGGCCCCACATGAGTTCTCATACCCCACATAATTAGTCGATCCTTCCAATACATACGTGGGATTTCAACGACGAGCCGAATTAAATACAAATCATTGGCCTCATCACAGTGACATCGGTAGCATGTGTGGTCCAAATGGGATGATTAATCACTCGACAATTGGCGAAAGGGGCCCAGTATGAATCATTCCCCCTATCCCTAATAATTTACTTCGGGCAGGTCATGTGACTACCCCTCACATGTAACATCATATGTACCCCCTTCTCCTCCCTGATCATATGCACCCTATAATTTCCCACCGCCTGAATAGTCATGTGAACCACCACCACCCCCGAAGAATTGTTTCGAGAATACTTTAGTCAAATCCATTGAGTTCATGCAAAACACCATGCAATCAATACAAGATAATGCACAATGCATGGAAAGCCAAATAACTTTGATTAGTCAAACAGCGCCTAAAATGAGAAAAAGAAATGACACCCATGGAACTGAAACGAAGATTCAACAAGATGATCCTGCATTCATTGAAAATCTTGTAAATCTGGATCACACAAACACACAATGGATATCCAATGGTGCATATGAGAACACGGATCCTGGTGCGATGCATGAACCAAATGGTGAAGCACATAAGCCCATATGCCCCACTTTTCCTCTGTACCACCCATTTCACCTTACCAAAGAAGAATCTATGCCCTTTTACATAAACTCCTTTTACGATTTAGACTCCTTTGCTGATTTTGGCAATGTGGTCTTTCAAAATTTTGATGCTGCCACGATCAAGGAAATCACGAATGCAACCAATGTGCCCCAAATAAAAGATCACAATTGTGGGTGTGATTTAATTTTATCAATTTTTTTCTGAAATAGGTGGACATGCATGGCATGTTGAATCGCCCTAATTTGAAATAGGAAAATGCATGGATTATTAGAAAGAACACATCACTCTGATTTTTAAAAACATTTTACAATTAAAAAAATTTTACTATTTTTCAACTTGTTTCACTCTTTTTGGAAGAAAGCAAAACCAAAAGTGATCCAAGTGATCCAATTGCTTTCTTTGATCCTCTCGGTCCAAAGAAAAGCCTTTGCCCCTGTAGTGCGTGACGGGTTGTTTGTTCAGGAAACTGGTCTTTCAAACGGGTCCCTGTATGACTCTGCCACTTTCTGGTGGCTGATCTGTCCAAGTTGGTTTCATAAGGTTGGGTTAGTGAACTTTGGTGAACTTTTCAACCTTCAGAGTTGCCTTAATTGCTGCCCTTTTTTTTTAGGTTTTGCTCATTATTTCTTAAAAAAGAAGTGATTCCAAAAATGGACCGATGGGAATCTACAAACACGAGAGGACTTAACAATGGCCAAACCAATAGGAATGGAATCAATACTGATGGCCCATCGAAGTCCTGGTGTACCTTGTGCGATCAAGAAAAAATTGCAATGTTATATCAAAAAAATTGTTCGATTGGATCTTATGAATGGGATTGGGCCAATCACTATCACCATTGTTAAATGAGGAATTTGTGGAGAAGCTTAATGGAATGATTAGGTCAGATGATCAACTAATGATGGCCCCACATGAGTTCTCATACCCCACATAATTAGTCGGTCCTTCCAATACATACGTGGGATTTCAACGACGAGCCGAATTAAATACAAATCATTGGCCTCATCACAGTGACATCGGTAGCATGTGTGGTCCAAATGGGATGATTAATCACTCGACAATTGGCGAAAGGGGCCCAGTATGAATCATTCCCCCTATCCCTAATAATTTACTTCGGGCAGGTCATGTGACTACCCCTCACATGTAACATCATATGTACCCCCTTCTCCTCCCTGATAATATGCACCTTATAATTTCCCACCGCCTGAATAGTCATGTGAACCACCACCACCCCGGAAGAATTGTTTGGAGAATACTTTAGTCAAATCCATTGAGTTCATGCAAAACACCATACAGTCAATACAAGATAATGCACAACGCATTGAAAGCCTAATAACTTTGATTAGTCAAACAACGCTTAAAATGAGAAAAAGAAATGACACCCATGGAACTGAAACGAAGATTCAACAAGATGATCCTACATTCATTGAAAATCTTGTAAATCAGGATCACACAAACACACAATGGATATCTAATGGTGTATATGAGAACACGGATCACGGTGCGATGCATGAACCAAATGGTGAAGCACATAAGCCCATATGCCCCACTTTTCCTCTGTACCACCCATTTCACCCTACCAAAGAAGAATCTATGCCCTTTTACATAAACCCCTTTTACGATTTAGATTCCTTTGTTGATTTTGGCGTTGTGGTCTTTCAAATTTTGATGTTGCCATGATCAAGGAATTCGCGAATGCAACCAATCTGCCCCAAATAAAAGATCACAATTGTGGGTGTAATTTAATTTTATCAATTTTTTTTTGAAATAGGAGGACATGTATGGCATGTTGAATCGCCCTAATTTGAAATAGGAACGTGCATGGATTATTAGAAAGAACACATCACTCTGATTTTTAACGACTTTTTACAATAAAAAAAAATTTCTATTTTTCAACTTGTTTCATTCTTTTTGGAAGAAAGCAAAACCAAAAGTGATCCAAGTGATCCAATTGCTTTCTTTGATCATCTCGGTCCAAAGAAAAGCCTTTGCCCCTGTAGTGCGTGACAGTTTGTTTGTTCAGGAAACTGGTCTTTCAAACGGGTCCTTGTATGACTCTGCCACTTTCTGGTGGCTGATCCGTCCAAGTTGGTTTCATAAGGTTGGGTTGGAGAACTTTGGTGAACTTTTCAACCTTAAGAGTTGCCTTAATTGGTGCCCTTTTTTTTTAGGTTTTGCTCATTATTTCTTAAAAAATAAGTGATTCCAAAAATGGACCGATGGGAATCTACAAACATGAGAGGACTTAACAATGGGCAAACCAATAGGAATGGAATCAATATTGATGGCCCATCGAAGTCTTGGTGTACCTTGTGCGATCAAGAAAAAATTGCAAAGTTATATCAGAAAAATTGTTCGGTTGGATCTTATGAACGGGATTGGGCCAATCACTATGACCATTGTTACAATGAGGAATTGGTGGAGAAGCTTAATGGAATCCATTGAGTTCATGCAAAACACCATACAGTCAATACAAGATAATGCACAACGCATTGAAAGCCTAATAACTTTGATTAGTCAAACAACGCTTAAAATGAGAAAAAGAAATGACACCCATGGAACTGAAACGAAGATTCAACAAGATGATCCTACATTCATTGAAAATCTTGTAAATTTGGATCACACAAACACACAATGGATATCCAATGGTGCGAATGAGAACATGGATCATGGTGCGATGCACGAACCAAATGATGAAGCGCATAAGCCCATATGACCCACTTTTCCTCTGTACCACCCATTTCACTCCACCAAGGAAGAATCTATGCCCTTTTACATAAACCCCTTTTTTGATTTATATTCCTTTGCTGATTTTGGCACTGTGGTCTTTCAAAATTTTGATGTTGCCATGATCAAGGAAATCGCGAATGCAACCAATGTGCCCCAAATAAAAGATCACAATTGTGGGTGTGATTTAATTTTATCAATTTTTTTCTGAAATAGGAGGACATGCGTGGCATGTTGAATCGCCCTAATTTGAAATAGTAAAATGCATGGATTATTAGAAAGAACACATCACTCTGATTTTTAAAAACTTTTTGCAATTAAAAAAATTTACCATTTTTCAACTTGTTTCACTCTTTTTGGAAAAAAGCAAAACCAAAAGTGATCCAAGTGATCCAATTGCTTTCTTTGATCATCTCGGTCCAAAGAAAAGCCTTTGCCCCTGTAGTACGTGTAAGCTTGTTTGTTCAGGAAACTGGTATTTCAAATGGGTCCTTGTATGACTCTACCACTTTCTGGTGGCTGATCTGGCCAAGTTGGTTTCATAAGGTTGGGTTAGTGAACTTTGGTGAACTTTTCAACCTTAAGAGTTGCCCTAATTGGTGCCTTTTTTTAAGGTTTTGCTCATTATTTCTTAAAAAAGAAGTGATTCCAAAAATGGACCGATGGGAATCTACAAACATGAAAGGACTTAACAATGGGCAAACCAATAGGAATGGAATCAATACTGATGGCCCATTGAAGTCTTGGTGTACCTTGTGGATCAAGAAAAAATTGCAAAGTTATATCAAAAAATTGTTCGGTTGGATCTTATGAACGGGATTGGGCCAATCACTATGACCATTGTTACAATGAGGAATTTGTGGAGAAGCTTAATGGAATGATTAGGTCAGATGATCAACTAGTGGTGGCCCCACATGAGTTCTCATACCCCACATAATTAGTCAGTCCTTCCAATACATACGTGGGATTTCAACGACGACCTAAATTAAATACAAATCATTGGCCTCATCACAATGACATGGGTAGCATGTGTGGCCCAAATGGGATGATCAATCACTCAACAATTGGCGAAAGGGGCCCAGTATGAATCATTCCTCCTATCCCTAATAATTTACTTCGGGTAGGTCATATGACTACCCCTCACATGTAACATCATATGTACCCACTTCTCCTCCCTGATCATACGCACCTTATAATTTCCCACCGCCTGAATAGTCATGTGAACCACCACCACCCCCGAAGAATTGTTTGGAGAATACTTTAGTCAAATCCACTGAGTTCATGCAAAACACCATGCAATCAATACAAGATAATGCACAACGCATGGAAAGCCTAATAACTTTGATTAGTGAAACAACACTTAAAATGAGAAAAAGAAATGACACCCATGGAACTGAAACGAAGATTCAACAAGATGATCCTACATTCATTGAAAATCTTGTAAATTTAGATCACACAAACACACAATGGATATCCAATGGTGCATATGAGAACATGGGTCATGGTGCGATGCATGAACCAAATGATGAAGCGCATAAGCCCATATGACCCACTTTTCCTCTGTACCACCCATTTCACTCCACCAAGGAAGAATCTATGCCCTTTTACTTAAACCCCTTTTTTTATTTATATTCCTTTGCTGATTTTGGCACTGTGGTCTTTCAAAATTTTGATGTTGCCATGATCAAGGAAATCGCGAATGCAACCAATGTGCCCCAAATAAAAGATCACAATTGTGGGTGTGATTTAATTTTATCAATTTTTTTCTGAAATAGGAGGACATGCGTGGCATGTTGAATCGCCCTAATTTGAAATAGTAAAATGCATGGATTATTAGAAAGAACACATCACTCTGATTTTTAAAAACTTTTTGCAATTAAAAAAATTTACCATTTTTCAACTTGTTTCACTCTTTTTGGAAAAAAGCAAAACCAAAAGTGATCCAAGTGATCCAATTGCTTTCTTTGATCATCTCGGTCCAAAGAAAAGCCTTTGCCCCTGTAGTGCGTGACAGCTTGTTTGTTCAGGAAACTGGTCCTTCAAACGGGTCCATGTATGACTTTACCACTTTCTGGTGGCTGATCTGGCCAAGTTGGTTTCATAAGGTTGGGTTGGTGAACTTTGGTGAACTTTTCAACCTTAAGAGTTACCTTAATTGCTGCCTTTTTTTAAGGTTTTGCTCATTATTTCGTAAAAAAGAAGTGATTCCAAAAATGGACCGATGGGAATCTACAAACATGAGAGGACTTAAAAGTGGGCAAACCAATAGGAATGGAATCAATACTAATGGCCCATCGAAGTCCTGGTGTACCTTGCGCGATCAAGAAAAAATTGCAAAGTTATATCGAAAAAATTGTCTGGTTGGATCTTATGAGCGGGATTGGCCCAATCACTATGATTATTGTTACAATGAGGAATTTGTGGAAAAGCTTAATGGAATGATTAGGTCAAATGATCAACTAGTGATGGCCCCGCATGAGTTCTCATACCCCGCATAATTAGTTAGTCCTTCCAATACATACGTGGGATTTCAACGACGAGCTAAATTAAATACAAATCATTGGCCTCATCACAGTGACATGGGTAACATGTGTGGTCCAAATGGGATGATCAATCACTCGACAATTGGCAAAATGGGCCCAGTATGAATCATTCCTCCTATCCCTAATAATTTACTTCGGGCAGGTCGTATGACTACCCCTCACATGTAACATCATATGTACCCCCTTCTCCTCCCTGATCATATGCACCTTATAATTTCCCACCTTCTGAATAGTCATGTGAACCACCTTATAATTTCCCACCTTCTGAATAATCATGTGAACCACCGCCACCCCCGAAGAATTGTTTGGAGAATACTTTAGTCAAATCCATTGAGTTCATGCAAAACACCATGCAATCAGTACAAGATAATGCACAATGCATGGAAAGCCTAATAAGTTTGATTCGTCAATCAACGCTTAAAATGAGAAAAAGAAATGACACCCATGGAACTGAAACGAAGATTCGACAAAATGATCCTACATTCATTGAAAATCTTGTAAATCTGGATCACACAAACACACAATGGATATCCAATGGTGCATATGAGAACATGGATCATGGTGCGATGCATGAACCAAATGATGAAGCACATAAGCCCGTATGCCCCACTTTTCCTCTGTATTACCCATTTCACTCCACCAAAGAAGCATCTCTGCCCTTTTACATAAACCCCTTTTATGATTTAGATTCCTTTGCTGATTTTGGCATTGTGGTCTTTCAAAATTTTGATGTTGCCATGATCAAGGAAATCGCGACTGCAACCAATGTGCACCAAAAAAAAGATCACAATTGGGAGGATGACCCCATTTTTCAGATTTCTGAGTCAGACAATTTGGAATCCTTAGAGTTTTGTACTAATTTCTTCACAAAATCTGATGATCCGACCCTTAGAGAAATTGCCCTCACATTTCTTAGCCTTTAATGTTATTAAAAAAAAACTTGTAGAATTGGAGAACAATGGTCCCATTCCGACCACTGAGGCCGACAATTTGGAATCCTTTAAGCCAGTGTCTAAATAGACTGCTGAGATTGAACTAATGAAATTTGTGGCACAGGAGGACCTAGGGCCACCCAGTTGCTCATTACCTCCTCTCCTATCTTTCAAAGAATTATTTTTAGGAGAAGAGAATGAATTTTTCATGGTAGTCCCCTCTTCCATAATCTACCGGAACATACGGTCCTCATGTTCATTGAGCCCACTACCAACATGGTTACATCTTTTGACGTGCTTCTTGTAAACTATGTGGAGGAAAATCTCATATGGGATCCGGGTGGACTCATGGTTTCGAATCCACTAGTATAGTTTTTTCTTTTCTTTTTAGTATTAATATTTCCTTTTAGAGTAGCTTCTTGTCTGTTTGTTTTTAGTTGCCATTTTATCTAATCTTGGACAGGGAGCAGCTCAGACACATCTTCAAGTGACTTCTTCTCTTTTCCCTCCTTTACATTTATGTTTCCTCATTTGATTCTATAGTTCCGCATTGCATACATAAACATCGAGGCCGATGTTCATCTTAGGTTGGGGGTGGGAACAAGCACACTTGTCCAATTTTAGAAAAGAATTTTTTGATTTTCCTGTGACTTTTATCATTTTAGTCAGGTTTTAGAATAAAATTTCATTCTTCTAGGACCTTTGTTTTTTGGTAGCATTTATTTTTTGTTTTAGAGGAGAAAGTTTTCAAAAGAATTAAAGCGATTTGAAGATATATAGAAATATGTAGTTTTCATATTTTTGGAAGGAAGTAAAAAAGAAAGTTTGCTTTTTCTAATAGAGGAAACCTATCGGAAGATTACTGAAACTTGCTTTCCACATACACACACTTATATATTTTTATGAAAATTTAGATTAGAAACTTAATGTTATTTTTCGAATTTTCTTGGGGGAATATGATGAGAAACCAAAATTTAGTTTGTAAATATTTTTTGTTTCTTGCTTCATCTGGGTGGTTTTCATGAGACCGCTAAAACCAGTGAATTAATTCAGGTGAATTGGATAGGGCTACCTTTTGTTCAGGGATCAATATTCTTCTCCGTATTAGTCATGTTATTAAAAAAATGTGAAAAAGAAAAAGATACACCTAGCTACGCAGTAAGTAGTTTTGGTAAGAATACTATTTGGTGACTAATTTGGGTTCATAGCCTTTTTAACTCGAGCTAGTAAGCCTATAGGGGTATGTCCATACCTAGTGCCTTAAATCATCTAGTTTAGGAGTCATTGGCCTAACACTCGTTACATGGGTTAAATAGAAAGCTTAAGAGACCTAGACATTGCATAGTCATAAGAGATTCAAAAAAAAAATGAAAAAGAAAAACAAATAAAAAAAGGGAAAAAAAGATAAAAAGAAAAAAGATAGTATGTATATATGTAATTAGGGGAGAAGTTTTATAACCCTTAACAGCAGTGTGAGAGCCATCATAGTAGCTTTGAGAGGAAATTATATTTTTGATAAATCTTTGGGGATCAAACTACTTGAAGGAAAATTCTGTTTTTGCACTTTTTCAATGTTATTTTGAGAAGACTAATCAAGCCAAGGGAGCTTCATTTAATGTGATATAATGGTCTCATGAATTTTAAATTCATTGTAATATTTTCTTACATAAATTGCCCAAAAATCACACTTTTTGTATGAATTCATAAACTTGTCATTTTTGGAAAGTTTCATGAAAATTTATATTATCCTGAAATAAATCAAATTTTCATCATCATTAATTTATTTAATTAAAATCATGAGCATTGATGTCATCACATGCAATCATTTCACGTGAGGTGGGCCTACATTCATGCATTTGTGATTTTAGGGTTAAATTGTCTTTTCTCACGAATTTCACTTTTTTCTTGTAGGTAATTAGGGAAATAGGTCCACAACAAAGGAAATGCAAAGAAAATATTTTGGAAGAAAAGAAAGAAAGAAAAAGAGAGAAGAAGAATTTTTGAAGAAATTACAAAAATTGATTTCACAGGTCCCACACATGAACATATGTGACTTCACATATGTGGGACGGCCATATGGGTCCACCTTCTCTATATATTTTTGATAATCTCAAGAAGATTATAAAGTTTTGAAGAAATCTCCAAAAAGTCTCAAAGAAGGAAGGTCAATGGTGGAGATCATTTGCACATGTGGAATAATCCAAATAAAATAGAAAGTGATAGAGAGAGTGGATTTGCAAAACAAGATTTTCTCATACAAATTGCTAACTTTTGGCTAGCTTGGCCGTCAAGGAATGTGTCTTTCCAAGAGAATATTTTTGCTAGCTACAATTAAGAGAACAAGAAAGGAAGGAAAGGGCTTGAAAAAATATAAATAGCCCACCCCTTTAGTATTCCAACCTATGAAAGAATTACCCAGCTCCCACCTCTAGATCTTCTACAGTCATCTCTCTTCCCCTTGTCCCTACATCTCAAGTCATCAAGGAGGCTTATCTCTAAAGCCACACCACCAACCTTAAGGGTTCAACTAGAAGGAGGAATTTTTTTCTGTCCTAGTATGTAATGTGTTTGATTTTAATTTTCAATATTATGTAAAACAATTTCATTCTAGTAATAAAAGTTTGTTTTTTTCAATTTTTTTTGTCTTTGATTTTGTGGTATTCTTAATATTAGTCTTGTGAGCCATTGTAATTGAGTTAATTTTTATTTTTGTTTAATATTGGGATAGAGTTGGAATCACAACTATTAACTCACCTTTGTAACCTTTTCAATATACTTTGTCTTCTTCAGATACACTATATTTTTGGAGGCAATGCAAGATGGAGTTAAATAGGTTTGAGTGAAGAAAGATTAAAAGCCAATTCTGAAATTTATTTTACTTAGAAAGAAAATTCGTCATTCTCAACTTGGATTGACAACCCAAGTTGAAGAATGAGACCTATGGACAGCACTTCTAATCTTTTTTAGCACAAGGTGAGATAAGGAATTGAAAAAACAACGTGTCATTTTTATTTTCTACCACCTTTGATTTCAGTTTTTACCACCTTTGAATTTACTGCAATTTACTATTATTGTATGCACTTTAATTTCACTCCTTGCACACTTTTTATTCATGAGTTTACACAGTTTTCATTAGATTAGTTTTACTGCTGAAAGATGCATTAAATTCATGCATATTTCTTTTAAATTTTTGTAGTGGTGTCATTTGAGTAAAGTTTAGAAATTAGGTTTCAAGTTTAATAAATATTAATGTGTTAAAAACAGTCCACAAAACATGCCTAAAGGTGGAACTATTTTGGTTGAATTGAGCAAATAGATGAGTACATGTCTTTTAGTTCTTGCTTGATGATCGAATTAATTTGGGAATCTGAAGATCAGATTGGAACCTCATTGATAATCTCTTCAATCTAGTTAAAAGTTCATAATAAAAATATATATATATATGTTGAATGTAGATTGTGGACGAACTGCACAACCAGATGAATTCATGTTAAATGTCTGATATCTAAAGAAGTTTTCTTTTACCTGAATTCAAAATTGCAAGACATTTTTTTAAAAAAAGTACATAATGCATGCGTAAACATTGGAGAAATCCAATTGGAAGTATTTCAGTTTGGATAGGTTTTACATGAATTTATGATCAATGTGGACCCCAAGTGTAAGGTCTCAATGTAGGTTTACCCAGTGAGTCCGGGATCGTATCCACAGGGAGCTGGTATTCGCAGAAAACCTATCATATTTGAAAAACTAAAGCTACCCTAATAAAATCTATAAAAATTGCACATTACTACTTCTGAAAAATAAAATTAAATTACAAGTCCAAATCTGAAAAAAATTACAATTTAAATCTAACCTAAGGAAATCCTAACTAAAAACAATCCTAAAACTAGAAACTGTAAGATAATGAAATAGATCAAACTACCAATATAAAGGAATAAATAACCATTTATTAAATAAATTAAAAAAATCAGAAATAAAACTTTCAGATATAATAAAAAAATAGTGAAAAGAATGCTAGTTTCTCTTTTTTTGGAAGATTAAAACACTATATTGGCAGAATAAAAAATCCACAAAAACACCGCACCAAGTGCGTACTGTCACCACACACAAACACACGGTGCCGATTCAAGGAGGAACACCTTGACCCCACAAATTGTGTATTTATAATTAAATGAACCAATACACCCAATAAACTCCAAAAATAATTACAACTAGAAAAAGAAAAATCTACCCTTACCCTAGATCAAGACATCAACAAGAGGGGACTACGTGCGCAATCCAAGCTATTATCTTCAATCTTCACACCAAGGAGGATTAGATGAAAAGAGGAGATGGGATGGATAGGATGGATCCAAAAGTAGGCTGGCCAACCCCACTTTGGATTGTGATGAGATGGAGAGGAGAGAAGAGATGGATGTAGGAATTGATGTGGTATGGTGGAGTATGGAAAAGGAAGAAGAGAAAAAAAAGTGATGGGAAGGTGGCTGGGCGTATGATGTGAAGGGAGAGAAAGAGAGAGAGGTGATGGGCGTATGATGACAGAGGTGGTGAGTATGGGCTCCTGTACTTACTTTCCTTTATATATAGGAATATATAATGGATGATGGGAAGTCTATAGGGGAAAGATGGAAAGAAAGAAAAAAGTGGCATGAATTTTGGGCTGGAATAGTAAGTGGAGATTGGGTCGGACTACTATTAGTTACATGTATATGGAACAAACAAGGACTTGTGATAAGGTTCTTTTTTTTTCTTTTTTCCAAATTGGAAAGTGGGTTGGGAATGACATGCAGAATGAGGATCTCTCTCCAATGTGGTGGCCATACAACATACTGCATACTTCTCTTTCTTTAATTAGAATTTGACTGTAATGGTGGCGTGATTCTCCTTCTTCTTCTTCTTTTTTTTATAGAAAGTATATGATGGTATAGTATCCAACCACTTTTGGTCTTCTTTCCTTCCATGAAAACAACTTCATAAAATTGGCTTCACCTTGGATTTCTTCCCAAATAATGTCTTGGCTTCTAATCTTTTATGCGGGTCCCTTTTCTTCAATTTCCTACACACAAAAGTGATTTTTTAAATTAAAATAATAATTTTGATCGAAAGTCACAAATTCATTAATGTGGGCCCAATTCACATAAAATACAACATCAATCCACATCATTGATCATGATTTAACTTTATTTGACTAATGATGATGAGAAAGTTTATCATTCCATGTAAAATTATGAAATTGAAAAACACTTCTAAGAATGGAAAGTTTCATGATTTAATGAAAAATTGAGGATTTTCAATAATTTTTGGAAGAAAATTCTAAAATGAATTTTAAAATCATAAAAACATAAATTCCAGCTAAATGAAGAAATTTCCAATGAATAAGTCTTTAAAATTCCTAAAAATACACATAAAATAATACATTTTTAAGGACTTAATAATTTATGTGGACTATTTTGAGGATTATTGGAACTAGGATTAAATCTGATTTTCTACACAAAAGTGAACAAGTTTCAATTCTGAAATTGAACTAATTCAACAATAGGAAACTGTTTTCTGAATTTGGTTTAATCATTCACATAGTTCATGCATTTTATTGTTGCCCGACTCACTTAATCATGCATATGAATTCAAATGTTTATCAACTATTTTGTGGTATTTCTCATGATTGATTGATGCATATTAGGGTTATTGATTTCAGTAGTAAATAGTGTTTTAGAAAGTCTTGTGATTTAGATTTTTAACCTAACTTAATTTTAATTTAGGAAAGTTTTGAATTTTAGGAAGTTTGACTTTAGATTACTATTGATTGTTTCTAATTTAGTTTCATTTAGTTTCTAACTTGGTTTCTTAGTTTAGTTGTTAGTTTTACTTTTAGTAACTTTTATTTTTGGAAGTTTTAACCTATGTTTTGTTTTGTAGCAACTTTGGTTAGGGTTTTCTAGTTTTTAGATTCAAGTTTTCTAGTTTTAGGAATTGTTTTTTTTTTACTTGGTTTGTAATTAATTTTAATGAGGAATGAAAGTATTTGTTAGTTTTTAAATTAGGATAGTTTTAGATGTTTATTTAGGGTAGGTTACAAGTTAGAAATACCTTAAACAAATTGCTCCCTGAGGTTCGACATAGTCTCACCAGTATTTATTACTACATCGCGGCTCTGCACTTGGAGCTCGTGATCACTTGTGTGTGTGATAAATAGGAAACTGAAATAAAAGGGTGCCTGATGGGCCAGTTGTTTAATTGAAAGGGTGGTTGATGGGCCAAGTGCTGATTAATAGAAAAGGCGTGTGAAATCACTCATTTAATCTCATCATTCTTATTAGTTCAATTTTTAGGAATCAGTCTTTATTCCCTTTGTCTTTAAGCTTAGTAAAATATTTGGCACCGGAGGTAGAGGAAAAAATAAAATAAAAATCTTTTTGGGTTTGATTTTGTTGGTTTCATGGCTTTTTTTTTTTTTGGATTTTTAATAAATGGGGGTAGAAAGGCCTAACTAGGGGATTTAACTAATTAACTTTACATGATTAATATGTTCAAGTCGATCATCGGATTAACCCTAATTCCCAAGGTCCTAAACTATCCGCATTAACCTTCTGGGTCCCACGAAAAATAAACTTGGAATTGAAAAGGTCGAAAAGTTTGACATTCTTTTTTCTTTCTTTTCTATATATTTTCCTCATCCGTCAAAAAGGAGCAAACAATTTTCAATTTGTGAATGATGTGTTTTGAAGAATTCCATCAATTTTGCTCAAATCTCTTTAACTATTTTTGAAATAGGCAGTGTCCTTGTATCCTTCAAAAGACTGTTTATACACTCCACCGCATTGCTTGTTAACATGTCATACCTTTTGCCATGCACAAATGAATTTGCCCAAATTGAAGACCGATTACTTGAATGTAATTAAATGCCTCATTGTTGACCGCATTGATATCATTTATATAACTTCATATTCGCATAGTCTAAAAAGCCCTCACGACTCACCAAAACTTTCGTACATTCACATCGTCTCTAAATGCCGAGTTAATGTTTTCTACTATATGATACAACAATAGCAGTGACATGCACGAGGAAGAATAGTTTGGATGGCCAGAACAAGACCCTTCATGCAATTGAAAGTAATTGTCAAATTAGTCGGCTCACCTAATGCCACTAATAAATTGACAAGGAACCACTCCTAGCTATCACATCATTCAGCTTTTGTGAAACTAAGTGCTATTGGGAACAATTGATGATTTGTATCATTGGTCACAACTACAAGCAAGACACTAGGATATTTTCCATGAAGGTTAGAGTCGTCAACTACTCCCATTAGCCTCAAGAAACTCTGGAAAGCTCGAATGCAAGTAGCAAACGCCCAAAAAAAATGTCTGAACTGATCATCAGATGTAATATCAATGTTTTTGTGTGTGTCCAAATTAGTCCTTTCCAACTTAATGCAATCAAGTAGTAGTAGTTGGAAAAATTCTTCATATGATCCACAAACTTTATGCAAAGCCAACTTTTTAGCCATATCAGTCTCTCTATAGGTGATAGCAGTTTCAAATTCCATCTGATATTCGTTGATTATTTCTTTTGGTCTCATGTTGATATTCATTCTTACACTCTCCTCAATAAATTATGCAATGAGCATAGTAGACACCTGACGATGAGAAGTTCCTATCATTGGCTTCGAGCAATGATGTATCAGATTATACATTTGGACTTTGAATGCCTCGACTTAACCATTGAAGCATGAATATGCCATGGATAGTTCTCTTCTTTGCAACGGGCCGTGTCTTTATCTATGTTTGTTCGAAGGTGCTTCAAGGTGAAGTTGTTGTATATGGAAAACTTTGCTAGAGTTTTTCTAAAAGCTTCATGGTCAGAAAACTCACGACTAAACCACATTTCCTTTGATGAATCATTTCCCACATCATTTATATATTTTGTAGGAACCATACCATCCAAAAATGAAGATTTAGACACTCCTTTTGATTTTATCAACTCATTAATTGAGGCACTCACAACACCTTTTAATCTTTAAATAGCCTTTAAATTTTCAAATATTTCACCACAGACTATATCAACTAGTTCAAATCTATCCATTCCATTTTTAGTCTTGAAAATTTTCATCTCCATTTCATCTTTAGCAGTCATATCATTATATCCACTTGAGAATTCATTTAAACGAGATGTCTCTAACAACCTTTTTACTTTCCGATCTCTCTTCATTTTGCTCCTCTTATTTGAAACACATTCTTTCTTATCAAAGTTGCATTAAAATCAAATTTAACACATGAGAAAATCATTTATTATATTGAAGTTAAAACTAGATAAAGCAAAGTCATTACGCACCTACTATTATGTTTATGATATGAATGTGCCTCATTGTCATTTCTTGTGAGAAATAAAGAAATTGGTATTCTATTACTTTCAGAAGCCTTGAACATGACATGTATGTTGCTATCATCAAGTATATTTATCAATGGAACAAAATGCTGTTCACGAAGAAAGAACTTTATACTCATGTTTTCAACACTTACGTCCTATTGTGATGTTTCAAGTGCCATGTCGACTGATGAATTATGTATAATGTCATTTGATAGATATCTAATCCTTCGATTCCTAGCCTTGTACTATTACTTTTTTTAATTAAATTCAATCTCATCATCGTAGTGGAATACAGTTAAAAGCTCATTGCTCGACATGCTTTCATTGTACATACAACAACATAAATGGAATATCAGTATATAGATAATTAATGTATATACATGCGAATGAGTTTATGTAAATTGAAACAAAACACTCTACAAAATTCATTCAAATAACCATCTGAATCAAAAACAAATTCACCATTCTTCTAAATAACCATCTATATCTTTTTTTGGCGAAACAAATGTCAACATCACCATTTTACTACAATAACCATCTATAGTTATTTCTAAAACAAGATGAACAATCACCATTCTACTACCATACACATCGCTATTGCACAAGAACCCACTTTTTAATAAAGGAGCAAATACCAATAAGAAATTAGCATACAAAATCCAAGAAGAAGGATTTTGAAAAACACAAGATAAAAAGAAAGAGTTTATATGATATTGGAAGAGGGTTGACGAGACTACTAGATAGAGACAAAGTAAACCAAAATGGGAGCAATAAGAGAAGCTTAATAGGATAAAATAAAATGTAACTTTCACTAATCTTTCAAATATGTGAGAACTATGCTTATAGGGACCAATGCTTTTAAAATCTTTGCTTGTGGAAGGAGGAAGATGAATAGCGTCGGAGCTCTACATTCATGGAAGGAAGAAGATGAAAAAGATATGGGGTTTTAAGGGTTTTAAAGGTGATAGGGGAGCATTAAACACAAACAATACTAACGATGAGTTCAATGCTCTCCAATTAGATGCAAAAAAAAAAAAAAAAAAAAAAAAAAAAAAAAAAAAAACAACGCCAGAGACTACTCTAGTGCAACCACATCTACGATAAGTTTTTTGGTTTGGGATTCCACTTACATGTTTTTTTTTTTGGTAAAATCCTTTTAATTTTATTAAATAAATTTATTTTTCCCTTCGGGTTCTAGCTTAGCATAGGCCCACTCTACTAGTTGACCACAATAAGAGTTGAATAATAAATCATTCATTATCCACCATTATCTTCAGTAGCCTTTCATGAAAATCTAATTTTCAAATTACTCACCAATTTCATAATTTAAATTGCTTGAAAACTTCTATTTTGTTTGATCGAACAACCAACAATACTTAGCGAGGCTTTTGTGATTTTTTTTTGTTATTTTTTGACGAGTTTCCTGAAAAAAAATACCTTAGATGAAACAGTGAACCTGAAAAGGTCCCTTAATTGTGTACCCTCCAAAGTGATCCCACCAGACCACTTTGGTCTTTTTTTTTTTTAAAATGAGTGGAAACTAGTGTCGAATTTGACATAGGGCTTTACACCCTAGTGCTCTGCTTTCTTATCATTTTCCACTTTTCTTGCCGCTCGAATTTGACATTTCTTTCTTTTCCAACCTGCTGCTTATCCTCAAGGTTGTCCCTTGGCTTCTCCTCGGTCCCTACAAACTTTGATTTTGTGTTTAATTCATTCATTTGTGAAGCTAACCTTTCTCCCCCTTCTTTTTTTTCTTGTTTGACATGATTTTTATACTATTTGTTTGCCCTAGGATGTCGAATTTGACACTAGGGTGTAAAGCCCCGCGTCAAATTTGACACTAGTTGCACCCATTTAAAAAAAAGAAAACAAAAAAAAAAAGTGGTTAGTGGGACCACGCTAGAGGGTACATAGCTAAGAGGCCCTAAGGGGTTTATTCCAGAAAAATCCTCTGCTGTTTTATACATCCACTTCAATTAATTTGCTCATGCCTGGCGTGGACCACGTTGGGTTTTCTTTCGGCTTTTCTTTACACCTGGACAGCCTAACCTTTTTGTTTGCTTACTGCCTTGGCTCGACCCGACTTATGAGCCGTAAGAAATCCACGATTTTGCGAATTTTCTAGGCCTAACGTTTCTATTGGCATAAACTCGTGACCCAGTCCTCCTTCCTAGGCCCAATGCCCAAAAGCTCGATGACCAAATAGGCCAGCCCAGTCTTGGGTATGGTTCAGCCCACTCAACCCAATCCACTATTATCAAGGACACCGCTCCGCAGTCCCCATTCTTTCATCTGCTGAGTTTTCATCACCATCGGCAGGGCTCTCAAGGCCAGGGAAATCTTCCCTCTACGATTCCCCTTTCTTTCAAGGTAAGAATCTCTCTCTCTCTCTCTCTCTCTCTCTCTCTCTGGCGCATGAAACCCAACAAGTTCCACGCTTTGGATACGTAACTCTCCCACATTTGGTTGATAATGTCGTGAAATCTCATATTTATCCATGAAAATCATGGTTCTTGTTAGCTTTTAGCAATTCGACAACTAGGGCTCGTTCGGATGTGGAGAAAACTTTCGACGGGCCTTTAGACTTGCGTTTTTTTTTTTTTTTTTTTGTTGTCTCAAGATCCTGATTTTCTCCTGAGAAGATTTGGTTACAAAGGGAAGGAAAACCCCAATCCTCAACTTGTTTCCGTTTTGCTTTTGTTTATTTTACTTTATCTGGCTCGGAAATAATATAATTTCAACTGATTGGAAGTTTTCTTTGCCGGGCGGCTACGGAGACATTGTTCGTGGTGTTTTTCATCATATTAACAAATTTGGTTCATCTAATGTTTGACCCGTACTAGAGTCCTTAATCACTCCTCCAAACCCATGAATCATTTCACCTACATAAAATACCATTTTAAGAGCCACATGTGGAGATTGTAGGAGAGCTAATAGAAGACGAGTTAATTTGTGTAAGCGTGAATTGTCGCTTCCAAGAATCTGGGGCCCTGTCCTATTCTGGGCCACAACCGAGATGCAATTCATAAACAAAATTTATTGAGAAACGAACCAACTAAAATTTTTATAAAAAGATAAGCATAATTTTATTAAACTTGCTAAAATATAAATTACGAAATGTTTTAAAGTATGAACTGGTACAACCTTGGCCAAATAAGGGCCAATTACAAAATATAACGAAGAAACTAATCTCGGAGAGTGTATCAGCCCTTTGCAGAGTGAAAAGCTTTCAATGGTGAAGCCCTGAGTGCATCTCTCTGACTAAATCGTGGTTCCAAGACAACCGCTTTACTCTCTGCATTACTGTAACAAGTACCTTCAACTCACTTACAAGTACCAAGTGTAGCATTAGACCTACTGGTCTAGCAAGTAAACAATATAAATTACATAGCATGCAACATTAAACTGAGGTACTTAACTTAAACATGCAATGCAAACATGATGACATATGATATAATTAAGCATGATCATGCCACTGGTTTAGTTATTCTAACAGATTTGAGCAGGTACTGCAAAATGCGTAATAACAAGTAATGAATATAAATACATGCGGGACATGGCCAGATGACGTGCAAGTGTAGACAACATGTTCCAATGCTAGAATTCCAAGATAAACAAATCTAACAGGTGGCAATGCTCGGCACGAAAATCGCATTCATCTTGGTATCAGAACAACATCAATACCTACCTAGAAAGGACAAGCTCGGCACAAGGCCTACATCTTGGTATTAGAATAGCATCGATACCTACCAGGGAGGAGGCTAGCAAGACTCGGCATGAAGATCGCTTGCATCTTGGTATCGGAACGACATCAATACTTACCAAAAAAGAATTCCAGCCCATTTGATTGTGATATGCAAGCAGACATGATCTGCAAGGTGAGCGTGAGCCGTAATCGGGCATGATGTACAAAATGAGAATGATATGCAAGCGGCTGCATGTGACCAAGCCAAAGCTAATTATTGCACTAGGTAGGTCAGGACATGTGGACCAGGCATGTCACAACAGGCAGGTCATGATAAGACTATAGAGGCTAGGACATGTCGGGTCTAGTGGGTGTCTGGGTTTGGGTCAATTGTTGCTCCACTCATGGCTAAAACCCATTAAGGAAAGGTTTACACATATGGTTGTACATTTACCCATGCTGTCCCTTTAAGACTCTTGACAATGGGTGGAGTGACAGTCCCCTATCAAGCTTGGAGTTTCCTACTTCAAATCTAAGTTCTAGTGCTAGAGTCAAGCTAAAGAAGGAAATGGGCAAAGCTAGACAAGCTCATTGAGGTAAAACATGACATGGCAGCTATAGACTAAGCCAAAACAAACCAAATCAGTCGGGCAGCATTTCATCAGGAAATGGTCCGATCCAAAGGGGGATAAAAAGGGGTTAAGTCGGATCCAACAACAAGAAAGGCAGCCGGCGATAGATGCCGCTTGCCTTCCAACTTAGCCATATTAATGATCCTGTTAGCCTAAAGGAGGGAATGGGCAATTCAATGTGTACTAATATTTATCCTCCAAAGAAATAAATAAAGTCCCTTGGATTGACCCATACAAGTCAAACAACTAAGCCAAAGGTGAGCCAGTCAACGGGTATGATGCATGATACTAACTATAAAAATGGTGACGCATCCAGGATGCACACAGATATGTAAGTATAACTGATTAGGACTGATTCCAAGCTAGATAACATACAAGGAACCATCACAAGACATCATATGAGGTCTTTGATTGCCATTAACATGTGAACACAACAGTATTTGATTCCATGCATCAAATGCCAGGGGTTTAGAAAACCCTTGGTGCTTTGGAAGGTGATTGACATTACAAACCTTAGGTTTGGACACCCTCGATGTAGAAGGATGCTACACATCTCCAGAGAATCCTGGGAGTGAAAATTAGCTTTGATGATCACTTCCCAAAGGTCTCAAATGAAAACATTAACGTGAGTCTAATTTCTAAGTCAAGGGTCCAAGCCTAATGTCTGAGGTTTAAATTCAAAGAACCAGGGGTTTAAATTAGCAATTGATCAAGTGGCGGGGACAAACATGGATCACAAAGGCTAAGGCAAAAGCCCACAACATAGTGTATAAGAAGGGAGCGGAAATAGGCCCAATCGGCCCTTGACTGGGTAGTCGGCCATTAGGCCTTTACAGAGGCTGATGGCTGATTGGCACTAGATGCCAATGGCCAAGCAATTTTTCAGAATTTTCTCCCTTGTGAAGTGATGTTTCCGAAGGCCGAGCAATTTTTCAGAATTTTCTCCCTTGTGAAGTGACGTTTCTGAAGGATCCTTAGGCACACATTTGAGAGTCCAATTTGTACTCATCATCCATCTAACTTAGCATGCATTCTAATAAAAAAAAATGAAAAAATACGAGCTTAGCTAAGAGGATTATTTAGCATCATGGATAACTAAGCATGAATACAAAAAAACAAAAAAAAAATGAAATAAATAAAACTAGGTATACTTGTAATTAACGCAGTGCAGGTGTGGAAGAATAGCCAATGGGCTAATGAGTAGGGGTGGAGTCTTTGTGAGGTTCGGATTGGCAATTGTGATTGGGTATTGGGACTTTGGGTTTTGGGGCTTATGGATGGAAGGGGTTCAGATGGGATGGTGAAGTGAAGTACAGAGATAGGCCTAGGGATGATGACGATGGATGTTGAAATCAATGATGGAATTTGAATTGGGATTGGATTTACAAGTTACGTGATCGATGATCCAAGATGAATCTTCGCTTTGATACCAATTGATGCAACGCGTGTAGGGAAGAATAACCAACGGGCTAATCTCCAAGCCAAAAGGCTTAAGAATAGGGATCCATGGGATCGAAATAGTCTTGGTTGTGAGGATCTAGAGATCCTTCGAGACAAAGATGAAGAACAAGAAGATTTTGGAGGAAAATGTTGTTGTCCATGAAGTGGATAGACTGCTTGTATTTATATTACTTTATTGCTCAATTAAGAGGCATGATTGCAGTAATTACATTGATTTGATTGAAAGATAGAAAAGGAATAGCTGCTAGTGTAGAATCTGCTGTACATGGAATGTTTAGTATACAATGCTTGACCAGATCCCTCATAATATTATTCTAGATCCAGCACATGGGATATTATGTAGATGGGCCGGGTCTGGCTCAGGCGACACCGGAATGGGCCTGTTTGAGTTGGACCTCATTTGAACTGGTCATATTTCTACACTCTCCCTCAAATTGATACGGTGAGGAGTAATGCAACAATTTGGAAAGCAAATAGTCATGGCAATCCTTGGGCATTGCTTTGGTGAAGATATTAGCTAATTGGTCGTGGGAAGAGACATAAGGAAGGGAGATGATTTGATGATGTCAGAGGCGAATTACTGGTGAATGAAATAACAGTCGATCTCAATATGCTTAGTACGGTCATAAAGATAGTATTATTTGCAATTCGAATGGCACTGTTATCCGCATAAAGAGGAGCAGGACAAATAAAGAAGACACCAAACTCTCTTAGCAGTCGCCGAAGCCAAACAATTTCACCACTTGTGGATGACATAGAGCAATGCTCTGCCTCAATCGATGATTTAGGCACAGTTGTTTCTTACATTTCCATGAGATGGGTGAGATGCCAAGGAACATACATCAACCTATAGTAGATTGACGAGTATCTAGGCATCTTGCCCAATCAACATCAGTATAGCCTTGTAATTGTAAAGAGGATTCAGAAGGATAGAAGAGACCTCGATTTATAGTGCCCTTAATGTACCTGAGGATTTGATATACTACATGAACATGTGGTTTGTGTGGGTTACTCACAAACTGGCTTACAGAATGTACAACATGAGAGATGTTAGTCCTAGTCATAGTCAAGTAAAGCAGGCTACCCATCAAACATTGAAAAAGAGTAGGATGATCAAGCGAACTCCCGCCATCTTTGCTGATTTTAACATTAAGTTCAAGATGGGTGTCAGATATTTTGGCATCGCTGAGTCTAGCAGATTTAATTAAATCTTCAGCATATTTGGTTTGATGCACTCGTATGCCATTTTTGTTTCTTGAAACTTCAAGACCAAGAAAGCATGTTGCTGATCCAAGATCTTTCATTTTAAAGGAACGCATCAGATGGGATTTAAGATCAGGGATGCTTGCAGTATCATTACCACTTATGATCATATCATCAAGAGAGATTAACAGGATTGTGCAACCTTGGGATGTGCATCTAATAAAAAGAGAGCTGTCATTTGAACTTTGCGAAAACCCAATTTGAAGGATGGCTGATCAGAATTTATCAAACCATGCATGTGGAGCTTGCTTGAGGCCATATAAAGATTTCTTTAATTTGCAGACATGCTTAGGGGGACATGCATAACCTGGAGGTGGTCTCATGTAGACTGTCTCGATAAGATGGCCATGTAGTAAGGCATTCTTAATGTCCATTTGCCGAAGGTGCCACTTTCGTGCGGCTGTAACACTAAGTAAGCACCGACTAGTTGTTATCGTAGCAACTGGTGCAAAAGTTTCCTCATAGTCAAGTCCATACTCCTGTTTGATGCTTTGCACAAGCAATCTAGCTTTGTAGCGAGCAAGACTACCATCAGATTTGAAGTTGGTGCAATAGAGCCATTGATTCCCCATAATAGATGCATTTGATGGAAAAGGCACCATATCACAAGTTTGATTTGCTTAAAGAGCAATTAATTCTGTTGTTATTGCATCTTGCCAACATGGGATATTTGCAGCCTGTGAATAAGAGGTTGGGATAGGAATAGGATCTGGACTGATAATCAAGGCAAGAAAATGAAATCTGTCAGGTGCTATTGAAATATGACTAGATCGTCGCAAGGGAGGTGCGTCATGAGGATCATTACCTTGACTAGTAGGAAACGGTGAGGTTGGTTGATCTGGAGCAGGAGAAAAAGGGAGTGTTGGCTTTGGATGATGGGCATAAACTTGTGTTTTATGAGGAGAGGAACTGGGTGCTGCAAAGTTAGGAAAATGAGAGACTCTACTATTATTGTGAGTAGGACGTAGAGAATTAAAGAGAATAAGTTCCAAAAGGACAACAGTCAGTGAGATTTGGAGGTGCCTTTCATTTGGATCATAACAAAGAATACTAACATACAACGAGCAGCCTGAGGGGATAGCTTGTGATGCTTAAGATGAACAAAACATTAACAACCATATACTCGCAAATGTGAGTATGTAGGCGAATGACCAAACAGACATTCACATGGGGAGACTTTTCCAAGAATAGAGCTAGGAGTCCTAGATGATGTGGATTGTAGTATATGTAGCTTCACACCAGAATTTAGGATACACCAATGATTCAATAAGTAGGGTTTTGACTATCTCAATGATATATCGATTCTTTCTTGCTGCAACCCTATTTTGTTGTGGTGTGTGAGGATAAGATTTTTAGTGAATGATTTCTTTGTCAGATAAAAATGTAGAAAAAGTAGATGATGTGTACTCTCCTCCTTAGTTAGAATGCAAAATTTTTATTAATTTTTAGAATTGAGTGTGAACCATATTATAAAATTTTTGAAAGGTAGAAATAACTTCATATTTGAATGTCAAGAAGTATTCAAGTGTAGTGATAATGATCATCAATAAATGTAACATAGTTTTATATCCCAGTCTACTAAGATGTGGAGCAATCCCCCAGACATCAGTATGACATCAAATGGTGCTGTTGCACATGAATAGTGAACTGGGAAGGGGAACACAATGCTTTTGCTTAAACAAAAAGTTTCTCATTTAGATTTAACAAAAACAAAACTATTCTTATTATTGAAAGATGATTCTAAACAACCATTCTAAAATAAAGAGAGCAAATTGGAATTGTTCAAATGACCCAGGCGACGATGCCAGGTGGTCCTTATATTACTCAAAATACTCAAAGAAGAAGCAAAGAAAGAACTAGAGCCAACAGAGCTAGATCCCATGTCCAGAAGAGACGGCCTACTATGTTTACTCTCTGTCCCAATTATCTTTCCAGTTTGCCGTTTCTGTATTACACAATGAGAAGAAGAAAATTTAATTTGAGCAACCATTATCAACCAATTGTCTCACAGAAATCAGATTTTGTAGATAATTCTGGAACACAATAAACATTAGATAGATGAAAGTGTTGGTTTTGAGGTGTAGGAAGCTCTAAAGAACCTATTCTAGAAATAAAAAGGTGATGACCATTTGCAGTAGTTATCTTTTCTTGTCCAACATAAGTATGATGGTCATTAAGATTTTGTGCAACAAAAGTCATATGATTTGAGGCTTTTGAGTCTAAAAACCATGTAGATGGTGTAATAGATGTGGATAGGGCCATGGAAGAATGAATAGCAGGAAATGAGGTAGAGGAAAGAGGCAACCCATTAATACCCATGGAGGTAAATGTAGAAGTGACAGAAGCATTAATCATTTCCCAAATTTGAGCTGGGTTCATGGAGATGGTCATTGGTAGCTAGTGGAGCCTGAGCTTGAAATGTCGTCTGATTTTGCCTTTGCAAATTATCATTTTTCTTGGCAGGACGAATCCTATATTCAGAGATGACATGGCCAGTTCTTTTGCAGTAGTAGCAAAATAATTTCTTCTGATGGTTGCCTGCTATATGCCCACAGCTCTTGTATTCAAAATACTGGATTCTTTGTTTACGAGTTGTGACCAGGGCTCTTTCTTCAACTAAATTAGTTATTAGAGCATGAGTGGTAAGAAGCACCTTGGGTTCTTCAAAGAGAGACTGTTGTGATCCAAGTCGGATCTTTTCATGAAGAACCTCTTGGACACATGAATCCAAGTCTGGAGGGTTCTCCCTAGTCATAAGTGCAGCACGGACTGGTACATATTTAGGGCGTAGATTCATGAGAAACTGACTGATGCACAATTCTTCTTGAAGCTTAAGAGCTTGTGGAAGGAATTCCGGGGAGACAAAATGCAGAAGCATTTGGTCCCTCTCTGTCCATAGGGCAAAAAAACCATTGTAGTATTCTTGAATTGATTTATCACCTTAACTATACTTGGCTAGTTCAGTGTCAAGATGGAATTTCGTTGCTTTATTAGTCTGGTGATACAGTTTCTTAAGGTGATCCCACATATCTGAGCCCTTCGTAAAGGCTTGGAGTGATAGGGAGACGGACAAGTCTACTGAGTTGAGAATCCAAGTAACCACCTTGGCATTGTTCTGGTTCCAAGAAGCAATTGCTTTTTCATGAGAGTCTTAGAAGCAGTGTTGCTACTGCTCTCTGCAGTTGTGGCTAAGACAAGTTGTGGAGTTGTCCTATTAATGTACCCAATCAGTCCTTTTCCTTCCACAAAATTTTTAAGGTGAAAGGACCAACTCATGTAATTTTTCCCAGTCAATTTGATTGGGATGATGTCCCCTTTTTCCATGATGATATGAAGCAAATGTGACTGACTGTTAATGTAAGAGTGTTGAATCACAAACAAATGTGACTGATTGTTGTATTTCAATAAAAAAAAAAAAAAGAATTCATGGGTGTCCAGAATTTTGCAGGGTTGAATGGCTAAATCACTCAAATGTTAAGAGAAATAGGTAATCCAACTTCCAGGTTATGTTAAGAACATAATTATGCAGCTACTTCCAGATTTTTATGTAAATTTGACTGTTGAATGCAATGTTTGAGAAGGAACATAACTGTTCTTAAAAACTGTCGACAGAGAAGAGTGAATTGAGACAAACCTTAGATGTCATCAAAAATCCAGAAAAAACCATGGAAAATTCTAGCATAAATGGGTGACTAGAGGGATGTCTTCCTTCCTCGGATTGGATCACATGAGGTGGGACCTACCGTGAAAAATGCCTCTTGCAGAACATGTGGATGAGAGATTTCTATCAGATGCCTTGGCTGAAGAGTTCTGAGAGATTTTCTTAACTGGAAGAGACTCTCAGCAGAGTCTTTGATCAACGATGATCAAGAATAGGCCATACGAGCAGTATGGGTAACTGTAATCTTGATGTGCCAGTCACAATAACAGTTGACCAATCAAAGAAATCTTGATAAAGAGAGCAAGATCTTGAAACTTCTTGGAGTGTGGCTCTGATACCATGTGAGGGTCTAGAGATCCTTTGAGACAAAGATGAAGAACAAGAAGATTTTGGAGGAAAATGGTCATGTCCGTGAAGTGGACCGATTGCTTGTATTTATATTATTTTATTGCCCAATTGAGGGACATGATTATAGTAATTACATTGATATGATTGAAAGATAGAAAGGGAAAAACTACTAGTGCAAAATCTATTATACATGGAATGTTTAGCATACAATGCTTGACCAGATCCCTCATAATATTATTCTAGATCCAGCACATGGTATATTGTGCAGATGAGCCTGGTTTGGGTCGGACCACACCGGAATGGGCTTGTTTGAATTGGATCTCATATGAACTGGTCATATTTCTAAATTGGTCTCACACCATAGACAAATAATCAGGAGAAAAACTCTAGGGAGAAATTTGATTAATCAATTAGCTTAACTTATTCCTAAGAAGGGACTATAATACTTTATATAGACTAGTTGGTGCTCCAGTTTGGAAAAAATGAAAAAGAAGATTCCTAATTTATTTCTGATTCCTAGTAACTACTAAAAAGAAGAAAATCTAAAAGATTCTCTGGAAACTTGCAAAATAGGAAAGTAAAGTTGGAAAACATGTTTTAGGATTCTTCTTTGGGCCTTATTGGGCTTAAGCCTTTAGGCATGGGGTTTTGGGTTGGGCCCTTTAGTCTGGCCTGCATCAGCACTAATTCTTAGGAGTCGTTTGTTAATTTCACATGTGATGTGAAAAAGTCTTACATATGTATATGACTCACATGTGACTTGTGAGTTATTTTCATATGCAAATGAGTCACATGTGAAACATAATCCATTGTTTGTCATTTTCATGCTACTTCAAATGTGAATCTGATTGCATCTAATGGTTCACATGTCTTTTACAGTTTTTTCACAAATTCTGAAAAACCCATGATAAATTAAGTGATGAGATTGAACCCAATAGGTCTTAGTGGCCTTTTGAAGAGGATTAAAGTGTGGATCATGAAAAAAAGGCCCACAAAAATCAGAATTGAATAGAAAATGGTTTGGAACTTTTTACAAATATCTAACAATCCTTGAAGGATTGACGGTTGAGATTTGATCCACAAGCCGCTTTTCATATTAAGCAGATGTTCTGCGATTTGGGTTTTGAATTAGAGGCCCAGATGATTCAAAAACTTGTAAAAAATGTAATTCTTTTTCAACTCGTTAAATGCACTGTTGCCATAGTACATTCATTCAATGGTTGATGTGTTTTTCAAAGAGATTTCTAGATCCATGTTGAATCAACACTTGAAATTTGATCCCATAGCTGAAAATGGCCTTTTGAAGAGAATTAATGGTTTGGATCATGAAAATGAGACCCTCAAAAGTCCAGAAATGATGATTTATGGTTTGAACTTTTTCATAAATATCTCACAATCTATCATGATCCAATATGTGGTCTCCATCCAACTTTCCCTGGGCTGCTCAAGATAGGGTCTGCCAGCTGAGACGGAGACCACATATTGCTATGAATCCACCTCAAGGAGTGGAGTATACCTGAATGGCCCTTGGGTTGCTAAATTCTTTCTTCTCGTTCTCATTGTCATTCTTCTCACCAAAGGCAGACAGTATCATGACGCTCTAGCCTCTTTGGTTTTATTTATTTATTTATTTATTTTCTGCTCTCAGTTTCTGATTTCCTCGTCTCTCCAAAGTTCTAATCTTTCCTCCAAGCACCTGATCAATCAACATTGAAACACCCAAATCCAATCTACCCAAATGATGCCTCAAACCCATTCCATCACCTCTCCCTCAATCCCTTCTATGTTCCTTACAACCACCCAATTTCCAGCTCCCCACCCCAAAACCATATCCTTCTCCACCTCTTTCTCTCCACTTCTACTCACCAAAACCACCCATTTCAGACCTTCAAAGAAAAACCCATGTCTCAGGTCTGTACTTCTGGCACCTAGATGCTCTGTTACTGTAGCTGAGATAGCCCCAAAAGTAGATCCTCTCACAAAACCCTCTCCAGCTGAGGTTTCCAGGACTATCATGGAGCTTTCTTCTATGGGTACCCTTTCTACTCTTTCCCAGGATGGGTGGCCTCTGGGAATTGGTGTGCGGTTTGTTGTAGACGATGAGGGGACACCCATCTTGTGCTTGAATGCTTCAAATCAACAGTTTTTAGTGGATGGCAGATGCAGTCTTCATGTCCAGGTACTTAACATTTTCCTTAATGTGTTTGTTTTGTTCTGGAATTTTAGCATTGGTTTGTGGGATTTCTTATTTGTCTCTTTGTAGTGTGGTGGTTCAGAATATTCATTTCATGGGTCCTGGTTTGTAATTTCAGTGTCTGAAAGTCACACGGATTGGATGATCCCAGGCAGCTGATTGATGGGCCTTTTGTGTCCAATATGCTGAGGGTGGTTGATCATCATTTTTAGGTCACCGGTTGGATGGTTGAAATTATTATCCCACCACATTGACATTATTGCCTGCATAAATTGAATGGCTTTGATGGGTTTATATTTTCCACACTGCACATAATTGGGACCTGTCTCTCCATGATCTAGCAGATGGCTGTTTGCATCAGTCCCACTTTGGTTATGATTTTTGTACCAATCACACTGATGAACTTTTTCCAGTTCACTTTACCCATGCAAGTATTCTTTTGTGTGTCCGTATTCGCTAGCTGATGAGATGGTTGAGAATGTTAGGTCCTACTGTGGTCCATACTTAGTGTAGCCCAAAGAATGAATGAATGTTAATATAGATCAAGGATTTTTTAAATCTGCTCACTGTGCATATAGGTTAGACTCGGCTGAAATTTTGAGCTGTGGAAAAAAATCTTGTTTGAGGAATTTTAAAATGTTTATTCTTTGAGTTTGTGATGACTGCTTTGTTCATTGATGTGTGCTTCAAGTCAGTTAGAGCAATCTGGGACACGGACTCCACAGTGTACATTGCAAGGCAGCCTTAACAAGCCAGAGGATGGCGTAACTTTGAAGGTACTCTTTTTTATTTTGTTGCCCTTTTATTATAGATTGCTTTTAAAGATGCTTATCCTTGCCATTCTGTTACACTTTGTTGTTCATTCATTTATTAATTTGGTATGGTTGTTGAGTAATGAAACTGCAACAATTTATTTAAGGGTGGTGTGTGTGTTATACTTGAGGGGTGAGGAGCCCATATGTCATTTCCCCATCATGTGATCGTGCCAAGTTTGGTTAAATGAGGATTGTGTAGTTGTGTTAAGACAGGTATGGCTGTAAAGCTTGGCTAGACCCTTTGATAAGTGATCTTTTAGTGGAAAAGCAGAATAACAAAGCTGAACCAGGATAGATGGGATGGGGTTTTAATGATGAAGTATTTAACATCAAAATTTGCAACTTGGGTCTTGAAGTAATTAGCTATTGCAGATGAAATAATTGATTTTTGGGAGATATTGACACCCAAACTCGTTAGGCCTGGCATAAAATGCTTTGGTTTCTATTCTGAATGTGACGCAGCACATGTAGAGGAAGAGTAGCCAAGGACTACTCTCCAAGACAAAGCTTGGGGATGGGGATCCATGGAGATTCAAATTGTCTTAGTCTCACACTACTGACAGAGAAAACTCAGAGAGAAACTCAATTGAGAGAATTTTTTTAATCAATGCATAACTAAACGAGAGGGTCTACAACTCTTTTTCATGGATTAAAAAACTGGCCGTGTCTGAGTTAACTTGGCCCTAAATGAGTCATCCTATGGGACTCGGATTTGAATTATGTGTCTTGGCCATGCGCCTAAATCAAAAAATTTTTTTTTTTAACTCGGGCTCGCCCCGACTCGGCCGAATTGCATGCAACTTGGTCAAATTGACTTGGATACAGCCCTGGCTGAGTTGGCTCCCGAGTCCAAGCTTTTTCCTTGCTCTTTATATATGCTAGATATTAGTCTACTATGGAAACAATTCCAATCATATTAAAATTCTAAAGCAAATTAAAGGAAACTCTCTAATTGCTCTATATTTTAGTTACTACTAAAAATAGAAAACTCTTGCGTGATCTAGATATCTTTCTTTTTAATTTTTCTATAATTTTTTGGACTGTGGGCTGGTTCCAATGTGATGGTTGATCATGGATTTGGCCTGCATTAGAATGGAGAAATCAGTCCTACTCACCTTGTTTTCATTGCTCAAGAAAATAAGCCATTATATATCTTGTTTATTTGACATGATTGGTCGAGTGGTGCATTGGGAGGCTGTCAATTCACTTAACTCATATATCAAGAACATTTTATATTTTCGACTAAATGAATTACTTTATACTTGCTTGCATTACTCTATACTCGCTTGCTTCTAATTTTACATTGTTGACTTACTACAATTGTATTTTATCTGCTTTAAGAGAAACAACTAAGAAAAATCCCTTTGAGGAAATGAAACGGGGGTTCTTTTTATGCTAAAAAAATTTGCCCATCCAATGCTCATGTCCATATCAGACTGGTAGATTTATCTTAAAACTTTTGTTAAGTAGAAAAAGAAACTACAGAGATTAATGCCCTTTGATGCGGACAGTACTTTATTCTTGTAGTTTGTGGCGCAGCCACTATCTATGATCGAGAAGAATAGATCAATCTCTCGAAGGATTGATTGAATCCACAATGGATTCCTACCCTAGGGCACAAGCACAACCAAGAAACACACCATAACTGAAAGAAAAACCAATCTGAATATTATTAATTATCAAAAACATGAGCAACTATACTGAGGTCTTTATTATTTATCAAGGAGTAAATGTAATTCTTGGTAAACAAGACTTACTAATTAAAATAAAGTACTTTCTAATCCTATTAAACAAGAACTTCCTAATCCTATTAAGCAAGTGATAATAATAGTAATAGGATAATTATAAAAGGTGCTATAGTAGCTCTTAGCTAATTGGGCCTATGGCTGAACCCAATGGACTGGGTTGATCCGTGGGTCAATGTTTGGGACAATTGCCTCCTTGGGCCGGGTCAATTTTGCATCAACTCTCCCCATTTTTAAAAAACTCGACTGTGATGAGTTAATAGCTTGATAATGTTCATAAAGATCTGGATTCAGGTGCTGGAAGTTGGATGCAGTAATCCAAGTAGCATCGGAGATGGGGCGGTTTTGCCATCGGGTAAGAAAATTTTGATTTCTCGCTTGACTTGTAGAAACAAGTTGATGATCAAGAACATCAACAATTTGATCTTCAGGTGGAGCAGTTGCATGTTCATTAGAGTCTTCATCATTGTCATGGCCACAGTAAAGTGTGAGGTCTGCAACATTGAACATTGGACTAATGCCAAGATCTGGTGATAATTCCAACGTGTAGGTATTAGAATTGAGCTTTTTCAAAACTTTGAACGGTCCAGCATTCCAGGGTGCAATTTTTTATTTGCTCTAGGTGGTAACCAGTTTGGATGGTTACGAACCAGAGTCATGTTGTCTTCATAAAACTCGAGGAAATGGAGACACTTGTCTTTGTAACTTTCATTGCTAGCAGTGATATGACGTCGAACGTCATCATGTATTTGTTGCATTTGTTTGATGAAGTTATCTGTTCCAGCACTTGGGCCCATTTCAAGAGGTAATGGAATAAGATTAATAGGTAAGTGCGGACGAACACCTGTGATTGCTTTAAATGGAGAGATGCTTGTGGATCGGTTGATTGAATTATTGCAAGCAAACTCAACCATGGGCAGAACTTGATTCCAAGTAGAAGTATTGTTGCGAACAAGACATCGTAACAACTGTCGAAAACTTCTATTGGCAACCTCTGTCTGTCCAGTAGAAAAATGGACTTTTGTCTTTGCTGTCATCCGTAAAGTTTTCTAAAAATAACTCATGAATTTGGTGTCACGATCTGAAACGATTGTCTTCGGAAGTCCATGAAGATGAACAATTTCCTTGAAGAACAATTGAGCTACTTTGTAAGCATAGGCTATTGTATTATAAGGGATAAAATGAACAATCTTAGAGAAGCGATCCACAACAATGAAGATGAATCCACTTTGCGGGCAGTCTTGGGCAAAGCCTAAAACAAAATCCATACTGATATCTTCCAAAGGAACATTAGGAATTGGTAATGGCTGATATAACCCTATATGCTTTTTATTACCTTTGGAAAACTGACAGGTGTGACATCTTTCATAGATATTGACTTACTAATAACATTGAGCTTCATGCGCGGTCATTAGTAATGGTCATTCATAACAGCAACTGTCTTATCACGTCCCAAGTGACCGCTACAACCTGAATGAATTCACGACCAACATGTTCTCTAATAGATGTAGCAGGAATGCAAAGTTTTGTACCTCGGAACAAGAAACCATTATGTATGTTGTAATGTGGATGCTTGTCTAGTTCTCCATTGAGAAGATCTGAATAAAAAACACCAAAATCTTTGTCTATAGCATACTCTTGTTTCATTTGCTCAAAGCCTGGAATTGTCACCGTCATAGTAGTAAGAAGGTGTTTCCGACGACTTAATGCACTAGCCACGAGATTCTCTTTGCCTGCTTTATGTCAGAGGCTAAAGGTAAACTGTTGAAGAAAGGCACTACACTTAACGCGATGATCAGTCATATTTTCCTAGGAATTAAGATGTTTTAAGGCTACATGATCCGAATGAAGGACAAAATCATTTCCCACTAAATAAGGTCGCTAATGTTGCAATGCTTTCACCACTGCGTAAATTTCCAAATCGTATGTAGAATATTTGTGTTTGGGATTAGGATGCTTTTCACTGAAAAATGCCACTGGATGACCTTCTTGATGCCAACATTGGAAGCATCACAAGCAACTTAAAAAACTTTGTTAAAATTTAGAAGGTGCAAAACTGGTGCTTTCGTTATCTTTTGCTTAATGTTCTCAAATGCTCTTGTAGCTGCAGATATCCATTTAAAGTCGCCCTTTTTCATTCAGTCAGTGAGTGGGCCCATGATGCTGCTAAAGTCACGAATGAATCGTCTATAGAAAGTAGCAAGTATATGAAAACTGCGAACTTCAGTTAGAGTAGTCAGAAGAGGCAAATCAATAATAGCGTGCACTTTAGAAGGATCCATTGCGATGCCTTTTGAAGAAATAATGAAGCCTAGAAAAATCACCGAGTTTCTCAAGAAAGTGCACTTCTTCAAATTGATAAAGAAACGTTCTTTGCAAAGAAGTTAAAATATACTCCGTAAATGATCAAAATGCTCCTCTCGTGATTTGCTGTAAATCAAGATATTAGCAAAGTAGATAACCACGACCTTTCCAATGAAGGGTTTCAACAATTGGTCCATTACATACATGAAAGTGCTAGGACTATTAGACAGTCCAAAAGGCATTATTAACCATTCATAAAGGCCATTATAGTCTTGGAAGCTATTTTCCACTCATCACCTGCCCTAATTCTGATTTGATGGTAGCCATTGTAAAGATCAATCTTTAAAGAGATAGAAGCACCGGGCATAAGATCAAGCATGTCATCAAGCCTAGGGATAGGGAAGCGATACTTAATAGTGATTTTATTAATGGCACGACTATCCATGTACATACGCCACCTTCCATCCTTCTTTGGGTTAATGAGAGCGGGTACTGCACATAAGCGTAGGCTTTCCCAAATATATCCCCATTGTAACAAATCACACTTGCTTTTTGAGTTCAACATGTTTAGATGGATTCATCTGATAAGCACGCAAATTAGGAAGAGATGCTCCTAGAAGCAAATCAATGGCATGTTGAATATTTCGAATTTGTGGCAATTCATGTGGAAGCTCATTAGAAAATAAATTAGAAAAATCATTAAGTAATGGAGTTACCTCTTGGGGAATAGATGGTTTTGAATCTTACATTAGAATTTGACAGTTCTTTAGTAGCCAAAGCATACATCACTCCTTTTTCTTTACTTGCAACTTCAAATTTGCGCATTGTAAGGATGTGGGGAGATGCTTGAGGAGTTGCCTTTGGTGATGAAAATGGGATTGTTAGGGGCTGCCATTGCATTTGTATTCTATTCCATGTAAAAGAGTAAGTATTATTCTCATGACGAGTGATGACTTTAAGGCGATGGAGCCAAGGGCGACCAAGCAAGATGTGGACAACAGTCATGGGAATAACATCACACTTGACATTATCTTTATAAGAACCAAGCTTGATTGGAACAATGCACTGTTGCCGGACTGGAAGAGTGTAATAATGAACCCATGTAACTCGATAAGGCTTTGGCTGCTTTGTAGTCGTCAAGTGTAACTTATCTACTACTTCTTTGGAGAAAACATTCATAGCACTACTACCATCAATAATGACATTACATTGGTTACCTTTGCAAGTGATGCAGGATAGATCCAAGATCTGACCCGGTATTGATGGGCCCCACTTAATCCATGATCTATCCAAGATAGTTCTAATTCATTATTTATTTCCTATTTTATGTTGACTTGAGATTAGTACTTGCTTAATTTATTTTAGTAAGCCATGATTGTTTAGAGTTAGTCTTTCCTAGTTTAGAAACAGTCACTTCTATGTAAAGATGAGCCTTTCATTGTAATGAACATTGTTATTTCTGGTTAATCAAATTTTATTGAGACTTATCACTGTTATGGTATTTTTCCTCTTTGAGGGTGCCCTAGGGGTTGGAATCCATCTTTGGATTTAAACAATCCTTTGGGATATTGTTCTACATTCGATCGGAGATCCGGGGTTGCGCCAAATTGGTATTAGAGACGAGATCCAGTTGCCAAGGAAACATCGGTCTGTCCCGAAATTCATCTTGCCACTCATTGCCATTGTTAACACTTTTCCACCATTGCCGAAGACCCTAGTAGCCTCAAGCCCTTCTCCGTGTTACCTAAAACCCCTGCCACAAAACCCTACATCGAATTCCCACCTAGAACCCAAATCCCCATCTCGACGTTCACCATCTTTGCCGACTGCACCCACGAATCCATCCTCACACCCACCACCACTATCGAACACAAAACCACTGAAACCCCTCATTGATAACCCACTCGTCTTCCCCAAAATACCAAAAACCCTAATCCTACCCTACCGACACCATTAGTTAAACCCAAGACCCCAAGCGAACCCATCCCACTTCTCCCTAACCCATTCCTGACCCCTGCCCTACCACCGAACCCCCCCGTACCATTTCGACACCACCACTGCTGTCCAAACCCCCAATTGAAACCATCCCATATCCCCGAAGTGAAAAAAAAAAATGGTCTATAAGGAGCCAAACCATACCACAAGTACAAATTTTTCTGCTTGATTAATTCTAACATTTGATTCAACAAAACAAGAAGAGAGGGTGATATCTTGATCATTTGATCTCCAATCAACAACCCGTTTCCACCAATATATTTCACTCATCAAGATTCATCATCACCAACATACTATGATCAACAAGATAAAAAAATTAGGGAATTTTTAGGCAGTTGAACTTTGAATCCAAATCATCATGAGAATTTTTGGACACTCAGCTGAAGTTCAAAGATTTGTGTATCAATACAAATATAGAAATTGATATTTTGAGAATGAGTTATACTTTGAGCGTTTTCTAAAGTTGAAGCAAGAAGAATTAACAATTGATGAATATACCTGCCAATTTCGAGAGCTGCAAGATATCTGTGAACTGGAGAAGACTAAAATGCATATTTTGGGTCATTATATTAGAGGCTTGAGACCAGACATCTTGGAGAATATTAATTGTTGGAAAACCAGTCAAGGGCACATACTTATACTTAAAAGCCTTTTGTGTTGAACATATGTTTAGAAACTCTCGCAAGCAACAATGTGCATCTCAACAAAAACAAAGAGCACACATTGTGCGAAGACTTTTTGTCATAGAAGATAATCTCACGATTGTTGTTCGCCACCACCTTAACACAAATGAGAAGAAAGAAGAAAAATGGAAACCGGTCAAATTCCACATGCAGGTGAGAGTCAAAGATAGAGCCGTCAATTTGACTATTGACAATGGTAGTGCAATAAATTTTGTTGCACAACAGGTTATTGACAAGCTTCATTTGCCAATGGAGAAGCTTTCGAATCCCTACCAAGTCACATGGTCTAATGGTTATGTTATTACCATGACTCATAGATGCTTGGTATCATTCAAGGTTGGTAATTATGAAGACAAAATTTGGTGTAATGTGATCCACATGATTATTGATCATATTACTTTTTGAAGACCGTGGCTTTTTTTACCGTAAGTGCGTTATGATAAAGAGATGAACACATTCTTTTTTAGTGGGAAAGAAAATGGATTGGACTCTGTCCATTACTGTTAACAGCCCGGTCTTCATCTACATCATCATCTTTAATTGAAGAACTATAGAAAGAGGAAAACGAAGAAATTTAGAACCAAGACATCATGATTACACCTAAGGCAATGCCAACTATGGCAGTTGATATTAAGTATTCAACAACTAAGCAAGATCCAGGCAAAGCTGATCTCATAAAAATTTTAGAATGAGTAGAATGTGTTCAACATAGTGTCAAGCAAGAGCAACAAAAGGTTGAGGAAGAACAAATGTAAAAAGAAATTGAAGACTTTGTTTGAGCAAGTTTATGGCAACACTGACTTCATGGGTTCAAACAACATTGATCAAGACAATGTCATCCATGAGCCACAAAGAGTTGAGGAAGAAAAAAAGACAAACAGATATTTAAGACTTTGAGCAGGTTAACAAGAATATTGAACACTTGAAAGATTTGATTGTAACTCTGCTCGAGGCATCTAATGATGAGATTATACATCCAAGTTAAATGCAGACATCAGAAGATGCCACTCCTTCAGTTTGCTTCTATGTGGAGGAAATGGACATATTGGGCTTCTACGGCATGAACTGAAAATGAAGATCGGAAGAAAATATCGAAGTTTGTGTGACCAAGGATCAAAATAGCGGTAGCGGATACCGTCGCGGCCAGTCGCCAAAACGCTACGTAGCGGGCGCTACGTAGCGGTAGCGGGGCTACATAGCGGCGTAGCGGTGTGATTCAAGAAAATTATCAAAAAAATTTGAAAAAATTTCAGAAAATCCAGAAAATTGTAATGAGCTAGAATATGTGTTTGTTTTGCAAAAAAGCCTAAAATAAGGGGGCGTAGCGGTCCCCTAAATCCATGATGTCCTCTATCGCTGTATAATTAAAAAATAATAGTATCATTCCTAATTTTCACATGGTATCATGAATCAAGATTCAAGACTCAAAGTCAAGACTCAAGAGTCAAGAATTTAAGATTTAGAGAGATTAATCACTAGAGTCAGTGACTCAACAATCAACATTCAACACAATAAATAACATAGTAAATAATAACTTTATAAATAACATTGTACTTAAAGAACTGAGACATGAGAGTTAATATAAAGTTGAGATTTGAGAAATGATTAGACGAATACCTCTACCACCAAAAGTCATATTAATATGAACATAAAAACTTAAATAAATTCAAATAAACAACAAAGAAAGTGTAATTCATGCATGGGATTCATAGATCTAACACTTGGGAGTAATTTTTAAGTGATTTGGTTAGTGTTTCTTAAAGAAAAATTTTTTTTTTCAAAAAATAAAAAAATCCGAGAATAAAAAAAAAAAAAAAAATAAATAAATCATAGAAAATGGGGGGTTTGATCTATGAGAAACAAAGATTTATCACTTACAAGCCATTTCCAAGAGATTCATGAAGGAGAAAAGAGGAATAGAGCCATAGATCTAAGAAAATCACATAAAAAATACATTTTGAGAGATGTCTTTTGACTCCAAAGAAGCTGAATGATCTAGATTTATAGATCTTAATGTGTTTTTGGACTTTTGTTGCCCTTAATTTGAAGAAAGAGGGAGGTAGGACCAAAAAACAGTGGACAGGGAAAAGGAAAGATGGAGACAGGAGTGAAAAATGTAGAAGAATGGGCGTCAGGGCATTTAAATAGGCCCAGCAGGAAAATAGCGGCAAAATAGCGGCCGTAGCGGCAAAATAGCGGCCCAGCAGGAAAATAGCGGCAAAATAGCGGCCGTAGCGGTAAAATACGACCGCTATTTTCCCGTAGCGGCCGCTATAGGTGTTAGCAGCGCTAACACCTCCGTAGCGTAGCGGTGCCAGCCGCTACGGCCGATATAGCAGTGTAGCGGCCGCTATTTTATTCTATGTGTGTGACTAATTTTCGACCTAGGAAGACTTTTCTCTTAACTTGCAGTTGAATTCTTCTTGGCATTTCTAAGTTGGCATACTCGTCGGAGTCGAGTTTTTTCAAGCCGGGGAGAGTTGATGCAAGCTAGATCCAAGATCTGGCTTGGCATTGATGGGCCACACTTCATCCATGATCTGTTCAAGATTAGGGATCCTTATCCTTAGATAGTTCTAATTCATTATTTATTTTCTACTTTATGTTGAGTTGAGATTTGTACTTGCTTAATTTATTTTAGTAAACCAGGATTGTTTAGAGGTAGTCTTTCGTAGTTAAGCAACAGTCATTCCTATATAAGGAGCTTTTTTGGCGTAGCCATGATCCACGATATAGAAGAATAGATCAATCTCCCGAGGGATTGATCAAATTTAAAAGGATTCCTGCCCTAGGGCACAAACATAACCAATAAACAATTGATAATAGAAAGGAAAACCCAATCTGAATATTATTGAATTTTTAAAGCATAATCAACTACATTGAGGTCTCTCTTATTTATAGGATAATAAACCTACTTTTTGGATAACAAGACTTGCTAATTAAAGCAAAGTATTTCCTAATCCCTTTAAAGAACTTTCTAATCTTATTTAAGCAAAATAATGGTAATACAATAATTATAAAAGGTGCCATAGTATCTCTCAACCAATTAGGCTTATGGTTGAATCCAATGGCCTGAGTTTTGACCCGTGGGTCAATGTTTGGGCCCAACTGTCTTCTTGGGCCAGGTCCGTACTGCATTACTTTCATTGTAATGGATATGCTTATTTCCAATTAATTAAATTTTATTTGAGATTTATCTCTGCTTTGGTAATTTTCCTCTTGTGAGGGTGCCCTGGGCAGTAGAATCTATATTTGAATTTGAACAAACCTTCGGGAGATTGTTCCATATTCGATTGGAGATTCGGGGTTGCTCTAGCAAGTAAGTTGAGTCTGAAAGATAGGAGTTAGATTCTCATCATCATCATCTTTTGCATTATCTGCAATCAAAAGGCATGGATGAAGGAAAAGCAAAGGACCATCTTCAAAAAGGTCTGAAACTTCAATGGGCCGTTCAGACTCAGGTTGTGGAATCCAATTAGGCGATTCCATCTCAATGTGCTCATCATCATTTGTACCACCTTCACAATGCAAAATTTTGTGTCGACATTCCTTAGCATAATGTGTGCGTTGCTTACAAAAATGACAGATAATATCCCGCTTTTCTGTTTGGGTTGGTGCTTTAAGATCATTCTGATTTGGCTGCCACTTTTGAATTTGTTGAGCATTTACCTGTCTCGGGGAAACTTATGGCTGTGTTTGAAGCTAATTTTGTGGTTGACTAAGGGGAGGTCAGAACCTTGCCTATGTGGTCTGATTGAAATTGGGATCAAGACGCCTTTTATAGGTAGACTTCTTAGCTTGATTTCCAAAGTGTCGTTGATGCAACTCTTCTTCAACTCTTCATGCTTTGCGAGAGATACCATTAATACTGGTGAAATCAAAGATTGTTATTGCACATTTTATGTTTGGGCGCATTCTCTCTCAAAAACGAGTGACCATCATGCTATCTGGTTCACTTGTTTTGCAATAAATGCAAAGCTCATGAAATTTGTTAGTATATTCATCAATGGTCTTGGAGCCTTGTTGAAGATGAATGAGCTCTCGTTGGAAAAAATTAATATAATCAGACAACAAAAATTTGTCTTTAAACCTTTCTTGCATAATTTCCCATCGAGTGATAAGAGGGCACCCCATCTGGTCATTATAATCATCTATATTTTTCCACCAAATTCTAGCAGAACCTTTGAGCTTCATATTGATAGAATTAGCTCATTGAGGATTGTTGATATGATACCAAGTGAAATAATCCTCGATTGAAGTCAGTTAGTCAAGGAAGCCTCGAGCATCAGATTGCCCGAAAAAATTAGGAGCCTCTAATTTGACCTTTTTAGAGAGGTCATCTTGCCACTAAGTTGCATGATTATCCCTTTCATCAAAGAGACGTTGAAGAAACTCCTAGACTGATTTGCAGGGGCCAGCCTTTAATTAAAGTCTTTGAGGTTGTGGGATAATAGTGCTGGAAGATTCACCTTAAGTGTTGGTGGAAGCTTTAGTGAGTTATTTAATTGCATCTTTTAAAGCATCCACCCGCGCATATAAATCTTTGATGTAATTATCACACTGATTATCAGTGAATTTACCACAAAAAATTTGATTGGTGCGGGTAGCCGTATGGAAAAAAGAAATTTTCTTTTCTTTTTTTCTAAATGTTGTGGTTTTGGATGTAGGTCAGGTCAAAGTTGAACTTGCAAATCCAATTGATGTTTGCTCAAAACACACTCGGGTAAGGCTAGGGCCAAAATTGTGGCTCAACTGCAGTGAATGATGGATGCACGTGGGACAATTCTAAAAAGGAAGGAAAGATCAAAAAAGGAGGCCTTTTATGTCTTGAAGCTGGATTGTGACGAGAGAAGGGATGCGGAGGTCGACTCTATGGATGACAAAGAGCTTGCAAGGGAGCCGTTGTTGTTCATGATGATTTGCGATGGAGATGGGCTAGGTATGATCTTTGATACCAATTGGCGCTGCCACGATCCACGATTGAGAAGAATAGATCAGTCTCTTGAAGCATTGACCGAATCCACAATGGATTCTTGCCCTAAGGCACAATCATAACCAAGAAACACCATAACTGAAAGAAAAACCAATCTGAATTTTATTAATTATCAAAAGCATGAGCAACTACAATGAGGTCTCTTTTATTTATAGTGTAATAAACCTAATTCTTGGCAGACAAGACTTACTAATTAAAATAAAGTACTTCCTAATCCTATTAAGCAAGAGATAATAATAGTAATAGGATAATTATTAAACGTGCCATAGTAGCTCTTAGTCAATTGGGCTTATGGTTGAACCCAGTGGACCGGATTGACCCGTGGGTCAATGTTTGGGCCCAGTTGCCTTCTTGGGTTGGGTGCTTAGATGCTTCAGTTTGTTATCATGTCTAAACTATTTATGTAAGCTCCATTGTACTGCTATCCTAAATGATACTTTTCATTTGAAAATTTCAAATCATAGTTGTTAAGTTCGTTTTGAATGCGATTTCGGTTTAGTTCCGAAATGAAACATTTTGGGCGATTCGGACATTTTGCTTTCCAATTCGGAAATTTATTTCGGAAAATATAAAAAATTAAATGCATATATTTAAAATATATAGAAAATTTCATTTTACCGAGCATCATAAATATAATTTGCAAAAGATAAGGTTTAAATACATCTCCCTCAAATATCACCAAAAAAAGCAAAAAGTTAGCTAACTATGCATCATTGTAAACATCATCATCATCTTCATTTGCTCCAAACTCCTTTCCTACAGGGCCACCTATTTCATCACCCCCATCAAAAGCAGGTATACCCCCTTGCACTTGTGCTGGTTGCTGCATAGCCGTCTAACTATTGACATATCATCAGTGGTCAAGAGAGGTGCTTCTTTAGCAACCCAATCAGCTAAAATATAAATATTCTCCAAACAAATGGGGTCAAAGGCAGCATTTCTAGTCCTTTTGAGCATGTCCTTACAATTTACATAAGTTAATACTTTACTATATTATTAACAATTTGAAAAAGAGTTTTGTAAAATTAACATTTGATATACCTTTTACGGAGCTTCAGATTATAATGCACAAAAATTAGATCATTCAACCTTTGATGTTCTAGTTTATTTCTCTCCGGAGAATGAATATGTTCAAAGATGCTTCAATTCCTTTCACAACCACTAGCACCGATGCATCGACTCAAAATTTGAATTGCTAATTTTTTCAAGTTAGGGTTACCAATTCCAAACTGATACCACCATTTATCTGTAAAAATTTATTTAATCATCATCATCATCATCAAAGCCTTATCCCAACCATGTTGGGGTCGGCTACATGAATTCTGTTTCTTCATTTCATTCTATTTTGAGTCAAATCTTTAAATAAGTTAAATTTCTTCAAATTTGATTCAATGACATCGATTAATGTTTTCTTTGCCTTACCCTTACCTCTTAATGAGCCATCCACCTATATAGCTAAGCTTTTTCTCACTGGTGCCATTATCGGCCTACGCTCAACATGCTCAAACCATCTTAAACGAGTTTTTCTAATCTTATTCCTTATTGGTGTTACCTCTAAATGCTCTCGAAAGCGCTCATTTCTAATTTTATCTTTCCTAGTTTTACCCCATCCACCTAGGCATTCTCATCTCTGCCACATCCATTTTATTTATGTGCATCTTCTTCATTGGCTATCATTCTGCTCCATGTCATAGCTGGTCTAACCACTGTCCTGTAAAATTTGCCCTTCAATTTTGTTGGCATTCGTCTGGCACAAAGTACTCTAGAAGGTAGTCTCCACTTCAGCCATCCAGCTTTTATCCTATGCTCCATATCCTCGTCAAGCTCCCCATCTTTACTAATTATCTAGCCTGGATACCGAAAAGAATCTCTACATTGGTATCTCATGGGTTTCAATCTTGACAGTGGTTTCAACACTTAGTATATGTCCACTGAAGTTGCAATCCATATATTCTATTTTTGTATGACTTATTTAAAGCCTCTAGATTCTAATGCCCCCCGCCATCTCTCGAGTGTTGCATTTACCCCATTTCTTGATTTATCCACCAATACTATATCATCTGCAAACAACATATACTATGGTATTTCTTCTTGAATATGCGCGCAGTCAACTCATCCATAATTAATACAAAGAAAAAAGGGCTTAAGGTTGATTCATGATGCAAACCTATAGTCATGGGGAACCCATCTGTTTTTCCTTATGTGGTTCTCACATTTGTTACTGCTCCCTCATATATATCTTTAAAAATTTTAATATAACCTTTGGTGACGTTCCTTTTCTTCAAAACCCACCAAATTAAATCCCTCGGTATCCTATCATAGGCTTTTTCTAAATCTGTAAAAATTTATATAAAATAAAAAATTGTATTTTATAAACCACAATCATATAATAAGTTAATGAGAAGTTAAAAACTTTCATTTATCTGGAGAAATTTTATTTCAATTTCGTATTGCTGATGCGAACCAAAGTCAAAATGAGAATCTTTATAATCATCACATTGTTTGAAAATCATGTCTTGAGTATCAAAATTAGGAACTAATTTCTCTATGACATTATTCAGACTCCTGATGACTTCGCTGTACTTAGAATATGTAGGGCTAAAGAAAATTGCCGGATTCAAGTAGTATGATGCAGCATGTATAGCATTGTGAAGTTGATTTTCCCACCTCCGATCGATCATCTTCCAGTATAGCATATAATCCCTCTTCTTCTTTTACCTCTTTTGAATGAACTCCTTTGCTTGATCTATTGCCTCGTACACATAAGCCATTGCAGGCTTGTCTTCACTGTCAGCTAGATGTAGAACTACCACCAAAGCTTCACTAACTTTTAAAATATGTTCAACATCCTTCCAAAAATTATTATTGAGTATTATCTTAGTGATCTCCATGCCAACCGAGGTACACTTTAGATTCTACCCAAGAGGTACTTGTAAACATTTGCCTAAGTTCTTTTTTGTATTTAAAAAGGCACTGCAAACTAATAAAATTGGTAGCAAATCTTTTGATGGCTGGTAGAATCAATTCTCTCCCATTTGTATATTCTCTTTTCATTAAATTTAGTATTGATAAATGATTGTAAATGAACTTTGTGCCTTTCCTTGCTGTGTCAATTGTGGATGCATTAACTTGAAACAAGTGGGGCTTTGCCATGTCCTCTAACATCAATCTATGCAATGGGCTGCACAAGTTGTCCAATAAAAAGTTCCATATTTTTCAGTCACTTTTTTTTTTTTTTTTGCTGCTTTATATGTGGCATCATTGTTAGTAATAAATTGGACAATATTAGCAGGCTCAACAAGTATGACAATTTCATCAAAAAGTTTAAATAGTCTATCTGCATTTTTTATAATTGGACTTCTATCAACTAACTTCAAGAACATTATCCCTTTTGGGCAATACACAAGAAAGTTAATCAATGTTCATTGCCTTTCATCTATCCACCCATCAGCCATGAGAGAGCACCCAGTTTCACTCCAACATGATTTATAATGCTTCATGAAATTATTAACTTCTAGTACCATTTTCCCCAAAATCTTTCCACGAATGTCATGATATGATGGCATCTTGTAACCTGGCCCTATTGAAATGATTGAATAGCTATTGGTTGTAAAAATTTTGATCTTGCTGCATTAAATGGGATGTTTGCATTAAACCAAAAACGACCAACAGCTAAATCAGTTGCATCTTTTTGTCCCTTTGTTGCTAAAGCTGATTTGATGCTTGGCTGAGATCCGGGCATCGTTCGTGGTGCAAAGAAATTGGTCACACACCTTCTTTTTTTTTTGCGTAGATGTTTGAGCAACCTTCTCTTTACCCTTCCTACTAGTTGAGGTGGGGGTAGTTGAATTTGTGAATGGTTCCACTTCTTCTACTTCAACATCATCTTCATTTGCATCACCCGTTGGAGTTCCATACGGGTTTCCAATTTCCTCTTTTAATTGTCTTTTCTTTGCTCTATTCCTTTTACCTTCTAGAACAAGTCTTTCCATTTGCCATTTGACATCAGTTGGCACCTTTTTACATGGTGCAATATCTCCTTTCAACCTCCTAAGGTGTTCTTTAAGTCTAGTGATCCTACCACATTTTATGACCTTGTTACAAAAATGACAAATTACATGCTTGTTGTTAGTTGGATCCATATGACCATAAGCCCATGCGGGATCATCGGATCTAATAGTTATAGCAACAGATGATATAGGTGTATTATCACTCATTTTAAAATTAAACAGGCAATCGTCCAATTTTTTTGATACAATGGCAACAAATAAAAGACAAGGAAAAACAATAAGTTTAATGTCTCAACTATTAAAAAGGAAAGACCAATAACATATTTCACACAACAGTTAGTTAACTGTGCCTCATCATCACATGGAATCTAATAATATTACAATTTTTAGGAAAGGTGGGCCTCACTTTGGTAAATTATCATATGTTAAAAAAATTAGATTAGGCCAGCCTGAATAATTCAATACAAATAAGTGGGCATCACTTTTGTATTAGCATGATAAAAATTGGTGGGCCGCACATTTGTATTAACTTGGTTAAAAATGGTGGGCTGCACGCTTCTACATGATCAGACGGCCAACAAACCCCTTTTCATTCAACCAATATATAAGAAAGGGTTGCTGTTTCCAATAACCTATTTGCATAATGCAGAGGAAGGAAATGGAAATGGAAAGCAGAGGAAGGAAACGAAAAAGGAAATCAAACGCAGAGGAAGGAAATGGAAAGCAATGTAGAAGAAGGAAATCATGCGCACCTGAGGATTTGGCTTCAATGGGATTTTTTGCAAAGAAATCGGCAGCCAACAACGAAGATCTTCAGCGATTTAGGTACTCCGGCTAACAGCCACTCCAATGGGACTTTTTGTGAAGATATCAGTAGCCACGAGCAGCGATCTTCAGAATCGTGGTTGATTTTGCATCTTTTAGCTTATTTATAGATGGAATGGGATTTTGAAGGTTGCATGCCGCCGAAGAAATTGCAAGGGAATACGAGGAGTTGTTGGTATGCTACTCGATGAGAACAGGTATTTCAAGTTTCAATTGTTTTCATTTATTTCGTATTGAGATTCAGTTACAATTAATTTTCTCTTCTTTAATGGTTGAGCCCTGGATTTGTCCGAATCTGTGGATTTGGATACTGTTTGTCTAAATTTGGGTTTGTTTGTACGAAACCCTAAATTTCGACGAATTTGGACGATATTTGACCCAAACATCTTCAAGCGAGATGTTTGGTTTGGAATAGGCTTCGAGACAAGTAAGCTCTGATGTTTCATCCGAATCGAAACGATCTTAACAACTCTGATGCCTAAATATGGGCACGGGTACGGATACGGACACGGGAAACGAGGGTTTGATATACCGACTTCAAAATTTTAGGATACGGATACGGGCACGGCATTTCAAAAAAATATATGTATATAAATACTTATCGTAGTGCTCAAATATTACGAGGCGCCCATTGTGTAGATTAAATTTTAAATGCGGTGGGCCTGATAGTATCTTAACATAGAAGAAAATAAAAGAAAAGAAAAAAAAAAAGAGGGTCAAGTGTCTTGGTTGGCCCAGTAGCTCAACAATAAAATAGAAAGAAATTAAAAAAAAAAGCCCAATGGGCCCGTTCTCATTAATAAAATGCGACGGGCTCTTTTGCCCCTTTTGCATCTCTGGGGCATCATCGAACGAAAAAGAAGAAGAAGAATGAATAAGAAGAAGAGGAGGCGTATATAGCACCTGAAGTTAGAAGCTCGAAGTAGCAACAGTAGCAGAAAGCAACACAGTGGTCTACCAACTAGTTGAAGAAGCAATCCGTTAAAACAAAAGCAGTAGTCCCTGTCAGTTTAGTTATCTTCATCCTTGCTGCCACCTTCTCCTCCTTCTCTTCTCCTTTTTTTTTTTTGCTTTCCTTTTGATTAAACTGAGAGGGCTCATTTAGGAGTAAATTGGTCAAAATGGACAAAATCTATCGTAATTTTGTGTAAAAAAAATATTGCATAGCCGTATCCTAAAATTAAGGGCCGTATCCAAGTCGTATACTGTACCCGTATCCGTATCGTATCGTATTAGTACTGATACCACAGGGCATTTGGAGTATCCGGGTATCATAGCTTGACAACTATGTTTCAAATACATCACTAATGTATAATTTCACATATAAATATAATTTTGTGGACATATTTGGCTTGTTGAAGTTCCGGTAAATGACATCTCATATAATTTCTAATACTGATATTTGCATCTAAGTTGCATAGTGGTGTCTTTCATCTTATAGATGGTCCAAAATGATGTCCTTTCGAGTGATATTTTTAGATTTGTGTGGACTTAAATGTACTCAATTTTGATCATCATCATCATTGAAGTCTTGTCCCACTTATGTTGGGGTCAGCTACAGGAATTCTGTTTCACCATTCCGGTCTATCCTCGGCCAAATCCGAATCCTGGGGGAAACCCTTAAATTGGTTTTGTTTCTTGAGATCTATCCTTACCACTACTTAATTTTGAGATTTTTGAATATTTTTTTGGATATGATGCTCATTTTTTATGTTACAAGTTTGAGTGGTGTATGGTAATTGCAAACTTCCTTAGGTGGGTAGTTATTTCTTTGCCTAATCTAACCCAAATCTTTGCTAGCAATAGCACCTATTGCATATGATGCCCAAATATGGATGGGGTACAGACACGAACACCGGGAATGTGGATTCAACAAGCCAACTTCAAAATGTTAGGATATAGATACGGCCTATAGGAACAACATCATTTAAGATGCATTACAAAATTTTATTTATGAAAAGTAATATATATAGAAAAAAAATAAACAATTAGAAAAACTAAAATAAAAATAGCTAGAAAATTTAATAAAAAAAGCTTGCCCCATGCCCTACCCCATTTATAACATTTGCACAAGCCCTAGTCTAATTTCATGAACCCTGCCCTAGGCCTAGGGCTCAACCCATTTAACAAAATTTGCCACAGGCCAGCCTAATCCAAGTCCCGCCTATGGCCCTTTTTTTTTTTTTTTTTTTGGCTGAAGCTTGTCCCAGACAAAGTCCAACCCCTACCCCTTTAATAGCCTCCCTTTTCTCGAGAGTCTCTCTATACGAAAATCAATGCACTCCTTTTCCTGAGAATCTTTGTTTTTGAAGTCCAACAGAAGGGGAAAAAAGAGAACGGAAGAATGAAAGAAAGAGAGAGAGGAAGGAAAGGAGGAGGAGGAGAGGAGAAAAAGAAGAGCGGAAGTGGAGAGGAGGTGTGAGATGAGCGGCAACAGTGGACGTTAATGATGAGTAGTTGGCAGAGACAAGTGACGGCAGTAAAGGTGATGATGATGCACTACTAGGGCACAGGTAGATCTGTCTCTTCTTCTTCATTTTTCTCTTTTTCTTTAAGCTGCCTTGTCCTTCCCCTTACAACCATTTGTTTTTTTCAAAAAGGAAAAGTGATGCAGCATGGGGAAGAAGAATAGCTAATGGGCTATTCTCCAAACCAAAGGCTTAGGGATAACTGTCTAGGTCTTACACCAAAAACAATAATTTAACCCATGGGGAGAAGGAAATTGAAATCTCATTCAATAATAATGTAGTCTATCCTATGAGAAGGGATTATATCTATTTATAACTAAACTAATCTCTAAATAAAGAAATACACTAGTTCAGTCCAAATAAGAAGTCCTAATTTAAATATAAATCCAATTTCTAAAACTTAAGAAAGCAACTACTATTAATAAATTGATCTTCACTGCTGGGCTTTAGATTTAGTCCCAATGGGTTGGCCAATCATGGATTTGGCCTAAAAAAAAGGGTTAGTTTTTTTTTTTTCCTTCATAAAATGATAAAGTCATATCCTCATCCTTATTGTATCTTGCTGTATCCTGTCCCGGGGTCTATATTAGTACTGGTATTGGTACTAAAGGTAAAATGCCGTATCCGGGTATCTATCTATTGTAGGGCAAAAAAGGTAAAATCATTATCTAACCTTTTGTGATCTTTTCATCCCATCATCCCATGCCACCACAAACTACCACAACTGGATAGCCATCCCTTATGAAAAAATATTTCAATCGTTGGTGCAATATTGCACATCCAAATATGCCCTTAGGCGCTATTGGTTAAGTTGACTGGGTAGTAAAAAATAAGTAGACCGTACAGTGAATGGTTGTATTTTTACTAGATCCTGTTTAGTGAGCATCTGGGGAAGAGAAGTGAATTGGAGGGCCACTTTTACAGTAATGATGATGCTAGTGAGCTTTTACAAAAGCAAATGACCGAAGTGGTTTTTAGTTTTTGGAAGAGTCCAGATCACTTGTGCTAGTGCTACATGGAAGCCATGTGTCATGATCAGCAGTCGATCGTGGCCCACATAGAGATAATTTGGACCTTTCAAGATGAATCCCATTCCCTCTAGGGATATATATGCTAAAATTTCAGATGAATCGGATTGTTTCCAACCATCCAATTGAGTACATGATTGGAAATGTGACAAGATACTGATGTGCAAAAATTGCAGTTTGTTTTCTACACCCTAGTTACCAGAAGCTAGCTTCTCAGCTCTAGCTTATGTTCCAAAAAATTTCTATGGGTACTCATGAAAATTTACATATGTCCACTTTTTTTGTTTTTAATTTATTGCTGTTGGGTTATTCGAGTACCATAAAGTGAACCTGAATTTCTTTTACTACTACCATCTAAACACCTTTTCATTTGACGAAAAAGTCAACTTCACTTTCAAACTACCATTAATTTCCAATGATGTGATGTTTAACTTCCTCCTACCATAAAAGTAAATTTAACAAACAACCCTTTATTGTCTGATGTGTTATTTATCATGATGGTCAATTTTCTGAAAAGTGGAGTTTTGCAAAACAATAAAAAATAAAAAAGAGAAAAAAGAGAAAGAAAGAAATAAAAGAAAAAAATGAAAATGAAAAAAATTCCAGGACCACCAAGTGATTAAAAAAAATATGGTCTACACCCTAGTTACAAAAGTCAAAGGCCCTATTTTGGCAAATCTTATCTATTTGAAATAGTTCTACATGGCATAGATCTATTTCAAGTGGCCCTATATGAAATAGACTTTTTCGAAATACACTGTTTGGCAACTCAGCAGAACTAATTGAAATAGACTTTTAAAATCCAATGGCATATGGGTTTTTCATAAATACTTCTTTATCAAAAAGGAATCAAAGATTGAATTTTGACCCCATGATCATATTTAGTATTCCTAACAGGATCAACAGTTTGGATCTTGAAAGAGGGTCCCACAAAATTGAAAAAATTAGATTACATGGTCCACATTTTTATGCAAATTTCTCGAGATCAGTGATAGATCAACGGCTCAAATTTTAGTACATAGCTGTGTTTAAACTACTGTAGGTGTCCAATAGTTCAAATCATAGTTCATTGGCTCGGAATCCAGGGCAAAAAAACAAAGAGATAGCCCGACCAAAATCATGTTTTAACTAGTGACATGGTATTAGTCATCCAACGGTTCTCATATCTTGTTCATTTTCTCAATCTTTGGGCTGAATTAGAGGCTGAAAATTTTACATGTCGCCATTTTCAGTCTTTCAAAGTAGATTAAGGGGTCCACGAAAGTCTAGAAAAATAAATCTATGGTTATGAGGTTTTTGTCAAATATCTTGATATCCGCAATAGATCAACAGTTGAAATTTGGTCCACAGGTCGTGTTTGGCTTTCTTCATACTTCCAATGGTTCGGACCATCATTGAGGGTCACAAATTTAAAAATAAAAAAGCGGTGACCAAAAATACAACGTCCAAGTTACTGTTCATGCGCACATCTGCGCGCTTCAGACATTAATTTCTATTTCGATTCTGCCATGTGTTGGACCCTATACAAAATAGACATCCAAAGTCTTTTTGAGTTTTCAAATAGATGGAGACATTTTGGTACCAAACACTCTATTGCCAGTTGGAAACCGATTTAAGTGCGTAAGAGTCTCAAAGTAGATTTGCCAAACAGGAAGTCTCAGGTCTAGCATATGTCAAATGCCCAAAAAAATTCTTTGGGTATTTATGAAAATTTACATATCTCCACTTTTTATTTTTACTTTACTGCTATTAAGCTATCTGATTATGGTAGTGTAAGGCCTATGATGCCCAGATACGACATGAACACGGAGGAGACAAGCCATGGACGCAGTAGGGATACAAATTTTACATTAAAAAACTAAAGTATTCGATATAATACGACACGATACGTTGCCCATTTTGAAGTATCCTTGCATCATAGTGTAAGGCTTAATTTCCTTAACCACAACCACCCAAACACCATTTTCATTTAACCGAAAAGTCAACTCCACTTTCAAACCGCCATTAATTTCGAATGATATGATGTTTAACTTCCTCATTCTATAAAAATAAATATATCTAGTAAGAGGAAGTTAAACATCACATCATTGTAAATTAGTGGTGGTTTGAAGGTGGAACTGACTATTTGGTTAGATGAAAAAGGTGTTTGGATGGTTTTGTTAAATGAAAAGTAACTTTTTAAACCAATTTTGTATGATATTGAACAAAGAACAACCAATCATGTGCTCAATCGGATGGTTTCCCACTCCTATTGATATGAAATTCTATCATATATCTGTGAAGGGGTATGGGATTAATCTTGAATGGACTAGATTATCTCTAAGTGGGCCTTATAATGAAATTCAGGCAAATTTGCTAGGTCCTGACATGACGTTAATAACATTTCATCATAATCTCAATCGAATCATGGTACCTGCCTCTACTAAAATGGAATTTTAGGATATATTGGAAGGGATGACATTCATTTTGAACTATTCGGATTAATATTATGTGGGCCCGACAATGGATTTCTAGAGACTTGTATATTTCCATGTATTAGCTGGAATTGAGGACTATTCGACGTTCTCAATCTTCATCACTGCCGAAACAGTGGACATGTAATTTATCATGTTTCCTTCAAGTGGATTATTGAATTGCGGGACCAATCTCAATTGATATGAAATTTTAGTATATATCATTAGAGGGGATGGTATTCATTTTGAATGATGGAGATTATAACTATGTGGGCCCCACAAGGCTCTATGTTATAGTGCAATTAGGGATCTGGAATCTTCCTTGACACACTACCTCCTTTACCCAAAAAATAAGAAAATAAAAACCCTTTACCCAAAAACAAAAATTAAAAAACATGTTGCCTTTTTCTCATGGAACGTACATCCGTTGGTAGGAGTTTCACTTTATCTTTGAGTAGGGCTGCCAAACACATCAAAGTAAATATTTTGACCACTGGATATTTACTTTTCAATACTAGTAAATTTCCAAACATGCCGATAGTTTTTGATGTCATTCATCAAGATGGTTAGTTTTGTGAAACAATTTTTCCTCAGAAATTTGATTCCTTTTCATGTGTGTGTTAGCGCATGCTTATGGTGCGCTATGAGAATGTTGATTCTATAAAATGAATAGATGGAAATTTTAGCACAAATAGGCAGAGCTGTCCTCTATGTTCTTACTATACATCGAAAAAAAAAAAACAAAAAAAAAAGATATGCCTCATTGAAATCATTTTGGTTTCTAGCATCTATGAATTCGGAGAAGTGCATTAGAACTGAATGTTCTTACGACTAATTGTTTTGTTTCCATCATGTGTTCCTTCCAAGAGCTACTTTTTCACATTAATTTTATTATTATTTTTTTTTCTTGCTGGATATGAGGCTGGTTATACTTGAGGTTGAAATATATGCTAGCAATGCATTCATTGTGTACTTCAACTGGAATTTGTTGCTCAATTGGAATCTTCCTTGCATTTTTCACTTACTATCTCTAGAGACTGCGTGCATTATGGGCAAAAAAGTTTGGGGAGGAAGTGGATGAAGACCTTCTATATGCAGTTGCTGTGCAAGAGGTGCTTCAAATGGATGATTATGGGGAGGTATGGATGACTGATTTGGGTTCCTGTGAATCAGTTTTGAGTTTCTTTGGCTCATGAAAGCATGCAGTCTGTTAACAATTTTATGCATATAATAAGTTGCATTTAATCATTAGCCACCCCCTGTCCTCTTCTTAGGACAGAATGTTAAAGGATTGATGTGCACCCCATGGTTGTCTTCAAGTAGTAATACTTGGTGAATCTGGGGTCGATCCTCAGGGATGGAAATCAGATCTGTGCTTTCTAACCTATTCAAACTCTACTCTTAGCCTAAAAAATTCTGTACAACTGAACGGCTTTTTGAATTAAAAACTAATTACAGCAATTGCACCCCAATAAATATTCCTAATCTAAAAATCCTAAAGCTGGAAATTAAATTGCTGCAACCAAAGAAAACAAGATCAAACCACCAATTTAAAATAATAAAACGAATAAGACAATTATGTCTCATATCCGTTCTTTTGCACATATCCACAGTGATTCTAAGCATGCCATATTGAAAATAAGGCATCAAAGAACGTATGAGATAAGACAAATAACAACCAAATTATTCCTCCACGTTAAATTGCTAAAGGCATAAACTTTTAATCATTGTCTACAAATAAAACCAATAGAAGTACAAAAAGCTTCAGCCATTTTCCTGGAAAAATAGAACTAACCTTCCATGGTCTTGATTTTCAACATCTTGAAATATGAAGCATTACTGATCTTTGACGAAGAAGAAGAAGAAGCAGCCAAGGAAGTGGGGTAGGTGGGCATGTAATTGATAGATGGTGGACCAAGGGGGTTGGTCGGCCAAGGGATGGCCACCCTTAGATGGAGTGCATCCAAGAGACAAAATGGAGCGGGTGTGTGGATGATGATGAGAGTGAGATGGGTTGGATGTCCAGCCCTTTCTTGCTTTAATAATTTTGTATTTCTTGCATTCCATGTCTTAGTGAGTTTAGGAAAGTTGCTGGATTGGGGAGAAAGAAAAGGAAGCAGAAAGAAAAAGGAGGGAGAGAAGACAGGAAAATATGTGGATCAAGTACTTTCCCATTTCCCATCGTGACTCATCTTCCATCTTTGCAAAAATCTCTTTGCTATATCGTTTGTCGATCTTCTCTTGATCAAACTTTCTTTGATTAGATTCCTTTCAAAGTTGAAATTTGAATCTTGAATTTCTGCAAATTTTGAAATTTGAATTTCAAAATTTGGATTTTTGAAATGTTTCCTTTCTTGGTCTCCAAGTCTTCAAGTTTTGCCAAATGAGAACTCCAATTTGAATTTTGTACATTTAAATTTCCTAAAAAATAGGAAATTAACTTTGCAACAAAAGTGGTGGGCTCCACCCCTTGGGCATGCCACCTTGGGGGATTCATTCTCAAGGTGAGTCCCCACAAGTGGGTCTTTATTTCTTCCCTTTCTTCTTTCTTTTCTTCTCTTCTCTTGCTCCTCTTGAATTTCTTTTCTCATGGGCCCCTTATGAATTAATTTCCTGCTAAAGAAAACACTTGATTTAAAAAGAATAAGTTTTATGTAGATAATTATCATGCCATGCATTGGAACCAAATTGATACGTATGGATGCATGCAAATACACCATCTTGCTTAGATTTTCATGTACAGTGCAATGGTGAAAAGAAATTCATATGTTTACGTGTAAGAATGAAGTTATTCAAGAGGATAGGTGAATAATCCAAAAAGAATAATTTCATTAAAAGATGCTATTTTCCAAAATTAAACCAAATTTCACTTTTAGAATATTAATGCATATTTTCATGAAATTCAAAGATTTTCCACTAAATAAGTCCAAATTTTACAAGGAGAGAGAGAGAGAGAGAGAGAGTGTCAATTTTCATGAGATCTGGCCATACCTGCGGTGTTCTAATTTCCAAGTCTACTTCAAATTACATTGTATGTGATTCACATAGTATTCTTTGAATCCTTCGTATCTACAGAGATAAGGACCCATCAATGTATCCCAACTTTTGCTTGCCTTTGACACAGTGTCACTGCTATAGACCATTTCAAAAAAATCGCCTCTTTCAGTTTTATGTTAAGTTATTGAAATTCTCAGACCTTAAATTTCACATGGGTACGTTTTGCCAGAAAGCTGAACAGCTGACATCAGATGCACAAATAATTTAGAACAGGGAATCATGTAGCATCACCTCTAATGAGAAAACTGTGTGGGAGTTGCTAACCAGTTCATATATTTAACCAAAAAAAAAAAAAAAATCAATTACTCATCTTGAAATATTAATAACTGAGATCAACTACATCCTCAGATGGTTAAATCATGAACCGAACATGATTATTCATCCAAAAATAAATAAATAAAAAGGAAGGAAAGAGAATATAAAAGGAAAAAACAAGTGCATTCCTATAGTAATATCATTCCATAATTTGAAATGGCTTTGGCTTAGTTAAAATATGGTTTAGATTCCTGACAATCAAATCCTCCAAATTGATGTGGCAAATCAACTGGGAAAAGCCTCAAGTTGACCATAAAGGGAAAAAGGTGTTTCATCTTAATTTAAGTAATTTATGAAAAAAAAAATTTATGGGATATGCCTATTGAATGTCTATTCTTAAGATGAAGCTCAAAATTCTTCTAAGCCCATGCATTTCAATGTCCAGTACTTTTTTGTTCTTTGGAGATGTCCTTGACCATACTCTGCTAGGATTCCCTACAATAAGCTTCGGCAGGCGGGTCCTGCTTTGGTCATAATTTCAGTGAGGAAAAGAAACAGTGTGTAGGATAGAAGAAAAGAAAAATGAAGCCTTATATTATACTGAAATGACTGATCCTAATAGCATACCGATACGACCAATATATGTCTGTCAAAATTTAAACATTTTGTTGTTCTCCAACAAAGACATACTAGGACCCTTGATGAGTGCACCACATTATCATTTAATACCTCAGTTGCGTTCATCTGCACAAGAATTGTTGCCAATATCAGGTGCTAGCATGTTGCAAATTAATGCAGAACAAGTGGGCTTGGATATGTATGCAATATCATGCATGTCCTTTTAAACATACAATTTTGGTGATTTGTGATGTGTATGGCATTTAAATATCTTTTCTTTAAGATCACATTCTTTTCAATTGTGTCAAGAATGGAAAATACATAATTGAAAAGAAATACAATTCTTTGTTGTTTTCTTTATAAATTTCTTTCTTTGTCAATGTTCATTTCAGGATGTTATATGGGTGACATCAGCAGAGTATGTGAATGCAAGCCCTGATCCACTTCGAAACTGTGCAGAAAGTCTTGTAAATGAAATGAATTCCAAACACTTGGAAGATGTTCATCGCTTTTGCAACATCTATGTGGATTCGGGCTCTAAGGTTTGCATCCAAAAGTTCAATTACTTTTCAGGAAGAAACATTGTTTTTAGATCTCACTAAGCATAGTTGCAAGTAGTCATGGTCATGAGTCTTCCCGTATGAATCCTGGGAAATTATCTCTTCTAGTATCTTATGGAGTTCAATATATCCATTAATATGTTTTGATATTTGAAGAGGCCAATTAAGTAATTTTCTTTTGATATAATTCATGCTGCAAAGAACCAATCTGTCACCATTTGAATTCTAAAATAATGGATTTCTGCTGGTCATGGTCCAATTTTGGATGGCCACCCATAGAGCATCTATGATACCTGGATACTCTAAATGCCCTGTGGTATCCATACCGATACGATATGATACGGATATGGGTATAGGATATGGCAAGATACGGTTTGGATATAGCTCCCAGTTTTAGGATACGGTTATGCAATATTTTTTGACCAAAATGACTGCAGATTTTGTCCATTTTTGACCAATTTACTTCTAAATGAGCCTTTTCTTAGTTTGATAAAAAGGAACGCAAAAAAGGAGGAGAAGAGGAGGAGGAGGAGAAGGTGGCAGTAAGGAAGAAGATAACTAACCTGACAAGGGCTGCTGCTTTTGTTTTGATGGGTTGCTTTTTCAACTAGGTAGTAAACCACTGTGTTGCTTTCTGCTACTATTGCTGCTTCTAGTTTCAGGTGTCATGTTGCTGCTTCTAGTTTCAGGTGCCATGTACGCCTCCTCTTTTTCTTATTCATTCTTATTCTTCTTTTTCATTTGATGATATCCTAGAGATGCAAAATGGGCAAAAATACCCATTGCATTTTATTTATGAGAACAGGCCCGTTGGACTTTTTTTTTATTTCTTTTTATTTTAATGTTGAGCTATTGGGCCAACCAAACACTTGGCCCACTTTTCTTTTCTTTTCTTTTCTTCAATATTAAGATATTATTAGGCCCACCTCATTGAAAATTTGATCTACACAGTGGGCCTCGCAATATTTGAGCACTACAATAAGCACATATATATATATTGAAATGCCATACTCGTATCCGTGTCCTAAAATTTTCAAATCGGTGTATCTAACCCTCATTCCCCGTGTTCGTATCCGTATCCGTGTCTGTATTTGGGCATCATAGTAGAGCATGCAGCTAACATCCATGGGAAGGCTAGTCTTTTATGTTTTTGTGATTCAAATAGACCTCAAGTCACGTGTAGGGCCCAAGTAGATTTAGGGATTTTTTATTTACTAATTTTAGGCATTAGTTTCTACTTTAATTTAAAGATTGTAATTAGGATTGGCTTGCTTAGTTTCTTTAATTTGTTTTCTTAGAGCCTAAGTTGTGTTTTCCTATTTGTACGGCATTGTAGAGAAGACATTCGTAATAGTTATTGATTAATTGAATTGAGTTTTTCTATTGAGGTGTATCCTTGTTATCATCTCTTCAGAGACTTGTTGAAGTGTCAGCGGACATGTGCTTCGGCACCGAATTGTGCTTTGACACTTCTACACAAGTCCTAACCCTAGGGCATACATCAATTTGGTATTAGAGCAAAGATCGATCTCTGATCGGATCCTATCCATCAATTCCACCTTCCACTCCAGACCCAAACCTAGTTTTTTTCCCAAACCATCCAAAAAACATCAAAAAAAAAACCAAGCCCTCCCTGCTTCCCAAAACCCACATCCATTTGACCTAGATTCCTCAATCTGTCCCCAAATCCAAGCAAGAACCAAACCCATCTATGTTTCCTTCAGCTGCGGGCCATCATTCCCGAAACCCAACCCACCCATGCTTTTGAAACCTTGCCTTTCAACCTAGATCCCAACTCTCTTCATTGCAAACCCTAATCGAACACTGCATACCCCCACCCTTGTTGTCGATTGTTGAACCTATCTTCCAATCTTCCTTCTCTTTGTCAAAAACCAAAACCGATTCGCCGAAACCCAATTTTGGCGTCTTCAAATGAGACCTCATCTAGCAAAAGCACCCTCTGCCAACCCTACCAAACCCTATATCCCCCAGCCAAAACCTTTTGGACCACCCAACCAAAGAAAAAAAAAACCCTTTTAGACCACCCAAAATAAGCAACTATAGTGCTAATTAAGTGTGTGATTAGCTTAATAAGTGGGATTGGAGGCTAATTGTCTTTCTTTGAGGGTTTAAATAGATTTTAAATAGCTTCGGAAAGTGTTGAGAGCCTTTGAACCTAGTTTTCCACCTATAGGGTCCTATTTGTAATTTCAGTTAAGGCTAGGGGGTTATTCGTAATTTCAAAAAAATTCTCATTTTGACTCCATTTGATAGATAAAATTGTTCCCTACAACTTTCATATCTGTTCCTTCCGTTTCTTGATTCGTAGTTAGACCAATTCGAATTCGAATTTGCAATTCGCAAGTTATTTAAATTTGAAAATTCAATGGGAAAGGTTTAGTGAATTCGATTTTCAATAAGCTTGATTTGCAATTCAAGTTCAATGAATTCACTTAACTAATTCAATGTAGTTCGATATGATTCATTAGTCCATTTAGTATATGCACAAATATTTTTGTAGAAATTCGATATGAAAGTGTATAAATAATGACAATTCACAGAAACCATGAGCAAATAAATGTTTAAAAATAATCCATAAAACTTCTCATAGAAAATAAGTTCAATTTTTAAATAATTTTGACTTTTGTTGGAAGTCTCCTACTTAAGAAAAAGAGATGCCTTTTTTATTTTGTCTCAAATAGTAATTATCATTACTTAAAAGAGATAGCGTTTACTTAACGATGGGGCCCTTCTTAGTGATATGCAAAACCTGGGTTGAGAACTGCCCATAGATACAGAATCTATCTAAAATGTGGGTGTGAAATAAAATGTAGGAGATGAGATTCTTGTTTTTCACAAATCTTCAAAATCACCGAATTGAACTGTTATTTATTCGTTGTGAACTGTGCTGAGTTCGGAAGCCTGAAGACCGAACTAGGTAACTATGCTCCAAATGAGGAAAGTAAAGGAAATCAAATAAAGAGAGGAAGCCATGGGTTTGCATTTGGTCCGAATTTATCTTAGGTCCAAGGCAAGAAGATCTACCCAATTTGAAGCCCAACCCAACAATTTGTAGAAATAATTACCATCATTGCTGACCTCATTACTACATCATCAAAGCGCAATCAAATAGCAGATTTGACCAAGATCAATGGGCAAGATTTCTTGTTGCTATTTTGAAGCTATCCACTGTCAGATTTCAAATCCATTTTTACCATCGTGTTTGTCGAAAGCAGATCTACAAATCAGGTCAACCAATTTTAATTTTATGCCTCCTAAGAAGCATATAAAAGTGGAATCTTCATATTTATCCTTGGAGAAATTGATTGAAGCCGTTGCTCAGTTATCCATTGCGGTCAATAAACTCCATGCCACTCTTCTAAGGATGGAAACCAGGCTTATCAATTTGGAAATGATGGTCATGGTTGATGTGCTAGAAGAGATTGATGCTAGTTCTTACTTGCTAAAGTCTCTAATTTAAGAGAACTTTTTCACTGCATTCCAACGCCGATCTAATTGCACATGAAGATGTAGAAGATTGCTCTGCTCAAAACTTGACTACAAAACTTTATTTGGAAGAAAAAGTCAAATGGAGGTTCAACCATTGAATTGCAAAACAAATCACTTGTTTTAGTGCTTTTCCAACAATAGCTATCCATGGAAGTCCCTCATATTGACTTCATCTTTGGAGATGCACGACGGATAGTCAGAGATTGTGATTTGATGGTGCATGTTCTACAAGTTAAGCATCAAATGGTTTGATTGCACATCAACACAAATTTGGGAAATAAAAAATAAGTGATGTGCTAAGGCTACCCCAGCTTCCAAGTTACACATAACATTTGAAGATCAACCAATTGATTAGAAGTTCGTCCGACTGATCTTTTGACCTAGGAGGACATGTATTGAACTCGAGGTCGAGTTTTTTTCAAGTTGAAGCCAAGGAGAGTGATGCAAGATTGACCTCAATGGCCACATGTGTAGGGCCCAAGTAGATTTAGGATTTTTATTCGGTAATTATGTCATTAGATTTTTAATTTTATTTAATGGGTTGTAATTAGGATTAGGTTTCCTATATTATTTAGTTTCCTAGATTACTTAGGTTACTTAGCCCCTAAGTTTTCTTTTATTGTTTATATGACATTGTATGCATGGAGTTATTATGGTTTGATTAATTGAATTTGGTTTTCCCCTTTTGAGGTGCGTCCTCCTTTATTGTCTCTATGAAGACATTTGTAGTGTCCCCACACATGTGCTTGGGCAGTTCCCACAAGCCCTAACCATAGTGCCTATATCAATTGGGTATCACCACCAAACAAACCAACAGAACAAATAGAGGGACTACTCCACATGCATGTTTCACACAAACATATCCATAATCACAAACCAAGTAGTCCCTAATACCCACCCTCTAGCCCAAGCCACCTCCTAACAGATCACATACTATCACACCATACTCATAGTCAATTAACCCATTCCAATCCTTATTAGGTCCATTACATATTAACAACAATAAAATACTTATGAAGGTAGTGGATACATGCACCGTCATGTAATATACGTAGATATTAACCTATCCGGAATATATGATTAAGGGGTCAAAGGCTAAACAAACCTAGTGTCAAGGTTGACCAACACACATGAGGCCCATACTATCTTGTACAGTGGATACATGGGCCCAAGATGTTAGTGGCATCCTGGAATCCTCTTATGGGTCGGCCGATTACACATGTGAGGACCATATGCACATGTCATTTAATGTGCAAAGATACTAACCTACCGGAATATTTGATTAAGGGGTTCAGGTAGACACTAAACAAACCTAGGTTCAGGGTTGACCAACACATGTAAGGCCCATACTGAGTATGGTGGATACACAGGCCCAAGATCTTAGTGGCATCATAGAATCCCTCTTCACCACTCATAATTCAATATGGTCCTCACATGTGTAATCAACCAACCCATGAGTGGATGCCAACTCACACATACCCTCACTATTGTCCCCACTACCATTTATTAATTACCTAGGCTAAGGGTCATAAATCTAAGGGTAAGGGTTCTAAATTCCCAAAATTCCAAATCTTGGGAGTGTGTTCACAGCTGACTGTGAACCACTCCATGGTCGACCATGGAGTCTCACGGTTGGCTTCATGGTCGGCCGTGAACCCACCGTGTACAAACCTTGTCACAAAACCTCACAAGTTCTTTAGTTTCTCATGACAAAGAGGTCTTATGGTTAGCTGTGACCCTTTCATGACTAAATATGGGCCTCCATGCTTAGCCGTAGGCTAATTGTAGTACAACTCATAGTTGGCTACCTGAAGCTTCACAGTTAACTGTGACTCATCTATGGTCGACGGTGACCTTTCAGAAAGCAAACGTATGGGTTTGGGGCAGAATTTGGGGGAGCCTTTCTCCCTTCTCCATTGGGTTTTCTAGCACAACGTAAGGGTAGTCCAAGTTGCCTATTCCACACATCAATCCACCAATTTTAGGGTCATCAATCTATTCACCATCATTTCATTAAAATCCTTTTTTTCCAATTTATAACATCATAAATGAGCTCAAGATGGGTAGCTAACATGTCTAACATGTGGAATCAAACAAACATAAATATCATGTTAGATACATTTATTTACTTGCCTTTGGTAGCTTTCACAAAAATCCCTCTTTTGGTGTTTAGGGTTCCAAGCTATGATGCCCAGACGCAAACATGGGTATAGACACAGATATGGGGATCGGAGATACGACTCTACACTTTGAAAATTTTAGGACATGGATACGGATATGAGTGTCCTCAATTTTTCTTTAAATTACAATTTAATTAATGAAATTATCATTGTTTATGTTCAATTCTACCATTTTCTATGTTGAAAAGTAAGAAAACTTAAAGAAATAAATGAAATAATGGACTTGCTAAGTAGGATATACTAAACTTATACCCCAGAAGTATCGGTGCAGTATTAGGTACCAGTACAAGTATTGTATCGGTCCGATACGGATACGTTGGGCTTACAAGTATTTGGGTATCATAGGTTCCAAGATCTTACTCTCCAACTCATCCCACTCTAATCCAAGGTTACCACCCACCTTCCTACATGCCAATGAAGAGAAAAACAACACCAAATCGTGAATGCACGATCCTAGCATGAATAATGAACTCTACATGAAGATTGGGGAAGATTGGCTTATCTAGAAAGTAAAGAGGAAGAAGAAGAGGATGGGGAAGATAAAGTTGAAGACTTGGAGGCTTGGAGATCCTTTGGGAACTTGAGCTTGTGGAGGGGAGATGGTGAAGAGAAAGGGGAAAGTAGAGAAGAGGAGATTTGGGGAAAATGGGGTAGAAGATGATGATGGGGATGATGGGGGAGACTTGGGAGCATGGGTAGACCTTGGGAAGCTTGGAAATCCTTTGGGAAGCTTGAGCTAAGAAATGAAGGAGGAGAATTAGAGAGTGGAGAGGGATGAAGAGATGAAATGGGGGTTAGGGTTTTTGGGTGGTTTTGTAGAGAATTTTTTATGAATTTACTAGGGGCTTGGCTCTTGTAGAGAAAGTTTAGGATATTTACAAATAAGGGCTTGGGTCAAAGTGAAATGGGCTTTAGGACCATAATGAAAATGGGCTTCGAGGTGGGTTTTGGGCCAATGTGTTATGATGAGGGTCCAATGTAGGGATGTTATGCATGATGAGAGCTACCTAATGCACCCAATTACACTACGAGTCCTAATTAATTATCCTAAGCTCCCTAATTAAGGCCAGGGGCCTTACACTTTGCTTGTGCAAAATATGTCAGGATACTATACACATCTAAAGAATTCTTGGGCTGTTTTGTACAAAGATAAGCTTTTGCCATGCTCATGTGAACCAGGTCAAGGCTAATCACAAGTGTTACAACTATTTACTTGAATACTTTTTAACTTTTTGCTCCTGTAAAGTTAGTTTTTCAGTACAATGCAGATAATAAATGGTTTTTTAGCAGAATTAATATAAATACTTTTTAAGCAGTGAAAACTAATCCACAGATCTGGTGTCAATCATTAGTAATCTTTTACAAATAGTCATGCTCTTACATTGGAAGCATTTGTTGCTTGGAGATATTATTCTACTTTCTGAAAGTTTCTGCATGTTGGCCTCCCTATCTTAAAAATTGGATCCAGGTGGTTCTAAATTGCTTCTGATTAGCTTACTTTTAACCCATGATAGGAAAAGGTTAGTAGAACTACGCACACAAACACCACTCCTGAAAAGGTGCAATAAGAATAACTCATGGTCTTGTTTTGCAGGTTGAGGATGCAAAGATGATATGGGTTGACCGTTTTGGTTTTGATGTGCATCTTTGTTCTCAAAGCAGTGTGTACGAGGCCCGAATTCCCTTCCCCAGGGAAGTTACAGATGAAAGGGGCGCAAAATCATCATTCAATTGTATGTCTCAACTTGCATGGGAAGTGGATAAGAACTACACTGTGCCAGAGTTTGAGAAGGTGAAGGACTTGAAAGTGATCAGGCACAACTGATAATAGACATAGTTAGGAGGTCACCCTTTGGCTTTGTCAGCGACTTTGTGTTGCACATAGAGGTCTGATCCATTTGTTCTATATTGATCAACTGGAATGGTTTTCTTTCTCTTCAATAATTATATCGGCTTGCAATTGCTTGCATATCTCAGTTCTACAATGCGAAGATCTATCCAGAAAACCATACGATGTTTCTCAGAAAAATAATTACAAGATTATCCAGAAAACCAAAGTACAAGGAACTTAACATGATTACAAGTCCTGCTATCACTGAACTCAGGTCATTTTGGAACTGGGCATTAGATAGTAAACTCTGCTTGGCAACTTGCTTCTGATAGCGGTCTTACTTAAACCTGAGTTCAATGTGCAAACAGTGGGCTTCCTTTTGCCAAATGCTAAGGAATCTTTAGAATTTTTTTTATTGGTTTCGACGTCATTGCTAGACTTCCTAACCACTTGAACAATTTAAGTGTGGGTTAATAATCTTTAGAGTTCATAACTGTTCCCCTGTACCCTGCTGTCCTGGTGATGTGTTGGTGCTGACGACAATAGTGAGCACAAGCATGACCACCCCACCCGTTCTGATGGTGGGTATTTCCATTGTGGCAACTGCTGCTCGACTGGGTAGGGGTTGGTTTAGCAAATTAAAGTTGCATTTTCATTCTGATTCTAAGCATAGCAAATATTATTCCTCACACTACAATGCGGGGCTGTTCGTTGTAGTTTGGTGCAAATGGAGCTCATGTTTGAGTAAAAAACAAACAAATAAACATGAGCTTCATTTGCATATGCATAAAATGGATGTTTTTTTTTTTAATGATCCAGGGTATTCCTTGCGAGCTCAGCCTTCAAACCTTTGGCCTCCGGCCCGGGGGTTACCTGATTCTAATGAGCAAGAACTATTTCCTAGGGGGTGTATATGTATCCGCACACGTAGTACTCAGATAACGGAAGGGGCAGGAGTGGAACTTGAGATGTTTGGGAGCAAACCCGAGTCTCAAACCAATTGAGCTATCACTATAAAATGGATATAGCGTAAATGAGAATGTTGAAGTAGATGGGTGGTAAAAGTAGCAGAGATAAAATTACAAATGAGCACTTTTAAGAGTATATAAGGGTAGCATCAATTGAGGATAAGATTAGAGAAATTTGTTTGAGATGGTTTGCAAGTCAGTAATGACATTGGTAAGAAAATGTTTGGCAGTGCAGGTTGATGGCCTATTGAGGGGAAGGGGTAAGCTAAAGAAGACACTGAAGGAGGTAGTAGAATTAGACTTGAAGAAGATTTTCTTATCTGAGGATTTCAAAATGGAGAAAGGGATATTATATAGCCGATTCTAACGTAGTTGGGACAAGGCTTCGATAATGATGATGGAGCTTGTGTTTGAGTTACTTCTAAGTCGTTATGTTCTTTGCCATAATCAATTACAGGTAGACATAATTCACAATGTAAGGATGTTAAAGACCAACGACAACATTCTCTTTATCTAAAGGCACCAAGTTCCTGGCCATGATGTCTGTACCATTCTTGAATCCATACTGCTCAGGCATAAAATCAATCTGAATCGCAGATTGCAAGAGTTGTTATAATTTAGATAAATAAGAGAATTGATCCTATGCTACCCCTTCCCTATCTGCTATCCCCGGGATTCTTTTATGGGAGTCACGTTCTTGAATCTAAATCACAGGACCCAACTCGTTAATTGTCACTATCACCCGAATCAATGTACCATGCTACTGGATTGATAACCTGTAAACATTAAAGTTAGCTTAATAAACTATGTATGCTATTGGATTGAACAATTCCACTAGAAGTGATATTTGGGCTGATGACATTTCATGGGCACTTGGGTTTCATAATGGGGTGTTGGATTCTATAAATGGGTTGAATTTTAGAACGATAGGCTCCACTACTTTTTTAAGTGATGGCATAGGAAACGGCATGGCTAGGAGGAAGCCACCTTGGCAATGCCTCCGCAGCTAAACTGAGCATGTGCTTGCAGAAAACAAACAATTGCACTGTGCAGTTTGCAGACAATAAGATCGAACATCAGTGGAAGTTGGAACTTATGTAATAAAATGCTGTCTAGGAAATACACCTTCTAGCAGAAACTACTTCAAATTCCTACATTTTATGTAACTGTTTCTAGACATCAAGCATCTTTACTTTACTCCACCTTGTCTATATTAGGGATCCCAAAACGTTGCATAACCGATAGGGGCCCGCCCTGAGCGAAGTGTGGCAAAGCCATAGCTTTAGGCCTCTTAATTTGACAATATATATATATATATGGGCCCCATATTTAACTAACTCTTTATGCTAAGTCCAAGGATAAAAAGCCCAATCCTAAATAAGAAACCTGACAGCCTGGTTCAAAAGTAAAAAAATCAAATTGGTTTGATTTTTTTCATGTTGTAGCTTTGGATTATGTATGATGGTTTTTCCTTCAGTTTATTTAAGCAAATCTTTGTACACAATTTTAATAATAATGTATGTGAATACATGTGTTCAGATTTTGTGTCAATACTAACAAATGATATAATATTTTAGTACTTACCGTTACACCCATAATTTTATGTGAATTTATATAGGGGGCTCCATTGTAGAACTTCGCTTTAGGCTCTAAAAATCTCAGGGCCAACCCTGATAACCCAACATCATTTGCTTCCAAAGATTTACAGAATGTATAGTTCAATGGGGACATCAATAAAAAGGGTAAAATTTTCACAAGCAAGATGCCTGAAAAAGATTATTTCGATAGGAATATAAAAGAGTTTGCCTTAGGTTGGGTCTGTGTTCGGGACCTACTTGAACACAGCCTCGATTCTAGGGTTGGCAATGAGTCAGGTTTAAACAAGGGCCTGACCTGGCCCACACCTAGGGTGGGCTCTTGGGTTTTGTTGATGTAACCCACCCCACCCTGTTTAAATAATATATATTTATTTATTTTTAAAAGTATAAATAAAATATATATGGTGCAAGTTGTGTTGGGGCATTAACTTAAGGCATATGTGATTATAGGATTGAGTTTTCAAACTCTACTACACTCTTTCCCATGCATTTATATATTTAAAAAATTTTAAACTTTAAATTTGACTTGACCTTGCACAAACGGGGCAGGTTGCTATCACATACTAGTGACCCATCATTGGGTGACTCATGTTTGGATGAGACAAACTTGAGATGGTCACCCCAATCCATCCCTTACCTGCCCGTTGCCATCCCTAGTTGAGTCAAGCAGAGGTTCAACACTACGAGCAAGTAAAAAATGAAAAAAAAGAAAAAGAAAATAAACATAATCAATTCTACAAGGTTAGAAGTCTCTTTGAACTTTATTTCCAAAGAGTGGAATTAAAAAAAAAAAAAGAGCACTTGAACCAATTCAATGAGTTGTTGGAAAGTGAATGAAAGGAAAAAACATTGTAGAAAACAGGATGGACATTATTTCTAAACAGTGAGATGAAGAAAAAGGAGTTCAATCAATAATAGTATGAGACGTTGTTGGCAAGTAAAAAGAAAAAGAGAACTTGATCTATGGCGTGAGCGCCAAAAACCATGGTATAACGGCCTGAGCCACTACTCACATTATATTACCCACTTTGACTCATAGGATTTCTACCATATCTTGTTGCATGGTTCTATACCCAATCCTTAAGAGCCGATGGCTCTAATATAACGACTCCAGTGCATACTACCCAAATGATATTTTACCCTTTGGCTCATGGAATTTGAACTTAATATTGCTGCACTATTTTAAAGCACCTCATATGGGGTTAAGGCTAAATCACACACATAAATACCCAAGATTAGGACTTTCATGTTTCCGATGTGGGACGTATGTACCACTGTATACCCACTCCTTAAGAGTTTGCCCCCGCCCTCTCGCTTGGTGGATACTCGCCAAATCCAACGCCCTTCATGCGTGACACATGGAGTTAACTTCACTTATGCGTCTAATAGGTTGGAAACCTATTTGATTTTTTCTCAGAAGCGAAGAGGAAAAGGATTTTAATGAATGCCATGATTTTTTGTTTTTGGTAACTTAGCCAAGTGGGCTTGATGATCATAAGTTACAAGTGGAGAACCATGATGTAGTAATAAAAACTGATGAAACCAAGTCAATCCTCAGGAAGCAATGTGTTTTAAAGTTCTTTTTCAACTTGTACCTACCTAAATAAAATCTAAAACTAGCCTAATTTAAAAACTAACAAATACAAGCTTCCTACTTGCCAAAATTAAATTAATTACAACAAAATAAAATGAAACTTTCCTAAAACTAAAATTTTCTAAAATAAAACTAAAGTTGCCTGCAAAACTAAAACACAAGTTAGAACTTCCAAAACTAAAAAGTTACTAAAAATAAAACTAAGAACTAAATTAAAAACTAAAATAAACTAAATTAGAAGCAACCAATCAAGAAAAGCTAGTAACAAACAATCAAAGTTAGAAAACAAGCCTACTTTCTAAAATTAGAATCTTAAAGTTAAAAACTTTCTTAAATTAGAATTTCCAAAACTAGAAAACTTTCCAATTTAAAATCTTCAATTAAAACAAGTTTAGGAAGATATTTTAACTTTGGAAATTATCTAAAACAATTAAAAATATAAAACTAAAAACAAAATTAAAATTAGAAAGTTAGTAAAATTAGTAATGCAATGTATGCCATGAGATGCTGAAAAATTCTAAGTCAAGAAAACTAGTATGCTAATGCAAACTTTATGCATGATTTGAACTATTCTAATGCATCCTAAATCTAAGTTTAACGCTGGAATTCAAGCTATACTAATGTAGGAAACTAAAAATAAAATAAAATAGAATAAAAAAATAGAAGTGAAAAAGGATCTAAAATGAAAAATTTATGAATGAATGCACATGACAAGTTGACAAAATTCTGTGTAGAAATTCTACATACAGGTGGTCTGGCGTTCCAAGTTTAAGCCACTAGTTTACTTACTTCTTGAAATTACTTTGATCTGAAATTCTGGGGAATGAAAGACCACATCCTAAAATTTAATTTTCCCAAGTTTCAAAGAAAAATATTATAATCCGACTGGTCTACTCACTTCGAACTTTTTGCTAAAAACTGTTTTTACAGTTTACTGAAACTGTGTTGAGTTTTGCTGTTTGTATGTTGAGTCCGAATTTTATCATTAGATTAAGATCTGAAAGCTTAATTTCTAACAACTTAATCATGTAAAATAATCCATCATATGATAATGATGCAATGAATACTAATCCAACCATAGAACTATGCAGAAACAAAACTTAAAATCAACATAAACATAATAAGAAAAATAACAAAAGTACAAAAATTTAAAAGTGTGGTTGCAAGAAAAGTAAATGTGTGGAATTGACAAGAATATAAATGTAATGAGAAACAAGAAATTAAATGTAGTAATGCTGGAATTTAAATGTAGTAGTGCAGAAAAGTAAATGTGTGAAAGTGTATTCTTCTCCTTCTAAATTCTTTTTTAAGCGGGTTCAAATTTGATTCATTCTCTTAGGGCCTTTGGGTTGTCAATCGAAGCACCAACAAGTAAAGAAACATAAATCAAGCACCAATCACCCAAGCATAAAAAAGAAAAATTAAAGATAAAAACAAACACTTTTACTAGAATGCAACATCTTTACATAAAAAATAATGAATTGAAAATCAAAACAATTACATACTAGGATGAGAGGCCTCTTCTAGATGGAAAAACCCAGGGGTACAATATAATTTTTGGGCCAAATCTCCTTGAGGACTTTAATGAAGGGAGAGAGAGTTGAAGAAGATGAAATGTAATAGCAATTCTAGAAAGAGGTGGTCTATCTTCCCCCAAAAAGTATGGGAGGTCAATGCCTTTAATTTATAGGAGTTGACCGCCCCTTGTTTTTTTCCATAAATCCTACTTTGTAGCAAAGATCTCCTTCAATTGGTAAGTCCTCTTCTTGGCCAACAAGTCTTCTAATGTTTGGCAAGATATGTGAGAGATTCTTGATTGTTTCCTTGCTTAAAAATTCTTCGCACAAGCTTTCTAAAAATAACTTTATCAAATCTTCACAATTTGTCCTCACCAAAGATGAATATTTTTATGTGCATGGTATACCCATCTTTGGTCTTCATTGTACTTAACTTTACCGTGAATGGGCCCCACCTAAAGTTGTGTAACATGGGGAAAATTTCCAAACTCTTTGTAATCCCGCCTAAAAATGTATAGTAAACTTCTCGAGGTCATATCTTTGTTGTTTTAACTTTGATTGGTGCAGTCTTAGATTCTATAGATATTTTGCTCGAAATGAGCTTTTCAACAGTAGGTAGATTGTCCAAATCTGACACTCAGTTTGAGAGTTATGATCATTTTAATATATGCTATCCAAAGAAAAACGGGATTGACTTTCCATTTTTGAATTCTCTTTCTTTAACTTTCCTTTCCTTTAATTCTCTCCACCTTGGCTTTCTTTTCTTGCATCAATTTTGAATTCTTGCAACAATTAGAGAGTGGGACCTCTTTCTTCAATAACCTATAAACAAACAATGACATTTCATTTTAAAAAAATAATTTTGACCATGAGTTAACAATGCATGAATGTGGATCCATTTCTAATGAAATGGTAGCATTAAGTACATCATTGGATATGATTTGACTTAAATTAATTAATGATGATGAAAGATCATATTATTCCATGATAACCATTTTTTACAAAAACTTTTTAAAACAGAATCCGCAAAATGGCAGGTTTCATGAATTTAGGCAAAAATGATTATTTGTTAGCAAATTATGCATGAATGCACTACAATGATGTATAAATGTACAAAACTATGATTTCATTATAAATGAGACTCTTTTAAGTTAATAAGTCCCTAAAAAAGTCCAAAATGTATATAAAAATATGTATTTTTAAAGACTTGTCACACCCTCCAACTAGCATTTTGGTAGTCTCTTGCAAAAACTGTAAATAAAAATGAGAAATTCATCATGACCTAATTTGACCTAAAACTAATGCAATGCAATAAAAGTAAATATGAATGCAATGCTACTTTCGCTAGCACTCTCGACTTCATTTAGCATATGCAGCAAGCGCTTAAACCCCTAGGTTCCCCCTAGTGGATGAGTTATGCCTCGTGAGGGTTTGCAGTGAATATATCCACAAAATTCTTTTTTTTTTAATTTTTACAAGAAAATAAACAAAAGTAAAGAAATTTCCTAAAAGAAAATTTACTCATATAAGATATTTTCGAAATCTGGAATAATCAAACTTTCAGACTTTTCAAAGTCTGGTTTACAGTTCTATTTTCAAAAACTTTCTCAAATTCAAACCAACTTGCGTGCATGGTGAAAAAATGTATCCATCAAAAACTTATTTTAAATATTCCATGATATTGCTACAAAAATGGAATTTTTCCTTCAAATAGTCCGAACCCCTGAAATTTAGCAAAAATAAATTTCCTTTCAAAGCTACTAAGATAGCTTCCACATTATTATTTACTTCAACAGCCTGTTTTCTCTCATTGTCTTTTTCCTACACAAGAGTTCTCGAGTTCATATGATATAAAAAAAGTTATGATTCAGGGAGCAAATTTGGTCCTTGTTCTTTCCCACACATACTCCCTTGCAAACTCTTGCGAACACTCTTCACTCACTTACTTATTCCAACGTAAAAATTTCCAAGTTCATATGGTGTAGGAAAAGTTAGGATCTAGAGAGCAAACTTAGTCCTTATACATTTCCATACATATCCCTTAAAAATTTCTACAGACACTCATAGGGCCATAATTCATCATTTTTCTTTTTTCTAACAAATCATTTTGTGACTGTACAATGTTTAGGTCCCTTATGCTTTCTAATTAACCCATGTAACAAGCGTTAAGCTAATGACTCCCAAGCTAGATGACTTTAGGACACTAGATATAAACATATCCCTTCGGGCTTACCAACTCAAGTTAAAAGGGCTACGAACACAAACTGGTCACAAAATTTTTATTATATATATTTTTTATTTCCATTTTTTTCTCAAAAAAAAAGTAAACACTAGGTGGCCTTCCTCATTTCGCTTGAATTAAGTTATCTTGGTTCTAGAATATACAATTCACTAAAAATGAACTAGGAAACAAAAATATTATACAAACCAAATCTCAAGTTCACATTGTACTCTCCCAAAAAATTCCAAAGACAGCATTATAGCTTTTTATCAAAAATGTCAAAAAATGTAGACATGTATGCATATGGAAAGTAAGTTTTGGTAATCTTCCGATAGGTTTCCTCTTTTAAAAAAACAAACTTTCTTTTTACTTCCTTGCAAAAGTATGTAAATTCCAAATTTCTATATATCTTCAAATTGCTTCAATTCCTTTGAAAACTTTCTTTTCTAAAATGAAAAAATAAATGCTGACAATAAATAAATAAATAAATAAAGGTCCTAAAAATTTTTTTTTCTAAAAACTAACTAAAATGATTATGAATTGACTAAAATGATAAAAGTGATAGGAAAATCAAAAAATTTTTGTCTAAAATTGGACAAGTGTGCTTGTTCCCACCCCTAACCTAAGATGGACATCGTCTTCAATATTTATGCATGTAATGCAGAACTGTAAAAGCAACATGAGGAAATATAAATGTAAATGAGGGTAAAGAGAAAAGTCACCTGAAGATATATCTAAGCTGCTCCCTGTCCAAGGTTAGACAAAACAACAAATAAAAAAAAAACAAAAAGACAGGAAGCTAGTTTAAAAGGAAGTATCTATGATAAAAAGAAAAGAAAAAAAACCTACACTATTGGATTAACCATGAGTCCACTCAGATCCCATATGAAATTTTCCTTCACAAAGTTTACAAGAAGCACAGAAATGAAAATGCAACAACTAGATCTCACCAAGTCCTAGAGGGCGGGGGGGTGAATAGGACTATTAAAAATTTCTTTCCAGATATGAGGTTTTATTTGTGTGCAATCTAAAGGGTTAATTAAAATTAAGAGTCCACAAGCAAGATCAAGAAAGATGCTTAGAGCCGTGTGTGTTGACAGTGTATAGAAATGCTACTAGAATAAGGAAGATATAGCTCAAAAAGACGATCAACACAAGTAAATAAGGCCTTAAGGCATCCACCACACACAACAAACACAAAAATTTATAGTGGTTCGGTCCCAGACCTACATCCACTTTCAAGAGCAATCTCTCTTGGTTCCACTGAATATGAGGTACTCACATAACAAACACCGCTTGTAACAATTTTTGATCCGAAGGTTAGTCTTCCACCAACTGGATTTTTGATAAAGTGGTTGATCCTTGATCTAATCCACCAACTACAAAAATTTTTGATGCGGTGGTTTGTCTTCCACCATATACAGTAGAGAAAATTGAAATAAAGTAGAACACCCAAACAAGGAACTGTATACCTTAGTTTTGAGTGGTTCTCTTGAAGCTTGAAAGACTACCTCCAAGCTTTGATCTCTTGTGATTGATCCTTAGTGATGAAGATCTTTAGATGAGTGTTTAGCCAAGGGAAGAGGTTTTATAAAAGTTTGGAAGGTTAAGATTTTCTTAGATTGAATGAAACCTTTCCTAAATGCACAACTACTCTTCTTAGGACAATAATGACACTTTAAGAGTTGTAGAGTAGGTGGTTGTGGGAGCTTTTAGTATGATTTTACTAATGGTGCAAAGGCTCAGCTATGTTGGGGTTTTTCTCAGTTTAATGTCTATTCTTGGTAGAAAGGAGAGGTCCTCTTTAAATACAGAGAAGCTCCAACGGTTAGATCTACGCTTAAGAACAAAATGACCTACGGCTTAGCCGTATGCTCTGACAACATCCAACGGCTAGTTTGACCCAGATTCAACGTTATTCCTTCTTATGGTTAAACTTATGGCTTAGCCGTAAATCCTTATACGGCTTAGCCGTGGGTCAGCCGTTAAGCAAAAATATCTCAAAACTGCTCTCTGGAAAGTGGCCCGTAAACTTTACGGCTTAGCCGTGAATCATAATACGGCTTAGCCGTATCACTTTTACGGTGTAGCCGTAGCGTCAGACGTAGAACAAATGTTTCAAAATCATCTCTCTAGATTGTAAGCCGTAGAATTTACGGCTTAGCTGTGATCCAAGCCGTAGTTCAAAAACAGGGTGTTTAGAAACCCTTTTTCCATTCTATTTCTAGGAACATTAAGGGTCAATGTTACCTTATCCCTTGGCACTCAAGGAAGATCTTCTAGATGATGGACTTGATTGATCTTGATCTTCCTTGATCTTGCTTGATCTTCATTGATAAACCTTGAGCTTCCTTGTTCTAGCTTGATCTTGATCTTCATAGATGTAACTTGATCTTTTTAGAGCTAGACTAGACTTGGGCCACGTAATTGACAACACATTCTTACAATGACACTAACAAGAAAGAGATGAACCATGAGAATTTTAAGCACGGTGAATATGAGGACTGTGTGTTCTTTTTGAATGTGTGAAGGAAGGACCACCATTAAAAATTCTTCCTTCTCCCTTAAAAATGGATCTTTGTATGGTAGGAGCTAAAGACTAAATAAACAACTGGGTGACCTCAAGTCCTCCCATGCCATTTATTCTTTTGAATTGATTTCCACGGTCTGTTTAGGCATGAACTCAAAAGATTCCAAACAATTAGACTTGAGTGTCTGAATGGGACCACTGTTCTCCAATTCTATGAGTTTTTCTGAATAACATTGAGGGCCAAGAAAGGCAAGGGAAATTTCTCTAAGGGTTGGATATCAGATTCCATGAAGGATTTAGTATAAGATTCCAAATTGTCTGACTTAGAAATCTAAAAAATGGGGTCATCTACAGAATTGTAATATTTCTTTTTAGGTACATTAATTGAATTTGTTGTTTCCTCGATCATAGGAATATCAAAAATTTGAAAGACCGTAATGCCAAAATCATCAGAGGCATCTAAATCATAAAAAGGATTTATGTGAAAGGGCATAGATTCTTCTTTAGTGAAGTGGAATGGGTGGTATTGAGGAAAGGTAGGGTACACGGGCTCATGTGATTCATCAACTAGTTCATGCATCACACTATCATCCATGTTCTCATGTGCACCCTTGGATATCTACAGTGTGTTTGCACATTCCATATCCAGAAGATCGTCAATGAATGTAGGATCATCTTGTTGTATTTTTGTTTCAATGTTAAGGGTGTCATTTCTTTTTCTCATTTCAAGCGCTGTTTGACTAATCAAAGTCATTTGGCTTCCCATGGATTGTGCATTATTTCATAGGGATTGCATGGCGTTGTGTGCGAACTCAATGAATTTGGCTAAAGTATCCTCCAAAGAATTCTTCGGGGGTAGTGGTGATTCATATGACCATTCGGGCGGAGAGGGATCATGAGGTGCATATGACCAGGGAGATAAAAGGGGTACATATGATGTATCCTATGAGGCGTAGTCATACGACCTGCTCAAAATAAACTCCTAGGATAAGAGGTATGATCCATGTTGGGCCCATTTCGCCAATTGTCAAGTGGTTGACCATCCCAATTTGGACCACACTTGCTACCCATGTCATTGTGGTAATGCCATTGATTTGTATTTAATTCGGCCCTTCATGGAAATCCCACATATGTACTAGAAGGAGTGACTAACTGTGTGAGGTATGAGAACTCATGCAGGGCCATCACTAGCTGATCATCTGACCCAATTATTCCATTAAACTTTTCCACAAATTCCTCATTGTAACAATGATCATAGTGATTGGCCCACTCATGTTCATAAGATCCGACCGAACAATTTATTTGATGTAACTTTGCAATCTTTTTTTGTTCGCACAAGGCACACCAGGACTTCGATGGGCCATTAGTATTGATTCCATTCCCATTGGTTTGCTCATTGTTAAGTCCCCTTATGTTTGTGGTTTCCTACCAATCTATTTTTGGAATCACTTGTTTTTTTTTTTTTTTTTTAATTTTTTGGATTTTTAAAAAAATAGATGAAATAAAAAACTAACCTAAAAAAAAGCAGCAACTAAGTCAACTCTTAAGGTTGAAAAGTTCACCTACATTCACTAACCTAGTCCTATGAAATCAACCTGGCCAGATTAGCCACCAGGGAGTGGTAGGCTACACTTAATGGACCCGTTTGAAGGACTAATGCCCTGAATAGAAAAACTGCCATGCATTACAGGGGCAACGGCTTTTCTTTGGCACTAAGATCGTCAAGGACAATAGTTAGGTCACTTTCAGTTCACGTTCTTCCAAAAGAGTTAAAAACAAGTTGAAAAACAATAACTTTTTCAATTTTAGAAAGTTTCTAAAAATAACAGTGATGTGAACTTTCTAACAATCCATGCACTTTCCTATTCTAATTTAGGGCGGTTTAATATTCCATGCATGTCCTTTTATTTCTAGAAAGATGATACAATTAAATCACACCCACAAAGCAATTTAAATAAGGAAAGTCAGAAAAGTTACCTTAAATGGCGCTCATCAATAATGGCGCAAAAAACTTAATCATGAGTTCCAAGTGCAAAACCATAATGTAGTAATAAAAACTGATGAGACCAGGTCAATCCTTAAGGAGCAAATTGTCTTAAGGTTCCTTTTCAACATGTACCTACCCTAAATAAAATCTAAAACTAGCTTAATTTAAAAAACTAACAAATACAAGCATCCTACTTGCCAAAATTAAATTAATTACATCCAAATAAAATGAAACTTTCCTAAAACTAAAAACCTAAATCTAAAATTTCCTAAAATAAAAATAAAGTTGCTGCAAAACTAAAACACAAGCTAGAACTTTCAAAACTAGAAAGTTACTGAAATTAAAACTTAGAACTAAATTAGAAACTAAACTAAACTAAATTAGAAACAAACCAAAATTAGGAAGTTAATAACAAACAATCAAAATTAGAAAACAAACCTACTTTCTAAAATTAGAATCTTAAAGTTAGAAACTTTCCTAAGTTAAAATTTCCAAAACTAGAAAACTACTTTCCAATTTAAAATCTTAAATTAAAACATATTTAGAAAGATATTTTACCTCTGGAAATTATCTAAAACAATAAAAAAAAACATAAAACTAAGAATAAAATTAAAATTAGAAAGTTAGTAAAATTAGTAATGAAATGCATGCCATGAGATGCTGAAAAGTTCTAAGTTTGGAAAACTAGTATGTTGATGCAAAATTTATGCATGATTTGAACTATTCTAATGTAGCCTAAATCTAAGTTTAATGGCCAAAATTCAAACTATACTAATGCAGGAAACTAACCAAAAAAAAAAAAAACTAGAAGTGGAAAAGGATCTGAAACAAAAAATTTATGAATGAATGCATATGACAAGTTGACAAAATTCTGTGTAGAAATTCTGCACACAGGTGGTCTGGTGTTCCAAGTTTAAGCCACTGGTTTACCAACTTCCTGAAATTACTTTGATCTAAAATTCTGGGAATGAAAGACCACATCTTAAAATTTAATTTTCCCAAGTTTCAAAGAAAAACATTATGATTCGATTGGTCTACCCACTTCGAACTTTTTACTAAAAGTTGTTTCTGCAGTTTGCTAAAACTGTGTTGAGTTATGCTATTTGTATGTTGAGTCCAAATTTTATCATTAGATTAAGATCTGAAAGCTTAATTTCCAACAACTTAATCATGTAAAATAATCCATCATATGATAATGATGCAATGATTACTAATCCAACCATCAAACTATGCAAAAACAAAACTTAAAATCAACATGAACATAACAAGAAAAATGACAAAAGTACAGAAATTTAAATGTGCGGTTGCAAGAAAAGTAAATGTGTGGAATTGACAAGAATTTAAATGTACTAAGAAATAAGAAATTAAATGTAGTAATGCTAGAATTTAAATGTAATAATACATAAAAGTAAATGTGTGGAAGTGTATTCTTCTCCTTCTAAATTCTTTTATAAGTGGGTTCATAATTCGATTCATGCTCTTAAGGCCTTTGAGTAGTCAATCCAAACAACAACAAGTAAAGAAACATAAATGAAGCACCAATCACCCAAGTACAAGAAAGAAAAATTGAAGAGAAGAAGAAACACTTTTATTAGAATGCAATGTCTTTACATAAGAAACAATGAATTGAAAACCAAAACAATTACATACTAGGATAAGAAGCCTTTTCTAGATGAAAAAACCTAAGGGTGTAGTATGATTTCTTGGCCAAATCTCCTTGAGAACTTTAATGGAGGAAGAGAGAGTTGAAGCAGATGAAGTGTAGTAGCAATTCTAAAGAGAGGTAGTCTATCTTCCCATGAAGAGCATGGAAGGCCAATGCCTTTAATTTATAGGAGTTGAGGGCCCTTGTTTCTCTCCATAGATCCTACTTTGTAGCAAAGATCTCTTTCAATTGGTAAGTCCTCTTTTTGGCCAATAAGTCTTCCAATGTTTGGCAAGATATGTGAAAGATTTTTATTGTTTCCTTGATTAAAAATTCTCTACACAAGCTTTTTAAAAATAACTTTTATCAAATCTTCACAATTTGACCCTACAAAAGATGAATTTTTTTATGTACATGGTAGACTCCGTCTTTGATCTTCATTGTACTTAACTTTGCTTTGAATGGGCCCCACCTAAAGGTGTGTAACATGGAGAAAATTTCCAAACTCTTTGTAATCCTGCCTAAAAATGTATAGTAAACTTTTTGAGGTTATATCTTTGTCATTTTAAATCTGATTGGTGCAATCTTAGATCCTATGGATATCTACTAGGAACGAGTTTTCCAACGGTGGTAGATTGTCTAAATCCGACACTCGGTTTGAGAGTTATAACCATTTTATTGTATGCTGTCCAAAGAAAAATGGGATTGACTTTTCCATTTTTGAATTCTCCTTCTTTGACTTTCCTTTCCTTGAATTCTCTCCAACTTGGCTTTCTTTTCTTGCATCAATTTTTTATTCTTACAATAATTGGAGAGTGAGACCCCTTTCTTCAATAACCTATAAACAAACAATGACATTTCATTTAAAAAAAATAATTTTGACTATGAGTCAACAATACATGAATGTGGGTCCATCTTTCATGAAATGATAGCATGTAAGCACATCATCGGATATGATTTGATTTAGATTAATTAGTGATGATGAAAGATCATATCATTCCATGATAACCATTTTTTACAAAAAACTTTCTAAAAATAGGATCCTCAAAATGGTAGGTTTCATGAGTTTGGGCAGAAAATAATCATCTGTTAGCAAATTATGCATGAATGTATTACAATGATGTATAACTATATAAAACTATGATTTCAATATAAATGAGACTCTTTTAAGTTAATAAGTCATTAAAATGGTCCAAAATATATATGAAAATATGCATTTTTAAGGACTTATCACTAGGACCCAAATGGAAAGCCCATATACACAGGAAAATGCCACTCAAGTGGAAAGAAAACCTGCACAAGCAGGAAGAAAGCCCACCCTCACATGCAAAAAAAGGTGACATACCTAGCGTTCAACCCCTCGACTAAGTAAGTAAGAACACACACCTCTTAGGTACGTGAGCAGTTCTTCAATGCCATGAGTTGTTGGAAAGCGAAAAGAAGAAAACGAGTTAAAAAAAATTACATCTATGTAGTGAATGAGGGAAAATTAAATAAAAGAAACAAAACATGGAGTGAACTACATCTATGTTATTATAATTAGCACTAGGAGGTTGGACACCATTTAATGTTTTCTAAAAAAAGTAAAAGAAAAAGGAGTTTAATGAATTGAAGAAAGAGATAAAACATGGAATAAATGCCATCTATGTTATCAAGAATTAGTACTACAAAGTTGGAAACCTATATAACCTTGTTTCCAAAGGGTGAACGGATAAAAAGGAGTTTAATTAGTTCTAATGAGAAGTTGCTAAGTTTATGAATTTGGATATTATGCACTATTTTATGATTGATTAGGGGTTTAATTAGGTGGATTGCATCACTATTCATCAAGTTTCATAATTCCATGCATTTTTACCTAAGAACTTGAATTTTAATATTTTTCATACACTTTCTGCATTAATTTAGAAATTTACAATTTTTTTTAAAGAGTCCTAACTAGAGTAAACTCTATCCGGACGGGTCTTGCTTCAATGTGAGCTCTTCAGTATTTTATGGGTTCACTTAGATTGTTTAGGAAGATGTGAGCAAATCATGTGGGGCACACTATATAAGAAATTTGGAAGATTGGTTTCATGAGGACCCTAAACACATGTGCACACCTGCTTGGATGGTCCAAGGGAGGTCCATCTCTCTTCAAATGAAGTACTTTGAAGATTAAAGTGGGGTCCTTAATCCTTGCATTATTCATTTCAAGATAATCTAAAAAGATTCAAAGAAAATCCTTAAGAAATTAAAGAAGGAAAGCTTATTTAGAAGATTTACTCACCCATGAGAGGATAATCTTTTAAATATGAAAAGTTTCCGTAGAGATTGGTTTCTAAAGGAAAGCAAGAAAGAATCTCTCCAAACTTGCTAAGTCTTTGCTAACTTGGAGGCCAAGCTAGATGACCTTTCTAAAAGAAGACTTTACAATCCACAAAAGATAGAAAAAAATAAGCAAACAAACCCTATAAATCCATGCCTTGGATGACCAAGACCACATGCTCTTTCTCCTTCTCCTCTAGCCACTCTCTTTTCTCTCTACTGCACCTCTCTTCTATTAATTTTCTATTTTTACTTTTAAGGTATTTTTCGAGCCTTGTTCCAAGAACTAGGATTTTAGAAGCGAGATTCTTAGCGAGTGAATATTGTGCAAGAATGTTGTTAATGAAATTTTTGATGAAGATCTTGGCAATGTCTAGTTAGTCCTTCTAAATAAATGCTCTATTAGAATAATCGATCTATTTCCATGCCTTAGGCATCCTTTGATTTAACTTCTAATAATAATAATTTGATGATTTATGCTTATTTGGATAGATTATACTTAGGGATGAGATCATTTGATAGTTTATACTTAATTTGATAAGTCATGCTTATAATTTTTTATTCTTTTTGAAAGTGCAACAACTAGATCTCACCAAGTCCTAGAGGGGGAGGGGGGTGAATAAGACTATTAAAAATTTCTTTCCAGAAAAGAGGTTTTATAAGAGTGCAATAATTAAAATTAAGAGTCCACAAGCAAGATCAAGAGAGATGCTCAAAGTTGTGTGTGCTGACAGTGTATAGAAATGCTATTCAAATAAGGAAGATATAGCTTAAAGAGATGATTAACACAAGTAAAAAGGATATAAGGCATCCACCATACACAACAAGCAATAAACACAGTAATTTATAGTGGTTCGGTCCTAGACCTACATCCACTCTCAAGAGCAATCTCTGTTGGTTCCACTAAATATGAGGTACTTACATAACAAACACCTCTGGCAACAATTTTTGATCCGGTGGTTTGTCTTCCACCAACTAGATTTTTTGATCAGGTGATTGATCCTTGATCTAGTCCACCAACTACAACAATTTTTTGATGCGGTGGTTTGTCTTCCACAAACTACAGCAGAGAGAATTGAAATATAAAAGAACACCCAAACAAGGAATTGTATACCTTAGTTTTGAGTGGTGCTCTTGATGCTTGAAAGACTACCTCCAAGCTTTGACCTTTTGTTCTTGCTCCTTGGTGATGAAGATCTTCAGATGAGTGTTCAGCCAAGGGAAGAGGTTTTAAGAAGGTTTGGAAGGCTAAGATTTTCTCAGATTAAGTGAAGCCTTTCTTCAATGCACAGCTACTCTACTTAGGATAATAATGATACTTCAAGAGTTATAGAGTGGGTGGTTGTGGGAGCTTTTAATAAGATTTAACTAGTGGTGCAAAGGCTTAGCTATCTTGGGATTTTTCTCAGTTTAATCGATGTAATGGGAAGAAAGGAGAGGTCCCCTTTAAATACAGAAAAGCTCCAACGATTAGATTTACGGCTGAGAACAAAATGGCCTACGGCTTAGCCGTATGCTCTGACAACATCCAACGGCTAGTTTGACCAGATTCAACGTTATTCCTTCTTACGGTTAAGATTACGGCTTAACCGTAAATCCTTATACGGCTTAGCCGTGAGTACCTTTCGGCCTAGCCGTGGGTCAGCCGTAAGCTGAAATCTCCCAAAACTGCTTTTTGGAAAGTGGCCCGTAAACCTTACGGCTTAGCTGTGAATCATACTACGGCTTAGCCGTGAAGGCCTTACCAGCTTGGTTGTAAGGTCAACCGTAGGCATTATATGGCCAAGAGCACTCTCTGGATAGTTGCTCGTAGATTTTACGGTTTAATCGTGAATCATACTACGGCTTAGCCGTATCCCTTTTTCGGTGTAGCCATAGGCTCAGCCGTAGAACAAAAGATTCAAAAATTTTCTCTCTGGAGAGTGAGCCGTAGGGTTTACGGCTTAGCCGTGGTCCAAGCTGTAGTTCAAAGACAAGGTGTTTAGAGGCCCTTTTTCCCATTCTATTTCTACAGATATTAAGGGTCAATGTTACCTTATCCCTTGGCACTCATAGAGGATCTTCCTGATTGAACTTGATCTTCCTTGAACTTGCTTGATCTTCATTGATAGACCTCGAGCTTCTTTGATCTAACTTGATCTTGAACTTCAGAGATGTAACTAGGTCTTTCTAGAGCTGAACTACACTTTGGTCACGTAATTGACAACATATTCTTACAATGACACTAACAATCTCCCCCTTTGTCAATTTCGTGACAAAAATATATAAAATGAAGATGATACAACATTATAACTCAACAATAGAATACAACAAGTATTACAATACTAAATACACCTTAACCAAACAGATCTACATAAGTCCTGAAAGTTCAACACATTGAGGCTCCCCCTTTGAAGATGCTTAACCTGCAAAAGTTTGTAAACACAGTCTACTAGAAAGGTGGGAGGTTAGAAAGCTCCCCCTAAAGGCATGCCTATAATTCTCCCCCTTTTTGGCACAATATTGACAAAGAGATATACAATAAGCACCACAGCCATAAAGCATAAAGAAGGGATGAAGAAAAACAAGGGCACACAAAGATAAGCAAAGGCGAAGTAATGGCCAGATTATATTAGAAAATAGGTGCAGTACAAGGCACAAACACATGACAATTTCCAAAACACAGAAAGAGCGCATCACCCACAATGACAAATGATGTAACTAATAACATATCCATAAGGTGAAGCACAACCAATGTCCAAAATAGATAAAGAATGCAGTGCCAACAAAGCACATGACAGAACATCAATCAGAAGGAGGAGAGGGGGAAAGAATCGTCACATCGTCTCGCCGGCAGCTTTTGGAGATCTTTGAAAGATATTGAAAGGATTTCTTCACTAGCTTCTCCATCTTTGTTTGCCGTTGTTCGAGTGCTGCCAGCCGAGCTTCAAAAGAGGCAGAGGAAGAAATCGGGGGAGGAACCGAACCCGGTGAAGCAGTAGAGGGTGTTGTAGGAGGAGGCCCATCCGGTGAGTCTTCTTCATCCCCAGAGTCATGATAGCAGGGACCAGCTGCTTGTTGCTTGGAGAAACGCACGTTTTGAATATTGACAGTTCCAAAGGTGGGGTGAGACTCAGGAGCTTCATCAGATGGTAAATTAACCCCACAATGAGAGGTAAGGCGAGTCATGAGATAGCCAAACACACAAGCATTGGTGCCTTTACCCGGACATAGCCAGAAATGAATAATGGAAGCACAAATAAGAGAGGGAAGGCACACTTTGACCCCCACATGGACAGAATAAAGGACATTAACCATGAAAGGGGTCAGGTCAGAGAAATTGCCCCTCCTAGGATAGATATTACATGTGAAGATGACATGCAAGATCCGGTAGTGACGAAGCAAGGAAGCTATAGGGAGGAAGCCCTTGTCCTTCCAAAAGATGGTTGCTCCACATAGAGCGAAAGTGGCAATTTGTTTTTCCTCTTCAGAGAGAGAATCCTTGAGGACCGAATGGGGCACATCAGAGAGAGGAACACACAGAAGGGCAGAAATGATGGCAGGATAGATGACATTGGTGCCATCATTGAAATCAATCTCAAAAGAGAGAGAGTCTAAGGATGCTGCCTTGATGGATGCATACATGGTTCGCACAATCGATGGGAAGCCAGGACCACCCCATTTGAGTATATTTTCCCACCCAACCATGGTGAGGAGGGTATGAACACCATAAGTTTCAACTACAAGGATATTAACATTTCTCTCCACAGTAATTGGACGAGAGAAAAAGGACCTATCTCGAGTGGGTTCCCATGGAACCAAAACTCTAGGAGAGGTTGGAGAGCTCTGTCGAGGCCTGGAGGAGCTTCCCGAGGCTCGAGGCCTTTTACCAGTGAGGTAAGCATTTTTGGTCCTGGGAGGCATAGTAATAGAGGAAGGAGGAAACCCAACCAAGAACAAGAAAAAAAGAAAGAAGCACACAACGACAGAAAGAAACCGAGCACAGAGAAATGAAAATACAAGAACGGAAGTAAACAAGAATCGAGGAAAAAAAAGAACAATACGGAGGAGGGAGAGTTTACCGTGAAGGAGAAGGCCAGGAAAGAACGAAGAAGGAAGAACCAGAGAGCTAGGGTAGAAGAATAAAGCAGGCGCAGTGAAAAGAAAACGAAAGGACAGCCTTAAGAACACATCGGCGTGCAGAACGAGGGCGAAAATAACCCTGTACAGCTTAACCGTAGAGTATTTTACGGTTGAGCCGTAAATCCTAACGGTTGAGCCGTAGGGTAAAAGTTTGCGCAAATACGGGTTAACCGTATAGAGATTATGGCTTAGCTGTGAAATGACTTACGGCTTAGCCGTAGGTCCGGGGCAAAAACAATTTAATCCAAACAGCAAACACCAATAGATTTTCCCAAAATTTCAAATTTTAACACATCAAGAGGTTTGGTCAATATGTCTGCAAGTTGATGGTCAGTCTAAATATATTCAAGTTCAATGATTCCTTCTTCGACCAATTCCCTAATAAAATGATGTCGGATATCAATGTGTTTGGTGCGAGAGTGTTGGACCGGATTTTTAGATATATGGATGGCATTAGTGTTATCACAGTATAAGCTCATTATTCCTTGCTTAATACCATATTTCATAAGCATCTGCTTCATCCATAAGAGTTGAGAACAGCAGCTTCCGGCGGCAATATATTTAGCCTCTGCAGTGGAAAAAGATATAGAATATTGCTTTTTACTATGCCAAGCTACTAGAAAATTTCCAACATAAAAGCAACCGCCACTTGTGGATTTTCTATCATCTAAGTTTCCAGCCCAATCAACATCTGAATATCCAGCAATGGAAGATGATGAGTCATGAGGATACCACAGACCATAATCAGTTGTATCTGCAATATATTTGATAATCCTTTTTACAGCAGTCAGATGGGATTCTTTTGGATTTGATTGATACCGGGCACAAGCTCCCACACTAAATGCTATGTCTGGCCTACTAGCAGTTAGGTTTAACAAGCTACCGATCATACTTCTGTATAAGGTAGAGTCAACCCCTTTACCATTTGCATCCTTTGTAAGTTTGATGGTTGTACTCATGGGGATTTTGACATGTTTCCGAGCCATTAGACCAAATCGTTTTACCAATTCCTTTGCATACTTGGACTGGGAAATGAAGATACCATCACGTAATTGTTTGACGTGCAAACCTAAGAAGAAATTCAGTTTGCCAACCATACTCATTTCGAATTCAAATTGCATTAGATGAGCGAACTGAGCAGTCAATTCATTACACGTGGAGCCAAAGATGACATCATCTACATATATTTGCGCTATTAAAAATGACTCTTTTGTTTTTTGGATGAAAAGAGTTTTATCAACACTACCTCTTTGAAAATCATTATCTAATAAGAATTTTGTCAATCTTTCATACTAAGCACGTGAAGCTTGCTTAAGACCATACAAAGCTTTCTTTAATCTAAATACATGATTAGGGAATTTTGTGTCTATAAAACCTTTAGGTTGTTCAACATACACTTCCTCATTCAAAATTCCATTTAAGAAGGCACTTTTAACATCCATTTGATACAATTTGAACTTTAAAAAACACGCTATAGATAACAAAATCCTAATTGATTCTAAACGAGCAACTGGAGCGAAGGTCTCATCAAAGTCAATACCTTCAATTTGAGAGTATCCCTGTGCTACCAACCTAGCTTTGTTCCTAACAATAACACCATTTTCATCAAGTTTATTTTTGAATATCCATTTGGTGCCTACCACATTTTTGTCCTTTGGTCTTGGAACTAGGTACTAAACATTACTTCTTGTAAACTGGTTCAATTCTTCTTGCATTGCTTTTATCCATTCATTGTCCGAGAAGGCTTCATCAACGCAAGTAGGTTCTAAAATAAAAGTAAAGCACAAGTGACTCATAATGTTCTCCAATTGTTTCTTAGTTTTTACACCTGTTAAAAGGTCACCAATAATCTGATCTATGGGATGATCTTTTACGTTCACCAAATTTTCAGTAGAAGTAGGTACATCAGTTTTTACTATGGATCGTGGGGGTTCAGTCATTGAGGGAACTTCCACTTCATCAACATCATTAGAAATTGTGGATTCATCATCTATAATAACATTTATTAACTCTTGGATGATTCCGGTTCTCATATTTAGAATACGATAGGCTCGACTCCGTGTTGAATAGCCTAAGAATATACCTTCATCACTTTTTGAGTCAAATTTACTCAGTTGTTCTCTATCCTTTAAAATGTAACATTTACTTCCAAAGACCTTAAAATATTTCACATTTGGTTTCTTCCCATGTCACAATTCATAAGCTGTCTGATTTGTATCGGTCCTAAGATAAACTCGGTTGATGATGTAGCAGCTGGTATTAACAGCTTCGGTCCACAAGTCTCTAGGAAGATTCTTACTGTGAAGCATGACTGTGGCCATGTCTTGAAGAACTCGATTCTTTCTTTCAGCTACCCCATTTTGTTGTGGAGTTTTAGGTGCTGAATATTCATGATGAATCCCATATTTCTCACAGAATTTGTCAAATTGATCATTTTCAAATTCTCCACCATGATCACTTCTGATTCGGGCTACTGAAGTGCCTTTTTCAATTTGAATTTGTTTTACAATCCTTTAAAATTCTCCAAAGGCTTTAGATTTTTCTCTTAAGAATGCAACCCAAGTGAATCTAGAGTAATCATCTACCATGACAAGAAAGTACCTTTTCTTACCTCGACTCTCGCTTTTAGTTGGTCCAACCAGGTCCATATGAATAAGTTCTAGAGGTAGAGAAGTTTTCATAGCATTCACCATTTTATGGGCACTTCTAATTTGTTTTCCTTGAAGGAATTCTCCACAGATCATCTTTCTTGGCTACTGATCTTGGGCAGTCCTTCAATATATTTGTTTAGATGGGATAAGTCCATGTAGTTTACATGCCCAAGTCTTTAATGCCACAACTTAGCTTCATCAATATTAGTTAAAAAGCAAGAGGCGGAGGATGAAGTATTTGATTTTCCCACCACATAACAGTTGTCGATAGTTCTAAGACCTCTCAAGATTATCTTTCCATTCCTTGAGATCTCACAACTATGACTACTAAAGTTCACAGCATAGTCTTTATCACAGATTTGAGATATGCTAAGTAAATTATGTTTCAACCCATCAACGCATAGAACATTCTCAAAAGGTGGTAGGTTTGGAACATTTAAAGCTCCCTTACAAATAATTTTTGCAGTACTACGATCACCAAAAGTAACTGTGCCTCCATCAATTCAATCATTTTAGACAGACATGATTTATCACCAGTCATATGTTTTGAGCATCCACTATCCAGATACCATCTTGATTGATCTGCAACTTTAAAAGCTGTTTGGACCACTAGATTCTTGTTTTTAGGAATCCACTTGAGTGTACTAGTAGTGGGGATCCCAACTGGTTTTTGATGTTTCACTTGAAATGTTTTATGTTGGGGGAAAGGAAAGTTTGCTCCAATTTTTGCTTCATCTCTTTTGTATATTTCAAATTGTTTTCTTAACTTCTGGACTTATTTTAACAGATTATTCATCTTTTGGTTCAAGGGGAACTTGTTTATTTGGGACTTCAGCATTTTGTTTTCAAGTTCTACTTTCTTAGAGGTGTTTTTCCCATTTTTTAGACTAATGTTATGATGAGTTTTTCTCAACTTGCACTCCATTTTGAAATGACCCCTTTTTCCACAATAATGACAAATGACATTTGATGACACAGCATGAGTACTAGTAGACGCTCTATCCAAAATGTTTTTAACACTGGTATCTTCCTTTTCTAAAGCACCTTTGACAAAGACAGTTCCGGAACTTGGAGATTGATTAACATTTTTGTCATATCCAAGACCAATCATATCCTTATAAGATTTCCCAAGTTTGAACAGTCTAATGTACTTCTCATCATTTTAGGTAAATCTGTACTCATACTTTTCTTTATATCATTTCAGAATAGCCACTTCATTGTGGAGAGCATTATTTTCATCTTTTATTTTCCAAAGTGTTTTTTCATTTTCTCTTAATTTGATTACATTTTCTTTTTCTGTTGATAATTGGGCTTTTATTCTTTCAAGTTCTTTGATTAATTCCTCCTTTTCAGCATGAATACTATCAACATTTTCTTTTAAATTCTTAATTTTGTTTTTTTGTTTGCTTACAGTTTCAACGAGTCTACAGGTTCCCTCATAAAGTAGTTCAAAGGAATCCGTGGTGTTGTCATTATCCTCATCACCTGAATTTTCATATTCACTTTCTAATTCACTTCCTGAGATTTCTTCATTCGATATTTCAGATTTAATCATTTCCTCAGAGAGATTGAATGTTGTAGTGGTAGCCATCAGAACTGTATATTTGTCTGATTCATTTTGATGTGAATCATCCCAAGTGGCTACTAGATTCTTCTTTTTGGATTTTCCTTTTAGTGGACAATCAGTGGATATGTGTCTAAATTTCTTACACTTGTAACACATGGGCTCCTTATGCTTACTTCTAAAGAGGGAACTCGACCGACCTTTATATTTATCATGAATGTTTTCATTTTTATAATCTTTCACTCTCTTTTTCTTAAATTGTTTCAAAAATCTTTTAGCCAAAAGGGCCACATCTTTATCCTCGTCATTACTAGTTATTCGTATGTCATCTTTAGAGGAAGATGTGTTATGAGAGGTGATTAGTGCAATTGATTTCTTTTTGTCATTGTTAAATTTGAGTTCAAAGGTCTGAAGGGATCCCACTAAATCTTCAATTTTCATTTGTTCCGAATCCTTGTGTTCTTCTATAGAGGTTACCTTGGGATGGAATCTTTCCAAAAGTGATCTCAAGATTTTACTACAAATTTTACCTTCCGAAAGAGTTTCCCCCAGATCCCACATTTCATTTACAATTTTCATGAGCTTAGTATGAAAGTCAGTAAACATTTCATTTTCTTCCATGCGAATGTTTTCAAACTGACTTGTGAGCTCTGAAGTTTAGATCTTTTGACAACAGAGGTAACCTCATAAGTCGCATCAAGGATTCTCCAGGCCTGTTTTGCATTAGTGGTTGTCATGATCTTTTTAAACTCTTCTTGATTCATGGCACACACTATAGCATTGTAAGCTCTAGCATTATTTTGTCTAAGAAGTAGCTGAGCAGCAGACCATCTTGCTGGATCCAATGGTCTAGTGGTTGTGACACCATTTATAGTCACATCTTCAATGGGTTTCGTCCAGCCTTTCTCTACAGCCTCCCAAACAGCCCAGTCTATGGATTTCAAAAATGCTGTCATCCGGGCTTTCCAGAAGGCATAATTTGTTCCATCAAAGAAAGGAGGCCGGGTGATAGAGCTTCCTTCAGGATTCATGGTGATTCTAACACAAGACAGATCTCCTTCTGGTTATTACACCCTTAGGAAGTAACCCTCTCTGATACCAACTGAAAGTGCAACGGTTAGATCTCACCAAGTCCTAAAGGAGGGGGGGTGAATAGGACTATTAAAAATTTCTTTCCAGAAAAGAGGTTTTATAAGAGTGCAATAATTAAAATTAAGAGTCCACAAGCAAGATCAAGAGAGATGCTCAAAGTTGTGTATGCTGACAGTGTATAGAAATGCTATTCAAATAAAGAAGATATAGCTTAAAGAGATGATCAACACAAGTAAAAAGGATATAAGGCATCCACCACACACAACAAGCAATAAACACAGTAATTTATAGTGGTTCGGTCCTAAACCTACATCCACTCTCAAGAGCAATCTCTCTTGATTCCACTAAATATGAGGTACTTACATAACAAACACCTTTTGCAATAATTTTTGATCCGGTGGTTTGTCTTCCACCAACTAGATTTTTTGATCAGGTGGTTGATCCTTCATCTAGTCCACCAACTACAACAATTTTTTGATGCGGTGGTTTGTCTTCCACCAACTACAGCAGAGAGAATTGAAATATAGAAGAACACCCAAACAAGGAATTGTATACCTTAGTTTGAGTGGTGCTCTTGATGCTTGAAAGACTACCTCCAAGCTTTGACCTCTTGTTCTTGCTCATTGGTGATGAAGATCTTCAAATGAGTGTTCAGCCAAGGGAAGAGGTTTTAAGAAGGTTTGGAAGGCTGAGATTTTCTCAGATTGAGTGAAGCCTTTCCTTAATGGACAACTACTCTACTTAGGACAATAATGATACTTCAAGAGTTGCAGAGTGAGTGGTTGTGGGGGTTTTAATAAGGTTTAACTAGTGGTGCAAAGGCTCAGCTATCTTGGGATTTTTCTCAGTTTAATCAATGTAATGGGAATAAAGGAGAGGTCCCCTTTAAATACAGAAAAGCTCCAACGGTTAGATCTACGGTTGAGAACAAAATGGCCTACGGCTTAGCCGTATGCTCTGACAACATCCAACAGCTAGTTTGACCAGATTCAACGTTATTCCTTCTTACGGTTAAGATTACGGCTTAGCCGTAAATCCTTATATGGCTTAGCCGTGAGTACCTTTCGGCCTAGCCGTGGGTCAGCCGTAAGCTGAAATCTCCCAAAACTGCTTTCTGGAAAGTGGCCCGTAGACCTTTCGGCTTAGCCGTGAATCATACTACCGCTTAGCCGTGAAGGCCTTCCGGCTTGGCCGTAAGGTCAACCGTAGGCATTATATGGCCAAGAGAACTCTCTGGATAGTGGCACGTAGATTTTACGGTTCAGCTGTGAATCATACTACGGCTTAGCCGTATCCCTTTTTCGGTGCAGTCGTAGGCTCAGCCGTATAACAAAAAATTCAAAAATTTTCTTTCTGGAGAGTGAGCCGTAGGGTTTACGGCTTAGACGTGGTCCAAGCCGTACTTCAAAGACAGGGTGTTTAGAGGTCCTTTTTCCCATTCTATTTCTACAGATATTAAGGGTCAATGTTACCTTATCCCTTGGCACTCATAGAGGATCTTCTTGATTGAACTTGATCTTCCTTGAACTTGCTTGATCTTCATTGATAGACCTCGAGCTTCTTTGATCTAACTTGATCTTGAACTTCAGAGATGTAACTAGGTCTATCTAGAGCTGAACTACACTTTGATCACGTAATTGACAATATATTCTTACAATGACACTAACACTTTTATGAGGTGAAGGAAGCGTTAGGTGATGATTTTATTCTTTTTATTAAAAATTAGTTTTATGAAAGACAAATCTTTCGAATAAGAACCATTGATTTGTTTCTAATCTGAGTTATTTTAAGACAAAGAATGGAATAATTACATGATTAGATTAATTATCTTGCTTAGTGAATTTTGGATGCTCTGATCTATTTTCTCTATTGATTTTTCACTACTTTCAATTGCATCAAGTTTCTGATATTCTTACTTTTATCTCAAATCAATCTTCTAGTTAAAAGAAATTTCTAAATTTTAATTAAAAAAGTTCAAAAGTGCTCATCGTGGGATTAACCTGTATTTTTCACTATCTTAACAAGAAAACTATGCACTTTCAGCTTTAAATAGTTTGATTAAATTTACATCAAGATTTCGGCGCCATTGCTGGGAAGCCAATTCTAATTTTTTTTTATAATAAAATTTGATTTGGTTTAGTATTTAAGTTATATTTAGAACATTCATGGGTTGAGTTAGTTTGCATCATTCATATAATTGTAGTATTGTTAGTGTTTATTTAGTTTGCTTTTTTGATTGGAAAAAAAAATTATGATTTTATATTTTTATATTTTTTTTATTTTCAAAATATTTAATTAAGAAAAAAAATTAGATTTATTTTAATTTCAAATTTTAGTAAGTGAAAAAGAAAAGAGAAATAAAATTGATCTTTGTTACTTCTGATTTTGATTAGATTTCTTTTAAATTCTTAGAATTCTTTTTTGATTTTCATTAAATAATAAAAAAATAATTTTTTTCTTTGTTCAAGTGTTTAGATCAGTTACTAAGCTCTAAATTCTTAACTTAGATTAGTTAGAATTTTCAAATTCTATCCGTAAAGTTGTTTAGATTATTTGTAGTTTTTAAATTAAATTGGATAACTTTGGATTTCTAATTTTTTTAGATAGAGTTTGGTTTTGTTTACTAACTTAAGATTTGTTAATAAGAGTTTCTTTTTCATAAGTTTCTTTGCAAAGGAGAAGACTTGCATAGGTGGCTTGCTTAAACAGGAAATTGTGGGGAATTGCTTGCAAATATTGCTAAAAAAGAAGATAAGCTTGCATAAGATAAGATTGTGTGGATCCTTGTAAGATCTTCTATCTTTAACCTACTAATCTTTTTCTGTAAGTAGGCTTGGTCGATTTAAATTTTGCAAACTATGACTGCTTGAAGGCACACAATTTAAATTGGACCCACATACTTAGTTAAAGGCAACTTACCCTAGAAAGATATGGACAAAATTTCATCACCAGATCCTTGCCCATCTAGGTTTAACCATTTCTCACATTAAGATCTTAACCTTAATTAAAATCAAGTAGCAACAAGACCCCAGGATTTGAGCTCAGTAGGATGAAAACCACTGATGATTGCACCAATTGCGCTCTTTAACCGAAGTTGATGCCAAAGAAAGCCTTTGCTCCTGAGGGTGTGATAAATTGACTATTTAGGGTGTTGGAAATTTATACTAAAAGTATGCTTTTATGTATTTGTCTTTTGATTTATTTATTTATAAGTAAAATTTGTCTTTTCATCTTAATGTGAATTTGTATGGGCAAATGATTATATTGTTAATTATTATGCATGTGTGTGTCTTTTATTCTACAAAGTAGACAAGTTGGAGTATAGAGTTCAGCTTACTTACAGAAGACTTGTTTGTCGGTTCTTATAAAATATAAGTTATTATTGTTCACAATCTAGATGGAGTTGCATACACCGTCGGTACGATTATAGCATGATGTTTTAGCAGGCTTATCTTGGCTGCGGAAAATGGTATAGTTTCGACTTGTTATGCTAGTACGCTTTGTATGTATTGAACCATATCACTTTTAGGATTTTTATCTTTATATTGACTAATAAGATTGACTAACATCCAAATGGTTATTATAAGTGCTTGTACTCTTAATCCCAATATAAATAATAGGTACATACATTTAGTGTTTGCCATTTTGATTTACAAAGGAGTGAAACCTTTTATGGGCCAATAATTTTAGTAAATTGATTACTATAGAATCCGCATCCAGTAATAGGGATTGATGTTATCCCCTTGTTGAAACTTATAAGTTTTGATTATATCAAACCTTGTAGGTAAACTTTGTGTCCAATATATCAAATAAGTTAAGGTAAGGTCTCAAGGAATTATAAAGATATCGATTAAATATAGGTGTCAGTAATTATTTAATCGATGAATATCTGAAATCTTAATGTAAGGGGATTAATAAGCATTTAATAACAAGAAGCTCAAAATATTATTTTAAGAATAAGGATAGGAGTGCAATTATAATTCTCTCGTGGATTGAATTGTAATTTATGAAACTAGGATTCTAATTTGGATCAACTTAGGGTTTCCTATTTTCATAAAAGCCTATTCCTTATTTCCTTCTTAAGGCCCCTATTGTAGCTTATAAATATGCGCTATTGCTCTCTAGGAAAAATACACAAGAGAAATCTCACTTTTAAGAGGAAAGAAAATTCGTAAAAGAGGTTCACACCCTTGTGTGAGTTCGAGCATAGAGGAATATAGTAGAAGGTCTTGAAATTTTCAGGCTGATATAAGAGTGAGATCAAGTTAGAAAGATCTCGTAGGTATGGTTCTTGAATCATCATTGTCTGTAGTTATTTCTACAGTGATTTGTGTGCAACATCTAGGGATCCTGGCGACTGCCTCCTAACAAGATTGTGAAGAAAGATGTGAGTAGATCATAAAGGGCACACCATAGAAGAAATATAAAAGATTTACTTCATGAGGACCCCACACACGTGCACACATGCTTGGATGGTCAAATGGGGTCCTACTTTCAAGTTGTTTAAAGAATTCAAATTTGAATCAAGAAAAAAAAGCCCAGATGGAGAGAATTCATGAAAAGGAAAGTCAAAGAAGAGGAATTTACAAATGGAAAGTCAATTCACTTTTCTTTAGATAGCATAGGTTAAAATGGTCATAGCTTTCAAACTGAGTATTGGAATTAGACAATGTACCTACTGATGGAAAGCTCTTTTTGAGTAAATGTCCATGGGATGCAAGATTTGCATCATTCGGCACTGATATAATGAAGTTATGGCCTCAGAAAGCTGGCTGTGTATTTTTAGATGAGATTGCTAAAAGATTGGAAACCTTTTCCATGTTACACATCTTTTGGTGGGGTCCATCCTTTTTCAAGTGAGATGCATTGAAGACCAAAGTGGGGTCCACAACCCTTGCATTATTCATTTCAAGATATCTAAAAAGATTTGTAGAAAATCTTTAAGAAATTAAAAAAGGAAAGCTTATTTAGAAGATTTACTTACACATGAGAGGAGAATCTCTTAAATATGAAAAGTTTGTATAGAGATTGGTTTCTAAAGGAAAGTAAGAAAGAATCTCTCCCAAGTTATTAAATCTGTGCTAACTTAGAGGCTAACCCAGATGACCTTTCCAAAAAAAGACTTCACATGCTACAAAGGAGGAATAAAATAAGGAAACAGAGGGCCACCAAACTTGACAAATCCAAGCCTTGGACGACCAGGACCACATGCCCTCTCTCCCTCTCCTCTAGCCACTTTTTCTCCTCTCTCTTCCACCTTTTTTCTTCCCAATAATTTACTATTTTTACTTTTAAGGTATTTTTGGAGCCTTGTTCCAAAAACTAGGATTTTAGAAGAAAGATTCTTAGAGAGTAAATATTGTAGAAGAATACTTTTAATGAAATTTTTTATGAAGATTTTGGCAATGTTTAGCTAGTCCTTTAGATCACAGCACAGATAAAGCTAAGTAAATTTTATTTTAATTCATGTGGTTATTTTGTTCCTTTATTCTCTCTTTTAAATGAATGCTCTTTTAGAATAATAGATCTATCTTCATGCCATAGGCAGCCTCTGTTTTAATTTCTAATAAAATAATTTGATGATTTATGCTTATTTTGATAGATTATGCTTAGGGTTAAGATCATTTAATAGTTTAAGCTAAATTTGATAAGTCATGCTTATAATTTTTCATTCTTTTATAAGGTGAAGGAGGTGTTGGGTGATGATTTTATTCTTTTTATTAACAATTTGTTTTTGCAAAAGACAAATCTTCCAAATCAAAAACATTGATTTGTTTCTAATCTGAGTTATTTTGTAATAAAGAATAGAATAATTACATGATTAGATTAATTATCTTGCTTAGTGGATTCTGGATGTTCTGATCTATTTTCTCTATTGATTTTTCACTATTTTCAATTGCATCAAGGTTTTGATATTCTTAGTTTTATTTCAAATCAATCTTCTTGTTAAAAGAAATTTTGGATTTTTAATTAAAAATGTTCAAAAGTGCTCCTTGCGGGGTTAACCTATATTTGCCACTGTCTCAAGAAGATAACTATGCACTTGTAGTTTTAAGTAGACTGATTAAATTCACATCAAGATTTTGAAACATCTCACTCAGTAATAACACTTTCAATGAGAAGTTGTTGGTGAAACAAAAAAGAAATAGAAAGGTGAATTTAATGAGTTTAATGGGACCCATTGGCAAGGTTTATCATTTGGTCATCGACTTTAAAAATATTAGGGCCCCATTTGTGATATAATTGTAGTGGAAAAAATAACTATTCTTGATATTTAACACACTTTTATTATTATGGGCTATTAGGCAGGGGCCATTTCTAAAAGTAGGAACCATGGTCAGGATGTGAGGTATGCAGGTGAATATTATTCATAGTTATAAATTGATATATTATGCAATAAATTTAAAATATAATAATAATTTTATCTATCATAATTTAAATGGCTATTAGCTTCACCATTGGTGCTTAAAAGCATGGCATGAACATCCATAAAAAGTAGTGAAATTGTTAAGGTCATGAATTTGCATATTTATGCATTATTTTGAGATAAACTGGGGGTTTAATTAGGTGAATGACATTATTATTCATTTAAATTCATCATTCCATGAATTTTTACCTAGGAACTTAAATTCACATAATTTTTTACACACTTTTTGTAGTAATTTATAAATTTACAATTTTTCTCCGAAGAGTCCCGATTGGAGTCCGGATGGGTCCTACTTCAACATGGGCTTTTTAGTATTTTATGGATTTTCTTAAAATGTGCAAAAAGATGTGAGCAGATCATGTGGAGCACACCATGCAAGAAGTTTGGAAGATTAGCTTCATGAAGACCCCTCACACATGTGCACACATGCTTAGGTGGTAAAAGGGGGGTCCCACTTTCAAGTTGTTGAAAGAATTAAAATTTGAATCAAGAAAAGAAAGCCAAGGTGGAGAGAATTCAAGAAAAGGAAAGCCAAAGGAGAGAAATTAAAAAACAGAAAAATCAATCCCATTTTTCTTTGGATAAAATAAACTAAAATGGTCATAACTCTCAAACCGAGCATCAGAATTCGACAATCTACTTACCGTTGGAAAGCTTTCTTCGAGTAGATGTCCGTAGGATCTAAGATTTCATCAATTGGAGCTAAGAAAACAAAGTTATGGCTTTGGGAAGTTGGTTGTATATTTTTTGATAGGATTGAAAAGATCATGTTGATTTTCTCTATGTTACACACCTTTAGATGGGGTCCATCTTTTCTCAAGTGAAGTACATTATGGATAAAAGTGGGGCCACAATCCTTGCATTATTCTTTTCAAACTAATCTAAGAAGATTTAAAGAAAATCCACAAGAAATTGAAGAAGGAAAGATTATTTAAATTTACTTACACATGATAGGAGAATCTTTTAAATATGGAAAGTTTGTGTAGAGATTGGTTTCCAAAGGAAAGCAAAAAAGAATCTTTTCAAAGTTACCAAATCTTGCTTACTTGTTGGCCGAGGAGACTTATCAAATATGGAGGTTTTTACTACAATGAAGGACAAAAAGTTTGGAAAGAAAAGGGGTTCCAAACCCTATAAAAACAATGCATGGACATCCAAGAGCTCACACCACCCCTTTTCATGCTTTCTCTCTCCTTTAACCACTCTCTCTCCTCTCTCCTCCATCTCTCTTCCTCTTATTAGTTTTCTACCTCTACTTTTTAGGTATTTTTGGAGCCTTGTTTCAAAAACTAAGAGTTTAGAAGAGAGATTCTTAGAGAGTGAATATTGTACAAGAATGATCTTAATGAAGTTTTTCTTATAAAGATCTTGGCAATGTTTGGCTAATCTTTTGGATCGGAGCACAAGATAAAGTTAAGTAAAACTTTATTTTAATTCATGTGCTTATTTTATTATTTTATTGTCTCTTTTAAATAAATGCTCTATTAGAATAATAGATTTGTCTTCATACCTTAGGTAACCTCTATTTTAATTTCTAATGAAAATAATTTGATGATTTATGCTAATTTTAATAGATTATTCTTAGGGCTAAGATCCTTTGATAGTTTAAGCTTAATTTGATAAGTTACGCTTATGATTTTTCATTCTTTTATGAGGTAAAGGAGGTCTTAGCTGATGATTTTATTCTTCTTATTAAAATTTGTTTTTGTGAATGACAAATCTTTCAGATAAAAAACATTGATTTGTTTTTTATCTGAGTTATTTTGAGACAAAGAATAGAATAATTGCATGATTGGATTAATTATCTTGCTTAGTGGATTCCGGATGCTCTGATCTATTTTCTCCATTGATTTTTTTCTACTTTCAATTGCATCAAGTTTCTAATATTTTTAGTTTTATTTTAATTTGGTGTTCTAGTTAAAAGAAATTTTAGTTTTTTAATTAAAAAAGTTTAAAAGTACTCCCTGTGAGATCGACCTGTATTTGCCACTGTCTCAATAAGACAATTATATACTTATAGTATTAAAGGATTGAATTTAATTTCACATCAAGTTTTTGGCGCCTTTGCTGGGGAGCCAAATCTGAATTGTTTTTATTTTTAAATCTATTTTTTTAGCTACATTCATATTAATCATTAAGTTGCAATATTAGTCATTCAATCATTTAGTTTGTTTCCATAATTTTTTTTGCAATTAGTTGTAGCTTGTCTTTTTATTTTTTTCTACAGAAAAAATGGCAAAAAATTTTTCAAAATTTTCAGATTTCTTTTAGTATTTCATTGAATTTTTGGAATAAGAAAATAAAAAAATTTTCAAAATTTTTTTTTCGAATTTCGGAAGTTAAAAAGTTAGGAAAAAAATTTTAGAGTAGTTTTTATTTTCTTTTACAATTCTTTTTGATAATCACATAAAAAAATTATTTTTTATAGGATTTTCCTAATTTCAAATTTTATAAAAAAAACTAATTTCTAGGTATCATTAGATTTGTTAGTATTAGTTTGATTGGATTAAGTTTAGTTGAATTTCAAATTTGATTATTTTAAGTAACTTTGCAATCTTTTAGAATTTTTTTTGGCAACTTAGAATTTTAATATTTTTATTTCTTTGTTTTAGATTAGGACAAGATGTCAAATTCTTTTTTTTAAGATAGGAGTTTCATTCAAATTAGGAATTACTAACAATATTTTTTTTATTTTTGGTAGTTTGTATTGGGTGGAGAGATTTGATAAAGACAAGAAACTGTAGGGATTGCTTTAAAAAAGTGCAAGAACATTGAATTGCTTGAAAAAAAATTGCTAAAAAAGAAGAGAAACTTGCACAAGATAAGATTTGTGTAGATCCATAATAAGATTTTCTATCTTTAATGCACAAATCTTTTTCTACAACTGGGCTTGGTTGATTTAAATTTTGCAAACTGTGATTGCTTGCGTGGTACACAATTTAAATTAGACCCACACACTTAGTTAGGGGCAACTCACCCCAAAAAGATAAGGACTGAATTTCATCACCAGATCCTTGCCCATCTAGGTTTAACCATCTCTCACGTTAGGATCCTAACCTTAATTAAAATCAAGTAGCAACAAGACCCTAGGATTCAAACTCAGTAGGATAGAGACCACTGACAGTTGCACCAATTATGCTCTTTAACTAAAGTTGATGCCGAAAAAGGCCTTTGCTCCTGAAGGTATGACAGTTTTACTATTCAGGAAATTGATACTTAAGTGGGGTCATCCACACCACTCCTTGGTGGCTGCCTGGTCAACTAAGGTTTCATAGGACCGAATTAGAGGCCTAAGTGTTTTTTTCATTAGTTAGGAGCCGTCTAATGTCTAGATTAACCCTATGCCCTTTCTTGTGCTCAATCCTTATGTGTGACTGCTTGGTTTCTGCACTATATTAGGATCATTAGAACCTTGCATAAAGATTAGGTTAACTTTTTTTTTTTTTGGGTTCAAACTGGTGCATGCGATCTAAACCTGAGAGGAAGAAATTGTGGGAATGCAAAAACTGCAGGTTGATCAGGATAGAGCCCATGTTAGCCTTAACTATCATAGATTGTTCATCAATTTTTGAAGAAAAAATGGCTGAAGGAGAGTAAGTGGCCCCACCCATGACATTGAGGATTACATGTACCCCACTAGGATAACTCATCTGTCCTGTATGAGGTTGCCCCAGACCAATGCTATCTTTGAGATCAAATCTGGCATGATCCATATGCTCCCAGTGTTTCGTGAGGTAGACTAGGAGAACCCATATCAACATGCTAGGGAATTTGAAGACATTTGTGGGACATGAGAATAAATCATATGACGAAAGATGCCCTCAAGCTTTGATTATTCCCTTTCTTTTTGAAAGAAAAGGCTAAAGCCTAGCTTTATGCCTTATAGGCTGGGTCCATCACTACATGGGCTAAGCTAGTCAAAGAATTCTACAAGAAATTCTATGCCAAACAGAATACCATTTTGATTAGGTAGGCCATCAATGGGTTGTATTAGATGGATGGGGAGACATTCTATAATTATTTGGAGTGATTCAAGGACATCTTGATCCAGTGTCCCCACCATCGATTTGAAAAGATCCGATTGGTCCAGTTTGTGTATGAGCGCAAGGATTACCTGATTAAGCAAATGGTGGAATCCTTCTGTGGTATGAATTTTTCACAAAAAATAGCGGAGGAAGCATGGACATTCTTGGAATAAACTACTGATAATACACTGCAGTGGGCCCTTGTCAAGAGGGAGCCCATCAAACCCTCCATTCTCGAGAAAGGGGGATGTTCAAGATTGAACCCAAAATTGAGGCAGAGGCCAAATTGGCCACACTGATGAGGAGGATAAATGCCTTAGAGCTGAACCAAACACCCACTTTAAACACTTTGGAGTCATTGAAGTTTAATCAGGCCTTGAATGTATAATTGATTGTAACACTCCGTTCCAATTAAGCATGCTTGCAATTAATTAGAGGAGTTCTTAGCCAATTACCTTAGAATTAGCCTAAACAATGATGTTTAATGTGCTTTTACGATGGCTTTAGCTTGTTTTGTCTTAGTGGGTCTTGTTTAGGACCTAGATAGGTAGATTAAAGCCCTTTTTTTGTAATTTTAGAGTGCATGGATTGACGTCATACATTCCTCATATTAATATCATTGTGCTTATCTCGTTGCGCTTGTCAATTTCTATACTTGACTCGAATGTAATTAACCTTGTCTCTGATAAAACCCCATTTGACTTAAACTGAAATTACTCCAAGGAATATGGACTTTCTTATATACTTCAGAAAATGTTTCATATAAAAGAGCTCAACTGTTACAATCGAGCTTTTCATTCCCTATATTCTCTCTACTCCAGTCATTTTCTTCCTTCTATCTCTTCTTCACCATTTCCCTCAACAAACTGAAGGCTTTAGTGCTTGCATGTGTGATTTGTGGTTCTCACCTCTTTTTACCATCATCTTTTTGCTCTCCTCATTCCCTTGAAGTGAAGGACTTAGGCTCTTCTTGTTCTTATCAATCTCTAAGGTACGATCATCTTTCATTCATTAATTTTTTGGGTTAATATAAGTTGGAAGACTCTCATATTCAACATCCACTCATCCGCGTCACTACTTATGACATGTATATCACTGTAGGTTTTAGAACTGGGTTGACTACTCCATAGAGTCAAAACAAGACTAATGAATTGAATTCCTAAGCAAAGGCAAGTATAAGCTGATTAATGTGAATTCATGTTGGTATATTATGAATCTTGTAAGTCTATTTCCTCTTTAATGTGCATTCAGCACTAACGTCCTCATTTTTCTAAATTTCTATTAAAACAAATGACATTTGTAGTAATTTTAATGAATTATGAATCAAACCCCAGGTTGAGTGATATGCTAGAAAGACTGAATGGAGTGAGGAATATGATAGTAGGAACAAACTTGAAATGTTCTGATACGAAGATTTATCTGTGTTGATTAGCTTCAGAAATTCCAAAGCTTATGGCAAAGCCGTAAGTATCCTATGGCTTGAAGTCCAGAGAGCAAAAATTGGAAAATTTCTTTACGGCCAAGTCACGGCTAAGCTGTAGAATGTGCTACGGCTAAGCCGTAGTCAAGCCATGCCTCAGCCGTAGACCAAGCACGGCCAAGAAGTAGGTCAAAACACGGTTAAACTGTAAATGAGGAGGAAGTATTTAGTTAACCACGGTTAAGTCTTAGTGCATTTTATGGCTAAATCGTAAGTTGCTACAGCTAAGCTGTAAGTCACCCACGGCTAAGTCGTAAAGCTATTGAAACTTAAGGTTAAGTAGGGATTGTTACAAGACTTTGTAGAGCCATAGTTCATGGATCCCTTTACCTTATCCATTGGCCTAATGGGATAATTAAATACCATGAAAAGTCTTCAGGGCTAAGATTTTTTCATTGGGTGTTGTCCATTTGTTAAGCACCTCCCCATGGGTATTGGTTAAGAGACTTCGATATACTCTTCCAACACAATGTGACACCAAAAAGGAGATAACTGTATATCGGATAACTTAAAACTACATCATCATGCACGGTTAGAAATAATAGATGACTAGATTAGGGTTGATTTGTAAAACTACCTTGATTCTATTAAATTAAATTGCATAGCATATTGGTTTACTATTATTTGGCTTCTATTATTCCAATAATGAGTTCAAATTGAATGATCATGTCTAGGTTGTTTCTAATCGCATTGTTTCTTGATATATATTGAGATTGAATCGAGTAAGAATGAATTGAATGTACATTGCATAATATTGTATTGTTTTCAAGGAATGAATTCCACACATTACTCAAAGTTTAATTGAATGAATTGAATTGGTCTGGCTCTACTCAGCCTTAGCCTTATGATATCCAGTGGAGTTAATTTTGGTGTAGTAACAAGCGATGGCCCCGCGGTTTTCTTTGAGCTTCTGGACTTTATACATAAAATGACCCACTCGTACCTTGGCCTCTACGATGGTGTTCTTAGCGTAAAGATCCTTAGAGGGAGGATCTGGCAAATGTAGTAGCCAAATAGCAAAGTATTTCATCTTGTTGATTCTTGTAGCATGCTTTCTTCAATGCACAACATGCTTAGTATACTACTTGACTTCTATTGACCAATTGTCATTAATTCTTTTAAATACAACACGTATTACCTTAATTATGCTTATACTTTGTTGAATAGTCTTATTTACTAGTTGTTCATGGTGTTACACGCCCAAATCCCAATTCTGATATGGAGAAGATCGAGAAGAATTTAGAGGAGGCTTTTGAGAACCCTTCCGGCTTAGATGAGTGGACAACGGATCATTTTTTATCGATCCACCTCGGAGAGCATCGGAGATCAAGTTTAGGCCTCATTTTTGGGGTGTAACTACATTTAGGGTGTCATGATTTGCATTAGTTTTATTTTGATATGATGGATCATGATCCCTTGTATTTTGAAATCTATATAAATCCTTCTAACTATTTCGAAACTTTCTTCCATTTTGTAAAGACATACTTCATTGTAACTCATATACATATAGTCGTGTCTTAGTTAGTGTTATGACCTCTTGTTTCATGAATGATATTAATAGGCTTTTGCGTTTGAATGCTTGGACAGATGTCGTATCTCGCATGTGTAAGTAATGTGGCTATCCCTTGTGTAATTCGGCTTAGAATCGAGTCCAGGTGTGAATTACATGGGAGTACATGTCACTTTTTAGTTTTTAATCCTAATACCCGAATTCTTGAGCTCAAGTTGTGACATACGTAAGTATGATATCAGAACATGAAATAGTCACTTCCAATTCCTTAGGCATGTAGGAACGTGGTAAGGATATGATAGAATTAAGCATATATCAACTATTTGACTCTATAGTTTGAGGATGTTGCTAGACGGGCATTTCTAAGTTGAGATGATTTTCTTTGTTGCTGGAAATGGCATCAGGATTAGGTACAAATAACAATAACGAGTTTAAAATGAACCCACTCCTAGAGATTAGTGGATTCGCTCTTCAACAGCCACCTCCTAATATAGAAGACCATTTTATGATGGTAATGTAAGCAATTCAAGCACAATCTCAAGCAATGCAAGCACAGATGCAAGCTATGCAGTCTTTACAAGCTCAAATGGCTTCTATAGTGGAACAAGAAAGTCAATGGTCAGTCTAGCCACGTGTAGAGTAACAAGTGGTGTTTCAGCCTAAGGAAAATGACCCTAATGCTCTATACGAGAAGTTTAGGAAGAGAGGTGCGATGGAATTCCACGGCAAGGAAGATGCTCTAGAAGCAAATGAGTGGTTAGAGCATACCGACGATATGTTCGATACGGTATTTACACCAACAGGCAAAAGGTCTTACTCACCACTTCTATGTTTCGTGGTGTGGCTAAGACTTGGTGGAAGAGTGTAAGTGACTCGTATAAGGATATGACTGGTGCTACCGTGTGAGACACTTGCAAGAGACACTTTAAGAGGAAGTTTATTCCTGCTCATAATCAGAGGGAAGAAGAGGTGTTCTTGGCATTACAGCAGCAATAGATGTCAGTGGCAGATTATGTATATACTTTTACATAGTTGTCACAATATAAGATATGATCAATACCGAATAGAAAAAGATTAATAGGTTTATCAATGGTTTGAATCCCATGTATAAGGATTATGTTATAGCTTTCCAGAGGACAGCTACTTTGATGATGCGATAGATAAAGCATATTCTGCGGAGGTAAATGCTCATGAGAAAAGAGCTATGGGTCCCAAAAGAAACATCCTTTGGTGCTGAGGGGCAAGTACCAAAAAAGATGAAGGGTGCTCAAGATAGTCTGAGTAAAGCAATTGTGAGGCATGGCCTTTGTGGCAAACAACATTGGACAAAAGCATGCTGGAGAAGTACAGGAGCTTGTCTGATTTGTAGCTCAATAGAGCTTAGGATGACTCAATGTCCCAAGTACAAGCCCCTCCAGCAAACACGACCCTCTGCACCCACTTCTCAAGGTAAACAACAGTAGTCATGTCAAGTCCCGAAGCAAAATCGTCAGAATCCACGTGCTTATGTTGTTACTCATGTGAGCGTGGAAGATGTTCATGTGGTAGAAGGTATTCTTTTAATTGATAATGAAGATGGACAAGCATTGTCTGATTTGGGGTCTACGCATTCATATGTAGCACCTAATTTTGCTGCGAAGCTACGAAAGCAGCCCAAGTCACTACCGTATGTGTTGGTAGTTTCCACTCCTATCGGCAAAACAACCTTTAAGACTAGGTATGGCCATTATGAGTTCCTTGTGATGCCATTCGGTTTAACTAATGCACTTGCCATGTTTATGCTTTCATGAATAGGGTCTTCGCCCCTTTCTTGGATCAATTTATTGTGGTTTTCATAGATGATATTTTAGTGCATTCAAAAACAACAAAGGAGCATGCTGGCCATTTAAGGAGAGCGTTGCAATTGTTAAAAGAACTTTGATTATATGCAAAGTTGGAGATATGTGATTTCTGGTTTGAATAGGTAGCTTTTTTTGGTCATATCATTTCACGAGATGGGTTGGCAGTTGATCCAGCAAAAATTAAGGTAATTGCAAATTGGCTAAGTCCAAAATTTACAATAGAGATCATAAGTTTTCTTGGACTTACAGGTTATTATAGAAGATTTGTGCAGGACTTTTCAAAGATATTTGCCCCTTTGACAAAGTTAACTTGGAAGAATGTACCATTTATTTGGACTAAAGATTGTGAATCAAGCTTTAGAACTTTAAAAGAAATGTTAACAACCGCCCCAGTGTCAACACTGCCTAATGGTAGTGAAGGAAGGATTTATGATCTATTCAGATGCGTCTAGAGTTGGATTAGGGTGTGTCTTAATGCAAAATGGCAAAGTGATTGCTTATGGCTCTAGATAGCTGAAGGAACACGAAAAGAACTATGCTACATAGCAGTTATTGTGTTTGCATTAAAACTTTGGCGACATTATTTGTATGGTGAAAAGTTTGTGGTTCGCTCAGATCACCACAGCTTACAGTATTGATTTGAGCAGCATGATTTAAATATGAGGCAACGTAGATGGCTTGAATTCATAAAAGATTATGCCTTCACTACACCAAAAATGGGTTTTAGGAACGGATTATGGGCTCGGTTTTGGGCCGTTCTTTAAGTGAAACGGGTTTGGTCCGTTCTAAGCGAGGCCCACTTAAGAATAAAATGCCATAACAAAGCGATTGTAGTCATTTGCTCTTCGTCTACGCTGTTGTTGCTCTTCGTCTGCGCTGTTGCTCTTTCGCTCTTCGTCAGTTGCTCTTCGGTCAGAAACAAAATGGAGTTTGGCCGTTCTCGCTGAGGCTAACATCGTCGACGACTACAATCGCGTCGCCAGGGAGACTCGCATCGTCGACAACTCCCACAGATCCGTTCGCAAAAGGCAAGGGGCAAATCCGTTCCCACTGTTCTTCGCCTTCTCTCAAGATTTTTCGATTTCGGGAGCTTTTCAAACGAGGGTTTCTCTTAGAGATTTTCACCGCCTGAACAAGGTGATTGGGTTTGATTCTAGGGTTTTCATTTATTGGATAATGATGATGATGATCTTGTTGATTTGTTCTTTTTTTGATTGTTTGGTTTTTTTATTTCGATTTGGTGTAGAACAAGTTGCAGAGTCTCTCTCTCCAACATTCAGATCTTGTTGATTCACGTAGGTCATTCGCAGATCTAGGTCTGTTTTTGTTTGAATCATGATCTCTCTCTCTTTCTCTCTCTCTCTCTCTCTCGTGTTTTGTGTGATTGAAATGAATTTCTAGAACGATTGTTGATGGTTTGTAATCTGTGGAATGGCCATTCAAAGAAAATCATGGAACGATTGTGATTTGTAATATGACTTTTCTCCTTCAACCACTCTTAGCATGCAACACCATCAAACAGCAAAAATGGATAAGAGTTGGGGACTGGTGGTGAATGATGCACAGAAGTTGTTTGATCAATGGCCTGCCAATTGGGTGCGATAGGCTAGGATTGAAAATTGGAGGCAAGCTGTTTGATGAAATGACTATTAGGTGTTGTAGAGTGTGGTTTATAGGCCAGGTCCTCAAACCTGCTCTGGTATGAGAAATGGGGCAGCTAAAAAGGGTCAATGCGATCAAAGTAGATGGCAAGGTTACTTTGATTGGGAAACTCATGAAGGTTTCTAGTACAATTTGATTTGATCATTTTGGTCCTCTATAATTTATTTTTTGCTGTTTCTGGTTAAGACATGATTGTTTGGTAGACCGCAAATTTCCAAACATAATTATATCTATCCTTTTCTTTATTCTTTTTTTGCCTTTTTTTTATTTTTTATTCTTGTTGGTGTTTCTTTGTGGGAGGGGGGGGGGGTGTTGGGTGTTGTGAGTCCCTGGTCTTCCCATTATGTAATTTCATTGCATTGTTAGATTCAACTTGCCTCTTTGGTTGCATGCTTACAAGATTTTCACTTGGCAAACACTTTTATATGAAAAACGAGACGAATGTGGTTTTTGTTTTAATGATTTGACACAAGTAAATTTTGTGATACATCTCACAGTGTCACTCATTTGATAAATAATAATAATAATAATAATAAAACAGTCAAAATGTAATTCAAACTGTTCCACTGCTTCTTGTTATTTGGTTATTTTTTAAAACTTTCTTTCAAATGTGATACATTTTTGCAATCCAAATTGACCAGTTGGTTCTTCCTATACATACCCTGTTACTAGCACTATATTGACCAGATCATCTAGCTGGTTCTTCCATTTATGTTCTTTTTGCAGGAAAGAAAAGGTTGTGATAAATTTATGTGGAAAGATGAAGTAGAGAATGAAAAGAATTTAGCAGCACTTATCAAAGACATGAAGAAAACACTTGACAAGCATAATCAAATTTTATGGGCAACGGTTGAAGTGATGACGGTTGTATCTAAAGAAAGGAAGAAATCTAATAAACTAGATTATGTAGTCAGTATTTTCCGTTGTCCTGTTATTGTAATCTGCTTCATGAAAGCAGTATTTTAAAATGAATACCTTTGAGAAAGGGTAAAAGAAGTTTGTCCAAAAAGTGCAGTATATATTTTGATCAAAGCAGAGCATTGTAAAGCATATCTTTATGCCAATCTTTTTCCGATGTTGATTGGAAAGAAACAATGATATGCCTGATCTCTTTGTAAGTTTCTTAAATAAATGGTACGAACGAAGTGCTAATTGCACCTGAATCACATTGCAACTATCTATTTTCATTCTCTCTCTTACCTAAACAAACTATTTTCATTCACCTAAATCACATAGTGAAACAAACCTCAGAAAATTAATCGGCCAACAGAGAGTGCAACATGAAGGGAGACACTATTGGTTTGTCAACTATGACTTGAAAGTGTGTTTACATGTTTGTGATGTTTCATATGTGATTCTTTCATGTTTTCACTCTTTAGAGTAGGTTTCTATATAGGTTGCAGCTAAGATATAAAATTTTTATATTCTAATACCTTCAACGTCGATCATACGATAATATCTTGTCTTTAGCAAGTACTGTGTATGTATTAATAATCTGATCATCAGCCATGTATATTTCCATATTCCTCAAAGAAATATATTACCTCACTGATTGTAGAATGTCATTACCAAGTGACAAAGCATGGATGTCCAAACACAGATTAAGTCGAGAGTATTTGGATGGACTTGTGCATTTCTTTGAGTTTGTAAAGAAAAATGGTGGTGGATTTCAGCATTTTCCTTGTCCATGTGTGAAATGCCGAAATGGGCATGGAATGATAGACCTTAACTTGATTTATGACCATTTGCTGGTTTTTGGTATTGATCAGTCATATACACATTGGATTTTTCATGGAGAAAGTGTTAACACAGCTAATGAGAAACCATCGACATCGAAGTCTTATGACCAAATGGACGACATGTATCCTAGAATGGAGGAGCTTGTAAATGATGCATTTGGGAGAATTGGTGAACATGTTGATTCTCTCATGGACGATCTCGCAAGTAATGAAGATTTAAATGAAGATTCTCCAAGGTTTCAAGGGCAAGAAGACCATGAAGCCAGGAGATATAAGTCTTTATTTGATGATGCAAGGCAAGCTTTGTATCCTTCATGTCCTAGGGAACTCACAAAATTGTCAGCTATTGTTGAGTTGTACAGTTTAAAAGCACAAAATGGCTGGTCAGACAATAGCTTTAATGATCTCCTTCAATTGGTAAAGAAGTTTCTACCGATAGGAAATACATTACCAGAAAGCACATATCAAGCTAAGAAGATGATCAACTCATTAGGAATGACCTATGAGTGTATACATGTATGCCCGAATAATTGCATTCTTTACTGGAAAGAGTATAAAGATAGGCAAAATTGTCCAATTTGTCATATATCCAAATGGAAGTCAGATTACTTGGCAAAAAAGAAAAGTGTTAAAGTTCCATCAAAGGTTTTGAGATATTTTCCTTTGACACCTAGGCTGCAGAGGCTATACAGGTTAGATTTCAAAGTTAACTATATTTTCTAGGTCATCCTATTTTCTATTGGAATATTACAATCCATAACTAATTAATTAATTGTATACTTTGTTGTGTAGTGTGCCTTGGATAGCGGAGCAAATGATTTGGCATTCTCGACCGAAAGAATATAACGGTGTTATGCGTCATCCATCTGATTCATCGTTGGATGGTAGTAAATACCAAGTGGCCAAGTTTTTCCGAGGAACATCGTAATGTCCGTTTAGGACTTGCGACTGATGGGTTTAATCCTTTTGGACATCTTAGTAGTATTTATAGTTGTTGGCCTGTCATTATCGTGCCCTATAATCTCCCTCCCTCAATGTGCATGAAAAGAGAATTTTCAATGTTGACAGTATTGATACCAGGTCCAAAAGGACCAGGTAAAGTCATTGATCTTTACTTGCAACCATTGGTTGATGAGTTGAAGGAATTATGGCTTAATGGAGTGCAGACATATGATTCTCATTCGAGGGAAGTTTTTAATATGAAAGCTATGTTGATGTGGGGAATTCATGATTTTCCTGCATATGGGAGTTTATCAGGTTGTGTAACACATGCACAATATGCTTGCTCAGTTTGTGCTGAGGGAACTGTTGCTGAACGCCTTAAAAGTGGAATGAAGTACACCTATCAGGGTCATCGAAAATTCTTTCCTACTGATCATGTTTTCAGGACCCAAAAAGCGGCTTTCAATGGTAAAACAGAGGAAGGAAGACCTCCTCATCGATTGAGTGGTTCAGAGGTTCTTAACAAGGTAGCGGATATTCAGATGGATATTGGTAAATCAAAGGTGAAGAAACGAAAAAGTTGTGATGATGAGTTGACCAATAATATAACTGCTTGGTACAAGAGATCGATTCTTTTTGACCTACCATATTGGAAGGTGATTTTACTTACTTTGGCATTATATCTTTTATACATCCATCTTAATGAATAGATAGCTAACCATTTTTCTTTAATATGCTTTAACAGGATTTACCAATTCGTCATAATATAGATGTGATGCATGTTATGAAGAACGTTGCTGAACATCTTTTGTCGATGATCTTAGATGTCAAAAATAAAACAAAGGATAACACAAGTGCACGTGAAGATTTGAGGCGAAAGAACATTAGAAAAGAGCTATGGTTACAAGAATCGGATGGTAAGACTATTAAACCGAAGGCACCGTTTACTCTAAGTCGTGTGGAGAAAGAATTATTCTATCGTACATTACATGACTTGAAGGTTCCAGAAGGGTATAGTTCAAGGTTTAAACATCATGTGAATCTACAAAATCTTGAAATGAAGGGGCTTAAGTCACATGATTACCATATCATAATGCAACAATTACTACCTGTTTTGCTACAACATGCTTTAACAGAGCATAAGACGCTGAAGGGTGCTATTCAACAAATTTGCAACTTCTTTAATGTCTTGTGCTCAAAGACAATTAGTGCAGATAGTATTATTGCTGCCAAAAAACGGCTTATCATTGCAATATGCATCTTGGAGAAATTCTTTCCACCGTCGTTTTTTGTAATTAGCGTTCATCTCATGGTGCATTTAGCCGATGAAGCATTAGCTTGCGGTCCAGTTAGATTTCGTTGGATGTATCCTTTTGAACGGTAAAGTTCTAACTCCAAAGATGTCTTTTGAATGGTATAATATAGTGCTAATTTGAAATCTCTCAACAGGTTAATGAAGGTCTATAAAGGATATGTAAAGAACGCAGCACATCCTGAAGGGTGCATTGCTGAGCGCTACATTGTAGAGGAGTCTATTTTGTACTGTATGGAATACATGCTAGATGGTGATAAAGGTGGTCATAAGAGGACGCGTCAAAGATTCCTAGATGAGGATGGTATGTGCGATGAAGAGCCCTTGGATAAAGGCAAAATCTTGTACCTAACAAACACACAACATCAACAAGTACGTAGATGGGTTTTGAATTGCTATGATGGAATTGCGGATTGGCAAGAGTGAGTGGGTGAAGTTTTTTAAATAACTTGTTAGTCTAGTAATTAAATAACATGTACATAAATATATATAATAATGTGTCTGTCATTGATACAGGAAATATAAAATGTATCTAAGAACAAACAATTCGAAGGGACAAAAAAGAAAGGGCAGTGTGTTTAAGAACAATGAGCCTGATTTCATCAGTTGGTTGAGGAAGGAGGTATTATTTTAATTATTTATTAGATTTTATGTATTGGATAATTAGTGACTATTTGTATATGCTGAGTACTATGACATCCCAATGTTTATATGCAGATGGAATTTATCGAGGGCAATCAGACTCTGAAACGACTCACAGATGGCCCAATGTTTAAGGCAAAATATTATAACAAATATCGTGTTGATGGATTTGTATTCTCTCCAATTGAATATGAGACTAACAAGTCAACACAAAATAGCGGGGTTTCAATGAATGCCATCACTAAATTCAGGGCAAGTGCTAAAGACAAGAATTACAAGGAAGATGAGACCACTTATTATGGAGTTGTAAGACAGATAATCAAGCTGAATTACATTGATTTTCGTCAAACAGTATTTTATTGTGATTGGTTTAGAGTAGAGGATAGGATCAATGGGTGCATTGTTGATCCTGATACAAATTTGACAATGGTGAACATGGAGAAATTTAAAGGAAAAGACAAGGAAGGAGATGAGCCATTCATATTGGCATGTCAAGCAAGGCAGGTGTTCTACTCTCAAGATCAGACAAGGCCTGGATGGTCTGTTGTTCTAATGGCACCAAAGAGATTAACAAAAGACGTTGATGCACTTGAAGATCCTAGTCTCTTTTCTTCCTTTGATGGCGAAAGAGCAAATTTGGAAGACATACTAAAAGAATTTGACTATGAATTATAGAGTTGGACATGTAACAAATTTGACTATTAAGATGAATTAATGGTTTTATCCACATATTGATAATTTGAAATATGGACTTTATGCTTACACTCATGCTTAAGCTCATGGTGCCTTAATTATTTTCATGATTATGGTGTCTTGAATATGTTAATGTTCAAATATTGCCTTATTCATTTACAAATATATATTTTTATTAATTTTATTGAATGTTGATGACTATGAATTGATTATGCTTTGTTTCATCAAGTCATTTAAGACGTAGGTGTTTGGATGGCGGAGGAGCATAATGCATGTCTAACTATGTTATCTAAACAAAAGCCAGTGATTACATTCAATGATAATGGCTTACCCGTGGGAGATCATTCCATCCAGTTGGCATCAAGATGTGGAGAGGTTGTCCGCACCATTGTCCCCATTTCCATCAAGGACTGGCGTGCGGTGCCTAAGACCATGAAAGATCAGCTCTGGAAGCTCATCCAGGTATAAAATCGTAGTACAAACTTGGCATGAAAAATATTCAAGCTCGCTTGTAAATATTCAAGTCAAGCTCAACTTAAAACAAATCTGAATTTAATAGAGATTGCCCAATCAAGACTCCTTTAATCAAAATGTGAGTAGTATGAATGATCCTTATACTATTTAGAGACAATTGCAATTTTGTAGAGATATGATTTCCACGTTTTTGTGTAAATACCATTAACTAATAAAATAAGGTAGATGATAGACATATACTTGAAATTACCTTTTAGATTGATAATACAAACTTGGAAGTTGGCATATGAATGCTAATATTGAATCTTTTTTTATTTGACCTTTTTGATAATTTCTTTTAGGATGAATATGTTGTTCCTCAATCCTATAAAGGTCAATGCCTTAAGAGCATGTCTGACATGATGAGGAAGTATAAGACAAAATTGAGAAAGAAATACCTTGATCCCTAAAGAAATACCTTGATCCCTATCCAACTTATGAAGGTAGATTGAGCAATCGTCCTCCTGGAGTTAGGCCAGAAGATTAGGAAACTTTCATCAAACAGAATTCGAGTCCCAAAACCATAGAACAACAGATAAAAAATACAGATGTGAGGAATAAGCTGAACATATATCATACAAGTGGCAGGTATGGCCACTCAAGACTAGAGGAGAAAATGGTAAGTATTGGCATTTGTTCATAACATAAATGTAATAGTGATTTGTTGCTTAAAAACTGATTATGTGAAATTTATGCAAATATAGAAACGCCAAAGGAAGGAGGATGACCCTCCACTATCTAGGGCTGAAGTATGGGTAGAAGCTCATAAAAGGAAAGATGGTTCTGTCTCTAATACTGTGTCTTCACCTATGGTGAGTTCAATTTTCTCATGTTATTGTGTTATGCAAACTCTCATATGTGTAAATGGTTCAAATGTATTATAAATGGTATTATGCAATGTAAGGATCCAAGGTTGTGATCTTGATCATGGTTATCTCTGTGGCACCATGGAGGCAGTTAATGTTCCTTTGGCGGATACCCCGGTATGCAACTTTGGTTGCCCATCTTTCTAATAAACTTATAGACTTTAATTTGAATCACTTCAAATGTATCAAACTGCCTTAGGTAGAGCAGAATTATCTGGCTCAATTATTGACTTTGAGAATCTGTTGAGCACTCAGTGACTTTCAGAATTTGTTGAGCAATTTTTTCTTCAGTCGAAAACTACCTTTTTCCTTCCTTTGTATGGTTTGCAATGATACGTTTAGTCAGGATTTCCTTTCCCACTCAACATTTAGATGCAATTTAATAATTGCAGATTTTGGAGGTAGTTTGTGCAAGGAGATCAGTTTTTGCTCTGACCAAAAGGAAAAAGAAATGAAGGACAAGTCTCTATCACATCCTTTATGAGTTATTTGTTGGTTCAACTACTGACCTGAAATTCTTCAGGAGAACATCTTTGACCTTTTATTGTCAGTTTTTTTCCTGTTTGGCAGATGCTCCATTGCTCAATCATCCTTACCAGACATTTTCTACTCAATCATGTTCCATCTGCTGTCTAAGTATCTCCATACCATTCTGTTTTTCTCTAGCTTACTCTCATCCCGACCATAACATTGGCCAGAATATCCACTTTTGCTTCGACCCTGAATGGTTTCCTAATTTCTCCTGTGGTCCACACTGAAAACATGCTCATTCTGACATGACCATACACCGAAAAAGTAACTGCAAAAAGAAGAGAGAGATGAAAATGGTCAAGCACAAACAAATTTGCTTCAGCTATAGTTTTATTGTACTAAAAATGAAGTAGTAGAGAATTAGTTTTCATTTTTTGGGGTTCCTCCCCTGAAGTGATGCCCCTGTTTGCCTTGCTCATAGGCAGGCAGGTCAGGATGAAATAACAGAACTCATGCAGTTTTTACATGTTTGACCATCTAATGGTTTGTATTGCTCACATGATTTAAGGTAGAAAAATTAAGGCAATAGTATTCTAATAATGTGATTTTCATTTTTGTTGTACCCTATGAATTTGACAGAAAAGAATACAAGAACTACTTTCCAAGAAAGATGAAGTAGATTCACATGACATCCTCAACGATCCCTTGGCTCAGGTATTTGGTGTTGATACAAGGGGTCGTGTTCGAGGTGTTGGCAACGTCTCAAGAACTCAAATTATAGGATCCTCTGCTGTTCTTGAAAAACTAGCTGCCAAGGAAAAAGAAGTTATTGGGCAATCATCAGTAATTAAGAATCTGGAGTCCCAAGTAAACTGCATAATTGAAGAACAAAAACACATTTTCAAAGAACTTAGTGGTATAAAACAACTGATTGAGGTAAAGTAATATTGAAATCATTGGAGTTTTTTGTTTTTTTTTAATATTTTTGCATTGAAAGTAGTTTTGAATAATGCTTTAAAATATTATTACAGCAGCGCATGCCTTCAGGATCCCAAGCAAGCAGTTTCTTTACATCGAAGACGACAGAGTCTGTTGCAATTTCCAATACAGGAGGGAGCAATAATCATTCAATGAGATTGCAGCCATGCAACTTGATGTCATGGCGTCAAGAGATTGTTGCTCGTGGAAGGGCTCATATCGGTAATGGTACCCAGCTCATTCATTGTAAACCTCTTCCGGAAAATGCGTACAAGATTACAATTGACGTCATTGATAAAGGAGATGTCGACCTACCTTACTCGGATAATTATCATTCTACTTTGGGAGAAGTTGGGAGTGGGTCCTTTGTAGCATGGCCTAAGGCTTTTACCATATTCATTGATTAGAACTATGATCAGGTGAATATCATAGAGCATTAATATTTGATTTTATCCTTTCTTTTTTTCCTGTCCTCCATTTCAGTTTGTTACATTTCCTTTACCTTTTTGCTTATATCCAAATGCCTTGAACAGTCATTGAACCAGGCCAGTCAAGCTTCAACAGTCATTCCACTAGGCTATTCAGTTGGTTAAGCACTCAGCTTCATGTAACTCAAGCGCTCAGCCTTCTTTCGTTCTTTGGATTACATGGATATAGATTTGGATTAGATGTTGGTGGGTATATGAGAATGAGATCATCATGACTATTTTTGAGTAGAATTTCTAAAGAGAAGAAACGAAGAGAGTAGTTTTCTGTATAAAGGAATTAAGAACAATGGAATGATGTTTTGTTTTTGTTTGAATGTGAATTGATTTTATTGGAATAATTTTTTTTTCAATGCTTTTTTTGCTATGATGTGTAATTTGATCTTATTAAGTGTGTTTCTCGAGATTTTTCGTCCTATTGTGAGAACTGTGGATTTCAGAAAGGATTGATCAAGAAAGGAGGAGAATTGGAGAGTGGAAAAAAAAAACATCTAAGTTTAGAGGTTTGCATTTAGCATTCGTATTTGATTTCCATTGTTTTTTCAGAAATCATCCCCTTTTATGTAACTGTAGTTCTTGGATTTTGATTTTTCGTCTTTGTTTTTCCTAGATATGAAGAGGAATCTCCTTTCATGCTTTTGCTCATTGGGGTGGTCATGGTTCTACAGCTTTGGCTCATTCTTCAGGCTGTCAATATGAATACCAGAGTTTATGAAAATTTATGAATGTCCTTATTGAAAATTTCCTCTAATGTTTTTGGCAGGTACGGATTGCTTGGAAAGAAATTTAAGGATAGATTCAGACACACCGGCAATTCAATACTTAGTGGGTTCGTGGGATCAAGAAAACCAGAGAATCATGGAGTTCCTTATTCCCTGACAGAAGAATTTGTGAGTGTATACAGAATGCATTCACTTCTTCTAGACACGCTCTTGCTAAGGAATACAGACTCTACTCCAGGAATTAACAAGTCCCCAACCCTTCTAAAAGAGTATGTCTTCGAATAAAAATAAAAATTGAATACTTTTTTTTTTCTTTGGAAAAAAGTAGATATGTATATTTCGCAAATTCTTGGTAACTATGGTTCATGAGCGGTAAATTCTCAAGCTAATATCATACAACTTGGCCTCATGCAGGATCCCTATGAAGGAATTAATTGGACTAGAAGGAGAGAGGAACATTTCAAAAATTGGCTTTGAAGCCCAGATGGTGTCCATGGGCCACCAAGCAAGTGGGGCCCTCGAGCTTTGGAACTACCCACAATGGATGAGAGATCTCATTCCACAAGAAGTGAATGGAAAGAACAGAGCTGATCATGTCGACTTGCCAACAGTTGAAAGTAATTTAAAAAAACTTCACTCTTTAGTATCTTCCGCAGGGATGAAAACAGGTCTAGTTTTACATGGGTCCACAGGGAAAAGCGGGATCTGAACCCAAATTACTGATTAAGACCAGTACCCAGATCCAGACCATAGTTCAGGCACTGGGTGTTTGGGCCTTGGGAACATACGGACCAAGACCCAATTAGAAACAGGTCCAAATATATGACCCATACTTTTACTTCTTTCTTTTCTGTTTTTTCCAAAACTAGATCTGGGGTCCTTTGGGTATTTGGATATTCAGATACCTATTTCACCCCTAGTTGTTGGACAGTGATATTATTATTTCATTTTTTTTTCAGTGGACATCTGAATTAGTTTTTCTGACGTAGTTCACTCCCAATGCATCCTGTAGTTTATAGGGACAGGGAAAGAAATGTGGCTCGATACAACCAATTCCGGAGGAATATGCTAATGCTGCCCATCAGCAAATGGGAAGACCTCACTAATGATCAGGAGGCCATTGATGTTCTTCGAGAGGTTTATGGGAATGATATAGAGAGCCTGGACTTGCTTGTTGGTCTCATGGCAGAGAAGAAGATCACGGGGTTTGCCATTAGTGAGACTGCTTTCTTCATCTTTGTTATAATGGCTTCAAGGTAATTCACTTCTAGATAGCATCATTAACATGGAACACAATGCATTTGGTGTGAAACAATTTTTTCAGTTTACAGATTCTGTGCAAAAATTGAGTCCGGATTCTTTTTATGCTCGGTCTCAGGAGAGATTTGTGGGGGTCTTTAGGGCCTGTTTGGAAAATCACAAAATAAAGTAGAGTAAAATTAAATGTGCCTAACAGCTTAAAATCTACTTCACTCTAGTATACTCCTCATTTATCCAAACAGGCTCTTAGGAGGTCTCCCTTATAGAAGATCTAAACTGTCTAAAATAAATGTCTTCCTCTCATATGGGCTTGGAGAATCTTTACTCAAATAGAAGTATGGTGCACCATCAGATTAATATCAGAAAATTAATGTGTCTTCTATGCTACGGTGAACTCATTTCGGCAGGTCTTTCAATTAGTTTTTCTTCTTAAACACTTAATTAATCATCCATTTTATATAGTAACTAATATTAGGAGCTCAACTATGATATTTCTTGTGTGTCTGTAGGAGATTAGAAGCTGATCGATTTTTCACAAGTGATTTCAACGAGGAGACTTATACAAAGGAAGGATTGAAATGGGTGAACACTACAGAGAGCTTAAAAGATGTGCTGGAGCGCCATTATCCAGATATGGTTTACAAATGGATGAACTCCACTAGTGCTTTCTCTGTTTGGGACTCGGAACCAACGCCAGCAAATCACATTCCTCTCTACCTACGCACTCCACATTGATTTAACTGTTGCTTCTTGTCTGTATGGAAAATACTGTATAACGATGAAAACTAGCTCAAAGCATGAAAAATAGTCGATATATTCATTCCAATCGATCAGGAAAGCAGCAGATAAAGGGGCTTTCCTTTTGTAGACGAAGGGAGGATGCATCTCAGCAAGAGCAACAAAAAGCTGGAGGCCAATTAGTGTATGTCAGTTTTCTGGATGCTACTATTTGCGTGTTTAGTGCTGTAAACCTCATGCTACGATGTCGGATTAATCCTGCTGCTTATCTTCCAGAGAATGTCAGGTATCCACATTTCCCCATAGTGTTTGAGCTCATATGCAGTCAGGCTGTGGTGGCAATTTCTTGTGCAGCTTAGCTAGGATTCTTGCTTCATTTATGATATATTTGCTGAAGCGTATCATGTGCCTCTTTGTTATTCATTATTTATTTTTTTATCTATGCTTATCATGTGCCTACTCCCCTCACATACCAGGTAAAATCTTTGTCATGTCTCTTCTTCCATTTGATGCATTTAGGTGTACTCTAGGTTAGAACCAGATTCAGTATTTTGACTAATTGAGAATTACACAGTTTAATGTTTCATTGTTCCTTGGGGATGTTGAGGAAATGTGATGTATCAACAATGATGGAAATTGGATACTGTTTTATGCCTCGGTCACCCAAGGCACGAGTGTGGATCTCCTAATGAGTGCAATCAGGAACTTCCTGGTAGTGCCCATCACTGGATTATGGAACCCACCCATCACTCATCATTCTTACTCACCCAACTGTAAGCACTTGATTGGTGAAGCAACAATTTACAATTGCCGCATGGTTAATTTCAATCAAGGTCCATCAAGTGCTAGAAAGATTTGCAAATCTAATGTCATTTTCATTTTGTAATCATCCTAGAGGATCAGCATTCAGCAGAGCAGAAACATCCAGTCTGCAAAATACTCATGCAGAACATGACTTAGGTGGTGCCTACCATTACGAGTGAACTAGTTTTAGATTAGAATAAAATAGCTACAGGAAACTAATTTGCAACTCCTTTCTTAACAACCTTATGTAATGAGTGTGCTTTAGCATGCATCATATCTCACCAACTAGTGCTTGCCCTACAGGTGTGCGGTTTCCAGGTCTAACTCATCCAGGTTTAATTGGAACTGCACCATCGATTGGACTTCTGAGGATATGGAATGAAAGAGAGAAAGAAGTAGAGGAAAATGGCCCCAAATCTCTGAAGTTATGTGAAGTTTTGCATATACGCCCCCTGGCAAATCTACTGACACCCAAAGGTTGCCTCCTTGGAACATGTGACATTTCAAACCACAAGGTTGTTACTGTAATCAATAAAATGCTTGACACCAATCACACCATGTGAGGGAAACTTCAAATTTGACTGGGTGGGGATTTGACTGAAATGAATGGCTTTTTTTCATGTGCTTGTTTCCAACATCAGTGTCTGTTTGTGGGTGATTTCACACCAAGTTATGAGTTGTTTATTCTCTATCTTCTTCATTCCCTTGTGAGTAATTTCTCAAGCCTGTGATTTGTTCTCTTCTTCTCATTTTCTTGGATGTGTGGGTCATGACTTTTGTACAATTTTTTTATAGTCTGGATGGGTCTTTAGCTAGTGATTGAAATGGGGGCTTTTTGGTTTCGTTACTAAAATACAATTGGTTTATTACTCTCTCTTTCCTGTATATAGTTTCTTAGTATGTTATTTCTTGTGGGTATCTTCTGTTGACAGATGTTTTTCCTTCTAACATATATTATATATTATCATTTCATTTCTGCTCTTTTTCTTCTCCGTGTCTTTGATCTCTCATCTTCTTGCAATCTATTTCTTTGGCTAGTGGTTGATTGAAGCTTTGAGGCTCATAGCAGATCGGAAGAAAAGCAGTTTCAAGCAGTCTCTTTCCTGAATTTTCTTGGAGTCCCCCAAAGGATGAATGGCAAAGCATTGCTTTAGGTTATACTTCTGGGACAACATCCAGCCCAAAGGGTGTGGTGTTGAGCCACCGGGGGGCATATCTGATGTCTCTTAGTGATGCTCTTATGTGGGGGATGAGCGAAGGGGCCATATACCTGTGGAAATTGGTCCTTCAGGAACTTCTTCCAATTCTCCAAATCAGGACAATGTTTCATCTGAGAAAGAAAAAGTCACAGACAAGGGTGAGGACAATGTTTTATGGAAGTAGAGCGTTCTTCTGACTGCTTTCGAGGACATGCGGGTGACACTAGTAGTAGCACTGATGGTAGTTACTTTAATAATAATAGGTGTTTGGCTTGTGTTGAATAGTTTAGGAGGAAGAAGACTATCTGTGTGTATTGAGTATTGACAGGTTTTTGTGCCATTAGAAACTGAAATATCTATGTGATTTTAGCTGTATCTTCTTCTGTTCTCTTTTAAAATTATGTGATGATGTAATGTAAATGTAAACTTATGCAACTTAGTATCATTTAATCAGAGTCATCTAGGAAAGGCAGCTGAAATAGGTACCTGTGGAAATATAGCGATTTCTCACTATGGCCGTCAGTGGTTGCCATCTTTGACAGAAGTGCCATATTGTTCTTTGCACAAACTATGCGAGAGAGAGAGAGAGAGAGAGAGAGAGAGAGAGAGAGAGAGAGAGGAATGGAATTAGAGAGCTGGAGCTACTGGAATTTTTATATTTGAGAAGAGTGAAGACTTTGAACGTTCGACCATAACATACCCAAGAATTTGGAGGCACACTGATTAACAAGAAGAGTTCAAACCAAACCGGAACGGTTTTAAAGAAGTTAAAAAAATGGCAAGAAAATATGAAATAGTTTTGAACCGTTCCAATTTTCAAATCTGGAACGGTTCAAAACCGGTTCCAAAATTTCTGCGACACCCATTTTTGGAACGGTTTGAAACCGTTCCAGATTCATTCAGGAACAGTTTTAAACCGTTCCAGATGGGCATTTTTGGTGTAGTGCTTCCCTATCAAATATCATCCACGAAGAGGGAATGCTGTAACAAATGCTCTTAGTAGGAAGACAATGAGTCTCAATCCCTTATTGAGCTCAACAGTGTTCATACAAGATGAATTCAAGGACATGCCTGTAGATGTAAAACTAGTAAACGATTTGGTGATGTTTGCAAATATTGTTGCTTTCCAGCTTGAAATAATTCAAACAATTAAAGATGGACAGTTTGAAGATCCTAAACTAGTAAGGATTAAAGATCAAATAGTAGATAGACCAGATTTCCGGTTGGAGGATGGTATTTAATATTTTAGGAGCAGATTATGCGTACCAACTCATAATGGCCTAAAAGAGAGCGTAATGATAGATGCCCAATATGCTAGGTATGTAATGTACCCTAGTTGCATGAAGATGTAATGGAACCTAAAGGATCGATTTTGGTGGAATAATATGAAAAAAGTAATTGCAGGCTTCGTGGATAGGTGCCTTACATGTCAGAAGGTGAAAGCTGATCATCAAAGACCTCCTGGTTCGTTATACCCATTGCATATTCCCTAATGGAAATGGGAGCATATCACAATGGATTTCTTCTTTGGTTTGCCCCAACAAGTAAAAAGAATAATGCCATTTGAGTGATTGTTGATAACCAAACAAAGTCGGCCATTTCATTCCTTTCAAGAAGGGTATGACATTTTCAGAGATGGCCAAGAAGTTTGTGGATGAAATTGTGAGATTAAATGGTATGCCAGTGTCCATAGTTTCCGATCATGACAGCAGATTTGTATCGTCTTTTTGGAAGGCTTTTCAAGAAGCTATGGGTACCAAACTCAATTTCAGTACGGCATACCATCCACAGACTGATGTATAATCAGAACGCACTATCCAAACTTTGGAAGACATGTTGCGTGCTAGCGTTCTAATTTTGATAAGGAATGGGATAAGCACCTATCATTGTGTGAATTTGCATATAATAATAGCTTCCATGAAAGCATTGGTATAGCTCCGTTTGAAGCATTGTATGGACGTAAATGTTAGCATCCAGTTTGTTGGGAAGAAGTCAGAACTTAGAGTTTCCATGGACCGATTATCATCCCTGCAACTCTAAAAAAGGTTTGAAAGTTGCTCTTTCAAGACAAAAAAGTTATGCGGATACTCGTAGAAGAGACTTAGAATTTCAAATTGGTGATTGGGTTTTTCTAAAGGCCTCTCCTATGAAAGGAACGATTTGTTTTGGCCAAAACAGCAAGTTGTCTCCGAGGGATGTAGGCCCATTCCAAATCAAGAGTAGGGTTGGTGATTTGGCTTACAGGTTAGCACTTCTTGTCGAGTTCTTTGGAGTACAAGATGTATTCTATGTATCAATGCTCCATAAGTTTGTTAGAGATCCAACCCATGTTTTCGGTATAATGATGTTTAGATTCAATCGGATGCGTCATACGTCGAGCACCCGCTCCGTATCATAGGTACAAAGGAGCAAATATTGCATACACGGACTATACGATGGGTCAAAGTCCTTTGGGAGCATCAAGGTCCTGATGAAGCCACGTGGAAACTTAAAAAACAAATGGCCTAACAGTATCTTGATCTTTTCGTGCAGGTATGTTTCATTCGGAGGACTGAATGATTTCTAAGCGGGGAAGGGTGTAATGCTTTGCTCCCACTTAAGCATGCTTGGCAACTAAATAGAAGAGTTCTTAACCAATGACCTTAGAATTAGCCTAAACAATGATATTTAACGTGCCCTTCGGATGGCTTTAACTTGTTTTTCCTTAGTGGGTCATGTTTAGATCTTGGATAGGTAGATTAAAGCCCTTTTTTATAATTTTAGAGTACGTAGATTGACGTCATACATTTCTCATATTAATATCACTGTGCTTGTCTCATTGCACTATTCAATTTCTGTACTTGACTCAAACGTAATTGACCTTGTCTCTGATGGTTGAAACCTCATTTGACTTAAATTGAAATTACTCCAAGAATATGGACTCTTTTACAAGCTTTAGAAAGTGTTTCATATAAAAGAGCTCAACTGTTGCAATCGAGCTTTTCCCTACCTATATTCTCTCTACTCCAGTCTTTTTCTTCCTTCTATCTCTTCCTCACGTTTTCCTTCAACAATCAAAGGTTTTAGTACTTGCATGTGTGATTTGAGGTTCTCACCTCTCCTTCCCATTATCTTTTAGCTCTCCTCATTCCATTGAAGTGAATGACTTAGGCCCTTATCTTTCTAATCAATCTTTAAAAAAAGATCATCTTTCAGTCATTGATCTTTTGGGTTAATATATGTTGGAAGACTCTCATCTTCAACATGCACCCATCCTCTTCATCACTTATGATACGCATGTCACTGTAGGTTTTAGAACTGGGTTGACTACTCCACAATGCCAAAACAAGATTAGTGAATTAAATTCTTAAGCAAAGGCAAGTATAAGCTGATTAATGTGAATTCATGTTGGTATATGATGAATCTTGTCAGTCTATTTCCTCTTTAATGTGCATTCAGCCCTGACGTCCTCATTCTTCTAAATTCCTATTGGAACAAATGAGATTTGTGGTAATTCTGATGAATTATGAATTAAACCCAGGTTAAGTGATATGCTACAAAGACTGAATGGAATAAGGAATATGATGTAGGAAAAAACTTGAAATGTTCGGATACAAAGACTTACTTATGTTGATTTAGCTTCAGAAACTTTGAAGCTTACGGTGAAGCTGTAAGTATCCTATGGCTTGAAGTCCAAAAAGCAAAAATTGGAAAATTTTTTTATGGCAAGCCACGGCTAAGCCGTATAATACACTACGGCTAAGCCGTAGCCAAACCTCGACTCAGCCGTAGACCAGCATGGTTAAGCCGTAGGTCAAAACATGGATTAATCATAAATGCGGAGGAAGTATTCAGGTAACCATAAGTAAGCCGTAGTGCATTTTACGGCTAAGCTGTAAGCTGCTTACGGCTAAGCCGGAAGTCACCCATGGTTAAGCTGTAAAGCTATTGAAACTTAACGTTAAGTAGAGCCTGTAACAAGACTTTGTAGGACCATAGTTGATGGATCACTCTACCTTATTCATTGGCCTAATGGGATAATTAAATATCATGAAAAGTCTTGAGGGCTGAGATTCTTTCATGGGGTGTTGTCCATTTGTTAAGCACCTTTTCATCAGTGTTGGTTTAAAGGACTTTGATACACTCTTCCGACACAATGTGATACCAAAAAGGAGACAACTGTGTAATGGATAACTTAAAACTACATCATCATGCACGGTTAGAAATAATGGATGACTAGATTAGGGTTGGTTTGTGAAGCTACCTTGATTCTATTAAATTAAATTGCATAGCATATTGGTTAACTATTATTCCAATAATGAGTTAAAATTGAATAATCATGTATAAGTTGTTTTGAATCGCATTGTTTCTTGATACATATTGAGATTGAATCGAGTACGAATGAATTGAATGTACATTGCATAGTATTGTATTGTTCTCAAGGAATGAATTGCACATATTACTCAAAGTTCAATTGAATGAATCAAATTGGTCTAGCTTTACTCAGCCTCAGCCTTATGATACCAGGTAGGGTTGATTTTGGTGTCGTAACAAACGATGGCCCTGCAGTGTGCTTTGGAGCTTCTGTACTCTACACATAAAATGATCCACTCATATCTTGGCCTGGGCGATGGTGTTCTTAACGTAAAGATCCCTAGAGGGAGGATATGGCAAATGTAGTAGCCAAATAGTAAATTATTTCATCTTATTGATTCTTATAACATGCTTTATTCAATGCACAACATGCATAGTATACTGACTTGACTTCTATTGACCAATTGTCATTAATTCTTTTAGATACAACGTGTATTACCTTAATTATGCTTATACTTTGTTGAATAGTCTTATTTACTAGTTGTTCATGGTGTTACATGCCTAGATCCCAATTACAATCTGGAGAAGATTGAGAGGAATTCAGAAGAGGCTTTTGAGAACCCTTTTGGCTTAGATGAGTGGATGGCAGATCATTTTTGATCGATCCACCCCGGAGAGCGTCAGAGATCAAGTTTGGGCCTTATTTTTGGGGTGGAACTGCATGTAGGGTGTCATGATTTTCATTTGTTTTATTTTGATATACATGGATCATGATCCCTTGTATTTTAAAACCTGTATAAATCTTTCCAACTGCTTTGATACTTTCTTCCATTTTGTAAAGACATGGTTCATTGTAACTCATATACATAAAGCTGTGTCTTAGTTGGTGTTATGACCCCTTGTCTCCTGAATGATATTAATAAGCTTCCGCATTTGAATGCTTGGACAGATGTCCGTTAAAAGCATCTCACACTTGTAAGTAATGTGACCATCCCTTGTGTAATTCTGCTTAGACTCGAGTCCAAGTGTGAATTACAAGGGAGTATTGTGTCACTTTTTAGGTTTTAATCCTAATACTCAAATTCTTGGGCTCAGGTTGTGACATTGACCCAACAACTTTGGGTTAGCCTAATATGTTGAGGAGGTGAATGCGCTTTATCAAAACACTCATTTTGATAAATGACAAAGGTATGACCCATACTCCAACACTTATAATTTAAGTTGGAGGGACGATCCAAACTTTTCTTGGACCAAGGGTCCAATTAGGGTGGCCCATCACAGACCAATCAATTTCAGCCCATTCAATCTCAAGCTAATGCCCTACCCGGTTTCCAAAAGCCCAATTTCAGCCTTAGTCCATTGACCCAAAAGGTAGATTCTATGGAAGAATCCATGAAACTCATGTCTCTAAGTACTGCTCAATTCCAACAGACCATGACTCAAAATTTAAATGGCCATACTCAGACCCTTGCAAAATTAGAATGTCAAATGGGTTAACTTTAATTAATCTTGTTTTATACTAATTAAGATTTGTCTAGGTTAATTTAACTCAAACCTTTTGAGCTTGGATCATGGATAGGTAGTTGGGTGGGGTTCGAACTTTACCTGAGTAGTAAGTGCCCTTTTGGAATTTAGAGTTCTTGCATTTCATTGACACCACATTAGTTGCATCTAGTATAATTCTCCATGTAGACCATCTTTCATGTTGGGCCCAACTTAATTCGGATCCATCTTGGCCCAATTGAGGTCCATTTGACCTAAACTATAATTTTCTCAACAATGTTAGACTTGCATGTAAAACTTCAGGAAAAAAATTGAGTTAAAGGATGAGCCAACGTCTCTCTTCCCCTATTCTTATGATCTTCACTGGAACCACCTCTCCTCTTCACTCTTCTTCATCTCCACCTCAATTTGGAGCGGAAACAAGGTCTTGAAGCCTTGCATGCAGAAGGGATAGCCTCCTTTCATCTTCTTCTTTTTCTTTTGTGCATCTCTCTCGTTAGAATCACCATCTTCTTCAAGCTATAGCTCCTTAAGGTGAAACCCCTTCCCCCCATTTCAATTCTTTGGGCTTATTAGAGTTAAGGAGACTCAAATGTACAACATGCATGCATCTTATATTAGATTCACCTATTGCATGTCTTTTATGTAGAGAACCCATCTTCTATTAAAGCTTTCTCTAGCTGCACACCAAGGAGAAGTTATAGGGTCAAGCACTGTATAAAAGGCAAGTACTAGAGTATATATTACCACATGTATGTCTAAATTATTGATTCTTGAAGTGATCACTCTAAATATAAGTTACAGCTCATTCACCCATGATTAAGCACACATATATGTTGGATTAAGTGATAATGAGTAAAATTATGCGATATTAATGATATTGGGCAATGTAAGAACTATTATGGAAATTTGAAAGCATAAAGAATCCCATTGGAACCAAGAGCTAGGAGTTTTGTATTGAACTTGTGCTCCAAAATTATTTTCAGAAATTCTGAAACTTACAATGAAATCCACGGCTAAGCCATAAGTCTTTATGGCTCATAATCCAAAGAGCACAGAAACCCACTTTTGAACTATGGTTAGCCCTCGACTAAGCCATGGAATGAACTACAGTTAAGTCACAACCATCTTGTGACTAAGTCATAAGTCATTTTACGGTGAGCTCTCCCGAGAGCTGAAAAACCCATCTTTACTCTAGGGTTAACCCACGGCTAAGCCATGGATTGTAGTACGGCTACGCCGAAGCCCAGCCGCAGCATAGCCGTAGGCTTAGCATGGCTAAGCAGCAAGCCAGTATACTGCTAAGCCATAACTGCGTATGAAATTAAGGGAAAAACTAACCCACTCGACTAAATCGTAACATGTATATGGATAAGTCGTAAGAACATTGTGTACTTAGGATATTAGGAATTTTAAATGACTTTGTAGGGCCTTACATATGGGACCTTTTCCCTAATTAAATTAGCCAAATGGTGATTAAATGATAGGAGGACAAGTGTAGAGTTGTCACTCATCCCCTTCGATTTTCCAGATGAATTTCGATGTTACATCATGGGTGTAGGAATAAGAAGAGGTGTCCTTTACATATACAATGTAATGCCAAGATTGGTAACATAATGACATCAGACGTTTTATGAATACATAGCATTGAATGACCTCGGGATCACAGCTTAGCTAGCATAGGGTTAGCTCATAAATTTCCTGGATATCTTTTCAATTAAAATGCATTCATATTGTTTAGAAACCTTGCCTTCAACATGATGTAATTATGATCCCATTTTTTCTTGTGAACCTTGAGGCAATCGGTCCAGAGCTTCTACTAAGTGTGTGTCCGTGAGCCAAAATGAGTGCAACTAAGGTTAAGAGGGTCCGAACTCTATTAGCTCAATTAAGTATGCATTAATTGATTATTAGATACTTGTTAATTCCGATTTCTATGATTGAACATGATTTCAAGACTAAAACTCCCTTATAGTTGATATGATAAGTATGACTAATTTATATGACTATGAGATGAACATTATGATTAATCATAAGTATAAAGGATATGACTTCGAGTCGGTCTTGATACGTTGAGTCGGCACCACTTAGCTTGTACCCTTATTAGGTTCAACGGGACCAATTTGGGTATCCCTTATGTCACTGCTACAGTAGTTATGAAGGAGTTGTCGTTGCTCCTCTGGAAGCTAGCCTGATCCCTTAGCGTAATTCCCATATGTATGTTATACGCTCTTTCTAGATGATATACTCTCTTTTAGGACAATATAGCCTTGTGGATGCCAACTATTATGTTTGATATTCCGTATTGATTCGCTACTGATGCTTATTCATACATAACATGCCTAGCTCACAGTTATTACTTTCTTTTAATCAATATGTTCCTTAATTCATTTGATATATTATGATGGTCTCATATATCTCTTTATTTGCTTAACCGTCGTGTTAACAATGTTACCTTTGGTGTTATAGTTACGAAATCAAATCCTAGCACGACTGTCGATGTGTCCCCAGAGGATACCTCAATGGTATTTAGGGGTATAGAAGAGTGGAAAGAAGATGACGTCTTCTACTAGTCGTCTTACGAAGAGTGTCGAAAAGGGTTTTCATTGGGTTGATAAGCTTAGTCATGTTGGGACTGAATTGATGGACATTGTATAATTGAACATGGTTAAGTGAATTGTGCTTTTATGTGTTGGGAATGGTTAAATAAAAGACTTCAAGTTTATTTATAATGGTATAATATTCCTTCTATGCATTACTTATGAGCATTACAGGCGTATGTCACAGGTTTCTGCTTTATGTTTGAAATTCAATTTATATGCTGCTGGACATTCCTCACACATTCCTGTGGAATCTCCCTTATAGTGATTCGTGCATGTCTTCACATGGCACGGATTGCTACGGGATTATGTATCTACACCCTGGTGGCCCATCCTAATCCCCAATTCCTGGGATCGGGGTGTGACAGTTTACGAAGAGTTAGGTTTGGGGGAGTTGAAAAAGACCCATGTGACCTTGTAATTGGCTGATGCATCAATTCAATACCCCAAGGGTGTAGTCAAAGACATTTTAATCAAATTCAGAGACTTTGTGTTTCCTGTCAATTTTGATGTCTTGGATACAAAATGCACATCTGTGGCCAAATCCAAAATACCAGTGATCTTAGGGAGACCATTCCTAGCCACATTAAAGGCCTTGATAAATTGTAGGAATGGAGTGATGTAAATTTCTTTTGGGACGATGACCATTCAGGTGAACATTTGTATTGTGAGTAAGCAACCTCCTGATAAGGATGATGGGGGTGTTTGAAGTTAGTTATGTTCATGAATTACTGGAAAATCACTTACCCCATTTAAATCTTGAAAATCCACTAGAGGTTTGTCTAGCCTACTTTGGAAGTGATTTGGACATAGATGGACAAATTAAAGAAGTCAATGGTCTGTTAGACTCAACTCCAGTCATGAACTAAACTAGGTGACAACATAAGCATAAAATTCTGACTCTATGTGCTTCCCCACCTGTCCCATGTAAGGTCCAAACCCGAACTAATCTTGGTTTATAATAATCAATCTTGTTTTATGCTAATTAATACTCGTTTAGACTAATTTAACTCAAAACCCCTTGGGTTTGGCTCATGGATAGGTAGTTGGGTTGGATTCGAACGTTACTTAGGTATTTAAGGACCTTTTTGTAATTTAGAGTCATATTGTTTGCATCATTTTAGCACTACATTAGTTGCATCATGTGTATTTCATCTTGTGGATCATCTTTCATATTAGACCCAACTTAACTCGGATCTATTTTGGCCCAATTTAATATCATTTGATTCAAAATGTAATTTTCTCCAAGAAAATGAACTTGCTTGCAAAACTCAAGAAAATTTGAGTAAAAAAGGAAGTAACCATCGTCCCTCCTCTTTACCCTCAAGTCTCTCCATTCTAGAGCTCCACATTCACTCTTCTCTCATCTCCTCTTCAAGTTAGAGCTAGAAATCTTGGAGCTGTGCTTGTGAGGCCTAAGGCTTCCATCTTCTCTCTCTTGCTTCCTTGTTCAATCTCTTTCTTTGGAACTCACGAATTCATCTTCGTCCTCATAATCTATAGCTCTCTAAGGTAAAAGACAACTTTCATTTCATTCCTTGATTTAAAAGAGTCATGGAGACTCAAATAAGCAACATGCATGCATCTTATAGTTGATTCACTCATTGCATGTCTTTGCATGTGATAGGATTCTTTTTCATTTAGGCTTTCTCCATCATCAGACCAAAGGAGAGGCTAGTTTTGGGTCGAGCACTAATAAAAGACAAGTATAAGAGTATATATTACTACATGCATGTTTAATTTGTTGATTCTTGAAGTAATATCTCTAAATGCAAGTTTATAGCTCTTTTACACTTATTTATGGGAACAAATAACGTTTATGAGTCAATGGAGAAGCAATAGTGGAATTAGCAGAATTGGACCTACTGTGACGATATATAACTTGGAATGTAAAATGGTAGGAATAAATCATAGAAATTGGAGCCAGACTGAAGAATTTTGTACTAAACTTGTGCTTCAGAAACAGCTTCCGGAAATTCTGAAACTTACGGCGTAGCATATGGCTAAGCCGTAAGTGTTCTACAATTCAGAATCCAGAGAGCTCAACTTGCTGTTTATTCTATGGCTAACCCATGACCAAGCCATGAAATGAATTTTGGCTAAGCCGTAACCACCTCATGACCAAGTCATAAGCTATTTGACAGCCAGCTTTTCAGAGAACACCAAATCCAGCTTTCCTCTATGGCTGACCCATGACTAAGTTGTGGATTGTACTATGGCTAAGTTGTATCTCAGCCGTGACCTAGTTGTAGTTTCATACGGTTAAGCCGTAGACTAACATACGGCTGAGTTGTAAATGCGGGTGAATTTAAGGAAAAACTTATACCCCATGGCTAAGCCATAACTTATACAGGGCTAAGTTGTAAGAACCCAGTAAACTTAGGAAATTAGGAATTTCCAAAACTTTGTAAGGCTTCAAGTGGGGCACCTTTACTCTAATTAAATTAGCACAATGGTGATCAAATGATAAGTAGGAAGAGTGAACAACTTCACTCATTCCCTTCGATAATTCGGATGGTTTCCCGATGTCACGTCGGTGTTGGCATAAGAAGAGGTGTCCCTTACTTACACAATGTAATACCAAGATTTTTGGTCACACAATGACATTAGACATTTTATGAACACATCATGTTAAATGACCTTGGAAACACGGATTATCTTAGCATAGGGTTGGCTAGTAAATAACCTTGATAACTTCTCAATTCAAGGCTTTCATATTGCTGAAGTAAACCTTGCCTTCAACATGATTAAATCATGTACCAATTCTTCCTAACGAACCTTAAGGCAAAATCTGAGATGGAGCTTCTACTGAGTGTGGGCCTGTGAGCCAAAATAAGTGTAGCTAAAGTGAGAGGGTTCGAGCTATAATAGCTCATTAAGTATGCATTGTTTGAATGATAGTTGCTTCGTTCAATTCTTATTTTTTTTATGATTGAATGTGATTTCAAGACCAATACTCCCTTTTATATACGAATATGAGACGATTGCTATGATCGATGACAAGTATGAATGATTATGTATGAATATGAGATGATTGCTATGATTGATGATATGTACGAATGATATGAATTTGAGATGGTCTTGATACGTTGAGTTGGCACCACTTAGCTTGTACCCTTATTAGGTTCAATGGGACTAATTCAAGTATTTCTTATGCCACTACTATAGTAGTTTATGGAGGAATTTGTCGGCGCTCCTCAGGAAGGTAGACTGATCCCCTAGCGACATTCCCCTTTGTATGTTACATGCTTTGCTTAGAGAGAATATAGCCTCGTGGATGCCAACTAGTATGTTACTATATCTCCAATTATGATTCGTTATTCATGCTGTACTCATATGAACAACATGCCTAGCTTACAATTACTACTCTCTTTTAATTAATATGTTTCTAATTTAATTGATACATTCTGATAGTATAATATATCTCTATATTTGCTTAATTGTCGCATTAACAGTGCTACCCTTGGTGTTACAAGTATCGAACCCAATACTTGTTCGACAATCAATGCACCCTCAGAAGGAACCCAATGGTACCTTGGGCTGTAGATAAGTGGAATGAGGATGATGTATTTTACTAGTCATTTGACGTAGTGTGTTGCAAGGTTGTTTAGGTTGCTTAGGCTTGGCCATGATTAACCTTTCAATGAGTCGTGCCATCTCCCTCATTGTTATTTGAGAGTCAGGGATTGATGAACATGTTATTTAGATTATGAATATGTTTAAGTATTTTGTTGTCATGTGTATGTGGATGGTTAAGAAACAGACTTGGGTATTATTATGAATAGATGATGTTTTTATTTTGCTCATGATGATTACAGGTGTATTTCACAGGTTTCCGCTTTATTATTTGAAACATAATATATGTGTTGTGGAACTTCCTCACATGTTCTTGTGGAATCTCCCTTATAGCCATTTGTGGATGTCTTCACATGGCACGGTTGCTACGGGATTACATGTGCTCACCCCTGGGACCCATTCTAAGCCCTGATTCTCAGGTTCGAGGCATGAAATCCCATCTATTGTAGAGCCCCCTATGTTAGAACTCAAGCAGCTGCCAAATACTTTGAAATATGTGTTTTTAGGCGCCTTAGAAACCCTTCTAGTGATTATAGCTTCAGACTTGGACCTTGTCCAAAAGGAAAAGCTCATAAAAATTCTAGATGAACACAAGGAAGCTATAGGGTGGTCCATAGTAGATATCAAAGGAATAGGCCCATTTGTGGTTCAACTAGAATTATTTGGAAGAAAATGCAAAAGCTTCTTGTGAACCACAGAGGTGACTAAACCTTGCAATGAAGGAAGTGGTTAGGTCTGAAGTCTTGAAATTAATTGATGTAGGGGTGATCGCAAATGAACCCAATGAGCCCCCAAAAAAATGTTACAATTGGCAGGATGACCCCATTTTTTAGATTTTTGAGTCGGATAATTTGTAATCCTTGGAATAATGTACTTAATCATTCACGAAATCTAATGATTCGACCTTTAGAGAAATTGCCCTTGCATTTATTGGCCCTCATTGTTATTCAGAAGAATTTGTGGAACTAGAAAAGAGTGGTCCCATTCAAACTTCCAAGTCTAACAGATTGGAATCTTCTGAGCTCATGCCTAAAAAGACTGCTGAAATTAAACTAAAGGAATTTGTGGCATGAAAGGACCTGGGCCCGCCCAGTTGTTTATTTATCCTTCCATTCCTACCATACAAAGATCCATTTTTAAGGGAGAACGAAGAAGTTTTCTTGGTGGTCCATCCTTCACACACTCAAAAAGAACATGCGGTCCTCATGTTCAATGTGCATAAAATTCTCTTGGTTTCATCTTTTTCTTTCCTTCTTGTGAATTGTGTGGAGGAAAATTTCATTTGGGATCCTAATGGACTCATTGTTTCGGATCCAATAGCGTAGGTTTTTCTTTTCATTTTAGCATAGATATCTACTTTTAGAGTAGCTTCTTGTCTTTTCGTTCTTGTTTTTCTATTTTATCTACCCTTGGATAGGGAGCAGCTCAGACACATCTTTAGGTGACTTGTTCTCTTTACCCTCCTCTACATTAATTTTTCCTCATGTTACTTCTACACTTTTGCATTGCATGCATACACATTGAGGATGATGTTCATCTTAAGTTGTGGGGTAGGAACAAGCCTGCTTTTCCAATTTTAGACAAAATTTTTTTTCCTTTTTATCACTTTTTGTCACATTGTAGGAAAGTTTTCAATTTTTAGGACCTTTATTTTGGTTTTAGGAATTTTTACTGGCATTTATTTTTCATTATAGAAAAGAAAGTTTTTAAAGGAATTGAAGTGATTTGAAGATATATAGAAATTTGGAATTCTCATACTTTCAGAAGGAAGTAAGAAGAAAGTTTACATTTTCTAAAGAAGGAAACCTATTAGAGAATTATTGAAACTTGTTTTCCACATACACACCTATACATTTTTAAGAAGTTTTGGATAGGAAACTTTAATGCTGTTCTTGGAATTTTTTGGGAGAATAAGATGGAAATCAAAATTTAGTCTATAAATATTTTTCGTTTCCTAGTTCGTCTAGGTGGTTTTCATGAGACTGCTAAAACTAATGAATTAATTCGGGCGAATTGGAAATGGCTATCTTTTGTTTGGGGATCAATATTCTTCTCATATTAGTTGTGTTTCAAAAAAAATTTTTTGTGACTAGTTTGGGTTTATAGACTTTTTAACTCGAGCTAGTAAGCCCGAGATGTATGTCCATATCTAGTGCCTTGAAGCCATTTGGTTTGGGAGTCATTGGCTTAACGCTTGTTACAGGGGTTAATTAGAAAGCTTAAGCGACCTAGACATTGCATAGCCACAAGAGATTCAAAAAAATAAATAATTAATTAAAAGAAAAAAAGTGTATGTATATATGTAATTTAGGAAGAAGTTTTACGACCCTTAACAGTAGTGTGAGAGCTGTCATAGTAGCTTTGAGAGGAAATTGTATTTTTGCTAAAATTTTGGAAGATCAAACTGTTAGAAATTTATACTCAAGGCATACTTTTATATATTTGTCTTTGATTGACTTATTAGTAAAGCTTGCTTTTTTATCTTAATGAGAATTTGTATGGGCAAATGGTTGCCTTGTTATTTATTATTCATATGTGTGTCTTTCATTCTATAAAGTAGACAAGTTGGTGTGTAAAGTTCAGCTTACGCACAGAAGACTTGTTTGTCGGCTTTTATAGAATATAAGTTATTGTTGTTCACAATCTAGATGGAGTTGGACACACCATCGGTACGATTGTAGCATGATGTTTTAGTAGGCTTGTCTTAGCTGGGGAAATGGTATAGTTTCGACTCATTATGCTAGTACACTTTGTGTGCATTGAAGAGGACCGCTTTTGGGTTTATTATCTTCAGACTGACTATATAAGACAATTAACATCTAAATGGTTATTATAAGTGCCTGTACTCTTAATCCTACTATAAATAATAGAAACATATATTTAGTGTTTGGCGTTTTGATTTACAAAGGAATGAGATCTTTTATGGGTCAATAATATAATTAAATTGGATGATTACACTACATATGTAGTGTATATTAGTTTATTGATGGAATCGCTTCCCGTAATAGGGATTGATGATATCTCCTTGATGAAGTTGATAAGTTTTGATTATGTCAAACCCTGCAGGTGGACTTTGTGTCTGACATATCAAATAAGTTAAGTGTAAGGTCTCAAGAAATTATAAAGATATCGATTAAATATAGGTGTCAGTAATTATTTAATCAATGGATATCTGAAATCTTAACATGGGGAGATTAATAAGCATTTAATAACAGGAAGCTTGAAAAATTATTTTGAGAATAAGGACAAGAGTGCAATTATGACTCTCTATTGCACTAAGTTGTAATTTATGGAATTAGGATTCTAGTTTGGGTCGAATTAGGGTTTCTTATTTCTATAAGAAGCCTATTCCTTATTTTTTTCTAAAGGTCCCTATTGTAGCCTATAAATATGCGCTATTGCTCTCTAAGACAAACACACAAGAGAAATCTCATTTTTTAGAGTAAGGAGAATTTACAAAAGAGGCCCACACCACTATGCGAGTTCAAGCATAGAGGAATACAGTAGAAGGTCTTGAGATTTTTGTGCTACTGCAAGACTGAGATCAAATCAAAGGGATCTCGCAAGTATGGTTCTTGAATCATCATCATCTAAAGTTATTTCCACAGTAATCTGTACGCAATATCTAGGGATGCCGGCGGTTGCCTCCTAACACAAACTACTTGAAGGAGAATTTTGGTTTTAAGGCATTATTGTGGAATATTTGGAACCCATTGTTTTTTTTTTTTTTGCATAAAATTTTCATTGTACACACAAGTTTGGTTTAAATTTGAGAAAGTTTCCAAAAATAGAACAGTAACCAAACATTGAAAAGTCTGAAACTTTAATCATTCTAGATTTTGAAAATATCTGATATGAGTGGACTTTCTCTTAGGAAATTCTTTTTTATGCTTTTGCTTTTATTTAAAAAAAGAGAAAAGAATTTTGTAGGTATATTCATTGCTAACCCTCATAAGGCACAACTCATCCACTAGGGGAAACCTAGGGTTTTAAGGGCTTGTTGCATATGCTAAATGCAACTAGGAGTACCCGTGAAAGTGGTTTTCTTTTTATGTTTTTGTTATTTATTTTCTTAGATTAGGTCATTCCTTATTTTTATTTGCAATTTTTATTAAAGGACTAGCAAAAGGCTAGTTAGGGGGTGTGTTAAGGTCATGAATTTGCATATTTATACATCATTTTGAGATGAATTGGGGGTTTAATTGGGTGAATAACATCATTATTCATTTTGAATTCATTATTCCATGAATTTTCACCACGAACTTGTATTTACATAATCTTTCACACATTTTCTACTTAATTTATCAATGTACAATTTGTCTTCAAAGAATTCCAATTGGAGTAAAACTCTGTCCTGATGGGTCCTGCTTCAATGTGGACTCTTCAGTATCTTATGGATTTTCTTAGAATGTGCAGGAAGATGTGAGCAGATCATATGGGCATACCATGCAAGAAGTTTGGAAAATTAGCTCTCTGAGGACCTTACACGCATGTGCACACATGATTGGATGGTAAAAGGGGACCAACTCTTAAGTTATTAAAAGGATTTAAATTTGGATCAAGAAAAGAAAGCCAAGGTGGAGAGAATTTAAGAAAAGGAAAGTTAGAAAAGAGGAATTCAAAAATGGAAAGTCAACCTCATTTTTCTTTGGATAGTATAAATTAAAATAGTCATAACTCTCAAACCAAGCACTAGAATTAGACAATCTAACTACCGTTGGAAAGTTATATTCAAGTAGATATCCATAGGATCTAAGATTACATCAATGGAAGTTGAAACGAAAAAGTTATGGTTTTGGGAAATTGGCTATATATTTTAGACGGAATTGAAAAAATTATGTTGCTTGTCTTCGTGTAACATACCCTTGGGTGGGGTTCATCTCTCCTCAAGTGAAATATATTGCTGATAAAAGTGGGGTCCACAATCCTGGCATTATTCTTTTCAAGCTAATCTAATAAGATTTGAAGAAAATCCTCAAGAAATTAAAGAAAGAAAGCTTATTTAGAAGATTTACTTGTACATGAGAGGAGAATTTTCTTAACATAGAAAGTTTGTGTAAAGATTGGTTTCCAAAGGAAAGCAAGAAAGAATCTCTCCAAAGTTGGCAAATCTTGCTTAGTTGTTGGCCAAGGAGAAGACTTACCAAATATGGAGATTTTTGCTACAAAGAGAAAAAAAAAGGGGTTCCAAACACTATAAAAACAATGCATGGACATCCAAGAGCTCACACCACCCCTCTTTATGATTTCTCTCTCCTCTAGCCACTCTCTCTCCTCTCTCGTCTATCTCTCTTCCTCTTATTAATTTTCTATTTTTATTTTTAAGGTATTTTTGGAGCCTTATTCCAAAGACTAAGAATTTAGAAGAGAGATTCTTAGAGAGTGAATATTGTACAAGAATGATCTTAATCAAGTTTTTATGAAGATAATCTTTTGGATTAGAGCACACAGATGAAGTTAAGTAAAATTTTCTTTTAATTCATGTGGTTATTATATTCTTTTATTATCTCTTTTAAATGAATGCTCTAGTAGAATAATAGATCTCTCTTCATGCCTCAGGCAACCTTTATTTTAATTTCTAATGAAAATAATTTGATGATTTATACTTATTTTGATAGATTGTGCTTAGGGCTGAGACCTTTTAATAGTTTATGCTTAATTTGATAAGTCATGCTTATGATTTTTCATTCTTTTATAAGGTGAAGGAGGTCTAAGGTAGTGACTTTATTTTTCTTATTAAAATTAGTTTTTGCAAATGAAAAATCTTTCGAATTAGAAACATTGATTTGTTTTCTATCTGAGTTATTTTGAGACAAAGAATAGAATAATTGCATGATTGGATTAATTATCTTGCTTAGTGGATTCTGGATGCTCTAATATGTTTTTTTCATTGATCTTTTACTACTTTCAATTGCATCAAGTTTCTAATATTTTTAGTTTTATTTTAATTTAGCCTTCTAGTTAAAAGAAATTTCATATTTTTAATTAAAAAAGTTCAAAAGTGCTCCGTGCGGGATCGATCTATATTTGCCACTATCTCAGCAAGACAACTATGCACTTGCAGTATTAAACGATTGAATTTAATTTCATTTCAGAAATAAATAAAGATTAGGCATAATACTAAATAATAAATAAACCAAAGTAAAACGTTATTAGTAATTAATATAAATTTATGCAAAAATTTTTGAAATCAAAAGAAAAGAGAGATTCTTTATGTTTAATAATTTGTACCAAGAATAGGAAAGAACAAAAGTTTTGAACTCCAAGTGGGGAAAGCTTTCTCTAGTGCGATGCGCATCTAGACCATTACTAGGGGCTTGTTTGTGTACACACCCTTTCCCTGGAAAATGGAAATTGCCATGTCAGCAAATTCTATGAAAATGAATTCCATGGGAAAAAAGTTCTACAGAAGTATAAAACTTCATGTTTGGTGTGATTTTCTTTTCCTAGGTGAATTGGTGATAATGTTATTTGGTGCAATTACGGATTCCTACGTGAAAATTAGACTTTTTTTCTTAGTGCAACAATTTTTTATGAAAATCTATTTTTTGATAACTTGTGAATTAAAAGGACAGAGACAATTCTAACATTAATTCAAATTAAATAATATCACTAAAACATTACTTGAATGACTCTAGAAAAAAATCAATGGGGACAATCAAATAAAAATGAATGGAAAATACCAAATATTTTAAAGCAAGCAGTACTAGAAATCTAACCATAGGTCAAATATCTAAGGGGACACTAGTTGGATAAATTTAATTACCATGATATTTAAAACTCAACCAAGCAAAATTAGATATTCTCATGAATAGTAATGAATGAAAAGTTCTATCATTATATTCAGGCACGCACTCAATGCCAATATATTTTTTTTATCATGGCAAAATTTAGCCTACATTTTGTATTGTTAGTCTTCTTAGAATTCATAAAAAAAAAAATACAAAGAAAGCGATGCCAATTCTTTACAGTCTTTCTTCTTCTAGATACTACACAAATTAACTAATAAAGAATCTTTTATGAAACTTATTTCTATAATGAAAATGCTTAGATTTAGAATTCAAATACCTTGAGTACAAATCAATAGATGAAACATGATAATGTCAATTCTTTTTAACTTACAGAGAGGGGAATAGAGGGGTGGGGGTGGAGGTGGAGGTGGAGGTGCAGGTGGGTATCATTTTAATACAAAGAGGGGGAGGGATGGTGGGTGAAGGGAGCTACAAAAAAAATAAGAGGATGTTAAAATAGGAAGAGAGGGGAGGGGAAAGGCATCACAGTAGAGAAAGAGAGAGAAATCGAGTTGTAGGGATTTAAACGGTTTTTATAGAAATGGAGTCCAATGGGCACCAATGGGAATTTCGTTTTCAACCTTCTCAAGGAAAAGTTTGATGTGGCAAAGAAGTGGTGCTGAGAAATTGTGTTGCACCAAACACATTAAAAATGGGTTTTCCGAAGTCATTTGATCCTTTTTTGTAACAAAAGGTTACTTACATAAACATGCCTTAAAGGTGGGACCCCTATATTCCACTGGGTCCCACTGGAAAAATCTCCCCAATGGCAGGAGAAAATTGTCCGTTCAAGTATTAGCAATTCTCAAAATTTTGATGTACATAAATACTAATAATAATAGTAATAATAACAATAATAATAATCTTGCTTAGGAGACATGGATGGTGCCAAAGCCATACTCAACAAACAAGTGGGCCATTTATACACAAATGTCACGCTCCTAACTTTTTTTATCCTTTTTATGCATATTCCATTGGAAAATTTTAAAACATTAAAAAAATCATTTAGACTTTATGACTAGAATCCCATATCGGATATGATTGAAGTGAAAATGATTTTAATATATGCTTATTTATGTGTCCCTATTGTGATTTTTTTTTGAAGGGCATGATCTTGGGTTATTTTTTTTAAGCAAAGATTGTTAAAGTACATGTTTGAAGTTGTTACACAAGATGCGGTATGAGACCAATTTGCCCACAACGATTCAAACCTAAGGCTGTTGGTTCTGATACCATATCAAGTTGCTAACCAAAACTGCTAACCAAAACACAGTTAAAATGTCTACTATTAAGTCCATGAATTTGCATAATTTAGGACTTATTTTAGGAATAATTATGGAGTTAATTAAATTATATGTATCAAATTTTATTGAATTTCACCATTTCATGCATTTTCACCTTGAAATTAGAACATAAGCATTTTACACTCAGTTTCTACACCATTTTGATATTTTATGTAAAAATTCAAAATTTCAAAGATTCCTAATTGGATTAGGACTCTGTCTGAAGGAGTCCTAGTTGATCAAGTTCTTCAGCATTTTACGAGTTGAACTAGATTATGTACGAAATGACAATTATAGGACCTATTGAACCTTGGGGAGGATTTTGTGAAAAGTCCTAATTGCATCAAAACTTTGACTTGGGGCCTACACACACATATGTGAAGATCAATCAGAGGGGGTGCACTCATCATATTAGCTGAAGAGTCCTAATTGCAGTAGAAGACCTCTTATAGGGCCGACTATTCAAGCAGACGAGCTGTCCTGCCTAGTCGGGTCCAAAGCAATTGCAGATTTGAATTAATTTTGATGATCTCTTAATTAATTCAAAGAAGATAATTCCGGTGGAAGATAAAACCTAAGGATTTTGAATCATCCACAACAAATCTCCTTTCAAATCCAGAAGTTGTGCATAGATAGAGTCCATTACTTTTCAAAGCTAAGTAAATATTTATTTTAATTTTTGTGGTTATATTATTCTTTTCTTGTCTCTTTTAAATGAATACTTTATTAGAATAATAAATCTGTCATCATACCTTAGGTGGACTTTGTATTAAATTTTAATAAAACAAGTTTGATGATTTATGCTTATTTTGACGATTATGCTTAGGACTAAGATCCTTTCATAGTCTATGCTTAATTTGATAAGTCTGCTTATGATTTTTCATTCTTTTATGAGGTGAAGGAGGTCTTAGGTGATGATTGTATTCTTTTTATTGAAAACTAATTTTTGTGAAGGACAAACGTTTTGGATCAGAAACATTGATTTGCTTCTGATCTGAGTTATCTTTAGACAAATAATAGAATAATTATATGATTGGATTGATTATCTTACTTAGAAGATTCTGAATTCTCTAATCTATTTAATCCAATTGATTTCTCACTATTTTCAATAATTGCATCAAGTTTCTGATATCATTAGTTTTACATTAAATTAATTTTTGCTTATTTTTAACTTAGTGGTGGTCCTCATGGGATTGACCTGTATTTGCCATTGTCTCATAAAGACAATTGTGCACTTGCAGTTAGAGTGGATTTGAATTAAAATTTACATAAAAGTTTTGGTACCATTGTCGGGGTGCCAATTCTGAGGATTTGTCTAAGTGTTCAGATTAGTTTGCTAACCTTTGAATTCTTAGATTAGTTAGAATTCTCAAATTCTATCTTTCAAGTTTTTTAGACTAATTGGAGTTTCAAATTTTGAAAGTTGATTTGATACGGTAAGACTTAAGAATCGGACACTTTTTGAAAACTCTAACCATATATGAACTCTTAATTGGATAATTTAGGATCTCTAATTTTTTTTAATGCAGTTTTGATTCCTCACTAATTTAGATTTTATCTTTAATAGAGTTTTACCTAATCTGGTTAGCTTTAAACTTTTTCTATTTCATCTCTTTTTAGATTAGGATAAGACAGCCTCTCTCTTTTTGATAGAGTTTGATTCTTTTTTTTTTCTAACATTAGAGATAAGATTTTCTAATAAGAGTGTCTTTTGGATAGGTTGCTTTGTTGGAGGATGATATGCATAGGTTTATTACAAAAACATGGAACTGCAATGATTGCTCTGGAGAAGTCCAAAAAAATTGAAATTCCTTGCAAAAATTTGTTATAAAAAAAAACAGGATAAGCTTGCACAAGTGGCTTGCAAAAATAGGGAACTATGTGGATAGCTCTCAAGAAGTCCAAAAGTTTGAAATTGCTAAAAAAATAGGATAAGCTTGCACAAAGTAGGATTTGTATGGACTAACTGTAAGATCTTCTATACTTAACCCACAAATCTTTACCTACAAATGGGCTTGATTGTTTTGTTTTTTGCATAATTGTGATTGCTTGTTGGACATACTTGAAAATGCACCTACATACGTAGATAAGGGAAATTCATCCCAACAAGATAAGGGCCAGATTTCATCACCAAATCCTTGCCCATTGAGGTCTAATCATCTCTCACATAGGAACCTAGTCATTAATTAAAATCAAGTAGGAATGAGATCATAGGAGTCGAGCTCAGTAGGATGAAGACTATTGATGATTGCACCAATTGTACTCTTTGACTAAAGTTGATGTCCAAAAAAAGCCTTTGCTCCTAAGTGTATGACAGCCTGTCTATTAAAGATACTAGTTCTTAAGCAGGCTTTGGTCAACTAAGGTTCATAAGAGCGAGTTGGAGGCGTACATGTTCTCTTCAACCAGTTAGGAGCTATCTAGTAATTTACACTAACCTTAGGAGCATTTCTTTTGCTTAATTTGTTGTGCATGATTGTGTGTACATCATTCTAGGACCATTAGGACCCTGCATAAAGGTTAGGTCAATTCAGTTTTCTTTTCTCATTAGTTTTCAAAAAAAAAAAAAAAAGCGTCCCAAAAATTGGCCACCCTTTCCTCTTGCATATGAACAAATGGAAATACATGAATAAGGGGGGACCTAATAATTATGATCAGCTATGGAATAACATGGCTAGGCTTTTTTTTATATAGATATAATGGGCAATTTAGTGGGCATGAAATTGATAGTGATCAACTAGTGACGGTCCCACATGATTACTCATACCCTACATAGTCATTCACTCTTTCTAGTTTGGATGTGTGGGATCCATACATGACATTATAAGATATCCTGAAGGTGCTCAAAAAACAAAGGGAAGAATTTCAAATAGTGCTAGAGAACTCAAATGCAAATTAAGGGCCTTGTGAAATGGGTAATTTATATCGGCCAAATTGGGAAACTCACTCCCATTATAATTGTAAAATGGGCCCACATGGATCATGAGTATTGCCCCCATGAATTTACTTCAAGTGGGATGTATGAGTGTCCCTCCCAATATTTGTCATATGCACCTCTGTAAGGTCCCAACCGGCCTTAATTGTAATTTATATTAATTAAACTTGATTTCCTATTAATTAATGTATTTTGGACTTAAATTATATTGTTCTCAATGTTTATTGGGTCTTGGTTGGATAGGTAGTTGGGTTTGACCAAACTAGGTAGGGATTATGGCCCATTTTGATATGTTTCATGTCTTGAGTCATGCATTCATTGGGCACATCATTTATTCATCATCTTAGCACCATATTAATTGCATCATGTGAATTTCATCTTGTGAGTCAAATTTCATGTTTGGCCCAGCTTAATTTGGAACCATCTTAGCCCAATTGAAGTCCAATTTTCCTTAAATTGTAATTTCCTCAAATCAAATGTACTTGCATGTAAAAATTCCAGAAAATCTGAGTTAAGGAGGAACAAACCATTGTCCTTTTTCATTTCTTCTCTAATCCCTCTGCTAGAGTTCTAGCTTCTCTTTCTTTTTCACTCTCTTTCTCATCAAATCTAAGCTTGGAGCTGTTGCATGTTGGAGCCAAGGCTCCTATTATCTTCCTCATCATCTTCTTGCTTGTCTTCTCCATTAGAATCTCTCCATTCCATCTCTTTTTCTTCTCTATAGCTCTCTAAGGTAAGAAGTCCATCATCCCTTCATTTCTTTAAGTTCAAAAGAGTCAAGGAGACTCAATCTTGTAACCTGCATGCATCTCATGCTCATTTCCTTCAATGCATGTCTTAGATTATTTTCTATTGAGGTTTTCTCCACCATCAAACTAAAGGAAGAAGTTGATTTGGGTCAAGCACTATATGAGGCAAGTATAAGATTGTATATTCACTACATGCATGATTAAATTATTTGACTCTTGATGAACTCTCTCTAAATACCCATTTACAGTTCCTTTACTCATTTGATTTAAGAATAGTGATCGTTTGAATAATGATGAGTATGTTTATGAAAGAATGATCTAATGTAGTTGTTGAAAATGTAATATGATAGTGCTAAACAAGAAAACCACAATGGAACCAAGTTTAAAGAAGTTCTACAAGGAACTGAGCTCTGCACTGAAATAGCTTTAGAAATTCTGAAGCATACGGTGAAGCTCATGGCTAAGCCGCAAGTATACTACAGTTTGAAATCCAAAGAGTCAAAATTTGATGTTTACTCTACGGCTAACCTTATAGCGAAGCCGTGGAATACAATACGGCTAAACCATAGCCTAGCCGTGGTCTAGTCGTAGCCTTCATATGGTTAAGCCGTAGGCCAATATACTGCTGAACCATAACAACGGATGAATTTTGTAAAACATCACGACTAAGCTGTAGGCCACCATAACAGCAGATGAATTTTGTAAACATTATTCCAAATGACGTACCATGGACCTTCCATTGTACATCGTGGGGCATAAAGAGAGGCTACACTTTTGATCTTTAATGGAGCCGAGGTGTTCCAAAATTTATCATTAGATTATGCAAATTTTCTACAGCATAATACTATTCGAAATTGTCGGAACATGGGGCCTTACTGTAGGGTCCTGACCCGACTTAATTGTAATTATGTTAATTAAAATTGATTTCCTATTAATTACTGTATTTTGGCCATGATTTATATTGTTATTAATGTTTATTGGGTCTTGGTTGGATAAGTAGTTGAGTTTGACCAAGACTAGGTAAGATTTATGGCCCATTTTGACCCCACATTAGTTGCATTATATGTCTTTCATCTTGTGAATCATCTTTCACATTTGGTTCAACTTAATTCAGAACCATCTCGGCCCAATTGAAGTCCATTTGACTCAAGCTGTAAATTTCATAATAACGGTGGGCTTGCATGCAAATTCCAAGAAACATTTGAGTTAAACGGGGCAAACCACCATCCCTCTTCATTTCTCCCTCTAATCTCCTTCTTGGAACTCCATCTTTTTCTTTACTCACATTCTCCATCTCATTAACACTGAAGTTTGGAGCCTTGCATGTAAGAGCATTGGGTTCCATCTTTTCTTCATCTTCTCCTTTATTTTTTGATAGTCTTGAATTATGGGGAACCATCTTTTCTTCTTCTCTATAGCTCCTTAAGGAAAGAACTTCATCATCCCTCTATTTTTTTGAGTTCAAAAGAGTCAAGGAGGCTCAAATGAGTAACATACATGCATCTTACATTAGATTCACCCATTGCATGTCTTTGCATGTAATATGATTTCTTTCTATTGAGGCTTTCTCCATCATCAAATCAAAGGAGAGGCTAGTTTTGAGTCAAGCACTGATACAAGGCAAGTATTAGAGTATATATTATTACATGCATGTTTAAATTTGTTGATTCTTGAACTAATCACTCTAAGTGCAAGTTATAGCTCATTTACCCTTGATTAAGTATACACGTGTTGGACTAGGTAAATATGAGTACGAATATGTGATGTTGATGATATGTGGGCATTGCAAAACCTATTGTGATAATTTGGAGCAAAAGGAAGCTCATTGGAACCAAGAACTAACAGTTCTATACTAAAATCGAACTTCAGGAACAGCTTCTAGAATTTCTGAATCTACGATGAAGCTCACGGCTAATCCGAAAGTGTTCTACGGCTCAATATCCAGAGAGCTCAAATCCCACAACTGAACTATGGCTAACTCTTAGCGAAGTCGTGAAATGAACTATGGTTAAGCCGTAACCACCCTTGACCAAGCCGTAAGTCATTTCACGGCGAGCCTTTAGAGAACTCCAAAATCCAGTTTTCATCTACAGTTGACCCTCAACTAAGCTGTGAAATGTGGTACGGCAGCCAACCCGTATCCTAGCCGTAGGCTTCATACAGCTAAACTGTAGACCAATATACAGCTGAACTGTAATAGCAAATGAAATCTATAAAACAACACGCTAAATTATAGGCCATTATAATAGCAGATGAATTTGTAAACATTATTCCAAATGACTTACCATGGACCTTCCGTAGTACATCACGGGGTATAAGGAGAGGCTCCACGTTTAATCATTGGTGGAGCCGAGGTGTTCTAGAATTCATCATTAGATTCTTTAAATTTTCTACAACCACAATACTATTTAAAATTGTCAGAACATGGGGCCTTACCTAAGCCCCAGTAAGTGTTAGTATGTATGAAAATGTGGGTATTACTTTACATTACTTTATTGGATAAACAAATAATAAAGCATATACTTTTGAATTCTTAATTACTTTAAGGCCCAAAATTCTCTTAGGAACTCACTCACAATGTTTCGTGAATCCGGCCCTATATAAGTATAAATAATATATGTAAATGAGAGCTATTTTGTGGAGATGTTTTGGGGGACCTTATATGAAAGCCATTGGGGAGCAATGTACCCCCAGTTTTAGTAAAATCTTATTTGATTTCTTTAAGATGGGGATTAAATTGGGAGTTATTCTAACTTTATTTTAAGACCTTAAAGATATGATTTGACCCATTCTTACCCTTAGACCATTAAGTACAATCAAAGATTATGATGGCCTTAAAAATGGTACCCTTACCTCAAACAAATTAGACCAAAGGTAATTAAATATTATGAAGAAAGAGTGTTGAGCTGTCACTTATACTCTCTTGATTTTCCAGTCAATTTCCAAATGCACGTCATGGGTGTTGGCATAAGAAGTGTTGTCTATTGCCTACACAATGTATTACTAAGATTTTAAGAGCACATTGACACCGGACATTTTATGAATACATCGTATTGAATGATCTCGGAAACATGGATTATCTAGCATAGGGTTGGCGAGTAACTATGGTTGATAATTGTTCAATCTAATTACATTCATATTGTTAAGTAACCTTGCCCTCAATATGATTTAATGATATACTCATTCTTCTTGATGAATCTTGACGCAAAATCGGTGCCAGAGCTTCCATCAAGTGTGTGCCTGTGAGCCAAAATAGGTGTAACTAAGGTTGACAGTGTTTGAGCTTTATTAGTTTATTTAAGTATGCATTGTCTGATTACTAGTTACTTGTTTAATTCTGATTTTTATGATTAAATATGATCTCAAGACTAAACTCCCTTATGTATGATATGATGATAAGTATGAATGATTATGCACGAATATGTGATGATCGCTATGATCAATGATAAGTATGTATGATATGAACTCGGGACAGTCTTGATATGTTGTGTCGGCACCACTTAGCTTGTACCCTTATTAGGCTCGATGGGACCATTTTGGTATCCCTTATGTCACTGCTGTAATAGTTTATGAAGGAGTAGGTTGGTGCTTTTTAGAAAGCTAGACTGATCCCCTAGTAATATTCCCTTTTGTATGTTATATGCTCTCCTTAGAAAGAATACAGCCTTGTGGATGCCAGTTAGTATATCATGATACTTTATTTATAATTCATTACTCATGCTTATTTCATGCACAACATGCCTATCATATGACTATTGATCTCTTTTAATTAATATGTTCTCTAATTTAATTGATGCATCATGATAGTCTTATATATCTCTATATTTGCTTAACCATCATGTTAACAGTGCTATCCTTGGTGTTACAAATAGGTCTAAGTACCGATTCCATCTCTAACACACTTATAATAGAGTTTCCAGAGACTTCTCAAGGTAAAGTATAATAATGTGGACAATGACAACACCCTAGGTTGTCTATATCGGAGAGCGCCATTAGTATATTTTGGGTAATGATAGGTTAGACCACTTGTTAGATTATGGTTATGCATCATGCTGTTATGTCATATTGTCATTATTTCATCTAATTTTGATGGACGTATATGTCTCTTTTCGAATTGTATTTAGGTCTTATTCTTTTGGGCACACCATATATCCATATTTTGGATCCTTCACATTTCCACTTGTATTTTGGACATGTTAGTTTATGCATGGGATTATGTTTTATATAAAAGACTATTTTAAGATCTATACCTTTGGTTACAATTGAAATTTGATGGAGTCAATTTATGTTTAATACCATATCTCTGAATATGAATTCTACAAAATACTATTAAGTACAGGTAAAAATACGCATGCTTTCATAAATGTTTTAAGTGGACACGTATTATGTGTCAATCCTCACACGTGAGTTTTGTGCGTTTTTCCTTTATGGTTGTTCTATGTGTCTTAGTACCGCATGAATTGCCACAGGATTTCATATGCCGCGCCTCGAGAGTCACCCTAATCACAGAATCTCAGGCTCGGGGCATGATAACCTCTTGGTCATATGTACCACATAATCCCCTTCCACGTGAATGGTCATATGAACAACCACCACCACCCTTAGTGGAATCTTTGGAAGATCTTTCTTCAATGATCAGGCAAAGCACAGAATCCATGCAAACCAACATTGAAGCCATGAAAAGCCTAAAAATGCAAGGCTTAGAAAGACTAAACTCAGTTAGTCTACTTGGAGAAAAAATAAGTGACATCCTTAGAGGTGAAGTAGAATTTCAAAGAGATGATCCCACATTCATTGAATATCATACATATATGGATCACATAGATACAATTTGGATATCTAAGGATTACAATGAGCTCTAGATGTTGGCTTGATGATTAAGCCTAACACTAACTCATATGAGCATGTGAGCGCAATGCCCACGCAGTTTACCCAAATCAATGAGGATTTTGGGGATTCAATCATTTTAGATTGCCCATACTATGAGGTTCTTCATGTGACACCATTGGATGATCCAATTTTGTGCATCCTTAAAAATGGAACACTTGTATTTGTAAAGAATGATGTGGAAATGCATGACTAATTGGATGAACTCATTCTTAAAGAAATTGCCAATCCAAGTCTTGAGTTCCATAAACTACTTGAAGATTATAAGGAGCCATTGTGTTACACTCTTGAAATTTGAGGAAATTGGCCCGATTCACACCCCTAAGTTGAAATTTTGAATACGCATGTGGCTTTTTTTACACTTTCAAATCAAGATGTTGCCACTGATATTTGTATACCCATGCCAGAGGAAATTGGAAAAATTAATTCATGGAAATACTGGCATGGGAGGACCAAACATTACCCTATTTTAAATCACCCTATCTCTTTTTATAAGATTCAAAGATCCATTAGTAAAGGAGGAAGAATTATTCATGGTGGTATTTTCTTCACCAAATCACAAGGAACATTTGGTTTTCATGCTCATTGGGCCCAATATTCTCATGGTTACGTCATTTTCAGCACTTCTTGTAAATTGTGTGAAGGAAAATTTCAGTTGGGATCCTAGTGGATTCTGCGATTCCAAGTTTTGGATCTAGTAGTTCACATTTTTCTTTTCTTTTTATCATAGAGTTTTCTTTTCAATTGTTTTTTATGTTTTGTCTAACCATGGAAATGGATCAAACAAGTTATAATGTTAGGTACATTCTTTCATCATTACCCTCTATCATTTAATTATTCCTTGTGTAATTTCATTCATTTAGTTGTTGCATGTCATGCATAATGTCAAGGAGGATGTTTAGTTTAGGTTGGGGGGTGGGAACAAGTACACTTGTCCATTTAGGCAAAAATTTTTTTGTTTTTCTCTTGATTCTTAGCTTTTAGGATTTTTTTTTAAATTCTAGGATTGTGTTTTAGTTTTAAGAATCATGTTATTGATTTTTCTAAAAAAGATTAAAAAAGGTTTTGACCTTAGGAGAAAAAGAAAATAGGATGCTATTGATTAGGGAACCGTTGTGTAAGGCCAAAGAAATGTGGTCTGAGATGGGTTACATCAGGCAAATAAATAATTTTCTTGCTAGGGAGACAAAATCGTCTGGGAATCTAATGTTAAAGACCCCCACGCTGGTCCAAGGTGGGCCAAATTTAGCTTTATTTAATTAAAATTTTTGGGAAAGTTTTTTAAAATAAACTGATATAATTTTACGATGTTAAAAAATCTAGAATCTTTGAATTATTGGAAGGAAGCAAAATGGCAATTTATTTTTTCTAAGGAATAAAATTGATCAAAGGAATACCAAAACTTGCATTTTGCTGATACACATGTACATCTCTTGAGAATTTCAATAGGAAGGTTTAATGTCATTTCAGAGGTTTTCAATTGAATAGGATGGCTTTTGAAATTTTGTCTTATAAGTTTTTCTAGTACACTTAACAAAACCTGATCCAGTGAACCTTTGTGAGTTAATTTGTGTGAAATAAGGAGGACTACCTATTGTTGTTTGCTTTCGAGATATAAAAATAAATAAATATAAAAAATAATAATAAAATATTTAAAAATGATGATAAATTATAGCCCAACTGAGTGTCTGTAGAAATTCCTGTAGGGAGTATGTGTGGCAATGAACAATGACTAGGTTTGCTCCCTGGATCTTAACTTTACTTACTCATAAATTTCTACGTCAAAAATAATGAACGAATGAAGAGTGTTATAAGAGTCTTTCAAGGGATTGTCTGTAGAATTGCCTGATGACTTGGTATATTCTGTAGATCCTAACTTTTGTATATCATATGAACTTGAAAACTCTTACATTAGAAAAAGAAAATGAGGGAAATTTTAAATTGGACTAGAGGAAAAAGTTACCTAAGAGTATGTATAAAAGTTACCTTAGGATCAAGAAGAATGCTACCATACTTATTAGAATGAAAGCTACCAATGAATGTTCGATTTTAAAATAAAAAAAGCCCTTTTAGAAGTGAATAATAGCATCCCCACCCCTTATAGTAGCTTTGAGCAAAAACTTGTTAGCTCTTAAATCTACAAAGTCTAAAAACTTGAAGGGCAATTCTGTTTACAATACTTTTGTGGAGCCTTGGGAGGATTTATTTGATGTATACACTGGCACTAAGCACACAAGTTGGAATGAAGTTCATGAAAGTTTTTGAAATTAGAAATGTGAACTAGATTTTGAAAAGTCTGAGATTTTGATCATTTCAAAAGTAAAAAGACTATTTGATCTGATTTGGTATTCTTTTAGGAAATTTCTTTTTTGTTTAGTTTCCTTTTGTTATTTATGGGTAAATGAATTTTGTGGGAATATTCATTGCAAACCTAAATGAGATATAACTCATCCCCTAAAGGAAAACCTAGCGGTTGAAGGACTTGCTGCATATGTTAAATGCAGTTGAGAGAGATTAAAATCAATACCGCCGTACCCGCTTATGCAAGCTATAAGGGACGTGGCTTAATGGAAGGCGTGTTAAATGCAAATGAGTATACAACTGGAGAAGTTCCTAGACAAGGATTCTCTACAGTAGCTCCCATCTGACTTCTTCTTTCCTTCTCTCTTCTTATTTTGATTGGCCCTAGAGGCCATGTATACACTAATTTCATTTTTGTACTAAACTCCAAATGAGTATCAACAGAAACTTCATTTTATTCTGCTTGGTCATTGGCATGTGCATGTGGATGTTTGATGTGGTTTGTATGGATAGTTTTGATGGTTTATTTGGTCTGGTTTTCTCAGACTTATATGGGTGTAATTTGTGATCCTTTGGATCCACAAATAAAAAATAATGGAGTCATATAGGTGGACGTTATCTGGTGCTCATGTGTGAGGTTTTCTCCAAGGGCTATGACTTGATCCTTTTGATGTCGAAAGGGGTCAAACAAAGTGGATGTTATCCGATGCCCATATGTGAGGCTTTCTCCAGGATCCTCAACTTATTTCTTAGGACAAAGATTTGGTTTTAGTTTTTGTTTAGATTTTGGTTATACATGGTTTGCAAAAAGACTTGTTTTATATAATCGAAGGTAGTCATATAGGGTATGTAAAAAGACTTGTTCTATACAATTAAGGATTGGCTATATGGGGTCTACAAAAGGACTTATTCTACACAGCTAAGTTTTGCTATATAGTGTCTGTAAAAAGACTTAATCTATATAATAGGATGTTACAAGGGGTCTTGTAAGGACATTATTTAAGTAATGAGGGTTTGACTAGAGGGGCCAATTGATTTTGTCCTCATAGTCATTTTGTACAAGTCTGAGGGATTTTGGTTAGGAGTTATAGGTTGTGAGGCTCGAAACTAGAAGGTTTTAGGAGTTTAGGAGTGGAAATGTACACTGTACATGGTTTAGACATGCTAAAGACATTCATGTGTAGTATTTCTTAAGAAGTTTTCCATTGATGGGCATTATGCATCTGTTTCCTTCAAGTGTGATAAGTGCGTAGGTGCCATTGGAGTAGACCTTATCTACGACAAAAGGTCTTTCCCACTTAGATTCAAAGTTGCCTTTTGATAAGTGTGTGGAGAACATGGGCCTTTTAAATGCAAGGACTAGGTTTCCTTTCTTGTAAGCTTTGTATTTGACCTTCTTCTTGAATGATCCAGCCATACAAGCTTGATATAATTCAATGCTTAGTCGACCAGCAAGCCTATTCTCATCAAGGCTTTTTAACTCTTGGAGTCTGAGTTTGGCATTCTTTTTCTTCAGTGTATTTGTTTATCATAGCAACCCACAGAGAAGGAAGTTGGATCTCAAGGGTATTACAGGTTTATAGCCATAAACCAAGGAATATGGTCTTGATTTGGTTGGACCACAAACTGTAGTTCTATAAGCCCATAAAGCTTTAAGAAGTTTGGTACTCCAACTTTTTTTCTTGTCAGAGACCATTTTCTTCAAAATTTTGGAAATAGTCTTGTTAAAACCTTTAGTAAGTCCATTAGCTGCAGGGTTATATGCTATAGACGGACAGCATTGGATCCCGTACTTAGCACAGAATCTGTAAAATTTGTCATTATTGAACTGAGGACCATTGTCATGATACAGATGTTTAGGCACTCCAAAACAATAGATGATATGAGTCTTTAGGAAACTGAGGACTCTATCTATTTTGACTTCTGCAAGGGGAGTCGCTTCTGCTCATTTGGAGAAGTAATCCGTTGCGGCTAAAATGAATTGATGACCACATTCTGATGGTGGACTAATTTTCCCAACTATGTCCATTCCCCAAGACTCGAATGGCTAAGAGGTGGATGTAGGATGTAGATACTCAGGAGGTTGATGAATGTAATCACCATGAACTTGGCATTTATTACATCTTTTACCAAAATTGATGGCATCCGACACTATAGTAGGCCAATAGTAGCCTAACCTTCGAATTTGATCATGAAGGTTTGGCCCAGCCTAGTGAGCACTGCATAGGCCAGAATGAACTTCTTTAAGGACTTGCTCTGCTTCTTTTGGTGATAAGCAACAAAGAAGAATTCCATCATATGATTTGCGATAAAGAGTCTTTGAAGGCAAATTGAAGTTTAGCAGTCATAGGAAGATGTACTGTGGACTCATCTTCAAGCCACCACGGTACGCGGCCAAATGGACAACACGCCTTAACGCCCACATGGCTAACGGCAATAGTCCTCGAGGGCCATACTAGGTTACGGCTTTTCACTATGGCCACCTTACATAATCATACATGGTAACCTTGCCTTAGGTCTTTAAAAACAAAGATAAAGAAAAACTAATGCCGGCAAATAGATGAGAAAATAACTCATACTACTAAAACAATATAAGAATTTACAACATTATGGCCTTCCCTTCCAGCTACTCTGGAGGGAGATTAACCTGCCATACTTGCAGTGCTTGCTCTCTATGCTACCTTTTTTTTTTCTCATGTTTTGTACAAAAGAATGAAGGGGTTTATATAGACAAAGAGACCCCATGTAAAACACAAACAAACTATTCCCTCGTGAAGCATAATTGAGGGTTTGAAAGGAGTGTAAGCCTTATCTTTTGTACTGTTCCTATGTGAGGGGGACACACTTATTGCTGGGAGAGGCTTGAGACGTCCTTTGCTGCCTTTTGGAATGCTGTGGCTCTTATGAGTCTACTGTGGATCCGCATGCAGCTACAGGAAAAGATAAGGTTGAGAATAGACGGCTTCATAATTGAGGCGTCTTGTTAAGGTTAAAGCATCGGCATACGCTGGCGAAGCTTTTGATGGCTGAGATGATGGTTACAGTGAAGATGCCTTCTTGGAAGTTGAACTCTATGGGAGAGTGCTATCTAGGCTGGATTCTGACGGGCCTTCTGTAGGCGAGTCTTTTGGGCTTTCTTCATTGGTAGAGGATTCTGTGCTGGGGATTAACTCAGGAAGGAGTTTTAACTCTGGAACCATTTTGAAAATCTTAGTCCTAGTTTCCATATCTCGTAATCCATTACAAGTAAAGGATTCGAGGCTGCAGGGTATTTCTATTCGGATAAGAGCTTGACTAGGCTTCATTTTTTCAATAATTCCATTTCCAAATACCTCTGTGGTCTGAATTATGACAATATCTGTGAGGTATACAGTATAGAACTTTTGGGTCTTGTTGAGGAGCTCGAAGCTAATTTGATCAATTAGCTCAATTCTTTGTCTTTCGAGCTCATGATTGGTGAAACTGTCTACCTTGGGTAGTTTAGATGATGTGAGCCAATCTTGCTGAGGTAATCTTTCAAGTATCCGTATCAAAGAGAATGGTCTTGCTGGGGTGCCGTATGGGCTGAGAATCTGTGTTTTGAGTACATAAGGGTACTCCTTAATAAGATGGCTAATAATCCGTCATTCTGCTTCTGGGAGAATGGCTAAGTGTTCTTCACTAAGAATTCAAATATATGACACAAAGCCATATTTATATAGAATTCTTTCATCTTCAAGAAATAATTCTTCTACTGAGCATCCTGTTAGAATGAGGCTGGGTATATAGCTACAGTAGCCAGGGATTAAATCAATCCCTTCTTTGTCAACTCCAGCAATTAGTTGAGACATGAGGGAGGCTGCTCTGGTGGTTTCAGAGATTTCTGAGCGATTTTGATATATAAAGACTATCTGGGCTTTTATGACAAGAAAGACTATGAGATTTAATCTCCTGTAAATAAGAGTTTTAAATTCTCCGGTGACCTCTGCATAGGATATGAGGCCTGTAGAATCAACCAAATATTTGGCATAACTGAGAGTTTCTTGTTTTGCTTGGGAGATGAGACTTCGTTGAAGTCTCATATGTCTAAGAGTGGCTATAATAGCTTGTTTGCATTCCACTCTAAGTTCGTGGTCAAAAGCTTTCCACAAATTGTCGGAGATCAGTAGTTCTTCTCTACTGAATTCTTTTTTGAGCTGACCAATTTGAAACTGGTCTTTATGAGCACAATTTCTGAGAAAGACTTTCCCCACAACATTTCGTTGAAAGAATTCGTCCTTTTTAAAGCCTGGGGGATATATAATTTGTTCTATATCATCAATAATATTTTGTACCTTTTTTGTCTGGGGAGGAGTAATAATTCTCCTTTGAATCTGAGTCCGTGCTTCCTGTTCTGAGATTTCCTCAATTTTGAGGGATTTCTGGGGAGGAGCATTATCACTGAGACCGGAGTCGCTACCTTCTCCGATATTTAGTTTACTGAGCTCTTGGAATTCCAAGAATTGCTGGAAAAGGGCTTGATTTTCAAGCCAATTTTCTGGGATTATTCTTTCTCTTCCGTGAGAGGAAGATCTTCCTTGTCCTTGAAACATCTGTATCTTTGGACAAAGAGCAATTCTGAGTAAGAGCAGTGGTTAATAAACATATTTTCTCTAGATAAAATATCGGCTAACTCATTCTTATGCCCTGGGATATGCACTACGTCATAATTAAATTCATTTAGAAAATGGTGCCACTTTATAAGGCGTTTTTGGGTTAGCCTTTTTAAAGGAGCAGTTCGAAAATGCTAGACAAATTTTGAATTAGTTTCTATAGTAAACTTTTTTGGTCTGAGAAAGAGGGCATATTTTTCTATCCCAAAAATAACGGCTAATAATTCTTTTTCATGAGCATGATAATTGCACTGGGTAGGAGTGAGGGTTCTTGATTTATAACAGCAAATAGTTCTTTTTCTTTCTAGATCTTTTGGGTTTATAGTCATATAAACAACACCCCATTGTTTTTCTAAAGCATCGCTTTTGAGAATAAAAGAGTCTTCAGTGTTGGGTAGACTGAGAGGAGGAATAGTTTTTACTATTTCCTGTAATTCACGAACAATTTCTATATCTCTTTCAGTCCAAGTGCAAGGATTAGTTTGTTCTGTTTTTTGTAATTTTGCTGAGAGGCTTCCTCGGTATTTGGCGAGGTCTTTGATAAAATCACTGGCACAATTTAAAATGCCTAAATAGCTTTGTAGTTGTTTTCAGCTAGTGATCTTTTCTGGGAACTCTAAGATTTTTTTTACAATATGTTCTTGCAAGGTAATCTGTCCTTGCTTTATATGGACTCCTAAGAAATTTATTTCCTTCTTACAAAGCTCATATTTAGTCCAAGAAATGATGATTCCATGTTTATGGAATTCATTTAGAATTGCCTGAACATGTTTGAAATGTTCTTGCTCTGTATATGAAGCAACAAGAACATCATCGATATAGACTAAACAATAGTCTAAATGTTCTCTAAAAATATCGTCCATTCATCTTTGGAAGATCTGTGGAGCTATACTGAGACCAAATGGCATAACAAGCCATTCGTATTTTCCACTAGGGATGCTAATTGCTGTCCAAGGCACTAAGTCTTTATGCATTCGTATTTGCTAGAATCCAGACTTACAATCAAACTTATTGAACCATGTCCTTTTGTCAATAAGCTAAATTAAATTTTTTTTCTCTGAAATTTTATAAGTGTCTGGGACGAGGTTATCGTTTAAGGCTTTGTAATCAATAACCATTCTGGCTTTGCCTCTAAGTTGTTCAGCATGGTTGTTAACCAAAAAGGCTAGACTATTATGAGGGCTCTGCGAGGGTTGTATTAACCTTTGAGCAAGTAGTTCTTTTATTTGAACTTGAATTTCTTTTAATTCATTTGCACTGGCTGGGTATGTTTTGCCATTAATTGTTCTTTCTGGGTCTTTGAGTGTGAGTTTACACTTGTATTTATCTTTTTCCCAGTGTGCTATAGGACTCGTTCCTAGAGCTGGTTCTGTAAGCTTTTTTAGTTTCTCTAGAATTTTTAATTCTTTTTTATTCTGTGAGTTTTTAACATGGTGTAGAATGATTTCGAATAGAAAACTTTCCATCTGGTTACAACAACAGTCTTGTTGTTTCTGGGCACAATCAACGCAAGTTGGCAAATTTTGTTTAGGGTTTAGGGTGTCTGAGAGAGTACTGGTACAGCATTGCCGGAGTCACCATGCTGCAGCGCGTGAAGCTCTGTGAGTTGGCACCGAGTATAGAAGGAAAGAAGTAACGGCGGCTGGTGCAAGACAGAGAGCGAGAGTAACAAGCGGAGAGAAGGAGATTTGACAAGAGTCAAAAGATTCGAGGAAGTCAAGTCCAAGAATCAATTCGCCTGCACCAAGCGTCTTTAATTCCCAAAACTGAATTTTATGGAAAGTTTGGGATGATTGAATAAGCAGAGACTAAGTCATCTGATGGATGATACACTCGGAGTTATTAGCACCAGTACCATGCATAGGGTGGTCTGCTAGCATTAAATAAGAATCTGGGATGACACCTTTGCGAATTAAAGATGTATTGCTACCAGTGTCAAGGAGGGCCTCAATAATTTGTTCGGCAGACAAAGAGTAGTGCGCCAACGCCCATAGTATTAGTCTGAGAGAAAGGTGGGTGTTGATGTAAGACAAGGGTGTTAGTCTTTTGACTATCAATAGACTAAGTAACAGGTTCTTCTATTTTTATAGAAGGGTTTTGCCTACGTAGTTGAAGGAATGTTTGCTGTTTCTGTGTAAGCAGAAACCGATTTTCTTCAACATCTTTCCAAAAGTTACTGAGGAGTTACAGAGCAACATCTTTAGATTTACTTCCATGATTTGTTTAGAGTACAAGGAGAAAACAAGTTTTATGATAGTGAAGAGAATGTTATTTGCTAACAAAGAAAATATCTTCTTCGGTTTCTCCTGTAGTTGTGGAATAACCACATTCTTCGCAAAGATGTGCGTCTGAGGAGATCATAGCTTCAAATGTAATCGGAATTTTTTTTGGAAGTGGATTTTGAAATTTCCACGTCTTTACTGTCCAGTCTTGACAGGTCCAGATTGCTTCTTGATCTTCATAGTTTATATATGAAGAATTTTTTGTAGAACATTCTGCATTATCTTGGATAATAGCCATATTGCAAAAAGCTGCTGAGTTATAATCTTCAAAGAAGTCTGATTCTGTGACTGTTTCAACATCCTCGGTTTCTTCCGAGCTTTCAGAAGAGTTGTCTATGATTGCAGAATAGACGGAGTCTGCATCGATATCTTTTATTTCGGATAGATATAAAACATCTAATTCTAGAGGTTCGGCTAAGAGTAACATTGCTTCAACAATGTTAATGAGAGGTTGTTTTTTACTTTTCTCCAGGCATTCTGGAGCAAAATGTCCAGGTTTTCCACAAGCCCAACATTCGTGTTTAGACTTGTCATCTTTCTTATCTGTGTTAAGTTTCCTATAGTTAGGAATCTTTTTTCCAGAAGAGGTATTTTTTTTTCCAATATCTTTTACCTTTATATTTTTCATATCTTTTATTTGGGTGTTTGAAAGTTGTGGACTTTCAAATTTTAAATTTTCTTTTTCTGGGAAAAGAAAGATTCTTTAAGAGTTTTTTCTTAGAAAGTCTTTTATTAGATTTATTTTCTGAACATCCCCATTATATTGCAGGGTTAGTATCTCTTTCATCTTTAAAAGAGATTTCTGAAAATGCCATTTTTATGAGTTTTTGCTCTTTATGATTTTTCTTTTTTTGAGCAATATAATCCTGAGTAAAATTAATTCTTTTGCCTAAAGAATTATCTTTCAAATAAGTATTTCCTGTGAATCTACCTTTCCAATTGCGGTAGGCTTGAAGAATAGAATCTCCTATAATAGGGATTTTTCTGAAGTATTCATCTTTAAGAGTATCATCTTCACAGTGATAGAAGATGAACTTAAAGTTGTTGTCGTATTCTTCTAAATATTTGAGTTTGAAAATATTTAGCTGGGCAAGCTTGTATTTCGCTTGTTCTTGTTCTTCTTTAAAATTATTAGTCTGGGATTGGCATATGAATTCTTTAGAAATTAAGAAGACATAACCATCTACATTTCGTCTTTCTTGATATGTATTTTGAAAAGTTTCCAAGAGAGAACAATGTTCTGGGGTAGTTCCTTTTTGTAAGAACTTTATATGTTGCTTTACATTCCCTTCCAAGGAAAGTTCAGCATAACTTTGATAGCTTTCTGTGTTCCAGCTGGAGTTTAGGCTAAAACAAATTTCCATTTGTTCCTTCCATTTTTTTAGAGCACTTTTAACGTCTCTTACTGTAAGGTCCCCAACCCTAGATAATTATGATTAATAGTAATTAAGTTGATTTTACTCAAATTAATATGTAGTTAGGCTAATTGAGCCCAAGTCTCAAAAGGTTTGAGTCATGGATAGGTAGTTGGGTCGGGTTCAAACCTTATTAGGTAGTCCAAGACCTTTTGTATTTAGTATTTTCATGATTTGGCATTATTTATGCATCATATCAGTTGCATTGGTGAGTTTCATCTTATGGAACGTCTTTTATGTTTGGCCCAATTCCATTTGGACTCATTCCGGCCCAAACAAAGCCCAACTAACTTGATTTAGAAGTCCAAGAAACAATCATGGTTTTCTTGTAAATTCCAGAAATTCCATTGATCTTTAAAAACCCTAACCTCCAGCGATCCTCTTCTTCCTTCTTCATCCCCGACGTTGCAGCCGGTTCTCCCTTCTTCTATTTCCATCGTTTTCTTCTTCCTACAGCCTCCATTTCTGGGTGATTGAAGCTTGCATGCTAGAAGCTTGAGCTTCTTCCTTTATTCTCTTTGGTCTTCTTGCCCTTCTTCTTGAGATTAAGGCACTATCTTCCTCCCATTTGCTTGTAGAAGAGTTAGAGGTATGAAACCCCCATTTCTTTTGAGTTATTGAGTGCAATAAGGGTCAAGAGAACCCATCATTGGCATGCATGCATCTCATTCTTGTTTTCCTTCATGCATGTCTTAGATTCTTCATTAGTGAAGCCTTATTCTCCGTCTAACCAAGGGGCAAATTGATTTGAGTAAAGCACCAAGCTTAAGGAAAGCATAAGGATACATTTTCTTTACATGCATGGCTTTATTCTTTGATTCTTGATGGATGTTGTGATTTTACCCTTTTATACAGCTAAATGGAAATTTATGGATTTGATTTGTGTTTTGGGGTGATTTATGATGAATGAATGGATAATGGTCCTTTAGGGAACCCAAGAGTGTGGAATGAAAACTTGTAGGTGGGTTTATTGCAGGTAGAATGGTGTATTGGAAGAGAGAAATCAGTGGAATATAAACCCTCCCGTAACAGAGTGCTTAAGGGCCGACCGGTCGGTCCTGAAGCCAAATCGGTCAATTCCCTCTTAAGGTAGTCCGACCGGTTGGCCACCTAGCTCGACCGGTCGAATTTCCCTTCTGGGAGCGACCGATCGGTCGGACCTATATCCAACCGGTCGAGTAAGCCTGACTGTAACTTTTAGAGAAGTGTTCCAAAACCAATCTCTATACTTGACTATGGACTTTCTATAGTCTATGAGATAGCCTAATGATGGGTTACTCCCTCAAACCTTAGAAAGAGATCGAGAAATCCACCCACATATTACCGTAGGCCGTAGATTCAACCAAAGACCTTATAGGACCACAGAATTGGATCCTTGCTACTCCAAACTAGGCCAACGGTGATTAATATGGAGAAGGAGGAGTGTTGAGCTGTCACTCTTCTCTTCTCGATTCTCCGGTTAGTTTTCAATGTCACATCATGGGTGTTGGCATAAGGTGAAGTGTCATTTATATACATGAGGTAACACCAAGAATGGTAATACCGGGACACCGAATGTCTTATGAATACACCGTATTGAATGACCTTGGAAACCCAGATTATCAAGTATAGGATTGGCTAGCAATTGTCCTGGATAACCCTATAATCTAATTGCATTCATATTGATAACAACCTTGACCTCCACGTAAGGATTTATATCAGTTGCATTAATGATGATCAGTTACTTAGTTATAAATCTATGCTTGATATCTTCAACAAGGTTGATTTACCTTCTCATGTCAGTATAAACAGATCAGTACACGTTACACAAGGGCATCAGATTATTTTTTGATATGTTTAGGGTCGGCGCCACTTGGCTTATACCCCATAAGAGGTTCGACGGGACCCCATGGGAGTATTCTATCCGTTGGCTACTGCAGTAGTATCAAGAGAGTGAGTCAATGCTCTCGCGGGCAGCTAGTCGATCCTGACCGAGCCGCTAGTGGTTTCCCAAGAATCAGTTTACTCTCTTTTAGAGAGGAGATAGCGGATGTGGTTGCCACGTTGGTATGATATATTTTTTATCCATGATTCTTTATTCATACTAACTCATATGCATCAGTGCCTAGATTTCGATATTGATCTCTTTTAATCAATATGTCATTGTAATTCCATTGATCTATCATGTTAAGCTCATGTGTCCTTATCTTTGCTTAACCGTTGTGTTAACTAGAATTACCATGGTGTTACATGTGCAGAACCCGAGGCCAATCCGGGATTCAATGCGATCCCGGAGGGAAGCCAGCGTTACCTCGGGACATAAACGAGTGGAACGAGGAAGACATCTTTTCGTGATTCTCCTCAACAAAGCGCAACAGGGATCATTTTGGGATTGGACTTAGGGTCTCTTGGCATTGGATATATTTGTACCTTATTATGGACTTCCATATCTATGCTTGTAATTGGATTTAATTAACAGATTTGACTATTTGATGAATTGAAAGCAATGTTTTTGGATGCTTATGATATATATGTAGGTGAAATCTCTAGGTTTCCGCTTAAATGACTTAAATTAATAATACGTGTTTGTGGATTTTCCTCACACGTACCTGTGGGATCACCCTTGTGACTGTTCTTAAGTGTCTAGTCATGGTACAATTTCACAGGTACGTGTGTTATTCCTCGGAACCCACCATTAATCCCCAATTCTTAGGTTCGGGGCGTGACATATGTAAGTATGGTATCAGTTTAGTATCAGAGCCAAGGTTCTATCTTGGTTCTTCTCTAGCTATGAGAAAGAGCTCTAGCAGTCACAGTTACGCCTCTGGCGACCCTGATAACCTAGCATATTGTTTAAATAATGAACCTGAAAGTCCACCTAGACCAGAAGCTCCTCCTTTAAGAGCTTTACAATCACCATCGTGTGATGATTTCTCAGTTGATAACTTAGAGTTATATGGAAGATTTCTTTATGTAAGTATCTCAGTTTTAAAGAAACCTCTTACTTCCCCCTGGTCTCCTCAGTGGTATAGACAAATAAACCTACTTCTCAGACTTGCTAAAGAAAATAAACGGCATATGATTTTTGAAGATATGCTATATTTTCAAAAAGAAAGATTTGATATTTATCAAATCATTCTCAGAAATCGAAAACTTTTAACAAATGCTTTAAAAGCTACCCTCGCAATTCACTATTATACTTGGGTTCAATTCAATGAACCTTCTCAATATGCTACTTGGATAGACCCAGCAATAGATGTCCGAGTATCTAATTTTATCACTTTGCAAGAATTCAAACCTACATATCAACTTGCTTGTGAAAGATTAGTTGACTATGCCACCGAAAATCAGTTCCAAATCTAAGTTATTAATTATGCTTTTCATGGATAGACTACCAAAGAGCATAATTAGCCGTATAATGCTTGGATATATGGTAATAGGGAATATACTCTTCTTCCTGAAGAACACAGACCCCAATCTGAATGTTGGGAATCTCACAGTACTTATCCACATGCTAGACATGTTTCAGGAATTAATCCTAGCCTCACAGACCTAGTCGCCCTAGGAAACCATGTAAATGACAAAATTATGTGGTTATTCGAACACTTAGGAAAGCTAAGCAACTCTCAGAAAAAAAGAGCCAACGAAATAAAACTACAACTAGATCTCCTCGACAAAGTCATTGGTGCAATCAATGATCAAATTCCTTCAAATTATGGAGAAGCTTTTCAAGCTCTCTTTATAACTTCCCAGGAGATCAAAGATAAGCAAACTCAAATATTGGAAGACACCCAGTTAATTCTCAAATACCTTGAGAAAATTGAAAAGAATTATGAACTTCAAGAAAAAGTCTTGAAGATACTCAGGAAATTCTCAATTATCTTGAGAATATGTCTAAAAATCTTGTAGCTATTGGAAAAGCTACTGGCTCAGAACTTAATCAAAGGTAATTATCTATTATGCAAGTAATACCTTATGATTCCTCATGCCCTACAAAGGAAGTAAAAATTTCTTCTCTTGTAGAATTTTTACAGAAAATAGAAAGTATTATCCTAAAAGGAGGAAGAAACTTTCTAATTGAAAAACATGACTTAGAAAGAGCAACTACTTTTCAACTCACCCAGCTTATCGGAAATAGTCAAAATTTTTTAACCTTAGGACTAATCCAACTCAAAGAAGAGTTACTTGAGTTTGAAAAACTCAAAGGATTAAATCAAGAAAGCCTTCGCAAATGACTTGAGAAATTCTATCATGTCTTCACAGACTACCAGTATAATTTAAGCTCAGGCTTAAACTCCCTTGCTACCTAACTACAACAAAATTCTCACCTACAAGCCGTTTTAACTCAGACCTTAACAGAACTTTATGATAAGATTGCTGAACAGGACTCTTTATCTCAGCACCAACTTGCTCAGATCTCTTCTTAATTATTACAATTAAAAACTCTAATAGAAAAAGAAAAACATCCCAGTAAAATTACTAAATTAATCAAAAACAATTTAGATTATTTTGACAAAAATGTCAAATTAATAGAAAATGCTTGCTCTTCTCTTGCGTCTAGTCTAAACAATCTCAAGTCTTTCTTTGATCAAACTAGGCAAGAAGCTCAACATAATATGAGCATACAAAATACTATGATCAAAGAAGTATATGATAAAGTCTGTCTTTTAGAACAAAAGGAAGACTTAAATGTAAAATTAAGAGAAAAACATTTTACTTCTTTTAAAACTCAGATACAAAACCTTAATTCTAAAATCCTAGGTCAAACCTAGTCTTTAGAAAATAATACTCAGCTTCAGCCTCCTAATCCTCCATTAGGACATACTCAGAGTAATATGATGCAGGTTAAAAAATTTGGTGAAAATTTTAAAACCAAATACTTAGACAATAAACCTCAGATGAATTGGTCAAACTTTGGCAATCCTGAATGGGAAATAATATAATCCTCTATTAATAACCAAAGATTACCCCTAGTAAGATATAACGATCTTTTTAAAGACGGAGACGCTCCTAAAGGTAGAAATTATGAACTTACCAAATGGAGTAATCTTGTCACTGTTAACAAACACTACGAGAAGATCGAAGTCTTCAACCTAGTTTGGATACAAATGAGAGAAAAACAAGGATTTCAATACCTTACACAAGGTCTTTTTCAATGTAGAATTCAAGGTATACATCTCCCAGATCCACGAATACGAGTATGTTTAGTCCTCGTAGATGAAAGAAATGTTGTTTTTAAAGATAGTATCATTGGAATAGGTCAACTAGATTTGAGCAATAATGTTGCCTATTTTAATATTATCCCAGGTTATGTCATGCCTCTTGAATCGGCAAAATACATAAAACTTATTGTTAATACTCAAGGCTATGAAAAATATATAGTCAAAGAAGGAATCCTATCTGTAGAATTCCAAAGTTATTGTATGTTCTGTAAGAACCCTCAGGACGATCTTCTTCCTCATATTCTCAAAGGACGAATTAATGAAGAAATTCTTATTCGTACCACTAGAGATATGAAAGACTACACATTTCGTAGAATTCCTACGAAAGAAATGTTATTTGAAGATAACCTTCGTTTATGGGATTTTCTAGGAATTGTTCCTCTCAAGTAAAAATATAATATGCTTGATTTTGTTCATCAAGAGGAAAATTCTGTTTCCCTAAAATTTGGAAAACCTAGTACGGTTTTTAACAATCCCTCAGAAGAAGAAGGTTTTAGACGAACTTTCTCTTTTCATAAGCCAATAGGCTATTCTCAGATTCCTAGTCCTTCTCTGACTAGACAAAGCTTTTCTAGTTCCGAAGAAGCTTCTTCTTCCTCTAGAAAAAAGGCTTATATTAACATACAAAGGTCTCAGTCCACAAGAATAAATTCTTCTTCTCAGCTTATTAGTAATATGCTTTATTTTGATAAAGCAAAAAACTTTGAAGAATTAGAACTTCTTTTACAAGGAAAATAACTTCCTGAAAAAGATCTCTCAGAAGAAAACAATGATAAGAACTCTCAAAAAATAAAGGCTAATATGGCTTGCGTAGATGACGACCAAGCCAGAACTCAACGACCTGATATTGAGTTCAAAATCCTAGTCCTTTCTTCTAACAAAGAAAAACAACAGACCACTTCAAAATTATTTGAAGGAAAAACCTTTATGGCAGAAAAGACCATAAATCCTATAGGCATTGAGCTTAATTTAGATCTAGTAAGAGACGTTAAAAGCACTCTAAAAAAATGGAAGGAACAAATGGAAATTTGTTTTAGCCTAAACTCCACCTGGAACACAGAAAGCTGTCATAGCTATGTTGAACTTTCCTTGGAAGGGAATGTAAAGCAACATATAAAGTTCTTACAAAAAGGAACTACCCCAGAACATTGTTCTCTCTTGGAAACTTTTCAAAATACATATCAAGAAAGACGAAATGTAGACGGTTATGTCTTCTTAATTTCTAAAGAATTCATAGGCCAATCCCAGACTAATAATTTTAATGAAGAACAAGAACAAGCGAAATACAAGCTTGCCCAGCTAAATATTTGCAAACTCTAATATTTAGAAAAATAAAACAACAACTTTAAGTCCATCTTCTATCATTGTGAAGATGATACTCTTAAAGATGAATACTTCAGAAAAATCCCTATTATAGGAGATTCTATTCTTCAAGCCTACAGCAATTGGAGATGTAGATTCACAGGAAATACTTATCTGAAAGATAATTCTTTAGGCGAAAGAATTAATTTTACTCAGGATTATATTGCTCAGAAAAAGAAAAACCATAAAGAGCAAAAACTCATAGAAATGGCCTTTTCAGAAATCTCTTTTAAAGATGAAAAAGATACTAACCCTGCGATACAGTGGGGATGTTCAGAAAATAAATCTTATAAAAGATTTTCTAAGAAAAAACTCTTAAAAAATCTTTCTTTCCCAGAAAAAGAAAATTTAAATTTCGAAAGTCCACAACTTTCAAACACCCAGATAAAAGATATGAAAAATATAAAGGTAGAAGATATTGGAAAAAAAATACCTCTTCTGGAAAAAAGATTCCTAACTATAGGAAACTTAACACAGATAAGAAAGATGACAAGTCTAAACACGAATGTTGGGCTTGTGGAAAACCAGGACATTTTTCTCCAGAATGCCCAGAGAAAAGTAAAAAACAACCTCGCATTAACATTGTTGAAGCAATGTTACTCTCAACCGAACCTCTAGAATTAGATGTTTTATATCTATCCGAAATAAAAGATATCAATGCAGACTCTATCTATTCTGCAATCACAGACAACTCTTCTGAAAGCTCAGAAGAAACCGAAGATGTTGAAACAGTCACAGAATCAGACTTCTTTGAAGATTAAAACTCAGCAACTTTTTCCAATATGGCTATTATCCAAGATAATGTAGAATGTTCTTCAAAAAATTCTTCATATATAAACTATGAAGATCAAGAAGCAATCTAGACCTGTCAAGACTGGACAGTAAAGATGTGGAGATTTCGAAATCCACTTCTAGAAAAAATTTGGATTACATTTAAAGCTATAATCTCCTCAAACACACATCTTTGCAAAGAATGTGGTTATTCCACTACTACAGGAGAAACCGAAGAAGTTATTTTCTTTGTTAGCAAAGAATATTCTCTTCACTATCATAAAACTTGTTTTCTCCTTGTACTCTATACAAATCATGGAAGTAAATCTAAAGATGTTGCTCTGCAAATCCTCAGTAACTTTTGGAAAGAAGTTGAAGAAAATTGGTTTCTGCTTGCACAAAAACAGCAAACATTCCTTGAACTACATAGGCAAAACCCTTCTATAAAAATAGAAGAACCTGCTACTCAGTTTGTCGATAGTCAAAAGACTAACACCCTTGTCTTACATCAACACCCACCTTTCTCTCAGACTAATACTATGGGCGTTGGCGCACTATTCTTTGTTCGCCTCCCTATTGCCAACCTTGGAGGACAAATTATTGAGGCCCTCCTTGACACTGGTAGCAATACATCTTTAATTCGCAAAGGCATCGTCCCAGATTCTTATTTAATGCTAGCAGACCACCCTATGCGTGGTACTAGTGCTAATAACTCTGAGTTTATCATCCATCGGATGACTCGGTCTCTGCTTATTCAATCATCCCAAACTTTCCATAAAATTCAGTTTTGGGAATTAGAGACACTTGGTGCCCGGAATTGATTCTTGGACTTGACTTCCTCGAATCTTTTGGCTCATGTCAAATCTCCTTCTCTCCGCCTGTTACTCTCTCCTCTTTGTCTCGCACCATCCGTCATTACTCTTTTCCCTCTATACTCGGTGCCAACTCACAAAGCTTCACGCGCTGCAACGTGGTGACTCCGGCCATGCTGTTACCACTACTCTCTCAGACACCCTAAACCCTAAACAAAATTAGCCAACTTGCGACGATTGTGCCCAGAAACAACAAGACTGTTGTTATAACCAGATGGAAAGTTTTCTATCTAAAATCTTTCTACATCATGTTAAAAACTCATAGAATAAAAAAGAATCTAAAATTCTAGAGAAACTAAAAAGGCTTACGAGCCAGTTCTAGGAACAAATCCTATAGCACACTGGGAAAAAGACAAATACAAGTGTAAACTCACACTGAAAGACCTAGAAAGAACAATTAATGGCGAAACATACCCAGCCAGTGCAAGTGAATTAAAAGAAATTCAAGTTCAAATAAAAGAACTACTTGCTTAAAGGTTAATACAACCCTCGCAGAGCCCTCATAATAGTGCAGCCTTTTTGGTTAACAACCATGCTGAACAACTTAAAGGCAAAGCCAGAATGGTTATTGATTACAGAGCCTTAAATAATAACCTCGTCCCAGACACTTATAAAATTCCAGATAAAAACAATTTAATTCAGCTTATTGACAAAAGGACATGGTTCAATAAGTTTGATTGTAAGTCTGGATTCTGGTAAATACGAATGCATAAAGACTTAGTGCCTTGGACAGCATTTAGTGTCCCTAGAGGAAAATACGAATTGCTTGTTATGCCATTTGGTCTCAGTATAGATCTACAGGTCTTCCAAAGACGAATGGACGATATTTTTAGAGAACATTTAGACTATTGTTTAGTCTATATCGATGATGTTCTTGTTGCTTCATACACAGAGCAAGAACATTTCAAAGATGTTCAGGCAATTCTAAATGAATTCCATAAACATGGAATCATCATTTCTTAGACTAAATATGAACTCTGTAAGAAGGAAATAAATTTCTTAGGAGTCCATATAAAGCAAGGACAGATTACCTTGTAAGAACATATTGTAAAAAAAATCTTAGAGTTCCCAGAAAAGATCACTAGCCAAAAACAACTACAAAGCTATTTAGGCATTTTAAATTGTGCCAGTGATTTTATCAAAGACCTCGCCAAATACCGAGGAAGCCTCTCAGCAAAATTACAAAAAACAGAACAATCTAATCCTTTCACTTGGACCAAAATAGATATAGAAATTGTTCATGAATTACGGGAAATAGTAAAAACTATTCCTCCTCTCAGTCTACCCAACACTGAAGACTCTTTTATTCTCAGAAACGATGCTTCAGAAAAACAATGGGGCGTTGTTTATATGACTATAAACCCAAAAGATCTAGAAAGAAAAAGATCTATGTGCTGCTATAAATCAGGAACCTTCACTTCTACCCAGTGCAATTATCATACTCATGAAAAGAATTATTAGCCATTATTTTTGGGATAGAAAAATATGCCCTCTTTCTCAGACCAAAAAAGTTTACTATAGAAACTGATTCAAAATTTGTCTAGCATTTTCGAACTGCTCCTTTAAAAGGGCTAACCCAGAAACGCCTTATAAAGTGGCATCATTTTCTAAATAAATTTGATTTTGACGTAGTGCATATCCCAGGGCATAAGAATGAGTTAGCCGATATTTTATCTAGAGAAAATATTTTTACTAACCACTACTCATTCTCAAAATTGCTCTTTGTCCAAAGATACAGATGTTACAAGGACGAGGAAGATCTTCCTCTTGCGGAAGAGGAAGAATAATCCCATAAAATTGGCTTGAAAATCAAGCCCTTTTCCAGCAATTCTTGGAATTCCAAGAGCTCAGTAAACTAAATATCGGAGAAGGTAGCAACTCCGGTCTCAGTGATAATGCTCCTCCCCAGAAATCCCTCAAAATTGAGGAAATCTCAAAACAGGAAGCGTGGACTCAGATTCAAAGGAGAATTATTACTCCTCCCCAGACAAAAAGAGTACAAAATATTATTGACGATATAGAACAAATTCTATATCCCCCAGGCTTTAAAAAGGACGAATTCCTTCAATGAAATGTTGTGGGGAAAGTCTTTCTTAGAAATTGTGCTCATAAAGACCAGTTTCAAATTGGTCAGCTCAGAAAAGAATTCAATAGAGAAGAACTACTAATCTCAGATAATTTGTGGAAAGCTTTTGACCACAAACTCAGAATGGAATGCAAACAGGCCATTATAGTTGCTCTCAGACATATGAGACTTCAACGAAGTCTCATCTCCCAGGCAAAACAAGAAACTCTCAGCTATGCCAAAAATTTGGTTGATTCTACAGGCCTCATATCCCATGTAGAGGTCACTGGAGAATTCAAAACTCTTATTTATAGGAGATTAAATCTCAGAGTCTTTCTTGTCGTAGAAGCCCAGATAGTCTCTATATATCAAAATCGCTCAAAAATCTCTGAAACCATCAGAGCAGCCTCCCTCATGTCTCAACTAATCGCTGGAGTTGACAAAGAAGGGATCGATTTAATCCCTGGCTACTGAAGCTATATACCCAGCCTCGTTCTAACAGGATGCTCAGCAGAAGAATTATTTCTTAAAGATGAAAGAATTCTATATAACTATGGCTTTGTGTCATATATTCGAATTCTTAGTGAAGAACACTTAGCCATTCTCCCAGAAGCAGAATGACGGATTATTAGCCATCTTATTGAGGAGTACCCTTATGTACTCAAAACACAGATTCTCAGCCCATACGGCACCCTAGCAAGACCGTTCTCTTTGATACGGATACTTGAAGAATTACCTCAGCAAGATTGGCTCACATCATCTGAACTACCCAAGGTAGATAGTTTCACCAATCATGAGCTCGAAAAACAAAGAACTGAGCTAATTGATCAAATTAGCTTCGAGCTCCTCGACAAGACCTAGAAGTTCTATACCTATACCTCACAAATACTGTCATAATTCAGGCCACAGAGGTATTTGGAAATGGAACTGTTGAAAAAATGAAGCCCAGTCAAGCTCCTATCCGAATAGAAATACCCTGCAGCCTCGAATCCTTTACTTGTAATGGATTACGAGATATGGAAACCAGGACTAAGGTTTTCAAGATGGTTCCAGAGTTAAAACTCCTTCCTGAGTTAATCCCCAGTGCAAAATCCTCTACCAATAAAGAAAGCCCGGAAGACTCACCTATAGAAGGCCTGTCAAAATCCGGCCCAGATAGCACTCTCCCAAAGAGTTCAGCTTCCAAGAAGGCATCTTCACTGTAGCCATCATCTCAGCCATCAAAAGCTTCGCCAGCGCATGCCAATGCTTTAACCTCAACAAGACGCCTCACTTATGAAGCCGTCTCTTCTCAGCCCTATCTTTTCTTGTAGCTGCATGCGGATCCACAGTAGACTCATAAGAGCCACAATATTCCAAAAGGCAGCAAAAGATGTCTCGAGCCTCTCCTAGCAATAAGTGTGTCCCCCTCACATGGGAACAGTACAAAAGATAAGGCTTACACGCCTTACAAACCCTCAATTATGCTTCACGAGGGAATAGTTTTTTTTTTTTTTTTTTTTTTTGTTTTACATGGGGTCTCTTTGTCTATATAAACCCCTTCATTCTTTTGTACAAAACACGGGAAAAAAAAGATAGAATAGAGAGCAAGCACTGTAGGTATGGCAGGCTAATCTCCCTCCGGAGTAGCCGGAAGGGAAGGCCATAATGTTGTAAATTCTTACATTGTTTTAGTAATATGAGTTATTTTCTCGTCTATCTGTCGGCATTAGTTTTCCTTTATCTTTGTTTTTAAAGCCCTAAGGCAATGTTACCATGAATGATTATGTAAGGTGGCCATAGTGAAAAGCCTGTAACCTGGTATGGCCCTCGAGGACTGTTCCCGTTAGCCATGTGGGCGTTGAGGCATGTTGTCCGTTTGGCCAAGTACCATGGCGGCTTGAAGATGAGTCCACAGTACATCTTCCTATTATGGTTTACACTGCAACTATCATCGAACGATGACCCAGACTCGCTTTATGCAAAGACCTTGATTAAAACCAATACCGGAAGCATAGGTGGACCTTAACCCACATTACTAAGCCTTGTAATAAGGTACATATTATGGTTAACCCTGCCAGTTATTTGGGTTTTTTATCTTGCTTTCTCTTCCCCTTTATACTCTCCGCTGCACTTCCGCACCTTAAGTTTCGCTTCTTTTGTTTATAAATTGTTTGAATACAAGTTCTATCTTTAGTATTCTCTGGTAGCATTCCATGAAAAACGTAATCAATAAAAGGATCTATCTAATCTCTGAACAAGTTTTGGAAAGAGGAAATATGATTATTAATTACATCGAAGCAATCTATAACTGCTTTATGGGTGTCGAGTGGAGGTAAAAGTCTTCTTTCGACTACTTCCAACACCATTTTGTCATTTTCAGGAATCAACATTAAGGCTGCCAAACTTGCTAGTGCATCTACTTTGATATTCTAATGTCTCGAAACATGGTAAAACTCAATTAGACTAAATCTCTCTTGAGTTCACAAGCTTTATTGAAGAAGGGAATTAAGTAAGGTTTCTTCACTTCATACTTGAGATTCACTTGTTTGATTACCAGTTGTGAATCTCCGTAGACTCCAAGCATATTGATGCTTGATTCTAAGGCTAACTCGTGACCCATAATCAATGCGGTGTATTCCGTTATATTGTTTGAACATGGTTTGATTAATGAGAAAGAGTAAGGAACATAGAATCTTTCTGGACTACAGAAAATAATTCCAACTCCTAAAACTGGTTTTCCTAGCTCGTTGGTTCGAGAAGCTCTATCAAAATGCATGATCCAATGTAATTTGGATCAATGGTGGGTTTCCATAATTGTACAATAGAGAAAACTAGCTCATTAGGGAGATTGTCTATAAATTTAGAATATTCCAAATAGATGTTTTACCAGAAAATCAATAAGGGCTTGTCCTTTTACAGCCTTTGTAGGGGTATATTTGATATCATATTGAAAGTGAAGAATGGACCATTTGGCTAAACAGTCGCTCAGTGCTCCAACTTTTGTCACTAATGTCCTCAATGGGTTGATGTTATAGACTAAGTACACCACGTTGTATAGAATGTAGTGACGTAGTTTTTGTATCGTGAACATCAGTGCAAAACGTTCTTTTTCTACTGGATGATAATTGTGTTTAGAGCCAACCAGCATCTTTAACAAATAATAAAGAGCGACCTCTTTACCTTCATCATTCTTTTGAGCTAATAATGTCCCCAGTGAGTGATCAAGAGCTCGAGTATAGAGGATGAAAGGATTGGCTGTAATTGAAGCTAAAAGAACCGGTGGATTTGTGAGATATCGTTTGATATCTTGAAAGGCATCTTCGTAAGTTTTATCCCATACAAAGTCTACTCCTTTCTTCATCAATCTAGAGAATGGTCTGCATTTTCCAAATAAGTTTGAAATGAACCGGCGAATATAGGCGAGTCTGCCTTACAATCCCTTCAGTTCTTTGAGAGTTCTTGGAGAAGGCATTTCCAATATGGCTTTGACTAAAACTAGATCTAGTTCGATGCTACCTTTTCAAACCACAAGTCCTAAAATTTTCCTAGAAGAGACTCTAAAGAAACACTTCAAAGCATTCTTTCGAAGGTTGAATTTTCACAACCTTTCGAAAATTGTGCAAAGATCAGCTAGATGATCTAATTTCCACTTGCTCTTAACTGACAAGTCATCGATGTAGCATTCGACAGACTTATGTTGCATGTCTTTGAAGATTTTCATCATTGCCATTTGGTATGTGGCTCTAGTATTTTTAAGACCCAAAGGTATGACAGTATAGTAGTACTCACCAAAGGGAGTTCTGAAGGAAGTATGTTTCTCGTCCTCTTTGAACATTTTGATTTGACTGTACCCTGTAAACACATCCATGAATGACATCCTTTCATACCCAAAAGTACTGTCAATCATGATTTCTAATATAGGCAATGGGAAGTGATCCTTAGGACAGGCTTTGTTCAGATCTTTGAAGTCGATGCATACTCTGACTTGCCCATTCTTTTTAGTGATTGGCACTATATTGGCCAACCAATCAAGATGTTGTTCTTCGTGGGTGAAGCAAACATCTCTGAGCTTCTGAACTTCTTTTTCTATTTTATCCATGATTTCAAGTTTTGTCCTCCTCGGGCCTTGCTTTACATGTTTAGCGACATCTATTATGTTCAATTTGTGCACGGAAGTCTTTGGATCTAGACCCGGCATTTCTGCATAGGTCCATGCAAAGCAATCCATGGACTCTCGCTAGAAACTCGCATACATGTCAATTCTTTTCCTTTGATTGAGAACTTACAAAGGTAGGTTAGGGATTTTCTCGGGTTTCTAAATTTATTTCTTGCACTTGGTCGTTAGTTGGAGGTTCAGGAGGAGGCACTTCTACGGTATTTTTGGAAGTTTCCAACTCCGTGATACCTTCTGGAGTTTCATCTCGGGGTTTAAGCTAAGGCCTGATCCCTTTCCATGGATTCGATTTTTTAGGCTCTTCAGCTTTTGCATCAAGGGCTAAGCATTTCTAGCGAACATGTTGGGACGGGTTCATTTCTTCATCGAGTTCAAGCAGCCAATATTCAATCACTTGTGACATGGTGTCATCATCATCACTTGCCCCTTTAGGATGCTGAAAAGTGGCCCAATCAGCAGGATCTTGAAAAAGAATAGTTTCATGAGAGTCATCTGAGTCATACCCTTCGGTGAAAACTACAGATCTTGCTCTGAAATTTTGAATTAACTTATGAACGTTGCTGTAAGGAACGTATCCTATGCAATGTTGCAGTTGTTCAATTCTGCATCCCCTTTCGAGATCTTCCTTCATTTCTGGAGTGAAAACATCCAAAGGAATCTGAACCCCATTTGAGCTTATCCAAGGCCTGTGGGCTTCTTGAGATTGTATCCCATGTTCTTCATCATATTGCGGACCACAGGATTGTAAATGTCAAGCCGTATTTTTCCATCATTAGTGATTTCATCGATAGGATCTGAAGGAGAAGCATCTTTAGCTCAATGAAAAATGATTGGATGATTTTATTGCTTGAATGGAGGCACTAAATCATAAATACATGATGGAATGGGCCATGGCAAAAGCGGAGGATCCTAGCTGCTATGGAGTGTACAGAGGTGTCCATCTTTTCAGTGTCCTCAGAGTCCAACTCAGAATCTGAATCTCTAATTATTGAAACGACATGCACTAAGCGCGTCCATTTAGACCTCTCATGCAGATGATAGAGTGCAACTTCGAGAGATGAAACAATTCGAGACATCTCATTAAAGGTTTGAAACTCCATTGCCATAGTCAAGCTGCGGACGGCTAGCCGAAAACCTACCCAGCATTGATGAATCCTTGTGGAGTAATGTGGGGGATTCTTACATCTTTCAGCCAAACGGAGCCATTTATCAATATATCTGTAGGATAGTTTTCCTCTTTGTTGTGATGTTGGCACGAGCTGACTGAAAGTGATAGGAGAACTAGGCCTCATAGGTGACATTCCTCTAGTAAGAGGAGGTATATCATTACTTTCTTATTTAGAATCTGAGTTACCGACCAAGGAAACTACATTTGTTGGATATAAGAGCTTTTGATGTCCTGGAGCAGGTGGTTCGCCATTCTAAACAGGTGCTATATACATAGTTGAGCTACGTGCCTTGCTTGTGTGGATGACAATAACTACTTACTTTGTCCTTGATGATTTTGTGGATATGACCAGAGGTTGATCTGATTGTTTGATTTCAGATTTTACCTTGATCACCAAAGGAGCTTTGGTATCCACACACTTGACCATAGACTTTTTGTGGATTATAACTTTCCGACAAGATCAGATTTTTTTCCAAATCCTGGGTAGGTTTTCTTTTCTAATGAAAGAGTGAAAGGTTCTGAGGGATTATCATCCACTGGAGAGTTTTTTGTATCAGGCTTAGACTTTATAGGCCTTTCCTGATACATAGCTACATCAGTGAAGTAGACCTCCTTTCCTTTGAATGACTTTTCATCCACAAAAACTCGATGCACTTTACCCTCGTCAACAATATATTTGAGACATTGATGGAGAGTAGAAGGTACTATAGCATAACCATGAAGCCATCGCCTTCCCAAGAAAATTTTATAGAAAGCATAAGTCTTAACCACATGTAGAGTAGCTTTTGCGGTTAAATATCCCAACTTGAAGTGAATTTGAATCTTATCAATCGGATCCTGGACTTTCCCATCATAACCTTGAATAGAAGTCTTTGTAGTCGATAGCTTGCTCACCAAGATGCCCAATTCTTGAAGAGCTGTAACTGTGATGAGGTTCAGAGCTGATCCTGGGTTGACTTGAACTCTCGGAACAGGTATGTCTTTGATGTAGGCTATGAAATAAATTGGCCTTGTGTGCTTCATATCGCCTAAGATGAGATCATCTTTGGCAAAAGAAATAGTGGCTTTAGAAGCATTATGAACGGAAAGACATTCCATGCACTGCTTTTGAGGCTTTTTCAATTTTGCCTTCAAATAATTCTTCTCTATCGGATGAACTTGTTGTACATGAGCTCGGTTGTTTGTATTTAAAGCCTATAGAGCTCGTTTGTTATGAGTCTCCTCAGACATCTAAAAAGGTCAAAAATGTGAAGTCGTGCAGGTATTATTTAAGGTGTTCAACAACATCATACGTGAATGGCTCTGGTGGCCTTGCATTAGTATTTGCATCTAAAGAAGTTACATTTACATTGGTATTGCCCCCTGAAGGGTTTACATAAGAAGAAGGAGAGGGTCTATTATAGTTGACCTTATAGTTATGACTAGGACGAGTGCCGTTGTTAACCATGTTGCTTCGATCAATTTCTGGATGAGTATCTGTTTTTATTGCATTAACTTCATCGGGTTCAACAAAAAGTTAATTAACTTCTTCCAAGCATGCTTCTTGACTTGCATTTTTAGGCATGGCTAGAGATGCTTGAGGTTCATCCATAATGGCACTCAGAATCACCAGAGTAGGAGCCAATGGTATCTCTTCTTCGAAGTCAAAGATACTATCTTGATCCTGAACTTGGTAAACTTCCTGTGGTGTGGTAGGACTGCCGATGCTGAGGTTATTGTGTTCCTCTAAAAACTTAGGCTCATTAGTTAGGTCAGGCACAAATTGAGTGCTTGGTTTAGAATTTGCATTCAGAGAGGTCGACTCCAAGGTTAATCCAGGAGGAACATCTGGTGTGGAGGTTACTGCGTGCGGACAAGAAGGTGACGCCTACTGTTGCTGCAATTCATCATGTTCAACCAGTGGCAAAGGGTCTAGATGAATTTCTAGAGGTAATGGAAAAGGAGGAAGGTGATTCAACCATCCACTTGTACTCAGTCTTTGTATGTCATAAAGGACCACGACAGCGTATTGAGACCATGCTTAATACTGAGTGTACCCATTTCAGGATCAAAAGTTTGTTTAAAACTTTCATCTTCATTGAAAGGGTATTCATCAGTCCACTGATCATTTTTGAGATCAGAGTAGTCTGACCAATCTTCCTCATCATCTGAGTTAGGAGGTGTACCATCCCATGATATCCGGTTACAACTGGATATCAATAGTTCTTCCTCATCTTTTGGAATTGGAATGATGAAGTCAACCAAAATAAAGTGACCTCTTGCTGGTTTGGGAGGTTCCTTTGAAATTGATGCTTCAACCACCCTTTCTTTCCTCTACTTAGCTTATTGCTCTTGTTTTTCTTGTTTAGCCAAGCGATTCTGGGTAGTTTTCTGAAGGTTTTTGAGTTGCTTTTTTAACTTTCCTGCTTTCTGCAGGTGTGGGTTTGGTTTTCACTTTCTCCCAGCCTTCATCATTTACTAGGTCTGGGTGAACCCACATTTCCTCCCCCGAAGAGGTTTTGACCAGTATCAATCCTTGTTCATCATGTATTGCATTGATGACCTGGAATTCAACGGTCGGTGGTTTTGATGGAGTAGGTATTGCTATAGGTGCGAACTACCTAAAAGAAATCATATTACTGGAATAGCATCTTATTTCCGATCAAATGTTATTACTCCATTCTTCCATATCTTATTGACTTTTTCCTTCAAAATGAAACAGTCTTTCAGAGGATGGGATACCATCCGATGATATGCACAATAATTTGGGTCATTGACCCGACCCGCTTGCTCCGGTTTCTTCATTGGTGGAAGCTCAAGTTTATTATTTTCCATTAATGATTGAAAGATTATTTCAATATCCCCATCAAAAGGGCATTTAATTTTCTTTCTCTTTTCATATTCCTCCTTTTCGGTTTGATCAGTTTTGACATTATATGGCTTTTGAAGAGGTGGTTTGGAGGTTTGCACATTGAATAGCTCCTGCTTCTTTTTCAATTTCGGAGAGTTCTAGTAATTGTTTATACTAGTCGAAGGCAACTCTTTTCAATGTGCCAACGAACAACCTTATTTTTAGTGCATCCAACTTTGGCAAGCTTCCAAGGAGCGACTTGAAATGCATTATATGTTGATAAGCTGATCCCTTTCCAAGATAAAGCTGGAAAGTCAAAAGTTTATAATATGGTGGAAATGGAACCAGATCAAATTCTGGAAGGTATTTGGGTGTAATACCTTTCTTCTTCATCCTAGTCTCGACTTTTGATTTTGTTAATATTTCTTTAACTTTTTTAAAGGTTGCATGCTTTTTAGGATTTGCATGAAGGCCAAGGATTGACGAATGGTCGCCACCAGCAGAACTTGCAGCTATCACCTTGTTCGTTAAAAACTTGATCTGAGATATGAGCAGGTCAATTTTGGTGGCATTTCCCCTAATCATTGCTTGCTCTTTCCTATTAGTAAACAAAGGACTGACCGGAGCTTCAGTTGGACTACCTAATTTATCTGCCAAAATTTTCAACTGGGCAGTCAAGTGATCAATTTTAGCTCCTTGCTGCTTAACAACATCACCGGCATCGCCTTCTTGATTTTCGCCAGCATCTTCTTCATCAGCATCTTTACTTCCACTGGCATCCTCATTTCCATCTGTACTAGTCCCACTCCCTTTAGCCATAAATACAGTATACTGACAGGGGTAGGAGGATGTAAGAAGAGTGGACTGACTATCTTTTGTGTCTAAGATAGTAATTGGATCCTCATCAAAATCTATTTCAACATGCCTTTCAGAGGTCCTTCCTGAATGGGAGTTGGAGTCAGACTCTTGTGATTGGGTTCGAGCCATACTCTAGGTGACGCTTCGGGTTGAACCTGTCCGACCATACATGATGAGGTAAGGTCGGGCTCGTCTTCTTTAATCACCCATTTTTTAGTGATTATGCACTGTGACTGCCTCTAAGTTCAATTCCTTTAGCGAGCCAAGGCCTTCTTTTTTATTTGACTAGCTAGTCTAGCCGCCAAGGTTTGATCTTTGAATTTGGTAATCAAAGGCCTGGAAGTACTAGCGACTTGTTCCCTATCCATGAGGTCGAAAGTAGGAAATGAAAGAATGTCAAGAACACTTCTTTTATTTTTCTTCTTCTGCTCCTTTTGTTGGAGCAAATCTTTGAAATGAACAAGATCAGTCGAATCATTGATGATCAATCATTCAACTTGTCTTTTGCTTTTAGTGCTGAATGATGAGCACTAGGGTGAAGATGGCATGGATGGTGCCACAATAACAGAGGGTAAACGTCTCCTGCCGAACCCCCGCCCCTTTTTTTGAGTTAGAGGGTAGAAAGTGTCCTTTTTTAATGAAGATAAGGGTTTGTCCTCAGCCTTTTTGGATTTTGGAGTACGTGGCTGTGGTGACCACTTGCTGTAGCCTAGGATGGAGGAATGTTTCTGGGCCCTCCTGCAAGTTTTAAACTGCCGAAGGTCCCCAGTTGCTTGCTTGTTAATAGCCCATTGTTTGGGCCAAGTAGTTAATGGTTTTAAATATTGAGTAACCGCTTGATGTGGCTTACCAAGTGCCATTGATTTGTGATCTGTGAACCAGACCTGCCTTGCCCTAGTTAGGGCTTGATGATACGAAGGCTACTACCTTTTGACTTTGGTTTGCATTTTGGTTCCTTCTGACCCTTGTGAAAGACTCCAAATGTGTTCTGAGCATATTTAGAGAACTGGGGTTTAGGAGTCTCAACTTTTTTAATGAGTTTTGGGGTCACTGATGACCCATTATTAGCTGAAGTCATGGAGCCTATTGGAGTAGAGAGCTTTTGGAAGATTAAGACTCTCGACGTAGGGGTAGTAGTGTCTGTTTGGGCCTTTTTTGGTGCCCTTGTAAATGATTTATTCTGGGTCATGGAGATCTTGAAGAGCCTCTCCTTGGCCTCATCAAATGTAATGATTAGGGAACCGAAGATATCAGTAAAAAGCAAGCCTACTGGACTATGTTAGTGCGACAACCAACACGGCTGCCTCTTAGGCTAGTAAGAATGGTTTATAGATGGCACCTGAACCAACATGGTTTTGAACCGGAATGGCTAGATATAGGCATAACTCCCATCTCATTGTGTTATGCTGACTGTCCTAACTGTAAGAATTTCTATAGCATTTTGAGACCATATAGTCATGCTTAAAAGCATACTAAGCTGACTAGACCTGGCTACCAATATTCCAGTAGCATTTCAGGGCCATCTGTGTCAAACTTATGAGCAAGAGAGGGTTGGATCTAATCAAAGGGATAGGGCCTACAGGATTGAGTCTGCACCACTATCACAATGACCATATAGGTGCATGACGTCGAACAGTGCATGACTTCAATGTCGTTGGTCTTATTACTAATTTAATTAAACTTTTATTTAAGTCAAAGCCCTTGGACTGAATCACCAGTCTTCTAAAAAATGAGAGGGTGTGATTTGGTCGGTGCACATCAAGGTGCAAGTTCCTTCAATTATATTCTCCAATCAAATGGCAAAAATCTGCACTTCAAGGTGCTTAATGCCTTCATTTGAATGACTAAAGGATGCACTTTGAGGTGCAAATTTCCTTCATTAATGTTTCCAAACCCATCGTAGACATCAAGGTCTTGTGTGGGTGTCTTTGAAGGTCAAACAAGCCATTTTTAGCAGCAAAACAGGTCAGTGACTGTAACCCGCGGTCACTGCCCATTTTCCATCAATTCTTGCGGTCACAACACTTTTTGTATAGTGTCTCCGGGTCACTAGGCAACAGCAGCACTTTTCAGCTTAACAGTAGCACTTTTTAGCTTAACAGCGGCACTTTTCAGCTTAACAGCAGCACTTTACAGCTTAACAGCCGCACTTTTTAACACTTTTAGCCAATTTTCAAGTCTTTTGGCCAAGTTTGATCACAAATTAGGGCAAATAAATTCCCACAGATGGCACCAATCTTCTTATCATGCTCAAAATTAGCGAAATGTGTAGCGGATTCCAGTTCAACATTCATGCATTTTAAGCATTTAAGAAGAATGGAAATTAATTACAGTTCATCATTAATTTCCCTTTTATTTACATGGGTTCAAATGCTCTAACAGCGGGGATGCAAGTTGTTTACGTGTTTTTTGAAAAGTTTACAACCTTTCCCTCAAGTCTCAAATTTGATCCAAACTTGAAATTTTCAAGAAAATACATGGAAAGTGGCAAAAATGTAAAACACACAAAATACAGGGGGAGTGATCATGGGTCACAGTCATTGGTTTCCTAGTAGTGACTGTGACCTGCGGTCACTAGCAGACAGTGGCCAAAAAGCCACTGTTTGCACTCTGTCTTTTTCGGTTTTGCCTCTATGACTCTTCCAAGGTCCTAAAACTTGTTTTTTTTAATTTTTGGAGTGTTGAGTAACTATCAAGAGGGTTTAATTTGGCTGTGGAATCAATACAAACCTTTGGTCATCATCACTTTTGGTTATGGACCGTTTTTGTACAAGTTAGAAAAGGGTGCTATATACTAGCAAAATAAAGCCAAAGTTGCATCATTCTGGACCTATAATTTTCAAAGAATAGAATGAAGCCTAAAGAGGCTTGTTCATAACTTCTATAATGGCTAGAAAACACCCCACCCTCCCCCCCACCAAAAGTGAGAAAAACAAAGGAATCGATGTCATCCTTCGAAAGCTTGCTAGCGCTTGAATGTAGTTCTCTTTAAATAACCCCTATACTCCCCTTCTTTCTCTGAGCCATCTCTCACCTTGAATAAATTAGAAGAAGTAGAAATGCGTTAGAGTGTTGAAGGATGCCTTGTGACTTGCTTGGAGTTTTTCAGTAGGGAAAAATGTCTGCCTTCTTTCTATCCCCCTTCTTTTCAAGTGTTACTCCCTTTTATAGACTATCCAAGTGGTTTTTAGGAGTTTCATGTAGTTAAAGAGAGGTTATTCGAGGTTGAACTTTGAAAAGAAGTGAGGGAAACCACCCAAAACCATAAGAACTGCTTGATGGAAGTTAGTGACCGCAGCTGTGGTCACTCCGAGGGCATGTTTTTTGGACTTTTGTGTATGCGACCTGTTTTGGAGTCCAAATGATGTCTGATCTTCATGAAACTTGGGGGGATGCTTTTGACACCATTTCGAGTGTGCCATAGAAAATTTCAACCCGTTTTGACCTTTTGAAATTGGTCGACTCCCCGTTGACTTTTTCATGAAAATGGACCCTTGTTTCCGCTATTTGCGGGCCAAATGGGCTCGACTTGGTTTGAAACTTGGAGAGTTTGATGTCAGGAGTATCTTAGAGTGTCTATCCAAATTTCATATAGTTTGGATCTAGGGAAGTAGGATTTCAAATAGTGAACTATTTATTGCATTTCCAAGTCACAATTCACTCCACACTGTAGGTAGTTAGGTTGTTTTCTACATGAACGATGTTTAATTCACTTGAAACTTTGGAGAATTAACTTTGAACACATTTTGAGTCTTTATGCCAAATTTCATCAGGTTTGGCCTCCTCAAAGTAGGATTTTGGCTAGTGAGCTCCATGGCTTGGGGGTCATTGTATTTTAAGCTGACATGCAATGGAAATAGGACCAAGCGTAGTCCTTTTGACTTGAAAATTTAGAGAATATCTTTGAGTATGACTGAAGCTTTGTGCCAAATTTCATCAATTTTAAACATTGGAAAGCAAGACTTTGGCCAGTGACCCCTTAGCTCGGGGGTCACTAACCTAAAGTTGACATGTTCAAAGACTTTGGGTCAAATGATGTCCATTTGACCTGAAATTTTGCAGAGCTTCCTTTGAACATAATTTAAGCTTCCTCCTAGAGTTTCAGCTGATTTGACCTTCACAAGGTGTCACTTTACGTAGTGACCCCATAAAGCTTAGTAGATTTCGATATGAACTGAGTTTTGGTCCAAATGATATCCAAATGCTCCGAAATTTTAAAGGATAATCTTTGAATGCATTTGAAGACATTCCCCAGAGTTTGAGTTTGTTTTGGCATATAGAGGTATCAGTTTTCACAGTGACCCCCAAAGAGCTGGCAAACAGTCACTGAAGTTTGGTTTTGAGTTAAGGTGAAGTCCAAATGCTTTGAAACTAATGTTTGGTGAGTGAAGTAATCAAATGAAAACCACCAATTTTGAAACTTGAATTGCTACATTCCACACTCATCTGAAGTCTTCTAGTTGATTATAGCAGTTGAAGTTTTTTTTATGGGTTAACAAGGACTTTCTAACCATACCTTGGGAAGGGGTAACGTTCAGTATATTGTGCATTTCAAGTCACTCTTTGGAAGTTTACCAGAGTTATATGCACAAAAAGTAAAGCTATTCATAAGCACATTGAAAGGAGTTGCCTTTTATTGGTACAAGCAGTAACCAAAATTCACTTTCATGACATGCTATATTAAGGAAGAGAAGTTTTTTACTTTACTTCCAAGAGGAGGATCAAACAATCACCTTTGCCATGCTCAACAATACAAAACAAGGAGACAATGAAATTGTATAGTCCTTTATCAACAAATGGAGAGCATTATCTTATAGATGCTTGGAACAACCATCTCAAAGGGGAACCATTGAAATGTGCAAGATTAATTTGTGACCAGAAATCAAGGCTATCATACTTAGTTACAAAACTAAGTCTCTAGCCCGATTGGTTAAGGTTTCCACTATGCAAAACTGACCCTCAAAGAGATCAATTAAAGTTAAAGCTATATTGGAGATGCCTTCTCCAAGAACTCTTAAAGAACTCAAAGGGTTACAGTGCAGGCTTGGCTACATTCGGTGGTTCATCTTAAATTTATCCGGGAACTGTAGAGCATTCTCTAGACTGATGAAAAAAGGAGTAGAGTTTGTGTGGGATAAACCTTGCGAAGATGCCTTTCAAAATATCAAGTGGTATCTCACAAACCCATCAGTTCTTTCGGTTCAAATTCCAGGCAAACCTTTTGTCCTTTATATTCGAGCTCTTGATCACTATTTAGGGCCATTATTAGCTCAAAAGAATGATGAAAGGAAGGAGGTAGCTCTTTATTATTTATCATGGGTGCTGGTTGGTGAGGAGCATAATTATCATTTAGTGGAGATAGAATGTCGTGCATTGATGGTCACAATACAAAAACTATGCCACTATATCCTTTTCACGTCATGTACTTGGTTTCCAACTTCAACCCACTGAAGACATTGGTGACAAAAGCTGGAGCACTGAGTGATCATCTAGCCAAATGGTCTATTCTTCTCTCTCAGTATGACATTAGATATACCCCCGCAAAGGTGTTAAAAAGACAAGCTCTTACTGATTTTCTAGCAAAACAACCACTCTTGGAAGATTCTAAATTTAGAGAAGATCTCCCTGATGAGCCAGTTTTGTTCACTACATAATTATGGAAACCCACCATTGATCTAGACTTGCATTAGATCATGTATTTTGATAGAGCCTTCAGAACTAATGAGCTAGGAGAACTAATTTCAGGGGTTGGAATCATTTTCTGTAGCCCAGAAATATTCTACGTTCCTCACTCTTTCTCAGTAATCAATCCATGTTCAAACAATGTGGCAGAATACATAGAATTGATATGGGTTTCAAACTAACCTTGGAATCAGGCATCAATATGCTTGGAGTCTATGGAGATTCACAACTTATGATCAAACAAATGAATCTTGAGTAGTAAGTGAAAAAACCAGACTTGTTTCCTTTCTTCAACAAAGCTTGTGAACTAAAGGGAAGGTTTATGCTAATTGAGTTTCACCACATTCCAACACATCAAAATGTTAAAGCAGATGCACTGGCAAGATTAGCAGCTTTAATGTCAATCCTTGAAAATGACAAAATGGAGTTGAAAGTAGTCAAAAGAAGACTTTTACCTCCACTCAATACACATAAAGCAGTAGCAAATTGCTTCAATGAATCAATAATCAGATTTCATCTTTCCAAAATTCATTCAAAGATTGGAGAGATCCTTTTATTGATTACATTCTTCATGGTGTCTTGCCAGAAAATACCAAAGATAGAACTAATATTCAAAGACGAGCCCTAAAGTTTCACTTCGATTTGCCATCAAAGACTTTTTATTGCAAGTCATATGATGGAGCTCTTCTCCATTGCTTGTCATGGAAAGAAGCAGATCAACTACTCAAAGAAGTTCATTCTGGCTTATGTGGTGCTCACCAAGCCGAACCAAAGCTTCATGACCAAATTCGAAGGTTAGGCTACTATTGGCCTACCATGGTGTCTAATGCTATCAGTTTTGCAAAAAGACATAATGAATGTCAAATCCATAGTGATTACATTTACCAACCACCTAAATATCTACATCCTACATCCACTCTTAGCCGTTTGAGTCTTGGGGAATGGGTATAGTTGGAAAAATCAATCCACCATCAGAACATGGTCATCAATTCATTTTGGCTGCAATGAATTACTTTTATAAATGGGCAGAAGTAATGCCTCTTGCAGAAGTCAAAACAGATACGGTCCTCAATTTACTGAAGACTCATATCATCTATCATTTTGGGGTGCCTAAATGTCTGCATCATGACAATGGTCCTCAGTTCAACAATGACAAATTCTACAGATTCTATGATAAGTACGGAATCCAATGCTGTTCTTCCACAGCATATAACCCTACGGCTAATGGACTTGCTGAAGCTTTCAACAAGACTATTTGGAAAATTCTAAAGAAAATGGTCTCTAACAACAAAAGGAGTTGAAGTACCAAACTTCCTGATACATTGTGGGCCCATAGAACTACAGTTCGTGGTCCAACCAAATCAACATGATATTCCTTAGTTTATGGTTGTGAAATTGTGATACCATTGGAAACTCAACTCCCTTCTTTTCGAATAGCTATGATAAACAAATACACTGAAGAAAAGAATGCTAAGCTCAAACTTCAAGAGTTAGAAAGCCTTGCTGAAAAGAGACTTGCTGCTTGGCAAAGCATCAAATTATTTCAAGCTCGTATGGCTAGGTCATTTGATAAAAAGGTCAAATACAAAGCTTACAAAAAAGGCGACTTAGTCCTTGCAGTCAAGAGACACATCTTCTCCACACACTTATTAAAAGGCAAGTTTGAATCCAAATGGGAAGGACTTCTCGTCGTCAACAAGGTCTACTCCAACGACACATATGCACTCCTCACACTTGAAGGAGATAGATGCATGGTGCCTATCAATAGAAAACTTTTTAAGAAATACTACACTTGAATGTCATTGGCATACCTAAACCATGTTTAGTGTATATTCTCACCCCCAAAAGCTTTGATTTCGACCCTCTCAACCTATGATTTCTAACCAAATCTCTCAGACTTGTACAAAAAGACTACAAGGACAAGGCCCATTAGGCTCTCTAGTTAAATTTTTTGACTTGGACAATATCCCTACAAGACCCCTTGTAACATCCTGCTGTAAAGACCAACTCCTGTTAGAACAATTCTTTTTGTAGACCCTTTATAGTTGCCCTCCATTATTAGAATAAGTCTTTTTGCGGACCCTATATAACCAAAACCAAACAAAACCCAACAACCAAATTTTTATCCAAAAAGATCAAGTCATAGACCCTGGAGAAAGCCTCACACATGGGCACCGGATAAAGTCCACCCATATGACTCCTTTTCTTTGTTAATTTGTAAATCCAAAAGATTGCAAGTCACACCTTATACAAGTCTAAGAAAACAAAAACAAAATAAGCATCTAAACTATACACACATTTAAATCATCCATACAAGCTATACAAACATCCATACAAAATTAAACCAAATATTTCATGCCAATGACAAAGTGGAGCAAAATAAGATTTTCATTGATATTCATTTAGAGTATAATATAAAAATGAAGTCAATGTACATGGCCCCCTGGGCTAATCAAAACAAAAAGAGCCAGATAGAAGCTGTAGTGGAGAGTTCTAGTTTAAGAATTTCACTAGTTGCCTTCTCGCATTTAGCACACCTTCCATCAGGGCACGCCCTTTGTAGTTTGAAGAAGTGGGTATGGCAGTATTTATATCAATCTCATCTAGGTTGATGTTTATTTCACTCTCTAGAGACTAAACAAAATCATTCAAAGCCGTCCACCTCGCCTTTGCACATGCAAGTAGATCATCTTTGCGCTGATTGCTCTCTGAAATGGATCTTTTCAAGTCATCAATGATATGTTCCAAAGAAGAGAGTTATTGCTGCAACACAGTGATTTGCTGTTGTATATGTTCGTGCTCATTCATACGCACAACTATCTCCTGTGTTGTCTTGGCATTCACTTTGTTCACCACCCGGATTTCTTCTTCAGTACTCTCCATCTCTGTGGCTAGCTGGACTTTATGCCTCAGCACTTCATATTGAAAACCTTTGGCATGATTAACACTTTTGTCCCAGATATCCATTTCTTCAAGCTTGTTAAAGAAGATGACAAAAGCGTCGTGAATACCACTCAAATTAGTTCCGGCACCAAAAGATATCAACATATTGGCCAATGCTTCGGCACCTTGGATCTTCTCAAGGGTAAGATCTCCTTGGAAGAGTGTGGACAAGATGTTATGAATGGCCATTTTAATGGAAAAGTTTATAGCAAATTGGGGCTTCGGAGCATTGCCAAACAAATTGGGCTCCTTAGGGACGGAAAGATTTGACTTTCGCTCCTGTGAATTTGACTAAGTCAGAGAGCCTGAGCGGTCTCCTTCCTTCTCACCATTTACACCCTCACCCCCATGAGCAGCCAATGCTTCTTCATGGACAGAAGGAGAGTCATGTGACCCTTGTAAAGACAAAGTCAACAAAGGATCCCTATTTGTATGCGGTGTTACCATAACATTCAATAATGCTCTCCGGGATCCTCCACCTTCAGCAGTAGAAGATTCATCTGATATCTTTTACATAGCTGGGTCTTCAATAATTTCCATAGGTGATGATTGATAGGCCCTGAAATGAACTCTTGAAGGTGTCATGGCCTTAGTTGGCGTGAAGCTACCAGTAACTAGAGGCAAGTCACTAGCGACTGGCATTGCAGGAGTATCATCTTCCATAGGATCTGTAGCTTCACCTTCAAGAACCAACTTCCTCTGAGTAGGAGGGCCAATCTTTACTACAATCAGTTCTGTCACGATAACCTCCTCAGCTAGCACCATCTCAATATCAGTCTCTTTTTCAACTACGCCAACAGGTTCAATGCTTGGTTCTGTCTGAACATCCAAAGCTTCACCGGCCCTTGGCACATCATCAGTTCTTGGCATATCAGCAGCCATGATAGATTCGCTCGCCTAAGATCTTGAGTCAGAATCCAAATTCACCAAGGGGACCACACTTGGTACAACCAAAGGCTTAATGCTGATCGGCAGAACAATGAGCGTCGAAGATAACTCTGGATCATTGTTGACACTTTTGTTTGGTGAGTCTAAAGAGAAATCTTCAAAGAACCTCCACAAGTCGCTTTTCAAAGTACTTGTCATAGATGCCTCGAGGAATCCACCATGGATGGAGATATTGTCTAAATCAAACGAAGCTTCAAGAGTCCCTCTCTCTGATGGCTCCTGTAACACTCCGATCCCCTTTGAGCCGGATTAGTGGCTCATTAGTGTGTTTTGCTTTGATTAACTCTTTCGGATTTGGTTTTGGGCCTTGGATAGGTAGTTGAGTGACCTTTGACCTGGAATAGGTAGTTCTAAGTCCTTTTTCGTAATTTTGCTTTTGTTTTGCTCATATCATCTTTGCATCATCTTGGTGTCAGCACGTGTATTTTGTTGAGCTCGTCAATTTTTGTAACTGAGTCAGATCCATGTGGAGTCAGTTGGAGAAGTTAGACCTTCGTGTGACTTAAACTGTAAATTGCTTAAACTTATTGGACCTTGTTTTAAAACTACCAAATCTATAAATATAAGTCAGCTCACAGGTGTCTTTCTCCTTGCCCATTTGTCTTGATCGATTGCATGCAAGGAGAGAGCCACGTTCGTTCCTCTTTTCTCTCCACTTCTTTTCTCCGGTCTTGATTGATGTTGGGAGCTTGCACTCGTTTTTGATTGGGTTTCCTCTTCTCTCTCATCTCTGTCTATTGCTTGAGGTAAGTGGGTTCTTGTGCTTCTTCTCCAATTTGGATCTCTCATTCTCTGATTGCTAAGTCTTCATCTCATGCATGGTATATCTCTTTGATTTGTCTTTGATTTTAGTGGATTTGGAGCTTGTTTCAGAGGATTTGTCAGATTTGAGGCAAGTATAAGTACAGGCTTGATAACACATATGGGTATTTTGTTTGATGGCTTTGATTTCTTCTTATTCCTTGTCTAGCATGTTTTACAGCCACATTTTGTGAATTTGGAACCTCTGTAACTCGTTTTGTTCAGCTTCTGTACCGAATTTCAGTTTCTGTAACTATCCCGAATTTGTGTTCTGTATTGTACGGCTAAGCCGTAAGTTTCTACGGCTCACATTCCAGAGCCTCGAAATTTCATTTTGTTCTACGGCTAGGCTACGGCTAAGCCGTAATTTGTCCTACGGCTGAGCCGTAAGCTAGCCGTGACCCAAACCGTAACTCAGCCGTGAATTAAATCTCTGATCAGTCGAAACTTTTCCAACACAGGACTCCTACGGTGTGGACTACGGCTAAGCCGTGAAATGCTACGGCCAAGCCGTGGATTGGGCTACGGCTAAGCCGTATACTGACTGTAGCTCAGCCGAAAGAGGCATCAGATCAGAGGTGAAAGATGACCAGTTTAGCTGTGTTTTGAATGGAACCATGGTTAAGCTGTAGTGCATAATACGCCGAGCGCGTAAGATGTCTCCGGCTCAACCATAGGTCCCTCATGGCTAAACCGTTAGGCATGGCAATTCTGAATTATAACTTAGGATAATGGTGAGACTTGTAGGGTTCAAATACAGGTTAATCACCCATGTAAACAGGCCCAATGGATTCCTTGGATCGCATGAAGAGTCTGTTAGGCTGTGACTTATTCATGTGGACGTTGATCACTGTTAAGCACCTCCCCATGGGTGTTGGTTTAAGGGACTTCGATGCACATAAGGATTTCATTGCAACACTAGGATGGCAACGGTGCATCGAATAACTTAAAACTACATCAACATGCACGGTTAGTGACAGTGAACAATTAGATTAGGGTTGGCTCGTAACGAACCTTGATTCCGTATTAATCTGAAATGCATTGCATATTGTTTATGGTTTTGCCCTCTGTTCTGTTAATCTATGTTTATGCATTCCGCAGTCATCTTGCTTTCGTCCTGTATGCCTGTTTATTCTTCGATCTACACTATGCTCTGATCTATGCTATGCTTTGACTTAATCTATGCTCTGTCTTTGGCTTTGTATATCTCTGTTTGGTTTGGGTATTCCCGGGTGGCTCTGCCCAGAGGTTAATACGTGAGGATAAGATCCGGTCCTTGTCATCGGTGAGTCCAAAGCGGATAATCTTCCTTCCTATGGATTTGATTTGATTGGTGTTAGTCTGGCTCTACTCAGCCTCAGCCCTAGGATGCCCGACGGGGTTACCTTTGGCTTAGATCTCTGTATCTCTGTATAATTGCAGTGTTGCTTTGTCTTGGGACCCCGGAACCCAGGAAACCGAGACCCGCTTGTACCTTTGGCCTGGACAGCGGTGTTCTCCTCTGCTCTGCTCTCTATTGGAGAGAACATGGTTAACGTAGTAGCCACTTAGTCAGTATTTCTATGTTTTGATTCAACTATCATGCTTTAATTCTATGCACGATTTGCTTAGCATACTAAGATGAAACTCTGTGCTTAATCTTCTGTCATTACTTTGTTCACTTTGATACTATGCGTGTTTCCTCCTTGTTACTTATATTTGCTGGATCGTTGTATTCATTTGTGTTGTCTGTGGTGTTGCAGGCACAGATACCTTGCCCAGCTCCCCGGCGGTCGAGGAGGCTGCAGGGGCGAGTGTAGAGGCACCCTCAGGTTTGGCAGAGTGGGCCTGATCACTTCTGCCAAGTGCGTGCATGCATACCAGTGGCTTTTCGTTTTGGGATTTTGAGAGATTGTATTTGGACTTTGGACTTTGGACTTGTATTCTATATATTTTGTATATATTGTTTTTGGTGTGTATTCGGTTTTATATCAGTGTATTTGTCTTTGTCGTTTCCGTTTTGTATTTGATTTGGCTTCCGCTATTTTCCTTGTTGCTTGCTATGATATGTACAGCTTCCGCGTACGCTTAGTTCGCACGTGTGAGATCCCTTGTGTGCGTGCATCTGAAATGGGTTTGGATGCACGTGCACGGGAGTACGTGTGTCACCGGTTTAGCTTTTCGCTAACCCCCGATTTCTGGGCTCGGGTCGTGACATACGTATTGTATGGTATCAGAGCATGCTAGTATAAGCATGTAGGCATCTAAGTTCGTGGTGAGATAACGCTATCAACTATTTGACTCGAAGTCTCATAGGTTGATTTGGGATTTGACTAACTCAGGGCACTTTATATTTGTGTGTTGTGTCTCTTTTTCCTTTTGCAGGATGGCATCAGGATCAGGATCTCGGGATGAGAATCAACAGGGCCATAACGGTGATAGTGGATCGGTACCCCCACATATCAGTAGTGAGGAGCGCATGATGATGATGATGCAGTCTATGCAGTCATTACAGGCTCAGATGGCATCCATGGTAGATAGGCAGAGTCAGGCTGCTGCAGTAGCATCACCTCATATAGATCAGCAAGTGATTTTCCAGCCCAAGGAATCAGATCCTAATGCTCTTTTTGACAAGTTCCGTAAGCGAGGGGCGACTGAGTTTCATGGGATAGAAGACGCATTGCAGGCTGAGCAATGGCTGGAGCAGACTGAAGAGCTATTTGATACGATTGTGTGCAGTAACAAGCAGAAAGTAGTTCTCACAGCCTCTATGCTTCGGAGTGTAGCCAAGACATGGTGGAGGAGTGTCAAGACTTCATTTCAGACTATGCCCAGTGCCACAGTTTGGGAGACCTTCAAGCAGCAATTCCGTCGTAAGTTCATGCCTCTCCACATTCAGCGGGCCAAGGAAGTGGAATTCTTCAACCTTCAGCAGGGACAGATGCCAGTTGCAGACTATGTACACAAGTTTACAGAGTTGTCCCACTTCGCAGAGGATATGGTGAACACGGAGCATAAGAAGGTGACTCGCTTCGTAAACGGCCTGAATCCGAGGCACAAACGCCACGTAGTTGCTTGTATGTGGCCGGCTACATTGGATGACGCTATTGACAGGGCCTATGATGCAGAGGCCATCTTTAAGGAGGAGCGAACTGAAGCTAAGAGGGCGGCAGGTTCCAGTGGCAGAAGTCAGTTTCAGAAAAGGTTCAAGGGTAAGCAGGGCAGTTCGAGCAGTACTCCGTTAGTATGTGCTCACTGTGGGAAGGATCACCCCACCGACCGATGTTGGAGGAAGAGTGGGGCTTGTTTCGGGTGTGGCTCTACGGATCACAGGCGGGCCCAATGCCCGAAGTTTCAGTCCTCTCCACAGACCAGACAGGCAGGATCTACAGCGCAGGGCAGATCCCAGACAGCGCGGCCAGCCCAGAAGCAGAACCGCCAGACAGCCCGAGCCTATGCTGCTACGCATGAGGGCGCGGAGGAGGCCACGGTAGTGGAAGGTAAAATTTTAATTTCTGATGCTGAAGCTTTAGCCTTATTTGACTCCGGGTCTACGCGTTCGTACGTAGCACCCCATTTTGCTGTGCAGCTTCGACAGCGACCCACACCACTTCCGTACTTGTTGCTAGTATCCACTCCGGTTGGTAAACGCGTGGAGTGCAGTGTCTTCTACTCTCAGTGTGATGTGCGGATAGCTGGTCATCAGCTCCCAGTAGACCTCGTGTCGCTCACGACACTGGATTTTGATGTGATTCTTGGTATGGACTGGCTTGCGAGATATCACGCGTGTATCAATTGCTACAGCAAGGCTATCTACTTTGATCTGGGCAGCGGATTCCGATTTGAGGGCAGCCAGATGAAGTGCCCAAGGCGTGTGATATCTGCTTGTAAGGCAGACAGGATGCTTCGTAAGGGATGTGAGGGATTTCTTGCGTTCATTTCAGAGAAGAAAAATCAGCGACAGCTCAGTGAGATCCCAGTAGTCAGCGAGTTCCCGGATGTCTTTCCGAAGGATGTGCCAGGGTTACCACCAGCTAGAGAGATAGAGTTTGCGATTGATTTGATGCCAGGTACAGCACCCATCAGTAGAGCTCCATATCGTATGGCACCTGCAGAATTGTTGGAATTGAAGAAACAGTTGCAGGATCTGTTGGATAAAGGGTTCATACGCCCAAGTGTTTCACCTTGGGGAGCTCCTGTGTTGTTTGTCAAGAAGAAGGATGGCAGTTTCCGGATGTGCATTGACTAAGGCAGTTGAACAAAGTGACTATCAAGAACAAATATCCATTGCCTAGGATTGATGAGTTGTTCGATCAGCTTCAGGGTGCAGCTTACTTCTCGAAGATCGACTTGAGGTCAGGATATCACCAGCTCAGGGTGAAGGACGAGGATGTTCCTAAGACAGCTTTCAGGACTCGGTATGGACACTACGAGTTCCTTGTCATGCCATTTGGTTTGACGAACGCACCCGCAGCTTTTATGGCATTGATGAATAGTGTGTTTACTTCCTTCTTGGACCAGTTCGTTGTGGTTTTCATAGATGACATATTGGTCTATTCGAAGACTGCTGAGGAACATACAGACCATTTGCGGAAAGCATTGCAGCTGCTTAAGGATCACAAGTTGTATGCAAAGTTGTCCAAGTGTGAGTTTTGGCTCGAGCAAGTTACATTTCTGGGTCATACGATTTCTAGAGATGGATTGATGGTGGATCCGGCTAAGATTGAGGCAGTAGTCCATTGGCCCCGTCCTAGATCAGTGACAGAGATTCGGAGTTTTCTGGGATTGGCGGGATATTACCGCAGGTTTGTGCAGGACTTCTCGAAGATCTCAGCCCCGCTGACTCAATTGACTCGGAAGAAGGTCCCGTATGAGTGGACAGAGAAGTGTGAGCGCAGTTTCCAGATGTTAAAAGAAAAGCTCACTACGGCGCCCGTGTTGACTCTCCCGGATGGTAGTGAGGGATTCGTGATTTATTCCGATGCTTCTCGCGTTGGACTAGGCTGTGTGCTAATGCAGAATCAGAAGGTGATTGCCTATGGATCCCGACAGCTGAAGGAACATGAGAAGAATTATGCCACACATGACTTGGAGTTAGCAGCCATTGTTTTTGCACTGAAGTTGTGGCGGCATTATTTGTACGGTGTGAAGTTCGAGGTCCATTCCGATCATCACAGTCTGCAGTACTTATTTGATCAGCATGACTTGAATATGAGGCAACGGAGATGGTTGGAGTTCATCAAGGACTACGACTTTCCTATTAAGTACCACCCAGGCAAGGGGAATGTAGTTGCAGATGCACTTAGCAGGAGGACAGATAGTCTTCAGGTGTTGGCAGGATTCTATATGCTTGTGCATGATCAGCTTGTTGAGGTTCGGATGGTAGGTGGATTGGTGACATTAGCTACTACCGTCGTGTTTCAGCCTGAGGTGATTCAGCAGATCAAGGATCTCCAGTTTGAGGACCCCCTCCTGGCGAAGTTCAAAGATCGGATTGCAGATCGACCTGATTTTAGCTTGGTAGATGGAGTTTTGTACTTCAGGAATAGATTGTGTGTTCCCGCTGTGGATGAGCTGAAAGATAAGTTGATGACAGATGCGCACGATGCCCGATATGCGATGCACCCCGGGAGTACGAAGATGTACCGGAACTTGAAAGACAGATTTTGGTGGAACAATATGAAGCGGGAGATCGCAGGGTTCGTAGCTCGATGTTTGACCTGTCAGAGGGTGAAAGCTGACCATCAGCGACCTCCAGGATCATTGCATCCATTACACACTCCGCAGTGGAAGTGGGAGCACATTACCATGGATTTTGTCTCCGGTTTTCCGCCGACCAGTAGAAAGAACAATGCGATCTGGGTAATAGTGGACAGATTAACCAAGTCAGCACATTTCCTTCCGTTCAAGAAAGGGATGACATTCACAGAGATGGCCAGGAAGTTTGTTGACGAGATAGTCAGATTGCATGGCACCCCAGTATCTATTGTGTCTGATCGCGACAGTCGTTTTGTGTCTTCATTCTGGAGAGCATTTCAGGAAGCTATGGGCACGAAGTTGAGTTTTAGTACGGCATACCACCCCCAGACTGACGGACAGTCGGAGCGTACCATTCAGACATTGGAGGATATGCTCAGAGCTAGTGTGCTGAACTTTGAGAAGGAATGGGATACGCATCTAGCATTGTGTGAGTTTGCCTACAACAACAGCTTCCATGAGAGTATTGGTATGGCACCATATGAGGCACTTTACGGACGTAAGTGCAGGACTCCAGTGTGTTGGGAAGAAGTAGGAACAAGGAGTTTCCATGGTCCGACGATCATAGCTGAGACTACAGAGAAAGTGCAGAAAGTGATAGAGAATTTGAAGGTTGCTCGATCCAGGCAGAAGAGCTATGCGGATACTCGGAGGAGACCTTTGGCATTCCAAGTCGGAAATTGGGTATTTCTTAAAGTTTCTCCGATGAAGGGCACAGTTCGATTTGGTCAGAAGGGTAAGTTAGCTCCGAGATATGTAGGACCGTTCGAAGTCAAGAGCCGAGTTGGAGATTTAGCTTATCGGTTGACGCTTCCAGTTGAGTTCTCCGGTGTGCACGATGTCTTCCATGTGTCGATGCTCCGTAAGTATGTGCCAGATCCGAGCCATGTGATTCGCTATGATGATACTCAGATTCAACCTAATGCAACTTACGTTGAGCGTCCGCTTCGCATCGTTGGCACACGAGAGCAGATTCTCCGTACCAGGACTATCAGATGGGTTAAAGTGTTGTGGGAGCATCACGGTCCAGATGAGGCTACTTGGGAGCTAGAGGAACAGCTAGCACGCCAGTACCCCCAGCTCTTTGCGCAGGTAGGTAGTCATTCCGAGGACGGAATGATTCCTAGTGGGGGAGGATGTAACACTCCGATCCCCTTTGAGCCGGATTAGTGGCTCATTAGTGTGTTTTGCTTTGATTAACTCTTTCGGATTTAGTTTTGGGCCTTGGATAGGTAGTTGAGTGACCTTTGACCTGGAATAGGTAGTTCTAAGTCCTTTTTCGTAATTTTGCTTTTGTTTTGCTCATATCATCTTTGCATCATCTTGGTGTCAGCACGTGTATTTTGTTGAGCTCGTCAATTTTTGTAACTGAGTCAGATCCATGTGGAGTCAGTTGGAGAAGTTAGACCTTCGTGTGACTTAAACTGTAAATTGCTTAAACTTATTGGACCTTGTTTTAAAACTACCAAATCTATAAATATAAGTCAGCTCACAGGTGTCTTTCTCCTTGCCCATTTGTCTTGATCGATTGCATGCAAGGAGAGAGCCACGTTCGTTCCTCTTTTCTCTCCACTTCTTTTCTCCGGTCTTGATTGATGTTGGGAGCTTGCACTCGTTTTTGATTGGGTTTCCTCTTCTCTCTCATCTCTGTCTATTGCTTGAGGTAAGTGGGTTCTTGTGCTTCTTCTCCAATTTGGATCTCTCATTCTCTGATTGCTAAGTCTTCATCTCATGCATGGTATATCTCTTTGATTTGTCTTTGATTTTAGTGGATTTGGAGCTTGTTTCAGAGGATTTGTCAGATTTGAGGCAAGTATAAGTACAGGCTTGATAACACATATGGGTATTTTGTTTGATGGCTTTGATTTCTTCTTATTCCTTGTCTAGCATGTTTTACAGCCACATTTTGTGAATTTGGAACCTCTGTAACTCGTTTTGTTCAGCTTCTGTACCGAATTTCAGTTTCTGTAACTATCCCGAATTTGTGTTCTGTATTGTACGGCTAAGCCGTAAGTTTCTACGGCTCACATTCCAGAGCCTCGAAATTTCATTTTGTTCTACGGCTAGGCTACGGCTAAGCCGTAATTTGTCCTACGGCTGAGCCGTAAGCTAGCCGTGACCCAAACCGTAACTCAGCCGTGAATTAAATCTCTGATCAGTCGAAACTTTTCCAACACAGGACTCCTACGGTGTGGACTACGGCTAAGCCGTGAAATGCTACGGCCAAGCCGTGGATTGGGCTACGGCTAAGCCGTATACTGACTGTAGCTCAGCCGAAAGAGGCATCAGATCAGAGGTGAAAGATGACCAGTTTAGTTGTGTTTTGAATGGAACCATGGTTAAGCTGTAGTGCATAATACGCCGAGCGCGTAAGATGTCTCCGGCTCAACCATAGGTCCCTCATGGCTAAACCGTTAGGCATGGCAATTCTGAATTATAACTTAGGATAATGGTGAGACTTGTAGGGTTCAAATACAGGTTAATCACCCATGTAAACAGGCCCAATGGATTCCTTGGATCGCATGAAGAGTCTGTTAGGCTGTGACTTATTCATGTGGACGTTGATCACTGTTAAGCACCTCCCCATGGGTGTTGGTTTAAGGGACTTCGATGCACATAAGGATTTCATTGCAACACTAGGATGGCAACGGTGCATCGAATAACTTAAAACTACATCAACATGCACGGTTAGTGACAGTGAACAATTAGATTAGGGTTGGCTCGTAACGAACCTTGATTCCGTATTAATCTGAGATGCATTGCATATTGTTTATGGTTTTGCCCTCTGTTCTGTTAATCTATGTTTATGCATTCCGCAGTCATCTTGCTTTCGTCCTGTATGCCTGTTTATTCTTCGATCTACACTATGCTCTGATCTATGCTATGCTTTGACTTAATCTATGCTCTGTCTTTGGCTTTGTATATCTCTGTTTGGTTTGGGTATTCCCGGGTGGCTCTGCCCAGAGGTTAATACATGAGGATAAGATCCGGTCCTTGTCATCGGTGAGTCCAAAGCGGATAATCTTCCTTCCTATGGATTTGATTTGATTGGTGTTAGTCTGGCTCTACTCAGCCTCAGCCCTAGGATGCCCGACGGGGTTACCTTTGGCTTAGATCTCTGTATCTCTGTATAACTGCAGTGTTGCTTTGTCTTGGGACCCCGGAACCCAGGAAACCGAGACCCGCTTGTACCTTTGGCCTGGACAGCGGTGTTCTCCTCTGCTCTGCTCTCTATTGGAGAGAACATGGTTAACGTAGTAGCCACTTAGTCAGTATTTCTATGTTTTGATTCAACTATCATGCTTTAATTCTATGCATGATTTGCTTAGCATACTAAGATGAAACTCTGTGCTTAATCTTCTGTCATTACTTTGTTCACTTTGATGCTATGCATGTTTCCTCCTTGTTACTTATATTTGCTGGATCGTTGTATTCATTTGTGTTGTCTGTGGTGTTGCAGGCACAGATACCTTGCCCAGCTCCCCGGCGGTCGAGGAGGCTGCAGGGGCGAGTGTAGAGGCACCCTCAGGTTTGGCAGAGTGGGCCTGATCACTTCTGCCAAGTGCGTGCATGCATACCAGTGGCTTTTCGTTTTGGGATTTTGAGAGATTGTATTTGGACTTTGGACTTTGGACTTGTATTCTATATATTTTGTATATATTGTTTTTGGTGTGTATTCGGTTTTATATCAGTGTATTTGTCTTTGTCGTTTCCGTTTTGTATTTGATTTGGCTTCCGCTATTTTCCTTGTTGCTTGCTATGATATGTACAGCTTCCGCGTACGCTTAGTTCGCACGTGTGAGATCCCTTGTGTGCGTGCATCTAAAATGGGTTTGGATGCACGTGCACGGGAGTACGTGTGTCACCGGTTTAGCTTTTCGCTAACCCCCGATTTCTGGGCTCGGGTCGTGACAGCTCCTCAATTGGTGACCCAAAAGGTTTTCTCGCTGAAGTGGGAAGCACAACAAGAGCGCTCTCCTCCAATCAGGTACGTAATAAGGAATGAATGAGATCAAATTACAATGTTGGAATAAAATTTTTAATTTCCAAGTAATCAAGTCAAAAGTTACCTTTAGGAGTTAGATTTGTCGGAATTCCTTCAACAATACTGGGGATTTCTCCCTTTTCCATTGAGAGTTCAGCAGTTGGTCCCTATGAAATTTCTGGAGGAATCTTTTGCTACTCCGTCTGAGGGGCAGTATCTCTTTCTGAAGTAGCAGTGGCATCCATTTAAACTCTGCCGCCACTCATCTACTCCAAAATTGGCTCTATGGGTACATCGCTACAGGTTGCTTTATCGACAGTAGCAGCATCACCCACATCATCGCCAAATTTCTCCACAGTAATAGACTCTGCCGACATATCCATTATAGCTCTTTTTCCAAACTTAGGCGTCATTGCTTGGTCAAACATATCTTTTTCAAAATCAAACTCGATATTAATGTCATGATCGGTTCGTTCTTCAGTGGTAAGAGTGTCAAAACTATTATCTCTTTCATCGCCTTTGTCTTTGGCATAGTCTTCAACTATCTCAGCTACTTTTTGTGCGACTCCTCCAGCAACTGAAGTTTAAGCTGATAAGGTTGCAAGACAAAATGTAGACATCAAAACAAGAGCAAAAGAAAATCAATTAACAGTGTCATACAAAGAAATAAAGAAGTCTTACTAGCTTTTAGCCTTTGGGAAAGATGAGTTCTAGAGCTTTCAGCCTTTCTCTTTTCTGAAGGAGCTAATTTGCTGATAAGGGATCTAGTTACAAGTTTTGAGCTTATAGCTCGAAGCTTCTTATGTAGAACTGGACCGGCTGGAGGTTTTATTGGCACTGTAACCGGTGGCCTCGATTTGATAGTTGCTTCAATTTATTGAACTACCTTTGCTGGACTTGGAGCTGTCTGTGCCTTTGTTGGTAATGAAGCAGTAGTAGTAGTCTTTAGCAAATTTTGGTGGGGTAGGTCTGCCTCGATAGCCACACACATGATGGCTTGTTCTTTTTCAAATTTCCTTGTCTGTTTGCCAACCAAAACTTTGGTTCTGAGAGAGCAAGAAATAGATCCAAAATCTAGCACAGCTCTACCAGCCCACCCAATCTTGGCGAGATTCACTCTCTCCTGTAAGTTCTCATCCACAGCCAGATGCATCCTTACTGCAATCACACTAAGAGGATATAAGAATCTCTCATCTTATTTACCTCTCACGGATCGGTGAGCTTTGCAGATATTAGACCCGGCCATTAAGCCAATTCGCTATTTATTTCCATCATATAACCAATTCTCAAAGTTGACCAAGATGAAATGATCTTTCTCCACCTTCTCTCCTTTTTTGGAAGCAGCCAAAAGGTGACATTTTATGTGAGGATTGCTTGTATATGTCTCTACAATGGCAGTGGTGCTTTTAGCATACCATTATGTGAAACCACTAGTGTATCTAAGATTTGGGAGACAAGGGTAGCCAAAATGAGCCCTAGTACCAAGCACTTGATAGAATCCCTAAGCATTTCAAGCATCTTACAAAGAACCAATAGTGCCTCAAATCCGGCCGGGTGCTCCCACAACGGCTTGATGAAAGTCAAATTGTTTGCAAAACCTGGTAGGTATATAAGGTTGGATGTTGATATATGAATTCTTCCTATATATCAAATCTGCGGATCTCAAGCTCAAGAACTAACTCTTCCTTTCATCTGACAAGCCAACATCCTGACCAACTGCTCTGATTTTGTCAATTGGTGGTTCTACAGCATTTGTCATGCAAGTTGAAACTTCAATATTGGGCACAACATCGCAAGAGGCAGCATAATTATTAAAATTACGTAAATGTTGGCGTAATTCAACCATGGAATACGTGTTAATCAAACAGTTGCCGTGTACTACACCCTGCATTTAGATGCTCCCTGGTGCACCACTATGTGAATGAAGTCCACTACAGTGGTATGTGAACCAGGTGTACAACAAATGCTCAACATAATACTGGTTGAAGGCTTTCCCCTATCTGACAATGAAACCCGAAAGCTTCAATTAGGTTAGCATATATGCTATGAAGGCAGGGCCCAAGGCAAGACTGTCCAAATGCCATGCTTAGTGCCAGATATATGCAGCCAGGCCTAAGGTCACCCCCAGAACTCAGAAAAAAAATATGTGACGGCCTTGCCACCAAAAATGTAGTAAGCCGGCACTTCCGCTTCAAATGTGGATACTTGGCAAAAATACATTGTAGGAAGTCTGGATCTTCATGATAGAAAATTGTTGGGTCTTTCTTGCGATCCATACTGGGGATGATCTCTTTCCATTTAAAATATCTTCCCTCATTTATGAAAAAAGGGCTAGTGTTACTCTTCACCCAACTCATCCATTGGACAACTTTGCTTCGACTCGGGCTAGTTGTTTGGATTGAATCTTCAAGAGCAAAAAAGAGATAATATGGACAAAAGATTCCGATCGCTTTCAAATCCTCTGCATAATAGTGCTTGATCAGTGTCACCCAACCCTGCCAGTCTCCGATACAGTTAAACCATCGACGAGATTGGTTTCTTTCACTGAGCCAGGCAATCCCATCTCTAGTGTGGATACCGAACCCAACTATCCTCAATTGTGAAAGCACTATACCCACTGCAAGGTTTAGGATACACTGTTCAATTGCCTCTATTTTAGACCCTAGGAACTCCGTGAAGTAATATGGAGGCTGGCGCATGAACTTACCAATTCTGAACTGGATGTGATGCTTTATCAACGGAGTTGGATCATTCCTTATAGGGATAGTTGGAGCCATCGACATTATCATTGGATACACTTGACAGACCGAACAGTGGTCAATTCATGAGAAACTCCTGCTGAGTCTACATAGCGATATTGTATGCTGTTAGAAGGTTATTTCAACTTCTCTTTTGTGTCATCCCCGAATATATAATATGGCTTGTCAAAGCTCACTTTATCATTATTCTCCCAGTTAGTGCTATTTACTAAACACCAGTATGTGTCCCAATTCTTCCTTGATAGGGCTTTGGTTCTTTTACTTTGCAAAGTAGTAACAAATACTTCATTTGGATCTTTCAAACCAAGGTCAATTGCAGTCTTGCCCTTTGCATAGCTCTTCGAAGCTCCGGCAATTGAAGTCGCAAGTGCTTTTGCCTTTTCTGTCTGCAAAACAAAAGAAAATGAGAAGAAAACATCAATAATAGCAAAAATACTGGGCATGCAATTCTACCAAACTTTCGGTAGCATCTCCCTTAGCAAAAGGCCAAAAGGAGAAAATAATACTCAATTATGAGACCAAGAATTAGCATCAAGGCGCAATTAAATCCCAGAACTGAGGTTCCCAGTCTAAACAAGTGTTCGAGCACCAAAGTTAAAGCATCCATTGCAAGAAATGCATGCACAATACAAGCAAAATATGACAGCAGCTATATAAAACACAAAGCACGAACAAGCTCAAAAATGTATGAAAAGTGCAACATATGAAAGTATATGGCATGTTTTCAACAGAGTCAACAAAAGGCAAAATCAATCTTTAAAGCATTGAAAACAAATGTAAGTGCTATCAGCCTACTGGCAACCGCTTTTGGTCACTTCCCGTGGTTTCATTAGACTTACCTATAATTGTTAGAGAATGTTTTACTCTCCACATTCAAATTCAAACCTGACTAATGGATTTCCACATTTCCAAGATGGCATCTCTAACAAATTTTAGCAAACAAAGTCCTTGGCAGTGATTTGCTATGATGAGACCATTAGACATTCTTGTGGGAGATCAAAAATGCATTATTTTAAGTGTATTTAGAGCTAATGAAGGAAATCTTGCTTTGCAAAGTTAATTTCAAAACAAAGATCATCAATTATCATCGATGATCGGAAGGTAATATTGTATCCATTAGCTTCTCACAAAGACGGTTGACATCGCTCAAAGTGACTTGGATAATACATCTCGGGTTGGCATCGGAAAAGGCAAGGAAGAGTGAATTAGCCTTGGAAGTTGTAGTTGAGAAAGATAATGTAAAATGGCTCATTCAAAGCTACATCCAACCACTCGACCAGAGGTTCATCCTATTTTCGTCGGTTTCTTTAACCAACCGCTCATATCTGGTTAATTTATACCTCTCATGTTTATTGAGATTTAAGGAGAGCAACCTTCTCATCAAAAACAAAAGGAAGTGTGTCGTGGGCATACTCAGTTTTAATGACCATGAATGAACTACCACAGAAGTTATGGCGGTCAAGTCCGTGTTCACAACATGCTAGTGACCAGGCAAACTACTACAAACCAATCCCCTGTAATTCCCACAGAGGTTGTGATGACTCAACATCTACTGGCACTATGCTAGGAATCAAGCGGGCTATAACTTCTCAACTCCCTATGCATTTCACATTTTGCAAGAGCTAGATGTGTGCTAAGATTGTGTCAAATTCAAGCGAAGCATGTGGGTATTACTTCTATTAATTTCAACAGTGAAAGGATAAAGCTTAAAGCTCTACCAAAGGCATACATTCTCCCGGATAAAGCTTGTTCACTTAAAATCTCTTAAAAAAAAATGGCTATCCAAAGACATCTTAAAGTTCAAAGTTTCTTGTCTTGCTCCCAAAAAGGGTCTAAATAGTCATTAAGGAGTTACGACCGGAAGCATGCCTAGGCAATAGTGGTTTGGTGTTAGAGAGCATCATTGGTTTGGAGTAATCTTCACTGGATTGTTCAACATGAAACAAGCATTCTAAAAAAAAGAAGGAAGAAAAGTCCATGCCAAATTTAGCCATTTGGCCATGACCATGGCCATGCGGAGCTATATAATGAAGAGATAGGCATTGGAGTGATAGAACTTCATGGAACTCAACTATAAGATTGGGATAATGTCTATGAGCTGTCTTGTATCCAAAAGGATTGCAAACAACATAGAACAAAAAAAAGAAAAGAAATATATAATGACCATGGACCTTCCCCAACTGTGCTACTAGTGACTGTGAGCATGTGCAAACAAATTACTCCTTCATCTCACCTCGATTCTCTAGTAGGATACAAGAATCGCCAGCATAGTTGCCATATGTGTTGAGTGTTATCACTCCGTTGGTAAGAGGGTAGCTTGTGACGATTATTACCCTAGTTGTCGAGTTCTCATCGGAGAAGTTCTTCTCCCGGCTGAACTTATTGTGTTACCCATGCACAATTTCGATGTAATCCTAGGTATGGACTGGTTGACCAAATATATGGCCTGTCTCGACTGTTTCCGTAAGACTGTTACCGTAAGGGTGAGTGAAGATGGCCTAAGTGTTGTATTCTAAGGTGACAAGAAGAGTTCGAACACTAGATTGATTTCAACACTTCGAGCGGAAAGACTAATCCATAGTGGTTGCAAAGGGTATATTGCTTTCATTGTGAAAAAGAAAGCCCCTAAGAAACTAGAAGAAATACCCGTGGTTTGTGAATTCTCTGATGTATTTCCGGATGAAGTGCCCGGCCTTCCTCTAATTAGGGAAGTGGATTTTACTATAGAGCTAGTACCGGGTACTGCTCCCATCTCTAAGGCTCCATATAGAATGGCCTCGGTAGAATTACGTGAGTTGAAAGTACAGTTACAGGACTTATTGGATAAGGGCTTCATTCGTCCTAGCACATCACCATGGGAGCCCCGATTTTATTTGTGAAGAAGAAGGATGGCACCCTTAGAATGTGTATTGATTACCGGCAGTTAAACCAAGTGACAGTTAAAAACAAATATCCACTGCCTAGAATTGATGAACTGTTTGATCAATTACAGGGTGCGACCCATTTCTCTAAGATTGATCTCAGATCCAGATATCATCAGCTGCGAGTGAGGGACCAAGATACATCGAAAACAGCTTTCAGGATAAGATATGAGCATTATGAATTCTTGGTCATGCCTTTTGGATTGACAAATGCGCCCGCAGTATTTATGATGAACAAAATCTTTTCATCATATCTTGATCGATTCATGGTGATTTTCATTGATGATGTTTTGGTATACTCCAAGACCAAAGATGAGCATGTGGAACATTTGAGGACTTCTCTGCAATTGCTAAAGGACCACCAACTGTATGCTAAATTGGACAAGTGTGAATTCTGGCTGGAACAAGTTGCCTTTTTGGGGCATATTATCTCAAAGGATGGGCTTGCAGTAGATCCAGCTAAGATTGAGGCTATAACTACTTGGTAGAGTCCCAAGACTATTGCGGAAATTAGAAGTTTTGTTGGTCTGGCCAGGTACTATAGAAGGTTTGTAAAGGACTTTTCCAAGTTAGTTGCACCTTTGACCAAATCGACCCGAAAGAATGAGCCATTTGTTTGGTCAGTGGTATGTGAGTCGAGTTTCCAACTCCTTAAGGAGAAATGAACCTCAGCCCCGATCTTATCCCTACCAGAAGGGAGTGGCGGATTTGTTATCTATACAGATGCTTTGGGGGTCGGGCTAGGATGTGTACTCATGCAGAATGGGAAGGTAATAGCATATGGATCTCGACAATTGAAGGAACATGAGAAAAGCTATGCCACACATGATTTAGAATTAGCTGCAGTAGTCTTTGCGCTGAAGATATGGAGACATTACTTATATGGAGAGAAAATTGAAGTCCATAGCGACCATCGCAGTCTCCAGTATCTGTTTTCGCAACATGATCTTAACATGAGACAACGCAGGTGGTTGGAGTTTATAAAGGATTATGATTTCCCGATTAAATACTTCCCCGGAAAAGGAAATGTAGTGGCCGATGCTTTAAGCAGGAAATCCACCACCGAGTTGGCAGCTTTATGTGGTGAATGGTCTCTAGTAGAGGAATTGCGAGATCTGGATGTGGAGGTTGAATTCGTGGATGATAAGGTCATGTTAGTGGCTATGTCAGTATTCGAACCCACCTTAATTCAACAAATCAAGGAGAGGCAGTTTGAAGACTGGGAGTTTGTCAAGATTCGTGACCACATATCTGAGAAACCTAATTTCAGGATGGTAGATGGTATATTGTACTTTAGAGACCCGCTTTGTGTTCCAGTGGTTCAAAATCATAACTTGAAAAGGGCAATTATGACTGGAGCACACCATGCTCGATATTCCATGCATCCCGGGAGTACAAAAATGTACCGAAATTTACATGGCAGGTTTTGGTGGAATAACATGAAGAGGGATATAGTGGGCTTCGTGGCAAGATGCCTTACCTGCCAACGAGTGAAAGTTGAACACAGGAAGCCTCCCTGTTTGTTACATCCCCTGCAGATTCCTAAGTGGAAATGAGAGAATCTCACAATGGATTTCGTTTCAGGGCTGCCCCGAACGAGTAGGCACCATGATGTAATATGGGTGATTGTCGACCGACTAACAAAATCAGCCCACTTTATTCCCATCAAGAAAGGGATGAAATTTCAGGAGATGGCCAAGACCTTCATTGATGAGATTGTACGGCTACATGGTACTCCGGCCTCAATTGTGTCTGATCGAGACAGTAGGTTCGTGTCTTCCTTTTGGCAGTCTTTTCAGAAGTCCTTAGGCACCAAACTCAATTTCAGCACGGCTTACCATCCTCAGACAGATGGGCAATCGGAGTGAACGATACAGAACCTGGAAGATATGCTACGAGCTAGCGTATTGGACTTCGGAATGGAGTGAGATGAACACCTCTCCCTATGCGAGTTCGCATACAACAACAGCTTTCACACGAGCATTGGAATGGCTCCTTTTGAAGCCTTGTATGGACGTAAGTGCCATACGCCTATCTATTGGCAAGAGGTTGGGGTTAGGAGTTTCCATGGACCCACCATGGTGGCAGATACGGCGGAAAAAGTGCAAAAGGTGCAAGATAGATTAAAAACTGCACAATCACGTCAGAAAAGTTATGCAGATAATCACTGTCGGCCCCTTGAGTTCCAAGTGGGAGACAAGGTCTTTTTGAAGGTGTCCCCAATGAAACGTACTATCAGATTTGGACAGAAGGGCAAGCTAGCCCTGCATTTTGTAGGACCTTTTGAGATACAGAGTAGAGTGGGAGACTTAGCTTATCGGTTGGAGCTACCACCCCCGCTTGTGGGAGTTCATAATGTGTTCCATGTGTCGATGCTCAGGAAGTACCTCCTAGATCCTTCACATGTCCTTGAGTTGGACGACGTGCAAGTGAGGCCCGATGTGAGCTATGAAGAGAGACCCCTTCGTATTGTTGACACTAAGGAATAGGTGCTGCATACACGAACTATCGAATAGGTTAAGGTGTTATGGGAGCACCATGGACAGGAAGAGGCCACTTGGGAACTTGAAGATCAAATTCGGGCGAAATATCCAGAGCTACTACCCCAGGAACGTTGCATTCGGAGGACCGAATGATCTTAAGTGGGGGAGGATGTAAGGTCCCGAATCCCACTAATCTTGATTTACGTTAATTAAGCTCATTCTCTATTAATTGAACTTGATTAAGGCTAATTTAGTCAAAAAATTATCGGGTTTGGGCCTCGGATAGGGAGTTAAGCGGAGTCCGGTCCCACTTTAGTAATTAAGGGCCTTTTCGTAATTTGTCCCTGCACCTCTTGGACACCTCGTCCATTGCTTTCATGTAATTCTTCGCTTAGATCATCTTTGGTGTTGGGCTCGATCAAATCTGAACTCGTCTTAGACCAATTGAGGTGCGCTAGGCCTAAACTGTAATTTTGTAGAACCCATGAACCTGCATGCTAAATGTAGGAAGTTTTAAGTTGAAAAAGAGATTCAACATGCATTCTTTCTCCTCATCTTCGTTTGGTTGCTGGAGCCACTTCATTTCATTTCTCTCCATTCACCCTAGAGCTGGAAAAGGAGGAGATAGAGCTTGCATGCAACACCTATAGCTTCCATCTGTTCTTCTATTTCTTCTTCTTCTTCTTGGGTATCTCCTTCTTAGCATCATGATTTTCTTCCATACTACAGCAGTATAAGGTGAAGGATCTCTTTCATTCAGTCACTTAGGGTTTATTGGAGTCATAAGGACTCAACTACATGGCATGCATGTGAATCTAAACCTCATTCTTCATTGCATGCTTTACTTGTAGAGAACCCATTTCAGTTTAGAGAGTTTCCTCTAAGCACTTAACAAGAAAGAGTTGGGAGGGCTAACACTAGTGAAAAGGCAAGTATTAGAGTCATATGTGTTGCATGAATGACTAAGTTATTGTGTATTGAACCAGCTTTTCATATTTTCAGTTTCAGCTATTCCCTTTAATTGTTTTAATCGATATGAATGTGATGTGCATTAGTGTGCATTGAGTTAGAATGCCAAGAAGGGAATAGAAGGGTGTGTGATTATGGGATACTCTCAAGGACACTTTAATTGAGCCTTAGAATTTCCTCACAAGTCAGTTCTGTGTTGATTCCGTACAGAAATTAAGCTACAGAACTGATTCTGAAGCTTACGGCAAAGCTACGGCTAAGCCGTGAGCATTTACAGCTCAAAGTCTAGAGAGCAGAAAAATGGGATTTTGTACTACGGCTCGACTATGGCTAAGTCATGGATTTCACTACGGCTAAGCCGTACCCAGCCTGTACCCAAACCGTAGGTCTTCCTACTGCGAGCTTTCCAGAGAGCTCATGGAACCCAGTTTCTTTTACGGCTTGCACACGGCTGCACCATGGAATACACTATGGCTACGCCGTAACCTCCCCGTACCCTAGCCGTAGGCTTTGCACGGCTAAGCCGTAGGCCAACATACAGTTGGGCCGTAAATGCAGCTGAAAATCTGGACGGATTTTGACCCATTCAGTTAAGCTGAAGCATTGTATACGGCTAAGCCGTAAGAACCCAGTGAAACAGGATTTTAGGGACTCTCAATGATGTTGTAGGACCTTAGTATTGGCACCTTCTATACCACCACAAAGGCCCAATAGTAAGCACATGTTGGGGAGAATGAATGATTCCCGGAGGGTCTCCCAATGACAAGTCATGAATGTTGGCATAAGAAGGGTGTCCCGTATGCACAAGGCAATACCAAGACACGGTAACACAATGACACCGAACGTTTTATGTGTACATTGTGTTGAATGCCCTTAGGGACTATAGGTTACTATTCAGAGTGAAGGTAGCAATTCCTTGGGTACTCACTTAAGCTGAATGCATCCATATTGTTATGATATACCACCTTCAACATGAATTACTTTTTTTAGTAAAACCCTGAGGCAATTCAGACCTGAGCTTCTAATGAGTGAGTGTCTGACAAGCCAGAGCTTCTGATGAGTGTGAGCTTGTTAGCCAAGGGTATGATATGACTGATACGATTGGATATGAGTCGGCACCACTCAGCTTATGCCATTTTGGGTATATGTTATGTATGTCACCACTGCAGTAGGTTTACGGAGGAGTAGTCAGCGCTTTTCGGGAAGCTAGCCTGATCCCCTAGTGACCTATATGATACGTGTATGCTCCCTTTTGGGAGAATAGAGCATTGTGGTTGCCAATCAGTATGTATGACATTTAAGTTGTAATTTCTTACTCATGCATCCTATTCAGTGATTATTCTTATTGACATATTATGTTATACTTGTTCCATATGCCTCAGTACTTACTTAACCATCGTGTTAACAGTGTTACTCTTGGTATTCAGGTCCAGCGACCGGTCCCAACGTGGACACTGACGCGCACCCGGAGAGTACCCCAATGGTACCTCGGGATGTAGATGAGTAGAAAGACGGCGACGTCTTTTACTAGCCATCCCACTGAGTGCGACTATTCTGGGGAAATATCATTGTTATGCTTAGGACCCTTTTGTATCAAACACTTAAGTAGTCTTTTTATAATGTATTAAAGACTTCAACACTGTTATATGTATGTATATATGTTTACCTTTGAAAGGTAACTGACTATGAATTCGTGTGCTCTTGATAATTACTGAGTATTTCACAGGATTTCGTTTATGATAAATTATGTTTGTACGTGTGTCAGCATACCTCACACGTTCCTGTGGAATCTCCCTTGTAGGAATTCGTGCATAATCCTTGAGGGCACGGATTTCTACGAGATTATATATCCATGCCCTGGGGGCCCACTCAAATCCCCAAATTCCCGGGATCAGGGCGTCACACTCCGCAATAATAAGAATCAATGATCATATGGATTAAAGGCCTGATTTTAAGTTGGAAGATGATATTTTGTATTATAAAGGTAGAATTAGTATGCCTGATTTTCCAGACTTGAAAGATGAAATCATTGTAGAGGCACACCATACTCAGTATACTATTCATCCAAGTGGTACCAAGATAAGATCTGAAGGATCACTACTGGTGAGAGAATATGAAGAAGGATATCATAGAATTTGTTGGAAAATGTTTGGTTTTCCAACAGACTAAGGCAGATTATAGAAGACCCCCAGGTCTTTTGCATCAGTTGGAGATTCCTTAGTGGAAGTGGGAGCACATCATTGTAGACTTTGTGTCAGGATTGCGTAATACCAAGAAGGGCTTTGATGCAATTTAGGTGATAGTAGACTGTTTGACTAAGTTAACACACTTTGTACCCTTTAAGAGTGGTCACAGAAGGGAGAAAATGGCAGTTTTATATATTAATGAAATGGTGAGATTGCATGGAGCACCAGTTCCTATTGTCTTCGACCAGGATAGTAAGTTCACATCTCAGTTTTGGGCGTCACTATAAAAAGCCTAAGGAACCAAGTTGAGTTTTAGCACAGCCTGTCATCCCCAGACAGACGGACAGACAGAGCGTACAAACCAGACGTTGGAGGATATGTTAAGGGTGTGTGTCTTGGATTTCAAAACCAGTTGGGACGAAAGCTTAGCACTAGATGAATTCACGTACAACAATAGTTACCATTCTAGCAATGGCATGGCACCTTTTGAAGCCTTGTATGGGAGAAGATGCCGAACTCCTATATGTTGGTCGAATTTTGGAGCTCACATTTTTCATGGACCGTTTGTGGTTGGAGAGTCCAATGACAAGGTAAAATCAATTTGGAAAAGGCTGATGGTTACCTACAGTCGCTGAAAGAGTTATGCAGATAAAAGAAGGACAGATCTAAAGTTTGAGATTGGTGACCATGTATTTCCAAAAGTATTGCCTACACATGATACTTTACAATTTGGGCAGAAAGATAAACTTTCCAGAAGATATGTAGGATCGTTCTAGATTATTAGCAAGGTCAATGAGGTGGCTTATTGGTTAGCACTGCCACCAGAGCTATCAGGTGTTCATAATGTCTTCTATGTTTTTATACTAAGGAAGTATGTAGCAGACCCTTTGCATGTGTTGCAGTATGAACCGTTGCAAGTGCAGAATGATATGACCTACACTAAGCAGCCAATGGGGATTATTGACACCAAAGAGCAGGTGTTGAGAAATTGCACCATCCATTGGGTGAAGGTTCAGTGGAATCATTATCGCCCGGAGGAAGCAACGTGGGAGCTCAGAGACAAAGTGCAAAGATAGTATTTATTAGGGGTGTACAAAAAATCCATCAATCCATTAAAACCAATCCGATCCAATCCGATCCACGGTTTTTTAACCGATCCGATAATTCATAGTTTGGTGATGGATTGAAAAAATCATAATCCATTAGTAACGGATTGGTGACAGATTTGACCCTTAATCCGTGGATTTAAACCGATTTGAACTGTTGAAATATAAAATATTTATTTTTTAATTTTTATATAAAAAAATATCAAAAAGCAATAATCTTCATTCATCATCTAACTTTTTGTTACAAATAAGCCTAAGTGCAGGCGGTATCTTGCAAAAGAATTCCTATTATCGACACTACCATCAGATTGAACGGTTTAAACCGATCCAACCTGTTAATCCATGGTTCGGTTTGGATTGGTTTTAAAGGGCAACGGATCAGTGATGGATTACAAAACTGTCAATCCGTAGGTAATGTTTGCTGACGGATTTAGCTCAATCCAATCCAATCCAATCCAAAGCATGTACACCCCTAGTATCTGCACCTTCTTCCTGAGGCATGTTAGTCATTTAGAGGACCAAATGTCCTTTAAAGGGATGAGATGTCAAGCCCTAGATTTTAATTTTGGGTCAAATTGGTTTGTCAAGTTTGAGTCGGGTTGAGGGGGGTTAGATGGGTTGATTAAACACTCTTAGGCCTTGGGCCTGAGTTATTTGACCCTTTTAAGCTAAAAGGCCTTTTTTAAAATTTTGTAAAACTCACTAAAAAGCAAGCAGCTCTTCCTTGTAATTTAGAAAAACATTTACATAATATAACCTTAAAGGTTTTCCTCATTCTTCCGTCCTCTTCCTTTCCTCTGGAACCAAGCCCTAGCAGTTCTCCAAAGAAACCAAGGTTTGATCTTCAGATTTGCTTTTGGCATCGAAATCCAGGCAATTGGATAACTGTAAACAATGTCTTTTTGTTGCTTACACTGTCTTTTGGTTGCTTGTTGAATAACATGCTTTATATATGATTTCTTCAATTACTTAATGTTTAATAATAAAGATTTGATTTTTCTAATTGAAGGATGTAATATGCATATAAAAGAGATTTTAAAAAAAATTAAAAAAAAGTTCGTTGCTACCTTGCCAACCGTGCAGTGCCTATTGCCTAGACAGCCATCAGCATGTGCTGCCTGGGCAGCCAGGCCGAGCTTGGCTGCTGCTGGGCCGACTGGGTTAGGTTGGACCGGGCTGGGCCCATTTTAATTTAAAAAAATAATTAGGATCTAGTATATTATTTTTAAATGGTTTAGAATATTGTGATTTGATTAATGGTCTAGTAGATTAATGGTAATTTGATTATATTAATTAATTCTTAATTAGGTGTTATTAGAAATGTAGTTAAGATTGTTTATAAATTTAATTAGGGTATAGTTACTCGTGGTTAATATTTTTTTAGATTGATTAGAATTTAATTAAGATGTAATTGGGGGTGATTGAATCTTAATTAGAATGTAATTGGAATTCTAACTTGGATTTTAGTTTGAGTTTAAATTTTGAATTTGAAACGGGGATTTGGATCTTTGTCTTCTATAAAATAATTAGATGTTTTAGTTCACAACAACGATTAATTTTTCCTTCCCTTTTTTATCACAATGTGATTAAGTTTGGATTTAGAATTTGAATATCTTTTACCCACTTTGTAAAATACACTAACTATACATAATTGGATTAGATGGATTCCTTTCTCTTTAGAAAAGATGGTTGAATGTTTACATGAGAATTAGACTGAATTCAAAATGAAAATGTGAGATTTGGGATGCACTACATGATAAACACTGAAAGTAGGATATTTGCATCGTGGACTCCCATTTCCATTGTGAAAGAGGGTTAGTTCTCATATGTATATTTAACTAACTATGACCGTTAAGTGGATTAGTGTTTACCCTCAGAGAACTTAAATAATATATGATCATAATACACTTTTAAACTAAGTAATCAAGTACTTAAATTGATCTTGAGTTGAAAGCATGGTTCATTGTGCATCAGTAGACATATGTATTTGTATATACAGATATTTATATGCATTTGACCGACTATAGTTCAAAGGTGGACATATGCCATCAGGTCAGCATGTACGGTGGAATATTATACGTAGCTATGCCATCTGTTATATCTACAGGAATACCCGTTTTTGTATATTTGTCTATGAGAATGCCCGTCTTTGTATATCTATTTGTGAGAATACCCGTTTTTGTATATTATCTGCAGGAATTGCATCTGCAGGGATACCCACTTTTGTGCACCATGCCATTGAATTTACATTTGGTATATTTTGAATAAAAATGAAAAATATGTTTTATTTCAATTGATTAACATCATTGCTTGCAATTTACCCTCTTGCTAGATTACGACAATCTGACCCACATTTTACGGTGTCTAGGTTCCATTACCGGTGCTGAACCGGATTGTCAGGCAACCAGGAGTTTCCGCTAGATGGTGGAGTTAAAGCGGAGCACTGATGATATCGTCTGAGGTGTCCTAGTGTTAGTGCTGAGATCGAAACTTTAGATTATGTAATAACGCCATGTATGGAGGTCATTAGTTATTCATTAAATTTATTTGTCTTGGAATTACAACTTCAATTATTATGCTTCAAAGTACTTGACCTTGACTTTATTATTATTGAGATTTGTTCTATGATTGGTGTATGACACTCATCTGCGTAGATTATGGATTTCAGTTCCGTGTGTGATTATGGTTGCTTGATCACCAAGCATAGCCTCACGAAGGACTTCAATCCACCCAGAATTGGAGTTCGTATTGCATATGTAAGAAATTTTTTAATTGGCCCCATATCTCGTACCTTTAGAATTGGGTTTAGATCCGGCTCAGTTTTGGAGGCGTGACAAGGCATCTACCATCAATCATGGTAATACCTATCAGCCATCCTTAACTCAACGTCCTGTGCATGCTGAACACCTAAAGGAAGTCAAGCGGTTGATCATTAACAATGCGACTAACCTTTCTCAATTCAAAGATACACTCCAACAAAAGAAGGAACAAAGGAGTTGTTATTGAGATCCTTTCGTTTCCTACTTCTGGTCCAATGGATTGGGAACAAGTTATTGGCCTTTCCAGGCCAATGGTGGCCAAATTCAAAGATCTAGCCTTGGGAGCCAGACTAGGTAATCAAATCAAAAGTAAAGCCTTTGCCGTTATAGGGAGTAAACTTAAAAGTTGTCCCAGTGCAAGATGATTCAAAAGTGGGTGGTCAAGAAAGATGATCCTGACTTGACCTCTTTTTACATTTTTGGGCCGATTCTGTTCGAAAAGTCACTCAAAGTATTACTCAAGCTCAATCACAAGGGTCTGACTCAAACTCTCATCCCAGCAAGACTTTCGAAGTTCATGTCGAGAGTGAATTTGATGATCCTATTACAATCTTGGATATAGAAGATAGCTTGTCTACTCCTCAGACATTAACATCATTCTACCCACATTAGTACACTATGTTTATGGCTGAGGGTAGTAAGACTAACAAGGATGGAAATGACGAAGTTGGTGGTGATGAAGAGGCCAAAGAAGAAGATGCTGGTAAAAATGAAGATGATACTATCAGTGACACTGTAAAGCAGTAAAGGATCACATAACTGCCTAATTGCAAATCTTAATGGATAAGCTAGGTGGTTCGGTTGAAACTCAAAAAAGCCACTCTTCACCAATGAAAGGGAACAAGTAATGAACAGGAAGAAAGCAAACGATTGATTTGCTCATGGTTCAAATTAAATCCATGACAAACAAGATGACAGTTGCGGCTTCCTCTGGAGACCATTCATCAATTTTGAAACTTCACAGAAATCCCAAAAAACATGTAATCATCAAGGCGGTTGAAAAAATACTAACAAAGTCAAAGGTGGAGACCAGGATGAAAAAAAGGGTATTACACAAAAGTACCCTTCGGAGTTTGATCATGTTCCATTTCCACCAGACTATAAGCTTCCTACTTTCTAGCCATACCTTGCGAAAGGTCAGTTTATCAGCACATTGCACATTTCAAATCATTTCCTGGAAGTTTGCCAAAATTCGATACATTGAAAATTAGGTTGTTTATCAACATACTAAAAGGAGCTGCCTTTGATTGGTACAAGCAGTTACTTGAACTCTCTTTTATGACATGGTCAATCACAAAAGAAAACTTCTTGCCCCACTTCCAAGAGGAGGATCAAACAATCACCTTTGTCATGCTCAGCAACACAAGGTAGGGAAATAATGAAACTGCTCAAGCTTTTATCAATAGATGGAAAGCATTATCCTACAAATGCTTAACGCAACCAGCTCCAAGGAAAACAATTGGAATGTGCAAAACCAATTTGTGACCATAAGTTAAGGCTATTGTACTTGTCACAGAACTAAGTCTCTAGCCATATTCGTTGAGGTTGCCACTAAATCAAAACTGACCTCAAAAAGATCAATCAAAAGAAGACAAATTCTCGAAGAACGAAATCATCTTTATTTTCAATAGCAAAACCAAAAAAGAAATAGGAGGTTTTCAATGTGCAAACCTCCAAAGCTCCTAAGAAGCCTCAAAACATAAAAAATGATCAAACCAAGAAAGTGGAATATGAGAAAGGAAAAAAACTAATTATCTATTCATTGGAGAAATTGAATTGATCTTTCTGTCATTGATGGATAACAACAAAATTGAACTTCCACCAATGATGAAACTCGAACCAGCAGGTCGCATCAATGATCCCAATTATTGTACATACCATCGGATGGTCTCGTATCCTCTTGAAGACTGTTTCATTATAAAATAAAGAGTCAATGAGATATGGAAGAATGGAGTGATAACTTTTTATCAAAAGTATGATCCTAGTCCAATCAACGCGATCTCCTTTGGATAGTTTGCACCTGTTACGGTACCTTTTTTACAAGGTCCAAGCCCGAACTAATCCTAAGTTACTATAATTAATCTTGTTTTACTCTAATTAATGCATAATTTTGGCGAATTTAACACAAATCCCTTGGGTTTGGGTCATGGATAGGTAGTTGGATTAGGTTCGAACCTTACTTAGGTAGTTAAGGACCTTGTTGTAATTTAGAGTTACATGGTTTGCTTCATTTTGAAACCATATTAATTGCATCATGTGTATTTTATCTTATAGGTTAACTTTCATGTTTGGCCCAGCTCAATTCAGATCCATCTTGGCCCAACTAAAATCCAATTGACTTAAACTGTAATTTACATAATCAAGCTGGACTTGCTTGTAATTTCCTGAAAAGTTGGATTTAAAACCGACTTAACTGTTCATACTCTTCACTCCCTCTAACCTTTCTGATAGAGATTCTTCTTCTCCTCTCTTTCTCCTTCCATAGCAATTGGGATCTGGCGCTTGGGGCCTTGCATGCAAGAGCCAAGGCTCTCATTCTCTTCTTCATCACTTTTTTGCTCATCTCCTTCCCTTGATGTCATGCCCGATCTTGGGAATTGGGGTTAGAATGGACCCCACAGGGTATGCATATGTAATCCCGTAGCAATCTGTGCATGTGAAGACATGCATAAATCACTACAAGGGAGATTCCACAGGAACGTATAAAGAAGTTTCTCCAATATGTAATTTAATTTCAACAATAAGTGGAAGCCTGTGTAATGCACTTGTAATGATTAAAAGCAATAATAAAGAAGAATAATCCATATCATAAATAAGTCTGAAGTCTGTACTCAACCATACACATCTGTATGGCAACAATTACTTTAACATATACAAAATCCAAAATTATATATGTATCTATTAAATTGCTAGGTGCAAGAACAACCATAGTTCAAGCATGTCTAAGCTAAATAACTCAACAAGGAACCCATTGCCGGTATTCGTAGGACGACTAATAGAAGATGTCGTCTTTATTACACTCATCTACTCCCTGAGGTTCTGTTGAAGTTCCTGCCAGGGCGCGTCGTTCACCGTACTGGGTTGGGTTTAATACATGTAACACCAAGCGTAGCACTGTTAACATGACAGTTAAGCAAGTATAGAGATATATAAGACCATCATGATGTATCAAATGAATTAAAGTGCATATTTATTAAAAGAAAGCAATAGCGAAATCCTAGGCAGATTATGTATGGATTAAGCATGAGTAACAAATCATAACCAGGATATCATACATACTAGTTAGCATCCACGAGGTTGTATTCTCTCAAAAAGGAGCATATCATCTAGAGAGAGTGTATAACATACATATAGAAATTACGCTAAGGGATCAGGCTATCTTTCCAAAGAGCACAAACAACTCCTCCTTAAACTACGTAACAGTAACATAAAGGATACCCAAATTGGTCCCATTGAACCTAATAAGGGTACAAGCTAAGTGGTGCCGACTCAACGTATCAAGACTGACTCGACTTCATATCTTTCATACTTATGGTCAATGTAGTGATCGCCTCATATTGCTACATATTCATTCATACTTATCATATCATACATGAGAGAGTTTCAGTCTTAAGATCATATTCAATCATAGAAATCAGGATTAATAAATATCTGATAATCAATTAATGCATACTTTATTAAGCTAATAGAGCTCAAACCTCTCAACCTTAGCTACACCTATTTCGGTTCACGGATGCACACTCAGTAGAAGCTCTGGACCAATTGCCGCAAGGTTCGCCAGGAAGAATGGGAATATGACTACCTCATGTTGAAGGCAAGATTTCTTAACAATATGAATGCATGTAAATTAAGAAGGTATCAAGGAGATTTACTACCCAACCCTATGCTAGATAATTTGTGTCCCAAGGGTATTTAACACGATGTATTCATAAAACATCTGATGTCATTGTGTTACCAATCTTGGTGGTTATATTGTGTATGTAAGGCACCTCTTCTTATGCCAACACCCATGATATGACATTGAGAATTCATTTGAAAAATCGAAAGGGATAAGTAACAGCTTTACACTCGTCCTCCCTATCATTTGATCACCATTGGGCTAATTTAATTGGAGAAAAGGTGCCATATCTAAAGCCCGACAAACTCATTTGAAATCCCTAATATCTTAAGTTCACAATGTTCTTACAGCTTAACTGTATACATGTTACTACTTACCCGAGTGGCTTAGTCTTTTCCTCAATTTCATACACATTTACGGCTTAGCCATATACTGGCCTAAGGCTTAGCCATGCTAAGCCTATGGTTAAGCTACGACTGGGATAAAGCTTAGCACTAGTACAATCCACTGCTTAGCCGTGGGTGAACCATAGAGTAAAGCTGGGTTTTGGGGTTCTCTAGAAGGCTTGCCGTAAAATAGCTTACGGCTTGGCCGAGGGTTAGCTGTAATTCAATTGTGGATTCTGAGCCGTAGAACACTTACGGCTTAGCCGTGAGCTTCACCGTAAGCTTCAGAAATTCTGGAAACTGTTCCTGAAGCTCAAGTTCAGTATAGAACTCTCAGTTATTGGTTCTAATGTGATTTCTTATGCTCTAATTTATCATCATAGGTCTTACATCGCCCACATAATCATTAATATTACATATTTATACTCATCTTTACTTAAGCCAACACATATATATTTAATCAAGGGGTGAATGAGCTGTTAACTTATATTTATAGTGATCACTTTAAGAATCAACAAATTTAGATATTCATATAGTAATAAATACTCTTATACTTGCCTTATATCAGTGTTTTACCCAAAACTAGCCTCTCCTTTGGCTTGATGGTGGAGAAAGCCTCAATGAAGCAAATCCTATTACATGCAAAGACATGCAAATAGTGAATCAAGTGTAGGATGCATGCATATTGCTCATTTGAGTCTTTTTGACTCTTTTAAACTCAAGGAAATGAAATAGGAGTGGTTCTTTACCTAAGAGAATTGTAGATTATAAGAAAGAAGATCGATTGGTGAGTTCCTCAGAAGAAGATGCACAAGGATGTAGGAGAAGATGAATGGAAGCTAATAGGAGCACATGCAAACTCCTAGGATCTAGTTTCTAGTTGAAATTTGAAAAAGAGATGAGAGAAGAGTGAAGATGTAAGAGCTCCAGCCAGAGAAGGTCTTGAGGGAACAAAGAGGAACAATGGTTTCCTCTTTTTAAACTCAAATTTCTACAGTTTTGCATGCAAGTCCATATTTATTAGGGAAATTACAATTTGAGTCAAATGGACCTCAATTGGGCTAGGATGGATCCGAATTGAACTGAGCCAAACATGAAAGATGATCCACAAGATGAAATGCTCATGATGCAATTAATGTGGTGCCAAAATGATACAACAGTGTGACGCTAAATTATAAGAAGATCCTCAATTACCTTAGTAAAGTTTTTGTTGGAAGTAGGTGGGTCTCGTGGATAGATTTTCAAAACTTTTGACCCACTTGACACAGGGATCAACTATCCATAAGACCAAAACCCAATCCAGGATGCGTTACCCTCAATCTCGTGACCATGTACAGTAAAATTATACCAGCACTAAACATCCAAAATAACCTACGACATGCAAGAAGTAGATCATACCTTTGGAGACCCGCAGTGCTCTAATGGACTTCTTCAAGACCTCTTAGCCTTCCACGCTATGACCCCCGAATTGGATTTCTTTTCTCAAGAAGAACGGTGGAATCTTCAGGAGAAAATCCCAACTCGAGACTCCAAGGAACTAGAAGAAAGGAGAGGAGAATAACTCGCGCAACTCTTGCACGAAAGGGTTTTGGGCGTGAGAGGAACTCTTTTGGACGTCCAAGGATATTTTATAGACTTCCAAATCTCTCCCTTGTCTAATTGAAATAGAAGTCTTACTTCCAAAGCAATTAGCAACTTTCTCCTTTCCAAACTCTTATTTCTAGAGTCCAAGTCGGATTAGTGTTTTCCAATATCTTGGGCTAGCGTGGGGACCACTAGGGATTCCTTAGAAAGCTGGCTCCAACTGGAACACCGCGACCCCACATCTCATGTGCAATCCGGGCCCACAGTTAATTGCAAATAACACCACTATATAAATGCAATTGCACTCCAGTCTTAGGAATAAATTACAATGAAGACCCTAAACTTCCTAATTACCACAAGTAGGCCCCTCTATCAATATCCGTGGATCAATTGGAATAAATCCGTCTCTTCCAATCTAAGTTCCACATCTTATTATCCTTGAGCCCCAATCAATCACAGTAATCATCAGTACCATCCAATTAACTCTTAATTGAGATGGGTGCGCACTTACTAATGACAAATCCATTAATTGGCACAAGGGGATAATAGAGATAGATTCCATCTTGATCATTCAACGTTCCCACAGTTCTACTACCATATACCCAAGACACCGAGGTGTTAACCTATAGTCGGTCTCACTCATTGGTGACTCAAAGCAAATGAATAGATAGAAACTTGAGTTCGTCAATGTCTCAGGATTGAGGGCCTATTGCTAGGGAATTATGAAAGCATACCTTATTATTGAGACGGAATACCATAAGGTGCATCTCATGGTCCTTCAATACATCCAATGTACCGGCACTATTGATCCAGAATCTTACATTCTGATGATCGAGACAAATCACACTATCTCATAGTGATCAAAGTGCTGCAACCTTATCAAATGAGATGCCCAGTCTCATTACTGGTTGTGAAGCTATTTAAGTATAAGATTTGTGACATATATCTCCCGCGTGTGGATCTCATCCATGCACATATATCACATCTAATATACTAATGGGACCCGGTTCAACTCATGAACCATTATGTCATACGTATTGGTCATGTGCATAAAGTAGTAAAATAACATTCATCTCATGAAAGTAAAGCATAATTTAATTGATAAATAAAGAAATTAATCAATTTATTACATCAACTGATGGATTGAGTCCACAAAAACTAACAGTTTGAACCCAACTACCTATCCAATTGAGACCCAATAAAAATTAAGAACAAGATAAATAAAGGATAAAATACATTAATTAATAGGAAACCAGGTTTAATTAAGGTAAATTATGATTAAGCCAGGTAAGGACCTTACACTTTAATCCTTTAATTTCATTTTCTCCTTTTCTTTATAGCTATCTAAGGTGAGGATCCCATCACTATTTTATTTCTTGAGCGTAAAAGAGTCAAGGAGACTCAATCTTATAGCATGCATGCATCTTATGCTTAGTTTTTTCAATGCATATCTTAGATCATCTTCGATTGAGGTTTTCTCCACCATTAAACCAAAGGAAAAGCTTGTTTTAGGTGTCGCACTGAACTAAGGCAAGTATAAGAGTGTATATGACTACATATATGTCTAATTATATTGATTCTTGAAGGACCCTTCTTTAATTGCTAATCTACAGCTCTTTCACCCCTTTAATTTAAGTATATATGATGGTTCTAGTGATAATGAATATGTTTAGGAATGAATTATAAAATGTAGTTTTGAAAATGTATTATGACAATTGGGAGTAAGGAAAACCATAGTGGAACCAAGTGGGACAAGTTCTGTACTAAAACATGTTCAGCAATTCTGAAGCTTATGACTAAGCCGAAGTACACTACGGCTAGCTTTCCAGAGACCAAAAACAAAGCGTTGGGAATTTTTCTTCTACAGCTAACCTCACGGCTAAGCTGTGGAAAGCACTACGGCTGAGCCAAAGCTAAGCCGTACACTAAATCAAGGCTGAACCGTAATTGCGGGAAAATTAGTGAACCACGGCTAAGTCGTAGCCTATCCATGGCTAAGCCATAGGCATATAGAAAACTTAGATAAATTAGGAATATTCAAAGACCATGTAGGGCTTTACAAATGGTACCTTTACCATAAATGGTAATTAAATACTAAGAATGAAAAGTGTTGAGTTATCACTCATTCCTTTTTAATTTTTTCGTTTTTTCCCAACATCGCGTCATGGGTGTCAGCATAAGACGTGGTGTCCATTGCCTATATAATGTAACATTGAGATTTTGGTAATATGTTGACATCGGACGTTTTATAAATACGCCGTATTAAATGACTACAGAAACACGAATTATTTTAGCATAAGGTTGGCTAGTAAATATTCTTGCTAACCTCTCGAATCAAACATATAGTGTTTAAGTAAACCTTGCCCTCAACATGATTTAATAATGTACCCATTCCTCTTGAGGAACCTTAAGGCAAGATCGGAGACGAAGATTCTATTGAGCATGAGCCGGTGAGCCAAGATAGGGGTAACTAAGATTGAGAGAGTTCGAGCTCAATTAGCTCATTTAATTGTCCATTGTTTAATTATTAGTTACTCTATTTAATTCCGACTTTTATTGATTGAATACGATATCCAAACCGATATATGCTTCTGTATAAGAATGAGTCGATCACTACATATGATAAGTATGAAAGTACGAAATCTGATCGGTCTTGATACATTGACTTGGCACCACTTAGCTTGTACCCATAGGAGGTTCGACGGGACCGAATGAGGGTATTTTATATGTTACCCACTGCAGTAGTTATTTGAAGAGTTGGTCGGCTCTCTTAGGGTAGCTAAATGGTCTTGGCCCAACTGCTAGTGATTTCCCACCATACGATATGCTCTCTTTTTAGAGAAAAGATGGCCATGTGGATGCCAACTAGAAAACTATTATATTTCCATTTATGATTCATTATTCATGCTTAATCACATGCATAACATGCCTAGCTTCCATTATTGCTCTCTTTAATCAATATGCTTTCTAATTCAATTGATACATCTTGATAGTCATATATACTTTTACATTTTTTTAACCGTCATATTAGTAATGCTACCCTTGGTGTTATAGTTACAGAACCCAATGCCGGTATGGCAATCGATGCACCCCCGGAAGGAACCACAGCAGTACCTCAGGATATAGATGAGTTGAACAAGGACCTTTTCTACTAGTTTTCTGACATAGCGCGTCACCATGTTTATTCGGATTAAATAAGGAGTAGATCATGTCATCATTATTATGTTATTGGGAGTTACTATTTGGTGAACTTATTATCTTGCATTTTTGTATATGTTTATGGAACCTTAGTATCATGTGCATGTGGATAGTGAGTTAATAGACCTTGGTTTATATTAATGACTGAATGTGGTTTTGTTAGTGTTTATGATATGTATAGGTGATTCTCTAGGTTTCTGCTTAATTATGTAAAATGATTACTACGAGTTTACAGATCTTCCTCACATGTACCTGTGGAATCACCTTTGTAGCAATTTCGTATGTATCTTAATGTGGCACAGATTGCCATAGGTTATGTGTGTCACGTCTCGAGATCCACCTTAATCCCCAATTCTCGGGTTTGGGGCGTGACACTTCACCACCAAAACCAATTATGGTTGAGTTCTATGTTGTCAATGTAACACATAATGAACATGGTTTGATACCAGTCAAGGCCTCTTCAGGAGAAGAAATGTGAGTCCACCCAGACTTAGTAAATGATGAAAGCTGGGAAAAAGTCAAGACCAAACGCCCATCTATAGAAATAAAGAAGGCTAAGAGGCAACTCATAGCTGCCCAAAACCGCTTGATCAAATATGAAAATAAATCAAAAAGAAGAAAAGGTGATAGAAGCTTCCGCCTCAGAAGAATCTTCTAAGTCAATTAGAGGTCATTTCACCTTAGCTAATTTCATCATTTCAATTCCAAAGATGAGGAAGAACCACCAATATCTAATTGCAAAAGGATATCTTGGGATGGTACGCCTCCTAATTTGGATCATGAGGAAGACTTGTCAAATTTTGTGAACTTCAATGATGATCAGTGGATCTATGATTACTTCGCTAATGAATACCCCTCTAATAAGGATGAGAGTTTTAAACAAACTCTCAATCTTGAAGCGAGTACTCTCAACAACAAACATGGTCTTGACACACTGTCAGTGGCTCTTTATGATCTACATAGACAGAATGCAAGTGGTTGGTCGAGTGATATCACCTCCTCCTTTTCCATTACCTCCAGAGATTTATACGGATCCTTTGCTTTTGGTTGAATCTGATTGGCAACAACAACGGCAAGCATCGTCTTCTAGTTCCCAGGTGGTGACCTTTATACCAAATGGTTCTCCTGAACCAAGTGTTAAGCCAACTTCTCCAAAACTAAGTTCTAAACCAAGCACTCAACCAATTATCTCCAAAGCAAATGATGAGCTTGACTCACAAAAGAAGCATTATGGACTCAGCATTAACAATCCTATTGTACCTCAAAAAGTCTTCCAAGAAGCATTATGGACTCAACATTAACAATCCTATTGTACCTCAAAAAGTCTTCCAAGTTCAGGATAATCTTTCTGATTTAGAGGAGAAATACCACTAACACCTTCTTTGGTAGTCATTAGTACCTTTGCTAATGAACCTTCAGCATCTCAAGCCACTTATGATAATACAAATCAAGAGGCAGGCTTCGAAGAAGTCAGCTAGCTCTTTGTTGAACCTAAAGAAGTTAATGTCATATGAAGAGACACTCGTCAAGAGGTTGACAAAAACAACATGGTCAATGATGGCACTCCTTTGGTCTCCACTATAAGGATAGTCATTCTTCATCTTCTTATGTAAACTCTTTGGAGGAACAATCCAAATGTAAATGTAACTTCTTTGGAAACAAATGCTAATGAAAGGTCATCAGAGCCGTTCACATATGATGTTATTAAACACCTCAAGCACATATCTACACAACTTCATACTTTTTATCTTATACAAATGTTTAAGGAGACTCATAACAATTTCTACAAGCACTGCAAGCTTTGAATACCACAAATCAAACTCATGTGGCACAAATACATCAAATAGAGAAAAACATATATCAGATGGAGAAAAACTATCTCAAAGCAGAGTCTACGAGGCCTAGAAGTAGTGTATGGATGGAATGTCTTTCCATTCACAATGCTTCCAAGGCCACAATCTCCTTCGCCAAAGATGATCTTCTCTTAGGCGACATGAAGCACACAAGGCCACTCTACTTCACTTCCTACATCAAGGACATACTTGGTCAAAGAGTTCGAGTTGATCTAGGATCTACCCTGAATTTTATCACAATTATAGCTCTTTAGGAAATTGGCATCCCAGTAAACAGGCTCTCTACTACCAAAACTCCAATTCAAGGCTATTCGGAGAAGTCCAAGACTCGATTGGCAAGATTCAGATCCAACTTCAGCTGGTTGATTTGACTTCAGAAGCCACTTTGCACATGGTAAAAATGTGTCTTTGCTACAACATCCTCTTGGGAAGACGGTAGCTTCACAACTATTCCATAATGCCTTCCACTCTCCATCAATGCCTCAAATATATTGATGATAAGGGCAAGGTGCATCCCTTCTTTGCAGACAAAAAGTCATTCAAACGCAAGGAAGTCTACTTTACCGATGCAGCAATGTATCATGAAAAGCCTAAAAACCAAAACCAGATGCAAGCAAGTCTTTTGTGGATGATGATTCACCATCTCAATTGAAAAGAAAACCTACCCATGGTTTGGCAAAAGATTTGAGCCTGCCAAGAAGTTGGAGTTTACAAAGAATCCAACGGTTAGATTTGCAGATACCAAAGCTCCTTTAGTGATCAAGGTCAAATCTGAAATCAAACAATCAGATCTAACTTTGGTTGTATCCATAAAGCCATCTAGGGAAAAGCAAACAGGCTTTGTTATTCACATATACAAGACATGCAATCCAGCTACGTATATAGCACCTGCTCAAAACTCATCAACACCACCAATTAAGTACTTTTTAGTGCCAATGAGGAATGGCGAGACACTTTTTATGTTTTACAAGGCAAACCTAGATGATGTACCAATACTTTCAACACCAATTGGGTGGGGTAAACTGTCTACCATGCCTCATGGAGTAGAACAAGTATCCAAAGCAAGATTCTCGTCCTTTTGCCCTGCCTCTCGCAAAGTTATGCACCTTATGGGTTATCAAGAAGGAGAAAATGGTGATACAGTCTTCCAATTCGACAATTCCTACAATAACCATTGAGCCTCATGCCACTCTAAGAGAACTAGGTTTGACTATGCAAAGTCTGAAAGAACCAGCTCAGAGATACATTAGTTGATGGTGAGATCTAGTAACGAGATGTGCAAATCCTCCTAGGCAAGCAATATGGGTTCATCTATGTTAGTATGGACTACCTCCTCATCTCTGAGAAGTAACCTTAGCAACTGAATTATGCCTGCTATTCAAAGCTTCCCAAGAAGATCAAAATAGCGATGGCTCTCTTATCCAACAAATGTGGCTTCTATGGTTGGTGGCACAGATTCTAACTAAGAAAGCAATAATGTACCTCCTCCTGTTAGGAGGATGTCACCAATACGGCCGGATTCTCCTTTCACTTTCAACCAACTCGTGCTAACATCACAATGTAGGGGTGATTCATCTTATAGATACATCAATGATGGCTTCACTCGGCTAAAAAATGTGCAAACCCTCCACACTGCTCAGCATGGATTCATTTGTACTGGATAGGCTTAAAGCTATCTCGTTGCACCTTGACAGTAGCAATGGAGTTTCAAACCTTTGATGAAATATCTCGAATTGTTTCATCCATTGAAGTAGCAATCTGTCGTCTATGTAGAGATCCAAACAATCGCACCCTGTGTATGTTGCCTTAGTGGTAAGAGATTCAAATTCTAAGGATACTGATAAGGTGGACACCACCATGTAATCTATTGCGGATTGAGCTCCTCCACTTTTTCCATGTCCTACTCCATCTGAAATCTATGATTTAGAAGTAGCTTACTTCTTTGTACCTTCGTTCATGCAACATAATCACTCAATAATCTTCCATCAAGCCAAAGATGCTCTTGCTTCTTATCCTATCAACAAAATCACCAATGATGGGAGAATAAGACTTGACATTGACAATCATGTGGTCTACAACATGATAAAGAACATTGGATAAATTCTTAAGATGCTCATTCTCCTTGAAATGACTACAAATGGGGTTCAGGTCCCTTTCGATGCCTTCACTCCATAAATGAAAGAAGATCTTCAAAATGAGTGCAGAATTAAACAACTGTGATATTGCATAGGATGCATTCCTTGCTGTAACATTCCTAAGACAACTCAAGACTTTAGAGCAAAATCTATTGTCTTCTCAAGGGGTATGATTCTAATGACTCTCAAGAGACGACTGTCTTCGAAGACCCTATTGATTCGGTTGCTTTTCAGCACCTTAAAGGGGCAAGTGATGATGATGACACTGTCAAAAGTCATTGATTATTGGCCACCTGAACTAAATGAAGAAATAGACTCATCTCAGCACACTCGTTGGGCGTGTCTAGTCCTTGATGTAAAAGCTAAAAAGCCTAAAAACCGAATCCATGTAAAGGGAGCAGACCTTGGCTTAAGCTCTTAATTAAAACCCCAGAAGGTTTTGCTAGTCGGAAGGTTCTGAATATATTATGGGAAAACCTCCTTTCGAACCTCCAACTGAAGACCAAGTATAAGAAATAAACTTGGGTATTCCAAAAAACCCTCGTCCTACCTTTGTAAGCTCTCAAATTAAAGAGAAACTTGAGGTGTATCTAAGTTTCTTATGAGAGTTTATGGATTGTTTTGCGTGGACCTACGCAGAAATGCCGAGTCTAGATCCAAAAGTTGCTGTGCACAAGTTAAACATAGCAGATGATGCAAAATCTGTGAAACAAGAACAAATCATGACTAAACTAGAAATAATGGAGAAGATAAAAAAGAACTTCAAAAACTCAGGGATGTCCCCTTCATCCGTGAAGGGCAGCATCTTGACTACTTGGCTACCATAGTGCCAATCACCAAAAGGAATGGGCAAATTAAAGTCTGTATCAACTTCAGAGATCTTAATAAAGCCTATCCTAAAGATGATTTTCCACTACCTATACTAAACGTCATGATCGATAACAATTTCAGATTTGAAAGAATATCATTCATTGATGGGTTTTCGAGATACAATCAAATCAAGATGTACAAGGAGGACGAAAAACACACATCCTTTCGAACCCCGTTTGGCATGGAATGCTACACTGTCATGCCTTTTGGCCTTAACAATTCAGGAGCCACATATCAGAAGGTGATGATGAAAACTTCAAAAATATGTAGCACAAGTTTGTCGAATGTTATGTCGATGACTTGGCGTCAAAAGCAAACAGAAGTTAGACCATCTAGCTGATCTTCACAAAGTCTGCGAAAGGTTGTGAAATTTCGATTTTTGTATTAGCCCTTTAAATTGTTTCTTTAGAGTCTCCTCTAAGAAGTTCTTGGGATTCATGGCTCAAAAAGGTGGTATCAAATAGTATCCAATCAAAGTCACATTAGGAATGCCTTCTCCAAGAACTCAAGGGATTGCAAGCCAGACTTGCTTACATTCACCGGTTCATCTCCAACTTATTTGGAAAATGCGAAGCATTCTCCAGACTCATGAAAAAAGGAGTTAAATTCATGTGGGGTAAATTTTGTGAAGATGTTTTTCAAGATATCAACTGGTATCTCAAAAACTCACCCATTTTTTTGGCTCTGATCCCAGAAAAACCATTTATCCTCTACACCCAAGCTACTAATCACTCCTTAGGACATTGTTAGGCCAAAAGAATGATGACGGTAAAGAGGTAGCTTTCTACTATTTGTCACGGATCCTAGTTAGTACTGAGCATAATTATCATTCAATGGAAAAGGAATACCTTGCATTGATTGTTGACCCAGAAAAAAATTATAAATATTGTAGTGAAGATATTACAAGCAAATTCCAAGCCAAGAAGACATAAATTCTAAGATTGTGGAATACCAAGTCAAGAACTGTATCTAGATGTTTAGAACCAATGCAACTCATTCAGAAGATTTCAAATGACTTTAAGGTGTAGCAGTTTGAATTTCAGAATTAGTGAACTTCATTTGGTCACTCAATTCACCAAGTATTAGACTCAAGGTTCACTGGCTCAAAACCTAGGGGTCACCAAATAAATTCAAGCTTCTAGTTATCAAAGTGGTTGAAAATTATATAGTAACTCCAAAATATATATAAAAATGATGATTCAAATTTTAATGCATTTGAACTTCATTTTAGCTCAAAATTAAGCTTTAGTGGCTGTTTGCTAGCTCCTTAGGGTCATTGTTGCAAATGACACTTCTACATGTCAGAATCAGTTGAAACTCTTGGAGAAAGCTCAAATTATATTAAGGAGCGACTTTGCAAAATTTCAAATCAAGTAGATGTTATTTGACCCAAAGTCAACAAAAATGTCAAATTTGGGTCAATGACCCCCCGGCCATGGGGTCACTGACCAAAGTCTTGCTTCTCGGTGACTGAAGTTGATGAAATTTAGACATAAGTCGTAAGTTATGTTCAAAAGTGGTTCTACAAATTTTCAAGCCAAGGGAACTTCGTCTGAACTTACTTCAACTACATGTCAGCCAGGAGCATTGACCCCCAAGTTATGAGATCACTGACCAAAAATCCTACTTCTAGGAGGCCGGAGCTGATGGAATTTGGATCAGAGATTCAAAATGTGCTCAAAGCTTTGAATCAATTAGACATCATTAGGGTAGAAAACAAGCTAACTGCCTGTAATGCAATAGGACATTTACTTAAAACATGCAACAAGTGGGTCACTAGTCAAAATTCTACTTCCATAAGTCCAAACCATTTGAGATTTGGATGGAGACTTCAAGATTCTTCTAACATCAATCCCTCCAAGTTTAAAATCGATCTGAAGTTATTTGTACCTCAAACTGCTAAACCAAAGGCCCATTTTCATGAAAAGTCAATAGGAGGGTTGACCAACTTCAAAAGGTCAAAACAGGTTGAAATTTCTCTAACACATGAAAAATAGCGTTATAAAGCATTCCTCTAAGTTTCGTGAAGATTGGACATCGTTCGGGCTCCAAACAGATGAAAACGGTCACATATCCAAAAACCCCTAAATTGAGCCTATCCATGACTGCAGCCACAGTCACGAACACCTTTGAAGTGGTTCCCAGTAGTTTTCAGTGGTTTTTTCCACTTAATTTCAAACTACAACCTCCCATAACTCCCTTAACTACCTCTGAAGTCTATAAAAGGTAAGTTTGGTACTTGGGAAAAGGTTAAAAAAGGTAAAAAGCAAGTTCAAGCAAGTTCCAAGAGAATTAAAGCAAGTCACAAAGCTTCTTAAGCAATTGAAGCACAAGTTGTTCACTCTTCTTCTCATTTTCACTAAATTAAGGAGAGAAAAAGTTCAAAGGAAAAGAAGAGACGTGCCTATCATTCAAGGAAGATGATTGTCAAGACCATTGAACATATTAAAAGATGAAACCGCATTCCTTTGGTTCTCTCACTTGGAATGGCTTTAGGCCATTTTTGAAGTTGTGAACAAGCCTCTTTATGCTTAATTCTATTCCTTGAAAATTATAGAATCATAATGATATAACTTTGGCTTCAGTTTGCTTGCATAAAGCACCTTTTCCGAATTTGTACAAAAAAGATCTGTAAACAAAAGGTAATGATTACCAAAGGTTATAGTCGATTCCATGGTCAAATTTAGCATCCTTGGTGGTCATTCAACACTCCAAAATTCAAAAAGCACAAGTTCTAGCATGCTAAAGGCATCATAGAAGCGAAATGGAGCAAAATAGGGACAAATAGTGGCCATTTCGACCACTACTTGTTAGTGATCGTGGGCCACGATTACTACTGCCTTATCTTCCATTTTTTTCAATTTTGGCTCCCTTTTCATGCATTTTCTTGTAATTTTTTGGTTTGGATCACACTTAAGACCAGAGGGAGGGGTTGTAATTTTTTAAAACTTTTAAACAGTCTGAATCCCCGAGGTCAGAGCATTGAACCTAGGTAAACAAAGGGAATTTAATGATGAACAGTAATTATTTTCTCATTCTTCTTTATGCTTTAAAAATGTGAATGTTGGACTTGAATCCATTGCATTTCACATCACTTTTCGAGCGCAATCATTGATATTTGCACTGTAGAAACTATGTCACTCCATCCTCTATAATGTGGTGTACCTGGTCTCCAATATCAATGCATTAAAGATACTTGTAACAAAAGCTGGTGCATTGAGTGATCGTATGGCCACGTGGTCTATTCTGCTCTCTCAATATGACATCAAATACACTCCTACAAAGGCGGTGAAAGGACAAGCTCTTGCTGATTTTCTAGCAAAAAATCCACTTTTAAAGGATTCTGAGTTTAAAGACAATCTCCCTGATGAGCCGGTCTTCTTTGTTGAGCAAAGATGGAAACCCATCATTGATGCAAACTAACATTAGATCATGTAATTTAATGGAGTTTCCAGAACTAATGAGCTATGAGACCCAATTTCAAGAGTGGTAATCATTTTTTGCAACCCAGAAAGATTCTATGTCCCTCACTCCTTTTTATTGATCAAGCTGGCATTTGAGTCAGGCATCAATCTGCATGGAGTCTACGGAGATTTGTAGCTTGAAATCAAATAAATGAATCTTGAATATGAAGTAAGTTTAGAATGTATGCTACCATTTTTAGAGCATGCCTCCAGAACGAATTAGGCAAATCTAAATAACTCATTATTGACTTCACCTTATCCATAAGAGTCCTATTCCTTCTTTTTGCTACACCATTTTGTTGAGGTGTACCTTGTGTAGACAACTGGGATGCAATCCCCTCTTGTGCTAAGTAATCCCTAAATTCTCTAAAGAGGTACTTGCCACCATGAGCAGATCGTAGTGTCCTGGTACTCTTACTTAGACGCTTCTCCGTTTCCGCCCTATACTCTTTGAATTTCTTAAAGCATTCGGACTTATGGCGCATTAAGTAAATGTACTCATACCTTGAGTAGTCATCAATAAAAGTGATGAAATACTCAAAGCCACCTCTAGCCTAGACATTTAAGCCACACAAGTCAAAGTGAACCAATTCCAATGGTTCTTTAGCCCTATAGCCTTTTGCCAAAAAAAGGGGGCTTGGTCATTTTCCCCTCTAAACAAGATTCGCAAACTGGAAGTGCCTCCACTTCTAATGAATCTAATAGTCCATCTACAACCAGTCTTGAAATTTGGTTTAGATTAATATGACTTAGGCATAAATGCCAAAGATACATTTGATTCAATTGTGAAGGTTTCTTTCTCTTACATGGTTGGGTAATTGTGTTATTCTATTTAGTCGATTGCAATTTAGGAGAGATAAAATCAACAATATAAAGATCATCCACCAATGAGCCAGAACAAATAAAACGCTTATTGTACTTAATAACCATAAATTTATTAAAATAAGCAAAACATCTGTCTTTAACCAACTTGGAAACAAAAATTAAATTCCTCCTAATGGAGGGAATATAAAGACAATCTTTTAAAATTAAAGTCCTATATCTACTAAAACTTAAACAAACATCTCCTACTGCAATTATTGCCACTCTCGTAGCATCACCCAGAAACAAATAATTCTCCCCACTTAGCTGCCTAGTTTCCTAGAACCTCTGCAAAGAATTGTAAACATGATTATTGGCTCCTGTATTTACACTCCAAGTGCTAATAGATATAACCGCCAAACATGATTCAACAACTAGTGAATGAAATTTACCTTTATTGTTCACTTTGTTGAAATAAGTTAGACATTGCTTTTTCCAATGCCCTGTTTGCTTGCAATGAAAAAACTTGCTCTTAGGCCTTTTCACTCCTCCAAGAGTCCGTTACCTCCTTAAGGAACTACGTTACGATTCTGACCTTCTATTTCTTCTTACCTTTCAGCTTAGAAGCAAAACATTTTTCAGCAACATGAACACTATGTGGCATTTTCAGAAAACCCTTGGCAACCTGATGTTCCTTAAGTAATTTCACGAGAGAAAAATTGAGCTTGTTCATGTTGTAATTTAGGAAAAAATTCTTAAAGGAATCAGTTAAGGATTGGAGAATGATATCAATCTGGGTCTCCCCATCAATTTCAACTCCAAGGACCTCTAGTTCATTGAGGTATCCCATCATTTTCAAAACATAGTCCCTCACAGAGGTACCTTTAGCCATCTTAGTATAAACAGTTCTTTCATAACAACCTTCCTAGCCACCCGATTCTAATCACCAAACATCTCCTCAGACTATACATAATGTCATATGCAGTAAGAGAAGACTAATGTTGATGTTGCAAATCATTTGACGTAGATGCCAACATGTAACATCACACCATCTCATCAGATTTTATCTATTTTTTGTATGTTTGGACGGCCACCTCATTGGTACAACCATTCACAGGTTTCTCTAGGCACACCTCAATGAGCGCATATTTGTACTCTTCGACAGTTAGCACAATATCCAAGTTTCTTTTATAGTCAATGTTATTAGGTCCAGAGAATTTGTGTTCTTTAAGAATAATAGTAAGTGAATTAAAAGAGCCCATCTTAAATCATAAGAATTACACAATCAACAAGTTATGATAGGCAAATAAACTTTGGATTCAAATAAAAAGAAAATAGCTCCCTCTGCCAATTAATAAAAGGATCCAATAGCAATCTAAAACACCAATGCCTAGTATACCTCAATGTGAGCACTTCTACAATACTTATTTTATTTAGATAGGACGTAACCTATTAGTTTTACTATCAAAGCAATAAACCGTGCTAAGTAAAACCAAACAGCTGCCATGACTTTGGTCTTATAAATAATAGTAGTGACTCAGATGGAGACTATACCGGTATTTATAGCTAAGTATACATCATCATTTAATTCAAGGTCCATTAGTCTGTATTCGGTCTAGTCATATAGAGAAGTGACCTATATTAATAATTACCCTAAATCATCCATATGGGAGTTTGTATTAGAGATTCTATAATTAACTTATCTGACAATGAGGAAAATAACAAGGTTAACATATAAATTAATTACATCTCCTACAAGACAATGATGGAGACCGTGGAAACTAAAAGGTTCCCACTCCCACTTAGTTATTTAACAATGAGGGTTCTTGTAAAATAGTTTACTTAAGACCAATTTAGAATTTTAAAGTAATATGTTAACAAGATATCTAGGTTACCCTAACTTTACTACTTCACCATTCCAAATATTATTAAGCATGTCTAATATCTATTTAGCGAGTTATGATAATAACAGACATCCAAGCACAAAAAAAAAAAAAAGGAAAGACGACCCGCAAAAGAGTCCTAACTATTATGGTCAAGTAGGATCTTTTGTCTTCTTGATTGCCACTTCTTCAAAACATGTGCTTCCCAAATGGGGTACAGGGGTATCCCCTAGCGGGGATTGAGCTGTGTCCCTTTTTTAAAAAAATTACGTTGACGTTAAGCTTCCTGACGAATCGAGTTTATATGCTAGATCGGTATAATTACATTACTATGAAAAATTACATTGAATCCTAAGCCTCCTGATGAATGGAGTTCACATCCTATGTCAATATAATTACATCATCATAAACATTGTAAAATATATAAAACAATGACCACAAATTTTATTCGTGGGATCCATTCAAATAACATACACAAATGGTGACCATGATAGCCAGATCACTCATTGCAAAACAAAGGTTAGATAGTTTGCTGCAAAACAAGGGTTGGTTACAGCAAACGCAGTGTCCATATTGTTTATAGCAACCTATAATCTTACTATGTACTATTCAATCCATACACAGTATCAAGATTATCTCTGATACTATTATTGGGAGGCAGTCGTGAGGATCTGTTAATATTGCTTACAGATTACTGCGAAAATAACTTTAGATGATGATGATTCAAAAACCATACTTGTGAGATCTCTCTGATTTGATCTCATCTTATAGCAAACTGAAAATCTCAAGACCTTCTATTGTATCCCTCTATGCTCAAACTTGCACCGAGGTGTGGGCCACTTCTGCGAATTCTCCTTGCTCTCAAAAACGAGATTTCTCTTACTATGTTTCCTAGAGAACAATAGCATATATTTATAAGTTACAATAGAGACTTTACAAAGGAAATAAGGAATATGCTTCTTATGAAAACAAGAAACCCTAATTCGACCTAAATTGGAGTCCTAGTTCCATAAATTACAATTTAGTCCACTAGAGAATTATAATTGCACCCATGTCCTTATTATCAAAATCACATTTCGAACTTCTTGTTATTAAATGCTTATTAATCTCCCCATGTAAAGATTTCAGATATGCATCAATTAAATAATTACTGACATCTATATTTAATTGATATCTTTGTAATTGTTTGAGACCTTACACTTAACTTATTTGATATGTCAGACACAACCTGCAGGGTTTAACATAATCAAAACTTATAAGCTTCATCAAGGGGATATCATCAATCCCTATTATGGGACGTGGATTTCGTCAATATCTACCATATACGTAGTGTAGTCATCTAATTTAATGAGATTATTGACCCATAAAAAATCTCACTCCTATGTAAATCAAAATGCCACAGACTAAATGCATGTGTATATTATTTATATCAGGATTAAGAGTATAAGTACTCACAATAACCATTCATATGTTTATCATCTTATATAGTTGGTATAAAGATAATAAACCTAAAAGCGATTTTGTTCAATACACATAAAGTGTACCAGCATAACGAGTCAAAACTAAATTGTTTCCTGCAGCCAAGAAAAGCCTGCTAAAACATCATGCTAAATCATACAGATTGTGTATCCAACTCCATCTAGATTGTGAATAACAATAACTTATATTCTATAAGAACCGACAAATAAGCCTTTCATACGTAAGCTGAACTTTACAGACCAACTTATCTACTTTATAGGATAAAAGACACGCACATGCATAATAAATAACAATACAACCATTTGGCCATACAAATTCTCATTAAGATGAAAAGACAAACTTTACTAATAAATAAGTCAATCAAAGACAACTACGTAAAAGTATGCTTTTAGTATAAATTTCTAATAAAAACCAGGTTTATTTACTTTCTTTAACAAAGCCTGTGAACTCAAGAAGAGATTCGTATTGATAGAACTTCACCATATTCGAAGGTATTAAAATATCAAGGCAAATGCATTAACGAGAATAGCAGCATCAATGTCAATCCCCAAAAATGAAAAAATGGCATTGGATGTAGTTGAACGAAGATTTCTAGTTCCACTTACCACCTATAAAGCAGCAGCAAATTGCTTTGATGTGGTCAAGAATCGGGTTTCATCTTTCAAAAACTCATTCAAAGATTGGAGAGACCCTTTTATTAATTACATTCTTCATAAAGTTTTACCAGAGAATGCTATAGATAAAACTAGTAGTCAAAGATGACCTCCAAAATTTCACTTTAATTTGCCTTCGATGACTCTCTACAGCAAGTATTATGATGGAGCTCTTCTTCGTTACTTGTCACCAAAAGAAGCAAATCAAGTACTCAAAGAAGTTCATTCTGACCTATGCGATACTCACCAAGTCGAACCAAAGTTTCATAATCAAATCCAAAGGTTATGCTACTATTGACCTACCATGGTATCTAACGCCATCAAGTTTGCAAAGAGATACCATGAATGCCAAATCCATGATAATTATGTTCATCAACCACCTAAATATCTACATCCTACTTCTACCTCATGGCCATTTGAGGGTTGGGGTATGGACATCTTTGGCAAAATAAATCTGCCATTAGAACATGATCATCAGTTTATTTTGGCCATGATAGATTACTTCTCCAAATGGGCAGAAGCATTACCTCTCACAGAAGTCAAAACAAATGCAGTCCTCAGCTTCTTGAAGACTCATATCATTTGTCATTTCGGGGTGCCTAAAAGTCTACGTGATGACAGTGGTCCCTAATTCAACAATGACAAATTGTACAGATTTTGTGCCAAGTACGGAATCCAATGCTGTCCTTTTACAACATACAATCCTACAGCTAATGGACTTATTGAAGCTTTCAACAGCACTCTTTGCAAGATTATGAAAAAAATGATCTCTAACAATAGAAAAAGTTAAAGTACTAAACTTCCTGAAGTTTTGCGGGCCTAAAGAACTACAATCTACGGTCCAAGAAAATCAATTCCATATTCCTTAGTTTACGACTGTGAAGTTGTGATACCTTCGAAAATTCAACTTCCTTCTCTTCGGGTAGCTGTGATAGACAAATACACTGAAGAATAGAATGTTAAGCTCAGACTTCAAGAGTTTGATGAGAAGAGGCTTACTGCTAGAAAAAGTATCGAGCTATATCAAGCTCATATGGCTGGATCTTTTGACAGGAAGGTTAAATACAAATCTTACAAAAAAGTAGACTTAGTCCTTGCACTCAGGAGGTCTATGTTCTCCACACATATGTCCAAAGGAAAATTTGAATCCAAATAGGAAGGACCTTTCGTTGTTGATAAGGACTACTCCAACAGCCCCCATGCACTCCTCACACTCGAAAAAGATAAATGCATGATGCCCAGCAATGGAAAACTCCTAAAGAAATACTATGCTTGTATGTCATTCGTATACACAAACCATGTACAGTATACTCTCTCATTCCAAAAATCCGTCGGTTTCAAGCCTCACAACCTGTGACTCCTAACGACATTCCAACAGGCTTATACAAAATGACTACAAGGACAGTGTCCTTTGGCCCCTCTTGTCAATCCTTGTTACTGTCCTAATGAGACCCCTTGTAACATCTTGGTATATAGAAGTACTTTTGTAGACCATACATAGCAAAACTCAATTGTATAGAACAAATCCTTTTATAGACCATAAATGGCTATCCTCAGCTATATGGAACAAGTCTTTTTTACGAACCTTACATGGCTATCCTCAACTATATGGAATAAGTCTTTTTGCAAACCACATGTCACTAACCCTTGGCTGTAGAAAACAAATTTTTACAGACCCTAGATGGCTACCTTCAATTATTTGAAATAAGTCGTTCTATAGATCCCGTATAACCAAAATCCAAACAAACACAAAACCAAATTTTTGTCCTAAGGAAAAAGTCAAGGGCCTTAGAGAAAGCCTCACACTTGGGCATCGGATAACGTTTACTTTGCTTGACCCCTTTTGGCATCCAAAAGGGTCAAGTCATAGCCCCTGGAAAAAGCCTTGTACATAGGCACCAGATAAAGTCCACCAAGATGACTCATTTTCATTGTTGATATGTAGATCCAAAAGATTGCAACTCACACCCTCATACAAGTTTGAGAAAACAAACCATACATAAAAACCACATTAAACTTCCATACAAAATCAAACCAAACATTCCATACCAATGACAAATGGAGCAAAAAGGGGAGAAAATTTCCATTGATAGTCATTTGATGTTTAACTACAAAAATAAAGTAAAAAATACAAGGCCACCAAGGCTAATCAAAATGAAAAGAACTAAAGAAAAGCTATGGCAATGAGACCTAGTCCAAAAACTTCTAAAGTCGCCTCCTCACATTTAAAATTTCTTCCCTCAAGACACGTCCTTTCTAACTCACCTAAGCTGAGACAATAGCATCAATGTCAATCTCATCTAGTTTGATACTAATCTAAGTCTCAAAAGATTGAACAAAGTCATTCAACGCGATCTTCTTCGCCTTTACTTTGGCAAAAACACCATCTTTGCAGGGCTTGGTTCTCTAAACTAGACTTCTCTCCAAGTCATCTAAGGGGCTGTAAAGTTTCAAAGCATTGTTTTCTAGGGTTGAAAGCATTGTTGCATTATGGTGATCTATTGTTGCTTGCATTCACATTCTTCTTGGCGCATACTCATCTTTTGTACCTGCTGAACATCAACATCACTCACTGCTTTACCCTTTTCTTCAGTACTTTCGATTTCAGCCACCAATTGGACTTTTTCCATCAAAAACTCATCTTGAAAGGAACTGGCATAGTCTAAACCACTACCCCAAGTGATCTTCTCCTCAGGCATGCTGAACAAGATCACAAAAGCATCTTGAAGGCTACTTAAATCAGCACTAGAGCCATAGGATACTAGTAGCTCAACCAGCGCTTTGCGATTTTATACCTTTTCAACTAGAAGGTTCTCTTGTGATACTAAGTCCAAGATGCTGCAAAGCATCATCCTCATTGCACCTGTAATGGCAAACTCGCATCTGGGGACATCACCAAACAAATTCAGCTCTTGGTGTGTAGATGGACCTGACTCACGCTCTTGTGAATTTCATTGAGTCTGGGAACTTGAGCGGTTATCCTCTCCCTTCTTAGCATTTGCACTTGCAACCCATGAACAGTCTGCCCGCCTTCATGAATAGAGGGCAAATCATGTGATCCCGTGAAGACAAAGTGGCAGAAGGATCCCAATTTACATGTGGTGTCACAATAACATTCAACAGCACCTATAGAAACCTTCTCCCTCTACAACTGAAGTCTCAACTAATACCTTTGGTGCAACCAGGCCCTCAACTCTCTTGGTAGGTGTCAGTTGCTCTTCTTTAAAATGTAGGTCTTAGTTGCTCTTCCCTAAAATGTACTTTTAAAGGTGTTATGGCTCTAGATGGCATGAAGTTGCGAGTAGCAGCATCGCTAGAACATCATCTTCTATGAGGTCTATAACCTCATCCTTAAAAGCCGACTTCCTTTAAGTAGCAGGGCCAATCTTCGCTATGATTGGCTTTTCCACATTAACCTCCTCAACTAGGTTCATCTCAACATTAACCTCCTCTTCGACAACACCAATAGGCTCAACATTTTGCTCTGTCTAAACACTGAAAGTTGCATCAATCCCTTTCGCATATGCAGCTGTAAGTGATCCACTTGTCTGTGATCTTGATCCTGAATCAAGATTAATCAAAAGAATCACTCTTAGTACCACTAAGGGCATGGTGTAGATAGGTGGCAAAATAATCACCGATGACAACTCCAGGTTATTATTCACACTCTTTGTCAGTGAATCCAAGATGGAGAGATCTTCCGTAAACCTCCGCAAATTACTCTTCAAAGTACTCTTTGTGGATGCCTTGAAATATCCACAATGGATAGAGATGTTCTCCAAATTGATTGGAGCTTCAAGATTTTCTTTCCCTATTGTCTCCTCAATTAGTAACCCACAGCGCATTCTTACTAACTTTTGAGGCATAAGAAGGACATCCTGATAAAACTTGAGCACCTGAAAGGAGATCAAGAAAAGAATGTCAAATTAAGCACTTGTAAAAAAGAAAAGATGATGAATTTTTTTTCAAAATTCAAATCAAGGATTACTATCGGGATTTAACTCTCCAACAACTCCCTCAAAGGTGCTAAGAAATCCTCTTTCTTCCATCTGAACATCAACAATTGGTTCCTTAGAAAACTCTGGCAGAATCTCTTGCTATTCTGCTTGAGGGATAGTATCTCCTTTAAAAGCTGGCATCTCTGTCTCAGTGTAGTCACGTCACCTCTTAACTCATCCCCAGAGATGCATTTATCTACTCCATTAATGATGGTTGCCCCTTTGGTAACATCACGCACAAAAGCATCTTCACAACTCACTACTTCAAAAGCTAGCTTCATGGTTATTTCACTGCTAGATACCTTGTCAATGGTAGTGGCAGTGCCCATATCACTGTTAGCTTTTTCTTCGTCAACAGACTCTACATTCACTTCCGCAATAGTTGCTTCCCTAGACTAAGACATCATCGTTGCCTAGTCAGACATGTCTCTTTCAAAATCAAACTTAATGTTGATGCCACTATCGACTCTTTCCTCCGTAATGGAGGTGTCAAAACCACTTCCCCTATCATCAACATCATGACATACTCCTTTACAATCTTAGTCACTTCCTTTGAAGCCCCTCCAACGACTGAGGTGTGAACTTGTGCGACTACAAGACAAAGTGCAAATGTCAAGATGAAAAAAAAAAAAACCAAATGGAAAATGTCACAAAAAGGAGATATTTACCAACTCATAACCTTTCAAAGCAACAAGTTCCAGGGCTCTCAACTTGCCTCTCTTAGATGGAGTTTTCTTACTGTAAGGAGCTTCGGATACACTCTTTGAGAATATCACCAAAAGTTTCTTATGAGTAGTTGGACCAACTAGAGGTTTTGATGATGAAACAATAAGTGGCTCTGTTCCAACAGCTACCTGTGTTAACTTCATTACCTCTACTTGTAGCGCCCCAAAACCGAGGAGTCGAATTAAGATTTAATGTTAATGGGTTTTTTCACATTTGAATCCCCGGGATCGAATTTGCGTGTGTTAAGATGAAGCCCATCACTAATAACCTAATTCGTGGAAGCTTATGTGGTATTGCGATATAAAGTCAGTGGCCCTCGAATTCCATGCTGCAACCCAAAGCATATTCCATATGTACCACGATAAACATAAATCTCATACTGGTAATTATGAAATTCACAAAATAATGAATTAGACAAGTAACTACGGAATTTCATTAATATCTTTCGATATTTCAAATTCCAAAGTACATTTATTCATATATAAACATAAATGGTCGGTTAGCAAGTATAACCGAAAATAAACCTAAAATACAATCAATGATAACCCTTCCCAAACTGTGACGTATCTACAATACCCAGCATGATGTCTAAGTGACATCAGTGGTACTAACATAATCTTAACTACCTATGGCTCCATAGCCTCACGCACTCCAGCTCAAGGGCAAAGGTGAGCATGCTTAAACATCAAGGTAATCGGGTTAAATACGACGATTTGGCAAGAGATTAATAACACTACACAATATACTTGCAACAATATTGAGTAATAAGCATGCTAATAGATTATATAGTAATAAACAATATTGAAGAAATTCTTTTTCTAATCTTTGTACCAAAGAATTAGTTGTGAGTTCTTGTACCAAGAAGATTTGTGGATATGAGTTCTTGTACCAAGAATTAGATTCAATGAAAATCAGTTCTCTTTATACCAAAGAGTTTTTTTTTTGTGCGGAGCAGTTCTCGGTATTCAGAATAGTACTTCAACTCCTAACTAGGCCGATCGGGTGAGGGGATGGTGGCCTAGAAGTCCATGATGGGTATTGTCAGTAGATACCTAGATCCGGCCACTAACCAGGACCAAGGCCTAATGGAAAGGGTTACGTCAATAACCCCATACTTAGTACCAAAGGATAAAAACCTAATGAGGAAAGCCCCCAAACTAGGTACGCTGCATGATCTCTTTTGTCTAATGGCTTGGCATGACAATGTAAGCATTAGGAACAAATTCGAGTTCAGAAAAGGTCTGATAGAGGCAGTGGAAAAGATCTAAAAGTATAAGTACTTGATTAAGATAGGCCCATGGTAGGGGCTAAGATTATAGGTATCCAAAAAAGCCCATAGCTCGGGCACACACAATAAAAAAAAGGAGAGGGGGGGGGGGGTGGGGGAAGGGGAGTGAGGAGAAAGCAAACAGAGCCATAATGGACAAGTAAGAAATGTCATAACTTCAAATATCAAAAGAAATGGTAATAGGAGACCGGAGGCAACTAGCTCAACATCATGTGACACCTCGGCTAGCGATGGAACCTCGACAATCAAGTGCTCGAAGGTGGAAGGTCTAAGGTCTACATGAGGCTCTGAAGTGACTTCAGCAGCTGGAAGCTCAGGGGCATCCTGGTTAGCATGAGGCAAGGGAGAACGGTGGTCGAATATGGGCGGGGTAGTATACCTTCCTCGGAGGGAAGAATCGTCCAAAACGCCGGCCTCATCCAGACCAATATCGCAGCCACTCTTGAAAAGAATGGCATGAATCTCCTCAACCTACTTTGAATACGCGACTTCAGCTTTATCGTAGCCTTCATCCTGAGCTTGCTCCATAGCTGCCTTCATCTCCATTTCTAGTTCCGAGTTCCGAGCTCAGAAGCCCTCCAATTCAAGCTCCTTGGTAGTCAAGGCACTTTCCTCACTAATAGCCCTACCGGTCGCCGACCCAGCCTTAGCCTCTGCCAACTTCAAGGCCTTCTGAGAGAGGCCGAGCTGACTCTTCAGAGACTCCACCTCACTGTCCAGCTCCTTTATGTGCTTCCTGCCAACCTCAAGTCGATCGAAAGCAACCGACCATTGCTAAACCCCCGGTTTATGCAGGAATAGACTCTCGTAATTAAAGATAGCATAAGATCAAATGAACTCAAGGACAAGACAAGACAAGCTTACCAACAGGCACTTCTGCATCCCAGAAGACATGAGCTCGAAATCTATCAATGAACTATGCCACTTGACGTCGGAGGGAGCAAGGAAGGCTAGGCCATTTTATAGGCCATGTCAGGTGATTCAAATATTCTAGTGGGAGGGATCTTCTGGTGCAGAAATCCTTTTAGCCAAAGGAGGGCATGGCTTGGGAGGCAGAATAGGGACGTCGTCATTTGACCAAAGTGTGACGGTGCCCGACTCCTCTAAGGAGGACCTTTGCCTCTTTACCGCTAACTCCTACTGGGAGCTACCAAGAGGTAGCTTCGAGAGCCATTGGGATAAAGCCAAGCTACGAACAGGAGGAGAAGCTATCCCAGAGGAATCTCTTAGCTCAGTTAAGAGATTCTTGGGTTTGCATCTTGACATGAGTAGCGAAGGGGAAGTCAACCCGAAGTCGGGAGAGGACTCACTATCAGAAGCAATAAGCATAGGGTTATGCTTAGGACGGGAGGAGGAGTCGCTCGGAGAGCTTGGAGCAACTGCAATCCTTCGAGGACGAGTAAGGCACGTCTTATGTCGAGGTTTGTTAGAAAAACAGGTAAGGCTGGATGCATTGACGGAGGTAGGGATAGAGCACTTGAGGCACCGCTAGGATTGGTGTGGGTTGACTATTTACTAGCCCAGCTAGTTCTTGGCTGAGGATGGTCAGCTGTGCCAGTAATGTTATCCTAGATCGAGATAGTGGAAAAGTTGTCATATGTACCCTTGTACCCGAGCAAGATATAAACAGTTCGGCCCCAGCCTTCAAGTTTTAGAGGACCTAAAGCCTTCTCAAGATCTTCTGGCTTAACATCGGCCAAATGGATGCAGTTGATCTGCTTATCTATCATGAAACGCCGAGGTGAGAATAAAAAAAAAGGGTGGTGAGAAAGGAGAGATAGAGAAGAAATAGATTAAGCAGAAAATTCAAAGGCTCAACTAGGTTCCCCTAGGCCCGAGGAACTGTACCTCTTACTCCCCCCCAGGTGGTCGATGTCTCCCAATTCCCACCAACCACCACAATGTCGCCCTTGCTAGATTTATTGGTGTCAGGGAGATAGTGGACTAGGAGTCTGCTACGATCCTGAGCTTTAAGGTAGAAAATTTCTCTCTTGCTGTTTAGAGGAACTAAATAGTAGCAAAAGAGGATATCAAGACACCCAAATTTATCCCGACCATGCTGTTAATCTCTGCAACCCTCATAATGATGCAAAATACGTTGGGGGCACATTGGCGAGTAAAAGATTTACATATGAAAGAAAATGAATAAGTAGAGGGCAAGCAGACACCACCTTCAACAATGGCTATGATGGGAAAGGGCATCCTACTCTTGGAGCACCTAAGGAAGGATTCCCGTGGTTTTGAAAGTCAGATATGAATATCCGAAAAAATCCCAAATCTATCTCTGAACTCCTCAATTTGTTCAGAGGATTTCAGCAATTTTCTAAGGTTACCCATTTAAAAAAACAAAAAGTATATAGAGAAGAACTAAAAAGAATTGCTAAAGGAAGAAACTTCCAGCATTAAAAGAGAAATAGGGAGGGAAAAAAAGTAGCAGCACAGGAAGATGCAAAGGAGGACAAGGATTTAAAGGGCCAGATCGATCGCAAAATTTGTTGAGTTGTAGCGGTCGGACCTACTGTAATGAGCAGGGGAAGACAAAACACTGGAGAGCGAATTGACCAGTGGATCCAAAAATTTAAGGTCAGCAAGCTCGGTAGGACAGAGATGTCAGAGATTTGAAATTTGAAAAGACAAGAGGAATGCGGGGCAGTAGACACGTGACCTAAGAGGTGACGCCAATAGCCTTGCCTAATTTCGCAAAAAATAAGGCAAAAGCTCAGGGGCAGTTGTATGAGGATAAAATACATCATACCTCCGACCGAACTATGTACTTGTGAGCCTGCGATAACCCCCATAGTCGAGTAGGACATGAATAAGCCCAAGAAAGTTCACACAGCTGAGCAAAGTAGGAGAGCTACAATGTTGTTGAATTTAGCTGATAAACCATTATCTATAACCAATTCAAACAACGTGGGGTAGCTAGCATCACCACTCCGAATATAGAACGTCACAGAACGGGCAACATCCCTAAGATCCAAGGAACACGATCAAGTTCCCCGAAGTGAAGAAATACGTGACGTTAAGTCTCCTCAGGTGGAAAGATACGTACGTAGTGGATCCTATATTTCAGGAGATTAATCTATTCAGTGATAGCAATAAAAGGGGAACTTGGTACAAACAAAGAGGTATGTGCAAACTCACTAAATCCATCTACAAATCAATCTAGGTTTGTCAAGATCTGACCTGATCTGAGAAATTTGACCTTACAATATAAGTCTGGCAATGAACGTAGCAACATTTCATTATTAACTTCCTTTTGTAATATATGCTTCATCCAAAGCTTTCAAGTTCAAAAACAATGTTACTGAAAGCATTTAAGCTTCAAGAACTTATCTCCTTCATTCTCAAGGAATACCATTTTCTCCTCAAGAAAATCTGGCTTGAAATGGAATTCACTTGGTGAACGCTTTCCAATTTCATCCTCATACTACTACTTCTATAATCATATTGAATAGAATGTCATTCACGAAGCGAAAGTGAATGCCTTTAAAGCCTTTAAGTCCATCACTTTCCACGTCACATCTTTCATGGATATGCTTTTATTTTCTTTTCCAAGCAATGTTTTAAGCGCCCGTTCTAAATCAACTACTTCTTGACTTCCACTTTCCACACAAAAAGTATTGAAGTTCATCAAATCTTCCATCGCAAACCTATAGTTCGGTATTTTTCCAAAAATATTACACTGATGAAAAGCCTTTGCTTTGACACCAATTGTTGGGAATATGGCTCCTTTACAAATCAAGCAGTCACCAATTTGCATTAACATGCTATTCTAACAACTTCTTGCATCAATTTAGCATGATGTAATATGTTGGAAAAATAAAAACGAAGAGAAACAAGTTAGACAATAAACAATGATTATGTGGTTCACCCAAATGGGCAATCTAAATAAATACTACCATTATGCCAAGAAGAGTTAACAAATGAGAGATTGACAAGGAATATAAGATTTTTTACTAATCGCCAACATGCAAGACCTTAACCTCTTTGAAACTCTCTCAAATACTACCTAGGAAACCAGGGAAGAAAAGACCAACCACCAAAGCAGGGCCTAAATCCAAGTGGATAGAACCAACAGATTCAAGAGAAGTCCCAAAAACCTACTTGAGCATCTCTTTACCCTCCTTTCCCTACCAAACACCAAGAAACCCCCTTTAGAAAGCCTTCGAAGAGAAACGCAACTTTTTGCTCGTTGTCGAGGAGAAGAAACCAAAAGAAAACCCCTTTTGAAAGGTGACCTTTAATCTCTTCCATTGTGTTTGTGAGCAAATCCTATTCAGTTAAGTAAGAACCTTTTTGTCGCTTGTATTTACAGAAGTATCATTGAGTATATGAGGTAATTCACCATCACCATACAAACAGCCTTGGCATGTGCCAAGTTCCGAGCCTGGATAAACGAGGGCTGCCACCAAACTGCCTAACTTTATTGTCAAAAAAACAAACCTCACCAACCAAATTCAGTGTGGTGTCAATCCACAGATGATTATGTATTAAGGCATCTCACTCTCTACAGAAACAACGAGGGATACATCCCTAATTGTATTTGTGTTGGACAGGGACAAGATGCATGTGTGGTGAGTACGTAACAGAGAGAAAAAAAAAGGGTGCTACTTTATGGGGCCCAACCGCCTCCATTTGATGAGATATGATATATGCTTACAAAACTAGACTGGAATGACACTAATATAATACCTTTACAATGTTCAACTAACCTTTTAAAGTAAAGTTCATAAAGCCTAGTGCTCATTTGAGGGCTTGACTGGTTCTAAACCAATTAGTGTGCCTGAGTTATAAACTACTAATAGATAACATTTCATGTAAGTATTAGTTGCCAATCCAATGGTAGCTTAGTTAGCAAGGTCTCGCTTTCCCCAAAACATGCAAGGATCAATCCCTGGTTATAGTGCAAATGGTTAGACCTACCAAGTAAGTGGCCAATGAAAAATTTTCAGTAAATCTAGATGTATTAATGGAATGAAATCTATGCTGTTAAAAAAAACCTTGTTCTACAAAATGAACCCAGTTTCTATAAAATTTCATTTAACGATATAAGAGTTCTCTCATTCTGTTGTGTTACTCTAGTGGTGGAGTCATACAATGAAGGGAATATTCACAACCATAGCAAGAAAATAATAAACATTACAATAGCATAAGTATAAAGTTGAAAAGATAAATCCACAGGCATACACAGATGAAATTTCTGAAAAGAAATTAAAAATAAACTCTCCATCTGATACACAAGAAAAGGTTCTTTCCTGGAATCTATAAAGCACTACAAAAAAAAAAAAAAAAAAAAAAAAACATCATTCTTTTGAAAGCAACAAGTGCAGATTAGGTTCAATGGAGATTACTACTGGCAAGTCATTTAGGCGCTCATGCTTACTTCTGCTCATTGAGAAATTTAAGATACATAACTAACCAAACCGTATCATAAAGGATAAAAATGTAGTTGGAAATGAAAAAACTTGAGAGCATATAGCTTGTGATTGCTTCCCATACAAATTCATTCAAAAAAGATTTTTGGAAAAATACTGTAGGAAATCATGTGGGGCCGCTTGCCACAGTTCCCATGTCATATCAAGCATGGAATGGGCCAATAGAGATTTGGCTCCCAGTTAGTCTAAGACTTGATTTGTTCCCACACATAAGACTCCCAATAGGATTAGAGAATGTGGGTTTCTTGGCGATGAAGTCCTCAATAAGCATGACTCTTTAGGGCTTATCTATATAAGAATGAGGGAGCCCTAGGATTAAACACTCTCCATTCCTATAGTTAGGAAAAAGATGAAGAAATCTGCAAAACTTTCCAATCGCCGGAACACTCATAGATCTCCAGCCGAGTGTCCGTCTCCACATTCTGATCCATCAAATACTAATTGACAAGTTTGTTTAAAAAAATGTTCTAATAAATGGAACACTGGTAAGTGCATTATTTGGACTCAAAACTTACCATAAGAAAATAATAGGAACGCGAGTAATTACTAATTCACTTAAAAAAACAATATAAAGGTATTTTCGTTTGCTTGTATAAAGGAAGCAAAAAATGGAGCAAGCATCATGTAAATAAAAGAAACTCCACTAAATCTCTCTTCCTCCACTGGCATGCAAAACCCTTTTGGGGCTGGGGTGGGGTGCGTGGGTTAATTCATTATGGTAGGTAGGATGGGATCAAACATATGAATTAGGGGTCACAAGCACAGGAGCATCATCAAACTAATTATTATCCATGGTTCCAAGTATCGCTTGATACTAATGCATAACAGAATGGCATATGTTCTAATACTTCAATACACATAACTCATCCTTAATAAAGTTAAATATTGGCATTGCCCCATGGATATAAATAATTTATACTGATATGGGTGATGTATACCAAATTGTTGACTGTATCAGTACCATCATGGGTGCTCATGGTGAGGTCCCTGGTTTCCCTACCTAAAACGTATGATGCATGGATATATGCTTCAAAATGGGCAATGCATAGTCTCGTTTCACATCCATATTTTACTTTTTATGTGTAAAATTCATATCTTTGTTATGACCATGTCATGTCCTATTATATCCATGCCGTTTCTAGGCATCATGACTTAGAACCAAGCTTAATATCAACTCCAACTGGATTTTGCTGGTAACCAGGGATCAAACCTGTGACCTCAAGGATTCAACAGGTTTGAGCAATGGGTTCAAGTTCAACACCCACATGAAAGAAAATAAATATCCAAACACAAAATGAAAAGATAAAAAAAGAAAGATAGACAGGATAGTCAAGTTTACCTGCAACATCTTGGCCATCATAAATGCCTCGATACACCGTACCATAAGTCCCATGAACAATAATATTCTTTATATTCATTTTAGACAAATCAACCTCCCATTCTTCCTTGGGCCTCTTGGCATCCATGGACCACACCTTGCTAAGGTGTTTCTGGATTTGAAAACCCAGACTCTTTAAATCAATCTGATCGGCTCTAAAGAACATGTCGCTACTACTAATGCTCCCAACGACCTTTGCCATTGTGCCCAATCCTCCTTCCCCAGCATTTGATTTCTCAGCATTTCCAACATTCGTATCTTTCTCACCGCTGTTCAAATCCATGCTTTCAAATGATCAAGTCTTAACTGAAAATTCAACAGCTCAAAACATCAAGACGTTTCCACTGGTGCAGGATAGACTCTCCTCCCTAAACAAAATAAAACTTGGTGTCACAAGTAAATCTGCAATCCTAATAACAATAAACAAATAGAATCCATGATAAGAGCGAGTTAATTATTTTTGTAATTCAAGCCCAGTGATGCAATGCAATGAAATAAAAACCCTGCATGAACTCAATCCAATTCCTACCAAAATTAACTACATGAGGGCAAAGAAAAGGAGCGGGAAACCTGCTCTGTAGAACCCCAATTTTTATTGCTGAAATAAAGCCAGCAAAACCAATTTCCACCCCTCAACATGGAGACCCAAGACTCAATCAAATTAAAAAAAACCCACCAAAGTCCAGTTTAATAATAGGAAGAATTCAAACCCATCTATAAAATAGAATCCAAGCCAAAGAAATAAGCCAAAATCAAAATTTTTGTACTTCCTTCCTATGCTCCCAAGTTAAAATCCCACAAACTATGGAAAAGAACCAGAAATCTTTAGAAAACGGCTGCCCGAACAATTCGACACCCACAAACAACGTCTTGAAGGCGCCAAAACTGGATAATTCAGGACCAAATGATCAATGATGACCGAAAATTGAATCTAAACATGGATCAAATAAAGATGGGGTAACAGATGGACAATTATTTAAAACACGCAAATTGAGCTCAGATGATTGACCAAAGACCCAGAAATTAAAGACCTTCTAAAGAAAAATCCATTTAGGGGAGAGAGAGAGAGAGAGAGAGAGAGAGGAGTCACAGCTCACATCAACACGTCCTTTTTTAAAGTGATGATGAACGTAGAGAAGTTAAAACAACTCTGTGAAAATCATATATCATCTGTGATTCGTGTATTGCGGCCAAAGCACCAAAGCCCAAGATTCGCGGCGGAAAAAGGGGACAAATGAGAGATTGAGAGAGAGAGGGGCGTTGTTTGGCTTTAAAAGAAGAAAAAGGAGAAGGAGCGATGCTATGATTACCTCTGACAAAACAAGCAAACCAACTAAGCTAGAGAGGAGACTATAGTGGGATCGGTGCTTTTGTTTTCTTCATTTTGCTAAATAAAACTCTTTCGTGCGCGTGCTCTCTCTCGTTTGCTATAACGAAATTACGAAAACGACGGTTTGTCGTAAATATGAACCATAGTATCTCACCACCACCAACCAGTGAGTCATTCACGTTATATTGACCTTTCGAGGGTGAAAACCACAATTTTGCCTTTTTGTTTTTTTGTCGTATCGTTGGAGAGAGGCGCCCGAGGGGTTACTGGTACAAGTAGGAGCAGGAAAGGTTAGGTTCGATCCACTCATCCACCTACCAATTGATGACTATGATCAGAGTCACAGCATGTTGTAGAGATCAGAATTGTCATTGGCATATCCATGCCTCCGTTATGGAATCCAGGCTACAATTTAAAGTTCGGGCAAATAACCCGAACCATAGTTGTTCGGAGCCAATGATGGGCATGGCACATTGGCAATGAGCACTTATCACAGAGTTCATCATGGATAGAGTATGTTTAAATAATCATTTGAAACCAAAAGAGATCATGAATGACTACCAAATTGAATTTAGGTCCTCCACTGCCTACAATAAGGCACAGAGAGAGATGGCATGGCGTTTAGTATGAGTCGTCCTTCTGGATCTTTCCTCTTTATTGCACTGAATTGCAGAAGACGAACCCAAGCACAATAACAAACATTTACAACAACAAATGAGGAAGGGTTTAAAAGATTGAAAATTTTATTTTGTAAGTTACTTGAATCCACAAGGCAAGAGCTTGAGCCCATGTAATATGAATTTGAGAAATGAATGAAAAACCAAAGTTTTGTGTAAGTTGTTCCTTCTCTTATTTTCTACACGTGATTATTGTGAAATCCACACAAAAAATTTTACAATTTTCTGCAGCTGATTGCCTCACAATCCAATCAATGACAAGCTTATAATTTATTATTCCAAATGCAATCCCTCATAATCTAACCCATGACAAGTTTATAATTTATGTTTCCAAATGTGCTTCATAATCTAACCTACAGACGTAAAATGGGCTGGGGAGACGGCCTTTGCCAAGCATCAGTCCGCCCGGCTCGGCTAGTCGAGACAGAACTCACCCCCTCCCCCAGCAGCCAAAAAACACTTACAGAAAGTATAGTTTTTGCTATTTCAACACTTTAGACCTATAAATGCCCCTCTCTAAAAGTCCCAGATCCAAACCCTAGCGGTGTGATGTGAATATGGGGAGCCAAAATATAATCCAATTATAACCAATTTTAAATTCTTCTTATAATTTAGACACAAGTGAAGTTTAGAGAAATTTTAAAATAGAAGCATAAGCAGTAAGCATTCCCCATAAAAGCAAAGCAATCTCCACAACAATACACAAATTTATAGTGGTTCCGCCAAAATGTCTATATCCACTTTCAGCTTGTGACTCATCACTGGTATCCACTTTCAGCTTGAGGTTTTTGGCTCACCTCAAGGCCTTAACAACCATTAATATTTTCTTGGCTAATCTAGAACCATTACAAATGCTTCTTAGGGTAATGAATAACCTTTACAAAAATGAGGTTTTATCTTAAAAATGTGTCTAATACAAAGAAAGAGACAAAATAAAGTGCAAGAAGAGCTAAGAATGGTTAATAATGTGCTGCCACCGATAAATGAAGGTGATTGAATGTTAAGACTGTCAAATAGAATGAGAACATATTAAAGTTTGGTTTAGCGTTTAAAAGATATGAAATCAAGCTACGATATGATCGAGGCAAAACATCAAACACATGAGATGCATGAATTAACTTAACGGAAGATTGAAAGTCAAAGCATTAGAAAGATTTGAACACAAAACATGTGATGTATGAGCATTGTTGAATCTAAAACATAAAGTAGATTGAAAGTGATTTTCATGCGATGGAATAAAAAATAAAAAGATTCACCCAAGTAAAGAAGCATGGTATGAGAGAAGTCAAAGATTTTACCTATGTATACAATGAAAGTTTAAACTAACTTGGTAGGAATCATGTGAAGGATTATTGCTTTAGTTTCTCCTCTTTATCTCTGGCAACTTACAACCCTTGGCTAGCTACTTTTTCTTTCAAAAATTCAGCCCCTTCAAAGCCTTGACACTAACTTTGAATTCACAAAAAAAAAAAAAAAAAATCCAACAATATTACGACGACAGCATCCATTGTGTATTGTAGTAACATCACTGTAGTGGCGATATTGCAGCAAAGGTCACTATAGCAACGGTATTGTAGCAAAAGTACTGTAGCAATGGGTTTTTGTCAAATAAAGTAAATGGACTATGGATTAACTTAATTGGTCTTGGGTTCCAAGGGCCTTATCTAGGTAAATTTCAGTTCAAAAGTAATCTGAGTAAACACATGACAACAATGCAATTCTAGAAATTTATGATTTCCAAAATAATCTTACATGGAAAATCAAGCTTTAGATAAAAAAAATCCTTCATGAGAAATCAAGTTTAAAAAAATACACATCCAATCAAATTGCATCACATGAAATCCCTAACACCCTCTCTGTCTGTCTCTCTCTCTCTCTCTCTCTCTCTCTCTCTCAAAGGCTGAGAAGTTCAATTAGTTTGTAGAGACAAAGATCAATAATGAAGGAACTCTCTCTCTCTCGCTAGGAACTTCTCAAAGCTTTCTCTCTAAACTCTTTCTCTCTCTTCTAGTTATGTATTTACTTAAATTTCAAGATTTATTTGATGCAAAATGGGTTATGCTGCACTTATGCACAAAAGAATTATTTCATTTGCTTTATTTGAGTACCCACATACTAATACTATGATAGGGTTTACTATCCTAGAAAAAATTAGAGATTATCATATTGAAAATTAAATTATTTTATTATAACTTTAGATAATGCAAATTCTTATAATAGTGTCGTCGAAATACTAAAACCTATGATCCGACTTAATATAAATGGGGTTATTTATCACAATAGATTTGCATGTTAAATATTAAATCTTGTGCAAGATGGTTCAGTATTTATTAAGCTTATAGTGGAAGTTATTAAATACATTGTAGATTACATTTTTTTCCCCCCTCCTTCTCAAAAAATAAATTGGAAAGATTTATGTAGAAGTCTCAATAAAAAAAATCCCAAAAAAGGTACAACCATATATAAGGTGTAGGTGGAATTTTACTTCTATGTTAAGGGAAACTTGCAATTATAAAGATGTGATTAATTAATATTGTCCTTTATTTTTAGCGCATTCTAAAAATTTAATTGGTGTAGAAAATTAGCAAGTTCTTAAAATAATAAGAGCTTTTTTAGAAATTTGTTTATGAAACAATCTTTTTTTTAAGTATATTACCCCATCTCAACTCATGTTTTAGAACATCTCCATGAAATTAGTCTTACTTTTTTAAATATAGAAATGTAAAGTCTTTCAAGAATATGTGTATAGCATGAAAATGAAAATTTTCACAATGTTAGAGAAATGCCCCCATTAATATTTTGTTTAGCTTCTATATTAATTCCTTGATTAAAATTAGTGGGCATAGAAACTTTGCTTCAAGAAATAAATAAAAATATGGATACCAATAATTTAAATAGTATTTTGATTATTAGATCTGAAAGTTTTAGGGCTTCTCTGAAGTTATATGTGATTTTCTAGATTGCAAACAATCACACAATATGTAATGGAAAATAAAATAAATCAAATATGCAATCACCATAGAAGACACAATTTTTATGTGGAAACCTAAATAGGGAAAAAAAAAACTCATGAGTCCAAACTGGAGCAACAATCAAGCACAATTAATCTCGCAGTACAAAATAATTTACTTACAACCCTTATCTGGTTCTCGCGCAACCTAAAGACTGCAATTCTTCTTGTACAAATACGCACTATCACGGTTACCTACTATCCTCTACAGCAGATTTAAACCTTACTTAACTCCTTAAACAATCTCCCACAAAAAGATGCAAAAAACATAAATCTCTAGAGTAAAGTCTTAGCACAATCTCTCCAATGAAAGATCTTGAGAAAAAAGGGTCTCTTAATAAGATCTAGACTCAGAATAATGAAAGATATATCTTAGGGTTGAGAAAGGAACCCTTTAAATAATCCACAATTCATGCCTCATAATAGTAGTTCTTATAGGATAAGAATTAGTACAAAATAGGAAATCCCACTTCAAAAAGGAAACAAAATCCCACATGTTGGTGAGCATTTTTCCGTCATCCGATCAATTGGAAATCACGGTGTCTCAAGTTCAATTGATTGGGTACCCTATTTTCTGATTTCTCCACTTCAACTCTTCTGGCTACACAAATCCATTTAAACAAAATATCAAAGACAACTTAGTGATCCAGAGTTTTCTCCAATCTATGAAATAGCCAACATACAAAAATCCTTACAAGACTCATTTAGTGCATGTTTGGCATGTCTAATTTTTAAGCTCTTATTATCTAAATGTTTAAAATTTATAGAGTTGAAAAAATAGAGGCGTTTGGCATGTGTATTTAGCTCTATTTAATTTAGACAATAAAAGGTAAAAGCTCTATTTTGAAGAGGAGGTCATGTGATGCATTTCCAAATAAGAGGGAAAAAAAAGAGGCGCCCAGTTACAGTGTTTTCATGGATCACTCCCAGTACGATTTTTCTATTTTTCTCGAAATCTGAGCCCTAAATCTACATCCAAACCGTTAAAAATGTTCACATGATCAATTACGGCCACCCATCCAAATTTCAGCCGTTAATTCATCCGGAATCTCGAGATATGTGCAAGAAAGCGTGAGCCATTGGATATTAGTTTTTGAATTCTGTGGGGCCCAAACACAAAATCCAAACCATTGGAAATGTTGGGAAGACTAAAAATGGCTTTGGGGTCAATTTTCAAGGATTGATTCCTTGTGGATGTCAAGATATTTGTAAAAAACTTTCAACCATTGAATTTAATATGCTGAATTTGTAACTAGTCCACAAGCAGCCCTTTTTTTATTTTTTGTTTATTATTTCTGGGACAGTAAATAACAATCCAAACCATTGAAAATGTGTAGAAGGTCAATAACCATTGTGAGACCAAATTTCAGCCGTTGGATCATCACCAAACTTGAGATATTTATGTAAAAACGTGCATTATTAAATATTTATTTAAAAATTTAGGGGCCTCAAACACAAGATCCAAACCGTTAGATCTCTTTGGGAGGCCAAACATGGTTATGAAGTAAAACTTCAAGGCTCGATATCTAGTAGATCTTAATATATTGGTTAAAAGCTTTTAACTATTTATTTAAAATGGTCTATTTAAAATAGATGCTTCCATTGCTAAACACATATTTTAATTCTAGCATCTTTTTTTTAGCTCTTTTTTTAATGGCTCTATTTTGAATTGTCTATAAAAATAAGATTAAACCTACCAAACAAGTCCTTAGACACAATTTTTATAGAGTATTCTACCCAAAGGAAGACCAAAAACAACTAATACCCCTCTCCAACAATAGGCAAGGGACAAAAGAAAGCTTCCTGCAATCTTCTTATCCGTTGTGGAGGCAACGGTTCATTCGAATCCAATCAAAATATGAATGAGTTAACGATGTACAGATTGATCCGATCAACATCATAGAGGATGATGTTACCAGTTTGACTTTTTTTCACTTGCTTTCCACTATGTCTTGTCATTTGCTTATAATTCCAATGTTTTACAGTTGTATCTGAGCAGACTTTTAGTCCATGTGACGACTAATCGACAACAAGAGGATGAAGTTACTGGAAGAAAGGGAGGAGGCAAGGATGTGCCTGCGAGATTAATTTTTATTAGAGCAAAGGAGGCAAAACTTGATGGCAGTTGAAGAGACATAATACAAATTTTGAACATTAGAAATATCTTATTATTCAAAAAAAAAATTGTAATGTGTAAACTCATTTCAAGTTAGAAATTATAACAAAATTTGTATCCTTTATTTCAAGGTATTTATCATACTTCATACTTGTAAGTTTTATGTCTTTTTCAGTTATAAATTATATTTGAAGTTGTAAATTAACATCAAAGTTGTTCTTTATTTCAATAAAATTATCATACCTGTATGTTTTATTTTTTTTTTCGTTTGTAAATCTTATTTCAAATTGGAAACCATCAAAGTTATATACGTCACAAGTTGAAAATTATCATCAAAATTGTAACTTTATTTTAATTTGAAAAGGACAAAGCAGAAAAGAAAAAAAAAAAAAAAAGGAAGCCAATGGGCTACCCCAACCTAAAATGTGGGCTGGCCCGACATGGCACAGCTGGGCCAACAAGTTTACAGGCCATGCCGTTCATCTATAATCTAACCGATGACAATTTTATAATTTATGATTCCAAATGCACCTTGTAATTGGTACGAGCAAATTTGATGTTGTTTGTGTTTTATTTTTTTTTAAGATATAAAAGATAAATTAATTGCATATCTTGCCCGTTGAATGACCCAAACCTATGGCTCATTTGTGAGTGTCAACTACCAATCACACTGCACAAGTTTAATACAACATAACTCACTGAGTGATATGTAAACGAATTATTAACGGGGAAAGGTGGGTGGAGGTAAACAAGAAGAACCTGCCGCTAACCTAACCCATCTCTATAATCCAAAACATACTATTACCAAAACAACCCTTGATTGGGTCAGTCAGGTTGGGGCAGGTCCCCTCTTTAAATCCGCTCTCAGCTCTGAAATAGAAATTTCTTAGCATCCGCCGATGAAGTGATGCATCACCATTAGACGAAGTACAGCTCCCAACCTAAATAGACTATCAGGAACCACCCTCACCAAATCCGAACCTGAATTGGAGCCCACCATTATATTTTTCACATGCTTTTACTTGTCATGAACTCCTTAGGTAGCGTTTGATTCGCTGGAATGATTGCTGGAAGGAATGGAATGGAGGCTGGAATGAGCCTGGAATGGAATGAGGTTGGAATGGTAATTCTTATTCCAACGTTTGGTTAGACAGAGGAATTATTCCAGTAATAGGACTCTCATTTCGATTCCTGTGTTTGGTATGATGGAATGATACCAGGAATGGAATAAAATTTATATTAAACTGACCAAATATAAAATTTATATAAAATTTATATTTTATTAAAATATTAAAAAATTAATAAATTTATCTTTTTAAAATAAATTTTAATTTTTTTATGTGACCAAACATTGTATATAATTTTATTCTTAAAATTTTGATATTTTAAATTTAATTTCAACTATGTTTATTTTATGATTTATATAATAATATTTATTTATATTTTATTAAAATATTAAAAAATTAATAAATTTAGCTTTTTCAAATAAAATTTAATTTTTTTATGTGACCAAACATTGTATTTAATTTTATTCTTAAAATTTTGATATTTTAAATTTAATTTCAACTATGTTTATTTTATGATTTATATAATAATATTTATTTATATTTTATTAAAATATTAAAAAATTAATAAATTTAGCTTTTTAAAATAAAATTTAATTTTTTTATGTGACCAAACATTGTATATAATTTTATTCTTAAAATTTTGATATTTTAAATTTAATTTCAACTATGTTTATTTTATGATTTATATAATAATATTTATTTATATTTTATTAAAATATTAAAAAATTAATAAATTTAGCTTTTTAAAATAAAATTCGTCAAAAATAAAATTGGGAAAGGAATGGAATGGCCATTCCTCCGCCCCCCCGGTGGAATGGTGATTCCCTTGTATAAAGGAATGGTGATTCCTGCAGTAATGGTCATTCCGTCGTTTTTTCACGAACCAAACGTGGGAATGGTCATTCCAATGGAATGGCCATTCCATTCCAGCCTCCATTACAGCGAACCAAACGCTACCTTCGGATCTTCTAGGAAAAAGCTGGAATAAGGTCAGCCCAGCATCAATTTGTGAGAAACTGCACACGGGACAAATACGGGTGTCAAAGTTTGTAAGCAAGAGTTACCACAGGTATTTAGGCGGACTCTGCATTAGTACTCTGCTCAATGAATGTAGCCATCCCATTGAATTTGACATTCTTCACCATATTTTCATGGAAAAGGCTTTTAAAGGGTGTAAGTTGGTCGTCCTGTAATATGCAACCTGTAACCCTACATCACAGTAAGGCTGTCAATCTGACCCCTTGACACTGGGCCCACTTGGGCCGACCCAGGAAAGCCCGTAAGGAGATGAATTTTTTCCCTTTTTTTTTTCTTTTTGTGCCCCAAAGCCCTAGGGTAGAGTAGAAAGCAATTTTAAAAAGCCCACAATCTTGAGGGTTGAGCTAGTGTTGGCCTTAGTAGGCCTAGGAGGCCCAACCCAACCCTTTGTATATTGCATAGAATTGATAATATAATATTGTATATATTTACAAAAAAAATTATCTAATTAGCAATTAATAATGGAGACTATTTTTTTCAAACAATAATAACCAAAATGTACGTAAATTTTGTTATGGATAACCCCATAGATCACAGTATTGTTTGATTTTACATTTTTTTTAAAACAGCATACTTGATTCTATTTTTGCCGAACACTGACATACTTTTCAATGAAAGGATAATTCAAGCTATCTTTATTAAATTGATTTTACCAATGTAAACTATTTTAGTTTGATAGTTTAGATGGATAGCCATCAACTTCATCATTGAATAGGGTTAAGTTTTACCCACTAGCCATTGATCGGTGCCAATTTGTTTCTATCCCATTGCTTCATAACTGTTATTTCATTCAAGTGGCCCCTTCATTTGGAGTTAAAAGTTTGTAGCTCATGCATCAAACCATCTTAATCATTTATATTCGTTAAAAGTTTAATTGCTTGGCTAAAAAATCCAATGGTAAAGTTTCAAAGAATTACAAATTATGATTACTGCTAATTCGAGAGTGATCTAATATTTATTTAAACTACACATACTAAATAATTTATTTGAAAAATGTCTTAACACCCATTTGAAATAAATCTAATTAAATCATATGAAAATTGTCAAACATGATCTAATAGTCCATCTTATTACTTTGTAAAAATAGTGTAGTACATGAACTAATAAAAAATGATACAACTAGCAGAATCTTAACTATCATGATCTTATTAGATACATTACCACTAGTGTTCAAAGGTATTTAATAGTATCTTCCATATCCTAATTCATATCACAATTTTATCAAATTAGCTTATTTCACTTAATCCTTAATAACATTTTAATGACAAAGTAACTTCTTTTGTGCATTTTTTTTTATAAGTCACACAAAAATAAACTTGCATTGCACCCTTCCGTTGCTCGAGTTCAATAGAGTTGGCTTCATAGGATAAAAAAATTATCATAAATAATGAGACTAAAAGACCATTTCTTTCGGCCATGGCCCTGGCCTGGGCTTCGTATCGTTGGCCCACAAAGATTTTGAGGGCTTTGGCTTGGCTTAAGCCCAACTCGGATGCTTGAGCACTATAAGGGCTAACCTAGGCCAAGCTCAGGCCGAGCCCTTCGAGAACCCTACATGACAAGTGGTAAAGATCACAAAAACTAGACATTCACGATTGGATCGTACGAAGCAATGAAGACTTCAACATGCCAGTATGGCCATTAGAATTGGAGTCTAAACTGTGAAGATCTGGGCGCCAGTAGGTTAGGAATACCACAATCACATAACCAATGGAACATTTTCTCTATATATTAGCCTGCAAGTGATCATTCACCCTCTAGGAATGAATCCAAAGCATTCCCAAACCCTCATTTGCAGCAGTTGACTACTACCACTGGCCCACATGCATGATCAACACTAGGATGGGTCTGCATTCTACAATCAGCATATACTAGATTATAAAAGTATACTAGAACTTCCACATTTTGCTTGGGTTCAACAAACAATTATAACAAAGTAATATCACCAACTACTCAAAATATAATCTCAAACAGAATTAGACTAACAAATAGAATTTAAGTAAAATATTTCAATAAAGTACTCTGAAGATCAGAATCAATTCTCCAAGGCCACCTCACAGCTTGTCTTCAAATTCAGAAAGTGGGGTCATCTGCTCCTTGAGACCCTTCCTCTTGCGAATCTCAGTCACAAGCATCCCTGCTTGTGTCTGCGGATCCGTGGGATCAGACGACATCATGTCCCAATGATCAAACACACATTGTGGGAAGGCCTGTCCAGAAGTAGCTGCCCTCAAAGTGCCAGAAAACCCAAAAGACTCAATAACTGGCAAGTATGCTTTGATGTTATATAGAGGAGTCCCTGGCCTCTGCATCTCCTCAAACACATGTCCTCGCTTCTGGTTCAGAACACCATATATACCACCAAGGGCCTGTTCCGGGGCTTGAATCTCCACTAGATAAACCGGCTCAAAGAGCCTTGGTTTAGCAGTCAACTGAGATGCATAAATGACCCTCCTTGCTGTGGGGATGACCTGCCCACCACCTCTATGGATCGCATCTGCATGAAGCACCACATCGCAGACTTCAAAGCATATGCCACGCATATTTTCTTCTGCCAGTGCACCTTCCTTGGATGCCCACTGAAACCCAGCCACGACTGAATCCTTGATCTCATTAAGGTACTGAACTCCCTTACACATGTCAACAACCATGTTAGGTCCAGTAGTCTCAGGACCAAAACACCATATCTTCTTTGCGAGATCCTTGTCCCAACCAAATTCCTCAGAAAGGACCTTGGACCGGACTTTTGGATCATCCCTTGGTCCAATGCGGCCTTCGTCAATGGCCTCAGCAAGACCATCCTCCATGGGGCGGGCCTCCATGTACAGACGGTTGTGTTTGTTTGGAGACTTGCTCATCACAGTACGACATGATTTCTCAAGAACTGTTTCCCGGAAAGAGACAACAGGTGGGGAGACATTAATTTCTGCTCCACCCATGAAATCTTCCTGCAAATCTTTCAAGCAGATTTCTAGGTGGAGTTCTCCAGCCCCTGCAATGATATGCTCACCAGACTCCTCAATCGTGCACACGACCATGGGATCTGACTTTGCCAGACGTTTCAGACCTTCTACAAGCTTAGGAAGATCAGAAGCAACCTTACATTGCACAGCAACACGAACTACAGGTGAAACAGAAAATTTCATTGCACGAATCGGATGTGCATCAACTTCTTTTTCATTAGTCAAAGTAGCATTCTTGGTGATGAACTGATCTAAACCAACCATAGCAACAGTATTACCACAAGGCACATCCTCAACTGATTCCTGCTTCTTCCCCATCCAAATAACAGTTCTCTGCACACTCTTCACATATAGATCCTTCTTCTGGCCAGGAACATAGTTAGGACCCATGATTCTTACCTTAGAACCAGTTGCAACCTTCCCAGAAAACACCCTTCCAAAGGCAAAGAACCTACCCTTATCCGCTGCCGGGATCATCTTTGAAACATAAAGCATCAGAGGCCCTTCAGGATCACAGTTCCTGATAGCATTTGCATATATGTCGTCAAGAGGTCCCTCGTACAGGTTCTCCACACGATACTTTTGTGCCTTGGAAGGCGATGGGAGGTGAAAGATCATCATTTCTAGCAAAGCCTTGCTAGCTGGCAGCCAAGTCTGCATGACCCGCTTCATCAAAGCCTTCCCCATCAGCTCTTTCTCGTCGGATTTCATGGAAACACCAAGCTTTTGTAGCATAGGCCATAGTTTGTCCTTCTGATCAGTCATGCATATGTTGATGATCTGCTTGATGGGCTCATAACAAAACTGAACAAAGCCCCGCCTACATGTAGGGGAACCAGTATTCTTGCTCGTCCATTTTCTGGTAGCTGGATCGAAGTAATTTTCACCCCAAAGCCTCTCCATCATCTTGGCTTCATCAACTCCAAATTTAGATGCATACATTTTTGCAAAGTTAGTGAGAGTGAAGGCCCAACCATGTAGGCCAGCAGAGAAAGCGACAGTTCCTTTCTCAGGATAAACCTGAACATCACCTAGTAAAGGATCTTCATATGTAGCCATGATGACATTGGCATTTTCAATAACCCGTTGGAAGGTCTGATAGGCTTCCTCTCCTTCAACCTGAAGCTCAAGGAAGCAACGATCCATCTTGTTCACAGTCAAGACTGGCCTGATCCTTTCTCCCAAGGCTTGTCGGAGAACTGTTTCAGTTTGGACACACACACCTTCAATGCAATCTACCACAACCAGTGCACCATCCGTGATACGAAGGGCTGCAGTGACCTCAGAAGAGAAGTCAACATGCCCAGGGGAATCGATGAGATTGATTAGATACTCATTCCCCATCCTTTCACCCTTAAAGTTTTTTACTTCTTCATCTGTCATCTCATAGTAAAGAGAGATGCCAGTAGATTTGATTGTAATGCCACGCTCTGCTTCATCCTGGCGTGTATCGGTCATCCGAACATCACCAGCAACTTCTTGTGCAATGATACCAGCAGCCGCAACCAATGAATCAGTCAGGGTGGACTTGCCTGCAAATTAAGAAATAGGAGGTTAAAATAGAACAGAATGGAGAAAATAAAATTCATATAGCCGACCCCAACATGGTTGGGATAAGGCTTTGATGATGATGATGATGATGAGGTCAATGTTCTGACACATCTATGCAGATTGTACAGATCATGTTCCCACTGGCATATGGAGCTGTATAAATAGAAACTAAGATTATCCATTTGGTTTTGGGTAAAACCCCATATTCTATTACAATCATTAATGGATGTGGCTTTTTTATTATTTATATATATATATTTATTTATTTATTTTTGGCACACAATGGGAACATGACTATTCCATAAAAAGACCTTGCAGTCTTGCATGTGCATGAAAAGAAAGATGCTTATAGGCAGTTATTTGCACCAGAACAAATTAGGTCCTTTTTGGAAACTCTTATCCATTTCAAATAAAGCTCATTCAATTAGATCTATTTCAAATAGAATTGTTTCAATTAGACCTTTTTACAAATAGAACATTCTGTCAGTCTGCCGATTCAATGAAAAGGACAAGAATGTTCCAAAGTAGAAGTTGTAGGAGTCAACTTGTTTAATAGTTACATTGGTAAACTTGTCATATATTTACAGTAATACAAGCAAACTTGAGATACATTAAAACTTCTATGGAAAACTTGTTGAAAAAAGGTTCAAATTTTAATCACTGAAAAAATCAGAGGATTGCATCTTGTGGAGGATGGCTACTGTTGTAAGCAACAGGGGGCAGGACAGTTCAAATGCAGTGGAAAGATCTAATCTGAGTGTTTGTACTCCGTAGGTAACTTGCTAGAGTCTACTCAGGTAGAGAGGGTTAAGGCAGCACTTTCATCCTTGGGGAGGGTTATGGATGCATTCACCGGTGCCTCTGCTAGTAGAAGGATAGGTTTATTTCTATTTTGGTTTTGTTCGATTTAAAGAAAGGAGGGGAGCAATCAAAACAGCTGAAATGATGCAAGCAGTTTTAAGGGAAGGAGACTAGTTGTCAACCTAGTTAAATTCGGGTGGAATCATAGAACCAGTAGTTGAAGGTTTCCAAAACCAATCAAGGGGTCCCTGAGGTAATTTTCAGGTGTCCAAAAGTCATCTGGTTCTAATGGTGCCATTCAGGGGGCAGAAAAGGGGTAAAGATGTGGAGGCAGGTCAGTAGCTATGCTGAGTCTGTTAAGGGAAAGAAAACAAGGAGATGCAATGCATTTCAGTTAACGGGGAGGTTATCTCCAGAAATTCTCAATGGCTTTAAAACAGCCTATTGGGGAGTGAGGAAGAACAATCCATATCTTCAACTTCAGGCTCATGTGATGTCTGGGCTCTGGGTTCTTAGCAATTTCAGGCACCTAGAGCAGGAGAAGCATCAGTGCACAGATGGTGCGAAGTTTGGCGCAGCTAGGCTAAACCAATGCATAGACAGTCTGGTGTGTATGCAGACTGTGAGTTGGATGCCTAAGACAATCAATTGATTCATTGGTGACATCTATTTGGTCACTCACAAAAGTTGGTGCAGCCCCTCAGTGCTGTTTGGTTCGCCAACATTGCTGTCTTTGGGAGCTGATGCAGCCAATGAGGCATGTTTGGTGCTGCGACTCTGATGGTTAGTGCTGTGCGCATGCTGTGGGGGTGTTGTTATAGGCATGTTGTGTTGTGTGTGCTTTAGGCAGGCTGGGTGCCGTGTGCATGCATCCAACTGCATGCGGCAGAACACACCACACAAGGCATGCATCAATGCCCATGTGCAGGAGGGGGCGACCCATGCGGTGCATTGCTTTGGTGACAATGTTTGGCAGGGTTCCCTGCCTAAGAAGACTGATCACCTGTTGCGCTGTCCCATGGACCAATGCATGCAGTGACGATGTGAATAACCGTGTATAAGCACAAGTTAGGCACACGTAAGGCCTTGGTTGCCACAATTGACCCTTGAGGTGCCTGGCTTGATGGTATGGCATGCTGTGCCATAGTGGTCTGACCAGAGCACCAGTTGGATGCTGTGGCTTACTCCTACATTTGTGGCATTGCTGGATAGCTGAGCATGACTTGGCAGCCACATGTGCAGGCAGTTAACCTCAATTGGCAGCACATGAGTGGTCCAGACTTCTTTAAATGGCTGCATGGTTGCAGAGATTTGCAGAGAAGAACTTGGAGACCTAAGAGAGAGTTGCGTAGAGTTGTTTTCTTGGTAAGGGAGTCGCTCCCAAAATTTTGATTTTGCTCCCAAATTTTTTATCAATAAGAAAGAAACAAATGATTCAAGAGTGATTGTTGTGTTCTATATTCTGCCACTCATGAGTTCTTTGGGCTGTGTGTGATAGGATTGCTAAGGCAATTGCAGAGAAGATCTTGGAGACCGTAAGAGAGAGTTGCAAAGAGTTGTTTTCTTTGTAAAGGAGTTGCTCACACTATTTTGATTAACTAGAAAGAAAAGGCTGGCGCCTATATCATTCAAGAGTGATTGTTGTGTGTCCTATATTCTGATCCACTTTAGTTCTTTGTGCTTGTAATAGAATCATTAAGGCTGACCAAGTGATTGGATCCTTAAAGCCACACGGTTTTCTAACACAAAAAAAATTACCTAGTGACACCAGGCTTTGTGAGAAGTTCCTACTCTAGTTTCCTAATCTGGAGACGGTGATGACACTGATCAAGACTCTAGAATTTGAATTGACCATCTTGTTCATCTATGGAACCCTAGATCCCAAGCTCTTTGTCTGAATGCAGGAGACTTCGGTTCTGCTGCTTTCAGATTCCTACACGGTGGGATGGCACGCAGTTCAAGGAAGTGGAAAAGAAATTTGGAAATGTCTTTGGGGTGGGGAAAGAAAAATTGATTAGTCAAAGTCGTAATATGGTAGGATATACTTGCAGGTGGAATCATACGATTCACAAGTACAGTTTAAAGCTTGTCTCTTAGTCATTTCTAAAACCTCCCCAAAACCATGAAAACTCTTTAAGGTTTCATGAAACACTAAATAAGCTTTAAAAATTATAAACGCTAACATAAATGAAAGGAAAAAGTAAAAGATTATTAATAAAACCTCTTGGCAATGGCTATCTTCATTCAACCAAATTGCTTGAATCATAAAATTCGATGAAGTTCCAAATCATAAGATTCACTTGAATGGGATTCGTTGCATGGATGCAAATCGTTTTCCTTGAGATTCAATATAACTCGTATGATTCTGAAAACAGTTGTTTTGGTGGGGTGGGGAAATGTTCTCCAACGAGTAGTTTCAGCTTGTAGGGTGCACTGAGATGCCTACTTATCAGTGGGGATTGGGAACATGGAAATACCTCCTCATGGATAAGGGCCAACCAAACATTCAGCCCTATCAAATCACTGCATTTTATTCAATAGCCTTGAAGATTAGTGCTCTTTTAACTGTAGATTTCTTTAAGATTCAATCCAATGGTGGATAAAGATTTGAAGAGAGTGAAATAGGGCCTGGTGCCAGATCATAGGGGGATGAGAGTGTAAATGGGCTTAAACCGATCCAAGGCGGGCCAATTCAGAACTGGACTGCAAACAAGTTGAGGCCTGCAGGCAAACATTTCTCCGAGTGGGTCCTTTGCATGTGTCATTTGGCAGATGAAGGAAGAAAGGGAGGAAGAGAAAGGGTGGTGGTTTCTAACTCTTGGATTGTGTCGTATAAGAGTCCTTTGTCAATCTCTTATGGGGAGTTGTTTAGTCTGCTTTCAAAGTTTTTATCTGCTAGGATGGAGAAGACACTCACCCTTGGAAAGCCTTTTCTTTGAGGTTATTCTCAAAAGAGGTCTTTTATCTAACGTTGGAGGGTCCGCCCCAAATCACGACCAGCTTCTACTCCTGTTTGGTTAGGGTCAGCTCCATCTGTGGAGGTGTTTTGATGGCTGGCAGTTGCAGGGAAGGTTTCCATGACAGAAGTTATGAGAAGAGAGATCATGTGTGAAGATATTTCATATACTTGTGTCATATGCATGAAGGAAGTAAAATCTATTTGACGTAGACCCATATCCTTGATCTAAAATAGATCAATCTCCCAAGGGATTGATTGGATCCTCAGATGGATTCAGCAATTATTGCACTCACGAAAATGGTGAACACCATAACTGAAGAGAAAATTCAGATATAAATTGATTAAAAATAATAAGCATAAGCAGTTACAGTTGGGAATCATAATATATATATAGAAGAGTACGATTGTTCCTTTTCTTGCTTGGACATGAAGACTTTCCAAAACAATTAAAGAAGCCTCAATAAAAAAAGGAAACTCAAATACTGGTAATCCTAATCAAGCAATAACTGATAATAGTAAATAGGATAAAATTAGAACTCCACAGTAGCTCTTGATCAAATTAGGCTTGTGGACTGAACACAATAGACCTAGTTGACCAATGGGTCAATAGTTGGCCTAGTTAACTTAGGTCTAGTCAAATCTGCATCAACTCTCCTGAGTTTGGAAAAACTCAACTCTGGCAAGTTAAGAGCTTGATAATACTCATATGGAGATCTGGAATCAAGCACTAGAAGTTGAAAGTTGTAATCAATATATCTTTGGAGAATGGACAGTCCTGCCAGTGGACAAGAAACTTCTAATATAGCAAATTGATAACTAACTACTCCAATTAGGCCTGTGGTTTGGACCCAAAGGGTTGGCCGACCTATGCTCTACCTGCAGTTGTTCTTCCCATCTTGGAGAGAACTCAAACCTCAAGTTCTCCAAGTCCTCCTGGGTAGAAAATTAATCACACATACTTCTAATTTTTCTTGTGATCTTCAATCTCTTGACATGACTTGGAAGCTTACCTCAATCTTTTCCTCCATCTAAAAGTTGATCAGAAGTGTCGCTTCATCCAATGTTCATGTTTAGCTCGAATGTGTGACCTGACCATTAGACATTTTGATTGTTGTCCTTGTTCTAATGGTATTAGAACAATCAAAGTGCGCTGGAACTGATTTGGTTACTACTATTCATGTGATCACTTATACCCTCTTTATCGTAAAAGATGAGTTTCTTAGAGAAGTCTCCAAAAGTGATGATTTCAAGCTTGTTGGAAAGCTAGTTTGATTTGGAGAAACTTTCATTAAGACACTGTAACCTTTTGATGTCCCCAAACTCTTTGTTTTTGTCGCTTTCTTTAAACTTAGGTCAAGGTCAAAGTACCGTTTCGGAAAGTTTGACTTTTTTACTTGAACCTCGAAATTCATGAAATTTGGGCTAGTTGGAAGAAATTATTTTGTGAAACTTTCATATTGAACTAGACTTGATTTGATGATTAGAAAGCAATTTCACAAAGACGACCTTATAAATAGCACATGAATAGTAACCAAATCAATTCCAACACACTTCTCGTCCGTCTTCTCTCCCAAGCTTCCAACAGCCACCTTCCGACCCCATTTTCATCTACTTTCACTTGGCCAATTCCAATTCAGCTTCAGTAGAAAGTCTTCTCGCGTCGAGGTCTACATCGACGTGCATTTTCGTCAAAATCCATGGGCCACCCCCTCCCGCAACAATCACAGCATTTTTGGAGGACTTAAGAGGTAATAGAATGCTTTCAAATTTAGTATATTGTACAAGACGCCAGTCTAGCTGTCGATTGAGTTGTCAAATCCCTTTCCGTTCTCCATTTCCGAATTTTTGGGTTTTTATAGGAATTTCAACCCTTCGGTAGCGTGCAAAGGACCCACTAATGTAGGCTAAATCCATGATTGGCCAGCCCATTGGGTTCAAGCCCAGTGAAGAATTTTTAACTACAATTATTATAGAAATTTTAGTTTTCTAGGATTTTAAGTTTATTAGGATTCTTTTATTTTTAGAAATTTATATTATGTTTGGTTTAGGATTCCTTATTTGATATGAATTAGTTTATTTCCTTAGTTAGAAAGTTTCTTATTTATAAATAAATATGTAATCCCTCTTCATGGGACATACAATATTGATATAAAAAAACTTTTGACTTTAGTTCTCAACTGAGAGAGTTGTTTATCTTTGGTGAAAACACCTAGACATTCTATCCTTAAGCCTTTTAGCTTAGATATTAGCCCGTTGGCTATTCTTCTTCCCAAGCTGCTTCAATTGGTATCAAAGTAAAGATCCAATCTCAGATCGCCGTTCGATTAATTGTCAATTCGAGGTAACATTCCATCTCCATTATTTCTGTCACCATCATCTCCCCATCATCATCATCATCTTCTTTGTTCACCCCCCCCCCCCCCCCCCTCTCTCTTCCTTTCTTATGCTTCCGATAGCCCCTGTTGAACCCACCCACACTGTTAAAACCCAGCTCCCTTTCTCCCAGACCACCCAAACCCTCCAAGAAACCATCCCTCACCCATCTACCCAAAACGGCCACCAAAACCCCCACCGAGACCCAATCCTTTTCCACAACCCACAGATACCACCAAACACATCCCTGTGTCACCACACCACCTCTTGACCCCATTACAGCATCCGAACCCCTCCCAACCCCAAATTTCGAAACTGCAGCCACTGTCGTCAACCAAATTTCGAAACCCATACCTCTTGACCCAACTAGCCTTGACCCCTCTCCGGCCACAAACATGACTGATGCAGGCCGAACCCAAGTCCGGCTTAGATCACAGGCCCGTAGGACATCCGATTGATCTTTGGCTTCTTCAAGGATCCCTCTCTTTATTTATCTACTTTCTATTTTGTTTTTAGTAGTTATTTATCTACTTCCTATTTTGTGTTTAGTAGGTCATGTCTGTTTAGAACTAGTCTTTTTTTTTTTAGCAACAGTCACTCCTATATAAGGAGGAATTCTTCATTGTAAAAGTATGCTTTTATCAATATTATCAATATAATTTCAATTTCAAGAGATTTTCTCTCTCCAGTTGTGATCGTGAGTTGCATTGTGTTTTTGAATCCTTCGTTGGATTCGAGCAATCCTTCGGGAGATTGTTCTACAATCGATCCAAAATCGAGGGCTGCGCTAGATTGGTATCAGAGCCCAGATCCGGTCGCCGGAAGCCTCTGTCGTTTCCGGCATTCATCAATCCATCCACTTTGCTTAGCCCAGACCACGACAGATCCCATCCCTAACCATCCAACCCTCCGCTGCCATCCTAGTCGGCCCTAACTCTTCTACCGAAACCCCTTGGACACCCTCGGACCCAACCCTATCCACCGACACCACCACCGTCCCAGCCCACTGCTCTCTTCCGTCCCAGCCGCAACCACCCAACACCTTCTTCAACTCTTTTCACCGGCCCAACTCCACCATCGGAACCCCAGCCCTGCGAAATCCCACTTTCCGGCCATACCCCACACCCTGAAATTTTCCTCAAACCCACTTTTTTGGCCAACTCTCCTCCCCAAACCAGAGTGGAAAAAAAAAAGAAAAAAGAAAAGCAGCCAGAGCCAGAGAAGAAGCAGCGAGAAGAGAAGAAAGGGGAAAAACAACCTACCTGGCACGGGTGCCTTCCAACATCATCGGCTTCGTCATCACTTTCAGCAACAGCAGCGGCCTTCAGCCATTTCGTCGTCACCGTCATCAGCAGCGGCAAGAAGCACTTAGTCGATCGTCGCAATCTCCGTCGCACCATCACTGGCGCGGGGTTCAGTTGCATCGTGCCCTCCGACGGCTGGACCTCAAGTCGTAGCCACCACCGCCGATCGTCACCACCTCTGGCCGATCTTCATCGATGAGCACAAGCCGCTGTTCTTCATCCTTCCATTCTGTTTTGCCTTGCAAATAAGTTTCTCATCCGCTCTCTTTATTTCCTTTCTCTACCCACAGACTGAGAAAGAAAGATCGAGAAACCCCTCTTGCCCTCATGTGAGGTACCGGGTTGCAATTGGACCTAAGTTCGTCCGGCCCACTGACCCGCCTACATTTAAAAAAAAAAAAAAAAAAACACCAGCAACCATGCCTAGGCGTGGTGATGATTTTCAGTATTGGATGACCGACCGGCAGAAGGATGAAACCATCCTTAAATTAAGTCAAGAATTAGAAGACGTCACGGGACGTCTCAAAATTGCAGAAACTGCCATTGCTGAGCTACAAACACAGCAATTTGTTAGTCAAGAAGGATCCTCCAATGCGTCTATGATTTACACGCCCGTCCAACTAGAAAGACGTGAAAATCATGAATCCATTCGTGATTTTATGCAACGTCTTCTGGCTGAACGAGATCATCAAGCTCACCATGTTGCACCTCCACCAGATGACATCACTAGAAAAGTCAAAATTGAAATTGCTGACTTTAGTGGTGATGCAAGCTCGAAAGTTTTTGTTGATTGGCTTAATTCTTTGGAGGATTATTTTGCTTGGTATGGTATGAATGATGCACAGAGGATAGCCTTTACTAAGGTTAAATTAAAGGGTCCTGCTCGTATTTGGCGGTATGGTGTTGAAAACAATGAGCTTGCAGTGGGCCAGCCGATTCTCCGGTGGAATATTATGAAAGAAAAACTCAAGGGCAATTTTCTTCCTTCTCATTATATGGATACACTTCACCAAGAATATCTGATTTTCCAGCAAGGGACTATGACTGTGGAAGAACATACCAACAAGTTTCGTGAATACATTGTTCGCTGTAACTTGAGAACTGATGATCGTCTAACTATTACTAGATACAGAGATAATCTACATGCCGATATCAGACGAGAGGTGGCAATGTTTAATTATGCCACAGTGGATGAAATATTCAACAAAGCCCGCAAAGCCCAACATGAAATTCAGTTGCGGAAGCGTAAAATTTTTCAAGCCGGGGAGTCTTCCACAAAAAGAGGTCCTGATCCTACTTATAATCGCAATCAAGCAACAGTTTATAGGCCTCCTCCTTAGCGTCAAGTTCAGTAGACTCCTCAGAATCCTCGGCCAGGGATGCAACAAAGATAGATGAACCCCCAACAGAATCAAAGGTTTCCACAGAACCAGCCTAATAATCGTGCACAGACAGGAGGGATATTGTTTGTCATGCCTGCAAGCAACGAGGACATTATGCCAATGAATGCCCTCATCGTAATTTATATACTTTCAATGAGCCTGATATTGATACTCAGCATGATGAGCATGTCGAATCAGGGCAAGCTGACATAGATCCTCCTTATGAAGATCAAGCAGATCAGGTAGATTATGCAGATGCTGATGATGGTATTCCACTTCTTTTTCTAGATCGTCGTTTGCTAGTAGCAGATACTAAAGAGGAAGAAGATTGGAATCATGCTTCTATTTTTTGGTCTCGTGTCAAATGTATGGGCAGAGCCTGTAATATGATTATTGATGGTGGAAGTGCTATGAATGTTATTTCTCAAGAAGCAGTTGATAAGCTTAAACTTCCCACGATAAAGCATCCAAGGCCATATAAAGTTGCATGGGTTGATAATTATTCCATTTCTGTTCGTCAGCAATACTGTGTGCCTTTTAAAATTGGCAATTATGAGGATACTCTTCTATGTGACGTCATCCCAATGAACGTTACACATATCCTTTTTGGACGGCCATGGTTATAGAAGCTTAAAGTGATCACAGATCATGAACACAATACCTATGCTTTCAATTGGACAGGTAGACGGATCGTGCTGCGTCCTTTGCAGACTCCACCATCCTCTCCTACCTCTTTTCCCTCCGCCGCCGCATCTCCTCCTACATCGCATATTTTAACCATGCGGAAATTTGAAGTTGAAAGCAAAGAGCAAGGTGTCATGTATGCCTTAGTTACTAAGCAAATTGCTGATGATTCTCATGCTATTCCTCAGGAAGTGAAGCCATTATTGGACAAATTTGCAGACTTAGTTCCTGATGAGTTACCCAAGGAACTACCCCCACTAAGGAACATTCAGCATGCTATTGATCTTGTTCCAGGAGCTTCTTTGCCTAACTTACCTACTTATCGGATGAGTCCAGCAGACCATGCAGAGTTAAAAAGGCAAGTTGATGATTTGCTTTAGAAAGGTTATATAAAGGAAAGTCTCAGTCCATGTGGTGTTCCCGCACTTCTCACTCCGAAGAAGGACAGAAGCTGGCGAATGTGTGTAGATAGCCGTGCAATCAACAAAATCACGGTAAAATATTGCTTCCCTCTCCCTCGTTTGGATGATATGTTAGATATGATGACTGGTGCATGTATATTTTCCAAAATTGACCTGCGGAGCGGATATCATCAAATTCGCATAAGACCAGGAGATGAATGGAAAACTACCTTTAAAACAAAGGATGGTCTCTTTGAATGAATGGTTATGCCTTTTGGTTTAACCAATGCTCCTAGTACTTTTATGCGGGTTATGACACAATTATTGCAGCCTTATATTGAAAAATTTATTGTCGTCTACTTTGACGATATTCTTATTTACAGCCAATCAAAAGAAGATCACCTTCAGCATTTAGATAAGGTTTGCCAACTTCTCCGCCAGGAGCGTTTCTATATCAATCTCAAGAAATGCACTTTCATGAGTGATACTATTGTTTTCTTAGGATATGTCGTATCTGCATAAGAAATTAAGATGGATCCTGCAAAAGTAAGCGCTATCCTTGATTGGCCAATTCCTACTACCCTTACTGAAGTTCTCAGTTTTCATAGTCTTGCCAATTTTTACAAAAGGTTTATCAGAAATTTCAGTACTATTATGGCTCCTATTACTGATTATATGAGGAAAGGTGACTTCAAGTGGACCAATGCAGCTACCAGGGCTTTTGAGAAGATCAAGCAAAAGATTACTAAAGCACCCGTTCTACAAGTTCCTGATTTTAGCAAGCTATTTGAAATTGCTTGCGATGCCTCAAATGTTGGCATTGGCGGTGTCCTTAGCCAGGAAGGACAACCTATTGCATTTTTCAGTGAGAAACTTTCTGATGCTAAGCGAAAGTATACTGCATATGATTTGGAATTCGATGCACTTGTCCAAACACTTCGTCATTGGAGACATTATTTGATTGCTAATGAGTTTGTGCTTTATTCTGATAATGATGCTCTGCAACATCTACGCTCTTAGCAGAAGATCAGCGCTAACCGAGCTAAATGGAGTGCATATATACAAGAATTCAAATTTAGCATTCGTCATAAAGCTGGAAAGGATAACCTGATTGCAGATGCATTCAGTCGGAGAAAACATCTTTTGACTGCCATGTCTATTAATGTGCCAGGTTTTGAGCAAATCAAATAAGATTATGCAGCCGATAAAGATTTTGGTTCTATTTATGCGGATCTCCTTAATGGTAGTCATATTCAACATTCTCATTATAGTCTTCATGATGGCTTCCTATTCAAAGGTACGCAACTCTGTCTTCCAGCCACTTCTATTCGTGAATATGTTGTGCAAGAGTTGCATGCAGGTGGATGTAGCGGACATTTAGGTGGCGACAAAACACTTGCTCTTGTCAGCGACAGATATTATTGGCCTCGCATGAAGACCAATTTGATTCATATTTGTGAAAAATGCCGAACCTGCCAAATTGCAAAAGGAAACAAGAACACTGGATTATATCAGCCTTTGCCTGTTCCACATACTCCTTGGGAAGACATTAGCATGGATTTTGTGCTCGGTTTACCCACAACTGCTAGAAAGGTTGATTCTATCTTTGTTGTTGTTGACCGCTTTTCAAAGATGGCACACTTCATTCCTTGCACTTCAACTGCTGATGCTTATAAGGTAGCCAAATTATTCTTCAAAGAAGTTGTTCGGCTACATGGGCTTCCAAAGACTATTGTTTCTGACCGAGATACGAAGTTTATGAGTTACTTCTGGAAGACATTATGTATGATGTCTAACACCAAGCTTAATTTCTCTGCTGCTTATCACCCTCAATCTGATGGACAAACAAAGGTGGTAAACAGAAGTCTTGGCCAATTGTTACGTTGCCTTGTCCGTGACCATATCACAAACTGGGATCAAGTGCTCCCTATGGCAGAATTTGCTTACAATAATTCTGTCAACCGATCAACTGGACTTTCACCATTTGAAGCTGTTACAGGAGTTCGTCCACGACTCCCTGTTGATCTTGTTCCGTTACCAGTTGATGCCAGAGTGAGTGCTGATGCTGAACAATTCTTCCAGCACATGCAGCATGTCCATAATGAAGTACGTCCCCATATATCTGCCAGCAATGATGTTTATAAGCAGTAAATTGACAAGCATCGTCGCTTTGTTGAATTTAATGAAGGCGATATGATTATGGTACGTATTCGACCTGAGAGGTTGCCACCTGGAGCTAATAAGAAGTTACACCCTCGTAATTCAAGTCCTTTCAAGATTTTCCAAAAGATTAATTCCAATGCCTATATTCTTGATATTCCTACTGATTTAGGCGTCAGTTCTTCATTCAATGTCGAGGATCTTACTCTCTATCGTGGCCATAATAATGAAGGAGAAAATGAAGAGCAGCTTATTTCTTTACCAGTTAATTCTCCACCTCCTAATGAAATTATTGATGTCCTTGATGATCAAATTGTTTCTACACGTCAAGGAGGTTATCAGAAGTTTTATGTACTCACAAAGCAACTTTATTGATAATCAAAACTGATTACAAGTGGACTTGATGACACACTCCCGGGGGCCAACTTGGTCTCTGGTACCAAAATGGGACGGAAGGGTGGAGGGTGTATGGGAAGAGATGGATGGACTGAATTTTTGGATAGAACTGGTTTCCAACTGTTGTCTTGACAAGCAGCTGGACATGCCTATTTATAGTAATTTTACATTGCATGTACATTTCATTATGACTGGATTTCATTTGTATTTACATTTCATTTACTGGATCTGTGAATGTTGCACGTGGCTCTGGCACTGGATGTTTATCTGTGACTGAAGATTTTTGCACTGTTTAGGAGCATGCGAGAATTTTGCGTATACGTGTCACTGGAGGACGTGATACGTGTTGCGAGAAGGCGTGTTCACACTTTATCCAAAGCTTATATGTGGAATAGCCTATTTGTAGGCTTTGTACTTTGCTCATTATTTTATCCAAAGCTTTTAGCTATCCGTTCCTTTTTGCCATTTTTGTTGACTTTGGTTGTACCTTTTTCTTGATTTTTAATTCAAAGAGGCTTGTAGAAAAAGTTGTCGATAAGAACCAAAGGGAGCATGTGGTTGCTGTACTTGGATGATGTCATGATGTCATGTCATATTCTTTATGGAGGCTGCTCTTTTGGTGATGCTTCCGATGCTTTCAAAGTGAGGAATAGTGCTGATAAACAAGATCACTTTAGTCTGTATATGATACTTTGTGGAAAATTGAGTGGCTTGATAATATGGATGCGGCTTTATTCTGCTTCATTTGAGGCTTCATAATCCCAATTATTATTCCGCATTTCACCATGGAATAACTGGATTAATTCTTCACGAGTGTTCTCTAGAATATCAAAAGAAATGCCTTCATAGGCCATGAGAATTTGATTAAGGGCGGTATGTCCAGTTTGTGATGGATGCTGTATAACGGTAGTTTGTTCTGCAAGGTCGTCAGCAATACAAACTACTCGCCGACCGTCACACCAAGCATATCTATATGTGCTTGCAAATTCGAGATGTCCTCTTAAATTGAGAAATCTTTGATATTGATAAGAGCCTGGATCATAATTCTGAAGACGCTCTAAGCTGTATTCCCTTGTAGCAACTTCATGAGATTCATACCACTGCGGTGGATAATTAAACAGGAGATGTTCGTAAGCATTTAAAGAGGGAATGAATTTCTTGCAAATTAAATCTCCTTCTTTAAAATTCATGATGCTCCAAAATTGATAAGGTTGATAAAACCGGATTTCAGATCTTTCTCCCAAACTTGATGAAATTGTGATAAGAAGCTGTCTGTTTGTGACTCCAAGGCTGCGAAGGGCATGACGCACAATTGCAGGGAGCTGCTGTATTAATTCAAAATCATCTCTGGATAAAGAAAATCTTTGGACTAGGCCTTGCTCGATAAAAGAGATGTCTACTGCATGCGATGGCAGGAACAACTTCGGAAAACCAGTTGCCCAGCTGATATATTGCGCTTTGAACATTAAGCGCTCCTTGATCTGACAAGAAAGAATTTTTTCTCTTATCCTTGCAGCAAGATCATCTGGAAGGGTTGTGTTAACCTTTTCCAGGAGGTTGATTCTGGATGTTTTTTCATCAGCATAAGTAGATAACAGTGCTCTTTGATGGATGTTATGACACATTAGAATTTGGGTTTCTAAATCCTTGATATGGGTTACAATTTTGGATAAGGTTTTTCTAGTATTTTTTCTTTTATTGGAAAGGATAGCACTCCAATGAGCATTGATAAGTGCTTGAGAGGTGATGGATACTCCTCGATTGAAAAAAGGAATGGATATTTGTTGGGATGTTGGTCTAGATGAAAAGCTGGATTCAAGAAGAGAGGCTTTGCTTTTGCTAGAGCTTGATGCCATAATGACAAAGGAACCCTGGATAAGAATGTGAACTAAAACTGAAAATCTGGATTACATGGCAAAATTTGAAATGAAGTCATCAGAGGGATGATGTATTTTATTTGAGACTGGATTTTTGATTATTCGAATTCAAAAATTAATTCTTTATTGTTTATGACAGTTTTAAGGCCTGTAGCATCAATTTGAAAAGGCTGTAACATTTGGAGAAAAGGATTTCCAAGGATGACATCATTGTTTAAATCCTTTCCTAGAAAGAAATTTGCCTTTATGTGTATTTCATTTTTACAGACATAAACATCATTTAATTTGTATTTGATAAGGAGTTTTTTTATTAGCCGTAGCTAGATTGAGCTTATTTTTTGTTTTTAGATAATATTTTCTCGGGATTAATCCTTCCCTTATGACATTGACATCTGCGCCACTATCAAGTAAGCACAGGGTCTTAATAGAGAATTTTTTGATCTGAATTGTGACTTGGGTTTTCCATTTTTGAAATGGATTTCTGGATAAAGCATTTATGAAAATTTTTAAACTGTCATCAAAGTTTTCTTGATTTTCAATGTCATTATAGTCTTCGTCATTTTCAATTTTTTCATTATTTTCTTGATAAGTTTTTAGTATGTGAAATTCAAGATTCTCAACTCTTTATTTGAGGTCTTGAAGTTCAATTAAGTTTTGTTTTAAGAAATTTATTTCTTGCCTTTGATTATTAATTTCTTTATGAAGGTCTGGAATTGTCAGGTGAGGAGGAACATTTTGTTCTCTTAATCTGTCTAAAACAGTTTTAATACTAAATTGTTTAGGTAAAGTATGTATTGTAGCTTTTCCTTTTTTATTGCCTTTATTTATAATCTGTATTGTAGCACATATAGATATGTTTGGTGTGACGGTCGGCGAGTAGTTTGTATTGCTGACGACCTTGCAGAACAAACTACCGTTATACAGCATCCATCACAAACTGGACATACCGCCCTTAATCAAATTCTCATGGCCTATGAAGACATTTCTTTTGATATTCCAGAGAACACTCGTGAAGAATTAATCCAGTTATTCAATGGTGAAATGTGGAATAATAACTGGGATTATGAAGCCTCAAATGAAGCAGAATAAAGCCGCATCCATATTATCAAGCCACTCAATTTTCCACAAAGTATCATATACAGACTAAAGTGATCTTGTTTATCAGCACTATTCCCCACTTTGAAAGCATCGGAAGCATCACCAAAAGAGCAGCCTCCATAAAGAATATGACATGACATCATGACATCATCCAAGTACAGTAACCACATGCTCCCTTTGGTTCTTATCGGCAACTTTTTCTACAAGCCTCTTTGAATTAAAAATCAAGAAAAAGGTACAACCAAAGTCAACAAAAATGGCTAAAAGGAACGGATAGCTAAAAGCTTTGGATAAAATAATGAGCAAAGTACAAAGCCTACAAATAGGCTATTCCACATACAAGCTTTGGATAAAGTGTGAACACGTCTTCTCGCGACACGTATTACATCCTCCAGTGACACGTATACGCAAAATTCTCGCATGCTCCTAAACAGTGCAAAAATCTTCAGTCACAGATAAACATCCAGCGCCAGAGTCACGTTTATGGCTCCTATTACTGATTGTATGAGGAAAGGTGACTTCAAGTGGACCAATGCAGCTACTAGGGCTTTTGAGAAGATCAAGCAAAAGATTACTGAAGCACCCGTTCTACAAGTTCCTAATTTTAGCAAGCTATTTGAAATTGCTTGCGATGCCTCAAATGTTGGCATTGGCGGTGTCCTTAGCCAGAAAGGACATCCTATTGCATTCTTCAATGAGAAACTTTCTGATGCTAAACGAAAATATACTGCATATGATTTGGAATTCTATGCACTTGTCCAAACACTTCGTCATTGGAGACATTATTTGATTGCTAATGAGTTTGTGCTTTATTCTGATAATGATGCTCTGCAACATCTACGCTCTTAGCAGAAGATCAGCGCTAACCGAGCTAAATGGAGTGCATATATACAAGAATTCAAATTTAGCATTCGTCATAAAGCTGGAAAGGATAACCTGATTGCAGATGCATTCAGTCGGAGAAAACATCTTTTGACTGCCATGTCTATTAATGTGCCAGGTTTTGAGCAAATCAAATAAGATTATGCAGCCGATAAAGATTTTGGTTCTATTTATGCGGATCTCCTTAATGGTAGTCATATTCAACATTCTCATTATAGTCTTCATGATGGCTTCCTATTCAAAGGTACGCAACTCTGTCTTCCAGCCACTTCTATTCGTGAATATGTTGTGCAAGAGTTGCATGCAGGTGGATGTAGCGGACATTTAGGTGGCGACAAAACACTTGCTCTTGTCAGCGACAGATATTATTGGCCTCGCATGAAGACCAATTTGATTCATATTTGTGAAAAATGCCGAACCTGCCAAATAAACAAGAAGAACACTGGATTATATCAGCCTTTGCCTGTTCCACATACTCCTTGGGAAGACATTAGCATGGATTTTGTGCTCGGTTTACCCACAACTGCTAGAAAGGTTGATTCTATCTTTGTTGTTGTTAATTGCTTTTCAAAGATGGCACACTTCATTCCTTGCACTTCAACTGCTGATGCTTATAAGGTAGCCAAATTATTCTTCAAAGAAGTTGTTCGGCTACATGGGCTTCCAAAGACTTGTTTCTGACCGAGATATGAAGTTTATGAGTTACTTCTGGAAGACATTATGTATGAAGTCTAACACCAAGCTTAATTTCTCTACTGCTTATCACCCTCAATCTGATGGACAAACAGAGGTGGTAAACAGAAGTCTTGGCCAATTGTTACGTTGCCTTGTCCGTGACCGTATCACAAACTGGGATCAAGTGCTCCCTATGGCAGAATTTGCTTACAATAATTCTGTCAACCGATCAACTGGACTTTCACCATTTGAAGCTGTTACAGGAGTTCGTCCACGACTCCCTGTTGATCTTGTTCCGTTACCAGTTGATGCCAGAGTGAGTGCTGATGCTGAACAATTCTTCCAGCACATGCAGCATGTCCATAATGAAGTACGTCCCCATATATCTGCCAGCAATAATGTTTATAAGCAGTAAGTTGACAAGCATCGTCGCTTTGTTGAATTTAATGAAGGCGATATGATTATGGTACGTATTCGACCTGAGAGGTTGCCACCTGGAGCTAACAAGAAGTTACACCCTCGTAATTCAGGTCCTTTCAAGATTCTCCAGAAGATTAATTCCAATGCCTATATTCTTGATATTCCTACTGATTTAGGCGTCAGTTCTTCATTCAATGTCGAGGATCTTACTCTCTATCGTGGCCATGATAATGAAAGAGAAAATGAAGAGCAGCTTATTTCTTTACCAGTTAACTCTCCACCTCCTGATGAAATTATTGATGTCCTTGATGATCAAATTGTTTCTACACGTCAAGGAGGTTACCAGAAGTTTTATGTACGCTGGCAGAATCGTCCTCTCTCTGATGCTACATGGATTACAACTACTGACTTCCAGCGCATCAATCCTGATCTTTATGAGAGATATCAAGCGCTCAACTCGCCAGAGTCGAGTTTTTCCAAGCCGGGGAGAGCTGATGCAGGCGAACCTAAGTCCGGCTCAGATCACAAGCCCGAAGGACATCCGATTGATCCTTGGCTTCTTCAAGGATCCCTATCTTTATTTATCTACTTTCTATTTTGTTTTTAGTAGTTATTTATCTACTTCCTATTTTGTGTTTAGTAGGTCATGTCTGTTTAGAACTAGTCTTCTATTTTGAGCAATAGGTCACTCCTATATAAGGAGGAATTCTTCTTTGTAAAAGTATGCTTTTATCAATATCATCAATATAATTTCAGTTTCAAGAGATTCTCTCTCTAGTTGTGATCGTGATTTGCATTGTTTTTTTGAATCCTTCATTGGATTCGAACAATCCTTCGGGAGATTGTTCTACAATCGATCCAAGATCCAGGGCTGAGCCAATGACCTCCCAAGCTCCCATTTTTCACTGCTGTTCGTTGACCCCATCAAAAAAAAAAAAAAAAAAAAAAAAGAAGGAATCCGGCAAAGAAGAAGAGAGTTGCGAGCTGAAGATATACCGTGCACCATAAGCGTTTGACTCCCCACCGAGCACAGCTGCGCTCCCCCCCCCCCCCTCCCCCTTCCCCTTCTTACTTATTAGCATGTTCTCGCTGCTCCTAATCTCCCTCCTCTTTCTAGCAGATTTTGAAAGTTGAAAAGGGTCTCGAAACCCCTTTTCTTTGTGTTTCCGTGCTCTCAAGTCAATCTCAGGCCTACGAGTTTGTTTCAAGTGGTAGCAATAAGGCCCACCTTCTGGGCTTCACTTCAAGTAAGATCCGAACCGGTTTAGTTGAAAGGTCAAAAAAAAAAAAGGAAAATACAAGTGGGCCCAGCCAAAACAATCTTGTCCTTTTGGATTGATTGATCTCAGCCATTGATTCTCAAAAGGATGATATTTTAGTCTAATCCATCTTCACTTGCATATTTTTGTCATCAAGATCAAGCCATTAGGTCAATTCATTTTTGAGAATTTAGAAGATTTTGTTTTCTTGCTGCAAAGTCAATATGCTAATCTTTGGACTATCCGATGAATTTCAAAGCATGTTGTATGAGTATAAATATGGAGATTGATATTATGAAAATAAGGTCTGCTTTGAACAATTCCTCGATCTCAGACAAGCAGATTTGACAGTTTATGAATATTTGATTCAATTTTCAAGACTACACCAAGTTTGTGACTTGGAACAAAATGAGTTACATGATTTGGCTCGCTTTATCAAAGGTTTGAAGCCAGACATTCTTAAGAAGATGAAACCTTGCAACGACGTTCATGAAGTACATAAGGAAACAATTCATGTTGAGCACATGCTTCAACAATCCCACCTGCAACAAGTTAAGCCTGAGAAAGAACATTTTTCGCAATGAACGAGAGATCATTTGATGGAAACAACTTTTGCAGGAGAAAATACTCACACCCTTGTCATTCGCCGACTTTTCACCACCAACGAAAGGAAAGACAAAGAGTGGAAGCTGACTATGATATTCTGGACACGAATAAGGTGTGAAGACAGCTTAGCCAATCTGATTATTGATAATGATAGGGCCATCAATTTTGTGGCACAAAATGTTATTGACAAACTCAATTGGCCTACAGAAACTCTACCAAAGTCTTACAAAGTTGCATAGTCTAATCCTTCTGTCATTATTGTAACTTACAGATGTCTAGTATCTTTCAAGATTGGTGTATATGAAGATAAAATTTGATATAATATAACTCCTATGAATATCACTCATATTCTTTTGGGATAACCATGGCTTCTTGATTGAAAAGTACAATATGACAAAAAGAAGAATATATATTCTTTCTCTTGAAAAGGACGATATGTTGACCTTGTTCCATTACACCCAGCAACCTCTATATCTCTCTCATCACCATCAATCAAAGAGTCAAAAGATGAACACAAATAAGAAACAAATTCCGGTGATGTCGAAAAGCCCATTCATGGAAAGAAAGATCTCATTACAACTTCAAGTGAGAAGCAAGAGGTACATTAAGATGACGTACAAGAGGACATTGATCATCCAATGGATTTGATTGCAACATCGGACAACAAATCAATTGCTTCAGTGTTTTCTCAAGAAGATATATCCACATTGATTGAAGTGCACCACATTGATTTCATCTTCAAAGATCAACTAATGCCAATCAACAATTACGCTATCTTGTTACAGAATCTACAATTAAAGCATCTAATGGTCCAATCACACCATCAAGATACAAGCAGCCATCAGAAGCCACAATGCCTCCAACCTACTTCTAAGTGGACTAGAAGATTCGATCCTGCTTTCAAGGCATATCCTCAATATGACGCTCTCCTAACGACATCGAAGTTTGTTCGAATGATTTTTGACCTAGGTGGACATTTATAGAACTTGAGGACGAGTTCTCCTCCAATAGGTGGAGAACTAATGCAAGCTAGATCCATGATTGGCCAGCCCATTGGGTACAAACCCAATAAAGAATTTTCAACTACAATTATTATAGGATTTTTAGTTTTCTAGGATTTTAAGTTTATTAGGATTCTTTTATTTTTAGAAGTTCATATTATGTTTGATTTAGGATTCCTTATTTGATTCAAATTGGTTTATTTCCTTAGTTAGAAAGTATCTTAGCTATAAATAAATATGTAATCCCTTTTTATGGGACACACAATATTGATATCAATAAACTTCTAAGTTTGGGTCTCAATTGAGAGAGTTGTTTGTCTTTGGTGAGGCACCTAGACATCTTATCTTTAAGCCTTTTGGCTTGGAGATTAGCCCGTTGACTATTCTTCCTCCCTGTGCTGCTTCACCCACGTGTGTTTGGAGAATTCCCTTACTATTTTTGAAGCTCAAAGCAAGTAATCAATCTAAATTACATGGTCTTGTATGCATGATTTGATGATTTTCACATTCTACTCTATCATGCTAGTCTCAACCACATTTTTAGCTACACTTAGATTTGAAGATTTGTCAAGTTTTTATTGTAATTAAATGGTGTATTTGATGCTAAATGGACCCCTATTATCCCTCCAAAAATCCCCTAAAGATTGGCTCAGGAATGGGGAAGAAACCACACCAAGAAGGGTCCTAACCCTACCTTGTCAGGCCACATTCTAACAGAGCATAGCTAGCCGACCACAATGTGTTGGCCAGACGTGGCCCAGTTTAAAGGGCATTTGAGCCCATACCCCCTCAATTCTTTTGGGACCTTTTAGGGGTTTGTTTAACTTGATTTTGGGACATTGTTTGCGCCATCTTATTGACCACTTGGATGACACTAAACCTTGGTTCTTTTGACTTGAACTTTGAACCCTAGGACTTAAGATTAGATTTGGAAACCATTGGCACCCACACATGGACTTAGGAGATGATGATATGTGAGATGGAGCCGACCTCCGATATTGCTTGGGACATGGATGGAAACATATTAAGTTGATTTTAGGTGGCTTAGAGCCTTAGGATGTCAAGTAACATTGAAGCAACAAAGAACTTACAATTTCCAACATCTGGACCCTAAGTGTACGTAATGTTGATTGATAAAACCCTAGCATGTTTTTTGGCATCTAACGCTTACGATAACTGTTTGTAAAGGCCCTCTGAAGGTTTAAGTAGATTCAAACTTACTGGTATGGATACTTATCTACCGACATGTAGGATGCATGCAATCACATTTGTGTTATCACTGTAGTACCATGCTATGACACTTGTGACCTTTTTATAAGTAATCAAATGTACATATACAGAAGTCTTGCCTGGGTTTACGCTCGCATTATATTGCTTGTATGTGCCCTCAAATGACAAGATTAGGTCTTCTTGTGGTGAGCAGGCCTTGGATGCTAGCTACCTCCAAGTCTAACATTGGTGAGCAAGCCTGATGCAAGTTCTAAGGTTACGGCTTGTGTAGGGGTGCCGAAGCACATATCCAAAGAACATTTCGAATCGTCAAAATGACTTCAACACATGCACGAGGATACACCTCTCAGGGATAAAACCCAATTCTACTAATTAATCAAGTTTGAAAATCTCTTCTCTACAATGCCATATATATAGTAAAAGCAAACTTAATGTCTAAGAAAACCCTACGCTATTAATAGAAACTCCCTAATAACAATTTAATTAGAAATCTACTAATAAAAATAATATAATCCTAATCTAATTTAAAGAGGGGCTGCTTTTGGGGCCTAGACTGCATCATTCACCCCTGGTTGAAAAAAGCGTTTGTCCTTGAACTTGAGACTGCTTTGGATTGCCTTGGTAAATGAGGTAAACAAAAAGTACTTCCTTTGTAGCAACTTTCCAGGAATTCTTCTTCGGCGGCTCTGGTTTCTCGGGATGAAGAGTAACCTGCTGTCTATCATGCATAAATGTATAGGTGTTGTTGTGCATACCATGAGTTCCATTTTTGTCATACATCCAAGGACAGCACAATAAGATATCACCACTATCCATAGGTAGCACATCACACCAGATTATATCTTTGTAAGTCTCACCAGTGGCAAAAGTGAATTTGCAAGCATGTCGAACATGCACTTGATCACCATTCATCAGCCGCTTGACAACATACGGGCGATTGTGCTTATAAACTTTCAACTAGAGGCGATCAATAAGAGCTTGGGAGATGAGATTTTCGCAACTTCCTCCATTAACAACAACTGTACAATGTTGTCTAAGAACTGTACCCGCCGAACGGAAGATATATTTTCTCAACCATTTCTTTTCAACAACGGGTGGAGCCTTGTTAATAACAATGAGAGCTTCACCATCTTTGTCTCCTTCATATTCTACTGCTTTTTCTGTTTCTTCATTATCCGGAGGATCATCCTATGCGATTAGTTCATCATGGACTTCTTCCATTAGATTCACTCGTTTGGGACATTCAAAGGAGTAATATCCTTTTTGTTTGCAATGGAAACATGTGACCTTATTACGATCTTCAGCCTTAGGGATAATTTTTCCCAATGAACTACTAGATTTAGCATCTTAGAAAGATGAATTCTGTTGCAGAGCCCATTTGGATGCAGTAAATTTTTGTGCTTGATGATTTGCAATATCTTTAACTTTGACAGTATGTTGGACGAGTTCATCGACATTATCAAAATATTGAAAGGCAAGGATATGCTAAATGTTTAATCTCAACCCATTGAAAAATCTATCAACAACCACATCATCATCTTCATTCAAACCACAAACGAACTTGCAGAGTCAGAAATTCTTCAGAATAATCAACAATTGTCTTAGATGCTTGTTTCAAGTTTTGAAAGTTAGAACGCAGATCTCCTGCATAGTTGACAGGGAGGAATTTTTGCTTCTAAATATTCATCTCAATCCATGTTTCAACAGGATCAATGTTTTGACTCCTCCGTTTTCTTTACAATTCAGCCCACCAAGTTGGAGCATAATTACGGAATCTAGTAGCACTTAATGTGACTTTATGGTGCTCAATTATTGGCTTGTGTGCAAAAATATTCTCTACACACACTAACCAATTCATGAATTCACCGGGCTGCAATTTTCCATCATATTCGAGAATCACGAGCTTAATCCCTAAATTTCGATCAGGATTATTAATTGGTGGATCTTGTGGATTCCTAATATTTGCACAATCATCATGGTTGTGATTCACACGCTAATTATTTTCCAAATTTGTGACTCTAGTGTCCAATTGTTACAGGGTGGTGTGTATGCCATCAACTTTTGCGGATAATTCTCTAATGGCATTAGCCAAATCTTCAAGTGAAGAAGATGAAGATTCGACCTCAACTTGCTTCTTAGGAGGCATTTTTTTTAATGCAAAATTTAAATCTGACTGACTTGAGATGTAGATTTGCTTACGCTGATGGTAATGATGTCAACAATAATGTTGTAGCTAATTGTAGCTTGCAGATGGGTTAGGAGTTGACCCAAATGGAAAACCCAACCCAATAACCAATTGCACGATTGGTTTAGTGGAGCACGTGTCACGAAACCCACGTGCCTCCCCTTGCACTGAAGAAGGGTTTCGAAAACCCTTATGTTTTTGTCGCCACTAGATTTCACAGAAGAAAGAGGATGAGAAGCCTTTGGGCGACAACAACGGAGAAGCGACAGCAGATGGCAACGTAGCAGGCAGCGGCGAGAAAGAAGGGCGGCAGCAGATGGCGTTGGCGGCTACAGTGAAGCGACAACAGGTCACACACGACGGAGAACGGCGAGGGGCGACGGCAATGGTGATGCGATAGCGATCATTTAGTACTAACAGGCGGCAAACGACGGTGGTAATGGGTGCTAAGTATGCCTTCAGTCTCCTCTGCTCCCTTCTCTTCTTCTTCTTCTCCAATTTTTTTTTTTCTATTGTGATGGGGAACAATGATGGGCTAGGGGTTTGATGGCCCGCGCCTGGCGAGGATGGGGTTGGTGAGAGTTGGTCAGGGAGGGTTTTCGAGAGGGGGCCGGCTGTTATGTAGAGGAAAGAGTTTGGGACTGGGTTTCAGTGACTCTGGATTTTGTGGAGTGGGGAAGGGTTGGTTGGGATGATGGGATCTCAAATGGAGGTTTTGGGCAGTGGATGGGGTTTTGTGACGAGGACGGTTGGGATGACGATGCGGAGCGAAGGTGGAGATGAGGATAGAAGGTAACACGCCGAGGAGTCCTTCAAAATAATAGAGGGGATGTGTTGTCCATGTTTTCCAAGTCAATGAGAGTTAAAGCTTCAAATGAAGCAGAGGTCCTGGTGATTCTGTAAGTGTTGTAGATTTTTTGGGCCTCCTTTCATGGGAGGCTTGAGGCTTTTGCTGGAAAGCAACTCTATGAACAGAATTTCCGATGTTTCCAGCTCTACACTGCAGACTTGGAAGTTTCAGTGGTCTTGGTTATAATGCACTTATACATGTGTTCCTTTGTCTTTTGGGGTGCTGCTTGTATGCATATAATTTAATATTCTAATAAAAAATACCATTCTCCATAAAAATAAATTGTCAAAAAAGAAGAGCTAAAGTCATCTAATTCCATTTGCAACTTTCTGAAAAAGAGGCAAAAAGTTATTAAGCTGATTCAATCAGAAAGCTTTCCCAAATAGTCTAAAGCACCAAAACAAACCACGCCCCCCCCCCCCCCACACACACAACCAAAAAAAAAACAAAAAAGCTCCCCCAAAAAACCAAAAATGACCTGACAAACTGCTCCTTAGGTATGTTCAGGTGCATATGACCAACCAAAATTATCACAGAAGGACAAAACTAGCACCATTATAAAAAAGAATATAAGAAATAGAAAAAAGTGTACCAACCGCTATCATATGCATCAAATAGAATTGTCCATAATACCATACATTTATATTTATATATATGTATGCATCAGAGAGATTATTGCTCGCAATATTATAAAGAAATCAGAATACAAATAATGGTCTTGTATTTGCAAAATCAATAACAATATCGAAAGTAACCATGGTAATATTCCATACCATGATCAACGTGGGCAATAACAGACATATTACGAATATTATGCTTCAAATCCATGATCCTACGGAGCTCCTCTACTGTAAACTTCACCTGCAGACATTGAATACGTTCGCCATCGTCAACAATTGAAAGCAAGGAAGTGATGCCAGAATTCTTAGTAAAAGAATAAACCATTACCATCTTGGCTGGTAGTAGGGATCAAGGAACAAAAAGCACACGCGCAGCTAACTTTCTGCAATGTTAGATAAGGAAGGAGTCAGAAAATTATCCACTAAATGCTTGGAAATCAAATGACAATAGCAGCAACAATTTACAATCAAAGTTATAAAAACACAAAATAACCATCCAATAACACTAGCTTCTAGTTTCAAAGGAACATGCAATTTATACATGTCAAGCACATTTTTTCCTTTCTTTTTGGCATACAAGTCAACACACTTTGGCAAACGTTTTCACCTTAGCAAAAAGAGAAATATTGAAAGTACTGCTGCAGGCCAGACCACATCACTATTGGACCAGTGAAAACCCCATAAGGCCTTGGGCGCAGACGGTACATGGACCACCCTGGCCAAGTACTACACAAGGAGGAAGTCTCACAAGTCTCAATAGCAGCTACATGGGTGTATAGCAGCAACACTTAGCACAATTAAAATGTGTAAAACACTTAATTTTAGGATTATTTTTAGGATTTGTGTTAACAAAATTGTAAGTTAGGGAAGTAAAATTGCTTTAAGATTTTTTATTTTCTTCCAAAAAAGGGGGGAGAAATATAATTAATTCACCACTGGGACAGATCAAGAGGGGAAACTAAAGCAGATTGTCCCAAGCTGTATCAAAGCTGGTTGGGATGTTGTGCATATGGGAGTACAGGTACTCAAGCTGCCATTCTAGCCAAAAAAAAAAAAGTATTTTGCTTTTTCATTAAAAAATAGAGAAATAAAGAAAATAATAAAGTAGATCCTACCTCTATACATGCATGTGTGTTCTCCCCGTTTCTGCATAAATTCAATTAATAATAAAGTTTTAAAAGTTTTAATAATAAATTCAATGATTGTGATTGCATTCATCTTTGATCTTTAGGTGCCGACTGCCAAATCCGCGAACAGCATCAAGCTAAACTTGGGTTTCAACCTATTGGTCAATTCCATAATCATCTCCATCAAATACCTAATATGGTTACCAATTTGAAAAGCACACTCAACCTTACTCAAAAATGACTTCAAGACATGTTTCTTTTTCTTTTGATGGTTATCTTCATATCAACACGTGAAAGCATGTTAAGCAGATGAAAGATCCAAACAAATTACAGAATAGACTGATCTATGACAGTCACCATATGGGTGGGACACATAAATGCATATAGATGGATGATAGTAAAAAGGAACAAATCCATAGTTCTCAGGACCCTATGATTCTTATCAATTCCTAAGGAAAAAGATTCATATCTTTAAAATGTATCCCTTTCCCTATTGAATCTAAGATATAAGTGTGAACCTTACAACCTATGAAGCACGGACTCTCCAAAATGGCCCCCGTGTCCGTGTCGAACACGTGTCGGACACGGACATGGCTCCGACATGCCGGGACACGTGTCTGACAAGCCGAAAACGTGTCCTGGAATTTTTTTTTATTTTTTAAATTTCGGACACGGGGTGGACACAGCAGCACACAGCTCCAACACATTGTGGACACGGCAGGGCTGAAATATAATTAAAATCGGCTCAACTTGAGTTAAAATTAGAAAAAAAAAAGAGGAAGGGGTAAATATAATTTTTTTTTAACTTATAATCCTAATGTTATATTCACTCTTCGTTTGTGAAATTAAAAGGGGGGAAACGGCTACATCTGGGAGACGGAGAAAAGAAAGATGAAAAGGGGGAATAGCCGCCAACGTGAGGAAGATGAAATGAAGAAGATGAAGAAGAAGAAGACAGCGTGAAAAAGATCTACGGCTGCGCGTGAAAAATCTAAGCTTGAGGAAGACGCGTGAAAGATCTGAGCTTGAAGATCTGAGCGTGAGGAAGATCTGCATGGAAAATGCGTGAGGAAGATCTGCAACTGCGCATGGAAGAAGGAGGAGGAGGAAGAACAGGTACTGCTGTTTTTTTTTTCTTTTTTTGTTGCTGCTGTTTTTTCTTTTTTTTTCTCTCCAGTGCTGCTGTGCTGCTGCTGTTTTCTTTCTTTCTTTTTTTGAACTACTGCTATGCTGCTGTTTTTTCTTCCATCTGACTGTTGCGCCACTGCTGCTACTACTTTCTTTCCTTTTTTTTTTTTCCGAACTGTTGTATTCTTTTTCCTTGTTTCTTCCATCTGACTGCTGCCGCTGCTGTTTTTTTTTTTTCCATGGGATTCCTGTGCTATTGCTGTTCTGCTGCTGCTGCTGTTTTCTTTTTTTCTTTTTTTTCTTTCAGTGTTGCTTTTTTTTTTGTTTCCACGGGACTGCTTTGCTATTGTTGTTGTGTTGCTGCTGGTGCTGTTTTCTTTCTTTTTTTATTTTTTCATACTGCTGCTGCTATTTTTTTTTTCAGTGCTGTTTTTTTTTTAAATGGGACTGCTGTGCTGCTGCTCTTTTTTTTTTTTTTGTTTTCTTTCTTTTTTTTTTTTGAAACTGCTGCTATTGCTACTGCTGCTTTTTTTTTTTTAGTGCTGTTGTTTTTTTTTTCCATGGGACTGTTGTGCTGTTGCTGCTGTTTTCTTTCTTTTGTTTGTTTGTTTTTTTTTTTTCAGAACTGCTGCTGCTATATTTCCATGCTACTGCAGAATTTTTTTTCTAGAACTGCTGCATTTTCTTTCCTAGTTTATTTTTCAATGTGATAGGAAATTGATTTGGTTATGATGTAATTGTGACATGTAATGTTGATGATGATTGATGTACTATGGGCTTATGGCCTACTATTACATTACATTATGCATTATGGATTTTATTTTTGACTTTTTCAGGATTAGTTATGTTTTTTTTTTTTAATAAATTGTGACATTTTGCTTTTTAATTTGGCTAAAAATATAACTATTCTTTAACTTTATGATTATATATAAAAAATATAAATATTTATTATTTGCCGTGTCCTAGCCGTGTCCGTGTCCTACTTTTTTAGGATCTGCCGTATCGCCGTGTCCGTATCATGTTGTATCCGTGTCCCGTGTCTATGTCCGTGCTTTATAGCTTACAACTCAATACTTATTATATTAAACTCTATGATTCAAGCAATCCGAATAGGTGGAAATAGCAACGGGCGAACGTTAACAATTTTTTATTTTTTATTAGTTTTTCTAGTTTTAGGCAAATGTTAACAATATTTTTACTTTTTTCATTAGTTTTTCTAGTTTTAAGATCTTATTTTGTTATTAAAAAAATTAAAATCTTTTAGGATGTTGAGGAGATTTCAAACATAAAGTTCGAATGTACTTAAGGGTTTTGTCCTACATTTGTTTTCTATTTTTTCTTAATACATACTTCTTTAACTTCAAAAGTAACTTTGACAATTTGGATTTTATTGTCCCTTAGGGGCTGTTTGTTAATTTACCTGGGTGAGTGAAGTAAGGTGAATGGTCATTTCAAAGAATAAAAAAATGAGGGGTTAAATCAATCCAATGATGAAATTTGTCTTTTAGTGAAGAGAGAATATAACTTTTTAACTTTTTGTGTTAAAAGTAAATATTTTTTGTCAATTAATGGGATGAGAAAGTAACGTTTTGACTTTTTGGTGTAAAAAGGTAGAAGAATTTTTTTAAAATGTGGTATTTTGATTTGGCTCTTTTACTTTATCATGTTTTGAAATGAAAGATGACCTTAACTTTGAGGTAGAATTATCAAACACGCCCTTAAGTAATGTTGACATCCTAAATCTATTTAACTATTCACACTGTATCATTTATGATTTATTAATATCTGATATGTTTCAAATGCTTGTATCATAGTCTTATTTATCAATGAACTTATGCTGGTATATATGGAAAATGTATGGATTAAAATGTGAATAACTAATTTCTTACTCCATATCTAAATTTGGTTATTAAATACAATATCCTACTATTCACAAATGATTTGCAATAAGATTTTCAATTTTCAAAACAATGAACAGATCAACAGTGCAAACCCCAAATGCAATGAAGTACATAGGACCATCCGAAAAACAAAGTGGCCTATTTTCAGAGCAAAGAATCTACACTGTGTTCTCCACTAATGACGCACATAGACACTACAAATTAATGAGGCACTCCAGAATTAAGGAATGAAATTAGAAACGTTGGATGTATTTGATAACCAGTAATCTCTCCTTCACCAGGAAATTTAGGAATCGCACAATTTACAAAAATGCATTCACCGTCTATTCAAGAGATAAAATGCAGCCCCGTTTGGAACCTTGCAGATTACTTGCATGCTGCAAATGTCCTTTCCCAAATCACAAGGCCATCTCAAGGCTCCATGAAATTCTAATTCTGAAGGGAAAGAATTTCCAAATAACAGTTTAACAGTTTCTCATCACTTAAAATTAAGGCTCCAGACACCCCAAACTGGATTCAGTCATTTCAACATCAACAACTAATGAAACCTCATCAAAAATTTGAGTATGATCTAATGAAATATTAATCCACTAACAAGAGAAAATTAAGAATGGCCTCTTACCCTAGTGGTAAGAGGTGCCGGCTCCCACCTACCTGACCATGGTTCGAACCTAGGTCGGCACCTTTCCTTACCCAAGGATGTGTTACCTCACCAGAGGTCCTCTCCCCTCACCAGAGAGTTTCCCCACCTCACCAAAGGACTTCTCCCCTTACACGAGGGCTCCCTCACCAAAGGGCTAGAGGTCCCACCACCCCCACCCCAACCAAAAACCCAACACCCCTGAGGACTTCTCCCCTCACCAGAGGGCTAGGGGTACCACAAACCACCCCCACCCCCCCCCCCCCCCCCCCCCAACCACAAACGGCGGGCTGAGGCTGGGGTACCAAAAAAACAAAAAGGAGCATATTTAAGGTGTCATTTCCCCTCTATAGTTGGGGTAGGAAAATGGGTTTTACATACATAAATGTCACATATGCAAATCTACCAAATGTGAAACAAAACACAGAACCAAGAGATAAGTTTGTCTATAACAATGGCCACCAGGCTGCATTTGATTATTTCTCGATCTATTAATATTAATATTAAGTAAAAGAGGCTTGAAGTTTTATTCTCTCCACCGAGTGTTGCTAGTGACATGAATGGTAGGGTTGTACAATAGGAGACATAGCATGTTGACCAGGCCAAATTGTTTCATTAAATAGAGGGTGGAGGGGTGAGGATTAATCATATGCCAAAAATCAGATCCATCAACCATTATTGTCATATACCAGTGTAAATTGTCAAAACAAGAATCTGTGCATGGCTTACAAACATTTGGTGGGGGGATTCAATTATATATACTGATCATCTAGTAGGTCCAACACTGATTGGAGTCGTGCAAACAATATCGCTAGGCTATCCACAATGGTTTAAAAAGCCAGCCATTACCATTCTATAATGCCATTTATGAAAAGGATAACAGCCAATACCATTACGTTATTGTCAATATCACAATAAAATGGTCACGTTATCAAAAAAGCATGAAAAAATCGGTCCATAATGTCCTAAATGGCAATATTTTCAATTAAGGGTCATAACGGCCAATATATTTTGAATATAATGGTCAATTGGCCATAATATCGGCTGATGATGGGTTTTTTTATAACTTTCTTTTCCCTTTTTCTTTCACTTATTTCTTTCCCAAACCATTTGTTTATCTTTTTAAGACTGTTAGAGTTTCCCTTTTTCCCCAAAGCTCAATTGATTTGCAAGATTTTGGAGGATTCTCATATGACAACCTCATCCCTTCTCAGCCACAACACCACCCCTATGTCCATACTCCACTGGTTTAATTAACTAATTCGTCTTGATGTAGTAGTAAATGTTTCTTCAAAGTTGAAATTCACTCTCAACTTAGTTGGTGATTGACTAATTGAGTACTGTACTACTATTACTAGTTTCTCGACTTCTAAGTGTTTAACACTAAAGGTTGGTTCAAATTTACAGTTGCCATGCATACTGTAAAATTTCTAATATTTCAACTTATTTTAACATATAAATCTATTTTATTCAAAATAGACTACAATTTTCAGATAAAACAATAATAGATGATGTTATGATTTAGGGGGACTGATATATTTCTTTAAAGTGTTTATTAATGAAAACAAAACATTGTTTTCTAGCATTTGATAATATTCTATATTTTTCTTTTTCTTTTTTTTTTTATTTTTTTGGGATAAAAAAATATGGCACCACAATGGACCATGATAACCGCAAGCCGTGACACGATACCGTGTCATAACAGTTTTTAGGGCCGAGCACAATGGGGACTGCAACCGCGATTTTGAACCATGATCCATATGTAAAAAGTTGCTAGAAGGGTCAACAGTATTTGTCACTTGTTCTTTTATTGGACCACGCTGGAAGATTAAGCTCAAATTAGCGACCTTTTGTCCATGTGTCTCAAGGATGGTTGAACTGGCTAATAAGGAGGCCAAGCTAGGCTATACATGGACCACGTTGGTCACACTTCAAAGTTGTCTGACAAGTGAGTTATTTCATTTATTATTCAGGTCCAAAATCCTAATCCAACCAAGAGCCAAAAAGTTAGGGACATCACAATCCCATTTAAAACAAAGGCACCGACGGTATAACATTGGTGCATCTCTCCCTCCTAGTTAATGAGGAATACAATGCAAACTGCCCATAGCACTGCTCCCAGTGTAATGGTTTAATTTAATTGAAGTAAATCTCATGCTTGATTGATTAATGTAGAACACACGATTAACTCCACAGTTAATAATATTTTAATCATTTGCACAGTGCTCATCTTTAAATGTCAATAATCACCCAAGATATAGCTAAAGGATGAAACAGTACTTTATGGTAATATGAGATCCAACTCGAGCAAAAGAAGCCCATTTAGTTTTTAACAAATACAACTTCTATGGTCTTCAAATATTTTAGATTTTTGGACATTTTTCAAAAAAATTGAGATTAAAAGGAAAAAAAAAAAGATGTCAATACAGCCAAAATGCTGATATGCCTAGCCAAAACATTCAATATGCATTGGTTTTTGCCCAACTGGTACAGGGACTGATATGAATGTATTCGTTCTTTGCCTGACAGATAAAGGTATCAATACCAGCATCTGAACCATCATTAGTTCATAACAAATATAAAAAAAAAAAGATGTCGATACAGCCAAAATGCTGCTATGCCTAGCCAATACATTCAATATGTATTGGTTTTTGCCCAACTGACACAGGGACCCATACGAATATATTTGATTTTTGCCAGACAGATAAAGGTACCAATACCGGCATCTGAACTATCATTATTCATTAGTGCAGAAAATAGAAAAAAAAGGTGTCAATGAAGTGATCGAAATACACTAAACACTTCGGGCCATTTGGATTTTACCTTTATCACACATCTAAACACCCCTAGCTATCTCTAGCAGGCTTATAAAGACAACATCAGAATTACAGCTTCAACAAGTTTGATTATTCTACGCACCAAAAAGAGGATTTTACCCAAAAAATCACCTTAAGTGGGCACTCAACCAAAATACCAAAAACACCCCCTTAGATTTATAGGCACGAAAGGGGACCACTTCCATTTTTTTAACCAAATGGGAATGTGCGTCGAATTCGACGCTCATTTTAAAAGAGGAGGGTCTTACCCATCTATCTCTTTCATCTCCTCCTCTCTCCTTTGATTATGGCCGAGCCACCACCACTGTCACCACTGCCAATATCCTGGTCAGAGAACAGATCATGGTTTGAAAAAACAACTTCGCCATCATCCATGATAGGAATAAAAATCAATAAACATTGGAGTTTGGTGTTTTAATCACGAAACAGATGTGAATCTTTTAAACTTTGATGAATATTGGGCCACAAAAACACATGGGTTAGAATTTCCTAACGAATATTGGGCAAAACCAAACAGGTGCCGAAGAAAGCAGTACAGAACCGAAATGGTTATTAAAACACTAAGAAATTGATTCTCCAACGCAAAATAAATGAAAGTGTCCAACTTCGATGATGACCATATGCCGATGAAGTATAAAACGGGTTCACTCAAGCATTGCTAATTAGGGTTTGAACAAAACCCAGAAGTGGATTGGTTGTTTGATGAGAATTGTAGTAGGAAATATGCTACTGGTGGATCCAACATGTATTCTTAGAACATGGTGTGGAGGGGTAATTCAATAAAGAGAGTGAGAAATTTGGGATTTTGATGATGACCCAGATGGCTATTTGTGATGATTTCGAAGAGAAGCAGAACAAACCACAGAAAATTTGAAATCCTATGAAAAAACCCAAATGAGTTTTTGCTGTTGGGAAACAGTTTTTGCTCAAGACATGATAGAAGAGAGTCCCCACTGCCATCTTTACAATTTTGGCATTATTAAAACAATGCCCATGGTGAAAAAGCCCGTCCATCTCCTGATTCTTCTACTTCTTGCTCTTGAGAGAATTTGGGTTTTGGAGGGACTGATAGAGGAGTGCTTCCACTTATTGTTTGGCAATGGCTGTGCAAGTTAGCAGTGGCAGGAGTATAGTTTTGCTGCTTTTGGACTTAATCATGTTATCATGCCCCGGGGGGGTGGGGGGCAGGCACCATCCATATCTCGACAGAGGTTGGAGGTTAAGAAGTAATTGAAGTGGTTGAATAAACCATCTGTTAAGAGTATCAAGGTTCCTCCATTTTCTTGCTTTTATTTTTGTTGCATTGGTTTTTGAGAACTTGGGTTAATGGATTTTCTGCAGGTTTTATTATTATTATTATTATTATTATTATTATTATTATTCTCTAGAAGTGCAGGTTAGCAACGATAAGGGGAGAAAGAGATAGCAGTGGTGAGAAGGGTGGTGGTTCGGCCATGATCAGAGGAGAAATAAGGAGATGAAAGAGATAGAGGGGTAATTTTCAAAATGAGCATCAAATCAGATGCTCATTCCCATTAGGTTTAAAAAAAAAATGGTCTCCTAGGACCACTTCCATGCCTACCAACGGGGCCTTTTTGGTTTAGTGCCCATCTAAAGTGATTTTTCGGGTAAAATCCCCAAAAAATATATTTTTTTATTTGATTTTATTTTCAATCTCTACATGCCAAAAACATTCACGGAGACAAAGAAGGGTTGTTGACATGTAAATAATTACATAAGTAGAATTTTTTTATCCCTGAATGGTCATAAGTAGTATAGTTAACTGTATCAATACCCTATAGTAGCGAATGACAGTTTGGTGCAAACTGTTTGAAACTATTTGGTTTAGCCAGTGGTTTGAACTGAACACCCCATTATCTATATAAAATAAAAAAGAAACAAACAAAAGTTATATATAATAAGGCTGATTTTGGCCACATTCAGCCGAAATTCACATTTCGAACCCAAATCATGGGCTTCAGCAACTTCCATTTTTGTTTTTTTTTATTTTTGTTTTTATTTTTTATATATAACCCCACAAGAAAAGTAACTTGGCCCAACAGTAAAAGCTTACCGGTAGCATTCTAGAGGATGCGGGTTTAAATCACGGAAACAACCTCTTCAAAATGAAGATAAGACTGCGTATATCTTACCCTCCCCAAACCCCACAATGCGGGAGCCTCGTGCACTGGGTTTTTTTTTTTTTTACCCCCATAAGGGTTCTAGGATTTGTAAAAAGGCCCATGTGGTTTTAGTATTTAGTGATATATCCCTACTTTTTTCATTTCAACACCTTCCATGTATAATCCACAGCCTTACAACCCCCATAAGTGTTTAGAGTGAAATTACATTTTTGCCCATCTCTATATCCCTATATGCATACGTTTAAAAACTTGGACTTATTTTTCTTTAAAGCTTTTAACATTGAGGATATCTAGTGTCAAAGAGTAGCCTTACATAAATCCATTTTATCCATATGGGACCCATTTCATTAAATCCAATCATAATGGCAACCAACACCTATACTTATAATTGATTATAGTGGACCCAATCCATGCATGACCCCCCATTGGATTGATGAACGTTTCAAAATATATGATTAGGCTTCATGTGCATAAGTTATTGAGAAAAAGAGCAGTTGGAACCAGGGATAAAATAATGAGGTTTTTGTAAATAATGACATGCTAATTTTTGCTTAATTAAGGGCATAATTGCCATTTTTTTATAAAAATTCAACACAAACCTCATGGTGATTGTCCATTCTCATTAGAATTACTAATTTTGGGGACATGGAAGGTATTAAAAAGAAAAGGCAAGAGTGCACCATTAAATACTCAAACCACAAAGGTCGATGTACAACTTTAATAAAGCTTGGGAGAGTATATACACAAAAAAAAAACCCTTTTTAAATGGTATTTCAGCCTATTTCATGCTTCCGCCAAAATCATCAGGTTGTATAATGCTTTTTTTTTGTTGAATAAAATTGTTTTTTTGACCAAAATGCCTCCTTTTTAGGCAAAATATTTGGGATTTTGATCTTATAACCCAAAAGAGGAATCAATTCCGCCCTAAAAGGGCATGCTGCACACAGGAAGCTAATAGTGTTCTTCCTTTCTTTCAGTCTGTTTTCAGATTCAGCCTATCCAGCCCAAAACAGGTATGGTCAACAACGACAATGGCCATCATTAGAGATGCAAGTACCTTGCATTCAGTCTTAGTTCTATTAGGAAAGGACTTGGATTCTCCAGGCCCATCACTATAAATCCATCAACCTACCCATTGAAATCAACAGTGCAAAACCATTGTCCCACCTTGCTCCATCATCAAGGAATGTTTTCATCTCCAAAAGTCACCAATTGTCAGATTTTATTAGTTTTTATAATAAGCACTTTTCTCTATTTTTCAATTTTATATATTAACGTGCAAATAATTTTTCAATATTTTTTGAAAAAGAACTCCAAAATGGAACATCTAAATGTCCAAAACATTTCAATTTGTAGTTTAACCTTAACAGGGCAAAAAATGAAAATGTGATACCCCCATCCAATGTTGAGTCTTTCTAAGCGTATGTAATAACTAGGTGATTTCCTCACTATCTAGCCACTTGTCCCTTAATAACACATGCATGAGAGAGAGAGAGAGAGAGAGAGAGAGAGAGATGGGTACTTGCATCATTGACTCATTGCATTCATAGAGTTTTATAGTAGAACTCTTCCGCCAAGTAAAGTTTTATTTTAGAGTTTTCAGAGAATGGGATTACACTAAAATGATGATTAATGATGAACTTGGCGATTTCTTTCTGCAGTCTAGACTCTTTGGTACCTAAAGCTATCAATGGCTCTGGGACCAGCCCAAATACAAGCGCACCTGGAATCTGATAACAAGTAACTTGGACCGTCCAGCAGCAGGCACCTGAGTCTGATAACAAGCAATTCGGACTGTCCAGAGGCCCTGCCTAGCCAGGCACAAATATTAAGGTCCATATTTCTTACCAGACTCCAACCCCATCAAACTCTGGATATGCACTAATGATACAAATGTTATGTAAACAAATACAAAATAAAAAATAAAAACAAACAAAAACACACAGGCTGCCATTAGCTAAAACAGTTACTTCATGGGCTTCATTTGATAACAGTTGGGCACATCATTTCAACCAAATCATTAGCTCATAAACTACTAGACTCACACCCCTCACTGTTTCTATCTGTTTATTATGCTTTCTAAACATGAAATAGTAATAGAAATAATTCACATTCTTTAATATTATCAATGGATGTCAGAGAACTAATTTACATTCTGGTTACATTAATTCAAAGGGATTCGGCTTTCAATGGACCAAACCTTCAATGGGCTCTTGCTTTTATCAAACAGTACCAGGCCTCCCATACCATTACTGTTTGGGCCCATAGTCAAGATCCAAAGACCCTGTCCATTGGGTCCTATCCCAGGCCCCGACACTTGTTTTGGCCCAATTCCAGCCCTCCCCGTCCCACCACCCTCTCTCTTTCTTCTACATTCACTGGGCCCCAACACTTGTTTTGGCCCAATTCCAGCCCTCCCCGTCCCACCACCCTCTCTCTTCCTTCTATATTTACTGGGCCCCGACCCATGTAATTTCAGCCCATACCCAGCCTGTTGACAGCCTTATTTGTACCCATACGGGATGTATGTGTAATGATGTGGAAAAGTGTTTCCATGGACTTACATTTCCACTTTTCAGAAGAAAATTTGTTCCAAACACCTTGCCCCTTCCCTTTTCTCTTTTCGCGCAATTTTTTTTTTTTTTGGGAATGGCTACCGCTTTTCTTTTCTCCTTCCCTCTCCCTCGCATCCTTCTCTAAAGGAAATGTTCCTCTGCAAACTTGCACAAAAATAGATGCCTTTTTTGTCATTTTCCCTCCAAAAAGGCACCAGCAAACCAACTGAAAACTAGCAGTCAAGGAAAAGCAACCACTTTTCCACAGCTTTTCCGGGTAAACAGCATAACACAAACGTACCTATAAAGAGAAAAAGAAATCCCCATATTCGAAAAAAACTATCCAACAACAAAATACTAGCTGCAATAATCAGGATCAGAAAAGAGAAAACAAAAACCAACAGTTTCACATCTCTAATTGAGAGAAACCCTCATAGCATATTGTGTAGATCAGAAAAGAGAAAACAAAAACCAACAGTTTCACATCTCTAATTGAGAGAAACCCTCATAGCATATTGTGTACGTCCACAGAACGCCACTTCTTCGGACCCCACCCATAGGAAAAGCTTTTCCGTGAAGAGCTGCCACACCAAACATAGCTTTTACCGTAAGCGTTTCTGCAAAATCTCACTTCTTCTGCAGAAAACCGGCCGCATAAACGTGCCACTAGGTGAAGATATGATTTATCCACCATAGGATCAATCACTCTCATAGGCATCTGCCCAAACTTCAGTTAAATTGAATTGATACAACGCATTTGATTAATCATAAATCAAGTATTAGCTGCAGTAAAACATCACCACTCAAAAGAAACAAAAACGATTCAATCAACGAAAGATACCTATATCACTATGCTATTTCTGCAACATATCTACAAAGCAAACATCGGAACATCGATCAGGAAAAGAAAAAGAAAGAGAGAGAGAGAGAGAGAGAGAGAGAGACATCAGATCTGCTCGATCTACAACACAGATTCATGGAAAGCAGATAGAGAGAAGCAATAAAGATTGACTGAAAAAGAAGATGGTGAGATACAATGGGTTTTACCTCAGAGAGAAGAGGGAGTTGGAAGAGCTGCCTCGTTCGTCTCCAAGAAGTGAAATGGAAGAGAAATGTGAAGGCTAGGGTGAACCCTAATAAAAAGGCTTTTTAGTGAAGTGTGGCCGTTGGATCTCCTTGAATCAACAGTGAGGTGATGGATGCTGTAGTGATATCGAAATGCAGAGGGGTAGTATATAGAATTCTTATATGCCGCGAGATGCTGTGGACGGACCACTTGTTGGGCTGCATTGCATTTTGTCGAAAGCGAGCCCATTTGCAATTGTAGGCTCCAAGTCAAAGCCAGAATTCAAGTATGATACGGAAGCTAGCGCTTGGGTGTTTTCTTGATATAACATAGGTAAGTGTCATGAAAAACAAAATTATAATTTTTTAATGATGACGTCGGTATTGTTAAGGTCTTTCACCCAATTGGATTTCCGCTAAACCCACTACTCTAGGGGTGCTCATGGGCCAAGACAGCCCGAGCCCGATCTGGGCCCAGTCCGCTTTAGGGTGGGCGTGGATATGTAGTAGAGCCCATTTTAATATATTAAGTTGGTTGAATCCAATTTCTGAAATCAGGCAATTGGAATCAATTGATTTTGACTGGCTGGAAGCTTGACTATCATCCCATAACTGTTGAAAACTTATTAATATCAACCAAATAATGAAACCGTTTCAATAAAACTTATCAATTCCACTTGGCTGTCATCTGGGCCCACTTGTGATTTCTTTTTTCTTCACTGCGTTTGCAATTTTTTTTTAAATGCTGATGGGTTAGATTTAGGCTCACCTTATGTGAAAGTTTTTTTTTTTTTTTTTAAACTGTCTTTTGGGTGGGGTTCCGGTCGAACCTGCACTTAAATAAGCCCAGCTGTTTGGGCTTGCTTGGTGTTATGTGATCAGTGACAATTGTGAGTGCATCCTAGAGGTCGATGAAGCAAAATGGTTGGAATGCCTCCTCAAGTTGTAACTCTCCTCAAGTCACTCTCTTCATCATAATCTCTAACAACCTCTGCCCTATCATTGCCTCCAAACCCCTTTGCTGTTCAGAAATCACCCCCTTCATCAGAATCTCCAAAGGGCTGTACTCAACTCCAATTCAAATCTTCTTGGCAACAGTTTTGGACACTTCTAAGTCTTCTACCCAGTCCACGAGATATATGCTTGAGGTACTACATTCCTCTACATTAATCTTCTTAACTTTTTTCTTGCTAGTTATGCTTTTCTGTTTTTTTACAGATTTTATCACTTGTATGTGCAAGTGGTGTTTGTCAAGTTGCCGCACTGACCAATTCTATTGGATCTCTTTGTGTTTATTTCTGCCGTAGTAAGCAATTCTGTCGCAACTATTGGCGTTTATTTTTGCTGGTTTTCTTTTGCTGATATTTTTTACTCAAGATTTTATCAAATCAACGTGTAAGAGGTGTTTGCCGATATGCCACAGTTATTGCAAATGAGATAGTAAAGGGGTTCTACATAGTTTCAATTGATTTTTTTCTTAACTATCTTTTGGGAGGGGTTCCGGTCGAACCTGCACTTGAGACACAATGACTAGATATATTCTTCATCAATATATAAAGAGAAACTTGATTGGCATATCTGACTAAATTTCATCTTCAAATGATGATGTTCTTTTCTTACTTTAACAAAAGAACTAAATACTGAAAACACAACGTAAAACAAATCAAATTAAGTTTGCAGAACAATTATTCAAAGTTTGTACCATCACTCATCTCCTGATACTTCTTATCGTCTTCGAGCTCAAACGCCGAGGTGGGGAATGACCTCGACAAGCCGGCGGGGATCTTGAACACAGGCTTAAGCTGGCAGGGATCTTGAACACAATCTTGCCGTCAGGCAGGTCATTAACATAAATCTCACTTAGGGAGATCCAAACCAACAGCTCCTTGAGCTTAGCTCCAGTTAGATTTTTTATCCTAAGCTTCTCAACAATGGCAATTATCTTAGTAGCATATGTGGCATTCTTCCCAATCTTATCAACGCAGAGTTCAATCTTCTTCTTTTGTTTGAGCCAAACAAAGCCTATTTCTTCTACATACCCACACTCTATTGTGTCGCGTAGGGGGAGGAGTCCTCTTGGGAGGCCAACTTCGTGGAGCAAGACCTTAGATTTCTCCTGGCAAATCTCATCTCCATAGTAAACCTCAGCTTTGGCCTTCACTTTTGCTATGACCAGAGACATCTCTTCTTGTGGCCTTTTACCTTGAATAACTCAAGTGTGGTGTGGAGTAGCAACTGCCAAATGAGGTTGATATATGGTTGGGTAAGTAGGAAAGTACCCGTGGTTTTAATGGGAACTACTACCTAATTGATTTAGAAATAAATTGTGTAGGTGTGCACCAATTTTGATGGCTACATTTTTTAGAGCAATGATTTGCTAAGGGGGCCGTGTGGGACAGCCTATGAAACCCACTGGTTGGATGATAATCATGGTTTCCAAGGGCCGGTGGGAAGCCGCCTTCATGGATGATGGACCTGCAAAGAATCAGGCCCACCTAACAACTGTAACTTTGATTTAATAGTCACCTCTCTCTCTCTCTCTCTCTCTCTCTCTCTCTCTCTCTCTCTCTGTTTTGGAATGCTCTTATTGTTTTGCTCTTTCTTCCTATCTCTTCTGTTCTTTTCTTTAAATGGTGACTATATTCATTGCTTAAAAGGAACTGTGTAGTATGAGAGATACATACTGAATTAAAAAGAAAAAAACCTTAAAAAAAAAAAAACAGGGGGAGTTGTGGGGTATAAATCCACGTACCCCACATGCTAAGTAAGCACTCTACCATCTGCTCTGCCTGTTGTTTTGCTGTTGTTTTGCTCTTATCACATGGAGTTGTCAAAGCATTCACTCTTGAGAATGGAATGAAATGGGTATTCCTTGCAACTAATCCATCAGTGGGTCAACCTTTGGTGTAACGTATTTGACAATAAAATCCTCAGTAGCTATATTTGATGCATGAGAGAACCTGGGATCAAGCCACGGTATTTGACAATAAAATCCTCAGTGTGCGAGTAGATATTAATTTATAGAAGCTGGCAGTGGAGGTGGGGATCAGTCCAGGTGGGTTTTTTGCAGGTGGCGTCCTTTGAGAACGGTAGTCAACTATATGAGGTGATAACGAAACACTTTAACTGCAAAAGACGTTGAGACTGGAAGTTCTGTTACTTAATTAGATTCTGTTATTTCATTAGATTTTTATTATGGATTTCTATTTCTTTTCGGTACCTAGGCTCAATGATTAGTAAGGATGGGGAGATTGACGAAGATGTGGAGCATAGGATAAGAGCTGGATGGCTGAAGTGGAGACTAGCTTCGGGAGTACTTTGTGATAGACAAATGCCAACAAAATTGAAGGGAAAATTTTACAGGACAGTGGTTAGACCAGCTATGACATATAGAGCAGAATGTTGGCCAATTAAGAAGACACATATTCATAAGATGGATGTAGCGGAAATGAGAATGCTTAGGTGGATGTGTAGTAAAACTAGGAAAGATAAAATTAGAAATGAGCGCTTTCGAGAACATTTAGGGGTAGCACCAATAGGAGATAAGATTAGAGAAACTCGTTTAAGATGGTTTGGGCATGTTAAGCATAGGCCAGTAATGGCACCGGTGAGAAAAAGTTTGGATATACAGGTGGAGGGTCCATCAAGAGGTAGGGGTAGGCCGAAGAAAACATGGATGGAAGTCATTAATTCAGATTTGAAGAAGTTGTACTTATTGAAAAATTTAGCTCAAAATAGAACGGAATGGAGAAATAGAATTCATGTAGTCGACCCCAACATGGTTGGGATAAGGCTTTGATGATGATGATGATGATGATGATGATGATAATTTCTATTTCGTAAAAATTCAAGAATTCTATGGGTTTTTCATTAATCGATAATACTTTTTGTTTTTTGGGTCATTTTCTATTGAATTTTACTTTCCTTTTGGATCATCTAAAAAATCTCACTTATTGAAGGTTTATTTTTTTCAATGAAAGATTGTATTAGGCATTGCTGCTTAGTTGGGAGTTACAGAGACGATCATGATAATTTAGTGGCATCATTGTTTAGTTGGGAGTTGAACAGACCATGATGACTAGATCAGAATCTCACTACATATAGTCAGATACAATCCTAACAGACATCTCTCTCTCCATGTTTGTTTGTGGGCTTGTGCTAGCATGACATCTAGCCAAACAAATCAAATTTAAAAAAAAAAAGGATACAATATGGAGACCCTATGATCAAGTCCTATCTACTCACACCTAAATACCTTTCTATGAACAACCATTTATCTAAATTCTCCAATGTCTCCAAAGATATTTTCCACTACGGCACTCACCCAAATTGCTACATCCTACTTTTGATGGTCCTACTTTTGAGTTGTATTCATCATCCAAACTTTAGAGCGTTAATATTTGTCACCCTTATAGCAATAACTTCGGTCATTTGGAAAGGATGACTATCAACAAACCCTCATCTACGATGAAACTTTTCCATCTCACATTTCATCGTGATTAGTTGTTCCAGTTGGAGCTAATGGATGACTGCACCTTATTGTACCTTGGAGTCGTGAATGGGGCTTGGTCTTATCTTTCCTTCTTTCATTCCTTGATTTTATTTATTTTACAAATTTACCCATGAGAGACAAAATATAGAGATGTAGGGACCAAAGATAGGTTGCAATATGTACTGTTCATATCCCATTCTTAATGTCCAAATTCTTTTATAAAATATCATCCATTTTACTTAGTAGCATTCATTTTTTTTTTTTTTTGGGACCCATGCTAAGAATGGGCATTCCTTCACTTCTTCTGTGACCAGAGACATCTCTTCTTGTGGCCTTTTACGTTGAACAATTCAAGTGTGGTGTGGAGTAGCAACTATCAAATGAGGTTGATATATGGTTGGGTAAGTGGGAAAGTGCAGTGGGAAAGTGCCTGTGGTTTTAACGGGAACTGCTACCTAATTGATTTAGAAATAAATTGTGTAGGTGTGCACCAATTTTGGTGGCTACATTTTTTAAAGCAATGATTTGTTAAGGGGGCCATGTGGGACAGCCTATCAGACCCACTGGTTGGATGATAATCAAGGTTTCTAAGGGCCGGTGGGAAGCCGCCTTCATGGATGATGGACCTGCAATGAATCAGGCCCATCTAACAACTGTAACCTTGATTTAATAGTCACCTCTCTCTCTCTCTCTCTCTCTCTCTCTCTCTCTCTCTGTGTGTGTTTTGGAATGTTCTTGTTGTTTTACTCTTTCTTCCTATCTCTTTTTTTCTTTTCTTTAAATGGTGATTGTATTCATTGCTTAAAAGGAACTGTGTAGTATGGGAGATATATACTGAATTAAAAATAAAAAAACCTAAAAAAAAAAAAAAAACAGGGGGAGCTATGGGGTATAAATCCACGTACCTCACATGCTAAGTAAGCACTCTACCATCTAATCTGCCTGTTGTTTTGCTATTTTTTTGCTCTTATCACATAGAGTTGTCAAAGCATTCACTCTTGAGAATGGAATGAAATGGGTATTCCTTGCAACTGATCCATCAGTGGGTCAACCTTTGGTGTAACGTATTTGACAATAAAATCCTTAGTAGCTATATTTGATGCATGAGAGAACCTGGGATCAACCCATGGTATTGGTTTGGAAGCACCACTCTCTTGCCAGTAAGGCAATAGCAGTAAAAAAAGTACATATAGAATGGAGATACAGGAGCTTTTCTAGATGCAAAGTAGAAATTAAACCTATTTAACGGGCCAAATGTTTTTAGTTTTACCTTTATTCACATCACTTGACATGGCTTAAGTATTTACCAAACTAGTTGTTAGGGTGAGAAGTAATGGAGAAGTGGAATCAAAATATGGTTGTTTTGCTTTAATACCACCAAGATTTATGTATGCCTTTATTAGCTTTGTCCATGGTGAATAAATGAAAATTAGTATTTGTTGCAACATGCTTGAAGATTATTATTTTTTCAGTAGAAGTGATTCTTCTATAGTTCTATTCTTTGGTTCAACTCGAAGTCGATTAATTCTCCATTGTTCAGCTCACTTCTTATGAAGGTGTAATATATCATCAAATTGAGTACATACTCTGGTACTCTTTGTATAATTATATGTTTCTTTATTATTTTATATTTTCTTATATGGTCATTACAATGGTAAAGTCAGTAAGGTGTAAATATTGAATCTTTAGTAGAGTTGCATATGCTATTTTTCAACTATCAAATTTGATGGTAAGCTCTATGGTATGAATTTAAATTTGTATTTCTTGAATAATACAAACTAATTTTAAAAAAATATTATTTAAATGACTACAGTTTTATTTTTATTCCCCCTATGTTCATCGTTAATTATGTCATTACAATACTGCTATATATAACTTTAGATTACAATTTTCACTTGATTTTGTTTTCATTTTATATCTAAGAAAGCCATGCACACAAAGTAACCAAGTCAAATATAAGTGAAAGCAACAAAAGACGGCGGCGATTGCACGACATATCTGATATGCATGAGCAAGAAAGTAAGCTTTTAATAAATGAAAAAAATAAAAAAAAATAAGTAAAAGAATTCATTAACAAAAATTCATTGTATAAAAGAATTCATTAACAAAAATTCATTGTATTTAAAAAAAATTGACAAAAAATAAAATTAGGCAAATGAATCAACATCCATTGAATTTGCAGTGGGAGCACAATTAACCAATGTGACGAGCGTGCCAAATGTTGGCGATATTGGCTGTAGCGAAACGTTACTGAGCTACAATCTAATAGATGTGCAAGTTCACAATGGGTTAACCGCAACTGGTAGAATCGGGGCCATGCACCACGTTGGAAATAGTTCAAGTATATCAACTTACATTTATTAAAAAAAAAGCATCTCACAAGCATAATAATATATAAGACATAAAATAACATTATCATTCTAATGCTTTTGAAAATTTAATAGGTACTAATAACATTGGCACTATTATGCATCAATCAAATTTCTATGATGAATCGTCGTTTTCAAATGATGACATTGCCTTGACAACAATCTAATAGATGTGCAAGTTCACGATGGTATTGTTACCAGCATGGACAACACATCTACTCATCCCATTATAAAGTATCAAGTATGCTCCTTTGAAACTTGCATCAAATTTTCTCTATTAACATTATATTGATTTAAAAGATCAAATCATAGAATGCTTATAATATACTTTAATATCAATAGGTACCTCCAGTAGACGACATGATTTTGGTCATTCTACAAATGAATGTCAAATATGTGGAGCAATTATATAGAAAGAAGAAAGGTCAAAATATGGAAGAAGAAATAGACATAATGTTTTCTATCAATGTTGTAGAGATGGGCTTGTAACATTGTCACTATTAATTAATGTGCCACCGCCATTATATCAATTGCTCCGGTGTGATGGAGATAGACACAGTGTCAATTTCAAAAAATCAATAAGGTCTTATAACTAAATGTTATCGTTTGCATCAATGGATACAAATGTAGACTATGCACTTTTACAATAAGGAGGAGGACCTTACACCTTTCGAATTCATGGACAATGCCACCATTTAATTGGATCACTGCTTCCTCAAGACAGGTAGCTGTCTAAATTTTGTCAATTGTATATCTATGACACAGACCATGAGTCTCAGAATAGAATATCCAATATGAATAAACAAAAAAATTATGGAGATATAGATAACAACGTACTTACAGAATTACAAGTGATGCTCGATCAGGTTAATCCATACGCTCAAGTGTTTTGAAGAGTACGTGATTTATATGGTGCTGCACCTCCACTAGAGTTGACAGTGAGAATTTTGGAAACGAGAGTTTCAGATGGAAGGCAGTATAACCAACCAACTACAAATGAAATTGCAATTCTCTTGGTTGGACGAAAAACAGTTTATGGGTCTCATCGTGATATAGTCTTATTTACCACTGGTGGACAATTGCAAAGAATCAAAGAAACACATCCAAGCTATATGGCACTACAATATCCACTGTTATTTCCTTATGGAGAAGACAGATGGAGAATAAATATCCCACATAACATAGAAGTCTGAAATTTCAAAGCCAAATAAACATGTCTCCATCAGAGAATACTATTGCTTCAAACTACAACAAAGAAATTCAGAGTCGAAAACACTGTTACTTGGATGGAGATCGCTACATCAATATATTGTTGATACGTATGCTTGCATTGAATACAATTGCCCACGTGGTTATACTGTAACCAAAGAAAACTATGCTTAGACCTTTACCATGGATTGCAAGATGCAATGACTGAAGGCGATAATGATGCATCTTCAATTGGCCATAGATTCATATTACCATCATCTTATACCGGCAGACCTCGATATATGATCCAACAATATCAGGATGCAATGGCCATATGTAGATGGGTTGGCTCTCCAGATTTGTTTATTACTTTTACCTGTAACCCATATTGGAAGGAAATATTGGATATGGTTGCTACCATTCCTAGTCAACAAGTTGAAGATTGATCAGACATTGTATCCAGAGTCTTTAGGCTAAAACTCAGAGAGCTAATTGATGACCTCAGAAAAAAATGTACTTTGGTGTAGTCATTGCAGGTACCAATAGGTTAAACTATACAAATCTCTTTATAAATAATAACTTACTTATGCATACATAAAGATAAAATATGAAGATTTATATTTACTCATTGCCATTACAGATTTATATACAATTGAATTTCAAAAAAGGGGGTTGCCACATGCGCATATACTTCTTATATTGGATGAGAGAAATAAACCCATAACTCCTGATGATGTTGATGATATCATATATGCTGAAATACCAAATCCTAAAACCAAACCAGAAGCATATGATACTGTGAAATGCTATATGGTACATGGTCCATGCAGATTTTTAAATCCAAGATGTGTTTGTATGGTTGATGGTAAGTGCACAAAGCATTACCCAAAACTTTTTACTTTGAGCACGATGATCAATGAAGATGAGTATCCAACTTATAGAAGAAGAGATGATGGAAAACCATTCAAATCGGCAATATGACTATTGATAATCGATGGGTAGTTCCTTATAATCTTTCTCTTCTCAGAAAATTTAATGCACATATCAATGTTGAAATATGCAACCATATTAGAGTGGTTAAATATTTGTACAAATATATCCATAAGGGCGAAAACCGGGCAACAATGGTGATCAAGAGCAATTCACAGAGGCCAAATACATTAGGGGGGGGGGGGTGAACACCGTGTTGTAGATGAAATCAAGCAATATATAGATTGCAGATACATCTCAGCCCCTGAAGCTTGCTGGAGGATATTCGATTTTAAGACACAGGATAGACATCCATCCATTAAGAGATTGCAGTTCCACTTAGAGAATCAACAAACGGTTATCTTTAGAGATGATAGCAATTTGCACTCAATAGTCAATAATCCTTTAAATAAAAAAAACTGTGTTTATAGAATGGTTCAAGGCAAATAAAAGGGATCAAAATGCTAGAAAACTGACATATGTTGATTTTCCAACACAATGGACTTGGGATGAGAGTGCTAAGATGTGGAAAGAACGGAAAAAAGAGAGATCAATAGGGAGGCTTTATTACGCACATCCGTTAGCAAGTGAAAGATACTATTTACGGATGTTATTGCATATCGTAAAAGGCCCTACTAGTTATGAAGAATTGAAAACTATAAATGAAAGAACATATGACACATACAAAGAGGCGTGCGATGCTTTAAGCTTATTGGATGATGATGGTGAATGGGATAGTGCCTTAATGGAAGCTTCAGGTTGGGCATCTGGGAATAAATTACACAACATATTTTGCACGATTTTAATGTTCTGTGAAATAAATGATCCGAATGAATTGTGGAAGAAGCATTGGCCATCACTCTCGATGACTGACAAAACAGAGTTAGAAGAGAGACATGTGATAGTCAGTTATAGCTTTTAGAAAATGAGTTGCAAAGTTTAGTTCTTGCTGAAATTAACTCGATCTTAACAAAAAATGGCCACTCATTGTCAAAGTTTCTCACAATACCATTTCACATTGATAATATATCATCTTCTATTACAAATAGATTGCTTAGAGAATAATTATCTTATGATATTCAGTCTTTAATGAATGAATTTGATGAAATGCATACTTCTTAAAATGAAGAACAGAAGATTGTATTCGATGAGATTGTTGGAGCATCAATGAATAAAATTAGAGGCTTATATTTTGTAAACGGGAGTGGTGGTTCAGGGAAGACATATTCGTGGAAAACAATAATTTGCAAGTTGCGCTGTGGAGGTCGAATTTGTCTGGCAGTTACATCTTCAGGTGTAGCATCACTACTAGTACCAGGTGGACGAACTGCACGTTCCAAATTAAAAATAGTATTGCAGCCTCATGAGCACTCATGTTGCTCAATTAATAAACGTTCAAATCTAGCAAAAGTATTGCAAAACACCGGTCTTATCATATGGAATGAGGCACCAATGACACATAGACATGCATTCGATACCCTAAATAGAACACTCAAATATATATTAAGTTCCATTGATGAAAATGCTGAGAATAAATTATTCGGTGATGTAATTGTAGCATTGGGTGGCGATTTCAAATAGATCTTACCAATAGTATACAAGGGAAGAAGAGAACAAATTGTTGATGCATCACTGATAAATGCAGAAGTATGGCAGCACTGCAAGGTATTTAACTTAACTATCAATATGTGCCTCCGACAATCATCAAATGGTCACATGACAAATGATGATTACGCTGAATTTGCAAATTAGGTTTTGGATATTAGTAACGGAAATGCTAATACATATGCATTATCTAAAGATGAGGAACATAGATGGGTAAAGATACCAGAAGATTTGGTTTTAAAAAAAGAAAATGGTGAAAATGAAGATTTAATGGGTTTGATACAAATGTTTATGGGCGTTTTTTCTAGCAAAGAGTTAAATATATTTACCTTCAAGAACGCGCGATTCTCGCCCCAACAAATGATGATGTTGATTATGTAAATGAAATCACTATGAACAAGCTGGATAAAGAGAAAAATGTGTACCTAAGTATGGATACTATCACTGATATCAAAGATGAGGAACAAAGTACTTTTTTATACCACTGAATTCCTTAACACATTGAAGTTTAGTGAAGTTCCAAACCACACTCTCGAGTTAAAAGAAGGAGCACCAATAATACTTTTGAAAAATCTCAATCAATCAATTAGTTTATGCAATGGCACGAGATTAATTATTAGGAAAACTGGGCAAAGAGTTATTGAAGCTGAAATCGAATAGGTGAAAGAGTTTGCATCCCAAGAATTGTAATGTCATCAACAGATATGGGATGGCCTTTCACATTTAAAAGGAGGCGATTTCCTATACGTGTTGCATTTTCATTCACAATCAATAAAAGTGAGGGTCAAACCTTATCAAATGTTGGTTTATATCTTCCAAGGTAAGCTTCACGTATGGACAATTATACATTGCAGTTTCAAGAGTTACTTCAAGATCGGGTTCAAAGATTCTATCATTAAACAAAGGGAATGAACCTAGTGGATGTACAAAAAATGTTGTCTATAAAGAATTGCTTGATAGAGTTCTCACCAATGAACGGTTGTTATCTATAACATTGCAAATTTATTTTTAACTTTCATATTTTAATTTCCTATTCCTCTATATATGAAATTTATAATTAATATACCAAGAACTAATAATAATAATGTTTATTATGCCTTATGTAAATAGTTTAAAACAAAATGCAACAATAAGAATACCAAACATTTGAGAGGCTAAACTCATTTAGCATTCACTAGAATATTAAGGGTAGAATTTGTCTAAGTTGGCAACAATTTGAAGTGTAGAAGTTTTCAAACCAGAAGAAATTACTGAGAGTGTTACTGATTGATGAAAAAGTAACCTTCTTGATTAAAAAAATAAATTCTTTTCTAATATATATAAATTAAATAAACCTATTCACTTTGCTAATTTATATGAATCTTACTGCTTTACAGAGTGATCAAATGCAGTTAACGCTGCAGGACAATGAAATCAAATCATTTGGCAGTAATTTCAGAGAAGGCACGGCATACTATATTGATCGAGTGAAAGTGATTGATGCTCCAAAGACATACAAAGTCATGCCCAGTGACTACCAGTTGTAACTTAGGCATGTTTCAAGGGTAAAATAAATAATTGAAGATTGCAATGACATACCATTAGACAGATTTCATTTTAAAGGTTTTGATCAATTGCCATACTTACTAAACAATATCGAACATTTGACAGGTAAATTTTAATTCATTACTTACAATCATTACTTTCTCTATAGAGAAAATGTATCCTACATCTATATAATAAATTGCAAATAAATGATAAAAAAATAAAAATCACATCCTATAACTTTATGATTTTCGTATGTTTTTGCAAATGTGATTGGCATAGTGAGTAATATCACCGGAGTGTTTGCAATACAGAAAAGGAACAATACTGTGACTCAAAAATTGGATGTCACTATAATCGATTCTAGATACACATGCGCAACATTTCTATGACTTGAATTTTGAACTAAGCCTATCATAATCTTGTTGGGATAAAAATGTGACACTTAATGTTTGGTAAATAAAAAAAAAGAGGGGGAAATGTAGTGATGATGTGATGGGGAGACATCATATCATTCTATAGAGAACAATTATCAGCCACAACAACTGTGGAAAAAGTCATTATTGCAACCTTAATGTTGGTTCGAGAATTTAATGGTAAGTTCATTGCTTTTTTTGGGTTTACCATTGAAATTTAATTCATTACTTATTTCCAACATTTTAATAAAAAAAAAGGAAATTGCTATCTATCGTGATCTTATTCAACAAAATTAATATTCAACTCGGACATTGACGAGACAAAGCAACTTCGCACTTGGTATTTTATCAACTTCTCTTCATTATAATTTTATTTACTTAAACTTGTTTATGTTGTGGATTTTCCTTGATTGTTTTTTAAACGTTTACATTGAAAGGTATGTTGACAATAGAGTTCTTCAATCCGCATTACCAATAACAAATTCAAACGAAATTAGAGCTACAATTTTAGAGTGGAAAAAACTGATGCATGATTCACAAACATCGGTATGATACATGGGTGTATGTCTTCATTAATATAATTCAATAACATTTATCTATTTTCAAGAGTTTTTATCTTCTGCTGATAGAGTGTCATAGTTGGGATAAAAGCAACCATCTATAGATTACAACTCTATCAAAAAATTTGGTACTTAGCATGTATCAAGTGTGGAAAGAAGGTACAAAGAAACAAAGACACCAATTTCTGCTTAGATTGCAACCATTCATTGATTGAGACTTATCCAAGGTAATTGTATAATAGAAATATGAATAACATTTTTTTAATGAAAGATACAAGAAACACATGTAACTGAAAATATTGCATATTTATACAGATACATACTACGACTTATATTAATTGAACATACAGACAATTTAAATATTGTCCTATTTGACAATGAAGTCGTGCAACTCTTACAAACAAATAAAAATGAGCTTTCTTTATTTATAGCTGATGTAAGTATATATACAAAGTGAAATAAACTTTAGTTACATTTAAACATTATATAACAATTTCTACTATTCTTAACCAATACTTTCTATACAGGAAATTAAGCAGGATAAAGTAGCAAAAAAGAACAAAAGTGTTCTCTAGGAGCCTTTTATTTTTTATTTTAAATTGAATAGAAACAAAAAAATTGATCCGCATCAAGCATGTCTGGTAATAAGGTTGACAAATATAGATTACGCAGTAGAGTCAAAGCATTTGTTATCACTCATATCTCAACGTTGAATTAGACTTGATCATTTTAAATTTTGTAATAAAGTGAACAAGAGACCCCTACAGATGTCTTTATTTCTTTAATTTAGTAATTTCTTGGACATACATAAACTCTTTATATATGTAAAGATTATCAAATCAATCTCATTTTATAAATTCATTGAATTCTTACATATATATTTTTTTCTATTTGATGTTATCACAATTATTTATACTTGAGATTTATAGAACTGTTTTTCCTCCTAAATATCATATCTAATTGATATTTCATCCGTTGCTGAAGGTGAAACCTTTGCTGTCATTGAAAGAAATGCAAGTGGTTGCAAATATCATCAATTTCTTACCCGTGCTTAACATGGGCACTATTTGCTAGTTTAATAATTAGATCGATCTTGGATTAAGTGATCAAAAGCCAGCTGACATAAGGAATGCATATAATTTAATTCAATTAGTCAAAACAATTGCTTGATTGCCTACAGAATTGATAAAAAAAACTTATTTTGGCATGACACAATTGATTAAATGGGTAGGCTCATGCCTAACTTTTTATACAAGAGTTGACGTTTCTAAAGTCAGGCAGGCCTGGGATATGCCTTCGCCTGGCCCATCCATGACGCCCCAAAAATGTAGACAAATACATACAAGGTAAATCTAAGGACGATTTCAAACACAAGCTATGAGAGCAAACCCTTATGCCACTTCACCCACCCCAAGGTGGCATAAATAATTGAATAAGTAAATATAGAAATATTTTTGAAAAGATCTTAAATTTTATTCGTATTTTCATTTTTACTTTGACTTTCCATCATTTTCTTGTGATATTTAACTTTTCTAACAATATTTTGAAATTATCTCAATATTAACATGAAAGTGTCATTGTAGGTAAATATTGCAATGTATCCCCAAGCTGTAGCACAATAGGTAGAGCAATGGGAAAGTGTACATGAGTTCAAGTCTTAACTGTAGCCAAAAAAATGTAGATGCCATGGTGTCATCCCATTGTAATTTATAATATAGCCAATATTTCTGCAAATGTATATCACTATTAGCATGACCAGTGGCGCACTCAGGATTTTCATTTGAGGGGGGCTTGAAAAAATTAATCTTTCTTTTTTTCAAAACAATACCAAAAAATGAGTTTTCCTAATAGTTTTTTTTATAACATAAAAATCAAAGTTATTAACTAAGCTAATATAGATGAAAAGCCAACACCATATCAAGTTCTTTATTCTCCTTCTTCCATCCTTTGAAATGAAGCTCTTTTTGAAATGAATGAATCAAAGACAACCATTGGCACATTTTTCTTAATCATTCTACAAAACTAGATAAAAATAAGAAAAAAGGGCCAAGTGAAAGGTGTTATTCAATGGAGCTAAACTATATATAGTCTCAAATACCAAAGGACTTAAATAGATTAAATAAGATTTGGGTCCACTATTAAAACCCATTTTAATTTTAAGTTGTATTGTGTTAATAAAAACAATGGTTGGTTTCAGCATCATCCATCGAGCAGCCATAATAGCTTGATCTGATTGCTCATTCTAATTCGTCAAACCTTCACCGAGAGGTTGAAAAAGATCAGTGCAAACATCAAAAACTAAAATTTTAGAAAAAGAAAAAAAGGAAAAACAAAATTAAGAACACCTACCATTTAGCAGTGTCGAGAGCACTATGCAAATCCTGACTAAGTTCTTCCCAATAGTAATGTACTCTTAATCATTTTTCCTTGAATTCATCTTTATTATGCCTAATATCAAGACAGCTTAATGCCTAGTATCGAGGAGGTCAATCATCGAAATCATTGAATAAAATCATACCATTGCTTGAAACCATGGATAAAAATCGCGGTATCAGTCGCAGTATCGGTCGGTTCAAAAAACCGATACGGTATCAGTATCGATCGCGGTTCACGGTCCGTTGCGGTTATCACGGTGTGAACTTTTTTTTAATCCAAAAAAAATTGAAAAAATATCCAAAAAATCCAAAATATTAGAAAATGCTGGAAAACAATGTTTTTTTTTCATTAGTAACACATATAAATCAAAATATCGGTCCCCCTAACTTATGGTATCCTGTATCGCTGTCTTGTCCGAAATTGTGATTTTTTTTTATAAAAACCATAATTATGACTTATAAAATATGAACTATCTATTAGTATGAAATTTTAGAGAATACAACTTATTTTTAATTTATATATAGTGGTTGTAGACTTGTAGTGTTGTACACTTGTAAGTTATACTTGTATCTTATATAGTATATAAATCATTATTTATCAGTCATCAATTATCATTCATCATTCATCAATCATCAATTTATCACTCAATTATCAAGCAAGTTGTAAAATTCAAGAACATGAATATTAACATAACATATGACATAATGACAGTAAAATAAATCATAAAGCAATTGGGGAGAATCAATACATACCCTAATTCCAAGTGGAGTGTCTTCCAGGCTCGATATCATCATCATCATCATTTCTTTTTCTTTGGTATGGATTATAATAATATGATCCAAACTCTTGCATTGCACTCCCATACCCTTGGCCATATTGATATTGTTGCTGAGGAGCGAAGATCCCTTCATAATATGATGAGCTATCCTCAGTAGATAGAGATGACTGGGGGCCCAAATTTAAATTAAAAAATTCATGAGGAATAAAAATAGCTTGTTGGGGTTCATGTTGGATCATTCCTTATCCATGCTCATACCACGGTTGTAATGGTGGAGCTATAGGCAGTTGAGTTGGCCAATGAGGGTTGTATCCATACGGATCATACCTAGCCTGCTGTTGTCCAACATTGCCTGCAGAAGTACCTTCCCCTCCTCCTTGACCGATGCTACTACCAATCTCTATCTCAGTTTGTGAGACATATCTTACATAACCACGATGGGGATCTAAGTCTATAGCACCAGGAAAATGCTCAACTGTCTCATACATTGGTGGCTCATTATCTGCATAGTGACCGCCAGTCCCAGGGGAATCAGGAGGAATTCCTGCTGATGAGGAAGATGTAGAGATACTTGATTCACTCTCCTCACCCACCTCCTTTCCTCTTGCTTCTGTAGGATCAACCGTAGTACCCCTCTGTTGTTGTGTCAAATTAATCTCTTGTAATCTTTCAAAGGCTTTCATTGGCTCAAATTGCTTTCCAGTCAAGTCCTGAACCATTTCTGCTAGCTCTGAATCTCCATCTAATAATGGCTCTTCTGCCTCCTCGAGCCACTCACCTAGCAAATTATCTTTTGCTGAAAATATATAGTCTAAATTAATTGGGCAGAAATAATCTTGTTGATCCTCAAATGCTCTTCTTCTTCGATTTCGACTGCGGAGCTTGAGGTTATAGTGAATGTAGACCAGTTTGTTCAAATTATCCATCGTGATTTTATTCCTTACTTTTGTGTGGATAAAAGCAAAGGTGCTCCAATTTCTTTCGCAATTTGACGAAGATGTAGTTTGTCTAAGAACTTTAATTGCGATCGTCCTTAATGCTGGAGCACTCTCTCCATAATTTAGCCACCATTCAGCTGAAAATAAAAGAAAATAATATTAAACATTCAATTTTTGAATTTTCAAATAATGAAAATATAATTTACTATTTATATTATACAATCCTTACCAAGATATGTTTGTGTGACAGCTCTTCGAGCAATGGTGGTGCCAAAACTTCCCATTCCTTCATTATATACATCGATCTAATAGCATTAAAGAAGAAAAAGAATTATCAATATCAACTATTATGACTTATGAATGAATAATGATATAAATTAAATTGAAGAAAACAATATACATTATATAAGATCTTTACTTTTTAATTTACTTACTTGGTTTGTTGCCCTAATAGCCTCATCGGCGTCATTTGCTAGTCTTTCAATAACATTTTTCATGCCCACTCGAATTTCATCAGTTATATTTCGATCCAAAGATTCATATCGGAATTGTGGATTGAGAAAGTAACCTATTAAATGCAAAATTTTACATGAGTAATGTATTAAAAAGAATTTAATATAATAATAAAAGTCAATAAGAAATCAGTCTCCACTTACCATCAGTGTGTAAGTCATGATGCAATTGACGCTCCCAACGGCTATCGATGATTTTCCAATGTTTAGTATAATATCTACAGTTTGTTTTAATAGCCATCTTTGCTCTCTCCATGGCCTCATGTAAAAAGCCCATAGTTGGCTTATCATCACCATCAACCAATCGAAGAACTTTTATTAGAGGCTCAAAAACATTTAAGCAATTTTTAACATGAGGCCAAATCTTATTGGACTCAATGGTCTTGCATACTTCTTCTGCTAGGGGAGTTGGCCGTTTTCCCCACTTAGAATTCAGCCATTCATCTGATTTGATGAGTTGGAGAAGCCCTCTTCGATACTTGTAAATACTCTCAATGGCTATGAAGTGGGTGGCAAATCGAGTAATGCCAGGCCGTAGTAGTTCATGATTGTTTGTAAATTTCTTCATCATTGAAACAAGTCTATAAGACTGGTAGAAAAAATTAGTGATTTTCTTCATCTTTTCAATCACTAGTTTCATGACTTTTCCTTTGGAAATTTCTTCAAGCATTAAATCTATGCAATGTGCTGCACATGGTGACAAAAAAATATTTGGCCTCTGCTGCATAAGCATTAGTCCTGCTTTCTTCATGTTTGCAGCGTTATCGGTGACAACTTGAACTACACAATCTGCCCCAATATCATTAATCACTTCATTAAACAACTTATTGATGTATCTAGCATCTTGAACATAATTGGTTGCATCAACTGATTTGATAAAAACTGTTCTCAAAGGGTAATAAACTAGAAAATTCAAGAGATGACGTTTTGTGAGGGTCATCCACCTATCACACATTAGTGTGCAGCCCTTTTCTTTCCAAATCCTCTTAAAAGTTTCCACCCAGAGCTGTAACTCCTCATATTCTTTTTGAACACAGAGATGACCAATCTCATATGGGGTGGGTGCTTTTATACCAGGACCATGTTCCGCTGCTACATCTAACATAATGGTAAAATAAGGAGAGTTTGCCTTATGTGGTGGAATAGCTGCATCTAAAAAGAACTTTTCAGTAGCTCTTATCAAATTATCTCTTGCTTTATTAAATTTTCCCTTTAGTGCTTTTACAATGCTGGGTTGCTTGGCTGTTGATTTTCTATATGCAAATGGATCCGTTGGACCCACCACACTTGGCCTACGAAGTGCCTGTGTAGGAGGTTCATCATCATCCTCAATATCTACAGGGCGGGGTTGTCTTTGACTAAATGCTTGACGCAAACCCCCTCCCCTAGATCCAGATGAGCCATCCTCATCATATTGGCCACCTCTCATAGCTGCCTCATACTGCATTCTTCTTCTTTCTTCTTCCTCCTGAAGTGACCTCAAACTTTCTTTTCTAGCCCTGCTTAAATTTGGATCCTCATCATCATCGGAGGAAATAATATCTCCCTCCCTAGACCCAAAAACTTCTTCCCTACATGCTTCAAATTCATCCTCTTTTCTTTTCTCTCTAACAACCTTTTTCTGTTTTCCTGCATCCAACAACTTTTGCATTTCTTTTTTCACATTAGGTGGTACACGAGGACACTTTGCTACTTGGCCTTGCCTATGAGCCAAGTGTTGCTTCAATCTAGTTATCCCTCCATTTATGATTTTTTGGCAATAATTAAATTTAATCTTGTGTTTGTTTCCAGCTTCTTCACAATGGTTCCATGCTGGATCAATGTCACGCACCATTTTAATCTCGCTTCTTCAAAACAAAAGAACACATTGGCACAATTTATAGCATTTAAACTAAGATTCAAAATATCATAAAAACAAATAAATTAATACATTCATATAAAAGTAATTGGAATCTCAAAATGGTACATTTTAAATGATACATTAATTATTTAATTTTTCTAATTCCATGTTCTAACAATCCAAAAATAAATTCAGAAATATAAAAAATGTTGACATGTTACATGTTCACATAAATGACAAGACAACTATAAAAAAAAATAGCATATGTGAAGTATACAATGAGTATATAAAATTAGGAAATCATACTTATAATGAAAATCTAAATATATAATAGTTTAATCTAAAATTAAAAAAAATCTGAAAATAAATTAAAAAATATAAAACTAATTACATTAAAGAACAATAAAAAAAAGTAATCCTACATGAAGTTTACAAAGATTATGCTTACTTTAAAAAAATTATAGTGAAATCCTCAAAATATTAGTTTTAAATATTAAATTATTATTTCATACAAGAAAATGAAATTTGAAAATATAAAACTATTTAGTATTTACATAATGTTTTGAAAAAAATGAAAACTTACCATATTCATATCATATATGAAGTATATAACAAAATAACAAATTTGTGATTAAATCCTCAAAAAATCTTATTTTAATATTAAAATATTTAAAAATCCGAAAATAAATAAACATAAAATGTCCACATCTTGTAGATATATGTCTTCTACTACTAAATCTATCAAACTTGCTTCATAAAATCATGGTTTTACATACTAATAAAATTAAAAATAATACTTAACATTAAAAAACTCTAAATCTTAATAAATGTTAAAATCTTATTATTTTAAAAAACCAAATAATAGATCCACACTCTTAAATCACAACATGTAAATCTATAACATAAAACAAGTGAAATCATTATCATGGATCACATCTAAGCTCCTACTTAACAAATATTTAAAAAAAAAAGAAATTTAATATACTTACCTTATAAATGTATTTCCTTTACTTTTATAAGTCAAATCCACCCAAAAAAATAATTTTGTGATGCTTTTGGAGGCTAATGGAGGAGGAGCAACAAGAGGGCCGACTTTGGGTAGAGGAGGATGAGTAGAGGGGGAGAAAGAGGGAAAAATTAGGGTTAAACCGTATATATATATATTATCGGCCGATATTTTCAAAATATCGGCCGATATATCGGTTCTGACGATAAATTGAAAATGCGGCCGATATATTGCGATAATATGGCGATATTTTGCCGATACCGATACATTCCGAAATATCGGGCCGGTACAGGCCGATACCGGTTCGTATCGGCCGATACGGACCGGTATCGGCCGATTTTTTTAACCATGCTTGAAACCAAGCATAAAGGGAAGAAAGCCCTAAAAGAGTAAAATCGAACCATCAATTCTACCTTACAAGAGAAGAGTTTGTTTGTACCTATTTGCAGTCTTCTAAACTAATCTTGTGGAAGAGAAAAAAGGATATTTCTCCAATTGATTGAAGTTGGATGTCATTTGATATGGGGATTTTTGAAAGGGAAAGAGAGACCAAGAAAAACAAGGTTTTTGAAGATCGAAAAAGGGATGGGGGCTAGACGATTTTCCAAGTGGAGCTGCACTAAACGAGCTTTAGAACCTCATGGGAATTTTTCAAGTTGGGTGGGGGCTGAATCCCCTAGACCCATACACATAGGTCAGCCCATGGGTGTGACAAATATCGTATATATTTCTTAGTCTTATGGTATTCTCTTAATTCATTTTCTGAAAAAAAAAATCATGGTAACTAAATAACTTAAAATCTTGAAGAGATTTTATCTATACTTTGAATATGTTTTGTTCGATGACCCATACCGTTTTAGATATTTTTATGAAAAAAAGTTATCTTTAAACCATTATTCCACCATTTAATTTAGAAAAATAAATAATAGAGGGATCAGTGTGCCGTACATTTTCTTGACATAATTACCACATTGTGATATTGTTACCTGCATGACAATATCATTATCTATAAAAAAATATTATTGTATCTATAATTGCTAGTTTTTCTAATTGGAAACATTTTCAAGGGTATATCTATCTCAAATTTTATAAATGAATGTATGGAAGTTGATTAAATAATCTAGAGGCAAGAAACTGAAAATAGGTAATGATATCATTACCTATAAAATGCTAATTGAGAGTCCAATTCCCAAGTTTTTCCAATTAGAACATTTTACAAGCATTTATATATCTTAGATTTTATGAATGAGAGTGTGAAAGTTATATATATATATATAGCCCAACTAAGGGGGTTGGGATTTAAGGATGAGAATTCAACGATATATATATATAGCCCCTCTCCTAAGCTCAAACTTAAGATAAGGTTAACTCAAGTGTGTGGCTCATGCCTGTATGGCTGGCTTGGAGACCCACATAGAGATGGGAATGGGGAGATTTGAAGGACTTCTTAGGACCCTCTTCTTTGCTGAAAATAAGATCCACCCGTGGTTTCTATCGTCTCCATCTGGGCTCTATAATTTTAATGGCCAATAGTTCATTCACATTAGTGCAAAGTCGATCAAACGGTCTAGTAAATTCAAATTTTACCAAAAATTAGTGGACATGTCCAATTCAGGGGTGTCGTGTATTTGGTCTATTTGGATGAACCAAAGGTGGGCCCCAAGGGCTCACGTTTACAGAATTTCTTATATAAGCTTGAGCTTAAGAGAGGCTTACCCAGAAAATATATATATAAGAATCCGTTGTGTGCTTTTGAAGACCATGGCCTCATCATACTGCATGTGGATATAGGATTTAGATGAATCAAACTCATCATCATCAACACCATCAAAGCCTTATCCCAACCATGTTGGAGTCGGCTACATGAATTCTGTTTCTCCATTCCATTCTATTTTGGGATAAATCCTTCGATAAGTTAAACTTTTTCAAATCTGAATCAATGACTTCCATCAATGTTTTCTTCGCCCTACCCCTACCCTTGATAGGCCATCCACCTGTATAGCCAAACTTGTTTCCACCGGTGCCATTATCAGCCTACGCTCAACATGCCTTTAGATAAATCAGACTGGTGAATCTAAAATATTTTATCGACCTAAACCAATTATGCCCATCTCACTAAGCTTCATGCTTGACATTAAGTTGGCTTGTCTCCTCCCAATTAGATGATCCAGGTGATCAGCCATTAGATCAAGGATAGGATTGTCTGCTGTGAAACGCTCCTATTGGACCTAATACTATAGATCATTCCATTTTGTCATTACATCCGTCCATTATATATTTATCAGTTACAAACTAACCCCTCTTTCAAGGCCTCCTAACGCCCAAGGTGTGGCATGGCCTTTTGACTTAACCGAAGGGAGCTTTTCAAGAATTCTACAAAAATTCTAGAGATTGGTGCCACATGGCCATATCCCAAGCAAGGCAACTTCCGTTATACATTAGTGTGGAATTTGGACTTGATTTCCTTAAATCAGATCTCAATTTAAATGGATTGATGTAATTTTGTAAGGCCTATGATCTCCATTACAATAGGGTTGTGGATTCAATTTTTACCAAATTTCTTTTAATTTTGTACTTTTTTTAATTAATCCTTGCTAAGAAGCTAAAAATGCATAAATTGTGAGATTTGAATCTCAATGACCTTTTTCTGATTTAAATATCTAATCTTACCATGTCACCATATAATATTAATAAATAATTGTTTATAAAAATTTACCAAAAGTAGTAAGGTGGAGTGGGGATAGCCATGATGGTTATGCCAGTGCTTAGCACCATTTGTTTTGCTATTTATACTATATTAAAGCTAAGCATTTTCAATTTAATTTGTATTGTTAGTTGCAATTAAATTGTAATTTATTCTTTTTTCTTCCATTATCTCTTCTAACTATGTACTTATTATCCCATGCAATAACTATTTTGTCTCATATAACCACTTATGTCTATCCTCTACTTATCTTTTCATTTTATGCAAAACTCCTTTCTATCCACATCTCTCATTCCATTTTTGTATGTTCTCACATTTGCCCTACTCTCAGTTGCAAAATTAGGTATGGTCATAGATTTTTTTCCTTTTGTTTTTTTAATTTCTAAAAGTGTGCATTGTATTTGGTCCGCCATTTTGAGCTAATGCTTCTTTTCCTATTATATGAATATTTGATTTGCATTGTATGATTATACTAGTGCTCAATATGGGGTACTATGCTAGTAACACTGTTATGCTATGATCCAATTGATAGATCTAATAGGGTTTGTAATAAAACATCAAACCTAAGGATTTAGATTTATGCATTAAACAATATACGATCTCAAAGAAAATAAATTCGTACCTTGCGCCATGATCTTGATGATGAGTAGATCATGATTCTCAAATTGGGTTTTCTCCTATCTCTCTTATCACCCACTCCAAGATGCGTGAGAGTTGATGGGTACCTTTCAAATCTCATGGGTTAAGAGAGAGGACCAGAAAACTACTTTTATAGATAAGCCCTAGAAAGATTTCTTCCCATCAAAGAAATCTATTAAAGGTAAGTTTTCTTAATTTCCTCAAAGATTAATCAACCAAGATATCTTAATTGATTGGGCTTACTGAAATTGAATCCAAGTTATATATAGTAAAACTAAAAAACTAAAAGGAGAAGGCATCTTAAATTAGTGGGCTCAAGCTGTAGGCCCCAAAATATTAGACATGTGGTCATGAGGACCACATATGTCCAATAATCTCCCACTTGGTCCGAATGACCAAACATATGTGATCTCCCACTTGGTCATGACGACCATATAAAAAACAATCCACCTTTTATTATAATATATATAAATTTTGAAAAGGAAAAAAAATTGAGAAATTTTTTTATGACTAAACTTAAATTCAACTAAATTTAAAAAAAATCCCGATGAGGGGCCACTCATTTGAAAAAATAGCCCAGTCAATCTGTTTATGCTGATTCTGATATACTGTAATTAAACGAAATCAATAATGTGGACCATGGCAGTCAAATATCAATTATACGACATAATTCCTTCCATGTACCACAGCATTAGTAATTTCATTTAATTAAGTCATAAATCGAGGAAAATAATAGGAGTGTACAAAAATTCCTATTTATGGTCCAAATGAAATTTATCTTGCTCTTCAATAATTAATAAATGTGTTTACAAAATAAGCAAGAGAACAAAATTATCATTAATGAAAATTTATCAACTAAAGTGTTAAATAAATAAGCAGAAATTCTTTCAACCACATATATTAAGGTAACACAATGAGACCCATTTCTCTAACATGATCATTATAGGCCTTGCTGGTAATGCTTTTGTCATAGGATCTACAATCATGAGCGTTGTACTTATTTTCTCTATAGACATAAGATTATTCTGAACCTTTTCTTTAACGGCAAGATATTTTATTTGAAAGTGCTTTGCAGCGCTTGAACTCTTGTTGTTATTAGAAAAACGAACAGCTGATGTGTTATCACAATAAATTTTCAGCAGCTTAGAAATGGAGTCCATAATCTGAAGCCTTGAAATGAAATTCCGCATCCTTACAGCTTGATTAGTGGCCTCAAAGCATGTCACAAATTTAGCTTGAAATGTAGAAGAAGCAGTTGTAGTATGTTTAATGCTTTTCCACGAAACAGCCCCACCTACAAGGAGAAAAATGTATCCTGATGTAGATCTCCTTGTGTCAAGGCACCCGGCAAAATCTGAATCTGAATATCCAATCACTTCTAAGTGATCAGATTTGCTATAAGTGAGCATATGATCTTTAGTCCCTTGTAAATATCGCATGACTTTCTTTGCTGCCTTCCAATGAGTCATGCTAAGGTTAGACTAATATCTTCCTAGCATGCTAATTGCAAAATTGATATCTGGATGAGTACAAGTCTGAGCATACAGGAGACTTCCTACAATTGAAGCAAATGGAATGTTCTGCATCTGATTTCTCTCGATGCCATTTTGGGACATTGATCTTTGGAGAATCGATCACCTCTTGATATAGGTGCTTTTCCTCCAGAACAGTTCTGCATATTGAATCTTTCAAGAATTCCATTAATGTAGGCTTTCTATGATAATCCTAGTACACCTCGAGACCTATCTCTGAAAATCTTGATTCCAAGTACAAAAGATGCTTCACCCATATTTTTCATTTCAAAATTCTTTGTGAGGTATTCCTTTGTTGTACACAATAAGCTTAGATGATTACTAGCAAGTAGAATGCCATTTATATACAGGACTAAAATAATAAACTTGCTCCCACTGATCGTCAAGTATATACATTGATCAACAATGTTTTCCTTAAACCCGAAGGAAGTAACGGTATCATTAAACTTAATATACCATTGCCTTGAAGCTTGTTTAAGCCCATATATAGATTTCTTTAATCTACAAACTATATTCTCTTTGTTTGTTTCCTAAAATCCTTTTGGTTGTTTCATATATACTTCTTTAGCTAAATTTCCATTTAAGAACGCTGTTTTCACATCGATTTGATGTAACTCTAGATTAAAATGAGCTACAAATGCCATTATGATTCGAAAAGAGTCCTTTGAAGAAACTGGTGAAAAGGTCTCTTTATAATCAGTATTTTCCCTTTTAGTAAATCCCTTAGCTACAAGTCTTGCCTTAAATCGTTCGATTTTGCCCTTTTGGTCTCGTTTGGTCTTAAAGATTCATTTATATCCTATAGCTATAAACCTTTGAGGCAATTCGACAAGATCCCAAATTCTATTTACAAACATGGATTTTAAATCCTCTTGCATGGCATTGATCTATTTATTTGAATAATCACTTTTAATGGCTTGTGAATATGTTATCGAATCTTCTTTGACACCTATATCAAAATCAGATTCTTAAAGATAAACAATATAATCATCCGATATAGTAGACCTCTTAGATCTTTGAAATCTTCTTAAAGGTTGTGCCTTACCAAATCTTGATTCTGATGATTGATATCTTCAATCACATCATTTTGAATGACATTCTCATTTAGGGGTGCTTCTAATATGGTAGGTTGTAGTTCCATCGTATGATTCTAAATGAAGTCATTTGGAATAACAACTCTAATCGTTTCCTTCGGTGCATGAACAGGTATCCGATGTTCTTCAAATAACACGTTTCGTGGTGCATTGTTCCCACTAATGTCGCCACTTTCTATGAATCTGGCATTTCCAGTTTCAACAACTTTTGTGGTATGAGTAGGACAATAAAATCTAAAGCCTTTGGACCTTTCTGGATATCCAATAAAATATCCACTAATAGTCTTAGGGTCCAATTTCTTCTCTTGTGGATTATAAATTCTAGCTTCCGCTGGACAACCCCAAACATGCAAATGTCCTAAACTTGGCTTTTTACCTGTTCATAACTCATAAGGAGTTTTTGAAACAGCCTTAGTGGGTACATGGTTTAGGATATATGCAGCTGTTTTTAAGGCTTCTCCCCTTATAGAGTCAGGCAAAGTAGAATTACTTAACATACTCCATACCATTTCTATGAGCGTTCTATTATGTCTTTCAGCCACACCATTCTGATGTGGAGATCCAGGTAATGTATATTCAGCACGAATACCATGATTTTCCAAGAATTTAGCAAATGGGCTAGGATTTTGACCCGTTTCATCATACCTTCCATAATACTCTCCACCTCTATCAGATTTCACAACCTTCATTTTTCTGTCTAATTGATTTTCCACTTCAGCCTTATAATTTTCAAAGGCTTTCAGAGATTCAGATTTCTCATATAACAGGTAGACATAGCCACATCTAGTGAAATCATCAATAAAGGTGATAAAGTATTTTTGACCACTATAACATGGTGTGGGAGAGTAAACACAAATATCTATATGGATTAATTCAAGTAGCTCTAAACGTCTTGTGGCCTTATTTTTATTGATATTGCTTGTCTGCTTACCTTTTATGCAGTTTATATAAATACCAAAATTAGTAAAATCTAGAGCTCTCAATACCCTGTCATTTACTAACCTTTTTAATCTCTCAATGGAGATGTGTCCAAGTCTTTTATGCCACAAGCTTGAGGAGTTTTCAGCAAAAATTCCTCTCTTAACACCAGCATTCATAAAATTATTCTCATGCATGGTAAATAAAGAACTAGCAAAATGTGGATCCAGATTCAACTTATATAGACCATCACATAAAATACCACCACCAACTAAAACTTGATTCTTATAAATACTCAAAGTACTTTGTCCAAAAGAGAAGGTATAACCTTCTAAATCAAGTCTAGATAAAGAAATTAAATTTCTACTTATTATAGGAACGTAAAACGTGGTATTAAGGTCCAACTGGAATCTAGAATCAAGAATCAGTTTGTAAGTCCCCACCGCTTTCACTTCTACCTCCAACCGGTTCCCTATAGAAATGTTTCTTTGTTCATTACTTGGACTTCGGCTTGAGCGAAAGCCCTGCATGGAATTTACCACATGAATAGTGGCACCAGAATCAATCCACCAAGTATTTGAAGAAACATCTAAAAGATTTGTTTCATAACAAACAAAGGACTTATATATACCTCTAGATTCAAACCATTTTTGTCTCTTCAAGCAATCTTTCTTGAGATGTCCTTTTTTAAGGCAGAAGAAGCACCTTTGTTCACTGCCTTTCTTCCTGATTTAGTCAGTCAGAGCAGGTTTCTTGCCTTTTCTCTTTAAGTGTTTCTTACCTTTGGAAAACTGTTTCTTATTTGAAGGGTTGTAAGAGACAAGATTTACTTTCTGTAGCTGCCCTTCCTGTCTAAGTCTGCCTTCTTCTTGAACACATATAGAAATCAACTCATTCATAGTCCATTTTTCCTTTTGGGTGTTGTATGAAATTTTGAAAGGACCAAATAGAGGGGGCAAAGAATTCAAAATAAATTAGACTATATAATTCTCAGAAATTGTCATTTCAAGAGAACTGAGTTGGGCCACTATATCCCTCATATGCATAATATGTTCCCTGATCCCGCTAAATCCATAATATTTTATAGAAGATAATTTTGCAATCAAAGTAGCTACCAAAGCCTTATCTGATGCTTGAAATTGTTGCTCCACTGATTCAAGGTAGGCCTTAGCATTTTCATTATTAGGAATTGAACCACAAATATTTTTCATAATGGACCCTTGAATCATCATAAGACTCAAACGATTGGCCTTGGTCCATTTTTCATAGTGTATTCTCTGAGTTTGAGAGCTATCTTCAGTAAGATCAGCGGGCTTGGGTTCCAATAATGCAGTGTCCAAGTTAAGGCAACCCAAGGTTATTAAAAGCTCTTCTTTCTAATCAGTAAAGTTTGATCCATTCAACATTGATCTGTTCGAGAGATGTCCATTCAAGGCAGTAGAGGTCAATGCTGAAAACATAAAGAGGAAAAAGAAAATGCTCAATTTACTTAAATGTTTTGAGTTTATGCTTAAACAGAAATCCAGAATGATTCTTTACATAAATGAAACAAATCTGGTGAGTGATTCAGTACATTGTCACAGTCCCTCCTTTGGATTGAGACTACAACATGTAAATAGAATTGCTCATGAATGAAAACTATTCATCCATAAGGCTAACGTGATAATATAAATGTAATTCGCTAGTCTTTATACCTTTAGGTATAGGAACTATTCCCAATTAGGTACATATATCAAATTACCTTATTCCGTCTTGCAATTATTTTAGTGGCAATCGAACCTTTGGGCCAATTCTCACTCTCCTAATTTAAGATCACAAGTCCAATGCTATTATCCTCACATAATAAATAGTGTTAGGGGTTTAAACTTTCAAGTGATACTTGTAAGTCTTTCATAATAGGGCCACTTTGGTGACTACCACATTACTTAAAACTATAGGTATCAATTGAATTTAATAGCATTTATAAATGACATAAAGGAGTCTAATTTAAATTGGTTATAATGTCACTAGTGATGAATGCTGAAATATTGAGCCATGATATCTCCAAAATTGATCCATATTATCAAATATTGTGATAGTTTAATAGGCCCATGAATTAAATATAAAATTATGGAATGTTTATTTATTATGGATCCCAAATATTCAAGGACACTTTTTATGTATTTAAATAAAATGGACCAAAAATAAGCACACCCAATAAAAGTGATATAATACAACCAATTTAGATAATAAATCATCAAAACCCAATAGTAATAAAAAAAATTACAATACCAATAGCACAATATATATTTGTCAAGATAAAATTTTAATAATCACATGATAATTAATAAAATGCATTAAAAATAATCCCACTTAAATTAGAGAATGATCTAAACTAGGCTAGGTCAGTTAATGGGTTACGTCCAAACTAAAAGAACTGAGCCTAGTCCAAAATTATAGAATTCAGCTGCATTAATAGAATCAGTACAAAAAATAATGATAATAATCATAATCAAGTTGAGACAAATGGGTTGTTTTTGTAAGTGAATCAAATTTACATCCATCGAGTACATCCCAGAGTAGTTATAATTGGCTACATGCATCTACTTGGTCTCACATAAGTGATGGCCCATTGGTACACCATTTCTAACAGTCCAATTAGTTGTCAATCCTTATACATATAATGCCTGGGATCCACAAATGGTGACGGACCCCCTGCCCAATGTCCCTCCAGATGGTGACCCCACCTGGCAGCCGGGCCAGGGCCTCACCCACCTGTACTGCACCAGCCACACATAGGGACAACAGTTCCTGTTGTGCAGGACCAAACATAGATCTGGGGATTATACCCCCAGACACCATCTTTTTCCTTTTATATATATATATGTAATGTAATGTTTCTTTGAAAAAACCCAGGTGGCACTTGTATATATATATATACATGTAATGTTTCTCTGAAACCCAGGTGGCAAATTACAAGTGCATTGATTCATCACTGTAACTTCCCCACCACCATATGGCTGTCAAGGAGTTCCACATTACTACATGGATTCAAGTGTTGGGTCAAGAGGGTCCACCATCTGCTAGGGTCCCACATGATGGGCCCCACATAATCAGGTCCATGCTACAGCCATGGGGCCCACCTATAGGTGGTAGACCCACCACATGTACACGGGTTGGAACCCCCTGCACATGCTGCTGCCAAAGATAGTAGCATGTGTAGGCAGTCCCAAACATGGCAGCGTGTCTGAGGTTCATTCCCAGACACGATCATCCCTTTTTTTTATACATCAAAGGTGGGTCTATCCATCACATCATCCACCCGATCTATGCAATCCATCTACTTCTATATTTATTTGTCATCATCATTCACAATTGTTGAATACATAAATAATAAAAAGATTAATGCATAAATCAGAACCTATGCTCTGATACCATTGTTAGATCTAATAGGGTTTGTAATAAAACATTAAACCTAAGGATCTAGATTTATGCATTAAACAATATACGATCTCAAAGAAAATAAATTCGTACCTTGCACCATGATCTTGATGATGAGTAGATCGTGATTCTCAAATTGGGTTTTCTCCTATCTCCTTTATCACCCACTCCAAGATGCATGAGAGTTGATGGGTACCTTTCAGATCTCATGGGTTAAGAGAGAGGACCGAAAAACTACTTTTATAGATAAGCCCTAGAGAGATTTATTCCTATTAAAGAAATCTATTAAAGGTAAGTTTCCTTAATTTCCTCAAAGATTAGTCAACCAAAATATCTTAATTGATTAGGCTTACTAAAATTGAATCCAAGTTACATATAGTAAAACTAAAAAACTAAAAGGAGAAGGCATCTTAAATTAGTGGGCTCAAGCTGTAGGCCCCAAAATATTAGACATGCGGTCATGAGGACCACATATGTCCAATACCAATGCCTCATGTTCCTATTGAGCTTCATTGGATGACGGGCACTTTTGTTTACACGGGGTCCATTCAAACAAACAAAGCTTCCCCATTCTTCACCTAGATTGGTGCTTGTCTTCTTGTGGAGGTGACTCACTTGTAAGTTGTAACCTGTATTTGCAAACTGGTTTAATCATGTGATGCAAAAGCAACCTAGATGAAAGAGACAACGTGTGTTAAAGTTGACCATGACATGCTAGGTGACCGTATCACAAAATCTAGATCCATCATCTTTTGTTGTAAAATGAGGCTAAGTTTCATTATCAAATATGATGATTCCTTGCATGATTTTTTTTATTAGACCACCCAACTCCTCTTATTCTACCCGATTAAAGAATGAGCAAACCCTTTCTATTCTACCCCATGTTAATAGAGAAGATTTAAAAAAAAACATATAGGTGCCAATATAGTTACATTTTTTTTAAAATCGCATACTTTATGATTTTTTTATATAAAATATGAAATAGATTTTGTTCGCCCCCTTTTTGGAGAGGGAGGACAAGACATGGAAGCGAAAGAAAGCAAGGAATGCCGAAGCTTTTGACTCTTTTCAATTTTGAGTCTATTTTTATGGGTTCTTTTGTATTCTGACTTCATAGGTGCAGGCTGTTTACATATATTTTTTTATCACAGCCTTCCCGCTTGGTCTCGAATGGTCAACACTTTAGAAGAAGGAAAGAGAATTATACTTAACACAAAAAAAAAAAAAAAAGGTAAAGGAGACTGATTTAGAGTTGTGAGCCACCATTTTGTATTTCAAGTCGATCGAATAATATTCATAGTCTATCACTTATTTTCCTTGGATATAGAATTAAATGGGGTTTAGAACGAAGATTCTATGGTTATGGTTACCCCTTTGGATCGCTTATTGCATTATACTAATAGGTTGGCCATACTTTTACCCATATCACCTAAATTCAACTTCCAAGTGAAGGGAACGAAGAAAGTCTTGAAAGACTTGTCTTTTTTGGGGACTCATTCAAGTCAAGGTACTATCCTTCTTATTATTTTCAGAAGATTAAATGCCTTGTAGTGAGAGTTGAAACTTGAACTTTAGAGAAATCGAGAAGAATTTTGTTGTGTTTTCTCTCTTGTCTCCATTCTGTCTTGGAATGGGTGCCCAATGGGGTATTTATAACCTCCAAGAGTCTTATTTAGTCATTCGTGGCAAGGAGAAAATTGAACAAAATTTATTTCGCAGGGGGTAGTTTACTGTATATTTGTGGGGTCATCTAACCTCCCACAGTCAATTTTGTGAGATGGTAACTGGGTCTTCATCTTGGATCATGCCAATTAGCTTGAAATCAGCTCTGAATGATTTGACCGAATCTCAATCGGCTACTCAATGAGTTTTCAGAATTTTAACTGTCGACTAGTCACTTTCTTCTGTTAGACAATATACACTTGGCCACCTATTTATTCAATCGACCAATGTACATTCAGCCATTGATTTGTTCAATAGACCAATGTACATTTGGCTATTGATTTATTCAGTCAGCCAGTGTACATTTGGCCACTGATTTGTTCGGTAGGCTAGTGTACATTCGTCCACTGATTTCTTCAGTCAGCTAGTGTACATTTGGCTACCGATTTGTTTAGTCAGCCAGTGTACATTTAGCCACCGATTTGTTCAATCTGCCAGTGTAGACCTTTCCAGTTTTTGGAGTATTTTGACTTGTTTTCTTTTTCAAACTTAAAGGTGTCTTCTTAGGTTTGGTCCTGAAACTAATTGTGTTTTGTTTTATTGTGTTTGAGCTAGGCTTGAGTCTTGACTTGCCCTTTTGATTTGCTGAATTTGTTTGTGGATTTTTTCCAAACTTTTTTGCATATCAACAAAAAAGACGCTTGAAAAAAATCAACAAATGCATTCTTAGTTAACATTTTATAGGTAATGATATTGTCATACATTTTTAAAGGTCTTGCCTCTGGATTCTTTGATCAACTTCCACACCCTCATTTAAAAAATTTGAGATACATATATGCTTGAAAATGTTATGAATTAGAGGGGAAGAAGTGGCAATTGCATTGGCAGTTAATAGTTTTATATGTAATGATATTGTTAGGTAATGATATTGTCAAGAGGGTAATTATGTTGAAAAAACATATGACGTAATCCCAAAAGAGCCGGAACAAGATCCCTCTAACTATGATGAAGCAATCAATGACTTAGACTCGGGACGCTGGCAAGATGCTATGAAAGCTGAGATGGAGTCTATGTACTCAAATCAGGTCTGGACACTTGTGGACTTGCCTGCCAATATTAAACCTATTGGGTGCAAGTGGGTCTACAAGAGAAAAAGAGGACCAGATGGAAGAGTGGAGACCTATAAGGCTAGGCTTGTTGCGAAAGGATATACTCAGAAAGAGGGGATCGATTATGAGGAAACCTTCTTGCCAGTAGCCATGCTCAAATCCATCCGGATACTCTTATCCATTGCGGCTCATCTCGATTACGAGATTTGGCAAATGGATGTCAAGACGGCTTTTCTCAACGGCCATCTTGAGGAAGACATCTATATGGTGCAGCCAAACGGTTTTGTAGCTAAAAACCAGGAGCAAAAAGTTTGCAAGCTGCAGAAGTCTATTTATGGACTGAAGCAGGCATCCCGAAGCTGGAATATCCGTTTTGACCAGGCAATCAAGTCATTTGGTTTTTGTCAAAATCCGGATGAGTCATGTGTGTACATGAAAAGTGAAGGTGACAGGGTAGTTTTTCTTGTTTTATATGTTGATGACATCCTTCTCCTCGGGAAAGACATAGGAATGTTGTCAACGGTAAAAGTTTGGTTAGCCAAGACTTTTGATATGAAGGACTTGGGAGAAGCTAGCTACATCCTAGGGATCAAACTCTATCGTGACCGGAAAAATAGGATGATTGGCTTGTCTCAAGCTGCATACATAGATAAGGTGCTAGTACGGTTTGCAATGCAAGACTCCAAGAAGGGTATCACACCTTTCAGGCATGGAGTGCACCTTTCCAAGGATCAGTGTCCTAAGACACCCGAGGAAAAGGAGCAGATGAGGTCGATACCATACGCTTCGGCTGTTGGTAGCCTCATGTATGCTATGTTATGTACTAGACCAGATATCTGTTATGTAGTAGGCCTAGTCAGCAGATATCAATCTAATCCAAGACCTGAACATTGGACTGCTGTAAAATGTATTCTCAAATACTTGAGAAGGACTAGAGATTACATGTTGATTTATAGCAGTGATGAGTTGATTCCAGTCGGATACACAGATTCTGACTTTATGTCAGATAAGGATTCTAGGAAATCCACCTCTGGTTATGTATTTATGCTTGGAGGCGGAGCTATCAGCTGGAGGAGTATAAAACAAGAATGTACTGCTGATTCAACCTCGGAAGCTGAATATGTAGCCGCTTGTGAAGCAGCTAAGGAAGCAGTATGGCTTAAAAGATTCCTTTTGGAACTTGGGGTGGTACCTTTGGCACGACAGCCACTCACAGTTTACTGTGACAGCAGCGGGGCAGTCGCTCAGTCAAAGGAACCCAGAAGCCATAAAAGCCAAAAGCATGTACAGAGGAAGTATCACTTAGTCAGAGAGATTGTGCAGAGAGGTGATATTGCTATTACCAAGATAGCCTCTGCAGACAATTTAGCAGATCCCTTTACTAAGCCTTTGACTACCAAAGTCTTTGAGCAACATGTGGAAGGGATGGGCATGAGATGCAACCCTGACTGGCATTGAGCCCAAGTGGGAGATTGTTAGTTTTTGTGGACTCAATCCATCAGTTGATGTAATAAATTGATTAATTTCTTTATTTATCAATAATATCATGCTTTACTTTCATAAGATGAATGTTATTCTACTACTTCATGCACATGACCAATACGTATGACATAATGGTTCATGAGTTGAACCGGGTCCCATTAGTATATTAGATGTGATATATGTGCATGGATGAGATCCACACGCGGGAGATATATGTCACAAATCTTATACTTAAAATAGCTTCACAACCAGTAATGAGATTGGGCATCTCATTTGATAAGGTTGCAGCACTTTGATCACTATGAGATAGTGTGATTTGTCTCAATCATCAGAATGTAAGATTCTGGATCAATGGTGCTGGTACATTGGATGTATTGAAGGACCATGAGATGCACCTTATGGTATTCCGTCTCAATAATAAGGTATGCTCTCATAATTCCCTTGCAATAGGCTCTCAATCCTGAGACATTGACGAACTCAAGTTTCTATCTATTCATTTGCTTTGAGTCACCAATGAGTGAGGCCGACTATAGGTTAACACCTCGGTGTCTTGGGTATGTGGTAGTAGAACTGTGGGAACGTTGAATGATCAAGATGGAATCTATCTCTATTATCCCCTTGTGCCAATTAATGGATTTGTCATTAGTAAGTGCGCACCCATCTCAATTAAGAGTTAATTGGATGGTACTGATGATTACTGTGATTAATTGGGGCTCAAGGATAATAAGATGTGGAACTTAGATTGGAAGAGACGGATTTATTCCAATTGATCCACGGATATTGATAGAGGGGCCTACTTGTGGTAATTGGGAAGTTTAGGGTCTTCATTGTAATTTATTCCTAAGACTGGAGTGCAATTGCATTTATATAGTGGTGTTATTTGCAATTAACTGTGGGCCCGGATTGCACATGAGATGTGGGGTCGCGGTGTTCCAGTTGGAGCCAGCTTTCTAAGGAATCCCTAGTGGTCCCCACGCTAGCCCAAGATATTGGAAAACACTAATCCGACTTGGACTCTAAGAATAAGAGTTTAGAAGGGAGAAAGTTGCTAATTGCTTTGGAAGTAAGACTTCTATTTCAATTAGACAAGGGAGAAATTTGGAAGTCTATATAATATCCTTGGACGTCCAAAAGAGTCTCTCTCACGCCAAAAACCCTTTCGTGTAAGAGTTGCGCGAGTTACTCTCCTCTCCTTTCTTCTAGTTCCTTGGAGTCTCGAGTGGAATTTCTCCTGCAGACAACTGGGATAGAATCCCATTTTCTGATAAGTAACCCATAAAATCAGCAGAGAGATATTCCCCTCCTCGATCTGATCGAAGAGTCTTGATACTCTTACCTAATTGCTTTTCCGCTTCCGCTCGAAATTCTTTGAACTTTTCAAAAGCTTCGGACTTGCGGTGCATAAGGTATATGTAACCATATCTTGAGTAATCATCTGTGAAAGTGATGAAGTACTCATATCCTCCTCTGGCCCTGACATTAATGGGTCCGCAGACATCAGTATGCACTAATTCCAATAAATCTTTGGCCCTAGTGGTATGTCTTCCACCAATAGAATTTTTTGATTCAGTAGTTTGATCCAAGATCTACTCCACCAACCACAACTATTTTTGATATGGTGGTTTGTGCTCCACTAGATACAATATATAAAAGAATATGAAGAGAACACCTAAACACAAAACTAGTTACCTTGGTCTTGGTTGGTGCTTTTGAAGTTTGAATAAAAATCTCCAAGCTTTGACCTTTTGAAATTTCTCTTTGGTGATGTTGATCTTTTAGTAAGTGCATAGCCAAAGGAAGAGGTTTTGGGATCTAGGAAGTTAGGGTTGTTCTAGATTGAGTTTTCGGATTTCCTAGATGGGTATCTCCTCTACTCTCAGAAATAATGCATTTGAATGCTCTTAGATTGAGGAGGAGATGGTGGTTGGAGCTTCTTATAGATGTTTACTGAAGGCTCAGTAGCTCTAAAGATTTTCCAAAGAATGCAATTGTGTACAGTGAAGAAAAGTGGTTCTCTTAAATAAGCATAAGCTCCAACGACTAGATCTACGACTAGGCTAAAGTTGTTCTAGGCTTAGTCGTATGTTCAGTCATCTACTACGGCTAGTTTGATCATATTCGAAATTTGTATACCATCCTACAGCTTAGCCATAATTTCTTATATGGCTTAACTTTAAGGAGCTTATGGCTTAACTGTAAGTTAGCTGTAGGCAAAAGAACCTAAGAATTTTTTCTTTTTTTTTAGGATTGTGAGCCGTGGGTTTTTACGGCTTAGCCATAAATACTTCTATGGCTTAGCCGTGAGGACCTTACGACTTAGTGGCAGCTTAGTCGAAAGCTAAAAATCCCCAAAAATCATTCTCTAGATTTTGAGCAGTGGGATTTTCGGTTCAACCGTGATCCAAGCCATAGATAATTTTCAAGAAAAATATTTTCTAAGACAGACCATACTTTTCTAGGGATTTTCTAATTAGGTATGAGGGGTTAAAATTACCTTGGCACTCATGAAAGTCTTCCAATTGACGAGCTTGATCAAACTTGATCTTCCTTAATAGAAATTGATCATTGGTCTGGATTTATATTTGACTTGGACTTGGACTATGACTTTGGTCATGGAATTAACAACAGAGATTCGTGCTAACCTTACTATGGCACTAACAATCTCCCCCTTTGTCAATTTCGTGACAAAATACATACAATGAAGAAAATACAACATTTTAAACCAAATTTACGGTCAACAATACACTTTGTACAACTTCTCTTTTACAATACAAAGTAATTCCTTAAACTACTACATTTTACTAGAATATCATTGAATCCTTGGCTCCCTCTTAGATGTTGCATGATTCTGGGATAACAATTACCAGCAAAAGAAACTTCAAGCACCATGCTATACAAAGGCGTGATTTTTGTAAGTTTCCCCTAAAACCATTAGTTCTCCCCCTTTTTGTAACAAACTTGACAAGGGATGATGAAAGGAGAGAGAAAGACAAATAAGCATAAGAAAGATAAGAGCATGCCAATAATGATATCAAAAAATCCAAGTACATAGGCAGGCAATGAACATTAGTAATAGTAAGTTTTGCACCTATAGAGCACACATCCAACTAGGTTAAGTGAAAGTAAACACTTTACATCCAAAATAAAGAAAATTGCAGTGTCATCTCCTGAGGAAGTGAAATAAAGTATCAACACCAAGAGAAAGCTAATCAGGGGGGGGGGGGGGGGGGAGATGGAGAGGGAATCATGATGTCATCTCTTCGGCAGCTTTTGGAGGTTTTGGACAAGTGGCAAAAAGTCTTCTTTATTAGTTTCTCCATTTTGTGTTGTCGTTGTTCAAGTGCTGCCATTTGTGCTTTTAGAGAGGAGGATGAAGAAACTGGAGGGGGAGATTGAACTTCTTGAGCTGCATGAGGTTGTGCAGTCCGAGGTATTTCTTCCACAGAGTCTTCTTCATCTCCAGAATCCGAATGATTGGGAGCAGCTACTTGCCTTTTGGAGAAATGCATATTCAGGATATTGACTTTGCCAAATACAGTATGAGTTTCAGGCGCTTCATCAGTAGGTAAGGCAATCCCACAGTAAGAAGTAAACGGGTCATAAGATATCCAAATATATAGGCATTTGTGTTTTGACTAGTAAATTGCCGCAAACGAATGATAGAGGTACAAATGAGTGAAGGAAGATAGACTCTGACACCCGTATGCGTAGTATATAGAACGTTAGTCATGAAGGGCGTTAAGTCAGAAAATTTTCCTTTGCAATGGTAGACATTATAGGTAAAAATGGCATGTAAAATTCTATATCGGGGAAGTAGGGAGGCAGCAGGGAGGAAGCCCTTCCCTTATACGGAATGTCATGCCCACAGAGAACAAGAGTTACTATTCTTTTGTCATCTTCGGAAAAGGAGTCCTTTATGACACTATGATGAATATTAGACAAAGGTATATTAAGAAGAGAAAATTTCATTGTAGGAGTTATGATAGTGGTACCATTGGTGAAGTCAAGCTCAAATCTCAAAGTGTCTAGATTTAATTCTCTGATGGATGCATACATAGATCGCACAATAGAAGGGTAAGCACTTCCACCTCATTTTAAGATATTCTCCCCCCTAATATTTACAAGAAGAGCATGAACATCATATTTTTTACTTCAAGTATATCTACACTTCTTTCAACTGTAATGGGCCTAGATGCAAACGTCCTATCTTTAGTAGGTTCCCTTGGAACCAAAACTTTGGGGGATGTGGGTGAGTCCTGTGTAGACATAGATCTAGATGAAGTCCCTGTGGTTTTCGGTCTTTTACCATGAGTATATACATTCTTGGTTCTAGGAAGCATGTTGGTAGAGGAGATCTTAATCACACCAAGAGAGCAAAGATAGATAATAAAAGGAAATTTCTACAAGAATATTGTACTAGGTCATGGGATTTCATCATCATTAGTAAAACACAGCAAGGAAGGATGATGTACAAGAATATTTGATAAAGACTCAATGCCAAAAAGTAGAAATCAAGATTAAAGCAAACATACTTTCTCCAATCCTATTCTCCATTCACAAGCACAAGAAACCCCAAATATAGAGAGTCACATGAGCAGGGAAGATGTAGGGCAACAACATGGAGAAGAAGGATAAATACAGTCAAGTGAGATGTAGACGAAGTATATTCCTTTAGATTTAGAGATTCAGAGGATATGAAGAAGGAAAGAGATGGAGACCTAGCCTAGACTTCCAGATGCCCATAACAGAAATGAGACAAGGGAAGCTCTGAACGCATTTTTAAGGATCTCTGTGTACCAAAATAAATAAAGAAATCTGCTTTTACGGCTTGGTCGTAAATTGGTAGGGCTTAGCTGTAATGGAAATCATTTTGCAAATATGGTTAGCCATATATAGTATGGCTCAGCTGAAAAGTACTACGGCTTAGTCGTAGAGCCTTAACACTGCACTGTCATGAATTTTTGATCAATTTAAACAAAGATATTAAAAAGAAATATTTTCATAGGCATAATAAGTAATTAGCTTATGTTAAACAGCAAATAACAATTGATTTTCTTAAATTTTCAAATTTTGATGCATCCAAGGGCTTTGTCAAGATATTTGCTAGTTAATTCTTAGTGTAAATATATTCAAGCACAATTATTTCTTCTTCTACTAATTCTCTAATAAAATGATGTTGAATATCAATATGTTTTGTGTGAGAATGTTGGACCGGATTTTTCGAAATATGTATGGCACTAGTGTTATCACAATATAAGCTCATTCTTCCTTGATTAATACCATAGTCTATAAGCATTTGCTTCATCTACTTTAGTTGAGAACAACAACTTCCAGTTGCAATTCAGCTTCTGCGGTGGAGAGAGATGTGGAGTTTTGCTTTTTACTATGCCAAGCCACTAAATAATTTCCAACATTAAAAGCAACCACCACTTGTAGATTTTCTATCATTTAAGTTTTCAGCTCAATCTACATCTAAGTAGCCAGCAATCGAGGATGATTAATATAGTGATACCACAGACCATACTTTGTTGTGTCTACAATATATTTGGTTATTCTTTTCACAACGCTCAAATGGGATTCCTTTGGATTAGATTGATACCTTGCACAAGCTCCCACACTGAAAGCTATGTCTAGTCTACTTATAGTCAAATAGAGCAAGCTGCCAATCATACTTCAATATAGGCTTGGGTCAATCTCTTTACCAATAGCATCTTTAGTCAACTTGATTGTTGTACGCATAGGGGTATTGACAGGTTTCCCAGTAACTAGACCAAATTGTTTTACTAATTCCTTTGCATATTTAGACTAGGAAATGAAGATTCCACCATGAAGTTGTTTTACTTGGAGACCTAAGAAAAAGTTCAATTCTCCAACCATACTCATTTCAAACTCATATTGTATTAGATTAGAGAACTCAGAAGCAGATTTATCACATATAGAACCAAATATGATACCATCAACATATATCTGGCTTATTAAGATTGAATCATTTGTCTTTTAAATGAATAGTGTTTTATTAACACTCCCCCTATGAAAATTATTTTCTAAAAGGAACTTTGTCAATCTTTCATACCAAGCACGAGGTGCTTGCTTAAGACCACAAAGAGCTTTCTTTAATCGAAATACATCATCATCATCATCAAAGCTTTATCCCAACCATGTTGGGGTCAGCTACATGAATTTTGTTTCTCCATTCCGTTCTATTTTGAGCCAAATCTTTCGATAAATTAAACTTCTTCAAATCTGAATTAATTACTTCCATCAATGTTTTCTTTAGGCTACCCTTACCTTTTGATGGGCCATCCACCTGTATAACTAAGCTTTTTCTCACTGGTGCCGTTACTGGTCTACGCTCAACATGCCCAAACCATCTTAAACGGGTTTCTCTAATCTTAGCCTCTATTGGTGCTACCCCTAATGCTCTCGAAAGTGCTTATTTCTACTTTTATCTTTCTTAGTTTTACCACACATCCACCTAAGCATTCTAATTTTCACTACATCCATCTTATGAATATGCACTTTCTTAATTGGCCAACATTCTACTCCATATGTCATAGCTGGTCTAACCACTGTCCTATAAAATTTGCCCTTCAATTTCGTTGGTATTCATCATCACAAAGCACTCTAGAAGCTAGTCTCCACTTCAGTCATCCAGTTTTTATCCTATGCTCTATATCTTTGTCAATCTCCCCATCTTTACTAATCATCAAGCCTAGATATCGAAAAGAATTTCTACGTGGTATCTCATGGGTTTCAATTTTGACAGTGGTTTCAACATTTTGTATATGTCCACTGAAGTTGCAACCCATATATTCTGTCTTTGTACGACTTATTTTAAAGCTTTTAGATTCTAATGCCCTCCGCCATCTCTCAAGCTTTGCATTTATACCATCTCATAATTTATCCACCAATACTATATCATTTACAAACAACATACACCACGGTACTTCTTCTTGAATATGAACAGTTAACTCATCCATAATTAATGCAAAGAGATAAGGGCTTAAGGTTGATTCCTAATGTAAACCTATAGTCACGGGGAATCCACTTGTTTCTCCACATGTGGTTCTCATATTTGTTACTGCTTCTTCATAGATATCTTTAAATATTTCAATGTAACCTCTGGGGACATTCCTTTTCTTTAAAACCCACCAAATTAAATTCCTCGGTACCCTATTATAGGCTTTTTCCAAATCGATAAGGACCATATGTAGATTTTTGCTCTTTGCTCGATATTTTTCTATTAATTGCCTAGGTAAAAAGATAGCTTCCATAGTTGATCTCCCTGGCATAAAACCAAATTGATTTTCAGAGATCTTGGTCTTCTTTATCAATCCTTGCTCCATTATTCTCTCCTATAACTTCATAGTATGACTCATAAGTTTAATCCATCGATAGTTAGTACAATTTTGTATATCTCCTTTATTTTTATATATAGATATTGTAATGCTTCTTCTCTATTCATCCAGCATTTTCTTTGTCACAAGTATCTTATTGAATAGTCTACGTAACCAACTCACCCTACCTCTCCTAAGCATTTCCATACCTCTATCAGAATACCATCTGAGCCTGTTGCCTTTCCTATCTTCATTCGCTTTAATGCTTCTTTCACTTCCACCTCTCTAATTCTAAGGAGAAAAGTATACTCTAGTGATGAAGTATCTTTCTTAACTCTTGTATCGCCCAAATGTTCATTTAGAAGTTTGTTAAAATATTTCTTTCACCTTTCTTTAATATCATTGTCCTTCACCAGAATATTTTTCTCATTATCCTTGATACATATGACATGATCTAAGTCTCCACTTTTCTTTTCTCTTATTTTTGCAAGCGTAAAAATATCATTTTCTCCTTCTCTTGTTCCCAACCTACTATAGAGGTCATCGTATGCTTTGAACTTTACACTACTTACTACTGTCTTAGCTTCTTTCTTTGCCTTCTTATACAACTCAAAATTTTCCATATTCTTAGTCCCTTGCCAAACTTTATAACAATGTCTTTTTTGTTGAATAACAATGTCTTTTTTGTTGAATAACTTCCTGAACCTACACACTCCATCACCATGTTTTTTTTATTAATATGTCTCTTTCCTTTTGATTCTCCAAGTACCTCCTTTGCAACATTCCTAATGCAATTAGCCATTTGATTCCACATTATTGTAGTTTCTCCTCTTAATCGAAATACATGATTAGAAAATTTTGAGTTTATAAAACCCTTGGGTTGCTCAACATAGACTTCTTCATTCAAAATTCCATTCAAGAAGGCACTTTTGACATCCAATTAACAAAGCTTAAATTTTAGAAAACAAGCAATTGATAATAAAATTCTAATAGACTCCAAACGAGCAACTGGAGCAAAGGTTTCATTAAAGTCAATACCTTCAATCTGAGAATATCCTTGAGCTACCAATCTTGCTTTGGTTTTAACAACGACACCTTTTTCATCTAGTTTATTTTTGAATATCCATTTGGTACATATCACATTTTATCCTCTGGTCTTGGAACTAGGTATCAAACATCATTTCTTGTGAATTGATTTAATTCTTCTTGCATAGCATTTATCTAGTCATTGCCAAAAAATGTTTCGTCAACACAAGTTGGTTTTAATATTGAAGTAAAACATTGAAGACTTATAATATTCTCCAATTGTTTCCTAATTTTTATACCTATTAGGGGATCACCAAGATTCTGGCTTATAGGATGATCTTTCATATTTACGAGATTTTTAGTGGAAGTAGACATATTAGTTTTTACCATGGACTGTGTGGGCTTAGTCAATCATGGAACTACTTCATCATCAACTTCATTAGACTCTATGGATTCATCATCTATAACAACATTTATTGACCCTTGAATGACTCCAATTCTCAAATTTAACCCGATAGGCCTGACTGTATGTCAAATAGCCTAAGAATATTCCTTCAACACTTTTTGAGTCAAACTTACCAAACTATTCTTGGTCTTTAAGAATATAACATTTGCTTCCAAAGATCTTAAAGTAGCCGACATTTGGTTTTTTTCTACACCACAATTCACATGCTGTTTGATATTTACTAGCTCTTAAGATAGATTCGATCAATGATATAGCAATTGCTACTCACTGCTTTGCCCCACAAGTCTCTAGGAAGATTTTTACTATGAAGCATGACTGTGGCCATGTCTTGAAGGACTCATTTTTTCCTTTGAGCCATTTCATTTTACTGAGGAGTTTTAGGGGCTGTGTATTTATGGTGGATACCATATTTATTACAAAACTTGTCAAATTGATTATTTTTAAATTCTCTACCATGATCACTTCAAATTCAGGCTACTAAGGTGCCTTTTTCAATTTAAATTTGTTTCACAATCCTTTTAAATTCACCAAAGGCGTCAGATTGTTCTCTAAAAAATGCAACCCAAGTGAATCTAGAGTAGTCATCTACCATAATGAGAAAATATTTTTTCCTAACTTGACTCTCACGTTTAGTTGGTTCAACTAGCTCCATATGAATAAGTTCTAAGGGTCGACTGGTTTTTATTGCATTCACCTTTTTATGGGGGCTTCTAATTTGTTTCCCTCGTTGGCATTCTTCACAAATTATCTTTTCTTGTCTATTAATCTTGGGTAATCCCTCAATATATTTGTTAAGCTGGGACAAATCCCTGTAGTTTACATAACCAAGTCTTTGATGCCACAATTTGGCTTCATTGGTATTAGTCATTAAACATGAAGAGAAAGATGAGGAAGATGGGGTATTTGATTTACCTACCACATAACAATTGTCAGTAGTTCTAAGACCTCTTAAAATTATCTTTCCATCCCTTGAGATCTCACAACCATGACTACTGAAGTTAACTATATAATTTTTATTACAAATTTGAGATATATGCTTAGTAAATTATATTTCAAGCTATCAACACATACCACATTCTCAAAAGCAAGTAAGTTTGGAACATTCAAAGTTCCTTTACCAATAATACTAGTGGTGTTGCCATCTCCAAATGTAATAGTGCCACCATCAAATTTAGTCATTTTAGAGAAATGTGTTCTATCACAAGAGATATGCCTTAAAAATCCCCTGTCCAAGTACTATTTTGATTGATCTTCAGCTTTAAAAGCTGTGTGGACCACTAGATTCTTGTTCTTAGGTATCTACCTAGATGTTCTAGAAGTGGGGGTACTGTTAGACTTTAAATGATTCACTTGATATATTTAATGTTGGTGAAGAGGAATTTTAAATTCTACTTTGTTTTACCCTTATTAATTTCTTCTTCTCTGTATCTTTCAAATTGTTTGATTTGTTGGAAATTTATACTAAAAGTAGAACTTTATTTATTTGTCTTTGATTGACTTATTTATTAGTAAAGTTTGTCATTTCATCTTAATGAGAATTTTTATGGGCAAATGGTTGCATTGTTATTTATTATGCGTGTATGCATCTTTTATTCTATAAAGTAGACAAGTTTGTGTGTAGAGTTCAGTTTATATACAGAAGACTTGTTTATCATTTCTTATAGAATCTATGTTATTGTTGTTTACAATTTAGATTGAGTTGGACACACCATCGGTACGATTGTAGCATGATGTTTTAGCAGGCTTGTCTTGACTGTGAAAAACAGCTTAGTTTCGACTCGTTATGTTAGTATGTTTTGTGTGTATTGAACAAGACTACTTTTGTGTTTATCGCCTTTATGCTGACCATATAAGATGATTAACACACATATGGTTATTATGAGTGCTTGTACTATGAATCCTGATATAAATAGTAGATACATACATTTAGTGTTTGGTGTTTTGATTTGCAAAGGATTGATACCTTTTATGGGTCAATAATTATTGTAAATTAGATCACTGCGCTACGTGTATGGTGGATATTAGTTTATTGACCAAATCCACATCCCGTAATAAGGATTGATGATATCCCCTTAATGAAGCTCATAAGTTTTAATTATATCAGACCCTACAGGTAGACTCTGTGTCCGACATATCAAATAAGTTAAGAATAAGGTCTTGAGGAATTATAAAGATATCGATTAAATATAGATGACAGTAATTATTTAATTGATGGATATTTGAAATCTTAACGTGGGGAGATTAATAAGCATTTAATAATAGGAAGCTCGAAATATTATTTTGATTACAAGGACAGGAGTGCAATTATAATTCTCTAGTGGACTGAATTGTAATTTATGGAATTAAAATTTTTATTTGGGTTGAATTAGGGTTTTCAATTTTCATCAGAAGCTTATTCCTTATTTCCTTCTTAAGGTCCCTAATATAGCATATAAATATACACTATTGCTCTCTAGGAAAAACAAAAAGAGAAATCTCATTTTTTATAGCAAAAATAATTCACAGAAGAGACCCATACCCCGGAGCAAGTTCGAGCATAGAGGAATATAGTAGAAGGTTTTGAGATTTTCAGGTTGCTGTAGGACTGAGTTTTAATTGGAGAGATCTTACAGGTATGGTTCTTGAATCATCATCATCTAAAGTTATTTTTATAATAATCTATATGTAATATCACTACAAGAAAAATCATTTTTGGCAACAACAAAATTTGTCGCTAAAACAATTACTTTCGTTGCCAAAGACTTTTAGCGACGAATAGAAAATCGTCGCTATTCTGTAGCCAAATCCTGGTCTGCGAAGTCCTACAGAGACAACTATAGCCATCGTCACCGAAAACTAGACCTTTTGCGACAAAGATTATGGTCGCTAATTCATGTCGCAATAACTAGTAGGTCGCCAAATATTGAGAGATGGTTGACAGTAGACTAAGCTTTTGCGACGACATTCTTCATCGAGAAATAATAAGTAAATGTTGCCAAAAACTGTTTAAGCCATATCGTAGACATTGGTGAAAATGTTTTAACGACAAAGTATATTGTTGGTAAAAACCTTTTGGGACGAACATGTTCGTCCCAAAAGGTACATCACAAGTTTTTAGCGACGGCATTTGTTTGTTGCCAAATGTTTTTTTTTTTTTTTGTCAAAATGATGAACCTATTTCGAATTCCATCCTGCATAACCTATTTTCAATCTCAAAAGATGAAGCTGTCTAATTTCATCTTAAGTAGACATTAACATCCAAAATACCAAATTTAATTCAAACTAACAACCATCTAAATATATATAGATGAAAAAGTCTACTGTGCTCCAAATGTCAATACATAAACATAAATTACTACAAATGTCCAACTTAACATCCCCAAAAAGTCTACTATGGTCAAATAATTCAACAAAATGGAAACAGCCTTACAACTACTTCTCAATGATCCATATCCATTGCTAACCTGCTAAACAAATGAAACTTATGTACCATTAAAGAAACATAACTGATATAGGCATATTATAAAGTAAACATAATTGATATATAATTCATTCCTCATTGAAAATTACAACTGTTAGCATAAAACCCAAAATAAAAATAAAAATGATTGTCTTTTTCAAGTTTTAATCTCTTCCTTTAAGAACGACAAATTTAATATCTTCCTTTCATCTTATTTTTCCTCTGCCAAACACAGCAACAACCCATCTTTTTCTTCTTCTCATTCTTCTTATTTACTTATGGCCAAACCACCTGCAACTCTTCACAAAACTTATCTTTCAAATAAAGTTGTAGAAGAGCATATACCTTCCCTCTATGTTCCTTCAAACCCCCTCCCCCTTCTCTCTCTCTCTCACACACACACACACACACACACACACACACACACTCACTCACAATTTAACACCAATGATGATTATAACGCTTCAATATATATAGCTTTCAAAACTGAAAACATTGTAGTTTCATTGATATAAACACAAAGGGATAGTTGAAAGCACCAAACGCACTCCACTACAGAGTGATTAAATTGATAGAACTACTAAAGAGAGTTTCATACTAATCAAAATGATTGACTCTAGTAAAATATCTTGTGTGGAAGTAAAGAAAATTTTCAAGACAACTATATGAACCGTAGATTATCGTTGTTGAATAAGATAGTGGTCCTGCCAATAGCCATCATTCAAAAGCAAAATTAGAATGAGAATATGATAAAATAAAACAGGACCAAAACATGAACATGGCAAGAGAATCATCTTTACAAACTATAGTTGCATCTCTCACTCTCTTGCCCGCTTTTGCTCTTTCTCCTTAGTTTTTTTGTAGCAATTAGAATTTGAATGGTTTATCTTCAGAATTAAAGATCTGATTTTGATTATGCACTGTAGAGATGTAAGAGTATTGAGATCTTCATGGAGATTGCTAGTTTTGGTGTGAGAAATCATACAATTGTATGAAAGGATAATGTGTTCATTTTGAAAGCTTTCAACTAGATTGTACTAGCATGCAAAACTTTTTCTTGTGAGTAGCCCATGTAATAGGAAACAGCCTAAAAATCACATAGATTCAAGTAATTTCAATTTTCAACTATCTGATCATACTCCCACATGACAAGATAGTATGTGATATAGTTAGACATTTTTGTTAAAAAGTGACCATCTCCATTTTCACTCAACCTCATATGAAATTGGTTTGACCCCTCCTTTAGTTGGTGCGTAGTTACTAATTCTCTTCTTTGTATAAATAGAGTGAAAAGCCTCTGTAATAGATTAGCTTTTGAGTAAATGAGATAAGGTGTTCTTTGTTGTGATGTTCTCTGCAACTTCTCTATTCTTTTTCTTCTTTGTTAATACTATTTACATTGCTACTTAATATATGGGCCTAAGTAGAATAGTGGAATTTAAAATCACTAAACAGTAAGATAAAGAAGAAAACAACAAGAAGAATAAACTAAAAGAGAATACAAAGGAAAAGAAAAAACAAGAGGAGAGGTAGTTGATCAAGAAAGAAAATGCAAAACGTGTGATGAAAAGAGTTTTTTTTTTCTATTGTGAGTAGTATAAGTTTTTTTTCTATCTTTTACATGCTTAACTAATTTTCTGTTGCATTTTTAATTGTTTATGTGTGGTTGCATGTGCTGTTTGTTTTCTCTATACATTCTAAGTTACTATGCAGCCATATTTTATTTTTCCTTTTGAGCATTAGCTTTCAGTAATGTTTCTTTCCTTGTACAAACTTTGTCGGTATCTTTATCAGGTAAACCTGGTTTTACAAAGAAGCAGGCAGATCTTTTCTTTCCTCCTCATTTTACTGATGATTTCCCAGTGGCAATGCAGGTCCTGTTTTTAACTCATTGTATGTTTAATTTGTAGTGACGTATTGGTATTAATTCTTTCAACTTTTTTTTTGTGCGGATATGAAATAACTATAGCCCGATCTATGTGATCACAAAACTTGGGACTCCTTTTTGTGTATGATATAGAGATAGCTACAGTAGTTTACAGAAGTCGAATTAGCCCAGATCCTATATTCTTGACAACAGAAACTTCATTAGTGGGGGGCTTCTATGCTATGAAGAGGTAGGGGCAGCTGCTACTTGCAACTGTCAATGAAGTTGTTCTTATGCCGTTTGTTAGTGGCCAAGTATGTCGTAAGCTGATTCTTCTTATTTTTGTCATTACAATTTATTGGTATATTTATTTTGAAAAACAAAAATGATTTATACTTGAAAATGTCATACTATTATGCCAACTCTTGAGTGGAAAACGCTCATTCAATGATAGCTGGAGGAGCCCTCAAATGCCAATCCAACTAAACTATCTCAGAAATTGGTCTCTGGACACATTAGAAGGTAGTTCTTTACTAAATTTCTCTTTCAGCTAATTTTCTCTTTGACCACAGCTCGGAAAATTATTTTTCTTGATTGAACTGAACAACAGCCATATTACTTCTCTTGAACCCAAATATCAGAAAATTTTCTTTTTTTTTTTTCGTTTTACTAATTAAATTCATCCATTAAACCAGTTTGTAGATTAGTGAAACCTGAAACTCAGACATTATACTTAACAAAAAGCAATGAAGTAACTGAATTTTATGGTGTAATGTACCTTGCCTATCAATTTTGATGCTCCAAACATGTTGGGTGTATTGACTCCATTGAGATAAGCTTTGATTTTTGAATGCTTTGTCCAGCTGCAGTTGGTGCAAACACCACACACAGAACTGAAGCAAATAAGGTAAGAGCTAGATTGGTGCCTGTGAAGTAAAGGAATCCTGTAATATACCTGCACCACCATAATCAATACAAAACCAGCCATCTCAAGCTCAATAAATATGAATTCTTCAACCTGTAAATCTTCCACAATTTCCACTCTACAGATTGCAAATCAAGGGCTACAGACTCAGTGGTTGACTTGGGTCTTTATGTTTTTGAGGAATTCACTCTGAATAAATGCTTCTTTTTTTTTTCCTTGAAGGCCCTAGTTGGATGTGATATCACCACATGTTTGGTTGTTCTCCCCAAACAAATGGTGATTCATTCTGCTATTTATTGAGGAAGGACTGAAAATTTGAAATGCATTAGGCTAGGTGCAATTTTTCTGCATTTGCAGCCAAGTAAACATTCATTATATTCAATTGTAGTCTAAATGGACTAGAATTTAGTTTGCGTATAAAAGCATCCCACTTGCCCCAATGATCAAAATGGGTGTATTGCATTCAAGTCATTTTAACCTTTTAGTAGTCATATTGAAAATACAATTGCTTGAGAAACAACTTAATGTTGAACACCTTAATTGGTTTCCCTGTTAATTTATTCTTTGTTGTGGACCATATCAGGTTTCAAAAAATAGTCCTTCTGAATGCTGGGAATGTGTTGGTTGTAGAAGATAATGAACCGGCAGCAAAATGGCTCTATTTAATCAACAGGGCACTTAATAAACTGCAAAGAGCTGGCATGACAAATATTCAAACCACCCTATTTGACTACAGCAGCTCTTGCTATTCTCAAGCTTCTAACACAATGGTTTGTAGAGACCCAAGAAGTGCTGGCAACTCGTTGTTCCTCCATAGGCCATCTCTTAAAATAGTCAGTAAGAACTTCAGGACAAAGAAAGAACGGCGACTTAAGAGTTGTAACTACTCTTCAGAAGTGGAGAAGAATAAGGATGCATGCTTCAGATGCCAACAGGTTTATATCAGGGGACAGGTTTAATGCATTGAATGATGAGAGCTTTATTCTTCAATTGACTGAAATGAAAACTTTAGAAGCATATAATTTCATACTACATCTTAAACTAAGGAGGGAAGAAGAAAGTTAAATATCAAAACTTGGCCATGCATGAAAAAAAAAATAAAGATGAAACCAACCATCAACACATGAACATGCTTGAAAAAAATTAAGATGATACATAGAACTGAATCTAAGATGACTAACCAGAAGAATCAGGATTCTTTAGAGAGCATAAATTGAAAGAATGTGTCTTTTATGTGAAAAAGAGAAGAAAAAAAATTGAACTTATGATATTTAAGACAGAGAGAGGGAGAAAGAGAGAGAGAGAGAGAGAGAGAGAGAGAGAGAGAGAGAAGTAGGGGCTATCAAATGAGGGCAAATAGAACACTATAGTACTAATTGGGAGAAGAGGGCCATTCAATGAAATTAACTTAAAAAATATATATATAATAGATAAGTTTGAAATTATATGGAATAGCCGACCATTTTAGTTCACCAGCCTTGATCTCAACCCCCACACATCAATGGGGAGAGGGAACTTTCATAGAGTCAATCAAATGGGGGCAAATAGAACACTATAGTACTAATTGGGAGAAGAGGGCCATTCAGTGAAGCACCAACCATGGAAAGGTTATCACTATAGTAATTACACAAAGGAAATAGGTAAGTGAGATAGAGACAGAGACAAAGCTCAGATCTGCTCTCTTTCTCTCTAGCCCTTCGATTCCACCATTAGTACCATTACTTTATGACCCATTGTAAGAGGGCACATGCAAGGTGAGTCCCATTGTAAGAGGACACATAAATTTGTGTGCATTTTGCATGCATTTTAATATACACACGTATTATTTTTCATTCTATTTTTAAAACATCCATTCCAAACAGCCCATTTAATAAAGATCTATATCAAGGGGATCTGTTCCATATACATAAATGAGATTTGCCAAATAAAATCACGAGAGCTTAGCAGGTGGCGATAATTAAAATGAGTCACCAAAAGGTTTGGCAACTGGAAATAGAGGCACAGTGGGTGCAACAAGTAAAAAAGGTATGAAGAGGCCAAGGCAGTAATTTAAGGCATAAAATTTTAAACAAATAGGAAAGAGCTTTTTCATGTTCTCTTCTTTCTCTAGTGTCAATGCCATGCCACCTTGCCACTGCTCTTGATGGAGCTTTATGCAATCCCATTATCCCCCCCAAAACCACAGAAATTAATCAATTACCCTGCAGCCCAGGCCCAAACAACAGATTCCTCAATCCCTCCTTTCCTCTTCCTCTTCCTCTTCTTCCTCTCAAACTAAACACAGTGGGGAATATCTCTACAGTTTCTCTAGTACCGGGAATTTCCCATTGCTTTTTCTCTGAAAAAGGGACCCCAATTCCCAAGTCAAGAACCTTAACACCTCTTCTCTTCCAAAAAGGATTCCCTGGAAATGGGAAACTAGGAATTTCCCATTGCTTCTTTCTCTCTCTTTCAAAGATTATCCAAAACCTACAACCCCAAAACCCCACCCACCCTCGGCCATTCAAAAAGGAAAAAAAAAAAAAGCAGAATCGTCAACAATATGGGGACATTAAAAAAACAAAAGCCTTCCTCATCACTAGCACAATCACAGAAGATGGGGAGAATCATCAACAACAGAAGATTCTAGAGTCATCAAAAATGGTTCAAGGGCAGTGGGAAGGGTTCGATTTGGGGATGGGAGATTTAATTACTTTTTCTTATTCTGCTTTTAACTTTGCTTTTACTTTTTCAAGTTCTTTGATTAAGGCTTCCTTTTCATTATTAACTCTTTCAACTTTTTCTTTAAAATTTTTAATTTTGGTTTGTTGATTGCTTATAGTTTCAATTAGTTTACATCTCCCCTCATAGAGCAATTCATAGGAGTCTGTTTTGTTATCATTACTCTCATTCTCTGAGATTTCATATTCACATTTTGATTCACTCCCCAAGGCTTCTTCATGTGTTATTTTAGATTTAATCATTTCCTCAGAGAAGTTGAATGTATTAGTGGTTAGTGGTAGCCATCAAAACTATATATTATTCTCTTTTATTTTGGTGTAATTCATTTGAGTCAGGATCTGATTTAGATGAATCATCTCAAGTTGCTACCAAATTCTTCTTTTTGTATTTCCCCTTTTTAGGACAAGTTGTGGATATGTGATCATATTTCTTACAAGTGTAACACATTGGCTACTTAGACTAACTTCTAGAGAAGGAATTTGATCTACCTTTATCTTCATCGCTGTTAAAATCATTGTTGTAATCTTTGACTCCCTTTTTCTTAAATTACTTTAGAAATCTGTTAGCTAAAAAAGTTACATCTTCATTATAATCATCATTATCTTCATTATAATCATCATTACCATTTCAACTTCTTCTTTAGATGAAGGAGTGGTGTGAGAAGTGGTTAAAGCAATGATTTCTTTCTATCATTGTTAGATTTTAGTTGAAAGTCTGAACGGATCCTACTAGGTCTTCTATTTTCATTTGTTCGGTATCCTTGTGTTCTTTTATTGAGGTTACCTTAGGATGGAATCTCTCTGGAAGCGATCTCAAGATTTTACTATAGATTTTTCCTTCTAAGAGTGTTTCTCCAGGAGCTCACATTTCATTCATTATTTTCATGAGCTTCGTACGAAAGTCTGTAAAATTTTCATTTTCTTCCATATGGATGTTTTCAAACTAACTTGTGAGTATTTGAAGCTTAGATCTTTTGACCATAGAGGTACCCTCCTAGCTCAGTTCAAGAGTCTCCAGGCTTGTTTTGTTGTATTGGTTCCCATGATTTTTTTTTGAATTCTTCTTGATTCATGGCACACACAATAGCATTGTAGGCCCTGGCATTATTTTTCCTATGGGTTTTGTGATTAGCAGACCATTTGGTGGGATCTAAGGGTTTAATGGTCTTGACACTATTTTCAGTCACTTCTTTAGTGGGCTCTGTCTACCCATTTTCTATAGCTTCCCAGGCACCCTAATCCATTGATTTCAAGAATGCAATCATTCGGGCTTTCCAGAAATCATAGTTTGTTCCATCAAAAAGAGGAGGCTGGGGAATTGAGCTTCCATCGGGATTCATGGTGAAACTAGTTGTAGGATCTACTTCAGGCCGTTACACCTTAAGAAGTAACCCACTTTGAATCCAATTGAAAGTGCAATTACCAGAACTCACCAAGTCTTAGAGGGAGGGGGGGGGGGGGATGAATAGTACTAATTAAAAACTCTTTTCCCAATTATGAGATTAATTTCAAATATCAGGTTCACCGTCAAACAATACTAGATTGAATATAGAGATTATCTTAAGAGCATAAATTTCTTTTAGTGAAGAACTCAAGTACTCAAGTTTGAACTGATTGAATTGAATCAAGTTAGTTTTACGACAAGAGTAATAAGGATATGATTTATCAATCAATATAGCATCCACCACAAAATAAGCAATCACAAGACAGAGAATTTATAATGGTTCGGTCTCAGACCTATATCCACTCTCAAGAGCAAACACTCTTGGTTCCACTAATGATGAGGTAACTACACAAGTACACCTCCTGTAATAGTTTTTTGATATGGTGGTATGTCTTCCACCAACAGAATTTTTTGATTCAGTGGTTTGATCCAAGATCTACTCCACCAACCACAACTAGTTTTGATACAATGGTTTGTGTTCCACCAGATACATCAGCTAAAAGAATGTGAAGAGAACACCCAAACACAACACTAGTTACCTTGGTCTTGGTTGGTGCTCTTGAAGTTTGAATGAAAATCTCCAAGCTTTGACCTCTTGAAATTTCTCCTTGGTGATGTTTATCTTTTAATGAGTGCACAGCCAAGGGAAGAGGTTTTGGGATCTAGGAAGTTAGGGTTGTTCTAGATTGAGTTTCCGGATTTCCTAGATGGGTATCTCCTTTGCTCTCAGAAATAATGCATTTGAATGCTCTTAGATTGAGGAGGAGATGGTGGTTGGAGCTTTTTATAGATGTTTACTGAAGGCTCAGTAGCTCTAAAGACTTTCTAGAGAATGTAATTGTGTACGGTGAAGAAAAGTGATTCTCTTAAATAGACACAAGCTCCAATGGACAGATCTACGGTTAGGCTAAAGTTGTTTTATGGCTTAGCCGTATGTTCGGTCATCTACAACAGCCAGTTTGATTAGATTCGAAATTTGTGTATAGTCCTATGGCTTAGTCGTAAGGAGCTTATTGCTTAATCGTAAGTTAGCTGTAGGCAAAAGAACCTAAGCATTCTTCTTTAGATTATGAGCCATGGGTCTTTAAGGCTTAGTCGTGAGGACTTTATGGCGTAACCGTAGCTTAGCCGAAAGCCAAAATTCCCCAAAAATCATTCTTTGAATTCTAGGCTGTGGGATTTTCGGCTTAGCTGTGATCCAAGTCGTAAATAATAATAAAAGTAGATTTTTACAAAGAGTATTTTCTAAGATAGACCAAGCTTTTCTAAGGATTTTCTAATTAGGTTTGAGGGGTTAAAATTACCTTGACACTCATGAAAGTCTTCCAATCGGCAATCTTGATCGAACTTGATCTTCTTTGATCTTCCTTGACAGAACTTGATAATTGGTCTGGATTTATATTTGACTTGGACTTGGATTATGACTTCAGTCATGGAATTGACAACAGAGATCAGTGTTAACCTTACTATGTCACTAACAGTTACTAACTACCATGGGCAAACCCACATATACTGATGTGGGGCGGATGCACCCATTAGAATTTAAAATCTCCTTAGAAGGTTATGAGAAATATGGCCCATGTCCCCAAGTAAAACCCCATTCCTGCCCCCACCCATTTAAGCTCGTGAGGTCATATGCAACCTAGGTCCCCAAAAATGATTGAAATTCTACTCCATGTGAAAAATGTAAAATTCCAACCCTCATCTCTCTCTAACCCTTATTTATTTGTAAGTATGCGAGCATATCTTCTTGCGGTCGCTTTGCTATTCTCTTTTTGCTATTGAGCATAGGTATGATTTTCTCCTCTATCTCTACCTTCTTTCTCTCCCATCTTTACTCCCTCATTCTCTTCCTTGTCACACCCATCCACTAACCCTTCTCTCCATCACTCCATGGTGTCCCTATTGGAGGCAGCTGCCAGGATTCCTAGATATTGCATACAGACTACTGTGAAAATAACTTTAGATGATTATGATTCAAGAGCCATACATGTGAGATCTCTCTAATTTGATTTCGATTTTATAGTAACCCAAAAATCTCAAGACCTTCTACTGTATTTCTCTACGCTTGAACTCGCACCAGGGTGTAGGCCTCTTTTGCAAATTCTCTTTGCTCTAAAAAAAGGAGATTTCTCTTGTTATTCTTCTAAAGAGTAATAGCACATATTTATAGTCTACAATAGGGACCTTAAGAAAGAAATAAGGAATGGGCTTCTTATGGAAATAGGAAATCTTAATTCAACTCAAATTAGAATTCTAGTTTCATAAATTACAATTCAGTCTACTAGACAATTATAATTGCACTGCTGTCCTTAATTTCAAAATTATATTTCGAGCTTCTTGTTATTAAATGCTTATTAATCTCCCCATGTTAAGATCTTATATATCCATCGATTAAATAATTACTGACATTTATATTTAATTGATATCTATATAATTGTTTGAGACCTTATACTTAACTTATTTGATATGTTGGATACAAAGTCTATCTACAGGGTTTAACATAATCAAAACTTATAAGCTTCATCAAGGGGATATCATCAATCCCTATTACAGGATGTGAATTCCATCACTAAACTAATAGCTACCAGACACATAGTGTAGTCATCCAATTTACTGAGGTTATTGACCTATAAAAGGTCTCACTCCTTTGTAAATCAAAATGTCAAACACTAAATATATGTGTCCATTATTTATATTGGGATTAAGAGTACAAGCACTCATAATAACCATTTGTATGTTAATTGTCTTATATAGTTAATGAAAAGACAATAGACCCAAAGGTGGTCATATTTAATACACACAGAGCATACTAACATAACAGTCAAAACTAAACTATTTCCCATAGCCAAGACAAGCTTGCTAAAACATTATGCTACAATCATATCGATGGTGTGTCCAACTCCATCTAGATTGTGAATAACAATAACTTATATTCTATAAGAACTGACAAACAACTCTTTCATGTGTAAGCTAAACTCTACATATTAACTTGTATACTTTATAGAATAAAAGGCACATATGCATAGTAAAAAAAATGTAACAATTTGCCTATACAAATTTTCATTAAGATGAAAAGACAAACTTTACTAATAAATATATCAGTTAAAGGCAAATATATAAAAGTATGCTTTTAGTATAAATTTCCAACAGTCCTAACTCCAGTAGCCCCAGCCCTAGACCACCCCAACCCTAGGCCATCCTAGCCCTACCAGCCTCAGCCCCAAACTACCGAAAGCCCAAGCCCCTAGCCCCTCCCTCTCCACCTTGCCCTAACCCCAGGACCCCAAGCTCTAGCCCTTCCCTCTCCACCATGCCTCAACCCTAGCCCACCCAAATCACCAACCCATCCCTGTTTTTTTTTTAAATTATTCTACTACTATTTCTTATTCTTATTGTTACTGTTTTTTGTTTTTGGTTTTTATTATTCTGCTACTACTTTTTATCAATTACCTATTAAGCATGTTTGAATTTGTTTTATGTATATGGACTTTGTGTAAGATCACTATTTATCATTCTCTTGTAAGAGCATTCAATTCCTTTTGGGAATAAAAGAGGCCCCAATGTTCTTCCTGTTGTGATCATGATGGATATTTGATGTGGTGGTTATGAATATCTTCAGTTTCTTTCCATTGAATTGGGGTTCATTTGATGGCCCACTTTTTGGGGAATATTAGTAAAAATTGATCTTTTTAATAAAATCAAATTAAATAGTTTCAAATCTTGAAATTCTTAGGGAATGCTCTACTCATATTTGTTATAGAAAAATAATCTAATGTCTAGAAGAATTACCTAGAACACAATTATGATTTTAGTAGAGTCTACTGACCTATTTAGTAAAAAAAAACTTTGATATTTTAATTACATGGATTTTTTTCTCATAATACATAAAAGAGTGGTTCAGTTGTTGATATGAAGGTGCATCATTTGATAGTTTGCAAATTTGGTAGGCTATCTCTCTTTTAGGTAGCTCAGTGCTAGTATGCTCTCTCCCTCCCTCTCTCTCTCCCTCTCTCTCAATATTTTTATTTTTATATTATACTCAAATTTTATTTAATTATAGATTCAATTTATGATTTTATGTTATTAATTGTGTGCTTACAATCTAATGTATGAATGTTCATAATTCTGTAATTCATATTATTTAATTTGATACATGTGGTTTGCATAGCATAATCACGACCAATTTGAACCCATTCATTTTTGAGTTGGAAATCCATGTTTGGTCCACTACATGCCTAGTTAACATTGATGACTTACAAAAAAAGGATTTAATAATTATGATAATGTAATTGTCTTTTGTATTTTAATTATGTTTGTATGCTCATGTTTTGTGTGTTCTAACCTTAGCAATAATTGATTATGTTATACATTGCAACTAAGTGATATGTTCTAATTAAGTTATGCATTCCAACTAAATTGTGCATTTTTTTAGGTAGGCATTGATTTTAATGGAATTTTCTTTATCCTTGAATCAAATATGGAAAATTACTATAAAAGAAAACCAACTCCTAACCTACTGTGCCCAACTTTGGAGAATGACAATGATGATTTTTCTTAAGTAAAAATTAATCTGTCTATTATGATGATTTTTTAGACTCAGATTAGGTGATGCTTGTTTTTCAACGAGAGATCTACGTTATTGATATATGCACTGATTGTAGGTTCTTAGAAGTAAAAGGAATTAATGGCCTCACTCAGAAGATGGTTGAAACGAAAAGGACTTTTTATTTTCTTTGGTTTACTTGCTTTTGAAATTGGGATTAATCTCAACAGTTGTTACCGCTACTATTGAAAGGATGTTTTTTACTATAAAAATTATGAAGAGTCGGTTGCGAAATCGAATGGAGGATGAGTGGATGAATGATTATTTACTTCTATATATCAAAAATGACATATTTAACAGCATTGACGATGAGACAATCATGCAATGCTCTCAAAACATAAAGAATCATTGAGGCAGTTGTAAAGATTTTGTTTTAGAGTTGAGATATCACTTTTGATGAGAGACTGTTAATTTTTGCATTTAAATATTTTTTTATCTATTTAAACATTATAAATTTTCTCTTTTTTTATTATTCTTGTGAAGAAGCTACACTAAACTAATCAGTTTAATTTTTTCAATTGACCATTATCCACACCCTTATAACAAAAATCATAGGTCCATTACTATGCGCTATTGCTCCTCGATGTGAGTATGCCCTTGATATTTGCATTCACTGCTACTCCCACAAAGAGTAGTATGCCTTAACATTTGCACTCACTATTGTCTATAGAGTTGGATAGTATGCCCTCGGCATTGCGCTACTACCCTTTTTTTAAGAGTAGTATGGCGTAGACATTGCACTGTGTAATCTAAACTATGAGACGTATGCCCTTGTTATGATCAGTGGAATATAGTTATGTTATTGCTATTTTGATATGATTATACATATGCAGTTCAATGCTTGTGATTCTTGTTATTATTTATATCTACTCAGTTATGCAATAACATGCCTAGTTTACTTGATGTCTTACAATTATACATGCCTTTACTCGCTTTAATATATATATATATATATATTGTGCTATCTATTTTGAACACTTCCCCCACATTTGTGTATGATTGTACACTTGGTGTTGTAGGTGACGACCCCCTTGCCTTTGTTGAGCAAATCATCTCCGGCGGTCCAGGAAGATACACCAGATATCAGGGAATAAATGATTGATAATGTGATGTGAAGAATCGAAGGAATTAGAGTTCGACATGATATCTTTTTGGTCATTTTGTTCTTTTGTCATTTGACCAGTGTTTTTATAAGGCCATATTCTGGGGGTATAATTAACTTATCTTTGTGTATATTGCAACTTGAATTTAATTAATGGAGATACGTCCCTTTCTGCTATCTAGTCTATGATGCCATTTCATTATTATTATTATTATTATTTGTGATTCTTATGCTGTAAATGTTTTGTACAAGCTTCCGCCATTAATCCCTCATGGATTCAAGGACCTAGTAATCTTCACATAAGGAGATCTCATAGGTAAGCGTGCAAGAAATTTCAATTAACACCACCACATGCGTCGCAATTCCTTAACTAATCTCAAAGTTGTGACATAAGGTTTGAGGAGGTGATAGGACAACCTGTTGTGGGATTGATCAACTACAAGCCCCCCACACTTTCCAATGATTTAGAGTATTCGAAAAACAACTCTGAGATGTGTGCCTAACTAAGTGATTGCGGAAATCTCTACCAAATAGTCATCCAGCACTGAAGGGGGATAAAAACTTTAAAAATAAAAATAGAAAAGCTAGATGGATATAGATAACACCAATTCCCCATAGCTTACTGACAAATGTGATGTTGCTGCTTGCCATATAGTCAGCCACAGAGACATTAGGTCTAATTGAATGTTAAGAACAATATAATTTAAAATTATGAAGAAGGATATGATTAAAAAGTTGAGGAAAGAAAATTTTTCCCCTCCTACCTTGCATTTATAACCTTATATAACCTATGGTGAACACCTTTTGTTGACCTATAAAAAAAACACAAATGTTGCAATAAAGACAATACAAACAAACTTTAAACCAAGGGTACATATGTTGGGAGGCAACCGCCAGGATCCCTAGATATTGTGATATTGCGCACAGATTACTACGAAAATAACTTTAGATGACTATGATTCAAGAACCATATCTGCAACATCTCTCTGATTTGATCACGTCTTACAGCAACCTCAAAATCTTAAGACCTTCGACTGTATTCCTTTATGCTTGAACTCGCACCACCGTGTGGGCCTCTTCTGCGAATTCTCCTTGCTCTAAAAAATGACATTTCTGTTGTGTGTTTTTCCTAAAGAGCAATAGCGCATATTTATAGGCTACAATAGGGACCTTAAGAAGGAAATAAGGGATAGGCTTCTTATGGAAATAGGAAACCCTAATTCAACCAAAATTAGAATCCTAAATCCATAAATTACAATTCAGTTCACTAGAGAATTATAATTGCACTCCTGTCTTTATTCTCAAAATAATATTTCGAGCTTCTTGTTATTAAATGCTTATTAATCTCTCAAGTTAAGATTTTAGATATACATCGATTAAATAATTACTAACACTTATATTTAATTGATATCTTTATAATTCCTTGAGACCTAACACTTAACTTATTTGATATGTCGGATACAAAGTCCACCTACAGGGTTTAACATAATCAAAACTTATAAGCTTCATCAAGGGGATATCATCAATCCCTATTATGGGATGTGGATTCCATCAATAAACTAATATGCACCCTATACATAGTGTAGTTATCTAATTTACTAAGATTATTGATCCATAAAAGGTCTCACTCCTTTGTAAATTAAAATGCCAAACACAAAATGTATGTATCTATTATGTATATCGGGATTAAGAGTACAAGCACGTATAATAACCATTTGAATGTTAATAATCTTAAATAGTCAGTATAGAAACAATAAACCCAAAAGCTGTCATGTTTAATACACACAAAGCGTACTAGCATAACGAGTCAAAACTATACCGTTTTCCGTAACCAAGATAAGCATACTAAAACATCATACTACAATCATACCGATGGTTAGTGTAACTCCATCAAGATTGTGAACAACAATAACTTATATTTTATAAAGACCGACAAACAAGTCTTCCGTGTATAAGCTGAACTTTACACACTAACTTTTTTACTTTATAGAATAAAAGGCACACTTATGCATAATAAATAATAATATAACCATTTGCCCATACAAATTCTCATTAAGATGAAAAAGAAAACTTTACTAATAGTAAATCAGTCAAAGACAAATACATAAAAGTATACTTTTAATATAAATTTCCAACAATACAAGCATTAGGATTGTGAAATGCCAGGTCAAGCACTGCATCCAGATATTTAGAACTGATGCAACTCACTTAGAAGACTTCAGATGATATCAAGGTGCTGCGGTTTAAAATTTAGAGTTAGTGGGTTTCACTTGGTCATTCAACTCACCAAACACCAAATTCAAAGTTCACTAACTCAAAACCTAGGAGTCACTAAACACATTCAAGCTTCTAGGTTAGTAAAGTGGCTAAAAATCACATGGAAACTCCAAAAAATGCTTAGGAATGATGATTCAAAGTTTCAACGGATTTGGAGTTTATTTAAGCTTAAACTCAAGTTTCAGTGGCTATCTACCAACTCCTTGGGGTCACTATGACAACGACACTTCCACATGTCAAAACTAGTTGAAACTACTGGAGAAAGCTCAGACTATATTTAGGAGTAGCTCTGCAAAATTTCAAGTCAAATGGGTGTCATTTGACCCAAAGTCCAACAACATATCAACTTTAGGTCAGTGACTCTAAGGTCTTGCTTCCAAGTGACCGAAGTTGATGAAATTTGGATATAAAACTCAAGTCATGATTAGAAGTTAGTTTGCAAATTTTTAAGCCAAGGGGACTTCATTTGACCCTGGTTCAGCTACATGTCAGCTTAGGGGTTAATGACCCCGAAGCCATGGGGACACCGACCAAAATCCTACTTATGGGAGGCCAAGGTTGATGAAATTTGAGTAAGAGACTCAAAATATGCTTAAAGTCAACTCTTCAAAGTTTCAAATTAATTGAACATCATTAGGGTCGAAAACATGTTGACTGCCTGTAATGCAAGAGGACATTGACTTAGAACATGCAATAAGTGTGTCACTAGTCAAAATCGTACTTTTACAAGTTTAACCACATGAAATTTGGATGGATACTTTAAGATTCTCCTAATATCAATCCTTCCAAGTCTCAAGCCAATCGGAGGTCATTTGGGCTTTAAATAGCTAAAGCAAGGGCCTATTTTCATGAAAAGTCAAAAGGAGGGTTAACCAAGTTTAGAAGGTCAAAACATGCTGAAATTGTTTGGAAACACTCAAAATAGTGCTATAAAACATCCCTCTAAGTTTTGTGAAGATTGGACATTGTTTGGGTCCCAAACTGATGAAAATGGGTTACGTATGCAAAAAACCCAAAACTGGGCTTGTCCGTGACCGCGGCCAGGTCGCAGACACCTGTAAAGGAGTTGCAAATGCTTTCAGGGAGTTATTTAACTTTATTTTGAAACCCAACTCCCTCACAACTATTGGGAGCTGTCCCTCACAACTAAGGAATTGGGGATTAGGGTGGATCCTGAGGAGCGACACACAAATTGTAGCAATCCATACGATGTCAAGACACATATGAACAGCTACAAGGGAGATTCCACAGGTATGTGTGAGGAAGATCTATATGCATATATCAATCATTTTGCACAATTAAGTGAAAACCTGGAGAATTCACCTATAATTCATCATAGGCATTAATAAAGCATTCATTCAGTTTTTAATAAAACCAAGGTCTGTTAATCAAACCATCTACATGCACACAATACTAAAATGCATAGACATATCCAACATCATCAATATCAAGTCCCTCAAACAGTAATTTCAAAATAATAGAATATAACCACAAACCAAAGCATGGCTATATCCCAACAAACCCCAAAACATAGACCCTATGATGTTCTTATAGGACGACTGATAGAAAATGTCATCCTCGTTTCACTTATCTATCCCTGAGGTACCGCTGAGGTTCCTTTTAGGGCCGTGATGACTGCAATACCGAAATTGGGTTTTTTACCTGTAACACCAAGGGTAGCACTGTTAACATGATAGTTAAGCAAATATAAGGATATACAAGACTATCATGATGTACCAATCAAATTAGGAAACATATTAATTAAATGAGAACAATAATGGAAGTTAGGGATGTTGTACATATGAATAAACATGAGTAATGAGTTTTAAATGGGGATACAATAACATACACATGGGCATCCATGTGGTTTTCTTCTCCGTGGAGCGAGAGCATACCATGCAGTGGGAAATTACTAACGGTTAAGTAAGACCATCTAACTACCCTAAGAGTGTCGACCAACTCTTCATACATCTACTGTAGTAGGTAATATATTGAATACTCTCATTCGATCTCATCGAACCTCCTATGGGTACAAGCTAAGTGGTGCTGACTCAATGTATCAAGATTGATTGAGATTCATAACTTTCGTACTTATCTTTCGTAGTGATCTACTCATTGTTATACAGAAGCATATATTGGTCTTGAAATCATATTCAGTCATAAAGATTGGAATTCAATGAAGTAACTGTTATTCAAATAATGCATACTTGATTGAGCTATTAGAGCTCAAACCCTCTCATAGTTACCCTTTTCTTGGCTTATGGGCTCATGCACAGTAGAAGCCCCATCTCCGCTCTTGCCTTAAGGTTCATTGGGAAGAATGGGTACATGATTAGATCATATTAAGGGCAAGTTTTACTTAAAGATATGAATGCATTTGGATTTAGTGATTAACAAGGATATTTACTAGCCAACCCTATCTAAGATAATTTGTATTTCATTAGTTATTTAAAACAATGTATTCATAAAACGTCCGGTGTCAATATGTTACTGAAAATCTTAGTGTTACATTGTGTAGGCATTAGACACCTCTCTTATACCAACACCCATGACGTGACATTGGAAACCATCCGGTAAATCAAGAGAGAGCGAGCAACAGCTCTACACTTTTCCTCCTCAGTATTTGATTGCCGTTGTGCAAATTTAGTCAAGGCAAAGGTACCAATTCTAAGGCCTTACATGGTCTTTGGAAGTTCCTAATTTCCTAAGTTCACTATGTTCTTACGGCTTATCCATGGATAGGCCATAGCTTAGCTATAGCTTAGCCGTAGTACATTCCACGGCTTAGATGTGGGGTTAGCTGTAGAAGAAAGTCAAGTTTTGGTTCTCTAGAAAGCTAGCCATGGAACATTTATAGCTTAGCCATAAGCTTCAAAATTCCTAAAGCTAAAGCAAAGTTCAATACAGAACTTCGTCCAATTGGTTCTAATGTGGTTTTCTTACTTCAATCTATCATTTTACATTTCACAACTCACATTTCATCGTTCATTCATAAACATATTCATCATTCACTCAAACCATCATATGTTCTTAAATTAAAAGGGTGAACAAGCAATATATTTGCATTTAAGAAGTATTCTTCAAGAATTAACATAAATAAACATACATGTAGTAATATGCATTCTTGTAGTTGCCTTATCTTAGTGCTTTACTCAAATCAAGCCTTTCCCTTGAGTTGATGATGGAGAAAGCCTTAATAAAAGATGATCCTATCACATACAAAGACATTCAATGGTTGAAATGGGTATGAGATGCACGTATGTCACCAAATTAAGTATGCTCAACTCTTTTAACTCAAAGAAATGGAAAGATAATTGGGATCTTACCTTGGAGAGATGTAAAGAAGATGAGGGGTTAAAATTGGAGGTTTCAAGGAGGGAGATAGACAAGAAGATGAAGAAAGAGGAGAATGGAACCTAGTTGGAGCACATGCAAGTTCCAAAATTCGATTTCCAGCTTTAATCTCTAAAAAGAGATGGGAGAAGAGTGATAAGAAGAAGCTCCAGTAGAGAGAAATTAGAGGGAACTGAAGAGAGGACGATAGTTAGTCCCTTTTTAAATCAAATTCTCTGGAATTTTGCATGCAAGTCTAGTTTGTTCATAGAATTTACAGTTTAAGGCAGTTGGACTCCAATTGGGCCAACATGGTTTCAAATTGAGTTGGGCCAAACATGAAAGTTGATCTACAAAATAAAGTACACATGATGCAACTAATATGGAGCCAAGATAATGTAAACCATGTAACTCTAAATTAAGAAGAAGGTCCTTGACTACCTAAGTAAGGTTTGAACCCGACCCAACTACCTATCCATAACACAAACCCAAGGGCATTTGAGTTAAATTATCTTAATTATATATTATTTAAGTTAAGACAAGATTAATTATAATAAATTGAGATTAGTTTGGGTTTAAACCTTATAATGAAGCTTACAAAAGGCATACTTGTGCTTCGAAGAAAGGGTTCAAGGAAGGTTTGGAAGATTCAAGAGGTTCTAACTAAGTTCCAAACAAAGATCTTCAAGTTCCCAAGGCACCACAAGCATTCAAGTCCACTTTTCTTCTCCTTCTCAGTAATTTAAGGTGAGAAATAGTTTAGAGGAGGAGAAGATATATGCTTATTACTTAGAAAAGATGAGTGTTAAGGCCATCAAGCATGCTAATGGATGAGATTACGTTCCTTTGGTTCTTTCACTTGAAAGGTGCTTTAGGCCATCTTTAAGGTTGTGAACAAGCCTCTTTAGGCTTTATTCTGCTCCTTGAAAATTATAAGATCAAAATAACACAACTTTGGTCTCAGTTGCTTGCACAAAGGCACCTTTTTTGGATTTGCACAAAAGCAATTAGGAACAAAGAAGTGGTGATTACTAAAGGTCATAGGCAATTCTATAGTCAAATACAACACTCTTAGTGATCATTTGACACTCCCAAAGTTAGAAAACATAGTTTCTAGTACTCTAAAGGTACTACAGAAGCAAATCGAGGCAAAACAGGACAAATAATAGCCCAAATAGCCACTGTTTGTTAATGACCATGGGCCACGATACGGTCACTAACCCACTATCCCCATTTTTTCTGCGTTTTTCCCCCTTTCAAGTAATTTCTTGTAATTTTCGAGTTTGGATCACACCTGAGACCAGAGGGAGGGGTTGTAATTTTTCGAAACTTGGAAACAACCTGCATCCTTGAGGTCAGAACATTGAACCCATGTAAATTAAAGGGGAATTAATGATGAACATTAATTATTTTCCCATTCTTCTTTGCACTTGAATATGTGAAAGTTAGACTTGATTCCGCTGCATTTCATGCCATTTTTAAGCATGATCAGAAGATTGGCGCCATATGTGGGAAATTAATTTGCTTTAATTTATGATTAAACTTGGCCAAAAGACATGAAAAAGAGCCAAAATACATGAAAAAGTGCTGAAAAGTGCTACTGTGAGCTTGTTACTAGGAGTTGCTGTGTAAAATGGCCTATGACCTGGAGTTGCTATGTAAAATGGCCTTTAACGGCAGGGGACTATGCAAAAAGTGCAGTGACCATAGAGGGTAATGCAAAATAGTCAGTGATCATGGGCCTACGGTCACTGACCTGTTTTGGCTCTAGTTGAGCCTATTTGACTTTGAAGACACCTTATTCAAGACCTTTGATGCTTATGATCGGTTGGAGATCATTTATGGAGGAATTTTGCATCTTGAAGTGCATTAACTCGTCATAAAAAATGGAGGAATCTTGCACCTTGAAGTGCATGGACCAGATTAATACCCTTGCATGAAATGAAAGAGTGTCGATTCAGTCCAAAAAGCTTTACGTTACTTGCTCTAGGATCACTGGTTCATTTATAAGAAATAAACAAATGTTTATATCAAATTAGTCATAAGAACAACGATATTTGGAGTCATGCATTGTTTGGAGTTTTGCATTGTGGATCCGGTGTGATCATTGTGGTAGTGGTGCAAGTTTGATCTTGTGGGCCCTATCCCTTTGGTTGGATCCAACCCTTTTTTGCTTATAAGTCTCACTAGATCGTCATGAAATGCAGCCAAAATTATGGTAGCTAGGACTAGTTAACTTAGCATACTTCTAAGACTAACTACATAGTCCCGAAATGCTGCAAAAATTATGGTAGCTAGGATGGGTCAGCATTACATAATAGATTGGGTTCATGGCTATTTTTGACCATTTTGCTTCATCCAATAAAGATACCATGTAGGTTCAGAAGGCATTCACAAATCATTTAGGCTAGCCCAAGAGGGAGCCATGTTGGTTATGAAATTGATATAGTCTTTTGGGCTTACTGTTTTGCAGAAAATACCATGGGTTCTTTAATCATCACCTTTGATGAAGCCAAGGAGAGGATATTCAAGATCTCCATGACTTATAATAGTCAATCTGTAAGAACACCAAATGGGCTTGGATTAACCCTATTACTCCTACATCAAGAGTCTCTGTCTTTCAGAGACTCTACTCCTGTAGGCTCGGTGGCTTCTTCTAATTTAAATGAGTCATCAATGACCTAAAGTCTATTAAGAAGACCGAAGCTTTCAAACCCTAGGTTTCTAAATATGCCCAGAACCCATTTGGGATTTCCATCGAGGTTTAGATGGAACCTAAACTCAAGATGTAGTTAGAAGGTAGCAGCCTTCACATCATCAAGCCTCATCTAGGGGCAAGACAGATCTGATTCACAGATCGTAAACCAACAGTTCCTGGAAAGCCACTTTCAATGGCTGCCCATGGCCCGAAGTCATCATCAACTCGACCTAAGCAATGGGTCGTTAACAATCAAGTATCAGAGGACCTTCAGTAGTTCCTAACTTGTAAAAAGGCCCAGAAGGATGCGTCCATTCCAGCACAGCCACGTACTTCAAAATCCAATATGCCTGAGAACAAACTCTTAGCCTAACTTAAAGAGAACATCTTCTACCCTCTAACTAAGAATGAGGGATGAAGGTTCGGCAGGAGGGGTAAACCTTCTATCATTGTAGCACTGACCCCACTATCTTCACCTTAGCTTTTGTTATAAGCGACTAAATACCAAAAGAAGATTGAGCAATTGGTCATCGAAAATGCAACCGGTCTCACTCAATTCAAAGATTCACTCTAACAGAAAGAGTAGAAGAGAAAGAACAAAAGAGATGCTGTTGATATCCTATCATTTCCCACTTTTAATCCAATGGATTTAGAACGAGTTGCTGGCACTTTTAGGCCATTGGTCACCAGGTTTGAAGATCAAACCTTGTGATAAGTCCTTAAAAATACATATTTTCATGGATACTTTTGATCTATTTAAAGACTTATTGATTCAAAAGATCCTCATTTATATTGAAATCATGGTTTTGTATATTTATAAATCATTGTAGTGCATTTATGCATAATTTGCTAACAAATAATCATTTTTACTTAAATTCATGAAACCGGCCATTTTGAGGATTCTATTTTTAGAAAGTTTTCTTGGAAAATATGGTTATCATGGATGGATATGATCTTTCATCATTATTAATTAATCTAAGTCAAATCATATCCAATGATGTGCTTACGTGCTATCATTTTATGAAAGATAGACCCACATTCATGTATTGTGGACTCATGGTCAAAATTATTTTTTTGATGAAAAGCCACTGTTTGTTTATAAGTTATTGAAGAAAGGGGTCACATTCTCTAATTGTTGCAAGAATTCAAAATTGATGCAAGAAAAGAAAGCCAAGGTGGAGAGAATTCAAGGAAAGAAAGTCATTCACATTTTTCTTTGAATAACATACATTAAAACAGTCATAATTCTCAAACTGATATCGAATTTAGACAATATACGTACCATTGGAAAGTCCTTTTTGAGTAGATATCTGTAGGATCCAAGATTGTACCAATCAGAGTTAAAACAAAAAGATATGACCTCGGAAAGTTTACTATACATTTTTAGGCAGGATTGCAAAGAGTTTGGAAATTTTCTCTATGTTAAACACTTTTAGGTGGGGCCCATTCAAAACAAAGTGAAGTACAATGAAGACCAAAGATGGGGTCTACCATGCATATAAAAAATTCATCTTTGGTGGGGCCAAATTGTGAAGATTTGATAAAATTATTTTTAGAAAGCTTGTGTAGAGAATTTTTAAGCTAGGAATTAATCAAGCATCTCTCACATATCTTGCCAAACATTGGAAGACTTGTTGGCCAAAAAGAGGACTTACCAATTGAAGGAGATCTTTGTTACAAAGTAGGATCTATGGAGAGAAACAAGGGGCTCTCAACTTCTATAAATTAAAGGCATTGGCCTCCCATACTTTTTATGGAAGAATTACCTACCTCTTAGCTCTGGATCTCTTACACTAATCTCCCCCCACCCCCACCCCCCCCCCTCTTTTCCCTACATCTCAAGTCATCAAGGAGGTTTAGGCCTAAGGCCACACCACTAACTTTGAGGGTTTAAATAGAAGGAGGAATTCTTTTCCATACTAGTATGTATAATTTCTTTTTTTTTTAATTTTTTTTCTTGTGTAAATAATTACCATGCTAGTTTAATCACCTTTGAATTTCAATTTTTACTATCTTTGAATTTCTCTTTACCAACTTTAATTTACTGCAATTTAGTTTGAATTACTACACTTGTATTTTTCTTATTATGTTCTTATTGTTTTTATTTTGTTTTTTTATTCATAGTTCGATGATTGGATTAGAGTTCATTGCATTTTTGATGTCATAGGATTTTGTGCATATTTAAGTTGCTGGAAATTAAGCTTTTAGATCTAAATCTAATGATAAAATTTGGACTCAACACACAAATGACATAACTCAACACAGTTTTTGCACACTGCAGAAACAATTTTTAGCAAAAATTCCGAAGTGGGTAGCCAAGTCAAATCACAATATTTTTTTTTGAAACTTAGGAAAATTAAAGTTTAGGATATAGTCTTTCATGTCCCAAAATTTCAGGTTAAGATAATTTCAGAAGGTTTATGAACCAGAGGCTTAAACTTTGCTAATTAGTTAACTCAGATTAAAATTTCTGCACATAATTTTGCAAAATTGTCATGTTCATGCATTCATAACATTCTCGTTTTAGATCTTTTTTCATTTTTTTTGTTAGTTTTCTACCTTAGTATAGTTTGAATTTTAGCCATTAAACTTAGATTTAGAACATATTAGACCAAGAAAAATCATGCTTAAAATTTGCATCAGCACACTAGTTTTCCATACTTAGAATTTTTTAGCAGCTCCTGCCACCATTGCATTACAAACTTTACTAACTTTCTAATTTTAAATTTGTTTCTAGTTTTAATTTTTTTATTGTTTTAGATAATTTCAAGAATTAAATATCTTTTTAAACAAATTTTAATTGAAGATTTTAAATTTGAAAGTTTTCTAGTTTTTGAAAATCTAACTTAGGAAAGTTTTTAACATTAAGATTTTAATTTTAGAAAGTAGGTTTGTTTTCTAACTTTGATTGTTTGCTACTAACTTTTCTTGCTTGGTTGTTACTAATTTTGGTTTGTTTCTAATTTATTTTAGTTTAGTTTTTAATTTAGTTCTCATTTTTATTTTTAGTAACTTTCTAGTTTTGGAAGTTCTAACTTGTGTTTTAGTTTTGTAGTTAGTTTTATTTTAGGAAGTCTTAGACTGAGGTTTTTAGTTTTAGGAATGTTTCATTTTATTTGGTTATAATTAATTTAATTTAGGCAAGTAGGATGCTTGTATTTATTAGTTTTTTAATTAGGCTAGTTTTAGATTTTATTTATGGTAAGTTACAAGTTGAAAATATCTTAAAAACATTGCTCCCTATGGATCGACCTGGTCTCACTAGTTTTATTAATACATCACGATTCTGCACTTAGAACTCTCGATCAAGTTTTTGGCACCATTGCTAAGGACCACCATTTAAGGTAACTTTTCACACTTTCCTTATTTACATTGCTTTGTGGGTGTGATTTAATTGTGTCATCTTTCTAGAAATAGGAGGACATGCATGGAATGATAAATTGCCCTAAATTGGAATAGGAAAGTGCATGGATTTTTAGAAAGTTCACATCACTCTAATTTTTATAAACTTTCTAAAATTGAAAAAAGTTATTATTTTTCGACTTGTTTTTAACTCTTTTGCTAGAACGTGAACTGAAAGTGACATAACTGTTGTCCTTGATCATCTCGGTGCCAAAGAAAAGCCTTTGTCCTCTTGTAATGCTCGACAACTTGTCTATTCAGGGTATTGGTCCTTCAAACAGGTCCGTTCAGTGCACCCTACCACTCCTTGGTGGTTAATTTGGCCGAGTTGATTTCATAGGACTAGGTTAGTGGACTTAGGTGAACCTTTCAACCTTAAGAGCTGACTTAATTGTTGTTTTTTTTAAGTTAGGTTTTTTTATTTCACCTATTTAAAAAAATCCAAGAATTACAAAAAAAAAAAAAAAAAAAACAAGTGACTCCAAAAATGGATTGGTGGGAATCCACAAACATGAGGGGACTTAATAACAGGCAAACCAATGGGAATAAAATCAATGCCGATGGCCCACCAAAGTCCTGGCATGCCTTGTGTGAATAAGAAAAGATCGCAAAGTTACATTAAACAAATTGTTCGGTTGGATGTTATGAACGGCAGTGGGCCCATCACTATGATCATTATTACAATGAGGAATTTGTGGAAAAGTTTAATGGAATGATTAGGTCAGATGATCAACCAGTGATGGCCCCACATGAGTTTTGATACTCCCCACAGTTAGTCACTCCTTCTAATACATATGTGGGACTTCCATGGAGGGCCGAATCAAATACAAATAAATGGCATTACCATAATGACATGTGTAGCATGGGTGGTCCGAATTAGGATGATCAATCAATCGACAATTGGTGAAATGGGCCCAATACAGATCATACCTCTTATCCCTAAGAATTTATTTTGGGTAGGTCGTATAACTATGCCTCACAGGATACATCATATGTACCCCTTTATTTCTATGTTTATATGCAATTTATAATTCCCTATCACCTGAATAGTCATATGAACCACCACCACCCCCAAAGGATTCTTTGGAGGATACTTTAGCCAAATTCATTGAGCTCACGCAAAACACCATGCAATCCATTCAAGATAATACAAAATTCGTGGAAAGCCTAATGACTTCGATTAGTCAAACATCGCTTGAAATGAGAAAAAGAAATGACACCCTTAGAATTAAAATGAAAATTCAACAAGATGATCCTACATTCATTAGGGAAATTTCTTTTATCCTTTACTTTTGTTTACTTTTCCTTTATTTAAAAAAAGGGATAATTTTGTGGGTATATTTATTGCAAACCCTCACGAGCCAAACTCGTCCACCAGGGAGAACCTAGGCGTTTAAGGCTTACTGCATGCACTAAATGCAGTCGAGAGTGCCAACAAAAGTGGCATTGCATTCATGTTTACTTTTATTTCATTTCATTAGTTTTAGGTTAGATTAGATCATGATGAATTCTTCATTTTTATTCGCAGGTTTTGCTAGGGATTAGCAAAATGATGGTTTGGGGGGGGGGGGGGGGGTGTTAGAAGTTCTTAAAAATACATATTTTCATTGATACTTTTGATCTTTTTAAGGACTTATTGATTCAAAAAATCCTCAGTTATATTGAAATCATGGTTTTGTACATTTATATATCATTGTAATGCATTCATGCATAATTTGCTTACAAATAATTATTTTTGCTGAAATTCATAAAACTTGCCATTTTGAGGATTCTATTTTTAGAAAGTTTTTTTTTTTTTTTTGTAAAAAATGGTTATCATGGAATGATATGATCTTTCTTCATCATTAATTAATATAAGTCGAATAATATCCAATGATGTGCTTACATGCTATCATTTTATAAGAGATGGACCCACATTTATGCATTGTTGACTCATGGTCAAAATCGTTTTTTTAATGAAATGTTATTGTTTGTTTATAGGTTATTGAAGAAAGGGGTCTCACTCTCCAATTGTTGTAAGAATTCAAAATTATTGCAAGAAAAGAAAGTCACGGTGGAGAGAATTCAAGGAAAGAAAGTCAATCTTGTTTTTCTTTGAATAACATACATTAAAATAGTCATAATTTTCAAACCGAGTGTTGGATTTGGACAATTTACCTACCTTTGAAAAGCTCTTTTCGAGTAGATATCCGCAGGATCTAAGATTATACCAATTAGAATTAAAGTAATGAAGATATAAACTTGGGAAGTTTACTATATGTCACTGTTAGTTTTTGTGGACTCAATCCATCAGTTGATGTAATAAATTGATTAATTTCTTTATTTATCAATTAAAATCATGCTTTACTTTCATGAGATGAATGTTATTTTACTACTTCATGCACATGACCAATACGTATGACATAATGGTTCATGAGTTGAACCGGATCCCATTAGTATATTAGATGTGATATATGTGCATGGATGAGATCCACACGCAGGAGATATATGTCACAAATCTTATACTTAAAATAGCTTCACAACCAGTAATGAGATTGGGCATCTCATTTGATAAGGTTGCAGCACTTTGATCACTATGAGATAGTGTGATTTGTCTCAATTATCAGAATGTAAGATTCTGGATCACGGTGCTGGTACATTGGATGTATTGAAGGACCATGAGATGCACCTTATGGAATTCCATCTCAATAATAAGGTATGCTCTCATAATTCCCTAGTAATAGGCTCTCAATCCTGAGACATTGACAAACTCTAGTTTCTATCTATTCATTTGCTTTGAGTCACTAATGAGTGAGGGCAGCTATAGGTTAACACCTTGGTGTCTTGGGTATGTGGTAGTAGAACTGTGGGAACGTTGAATGATCAAAATGGAATCTATCTCTATTATCCCCTTGTGCCAATTAATGGATTTGTCATTAGTAAGTGCGCACCCATCTCAATTAAGAGTTAATTGGATGGTGCTGATGATTACTGTGATTAATTGGGGCTCAAGGATAATAAGATGTAGAACTTAGATTGGAACAGACGGATTTATTCCAATTGATCCACGGATATTGATAGAGGGGCCTACTTGTGGTAATTGGGAAGTTTAGGGTCTTCATTGTAATTTATTCCTAAGACTGGAGTGTAATTGCATTTATATAGTGGTGTTATTTGCAATTAACTGTGGGCCCGGATTGCACATGAGATGTGGGGTCGCGGTGTTCCAGTTGGAGCCAGCTTTCTAAGGAATCCCTAGTGGTCTCCACGCTAGCCCAAGATATTAGAAAACACTAATCCAACTTGGACTCTAGAAATAAGAGTTTAGAAAGGAGAAAGCTGCTAATTGCTTTGGAAGTAAGACTTCTATTTCAATTAGACAAGGGAGAGATTTGAAAGTCTATAAAATCTCTTGGACGTCCAATATGACTCCCCTTCACGCCCAAAACCTTTTCGTGCAAGAGTTGCACGAGTTACTCTCTCCGTCTCTCTTCTAGTTCCTTGGAGTTTCGAGTTGGGATTTCTCCTGAAGATTCCACCATTCTTCTTGAGAGAAGAAATCCAATTCGGGTCATAGCGTGGAAGGCTAAGAGGTGTTGAAGAAATCCATTAGAGCACTGCGGATCTCCAAAGGTGTGATCTACTTCTTGCATGTTGTAGATTATTATGGATGTTTAGTGCTGGTAGAATATTTACTGTACATGGTCACGAGATTGAGGGTTATGCATCCTGGATTGGGTTTTGGTTTTATGGATAGTTGATCCCTGTGTCAAGTGGGTCAAAAGTTTTGAAAATCTATCCACGAGACCCACCTACTTCCAACAGTCACAACCCGAGCCCAGGGACCAGGGGTCAGAGAAGGTCTAACCGATGACACACGTACTCCCGTGCATGTACACCTAGACCCCATCCAAGCATACACACACAAGGGATCATTCACACGTGCAAACAAATGTACGCGGAAGCTGTACGTATCAAGGCATACCACAACATACCAAAAGACATAATAGATTACAAAAGCAGTAGACTGATGACAAGAACAATTACAAGAACGTATGACAATAAAGGGGGCTCACACAAATCAAAATACAGATATCAATCAAGCCCACGGTACAAGTTACCGAAAAATCCCCCAAATAGACCCAAACTCAAATGAATGGGGAAAACAAAATGATGCAAACCGTACTCTGGAGGATGGATCAAGTCCACTCCTGTCAAGTTTTGAATTTTTTTATATTGGGCCACACCGTTTGTCGGGTTTGAGTTGGGTAAAGAGGATCAGATAAATTGATTTAACACAAGTGGGGCCTGAGTTAATGGACCCTTTTTGGGCCAGAGGACTCTTTTTGAAATTTCTTAAAACCCACTAGAAAGCAGGAGGCCCTTCTTTGTAATTTAGAAAAACCCCCTCTTTTATATAAACTCTACTCTTAGGGTTTTTCCCCATTCTTCCATCTTCTTCCTCTCTTATGCAACCAAGCCCTAAAAGTTCTCCAGGGGGAAACCAAGGTTGGATCTTCTACTCTTCAGATTTGCTTTTGGCTTCGAGATCCAGGCAAGTGGATAGTTGGAACAATGGTTTTTGGTGTTTGCAATATGTTTTAGTTGCTTGTTGATTTACATACTTTGAGCATGATTTCTTCTTGTTGGTTTAATGACTTTTAGAGGGTAATAGTGTGATTTGATTTTCTCAAAAAAATTATAAGGGTGATTTATGTTGAGTTTTGTTTTAAAAAAAAAAAAAAATTCTGAGCCGCCGCCGCCCAGGCGGCAGCGCTGCCCAGGCAGGCTGGGCCTGCCTCGCTGGCTGGGCCCGGCCTGGCTGGCTGGGCCCGGCCTGGCTGGCTGGGCCCGGGTTGGGTCTGGGCCCGTCAGTCCATTCTTTAAAAAAAATGTATATATATTATTAAATATATATATTTGTACATAATATTACTAAATAAATAATTAGGTTAGGATATTCTTATAAAGGATTAAAGGGATAAGTTTTGATTTATGGTTTAGTGTTTTAATGGAGATTAGGTTTTATTAAATTAATTTTAATTTGATGTTATTAGAAATGTATTTTTGGATTATTTATAAACTTAATTGAGAATTATGAAATTTTGATTAGTGTTCATTTAGGTTGATTGAAATAAAATAAAAATGTATTTAGTAGCGATTAAACCGTAAATAGAATGTATTTATAATTTTAAATTGGAATCTTAATTGAGTTAGATTTCAAATTGGGATCCGAAATTTGTACCTTCTGTTTTGCATAAAATGATAATGTGAATTTGTACACAACAATGATATTAAGGAATTAATTATTTTCTTTCCCCTTTTGAACGTAACTTGATTTAACTTTGAATTCAGAAATTGAACATCTTTTACCTAATTTGTAAAACACGCTAATTATATATAATTGGATTAGATGAATTATGTCTTTTAGGTATGTTAGTTGAATGTTCACATGAGAATTAGACTAAATGCAGAATGGGAATGTGAGGTTCGGGATTCACCACATGATAGGCACCAAAAGCAGTATATCGGCATCGTGGACTCATATTTCCATTGTGATAGAGAGTTAGTTCTCATGTGCATATTTATCTAACTTGATCGTTGGTGGATTAGTGCTTACCCTCAATAATTTGAATTGACACACGTTCATAATACACTTTTAAATTTAAGTACTCAAAATGGTATTGGATTGAATGTTGGGATTGAGGGTTTCATATCATGGTTCATTTTGCATCTGTATACGTATGTATTTGTAAGTATGTATATTTGTATATATATATATCTGACCGACTGCAGTTCGGAGGTGGACGTACGCCATCGGGTCAGCGTGTACTGTGGATAATAGTATGCAGCTGTGCCTTCTGTTATTATTTGCGGGATTACCCGTTTCTGTTATTATTTGCGGGATTACCCGTTTCTGTTATTATCTGCGGGATTACCCGTTTTTGTTATTATTTGCGGGATTACCCGTTTCTGTTATTATCTGCGGGATTACCCATTTCTGTTATCTGTATGTGGGATTTACCCGTTTCTGTATATTTATCTGCGGGAATACCCGTTTCTGTGCATTCATGCTATTGGGGTTTGCATCTGATTTATTTTGGTTCATAATGATTATATCATTTAATTCAGTTGATTAATCCATTGTTGCAGCTTACCCTCTTGCCAGATTATGTCAATCTGACCCACTACTTTTGGTGTCTAGGTTCCGTTACCGGTGCCGAATCGGAGGGTCAGGCTACGCAGGAAATTCCGCCGGATGGCGGAGTTGTTGAGTGGAGCACCGATGACATCATCTGATGTGTCCTAGTGCGGTGCAGAGTTCGAAAAACTTTAGGTTATGTCATAAGGCTATTTTTGGGCCATTAGTTTATTTAATTAAAATTATTTGTTTTGAAATTACAACTTTAATTGTTATGCTTCGAAGCACTTGACCCTGATTTTATTATTAATGAGATTTGTTACATGGATGTTATGTGATATCCGTCTGCGATGAGTATGGATTTTAGTTCCGCGTGTGATTATGGTTGCTTGATCACCAAGCATAGCCTCACGAAGGACTTCGATCCACCCGGAATTGGGGCTCGTATTGTATATGTTAGAAAAATTTTAATTAGCCCCAATTCTCACACCCCTGGAACCGGGTTTGGATCCGGCCCAGTTTTGGGGGCGTGACAGATGGTATCAGAGCCAGTCAAGTTCTAGAAGTTCTAAAAGATGCTAGAACGTAGGTCCGAAGTGAGGATTAAAAACGTTTAGTGGGAACGTTGGGGGTTTTTTTTTTGGCGTTCATAATCGTATCCGTACTTTAGCAAATGTTTAGATGTTACAGGAGCCCGCTACTTTCGCATTTTTGGTCGTTTAGTCGCTAATATATAGGGGATTACCAAAAAGGTGGCCTAGACTACTTTTCGTAATCTGTTTCCCAAGAAGTACGTACCGGAGCATGTTCGCATTTAGAAGCAAATAGAGCTTGATAGATTGAAGCAAGGGAATCCGTCTGTTCGGGAGTATGAGCTGCAGTTTATTCGTCCCTCTCATTTCGGACCAACCTTCATCACTCTAGAAAGCAAGAGGATTCGATGATTTCTCGATGGCCTTCGATTAGATATACTACTTCATAGCAAGTCACAAGTTCTAAATACTTACCAGACATTTTTTCGGATAAAGCATATTAGGCCAAGGAGGTGATTGGACGCATGGCCCCTACAAGCCAAGTCAAGCAGAAAGTTACTCCGTCTTCGGTTTCACAGTATCAATTTAATAAGCAAAAGAGGGAGTCTTGTGGCATTTGTGGCAATAATCACCCTACAACTAAGTATTGGAGACAGAAAATAGTTAAGTTATAGTTGATGATGACACAAGGTGCAATTGTGAGATCAAAGAAGAAGGTTGTTATTCGTATGATTTCAATTGTTAAGGCTATAAAGTTGTTGAGGAAACGTTATGAGGGGTATATAGCGTTTATCACGGAGGATAAACGGACTAAAGTGGTGGAGGAGATACCAGTGGTATCTCAGTTTCTGGATGTTTTTCCCGATGATATTCCTGAATTACAGCTGGTCCGTGAAATTGATTTCTCAATTGAGCTTGTTCCAGGCATAGCCCCGATCTTGAAAGCCCCTTATAGAATGGCCCCAGTAGAGTTGAGAGAACTCAAAGAAGAATTGCAGGAGTTGTTAAACAAGGGTTTTATTAGACCGAGTTTCTCTCCTTGGGGAGCTCCAGTGTTATTTGTGAAGAAAAAGGATGGTTCTATGAGAATGTGCATTAATTATAGATAACTAAATCAAGTGACCATCAAGAATAAGTATCCTTTACCGCGAATCGATGAATTGTTTGATCAATTGCAAGGTGCTCAATATTTTTCTAAGATTGATCTGAGGTCAGGATATCATCAGTTGAAGGAACATAAACGAAAGTATGCAACTCATAACTTGGAGCTAGCAGCAGTGGTCCTTGCTTTGAAGATATGGAGACATTATCCTTATGGAGCCACTTTTGAAGTGCATTCGGACCATAAAAGCCTCTAATATCTCTTCACACGGGGTGATTTGAATATGAGACAAAGGAGATGGATGGAGTATATTAAGAATTCCGATTTCGGGTTGAAGTACCATCTAGGAAAAGCTAATGTAGTGGCAGATGCTCTAAGTAGAAAAGCAGCGTTCACAGGAGGATTAATTGCAGAATGCTTCTGGATTCGATGATTAGAAGATATGGATGTGTATTTTCGACCTGTTAATGAACAGGCAGGGTTAGCTAGTATATTTCCGTGAGAAACCGAATTAATTCCAAGGATTAGAGAATACCAATTATTAGACCCCGAGATAACAAGAATTAAAGATCACACGGAGGAGAGGCCCAATTTTAAGTTGGAAGATAATATTATACATTATAAAGGCAGAATTTGTGTGCCCGATTTTCCAGAATTGAAGGATGAAATCATGGTCAAGGCACAATATACTCGGTATACTATTCATCCAGGCAGTACCAAGATGTAACACGATCTGAAGGATCACTATTGGTGGAAGAATATGAAAAAGGATATTGCAGAATTTGTTGGAAAATGTTTGGTCTGCCAGCAGATTAAAGCAAATTATAGGAGACCCCCGGGTCTTTTGCATCAGTTGGAGATTCCTCAGTGGAAGTGGGAGCACGTTACTATGGACTTCGTGTCTGGATTGCCTCATACTAGAAAGGGATTTGATGCTATTTGGGTGATAGTGGACCGTTTAACTAAGTCGGCCCACTGTGTACCATTCAAGACTGGTCAAGGAATGGAGAAAATTACAGAGTTTTATATTAAGGAAGTGGTGAGATTGCATGGAGCACTAGTTTCTATTGTCTCTGACTACGATAGTAAGTTCGTATCTAGGTTTTAGGTATCACTGCAGGAAGCCTTAGGAACCAAACTGAGTTTAAGTACAGCCTATCATCCCCAAACAGACGGACAAACATAGCAGACAAACCAAACACTGGAGGATATGCTAAGGGCATGTGTCTTGGATTTCAAGACTAGTTGGGATGAAAGTTTGGCTCTATGTGAATTCGCATACAACAACAGTTACCACTCTAGCATTGGCATGGCGCCTTTTGAAGCTTTGTACGGAAGGAGATGTCGAACCCCTATATGTTGGTCGAATTTTGGAGCTCGCGGTTTTCATGGACCGTCTGTGGTTGGAAAGTCCAGTGACAAGATAAGACAAATTCAGGAAAAGTTTAAGGTTACCCGCAGTCCCCAAAAGAGTTATGCCGATAAAAGAGGGAGAGTTAAAGTTTGAGATTGGTGACCATGTATTTTTGAAGGTATTACCTACACGTGGTACTTTACGGTTTGGGCAAAAAGGAAAACTCTCCGGAAGATATGTGGGACCATTCTAGATTATCAGTAAGGTTAATAATGTGGCTTATCGGTTAGCATTGCCACCAGAGCTGTTGGGTGTTCATAACACCTTCCACGTTGTTATGTTGAGGAAGTATATAGCAGATCGTTCGCACGTGTTGCAATATGAGCCGTTGCAAGTGCAATGTCAGTATCCGCACCTTTTTCCTGAGGTATGTTAGTCATTTGGAGGACCAAATGTCCTTTAAAGGGGATGAGATGTCAAGTCCTAAATTTTTTTATATTGGGCCACACCGTTTGTCGGGTTTGAGTTGGGTAAAGAGGATCAGATAAATTGATTTAACACAAGTGGGGCCTGAGTTAATGGACCCTTTTTGGGCCAGAGGACTCTTTTTGAAATTTCTTAAAACCCACTAGAAAGCAGGAGGCCCTTCTTTGTAATTTAGAAAAACCCCCTCTTTTTTATAAACTCTACTCTTAGGGTTTTTCCCCATTCTTCCATCTTCTTCCTCTCTTATGCAACCAAGCCCTAAAAGTTCTCCAGGGGGAAACCAAGGTTGGATCGTCTACTCTTCAGATTTGCTTTTGACTTCGAGATCCAGGCAAATGGATAGTTGGAACAATGGTTTTTGGTGTTTGCAATATGTTTTAGTTGCTTGTTGATTTACATACTTTGAGCATGATTTCTTCTTGTTGGTTTAATGGCTTTTAGAGGGTAATAGTGTGATTTGATTTTCTCAAAAAAATTATAAGGGTATTTATGTTGAGTTTTGTTTAAAAAAAAAAAAAATTCTGAGCCGCCGCCGCCCAGGCGGCAGCGTTGCCCAGGCAGCAGCGCTGCCTGGCAGCATCTGCTGCTGGGCAGCAGCGCTGCCCAGGCAGGCTGGGCCTGCCTCGCTGGCTGGGCCCGGCCTGGCTGGCTGGGCTCGGCGTGGCTGGCCTGGGCCCGGGTCGGGTCTGGGCCCGTCAGTCCATTCTTTAAAAAAAATGTATATATATTATTAAATATATATATTTGTACATAATATTACTAAATAAATAATTAGGTTAGGATATTCTTATAAAGGATTAAAGGGTTAAGTTTTGATTTATGGTTTAGTGTTTTAATGGAGATTAGGTTTTATTAAATTAATTTTAATTTGATGTTATTAGAAATGTATTTTTAGATTATTTATAAACTTAATTGAGAATTATGAAATTTTGATTAGTGTTCATTTAGGTTGATTGAAATAAAATAAAAATGTATTTAGTAGCGATTAAACTGTAAATAGAATGTATTTATAATTTTAAATTGGAATCTTAATTGAGTTAGATTTCAAATTGGGATCCGAAATTTGTACCTTCTATTTTGCATAAAATGATAATGTGAATTTGTACACAACAATGATATTAAGGAATTAATTATTTTCTTTCCCCTTTTGAACGTAACTTGATTTAACTTTGAATTCAGAAATTGAACATCTTTTACCTAATTTTTAAAACACGCTAATTATATATAATTGGATTAGATGAATTATGTCTTTTAGGTATATTAGTTGAATGTTCACATGAGAATTAGACTAAATGCAGAATGGGAATGTGAGGTTCGGGATTCACCACATGATAGGCACCAAAAGTAGTATATCGGCATCGTGGACTCATATTTCCATTGTGATAGAGAGTTAGTTCTCATGTGCATATTTATCTAACTTGACCGTTGGTGGATTAGTGCTTACCCTCAATAATTTGAATTGACACACGTTCATAATACACTTTTAAATTTAAGTACTCAAAATGGTATTGGATTGAATGTTGGGATTGAGGGTTTCATATCATGGTTCATTTTGCATCTGTATACGTATGTATTTGTAAGTATGTATATTTGTATATATATATCTGACCGACTGCAGTTCGGAGGTGGACGTACACCATCGGGTCAGCGTGTACTGTGGATAATAGTATGCAGCTGTGCCTTCTGTTATTATTTGCGGGATTACCCGTTTCTGTTATTATTTGCGGGATTACCCGTTTCTGTTATTATCTGCGGGATTACCCGTTTCTATTATTATTTGCGGGATTACCCGTTTCTGTTATTATCTGCGGGATTACCCGTTTCTGTTATCTGTATGCGGGATTTACCCGTTTCTGTATATTTATCTGCGGGAATACCCGTTTCTGTGCATTCATGCCATTGGGGTTTGCATCTGATTTATTTTGGTTCATAATGATTATATCATTTAATTCAGTTGATTAATCTATTGTTGCAGCTTACCCTCTTGCCAGATTATGTCAATCTGATCCATTACTTTTGGTGTCTAGGTTCCGTTACCGGTGCCGAACAGGAGGGTCAGGCTACGCAGGAAATTCCGCCGGATGGCGGAGTAGTTGAGTGGAGCACCGATGACATCATCTGATGTGTCCTAGTGCGGTGCAGAGTTCGAAAAACTTTAGGTTATGTCATAAGGCTATTTTTGGGCCATTAGTTTATTTAATTAAAATTATTTGTTTTGAAATTACAACTTTAATTGTTATGCTTCGAAGCACTTGACCCTGATTTTATTATTAATGAGGTTTGTTACATGGATGTTATGTGATATCCGTCTGCGATGAGTGTGGATTTTAGTTCTGCGTGTGATTATGGTTGCTTGATCACCAAGCATAGCCTCACGAAGGACTTCGATCCACCCGGAATTGGGGCTCGTATTGTATATGTTAGAAAAATTTTAATTAGCCCCAATTCTCACACCCCTGGAACCGGGTTTGGATCCGGCCCAGTTTTGGAGGCGTGACAACTCCTCTAGGCCAGAGGGGGGCCTCGCGAGCCTCTCCTGGAGTCGGGTCGACCGACGCAGGATCGGGAGAGGGAGATGTGCCTGCAACACCAATAACAACTCATAAGTACAACGACTTAGCAAAATATAAGCCACAAGAAGATAACACGAATTGTGTTTATTAATGAGCAAAAGTCACAATCCAAGATCCATAGTAAGCATGTTCGTATACTAAGCAAATTGTGCAAATGAATAAGCATGCTATCGGAATCATAAACAGATAACAGTCAAAGTGGCTACTACATTGGCCATATTCTCCCTTCCGAGAGCAGTCGGAATGAGAACACCATCATCCGGGCCAGGGTACGCATGGGTCTCTAGTTCCCGGGGTCCGGAGTCCCAGGACAGAACACTCTGTAGACGTAAACACATAAACTAAACCAAAGTCAACCCCGTCGGGTATCCTGAGGCTGAGGCTCAGTAGTGCCATATAACAATCACAATCAAATCGGATGATAAACCTCAATCAATCACATCACATACAGATCTTTCATATCACAATAAACGAACAATAGGAAGTGCATCACATACACTGATACTCAATGCGCATAGCAGTATGAAAAACCAATGGAAAGAAGCACTGACGAATGAGTACAGATAACAATAATCACTGACTCAAGTATTCCACCGGAGCAACGATAGAAACACAGCAATAGAATGGTCCCGCCCGGGCTTCGCTCTTGGGCTGCTGCATTTCCCACAGAATCGAGAGGTCCAGCGCAGAACACATAAGATGGCATTACCGAAGTCAATATGCTATACAGCTCAGATTACTTTGACGAATCAAGGTCAATTACAAGCCAATCCTCACCTATTTATCCAGTGTTTCTAACCGTGCATATTGATGTAGTTTTAAGTTATCCGATGCACCATTGTTTAGTGTTGTAGTGTATCTGGAATGTGCACCGAAGTCCCTTAAACCAACACCCATGGGGAGGTGCTAAACAACTGGATAATATACATGAATGAAATGCAGCCCTCACGATCATTCATGTCATTCAGACATTCCATTGGGCATGTTAGGTTCGTCTACATTCTAGCATGAAAGTCATATACGGTCTCTTTCTTAAGCCTAGTCTTTTTATTCCTTTTTCAGGATCACACGGTGTAGCTGTAGGTGACCTTACGGCTTAGCCGTAGGCATCTTACGGCTTAGCCGTAATCTGCACTGCGGCGGAGCCGAGGTTCCCCAAATTGTTCATCCGCATTTACGGCTCAACCGTAATTTACTCTACAGCGTAGCCGTATCCTGGTCCACGGCTTAGCCGTAGCACAATGTACGGCTTAGCTCAGGCTGGGCCGTAGAAGAGTAGCAAATTGCCAACTCTCAGTTATTTCAGATGTCACCCTGTATTGTTCTACAGTTAGGGTTACGGCTAAGTCTCGGCTTAGCCGTAAGCCATTTCACGGTTCAGCTGTAGCACATTTCACGGTTTAGCCGTGAGTGCACTGAGTCATTTTCTTGAACAGTTACAGACATACGGAAAGCGAACTTTTCGACTTAAAACAGAACTCTAACAGCAAAACTGACTCAATAGGGCTGTCTAACAATGATGCATACTACAAAGAGTAAGAATACCAACAATCAAAACAATACCAATTGGTATTCATGCAACTCGTGCTTATACTTACCTCACAGACGGAAATCACACACATGCGACCGTTGCTTTGGCTCAGTCCACTGGAAACACACACAAATCTGACTCCCTTCTTCCTCCCTCATGAAACTGAACTGAGAAGGAAAGAGAGAAAGAGAGCTGAACGTGAGAGAAAGGGTAGGTAGGATCTTTATAAGGTAAAAGGAATCCAAATTACAAACAAGTCCAAACAGATTACACAAGTTCCAGTCTGAGTGAACTGACAATCCAACGAGAGCAAACGAAGTCATTCGGATCCAAGACAGTTACGAAGATCGACAAGCTCAACGAGATACACGCGTTGACATCAAAATGAAGCAAAACTGACAAGGTCAAACAAAAGCCAAAATTATGAAAAAGGGCTCGAACTACCTAAACCAAGGTAAACTCAACCCAAACGATCTATCTATTACTCAAAACCAAAGAAAAGCAAAATCAAAACACACTTAACAACAAAATCACGCGCCATTACCCACTGATCCGGATCAAATCGGGTCGGAGTGTTACATCCTCCCCCACTTAGACATCATTCCGTCCTCGGAATGAACGCATACCTGAGCGAAAAGGTAAGGATACTGACACGCCATCTGATCCTCTAATTCCCACGTGGCTTCATCAGGTCCATGATGTTCCCAGAGTACCTTGACCCATCGAATAGTCCTCGTGCGCAAGAGTTGTTCTCTGGTCCCAACAATACGGAGCGGACGTTCAACGTATGACGCATTCGATTGCATCTGAATATCATCGTAGCGAATCACATGCGTCGGGTCTCGAACATACTTGCGAAGCATTGACACATGGAAGACGTCATGTACTCCAGAAAACTCCATCGGAAGAATCAATCTGTATGCCAAATCGCCAATCCGGCTCTTGATCTCAAATGGACCCACATATCTTGGCGCTAACTTGCCTTTTTGACCGAACCGTATCGTACCTTTCATCGGGGAGACCTTCAAAAATACCCAATCACCAACCTGAAATGCTAATGTTCTTCTTCGCGTATCTGCATAGCTCTTCTGTCTCGATCGGGCAATCTTCAAATTGTCAATGGCCTTCTGTACTTTCTCTGTAGTCTCAGCAATGATCGTCGGTCCGTGGAAACTCCTTGTTCCAACTTCTTCCCAACAAACAGGGCTTCTACATTTACGTCCATACAAAGCTTCATATGGTGCCATGCCAATACTTTCGTGAAAGCTATTATTATACGCGAACTCGCACAACGAGAGATGCAGATCCCATTCTTTCTCAAAATTCAGTACACTGGCCCGTAACATGTCTTCGAGCGTCAGAATAGTTCGTTCTGACTGTCCATCAGTCTACGGGTGATATGCCGTACTGAAACTCAACTTCGTTCCCATGGCTTCCTGAAATGCTCTCCAAAACGAAGAAACAAAGCGGCTATCTCGATCAGACACAATCGATACAGGCGTACCATGTAGTCTAACGATCTCATCAACGAACTTCTTCGCCATCTTGGAAAATGTCATGCCTTTCTTGAATGGAAGGAAATGGGCTGTCTTTGTCAATCTGTCCACGATCACCCAAATGGCATTATTCTTCTTGCTCGTCAGGGGTAGACCTGAAACAAAGTCCATCGTAATGTGCTACCATTTCCACTGGGGAATATGCAGTGGATGTAAGGAACCTAGAGGCCTCTGATGGTCAGCTTTCACCTTCTGGCAAGTCAGACATCTGGTAACAAACCCAGCAATTTCTCTCTTCATATTATTCTACCAGAATCTGTCCTTGAGAGCTCGGTACATCTTCGTACTGCCAGGGTGCATAGAATAACGAGCATGGTGTGCTTCGGTCATCAGGTTCTCCTTCAAAGTATCTACTGCTGGCACACATAAGCTGCTCTTAAAATACAAAACATCACCCTCCAAGCGAAAGTCTGGTCGTTCTGCAATGTTATCCCGAATTCGCCTCAACATCGCATCCTCAAACTGCTGGTCTTTAATGCGCTGAATGATGTCAGACTGAAAACTCACTGTACTAGCAAGTGTCAAACAGTTCTCTACCAATCTCACTTCCACTGGCTGATCATGTCGCACAAAATAAAGACTATCCAAAGCCTGGAGAATCTCCGATTTCCTACTCAAGGCATTTGCAACAACGTTGCCTTTTCCTGGATGATATTTGATGGGGAAGTCATAGTCTTTGATCAACTCAAGCCACCTTCGCTGTCTCATATTTAACTCAGACTGCGTGAAGAGTTACTGTAAACTGTGATGATCTGAGTGTACTTCAAATTTCACGCCATACAAATAATGTCTCCACATCTTCAAGGCAAAAACGATGGCTGCTAACTCTAAATCATGCATGGTATAGTTCTTCTCATGCTTCTTGAGTTGCCTCGAGCCATAGGCAATCACTTTGCCATGTTACATCAAAACACATCCCAAACCGACTCGAGAAGCATCGGAGTAGATCATAAATCCTTCATTCCCATCCGGTAACGTCAAGACTGGAGCCGAAGTAAGCTTCTCCTTCAACGTACAGAAATGGTGCTCACATTCGTCCGTCCAAAGAAAAGGAACATTCTTCCTGGTCAATCGAGTCAACGGGGCTGAAATCTTGGCGAAATCTTGAATAAATCGACGATAATAGCCAGCCAGTCCGAGAAAACTCCGTATCTCCGTCACAGTCTTTGGGCTGGGCCAATTCATCACTGCTTCAACTTTCATCTGATCCACTGCCAACCCATCTTGTGAAATGGTATGACCAAGAAAAGCTACCTGCTCGAGCCAAAAATCACACTTCGACAATTTGGCATATAAGCGATGCTCTTTCAACAACTGCAAGGCTCGACGTAGATGTTCCACATGCTCCTCTGGGGTCTTCGAATACACCAGAATATCATCAATAAAGACCACCACGAATCGATCCAAGAAAGGAGCAAAGATCCTGTTCATCAAGGCCATAAAGGCAGCAGGTGCATTGGTTAATCCAAATGGCATCACGAGGAACTCAAAATGTCCATACCGTGTCCTGAAAGCAGTCTTCGCAATATCTTCTTCCTTCACCCGAAGTTGATGATACCCCGATCGCAAATCAATCTTGGAAAAGTAGGCGGCACCTTGAAGTTGGTCAAACAACTCATCAATACGCTACAAGGGGTATTTATTCTTGATAGTGACTTTATTCAATCGCCGGTAGTCTATGCACATCCGCAATGTACTGTCCTTCTTCTTCACAAACAGCACTGGAGCTCCCCACGGTGACACACTCGGCCGAATGAAACCCTTCTCCACAAGATCTTGCAATTGCGTTTTCAATTCGAGTAACTCAACAGGGGCCATATGAGAAGGAGCTAAACTAATGGGTGCTGTACCGGGCACTAGATCAATCGCGAATTCTACATCTCTGACAGGGGGTAACTCGGGTACTTCCTCCGGAAATACATCCGGGAACTCACGTACTACCAGAATTTCACCCAACTGCTTCACCTCCTTCTTCTCCGAGACGAAAGCGAGGAAACCTTCGCAACCTCTGCGTATCAAACGATCCGCCTTGCATGCGGAGATGACACGCTTCGGGCATTTCTCCTGATTGCCCTCGAAACGAAACCCCTTCTTGAAATTGAAGTAAATCGTCCTGTTGTAACAGTTAACACAGGCACAATACCGCGCTAGCCAGTCCATTCTAAGGATAACATCAAAATCCAACATAGACAACAAGATCAAATCAACTGGCAATTGGCGACCTTCAATCAACACGTCGCACTGAGGGTAGTACACACTACACTCCACTCTCTTGCCCACAGGAGTGGACACCACCAACAAATAGGGTAGCGGCTGAGGGGGTTGCGGTAACTTTTCAGCAAAACAAGGTGCAACATACGAACGCGTAGACCCCGAATCAAATAGTGCATGTGCTTCAGCTTGGGCAATAAGAACTTTACCTTCCACCACGTTCGCATCTTCTGCATTATCATGGGAGGCTTTGTATACGCGAGCAGTCTGACGCTGCGGCTTCTGGCTTTGGCGAGATGGCTGGGGGCTATTCGAAGCTGCAGAACTCATAGACTTGGATGACCCCATAGACCTAGATGACTGGAAGGTCCTGGCTTTTGGGCACTGAGCTATCTTATGCTCCATGGATCCACAACTCAAACAAGCTCCAGACTTCTTCCAACATTTTTCCGTCGGATGTCTCAGTCCGCAAAACTCGCATTTGGTCCCAGAGAAACTCGAAGTTCCTTGCTTCCCTTTCCATTTCTTCTGAATCTGTCCCTTGGACCCCACTGGTGCACTCCTCTTGAAGTCCATAGCTCTCTCTGCTAGGTGGTTAGCTTCTGCAGCATGTGCTCTGTCGACCGCATCATCGAAAGTAGCTGGTCTCTAGAAGGCAGTCACATAATTCGCGTATCTAGGATGCAGACCAGTAATGAAATGATTCACCTTCTTCTCCTCAGTATTGATCATGTCCTCAGCAAAATGGGATAACTGGATGAATCGGTGAATACACTCTGAGACGGTCAGCTGCTGCTGCTGCAAGGCCAAAAACTCAACCTCCTTCACGCGCCGAACATGAGCAGGGATGAACTTCCTCCTGAACTGTTTCTGGAACGTCTCCCACACCGTTTCACTAGGCATGGTCAGATAGGCCTCACTGACACTCTTCCACCAAGTCTTTGCCACCTCTCGAAACATCGATGCCGTAAGCATAACCTTTTGCCAGTCATCACAGACTATGGTAGAGAAGAGATCCCCGGTATGCTCTAGCCACTGATCAGCCTTCAACGCATCTTCATTGCCGTAGAATTCTGTGGCTCCACGTTTCCTGAATTTATCGTACAACGCATTTGGATCACTCTCCTTAAGCTGGAAAACCACTTGCTGCTCTACAAGCGGCTGAACTGACGCTTGACTCTGTCGGTCCACCAGAGAAACGACCTGTGCTTGCAAGGAATGGATCGCTTGCAGCATTGTTAAGAAACGCTCATCAAAATTCACAGGTTGCTGTGGAGCGGCTGATCCACTCTCATTATCTCCCTGATTGTTGTTGTGTGTACCAAATCCAGATAACATAGCCTGCAAAACACAAAAGTCAATCTGCTATCCTACTAGGTAACTCACATAGACCCCTAAGAAAAAGGACCAAACACAACAGTCAACAAATTGACTACGTAATCTCACCACGTCCTGTATGCCTACATGCTTAAGAACCAAGATAGAGACAATGCTCTGATACCATACAATACGTATGTCACAACCCGAGCCCAGGGACCGGGGGTCAGAGAAGGTCTAACAGATGACACACGTACTCCCGTGCATGTACACCTAGACCCCGTCCAAGCATACACACACAAGGGATCATTCACACGTGCAAACAAATGTACGCAGAAGCTGTACGTATCAAGGCATACCACAATATACCAAAAGACATAATAGATTACAAAAGTAGTAGACTGATGACAAGAACAATTACAAGAACGTATGACAATAAAGAGGGCTCACAAAAATCAAAATATAGATATCAATCAAGCCCACGGTACAAGTTACAGAAAAATCCCCCAAATAAACCCAGACTCAAATAAATGGGGAAAACAAAATGATGCAAACCGTACTCTGGAGGATGGATCAAGTCCACTCCTCTAGGCCCGAGGGGGCCTCGCGAGCCTCTCCTGGAGTTGGGTCGATCGACGCAGGATCGGGAAAGGGAGCTGAGCCTGCAACACCAATAACAACTCATAAGTACAATGACTTAGCAAAATATAAGCCACAAGAAGATAACACGAATTGTGTCTATTAATGAGCAAAAGTCACAATGCAAGATCCATAGTAAGCATGTTCGTATACTAAGCAAATTGTGCAAATGAATAAGCATGCTATCGGAATCATAAACAGATAACAGTCAAAGTGGCTACTACATTGGCCATATTCTCCCTTCTGAGAGCAGTCGGAATGAGAACACCATCGTCCGGGCCAGGGTACGCATGAGTCTCTAGTTCCCGGGGTCCGGAGTCCCAGGACAGAACACTCTGCAAAAGCAAACGCATAAACTAAACCAAAGTCAACCCTGTCGGGTATCTTGAGGCTGAGGCTCAGTAGTGCCATATAACAATCACAATCAAATCGGATGATGCACCTCAATCAATCACATCACATACAGATCTCACATATCACAATAAACGAACAATAGGAAGTGCATCACATATACTGATACTCAATGCGCATAGTAGTATGAATAACCAATGGAAGGAAGCACTGATGAATGAGTACAGATAACAATAATCACTGACTCAAGTATTCCACCGGAGCAACGATAGAAACACAGCAATAGAATGGTCCCGCCCGGGCTTCGCTCTGGGGCTGCTGCATTTCCCACAGAATCGAGAGGTCCAGCGCAGAACACATAAGATGGCATTACCGAAGTCAATATGCTATACAGCTCAGATTACTTTGACGAATCAAGGTCAATTACAAGCCAATCCTCACCTATTTATCCAGTGTTTCTAACTGTGCATATTGATGTAGTTTTAAGTTATCCGATGCACCATTGTCTAGTGTTGCAGTGTATCTGGAATATGCACCGAAGTCCCTTAAACCAACACCCATGGGGAGGTGCTAAACAACTGGATAACATACATGAATGAAATGCAGCCCTCACGATCATTCATGTCATTCAGACATTCCATTGGGCATGTTAGGTTCGTCTACATTCTAGCATGAAAGTCATATACGGTCTCTTTCTTAAGCCTAGTCTTTTTATTCCTTTCTCAGGATCACACGGTGTAGCCGTAGGTGACCTTACGGCTTAGCCATAGGCATCTTACGGCTTAGCCGTAATTTGCACTGCGGTGGAGCCGAGGTTCCCCAAATTGTTCATCCGCATTTACGGCTCAACCGTAATTTACTCAACGGCGCAGCCGTATCCTGGTCCACGGCTTAGCCGTAGCACAATGTACAGCTTAGCTCAGGCTGGGCCGTAAAAGAGTAGCAAATTGCCAACTCTCAGTTATTTCAGATGTCACCCTGTATTGTTCTACGGTTAGGGCTACGGCTGAGTCTCGGCTTAGCCGTAAGCCATTTCACGGTTCAGCTGTAGCACATTTCACAGTTTAGCCGTGAGTGCACTGAGTCATTTTCTGGAACAATTACAGACATACAGAAAGCGAACTTTTCGACTGAAAACAGAACTCTAACAGCAAAACTGACTCAATAGGGTTGTCTAACAATGATGCATACAACAAAGAGTAAGAATACCAACAATCAAAACAATACCAATCGGTGTTCATGCAACTCGTGCTTATACTTGCCTCACAGACGGAAATCACACACACGCGATTGTTGCTTTGTCTCAATCCACTGGAAACACACACAAATCTGACTCCCTTCTTCCTCCCTCATGAAACTGAACTGAGAAAGAAAGAGAGAAAGAGAGCTGAATGAGAGAGAGAGCGTAGGTAGAATCTTTATAAGGTAAAAGGAATCCAAATTACAAACAAGTCCAAACAGATTACACAATTTCCAGTCTGAGTCAACTGACGATCCAATGAGAGCAAATGAAATCATTCGGATCCAAGACAGTTTCGAAGATCGACAAGCTCAATGAGATACACGCGTTGACATCAAAATGAAGCAAAACTGACAAGGTCAAACAAAAGCCAAAATTATGAAAAAGGGCTCGAACTACCTGAACGAGGGCAAACTCAACCTAAACGATCTATCCATTACTCAAAACCAAAGAAAAGCAAAATCAAAACACACTTAACAACAAAATCACGCGCCATTACCCACTAATCCGGATCAAATCGGGTGGGAGTGTTACACTATATATTTTTAGGTGGGATTACAAAGAGTTTGGAAATTTTCTTTATGTTACACACCTTTAGGTGGGGCCCATTCAAAGCAAAGTGAATTACAATAAAGACCAAAGACGGGCTCTACCATGCACATAAAAGATTCATCTTTGGTGAGGCCAATTGTGAAGATTTGATAAAGATATGTTACAAAACTTGTGTAGAGAATTTTTAAGCAAGGAAACAATCAAGAATCTCTCACATATCTTGCCAAACATTGGAAGACTTGTTAGCCAAGAAGAGGACTTATCAGTTGAAAGAGGTCTTTGTTACAAAGTAGGATCTATGGAGAGAAACAATGGGCTATTAACTCCTATAAATTAAAGGGATCGGCCTCCCATACTCTTCATGGAAGAGTTATCCACCTCTCACCTCTAGATCTCCTACACTCATCTATCCTCCTCTTGTCCCTACATCTCAAGTCATTAAGGAGGCTTAATCCTAAGGCCACACCACCAACCTTGAGGGTTCAACTAAAAGGAGGAATTCTTTTCTATCCTAGTATGTGTAATATCTTTATTTTAAATTATTTTTATGTTTTGTAAAGAATTACCATGCTAATTTAATGATATTTATCGCGTTATTCCTCTCATTCTTATGGTTTTTCTTATTACTTGATTTTGTGTTTTTATGCTTGGATTGATGACATAAGTCATGATAGCATATCTAAAGTGATTTTTGGGCCTGGATTGAGGGAGGATTTTAAGAGAATATGCATACTAATTGAACCACTTTTAATTTCTTTTTTACCACCATTGAATTTTAGTTTCACCACCTTTGAATTTCAGTTTTTATCACCTTTGAATTTCTGTTTACCAACTTTAATTTACTGCAATTTAGTTTTAAATACTGCACTTTTATTTTTCTCGTCATGTTCTTATTGTTTTTATTTTGTTTTTCTTTTATGCATAGTTTGATAGTTGGATTAGAGTTCATTGCATGTATTTTCATATCATAGGATTTTGTGCATATTTAAGTTGCTAGAAATTAGGCTTTCAGATCTAAATCTAATAATAAAATTTGGACTCAACATACAAACAACATAACTCAACACATTTTTAGCAAATAGTAGAAACAGTTTTTAGCAAAAAGTTCGAAGTGGGTAGTTAAGTCAATTCATAACATTTTTCTTTGAAACTTGGGAAAATTAAAGTTTAGAATATAGTCTTTCATGTCCCAAAATCTCAAGTTAAAATAATTTTGGAAGTTTTATGAACTAGGGATTTAAACTTTGCCAATTAGTCAACTCAAATTAGAATTTCTGCACAGAATTTTGCAAAATTGTCATGTTCATGCATTTATAACATTCTCATTTTAGATCTTTTTTCATTTTCATTTTTTTTTGTTAGTTTTCTACCTTAGTATAGTTTAAATTTCAGCTAATAAACTTCAATTTAGGATATATTAGATTAAGAAAAATCATGCAGAAAGTTTGCATCAGCACATTAATTTTCCAGACTTAGAATTTTTCAGTAGCTCCTGCCATGCATTGCATTACAAACTTTACTAACCTTCTAATTTTAAATTTGTTTCTAGTTTTATGTTTTTTTATTATTTTAGATAATTTCCTGAATTAAAGATCTTTGTAAGCTTGTTTTAATTAAAGATTTTAAAATGGAAAGTTTTCTAGTTTTGGAAATTCTGACTTAGGAAAGTTTTTAACATTAAGATTTTAACTTTAGAAAGTAGATTTGTTTTCTAACTTTGATTGTTTGTTACTAACTTTTCTTGCTTGGTGCTTACTAATTTTGGTTTGTTTCTAATTTAGTTTAATTTAGTTTTTAAATTAGTTCTTAGTTTTATTTTTAGCAACTTTCTAGTTTTGGAAGTTCTAAGTTGTGTTTTAGTTTTGCAATAACTTCAGTTTTATCTTATGAAGTTTTAGATTTAGGTTTTTAGTTTTAGAAAAGTTTCATTTTATTTGGTTATAATTAATTTAATTTTGGCAAGTAGGATGCTTGTATTTGTTAGTTTTTTTATTAGGCTACTTTTAGATTTTATTTAGGGCAGGTTACAAATTGAAAATATCTTAAAAACATTGCCCCTTGTGGATCGACCTAGTCTCACCAGTTTTGATTAATATATCACGGTTCTGCACTTGGAACTCATGATCACCTTTGTAACAAGGCTGGCCAATTAAATCAAGAGGAAAGTTTTGGTTTGTTATAAGGATCGGACCTAGTAGCTGTAGCAGTGCAAGATCACTAAAAAGTGGATGATTGAAGAAGATGATCCTAACTTGACCTTGTCTTGCATGGTTGGGCTAGGTTTCACTTGAAGGGTTACTCAGAGTACAGCTTGGACTCAATTACAAGGGTTTGATTCAGACTCTCGAAATGGACTCTAATGGTGATCCTATCATTATCTGGGATATAGAAGATAGTCCGTCCACACCTCTGGCATTGACATCATCTTATCCTCATCAGTACACTGTGTTTATGGTAGAGGGGAGTGGAATTAACAAGAATGGAAATGACGATGCTAGTGGAAGTAAAGATGCCAGCGAAGAGGATGCTGGTGAAAATAAAGATGATGATATCAGTGATGTTATTAAACAACAAGGAGCTAAGATCGACCACCTAACTTCCCAATTGAAAATCTTAATAGATAAGCTAGGTGGTCCGGTTGAAGCTCAAGTAAATCCTCTGCTCACTCACAAAAGAGTATAAGCGATGATTTAGGGGAATACAACTAAAATTGATTTACTCATGTCTTACATCAAATTCTTGACAAATAGGGTGATAGTGTAGGTTCTTCTAGTGATCATTCCTTAATCTTGGGTCTTCACACAAATCTTGAAAAGCACATAAGCTTGAGGGAGGTTGAAGAAATATTGACAAAATCAAAGGTGGAGACAGCATGAAAAAGAAGGGTATCACGCCAAAGTACCTTTTGGAGTTCGATCTTGTTCTATTTCCGGTGGGTTATATGCTTCTAACTTTTCAGCCATATCTTAGGAAGGGGTCAGCTTATCAACACATTGTGCTTTTCAAATCACTTCTAAGAAGTTTGCCAGAATTAGATGCATTAAAGATAAGGCTGTTTCTTGGTACATTGAAAGGAGTTGCCTTTGATTGGTATAAGTAGTTACTAGAACTCACTTTCATGACATGGCCCATCATGGAAGAGAAGTACAAGATAGGGAGAATGAAGTTGCACAGTCCTTTATTAACAGATGGAGAGCATTATCCTACAGATGCTTGGAGCAACCATCTCAAAGGGCAACCATTGAAATGTGCAATACCAATTTGCGACTAGAGATCAAGGCTATCACACTTAGTTACAAAACTAAGTCTCTGGCCCGATTGGTTGAGCTGGCCACTGATGCAGAACTCACCTTCAAAGAGATCAGTCTAAAGAAGGCAGTTCTCAAAAAACAAAGTCGTCTTCATCTTCTACTCTAAAACCAAAGAAGAAACCAGAGGTCTTCAATGTGAAGACTTCCAAACCTCCTCAGAAACCTCAAAATACAAAGACTGATGATTGTGAGTTCTAAGTGTAGAACCGCGATGTAGTAATAAACTAGTGAGATCAGGTCAAATCCATAGGGAGCTATGTATTTTAAGGTTCCTTTTTCAACTTATATCTTCCCTAAATAAAAATCTAAAACTAGCCTAATTTAAAATCTAACAAATACAAGCATCCTACTTGCCAAAATTAAATTAATTACAAACCAATAAAAAGAAAAGAAACTTTTCTAAATCTAGAAAACCTAAATCTAAAATTTCCTAAACAAAACTAAAGTTGCTACAAAACTGAAATACAAGTTAGAACTTCCAAAAATAAAAACTAAAATTAGAAACTAACTAAACTAAACATGTTAGAAATAAAATAAACAAAAGCTAAAAACTTTCCTAAGTTAGAATTTCCAAAACTAGAAAACTTTCCAATTTAAAATCTTTAATTAAAACAAGTTTAGAAAGATATTTTAATTCTGGAAATTATCTAAAACAACAAAAAAATAAAACTAAAAACAAAATTAAAATTAGAAAGTTAGTAAAATTAGTAATCCAATGAATGCCATGAGATATTGAAAAATTCTGTCTGGGAAACTAGTATGTTGATGCAAATTTTATGTATGATTTGAACTATTCTAATGCATCCTAAATCTAAGTTTAATGGCTGAAAATTATGTTCTACTGATGCAAGAAACTAATAAAAAAAATAGAAGTGATAAAGGATCTAAAACAAAAAAGTTATGAATGTATGAACATGACAACTTTGCAAAATTCATTGCAGAAATTTTGATCCGAGTTGACTGATTGGCAAAGTTTAAGCCTCTAGTTTATAAACCTTCCAAAATTATTTTGATATGAAATTCTACGGAATGAAAGATCACATCCTAAACTTTAATTTTACTAAGTTTCAAAGAAAAATATTATAATTTGACTGGTCTACCCACTTCAAATTTTTTTTCTAAAAACTATTTCTGCAGTTTGCTGAAACTGTTAAGTTATATGCTATTTATATATTGAGTTCAAATTTCTTCATTCAATTTAGATCTGAAAGCTTAATTTTCATCAACTTAAATATGCAAAAAATTCTATGACATGAAAATACATCCAATAAATTCTAATCCAACCATCAAACTAGGCAAAAACAAAACTTAAAATCAACACAAACATAACAAAAAAAAATAACAAAAGTGCAGAAAATAAAATTAAAGTGCAGAAAAATTTAAAAAGGTGCAGAAATTTAAAGGTAGTAAAACAAGAATTTAAATGTAGTAGTGCTAGAATTTAAATGCAGTAAAGGTAGTGAAGTTATCTTCTTAAGATACTCTTTTAAATTAAGTTCATGATTTCTTTAAATATGATCTTAATACATTGGGTTGTCAATCTAAGCACAAGAAACATTAATAAAAATATCCACACAAACCATAAGAAAAGAAAAAAAAATTTAAGAAGAATAACATTATACTAATATGTAAAAATTCTTTACAAAAGATTGTCAAATAAAATCAAGAACAATACATGCTAGGATGAAAAAGAAAGAACTTCTTCTAGTTGAAATTCCCAAGGGTGTAGTGTGGCCTTAGGGCTAAGCCTCCTTGAGGACTAGGATGAAGGGAGAGAGAGATGAAGAAGATGAAGTGTAGAGATCTAGAGAAGAAGCTCTGTTTCCATGAAGAGTATGGGAGAGGGGTTCCCTATTTATACTTTTTTTCTTCTACTCTTTTTCATAGGAGGTTTCATATGTGGCTTTCCTTCTTTTGGTAAGTTATCATCTTGGCTAACAAGTCTTCTGAGTTTGAGATGAGATAAGATTCCTTCTTTTGCTAGAATTCTAAGTGTATCCATCTTTTTTAACTAACACTTGCCAAAGGATAGGGCCTACCTTTGAAGAGATAATCTCAATCCCGCCTAAAAATGTATAGTAAACTTCCTGAGGTCATATCTTTGTCATTTTAACTCCGATTGATACAATCTTAGATCCTACAGATATCTACTCAAAAAGAGCTTTCCAACAGTAGGTAGATTGTCCAAATCTAATGCCCAGTTTGAGAGTTATGATCATTTTAATGTATGCTATCCAAAGAAAAATGGGATTGACTTTCTATTTTTGAATTCTCCTTCTTTGACTTTTCTTTTCTTGAATTCTCTCCACCTTAGCTTTCTTTTCTTGCATTAATTTTGAATTCTTGAAATAATTGGATAGTGGGACCCCTTTCTTGAACATTCCATAAGTGTGTCCCCACACATGTGAATATGTTAGTGGGACCATGAAGCCAACTTTGCAAAATTTTCTTCTTTTTTCTTTGTCTCTTCAATTTTTCTCTCCTTTCTTTCAAAAATCATTTCTTTGACTCAATTCTTTGAAAATGGGACCCAAATCATCAATATCCTACAAAACAAATGTAAATTCATATGAAAAGATAATTTTTAACCCTAAGATTACAAATGCATGACTATGGACCCATCTCTCATGAAATGACAATGATAATGCACACTATTCTATATGATTTTATGTGAATGAACTAATGATGATGAAAATTCAATTTATTTCATGAGAATATAAATTTTCACAAAACTTTTCAAAATTAGACTTTCCAAAAATAGCAGGTTTCATGAATTTATGCAAAAAGTGTGATTTTTAAGCAAATTATGAAGAAAAATACTAAAACAAATTGAAAATGCATGAAACCGCGACATTACATTAAATAAGGCTCTTTCTAGTTAATAAGTCCTTAAAATGGTTTAAAATGTATATGAAAATATGCATTTTTAAAGATTCATCAACTGATCAAACCAAGAAAGTGGAATATGAAAACAGGAAGAAAACTAAGTATCCCTTTGAAGGAGATATTGAAGTGATTTTCCGGTCATTGATGGATAATAACAAGATTGAACTTCCACCAATGAAGAAACTTGAACAAGCAGGTCGAATCCATGATCCGAACTACTGTGCATCCACTAGATTGTGTCACAACCTCTCAAAGACTATTTTATTCTAAAAGAAAAAGTCAATGAGATGTGAAAAAATGGAGTAATAACCTTTGATCAAAAGTATGATCCTATTCCGATCAACATGATCTCCTTTGGAAAATTTGCACATGTAGCAGTATCTTGTCCACCAAAGCCAATGATGGTTGAATTCCGTGTTCTCAATGCAGTGCATGATGAGCAAGGTTTGATACCAGTCAAGACCTCTTTAAGGGAAGAAATGTGGGTCCACCCAGACCTAGTGAATGATGAAGATTAAAAGGCAACTTAAGAACTTTTAAAAAGCCACCTAGAACCAATTTATCAAGCAAGAAGAAATGGCTAAAAAGAAGAAAAAAAAGCAACAAAAGCTTCCATTTCAAAAGAACCTCCCAAGCCAGTCATAGGTCATTTTACGTTGGCTAACTTTATTTTTCCAATGCCAAAGGATGAGAAAGAACCACCGAATCTAATTGTAGGAGGATATCATGGGATGGCACTCCTCCTAATTCAAATGATGAGGAAGATTGGTTAGACTGCTCTGACTTCGAAGATGATCAATGGATTGATGATTACTTCATTGACGAATATCCCCTTAACAAAGATGAGAATATTGAACAAACTTTTGATCCTAACATGGGTGCCCTTATCATTAAATATGGTCTCAATACATTGTCAGTGGCTTTTTATGATCTACATAGACAGAGTGCAGGTGGTTGGTCAAGTGATCCTTCTCCTTATACACTACCTCCAAAAGTTCATCCAGATCCTTTGCCATTAGTTGAATCCGATGAGACACAACAATAACAAGTATCATCTTCTGGGTCACAGGTAGTAACATCTATTCCAAATATTTCTTTTAAACCAAGTGTCAAGCTAACTTCTTCAAAGCCTAACTTTGAACTAAGAATTTAACTCATCATTCCCAAAGCAAATGGTTAGCTGGAGTCACAAAAAGAGCACAATGAACTCAACATTGGCAGTCTAGCTATACCTCAGAAAATCTTCTAAGTTTAAGATAACCTTTCTGATTCAGAAGAAGAGATGCCATTGGCACTTGCTTTGGTAGTCATTAGCGCTTCTGCTAATGAAGTTCCAACATCTCAATCCATTTCTGACAATGTAAATCAAGAGGTAAGCTTTGAAGAAGTCAGCCATCTCTTTGCTAAACTTGAAAAAGCCAATGCCATAAGAAGGGATACTCGTCTAGAGGTTTATTGACCTATAAAAAATCACAAATGTTGTAGTGAAGACATTATAAGCAAATTCCAAGCCAAGGGCACATTAACCCTAGGATTGTGGAATGCTAGGTCAAGTACTGCATTCAGATGTTCAAAACTGATGTAACTCATTCAAAAGACTTTAGATGAGCTCAAGGTGTAGCAGTTTGAATTTCAGAATTTGTGGACTTTTTTTGGTTACTTAATTCACTAAGCATTAAATTCAGGTTTCGCTGGCTCAAAACCTAAGGTCAATGAACACACTTAAACTTCTGCATTACCAAAGTGGCTGAAAATCACATGGCAACTCCAAAACTTTTTTAGGAATGATGCCTCAAAGTTTGAGTGCATTTGGACTTTATTTTAGCTCAAACTCAAGCTTCAGTGGTTATTTACTAGCTCCTTGAGGTCACCATGTTAATTTATACTTTTACATGCAAGAATCAGTTGAAACTCCTAGTGGAAGCTCAAATTATATTCATGAGCGACTCTGTAAAATTTCAGGTCAAGTGGATATCATTTAACCTAAAGTCAACAAAAATGTCAACTTTGGGTTAGTGCCCCCTACACCATGCATTCACTGACCAAAGTCCTTCTTTCAGGTGATTGAAGTTGATGAAATTCAGACATAAAGCTTAATTCATGTTCAAAACTGGTTTTGCAAAATTTCAAGCCAAGGGTACTTCGTCTGACCCTACTTCAACTACATGTTAGCTTAGGAGTTAGTGACCCCCAAGTCATGGGCTCACTAACCAATAATCCTATTTCTACAAGGCTAAAACTAATGAAATTTGGATCAATGACTCAAAATATGATCAAAGTCAACTCCTTAAAGTTTAAAATCAATTGAACATCATTCGGGTAGAAAAAAGTTAACTGCCTGCAATGCAAGAGGATATTGACTTAGGACATGCAACAAGTTGGTCACTAGTCAAAATCCTACTTCCACAAGTCCAAACCATAAGAAATTTGGATGGACACTTCAAGATGCTCATGATATCAATCCCTCCAAGTTTCAAATCAATTTGAGGTCAAGTGGGCCTCAAACCAGTGAAATAAGGGCTCATTTCCATGAAAAGTCAGGATGGGGGGGTTGACCAAATTTAGAAGGTCAAAATAGGCTACAATTTTTATGAAACACTCAAAATAGTGTTATAAAGCATCCATCCAAGTTTCGTGAAGATCGGACATCATTTGGACCCCAAACAGACGAAAATGGGTCATATATGCAAAAAACCCAAAACTGAGTTTGTTCGTAACCACGACCACAGTCACAGACGCCTGTAAGGTGGTTCCCGACGGTTTTGCGAGTTATTTCTCTTTATTTTGAAGTATAACTCCCCTATAACTGCCAAAAACCATCCCAACAATAAAAGCTTATAAAAAGCACACTTTGGCACTGAAGGAGGGGTCCGAAAAGGATTGAAGCAAAGTTTAAAAAGTTTCAACTAAGATTTTAAGCAAGACTACAAAGCTTCTCAAGCACTACAACCATTCAAGTCCACTTTCTTCTCCTTCTCACTAACTTAAGGTGAGAAATTGTTTAGAGGAGGAGAAGATATATCATTATCACTCAGAGAAAATGAAGGCCAAGGCCATCAAGCATATTAATAGATGAGACTATGTTCCTTTGATTTTCTCACTTGATGGGGCCTTAGGCCATCTTTGAGGTTGTGAACAAGCCTCTTTAGACTTCATTCTGTTCCTTTAAAATTATTGGACCAGAATGACAAAACTTTGGCTTCAGTTTGCTTGTACAAAGCATCGTTTCCAAATTTGTACAAAAATGATCTATAATAAAAAAAAATGATGATTACAAAGGTCATGGGCAAAGCCACAATCCCATTCAGCACTCCTGGCGATCATCCAACACTCCCAAAGTCAGAAAACACCATTTCTAGCAATCTAAAGGCACTATAGAAGCAAACTGGAACGAAACAGGGGCAAATAGTGGCCATTTCGGCCATTATCTGTCAATGATAGGGGTCAGTGACTGTAAGCCATAGTCATTGACCCATTGTCCTCTTTTTTTTCTCCTACATTTTATCACCTCTTTTGAGCATCTAGAGCATAAACCAGTTATGGGACCGATGAGGAAAAGTTTGGCTATCCAGGTAGATGGCACATTAAGAGATAAGGGTAGGCTAAAGAAACATTAATGGAGGTCATTAAATCAAATTTAAAGAAGTTTGACTTATCTAAGGACTTGGCTCAAAATAAAATGGAATAGAGAAAAAGAATTCATGTACTCGACCACAACATGGTTGGGATAGGACTTCAATGATGATGATGATAATGATTTCATCACCTCTTTTCATGTAAATTCCTATACTTTTTGAGTTTGGATTGCACCTAAGACCAGAGGGAGGGGTTGTAATTTTTCAAACTTGTAAACAACCAACACCCTGAGGTCACAGCATTAAACCCATATAAATTAAAGGGAATTTAATGATGAACAGTAGTTATTTTCCCTTTCATTTTGGCGCTTGAATATGTGAATGATGGACTTGAATCCGCTACATTTCACATAACTTTTGAGTGCGATCAAGAGATTGGCGCCATCTATGGGAAAGGTTTGCTTTGATTTGTAATAAAACTTGGCCAAAAGACATGAAAAAAATGCCAAAATACATGAAAATTGTTGAAAAGTGCTGCTGTGAACCTTTGACCAGGAGCTGCTCTGTAAAATGGCTTATGACCAAGAGCTTCTCTGTAAAATGGCCTGTGACTGCATGGGACTATTGAAAATGTGTTGTGACCATAGAGGGTAATGTAAAATAGTCAGTGACCGTGGGCTTGCGGTCACTGATTTGTTTTGACCGTAGTTGAGCATGTTTGACTTGGAAGACACCCTATTTAAGACTTTTGATGTCTATGATGGGCTTGGGAGCATTCATGGAGGAAGTTTGCACCTTGCAGTGCATCTTTTTATTGCTTAAATGGTGGAACTTTGCACCATGAAATGCATTAACTCGACACCTTAAATGAACATACCTTGAAGTGCATGGACAAATTAATGCCCTTTTATGAAATGAAAGAGTGCTGATTTCGTCCAAAAGGCTTTACGTTATTGGTTGTAGGATCACTAGTCATTTATAAAACGTAAACAAATGTTTATACTAAATCAGTCATAAAAACAACAACTTTTGCAGTCATGCATTGTTTGGAGTCTTGCACTGATGGATCCCATGTGATCATTGTGGTAATAATGTAGGCTTGATCTTGTGTGCCCTATCCCTTTGATTGGATCTAACCCTTGCTTGCTTATAAGTTTGACTAGATAGTCCTAAAATGCTGCCAAAATTATGGTAGTCAGGACTAGTCAGCTTAGCATGCTTATAAGATTAACTACATAGTCTCGAAATGTTGTAAAAATTCTAGCATCTAGGACTGGTTAGCATAGCATAATGAGATTGGGTTTATGCCTATTTTTGACCATTTCGATTCCTCCAATAAGGAAATCATGTTGGTTTAAAAGGCAATCATAAACCATTCCGGCTAGCCCAAGAGGGAGCCATGTTGGTTGTGAAACAAATATAGCCTTTTGGGCTTACTATTTTGCAAAAAATACTACGGGTTCTCGAATAATCACCTTTGATGAAGCCAAGGAGAGGATATTCAAGATCTCCATGACTCACAACAGTCAATATGCAAAAACACCAAAACAGGCTTGGACTGGCCCTGCTACTCCTGCATCAAGTGTCTTAGTCTTTTAGATGCTCTCCACTCTTATAAGCTCAGTTACTTTCACTTATCTGAATGGGTCATTAGTGACCTCGAAGTCTACTAAGAAGGCCAAAACTTTCAAACCCTACATTTCTAATTATGCCCGGAACCCATTTGGGATTTCCACCAAGGTTCAGAGGGAATCTAGACTCAAGATGTAATTAGAAGACAGTAGTAGCCTTCACATCATCATCTGGGGGCAAGATAGGTTCGATTCATGGATTGCAAACCAATGGCACTTGGCAAGCCACATCTCATGGTTGACAAGGGCCCAAAGTCATAATCAACTCGACCTAAGCAGTGGGTCATTAATAAGTATCAGAGGACCTTTGGCAGTTCCTAACTTCTAAGAAAGCCCAGAATAATGCGCCCATTCCAGGATGCAGCATGTAGTCACCTCAACCACATACTTCAAAACCCAAAAAGGCTGAGAACAAAACCTTAGCCTCACTTGAAGAAAATACCTTCTACCCTCTAATCAGAAGGAAAGATGAAGGTTTAGCAGAAAACGTCTACCTTCTATCATCGTAGCACCGACCCCACCATCTTCACCTCAGCGTCTATCATATGCCGTTGAACTCCAAGAGAACATTGAGCAATTGTTCATCGATAATGTGACCGATCTAGCTCACTTCAAAGATTCTCTCCAACAAAAGAAAAAGCAGAGGAAAAAGTACAAAAGAGGTGCTGTCCACATCCTTTCATTTCACACTTCCAATTCAATGGATTAGAAATGAGTTACAGGCACATCTAAGCCATTAGTCACTAGGTTTAAAGGTCAAACATTGGTAACGAGGCTGGCCAATCAAATCAAGAGAAAAGCTTTAGCTCATTACAGGGATCGGACCTAGAAGCTGTCACGGTGCAAGATCACTAAAAAATGGGTGATTAACGAAGATGATCCTGACTTGACCATGTCTTGCATGGTCAGGCCAGGTTCTACTTGAAGGGTTACTCGAAGTATGGCTCGGACTCAATCACAAGGGTCTGATTTAAACTCTCATTCAAGCAATACTTTCGAAGGTTATGTCAAAACATACTTTGATGATGATCTTGTCATTATCTTCGATACATAAGATAGCCAGTCGACACTTCAGACATTGACATCATCCTATCCCCGTCTGTACACTGTGTTTATGGTTGAGGGAAGTGGAACTAACTATCGACCCATAAAAAATTACAAATGTTGTAGTAAAGACATTATAAGCAAATTCCAAGTGAAGAATACAAAAACCTTAGGATTGTTGAATGTTGGGCCAAGTGTTGCACGCAAATGTTCAGAACTGAGGTGCAACAATTCAAAATTTAGAGGTGACAGATTTCATTTGGTCACTCAACCCACCAAACTTCAAATTCAAGGTTCATTGGCTCAAAATCTAGGGGTCATAGAACACATTCAAGCTTTTGAGTAACCAAAGTGGCTAAAAATCACATGGAAACTCCAAATTGTGCTTAGGAATGATGCTTCAAAATATCAAAGCATTTGGACTTTATTTCAGTTCAAATTTAAACTTCAATGACTATTTTCCAACTCATAGGGGTCACTATGACAACAGACACTTCTGCATGTTAGAATTAGCTGAAACACCAAGAGAAAATTTAAATTATATTTAGGAGTGACTTTGCAAAATTTCAGGTTAAGTGGATATCATTTGGCTCAAAGTCAACAAAAATGTTAACTTTTGGTCAATGACCCCCAAGGCATGGGGTCACTGACCAAAGTCCTGCTTCCAAGTGACTGAAGTTGATGAGAATTTGACATAAAGCTTAAATTATTCTTAGAAGTGGTTTTGCAAAGTTTGAAGCCAAGGGGACTTCATCTGATCCTACTTCAACTACATGTCACCTAAGAGTCTATGACAGCCAAGTCATGGGAGTCATTGACTAAAAATCCTACTTATGGGAAGCCAAAGCTGATAAAATTTGGATCAGAGACTCAAAATGTACTTAAAGTCAAAATTTTAAAGTTCCAAATCAATTGAATACCATTTGGGTAGAAAACAAGTTGATTGCCCGAAATGCAAGAGGACATCAACTTAGAACATGCAGCAAGTGGTTCATTGGTCAAAATCACACTTCCACAAGTCCAAAACACATGAAATTTGGATAGACACTCAAGATACTCCTAAAATTAGTCCTTACAAGTTTCAAATCAATCCAAGGTCATTTGGGCCCCAAACAGCTGAAATAAGGGCCCATTTTTATGAAAAGTCAATGGAGGTGTTGACCAACTTCAAAAGGTTAAAATAGGCTGAAATTTCTATGACATTCAAAATAGTGTTATAAAACTTCCCTCCAAGCTTTGTGAAGATCAGACATCGTTCAGACCCTAAACAGATGAAAACGGGTCGCATATGTAAAAAACCTAAGACTGGGCCTGTCCATGACTGCGGCCATGGTCACGGACACCTACAAGGTTGTTCTTAATGGTTTCTGGGAGTTATTTAGCTTTTCTTCAAAATATAACCCTCCACAACTAGCAAAAAACCATCCCAATTCACTCTAAAACCTATAAGAAGCTTACTTGGGCTTTGAACAAGGGTTTAAGCAAGGTTCCAAACAAGTTTAAGAGATTCAAAGCAAGTTCAAGTAAGTTCCAAGAGAAATTAAAGCAAGTCACAAGGCTTCTACTTCAAGTACTACAAGTTCACTTCTTCTTCTCCTTCTTACTAATTTAAGGTGAGAAATAGTTCAAAGAAGGAGAAAAAGCATGCATATCACTTACAAAAGATGGATATAAAGGCCATCAAGCATACAAAGGATGAAACTGCATTCCTTTGGTTTTCACACTTAGAAGGGCTTTAGGCCATTTTGCTTTTGTGAATAGCCCTCTTTAGGCTTCATTCTATTTTTTGAAAATTATAGGTTAAGAATGGAACAACTTTGGCCTCAGCTGGCTTGCATAAAATACCCTTTTCGGATTTGTATAAAAGCAAGCCGTAACAAAAAAGTGATGATTACCAAAGGTTGTACTCGATTCCTTGGACAAACTATACATCCTTAGTGGTCATTTAACACTCCAAAAGTCAAAAAGTACAAGTTCCAGCACTTTGAAGGCATCATAAAAGTGAAATAGAGAAAAAACAGGGACAAACAGTGGCCATTTCGGCCATTGTCTGTTCGTGTCACTAGCCTGTCACTAGCAGGGGGCTAGTGACTGTGGGCCATGGTCACCCCTTTCCATATTTTTACCCTTTTTCATGTACTTTCTTATAATTTTCAAGTTTGGATCACATCTACGACTAAAGGGAGGGGCTTTTAATTTTTCAAAACTTATAAGCAACTTGCATTCCCTAGGTCAGAGTGTTAAACCCATGTAAACAAAGGGAATCTAATGATGAACTATAATTATTTTCCCATTCTCTTAATGCTTGAAAAGTGTGAATGTTGACTTGAATTCGTTGCATTTCACATTACTTTCCAAGCGCGATCAGAAGATTAGCACCATCATGGGAATCATAAGGGACCAGTCTGTAACAGTTTGCCTGGCCACTAACATGACACGAACACTGACTTGACCACCATGGCTTTTGTGGGAATTCAATCATGGTCATCAAATTGGGTATGCCCATGATGCACTTCTTTTTGCTTTTAATGAGAAGGTTACTCCCCTTAAATCTCATTAATAATGAGAAGTATAAATTACCTGAATATGAGCTGTTGGTTAAAGAAATCGATGAAGATAGGGTAAACCTCTGGTTGAGTTGTCATTTGTAGTTTTGAATGAGCTTTTTACATTGTCTTCCTCAACTACAACTTCCAAGGCTAATTCATCCTTTCTTGTCTTTTCTGATTTTGACTCGAGGTGTAATCTCTGATCAATTTGAGTGATGCCGACTGTTTTTGTGGGAAGCTAACAAACACAATATCACCTTCCGATCATTAATGATAGTTGATGATCTTGTTTTGAAATTAAATTTGCATAGCAATATTTTCTTCATTAGCTCGATATGCACGTTGAATAGTGCACTTTCGAATTCCTACGGGAATGTCTAATGGTCCCATCATAGCAAATTATCACATGGGACTTTTGTTTACTGAAATTTGTTAGAGATGCCGTCTTGGCAATGTAGAGATCTTTTGGTCCGCTTCAAATTTGAGTGTGGAGAGTAAAACAGTCTCTAATAGTTACAAGTAAGTTTAAGAAACCACGAGAAGTGACCGAAGGTGGTTGCCAGCAGACCGATAGCATTTACTTTTGTCTTCAATGCTTTAAAATTGATATTGCTCTTTGTTGAAAACAAGCCATATACCTTGACATTTTGAACTTTCATACATGTTGAGCTTGTTTATGCTTTGTGCTGTATATAGTAGCTATTATGCTTTGTTTGTGTTATGCATGCATTTCTTGCATTGGATACTGCAACTTTCATTCTTGAACATAAATCAAATTTCCCCCTAAAAGGTCTTAAGGTGCTCACACACCTGTCTGGACTGGGAGCCTCAGTTCTGGGACTTAAGTGTGCCTTGCTGTGAATTCTTGGTCTTAGAACTGAGTATTATTTTCTCCTTTTAGTCTTTTGCTAAGGGGAGATGTTGCTGAAATTAGTGTAGAATTTCATGCCTTAGCCATTTTTGTTGTTACTAGTGTTCTTCCTCTTATTTTTTTGTTTTGCAGATAGAAATGGCAAAGCACCTATGACCTCAACTTCTAGGGCATCAAAGAGTAGTTCAAAGGGCAAGACCGTAGGTAATCCTGATCTGCAAGATCCGAATGAAGTATTTGCCTATACTTTGAGAAACCAAAGAACCAAAGCTCTAGCAATGAGGAACCGGTGGCACACATATTGGTGTTTGGCCAATAACACTACTTCGAAGAGTAATGACAAAGTGAGCTTTAATAAGCCATGCTACATATTTGGGGATGTTACAAAGGAGACCATGAAACAACTTGCTAAAAGTGTTATGTAGATGTGGTGGGAGTTTTTCATGAAGTGACCACCGTGTGATCCGTCAAGGGATATCTAATTCAATGACAACGACCTCATCTATTCCCGCGTGGAATGATCCATTTCCATGGATAAAGCATCATACCCACTTTAAGACTGATAAATTCATGTGCCAGCATCATATTATTTCACGGAAATTCCCAAGTCTGAGATAGAGACCCTAAAACCATGCACCCTAAACCTTGCAGTGGGTACTACGATCTCACAATTGATAACAGTTGCTTTTGGTATCCACACTGAAGATAGGATTGTCTGGATTGGCGAAAGACATTAGTCTTGTGGATGGTTTACTGCATCAAAAACTGGTATAATTGGGTGACTCTAATCAAACATCATTATGAAGAGGATTTGAGAGCAGTTGGTATCTTTGAGGCTGTAAATGCCACTACATAGAAAATGCCTTCTAAAAATAAGAATATATGTAGCACTATCCTTGAATTATTTTGTCTGGCAACCGGCACCTTCATTACTCCGAACATGGAGTTAGGGTTTTTTTTGTGGGAAGTGAAAAAATTCACTGGTTTATCACTTGGTAGCAAGCTTTATGATGAAACCATTTGACCCCATGAAGAATTAGCTACCATGGATGATGAGTTTCAAGTTACATATTATCTTCTCTTTACTCGACTTATCCATTGGATAACTTTGCCTTAACGGAGCCAATTTTCTGATAAGTCTTGAAAAGTGATGCAAAATGCAACAAATTCAAGTCCATTCACACATTTCAAGCATTAAGAAGAATGGAAAAATAATTACAGTTCATGATTAGATTCCTTTTGTTTATGTGGGTTCAACGCTCTCTTGCTTATAAGTTTGACAAAGATAGCCTTGAAATGCTGCCTAAATTCTGGTAGCCAGGTCTAGTCAGCATAACATGCTTCTAAGTCTCACTACGTAGTCCTGAAATGCTGCAGAAATTCCAACATCTAGGACTAGTCAGCATAGCATAATGAGAGTGGGTTCATGCTTATTTCTCACCATTTCGGTTCATCGAATAAGGAAACCATGTTGGTTCAGAAGGCATTCATAAACCATTCTGGCTAGCCTAAGAGGCAGCTATGTTAGTTATGAAACTAATACAGTCTTTTGCTTATTGTTTTATAGAAAAAGAAACTATGGGATCTTTAATCATCACCTTCGATGAAGCCAATGAGAGGCTTTTCAAAATCTCCATGACTTAGAACAACCCATCTATAAGAGCACCAAAGCGGGCTTGAACTAACCCTACTACTCCTCCATCAAGAGTCTTAGTCTTCCAAAGACTATACACCGTGGGCTCTGTGACTTCTTCCGATCTGAATAGGCCATCAATGACCATTAAGTCCATCAAGAAGATTGAGGCTCTCAAATCGTGGGTTTCTTATTATGCCCAAAATCCATTTGGGATTTCCACCAAGGTTCTGTGAGGAGGTAGCCATCAGGATCCCTAGATATTGCGTATAGATCACTACGGAAATAACTTTAGAGTATGTTGATTCAAGAACTATACCTGCGAGATCTCTCTGATTTGATCTCGGTCTTATAGTAACCCAAAAATCTTAAGACCTTTTACTGTATTCCTCTATGCTCAAACTCACACTGGGGTGTAAGCCTCTTTTGCAAATTCTCTTTGCTCTAAAAACTGAGATTTCTCTTATGTGTTTTTTTCTATAAAGCAATAGCGCATATTCATAGGCTACAATAGGAACCTTAAGAAGGAAATAAGAAATAGGCTTCTTATGAAAATAGGAAGCCCTAATTCAACCCAAATAAGAATTCTAGTTTCATAAATTACAATTTAGTCCACTAGATAATCATAATTGCACTTCTATCCTTATTCTCAAAATAATATTTCAAGTTTTTTGTTATTAAATGATTATTAATCTCCTCACATTAAGTTTTTAGATATCCATAGATTAAATAATTACTGACACCTATATTTAATCAATATCTTTATAATTACTTGAGACCTTACATTAAACTTATTTGATATACCAGATATAAAGTCCACTTACAGGGTTTGATATAATGAAAACTTATAAGCTTCATCACAGGGATATCATTAATCCTTATTAGGGGACGTGGATTCTATCAATAAACTAATATGCACCATACACGTAGTATAGTCATCCAATTTACTGAGATTTTTTACCTATAAAATGTCTCACTCTTTTGTAAATTAAAATGCCAAATACTAAATATATGTGTCAATTATTTATATCGAGATTAAGAGTACAAGCACTTATTATAACCATTTGGATGTTAATCATTTTATATAGTCAGTATAAAGACAAAAAACCTAAAAGTAGTCATGTTCAGTACATACAAAGTGTATTAGCATAATGAGTTAAAACTATACCATTTCTTGCAACTAAGAAAAGCCTACTAAAACATCATGCTACAATCGTACCCATGGTGTGTCCAACTCCATCTAGATTGTGAACAATAATAACTTATATTCTATAAGAACCGACAAATAAGTCTTCCGTGTGTAAGCTAAACTCTACTCGCTAACTTGTCTACTTTATAGAATAAAAGACACATACATGCATATTAAAAAAACAACGCAACCATTTGCCCAGACAAATTCTCATTAAGATGAAAAGATAAACTTTACTAATAAATAAATCAGTCGAAGATAAATACATAAAAGTATGCTTTTAGTATAAGTTTTCAATAATCTTTCATTTAAACTCAAAAACATGTTGACATGTATTTCAACCCTATGCCCTCCACATGACTATCAAAGCTCTTTCCTAGTAAGCTCGTTGTAAAAGGATCTGCCAGGTTATCCACTGATGAAATCTTGGTCACAATTATATCACACCTCTATACGATTTCTCATATGAGATGATACTTACACTCGATGTGCTTACCCTTCTTATGCATCTTGGGTTCCTTTACATTAGCAACCGTACCGGTATTATCATAATAAAGTATTATAGGTGATTTTACCAAAGGTACCACTATTAGATCCATCAAGAAGTTTCTGAGCCAAACTATCTCCTCGACTACTTTAGAGGCTGCCACATATTTGGCTTCCATGATAGAGTCAGTAGTACATGATTGCTTGACACTCCTCGAACTTATGGCTCCACTGCCCAAGGTAAATACAAATCCCAAGGTTGATTTTCTGGCATCATTATCTGGCTGGAGATTCGAGTCTGTATACCCAATGGGTATCAAACTCTCGGCCCAGTAAATCAGCATATAATCATCAATCGTCTTATGGTACTTAGGTATATGCTTTACTGCAGTCTAATGTTCTCTCCCTGGAGTAGACTGGTTTCTGCTAACCATGCCAACTGCAAAACAAATATTAGGTCTAGTACATAGCATTGCATACATGATGCTTCCCACCATCGAAACATAAGGTACTTTTTTTTATCTTTTTTATCTCATCAGGTATCTTAGGACATTGATATTTGAATAAAGTAATTTCATGCCTGAAAGGAAAAAATACTTTCTTGGAATCTACTATGCTAAAATGAGTAAGAATCGCATCAATATAAACCTCTTAAGATAAGCCCAACATTTTTTGTTTTTGATCTCGCAAGAGCTTGATCCCTAAAATGTGACTGGCTTCTCCTAAGTCCTTTATATCAAATTGACTGCTCAACCATACTTTGACTGAAGACAACACCTTAACATCATTTCCAATGAGTAGGATGTTATCTACATAAAGTATTAAGAAAACCACTATACTATCGTTTCACGTCTTATACATAGGACTCATCAAGGTTTTGTTCAAAACCATAAGATTTAATGGCTTGATCAAAACGAATGTTCCAAGATCTAGATGGTTGCTTAAGTCCATAAATGGACCTCTTAAGCTTGCATAACACGTGCTCATGGCTTTTAACTACAAATCCATTTGGTTGCACCATATAGATACACTCGTTAAGATTTTTATTAGGGAAAGTTGTTTTGTCTTCCATTTGCCAAATTTCGTAATCGAAATGGGCTGCAATGGATAAAAAAATCTAGATGGATTTCATCATGGCTACTGGTGAGAAAGTCTCCTCATAGTTGATTCCTTCTTTCTAAATAAACCTTTTCGCAATAAGCCTAACTTTGAAGGTTTTAACCTTTCCATCCACCCCTTTTTTCTTCTTATAAACCCACTTACAACCAATAGGTTTTATCCCCTCTTGTGGTTCTACAAGATCCCAGACTTGATTAGAGTACATAGACTCCATTTTTGATTTCGTAGCTCTTTGCCATAGTCCTACATCTTTGTTTTGGAGTGCTTCATTATAGTTGCAAGGTTCGGTATTTAGCTTATTAGGGACTCTGTTGAATGATTCTCCCAAGAACATATGCCTCTCGGGTTGACGAACAACCCTCCCACTACAACGAGGCATATCCTATGTCTGTGTGTGACTAGTGTGATGCTGTGCTAAAACTAATCCTGGTGTACCATCACCTATATGCTAATCTAGCTTATCACTCAGCATTTTGGTGGGATCACTTGGAGTACATTAGATTAAGATTCAGCAATCCTCCCACTATGATAAGGTAATGGAATGTCAAATTCTCCATTTTATGGTGTTTCTCCCTGTGCTACTAGTAATGGAAAAGTTTAGGTAGGTCTTTCTTCTCTCAATTCCTCTAGAATAATTCTGCTTTTGGGTTTGTGGTTCATTACATAGTCTTTTTCTAGAAATTGAGCATTGGTGCTAACAATGACCTTTTGATCTTTAGGATTATAGTACAAACCACCTTTTGTTCCATTAGGATATCCAACAAAAATGTAAACTTCTATTCTTGGTTTCAACTTATTTGTGTTCCCTTTCAACACATGTGTTATACTACCCCAAATCCGAACATGCTTTAAACTGAGTTTGCGTCTAGTTCATAGTTCTGTGGGTGTAGTAGGTATTCGGTTAGATGGAAATAAGTTTAGAATATATGATGCCCTTTTTAAAGCATGGCCCCAAAATGAATTAGGTAAATCCGAATAACTCATCATTGACCTCACCATATCCATAAGAGTCATATTCTTTCTTTCTGCTATACCACTTTGTTGAGGTGTACCTAGTGTAGACAACTGGGATATAATCCCCTTTTGTGCTAAGTAATCCCTAAATTCTCTAAAGAGGTACTCGCAACCATGATCAGATCGTAGTGTCCTGATACTCTTACTTAGACACTTCTTTGTTTTCGCCCTATACTCCTTGAATTTCTCAAAGCATTCAGACTTACGCCGCATTAAGTAAATGTACATAAACATTGAGTAGTCATTAATAAATGCAATGAATTACTCAAAGCCACCTCTCAACTAGACGTTCATGGGTTCACACAGGTTAGAGTGAACCAATTCCAATGGTTCTTTGGCCCTATAGCCTTTTGTTGAAAAAGGGCGCTTAGTCATTTTCCCCTTTAAATAAGATTCGCAAACTAGAAGTGCCTCCACTTCCAATGAATCTAATGGTCCATTTGCAATCATCTTGAAATCCGGTTTAGATTAATATGACCCATACGTAAATGCTAAAGACACATTAGGTTCCATTGTGAATGTTCCTTTCTCTTACATGGTAGGGTAATTGTGTTTTTGATTTAGTCGGTTGCAGTTTAGGAGAGATAAGATCAACAATATAAAGATCATCCACCAATGAACCAAAACAGATAAAATGCTTATTATACTTAATAACCACAAATTTATTAAAATAAATGGAATATCCATCTTTAACCAACTTGGAAACAAAAATCACATTGCTCATAATGGAGGGAACATAAAGACGATATTTTAAAATTAAAGTCCTAGCTCTATTAAAACTTAGACAAACATCTCCTGCTGCAACTACTGCCACATCGTAGTATCACCCATTAGCTAATAAATCTCCTTACCACTTAGCTGCATGGTTTCCTAGAACTTCTGCAAAGAATTGCAAACATGATTAGTGGCTCCCGTATCTACACACCAGGCACCAGTAGAAATAACTGCCAAACATGATTCAATAACGAATGAATGAAATTTATCTTTATTGTTCACTTTGTTGAGATAAGTTGGACATTGTTTTTTCCGGCACCCTACTTATTTGCAATGAAAACACTTGCCCTTGGGATTTTTTACTCCTCCATGAGGGCTGTTGTCCCCTTGAAGAACTGCATTATGATTCTGAACCTTTTTCTGTTTCTTCTTGCCTTTCGGCTTAGAAACAGATTGGCAACATGAACACTAGCTGGCTTTTTCAAAAGGCCCTCAGCAGCCTGAAGTTCCTTGAGTAATTCTACCAGAAAAAACATGGTCCCTCACGGAAGTACGTTTAGCCATCTTAGTGTTAAACATTTCTTTCATAGCAACCTACCTAGTCACCTCATCCTGATTACAAACATCCCCTTGAGATTGTACATGATGTCATAGGCAGCAGAAGAAGCTAATGCTGATGTTGCAAAACATTTAACATAGATGCCAACATATAACATTGCGCCATCTTATTAGCCTTGATCCATTTTTTGTATGCTTGATGGCTACCTCATCCGTACAACCATCCACAGGTTTCTCTAAGCATACCTCAGTGAGCATATATTTGTACTCTTCAGTAGTTAGTACAATATCTAAGTTTATTTTCCAATCAATGTAATTAGGTCCAATGAGTTTGTGTTCTTTGAGAATAACAGCAAGTGGATTGAAAGCACCCATCTTAAATCCTGAGAATTACATAATCAACAAATTATGATGGGCAAATAAACTTTGAATTCAAATAAAAGGAAAAAGGCTCCCTTTGCCAATTAATGAAAGAATCTAATAGCAGTCTAAAACATTATGCATAGGATGCCTCGATGTGAAGACTTCTACCATGCTTATTTTGTTTAGATAGGATAAAACCTATTAGTTTACTGTCAAGGCAACAAACCGTACCAAGTAAAACCAAACAGTTGTCATAACTTTGGTCTTATAAATAATAGTAGTAACTCAGATGGAGAGCATACTGTTATTTATAACTAAGTGTACACCATCATTTAATTCAAGTTCCATTCTTTTGTATTCAATCTCGTCAAATGGAAAAGTAACCTATGCTAATAATTATTCTAAATCATCCATATAGGGGCTTGTGCTAGAGATTCCATAATTCACTCATCTGTTAAGGAGCACGATTCCAAAGTCAACATAAAAGTCAATTACATCTCCTACCAAACAATGATGGAGACTGTGGGAACTAAAAGGTTTCTTCTCCCACTTAGTTATTTACTAATGAGGGTTCTTATATAATAGTTTAATAATACCAGTTTAGATTCTTGAAATAACCAAGATGTCTAGGTTATCTTATCTTTGCGCATCATAGCATTAGTGTGATTAATAAAAAAATAGAGTTCAATTTTATTTGCAACTCACATGAATGCATCTTATTTCTCCTTTCTAAACAGTATTAAACAGATCTAATATCATATTTAGCAAGTTATGATAATAATAGCCATCCAAGCACAAAAAGAAATACAACCAGCAAAAGAGTCTTAACTATTATGGTCAAGTAAGATCCTTTGTTTTATTGATTACTACTTTTTCAAAACATGCATTTCACAGAGGGTCTGAGGGTGTCCCCCGGTGTGGATCGAGCTGTGTCCCTTCTTAAAAAAATTACATTAAACCTAAGCCTCCTGATGAACGGAGTTTACACGCTATATCATTGTAAATACATCACCATGAAAAATTACATTGAATCCTAAGCCTCCTAATGAACGGAGTTCACACGCCATATTAATATAATTACATTATGCTGTAGACGATGATGATTCAAGAACCATACTTGTGAGATTTCTCTGATTTGACTGCAGTTTTACAACAATGCAAAAATCTCAAGACCTTTTACATTATTCCTCTATGCTCGAACTCACACTAGGGTGTGGGCCTCTTTTGCGAATTCTCTTTGCTCTAAAAAACAAGATTTCTCTTATGTATTTTTCCTAGAGAGCAATAGCGCATATTTATAAGCTATAATAGGGACTTTAAGAAGGAAATAAAGAATAGGCTTCTTATAAAAATAGGAAACCCTAATTCAACCCAAATTAGAATCCTAGTTCTATAAATTACAATTCAGTCCACTAGAGAATTATAATTGCACTATTGTCCTTATTCTCAAAAAAATATTTTGAGTATCTCATTATTAAATGCTTATTAATCTCCCCATGTTAATCTTAAATATCTATCGATTGAATAATTACTGACACCTATATTTAATCGATACTTTTATAATTTTTTGAGACCTTACACCTAACTTATTTGATATGTAGAACACAAAGTCCACCTGTAGGGTTTGACATAATCAAAGCTTATAAGCTTCATCAAGGGATATTATCAATCCCTATTACGGGACGTGGATTCCATCAATAAACTAATATGCACTATATACGTAGCGTAGTCATCCAATTTACTAATATTATTTACCCATGAAGGGTCTCACTCCTTTGTAATTTAAAATGCTAAACATTAAATGTATGTGTCTATTATTTATATTGGGATTTAGAATACAAGCATTGATAATGACTATTTGGATGTTAATCGTCTTATATAGTCAGTATAAAGATAATAAACACAAAAGCGGTTATGTTTAATACACACAAAGTATACCAGTATAACGAGTCGAAACTATATCTTTTCTTGCAGCCAAGACAAGCCTCCTAAAATATCATGCTATAATTATACTGATGGTGTGTCCAACTCCATCTAGATTGTGAACAACAATAACTTATATTCTATAAGAACCAACAAACAAGTCTTCTATGTGTAAGTTGAACTCTACATACCAACTTGTCTACTTTATATAATAAAAGACACACACATGCATCATAGAAAAATAACTCAACCACTTGCCCATATAAATTTTCATTAAGATGAAAAGACAAACTTTATAAATAAATACATCAGTCAAAGACAAATACATAAAAGTATGCTTTTAGTATAAATTTCCAACAAGTTCAGGAGGAACCTAAACGTAAGATATAGTTAGGAAGTAACAGTTTTCACATCATCAAGCCTCGTTTGGGGGCATGGTAGGTCCGAATCACGGATTACAAGCTAATAGCACTTGGTAAGCCACGTTCAATGGCTGCCCAAGGGTCAAAATCATCACCAACTCGGTCGAAGCAATAGGTCCTTAACAATCAAGTAATAGCAGACCTTTGGCCGTTCCTAACTTACAAGAAGGCTGAGAAGCATGTGTCCATTCTAGGATACAGTACATGGTCACCTCAGCCATGTGCCTCAAAATCTAATGAGGCTAAGAACAAACTCTTAGCCTCACTTGAAGAAAATACCTTCTACTCTTTAACACAGAAGGAGGGACAAAGTTCGGTAGTAGGTGTTTACCCTCTATCATCGTAGCACTAACCTCGCAGTCTTCACCACAGCGTCTGTTACATGCTGCTGAATACCAAAAGAAAGCTGAGTGATTGTTCATAAAAAATTTGACTGATCTCGCTCACTTCAAGGATTCGCTCCAACAAAAGAGGAGCAGAAGAAAAAGAATAGGAGATGTGCTATTGACATGCTTTTGCTTCTTATTTTCGATCCAATGGATTGGAAACGAGTTGCTGACACTTCTAGGCCACCAGTTGCTAGGTTTAAAGATCAAACCTTAGCAGTGAGGTTGGCTAACCAAATAAAGAAGAAAGCTTTGGCTCGCTACAAAGATCAAACCCAGAAGCTATCACAGTGCAAGATCACTAAAAAATGGGTGATTAAAGAAGATGATCCGGACTTAACCTCGTCATGCATGGTTAGAACAGGATTATCGGAGAGTTACTCAGAGTATGCCTTAGAATTAATCACAAAAGTCTGATTCAAACTCTCATTCAAGTAGGAGTTCTGAAGGTCATATTGAAACAAACTTTGATGAGGATCCTATCACTATTGTAGACACAGAAAATAGTTAGTCCACACCTCAGACATTGACATCCTCCTATCCCCATTAGTACACCATGTTTATGGCTGAGGGGAGTTGAATTAGCAAGGGTGGAAATGGTGATGCTAGTGGACGTAAAGATGTCGGGGAAGAAGATACTGGTGAAAATCGAGATGATAATGTCAGGGATGTTGTTAGACAACAAGGAGCTAAAATTGATCACTTGACTGCCCAGCTGAAAATCTTAATAGATAAGCTAGGTGGTCTAGGTGAAGCTCAAATAAATCCTCCGTTCGTTAACAAAAGGGAATAGGTGATGATTAGGAGGAATGCAACTAAAATTGACCTGCTCATGGCTCAAATCAAGTCCCTGACAAACAAGGTGATAGCTATAGCTTCCTCTGGTGATCATTCATCGATCCTGAGTCTTCACACTGATCCTGAAAAACATATAACTTTCAAAGGAGTTGAAGAGATATTGACAAAGTCAAAGGTGGAGACCAGGATGAAAAAGAAGGGTATGACACCAAAGTATTCTCTAGAATTCGACCTAGTTCCATGAAAGAGTCAGCTTATCAGCATATTGTGCATTTCAAATCACTTCTCAGAAGCTTGCTAGAGTTGGATGCACTAAAGATAACGTTATTCGTAGGCACATTGAAAGGAATTGCATTTGACTGGTACAAGCAGTTACAGAACTCACTTTCATGACATGGCTTATCACGAAAGAGAAGTTTTTACTCCACTTCTAGGAGGAGGACCAAACAGTCACCTTTTCCATGTACAGTAGTATAAGGTAGGGAGACAATGAAATTGCATAGTCCTTTTTCAGTTGATGGAGAGCATTATCCTACCGATGCTTGGAACAACCATCTCAAAAGGTAACCATCGAAATGTACAAGACCAATTTGTGACCAAAGATCAAAGCTATCATACTTAGTTAGAAAACTAAGTCTCTGGCTTGATTGGTTAAGGTTACCACTAATGCAGAGCTGACCTTCAAGAAGATCAATCAAAAGAAGGCAAGTTCTTAAAAAATAGAGCCGTCTTCATCTTCTGCTCCAAAACTAAAGAAGAAGCAGGAGGCCTTCAATGTGCAAACCTCCAAACCTCCTCAAAAGCCTAAGAATGCAGAAATTGATAGAACCAAGAAAGAAGAGTATGAGAAAAGGAAAAAAAACTAAATATCCTTTTGACAGAGATATTGAAGTGATCTTTTGATCATTTATGAATAATAGTGAGATTGAACTTCCACCAATGAAGAAACCTCAACAAGCAGGCTGCATCAATGACCCAAACTACTATGCATACCACTAAATGGTGTCGTATCCTCTCAAAGACTGCTTCATTCTGAAAGAGAAGGTTAATGAGATGTGGATAAATGGAGTAATAACTTTTGATCGAAAATATGATTCTACTTTATTCAACATGATCTCCTTTGGGTGATTTGCACCTGTAGCGGTATCTTCTCCACCAGAGTTAATGATGGTTGAATTTCATGTTGTCAATGCAATACATGACAAACAAGGTTTGATACTGGTCAAAACCTCTTCAGGAAAAGAAATGTAGGTCCCCCCAAACTTAGTAAATGATAAAGGCTGGGAAAAGGTTAAAACAAACCCACACCTATAGAAATGAGGAAGGTTAAATGGTAACTTAAAAACATTCAAAGGGCTAGACAAAACCAATTGATCAAACAAGAGAAACAAGTTAAAAAGAAGAAGGAAAAAGTGGTCGAAGCTTCAGTTTCAAATGGATCTTCGAAGCTGGTCAGAGGCCATTTTACTTTTGGCTAACTTCATTATTCTAATACCAAAGGACGAGGAAGAACCACCAATATCTAGTTAAAACATGATATCATGGGATGGCACACCTCCTAATTTAGATGAAGAGGAGGATTGATCAGATTATTCTGATTTTGAAGATGATCAATGGATTAGTGACTACTTTGCTGATGAATACCCTTCTGATGAGGATGAGAGTTTTGAACAAATTTTCGATCTTGAAATGGGTACTCTCAACATTAATCATGGTCTCAATATATTGTCAGTAGCCCTTTACGATCTCCATAGACTGAGTGTAAGTGGTTGGTCGAATGATGCTCTTCCTTTTCCATTACCACCAGAAGTTCATCTGGATCCTTTGCCATTGGTCAAATCTGATGAAACACAACAACAACAAGCATCATCTTCTGGTTCACAGGCAGTGACCTTTACACCAAATACTTCTCCTAAACCAAGTGTTAAGCCAACTTCTTTGAAGTCAGACTCTGAAGTAAGCACTTAACTTATTACTATTGAAGCAAATGATGAGCTTGAGTCCCAAGAAGAGCATGAACTCAGCATTAGTAGTCTTGCTGTACCTTAGGAAGTCTTCCAAGTTTAGGATAGCCTCTCTGACTCAGAAGAAGAGATTTCACTGGCTCTTGCTTTGGTAGTTATTAGTACTTTTGCTGATGAACCTTAAACATTTCAAGCCATTTCTGATAATGCAGACCAACAGATAGGTTTAGAAGAAGTTAGCCAACTCTTTACTGAACTAGAAGAAGTTAATGCCATAAGAAGAGATACTCATTCAGAGGCTGACTGAAGCAGCATAGTCAATGATGGCACTCGTTCTGGTCATAACTATAGACTCAACTATGATACATCTTCTTTTTTTTTCTTTTTATGTAAACCCTTTGGGGAATAATACTAATGTAAATGTTACTTTTTCAAATGTAAATGCTAATGGAAGGCCACTAGAGCCATTCAAGTATGATGTTGTTGAACACCTCAAGCACATACCTGCACAACTTCATATTTTTGATCTTTTGCAGAACTCTGAGGAGACTCATAACAACTTCATATGAGCTCTACAGGCTTTGAATATAAACAATCAAACTCAAGTGGCCCAAGTTCACCAAATAGAAAAGAGCTATCTAAAAGCAAAATCCAAGAAGCCTCAAAAGCAATGTATGGAATGTCTTCCATTTATAATGCTTCCAAGGCCACCATTTCCTTCGCCAAAGATGATCTCCTCTTAGGCAACATTAAGCACATAAGGCCGCTTTACTTTACAGCCTACATCAAGGACATGCTTGTTTAAAGAGTTCAAGTTGACCGAGGATCGACTCTGAATCTCATCATAATTACAGCTCTTCAAGAACTTGGCATCCCGGTGAGCAAGCTATCTACTACAAAAACTTTAAACCAATGTTATGATGGAGAAGTTCAGGATCCGATTGGCAAGATTCAAATTTGGTTCCAGCTAGGTGATTTAACTTCAGAAGCCACTTTGCACATGGTAAAAACACATGCTTACTGCAACATCCTCTTCGGAAGGCGATGGCTTCATGATTACTCCATGGTATCTTCTACTTTTCATCAATGCCTCAAATATATGGATGATAAGGGTAAGGTGCATTGAGTCTTACAGATGAAAAGCCATTCAAAGGTAAGGAGATCTATTTCACCAATGCAACCATGTATCAGGAAAGGCCTGTAAAGTCTAAGCAAGATATATACAGTTCTCCCATGGATGATAATTTTGCAAAACCCTTCACTATCTTAGTCGAACAAAAAACCTATCTAATGTTTGGTAAAAGATCTGATCCTGTCAAAAAGTTACAGTCTAAAAAAAATAGCAGTCAAGTTTGTGGATACCAAAGCTCCTTTGGTGATCAGGGTTAAATCTGAAATCAAACAGTCGGATCAACCTTTGGTCATATCCATAAAACCGTAAAGGACAAAGCAAACAAGCATTGATATTTATACAAGTAAGACATGTAGTTTGGTCTACTCAGAATCTAGCAATGTCACTAAAGAATGGTGAACCATCTGTTGTATGACAACGAAGGCTCTTATATTCAACAAATGTGATTTCCTTGGTTGGTAACTATGATTCTGACCAAGAAAGTAATGACATACCTCTTTCTATCACGAGAATGTCACCAATGAGGCTTGATTCTCCTGTCACTTTCAGTCAACTCGTGCTAACATCACAACGTAGGGGAGAGTTATTTTAAAGATACATCAATAGATGGCATCATTTGGCTAAAAGATGCAAGAATCCTCCACACTACTTAGCATGGATCCTTCTGTGTTGGATGGGCTTATGACCAACCTTTTGCAGCTTGATAGTGGCAATGGAGTTTCAAATCGTCAATGAGATGTCTTGAATTGTTTTATCTCTGGAAGTAGCACTCTATCGTCTATGTGGAAGGTCTAGACAGACACGCTAAGTGCATGTCATTTCAATGGTTAGAGACTCAGATTCTGAGGATACCAAAAAGATGGACACCTCCATGTACTCTATTACGGATTGGGATCCTCCACCTTGCCATGGCCCACTCCATCCTAAATTTATAAATTTGGTGATCGTGCTCGAAACATGATGTGAAATGCAAACGAATTCGAGTCCAACATTCACACACTTCAAGCATTAAGAAGAATGAGAAATAACTATAGTTCATCATTATTTTCTCTTTGTTTACATGGGTTTAAACGCTTTGACTGTGGGGATGCATGTTTTTTTTACAAGTTTTGAAAAACTACAACCCTTCCCTTTAGTCTTAGATGTGATCCAAACTTAAAAAGCATAAGAAAATACATGGAAAAATGGTAAAAATGTAAAAAAAAAAAAAAAAAAAAGGAAGACAGTGAAGTGGTGATTGTGGCCCATGGTCATTGGCTCCATACCAGTGACCATGGCCCACAGCCACTAACTGACAGTGATCGAAAAGGCCATTGTTTGCCTCCATTTGCTTTCTATTTTGCTTTTGTGATGCCTTTATTGTTTTCTTCAACTTTTGGAGTGTTGAATGACCACCAAGAGTGCTTAATTTGATGGTGGAATTGACTAAAACTTTTGACAATTATCATCTTTTTATTACAAACTGTTTTTGTACAAATTCTAAAAGGGTGCTTATACAACAAAAAATGGAGCCAAAGTTATGTCATTTTGAACCTATAACTTTCAAAGAATAGAATGAAGCCTAAAAAGGCTTGTTCATAACTTCCAAGATGGTCCAAAACCCTTCCCAAGTGAGAAAATAAAAAGAAATAGACTTTATCCTTGTAGCTTTTTCATTTGTCTTCTCTATGTAAGATGCATGCTTCTTCTCCTTCTCTGAACTATTTCTTACCTTAAGGTTGCGTTTGGTTGGCTGGAATGGAGGTTGGAATGGAATGGTTATTCCGTTGGAGTGACCATTCTCACGTTTGGTTCATGAAAAATTAATGGAATGACCATTACCTCAGGAATGGTGATTCCTTTATGTAGAGGAATCACCATTCCATTGGGGGGTCAAAGGAATGGCCATTCCATTCCTTTGTCATTATTGGTTAAAGTAAAAAATGCCCCTGCCTTGCCCGATACAAATCAAAGAGTTCGACCTAATCTGCTGCGTCTCTGCTTCCAATTTCGGCGCTCATCTCTGGAGTCTCTCTCGTCTCATCTACTACCAAGCGAACTGTGCCAAGAATATCAGGTACGCCTCTCTCCCTTTATCAGTCTCTATCGTTCTCTTCTCCTTCTTTCTTCACTGCTGCAGACGCACACACAAACTTGGATTCCTCCCTTCGAACCCTATTTTTTGGGGTCTAGACAGAGGAAGGTGAGAGGGGGCTGGGCGAGAGGAACAAAGGGACTGGGATAGTGGGGAGAGAGCGAGAGGGAGAGGAGCACATTGGTGAGCGACACGAGCTGGGTGGCTGGGAAGAAGCCTCTGCGACGGTTGGGAGGCATAGCCGATGCCTTATTCGTCGCTTCCAATCTCGGTTTCTCCATCTCTCCTCCTCCTCAGGTCTCTCTCTGCACCCGTTTGGATTTGGTGTCTAATTTCTTTCAATTTGAAATCAACCCACATTCTTTCTTTGAAATACTGTTTGTCACAAATGGGTTTGATCTATTTTGGCGATTTGGTTTTGCAGAGAGGAGGCATCTCCTTTTCCCTGCAATATTTGGGGTTTCCTTTTTTAGTGTAATCCCTGCAATATTTGGGGCTTCTCCTTTACAATTCGATCCCTTTTTTTAGTGTAATCTTCAATATTTGGGGTACATGAATCTCGTTGTTTAAGACTCAATGACAAACATCAGAGCCCATATCAATATTCGTGTTGAGAAATGTTGTCTGCATTGAACTGCTGATATACCTGTAACATTCGTTGGGTTGACTGTATCAGCTCTTTAATCAACATTTTCTCAATATCAGCAACAAATAATTACAGATTAGTGCAATTAGGAAAAATCATGGTGAGCCCATCCATGTCCTACTTTGGTCTAGGCTAACATATAAATAATTGGATATTAATCAGACACCCAGCTAGATTCATGTCTGATCACAACTTGCTCTTTAAGGAGTCCCTCTCTAAGCAGCCAAACAACCTCATGTGCACTGTATTTTATTGCAAGGCATCAAAATTTAGACGACTCTCTGTACATGAGTCCTATTGCTTAAGCAAACTAGTGAATGCATTTTGATATATTGAGGGGATCAAATTTGATATAAGTTGCATGTGTTCATATTATTGAATGATGCTTTATAATTTTCGAATGATGCTTTAATCAGGTCCTCAATGGTACCTATTTTAATTTAAATTGATTTATCTTTCTTTTATGACAGTTATGGCACGTGTTAGTCTAGCCAAAAGAAAATTGAAAGTGAAGAAATTGGCAATGGTTATGCAGTGGTGGTTGGACATTCTACATCTACTGGGGCTATTCATACAAATATCATATAAATTATACGAAAAACAATGCATGCGTGGGGTTAGATCTAGGTACCAATTAGATTACTATGGTAATAGAAAAATAATTGAGAATTGGGTATATAAGAGTGATCACATATGTTTGAACAATTTTAGAATGACAAGGTGACCATTTGTGAAGTTATGTCACTTGTTTAGTACAATTGGAAAGCTGAAACCAACCAGACACATGTTGGTTGATGAGCAGGTAGCAATTTCCTTGCATATCCTTGCTCATCATGTCAAAAATAGGGTAATTCAGAGTGAGTTTAATCGTTTAGCGGAGTCAATAAGTAGGCACTTCAAAAGGTTTTTGGTTGCAGTCATTAGACTACAAGGAGAGTTATATAAGAAACCTGAGCCAATACCAGAAAACTCGGTAGATGAAAAATGGAAGTGTTTTAAGGTAAATGATTCATATTTTTTTTAAATTATATCTTTGTAATTTATCATCTATGTGTAAATATATTTTGATGCATTGTAATGTCTTGTAGGGATGGTTAGGAGCTTTAGATGGGACACACATACCGGTCCACGTGCCGGCTGTTGACAGACCTAGGTATCGAACTAGAAAAAATCACATTGCAACTAATGTCCTTGCAGCGTGTAACCCAGATCTCCAATTTACTTATGTATTGCCTGGATGGGAGGGGTCAGCCGCTGATGGTCGAGTGTTACGGGATGCAATTGCTAGAAGACATGGTTTAGTTGTTCCACGTGGTAAGATACAATACTGTTACAAAATCAATAATAAACTAAATTCTTGAAAAGAGTATATATCACTAACATAAAAAAAATGTTCAATTTGTTTAAGGTACCTACTATTTGGTTGATGCTGGGTATACAAATGGTGAAGGATTTCTTGCACCGTATAGAGGTCAACGTTATCATCTGAATGAGTGGAGTAATGGACGTCAACCGACGACCGCGGAGGAATATTTTAACATGAAGCATTCAATTGCTAGAAATGTAATAGAAAGAGCCTTTGGGATATTGAAAAAACGATGGGCAATCCTTAGGAGTCCTGCCTTTTATCCCATTAATATTCAAGTTCATATTATCTTGGTGTGTTGTTTGCTTCATAACTATATAAGGAATGAGTTACTTGTTGACCCATATGAAGATATAGAACTAAACGAGGATGACAACGAAGGAGACATGGATGTAATTGGCACTGTAGAGACTTCAAATGAATGGACTTCATTTAGACAACAAATGGCTGTTTCTATGTTTAATGCGTGGAGATGAACTATTTGAATTCGTTTGTATTTTAAAGGCAAAGTTTGTAATGGTTGCAACTTTTATTTGCTTGTATTGGACTGATTATTTGTAATGGTGAATTTATGTTGCTATATCATGTTATTTTTATACATTTTTATTCATTGTGCCATTTTTCTTTATTATGTTGTTGGTTCATGGTTAATTAAATATCATGTTATTGGTAGATTGGTTGTTTTAATATTAATAGGCATGGACATGAGCGAAGATATAAACATCAATGAGAAGGGGCCAGGGAAGAATAAAAGGAAATGGACAGAAGCTGAGGACAGAGAGTCAGTTTTTGCATTGTTTGGTATGGTTAATGCTGGAACTCATAAGGCGGACAATGGGTTCAAGCCAGGCTTTCTTGGAGTGCTTGAATCTGTATTAAAGCAAAAGTTGCCTCAAAGTGGAATTAAAGGGAAGCCACACATTGATTCCAGAATTAAGACAATGAAAAAGGACTTCCGTATTGTGTATGATATGCTTAACGGAGTAAATTGTAGTGGATTTGGATGGGATTCAGAAAAGAATTTGGTGGTTGCAGAAGATGAAGTTTGGAATGGTTATGTGAAGGTATTATTATTTGAGGAATCATTTGATGTATTCTTATCTGTCCTTTGAATATATTACTTTATTTGTTTTTTTATATGTTTTTTGTAGACGCATAAGGGTGCAGCTCAGTAGAGGACTAGGAGTTTTCCACATTATGAAATGCTTTGCACTATCTTCGGTAGAGATCGTGCCACGGGAAGGGCAGCTGCTACCACTGAAGATATCTTGGATGAGCTGACTAGAAATGAGGAGGATGAAGACACAGAAAATTGTCCTCTGAATTTAGAGGAAATGTCCACAGCTTCATTCAATAATGAAGGAACTAATCAGAAAGGAAAGAGGAGAAGGAGCATGGATAATATGGATGGATTTCGAGAAGCAGCCATGATCATAGGCAACAAGATTGATGAAGCTACTGAGAAGTTCAGTAGAGCTATTGGTGTTGATTTGGATATAGCAACGAAGAGAGATAAAATCAATGAAGAACTTCGCAAGCTTCCAAATCTATCAAGGATGGAACGCCATAGAGCCTTGATTACTATAGGCCGTGATCATGAGATGACTGCAGTTTTTTTTACTTTGGAAGATGATGAGAAAGAAGACTTTGTGAGGGTTTTGTTAAGTGGAGCTCTTTGATGCATGAACTCTTTGTTTTATATTTGCTACTCTTTGTTTAAAGCACTATATGGATGTTATTTTGGACAAGTTGGATGTATTCCCACTTTTAAATGACTTGGTTTAGATAATATATGTGATGTTTAAGTTTAGTGACATGTTATATGGAGATTTTATTGATGTTTATTGCTATTGTAAATCATATTTAAGGTTTATTATCATTGAGAACTCTTTTAACGAAGGAGATGTGAAATTTCTGCTAAAGTTTCTGTTTTTATTGTGTTGTGATTGTTGGGTTTTTGTTTTGGAAGACATTAAAGTTGGAGAGTTTTGTACTACTCTTTGGATATTTGTTCTATTCTTGCTATTTTTTATTGTTTTGTTGTAAGACTTGTTGCTCTTTTCGTGGGGTTTATGGTACCTTTTGTCTTGGTTTTTAAGTATTGGGTTTGTGATATGATTGGGTGAAAGGAGGGATATTGCAATGTTACAGCAGTTAGATCTGAGCTGGATTGAATGCTTTCATGTTTAGATGATTAGTGGAAATTAGCATGGAATCTGAAAACCTTACTTTTGTGGGTCATTTCTGTTTCAATGGAATTGTGGTTTGTACCATATCAGGAACATGTTAGAAGAGTTTCTGGTTTGTACCATAGACAGAATTGTGGTTTGTACCATATCCATCTTAGAAGAACAACATTCGTGCCTCAAGGAATTGTTTAGTGATACAGAAACTAATGACAAGGGGATATTTCATCGGCGATCAGCTAGTGATTTGGTTGTCCCCACTGTACTTCCAGATCTAAAATCGCTTATCCATGTTGACAATCAAATTTCCAATGAATCCTGCCATGCAGGCAGCAAGGGAGGGAGTTTGTCTGCTGAGACAGTGAAGTTTGTAGATCCTGTAATGAAGCACGGGATTAAGATTGGCAACTCAAGTGCTTTGTGGTTTGCGTATTGTCTTACTTATAATTATTCCATTCTTCTGTGTACTATAACTACTATAAATGTGCAATGTTGAATGATGATGCACTTATCTTTGGTTATCCCATATTGTCATTCATGAAGAGTTCAAGTGAACCTTGTGCATCTTAAGTCAGTTTGAGTGGTGATTCACCTTCTTTTAAATGTATTTGCAGTTATCTATACAAATTGATGTAGATATTTTACTTTTTTTAGCATAAGATGGTTTTGTGGGTGTATGATTGCATTGACATTGAACTTCACCATTCAAGAGTATTGTTTCACTCTCACTTAACTTTGATAGGACACGTGCAAGTTGACAAAGAGACAGGTATCAAACCAAAACTCTTACCTGTTCAGTAGCGTTTCTTTTCAATTTATTCATCAAATTTCAGATGGATTTTCTTATTTTCTATTCCACTTTTCTTATCAGGTTGATTTTGTGGTCAACATGACAATGGTTGCTGATTCAAAAATGCCAGCACAGGATGTTGTTTCTTGGACTGTGATGATTTCGGGGGCATGCACAGAATGGGTACGTCTAGGAGGAGGCGCGTGGGTTTATGATCAGATGCCTGTTAAAAATTCCATCTCATGGAATGCACTTCTGACGAGTGGGTTGTCTTCTGTGCTCATAGTTTTAATCATGTCCTGCAAGTCTGTTGTCATTTGCTATGTGAATTATATAAATGTTTAACAATGCAAGTCTAATTAGAATTATCCTTGTAATTGTAATTGTTGTTGTTGTTGTTGTTGTTGTTGTTGTTATGGTTCATAGGATGGTGGTGGTGCTGTTATAATAACTATGGTTTTTTAACACCGGGTAGATGAATTTCTATGTTTGTATGTATTCTAGTGTTATCTTTTGATATGAGTAACTTAGCACATTGAGTTGTTTGGAATAAGGATAGAGTAGGTTGTTTCAACATGAGTTTAATTAAAAATTTTTTTGAATCTGTCTTGTTATGGTTCCTGGCCTTCTCACCTCAGATTTGTTCCATTGATGCTTGTAATTGGTTTCAATTTGCATAGTAACATGCAATATTTTTTCCCTTTGGTCTTGTTGGAACCTTGTTTTGCGGTTGTACTGGAAACCCCAGTTTATTTTGTTATTATTTCTACATGTATTGGGTTACTGGAGATGTTGTTCTAATCAACTTAATAAGTGAAAGGGTTCATGTGACTTGTAAATTTACATGGACCAAGGCTATATTACTGCAAGAGAATTATGGAGAATTATGGGGTGGATCCAAGGTAGTCTCCAACTGTTTACTGAGGCTACAATTCCATAGATGAGAAGCCAATGTCATGTGGGTCATAAATCTGTGATCCTAGCTGTTGGAATGATGAGAACCACACCGCTACTGGGAATTGGGATGCTTTTGAATTAACAAATATTGGAAGACCAAAAAGGTTGGTTTTTTTTACTGCTGGACATTTTTTACTTGGAAAATGGAATTAGTGACTGCAAAGGCTGAAGAGAGAAGGGTAAATGGTTATACTCAACAACCCCCCTTCTCTCTTTGTAAAAGCCAATGTTGTCTCATTTGTAAAACAAATAAAAATTATATTGAGTGTGACAACACTGCACTAAAAAAAATCATAAGCGCACCACATGATCTTGTCGATTCTCAGTGGTGGATCCAATAGTATGCTTATGAGTTTCCTGATGCACATGTTTTGGGCAAGTGAAGCGCATGGGCCAGGCGGTCATCCAATGAATGGTAGTGCCTAAAGATACCATCAGAAGTGGAATGGTTGGATTGGCACATTCGCCTGGTGGTTCGACCCAAAGTGGTAGTTTTTGAAAGTAAGGCCCACTAAGGGAATTTGGCTGCACGGGGCTCACCCCTGCTAATCTGAACTTCCATTTCCAGCCTAGTTGTGAATATATAAAGTTATGATGGGTTGGATTGGCTTCGGTTTTGGCCCAATATAAGTATTAGGCTCAGGATAAACAGTTTCTTGGCCCATTTAATATATAAGAATTATTTGATGTTCAATCAACTGCGTATGTCCAGGTTGTGGGGTTTACAGAAGTTCATCAAGGCCTGACCTTTGCGACAGTAAGAAGAGCTGGTCATGAAGTTCGTCTTTTCCAACCCAAACTAGCATTTGACCTTTACAGGGCTTTCTTCGGCGGCAAGGAGTTACCCAAGTCACAGAATGATCGATAGTCAACGGGAGGTTTCAATTTACATAAATCAATTATTAGTTGCATGAATTAAGTTGACCGGATGAATGGATGCTAGGATGACCAACAATAAATACCAATAAAAGAAAACATGTTATATATGTGATGAATGGATGCTAGGATGACTTGGTTTAGATAATATATGTGATGTTTAAGTTTAGTAACATGTTATATGAAGATTTTATTGATGTTTATTACTATTGTAAATCATGTTTAAGGTTTATTATCACAGGGGTATATTGGTCAGTTTATATAAATTTTATTCCATTCCTAGCATCATTCCAGTGTACCAAACACAAGAATCGGAATGAAAATCTCATTACTAGATTGATTCCTTTGTCTAACCAAACGTTGGAATGGGAATTACTATTCCAGCCTCCATTCCATTCCAACCTCATTCCAGCATTCATTCCATTCCTCTCAGCAATCATTCCAGCGAACCAAACGCTACCTAAGCTTCATGGAATGACTCAGAGCATATTTTTATGGATTTTGAACAAGTCAAAGCTCTGTCTAGGCTAATTCATGGTCACGAGCAACACCGTCTGGGGGGATCCACGATCACCATCTAGAGTAGCCCATGACGTCTTGAACTTCAAAAGGGTCTTTGATATCCAGTTTTCAAGATATTTGAAGTGAATAAACTCCGTCTAGGGAGCGTATGCCTTTGATACAGCATTAGGCTCCACCCTTTCACTGTTGGACATAGTGAAGGCATATCCACTTATTCTGCTTGAATGCTAACACAACTGAGCACACACCTGGCCTTTGTCATCTGTGGGAAGTGTAGGGGGATGAGAAGTGTCAATCCACCCATTCCTTAGCATAGTGTAAGCATGAGTTGAATCATCACAACCTCTGTGGGAATTATAGGGGACTGATTTATAGTAGCTTGCCCATTCACTAACATAAGGTGAACATAAACTTAACCACAGTCGCTTTTGTGATGGTTCTTTCATGGCCAACAAACTTAGTATGCCCATGTCTCATTCTTTTCGCTTTCAATGAAAAGGTTACTCTCCTTGAATCTCAATAAATATGAAACGCATAAATCACCCGAATATGACGGCCGGTTAAAGAAACTGATGAAAATGGGATGAACCTCTGGTTGAGTTATTGGATGTAGTTTTGAATGAGTTGTTTTACATTGTTTTTCTCAACTACAATTTCGAAGGCTAATTCACCCTTCCTTGTTTTTTTCGATGCCGACCCCAGGTGTACTATCCAAGTCAATTTGAGTGATGCCGACCGTCTTTGTGGGAAGCTAACAAATACAATATCACCTCTTATCAATGATGGTAGTTGATGATCTTTGTTTTTGAAATTAATTTTGCAGGGTAATGTTCCTTCATTAGCTCTATATACACTGATAATAGTGCACTTTCGAAATCCCACAAAAATTTCTAATGGTCCTGTCATAGTAAATCACTTCATGGGACTTTGTTGGCTGAAATTTGTTAAATATGCCATTTTGGGAATCTAGAGATCTTTTGGTTGACCTCAGATTTGAATGTAGAGAGTAAAATAATCTCCAATAGTTGTAGGTAAGTCTAATGAAACCACGGGGAGTAACCAAAAGTGGTTGGTAGTAGACCGATAACATTACTTTTGTTTTCAATGCTTTAAAATTGATATTGCTCTTTGTTGAAAACATGTCATATACTTTTACATGCTGTACTTTCATACATGTTTGAACTTGTTTATACTTTGTGCTGTATATAGCTATTGTCATGCTTTGCTTGTATTTTGCATGCATTTCTTGCATTGGATGCTATAGCATTCATGCTTGAATACAAATCAGATTGCCTCTTGAAAGGTCTTAAGATGTTTGAACACTTGTTTGGACCAGGAGCCTTAGTTCTTGGACTAAAATGTGCCTTGATGCCAATTTTTGTCCTCAGAATTAGGTACTATTTTCTCCTTTAGGCCTTTTGCTAAGGGGAGATGCTGCTGAAATTTTGGTAGAATTCCATGCCTTAGTCATTTTTGTTGTTACTGAAATTTTCCTCTCATTTTTTGTTTTACAAATAGAAAAGGCAAAGTACCTATGACTTCAATTGCCGGGGCATCAAAAAGCATTGCAAAGGGTAAGACTGCAAGTGATCCTAATCCGAAAGATCCAAATGAGATATTTGCTGCTACTTTGCAAAATCAAATAACCAAAGCCCTATCAAGGAGGAATTGGTATACATATTGGTGTCTGGAGAATAACACTAATTGAGAGAATGATGATAAATTGAGCTTTAACAAGCCACATAATATATTCAGGGATGCCACACAAGAGACCATGAAACAACGCATTGACAGCGTACAATAACACTATATGGACACAGAGGGAGTTTCTCATAAAGTGACCACTGTTCGGTCTGTTAAGTGGTATCCAAGGATAATGACGATGGCTTTGACTATACCAGCAAGGAATGATCCATTTCTGTGGATAAAGCATCATATCCAGTGCAAACTGGAAATTCATGTGCCGACCTCCATATTACTTCATGGAGGTCCCAAAGTCAAAGATAGAGGAGATAGAACCATGTACCCTAAACCTTGCAGTGGGTATCATGATTTTGCAATTTAGGACAATTGGGCTTGGTATTCATATTAAAGATGGGAGTGCTTGGCTTTGCAAAAGACACCAGTCTCATGGATGGTTTAACTGCATCAGAGACTAGCAAGGTTGGGTGACTTTGACCAAACACCATTATGAAAAGGATCTGAGAGCGATCGGTATCTTCGATGCTATAAATGCCACTACAAAGAAAGTCCCTTGCGAGAACAAGAACATATGCAGGGTCGGCAACTTGTACCTTTAGTACTGAACATGAAGTTGGGGTTTTCTTTATGGGAAGTGAAGAAAATATTTGGTTTAGAACCATATGGTGAAATTTATGATGAAACCATTCCACCAAATGAAAAGTTGGCCACCATGGATGACGAATTTCGGGTTCCATATTATCTCCTCTTTGCTTTCTAAATACACTCCAAATAACCAGCCAGAGTCAAGGCAAAGTTGTCTAATGGATGAGTCGGGTGAAGGAAATCACCAGCCCTAATAAGGGTGGATATTTCAAGTGGAAAGAGGTTATCCCTAATAAAGACCGCAAGATGGAGCCAACAATTATCTATCACTAGGATCCAGACTTCACACCATGTATTTTTACCAATTATCTAGATTTGAAAAGGAAGTGTTGGCTTGCTATATTTTTGGTAGCATAGTTGTCATATATTCTTTTTCCAAGTTCGGGGTTGACCTTAGACTTAGTTGCATATATCTGGCATTTAAAATGGCATTTGGACATAGTCTTGCCCTAGGCCCTACCTTCATAGGATATATGTTAACCGAATTGAAGGTGTCTAGCTTCACTGTTAGAGAGGGGAAAGCCTTCAACCAGTATTATGTCGAGCACTTATTGTATACGTGGTTCACATACCACTACAATGGGCTTCATTCACACAGCGGTGTGCTAGGAGCATCTACATGGAGGGTGTGGTGATGAGTATTTAAAAATGCATATTTTCATACACATTTTGAACTATTTTAAAGACTTATTGACTTAAAAGAGCCTCATTTAGTGTGATATCATGGTTTCAAGAATTTTAAATTCATTTTTATATTTTCTACGTAAATTGTTTAAAAATCACACTTTTTGTATATATTCATGAAACCTGCTATTCTGGAAAGTCTACTTTTGGAAAGTTTTGTGAAAATAATTTTTCTCATGAATTAAATTGAATTTTCATCATCATTAGTCCATTCATATAAAATCATGAAAAATGGTGTGCATTTTTATTATCATTTCATGAGAGATGGGTCCACAGTCATGCATATGTGATGTTAGGGGTAAAATGGTCATTTCACATGAATTCACATTTATTTTGTAGGAAATTGATTATATGGGTATCATTTGTAAAGAATTAAGGCAAGGAATTGATTTTCAAGAAAAAGGAGAGAAGAATTGAAGAGAAAAAGAAATTGGAAGAAAATTACAAAAAGTCGGCTCATGGTCCCACACACACATGCACATGTGTGGGGTACATTTTTAAAACATCCAAGATGGAGTCCATTTATTTGTTGCCCATTTTCAAGAGATTTTGAAGAGAATTTGAAGAATATCTCATTAGAGATGGATAAGGAAAGCCACATAGGTTTTCTTTTTTGAGAAGGAGAAGATTTAATTGAAAGAAAATAAAAAAATATCCAAGCAAGCTATTCCATGTCCAAAAGCGGATTTTGGATTAGATTTTGGCTGAAAAAGAAACGGAAAAAAAATCAAGAGGGTTATCTTCAAAGATCTCTTCAAGTTAGGAGCCAACAAGGAGAACTTTCCAAAAAAAGAAAGTTGACGATACAAAGAGATAAAAGGGGAAGTTTATACCTCATGTGGGCCAAGTTTGATTTCAAGAGAGGATTGTTATCCCTAAATTATCTCTCAAAAAAATCTCAATGCAAGGTGGCAAAGACAAAGAAGGAAAGAAGATCCAAGAGGGACTTCTAGACAAAGCAAGCAAGGAAAGAAGAGAAAAATAAAAAGAAAAGAAATCCCAAAATATATTGCACGTCCAAAGCATTGTCTGGAGCCCTTTTTCTCTCATTTTTTAATTATTTTTAAGATTTTAGAGTTTGAAAAAGAATAGGACTTGAAAAAGTATAAATAGGGCACCCCTCTCTCACATCCTTTATGGAAGAATTACCCACCTCCCACCTCTAGATTTTTACACTCCATCTCTCCCTCTCTTTGTCTCTCCATATTAAGTCATTAAGGAAGCTTAGCCCTAAAGCCACACCACCAACCTTGAAGTGTCAACTAGAAAGAGGAATTCTCATCCATCCTAATATGTAATTGTTTGCTTTTTATCTTCAATCTTTTGTAAAACAATTTCATGCTAGTAAAATTTGTTTTTTTTCAATTGTTCTTGTCTTTGATTTTGTGGTGTTCATAATTTTCGTCTTGTTTGTGATTGGGTTAATTTTCATTTTTGTTTAAATATTGGGATAGAATTGGAATCACAACTAGTAACCCATCTTCGTTACCTTTTTAATATACTTTTTCTCTTTGGATACATTGTATGTTTAGAGGCAATGTAAGATGGAGTTAAAGAGGTTTGAGTGAAAAAAGATTAGAGGCAATGTAAGTGGAAATTTGTTATTCTCACTTAGATTGATGACCTAAGATGAAGAATAAAGCCCTAGAACAATACTTCTAATCTTTTTGAGCTTAAATTAAGATAAAGAATTGAAAGGAGCAATCTACCACCTTTGACTTCTTCTTATTACCGCCTTTGACTTCTATTGTTATTACCGCCTTTGACTTCCTGCAATTTTATTTTATTTTCTGCACTTTTGTTATTTTTCTTATTACGTTCATATTGATTTTAAGTTTTGTTTTTGCATAGTTTGATAGTTGAATTAGAATTCATTGCATATATTTTCATGTCATAAAATTCTGTGCATATTTAAGTTGATAAAAATTAAGCCTTCATATCTGAATCTAATGATAAAATTCGGACTCAATATATAAACAGCATAACTTAACAATTTCAGCAAACTGCAGAAACAGTTTTTGGCAAAAAGTTCGAAGTGGGTAGACCAGTCAAATCATAATATTTTTTTTTTTGAAACTTAGAAAAATTAAAGTTTAAGATGTGGTCTTTCATTCCACAGAAGTTCAGATCAAAATAATTTCGGAAGGCTTGTGAACCAGAGGCTTAAACTTTGCCAATTAGTCAACCCGAATCAGAATTTCTGCACAGAATTTTTCAAAGTTATCGTGTTCATGCATTCATAACTTTTTCGTTTTAGATGCTTTTTTACTTGTGTTTTTTTTTTTGTTAGTTTCTTGCATCAGTATAGTATAAATTCTAGCCATTAAATTTAGATTTAGAATGCATTAGAATAGTTCAAATCATGCATAAAATTTGCATCAGCATACTAGTTTTTTATACTTAGAAATTTTTAGCATCTAATGGCATGCATTGTATTACTAATTTTACTAACTTTCTAATTTTAAACTTGTTTCTAGTTTTATATTTTTATTGTTTTAGTTAATTTCCAGAATTAAATATCTTTCTAAACCTGTTTTAATTGAAGATTTTAAATTGGAAAGTTTTTCTAGTTTTGGAAATTCTAACCTAGGAAAGTTTCTAACTTATGTTTATTTTGTTTTTGACATTGTTTAGTTTAGTAAGTTTCTAATTTTAGTTTTTATTTTTGGAAGTTCTAACTTGTGTTTTAGTTTTGCAGTAATTTTAGTTTTATTTTAGGAATTTTTAGATTTAGGTTTTTAGTTTTAGGAAAGTTTCTTTCATTGGTTTGTAAATAATTTAATTTTGGCAAGTTAGATGCTTGTATTTGTTAGATTTTAAATTAGTCTAGCTTTAGATTTTTATTTAGGGAAGGTACAAGTTGAAGAAGAAACCTTAAAACAAATTGCTCCCTGTGGATCGACCTGATCTCACCAGTTTATTACTACATCGCGGTTCTGCACTTGGAACTCACGATCATGTGGTAGGTGGCTGTTGTCTGATCAGTACCTATTCCATGACTGAATTATGACAACATTTGCTTAATTTTCATAATTATGTCACTTTTCGTGATACTATGCCCAACATTGAAGTTCCAACTTGCATGAGAAATGCTGTAGAACTGTCGATTAATAAAGTTGGGGAGGGTAGTTGGGATGTTGGCTTATTCGATGAAGAGAAAGTTGATACTTAACTTGAGACCTGTGGACTTGTTATATAGGAAAAATTCATATATCAACATCCAACCTTTTATACCCGCTAGGTTTTGCAGGCAATTTGACTTTCCTCAAGCTGTTGTAGGAGCACCTACCCAGATTCCAGGCACTCTTGGTTTTTTGCAAGACGCTCGAAATGCTTGGGAAATCTATTAAGTGCTTGGCACTGGGGCTCATTTTGGCTACCCACATCTCCTAAATTTTGGATACACGATCCTTTAGCTATTTCCAGAAAAGGAAAGAAAGATTGTTTCATCACGGTTAACTTTGAGAATTGGTTATATGATGCAAATAAATGGCGAATTGGCTTAGTGGCCGGGTTTGATGTTTGCAAAGCTCATCGCTCCTTAAGTGGTGAAAAAGATGAGGAATTCTTACCTCCTCCTAATGTGACTATAGCATGGATGCAGTGGGTTGTGAATGAGAACTTGTATAAGAGGGAGAGTCTCATTGAAGCTGGGTGAGCTAGTAGATTGCCCTAGATTTTGGATCTGCTTCTCACTCTACTGGAACCAAAGTTTTGGTTAGCTTTCAAACAAGGGAATTCAAAGACGAGCAGACCATTATGGGAGCGGCTGTCGAGGCAGACTTTGCTCATCGAAATCTACCAAAAACTACTACTGTTGCTTCATTACCAATAGAGGTGCAGACAGTTTCAAGTCTAGCAAAAGTAGCTCAGTCAACCAAAGCAACTACTGGATCAAGGCCACTGGTTATAGTGTCAACAAAACCTCCAGCAGGTCTGGTTCTTCATAAGAGGCTTTAAGCTATATGCTCAAAACATGTAACCAAATCCCCTAGTAGTAAAAAAGCTTTTTCGAAGAAGAGAAAGGCTGAAAACCCTAGAACTCATTGTTCCCAAAGCCTAAAAACTGGTAACACTTCTTTATTTCTTTGTATGGCACGATTATTGGATTTTCTTTTGCTCTTGTTTTGATGTCTACATTTTATCTTGCAACCTTATTGTTTGTCAACTCCAAGTGCAGAGCTGCAATGTAGTAATAAACTGGTGAGACCAGGTCAATCCTAAAGGAGCAATGTATTTAGATGTTTTCAACTTGTCACCTGCCTAATAAAACTCTAAAACTATCCTAATTTAAACTCTAATAAATAAGTCATTCCACAAAATTAAACAATTACAATAACAACTCTTAAATTAAAATCCTAATTCTAAAACTTCTTAAAAATAAAAAATAAATTCTGCAAAGCAAAACACACATTAGAACTTCCAATAAAACAAAAAATAAAATTAGAAACTAACTAAAAATAAAAACTAAAAAATGTTAGAAATAAATTAAATTAATGTTAAAAACATTCCTAAATTAAAAGTTAAATTAAGTTAAGAATCCACACGTTCTTCAGCAAAAGAGTTACAACATCTATTCAAATTAGAAAGAAATTTAATTTTAGAAAGAAAAGCTAAATGACAATCTAAAACCAAGTTAGTGATCTCTTAAAGTTAAACAATTTCTAAAAGCAACATGTCCAATACAACTATACAAATCAACTACAATACAACAACTTTCTAAAAAAAAAAATTACAAGATGCATGAATGAGTGGAGCATGTGAGAACTAGATGAATATGTGTTAACACATCAAAATTCTGTTTTAAACCACTGATTTGTATTAGTTTTAGATCTGAAACTTCCAACTTTCTAGCATAGAAAATCAGTTTTTAAGATTAATTTAAACCGTTCACAAATTCGTCAAACATTCACATGAATAAAGGCTGACTTCCACCATTGTTTTAGGACTGATTTGGACTACTTTCAATGCGTTTTAATTTTTATTTTAGAAGTTTAAAACTGCTATACAGATCAAGCATTCCGCTGATATGAATATGTGCAAAATTGTTTGTTAAAATTCATCAAACATGAGCCTCATTGAAACTAATTTTTCTGCACAATTCAGGAATGTTTTCAAATCTGAAATTTATTCAATTTGTAGTGCAGGAAATCAATTTGGAAAACAATTGCGGTTTGTAAAACAATTGCACAAATGGTTCGGCCATGGTGGAATTGTTTTCAACTGATTTAAACCCAATTTGTGTACTGTTTTCATACATAAATAATTCAACTTTGAGATCTGATTTCTAAATCCAATCTCACCAACATCCCTAAACATGATTTCTAAATTTTAGAATTGGCCTATAATATTTTCCTACTCAAATCTCTTTAACTCTATCTTACATTGCTTCCAAACATACAATGTATCCGAAGAGACAAAGTATATTGAAAATGTTACTAAGATGGGTTAATAATCATGATTCCAACTCTATCCCAATATTTAAACAAGAATGAAAATTAACCCAAGCACAAACAAGACTAATAGTAAGAACACCACAAAATCAAAGACAAGAAAAATTGAAAAGAAAAAAACTTTATTACTAGCATGAAATTGTTTTACAAAAGATTGAAAATTAAAAACAAACAATTACATGCTAGGATGGCTGAGAATTCCTCCTTTTAGTTGACACTTCAAGGTTGGTGGTGTGCCTTTGGGGCTAAGCCCCCTTGATGACTTAAGATGTAGAGACAAGAGATGGAGTAATAGATGTAGAGGTCTAGAGGTGGGACGTAGGCAATTCTTCCATGAAGAGTGTGCTAGAGAGGTACCCTATATATACTTTTTCAAGTCCTACTCATTTTCAAACCTGATTTGATAAAATTGCAAAAAAAAAATTGAGCTCAATGGTAAGCTTGGGCATGAATTGCTTGGCTGGATTTTCTTTTCTTTCCTTTTTTTTTTTTTTGGAAGTCCTTCTTTGCTTCTTCTTTCCTTTTTTATATTTGCCACCTTGCATTGAGATCTTTGGAGAGATAAAGTAGGGATGAGAATCTTCTCTTGATTCAAACTTGGCCCACATGAAGTGTAGAATCTTCCTCCTCTATCTTTTGCTTTGTCAACTTTCCTTTTTTAGAAAAGTCTCCTTGTTGACTCCAAACTCAAAGAGATATTCTAAAATAATCCTCCTGGATTTTTTTTCGTTCTTTTTTCAGCAAAAATCTGATCCAAACCAATTTTGGGAGTGGGATCCTTCTTGCCCATCTTTTTATTATTTCATTTTTCAAATCTTCTCCTTCTCCAAAAAGAACTCCTATATGGCTTTCCTTCTCCATCATTGATGAGATTTTCTTCTTATCTTCTTAAAAATACCTTGAAATATGCAACAATCAAATGGACCCCATCTTGGATTCTCCACAAGTGTACCCCACAAATGTGCATGTGTGTGTGGGACTATGAAGCCAATTTTTAAATTTTTTTCTTCTATTTTCTTTCCTCCCTCCAATTCTTCTCTCCTTTCTTTGAAAATAATTTCTTTACCTTAATTCTTTGAAAATGGGACCCATATCATTAATTTCCTACAAAAAGAAATGTGATTTTATGTGAAAAGGTAATTTTAACCCTAAGATTGCAAATGCATTATGCGGGCCCATCTATCATGAAATGACATTGAAAATGAACACCATTTTACATGATTTTATGTGAATGACTTAATGACAATGAAAATTAAATTTAATTCATGAGAAAAATAATTTTCACAAAACTTTCCAAAAATAGATTTCTAAAAATGGTAGGTTTTATGAATTTATACAAAAAGGTGATTTTTAAGCAAATTATGCAAAAATATACTAAAGTGAATTTAACATGCATGAAATCATGATATCACACTAAATGAGGCTTTTTCAAGTCAATAAGTCCATAAATTGGTCCAAAATGTGTATAAAAATATGCATTTTTAAAAACTCATCACACCCCCAACCATCGTCTTGCTAGTCCTTAGCAAAAAATGTGAATAAAAATGAGGAATTCATCATGACCTAATCTAACCTAAAACTAATGTAATGCAAGAAAAGTAAACACGAATGCAATGCTAATTTTGCTAGCATGCTCGACTGTATTTAGTATATGCAGTAAGCCTTTAAACCCCTAGGTTTTTCCTAGTGGATGAGTTGTGCCTCTAAAGGTTTGCAGTGAATATACCCACAAAATTCTTTTTTCTATTAAAAAAAGAATAATAAAAATAAAGGAGAAAAGAAATTTCCCAAAAGAAAATTTACTCATATCAGATATTTTTGAAATCTGGAATAATTACACTTTTTGACTTTTCAAAGTCTAGTCCACAATTCTATTCTCAGAAACTTTCTCAAATTCAAACCATCTTGCGTGCACAGTGAAAAACTGTATCCATCAAAAGCCTATTTCAAATATTCCACAATAATGCTGCAAAAATATAATTTTTCCTTCAAATAGTCAGATCCTCTGAAATTTAGCAAAAATAAATTTCGCCTTAAAGCTAGTAAGATAGCTGCTACTTTACTGTTTACTTCGATTGGCCTCTTTTCTCTCACTGTCTTTTTCCGATGCAAGGGTCCCCAAGTTTATATGATATAAGAAAAGTTAGAATCCAGAGAGCAAATCTAGTACTTGTCCTTCCCCACACATACTCCCTTACAAACTCTTGTGGACACTCTTCACTCACTTCTTTTTTCCAATGTAGATATTTCTAAGTTCATATGATATAACAAAAGTTGGGATCTAAGGAGCAAACTTAGTCCTTATGCATTTTTGCATATATCCCTTAAAATTTTCTATGGACTCTCTTTGGGCCATAATTCATATTCTCTTTTTTTTTTTAACAAATTATTTTATGACTGTGCAATGTCAAGGTCCCTTAAGCTTTTTATGGACCCATTTAATGAGTGTTAGGCCAATGACTCCCAAACCAAATGGCTTTAGGGCACTATGTATGAAAATACCCCTATAGGCTTACTCATTCGAGTTAAAAAGGCTACGAACCAAAACTAGTCATAAATTGCTAATTATATATTTTTTTCACTATTTTTTTAAAAATCGAAAGTAAACAATAGGTGGCAGGTCTCATTTCACTCAAATTAATTTATTTTGATTCTAATATATATAATTCACCAAAAATGAACCAGGAAACAAAAATATTCTACAAACTAAATCTCAAGTTCACATTGTACTTTTTAGAAAAATTCTAAAAATAGTATTAAAACTTCATATCCTAAATGTCAAAAAACGTATACATGTGTATATGTGAAGAGTAAGTTTTGGTAATCTTCTGATAGGTTCCTTCTTTAGAAAATGCAAACTTTCTTTTTACTTCCTTCCAAAAGTATGAAAATTTCAGATTTCTATATATCTTCAAATTGCTTTAATTCCTTTGAAAACTTTCTTTTCTAAAGTAAAAAAAATTGAAAAATATATGCAAAAGTAAATGAAAAGTAAATGTAAAATAAATCCTGGAAAAAATTCCTAAAATGAAAATAAAAGTCTAAAAATGCAAATATTTTCCTAAAAATGACAAAATAATAGAAAAATAGAAAAAATTTACCTAAAATTCTAAAAGTGCCTATGAAGTGCCTAAAATTGGACAAATGTGCTTGTTCCTAACCCCCAACCAATGATATGCATCGTCCTTGATATATATGAATGAAATGCAAAACAATAAAGGTTATATGAGGAAACAAAAATGAAAATGAGGGTAAAGAGAGGAAGGCACCTGAAGATATGTTAGAGCTACTACCTATCCAAGGTTAAGAAGAATAAAAATAACAAAAGAGAAATCCATAATATACATAATATAAACAACAAAATGCCTCTGTCAGATCCAGGGCCGATTAATCCTCATAGACAAGATCAACGAGAGCAATGCCTTCCTCTTTAGATGGTGTGATACCTAAGAATGGCTTCAATTATTGGCCATTGACTTTGAATAGTTGGCCATCCTTAGGATCATAAATCTCTACAGCACCATATGGAAACACTATTTTGACAATGTAAGGACCATTCCATCAAGAGTTAAGCTTTCTAGGAAACAAGCAAAGCCTAGAATTGTAAAGGAGGACTTTTTGTTCAGGGTGAAAATTTTTTTTGAGGATTTGATTATCATAAAAAACTTTTGTCCTCTCTTTATAAATTTTAGAATTTACATAGGCTTCCTTGCACAATTCTTCCAATTCATTCATTTGTAATTTCGTATTAGATCCAGCCTTATCTATATCAAGGCTAAACTGTTTAATAGCTCAATAAGCTCTATGCTCAAGTCCCACTGGCAAGTGGTAAGCTTTTTTATAAATTGACCAGTAAGGAGAGATTCTGATGGGAGTTTTGAATGTGGTTCGATAAGTGCATAATGCAACGGTTAGTCAAGTAGAACAGTCTTTTTGATTAAGGTTTATGGTAGTCCCTAAAATTTGCTTGATTTCAAGATTTGATATCTCTACTTGCTCATTGGTTTGAGGGTGATAAGGGGTGGCCTCTTTGTGAGTGATTCCATATTGCTTCATAAGGGCCTCAAAAGTTCTATTACAAAAAAGTGATCCCCCATCACTTATGGTGGCACGATCCAAATCCTGAAAACACATCCTTTAAAAATCACTGAACTGTTTTAGCATTATTGTTCTAATAGGGAATAGCTTTTATCCATTTTGAGACATAATCAATAGCAACCAAGATATAAATAAAATCAAAACTAGGAGGAAAAGGTCCCATAAAATCTATACCCCATACCTCAAGAAGTTCAATTACCAAACTTGGTTCACGGGGATCATGTTTCTTTTTGAAATATTGACCAATTTTTGGTAGTGCTCATAGGTCTTACAAAATTCATGAACATCATTAAAAGTATGGGCCAGTAAAATCCACATTGTAAAATCTTGCAAGATGTCTTTTTAACAAAAAAAAATGGCCCCCACAAGCCTGTGAATGACAAAAGGATATAACACTAGGAATCTCATTATCTGGCACACACCTCCTGATAATTTGATCTGGGCAATATTTGAACAAGTATGGATTATCCTAGAAAAAATGTTTAACCTCAACAAAGAACAAATCTTTATCTTGCTTTGTCTAATGGTTAGGAATACTATCCATAATAAGATAATTTGCAATATTTGCAAACCAAGGGGTTGGGACAATGCAAAAAGGTGTTCATCTAGAAAATTGTTCCTAATCAATAAGGTCGGAAATGACAAGTCTAGAAAGGTGATCTGCCATAACATTTTCTACTCCCTTTTTATCCTTGATTTCTGAGACAAATTCTTGGAGTAGAAAGATCCATCTGATTAGTCTGGGCTTAGCATCTTTTTTAGAAGGAAGATATTTGAGCACAGAATGATCAATAAACACTGCAATCTTGGATCCAATCAAATAAGAATGAAATTTGTCAAGTGCAAAAACCACTGCCAGCAATTCCTTCTCAGTGGTGGAATAGTTTATCTATGTACCATTAAAGCTCTTACTTGCATGATAAATCACGAAGGGTTTTTATCCTTAAATTGCACCCAAATAGCCCCAACCGCATAATCACTGGTGTCACACATGAGTTCAAAGGGTAGGTTCCAATCTGAATGATGCATAATTAGAGCAGACGCCAGCATGCCTTTCAAATTTTCAAAAACCACTTGGCATGCCACAGTCCATTCGTATTGTACATCCTTGGATAAAAGTTTACAAAGAGGGCAAGATATAGAACTAAAATCTTTAATAAACCTTCTGTTGAACCCTGCATGCTCTAAGAATGATCTCATATCCCTGACGGTTTTGGGCGTGGGTAAGTTGGCTATCAAATCACTTTTTGACTTGTCAACTTCTAGACCTTTTTCAGACACAATGTGACCAAGGACAATTCCCTGATGAACCATGAAATGACATTTTTCCCAATTGATTACCATGTTCTTTTCTTTGCATCTAGTGAGAACAATCTCAAGGTTGTTCAAACAGTCCTTGAATGAATCACCAAGCATAGAGAAATTGTCCATGAATACCTTGAGAATACGTTCTACTATGTCACTAAATATACTCAGCATACAACGCTGAAATGTGGTGGGAGCATTACATAACCAGAATTCCGACAATTGATTAGCACATTAGATGTTGCTAAAAATGGTTTTCCCTAAATTACCAAAATCTGAGCATTGTTATTATATACTGGCTAAGTGTCTAGTACATAAAAATCAGCAGGGAAATAGAATTTATCAATTTTCACTAGTCCATCCTCCATTACCCCCCTTGGTTTCTTTACCGAACAATCTACAAGTTGTAGAATGACCTTGGTAGGTTTTAACTTGCCTAGCCCCAATTGTTGATAAATTGAGTAGGGTAATAGATTAACACTGGCCCCCAGATATAACTAGTTCTGACCAATTCGTTGATTTCCAATGGTGCATGATATGGTGGGGCATCCTTGATCTTTATAACCAGTCACTGAGCACACTAACTTGCTCAATGAAGAAAGATTTATTTTGTACATTCATCCTACGCTTGACAGTGCAAAGTTCCTTAAGGAACTTGGCATAGGCTGGAATCTGATTGATTGCATCCAATAGAGGAATATTGATTTTAATTTCCTTGAAAATGTCTAAGATCTTTTGGTTTGGGATTGGCTTCTTGGGATGAGTCAATCTCTATGGAAAAAGGCCACTGGGCATAATGATTGTGGGGTCAGGACCTTTCTCGTTCTTAACAATAGTCTCTATATTAGCACTATCCTTTTCAATCTTTCCATTCAAATCCGAGGAGACATGTTGTTTATCTTTTTTCGGATTCTCTTGAAGTTCTTTGCCATTGTGTAGAGTGACAGCTTGAATACGCTCCCAATAGTTTGGGTTAGTTATGTCGTTTACTTCAAATTGGCCTTTTGGGTTCGGAAGAGGTTGAGCTGGAAATGTTCCTTTCTCTTGAACTTAAAGGCTATGTTTGATTTGTTCGACAGAAGTTTCTAACCTTTGGATAGCCTCTTAATTATCTTGAATAGCCTATTGATTATTTTGAATCATCTGTTGATTATTTTGTAGGTTTTACATAAACTATTGCTGAAATTGTACTAGCATGTTGAAGGACTCCTCCAATGATTTATTCTGAGCTTGTGGTGCATAAGATGTATTTGTTATGGAGACACATATGCACCAAAATTTGATGGTTGTTGGGGACTATACTCAGGTGTAGCATTTGGTCCATTCCTCTAGTTGAAATTTGGGTGGTTTCACCACGAAGGATTATACGTGTTCTCCATGGTATTTATATTGAATGGCTTTTGGTAAGAGTTCAAAATGTTAGCCTGTTTTTGAATTACTTCTTGTAATGCAGGTCCAGTTGGATAGTCTGCTGACATGTAATTTTTGGAAGCACAAATGCCACAAACCATAACTGTCTCCTTATTCTTTCCAAGTTTTAGGGTTTCTATTTCTATTATAAGTGCAGCAAGCTTGGCTTGGATTTCAATTTGATTGTTTAAGTGATATATTCCTCCTCCCTTAGACTGGCTTAATGACATGGATTGATCTGGCCATCCGGCGAGGCCCTTTTTTGTGCATTTTCGGCCATTAGTTCCAAAAATTCCCACACTTCATCAATTTGCTTTTGATCCAATTGATCATTGCACATCATCTCAATAAATTGATGGGTATCAGGAGTTAAACCCTCAATAAAAATCTTGATGAGACATATGTTTCATATCCATGGTGAGGATATGCAAGGATCAATTTGTTAAATCTTTCCTAACATTTATAATAGGGTTTCTTGAGATTTTGTCTGAACATCACGATCTCCTTTTTTAAAGTGTTGGCCTTGTGCCGTGGGAAGAATTTCTTTAAGAATTCAGTCTTTAGGCCTTTCGAGGTATTAATTGAACTTGGTCTAAAAGAATGGAGCCAAGTTTTTGCTTTATCTTTTAAAGAAAACAAAAATAATCGAAGTTTGATTACATCCGGCATTACATTCTGCAACTGAAGTGTTAAACATACTTCATCAAATTCTTTTAGGTACAAGTCTGCTTTTTCATAGTCAAGCTCGTGAAACTTAGGTAGAAGTTGGATCATGCCCAGTTTGATTTCAAATTGACCTGTAATTAGGGGCATCACTATACATGATGGCGTGGTTTGATGTGCAGGGTTCAAATAATCACGTAAAGTCCTAGGTAGCTGATTAACCTCCACACCATTGCAGTCAACATTATTATTCCCAGTCATGAGTTGGGTATCATTGTTACTGGACCCACTCGCCATTTGAGACAATCTCGAAGGACTTGAGGGTCTAGGAGATTCTTTTCTTTCTAATCATGCACTAAACCTCTTTGTTGAATTGGCTGAGAGGTTGTCTTTTTTTTTTTTTTTTTGAAATTTTGAGATTTTTTTATTTTTTTAAAAAAATAATGAAAAACAAACCTAGAATCTAAATGACTCCCTATGGTCAAAACGTTTCCCTAAGTTCTCCAATCCGGTCCTATGAAACCAACTCGGCCAGGTTAGCCACCAGGAAGTGGTAGAGTCATAGATGGACCCGTTTGAAGGACTAGTTTCCTAAACAGACTAGTTATCGCGCTACAGGGACAAAGGCTTTCTTTGGCACCGAGAAGATTAAGGACAACAATTACAACACTTTTAGTTACTTCCTTCCAAAAGGAGTTATGACAAGTTGAAAACAATAACTTTTTCCAATTTTAGAAAGTTTCTAAAAATAAGAGTGATGTTTCTAACAATCCATGGACTTTCCTATTCTAATTTAGGGCAGCTCATCATTCCATGTATGTCCTTGTATTTCTAAAAAGATGCCAAGATTAAATCACACCCACAATGTAAATAGGGAAAACTAGAAAAGTTACCTTAAATGGCACTCCCCAGCAATGGCGCCAAAAACTTATTTGTCAACTTCAAGTGCCGAGTTGCAATGTAGTAATAAACTAGTGAGACCAGGTTGATCCTCACGGAGCAATGTATTTAGATGTTTTCAACTTGTCACTTGCCTAAATAAAACTCTAAAACTATCCTAATTTAAAATCTAATAAATAAGTCATTCCTTAAAATTAAACAATTACAATAACAATTCCTAAATAAAAATTCTAATTCTAAAACTTCCTAAAAATAAAAAAAATAAAAATTCTGCAAAACAAAACACACATTAGAACTTCTAATAAAACAAAAACTAAAATTAGAAACTAACTAAAAATAAAGAATAAACAATGTTAGAAACAAATTAAACTAATGTTAGAAACTTTCCCAAATTAAAAGTTAAATTAAGATAAGAATCTATACTTTCTACAGCAAAAGAGTTACAACATCTATTCAAATTAGAAAGAAATTTAATTTTAAAAAGAAAATCTAAATGACAGTCTAAAATTAGGTTGGTGATCTTTTAAAGTTAAACAATTTCTAAAAACAACATATACAATACAACCATACAAATCAACTACAATACAACAACTTTCTAAAAAAAAAAAAAATTACAAGGCACATGAATGAGTGGAGCATGCGAGAACTAGATGAACATGTGTTAACACATCAAAATTCTATTTTAAACCACTGATTTGTATTAGTTTCAAATCTGAAACTTCCAACTTTCTAGCACAAAAATCAGTTTTTAAGATTAATGTAAACAGTTTACAAATACATCAAACATTCACATGAATAAAGACCGACTTCCACCATTGTTTTAGGTTTGTTTTGGACTACTTTCAATGTGTTTTAATTCTAATTTTAGCAATTGAAAACTGCAATAAAGATCAAACATTTAGTTGATATGAATATGTGCATAATTGTTTGTTAAAATTCATTTAACATGAGCCTCATTGAAACTAATTTTTCTGCACAATTCGGGGATGTTTTCAAATCTGAAATTTGTGGTGCAGGAAATCTATTTGTTTTTTAAATTAAAAGTATAGGAAAAATTAAAATAAAAAGTGCTGGAAATATCACAGCCCGAGTAGCTCACTGGCCTAATAACTTGGTAGGCCTATCACATGGCCCAAAATACTTAAGCCCAAGTTACAAGTAGTAACCTATATAGTTCATTATATACTAGACTCATATTTTTATTCATAAGCGATGTGGGATGGGGTATTACAATCTACCCCCCTTAAGGCCACACGTCCCAGTGTGGATCCATCTAACTTCACCAAGTGATGTGGGAACGAAGCATTCTACACTCGTGTCCCTTGCGGATTCCCCTATCTCGACTCACAGGCTCGTGCACCCTAGCTCTATCCTAATCTTGCGTCAAAAGCTTTTCCAACGGGACTGGGGTTCCCATATTTCCAGCTGGTGATGGGCTCTGATACCATTTGTCACAACCCGAGTAGCCTACTGGCCTAATAACTTAGTAAGCCTGTCACGTGGCCCAATATGCTTAAGCCCAGTTACTAAAAGTAACCTACATAGTTCATTATATACTAAACTCATATTTTTATTCATAAAGGATATGGAATGGGGTATTACAATGTTATTCATTTGCCTAGGTTTCAATGCAAAAAACAAATCTAAAGACCAAACCTTGGAAGATCAACTTTGGTTTCCTCGAAGAATTTCTTGGGCTTGGTTGTAGAGGAAAGGAAGAAGATGGAAGAATTAGGACAACCCTTAGGTTTATATTATGTAAAGGTTTTTCTAAATTACAAGAAAGGGCTTTTTGCTTTCTAGTGAGTTTTAAAAAATTTCAGAAAAGGTCTTTTTGGCTTAAAAGGGTCAAATAACTCAGGCCCAAAGCCCAAGAGTATTTAAATCAGACCGTCTAACCGCTCTCAACCCGACTCAAACCCAACAAACCGATTTGACCCAACAGATGGTATCAGAGTCAGGTTAAGTTCTAGAAGTTCTAAAAGATGCTAGAATGTAGGTCCAATGTGAGGATTAGAAATTTTAAGTGGGAACATTGGGGTTTTGATGCATATAACTGTATTCGAGCTTTAGCAATTGTTTAGAGGTTATAGGAGTTTGTTACCTTTTGCATTTTTGGTCATTTAGTCTCTAACGAATGGCTATTTTATAGACATGGCACCTAGAACACAGAAAACAAAAACTAACTCATCCATTTCGGAGTCAGCTGAGCCTAGTGGTATAGCCAATGATCTGATGCAGACTCTGCTCCATTCTATATTAGCCCATTAGTAATATTAGGATCAATAGATCACAGTTGTTGGAGGTTATGTAGAGGATGAATCAACCTCATACGACGCATGCAATTTAGCCGCTGATAACGCCGCAACCAATGTTTGTGGTACAGCCTCAGGTAGTGGATCATGTAGAATTTCAAACTAGTGTACTCGAGGCTTTACAGAGGATTGGGCAGCCTCAGTTGTTATTGCCCCCAGACCCTAGGATCAAAATGATATTTTTGAAAAGTTCAAGAAGAGGGGTCCGCCGGAGTTCAATAGGGGTGAAGATCAAGTGGTATCAAAAGAATTTCTCATCCAAGTGGAGAAGATATTTGAAACCCTAGTTTGCACAGGGGTACAGAAGGTTAAGTTGGCAGCTTCTATGTTTCAAGATGTGGCAGATAGGTGATAGACTACAGTTAAGGAAATGTATGAGGGTATCATTGAAGAGGCAGCTTGGACTACTTTTCGTAACTAGTTCCATGAGGAGTATGTACCGAAGCATGTTTGCATTCAAAAATGAATAGAGTTTGACAGATTGAAGCAAGGTACCTTGTTCATAAGAGAATATGAATTACAGTTTATCCATTTATCTTGTTTTACACCAACTCTCATCACTCCAGAAAGCGAGAGAATTCGACCGTTCCTTTATGGCCTTTAACCAAATATACTACTTCATGCGAAGTCACAAGTTTTAAACACCTACCAGGAATATTTGGATAAGGCATATTGGGCTGAGGAGGTGATTGGGAACATGGCCCATTCGAGCTAACCCAAGCAGAAAGTTGCTCCATCTCTGGCCCCACAACACCAATTCAAGAAGCAGAAGAGGGAGTCTTATGGCATTTGTGGCAATAATCACCCAACATCTAAATGTTGGAGATAGATAGGGTGTGTTTTCACTGTGGAGACACTAGTCATCAAGTCAAGGATTGCCCTAAGAAGAAAGGCCAATAGTATTAGTAGACATCTACACAAGGAGCTACTATTTAAGCACAACTGCTAAAACAAATAGCACTAGTTCCCCCGCAGCAGTAACGACCTCAAGCACCGCAGCAACAAATGCAATTATACTGACCTCCCCAGTAGCCTCGACCTCAGAGAGGACCCCAGCGACCACTAGGGCCTAATAGACAGCAATCAAGGCCCCAGTAGGCAGGCAGAGTGTATGCCATGACTCAAGAACAGGCTGATGCTGCAGAGAACATTGTGGAAGGTATTATTTTTGTTTATGATAACAATGCTAAAGCTTTATTTGATCTTGGTTCTCCTATTCCTATATTTCAGCTAGTTTTGCCTCGAAGATTAGTGTTAGAGCAGCCAAGCTGCCTTTTAATATAATTGTGGCTACCTTAGTGGGTAAAAAGGTTAGTTGTTTGCAATACTACCCTGATTGCAAATTAGTGATAAGTGGTGTTGTGTTAAAGGCTAATTTAATACTATTGAAGATGAATGACTTTGATGCCATTTTGGGTATGAATTGGCTTGCTACTCATAGTACCGTGATGGACTGTCGTGCTAAGATAATTAAGTTAATAGCTAATGATGGCACTAAGGTGCAATTTATGGGATCTAAGAAAAAGGTTGTTACTCACATGATCTAAGCTATTAAGGTTGCGAAGTTGTTGATGAAAGGTTTAGAGGGGTATATAGCGTTTATCACGGAGGATAAATGGACTAAAGTGGTGAAAGAGACAACAGTGGTGTCTGAATTTCCAGATATTTTTCCTGATGATATTCCTAGATTGCCACTGATCCATGAGATTGACTTTGGAATTGAGCTTATGCTGGGCATAGCTCTGATGTTAAAAGCCTCTCATAGGATGGCTCCAGCTAAGTTAAGAGAACTCAAGGAGCAATATTAGGAGCTGTTGAATAAGGGTTTTATCAGACTAAGTGTCTCTCCTTGGGGGACTACAGCGTTATTTGTCAAAAAGAAGGATGGTTCTATGAGAATGTGTAATGATTATAGACAACTAAATCAATTGCCCATCACGAACAAGTATCCTTTACCTAGAATCAATGAATTGTTTGATCAATTACAAGGTGCTCAGTATTTTTCTAAGGTTAATATGAGATTAGGGTATCATCAATTGAAGGTACGAGATCAGGACATTCCAAAAATTGCATTCATAACTAGATATGGTCCCTACGAATTTTTGGTAATGTCTTTTGGATTGACTAATGCACCGGCAGCTTTTATGGCTATGATGAATAGGGTTTTTGCAGAGTACTTAAACCAGTTTGTGGTGGTATTTATTGATGATGTACTTGTCTATTCAAAGAGTCAAAAGGAGCATTCTTAGCATCTTTGCACTTCATTGCAACTATTGAGGGAACACCAATTGTATACTAAGGCAAGTAAGTGTAAATCTCGGTTGGAACAGGTAGGATTCCTTGGTCACATCATCTCTAGGTAAGGTTTAGAGGTGGACCCAACAAAAATTGAAGTAGTGTAAAGTGGGATACCCCGAAAACAGTGTCACAGATTCGACGTTTCCTAGGCCTCACAGGTTATTATCGCAGATTCGTAGAAGGATTTTCGACAATAACAGCCTCACTGTCGAGATTGACTCGTAAGGAAGTTCCTTTTGTGTGGAATGATGATTGTGAGCAGAGGTTTTAGGAGTTAAAAGAAGGTTGACCACAGCCTCTGTTTTGACCTTACCTACAGGTAATGATGGTTTTGTGATTTTCACCGATGCATCCGGAGTTGAACTTGGTTGTGTCATGAAAAATGGGAAGGGGGTAGCATATGGGTCCAGACAGTTGAAGGAACATGAACGGAAATTTGTAACGTATGACTTGGAGCTAGTAACAGTGGTATTTACTTTGAAGATGTGGAGACATTATCTTTATAGAGCCACTTTTGAAGTGCATTCATACCATAAAAGCCTCCAGTATCTCTTTATGCAGGGTGATTTGAGCATGAGACAGAGGAGATGAATGGAGTATAGTAGGGATTATGATTTTGGGTTGAAGTAACATCCAAGAAAGGCTAATGTAGTGGCAGATCTCTAAGTAGAAAAGCAACATTCATTAGAGGATTACTTGCAGAATACTTCTAGATTTGATGTTTGGAAGATATGGATATTTATTTCTAACTTATCAGTGAGCAGGCAGTGTTAGCTAGTATAATCTCGTGGGAACCTGAACTACTTCCAAAGATCAAAGAACATCGGTTACTAGACCCGAGATAACAAGGATCAAATATCGTATAGATGAGAGGCCTGATTTTAAGTTGGAATATGATATTTTGTATTATAAAGGTAGAATTTATGTGCCTGATTTTCCAAACTTAAAGGATGAAATTATGGTAGAGGCATACCATACTTGGTATACTATTCATCCAGGAGGCACCAAAATGTATTAAGATTCGAAAGATCATTACTGGTGGAAGAATGTGAAGAAGGATATCGCAGATTTTATTGGAAAATTTTTGGTTTGCTAGCAGATTAAGGCAGATTATTAAAGACCCCCAGGTTTTTTGTATCAGGTGGAGATTCCTCAGTGGAAGTGGGAGCACATCACTATGGACTTTGTATCAGGATTGCCTAACACCAGGAAGGGCTTTGATGTGATTTGGGTGATAGTGGACCGTTTGACTAAGTCAGCCCACTTTGTACCGTTCAAGACTGGTCAACGAATGGAGAAAATGGGAGATTTGTATATTAAAGAAGTGGTGAGATTGGATGGACACCAGTTTCTATAGTCTCTGACTGGGATAGTAAGTTCGTATATCTGCTTTGGGTATCACTGCAGGAAGCCTTAGGAACCAGGTTGAGTTTTAGTACACCTTATCATCTCTAAACAGATGGATAGATAGCACACAAACCAAACATTGGAGGATATGTTAAGGGCGTGTGTCTGGGATTTCAAGATTAGTTGGGACGAAAGCTTGGCTCTATGTAAATTTGCGTACAACAACAGTTACCATTCTAGCATTGGCATAGCACCTTTTGAAGCCTTGTATGGGAGAAGATGTTAAACTCCTATATGTTGGTCAAATTTTGGAGCTCGTGATTTTCATGGACCGTTTGTGGTTGGAGAATCTAGTGCAAGTTAAAATAGATTTGGGAAAGGCTAAAGGTCACTTGTAGTAACCAAAAAAGTTATGCAAATAAGAGGAGGAGAGAGCTGAAGTTTGAGGTTAGTGATCATGTATTTCACCTACGCATGGAACTTTACGGTTTGGGCAGAAAGGGAAACTCTCCAGACGATATGTGGGACCGTTCCAGATTATCAGCAAGGTCAACACGTGTCTTATCGGTTAGCACTACCACTAGGGCTATCAGGTGTTCATAATGTCTTCCATGTTTCTATGTTAAGGAAGTATGTAACAGACCCTTCACATGTGTTACAATATGAACCGTTGCAAGTGCATGATGACATGACCTACAATGAGCAGTTAGTGGGGATTGTCGACACCAAAGAGCAGGTGCTGAGGAACTGCGTCATCCATTAGGTGAAGGTTCAATGGAGTCATCATCGCTTGGAGAAAGCAATATGGGAGCTCAAAGGTGAAGTGAAAAAACAGTATCCGTGCCTTATTCTTCAGGCATATTAGTCCTTTAGAGGATCAAATGTCCTTTAAGGGGGATGAGATGTAAGGCCCCAAATTTTAATTTTTCCGGTTAAATTGTTTTGCTAGGTTTGAGTCGGGTTGAGAGGGGTTAGATGGCCTGATTTAAACACTCTTGGGCCATGGGCCTGAGTTATTTGACCCTTTTAAGCCAAAAAGACCTTTTTTGAAATTTTGTAAAACTCACTAGAAAGCAAGGTACCTTTCCTTGTAATTTAGAAAAACATTTACATGATATAAACCTAAGGGTTTTTCCAATTCTTCCATCTTCTTCCTTTCCTCTATAACCAAGCCCTATTAGTTCTCCAAGAAAGTCAAGGTTGATCTTCTAGGGTTTGATATTAAGATTTGCTTTTGGCATCAAAACCCAGGCAAGTGGATAATTGTAAATAATATGTTTTGGTTGTTTTGTTGAATAACAAACATGCTTTTAGATATAGTTTATTTGATGGTTTTAATGTCTTGATTAGGGTTTAATGATGGAGATTTGGTTTTTTTTTATTTGATTGAGACAAAGAAATATTGTAAAAAGAAAAAAAAGGAATTGTGTGCGGGCAACAGCGCAGGTGCTGCCTGTGCATGCCAAGCGACATGGCTGTCTAGCATGCCCAAGTAGCGGGCTTGCTGCCTGGGGCGGTTGGGCAGCAGGCCTGGCTCGGTTGGGTTAGGTTGGCAGCCCTGGGGGGCCTGGGCCACAACTAGGTCGGGTTCGACAAGGCTGGGCCCATTTTAAATAGAAAAAAGAATAAAATTAAGTAGGATCTAGTATACTAATTATAAATGGATTAGAACCTTGTTTAAGGCTTAATGATGACTTGACTAGAAATAACTAAATCTTAATTAGGTGTGATTAGAATTTTAATTAGACTTGTTTATAACTATATTTGGGGTTTAATTACTTGTGATTAATATTTTATTTAGTTTGATTAGAATTTAATTAAGATGTAATTGGGAGTGATTAATTCTTAATTAGAAAGTATTTGAAATTCTAATTTGGACTTTAAATTGAGTTTAAATTTCGAATTTGAATCTAGAATTTAAATCTTTTGTTTTATATAAGATGATATGGTATTTTTATACACAACAATGTTAATTAAGAACTTAATTGTTCTCTCCCCTCTTTGATCATAATTTGATTAAGTTAGGAATTGGAAATTTGAGTATCTTTTACCCAATTTGTAAAACACACTATATAATTGGATTTTATGGATTCTTTTTTTTTTTTTTTTAGAAAGGTTGGTTAAATGTTCACATGAGAATTGGATTGAGTTCAGAATGGGAATGTGAGATTCAGGATGCACCACTTGATAGACACTGAAAATAGGATATTAGCATTGTGGACTTCTGTTTTCATTATGAAAGAGGGTTGGTTTTCATGTGCATTGTTAAAAAAAACGGCTAATACTAGCTCGTATCAGCCGATACATATCGGTATTAGCCAGTATCGGTACGATATTTTGGTTCGTAACAGTCTCGGAATCGGTCTCAGTAAATATCGCCAAAATATCACGAGATATTGGCTGATATTTTAAAATATCGGCAGAAACAATATATCGGCTGATATTTTGAAAATATCGGCCAATATTAGATAAAAGCCCCTAAACCCTAAATTTTCCCCTCTTTCTCCCTCTCTACTCATCCTTCCCTTTCCAAATATGCCCAACCTATTGCTCCTCCTCCATTAACTTCCAAAAACATCACAAAATCAATTTTTTTTGTGGATTTGGTCTATAAAAGTCAAGAAAATAAATTTACAAGGTAAGTATATTAAAATTTTTTAATTTTTTTTAAATATTTGTTTAGTAAGAGCTTAGAAGTGTTCTATGATGATGATTCCACTTATTTTATGTTATGGATTTACATATTGTGATTTAGGAGTGTGGGCCTATTATTTGGTTTTTTAAAATTTTAGGATTTTAACTTTTGTTAAGATTTAGAGTCTTTTAATGTTAAGTGTTATTTTTAATTTTATTAGTATGCAAAAACATCATTTAATGAAGGAAGTTTGATAGATTTAGTAGTAGAATACATAGATCTCAAGATGTGGACATTTTATGTTTATTTATTTTCGGATTTTTGAATATTTTAATATTAAAATAAGATTTTTTGAGGATTTAATCACAATTTTGTTATTTTATTTTATACTTCATATATGATATGAATATGATAAGTTTTCATTTTTTCAAAATATTATGTAAATAGTTTTATATTTTCAAAATTTATGTTCTTATATGAAATAATAATTTAATATTTAAAATGAGATTTTTGAGGATTTCACAATAATTTTTTAAAGTAAGCATAATCTTTGTATGCTTCATGTAAGATTACTTTTTTTTTATTGTTCTTTTATGTAATTAGTTTTATATTTTTCAATTAATTTTTGGATTTTCTAGTAATTTAATATTAAACTATTATATATTTAGATTTTCACTATAAATGTGGTTTCCTAATTTTATATAATCACTGTATACTCCATATATGCTAATTTTTTTATAGTTATCTTATCATTTATGTGATTACGTGACATGTCAATATCTTTTATATTTTTGAATTTATTTTTGGATTGTCAAAATATAAAATTAGAAAAATTAAATAATTAATGTATCATTTAAAATGTGCCCTTTTGAGATTCCAAATGCTTTACATGAACATATTAATTTCCTTGTTTCTAATACATTTTGGATCCGACATGGAACTATTGTGAAGAAGCTGGAAGTAAATATAAGATTAAATGTAATTATTTCCAAAAACTCATAAATGGAAGGATAATTAGATTGAAGCAACACTTGACTTATAGGCAAGGCCAAGTGGCAAAGTGTCCTCAAGTGCCACCTAATGTGAAAAAAGAAATGCAAGAGTTGTTGGATGCAAGAAAACAGAAAAAGGTTGGTAGAGAGAAAAGAAGAGTGGAGGAATTTAAAGCATGTAAGGAAGAAGTTTTTGGGCGTAGGAAAGAAGATATTATTTCCTCCGACAATGATGAGGATCCAAATTTAAGGAGGGCTAGAAAAGAAAGTTTGAAGTCATTTCAGAAGAAGGAGGAGAGAAGAAGGATGCAATATGAGGCAGCTATGAGAGGTAGCCAATATGATGAGGGTGGCTCATCAGGATCTAGGGGAGGGGGTTTGCGTCGAGTTTTTGGTCAAAGACAACCCCGCCCAGTAGATGTTGAGGACAATGATGAACCTCCTACACAGGCACCTCGTAGTGGGTCCAACGGACCCATTTGCATATAGAAAACCAGCATCCAAGCAACCTAACACTGTAAAAGCATTGAAGGGGAAATTTAATAATGCAAGAGAAAATTTGGTAAGAGCTACTGAAAAATTCTTTTTAGATGCAACTGTTCCACCACATAAGGCAAACTCTCCTTATTTTACTACTATGTTAGATGTAGCAGTGGAACATGGTCTCGATATAAAGGCATTCACCCCATATAAGATTAGTTATCTCTGTATTAAAAAAAGAATATGAGGAGTTACAGCTCTGGGTGGAGACTTTTAGGAGGATTTGGAGAGAAAGGGGTTACACACTAATGTGTGATGGGTGGACGACTCTCACAAAACATCATCTCTTGAATTTTCTAGTTTATTGCCCTTTAGGAATAGTTTTTATCAAATTAGTTGATGCAACTGATTATGTTCAAGATGTTAGATACATTAATAAGTTGTTTAATGAAGTGATTAATGATATTGGGGCAGATTGTGTAGTTCAAGTCATCATTGATAATGCTGCAAACATGAAAAAAGCATGAATGATGCTTATGTAACAGGGGCAAATATTTTTTTGTCACCATGTCAGCACATTGCATAGACTTAATGCTTAAAGAAATTGCCAAAGGAAAAGTTATGACATAATTGATTGAAAAGATGAAGAAAATCACTAATTTCTTCTACCATTCTTATAGATTTGTTTCAATGATAAAAAACTTTACATACAATCATGAACTGCTATGGCCTAGCATTACTCAATTTGCCACCCACTTTATAACCATCGAAAGTATTTAAAGTATAGAAAAGGGACTCTCCAACTCATCAAATCAAATGAATGAATGAATTCTAAGTGAGGAAAGCGGCCAACTCCCCTAGCAGAAGAAGTATGCAAGACCATTGAGTCCAATAAGATTTGGCCTCATGTTAAAAATTACTTAAATGTTGTTGAGCTTCTAATAAAAGTTCTTTGATTGGTTGATGGTGATGATAAACCAACTATGGGCTTTTTACATGAGGCCATGGAGAGAGCAAAGATGGCTATTAAAGCAAATTGTAGATATTATACCAAACATTGGAAGATCATCAACAGTCATTGGGAGCGTCAATTGTATTATGACTTACACGCTTTTGGTAAGTGGAGACTGATTTCTTGTTGACTTTCATTGTTGTATTAAATTCTTTTTAACACATTATTTACTTAAATTTTTACATTTAATAGGTTACTTTCTCAATCCACAATTTTGATATAAATCTTTGGATCGAAATATAATAGATGAAATTCGAGTGGGATGAAAATGTTATTGAAAAACTAGCAAATGATGTCGATGAGGCTATTAAGGCAACAAACCAAGTAAGTAAATTAAAAAATAGAGATCTTATATGGTGTCTTTTGTCATCTTCAATTTAATATATATCATTATTCATTCATAACAGTTGATAATTCTTTTTCTTCTTTAATGTCATTAAATTGATGTATATAATGAATGTATGGGAAGTTTTGGCACTACCATTGGTTGAAGAACTGTCACATAGACATATCCTAGTAAGGATTGTAAAATATAAATAGTAAATTATATTTTTATTATTAAAAAATTTAAAAATTGAATGTTTAATCTTATTTTCTTTTATTTTCAACTGAATGGTGGTTGAATTATGGAGAGAGTGCTCCAGCATTAAGGACGATTGCAATTAAAGTTCTTAGTCAAACTACATCATCGTCAAACAATGAAAGAAATTGGAGCACCTTTGTTTTTATCCATACAAAAGTAAGAAATAAAATCACAATCGATAATTTGAGCAAACTAGTCTACATCCACTATAACCCCAAGCTCCGCAGTCGAAATCGAAGGAGAAGAGCATTTGAGGATCAACAAGATTACTTCTGCCCAATTAATTTAGACTATATTTTTTTGGTAGAAGATGATTTGTTAGGAGAGTGGCTAAAGGAGGTAGAAGAGCCATTACTAGATAAAAACCCAGAGCTAGCAGAAATGGTTGAGGACTTGACTGGGAAGAAGTTTGAGCCAATGAAAGCCTTTGAAAGATTACAAGAGATTAATTTGACACAACAATAGAGGGGTACTATAGTTGATCCTATAAAAGCAAGAGGAAAAGAGGTGGGTGAGGAGAGTGAGTAAAGTATCTCTACATCTTCCTCATCAGTAAGAATTGCTCTTGAATCTCCTGGGACTGGTAGTTACTATTGAGATAATGAGCTACCAATATGTGAGACAATTGAGCATTTTTTTCGTGCTACAGACTTAGATCCCCATGTGGTTATGTAAGATATATCTCATAAACTGAGATAGAAATTGGTAGTAGCATCGGTCAAGAAGGGGGAAGGTACTTCTATGGGCAATGTTGGACAATAGTAGGCTATGTATGGATACAACCCTCATTGGCCAACTCCGCTGCCTCTAGTTTCACTGTCACAACCGTGGTATGAGCAAGGAATGATCCAACGTGAACCCTATTGTTCCTCATGAATTTTTTAATTTAAATTTGAGCTCTAAGTCATCTTAATCTACTAAGGATAGCTTATCATACTATGAAAGAATCTTAGCTCCTCAGCAATAATATCAATATGGCCAAGGGTATGGGAGTGCAATGGAAGAGTTTTGATCATATTATTATAACCCATACCAAAGAAGAAGAAATGATGACGACGATAATCTCGAGCCTACGTGACACTCCACTTAAAATTAAGGTGTGCAACTGTGCATTCATTCTCTCCAATTGCTTTATGATTTATTTTACTGTCATTATATCATATGTTGTGTTAATGGTCATATTCTTAAATTTCACAACTTACTTGATAATTGAGTAATGAATTGATGATTGATGAATGATGACTGATAAATCATGATAGAGATATAGTTTATACTATACAAGATACAAGTACAACTACTACACATAAATTATACAGAAGCTGTATTCTCTAAAATTTCATACTAACAGATAGTTCATATTTCATACGTCATAATTATGGTTTTTACAAAAAAAAAAAAAAAACAATTTCAGACAAGACAACAATACAGGATATCATAACTTAGGGGGACTGATATTTTGATTTATACATGTTACTAATGAAAAACAAAACATTGTTTTCTAGCCTTTTTTAATATTTTGGATTTTTTGGAATTTTTTTCAATTTTTTTGGATTAAAAAAAATTCACACTACGACAACCATGACCGATATTAATACCATATTGGTTTTTTTGATAGACCGATACCGCGACCAATACTACAATTTTCATCAATGCTCATTTGTATATTTAATTAACTATGACCGTTAGGGGGATTAGTGCTTACTTTCAGAGAATTCGAAATGACACACGATCATAATACACTTTTAAATTAAGTAATTAAGTAATTAAATTGATATTGGGTTAAATATTATGAATTAAGGGTTTCATAGCACGATTAATTATGCATCAGTAAACATATGTATTTGCATATATATATTGATATATATATATTTGACCGATTGTAGTTCGGAGGTGGACGTACACCATCAAGTCAACGTGTACTATGGAATATAGTACACACCTGTGCAATTTTTTATATCTGGTGGGAATACCCGTTTTTATATATTATATCTACGGGAATACTCGTTTTTGGTATATTTTATTTGTGAGAATAACCGTTTTTGTGCATTAATGCCATTGGGTTTTCACTCGGTAAATTTTAGGTCAGAATAAAAAATATGTTTTAATTTAATTGATTAACACTATTGCTTGCAGTTTACGCTGTTGTTAGATTATGTTAATCTGATACACTACTTTTGGTGTCCATTTTCCTTTACCGGTACTGAACCAGAGAGTTAGGGCTCGTAGGAGATTCCGTTAGATGGTGGAGTTGTTGAGTGAACACCAATGACATCGTCTGAGGTGTCCTAGTATTGGTATTGAGATTGGAACTTTAGATTATGTAATAAGGCTACGTTTGAGGCCATAGTTATTCATTAAATTTATTTGTCTTGCAATTACAACTTTAATTATTATACTTCAAAGCACTTGACCTTGACTTTATTATTATTGAGATTTATTTTATGATTGGCGTATGATACTCATCTTCGCAGATTATGGATTTCAGTTCCACATGTGATCATGGTTGCTTGATTACCAAGCATAGCCTCACGAAGGACTTCGATCCACTCGAAATTAAGGCTCGTATTGTTTATGTAAGAAAAAATTTAATTCGCCCTAATTCTCACACCCTTAGGGGCGTAACAAGAAACAAAAAAGAAAAATGCAAGAAGTCAAAGGCGGTAAGATAGGAAGTCAAAGGCGGTAAAACAGGAAGTCAAAGGCAGTAAAACAGGAATTAAAGGCGGTAAGCGGTTCTTTTAATTTCTTATCGCAATTTGGGTTCAAAAAGATTAAAAGTGTTATCGAAAAGCCTTATTCTTCATCTTAGGTCATCAATCCAAGTGAGAATAACAAATCTCCATTCAATGTAGAAATAAATTTTAGAACTGGCCTCTAATCTTTTCATACTCAAATCTCTTTAACTCCATCTTATTTTGCCTCCAAACAAACAATGTATCCGAATAGACAAAGTATATTGAAAAGGTTACTAAAATAGGTTAATAGTCGTGATTTCAACTCTATCCCAATATTTAAACAAGATGAAAATTAACCCAAGCACAAACAAGACTAATAGTAAGAACAACAAAAAATCAAAGACAAGAAAAATCGAAAAGAAACAAACTTTATTACTAGCATGAAATTGTTTTATAAAAGATTGAAAATTAAAAGCAAACAATTACTTACTAAGATGGATGAGAATTCCTTATTCTAGTTGACACTTCAAGGTTGGTGGTGTGGCATTAGGCTAAGCTTCCTTGATGACTTCAGATGTAAAGATAAGAGATGGAGTAATGGATGTAGAGATCTAGAGGTTGGACGTGGGCAATTCTTCCATGAAGAGTATGCTAGAGGGGTACCCTATTTATACTTTATTAAGTCCTACTATTTTCAAACTTGATTTGATAAAATTGGAAAAACAGTTGAGCTCCATAGTAAGTTTAGGCGTGAATTGCTTTGCCAGATTTTTTTTTCATTAGAAGTCCTTCTTTGCTTCTTCTTTCATTCTTTGTATTTGCCACTTTGCATTGAGATCTTTGGAGAGATACAGTAGGGATACGAATCTTCTCTTGTAGTCAAACTTGGCCCACATGAAGTGTAGAATCTTCCTCCTTTATCTATTGCTTTGTCAACTTTTCTTCTTTGGAAAGTTCTCCGTGTTGACTCTAAACTCAAAGAGATCTTCTAGAATAATCCTCCTTGATTTTTTTTCTTTCTTTTTTTTAGCAAAAATCTAATCAAAATCAATGTTGGACGTGGGATCCTTCTTGCCCATTATTATTATTATTATTATTATTATTATTTCAAATCTTCTCCTTCTCCAAAAAGAACTCCTATGTAGCTCTCCTTCTCCATCCTTGGTGAGATTTTCTTCTTATCTTCTTAAAAATATCTTGAAATATGTAATAATCAAATGGACCCCTTCTTGGACTCTTTATAAGTATACCCCACACATGTGCATGTCTGTGTGGGACGATGAAGTCAATTTTTGCATTTTTTTCTGCTATTTTCTTTCCTCCCTCCAACTCTTCTCTCCTTTCTTTGAAAATAATTTCTTTGCTTCAATTCTTTGAAAATGGGACCCATATCATCAATTTCCTACAAAAACAAATGTGATTTTATGTGAAAGACAATTTTAAACCTAAGATCACAAATGCATAAATGTGGGCCCATCTCTCATGAAATGACAATGAAAATGCACACCATTTTATATGATTTTATGTGAATGACTTAATGATGATGAAAATTGAATTTAGTTCATGAGAAAACTAATTTTCACAAAACTTTCCAAAAATAGATTTCTAAAAAGGGCAGGTTTTATGAATTTATACAAAATGTGTGATTTTTAAGCAAATTATGCAAAAATATACTGAAATGAATTTAAAATGCATGAAATCATGATATAACACTAAATAGGCTTTTTCAAGTCAATAAGTCCTTAAAATGGTCCAAAATGTGTTTGAAAATATGCATTTTTAAAAACTCATCACTTATTAGCTCAAATTTCGATTGTTGGAGGAGTCGTGCAAAAGGTGGCCAAGATTGTTGAAGACTATGCCTTAGATGAAGGTGATGATAGAGATAGCGGTTTTGATACTCCCACTACCGAGGAACAAACCGATAGTGATATTAATACCGAATTTGATTTTGAAAAGGATATGTTTAACTAGTCAATGACGCCTGAGTCTAGTAGAAGAGTTGCAGTGGATATACCGGTGGAGTCTATTGCTGGGGAGAAATCTGGCAATGATGTGGGTGCTATTACCACTGTCGAAAAAACAGTCGGCAGCGATGTACCCTTGGAGCCAGTTTTGAAGCAAATAAGTAGCAGTGGAGTTCAGATTGATGCTGCTGCTGCTTCTAAAAGAGATGCTGCCCCTTAGACCAAACAGCAAGAAATTCCTCCAAAAATTTCTGAGGCACCAACTACCGAAGTCCCAATGGAAGATGGAGAAATCCCCTGTACTGCCGAAGTAATTACAACAGATCCAACTCCAGAAGGTAACTTTTGACTTAACTATTTGAAAATTGAAAATTTTGTTCCAACATTGTAATTTGATCTCATTCATTCCTTTTTAGGCACCCGAGTGAATGAGAGTGCTCCTTTTATGCCTGCCACATCAGTAAGAAAGCCTTTTGGATCACCGATTGAAGAGCCAGGAGGGAGAGAGGGTCTTGAAACTTCGATTGATTTGGATGACATTTCTATCCATAATAGATACCTAGAGGCATATATGACCAATACTCTAAAGAGCGACTTAGAAGGCCCATGGAAGATCTCTTTTCCATAGACTTGCCAACAGAAAGTGTCAATAATGATCCAGAGTTATCATTGGCACTCATTGTACTGCCCATCAGTGTTTAGCTTGCATTCAGACCAGGTGTAGTTCCCTGGTGAATTTGGATTCAAACTTAAGATCTCATGCGAGTGAATCTTTCGTGGCTATTGATATGCTATGAACTAATGATGCACCAAAGGTCGATGAAGTTTTGGATGTTCATGCATAACCAGGCATTGAACCCATTGGCATAATAAAAAAGGAAGCTGATATTGAGATGGTCACAATTGAGGAGGTTGTCATGACAGAACCGATCATAGGAAAGACTAGTCCTCTTGCTTAAAGGAAGTTGATTCTTGAAGATGAAGCTGTAGATCCTATGGAAGATGATACTCTTGTAACGCCAGTGGCCAATGACCTGCCTCCAGTTACAAGCAACTTTACACCGTCTAAGGCTATGACACCTTCAAGAGTTCATTTTAGGGTCGATTAGTCATCACCTATGTAGAAGATATCATATGAAGCATTTGCTACTGAAGATGGAGGATCTCAAAAAACATTATTGAATGTTACAGTAACACAGCACGCAAATAGAGATACTTTTGCCACTTTGTCCTCACAAGGGTCGCATGACTTGTCTTCTGTCACTAAAAACACGATGGCTACTCATGGGGGTGAGGTGCAAATGTTGAGAAGGAAGGAGATGACCGCTAAGGCTCTTAGACGCAGTTAAATTCGTAAGAGCGAGAGTCAAATCTTTCCATCCCTAAGGAGCCCAATTTGTTTGGTGATGCTCTGAAGCCCTAATCTACCATAAACTTTGCCATGAAGATGGCAATTCACAGAATCTTGGCCACGCTCTTCCAGGGAGATCTTACCCTTAAGAGGATTTAGGGTGCCAAAGCATTAGCTGATATGTTGATATCTTCTGGTACCAGACTGATTTGAGTGGTCTTTGCGATGCTTTTGTTATTTTCTTCAGCAAGCTTAAAGAAAAGAACATCTGGGACAAAAGTGTTAGTCATGCCAAAGCTTTTTAAGATGAAGTGATGAGGCATAAAGTTCAATTGGCTGCAAAGATTGAGAGCACCAAAGAAGAGATATGCATAGCAATTGTAGTGCAGGCTAAGAAAACACATAAGATAGCTATGCATATGACTAAGCATGAACATATACAAAAGCAGATCACCGTGTTGTAAAAACAACTCTCTTCTTTGGAAAATAACAATGATGACTTGAAGAGTTCAGAGGACGATCAATGTAGAAATAATTTATTTGCACGTGTAGAGGTAAAGCGGACAGCTTTGGATGATTTTGTTCAGTCTCTAGAGAGTAAAATGAACATCAAACTGGATGAGATTAACATTAATACTACCATACCTACTTATGCAAATGACCAAGGGAGCGCCCTGATGGAAGGTGTTTTGAATGCGGAAGCCAACTGGAGAAATTCTATGACTGATTTTCCCTGCTGCAACTTCTATTTGGTTCTTTTGTCTTTTTATTTTCGCTAGCCTGGATGGCCATGCACATGTACATTGACTTCATTTTAGTATTGAACTCCAAATGAATATCAATGGAAATTTATTTTTATTTTGCTCCACTTTGTCATTGGCATGGAATGTTTGGTTTAATTTTATACAGATGTTTGTATGGTTTATATGGATGATTTATATGTGTGTATGGTTTGGATGGTTTGTTTTGTTTTTTGTTTTCTCAAACTTGTATAAGGTTTGACTTACAATCTTTTAGATTTACAAATCAACAAAGAAAAGGAGTCACATGGGTGGACATTATCTGGTGCCCTTGTATGAGGCTTTCTCTAGGGTCCATGACTTAATCCTTTTGGATAGGATTTTATTTTTTAGGTTTTGTTTGGGTTTTGGTTAAATGGGGTCTGCAAAAGGACTTATTTTATATAACAGATGGTAGCTATATAGGGTCTACAAAAGGACTTGTTCTATACAAAAAACGGTCAGCTATGTGGTGTCTACAAAAAGACTTATTCCATTTTGCTAAGCTTTGCTATACAGGGTTCACAAAAGGACTTGATTTACACAGTAAAATGTTACAAGAGGTCTTATAGGGACATTATCCAAGTAACAAAAGTTGACTGGAGGGGCAAATGGGCCTTGTCCTCGTAGTCATTTTGTATAAGTTTGAAAGATTGTGGTTGAGAGTCATAGGTTGTGAGGTTCAAAACCAAAGGTTTTAGGGGTGAAAATGTACAATATACATGGTTTAAGTATGCTAATGACATTCAGGCATAATATTTCTTCAAAAGTTTTCCATTGATAGGCATCATGCATCTGTCTCTTTTAAGCGTGAATAGTGTGTAGGCGCCATTGGAATAGACCTTGTTGATGATAAAAGGTCCTTCACATTTGGATTTAAACTTTCCTTTTGACAAGTGTGTGAAGAACATGGGCCTCCTAACTACAAGGACCAAGTCTCCTTTCTTATATGCTCTATATTAGACTTTTCTGTCAAAAGACCCAGCCATACGAGCTTGATTTAACTCATTGCTTTACTGAGTAGCAAGCCTCTTTTCATCAAGGCTTTTTAACTTTTGAAGTTTGAACTTGGCATTCTTTTCTTCAGTGTATTTGTTTATCATAGCTACCTGAAGAGAAGGGAGTTAGATTTCCAAGGGTATCATAGCTTCACAGCCATAAACCAAGGAGTATAGTGTTGATTTGTTGGACCTCGAACTGTGGTTCTATAAGCCCATAAAGCTTTAGGAAGTTTGGTACACCAACTCCTTTTGTTGTTAGAGACCATTTTCTTTAGAATTTTGTAAATAGTCTTCTCAAAAGCTTCAACAACTCCATTAGCTACAAAGTTATATGTCGTAGAAGAAGAGCATTGGATTCCATACTTGTCACAGAATTTCTAGAATTTGTCGTTGTTGAACTGAGGCCCATTTTCATCATGCAGACGTTTAGGTACCTCAAAACGACAAATGATATGAGTCTTCAAGAAACTTAGGTCCGTATCTATTTTGACTTCTGTAAGGGGCACTGCTTTTGCCCATTCGGAGAAGTAATCCATTGCGGCCAAAATGAACTGATGACCACGTTCTGATGGTGGATTGATTTTGCAATTATTTCCATTCCCCGAGAATTAAACGGCCATGAGGTGGATGTAGGATGTAGATATTTAGGTGGTTGATGAATGTAATCACTGTGGATTTGACATTCATTACATCTTTTGGCAAAATTGATAGTATCAGACACCATGGTAGGCCAACAGTAGCCCAACCTTCGAATCTAATTGTGAAGCTTTGGTCTAGCCTAGTGAGCATCACATAAGCTAGAATGAACTTTTTTTGGTACTTGAACCGCTTCTTTCAGTAAAAGGCAACGGAGAAGAACTCCTTCATATGATTTACAATAGAGTCTTTGAAGGCAAATCGAAGTGAAACTTTAGAGCTCGTCTTTGAATACTAGTTCTATCTTTAGTAGTCTCTTGCAGCAATCCATGCAGAATTTAATCAATAAAAGGGTCTCTCAAATCTCTAAATGAATTTTGGAGAGATGAAATCTGATTCTTGATCACATTGAAGCCATCTACTACTGCTTTATGGGTATCGAGTGGAGGTAGAAGTCTTCTTTCGACTACTTCCAGTGTCATTTTGTCATTTTCAGGGATTGACATTGAGGCTACCAGACCTGCTAGGGCATCTGCTTTGACATTTTCATGTCATAGAATGTGGTGAAACTCGATTAGTACAAATCTTTCTTTAAATTAACAAGCTTTTTTAAAGAAGGGAATCAAGTCTAGTTTCTTCATTTCAAACTTTAGATTCATTTGTTTGATTACAATTTGCGAATCTCCATAGACTCCAAGCATATTGATGCTTGATTCCAAGGCTAGTTCGAGACCCATAATCAATTCTGTGTATTTTGTCACATTGTTTGAATATGGCTTGATTACTGAGAAAGAGTGCAGACATAGAATCTTTCTAGGTTGCAGAAAATGGTTTCAACTCCTAAAACTGGTTCTCCTAGCTCATTAGTTTTGGAAACTCACCAAAATGCATGATCCAATGTAAGTTTGGCTCAATCGTGGGTTTTCATAATTGTTCAATGAAGAAGACTGGCTCATTAGGGAGATTGTCTCTAAATTCAGAATCTTCTGATAGTAGATGTTCTATTAGAAAATTAGCAAAAGCCGGTCCTTTTACCACCTTTGTGGTGGTATATCTGATGTTATACTGAAATAGAAGAATAGACCATTTGACTAAATGATCACTCAGTGCTCCAGTTTTTGTCACAAGTGTCTTCAATGGGTTGATGCTGGAAACCAAGTACACTACACTGGAGAGGATCTAGTGTCATAGTTTTTGTATTGCAAATATCAGTGCAAGACATTCTTTCTCCACTGAATGATAGTTATGTTTAGCACCAATCGGCATTCGTTATAAATAATCAAGAGCTATTTCCTTACCCTTATCATTCTTTTAAGCTAATAATGCTCCCAGAGAGTGATCGAAAGTGAATATAGAGGATGAGAGGTTTGCCTAGAATTGGAGCTGAAAGAACTGGTGGATTTGTGAGATACCACTTGATATCTTAATTATTGAAAGGCATCTTTGCAAGTTTTATCCAATACAAAGTCTACTCCTTTCTTCATCAGTCTAGAGAATACTCTGCACTTTCTGGATAAACGAGATGAACCTATGGATGTAAGCGGGTTTGCCTTGTAATCCTTTGAGTTCTATTCTTAGAGATAGCATCTCCAATATAGCTTTAATTGTAACTGGATCTAGTTCTATGCTGCCTTTTTGAACAACAAATCTTAGGAATTTCCTGAAAAAGACACCAAAGAAACACTTCAAAAGGTTCGTTTGAGGCTTGAAGTTTCGCAACCTCTTGAAGACTATATGAAGATCAGCTAGATGGTCTGACTTCTATTTTGCTCTTGACTACCAAGTCATCGACTAGCATTCGACATACTTATGCTGCATGTCTTTGAAGATTTTTATCATAGTCCTTAGGTATGTGGCTCAGCATTTTTAAGACCAAAAGGCATGACGGTGTAATAGAATACGCCAAAGAGGGTTTTGAAGGATGTGTACTTCTTGTCCTCCTTATACATCTTGATTTGATTGTATCCTGAAAACCCATCCATGAATGACATCCTTTCAAATTTGAAAGTATTGTCAATCATGATTTGTGGTATAGGCAGTTGGAAATCATATTTAGGACAAGCTTTGTTTAGATCTCTAAATTCAATGGAGACTCTGATCTGCCCATTCTTTTCAGTGACTAGCACTATGTTGGCCAGCAAGTCAGAGTATTACTCTTCATGGATGAAGTGAACATCTTTGAGTTTTGGACTTTCATTTTTTATTTGTCCATGATTTTTGGTTTTGTCCTTCTTTGATCTTGCTTTGAGGGCTAAGCATTATTTACTATATTCAATTTGTATAAGGAACTTCTGGATATAGACCTGGCATTTCTACTCGGGTCCATGTGAAGCAATCCATGAACTCTCACAAGAAAGTGACATACACATTAAGTTTTTTTCCTTTGATTTGAGAGCTTACAAAGGTAGGACGAGGATTTTCTGGGGTTCCTAAGTTTATTTCTTATACTTGGTCCTTAGTTAGAGGTTCGGGAGGAGATTCTTCCACAGCATTTTCAGAAGTTTTCAACTTCGCGAAACCTTTGGGATTTCATTTGCGGGTTTAAGCCAAGGCTTGATCCCTTTCCATAGATTCAATTCTTTATGGTCTTTAGCTTTTACATCATGGGCTAAACGTTCCCAACAAGTGTGTTGAGATGGATCTATTTCTTTATTGAGTTTAGGTGGCCAATATTTAGTGATTTATGGCATGGTATCATCATCATCACCACTTACCCCCTTAGGATGTTAAAAAGCAGCCCAATCAGCAGGACCTTGGAAGACAATGGTCTTTTGAGAGTCATTCAAGTCATACTTTTCATTGAAGACCATAGATCTTTCTCTAAATCTTGATTTAACTTAGGAATGTTACTATAAGGAATGTATCCTATGCAATGCTGCAGTTATTCAATTCTGAGTCCTTTTTTGAGACCTTTCATTTTTGGAGTGAAGACATCAAAATGGATTTGAACCCTAATCACATCAATCTAAGGCCGTTGGCTTTTTAAGATTATAGCCCATGTTCTTCATCATGTTGCAGACCACAGGATTATAGATGTCAAGCTTTATTCTCCCGTCATTGGTGATCTTGTTGATAGGATATGAGGCATAAGTAGCTTTAGCTCGATGGAAAACTATTAAATGATTGTGTTGCTTGGATAGAGGCACGAAGAAGCAAGAACCTCCAAAATCATAAATTTGGGATGGAGTAGGCCATGGCAAAAGCGGAGGATCCTAATCTGCGATAAAGTGCACAAAGATGTCCATCTTTTTAGCTTTTTTAAAGTTTGACATAGAATTTGAATCTTTCACCATTAAGATAACATGCATTGGGAGTGTCCATCTATACCTTACACGCAGAGGATAGAATGCCACTTTGAGAGATGAAATAATCCAAGACATCTCATCAAAGGTTTGAAACTCCATTGCCATTGTCAACCGTGAAGGGCTGGCCGAAAGCCTATACAGCACAGATGAATCCAAGCTGAGTAGTGTGGAAGATTATTACATTTTTTAGCCAAACGAAGCCATCTATCGATGTATCCGTAAGACCGTTCACCCCTCCATCATGACATTAACACGAATTGACTGAAAATGACAGGAGAATTAGGCCTCATTGGTGATATTCGCCTGACAGGAAGAGGTACATCGTTACTTTCTCAGACATAATCTAAGTTACCAATTAAGGAAATCACATTTATCGAATATGAGAGCCTTTGCTGTCTTGCAGCAGATGGCTCGCCATTCTGAACAGGTATTATATACATAGAGGAACTACATGTCTTGCTTGTATGGATAACAATACTTGTTTGCTTTATCTTTGATGGTTTTGTGGATATGACCAAAAGTTGATTTGATTGTTTGATTTCAGACTTAACCTTAATCACCAAAGGAGCTTCGGTATCCACAAACTTCACTACTGGCTTTTTTGTGGACTGCAACTTGCTAATGGGATCAGATCATTTGCCAAACCCTGGGTAGATTTTCTTTTCTGCTGAGATGGTGAAGGGTTCTGCAAGATTATCATCTATTGGAGAGCTATTTGTGTCTAGTTTAGATTTCGCAAGTCTTTCCTGATACATGGCTGCATCGGTGAAGTAAACTTCTTTGCCTTTGAATGGCTTTCAATCTGCAAAGACTTGATGCACTTTACCCTCATCAATAATATATTTGAAGCATTGATGGAGAGTAGAAGGTACTATGGAGTAATCATGAAGCCATCGCCTTCCTAAGAGGATATTGTAATAAGCATGCGTCTTTACCACGTGTAAAGTAGCTTCTGAAGTTAGATCACACAGCTGGAATCAAATCCAAATCTTCCTAATCTGATCCTGGACTTCCACATTGTAGCCTTGGATTGAAATTTTTGTAGCAAACAGCTTGCTCACCGGGATACCAAGTTCCTGAAGAGCTATAATTGTGATGAGACTCAGAGTTGACCTTGGGTCAACCTGAACTCTCAAAACAGGTATGTCTTTGATATAGGCTGTAAAATAGACTGGCCTTGTGTGCTTCATGTCACCTAAGAGGAGATCATCTTTGGCGAAGAAAATGGTGGCTTTGGAAGCATTGTGAATAGCAAGACACTCCATGCACTGCTTCTGAGTATTCTTGGATTTTGCTTTTAGATGGTTCTTCTTTTTTTGATGGACTTGTGCCACATGAGTTTGATTGTTAGTATTTAAAGTCTGTGAAGCTCGTATGAAGTTGTTACAACTTTCCTTAGACATCTGTAAAAGATAAAAAATATGAAGTCAAACAAGTATTTGCTTGAGGTGTACAAAAATATCATATGTGAATGGCTCTAGTTTCCTTGAATTAGCATTTACATTTGAAGAAGTTCCATTTACATTTGTGTTATTCCCCAAAGGATTTACATAAGAAGAAGAAAAGGGTCTATCATAGTTGACTCTGTAGTTACTAACGAAACGAGTGCCGTTGTTGGCTATGTTGTTTCGGTCAACAATTGGGTAGGTATCTCTTTTTTTTGGATTGACTTATTCAGATTTAGCAAGAAGTTGATTGACTTCTTTTAAACCTGCTTCTTGATCTACATTGTTAGGAGCAGCTTCAGATGTTTGAAGTTCATCAGTAGAACTATTAAGAACCACCAAAGCAGGAGCCAACGGCATCTTTTATTATGAATTAAAAAGGTTATCTTGAACTTGGAAGACTTCCTGAGGTACGGTAGGACGCCAATACTGAGTTCATTGTGTTATTCTTGCAACTCAAGCATATTAGTTGAGTCAGGAACAATAAGCTGAGTGCTTAGTTCTGAATGACTTCAAAGAAGTTAACTCAACAGTTGGTTCAGGAGAAACATCTGGCATAGAGATTATTGTATATCAAGAAGAAGACGATGCATGTTGTTGCTGCGCTTCCTCAAATTCAACCAATGGCAAGGGATCCGGATGAACTTTTGGAGGTAATGGAAAAGAAGGAGGATTGTTTGATCAGCCACTTGTGCCCGATTTGTGTATATCATAAAAAGCTACTGACAATGTATTGAGACCATGCTTGATATTGAGAATACCTATTTCAAGATTAAAAGTTTGTTCAAAATTCTCATCCTCATCAAAAGGGTATTTGTCAGCAGAATAGTCATCAATCCATTAGTCATCTTCAAAATCAGAATAATCTGACCAGTCTTCCTCATTATTTGAATTAGGAGGTGTGCCATCCCATGATATCCGGTTGTAACTGAATATTGGTTGTTCTTCCACATCCTTTGGAATTGGGATGATGAAGTCAGCCAAAGTAAAATGACTGTTGACTGGTTTGGGAGGTTCTTTTGAAACTGAAGCTTCGACCACATTTTTCTTCTTTTTTTAGCCTATTTTTCTTATTTGATTAAGCAGTTGTGGGTAACTCCTTGAAGGTTCTTTAGTTACCTCTTAACCTTCCTTCTTTTTATGGGTGTGGGTTCATTTTTTACCTTCTTCCAGCTTTCATCGTTCACTAGGTCTTGGTGAACCCACATGTCTTCCCCTGAAGAAGTTTTGCCTATACCAAACCTTGTTTGTCATGTACTGCATTGAAAACAAGGAATTCAACTCTCATTGGCTTTGGTGGAGCAGATATTGTTACAAGTGCAAACTGTCCAAAGGAGATCATGTTGACTGGAGTAGAATCGTACTTTCAATCAAAAGTTGTTACCCCATTTTTTTCACATCTCATTGACCTTCTCATTTAAAATGAAGCAGTCTTTGAGAGGATGCTACACCATCCAGTGGGATGTATAGTAATTCAGGTCATTGATGTGACTCGCTTATTTAGGTTTTTTCATTGGTGGAAGTTCAATTTTATTGTTATCCATCAATGACTAAAAGATTACTTCAATGTCCCCATCAAAAGGATATTTAGCTTTCTTCCCTCTTTTCATGCTCTTCTTTCTTAGTGTGATCAGGTTTTGCATTCTGAGGCTTTTGAGGAGGTTTGGAGGTTTGCACATTAAAGACCTCCTATTTCTTCTTCAGTTTTGGAGCAAAAGATGAATACGGCTCTACTTTTCGAGAACTTTCCTTCTTTTGATTAATCTCCTTGAGGGTGAGCTCTGCATTAGTGGCCATCTCAACCAACTAGGCTAGAGACTTTGTTTTGTGACAAAGTATGATTGCCTTGATCTTTAATCGTTGATTGGTTTTGCACATTTCAATGGTTGTCCTTTGAGATGGTTGTTCTAAGCATCTGTAAGAAAATACTCTCCATCTATTGATAAAAGGCTGTGCAGTTTTATTATCTCCTTGCATTGTACTGCTGAGCATGGCAAAGGTGACTTTTTGATTTTCCTCTTGAAAGTGAAGTAAACATTTCTCTTCCGTGATAGGCTATGTAATGAAAGTGAGTTCTGGTAACTACTTATACCAATCAAAGGCAACTTCTTTCAATATGTCGACGAACAACCTTATCTTTAATGCATCCAATTCTGGTAAGCTTCTGAGAAATGATTTGAAATGCACAAAAATATGCTGACCCCTTCCTAAGGTATGGCTGGAAAGTCGAAAGTTTATAATTTGGTGGAAATGAAACCAGATCGAATTTTGGACGATACTTAGGTGTGATACCCTTCTTTTTCATCTTGGTCTCCACTTTTGATTTTGTCAGTATCTCTTCAACTTCCTTAAAGGTTACATATTTTTTAGGATTTGCATGAGGACCAATGATTAACAAATGATCACCATCAGAGGAACTTGCAGCTATGACCTTGTCTATTAGGGACTTTATTTGAGTTGTTAGTAGGTTAATTTTGGTGCAATTTCTCCTGATCATTGCCTATTCTCTTCTGTCAACGAACAGAGGATTTATCGAAGCTTCAACTGGACCACTTAACTTAGCTGCCAAGATTTTCAGCTAGGCAGTCAAGTGATTAATTTTAGCTCCTTATTGATTAACAATGCCACTGAAGATGTCCTTTTGATTTTCACAAGCATCTTCTTCGTCGGCATCTTTGCTTCCACTAGCACCATATTTTCCATCCTTGCTTGTCCCATTCCTTGTAGCCATGAACATGATGTACTGCCGGGGATAAGAAGATGTCACGTAGGAGTGGATTGACTTTCTTCTGTGTTTAAGATAGCGATAGGATCCTAATCGGAGTCTGTTTCAACATGACCTTTAGAGTTCCTACTTGAATGGGAGTTGGAGTTAGACTCTTGTGATTAAGTCCGAACCATACTCTAGGTAATCCTCCGAGCTGGACTTGGTCCAACCATGCATGATAAGGTCAAGTCCGGATCATCTTCTTCAATAACCCACTTTTGAGTGATTTTATGCTGTGACGTCTTTTGAGTTTGATCCCTATGGCGAGCCAAAGCTTTCTTCTTTATTTGATTAGCCAGTTTGGCTGCCAAGGTTTGATCTTTGAACCTAGTGACCCGTGGCCTAGAAGTGTTAGCAACTTGTTCCCAATCCATGGAGTTAGAAGTTGGAAGCGAGGATGTCAACAGCACATCTCTTGTTCTTTTTCTTCTGCTCCTTATTTTGTTGGAGTGAATCTTTGAAGTGAGCGAAATCAATCGAATTATTGATGACCAATCGCTCAGCTTTTTTTTTTCTTCAGCGGCATGTGATAGACGCTGTGGTGAAGATGATTAGGTTGGTATTAGAATGATAGAGGGGAGACGCCTCTTGCCAAACCTTTATCCCTCTTTCTAAGTTAGAGGGTAGAAGGTATTATCTTCAACTGAGGCCAAGAGTTTGTGTCACAACCCGAGCCCAGGGTTCGGGGGTTAGCAAAAGCCAAACCTAATGACACACGTACTCCCGTGCATGTACACGTAGACTGAGTCTAAATGCACACGCACAAGGGAACATTCACACGTGCCAAACATGTACGCGGAAGCTGTAAATATCAGAAGCATCAAACTAACAGTGCAAGAAGAGAATACGAAGAAAGTACTGACATAATTACATGTGAAGGTCTTACAAAAAGAAAAAAATAATATATACAGTCATGACATGTACACAAGTGTGCAAATCCTCAAAAACAAGACTCTAATGCCATGCATGCCAAGAACGCTCTCCCGTGGAGTGATCACTTCCACTCCTCTAGGCCTGATGGGGCCTCGGGGGTCTCATCTGGAGTCTGGCCGACCGGCGAGGGTTCGGCAGGGGTATCTGGGCCTGCAACACAAAAAACAACTGTGAATACGACGATTCAGCAAAGGATAAACCATAGCAAGTTAACACACGTTGTGTCCAATAGAATAAAGAATATCATGTCAATTAGATAAGGCAATTTCGTATACTAGGCTGTCATGCAAGAAGGAAATATGCTATGCGAATCAATGGACACATGCTGTGGACAAAACTAGTGGCTACTACATTGCCATATGCTCCCAAAAGAGGGATCTTATATCGTGCAAAGAACACCATTGTCCGGGCCAGGGTACAATGGGTCTCGGTTTCCTGGGGTCTGGTTTCCCAAGACGTTTCCTTACTGCAGCAAGGCCATATAAACTATACCAAATTCACCCCGTCGGGATCCTAAGGCTGAGGCTAAGTAGTGCCTGACCATACAGAGTCAATCATGAAACCCTGAGTAGATCGTGACAACATATCATACGTGCATATCTGTGAGTGAACATATTATACATGCATACTCAAGGTAAAGAACCACAATGTGAAAGTAACGGAACACAAGTAATCATATCAGAGAGTTGAGATCAATGATCGAATGCAATATGTTATGCAACAAATCATGCGAAACTGGATCATCTTTATTTACAAACCAATTCTAATCTAATTATCCGGTGTTTCTAACCATGCATGATGATGTAGTTTTAAGTTATTCGATGCACCGTTGTCTAGTGTTGCATTGAATCGAGTAGTGTACGAAGTTCCTTAAACCAACACCCATGGGGAGGTGCTTAACATCCGGATAACGAACATGAATGATTCGCAGCCCTCGAGATCATTCACGCGTTGTATCACATTCCGTTGGGCAGGTCTAGGTGCTCTACATTCTATTATGAAAGCCATATCGGTCTTTCCCTTACACCTATCCTTGTTTTTCATTAGTCTAGTGTGGATACGGCTCAGCCGTGTGTGTGCTACGGCTTAGCCATGTGTGTTCTACGGCTTAGCCGTGGCCGGGCCGTAGAAGGTCTGTCAATTTGGTTGCTCTCAGTTAATCCAGAAAAATGCACCCTGTATTGATCTACGGCTGGGCCACAGCTAAGGTCCGGCTTAGCTGTAGGGCAATACACGGCTTAGCCGTGCCCTAGCCGTAGAGGAAAACTGGATTTTCACCCTCTCTGGACTTTAAGCCGTAAGTGACATACGGCTTAGCCGTACATGCACGAAGTCAATGTTCTGAAGCACGTACAGAATTCCTGTAACACCATCAGAAGAGCAACTATCCAATGGAGATAGACAAAGTAGTAATCAAATGGGCTGTAAACACCTTTTTCCATACAAATGCAGGTGAACTAACCAAAATCAAAGGCATACCAACATGGGTTCTTACAATTTATTGTTATACTTGCCTCAATTTGAATCCAATTGCACAACTGATGTCCTTGGGTCCAAACACAACCTAACACCAATTAAACAGCATGCATGCATGAGGAATGGAAAGAATTTCAAAGCACAGACACACCATGCAATAGGAAACAAGAAGGAGGAGAATTAGAGAAAGAAGATGAGAGAGATGGAAAGATTTCTAACTCACCTCACATGCAAAGAACCAAACTTCCTCAATTGAGCTTGATCGATGGAGGTAGTCGATGGAGGAGAGCATTCAAGAGAGGAAGAGAAACTCCACGTGCACAGTGAGGAAAATGAGAGAGAACAAGCTTGTTGTCGATGGATGAAGTTATATTAGCTAATGGGGAGGTCCAATTTGCAATGAAGTCCAAGGTAGAATTCTATTTTCAGTTTGAGTCAAATCCTGGTCCAATGGAATCACACGACATCGGTTGCAAACAACGTAGTTACGAAAGTTGACGAGCTCAACGAAAGACAAGTGTTGACATCAAGATGATGCAAAAATGACCATGTCTTAGAAAAGCTAAAATTACGAAAAAGGGCTTGGTCTACTTAATCCAGGTCAAACTCAACCCAACTACCTATCCATGACCCGCAACGAAAATAAAAACACAAACAAGACACGATTAACAACGAAAACAAGATTAATTAGCCACTAAACGAGGTCAAGTTGGGTCGGAGTGTTACAGTTTGTGCTCTACCTTGTTAGATTTTGAAGTACGTGGCTAAGGTTCCACGCACTGCATCTAGGAATAGACGCATGCTCTGGGCCTTTTTGTGAGTTAAGAGTTGCCAAATGTCCTCTGGTACTTGGTTGTTAATGACCCATTGCTTGGCCCAAGGAGATGATGATTTTGAGCCTTGGGCAGCCACTAAATGTGACTTACCATGTGCTATTGGCTTGTGATCCATGAACCAGACCTATCTTGCCCCCAGACTGGGCTTGATGATATGAAAGCTATTGCTTCTTTACTTCAGTTTACGTTTAGGTTCCTCTTGAACCTTGTTGAAAACTCTAAATGGATTCTAGGCATATTTGGAAACCTTTGGGAGTCTCAGTCTTCTTGATGGACTTAGCGGTCACTGATGACCCATTCAAATCAAAACAAGTCATGAAAATAGGAAAGGAGAGTCTTTGGAAAACTAAAACTCTCGAAATATTGGTAGCAAAGTCAGTTTAAGCCCTCTTTGCTATTCTTGCAAATGGTTTGTTCTGGGTCATGGAGATTTAGAAAGGCCTCTCCTTGGCCTCTTCGAAAGTGAAGAATAAAGAACCCATGATATCTCTGCAAAACAGTAATCTCAAAGGACTACATCAGTGTCACAACCAGCATGGCTACCTCTTTGGCTAGCCGAAATGGTTTATGAATGCCTTCTATACCAACATGGTTTTCAATTGGAATGCTTAATCATAGGCATAAACCCCATCTCATTGTGCTATGTTGACCGTCCTAGTTGTTAGAATTTTTGTAGCATTTCGGGATGATAAAGTTAGGCTTAAAAGCATGCTAAGCTGATTAGACTTGGCTACAAACAGTTTGGAAGCATTTTAGGGCTATCTATGTCAGACTCATAAGTAAGAGAGGGTTAGATCCAGTAATAGGGATAGGACCCACAGGATCGAACCTACGCCACTACCACAATGATCACATGAGATTTGTCAGTGCAAGACACTGAACAATGCATGACTATAATGTTGTTGTTCTCATGATTAATTTTGATATAATTGTTAGATTTTGTGGGCTCAATCCATCAGTTGATATAATAAATTGATTAATTTCTTTATTTATCAATAAAATCATGCTTTACTTTCATGAAATGAATGTTATTTTACTACTTCATGCACATGACCAATACATATGACATAATGGTTCATGAGCTGAACCGGGTCCCATTAGTATATTAGATGTGATATATGTGCATGGATGAGATCCACACGCAGGAGATATATGTCACAAATCTTATAGTTAAATAGTTTCACAACCAGTAATGAGACTGGGCATCTCATTTGATAAGGTTGCAGCACTTTGATCACTATGAGATAGTGTGATTTGTCTCGATCATCAGAATGTAAGATTCTAGATCACGGTGCTGGTACATTGGATGTATTGAAGGACCATGAGATGCACCTTATGGAATTTTGTCTCAATAATAAGGTATGCTCTCATAATTCCCTAGCAATAGGCTCTCAATCCTGAGACATTGATGAACTCAAGTTTCTATCTATTCATTTGCTTTAAGTCACCAATGAGTGAGGCCGACTATAGGTTAACACCTCGGTGTCTTGGGTATGTGGTAGTAGAACTGTGGGAATGTTGAATGATCAAGATGGAATCTATCTCTATTATCCCCTTGTGCCAATTAATGGATTTGTCATTAGTAAGTGCGCACCCATCTCAATTAAGAGTTAATTGGATGGTACTGATGGTTACTGTGATTAATTGGGGCTCAAGGATAATAAGATGTGGAACTTAGATTGGAAGAGACAAATTTATTCCAATTGATCCACGGATATTGATAGAGGGGCCTATTTGTGGTAATTGGGAAGTTTAGGGTCTTCATTGTAATTTATTCCTAAGACTGGAGTGCAATTGCATTTATATAGTGGTGTTATTTACAATTAACTGTGGGCCCAGATTGCACATGAGATATGGGGTCGCAGTGTTCCAGTTGAAGCCAGCTTTCTAAGGAATCCCTAGTGGTCCCCACGCTAGCCCAAGTTATTGGAAAATACTAATCCGACTTGAACTCTAGAAATTGCTTTGGAAGTGAGACTTCTATTTTCAATTAAGCAAGGAAGAGATTTGAAAGTATATAAAATCTCTTGGATGTCCAATAAGAGTCTCTCTCACGCCCAAAACCTTGTTCGTGCAAGAGTTGTACGAGTTTCTCTCTCCTTCTCTCTTCTAATTCCTTGGAGTTTCGAGTTGGGATTTCTCCTGGAGATTCCACCAATCTTCTTGAGAAAAGAAATCCAATTCGGGTCATAGCGTGGAAGGCTAAGAGGTGTTGAAGATTCTCATCATCAAGTAGAGTTGCAACTTCTCCATTAAAGCACTACAAATCTCCAAAGGTATGATCTACTTCTTGCATGTCGTAGATTATTATGGATGTTTAGTGCCGTTTGATTCTGTCTTTTAGATAAAATATTTACTATACATGGTCACGAGATTGAGGGTAATGCATCCTGGATTGGGTTTTTGGTCTTATGGATAGTTGATCCCTGTGTCAAGTGGGTCAAAAGTTTTGAAAATCTATCCACGAGACCCACCAACTTCCAACAATAAACATTTGTTTAGGTCCTATAAATGAAATGGTGATTAGATAGCAAGTAACTTAAAGCCTTCTAGACTGAACTAACACTTTTCTATTGCATAAAAGGGTGTTAATTTGGTCCGTGCACTTTGAGGTGTAAGGTTCCTTCACTTAATTGGCAAAAGTATGCACTTCAAGGTGCTAATGCCTTCATTTGAATGATAAAAGGATGCACTTTGAGGTGCAAAGTTCCTTCATTTAAGCTCCCAAATCCATCATAGATAGTAAGGTCTTGCATGGGTGTCTCCAGAAGTCAAATAAGTCAAATTGGAAGCAAAACAGGCTAGTGACTGTAGGCCCATAGTCATTGCCCATTTTACATTGTCTCCTGCGGTCACAGCACTTTATGCATAGTTTCCTATAGCCACAGGCCATTTTACACAGCATCCCGCAACCACTAGTTAACAATAGCACATTTTAGCATTTTTCACACATTTAGCAATTTTTCATGTCTTTTGGCAAATTTGATCAGAAATTAGAATAAAACTTGCACTTCCCACAGATGGCGCCAATTTTCTGTTTGTGCTCGAAACGTGATGTCAAACGCAAATGGATTCGAGTCCAACATTGACACACTTCAAGCGTTAAGAAGAATGGGAAATAACTATAGTTCATCATTATTTTCCCTTTGTTTACATGGGTTCAAATGCTTTGACCATGGGGATGTAGGTTGTTTACTAGTTTTGAAAAATTACAACCCCTCCCTCTAGTCTTGATGTGATCCAAACTTGGAAAGCATAAGAAAATACATGGAAAAAAGGCAAAAATGCTAAAAAAGGAAGAAAGTGAAGTGGTGACCGTGGCCCACGGCCATTGGCAGACAGTGGCCGAAAAGGTCACTGTTTGCCTCTGTTTCCTCTCTGTTTCACTTCTGTGATGCCTTCTTAGTGTTGGAGCTTATTTTCTTTGACTTTTGGAGTGTTAAATGACCACTAAGAGTGCTTAATTTGGCCATGAAATTGACTAAAACCTTTGATAATCATCACTTTTTGGTTATGGATTATTTTTGTATACATCTGAAAAGAATACTTATATAAGGAAAAACGGAGTCAAAGTTGTGTTATTTTGAACCTATAACTTTAAAGAATAGAATAAAGCCCAAAGAGGGTTGTCCACAACTTCTAAGATGGCCTAACCCCCCCCCCCCCCCCCCCCAAACCCCCCCTCAAGTGAGAAAATCAAAGGAAATATACTTCATCCTTGTGGCCCTTGCATTCGTCTTCTCTAAGTGAGATGCATGCTTTTTCTCCTTTTTTAAACTATTTTTTACCTTAAGTTAGTGAGAAAGGATAAGAAGTAGGCTTGGAGTGCCAGAAATGCCTTGGGAGTCTTGTGAATGCCTAGAATTATGCTTGTTAATGCCTTTTAACTTGTTGAACTTATTTGATTTTGCTTGGAACTTTCTTCGAACCCTCTCCCAAGTGCCAAACCTTCATTTTATAGACTCCAAAGGTAGTTTAGGGAGTCATGGGAAGTTGGAGTTTGAAATGAAGTGGAGACAACTGCAAGAAACCATTGGGAACCACTTCATAGGTGTCAATGATTGTAGTTGTAGCCACTAACAGACCCAATTTCGGGTTTTTTTTTTTTTTTTTTTTTGCATATGTGACCCTTTTTTACTTGTTTAGGGCATGAACGATGTCCAATCTTCACAAAACTAGGAAGGATGCTTTTTGACACTAATTAGAGTGTATCATAGAAATTTCAGCCTGTTTTAATATTCTGAAGTTGGTCAACCACTCCGTTGACTTTTCATGAAAATGGGCCCTTGTTTAAGCTATTTGAGGCTCAAAAGAACTTGGTTTGATTTGAAACTTGGTGCAACTGATGTCAGGTGAATCTTGAACTGTCTATCCAAATTTTATATAGTTTGGATTTGTGGAAGTAGGATTTCGAATAGCGACCCACTTGTTGCATGTTTTAAATTAATATTCTTTTGTGTTGCAGGCAATTAGCTTGTTTTCTACCTAATTGATGTTCAATTGATTTGAAACTTTGAGAAATTGACTTTGAATATATTTTGAGTCTTCAATTTGAATTTCATTAGCTATGGCCTCCTAGAAGTAGGACTTTGTCAGTGACCCCCATGACTCGGAGGACTCTTAGTTAACATGTCATTAAAGTAGGGTCAGACGAAGTCCTTTTGATTTAAAAATTTTTATTATCTCTTTTAAGTATGACTGAAGCTTTGTGTCTAAATTTCATTAATTTTGACCACATGGAAGCAGGACTTTGGTCAGTGACCCCATGTCTTGGAGGTCACTGACTCAAAGTTGACATTTCTATTGACTTTGGGTCAAATGACATCCAGCTAAACTAAAATTTTGGAGAGCCTCTCTTGAGCATAATTTAAGCTTCTTTCAGGAGTTTTAGTTGATTCTGAGATGTAGAAGTGCCTGTTGTCACAGTAAACCCAAGGAGCTAGAAGAAAGTCATTGAAGGTTGAGTTTGAATTGAAGTGAAGTCCAAATACTTTGAAATGTTGAAGCATCATTCCTAAGAATAATTTGAAAAGTGAAGTCCAAATACTTTGAAATGTTGAAGCATCATTCCTAAGAATAATTTGGAGTTGCCATTTTCTGCTACTTTGGTAACCCAGAAGCTTTAGTCTGTTAAATAACCCTAGACTTTGAGCCAATGAACATTGAATTTGAAGTTTAGTGAGTCGAGTGACCAAATGAAGTCTATCACCTCTAAAATTTGAATTGCTGCACTTTAAGTTCATCTAAAGTCCTTTGAGTATATTACATCAGCTTTGAACATTTGGATGCAGTACTAAACTTGGTATTCCACAATCCTAGGGTTCATATACCCTTGGATTGGAATTTGATTGTAATGTCTTCACTACAAAATTTGTAATTTTTTCATAGGTCAACATTCGGGGGTTCTTGCTTCTTCTTGCCTCCATCTAAGCAACATAATCACTCAACAGTTTCCAATCGAGCGGATGATGCTTCTGTTTCATATCCTATCAACAAGATCACCAATGATGGGAGAATAAGGCCTGACATTTTTAATCCTGTGGTCTACAACATGATGAAGAACATGGGGTATAATCTTTACAAGCCCACAGGCCTCGGAATGAGTGCAAATGGGGTTTAAGTCTCTTTTGATGTCTTTACTCTAGAAATGAAAGAAGATCCCCAAAAGGGATGTAGAATTGAATGGCCGCGACAATTGCATAGGATACGTTTCTTACAGCAATGTTCCTAAGCTAAATCAAGATTTTAGAGCAAGATCCATGGTCTTCACCGACACGTATGACTCTGATGGCTCTTGGGAGACTACTGTCTTCCAAGACCCTGCTGATTGGGCTACTTTTTAGCATCCTAAGGTTGCAAGTGATGATTATGACACAACATCGCAAATTACTGAATATTGGCCACCTAAACTAAATGAAGAAACAGATTCATCATAACATACTCTTTAGGAATGTCTAGCCTTTAATGTAAAAGCTAAAGAGTCTAAAAAGCCAAATCCATGGAAAAGGATCAGTCCTTAGTTTAAACCCAATTGAAACCCCAGAATGTCTCGCGGAGTTGGAAGCTTTCAATTTTGCTATGGAAGAACCTCCTCCTAAACCTCCAATCGAGGACCAAGTACAAGAAACTAACTTGGGAACGCTAGAATGTCCTTGCCCTACTTTTGTAAGCTCTCAAATAAAAGGAAAAGAACTTAATGTGTATATGAGTTTCTTGAAAGAGTTCATAGATTGCTTTGTATAGACCTATGCAGAAATGCCAGGTATAGATCTAGAAGTTTCCTTGCACAAATTAAATATAGCAAACGACGCTAAACCTTTAAAGCAAAATCAAAGAAGGACAAAACCAAAAATCATGGATAAATTAGAAAAAGAAGTCTAGAAACTCAGAGGGGCTCACTTGATTTGTGAAGAGCAAGACCCTGATTGGCTGGCTAACATAGTGCCAGTCACCAAAAAAAAAAAAGGGTAGATCAGAGCTACATCGATTTCAGGGATCTGAACAAAGCTTGTCTTAAAGATGATTTCCCATTCAGAAATCATGATTGACAATATTTTCAGATTTTGTCAGATTTAAAAGGATGTCATTCATGGATGGGTTTTTGGAATACAATTGAATCAAGATGTACATGGAAGATAAGAAGCATACATCCTTTAGATCCCCTTTCGGCGTATACTGTTACACTGTCATGCCTTTTGGCCTCATAAATGATGGAGCCACATACTAAAGAGTGTTGATGAAAATTTTCAATGACATGCAGCACAAGTTTGTCGAAGGCTATGTCAATGACTTAGCATTCAAGAGCAAACAAAAGTCGAACCATCTTGATCTTCGCACAATCTTTGAGAAATTGAAAAAATTCAACCTTCAAATGAACCCTCTGAAGTGTTTCTTTAGAGTCTCTTCTGGGAAATTCCTAGGATTCGTGGTTCGAAAAGGTGGCATCGAACTGGAACCAGTCAAAGCTATATTAGAGTTGCTGTCTCTGAGAACTCTTAAATAACTTAAGGGATTGTAAGACAGACTCGCCTACATCCAAAGGTTCATCTCAAATTTATCAGGGAAGTGTAGAGTATTCTTCAGGCTTATAAAGAAAGGAGTACACTTTGTATGGGATAAAACTTGCGTAGATGCCTTTCAAGATATCAAATGGTATCTTACAAACCCACCAGTTTTTTCAGCTCCGATTCCAGAAAAACCTTTCATCCTCTATATTTGAGCTCTCAATCACTCTCTAGGGGCATTATTAACTCAAAAGAATGATAAGGGTAAAGAGGTGGCTCTTTATTACTTGTCACGTATACTAGTTGGTTCTAAATATAACTATCATTTAGTGGAGAAAGAATGTCTTGCATTATTGTTCACAATACAAAAACTACGTCACTACATTCTATCTAATGTAGTGTACTTGGTTTCCAACATCAACCCACTAAAGGCAGTTGTGACAAAAGCTAGAGCACTGAGTGATCATCTATCCAAATGGTCTATACATCAGATACAATACTGCAAAAGTGATAAAAAGAAAGGCTTTTGCTGATTTTCTAGTAGAACATCCACTCTCGGAAGATTTTGAATTCAAAGACAATCTCCCTAATGAGCCAGTCTTCTTCATTGAACAAATTTGGAAGCCTACCATTTATCCAGACTTACATTGGATTATGCATTTTGATGGAGCTTCCAGAACAAATGAGCTAGGAGATCCTGTTTCCCCGTGTAGCCCAGAAAGATTCTATGTTCCTCACTATTTTTCATTGATCAAGCCATGTTCAAACAATGTGGCGGAATACACACCATTGATTATAGGTCTCGAGCTAGCCTTAGAATTGGGCACCAATATGCTTGAGGTCTATGGATATTCGTAACTTGTAAACGAACATATGAATCTTGAATATGAAGTGAAGAAACTAAACTTACTTCCTTTCTTCAACAAAGCTTGTGAACTCAAGGAAAGGTTTGTGCTAATCGAGTTTCACCGCATTCCAAGGCATCAAAATGTCAAAGCAAATGCATTTGCAGGATTGGTAGCCTTAATGTCAATCCCTGAAAATGATAAAATAGCGCTAGAAGTAGTTGAAAGAAGGCATCTACATTCACTCGATACTTATAAAGCAATAACAGATTGCTTCGTGGTGATCAAGAATCAGATTTCATCTTTCTCAAATTCATTTAGAGACTGGAGAGACCCTTTTATTCGTTACACTTTTCATGGAGTCCTGCTGGAGAATACTAAAGACATAACTAGTATTCAAAGATGGCCTCTAAAATTTCACTTTGATTTGCCTTCGAAGGCTCTTTATCGCAAATTAAATGATGGAGTTTTTCTCCATTGCATGTCACCAAAAGAAGCAAATCAATTACTCAAAGAAGTTCATTCTAGTCTATGTGGTGCTCACCAAGCTGGACCAAAACTTCACGATCAGATTCAAAGGTTAAGCTACTACCGTACTACAATGGTGTCCGATACCATAAGTTTCGTAAAAAGATGTAATGAATGCCAAATTCACGGTGATTACATTCATCAACTACCTAAATATCTACATCCTATATCCACCTCTTGGCAATTTGAGTCTTAGGTAATAGACATGGTTGGAAAAATGAATCCACCATCAGAAAATGGTCATCAATTCATTTTGGCTAAATGGAATACTTCTCCAAATGGGCAAAAACAATGCCCCTTGTAGAAGTCAAAACAAATATAGTCCTCAATTTCTTGAATACTCATATCAACTGTCGTTTTGGGGTGCTTAAATGTCTACATCATGACAATGGTCCTCAGTTCAACAGTGACAAATTCTACAAATTCTGTGACAAGTATGAAATCCATTGCTGTCCTTCCACAGCATACAACCTTGCAGCTAATGGACTTGTTGAAGTTTTCAATAGACCATTTGCAAAATTCTAAAGAAAATGGTTTCTAACAACAAAAAGAGTTAGAGTACCAAACTTCCTGAAACTTTGTGGGCTTATAGAACTACAGTTTGAGGTCTAACAAAATCAACACCATATTCCTTGGTTTATGGTTGTGAAGTTGTGATACCCTTGGAAATTCAACCTTATTCTTTTTGGGTAGTTGTGATAAAAAAATATACTGAAGAAAAGAATGCTAAGATCAGACTTCAAGAGTTAGAAAGCCTTCATGAAAAAAGACTTGCTGCTCAGCAAAGCATCGAGTTATATTAAGCTCGTATGGCTAGTTTTTCAATAAAAAGGTTAAATACAGAGCTTATAAGAAAGGAGACTTATTCTTGGCAGTCAAGAGGCCCATGTACTCCACACACTTGTCTGAAGGCAAATTTGAATTCAAATGGGAAGGACCTTTCATCATCGACAAGGTCTACTCCAATGGAGCCTACACACTCCTCGCAGTTGAAGGAGATAAATTCATAATGCCTATCAATGGAAAACTCCTAAAGAAATACTAATACTTGAATGTCATTGGCGTACCCAAACCATGTACAGTTTACATTCTTACTCCTAAAATCTTTGGTTTTGAGCCTCTCAACCTATGACTCTTAACCAAAATCCCTCAGAATTGTACAAAACATTGACAAAGACAAAGCCCATCGGCCCTTCTAATCAGCTTCTGTTACTTGGATAATGTCCCTATAAGACCTCTTATAACATCCTGTTGTATAGACCAAGTCTTTTTACGGAACTTGCATAGTAAAATTCAGTTATATTGAACAAGTCTCTTTGTAGACCTTATAAAGCTACCCTCCATTATATGGAATAAGTCTTTTTGCAAACCCCATATAACAAAAACCCAAACAAAACCTAAAAACTAAATTTCTATCCAAAAGGATCAAGTCATGGATGCTGGAGAAAGCCTCACACATGGGCACCAGATAAGGTCTAGCTATATGACTCCTTTTCTTTGTTAATTTATAAATCCAAAAGATTACAAGTCACACCCCATATAAGTTTGATAAAACAAACTAGAACAAACCATCCAAACCATATACACATCCAAACCATCCATACAAACCACATCAAACATCCGTATAAAAATAAACCAAGCATTCCATGCCAATGACAAAGTGGAGCAACAGGAAAAGAAATTTCCACTAATATTCATTTGGGGTTTAATAAAAAAAATGAAGTCAATGTACATGGCCATCTAGGTTAATCAAAATAAAAGGAAAAAACAAAAAAGCCAAACAAGAACAGCTGCATGAGAATCTGTCCAAGAATTTCTCTAGTTGCCTCTTTGCATTCAAAACACCTTCCATCAAGATGCACCCTTTATAGCTTGCATAAGTGGGTACAACAGTATTGTTGTCAATCTTGTCCAGTTTGATATTCGTTTTACTCTTCAGAGAGTGAAGAAAATCATACAAATTCACTCTTAAAGTCCTTAATATTATCTTCTAAAGAGGAGAGTTGTTGCTGCAACACGGTGATCCACTGTTATATATGTTCTTGCTCGGTCATATGCATAGCTATCTTGTGTGCTTTTTTAGCATTTACCTCATTCATCACCCTTATCTCTTCTTCAGTGCTCTTAATCTCTGTGGCTAGTTGGATTCTATGGCTTAACACTTCATCTTGAAAAGCATTGGGATGATCAACACTTCTATCTCGAACAAGCTTGTTGAAGAGGATGACAAAAGCATCACAAAGGCTACTCAAATCTATTCCAGTACTAGAAGATATCAACATATCGGCTAATGCTTTGGCACCCTGGATATTGTCGGGGTTGAAATCTCCTTCGAAGAGTGTGGCCAAGATGCTGCAAATCATCGTCTTCATGGCAAAATTTATAGCAGATTGAGGCTTCGAGGCATCACCAAACAAATTGGACTCCTTCGAGATAAAAAGATTTAACTCTCGCTCTTGCGAATTTGACTAAGTCTGAGAGCCTAGGAGATCATCTTTTTCTTTCTCAATTTACACCCTCACCCCCATAGGTAGCTAAAGCTTCTTCATGAACAGAAGGCGCGTTATGCGACCCTTGCTAGGATAAAGTGGTAGAAGGATCCCAATTTGTATGCGGTGTTATTGTAACATTCAATAATGTTCTCGGGAATCCTTTACCTTTAGCAGTTGAAGCTTCATTTGATATTTTTGGCGTAGCTGGATCTTCGATTACTTTTGTAAGTGATAGTTGATCAGTCCTGAAATGAACTTTTGAAGGTTTCATAGCCTTGGGTGGTGTGAAACTACCAGTAACTAGTGGCAAGTTGCTGGCAACTAGTGTTATAGGAGTATCATCTTCCATAAGATTTGCAGCATAATCTTTGAGGACCAACTCCTTTTGAGTTGGAGGGCTAGTCTTTGCTATGATTACCTCTATCACAACAACCTCCTTAGCTAGGACCATTTCAACATCAACTTCCTTTTCTAATATGCTAATAGGTTCGATGCTTAGCTTTGTCTGAACACCTAAAGTTGCATTGGCCCTTTGCACTTCATCAGTCCTTGGTACATTAGTAGCCAAAGGAGATTCACTCGTATAGGATCCTAAATCTAAATCCAAACTCACAAAGGGATCACACTTGTCACTAATGCAGGCTTGCTGCAGATGGGCTGTAAAATGAGTGTAGATGATAACTTTGGGTCATTGTTTACACTTTTGGTTAGCAAATCTAAAGAAGAGAAATCATCTAGGAACCTCCGCAAATCACTTTTCAAGTTAATATTAAGAGACGTATCAAAGTGTCCACTATGGATAAAGATATTGTCTAGATCAATCGGAGCTTTGAGTACCTTTCTCCACGAGAATTTGTCTAAGAATTTCTCTGTTGGCTTTTCAATTAATGACCTGAAAGTTTTTCCCATTGAAGCTGGAGGCACAACAGGGCTACTCTCGTTCACTTGGGTACCTAAGAAGGAACCATAAAAGAAAGCAAAGCAAGAAATCGTTAGGCCTTAGTATTGTTTGGCCATGAACTCAACCCCATGAACCATAGCCACTCTCAATAGTTGGGTTCATGTTCACACAAATCTTTGGAGAAGATAAAGTATAGCATGTGGGTTCTGTTGCCCATTTAAACAAAGAAAAATTTGTGCAAAAGCCAAAAAAAAAATTGAGCAAAAAAAATTTTCAAATCATCCTTTTCGACAGTGTCCATCCGGCTATGGGTAAAACTCAAAGAAGAGATGGAGTTTAGAGATCATACCTACCATGGGGGAATGCTTGAGTAGCTGAATGAACTTGAAGTCTCGTTGGAAATTAGAGAAAAAGAAAGGAACTAGAAATTCACCTCTCTCATGGTTGTGCTTTGTGTTTTCAAATAGGGCTGGAAATCCATGGGTTATTTACACACCTTGCTCATGAACACAGACTCCTATTCTTCTTCCATGGTCACTGTTGTTTTGAAGAGTGGAGCCCACTGTTTGGTGATATACTCTCCCAAAGCACATGACTACCATTGGTCACTTCATCCATAGATATTACGTGGTTTAAAATAGAGGGACCCATGGATTGGTGGCTCAGGTTCTCTTACTCACAAAAGCCACTCTACCTCTCAAGCTCATATCCACTAATGTTTCAACCTTTTTCCCAAAGACACAAGTTGTCTTAGCAATGGGGACCACAGCTTGGCCGAGTCCACCATTACACTGTTCTCCAATCCCCACGGACACTGTTATTTTGAACAATGGAACCCACTACTAGTGGTCCACTCTTTTAAATGTGAACATCCAAATTCCCACACCACATGATGGGTCTACTTCAAATACTTAAAAAAAAAAAAAAGTGAAGAAAAGAAGAAAGTGACTTCCCACAACATAGTGAACCCATGTTAGGTATCTTGCTTGAAACAAAAACAAAAGTGTTTTCCCACAATAGAGTGAACCCACTGTGGAGTATTTCTTTTCAAAAAGGAAAAAAAAACAAAAGAAAAAAGGGGGTTTTCTTTCAAACAACAATCCAATTCTCAGATTTATCTTGAGTCAAATTTGTTTTGAACCATCTTCTCAGATTGTTTTCGATCAAAACCCACAAAAGCCAATCTTCTTCAAATTTCCATCTCATCCGTACCCATGTCATGCAAAGTCAAAATCCAAACTTTGATTTTTTGAAAATAAGCCAAAAAGACCCATGAAAATCCAAACTTAAATTCATTTCAAACCTAAACCTTGATCTTTCCTTAAAAAAGCCTCAGGGATTCATTAAGTGGGTGTTCCCCATAGTCGCCATAGAGATGCCACTCTGGATATCTGTGACAAATAAACCATGAGAAAATCAAATTCATCTCCAAAATCCAAAACCAAATTCATAAACTTCTGAATTTTCAAAATACCATAGGAATTCTTTTTGGAGGTGTTCTCCATAGTCCCACACAAAGATACTAATTTTGATATCTATGAAAATAGGGCAAAGAAAATTAGATTCCTTATGTTTCCATCATCAAACCCTTCATGATTTTTGTTCAAAATTTTAGAATTTCAAGTATAGGCTTATAACCTATCTTGACAAAACCACATTTTCATTAAACCATTCATCATTCCCACAGATTGGCTATTTTGAGGCACAATGATTATCATACTTCAATTATTACACCTCAAGGGGGCACTTTTTGACCCATAAAAAAATTACAAATATTACAGTGAAGACATTACAAGCAAATTCCAACCTAAGGGCACATAAACCCTAGGATTGTGGAATACCAAGCCAAGTGTTGGATCTAGATGTTATAGAACTAATGCAACTCATTTATAAGATTTCAGATGAACTCAAGCTATAATAGTTCAAAATTCAGAGGTGACAGACTTCATTTGGTCACTCAACCTACTAAACTTTAAATTCAAGGTTCATTAGCTCAAAGTCTAATGGCCATTGAATACACACAAGCTTCTGAATTACCAAAGTGGTTAAAAATCACGTGGCAGCTCCAAATTATGCTTAGGAATGATGTTTCAGATTTTCAAACCATTTGGACTTCAGCTTAAATTTAAGTTTCAGTGACTGTCTTCCAGCTCCTCGGGGTCACTGTGACAACAGACACTTCTACATGTCAATTAACTAAAACTCCTGGGGAAAGTTTAAATTATATTCAGTAGTGACTCTATAAAATTTTAGGTCAAGTGAATGTCATTTGACCCAAAGTTAACAAAAAAGAAAACTTTGGGTCAATGACCCCAAACGCATGGTGTCACTGACCAAAGTCCTACTCCAGGTGATCGAAGTTGATGAAATTTGGACATAAATCTTAAGTTATTCTCAAAAGTAGTTCTACAAATTTCCAAGCCAAGAGGACTTCATATAACCCTACTTCAACTACATGTTAGTTAGGAGTCCGTGACCCCAAAGTCATGGGGGTCACTAACTAAAAATCCTACTTCTAGGAGGCTAAAGGTGATCATTTTGGTTTAGAGACTCAAAATGTACTTAAAGTCAACTATCCAAAGTTTCAAATCAATTGAATATCATTCAGGTAGAAAAAAAGCTAATTGCTTGAAATGCAAGAGGACATCGACTTTGAACATGTAACAAGTGGGTCATTGGTCAAAATTATACTTCCACAAGTCCAAACCATATGAAATTTGGATAGACACTTCAAGATACTGTGAAAATCATTTCCTCCAAGTTTCAAATCAATCTGAGGTCATTTGGTATCAAACAGCTGAAACAAGGACCCATTTTCATCAAAAGTCAATGGAGGAGTTGACCAACTTCAGAAAGTCAAAATAGGATGAAATTTCTATGAGACACTCAAAATAGTGTTTGAAAGCTTCTCTCCAAGTTTTGTGTAGATCAAATGTCGTTTGGACCCTAATAGATAAAAACAGGTCGTATATACAAAAAAAACTAAGACTGTGCATGTCCGTGATTGTGGGCACGGTCACGGACACCTACAAGGTGGTTCCTGATGGTTTCTAGGAGTTATTTAGCTTTATTTCAAAATAAAACCCCCCATAACTAATAAAAAACGATCCCAACTAACTTTGAAACCTATAAGAAGCATACTCAGGCCTTGAAGAAGGTTCAAGCAAGGTCAAAACAAGTTCAAGAGATTCAAAGCAAGTTAAAGCAAGTTCCAAGAGAATTGAAAGCAAGTCACAAGGCTTCTTAAGCACTTCAAGCGCTACAAGTTCACTTCTTCTTTCCCTTCTCACTAACTTAAGCTGAGAAATAGTTCAGAGAAGGAGAAAAAGTATGCATATCGCTTAGAATAGATAGATACAAAGGCCATTAAGCATACAAAGGATGGAATTGCATTCCTTTGGTTCTCTTACTTGGAAGGGCTTTAGGCCATTTTGAATTTGTGAATAAGCCTCTTTAGGCTTCATTCTATTCCTTAAAAATTATTGGTTCATAATGGCACAACTTTGGCCTCAGTTTGCTTCCATAAAACACTCTTTCCGGATTTATACAAAAACAATCTATAACAAAAAGTGATAATTACCCAAGGTTTTAGTCGATTTCATGGATGAATTAAACATCCTTGGTGGTCATTTAATACTCTAAAAGTCGAAAAGCACAAGTTTCAACACTCTGAAGGCATCACAAAAACTAAATAGAGCAAAAATTAGTACAAATAGTGGCCATTTTGGCCATTGCTGTCAGTGATCATGGGCCACGGTCACTCCTTTCTGCATTTATGCCCCTTTTTCAGGTATTTTCTTATAATTTCCGAGTTTGGATCACATCTGAAACTAGAGGGAGGGGTTGTAATTTTTCAAAACTTGTAAACAACCTGCATCCCTGATGTTAGAGCGTTGAACCCATGTAAATAAAGGGAATCTAATGATGAACTGTAATTATTTTCTCATTTTTCTTAACACTTGAAATGTGTGAATATTGGACTTGAACCCGTTGCATTTCACATCACTTTTTGAGCACGATCACTAATAAGGATGGAAATGACGATGCTAATAAAAGTAAAGACGCCGGCGAAGAAGATGCTAGTGAAAACAAAGAGGATGATGTCAGTGATGTTATTAAACAACAAGGAGCTAAGATTGACCACCTGACTTCCTAATTGAAAGTCTTAATAGATAGGCTAGGTGGTCTGGCTGAAACTCAAGTAAATCCTTTATTCACTGACAAAAGAGAATAAGCGATGATTAGGAGGATTCCAACTAAAATTGATTTGCTCATGGCTCAAATCAATTCCTTGATAGATAAGGTGATAGCTACAAGTTCTTTTGCTGATCATTTGTCAATCCTGGGTTTTCACACAGATCCTAAAAAGCACATAACCTTGAAGGAGGTTGAAGAAATATTGACAAAATCAAAGGTGGAGACAAGATGAAAAAGAAAAGTATCACACCAAAGTGCCTTTCGAAGTTCGATCTTGTTCTATTTACACTTGGTTATAAGCTTCTAACTTTTCAGCCATACCTTAGGAAGAGATCAGCTTATCAGTACATTGTGCATTTCAAATCACTTCTTGGAAGTTTGTCAGAATTGGATGCATTAAATATAAGGCTATTTGTCGGTACGTTGAAAGGAGTTACCTTTGATTGGTACAAGTAGTTACCAAAACTCACTTTCATGACATGGCCCATCATGGAAGAGAAGCTTTTTCTCCACTTCCAGGAGGAGAATCAAATAGTCAACTTTGCCATGCTAAGTAGTACAAGACGGGGAGACAATGAAACTGCATAGTCTTTTATTAACAGATGGAGAGCATTATCCTACAGATGCTTGAAGCAACGTCTTAAAGGGTAACCATCAAAATGTGCAAGACCAATTTGTGATTAGAGATCAAGGTTATCATCATAGCCACAAAATTAGTCTCTAGCCCGATCAATTGAGGTGGCCACAGATGCAGAACTGACCCTCAAAGAGATCAGTCAAAAGAAGGCAAGTTCTTGAAAAATAGAGCGATCTTCATCTTCTGCTACAAAACCAAAGAAGAATTAGGAGGTCTTTAATGTGAAAACGTCCAAACTTCCTCAGAAACTTCAAAATACAAAGACTAATCAAACCAGGAAAGAGGAATATGAGAAAAAGAAGAAAACTAAGTATCCCTTTGAAGGATATCTTGAAGTGATCTTTCAGTCATTGATATATAATAACAAAATTGAACTTCCACCAATGAAGAAACTTGAACAAGCGGGTTGCATCCATGATTTGAACTACTATGCATACTACCGAATGGTGTCACATCCTCTAAAAAATTGCTTCATTCTAAAAGAAAGAGTCAATGAGATGTGGAAAAATGGAGTACTAACCTTTGATCAGAAGTGTGATACTGCTCCAGTCAACATGCTCTCTTTTGGACAATTTGCACCAATAGTAGTATCTTCTCCACCGAAACCAATGATGATTGAATTCGGTGTTGTCAATGTAGTGCATGATGAATAATGTTTGATACTAGTCAAGACCTCTTCAGGGGAAGAAATGTGGATCAACCCAGACCTAGTGAATGATAAAGGTTGGGAGAAGTTTAAAACCAAACCCACACCTGCAAAAAGAAGGAAGGTTAAAAGGCAACTTTAGAACCTTCAAAGAGCCACCTAGAACCGCTTCATCAAGCAAGAAAAAATGGCTATAAAGAAAAGGGAAAAAGCAACAAAATCTTCCTTTTCAAAAGAACCTTTTAAGCTAGTTAGAGGTCATTTTACGTTGGCTAACTTTATCATTCCAATTATAAAGGAAGAGGAAGAACCAACCATATCTAGTTACAATAGGATATCAGGGGATGGCATGCCTCCTCATTTAGATGATGAGGAAGATTGGTCAGACTACTTGGACTTTGAAGAGGATCAATGGATTAATGATTACTTCACTGATGAATATCCCTCTGACATGGATGAGAATCTTGAACAAACTTCGATCTTGAAACGAGTACCCTCATCATTAAACATGGTCTCAACACATTGTCAGTGGCTCTTTATGAGCTACATAGATAGAGTCCAAGTGGTTGGTTGATTGATCCTCCTCCTTTTCCACAACCTTAAAAGTTCATCTGGATCCTTTGCCATTAGTATCATCTTCTTGGTCACAAGCAGTAACCTCTATGCCAAATATTTCTCCTAAATTAAGTGTTGAGCCAACCTCTTCGAAGCCCAACTCTAAATTAAGCACTCAACTTATTGTTCCCGAAACAAATGGTGAGCTTGAGTCACCAAAGAGCATAATGAACTCTACATTGGCATTCTTGCTATACCTCAAGAAGTTTTCCAAGCTCAGGATAACCTTTCTAATTCAACAAAAGAGATGCCTTTGGCACCTACTTTGGTAGTCATTAGCATTTTTGCTGGTGAAGTTCCAACATCTCAAACCGCTTCTGACCATGCAAACCAAGAAGTAGGCTTGGAAGAAGTCAGCCAATTCTTTGTTGAACCTAAAGAAAACAATGCCATAAGAAGTGATACTCATCCAGAGGTTGACTGAAACAACATAATCAACAACGGCACTCGTTCCAGTTGCAACTATAGAGTTAACTATGACATCCTTCTTCTTCTTCTTGTGTAAACCCTTTGGGGATTAAACCAAATGTAAATATAACTTTTTCAAAAGTAAATGCTAATGAAAGGCCATCAGAGCCATTCACATATGATGTTACTGAACACCTTAAATACATACTGTATGGCTTCATATTTATGATCTTTTGCAGATGTTTGAAGAGACTTGTATCAACTTCGTATGAGCTCTATAGGCTTTAAATTTTAGTAATCAAACTCATGTGGCACAAGTTCATTAGATAAGAAAGAATTATCTTAAAGTAAAGTCCAAAAACCCTTAGAAGCAATGTATGGAATTTCTTTCCAATCATAATGCTTCCAAGGCCATCATTTCTTTCGCCAAAGATGATCTCCTCTTAGGTGACATGAAGCACACTAGGCCGCTTTATTTAACGGCCTACATCAAGGACATGCTTGTTCAAAGAGTTCAAGTTGATCCAGGACCGGCTCTGAACCTTATCATAATTACAGCTCTTCAAGAACTTGGTATCCCTGTAAGCAAGTTATTTGCTACCAAAACATCAATCCAAGGCTATGATGAAGAAGTGCAGGATTCAATTGGCAAGATTCGGATTCGGTTCCAGCTGGGTGATCTAACTTCAAAAGTCACTTTGCATGTTGTAAAGACACATGCTTGCTCAACATTCTCTTAGGAAGGTGATGGCTTCATGATTATTCCGTAGTACATTCCAATCTCTATAGATGCCTTAAATATAATGACGACGAGGGTAAGGTGCACCGAGTTTTTACAGATGAAAATCCATTTTAAGGCAAGGAGGTCTACTTCACCAATGCAGCCATGTATCAAGAAAGACCTGCAAAGTCTAAGCCACGTACAATCAATTCTCCCGTGGAAGATGATCTTGCATAACCCTTCTCCATCTCGGCAAGAAAAAAAAAAAAAACCTTTCTAGGGTTTGGCAAAAGATTTGAGCTCACCAAGAAGTTGGTGTCTACAAAGAAGCAAATACTCAGATTTATGGATATTGAGTCTTCTTTGATAATCAAGTTTAAATCTGAAATTAAATAGTCAAATCAACTCTTGGTCATATCCACAAAGCCATATAGAATAAAGCAAGACATGCAGTCCAGCTATACAATATCCACTCAGAACTCAATAACGCCGTCAATTGAGTACTCTTTAATGCCAATGGGGAATGGCAAAATACCTATTGCAAGATAGCGAAGGCTTTCATATTTAGCAAATGTTATTTCCTTGGTTGGTAACTCATATTTTGACGAAGAAAGTAATGATGTACCTCCCCAGTTTGGCGAATGTCACTAATGAGGCCTGATTTTCCTATCACTTTTAGTCAACTTGTACTGACATCATAACATAGGGGTGAGTCATCTTATAGATATATCAATAGATGGCTTCATTCTACTGAAAGATGCAAAAATCCTCCACATTACTCAGCATGGATCCATCTGTGCTGGATAGGCTTACGGCCGGCTCTTCATAGCTTGACAGTGGTAATAGAGTTTCATACCTTCGATGAGATGTTTTGAATTGTTTCATTCATTGAAGTGGCTTATAGCCTACGTGGAAGATCTAGATAGACGCACCCAGTGTATGTTATCTTAGTGGTCAGAGACTCAGATTCTGAGGATGTTGAAAAGATAAACATCTCCATGTACTCTATTGTGGATTGGGATCCTCCACTCTTGTTGTGGCCCACTCTATCTCAAATTTATGATTTTGGAGATTCTTGCTTCTTCATGCCTCCATCCAAATAACATAATCACTTGATAGTTTTCCATCAAGCGGATGATGCTTCCGCTTCATATCCTATCGACAAGATCATCAATAATGGGAGAATAAGGCTTGACTTTTGCAACCTTGTGGTCTGCAACATAATGAAGGACATGGGGTATATTCTCAAAAAGCCCATAGGCCTCAAAATGAGTGCAAATGGGGTTTAGGTCCATTTTGATGTCTTCACTCTAGATATAAAAGATCTCTAACAAGGATGCAGAATTGGGCAGCCGTGACATTGCATAGGATATGTTCCTTACAATAGTGTTCCAAAACTAAATCAAAATTTTAGAGCAAGATCCATGGTTTCCACTGAGGCGTATGATTTTGATGACTTTTAGGAAATTGCTATCTTCCAAGATCTTGCTGATTAGGTTGCTTTTCAACATACTAAGGGGGCAAGTGATGATGATGACATAACGTCTCAAATCACTGAATATTGGCCACCTAAACTAAATGAAGCAGTAGATCCATTTAAGCACACCCGTTAGGAATGTCTAGCCTTAATGTAAAAGTAAAAGAGTCAAAAAAACCAAATCCATGGAAAGGGTCAAGCCTTAGCTTAAAACTCCAAATGAAACCCCCAGAAAGTTTCGTGGAGTTAGAAGCTTCCGATGATACTGTGGAAGAATTTCCTCCTAAACCTCCAACTAAGGACCAAGAACAAGAAATCAACTAAGGTACCCCAAGAAATCCCCGTCCTACCTTTATAAGCTCTCAAATCAAAGGAAAAGAACCTGATGTGTATGTGAGCTTCTTGCTAGAATTTATGGATTGCTTTGCATGGACCTATGCATAAATGCTGGGATTAGATCTAGAAGTTTATTCACAAATTGAACATAGCAGACGATGCTAAACCTTTAATGTAAAAACAAAGAAGGACAAAGCCAGAAATCGTGGACAAGATAGAAAAAGAGGTCTAGAAGTTCATTGATGTTCACTTCATTTGTGAAGAGTAGCATCCCGATTGGTTAGTTAACATAGTGCCAGTCACCAAAAAGAACTGGGAAATCAAAGTTTGCATTGATTTCAAAGACTTGAAACAAGGTTTGTCGTAAAGATGATTTTCCATTAGCCATACCCGAAATTATACTGATAATACTTCCAGATTTGCAAGAATGTTATTTATGAATGAGTTTTCAAGATATAATCGAATAAAGATTCACAAGGAAGACGAGAAGCAGATATCCTTCTGAACCCCCTTTGATGTATACTACTACACTATCATGCCTTTTGGCCTCAGGAATGCTGGAGCCACGTATCAAAGGGCGATGATGAAAATCTTCAAAGATATGCAGCACAAGTCTATCAAATGCTATGTTGATGACTTGGCAGTCAAAAGTAAATAGTAGTTAGACTATGTAGCTAATCTTTGCACAGTCCTTGAAAGATTACGAAGATTCAATCTTCGAATGAATCCTTTGAAGTGCTTTTTTAGAGTCTCTTCCAGGAAATTCTTGGAATTCATCATTTGAAAGGGTGGTATCAAACTAGATCCAGTCAAAGTTAAAGCCATATTGGAGGTACCTTCACCAAGAACTCCCAAAGAACTCAAAGGAATGCAGGGCATACTCGCCTACATTCACTAGTTCATCTCAAACTTATTAGGAACATGCAGAGCATTCTCCAAACTCATGAATAAAGGAGTTGAATTTATGTAAGATAAAGCTTGTAAAGATGCCTCTCAAGATATCAAACGGTATCTCACAAATCCACCATTCTTTCAGCTCTAATTGTAAGCAAACCTTTCATGCTCTACACTTGAGCTTTTGATTAATGAGTCTTTAAAAATACATATTTTTATACATATTTTGACCCATTTTAAGGACTTATTGAGTCAAAAGAGCCTTATTTAGTGTTATCTAGTAGTTTCAAGCATTTTAAATTCATTGTAGTGCATTCCTGCATAATTTGCTTAAAAATCACACTTTTTGCATACATTCATAAAACCTGCCATTTATGAAAAATCTATTTTTGGAAAGGTTTGGGAAAATTTGTATTCTCATGAAATAAATTGAATTTTAATCATCATTAGTTCATTCACATATAATCATGAAAAATGTTGTGCATTGTCATTGTCATTTCATGAGAGATGAGCCCACAATCATGCATTTGTGATATTAGGGTTAAAATTATCTTTTCACATGAATTCAATTTTGTTTTGTAGCAAATTGATGATATGGGTCCTATTTTCAAAGAATTGAGGTGAAGAAATGATTTTCAAAAGAATGGGGAGAAGAATTTAAGAGAAAAAGAAGAAAAAAGGAAAATCTGCAAAGTTGGCTTCATGGTCCCACACACATATTCACATGTGAGGGGACACACTTGTAGAATGTTCAAGTAAAGGGTCCCACTCTCCAATTGTTGTAAGAATTCAAAATTAATGTAAGAAAAAGCCAAGGTGGAGAGAATTCAAGGAAAGAAAGGACAAAGAAAGAAAGAAAAGTCAAACAAGGAGAATTCAAAAATAGAAAGTCAATCCCATTTTTCTTTAGATAACATACATTAAAATGGTCATAACTCTCTAACCAAGTATCAGATTTGGACAATCTAGCTACCGTTGGAAAGCTCTTTTCGAGTAAATATCTGTGAGATTCAAGATTGCACTAATCAGAGTTAAAATGACAAAGTTATGACCCCAAGAAGATGGCTATAATTTTTCTACTCAGGATTAAGATTGTCTCATCAAAGGTAGGCCCTATCGTTTGGCAAGTGTTAGCTAAGAAAGATGGATACCTTAGAATTCTAGCAAAAGAAGGAATCTTATCTCGTCTCAAACTTGGAAGAGTTGTTGGCCAAAAAGAGGACTTACCAAAAGAAGAAAAGCCACATATGAGACCTTCTTTGAAAAGGAATAGAAGGAAAAAAAAGTATAAATAGGAAACCCCTCTCCCGCATTCTTCATGGAAGAATTGCCCACCTCTCACCTTTAGATTTTTACACTCCATCTTTCCCTCTCTTGTCTCTCCATCTCTAGTCATCAAGGAGGCTTAACCTTAAAGCCACACCACCAACTTGAAGATCAACTAGAAGGAGGAATTCTTTTCCATCCTAGTATGTGTAATCTTTTGTTTTAATTTTATTTTATATTGTGTAAAGGATTCTCGTACTAGTTCAATAATATTTATCTTGATATTCTTCTTATTCTTATGGTTGCATGATTGCTTGATTTGTGTTTTTCTTATTTGGATTGACAACCCAAATAAAAGATCATATTTTAAGAAATTGTTATGCCTAGATTAAGGGAGAATTTTGAGTGAATATACTACCTTTGACTTCCGTTGTTCTACCACCTTTGACTTCCGTTGTTTACCGCCTTTGACTTCCTATACTTTTATTTTTATTTCTTGCACTTTTATTTTCAATTTTCCTGCACTTTTGATTCTTATTGTTTGCACTTTTATTTCAAATTTCTGCACATGTATGTTTATGTTTTTCATAGTTTGTCTACTGCTGAAAATTTCATTGAGTTTCATTCACATTAAAATCATGTTTAGGGATGTTGGTGAGATAGGCTTTAGAAATCAGATCTGAAAGTTGAATTGTTTATATATGAAAATAGTCTACAAATTGAATAAAATTCAGATTTGAAAGGATTCCAAAAGTGTGCAAAAAATTAGTTTCAATGAGGTTCATGTTGGACGACTGTTATCAACAGTTTATACATGTTTATAATGGCTGAATTCTTGATGGTTTTAACTAATTTAAACCAGAATTCAAACCTGAAAAATCAATGAAAAGAAATCTAATCAGTTATAAAACAATGGTGAAAGTTGGCTATTATTCAAGTGATTTTGTAATATGTTTGTGAATTGTTTTAACTATTCTTAAAAACTGATTTTCTGCACCTGAAAGATTGAAGTTCCATATCTAAAACATGATTGAATTAGCTCCATTAAATTTGACTTCTAAAGTGAATATGGTCATTCATTATACTCATGAACACCCCATTCATTCATGCATCTTGTATTTTTTTTTAATTTGCATTTGCATCATTCATACATCATAGATTAATTTAGGAAAGTTTAGTTTCAGATTTTTGTTTTTATTTTTAGAAAGATTCTCATGCATGATAGTTTAGGATAAATTCATTCTTAATTTGAAAAGTTGTTTTGTTTAGTTGTATTGTATTGTTTTTAGAAAGTGTAGATTCTTAACTTTGAATTTAGGAAAGTTTTTGTTTTCTTTTAATTTAGTTTAATTTATTTCTAACTTTGTATAGTTTTTATTTTTAGTAAGTTTCTAATTTTAGTTTTTGTTTTATTGGAAGGTCTAATGTGGGTTTTGTTTTGCAATAAAATTTAATTTTATTTTTAGGAAATTTTAAATTTAGGATTTACTTTCTTTATTTGAATTGTGATTGTAATTAGTTTTTTAGAAATGTTTGTATTTGTTGGTTTTTAAATTAGGCTAGTTTTTTTATTTTATTTAGGATAGGTTACAAGTTGAAAACTTGTTTAAAGATAGCTCCCTATGGATGGACCTAGTCTCACCAGTTTTATTACTACATCGCTGCTCTACACTTGGAGCTCATGATCACAATGGAAGATGATACTCTTGCGATGCCAGTTGCTAGTGGCTTACCACCGATTACTGGCAGCTTCACACCACCCAAGGCTATGACACCTTTAAGAGTTCATTTCAAGGCCAATCAATCATCACCTATAAAAGTAATCAAAGATCCAACTATGCAAAATATATCAGATGAAGCTTCTACTATTGAAGGTGGAGGATCCTGGAAAACATTATTGAATGTTACAATAACACCACACACAACTAGGGATCCTTCCGCCACTTTGTCCTTGCAAGGGTTGCATGACTGGCCTTCTGTTCATGAAAAAACAGTGGCTGCTCATGGGGTGAGGGTGCAAATATTGAGAAGGAAGGAGATGACCACTCATGTTCTCAGACTCAGTTAAATTCACAAGAGTGAAAATGAAATCTTTCGACCCTTAAGGAGCCCAGATTGTTCGGCGATGCTCCAACGCACCAATCTGCTGTAAACTTTGCCATGAGGATGGCAATTCATGGCATCTTGACCACACTCTTCCAAGGAGATCTCAACCTTGACAAGATCTAGGGTGCCAAAGCATTAGCTTATATGTTGATATCTTTTGGTGCTGGAACCAGCTTTAGTGGCTTTAGCAACGCTTTTGTCGTTGTCATGCCCTGATCCTGGGAATTTGGAGATTCGAGTGGGCCCCCAAGGCATGGATACGTAATCCCGTAGAAGTTTGTGCCCTGAAGGATTAGGCACGAATTCCTACAAGGGAGATTCCACAGGAACGTGTGAGGAATACCAACACAGGTAGAATATAACTCATCATAGACGGGCTCCTGCAAAATACTCTGTAAGGATCAAGAGCAATAAGAAAACATATCCCTTTTCATGGTTAGATAGATATATATATACATATCAGTGTTAAAGTCGTTTAATTACATTCCATGCAACCCAACTACTACTTAAGAAGTTAGATACAAAAAGTCCAATAAGCGCCCTCCCTAATGGAAGACTAGAATGTGGCTATAACACCTCCTAGATTGATGCACTCTATAGGATGACTAATAAAAGACGTCACCATCCTTCTATTCATCTATACGCCGAGGTACCGATGGGGCACTTTCTTGGGGCGCGTCAACACCCGAGTTGGGATCGGGTTCTATACCTGCAATACTAAGGGTAACACTGTTAACACGACGGTTAAGCAAGTATTGAGGCATATGAAACAAGTATGACATAATATATATTAAGGGACTTAACAGTATACACTGATTAAAGAGGGCAATGATAAATTACTAGGCACATAGTGCATAAATGGCAATGAATGAGGAAATTGTAATTTAAACGTCGTACATACAAAGGGGCAACCACGATGTTCTATTCTCCCAAAAAGGGAGCATACATTTGGGTCGCTAGGGGATCAAGCTAGCTTCCTAAGGAGCGTCGACAACTCCTCCTTAAACTACTGCAGTAGGGCCATACGTATACCCAAAGGGCACAAGCTAAGTGGTGCCGACTCAGATTCAATCAAACTAGTCATAACATACATAAGGAATAGTTAAGCAGGAAGGCAAACGGACAATTAAATGAAGCAGATGCATATGGGCTACAAGGGCCCGGACCTCGGCTACACCCTTGGCTAGCGAACACACACTCAATAGAAGCTCTGGCCTATCAGACATGCACTTGTTAGAAGCTCAGGTCTGAATTGCCTCAGGTTTTGCTCGAGGAAGTGAATTGGATAGCAAATCATGTCGAAGGTAATCTATCATAACAATATGAATGCATTCGAATTGAGTGAGTATCCAAGAATCATTATCCACCCCATAATATGTAACCCATGATCCCCAAGGACATTCAACACGATGTACTCATAAGACGTCTGATGTCGTTGTGTTACCGTGTCTTGGTATCACCTCATATGCAAACTGGACAACCCTTCTTATGCCAACATCCATGACTTGTTACTGGGAGATCATCTGGAATCGTTCGTTCTCTCCAATATAAGGTTACCATTGGCCAGTATGGTGGTATGGGAAGTGCCAACACTAGGCCCTACAACTCATTGAGGGTTCCTAATATCCTACATTCACTGGGTTCTTACGGCTTAGCCGTATACAACACTACGGGTTAGCCGAGTAATTCAAATTTCCTCCAATAGTACAGATGCATTTATGGCTTAACCATATATTAGCCTACAGTTTAGCCGTGCTAAGCCTACAGCTGGGTTACGGTCTGGTTACGGCTCAGCCGTAAGACATTTCATGGTGTAGCCGTGTGCAAGCCGTAGAAGGGAATGGGTTTTCAAGCTCTCTGGAAAGTCTACCGTAAGAAGGCTTACGGCTTGGGCACAGGCTGGCTACGGCTTAGCCGTAGTCCATTTCACGGTGCAGCCGTGGGTAAGCCGCAGTACAAAACCCAGTTTTGTTGCTCCCGGGACCTTGAGCCGTAAACATGTATGGCTTAGCCGTAGCTTCGCCGTAAGCTTTGGAATCCTGAAGTCAGTTCTGTAGCTCAATTTCAATTACAGTCAGTACTGAACCTACATTGTTGGGGGGGGGGGGGGGGGGAATTCTATGGCTTACTTGTAATGTCCATTAAGGTAATCTATACTCACACACCCTCTTATTCCATTTCTATCACTCCAACTCGATTCATTCCTCATTGGCACCCAAGTAAAACAGTGAGAAATGACTGAAATTGGGAAAATTGAAAGAACTAACTCAATATGCAATGACTTATTCACACATGCAATACATATAAACTCAAATACTTGCCTCTTAATAGTGTTTGGCCTCCTTAAGTCTTTTTGTTGTGCGGTTAGGGGGAAATCTCTACATTGAAATGGGTTCTCTACAAGTAAAACATGCAATGAAGAATGAGGCTTAGATTCACATGCATGTCATGAAGTGGAGTCCTTATGCCCCTAATAAACCCAAAAAGAAGGAAATGGAAGCAATCCCTCACCTTATACTGCTGTAGTATAGGAGAAGGTTGTGATTCTAAGAAAGAGGTACCCAAGTAAAGAAAAAGAGGATAGAGGGATGCTATTAGTATCCCATGCAAGCTCGAGCTCCCTCCTTGTCCAACTCTAAGGTGAAATGGAGAAAGGGCAGAAGGAAGTAGCTCCAGCCCCCAAGAAGAAGAGGAAGAGAGAATAACGAATGTTGGGTCTCTTTTAACTTAAACTTTCCTGTAATTATCATGCAAGTCCAAACTTTCTAGGAAATTTCAATTTAGGCCAGATGGACCTCACTTGCCCTAAAACGAGTTCGGATCAAATCAAGCCCAACACGAAAGATGATCTACTTGAAAATTTACACAAGGAGGGATTGACGGGGTGCCCATAAGATGCAAGGTCAATTTACAAAAAGGTCCTTAACCACTGGGGTAAAGTACAAACTCCGCTCAACTCCCTGTCCAAGACCCAAACCCAATCATATTTAAATTAGATTAAGCTTAACAAGTTTTAATTAACATAGAACGCGATTAATTAACGTAGATTAGGATTAGTGGGATTCGGAACCTTACAGTCGTCTTCTTCAGTAAGCTTAAAGAAAAGGATATCTAAGATAAAAATATTGACCATGCTAGAGCTTTTCAAGATGAAGTGCTGAGGCATAGAATCCAGCTAGGCATAGAGATTGAGAGCACCAAAGAAGATATATGGGTGGCAAATGCAGTAAATGCCAAGAAGACACACGAGATAACTATGTGTATGACTGAGTGTGAACATAGAAAATAGCATATCACCCTGTTGTAGCAACAACTCTCTTTTTTGGAAGGTAATATTAAGGAGTTAATGAAATCCATCTTAGAGGACAATCAGTGCAGAGATGATTTAATTGCGCATGCAGAGGCAAAACGGACGACTCTGGATAATTTTGTTCAGTATCTAGCGAGTAAAATGACCATCAAACTGGATAGGATTAACATCAATACTGCGATACCAACCTATGCAATCTATAAAGGGTGCGCCTTGATGGAAGATGTTTAGACTGCGAGAAAGCAATTGGAGAAATACTTGGATTAATTCTCCTTGCTACAACTCTTGTTTAGCTCTTCTTATTTTGATTAGCCCTGGTGGCCATATATACATTGACTTCATTTTTTTGTATTGAAACTCAAATGATTATCAATGAAAATTTTTTTTCCCCTTTGCTCCATTTTTTCATTGGCATAGAATATTTGGTTTTGTTTTTTATATGGATGTTTGTATGGTTTGTATGGATGGTTTGAATGTAAGTATGGTTTGGACAGCTTGTTTTGGTTTGTTTTCTCAAACTTGTATTGGGTGTGACTTGCAATCTTTTGGATCTACAAATCAACAAGGAAAATGAGTATATAGGTGGACATTATTCGGTGCCCATATGTGAGGCTTTCTCCAGGGTCCATGATTTGATCCTTTTGGACATAAATTTGTTTTCTTGGGTTTTATTTGGATTTTGGTTATATGAGGTCTATAAAAAGACTGATTCCATATAACAAAGGGTAGCCATAAAAGTTCTGCAAAAAGACTTGTTCTTATAGCTGAAGGTTAGCCACATGGGGTCTACAAAAGACTTATCCACATAGTTGAGTTTTGCCATACAGGATCAATAAAAGGACTTGGCCTATACAATAGGATGTTATAAGGAGTCGCATAGGGAGATTATCCAAGTAAAGACAGTTGACTAAAGGGGCCAATCGGCTTTGTCCTCGTGGTCATTTTGTACAAGTCTAAGGGATTTTAGTTGAGAGTCATAGGTTGTGAGGCTTGAAACCAAAGCTTTTAGGGGTGAGAATGTACACTATACATGGATTAAGTACGCTAATGACATTGAAGCATAGTATTTCTTTAGGAGTTTTTCATTGATAGGCATCATGCATTAGTGTCCTTAGAGTGTGAGGAGTGCATAGGCGCCATTGGAATAGACCTTGTAGATGACGAAAGGTTCTTCCCATTTGGATTCAAATTTGCCTTTTAACAAGTGTGTGGAGAACATGGGCCTCTTGACTTCAAGGACTAAGTCTCTTTTTTTGTAAGCTCAGTATTTGACCTTTTTATCAAAAGACTTAGCCATGCGATCTTGATATAATTCGATGCTTTACTGAGCAGCAAGCCTCTTTCCATCAAGGCTTTCTAACTCTTGCAATTTGAGTTTGGTATTCTTTTCCTCAGTGTATTTATTTATCACAGTTACCCAAAGAGAAGGGAGTTAAATTTCTAAGGGTATCAAAAATTCACAGCTATAAATAAGGAATATGGTATTGATTTTGTTAGACTTCAAACTGTAGTTCTATAAGCCCATAAAGCTTTAGGAATTTTGGTACTTTAGCTCTTTTTGTTGTCAGAGACCATTTCTTCAAAATTTTGGAAATGATCTTATTAAAAGCTTTAACAAGTCCATTAACTATAAGGTTGTATGCCGTGGAAGAACAACATTAGATTCCGTACTTGTCACAGAATGTATAGAACATGTCGTTGTTGAATTGAGGATCATTGTCATGATGCAGACTGATAAGTTCTTAAAAATGCATATTTTCATACATATTTTGGACCATTTTAAGGACTTATTAACTTAAAAGAGCTTCATTTAGTGTGATCTAGTGGTTTCAAGCATTTTATATTCATTTTAGTATTTCTCTGCATAATTTGTTTAAAAATTACACTTTTTGCATACATTCGTGAAACTTGCCATTTTTGAAAAGTTTTGTGAAAATAATTTTTCTCATGAATTAAATTCAATTTTCATCACCACTAGTTCATTCATATAAAATTATGAAAAATGGTGTGCATTTTTATTATCATTTCATGATATATGGGCCCGCATTCAAGCATTTGTGATGTTAGGGGTAAAATTATCTTTTCACATGAATTCACAATTGTTTTGTAGGAAATTGATCATATGGATCCCATTTGTAAAGAATTGAGGCAAAGAATTGATTTTCAAGAGAAAGGAGAGAAGAATTGAAAAGAAAAGGAAATTAGAAGAAAACATGCAAAAGTTGGCTTCATGGTCCCACACACACATGCACATGTGTGGGGTACACTTATAAAACATCCAAGATGGGGTCCACTTATTTGTTGCACATTTTCAAGAGATTTTGAAGAGAATTTGAATAATATCTCATCAAAGATGGATAAAGAAAGCCACATAGGAGTTCTTTTTGGAAAAAGAAAAGATTTAATTGAAAAAATGAAAAAAATATCCAAGCAAGCATTCCACATCCAAAAGAGGATCTAATTCAGATTTTGGCTAAAAACGAGAAAAGGAAAAAATCAAGGGAGAATTATCTAGAAGATCTCTTCAAGTTTAGAGCCAACAAGGAGAACTTTCCAAAAAAAGGAAAGTTGACAATACAAAAAGAAAAAAAAGGGAAGTTCTACACCTCATGTGAGCCAAGTTTGATTCTAAAAGAGGATTCTTATCTCTACTTCATCTTTCCAAAGATCTCAATGCAAGGTGGCACATACAAGAAAAGAAAGAAGCATCTAAGAGGGACTTCCAAACAAAGCAAGCAAGGAAAGAAAAGAAAAAAATAGAAAAAAAAATCCGAAAAGATATCTCACGCCCAAGCCATTGTTTGGGACCTTTTTTCTTTCATTCTTTTTTTTTAAGATTTTAAAGTTTGAGAAGGAGTAGGACTTGAAAAAGTATAAATAGAGCACCCTTCTCCCATATTCTTCATGGAAGAATTACCCACGTCCCACCTCTAGAATTTCTACACTCCACCTCTTCCTCTCTTCTTCTCTCCATCTTAAGTTATCAAGGAAGTTTAGCCCTAAAGTCACACTACCAACCTTGAAGATCAACTAGAAGGAGGAATTCTTTTCCATCCTAGTATGTATAATCTTTTGTTTTATTTTTTTTTTCATCTTATGTAAAGGATTGTTATACTAGTACGATAATATTCATCTTCATAGTCTTCTTATTCTTATGGTTGCATAATTGCTTAATTTGTTTTTTTCTTGTTTCGATTGATAACCCAAATAGAGAGCATACTTTAAGAAATTATTAGGTCTAGATTAAGAGAGAATTTTTAGTGAATCTATTGCTTTTAACTTCAATTATTTACTGCCTTTGACTTCCTGCATTTTTTTTTATTTTACTGCACTTTTGAAATTTAAATTTCTGCAATTTTAATTTCTACACTTTTCTTGTTATTTTCATGCACTTTATTTCAATTTTCTGCACACTAGGTTCTTATACAGTTTTGTTTGATTTATTGCTGAAAATTGCATTAGAATCATGCATATTTCAATTTTTAAAAGCATGTTTAGGGGTGATGGTGATGCAAAGTGATGGACATCAGATTTTTTAGTTGTGTTAGTTTCATAATTCTAACCTGAAATCAGTCCAAAAATAAAATTGAAACTGAAAATATATCTTGCCAAAGTGTGCCGCCAGAATTGACAGATAATCTAAAATCTGACATCTGTTTGTATGGAATAGTTGGACAAAAGTTGTAATCTGAAATTCGGATCTGAATTTTACAAGCAGTATATTGAGATTTATCAGGTAGCATGTTGTTATTTTCATGAACAATCTGTGCACATGATTTCGTCCTCAATGTTCATCAGCTTTAGAACTTGAATTACAATTAAAAATAGTCAAAATATTTGCACAAAAAATTGTCCAATTAAGTCCATATTGAACAAAAAATTTTCACAAACCAGTTGCACATGTTTATAGTATTTGGATGCCTGATGTTTATAACAATTTTCAAAACCTAAAATCAAATTTAAAATACAGCTAAAAACAGTGCAGAAACTGTCCAAAAATAGTTTGAAAATAGGCATTGCATTATGATCATTATATATAATCTTTCTACATGCACACGTCTTCAATGTTGGAACAGTTTTAAAAACCTGAATCACATTAGAGTTAAGTTCAGAAAAGTATTGAAAAACAAATGCTAAACAACAAAATATTAGTGTTGGTTTGTGCATATTGATTCATGGCCTGTTTTATATCAGTTTTACCAAGGAATTTCTGCATTTAATTGACGAGTTTAAGATTTGAAACTAAATTAAAACAACAAGAAGAAACTGATTCCAGAATTTTATTTTGCAGCCCTTTTAGTTCACACACATGCATGCTTCATTCATCTACTCATTCATGTAGTTTTATTTTTAGAAAGTTTGCATTGTTACTCATCATAGATTAGTTTGGGAAGGTTTCTTTTCAGTTTTTTTTTTTTTATAATTTTTTTAGAAAGATTTTCATGTGTGATAATTTAGGATAGATTTTTTTTAATTTAGAAAGTTGTGTTGATTAATTGTTTGTATAGTTGTATTGTATAGTTTGTGTTTAGAAACCTATTTAGCATTAGGTGATTATTAATTTGATTTTGGGTTTCCATTTAGAGTTCTATCTAAACTTAAATTTCTTTCTAATTTTGAATAGGATTTAGAAATCTTTTATTTTTTTAGAAAGTATAGATTTTTAACCTAACATAGTTTCTAACTTAGGAAAGTTTTTGTTTTCTTTGACTTTTGTTTATTTTGTTTCCTAACTTTATTTAGTTTTCTTTTTAGTAAGTTTCTAATTTTAGATTTAGTTTTATTGGAAGTTCTAACAAGTGTTTTGTTTTACAGTAAATTTTATTTTATTTTGAGGAACTTTTAGATTTAGGATTTACTTTCTTTATTTGAATTGTGATTGTAATTATTTTGTTTTAGGAATGTATGTATTTGTTAGATTTTAATTAGGATAGTTTTAGAATTTTATTTAGGTAGGTGACAAGTTGAAAATATTTTAAACATAGCTGCCTATGGATTCGACCCCGTACTTACCGGGATATTACTGCATTGCAGCTCTGCACTTGGAGTTGATGAACACAGATGTTTAGGTACCCTAAAACAACAGATGATATGAGTCTTTAAGAAGTTGAGGACTATATCTATTTTGACTTCTGCAAGGCATATTTCTTCTACCCATTTGGAGAAGTAATCCATTACGGCCAAAATAAATTGATGACCACATTCTGATGGCAGTTTGATTTTTCCAACTATATCCATTCCCCAAGACTCAAATGGCCAAGTGGTGGGTGTAGGATGTAGATATTTAGAATGTAGTCACCGTGGATTTGGCATTCATTACATCTTTTTGAAAAACTTGCAGCATTAGAAACCATGGTAGGCCAGTAGTAGCTTAACCTTCGAATCTATTTGTGAAGTTTTGGTCTAACTTGGTGACCACCACATAGATTGGAATGAACTTCTTTAAGTACTTGATTTTCTTCCTTTGGTGACAAGCGATGGAGAAGAAGTCCATCATATGCTTTATAATAAAGAGTCTTCGAAGGGAAATTGCAGTGAAATTTTAGAAGCTCATCTTTAAATACTAGTTTTGTCTTTAGCATTCTCTGGCAGGACTCCATGAAGAATATAATCAATGAGCGGGGGAAAGATGAAATCAGATTCTTGATCACATCGAAGCAATTTGCCATTGCTTTATGGGTATCAAATGGAGGTAGAAGTCTTCTTTCAACTACTTCCAACATCATTTTGTCATTTTCAGGGACTGAGATTAAGGCTACCAATCCTACCAGTGCATTTGCTTTAACATTTTGATGCCTTGGAATGCAGTGAATTTCAATTAGCACAAACCTTTCCTTGAGTTCACAAGCTTTGTTGAAGAAAGGAAGTAAGTCTTGTTTCTTCACTTCATATTCAAGATTCATTTTTTGAATACAAAATGTAAATCTCCATAGACTCCAAGTATATTGATGCCTAATTCCAAGATTAGCTCAAGACCCATAATCAATGTTGTGTATTCCGCCACAGTTTAAATATGGCTTGATCAATGAGAAGGAGTGAGAGATATAAAATCTTTCTGGGCTATAGAAAATGATTCTAACCTTAAGAACAAGGTCTCCTAACTTATTTATTCTGGAAGCTTTATCAACATACATGATCCAATTTAAGTCTGAATTAATGATGGGATTCCGTATTTGCTCAACAAAGAACACCAGCTCATCAAGGACATTGTCTATGGATTCAGAATCTTCTGAGAGTGGATGTTTAGCTAGAAAATCAATGAGAGCCTGTCCTTTTACTACCTTTGCAGGGGTATATTTGATGTCATACTAAGAGACAAGAATAGACCATTTGGCTAGACGACCACTCAGTGGTCTACCTTATTTCATAAGTGTCTTTAGTGGGTTGATGTTAGAAACTAAGTACATTACATTAGACAGGATGTAGTTTTTGTATTGTGAACATCAATGCATGACATTCTTTCTCCACTGGATGATAATTATGCTCACCACCAACTAGCATCCATGACAAATAAAAAAGAGCCATCTCCTTAGCCTTGTCATTCTTTTGAGCTAATAATGCACTCAGAGAGTGATCGAGAGCTCGAATATAAAGGATGAAAGTTTTGCCTAGAATCGGAGCAAAAAAAACTGTGGGTTTGGGAGATACTGTTTGATATCTTGAAAAGCATCTTCGCAAGTTTTATCCCATACAAAGTTTACTCCTTTTTCCATGAGTCTGGAGAATGCTCTGCACTTTTTAGATAAATTTGAAATGAACCTACGGATGTAGGCCATTTTGCCTTGCAATCTCGTAAGTTCTTTGATAGTTCTTAGAGACGGCATCTCCAATATAGCTTTGACTTTGATTGGATCCAATTCAATGCTACCTTTTCAAACCACAAATCCTAGAAATCTCTTAGAGGAGACTCTAAAGAAACACTTCAAAGGATTCATTTGAATGTTGAATTTTTGCAACCTCTCGAAGACTATATGAAGATCAGCTAAAAGGTCTGACTTTTGTTTGCTCTTGACTGCCAAGTCATCGACATAGCATTAGACAAACATATGTTGATTATCTTTCAAAATTTTCATCATCGCACTTTGGTGTTTGGCTCCAGCATTCTTGAGGCCAAAGGGCATGACAGTGTAGCAATAACCACCAAAGTGGGTTCTGAAGGAAATGTGCTTTTCATCCTCCTTGGACATGTTAATTTGATTGTATTCTGAAAGCCCATCCATGAACAACATTTTTTCAAATCTGAAAGTATTTCCAATTATGATTTTTGGTATGAGTAATAGGAAATAATCTTGAGGATAAGCTTTGTTTAGATCTCTGAAGTCGATGTAGACTCTGATCTGCCCATTCTTTTTGGTGACTGGCACTATGTTATCTAGCCAGTCAGGGTGTTTCTTTTCATGGATGAAGTGAACATCTCTGAGTTTCTTGACTTCTTTTTCTATTTTATCCATGATTCTGGTTTTGTCTATCTTTGATCTTGCTTTAAGGGTTTAACATTGTCTACTATATTCAGTTTGCACACAGAAACTTCTGCATTTAGACCCAGCATTTCTGCATAGGTACGTGCAAAGCAATCCATGAACTCTCACAAGAAACTCACCTATACATCGAGTTCTTTTCCTTTGATTTGAGAGCATACAAAGGTAGGACGAGGATTTTCTAGGATTTCCAAGTTTGTTTTCTGTACTTAGTCCTTAGTTGGACGTTTGGGAGGAGGTTCTTACATAACATTTTCAGAAGCTTTCAACTCTGCAAAACCTTCTGGGATTTCATTTAGGGGTTTAAGCCAATGCCTAATCCCTTTCCATGCATTCAGTTTTTTAGGCTTTTTAGCTTTTACATCAAGGGCTAGACATTTCCAACGAGTGTGTTGAGATGGATTTATTTCTTCATTTAGTTCAGGTGGCCAATATTCAGTGATTTGTGACTTGGTGTCATCATCATCACTTGCTCCCTCAGGATGCTGACAAGTAGTGCAATCAGTAAGATCTTGGAAGACAGTAGTATCTTAAGAGTCATCAGAGTCATATCCTTTGGTAAAGACCACAGATCTTCCTTTGAAATCTTAATTTAACTTAGGAATGTTACTATATGGAACATGTCCTACGCAATGCAACAACTGTTCAATTCTGCATCCCTTTTTGAGATCTTCTTTCATTTTTGGAATGAAGACATCAAAAGGGACCTAAACCCCATTCACACTCATTCCAAGGCTTGTGGGCTTCTTGAGATTACTCTTCATCATGTTGTAGACCACATGTTGACCCATAAAAAATTACAAATGTTCTAATGATGACATTACCGGCAAATTCCAAACCAAGGGCACATAAATCTTGGGATTATGGAATGCTAGGTTAGGTACAGTAGCCAGACGTTTAGTATTGATGCAATCAACTCAGAAGACTTCAGATGAGCTTGGAGTACAGCAGTTTAAATTTCAGAATCAGTAAACTTCATTTGGTCACTCGACTCATTAAACTTCAAATTCAAGGTTTGGCTCAAAGTCTAGGGGTCATTGAACAAACTAAAACTTTTGGGTTGCCAAAGTGGCTAAAGATCTCATGGCAACTCCAAATTATGCTTACAAATGATGCTTCAAATTTTCAAAGCATTTGGATTTTGTTTTATTTTAAAGTCAAGCTTCAATGACTATCTTCGAGCTCCTTGGAGTCACTGTGACAACAGACACTTTTACATGTCAGAATCAGTTGAAACTCCTCAAGGAATCTCAAATTATGCTCAAGGGAGGCTCTGCAAAATTTTAGGTTAAATAGATATCATTTGACTCAAAGGCTACAAACACGTTAACTTTGGGGCATGGGAGTCATTGACCAAAGTCTTACTTCTAGGTGACCAAAATTGATGAAATTTGGACATAAAGCTTCACTCATGCTCAAAAGAGATTATGCAAATTTTCAAGACAAAATGACTTCGTTTGGGCCTACTTCAATGACATGTCAGTTAGAAGTCTGTGACTTTTGAGTCATGGGGGTCACTGACCAAAGTCCTACTTCTAGGAGGCCAAAGCTGATGAAATCTGGATGAAAGACTCAAAATATGTTCAAAGTTAATTTCCAAAAGTTTCAAGCCAATTGAACATCATTTGGGTATAAAACAAAATAATTGCATACAATGTAAGGAGAATATTGACTTAGAACATGCAACAAGTGGGTCGCTGTTCGAAATCCTGCTTCTACAAATCCAAACTATATGAAATTTGGATGGACATTTCAAAATGTCCCTCACATCAGCCCTTTCAAGTTTCAAACCAAACTGAGGTCATTTGGGCCTCAAAAAGCTGAAATAGGGGCCCATTTTCATGAAAAGTCAACATGGGGATTGACCAACTTCGGAACATCAAAACGGGCTAAAATTTATATACACACTCAAAATAGTGTAAAAATCCATCCCTCTAATTTTTATGAAGATCGGACATCGTTCAGGACCTAAAAAAGCAAAAATGAGTAACATATGCAAAAAAAACCCAAAATAGGGTCTGTCAATGGCCACGGCTGTGGTCACTGACACCTGTGAAGTGGTTCCTGGTGCTTTTAGTAGTTTTCTCTACTTCATTTTGAACTCCAACTTCCCATAACTCCCCAAACCACCTTTGGAGTCTATAAGAGGAACGTTTTCTCACTTGGGAGGGTTTGAAGCAAGTTTTAAGCAATTAAAGCAAGTTCCAATCAATTTCAACAAGTTAAAAGGGCTAGTTCTAAGCATTCACAAGGCTCCTAAGGTACTTCAAGCACTCGAAGTCTACTTCTTCTTCTTCTTCTCACTAACTTCAGGTGAGAAACAGTTCAGAGAAGGAGAAGAAGCATGCATCTTACTTAGAGAAGACAAATGCAAAGGCCACGAGGATGAAGTCTTCTTCCTTTGATTTTCTCACTTGGGAGGGGTTTTTGGGCCATCCCAAAAGTTGTAAACAAGCCTCATTAGGCTTCATTCTATTCTTTAGAAATTATAAGTTCAGAATGACACAACTTTGCTCCATTTTTGCTTATATAATACCCTTTTTTGGATTTGTACAAAAATAGTCCATAACCAAAAAGTGATGATTATCAAAGGTTTTAGTCTATTTCACAGCCAAATTAAGCACTCTTGGTGGTCATTCAATGCTCCAAAAATCGAAGGAAACAAGCTTCAGCACTTTGAGTGATAAAAATGTGAAATAGAGAAGAAACAGGACAAAATAGTGGCCATTTGGGCCACTAGTTTCAGTGTCTGTGGGCCACAGTCACCACTCCATTGTCTCCCTCTTTTTTGCATTTTTTTTCATTTTTTTATGTATTTTCTCATAATTTCCAAGTTTTGATCACATTTGAGACTAGAAAGGGGTTGTAATTTTTCAAAACTGATAAACAACCTGCATCACCTTGGTCAAAGCATTTGAACCTATGTAAAAAAAGGAAAAATAATGATGAACTATAGTTATTTCCCATTCTTCTTTAGGCTTGAAGTGTATGAATATTGGACTCAAATCCGTTCCATTTCACACCAGTTTTTTTAGTGTAATTAAAAGATTGGTGCCATCTGTGGGAAATTATTTTGCTCTAATTTGTGATCAAATTTGGCCAAAAGACATGAAAAATTGCTAAAATGCATGAAAGTACTGACAAAAGTGCTAAATTGTATTGCTATTAGCCAGTGGCTGTAGGATGCTATGTAAAATGGCCTGTGGCTATGGGATGCTCTGTAAAATGACTTGTGGCTGTAGGAGAATATGCAAATAGTGTTATGATAGTAGGAGACAATAGAAAACGGGCAGTGACTATGGGTCTACAGTCACTGACCTGTTTTGCCTCCAATTTGACTTGTTTGACTTCTGAAGACACACATGCAAGACCTTGATGTCTATGATGGGTTTGGGAGCTTAAATGAACTTTGCTCCTCAAAGTGCATCGTTTGATCACTCTAATGAAGGCATTAGGCACCTTGAAGTGCATACTTTTGCCAGTTAAATGAAGGAACCTAGCACTTTGATGTGCACCGACCAAATCAACACACTTTTCTGTAATAGAAGAGTGTTGATTCAGTCCAAAAGGCTTTACGTTGCTAAATGTCTAATCACTAGTTCATTTATAAGACCTAAATAAATGTTTATATCAAAGTCAGTGACAAAAACAACGACATTGCAGTCATGCATTGTTTTGCATCATGCACTGATGGATCTTGTATGATCATTGTGGTAGTAGTGCAGGCTTGATCCTATGGGCCCTATCCTTTTGATTAAATCTAACCTTCTCTTGCTTATAAGTCTGAAATAGATAGCCCTAAAATGCTGCTAAGATTTTGCCACCCAGGTCTAGTCAACTTAACATGCTTTTAAGCCTAATTATGTAGTCCCGAAATGTTATAGAAATCCTGACAGGTAGGACAGTTAGCATAGCACAATGAGAAGGGGTTTATGCCTATTTCTGACCATTCTAGTTCAAAACCATGTTAGTTTAGAAGGCATTCATAAACCAATCCAGTTAGCCCAAGAGGTAGCCATGTTGCTTGTGACACTAACATAGTTCTTTGGGCATACTTTTTTTCAAAGATATATGGGTTCTTTAATCACCACTTTTGATGAGGCCAAGAGGAGGCTCTTCCAAATGCTCCATGGCCTAAAACAAATTATATGCAGGAGCACCAAAGAGGGCTCCAACTGACTCTACTACCCTTGCATCGAGAGTCTCAGTCTTCTAAAGACTCGCTACTCCTGTGGGCTCCGTGATTCGCTAATTTGAATGGGTCATCAGTGACCCCTAAATCCATCTAGAAGTCCGAGACTCTCAAACCATGGGTCTTTAAATACACCCAAAATCCATTTGGGATTTTCAACAGGGTTCAAGAGGAACCTAAACACAAAATGAAGTCAGGAGGCAGCAGCTTTCATATCATCAAGCCGCATCAGGGGCAAGATAGGTCCAATTCAAGGATCACAAGCCAATATCACTTAGTAAGTTGCATTTAGTGGCTGCCCAAGGCTCAAGATCATCATCTACTCAACCCAAACAACGGGTCATTAACAAGCAAGCACCAGAGGACTTTCGGCAACTCTTAACTAGTAAGAAGGCCCAGAAGCATGTGTCCATTCCCAAATGCAATGCGTGGTCACCTTAGCCACGTACTTCAAAATCTAACAAGGCTAAAAACAAACTCTTGGCATCACTTGAAGACAATACCTTCTAACCTCTGACTCAGAAAGAGGGATGAAGGTTTGGCAAAAGGTGTCTACCCTCTATCATTTTAGCATTAACCCGGCCATCTTTACCCCAGCATCTATCACATGGTGGTCAAAAAATAATAATAAAGCTAAGCAATTGGTCATCAATAATTTGACAAATCTCGCTCACTTCAAGGATTCTCTCCAACAAAAGAAGGAGCAAAAAAAATGAACAAGAGATGTGTTGTTGACATCCTTTCGCTTCCCACTTCCGATTCCATGGGTTAGGAACGAGTTGCCGACACTTCCAAACCATTGGTTACCAGGTTCAAAGATCAAACTTGGACAGCCAGACTGGTTAATTAGATAAAGCAGAAAGCTTTAGCTTGCTACAAGGATCAAACCCAATAGCTATCACAGCGTAAAATCACACAAAAATGGGTGATTAAAGAAGATGTTTCGGACCTGACCTCATCATGCATGGTGGGACTAGGTTTAGCTCGAAGAGTTACCCAGAGTATGGCTCGAACTCAATCACAAAAGTCTGACTCCAACTCCCATTCAAGCAGGACTTCTAAAGGTTATGTTGAAACAGACTCTGATGAGGGTCCTACACTATCTTAGACATTAAAGATAGTAAATCCACTCCTCCTACATTAACATGCTCCTACCCCGCTTGGTACACCGTGCTTATGGCTGAAAGGAGTGGGACAAGCAAGGATGGGAATGATGATGCTAGTGGAAGCAAATATGCCAGTGAAGAAAATGCTGGTGAAAATCACGAGGATGACTTAGTGACGTTGTCAAGTAACAAGGAGCTAAAATTGATCACTTGACTGCCCAGTTGAAAATCTTGGCAGATAAGTTAGGTGATCCAGCTAAAGCTCCAGTCAATCCTCTATTTACTAACAAAAGAGAATAGGCAATGATAAGGGGAACTGCCACTAAAATTGACTTTCTCATAGCTAAAATCAAGCCCTTGACAGACAAAGTGATAGCCACAGGTTCCTTTAGTGGTGATCATTAGTCAATCCTTGGCCTTCATGTAGATCCTGAAAAACATGTAACCTTCAAGGAAGTTGAAGAGACACTGACAAAATCAAAAGTGAAGACCAGGCTGAAAAGGAAGGGTATTAAACCCAAGTATCCTTCGGTATTCAATCTAGTTCTGTTCCCCCTAGATTATAAACTTTTGACTTTCTAACCCTACCTTGGGAACGCGTCAGCATATCAACACATTATGCATTTCAAATCGCTTCTCAGAAGCCTGCTATAGTTGGATGCACTAAAATTAAGGCCATTCATCGGCACATTGAAAGGAGTTGCTTTTAATTAGTACAAGCAATTACCAGAACTCACTTTTATGATGTGGCCTATCACGAAAAAGAAGTTTTTACTTCACTTCCAAGAGGAGGATCAAATAGTCACCTTTGCCATGTGTAGCAGTACAAGGCAAGGAGACAATGAAACTGCACAGTCCTTTATCAACAGATGGAGAGCATGATCTTACAAATACTTTGAACAACCATCCTAAAGGGCAACCATTGAAATGTGTAAAACCAATTTATGACCATATATCAAGGCTATCATACTTAGTCACAAAGCTAAGTCTTTGGCCGATTACTTGAAGTGGCTACTGACGCAGAGTTGACCCTCATGGACATTAGTCAAAAGAAGGGAAGTTTCCCAAAAATAGAGCCATCTTCATCTTTTGTTCCAAAATTGAAAATGAAATAGAAGGTCTTCAAAGTGCAATCCACCCAACCTCCTCAAAAAACTTAAAATGTAAAAAATGATCAAACCAAGAAAAAGGAGAATGAAAAGAGGAAAAATACTAAATATCCTTTTGATAGGGATATTGAAGTAATTTTTCAATCATTAATGGATAACAATAAAATTGAACTTCCACCAATAAAGAAACCTGAATAAGCGGGTCGTGTCAATGACCCAAACTATTGTGCATACCACCGGATGGTGTCTCATCCTCTAAAAGATTGTTTCATTTTGAAAGAAAAAGTTAATGAGATGTGAAAAAATGGAGTGATAACTCTTGATCAAAAATATAATGCTACTACAGTTAACATGTTCTCCTTTCAACAGTTTGCACCTGTAGCAGTATCCAACCCACCAAACCCAATGACTATTGAATTTTGTGTTGTCAATGCAATACATGACGAACAAGGTTTGATACTAGTCAAAACTTTTTCAAAGGAAGAAATGATGAAGCTTGGGAGAAGTTGAAAACCAAACCCCCACCTGTAGAAAGGAGGGTTAACAGGCAACTTAAGAACCTTCAAAGAGCTGCCTAGAACCACTTGATCAAATAAGAAAAATGGGCTAAAAAGAAGAAAGAAAGGTAGTCAAAGCTTCAATTTCAAAAGAACCTCCCAAACCTATCAGAGGTCACATTACTTTACCTGACTTCATCATTCCAATTCCGAAGGACGAGAAAGAGCCACCAATATTCAGCTACAACAGGATAACATGGGATGGCACACCTCTTAATTCACATGATAAGAACGATGGTTAGACTATTCTAATTTTGAAAATGATCAGTGGATTGATGACTACTTTGCTGATGAATATCCTTTTGATGAAGATGAGAGTTTTGAACAAACTTTCAATCTTGAAACGGGTACTTTCAATATCAAGCATGGTCTCAACACATTGTCGACAGCTCTTTATGATATACACAGACCAAGCACAAATGGTTGGTTGAATGATCGTCCTCCTTTTCCACTACCTCTAGAAGTTCATTCGTATTCCTTACCATTGATTGAATCTGATGAAGTACAACAACAACAAGCATCGTCTTCTTGTTCACATGCAATAATCTTTGTGTCAAATGTTTCTCCTGAACCAACTGTTGAGTCAACCTTTTTGAAGTTAAATCCTAAATTGAGCACTCGGCTTATGCCTGACTCAATTGATGAGCTTGAGTTGCAAAAAGGACACAATGAACTCGGCATTGCAGTCTTACCGTACCTTAGGAAGTCTTCCAAGTTGAGGATAACCTTTTTGACTTAGAAGAAGAAATACCATTGGCTCCTGCTTTGGTGGTTATTAGCACTTTTGTCGATGAACCTCAAACAACTCAAGCCACTCCTGACAATGTTGATCAAGAAGCAGGCTTGGAAGAAGTCAGTCAACCTTTTGTTGAACCTGAAGAAGTCAATGCAATAAAAAGAGATACTCATCCAAAAGTTGACCGAAACAACATAGTCAACGACGACACCCGTTTCAGTCATAACTATAGAGACAACTATGATAGACCTTCTTCTACTTCTTATATAAACCTTTCGGGGAATGACACAAATGTAAATGTAACTTCTTTAGATGTAAAGGCTACTGTAAGGCCACCAAAGCCATTCACGTATGATTTTGTTAAAACACCTCAAGCACATACGTACATGACTACATATCTTTGATCTTTTGTAGGTGTCTGAGGAGAGTCATAACAACTTTATACGAGCTCTACAAACTTTGAATACAAACAATCAAAATCATGTGGCACAAGTTCATCAGATAGAGAAGAACTATCTGAAGGCAAGATCTAAGAAGCCTCAAAAGCGATGTATGGAGTGTTTTTCTATTCACAATGCTTCCAAAGCCATTATTTCCTTCGCCAAAGATGATCTTCTCTTAGGCGACATGAAGCACACAAGGCTGCTCTTTTTTATGGCCTATAACAAAGACATACCTATTCTGAAAGTTGAGGTTGACTCAAGGTCAACTCTCAACCTCATCACAATTATAGCTTTTCAGAAATGTGGTATATTGGTGAGCAAGCTATCTGCTGCAAAAACCTTGATCTAAGGCTTTGATGGGGAAGTCTAGAATCAGATTGGCAATATTCGGATTCGATTCTAGTTGGGTGATCTAACCTCAAAAGCCACATTATACGTTGTTAAAATGCATGCATACTATAACATCCTCTTAGGAAGGCGATGGCTTCATGATTACTGCATAGTACCTTCTACCCTTCATCAATGCCTTAAGTGCCACAACCTGAGCCTAAGAATTCGGGTATGAAGATTAACCCCAAATAGTGACATATGTACTCCCGTGTAATACACACCTAGACTCGAGTCTAAGCGGAATTACACAAGGAAGAGTCACATTACTTACACGGGTGAGATGCTTATAATAGACATCTGTCCAAGCATTCAAACATGAAAGCCTATTAACATTATTCATGAAACAAGATAATTTTAACCAAGCTATTATAGATATATATAATATGCCATGAACATAAGTTGAAACGGAACATATATTTTACAAAAGGGAAAAAAGTTCCTAAATACTATGCAAGAGTGACACAATTTCCAACACACAATGAATCATGAACCGTGAACCATACATGACAAAATAAAGTTAAATGCAAGTCATGATATCCTAAATGCAGTCACATCCTAAAACAAGATCTAGTATGCTCTTTGCACACTCCGTGATGGATCAATAAGAGATGATCCGCTGTCCACTTGTCTAGGCCGGAGGCATTCCCGAAAGTCTCCTTTGGAGTCTTCTCGATCTTTGCAAGATCGGAATCGGGAGCTGAGCTTGTAACACCATAGACAACTAATGAATAAGACTATTCAACAAAGTATAAGCACAATCAAGGTAACACACGTTGTATCTACAAGAATCATTTACATGTGATTTAAAAAGGTTAATTTAGTATACTAGGTATGTTGTGCAGTTAAGTAATCATGCTATCAAAATCAAATAACAGAAATACTTTACTATTTGGCTATTACATTTGTCATATCCTCTCTCTGGGGATCTATGCGTTGAGAACACCACCGACCGGGCCAAGGTACGAATGGGTCTCTCACACATGGAGTCTAAAAGCTCCAAAAATAGCACACTGTAGTGACAACGTTAGTGCTACACCAAAGCCAACCCCGCCGGGTATCATAAGGCTAAGGCTGAGTAAAGTTAGACCATTTCAATTCAATCATATCAATGAACTTGAGTAATCATGCAATTCATTCATGAAATGAGAACAATACCAAACTGTATACATTTAATTCATGTGTGCAATACGTTCATACTCAATTCAATGTCAATATAGTATCAAGAATATCGAGAAACATGTTAAATAGATTCAATGCATACAATGATCGTTTTAATTCAAATCATTATTGGAAGATTAGAAGGCAATAACGTTAATCCAATATGCCATGCAAATTCAATTTAATAGGGTTAAAGTAGTTTTATTAGCCAACCCTAATTTAGTCATCCATTATTTCCAACGGTGCATGATAATGTAGTTTTAAGTTATCCGATACGCGGTTGTCTCTTTTTGATGTTACATTGTGTCGGGAATGTGTATCGAAGTCCCTTAAATCAACACTCATGGGAAGGTGCTTAACAAATGGACAACATCACATGAATAAGTCTCAGCCCTCAAGACTTTTATGATCTTTCATTATTCCATTGGGCAGGTTAATATTGTAAAAGGGTCCAATAACAAAAGTCCTACAAGGTTTTGTACAATACCTACTTAACTTTAAGTTTCAATGGTTTTACAGCTTAGCCGTGGGTGACTAACGGCTTAGCCATGGCCATTTTACAACTTAGCCAGAAATTTCACTACGGCTTAGCCATAGGTACCCAATTTTTTCCTCCGCACTTACAGTTTACCTGTATTCTCTTTTACGGTTTAGTTGTATATATCCTACGGCTTAGCTACGACTTAGCCGTAGCACATTCTACGGCTGAGGTTTGGTTTAACATTTTTAGCTCTCTGGACCATGAGCCGTAAGCTCCTTACAGCTTAGCCATAAGCTTCAGTTTTTGAAGCCACTTCACGTTTGAAGTAACTTTCTGAAGCAAATTCCATGCTGGTTGTTTACTAGGGTATTCCCTACTTATTTCATTCAGTCATTCTTTGTTCAAATTCATACTTCATCTCATACTATATCAGAAATATTGAACTTCATAAGACAATAGAGTGTAGAGAAAATGAGAACAATAGGGTATCATACGATAAAGTTTAAAAAATTGAGAACATTATGGCTGAATGCACAGAATTCAGTGAAATTATAAGAATCATAATATACCAACATGCATTAAACCAAAATTTACTTATACTTGCCTTGGTTTAGAATTCAAACTACTACTTTTACTCTTGGCTCAACTTGAGACAATACTCCAATTCTCGAACCTAAATTGATATGCATGTACGAGATGAGGAAAGAGATGAGTACAGGCTTATAGGAGGAGTCTTCCTCACTTCTTGAATCAAAAATTGGTGGAAAGGAAAAAGGTCTTACCTCGAGGGATCAATTAAAAGAAAACATAGCTGTTTGAATTCTTCACTTCACAGCTTGTGCTTAGAGTCAAAGACAATGAAGATGTTAAGATGAGCCTCTAATCACACATGCAAACATTAACTCTCTGAATTTGATGAGAATAACTGTAATACAAGAAAGAAGAATACAAGTCTTAGGGCATAAAGAGTATTAGAGAAGAAAGATCTCACTTAGGAATAGTGGGTGTTTTATATACAGGATATTTTTTGGAGTTTATAAGAAAGTCCTTGTTTCTTGAGGTAATTATAATTCAAGTTAAATGAAGGTCCAACTAATAGAAACAAACTTAAACATATTCGAGTCAAATATGAAAGTTAACGATCTCAATGAAATGAATGTGATGATGTCAATATAATGCATGAATGACGTAAAACAATGAACTCAAAAATTACGAAAAAGGGCTTTTACTATCTAGGTAAGGTTAAATTCAACCCAACTACCTATTCATGACTTAAACATAACCCACAAAGATAAAACAAGGGAAATCCATCCTATTTCCATGGTAATTAGCTAATAACTTACTTAATTAATTGCTAAGAATGCTTAATAGGGTCGAAGTGTTACACATTGATGATGAAGGTAAGGTGCATCGAGTCTTTATAGATGAAAAGCCATTTAAAGGCAAAGAGGTTTACTTCACCAATATAGCCATGTATCAGAAAAGACCTGCAAAGTCTAAGCCAGACACAAATAGCTCTTCGAAAGATAATAATCCTGTAAAACCCTTCACCATCTCAATAGAAAAGAAAATCTATCCGAGGTTTGGCAAAAGATCTAATCCCGTCAGAAAATTATAGTCCACAAAGAAACCATCAGTCAAGTTTGTGGATACCAAATCTCCTTTGGTGATCAAGGTTAAATCTGAAATCAAACAGTTAGATCAAACTTTGGTCATATCTACAAAATCGTCAAGGACATAGCAAACAGGCATTGTTATCTATACAAGCAAGACATGTAGTCCAGCTATGTACATAACTCTTGCTCAGAATGGCGAACCATCTACTGCAAGACAGCGAAGGCTTTCGTAATCTACAAATGTGATTTCCTTGGTTAGTAACTCAAATTTTGATAAAAAAAAAAAGCAATGATATACCTCTCTTACCAAAGGAATGTCACCAATGAGGCCTAATTCTCCCGTCACTTTCAGTCAATTCGTGCTAACATCACAGCTAAAGGGTGAACTATCTTACAAATACATTGATGATGGCTTCATTTGGCTGAAAGATGTGATACTCCTCCACACTACTCAACATGGATTCATTTGTGCTGGATAGGCATCCGGTCAGCCCTTCTAGCTTAACAATGGCAATGGAGTTTCAGACCTTTGATGAGATGTCTTGAATTGTTTCATCTCTCGAAGTGACACTCTATCGTCTACACGGAAGATTTCGACGAACGTGCCTAATGCATGTCATCTCAATGGTCAGAGATCCAAATTCTAAGTCAAATTCTAAGGATGCTAAAAAGATGAACACTTTGTGCACTCTATCACAGATTGGGATCCTCCTCTTATGCATGGCCCACTCCATCCCAAATTTATGATTTTGGAGGTTCTTTTTTCTTCATGCTTCCATCCAAGCAACACAATCACTCGATACTTTTCCATCGAGCCGAAGATGCTTCTGCTTCATATCCTATCAACATGATCACCAACGATGGGAAAATAAGGCTTGACATCTACAATCCTTTGGTCTGTAACATGATGAAGAACATGGGTAATAATCTCAAGAAGCCCACAAGCCATGGACTGAGTTCGAATGGGGTTCAAATCCCTTTTGATGTCATCACTCCAAAAATGAAAGAAAATCTTAAAAAAGGACGCAGAATTGAACAGTTGCGGCATTTCATAGGGTACGTTCTTTACAAGAATGTTCTTAAATTAAATCAAAATTTCAGAGCAAGATCTGTGGTCTTCACCAAAGGGTTTGACTCTGATGACTCTTAAGAGACTATTGTTTTCCAAGATTCTACTGATTGAGCTACTTTCAGCATCCTGAAGGGGCAAGCGTTTATGATGATGAGACCATGTCACAGGTCACTGATTATTGGCCACCTAAACTCAATGAAAAAATAGATCCATCTCAACACACTCGCTACCACTGTTTAGCCTTTGATGTAAAAACTAAAGAGCCTAAAAAACCAAATCCATGGAAAGGGATTAGCCCTTGGCTTAAACACCCAAATGAAACCCCAAAAAGTTCACGGAGTTGGAAACTTTCGAAAATGCTATGGAAGAACATCCTCTCAAACCTCCAACTGAAGACTAAGTACAAGAAATGAACTTGGGAACCCTAAAAAATCCTCGTCCTACCATTGTAAGCTCTAAAATCAAAGGAAAAGAACTGGATGTATATGTGAGTTTCTTGTAAGAGTTCATGGATTACTTTACATGGTCCCATGCAGAAACGCTGGGTCTAGATCCAGAAGCTTCCATGCACAAATTGAATATAGCAGATAATGTTAAGCCTTAAAGCAAGATCAAAGAAGTACAAAGCCTGAAATCATGTATAAAATAGAAAAGGAAGTCCAAAAACTCAGAAATGTTCAACTCATCTGTGAAGAACAACACCCTAACTGGCTGACTAACATAGTGTTGATCATAAAAAAGAATGGGCAAATCAGAGTCTGCATCGACTTTAGAGATTTGAACAAAGCTTGTCCTAAAGATGATTTTCCATTACCCATACTAGAAATCATGATTGACAATACTTTCGGATTTGAAAGGATTTTGTTCATTGATGGGTTCTCAAGATACAATCAAATCAAGATGTACAGGTAGGACGAGAAGCACATATCCTTTAAAACACCCTTTGGCATGTATTGCTACACCGTCATACCTTTTGGTCTCAAGAATGCTATAGCCACATACCAAACGGCAATGATGAAAATTTTCAAAGACATGCAACATAAGTTTGTCGAATGCTATGTCAATGACTTGGCAGTCAAGAGCAAATAAAGGTCAGATTATCTAGCTAATCTTTGCACAGTTTATGAGAGGTTATGAAAATTTAACCTCCAAATGAACCCTCTGAAGTGTTTCTTTGAAGTATCTTCTGGAAAATTCCTAGGATTTGTGGTTCAAAAAGGTGGCATCAAACTAGATCCAGTCAAAGTTAAAGCTATATTAGAGATGCCTTCTCCAAGAACAGAACTCAAGGGATTGCAGGGCAGACTTGCCTAAATTCGCAGGTTCATCTTAAACTTATTAGGGAAGTTCAGAACATTCTCCAGACTAATGAAGAAAGGAGTAGACTTTGTATGGCATAAAACTTGCGAAGATGCCTTTTAAGATATCAAATGGAATCTCACAAACCTATCAGTTTTTTTAAGCTATGATTCTCGGCAAACCTTTCATCATCTATATTCAAGCTCTTGATCACTCTCCGAGGGCATTATTAGCTCAAAAGAATGATGAAGGTAAGGAGGTAGCTCTTTATTATTTGTCACGGATGCTGGTTGGTGCAGAGGATAATTATCATCCCGTGGAGAAAGAATGTCTTGCATTGATGTTCACAATACAAAAACTGTCACTACATCCTTTCCAATGTAGTGTACTTGGTTTCCAACATTAACCCATTGAAGACGCTTGTGACAAAAGTTAGAGCACTGAGTGATCATTTAACTAAATGGTTTATTCTTCTTAACTAAATGGTTTACTCTTCTCTCTTAGTACGACATCAGATATACCCCCGTAAATGCGGTAAAAAGACAGGCTCTTACTGATTTTCTAGTAGAATATCTACTCTCGGAAGATTCTAAATTTAGAGGCAATCTCCCTAAGGAGCTAGTCTTCTTCACTGAACAATTATGGAAACCCACCATTGATCCATACTTACATTAGATCATACATTTTGATGGAGCTTCTAAAACTAATGAGCTAGGAAAACAAGTTTCAAGGGTTGGAATCATTTTCTGCAGCCTAGAAAGATTCAATATCTCTCACTCATTCTCATTAATTAAACCATAATCAAACAATGTGGCAGAATAGACAGCAATGATTATAGGTCTCAAACTAGCCTTGGAATTAGGCATTAATATGCTTAGAGTCTATGGAGATTTGCAACTTGTAATGAAACAAATGAATCTTGAGCATGAGTGAAGAAACTAGACTTGATTCTTTTCTTCAACAAAGCTTGTGAACTTAAGGAAAGATTTATGCTAATTGAGTTTCACAACATTCCAAGACATCAAAATGTCAAAGCAAATGCACTAGCAGGTTTGTAACCTCAACGTCAATGCCTAAAAATGATAGAATGGCACTGGAAGTAGTCGAAAAAAGACTTTTACCTCCACTCGATGCCTATAAAGTAGTAGCAGATTGCTTCGATGTGATCAAGAATCAAATTTCATCTTTCCAAAATTCATTCAGAGATTGGAGAGACCCTTTTGTTGATTACATTCTTCATGGAGTGCCGCTAGGGAATACTAAAAACAAAACTAGTATTCAAAGATAAGCTCTAAAGTTTCACTTTGATTTCCCTTCGAAGACTCTTTATCGCAAATCATATGATGGAGTTCTTCTCCATTGCTTGTCACCAAAAAAAGCAGATCAAGTACTCAAAAAAGTTCACGTTGGCCTATGTGGTGCTCACCAAGTTGGACCAAAGCTTCATGACCAAATTCGAGGGTTAGGCTACTATTGGCCTACAATGGTGTCTGATGCTATCAGTTTTGCCAAAAGATGTAATGAATGCCAAATCCACGGTGATTACATTCATCAACCACCTGAATATTTACATCTTCCATCCACCTCTTGGTTATTTGAGTCTTAGGGAATGTATATGGTTGGAAAAATCAATCAATTATCAGAACATGGTCATCAGTTCATTTTGTCCGCAACTGATTACTTTTCCAAATGGGTTGAAATAGTGTCCCTTGTGGAAGTCAAAATAGATGCGGTCCTCAACTTCTTGAAGACTCATATCATCTATTGTTTTGGAGTGCCTAAACATCTAGGTGCAACACTCCAATTCCATTAAGCATATTTAGCGACTAATTGAATAAGTTATTAGTTAATTAACATAAAATTAGCTTAAATAGTGATCTTTAACGTTTCATTAGGTTAGACTTAGTAATTTTTATCTTATTGAGGCTAATGGATTGAGTTAGGTCATCGATAAGTAGTTTGGGTTGAGTTTAACCTTAATTAAATAGATGAAAGCCTTTTTTCATAATTTTAGAGGTTATGGTTTTACGTCATACATTCATCATATTAATATCATCATACTTGTCTTGTTGAACTCGTCAACTTTTGTACTTAACTTGAACACATTCAACTTCGTTTGAATTAGTTGGACCCTTATTTGACTTAAATTGAATTTGAAATTGAAAGATTAGGACCTTCTTGTAATTCTAGAAAATTTTGTTTTAAAAGAGCCAAGAACCTCCCAGTCGACTCCTTCTCCTTTTCCTCCCTTGTAACTATTGTAGCCTTTTTTCCTCTCACATTCTTTTTTCTCCTACTCACCATGATCAAGGATCTTGTATGCATGCTGTAAGGCTTCCACTTCCTCATTCAATCTCCTTTTTACCTTTTTTCCCCACTTGGAACAGAAGATAGTGGTTTACACTTCTCTCTATAACTCTCTAGTTGTAGTTTTGGTAAGATCTTTTACCCATTTATAGATTTATGACTTAATGGAGTCAAGGAAATTCCTAGATTAAACATGCACTCATTTCCTTTATTCTTTCCTACTTGCATGTCATTTCAATGTCAAGTACAGTGTTATTCTTCTCAAGTTGAGCCAAAAGTAGGCTAGTGATTTGAATACAAATGAAAGGCAAGTATAAGCTAATTATTATTGAATACATGTTGATAACAATTTGATTCTTGTAAATTTGGAAATCTAAATCTCATTTCTAGCCCCCTTTTGTTTGTTTAAAATGCATGATTAGATTGTTCCAATCAGTATGAAGTGGATTTTGATATGTTAAATGACTTATTGAAGTAAGAATGACTTTAAGAAAATAGAGGGTAGACAAGCATTAAGGATCCCACTATTTTGGGTTGAAGAGAACCTTTTGTAACTGAATTTGTTTTAGAAATCTTGAAGTTTACGGCAAAGCCGTAAGTTGTGTTGCGGCTAGGAATCCAGAGAGCAATTTTACACTACAGTTAGGGAACCCAAGACTCAAAGATATAATTTCCTTCTACGGCTAATCTCATTTCTAAGCATTGAATTGCACTATGACTAAGTAGTGGCTCAATCGTAGGCCAAGCACGGCTAAGCCATTGGTTATTTCAGAGCCAAGTCATGGTTATGGGGAAACAATAGCAAGTCACGGCTAAGCCGTAGATTGCCCACGGTTAAGCCATGGGTCATCCAAAGCTAAGCCGTAGACCCTAACCCTAAAAACCTAGAAAACATTAAGGATGTTGAAAAGACCTTGTATGACCTCAATTCTTATAATCCTTTGCCCAAATCAATTGTCCCAACAAAAAATTATTAAACATAAAGGGTCTTGAGGGCCGAGACTCATTCATGTGGTGTTGTCCATTTGTTAAGCACCTCACCATGGGTGTTGGTTTAAAAGACTTCGATACACATTCACTACACAATGTATACCAAAAGGAAACAACTATATATCAGATAGCTTAAAAGTATATCATGCATGGTTAGAAACAATGGATGACTATATTAGAGTTGGTTTGTAAACTACTGTGATTTTATTAATTTGAATTGCATAACATATTGGATTATCGTTATTACCTTCTATTATTGGAATCATATGAATTGAAATGATCATAGTATGAATTGATCATACTTGAAATGTTTATTGATATACGCTTCCTATTGTCAGTGTTGAATTCAGTAAGAACGATGAACATATAATGTATGGTTTTCATTGAAACAAACTACACGATTAACTCAAATTCAATCATATGAGTTGAAATGGTCTGGCTCTACTCAGCTTTAACCTTATGATACTTAGCGGGGTTGACTTTTGTCTAGTAATTGAACGGAGCTGCTGTAGTGTGCCTTCGGAGCTTCCGGACTCCATGTACGTAGAGACCATATACGTAGAGAGAGCCAATCGTACCTTTGGCCAAGTGGTTGTCGTTAGTATTCTTAATACAAAGATCCCTAGAGGGAGGATATAGCAAGTGTTGTAGCTAATTAGTAATGTATTTCCCATAATTGATTTTTATAGCATGCTTATTTCAATGCACAACATACCTAGTGTACTGAATTAACTTCTATTAATCACTTGTCATTAATTCTTTTTACATACAATGCGTATTATCTTAATTATGATTATACTTTACCGAGTAGTCTTATTCACTCATTGTCTATTGGTGTTATAGGCTTAAATCCCAATCCCGATCTTACAAAGATTGAGGAGGCATCGGAGGACATCCACATCAGGCCTTGACGAGTGGATAGCAGAAGAACTCTGACTGATCCCCTCCACAGCGAGCAAAATGATCCTATTTGAGCCATTATTTTGGAGTTTAGGATTTATGATTTTGTCTTAGCATCATTTTGTATACATAGATCATGATTCCTTATTTTTGAGACTTGTATATTATTTTGTTCATGTTTATAAACTTTAATCTGGTTTTGTATAAGTCATGTTATAAATTGTGTATAAACTTTTATCTAAATGTGACATGTAATTATCTTTTATGCATTGTTTCGTGAATTGATATCTTGGCAATAGTATTACCTTTGAGAAAAGAAAATTTTTAATTGTGATATTGATAGGCTTCCGTGTATTGAAGGCTTGGACAAACGTATGTTTAAAGTACTTCACATGTGTAAGTATGTGAATACTCCTTGTGTAATTTCATTTCAACCCCAATCCAGATGTGAATTACAGGGAGTACACATGTCACACCTTGGGATTACCCTAAACCCACAATTCTTGAGCTCGGGTCGTGACACTACATCATAACAATGGTCCTCAGTTCAACAATGACAAAATTTATAGATTCTATGATAAGTATAGAATCCAATATTGTCTTTCCACGGCATATAACTCTGCAGCTAATGGACTTGCTAAAGCTTTCAACCAGACTATTTGCAAAATTTTGAAAGAAAATGGTCTTTGACAACAAAAAGAGTTGGAGTACCAAACTTCCTAAAGCTTTATGGGCTAACAGAACCACAATTTGAGGTCCCACAAAATCAACACCATATTCCTTGGTTTTATGGCTGTAAAGTTGTGATACCCTTGGAAATCCAACTCCCTTCTCTTCTGGTAGCTATGATAAACAAATACACTAAAGAAAAGAATGCTAAGCTCAGACTTCAAAAGTTAGAAAGCCTTGATGAAAAGAGGCTTGCTTTTCGAAAAAGCATTGAATTATGTCAATCTCATATGGTTGGGCTATTTGACAAAAAGGTCAAATACAAAGCTTACAAGAAAAAAGACTTGGTCCCTGTAGTCAAGAGACTAATGCTCTCCACACACTTGTCAAAGGCAAGTTTGAATCCAAATGGGAAGGACCTTTCGTCGTTGATAAGGTCTACTCCAACGGTGCCTACACACTCCTCACACTTGAAGAAGACAGATGCATGATGCCTATCAATGGAAAACTTCTAAAGAAATACTAATAGTATAAATGTCATTGGCATACCCAAACCATGTACAGTATACATTCTCACCTCTAAAACCTTTGGTTTCAAGCCTCACAACCTATGACTCTTAACCACAATCCCTCAAACTTGTACAAAATGACTATGAGGACAAAGTCCTTCGACTCTTCTAGTCAACTTTCATTACTTAGATAATGTCTCTACAAGACCTCTTATAACATCCAGCTGTATAAACAAAGTCCTTTTACAGACCCTGTATAACTAAATTCTGCTGCATAGAAGAAATCTTTTTACAAATCCTATATAGCTACCCTTTGTTGTATGGAATAAGTCATGTTGCAAACCTTACATAACCAAAACCCAAACAAACCTAAAAATCAGATTTCTATCCAAAAGGATTAAGTCATGGACCCTGGAGAAAACCTCATATATGGGCACCGGATAATGTCCACCAATATGAATCCTTTTTTTTGTTGATTTGTAAATCCAAAAGATTGCAAGTCACACTCCATACAAGTCTGAGAAAACAAAACCAAATCAACCATCCAAACCATGCACACATCCAAATCATCCATACAAACCATACAGATATCCATAAAAAATAAAACTAAACATTCCATGCCAATGTCAAAGTGGAGCAAATTGAAAAAGAAATTTCCATTCATATTCATTTGAGATTCAATACAAAAAATGAAGTCAATGTATACATGGCCCCCAGGGCTAATCAAAATAAAAAAGCCAAATAGAAGCTGCAGCAAGGGGAATCAGTTCAAGAATTTCTCCAGTTGCCTTCTCACATTCAAAACACCTTCCTTCAGGGTGCACCCTTTTCGTAGCTTGCATAAGCAAGCACAACAATATTGATGTCAATCTCATTCAGTTTGATGTTCATTTCACTCTCCAGAAACTGCACAAAATCATCCAAACCCATCTATTTTGCCTTCGCACGTGTAAGTAGATCATCTCTGCGCTGATTGCCCTCTGAAATGGATCTCTTCAAGTCATTAATGTTTTTTTCGAAAGAAGAGAATTGTTGCTGCAAAACATTGATCTGCTATTGTATATGTTCACGCTCAATCATTTGCATAGGTATCTACTGTGTTGTCTTGGCCTACACTGCATTTACTGCCCGTATCTCTTCTTTGGTGCTCTCAATCTCTGCAGCCAGCTGAACTTTATGCCTTAATACTTCATCTTGAAAAGCTTTGGCATGATCAACACTTTTGTCCCAAATGTCCTTTTCTCAAGCTTACTGAAGAAGATGGCAAAAGCATTACAAACACTTAAATCAGTTCCGACACCAAAAGATATCAACATATCATCCAATGCTTTGGCACCCTGGATCTTTTTGAGGGTAAGACCTCTTTGGAAGAGTGTGGCCAAGATGCTATAAATGGCCATCTTCATGGTAAAGTTCACGGCAAATTGGGGCTTTAGGGCATCGCCAAACAAACTAGGCCTCTTTGGGATAGAAAGATTTGACTCTCACTCTTACAAATTTGACTGAGTCTAAGAGCCCAAGTGGTCATCTCTTTCCTTCTCAACATTAACACCCTCACCCCCATGAGCAACCAACGTTTCTTCATAGATAGAAGGCGAGTCATGCGACCCTTGCAAAGATAGAGTGGCCAACGGATCCCTATTTATATGCAGTGTTACCATAACATTCAATAATGCTTTCTGGGATCCACCACCTTCAGTTGCAGAAGCTTCATTTGATATCTTTTACACAACTGGGTCTTTAATAACTTTCATAGGTAATGACTGATCGACATTGAAATGAACTTTTGGAGGTGTCATGGCCTTAGGTGGTGTGAAGCTACCAGTAACTGGAGGCAGGTCAATAGTAACTGGTGTTGCAGGAGTATTATCTTGCATAAGATCTGCAACCACATTTTCAAGAACCAACTTCCTCTAAGTAGGCAGGCCAGTCTTTGCTGTGATCGGCTCGTCACAACATCCTCCTTAGCTAGGACCATCTCAATATTAGCCTCCTTTTTTACTACACCAACAGGTTCAATGCTTGGTTTTGTCTGAACATCCAAAGCTTCATCGACCCTTGGTACATCATCAATTCTTGGCATATCAACAGCCCCAAAAGGCTCACTCGTATAAGATCCTGAGTCCGAATCCAAATCACCACAGGAACCACACCTAGTACGAATGCAAGCTTAATGTTGATATGTGGTACAATGAGTGCCAATGATAACTCTGGATCATTGTTGACACTTTTGGTTGGCGAATCTAAGGAGAAGTCTTCCACGAACCTTCACAAATGGCTTTTTAAGGTACTGTTCAGAGACGCCTCGAAATATCCGCTATGGATTTAGATATTATCTAAATCAATCAAAGCTTTAAGACTTTCTCTCCTTGATGGCTCTTCAATTGGTGACCCAAAAGGCTTTCTCACTAAAGTGGGAGGCACAACAAGAGCACTCTCCTCCACTCGGGTACCTAAGAAGGAATGAATGAGATCAAATTATAATGTTGGAATAAAATTTTCAATTGTCAAATATTCAAGTCAAAAGTTGCCTTCAGCAGTTTGATCTATCGAAATTCCTTCGACAGTACTGAGGATTTCTCCCTTTTCCATTGATTCTTCGGTAGTTGGTCCCTCAGAAATTTTATGAGGAATCTCTTGTTGTTCGGTCTGAAGGACAGCATCTTTTTCAAAAGTAATAGTGGCATCAATCTGAACTCCACCACTACTCATTTCTCCAAAACTGGCTCCATGGGTACATCGCTGCCAGTTACTTTATTAACAATAGCAATAGCACCCACATCATCACCAAATTTCTCCATAGCAATGGTTTTTACTGGCATATCTGCTACAACTCTTCTCCTAGACTCAGGCATTATTGCCTAGTTAAACATATCTTTTTCAAAATCGAACTTGATATTAATATCACTATCATTCCTTAGTGGTAGGCAGATGAAAATCGGTATATCTCTCATCGCCTTCCTCTGAGGAATAGTCTTCAATGATCTTAGCCACCTTTTGCATGACTCCTTCAGCAGTTGAAGTTTGAGCTAATAAGGTTACAAAACAAAATGTAAACATCAAAACAAAAATGAAAGAAAATCAAATGTACTGTCATATAAAGAAATAAAGAAGTGCTACCAGCTTTTAGTCTTTGGGAACGATGAGTTCTAGGGCTTTCAGCCTTTCTCTTGTTTAAAAAAACTCCTTTGCTAATAGGGGATCTGGTTATATGTTTTGAGCGTATAGCTCAAAGCTTCTTATGCAAAACCAGACCCACTAGAGGTTTTGTTGGCATTGTAACCGGTGGCCTCGATCCGATAGTTGCTTTGGTTGACTGAGCTATCACTGCTAGACTTGGAATTATCTGTGCCTTTGTTGGTATTGAAGCAGCAATAGTAGCCCTTAGCAAATTTAGCCCAGCAAAGTCTGCCTCGATGGCTACACACATAATAGCCTACTCCTCTTTAAATTTCTTTCTTTACTTACCAATCGAAACTTTGATTCTAGTAGAGTAAGAAGTAGATCCAAAATCTAGCGCAGCTCTACTAGCTTGCCTAGGCTCAGCGTAACTCTCCCTCTCCTGCAAGTCCTCATTCACAGCCCGTTATATCCTTACTGCAGTTACATTGGGAGGAGGCATGAATCTCTCATCTTCTTCACCTCTCAAGGAGTGATGAGCTTTGTAAACATCAGACCTAGCCACTTAGCCAATTCTCCATTAATTTTTTTTGTATGACCAATTCTCAAAGTTGACTGGGATGAAATGATCTTTTTCCACCCTGTCTCCTTTTTTGAACGTAGCTTAAAGGCGCCACTTAACATGGGGGTTGCTCATGTATGTCTCTATAATGGTAGTGGTACTTTTTGTATACCATTGTGTGAAACCACTCATGCATCCAGGATTTAGGAGATAAGGGTAACCAAAAGAAGCCCTAGTGCCAAGCGCTTGATAGAATTCCCAAGCATTTCAAGCATCTTGCAAGAAGTAAGAGTACCTTGAACCCAGTTGGGTGCTCCCATGATAACTTGATGAAAGTCAAATTGTCTGCAAAACCTGGTGGATATATAAAGTTGGATGTTGATATATGAATTCTTCCTATATACCAAATCTGCAGGTCTCAAGTTTAAAAACCAACTCTTCTCTTCATCAGACAAGCCAACATCCTGACCACCCTCTCTGATTTTGTGAATCAGTGGTTCTACGGAATTTCTCATGTAAGTTGGAACTTCAATCTTGGGCATAGTGTCAAGAGAGGCAACATAATTTTTAAAATTATGCAAGTGTTAGTGTAATTCAGTCATGGAGTAGGTGTTGATCAAATAGCTGCCGCCTACTACACCCTCCATATAGATGCTCCTTGGCACGTCTCTGTGTGAATGAAGCCCATTGTAGTGGTATGTGAACCAAGTGTACAATAAATGCTCAGCATAATACCAGTTGAAGGCTTTCCCTTTTCTGATGATGAAACTGGACAACTTCGACTTGGTTAACATATACGCTATCAAGGCAATGTAAGGTCCAAATTAGAATTAATCTTAATTAATAATAATTAATCTCGTTTAATCTTAATTACTGCTTATTTAGACTTATTCAACTCAAATCCACTTAGGTTTGAGTCATGGATAAGTAGGTCGGGTTCAAACTTTACTTAGATTGTCAAGGACGTTCATATGATTTAGAGCTACATGGTTAGCAACATTTTGGCACCACATTAATTGCATCATGTGTATTTTATCTTGTGGATCAGCTTTCATATTTGGCTCCGCTCAATTCAGATCCACCTTGGCCCAGTTGAAGTCCAATTGACTCAAACTAGAAATTTTGTGAACAACCTGGACTTCCATGCAAATCCTAGCAAAATTTTGATTTAAAATCCCACTCCAGCAAATTTCTCTACATCCCCTTCTTTTTTATTACTGGAGCTTCTTGTTTTTCTCCTCTTCTCCTTTTCTAGCAGCTGGAAATTAAGCATTGGAGCTGTGCATGCAAGGGCAATAACTCCCACTTCTTCCTCTTTACTTCCTTGTTCACCATCTTCCTTAGAATCTCACAAATTGATTACTTCCTCTTCTCTACAGCTCCTTAAGGTAAGAGCATCATCATCCTTTCATTTGTTTAGGTTCAATAGGGTCAAGGAGACTTAGTCTTGTAACATGCATGCATCTCATGATTATGTCTTTTAATGCATGTCTTAGACCATCTTCTATTAAGGCCTTCTCCATCATCAAACCATAGGAGAAGTTACTTTGGGTGAAGCATTGAACTTAAGGCAAGTATAAAAGTATATATTACTACATGCATGTCTATTATGTTGATTCTTGAGGAATTCTCATGTTCATGCTATATTACAACTCTTTTACACTTAGTTATGGGAATGAATGATGTTTATGAATCAATAATAGTAAATTGAGAATAAATGATGGGATTAGGAGAATGAGGACCCAAATCATGGTAAAATATAACGAATGTAAAATGATTGGATGGATCAGAGGAATTGGAACTCAACCTGAAAAGTTCTGTACTAAACTTGTGTTTTAGAAATAGCTTCAGAAAATTTGAAGCCATAACCACACTATGGCTTGGGAACTAAAGAGCCCAAAACCTACTTTGTTCTATGGTTAACCCATGGCTGAGCGGTGGAATGTGCTACGGCTAAGCCGTAGCCAAGCCATGGACAAGCCATAGGCAATTTACTGCTAGCATTCCAGAAAGCCCAAACTAAACACTTCACTACGGCTAACCCCATGGCTAAGCCTTTGATTACACTACGGCTAAGCCATATCCAAACTGTTGCCTAGCCGTAGGCTTCATACGGCTAGGCCATAAGTCAATACATGGCTGAGCCATATCTGTGGAGGAATTTAGTTAAAACCCCTATTCACATGGCTAAGCCGTAATGCATGCACGGCTAAGCCATAGGAAGAAAGAAACTTAGGAAAATTAGGGACTCTCAAAGACTTGTAGGGCTTTAGATACGACACCTTTACCTTAAATAAAATAGCCCAATGGTAATCAAATAATGAGGAAGAGTGTAGTGCTATCACTCATCCCCTTTGATTTTCCAAATGGCTTCTCGACATTACGTCATGAGTGTTGGCATAAGAAGAGGTGTCTAATGCCTACATAATATAATACTGAGAATTTTTGGTAAAACATTGACACTAGACATTTTATGAATACACAGTGTTGAATGACCACAAAAACATGGATTATCTAGCATAGGGTTGGCTAGTAAATATCCTTGTTAATGACTTAATCCAAATGCATTCATATTGCTAAAAAATCCTTTCCCTCAACATGATCTAATCATGTACCCATTCTTCTCGGTGAACCTTAAGGTAAGATCAAAGATAGTGCTTCTACTAAGTGTGAGCCCATGAGCCAAAGTAAAGGTAACTAGGGTTGAAAGGGTTCGAGCTCCAATAGCTCATTTAAGTATACATTGTTGAATAACAGCTACTTCATTAAATTCCAATTTTTTTGACTGAATACGATCTCAAGACCAGTATATGTTTTGTATAAGAATGAGTCGATCGCTATGTATGATAAAAAAGTATGAACTTTGATCAGTCATGATGTATTGAGTTAGCACCACTTAGCTTATACCCATAGGAGGTTTGACAGTACCGAATGAGGGTATTATATATTTTCCCTACTGCAGTAGTTATATGAAGAGTTGGTTGGTACTCTTAGGGTAGCTAGATAGCCTTGGCGCAACCGCTAGTGATTTCCTACAATATGATATGCTCTCCTTAAAAAAAAGATATCCATGTGGATGCCAACTAGTATGTTATGATATTTTTGTTTATGATTCATTACTTATACTTATGTCATGCACAACATGCCTACTTTACGATTATTGCTCTCTCTGTTAATCAATTTGTTCTAATTCAATTGATACATCATGATAGTCTTATGTACTTAACTGTCATGTTAACAATGCTACCATTGGTGTTACCGGTACAGAACCCAATGCCAATTCGGTAGTCGACGCAGCCCCAAAGGAAACCACAATGGTGCCTCGGCGTATAGATGAGTGGAAAGAAAATGATGTCTTTTATTAGACATCTGACATAGCATGTTGCCGAGTTTGTTTGGCTGCCTAACCTAGTCCTGTGGCCTTTGGAGGAGTCATGACATAGTTATTATTTTGGCTTAGAATGACTGTTGTTGGACATGTTATTTTGGATTATGTCTACATTTAAGTACTTTGTTATCATGTGCATGTGCATAGTCAAGTAACAAACTTGGGAATAAATATGAATGAATATTTTAATCGATGTTAGTATTATTATTGCTTATAATGAATTACAAATGAATTCTTTAGGTTTCTACTTAATTATGCAATATGATCGCAACGTTTATATGGACCTTCCTCACATGTACCTGTGGAATTTTCCTTGTAGCAGTTTATACGTGTCTTGTCATGGCACAAATTACTACGGGATTACATGCGTCGTTTCTCGGGATCTACCCTAACCCCAATTCCCGGGTTTAGGACATGACAGGTAGGGCCCAAGGCAAGACTGTGTCTGAATGCCATTCTGAGCGCTAGATATATGCAACAAGGCCTAAGGTCATCCCTAGAACTTGGAAAAAGAATATCAAATAACCATCTGTAAAAAATTAGCCAGCTAGCACTTCCTATTCAAATCTGGATACTTGGCAAAAGTACATTGCAGGAAGTCTGAATCCTCATGATAGATAATTATTGGCTCCTTCTTGGGGTCCATACTGGGGATGATCTCTTTTGTTTTGAAATATCCACCTATATTTATGAAGATAGGGTTGGTGATACTCGTCACCCGACTCATCCATTGGACAACTTTGCCTCGAATCTAGTTGGTCATTTGGATTGAATCTTCGAGAGCAAAATGGAGATATTATACAGCTTTAAATTTGTCATCCATGGTGGCCAACTCTTCACTAGGTAGAATGGTGTCACCATAAATTTCACCATATGGTGCTAAACCAAATATTTTCTTCACCTCCCATAAAGAAAACCCCAGCTCCATATTCGGAGTAATGAAGGTACCGATTTCCGGGCAAAATACTTCCAGAATAACCCTGCGTATATTTTTATTCTCGCAATGGACTTTCTGTGTAATGGCGTTTATAACTTCATAGATTCCAACTGCTCTTAAATCCTCTTCATAATAGTGTTTGATCAGAGTTACCCAACCTTGCTAGTCTCTGATGTAGTTAAATCATCCACAAGACTGATGTATTTTGCCAAGTCAAGTACTCCCATCTTTAGTTTGGATTCCAAGCCCAACTATCCTCAATTGCGACATCACAGTACCCACTGCAAGTTTAAGGTACATAGTTCCATCTCCTTTATCTCAGAGTTCCATCTCCTCTATCTCAGACTTTGGAACCTCCATAAAGTAATACAGAGGCTAGCGTATGAATTTACTAGTTTTGAAGTGGACCTGATGCTTTATCCACGGAAATGGATCATTCCTTACTATTATAGTCAGAGCCATTGTCATTATCCTTGGATACCACTTGACGGACAGAACAGTGGTCACTTCATAAGAAACTCCCACTATGTCTACATAATGATACTGTACGCTGTTAGCAGGTCATTCATTTTCTCCTTCGTGGCATCCCTGAATATACAGCGGAACACTATGATCCTAATTAAGCATATATAGTGACTAATTAAGTTATTAGCTAATTAACATAGAATTAGCTTAAATAATGATGTTTAAGATTTCATTAGGCTAGACTTAGTTAATTTTTGTCTTATTAAGGTTAGTGGGTCATGTTCAGGTCATGGATAGGTAGTTATGTTGAGGTTAACCTTGATTAGGTATATGAAAGCCCTTTTTTTGTAATTTTAGATTTCACTGTTTTCCATCATACATGTATCATATTGATATCATTGCATATGTCTCGTTAAGCTCGTCAACCTTTGTACTTGACTTGAACGCATTCGACTTCATTTGAATCCGTTGGACCCTCAGTTGACTTTAACTGGAAATACATAAAGGAATGTGGACTTTCTTATAAACTTCAGAAAATTCTCATCTATAAAAGAGTCCAACTGTAGTCATTTGATCTTTCCTCTCTTCGCTGCTACAAAACTATTCTTTCTTCTTCTCTTTTTCACCATCTCTTCATCAAATCAAAGGATTAGCTTGCATGTGTGATTAGAGGCTCTCATCTTCCATTCCCATCATCTTCTAGCTCTCCTCATCCCTTTGAAGTGAAGGATTTAGGCATCTTCTCTTTGCAGTCAATCTCTAAGGTGCAATCGCTTTTCATTATAGCTTTTGTGGGTTAGGAATAGGGTCAAGGAGACTCTATATCAAACATGCACTCATTTTCTTTATATTTTCTTACATGCAAGTCATTCTAGGGTCCAATGCAGTTTTATTCTTCTCAAGTTAAACCAAGAGAAGCATAGTGATTTGAATATAAATCAAAGGCAAGTATAAACTAATTTTAGTTGAATGCATGTTGATATTTTATGATTCTTGTACATCTCTTAAATCTTTAATGTGAAATATCAGCTCCTATATCATCACTCGTCTAAACTTTTATTGCATGATGAGCTTTCCTTAATGAATGATGAAGTGTGAAATTAAAATGGACATTGCTAGATAGAGCAGAGAAATCTGTAGTGGGTTCTATTGCAGACTACCAAGCATTAAAGGTTGAAAAAAGAATTTTATAACTGAACGAACATCAGAATTTTTAAAGCTTACGACTGAGCCGTGAGCATATTACGGCTTGGAATCCAGAGAGCTAAAAATTTGAGAATTCCTTTACAACTAAGCCGTAAAATGTACTATAGTTAAGCCATGACCCAACCATGACTCAGCCATAGACATGATACAACAAAGCCGTAGGCTATTCTACGGTTTAGCCGCAGGTGCTGGTGAACTAGACTGAAACTACGGCTCAGCCGTAATGTAATCTATGGCTAAGCCATAGGGAATCCAAGGCTATGCCGTAAAACTAATACGGCTAAGCTAAACACCCCTGAACTATCGAATTATTTAGGGGCACCTTAAAGGCTTTGTAGGACCTTAGTTCTTAGATCTATTTTACCCTAGCCATTGGCTTAATGGAATAATTAAACACCATGAGGGGTCTTAAGGGTTGAGACTCTTCCATGGGGTGTTGTCCATTTGTTTAACACCTCTCTATGGGTGTTGATTTAAGGGACTTTAATACACATTCATTACACATTGTGACACCAAAAGGAGATAACCGTGTATCGGATAATTTAAAACTACATCATCATCCACGATTAAAAACAATGGATAACTAGATTATGGTTGGTTTGTAAATCACTTTGATTCTTCTATTAAATTGAATTGCATAGCATATTGGGTTCTTATAGTTATCTTTTATCATTGAATTGCTTATTCTATCATTGAAATGATTACAGGATGGCTATGACAAGTATTGTTTACATTGATATATGTTGTTTTTCACATATTAGTACTAAATTGAGTAAGAATGAATTGTATGTCTAATGCATTGTTTACAATAAAACGAATTGTACAAATTACTAAAATTCAATCATATGACTCGAATTGGTTTGGCTTTATTTAGCTTTAGCCTTAACATACTCGGTGGGGTTGACTTTAGTATAGTATTGACATGGCGCCACTGCATTGTGCTTATAAAGCTTCCGTACTCCATATATGTAAGGACCCAATTATACCTTTGGCCAGGTCATTGGTGTTTCCCAATGCATAGAACCCTAGAGGGAGGATATAGCAAATATAGTAGCCTTATAGTGATATATATCTAATATTGATTATTACATCATGGTTTATTGAATGCACAACATGCCTAGTGTACTAAATTGACTTCTATTGACACTTGTCATTAATTCATTTAGATACAACGCGTATTACATTAATAATGCTTATTCTTTGCTGAATAGTCTTATTCACTCGTTGTCTCATGGTGTTACAGGCTCAAGTCCCTCTCCCGATCTTACAAAGATCAAGGGACTTCAGAGGAGGCTGTTAAAGTCCCATCAGGCCTAGACGAGTGTACAATACACACACTCTGATTGATCCACCTACGGAGCATGTCATGAACATACTTAGGCCTTTATTTTGAGGTTGTGAATGCATTAGGGTTCATGACTTTCATTGGTTTTATTTTGTCATGCATAGTTCATGATCCCTTGTATTTGAGACTATGTGAATCTTTCTTAATGAACAAAGATTTTCTTTCCTTTTTGTAAAGACATGTCTCTTTATAACTCTTGTACATAACGTATCATATAGTTGTGTATTAGCTTTTGTTAGTTTTGATGTTATGGTATCTTGTTTCATGAAATGATATTCGGAGACTAATGTATATTTGAGGAAAATATTTTATTATGGTATTGACAGGCTTCCGCATATTGAATGCTTTGACAAATGTTTATTCAAAACACCTCACACATGTAAATATGTGAATATCCCTTATGTACTTTCATCTTGACCCCAATCCAGATGTGAAGTACACGTGTCATGCCTCAGGATTAACCCTAAAGCTATGATTCTCAAGCTCGGGTTGTGACATATAGTGTGGCTTGTAAAAGCTCACTTTGTCATTATTCTACCAATCGATGTTATTAACCAGACACCAATATGTGTACCAGTTCCTTCTTGATAGAGCTTAGGTCCTTTGATTTTGCAAAGTACTAGGAAATACTTCATCTGGATCTTTTGGATCAGGATCACTTGTAATCTTGCCCTTTGCACAGCTCTTTGATGCTCCGAAAGTTGAAGTTATAAGTGCTTTGACTTTTCTGCCTGCAAAACACAAAAAATAAGAAAAAAATATCAGTAACAGCAAAAATTATTAAGGCATAGAATTCTATCGAAATTTCAGCAGCATCTCCCCTTAGAAAAAGGCCAAATGGAGAAAATAATACTCAGTTCTGAGACTAAGAATTAGCATCAAGGCAGACTTAAGTCCCAGAACTAAGGCTCCCAGTCCAAACGAGTGCTTGAGCACCTTAAGACCTTTCAGAGATCTATTTGTGTTCAAGCTCGAAAATTACAGCATCTAATACAAGAAATGCATGCACAATACAAGCAAAGCATGACAGTAGCTATATACAACACAAAGCATTAAAAAGCTCAAACATATATGAAAATACAACATGCGAAAGTATACAGCATGTTTTCAACAAAGTCGACAAAGAGCAACATCAATTTTAAAGCATTGAAAACAAAAGTAAGTGCTATCAATCTATTGGCAACCACTTTCGGCTACTCCTTGTTGTTTCATTAGACTTACCTGTAACTATTGGAGATTGTTTTACTCTCTACACTAAAATCCGAAGCTAACTAAAGGATTTCCACATTCCCAAGACAGCACCTCTAACCAATTTCAACAAACAAAGTCCCTTATGGTGATTTGCTATGATAGGACCATTATACATTCTTGTGGGAGATCGAAAATGCACTATTTTTATTTATAACTAATAAAGAAAATATTACTTTGCACAAGTAATTTCAAAACAAAGATCATCAACTGTCATTAATCATCGAAAGGTGATATTGTATCCGTTAGTTTCCCACAAAGACGGTTGGCATCACTTAAATTGACTCGGAGAGTGCACCTCGAGCCGGCAATGGATATGACAAGGAATGGTGAATTAGCCTTGGAAGTTGTAGTTGAGAAAAACAATGTAAAATGGCTCATTCAAAGCTACATCCAACCACTCGACCGGAAGTTCATCCTACTTTTGTTGGTTTCTTTAACCGGCCACTCATATCCGGGTGATTTATACTTCTCATGTTTATTAAGATTTAAGGAGAGTAAAATTCTCATCAAAAGCAAAAAGAAGTGTGTCGTAGCATCCTCAGTTTTGACGACCATGAATGAATTCCCAGAGAAGTCATAGTGCTCAAGCCCATGTTCACATCATGCTAGTGAACGGGTAAACTACTACAAACCAATCCCCTGTAACTTCCACAGAGGCTGTGATGACACAACTTGCTCCTTACACTATGCTAGGAATCAAGCGGGTTGTCATCTCTCAACCCCTTGCACTTCTCACAGTCTGCAAGAGCCGGTTGTGTGATGAGATTGAGTTAAATATTCAAGCAGAGCATGTTGGTGTGCCTTCTACTAATTTCAATAGTGAGAAGATCAAGCTTAAAGCTCCACCAAAGGCATACATTCCCCTGGATAGAGCTTGTTCACTTAAAATCTCTTGAAAAAGAAAGAGAGAGAGAGAAAGAAAGAAAGAGGAAAAAGAATGGCTATCCAAAGACATCTTGAAGTTCAAAGTTACATGCGTTGCTCTCAAAAAGGGTATAAACAATCACTAAGGAGTTGTGACTATGAGCAAGCCTAGGCAACAGTGGTGTAGTGTTAGAGAGCATCATTGGTTTGGAATAATCTCCATTGGATTGTTCAACATCAAAATCAAACATGAGACAAGCATTTCAGAAAATAAAAAAAAAAAAGAAGGAAGAAAAGTCCATGCCAAATTCAGCATTTGGCCATGACCATGGCCATGCCAAGATATGCAATGGAAAGAGAGGCAATGGAGAGATAGAACTTCATAGAACTCAACTATGATATTAGGGTAATGTCTGTGAGCTATCTTGTATCCCAAAGGATTGAGAGGATCAAACAACATAAAAAAAAATAGTGACCGTGGACCTTCCTTGACTGTGCTACTAGTGATCGTGAACATGTGCAAACAAATTGCTCGAGTATTTGAATTCTGTATTCTTAGAATGTGTTTGAGAAATCACCAAGTCAAGCACATTGATCAGCAGAAACAAAAAAAAATGAAAGGAGAAAAGAAATAGAGAAAACAGAATTTTATTTCTTTCTCAAATATTTCTTCAAATGGGTTGTGGCCATGGCTCTTCTCATGGACTACATGAGTTGTGACTATGGCACTGGCATGAGCAGCAATCAAACTGAGCATAAGAAAGCTACTCCAAGCATAGCTCTTCCATCATCAAGCAAGCAAAAGAAAATAATAAAGGAAGAGAAGGGCAGGGAAGGGGTGAACTCCAGTCCCCAACTTGTCACCCATGGAAAACCCAAACCGTGAGTAGCTCTTTGCATTTTGGGTGCATGTTTGCTGAAACCCACGGGAGGGACAAATAATAGCACTTGAAGCATGATTTGCACCACCCAAAACAATCAACTAGAAAACATTCATAAACTCAAAGCATGGATTAAGCCAATTTAGCTTTGAACAAACACAAAGAAGGGGGAAGTTGGAACTTTTACCAGCCACTGATGAAACTTTGGAAAAAAGAAAGGAACTCAAGATCCACTTGCAATTCAAAGAAGAAGGGTGCTCAAAGATGCTTTGACTCTTGGTGCCTTCAATTGTTCAAAACAGTGAAGAGAAAATAAAAGGAAAGACATGGCTTTATAAACCATGTCCTATCCCCATGGTCACTACTATTAATTCTTTGCCCACTGTCACAACTTGCCTGAGCATTGGGACCCATTGCTTACTGGCCCATCATTCCGTTCTGATCATTCTCTCACGGTCACTATAGTCTTGAACCAAGGGGACCCATCTCCACGGTCACTACCGTTTTAAAAAGTGGAGCCCTCCTTTCACCACCATACCTCATGGTCACAGTTGCTTTAACCTCATCTTCCACAGACATAGCCTGTTTAAATATGGGGACCTTGGCTTGATGACTTAGCTCATGAAACACTATTATGTTGGCAAGTGGGTTCCATGGCCTTCTCTCATTCCCACGGACACTGCAAACTTGAACCAATAAAGCCCATTGCCTAGCCCTCTCAAGCTCAAGACCACTATCTAACCCTCACAGTCATTGTGTTTAGAGTAGTGGACCCACCTTTTAGTGGCCTATTTTCTCAAATGTGATCATTCAAATTCCCATAGCAATATGGTGGACCCACTTCTAGTATTTTACAAAAGAAATAAATTTCCCATAACAAAGTGAACCTATTTTTGGGTAATTATTTAAAAAGAAAAAAAAGAGAGTTTTATTTCCAAAAACAACCAAAATTTCAATTTATCATGGGTCAAACATTATATGAGCCATCATCTCAAATTATTTTGAATGAAAACCCATAAAAGCCAATCTTCTTCAAAATTCCATCACATGTTGACTCATGTCAAGTCCAGTCAAAACCATAACTTGATTTTTGAAAATGAACCAAAGATTCACGAAGATCCAAACCCAAACCCATTTTAAATCAAACCTTTAATTTTCTTTAAAAAACCTTAGGGATTTCTTTTTGTGGGTGTTTCCCACAATCCCCACAAAGATGCCACTCCGAATACCTGTGACAAATAGGTCAAGAGAAAATCAAATCCATCTCCAAAATCCAAAATCCAAAACCAAATTCATAAAATTCTGAATTTTCAAATACCTCAGGGATTTCTTTCTGTGGGTGTTCCCCACAGTCCTTATAGAGATGCTACTTTTGATATCTGTGAAAATAAGGCAAAGAAATTCATACTTGGGTAAAGAAATTTAGATTTCTTATATGTTTACCAAATTCCATTATCAAACCCTTTTATCAAAATTTTCAAAATTTGAAGTTTAGGCTTACAACCTACCTTGAGAAGATTGAATTTTTATTAATCCATTCATCATTCCCACAAATTGGTTATTTCAAGGCACAATGATCGTCACACTATAATCATTGCACCTCGAGGGGGCACTTGTTGACCCATAAAAAATTAAAAATGTTGCAATGAAGACATTACAAACAAATTCCAAACCAAGGGCACATAAACCCTAGGATTGTGAAATGCTAAGTCAAGTACTACATCTAGATGTTCAGAACTGATGCAATCAACTTAGAAGACTCCAGATGAGCTCGGAGTGGAGCAGTTCAAATTTTAGAGTTAGTGAACTTCATTTGGTCACTCAAGTCACGAAACTTCAAATTCAAGGTTCAAGGGCTCAAAGTCTAAGGGTCATTGAATAAACTCAAACTTCTGGGTTACCAAAGTTACTAAAAATCTCATGGAAACTCTAAATTATTCTTAGGAATGATGCTTCAAAATTTCAAAACATTTGGACTTCGTTTCAATTCAAAGTCAAGCTTTAGTGACTGTCTTCCAGCTCCTTAGGGTAGTTATGACAACAAACACTTTTTCATGTCAAAATTAGCTGAAATTCCTTGAGGAAGCTCAAATTATGCTCAAGGGAGGCTCTAGAAAGTTTAGGTCAAATTGGCATCATTTGACCCAAAGTCTACAAACGTGTCAACTTTGGGTTGTGACCCCCACCCCAAGGCATGGGGGTCACTGACCAAAGTCCTACTTTCAGGTGACCAAAATTGATGAAATTTGGAAACAAAGCTTCAGTCATGCTCAAAAGAGATTCTACAAATTTTCAAGTCAAAAGGACTTTGTTTGAACCTACTTCAATGACATATCAATTAGGAGTCCGTGACTTCCACGTCATGGGGGTTATTAACCAAAGTCCTATTTCTAGGAGGCTAAAGCTGATGAAATTTGGATCAAAAACTCAAAATATTTTCAAAGTAAATTCTGCAAAGTTTCAAGTCAATTGAATTTCATTCAGGTAGAAAACAAGCTAACTGCCTACAATGTAAGGAGAATATTGACTTAGAACATGCAACAAGTGGGTCATTGTTTGAAATCCTGCTTCCACAAATCTAAACTGCATCAAAATTTGGATGGACACTTTAAGATTCCCATGACATCATTACTTCCAAATTTCAAACCAAACTGAGGTCATTTAGGCCTCAAACAGCTGCAACAAGAGCCCATTTTCATAAAAAGTCAATGGGGGATTGACCAATTTCAGAACATCAAAAATGGTCTAAGACTTCTATGACACACTACAATTGTGTCAAAAAGCATTCCTCCAAGTTTCGTAAAGATCAGACATCATTTAAGCAAAACAGGTGAAAATGGGTCACAAATGCAAAAAACCCGAATAGGGTTTGTCATTGGCCACGACTACAGTCACTGACACATGTGAAGTAGTTCCCAGTGGTTTTTAGTTGTTTTATCCACTTCATTTTGAACTCCAACTTACCATAACTCACCAAACCACCTCTGGAGTCTACAAAAGGAAGGTTTTCTCACTTGGAAAAGGTTCGAAGCAAGTTCCAACAATCAAAGCAAGTTCCAATCAATTTCAACAAGTTAAAAGGGCTAATTCTAAGCATTCACAAGGCTCCCAAGGCACTTCAAGCACTCGAAGTCTACTTCTTCTTCTCCTTCTCGCTAACTTGAGGTGAGAAACAATTCAGAAAAGGGGAAAAAGCATGCATCTGACTTAGGGAAGACAAATGCAAAGGCCATGAGGATAAAGTCTTCTTCCTTTGATTTTCTCACTTGATATAGGAGCTTTTGGGCCATCCTAGAAGTTGTGAATAAGCCTCTTTAGGCTTCATTCTGTTCATGAAATTATAGGCTCAAAATAATACAACTTTGGCTCCATTTTTGCTTGTATAAGCACCCTTTTAGGATTTATACAAAAACAGTCCATAACCAAAAAGTGATGGTAATCAATGGTTTTAGTCGATTCCACAGCCAAATTAAGCACTCTTTGTAGTCATTCAACACTCCAAAAATTGATGGAAACAAGCTCCAGCACTCTAAAGGTGACATAGAAGCAAAATAGATGGGATAAAATAGTGGCCATTTTGGCCACTATCTATTAATGGCCATGGGCCATGATCACCGGCAGGGAGCTACTGACCATGGGCCACGATCACCACTCCACTATCTCCCTTTTTTTTGTTTTTTTTTATTTTTTTCATGTATTTTCTCATAATTTCCAAGTTTGGATCACATTTGAGAGTAAAGGGAGGGGTTGTAATTTTTCAAAACTTGTAAAACAACCTGCGTCCCTGTGGTCAAGCATTTAAACCCATGTAAACAAAAGGAAAATAATGATAAATTGCAGTTATTTTCCATTCTTCTTAATGCTTGGAGTGTGTGAATGTTGGACTCGAATCCATTGCATTTCACACCACTCTTTTGAGCGCGATCACCACAGGATTGTAGATGTTAAACCTTATTGTCCCATCATTGGTGATCTTGTTGATGGGATATAATGCAGAAGCATCTTTGGCTTAATGGAAAACTATCAAATGGTTATGTTGCTTGGATGGAGGCATGAAGAAGAAAGAACCTCCAAAATCATAAATTTAGGATGGAGTGGGCCACAAAAAGAGTGGAGGATCCCAATCTACAATAGAGTACACAGAGGTGTCCACCTTTTCAACATCCTTAGAATCTGACTTAGAATCTAAATCTCTGACCACTGAAATAACATGCACTGGGGGTGTCCATCTACACTTTTTGTGCAGACGATAGAGTGATACTTCAAAAGATGAAAAAATTCGAAACATCTCACTGAAGGTTTAAAACTCCATTGCCATTGTCACGTTGCGAAGGGCTCCCCAGAAGCCAACCCAGCACAGACGAATCCATTCTAAGTAGTGTGGAGGATTATCAAAACTTTTAACCAAACGAAGCCATTTATCGATGTATCTGTAAGACAACTCACCCCTACACTTTGATGTTAGCACGAGTTGACTAAAAGTGACAGGAAAAGTAGGTCGCATTAGAGACATTCCGTTGACAGCAGGAAGTACATCATTGATTTCTTGGTCAGAATTTGAGTTACCAACCAGGGAAATCGCATTTGCCAAATATGAGAGCCTTCGCTGTCTTACAACAGGTGGTTCGCCATTCTGAATGGGCATTATATATGTTAGATTTTGTGGACTCAATCCATCAGTTGATGTAATAAATTGATTAATTTCTTTATTTATCAATAAAATCATCCTTTACTTTCATGAGATGAATATTATTTTACTACTTCATGCACATGACCAATACATATGACATAATGGTTCATGAGTTGAACCGGGTCCCATTAGTATATTAGATGTGATATATGTGCATGGATGAGATCCACAGTGGGAGATATATGTCACAAATCTTATACTTAAATAGCTTCACAACCAGTAATGAGAATGGGCATCTCATTTGATAAGGTTGCAGCACTTTGATCACTATGAGATAGTGTGATTTGTCTCGATCATCAAAATGTAAGATTCTGGATCACGGTGCTGGTACATTGGATGTATTGAAGGATCATGAGATGCACCTTATGGAATTCCATCTCAATAATAAGGAATGCTCTCATAATTCCCTAGCAATAGGCTCTTAATCCTGAGACATTGATGAACTCAAGTTTCTATCTATTCATTTGCTTTGAGTCACCAATGAGTGAGGCCAACTATAGGTTAACACCTCGGTGTCTTGGGTATGTGGTAGTAGAACTGTGGGAACATTGAATGATCAAGATGGAATCTATCTCTATTATCCCCTTCTGCCAATTAATGGATTTGTCATTAGTAATTGCACACCCATCTCAATTAAGAGTTAATTGAATGGTACTGATGATTACTGTGATTAATTGGGGCTCAAGGATAATAAGATGTGGAACTTAGATTGGAAGAGACAGATTTATTCCAATTGATCCACGGATATTGATAGAGGGGCCTACTTGTGGTAATTGGGAAGTTTAGGGTCTTCATTGTAATTTATTCCTAAGACTGGAGTACAATTGCATTTATATAGTGGTGTTATTTGCAATTAATTGTGGGCCCGGATTGCACATGAGATGTGGGGTCGCGGTGCTCCAGTTGGAGCCAGCTTTCTAAGGAATCCCTAGTGGTCCCCACACTAGCCCAAGATATTGGAAAATACTAATCCGACTTGAACTCTAGAAAGAAGAGTTTGGAAAGGAGAAAGTTGCTAATTGCTTTGGAAGTAAGACTTCTATTTCAATTAAACAAGGGAGAGATTTGAAAGTCTATAAAATTTCTTGGACATCCAATAAGACTCTTTCTCACGGCCAAAACCCTATTTGTGCAAGAGTTACACGAGTTTCTCTCTCCTTCTCTCTTCTAGTTCCTTGGAGTTTCGAGTTGGGATTTTTCCTGAAGATTCCACCAATCTTCTTGAGAAAAGAAATTCAATTCGGGTCATAGCGTGGAAGGCTAAGAGATGTTGAAGATTCTCATCATCAAGTAGAGTCGCAACTTCTCCATTAGAGCACTGCGAATCTCCAAAGGTATGATCTACTTCTTTCATGTCGTAGATTATTGTGGATATTTAGTGCTATTTGATTCTATCTTTTAGATAGAATATTTACTGTACATGGTCACGAGATTGAGGGTAATGCATCCTGGATTGGGTTTTTGGTCTTATGGATAGTTGATCCCTGTGTCAAGTGGGTCAAAAGTTTTGAAAATCTATCCATGAGACCCACCTGCTTCCAACAATATACATAGCCGAACTGCGTGTCTTACCTGTATGAATAAGAATGCTTATTTGCTTTGTCCTTGACGGTTTTGTAGATATGACTAAAAGCTAATCTGATTGTTTGATTTCAGATTTAACCTTGATCACCAGAGCGGCTTTAGAACCCACAACTTAACTACTTACTTTTTTATAGACTATAGCTTTCTGATGGGATCAGATCTTTTGCCAAACCCTGGATAGGTTTTCTTTTCTGCTAAGATGTTGAAAGGTTCTGCAAGATTATTATCTAGGAGAGAACTATTTTATCTGGTTTAGATTTTGCAAGTCTTTCCTGATACATGGCTGCAATGGTGAAGTAGACCTCCTTGCCTTTAAATGGTTTTCATCTGCAAAGACTCGATGCATCTTACCCTCATCATCAATAAATTTGAGGCATTGATGGAGGGTAGAAGGGACTATAGAGTAAGCATGAAGCCATCACCTCCCCAAGAGGATGTTGTAGTAAGTACGCATCATTACTACATGCAAAGTGGCTTCTGAAGTTAGATCACCCAATTGAAACTGAATCTGAATCTTGTCAATGGGATCCTGGACTTTCCCATCATAGCCTTGGATCAAGGTTTTTTGAGCATATAGCATGTTCACCAGGATGCCAATTTTTTAAAGAGCTGTAATTATGATGAGATTTAGAGTTGATCCTAGGTTAACTTAAACTCTTTGAACAGGTATGTCCTTGATGTAAGCCATGAAATAGAGTGGCCTTGTGTGCTTTTGATCTCCCAGGAGGAGATCATCTTTGGTAAAAAAAAGTGGTGGCCGTGGAAGTATTGTGAATGAAAATACATTCCATACATTGCTTCTGAGGCTTTTTGGATTTTGCTTTTAGATAGTTTTCTCCATCTGATGAACTTGTGCCACATGAGTTTGACTATTTGTATTCAAAGCCTGTTGAGCTTATATAAAGTTATTATGAGTCTCCTCAAACATCTGTAAAAGTTCAAAAATATGAAGTCGTGTAGGTATGTGTTTGAAGTATTTAACAACATCATATGTGAATGGCTTGATAACCTTCCATTAGCATTTGCATCTGAAGAAGTTACATTTACATTTGTATTATTCTCCGAGGGGTTCATATGAGTAGAAGAAGAAGTTCTATCATAGTTGACTCTATAGTTGCTACCGGAATGAGTGCCGTTGTTGACTATGTTGTTTCGGTCAACCTCTGAACAAGTATCTCTCTTATGGCATTGACTTCTTTGGGTTCAGCAAAAAGCTGGCTGACATCTTTCAAGCTTGCTTCTTGATCTACATTGTCAAGAGTGGCTTGAGATGTTTTAGGTTCATCAACAAAAGTGCTAATAACTACCAAAGTAGGAGCCAATGGTATCTCTTCTTCTGAGTCAGAGAGGTTATTCTGAACTTGGAAGACTTCCTGAGGTACAGTAACATTGCCAATGTTGAGTTCATTGTGCTCTTCTTGCCACTCATGCTCATCAATTGCTTCAGGAACAATAAGCTGAGTGCCTAGTTCAGTGTCTGACTTAAAGTAGCTAGCTCCATAGTTAGTTTAGGAGAAACAATTGGCATAGGCTTAGAGGTTACTATCTGTGAACCAAAAGATGATGCTTGTTGTTGTTGTGCTTAATCAGATTCGACTAATGGCAAAGGATCCGAATGAAATTCTGGAGTTGATCGAAAAGGAGAAGGATCATTCGACCAACCACTTATGCTTGGTATGTGTATATCATAAAGAGCTACTGATAGTGTATTGAGACCATGCTTGATGTTATGAGCACCCATTTCAAGATCGAAAGTTTGTTCAGAACTCTCATCCTCATCAGAAGGGTATTCGTCAGCGAAGTAATCACCAATCCATTTATCATCTTAAAAATCAGAATAGTCTAACCAATCCTCCTCATCATCTAAATCAGGGGGTGTACCATCGCATGAGATCCTATTACAACTGGATATTGGTGGTTCTTCCTCATTCTTTAGAATTGGAATAATGAAGTCAGCTAGAGTAAAACGACCTCTGGCCAACTTAAAAGGTTCTTCTGAAACTAAAGCTTCGACCACCTTTTCCTTCTTCTTTTTTGCCTTTTTTTTTTTTTTTTTTGACCTAGACCAAGCAGTTCTAGGCAGCTGTTTGAAGGTTCTTAAGTTACCTTTTACCCTTCATCCTTTCTGCAGGTGTGGGTTTGGTTTTCACCTTCTCCCAGCCTTCATTATTCACTTGGTCTGGGTGAACCCACATTTCTTCCCCTGAAGAAGTTTTGACCGGTATCAAACCTTGTTCGTCATGTACTATATTAACGATAAGGAATCAACCGTCATCGGCTTTTGTGGAGCAGATACTGCTACAAGTGCAAATTGTCTGAAGGAGATCATGTTGACTGAAGCAAAATCATACTTCTGATCAAAAGCTATTACTCCATTTTTCCACATCTCATTGACCTTCTCTTTCCAAATGAAGCAGTCTTTGAATAGATGCGGAACCATTCAGTGGTATGCACAATAGTTCGGGTCATTGACACGACCTGCTTGTTCAAGTTTTTTCATTTGTGGAAGTTCAATCTTGTTAATATCCATCAACAACTGAAAGATCACTTCAATATCCCCATCAAAAGGATATTTAGTTTTTTTCCTTTTCTCATACTTCTCTTCCTTGGTTTGATCAATTTTTTCATTTTGAGGCTTCTGAGGAGATTGGAGGTTTGCACATTGAAGACCTCATGTTTCTTCTTCGGTTTTAGAGCAGAAGATAAAGACAGCTCTATTTTTAGAGAACTTACTTTCATTTGACTAATCTCCTTGAGGGTCAACTCTGCATTAGTAGCCACTATAACACTCCAACCCTAATTAAGTATGTTTAGCGACTAATTGATTTAATTATTAGCAATTTTCCAGAGAATTAGTCTAGTTAATAATGTTTTGTCTTAATGAATTAGGTTTCAGGTCATGGATAGGTAGCTGGGTTGAGTTTAACCTAGGTTAGGTAGATACGAGCCCTTTTTTGTAAATTTAAGATGTATAAGTTTAAGTCATTCAAGCATCATATTGGCATCATCACATGTGTTCTGTCAAGCCTGTTAACTTCCATAATTGACTCGAACACAAATGAAGTCATTTGAATTGGTTGGTCATTCACTTGATTTAAACTGAAATTATCCCAAGAAATGTGGACTTTCTTATAAATCTCAAAAAAAATGTGACATATAAAAAGGCTCACCTACCCATTTGATCTTCTCTTCCTACATGCTATTCTTTTCTCCAACGTCTACTTCTTCTTCACTACTTTTTCTCTCTCATCATGAAGATAGAAGCATTGCATCTGTAACCCCAAAGTCTTCTTCCCTTTTCCATCATCCTTGAGCTCTCCTTTGCATCTCTTTCTTCTAATCCATCTTTAAGGTAAGAGTTTTGTTTTCCATTACAACTTCCTTGAGTCTAGAGGACTCTTATTTCACTGCATGCACTCATTTCTTTCCTCAATTCTTGCATGCATGGCATTTAGGTCTAAAAATACCCAAATTGATCCAAAGGAAGGATTAATAGCTTGAAAAGCTTAATTGAAGGCAAGTATAAGCAAATTTGGGTTAAATACATATTGCTATGTCTTGATTCTTATGATTCCTACAAATCTTTTCATTTTAATGTGTTTTACAGCCTTTCTTTTATACTTCTATTTTTCCTTGTTGAATTTGCATGATACTGACCAGTTCTGAAATGAATTCCAACTGCCCCAAAAAATCTGAAGCTTATAGCTACACCATGACTCTTCTATGGCTCCAACCCCAGAGAGCAACAAATTTGAAATTTGTACTATGACCAAGCTACGGCTAAGCCGTAGGATGTACTACAGCTACACCGTAACCTAGCTCTGGTCTAACCGAAAGCAATTTTGCAACTTAAAAACCCGAGAGTATGAAAAATTGAAATCTTTTTATGGCTAAGCCACGGTCAAGCCGTATAATGTGCTATAGCTAAGCCGTAGCCAAACCGTGGCTTAATCGTAGAACAAACACAGCTAAGTTGTAAGACAAACCCCGGTTTAACCATGAATGCAGGAGAATTTAGGTAACTATGGCTAAGCCATAGTACATATTAGGGCTAAGTCGTAAGATGCCTATGGCTAAGCCGTAAGTCACTCACAGCTAAGCCATAAGGCTACTGAAAACTAGGACTAAGTAGGTACTGTTTGAGACCTTGTATGGCCTCAGCGTTTGGATCCCTATATCCTATTAACTAGCCCAAAGGAATAATTAAACATCATGAATAGTCTTGAGGGATGAAACTCATTCATGTGGCGTTGTCCATTCATTAAGCACATCTGCATATGTGTTGATTTAAGGGACTTCGATACACATTCCCGATATAATGTAACACCGAAAGAAAAACAATTGTGTATCAAATAACTTAATACTACATCAACATGCATGGTTAGAAACAATGGATGACCAAATTAGGGTTGGCTAGTAAACCACTTTGATCCGAAGAAAGTGAATTAAATTGCATAGCATGTTGAATTATGGTTATTACCTTCTATTCTTCCAATAATGATTTGAATTGAATGATCATCTCGTAATTGATTCTATTTGTATTATTTCTTGATATATGTTTTTCTATTGACCTTGACATTGAATTAAATACAAATGAATTGAGTATGAACGTATTGCACGCATGACTTATATGTATACTGTATGCTATTGTCTTTCCTCAACGAATGAACTGTCTGATTTACTCAAATTCACGTATATGAATGAATCAAAATGTTTTGGCTCTACTCAACCTCAGCCTTATGATACCCGGTGGTGTTGACTTTGGTGTAGCATGAACAATGCCACTGCAGTGTGCTTTTCTTGAGGCTTCCAAACTCTAGGAACTAGAGACACATTCGTACCTTAGCCCAATCGATGGTGTTCTCAATCTATAAATCGCTAGAAGGAGGATGTGGCAAATATAGTAGCCACATAGTAAGGTATTTCTATTAATTGAATCTTATAATATGCTCTATTCGAATGCACAACATGCCTATTATACTAAATTGGAATTCTATCTATGATCACCTGTTAATGATTCTTGTTGATACAATACGCGTTACCTTAATTTTGCTTATGCTTTGCTGAATAATCTTATTCACGCATTATTCATTGGTGTTACAGGCTCAGATTCCTCTTCCGATCCCTCAAAGGTCGACAAGACTTCAGAGGAGATCTCTAAGGTCCCATCGGGATTAGATGAGTGGACAGTAGTTCATATCTAACCGATCCACTCTGGAGTGCGACTAGGATTAGTATAGGTCTTACATTGGGTTGTGGTTGCATTAAGTTCATTTTGTTATGTATGGGCCATGACTCCATGTGCTTTTGTCTACTATACAAATGATCCATCTTTTAAGAAACTTTCTTCCCTTTTTGTAGAGACACGTTTCCGTTTCACTCTGTACATATAGATGTGTTTTAGTTATTGTGTATTGTGTGTGTATCCACTTCTTTCCCCATATGATACTGATAGCTTCCGCATATGAATGCTTGGAAAAAAGTCCACTAAGAGCAATTACATGTCTAACTTTCCCTTGTGTGTGTGCACTTAGACTTGGGTCTAGGTGTATACACAGGAGTATGTGTGTCATTATTTAGGTTCAATTATAATACCTGAATTCTTGGGCTCGGGATGGGACAGCCACTTAAACCAATCAGGCCAGAGACTTAGTTTGTGACTAAGTATGATGGCCTTGATCTCTAGTCACAAATTGGTCTTGTTCATTTCAATGGTTGCCCTTTGAGATGGTTATTCCAAGCATTTGTAGGATAATGCTCTCCATCTATTAATATGGGATAGTGCAGTTTCATTGTCTCCTTGCCTTGTATTGCTGAGCGTGACAAAGGTGGCTGTTTGATCCTCCTATTGAAAGTGGAGTGAAAACTTCTCTTCTGTGATAGGCCATGTCATGAAAGTGAGTTATGGTCACTGTTTATATCAATCAAAGGCAACTCCTTTCAATGTGCCTATGAACAACCTTTTTTTTAGTGCATCCAACTTTGGCAAGCTTCCGAAAAGTGATTTGAAATGCACAATATGCTGATCAGCTGACCCCTTCCTAAGGTATGGCTGGAAAGTCGGAAGCTTATGATCTGGTGGAAATGGAACCAAATCGAATTTCAAAAGATACTTAAGTGTCATACCCTTCTTTTTCATCCTAGTCTCCACATTTGATTTTGTTAATATCTTTTTAACTTCCTTAAAGGTTACATGTTTTTCTAGATCTGTGTGAAGACCCAAGATCAACAAATGATCACCAGAGGAACTTGCAGCTATCACATTGTCTGTCAAGGATTTAATTTAAGCCATAAGCAGGTCAATTTTAGTTTCATTCCTCCTGATCATTGCATGTTCCCTTCTATTGGCAAACAAGGGATTTACTTGTGCTTCAGCCAGTCTACCTAACTTATCTGCCAAGATTTTGAACTGAGCAGTCAAGTGGTCGATTTTAGCTCCTTGTTGCTTGACAACATCACTTATGTCGTCCTCTTGATTTTCACCAGCATCTTCTTCACTGGCATTTTTGCTTCCACTAGCATCATCATTCCCATCCTTGCTAGTCCCACTTCCTTCAACCATAAACATGGTAAATTGATGGGGGTAGGAGGATGTTAATGTATGAGGTGTGGACTGACTATCTTCTATGTTAATGATAGGATCCTTGTCAGAGTCTGTCTCAATATGACCTTCAAAAGTCCTGCTTAAATGGGAGTTTGAGTTAGACTCTTGTGATTGAGTCCAAGCCATACACCAACAAATTCTCCAAGTTGAACTTGGTCTAACCATGCATAATGAGGTCAAGTCCGGATCATCTTCTTTAATCACCCATTTTTTAGTGATTTTATGGTGTGACAGCCTTTGGGTTTAATCCTTGTAGTGAGCCAAAACTTTCTTCCTTATTTGGTTAACCAGCTGGCTGCCAAGGTTTGATCTTTAAACCTGGTGACCAATGGCCTAGACATGCTGGCAACTCGTTCCCAATGCATTAAATCGGAAGTGGAAAGTGAAAGGATGTTAACAGCACATCTCTTGTTCTTTTTCTTCTGCTTTTTCTTTTGTTAAAGCAAATCCTTGAAGTGAGGATCAATCGAATTGTTGATGACCAGTCACTCAACTTTCTTTTGATCTTCAGCGGCATGTGATAGACGCTGAGATGAAAATGGTAGGGTTGGTGCTACAATGATAGAGGGTAGACGCCTTCTACTAAAACCTTCATCCCTCTTTCTGAGTCAGAGGGTAGAAAGTATTGTCTTCAAGTGAAGCTAAGAGTTTGTTCTTAGCCTTGTTAGATTTTGAGGCATGTGGCTAAGGTGACCGCATACTACATCCAGGAATGGACAATGCTTCTAGGCCTTCTTGCGAGTTAAGAGCTACCAAAGGTCCTCTGGTTCTTGCTTGTTAACGACCCATTGCTTGGGCCATGTATATGATGATTTTGAGCCTTAGGCAGCCATTGAACGCAACCTGCCAATTGCTTTTGGCTTGTGATCCATGATCCAGACCTGTATTTCCCCCAGACGAGGCTTAATGATGTGAAAGCTTGTGCCTCCTAATTGCATTCTGCATTTAGGTTCCTCATAAACCTTGTTGAACACCCTAAATGAATTCTGAGCATATTTAGAAACCTAAGGTTTGAGAGTCTTGGTTTTCTTGATGGACTTTAGGGTCACTAATAACCCATTCAAATCAGAAAAAGTCAAAGAGCCCACAGGAGTGGAGAGTATCTGGAAGACTGAGACTCTCAAAGCAGGGGTAGTGATAAGTCCTTAAAAATGCATATTTTCATACACATTTTGACCTATTTTAAGGACTTATTAACTTGAAATAGCTTCATTTAGTGTGATATCATGGTTTCAAGCATTTTAAATTCATCATAGTGCATTCCTGCATAATTTGCTTAAAAATCACATTTTTTGCATAAATTCATGAAACCTGCTATTTTTGAAAAATCTATTTTTGGAAAGTTTTGTGAAAATAATTTTTCTCATGAAATAAATTGAATTTTAATCATCATTAGTTCATTCATATAAAATCATGAAAAATGATGTACATTTTTATTATCATTTCATGAGAGATGGGCCCACAGTTATGCATTTGTGATCTTAGGGGTAAAATGGTCTTTTCACATGAATTCACATTTGTTTTATAGGAAATTCACTATATGGGTCCCATTTATAAAGAATTGAGGCAAGGAATTGATTTTCAAGAGAAAGAAGAGAAGAATTGAAGAGAAAAGGAAATTAGAAGAAAATTGTAAAAAGTCGGCTTCATGGTCCCACACACACAAGCATATATGTGGGGTACACTTGTAAACATCCAAGATGGGGTCCATTTATTTGTTGCACATTTTCAAGAGATTTTGAAGAGAATTTAAAGAATATATCATCAAAGATGGGCAAGGAAAGCCACATAGGAGTTCTTTTTGGAGAGGGAAAAGATTTAATTGAAAAAAAAAATGAAAAAAAAATATCCAAGCAAGCTATACCACATCCAAAAGAGATTTTGCATCAGATTTTAGTTGAAAAAGAAAATAAAAAAATCAAGGGAGAATTATCTAGAAGATCTCTTCAAGTTTGGAGCCAACAAGGAGAACTTCCCAAAAAAGGAAAGATGACAATGCAAAGAGATAAAAGGGGAAGTTCTACACCTCATGTGGGCCAAGTTTGATTCTAAGAGAGGATTCTTATCCCTACTTCATCTCTCAAAAGATTTCAATGCAAGGTGGCACATACAAGAAAGGAAAGAAGCATCCAAATAGGACTTCTAGACAAAGCAAGCAAAGAATGAAAAGGAAAATAAAAAGAAAAAATCCCCAAAGAGATTGCACATCCAATTCATTGTTTGGAGCCCTTTTTCTTTCATTTTTTTAAATTATTTTTAAGATGTTAAATTTTAAGAAAGAGTAGGACTTGAAAAAGTATAAATAGGGCACCCCTCTCTTATATTCTTCATAGAAGAATTACCCACTTTCCACCTCTAGATTTCTACACTCCACCTCTCCCTCTCTTGTCTCTACATCTTAAGTCATCAAGGATGCTTAGCCCTTAAGCCACACCACCAACCTTGAAGTGTCAACTAGAAGGAGGAATTCTCATCCATCCTAGTATGTAATTGTTTGTTGCTTTTTATTTCCAATCTTTTGTAAAACAATTTCATGCTAGTAAAGTTTGTTTCTTTTCAATTGTTCTTGTCTTTGATTTGGTGGTGTTCATAATTTTAGTCTTGTTTGTAATTGGGTTAATTTTTATTCTTGTTTAAATATTGGGATAGAATTGGAATCACAACTAGTAACCTTTTCAATATATTTTGTCTCTTTGGATAAATTGCATGAATGGTGGCAATGCAAGATGGAGTTAAAGAGGTTTGAGTAAAAAAAATATTAAAGGTCAATTTTGAAATTTATTTCTACATAGAAAGGAGATTTGTTATTCTCACTTGGATTGACAACCCAAGATGAAGAATAAGACTCGATGACAACACTTCTAATATTTTTGAGCCCAAATTGAGATAAGAAATTAAAAGAACAATCTACCACCTTTGACTTCTGTTGCTTACCGCCTTTGACTTCCATTGTTTACCGCCTTTGACTTCCTGCACTTTTATTTTATTTTCTGCACTTTTGTTATTTTTCTTGTTATGTTCATGTTGATTTTAATTTTTGTTTTTGCATAGTTTGATGGTTGGATTAGATTTCATTGCATGTATTTTCATGTTATAAGATTTTGTGCATATTTAAGTTGCTGAAAATTAAGCTTTCAGATATGAATTGAATGATAAAATTCGGACTCAATATATAAAGAGCATAACTTAACAATTTCAGCAAACTGCAAAAACAGTTTTTGACAAAAAGTTCAAAGTGGGTAGACTAGTCAAATCATAGTATTTTTCTTTGAAACTTGGGAAAATTAAAGTTTGGGATGTGATCTTTCAATCCCTAGAATTTCATATCAAAATAATTTCAGAAGACTTGTGAACCAGAGGCTTAAACTTTGCCAATCAGTTAATTCAAATCAGAATTTCTGTACAGAATTTTGCAAAGTTGTCATGTTCATGCATTCATAACTTTTTTGTTTTAGATTGTTTCTTACTTCCATTTCTTTTTTGTTAGTTTCTTGCATCAATAGAGCATAAATTTCAACCATTAAATTTAGATTTAGGATGCATTAGAATAGTTCAAATCATGCATAAAATTTGCATCAACATACTAGTTTTTTATACTTAGAATTTTTCAGCATCTCATGGCATGCATTGCATTACTAATTTTACTAACTTTTGATTTTAAATTTGTTTCTAGTTTTATGTTATTTATTGTTTTAGATAATTTCCAAAATTAAATATCTTTCTAAACTTGTTTTAATTGAAGATTTTAAATTGGAAAGTTTTTCTAGTTTTGGAAATTCTAACTTAGGAAAGTTTCTAACTTTTGTTTATTTTGTTCCTAACATTGTTTAGTTTAGTTAGTTTCTAATTTTAGATTTAGCTTTTTTGGAAGTTCTAACTTATGTTTTAATTTTGCAGCAATTTTAGGTTTATTTTTGGAATTTTTAGATTTAGGTTTTCTAGATTTAGGAAAGTTTTTTTTTCTTTTCGTTGGTTGTAATTAATTTAATTTTGGCATGTAGGATGCTTGTATTTGTTAGATTTTAAATTAGGCTAGTTTTAGTTTTTATTTAGGGAAGGTACAAGTTGAAAAAGGAACCTTAAAAAACATAGCTCCATGTGGATTCGACCCCGTACTTACTGGGATATTCCTACATCGCGGTTCTGCACTTGGAACTCACGATCAGGTAGCAAGGTTAATTTAAGCCCTCTTTGGTGTTTTTACAGATGGATTGTTCTAAGTCATGGAGATTTTGAAAAGACTCTCCTTGGCTTCATCGAAGGTGATGATAAAAAAAACCCATAATATTTTCTGCAAAATAGTAAGCCCAAAGGACTATATTAGTGTCACAACCAATATGGCTGGATCTTGGGCTAGCCAAAATGGTTGATGAATGCCTTTTGAATCAACATGGTTTCCTTATTAGATAAACTTGAATGGTAAAAAAATAGGCATAAACCCAATCTCATTATGCTATGTTGACCATCCTAGCTGTAAGAATTTCTACAACATTTCGGGACTATATAGTCAGACTTAAAAGCATGCTATGCTGAATAGACCTGGCTACCAAAATTTTGGCAACACTTTAGGATTATCTTGTCAGACTTATAAGCAAGAGAGGTTTGGATCTAATCAAAGGAATAGGGTCCACAAAATCGAGTCTACACCACTACCACAATGATCACACGGGATCCATCAATGCAAGACGCCGGACATTGCATAGCTACAATGTTATTGTTCTTATGACTAGTTTGATATAAACATTTGTTTAAGTCTTATAAACAAACTGGTGATCATAAAACCAGTAATGTAAAGCCTTTTGGACTGAAGGAACACTCTTTCATTTCATAAAAGGGTGTTAATTTGGTCCATACACTTCAAGGTGCAAGTTCCTTTATTTAAGTGGTAAAGGTATGCACTTCGAAGTGCCAAATGCCTTCATTTGAGCGACAAAAGGATGCACTTCGAGGTACAAAGTTCCTCATGAATGCTCCCAAACACATCATAGACAACAAGGTCTTGTATGGTTATCTTTAGAAGTTAGACAAGTCAAACTGGAGTCAAAATAGGTCAGTAACTACAGACCCACGGTCGCTACTCATTTTACATTACTCCCCGCAGCAACAGCACTTTTTACATAGTCTTCAGTGGCTAGAAGCTATTTTAGACAGTTCCTCATGGTCATAAGCCATTTTACAAGTATCCCGTTGTCACTAGCTCAAAGCACTTTTTAGCAATTTTAGCACTTTTTTTAGTACTTTTCATGCATTTTAGCAATTTTTCATGTCTTTTGGCCAAATTTGATTACAAATTAGAGTAAAAATATTACTCACAGACAACGCCAATCTTCTGATCACGCTCAAAACATGATATAAAATGCAATAGATTCAAGTCCAACATTCACACACTTCACGTGTTAATAAGAATGGGAAAAATAATTACAGTTCATCATTAATTTCCTTTTGTTTACATGGATTCAAATGCTTTGAATGTGGGGAAGTAGGTTGTTCATAAATTTTGAAAAATTACAACTCCTTCCTCTAGTCTCAAATGTGATCTAAACTTGAAAATTACAAGAAAATACATAAAAATGTGGGGTAGAAAATGCAAAAAACGAAATACAGGAAGGGGTGACTGCGGCCCACGGTCACCAAAAGTGTTTAATTTGGCTATAGAATTGACTAAGACCTCTGGTAATTATTACTTTTGGTTATAGATTGCTTTTGTACAAATCCGAAAATGGTGCTTTATACAAGCACAATGAAACCAAAGTTGAGTAATTCGGAACCTATAATTTTCAAGGAATGGATGAAGCCTAAAGAGGCTTTCACAACTTCTGAGATGGCTTAAAAATCCTCCCAAGTGAGAAAACCAAAGGAATATGGTTTCATCCTTTTTATACTTGATGACCATTGTATCCATCTTCTCTAGGTGATATGCATGCTTCTTCTCCTTATCTGAACTATTTCTCATATTATGTTACTGAAAAGGAGAATGAGAAGTAAACCTGTGATGCTTAAAAGCTTGAGAAGCCTGATTAATTCTCTTGAAACTTGCTTAGTCATGCCTTGAATCCTTTGAACTTGTTAAAACCTCTCTCCCAAGTGCTAAGTCTTCCTTTCATAGACTTTAGAGGTGGTTTAGGGAGTTATGGGCAGTTGGAAAGTGAAGAAAACGGCTAAAAACTATGAGGAACTACATCATAGATGTCCATGACTGCAGCCACAATCACTGATAGGTCCAATTTTGAGGTTTTTGCATATGTGACTATTTTTACCTGTTTAGGGCCCGAACAATTCTGATCTTTATGAAACTTGGGAGGGGGGGGGGGAGGGAGGATGCTTTTTAACACTATTTTAAGTGTGTTATTGAAATTTCAACCTATTTTGACCTAAAATTCATCAACCCCCCTGTTGACTTTTCATGAAAATGGGTCCTTATTTCAACTGTTTAAGGGCCAAATGACCTCGAATTGATTTGAAACTCGGAGGGATAGATGTTAGGAGTATCTGAAAGTGTCCATCAAAACTTAATGTGGTTTGGATTTGTGGAATTAGGGTTTTAAGTAGTGGCTCACTTGCCGTATATTCTAAGTCAATGTTCTCTTGTGTTGTAGGCAATTAGCTTGTTTGCTACCTGAATAATGTTTAATTGATTTAAAACTTTGTGGAACTGACTTTGAACACATTTTGAGTCTTTGATCCGAATTTCATCAGCTTTGGCCTCCTAGAAGTAGGATTTTTAATGGGTGACCACCATCACTTGGGGGTCACGGACTCCTAGCTGGCATATAATTGAAGTAGGATCAGACGAAGTCCTTTTTGCTTGAAAATTTATAAAAGCACTTTTGAGTATGACTTAAGGAGTATGACTTAAGCTTTGTATAAAAATTTCATCAACTTCAGTCATCTGAAAGCAAAACTTTGGTCAGTGGCCCATGTCTTGGGGGTCACTGACCCAAAGTTGACATGTTTGTTGACTTTGGGTCAAATGACATCCACTTGACCTGAAATTTTACAAAGTCCCTTCTTAATATAAATTGAGCTTCCTTGAGGAGTTTTAGGTAATTATGACATGTGGAAGTGTCTATTGTCACAGTGACCCTAAAGAGCTAAAAGATAATCACTTAAATTTGAATTTGAATTGAAATGAAGTCCAAATGCTTTGAAATTTTGAAGCATCATTGCTAGACATAGTTTAGAGCTTTCATATGATTTTTAGCCACTTTGGTAGCATAGAAGATTGAGTGTGTTCAATGACCCTAAACTTTGAGCAAATGAACTTTGAATTTGAAGTTTGGTGAGTCAAGTGACCAATTGAAGTCTGCCAACTCTGAATTTTGAACTGTTCTACCTTGAGCTTATCTGAAGTCTTCTGAATGGGATACATTAGTTCTGAACATTTTGATGCAACACTTAGTCAGGCATTCTACAATCCTAGGGTTTATGTCGCCTTGGCTTGGAATTTGCTTGTAATGTCTTCACTACAACAATTGTAATTTTATGGGTCAATAGGCTAAAGTCTCATAGCTCATCCCCGAATCCCAATCTTACAATAGACGAAGTTTCCTAAGTATTTGGCTTAACCTTAAAGTCTATGGGGGAAATATAAGGGTGAGTAAAACTTAACAAGTAAAACAAACCATAAAACCTAGCAAACATATAACAATCTAGTAAATCAAATTTAGAGCCATAGTTTGTATATATAAGGTATATCAAGGAATGTAAGTGCAATATTTTGAAAGCAACAAGAAAGTAATGTGACCAAAATTCAAGATATTTCAAGTAGTGAGCAAATAACCAAATCAAAAACTAAAAAGGTGTCTCCTCAGTAAAACACAATAACAAAGTGTGCTCACCAAAGTTAGACTTGAACCAAGCACAATGTACTCGCTAGGTACAAACCAAATAATATCCAAAGTTGGCACGAGGCTCATGAATACTGGTAATCTCCATAAAACATAGTGGGATTTAGCTACAAACTAACAATATCGCACAATAAGGTCCCAATCCCAATGTCATGGCCAAGAGGGGCTAAAATCTATGTATGACTGTCCTCACATTGCATTGCCCATACTTTAAAGAATACCTTAGGAGTACACACAGCAATCTAAAAATTCAAAGCCTTCTTCAATCATAAATATAGTCAAGGATTGAGATAACGATTTGAATCACATGTTATCAAGATTTTGTGAATTTAATGCTTTTAAATCCAATGGCAAATAAGTTCATGAATAAATCAATTGGTGCATAAACATGAATCCATATTATTGGTTTTCAATCATTAATAGGAATCCACTCCGAGACACTTGAACATCCAGGTTAGGTCTGGTCAAATTCATTGATCCAAGTAAGTTGTCTTACCATGGTTCCTTCACACTAGAGTTTTCTTGTCCTTGCCTCAACTTGATTGAATATGTGAAATTGAAAATTATTGAAATAACCCTAGCTTATTAGGATATTTTGCTAATTGTGACATCCTGGAGTCCCACATCGACTATAGAGAGGAACATTGACTAGGCTTATATATAAAGTTTGCATTATATAGAGTTTGCACCCTTACCTTGCATGAGGCCTTGTACTTAGGGACTAATCTTGCTAGTGTATATGATTGCTTGTTTGCCCAATGACACAAAAAAAACCTCTACTATGCACTCTAATGATAGTTTTAGGTAGGATAATACCATGATTTGGGCCCTCCCAAGATGGGGCCTTTTAGTGGTTGAGACCCACTAGAAGCAAAGCCGTGAGGCCCATGGGTCAAAGCGGACAATATCATGCATGTAAGTGGGCTCCATTCTTACTATTGGCATATCTTTTCCAATTTTCATATGAGATGCCTACTTAATTCGTTGTCAATCTTAACTCTCACATATACCTATAGACCTTGAATTTGCACTAGTTTTAATTTGACTTTCTTCTCGATATTAGTCATTAATGAATTTTCACAATAACCATTAAGCTTTGAGGGTCTAGACTTAAATGGCAGTATCGTTGCATCTGACGTGGCCTTGCTTTCAATAGATAGAAGTGGGCCCTACCAACAATGTGCCATTTTTTTTTAAGAGAGGCCACTCAGACTCTTTTGTCAAATGAATTTATAGGGCCAGATGGATTCATCTTGATGATCCAAGCTCATCCCATAGAATTTGGATCCCTTGAGGCTTTAACCTAATGAAATCATGAGGTAAAAGAGTGGAACTCCATGGTGCAACTTACCTATTAAGAACTAAATCATAAAATGCAAACACTCAAGGTATATAGGAGTATTCTCAGCTTTTGTCAAACAGCATTAATTCCACCGCTAGATTGATTGTTTAATAAAAATGTGACTAATACAATCTTCTGCATATTTATTATTACTTTTTTCATTAAATGGTCAATCATCAGTGGGACAAATTCATTGATGTAGGATTTGAGGATACCAATAATACTTGTACACTTATTTTGAATCCTTTGGATTTCAATAAGGTGGCCCAAGGTGCATTTCCACTTGTTTGAGTCCAGATCTCTCTTCTTAAATAAATGAATAAAACACTCCGGCCCTCTCTATGTTAAAGCCTCAAGGACACTAAACACCAAAACCGTATGCCAAGTGTCCTATTTTGATAACCAAGAAAGAGGCCCCCCTAATGCTAAAGCCTGAACAATAAAGGATCCAGGTAGGAAAAACCGAAACAATATAGGCAGTAGACACCGAAACCGTATGCCAAGTGTCCTATTTTGATAACAAAGAAAGAGGCCCCTGCTGCTGAAGCCGGAGCAATACAAGAACCTGGTAGGAAAAAAGAAACAAGCAATATGATTGACCAGCCATTTAATCGACTACAGCCTGGTTTTGATCCATTCCTTCTCTATTCATATATATGACATTCCACCACACACAGACAAAAAAGAAGTAAAAAAAAATAGCAAAAGCAAATAAAAAATGAAATATGATATCTGACTTTAATTGCAATAAAGGATAGGAAAGATTTAAAGAAAAACTAGTGTTGACATCGGAGCTGTTGATGGGCACGTGCAAAGGAGCCTCCACTTCCTCGCCTAAGGCTGGGCACTGAAAACGCCCGGATCTCGGTGTTGGTTGGTCTGGTAAATAGCCTTTGACTGCAACAGAAACTGAACGAAGCCCTCTTCATCTTCCATGACATTTTCTAGTTGCCCGTCACTACTGTTTGTTGATGACTTCTCCCATGTTCTCTGGTTGCACAGAAATTCTCATTTTCAAACTCTACAGATTACAGTGAATGAAACAGTTTTGAAAACATGATCAAATAATTATATAATCACCTCTTCTGATAGCGGTATGTAAGTTATAAGCTGTGGCACTGCAACAGCTACAGGAAGTCTGCTCCCGCAGTAGACCTGTTAATAATGAAGAAACTAATTACAAGAGTAACGAAAACATCAAAAAATGCAAGATACAAGAGAATACAGCTACAGGAAGTCTGCTCCTGCAGTAGACCTGTTAATAATGAAGAAACTAATTACAAGAGTGACTAAAACATCAAAAAATGCAAGATACAAGAGGATACACAAAGCCTCATTTTCCTTTTCGCCCTCTAATATTGGTGGGTGGGTTTTGGTCTACAATGCAATCTTAAGTGGTCATACCATTGCTTCCCTAATGTGAGAAGTTCCTCCTTCGAGAGATGTAAATAAGAACATCAAACAGTGATGTAAGGTTTTGAGGTGGTTTGGGTGGATTGAAGTGGCTCAAAGAGGCTAGATTTTGACTTGATGCATACAAGGGTTTTAGCATAAAAGTAGGTGTGAGGTTGGTATATAAGTTGGCCCGTGTCTGTACAGTTTGATATGAATTGGTGGGAGTTGTTTATGTTAGCTCCTTTATCACATGCTTTAGCAACAGTTGGATAAAGGTATTTGACAGCTAGCATTTGAGGGGAAACTAATTCATAAAAGTGGCAAACAGGGAATGTTCGCCATAGGGACCTCCATGTGGGTCCCACCTAATTTGTTGCCGATCAATGGAATTAGTGGGATTTTTCATTTAATTTTTCTATTTTATTTTGGTAAGAAGTTGAATGGATGGTTGTGAATCAACCCATAAGTTCCCGTGAACGACTCTTCACCCAAATCGCGGCAATTCTCACCTAAATATTTAGGGTTTGTACCCCCTATATGCCACATTTTTTACATGTGCGGCCTTCCTTTCTAAAATGTGTGAGCTTTTGTTTTCACATGTACAAGCTTCCTTATTTTATGTGTGTGGGCTTCTTCTCTCTAGGCAGTTGACACCTAGCCCTTTTAGCTGGGGTACCAAAGGAAAAAAAAATACAAATTAGGACTTGCTAGTCTGGAGGACCAGACCTACAAGCTATCCTGGATTTTTTAGGACTGGAATGGTAACTAGGTCCAAGTGCAGGTCCACAACATGGGCTTATTGAAGATCATTTCCATGTATTGGACCAGACGAATCTGACACAGCTACTTGATTGCTCAACTTAATCATGCTATTATATATTAAATCCGATCATTCTTTAAACAATTCAAACAACTAAATCTCAATTAGGCATTCCATCGAGCATCAACCTGCAAATAAGGGTAATTTTTCATTTCCACCATAACAAATTATAAAAGGTCCATGGATGCTCTTCTTACAATGCACCAATCAAATCAAAAGAGACCAAATAAAACATATCTTACACTAACCAAAGACAAATATATATTAAATATATTTAAGGAATCCTCTCTTGGTCCACTTAATAAAGTCCATAGTACCCCTCAAAGTAAAAAAGAGGGGGAAGACAGTCTGGATAGCATAAATCGAACATCTTGATCATGATTCGGCTGATCGGACGAAAAGGCTTTGATATCAAATGTACCGGTCGATTTTTGGAAAAAAAAAAAAATACAACATGTCCTCGAAGAAAAGTTATATTCAGATGTTCGAAACATAAAGTTAATATATTTCAATAGTTCAATTATAATATATTAAAGTTAAAGGTTTTGGCTTTAATTCTGACGACAAATGCTGATTTTGACTCAAAGTTATTACTAATGTTCAACAACTAACTCGGTTTTTCCTTTCACTTTCAACAAGCAATTGTATTATACCTGTCATGCCCCAAATTTTTATTTTTGGGTCATAGCAGTCTGTCGGGTTAGAGTTGGGTTGAGAGGGGTTATATGGGCTGAGTATACACTTTTGGGCCTTGGATTTACGTTATTTGACCCTTTTAGGCTAATAAACTCTTTTTGAAATTTTGTAAAACTTACTATAAAGCAAGAAACCCTTCCTTGTAATTTAGGAAAATCTCTTCAAAATATAAACCCTTAGGGCTTTCCTCTTTCTCCATCTTCTTCTTTTTTCTTCAACTAAGCCTTAGAAGCTCTCCGGGGAGAAACTAAGATGGGATCTTCAGATCCGCTTTTGGCATCAAGATCCAGGCAAGTAGATAACTGTAACCAATGTAGTTTTGCTTATTTTGTGGATTAATATGCTTTGAGATGTGATATATGTTTTGTTGATTAATATGCTTTAAGATGTGATTTAATGGTATGATTTCTTTGATTTGGGTTTAGTATCTTGATTTAAGATTAAAGATAAAAGTTTGAAACAACGATGTATTTTCTTGAGATTGGATTGGTGGGTAAAAAGAACGTTTAAAAAAAAAATTAATCGACGCAGCAACAGCGCGGCCTGAGCTACCCAGGTAGCAGTGCTGCCTGGCCAGTGCAGGCAGCACGTGCTGCCTGCAAGCCAGGCAGGCCTGGCTGCAGCTGGGCCTCAGCACCTCGGCCCGGGTTGCTGCTGGCCCAGCTGCGCTGGGCCGAGCTCCTGCGGGTATGGGCTAGATTTGATGGGCTGGGCCCAATTTAAAAATATATATATTTATATAAATAAAAATAATTAGAATTGTAGAATAGTAATTATAATGTTTAGAGGATTATAATTTGGTTAATGGTCTAGTATACTAATAGATATTTAATTCTATTAAATTAATCTTTAATTTGATATTATTAGAAATTTAGTTAGGATTATTTATAAATTTCATTGAGGATTATGTAATTTTGATTAATGTTTATTTAGATTGATTTGAAATCAACTAAGATGTATTTGGTAGTGATTAAATCTTAAATAGAATGTATTTATAATTTTAATTTGGATTTTTAATTTGAGTTAGATTTCGAATTGGGATCCAAGATTTTTACCTTATGTTTGGTATAAAATAATAAGGTGTATTTATATACAACAATGATATATAAGGAATTAATTATTCCCTTTCCCTTTTTTTTATCATAACTTGATTTAAATTTGGATTTGTAATTTAAACATCTTTTACCCAATTTATAAAACACACTAAATATATATAATTGGATTAGATGAATTATGTTTTTTTAGAAAAGTTAGTCGAATGTTCACATGAGAATTGGACTAAATATAGAATGGGAATGTAAGATTCGGGATGCACCACATGATAGACACTAAAAGTAAGATATCAGCATCGTGGATTCACATTTACTTTATGATAAAGGGTTGGTTCTCATGTGTATATTTAGCCAACTATGACCGTTAGGTAGTTTAATGCTTACCCTCAGAGAACTTAAATTGACACATGATCATAATACACTTTCAAAATTAAAAATCTAAATACTCAAATTGATATTGGTTTGAACATTGGGATTAAGGGTGTCATATCATGGTTCATTTTGCATCATTATACGTATGTATTTGTAAATATTTATATTTATATGTATATCTGGCCGACTGTAGTTCGGAGGTGGACGTATGCCATCGGGTCAGCGTGTACTGTGGATTATAGCACACAATTGTGCATTTTGTTATATTTTGGCGGGAATACCCGTTTCTGTATATTTATCTGTGGGAATACCTATTTCTGTTTATCTGTTTGCGAGAATACCCGTTTCTGTATATTTATCTGTGGGAATACCCGTTTCTGTATATTTATCTGCGGGAATACCCATTTCTGTTTATCTGTTTGTGGGAATACCCATTTCTGTATATTTATCTATGGAAATACCCATTTTTATTTATCCGTTTGCGAGAATACCCATTTTTGTATATTTATCTGCGGGAATACCCATTTCTGCATATAGTTTCTACAAGGATACCCGGGGTTTGCATCTGATATATTTTGGGTCATAATGAATATTATGTTTAATTCAGTTGATTAATCCATTGCTTGTAATTTACCCTCTTATCGGATTATGTCAATCTGACCCAGTACTTTTGGTGTCTAGGTTTCATTACCGGTGTCGAACCAAAGGGTCAGGCGACGCAGGAAACTCCACCAGATGGCGGAGTTGTTGAGTGAAACACCGATGACATCATCTGAGGTGTCCTAGTATGGTGCAGACTTCGAAACTTTATATTATGTAATAAGGCCATGTTTGGGCCATTAGTTTATTAATTTAAGTTTATTTGTTTTGAAATTATAACTTTAATTATTATACTTCGAAACACTTGACCTTGATTTTATTATTAACGAAATTTGTTACATGATTGATATATGATATTCATCTGCGATGATTATGGATTTCGGTTCCGCGTGTGATTATGGTTGCTTGATCACTAAGCATAACCTCACGAAGGACTTCGATCCACTCGGAATTAGGGCCCGTGTCATTTATGTAAGAAAATTTTAATTGGCCCTAATTCTCACACCCTTGAAATCGGGTTTGGATCCGACCCAGTTTTGAGAGCATGACAATACCTACTTAAATCTTCCAATCTTTTCACTTTTACTCTCAACAGTAACTTCATTTTCACCCCAAATCTAACTCTCCTCTTTTCTTCCTATTTCACTTCTCTGAGTCCATTTTTACTCTATGGACTCTTGGAGTGAGAAAAGATGCTTTAATAATCTTCTCTTCTTTTGTTCTCTTTTTAAAATTTTGTGCTTGTTACGTCTATGAATTTGCATGGTTTAGGCATCATTTTAGATTGAATTAGGGACTTAATTAGGTCAAATGCATTATTATTCATTCAATTTCATCATTTTATGCATTTTCACCTAGAAATTGGAATTTGTACAATTTTTGCACATTTTATGCATTAATTAAGAATATTTGCAATTTTTCTCCGAAGAACTCCAGTTGGAGTAGAACTCTATCTGGACAGATTCCACTTCAATGTAGGCTCTTCAGTATTTGATGTGTTTAATTAGAATGTGCAGAAAATGAAATTTGTAGAATCCATAAAACCCTGTGATGATTTGGGTCCCACCGTTTGAAAATCCACACACTTAGAGTTCATCTGCCTGTGGATCCTATTTGAAGATCAGTTAAGGCTTCCAGAAGATCTTATCTCATCCTATTGTACCAAGAAATATTCTTTTGACTTGGATAACAAATCACAACCACTGCAGAGATAGAGTCCATTGCAAATTAAAATTCAAAATTTTATCTCGTTTTTCTCATAATATCCTATCTTAAAATGACCATAACTCCCAATCTAAACGTTGGATCAACACAAATGACCCACCGTTGGAAAGCTCTTTCAGAGTAAATGTCCGTGGAGCCCAAGATTGCACAAATCAGAGCTAAAATGAGAAAGTTGTGGGCCTGAAAATTTTTATGTACATTTTTAAGCAGGATTGCAATTGCATCTACACCATTGAAGTATAACTGTTACACATTTTTCTCTGTAGACCCTATAAGAAGATCAGATAAGAATGCCAAAAGCTTCCACCTTATCTTATCTCTAAAATCTCTCTCATCTAAGGAGATAAACCCAATCAACATGCAATAGATTTTATCTCTTAATCCACCAAAAGAGCTCTAGATTCGATGAACCTGAGGATCTAAAACACTATAAAAGAAGGCCACCATGGGAAGCTTCTCCTCATTCCCAGGTAGATCTAAAAGTCCCAGACCTCTCTCTCCCTCTCTTCTCCACCTTTCCCCTCCATTAATTTCTATTTTTATTTTAAAGGTATTCTAGAACCTTGTTCTAGAAACTAGGATTTAAAAGAGAGAATTCTGAGAGACCATTGTATATGAAGAAGAAATCAATGAAGTCATTTTTGAGGTTCTTTGTAATGGTGGGCTAAGTTTCTGATTGGAGTGAAAGATGAAGATAAGTATTTTAATATTCTAGTTTATATTTATTATTTTACTCTTTTCTGATTATCTCTTGTTAATGTGCTTTTAAAAGATAATAATATATCTGTCTTCATGCCAAAGGCAAACCTCTAATTTATGTTCTTAATGAATAAATTTTAATCATTTATATCTACTTCGATAGAATATGCTTAGATCTTTGGTTACCTTTAATACTTTACGCTTAGTTTGATATGTGATGTTTAGGATATTCATTCATTTATAAGGTGAAGGAGGTCTTGGGTATTGATTTTTTATTTCTTAATTAAAATTAGTTTTTGCAATAGTCAAATTATCCGGATCAGAAACATTGATTTGTTTTTTATCTGAGAAATAATTGAGACAAAATGGGCAAATTAATCGCATAAATTGGATTTTAAAATAACTTTGTGGATTCTAGTTGCTCTGATCTGTTTCTTATCATTGTTATTAATTTATTTAGTTTTTGACTTGCATACCACACTTCTCTTTTATTATTGTTTCTCTTTTAAAAAAAATTCACATTTTTAATTAAAAAGTTCAAAAGTGATCTCTGTGGGATTGACCTGTAGTTGCCATTGTCTCAACAAGACAACCGTGAACTTTCAGTTTTAAGTAGATAAATTAAATTCACATCAGGTTTTTGGTGCTATTGCCAATGAGCCAATTCTGAATTTTATTTAATTAAAATCTGAAAATTTTCTTTTAGTTATATTTAGGTTCACGAGCATACATTAGTTACATTAGTTTCCATCATCCATACAATTGTATTTTACATCATTAGTTTTTATTTAGTTTATTGTCCTAAAAAAGAGAAAAAAAATTTCTTATTTTTTTATTTTTCTGATTTTTTTTTCATTTTATTGAATTTTTGAAATTTTTAATTAAAAAAATAAAAAAATCTTTTAATTTTGAATTTCAGTAAGTGAAAAAAAAAACTAAATTTCTAGATTAGAATAGATAAAATTTTGGATTTTTAGGATTAGATTAGAGTTTATTGTATTAATCTCTAACTTTTGAATTTTGCATTTTAATTTTCAAAGTTTTTAAGATAAGTTAAATTTCAAAATCTGAAAATTATGATTAGATAAGATTTGATCAATTTAGATAACTTTTCATTTTGAATTCTAATCATATATTGCAACTTGAGTAGATAGGTTTGAATTTCTAATTTTCTAGATTAGATAGGATTTTGATTTTGGTTATTAACTTTGAATTTGCTTGTGATAGAGTATGGATTAACTTTGTCATTTTTTGAAAATTTTTTTTATCTCTTTTTATAGATTAGGATAAGATTGCAACTTTTAGATTAGGTTAGATAGAGTTTAATTTTTCTAATTATCTTAGGTTATAAGATTTACTAATTTTTGAATTTTCTTTGGATAGGTTGCTTGTTTAAGAAGGTTTCGATAGGTTGCTTATGGGAACAGGAAACTACTGGATTTGCTTTTAAGCAAACAAGATTGCTCTCAAAATTCAAAATTCAAAATTTGAAAATCAAATTTACTTTAAAGATAAGCTTGAAAGAAGATAAGATTGCTTGGATTGGTTGTAAGATCCTCTATCCTTAACCCACGAATCTTTATCTGCAAGTGGGCTTGTGTGATTTAAATTTCTGCAAATTGTGATAGCTTGCTTGGCACACAAACTAAATTGGACCCACACACTTAGTTAAAGGCAAGCTATCCAAACAAGATAAGGACTGAATTTCATCACCAAATCCTTGCCCACCTAAGTCTAATCATTTCTCACTAGCACCTAACTTTAATTAAAATTGAGTAGTAACGAGACCATAAGACTCGAGCTCAATAGGACAAAGACCACTGACAATTGCACCAATTGCGTTCTTTGACCAAAGTTGATGCCTAGAAGAGCCTTTGCTTCTGAGAGTGCGACAGCTTATCTGTTCAGGGTACTGGTTCTTAAGCGGGTTCATCCCAACCACTCCCTGGTGGCTCACCTATTCAACTGGGGTTTCATAAGATCTAATTGGAGGCCCACATGTTTCCTTCAACTAGTTAGGAGTTGTCTAGTGATCTAGGATAACCCTATGAACCTTCTTTTGCTCAATGATTGTGCATGACTGCTTGTGCATCATACTGGGACTATTAGGACCTTGCATATAGATTAGGTTAACACTTTTTTTTTGTCTAACCCAGTGTATGTGAACAAAGAAAAATCAGTCTGAGAAAAGTATAGTGTGGGGATGTTAGAAAAAAAGGCTAGTCAAGATTGAACTCGACCTACCTCTCACTGTTGTAGGAAATTGTTCAATTTTTGAAGAATTTGAACAAAAAAATGGCGGAAGTAGACCAAGGGGACCCACCCATGACTTTGAAGGATTGCATGTACCCCACCAGGACAACTCGACCGTCCTGTATCAGGTTGCCCGAGACCAATGCTACCTTTGAGATCAAATCTAGCATGATCCAGATGCTCCCAGTCTTTCGTGGGATAGACCAAGAGAATCCATACCAACATGTTAGGGAATTTGAAGATATCTGTGGGACCATGAGGATAAATCAAATGACTGAGGAAACCCTAAATCTTAGATTATTTCTTTTTTCCCTAAAAGAGAAAACTAAGGCATGGCTTTATGCCTTCCAGGTCGGGTCCATCACTACGTGGGCCAAGCTAGTCGAAGAATTTTATAAAAAATTCTACTCTAAGCAGAAAACTGCTTCGATTAGGCAGTTAATGGGTTTTACAAGATGGATGGGGAGATACTCTATAATTATCTAGAACAGTGCAAAAACCTTTTGATCCTGTGTCCCCACCATGGATTTGAAAAAATCCGGTTTGTCCAAATTGTGTACGAAGGCATGGATTACCCAACTAAACAAATGGTGGAATCTTTTGTGGTGGGAATTTTACACAGAAAACAATAGAAAAAGCATGGATATTTTTAAAAGAAACTGTTGAAAATACATTGCAGTGGGCCCTTATTAAGAGGGAGCCCCTTAAAACCACCATTCAAGAAAACGGGAGAATGTTCAAACTTGAACGCAAAATTGAGGCAGAGGCCAAGTTGGCTACATTAATGAGGAGAATAAAGGCCTTAGAAATGAACCAAAAACCCACTCCAAGCACTTTGGAGTCATTGAATTATAATCAGACAGTGAGTGGAGAGCTTGACCCAACAACTTTGGGTCAAGCCGAATCCATTGAGGAAGTAAATGCTTTTTATCAAAACACTCGTTTTGATAATCGTCACCGGTATGACCCATAATTCAACACTTACAATCCAGGTTAGAAAGACAACCCAAACTTTTCTCGGACCAAGGGTCTAACTCAGGGTGGCCCATCACAGTCCATTCAATCTCAGCCCATTCAATCTCAAGCCAATACCCCACCCGGCATCCAAAAACCCAACCTCAGCCCCAATTCACTGATCCAGAGGATAGATTCTTTAGAAGAGGCCTTGAAACTCATGACTCAAAGTACTGTTCAATTTCAACAAACCAGCACTCAACTTTGAATGGTAACACTCAATCCCTTGCAAAACTAGAATTCCAAATGGGTCAATTAGCCAATTCCTTAAGTGCTAGAGATAAGGGAACCTTCCCTAGTCAACCTAAACCTACTCCTAAGGGGCAAGTTGTTCATGATAACGAAGAAAAAGGCCTAGAGCAATCAAATTGATAATCACTCTTGGGTTAGGTACACAGGTTGATAACAAGGTAGAACTACCCATGAAACCTAAGAAAAAATCGAGTGAAAAGATGGAAATTGAGGAACTAATTGAGAATGCTAAGCCCATGATAGAGTCTCACCTAGCCAAAAAGAACCCAGTTAATGCTGAAACATCCCCTAGTGAATCCACTCCTTGGACTTATCTCCCTAAGGCACCATACCCCCAAAGGCTAGGCCCAGCCAAGTCTACTACCTAGTTGGATAAAATGTTAGAAGTATTCAAACAGGTGAGAATTAACATCCCACTTCTTGATGCTATCCAATAGATTCCAGCCTATGCCAAATTTTTGAAGGACCTTTGAGCAATTCCTAGCTACTTCCAATGCTTTGATCAATTGATGGAATGGAGTGATCCAAATTTCATTTGGGCCCATGATAGTTTAAGTGAACATTTTTAATGCCAGTAAACAACCTACTGATGAAGATGATGGGTTATTTGAAGCCAGTTATATTCATGAATTGGTGGAAAATCACTTGCCCTATTTAAATTCAGAGGATCCATTGGAGGCTTGTCTGGCACATTTTGGAACTGATTTTGATGTGGATGGACATATTGAAGAAGTAAATGCATTTTTGAACTCAACCCCAATCACGGACTGCACTAGGTGGCAACCGAAGCACGACATTTCTAACCCCATCTGCTTCCCCACCTGTCCCATCTATTGTAATAGCCCCCAAGGTAGAAGTCAAGTAGCTACCAAATATTTTAAAATATGCATTTTTAGGTCCATTAGAAACCTTTCTATTAATTATAGCTTCAGACTTGGACACAATCCAAGAGAAAAAACTCGTAAACATTCTTGGTGAACACAAGGAAGCGATAGGGTGGTCTATAGCAGACATAAAAGGAATAAGCCCATCTATGGTCCAACATAGAATCCATTTGGAAAAAAAATGCAAAAACCTCTTGTGAACCACAGAGGAGATTGAACTCAACAATGAACGAAGTGGTTAGGTCAGAAGTTCTGAAATTACTAATGCAGGGATGATCTACCCCATCTCTGATAGTGCATGGGTGAGCCCAGTACAAGTGGTACCTAAGAAATCCGGAATTACAGTGGTTCAAAATGAGGGCAATGAATTGGTACCTACTATAATACAAACTGGATGGAGAGTATGTCACAACCCGAGCCCAGAATTCGGGGGTTAGTAAAAACCTAACCAGTGACACATGTACTCCCATGCATGTATACCTAGACCTAGTCCACGTGTACACACACAAGGGATCATTCACACGTGCAAACACAGTGTACGCGAAAGCTGTATGTATCATTACATAACACAAGGATATACAAAAGGACAATGACTGTAAGAGATTAAACAAATTTACAAAAATGTACGTCAAAATAAGGGTAAATAATCATGGAAATCAAAATACATGTATGACCCAAACCTTGAGTACAAACCAAAATCAATACCACTTCCTACAACCCAACAAAGCTTATATCATGCAAACTGCTCTCCCGGGAATGGATCAACTCCACTCCTCTAGTCCAGACGGGGCCTCATGTGCCTCTCCTAAAGTCTGACCAACCGACGAGGGGTCGCGAGAGGGATCTAAACCTGCAACACCAAGAACAACTAATGAGTACAACAACTCATCAAAGTATAAGTAGCAATGAGTTAACACGCGTTGTGTTTATCAATTATCAGAATAATTAACATGTAAAGATCCATAGTGGGCATGTTCGTATGCTAGGCAAATCGTGCATACGAAGAAGCATTCTTTCACAATCATAAATAGACGTACGGTCAAGGTGGCTACTACATGTGCCATATTCTTCCTTACGAGCGTAGTTAGTGTGAGAACACCATCGACCGGGGCAGGGTATGAATGGGTCTCTAGTTCCTGGGGTCCAGAATCCCAGGACGGTAGTACTCTGCAGAGGCGGTAAACAGTCTATGCCAAAATCAACCTCGTCGGGTATCCTAAGGCTAAGGCTAAGTAGTGCCAAATATACAATATCAATCAAGTCATGTGATGCACATTAATCAGTGTCCATGTCAATCGGTCAAGCAATATCAAGTCGTATCACAACAAACAATACAATAGTATGTACATCACACTAAGATCAAGCATGAACTCAAGGCTTGCAATCGATTTGCAATAATTCCCAATAAGTATAAGGATAAGAACATGGAGTCAGTTGTTTCTGCTCGGGATATACCATGGACAGAGCCCTCGGGGATTAACCAATCATTGCCGCAGCGCATAACGCTTACCACATGATTTGGAGGGTAAAACCGAAATCAATATGCAATGCAAATCAGATTACCATTAAGGAATCAAAGGTGTTGACGAGCCAACCCTAATCTAGTCGCCCAGTGTTTCTAACCGTGCATGCTGATGTAGTTTTAAGTTATTCGATACACAGTTGTTCGCATGAGGTGTGTTGCACTGTGTCTAGAAAAGTGTATCAAAGTCCCTTAAACCAACACCTATGTGGTGGTGCTTAACAACTGGACAACACACATGAATGAGTCACAACCCTAAGTACCATTCATGCGATAATTATCTTTCGTTAGGCAAGTTCGGGTTACCTACATTCTAACTCGAAGGCCCTACAAGGTCTCGTTATTAAACCTGCTCCTTTTATTTATTTCTCAGTGGCCTACGACTTAGCCCTGTTTTGTTCTACGACTCTGCCACGGCTAGGGTACAGCTTAGCCGTAGAACACTTCACCGCTTAGCCGTGGCTGGACCTAGAAGGTCAGCAAACTGCCAACTCTCAGTTATTTCAAAATGTCACCTTGTATTGATCTACAGCTAAGTCACGGCTGGGTTTACGGCTTAGCCGTAGTACACTTTACGGTTCAACCGTAGCACAATTTACAGCTTAGCTATGACTGTACTGGGTCGATTTCTTGAACCTGTTACAGAACAATGGAAATGACACTTTCTGTAACTGCAAGGGAATAACAACATGACACTTCATTCAATAGGGCTGTATAACAATAAATCATGTAAGAACAATAAGAGTAAATACGATCAAATTACTACCAACAAGTGTTCAATCAAATTGTGCTTATACTTGCCTCAAATGGGTTCAAAACACACGGGTAGCTGTCTTTGAGGCTCAAATCCCCTGTCTAACTCAATTCCACCCATCATGCATGCAAAAAATAAAAGGGACATGAGGATAGGCACAGTGACTGATGTGAGAAGAAGAAGAAGCGGGAGGAACACAGCAAAAACACAAGACATACCTTAGAATTCACAAGAAAACGATGAATGCACAACTCCCCTCCTTAGCTTGATCAAGAAGGAATTGGAATGAGAAGGAAAAAAGAAGAACAAGAGAGAGAGCATGAAGACATTGAAGAGAAAAGAAGAAAGAGGCGGTGGTTGGGTTTTATAAGATACAGATGAACAAATTTTCAAGAAAGTCCAAGTATTTACACGAATTACAGCTCGAGTCAAATAACGATCCAATGAAGCAAACAAAGTCGCTTGCATACGGTCAGTTACGAAGATTAATGAGCTCGACAAAATATACGTGTTGACGCCAAAATGAAGCAAAACTGATGACATCAGAAAAAATAAAAAATTATGAAAAAGGGCTCAAATCTACCTAAACCTGGTCAAACTCAACCCATCTACCTATCCAATACCCAAAACAAAACAAAAACAAAACTAAAACACACTTAACAACTAATTCATTATTAATTAGTTGCTGATCGGGATTAAGCTAGGTTGGAGTGTTACAAAGTATGCATTGACTACAGGCAGTTGAACTCGGTCACCCGAAAAGATCGCTTTCCAATCCCATTGATGGATCAAATGCTTGAAAGGCTAGCCAGTCATGCTTATTACTATTTTCTTGATGGTTATTCCGGCTATAATCAGATTCCAATTGCACTCGAGGATCAGGATAAGACTACCTTCACCTGTCCATTGGGCACATTTGCTTACAAACGTATGCCCTATGCACCAGCCACCTTTCAAAGGTGCATGCTCAGCATATTTTCCGACATGGTGGAAAGATTCATAGAAGTTTTTATGGATGATTTCTCCGTCTTTGGAAATTCATTTAAGAAATGATTACATCATCTATCACTAGTACTTGAAAGATGTAGAAAGAAAAATCTTGTTTTGAATTAAGAGAAATGTCATTTCATGGTGAAGAAAGGCATAGTTCTGGGACACATTATTTCTGATAAAGGAATTGAGGTGGACAAAGCGAAAATTAATTTGATCTCAAAATTGCCACCACCAAAATCTGTTAAGCAAGTTAGATCATTCTTGGGCCATGCTAGTTTTTATAGGAGATTTATCAAGGATTTCAGTAAAATTGCTAAACCTTTGTGCCATTTGTTGACAAAAGAAGCCCCATTAGAATTTGATGAGAAATGTCTAAAGGCTTTTAAAAGATTAAAAAAGGACCTAACCTCAGCCCCTATAATCCAACCACCTGATTGGACCATTCCATTTGAGCTCATGTGTGGTGCATCAGATACAGCTATGGGGGCCATTTTAGATCAACGGGTTGGAAAGTTGCCTCATGTGATTTACTATGCAAGTACGACCCTCAATGATGCACAGCTAAATTATACCACCACTGAAAAGGAATTATTAGCTGTAATTTTTGCCTTGGAGAAATTTCGGTCCTACTTGATAATGTCCAAAGTAATCATTTATACGAATCATGCAGCCTTAAGATACCTTCTTTCCAAAAAGGATACAAAAGCCAAGTTGATTTGATGGATCCCTTTGCTACAAGAATTTGATTTGGAAATAAGAGACAAGAAAGGGTGTGAAAATGTTGTAGTAGATCATCTTTCGATGTTATCCTTAAAGCCATCAAATGAGGGCCCACTGAATGAAATTTTCCAAATGAACAATTGATGAGTATTTCCCATATCCCTTGGTTTGTAGATATGGTCAATTACCTTGTTACAGGGGAGATGCCTGCCCATTGGTCGAAACAAGATCGATTAAAATTTCTAGTTAAGGTCAAGTACTTTTTTCTGGGATGACCCCTATCTTTTTAAGTATTTTCCGAACCAGATCATTAGAAGATGCATTCCTAATCATGACCATTACTCGGTCATTTCATTCTGCCATGACCATGCATGTGGGGGCCATTTTAGTTTTAAAAAGATAGCTGCAAAAATTTTACCTTGTGGATTTTACTGGCCCACAATCTTTAAAGATTGCCACACTCTCTATCTACACGGTAAAAGGTGCCAAAGGCTTAGGAAGCTCAATTGGAGGAAAGTGATGCCCCTAAATCCCATACTTATTGTGGAAATTTTTGATGTGTGGCGAATTGACTTCACGAGGGCAATTCCAAATTCTTTTGGAAATCTCTACATTTTGCTGACTGTAGACTATGTTCCAAGTGGGTCGAGGCCATACCAACTAAGAGAAATGACTACCATGTGCTAATAAAATTCATCAAGGATCACATTTTCTCTCGGTTTGGTACCCCTAGGGCGACCATTAGTGACGGGGGCACCCACTTGCAACCGTCCCTTTAAAAATTTATTGAAGAAATATTTTGTCACCCACAAGGTTGCTACACCTTATCACCTCCAAACAAGTAGCCAAGTGGAAATTTCAAATAGGCAAATTAAACAAATTTTGAAAAAGACGGTCAATCATACTCAAAAAGACTAGTCTTTACGTTTAATCAATGCACAATGGGCCTATCGAACCGCTCATAAGACACCTATCGGGATGTCCCCCTATAGGTTGGTCTATAGGAAGGCTTGCCACTTACCTGTTGAACTCGAACACGAAGCTTATTGGGCCATTAAAAAGTTCAATTTTGATTTATTCATTGCGGGTAATCTACACAAATTGCAACTCAATGGGTTGGAAGAACTTAGGAATGATGCCTATGGGAATGCCAAGATCTACAAGGAAAGGATGAAGCTGAAACATGATGTAAGGTCTAAACCCGAGTTAATCACGATTTACTCTAATTAATCTTGTTTTGTCTTTATTAGGCTAATCGAGCCCAAATCTCAAGAGGTTTGGGTCATGGATAGGTAGTTGGGTCAGGTTCGAACCTCACTAGGTAGTCTAGGACCTTTTGTATTTTAGCATTTTCATGGTTTTGTATCATTGATGCATCATATTAGTTGCATTGGGTGAGTTTCATCTTGTGGAACATCTTTCATGTTTGGCTCAATTTCATTTGGACCCATCTTGGCCCATTTTAAGCCCAAATAATTCAAACTGGATATATATATAGAAACCAGAAGGACTTATTTGCAATTTCCAGAATTCCACTCTTTTAAAACTCAAATCCATCGTTCTTCCTCTCCTGCCTTCTCTCATTTGGCCAAAGCAGGAGTTTTTTCTTCTCCAGGTTTTCTTCTTCTTCTATGTTCTCTTCATCATCTTCCCTTTAGATAGGGCGATTGGAATTGCATGCACCATCTTCTTCTTCCCCTCTTTGATCTTCTTGCTCTCATATTTGGAATCAAGCCATCATCTTCTTCCTTTTGCTTGTAGAAGACTTGAGGTAAGGAAACCCCATCTCCATTTGAGTCATTGAGTTCATTGGGGGCAAGGAAAACCCAAGGATTTGGCATGCATGCATCTCATGCTTTTGTATTTCCATGCATGTTCTAGACCTTCTTCTTAGGAGAGCGTTTGTACCTCTACACCAAGAAATAGATTGATTGGAGTGAAGCACCAAGCCTAAGGCAAGTATAAGGATACATTATCTTCACATGCATGGCTTATTTCTTGATTCTTGATTTATTCTTGTGAATTACCCTTTTTACAACTCAATGGATAATGCATGGAATTGATTCATGATTTTTAATGATTTTTGGATGAATAAATGATAGTGGTCATTTAGGGAACCTAAGAATGTGAAATGGAAGCCTTTGTGTTGGTTTGGTTGTAGGTGGAATAGTAGATTGGAAGAGGAAACCAGTTGAAAACTGAACACGCTCGTAGCAGAGTGCTTCAGGGACGACCGGTCGGTCTTGAAGCCAGATCGGTCAAATTATCTCTCAAGGTAGTCCGACCGGTCAGCCACTCTGCCCAACTGGTTGAATTTCGTTTCTGGATTTGGTCCAATTGGTCAGACCAATACCCGATCGGTCGGGTAAGCCTAACCTGTAGCTTATAGAAATGTGTTCCAAAACTGAATTCATGCTTGACTATGGACTTTCTATAGTCTACGGAGTAGCCTAATGATGGGTTACACCCCTTTAGCCTTATAAAAAAATCAAGGTATCCACCCACCCTTATTATAGGTTGTAGGGTTAACCGAAGACCATTTTTTACCATAAAAGTGGATCCTTTGTTACACCAACCAGCCCAACGGTAACTAAACGTGGAGAAGGAAGAGTGTTGAACTGTCACTCCTTCCCTCTTGATTCTCCGGTTAGTTTTCAATGTCACGTCATGGGTGTTGGCATAGGATGAAGTTTCCTTTACATACATAAGTAACACCGAGAATGGTAACACAATGATGCTGAACATCTTATGAATACACCGTATTGAATGACCTTGGAAACCCGGATTATCTAGCATAGGGTTGGCTAGTAATTATCCTTGATAACCTCTTAATCTAATTGCATTCATATTGATAACAACCTTGACCTCAATATGATAGTTCATATCAGTATGCATCGTTGACGATCAGTATTCTACTCAGTTGTGATTCTATGATTGATATTTTCATCAAGACTGTAATATTTTTCTGTATGAGTATAAATAGATCAGTGTATAATGAGTATGAGTTTTAGATTTGATTCCGATATACTTGGAGTCGGCAAACACTTAGCTTTTACCCCATAGAAGGTTTGACGGGACCGAATAGGAGTATTTTATCAGTTGTCTACTGCAGTAGTTATCAAAAGAGTGAGTCGACGCTCTTAGAGTAGCTAGTCAGTCCTGGCCCAATTGCTAGTGATTTCCCACGGATCAGTTTATTCTCTTATTAGAGAGAAGATAGCAATGTGGTTGCCATTTGGTATGATGTACTATTTATTCATGATTCCTTATTCATGCTTATTCATATGCAAAAGTGCCTAGATTTCGATATTGCTCTCTTTAATCATTACGTCATTTTAATTCCATTATTATATCATGTTAAGCTTGTGTATCCTTATCCTTGCTTAACCATCGTGTTAATAGAGTTACCATGGTGTTACAGGTACGGAACCCTTGCTAGTCCGGCACTTAGTGCGCCCCCGAAGGAAACCCCAGCGTTACCTCGGAATGTGAACAAGTGAAACGAGGAAGATGTCTTTTCTTGATCCTCCTCAACAGCGTGAAATAGGGTTATTTTGGGCATGACTTAGAATAGCCATGGATTGACTTAGGGTTCATCTTGACACTTGATATATTTTGTATTATTTTTGGATTTTTCATACTTTATGCATGTAGTTGGGATAATTAACAGACTTTGCTTTATTTAATGAACTCAAGTGAATGTTTTATTGATGTTTATGATCTATTCAGGTGAATTCTCCATGTTTCCACTTAATTAATTATATTTATGGATACGTGTTTACGGATCTTCCTCACACGTACCTGTGGGATCACCCTTATGACAATTCGTACATATCTTGTTATGGCACGAATTGTTACGGGTATGTGTGTTACGCCTCGGAATCCTCAATAAATCCCCAATTCTCGGGTTCGGGGCGTGACACATGATACGTCAATTTTGAGAAAATCATTTGAACCGGGTATGAAAGTCCTTTTATATAATTCCCGGTTACATCTATTTCTGGGGAAGTTAAGAACTCGGTGGACTGGATCATTCATTGTCAGGACTGTTTACTTTCATGGTGCTGTGGAAATTGAAAATCCCAAAATAGGGATGTTGTCAAAGTTAATGGACAATGGTTGAAACCATTTCTTGAGCTCAAAGACAAACACACTGAAGAGATCCTTCTACAAGATCCTATTTGCATTGCATAGTCATCATCATCGCATTTTCCCCAGTGCATTCTTCATTCATAACATTGAGGACAATGTTAGGTTTAGGTTGGGGGGAGGGTGTACGCAACTCAGTCACTTGCTTTTCAGAAATTTTTTTTTCTTATAAAAAAAATCTAGGACTCCTTGGTTCGGTTGAAGACATTAAACTTAGCGCTTGTTGGAAGGCAACCCAATGATTTCGAGTATTGTGCATTGTATGTGGGTCGTGTCAAAGCTTGATGTACTTCCTTCTGACATTAAGTTCATCATCGTGATGAAAATAAGGAAGGCCTTTGAACAAGAAATGAAAGTTAAACAATCACTGCCGTTTGATGGTTGGAGCCTCTATGCCATTAAACGTAGAGCAAAGAGGGTAGGATGTTGCTACCGTTGTGCAAGATTGAAATGTAACTCAGTTTTTAGGGAAAATGGAAAAAAGTGCAATGGATTAGTCTAGTCCTCATCAAGTAAGAAAAAAAAAAGACTACTGATATGGGAACTGCTGAGTAAAACCAAAGAAATTTGGTCTGAGACGAGTTCGGTAGGGACCAAAACGATTAATTGATGAGACAAGATGAAACATGGCCACGAAAGTCAACTCGTCTAGGAATCTAACGTTAAAAGACCCCCATGTCGGCCCGAGGTATATCAATTTAGGTTGCATTTTCTTTTATATCTCAGGTTATTTTATTCTTAAAAAAATTCAGGAAAATGAATTTTTCAAAGGAATTGAAGCAAATTGAAAATATATAAGGAATCTAGAATTTTCATACTTTTGAAAGGAAGTAAAAGGAAACTCCATTTTTTTCTAAACGACGAAGCTCATTAGAAGATTGCCTAAACTTGTCCCTACTATATACACGTTATATGTCTCGAAGTTTGGATAGGAAGCTAAAATGATTGCTTTCAGAATTTCTCCAAAGGATTTGATGAGAACCTGAGATTTAGTTCACAAATATTTCTCTCCTGGTTCATTAAAGGGAATTAATTCGGGCAAATTGAAAAAGACCGCCTTTTGTTTGGGGATCGAAGTGCTTCTCCACATTCCTTTGCAAAAAAAAAAAAAAAAAAAAAGTGCTGAATAATGTTTTGTGACTAGTTTGGGTTTGTAGCCTTTTTAACTCGAACTAGTAAGTCCTGGTTCATCAAAGGGAATTAATTCGGGCAAATTGAAAAAGCCATATGGTTTGGGAGTCATTAGCCTAACGCTCATTACATGGGTTACTTAGAAAGCTTAAGGGACCTAGACATTGCACTGTCACATGTGATTAAAAAGATGTGTGCATTTAAAAAAAAAAAAGAAAAAAAAAGAAAAAAAAAGAGAGGAATGGAGAAGTTTTCCCACCCTTAGTAGCAGTGTGAAGCCATCATAGTAGCCTTGAGAGGAAAATTTTATTTTGGCTAAACTTTTGGGGGATTGGACGGTTTAAAGGAAAATTCTATTTAAGTGGCATTGATGCAAAATATTCAAAACTAATAGTTGTGTATACGTTTTTCACAGTGCACACAAGTTTTGGTATGAATTTGAGAAAGTTTTTGAAAATAAATAATGGACCGGATTTTTAAAAGTCTGGATTTCTTATCATTCCGGATTTCAAAAGTGTTCGATAGGAGTGGATTTTCTTTTGAGAAATTTCTTTTACCTTTGATACTCTTGAAAAAGAATTTTGTGGGTATATTCACTGCAAACTCTCATGAGGCACAACTCGTCCATTAGGGGGAACATATGGGTTTAAGAGCTTGTTGCATATGCTAAATGCAATCAAGAGTACCAACGAAAGTGGTTTTGTTTTCATGCTTACTTATTTTTTTTAGATTAGGTCAAAGAACTTCAAACTTTTTATTCATAACTTTCGCTACGGGAGTAGCAAAATGTTGGTTTGGGGTTTGTTACGTCTATGAATTTGCATAATTTAAGCATAATTTTAGATTGAATTAGGGACTTAATAAGGTTAAATGCATCATTATTCATTCAGTTTCATCATTTTATGCATTTTCACATAGAAATTGGAATTTGTACTATTTTTTCACATTTTATGCATTAATTATGAATGTTTGCAATTTTTCTCTGAAGAACCCCAGTTGGAGTAGAACTCTATCCAGACGGGTCCCACTTCAATGTAAGCTCTTCAGTATTTGATGTGTTTAATTAGAATGTGTAGAAAATGAAATTTGTAGGATCCACAGAACCCTGGGATGATTTGGGTCCCACCGTTTGAAAATCCACACACTTAGAGTTCATTTGCACGTGGATCCCACGTGAAGATCAACTAAGGCTTCTAGAAGATCTTATCTTATCCTGTTGTGCTAAGAAATATTCTTCTGACTTAGCTAACAAATCACAACCACTGTAGAGATAGAGTCCATTGCAAATTAAAATTCAAAATTTAATCTTATTTTTCTTATAATAGCGTATCTTAAAATGACCATAACTCTCAATCCGGACGTTGGATCGGCACAAATGACCCACCATTGGAAAGCTCTTTCAGAGTAAATGTCCATGGAGCCCAATTTTGCACAAATCGGAGCTAAATTGAGAAAGTTATGGGCTAGAAATTTTCATATACATTTTTAGGCGAGATTGCAATTGCATCTACACCATTGAAGTCTAACTGTTTCACATTCCTCTGTGGACCATAAGAAGATCAAATAAGAATTCCAAAAGCTTCCACCTCATCTTTTCTCTAAAATCTCTCTCATCTAAACCTAATCAACATGCAGCAGACCTTATCTCTCAATCCACTAAAAAGAGGTCCAGATTCAATGATCCTGAGGAGCTAGAAAACTATAAAAGGAGGCTACCATGGGAGGCTCCTTATTCCCAGCTAGATGTGGAAGTCCCAAACCTCTCTCTCCCTTAATTCTCCACCTCTCCCCTCCATTAATTTTTGTTTTTATTTTACAGGTATTTTAAAGCCTTGTTCAAGAAACTAAGATTTAGAAAAGAGAATTCTGAGAGACCATTGTATAAGAAGAAGAAATCAATAAAGTTATATTTGAGGTTCTTTGTAATGGTGGGCTGAGTTTCTGATTGGAGCGAAGGATGAAGTTAAGTATTTTAATGTTCTAGTTTATATTTATTATTTACTCTTTTCTTATCATTTCTTGTTAATGTGCTTTTAAAAGATAATAATAGATCTATCTTCATGCCAAAGGCAAACCTCTAATTTATGTTCTTAATAAATAAATTTTGATCATTTATACTTACTTGGATAGATTATGCTTAGATCTTTTGTTATTTTTAATAATCTATGGTTAGTTTGATAGGTGATGCTTAGGATGTTCATTCTTTTATGAGGTGAAGGAAATCTTGGGTATTGATTTCTTTTCTTTAATTAAAATTAATTTTTGCAATAGTCAAATCAGCCAGATCAAAAACATTGATTTGTTTCTAATTTGAGTAATAATTGAGACAAAACGGGTAAATTAATTGCATAAATTGAATTTTTAAATAACGTAGTGGACTCTGGCTGTTCTGATCTATTTTTTTTATCATTGTTATTAAATCTAGTTTCTAATTTGAATACCACACTTCTCTTTTATTATTGTTTCTCTTTTAAAAACAATTCAGTTTTTTAATTAAAACTTTCAAAAGTGCTCTGTGTGGGATTGACTTGTATTTGCCATTGTCTCAACAAGACAACTGTGCACTTGCAGTTTTAAGTAGATTGATTAAATTCACATCAATGGCCTATCTAAATTAAATTGTTGTTGGTGTTTGAGGATGGTTTTTCATGATCTAATTTTTTTTAATGGATAGTAGAATATATTTTGCATTGTTGGTGAACATACCTATGCTTAGGACAGGTTATTGTGCTAGTTGAAACTAAATCTCTTAGATTTTTCTATTATTTTAAAATAGTAAATTTTCTACATTTCTTTCATTAGATACTTCTCATACTTATAGGATTTTTGCTCCTAGATAAAAGATGCGGATACAAAAAAATAGATGAGAATGAGATGGATGTAGATAACAAAAGATGGGCGAGATGAGAGATGGATAAAAGATAGAGATTCAGATTTGCTGAGGATGGTGGCGATATATATTCTTAGACAAATCTCTGAATTTTTTTGGTCATTGGATTTGGCTCAGACCTACATAAGGTTCTTAGAATCTATTATATTTAATAATGGAGAAGAAAACATAACATACCTTTAGCCAGGGTGATTGGATTTAATGATCCTGTTACAGTTTTAAATATCACAACCTTCTATCTCTAACTGGCTGATAGAAATCTTCAAATCTTTCTTAGTTTTTGTGTATGGACTAATGAAATCACACAGGCATTGAAAGATTTTCTTGGTCAGTTACGACCCTCTTCAATACCTCATTTATCACTTTTTTTCCTATAAAAAATTCTTCACGTAATAGAGATATCTATCACGCCCCCAAAACTGAGCTGAATCCAAACCTGGTTCTAGGGGTGTGAGAACTTAGGCCAATTAAAATTTTTCTTATATAAACAATACAGGCCTCAATTCCAGGTGGATCGAAGTCCTTCCTAAAGCTATACTTGGTGATCAAGCAACCATAATCACATGTGGAACCAAAATCCATAATTTGCACAGCCGAGTATCACATACAACCCATATAAAAAATCTCAATAATAATTAAATTAAGGTCAAGTGTTTCAAAGCGTAATAATTAAAGTTGAAATTCCAAAACAAATAAATTTAATAGTTAGCTAGTGGCCCCAGACATAGCTTTATTACAAAAGCTAATATTTCGATCTTGTCTCCAACACTAAGACATCTCAGCTGATGTCATCGTCGCTCCAGCCAACAACTCTGCGATTTGGTGAAACCTCCTGTGTTGTTTAACCCTCCGGTTCGGCACTGGCAATGGGACATAGACACTAAAAGTAGTGGATCAGATTGACATAATCGAGTAAGAGGTAAACTGCAATTAATGTTATTAAGCAAATAAGTTAAATCATATTTTACATTCTACCCAATGTAATGAATGCACAAAAACAAGTATTCCCGCATATACAATATACAAAAATGGATATTCCCGTAGATATAGTAAATAGCACAGCTGTGTACTATATTCCATAGTACACATTGACTCGATAGCGTACGTCTACCTTCGAACTACAGTCATTTAGATATATATATATATATACACACGAATACATACGTCTATTGATGCACAATGAAACCATGCTATGAAATCCCCAGTTTCCGATATCCATACTACTTCCATTAAAATGACATGGTTAAACCATTTAGATATATGTTATGCATATATAATATTTTTATTATGCCTATATGTCACGCCCCGATCCCGGGAAATTGGGGATTTGCGTGGGCCCCCAGGGCGTGGATACATAATCGCGTAGAAATCCGTGCCCTGAAGAATTATGCACGAATTCCTACCAGAGAGATTCCGCAGGAACGTGTGAGGTATGCTGACACACGTACAAACGTAACTTATCATAAGCGAAATCCTACGCAATACTCAGTAATTATCAAGGGCACATAAGTTCATAGTCTGTTAACTTTCATAAGCAACAAATATAGATACAATAGTGTTAAAGTCTTCAATTACATTCCAAAATACTATTTAGGAGTGTGATACAAAAGGTCCCAAGCATAACAATGATATCTCCCAAGAATAAACGCGCTTCGTAGGATGGCTAGTAAAAGACGTCGCCATCTTTCCACTCGTCTACACCCTGAGGTACCGTTGGGGTACCCTCCGGGGCGCGTCAGTGTCCTCGTTGGGACAGGGTTCTGGACCTGCAATACCAAGGGTAACACTGTTAACACGACGGTTAAGCAAGTACTGAGGCATATGAAACAAGTAAAATAATAGATAAATATAACAAAAGTACTTAAACAGCATGCACTGATTTAAGGAACAATGGGGACGTGCTAAACACATAATGCAGGAGTGGCAATGAATGAGAAATTACCGTCAAAGCATCATACATATTGATTGGCAACCACGGGGCTCTATTCTCCTAAAAGGGAGCATACATATCATATGGGTCGCTAGGGGATTAGGTTAGTTTCCCGAGGAGCCCCGACTACTCCTCCATAAACTTACTGCAGTGGTAACATACATAACATATACCCAAAAGGGCGTAAGCGGAGTGGTGCCGACTCAGATTCAATCGTATCAGCCATATCATACCCTTGGCTAGCAAGCTCGCACTCATTAGAAGCTCTGACTTGTCAGACACGCGCTCATTAGAAGCTCAGGTCTGAATTGCCTCAGGGTTTTGCTAAAGAAAGTAGCTCATGTTGAAGGTGGGGTGTTGTAGCAAGATGCATGCATCCGGATTGTGATATTACTACTCATCCTATATTAATTGGCCCATGATTCCCAAAAACATTCAACACGACGTACTCATAAGAAAGTCGGTGTCGTTGTGTTACCGTGTCTTGGTATTGCCTTATAGGCATACGGGACACCCTTCTTATGCCAACATCCATGACTTGCCATTGGGAGACCCTCCGGGAATCATTCATTCTCCCCAACATGTACTTACCATTGGGCCTGTGTAGTGGTATAGAAGGTGCCAGTACTAAGGTCCTACAAAAGCATTGAGAGTCCCTAACATCCTGTTTCACTGGGTTCTTACGGCTTAGCCGTGTACAAAGCTACGGCTTAGCCGAGTGGGTCAAATTCCTTCCGGATTTTCAAGCGCAATTACGGCCCAACCGTATGTTGGCCTACGGCTTAGCCGTGCTAAGCCTACAGCTAGGTTACAGGAAGGTTACGGTTTAGCCATAGTGTATTCCACGGTGCAGCCATGTGCAAGCCATAGAAGAAACTGGGTTCCATGAGCTCTCTGGAAAGCTCGCCGTGGGATGACCTATGGCTTGGGTACGGGCTGGATACGGCTTAGCCGTAGTAAAATACATGGCTTAGCCGTAGGTGAGCCATAGTACAAAATCGAGTTTTATTGTTCTCTGGACTTTGAGCCGTAGATGCTCACGGCTTAGCCGTAGCTTCACCGTAAGCTTCAGAAACCTGAATACAGTTCTGTAGCTCAATTCCGATTTCAGTCAGTACAGAACCTATATTGGGAGGGGGTTCTATGACTTACTAGGAGTACCCAATTAAGGTGTTCTGTACTCCCACACCCTCTATTCCCATTTTTACCATTCCCACTTGATTCATACCCCACTGGCACCCAAGTAACAACTTAATTCACACACACCCATTAAGAAGAGACTGCAGTGGGAAAAATTAGAAGAACTAACTCAACATGCAATGAACAATTACACATGCAGTGCATATAAGCTCAAGTACTTGCCTTGTTACCAGTGTTTAGCCCCTTTCTAACTCTTCTTGTCGTGTGGGTAGAGGGAAAACTCCAAATCGAAATGAGTTCTTTACAATAGAACATGAAAGTGTGGAATATGGGGTTTAGATCCACATGCATGTTGTGTAAATTGATTCCTCACGACTCTCATAACTCCAAATACATAAAATGGAGGTGGCTCTTTACCTTAAACAGCCAGCTTGCAGAAGAGAACAGTACAGAGAAATGGCTCAGGGAGGAGAAGGAGGAAGAAGAAGATTCCCCACCCCCCCCCCCCAACAATACATGCAAGATTTTCCCCAAGCCGAGTGGCTCCTCAAACTTAAGAAGGAGGAAGTTCGGGAGGAGAGGGAGAAGGCACTGCTCCAGCAACTCAAATGAAACAAAACGAAAAGAAGGAGAAGGACGAAGAGTCTCTCTTTTAAACAACTGAATTTCCCACCTTGCATGCAAACTCAGTAAGCTGGGGGTATTTACAATATAGGTCATGTGGCCTAAGTTGCTCCAAATGGATTCAGATCAAATGGAGTCCAACACGAAAGGCGGTCAACGCAAAGAATTACACAAAAGGAAATGGACGAGGTGTCCAAGAGGTGCAAGGACAAATTATGAAAAGGCCCTTAACTACTAAAGTGGGGCCGAACTCCGCCCAACTCCCTATCCGAGACCCAAACCCGATAATTTTTGGATTAAATTAGCTTTAATCGAGTTCAATTAATATAGAATGAGCTTAATTAACGTAAATCAAGATTAGTGGGATTCGGGACCTTACACTATATGATATTTTCCGTATTTCTAAAGGTAATCTCTACACCACCTACTAGTCCCAGTTGGTTAAGTATTTACCTCGAATCAAACCCTTCCTTAGAATGACAATATGAGCCCACATTGCTAATGATCCACGACCAGTGTCGATCAGGTTGTGCATCCCGTAACTCATATTCCCATCCCATGTTCGATTCAATTCTGAGTGTATACTTAACAACTCTCCCTTAAGAACAAAACACATCATGTTTTCAGTCCGAATCTCATGCTGATATATTTATTAATTAACCGTCAAACATGATATCAAGTTAGGTGATCTACACCCTAAAAGTCACTTACTTGAAGTCACTTTACTTGTCATGCAATCCAAGTAGTTGGATTCTTGAATAGAGGTCAGCTAGCCTAACCTATTTCAATACCAATTTAAGTGGAAATTACTAGGCACTAACGGCTTAGCCGTAGTTCATTTTACGGCTGAGCCCTAGTGAACCTACAGCTCAGCTAGCAGTTGTTACGATTTAGCTGTAAATCCCATAACGGCTTAGCCGTAAGGGCATTTACAGTTAGCCTTAAGGCTCCCGTAGTATCTTAAGGCCGAAAATGGCTCTCTGGAATGTGCGCCATAGGCTCGTAGTAAGCTTGGCCTACGGCCTAACCGTAAGTGCGCATAGTGTCACCCCTTTTGGGCATTTCATCCAAACAACAACCTCTATGATCTACAAACAATCTATAAATTTCCAAACACCTTAAACCCATAACCTTCATTCATAAACAATACTAATCCAAAAGGAACCATTATGAAACCCTTAGTTGTAGTTATCCACTTGCCTTGGGTTGTCCACAGTCAAACTCAAATCAAAAGATGTAGAGGATGTTCTGAGCATAAATCCCTTCTCTGGTCCCAGACTACTTGAACAAGACCTCCTACAAACCCACATTCAATACAACCCCTCTAACGCATCAGTGTAAGCTCTAATGGAACAAAAGGATTTAATGATGGTTGAAGGACAGATACTTACTTGCGTTGCAAGTGCTATCAAGATAGGAGGAGAGGAAGAAGATGAAGGGATGCTATTGTAGGGGAGCTCCCCTATCTCTTAGAAGCCTGGTCTTTTGCAGGGACTGTTACTTGGTTGCAGGAGAGGAAAAGGAGAAGAGAATGGAGGGAAATGAAATGATCGATGGACTTTAGTGGCTTAGGATTATATAGAGGGTTTATTCTAATGACAGAAAAGGGCTTCTTCTTATTAGAAGGGTTTGATCAATTCCAACGAAGGGCTTTTGGCCCACATGGGTCTAAATGACTTTGGTCCAAGTCCAAGAAGGTCCAACCAGCCCATCTCCAATAGGTCCTAAACAAAATGCCCTAGATACTGTGACCCAAACATTTAAAATGGCTTACCACACATCCATCTAACCCTCTCAACTCGAATCCAACAAACCGACTCAACTCAAAATCAAAAGGATTGGGGCCTGACAATATCCATGGGTACTTATCCACTAAAGTCGACCTCAACCTGATGACTCAAAAGAAGGTCAAGAAAATTGGGTAGCAGCTAGGTGAGTAATGTGGGAATGTAGGTCCACGTTTGTATTTGAGAGGAAAAAAGAAAAAACAAAAACTGGGACTTCAGTCATAAGTTATATTTTCCCACCTAGGATGGGTCTAGAAATTTTTGCTACATTAGGTCTTTGATCTAAAAAAAACCATTGTAAAATGATAAATATGACTGTTCTTCCTCTCCCTCTGCCCCTTTTCCCACCCCCAAACCCAAATCCAAACCGCAGTAGCAATTTGGCAGAGGCAGGAGGTGGCGACTGGCGACGAAGACGGCAGTGGCGAGGCGACGATGATGGGTCCATCGAAGACTGCGGTAGCGGCTCACAATGGGGCACGTAATCCTCGCAAGGTACATCAGCTCCTTTGCCACCTGAGATTGTTTTTTATATACAATGAGCAGTTGATTAACAATAAGAGAACTACTTTTAAAATGACAAGTTGAGTGCTACAGAACAAAATGGAACTCTAAAATACTATGTTTTTGGGAATTATTCAATTGCACTTTTTCTTTTGATCGTTCTTTCAATGTGGGTCAGTGATTGGTGAAGGAATTCTTTGACATTCTTATGTTATTTATTAATAGAAATCTGTTGCTTTAAGATACTCTCTTCTTCATGTTATTTATTTAACAGATTGGATTTCTTTCTTGTTGGTTGAGTGGACATGTGCATTTATCAGATAGCTTTCCCCCTCTTTCTTTTTCAAAATATATATTCTATCAGGGAACATATAAAATTGATCTGCTGCAATGAAGCCAATTTAGATAAAATTGATTTATTCATAGTGACGAACAAATAAAATTAATGTGTTCATAGATAAACAGATAAAATTAATTTGTTTAGTTCATCACTATGAACAGATAAATTAATTTGTTCAATTCAATTGAAAAATATCAAACAAATTTTATCTATTGAGTTTAATAGATTTTATCTGTTGTGTTTAACCAATTTTATTTGCCTTTTTTGTAGATAAAAGATTTTATGCATCGAGTTTAACAAATTTTATCTGTTATTCCATGCTGGCTCAAATAATTTTATCTGCTGAGTTTAATAGAGTTTTTCTGTTGCATTTAGTAGATTTTGTTTGCCTTTCTCGTCCATAGAAATAGATTTAAATATTGAGTTTAACAGATTTTATCTGTTTGGTATTTCATTATGGCCCAAACAGATTTTATCTGCTGAGTTTAAAATATTTTATCTGTTGCATTTAACAGATTTTGTTTACTTTTCTTGTCCACAGAAACAAATTTTATCTGTTGAGTTTAATAGAATTTTTATATTGCATTTAACATATTTTGTTTGCTTTTCTTGGCCACATAAATAAATATTATCAGTTGAGTTTAATAGATTTTATCTGTTTGGTATTCTATATTTGCCTAAACAAATTTTATCTGTTTCATTTAACAAATTTTGTTTGTTTTTCTTGTCTACAAAAATAGATTTTATTTGGTGAGTTTAACAGATTTTATCTGTTTGGTATTTCATGGTGGTCCAAATGAATTTTATCTGTTGAATTTAATAAATTTTATCTATTTCATTTAAGTGGATCAATGATATTGTGCATGAAGACACTAAAATCAAACATTTTCTAAAATCCTAGAGTACTTAGATTTTTATAGTAGTTTTTTACCTCATTAAATTTATGAGATGTCTAATAAATGTCACCCCAACTAATACGTATCAGTCCAAGGGATGACTAATACATCCTCCACTACGATTTATTATTTTTTTTATCGTTATGCTATTGAACTAGATCTTGCACCATTAATACATGTTTTTTTTAATCATTATCCCTTAATGTATATTTCTTGGATCCATTCCATAAGGTTGGGAATTTAGGTTTGAATCACCAATGTCAATTGTGAATGTGTTATTCTCCTTGTTTGCAGTTTCATGCTTTAGCCAATATTCATTATCCTCGACTTTCATGCATGCAGTATAATTGCAAAGGAATGACTTGAAAGGATTACAGTTTGTCTAGCATATTTTCTAGAAGAAAATTTCTGAAGCTTTGTTCTTCAATTACACTCAGATAATCCCTAGCCTTTTTTATTACCACCTAATAGCAGGTCTTAGAGTTAAAGTCAATTCAATAGCAGAATGGTTTATATGAAGCACAGTTTCCTCATTGATGTTCTTCTTAAAGTCACAGTCAATAGAAATTCTGATAGTAATTACATTACTATCTATTAAGTTTTATTTTTCCTGCTTATTTTTTTGTTGTGGAATTTGCTGAGCTTTGAGTACGAAAAATAGATTTGGATGGCATCTTTTATCTGTTGCTTTTAATGGAAGTATACCAAACAAATAAATTTATTTGTTGCTTTCAATAGAAATAGACCAAGTAGATAAAATCTTTTTTTTTTAGAATTAAATGACCAACATCAATTTTGTTTTGTAGATCTCGAAAAAAGGATTCCAAATATATAAATTTTATTACAAACAGATAAATGTAATGAAAGTTATAGAATTTTAAAACTTGCAAAAAGAAAAAGCTTAGGTGCGGTCACTATTCGTTAACATTAATACAATTACAACGGAAGAGGGGTATTTTTGTCACTTTTTATCTTGAATGCTAACTAAAAGTTCCTAATGCATTACTAAGTTACTTATGCTAGAGTTGGTGGGTTAAGCAAAATGCAATTGGACCTAATCAAGTATGAAATTATTTACAAGGACGGGCTAGATGTTTCGATACTCCAATGTTCCATGATTGTCATACATCTAAAAGGAACCTTAGGTGCTAATCCATGTTTTGCAAAAATGCAAGCCCCACCAGAGTGGTGATTTAAAGGTGGAATATATAAAATGGATAATGGGTTAGCATGATAAGGTCATTAGTTAGGGCCAGTTTGTTTGCATTGAAACACTTAAGAATTGAATATTTGAGGTGATTAGAAATGAATATTAAAGGTGAATTTCTGAACCCCAAGGAATAGTCCTTGCTCGTCAGAATTGAGTCACCCCCGGGCCGAAGGCTAAAGATCTGATGGCTAGGCTGGCAAGGGATACCTTGGATCATAATAAAAAAAAAGAATATTAAATAACAATTTTCTTTTAGGAAAATAAATCATATGAAGATGATATTTGATGCTCATTGTTAAAATTCACCTTTAATCTTCATTTTTTAATCACCCCATATATTCAATTCCCTGCCTGTCATATGCAAACAAACAGATACCTGACATTTCAGAGATCCTGAGTGAAAAACGTGATCAAAATCTTCAAACGGTCTGCAAAGCCTGGATTTTGATCCCATTGGATAAAAATTGTGTGTTTAATTATCCAATGGTTGATAGCCTCAAGATTATGCACCCACCGACAAATTGATCCCGGGAGCATAAACAGAATCTATCCTGAAAGAATTGGCACCGGACACAATTCAGAATAAATCTGTTGTAGGCATCAAGACACCAAGGTTAGGGATGAGAAATCCTTTCAACGTAAAATTTCGATGTACAGCATTCTGGTTTTAATCCCATAAAAGCAATTTTGTGTGCTTATCCAATGGTTTGATAGTCTCACAATTCCTGCACATAGTAAATTGAGCACATGGACTAAAATGCACCCACCGTGGAAATACAGGGCTGTCCTGGTGGATGAGGCGCCCACTCCCATAGCACCAAGCAAGGTCGATCTCTAGTTGATGCCCTTTTGTTTCCAACTCCTAGCTACTGGGCCAACTAGCGAAAAAAAAAAAATGCAACCCCCCAAGAAATTGATCCTTCAGGATTAAATTGCATCTGTGCATGCACAAACACGTAAAACCGGTAATTATGGGATCCACAGGTTAGCACTAGTACACAATTTATACTGAGTGAAATGGCAACGGACTTGATTTAAAATAAAGCTGAAATACCAAGACTCTGGCATTAGGGCTAACAACGGGATCCAATGATCAAGAACTTTTGGACTTTAAATCTCAAAGGATCGGTCTTGTTTGCTCAAGCAATGGTAGCTGACTGTCTTCACCCATACACACACACACACGAACGATTGATCATGCAAACAAAAATTGCACGCACCCATAAATTGAGCTTCTACATGTGATGTAATAGGAAAATAATATGTACTCATGAACATGTTGCATATGCAAATGCACACTTAAGAGCGCAAACAAAAGTTGTTGGGTAAACTGGCGCAGATCTAAATTTGGCACTCATCGGGACTTTGAAAACAAATTAGAGACTAAGTTGCATGCACACAAGCAATACATAGAATTTCATAGATGCATCCACTAACCAAATCATCAGAAATGTTCACTGTCAGTCATCCAATCTCAAAGTGATAATAGGTTTACAGAGGGGACGCAGCATTGTGGATAAATTGGTAACTTACATTAGGCAAAGAAACCTCTCAAAAAATAACATTAAAAATAAAAAATTCTCAAAAAGAGACACTCCCATCTGACGAGAGCAGATGTAAACAAAAATATTACATGGAAATAGAGTACATCTATATCATGCTTAGTTATCAATGGCAGTTCAAACCTACGACTTAGGAACAGTCACATTCAAAATCTTTACATCTTGGTGGGGTTTGTCTGTCTTGTCTGTCTTCACCTTCTCTATTCCCTGCCAATTGCCAAATCCAGAAACAGGACCCTCAAAGCATGAAAAACCAGTGGATTGCATGAATTAATGAATAAAAGAGAGGTTTTTTTAAGACTGCTTTAATACCTGTACAACATCCATTCCCTTTACTACTCTTCCGAAGACTGTGTGCTTGTTATCAAGCCATGGTGTAGCAACAGTGGTCATGAAAAACTGAGAGCCATTAGTATTGGGACCCGCATTTGCCATGGAGAGTGTGAAGGGCCTGTCATGTCTTAAACTGCAGACGAATAGATGTATCCAGACATGAGGCATTATGAAACTTTATATACTTGTGGTTCTGTTGCTCAAAACCATTAAATTATCAAATATTTTGAAACTTCGGTTTCTATGGATGAACAGAAACATATTTTATGCCAATATGAAATTTTTTTTCCAAATTTTGTATTGGTTATTCCAATATAAAATTTACAGGTCACCATCATAAAAAACAGTATTCTTCTATTTTTAAATTAACACCCATAGTAGATGCTTAATTATTATTTTTAATAAAACCCCATTCGATGGATGACCTCATGCAATAAACTGAGCAACAGACCCTCTACAACCAAAGTACAGGAATTTCGATTCAAGTGCTTAGCAATGTTTGAAAATGAAAAAATATTAAAGATGATCGTGGGGTTCAATGAAGCAAGTCATAAGACCATAATGTAAACTGGAAGAGATTCTTTTTTCTAGATTCTTAAATTATAGATTTCATTATGTGAGGACAATTTATGTTTAGTAATCCTTAATCTTTTAATAGGTTTTGAGAAATTGTGAAAATGCCAAAAAAAACCCCATAATTTGATTTTTCAGTGTTTTGCGCACTCAATTCATGATCAAAATGATTCAATATTCTCATGTAAAATGGTAAACCGCAAGATATGATGTTTCATATCTTAGGACTTAGATCCTCACAGACTCATAAAAAGTAAGAAACATGTAAAGAACACAAAGATCTAAATCCCACTTTCTGATTAGTTGCACTTCTATGGGTCTCAAATTCATAATCCAAACTATTTAAAATTCACATATTATCAAGATATGATGATGAACCCCACCGGATGAAGTTTCATATCCTCATGGACCTTGAGAAATACGTAAAATACAGGAAAACAACTTAATACCACTTTCTAACATACTGTACTATTTTGGGCCTCCAATTCATGATCCAAACCAACCACCTTATGTTTGAGACCCACCGTTGCCTTTGTGAAAAAGTTTGAGGTCTTGGAGCCCGCTATATTGTATGAGAAACTAAATATAGATCATTTCTTGTGATTTCTCCCTTTAGCTCCATATCATTTACTCGTGTGAACATGGTGCTTCCAAACAAACATGGTAATAGGAATAGATTCACCTGCACTCCACGCATTGCGCTTTGCAGCATCTAGGCGATGCCAAGCATAGGCCATGAAATTTAGAGCTGGGTCCCACCTTTGGGGATGGTCCGGATGCGTGGGAATGCAGAGCGTAAGTGAATGTTTTCCCATGGTAATATGCTTCACATACACAAATTGATGAGTACGAGCGTCGCAATCTAAAACATATCAAAGGAGGAAGAAAACTACCCATGTACAAATATCATTATGGTTGGATGATATTTATTTGGGCCTAGATCATGGTTTTAGAGAGGATCCACTGGTGGATAATGGGTCTATCACAAATCAACATTCAAATCAAGTCCAATCACATTCCCATCATCAGCTGAAGACTCCACACTTAAATAATTAGAGACAAAGCACCTCAAATGCATGAGGTCAACAAGGCCCCACCATGTGAAGATGCATATGAATTGCTAATGGAGTAAGTTGGGCGATAGGATCCAACTTGACTGGGTGGTCAGCCCATTAAAGGGGACGATCACCTTAGGACTCTCTTTTAGTTTATATTATGTTTTGGGTTATTTTCAAATTTTAGAACATTCATTTAAGTTGTTTATGTTTTAATCTTAGCCACCGGTGTGTTTTAAATTTTAATGGTTGAGATTGGATCTAGGGATGGTGATTCATAATATTCATTTTAATGGTCTTCATTGTTGTAATGTTTTAAGAAAACTATGCTTTTGAGATCTCTCTAGTGATAGGAATCTGGTGTGAAGCCAAGGTATTCTTTATTGATTCTTTTATTTTTGTTGTTGTTGTATTTTTCAATTGACGTGATAGTAATTCTCATTCGATTATCAACCATACCCACTAATAATCACCTGATTCCTCCAAAAACCCAACCAATCCCTCAAAAGGGGATCCCTACCCTAGCCAATCTCCATCTTCACCAACCCTGCAAGCCTGCCCTTGCCGAATCCATCTCCACCAACCCTAACCTTCATTGAACCCCATTTCTCCATTTCCCCCACCAAACTGCACTGCCCAGCCCCTCTCCACCATCCTCCACACCTAGTTGAAACCCTATCTCCCCTTTCCCACCTAGCCAAGCCCCTCTCTCCTCTCTCCCACCAAGCTGAAGCCACTCCTCCCTGCTCCCCATTCGCCGAAACCCCTTCTACCATTCCTAAATGCTAGAACATCATCTAGGTCTGTTTTATGGATTTTGTGTTTATTGTATTGTTAAACCGATTAAACTTCTTTGGGTTTTAGCCACATGACTTGTTTGAAGTTTCCATTTGAGCCTAGCCTATCCTTAACATCCTTGAAAAGATCAAGAATAATTTAATTGTTTATATGGTAATCCCCATCCTAGTGAGATTAAATTTGTCATTGGAAACCTTGATCAAAATTAAAATGACCAGTAGTTGTTGGATTGTGAACAGATCTAACATTATTGCAGAATTGATAACTTGAAATTTCGCATATTTTAGAGTGAACTACCATTATTTCACAAATTGATTTATAAGTGTTGTTTCTTATATAATCTCAAGTGCATCATACTAGGGTAGTTTCACACGCATCACAAATTTTAAAAATCTAAAATTTACATATGTAAATCTCATTTTCATATCTCTTGTGAAAGATAAATGACTCAAAGGTCGAGAAGAGACAAGAAAGAAAAGACAGAAGCAGCACCAAGTCAAGGGGCAGTGTTGTGAGAGAAAAGGAAAAGGCCTCATTTGAAAATATGAGAAATAGTAGGGGCTCTTTTGTAAACACAATAAATTTAAGAAATGTAAATAAATAGAGATAGCTGCCCTACACTAATTGGGACAACCATATATCTTGTTCTCTCAAATCTTCTCCAAAGTTTCTTGCCTCACTTTAAAAAACTCTTATTTTTTTTCAAACCTTTGTACATAAAAACTCTAAATAACTTGGGTTTGTGAATCCAACTGTGTATGCCTGATATCTATGCACTAGCATGAGGTAGAGTGTTAAAGAATGAAGAAAACACACGTGATGTAGTTAATGTATGTGGTGTGGAAAACTATTTAAGAAAGATGGACCTAAGAAGAATCAAGATATAGGGAAGAGTAGAGACCTATGATGCATGGATACTTCAAAATGGCTAATGAATCATGTCGTATCGTACCCGATACTTCACTTTTTGTGTGTAAAATTTGTGTCCCTGTGTCTACAGCATGTCCTTACCATATCCATGTTGTATCTGGGCATCATAGGTAGATAAGATAGATATGGACAAATCTTTATCAATGTGAGATATATTTAGATCTCTTCATTTGTCTTTTATGATTTGGCTGTAAACATAATTAAGAAGAAAATTGACATAATGAAACAATAAATAAAGTGGGGAACCTCATAAAAATAAAGGCCCAAAGGGCTTGGCCAAACACAAAAGGAGAGCAGACCCAAATCTTCTATCACTTGAGAAACTAATTAGGTCACAATAGATCACACATCCAGCCTGACATTCAAGTTATTCAAGAACCTTCGCTGGCATAGAAGTTGTAAGAGAGTAATCCCAGATGCAATGGAAAAAATCTAGTATACTGTAAGGAGAAGAGGATGTACAAGGGTTCTTTACTTACAGGGTTCCTCGGCTTGGGAATTAACATAGGCTATGTGTGTGCATGCCAGTATTTTGACCCAAAGAGGTACCTCGCACAGTTCCCATGAGATGTAAATTATCAAATGACCTCTGTAGCTCATAGTCGTATATATGAGCCACAGCCTGTGGTTCCAACCTACAACGCCATTTCCCTCCTAACACTAAACTACCCTGTGAGTTATTTTTTCCATTGATTTTTAGAGCCATAAATACTATACAAATATTCATCGGATTAGACTTGTTTTTTGGGCATCTTTAATCTTTAATCCAAACCTCAGCCAACGGCAACCATGAGGAAATACATGATACTCAAACAAAGGATATGTGCATAGGATAGTAGACCTTAAGAAGCACAAGAAGGGGCACAGAGTCAGCAACTGAATTTGCCAGATGGAGTAACCCTAGAAAGGAAATCACAACATGGCAACTGCTGCAGCTTACTTATACATTGTAGGAGGGAGGGAGAGCATTTCAGCAATGGTTTCAAAAAATTAAAATAAAAGTTGAGCAAGAGACACTCTTCAAAGCATTTCAAGCACGACAGTAGTTTACCTTTTATGAAACTCATCTTCAAACTCCCTTCCCCAAATGGACTGTCCACCTGTGCCATCTCCCAAAGGATCCCCAGTTTGTATCATAAAGCCTTTTATGACTCGATGGAAAATGAGATTGTCATAATAGCCATTTCTACAGTGAGTTGTAAAGTTCTCCACAGTTTTTGGGCACTCCTCTGGGTATAATCGCATATGAATATCTCCTAGTGATGTGTGCAATATCTGAAAAACCAAAAAAAAAAAAACCATGTTAATTCCTCATTTTTGGAAAAATAATATAATTCAAGGCTATATCCAAAACACCATATTTATGCATCCAGACTATTCAAACAATAGTATAACAAAACCAAATTGCAGCAGTACTAATGTAACAGGCTGTCAATGGACGTGGGTCCAGCAAGTATCCACCTGATTTCAAATCCAATCCGAATGCAGTAGCATTGGGTTGAGAGTTGAGACTGCCCAACAGGGCCAACAAGCCAGACTCCAACCATAGGGCCCACAGAAATTGGGGCTTAAGTATTTAGCTATACATCCTTTTTTTTAGAACTTACTGTATATAATTTATTTATGCATTAATTACAATATATACAAAATGGAACTAAAAGCAAAGCCCTAGTAATCTATTCACCTAATTCTTTCTCATAAAAAAAAAAGACAAAAACAAAATATTGATTCATGTACATGAAACTTGATTTAACTTAGACCCACTCAAACCCATCAGAGCCAAGTCAAGGATTCATGTGAGACCCAGACTCGTATGTAGACCCATTGGGACCAGACCTAAATACTGTTAGCTTCGATCCAGAAACAGCCCATTGATAGCTCTACTAAGTGACTTTCCTAATCAACCTAAAGGAAGAAATTCAATGACCATTCGTCATTCCTAGCTGACGCCTATAAAATTCAGGATAAGTTCATGTTTAGGTGCTGCTTGGCAAGTCTACTTTTCATGTCTATTTGACTTCAAACTGATTCAAATAGATATTTCTGGTGCTTTGTATCAACATAAGAGAAAATCAAGAGAATAGGTTTTCCCAGAAAGTTGAGCGCTGTCCTTTGGACAGGCCTTCTCTCTTTTTTCTCCCTATCCCGGACAAGGGTATGCCAATGGTATCTGACCCAACAGGACTAATCCCCCAGGTGCATGCAAGACCCCACAACACATGCCCCAGGTAAATCTGGGGGGTGTCAAACACGTGACATGGGAGCAAACCCATGCCTTATGCAACGAACCAACATTCAGCGTTCCTCTCTTGTAATCATATTGTAACTAATTACAGTAACTTATCTGGTGATTACATGTCAATCACATCCTAATCAATCAATACAAATCATATGAGTCAGCATGATTTGCTGGACCCCAGTGCAAACAAGAGCCATTCTAACACTTAAGACTTTGGCAAAGTTCATGATGATGCTGGATTCAATCAGCTTAAGACATTTTTGCATCTTTCAATAACTAAAAGAAACCCTTTTCAAATAGACAAGAATGTCTAAAGCAATCGGGCACCTTCGGCCATTTTTTTTTTTTACAAGTTTGACCATTTAACCTTCTATCATATGACAAGTTCGCTTGTACTACTTTTGCTTTATGACAAAATTGATTATACTACTATTACCGAAGGACAAATTTCCTCATGTAACTTTCAAAACAAGGCAAGTTTTTTCTTTTTCCTAGATCGGTCAAACATACCAAATAGTCTATTTGGAAGAAGGCCTAATTGAAAGTTGAAACAACTCTTTTTCAAATATATCTATTTCAATCAACTTTATTTTTCCAATGATCAACCGTTAAGGGGGGTCGGCGGGTTCACTCGTTACAAAATATATATATATATCTTTTTTGCGAAGATGCCCATTTGTGTCCATTAATATACGTTCTTTCTCAAGGATTTAGCTTTACTATGGTATAAGAGTAATGCAAAAGGGGATTCACGGGGCAAGCAAGGTAGATGATGAAGATAGAGGGAAAATTTAGTCTCTTACCAAACTCCATCGGGAGGCATTAGAGAAATTGGGCTCTCACCAAACTCCAATTCAAGAGGGGTTAAAGACTTAGAGGAGAGCTCGAAGAAACTTGGGGAGATCCCAAAGCTTTTCATTAATCATCAATTATTTTCTAAGCTAAAGAGGCTTTACAATGTTTAAATAGATAAAAGACATAACTTTAGGACTAATTTGAACCATCGCAACACTTTGATGGTCAAGATTAAAACACATTGCTAAAACAACTTAAAAACATAAGTAAATAAAATCCTAAATAAATTAGGATAGGTGGGTTGGGCCCAAAAGCAGGTCGACCCATGGAGACCATGGGTCTGTCCTGCATCAATTCTCCTTTTCTTAGAGAAAACTAGACCTTGAGTTTTAGTAGAAGTCCTCGGGTCCAATATTAAGCGTACAAATCTTCGATGTGCTCCTTAATCTTCAACCTCTTGGCATGATTTGGAAGCTGTGATCAATCTTCTCATCCCAATAGAAAGGAACTGGAGGCATGGCTTCTACTAATGTTTGGCTTCAATATTGATGTGTAATCTGACGTTTAGATGCAACAATTGTTGGTGTTAAAGCGTAGATCACAATCTTCTATTTTCAACAGGCTATCCCTGAAGATGAAATCAATGTAAGGGACAACAATGAGTTGCTCAACATTTTCAATACTAGCCTTTTCAACCTTTTTAGTACTGGCTTGTTCAATCTATTCAGATTTAGCCTCTTCTTCCGTGGAAACAGGCTTTTTTGAATGTGGTTTTGCATTCATTTCCATTGGATATGCAGGTAAATTGTAAGTCTTATCCAATTCTTCACTGGTAGCTGGTATATGCTAATCAACAATTTCCAAAGGACTCGGGTTCATTTTCTTCCAATTCATCTGAAGGAGAAATGTTTGAAGGAGTGTCGGATCCTACTTCATCGGAATTGATTATGGAATCATTTCTTTCATGCTTTTGTTCCTCAATTTTAGCCTTAATATTCTCCATAGGTGATTCCACAACATTGGATCTTTCCTCTTGCAACTTAGCTTCCCAGAGGTGATAGCGTTTTATCAACCGCTCGACACGAATGACTTCCCGAAATGCTTGTGCAAAAGTGTGTAACCTACGATCGACAAACAAAGCAACACACAAGAAGAGACAAGCACATAAGAGCACACACGGGAGATTTATGCGGTTCGGAGATGCGCTTACATTCACTGCCAAAAAAGAACTTCACTTTTTTACTGCACTCTTCTGCTTAGATCTAGGGTTACAGATTATATCATTTATATATATATAAGTCTCTCTTTCTTAGCCCCTAAGAAAGCTCGGTACAAAAAACAAAATACCCCTAACCCAAATCTCTATCACAGACTAACCTTACGGGCCAATCCGGTGAACTCCAAATACAAGACATAAACTCTACAATCTCCACCTTGACTTAAATTCCATAGAACTTGAGCCACTAGAAGAATAACCAGCAATGTCTTCAGCTCCATGTACCTCACAGAACGGTAGACCCCTACACCCACTATCACCGGGCGCAGTCTTCACTTTTCAATGATGAGTGACACTGATCAAGTCCACTTGAATTTTTCCTTAACCAATTTCATCATGAATGCCCCAAATCGCTTGTACCATTGTCCAAAAGCTTACTTCGATCCATATAATGATTTCTTTGAATTGCATACATGATCAAGAATCTAAAACTTTAGTCAACCTACATGGGAAGTTCCTTTCTTATCCTCGTAGACCCACTTACATCCAATGGCCTGATTGCCATCATCAAGAGACTCCATCTCTTCATCTATGATTGCTACCTGTTGACCACTTTTCTGCCCTTCCACTGACTCCGGATATGTGGATGGCTCAACCATCAATGCATATGCAATCACATTATATGGCACCAACATATCCTTAAAACCGTATTTGACTGGCTGTTTCCTCACTCTCTGGAGTCTACCTGTGTGCTGCTCAATCTGACTATCCTCAATATCTCGGGAGGAGTTGGATGCACTCTCCTTCTAAACAAGTATGTTTTGGCTCCACCTGGACAATGCCACTGCTGCTACCTACTTTTGTATTCTTCACCTGCATTCTCGCATCGATTAAAGCATCCTCGTGAAATGAAACATCCCTGCTAATGATGAATCTAGGTGAATCCCAATCAGTGCACCACAACCTACATCCCTTCACCCCAGAAGCATATCCAACCAAGATGCACTTCGTCGCCCTTGGTTCTAACTTATCGGTATTCACATAGGCAGATGTTGGACAACAAAAAACTCTCAAGTTAGAATAATCAACCAAATTACTTGACCACATTTCTTTCAGTATTTTGCAACCAATTTGTGAGTGTGGAGACCTGTTAACCAAGTAACTTATAGCATGTACTGCATCAGCCCAAAAGTCCTTAGACAACCCTGTAGTAAACAACATACAACGAGCTCTTTCTAAGATCGTTCTGTTGATCATTTCTGCAACTCCATTCTGCTGTGGAGTTCCTGTGGTGGTGTAATGCCGCACTATGCCTCTATCCTTGCAATAGTTCTCAAACTCACTGGATTTATATTCCTTGCCGTTATCTGTTCTCAACTTTCTAACATTCATTCCTGTCGGTCTGTTGCTCAACCATTGCCTTCCATCGCTTGAATGTTTCAAATGTCTGATCCTTCGTCTTCAGTGTATAAACCTAAACTTTTCTTGAATAATCATCAATGAAAGTTAACATAAACCAAGACCCACCTTTGGAATAAACCTTTAAAGGACCCCACACATCTGAATGAACGTAATCAAGGATACCTTTCGTGCGATGAATACCCTTTTTGAAATTTTTTGAATATGCATTTCTCACAGAAACCCAACTTTCCTGTCTTTGTGTGGCATAGAAAATTTCGCTTAACATTATCAAGCCCTCCTCACTTATGTGACCCATATGCAAGCGCCATAAACGTGTTGAGACAGATTCATGGTCATCTGATGAAGATACTGCAGCTCCACCTGAAACAATATTTCTAGATAGAACATATAAGTTTCCAACTCTATTGCCTCTCATAAGAACTAGAGCACCCTTTACAACCTTCACGACTCCTACCTTTAATTGAGAATTTACAACCGTCAGAGTCCAAGGTACCCAAAATAATAAGATTCTTTTTAAGATCAGGGACATGCCGAACCTTTACTAATGTTCCGACGATTCCATCATACATCTTTATTCTGATTGTTACAATTTCAACCGTCTTACATGAAACATCGTTGCCCATCAAGACACTACCACCGTTGATCTCATGATAAGTGGTAAACTAGTCCTTATTGGGACACATGGTTGGAACATTTAAAATCAAGAATCCATTCATCCTGACAATACATACCATTTATAATCATAGAAAATGCACTATTAACGTCAAAACCTAATCTTTCTTTGCAGCACTGACTGAATCATCAAAGGATGAATCTTCTATTTCTTTTCCTTTTCCTCTGCTTGTCAGGACAGTTCTTTCAAATGTGTCATTTCTCATGCAATAATAGCATTCAATGTTCTTCCCGTTAGATTTAGACTTGGATCTATGTTTGCCAATGTTACTAGAGGTTTTGAACTTCCTCTTATAACCAAACCCTCATCCGAGTTATTATTGTTTTCAGACAAAACCTTTTTCTCTTCAACTCCTTAAAGTTCAAGGCCACCTCTACATCTTCATTTGAAAGAATATCTCTACCATACATCATGGTATCAACAAAATGCTAATATGAGGGTGGTAAAGAACATAACAGCATAATAGCTTGGTCTTCATCATCAATTGAAACATCATTATTTTTCAAATCCATGATAGTTTTATCAAATGCATCAAGATGTGTATAAAGGGGCATACCTTCCTGTATCTAGAGAGTAAGCAACCGTTGCTTCATGTACAAATGGTTCATCAGAGACTTGATCATGTATAGATTCTCTATTCTCAGCCACAACCAGCAACAGTTTTCTCTTGAGCAACCTTTTACAACACTCTATCGCTCAAGCATAATAAAATCGCTCCATATGCCTTCTCCAGCATATCCTTCTCCTCGTCTTCTGACATTGTCGCAAGAAGGGCATTCTTCCCTCAATGCTTTCTACAGTCCCTTCTAAACCAACAAAGCATTCATCATCATGCGCTATAAGCTGAAATCATTCCCGCAGTTAAAATTTTCAACTTCAATTTTTCTTCCATTTCTGAAAAAATTTTTGCACTACACTATAGTTTTTGTCACCACAAGCACATTAGAAAAACAGATCCGAAATCTGAGTCTGAATGGCTCCTGTTAGATTTATAGCAGTGATGAGTTGATTCCAGTCGGATACACAGATTCTGACTTTATGTCAGATAAAGATTCTAGGAAATCCACCTCTGGTTATGTATTTATGCTTGGAGGCGGAGCTATCAGCTGGAGGAGTATAAAACAAGAATATACCGCTGATTCAACCTCGAAGGCTAAATATGTAGCAGCTTGTGAAGCAACTAAGGAAGCAGTATGGCTTAAAAGATTCCTTTTGGAACTTGGGGTGGTACCTTTGGCACGACAGCCACTCACAGTTTACTGTGACAGCAGCGGGGCAGTCGCTCAGTCAAAGGAACCCAGAAGCCATAAAAGCCAAAAGCATGTACAGAGGAAGTATCACTTAGTCAAAGAGATTGTGCAGAGAGGTGATATTGCTATTACCAAGATAGCCTCTGCGGACAATTTGGCAGATCCCTTTACTAAGCCTTTGACTACCAAAGTCTTTGAGCATCATGTAGAAGAGATGGGCATGAGATGCAACCCTGACTGGCATTGAGCCCAAGTAGGAGATTGTTAGATTTTGTGGACTCAATCCATCAGTTGATGTAATAAATTGATTAATTTCTTTATTTATCAATAATATCATGCTTTACTTTCATGAGATGAATGTTATTATACTACTTCATGCACATGACCAATACATATGACATAATGGTTCATAAGTTGAACCGGGTCCTATTAGTATATTAGATGTAATATATGTGCATGGATGAGATCCACACGCGGGAGATATATGTCACAAATTTTATACTTAAATAGCTTCACAACCAGTAATGAGACTAGGCATCTCATTTGATAAGGTTGCAGCACTTTGATCACTATGAGATAGTGTGATTTGTCTCAATCATCAGAATGTAAGATTCTGGATCACGGTGCTGGTACATTGGATGTATTGAAGGACCATGAGATGCACCTTATGGAATTCTGTCTCAATAATAAGGTATGCTCTCATAATTCCCTAGCAATAGGCTCTCAATCCTGAGACATTGATGAACTCAAGTTTCTATCTACTCATTTGCTTTGAGTCACCAATGAGTGAGGCCGACTGTAGGTTAACACCTCGGTGTCTTGGGTATGCAGTAGTAGAACTGTGGGAACGTTGAATGATCAAGATGGAATTTATCTCTATTATCCCCTTGTGCCAATTAATGGATTTGTCATTAGTAAGTGCGCAACCATCTCAATTAAGAGTTAATTGAATGGTACTGATGATTACTGTGATTAATTGGGGCTCAAGGATAATAAGATGTGGAACTTATATTGGAAGAGACAGATTTATTCCAATTGATCCACGGATATTGATAGAGGGGCCTACTTGTGGTATTTGGAAAGTTGAGGGTCTTCATTGTAATTTATTCCTAAGGCTGGAGTGCAATTGCATTTATATAGTGGTGTTATTTGCAATTAACTGTGGGCCCGGACTGCACATGAGACGTGGGGTCGCGGTGTTCCAGTTGGAGCCAGCTTTTTAAGGAATCCCTAGTGGTCCCCACGCTAGCCCAAATTATTGAAAATACTAATCCGACTTGAACTCTAGAAAGAAGGTTTTAGAAATGAGAAAGTTGCTAACTGCTTTGGAAGTAAGACTTCTATTTCAATTAAGCAAGGAAGAGATTTAAAATATATAATAACATCTCTTGGACTTCCAATGAGACTCTCTCACGCCCAAAACCTTGTTCGTGCAAGAGCTGCACGAGTTTCTCTCCCCTTCTCTCTTCTGGTTCCTTGGAGTTTCGAGTTGGGATTTCTCCTGAAGATTCCACCAATCTTCTTGAGAAAAGAAATCCAATTCGGGTCATAGCGTGGAAGGCTAAGAGGTGTTGAAGATTCTCATCATCAAGCAGAGTCGCAACTTCTCCATTAGAGCACTACAGATCTCCAAAGGTATGATCTACTTCTTGCATGTCGTAGATTATTATGGATGTTTAGTACTGTTTGATTTTGTCTTTTAGATAGAATACTTACTGTACATGGTCACGAGATTGAGGGTAATGCATCCTGGATTGGATTTTTGGTCCTATGGATAGTTGATCCCTGTGTCAAGTGAGTCAAAAGTTTTGAAAATCTATCCACGAGACCCACCTACTTCCAACAATCCAATATCACAGAAACAAGTTTCTACTCTCTGACTAGTCAAACCTCCTCCTTGACCATCAAACAGCCAACCACCTCTTCCACTGCGTAGATCTGCGCAAAACGAGTTCGTAGGTGCAAACAGATCTCCTATCGGCCACCGGATCATCAAGATATCACAGAAATACTTCTCAGCCGTCAAACCCAATCAAATTGCCTTTCACCGAACCTGCTGACGTAATGCTGACATAGCACTGCAAGGCTACACGGGCTGGGCTCTGCTGCAAATGGGTAAAGTCAACTTGACTTGAACCCGAACTGACCTAGAATCTAAGCTGGAGCTTTAGTTGCTACAAGTCAAGTCAAAAATTGACCAAACCTGAAACCTAGCCTGTACTACAAAGGTCCCTTTTTCCTTGTCCCTGTTTCTACAAATAGGAACCATAAAACCCCCAAGCCTATTTCTCTCCAGTCATAAGAGGCTGGGATCCTCTCTCTTCTCAGATGAAGCGGATCAGTAGTGGCGATCGGCGAGGTCCCTTGTCAGGTGGCGATGGCAGTAGCGAAGATGTAGCGAGGTCCAGTAGCCTCTCCAACATTAGCAGTGGCAACAACGGAACAAATCGCAGAAGCCCTTTTTTCCTTCTCTAATCAAGTCAGAGATCTTGGCAACCATTTTCTACTCCGTAACTCCATTAAAGACAATGTAGTAGTGATCAAAAAACAGATCAACTGTTTCTTCACCAGCCAAACAGGAAAATCCTCTGTTTCCTATAGCGACACCGGCTGACCAGCACCAGGAACACAAATCAGGAGAATAACCCAATTTGTGTGGTCTAGCAAGGATCAAACCCAATCTCTGCCACTCTGTAATCGTAGAAAAAAAAAATCCGAACCTTCCGCCAAGATTCAATCCAACCGTCGATCACACACCACAATCCACGCTCTGATGCCACTTCTTGTGAACGTGCGGAAGAGGGTAACTTGCAATCGACAAACACAGCCACACACAAAAAGATACAAGCATACAAGAGCACACACAGGAGATTTACGTGGTTCAACAATGCGCCTACATCCACGGCGAAAAAAGAACTCCACTATTTTACTGTACTCTTCTATTTAGATCGAGGGTTACAGGTTATTTCATATATATAACTTTCTCTTTCGTAGCCTCTAAGAAAGCCCGGTCATCATCATCATCAAAGCCTTATCTCAACCATATTGGGGTTCACTACATGAATTCTATTTCTCCATTCCGTTCTATTTTGGGCCAAATCCTTAGCTAAGTTAAACTTATTCAAATTTAATTCAATGACCTCCATCAATGTTTTCTTCGGCCTACCCCTACCTCTTGATGGGCTATCCACTTGTATAGCCAAACTTTTTCTCATCAGTGCCATTACCGGCCTACGCTCAGCATGCCCAAACCATCTTAAACGGGTTTCTCTAATCTTATCCCCTATTAGTGCTACCCCTAAATGCTCTCGAAAGCGTTTATTACTAATTTTATCTTTTCTCATTTTACCACACATCCATCTAAGTATTCTCATCTCCGCTACATCCATCTTATGTATATGCATCTTCTTAATTAGCCAACATTCTGCTCCATATGTCATAGCTAGTCTAACCACTGTCCTGTAAAATTTGCCCTTCAATTTTGTTGGCATTCGCCATCCTTACTAATCATCGAGCCTAAGTACCGAAAAGAATCTCTACGTGGTATCTCATGGGTTTCAATTTTAACAGTGGTTTCAACACTCTATATATGTCCATTGAAGTTGCCTAAGAAAGCCCGGTGTAAGGACCAAAATACCCCTGACCCAAAGTACGGTCTAAGACTAACCCTATAGACAAATCCAGTGAACTCGGAACACAAGACAAAAACCCAACAACTGGTAGCTGGCATATGCTGATCAACAATTTCCAAAGGATGAGACTCGGGTTCATTTTTTTCCAATTCATCTAAAGGAGAATTGTCTGAAAGAGTGTTGCATACTATTTCATCGGAATTGATTATGGAATCATTTCTTTCATGCTTTTGTTATTCAATTTCAGCCTTAACATTCTCCACAGATGGTTCCACAACATTGGATCTTTCTTCTTGCAACTTAGCTTCTTAGAGGCGATAGCATTTTATCAACTGCTCAACACAAATCCCTTCTCAAAATGCCTCAAGTACGGTTGTGTAGTCTTTCATATTTTTGCGAACGCTTGGTTTCAAACCTCCAACAAAGATATTGAAAACATGTTCAACACTCTCATGTAGTCCACATATATCTTGTAGCCTCCAAAACTCATAATCGTAGTCAAGAATAGATAACTTGCCTTGTCTCAAATTTAGAAATTGATCAAAATAGGCTTTATTATCGACATACCATTGTCCATACTTAAGTGAATATGTCACTCCAAGTACATCACAGTGCAATTGCAACAATAGCTCTTCTTCCAAGTCCATATGGAAGACTTTCAAAATAATGCTGTTTTTTATTAAAAAAAATAAATCAATCTGACCTGTTGTATAAATCTCTTCAAAACAAGCACACAGGATCAAATAGATCTGAAATCGAAGTCCAGATGGAGGAGATCTTGCAATTTGAAGATGGATGGTTGAAATTGAATTGACGATGGGCCCTTGATTGATGAGATCTGCCTCAATATCTACACCACCATGTAGATCTTGTTGGAACGAGCGCACAGGATCAAACGGATCTGAAATCAGAGTCTAGTTGGCCCCGATATCGCAAAAACAAGTTTCTACTATTGATCTAGTCAAACCTGTTGTTGGACCCTGCTGCTGACGTCAGGATGATGTCACATGCTGCTGCAAACTACTGAAATGGGTTTTTCAAATAGTTCTGATCAAAACTAACCTGAAACTGAATTGCTGGGTTTATCAAATGGTCGGGTCAACCCAACCTGGACTACAACTGGAACTGACCCAAACTGAGATATAGGCCCACTTATTTTTTTTTTTCGGCTTTGTTGTAGGAGGATGATGTCACTTATAATGGACTGCTAGTGTCAGCAACTCCACAATTGAGCTAAATTGGACCTAACCCAAATTAAGCCCACAAACTGGGCCCATTGACTCGGATTGGGTTCACCTAACCCAGCTTCTCAGCCTTTCCTCTCGTTCTTTGTGCAAGAACAAACGAGAGAAAAAGAAAAGAAAAGAAAAGAAAATGGGGGGCGATGGGGTTTGACCACTTTTTTTTTTCTGCTACTGCTCTTCAACAAAAGGAGACGGGCGATGGAGATGAAAACTAGAGATGGCCATGGACGCTAGAGCTTGTTGATGATGAAGACGATGATGGTGGTGGCAGGCGATGATGGTGTCAATGACAAAGCGTGATGCCTAATGGTGGTAGCGACGAAGGGAGACAGGGTTGGAAGTGGTGGATTCCGATGGTACTGCTGCTGCTCTTGGCGGCGGACAATGAAGCACACAGCAAGCGGCGACGATGATGGTTGAAGGAATGGCTACAAACGGTTTGAACACGTCTCTCTCTCTCTCTCTTTTTTCTTTTTTTCTTCGCTAGGGTTGGGTTCGGGTTCTGAGAAGATTGGCAACGATGGACAGCGGCTAGGAAGAGGGTTTGTGGGGCGGACAAGGTAGAAATGAAGACAGAGAGGAAAATTAGACTCTCACCAAACTCCAATCCTGAGGCATTAGAGAAATGGAGTCCCACCAAACTCTAATCCAGGAGGCGTTAGAGATTTCAAGGAGAACTCGAAGAAACTTAGGGAAGATCCCAAAACTTTACATTAATCATCAATTATTTCCTAAGTCAAAGAGGCTTTACAATGCTTAAATAGATAAAAGGCATAACCCTAGGACTAATCTGGACCATCCAAACACTTTCACGGTCAAAATTAAAACACATTGCTAAAACAACTTAAAAATACAAGCAAATAAAATCCTACAAAAAATAGGATAGGTGGGCTGCCCCAAAGGTGGGTCGACCCGTGGGGACCATGGGTTTGTCCTGCATGAAAGAGCCATTCATATCGCAGTCTTAGATGATGCTTTTTGAAGACATCACCCCAAGTCCTTAGTGGGCCAAATGGCATGGACATAGCTCACATTGCAAGGACTTTTCCCTTTTTTCCCAATTCTCAAAAGACTAAGGTTTAAAAAATTGGACTCGGACCCAACTCGATCAAGGCCGAGTCCCATAGGACTCAGCTAAGTTGCATGGGACTCAGCCAAGTGGCATGTGACTCAGCCAAGTCCCATGATTTAAGTCCAAGTCCATGCAACCCAACTCAATATGGGCTGAGTCTAAGTCGACTTGAACTCGGACAATTTTTTAAACCGTTCGAGGGACTGGATGATTAGTTTGGGTTTTTTAATCTGTACAGGCATTTTTATAGAGATATTTAATGACAGGTCAGTGAACTCCATGTTTTTCAGTTACAATTTTTGAAAACTTCAAAATATTGGGTTTTTCATTTTTTTTTTTAGATCTTGATTATTGATTCCTTTGCCTATTCAAATTTGATGTAACCTACTCTTGTCCATGACATCTTTCACAACATAATCACCAATTAATTCATATTCATTGATATAAATAGGTTTGAATGGTTTTCAAGTGTAACATGCCTAAGTCTCATTAGGGGTTAGGAATTTTATATAGAATTGATTATTGTACTTTTAGCCTATATATATATATCATCATCAGTTTTTTAAACTATGCTAGGGTTGGCTACCTGAATTTTTTTTCTCACATTATAAGAATATATCTATACATATATATGTGGAAAATAATCATATAAGAACTAGTTTTCACCACTTTTCTGCGATTAGTCTAGGTGGGGCCCATCTATCACCCTATCCAAATCTAGCAATACATAGGGACCCCCCTAATAGTCACAAGCCCCAAGTTTTGGTCAAATTCGAATTTACTAGATCGTTGGATCAACTATGCACCAATCCAAATGGACTGTATTTGTGGGCCACATATGAAGGTGTTAAGAACATGTGATCAGGACCAAACTTGATATTTGGAGTGGTCCCACATAAATCTTTTTATCCCTCCTGGTCTCATCCCCAAATGAAACTCACAAGTGGGCCCCATAAAAAGTTCTCACGGTAGGTGTGTGAGAGCACTTTTCATAGGATTAAAGAGAGATATATATGAGAACCAATCCCCACCCCCCCCCCCCCCCCCCCCCCCACCCAACACACACACACACACACATGGAGGGAGAGAGAGTGACAGAGAGATTGAGATCCAAGTCTAGGCCTCACACCACACACAATTGAGAGACTTCTCAAGAAAACTCTTAGAGATCAACTAACTAAAAGGAAAAGATTAAAACCCATTATATAGAATAGGGTACTACTCAACAAAGAAAAAACATTAAATAGAAACCCTCCATCACAGCAATTTCCCCAAATCACAGTAAATCACCCCAGAATAGAAAGCATAGACTAAACAATCGTTACATCTTCTGGTGGTTTCTAGATTATGGGCCTATTGGGCCTTCTTAGCTTTGGGCTTGGTCCTTTTAGACCTATGACGCAACACAATAGGGAAGATTAGCCAGAGGGTAATCCTCAAGCCTAAGCTTAAAGGATGGATTGGAGATCCAAGTCTAGGCGGCCTAACACTATAGACAATTGAGAGACTTCTCAAGAAAATTCTTATTGATCAATTGATTAAAAGGAGAAGATTACAACCCATTATAGAATACAATCCTAATCTATGATGCCCAGACACGGTACAAATACAGCAAGGACATGCTATGGATGCGGCATGGAAATGGATTTAACACATATAAGGTGAAATATCAGATACAATATGACACGATATGTTGGCCATTTTGAAGTATCCATGCATCATAGGTGCTAATCAACGAAGGAAAAACATTATAGGCGATCCCTCCATCACAACAATTCCCCGTATCATAGTAAATCACCCCAGAACAGAAAGCATACAGTACGCAGTAGTTACATCTTCAGGTGGTTTCTAGATTGTGGGCCTATTGGGCCTTCTTGGCTTTCAGCTTGGTCCTTTTAGACCCATGGCCAGCATCACTGTTGGTTGTATGATCCTTTCTTTCCAATAAAGCATACCAGTTACCAGTTATATATATAAAGTACAACCCCCAACAGAAGTGCATGGGGATTTCCATGCGCACCTTGCTGTGGGGCCTGCTTAGGGCGCGGGCTTAGGGCGCCACCTAGGGATGGGACTGTGAAGGATTAGATCTGGTTGGGGCCTACCTATGTTCAAAATATGGAGCCTAGCTAATCATCCTAACTCCTTGATCAATGACGCAGTCCCGGTTTGACACAATCGGACTTGTGAAGGGCCCAATCGGTGAAACAATCAATAACCAGAAAAAATTCCAGCAACAATGGATGTGCAGAAACCAAGTAGTAAATAAACTCAGAATTACCTATGCAAGGAACATGCAGAAAAAACCCAAAATCTGACCCTAAGCACCTTCTCAATTTCTATGCGTCATATGATCAAGACAGAGGAAAGAAAACAGCAGCAAATACTGTTTTGCTGAAATTTACTGTTCACGTCACGGTAGCACACATACTACTGCAAGACATATAGAATGCTCCATATCCTCCCAAACCCTCATATCTCTTCTATAATATTGGTCCCACCACTGACAGAAGTAATATTTAAAGTTTCTAAACAGATTTTAATGAGAAAATCTAAAGAAAAATAAAAGAAATAGGGGAATTTCCATAGGGAGTTGCTATATGTACACCCATTTTTTTTTTCTATACATCCATTTTAAAAAAAAAATTTTTTTTTTAAGCTCCCCAAACTAACCCCAACCCCATCTCTCCCTCCCTCCCTCCCTCCCCATAGGTTGGCGGCAACCTTCGACCGGTGGAGGGGAGTCTCCCTCCCTTCCCTTTCTCTTCTCCTCTCCCTCTTCCTTTTCCTCCTCTTCCTCTCCCTCTTCCTCTCCTCTTCTCTTCTCTCCCCTTTCTCTCATCTCCGCCCTGTTCAGCCAAGATGAAAGGAGAGAGATAGGAGCGGTATCCTTGTTCGGCGCAACGAGGCTAAACGGCTCACTACTGTTTGGCAGATGAAGATGAGAGGACGAGGAGAGGAAGAGGGAGGGAGAGGAGGAGAAAGAAGAATAGGAGGAAAGGGGAGAGAAGCAGGAAAAGGAAGAGGAAGAGGAAGAGGAAGAGGAAAAGAAAGAGGAAGAGGAAGATGGGGAGAGAGAGGGAAGGAAGGAAGACTGCCCTCCGCCAGCCAGAGGTTGCCGCTGGCCTACGGGGAAGGTGGGAGGAGAGGGGAGGTCTGTAGGGAGAGAAAGGGGTGAGGGTACTTTGGGGAGTTTCAGTTTTCTTTTTTCCTTTTTAAATTGGCTTTGTAGGAAGAGAAAAAACTAGTGTACATATAGCAACTCCCATTTCCATAACAAGTTTGTCCAAGAGACTCATCACAGGAAGGTCTGTGGGCCCCACATGGCCCATTCTTTGATCAAGCAAACCTAAAACTCATGTAGATGAGAAGTGGTTGACCCAAGGGATGCTTTGCTTCATTGGATTGGTCCAGTTTTTGCCCAAAAACTGAAGGCCCAAAAACAAAAACAGCACATGAGCTCCTTTTTTTATAAGCAGAATTTATGGAAATTGCAGAGCAGCCCCTTCACTTCTGCATATTCCTGAAACAGTCCCTAATATTCAAATTAAATTAGAAGCTAGACTGCTTTCGATCGAATCTTGGATCAAGTTTTACTGGGACCCTTGCAGGCCCTCTTAGGGTGCTCAATTTGCTGCATATAGGTTTCAACCATAACAAAAATTAGGTCTTCATTAATTTTTGCATCAATCAACAACCCACAAATTTGCACCCTTAACAATGTGCACAGTCAATCTAATAGTCCAATCCATTCAGATGAATGTGAAAAAATGGGATCAGTGTAATTCAAGAATGCACAATCAATCTAACAGTTTGGAACCCATTCAAATGGACTGGACTAATTGATTGTTGCACAGTCATTTAGGATGGTTAGAACTTGTGGCTTGTTGACCAAGTGGTTCGGATGATGATCCAACTCCAAGCCTCCATGACCATACATTGGGTCGTAGGGTTGGTGGGGTTGGAAGATCTAGTTGTGGCATACCCATGCACAAGAAATGAACGCCACCAAATCATTCTAAACACTTGATCAACAGCCCGCTATTTTCATCATTAAAAATGGGTGCATAGTCAATCAAACGGTCCAATCCATTTGGATTAGTGCAAACCCAAGGGTCTAGTGACTATTAAAGGGAAGAGGAGGGGTCCATTCAAATGGACCATTGCGTGAGCCCAAATATGAAGTGCGCATGGGCATGTGCGCATGCACTATATACATCCATTTGAGTTGATGCAAATTGGTCATTATCAAGGGAGGTCCCTGTTTTGTGGTTAGTGGACCCCAAGTCCTACCTCATGAATTGCTTCGCGGGAGGTGAATGTACCCAAATATGGGAATTTTTAATGTTATTGATAGGATAGTTGTATCCTATGATACCTGGATACTTGTACAAGCCCTACGTACCCATATCGGACTGATACGACACTTGAATTGATATCCAATATTGCACCGATACTTCTGGGGTACAAGTTTAGCACATCCTACTTACTAAGTCCATTATTTCATATAGTTCTTTTAATTTGTTTACTTCTCAATAAAAAATGTTTAAAAGGAAAGTAAACAATGATAATTTCATTAATTCAAAAGTGACCTAAAGAAAAAAATGAGGACACTCATATCCGCATCCATATCATAGATTTTCAAAAGTGCCGAGTCGTATCTACGATCCACATATCCGTGCTCTTAATGGTACCTGTATCTAGGCATCATAGGTTGTATCTATATTTGCATCTTTATCCTAAATTTAGGAAGGTACAAAGTCCAATCCCCGATCCCGCATCGTTGTTTGTATCCATATCTAGGAATAACATCCAGTTAAAAACCCAGACTGAATTGGATTGGTCCAAGTCTAGTGGACCTGACTTGACTCGAATGAGTCACTTGTACTGTCTTTTTTTCTTTTAGTTGTCTCGGGACAAAAAAGATACCCTAGAAATAAGGGCTTTCTCTCTCCAGTCTCCCCTCTCAATACTCTTATCTTTCCCAAGCATCAATCACATAAATTCTTTCCTCTTTCCAATACATTCATCAATTTTATCCAACCAACACGTTTCAAAAGAGTCTCTTATCTTATTTCAAGAGGGTTTAGGGTTTTTATACGGAATAAACGGTAGAAAAAAAGTCACATTGGAAGATCAACACAGAAAAAAGGTTATAAATCCTTTTGGTGCAACTCACGCAAGTCAAGCTCACCCCAACTCGATATGTGCCAAGTCCGAATCGAGTCAGGCGAGTCAAGATGGACTAGGCCGATTTTCCAAACACTGATCACAGCACCCAGAAGACCAATAGTCTCTTTCAGTTGTTTCCAATCTGTGCTGGGTTCAGCAATCAATCATATGTACAACAAAACTACGGCCCAAAAAGGAATGGTGCCTTAGAGAACTAAACACTATTTGAAGCACAAAACCCTTAATATCATCTGATCACCAACAAAATCAACATTAAGACCTAATCCTGTCAATCTAGTGTTTGATAAAGGAGTTCTTCTCTAACCCTCTGAAAAGTCCACAAAACCTTAAAATTTCTTACAATATATATTATTAACAGATTAAAATAGGTAACCAGGCAGAAAGTTCACAATGTAAAACTCCATTCTTGACTAAAATGTCGAGACTGTTATTAAAAAAATCAAGCATAATATGGAAGCACAGAGAGAGATTGGAAAACAGAGCAAAGGCGACATTACCACATTGTCGGGAAGAGAAGTGGTTGCAGCTTTGCCCAATTCTGATACAGCCAAGAGTTCCTCAGGAGGTGGCTTCTCATTGAAGACATCCCTTCCCTTTGTTGCATCTTCAGGTTCATCTGGTTCCCTGCGGCTGTAAATTCCATAAATAAATAAATAAATAAATAAGTAAATTCCAATATTCCATGACCAAAAAATAATTCAAATTTGGAATCCGCTTTCCATGACAATATAAGAATAGTGAAAATGGGTAAAGTGCATTGGTCAAAAAATTTTCCATGGAAGCATGAAAGAGAAGATTAGTGAAAATGGGTAAAGTGGATCAGTCAATTAAATTTCCATGGAAGCACAAGAAAAAATTATACTCTGCCATTAGTACTTGTGTATGGACGACTAGAAGCATTCAAATGGCATGTCAATGTAAATGTTCCTCTTTTTCTACTGTCGACCAGTATGTCTTTCTATAACTATCTGTATGTCTTTCTATAACTCTCAGTTGATCAAATTGGATTATATTACATGTGAGTGTCAGTTTGACGAAAACATATCCATCGCATGTCCTATCTAATGAATGCTGCCTTACATATACTTGCATGCCCCAACACGGGCCGACTAAATTGGTCAAACCACTTTGATCATTTTCACAACTACAAAGTCCAAGGAAACTACCACAAATTTATATTGTGATTTTTGCAGCAGAAAATTAAAATATGTAACACTCATTTCAAGAACTATTTCTATCCAGACTCCAAAGCCAAAGAACATAACTAACAAGTTGTCATGTAAACCACACGGTTCAATAAGTTAAAGCAAGATAAGCTAGTTAGGGACAAATGCCTCATTGGGACAATAATGTACGAGTTCAAGTACTCTCCAGCATGCACACAGGGTAAAAAGGAGAAAGAAGAGCGGGGGGAGGGACAGTAATTTCACATGACGCAAGCATATGAATCAGCAATGCTTACAAATTGCACCAACTGAAACAAGAAATTTATCAAATACAACAGGAGGTGTATGCCACAGTACAACCCATGTTGCAGGGGACACTTTAGTCACTTGCATGTGTTGTGGATGGTTGGATAAAACAGGATCCCACAGATTAAAAATAGCCTCAAATTTCATACAATTTAATTACCACAACCATAGAATCAAGGCCAAATAAAATAAACAGCTTAACCAAATAATTCTGACCATCTCTTTGGGAGGTAAAACTTGTGAAGGTCTGATCATCAAATCTAGGTAATAACTAATTCATAGACAATCTACATGATGCCCTTTTCAACAAACCGTCCACCACGTATGCAACAGGCTGAAGCAAGCCCCACGATGTGCACTGTACTAAAAGTGTAGTATAACTGTTGGACTTGATCCTTTCCCACTCCTAAAATATCAAATAGAGAGAAACATATATTTCAAATGAAAAACAATTTCAGCCTAGAATATTTTGAGAAGCATCAGTACCTAAACAAATATATCCGGTGTTTCTTGAAGGCACAACAAAGGAGTGTGGGATCCATAAAAGGCTCTTTGCTTTCATTGGCATTTGACGCAGCAGCAGGAATTTTTCTCACCTTTTTACTGCTTCTGTCACCTTGGTATAGAGCAATTCTCAAAAATCTATCATTATTCTCTACCTTTCCTAGAATTCGAGCAACTTTATGTGTATGCAAATTTACAATCTGCAGCAAAATCATCAAAAGAACATTTACTGAAGTACAAGATGAATACATACAAGGAATCCATGCAAATGAGATTCTTTGTATCAAGTAGATTATGGTGAACTGTGAAAGCCATGTGAATAGCTAGACAGGAATGCCTTCAGATTAATACAAAGGTTCATCAAAACATCAAAATGGATCAATCAAGAAATTGGCTTTATTATATAAGAACATAATGCGAAAAAGAAGAATAACGAACTTTAATACCCAAGAGAGTTGCATATATTAGAAAATTACAACTCTCATCAAAAATTGCATTTGGTTGTGGCACATTTTCCGTTTTCTCTATTTCCTTCTCAACAGCCATCCTTCGCCCAAAATCAATTGCTTCCAACCGATACAAAGGAGCATCACTTCTTTGCAGCTCCTGAGCCACCTATATGGATACAGAATGAGCTTAGTGGAAATATGCAAAGGAAAATTATGTTCCAAAAATAAATTAGAAAAAACCAAATCTTACCTCAAGTGATTCATTATATACTCGCCTTAATTTACCGGTTTTAAACCAAAACACACGTATTTTACGATCAGGGGATGTGATAGCAAATTGCTTGCCATCTGGGCTCACCTGAAAGAACAAGACATTTTTGTTGCAATCAACAAGGAATGCAATTCAATAGAGATCCATGATCATGAACAACCCACAAAGTTCAAAAAAAAACAATATAAGCATCTACGGCAACATTGACAATGCTCTTTGTGTGTGTGTGTGTGTGTGTGTGTGTGTGTGTGAGAGAGAGAGAGAGAGAGAGAGAGAGGGAACTTGAGTTGGTGAATAGAATTAAATGCCCCTCGTACGTGAAAGATGATCTCTGTATAGAGGAATGTGTTAAACAGGTCATGGCCCAAGGCCCATGATCACAAATTATGTCTCACGTGCATGAATATTGGTCATATTGTAACAGCTGTACAGTTTCTCTTAATTAGATTTCCCATTGTAAATTAGTTAGCTTACTTTCTAAAGTTAGAATAGCAATTGATGTAAATTAGCTAGTTTCCTAACTTAGAAGCCTTGATTTAGGCATGTAATACTCTATATATTGGGATTTCATTCTCCAAAGTTGACACACAGAAATATATACATTCAAAGACTTTTGTCTTCGTGAGTCTGTCTTGGTCTGAGATTGTCATGGTATCAGAGCAGGATTCTAATCCTCAATATTAGAATTCATTCAAGGAATCAAATCAGAGAGAAATCCTTCTTTTTGAAGGAATAAACAGATAGAGCATCTGTTTCAAGGGATCGACATCATCTGATTGGATCAGATCAACAGTGGCCCACCTGCGATCGTCTCAGTATCATCAAGAATTCTTCCAGCCAGGATCGCCCGAGTCTCCTCAGTATTTTGGTGATTTTCTCAGATTTTTTCTGACAGTGTAAGGTGCGTTTCTGATCATTCTCGTGTTTTCTCAAAATTCTGCACAAGTTTTGATCAAGACCATCCAGATTCTTGGATCTTCAGCAGATTGTTTTCAAACCACTTCCAGTCTGAGCGAAAACTGTGTGGCTTCATAGATCAGGATCCTGATCAGAGACCAGGATCACCAGTGGGGCCCACGACAAGGTTTTCTAGCCCAAATCAAGGACGTCTGGGGTGTTTTTTTTCAATTTTTTTTTCCTCTGATTGACCTGATTGGTCTGATTTTGGGTTTGGATCGTCTCAAACATCTTCTCCAGCACTCCAGCATTTTTTTACTACATTACTGCTGCGCTTATCACTTGTTCTGTTTCACAATATAGTTGCTATGGACAAATCTGAGATCACTTTGGTCAAATTTAATGGAAAGAACTACCCTGCATGGTCTTTCCAATTTCAAACCTATCTTGAAGCAAAGGAATTATGGGGATTTATTTCTGGCACAGACCCTAAACCCACTGAGGATGAGAAGAAGATCTCCTCTTGGCATACTAAAGATGCCAAAATTAAATCCTGGATTTTGGGCTCTGTTGAGCCTCATCTGATCATGAATCTCAAACCTTACCCCACTTCCAAGGGTATGTGGGAGTATCTGAAGAAAGTATACCATCAAGATAATTCAGCACGACAATTTCATCTTGAATGTGCGATTGCTGAATATACCCAGGGAACCTTGTCCATACAAGATTATTATTCAGGTTTTCATACACTGTGGTCGGAATATGATGGCATAAAATATGCTGATGTGGCTCCGGATGTTTTGCTTGTTATTCAAGAACTTCAGGCCTCTAGTCACAGGGATCAGTTTTTGATGAAACTTCGTAGTGACTATGACAGTGTCCGCTCTGCCTTGATGAATCGGATGCCCTTACCATCCTTGGATGTTTGCTTAAATGAACTCCTACGTGAAGAACAGCGCATTGCGACCTCCGCTCATCTCACACATCAAACGACTGAGACTTATTCCGTTGCCTTATCTGCCAGTAGAACTTCTCAGCCTCAGCCACGCGACTTGAGCAAAACACAATGTTACAGTTGTCAACGGTTTGGTCACATTGCCACTCAATGTAAACAGAAGTTCTGCAATTACTGTAAAAAGTCGGGCCATATCATCTCTGAGTGTCGCCGTCGCCCACAGCGTCCATCATCTCAGCCTCAGACTTCCCCATCTCAGCCACCGCATGCGTATGTTGCGTCGTCGGTTATGCCTGCTCCCACATCTGCACCCTCACAGTCTGACCCCTCATCCTCTCTCACTCCTGAATTGGTTCAACAGATGATCGTCACTGCCCTTTCTGCTTTTGGTCTCTCAGGTACCTCCTCTCCATCTTCTCCTTGGTTCCTTGATTCAGGGGCATCTAATCATATGACCGCTTCCTGTGCCCCACTCTCCAATGTGCAAAGATACACCGGCCCTCTTCAAATACAAACTGCTAACGGGGGCAATGTTCCCATTACTGCTGTCGGTGACATCTCTGGTCCCATTCCATTGAAAAATATTTATTTGTGTCCATCATTAACTTCAAACCTCTTGTCAGTTGGGCAGCTTGTTGAAAATGATTGTAACATCTCTTTTTCTTCTTCTGGTTGTGTTGTGCAGGACCAGATGACCGGGAGGGAGATCGCGAGGGGGCCTAAGTGTGGACGCTTGTTTCCACTGGATCTGTCTCAACTTTCTAGGAATAAAATTGGCACTAATGAGTTTTGTTTTTCTATTAGTGATACCAGCCAATTGTGGCATAAAAGACTTGGACACCCGAATTCAAGAACTTTGTCCCTTTTGTTCAATTCTGGATTATTAAATAAAATTACTGGTTTATCATCTTCTTCTGTGTCTTTTGATTGTGCTACTTGCAAAATAGGAAAGAGCAAATCTCTTCCTTTTCCTATTTCTACTTCCCACAGCACTCAGTGTTTTGCGTTGGTTCATAGCGATGTCTGGGGCATTGCTCCAACTCTTTCTCATGCTCACTATAAATATTTTGTGACCTTTATTGATGATTACAGTCGGTTTACATGGGTCTACTTTCTGCATTCTAAATCTGATGTTTTTCATGTTTTTAAAATTTTTTTGGCTTATGTCGAAAATCAATTCTCCACCTGCATTAAAATTTTGAGATCTGATTCTGGTGGGGAATACATGTCATCTGATTTTCAGCAATTTTTGCAAAACAAAGGCATTATTTCTCAACGTTCTTGTCCTTATACTCCACAACAGAATGGAGTTGCTGAAAGGAAAAATCGCCATCTGCTTGATGTCACTCGTTCTCTTCTTTTGGAATCTTCGGTTCCTGCTCGTTTTTGGGTTGAGGCTCTGGCTACAGCAGCTCATCTTATCAATCGTATGCCATCCCCCTCCCTTGAGAATCAAAGTCCATATTACCGTTTGTTCAAGACCGCTCCCTCATATGATGATCTTCATGTTTTTGGCTCCACTTGTTTTGTGCATTTGCCACCATCTGAGAGGACCAAACTCACAGCTCAATCAGCTCAGTGTGTGTTTTTAGGTTATGCACCTTTCCAGAAAGGATTCCTCTGCTATGATCCTCACATTCGTCGTTTTCGTACATCTCGGAATGTTGTTTTCTTTGAACATCAGTATTTCTTTCAAAAACACATTGATCCGCCTGACCCCACTTTTGTGTCCTTACCGGGTTTTTCTGACGACTCTTCTGTTGTTCGTTTTAATCCCAACTTTGTGTATCACAGACGGAATACCATAGCGCCTACTACTGCTCTTCCTCCTGATCCTCCTCCAGCATCTGGCTCCGGACATACTTCACTGCGTCGATCCACTCGGATTTCGGTACCACCAGACCGTTATGGGTTCTCCCATACTTCTTTAATGGCCACTTTGTCTTCTTCTTCCATTCCACAATCCTATACTCAGGCTGTGCCGGATCCGTGTTGGAGCAAGGCTATGCAAGAGGAATTGGATGCGTTAGCACAAACTCATACGTGGGATATTGTACCGTCTCCTGTGGGTGTCAAACCCATTGGCTGTAAGTGGGTTTTTTCTCTCAAATTAAAATCTGATGGCTCCTTAGATCGCTATAAGGCGCGTCTTGTTGCTCTTGGTAATCGACAGGAATATGGCATTGACTATGATGCGACCTTTGCTCCGGTTGCCAAGATGACCACTGTCCGCACTATTCTTGCTGTTGCTGCCTCTCAATCTTGGCCTCTCTATCAAATGGATGTCAAAAATGCGTTTCTCCATGGTGATCTCCAAGAAGATGTTTATATGCGCTTACCTCAGGGATGCTCCTCTGCCCCCGGTATGGTTGCTAAACTTCGTCGCTCTCTCTATGGTCTGAAACAAGCTCCTCGCGCCTGGTTCGAGAAATTTCAAGCTGCTCTTCTCCGCTTGGATTTTTGTCCAAGTCTGTATGATCCTTCTATGTTTTTACATCATGCTCCATCTGGGATCACTATTCTTCTTGTCTATGTTGATGATATCGTCATTACCGGTCCTAATGCCGGAATGATTCAGCAGCTCCAAGCGTCTCTTCGTGAGTCATTTCAAATGAAGGATCTTGGCCCTCTCCACTATTTCCTCGGTCTTGAAGTTCATCAATCCCCTAAAGGTATTGTTGTCAATCAGCACAAATACACTGTTGATCTCATTGCCTTAGCTGGTATGACTGCTTCTGCTCCTGTTGATACGCCAGTAGAGCTGAATGTCAAACTCAGTCGCGACGAAGGTGATCTTCTTTCTGATCCCACCACCTATCGGCAGTTGGTTGGCAGCTTGATCTACCTCACGATCACTCGGCCTGATATCTCTTATGCGGTCAACTTGATGAGTCAGTTCATGACAGCTCCTCGTCACCTTCATTTGGCTGCTGTTCGCCGCATCATTCGGTATCTTATTCGCACATCATCTCGAGGGTTGTTTTTTCCATCCAACAATCCTCTGACTCTCACAGCTTATTCAGATGCTGATTGGGCTGGTTGCCCGGATACTCGCAGATCAACGACTGGATGGTGCATGTTTTTGGGTAATAGTCTCATCTCTTGGAAATGCAAGAAACATGACAAGGTTTCGAAATCTTCTACCGAGGCAGAGTATCGAGCCATGTCTGCTGCATGCTCAGAAATTCTTTGGCTACGGGGATTGCTTTCTGACATTGGTTTTCCAGCATCAGGCGCTACACCTCTCTATGCTGATAATACTAGTGCTATTCGGATTACTGAAAATCCGATTTTTCATGAACGTACTAAACACATAGAGGTTGATTGTCACTTTATTCGTGATGAGCTTAAACGTGATGTCATCAGCCTGCCCCATGTCTCCACTGAACTTCAACTTGCTGATATTCTCACCAAAGGTCTTCCCCGCCCACGTCATCAGTTCTTGGTTGACAAATTGATGCTCGTTGATTCTCCCGCATCAATTTGAGGGGGGGTGTTAAACAGGTCATGGCCCAAGGCCCATGATCACAAATTATGTCTCACGTGCATGAATATTGGTCATATTGTAACAGCTGTACAGTTTCTCTTAATTAGATTTCCCATTGTAAATTAGTTAGCTTACTTTCTAAAGTTAGAATAGCAATTGATGTAAATTAGCTAGTTTCCTAACTTAGAAGCCTTGATTTAGGCATGTAATACTCTATATATTGGGATTTCATTCTCCAAAGTTGACACACAGAAATATATACATTCAAAGACTTTTGTCTTCGTGAGTCTGTCTTGGTCTGAGATTGTCAGAATGTATATAAATCTTAGCTGCTGATTTGGAGCACAGAAGACCAAAATCAGCCAGAGTACAATGTGCAGAGCATTTAGTAATTCAAAGAAATAGGAGACGAGAGAGACTAATCAAGATCATGGGTGAAGCAGCAAGAAAAGACATGTTAAATTGTGGATATATTATCAACATGGGCTTAATAGGGCCAACTTGAAAAAGAAAAACTTGCAAAAGAAACTACAAATAGTTGGGATTGGGCCATGATGATTGCTACGATGCGAGCTCAAATACGATCAATCACTATCCTTGGCCTTCACACTTACGTGCACACACACACACACAAAGAGAGAGAGATCATATTTTAAAAAAACAATATTAAAAAGACAGGTTTTTGTTACATTGAACTTGTCTCTCTCAAAGAACACATATAGCTGACCCTAGATCGACGGGATAACGCTTAAGACAATGATGGTTATGATAATGATGATGGTGGTGGTACACAATAGTCATATAACACAAGGGTACAATCCTTACTGATGTAGGACAACATGCGATCTACTCTAATGGGATGCAATGCAATCAGGAATAAAATTAATTAACAAAGAAAATTAAAATAATGCCAACCATGTGTAAACAAATATTCCACGTAATGAATCAGCCATAGAACTAAAACATTTTCACAAAATCCCGCAGTAAAATCCTCTGATTTGAGGGGTAGGATCCCAATGGAAGATAGAACTTCCAACACTTAGGGTTATGATCTATAGGAAAAGGATTTATGGGCAAATAATGCAATGGTAATCATCATCAGATTTAAGGGTATTGGTTCAACATTCATTAAGTAAATCTGAAATTGTAACAGATATGGTAAAACTCTACAGAAGGGAAAAGTAGAAAAGATAATGGTTACCTTTGTTGGGCTCTCACCAAACTCTAGTTGCAGGAGGCATTAGCGGCGGTCAGACGAGAAAGGTGACTCGCCAAACCCAAGAAGAAGAAGTAATCTCCTTTATTCTCATTCAATCATCAAAGTTCATAACATAGCATGAAGAAGAAAAGAAAATTCCCAAATCTTGTAATACAAGAAGCCTACCAATTAAAAAGGAAAGAGAATAACAAAAACAAAAAGAGGAAAAAGGAGAGTGAGGGGGGATCTCCTCGGGATCTATGTGCAAAACATGTTGCGCACAGTCCTCGAGATTCGTGCACAACATGTCTTGCGCATGATTTCTTTTTTTTTTTTTTTTTTTAATGTTGAATTGGCCCCTCCTCTTACTTAATACATGTCTCTTAATAAAACTTAAAACAATTAAAACACGGGCCCCTTTTCTTTAACAAAGACTCTTAAAATTAAAACATAGGGCCATACAACTTTAAAAAATCCTTATTCCAACCAATGTGACACTTCCCAATGTGAGGCCTTTAAAGAAATTGTGCACATAGGGCCCTCATCTCTCCATGGACACGATCATCCAAAATCCAATCGCCGAATTTCCTCCAAGTGGTAATCCAATGGTGAATTTATGCTTTCCTCACTATCAAAGCTTGTGTATTAATCATCCATCCAGATCATAGCTTGATCTACTACTCTACGCCTTCTTCTCTGATAAACCTTGTATAGACTAGGGGAATTGGGTATGATGTCCCCATCAATTCCCCTCAGCTAGGAAAATCACACTTCCGGTGAGATAAAACTATCGTAGCGTCCAAGGATGTCTAGATTAATGTGTTGCAATTCAGTTCTAGTGATCCATGTGCTATCGTGCTAAGTTCAATCCTTCCATTTGACAAGAAACTTTTGGATGCCACTTTGTCCGGTAGAGACCAATTGGTCATCCAATATATCTTCCACTATATCCTTCGTTGGAGCTTTAGGTTTGGGAGGTAGAGTTGGCTAGGGAAGCTGAGAAAATGATGCAAGCTCAAAATTTAGGTGATTACGGGAAGGAGAAAATACTAGATATGGATCAATAGGAGATGGTGTAGGACCATGGAAAGAGACTAGGTCCTTAACATTGAAGGTTGAACTAATGCCCATATCCGAAGGAATATCTAACATATATGCATTAGGACCCAACCTCTTCAAAATCTTTTATGGACCAGTATTGCAGGCCTGTAACTTCTTTGCAATTCCCTGTGGGAATCATTCAGGCCTTATGCAAACCATCATTTCACCACCCACTTGAAATTCAGTGAATCTAAGATGTGAACCAACAGACAATTTGTAATGTTCATTTTGTAAATTAATTATTTTCATGATTTTATTATACAATGCATGTATAAGCTAGATGAATACATCAGCTGATTCAGATGGATGATGAATGGATGAAATGGGAATGAGATCTATAGGCATCCTAGGCTTATAACTAGTGACTGCTTCAAAAGGACTCATGCCTATGAATCTATTGACTCATGCCTATGGATCTATTGATGGAACTATTGTATGCAAATTCGGCTACTGGCAAGATAGATTTCCATGTTCGCACATGTGCACCTACAAGATATCTTAAGAGATTGCCCAAACTTCTGTTCACCACCTCAGTTTGTCCATCAATCTGTAGATAGTAACGAAAAGAAAACTGTAATTTGGTGCCAAAGAGTTTCTTCCACAGCGTCTTCCAAAGAAAGCTAGTGAACTTCACATCCCTGTTAGATACAATTGTCTTCAAAATACCATGAAGATTGAAAATACGCTCAAAGAAAATCTTCACACCATGCAAAGCATTAGAAGTTTTTGAACAAAGGACAAAATGGGCCATTTTGGAGAAACGGTCTACAACCACAAAGATGGAATCATGCTACTTGGATGTTTAAGGATGCCCAAGCATGAAGTCCATGCTGAGATCTTGCCACAGTGTGCGGGGCACGGGCAAGGGAGTGTATAGGCCGGTGTTCTGTTTGCGCTGCTTTGCCAATTGGCAAGTGTGGCAATGCTCAATTGTGCACGCAACGTCTTATTTGAGACTCGGCCAGTAAAAACAATTTTTCAAGAGAAGAATAGTTTTATCTCAACCAAAGTGACCTCCTACACCACCAGCATGGAGTTCCCAAATCAAGAACTCTCATGGAAATACGGGGAATACAAATCTGATTACCTCAAAAGACATACCCGTCTTTCAATGTGAATCGCTCAACACTGGGCAAAGGATTATTAGATATGTGGCAAACAATTCCCCAAAATCTGGACATGTTGGGTAATCATCTCTCAGACGATCGAACCCTGTGACTTCAACATTCATGGAGTGAATTAAATGGATTTTGCGACTTAACGTATCAGCTGGTTTATTATCCACTCTCGCCTTGCGTTTTAACACGAATGTATATTCTTGTAATAGTTCAACCCATTTAGAATGTTCCCCTTTTAACTTAGATTGCAAGTTCAAATATCGTAATGCTTCATGATCAAAGAACAAAACAAACTCTTGTAGTAAAAGGTAATGTCGCCAATGTTTTAGATTTTAAACTATCGCATAGAATTCTCTTTCATAGTTGGAATATTTCTTCCGCTTTGCCTCATTCAGCTTCTTACTGAAGTAAGCGACCGGGTATCCTTCCTGGCTCAATACACCTCCTATTTTAACAGCAGGCACTTCGCAAGCCACTTTAAAGACCTTAGAAAAGTTGGGCAACCACATGATAAGTGTCTCTATCATTTTGGCTTTAATTTCCAGAAAAGCAATAGTAGCGGCTGGGTTCCAACGGAACTCTCCTTGTTTCATATAGTCAGTGATTAGAGCTATGATGGTACTGAAGCCTTTGATGAATCTACAGTAAAATGCAGCCAGTCCATAAAAGCTACATACCTCGTGAATATTCGATGAAATTTTCTATTTAACAATAACGCGAACCTTTTCAAAGTCAACGGCCATGCCTGCGGCGAAAACTACGAAACCTAAGAAAACCACATTGTCCGTCATGAACGTACATTTCTTAAGGTTTGCACACAATTGTTCTTTCTGCAAATTACTACAAACTTGCCATGAGTGCTCAAAATGTTGTTCTTTGGTGGTGCTATAGATGAAGAAGTCATCAAAATAGACTACCAAGAACTTGCCAATGAACAGCTTCAACACTTGTGTCATAATCCGCATAAAAGTACTTAGTGCGTTAAACAACCCCAATGGCATGACAAGCCATTCATACAACCCATCCTTCGTCTTGAAGGCAGTAATCCATTTGTTATCAGGATAAATTCGAATCTGATGGTAGCCACTCTTAAGGTCTATCTTGCAAAAGATGGTGGCACCAGCCATCATGTCGAGCACATCATCCAGCCGAGGTATCGAAAATCATTACTTGATGATCTTGTTGATAGCTCGACTATCCACGCACATTCTCCAGGTTTCATCTTTCTTTAGAGTCAATAGTGCGGGAACTGCAGAAGGGCTTAGGCTCTCCCCAAGGAAACCATTGCCAAGGAGCCTGTCTACCTGTCTTTTTAATTTTGCGTGCTCCACAGAATTCATTCGATAATGGGGCAGGTCAGGTAAGGTTGCTCCCGGAACGAGATCAACTACGTGTTTAATGTCACCCATGGGTGGGAGCTCGTTTAGTAACTCTTTGGAAAAGACATCACAAAACCTATAAAAGGCAAGCTCCACTTTGCGAGGATCACTAGTGGCAGGCTCTTTGGAAACTTCCGTAGAAACTACAACATAGACAATGGGGTCCTCCTTAGAGCCCTTACTAGTCCTCTTGTCCAGATCAGTTTGGAACTCACTCGCACTCAAAAAGCGTAAACCCTTGGTTTTGGAGTTTGAAGTACTGGCACTGAGTTTCGCACTCTTTAGGATTGTCCTTGTCTTTAGTAAATAATGGATGTAGTTTCACCTTCTTATCCTTGAAGTGGAAGACGCAAATATTTGTGCATCGAAAGTTGGTAACATCCATATCATAAATCCAAGGTCTCCCTAAAATGATGTCCCATGTCTATGGAAATCACGTCACACTATAGCGGGTCCTGATAGGTAGACATGTTAATTAGGACTAAGCAGCATTGGATAACGAGAATGGATGTGGTATCCATCCAAGGGATGCGGTATGGCTTGGGATGAGGTACCAGGGTCAAGCCTAATTGGGACAAGTTATTGGCTAAGACCACATTGGTACAACTCCCGCTATCAATGATGATCTTACAGCTCTTCGCATTGCACTTGACATAGGTATGAAAGATGGAAGTCCTATACCAATCCTTATTTTCTTAGATGGTCAATGCACATCTTACTACCATCATTCGTGGTAAATCCCTTTCCATTAAGTTTGTGCATTATCATTTTCATGATAGTAGGGTGCAAATTGAAGAAACGATAACCGATCATTCGGATTATCACATTCATCATCATTAGGCATAAAATCTGGGATGTAGGTATCTACTGTTGGATCATTCTCATCATCCGAATCTTCTACGCAGAGATTGAGACTACGGGTAGGACATTCATGTGCGTAGTGTCCAAGACCATTGCACTTGTGACAGGTAAAAGGCTTAGAGCTGCCACCGATGATTCATTTGCCTTTATTATCCCTAAATGTATGCAATGCATTTGTAGGATTATGGGTAGGTTGGCCACCAGGATTAAATTTGCTACTCGCTGAATAAGGCTAAGAATCAATTCCCGATAATCACTGCGCCTAACTTACTTTACATGGCTACCTCAAGGTTAAGGGCTACCTCATAAATGTCTTCTAGGATGGCCGTTTTGACAGTGATTAATTTCCTTTGAAGCTCAGGGCGAAGACTTATTCTGAATTTTGAAATTCGTTTAGGAAGGTCTTCTTGGCTATTACATCATAAATTAAGTTCTTTGAATTTATTGATATAATCGGTCACAAATAAACTACGCTGCCTAAGGTTAGACTTTTGATCTAAAAGTCTATCTCGATAGGATTGGGGCTGGTATTTGACCCGTAAATGTTCATATCATCCTAAGTTTCAATGGGTGCCTCATGATAGCGTTGTAAACCCCACTCAAGGTCAACCCAATACAAGCGAGCTTGACTCACCAACTTCATCTTGGCGAATCGAACTTCTCTCTCCTCAGACATATCATACCACTCAAAAAAGTGGTCTATATCAAACTCCCAATCAGACTAAGCCCTCAGGTTGATGCGACCATCAAAGGTTAGGCTCCGACCTTCACACTCTTCATGATCCACTCATCGGGGTTTCTTCTCCTACCATGGGGCCTATGGTCATCACCTGCATCAAATTCAAGGTCAGTATCATTGTCGCTCTCACGACCCCTATTTTTCCCTGGTTGTATATTCCGACCATGGCAATGTCCGTTATTGCCACGTTGGGATCTCTCAATTTGCTCAAGATGTGCCTCGAGAAGTGCTGTGGCCTCATTAAAGCGAGTGTCAGATTGTGCATGTATGGCAATCAGTCTGTCATTCACGACCAAATTGTTTTTCGCCAACGCCTCATCTGACATCTTAAAAATTTGAGACAAATCCATCTTAAGGTGCTCAAGCTGGAAATTGTTGCCACTCCTTGTGGGCATGCAAACTGGGTGCTAAGATGAGCTAACATAAGGATGCTATGAAATGAAAAAAGTAATTTAGGATGTGATGTAGTGATGAATTTAAACTACCCTAAGTGAACCTATGGTCTTTGATACCAAGATTGATGCAAGACAACATGAGATCTACTCTTAATGGGATGCAATGCAATCAAGAATAAAATTAATTGACAAAGAAAATCATGCCAACCATCTATAAACAAATATTCCACATAATGAAACAGCCATGATCTAAAACCTTTTCACAAATCCCGTAGTAAAATCTTTTGATTTGAGAGGTAGGATCCCAACGGAAAGTGGAACTTCCAATGCTTAGGGTTGTGATCTATAGGAAAAGGATTTATAGGAAAACAATGCAATGGTAATCATCATCAGATATGAGGATATTGGTTCAACATTCATTAAGTAGATCTGAATTGTAATGGATATGGTAAAGCTCTGTAAAAGGGAACAGTAGAAAAGATAATAGTTACCTTTGTTGGACTCTCACTAAACTCTAGTCGCAAGAGGCGTTCATGGAAGTTAAATGAGAAAGGTGGCATGTAAAACCCAAGAAGAAGAAAAAGAAATAATCTCCTTTATTCTCATTCAATCATAAAAGTTCAGAACATAGCATGAAGAAAAAAAAGAAAATCCCCAAATCTTGTACCACAATAAGCCTACCAACTAAAAAGAAAAGAGAATAACAAAAAAAAAAACAAAAAAAAAAAAGAGGAAGAAGGAGAGTGAGGGGGATCTCCTCGGGATCAATGCGTAAAACATGTTGCGCAGTCCTCGGGATTCGTGAGCAACATGCATTGCTCACAAATATTTTTTTTTAAAGTTGTATTGGCCCCTCCTCTTGCTTAACACGTCTCTTAATAAAACTTAAAACACTTAAAACATGGCCGATTTTCTTTAACAAAGACTCTTTAAATTAAAATATAGGGCCCTTCAACTTTAAAAGATCCTTATTCCAACCCATGTGACACTTCCCAATGTGAGGACTTCAAAGAAATTGTGCACATGGGGCCTTCATCTCTTCAAGGACACAATCATCCAAAATCCAACCACCAAAATCCAACCACCGGATTTCCTCCGGGTGATAATCCAACGGTGGATTTATGCTTTCCTCACAATCAAAGCTTAGATATTGATCATCCATCCAAATCATATCTTAATCCGCTGCCCTATGCCTTCGTCTCTAATAAACCTTGTATGGACTGGGGGAATTGGGTATGATATCCCCATCACTTAGGCAAAGTTCTCTGTAGGACCACCATTTAACTCCTGCTCAAATTGGTGCTAGATCAAATAACACCAAGTTGCTTATTAGAGAATGATGACAGCCTCGTGTTGTGACTTCAATATAGGTGTAAAGGGAACATGAGAGATTTCTTTTAAACAAGCGATTTTGGATAGAGTGGAAGTCAGCTTAATATGCTTAGTGTGAACATAATAAGACCTGCTTTGCCTCAATGTACATAGCACTATCCTATCCTTGTCAACATGGAAAAAGAGTGGGTTGTCATTGAGCAAAACCAAGTTCAAAAATGAGATTGCAAAGGAAAAAAAAATTTTAAAAGCTCATGGAATAACTTGATATTCTGCCCAATAAAATTTCAATACTTGAAGTTTTCTAGGTTCTACCAAAGAAGGTACAAAAAATCCTAGAGAGAGAGAGAGAGAGAGAGAGAGAGAGAGAGAGAGGAATAATTTGGGCAAAATATTTCACATGGCTGTGCCCTTTAGGGTTGGACAACCAGCCACATATACACTTTGTTATACTTTTCAACAAACCACTAAAAAATTCTTAACTTTTTAAAATTACAAAAAAGAATCCCTGACTAGCTATTATTTACACAAAAATGCAGCTCAACAATATTTACAGAAAAATAAAACTCTACTTCTTAACACTCCACCTTAAGTTGGTGCATATATTTTTTTATGCCTAGCTTGGACAAAGCATTACTTAGTTTATTATTTGTTACTGCTTTAAGAAAATCTACAAGTCGATCATTAGTACTCTGATTTACTAAATTGATCTCTTTCCTCTCAACCTTCTCTTAGATGAAATAACAGTCAATTTCCACATACTTTTGTATGCCGGTGATAGACTGGATTATTGGCAATATCTGTAACTGGTTTATTGTCACAGAGTAAGACCGTTGGACTTTTCTCTTAAAACCCAATTCACATAACAAGATTTTCAGCCATAGTTAATACTTGGAGCTTCCAAGTACCATACTAAGACTCAACACTCAAGCAATTAAGCTGCCTGCCACCTATTTCTTGCTCTTCCATGAGACTAGGTTTCCACCGACAAGTTTAGAACAAGTGTCTACAACTAAAAGTGATGCTGATTGGGAGAAACCTTGGCATTTGAAAGTTGAGATTTTGGTCAAACTGCCAAAAACCAAATTATGAAATTCAACTGGAAAATTGATTTTTTTTTTTTCTTTTGAAATTTTAATTTGGGAGTATTTTTATTGGATTCAAATAGAGGTATAACCGTTTTTACATGAAATACTTAAATGATATTTAATAAAAACAGGGGTATTTAATGAGGAAAAAAATGTAAAAATGATATAAGCCTTAAGACCTACCCCTAAACCTAACCAACCTAAGTGTCCTATAAATAAGACTTCCATAGTTGCAAAAGAAGGATTAAAGAGAAAAAGAAGGACGAACGAAAAAGCAGAGATGGACGAGGAAAAGAAAGTCCTAAACCATATACACAAATTTTCTAGGCTTGAAATGAAAACCATACTCAAATAAATGTTGAAACAATTTTCTCCTTTCTATTTGACTCTATATAAGTGTTCCTATGGGGTTGGTAACAATAATTCTACATTTGGGTTGAATCTAGAACACTGATATCTAGTTCAGTATTTCTATATTTGGGTTGAATCTAGAACACTGATAGCAAAACTTGTTTACTTCATAAATCATCAAACTGCATCCAAGTTAAAATTATCATAAACCTAACCAAAACAATCATTTTTATGGTATATCATTTTGGATTGTTTTACTTTCTAAGGTGTTTTTTTTTTCTATTTTTAGCTAGTTTAACACTAGAACAAACAAAACCATTGTAGCGTGAGTTGGGGTTTTCCCTGTTCTTTATCGACGTTGGTTGAAGCTTGGAGGGGGACTCCGATGTTTGGTAGTGGGATGATCTTATAGAGAATTATTCCTCTTTCCATTCTTAGGTCAATTTGGAAAGAAAGGGATGATAGAATATTCAATAGGAAAGAATCATCTTAGAAGGATCTTTCAACTATTGTCCTCATGATAGCTAAATGGGCTTGTGCTAGAAAAGAATTTTCAGGTCTCAACATAGATAGCATTGTGCAAAGTTGGGGAGGTTGTTTGAAGACGGGAGTTGAAAATAAGAAAGTTTTAGTTCATTGGCAATCACCACCAAACGGTACATTAAAATTCAATGTGGATGGAGCAGCAAAAAGAAACTGGGGTTGACTAGAATTGGAAGCGTCCTAAGAAATCATAAGGAGAATGATGGGGTCAAAGATTCTAATGAAGATGGAGTTATGGCAATTTTGGAAGCACTTTGTATTTTTCGTACTTTCTTTCATCATTATTTCATTGTAGAGAGTGATTCCGCAGGTGCTATTTCTTGGGCGAGATCTTTGAGGGGACCATGGAAATACAATTCCTCTTCATCAAAATCAAACATCTAATTTCAGATATGTAGGTAATATTTCAGCACATTAGTAGATCTGCAAATAGGATGGCAGATGATTTAGCCAAGCAAAGGGTAGTTCGAACATGTAATTTAAGTGCTTCTGTCTTGTAGTTGGTAGCCAATACATTTCTCATGTACCACCATTTTTTGGAGGGCCGTTTTGTCTGCTTGTTTCTTAGTTGTACTTGTTCTCTCTTCAATAAAATTTTACTGTTACCAATCGAAAAAAAAAAAAAAAAAGACAAAGCCAAAAGAAATGCCCCAGCCTTACAGTCCTATTGGAAATGTGACAAAAACCACACACAAAACAAACCATGTAATATTGAAGAAATCTTTAAACATCATACCTCAATGGCAGAGACAGATGTCTTGTATTTTGCAAGCACAAAGAGATCTGTGTCAGACTTGAATTTGAAATTCACTCTGCATGTTATATGAAAAGAAAGACTCTGTTACATAAATATATAAAATAAATTAAAACAATGAACTATGATACCCGGATACTTGTACAAGCCCAACGTATCAATATCGGACCAATATGATTCTTGTACTGGTACCTAATACTGCACCAATACTTCCGAGGTATAAGTTTAGTATATCCTACTTAGCAAGTCCATTATTTCATTTATTTCTTTAAATTTTCTTACTTGTCAACATAAAAAATGTTAAAATTGAACATAAACAATGATAATTTCATTAATTAATTTGTACTGTAAAGAAAAATTAAGGACATCCGTATCCGTATCCGTGTTCTAAAGTTTTCAAAGTGCAGAGTCATATCCTCGATCTCCGTAATCGTGTCCATACCCATGTTCATATCTGGGCATCATAGACAATGAAAGCCAGATTAAATCAATGAAAGCTAGAATAGACATTGTTCGATGTTGGGCCCATTGCAGTGGGGCTAGATTATCCATCATTTTTTTTTCTCGTTTTTTCCCCTTTTTTGGGTTTTTTGAATGGTTATTCCTATTTTCTTTTCACTCCAATTTTTTTTTTTTAAATCTTCTAATCCTTTTGCTATCCATCATTCTATTTTCTTCTTTTCTTTCTACAGCAAGACCGTTCCCCCATGGTACCCACCACGTTAAACTCATCCTTTTCAGAGCATTTGAAGAGTTTACGACCATTAATCCTTGACCTGTGCAATAATGGCCCACTATGAAATCAAAAGGCATCTAGCACAATGATAATCATCAAAATGTTGGATATGGAGGCATGGCACTCTCTGCATGCTTTTCACCATTTGATTGCATGTAGGATCCAGAACACCACTTTTACAATGCCTGTCCAGCCATTGTCTTACCTCGTAAGAATGAAGTAACTCTGAACTGAAAAAAGGATATGGGACCACAAAATAACCAGCACTTGGTTATTTAACCATGTAAACTCACTTTCAATCCCTAGAAGATCCAACAAGATATGACCATCAATGAACTCTTCTAAGATCTCTTTAATCAGCCTACTCCCCTTTGCATGCGGAACTACAATGAGTCATTGTTAGATCAATTAGCATTCCAAATTAACAACTGACTGAACATACACTCATCAATGCCTCAAGATTTTTTTTGCTGTTTCTTGAGGAGGACTCAGGATTTTATAATCCCCTTTAATCACATTGAAAGTAAAAGCAGAAGTATATAAGAACCCTACAAATGTATGTTTACTGCAAAAAAAAATATTAGATTTAAAAAATAAATAATGGTGTTAGTATTTCATGGCACATTTCTTTCGCATATGCAGCTAACACTATGGGCATTCTAAGGTTGCTGCAACTCATGCGCACTTAATGCATTAAATAGAACTTCTTTGCATACCTGTTTTCTGGGAACTGTAGAGTTGTAGGACACCAGTACTCTATTAACCCGTTGTCATCTGCCGATATTACAACATCAAAAATATGGTTGTATTTCATAACTTTAATTGGACCCATATTTATCTGCATAGAAAAAAAAAACAAGACAGGAAGATCACTCAAATGAGTAACAAGTAGTACTTTCTTTTTATATTTGAGTTTCACACTAGCTACCTGCTTTTCAATAATAGGGTCCCTCGAATCAGAACGTGCATCATATATATGGACTTTAGAGGAGTCCCGGTCACTAACAGCAAGCTTAACTTTGACATCACCTGGCTTGTAAACCCATTCAATTGCACCAGGAACAAATGGCAGGCACATCATCACCATCATATCATAGTTCACAACATCATAAATCTTCACAGACTTGTCATTTGAGATTGTACAGCAAAGTAAGCCATCAACACTAACCTGCATTACTGAACTGCGTCATGGTTGACAGCTGCTCATAAAGAGTTTATCAAGACTAGAATTGAATATCAAGAGGCAGGGGTAAGCCGAAGAAAACATTGATGAAGGTCATTAAATCAGATTTGAAGAAGTTTAACTTATCTAAGGATTTGGCTCAAAATAGAACAGAATGGAGAAACATAATTTACGTATCCGACCCCAACATGGTTAGGATAGGCTTTGATGATGATGATAATGATGATGATACAAACTGATGCAACAAAAGACAGCCTTTCTATCATATAAGACGAGAAATCTAAAAAAGAATTAGAAAACTTAAATAAAACCAAAAAATTAAAATAATGAACACAAAACTTCCTGCAAGACACACAAGCATATCCACAAGTGCACATTTATGCAAGCATCAGTTTCTCTGTGGGCATGCACTCACATTATAAAGTTTACGCGAGAAGGAAAGAAATATATAAGGGAAACATTTCCTTAATAGATTTAAATTGGCAAGCCATTTTCCAACATGTACAGAAAATTAATGAAGTACGTTCAAGCCATGAATCAAATTGTAAGTTTAAAAGAACCAAACAAATTAGAGTTGAGCTTCTTGAAACTGTAGGATGAGATCACATCGTCACTATTGAGAAAAAGTATGAAAGTCATGCAATGCAGACTACCATATGAAGAAAGTCCCATCCAAGATGTTGGATCTGTATAGTATCTCATAGGTTATTTGTTGTTGTAATTAGAGATTAGGCGGAAACTCCTTTTAACCGGAGTAAGCCTGATTGTTCTTTGCTTCAACGAAATTTCTCCTCCGCACATACCATTTGCCTCATTTTGTGGATGAGATTCTTCGGATAATATATTAAATCTTCACAGACTTGTCATTTGAGATTTTCCATTTAATAATAATATAAAAGTTATGACCAATGAAACATGCTAAAGTTTCAATGGATGTAACATTTTTAAGCTTATCCCATTTGTCATCCACAGAGATATGCCTTCAACTTCTTCCTTTAGATAGAATGCAAAAAGAAGAGAGTAGCCCTACAACCCCCAGTTCTTTTGCCTCTTGTTGGTGTTCAATTGTATCAGATGTTCATGCCTCTTCAATTAGGTCAAAGAGAAGGGATATTTAGGTTAGAAAAAGAGTAAGAAAAAACAGAGCAAGGTTGAAAGTAGCCATTACAAAGTGAATATTCAGATGAAGGTAAGCTTAATACTTACGTCCAGTTTTTGTTGAGTCTGACTTACCTATTGCATTATGTAAAGGTAAGTGCCTTTGTACGAGTTATCTAATTAGCAAATTTACCACATATAAGTCTCTTACTGCTCATCTATCATATTTGGATCACACTTCAAAGTTCCATCTAGCGTTGCAAAAGCCCTCTTTTTACCTCACCTGAAAGCAATAATGTCTGAAGAGATGAAAGCTCTTCCAAAGAGAAATTAGAAGACACATGCAGATGATTCAACTTCAAGGCTTGTAGCAGCAATTCATTCAAGTGGACATTCAATCCAAGTCTGGACATCAAAAACCGTGATGCCTAAGCTTCACTTGGGATAAAAGATTGCCTGAATCTCCCAAGTCATGTGAAAAGCATGAAGATAAAGAAGCACATTAGGAAGTTGTACGATGGATATTTGATTCTAGAGGACATCTACATACCTCAAGGTCGAGTTCTCTCGAAGATGGTGAAAATTGATGCAGAACAAACCCATGGGGGTAGTTGTAGACATCTACAAACCTCGAGGTCAAGTTCCCTCTAAGACGGGGAAAATTGATGCAGAACAGACCCATAGTCCCCATGGGTCAACCTACCAATTCACCCAGCCCATTCATTTAATGCTATTTAGAATTACTTTTGTTTATTATACGGTTTATATCTTTCAAATTCAGATGTTTTAATCCTAACCATCAATATGTTTGGATGGTCCACAGCAGTTCTAGGTTTCCTTATTTGCCTATATAAGCATTGTAAAGCATCCTTGGATATTTGGAGTTAATGATTAATGAAAATTCTCTCAAGTGATTTTGGGGTTTCCCGAGTTCTCTCTTCTTCCTCGCCCGTGATGGAGAGTTTCGCATGAGACTAATTACCACGCAAAAGCCAAACCTACCCCCTCCAGCTTCCATCTTCATCCTTGCCCGCCCCACATCTCAATCCATCATCCGAATCAATTGGAGTATCAGAGTGCTTGTGGGTATCCGGAGTTCTCTCTTTTCCTCATAGGGAGTTTGGCTTGAGGCCAAGATATTTAGGGTTTCCCTGACCTATCCCCTCCATCTTCCATCTCCATCTCTGCCTGCCCCCACACCTTGATCCACCATCCGAATCAAACATGCTTCGGTTGCTATACTTTTGACCATTGAAATGGATATTTTTATTGTGTAAGTACATGAATATATGACTTAGACCTAAATTATATCATTTACATTAGACATCATGATCCCATACAACTGCTGTGAAGTTCACTCCTGGAGACTCTGCAACTAAAGATGTACAACACAAAACCTGCAAAACAGAACAATTTAGATATCCAACTCAATTTTCCTATGATACCTATACAGAAAAGATGATGCATATAAATATAAAAACTAGCACACAGCATTGTAGAAGACTTCAACAAAACTTTTTAAGCCTACTAATACCTATACAACTACACAACTTTGTTATCTAAGCACATATTGTGACACGCAGAAGGGTCACAAGATTATCAGTTATTTCCCTAATTCAAATTTCAAATGGGGCATAAACATAAGCATAAAGCAACAAAAAAAAATCAAGTGTTGAACAAGAAACGTTTCTCAACTTGCAAAGAGAGAAATATTCCATTTGCAAATAAAATCACAAGATTTGCAAATAAAATCACAAGATTTATGCTCATCCTCATCATGCATAAAAAGGATAATAACTCACAGCCAGGCCTTCAATTGCGCCAAGGTGAGACCGGAAATGTTTAGCAAACTCTATCCCAAGAGCCTTTTTTTTCCAGAATTTCAGATGACCTAAATAATGAGGTGAATATCAAACAAGGAATCAGTATGCTAATAATAAAACTTGACAAGGGAAAAAGCACATGAATCAGTAGAAGAAACTTTCTAAGCCTATAATAACTAAATTATTGGGACGAATGGCTCATTGGAAATAGGAAATTCCACAAAGAGAACAGCCAAATGCAGCTGCTCTGGCTAACTTGACAAGTAATAATATGGGCTAACCTCCTTTATATGATTAATATGATAAGACTCTCAAATGCAAACATAGCCTAAATCATTTTATTTTTTTAATCAGAATCAAAACATGCATTTATCGCATAAAAGGTATATATATATAAGGGACATGCATGTGCATCCATCCCTCACCATATGGTGAGAGACAAACTTGAGGAGGCCCACCTAGGGCCCCACTAATCATGGGACTTGGGAGGATAGAAAGAGACATCTTGGATGGGCCCATGTATCAAGTTCAGGGTCAATACCATGCCGCTAAACCCTTCTTTCGTAGCCCACAAATTTAACTACTTTATATTAAAGAAAAACTTTGACCCTCAATCCAATGGTCCGGTCCATTCGGATCAGCGAAAACTCAATGGATCCAATGTTATTCAGGGGATCCTATGTGTGTGGATGGTTTGGATGGATCATAAGGTCGGACCACTATGTTGCCCTCGGCGTAATATGGTGAGGGATAGATGCACATGAATATTTCCATCTCTCTCTCTCTCCCTCTCTATATATATAATATAGCAGTTTTTTTTACAAAGACCCTTGTATTTTTAGAAAACCTCAAAGATACCCCTCTATTTTATGCTTTTACTGAAACACTGCTACCTAACAGTGAAGGTTAGAAAGACGCCAGTTTACCATTTCCACTTCGAACTTCTTATTTTATTGACCATTTCGCCCTTCAATGAAATTAAAGGGTTGAAATTGTCCGGGCCAGCCTCTTGCACTATTGGACGTGCATTTAGGTCTCGAAGCTCCATTGTGGCCCCATGTAATAATGATCAAAACCATTTAAAATTAATATCATTGCCTCCATTGATATGTTTTAAATTTTTATTTAAATAGAAAGGAGATGATTAGTGGTGATGAAGATGAGTTTGGAACCTTTGTTATAGCATTAGATACCCAAACTTACAGGTCTCCAGTAATCCATTGTGGGGCCCACATAATGATAATCCAGACCATTCAAAATGAATGTCATCCATAGTTGTCAAGTTCGCTTTGGATCCCATTTCGTTTTGACTTTAAACCGAAACTTTTTGGCTAATTCAGCATTTAGTCTTTCCAATTTGGAATTTCGTTTCGGAATATATAAAAAATCTATAATATATATACATATATAAATCATTGTACGAAAATCACAAATATAATTTCCAAAAGATATATTATTTTTATCAAATACAACCCCCTCAAATACCACAACAGAAAATAGAAAGTCAATACTAACATAGATTATTTGAGGGTGGGCCTTGATAGTTAACAAATTTCGTAGGATATGATGCACACCACTAGCGCTTTGATTTTTATTAAGTGGGCCTTGATAATCAAGAAATTTGGCAATATTCAATTATGTACACATCAAAGACTGAAACTAAGTGGGCCACACTTCCAAAAATCATCACTATCCCTCTTTAAAGAACTCGTCACTTTTGCAACCAAAAAATCAAAGAGAACTTGTCACAACAACTCACACGACACCTTGTATAAAATAGCCCATCACGACCCTTACCCTTACATTAAAGAAAAAAACAAGAAAGGAGAAGTGGAAGAAAGCCACTGCAATCATCGAGAGATTTGAGCATACTTGGAGCTCCGACGCGAGATTTGGAAAGGGAATCTAGCTTTCAGATTAGCAAGGAAGTTCGGTGAGGGAGGAAATGCATCAAAGAGGTCTTGGCAAGGACATGGATTCGAGCTCATGCTTCGTCAAGGGAGGATTCTCAAAATAAAATAAGGGAAATAGGCCAAGGGAAGATTTTGTGTCTGATAATTACATTTTGGAGTTTAATTTGTAGATCGATTGGAAGTTTAACGGTTGCATGCTGTAGAGAAAGAAGAAAAGAGGAGTTTCCGCCAGAACTCATTCCTTCATTAGAAAAGGTACGTGAAACGAGTGTCTTGCAGATTGCAATAATTTATTTTTCTTCAAAATCCCAAGGCATTAATTTCTATTTTTCTTCTTTTAACATTCAGACTCTTAATATGTCCAAATTGAGGTTAGACGTTGTTCGTTCGAAATTGGTAGTTTCAGACCGAATCCCTAATGTTTGGGTGAGCTCAAACAAAATCCCAAAAGAACATGTTCAAATGGGATGTTCATTTTGATTTTCCCTTCAAAACGAAATAAATCTGAAGTTTCGTCCAAACCGAAATGAATTCGATAACTACGATGTCATCCCCGCAAATGACTTATCTTAAAATTTCATTTCAATAGTTGTAGGTCCTGCAGTTTGATTGAACTCATGATAGAAATGTGATTAATTCCATGTCAAGAACAAGCAAACAGGGCCATGACTTCATTGTGAGGCCTAATTAGAGATAACCTAGACCATTCAAGATGAATCTCGTACACTCTAGAAACATATGTTTTTTCTTAAGGTAAAAGAATTTTGAAAGGTATATATATTTTTTGAAAGGGAAAAAATGTTTTTTTAAAGGTAAAAAAAATTTAAAAGGGAAAATTCTCTTTGAAAGGTAATTTTTTCATGCATTTTTTTTTAAAGGTAGTTTTTTATTTTTTATTTATTTTTTTTTTTTTTTTTTTTTTTGAAAGGTTAGAGTGCTACCTACTACACCACAGAACCCATAGTTTCCATAGAACCCCTTGACATCATAGAAATATATGTTTAGATTTCATATCAAAAGGGGTGAGGCCTACTGTTTGATTGACCACATATTTGGTTGTGAATATATGACATCATATTGAAAAAGGTAGTTTTAAAAAGTTAAAAATGAAATTTTCATTTTTCCTTCACTACGTCATTTGAAATTAGTGGTAGTATAAAAGTAGTGTTGACTTTTGGACTAAATGAAAAGGTGCTTCAATGTTGTGGTAAACGAAAAGTTATTTATTTATATTTTTTAAAGTTGCATTTTTTTTTATGATATCTTACTGTGACAACCAAACATGTGCTCAATTGGATAGTAGGCCTCATCCTATTGATATGAAATTGTAGCAAAACTCCCTAGAGTGTACGGGGGTTCATCTTAAATGGTCCCCCATTACCTCTAGTGGGCCCCACAATGGAGTCTCGGGCCAATTCCCTTGTTTATCACATGTAGTTAATCACATGTCTATCATGTGTTCGGTTAAACAGTGGGACTTAAATCGATTGAAATGAAGTTTTAGGATATTTCATTGGAGGGAATGACATTCGTTTTGACCAATTTCAATTATCAATGTGTGTGCCTCACAATGGATTACCGGAGACTAATAATTTCACATATATAGATGCGATAGATGATCCAGACTCATCTTGATCGCCACTGATTATATCCTCTTTGTTGCACTCAAATTTAGATATATATCAATTAGGAGAATAATATTAATTTTGAATGGTTTTGATCATCAATATATGGGTTAAATGATGAAGTTCTAGGGACATGCAGTGCACGTTCTAATAGTGCATGAAGGTTCACACCTCATAGTCTTCAACATGTGCATGGGACAATATCTATCTATTCTTCAATAATTTGAAGGAAAGGCAAGCTTGCTTTTCTCTCTCCTTAACAGTTAGTTAAAGGGTGCTTTAGTAAAAACATAAAATGCAAGGGCGTTTTTGAGGTTTTCTGAAAATATAGGTGTCTTTTAGTAAAAAGCTCTATATATAAAGCAACTATATTCAAAGGAAAACCTATAAAGTCCTCTCTGGTGCAAGACCTCCCTCAACTGGAAGTATGAGTCTGACTTACTCATTCCCATCACTCTCATTAACAGTAACCTCTCTACCAAAAGATAAAACAGAAACCTAAAAACTGCACTTTGGAAATCCTCAATACGCAGCGTAGTGGGAAAACCAACAGAAGCTGAAAAAGATCAGATTACATCATTAACAGTAGAGACCCGCACAGCATAAAATATTCAACGTTCTACATGCATAGTCAAAACCAAAGACATTGAATCTAACGCTAAATTATCTTTCATTGATACCAAACTTCTAATTTCCACTTTTAAGATTGGGAACTGATAAAAAAAAATCTGAAGAGTTTAACGTTAGATCGAACCTGAGCCAGCTTAATAAGACATTCATGCAGTTTGGTCACTTTCTAAATGTTAAATTAGTTAAAACCAAGGCAGATAATGCTTTTTATATGATTGCCTACTGTAAGTCTCAGAAAATATCATATTTAAGAATTTAGAAGGCTTAAACAAAACTTGGAAACAAAGATAAGGCCAATACAAAAATAAAAAATAAAAAGTCTTCCGCCTATGGATTTCTACAGAACAAAACCATGAGAATTGTTTTGTAAGGAAACTCACTCCCTCCCTCATAGAACATGATTTGGGACTATGATTTTGTCTAACTGTCCATACAAGTAAAGAATGCAATGGCCTTAAATAGTCTCCTTGTGCTTGGTTTGACAAATTCAATTGAGCAATGCTAGAAGCCTACAACAAATTCAGGGGAAGCCACGCCAACGATATGTTGTTCTTTAGGAAGAGGAATTGAAGGGAATTGGAATAACTATCTTAATATTATATGCTTATGTAACGTTGCTACCAAAAAATTAACAATAAATTCAGCCTTTCGTGATACCTCTAAGGAAGGAGTTTGATGCAGACCTTGAGCTCTTTTAAAGTATAGAAGGAGCAATGTCCAGGAAGGGACTTACAATTTATCATAGTATACCCTAAATCTTCTAAGTGAAAAGGAAAAAATGGAACAAACAATGTTGAAACTCCAACTAAACAAAATTATTAGCTACAGGAACCTTGTTTATTTTACTTATAAGATGTCCAGGTATCTCAGATGTTTGTCATCTGATTTATCCATTCGTAATGAACAATTCATATATATAGAGTTCACCATTTTGTTCAATATCTTCAGGGTTCTCCTAAACATAGTATTCTTTACTCTTAACATGGACATACTTGTGTTGAAGCATTCAGGTGCCCTATGGCAAGTCTGCTTTTTGGGTCTATTTGGCCTCAAACTGATTCAAACAGATTTTTTGAGTGCTTTGGACTATTTGAGAAAGTTAATGCGAATCTCAATTGAATCAGCTTTAAGACCTTTTACCTCTTTTGAAAAAGTAACAAATGGTTTTTTTTTTCTAACTAAACATCAATGTCATTAGCACTCATACTTGTTTTTCTTTAACATAACAAGTTTGCATATATTACTTACAATATATGAAAATTTTTCCTGAACAACTTTTAATGTAAGACACGCTTGCCTATATAACTTTTACTAAAGGACAAGTTTTTCATTTCTATGACTGAATCAGACATACCAAAAAACCTTTTTTCTATAAGGGTCTAAATGAAACAGCTCTTCATCAAAAAGATCCGATTCAATTAGCTATATGTCAAACAAGGTAGACAACATTCTACTAGCATAGGTTATGGTCCATATAGAAGGATGCTGAAGTCATCCTAAGAGATCCTAACAACACAACATAGGCTATTGATTTTTAATATTGCTGTTACGAGTAGATTAGTGAACAGGGAAGTGAGGACTTCTAATGAGAATTAGTGGTGGGATTTATAAATGGAAATACTAAAAAGTTACAGGAAAGGGAACTGAAGACAAGGCAATTGGACTTGGAGTTTGGATTCTAATGAAGTGTGGGATCCAATTGTAGATTGTATTAAAAAGGGAGCCAAAGAGGTACTAAAGGAATCCATAAAAACAAACTAAGGAAACTTGGTGGTGGAATTCAGAAGTCCAAAAGGTTATCGAGGAGAAAGACCTAATTTAAAAAATGACAAAGAACAAGAACCATAGGAGCCAAGAAAGGTGTATCAAAAAAATGCCACTAAAAGGGAAATGATAAGTACAGGCAACTACAAAGCCTATGAAGATTCGTATGCCAAAGAACAAAAACTAGAAGCCTAAGGTACAAGGTAGCAAAACAGCCACCAAAAAAGACAGAACAAAACAAAACAAAAAAACATAATAATGGCAATTGCCAAGTATAAATACTATGATGATTGCAATTCAGAGTCAAACAGGGCAGGGAGGGAAGGAGATTTATAAGTTTACCAAGATCACAGAAAGGAACAAGAAATTTTGATATGTAAGATTGATGCAGGCCATACTAGTGGGCCCTGCCTAAAAGTCTATGCCAGGCCCAAAACCAATAATGCTCAGTAGAGAAGATTAATTCTTATTAGTAGTTGCTTTCTTAATTTATTTTTAGAAGTTCATCTTACGTTTAGTTTAGAATTCCTTGTTTGGATTGAATTAAGTTATTTCCTTAATTAGAGAGTATCTTAGCTATAAATAAAGATGTAATCCCTCCTCATGGGACACACAATATTGATATCAATAAACTTATGAGTTTGGTTTTTAGTTGAGAGAGTTATTGTTTGTCTTCGATAAGACACCTAGATATTATATCCTTAAGCTTTTTGGCTTGGAATTAGCCCGCCGGCTATTCTTCTTCCATACGCTGCTTCAATTGGTATCAAAGAAAAGATCCATTCTCAGATCGCCATTCCAATCGCCAATCCAAGGTACCCACACATCTCCGTCTTTTCGCCAGAATCCAAAAACCCCCAACAACAACCCAACCTTCACCCAAAATCCCTTGTAAACATCAACTAAATCCTAATTCGCCAACCCATCCCACACCCAACCCGACACAACAATGAGCTTAGCCCTCTCCAAAGCCTAAATCGAACCCAAACCCACCACTGAAAACCCTAACACACTTCCGCCAGCCACCCTAGACCCACCTCTTCTTGCTGCAACCTCAAACCCTCCAATAACCCATCCCGAAACCCCAGTCAATGCCAACTCACCCCCACTACCAAATTCTTCTCCCACAAAACCCCATCTACTGAAACCCTTCTCCTTCTGCAGAAATCCACTTCTCCCAACCCACTGTGAAAAAAAAAGAGCAAAAAAGGAGAACAGAGAAAAAGCAGGTCACACCTGCATCGCTAACATCTTCGCTGCCAATGCTACATCGACGACCCAGCCACAACACCATCTCCTCTCTACCATCTTTGGCGCCATAGAATAAAATAGCGGCCGCTACAAAGCGTAGCGGCCGGCACCGCTACGCTACGGAGGTGTTAGCGCCGCTAACACCCGTAGCGGCCGCTACGGGAAAATAGCGGCCGCTACGGCCGCTATTTTACCGCTACGGCCGCTATTTTGCCGCTATTTTCCTGCTAGGCCGCTATTTTGCCGCTACGGCCGCTATTTTGCCGCTATTTTCCTGCTGGGCCTATTTAAATGCCCTGACGCCCATTCTTCTACATTTTTCACTCCTGTCTCAATCTTTCCTTTTCCCTGTCCACTGTTTTTTGGTCCTACCTCCCTCTTTCTTCAAATTAAGGGCAACAAGGGTCCAAAAACACATTAAGATCTATAAATCTAGATCATTCAGCTTCTTTGGAGTCAAAAGACATCTCTCAAAATGTATTTTTTATGTGATTTTCTTAGATCTATGACTCTATTCCTCTTTTCTCCTTCATGAATCTCTTGGAAATGGCTTGTAAGTGATAAATCTTTGTTTCTCATAGATCAAACCCCCCATTTTCTATGATTTATTTATTTATTATTTATTTTTAATTCTCGGATTTTTTTATTTTTTGAAAAAAAATTTTTCTTTAAGAAACACTAACCAAATCACTTGAAAATTACTCCCAAGTGTTAGATCTATGAATCCCATGCATGAATTACACTTTCTTTGTTGTTTATTTGAATTTATTTAATTTTTTATGTTCATATTAATATGACTTTTGGTGGTAAAGGTATTCCTCTAATCATTTCTCAAATCTCAACTTTATATTAACTCTCATGTCTCAGTTCTTTAAGTACAATGTTATTTATAAAGTTATTATTTACTATGTCATTTATTGTGTTGAATGTTGATTGTTGAGTCACTGACTCTAGTGATTAATCTCTCTAAATCTTAAATTCTTGACTCTTGAGTCTTGACTTTGAGTCTTGAATCTTGATTTATGATACTATATAAAAATTAGGAATGATACTATTATTTTTTAATTATACAGCGATAGAGGACATCATGCATTTAGGGGACCGCTATGCCCCCTTATTTTAGGCTTTTTTGCAAAACAAACACATATTCTAGCTCATTACAATTTTCTGGATTTTCTGGAATTTTTTCAAATTTTTTTGATAATTTTCTTAAATCACACCGCTTCGCCGCTATGTAGCCCCGCTACCGCTACGTAGCGCCCGCTACGTAGCGTTTTGGCGACTGGCCGCGACGCTATCCGCTACCGCTATTTTGATCCTTGATTGGCGCTAGAGACCTCAACCTCCTCTCCCGCCTTTGACTCCAAACAGCATTGGTAAAAAAGATCAAAACCCTCTCTTTTGTAAGTCCTCTCACCAAGCCCAAGAATCCACACACGTGACACTAATCCAATTCATCTATTGCACTTAAGTTCGGGTGAAGCCCAACCTGCGAAGCAAAAAAAAAAAAAAAAGAACAGCAAAATTTCTTTGTTTTCTTTTTTTGCAAGCAATGTCTACCCAAAGCGATCAACCATATCGTGGTAAGTTCTCCGATCGACAACGTGATGCTATGATAATGGAATTATTTGAAGGAGTACATGCGTTGGAAGACATGTCCCGAAGTTCACAAAGGCCTACTACTGCAAAAGCATCATCTAGCACTGGAAACCCACAAAATCCAACCCGACAAGAAGAAATAGGCCCTCAAGAATCTATCCATGATTTTATTCAGCATCTATTCATTGAGAGGGACCCTGAGGACACCCCTGTAGCACCCAAGTTTGATAATAGTACAGAGTCAAGATTGATGTTGCTGATTTTTTTGGTCGTCTCAATCTCAAGGCTTTTATTGACTAGCTTAATTCTCTTGAAGATTATATCACTTGGTATCATATGGATGATGCACAACGTGTTGCTTTCATCAAAGTCAAACTTAAAGGTTCAACATGCATTTGGTGGAATAGCATTGAGCACAACAACCTTGTCATGAGATGCTCTGCTATTACTAGGTGGGTTGAGATGCGTGAAAAGCTCGAAGGTAAATACCTGTCATCCAATTATTTGAATATCCTTCAGCAAGAATATTTCGTTTCCAAGCAAGGCACATTATCACTGGTTGAGTACACAAAGAAATTCAATAATTATGTTATTCGATGTAAAGTTCAAGAGGATGATTTCACATTAGTCAACCGGTAAAGAACTGGCTTGCGGGAAGAAATTAGACGTGAAGTCCTTATGCATGACTTTGAAACTGTTGATGACATTTAAAACAAGGCAAAACGGGTAGAGCTAGAATTGCGATCATCCACTTTGAGACGCTTCGGCACTTAAGCCGGGAAGTAAATGACTCGTCTAGTCCCAAACTTTCAAAATAATAACCGTGCTCTACCCAATCAGAATAATTTTCAAAATAAACATGCTTCACCAGCAGGTTATCGTCCACCTCCGAAACAGTAGCACAACCAACCCAACCAGTGTCCATTTGCACAAAATCAACGAGGCACAGTGCCACAAGGACAAGATATGAGGAGTCATGGTCCTCCTCAATAGGATCAACGGATTGATAGCTATTGGCAATGTGGTCAACAGAGTCACTTTGCCAATAAATGCCCTAAGGTTTGCAATGTTTATTACTGTGATGAAGATCGTTATTCTTCAAAATAATATTATGATGAGAATATTGAGATGGAGCCTCCTCCTGACCACACACAATCAGAAGCTCAGCCAGAACCATAGCCCGAGGCTCAGTCTGATCTTTCTCCTTGAGCCACCACTACTGCAAAAGAAGGTGGTCCTGTCCTTATTATATACAAACTTCTCATCACCAATGAGCAAGAAGAAGAAGATTGGCAACGTACTTCAATCTTCATGATATGCGTGCAATGCAAAGGTAAGCTATGTAATTTAATTGTTGATGGTGGAAGTGCAGTGAACGTAGTTTCACAGGAAATGGTTCATGAGCTCAATTTGTCCACTAAAAAGCACCCAAAGTCTTATCAGGTCACTTGGGTAGACGATCATTCAATTCCTATGACCCATCGCTGCTTGGTTCATTTTAAAATTGGCATATATGAAGGTGATATATGGTGTGATACCATTCCCATGAATATTGATCACATACTACTTGGCTGACCATGGCTTCATGACCAACAGGTACGTACTAATCAAAAAATGCACATACAGTCTTTTAGGTAGAAGGGATAAGTGGTGGATATTCTTCCACTGCCGCCATTAACATCCTCTTCGGCAATTTCTGTCACTCCCTCGAACCCTCATATTCTCTCTATGAAGAAATTTGATATAGAAAGCAAAGACCAAGGGGTTGTTTATGCTCTTGTTCCGAAAGAGTTCAAAGAAGCTGATGATAAAAAACAAGTTTCTACACAATCAGAGGTCAAGTCATTGCTTAATGATTTTCAATACTTGATTCCAACAAAGCTTCCTAATGAGCTACCTCCCATGCAGGACATATAGCATGCCATTGATTTAGTCCCCAGTTCCACCCTTCCTAATTTACCTTTTTATCGCATGAGCCCTGCTGCGCATGCAGAATTGCGAAGACAGGTTGAAGACTTACTCCAAAATGGTTATATCAGCAAAAGCATGAGTCCTTGCTTAGTTCCAGCCCTCTTAACACCAAAAAAAGATGGTTCTTGGTGACTGTGTTGAGAGACCAGCAATCAACAACATCACCATCAAATATCGGTTTTTGATTCCCAAAGTGGACAACATGCTTGATATGATGGCTTGATCATATGTCCTCTCCAAGATTGATCTTTGGAGCGGATATCATCAAACGCATATTCGGCCAGGAGATGAATGGAAGACTGCATTCAAGATCGAAGATAAATTATACGAATAGTTGGTCATGCCGTTCGATTTATCTAATGCTTCAAGCACTTTTATGAGAGTGATGACTTAGCTACTATAACTTTTTCTTGGCAAATTTGTTGTGATATATTTTGATGACATTGATTTTCAGAAAATCAAAAGAGGCTCCTCTCTACCATTTAAGGTATATCATGCGTGCACTTCATAAAGGAAATTTCCACATTAATTTGAAGAAGTGTACATTTTTTAGTTCAAAAGTTATATTTTGGGGCTTTGTTGTATCGGCCTGAGAGGTTGAAGCTAATCCAGATAAAATCAAAGCAATCATCGAGTGGCCCATTCCCACATCTATCCCTGAGATATGGAGCTTTCATGGATTGGCTACATTTTATAGGAGATTCATTCGTAATTTCAATACCATGATGACCCCTATAACTAATTGCATGAACGAGAATTCACTTGGACAAATAAAGCATCTTGCGCATTTGAATAGATTAAGCAAAAAATGACCAATGCACCGGTTTAAAACTTCCAGACTTTGAAAAGGTCTTCAAAGTTAGGTGTGGTACTTTCCACGTTGGTATTGGAGGAGTTTTGAGCCAAGACGGTCATCCAGTTGCTTACTTCAGTGAGAAATTAAATGACTCCCGAAAAAAGTACTTGGTTTATAATTTGAAATATTATGTAGTGGTTCAGACTCTTCATTATTGGCATCATTATTTAATCGGAAAAGAGTTTATCTTATACTCTAACTATGAAGCATTGCAACATCTAAATTCTCAAAAAAAGATGAGCACAAATCATGTCAAATGGAGTGCATACTTACAGGAGTTCACTTTTTTCTGCATCATAAATCTGGCACGGAAAATAAAGTTGCAGATGCTTGGAGTCATCAAACTCACATACTTAACGACAATTTCCGTCAAAGTTCTCGACTTTGAAGAAATGCACAGAGAATACACAGCTGATCATGACTTTGGTCAAATTTATACAGATCTTTTAAATGGTGAGTTTTCTAAACATCTAAAGTTTTCTATTCATAATGGTTATCTCTTTCATGGAAATCAATTATGTTTGCCAGCAACATCTATCCGTGTGTTTGTTATAGTGAGTTACATAGTGGCGAATGTAGTGGACATTTTGGGCGAGATGAAACATTAGCTATTGTAGAAGACCATTTCTTTTGGCCATGCTTGAAAACAGATATTGCCCGAATTTGTAAATATGCAGAGTATGCCAATTTGCAAAGGGTCAAAAAAATAACACCGGTTTGGATCAACCCCTTCCTATTCCACATGAGCCTTGACAAGATTTGAGTATGGATTTTGTCTTGGGCTTACCCAAAACAGCAAGGAAAGCAGATTCTATATTTGTTGTTGTGAATCATTTTTCAAAGATGGCACATTTTATCCCTTGTTCTCACATAGCAGATGCCAAGAAGACTGCTACTCTTTTCTTTAAAAAGGTTTTTCGTCTGCATGGCCTTTCCAAGAAGATAGTGTCTAATAGAGGCACAAAGTTCACGAGTTTCTTCTGGAAGACTTTATGGCATATGATGCACACAAAGCTCCAATACTCAAGTGCATATCATCCATAAACTAATGGCCAAACAGAGGTCGTCAATCGCAGTTTGGGAAATCTTCTTCGATGTTTTGTCAAAGAACATGTTGCTTCATGGGATCTTCTTTTACCCATGGCGGAATTCACTTACAATATTTCCACCAACAGAACGACAGGGAGACTATGATGCCCAGATACGATATGGATACGGCACGGATACACTATGGACACAGCAGAGACACGGATTTTACACATAAAAAGTGAAGCATCAAATACGATACAACACGATACGTTAGCCATTTTGAAGTATCCATGCATCATAGCACGGAGATCACCATTTGACGTTGTCACTAGTGTTAAGCCACATCTTCCTATTAACTTAAGCCCATTACCAATTAAATCTAAGCCAAGTCAGAAAGCTAAACAGTTTGCACAACATATGAAGGATGTTCATAATGAAGTTCGTTGGCAAATTGCTAAAAGTAATGAGGCATATAAGAAGCACATAGTTCTCGAAGATGCCATATTGAATTTGATGAAGGCGATATGATAATGGTTCGTTTGAAGTCAAAAAGGTTTCCTGGAGGTAAATACAAGAAGCTCCATCAACGAAGCACGGGTACTTTCAAAATTCTAAAGAAAATCAGCTCCAATGCGTATATTCTTTATTTTCCTTCAGTTATGAATATCAATTCCACCTTTAACGTTGAAGATCTGGTATTTTATCATGAGCATCAAGAAGATAAATCTTTTGAGAAACAAGCTCTCCGTCTTTTTCTCAATCAATCTTCTCCAGATGAGATTGAAGATGTTTTTATGATCAGCTCATTTCCACAAAGAATGGCTGATTTCACAAGTTCCTCATCAATTGGAAAGGAAAGCCATTCTCCGAAGCTACATGGATTACAGCTACCGATTTCTAATGAATCAATCCAGATTTATATGAAAAGTAACAAGCTGACAACTCGCCATAGTCGAGTTTTTCCAAGCTCGAGAACGCTGATCCATGTGGAGCCCCATCTAAAAGTCTATGTCAACAAACCAATAAGGACCAATTGAGAATATTAATTCTTATTAGTATTTGCTTTCTTAATTTATTTTTCAAAGTTCATCTTATGTTTAGTTTAGGATTCCTTGTTTGAATTGAATTAGGTTTTTCCCTTAATTAGAGAGTATCTTAACTATAAATAAAGATGTAATCCCTCCTCATAGGACACATAATATTAATATCAATAAACTAATGAGTTCGGTTCTCAGTTGAGAATTATTATGTCTTTGATGAGGCACCTAGGCATTCTATCCTTAAGCCTTTTGGCATGGAGATTAGTCCGTTGACTATTCTTCTTCCCTGCGCTGCTTCAAAGATGCATTAAAGATTTTTTTTCCTTTTCTGTTTTTTTTTTTTTTTGACATCCATTAAAGATGAGAAAGGAAACGTCTAATAAAACAAGAAAGGTCAAAAATATATGGGCAAAGCATTTGAAAACTATTTACACTGAAATGCATGAGTGACATAAATCAAGATTTAAACTCATTAAGGAAGATCAATGAAATATCCAAAATAGAAGTATAGGCTACTCCAGCTAAAAGATGAAAAGATATAATTCAATAGAAATGGGTTGTATACCAGTTGATGCATGGTCTTGATGGGCAAAATTGAAATTGATTGATTAACCAATATTGTTCAACAAATTGAGAGTACAAAAAGAATGCCTAATGAATGGTGGAAGAACAGTGGTTCCTTTATAAGAACAAAGGACATAGTCAAAATTGTGCAATCTACAAAACTATCATACTTGTGAACCTCACAATGAAGCTATGGGAGAGAGTAACAAAGCAACACCTACAATATAATCAAATATTTAAGGGAACCATTTCAGGATGTCATGTAGTTCTATTTCAGAAACCATTTTCCTATTAAGACTACTCATGAAAAAGTTCAGAGACAATGAAGAGTTCAGCTACAAATCTACTAATTTGAATAGAGCTTATAATATGATCCTTAGGCATTTAACTTGGCGGGAAAACAATGAAGAAAAAGGTGTCTAATGGTTCTGCATCCAAAGCACACAAGATTTGTTTGAAGGGCTGTGGAAGTTGACGTCTACGTTCTCAATTAAAGTGGGACTACCCCGAGGATTTTATTTATTGGAAACATAACACAAAGCTGCAACCTTGTGGCTATGACAATGAGCACCTTCAAACTATGTTGCAGGCTATTGTCCCCTTTAAGCCCCAAGTAGTTGCCTAGGTTATTAAAAACAAAATAACAAACATCCAGGATTAATTTCCATGGTGTATGTTATTTTCAAATGACCATCCTCCTCACCAATTCTCTTGTGTACGACCCAATGTAACCATTATTCTCATATATATATATTGAAAATGGTGACGAATTCATTGCTCAAAGAACTGTACAACCACTCTTGTCATATTTCTTAACAAGATTTGAAGTATACTGCCAATCTCAAGCAAACATCTTAAAATTGAACAGATAACTCATAATTGTTTTTCAACCACTTGTACATCATCACATGCCTTCTTTTCACTTCTGTATATTTTCTTCACAAGTTACTCCATAAAATAAAAAACAATAAAAAAATCATGATTTAGAAGAATGCATCAACCAATATCAGTTAATAACATCAAGTGTTATAAATGATAATACACAAAGAATATTCACTCCAGCAAAAGTGCAAGAGATGGCCTGAAAAAAGCAAGCTTTCACAACGAGAAAAAAGAAATTGAGGACTGGAGCATAAATGCCTACCATCAATGCTTCCTGTTATGAAAAAATCTGCAGCAGATACAGCAACATGTGTAACCACATCTCGGTGCATGTAACTTTTCTCATACCTATGCAGAAGAACCAAAATTTAAAAAGGTGGAAAAATAAAAAGATGAAAGAATGGGTGGAGAGTTGGACTTGCAGTCCCCCTTTATAGAGTTGCATGTCCACACTCTTCCTTTCTCCTTTGAGTTCAAATACAAAACCTTTCATAATCAAGTAAGTGTCTGATAAGTCTATAAAATTGCAAAATTTCATTATCATTCCATATAGATTTATGGAGTTATTTAGGGTTAATAGCATTAGTTTCATTGATTTTCATGATTTCATGCATTCACGTATACAAGGTTAGAATTTTAGTCAAAATCAATCAAATTTCATTAATTTCCATAATTTCATTGAAACATATTTTTACAAGGATTCTACTATCACTAGGATTCTCTCCTAATTCACACATAAATTAATGTGCTTTCTTTGCACCACTGTGTAAAGCACGAAAAATCGATGAACATGGTATATTCATATGCATTCATATGATGTGAATTGGGACCCACGCATAGCATTATTCTTTTCTACATAAAATGGTAATTTCTGATTTTTATTATAATTCGGAGTAGGAAATTCAGATTTTTGGGTCCCACTTTGAAGAGAATTTGAGAAGAGAAATTGAAGAGAAGACCCACCATGGGACCCACACTTTTGTTTGGGGGGGGGGGGGGGGGGGGAGGTGAATCCCCAAGTAGGACGTCCCACATGTGGCCCCACCTTGCTGGTTGCAAAGGTTTAAAAAATCCTTCTTATCTTTTGTGATGATTTTGAAATTTGAGAGTTCAAGAGGGATTACAAACTTTGAAGACTCATTCCCTATCTATTGAAGATTGGGAGATAGTAAACTCGAAATTCAAATTTTGAATTCAAAGAGTCCTTGGAAGGAAGAAGAATTAGCTTGTCCCAGTTTTCTCAAGAGAGAGAAACTTTAAATGGTCATAACTTTCAATCCGACAATCGGAATGGGACAATCTACACACCGCTAGAAAGCTCTTCTTAAGTAAATATTTGTAGAGCCCAAGATTGCCCCGATCGGAACTGTATTGAGAGAGATATCCTCAGAAAGTTGGCTGATGCATTTTCATGTGGGACAACAAGACTTGTGGGGTCCAATGGTGAAGAAATTGCTAAGAAGCAAAGAGCCTACGCAACTAGAAAGACTTGCACATCAAGTTTCTAAGCAAGAAAGACTCATAAACTTATCCAAGAACCTTCTCTAACTTGGAGTACAGGTCAAAGGAGCTTCCAAGAATTTTGCTTCAACAAGGAAGAGTTGTTGCAAAAGCATAAAAGGAGCCTAATGGGGGATGTCCCAGGCCATCTTCCACCATAATGGGGATGCCCCCCCCCCCCCCTCTCTCTCTCTCTCTCTCTCTCTCTCTCTCCCCCTCCCAGTCTTTCTTTGAGCAATAATTTTGTAATTTTGTGAAGGAGATGATGATGATAGAGTGCTAGATTCCTTTTAATAATGTAAGAAGCAAGGAGATGTTGACTACTTTTTGACTATTAATGTGCATGGGCAAGTTCTTTTAATGGTGTGATTGTTCTATTTGTTGATTGAATCTTTATTATCTAAGCTCTTTTGATGTTTCATTTTCTTCGGATATATTGCATGCATACAGACATCTAAATATTAAAAATATGAATGTTAGAGCCTTGATGAGTGTGACATCACTCACTACATCAACAATCTAGACTATCCATCTTGGCTCATCCTTATGAGAGAGATGGGACTAGCCATTCATATTCCTAGTGCTTAGAGAGGAACTATTCTAATCCTTGCATTGCAAAAGCCTTTTTCAATTCTGATTTTTTCTTTTTATTACTTCAATTGGTGGTTTGATTTAGTTTTCTTTGGATGCAGTCATTAGAATAGGTTTTTAGATAGGTTTTTTTAGATTAGGACATTTTTACTGGTTTTAATCTTGTAATTAATTTTAAATTCCAGCAAAGTAAGCTGATGGTTTTGTATAAATTTTGATAGGCTAGTATTAGATTTTCTCATAGGACAAGTACAAATTATCGATTGTGATTCGCTCCCTCTAGATTCGACCCCGTGCTCACCGGGTAAAACTACATCGCGGCCCTGCACTTGGGGTTCACGATCATGGTCCAACAAAAGAGACAATTATGAGTGAATCCCCAACAAGGAAAAGATCATAAAGAGTGGGAACTTGGCCTAAGAGCAAAGTGAGAGGCATCCCACATTGTTATTGAGGCTAACCCATGTGCCAACAATATCCACAGTGGGTGGGTAGATTATGAGTTGGGCAATGCAGTTCCTATACAATTCTGCCTATTGTTTCAGCAAGAAGCCAAAAATGATATACAAAGGAAAGCCATAGAACTTCATATGGTCTACAAATAACCATCACTGGTGTAGCAAATATTTAACTGAAGGTACAATCGTACTTTCCATTAGTTGGTAATAAAGAAATCCATTGTGCTTGATGAGGTTTTGGATAGCATTCAAATTGTACCTGCCAATCAAATATGATGATCATAAATTTCAATTGTAGCGCCATCAACATTCCCAACTTCCAAAACAATGAGAGAAGGAGACCTCTCATCATTATCATCAAAGCCCTGTCCTAACTATGTTGAGGTCAGCTAAATGAATTATGTTCTATCCTGAGCCAAATCCTCAAATAGATTGGACTTCTGCAAATTTATTGTTATTACTTCCAACCATGTCCTCTTCAGCCTACCCCTTTGTCCTTGGTGGGCCATCAACTTTAATAGAAAAACTATCTTCACAAAGTACTCTCGAAGTAAGTCTCCACTTCAACTATCTTGCTCTTATCCCATGTTCATCATCTTCCTCAATCTGTTCATCTATATTATCGAACTAAGGTACCGGAATGAATCACTTCGTGGCATCTCTTAAGATCTCTTTGTGGCATCTCTTGAGCTTCAATTATCATAACAGTTTCAACTATTTGTACATCCATACTAAATCTGCAATCCATAAACTCTATTGACCCCTGTTGTCTTGTGTTATGCCACACCCTTTCATAAACACTCCAATCTCCCACAAAATAGGGAGCCCTAGTACCATGGAATACTTGGCTTGAGAGAACGCACTTTAGGTTTACCATTCTCATCAAAATGAATTGGAACTAACTTTTTCTCTTACAGTGGTTAGTTTAATAAATTATGCAATTATGACTGGTTTTAAAACTTACTTTTTCTCACACAGTAATGCAGTGGTAGGTTTAATAAATTCTACAATTATGACTGGTTATGGAGCCCAAAAACCAAAAATAATAGAAATATCAAATATATATAGTACGAGTTTGAATGGCACCCCTATAAGGCTCTGCTCATGCTATTTCTTACTAACAGCTGCTCAAGTATTGTGCTTTTGCATTATGGTAGAACCAGCAGGAGTGATTTTGATTATTGTACAATCTCAAAGTGCATTGCTGGAAGTTAAAATAGTATGCAAGTTTGGGTCAAATAATAGAGCATTACACATGTGCTTTCGGATGATTGTTAGCTTGTCAGTATCTCTGTCGTACTGCTAACTTTAATGAAAGTTAAATTCAAAATAGTAATGATAATAATAAAGCATTTATGGATATTTTTCAAAGCCAAAACATTTAATGTAATGGCCAACATATCAATTTATCAGTTTGTTTTGGCCCATTTTCACTGAATATGAAGATGATGAGAATGAATTTTCAATTCATTGAAAGTTTCAGAGTAACAATAAAACATCAATTTTTTTTCCATGGCCAAAACCTTTACAGATCGGGTGATACAACATTATTTCGGCCAAGTTTCAGAACCAGTACAGCCAAAATGCGCTTCCAAATGGATTGCAGCAACTCCCAATGTTGATTCTTTTTGAGAAACTGACAATTGGAAGGTTCTCATTATTGCAACCTTGAGGCTGCCGATCCGTGGCACAAACCACTAAAATAACTTGATAAATGAGTCCTTTAGGGCCTGTTTGGAAGTTAAATGAGCCCTAACAACTTAAAATTTCAACTCTACTCTGTTTGGATGAGTCTTCCCCAAAGATAAAGTATTGTTGTCAGCCCATGCGTACTTCATTTCACTTTAACTGTAAATACTTCAATTTCCTTGAGTAAAAGCCAATTCTACACCATAATATTTCTAATTTCACTTCACATCAAGCATACAAACAGAGTGAAGTGAACTAATCGAACTTAACTTTAACCCACTTCTCCTCCACTTCACTCTTCATGTAAAATCTACTTCACTCTACTCTACTCCTCATTTATCCAAACATGCCCTTAGAAGAGACACTCCCTCCAAGAGCAAGCACCAAAGTTTGAGATATAAATTTTTGTCCGTTCATTTATCAATTCCTCTCTTTAAATATAGATTGACCGCAAAAAATAAGAAGATCAAAAATGGACCAAATCCCATGATATGAAAAGAAGTTCAAAATTTGACCGCAAAACATAAGAAGTTCATTAGGAAAAAAAGTAGTTTAGACAGAGAGGAGAGGGTAAAAAAGAGGTTGAAAAGGAAGCTAAGCTTAAGCGCTTACATGTGGGCGGAGGGCAGAGAGTCAAGGAAAGCCTGCTCGAATTGGAGAGGACGCTTTGGGCGAGGGGGAGCTGCAGGGCCAGGTCCGATCATCGGCTCCTCTTCGATATCCTCCATCTTCCCGACCTCCTTACCGTTCTCAGATTCTTCCATGGGAGGGTTTAGGGTTTTTTAGTGGGGGAGAAGTCAGAAGCGAGACGAGAATTCTATGCAGTCCGGATCACTGTGAGAGCGAACAGACAGAACTTGTGCATGTCTCGCACATAAGAAGGCAAGGCCCAGACAATCAGTGGCCCATATTGATGTGGCAGGAGGACACCGAATTTGAAAGGATACTAATCCTTGATCTGATCTGTGGAATATAAAAGTTTAACGGTTTTGAAAATAATTTGATTTAAGGGTCTAATCGGTAAGATTTCGATCTTTAACTAAAAGTTTAACACAAATTAATTATGATAAATTAAGTTTTAAGTATAGTTAGGTGTTAACGGCCCATTTGGATGTTTACAAAATAAAACATTTATAGATTTAAATATTGCAAAGATGAAATACTATATAATAGAATAGTGCAATATTAAAATATTATAATATTTTTTCTCTTCGGCAATTTTTTAATAATATTATAGTTTTAAATTTTAATTGCTTGGAAAGTACTATGATTAAAGTAAAAGTTCATTGTTAGAATAATTTCTCATTAAGTAGTTTAATTTATATATAAGTGTTTTTTGGACATATTGAACGTAGGCCGGTAATGGCACCAATGAGAAAAAATTTGACTATACAGATGGATGGCCCATCAAAAGATAGGGGTAAGTCGAAGAAAATATTGATAGAGGTCATTGAATCAAATTTGAAGAAATTTAACTTATCAAAGGATTTAGCTCAAAATAAAACAAACTAAAGAAACAGAATTCATGTAGCCGACCCCAACATAGTTGGGATAAGGCTTTGATCATGATGATGATAATTACAACGTTTGGATAAAAAAGTACTATGATAAAGTAAAGTTCAACTGCCACATTTTTTTACCATAAATACTTTTTTTATTACATAAAATTATTATAAAGTGTAGTAAAATAAAGTAAATGCAAAAAACTGCTTTACAACTCTCTTTCCCACTTTACTTCACTACATACTTCATCTCACGGACCTTATTTACTTTATATTTTACTATGATGTGATATTAGTCTTTATTTTACTTTACCACATATGTAAACAAATCACTTTAACACAAGTCACTTTCTATTTACCATGTAAAACTACAATAAAATATGATAACATAAAGACCAATAAAAAGAAATTACTCCTCCCCACCTTTTTACTTCACCATATATTTTATCCAACTTTTACTTTACCCCATTTTTACCATGATGTGATATTTACCTTTACTTTACCATATATGTTAATAAATACATCATGATAGATTTAGTAAAATAAAGTCTTCACCTTACTCTACCACTTTGTAATTATTGTCACGTCCTAAAAAACTAAGCTAAATCCAAACTCAATCTTAAGGGTGTGAGGACTATAGCCAATTTAAATTTTTATTGAAAAACAACATAGACTCCAATTTTGGGTGGCTCGAAATCCTTGTGAGGCTATACTTGTTGATGAAGTAAACATAATCATACGCGGAACTAAAATCCATGATCTGCGAGCTGAGTGTCGAATTCAAATTATAAAAACATACCTCAATCATAATTAATAAATGGTCAAGAATTCTAAAGAATAACAATTAAAATTATAATTCCAAGACAAATGAATTTAATGTCTCACTAATGACCCCCAACAATGGCCTTATTTCAAAAGTCCATTGTTTCGAATCTAAACACCATCACTAAGACACCTTAGACGAAGTCATCGGTGCTCCACTCAACAACTCTGCCATCTGGTGGAATCTCTGGTACCTCCTAACCCTCCGATTCGACATCAGCAACGGGACTTAAACATTAAAAGTAGTGGTTTAGATTGATGTAATCTGGCAAGAGGTAAACTGCAAGTAATGATATTAATCAATTGAATTAAAGCATATTTTAAATCCTACCCAAAACATACTGAATGCAAACCTAATAGCATAAATGCACAAAAACGGGTATTCTGCAGATACAATATACGAAAACGAGTATTCCTACCAAATATAACAAATGGCACAGCTGTATACTATATCCCACAGTACATGCTGTCTCGATGGCATACGACCACCTCCAATTACAGTCGGTCAAATATATATATATATATATAAATACATACTGTATACAAATGTTTAATTAATCTTGCTATGAGACCCTTAACTCACAAATCCAAACCATGATTCCATGATTCCAATATCCTACTTTCAGTGTCTATCATATGATATATCCCGAAACTCACATTACCATTCTAGATCCAGTCTAATCCTTGTGTGAATATTCAACTAGCTTTTCTCAAAAAGAAACATATTTAATCCGTTTATATAGAGTTAATGTATTTTACAAATTGGGTAAAAGTATTTAAATTCCAAATCCAAACTAAATCAAATTATGATAAAAAAAAAACAGAAGGAACAATTAAGTTCTTAATCATCATTGATGTGTATTAAAACTAAAAAATTTTATGTCAAAAAAAAACAAAAAAAAAAAGAAAACGAAACCTGAATTTAGATCCAAAATTTAAACTCATATTAAAAATCCAAATTAGACTCCCAAATATTGTCTAATTAAGATTCTAATTATCCCTAATTACATCTTAATTAAATTCTTATCGAACTAATTAAATACTAATCACACATAACTAAATCCCAATTAAAATTATAATCAAACCTAATCATAATTCTAATCACACCTAATTAAATATAAATTAAGATTCTAATCAAGTCACAATTAAACCCAATTCACTATTCAAATCAAATTGCAATTTGATGTTCTAATTACCCCCAAACCTACTATGGAAACCCAAAATAAAAATCCAAATAAAAATGAAATAAATACCCAAATCCACATTCTAAATTTCAATCTCTTGGCCCATTGGCTCTATTGCCAGGCCCACTAAAAGCCTAGCCCCGTCACAGCCTGGCCTAGGCAGCAGGCATTGCTAGGCCTAGCCGCAGCCCGGCCTAGGTGCAGGCTAAGCCCGTTGCCCAGGCAACAACGCTGCCTATGCTGCCGTAATTTTTTTTATGTGATTAAAAATTAACTCCCATTACTATTCTGGAATCAAAACATTAAACCCAATCCTATAAATTGGATTTTTAAGCATGTAAAGCAAAACAACTAAAATTACATTATTTATAGTTATCCACTTGCCTCAAATCATGTATAAAGACTCAGATCTACTAAGGCTAAATTCAATCACGCACAAACCCCTATTTTGACTCGATTCCTCGAATTAAAATCCTACAGATCCAAGTGACACATAGATCTTTTAAGCTATTGAACATACCCTAATAAACTAAAAAGAATCGAATGGTGGCTTAGAGAGTGATACTTACCGGGTTGCAGACACTATCAGAATAGACAAAAAGAGAGGAGGAAGATGAAGGTAATAGTGTTATCTGAGCTCCTTGATCAAGCCTTGGTTCCTTTGGAGAACTACTAAGACTTGGTTTCAAAGGAGATGAAGAATAACGAAAGAATTGTATGTACGAAGAAAAGACGATCAAAAGCCTTGAAGGTTATCTTATGTAAAGATTTTTTTAAATTACAAGAAATGGCTCCCTGCTCTTTAGTGAGTTTTACAAAATTCTAGAATAGGGCTTTTGATTTAAAAGGTCAAATAACTCAGGCCCAAGGCCTAAGAATGTATAATCATCCCATCTCCAATGAGCCCTATACACAAACTACCATACATGTAAGAATCCAAAATCTCTAAAATGATCTATCAAGCATTGTAACACTCCGATCCCCTTTGAGCCGGATTAGTGGCTCATTAGTGTGTTTTGTTTTGTTTTATTCTTTTGGACTTGGTTTTGGGCCTTGGATAGGTAGCTGAGTAACCTTTGACCTGGAATAGGTAGTTCTAAGCCCTTTTTCGTAATTTTGCTTTTGTTTTGCTCATATCATCTTTGCATCATCTTGGTGTCAGCACGTGTATTTTTTTGAGCTCGACAATTTCCATAACTGAGTCAGATCCGTTTGGAGCCAATTGGAGAAGTTGGACCTTCGTGTGACTTGAACTGTAATTAGTATAAACTCTTCGGACTTTGACTTAAACTTCCAAATCTATAAATATAAGTCAGGACCCAGGTGTCTCCCTCCCTGCCCATTTGTCTTGATCGTTGCATGCAAGAGAATTCAGGAGCTCCACGTCCCTTACTTCCTCTCCTCTCCACTTCTCTTCTCGTTTTGGGTTGGTGTTGGGTGCTTGCACTCATTTTGTTTTGGATTGGGTTCCTTCTCTCTCATCTCCATCTGTAGCTTGGTAAGTGGGTTCTTTCCCAACTCTTCTCTCTTCTTCTCCAATTTCACCTCTCATTCTCTGATTTCCGAGTCCTCATCTCATGCATGATTTATTGCTTTGATTTGCTTCGATTTTAGTGGACTTGGAGCTTGATTCAGTGGATTTCCAGATTTGAGGCAAGTATAAGTACAAGCTTTGATGACACACATGGGTATTTTGTGTGATCGCTTTGATTTCTTCTTATTCCTTGTCTAGTATGTTTTACAGCCACATTTTGTGATTTTGGAACCTCTGTAGCTTGTTTGGAGATGTTTCTGTACCAAACTTCAGTTTCTGTAACTATCCCGAATTCGTGTCCTGTACTGTACGGCTAAGCCGTAAGTTTCTACGGTTTGATGTCCAGAGACTTAAATTTTGAGTTTTGTTCTACGGCTAGGCTACGGCTAAGCCGTAAATTGTCTTACGGCCGAGCCGTAAGCTAGCCGTGACCCAACCCGTAACCCAGCCGTGAATTAAATCTTTGATCAGTCGAAACTTTTCCAACACAGAACTCCTACGGTGTGGCTACGGCTAAGCCGTGGAATGCTACGGCCAAGCCGTGGATTGGTCTACGGCTAAGCCGTATACTGACTGTAGCTCAGCCGAAAAAGGTACCAGATCAGTGGTGAAAAGATGACCCGTTTAGCTGTGTTTTGAATGGAACCAAGGTGAAGCCGTAGTGCATATTACGACGAGTGCGTAAGATGTCTTCGGCTTAACCATAGGTTCCTCATAGCTAAACCGTTCGGCATGGCAATTCTGAATTATAACTTAGGATAATGGTGAGACTTGTAGGGCTCAAATACAGGTAACCACCCATGTAAACCGGCCCAATGGATTCTTGGATCGCATGAATAGTCTGTTAGGCTGTGACTCATTCATGTGAGCGTTGATCACTGGTAAGCACCTCCCCATGGGTGTTGGTTTAAGGGACGTCGGTGCACGCAAGGATTACGCAACACTTTGATGGCAACGGTGCATTGACTAACTTAAAACTACATCAACATGCACGGTTAGTGACAGTGAACAACTAGCTTAGGACTGGCTTGTAATGAACCTTGACTCCGTATTAATCTGAGATGCATTTCATATTGTTTATAGTTTTGCCCTCAGTTCTGTTAATCCTTGTTATGCATTCCGTAGTCATTTTTGCTTCGTTCTGTATATCCGTTTTATTCTTCGTTCTGCACTAAGCTTTGATCTATGCTATGCTTTGGCTTTATATATCTGCTTTGTTGGTTTTGTCTATCTCTGATTTTGGGTATTCCCTGGTGGCTCTGCCCAGAGATTAACATGTGAGGATAAGATCCGGTCTTTGCCATCGGTGAGTCCAAAGCGGATGATCTTCCTTTCTATGGATTTGATTTGATTGGTATTAGTCTGGCTCTACTCAGCCTCAGCCCTAGGATGCCCGACGGGGTTACCTCTGGCTTAGATCTCTGTATCTCTGTATCACTGCAGTGTCGCTTTGTCTTGGGACCCCGGAACCCAGGAACCTGAGACCCACTTGTACCCTGGCCCGGTCAGTGGTGTTCTCCTCTGCTCTGCTTTGCTCTGCTCTCTATTGGGGAGAACATGGTTAACGTAGTAGCCACTTAGTCAGTATTTCTATGTTTTGATTCAAATATCATGCTTTACTTCTACGCACGATTTGCCTAGCATACTAAGATGAAACTCTGTAATTGATCTTCTGTCATTATTTTATTCTCTTTGATACTATGCGTGTTTCTTCCCTGTTACTTATATTTGCTGGATCGTTGTATTCATTGTGTTGTCTGTGGTGTTGCAGGCACAGATACCTTGCCCACCTCCCCGGCGGTCGAGGAGGCTGCAGGGGCAAGTGTAGAGGCACCCTCAGGTTTGGCAGAGTGGGCCTGATCATCTCTGCCGAGAGCGTTCATGCATGCTTCCAGTGGTGTTTCGTTTTGGGATTTTGAGAGCTTGTATTTGGACTTTGGACTTTGGACTTGTATTCTGTATATTTTGTATATATTGTTTTGGTGTGTATTCGGTTTTCTATCAGTGTATTTGTCTGTGTCATTCCGTTTTGTATTTGCTTTGGCTTCCGCTAAATTTTTTCCTGGTTGCTTGCTATGATATCTACAGCTTCCGCGTTCGTCTGTTTCGCACGTGTTAGATCCCTTGTGTGTGTGCATCTGGACTGGGTTTGGATGCACGTGCACGGGAGTATGTGTGTCACTGGTTTGGCTTTTCGCTAACCCCCGATTTCTGGGCTCGGGTCGTGACATACGTATTGTATGGTATCAGAGCATGCTAGTATAAGCATGTAGGCATCTAAGATCATGGTGAGATAACGCTATCAACTATTTGACATGAAGTCTCATATGTTGATTTGGGGTTTGACTAACTCAGGGCATTTTATATTTGCGTGTTGTGTTTCTTGTTCTTTTTCAGGATGGCATCAGGATCAGGATCTCGGGATGAAAATCAACAGGGCCATAACGGTGATAGTGGGTCAGTACCCCCACACATCAGTAGTGAGGAGCGGATGATGATGATGATGCAGTCTATGCAGTCATTACAGGCACAGATGGCATCCATGGTAGATAGACAGAGTCAGGCTGCCGCAGTTGCATCACCCCGTATAGATCAGCAGGTGATTTTCAAGCCTAAGGAATCGGATCCTAATGCTCTTTTCGACAAGTTCCGTAAGCGAGGGGCGATTGAGTTTCATGGGACAGAGGATGCATTACAGGCTGAGCAATGGTTGGAGCAGACTGAAGAGTTATTTGATACGATTGTGTGTAGCAACAAACAGAAGGTAGTCCTCACAGCTTCTATGCTTCGGAGTGTAGCTAAGACATGGTGGAGGAGTGTCAAGAGCTCATTCCAGACTATGCCCAGTGCCACAGTTTGGGAGACCTTCAAGCAGCAATTCCGTCGGAAGTTCATGCCTCTCCATATTCAGCGAGCCAAGGAAGTGGAATTCTTCAACCTTCAGCAGAGACAGATGTCAGTTGCAGATTATGTACACAAGTTTACAGAGCTGTCCCACTTTGCAGAGGACATGGTGAACACTGAGCAGAAGAAGGTGACTCGCTTCGTCAACGGTCTGAATCCGAGACATAAACGCCACGTGGTTGCTTGCATGTGGCCAACTATATTGGATGACGCTATTGACAGGGCCTATGATGCAGAGGCCATATTTGAGGAGGAGCGAACAGAGGCTAAGAGGGCAGCAGGTTCCAGTGGCAGAAGTCAGTTCCAGAAGAAGTTCAAGGGTAAGCAGGGTAGTTCGAGCAGTTCTCAGGTGGTTTGTAGTCACTGTGGGAAGGATCACCCCACCGACAGATGTTGGAGGAAGAGTGGAGCTTGTTTTGGTTGTGGCTCCACGGACCACAGGCGGGCTCAATGCCCGAAGTTTCAGTCCTCTCCACAGACAAGACCGGCAGGACCTACAGCACAGGGCAAATCTCAGCCAACTCGCCCAGCCCAGAAGTAGAACCGCCAGACAGCCCGAGCCTATGCTGCTACGCATGAGGGCGCGGAGGAGGCCACAGTTGTGGAAGGTAAAATTTTAATTTCTGATGCTGAAGCTTTAGCCTTATTTGACTCCGGGTCTACGCGTTCGTACGTAGCACCCCATTTTGCTGTGCAGCTTCGACAGCGACCCACACCACTTCCATATTTGCTGTTAGTATCCACTCCGGTTGGTAAGCGGGTGGAGTGCAGTGTTTTCTACCCTCAGTGTGATGTGCGGATAGCTGGTCATCAGCTCCCAGTAGACCTCGTGTTGCTCACGACACTGGACTTCAATGTGATTCTTGGTATGGACTGGCTTGCAAGATATCATGCATGTATCAATTGCTACAGCAAGGCGATCTACTTTGATTTGGGCAGCGGATTTCGATTTGAGGGCAGCCAGACGAAGTGCCCAAGGCGTGTAATATCTGCTTGTAAGGCAAACAGGATGCTTCGCAGGGGATGTGAAGGATTTCTTGCATTCATCTCAGAGAAGAAAGATCAGCGACAGCTTAGTGAGATCCCAGTAGTCAGCGAGTTTCCGGATGTCTTTCCGGAGGATGTGCCAGAGTTGCCACCGGTTCGGGAGGTAGAATTTGCTATTGACGTGATACCAGGTACAGCACCCATCAGTAGAGCTCCATATCGTATGGCACCTGCAGAGTTGTTGGAATTGAAGAAACAGTTGCAGGATCTGTTGGATAAAGGGTTCATACGCCCAAGTGTTTCACCTTGGGGAGCTCCTGTATTGTTTGTCAAGAAGAAGGATGGCAGTTTCTGGATGTGCATTGACTACAGGCAGTTGAACAAAGTGACTATCAAGAACAAATATCCATTGCCTAGGATCGATGAGTTGTTCGATCAGCTTCAGGGTGCAGCTTACTTCTCTAAGATTGACTTGAGGTCAGGATATCACCAGCTCAGGGTGAAGGACGAGGATGTTCAGAAGACAGCTTTCAGGACTCGGTATGGACACTACGAGTTCCTTGTCATGCCATTTGGTTTGACGAACGCACCCGCAGCTTTCATGGCATTGATGAATAGGGTGTTTACTTCCTTCTTGGACCAGTTCGTTGTGGTTTTCATAGATGACATATTGGTCTATTCGAAGACTGCTGAGGAACATACAGATCATCTGAGGAAAGCATTGCAGCTGCTTAGAGATCACAAGTTGTATGCAAAGTTGTCTAAGTGTGATTTCTGGCTAGAACAAGTTGCATTTCTGGGTCATAAGATTTCTCGAGAGGGATTGATGGTGGATCCGGCAAAGATTGAAGCAGTAGTCCATTGGCCCCGTCCTAGATCAGTGGCAGAGATTCGGAGTTTTCTGGGATTGGCAGGATATTACCGCAGGTTTGTGCAGGACTTCTCGAAGATCTCAGCCCCGCTGACTCAGTTGACTCGGAAGAAGGTTCCGTATGAGTGGACAGAGAAGTGTGAGCACAGTTTTCAAAGGTTGACAGAAAAGCTCACTACGGCGCCAGTGTTGACTCTCCCGGATGGTAGTGAGGGATTCGTGATTTATTCCGATGCTTCTCGCATTGGATTAGGCTGTGTACTGATGCAGAACCAGAAGGTGATTGCCTATGGATCCCGACAGCTGAAGGAACATGAGAAGAACTATGCCACCCATGACTTGGAGTTAGCAGCTATTGTATTTGCACTGAAGTTGTGGCGGCATTACTTGTACGGTGTGAAGTTCGAGGTCCATTCCGATCATCACAGTCTCCAGTACTTGTTTGATCAGCATGACTTGAATATGAGGCAACGGAGATGGTTGGAGTTTATCAAAGATTACGACTTTCCGATCAAGTACCACCCAGGCAAGGGCAATGTAGTTGCAGATGCACTCAGCAGGAGGACAGACAGTCTTCAGGTGTTGGCAGGATTTTATATGCTTGTGCATGATCAGCCTGTTGAGGTTCGGACGGTAGGTGACTTGGTGACATTAGCTACTACCGTCGTGTTTCAGCCTGAGGTGATTCAGCAGATCAAGGATCGCCAGTTTGAGGACCCCCTCCTGGTGAAGTTCAGAGATCGGATTGCAGATCGACCGGATTTCAGCCTGGTAGATAGAGTTTTGTACTTCAGGAATCGATTGTGTGTTCCCGCTGTGGATGAGCTGAAAGATAAGTTGATGACAGATGCGCACGATGCTCGATATGCGATGCACCCAGGGAGTACGAAGATGTACCGGAACTTGAAAGACAGATTTTGGTGGAACAATATGAAGCGGGAGATCGCAGGGTTCGTAGCTCGATGTTTGACCTGTCAAAGGGTAAAAGCTGATCATCAGCGACCTCCAGGATCATTGCATCCATTGCACACTCCGCAGTGGAAGTGGGAGCATATTACTATGGATTTCGTCTTCGGTTTTCCGCCGACCAGTAGAAAGAATAATGCGATCTGGGTCATAGTGGACAGATTAACCAAGTCGGCGCATTTCCTTCCGTTCAAGAAAGGGATGACATTCACAGAGATGGCCAGGAAGTTTGTTGACGAGATAGTCAGATTGCATGGCACCCCAGTATCTATTGTGTCTGATCGCGATAGTCGTTTTGTGTTTTCATTCTGGAGAGCATTTCAGGAAGCTATGGGCACGAAGCTGAGTTTTAGTACGGCATACCACCCCCAGACCGACGGACAGTCGGAGCATACCATTCAGACGTTGGAGGATATGCTCAAAGCTAGTGTGCTGAACTTTGAGAAGGAATGGGATACGCATCTGGCATTGTGTGAGTTTGCCTACAACAACAGCTTTCATGAGAGCATTGGTATGGCACCATATGAGGCTCTATACGGACGCAAGTGCAGGACCCCTGTGTGCTGGGAAGAAGTTGGAACTAGAAGTTTCCATGGTCCGACGATCATAGCTGAGACGACAGAGAAAGTGCAGAAAGTGATAGAAAATTTGAAGTTTGCTCGATCCAGACAGAAGAGCTATGCGGATACTCGGAGGAGACCTTTGGCATTCCAAGTCGGAGATTGGGTATTTCTTAGAGTTTCTCCGATGAAGGGCACAGTTCGATTTGGTCAGAAGGGCAAGTTAGCTCCGAGATATGTAGGACCGTTCGAAGTCAAGAGCCGAGTTGGAGATTTAGCTTATCGGTTGACGCTTCCAGTTGAGTTCTCCGGTGTGCACGATGTTTTCCATGTGTCGATGCTCCGTAAGTATGTACCAGATCCGAGCCATGTGATTCGCTACGATGACATTCAGATTTAGCCTAATGCAACTAACGTTGAGCATCCGCTTCGCATCGTTGGCACACGAGAGCAGATTTTCCGTACCAGGACTATCAGATGGGTTAAAGTGTTGTGGGAGCATCATGGTCCAGATGAGGCTACTTGGGAGCTAGAGGAGCAGCTAGCACGCCAGTACCCCCATCTCTTTGCGCAGGTAGGTAGTCATTCCGAGGACGGAATGATTCCTAGTGGGGGAGGATGTAACACTCCGATCCCCTTTGAGCCGGATTAGTGGCTCATTAGTGTGTTTTGTTTTGTTTTATTCTTTTGGACTTGGTTTTGGGCCTTGGATAGGTAGCTGAGTAACCTTTGACCTGGAATAGGTAGTTCTAAGCCCTTTTTCGTAATTTTGCTTTTGTTTTGCTCATATCATCTTTGCATCATCTTGGTGTCAGCACGTGTATTTTTTTGAGCTCGACAATTTCCATAACTGAGTCAGATCCGTTTGGAGCCAATTGGAGAAGTTGGACCTTCGTGTGACTTGAACTGTAATTAGTATAAACTCTTCGGACTTTGACTTAAACTTCCAAATCTATAAATATAAGTCAGGACCCAGGTGTCTCCCTCCCTGCCCATTTGTCTTGATCGTTGCATGCAAGAGAATTCAGGAGCTCCACGTCCCTTACTTCCTCTCCTCTCCACTTCTCTTCTCGTTTTGGGTTGGTGTTGGGTGCTTGCACTCATTTTGTTTTGGATTGGGTTCCTTCTCTCTCATCTCCATCTGTAGCTTGGTAAGTGGGTTCTTTCCCAACTCTTCTCTCTTCTTCTCCAATTTCACCTCTCATTCTCTGATTTCCGAGTCCTCATCTCATGCATGATTTATTGCTTTGATTTGCTTCGATTTTAGTGGACTTGGAGCTTGATTCAGTGGATTTCCAGATTTGAGGCAAGTATAAGTACAAGCTTTGATGACACACATGGGTATTTTGTGTGATCGCTTTGATTTCTTCTTATTCCTTGTCTAGTATGTTTTACAGCCACATTTTGTGATTTTGGAACCTCTGTAGCTTGTTTGGAGATGTTTCTGTACCAAACTTCAGTTTCTGTAACTATCCCGAATTCGTGTCCTGTACTGTACGGCTAAGCCGTAAGTTTCTACGGTTTGATGTCCAGAGACTTAAATTTTGAGTTTTGTTCTACGGCTAGGCTACGGCTAAGCCGTAAATTGTCTTACGGCCGAGCCGTAAGCTAGCCGTGACCCAACCCGTAACCCAGCCGTGAATTAAATCTTTGATCAGTCGAAACTTTTCCAACACAGAACTCCTACGGTGTGGCTACGGCTAAGCCGTGGAATGCTACGGCCAAGCCGTGGATTGGTCTACGGCTAAGCCGTATACTGACTGTAGCTCAGCCGAAAAAGGTACCAGATCAGTGGTGAAAAGATGACCCGTTTAGCTGTGTTTTGAATGGAACCAAGGTGAAGCCGTAGTGCATATTACGACGAGTGCGTAAGATGTCTTCGGCTTAACCATAGGTTCCTCATAGCTAAACCGTTCGGCATGGCAATTCTGAATTATAACTTAGGATAATGGTGAGACTTGTAGGGCTCAAATACAGGTAACCACCCATGTAAACCGGCCCAATGGATTCTTGGATCGCATGAATAGTCTGTTAGGCTGTGACTCATTCATGTGAGCGTTGATCACTGGTAAGCACCTCCCCATGGGTGTTGGTTTAAGGGACGTCGGTGCACGCAAGGATTACGCAACACTTTGATGGCAACGGTGCATTGACTAACTTAAAACTACATCAACATGCACGGTTAGTGACAGTGAACAACTAGCTTAGGACTGGCTTGTAATGAACCTTGACTCCGTATTAATCTGAGATGCATTTCATATTGTTTATAGTTTTGCCCTCAGTTCTGTTAATCCTTGTTATGCATTCCGTAGTCATTTTTGCTTCGTTCTGTATATCCGTTTTATTCTTCGTTCTGCACTAAGCTTTGATCTATGCTATGCTTTGGCTTTATATATCTGCTTTGTTGGTTTTGTCTATCTCTGATTTTGGGTATTCCCTGGTGGCTCTGCCCAGAGATTAACATGTGAGGATAAGATCCGGTCTTTGCCATCGGTGAGTCCAAAGCGGATGATCTTCCTTTCTATGGATTTGATTTGATTGGTATTAGTCTGGCTCTACTCAGCCTCAGCCCTAGGATGCCCGACGGGGTTACCTCTGGCTTAGATCTCTGTATCTCTGTATCACTGCAGTGTCGCTTTGTCTTGGGACCCCGGAACCCAGGAACCTGAGACCCACTTGTACCCTGGCCCGGTCAGTGGTGTTCTCCTCTGCTCTGCTTTGCTCTGCTCTCTATTGGGGAGAACATGGTTAACGTAGTAGCCACTTAGTCAGTATTTCTATGTTTTGATTCAAATATCATGCTTTACTTCTACGCACGATTTGCCTAGCATACTAAGATGAAACTCTGTAATTGATCTTCTGTCATTATTTTATTCTCTTTGATACTATGCGTGTTTCTTCCCTGTTACTTATATTTGCTGGATCGTTGTATTCATTGTGTTGTCTGTGGTGTTGCAGGCACAGATACCTTGCCCACCTCCCCGGCGGTCGAGGAGGCTGCAGGGGCAAGTGTAGAGGCACCCTCAGGTTTGGCAGAGTGGGCCTGATCATCTCTGCCGAGAGCGTTCATGCATGCTTCCAGTGGTGTTTCGTTTTGGGATTTTGAGAGCTTGTATTTGGACTTTGGACTTTGGACTTGTATTCTGTATATTTTGTATATATTGTTTTGGTGTGTATTCGGTTTTCTATCAGTGTATTTGTCTGTGTCATTCCGTTTTGTATTTGCTTTGGCTTCCGCTAAATTTTTTCCTGGTTGCTTGCTATGATATCTACAGCTTCCGCGTTCGTCTGTTTCGCACGTGTTAGATCCCTTGTGTGTGTGCATCTGGACTGGGTTTGGATGCACGTGCACGGGAGTATGTGTGTCACTGGTTTGGCTTTTCGCTAACCCCCGATTTCTGGGCTCGGGTCGTGACAAGCATCCATCTGACCCTCTCAACCTGACTTAAACCTGACAAAATGATTCGAGCTAAAATTAAAAGATTTGGGGGCCTCTGGTAATTACCATTTTTAAACATTTTTGTATTATAGAAAATTTTCTGCTTGGGAGAGTTTTAGTAAAAAAATATTGAGTTTTTTGAAAGAAAATGATCATTTGTTATTATTTTTCTTGAATTACCAAACATGTAAGATTTTTTTTAAAATAAAAATTATATTCTACAAAATATCACTTTCTTGTGTTTTATTTTGTTTCCAAACAGGCCCTAATTACCAAAGTTCATAAGTTAGAACAGTATCTAGAAGTTTCGAGAAGTTTTGAGTTCGTTCGAACTGATTTGATACCTAAATTGGTTAACCGAGGGCTGCGTGACAAGTCAAGGGTATTATGGTAATTTTATGAAATCCCAAGTTAGGTTCAATAGAACATTCACATGATTTTGGACTACTTTCATGTTCATGCCAAGTCCATTTAATGTCCCAAAAACCTTCGTTTTGTGGTTATTCGCTAAAACCAAGACATTATTGTCATTTTGGTAAATCAAGATTTCATCATTCCAAAAATCCTATTTTCTAATCTATTAGAAAGTTAATTTAATTTTAAGCAACTTTAGTAAAGACTCTATACTCATATGATGCCTTGAAAACCCTCATTTAACCCCAAAACGATCGTGTACACACAATTAATGGCAAACTTGAAATTTTGCCAAAGTCATTTTATAAAAAAAACAACCCCAAGCCCTCCTATCATTTCCATCATTCCAAAACTCTTTCTATTTCTGTTTACCTTTTCTCCTTATAGCTTGGAGCCTCCCTCCCTCAAGCTATAGTCATCCAAGTGAAAATCCGACACCGCCATTTTCTTCACCCTCCTTTGCTCTCTCCATCGGTCTATTTTCACAAATTCCTATTGATGGGACGACCTCCAGCGAGCTTTCAGAGCTTTGTTAGGCATCTTAGAGGTAAAGGTTTACAGCCATTTGGCTTGTATGAGTAGTTCATCTCTAATATTAGGGCCTCACTCCATGCCTTGTGTTTGTTTTGATTTTCTAGGCTATTATTGAATGAATTGAGGCTTCCACTGTTTGGAAGTGAATTGAACTTGTTTATTTTAATGTAGAAACACCATTAGGATCTAAGTAATCCAAGGCAAAGGTTCAATTTATTTGGCATAACATGCATGCTAGAATTCCTCATATTACTCTATTTTTTCTCTCCTTTGGATCATATGTTACTCTATGTTTTAGTAACTTAAATTGTAATTTTTGGATGCTTTTTTGATGCTAGAATCAATGCTAATTGGCTCTCAACATATGCTAAAAATCCCCATGAAAATAGCCGTACAAATGGGAAAGAATCCCGCGATTTTTGTGGGACCTATTATGATTCCATTTATGCACCAAATTGATGCACTTTAACCCTTGCTCTCATGGGTTGAAATCATAACCTTAACACATGATCATTAACTTGGACTTGCACCCACACATAACTTAACCTTGGAGCTTCAAAGGGGGAGACGTTTGAGTTCATTGACACCCAAAGAACTTGTCTAAAGATGCGTACACGCATTTCCAAGTCTAGAGTATGTTAGCTTAGGGTTGAATGCCAAATTCTCTTTTGAGCACCAAATGACTTGTAAACTTGGTGTTGGACCTTAAGTTATACATAGAGTATATGGAAGTGCGCAAACTTGTTAATGGTAATCCAGAGACTATGATAGGACTTTGCAATGGTCCCTTCATCATTAAATTGTTAAGGATCACAACACTACTAGTTTTCTATAATTCATATGCACGGTGCATGTAAACTCTATCATGCGTACTAAAGTTTATTTATGCCTAGTCCGTATCTGTATCCCACCCGAGACCTACCCAACCTTAGTGTAGTCTATTTAATTATGCTAGAATCATGTCCTTTGGAGCGTGTGCCCCTTGGTGTCATTTATACCATTGGGTTGATGGGACCGTGGTCAAGTAGTTGGTGAGTTAGCCCTAGATGTTGTGCCACCTTCCACTTAAATCTAATCCACATGACTTTTCCCCTTATGGGCTTCCATTTCTACCTGAAATGTTGTTCGTGTTAACTTTTGGAAAATGACTAATTTCAAGTACTAAATTAAGCATGTTTAGCCAATCGTGGTACATTCAATTACGATTTGCCTTGTCCGGCCTTATAACTATGATTCAATTCATCTACCATTTGTTAGATATGTTAAGTATAATTGGCTCGATAGTAGATGCCCCATTTTTCCCCGCTTTGTTATTAGATTGAGATAGTTGATGTGCTATGCTAGACCTTTGCATTGTAGCATATGCACATCTTGCTTGCCATTGCCGCAGTCATACTTTTGGGTTCCTATGAGTTTTGGGATTTCGTCTACCTTTCCACGAGTATGTTGTAGCACTACCATGTTATTGGGTTTTGCCAGTTGGGTTTTGCCAATTAGGTCTTGCCAACTCGACAATGGATCTTAGCTAATCCGTGGGATTTGCTACCCATCATGTGACATCAACCCACCTTGTGGTTAGATTGCATTGCATCTCATTTAGCATGTTATATTTGATATATATTTAACCATGACCATTGCTAGGATTATTTTGTTAGCTTGTTATTTCTCAATTCTGCCAATATTTCGATTCCAGCATGACCTGCTTAGCCCTGTTATTATTATTTTTATCATGGTCACCTATCTTTCGATTTAAGAACTATATTATGATATGCCATTTAATTTAAGTATTTGTTAGGTCGTCATGTCTGATGTTTACTATGCTTTAGTGCACATAGGTATTAAGCCCCCCTAACTTTGCCTCAGAGGGAGCGGCAGCAGAGGAGGAACTGTTAGAACCAATTGATTAAACTGCAGATGGCGTACCCTAGAGCATAGGGCCTGTGTTGGAGAGCATAATCACATCTTCCTTTTTTTTTTGGTTTATAGTAAAGTATTTTGTATGATCACTTCTAGTAGGCCTTTCTTTTGGGTTTGTAATTAAGATACCTTTTTATTAACAACTTTCATATTAATGGAAATGACTTTCTTTGAATTTGTGCTCACTCTGATATTATTATGTTATTGTTTCTAGCATCTTATGATCATGATGAAAATGTAAATGCTCGTATGGAAATGGAAGTGTATTCATACATCATGTGTGGGGACGAGGGCTAGTCTCACCGTGATTAACCTTAATCCCCATCGTTGTGGCCCCATAATATGGTTGGCGGATCGGGGTCGTGACATAGTCCATTCGGATCAGTATAAATCTAGTGAGATTTGGGAACACATCTCGTTGTGAGACAAATTCACGAGAGCACAAGCCATTAATTTTTTTTGAAAGGTATTTAAAAATTGCTAACTTACAAAATTTACTTCGATTGCAGTTGGGCCTACCATAATATTAATTATCCATGCAATATTTATTTATTTTGAATGTTTTATTCATGTATGTTACCTCATGAATGAGTCCTCAAGGCCTATTTGGGAATTTTACATGTATAGTATTGTATGGTATGTGGGGATTTTGATGTTTGTATGGAAATGAGTTGTGTTTTGATGTTTTATTCAGTCATATGTTTTGTTCTGATGCTCCAACCTACAAGTATCATAAAAGGGCCTTTCTCCCAAGTTTACTATTTCTTCCTCTTATCTCCATTCACAAGCACCTAGTGATGATGGATTGAGTCTGGGCAAGTAAACAATACCCATGCACCGACCAAAAGCAAGCTCATGATAAGGCTAATAGACAATTGTTGAGAGCATTAGGATATTGAGGAGTCTTCTTGATGGAGAGGAAAACGCTTGAATTGCGAAAAGGGTTTTGAGTTTAGAATGGGGAGAGAAGGGTTCATGGAAGAAAAAAAAATGGGAGGAGAGAATATTTGGTGGAAAATGAAACCTCTCGTATCAAAGTGGAGTGAGAGAAAGGAGTAGTGGGAGAAGAGAGTTTGTGTCAAGCCCCCAAATTTGAAACCCAATCACAAGGAATATCCAATTTGGGGATGTCATCCAGGATTTAAATTCTTTATGAGGTTTGATTTAGTTTTTTTTTTTTACAATATTTGGATATAAAATATTTAAACGGGAGCATTTGTATTAAAGTCAATGGAAGCAATATAGAAATCAGCTGAAGCATACGAAACATAGATCTCAAACATAAGCATCAATCAATATGTCAAGCAAACAAGTACAAGTCCATCTAAAATATTCGATTTGAAAGTAGCATGTTTTTATCACAAAGCTCTCTCAACTACAAAAGATCTCAACACTCATCCATTAACTATATGATGCTCTTTGATAGCCAAGGTGACTAAGCTACGTTATGGGATCCCCACTTGAAGTCCGCCACTACCATCATCTCGAAGAACGCTTCACCTTCATGGGCATCAGAAAGAAACTCACCTACTGCACCAAGGTTAGAAGTGTCAAAGATAGAACTAAAATGAGATAATAACAATGACAGAGTTTCTGTGAGAATTTGCTTGCCTTGGGGAGTCAATTATCATCCCCTTTTATTATCAAAACTTTCCTCGATTACAACTTGAGTTAAGCTAATAATAATAATGTATAACAATGACTATCTAACATAAAAATAATCTAATTATTTATAGTTGATTCTCTTGACTAAGTCTACCCACATGTTTTTAAAGGATATTCAGTCAAGGTCCATTGGAATATAGGTGGGCCTATGGAAGGCCTAAAATATATGGGCCAATGGTAACACCCCCCCTCAAATTGATGTTGATCTATCAACAACGATTTACAAACCAAAAACTCATGATGTGATCGAGGAAGACTTTTGGTGAAGATGCCAATGAGTTGGAGTTCACTAGAAACATGGGGACGACTAATTACTTTGTGATCATATTTGTCCTGTATAAAATGATAGTCCACCTATATATGGTTGCTGCATTTATGGAAGACTAAATTTTGTGTGATGGAAATGGCACTGATATTGTCAGCAAGAGGGGGATAGATTGTTTATGAGGAATGCTAAGTTCAAAGAGTAATTCTTGCAATCAAATCTCTAAACAAGTCGAAGACATTTTGCGATACTCTTATTCTATGGAAGATTTTGAAACTTTATCTTGCGTATTGCATTTCTAAGAGATCAATGCTTCACCCAAGTAAATGCACCATCCTATAGTAGACTGTCAACCATCAACTATCCAAACATCTTGCCCAATCCGAATCAGAATATGCAATAAAAGTAGAAGGTGTGCCAAATGTAAAAAATAAACCTCTTGTGGGAGATCTAAGAATATAACGAATGATGCACTTTACAACAACCAAATGAAGGTGCCTTGGTGTATTCATAAACTGACTCACCACATTCATTGCATAACAGATATTAGGTCTAGTGATTTTTAAATACACTAAACCTCCAACCAAACAATAGTAAATGGTGGGACCAGTAAGTAGATCACCCTCATGCTGACTAAGTTTAACATTGACTTTTAAGGGCATATCCACTAGAATGAAGCCTTAAAGATAGACAAGTTCAATCAGATCCAAGACATATTTATGTTGATGAAGAAGGAAGCATCTGTTTGATTGACATACTTCTAAACTAAATAAATAAGTCAAGGGCCCCATATCTTTCATATGAAAAGCATCTTGAAGGGAAGATTGGAGCGTATAAGTCAAGGGCCCCATATCTTTCATATGAAAAGCATCTTGAAGGGAAGATTGGAGCTTATATATCATGTTTGCAGTAGTCCCACTAATAATGATGTCATCCACATAGACAAGAAGAATTGTGATCTCCTGAGGAATTGAATGAGTAAATATGGAATAATCATATGGACTTTACAGATAGTCCATACCAAGCAACATGCCATAGGATTTTTCAAACATGCCTTGGGTGCTTATTTGAGGCCACGTTAGGAACGGCGTAGCCGAGTGACATTTGTTTTAGATTCAAAGCTGCATTCTTGGGAGAGACATATATTTAAACCTCCTCTTTGAGATCCCAATATAGGAAAGCATTTTGCACATCCACTTGATAAAAGGGCCATGACTGAGAAGCAGCAAGTCTCAGAATAGTGTGAATAGTTGTCATCTTGGCTACAAGGGCAGAAGTCTCTTCATAATCAATGCCATACCCTTGTTGGTTTTTCAGTGCCACTAATCATACCTCGTAGCAGTCCAACAAACCATTAGGTTTCAATTTAATGGAGTAACCCCATTTGCACCTAACCTATTAGCAGCTGATGGGTTTAATAGCAGTAACCCCATTTGCACCTAACCTATTAGCAGCTGATGGGTTTAATAGCAGGAAGACATGGCATGATATCCTAGGTGTGATTTTTCTCTTGCATAGCCTATCACCAATAATCAAGTTGTACTGTTTGCAAATAAGAATTAGGAATCCAAACAAAGGAAATAGTGGTAAGCGGTGCACAATGAGTAAACCTAAGACAATTAGGAGCTCAAGAGATCCTGGTTGATCTCCAAAGAGGGATAAAGGAGCTAATTTGAGGTTCGGATGTTGAATCAATTGCGACAGTGATATTAGTGCGTAACTCTTTGCATGCTATGTTGTTTGTAAGGTCTCAATCGTTAATTAACGTGTTTAACACTAATTAATTAAATTAATATCTAATCAAGTGTGTTTATATGCTAACAAACTAATTTTGATGTTTTAAATGGAGTTTGAATGGTTTCATAGAGTTTCAAAAAGTTCCAGAGAGTTTCGATACAAGTTATGTGCTTAAATGAGCCAAATTTCAATTTTGAGGAAACTAATAGTATTTTGGGCATTCCATAAAATTCCAACTTTGAGTTCAATAGTTAGGCCTGGACATCCTCTACAACTTTCATGTTCACTCCAAGTCCATTCGATGCACGAAAACCTACCGATTCGTCTAAACTCGGCCTGTTGGGACATAGTTGTACTTTTTGTAAAAGTTGGCTTTGACCAAATGACCTTCGAAAATTCTAATTCTTGGTCCATTGGAAAGAAAACTTAATTTCAAGTGCATTTGGTTCAATGGATGAACAATGCTTTTAGGGCTTCTAATTTTTCAAAGCCTAAAATTGGTAAAAAAAACCTTGTTTGGTTATTACAACTTTAAATGGGCTTTGGAAAAGTGTAAGTGAAAATGTGCCTTTTTCATGAAGCAACCAAGAGAAGGCTTCACGTTGCAGCAGTGGCTTATTTGATTTGCAGAAAGTGACAGATACATGGTGGGAACTGGATAACCTTTCCCTCTTTTTTTTTTTTTTCTTTTTCTCTCTATTGTATCTTAATTCCCTATTCCTTTTCTTCCCTCCCACCATTACTCTTCACCCCTTCACCCTTATTCTTCACCTCTTCCATATTTACTTATCTTAAACCAACATTAGGCTTGTGATTGAGAAGAAGAAAGGAAAAAATAGATGGAAGAAAAGAGTCTGTTCCTTAGTTATAGGACGAGGATTAAAAGGATTTGTTGACGAAGAGCTTGATTATATCAAATATGGATATCTCATTTTCTGATATGTATCCTCTTGTCCTAATATAGTACCTCTCCATCTTCATTACAAGGTCTAAATGAGGAGAGAATGATACTCCTCGTGCAATTTACATCATCTTTTTCATCTTTTTTCCCTTGTTTGTTATTGGTTAGAGTAGTTGTTGGAGAAAATATTGTGAAACTAAGTTTTTCCTTTTCCTTTTCTTTTGGTACAAGATACAAGATTATTTGTTTTAACCTAATTAGGATATTACATTTTGGTCATTTTCATTTGGCTTTGCTCTCTATTCAATTTCCCATCTTATGGGTGGATTCAAATCATCCTCTTTTTTGTTATTGCCTGGAGTAGTTATTGGAGACAATGTGTGAAACTAAGTTTTTTTTTTCCATTTCTATTGGTACATGATTCAAGATTATTTGTGTTAAACCTAATTAGGATATTATAATTCACTCATTTTCATTTGGCTTTGCTCTATCTTATGGGTGGATTCAAATCATCTACTTATTTTTCTTCGGGTTGGTTTGGAGTTGCGAAGAATGTGTTTGAAAAAAAAACTGATTGAAGACAATATCTTATAAATTTTGGAATTCCTATATTGTGGCAATAGCCACTTTATTCAATTTTGAAACTCCCCGTTATATTTTTGTTGAACAATGTCATAAATCTATGATTATTATTGTCATTTTATGTATAAAACCACTTGTTGATTGAGTATTCACAATGAGAAAATTGTTAAAAGTTTAGTTAGTAAATTGGAAGTATTAAAAGGCTAGGTTAGTACAAGATATATTGGTTGAAGTTTACAGTTCAAGTACATAATAATAGCCATGGTTAGAAGAAACAAAATGGTTATAATAGAGTTCAGAGGATATAATTATACAAAGATTGAAATGAACTATTGCTTACTTTGTCAAATTGTTGTGGCTTTTGAACTTGAAAGTTGCAATAGTTAATTGATAATCAGATAAGAACACCCATATCATCATCATTATCAAAGCCTTTTCCCAACTATGTTAGGGTCGGCTACATGAATTCTATTTCTCTATTCCGTTCTATTTTGAGCCAAATCTTTAGATAAGTTAAACTTCTTCAAATTTGATTTAATAACCTCCACTAATGTTTTCTTCGGCCTACCCCTACCTCTTGATGGGCCTTCCACCTGGATAGCGAAACCTTTTCTCATTGGTGCCATTATTGGCCTACGCTCAACATGCCTAAACCATCTTAAACGAGTTTCTCTGATCTTATCCCTTATTGGTGCTACCCCTAAAAGCTCTTGAAAGCACTCATTTCTAATTTTATCGTTCCTAGTTTTACCACACATCCACCAAGCATTCTTATCTCTGCCACATCCATGTTATGCATATGCATTTTCTTAATTGGCCAATATTCTGCTCCATATGTTATAGCTGGTCTAACCACTGTCCTGTAAAATTTGCCCTTCAATTTCGTTAGCATTCGTTTATCACAAAGCATTCCAAAAGCTAGTCTCCACTTCAGCCATTTAGCATTTATCCAACGCTCGACATTTTCATCAATCTCCCCATCCTTACTAAATATTAAGCCCAAATATTGAAAAGAATCCCTACGTGGTATCTCATGGGTTTCAATTTTGACAGTGGTTTCAACACTTTGTATATGTCCACCGAAGTGCAATCCATATATTCTGTCTTTGTACGACTTATTTTAAAGCTTCTAGATTCTAATGCCCCTCGCCATCTCTCAAGTTCTGCGTTTGCACTATCTCTTGATTCATCCACCAATACTATATCATCTGTAAACAACAAACACCATGGTACTTCTTCTTGAATATGAGTAGTTAACTCATCTATAATCAATGTAAAGAGATAAGAGCTTAAGGCTGATCCCTAATGCAAAGCTTTGGTCATGGGGAATCCACCTGTTTCTCCACTTGTGGTTCTCACATTTGTTACTACTCTTTCATATATATCCTTAAAATTTTCAATGTAATCTCTGGGGACATTCCTTTTCTTCAAAACCCACCAAATTAAATCTCTCAGTACCATATCATAGGCTTTTTCTAAATTGATAAAGACCATATATAGATTTTTCCTCTTTGCTTGATATTTTTCATATAATTGCTTAAGTGAAAAGATAGCTTTCATAGTTAACTTCCCTGGCATAAAACCAAATTGATTTTTAGCAATCTTGGCCTTCTGTCTATGTCTTTGCTCTATTATTCTCTCACATAACTTCATCATATGATTCATAAGTTTAATGCCTTGATAGTTGGTACAATATTGTATATCTCCCTTATTCTTATATATAGGTATTACAATGCTTCTTTTCCATTCATCTGGCATTTTCTTTGTCACAAGTATCTTATTGAATAGTCTACATAACCAAGCATTGTCACTCGAATAACTTTCTGAACCTCCACACTCCACCACCATGTTTCTTTATTAATATGTTTCTCTCCTTTTGATTCTCCGATTACCTCCTTTGCAACCTTCTTAATGCAATTAGCCATTTGATTTCACATAATTGTAGTTTCTCCTTTTAAATTCCATTTTCCCTTCTTAATCATTTTGAATATATTTACTTTTTCCCCATTCAAATCTCTTCGCCTTATTTTAGGGCCGATTTTATTTACTACCGCTCTCTTTCTACTTTTAATGCGAATATATAAAACTACGAGCCTATGTCGCATGGTCAAACTCTCTCGTAGGATAACTTTACAATTTTTACAAGCCAATTGGTCCTATTTTCTAACTAGGAAAAAGTCTATCTGACACTTATTACACCCACTTTTATAGGTAATTAAATGCTCATCTCTCTTTTTAAAGTAAGCATTTGCTACTTCAAGATCAAATGCCACTTCAAAGTTCAATATGGTGTTTCCGAATTCATTCTTTTCTTCAAATTCTTGCCCTCGATTCACTCTCTCATATCGTCTATTATCTTTTCTTATATGCCTATTTAAATCCCCTCCAAGGAAAATCCTATCACTATTTGGGATTTCTCACATTAAATCATTCATCTCCTCCTAAAATTGTCTTTTTACACTTTCCTCTAGTCCACTTGGGGAACATATGCACTATGATATGGATTATGTCTTTGTCTAGCACTAGTTTGATTGTTATAATTCTATCACTAAACCTCTTTACCCCCACAATTTTCTCTTTCAAATCCTTATCTATAACTACTCCACTTCATTTCTTATATTCCCTGCATAAAAAAGCTGATACCCATCTGTGAGCTCCTTAGCCTTATTCTCTTTCTACCTTGTCTCTTGTATATAAGCCACACTAATTCTTTTTCTTCTCATTACCTCGACTAACTATATGCTCTTGGTTGTCAAGGTTCCTATATTCCAAGTAGTAAGTCTAGTTCTCCTATTTCTCCTCTTCTTCTCATGGACTAACTTCTTTAATTGCACTAGCCCAGAGTCATGGGGCAGCCCTTACACACTTTTCATTGCAGCCGGGCGATGCTGTAATGCATCGCTTAAAGTGGGGAACGCCCTAGCCTTGTCGCGAGATATTATTATCTCAGAATTCATGTTTGGGTTGTAATAAAGTTTTATGCTGGTTGTCAACCTACCTAATGCAATCCTCCTCTTTTACCCGGGCTTGGGACCAACAGCAAAAACTGATGGAATTACATAAGAACACCCGTATGACATCTAAAAATGGGCCTAATAGAATTATAATAAATAAGCTTGTATTTAGACCATGTTGAGGATGATCTCTCAAATGACATGAAAGCGATTTAGGAGAAAGTTTTACACGATAATATAGGTTGCTGGTTTGGGACATGATTGTCAATAGTTACAATAATTAGTAAGCGAATAAGTGTGCACTAATAAGGTGGTGGATAAGTTTGAATTGTAGCAAGACAGTTTGAATTGTAGCAAGACAGTTTGAATTGGATAAGCGAAAGGGAGACTTTAACAATTTCCAAAGAACATTGTAGCAAGACAGTTTGAATTGAGTTGTAAATCCTAATGAGGTGATAAGTTTGCTAAAGAAATATTTGGAGACTTCAAGGGAAAGAAAAGTCACACCATAAGAAAAGTCACAAGCACAATAGTTTAGGTAGTAAATTTATAGTTATAATCACCTATGCTAATTTATTAAACTTTTTGGTAAAAGCAGTTATGACACAAACATGTACTGTAACACGACGACATAACATGACAATTCATGAATAGAGCTCTAGCATATTCAAAAAAGAAGACTCGTTCTTGCACATAACACCAAAGAATAAAGCGAAGGAAAACAAAATATGAAGGAACACAGAGATTTCAAGGTGGTTCTTACAGAACCTGTATTGCTTGAAAATAATGAGATGCAGACAACTGAATGTAGGTAATGACCTATGACCAATATATAATATGCAAATTGAATTACAATCAATCAAAATTCCATGATTCCTACTGCTAATCACTAATTATAGTCAATCAAAATCCCATATGACAAAATATAGCAACAAAAATGATAGAAATCCCACAGAATTCCATAATTGTATCGATCTAGCCACCTTGCACAAGATCCAACAGATTGTCCATAACAGTAGAAATCTAGCAGAATTTTTATAACAGTATTGATCCAACCACCTTGCACAAGATTCAGCAGATTGTCCATAACAGTAGAAATCTAGCAGAATTTCTATAACAGTATTAATCCAACCACCTTACACAAGATTCAACAGATTGTCCATAACAGTAGAAATCTAGCAGAATTTCCATAATAGCCATAATAGTAGAAATCTAGCAAAATTTCCATATTAGTAGAAATCCAGTAGAATTTTCACAAATAGGGTTGCTCGACTTTAGTGGATATGGACTATTATGGTTCTAAACCAACAGTAGCCCAAAATAAAACAGTTGTCTAGGTCAATTATATGTTATGAGTTGAAACTCAGAATTGCAAAAAACACCCTTTTTATTTATGATGAATGAAACATCCCGTGAATGAATAAAGATTAATATTTGTGGACTGTTTTAGGTTCTTTATTTTTAAGGAAGCATGTGTGCAATCAAATGCCTTCATGAACCTCATAGCTTGATCAACCACTTGATCAATTTCATTCGCATCATCTGCATCATCCTCCCTCACCCGAGAAGAACTCACCCTCGAGTTCTCATTTTCACCTTCATGGAAAGAGGAAAGATCTGCCATATTGAAGATGTTTGAAATATTGAACTCATTTGGAACCTTTACTCATTAGACATGTCATTGATCCTTTTTAGAACCTTGCAAGGCCCAATCTTGAGTTGCCTTAACTTATGATATGCTCCTAAAGGGAAGTGCTCCTTCCATTGAAATACCCAAACAAGGTCACCTTCTCCAAACACTACTTGACGGTGATGTTTGTCGGCGGCTGCTTTCTAACGAACGTTGGGCTTTTCAATCTGTTTGTGTGCCTGCTCATGAATATCCTTGGTGTGCTTGGTCAAATCAACCACTTCCGTACCAAATTGGTCAACGTTAAGAATCAGAATAAGATCAACTACATTAGTAGGGCTCTTCCCATAAACAATCTCAAATGGACTATTTTGAGTTGATTTGTTTGGGAATCGGTTATAGGCCAACTTAGAATGTGAAAGCATAGAATCCCAATGTTTTGGTTTTTCTTTTATCAATGTGTGCAAGATATTGCCAAGGCTTCTCTTTACCACTTTAGTTTGCCGACCTATTTGTGGGTGATAGGCACTACTAAAGTGCAAGTTTGTACCAAGGATCTTCCCCAACATCCTCCAAAAGTGACCAGCAAACTTTGTATCCCTATCAGAGGTAATACTCTACGGCACCCCATGCAGCTTGATAACCTCCTTAAAATAAAGCCTAGTAATGTTGGATGAAAAAGTCTTCTTGCAGGATATAAAATGCACCATCTTTGAAAATCGATCTACCACCACAAAAATAGAATCATGTCTCCATTGTGTCCGAGGTAGACCCAATACAAAATCCTTGCTCACATCTTCCAAGGTTGCATATAGGACAGGTGGGGTGTATGCAATCCACCACCTTGAGCCATTTGACATGCTTGGCAACAAGCCACATATCGAGCCACATCCTAGTACATTCTTGGTCAATAAAACTTCTCTTATAGCAATGCCATAGTTTTGTTTCCACCACCATGTCCTACACGAGCCAGAATGTACTTTGGTAATAAGTTTTTCCCGAAGTGAACATTCTGGTATGCATAAACGCTGCCCATGAAATAGAAAATGATCCTATAAGGCATACTCTCCTTGCTGCCTTCTTTCCAAACCAGCCCAGATATGACCGAAGTTTTTCTTTTCAGCATAAAGGTCAGGAAAACTATCAAAACTAGCCACTTGTATCCTCAAAGTAGACAATAACACCACCTTTCAACTTAAAGCGCCAGTGGCCTTGTTATGAGTCCTTGCTTTATTTATAATAGAAAAAGTAAATTCTTGAAGGTATGCCATCTACTTAGCATGTTTATCAATCAACTTATTCTACCCTTGATTATAGATTAGTGATTCATGATTAGAATAAAGTACAAATTCCCTTTGCACTAAGTAGTGCCTCCAATTCTTAAAGCTTCTTCAACAGCATAAAACTCAACTTTTTAAGTGCAATAACAAAGTTTTTGGCCATTTAACTTTTCGCTATAATATGCAACAAGCCTTCCTTCTTGACTAAGTACTACACCAATTCCCATATGTGAAGCATCACAATCAAACTAAAAAGCCTTTTCAAAATTTGGTAGGGATAAAACTGGTGCTTCGGTTAATCTTTTCTTCAGATTTTCGAAACTTTTAGTGGTTACCTTAGTCCAATTAAATGCTCATTTCTTCAAACAATCAGTCAATGGAGCTGCCAAGGTGCTGAAATTTCGAATGAATTGTCACGCCCCGAACCCTAGAATTAGGGATTTATTGAGGATTCCGAGGCATAACACACGTACCCGTGACAATTCGTGTATAACAAGACATGTACGAACTGTCACAAGAGTGATCCCACAGGTACGTGTAAGGAAGATCTGTAAACATGTTTTAACAAATATAATTAATTAAGCGGAAACCTGGAGAATTCACCTGTACATATCATAGACATCAATAAAACATTCACTTCAATTCACTAATAAAACAAAGTCTGTTAATTATCCCGACTACATGCATAGGTATGAAAAATCTAGGAATAATACAAAACATATCAAGTGTCAAGATGAACCCTAAGCCAATCCCTGGCTAAGCTAAATCAACCCAAATTAACCTTGTTTCATGCTGTTGAGGAGGATCAAGAAAAGATATCTTCCTCATTCCACTCTTTCACATCCCGAGGTAACGCTAGGGTACCCTCCGGGGGCGCGCTGAGTGCCGGACTGGCAACGGGTTCCGTACCTGTAACACCATGGTAACTCTGTTAATGCGACGGTTAAGCAAGGATAATGATACACAAGCTTAACATGATATAATAATGGAATTAAAATGATGTAATGATTAAAAACAGCAATATCGAAATCTAGGCACATATGCATATGAGTAAGCATAAATAAGGAATCATAAATAAAGAGTACATCATACCAAATAGCAACCACATTGATATCTTCTCTCTAATAAGAGAGTAAATTGATCCGTGGGAAATCACTAGCGATTGGGCCATGACCGATTAGCTACCCTAAGAGCGTCGACTCACTCTTCTGATAACTACTGTAGTAGACAACTGATAAAATACTCTTATTCGGTCCCGTCGAACCTTCTATGGGGTATAAGCTAAGTGGTGCCGACTCCAAGCATATCGGAATCAGATCTGAAACTCAAACTCATCGTATACTAATCTATTTATACTCATACGGAAATGTATTATAGTATTGATGAAAATACCAATCCTAGAATCACAACTGAGTAGAATATTGATAATCAATGATGCATACTGATATGAACTATCATATTGAGGTCAAGGTTGCTATCAATATGAATGCAATTAGATTGAGAGGTTATCAAGGCAAATTATTTTTTCTACTTTCTTGCATTTTCTTGGTTATTTTATGTACTTTTCTTGAAAATTCCAAGTTGAGATCACATCTAAGACTTGAGGGAGGGGTTGTAAACTTTCAAAATGCATGTAAACAACTTGCATCCCCGCGGTCAAGGCACTTGAACCCATGTAAACGAAGGGTAATTAATGATGAACTGTAATTAATTCCCATTCTTCTTAATGCTTGAAGTGCGTGAATGTTGGACATTGAATCCATTACACATTTCCACATAATTTTTAAGCGTGATTAGAAGATTGGCGCCATTTGTGGGAAATTATTTGCCCTAATTTGTGATCAAATTTGGTGAAAAATGCATGAAAGTGCTGAAAATTGCTGAAAGTGCTGCTGTTTCTGCTGAAACTGCTGCTATTGCCTCGGAAAGTGCTGCTGTTTCTGCTGAAACTGCTGCTATTGCACTTGAAACTGCTGCTGTTTCACTGAAACTGCTGCTATTGCACTGGAAACTGCCGCTGTTGTGCTGGAAACTGCTACTGTTTCATTGAAACTGCTGCTATTGCACTGGAAACTGACGCTGTTGTGCTGGAAACTGCTGCTGTTTCACTGAAACTGCTGCTATTGCACTAGAAACTGCTGCTGTTATGCTGGAAACTGCTGCTGTTTCACTGAAAACTGCTGCTAAAAGCCTGTGACCGGGGCACACGGTCACGTACCTATTTTTATGATGACAAAAGCTTATTTAACCTCCAATTACACCCATACAAGACCTTTGATGTCTACAACGGGTTTGAAAATATCATTAAATGATATTTGCACCTTGAAGTGCATATTGTTCATACAAATAAAGGCATTGGGCACCTTGATGTGCGTACACTTGCCATTTAATTGGAAGAATTTGCACCTTGATGTGCATGACTTGATTGAATGGATTCGCACCTTGATGTGTATACACTTGTCATTTGATTGGAAGAATTTGCACCTTGATGTGCATGGACCAAATCATCACCCTTTTCACTTTAGAAGAGTAATGATTCAGTTCAAAGGGCTTTTGACCCATATAAAATGTTTATTAAATCAGTGATAAGACCAACAACATTGTAATTATGCATTGTCCGACGTCAACTACTGATGGATCTAATGTGGTCATTGTGATAGTGGTGCAGGCTTGATCCTGTGGGCCCTATCCCTTTGATTGATCCAACCCTCTCTTACTTATAAGTCTGACACAGATAGTCTTGAAATGCTGCTGAAATTTTGGTAGCCAGGTCTAGTCAGCATAACATGCTTTTAAGCCTGACTTGATAAACCGGAAATGCTGCAGAAATTCTGACAGCAGGGATAGTCGGCATAGCATAATGAGATGGGATTTATGCCTATCTTGAACCATTCCGATTCAAAACCATGTTAGTATAGATGGCTTCTATAAATCATTCCGGCTAGTAGTCTAGATGGCATCTATAAATCATTCCGGCTAGCCCAAGAGGCAGCCATGTTGGTTATACTACTAATATAGTCCTATCGGCTAACTTTTTGTAGAAAACAGCATGGGTTCTTTGATCATCACTTTCGATGAATCCAAGGAGAGATTGTTCAAAATCTCCATGGTTCAGACCACATCATCAACAAGGGCACCCAAATGGGGCCGAATGAACACCAGTGCTCCTGCATCAAGGGTCTCGGTCTTTCAGAGGCTTTCTACTCCTTCAAGTTACATGACCTCAGCCTACAAGGGGTCATTAGAAACCCTGAAGCCCATCAAGAAGGCAAAGACTCCTCAAACTTGGGTCTCCAAATATGCCCAGTACCCCTTTGGAGTCTTTCACAAAGGTCACTATGACCCAAAACACAAAGTGAGGTTGGAAGGCAGTAATCTTCGTATCACCAAGCCTCGACTGGGGGCAAGGTAGGTTCGGTTTATGAACCACAAAACAGAGATACCCGTTGGTTCACAGCAGGAGGCCTTGCAGACTGCTAAGTCCCCATTTGTGCATCCTAAACAAAGGGTGTATCCTAAATAATATGTGCATCTCAAAAAGCAAACCACTCGTGAGCAAGCCCTAACCCACGAAAAGGGTTAGAAGGATGTTGTTATTCCAGATTGCCGTATGTGGTCACCATAGCCACGCATGCAGAAGTCCAGACAAGCTGAGGAGAAACCTTTGGCCCCACTTGAAAAGAATGTCTTTTACCTTTTGACCCAAAAGGAGGGACTGAGATTCGGCAGGAGGCGCTTACCTTCTGTTATTGTGGCACCATCACCATCACTTTCAACCCAGCGCCCATCATATGGCGCTAAAAACAAGAGATATGCTGAATGATTGGTCATCAAAAATTCAATCGATGTCGTTCAATTTAAAAATTTGCTTCAACAAAAGAAGGAACAGAAGAAGAAAATTGAAAGAAATGTTGTTAACATCCTTTCACTTCCTACTTCTGACCCTATGGAGTGGGAACAAGTTGCTAGCACTTCTGGGCCATTAGTTGCTAGATTCAGAGATCAAACTCTAGCAACCAGATTAGCCCAGTAAATAAAGAAGAGGGCTTTGGCTCGCTCCAAAAGGCATGCTTGGAAGCAGTCACAGCGTACAATCACTCAAAAATGGGTGATTAAAGAAGATGAGCCAAACCTAACCTCCTCATGTATGGTCAGACCTGGCTCAACCAGGAGAGTCACTCGGAGTATGGCTCAGACTCAATCCCAAGAGTCTGATTCTAACTCTCATTCAGATAGGACCTCTGACGAACATGGTTCTGATAAGGACTCAATAACTCTCTTGGACACCGAAGATAGTCAATCCACTCTTCCTACATCCTCTTACCCCCGTCAGTACACAGTATTTATGGCTGAAGGGAGTGGGATCGGTAATAAAGAAGATGCCAGTGGAGGCAAAGATGTTAGCAAAGAAAATGCTGACGAAAATCAAGAGAATGACGTCAATGATATTGTCAAGCAACAAGGAGCTAAAATTGACCACTTGACGGCTCAGTTGAAAATCTTGGCAGATAAGTTGGGTAGTCCGGCTGAAGCTCCTGTTAACCCCTTATTTGCTGATAGAAGAGAACAGGCAATGATCAGGAGGAATGCCAACAAAATTGACCTACTCACAGCACAAATCAAGGCACTAACAGATAAAGTAATTGCCTCAGGTTCAGCTGGAGGTGTTCACTCCTCAATCCTTGGTTTCCACGCAGATCCTGAAAAACATGTAACTTTTAAAGAAATGGAGAAAATATTAAATAAATCAAAAATGGAGACCAGGATGAAGAAAAAGGGTATTACATCTGAATACCCTCCGGAGTTTGATTTAGTCCCATTTCCGCCATATTACAAACTTCCGACTTTCCAGCCTTACCTTGGAAAAGGGTCAGCCTATCAGCATATAGTGCATATTAAGTCGCTCCTTGGCAGTTTACCCAAACTGGATGCACTAAAAATAAGGCTGTTTGTTGGTACATTAAAAGGAGTTGCTTTCGATTGGTACAAACAATTGCCAGAACTCTCCTTCACTACATGGCCAGTTACAGAAGATAAGTTTCTACTTCACTTTCAGGAAGAAGATCAAACAGTCACCTTCGCTATGCTCAGTAGTACAAAGCAAGGGGATAATGAAACTGCGCAAGCCTTTATCAATAGATGGAGAGCATTGTCTTACAAATGCCTAGAACAACCATCTCCAAAGGCAACAATTGAAATGTGCAAAACCAATTTACGGCCAGAGATTAAGGCTTTCATACTTAGTCATAAAACTAAGTCTTTGGCCAGATTGGTTGAAGTAGCTACTGATGCGGAGTTAACCCTGAAAGAAATTAACTAGAAGAAAGCAAGTTCCCGAAAAATGGAATCATCATCATCTTCTGCTCCAAAACCAGCTGTGCCAAAACCTCAAAAGAAGCAAGAGGTATTCAATGTACAAACCTCCAAACCACCTCCTCAAAAACCACAGAATGGTAAGACGGAGCAAAACAAAAAGGAAGAATATGAAAAAAGGAAGCAAACTAAATACCCTTTTGACGGGGACATTGAAGTCATCTTCCAAACATTGATGGAGAATAACAAGCTCGAGCTTCCACCCATGAAAAAGCCAGAGCAAGCGGGTCGTGTTAATGATCCAATCTATTGTGCATACCATCGGATGGTATCTCATCCTTTGAAAGATTACTTTATCCTAAAGGAAAAGGTCAATGAGATGTGGAAAAATGGAGTAATAACATTTGATCGAAAATATGATGTGGCTCCAGCCAATATGATTTCCTTTGGGCAATTTGCACCTGTGGCAATACCCGCTCCATCAAGGCCACCAATGGTCGAATTCCGGGTCATCAATGCACTACATAGTGAACAGGGGTTGATACCTGTCAAAGATTCTTCAGGGGAGGAAATGTGGGTTCACCCGGACTTAATAAACAATGAAGGATGGGAAAAAGTGAAAACCAAACCTGCACCTGTGGAAAGAAGAAAGATCAAAAGGCAAATTAAATGTCTCCAGAAGATTGCTCAAAAGAAACAAGAACAACAGTTTAAGCAGAAGAAAGACAAGGCGGTCGAGGCCCCAGTCTTAGAAAATCCTCCTAAATCAGCTAGAGGTCATTTTACTCTAGCCGACTACATCATTCGAATTCCAAAAGATAAGAAAGAATCAGCAATATCCAGCTGCAATCGGATATCATGGGATGTTACACCCCCTAACTCCGATGATGAAAATCAATGGTCAGATTACTCTGATCTTGAAGACCATCAATGGATCGATGATTATTTTACTGATGAATACCCTTTTGATGAAGATGAGGATTTCGAACAAGCCTTTGACCCCGAGACGGGTACGCTTAATATCAAGCATGGTCTAAATACACTATCGGTGACCTTGTATGACATACACAGGCCAAGTTCGAATGGCTGGTCGAATGATCCTCCTCCTTTTCCACTACCTCCAGAAGTTCATCCGGATCCACTACCATTAGTTGGCCACAATGAAGTTCAGCATCAGCAGACGGTTTTTCCTCCTTCCACGCCAGATGCTTCTTCCACCCCTGATTCAGAGTTGATCTTTTCAAATGAAAATTTTGAATTAAGTAATCAATTGGTTGACTTTAACTCAACCAGGGAACTTGGGTTACCGAGGAGACATAATAACCCCAGTATTGGTAATATTGTCGAGAATATCTCTGACTTTGAAGAGGAACTGTCAATGGCTCCTACCCTGGTGGTTTTGGATGCTGCCATAAAGTCCCAAACATCTCAGACTATTCTTAATGATGTAAACCAAGAAGTAGGCCTGGAAGAGGTCAATCAGCTTTTCATCAAACCAGAAGAAGTTAATGCCATAAGAAGAGACGCACGACCAGAAATTGACCAAAGCAACATGCTTAATGATGGCACTCACTCTAGTCGCAACTACAGGGTCAACTATGATAAATCCTCTGTTCCTCCCTCTTCTTATGTAAACCCTTCAGAAGGCAATACCAATGTAAATGTAACTTCTCCAAAAGTAAATAATAATGCAAGGCTACCAGAGCCATTCACGTATGATGTTGTTGAACACCTTAAGCACATACCTGCACGACTCCACATTTTTTATCTCTTGCAGATGTCCAAGGAGACTCGTGACAACTTCATACGAGCAATACAGGCCTTGAGTACTGAGAATCATACTCATATAGCACAAGTGCACCAAATAGAAAAGAACTATTTGAAGGGGAAATCCAAGAGGCCTCAAAAGTAATGCAAGGAGTGTCTCTTAACTCACAATGCTTCTAAAGCTACTATCTCTTTCACCAAAGAGGATCTCCTCTTGGGCAACATGAAGTATACGAGGCCACTTTATTTCATGGCCTACATCAAAGATATGCCTGTCCCAAGAGTTCAAGGTGACCCAGGGTCAACCCTAAATCTCATCACAATCACGGCTCTTCAAGAGCTCAGTATTTCAGTGAGCAAGCTGTCTGCTACAAAGACTTCTATTCAAGGTTATGATGGGGAAGTCCAGGATCCAATTGGTAAAATCCGAATTCAATTCCAGTTGGGAGACTTAGTTTCGGAGGCCACCCTGCATGTAGTAAAAACTCGTGCTTGTTATAACATCCTCTTGGGGAGACGATGGCTTCATGATTATGCCATAGTACCTTCTACTCTCCATCAATGCCTTAAATACATCGACGACGAGGGGAAGGTACATTGAGTCTCTGCAGAGGAAAAGCCATTTAAAGGAAAGGAGGTTTATTTCACAGACGCAGCAATGTATCAAGAAAAGCTTACAAAATCCAACTCAGATACGAAGAATGCTCCTGTGAATGATAATCCTGCAGAACCTTTCACTATTTCAGCAGAGAAGGTTGGTAAAAAATCTAATCTTCCCATAAAGTTAGAATGTGTAGAAAAATTTGCGGCAAAATACGTGGATATCAAAGCTCCTTTGATAATTAAGGTGAAATCCGAAATAAAAAAGCCAGATCCACCTTTAATCATATCCACAAAGCTATCAAAAGTAAAAGATGCTGAACATCAGAGGTATTCATTTTCGGCTAACATGGTATCCTCGACTAGCACTTCAAGCTCCAATCAAGAAAGCAATGATATACCTCCCCTTACTAGAGGAATATTGCCTATAAGGCTTGATTCTCCTATCACTTTTAGTCAATTGATATTGTCATCACGGTAAAGAGGAGAATTAGCCTACAGGTACATTGATAGATGTCTTCGTTTGGCTAAAAGATGTGAAAATCCTCCACACTACTCCGCATGGATTCACTTATGCTGGGTAGGTTTTCAGCTAGCTCTCTACAGCTTAACCATGGTGATGGAATTTCAAACCTTTGATGAGATGTCTCAAATTGTGTTATCTCTTGAAGTGGCACTCCACCGGCTACGCGGGAGGTCTAGAAGAACGCGTCCAATACATGTCATTTCAATGATCAAAGATACAGATTCTGAGTCGGACTCTGAAGACGCTAAAGAACTGAGCACCTTTGTGTATTCTATGGTAGACTGTGATCTTCCACTTATGCCATGGCCTACTCCCTCTCATATTTATGAATTCGAAGGTTCTTGCTTTTTGGTACCTTCATCCAAGCAGTATAATCATCCGATTATTTTTCATCAGGCTGAAGATACTTTTCCACCAGATATTATTGACAAAATCAGTAATGAGGGAAAATTCCGGCTCGATATTTATAATCCCGTGGTCTGTAACATGATGAAGAATATGGGGCACAATCTCAAGAAACCTATGGGTCTTGGATTAAATGCAAATGGCATACGGGCTCCTTTGGATGTCTTTACTCCAGAGATGAAAGAAGATCTCTAGACAGGGGACAGAATTGAGCAGCTGCGTCATTGCATAGGATATGTTCCTTATAGTAACATTCCTAAATTTAAACAAAGTGTTAAAGTCAGATCGGTAGTCTTCACTGAAGAATATGACTCGGATGACTCTCATGAAATTCCTGTGCTTCAAGGTCCCATTGATTGGGCCATTTTTCAGCATCCTGAGGGGCCAAGTGATGAAGATGACGTTGCATCACAAATCACTGAATATTGGCCATCTGAACTCAATGAGGAAATAAGCCCGTCCCAACATGTCCGCTGGGAATGCTTAGCCCTTGATGTAAAAGCCAAAGAGCCTAAAAAACCAAATCCTTGGAAAGGGATCAGGCCTTGGCTAAAACCCCCAACTGAAACCCCAGAAGGTTTCACAGAGTTAGAAACTTCCAGTAACAATGTAGAAACACTCCCTCCTAATCCTCCAACTGAGGACCAAGTACAAGAAACAAACTTGGGAACCCCAGAAAATCCCCGGCCTACTTTTGTAAGCTCTCAAATTAAAGGAAGTGAACTTGATCTGTATATGGGATTCTTGCGAGAGTTCATAGATTGCTTTGCATGGACTTATGTAGAAATGCCAGGCCTAGATCCAGAAATTTCTGTACACAAATTAAATATAGCAGATGATGTTAAACCTGTAAAACAGGACCAAAGGAGGACAAAGCCTGAAATCATGGAGAAGATAGAAAAAGAAGTTCAGAAACTCAGGGGCGTTAATTTCATCCGTGAAGAACAACACCCTGACTGGTTGGCTAACATAGTCCCAGTTACTAAAAAGAATGGACAAATCAGAGTCTGTATTGACTTCAAAGTTCTGAATAAAGCCTGCCCCAAAGATGATTTTCCATTACCTTTACCAGAAATAATGATTGACAATACTTTTGGGTTCGAAAGAATGTCATTCATGGATGGCTTCTCAGGGTATAATCAGATCAAAATGTTCAAAGAGGATGAGAAACACACTTCCTTTAGAACTCCATTCGGCATATACTGCTATACTGTCATGCCATTTGGTCTCAAAAATGCTGGAGCCACGTACCGAAGAGCAATGATGAAAATATTCAAGGACTTACAACATAAATCTGTTGAATGTTATGTTGATGATTTGGCAGTCAAGAGCAAGCATAAATCAGATCATCTGGCCGATCTCCGCACGGTTTTTGAGAGATTACAAAAATTCAATCTTCAAATGAATCCCCTGAAATGTTTTTTCGGAGTTTCTTCCGGAAAGTTTCTAGGATTTGTGGTGCAAAAAGGTGGCATTGAAATAGATCCCATCAAAAATCAAAGCCATATTGGAAATGCCTTCACCGAGAAATTTGAAAGAATTGAAAGGATTACAGGGAAGACTCACCTATATCCGACGGTTCATTTCCAACTTGTCCGGAAAGTGCAGACCATTTTCTAAATTGATGAAGAAAGGAGTGGACTTTGTATGGGACAAAGCTTGTGAAGATGCTTTTCAGGATATCAAACAATATCTTACAAACCCGCCAGTTCTTTCAGCTCCAATTCTGGGCAAGCCTTTCATTCTTTATACAAGGGCTCTTGATCATTCCTTGGGAGCATTGTTAGCTCAACAGAATGATGAAGGAAAGGAGGTGGCACTCTATTACCTGTCGAGGATGCTGGTTGGTGCCGAGCACAATTATCACCCAATAGAAAAAGAATGTTTTGCGCTTATGTTTGCAATACAAAAGCTACGACATTACATCCTCTCTAATGTGGTGTATCTGGTTTCCAATATTAATCGATTAAAGGTATTAGTGACAAAAGCCGGGGCATTGAGCAAACGTCTAGCCAAATGGTCCATCCTTCTTTCTCAATATGACATCAGGTATACTCCTATGAAGGCAGTAAAAGGACATGCTCTTGCAGATTTTCTAGCAGAACATCCACTGTCAGAAGATTCTGAGTTCATAGATAATCTCCCTGATGAGTCAGTCTTCTTCACTAAACAAACATGGACCATGCATTTTGATGGAGCTTCCAGGACTAATGAATGAGGAAAGCCAGTATCAAGGGTTGGAATTATTTTCTGTAGTCCAGGAAACCTTTATGTTCCTCACTCCTTCTCATTGATCAAGCCATGCTTGAACAATGTGGCAGAACACACGGCATTAATTATGGGGCTTGAGTTAGCTTTAGATGCTGGCATTAACATGCTAGGAGTCTATGGAGATTCACAACTTGTGATTAAGCAAATGAATCACGAGTATGAAGTAAAGAAACCAGACCTAGTTTCCCTTTTCAATAGGGCATATGAACTCAAGCAAAGGTTTAAATTGATTGCGTTTCATCATGTTCTAAGATGTCAGAATGTCAAAGCGGATACCTTAGCAAGCTTGGCAGCTTCAATGTCAATCCCTGAGAATGACAAGATGATATTGGAAGTTGTTGAGAAAAGACTTCTACCCCCACTCAATACTTACAAGGCAGTGGAAGATAGCTTCACTATAATCAAAAATCGAATGTCATATTTCCAAAACTCATTCAGGGATTGAAGAGATCCTTTTATTGATTATATTCTGCATGGAGTATTACAAGAGAATCCTAAAGATAGAACTAGTATTCAAAGGCGAGCTCTCAAATTCCATTTTGATTTGCCTTCAAAAACTCTTTGTCGCAAGTCATACGATGGAGTTCTACTTCATTGTTTGTCCTCGAAAGAAGCTGAGCAAGTTCTTAGAGAAGTTCATGCTGGCCTATGTGGTGCTCACCCAACTGGACCAAAACTTCATGATCAAATTCGAAGATTAGGCTACTATTGGCCTACCATGGTGTCCGACGCTATTAGTTTTGCTAAAAGATGCAATGAGTGACAAATTCATGGTGATTACATTCACCAGCCTCCTGAATATTTGCACCCTATGCCCACCTCTTGGCCATTTGAATCTTGGGGAATGGACATAGTTGGGAAGATCAGCCCACCATCAGAACGTGGTCATCAGTTCATATTGGCTACGACAGATTACTTCTCCAAATGGGCAGAAGCAATACCTCTTACAGAAGTTAAAACAGATACGGCCCTCAACTTCCTGAAGACTCACATCATTTGTCGTTTCGGGGTGCCCAGACGTCTATTCCATGACAACGGTCCCCAATTCAATAATGATAAATTTTACAGATTCTGTGACAAGTTCAGAATCCAATGTTGTCCATCTACGACATACAATCCTGCAGCTAATGGGCTTGCTGAGGCTTTCAACAAGACTATCTGCAAAATTTTGAAGAAAATGGTCTCTGACAACAAAAAAGGTTGGAGTACCAAGCTTCTTGAAGCATTATGGGCTTACAGAACTACGGTTCGCGGTCTAACAAAATCAACACTGTATTCCTTGGTTTATGGATGTGAGGCTGTAACACCCCTGGAAATACAACTTCCTTCTCTTCGGGTAGCTGTGATAAACAAATATACTAAAGAGAAAAATGCTGGACTTCAACTCCAAGAGTTAGAGAGCCTTGATGAGAAAAGGCTTGCCGCCCGACAAAGAATTGAATTATATCAAGCTCGTATGGCCGGATCCTTTAACAAAAAGTCAAATACAAAACCTATAAGAAAGGAGACTTAGTCCTTGCAGCTAAGAGGCCCATATTCTCTACACACTTGTCAAAAGGTAAATTTGAACCTAAATGGGAAGGACCATTTGTCATTGACAAAGTTTACTCCAATGGCGCCTATGCACTTCTCACGCTTGAAGGGGACGGATGTATGATGCCTATCAATGGAAAACTTCTCAAGAAATACTATTTTTGAATGTCATTAGTATATCCAAATCATGTACAGTGTACATTTTCACTCCTGACCAAAATCAAAATCCTTTGGTTTCGAGCCTCACAACCTATAACTCCTAACCAAAATCAAAATCCTCTGGTTTCAAGCCTTACAACCTATGACTCGTAACCAAAATCCCTCAGATTTGTATAAAATGACTGTGAGGATCAAGTCCTTTGACCCCTCTAGTCAAACCTTTGTTACTTGGATAGTGTTCTTACAAGACCCCTTGTAACATCCTGCTATATAGATTAAGTCTTTTTGCAGACCCTGTATAGCAAAACTCAATTGTATAGAACAAGTCTTTGTATAGACCCTATATGACTACCTTCAGTTATATAGAACAAGTCTTTTTGCAGACCCTACATAACCAAAATCTAAACAAAAAACAAAACCAAATATTTGTCCTAAGGAATAAGTCAAGGATCCCGGGGAAAGCCTCACACATGGGCACCAGATAACATCCACTTTGTTTGACCCCTTTCGACACCAAAAGGATCAAGTCATGGACCCTGGAGAAAGCCTTATACATGGGCACCAGATAACGTCCACCTATATGACTCCCTTATTTTTGATTTGTGGATCTAAAATATCGCAAATCACACCCTCATACAAGTCTGAAAAAACCAAACCAAACAAACCATCCACATAAACCATATCAAATATCCACAAAAAATCAAACCAAACACCCATACCAATGACAAAATAGAAAGAAAAACCTTTTCCATTGATATCCATTTTAAAGTTCGAATACAAGTAATGAAGTCAATGTACACATTCCCCTCAGGCCTAATCAGAATATAAAAAAAAATCAAATGGGAGTTGCCGCAGAGAATCTCAGTCCAGGAACTTCTCCAGTTACCCCTTTGCATTCAGTACTTCTGCCATGAGGATACGCCCCTTGTAGCTTGCATAAGCTGGAATGGCAGTATTAATGTCAATCTCGTCCAGCTTAATATTCAATTCAATCTCCAAGGACTGTACGAAGTCATTCAGGGTTGTGCGTTTCACTTCTGTATGTGCGAAAAGATCATCTTGGCGACGAATTCTCTCTGAAACTAACTTTTGCAAATTTTCCATGGTATTTTCCACGAAAGATAATTGATGCTGCAATACAACGATCTGTTGTTGAATATGTGCACATTGGTCCGCATGCATAGCCAATTCCTATGTCAGCTTGGCCTCTTTCGCTTTTGTCACCTATATCTCCTCCTCGCCACCTTCAATCTTTGCAACCAATTGAATTTTGTGCCTTAAGACCTCATCTTGCAAAGCTTTGGCATGATCAACACTCTTATCCCAAGAGTTTTTTTCTTCGAGTTTGTTAAAGAGAAGGACAAGGGCATCGCGAAAACCACTCAAGTCAGTACTAGAAAATATCAACATATCTGCTAAAGCCTTTGCACCTTGAATCTTCTCTGAAGAAAGCTCTCCTTGAAAATAGTAGCCAAAATGCTGCGAATGGTTATTTTTGTGGTAAAATTAATAGCAGATTGAGGCTTTGGAGTGTCCCCGAAAAAGCTAAGTTCTTTAAGGATAGAAAGGTTTGATTCTCGCTCTTACGAATTTGACTGGATTTGAGAACTCGAGCGATTATCCCTTTCTCTCTCGACATTTGCTCCGCCCTCAGGAATCGCCAATGTTTCTTCGCGAACAGAAGGTGAATCATGTGACCCCTGTGAAGATAAGGTAGTTGAAGGATCCCTAATGGCATGAGGTGTGACTGTCACATGCAGTAAGCCTTTCCTGGTCCCTCCGCCTTCGGCAGTAGAAGCCTCATCTGATATTTTCTGAATAGCAGGGTCTTCAATAACTTTTAAAGGCGATGACTGATCCACCCTAAAGTGGACTCTCGGAGGTGTCACGGCCGTAGGAGGTGTAAAACGGCCAGCAACCAGAGGCACACTACCAGTGACAGGTGTTACAGGAGTATCCTCTACCGGGAGACTTGCGCCTTCTAAAACCATTGCCGGTTGAATAGAAGAGCCTGTTCTGATCACAACAGTATCCGCTATAGGCTGTGACTGGAACCATAACACTATCCGTTTCTTTTTCTACATCACCAATAGGTTCAACATGTTCTTCCATCTGGACATCCTCAGCCTCATTGGCCCTTGGCTCGTTACTAACAAGCAAAGTGGTAATGGCTGGTGACAATCCCGCACCATCATTCATACTTTGGGTTAGTGAACCTGATGATAAACTTTCTACAAAGCGTTGCAGATCACTCCCCAGAGGGTTGCCTGGTGATGTCTCTAAGTATCCACTATGAAGTGAGACATCATCCAAGTCAATCGAAGCTTCGGCATGCTCCTTCTCTGCTTGCTCCTCGATAGGGGATCCGAAAGATCTCCTAGGAACGGTAGAAAGTGTTTTAGCAAGTGTATCAGAAACACCCTCTTCCACCCGACCATCTGAAACAGGGGAATGAGTAGAAATTAAAGCACGAGTGCTGAAATGCTAACCAGGCTAATGTGAAGTTTACCTTCAGCGACAACTAGAGTTTCTTCAGTATCCTTTATGACTCTGGTCGCAGATTCCTTGACAATCTCAGAAGGAGGCTTCTGTTGTTTAATCTAGAAAGCAGCCTCTGTAATAGCAGTAGTACCAGCGTCATCGATAGATTTCTCTGCAATGATGGATTCTGTCGGTATATCTACTATCACTTCTCTCTCAAATTCAGGCATTTGCGCTTGATTAAACATATCTTTTTCAAAATCAAACTCGATGCGAATATCACTATCAGTTCGCTCTCCAGTCGTAAGAGTATCAAAACTGCTTTCTCCTCCACTCCTCTCATCAAAGGCATAATCTTCAGCAACTTTGGCCACTTGCCTCGTAGACTCTCTAGCAATTGAGGGTTGAGCTAATAAAATCATCAGAAGAAATATCAATGTTAGAGATACAGAATCAATGAAGCCATGATTGTAAACAAATATATGTATGTTACCAGTTTTTAGCCTCCGAGAACGACGTGCTGGAGGACTTTCAGCTTTTCTCTTCCTGGAAAATGTCTCTTTGCTAGCTGAAGCTCGGACTCGAGTTACGAATTTTGAGCGAGTAGCTCTGATTTTCTTATGCAAACCCAGATCCTTCGGAGGGTTCACAGGCATTATGATAGATGGCCTTGCCCCCGTAGCCGCTTCCGCAGATTGGACCCCCTCTACTGGACTTTGATTGACATGTGTCTCTGTCAATACAAGGGCACCAGCAGCAGTTTTTAATCGCTGAGCAAAATCTGCCTCAGTAGCTACATGCATAGCGGATCGCTCTTCCTCTTTCGATCAGTCCGGTCTTTCCCTCTCCCAATCGATTCTACCTCTCCTTCTCCTAGTCGGTTCGGGCTCTTCTTCTTTCAATCAGTCCGATCTCTCCTTCTCCCAGTCGATTCTATCTCTCCCTCTCACAGTCAGTTCAGCCTCTCTCACTCACACACTCTCTCTCTCAATTGGTTTAAATAGCAAAAAAGAAAGGGGGGGGAGAAGAACGTTGGGTTTAAAAGCCCACGGTCATCACCCTGAGCTCCCTTGCTCACGGTCACGGTTTGTCTAGGCATTGGGACCCCTTGGTTAATAACCCAGCTGTTACCTCTTCGTCCACAGTCATTGTGTGGGATCATCAATAAGGATCCATGGCTTGGCACTATTTTCTTAAGCAATGGAGCCCACTGCTTGGAATGGAGCCCTCCTCTCATAGTCAAAATCTGACCAAGTTCTCATGAACACAACTCTTGGTCTTCCCTTTGCTCACAAATACTACTGAGTAAATAGGACCCATTGTTTGGAGGCAACCTCTTTTTAATCTCTTGCCATTTTACTCAAAACTCATAGCCATAGTGTGATCAAGCAGTGAGACCGCCTCCCATGGTCACTGTCTTCTCCATTTCCCACGGACTATTGTGTGAGACAATGGGGTCCCTGGTTTTACTCTTTAGCCCACAATCACCACCTGCCATCCTTTGCTCACTAACATTGCTGAATTGGATCAGGGGATCCATGACCTAATGCTCTCACCAACCATGCCTTGGCTAAGTTCACAATCATTGCCTCTGCCATCATCTTGGCCTCACGGTCACTATGATTTTGCACAGTGAGACCTACTCCTAGCGGTCCACGTTTTCAAATGCAATCATTCAAAGTTCTCATGGCAAACCCACTCGGGGCATTTTACAAAAGAAATAAATTCCCTATAATAAAATAATCCTATTATTGGGGGAAATTATACAAAAGAAAAAAAAAGGAGGGGGTGGAATTTCTTTAAATAAAACATCACAAAAGCCAATCTTGTTTTCAAAATTCTATTCCATCTCAATTCATGTCAAGCCAAGTCAAAACCTAAACTTTGAATTTTTGAAAATGAACTAAAAACTCATCCATATCTAAGTCCAATTTCATTTTAAACCATACCTCTGATTTTCTTGAATTAATTTTCTTAAAACCTCAAGGATTTCTTTTGTGGGTGTTCTCCACAGTCCCCATAGAGATGCCACTTTGGATATCTGTGATAAATAGGTCATGAGAGAATCAAATCCATTTCCAAAATCCAAACAAAAAAATTCATAAACTTCTGAATTTTTTAAAATACCTCAGGGATTCTTTTGTGGGTGTTCCTACAGTCCCCATAGAAATGCTACTTTTGATATCTGTGCAAATAGGGCAAAGAAATTCGAAAGTCTTATGTTTTTGCCAAATTCCATCTCAAACCCTTCATGGTTTTTATCAAAATTTTCAAAATCCCAAGTTTAGACCTACAACCTGTCTTGACAAACTGTATTTTCTTCAAGCCATCCATCATTCCCACAGATTGGCTATTTCGAGGCACAATGATTATTATACTATAATCATTGCACCTCGAGGGAGCACTTGCTGACCCATAAAAAAATTGCAAATACTACAGCGAAGACACCCCATCTCAGCTTAATTTAGGCTACAGAGGTTATTTGTCATATCCTGGGGAAGCACTGTGAGACTCGGCATTCCTACATGTCGAAGTGATGATATATTATGCTCTGTGAGTCTCTGTGTAAAGTGACATCTCATGAAGACTAAACTAGTTATGACCGAAAGAAGCTCTACAAAGTTTCAAGACAAAATGGCATCATTCGACCCGAAAAAGCACAGAACATGTCTCTTGGGGTCACCGACAGAGGTCCTGCTTTCCGAGGTCCAAAATTGATGAAGCCTGGACACAAAGCTTCAATCATGCTCAGGAGATAATCTGCAAAGTTTCAGGTCAAATGGACATCATTTGACCTAAAAAGTTACAAGCATGTCTACTTGGGATTTCTGACCGAGGTCCTGCTTCCTGAGGTCTAAAATCAAAGAAATTTGGGTGAACACTCCAAGATACCTCTAACGTCAGTCCCTCCAAGTTTCAAATCAAGCCGAGATCATTTGGGCTTCAAACAGCTGAAACAAGGGCCTACTGTCATAAAAAGTCAACTGGAGAGTCGACCAAGTTTAGGTGGTCAAACAGAGCTAAAACTTCTATGACACACTCAAAATAGTGTCAAGAAGCATTCCTCTAAGTTTCGTGGCGATTGGACATCGTTCGGGCCCTAAACAGGTGAAAACGAGCCACATATGCAAAAGTCCAAACATGAGCCATAGGAGTGACCTAGGCCCACAATCAAAAGGAGTTAACCATGTTCAGGTGGTCAAACAAAGCTGAGACTTCTGTGACATACTCAAAATAGTGTCAAGAAGCATTCCTCCAAGTTTCGTGGTGATTGGACATCGTTCGGGCTTCAAACAGCTGAAAACAAGTCACAAATACAATGTTCCAAAAATGGGCCTTGGGAGTGACCGAGGCCTAATTAATGAGAAAGTTGACCAACTTTCCGAAGTCAAAACGAGCTGAAATTTTTATGACATGCATAAAATAGTTTCAAGAAGCATCCTACCAAGTTTCGTGGCAATTGGACTTCGTTTGGACCCCAAACAGGTGAAAACGGTTCAAAAATGCAAAAACCCGAAATTGGGCCTTGTCCGTGACTGCACTCCAAAGGATATTTCCTGCAGTTTTGGGCAGTTTCCCTCCACTCCTCTTCGAAATCCAACTCCCCACAACTGCTATTAACTCCCCAAAACTGCACAAAATTGATTGGGAGTCTATAAAAAGGCCAAATTTTGAAGGAAGAAAGAAGGAACACACATAAGGAAGAAAAGAGAAAAAATCAAAGAAAGAAAGCACTTAGAGCAATAAGAAGCAAACTCCAGCAGCACTTCCACGACCATTCCCACCTTCTTTTCTTAGTTTTGAAGGTGAGGAAGAAAATTCAGAAGAAGAGAAGAAAGTGGAATGGCCAAATTTCATGATATGTTCATATGTCGGCAATTTTTGAGAGGATGACATTGTCACCTTTGTTTCCCTTATTCGTAAGGCTTCCTAGCCATTGCAAGAGTTGTGAAAGAAGCCTCTCTAGGCCTCATTTTGTTCCTTGAAAATGCTAGGTTCAAATTGACACAACTCCGGCTTCATATTTGCCCATTTCGGACTTGAAACGAAAACGCAGCCCGTAAGCACGAATGATGAGTTACAGAGGTTTCGATTGATTCCATGGTTAAATGTGATCTTCTTGGTGGTTGTCCACCACTCCAAAGTCATGAAAATGAAGTTTCAACACTTGAAAGAAGTTCTAAGAAAGAACCATCGTGAACAGGACGAAACCGAAGGCGAAACAGTGACCAAACAGTCACTGTTTGCGAGTGACCGTGGGTCCGTGACCCACGGTCACTGGCAGGGGGCAGTGACCGCGGGTCACGGTCACCCCCCCTTTTTCCCCTTTTTTCTACTTTTTTGCATTTTCTTGGTTATTTTAGGTACTTTTCTTGAAAATTCCAAGTTGAGATCACATCTAAGACTTGAGGAAGGGGTTGTAAACTTTCAAAATGCATGTAAACAACCTGCATCTTCGCGGTCAGGGCACTTGAACCCATGTAAACAAAGGGAAATTAATGATGAACTATAATTAATTCCCATTCTTCTTAACGCTTGAAGTGCGTGAATGTTGGACATTGAATCCATTACACATTTCCACGTCATTTTTATGCGCGATCACTTGTAATAAAGCACCATTCTTTGTCCAACTCTTTTTGCTGCCTTGTCATTACGCACCTTAGATCCAAGTGCTTGATTCACACCAGAGGGTTGTGTTGGCTCCAACTTAGGGTGGTTTTTAGCCACCTTTGATTGGCTTGTGAATGGGTTACTGCGACTCTGTTGCTTTTTGAGATGATTCTCAGTGAGGCTAGCTTGTCTACATGCCTCTACGATTGTGAAGATTAGTGCCAAACCCATCATATCAGCGATGATAGGCTTAAGCCCATTGAATCGTGCCACCAACTGTTCTTCTAATTCATTTAAATTGTTGTGTGTAACAAATTGGTGGAATTCCTCCACATACTCCTCTACTATCCGATCTCCCTGTAGAATTTGTTGTGGTCGATGGAATATGGATTGCACATAGTCAACTATTAAGAAGGCCTTGTGCATTAGAGACTTCATCTTTTCCCATGAAGTCACCTTATGCTTCTCACGCCTCTCCCTTGTGGTTTTCATCTGCTCCCATCAAGTCGAAACTCAGCCCTTTAATTGCATGGCCGTTATCTTGACCTTGCGATCGTATGGTATCATTCGATGCTCAAAAATATGCTCGATGGCTTCGATCCACTTGATGAAGTCATCACCACGGATGTTGCCATGGCAGTCTCGGATCTCAATTTTGAGGTTGAGATCATTATCCCGGTCCTCCTACTTTCTTTGCCTACAGTGATCAACCCTTGGGATTCGCAAATGAAGTGGATTGACCTCACTTTCATCAGAACCTTTTTCACTAGAATATGTAGGAATTCTCCTTACTCCTAGCTCTGTGAGTTGTTGGGTGATTGCTTGCAATTGTTCTTTTATTGCCCCAAATTTGTGGTCAATGGTGTCAATGTACTTGCAAATCCCCTTCCTGGACACCTGCTTCATGGCCTTGACCTCTTCCTCTACAATTCATCACTAGATCAAGGACTTCTATAATAGGAAAAAATATTAGGCATTGACAGCGAATGGAAATGATACCTGACGCAGTCACGTATTGTAACACGACTGATCTCACTTGAAAATGATGTGAAGTATAATGGAATCGTGTCCAATATTCACATATTCAAGCGCAAAGAAAAATGGGAAAATAACTAGCATTCATCATTAAATTCCTTTTAATTACATGGGTTTAATGCTTTGACCTCGAGGATACAGGTTGTTTACAAGTTTTGGAAAATTTCAACCTCACCCTTTGGTCTCAAATGTGATCCGAACTCAAAAAATACAAGAAATCACATGAAAAAAATTGATAAAACACAGAAAAAAATGAACATAGTGGGTCAGTGATTGTGGCCCACGGTCACTGATAGACAATGGCCGTTTTGGCAACTGTTTATCCCTATTTCACTTCGGTTTGCTTCTGTAGTGCCTTTAGAGTGCCAAAACTTATGTTGTTTGACTTTAGAAGTGTTGAATGATTGCTAAGAGTGATGAATTTGACCATAGAATTACCTACGACCTTTGGTAATCACCACCTTTTTTGCTCCGAATCACTTTTGTGCAAATTCGAGAATGGTGCTTTCATGCAAGCAACTGAGGCCAAAGTTGTCATTCAGATCCTATAATTTTCAAGGAGTAGAATAAAGCTTAAATAGGGTTATTCACAACCTTAAGTATGGTCTAAAGCCCATTGTAGTGAGAGAACCAAAGGAGTGTAGTCTCATCCATTGGTATGCTTAATGGCCTTGGAACTTATCTTCTCTACATAATAGGCATATAGATTTTCCTCCTTTGAACTGACTCCCACCTTAACTTAGTGAAAGGAAGAAAAATAGAGGGTGAACTTGGAAGCTTAAAGCTTGAGAAGTGTTGGAACTTGGAATCTTTGTTTTGAACTTGGTTAGAACTTCTTCAATTCTTTGAACTTGTTTGGAACCCTTTCCCAAGTGTCCTAGTATTCCTTTTATAGACTTCAGAAGGAGTTGGGTTTGTTCTTAGCAATTTTAGGGGAGTTGTACTTCAGAATAAAGCAAAATAATTCCTAGAAACCATCAAGAACCACCTTACAAGTGTCCGTGATTGTGCTTGTAGTCATGGACAAGCTTAATTTCGGATTTTTTGCATATGTGACCCGTTTTCATTCGTTTAAGAAATGAACAATATCTAATCTTCATGAAACTTAGAAAGATGTTTTCTAACACCTTTTTGAATGTGACATTGAAATTTCAGCTTGATTTGACCTTTTGAATTTGATTAACCCTCCCTTTGACTTTTTATGAAATGGGCTTTCCTAACCAGCTATTTGAAGCCTAAATGACTTCAGATTGGCTTAAAACTTAGAGGGACTGATGTCAGGAGCATTTTGAAGTGTCCATACATATTTTATGTAGTTTAGATTTGTGGATAGGATTTTGACTAGTGGCCTACTTGTTGAATATTCTAAGTTAATGTGCTCTTGCATTGTAGTAGTCAGTTTGTTTTCTCCCCGAATGATGTTCAATTGATTTGAAACTTTGAAGAGTTGACTTTAAGCACATTTTGAGTTTTTGATCCAAACTTCATCAGCTTTGGCCTTCCAAAGTAGGATTCTTGTCAGTGACCCCATGGCTTAGGGTCACTAACTCTTAAGCTGACATGTAGCTGAAGCAAGATCAGATGAAGTCCCCTTAGCTTGAAAATTTATAGAATCATTTCTAAACTTGACTTAAGCTTTATATCCAAATTTCATCAACTTCAGTTCCCTAGAAGTGGAACTTTGGTTAATGACCCCATGGTTTGGGGGTCCTTGACCTAAAGTTGATATGGTTGCCAGATTTTAGGTCAAATGACATCCATTTGATCTGAAATTTTATAGAGTTATATCCAAATATAATTTAAGCTTTTTCGAGGAGTTTTAGTTGATTTTGACATGTAGAATTGTTAGTTGTCACAGTGACCCCAATGATTGTATTCAGAAAGTGATGCAAAATGCAATGGATTCAAGTCCAATATTCACACACTTCAAGCATTAAGAAGAATGAGAAAAATAATTACAGTTTATCATTAATTTCACTTTGTTTACATGAGTTCAAGCGCTTTGACTGTGGCAATGCAGGCTGTTTATAAGTTTTGAAAAATTACAACCCCTACTTTTAGTCTCATATGTGATCCAAACTTGAAAATTGTAAGAAAATACATGAAAAAGTGGTAAACATGCAGAAAAAATAAATGCCCGAAGGGGGTGATCGTGGCCAACGGTCATTGATAGGCAGTGGCCAAAATGGCCACTGTTTGTCCCATTTTGCTCTGTTTCACTTTTGTGTTGCCTTCAGAGAATTGGAATTTGTGTTCTTCGACTTTTGGAGTGTTAAATGACTGCCAAGGGTGCTTAATTTGGCTGTGAAATCGACTAAAATCTTTGGTAATCATCACTTTTTGTTTACGAATTGTTTTTGCATAATCCAGAAAAGGGTGCTTTATACAAGCAAATTGAAGCCAAATTTATGTCATTTTGAGCCTATAATTTACAAGGAATAGAATGAAGCCTAAAGAGGCTTGTTCACAGCTTCCAAGATGGCCTAAAGACCCTCCCAAGTGAGAAAACCAAGGGAATGTAGTTTCATCCTTTGTATGATTGATCGCCCCTGTACCCTTCTTCTCTAAGTGATATACATGCTTCTTCTCCTTCTCTGAATTATTTCTCACCTTAAGTTAGTGAGAAGGAGAAAAAGAATTAGAATTCTAGTGCTTGAGAAGTTTAGTTAATTCCCTTGGAACTTGTTTGAATTTGCCTTGAATCCTTTGAACCTGTTGGAACCCCCTCCTAAGTGCCAACACTTGCTTTTTATAGATTGCAGGGAAGGTTTAGGGAGTTATGGGAGGTTGGAGTCCAAAATAAAGTGGAGAAAACTGTTGAAAACTGCTGGGAAGCGATTCACAGGTGTCTGTGACTATGGTTGCGATCATAGATATGTTTAATTTTGGAGTTTTTGCATATGAGACCTGTTTTCATCTGTTTGGGGCCCAATTGATGTCTGATCTTCATGAAACTCGGAAGGATGCTTTCTAATACTATTTCAAGTATCTCATTGAAATTTCAGCCTGTTTTGACCTTCTGAAGTTGGTCAACCTCCTCGTTGACTTTTTATAAAAATGGGCCCTTCGTTCAACTGTTTGAGGCACAAATGACCTCAGACTGATTTGAAACTTGGCGTGATTGATGTCAGGAGAATCTTAAAGTGTTCATACAAATTTCATGTGATTTGGATATGTGGAAGCGTGATTTTGAATAGTGACCCACTTGTTGCATGTTTTAAGTTAATGTTATTGGGAGGTAACTGCCAGGATCCCTAGATATTATGCACAGATCACTGCAGAAATATTTTTAGACGATAATATTTCAAGAACCATACCTGTGAGATCTTTCTGATTTGATCTCGATTTTACAGTAGCCCAAAGTCTCAAGACCTTTTACTATATTCCTCTATACTCAACTCGTACCAGGGTATGGGCCTTTTTTGCGAATTCTCCTTGTTCTCAAGAACGAGATTTTTCTTGTGTGTTTTTCTTAGATAGCAATAGCACATATTTGTAAGTTACAGTAGGGACCGTAAGAAGGAAATAAGGGAAAAGCTTCTTATAGAAACAGGAAACCCTAATTCGACCCAAATTAGAATCCTTGATCCATAAGTTACAATTTAGTCTACTAGTGAATTATAATTGCACTCCTATCCTTATTATCAAAATAATATTTAGAGCTTCTTATTATTAAATGCTTATTAATCTCCCCATGTTAAGATTCAGATATCCATCAATTAAATAATTATTGACACTTAAATGTAATCGATATCTTTATAATTTCTTGAGAATTTACACTTAACTTATTTGATATGTTGGATACAAAGTCCACCTGCAGGGTTTAAAATAATCAAAATTTATAAGCTTCCTTACTAGGATATCATCAATCTCTATTACGGGTCGTGGATTCTGTCAATAAACTAATATGCACTGTACATATTGTGTAGTCATCCAATTTATTGAGATTATTGACTTATAAAAGGTCTCACTTGTTTGTAAATCAAAATGCCAAATGCTAAATGTATGTGTCTATTATTTATAGCGGGATTAAGAGTACAAGCACTCATAATAACTATTTGGATATTAATCATCTTATATATTCAATATAAAAACAATAACACAAAAGCTGTCCTGTTTAATACACAAAAAGCGTATTAGCATAACGAGTCGAAACTATATCATTTCTCGCAACCAATACAAACCTACTAAAACATCATGCTACAATTATACCAATGGTGTATCCAGCTCCATCTAATTTGTGAACAACAATAACTTATATCTATAAGAACCGACAAACAAGTTTTCCTTACGTAAGTTGAACTTTACATACTAACTTATCTACTTTATAAATAAAAGACACACTTATGCATAATAAATAATAATGCAACTATTTGCTTATATAAATTCTCATTAAGATGAAAAAGCAAACTTTATTAATAAGTAAATTAGTAAAAGAGAAATACATAAAAGTATGCTTTTAATATAAATTTCTAACAAATGTTCTCTTTATTATAGGCAGTTAGCTTGTTTTCTACTCGATTGATTTTCAATTGATTTGAAACTTTGAGAAATTGGCTTTGAATACATTTTAAGTCTTTAATTCAAATTTCATCAACTTTGGCCTCCTAAAAGTGGGATTTTTAATATGTGACCCCTATGATTTGGGGGTCATGGACTCCTAGTTATTGTGTAGTTGAAGTAGGGTCAGACGAAGTCTTTTTATCTAAAAAATTTATAGAACTACTTCTAAGTATGATTTAAACTTTGTGTCCAAATTTCATCAACTTCGGTCACCTGGAAGAAGGACTTTAGTTAGTATCACAACCCAAGCCCAGGCAATCAGGGATTAAGGTTAAACTTAATTAGTGACACACGTATTCTTGTGCGCCCACATGTAGACCTCGTTTAAATGCACACGCATAAGGGAAGTTTACACGTGCCAATACATGTACACGGAAGCTGTAGGTATCATTGCATAACAAGAGAAGATATACAAAACAAAATAAGATTTATAAAAGATTACATAACGTATAGGATTGTACAAAAGTGAGCCAAAATACAAAATATAGAGACCACTACAAAGCAAATTATATCCCACACAAAAGAAAACCTATATGCATGATATGTTGCTTTTCGGCGGAGTGCTCACATCCACTCCTCTAGCCCTGACGGGGCGTCTAAGGTCTCCCATGGAGTCTGGCTGACCAACGAGGGGTCGGTAGCTGGATCTGAGCCTGCAACACCAAGGACAACTCATGAATACAGTGATTCAGCAAAGCATAAGCAACAATAAGTTAATGCATGTTGTATCTAACCGAATAAGGAACAACTAATAATTCATAGAGCTCCAAGTTCATATACTATGCAAATTGTGCAAAACATGCTATAAGAATCAATGTATATAGGTCATATACTTGGTTATGTGACTACTACATTTGCCATATCCTCCCTCTCAGGATCTTACATACTGAGAACACCATCAATCGGGCCAGGATACGAATGGTTCTCAGGTTCCTGGGATCCAAAAGCCCCAAGACATAAACACACTACAGCAGTACCATACATATTGCGCCAAAGTCAACTCTGCCAAGTATCCTAAGGTTGAGGCTGAGTAGTACCTGACAATGGCGATTCAATAATATAATTGGATTTAAGGACTTACATTCAATACATTCGTAATAACACTCATACACAAGTGCATATTGATCCAAATCAGTAATCAGGGTCAGAGACATATCAAACAAGGAAAAGGCATAATAAGGATGAAATAATTATAAATAAGTCCAAAGGATTCACGATAATTACAATTTGAGTCAATTAAGCGTCCAATGGAATCAAACGAAGTCGTTTGTATACAAGTCAGTTGCGAAAAGTGACAAGCTCAACAAGATACACGTAATGACGCTAAGATGATGCATAAATGATGCAATCTGACAAAAGCTAAAATTACGAAAAAGGGCTCATGTCTACTTAGTCCAGGTTAAACTTAACCCAATTACCTATCTATGACCCGGAACGAAATAAAACAAAATCAAAATACATAAAACAACTAATTCACCATTAATTAGGTGCTAAACCTGATTAAGTTGGGTTGAAGTGTTACAGTTAGTGACCCCATGCCATGGGGTTATTGACCCAAAGTTGACATGTTTGTTGACTTCGGGTAAAATGACATCACTTCACCTAAAATTTTGCAGTGTGCCCCTTGAATATCTTTTGAGCCTCCTCTAGGAGTTTCAGCCAATTCTGACATGTGGAAGTGTATGTTGTCACAGTGACCTCAAGGAGTCGAAAGATAGTCACTGAAGCTTAAATTTAAACTGAAATGATGTCCAAATGCTTTGAAATTTTGAATCATCATTCCTAAACATAATTTGGAGCACCCATGTGATCTTTCAGCCACTTTGGTAACTCAGAAGCTTGAGTATGCTAAATGACCCCTAGACTTGGGGCCAATGAACTTTGAATTTGAAGTTTGGTGAGTCGAGTGACCAAATGAAGTTTGCTAACTTTGAATTTTGAACTGTTGCACCTTTAGCCCATCTAAAGTCTTTTAAATGAGCTGCATCAATTCTGAACATCTACATGTATCACTTGACCTAGTACTCCACCATCTTAGGGTTTATTTCTCCTTGGGTTGTAATTTACTTGTAATGTTTTCACTGCAACATTTGTAATTTTTTATGGGTCAACACCTAAGGAATTGGCAGATAGTCACAAAAGTTTGAGTTTGAGCTGAAATGAAGTCCAAATGCATTGTAAATTTGAAGCATCATTCTTATGCATGTTTTGGAGTTGCATGTGATTTTTAACCACTTTGGTAACCTAGAAGCTTGAGTGAGATCAATGACCTCTAGGCTTTAAGCTAGTGAACCTTGAATTTGATGTTTGGTGAGTTAAGTGATCAAATGAAGTCCACTAACTCTGAAATTTGAATTGCTGCATATTGGGCACATCCGAAGTCTTCTAAGTGAGTTACATCAGTTCTGAATATCCAGATGTAGTACTTCACTTGGCATTCCAAAACCCTAGGATTTATATGTCCTTGGCTTAGAATTTTGTTTGTGATGTCTTCATTGCAATACTTGTAATGTTTGTGATTTTTTTATAGGTCAATAAGTGCTCCCTTGAGGTGCAATGATTAAAGTATAAGAATCATTGTGTTTCGAAATAGCCAATCTGTGGGAGTGGTGAATGGCTTGATGAAAATGTGGTTCTGTCAAGATAGGTTGTGGGCCTAGACTTGAAATCTTGAAATTTTGATAAAAAACCATGAAGGGTTTGATGATGAATTTTGGTAAAAAATATACGAGTTTTGATTTTTTTGCCCTATTTTTTACAGTACCAAAAGTAGTATCTCTGTGAGGACTGTGGGGAACACCAACAAAAAGAAATCCTTAAGGTGCTTGAAAATTCAAAATTTTATGAATTTGGTTTGGGATTTTGGAAGTGCATTTGATTTTATCATGATCTATTTGTTACAGATATCCAAAGTGGCATCTCTGTGAAGACTATGAAGAACACCCACCCAATGAATCCTTAAGGTTTTATGAAAAATTAAGGTTTGGATTTGAAATGGATTTGGGTTTGGATTTTTCATGAATTTTTGGTTTATTTTCAAAAAATTAATTTTTTTAGGTTTAGACTTGGAGTGACATGAATCAAAATGAGGTGAAATTTTGAAAAAGATTGGCTTTCTGAATTTTGATTTAAAAGTAATTTGAGATGATGGCTTAAAATCTGTTTTGACCCAAGAAAAATTTGAAATTTGGATTTGTTTTGAAAGAAAACCATTTTTTCTTTTGAAAAGAAATTCCCACAGTGGGTCTACCCCATTGTGGGAAAACCTTTTTTTTATTTTTTAGAAAGTAGTCGGAGTAGATTTACCACATACTATGGGAATTTTAATGATCACATGTGGAGAAAATGGACCATTAAGTAGTTGGTCCCACTATTCAACAACCAAGATGTGGATCCCATTGTTAAAACAAGTTGTGTCTATGGAACACTTGAGAGAGTGGGCCACTATCACCGGGTTCCAATGCTCAAGACCGCAGTGACCATGTGAATTTGAGGGAGGTCTCTACTGTTCAACATAGTTGTGTTCGTGAGGACTTAGGAAAGAGCGTCTGTTTGCGAGCAAGAGGAACAACACATCGTGGACTTAGATGAAAGCAAAACACTGATCATGGCAGGGGTCCCACTATTGGAGTACACAGTGTCCGGATGCAAGCCTTAATGGCTTATAATAAGGCAAATCTCTGTTTCTTTCTTCATTTTGATATTTTGAATTTTCTGAGCAAATGCCGAGAGGCACAGTGGCGTGCAAGCATTCTTCTTCTTTGATTTTGCAATTGGAGCTCGGGCTTTCAACTTTTCAAGAGAAATCCATGGCTGGTGAGTTTCTTTCACTTCATCATCATCGAGTTTTTTTTTTTTAATGTTTTTTGTTTGTTTGTTCACTTCTCTCTCTCTCTCTCTCTCTCTCTCTCTCTCTCTCTCTCTCTCTCTATATCTTTTTTATGGATTTCCATTGAAGCATCCCCCCAAAATTCCAAAGACTACTCACGGTTTGGGGGGCATGGCTCACGGCGAAATGAAATTAGGGCTCGGTCTTTTTCTTCTCTGCCTCCCTTTTTTTGATCCAAGACTGCTATTCATGCCTCGTCTGTAATGGTTTGCTCGCATTGAGTATCGTCCATACCAGTCCGAGCCATAACCTGCACTGTCCGTGGAAGTTCACGGTCACCACATGTTTGACGAAATGCTTGATTTATTTTTGTTCTTTTTTATTTGTGTCTGTGCCTGCTCGTTTTGATTTATGCCAAGAGCTCTTCGCATGCGGTAGCCCTCTGTTTGCAATTTGCACAAATGTGACCCAAAATTCCATGGTTTTGGGGTTTTGTTCACGATGAGTGGAATTAGAGCTCAGCCCTTTTTGTTCAATTCTTTTCTTCATGTTCTTGTTTGGCCTTTTAATGCAAGAGATATAATGGAGCTTCTTCTGTAGTGGCTTGCTCAAATTAAGTATTATTCAAGCAAGTCCCAGCCACAGCTTGCACTGTCCGTGGCAATTCACGGTCACCACCTGTTTGACGAAATGCTTTTTTTTTTTTTTTTTTTTTTTTTTTGTTGTTCAAGCTCTGGTGCTTGACTCGACTAACTCATTTTGACACAAAATGGCTTCTTGAACTCCACTCTTGTGTAGAATGTGGAGAAGCTTTGCCAAGTTCAAGTAGTAACCAAGCCACAGTCACAGTCAAGTGACGGAATTTGGCATGAACTCTTCTTCCTTTTTCTTCTTTTTTTTTTTTTTTTTGGAATGATTGTTTCTTGTTTGATTTTGAGGTTGAACAATCCACTGGAGATCACTCCAAATCAATGAAGCTTACCAACACCAAACCACTGTTGTCTAGGCATTCTCACGGTTAAGACTTCTTAGTGACTGTTTAGACCCCTTTTGAGAATAACACATGGGACTTTGAACTTCAAGAGGTCTTTGGGTAGCCATTTTTTAAGAGACTTTAAGTGAACAAGCTTCACATAGGCGAATGTATGCCTTTGGTAGAGCTTTAGACTTCATCCTCTCTCTGTTGAACTTAATGAAGACACACCCACCTGTTCTGCTTAAACATTGACACAGTCCGAGCACTCATATGGCCCTTATGGTCTGTGAGAAGTGCAAGGGTTGAGAAATGATGGTCCACTTGACTTTTAGCATATTGTAAGGTACAAGTTAGATCACCACGGCCTCTGTGGGAATTCTTTTATGGTTGTCAAAATTAAGCAGCCATAAGTCACACTTCTTTTCGCTTTTGATAAGAAGGTTACTCCCCTTAAAACATGAGAAGTAAAAAACTCATGAATATGATTGGCTGGTTAGAAAAACCGATGGAGTTATCTTTGAGTATGATCACCACAACTTCTAAGGCTAATTCACCCTTGCTTGTCTTTCTCGGCTTTGACTCGAGGTGCACTTTCCAAGTCGATTTGAATGAAGCTCACTGTCTTTGTGGAAAGTTAATAGATATAATATCACCTTTCGATCATTGATGATAGTTGATGATCTTGTTTTCAGATGAACTTTGTATAGCAATATTTCCTTCATTAGCTCTATAGTCACCAAGAAGAGTATGTAGCCACAAAAATGTCTAATGGTCCCATCATAGCATATCACACCATAGGATTTTGGTTACTGAGATGAAAAGTCCCGGGTAAAGTACCTGTTTGAGGTCTTTGTTTTTGTTTGTTGAAGAGGCTGTTGTATGAATATTGAGATCCTTTTGTCAGCTTCAAATGTGAAGAATAAAATAGTCTCCAATAGTTATAGGTAAGTCTAATGAAACCATGCGAAAAGAGATAATTGCCATCACACTAATAGCATTTACTATTGTCTTCAATGCTTTGAATTGATGTTGCTTTTTTGTTGATAAAATGCCGTCTACTTTCACATACTGCATCTTCATACATGTAGAGCTTGTTTGTGCTTTATGATGTATGTAGCTGCTATGATGCCTTGCACTGTGCATGCATTCCATGCATTTGGATACTGCATCTTTTGTGCCTCAGCACAAATCAAATTGCCCCCTAAAAAGGTCAAGGTGCTTGAACACATGTTTGGACTAGGAGCCTTAGTTTTAGGACTTAAATGTGCCCTGATGTCAATTCTTGGTCTCAGAACTGAGTATTGATCGCGCTTGAAATGTGTTGTGAAATACAATGGATTCGAGTCCAACATTCACACATTTCAAGCGTTAAGAAGAATGAGAAATAACTACAGTTCATTATTATTTTTCCTTTGTTTACATGAGTTTAAATGCTTTGACGGTGGGAATGCAGGTTGTTTATAAGTTCTAAAAAATTACAAACCCTCCCTCTAGTGTCAGATGTGATATAAGCTTGAAAATTATAAGAAAATACATGAAAGAATGGAAAAAACCACAAAAAAAGAAAGACAGTGAAGTGGTGACCGTGGCCCATGCTAGTGACCATGGCCCACTGCCATTGACAGACAGTGGCCGAAATGGTCACTGTTTGTCCCATTCTTCTCAGTTTTGCTTCTATGTCGCATTCAGAATGCTAGAGCTTGTTTCCTTCAACTTTTGGAGCATTGAATGAACACCAAGAGTACTTAATTTGGCCGTGGAATCGACTAAAACCTTTAATAATCATCACCTTTTGGTTACGGATTGTTTTTGTATAAGTTGAAAATGGTGCTTTATATAAGCAAAATGGAGCCAAAGTTGTGTTATTCTGAACCTATAATTTTCAAAAAACAGAATGAACCTAAAGAGGCTTGTTCATAACTTCCAAGATGGCCTAAAACCCCTCTCAAGTGAGAAAATCAAAAGAAATAGACTTCATCCTTGTGGCCCTTCCGTTCGTCTTCTCTAAGTGAGATGCATGTTTCTTCTCCTTCTTTGAATTATTTCTCACCTTAAGTTAGTAAGAAAGGAGAAGAAGAAGTGGACTTGGAGTGCTTGAAGTGCCTTGGGAGCCTTGTGAATGCTTGGAACTATGTTTATTAATGCCTTTTAACTTGTTGAACTAGTGTGGATTTATTTGGAACTTGCTTCAAACCCTCTCCTAAGTGCCAAACCTTCCTTTTGTAGACTCTAGAGGTGGTTTAGGGAGTTATGGGAGGTTGGAGTTCGAAATGAAGTGGAGAAAACCACTAAAAACTGCCGGGAACTGCTTCACAGGTGTTAGTGACCTCAATCGAGGCCACTTACAAGCCCAATTTTGGGTTTTGCATATTTGCCTGTTTTCACTTATTTGGTGTTCAAACGATGTCCGATCATCACAAAACTTGGTAGGATGCTTTTGACACTATTTTGAGTGTGTCATAGAAATTTCAGCCCATTTTGATGTTCTGAAGTTAGTTAATCTCCCCTGAAGTTAGTTAACCTCCCCCCCCGGTTGACTTTTTATGAAAATGGGCCCTTGTTTCAACTGTTTGAGGCTCAAATAACCTCGGATTGATTTGAAACTAAGAGGGACTGATGTCAGGGGCATATTGAAGTGTCCATCCAAATTTCATGCAGTTTGGATTTGTGGAAATAGAATTTCGAACAGTGACCCACTTCTTGCATGTTCGAAGTCAATATTTTCTTGTGTTATAGGCGGTCTGCTTGTTTTCTATATGAATGATGTTCAATTGATTTGAAACTTTGGGGGATTGACTTTGAACATATTTTGAGTTTTTGATCCGAATCTCGTTAGCTTTGGCATCTTAGAAGTAGGATTTTTAGTCAGTGACCCCCATGACTTGGATATCACAGACTTCTAGCTGACATGTCATTAAAGTAGGGTCAAGCGAAGTCCTCTCGGCTTGAAAATTTGCAAAGTCACTTATGAGCATGACTGAAGTCTTGTATCCAAATTTCACCAAGTTTGGTCACTTGGAAGCAGGACTTTAGTTAGTGACCCATGCTTTGGGGGTCACTGACCCAAAGTTGACATTTCTGTTGACTTTGGATCAAATGACATCCAGTTGACTTGAAATTTTGTAGAGCCTCTCTTAAATATAATTTGAGTTTTCTCGAGGAGTTTCAAATGATTCTTACATGTAGAAGTGTCTGTTATCACAGTGGCCCCGAGGAGTTGGAAGACAATCACTGAAGCTTGACTTTGAATTGAAATGAAGTCCAAATGCTTTGAAAATTTGAAGCATCATTTCTAAGTATAATTTGGAGTAGCTATGAGATTTTTAGCCACTTTCGTAACCTAGAAGCTTGAGTGTGTTTATTAACCCCTAGACTTTGAGCCAACGAACCTTGATTTGAAGTTTAATGAGTTGAGTGACCAAATGAAGTTTATTAACTCTGAAATTTGAAATGCTGCACTTGAGTTTATTTGAAGTCTTCTGAGTGGATTGCATCAGTTCTGAACATTTGGATGTAGTACTTAACTTAGCATTCCACAATCCCAGGGTTTATGTGCCCTTGGTTTGGATTTGCTTGTAATGTCTTCACTGCAACATTTATAACTTTTTATAAGTCAACAAGTGCCCTCTCGAGGTGCAATGATTATAGTGTGCCCTGAAATAGCCAATCCATGGGAATGATGAATGGCTTGATGAAAATGTAGTTTTGTCAAGGTAGGTTGTAGGCTTAAACTTGAGATTTTTGAAAATTTGGGTCAAGAAACATGAAGGGTTTGGAATTTTGTAAAAACATAAGGAATCTGAATTTCTTTGCCCTGTTTTCATAGTAATCAAAAGTAGCATCTTTGTGGGGATTGTGGAGAATACCTACAAAAAGAAATCTCTAAAGTTTTGAGAAATTTAGAAATTTATTAATTTGGTTTTGGGTTTTGGGTTTTGGAGATGGATTTGATTTTCTTATGACCTATATGTCATAGATATCCAAAGTGGCGACTCTGTGGGACTGTGGGGAACACCTATAAAAAGTATCCCTGTGGTTTTAATAAAATCAAAGGTTTGGTTTAAAATGGATTTGCGTTTGGATTTTCATAGGTGTTTGGCCCATTTTCAAAAAAATCAAAGTTTAGGTTTTGACTTGACTTGACGTGAGTCAGAATGGGGTGGAATTAAAAAAAAAAAAGCTTTTATGGGTTTTGATTCAAAACAATTTGAGATGATAGCTCAAAATCAGATATGACTCAAGATAAATTTAAAATTTGGATTGGTAGTGAAAGAAAATCATTTTTAAATCATTTTTTTCTATCTTTCCCTTCTTTTCTTTTTTTCTTTTTTTGAAAAAAGATACCCCAAAGTGGATTCACTCTGTTGTGGGAAAATAGTTTTTTTATTTTGGGCAAATTACCTAAAGTGGGTTCACCATGCTGTGGGAAATTCATTTTTTTTTTGTTTTGGGCAAAATATCCTAAGTGGGCCCACCATGCTATGGGAATTTGAATGATCACACTTGAGAGAGTAGACCACTAGCAGTGGGTCCCATTACTCAAAATAACAGTGACAGTGAGGGTTAGACAGTGGTCTTGGTAGACTTAGCCAAGCCATGGCCCCCATCACTTCACCAAAGCTGTGTCTGTGGGAAAGAGGGTGAAGCAACAGTGGCCTTTAGCTTGAAGAAGGCTAAGCAATGGGCTCCACTGGTTCAAGACTGCAGTGACCGTGGGAATAAGGGAAGGAAACAACAATAATAACCATAAGCTTTGGAAGGGTATGCGACCTGACAGTGGGCTCCAATTTTCAAAATAGCAGTAACCATAAGAGAGGGGCAGGAGGTAGCAATGTTCATGTGAACTTGACCAAGCTGTGGACCCTACTACTTCATTATGCAGTGTCTGTGGATGAAGTGGCCAACAACAGTGACTATGATATTTGAGAAGGAACTACCCATTGTACACTTCACTGCTAAATCAAGCAGTGTTCATGACCTTCAAGTAAAATTAAAAGAATTTGCCTCCAAACAGTGGACCCCACCACTTTGATCAAGCAATGCCCGTGGGAGAAGAGAGCTTGGGCCACCCAGCCGTGGGCCTCATTTGCTTAAAACGGTAGTGACCATGGGGAGGAAGTGGGCATTGTGACTTATAAAGTCACCACTTTCATCTCCCTCTTTTGTTTTTTTTTGGTATTGCTTTGTAGCTTAAAGAAGAGACTTAGAATCTAAGAGTTCAGAGAAGAAGTAGAGAACCAGAACAAGACCCGGGATCATCGTCCCTTCTTTTCTTCCTATTTCAAGTCAATCTGCAGCTTCCAGAGTACGAGCAATGGCTGGTGAGAATTTTTGAACTGCATCTTCTTTGAGTTTTGATCATGGCTAAATGGATGATATGGGTTTTGCCCAAGGTTTCTTCTCTTTTTATTTTTTTTATTTTTATTTTGATGAATGCATAGCACAGCCTGATCTGAAAAGATGAGTATCTTCAAGTTGCAGCACAGTTCGGATGAGCACCACGATCACGCCAACTTGTGATTGACTGTGTGAACACACTCACGGTCACAGCCAATGGCAAAGTAGAATTGAGTTTAGGGCTCGGTTCCTCCTCTCTTCTTCTTCTTTTTTTTTTTTTTTCATGCAAGAACTCACATTGAATATCATCTTAGTTCAAACCACGACCCGCGTTGTCTGTAGAAGCTCACGGTCACCACCTATTTGACGAATTGCTTGATTAATTTTTTTTTGTTCTATTAAATGCTTCCATGCTTTGATTCATGCTAATGGTTATTGTCATGTTGAGGTCCCTCTGGTTCACGAATTGGTAAAAACACAAACCCCACAATACCAAGTGTTGCTTATGGTTTTGGGAGTTGGCTCACGGTGAATTGGAGCCCAATGTTTAAGTTTGGATGTTCAGCTTGATTCATCTGAGAATGCAAGGGTGTTGTTGTGACTCTTCCCATGGTGATTGACATAGGTTGGAGTCATCATTCTTCAAACCTCCATAGTGTCCGAGTGCACAGGCCATGATGAACCCACAGTCACAACCAGTTTGTCCCCCCCTTTTTTTTTGTTTGTTTCAGGCTCGTAAGTTCCTCAATCCTCTGAGATACAAAATAGGTCACGGACAGTATCTCAATCTCATGTTATCAAACAAAGTTGAATGCCATGAGGTTCTACTGCTCCATGGTCGTGGTCACAACTGAATGGCTGAATTTGGTGTGAACACTTCCTCTCTTCTTTTCTCTTGTTTTTTTTTTTTTTTCATTTTGAGATGCTTGGTCTAGTTAATGATCCTGAGGCCGAATGCACCAGCACACAAAATCTAATAGCTTGGGCCACTGTTTGATCATACCCACAGCCATCTTTATCCGAGGAATTCCCACAGTCACAATCTTGAGTGACCTCTCTTCCTCTTCTAACTCAAGATATGATTAAGAAGAGAAACCTTGGAACCTCACCATGTCCAAGCACTGTTTGGGCATACCCACAATGATAGCCATGGTCACAACCAAATGAATCAGATTTGAAGCAAAAATTGTCCTCTTTCCCCTTGATTTGGAAAATCATAATTGTTCAAGGTGAAATGCACATGACTTTTCTAAAATCATTTGAATAGCATATGAGGCCTTGAACTTCAAAAGGTTTGTGAAGAAGTCATCCTCTAAAAACTTGTAGTGAACAAACTTTGTCTGGGGCAATGTAAAACTTTAATAGAATATCAGGCTTTACCACTTTATTGTTGGACTTGGTGAATCACACCCACCCGTTTTGCTTGAACATTGGCACAGTCTGAGCACACACCTGGCTTTTTCGGACTGTTTAAGGGAGTTGAGAAATGATGGCCCACTTGATCCTTTGGGTAGTGCAAGCAACAGTTGAGTCATCACAGCCTCTGTGGGAGTTACAGGGGATTGGTTTGTAGTAGTTTGCTCGTTCACTAGCATGAAGTGAACTCAAACTTGACCATCATTGCTTCTGTGGGGATTCTTTCATGATTAGCAAACTGAATATGCCCATGATGCATTTTTTTCTTTTTTTGCTTTTGATGAGAAGGTTTCTCCCCTTAAATCTCAATAAACATGAGAAGTATAAATCACCCGAATATGAGCAGCCGATGAAGATAGGATGAACCTCCTATTGAATGGGTAGCTGTAGCTTTGAACGAGCTGTTTTACATTGTCTTTCTCAACTACAACTTACAATGCTAATTCACCCTTCTTTGTCTTTTCCGATTCCGACTCGAGGTGTACTAGTTGAGTCAATTAAGTGATGCCGATTGTCTTTGTGGGAAGCTAATGGATACAATATCACCTTCCAATCATTGATGACATTTGATGATCTTTGTTTTGAAATTAACTTTGCAAAGCAATATTTCCTTCATTAGCACTATATGCACTAAAAATAGTGCATCACTTTCGAAATCCCACAAGAATGTCTAATGGTCCCATCATAGCAAATCACCACAAAGAACTTTGTTTGCCATCTTGAGAATGTAGAGATCGTTTCGTTGACCTCTAATTTGAGTGTGGAGAGTAAAACCGTTGCCAATAGTTGCAGGTAAGTATAATAGAATCAAGGGGAGTAACTGAAGGTGATTGCCATTGGACTGATAGCACTTACTCTTGTTTTCAATGCTTTAAAAATTGATGTTGCTTTTTGTCAAAAACATGCCATATGCTTTTAAGTGCTGTATTTTCATATATGTTTGAGCTTGTTTATGCTTTGTGCTGTATATTGCTACTGTCATGCTTTGCTTGTATTGTGCATGTATTTCTTGCATTGGCTACTGCAACTTTCGTGTTCGAACACGAATCAGATTGCCCCCTGAAAGGTCTTAAGGTGCTCGAACATCTATTTGAATCGGGACTTCAGTTTTGGGACTTAAGTGTGCCTTAATGCTAATTTTTGGTCTTAGAACTGAGTGTTATTTTCTTATTTTGGCCTTTTGCTAAGGGTAGATGTTGCCAAAATTTTGGTAGAATTCCATGCCTTAGTTATTTTTGCTGTTTAGTTATTTTTGCTGTAACTGATAGTTTCTTCTCATTTTTTGTTTTTGCAAATAGATAAGGCAAAGCACCTGTGACTTCAACTGCGAGGGCATCAAAGAGCCGTGCAAAGGGCAAGACTATAAGTGATCCTGATCCGAAAGACCCAAATGAAATATTTGCTGTTACTTTGCAAAATCAAAGAACCAAAGCCCTAACAAGAGGGAATTGGTACATATTTTGATGTCTGGTGAATAACACCAATTGGGAGAATAATGACAAACTGCGGTATGACAAGCCACACTATATATTCAAGGATGCCAAGCAGGAGACCATGAAACAACTTGTTGATAGCGTACAGTATTGCTATGTAGACACAGTGGGAGTTTCTCATGAAATGACCACCGTTCGGTCTGTCAAGTGATATCCAAGGATAATGACGATGGCTCTAACTATACCAGCAAGGAATGATCCATTTCCATGGATAAAGCATCATACCCATTTCAAAACTAGTAAATTCATGCGCCAGCCTCCATATTACTTCATGGAGATCCTAAGGTCGGAGATAAAGCTGATAGAACCATGTACCCTAAACCTTGCAGTGGGTATTGTGATTTCGTAATTGAGGACAATCAGGCTTGGTATCTATATTGAAGATGGGAGTGCTTGGCTTGGCAAAAGACACCAATCTCGTGGATGGTTTAATTGCATCGAAGACTGGCAAGGTTGGGTAACTCTAATCAAACACCATTATGAAGAGGATTTGAGAGTGATCGGTATCTTTGATGCTGTAAATGTCACCACACAAAAAGTCCCTTGCGAGAACAAGAACATATGCAGGGCTATTCTAGAATTGTTTTGCCCGGCAACCAGTACTTTCATTACTCTGAATATGGAGCTAGGGTTTTCTTTATGGGAAGTGAAGAAGATATTTGGTTTAGCACTATACGGTGAAGTTTATGATGAAATCATTCCACCCAATGAAGAGTTGGCCACCATTGATGACGAATTTCGAGCTGCATAACATGGAGCTAGGGTTTTCTTTGCTCTCAAGGATTCAATCCAAACGACCAGTCGGAATCGACGCAAAGTTGTCTAATGGATGAGTCGGGTGAAGACCATCACTAGCCCTTTCTTTGTCAATGAGGTGGATATTTTAAATGGAAAGAGATTATCCTCAATAAGGACCCTACGAAGGAGCCAACAATTATCAATTATGAGGATCCGCACTTCATGCCATGGATTTTTGTCAAGTATCTAGATTTGAAGAGGAGAATGGAATGGAGAAACAGAATTTATATAGTCAACCCCAACATTGTTAGGATAAGGCTTTGATGATGATGATGATGATGATGATGATGATATGATCTAGATTTGAAGAGGAAGCGCTAGCTTGCTACATTTTTGGCGGTATGGTTGTCAGATATTCTTTTTACGAGTTCCGAGGGTGACCTTAGGCCTGGTTGCATAAATTCAGTTCTTAAAATGGCATTTGGACATTGTCTTGCCCTAGGCCTTGCCTTCATAGCATATATGGTAATTGAGTTGAAGTTGTTTGGTTTCACTATCAGAAAGGGGAAAGCCTTCAATCAATATTATGCCAAGCACTTGTTGTATACCTGGTTCACATACTATTGCAGTGGGCTGTTAGAAGTAGGTGGGTCTCGTGGATAGATTTTCAAAACTTTTGACCCACTTGACACAGGGATCAACTATCCATAAGACCAAAATCCAATCCAGGATGCGTTACCCTCAATCTCGTGACCATGTACAGTAAAATTATACCAGCACTAAACATCCAAAATAACCTACGACATGCAAGAAGTAGATCATACCTTTGGAGACCCGCAGTGCTCTAATGGACTTCTTCAAGACCTCTTAGCCTTCCACGCTATGACCCCCGAATTGGATTTCTTTTCTCAAGAAGAACGGTGGAATCTTCAGGAGAAAATCCCAACTCGAGACTCCAAGGAACTAGAAGAAAGGAGAGGAGAGTAACTCGCGCAACTCTTGCACGAAAGGGTTTTGGGCGTGAGGGGAACTCTTTTGGACGTCCAAGGATATTTTATAGACTTCCAAATCTCTCCCTTATCTAATTGAAATAGAAGTCTTACTTCCAAAGCAATTAGCAACTTTCTCCTTTCAAACTCTTATTTCTAGAGTCCAAGTCGGATTAGTGTTTTCCAATATCTTGGGCTAGCGTGGGGACCACTAGGGATTCCTTAGAAAGCTGGCTCCAACTGGAACACCGCGACCCCACATCTCATGTGCAATCCGGGCCCACAGTTAATTGCAAATAACACCACTATATAAATGCAATTGCACTCCAGTCTTAGAAATAAATTACAATGAAGACCCTAAACTTCCCAATTACCACAAGTAGGCCCCTCTATCAATATCCGTGGATCAATTGGAATAAATCCGTCTCTTCCAATCTAAGTTCCACATCTTATTATCCTTGAGCCCCAATTAATCACAGTAATCATCAGTACCATCCAATTAACTCTTAATTGAGATGGGTGCGCACTTACTAATGACAAATCCATTAATTGGCACAAGGGGATAATAGAGATAGATTCCATGTTGATCATTCAACGTTCCCACAGTTCTACTACCATATATCCAAGACACCGAGGTGTTAACCTATAGTCGGCCTCACTCATTGGTGACTCAAAGCAAATGAATAGATAGAAACTTGAGTTCGTCAATGTCTCAGGATTGAGGGCCTATTGCTAGGGAATTATGAAAGCATACCTTATTATTGAGATGGAATACCATAAGGTGCATCTCATGGTCCTTCAATACATCCAATGTACCGGCACTATTGATCCAGAATCTTACATTCTGATGATCGAGACAAATCACACTATCTCATAGTGATCAAAGTGCTGCAACCTTATCAAATGAGATGCCCAGTCTCATTACTGGTTGTGAAGCTATTTAAGTATAAGATTTGTGACATATATCTCCCGCGTGTGGATCTCATCCATGCACATATATCACATCTAATATACTAATGGGACCCGGTTCAACTCATGAACCATTATGTCATACGTATTGGTCATGTGCATAAAGTAGTAAAATAACATTCATCTCATGAAAGTAAAGCATGATTTTATTGATAAATAAAGAAATTAATCAATTTATTACATCAACTGATGGATTGAGTCCACAAAAACTAACAATCTCCCACTTGGGCTCAATGCCAGTCAGGGTTGCATCTCATGCCCATCCCTTCTACGTGTTGCTCAAAGACTTTGGTAGTCAAAGGCTTAGTAAAGGGATCTGCCAAATTGTCTGCAGAGGCTATCTTGGTAATAGCAATATCACCTCTCTGCACAATCTCTCTGACTAAGTGATACTTCCTCTGTACATGCTTTTGGCTTTTATGGCTTCTGGGTTCCTTTGACTGAGCGACTGCCCCGCTGCTGTCACAGTAAACTGTGAGTGGCTGTCGTGCCAAAGGTACCACCCCAAGTTCCAAAAGGAATCTTTTAAGCCATACTGCTTCCTTAGCTGCTTCACAAGCTGCTACATATTCAGCTTCCGAGGTTGAATCAGCGGTACATTCTTGTTTTATACTCCTCCAGCTGATAGCTCCGCCTCCAAGCATAAATACATAACCAGAGGTGGATTTCCTAGAATCCTTATCTGACATAAAGTCAGAATCTGTGTATCCGACTGGAATCAACTCATCACTGCTATAAATCAACATGTAATCTCTAGTCCTTCTCAAGTATTTGAGAATACATTTTACAGCAGTCCAATGTTCAGGTCCTGGATTGGATTGATATCTGCTGACTAGGCCCACTACATAACAGATATCTGGTCTAGTACATAACATAGCATACATGAGGCTACCAACAGCCGAAGCGTATGGTATCGACCTCATTTGCTCCTTTTCCTCGGGTGTCTTAGGACACTGATCCTTGGAAAGGTGCACTCCATGCCTGAAAGGTGTGATACCCTTCTTGGAGTCTTGCATTGCAAATCGTACTAGCACCTTATCTATGTATGCAGCTTGGGATAATCCAATCATCCTATTTTTCCGGTCTCGATAGAGTTTGATCCCTAGGATGTAACTAGCTTCTCCCAAGTCCTTCATATCAAAAGTCTTGGCTAACCAAACTTTTACCGTTGACAACATTCCTATGTCTTTCCCCAGGAGAAGGATGTCATCGACATATAAAACCAGAAAAACTACCCTGTCACCTTCACTTTTCATGTACACACATGACTCATCCGGATTTTGACAAAAACCAAATGACTTGATTGCCTGGTCAAAACGGATATTCCAGCTTCGGGATGCATGCTTCAGTCCATAAATAGACTTCTGCAGTTTGCAAACTTTTTGCTCCTGGTTTTTAGCTACAAAACCGTTTGGCTGCACCATATAGATGTCTTCCTCAAGATGGCCGTTGAGAAAAGCCGTCTTGACATCCATTTGCCAAATCTCGTAATCGAGATGAGCCGCAATGGATAAGAGTATCCGGATGGATTTGAGCATGGCTACTGGCGAGAAGGTTTCCTCATAATCGATCCCCTCTTTCTGAGTATATCCTTTCGCAACAAGCCTAGCCTTATAGGTCTCCACTCTTCCATCTGGTCCTCTTTTTCTCTTGTAGACCCACTTGCACCCAATAGGTTTAATATTGGCAGGCAAGTCCACAAGTGTCCAGACCTGATTTGAGTACATAGACTCCATCTCAGCTTTCATAGCATCTTGCCAGCGTCCCGAGTCTAAGTCATTTATTGCTTCATCATAGTTAGAGGGATCTTGTTCTGGCTCTTCTGGGATTGCTTCATAAGACTCTCCCAAGAATGAGAACCTGTCAGGGGGTCTGACAATCCTCCCACTACGACGAGGTACTGGTGTAACTACTAGGTCTGGTAAGGGCGGTTCTTCCTCAAGTCCGGTCATACTTGGATTTGGAATTGATTGCTCCTGAATCTCTTCTAAGATCACCTTTTCTAAAAATTTCTGGTCCATCATATAATCTTCCTCCAGAAAAACCGCATTGGTGCTGACCAGCACTTTCTGCTCTCTGGGATTATAGAATAACCAACCTTTAGTTCCTTTAGGATATCCTACAAATGTGCATACTTCCGACTTCGCTTCCAACTTATCCGTCTTAACCTTGAGCACGTGTGCTGGACAACCCCAAATGTGTAAATGTTGTAGACTAGGCTTTCGCCCAGACCACAATTCTCGGGGAGTCTTGGGTATAGACTTAGATGGTACGAGGTTTAGTATGTACATTGCAGTATCCAAAGCATATCCCCAAAAGGATATAGGTAATCTTGAGAAACTCAGCATAGACCTAATCATATCTAAAAGAGTCCGGTTCCTTCTTTCTGCTACTCCATTCTGTTGAGGCATACCAGGAGCAGACAACTGGGATAGAATCCCATTTTCTGATAAGTAACCCATAAAATCAGCAGAGAGATATTCCCCTCCTCGATCTGATCGAAGAGTCTTGATACTCTTACCTAATTGCTTTTCCGCTTCCGCTCGAAATTCTTTGAACTTTTCAAAAGCTTCGGACTTGCGGTGCATAAGGTATATGTAACCATATCTTGAGTAATCATCTGTGAAAGTGATGAAGTATTCATATCCTCCTCTGGCCCTGACATTAATGGGTCCGCAGACATCAGTATGCACTAATTCCAATAAATCTTTGGCCCTATTACCCTTAGCTGAAAAGGGTCTTTTAGTCATTTTACCTTCCAAACAGGACTCACAGATAGGCATTGGTTCTACCACCAATGAAGGTAAGATACCATCTTTCACTAGCCTCTCAATCCTGTTAAGGTTTATATGACCTAGCCTCAGGTGCCAAAGTTTTGTTGGATTAGATGAAGGTGACTTTCTCTTTAATGATGATCTACTAATTGTTTCAATATCATGTATCTCATACATCGTGGGAGTTAACAAATAAAGTCCATTGGTTACCTTGCCAGAACATATGAAAGTACCATTCCTCTTTATGACAACTTCAGTACCAAAAGTAATAGAATAACCTTTATTCACCAAACTAGAGACTGAAATTAAATTCCGCCTTAAAGACGGTACATATAATGTTTCTGACAAAACCAATTTCTTATTTGAAAAACATAAAGTAATGACTCCTACTGAAACAGCCTCCGCCTTAGCGTCAGATCCTAGGTTGACAATGATTTCTCCATCACTTAGCCTCCTGGTTTCCCTGAACCCCTGCAACGTATTACATATGTGATTAGTTGCCCCGGAATCCACACACCAGGATTCTGAAGTACCAGTTGCAAAACTAACTTCAGATATAAGTGACTCAATCATACCTGGGGTCTTTTTCTTAGACAGATATTCTGGACAATTCCTCTTCCAATGTCCTGTCTTACCACAATGGAAACACTTTCCTTTTGTCCCTGAACCCTTAGCTTTAGCCACGCCACCAGTTGGACCATTCTCCACCTTAGGACCCTTTGGAACTGATTTCTTTTTGCCTTTCCGCCCTTTGCCTTTCGGCTTGGACTTGGCATCTGACTTTTCTGTCATTAAGGCAGTTGGTTTTTTCTTCATAATCCCTTCAGTTGCTACCAGCTGACTAGATAGCTCAGCCAGAGTCAGATTCATTTTATTCATATTATAATTGACCTTGAAATTGTTGAATGACTCTGGTAGTGACTCAAGGATTATGTCAATCTGCGATTCTGCATCAATCGCAGCTCCCAGTACATCTAACTCATTTAATGAGTCCATCATTTTCAACATGTGTTCCTATACTGATGTACCTTCAGCCATCTTGGTGCTAATGAGCACCCTCATGGCTGCCTGCCTAGCAGGTCTGCCTTGTTCTGCAAACATCTCCTTTAAGTTCGATATCATATCATATGCAGTCTTATAAGATTGATGTTGATGTTGCAGCACACTAGACATGGATGCCAGAATGTAACATCGGGCCATCTCATCGTCTTTGGCCCATTTGGTGTAAAGGTCATTTTCTGCTTCTGATGCATCTGGGCCAGGCTCTTCAAGGGGGTTTTTGGTAAGGACATATTTATATCCTGAAGCTGTCAGGACAATATCCAGATTCCGTTTCCAGTCTACATAGTTGGATCCCACCAACTTATTCTGGTTGAGGATGGTCGCAAGTGGATTGAAAGTATTCGAATTCATGCTTGTAATACTGTAGCACATAACCATACATTCAATTAATGAATTTAAATGACATTAGGGTTTAGTATTCTACCAAATTTATGTGGGAATCCTCATAACCACAAAATTCAGAATACATCGGAATCCCAATTCTGCGGGTTATGCCTCCTTGGGGAGTGCATATACCTCCTAGACTGGTGCGGATCAAAGTTGGTCAAAATTTGGATTAAGACTAACTATCTGTAAGGACCCGAACCCTCACTAATCCTAATTACGTTAATTAATCCTGTTTCCTATTGATTAAGACTTGTTGAGGCCCAATTTAGTGTGAATTATTAGGTTTGGACCCCGCTTAAATAGCTAAGGGCTTTTTAGTAAATTTTCCTTATGCCTCTAGGTTATCCCGTCCATCTCCTTACGTGTAATTCATCGCGTAGATCATCTTTTGTGTTGAGCCCGAGCTGATCCGGACTCATCTTAAGCCAATTGAGGTCATTCCGGACTAAACTGAAATTTCCGGAAACAAGTGGGCTTGCATGTAACTTCAGGAAAAATTGTGTTTAAAAAGGGAATTCCACTGTTCTTCTCCCTCCTCTCTCGTTCGATCGGTTGGAGTCCTGTTCTCCTGGGTTCCTTCTTCCTTCTACTTGCATTGGAGTGCTTGGGGATTGTGGGAGTGTGCATGTGTAGGGAGTGGTCTCCACTCATCCTCTCCTTACTCTTTTGGGCATTCTTCCCTCTCTAAGTTGAAGAACCCATTTCAGATTTGAAGGTTTCTTCCAACCTCACGGCAATCTACAGTGGGAGAGGGTTAGTGTTGTTAGGAGAGGCAAGTACTTAAGCTTATATTCATTGCATGTGGGATTGTCATTGCATGTTAAGTTAGTTGTTTTCATTGCCATTTCTTCCTCCTTAATATGTATGAATGAATCAAGTAGGAATGATGGAGATGGGAATAGAAGGTGTGTGAGTATGGAATACTCTCCAGAAAACTTCAGTTGAGCTTCAGCATTTCCCTTATAAGTGAGTTCTGTAGTGATCCCGTACCGAAAATTGAGCTACAGAACTGTATGTAGATTTTCTGAAGCTTACGGCGAAGCTACGGCTAAGCCGTGAGCTCTTACGGCTCAATGTCCAGAGAGCAGTAAAATGAGGTTTTATACTACGGCTTACTTACGGCTACGCCGTGAAATCCACTACGGCTAAGCCGTATCCAGCCCGTATCCGAGCCGTAGGTCTTTCTACGGCGAACTTTCCAGAGAGATCACAGAACCCAGTTCCTTCTACGGCTTGCATACGGCTGCACCGTGAAATACCCTACGGCTAAGCCGTAACCTCCCCGTGACCTAGCCGTAGGCTTAGCTCGGCTAAGCCGTAGGCCAATATACGGTTGAACCGTAACCACACCGAAAATCCGGATGAACTGTGACCCCCTCTCGGCTAAGCCGTAGCCCTGTACACGGCTAAGCCGTAAGAACCAGTGAATGTAAGATGTTAGGAACCTTAATGATTGTAGGGCTTTAGTCATGGTACCTTTTATACCTCCACATTGGCCATTGGTAATTACACATTGGAATGAATGAAGGATTTCCCAATGGCAAGTCATGGATGTTGGCAAGAGAGGGGTGTTCCATATGCACACAATGTAATACCCAGACACGGTAACACAACGACACCGAACATCTCATGTGTACATCGTGCTGAATGTCATTGGGAATCAGGAGACTGCTTCATCTAAATGCAATCATATCATATTGATACATAACACTACCTTTGACATGACTATTATCGCATTCACTTCCTCTAACAAACCCCGAGGCAATTCAGACCTGAGCTTCTAATGAGTGCGTGTCTGACAAGCCAGAGCTTCTATTGAGTGTGTGCTTGCTAGCCAAGGGTGTAGCTGAGGTTCGGGCCTTGTAGCCTACCTGCATGTGCTTCGTTTTCGTTGTTTCATGGTTATCTATTCCTTATATATGTTATGATTTGTATGATTGACTCCGAGTCGGCACCACTTGGCTTCTGCCCTTTGGGTATTATATGTCACCACTGCAGTAGGTTTACGTAGGAGTTGTCGACGCTCCTAGGGAAGCTAGCTTGATCCCCTAGCGACCCATACGTTATGTATGCTCCCTTTGGGAGAATAGAGCATCGTGGTTGCCAATCAGTATGTATAACACTAAGTTTCACTCATGCATCATGTTTAGTGATTGTTCTTGCTAATGTATTTTGTTATATTAATTCCTATGCTTAGTACTTGCTTAACCGTCGTGTTAACAGTGTTACCCTCGGTATTGCAGATTCAGCACCCGCTCCCGACACGAATACTGACGCGGCCCCGAAAGATACCCCAACGGTACCTCGGGGTGTAGGTGAATGGATGGATGGCGACGTTTACTACTAGCCATCCTACGGAGAGCGTCTCTTCGGGGAATATTATGTTGAAGACTTGTGTATCACCTTAAGGACTGATTTTGGGAACGTATTTTTAAGGACTATAACACTATTGTATGTAATTATGCTTTAATAGACTATGAACTTTATGTGCTCTTGATGATTATTGAGTATTTCACAGGTTCTCGATTATGATAGTTTATGTTGTACGTGTGTCAGCTTACCTCACACGTTCCTGTGGAATCTCCCTTGTAGGAATTCGTGCAAAATTCTTCAGGGCACGGATTTCTACGGGATTACGTATCCATGCCCCGGGGGCCCACTCAAATCCCCAAATTCCCGGGATTGGGGCGTGACATACGTAAGTAATGGTATCAAAGCCCATTTCAAGAAGTCACTTAAAAGACTTAGCAACATTAGGAAGCGTGGTGAGGTTCCGATAGATCCGTTTAAGTGGGTTTCTATTATAAATGATAACTATGGTATGACTGTAGTATGTATGTATGTTCATTTATTAAACATATATGATTAATGACCATTGTGACTGCAGAACCATGGCGTCTGGATCCGGTACGAACAACAGCTCCGGTGATAATAACCGTAATAATATTGAGTTGGACGGCGCTGATCCTCCACCACAACCTCCTCCTCAACCCACCTACAATACAGAGGAACGGTTTATGATGTTAATGCATCAATTGGCAGCTAGTAACGCCAATCAGGCCGCCATGCAGTTGCAGATGGCCGCCATGTTGAACCGACAGGATCAGCCAGGAGATCCCAACTCCTTGTATGAGAAGTTTCGAAAAAGGGGAGCAACAGAGTTTACTGGACATGAGGATCCGTTACAAGCAGATGAGTGGTTTGTCCACACGGAAAATGTTTTCGATACCTTGACTTGCACATCTAGACAGCAAGTGGTCCTCGCGGCATCCATGTTTAGAGACGTCGCGGATACATGGTGGAAGAGTATCCGGGACCACATGAGGACTATGCCGGATGCTACTGTTTGGGAAGCCTTTAAGAGGCAGTTTCGGAAGAAGTTCATCCCTGACCACGTTACTCGCAAAAAGAAGGCAGAGTTCCTTTCCCTGCAGCAGAACCTCATGACCGTTGCAGAATACGTGCATGTATTCAGTCAGCTTTCTCGGTTTGCTCTAGACTTAATTGATACTGAGGAGAAGAGGGTGGAAAGATTTCTGGAAGGGTTAAGGCCTGCTATCAAGGGACATGCCACTGCCTTTCAGCGTCCTGTTCAATATGATGATGCAGTAGCTAGGGCTTATGCAGCGGAAGAAATTGAGAAGAGCCTATTCTTGGGGGAGTCTAAGAAGAGTGCTCCACCTTCGGGGAAAGGTCAGCAGTACTCTAAGAAACAGAAGGGAGTTGCTAGCAGCACGTCCCGACCAGTTTGTGGTGCATGTGGGAAGGGTCACGAGACTAGTAAATGTTGGAGGGCTATGGGAGCCTGTTTTGGCTGTGGCTCCCTGGACCATCGCTTGTCCGAGTGCCCGAGAAGGAAGGAATTTAGCCAAGGCTATCAACAGCAGCAGTATCAGCAGCCCCCTCCTGCGCCTAACCGACAGCAACAGCAAGTGAGACAAGGCCAAGGGCAGACACGACAAGGCCAAGGGCAGACACGACAAGGCCAGGGACAACAGAGACAAGGACAGCAACACCGACCCCAAAGGCAAGGCCGCGCTTATGCATTGACACAAGAAGAGGCAGAAGCGGCAGAACATGCGGTTGTAGGTAAGGTTTCTGTTTGTGGTATTGAAGCTAAAGTGTTGTTTGATTCGGGATCTTCACACTCCTTCATCTCACCTCGGTTCTCTAGTAGGATACAGGAATCGCCAGCACAGTTGCCATATGTGCTGAGCGTTATCACTCCGGTTGGTAAACGGGTAACCTGTGATGACTATTACCCTGGTTGTCGAGTTCTCATCGGAGAAGTTCTTCTCCCAGCGGAACTTATTGTGCTACCCATGCACGACTTCGATGTAATCCTAGGCATGGACTGGCTGACCAAATATATGGCCTGTTTGGATTGCTACCGTAAGACCGTCACCGTAAAGGTGAGTGAAGATGGTCCAAGTGCGGTGTTCCAAGGTGACAAGAAGAGTTCGAACACCAGATTGATTTCAGCACTTCGAGCGGAACGATTAATACATAGTGGTTGTGAGGGCTATATTGCCTTCATCGTAGAAAAGAAATCACCTAAGAAGTTAGAAGAAATACCTGTGGTTTGCGAATTTCCGGACGTATTCCCGGATGAAGTACCCGGCCTTCCACCAATCAGGGAAGTGGATTTTACTATAGAGCTGGTACCCGGTACCGCTCCCATATCTAAGGCCCCATATAGAATGGCCCCGGCAGAGCTATGTGAACTGAAACTGCAGTTACAAGAATTATTGGATAAAGGGTTTATTCGCCCTAGCACATCTCCTTGGGGAGCCCCAGTTTTATTTGTGAAGAAGAAGGATGGCACCCTTAGAATGTGTATTGATTACCGGCAGTTGAATCAGGTGACAATTAAAAACAAATATCCACTGCCTAGAATTGATGAATTGTTTGATCAGCTACAGGGTGCAACTCATTTTTCGAAGATCGATCTTAGGTCTGGATATCATCAACTGCGAGTTAGGGACCAAGATGCATCGAAGACCGCTTTCAGGACAAGATATGGGCATTACGAATTCTTGGTTATGCCTTTTGGATTGACAAATGCCCCTGCAGTGTTTATGGCCTTAATGAACAAGATCTTCTCATCCTATCTTGATCAGTTCGTGGTAATTTTCATTGATGATGTTCTGGTGTATTCCAAGACCAAAGACGAGCATGTGGAGCATCTGAGGACCTCTCTACAATTGCTAAGGGACCACCGATTGTATGCCAAACTGGACAAATGTGAATTTTGGCTGGAACAAGTTGCCTTTCTAGGGCATATAATTTCTAAGGATGGGCTTGCAGTAGATCCAGCTAAGATTGAGGCTATAACTACTTGGCAGAGTCCCAAAACCGTTGCAGAAATTAGAAGTTTTGTTGGCTTGGCCGGTTATTATAGAAGGTTCGTGAAGGACTTTTCCAAAATAGTCGCCCCTTTGACTAAGTTGACACGAAAGAACGAACCATTTGTGTGGTCCGCAGAGTGTGAATCGAGTTTCCAACTGCTTAAGGAGAAGTTAACCTCAGCCCCGATCTTATCCCTGCCAGAAGGGAGTGGCGGATTTGTTATCTATACAGATGCTTCAGGGATTGGGCTAGGGTGTGTACTCATGCAGAATGGAAAGGTAATAGCATATGGATCTCGCCAATTGAAGGAACATGAGAAAAACTATGCCGTGCATGACTTGGAATTGGCTGCAGTAATTTTCGCGCTGAAGATGTGGAGACATTATTTATACGGAGAGAAATTTGAAGTCCATAGTGATCATCGCAGTCTCCAGTATCTGTTTTCGCAGCATGATCTTAACATGAGACAGCGCAGGTGGTTGGAATTCATAAAGGATTATGACTTTCCGATTAGATACTTCCCTGGAAAGGGGAATGTAGTAGCTGATGCTTTAAGCAGGAAATCCACCACCGAGTTGGCAGCCTTGTGCAGTGAATGGTCCCTAGTGGAGGAATTCCGAGATCTGGACGCGGAAGTTGAATTTGTAGACGATAAGGTCATGTTAGTGGCTATGTCAGTCTTCGAACCCACCCTGATTCAGCAGATCAAGGAGAGACAGTTTGAAGACCCGGAGTTTGCCAAGATTCGTGACCATATTTCTGAGAAACCGGACTTCAGGATTGTAGACGGTGTGTTATACTTCCGAGATCGGCTTTGTGTTCCAGGAGTTCAAAATCATAACCTAAAGAGGGCAATTATGACTGAAGCACACCATGCTCGGTATTCCATGCACCCAGGGAGTACAAAAATGTACCGGAATCTACATGGCAGGTTTTGGTGGAATAACATGAAGAGGGACATAGCGGGCTTTGTGGCCAAATGCCTTACCTGCCAACGAGTGAAGGCTGAACACAGGAAGCCTCCCGGTTTGTTACACCCTCTACAGATTCCTAAATGGAAATGGGAGAATCTGACGATGGATTTCGTTTCCGGACTACCTCGAACAAGTAGACATCATGATGTAGTGTGGGTGATTGTCGACCGACTAACAAAATCAGCCCACTTTATTCCCATCAAGAAAGGGATGAAATTTCAGGAAATGGCCAAGATCTTCATTGATGAGATTGTACGGCTACATGGTACCCCGGTCTCAATTGTGTCAGACCGAGATAGTAGGTTCGTGTCCTCCTTTTGGCAGTCTTTCCAGACGTCTTTAGGCACCAAACTCAGTTTTAGCACGGCTTACCATCCTCAAACAGATGGGCAATCGGAACGAACGATACAGACCCTGGAAGATATGCTACGAGCTAGCGTAATGGATTTCGGAAAGGAATGGGATGAGCACCTCTCCTTGTGCGAGTTTGCATATAATAACAGCTTTCACGCGAGCATCGGTATGGCCCCATTTGAAGCCTTGTATGGACGGAAGTGCCGTACGCCAGTCTGTTGGGAAGAAGTTGGAGTTAGGAGTTTCCATGGACCCACTCTGGTAGCGGATACAGCGGAGAAAGTACAAAAAGTGCAAGATAGGCTGAGAACTGCACGATCGCGCCAGAAAAGTTATGCAGATAACCGCCGCCGGCCCCTTGAGTTCCAAGTGGGGGACAGAGTTTTCCTAAAAGTTTCCCCAATGAAGGGTACTATCAGGTTTGGCCAGAAGGGTAAGCTTGCTCCTCGGTTCGTAGGGCCTTTTGAGATACAGAGTAGAGTGGGAGACTTAGCTTATCGGTTGGAGTTGCCACCCTCGCTTGCAGGAGTTCATAATGTGTTCCATGTATCAATGCTCCGGAAATACCTCCCAGATCCGTCACATGTTCTTGAGTTGGATGATGTACAGGTACGGCCTAATGTGAGCTACGAAGAAAGACCCCTTCGTATCGTTGACACTAAGGAACAGGTGCTGCGTACACGAACGATCAGATGGGTCAAGGTGTTATGGAATCACCATGGACAGGAAGAGGCCACTTGGGAACTTGAAGATCAAATCCGGGCGAAATATCCAGAGCTACTACCTAAGGTACATGCATTCGGAGGACCGAATGATCTTAAGTGGGGGAGGATGTAAGGACCCGAACCCTCACTAATCCTAATTACGTTAATTAATCCTGTTTCCTATTGATTAAGACTTGTTGAGGCCCAATTTAGTGTGAATTATTAGGTTTGGACCCCGCTTAAATAGCTAAGGGCTTTTTAGTAAATTTTCCTTATGCCTCTAGGTTATCCCGTCCATCTCCTTACGTGTAATTCATCGCGTAGATCATCTTTTGTGTTGAGCCCGAGCTGATCCGGACTCATCTTAAGCCAATTGAGGTCATTCCGGACTAAACTGAAATTTCCGGAAACAAGTGGGCTTGCATGTAACTTCAGGAAAAATTGTGTTTAAAAAGGGAATTCCACTGTTCTTCTCCCTCCTCTCTCGTTCGATCGGTTGGAGTCCTGTTCTCCTGGGTTCCTTCTTCCTTCTACTTGCATTGGAGTGCTTGGGGATTGTGGGAGTGTGCATGTGTAGGGAGTGGTCTCCACTCATCCTCTCCTTACTCTTTTGGGCATTCTTCCCTCTCTAAGTTGAAGAACCCATTTCAGATTTGAAGGTTTCTTCCAACCTCACGGCAATCTACAGTGGGAGAGGGTTAGTGTTGTTAGGAGAGGCAAGTACTTAAGCTTATATTCATTGCATGTGGGATTGTCATTGCATGTTAAGTTAGTTGTTTTCATTGCCATTTCTTCCTCCTTAATATGTATGAATGAATCAAGTAGGAATGATGGAGATGGGAATAGAAGGTGTGTGAGTATGGAATACTCTCCAGAAAACTTCAGTTGAGCTTCAGCATTTCCCTTATAAGTGAGTTCTGTAGTGATCCCGTACCGAAAATTGAGCTACAGAACTGTATGTAGATTTTCTGAAGCTTACGGCGAAGCTACGGCTAAGCCGTGAGCTCTTACGGCTCAATGTCCAGAGAGCAGTAAAATGAGGTTTTATACTACGGCTTACTTACGGCTACGCCGTGAAATCCACTACGGCTAAGCCGTATCCAGCCCGTATCCGAGCCGTAGGTCTTTCTACGGCGAACTTTCCAGAGAGATCACAGAACCCAGTTCCTTCTACGGCTTGCATACGGCTGCACCGTGAAATACCCTACGGCTAAGCCGTAACCTCCCCGTGACCTAGCCGTAGGCTTAGCTCGGCTAAGCCGTAGGCCAATATACGGTTGAACCGTAACCACACCGAAAATCCGGATGAACTGTGACCCCCTCTCGGCTAAGCCGTAGCCCTGTACACGGCTAAGCCGTAAGAACCAGTGAATGTAAGATGTTAGGAACCTTAATGATTGTAGGGCTTTAGTCATGGTACCTTTTATACCTCCACATTGGCCATTGGTAATTACACATTGGAATGAATGAAGGATTTCCCAATGGCAAGTCATGGATGTTGGCAAGAGAGGGGTGTTCCATATGCACACAATGTAATACCCAGACACGGTAACACAACGACACCGAACATCTCATGTGTACATCGTGCTGAATGTCATTGGGAATCAGGAGACTGCTTCATCTAAATGCAATCATATCATATTGATACATAACACTACCTTTGACATGACTATTATCGCATTCACTTCCTCTAACAAACCCCGAGGCAATTCAGACCTGAGCTTCTAATGAGTGCGTGTCTGACAAGCCAGAGCTTCTATTGAGTGTGTGCTTGCTAGCCAAGGGTGTAGCTGAGGTTCGGGCCTTGTAGCCTACCTGCATGTGCTTCGTTTTCGTTGTTTCATGGTTATCTATTCCTTATATATGTTATGATTTGTATGATTGACTCCGAGTCGGCACCACTTGGCTTCTGCCCTTTGGGTATTATATGTCACCACTGCAGTAGGTTTACGTAGGAGTTGTCGACGCTCCTAGGGAAGCTAGCTTGATCCCCTAGCGACCCATACGTTATGTATGCTCCCTTTGGGAGAATAGAGCATCGTGGTTGCCAATCAGTATGTATAACACTAAGTTTCACTCATGCATCATGTTTAGTGATTGTTCTTGCTAATGTATTTTGTTATATTAATTCCTATGCTTAGTACTTGCTTAACCGTCGTGTTAACAGTGTTACCCTCGGTATTGCAGATTCAGCACCCGCTCCCGACACGAATACTGACGCGGCCCCGAAAGATACCCCAACGGTACCTCGGGGTGTAGGTGAATGGATGGATGGCGACGTTTACTACTAGCCATCCTACGGAGAGCGTCTCTTCGGGGAATATTATGTTGAAGACTTGTGTATCACCTTAAGGACTGATTTTGGGAACGTATTTTTAAGGACTATAACACTATTGTATGTAATTATGCTTTAATAGACTATGAACTTTATGTGCTCTTGATGATTATTGAGTATTTCACAGGTTCTCGATTATGATAGTTTATGTTGTACGTGTGTCAGCTTACCTCACACGTTCCTGTGGAATCTCCCTTGTAGGAATTCGTGCAAAATTCTTCAGGGCACGGATTTCTACGGGATTACGTATCCATGCCCCGGGGGCCCACTCAAATCCCCAAATTCCCGGGATTGGGGCGTGACACTATCCATGATCCCCTTCATTCATTATAATCTAGGTATCTCATACCAAATAATGTATGACTCCCGATTAGCTTTGGTTTCTAAAATACATGAGGCAAATCCTTAGGGATACTACATCATTATTTTAGTTAAATGTGACCCACCAACTAGCATTGCATGACAACCGTTGTGGGTAGCTCCTCCTTGGGGAGTGGGCTCCCACCCCGTCTCATCAACACTATCCATAGGAGATCCATATCCAGTATCCAGATAAATACAAGCCCTCCGTGGGGAATGGCCATTCTCAAAATAGCGCAAGGCTAATACTTTCCTTACAATGGACCTATGGTGGAAAACCATGGGGATTTTTATATATATAGAAATGCCCCGCTCCCACTTAATATTTTAGAGTTGAGGATTTCCTTATAGGTGTATGGGTCCATCAAATATAGGTATATATTCATCTCATGATAAGACCAATGATTGGTTCCAAGTCAAGTTATTTTAAGGAAAGTTCAGTTTCTATAATTAGTGTTACCAATAGATCCATCTCATGGGCCCACCAACTCTAATTAGAATTCTTTCCAAAAATTAATTTGATTTGACCAATTTTGGAATTTGCTATGTTTGGATCAGATATGGAAATACTCTAAAATAAGCATTCATCCATAAATTGAAAGTGCTATAACAATAAGACTAGTCCTCTCCTCCACATGACCCAGGCGGAAAAGACTTCTTGGACTTCTAGACTTTCCAAAACTTTGGGATTCCTCAAACTCTTTGGGCATCTCCAAAACACCTTTTGGTAATCTTCAAACTCTTTGATTAGGAGTCCAACTTCTCTTTCCTTCTTTGTTTCGGACATCTCCAGAATTTACAAATTTTAAAAATACATAAATTCCTATGTCTCTATAATGAGACTTACATGGTAGTCTAAACATGGAAATAAAAGGGCTATAGGGAAATTCACCATGCCTTGCCCTTTCACGGGAAACCAAGGAGACCATGATGCCCTTTACACTTAGCCACGAATAAACCAATAATTAAAAGAAAAGAAAAACATGTGGGTCATATGGGGAGGACATTATCACCTGCAAGTTAGTATCTCATACAACAAAGCATCTCACAAAACCAGGTTGCCAAACCACAATAGAAAAACAAGATGCCAAATATTTTGCCACCACGATACAAGACCCCCTACGCAACGGGGGTCCGGGGGCAGCGCCCCCGAAAAAAAAAAAAAAAAAAAAAAAAACAACAACAACTCAAACCAAGAACAAGATGATTCTGCCTAGGTTCGGCTAGCCGATCTGGTCCCTACGGTTAGCCAACAGACCTCTATAGCCATAGTGGTCACTTTCACTAACCGACTTGACGAACCCAGAAATTTGGGTTCTTTTCTGATTCGGCTCCTGCTGTACCCAATCACCTCTAATGATCTCAGTATGTTTTAATGGCATCTTATCATCCTCCTATTATGATTAAAACCTTTTGTGACTTTCCAAACATGTATCTACTACGAGAGCAAGCAAACCCAATAAACACTGATCCTATCATAGCCCTTGCTCTATCCTCTTCGCATCTCATGCGAAGATTAGAACAAGATTACTGATCTAACATGATTAGAGATGAGGTATGGCTCTGATACCAATTGTTAGAAGTAGGTGGGTCTCGTGGATAGATTTTCAAAACTTTTGACCCACTTGACACAGGGATCAACTATCCATAAGACCAAAACCCAATCCAGGATGCGTTACCCTCAATCTCGTGACCATGTACAGTAAAATTATACCAGCACTAAACATCCAAAATAACCTACGACATGCAAGAAGTAGATCATACCTTTGGAGACCCGCAGTGCTCTAATGGACTTCTTCAAGACCTCTTAGCCTTCCACGCTATGACCCCCGAATTGGATTTCTTTTCTCAAGAAGAACGGTGGAATCTTCAGGAGAAAATCCCAACTCGAGACTCCAAGGAACTAGAAGAAAGGAGAGGAGAGTAACTCGCGCAACTCTTGCACGAAAGGGTTTTGGGCGTGAGGGGAACTCTTTTGGACGTCCAGGGATATTTTATAGACTTCCAAATCTCTCCCTTGTCTAATTGAAATAGAAGTCTTACTTCCAAAGCAATTAGCAACTTTCTCCTTTCAAACTCTTATTTCTAGAGTCCAAGTCGGATTAGTGTTTTCCAATATCTTGGGCTAGCGTGGGGACCACTAGGGATTCCTTAGAAAGCTGGCTCCAACTGGAACACCGCGACCCCACATCTCATGTGCAATCCGGGCCCACAGTTAATTGCAAATAACACCACTATATAAATGCAATTGCACTCCAGTCTTAGAAATAAATTACAATGAAGACCCTAAACTTCCCAATTACCACAAGTAGGCCCCTCTATCAATATCCGTGGATCAATTGGAATAAATCCGTCTCTTCCAATCTAAGTTCCACATCTTATTATCCTTGAGCCCCAATTAATCACAGTAATCATCAGTACCATCCAATTAACTCTTAATTGAGATGGGTGCGCACTTACTAATGACAAATCCATTAATTGGCACAAGGGGATAATAGAGATAGATTCCATGTTGATCATTCAACGTTCCCACAGTTCTACTACCATATACCCAAGACACCGAGGTGTTAACCTATAGTCGGCCTCACTCATTGGTGACTCAAAGCAAATGAATAGATAGAAACTTGAGTTCGTCAATGTCTCAGGATTGAGGGCCTATTGCTAGGGAATTATGAAAGCATACCTTATTATTGAGACGGAATACCATAAGGTGCATCTCATGGTCCTTCAATACATCCAATGTACCGGCACTATTGATCCAGAATCTTACATTCTGATGATCGAGACAAATCACACTATCTCATAGTGATCAAAGTGCTGCAACCTTATCAAATGAGATGCCCAGTCTCATTACTGGTTGTGAAGCTATTTAAGTATAAGATTTGTGACATATATCTCCCGCGTGTGGATCTCATCCATGCACATATATCACATCTAATATACTAATGGGACCCGGTTCAACTCATGAACCATTATGTCATACGTATTGGTCATGTGCATAAAGTAGTAAAATAACATTCATCTCATGAAAGTAAAGCATGATTTTATTGATAAATAAAGAAATTAATCAATTTATTACATCAACTGATGGATTGAGTCCACAAAAACTAACATGGGCTTCATTTACACAGTAGTGCACCAAAGAGCATTTACATCGAGGGTGTGGTAGGCGACAGCTGTTTGATCAATACCTATTCCATGACCGAATTACGCAAACACTTGTGTAATTTTCATTATTATGTCGCTTCTCGTGACATTGTGCCCAACATTAAATTACCATCTCGCATGGGAAATGTCGTAGAACCGCCGATTGACAAAGCTGGGGAGGGTGGTTAGGATGTTGGCTTATCCAATGAAAAGAAGAGTTAGTTTTTAAGCTTGAGACTTGCAAACTTGTTATATAGGAAGAATTCATATGTTAACAGTCAACCTTATATGCTTATTAGATTCTGCAGACAATTTGACTTCCATCAAGTTGTTGTGGGAGCACTCGGCTAGATTTGAGGCACTCTTGGTTCATTGCAAGATACTCGAAATGCTTAGGAATTCGCACTGGGCTTGTTTTGGCTACCCTCATCTCCCAAATCCTGGATATATGAGTGGTTTTGCACAATGATATGCAAAAAGTATCACTGCCATTATAGAGACATTTACAAGCAATCCTTATGTCAAGTGGCGACCTTTAACTATTTCGAAAAAAGGAGAGAAGGTGGAAAAAGATCATTTCATTCCAGTCAACTTTGAGAATTGGTTGTACGATGGAAATAAATGGCGAATTGGCTTAGTAGCCGGGTCAGATGTCTGTAAAGCTCATGCTCCTTGAGAGGTGAAGAAGATGAGGAATTCTTGCCTCCTCCTAAGGTGACTGCAGCAAGGATGCAGCAGGCTATTGATAAGTCCTTAAAACTGAATATTTTTATATACATTTTAGACTATTTTAAGGACTTATTGACTTGAAAGAGCCTCATTTAGTGTGATATAATGGTTTCATGCATTTTAAATTCAATTTAGTATTTTTCTGCATAAATTGCTTAAAAATCACATTTTTTGCATGGAATATGAAACCTGCCATTTTTGGAGTTCTATTTTTGGAAAGTTTGTGAAAATTATTTTTTTCATGAAATAGGCCAAAATTTCATCATCACTGGTTAATTCACATAAAACTATAGAAAATTATGTGAATTCATGCTGTTATTTCATATGAACTAGGCTTGTAGTCATGCATTTGTGAATTAAGGGCAGAATTGTCATTTCACATGGAATTCATTTCTTTTCTTGTAGAAAATTAATGACATGGGTCTTATTTTCAAGAATTGAGGCAAGATAATTATGTTCAAGAGAAAGGAGAAAAGAATTGAAGAGAGGAAAGAAATTAGAAGAAAAAAAATGCGAAATTGGCTTCATAGTCCCACATACATTCACATGTGCAAGGGCACACTTGTGGGATATCCAAGATGGGGTCCATCTACTTGTTACAGATTTCAAGATATTTTCAAGAATATCTGAAGAAAATCTCATTGAAGATGAGGAAGGAAAGCCACATATGAAATCTTCTTTGCAAAGGAGTAGAAGTTGAAAAAGAAAAAAAAAAGTGGCAGGAAAGCGTGGATAATATCCCACGCCCAACACCATGAATATTTTTGAGATTTGAGTTCAAGTTTTATGGAAAAAAAAATCAAGGAGAGTTATACTAAAATATCTCTTTGATCTTGGTGCCAACAAAAGAATTTTCCATGGAGGAAAAGTTGACAACAAAAAAGACAAAGGAGGAAGTTCTACCCCTCATGTGGGCCATGTTTGATTCCAAGTGAGGATTTCTCTCTAAGATATCTCTTAAAGAAACTCAATGCAAGGTGGCAATTACAAGAATACAAAGAAGCATCAAAGATGGACTTTCAAAGAAAAGAAAAAAAAAAAGAGGAGCAAGTACATTTCACGCCCAAGTCTTGTCATACACATCCAATTTTTTCCAATTTCGATTATTTTGAAGAACTTATCATATCAAGTGAGGAAGGAAATTTTGGAGTTTGAAAAACTATAAATAGGGCACTCCTTTGGTGATCCAAGGCATGGAAAGAACTCCCCCTCCGGCCTCTCTACATTTCATCTTCTCCCTCTCTCTCTCTTCATCATAGTCCTTAAGGAGATTTTGCTGCAGTCACACTACACCCTTGAGCTTTTCACTAGAAGAAGTTTTCTTTTCCATCCTAACATGTATTGTTCTTTGATTTTATTTTTCTATCTCTTGTAAAAACTTTATATGCTAGTATAATATTATTCTTCTCAATTTTTTCTTTTTCTTGTGGTTTGTGTGCATTTTGTTGATGTTTTTGTTTTTTTTTTGGATTGACAGCCTAAGATACTAAAATCATACGTAAAGTAACCATGAACCCAGTTAAGGGTAAACTTTAAGAAGATAATCTCACTACAGTTACTACATTTAAATTCAGTATTACTACATTTACTTTCATCGCACAACTACATTTAATCTTCCTGTCTTCACTACTTTTATTTTCACTACAACACTACATTTAAATTTTCCTGCATATTTGTTTTTATTGTGTTCCAAATTATTTTTTTATATACATGATTTGATGGTTGAATGTGTATCATGGCATCCATTAGTTGTGGGTTTTTGTTAAAATATGTTTAAGGTAACAAAATAACTAAGTTTCAGAATTATTTGATTGAGTTTAAAACTCAAATTTGATGATACTTTTAGATGTCTAACATCAGTCCATGTTGAAAAATATTTCTGGGTAAAAATTTGATAATCATATGTTTGGTTCACATGTTCGTTGTTGGTTCAGTTGTGATACTTAAGAACCATTAAAACCCATGATTTGGAGAAGGATTTTGAACATGTTTCATATCTAAAATTTGAGTTCCGGTACATATAATTCAGAAATTCTGCAACCTTGTTTTTTTACTTACACACGTCAAGTTCTCATGCATTCTTGCATTGTTTAAATTGAAAAGTTCATCGGCCATAAATGTTGCTAGAAACACTTATTAAAACTTGATTTTTTTTTAATCTCAGTTGTGTCCAGAAATAGCTTCGTTTCAGATGTAAAAACAGTCCAAGAACAACCCACAGCTATAGTAAAATTCTGCACTGCAGAATTTTTGTAACTAGTTTAATTCATTCATGCATATTTTTCTTGTTTTTCAATCTTTTTCCTTGCTGTTTTTTTTTTAATTGAATTCATGCATTCATTAAGTGTGTTTTTCAGCCATCAAATTTAGATTAGGTTTGTGTTAGGTTAGATTCACATTTTTATTAACTTTTGCTTCTCATTTAAATTTTTGCAATCTTTCTCATGGCATGCATTGTTGATTTGTTTCTAACTTTCTAGCTTTAGAATTAATTGCTAACTTTCATTTGGGAATTTGACTGAGGAAAGTTTCTAATTTAGATTTTTAATTTATTAGTTTAGATTGTTTCTTAAATCAACTTAAATTTCATGTAGGCTTGTTTGATGCTTTGTTTCTATTTTTAATTTGATTTGAATGTTTCATTTTTTATAGGTTTTGATAATGTATTGTTTCTAATTTGATGTTCTAATTTGTGTATTCTTTTGTAGTTAATTTAAGATTTCTTTTTAGATTAGGAAATTTTTATTTTGGGATTTTATGTGATTTAAAAGTAGGAATGGTGAGCATAATTTTCTAGTTTTAAGTTAGTTTTAGATTTTATTTATGACAGGTGATAAATCAAGTTGGAAACCTTATTTTAATAGCTCCTTGTGGATTGACCTGGTTTCACCAATTTATTACTACATCGTAGCTTTGCGCTTGGAGTTGACAAACAAGTTTTTAGTGCTGTTGCCGGGGAGTGCCATTTAAGGTAACTTTTCAAACTTTCATAATTTACATTGCTTTGTGGGTGAGATTTAATTTTGGTATCTTTTTAGCTATAGGTGGACATGCATGGAATGTTGAACTGCCTTAAATTGGAGTAGAAAAGTATATGGATTGTTAGAAAGTACACATCACTCTAATTTTTAGAAACTTTCAAAATTGGAAAACGTTACTGTTTTTCAACTTGTCAAACTCCTTTTGGAAAAAAGTAAACCAAAAGTGATCTAACCGCTATCCTTAATCTTCTCAGTGCCTAAGAAAGCCTCTGCCTCTGTAGTGCACGACAACTAGTTTCTTTATGACACTGGTTTTTCAAATGGGTCCATCTGTGACTCTACCAATTCCTAGTGGCTAATTCTAGTTGAGTTAATTTTATAGGACTAGATTGGAGAACATAGGAAACTTTTCAAGCTTAGGGAGTTACTTAGTTGCTTAAATAATCTAGGTTTTTCTAATTAAAAAAAAATCTCAAGATTCCAAAAAGAAAGGACAACCCTTCCAGCCAATTTGGCAAAGAGGTTCAGCGCGTAGATTTGAAAGGAAAGAATCTCCCAGACCTTCAAGTCCATTAAGATTTTCTCAAATGGCGAGTTAGTTTGGTAACAATGATACCAAACTTAGGAATAGAAATAATAATGGGGACCGCAATGGTGTGGAGGTTAATTAGCCACCAAGGACTTTACATGATTACTTGAACCCCGTGCATCAAACCACACCATCATGTATGGTACCCACAATTACGGGTCAATTTGAAATCAAACTTGGCATGATCCAACTTCTACCTAAGTTTTATGGGCTTGACTTTGAAAGTGCATACTTACACTTAAAAGAATTTGATGAAGTATGTGCAACACTTCAGTTACAAAATGTAGTGTCGGATGTAATCAAACTCAGATTATTTTCATTTTCTTTAAAAGATAAAGTAAAGGCTTGGCTCTATTCTCTTAAATCAAGTTCAATTAATACCTGGGAAGGCCTTGAGACTAAATTTTTGAAAAAAAATTCTTCCCATAACACAAAACCAACACTTTAAAGGGGGAGATCATGATGTTCAGACAAAATCTCAAAGAATTCTATTATAAGTGTTGGGAAAGATTTAACGACTTGATCCTTGCATGTCCTCACCATAGATATGAAACACATCATCTCATCGAAATCTTTATTGAGGGTTTAACTCTTGATACCCATCAATTTATTGAGATGATATGCAATGGTCAATTCAATCAAAAGCTAATTGATGAAGCATGAGAATTTTTGGAACTAATTGCCAAAAATGTGTAAAAATGGGCCTCGTTTGATGGGGTAGGACAATTCAAGTCATTGAATTAGTCTAAACGAGGAGGATTATATCACTTAAACAATCAAATTGAAATCTAAGCCATGCTTGCAGTACTTACAAGAGAAGTCGAAACCCTAGAACTTAGAAGGAACAAGGATACGGTCATGGTTCGTGGTATTTGTGCTTCCGGAAATCATTTGTGAACAGATTGTACAACTGGACCTGTATTACAGGAAGCAATTCAAGGACAGGTTAACATTTTGAACTCATGCCAAAAGCTCTTCAATACAAATACCATGGGGAACACGTATAGTCCTTCATGGCGGAACCATCCAAATTTCAGCTAAAGGAATGAACCAAATGCTACACTTGAGTATAATCCCCAAGACCATCAAATTCTGGTGTGTATGTCTCCCCACAGCATAATACATCTTATGCACCATAAGCTCATAATAAGTTATTGGAGGAGTCCCTCAATATGCTGATACAATCTCAACAGCAATTTATGCAAAGCCTGCATAATAATCAACAGATTATTCAGAATAACCAATACACTATCAAGATAATCGACACGCTATCCAAAGGTTAGAGACTTCTATTAAACAAATCAAATGTAGCCTTCATGGACAAGGGAAAGGGACCTTCCCAGCGCAACCACTCCCGAATCCAAAAGGCCAATTTGAAGTGAACGACATAACTAACCTAAACTATCAGGAGCATGTGTAGGCTGTCACTTTATGCAGTGACAAAGATCTTCAAGAGAATCCAAAAAAAGATAAACAACATGTCTCCTCAGATTTGAATGGGATGATTGAAGAAAAAGATAGCACTAATGCAAAGATTGCTGTTGACATTAACAAGAGTCCAGACCCCACTATTCGTAAATCGGTTGCCTCTTTTCCTCTAAGGTTGCATCCCAAACTGAAAATCTCAATCAAGAAATTTTGAATGTTCTTAAAGAGGTTAGAATAAATATCCCTTTACTGGATGCCATTAAACCGGTCTCCACCTATGCTAAATTCTTAAAAGATCTTTGCATTACTAAGCGTAGGGTTCATATTCCAAAGAAAGCATTCCTCATTGAATAGATAAGCACATACCTGACTCAAACCACTCCTTCTAAATACAAAGATCCAGGATGCCCCACGATTCCATGTGTCATTGGAAATCATCGGATAGGTTAAGCTTTATTAGATTTGGGAGCAAGTGTGAACTTATTACCTTACTCGATTTATTTGCAATTGGGGCCTAGTGAGTTAAAACCAACTAGAACTATCCTTCAACTCGTCGAGTGATCTGTTAAGAAACTGAGAGGGTTATTAGAGGATGTTTTGCTACAGATTGAGTATTTTTTCTTCCCAGTAGATTTCTATGTGCTGGATATAAAACTAGTATGAAATGAAAGTGGTGAAATTTTAGTCATTCTGGAGAGACCATTCTTGGCCACTTCCAATGCACTTATTAACTGTCGAAGTGAAAGGCTTGAACTTTCTTTTGGGAACATGACCTTGGACCTCAATATCTTTCAAATGTGCAAATAGTCGAGAGATTGCGAGACCAACCATCATGATGTAGACTTGATTGGTACCTTGGTTGAGGATGATCTTGAGGAGTGCATTAGCTCCCATGTTGTATTGATTTTTGCTGGAGAGGATATAAGTTATCTTAAGGATTTTCAAGATGACATTGTTCAAAATGCACATGCAGTATGGCAACCCCAATTTGGAAAGCTTGTACCAATTGGTACGCAAACTCTTCCATCTTAAGTGAAACTGCCTCAACTTGAGTTAAAGCCCCTCCCATCGAACTTGTGATATGCTTGCGTTGGGGATAATGAAATATATCCTGTGGTCATTTCTTCGCTAGTTACTGAGGACCAAGAAGTCCAACTGTTGAAAATACTTAAAATGCACAAGGGAGCAATAGCTTGGAATGTGGCTGATATTGAGGGAATTGATCCTTTAGTGTGTACACTCGCATTTACCTCGAAGATGATTCTAAACCATGTAGGCAGATGCAACGCCGGCTCAATTCTATCATGCAGGAAGTGGTTAGAGCTAAGGTGCTTAAACTTCTGGATGTGGGTATAATCTATCTAATCTCGGATAACTAGTGGGTGAGTCCTGCCCAAGTTGCTCTAAAGAAAGTCGGCATTATTGTAGTCAAGAATGCCTAGGCCGAGATGGTCCCAACTCAAGTACCCACAGGATGGAGAGTATGAATTGACTATAGAAAACTAAATACATACACACGTAAAGACCATTTCCCTTTACCATTCATGGATCAAAGTTTGGAAAGGGTAGACGGCCACTCATACTATTGTTTTCTTGACTAATATTCTGGGTATAACCAGATCAAAATTGCCTCAGAGGACCAATAAAAGACCACATTCACATGCCCCTTTGGTACCTTCGCTTATCAGCAAATGCCTTTTGGGTTATGCAATGCTCCGGTCACCTTTCAACGTTGTATGTGTAACACTCCGATCCCCTTTGAGCCGGATTAGTGGCTCATTAGTGTGTGTTTTGTTTTGTTTATTTCTTTCGGATTTTGTTTTGGGCCTTGGATAGGTAGTTGAGTAACCTTTGACCTGAGATAGGTAGTTCTAAGCCCTTTTTCGTAATTTTGCTTTTGCTTTGCTTGCATCATAATTGCATCATCTTGGTGTCAGCACGTGTATTTTGTTGAGCCCGTTATATTCCGTAACTGTCTCAGAACTATTTGGAGTCAATTGGGGAAGATGGACCTTCGTGTGACTTAAACTGTAAATAGTCTAAACTCCATGGATCTTGTTTTAAACTTCAAAACCTATATAAGTGAGTCAGCTCCAGATGTCTCTCATCTCTGCCCATCTGTCTTCAACGTGCATGCGAGAATCCCAGGGAAGCTCCACGTTTTCTCGTTCTCTCTCTTCTCTTCACTTCTCTTGCTCGATTGATGTTGGATTCTCATTTTTGATTTGGGTTTCTTCATTCTCTCTTCTCTCTGTCTTTGTTTTGAGGTAAGTGGGTTCTTTCCCAACTCTTTCTTCTTCTTCTCCAATTTCACCTCTCATTCTCTGATTTCTGTGTCTTCATCTCATGCATGGTGTATCTCTTTGATTTGCTTTGATTTTAGTTGCTTGGAGCTTGAGTCAGTGGATTTGGTAGAGATTTGAGGCAAGTATAAGTACAGGCTTGATAACACATATGGGTGCTTTGGTTGATGGCTTTGATTTCTTCTTATTCCTTGTCTAGCATGTTTTACAGCCACATTTTGTGAATTTGGAACCTCTGTAACTCATTTTGTTCAGCTTCTGTACCGAATTTCAGTTTCTGTAACTATCCCGAATTCGTGTTCTGTATTGTACGGCTAAGCCGTAACTTTCTACGGCTCACATTCCAGAGCCTCGAAATTTCACTTTTGTTCTACGGCTAGGCTACGGCTAAGCCGTAATTTGTCCTACGGCTGAGCCGTAAGCTAGCCGTGACCCAAACCGTAACTCAGCCGTGAATTAAATCTCTGATCAGTCGAAACCTTTCCAACACATGACTCCTACGGTGTGGCTACGGCTAAGCCGTGAAATGCTACGGCCAAGCCGTGGATTGGTCTACGGCTAAGCCGTATACTGACTGTAGCTCAGCTGAAAAAAGCATTAGATCAGAGATGGAAGGAGACCAGTTTAGCTGTGTTTTTAATGGAACCAAGGTTAAGCCGTAGTGCATATTGCGACGAGTGCGTAAGATGTCTTCGGCTCAACCATAGGTCTCTCATGGCTAAACCGTTAGGTATGGCAATTCTGAATTATAACTTAGGATAATGATGAGACTTGTAGGGCTCAAATACAGGTTAACCACCCATGTAAACCGGACCAATGGATTCGTTGGATCGCATGAAGAGTCTGTTAGGCTGTGACTTATTCATGTGAGTGTTGATCACTGTTAAGCACCTCCCCATGGGTGTTGGTTTAAGGGACTTCGATGCACTTGAGGGTTATATTGCAACACTAGGATGGCAACGGTGTATCGAATAACTTAAAACTACATCAACATGCACGGTTAGTGACAGTGATGCAACTAGATTAGACTTGACTTGTAATGAACCTTGATTCCGTATTAATCTGAGATGCATTTCATATTGTTTATAACTTTGCCCTCTGTTCTGTTAATCTAGGTTTATGCATGCCGCAGTCATTTTGCATTCGTCCTGTATGTCTGTTTATTCTTCGATCTGCACTATACTTTGATCTATGCTGTGATGGACTTAATCTATGCTCTGTCTCTGGCTTTGTATATCTCTGATTTTTGGGTATTCCCGGGTGGCTCTGCCCAGAGGTTAATACGTGAGGATAAGATCCGGTCTTTGTCATCGGTGAGTCCAAAGCGGATAATCTCCCTTTCTTTGGATTTGATTTGATTGGTGTTAGTCTGGCTCTACTCAGCCTCAGCCCTAGGATGCCCGACGGGGTTACCTCTGGCTTAGATCTCTGTATCTCTGTATAACTGCAGTGTTGCTTTGTCTTGGGACCCCGGAACCCAGGAAACCGAGACCCACTTGTACCTTTGGCCTGGACAGTGGTGTTCTCATCTGCTCTGCTCTGCTCTCTATTGAGAGAACATGGTTAACGTAGTAGCCAACTAGTTCAGTATTCTATGTTTTGATTCACATATCATGTGGTAATTCTATGCACGATTTGCTTAGCATACTAAGATGAAACTCTGTATTTAATCTTCTGTCATTACTTTATTCACTTTGATACTATGCGTGTTTCATCCTTGTCACTTATATTTGCTGGATCGTTGTATTCATTTGTGTTGTCTGTGGTGTTGCAGGCACAGATACCTTGCCCAGCTCCCTGGCGGTCGAGGAGGCTGCAGGGGCGAGTGTAGAGGCACCCTCAGGTTTGGCAGAGTGGGCTTGATCATCTCTGCCGAGAGCGTTCATGCATGCTTTCCAGTGGCTTTTCGTTTTGGGATTTTGAGATATTGTATTTGGACCTTGGACTTTGGACTTGTCATCTGTATATTTGTACATACGTATTTTGGTGTGTATTCGGTTTTATATCAGTGTATTTGTCTTTGTCTTTTCCGTTCCGCATTTGTTTTAGCTTCCGCTATTTATTTTCCTTTGTTGCTTGCTATGATATGTACAGCTTCCGCGTACGCTTAGTTCGCACGTGTTAGATCCCTTGTGGGCGTGCATCTGGACTGGATTTGGGTGCACGTGCACGGGAGTACGTGTGTCACCGGTTTAGCTTTTCGCTAACCCCCGAATTCTGGGCTCGGGTCGTGACAGTATGTTAAGCATTTTTAGTGATATGGTGGAGCATATTCTTGAGGTCTTCATGGATGATTTCACCGTATTTGGTGATACATTTGAGGATTGTTTGAGCAATCTAGAAAAGGTCCTCACTAGCTACGAAGAAAAAAACGTTGTGTTGAATTGGGAGAAGTGCCACTTCATGGTTCGCCAGGGAATTGTCCTTAGCCACATTGTGTCGGAAAGGGCGCTGGAAGTTGACAAGTCCAAAATAGATTTGATCACCAACCTACCCACACCAAAAACTGTATGAGATATTAGATCATTCTCTAGGCATACAGGTTTTTATAGGAGGTTTATCAAAGATTCTAGTTCTATATCTAGACCTCTCTATAACCTGCTCTTTAAAGAGGTAGAATTTGAATGGACCAAGGCATGCCAAGAATTATTTGATAAATTAAAAAGCATGTTGACGTCTGCAATGATTATGCAGCCTCCTGATTGGACTTTGCCCTTTGAGATCATGTGTGATTTTAACGATTATGCAGTTGGGGCTGTGTTGGGCCAGTGTAAGGATAAGAGACCTTACGTGATTTATTATGCAAGTAGGAGCTTGAATAGTGCACAGATCAATTATTCAAGCACTGAGAAAAAATCGCTGACAGTGGTCTTTGCACTTGATAAGTTTAGACCCTACTTGATTGGATCTAAGATAGTGGTTTTTACCGATCATTCTGCGCTGAAGTACCTTTTTTCAAAGAAGGATGCTAAGCCCAGACTTATCCGCTGGATCCTCCTACTTCAAGAATTTAACTTAGAAATCAATGACAAGAAAGGAGTAGACAATGTCGTGGTTGATCATCTATCAAGGTTGGTCTTTTCTGATACCTCTGAACCGAGACTAATCTAGATAATTTCCTGGATGAACATTTATTTGCTGTGTCTCAATTCCCTTGATATGCCAATATCGTGAATTATCTTGCTACAAGCAATATTCCTAATCAGTGGAACAAGCAAGATAAAGACTCTTTCTTTTCCCAAGTTCAATAATTTTTTTGGGACGATTCATATTTGTTTAAACACTGCCCAGATCAAATAATTAGGAGATGTGTACCTAATCATGAGATACATAGTGTCATCTCCTTTTGCCATACATAAGCTTGTAGGGGACATTTTTCGGGACAAAAGACTGCTATCAAAATTCTACAGTTAGGATTCTATTGGTCCTCATTGTATTGTGATGCTCATAATTTTTGTCGAGCCTGTGATCATTGTCAGAAGTTGGAAACAATCTCTAAAAGAAACATGATGCCTCTAAATCCCATTTTGGTAGTGGAACTCTTTGATGTATGGGGTATTGATTATATGGGTCCATTTCCTCCCAGTTTTGGCTATATCTGTATCTTGTGGCTGTACAAATGGATAGAAGCTATTCCTTGTTGGGAAAATGATGCAAAAACAGTCCTATAGTTTTTGAAAGAAAATATTTTTTCTCCATCATTAGTGATGGGGGTTCGCATTTTTGTAATCGGGCATTTGAAGTTCTAATGAAATAATATGGGATAACCCATAAAATTGACACTTCTTTATTACCTACAAACCAGTGGGTAAGTGGAAGTGTCCAATCGAGAAATCAAAAGAATCTTGGAGACTACGATTAGCCCCAATCGAAAAGATTGGTCTGCAAGGTTTATAGATGCTTTATGGGCTTACCGAATTGCTTTCAACACTTCAATTGGAATGTCTTCAAACCGGCTTGTTTATGGGAAAACATGTCATCTTTCAGTGGAGCTAGAACACAAAGCTTACTGGGCTATAAAACAATTCAACTTTGATATGGATAAAGCTGGGACCAAGAGGAAATTGCAATTGAATAAACTAGATGAGTTGCAATAAGAAGCCTATGCTAATTCCAAAATTTATAAAGAAAGGACCAAGATCTTTCATGATAATAATTCTGTGAAAAACATTTCACCTTGAGCAGAAGGTCCTCCTTTATAATTCTAGCTTCATCTATTTCTTGGCAAACTAAGTTGCCGTTGGACTGGACCCTTCATAGTGAAGGAAGTTTTTCCATATGGTGCTGTGAGGATTCATGACCCCAAGGATGGCTAGACATTTTAAGTCAATGGCCAACTATTAAACCCATTCTTGGAGATCTCACCACCTGAAGAGAAAGAAATTCCTCTAGATGATCCTGTCTATAAGGAGTAATCGGCCCTGGATTTGATAGAGACCTTTTTTCTGTGTATATTTTGTATGTTGTAGTTTTTCTTTTGTTTTGCCTAACCTTGGATAGGGAACAGCACTAATGTACTTTCAGGTGACTTTCTCCCTTTAGTCTCCTTTAAATCTCTGTTTCCTCATGCTACTTTTATTGTTCTTCATTGCATGCATAAACATTGAGGACGATGCACATAATTGGTTGGGAGGTAGGAACAAGCACGCTTGTCCACTTTAGGTAAATTTTTTTAAAACTTTTCTGCTATTTTGTCACATTTAGGAAATTTTTTTCCAATTTTTAGACTTTCATTTTAGTTTTAGGAATTTTTTCCAGCATTTATTTTTCATTTATTTTCATTTTAGAAAAGAAAGTTTTTAAAAGAATTGAAGCGATTTGAAGATATGTAGAAATCTGAAATTTACATACTTTTGGAAGGATGTAGAAAGAAAGTTTGCATTTTTTAAAGGAGGAAACCTATCGAAAGAGTACCAAAACTTGCTTTCCACATGCATACACATATACATTTTTTGACATTTTTGATAGGAAGCTTTTATGTTGTTTTTGGAATTTTTCGGGAGAATACAATGTGAACATACAATCTAGTTTGTATAATATTTTTGTATCCTAGTTCATTTTTGGTGAATTGTATATATTAGAACCAAGATGAATTAATTCAAGCGAAATGAGAAAGGCTACCTAGTATTTACTTTTGATTTGGAAAAAAAAAGGTGGAAAAAAAATATATATATAATGAAAAGTTTGTGGCTAATTTGGGTTTGTAGCCTTTTTAATTCAAGCTAGTAAGCCTGGAGGGATATGTTTATATCTAGTTCCTTAAAGCCATCTGGTTTGGGACTCATTGGCCTAATGCTCATTACATGGGTTAATTAGAAAGCTTAAGGGACGTAGACATTGCACAGTTACAAAGTAATTTGTTAAAAAAGAAGAAGAATGATAATGAATTATGGCCCAACAAGTGTCCATAGAAATTCTCAAGGAATATGTGCAGAAATGTGTAACGAATAAGTTTGCCCCTTAGATCCTAACTCTTCCTATATTATATGAACTTGGAGATTTCTATGTTGGAGAAAGTAAGTGAGTGAAAAGTGTTCGCAAGAGTTTACAAGGGAGTATGTGAGGGGAAGAACAAGGACCAGATTTGCTCCGTGGATCCTAACTTTTCTTATATCATATAAACCCAGGAACTCTTGCGTAGGAAAAAGATAGTGAGAGAAAAGAGGCCAATCGAAGTAAACAGTAATGAGGCAGCTATCTTAGTAGCTGTAACACTCCGACCCAGCTTGACCCCGTTTAGCGGTTAATTAATCTCGTTTTCGTTGCTAATCGTGTTTTGTTTGTGTTTTGATTTTCGTTGCGGGTCATGGATAGGTAGTTGGGTTGAGTTTGACCTGGATTAAGTAGACCAAGCCCTTTTTCGTAATTTTAGCTTTTCTAAGACATGGTCTTTTTTGCATCATCTTGATGTCAACACGTGTCTTTCATTGAGCTCGTTAACTTTCGTAACTACGTCGTTTGCAACCGATGTCGTGTGATTCATTTGGACCCGGATTTGACTCAAACTGAAATTAGCATTCTAGCTTGGACTTCTTTGTAATGTGGACTTAACCTTGAGCTTATATACTTCATCCATCGACACAAGCACGTTCTCTCTCATTTTCTTTCTTCACTGTGCACGTGGAATTTCTCTCTCTCTCTCTTGAATTCTCTCCTCCATCGACCTCCATCGATTTAGCTCAATTGAGAGAAGTTGGGTCTTGCATGTGAGGTGAGTTGGAAATCCTTCCATCCCCCTCATCTCCTTTCTCTATCTCTTCTCCTTCTTGTTTCAATATTGCATGGTGTGTCTGTGATTCCAATCCTCATGCATGCACGTTGTTTGATTTGTGTTAGGTTGTGTTTGGGCTTTAGGACAACAAGTTGTGCAATTGAATTCCAATTAAGGCAAGTATAACCATAACTTAGAAGAACCCATGTTGGTATGCATTTGATTTTGGTTAGTTCACATGAGTTTGTTTGGAAAAATGTGTGTCCAGCCCATTTGGTTAGCATTCTATCTCTTTCCATTAGAAAATTTCAATTCTGATGAATTCCCAGACTTTCTGTATGTGCTTCAGAAATTTGACTTCGTGCAGGTACGGCTAAGCCGTATGCCACTTACGGCTTAAAGTCCAGAGAAGGTAAAAACCCAGTTTTCCTCTACGGCTAGGGCACGGCTAAGCCGTGTATTGCCCTACGGCTAAGTCGAAGCTCAGCCGTGGCCCAGCCGTAGATCAATACAGGGTGCACTTTCTGGATTTAACTGAGAGTGCTCAAATTGACAGACTTTCTACGGCCCAGCCACGGCTAAGCCGTAGACCACACACGGCTAAGCCGTAGCACACACACGGCTGAGCTGTATTTACACTAGACTAATGAAAAACAAGGATAGGTGTAAAGGAAAGACCGGTATGGCCTTCATGATAGAATGTAGAGCACCTAGACTTGCCCAACGGAATGTGCTACAATGCGTGAATGATCTCGAGGGCTGCGAATCATTCATGTTCGTTATCCGGATGTTAAGCACCTTCCCATGGGTGTTGGTTTAAGGGACTTCGCGCACCGCCCGATTCAATGCAACACTAGACAACGGTGCATCGAATAACTTAAAACTACATCATCATGCACGGTTAGAAACACCGGATAATTAGATTAGAATTGGTTTGTAGATAAAGATGATCCGTTCGCATGATTTGTTGCCGAACATATTGCATTCGATTATTGACCTCTCTTCTCTGATATGATTACTTGTGTTCCGTTACTTTCACATTGTGGTTCTTACCTTGAGTATGCATGTATGCATGTATAATATGTTCACAGATATGCACGTATGATATGTTGTCACGATCTACTCAGGGTTTCCATGATTGACTCTGTATGGTCAGGCACTACTTAGCCTCAGCCTTAGGATCCCGACGGGGTGAATTTGGTATAGTTTATATGGACTTGCTGCAGTAAGGATATGTCTTGGGGAACCGGACCCCAGGAAACCGAGACCCATTGTACCCTGGCCCGGACAATGGTGTTCTTTGCACGTTATAAGATCCCTCTTTTGGGAGCATATGGTAATGTAGTAGCCACTAGTATGTACACAGCATGTATCCATTGATTCACTCAGCATATTTCTTTCCTGCATGACAGCCTAGTATACGAACATGCCTTCTTTAATTTACATGACGTTCTTTATTCTATTAGATGCAGCGTGTGTTAATTTGCTATGGTTTATACTTTGCTGAATCGTTGTATTCACGATTGTTTTTGGTGTTGCAGGCCCAGATCCCCCTGCCGAACCCTTGCCGGTCGGCCAGACTCCAGATGAGACCCCCGAGGCCCCATCAGGCCTAGAGGAGTGGATGTGATCACTCCACGGGAGAGCGTTCTTGACATGCATCATTGGAGTCTTGTTTTGAGGATTTGCATTTGCTCACTTGTGTATATGTCATGACTGTATATGTTATTTTGTTCTTTTTGTAAGACTTTCATATGTAATTATGTCAGTTCGTTCTTGGTATCCTCTTCTTGCACTGTTAGTTTGATGTTTCTGATATTTACAGCTTCCGCGTACATGTTTGGCACGTGTGAATGTTCCCTTGTGCGTGGGCATTTAGACTCGGTCTACGTGTACATGCACGAGAGTACGTGTGTCATTAGATTTTGGCTTATGCTAACCCCCGAACCCTGGGCTCGGGTTGTGACGTACATATTGTATGGTATCAGAGCATTCCTTGCTCATTCCTTTGTTCTAGATGATAAGCATGTAGGCATGTAGGATCGTGGTGAGGATACGATTACTTCTTTGTGATCTTTCTAGATTTTTGGGGCTTGTTGGGCGCAATTGTTTTGTGTTTGTGTCTGACTCTTTCCATTTTACAGGATGGCGTCAGGTTCGGGTTCTCAGCAGAATGCTGGAAATAATGAAAGCGGATCCATACCGTCACCGCAGACACAGAACACAGATGAACGCATCCTCATGCTATTTCAATCTCTACAAGCACAGTCGCAATCAATGCAGAACTTACAAGCACAAGTTACCACCATGTTAGACCGACAAAGCCAAGTCCCAGCTCAGTCACATATAGACCAGCAGGTGGTCTTACAGCCCCGAGAGAATGACCCGAATGCCCTCTACGGTAAATTTCGCAAGCGAGGAGCTATTGAGTTTTTTGGGACAGAAGAGCCATTGAAGGCCGAACAGTGGTTGGAGCAGACGAAGGATGTTTTTGAGACCGTTGTGTGCACGAACCGGCAGAAGGTCGGGCTAGCAGCCTCCATGTTCAGAGATGTCGCAAAAACTTGGTGGAAGAGCATGAAAGACTCATACAGAGACATTCCTAGTGCGACGGTTTGGGAGATGTTCAAGCAACAGTTCAGGAGGAAGTTCATCCCGGCTCATGTGTTTCGAGCCAAGGAGGTTGAGTTCTTAGCTCTCCGTCAGCAGCAGATGACAGTAGCAGAATATGTGAACAAGTTTACCCAGTTGTCGCACTTTACTCCGGACATGATCAGTACCGAAGAGAGGAAGGTGAACCGGTTTGTTGAAGGTCTGCATCCCCGGTACATGCACCACGTGACTGCGTTTCAGCGTCCGGCTACGTTTGATGATGCAGTGGACAGGGCCTATTTGCTGAGGCCATCCACCAAGCTGCGAGAGCCGTTGAGCCTAAGCGACAACCGCCTTTCAGCGCACGAGGACAAGTACAGAAGAAGACAAAAGGCCAGCAGAGTACTTCCAGTTCCGCCGGAGTGACTTGTGGGTATTGTGGCAAGAGCCACACGACTGATGCGTGTTGGAGGAAGGCAGGTGCTTGTTTTATCTGCGGTTCGAGGGAGCATATGATCGCCAATTGTCCTCGATATAGAGCCTCCCAACCCCCAACCTCTGGTCCTACCTCCGGTGCAGTTCCTAGCAGACCCAGTGCACGTACAGCTCCGAGCAAGTCACAGTCAGCTCGTCCAGGCTCGAGACAGCCTCGCTAGATAGCCCGTGCTTACGCTGCTACCCACGAGAGTGCTGAGGATCCATAGGTGGTTGAAGGTACTGTTTTGATTTCGCACGTCGAGGCATTAGCATTGTTCGATTCGGGGTCTACACGGTCTTATGTAGCACCTCATTTCGCCGAGCGGTTACATCAGCCGTCTAAGCCGTTGCCATATGTGCTGGTTGTATCCACCCCAGTTGGCAAGCGAGTGGAGTGTAGTATGTACTACCCCCATTGCGACGTGCAGATTGCAGGTCATCAGTTACCTGTTGATTTGATCCTGTTGTCGATGCTGGACTTCGACGTGATCCTTGGTATGGATTGGCTCGCTCGATATCGTGCCTGTGTTAACTATTACAACAGGACGATCTTCTTCGATTTAGGCAAGGGCTTCCGTTTCGAGGGCAGTCAGCAGAGATGCCCCAGACGTGTGATCTCGGCGCGTAAGGCAGATCGCTTGATTCGCCGAGGGTGTGAAGGCTTCATTGCCTTTATCTCAGCGAAGAAAGAGACGAAGCAGCTAGGTGAGATCCAGGTGGTCTGTGACTTCTCCGATATCTTTCCAGATGATGTGCCAGACTTACCCCCGGTTCGAGATGTGGAATTCGCCATTGAGCTTGTTCCCGGCACGGCACCGATCAGCAAAGCTCCGTATCGCATGGCACCAGCCGAATTGTCTGAGTTGAAGAAGCAGTTGCAGGAGCTTTTAGACAAGGGTTTCATTCGCCCGAGCGTCTCACCTTGGGGAGCACCGGTCTTGTTTGTCAAGAATAAGGATGGTACTTTTCGGATGTGCATAGACTACCGCCAGCTGAACAAAGTGACTATCAAGAACAAGTATCCCCTACCCAGGATTGATGAGTTATTTGATCAACTTCAGGGTGCAGCATATTTTTCGAAGATTGATTTGAGATCTGGCTATCACCAGTTGAGGATCAAAGAAGATGACATTCCTAAGACTGCCTTCAGGACTCGTTATGGACATTATGAATTCCTCGTGATGCCTTTTGGACTAACCAACGCCCCTGCAGCGTTTATGGCATTGATGAATCAGATCTTTGCTCCTTTCTTGGACCAGTTTGTAGTTGTCTTTATTGATGATATCCTGATATACTCTAAGTCAGCAGAGGAGCATAGGGAGCACTTGAGGAAAGCCTTGTCGTTGTTGAGAGAACATCGATTGTTTGCCAAGTTGTCGAAATGTGATTTTTGGCTTGAGCAGGTGGCATTTTTGGGTCATATCATTTCACGAGAGGGATTGGCAGTTGATCCATCTAAAGTAGAGGCAGTGGTGAATTGGCCTAGCCCTAAGACAGTGACAGAAGTTTGCAGTTTCCTTGGTCTAGCGGGTTACTATCGTCGATTTGTCCAGGACTTTGCGAAGATCTCTACTCTTTTGACGAAGTTGACCAGGAAGAATGTACCATTTGATTAGACTGAGGAGTGTGAAGCCAGTTTCCGGACTTTGAAAGAGAAGTTGACTACGGTCCCAGTGTTAGCCTTGCCAGATGGTAGTGAAGGGTTCGTGGTCTATTCAGATGCTTCGCGAGTTGGTCTAGGCTGTGTGTTGATGCAGCACGGGAAGGTTATTGCTTATGGATCGAGACAGTTGCGAGAACATGAGAAGAATTACACCACCCATGATTTGGAATTGGCCGCCATCGTGTTTGCATTGAAGCTGTGGAGATATTATCTGTATGGTGTGCAGTTTAAGGTTCATTCTGACCACCACAGTTTGCAGTACTTATTCACGCAGCAGGAGCTGAACATGAGACAACGGAGATGGCTTGAGCTTATTAAGGATTATGACTTCCCGATCAAATATCAGCCACGCAAGGGAAATGTGGTGGCAGATGCACTCAGCAGGAAAGCAGAGTCAGTGCAGCTTTTGAGCAGTTTCCTCTTAGAGTTCCATGGTCTCCCTGTTGAAGTAAAACTAGTGGATGAGCGTGTGACTTTGGCTAGTACGCAAGTGTTTCAGCCTGAGATGATTCAGCAGATAAAAGACAGGCAATTTGAAGATCTAACCTTGAAGCGCATTCGAGACCACATTGGAGACAGACCCGATTTCAGACTCGAGGATGGTGGACTCTGTTTTCGGAGTAGGTTGTGCGTGCCAGCAGTTGATGATTTCAAGGAGAAACTGATGAACGAAGCGCATTACGCTCGATATGCGATGCACCCAGGCAGCACAAAGATGTTTCGGAATCTCAAAGATCGCTTCTGGTGGAACAACATGAAGAGAGAAGTAGCAGGATTTGTTGCTCGCTGTTTGACATGCCAGAAGGTGAAGGCAGATCATCAGAGACCGCCAGGCTCGTTGCATCCTTTGCATATACCGCAGTGGAAGTGGGAACACATCACCATGGACTTCGTTTCCGGATTACCGCCGACGAGCAGGAAGAACAACGCCATTTGGGTGATTGTAGATCGATTGACGAAGTCGGCCCATTTCATTCCTTTTCGGAAGGGTATGACGTTTTCAGAGATGGCTAGGAAGTTCGTGGATGAGATCGTCAGGCTCCACGGTACCCCCGTGTCGATTGTATCCGATCGTGACAGCCGTTTCGTTTCATCTTTCTGGAAAGCTTTCCAAGAGGCTATGGGTACGAAGTTGAGCTTCAGCACGGCATACCACCCACAGACGGATGGGCAATCAGAGCGGACGATTCAGACTTTGGAGGATATGTTGCGAGCCAGCGTGTTGAGCTACGAGAAAGAATGAGATCTTCACCTATCGTTGTGCGAGTTCGCCTACAATAACAGCTTCCACGAGAGCATTGGGATGGCGCCATATGAAGCATTGTATGGGAAGAAGTGTAGGAGTCCGGTATGTTGGGAAGAAGTTGGAACCTGGAGTTTTCACGGACCGACGATCATTGCCGAGACTACGGAGAAGGTACAGAAAGCAATTGAGAACTTGAAAGTTGCTCGGTCGAGGCAGAAGAGTTATGCAGACACCCGCAGACGGCCATTAGGGTTTCAAGTTGGTGAGTGGGTATTTCTGAAGGTCTCACCGATGAAGGGTACAATCCGTTTCGGCCAGAAAGGCAAGTTAGCTCCACGCTATGTCGGACCGTTCGAGATCAAGAGTCGGATTGGTGATTTGGCCTATCGATTAGAGCTTCCCGAGATGTTTTCAGGAGTACACAACGTTTTCCACATTTCGATGCTTCGGAAATACGTTCATGATCCCTCCCATGTCATTCGTTACGACGAGGTTCAGATTCAGCCAAGTGCTGCATACGTTGAGCGACCGCTCCGTATCGTGGGAACCCGAGAGCAGATACTCCGTACCAGGACAATTCGATGGGTCAAAGTGCTATGGGAGCATCACAATACCGATGAGGCTACTTGGGAGTTAGAAGAGCAGATGGCACGACAATATCCCGATTTGTTTTCCCAGGTATGAGTGAGTGAGTGTTCATTCCGAGGACGGAATGATTCTCAAGTAGAGGAGGATGTAACACTCCGACCCAGCTTGACCCCGTTTAGTGGTTAATTAATCTCGTTTTCGTTGCTAATCGTGTTTTGTTTGTGTTTTGATTTTCGTTGCGGGTCATGGATAGGTAGTTGGGTTGAGTTTGACCTAGATTAAGTAGACTAAGCCCTTTTTCGTAATTTTAGCTTTTCTAAGACATGGTCCTTTTTGCATCATCTTGATGTCAACACGTGTCTTTCGTTGAGCTCGTTAACTTTCGTAACTACGTCGTTTGCAACCGATGTCGTGTGATTCATTTGGACCCGGATTTGACTCAAACTGAAATTAGCATTCTAGCTTGGACTTCTTTGTAATGTGGACTTAACCTTGAGCTTATATACTTCATCCATCGACACAAGCACGTTCTCTCTCATTTTCTTTCTTCACTGTGCACGTGGAATTTCTCTCTCTCTCTCTTGAATTCTCTCCTCCATCGACCTCCATCGATTTAGCTCAATTGAGAGAAGTTGGGTCTTGCATGTGAGGTGAGTTGGAAATCCTTCCATCCCCCTCATCTCCTTTCTCTATCTCTTCTCCTTCTTGTTTCAATATTGCATGGTGTGTCTGTGATTCCAATCCTCATGCATGCACGTTGTTTGATTTGTGTTAGGTTGTGTTTGGGCTTTAGGACAACAAGTTGTGCAATTGAATTCCAATTAAGGCAAGTATAACCATAACTTAGAAGAACCCATGTTGGTATGCATTTGATTTTGGTTAGTTCACATGAGTTTGTTTGGAAAAATGTGTGTCCAGCCCATTTGGTTAGCATTCTATCTCTTTCCATTAGAAAATTTCAATTCTGATGAATTCCCAGACTTTCTGTATGTGCTTCAGAAATTTGACTTCGTGCAGGTACGGCTAAGCCGTATGCCACTTACGGCTTAAAGTCCAGAGAAGGTAAAAACCCAGTTTTCCTCTACGGCTAGGGCACGGCTAAGCCGTGTATTGCCCTACGGCTAAGTCGAAGCTCAGCCGTGGCCCAGCCGTAGATCAATACAGGGTGCACTTTCTGGATTTAACTGAGAGTGCTCAAATTGACAGACCTTCTACGGCCCAGCCACGGCTAAGCCGTAGACCACACACGGCTAAGCCGTAGCACACACACGGCTGAGCCGTATTTACACTAGACTAATGAAAAACAAGGATAGGTGTAAAGGAAAGACCGGTATGGCCTTCATGATAGAATGTAGAGCACCTAGACTTGCCCAACGGAATGTGCTACAATGCGTGAATGATCTCGAGGGCTGCGAATCATTCATGTTCGTTATCCGGATGTTAAGCACCTCCCCATGGGTGTTGGTTTAAGGGACTTCGTGCACCGCCCGATTCAATGCAACACTAGACAACGGTGCATCGAATAACTTAAAACTACATCATCATGCACGGTTAGAAACACCGGATAATTAGATTAGAATTGGTTTGTAGATAAAGATGATCCGTTCGCATGATTTGTTGCCGAACATATTGCATTCGATTATTGACCTCTCTTCTCTGATATGATTACTTGTGTTCCGTTACTTTCACATTGTGGTTCTTACCTTGAGTATGCATGTATGCATGTATAATATGTTCACAGATATGCACGTATGATATGTTGTCACGATCTACTCAGGGTTTCCATGATTGACTCTGTATGGTCAAGCACTACTTAGCCTCAGCCTTAGGATCCCGACGGGGTGAATTTGGTATAGTTTATATGGACTTGCTGCAGTAAGGATATGTCTTGGGGAACCGGACCCCAGGAAACCGAGACCCATTGTACCCTGGCCCGGACAATGGTGTTCTTTGCACGTTATAAGATCCCTCTTTTAGGAGCATATGGTAATGTAGTAGCCACTAGTATGTACACAGCATGTATCCATTGATTCACTCAGCATATTTCTTTCCTGCATGACAGCCTAGTATACGAACATGCCTTCTTTAATTTACATGACGTTCTTTATTCTATTAGATGCAGCGTGTGTTAACTTGCTATGGTTTATACTTTGCTGAATCGTTGTATTCACGGTTGTTTTTGGTGTTGCAGGCCCAGATCCCCCTGCCGAACCCTCGCCGGTCGGCCAGACTCCAGATGAGACCCCCGAGGCCCCATCAGGCCTAGAGGAGTGGATGTGATCACTCCACGGGAGAGCGTTCTTGACATGCATCATTGGAGTCTTGTTTTGAGGATTTGCATTTGCTCACTTCTGTATATGTCATGACTGTATATGTTATTTTGTTCTTTTTGTAAGACTTTCATATGTAATTATGTCAGTTCGTTCTTGGTATCCTCTTCTTGCACTGTTAGTTTGATGTTTCTGATATTTACAGCTTCCGCGTACATGTTTGGCACGTGTGAATGTTCCCTTGTGCGCGGGCATTTAGACTCGGTCTACGTGTACATGCACGGGAGTACGTGTGTCATTAGGTTTTGGCTTATGCTAACCCCCGAACCCTGGGCTCGTGTTGTGACAGTAGCTTTGAGAGGAAATTTCTTTTTGCTAAATCTCAGGGGATCAGACTATTTAAAGGAAAAATTCCATTTTGCAGCATTACCGTGGAATATGGAAAAATTCCATTTTGCAGCATTACCGTGGAATATTTGAAACAAGTTTTTGATGTATACATTTTTCACCGTGCACTCAAGTTGGTTTGAATTTGAGAAAGTTTTCGAAAATAGAACTGTAGACTGGACTTTAAAAAGCCTGAAAGTTTGATTATTCCAGATTTCGAAAAATATTAGTTATGAGTGAATTTTCTTTTGAGAAATTTCTTTTATCTTTACTTTTGTGTATTTTTCCTCTAAAAAGAAAAAAGAGAATTTTGTGGGTTTATTCATTGCAAACCCTCACGAGGCACAAGTCGTCCATTAGGGTTAACCTAGGGGTTTAAGGACTTGCTGCATATGCTAAATATCAGTTGAGAGTATTAGAGAAAGTGGCATTGCATTCATGTTTATTTTTGCTACATTGCATTAGTTTTAGGTCAGATTAGCTCATGATAGAATTCCTCATTTTTATTTGCAGTTTTTGCTAGAGACTAGCAAAATGCTGGTCGGGGGGTGTGATGAGTTCCTAAAAATGCATATTTTCATATACATTTTAGACTATTTTAAGGACTTATTGACTTGAAAGAGTCTCATTTAGTGTGATATAATGGTCTCATATATTTTAAATTCATTTTAGCACTTTTCTGCATAAATTACTTAAAAAAGACATTTTTTGCATGGAATATGAAACTTGCCATTTTTGGAGTTCTATTTTTGGGAAGTTTGTGAAAATTATTTTTCTCCTAAACTAGACCAAATCTTAACATCACTGGTTAATTCACATAAAACCATGGAAAATTATGCGAACTCATGTTGTCATTTCATATGAACTGGGCTCATAGTCATGCATTTGTGAATTAAGGGTAGAATTGTTGTTTCAAATTGAATTGAATTCTTTTCTTGTAGAAAATTGATGACATGGGTCCCATTTCTAAGAATTGAGGTAAGATAATTATGTTCAAAGGAAAGGAGAAAAGAATTGAAGAAAGGAAAAAAAATGCAAAATTGGCTTCATGGTCTCACATACAGTCACATGTGTGAGGGCACACTTGTGGGACGTCCAAGATGGGGTCCATCTACTTGCAGCATATTTCAAGATATTTTCAAGAAAATCTAATGAAAATCTCATTAAAGATGAAGAAGGAAAGCCACATGTGAGATCTTCTTTGTAAATGAGTAGAAGTTGAAAAAGTAAAAAAAAAAAGGCAAGAAAGCATGGATAATATCTCATGCCCAACACCATGAATATTTTTGAGATTTGAGTTCAAGTTTTATGGCAAAAAAAAAAAAAAAAAAAATCAAGGAGTGTTATCCTCAAATATCTCTTTGATTTTGGAGCCAACGAGGAGAATTTTCTATGGAGAGGAAGTTGACAACACAAAAGACAAAGGAGGAAATTCTATACCTCATGTGGGCCATGTTTGGTTCTAAATGAGGATTTCTCTTTAAGATATCTCTCAAAGAATCTCAATGCAAGGTGGTAATTACAAGAATAGAAAGAAGCATAAAAAATGGACTTCCATAGAAAAGAAAAAAAGAAGAGGAGCAAGTACATCTCACGCCCAAGCCTTGCCAAGCACATCCAATTGTTTTCAATTTCAATTATTTTGAAGATTTTATTATATTAAGTGAGAAAGGAAAGTTTAGGGCTTGAAAAACTATAAATAGGGTACTCCTTTGGTGATCCAAGGCATGGAAAGAACTCTCCCTCTAGCCTCTCTACACTTTATCTTCTCCCTCTCTCTCTCCCTTCATCATAGTCCTTAAGGAGATTCTGCTGTAGTCACACTACACTTTTGAGCTTTTCACTAGAAGAGGTTTTCTTTTCTGTTCTAGCATGTATTGTTCTTTGATTTTATTTTTCTATCTTTTGTAAAGACTTTATATGCCAGTATAATGTTATTCTTCTCAATTTTTTTCTTTTTCTTGTGGTTTGTGTGGATTTTGTTGATGTTTTTTGTTTTTTTTTTTTTGGATTGATGGCTCAAGATACTAAGATCATATGTAAAGTAACCATGAACCCAGTTAAGGGTAAACTTTGAGAAGATAATCTCACTACAGTAGCTACATTTAAATTTAGCATCACTACAGTTACTTTCATTACAGAACTACATTTTATCTTCTTGTCTTCACTACTTTTATTTTCACTGCAACACTACCTTTAAATTTTCCTACATATTTGTTTTTATTGAGTTCCAAATTATTTTTTTATTTACATGATTTGATGGTTGAATGTGTATCATGGCATCCATTAGTTATGGGTTTTTGTTTAAATATGATTACGGTAACAAAATAACTAAGTTTTAGAATTATTTTACTGAGTTTAAAACTCAGATTTGATGACAGTTTTGGATGTCTAACATCAGTCCATGTTGAAAAATAGTTCTTGGAAAAAATCTGATAATCACATGTTTGGTTCACATGTCCATTGTTGGTTCTGTTGTGATATTTAGAACCATTGAAACCCATGATTTGGAGAAGGATTTTGAACATGTTTCAGATCTAAAATCTGAGTTCCAACACATATAATTCAAAAATTCTGCAACCTTGTTTTGGTACCTACACACGTCAAGTTCTCATGCATTCTTACATTGTTTAAATTGGAAAGTTGATCGGCCATAAATATTGCTAGAAACACTTATTAAAACTTGATTTTTCATCTTAGTTGTATCCAAAAATACCTCCGTTTCAGACATGAAAATAGTCCAAGAATAGCCCACAACTGTAGTAAAATTCTGCACTGCAGAATTTTTATAACTAGTTTCATTCATTCATGCATATTTTTCTTATTTTTCAATTTTTTTACTTGCTAGTTTTTTTTATTGAATTCATGCATTCATTAAGTGTGTTTTTTTGCCATCAAATTTATATTAGGTTTGCATTAAGTTAGACTCACATTTTTATTAACTTTTGCATCGCATTTAAATTTCTGCAATCTTTCTCATGGCATGCATTGTTGATTTGTTTCTAACTTTCTAGTTTTAGAATTAATTGCTAACTTTAATTTAGGAATTTGACTTAGGAAAGTTTCTAATTTAGATTTTTAATTTATTAGTTTAGATTGTTTCTTAAATTAACTTGAATCTAATGTAGACTTGTTTGATGCGTTGTTTCTATTTTTAATTTGATTTGAATGTTTCATTTTTTATAGGTTTTGATAATGTACTGTTTCTAATTTGATGCTCTAATTTATGTGTTCTTTTGCAGTTAATTTAAGATTTCTTTTTAGATTAGGAAAATTTTATTTTGGGAATGCATTTGATTTAAAAGTAGGAATGGTGATTGCAATTTTCTAGTTTTAAGTTGGTTTTAGATTTAATTTAGGGCAAGTGATAAGTTAAGTTAGAAACCTTATTTTAATAGCTCATTGTGGATCGGCTTGGTCTCACCAGTTTATTACTACATTGTAGCTTTGCACTTGGAGTTGGCGAACAGCTATGTATGAGAATCCGCAAGAAAGGGAGAGTTTCGCTGAGGCCGGGCGAGCTGGTAGAGCTATGCTAGATTTTGAATTTGCTTTTCGCTCTGCCAGAACCAAAGTATCAGTTGGTGAGCAAACAAGGAAATCTGAAAAAGAGCAGGCCATTATGTTAGCGGCCACTGAGGCAGACTTTACTCACCATAATTTGTCAAAGACTAGTACTGTTACTGCATTGCCAATAGAGGCGCAAACAGTTCCAAGTCTAGCAAAAATAGCTTAGTTAACCAAAGAAACTATTAGATCGAGGCCACTGTTATAGTGACAACAAAACCTCTAGTGGGTTTGGTTCTTCATAAGAAGCTTTGAGCTATATGCTCAAAATATGTAACCAAATCCCCTTGCAGCAAAGGAGCTTCTTCAAAGAAGAAAACAACTAAAAGCCCTAGAATTCGTCGTTCCCAAAGGCTAAAAGTTAGTAACATTTCTTTATCTCTTTGTATGACACTATTATTTGATTTTTTTTCACTCTTGTTTTGATGTCTATATTTTTTCTTGTAACTTTATCAACTCAAACTTCCATCGTTGGAGGAGTCGCACAAAAGGTGGCCGAGATTCATGAAGACTGTGCCTCAAATGAAGGCGATAAGAGAGATAGCGGTTTTGACACTCCCACCATTGAGGAACTAACCGATAATGATATTAACATCGAGTTTGATTTTGAAAAGTACATGTTTGACTAGGTAATGATGCCTGAGTTTGGGAGAGGAGCTGTAGCGGATATGTCAGTAGAGTTCATTGCTGTTGTGAAATCTGGCGATGATGTGGGTGCTGCTACTATTGTTGACAAAGCAACCAGCAGCGATGTACCCATGGAGCCAGTTTTAGAGCAAATGAGTAACGGTGGAGTTCAGATGGATGCTACTATTTCTAAAGGAGATGCTGACCCTCAGACTGAATAACAAGAAATTCCTTCTAAAATTTATGAGGAGCTAATTGCCGAAGCCTCGATGGAAGAGGGAGAGAACCCCCTTACTGTCGAAGGAATTCCAACAGACCCAACTCCTAAAGGTAACTTTTGTCTTGACTATTTGGAAATTGAAAATTTTGTTCCAACATTGTAATTTGATCTCATTCATTCATTCTTAGGTACTCGAAGGGATGAGAGTGCTTCTGTTGTGCCTTCCATTTCAGTGAGAAAGCCTTTTGGGTCACCGATTAAAGAGCCAGCAAGGAGAGGGGGTCTCGAGGCTTCAATTGATTTGGATGACATTGCTATCCATAGCGGATACCTCAAGGCATCTATGACAAGTACTTTGAAGAGCAATTTGTGAAGGCTCATGGAAGATTTCTCTTCCTTAAACTCACCAACCAAAGGTGTCAACAGTGATCCAGGGTTATAAACGACACTTATTGTATTGCCCATCAGCATTAAGCCTGCATTCAGACCAAGTGTGTTTCCCCTGGTGAGTTTGGATTTAGACTCAGGATCTCATACGAGCAAATGTTCTGCAGCTGCTGATATGCCAAGGACTGATAAAGTACTAAGGCCGATGAAGCGTTGGATGTTTAGACAGAACTAAGTGTTAGTGCCATATAGTAAGAGCGTGTTGTCAATTCCGTGTCCAAAAGTCAAGTCATCAAGGAAGATCTCGCACGATCAAGGACGATCAAGTTCAATCAAGCTCCTCATCCTAAAGATCCTCATGAGTGCTAAGGTAATATTGGCCCTTAGTAACATATTAAAAAGACCCTACAAAAAAAGATGGAAAGTGTTTCTCAATCCAAAGAACATTTTTGGAGTGTTTAACTTAAGGCTGGACTTATGGCTACGCCGTAAAGTGCTTACGGCAAAGCCGTAGCATGATTTACGGCTAAGTCATAAAGTTTACAGGCCATTTTTTAGAGAGAGAATTTTTGGCCTTTTTGCCTAGGTTAATCTTATGGCAAAACCGTAAGCTTAACCGTAAGAAGGAAAACAGTGAATTTGGGTCAAACTATCTGTTGTATTTTGTCTGGGCATATAGCTAACCCGTAGACCAACTTTTTCTTAGCCATAGATCCGACCGTTGGAATTTCTCTTTATTTAAGAGAAGCACTCTTTTCCTCCCGATTAATGAATTTCTTGAGGAAAATATTTATATAGCATCTGAGCCCTTGCACCCTTAGTGAAATTTGTACTAAGCTCCAACTACCATCTTCTCTTCTGAATTAAAGTGACATTAATGTTCTGAGAAGAGTAGGTAAGTAATGAGGAAAGGCTTAAATTCAATCTAGAAAAATCCTAACTTTCCTAAACCCTAAAAACCTCTTCCCTTGGCTGAGCACTCATTCGAAGATCATCATCACCAAGGAGCAAGCTCAAGAGGTCAAAGCTTGGAGGTCATCTTTCAAGATTCAAGAACACCATTCAAAGCTAAGGTATTTAGTTATTTGTTTGGGTGTTCTTTCTAATTTTGTTTCTCCATTGTATATGGTAGAAGACGAACCACCGCATCAAAAAACGTTGTGGTTGGTGGAATAGATTTGGGAGCAACCACCTGATCAAAAAACTTATTGGTGGAAGACAAACCACCGGGTCAAAAATTATTGCAGGAGGTGTACTTGTATAGTTATCTCATCTTTAGTGGAATTAAGAGTGTTTGCTCTTGAGAGTGGATGTAGGTTTGGGACCAAACTACTTTAAATTCTTTGTCTAGTGGATTGCCTTATTTTTGTGATGGATGACTTATAGTCTTTTTCTCATGTGTTGATCATCTCTTTTGTGCTAAATCATCCTTGTTCTAGTAGAATATCTACATACCATAAGCTCACACTCTGAGCATTTTTCTTGACCAGACTTGTGGTTTTAAAATATTGATTGAATCATTGGGTTACACTCTAAAGTAGCCTTATAATTGGAAAGAATTTTAAGTAATCCTATTCACTAATCCTTTAGGACTTAGTGAGATCTAGTCATTGCACTTTCAATTGGTATCAGAGAGGGTTACTTCTTCAAGGTGTAACAGCCCAAAGTAGATCCTACAGCTAGATTTACCATGAATCTTGATGGAAGCTTACTTACTCGGCCCCCTCTCTTTGATGGAACAAACTATGCTTTCTGAAAAGCCCATATGATAGCCTTTTTGAAATCAATGGGTTGGGCTATCTGGGAGGCTATAGAAAATGGTTGGACATAATCCACTGAAGAAGTGATTGTAGATGGTGTCAAAACTACTAAATTATTGGATCCAGCAAAATGGTCTGCTGACCACAAAACCCTTAGGCAAAACAATGCTAAAAGTTACAATGATATTGTGTGTGCCATGAATCAAGAAGAGTTCAAAAATATCATGACAACCACTACAACAAAATAGGCTTGGAGAATTCTTGAAGTTACTTATGAGGGCACCTTTGTAATCAAAAGATCTAAATGTCAGATTCTCACAAGTCAGTTTGAAAATATTCGTATGAAAGAAAATGAGATGTTTACAGACTTTCATACGAAGCTCATGAAAATAGTGAATGAAATGTGGGCTCTGGGTGAAACTCTTTCGAAAGGAAAAATTTGTGGTAAAATCTTAAGATCATTTCTGGAAAGATTCCATCCCAAGGTAACCTTTATAGAAGAACTCAAGGATTTTGAGCAAATGAAAATTGAAGATTTAGTAGGATCCCTTCAGACTTTTGAACTAAAATTCAACAATGACAAAAAGAAATAAATTGCATTAATCACTTCTCACACCACCTCTTCTTCTTCTAAAGAAGAAATTGAACTAACTAGTGATGATGATAATGAAGATGTGGCTCTTTTAGCCAAAAGATTTTTGAAACAATTTAAGAAAAAGAGAGTCAAAGATTGCAAAAATGAGTTTAATAGTGATAAACTTAAAGGTAGATTAAGTTCCTTCCCTGAAAGTAAGTCTAAGGAGCCCATATGTTACAAGTGTAAGAAATATGGAGACATATCCATAAACTGTCCATAAAAAGGGAAATACAAAAAGAAGAATCTAGTAGCCACTTGAGATGATTCTTCTGAATCAGATTCAGACTCGGATGAATCACGTCAAAATGAACTAGACAAATATATAGTTCTAATAGCTACTGCTACTACATTTAACTCCTCTGAGGAAATGATTAAATTTGAAATGTCACATGAAGAAACCTCAGGAAGTGAGTCAAAAAGTGAATATGAAAACTCAAATGATGAGAATAATGATAATACAATGGATTCCTATGAATTTCTCTATGAGGGAACATGTAAACTAGTTGAAACTGTAAGTAAGCAATAAAACAAAATTAAAAACTTAAAAGAAAGTGTTGACAATATCAATGATAAAAAGGAAAAATTAATCAAAGAACTTGAAATAGCAAAAGTGCAGTTAAAAATAGAAACAGAAAATGTAATCAAACTAAGAGAACAAAAAAGCACTTTGTAGGTTAAAAGATAAAAATAATGTGCTTTGCAATGAAGTTACTGAACTGAGACGATATAAAGAAAAGTATGAGTATAGGTTTACCCAAAATGATGAGAGGTACATAAAATTATTCAAATTTAGAAAATCTTATAAGGACATGACCGACCTTGGATATGACAAAAATGTTAATTAGTCTCCAAGTTTCGCAACTGTATTTGTCAAAAGTGTACTAGATAAAGAAGATACATGTGTCAAAAGCATTTTGGATAGAGCTTCTACTAGCACTCATACTTTTTCATCAAATATCATCTGTCACTATTGTGGAGAAAAAGGTCATTTCAAAGTAGAGTGCAAATTGAGAAAAAATCATCATAACACAATACCAAATAGTGAGAAAAACAGTACAAAGAAAGTTGAACCTGAAAACAAAATGTTAAAGTCAAAAATAAAAAATAAAGCAAATTACTATAACAAGTTCCCTTTGAACCAAAAGATGCATATTCTGCTAAAAGAAGTTGAAAAGTTCATGAAACAATTTGAAATATACAAAAGAGATAAAACAAAAATTGAATCTAAAACTCCTTTTCACCAACATAAAATATATCATGTGAAACATCAAAAGCCTGTTGGAACCCTCACTTCTAGAACATCTAGGAAGATACCTAAGAACAAAAATCTAGTGGTCCATACAGCTTTTAAAGCTAGAGATCGATCAAAATGGTATCTAGATAGTGGATGTTCAAGACATATGACTGGTAATAAATCATGTTTCTCTAAGATGTTTGATTTTGATGGGGGCATTGTTACATTTGGGGATGGCAGTACTACCAAAATTATTGGTAAGGGAACTTTAAATGTTCGAAATGTATCAACTTTTGAGAATGTACTGTATTAATGGTTTGAAACATAACTTAGCATATCTTAAATTTGTGATAAAGACTATACCGTCAACTTTGGTAGTCATGGTTATGAGATTTCAAAGGATGGAAAGATAATCTTGAGAGGTCTTCGAACTACCACAACTATTATGTGGTAGATAAATCAAATTCTTCATCTCCTGCTTCTTGCTTAATGGCCAATACCGATGAAGCAAAGCTGTGGTATCAAAGACTTGGGCATGTAAACATAGGGACTTATCCCAGCTTAACAAATATATTGAAGGACTGCCTCAGATTAGTAGACAAGAAAACACAATTGGTGGAGAATGCCAAAAAGGAAAACAAATTAAAAGTGCCCATAAAAATGTGAATGCTATGAAAACTTCCTGACCTTTAGAACTTATTCATATAGACCTAATTGGACCAACTAAAAGAGAGAGTTGAGGTAAGAAAAGATATTTTCTTATTATGGAAGATGACTACTCTAGATTCACTTAGGTTGCATTCTTGAGAGAAAAATCTAGTGCCCTTGGAGAATTTAAAAGGATAGTGAAACAAATTCAAATCGAAAAGGCACTTCAGTAGCCTGAATCCAGAGTGATCATGATGGAGAATTTGAAAATGATCAGTTTGACAATTTTTATGATAAATATGGCATTTACCATGAATATTTAGCCCCTACAACTCCTCAGCAAAATGGAGTGGTTGAAAGGAAAAATCAAGTCCTCCAAGACATGGCCACAGTTATGCTCCATAGTAAAAATCTTTTTAGAAACTTGTGGGTCGAAGCAGTCAATACTAGCTGCTACATCATTAAGCGAGTCTATCTTAGGACTGGTAAAAATCAGACAGCCAATGAACTATGGTATGGAACAAAACCAAATGTCAAATATTTTAAGATTTTTGAAAGCAAATGTTATATTCTGCAAGATAGAGAACAGTTGAGTAAATTTGACTCGAAAAGTGGTGAAGGAATATTCTTAGGCTATTCGACATGGAGTCGGGCCTATCAAGTTCTACATTTGATAACCGGAGTCATCCAAGAGTCAATAAATGTTATCATAGATGATGAATCCATAGTGTTTGATGAAGTTGATGATGTGGAGGCTCCTTTTGTGACTGAACCCACACAATCCATAGTAAAAATTGACACACATACTTTCACTGGAAATCTAGTGAATATAAAGGACCATCCTATAGACCAGATTATTGGTGATCCCTTATTAGGTGTAAAAACTAAGAAATAATTGGAGAATATTATGAGTCATCTGTGCTTTACCTTTATATTAGAACCAATTTGCATTAACGAAGCTTTTTTGGACAATGATAGGATAAATGCTATGCAAGAAGAATTGAACCAATTTACAAGAAGTGACATTTGGTACCTATTTCCAAGATCAGAGGATAAAAATGTGAAAAGTACAAATGGATCTTCAAAAATAAACTTGATGAAAATGCTGTCATTGTTAGAAACAAAGTAAGATTGGTAGCGTAAGGTTACTGTCAAATTGAAGGTACCGACTTTGATGAAACCTTTGCTCCAGTTGCTCATTTGGAATCTATTAGAATTTTGTTATCAATTGCTTATTTCTTAAAGTTTAAATTATATCAAATAGATGTCAAAAGCGCCTTCTTGAATGAAATTTTAAATGAAGAAGTCTATGTTGAACAATCTAAAGGTTTTGTGAACCCAAAACTCCCTCATTATGTATTTAGATTAAAGAAAGCTCTTTATGGTCTTAAGCAAGCACCTCATGCTTGGTATGAAAGACTAACAAAGTTTTTGCTAGAAAATGATTTTCAAGGAGGAAGAGTTGATAAAACACTGCTCATTTAAAAGACAATGGACTCTGTCTTAATAGCTCAAATATATGTTGATGATATCATATTTGGTTCTACATGTGACGAATCTGCTGCCCCGTTCACCAACCTAATGCAATCTAAATTTGAAATGAGTATGGTTGGGGAACTGAACTTTTTCTTAGGTCTTTAAGTCAAACAACTACATGATGGATTCTTCATTTCCCAGTCAAAGTATGCAAAGGAATTGGTAAAATAATGTGGTCTAATTGCTGGGAAACATGTCAATAACCTTATGAGTACAACAGTCAAACTTACTAAGGATGCTAATGGTGAAGGGGTTGACTTAAGCTTATATAGAATTATGATTGGCAGCTTGCTATATTTAACTGCAAGTAGACAAGACATATCCTTTAGTGTGGGAGCTTGTGCACAGTATCGATCTGACTTGAAAGAATCCTATTTGATTGCTGTGAAAAGAATCATCAAATATATTGCAGATACAATTGAATATGGTTTGTGGTATCCCCATGACTCATTATCCTCCATTGCTAGATACTCAAATGCAGATTGGGCAGAAAACTTAGATGATAGAAAAATCCACAAGTGGTGGGTTTTTTTATATTGGGAATTGCCTGGTGGCTTGGCATAGTAAAAAGGAAAATTCCACATCTTTTCCCATTGCAGAAGCTGAATATATTGCAGCCGGAAGTTGCTATCCTCAACTTATGTGGATGAAGCAAATGCTTATGGACTATGGTATTAAACAAGGAAGAATGAGCTTATATTGTGATAACAATAGTTCCATATATATTTCTAAAAATCTGGTCCAACATTCTCGCACAAAACACATTCATATTCAACATCACTTTATTAGGGAAATGGTAGAAGGAGAAACCATTGTGCTTGAATATGTTCACATTGAAAATCAACTAGCAGACATCTTGACCAAGCCACTAGATGCCTTAAAATTTGAGAATTTGAGAAAATCTATTAGTGTTTGTTGCTTGGAATAAGTTGGTTATTTCATATGGATAAAATATACATTGTTTGTTGATTTTTTTTCTAAAATTCTGTTGTTTTGGGTTTTTGCACTGAATAGAACATACGGTTAAGCCGTAGTTCATATTAAGATGGAGCCGTAGTATTTCTTACGGTTGAACCATATTTGTGCAAAGTTTTACCCTACGGCGCAATCACACCAAAATGCTAAAAGAGAAGAGAAGGATATGAAAAATAATTACAAGATGATTATATTAAAGAATGTGATTTCATCATCACAAAAAGAAAAACAAAGCAAAGAGGTTAAGAGAACAATCAAGTGCACAAGAACTACGATAGCAGTGAATTAGATGAACAAGAATGAACTACTCAAAGAAGAAGAAAAAGAAATACATTCACGTGAAATGCAAGGAAAGAGAGAGAGTATTACCTTGATTCAGAGAGTCAGAGGAAGGAATGAAGAGGAGAAACCCTAGCTCAGACTCATACGACTGAAACACATAATGGGAAATAAAAGGAAGTGCACGCATAAATAGGGATTTTGAAATCGGCTATACTGTTATGGCTCAACCATAAGGTCCTCACGGTTAAGTCGTAACAGTATAGCCGATTTCAAAATCCCTATTTATGCGTGCACTTCCTTTTATTTCCCATTATGTGTTTCAGTCATATGAGTCTGAGCTAGGGTTTCTCCTCTTCATTCCTTCCTCTGACTCTCTGAATCAAGGTAATACTCTCTCTCTTTCCTTGCATTTCACGTGAATGTATTTCTTTTTCTTCTTCTTTGAGTAGTTCATCCTTGTTCATCTAATTCGCTGCTATCGTAGTTCTTGTGCACTTGATTGTTCTCTTAACCTCTTTGCTTTGTTTTTCTTTTTGTGATGATGAAATCACATTCTTTAATATAATCATCTTGTAATTATTTTTCATATCCTTCTCTTCTCTCTTAGCATTTTGGTGTGATTGTGATTCCCATTTCATATACTTGATTTTTGTTCTGTCATTATGCCTCCTAGGACCAAAAATGCATAACCTCTTAGTAAGAGACCTAAATCCACGAGTAGTTCATCTAGACCTAGGGAGGACTCTCCACCATCTCCTAGAGTTCTGGTTCTAAAGGAACCTACTAGAGATAGAACGTTTGCTACACGTCCCATTATAGTTGAACGCAGTGTAAACTTTTTTTCCATTCAAAAGTGTGAGGTTCATACTCTTCTCTCTAGGGTCGGATGGGAAAATATCCTCAAATGGGGTGGCCCTGCTTATCCTTCCATTGTCTGGACCATGTATGCATCTATCAAGGAATCATCTTTAGCATGTATGCATCTATCAAGGAATCATCTTTAGACAATCTATCTTTTGAGGTTGAATTCACTGACGGTACAAATGTCATCACTCTTGCTATCATCTCTGCTCTTCTATGTATTCCTTTGTCCGATGTACCTCATTCCGTCATCAAGGATTCACTTTCAGAGGATGACAAAAGGATTGTTACTATCACTCTATGCGGGTAGGAAACTCCTTGGAAGGATAAGGGCTTTTGCCCTGCAGCTTCGCTTCTTCCCCCAAACCGAATTTTGCATGCGATCTTCACCTATAATCTTTACCCCTGTAAGGGCAATTTCTCTGACTTGACCCCTTTTATGACTTAAGTACTTTATTGTGTGCATATGGGTGTTAGAGTGTGTCTTCCCTTTCTCATTTGTGCTTCTATCATTCACTTTTGGCACTTTCCGGGTCGAAGCACTGATGTTTGCTTGTTTGGGCATCTCATGACACGTCTTGCATCCCAATGTGGGGTCTCTTTGCCTTCTGATGAAGCCCTTGAGTCTCATCCAATATTTGGTACAATTAATATTCAAAATATGTGGTTCTCAAAGCAACACGCAGTTGGCTCCAATTATCCTGATTCTGGAGATGAAGAAGACTCTCTGGGAGAAATTCCTTGCCCAGCTCAACCTCATGGATCATAAGTCTTATCTCCTCCTCTGACTTCTTCCTCAGCTTTGCTTGAAGCTCGATTGGCAGCTCTTGAACAGTGGCAAACAGAAATGGAGAAACTCATGAAGAAGACTTTATGTACCTCTCGAAGATCTCCAAAAGCTGCCCCAGAGATGATGTTGTGATTGCTTCTCCCTCTCCTCCTTCAGACTGATGTTTGGTTGTTTGTTTGCGTTTAGTGCTATCTTTTGTGTTTGTCGGAGCTACACTCCTTGTTTTGTTTGGCTTTAATGTGACTGTGTAGTTGATTGTGTGCTCGGCACATAACTATTTTTTTTCTACTGCTTACTTGCCTAACTATGTGTGCCTTTTTTTTTTGAATCTTTGGATATAGTTCTTGGCATGTGTTCTATTCTCCTTTTGTCTGTTTTTCTGCTCTTTGTCAATTTGTGCCAAAAAAGGGAAGAACTACTAACTTTAGGAGGAGTTTACAACAATCCTATGTTGATAGTGCATGGTGCTTAAAGTTCTTTTGTAGGCAACTTATTTTCACAGGATCATGCAACATCTAAGGGGGAGCTATATAGACTCATCGATATTTCCATATAGTGTAGTACTTGTTTGTTTAAGGATTATTCAGTCTTGTAAAAGGGAAATTGTGCAAAGGGCATTGATTTAAAATGTTACATTTCATTGGATATATTTTGTCATGAAATTGACAAAGGGGGAGATTGTTAGTGCCATATAGTAAGAGTGTGTTGTCAATTCTGTGTCCAAAAGTCAAGTCATCAGGGAAGATCTTTCACGATCAAGGAAGATCGAGTTCATTCAAGCTCCCCATTTTGAAGATCCTCACAATGCTAAGGTACTATTGACCCTTAGTAACATATTAAAAAGACCTCAGAAAAAAAGATGGAAAATGCATCTCAAAATTGATTTTGTACATAACTATGGCTTGGATCATGGCTAAGCTGAAAAACTCACCACTCACAATTTAGAGAACAATTTTTGAGTGTTTAACCTAAGGCTGGCCTTACAACTACGCTGTAAAGTGCTTATGGCTAAGCTGTAGCATGATTTACGGGCAAGCCGTAAAGTTTACGGGCCATCTTCCAAAGAGAAAATTTTGGCCTTTTTGCCCATGGTTAATCTTACGGTTACGCCGTAAGAAGTGCATGGCTAAGCAGTAGACTAATTTACGGCTAAGCCATAGAATCTAAGGGCTACTTTCCAGAGAGAAATTTTTGGTAAATTTTAGCTTACGGCTTAGCCGTAGGTCCTCGTGGCTAAGCCGTATAAGGATTTATGGCCAAGTCGTAAGCCTAACCATAAGAAGGAAAATAGTGAATCTGGGTCAAACTAGCTATTGTATTTTGTTTGGGCATACGGCTAAGTTGTAGACCAACATTTTCTTAGCCGTAAATCCGACTGTTGGAATTTCTTTCTATTTAAGAGAAGCACTCTTTTAATCCCGATTAATGAACTTCTTGAGAAAATTATTTTTACAGCATCTAAGCCCTTGCACCCTTAGTAAAATCTGAACCAAGTTCTAACTACCATCTTCTCTTCCAAATTAAAGTGACATTAATGTTCTGAGAAGAGTAGGTAAGCAACGAGGAAAGCCTTAAATTCAATCTAGGAAAATCCTAGCTTTTCTAAACCCCAAGTGAGTTTTGACAAGCCCCATTACTATTTGGAGATGCCACGAGGAAGTCAATGAAGCAATTGGGTGAGAGCATACAATACCATTATTTGGACATGGTTGGCGTTTCTCATAAAGTGATCATCACTCGATCTATCAAGAGATACCCGAGGATAATGACAATGACCCCAACTATCCTAGCCAAGAATGATCCCTTTACATGGATAAAGCATCATGATCACTTTAGGATTGGTAAGTTCTTGCGCCAACATTCATATTATTTCATGAAGATCCCAAGGTCTGAAAGAGAAACCCTGGAACCATGTACCCAAAATCTTGGGGTGGGTAATGTGATTTTACAATTGAGAACAGTTGGACTTAATATCTATTCCAAAGATAAAAGTGCCTTGGTTGGTGAAAGGCACCAATCTCATGGGTGTTTAATTGCGTCGGAAATGGAAAAATTGGACGACTTTGATGAAGCATCACTGCAAAGAGGCTTTAAGAGTAGTTGCCATTTTTGAAGCCGTCAGTGCCACCACACAAAGAGTGCCTTATGAAAATAAGAACATATGCAAGGCCATTCTTGAACTATTTTATCCCACCACCAATACCTTTATTACTCTAAACTTGGAGATAGGATTTTCTTTATGGGAGATGAAGAAAATCTTTGGTTTATCACCCTACAGAGAGCTTTATGAAAAACCATCCCAACCAATGAAGAATTGGCCACCATGGATAATAAGTTTCAGGCTATGTATTACCTTCTCTTTGCTCTTGAAGATTTGATTCAGACAAGCAGTTGAAGCCGGGTAAAATTACCTTATGGATGGATGGGTAAAACACCGCCACTACCGATTTCTTTTTAAATAAAGGATTTTGTAAGCGAATGGAGGTTATCCACTATGAAGATCCCAAGAATCAGCCAAAAATTGTTTATCATGATAAATATGACTTCATGCCACATATTTTTGCCAAGTATCTAAACTTGATGAGGAAGTATTGGCTCGTTGCCTTTTTGACAGCTTCGCTGTTAGATGTTCATTTTACAAGTGCTGGAAGTGAGATCAGGCCTGGTTGCATATACCATACGCTCAGAATGGCATTTAGGTATACGCTTGTTCTTGGTCCAACTTTTGTTGCATACTTGTCAACTGAATTGAAGTTATTAGCCTTCACAGTCAGAGAGGGAAAAGCTTTCAATCAGTATTACGCCATGCATTTGTTGTACACCTCATTTACATACCACTACAATAGGCTTCATTCGCATAGTGGTGCGCTTGGGAGTATCTATATGGAAGGCGTAGTGGGTGGAAGCTACTTGATCAATACCCACACTATCATTGAATTATGCCAACATTTGCATAGTTTTAATAATTATATCACCTCTCACTCCTTTATGCCAAATATTGAAGTTCTAAGCCGCATAAGAAATGTGGTAAAGCCACCAATTGACAGAGTCAGAGAAGGTCGAGAGATTGGCCCTTCAGATGAAGAGAAGAATTGGCTTCTTAGTTTAAGACCTGTAGACTTCATGCACAGGAAGAATGCTTATATCAACATCCAACCATATGTACCTACCAAAATTTACAGGCAATTTGACTTCAACTAAGCTGTTTTAGGAGTACCTGGTTGCATCCAGGTACACTCAGTTCTTTGCAGGATGAAAGAAATGCTTGGGAATTTTAACAAGCGTTTGACACCGAAGCTCACTTTGGCTATCCTTGTCTTCCACAAATCTTACCCACAAGCAGCTTTACACAATCGTCTATGAAAAGCACCACTGTTATTGTAGAGGTGTATGAAGCAATCTATCACACCTCGATCCTGAGAATTGGAGATTAGAATGGGCCCCCAGGGTATGAATACATAATCCTATGGCAACCCGTGCTATGTGAAGACACGCACGAATCACTACAAGGGAGATTCCACAGGAATGTGTGAGGAATATCCACTAACACGTAGATTAAATCTCAAACATAAAGACGAAACCTATGAAATACGCCTGTAATGATCATAAGCAATGCATAAAAGAAATATTATACCATCATAAAATAAACTTAAATCTTTTACTTAACCATTCCCAAAAACACACACGATCCACAATCACTTAAACAAGTCAATCATACAATGCCCATCAAACAAGTCCTAACAAAATAGGAAAGCATGTTAAACACTAGTCCAAACAACCCTAACTTATTAACCCAACAAAATCCCTTTTGATGCTCTTCACAAGACAACTAGTAGAAGACATCATCTTCTTTCCACTCTCCAATACCCCTACGTACCGTTGGGGCACCGTCTGGGGACACATCAACAGTCGTGTTGGGATTTGGTTCGTACCTGTAACACCAAGAGTAGCACTGTTAATACAATGGTTGAGAAAATATCGAGAGATATATAAGATCATCATAATGTATCAAATGAATTAAGGAAAATATTGATTAAGAAAAGTAATAACCGTAAGCTAGGCATGTTGTGCATGAGTAAACATGAGTAGTGAGTTAATACGGAATATCAAACATACTAGTTGGCACCCATGAGGCTATATTCTCTCAAAAGAGAGCATATCATCTAGAGAGAGTGTCTAACATACATATGGGAATTACGCTAGGTGATCAAGCTAGCTTTCCGAGGAGCGCCGACAACTCCTCCACAAACTACTGCAGCAGTGACATAAGGGATACCCAAATTGGTCCCCTCAAACCTAATAAGGGTACAAGCTAAGTGGTGCTGACTCAACATATTAAAACCGAATTGAATTCATATCCTTCTTACTTATGATAAATCATAATGTTCGTCTCATATTCATTCATACTTATCATGTCATACACGCGAGAGCTTTGGTCTTGAGTTTAAGTTCAAATATAGAAATCAGAATTTACAAGTATCTAATAATCAATTAATGCATACTTAATTGAGCTGATAGAGCTTGGACCCTCTCAACCTTTGCTATACTCATTTCGACTTATGGACACACACTCAGTAGAAGCTCCGGACCAATTGCCTCAAGGTTCACCAGGAATAATAGGAGCATGATTACAACATGTTAAGGGCAAGGTTTCTTACAATATAAATGCATTTAAATTGAGAAGATATCAAGGAGATTTACTAGCCAACCATATGCTAGATAATCCGTGATTTCGAGGTCATTTAACACGATGTATTCATAAAACGTCCGGTGTCATTGTGTTACCAATCTTGGCATTACATTGTGTATGTAAGTGTAATACTCCGACCCAGCTTGACCTTGTTTAGCGCCTAATTACGTTGTTAATTGTGTTTTGCATTTGTTTTGGATTCGTTGCGGGTCATGGATAGGTAGTTAGGTTGAGTTTGACCTGGATTAGGTAGACCAAGGCCTTTTTGTAATTTTAGCTTTTCTTCAAAATGGTCCTTTTTGCATCATCTTGATGTCAACATGTGTCTTTTGTTGAGCTCGTTAACTTTCGTAACTACGTCGTTTACAACTGAGGTCGTATGATTCCACTGGACCCGGATTTGACTCAAACTGGAAATTGATTTCTGACTTGGACTTCATGGCAAATTGGACATCCACTTACCTTATATAAGCTCCACTTCATCGACTTAAACTCTCTCTCTCACTCTCTTCTCTCATTGTTCACGTGGAGTTTTCTCTCTCTCTCTCTCCTGAGTTTCCTTCTCCATCGATCAAGCCAAATTAAGGGAATTTGATTTCTCATTCATTGGTGTTTGGATTGAGGTGAGTTAAGGGTCTTCTCCATCTCCCCCATCTTCTTCTTCTTCTTGTTTCCATGATTCCATGTCGATGCTCATGATGCTTTTTTCTCCTTCTCATGCATGCATGCTAGCAGTGATTGGTGTTTGGTTGTGAATGAGCCAAGGACAGCTAGTGGGGTAATTGAACTCAATTAAGGCAAGTACAAGCTTAAATTGTATGAACCCATGTTGGTATTTGCTTGATTTTGTTTACTTCACATGAGTTTGCAGGAAAAACATGTTTACAGCCCCAAATTGCTAGTATTCTCCCTTTCTCTGTTGGAAATTTGTATATCTGATGTCTTTACAGGTTTTCTGTAGTTGATTCAGATTTTAACCCCGTGCATGTATGGCTAAGCCGTAAGTCACCTTCGGCTTAAAGTCCAGAGAGGGTAAAAACCTAGTTTTCTTCTACGGCCAGGACACGGCTAAGCCGTATATTGTACTACGGCTAAGCCGTATCTCAGCCATGACCTAGCCGTAGATCAGTACAAGGTGTCTTTTTCTGAATTAACTGAAGGCAAGCAATTGACAGATTTTCTACGGCCCAGCCACGGCTAAGCCGGAGAACAGTACAAGGCTAAGCCGTAGGGCAAAATACGGGTGAACCGTAATTGTGGATGAACAGTAAAGGGAACCGTGGTGGAGCCGCAGTGCATATTACGACTAAGCCGTAAGATACCTACGGCTAAGCCGTATGTTCACCTACAGCTAAACCGTACCACCCCTGGAAAATGAAAAACAAGGATAGGCGTAAGGAAAAGACCTATATGACCTTCATGATAGAATGTAGGCACCTTTGACTGGTCTAACGGGACATGATAAAACGCGTGAATAATCTCGAGGGCTGCGACTCATTCATGTTCATTATCCAGTTGTTAAGCACCTCCCCATGGGTGTTGGTTTAAGGGACTTTGGTGCACCAGATAATACAATGCGACACTAGACAATGGTGCATCAAATAACTTAAAATTACATCATCATGCACGGTTAGAAACACTGGATAAATAGATTAGCATTGGTTAGTAAATGACTTGATGCGCTATGCTAACAATTGCTTGCATGACATGTTGTCTGTCGATCATTGATCTCCACTCTCTAGTATGATTACTTGTTTCAGCTACTTTCACATTGTTAACTATATCTCTATGGTTTCTTTACCTTGAGTATGCATGTATGATTCACGTACGCATGATATGCTTGTCACGATCTGCTCAGGGTTTTCATGATTGACTCTATATGGTCAGGTACTAGTTAGCTTCAGCCTTAGGATCCCGACGGGGTGAATTTGGTGTAGTTTTCATGGCCTTGCTGCAGTAAAGAAACGTCTTGGGGAACCGGACCCCAGGAAACCCGAGACCCATTTGTACCCTGGCCCGGACAATGGTGTTCTCTGCACGATATAAGATCCCTCTTTTGGGAGCATATGGCAATGTAGTAGCCAACTAGTTATGTGCACAGCATGTATACATTGATTCGCATGGCATATTTCTTTCTTGCACGACAGCTTAGTATACAAATGTGATCTATTTTGATTTACATAATGTTCTTTATTCTATTAGACACAGCATGCGTTAACTGTTATGGCTTATACTTTGCTGAATCGTTGTATTCACAGGTTGTTTATGGTGTTGTAGGCTCAGATACCCCTTCCGACCCCTCGTCGGTCGGCCAAACTCCAGTTGAGACCCCCGAGGCCCCATCAGGCCTAGAGGAGTGGATGTGATCACTCCATCGGAGAGCGTCTTGGACATACATGGCATAGGAGTCTTGCTTTTGAGATTTGTCACGCTTATATATGTCATGATTTGTATATGTTATTTTATTCATTTTGTAAAACCTTCAGCTATATATGTCTGTTCTGTTTTCGTATTCTCTTCTTGCATTGTTTAGTTTGATGTTTTGATATCTACAGCTTCCGCGTACATGTTTGGCACGTGTGAATGTTCCCTTGTGCGTGTGTAGTTAGACCGGGTCTACTTGTACAGGCATGGGAGTACGTGTGTCATCGGTTTAGCTTTTGCTAACCCCCGAACTCTTGGGCTCGGGTTGTGACATACGTATTGTATGGTATCAAAACATTCTTTGCTTTAGATGATAAGCATGTAGGCATGTAGGATCGTGGTGAGGATATGATTCTTTCGTTTTGCTTTTCTAGTTTTTGGGAAATAGTTGGGCGGAATGTTTTGTGTTTGTGCTGACTCTTTCCTATTTTACAGGATATGGCATCCGGTTCAGGTTCTCAGCATAATGCCGGAAATAATGAAAGCGGTTCCGAGCCGTCACCATAGGCAATGACCACCGATGAGCGCATCCTTATGCTATTTCCGTCCATGCAGGCTCAGTCACAGTCGATGAAGAATTTACAGGCACAGGTCGCGACAATGTTAAACAGGCAAAGCCAAGCACCAGCTCAGTCGCATGTGGACCAGCAGGTGGTCTTTCAGCCGAGAGAGAACGACCCAAAAGCCCTCTATGATAAATTTCGCAAGCGAGGAGCTACAGAGTTCTACGGGACAGAAGAGCCACTCAAGGTAAAGCAGTGGCTAGAGCAGACAAAGGATGTGTTTGAGACTGTAGTGTGCACGAATAGGCAGAGGGTTGGTTTAGTAGCCTCTATGTTACGAGATGTCGCGAAGACTTGGTGGAAGAGCGTGAAGGACTCGTACAGAGACATGCCCAGTACGACAGTTTGGGGGATATTCAAGCAATAGTTTTGGAGGAAGTTTATCCCGGCTCATGTGTTTAGAGCCAAGGAAGTTAAGTTCTTAGCTCTCTGCCAGCAGCAGACGACAGTGGCAGAGTATGTGAATAAGTTCACCCAGTTATCGCATTTTGTTCCAGATTTGATCAATACCGAGGAAAGAAAAGTGAACCGGTTTGTTGAAGGTCTGCATCCCCGGTACATGCACCATGTGACTGCTTTCCAGCGTCCGGCTACATTTGATGATGTAGTGGACAGGACCTATTCTGCTTAGGCCATCCACCAAGCTGAAAAAGCCGTTGATCTTAAGCGGCAGCCACCATTTAATGCACGAGGACAGGTACAGAAGAAGATGAGAGGCTAGCAGAGTACTTCCAGTTCTGCCGGTACTATATGCGAGCATTGTGGCAAGGACCACAAGTCTGAAGCTTGTTGGAGGAAGGCAGGAACTTGTTTCATCTGCGGTTCTAAGGAGCATATGATAGCCAGCTATCCTCGATATAAGGCTTCCCAGCCGCCACCATCTGGTACTACCTCAGGTGCAGTTTCTGGCCGATCCAGTGTGTCTACAGCTCTGAGCAAGTCACAACTAGCCCGTTCAGGCTCGAGACAGCCACGTCAGACAGCTCGTGCGTACGCCGCTACCTATGAGAGTGCCGAGGATCCACAAGTGGTCGAAGGTACTATTCTGATTTTGCACGTTGAGGCATTAGCATTGTTCGATTCGGGGTCTACGCATCCTACATAGCACCTCGATTTGCTGAGCGGTTATAGCAGCCGCCGAAGTTGTTGTCATATGTGTTGGTTGTATCCACCCCAGTTGGCAAGCGAGTGGAGTGTAGTGTATACTACCCCCATTGCGAAGTGCAGATTGCAAGTCATCAGTTGCCTGTTGATTTGATCCTGTTGTCGATGCTGGACTTCGACGTGATCCTTGGAATGGATTGGCTCGCTCAATATCGTGTCTATGTTAACTGTTACAATAGGACGATCTTCTTCGATTTAGGCAAGGGCTTCCGTTTCGAGGGCAGTCAGGAGAGATGCCCTAGACGTGTGATTTCTGCGTGCAAGGCAGATCGTTTGATCCGCAAAGGGTGTGAAGACTTCATTGCCTTTATCTCGGAGAAGAAAGAGACGAAGCGGTTAGGTGAGATTCAGGTGGTCTGTGATTTTTCCGATGTTTTTCCGGACGATGTGCTAGACCCTCGGTTCGAGACGTGGAGTTTGCCATTGACCTTGCTCCAGGCACGGCACCGATCAGTAAAGCTCCGTATCGCATGGCCCCAGCTGAATTGTCAGAGTTGAAAAAGCAATTGCAGGAGCTTTTGGACAAGGGTTTCATTCGCCCGAGCGTCTCACCTTGGGGAGTGCCAGTCTTGTTTGTCAAGAAAAAGGATGGTACTCTTCGGATGTGTATCGACTACCGACAGCTGGACAGAGTGACTATAAAGAACAAGTATCCCCTACCTCGAATTGATGAGTTGTTCGATCAACTTCAAGGTGCAGCTTACTTCTCCAAGATTGAGTTGAGATCTGGATACCACCATACCACCAGTTGAGGGTAAAAGGAGATGACATCCTGAAAACTGCCTTCAGGACCCGGTATGGCCATTATGAATTCCTCGTGATGCCTTTTGGACTAACCAATGCACCTGCAGCGTTTATGGCTTTGATGAATCAGATCTTTGTTCCTTTCTTGGACCAGCTCATAGTTGTATTCATTGATGATATTTTGATGTACTCGAAGTCAGCAGAGGAGCATAAGGAGCACTTGAAGAAAGCCTTGACATTATTGAGAGAGCATTGCTTGTTTGCCAAGTTGTCGAAATGTGCTTTTTGGCTTGAGCAGGTGGCATTTTTGGGTCATATCATTTCACGAGAGGGATTGGCAGTTGATCCATCTAAAGTTGAGGTAGTTGTGAATTGGCCTAGCCCTAAGACAGTGACAGAAGTTCAGAATTTCCTTGGTCTAGCAGGTTACTATCGTTGATTTGTCCAGGATTTTGCTAAGATCTCTTCTCCTTTGACGAAGTTGACCAGGAAGAACGTGTCGTTTGATTGGACTGAAGAGTATGAAGCTAGTTTCCAGACTTTGAAAGAGAAGTTGACTACTGCCTCAGTGTCAACCTTGCCCGATGGGAGCAAAGGATTCATGATATATTCAGATACTTCTCGAGTTGGTCTAGGCTGTGTGTTGATGCAGCACGGGAAGGTAATTGCATATGGATCGAGACAGCTGCGAGAATATGAGAAGAATTACGCCACCCATGATTTAGAACTGGCAGCCATCGTGTTTACATTGAAGATTTGGAGACATTATCTGTATGGTGTGAGATTTGAAGTCCATTCTGATCACCACAGTTTGCAGTACATATTCACGCAGTAGGAGCTGAACATGAGACAGCGCAGGTGGCTTGAGCTCATCAAAGATTATGACTTCCCGATCAAATATTAGCCAGGAAAGGGGAACGTGGTGGCAGATGCACTTAGCAGGAAAGCAGAGTCGATACAGATGTTGAGCAGTTTCTTTTTGATGTTCCATGATTTACCTGTTGAGGTGAAACTAGTGGATGAGTATGTGACTTTGGCTAGTACGCTAGTGTTTCAGCCTGAGATGATTCAGCAGATGAAAGACAGGCAATTCGAAGATCTTACTTTGAAGCGCATTTATGACCACATTGGAGATAGACCTGATTTCAGACTGGAGGATGGTGTGCTTTATTTTTGGAACAGGTTGTGTATGCCAGCAGTTGATGATTTCAAGGAGAAACTGATAAATCAAGCACATTATGCCAGATATGCGATGCACCTAGGCAGCACAAAGATGTATCGGAATCTTAAAGATCGCTTTTGGTGGAACAATATGAAGAGGGAAGTAGCAGGGTTAGTGGCACGATGCTTGACATGCTAGAAGGTGAAAGCAGATCATTAGAGACCTCCAGGCTTGTTGCATCCCTTGCACATACCGCAGTGGAAGTGGGAACACATCACCATGGATTTCGTTTCAGGGTTACCTCCGACGAGTAGGAAGAACAACGCCATTTGGGTGATTGTAGATCGATTGACAAAGTCAGCCCATTTCATTCCTTTCCGGAAAGGTATGACGTTTTCAGAGATGGGGAGGAAGTTCGTGGATGAGATCATTAGGCTCCATGGTACGCCTGTATCGATTGTATCCGATCGTGACAGTCGTTTTGTTTCATCGTTCTGGAGAGTATTCCAAGAGGCTAGGGGTACGAAATTGAGCTTTAGCACGACATATCACCCATAGACGGATGGACAATCAGAGCGGACGATTCAGACTCTAGAGGATATGTTATGTGCCAGCGTGTTGAGCTATGAGAAGGAATGGGATATCCATCTCTCGTTGTGTGAATTCACCTACAATAACAGCTTCCACGAGAGTATTGGGATGGCGCCATATGAAGCATTGTACGGACGCAAATGCAGAAGCCCGATATATTGGGAAGAAGTTGGAACTCGAAGTTTTCATGGACTGACGATCATTGCCAAAACTACGGAGAAGGTACAGAAAGCAATTGAGAACTTGAAAGTTGCTCGGTCGAGACAGAAGAGTTATGCCGACACTCACAGACAGCCATTAGAGTTTCAGGTTGGTGAGTGGGTTTTTCTGAAGGTCTCGCCGATGAAGGGTACGATCCGTTTCGGCTAAAAAGGCAAGTTAGCTCCACGATATGTCGGACCGTTCGAGATCAAGAGCCGAATTGGTGATTTGGCCTACCGATTAGGTCTTCCCGAGATGTTTTCCAGAGTGCATGACGTTTTCCATGTTTCGATGCTTCGGAGATATGTTCATGATCCTTCCCATGTCATTCGTTACGACGATGTTCAGATCCAGCCGAATGCCGCATACGTTGAGCGACCACTCCGTATCGTGGTGACCCGAGAGCAGATACTCCGCACCAGGACGATTCGATGGGTCAAAGTGTTGTGGGAGCATCATAGTCCAGATGAAGCTGTTAGATTTTGTAGACTCAATCCATCAGTTGATGTAATAAATTGATGAATTTCTTTATTTATCAATAAAATCATGCTTTACTTTCATGAGATGAATATTATTTTACTACTTCATGCACATGACCAATACATATGACATAATGGTTCATGAGTTGAACCGGGTCCCATTAGTATATTAGATGTGATATATGTGCATGGATGAGATCCACACGCCGGAGAAATATGTCACAAATCTTATACTTAAACAGTTTCACAACCAGTAATGAGACTGGGCATCTCATTTAATAAGGTTGCAGCACTTTGATCACTATGAGATAGTGTGATTTGTCTCGATCATCATAATGTAAGATTCTGGATCACGGTGGTGGTACATTGGATGTATTGAAGGACCATGAGATGCACCTTATGAAATTCCGTCTCAATGATAAGGTATGCTCCCATAATTCCCTAGCAATAGGCTTTCAATCCTGAGACATTGATGAACTCAAGTTTCTATCTATTCATTCGCTTTGAGTCACCAATGAGTGAGGCCGAGTATAGGCTAACACCTCGGTGTCTTGGGTATGTGGTAGTAGAACTGTGGGAACATTGAATGATCAAGATGGAATCTATCTCTATTATCCCCTTGTGCTAATTAATGGATTTGTCATTAGTAAGTGTGCACCCATCTCAATTAAGAGTTAATTGGATGGTACTAATGATTACTGTGATTAATTGGGGCTCAAGGATAATAAGATGTGGAACTTAGATTGGAAGAGACAGATTTATTCCAATTGATCCACGGATATTGATAGAGGGGCCTACTTGTGGTAATTGGGAAGTTTAGGGTCTTCATTGTAATTTATTCCTAAGATTGGAGTGCAATTGCATTTATATAGTAGTGTTATTTGCAATTAACTGTGGGCCCGGATTGCACATGAGATGTGGGGTCGCAGTGTTCAAGTTGAAGCCAACTTTCTAAGGAATCCCTAGTGGTTCCCACGCTAGCCCAAGATATTGGAAAATACTAATTCGACTTGAACTCCAAAAAGAAGAGTTTGGAAAGGAGAAAGTTGCTAATTGCTTTGGAAGTAAGACTACTATTTCAATTAGACAAGGGAGAGATTTGAAAGTCTATAAAATCTCTTGGACGTCCAATAAGACTCTCTCACGCCCAAAACCCTATTCGTGCAAGAGTTGGACGAGTTTTTCTCTCCTTCTCTCTTCTAGTTCCTCAGAGTTTCGAGTTAGGATTTCTCCTGAAGATTCCACCACTCTTCTTGAGAAAAGAAATCTAATTCGGGTCATAGCGTGGAAGGCTAAGAGGTGTTGAAGATTCTCATCTTCAAGTAGAGTCGCAATTTCTTCATTAGAGCACTGCGGATCTCCAAAGGTATGATCTACTTCTTTCATGTCGTAGATTATTGTGGATATTTAGTGCTATTTGATTCTATCTTTTTGATAGAATATTTACTGTACATGGTCACGAGATTGAGGGTAATGCATCCTGAATTGGGTTTTTGGTCTTATGGATAGTTGATCCCTGTGTCAAGTGGGTCAAAAGTTTTAAAAATCTATCCACGAGACCCACCTGCTTCCAATAGAAGCTACGTGGGAATTAGAAGAGCAGATGGTGCATCAGTCTCCTGATTTGTTTACGCAGGTATGTGTGTGTTCATTCCGAGGACGGAATGCTTCTCAAGTGGGGGAGGATGTAACACTCCGACCCAGTTTGACCTCGTTTAGCACCTAATTATGTTGTTAATTGTGTTTTGCATTTGTTTTGGATTCGTTGCGGGTCATGGATAGGTAGTTGGGTTGAGTTTGACCTGGATTAGGTAGACCAAGGCCTTTTTCGTAATTTTAGCTTTTATTCAAAATGGTCATTTTTGCATCATCTTGATGTCAACATGTGTCTTTTGTTGAGCTCGTCAACTTTCGTAACTACGTCATTTGCAACTGAGGTCGTATGATTCCACTGGACTCGGATTTGACTCAAACTGGAAATTGATTTCTAACTTGGACTTCATTGCAAATTGGACATCCACTTACCTTATATAAGCTCCACTTCATCGACTCAAACTCTTTCTCTCACTCTCTTCTCTCACTGTTCACGTGGAATTCTCGCTCTCTCCCTCCTGAGTTTCCATCGAATTCTCTCTCTCTCCTCCTGAGTTTCCTTCTCCATCGATCAAGCCAAATTAAAGGAATTTGATTTCTCATTCACTGGTGTTTGGATTGAGGTGAGTTAAGGGTCTTCTCCATCTCCCCCATCTTCTTCTTCTTCTTGTTTCCATGATTCCATGTCGATGCTCATGATGCTTCTTTCTCCTTCTCATGCTGCATGCTAGCAGTGATTGGTGTTTGGTTGTGATTGTATCAGCTTAAATTGTATGAACCCATGTTGGTATTTGCTTGATTTTGTTTACTTCACATGAGTTTACAGGGAAAACATGTTTACAACCCCAAATTGCTAGTATTCTCCATTTCTCTGTTGGAAATTTGTATATCTGATGTCTTTACAGGTTTTCTGTAGTTGATTCAGATTTCAACCCCGTGCATGTACGGCTAAGCCATAAGTCACCTTCGGCTTAGAGTCCAGATAGGGTAAAAGTCCAATTTGCTTTTACGGCCAGGACACGGCTAAGCCGTATATTGTACTACGGCTAAGCCGTATCTCAGCCGTGACCCAGCCATAGATCAGTGCAGGGTGTCTTTTTCTGAATTAACTGAAGGTAAGCAATTGATAGATCTTCTACGGCCTAGCTACGGCTAAGCCGTAGAACAGCACACGGCTAAGCTGTAGGACAAAATACGGATGAACCGTAATTGCGGATGAACAGTAAAGGGAACCGCGGCGGAGCCGCAGTGCATATTACGGCTAAGCCGTAAGATGCCTACGGCTAAGCCATATGTTTGCCTACGGCTAAGCCGTATGTTCACCTACGGCTAAACCATACCACCCCTGAAAAATGAATAACAAGGATAGGCGTAAGGAAAAGAGTGATATGACCTTCATGATAGAATGTAGGCACCTTTGACTGGTCTAACGGGACATGATAAACCGCGTGAATGATCTCGAGGGCTGCGACTCATTCATGTTCGTTATCCAGTTGTTAAGCACCTCTCCATGGGTGTTGGTTTAAGGGACTTCGGTGCACCAGCTAATACAATGCGACACTAGACAACGGTGCATCGAATAACTTAAAACTACATCATCATGCACGGTTAGAAACACTGGATAAATAGATTAGCATTGGTTAGTAAATGACTTGATGCGCTATGCTAACAGTTGCTTACATGACATGTTGTCTGTCGATCATTGATCTCCACTCTCTAGTATGATTACTTGTTTCAGCTACTTTCACATTGTTAACTATATCTCCATGGTTTCTTTACCTTGATTATGCATGTATGATTCACGTACGCACGATATGCTTGTCATGATCTATTCAGGGTTTTCATGATTGACTCTATATGGTCAGGCACTAGTTAGCTTCAGCCTTAGGATCCCGACGGGGTGAATTTGGTGTAGTTTTCATGGCCTTGCTGTAGTAAGGAAACGTCTTGGGGAACCGGACCTCAGGAAACCCGAGACCCAATTGTACCATGGCCCGGACAATGGTGTTCTCTGCACGATATAAGATCCCTCTTTTGGGAGCATATGGCAATGTAGTAGCCAACTAGTTATGTGCACAGCATGTATACATTGATTCGCATGGCATATTTTTTTCTTGCACGACAGCTTAGTATACAAATGTGATCTATTTTGATTTACATAATGTTCTTTATTCTATTAGACACAGCATGCGTTAACTGTTATGGCTTATATTTTGTTGAATCGTTGTATTCACGGGTTGTTTATGGTGTTGTAGGCTCAGATACCCCTTCCGACCCGTCGTCGGTCGGCCAGACTCCAGTTGAGACCCCCGAGGCTCCATCAGGCCTAGAGGAGTGGATGTGATCACTCCATCGGAGAGCGTCTTGGACATACATGGCATAGGAGTCTTCCTTTTGAGATTTGTCATGCTTATATACGTCATGATTTGTATATGTTATTTTGTTCATTTTGTAAAACCTTCAGCTATATATGTCCGTTCTGTTTTTGTATTCTCTTCTTGCATTGTTTAGTTTGATGTTTTGATATCTATAGCTTCCGCGTACATGTTTGGCACGTGTGAATGTTCCCTTGTGCATGTGCATTAGACCGGGTCTACTTGTACAGGCACGGGAGTACGTGTGTCATCGGTTTGGCTTTTGTTAACCCCCGAACTCCTGGGCTTGGGTTGTGACATTAAAGGACACCTCTTCTTATACCAACACCCATGAGTGACGTCGTGAATTTGTCTAGAAAATCGAAGGGGGTAAGTGACAGCTCTACATTTGTCCTCCCTATCATTTAATCACCATTGGGCAAACTTAGTTCAGGAAAAGGTACCATGTCTAAAGCCTTACAAAGTCATTTGAAATCCCTAATACCCTAAGTTCACAGTGTTTTTATGGCTTAGTCGTATATAGGTTAAGGCTTAGCCGAATGGCTTAGTTGTTTCCTTAATTTTAAACACAGTTACGGATTAGCGTGTATTGGACTGCGGCTTAGCCATGCTAGGCCTACGACTAGGTTATGGTTGGGCTACGTCTTAACTGTAGTACAATCAACGGCTTAGTCGTAGGTGAGTCGTAGAAGAAAAATAGAATTTCAAATTCTCGGGAAAGCTTACTGTAACATGACTTATGGCTTGGTCATAGGATGGTTACGGCTTAACTGTAGTCCATTCCACGGCTCAACTGAGGGTTAGCCGTAGTTCAAAAATAGGTTTTTGTGCTCTTTGGATTCTGAGCCGTAAAGACTTAAGGTTTAGCCAGGCTTAGCCATGGCTTCGACATAAGCTTCAAAAATTCTGGAAATAACTCTGAAGTTAGTGTTTAGTACAGAACTCTCAATTTAAGGTTACAGTGAGCTTCCTATTGCCTCAAGATCCCTCTATGAATTTTACAATGTTCACATATCACGCACATTAGATAATCATACTCTAATTCATTTAATTCAACACTTATATACTTAAATCGAAGAGGCAAGAGCAGTAACTTGAAATTAGAGTGACTAGTTCATGAATCAATAATTTAGACATACATGCAGTGTTATATATACTCTAATACTTGCCTTTAACACAGTGCTTGACCCTACCAACTTCTCCTTGGTGTTTAGTTAGAGAAAGCCTTGATAGAAGATGAGTTCTCTACATGAAAGACATGCAAATAATGAATTTAATATAGAATGCATGCATGTTCTATATTTGAGTCTTCTTAACTCTTTTAAGCCCAAATAGTTGAAATAGGGGTAGAGCTTTCACCTTAGGAAGTTGTAACTTGAAGAAGATGGTGATTCCAATAAGAGAGATGCACAAACAAAAAAGAAGAAAATGAATAGAGACTATCACTCTTGCATGCAAGGCTTCAAGACCTTGTTTCTAGCTCCAAAGTGAAATGGAGGTAAAGAAGAGTGAGGAGTAAAAGGGTTCAGCAAAGATCATAAGTGTAAGAGGGAAGAGAGAGATATTGGCTCCTCTTTTGACTCAATATTCCCTGAAATTTACATGCAAGTCCAACATCTCTGGGAAAATTATAGTTTAGGTCAAATGGACCTCAATTGGGCCAAGATGGGTCCGAATCAAGTTGGACCCAACATGAAAGATGATCTACACGAATAATTACATAAGATGTAACTAATGAGGTGTTCATATGACGCAAGAACTCTAAATTAAAAGAGGGCCCTTACTATCTAGGTAAAGTTTGAACCCGACCCAACTATCCATGACCCAAGCCCAAAGTGTTTGAGTTAAATTAGCGTAAAAAAATTTTAATTAACATAAAACACGATTAATGAACATAAATTGAGGTTAGTTGGGATTGGGACCTTATATCCTCTTTCTTTTAAGATCATTTGGTCCTCCGAATGTAATGTACCTTGGGTAGGAGCTTTGGATATTTTTCCCTAACTTGATCTTCAAGTTCCCAAATAGCTTCTTCTTGTCCATGATGTTCCCATAGAACTTTGACCCATTTAATCATCTGAGTTTGCAGCACTTGCTCTTTAGTGTCAATGATACGAAGGGGTCTTTTTTCTAGCTCATATCTGGCTTCACTTGAATGTCCTCTAATTCAAGAACATGTGAAGGATCTGAAAGGTACTTTCTAAGTATCGATGCATGAAATACATTATGAACTCCCGTGAGTTGAGGTGGTAACTCCAACCGTAAGCTAAATCTCCAACTTTGCTCTATATCTCAAAAGGCCCTACACACTACAGAGCTAACTTACTTTTCTATCCAAACCTAATAGTACCTTTTATTGGAGAAACTCTCAAGAAGACTTTGTCTCCCACCTGAAATTCAAGGGGTCTACGGCGTTTGTCTGCATAACTCTTTTAGCAAGATTACGTAATCTTCCATCTGTTTTGAACCTTTTGTACCTTTTCCGCCATATCTGTAACTAGAGAAGGTCCATGAAAACTTCTAACTCCTACTTTTTCGCAATAGACCGGTGTATGGCACTTACGACCATACAAAGCTTCAAATGGAGTATTCCAATGCTCACGTGATAATTATTATTGTATGTAAATTCACATAAGGAAAGGTGTTCATCCCACTCTTTTCCAAAGTCTATCACGCTAGCTCGAAGCATATCTTCAAGAGTTTGTATCGTTCGCTTTGATTGCCCATCAATCTGAGGATGGTAAGCAGTGCTAAAATTAAGTTTGGCACCCATGGATTTCTAAAAAGACTGCCAAAAGGAAGATACAAACCTACTATCTTGGTCAGATATTATAGAAACTGGAGTACCGTGCAACCGTGTAACTTTGTTTATGAAGATCTTAGCCATCTCATGAATTTCATCCTTTTCCGGAGATGAATAAAGTGAGTTGACTTCATTAATTGATCGCTAATCACCCATATGACATCATGATGTTTGCTCATTCGGGGCAGCCCTGAAACAAAATCCATAAAAAGATCCTCCCATTTGCACTTTAAAATATGTAAAGGATGTAGCAAACCAGGAGGCATTTTATGTTTAGCCTTTACACGTTGATAGGTAAGACATCTCGCTACAAAGCCTGCAATGTCCCTCTTCATGTTATTCCACCAAAACCTGCCATTTAAATTTCGGTACATTTTAGTCCTCCCAGGGTGCATAGAATATCTAGTGTGATATGCTTCAGTCATGATTGCTCTTTTAGACTTTGATTTTCAACCGCTGGAACACATAGCTTGTCTCTGAAGTATAACACACCGTCTACTATCCTGAAATCTGTTTTCTCAAATATGTGGTCACGAATCTTAACAAATTCTGGATCTTCAAACTGTCTCTCTTTAGTTTGCTGTATTAAAGTGGGTTCAAAGACAGACATAGCCACTAACATGACCTTATCATCCACAAATTTGACTTCCACATCTAAGTCTCAAAATTCTTCTACTAAAGACCATTCTCCACACATGGTTGCCATCTCAACAGTTGATTTCCTACTTAGAGCATCCGCCACTACATTTCCTTTTCCTGGAAAATACTTGATTGGAAAATCATAGTCCTTTATGAACTCTAGCCATTTACGCTGTCTCATGTTAAGATCATGTTGAGAGAATAAATACTGGAGACTACGATGATCATTATGGACTTCAAATCTCTCTCTATACAAGTAGTGTCTCCACAACTTCAAAGTGAAGATGATAGCAGCCAATTTTAGATCATGTGTGGCATAATTCTTTTCATGTTCCCTTAATTGTCGAGATCCATATGCTATCACCTTTCCGTTTTGCATTAATACACATCCCAACTCAATCCTTGAAGCATCAGTACATATAACGAATCCATCACTACCTTCTGGTAGAGATAAGATTGGGTTGAGGTTAACTTTTCATTAAAGAGTTGGAAACTCGACTTACATTCAGCCGACCATAACAAATGGTTCATTCTTCCAAGTTAACTTTGTCAAAGGCACGACTATCCTGGAAAAGTCCTTTACAAACCTTTGGTAGTAACCTGCAAAACCGACAAAACTTCTAACCTTTGCAACTATTTTAGGGCTTTGCCAATTAGTTATTGCCTCGATCTTAGTTGGGTTTACCGCAAGTCCATCCTTTGAAATTATATGCCCCAAGAAAGCAACTGGTTCTATCCAGAAATCACACTTATCCAGCTTTGCATATAGTCAGTAACCTCTTAACAATTGTAAGGAAATCCTTAAATGCTCAACATGCTCATCTCAAGTCTTGGAGTACACTAATACATCATCAATGAAAATTACTATGAATCGATCGAGATAAGGTGAAAAGATTCTGTTCATCAAAGCCATAAATACAGCTGGGGCATTGGTCAACCTAAATGGCATGACTAAGAATTCATAGTGCCCATATCTTGTCCTGAAAGTTGTTTTAGGTGCATCTTGGTCTTTAACTCACAACTGATGATACCTAGACCTCAAATCGATTTTTGAAAAGTGGGTTGCACCCTATAATTGATCAAACAATTCATCAATTCTAGGCAGTGGATACTTGTTTTATATTGTCACTTAATTCAACTGCCTGTAATCAATACACATTCTGAGGGTCCCATATTTCTTCTTCATAAATAAAACTGGGGCTCCCTATTGTGATGTGCTAGGACAAATAAATCCCTTATCCTGTTAGTCTTGTAACTGTATCTTCAGCTCATGCAATTTTGTAGGTGCCATTCTATACTAAGCCCTAGAAATGGGAACTGTACCGAGTACTAGCTCTATAGTAAAATCCACTTCCCTAGGAAGACTAGGTACTTTTTCAGGGAATGCATCGGGAAACTCATAGACCACCAGCATCTCCTCTAACTTCTTAGGTGGTTTCTTCTTAACAATGAAGGCAATGTACCCTTCGCAACCAATATGAATTAATCTTTCTACTCAAAGTGCTAAGATTAGCCTAGTATTCAAATTCTTCTTCTCACCCTGGAATACAACACTCGGGCTGACTTCGTTTACCTTTACAGTGACAGTCTTACAGAAATAGTCTAAGCAAGCTATATATTTAGTCAACCAGTCCATGCCTAAGATTATATCGAAATTGTGCATTGGTAACATGATGAGTTCCACTGGAAAAAGGATCTTTCCAATTAGAACACAACAACCTGGGTAATAGTCCTCACAAGTCACCCTCTTGCCAACAGGAGTGATAGCACTTAACATATACGATAGCTGCGTTGGCAGCTCCTGTATCCTACTAGAGAATTGGGGTGAAATAAAGGAGTGCGAAGATCCCAAATTAAACAACACCTTAACTTCTATATCGTAGATAGAAACCTTACCTACAACCACATGCTTCGCCACTTCCGCTTCTTCATGAGTCAATACATAGGCGCGGCCTTACCTGTGAGGTCGGTTCTACTATCCTTGTTTCTACTGTCCTTGCTTCTGTTGGCCTTGACCTTGTCGTGTCTGCACTTGGCCTTGCCTCACCTGCTGTTGTTGACTTGGAGGTGTGGGCAGTGTTGCTCTAGAAGATTTATAATACTGTTGCTAGGGTGGGGCTTGACCGAAACCCTTTCTTCTTGGGCATTCTAACAAGGGATGGTCGAATGAGTCATAGCCAAAACAGGCTCCCATAGACTTCCAACATTTACTTGTCTCATGGGCTTTTTGCACACACCGCAAACTAGTCTTGATGTCCCACCAACGACTCTGTTTTGTTTCTTGGAGTGTTGTGGACTTCTCCCAGAAAGTGGGGCACTTCTCCTAGACTCTCCCAAAAATAAGCTCTTCTCAATTTCTTTAGCCGCATAGGCTCTTTCCACGGCATCATCATATTGTGCTGGACGCTAGAAAGCCATAGTGTGTCCCTTAATAGCAGGCCTCAACCCCTCGAGGAACCTCTTAACTCTTTCTCCTCGGTATCAATCAAGTCCAAGGCAAACCGATAGAGTTGACTGAATACGTGCACATATCCTGCAACCAACATGGAGTTCTGCTATAGGGTGAGGTTCTCGGCCTTCTTCTTGTGGGTCACATGCTTTGGAATAAACTTCTTCCCAAATTGCCTCTTAACAACTTCCCACACGGCGGCTTCTGGTATAGCCCTGATTTGATCCTAGATACTCTTGCACCATGTATTTGTAATATCTCGGAACATGGATGCCGTAAGGACCACTTACTGCCTTTGTGTGTAGGTTAGGGAATAAAAAACATTCTCTATATGTATGAACCATTCGTCGGCTTGTAACGGATCCTCTCATCCCGTGAACTCTGTAGCTCCTCTCTTCTGAAACTTCTCATACAAGGAATTAGGGTCACTCAGCTAGTTCTGTCTTTCCAAAAGAGTAGCTAATTGCGATTGCACGGCTACTTGGTTAGCATTGCTGGTAGCCAATTGATGCATTAGCATCATAAATCACTCCTCCGTGTTATATGCATGATGAGGAAGGGGTGGTGGTGGAGGATCCACACCATCCAATTTGATGTCTTCTTGGCCGTTACTGCCTGAACTATTGTTTGTACAAGAACTAGATGTCATTTATCTGCAATTATAATAGTAGTTAGTCATAAACAATATATTAGTTGAAAATAAGTTATAAGTATTTATACAAAAATCCATCCCCAATCGGACCTATCATAGCCTCAACATGTTTCCTAGAGTTGCTAAGTCTTTTAATTGACTTCTTAACCTCGCTCTAATATCATTACTTACATATGTCACACCCTGTTCATTACTTACATATGTCACACCCTGATCTTGGGAATTGGGGGATTAGAATGGGCCCCCAAGGTGTAGATACATAATCCTGTAGCAGCCCATGTCATGTGAAGACACCACGAATCACTATAAGGGAGATTCCATAAGAACATGTGAGGAATATCCACCAACATGTAGATTAAATCTCAAAGCATAAAGGGCAAACCTGTGAAATATGCTTGTAATAATCATAAGCAATGCATAGAAGTAATGTTATACCTCCATAAAATAAACTCAAGTCTTTTACTTAACCATTCCCAAAAAACACACATGATCCACAATCACTTAAACAAGTCAATCATATAATGCCCATCAAATAAGTCCCAACAAAATATAAAGGCAAGTTAAACACTAGTCTAAACAATACTAACTTACTAACCCAACAAAATCCCTTTTGACGCTCTTCGCAAGACGACTAGTAGAAGACATAGTCTTCTTTCCATTATTCTATACCCCTAGGTACCGCTGGGGCACCCTTCAGGGATGCATCAACAGTTGTATTCGGATTTGGTTTTATACTGAAACACCAAGGGTAGCACTATTAACATAACGGTTAATCAAATATATAGAGATATATACGACTATCATAATGTATCAAATGAATTAAGGAAAATATTGATTAAAGAAAGCAATAACCGTAAGCTAGACATATTGTGCATGAGTAAACATGAGTAGCAAGTCAATATGGAATATCAAACATAATAGTTGGCATCCACGAGGCTATATTCTCCCAAAAGAGAGCATATCATCTAGAGAGAGCGTATAACATACATATAGGAATTACGCTAGGGGATCAAGCTAGCTTCTCGAGGAACGCCGATAACTACCCCCCACAAACTACTACAACAGTGACATAAAAGATACCCAAATTGGTCTCGTCGAACCTAATAAGGGTACAAGCTAAGTGGTGCTGACTCAACATATCAAGACCGATTCGAATTCATATCCTTCTTACATATAATCAACCATAATGTTCGTCTCATATTCATTCATGCTCATTATATCATACACGAGAGAGTTTCGGTCTTGAGTTTAGCTTCAATCATAGAAATCGGAATTTATAAGTATCTAATAATCAATTAATGCATACTTAATTGAGCTAATAGAGCTCGGACTCTCTCGATCTTAGCTACACCCATTTCGACTCACGGACACACACTCAGTAAAAGCTCTGGAACGATTGCCTCAAGGTTAGCCAGGAAAAATGGGAACATGACTACATTATGTTCAGGGCAAGGTTTCCTACAATATGAATGCATTTAAATTAATAATACATCAAGGAGATTTACTAGCAAACCCTATACTAGATAATCCATGATCCCGATGTCATTCAACATGATTTATTCATAAAACGTTCGATGTCATTTTGTTGCCAATCTTGGCATTACATTGTGTATGCATGGGACACCTCTTTTATGCCAACACCTATGACGTGATGTCTATAATTCGTTCGGAAAATCGAAGGGGGTAAGTGACAGCTCTACACTTGTCCTCCCTATCATTTAATCACCATTGGGCAAACTTAGTTCTGGAAAAGGTGCCATGTCTAAAGCACTATAAAGTCATTTGAAATCCCTAATACCCTAAGTTCATAGTGTTCTTACGGCTTAGTCGTATATAGGTTACGGCATAGCCGAATGGCTTAGTTTTTCCTCAATTTGAAATACAGTTACGGTTTTTCCCTCAATTTCAAACACAGTTATGGGTTAGCGTGTACTGGACTACGGCTTAGCCATGCTAGGCCTACGGCTAGGCTATGGTTGGGCTATGTCCTAGCTGTAGTACAATCAACGGCTTAGTCGTGGGTGAGTCGTAGAAGAAAAATAGAATTTCAAGTTCTCGGGAAAGCTTACCGTAACATGACCTATGGCTTGGTCATGGGATGGTTACGGTTTAGCCGTAGTCCATTCCACGGCTCAACTGAGGGTTAACCGTAGTTCAAAAATAGGTTTTTGTGCTCTCTGGATTCTGAGCCGTAAAGACTTACGGCTTAGCCATGGCTTCGACGTAAGTTTCAAAAATTCTGGAAATAACTCTGAAGTTAGAGTTTAGTACAGAACTCTCAATTTAAGGTTACAGTGAGCTTCCTATTGCCTCAACATCCCACTATGAATTTTACAATGTTCACATATCACCCACATTAGACAATCATACTCTAATTCATTTAATTCAACACTTATATACTTAAATCGAAGAGGCAAGAGCAGTAACTTGAAATTAGAGTGACTAGTTCATGAATCAATAATTTAGATATACATGCAGTGTTATATATACTCTAATACTTGCCTTTAACACAGTGCTTGACCCTACCAACTTCACCTTGGTGTTTAGTTAGAGAAAGCCTTGATAGAAGATGAGTTCTCTACATGAAAGACATGCAAATAATGAATCTAATGTAGAATGCATGCATGTTCTGCATTTGAGTTTTCTTGACTCTATTAAGCCTAAATAGTTGAAATAGGGGTAGAGGTTTCACCTTAGGGAGTTGTAGCTTGAAGAAGATGGTGATTCCGACAAGAGAGATGCACAAACGAAAAAGAAGAAGATGAATGGAGACTGTCACTCTTGCATGCAAGGCTTCAAGACTTTGTTTCTAGCTCCAAAGTGAAGTGGAGGTAAAGAAGAGTGAGGAGTAGAAGGGTTCCAGCAAAGATCATAAAAGTAAAAGGGAAGAGAGAGACGTTGGCTCCTCTTTTAACTCAATTTTCCCTGAAATTACATGCAAGTCCAACATCTCTAGGAAAATTACAGTTTAGGTCAAATGGACCTTAATTGGGCCAAGATGGGTCCGAATCAAGTTGGACCCAACATGAAAGATGATCTACACGAAGAATTACACAAGATGCAACTAATGAGGTGTCAATATGATGCAAGAACTCTAAATTACAAGAGGCCCCTTACTATCTAGGTAAAGTTTGAACTCGACCCAACTACCTATCCATGATCCAAGCCCAAAGGATTTGAGTTAAATTAGCCTGAACAAATTTAATTAATATAAAACAAGATTAATTAACATAAATCGAGGTTAGTTGGGATTGAGACTTTACACAATCCTCATTTCCAATGGCGCATCCAACCAATCCACAAGAAATGAGAGAAGGTGGAAAAGGATCGCTTCATCCCGATCAATTCTGAACATTGGTTATATGATGGAAATGAGTGGCGAATTGGATTAGTTGCTAGGTCTGACAACTACAAAGCTCATTGCTCTTTGAAAGGTGAGGAAGATGAGGATTGCTTACCTCCACCTAGTGTGACTGCTGCGAGGATGCAACAGGTTATCAATGAAAACCTCTAGGAGAAGGAAAGCCTTATTGAGGGTAAGTGAGCTAGTGAGCTACGTTGGATTTCAGGTTTGCTTCTCACTCCACTAAAGCTAAAGTTTTAGTTAGCTAGTAGACGAGGAAATTTGAAGAGGAACATGTAATCATGCGGGTAGCCGCAGAGGTAGACTTGGCTCACAAAAATTTGCTAAAGATATTTGTGAGCTCCAAGTGCAGAGCCGCGATGCAGTAATATCCCGGTAAGTACGGGGTCGGATCCACAGGGAGCTATATATTTTAAGGTTCCTTTTTTAACTTGTACCTGCCCTAAATAAAAATCTAAAACTACCTTAATTTAAAATCTAACAAATACAAGCATTCTACTTACCAAAATTAAATTAATTACAAACAAATAAAAAGAAAAGAAACTTTCCTAAATCTAGAAAACCTAAATCTAAAAATTTCTAAACAAAACTAAAATTGCTAGAAAACTAAAACACAAGTTAGAACTTTCAAAAATAAAAACCAAAATTAGAAACTAACTAAGCTAAACAATGTTAAAGACAAAATAAACAAAAGTTAAAAGGTTTCCTAAGTTAGAATTTCCAAAACTAGTAAACTTTCCAATTTAAAATCTTCAATTAAAATAAATTTAGAAAGACCATTAATTCTACAAATTATCTAAACAATAAAAACATAAAACTAGGAACAAAATTTAAAATTAGAAAGTTAGTAAAATTAATAATGCAATGCATGCCATGGGATGCTAAAAAATTTTAAGCCTGGAAAACTAGTATGCTGATGCAAATTTTATGCATGATTTGAACTATTCTAATGCATCATAAATCTAAGTTTCATGACTAAAAATCATGATCTACTGATGCAAGAAACTAACAAAAAAAAAAATGGAAGTGAAAAAGGATCTAAAACAAAAAAGTTATGAATGCATGAACATGACAACTTTGTAAAATTCTGTGTAAAAATTCTGATCCGAATTGACTAATTGGCAAAGTTTAAGCCTCTAGTTCACAAACCTTCCAAAATTATTTTGATTTGAAATTCTAGGAAATGAAAGACCACATCCTAAACTTTATTTTTACCAAGTTTCAAAGAAAAATATTATGATTGAACTGGTCTACCCACTTCGAACTTTTTGTCAAAAACTGTTTTTGCAGTTTGCTGAAACTATTAAGTTATGCTGCTTGTGTATTAAATCCGAATTTAATCATTAGATTCATATCTGAAGGTTTAATTTTCAGCAACTTAAATATGCACAAAATCTTATGATATGAAAATACATGCAATGAACTCTAATCCAACCATCAAACTATATAAAAACAAAACTTAAAATCAACATGAACATAACAAGAAAAATAACAAAAGTGCAGAAAATAAAATAAAAGTGCAGGAAGTCAAAGGCGGTAAATTGCTCTTTCAATTTCTGATCTTGACTTAGGCTCAAAAAGATTAGAAGTGTTGTCCTAGGTTCTTACTCTTTATCTTGGGTCATCAATCCAAATGAGAATAACAAATCTCCATTCAATGTAGAAATAAATTTCAGAATTGGCCTCTAATCTTTTTTTACTCAAACCTCTTTAACTCCATCTTACATTGCCTCCAAACATACAATGTATCCAAAGAGACAAAGTATATTAAAAAGGATACTAAGATGGGTTACTAGTTATGATTCCAATTCTATCCTAATATTTAAACAAGAATGAAAATTAACCCAATCACAAACAAGACTAAAATTATGAACACCCCAAAATCAAAGACAAGAAAATTGAAAAGAAACAAATTTTACTAGCATGAAATTGTTTTACAAAAGATTAGAAGTAAAAAAGCAAACAATTACATATTAGGATGGATGAGAATTCCTCCTTCTAGTTGACACTTCAAGGTTGGTGGTGTGGCTTTAGGGCTAAGCCTCCTTGATGACTTATGATGGAGAGACAAAGAGAGGGAGAGATGGAGTGTAGAAATTCTAGAAGTGGGAGGTGGGTAATTCTTCCATGAAGGATATGAGAGAGGGGTGCCCCATTTATACTTTTTCAAGTCCTACTCCTTCTTAAACTCTAAAATATTAAAAATAATAAAAAATTGAAAGAAAATGGGCTCCATACAAGGCTTTGGGTGTGACATATCTTTTGGGATTTTTTTTCTATTTTTTTTCTTTTCTTTCCTTGCTTACTTTGTTTGAAAGTCCCTTTTGGATGCTTTTTTTCTTCTTTGTCTTTGCCACCTTGTATTGGGATCTTTTCAGAGAAAATTTAGGAATAAGAATCCTCTCTTGTAATCAAACTTGATCCACATGAGGTATAGAACTTCCCCTTTTATCTCTTTGCATTGTCAACTTTCCTATTTTGGAAAGTTCTCCTTGTTAGCCCCAAACTTGAAGAGATCTTCTAGATAATTATCCCTTGATTTTTTCCTTTATTTTTTCAATCAAAATCTGATCCAAAACATGTGTTGGACGTGGAATAGCTTTCTTGGATATTTATTTTTATTTTTTTAATTAAATCTTCTCCTTCTCCAAAAAGAACTCCTATGTGGTTTTCCTTATCTATCTTTGATGAGATATTCTTCAAATTCTCTTTAAAATCTGTTGAAAATGTACAAGAAATAAATGAATCCCATCTTTGATGTTTTGGAAGTGTACCCCACACATATGCATGTGTATGTGGGACCATGAAGCTAATTTTTTGCAATTTTCTTCCAATTTTTTTTTATCTTTAATTCTTCTCTCTTTCTCTTGAAAATCAATTCCTTGCCTCAATTCTTTACAATGGGACCCATATAATGAATTTCCTACAAAACAAATGTGAATTCATGTGAAAAAATAATTTTACCCCTAACATCACAAATGCATGAATGCGAGCCCATCTCTCATGAAATGACAATGAAAATGCACACCATTTTTCATAATGTTATGTGAATGAACTAATGATGATCAAAATTCAATTTATTTCATGAGAAAAATTATTTTCACAAAACTTTCCAAAAATAGACTTTCTAAAAATAGCAGGTTTCATGAATGTAAGCAAAAATAGTGATTTTTAAACAATTTATGCAGAAAAATATAAAAATGAATTTAAAATGCATGAAACCATGATATAACACTAAATGAGGTTCTTTCAAGTTAATAAGTCCTTAAAATGGTCTAAAATGTGTACGAAAATATGCATTTTAAAGAATTTATCAAGAGACTACTGTTGTTAGTTCGTTACCAACAAAGGCGCATGTGACTTCAAGTTCGGCAGAGGTAGTATAGTCAATAGAAATGGCTATTGAGTCTAGGACATCGTTGTTCCATCAACAAAACCTCCGATAGGTCCAATACTTCATAGGAAGCTTTGGGTGATACGTTCAAAAAGCATACGCAAATCTCCTAATGGTAAATGAACCGAAGAAAAGGAAAGCTAAAGACCTAGAACTCATTGCTCCTAGAGGCTAAGAGCTGGAAATGTCCCTATTGAGACCCTTTTACTTGTTCTTCTCATTTTCTTGTCCTGATGTTTGCACTTTATCTTGCAGCCTCACAAGTTCAAACCTCGATCATTGAAGCAACTTTGTGGAAGGTGGTCGAAATCATGGAGGAGTATGCCTCCGATGATCTGACAAGAGGGGGAGTGGCTTTGATACTCCTACCATCAAAAAGTGAACCGATAGTGATATTAATATTGAGTTCGATTTCAAGAAAGATATATTTGACCAAGTAATGATGCTTGAGTCCTAAAGAAATACTACATTGGTTGTGCCAGTAGAGTCCATTACCATGGAAAGATCTGGCGATAATGTGGGTGCTACCACTACTTTATCAGCCAGTAGAGTCCATTACCATGGAAAGATCTGGCGATAATGTGGGTGCTACCACTACTATTGATAAAGTAGCCAGCGGCCCATGGAGCCAGTTTTGGAACAAGTGTGAAGTGCAAATTAGTGCTGCTGCTACTTCTAAAAGAGACATTATCCTTTGGATGGAATAATAAGTGATTCCACCAAAAGTATCTGAGGGACCACTTGATGACGACTTGATGAAAGAAGGAGAAATTCCTAGTACTGTTGAGGGAATTACTGCAGATCCAACTCCTGAGGATAAATCTTGAGTTGAATATTTGTTAGAAGCTGAAAATTTTATTTGAACTTTATGATTTGATCCCTTTTTGTTTTGTTCTTGTTCCTTCTTAGGTACCCAAATGAACGAATGGCCTTGTTGTGCCTCCCACGTCATAGAGAAAACCTTTTGGGTCGCTAATTGAAAAGCCGATAGGGAAAGAGGATCTTGAAGCTCTTATTAACTTGGATAACATTTCTATCCATAGTGGTTATTTTGAATAATTTATGACCAGTACTTTAAAGAGGACTTCCGAAAGATCATGCAAGATCTGTCCTCTTTAGATTCACCAACCAGGAGTGTTAATAACAATCCAAAGCTATCATCACACTACAAGAGAAGCACTTTTGCCAACATTTTTTAACGACGGGTTCAAAATTTCGTTGGTAATTTTATCATTTTACCAATGCAATAATTATAATGTCGGCCATCAATATTAAGGGAAACTTTTTACTGATGTTTATTATAAAATGTCGGTGAAAGTGGTAGGATTCATCATCATCATCATCATCATCATCATCATCATCAAAGCCTTATCCCAACCATATTGGGGTTGGCTACATGAATTCTATTTCTCCATTCCATTCTATTTTGAGCCAAATCCTTCGATAAGTTAAACTTCTTCAAATCTGAATCAATGACCTCTATCAATGTTTTCTTTGGCCTACCTGTACCTCTTGATGGGCCATCCACCTGTATAGCCAAACTTTTTCTCACCGGTGCCATTATCAGCCTACGCTCAACATGCCTAAACCATCTTAAACGAGTTTCTCTAATCTTGTACCCTATTGTTGCTATCCCTAAATGCTCTCGAAAGTGCTCATTTTTAATTTTATCTTTCCTAGTTTTACCACACATCCACTTAAGCATTCTCATTTCCGCTACATCCATCTTATGAATATATATCTTCTTAATTGGCCAACATTCTACTCCATATATCATAGTTGGTCTAACTACTATCCTGTAAAATTTGCCTTTCAATTTCGTTGGCATTTGTCTGGTCCAAAGTACTCCAAAAACTAGTCTCCACTTTAGTCATCCAGCTTTTATCCTATGCTCCATATCCTCGTCAATCTCCCTATCCTTACTAATCATCAAGCCTCGGTACAAAAAAGAATCTCTACGTGGTATCTCATGGGTTTCAATTTTGACAGTCATTTCAACACTTTGTGTATGTCCAATGAAGTTGTAATCCATATATTCTATTTTTGTACAACTTATTTTAAAGCCTCTAGATTCTAATGCCCCCCACCATCTTTCAAGTTTTGCATTTATACCATCTCTTGATTCATCCACCAATATTATATCATCTGCAAATAACATACACCAAGGTACTTTTTCTTGAATATGCACAATTAACTCATCCATAATTAATGCAAAGAGATGAGAGCTTAAGGTTGATATCTGATGTAGACCTATAGTCACAGGGAATCCACCTGTTTCTCCACATATGGTTCTCACATTTATTACTGCTCCTTCATACATAACCTTAAAATTTTCAATGTAACCTCTGGGGATATTCTTTTTCTTCAAAACCCACCAAATTAAATTCCTTAGTATCCTATCATAGGCTTTTTCCAAATTGATAAAGATCATGTGTAGGGTTTTCCTCTTTGCTCAATATTTTTGCTCAATAGGTGAAAGTGGCAGGATTATCGACATTTTTTATAAACCATCGGTAAAAGTAGGATTTTTACCTACGTAAGTAGTAAAACGTCAATGAAAGTATAAGGATTATTGACGCTTTTTATAAATCATCAGTAAAAGTAAGATTTTTACTGATGTAAGTAGTAAAATTCATCGGTAATTGTTAGGCCATTTTAACTTTTTTAGAAAAAATTTAAATAAAGTAAATTATTGCCAATGAATATTTAGCTTTTTGCGACAAAATATTTCATTGGTAAATTAATTTACTGACGTTTTAGTTGAATCGTCGGTAAATATTAGAACTTTACAACTAATTTTTAGAAAAAAGTTAAAATAAAATGAATTATTGCTTGCGTTTTAATATAAACGTCAATAAAATTATATTTTTACCGATGTTTTAGTTTGAATCATCGGTAAAAGTCAATTTTATCGACGTTTCTAGAATACGTCGATAAATTTACATAATTTTTAGAAAAAATTAAAATTACTAAATTTTGCCGGCAAAGAGTTAAATTTTGGCTATGAAAGTGAGTCATCGGTGAAGGTCTAAAGTTCTCCCCCGAAATATCTATTTCACTTTGGCGCCCCCAATTCCTTAACTCTCTCTCACACTCTCTTTGCTCTCTTTGATCTCTCTCTCGCTCTGCCATAAACGAACAACCCTCGGCCACTGATCCCAGCACCGGTATCCCTCTCCCTCTCTCCTCTCTAAACATCATTCTCTCTCTCCCCTCTCTGATCGCCTCTGCTGCCCCCTCTTCTCTCCGTGCACCTCCATCTCTCTCTCTCTCTCTGTGCAGTGGGAGTGGCGATCTTAAGGTTTTCAGGCCTCTGCCTCTATTGCTGCCTCTAACTCTGCCAGCCAAGAGGAGGAAGAAAAGAAGGAAGAAATATAAAGGAAATCATTCACATCGGCCTTTGACCCCAACTCTTTTTTTGCAATCAGTCCCCTTTTTGCTCTCTTCTTCTTTTCTCTTTACTCTCTCCCTCTCTCTTCTCTACGATTGGACCCCCTCTCAGCCATTGCTGCCTTTACAAGTTCAAATCCACCACCAAGGTCAGGGTTTTCTTGATTGATTAATGCTTTGATTTTATATTTTTTCGATTTCAAAGTGTATCCATTCTCTTCCCTTCTCCCCAACTTCTTTTCAACGTGTAACATGAGAGATTGAGAAACCCAGGTTCTTCTTATTGTTTTGTTGGCTCTGTTCTTATTCTTAGTGTTGATGGGAGCTCTGTATTTGTTTGTTGTTGGATTATATTCTTCAAACAAGAGATTAAAATCCAATACGGTTTGCAAATAAAAAAATACAATACACTTCTTTTAAATCAGCACAGCCAACTCTTTGATTCACACGCAATTCATTCTCCTTCTCGGGCTTCTCCTCTAAAACAAAATCCATCCATGATGTTGTGAAACTTTCCAAATTTCAGAAAAAGAGAAGAACATAAGAAGGAGATTGTGTTCTGTTTTGTATGTGTTTTTCTTTTTAATTTTTTTTGGAAAATCCCTTAGTAAGTTCTCAGTTAGTCCATTCAGTTGAGCCCCTCCCTCACATAAACCAATTACATTCTTGGTTTACCCTCTCTGCAGGTAAACTGTCTCTCTCTCATCTCTTCTCTGTTTGTCTCTGTCTGCCTCTACATCTCTTCCCTCTTTATTCCCCATCCATGTTTATCTCTCATCTCTCTTAGAATATAAATGCACATAAATATGAATGGGTGTCCATTGATGAGTGGAAGAAGATGCAACTCTTATTACTTTAAATTTGCACATTTGTTTCTATCCATATGTTGTCATGACTTTGAATTTTGTATCTTTATGGTCTTGATCATGCTTTCCATTAATCCCAAATGTGAATGAAATAAAAGGCACAAGCACGATGGTTTGTTTGTCCACAACTCAATTTTTTTCTTGTAAATTGGAATGATGTTTATTGTAACAAGTTGTATGGTGTTTAATCTTTATTGTAGAGTTTGAAGTTATGCTTGCATTTGAGTTGATGGGTGCTTTGATTTCTACTAAGCTATTGATCAACGTTCTTAGTTTTATGGAATTTGATGTCTGTGGTCTATAATGGAAATCAGTTGAAGTGTTTCCTCCAATTCTAGTCTATGTTGTTTTCTTTTGTAAAACTTTTCTCTCTTAAAATGCTGGGTTTTTACATTTGAATGATAGATAAATGACATTTGAATATCGCATTTTTGGTTCTAAAAATACTATTTGGATAATAGGGAGGGTGAAGTTCATTTTTTGTAAATGGGTTCATAGTTCAAACACGAATGCATTTAATATACACGAGAGAGTAATTTTCTTTTTTACAGAATATTTGGCTATTGGGTTTTAGGTATTTGTTTCCTTTTTAAGAGCTAAAATTTGTATGATAAAGTTTCAAGAGATTAGACTTGCCATCATTAAATGAAACCTCCTGTCAAAGATATCACACATGGAGCAATTCCTAACTTCTAATTGCATGTAATTTGGTCAAATATGGGCAGGAGTTGGATATTACATTATCAGAACCAATTTAGTGTAGAGTACACGGGCGAGGTGAACTCATTTATTGATTTTGCAAAGGCAAATTCGGATGGGGCAGTGGTGATTAGGTGCCCATGTAATGATTGCTGTAACCATCGGAAACATGACTATGGAATCGTGAGAAATCATTTGCACATTCATGGAATAATGGTCACATACCAATAGTGGATAGTTCACGAGGAACCTATAGTTCAACACGATGATTTGGATGAGAGCGAGGATGAATCGGAAGAGAATCAGGATGAATACGATGAGTTGAAAGAGGACCATTATAGGGGAACTTACTTGGAGGAAGATACTCAAGAAAGGGATGATGTATAGGATTTTGAAAAATTGTTAAAGGCTTCCCAGCGTGGCATGTACCCAAGATGCAAGAGCTCATATACTCTGTTAGCGTTTGTCATCAAGATATTGCATATGAAGGTCAAAAGTGGGTGTAGTAATAAGTCATTCGACAAAGTCCTGCAGATTTTTAAAGACTTTTTACCCGAAGGTCATGTGGTGCTAGCCTCAGTTTACGAGGCAAAGAAATTATTACATGAGTTAGGCATGGGATACAAGAACATAGATGCCTGCAAACACGATTGTGTATTGTATTGGAAGGAGAATGCTCAATTGGATAAATGTCCAGAATGTAAAGATCCTAGGTATAAGGTCAATGATGGCAAGCAAAAAAAGATCCATCATAAGGTGCTCCGTTACTTCCTATTGACACCAAGGTTGTGCAGATTGTATATGTCAAGGAAGATAGCCATAGAGATGAGATGGCACAGTGATAAGCATGTTGATGATGGGATAGTGAGGCATCCGGCTGACTCCGTTGAATGGAAAGAATTTGATAAGAAATATGCAGAGTTTGCCCAAGAGACAGGTCATGTGAGGCTGGGGTTAGCCACCGATCGATTCAACCCTTTCGGTAGCATGAGTACCTCTATAACATGTGGCCTATCATACTTATGCCTTATAATTTGCCATCATGGATGTGCATGAAGGAGTCACTTTTTATGATGTCATTACTTATTCTAGGACCAAACTCACCGAGAAACGAGATCGACATATATCCGAGGCCCTTGGTTAATGAGTTGAAGGACTTGTGGGATATGGTGTATTAACTTATGATGCCTCCACTAAACAAACCTTTCAGATGCATGTGGCTGTGATGTGGACCATAAATGACTTTCTTGCATATGCCAACTTGTCTGGGGGAAGCACAAAAGGTTATAACACTTGCCCATCATGTAACGACAACTCATTAGGGATGAAGTTGAAAGATAAGATTGGGTACATTGGCCATCGAAAATACTTGGAATTGAACCACCAATTGCATAGAAGCAAGGCCTTCAACGGTCAGCCTGAGCATGAAAAGAATTCTTTGGATTTCTTGGTGCAGAAGGTACTAGACCAGTTAAAAGAACTAGCACTAGTCAAGTTTGGCAAGAATAAGAAAAGACCACGTGACTCTGGAGAATTGAATTGGACAAAGAAAAAGCATCCTATTTGAATGGCCCTACTGGAAGTGCGAAAAACTCCAACACAACCTTGATCCTATGCACATTGAGAAAAACATTTGTGTAGCTTTAGTTGGATCAATTTTGGGCATAAAAGGCAAAAAACAAGGACACGGAGAAAGCGTGTAAGGATTTGAAAAGATGGGCATCAGGCCAGAGATGCATCTAGTGGAGAGGGGCGATGGATCCAGCTTAAAGCCGCATTCCTCTTATACTTTGGAACCAAAACATAGAGATAAATTTTATGAATTCTTGAAGTCGATCAAATACCCAGATGGCTATGCGGCGAACCTCTCGAAGTGTGTAACCTCGAAAAATGGTAAATTATCTAGTTTAAAGAGCCATGATTGCCACATCCTTATCCAACGCATCCTTCCTATTGGTATGCGTGGCTTTTTGAATGAGGATATTTGTACAACATTGTTTGAGTTAGGCAGTTTTTTCCAAGACTTCTACTCGAAAACACAGAGACACGATGATTTGAAAAAATTGGAGGAGCAGATAGTTTCAATATTGTGCAAGCTGTAGAGGATTTTTCCTCCTGCTTTCTTTAAGGTGATGGTTTATCCATCGGTTCACTTATCGTGCGAGGCCATGTTTGGTGGACCGATGCAATATCGGTGGTTGTACCCAATAGAAAGGTAATAGTTAATGGCCATTGATTAATTATTTATTTATCAGTGCAATTGCCTTGCGTTGAAAATCATAATTGTTATCATTGGTTGTTCAAAGGTTTTTGAAGACCCTAAAAGGGAACGTTCGCAATCGAGCTTGGCCAGAAGGTTTGATCACCGAGGCTTACATTGTCAAAGAGTATCTTACTTTATGTTCAATGTATTTAAAGCAGATTGATCGAATAGAATGCTATGAAATCAGAATAATGGCAAGGGCACATGATCTTTTACAGAGAGAGCGTGACATGGCTCATTGGTTTGTGCTGAATAATACCCTTGAGGTGGAGCCGTATCTATACTATGTGCTTCAATCTAACCATATTTATGAATTGCTTGTTTACCATTTGATTTATTCTCTACTTTTACTTATTCATTAAAAGCTGCCTTGAGTAGGGAACACAAGAATTTAGTACAAAATCAAAGAGGTGGAGAAATAGGGCAGGTACAACGAAAAGAATTTGCAAAATGGTTCAAACAACGTGTAAGACATATCAGACATTATCATTTTAATTGCTAGACATTATTGGATTATACTTCAAATGACATTAGCGTAATACATTTGTCTTAATCTGCTTATGTAGATGAATCAATTGTGAACTCAAGGGTCAGCAGAAGCTACTAATGAGATTTGGTCATTAGCAAATAGCCCTAGATCCCTAGTGAATCTATATCAAGGGTATGATTGCAATGGCATCTGATACCACACTAAAGACTGTGAAAAGTGCCATAGGAGCCAGAGTAGCAGCTTGGTTGTGGAAGGGGAGCACGTCTGCAAAGTTTGGGAATTGTCCTATTTGCACAGGGGTAAAGTGCTTTTATTTGAATGTGAATGGTACAACACTAGTAGCAAGCACAGGATAAACATCAAAGAATATGTTACAAGCATTGATATCAAGGGTTGTTGGTGTAAGGATGATCCATTTGTCTTGCCAAGTCAGGTGACACAAGTCTTCTACGTCAATGACAAAGTAGAGGAACAAATTAGAGAGTCATAGAACGAGTCAAGCCTCGGGGAGTATGGGATGTACCTACTAAGCAGGATGACGATGACGATGGTAACGTGCCTAATGATGCACTTCAGTTGAACCAAACGACATTTATTGTCCCATTCCTCATCAATGGTACTAGTGTCCAATACTCTAGGGATGACACCCTGAAATTGTTCTCAATGATGAGTTAGTAGGCAAGGAGGGCCAAGACAAGGATGAAACACTAGCGGAGTATGAAGATGAAGAAGACAAGGATGTACTTAGTCAGTTTGACTCTGACATGGAATATGACATATAGTGTTTGTTTCAGATTTGCACATGTAATGATTGAGTAAATTAATAAAGATCTTGCCTTACCGAATGACGTTGTCTTCAATTTCATTTTCTCTTATGATTTGTTCATATATGGATAAAACATTTATATTTTTCATGTTTTATGCTTATTTATATATATTATAGTTACAAAAGATGGCAAACAGAGGGAAAAAATGGGTCAAACCAGGAGAGCTGTCCCATCAAGTGCAAGCATTCAATTATTTATTAAAGAGAAAAAAGACAATTAAGCATAATGTAGATAAACTTGCATTTCTATGGCTCCCGCTGACCCCACGTGTTATATTTGGTTCGGCTAAAGGGGCAAACGAGAATGGAAAAAAAAGGTTAGTGGGAATGATAACGATAAAAACTGCATTCCACGAGAAGATGATGATGTAGATGATGAGACATCTTAGTCTGAATCTAATGAGGTAATCTTTCTGTGAATGTCTATGACATGCACTTTAAAATATTAGTTTTGATAGTGACACTTATGCTAAAATGATTTTCATTTCCATTGAATGTAAATTGTTGACATTCACTTTACTAATATTATTGATTTTTGTTAATAATTATTTATTACTCTTGTCATTTTTCTTTAAGTTAGATTGTAGATATCCCTCAGGAGAAAAGGGTTAGATGTGCTAGGAGTATCGCAGCTGTACTTGGGTTAGCTCGTGCAGAGAGTACACCCAAGGTTGTGACATAACCTCTACTGATACAGTTTTTGATCACATAGTCCTCACCGATGTAACCTCGTACCACGCAGCCCTTGCCGACCCAACCTCCTACCGCATAGCCCCTGCCGACCTAGCCTCCGCCGAGTTTTCATACAGTTGGTAATAGTGTAGGTGAGAAAATTATGACCTTTTAAAATCCTGAATTCACCTCAATTTAATGATTTGTGTTTACTAACTGGTTTAGTACTGTCATTTTAACAGCATCAGCCCCAGTCTCAAAGGTTTCGAGCCGTGTAAGGGGCGCTACGTAAGGGAAGAAGGTGGCAAAGCTCAGGAGAAAGCTGGGTCATAACATCCCAGTTTCGATCCCCAGCTAAGCCATGGGCCAGAGGGGGAACATGTACCATCTGGTTAACTATCTTAGGTTAGCCATTAAAGAGGTCACCCCAGTCTGACCCCATGGCTGAAAGAAGCTTGATAGTGGGATCAAGCTTGCCGTCATTGGTTTAGTTTAGGTAAATTATAATGAGAAATATCAACCAAATTGATCATAGTTGTGCTCGTAATTACAATGTCTGATTATATTTTATTATTACTAATCTTTATATGGCTCTCCCTTAATTGTAGCAAATATTTGATATCAGGGACTATAAGGGCGATATGCAGCTCAGGGTCGACATTGACTGCCAGTGCAGGATTTTGTATAGGAGATGGAAATACGAGCTACAAAGTCATTATCTCGAGCTGTTGGAGCAGGGGGTTCCCCGACCCTAGGACCACCCGGCAAGGGGTTGTGATCCAGCCAACTGGCAGTTGATGGTCTCGTAGTGTTGGGAATCACCAGAGTGGAGGGTAACATTTGGATGTTTGTACAACAATTATTTATATTCGAACATAATTCTATTAGTTATGATTTGTTGTAGAAAGCTATTGTATTATTGTTTTTCTTTGTGGGCAAAGTCGAAGAAGGCTTAAGAGAGTCAAGCGAAGCTGCCATATAATCATACTAATGGCTCCAAGTCATTTGCATCGAGAATGTCTCTGATGGTACTAACTATATTCATATGAAGAAACTTGACTAAGTTTATTAATTTATCAATATGTTGGTTCATATCAATATAAAATAATTTCAAATGACAAACGTCATAGAATGCCAGTCAGGCGCCACCGATTACTCAGTTCTTGCACGACACCCACTACAGGCAAAGAGCAATGAGTGGATAAATGACATGGCTCAGCAGAGACATGTATGTTTGCTCTTCGACTCAATTTTGATCAATAATGCCACAAAAGCATTCTAAATCCCTTATTGATTTAAATGGCAGTAGGCCTTGGTGTAGCGGACTGAGGAGCAATCGCAACCCTCTGTCACAGCTCTAATGACTAAGGAACAAATTGTTGTTGATGTGCTTGGAAAGAGGTTGGGTTATTTGAATGGGTATGGTATAAACACGAGGACCTCTTCATCTTCCATACAGTTTCAAGCGCCGCATCTTGAGGTGATCGCCCTGTGGGAGCAGCTAGCTGAGCAAGCTAGGAGGCAAGCTAAGTAGGATAGGTGGTAGACTGAACAAGATAGGAGGATAGTTGCACTCGAGGACCTCGTTCAACAGCTGGCAACTGCGGCAGGGATAGATCCGACGATCTACTTTAACATCAATAGAGGAGCAGTTCTGTTAGTGATGGCACAACTACTGGGAAGCATGATGCAACCCCTTGGTTAGTATATTATTCTCTTGAAATTTTAACATAATAACTCGTCAAAATTTATAAACATTGAAAATGTAGGATTTTCATCACCTACAATTAGATATATGGCCCTTGAAATTGGTCAAAAACTAACAATGCATACGGCAGTGAACAGGTTGCCCAAATGATGGCGTGAAGAGACTTGATTGGTTTCTCCGTGGTCAGCTTGAGGGATTTTGTCATTAAATCCAAATCCTTAAAGGTGCAATGATAGTGATATTGATTTGGATAGACCAAGCAAAAATTTTCAGTCTTCTCCTTTTAATTGCTTTCGTACTTTTTATAGAATGTGGATTCAGCAACTGAGTCTTTTGGCGTTTTCACTTTTGCCTCCTAATCTATGTTGATATATATTGTAATGTGGTTAATTTTCTCATCCATGGGCTGAACTCTATCTTTTTGTATGATGGATCTAGTGGTTTGGCTGTATACTTGCCTTTTGTGCTGTCATTTGTTTTTCTTTCTGAGGTTCCTAATGTGTTTATGTTGAGTTTGTAATGGTGGGGTTGTCTTGGATTTTGATGATGTATTTCTTGAGTAGTGTGCCCTTGCTTGCATTTTTGTGCTTGTTGATTACTTGATTGAGGCTGTTGATTACTTGATTGAGGCTGTATCAATACTATAAGAATTTGCAACTTCCAAAGGCCAAAATTTTTTAGAAATTTTCTAACAAGTTGTTGAGACCTGTATCAATACTATAAGCTAATGGCAGTCCTTGTACATGGGATAAGTTCATCTATAGTAATAGTTGTTGAGATCTGTCCAAATAAAAAAGAAAAAGGTTAGCAGTAAAGAAAGATACAAGACAAGGAAATGAGTAGAAGTCCAAGCATTTGAACCACCATGCACCTTATACTATCCAGATCTAACAAATTTTCTGCCATTTAAGAAAAGAACATTAAAAAAAACATGCACTCAATTTATCTTTGTACTTGTCCAACGCAAGTAAAATGCAAAAACTTTATGAAGAAATGAATAGGAACGGTAGAAAAGCCAAGGCATTAAAAACTATCAAAAGGATCTACATCACCACACTCATGCTGACATGGAAGGTATAAATAAGTCAAGCATCAAATGTGACTAATAAAACGTGCGTTTCTCCGTAAAATAGGCTAGTGAACTCATCAGCAAGCCACACATGTACTAGAATATGGACCATGAGAACTACTACCTGGCTAGTCTAGACAAGTCTATGCACTTATCAGTGTGCTACTTATGTACAATGAATACATGCTGTTGCTTAATTCTTTTCGTTCCATTTCTGATTATACATGGACAACCTGATGAGCAGACCAACCCTTCATTGGCCAGGCATGTTCAGTTGATTGCAGTAGCTCCACCTGATAGATAGCCTAGATCTCATACATGTGTTGTGTCAGCACAAGTGAGGCAAAGACTTCTCCAATCATCTCCATGCTAGCATCATTTGTATTTCTCAAAAGAAAGTGAACATTTCACTTGATACAGGATCTCTTTCCTTACCTTAGAACTTGCATCAATTTTGAAATTCACCATAGTGTTGCCACTCTTGTATAGCATACTTATGTCACCAGTGAAATGATTATCCTCCTTCACTCCAGTATTTGCAAGCCTCTGCCATATCATTTTGCACAAGTTGTCAGTTTGACTTATACATAGAAACTCAAGAAGATATGTATTTGACATCATGGTATGGTTTTGCTATAGAACACAATTTAAATCAATAATAACTTTATCCATTTTTATAGCAGAAAGACAAGATTCGTTTATCACTAACAGATGACCAAAAAGATAATCTAGAGTTGCAGGTTGCAAAGCATTGGAAATGTATTGATGTAAACCAAAAGGTGGGGTGCAAGGTTTCGGATGAAGCTCTTGTTTTCTCCATCTGTGATCTAACTAACCTGCTTCACTCTTGCCTAGTGTGAAAAATTCTCAATTGCCTCACATGCCCTGCATTAGATACCATATGGAGCCATATAGCTGGTTAACAACATCGTCTTTCAAGCCAATGAAGAACCATGTTGGCCCACTTTTGGTTGTCAATACTATTGAACTACCGACCACTGCCAAATTTAGCCAATGTCCCAAACTCTGCAAAATTTGCAAAAATTCACCCATGACCTGGTTTTCACCCTTTTGGGGTTGATGTGTGTGTCGTGTCGGACAAGGGACAAGATCATGATCAAGGCATTTTTTATTATGGGAATTTTAAGATGGTAGCTTGTTTTAATTTTTGGGTTGTGTTTGGCTACCAATTTTTTTTAAGAATGATTTTCACTCTTTATAAAATTATTTTAAAAAATAAATCATGTTTGATAAATGTAAATTTCTTTGGATTTGGGCCATCTAATTATTCTTTTATCTATCAGGGGACTTAATCTTGCAATTCTTCAAATTCTAACTTTTTGAATGCTTGGTTGTAATGGGGAAAGTCCCTTGGTAGTTTGGAATGTTATAATGTTTGTCCCCTTTGGGTCTTTAAAATCTTTTAAGCGTGTTATAACATTTAATTTTTCAAAATTTGAAGAAATGAAATTTTAAGATGCTAAAGGAGTTCAAATGCTCTAAAAAATTAGACCAAAAAATGTTGGATTGCCAACACTTAGGCTTACAAATAGGCTACTGGAGGTTAAAAATGGGAAACGGCCATCGGACAACCCGAAAATTAGCATGAATACCTTGCTCAAGGCCAAAGTAACTTGTAGGAATTGACGGCTCATGAATCAGACTCCCAGTTAACGAATTTGATGCAAAAACCGCTTGATTCTCAACACTTAAGCTAGAAAACAAACCACTGAAAAACTTAGGAAAAAATTATATATATATATATACATGTTTATCTTACATTTATAACTTAATTCATTGAAAAGGTTCTAATGTTCTTTTTGTCATTGCAGATTGGACGCTTTACGGCCAATTGCAAACTTGTAAGGGTGTTTTATTTTCACTTTGGTTTATTTGTATATGTATATTAGGATTGTATCATTGATTGTAATATTTGTTAAATGAGATAAATCATTTGAGGAAAAAAAGCAATGGTTGTTTGTTTATTTAGCAAATCTTGTATGTATGCATTTCTTATGTTGAATATAGGTACATGAACATGTTTATATTTGATACAAGTTTATAAACAGGTGTATACGAAGATTATATTGAAAAAAAAAGTATATTTTAAAAAATATATTTTTGCCTGTAAAAAATGACATTTACTGATGTTTTTTTCATCAGTAAAAGTGAAATGAAATAACAAAAAAACAAATTATTTTGCCGGCATTTTTTTCATCGGTATAAGTAATTTAATAAATTTACCAACGTTTTTAAAAGTCGGTAAAATTAAATTTAATCACAAAAAAGGGAAATGGTTTGACCGATGTTATTGAAACATCAGTAAAAGTAATTCCAACATTTTAAAAATTGGGAAATAAATTTGCCAACGTTTTTAAATGTTGGTAAAATTAAATTTAATTACAAAAAAGGGTAATGCTTTGACTGATGTTATTGAAACATCGATAAAAGTAATTCCAGCATTTTAAAAATGGGGGAAATAAATTTACCAACGTTATAAAAACGTTAGTAAATCTAAAGAGGAAATTGAAAAATAAATTTATGAATTTATCGACGTTTCATTAATGTCAGTAAAAGTAATTTATGAAAGGAAAATGATTGTCCAACATTAATAAAATGTTGGCCAAAGTGAAAGTAAAATTTAAAACATGAAATTAATTTGGTGATATTTTTTAACATCGGTAAAATGAATTTGAAAATTTCAGGAAATGCATAAAATGTTTTACCAACATTACAAAACATCGGTAAAAGTGAAATTAAAATATTAAAAAATGAAATGCTTTTACTAACGTTTTTTTAACGTCGGTAATATGAAATTTGAGAATTTCAGGAAAGGAATAAAATGTTTTACCGATGTTAAGAAATGTCGGTAAAATTTAAATTTAAATTTTAAAAAAATTGAAATGATTTTATCGACGTTAAAAAACATCAGTAAAATTTAAATTAAAATTTTAAAAAAATTGAAATGATCTTATCGACGTAAAAATGCATCGGTAAAATAAAAATTATCGTCAGTGAATAGTCACTTTTACCAATGTAATTTATTTCGTCAGTAAAATATTTTGCCCACGACTTTTTGCCGACGTTGGGGCGACGTAGAATTTTTTGTCGGTAAAGATTTTTTGCTGACGTGTTTGTCTCCTTTCGTGATGAAAATTTTTGTAGCCAAAATGTAAATTGTTGTAGTGAGTGCTTACTTTACCGCTAATCTGCGCCATCCCCCCAGTAAGGCTAAGTGTGATCCCACTGGTGAACCTTAATTTAGAATCAGGATCACATGCAACGGAGTCTCCTATGGTAGCTGATGCACCAAAGGTTGATGTAACTTTAGATGTTCTAATAAAGCCAAATGTTGAACCTGTTAGCATAGTGGAAAAGGAGGTCAATATGAAAATGGTTCCAGCTAAGGAGGTTGTTGTGGCGAAGCCAGCCATAGCGAAAACTAGCCCCCCTACTCAAAAGAAGTTGGCTCGTGAAGATGAAGTTCTGAATATTATGGAAGATGATGTTCCTGCCACATCGGTCACCAGCAACTTTATGCCACCCAAGGCTATAACACCTTCGAGAGTACATTTTAGGGTTAAGCAAATAACTCCGACAAGGCAAGCTAACGGTCCCACTGCGCTAAAGATATCAGACGAAGCTTCAGTTACAGAGGGTAGAGGTTCCCGAAAAGTATTATTAATGTTACAATAACACCACATGTAAATTAGGATCCATCCATCACTTTGTCTTCATAAGGCTCGCATGAATCACCCTCCGTCCCTGAAGAAGGGTTAACTGTCCATGGTGGTGAGGGTGTAAATGCTGAAAAGGAAGAAGAAGATCACTTATGCTCTCAAGCCCAGTCTAATTCCCTGGAGTGAGAGTCAAATCTCTTTACACTAAAGGAGCTGAGTTTATTTGGTGATTCCCCCAAGTCTCCATTTGTTAAAAAGAGTGCCACAAAGATAATGATTCACAGCATCTTGGCCACACTCTTCTAGGGAGATCTCACTATTAATAAGATCCAAGATGCCAAAGTATTAGCTTATATGTTGATATTTTTTAGTACTAGAGTAGACTTGGGTGCCCTTCATGATGCTTTTGTAGTCCTCTTCAATAAGCTTGAGGACAAGGACACTTAGGAAAGAAGTGTTGATTATGCCAAAGCTTTTCAAGCTGAAGTACTGAGGCAATAAGTCCAGCTGGTTGCAGAGATCGAGATCACCGAAGAGGAGGTATGGGTAGCTGATGAAATAGGTGCCAAGAGAGCACATGAGATAAATATGCATGTGATTGAACATGAATTTCTATAGCAGTAGATCGTTGTATTGCAGCAACAGCTCTCTTTTTTGGAAGATAATGCTCTTAAATTGTAGAACACCATTGAAGACTTGAAGAAATCCAGCTCAGAGGATAATCAACATGGAGATGACCTTATTGCCTGTGTGGGGGCAAAACGGACAGCCCTGAATGACTTTGTTCAGTCTCTAAAAAGTGAAATGCATATCATACGAGATGAGGTTGCCATTAATACTGTTGTACCCGCTTATGCAAGCTATAAAGGGCATGTCTTGATGGAAGGTGTTCTGAATGCAAGGAGGCCACTTGAAAATTCTTGGACTAATTCTCTTGTAGCTCTTGTGTAGCTCTCTTATTTTATTTTATTTTATTTTATTTTGATTAGCCTAGATAGCCATGTATACACTAACTTCATTTTTGTATTGAAACTTAATGAATTTCATTGGAAATTTTATTCTCCTTTTGCTCCTTTTTTCATTGGCATAGAATGTTTAGTTTGGTTTTGTATGGATGTTTATGTGGTTTATATGGATGGTTTGGATATATGTATGGTTTGTTTTGGTTTGGTTTCTCAGACTTGTATATAGGTGTGACTTATGATCTTTTGGATTTACAAGTTAAAAAATGAAAAGGAGTCATATGGGTAGACTTTTTCTGGCGCCCATGTGTAAGGCTTTCTCCATGGTCCATGACTTGATCCTTTTAGATGCCAAAACGGGTCAAGCAAAGCGGCTGTTATCTGGTGCCCATGTGTGAGGCTTTCTCTAGGGTCCTTAACTTGTTCCTTAGGACAGAAATTTGGTTTTCGGGTTTTGTTTGGGTTTCGCTTATATGTGGTCTACGAAAACATTTATTCCATATAACCTAGGGTAACCACATAGGGTCTGCAAAAAGACTTATTCTATATAGTTGAGTTTTGCTATACAAGGTCCACAAAAGGACTTAATCTATACAGTAGGATGTTGAAGGGGTCTTGTAGGGGCATTATCCAAGTAATAAGATTTGACTAGAGGGACCAAATGACTTAATCCTTGTAGTCATTTTGTACAAGTCTGAGGGATTTTAGTTAGGAGTCATAAGTTATGAGGCTCAAAACCAAAGGATTTTAGAAGTAAGAATATACATAGTACATAGTTTAGGTGTGCCAATGAGATTCAAGCATAGTACTTTTTTAGGAGCTTTCCATTGATAACATCATGCATATGTCTCCTTCAAGTGTGAGGAGAGAGTAGGTGCCATTGGAGTAGATCTTGTTGACAACGAAAGGTCCTTCCCATTTGAATTCAAATTTGCCTTTCGACATGTGTGTGGAGAACATGGGCCTCTTAATTGTAAGGATTAAGTCCTCCTTTTTGTAAGCTCTATATTTGACTTTCTTGTTGAAAGACCCAACCATGAGAGATTGATATAACAGGATGCTTTTTCAAGCAATAAGCCTCTTCTCATCGAGGTTTTCTAACTCTTCGAGGCTAAGCTTGGAATTCCTTTCTTTAGTGTATTTGTTTATCAGAGCTACACAAAGAGAAGGAAGTTGAATTGCCAAAGGTATCTTAGCTTCATAACCATAAACCAAGGAATATGGTGTTAATTTCATTGGACATCAAACTGTACTTCTGTAAGCCCACAAAGCTTTAGGATGTTTGGTACTCCAACTCTTTTTGTTGTCAAAGACCATTTTCTTTATGATTTTGTAGATAGTCATGTTGAAGGCTTTAGCAAGTCCATTAGCTGCAGGGCTATATACCGTGAAGGACAGCATTGGATTCCGTACTTGTCATAGAATTTGTTGAATTTGTAGTCTTTGAATTGAGGACCATTATCATGGTGTTTACATTTGGGTACCCCAAAACAACAAATGATATGAGTCTTTAAGAAGCTAACGACCGTATCTATTTTGACTTCTGCAAAAGGCACCACTTCTGCCCATTTGGAGAAGTAATCCATTGCAGCCAAAATGAATTGATGGCCACGTTCTGATGGTGGCTTGATTTTTCCAATTATGTCCATTCCCCAAGACTCAAATGGCTAAGAGGTTGATGTAGGATGTAGATATTCAGGCAGTTGATGAATGTAATCGCCATGGAATGGCATTCATTACATCGTTTTGCAAAACTGACGGCATTAGACACCATGATAAGTCAATAGTAGCCTAACCTTCAAATCTAATCATGAAGCTTTGGTCTGGCTTAGTGAGCACCGGATAAACCAAAATAATCTTCTTTAAGTACTTGATTTGCTTATTTTGGTGACAAACAATGAAGAAGAACTCAATCATATGACTTGCCCTAAAGAATCTTCAAAGGTAAATCAAGGTGAAAATTTAGATCTCACCTATGAGTATTAGTTCTATCCTTAGCATTCTCTAGCAAGACTCCATGGAGAATGTAATCATTGAAAATGTCTTTCCAGTCTCTGAATGAGTTTTGGAAAGATGTAAATCCAATTCTTGATCACTTCGAAGCAATTTGCTATCGCTTTATGGGCATCAAGTGAGGGTAAAAGCCTTTTTTAGACTACTTCTAACACCGTTTTGTCATTTCGTGGATCGAAATTGATGCCGCTAATCCTACGAGCGCATCTGCCTTGACATTTTGATATCGTAGGATATGGTAAGATTCAGTCAACACGAATCTCTTCTTATATTTACAAGCCTTATTGAAGAAGGGAAACAAATGTGGTTTCTTCACTTCGTATTCAAGATTCATTTGTTTGATTATGAGTTGCGAATCTCCATAGACTCTAAGCATATTGATGCTTTACTCCACGACTAGCTCGAGACCCATAATAAATGTTGTGTATTTTGCCACATTGTTTGAACATGACTTGATCAATGAGAATGAGTGAGAGACATAGAATTTTTCTGGGCTATAGAAAATGATTTCAAGCCTAGAAACTAGATCTCTTAGCTCATTTGATCTGGAGGCTCCATCAAAATGGATGATTCAATGTAAGTCTGGATCAATGGAGGGTTTCGATATTTATTCAACAAAGAAGACTAATTCGTAGGGAGATTGTCTTTGAATTCAGAATCTTCCAAAAGTGGATGTTCTTCTAGTAAATCAGCAAGAGCTTTTCCTTTACAGCCTTTGGAGGTCTATATCTGATGTCGTATTAGGAGAGAAAAATAGATCATTTGGCCAAACAATCACTCAGTGTACTAGCTTTTGTCATAAGTGTCTTCAATGGGTTAATGTTGGAAACTAGGTACACCACATTGGAGAGGATGTAATGCAATAGTTTTTGTACTACGAACATCAATGCAAGACATACTCTTTCCACTAGATGGTGGTTATGTTCGGCACCAACTAGCATCCGTGATAAATAATAAAGAGCTACCTCTTTGCCCTCATCATTCTTTTGAGCTAATAATGCCTCCAAGGAATGATCAAGAGCTCAAGTGTAGAGGATAAAAGGTTAGCTGAGAATTGGAGCTAAAAGAACCAGTAGGTTTGTGAGATACCGTTTGATATCTTGAAAAGCATCTTCACAAGCTTTATCCTATACAAGATTCAACACCTTTTTTCATGAATATGGAGAATGCTTTGCATTGCCTTGATAAGTTTGAGATGAACTGGCGAATGTAGGTGAGTATGCCCTGTAATGTTTTTAAGTTTTTTGAGAGTTCTTGGAGAAAGCATTTCCAATATGGCTTTGACACTTACTGGATATAGTTCAATACCACCCTTTCGAACCATGAATCCTAAAAATTTCTTAGAGGAGACTCCAAAGAAGCACTTCAGAGGAATCATCTGAAGATTGAATTTCTGCAATTTTTCGATGCTTGTGCAAAGATTAGCTAGATGGTCTGACGTTTGTTTGTTTTTTACTATCAAGTCATCGACATAGTATTCGATAGACTTATGTTGCATTTCTTTGAAGATTTTCATCATCGCCCTTTGATATGTCACCCCACATTTTCAAGCCAAAGGGCACAACGGTGTAGCAATATACACCAAAGTCGGAAGGATGTGTGCTTCGCGTCCTCCTTGGGCATCTTAATTTGATTGTATCCTGAGAACCCATCCATGAATGACATTCTTTCAAATTCGAAAGTATTGTCAATCATGATTTCTAGTATGGATAGTGGAAAATCATCTTTGGGACAGGCTTTGTGTAAGGTCCTGGATTCCACTAATCTCGATCTATGCTAATTAATTTCGTTCTATATTGATTAAACCTTATTAAGGCTAATTTAATTCAAAACTCTTGGGTTTTGGTCTTGGATCGGCAGTTGGTCGGGTTTGAACCTTACCTAAGTAGTTGAGGACCTTTTTGTAAATTGTTCTTGCATCTTATGGACAGCTCATCCATCGCCTCTTGTGTAATTTTTCATGTAGATCATCTTTCGTGTTGCGCTCGATTTGATCCGAACTCATCTTGGGCTAATTGAGGTCCATTTGGCCTAAATGGAAATCTCATAGAAAGTTTAGACTTGCATGTTAATTGCAGGAAAAACTTAAGTTTAAAAGAGATTCAACGTCCCTTTCCTCCTTCTTCCTTTTTCCTGTTGCTGGAGCTACTCCTTTTCTTCTCCATTTTCGCTGCCAATTTTGAAGTGCTACTAGGGTTGGGGGTCTTGCATGCATTAGGGATAGCCTTCACCCATCGTCCTCTTCTTCGTAGGAGTATTTTCTCTTTAAGGAAAACACCTCCTTCTTCGAGCTACAGCCCACCAAGGTGAGGGCTTTACTTCCATTCCATATATTAAGGCTTGCTGGAGTCAGGAAGACTTAAATCTGTGACATGCGTGCTTGTTGCATCACATTCACCATTTGTATGTTTTCATGTAGAGAACCCACTTCTCATACAACGATCTTCCCTAACCACACAACAAGAAGGACTTAGGGAGGGCAAGCACTATTAAAAGGCAAGTATTAGAGCTATATATGATGCATGTGTGTTCAAGGTATTAATTCTTAGGTTGATTCTTTAATTCTCAAATCACAGCTCTTTCATCCCTCTATTAACTGTATACATATGTAGTATGTCCTATGGAATGGGTTAGAAGGTAAAGATGGAATATGAGAGAGTGTGGATACTGAATAACCATTAGGAACATCTTATGAAGCTATGGAAACCCCTCTACAATCCTTTAAATCCTAAAATTCTGCTTTATAACTGAGCTACAGAATTAACTTCAGGTTTTCTGAAGTGTACGGCGAAGCTACGGTTAAGTCGTAGGTGTTTACAGCTTAAAGTCTTGAGAGCATCACAATCTGTTTTCGTACTGCGGCTTACCCATGACTGTACCGTGAAATGAACTACGGCTAAGCCGTGCCTAGCTTGTGCCCAAGCCATAAGCTTTCTTATGGCGAATTTTCTCGAGAGCTTGAAAAACCTATTTTCTTCTACGGCTTACACATAGCTACACCGTGTAATGCCTTTCGGTTGAGCCATAACCCTAGCCGTAGGCTTAGCACGGCTAAGCCGTAGGCTAACATACCGCTAAGCCGTAAGAACCCAGTCAATTTCGGGTATTAGGAATCCTCCATGACCTTGTAGGGCCTTAGTATTGACACCTTCTTGCAACCACACTAGCCCAATGGTAATTAAATGTTAAGGAGGATGAGTGTAGAGCTGTCACTTATCCCCTTTGATTATCCGGATGATCTCGCAATGTCAAGTCATGGATATTGGCATAAAAAGGGTGTCCTTATGTACACAAGGTGATACCAAGATGCGGTAGCACAATAACATCAAATGTCTTATGAGCACATCGTGTTTAATGACCTTGGGATCCTGGATTATCTAGTTTAGGGTTGGCTAGTAATTTCCTTTGCCACTTACTCAATCCGAATGCATTCATATTGTTAAAATACCTTGCCTTCAACATGATTTGTTTATGTATCCACTCTCTCGGACCAAACCCTTAGGCAAATCAGACCTGAGCTTCTAATGAGTGCATGTCTGACAAGCCAAAGCTTCTATTGAGTGTGTGCTTGCTAGTCAACTAGGTATAGCCGGGGTTGAGGGGGTTCGAGCCTTCGTAGCTCATATGAGTATGCTTAGTTTAATGATTCGTTACTGTACTATTTCTGTTTTCATGATTAATTATACCTTCAGACTGATATTCCTTATGTATGATATGACGCGTATGATTGAAAAGTATGAAAGAGATGAATCCGAGTCGGCACCACTTAGCTTGTGCCCTTTGGGTACCCCTATGTCACTACTGCAGTAGTTTACGGAGGAGTTGTCGGCACTCCTTGGGAAGCTAGCTTAATCCCCTAACAACCCATATGTATCCTCCCTTTGGGCAGAATAGAGCCCCGTGGTTGCCAATTAGTGTGTACGACATCTTATTTATAATTCCTAACTCATTGTTGCTCATGCACAATATGCCTAGTAGACTGTAATTGCCCTCTTTGATCAGTGTATATTACTAAGTTCATTTGATACATTATGCTAGTTTCATATGCCTCTGTACTTGCTTAACCATCATGTTAACAACGTTACCCTTGGTGTTACAGGTACAGAACCAAACCTTAACTCAGTTGTTGACGTGTCCTCGGAGGGTGCCCCAACGGTACCTCGGGGTATAGAAGAATGGACGGATGACGATGTCTTCTATTAGTCATCCTGTAAAGTGTGCCCAGTATTTTGGATATGATATAGTTGCGAATCTTGGTCTTCCCTTGGAGATGTTTTGATTGGACATTAGGTACCCGAATTGTTAAACAGTGGTGTGGTTGTATGAAACGTTATTTAAAGTCTTCAGTATTTATATATATATCTATGAATGTTGTGGGACATGCTTCTTTATGTTGTACTCATGATCATTACAAAGTAGTTCACAGGAGTTCGTTATGATGAATTCTAATCCTACGTGTGGATGGGCATACCTAACACGTTCCTGTGAAATCTCCCTTATAGGAATTCGTGCATACTTCTTACATGGCATGGATTACTGCGGGATTACGTATTCACTCCCTGGGGACCCACTGAAATCCCCAAATTCCCGGGATCGGGGCGTGACACTTTGTTCAGGTCTCTAAAATCAATGTTGACTCTGATTTGCCCATTCTTCTTGGTGACTAGCACTCTTTTGCCAACTAGTCAGAATGCTGCTCTTCACAAATGAAGTGAACATCCTTGAGCTTTTAGACCTCTTTTCTGTTTTTTAATCTTTTCCATGACTTTTGTCTTTGTCCTTATTTGTTCAAAGGTAGGAAGAGGGTACCCAAGTTTATTTCCTGTACTAGTTCCTCAGTTGGAGGTTCGGGAGGAGGTTCTTTTACAATATCTTCGGAAGCTTCTAACTCCGCAAAACCTTTTGGAGTTTCATTTGAGCGTTTAAGCCAAGTCCTGATCCCTTTCGATGGATTCGAGTTTTTAGGCTCTTTAGTTTTAGATCTACAGCTTGACATTTCCAACGAGTGTATTGAGATGAGTCTATTTATTCATTTAGTTTAGGTGGCCAGTATTCAATGACTTGTGACATCATATCATCATCATCTGCAGTTGCCCCCTTAGGATGTTGAAAAGTGGCCCAGTCAGTAAGATCTTGGAAAATAGTAGTCCCCTAAAAGTCATCAGAGTCATAGTCCTTAGTGAAGACTAAAGATCTTGCTTGAAACTCTTGATTTATTTTATGAACGTTGCTATAAGGAACGTATCCTATATAATGTCACAGCTGTTCAACTCTGCATCCATTTTGGAGATCTTCTTTCATACCAAGAGTGAAGCCATCAAAAGGAGCTTCAACTCCATTTACATTTAGTCTAAGGCCAGTGGGCTTCTTAAGCTTGTACACCGTGTTCTTCATCATGTTGCGGATCACAGGTTCTAAATGTCAAGCCTTTTTCTCCCATCAATAGTGATTTTGTCGATAAGATAAGAAGTAGAAGCATCTTTAGCTTTATGGAAGACTATCAAGAGATTATGTTGCATAGATGGAGGTGTTAAAAGGCAAGGACCTCCAAAACCATAAATTTGGAATGGAGTGGGCCTCAAGAAGAGTGGAGGATCCTAATCTGCAATAGATTACATGGAGGTATCCATATTCTCAGCATCCTCAGAATCTAACTTAGAAAGTGAATCTTTGATCATTGAGATAACATGCATTGGGTGCATTTGTCTACACCTTCCACACAGACGATAGAGTGCCACTTCAATAGAAGACATAATTCGAGACATTTCATCAAAGGTTTGAAACTCCATTACCACTTTCAAGCTATGAAGGGTTGGCCGTAAACCTATCTATCACAGATGAATCCATGCTGTGTAGTGTGGAGGATTTTCACATCTTTTGACCAGATGAAGCCATCTATTATTGTATTTGTAAGATGACTCACCCCTGCACTTTAATGTTAGCACAAGTTCACTGAAAGTGATTGGAGAATTAGGCCTCATTAGTGACATTCCCCTGACTGGGGAAGGTACATCATTACTTTCTTAATCAGAAACTGAGTTACTAATAAAGGAAATCACATTTTTTGATATGAGAGCCTTGGTTGTCTTGTAATAGGCAGTTTACCACTTCTCATTGGCACTGAAGAGTACTTAATTCATGGCATTGCTAAGTTCTGAACAGGTGTTGTATACATAGCTGAATAACAATGCTTGCTTGTTTTATTCTGGATGGCTTTATGGATATGACAAAGGGTTGATCTAACTATTTGATTTCAGATTTGACCTTGATCACCAAAGGAGCTTTAGTATCCACAAATCTGGCCATTAGCTTATTTGTGGACTCCAACTTCTTGGTAGGCTTAGATCTTTTACCAAATCCTAGATAAGTTTTCTTTTTTGTTGAGATGGTGAAGTGTCCTACTAGATCATCATCCATGGGAGAATTGATTCATCTGGCTTAGACTTTGCAAGTTCTTCCTGATACATGGTTGCGTTAGTGAAGTAGACCTCCTTGGCTTTGAATAGATTTTCATCTGCGAAGACACGATGCACCTTACACTCATCATAAATGTATTTGAGGCATTGAGGGAGAGTTGAAGGCACTATAGAGTATTCATGAAACCATCGCCTCCCCAAGACGATGTTGTAGCAAACGGCTTCTAAATTTAGATCGCCTAGTTAGAACTAAATCCTAATCTTACCAATCGGGTCTTAGACTTCTCCATCATAGCCAAGTTCTTAAAGAGCTATGATTGTGATGGGGTTTAGAGCCAATCCTGGGCAAACTTGAACTCTTTGAACAAGTATGTCCTTGATGTAGGCCGTGAACTAAAATGGCCTTATGTGCTTCATGTCGCCTAAGATATGATCATTTTTTTGCAAAGGAAATGATGGCCTTGGAAGCATTATGAATGGAAAGACATTCCATATATTACTTCTGAGGCCTTTTGGACTTTGCTTTAAGATAGTTCCTCTCTATTTGATAGACTTGTGCCACATTAGTTTGATTACTAGAATTTAAAGCTTGTAGAGCTCGTTTGAAATTGTTATGAGTCTCTTCAAATATCTGTAAAAGATCAAAAATATAAAACCATGTAGGTATATGCTTAAGGTGTTCAATAATATCCTACATAAATAGCGCTGATGGCCTTTTATTAGCATTTGCTTTTAAAGAAGTTACATTTACATTTGGATTATTTCCTGAAGGGTTTACATAAGATGAATAAGAAGGTCTATCATACTTAACTCTATAGTTACGACAAAAAAAAGTGCCGTTGTTGACTATGTTGTTTCGATCAACCTTCGGACAAGTATCTCTTCTTATGGCATTGACTTCTTCAAGTTTAGCAAAGAGTTGGCTGACTTCTTCTAAGCCTGCATCTTGATTTACTTGGTTAGAAGTAGCTTGAGGTGTTGGAATTTCATCAGCAAATGCACTAATGACCACCGAAGTAGGCACTAGTGTCATCTCTTTTTTTGAATCAGAGAGGTTATCATGAACTTGAAGACTTCTTGAGGTATAGCAGGACTGCTAATGCTGAGTTCATTGTGCTCTTCTTGCAACTTAATCTCACCATCTATTTTGGGCATAATGAGTTAAGTGCTTGGTTCAAAATCCAGCTTTGAAGAAGTTGGCTTTGTTGGGAGGCAACAGCCATGATCCCTAGATAATATGTACAGATTACTGCTGAAATAACTTTAGAGGATAATGATTCAAGAGCCATACCTAAAAGATCTCTTTGATTTGATTTCGGTCTTACAACAACCCAAAAATCTCAATACCTTCTGTTATATTCCTCTATGCTCGAACTCGTACTGGGGTGTGGGCCTCTTCTACAAATTCTCTTTGCCTCAAAAAATGAGATTTCTCTTGTTATATTTCCTATAGAGCAATAGCACATATTTATAGCCTATAAGAAGGACATAAAAAAGGAAATAAGGAATAAGCTTCTTATGGAAATAAGAAACCCTAATTCGACCCAAATTAAAATCCTAGTTACATAAATTACAATTCAATCCACTAGAGAATTATAATTGCACTCTTGTCCTTATTCTCAAAATAATATTTCGAGCTTCTTGTTATTAAATGCTTATTAATCTCCCCATAGTAAGATTTTAGATATCCATCGATTAAATGAATACTGACATTTATATTTAATCAATATCTCTATAATTCCTCGAGACCTTACACTTATTTGATATGTCGGACACAAAATCCACCTGCATGGTATGACATAATCAAAACTTATAAGCTTCATTGAGCGGATATCATCAATCCTGATTACTGGATGTAGATTCCATCAATAGCCACCTATAGGTAGTGTAGTCATCTAATTTATTGAGATTATTGACCCATACAAGGTCTCATTCCTTTATAACTCAAAATTTCAAACACTAAATATGTGTCTATTTTTTGTATCAAGATTAAGAGTACAAGCACTCATAATAACCATTTTTATGTTAATTGTCTTATAAAGTCAGTATAAAGATAATAAACCCAAAAACGTTCCTGTTCAGTACATACAAAGTGTACTAGCATAATGAGTCAAAACTAAATCATTTCCCGCAGTCAAGAAAAGCTTTCTAAAACATCATGCTACAATTATACCGATGGTGTGTCCAACTCCATTTAAATTGTGAATAGTATTAATTTATATTTTATAAAAATTGACAAACAAGTCTTCCATGTGTAAGTTGACCTCTACACACCAACTTGTCTACATTATAGAATAAAGACACATACATGCATAATAAATAACAATGTAACCATGTCTTCACACAAATTCTTATTAAGATCAAAAGACAAACTTTACTAAGAAATAAGTCAGTCAAAGACAAATACATAAAAATATGCTTTTAGTATAAATTTCCAACTAGCTCAACACTTGGTTCAGGAGAAATATTTGGTATAAAAGTTACTGCCTGTGAACCAGAAGATGATGTTGCTTGTTGTTGTGTCCCATTGGATTTAACTAATGGCAAAAGATCTAGATGAACTTTTGGAGGTAGTGGAAAAAGATGAGGATCACTTGACGAACCACTTGCAATCTATCTATGTAGATCATAAAGAGCCACTGACAGTGTGTTGAGACTATATTTAATGATGAGGGTACCCATTTTAGGATCGAAAAGTTATTCAAAATTCTCATCCTCGTCAGAGGGATATTCGTCAATGAAGTAACCATCAATCCATTGATCCTCTTCGAAGTCAAAGTAGTCTGACCAATGTTCCTTATCATCTAAATTAAGAGACGTACCATCCCATGATATCTTATTGCAATTGGATATCGGTGGTTCTTCTTCATCCTTTGGAATTGGAATGATAAAGTCAGCCAATGTAAAATGAGGTTTGACTGGCTTAGAAGGTTCTTCTGAAACAAAAGCTTTTTGCTTGCCCAAGTGATTCTAGGCAGCTCTTTGCAAGTTCTTGAGTTGCATTTTAAACTTCTTTCTTTCTGCAAGTGTGGGTTTAGTTTTAACCTTTTTCCAGACTTTATCATTCATCAAGCCAAGGTGGACCCACATTTCTTCACCTGAAGAGGACTTGACTAATATCAAACCTTATTCATCATGTAATGCATTGACAATAAAAAAATTCAACAATCATTGATTTCGGTGAAGAAGATACAGCAATGGTGCAAGCTGTCCAAAGGAGATCATATTGATCGGAGCAAGATCATACTTCCAATCAAAAGTTATCACTCCATTCTTCCACATCTCATTGACTTTTTCTTTTAGAATGAAACAGTCTTTGAGAGGATGCAACATTATTCGATGGATGCATAGTAGTTCGGATCATTGATATGACCTGCTTGTTCAGGTTTCTCATTAGTGGAAGTTCAATCTTATTGTTATCTATTAATGACCAGAAGATCACTTCAATATCTCCATGAAAAGGATACTTAGTTTTCTTCCTTTTCTTATGTTGCTCTTTCTTGGATTGACTAGTCTTTCTATGTTAAGCTTCTTAGGAGGTTTGGAGGTTTGCACATTGAAGACCTCTTGTTTCTTTTTTCATTTTGTTTTCGAGGGCTTGCCTTCTTTTGATTGATTTTCTTGAGGGTTAGCTCTGCACCAATAGCCACCTCAACCAATCAAGCCAAAGACTTTGTTTTATGGCTAAGTATGATAGCCTTGATCTCTAGTCGTAAATTGGTCTTGCACATTTAGATGATTGCCCCTTTGAAATGGTTGTTCCAAGTATTTGTAGGATTGTCACGTCCCCAAAACTAGGCCGAACCCAAACCCAGTTCTAGGGGTGTGAGAATTAGGGTCAATTAAAATTTTTCCTTAAATAACCACATAGGCCCTAATTCTGCGTAGATCAAAGTCCTTCTTAAGGCCATGCTTGGTGATCAAGTAACCATAATCACACACTAAACTAAAATATATAATCTGCGCAGCTGAGTGTCATATACCAACCATATAACAAATCTTAATATTAATAAAAAAACCAAGGTCAAGTGCTTTGAAGCATAATAATTAAAGTTGTTATTCAAAACTAAATAAATTTAATAAATAAACTAATGGCCCTAAACATGGCCATATTGCATAATCTAATGTTTCGATCTCAGCACCAACAATAATACACCTCAGACTATGTCAACTGCACTCCACTCAATAACTCCGCCATCTAGCAGAATCTCCTGCATCATCTGACCCTACGGTTAGGCACCGGTAACGGAACCTAAACACCAAAAGTAGTGGATCAGATTAACATAACCTGGCAAGAAGGTAAACTGCAAACAATGACATTAATCAATTGAATTAAAACATATTTTTCATTTTGCCCCAAAATGTTCTAAATGCAAACCCAATGGCATGAATGCACAAAAATGAGTATTCCTGCAGATACAATATATAAAAAAACGGATACTACTGCAGATATAATATACAAAATTAGGTATTCCTGCAAACAGATATATAAAACAAGTATTCGCGCAGACAGATATACCAAAAGGGTACTACCACATATATAATATACAAAAACTGGTATTCTCATGAATACAATATAAAAAAATGGGTATTCCCACCAGATATAACAAATGGCACAGCTGCGTACTATATTCCACAGTATACACTGACTCAATGGCGTATGTCTACCTTCGAACTGCAGTTGGTTAGATCTATATAATATATATGGAGAATCTTCATACGCATCCATCCATCATCATTTTTTTTTGTGAGAACTTTAGGTGGAGCCCATCTATCACTCAATCCAAACCTTGCAACACACATGGGACCCCATGATAGCAACTCTCCCCAACTTTTGGTCGGATTCGAATTTATTGGACTGTTGGATCGACTATACACCAATCCGAACGGAATGAATTTGTGAGCTATGGATGAAGGGGTTAGGGATATGTGACTAGGATCAAATTTGATATGTAGAGTGCTTTCACATAGATCTTTCCAACCTCCCAGTCTCATCCCTTGGTGGGGTCCACAGTGGGCCCCACCAAAGAGTGTACACGAAAAGTCCATGAGGGACATATGCACAGGAAAAGGCCCTAATATATATATACAAATATATATATCTACTGATACACAATGAACCATGCTATGAAACCCTTAATTCATAATATCCAACCCAATATCAATTTAAGTACTTAAATTACTTACTTTTAAAGTGTATTATGATAATTTGTCATTTTAATTTCTCTAAGGGTAAACACTAATCCACCTAATGGTCATAGTTAATTAAATATGCACATGTGGACCAACCTTTCTTCAAAATAGTAATGCGAGTCTACAATGCCAATATCCTACTTTTGGTGTTTATCATGTAATGCATCCTCGCTCACATTCCCATTTTGAATCCGATCCAACCTCATGTGATATTCAACTAGTTTTTCTCTAAACAAAACCCATCTAATCCAATTATATAAAGTTAAGGTATTTTACAAATTGTGTAAAAGTGTCCAGATTTCTAATCCAAACTAAATCAAATTATGATTAAAGGGATAGGGGACAACTAGGTTCTAATCTTCCTTGTTATGTATATAAAAACACCTAATTATTTTATATAAAACATAAGATCCAAATCACAGATTTAGATTTGAAATCTAAACTCAAATAAAATTCCAAATACATTCTAATTAAGATTTAATCACCCCCAATTACATCTTAATTAAATTCTAATCAAACTAAATAAAACTTTTCATCACAAGTAATTAAACCCCAATTATAGTTATAAACAAACTTAATTAAAATTCTTATCACACCTAATTAATAATTAATTAATTCAAATCAAGTCAACTTTAAACCTTAAACAATAATGGGCCCAGCCCAGTCGCGACACGGCCCAGCCCAGCCGTAACTGGGTTGAGTAGCAGCTGGCCCAGTCCTAGCAGGCCCGGGCCTGGCCGCCCGACAGCACGTGCTGCCTGGTTATCTAGGCAACGGTGAGCTTGTTTTTTTTTATTTATTTTTAATCTCTTTTATATGCATATTACATCTTTCAATTTGAAAAATCAAATCTTTATTATTAAACCTTAATCAAAGAGTAAACCCAATCGAAGAAATCATATATAAAGCATGTTAATCAACAAGCAATCAAAAGATGTTATTTACAGTTATCCACTTGCCTAGATTTCGATGCCAAAAGTAAATCTGAAGATCAAACCTAGGTTCCTTTGGAGAACTACTAGAGCTTGGTTGCAGAGGAAAGCAAGATGATGGAAGAATGGGGAAAACCTTTAGGATTATATTATGTAAAGGTTTTTCTAAATTACAAGGAATGGCTCATTCCTTTCTAGTGAGTTTTACAAAATTTCAAAAAAAGGATTTTAGCTTAAAAAGGTCAAATAAATTAGGCCCAAAGCTCAAGAGTGTTTAATTAGACCATCTAACCTCTCTCAACCTGACTTAAACCCGACAAACCGATTCAACCCAAAATTAAAATCTGGGACCTGAAATGTCACCCCCCATAAAGGACATTTGTTCCTTCTAGTGATTAATACCTCAGGAGGAAGGTGCAAATACTGTCTCTTCAATTTGTCTCTAAGCTCGCACATTTCCTCCGAGCGATGATAACTCCATTGAACTTTCACCCAATGGATGATGCGGTTCCTCAACACCTGCTCTTTGGTGTTGACAATCCCCACCGGCTGCTCCGTTGAGGTTGTATCATCCTACACTTGCAGTGGTTCATACTGCGGCATGTGCGAAGGGTCTGCTACATGCTTCCTCAGCATAGAAACATGGAAGACATTACAAACACCTAATAACTCTGGTGGCAGTGATAACTGATAAGCCACATCGTTAACCTTACTAATAATCTGGAACAGTCCCACATATCTCTGGAGAGTTTGCCTTTCTGCCGAAACCGTGAGGTACCATGCATAGGTGACACCTTCAAAAACACATGGTCACCAACCTCAAACTTCATCTCTCTCCTCCTCCTATATGCATAACTCTTTTGGTGAATGTGGGCAACTTCAGCCTTTCCTGAGTCTGTTTTACCTTGTTATTAGACTTTCTAACTGTAGACGGTCCATGAAAACAATGAGCTCCAAAATTTAACCAACATATAGGAGTTCAGCACCTTCTCCCATACAAGCTTCAGAAGGTGCCATGCCAATGCTGGAGTCGTAACTGTTGTTGTACGTGAGTTCACATAGAACCAAGCTTTCGTCCTAACTAGTCTTGAAATCCAAGACACACGCCCTTAACATATCCTCCAACGTCTAGTTTGTGTGCTCTGTCTGTCCGTCTGTTTGGCGATGATAGGCTGTACTAAAACTCAACCTGGTTCCTAAGGCTTCCTGCAGTGATACTCAAAACTGAGACACAAACTTACTATCCCGATTGAAGACAATAGAAACTGGCGCTCCATGCAATCTCACCACTTCCTTAATATACAAATATGCCATTTTCTCCATTCCTTGACCAGTCTTAAATGGTAGAAAGTGTGTTGACTTAGTCAAATGGTCCACATCACCCAAATTATATCAAAACCCTTCCTAGTATTAGGCAATCCTGACACAAGGTCCATAGTGATGTGCTCTCACTTATAGCAAGGAATCTCCAATTGATGCGAAAAACCTGGGGATCTTCTATAATCTACATTAATCTGCTAGCAAACTAAATATTTTCCAACAAATTCTATGATATCCTTCATTATATTCTTCCACCAGTAGTGATCCTTCAGATCTTGATACATCTTGGTACCGCTTGGATGAATAGTATACCGAGTATGGTGTGCCTCTACCATGATTTCATCCTTCAAGTCTAGAAAATTGGCACACAAATTCTGCCTTTATAATACAAGATATCATCTTCCAACTTAAAATCAGGCCTCTTATCCATATGATCTATGATCCTTGTTATGTTGAGGTCAAGTAATTGGTGTTCTTTGATCCTCGAAAGTAGTTTGGGTTCCCATAAGATTATATTAGCCAACACCGTCTGCTCACTGAAAGGCTAGAAATAAATATCCATATCTTCCAAATATCGAATCCAAAAGTATTCTTCATTTAATCCTCCAGTGAATGCTGTTTTTTCTCTTAGAGCATCTGCCACTGCATTAGCCTTTCTTAGATGGTATTTCAACCCAAAATCGGAATCCTCAATATCCTACATCCATCTCCCCCGTCTCATGTTCAAATCACCTTGCGTAAAGAGATATTGGAAGCTCTTATAGCTTGAATGCATTTCAAAAGTGGCTCCATAAATATAATATCTCCACATCTTCAAAGCAAAGACCACTGTTACTAGCTCCAAGTCATGGGTTGCATACTTCCATTCATGTTCTTTCAACTGTCTAGACCCATATGCTACCACCTTCCCATGTTACATGAGAACACAACCAAGTCCAACTCTGGATGCATCGATGAAAATCACAAAACCATCATTGCCGGCAGGTAAGGTCAGTAAAGGGGTTGTGGCCAACCTTTTTTTCAACTCCTAAAAACTCTGTTCATGATCGTCATTCCATACAAAAGGAACTTCCTTGCGAGTCAATCTCGACAATGGGGTTACTATTGTGGAAAATCCTTCCACGAATCTGCGGTAATTGCCTGCGAGGCCTAGAAAACTTTAGATCCCTGACACTGTTTTCGGCCTATCCCACTTTACCACTGCCTCAATCTTTGTTGGGTCAACCACTAAACCTTCCCTGGAGATGATGTGACCAAGGAATCCTACTTATTCCAACCAAAATTCACACTTACTTGCCTTAGCATACAATTAGTGTTCCCTCAACAGTTGCAATAAAGTGCGAAGATGCTAAGCATGCTCTTCCTGACTCTTCGAATATATAAGCGCATCATCAATAAATACCACCACAAATTGATCCAAGTACTACATAAAAACCCTATTCATCACAGCCATAAAAGCTGCCGGTGCATTGGTCAGCCCAAATGACATCACCAAAAATTTGTAGTGACCATATCTAGTTCTGAACGTAGTTTTTGAAATATCCTGATCTTGTACCCTCAACTGATGATATCCTGATCTCAGAACAATCGTAGAAAAATATTGAGCACCCTACAATTGATCAAACAATTCATCGATTCTAGGTAAAGGGTACTTATCCTTAATGGTCACTTGATTTAGTTGTCTATAATCAATACACATTCTCATAGAACCATCCTTCTTTTTGACAAATAAGATTGGTGCCCCCCAAGGAGAGACACTCGGTCTAATTAAACCCTTCTTCAATAGCTCCTGCAATTGCTCCTTTAGTTCTCTCAACTCAGCTCAAGCCATCCTCTAATGCACTCTCGAGATCGGAGCCGTGCCTGGCACAAACTCAATTGCAAAGTCAATCTCAAGGACCAGTGGCAATCTAGGAATGTCATCAGGAAAAACATGTGGAAACTCAGGCACCACTGGTGTCCCCTCCATTGCTTTAGTCTGTTTATCCTCCATGATAAACACTATATACCCCTCAGAACCTTTCATCAACAACTTCATAGCCTTAATAGCTGAGATTATATGAGTAACAATCTTCTTCCTAGATCCCACAAATTGCACCTTAGTGCCATCATCAGCTGTTAACGTAACTATCTTGGTATGGTAGTCCATAACTGCGTTATGAGTAATAAGCCAATCATACCCAAAATCGCGTCAAAGTCATTCATGATCAACAGTATTAAATTAGCCTTTAATACAACACCACATATCACCAATTTGCAATCAGGGTAGTATTTCAAACAACTAACCTTTTTACCCACCGAGGTAGCCATAATTAAATCAAATGGCAGCTCAGTTGCTCTAACACCAATCTTCAAGGCGAAACTAAGGGAATGACTTGAGCCAGGATCAAACAAAGTTTTAACATGATTATCATAAATAGAAATAATACCTTCCACGATGTTCTCTGCAGCATCAGCCTGTTCCTAAGTCATGGCATACACTATGCCTGCTTGCTGGGGCCTTAGTTGCTGTCTGTTAGGCCCCTGGGGTCAATGAGGCCCTCTTTGAGGTTGGGGCTACTAGGAAGGTCGGTACAACTGCATCTGTTGCTGCAGTTCTTGAGGTCGTTGCTGCTGTGGGGGAGTTGGTGCCATCTGTTGTAATACTCCAACCCAAGCTAAGCTTGATTAACGAGTAATTAATTGTGATCACTAGCTAATTAATAAGGTTTTCTCTTAATTAGGTATATTTTCATTTTGTGGAGTCCAGTGGATCTAGTTCAGGTCATAGATAGGTAGTTGGGTTGGGTTTGACTTTACCTAAGTAGATGAAAGCCTTTTTTGTAATTTTAGAACACTTGATTTCATGTTATACATGCATCATATCGACACTATCATGTTTGTTTTGTTCAACTCGTTAACTTTCGTATTTGACTCAAATGCATTAGATGTCATTTGATTCAGTTGGACCTTTATTTGACTTATGTTGAAAACAAGATAAAACAAGAGGACTTTCTTATAATTTCAGAAAAGTGGATACTTGTATAAGTCCAAGCACCGACTCATTGACTCCAACACCTCTTCCTCAGCTTCATCGTCTTCTTCTTTCTTCTTCTTCTTCTGTTCTGGATCAAGAGCGAAAGGAGAGGTCTTGCAGGTGGGTTTCAAACACCACTCCCTCCTTCCAGCTCTTTTCTCCTTTCTTTCCTTGTTGGAATTGAAGTAAGTGGGTTCTTCCTTTTCAAATTGCTTTCTAGCTCCTATTAAGATAAGATCTCTTCTTATTCATTGATCTTTTAGGTTAATAGAGTCGAGAACTCTCAGTTTATGCATGCACTTATCTATTTCTCCATTTTTGGCATGCATGGCAATTAGGTCTAAAATAATCAAATTGAGCTAAAGAAAGGATTAAGAGCTTGAAAAGCTTAATTGAAGGCAAGTATAAGCAAATTTTGGTTTAATGCATGTTGGCACTTTATGATTCTTGCAAATCTATCAATTTGTATGTGTTTTTGCAGCCCTTAAGTATGGAATGCAGGAGACGAATTGAACCTGCTTCAGTAAATTTGAAGCTTACGGCTAAGTTATAAGTAGTGTATGGCTAGGACTTTAGAGAGTAGAAGACCCTGTCATTGCATTATGGCCGAGCTACGGCTAAGCCGTAGGATGTACTACAGTTGAGCCGTAACCTAGTGTGGTTTAGCTGTAAGTCATCTTACGATTTGAACTCCCGAAAGTGTGAAAATCTGATAATCTTCTACGGTTAAGCCACAATCAAGCCATATGTTGAGCTACGGCTAACCTGTAGCCAAACCATGGCTCAACTGTAGACTAAATCTGGCTAAGTCGTAAGAGGAAACATGGTTCAACCGTGGTTCACCACATCTGCGAAGGCAACTCTGGGGAACTACGGCTGAGCCGTAATACATAATACGGCTAAGCCATAAGATGCATACGACTAAGCCATAAGTCACTCACAGCAAAGCCGTGACTCTACTGAAAACTAGAATTAATAGGTATTGTTGTGAGACCGTGTAGGGCCTTAGCTTTTGGATCCTTGTACACCATTAACCGGACCAAAGGAATAATTGAAAGATCATGAAAAGTCTTGAGCGCTAAGACTTATTCGTGAGATGTTATCCATTTGTTAAGCACCTCCTCATGGGTGTTGGTTTAAGGGACTTAGATACACCTTCCCGATACAATGTAACGCTAAAAGAAAGACAGCCGTGTATCGGATAGCTTAAAACTACATCATCATGCACGGTTAGAAACAATGGATGACTAGAATAAGGTTGGCTATTAAAACGGCCTTCATTCTATTAAATTGGGTTGCATGGCATATTGGACAACGTTTATTGTCCTCCATTCTTATGAATAGAATTGAAGGATTATCGTATGTCTTACCTTCCAATATTTCCATATTATATGCATTGGATTCCTTTGATAAGTTCTTGATATTCAATTTACACTGACCATTGGTATTGCATTGAGTATGAATGTATTGCACGCCTAAATTATATGTATATGATTTGGCATTGTGTTTGTTGAAGTTCAAGGATGTGATTGAATCGAAATGGTCTAACTTTACTCATCCTCAGCCTTATGATACCCGGCGGGGTTGGCTTTTGTGTAACATATTTGTTACCACTACAGTGAGTTCTTACCTTGGGGCTTTCAGATCCCAAGAACTAGAGACCCATTCATACCTTGGCCCGGACGATGGTGTTCTCAACGCATAGATCCCTAGAAGGAGGATATGGAAAATATAATAACCAACTAATATGTATTGTATTTATTGATCCTTATAGCATGCCTATTTCAAATGCACAACGTAGCTAGTTACTAACTCGGAACTATGTTAATCATATGTTCTTATTTCTTTTTGATACAATGCGTCTGGTGAGAGCAAGTGTTCGGCCCACCAAAAGCAAAGCCGTGCGGCTCCCTTGACCTAAAACAGATTTATTTCAAATGCATGATATGCCTTGTGTACTACCTTGACTGCTAATGATCACATGTTATAACTTCTGTTAGAGACAACGCGTATTACCTTAATCTTTCTTATACTTTGCTGAATAATCTTATTCACAAGTTGTTTCATGGTGTTACAGGTTCAGGTCCTAAACCTGGTCTGGCATAAACCAAGGTAGCATAGAAAGAGACCACAATGGTTCCTTCAAAGGGTATTGGTGGATAGCAGAAGTTTGCTGACTATCTTATTTGTCAAGAGTGACTCACTAGTAGCTAAGAATTATATATATGGGATTTTGGGTCTTTTAGCATTTGCATATAATTGTATCCATGTAGACTGCCTTGTATAATTAGATCTCATTATATATGTCTCTACCTTCGGGTATTCCCTTCATAGAATGTTATTCTTGATCTCCTTGTATGCATGATCACATCATGTTTGGGTTGTGTGGGTAATGTGTATAATTAATCTATTAATCTTATGTTCTGGAAAATTAAGTTTTGGACTGTTTTATGGTTGTTTCAGTATTGCTAAAATGTTCGAACTATTTAATGAAAAGGGAAGAAAAATTATAGGCGATATTCACGGGCTTTCACGCATTGAATGCTTGGACAGATGATCCGTTCAGCACTTCACACGTATAAGTATGTGAATATCCCTTATGTAATTCCATTCAACTCCGGTTCGGATGTGAATTACACAGGAGTACGTGTGTCACTAATGGGGGTAACCCTAATCCCCAATTTCTTAGGCTCGGGTCGTGACATCTGTCTTAGCAGTTATGCTTGAATAGGAGTTTCCTGTGTAGATGTCTGCCAATACTGTTGGCCTTTCTTCTTAAGATAGTCCTTGACTGGATGACTAGTGTCTCCATAGTGAAAACACCCTTCTGTCTGCCTCCAACACTTAGTCGTTGCATCGTTATTACCACAAATGCCATAAGACTCCCTTTTCTACTTCTTGAATTGGTGTTATAGGGCCAAAGACGGAGCAACTTTCTGCTTGGGTTGGTTCGGAGGGGCCATGCACGCAATCACCTCCTTGGCCTAATATAGTTTATCAATTATTTCTAGTAGGTATTCAAAACCTGTGACTTGGCGTGTAGTAGTATATCTGGTCGAAGGCCATTGAGGAACCGTTGAATCCTCTCGCTTTTTGGAGTGATGAGAGTTGGTACAAAACAAGAGAGACGGGTAAACTGAGGCTCATACTCCTGAATAGACAAATTCCCTTGCTTTAGTCTATCAAACTCTATCCTTTTTTTTTAATACAAACATGCTCCAGTACATACTTCTCACAAAACTAATTATAAAAAATAGTCCAAGCCACCCCTTCAGTGATCCCCTTATATGTTTCCTTAGTTGTAGTCCACCACCTGTTTACCACATCTAGAAATATAGAAGCTACCAACTTAACTTTTTGTACCCCCATGCAGACCAAGGTTTCAAATATCTTTTCAACTTGGATGAGAAATTCTTCTGCTCTCATTAAACAAACTCCGGTAACCTTTAAACAATGCTAAAGTCCGTATCTAGTTATACGCATCAAAACCTCAACGTTCCCACTTAACATTTTCTAATCCTCACATCGGACCTACGTTCTAGCATCTTTTAGAACTTCTAAAACTTGACTGATCTAATACCATCTGTCACGCCCCCAAAATTAGGCTGGATCCAAACCTAGTTTTAGGGGTATAAGAATTAGGGACAATTAAAATTTTTCCTTAAATAACCACACAGGCCCTAATTCTGTGTGGATCGAAGTCCTTCATGAGGCTATGCTCGGTGATCAAGCAACCATAATCACACGCAGAATTAAAATCCATAATCTGCGCAGCTGAGTATCATATATTGACCGTATAACAAATCTCAATAATAATATAAAAAAACTAAGGTCAAGTGCTTCGAAGTATAATAATTAAAGTTGTAATTCGAAAACAAATAAATTTAATGAGTAAACTAATGGCCCTAAAAATGGCCTTATTATATAATCGAATGTTTCGATCTTAACACCAACACTAATACACCTCAAACTATGTTAGCAGCACTCCACTCAACAACTCCGTTATTTCGCGGAATCTCCTGATCATCTGATCGAACAGTTCAGCACCAGTAACGGAACCTAGACACCGAAAGTAGTGGGTCAGATTGACATAAACTAGCAAAAGGGTAAATTGTAAACAATGACGTTAATCAATTGAATTAAAACATATTTTTCATTATACCCCAAAATGTACCAAATGGAAACCTAATGGCATGAATGCACAAAAATGAGTATTCCCATAGATACAATATGCCAAAAATAGGTACTCCCACAGATATAATATACAAAATTGGGTATTCCCGCAGACAGATATACAAAACGGGTATTTGTGTAGATAGATATACAAAAATGGGAACTCCTGCAGATATAAATACAAAAACCGGTATTCCCATGAATACAATATACAAAAATGGGTATTCCCGCTAGATATAACAAATGGCACAGCTGTATACTATATTCTACAGTACACGTTGACCAGATGGCGTGCGTCCACCTCCGAACTATAGTTGGTCAGATAAATATAAATATATATATATACTAATACATACATCTACGGATGCATAATGAACCATGTTATGAAACCCTTAATTCATAATATCCAACCCAATATCAATTTAAGTACTTAGATTACTTATTTCTAAAGTGCATTATGATCATGTGTCATTTAAATTTCTCTGAGGGTAAACACCAATCCACCTAATAGTCATAGTTAATTAAATATGCATATGTGGACCAACCTTTCTTCAAAATAGTAATGAGAGTCCATGATGCCAATATCCTACTTTTGGTGTCTATCATGTGCTGCATCCCGGAGCTCACATTCCCATTTTGAATCCGGTCCAACATCTCAATCAGTTTTTCTCAAAACAAAACCCATCTAATCCAATTATGTAAAGTTAGGGTATTTTACAAATTATGTAAAAGTATCCAGATTTCTAATCCAAACTAAATCAAATTATAATTAAAGGGAGAGGAGACAATTAGGTTCTTAATCTTCCTTGTTATGTAAAAAAACACCTAATTATTTTATATAAAACATAAGATCCAAATCCTAGGTTTAGATTTGAAATCTAAACTCAAATAAAAATCTAAATTAAAATTCCAAATACATTCTAATTAAGATTTATTCACCCCCAATTACATCTTAATTAAATTCTAATCAAACTAAATAAAACTTTTCATCACAAGTAATTAAACCCCAATTATAGTTATAAAAAACTTAATTAATATTCTAATCGCACCTAATTAATAATTAATTAATTCAAATCAAGTCACCTTTACACCTTAAACAATATTCTACTTCAATTATAATTAATATACTAAATTCTAAAAAATATTTTAGTTAAAATGGGCCCAGCCCAATCACGACCTGGCCCAACTCATCTGTAATTGGGCCCAGCAGCTGGCCAAGCAGCGCTGCTAGCTAGGCAATGTAGACAACGGCAAACTTGTTATTATTATTTTTAACTTTTATATGCATATTACATCTTTTAATTAGAAAAATCAAATCTTTATTATTAAACCTTAATCAAGATATTAAACCCAATCGAAGAAATTATATATAAAGGATGTTATTCAATAAGCAACCAAAAGAATATGTAAGAAACCAAAAGACATTGTTTACAGTTATCCACTTGCCTGGGTTTTGATGCTAAAAGCAAATCTGAAGATCAAACTTTGGTTTCTTTGGAGAACTACTAGGGCTTAGTTGCAGAGGAAAGGAAAAGGACGAAAGAATGGGGAAAACCTTTATAGTAATGTTATGTAAAAGTTTTTTTAAATTACAAGGAAGGGCTCCTTACTTTCTAATGAGTTTTACATAAGTTCAGAACTGGGCTTTTGGCTTAAAAGGGTCAAAAAACTCAAGCCCAAGGCTCAAAAGTGTTTAATCAGACCATCTAACCGCTCTCAACCCGACTTAAACCCGACAAACCGATTTGACCCATAACTAAAAGTCTAGGACCTGACAAAGATAATGCTTTCCATCTATTAATAAAGGACTGTGTGGTTTCATTGTCTCCATGTCTTGTACTATTAAGCATGGGAAAGGTGACTATTTGATCCTCCTCCAAGAAGTGGAGCAAAAACTTCTTTTCGGTGATGGGCCATGTCTTGAAAGTGAGTTCTAGTAACTGCTTGTACCAATTAAAGGCAACTCCCTTCAATATATTGATAAACAACCTTATCTTTAATGCATCCAATTTTGGAAAACTTCCAAGAAAAGATTTGAAATGGACGATGTGTTAATAAGTTGAACCTTTCCCAAGGTATGGTTGGAAAGTCAAAAGCTTACAATATGATGGAAATGGAGTAAGATTGAACTCCGGAGGGTATTATGGCTGATACCCTTCCTTTTCATCTTGGTCTCTACTTTTGATTTTGTCAATATTTCTTCAATCTCCTTGAGGGTTACGTGCTTTTCAGAATCGATGTGAAGACCCAGGATTGATGAATAATCACCAGAGGAACCTGCAGCTGTCACCTTGTATGTCAATGATTTTATGTATTGATCTATGAGCAAATTAATTTTAGTTGCATTCTACCTAATCATCACTTGTTCTCTTTTGTAGTCAAATAGAGGATTTACTTAAGCTTTCGGTAGACCACCAAGCTTATCTGTTAAGATTTTTAATTAGGCAGTTAGGTGGTCAATCTTAGCTCCTTGTTGTTTGACAACATCACTGACATCGTCATCTTGATTTTCACCAGCTTTTTCTTCGCTAGTATCTTTGGTTCCAGCAGCATCGTTAATTCCATCTTTACTAGTTCCACTTTTATCAACCATGAATATAGTGTACTTACGGGGGTAGGACGAAGTTAGTGCCTCAGAAGTGTATTGAATAACTTTTGTATCCAAAATAGTGATAGGATCATCATCAGAATCAGTTTCGACAGGACCTTTAGAAGTTCTACTTGAATGAGAGTTTGATTTAGACCCTTGTGATTGAGTCCAAGCCATACTCTGAGTAACTCTCTAAGCTGAATTTGGCCCAACCTTATAAGATAAGGTCAAGTCAGGATCATCTTCTTTAACCACCCATTTTCGAGCGATCTTAGCTATGACAGCTTCTGAGTTCGCTCCTTATAGCAAGCTAAGGCTTTCTTCTTGATTTAGTGAACCAGTCTGGTTGGAAGGTTTTAATATTTGAACCTGGCCACTAATAGCATTTAGGTACTAGAAATTTGCTCCCAACCCATTAGATCAAAAGTGGGGAATGAAAAGATGTCGACAACACCTCTTTTATTATTTTTTCCCCCTTTTTTGCTGGAGCGAGTCTTTGAAATGAGCGAGATCAGTCACATTGTTAATAACCAAACGCTTGCTATTCTTTTGGTGTTCAACTACTTGTAACGGACGTTGAGGTGAAAATGGCAGCGTAGGTGCTACAATGATAGAAAGTAGATGCCCTCTACTAAACCTTTGTCCCTCCTTCTGAGTTAGAGGGTAGAAGATATTTTTTTCAAGTGAGGCCACGATTTTGTTTTCAATGTTGTTGAGTTTTGAAATACGTGGTTTAGGTGACCATGTGCTGCATCTTGGAATGGACACATTCTTCTAAGGCTTCTTGTGATTTAAGAACTGTTAAAAGTCTTTTAATGCTCCATGCATTAGATTTTTGATGACCCATTGCTTGGGTTAAGTTGATGGTGACTTTGTGCCCTAGGCAAACTAATGCAGGCCAGATCCATAATTTGAATTAATTTGTTTTTTTTGTTAGAAAGTACCTTACTTATAATTAAAGATGTAATCCCTCCTCATGGGACATAGAACATAGATATTGAATAAGAATTTAAGCTCTTTCTCAGTTGAGAGTTGAATTATTGTTTTTAGTGAGGCACCTAGACATCTTATCCTTAAGCCTTTTGGCTTAGAGATTAGCTTGTTGGCTATTCTTCTTCTCTCCGCTGCTTCAATTGGTATCAAAGCGAAGATCCGATCTTAGGTCGTAGCTCCGATCGCCGATCCAAGGTAAATTGATATCCTTCTCCTTTTTTTTCCTTACAGCTATCCATTCATCATCATCATCACCATCTCCCCATCATCATCATCTTCGCGCATCACCCCCATCATCATAGCCCACCAAACCCTTTCATCGCAAATCCCATCAGCCACCCCCCTCTTCTGATCCCAGCAGCCCCATGAAACGCACCCACACTATTAAAACCCATATCCCCTTCTCCCAAACTACCCAAACCCTCCAAGAAACCCTCCCTCATCCCTCCATCTTCTTCACGAATCCACCCACCATAATTAACCACCATAACCCTTTGCCTAAATCTATTCCACCTCACCAAGAACCCAAACCCTCCATCCCAACTACGAGACCCTCCAAACCCTAACCTCGAAACCCCATTATAGTTCTGAACTAACCCGACCCTTAACCGTCGACAGATCCCATCAGACGATCACCCTCCACTCTTGGCTTTTCAACCCCTTCCTCCTCCTTTATCCTCTAAAACCTAAGCCCCAACCCTAAATCCTAGTGAAAAAAATTCCCTCCCAACCTCTCTGAAAACCCAAATCCAGTGAAGAAGAAAAAAAGAAAAAGAAAGTAAGAAACAAAAAGCGAGGGAATAAAGAATAAGGAAGGGATCTGAGTTAGACAATGTACCTATGTCACTACCGAGCACCACCGCCTGCCATACTGCCACCATAGCCACGATCCACTCTCGCCTCCTCTACCTTCATTGTTTCTTCTCCTTCATCGCAGGAAGCATCGTCCTCTACCTTCGTCACAATATCTTCCTCCTCTTTGTCATAACAGTGCTCCTTTCCCTTCCTCTCTCTGTCTCTCACCAACTCCCCATCCACCTGCAGCCCTTTCTTTCTTGTCATTTCCTCTCCCTTCATTTTCTTTCTTTTTGTTTCCACTAGTTAAAGAAAAAAGGCAGGGCCAGACATGCCACAACCCTAACATAAGCTAGCGTCTAATCAAGTTTCAATTGGACCACAAGTTCAGGTCCCACCTGACCGAGTCTAATTTAAGCCCATATCTAGTTAGTCTCAAGTTTGGGTTTGACCCAACCTCAGTCCACAACCACAGTAGTGAAAAAAAAAAAAAGAATTCCTAGTGGGCCCAACCAACAGCCAAGCATAGCCTAACAAGAGCACCATTTAGTATTTTATTAGGTTGATTGATCTTGTCCATTGATTTTCCCAAGGGTGATCTCTTGGTCATCTAACATCTGATCAACAATCTCGTTTTCACATGCATATTTTGTCAACCAGATCAATCCATTAGGTCAGTCCATTTTGAGAATTTAGAAGAATTTTTTTAATCTTGTATCAAAGTTAATATGCATATCTTTGGACCATGTAATGATTTTCAAAGAATGTTGTATAAGTATAAATATGGAGATCGGTATTATGCAAATAAGGTCTACTTTGAGCAGTTCCTCGATCTCAGATGGGTAGATTCAACAGTTTATGAATATTTAAACCAATTTTTGAGACTGCACCACGTTTGCTAATTGAAATAGAATGAGCTATATGATTTGACTCGCTTATCAGAAGTTTAAAGCTAAACATTCTTAAAAAGATGAAATCATATAACAACGTTCATGAAGCATACAAAGAAGCTATTTGTGTTGAGCACATGCTTTGACGGTCTCACATGCAACAAGTTAAGTCTTGAAAGAAAATTCTTCGCAACACGCATCCTCTTTGTCTACTTCCTCACTGTCATTTGAAGAGTCAAAGACATAAAAAGAGGAAATAAATATGAAGGCTAACATTACTGTGAAAGTTAAAAGAACAGAAGCTGTCATGATAAATTTAACTGAGACATTGCGTGGTACTCCAAGAATAGTTGATACTTTAAAAGAATTAGAATACAAGGAGACCAAAATTCTTTCTGTGGGTAGTGCTGTTCAAATAATGCAAGCACCACTAGAAGTTGAGACAAACATTGAAGACTTGGATATGGTTAGTAAAGGGAAACAATCGTTCGATGGATCTAATCATAATGCCACCATTAGAAAAGTCAAGTGGATTATCAGAAAATAAGTCACTCATTTCAGCATTTTCGGAAGAAGATATGTCCACATTGATTGAAGTGCATCATATTGATTTCATCTTTAGAGATCAACCAATGTTGATCAACAATTCTGCTATATTGTTATAGCTTTTACAATTCAAGCATCTAATGGTCAGATCACATAGTCAAGATACAAGCAGTCATCAAAAGATGCAATGCCTCCAACCTACTTCTAAGTGTCATAGAAGTTTCGATCCTGCTTTCAAGGCTTGTCCTCAATATGATGCTCAACTAGTAGTTCAAATGATTTTTGGCCCATGTGGACTTTTACCGAACTCGAGATGATTTCTCCTCCAAGAGGGGGAGAACTGATGCAAGCTAGATCCATGATTAGCCAACCCATTGGGCCAAATACCAATAAGGCCACATACAGAAGATTAATTCCTATTAGTAGTTGTTTTTTAAATTATCCAAGATTCTTTAATATTTAAAAGTTTATACTATGTTTAGTTTAGGGTTCCTTTTTTTATTTGAATTAGGTTTTTTCCTTCGTTAGAAAGTATCTTAGTTATAAATAAAGATGTAATCCCTCCTCATGGGACATAGAACATAGATATTGAGTAAGAATTTGCGTTCTTTCTTAGTTAAGAGTCGAATTGTTTTCTTTGGTGAGGAACCTAGACATTATATCCTTAAACCTTTTGGCTTAGAGATTAGTCCGCTGGCTATTCTCCTTCCTTGCGCTGCTTTACAACCACACAATGCGGCTTACCAGGAACCATTGGTCTACGATCCATGAATCGAACCTGTCTTACCCCCAGTGGAGGCTTAATGATGTGAAGGCTGTTGCCTTGTGACTACATCTTGAGTTTAGCTTCCTCATGAACCTTGGTAGAATTCCCAAATGGGTTTTGAGCATATTTGGAAATCCGGGGTTTGAGAATTTCAGTCTTCTTAGTAGACTTTGGGGTCACTAATGACCTATTCAGATTAGTGGAAGTAATTGAGCTTACAGGAATAAAGAGCCTTTGAAAGACTGAGACCCTTGATGCAAGAGTAACATGGTCAGTCCAGGCCCACTTTGGTGTTCTTGCAGATAGACGTCGGGGATTTTGGATAGTCTCTTATTGGCTTCATCAAAAGTAATGATTAGGGAACCTAGGGTATTTTTTGCAAAACAATAAGCCTAAAGGACTATATCAATCTCATAACCAACATGGCTGCCTCTTAGGCTAGCTAGAATGGTTTATACATGCCTTTTGAATCAACACGGTTTTCTTCTTAGATAAGCCAAATTGGTCAAAAATAGGCATGAACCTATCTCTTTATGCTATGCTAACTTGTCCTAGCTATCAGAGTTTCTGCGGCATTTCGAGACTATGTAGCCAAACTTAGAAGCATGCTATGCTAACTGGTCCTGGCTACTAGAATTTTGGCAACAATTCAGGACTATCTTGGTCAGACCTATAAGCGAGAGAGAGTTGGATCCAATCAAAGGGATAGGGCCCATAGGATCAAGCCTACACCACAACCACAATGATCACATGAGATCCATCAGTGTAAGACTTCTAAGAATGCATAACTACAAATCTCGTTGTTCTTATGACTGATCTGATATAACATTTTTTTAGGTCTTATAAATGAACTGGTGATCCTGTTGCCAGTAACGTAAAGCCTTTTGGACTGAATTAACACTTTTTCATTTCATATGAGGGTGTTGTTTTAGTCCATGCACTTCAAGGTGAAAGGACCCTCCATTTAAGTGACAAGTTAATGCACTTCAAGGTGCAAAGTTCTTCCATAAATTCTCCCAAACCCATTATAGACATCAAAGTCCTAAGTAGGGTGTCTTCATAGTCAAAAAAGTCAAACTGGGGTCAAAACAGGTCAATGACTGTGGAACCATGTGTTCGGAGGCAGCTGCCAGCATCTCTAGATATTGCGCACAGATTACTGCAGAAATTACTTTAGATGATGATGATTTAAGAACTATACCTGCGAGATCTCTCTGATTTGGTCTTGGTTTTACAGCAACCTGAAAATCTCAAGACCTTCTACTGTATTCCTTTACGTTCGAAATCGCACCAAGGTGTGGGCTTCTTCTGCGAATTTGCATTGCTCTCAAAAATGAGATTTCACTTCAGTGTTTTTCCTATAGAGCAATAGTGCATATTTATAGGCTGTAATAGGGACCTTAAGAAGGAAATAAGGAATAGGCTTTTTATGGGAATAGGAAACCCTAATTCAACCCAAATTAGAACCCTAGTTCAATAAATTACAATTTAGTCTACTAGAGAATTATAATTGTACTCCTGTCCTTATTTTCATTATATTTCGAGCTTCTTGTTATTAAACCCTTATTGATCTCCCCATGTTAAGGTTTCAGATATCCATTGATTAAATAATTATTGACATCTATATTTACTTGATATCTTTATAATTCTTTGAGACCTTACACTTAACTTATTTGATATATCAGACACAAAGTCCACCTGCAGGATTTGACATAATCAAAACTTATAGGCTTTATTAAGGGGATATCATCAATCCCTATTATGGGACGTGGATTCTATCAGTAAACTAATATCCATTGTACACATAGTATAGTCATCCAATTTACTGAGATTATTGACCCATAAAAGGTCTCACTCCTTTGTAAATCAAAATGCTAAATACTAAATATATGTGTCTATTATTTTTATAGGGATTAGGAGTACAAGCACTCATAATAACCGTTGGTATGTTAATCATTTTATATAGTCAATATAAAGACAATAAACCTAAAAGTGGTCTTATTCAATACACACAATGCATACTAGCATAACGAGTTGAAACTATACCGTTTCTTGCAACCAAGACAAGCCTGCTAAAACATCAGGCTACAATCGTACCAATGGTATGTTCAACTCTATCTAGATTGTGAACAACAATAACTTATATTCTATAAGAATCGATAAACAAGTTTTTTCTGTGTAAGCTGAACTCTACACACCAACTTGTCTACTTTATAGAATAAAAGATATACTTATGCCTAATAAATAACAATGTAGCCATTTGCCCATATAAATTCTCATTAAGATAAAAAGTAAACTTTATTAATAAATAAATTAGTCAAAGACCAATACATAAAAGTTTACTTTTAGTATAAATTTCCAACACCATGGTCACTGCCCATTGTGTATAACTTCCTGTGCCACAGCACTTTTTACATAGTCATCTGCAGTCACAGGCCATTTTACACTGTCCTTTATAGTCACCGGCCATTTTACACAGTCCTCTAAGGTCACAAGCAATTCTATACATTGTCTTGTGGTCACAGACCATTTTACATAGCATCTTGCGGTCACATGCCATTTTACATAGCATCCTGCGGTCACTAGACATCAATAACACTTTTCAACACTTTTTGAAGCATTTTGGCACATTTTCATGTCTTTTGGCCAAGTTTGATCATAAATTAGAGCAAAATCTTCCCACAAACGGTGCCAATTTTCTGATCATAAAAAATGATGTGAAATGCAATGGAATCGTGTTCACCATTTGCCCATTCAATCACCAAAAAGAATGGGAAAATAACTTTATGATTAAATCCGAGAATAACTACTATTCATCATTAAATTCCTTTTAATTACATGGGTTCAATGCTATGACCTTGGGGATGCAGGTTGTTTACAAGCTTTGAAAAATTACAACCCCTCCTTTTGATCTCAGATGTGATCCAAACTAAGAAAACTAGAAAAATTACATGAAAAATATGAAAAAATTTTAAAAAAATGAAGACAACTATCAATGATCATGGCCCATGGTCATAGACAATTGCCGTTTTAGCCACTATTTGTCCCTGTTTCACTTTGGTTTGATTCTGTAGTGCTTTCATAGTACAAATACTTGTATTTTTGACTTTAAGAGTGTTGAATGATAACAAGAATGATAAATTCGACCAGAGAATTGATGTCGGGATCTTTGGTAATTGCCACTTCTTTGTCACAGATCTCTTTTGAGCAAATTCGAAAAGGATGCTTTTGAACAAGCTACTGAGGCCAAAGTTGTGTCACTCTGATTCTATAATTTTCAAGGAACAAATTGAAGCCTAAGGAAGCTTGTCTACAACCTTAGAGATGCCTAAATCCTCTTCAAGTGGGAGAACCAAAGAAATGCAGTCTCATCTGTAAGCATGCTTGATGGCATTAACACTCATCTTCTTTAAGTGATAAGCACATATCTTCCTCCTTTGAACCGACTCTCACCTTACGTTAGTGAGGTGAACTTGGAAGCTTGATGCTTGTGGACTGTTAGAACTTGGAATCTTTTCTTTGAACTTGGTTAAAACTTCTTTAACTTTTCGAACTTGTTTGAAGCCCCCAAGTATGCTTTTTATAGACTTAAGAGGGAGTTGAGATAGTTTGTAGAAGTTTTTGGGGAGTTGTACTTTGAATAAAGAAAAATAACTCCAAGAAATCATTAGGAATCATCTTATAGGTGTCCCTGACTGTGGTCGCTATCACAAATAGGCCCAATTTTGGATTATTTTACATATGTGACCCATTTTCAATAGTTTAAGGCCCGAACGATGTCCGACTCACAGAACTTACAGGGATATTTTCTAACACTATTTTGAGTGGTACATAGAAAATTCAGCCTATTTGGACCTTTTGAAGTTGGTCAACCCTCCCTTCGACTTTTCAGAAAAATGTGCCCTTGTACCAACTGTTTGAAGACCAAATGACCTCAAATTAACTTGAAACTTAGAAGGATTGATGGCAGGAGCATCTTAAAGTGTCCATCCATTCATGTGGTTTGGTTTGTGGAAGTAAGATTTTTGGTAGTGGCTCACTTGTTACATGCTCTAAGTCAGTGTCCTCTTGCATTACAGGCAGTTAGTAGCTTGTTTTATATTAGATTGATGTTCAATTGATTTGAAACTTTGAGGAGTTAACTTTTAGCACATTTTGAGTCTCTAATCCTAATTTCATAAGCTTTGGCCTTGTAGAAGTAGGATTTTGGTCATTGAGCCCATGGCTTGGGGGCCATGACTCCTAAGCAAACATGCAGTTAAAGAAGGGTTAAATGAAGTCCCCCTGGCTTGAAAATTTTCAGAGTCATTTATGAATTAGACTTGAGCTTTATGTCCAGATTTCATCAACTTTGGTCACCTGGAAGCTGCACTTTGGTCGGTTACCCAATAACTTGGGCGTCACTGACCCAAAGTTGATATGTTTGTTGGACTTTGGCTCAAATGACACCCATTTAACTTGAAATTTTTTAGGGCTATTCTTGAATATAATCTAAGCTTTCTCCAGGAGTTTCAGCTTATTTTTAGATGTAGAAGTGTGAGTTGTCATAGTGACCCCAAGGAACTTGCAAATAGTCACTGAAGCTTCGGTTTGAGCGGAATGAAGTCCAAATTCTTTGAAACTTTGAAGCATCATTTATAAGCATATTTTAGAGTTTTTATGTGATTGTCAACCATTTTGGTGATCTAGAAGTGTGAGTGTGATCGGGAACCCCTAGGTTTTGAGTTATCGAACCTTGAATTTCGTGTTTGGTGAGTTGAGTGACCAAATGAAGTCCACTATCTCTGAATTTTGAATTGTTGCACCCTAAGCTCATCTAGAGTTTTTTGTTTAGGTTGCTACTGTTCTAAACATCTAGATGCAATGCTTGACTAGGCATCCCACAACCCTAGGTTTTATATACCCTTGAGCGTTGAACTTGCTTGTGAAGTCTTCACTATAACATTTATGATTTTTTTATAGGTCAACAGCATGTTTGATAGATTGAATCCCTCTAGGTTGGGTCGATCAATCAAACCCATCCCCTATTGCTTGGGAAGACCTTGATTTTGCAGAAAAATATATTTATTTAATTCTTTGTTTTATATATTTAAAAACTTTTCTACATGCTTCCTTTCAAAATTGATGTAATTTGACTTTATGAAGTCAAGTATACTTAGGGAACCTTAAGCTTGATCATGGGTCAAGCAATAGATTAAAATGCTAGTAAATCATATGACTTTGTAGGACTTTGACTCTTGGAATCACGATACCACAAACCTTGTCCAACGAAATCAAATTGGGTGCACAAGGTATGTGTTGGTTGTTACCCATCCTTATTAGATGTTTCAGTTAGTCTTATTGTTATACCCTTCGTGTGTGGATATAGGAGTCCAATGTCCACATTCATACACAACGCGATATCAAGAAATTGATGTAAGACATTGGTCATACTGAAGTGGAGATTTAAGGACACGGGCATCTTAGAAAGTTTGGTTTCTAGTCATCATTGTTTCTTGATAAATTGAAAGTTTATGCTTTTTGCTATGAATTCCCTTATTTCTCGCTTACTCTTATGTTATTAGCTTGATTATATTTTTCTATTTTTCTATCTTCTTTACAATTACAGTTGTTACTGTTATCCTCATCCAACATCATGAAACCTTAAGTTAATGCAAAAGATACGTATGCAAATCCTAATAGTACAAGCAAGAAACATATGAGTGTGAAATTTTGCTATCCTTATTGATTCATAAAGTCGACACACTAAGCTTGACTGAATGAGGTTCATCGGGGCTAAGTATAAGTTTGAGATATGCACCACTGTAGTTAGGTTTTCCTGTAGAGTGAGTCAAAGCTCCTTTGTGGTAACCGGATTAGCTACCTAGTTCCCTACACGTTGTAAGGTCCCGAATCCCACTGATCTTAGTTACGTTAATTAATCTTGTATTATATTAATTAAGCCTTGTTGAGGTTAGTTTAACGTGAAACTATTGGGTTTGGGCCTTGGTTAAGTGGTTCGGCAAGTTCGGACCATACTTAAGTAGTCAAGGACCTTTTTGTAAATTGCTCTTATCTCTTATGAACACCTCGTCCATTGCCTTTCGTGTAATTTTTCATGTAGATCATCTCTCGTGTTAGGCCCAACTTGATCTGGGTTCATTTTGGGCCAACTTTTGGCCACGTGACCTATTCCGTAAATGTCCCCAAACGATAGGGCCTGCATGCAAGGTGAGGAAATTCTTTTAAAAAGAAGAACCCAACGTTCTTTCTCCTTTTCTCCTTTTCTTCTTCACGTGGCTATTGAAGGGCTCCTTCCCTCTCTTCCTTAATCTTCATCTTCATCTTCTCTTTAAGATTTGGGGAGCTACTAGGCTTGGGGTGAGCTTGCATGTAACGGTGGGAGGATCTTCTTCCTCCTCTTCTCCTTCCCTGGGCACTTCTCATTTAGTGTGTTCTCTTTTTCAAGCTACCACTTACTAAGGTGAGGGTTTTTGTTCCTTTCCATATATTAAGGCTTGTTGGAGTCAAGAAGACTCAAACTATGACATGCATGTGAATCTAAACCTCATCCTTCATTGCATGTTTTACTGTAGAGACCCCATTTCAATTTAAAGACTTTCCCCTGAGCACACAACAAGGAAGAGTTTGAGAGGGTTAACACTATTAAGAGGCAAGTATTTGAGTTATATAGATCGCATGCATGATTAAGTTATTGACTATTAAGTTATCTCCTTACATTTCCAATTTCAGCCATTTCTTTTCATTGATTTAATTGATACAAATGTGGTGTGAATTGAGTCAGAATGACAAGAAGGAAATAGGATGGTGTGTGAGTATGGACACTCTCAGGGACACTCTAATTGAGCCTTAAAATTGCCCCACAATAAGGTTCTGTATTGATCTCGTACTAAAAATGAGCTACAGAACTGGTTTCAGATTTTCTGAAGCTTACGGCGAAGCTACGGCTAAGCCGTGAGCATTTACGGCTGAAAGTTCAGATAGCAACAAAACTTGGTTTTGTACTACGGCTTAACCACGGCTACACCGTGAAATGCCCTACGGCTAAGCCGTGGCCAGCCCGTAACCAAGCCGTAGGTCTTCCTACGGCTAGCTTTCCAGAGAGCTCCAGAAACCCATTCTCTTCTACGGCTTGCACACGGCTACACTATGAAATGCCTTACGGCTAAGCCGTAACCTCACCGTAACCTAGCCCTAGGCTTAGCACGGCTAAGCCGTAGGCTAATAAACGGCTAAGCCGTAAATGCGTCTGTACTGTTGAAGGAAACATGAATTACTCGACTAAGCCGTAACGTCGTATACGGCTAAGCCGTATGAACACAGTGAATTTAGGATGTTAGGAATTCTTCATTGATCTTATAGGGCCTTAGTATTGGCACTTTCTTACCCCTACACGGGCCCAACTGTAAGGATACATTAAAAGGATAAACGAATTCCGAATAATTCCCCAAAGTCAAGTCATGGATGTTGGCATAAGAAGGGGGTGTTCCTTATGCACACAAGGCAATACCAAGATGTGGTAACACAATGACACCGAACGTTTTATGAGTACATCGTGTTGAATGTCCTTGGGGATCATGAGATACTTACTCCATCTGAATGCATTCATATTGTTACGATATGTTACCTTCGACATGATTTGTTATCGGATTCTCTCCCTCTAGCAAACCCCAAGGCAATTCAGACATGAGCTTCTAAGGAGTGCGTGTCTGACAAGCCAGAGCTTCTACTGAGTGTGTGCTTGCTAGCCAAGGGTATAGCCGAGGTTCGGGCCTTTGTAGCCCATATGCATGTGTTTCGTTTGACTATTCCTTATATATGTTATGACTAATATGATTGATTCTGAGTTGGCACCACTTAGCTTGTGCCCTTTGGGTATATGTATATCCCTACTGCAGTAGTTTATGGAGGAGTTGTCGACGCTTCTCGGGAAGCTAACTTAATTCCCTAGCGACCCATACGTATGCTCCATTTTGGGAGAATAGATCAACGTGGTTGCCACTCAATATGATGGTTAATTGTAATTCTTCATCCATTGTCATACACGCACCATATGTCTAGCAAACTATTATTGCTTCCTTTAAATAGTGTATACTTTTAAGTTCAATTGAGGTACTATGTTATACTTGCTTCATATGCCTCAGTACATGCTTAACCGTCGTGTTAATAGTGTTATCCTTGGTAATTGCAGGTACAGAACCCGGTCCCAACTAGGGTGTTGACGCGTCCCTGGAGAGTGCCCCAACGGTACCTCGGGGTATAGGTGAATGGAAGGATGACGATGTCTTTTATTAGTCATCCTACAGAGTGCGTCAGTTTTGGAGATGTTATAGTCACTTTTTAGTCTGTTCTGGGAAAACGCAAATTGGTCCTTATGTTCCTAACTCCTTTAAGTAAATGTTGAATTGTACGAAACATAATTGGAACTTGAGCACTGCTATATACATATATCTATATGTTTATCCATGAATGATAACGGATATGTTCTTTCAATGTGCTTTTGATTATTGCTGAGTATTTCACAGGGAATTCGCTTATGATGAGTTACATTCCTACGTGTGTTAGCATACCTCACACGTTTCTGTGAAATCTCCCTTGTACGAATTCGTGCACAATACCTTCAGGGCACGGATTTCTATGGAATTACGTATGCGCGCCCTAGGGGCCCACTCAAATCCCCAAACTCCCGGGATCGGGGCATGACATATGTAAGTAATGGTATCAAAGCCGCACTAAAAAGTTAAATAAAAGACTTAGCTACATTAGGAAACGTGGTGAGGTTCCGATAGGTCCGTTGGGGGTGGATCTCTATTATGATTATAACCTTTCGGTACAATTGTAGTATGTATATGTATATGTATCTATGACTAATAACCATTGTGACTGCAGATCCATGGCGTCTGGGTCTGGTACAAACAACAGTTCGAACGATAATGACCACAATAATGTGGAGTTGGAAGGTGCAGACCCTCCACCGCAACCTCCTCCTCCTCCCACATACAACACGGAGGAACGGTTCATGATGATGATGCATCAGCTAGCTGCTAGTAATGCCAATCAAGCTGCCATTCAATTGCAGTTAGCCGCTCTATTGAATAGGTAGGATCAACCTGGAGATCCTAATTCCCTCTATGAAAAGTTTAAAAAGAGGGGAGCCACGGAATTTACAGGACAAGAGGACCCGTTGCATGCAGACGAATGGCTTGTCCACCCTGAGAATGTCTTCGATACCCTAACTTGTACACCAAGGCAGCAGGTGGTCCTCACAGCGTCCATGTTCAGGGATATCGCGGATACATGGTGGAAGAGTATCCGGGACCACATGAGGGCCATGCCGGATGCCACTATCTCGGAGGCCTTTAAGAGGCAATTTAGGAAGAAGTTCATTCCCGATCATGTAACCCGCAATAAGAAGGCAGAGTTCCTCTCCCTGCAGCAGAACTCCATGACTGTTGCAGAATACGTGCATGTATTTAGCCAGCTCTCTCCGTTTGCTCTAGACCTGATTGACACTGAGGAAAAGAAAGTGGAAAGGTTTCTGGAAAGGTTGAGGCCTACTATTAAGGGACATGCTACAGCTTTCCAACGTCCAGTTCGATACGATGATGTTGTGACTAGAGCCAATGCAGCTAAAGAGATTGAGAAAAACCTATTTTTGGAAGAGTCTAAGAAGAGTACCCCGCCTTTTGCGAAAGACCAGCAATATTCTAAGAAACAAAAAGGGGTTGTTAGTGGAACATCACGGTTAGTCTGCAGTGTATGCGGGAAGGGACATGAGAAATGTTGAAGGTCCACGGGAGCCTGTTTTGGATGTGGCTCAATGGACCACCATTTGTCCGAGTGCCCAAGAAGGAAGGACTCTAGTCAAGCCCCATCCCAGCAACAGTACCAACAGTCTACTAAGGTGACACCACTCGCGCTAACCATCAGCAACAACAAGTGAGGCAAGGCCAAGGGCAGACATGGCAAGGTCAAGGACAACAGAGGCAAGGACAACAACACCGACCCCAAAGGCGAGGCCGCGCCTATGGATTGGCACAGGAAGAAGTCGAAGCAGCGGAGCATGTGGTTGTAGGTAAGGTTTCTGTTTGTGGCATTGAAGCTAAAGTGTTGTTTGATTCAGGATCTTCGTACTCCTTCATTTCACCTCGATTCTCTAGCACGATACGGGAATCGCCAGCACAGTTACCATATATGTTGAGTGTTATCACTCTGGTTGGCAAGAGGGTAACTTGTGATGATTATTACCCTGGTTGTCGAGATCTTATCGGAGAGTTTCTTCTCCCAGCGGAACTCATCGTGTTGCCCATGCGCAATTTCGATGTAATATTAGGCATGGACTGGTTGACCAAGTATATAGCCTGTCTAGACTGTTTTCATAAGACTGTCACCGTAAGGGTGAATGAAGGTGGTCCAAGTGTTGTGTTCTAAGGTGACAAGAAGAGCTCAAACACTAGATTAATTTCAGCACTTCGAACGGAGAGACTAATTCATAGTGGTTGCGAGGGATATATTGCCTTCATTATGGAGAAGAAAGCACCTAAGAAGCTAGGAGAGATATCGGTGGTTTGTGAGTTCCCTGATGTATTTCCTGATGAAGTACCTGGTATTCCTCCGATTAGGGAAGTGGACTTTACTATAAAGTTAGTACCCGGTACTACTCCCATCTCTAAGGCTCCGTATAGAATGGCCCCAGCAGAGTTACGTGAGCTGAAAGTACAGTTGTAGGACTTATTGGATAAGGGGTTCATTCGTCCTAGCACATCACCATGGGGAGCCCTAGTCTTATTCGTGGAGAAGAAGGATGGCACCCTCAGAATGTGTATTTATTACCGGCAGTTGAACCAGGTGACAATCAAGAATAAATATCCACTGCCTTGATGAACTGTTTGATCAATTACAGGGTGCAACTCATTTTTCTAAGATTGATCTCAGGTCCGGATATCATCAGCTGCAAGTTAGGGACCAAGATACATCAAAAACAGCTTTCAGGACAAGGTATGGGCATTATGAATTCTTAGTTATGCCTTTTAGGTTAACAAATGCCCCGGCAGTATTTATGGCCTTGATAAACAAAATCTTCTCACCCTACCTTGATCGATTTGTGGTCATTTTCATTGATGATGTGTTGGTATATTCCAAGACTAGAGACGAGCATGCAGAACATTTGAGAATTTCTCTACAATTATTGAGGGACCACCGACTGTATGCTAAGCTGGACAAGTGTGAATTTTGGTTAGAACAAGTTGCCTTTTTGGGGCATATAATCTCGAAGGATGGGCTTGCAGTAGATCCAACTAAGGTTGAGGCTATAGCTAATTGGCAAAGTCCCAAAACAGTTACAGAGGTTAGAAGTTTTGTTGACCTGCCATGTCATTATAAAAGGTTTGTGAAAGACTTTTCCAAAATAGTTACACCTTTGACAAAGTTGACTCGGAAGAATGAGCCATTTGTTTGGTCGGCTGAGTGTGAGTCAAATTTCCAACTCCCTAAGGAGAAATTAACCTCGGCCCCAATCTTATCTTTACCAGAAGGGAGTGGCGGATTTGTTATCTATACCGACGCTTCGAGGATTGGGTTAGGTTGTGTGTTGATGCAGAATGGAAAGTTGATAGCATATGGATCTCGGCAACTGAAGGAACATGAGAAAAATTATGCTACGCATGATCTAGAATTGGCTGCAGTAGTCTTTGCATTAAAGTTGTGGAGACACTATCTGTACGGGGAAAGGTTTGAGGTCCATAGCGACCATCGCAGTCTCCAGTATCTATTTTCGCAACATGATCTTAACATGAGACAGCGTAGATGGTTGGAATTCATAAAGGATTACGATTTCCCGATCAAATATTTCCTCGGAAAAGGGAATGTAGTAGTTGATGCCTTAAGCAGGAAATCTACCATTGAGATGGCAGCACTGTGTGGTGAATGGTCTCTAGTAGAAGAGTTTCGAGATCTGGATGTAGAAGTTCAGTTTGTAGATGATGAGGTCATGCTAGTGGCTATGTCAGTCTTCAAGCCCACTCTAATTTAACAAATCAAGAAGAGACAGTTTGAAGATCTAGATTTTGTTAAGATTCGTGACCACATCTCGGAGAGACCCGATTTCAGGTTAGTAAATGGCGTGCTGTATTTCAGAGATAGACTTTGTGTTACAGTGGTCCAAAATCATAACTTAAAAAGGGCAATTATGACCGAAGCACACCATGCTCGATATTCCATGCACCCTGGGAGTACAAAAATGGACCGAAACTTGCATGGTAGATTTTGGTGGAATAACATGAAGCGGGATATTACGAGCTTTGTGGCAAGATGCCTTACTTGCCAATGAGTGAAGGCTGAACATAGGAAGCCTCCCGGTTTATTGCATCCTCTACAAATTCCTAAGTGGAAATGGGAGAATTTGACAATGGATTTTGTTTTAGGGCTGCCCCGAACGAGTAAGCATCATGATGTTGTGTGGGTGATTGTCAACCGACTAACGAAGTTAGCCCACTTTATTCCCATTAGAAAATGGATGAAATTTCAGGAGATGGCCAAGATCTTCATTGATGAGATTGTGCGACTACACGGTACCCCAGTTTCAATTGTATCTGATCGAGACAGTAGATTTGTATCTTCCTTTTGGCAGTCTTTTCAGGCGTCCTTGGGTACTAAACTCAGTTTTAGTACAGCTTATCATCCGCAGACCGACGAGCAATCGGAGAGAACAATATAGACCCTAGAAGATATGTTACGAGCTAGTGTGTTGGACTTCGGAAAAGAGTGGGATGAACACCTCTCCTTATGTGAATTCGCGTACAATAATAGTTACCACGTGAGCATCAGAATGGCTCCATTTGAAGCCCTGTATGGACGTAAGTGCCATACTCCGGTCTGTTAGGAAAAAGTTGGGGTCAGGAGTTTCCATGGACCCGCACTAGTAGCGGATACAGTGGAGAAAGTACAAAATGTGCAAGATAAATTGAGGACTGCACAATCATGCTAGAAAAGTTACACAGATAATCGTTGTTGGCCCTTTGAGTTCCAAGTGGGGGACAAGGTTTTCTTGAAGGTTTCCCCAATGAAGGGTACTATTAGGTTCGGACAGAAAGGCAAGCTAGCTCCTCGTTTTGTTGAACCTTTCGAGATACAGAGCAGGGTTGGAGATTTGGCTTACCGATTGGAGTTACCACCCCTGCTCGTGGGAGTTCATAATGTGTTCCATGTGTCGATGCTTAGGAAATACCTTCAGGATCTTTCACATGTCCTGGAGTTGGATGACATACAAGTTAGGCCTGATGTGATCTATGAAGAAAGACCACTTCGCATCATTGACACTAAGGAACAAGTCTTGCGTACCCGGACGATCAGGTGGGTTAAGGTCCTATGGGAGCATCACGGTCAAGAAGAGGCCACTTGGGAGCTTGAGGACCAGATTAGGACAAAATATCCAGAGCTACTACCCTAGGTACGATGCATTCGGAGAACCGAATGATCTTAAGTGGGGGAGGATGTAAGTTCCCGAATCCCACTGATCTTAGTTACGTTAATTAATCTTGTTTTATATTAATTAAGCCTTGTTGAGGTTAGTTTAACGTGAAACTATTGGGTTTGGGCCTTGGTTAAGTAGTTGGGCAAAGTTCGGACCATACTTAAGTAGTCAAAGACCCTTTTGTAAATTGCTCTTATCTCTTATGAACGCCTCGTCCATTGCCTTTCGTGTAATTTTTCGTATAGGTCATCTCTTGTGTTGGGCCCAACTTGATATGGGTTCATTTTGGGCCAACTTTTGGCCACGTGACCTATTCCGTAAATGTCCCCAAACAATAGGGCCTGCATACAAGGTGAGGAAATCCTTTTAAAGAGAAGAACCCAACGTTCCTTCTCCTTTCCTCCTCTTCTTCTTCACGTGGCTGTTAAAGGGCTCCCTCCCTCTCTTCCTCAATCTTCATCTTCATCTTCTCTTTAAGATTTAGGGAGCTACTAGGCTTGGGGTGAGCTTGCATGTAACGGTGGGAGGATCTTTTTCCTCCTCTTCTCCTTCCCTGGGCACTTCTCTTTTAGTGTGTTCTCTTCTTCAAGCTACCACTCACTAAGGTGAGGGTTTTTGTTCCTTTCCATATATTAAGGCTTGTTGGAGTCAGGAAGACTCAAACTATGACATGCATGTGAATCTAAACCTCATCCTTCATTGCATGTTTTATTGTAGAGAACCCATTTCAATTTAGAGATTTTCCCCTGAGCACACAGCAAGGAAGAGTCTGAGAGGGTTAACACTGTTAAGAGGCAAGTATTTGAGTCATATGGATCGCATGCATGATTAAGTTATTGACTATTAAGTTAGCTCCTTACATTTCCAATTTCAGCCATTTCTTTTCATTGTTTTAATTAATACAAATGTGGTGTGAATTGAGCCAGAATGACAAGAAAGGAATAGGATGGTGTGTGAGTATGGACACTCTCGAGGACACTCTAATTGAGCTTTAGAATTGCCCCACAATACTGTTCTGTATTGATCCTGTACTGAAAATGAGCTACAAAACTGGTTTCAGATTTTTTGAAGCTTACGGCGAAGCTACGGCTAAGCCGTGAGCGTTTACGACTGAAAGTCCAGAAAGCAGCAAAACTTGGTTTTGTACTACGGCTTAACCACAGCTACAACGTGAAATGCCCTATGGCTAAGCTGTGGCCAGCTCGTAACCAAGCCGTAGGTCTTCCTACGGCAAGCTTTCCATAAAGCTCCAGAAACCCATTCTCTTCTACGGCTTGCACACGGCTGCACCGTGAAATGCCTTACGGCTAAGCCGTAACCTCACCGTAACCTAGCTGTAGGCTTAGCACGGCTAAGCCGTAGGCTAATAAACGGCTAAGACGTAAATGCATTTTTACTGTTGAAGGAAACATTACTTACTCGGCTAAGCCGTAACGTCGTATACGGCTAAGCCGTATGAACACAGTGAATTTAGGATGTTAGGAATTCTTCATTGATCTTATAGGGCCTTAGTATTGGCACTTTCTTACCCCTACACGGGCCCAATTGTAAGGATACATTAAGAGGATAAATGAATTCTGAATGATTCCCCAAAGTCAAGTCATGGATGTTGGCATAAGAAGGGGGTGTTCCTTATACACACAAGGCAATACCAAGATGTGGTAACACAATGACACCGAACGTTTTATGAGTACATCGTGTTGAATGTCCTTGGGGATCATGAGATACTTACTCCATCTGAATGCATTCATATTGTTACGATATGTTACCTTCGACATGATTTGTTACCGGATTCTCTCCCTCTAGCAAACCCCAAGGCAATTCAGACCTGAGCTTCTAAGGAGTGCGTGTCTGACAAGCCAGAGCTTCTACTGAGTGTGTGCTTGCTAGCCGAGGGTATAGCCGAGGTTCGGGCCTTTGTAGCCCATATGCATTGTTTCGTTTAACTATTCCTTATATATGTTATGACTAATATGATTGATTCCGAGTTGGCACCACTTAGCTTGTGCCCTTTGGGTATATGTATGTCCCTACTGCAGTAGTTTATGGAGGAGTTGTCGACGCTTCTCGGGAAGCAAACTTGATCCCCTAGCGACCCATAGGTATGCTCCCTTTTAGGACAATATAACATCGTGGTTGCCATTCAATATGATGTTTAATTGTAATTCTTCATCCATTGTCATACATGCACCATATGTCTAGCAAACTATTATTGCTCCCTTTAAACAATGTATACTTTTAAGTTCAATTGAGGTACTATGTTATACTTGCTTCATATGCCTTAGTACATGCTTAACCGTTGTCTTAACAGTGTTATCCTTGGTAATTGCAAGTACAGAACCCGGTCCCAACTCGGGTGTTGACGCATCCCCGGAGAGTGCCCCAACGGTACCTCGGGGTATAGGTGAATGGAAGGATGACGATGTCTTTTATTAGTCATCCTACAGAGTGCGTCAGCTCTGGAGATGTTATAGTCACTTTTTAGTCTGTTCTGGGAAAACGCAAATTGGTCCTTATGTTCCTAACTCCTTTAAGTAAATGTTGAATTGTACGAAACATAATTGGAACTTGAGCACTGCTATATACATATATCTATATGTTTATCCATGAATGATAACGGATATATTCTTTCAACGTGCTTTTGATTATTGCTGAGTATTTCGCAGGGAATTCGCTTATGATGAGTTACATTCCTACGTGTGTTAGCATACCTCACACGTTTCTGTGAAATCTCCCTTGTACGAATTCGTGCACAATACCTTCAGGGCACGGATTTCTACGGGATTACGTATGCGCGCCCTGGGGGCCCACTCAAATCCCCAAACTCCCGGGATCGGGGTGTGACACACGTCTTGAAAGACGCTCTCCTTTAGGGAGGATACTAGTAATGTGGCTTCCAAATTTACAAGTATATTTTTGTTACATTGATTCTCTTATCCATATAACCATTATGAATGCTAACATGTTTAGTGGACTATTATTGACCTCTTATGAATTGATCTTGTGTATATTTTCTTATTGAAAACCATGTGTTCAGAGTACTACTTGCCTATACTTGTTGAACTGTCATGTTTATCATTAGTGTTGCAGGAGCAGATCTCCGCCCAAACCCGGTTATCGTTCCGAATTTGGAGGATTCCGGGCAGGTTCCTTCATGATTAGTTGAGTGGGCAGCTGATGATGTCTTTTATTAGATAGATATGATAGAGCATCTCATGGTTATGATATTTTAAGAGTCATGGAGATATGGACAACTCTATTTATTATGCCATCTGTTTTATTTGATAGATTTATGCTTATTTTCTTATTAGTGGACATGTATTATTATTGGTCTTTCACCATCGTACTGATGCACTGTTTACTTTAATATGTATTTGGACATATAGACTTTCATTGGGATCTTGTTGAATCCATCATCTATCTGTGTATTTTATTACGGAATGACTTAAACAGACATTCATATATGCTCTTTACTATCACTAGTGGTTATTGGGTGCGAAAGAACTAATGTTTTTGCAGACTAATAAATACTTATGCGCTCATGAATCTTCCTTTTACTTTAAGGCGTATTATTTGAGAAAATTCCCTTGTGGAAATTTGTATTTGCCTACATGTGGTACAAATTACTAGGGGATTACGCGTGCCACGTCACGGGCCTATCCTTAATGACCTAAACTTAGGCTCAAGGCATGACGTGCATAAGTAGTGGTATCAAAACCATTGTTTAAGTGAAGTGATGGTATTGAGCATGAATGAACCCTGAATAAAAGACTTAGAAGCCTTAAGATATGTGGTGAGGATATAATAGGTGCATTGGATTATGGATTATAGTATGTTTAGGTCTAAGTAGTATCTTGTCATGAACTAACCAAGGAACATTCTTGTAGATAAATGGCACGAGATAAAGGCATACATCAAGGTTCTTCCAACTCCACTCATGATGTAGAAGGAGAGAATGTGTATGTTGAGGACTGAAGGGATGATTTGCCTCCATGACCTTCTCTAGGACTGACTATCGGTGATAGATTCTTGATGATGATTCAGATAGTATGGCCCATGCAAACTCAGATTCCTATGTTGATAGAAAGACAAGTTCAAGCATTGCTAACAGCACCCGCAGTGACACAAGTGATCCTTCAAACTAGAGAGAATGATCTGACCAGTCTATATGAGAATTTCTCAAAAGAGGAGCAACAAAATTCACGGGCATAGAGGACACAATTATAGCTAACAAATGCACGGAACATATCAAGAATTTCTTTGATTCAATCATTTGCACTAGGAGACAACAAATCATGCTCACAGCATCAATATTCAAGAGTGTTTACACACATTCTTGAACATTATTTATTATGCTTTGCATAATAATATTAGGACAATAGGTCATCCTCCGCATTTACGGTTTACCTGCATTCTCTTTTACAGCTTAGCCGTATATATCCTACAGCTTAGCCACGGCTTAGCCATAGCACATTTTACAGCTCAAGTTTGGCTTAGCCATAAAAGAAAATTGATATTTTTAGCTTTTTGGACCGTGAGCTGTAACCTCCATACAACTTAGCCGTAAGCTTCGGTTTCTGAAACAAATTCAACTTCTGAAACAAATTCCACGCAGGTCTCAAAACCTAAGATAGTACTTGGGTATTCCTTGCCTATTTCATTCATTTAGTTATTCGTTGTTTTAGCTCATGCTTTATCTTAAAGATTGAACTTCATCATACAGTAGAGTTTAGGACAATTGAGAACATTATGGCTGAATGCATAGGAGTCAGTAAAATTATAAAAATCATCATATACCAACATGAATTAAACCAAAATTTGCTTATACTTACCTTAGTTTAAAATTCAAACCACTACTCTTACTCTTGCTCAACTTGAGATGACACTCAATTCTCAAACCTAAACTGATATGCATGTAAGGGATGAAGAAAGAGATAAGCACAGGATTACAGGAGGAGTCTTCCTTGCTCTTAAGCCAAAGACTTATGGAAAGGAAAAAGTGATTACCTTTAGAGATTGATGAAAAGAAGAACATTGCTTGAATTCTTTACTTCACAGCTTGTGCTTAGATTCAAAGACACTAAAGATGCGAAGATGAGTCTCTACTCAGACATGCAAACATCAACTCTCTGGATTTGATGAGAATAATCATGATAAAAAAAAAAAAGAAGGATACTAGTCTTAGGGTAAGAAGAGTGTTGAGAAGAAAGTATCTATTAGGAACAGTGGGTCTTATATATATAAGATAATTTTTTGGAGTTTATAAGAAAGTCACTATTTCTTGAAGTAATTTCAGTTTAAGTCAAATGAAGGTCCTACTAACACAAACGAACTCAAACGTATTAGAGTCAAGTACGAAAGTTGACAAGCTTGGCGAGACACATGTGATGGTGTCAATATAATGCATGAATGACGAAAACTCTTGAAATCAAAAATTACGAAAAGGGCTTTCACTACCTAGTGAAGGTTAAATTCGACCCAACTACTTACCCATGACTTAAACATAACCCACAAAGACAAAGCAAGGTAAATCAATCTTATTTCGATGGTAATTAGCTAATAACTTACTTAATTAGTCACTAAGCATGCTTAATTAGGGTCGGAGTGTTACATCCTCCCCCTGCTTTGGAATCGTTCAGTCCTCTAAATGAAACGTACCCATGTGAAGAGGTCGGGATATTGTCTGGCCATTTGTTCTTCCAATTCCCATGTCACTTCATCAAGACCATGATGCTCCCAAAGCACTTTGACCCATGTATGTTCTTTGACGCAATATTTGCTCCCTTGTACCTACGATATGGAGTGGGTGCTCAACGTATGCTGCAATCAGTTGAATCTGGACATTATCATACCAAATAACGTGGGTGGGATCTCTAACATATTTATGGAGCATGGAGACATAAAACACATTATGAACTCCACAGAATTCAATAGGAAGTGCTAGCTGATAAGCTAAATCACCAATTCTGCTCTTCATTTCGAATGGACCTACATACCTCAGAGCCAACTTGCTTTCTTGGTCAAAACAAATAGTATCCTTCATAGGAGAGACCTTTAGAAAAACTCAATCACCAATCTAAAACTCTAAATCTCTTCTACGAGTATCAGCATAGGTCTTCTGTCTTGGATGAGCAATTTTTAAATTTTCAATTGCTTTCTGCATTTTTTCAGTCGTTTCAGTGATGATAGTTGGTCCATGGAAACTTCTAATTCCGACTTCTTCCTAATAAACTAGATTCCGACATTTACGTCCATACAATGCTTTAAATGGAGCCATACCAATGCTTTCATGGAAGCTGTTGTTTATATGCAAATTGACATAATGAGAGGCACTTATCCCATTCCTTATCAAAATTTAGAATGTTAGCACGCGACATATCTTCCAATGTCTGAATAGTGCGCTCGGATTACCCATCAGTCTGTGGATGGTATGCGGTACTGAAACTAAGTTTGGTACCCATAGCTTCTTGAAAAGCTTTCCAAAACGACAATACAAATCTATTGTCACAAACTAAAACTATTGACACTGGCCTACCATGCAATCTTACAATCTCTTCCACAAAATTCTTGGCCATCTCAGATAATGTCATGCCCTTTTTGAATGGAATGAAATGAACTGACTTTGTTAGTCTATCTACAATCACCCAAATTGCATTATTCTTTTTACTTGTTGGGGGCAAACTAAAGATGAAATCTATCGTGATATGCTCCCATTTCCATTGAAGAATATGCAATGGGTGTAACGAACCAGGAGGTCTTTGATGATCAGCTTTCACCTTCTGACATGTAAGGCACCTAGCCACGAAGCTTGCTATTTTCCTTTTCATATTAATCCCCTAAAATATATCATTTCGATTCTAGTACATCTTCATGCTACCGGGATGCATCACATGTCTAGCATAATGTGCATCTGTCATTAGGCTCTCTTTCATGCCATCGTGAGCCAGTACACACAATCTGTTTAATGAAATATAGAACACCATCTTCCAAATGGAAATCCAATCTACCTCTTATATGATCTTTAATCTTTACCAAATTAGGATCTTCAAACTGTCTATCTTGGATTGCTTAATTATTTTAGGCTAGAAGGTAACAGTACTTATAAACATCACCAAATTATGTACCAATTTTACTTCTATAGGCATGTCCTTGAATTGATCTTGTATGAACAATGTTGAACTTAGTAAGGCACTGATACTCATTATCTTCCTTCTAAGAGCATCTGTTATAACATTCTCTTTTCCTGGATAGTACTTGATAGGAAAGTCATAGTCTTTTATGAACTCAAGCCATCTACATTGCCTCATATTTAAATCATTCTGCTCAAACAAATACTGCAAACTATGGTGATCTCAGTGAACCTCAAACTTTCCCCCATAGAGATAGTGTCGCCAAAATTTCAAGGCAAACATGATAGCTACTAGTTCCAGATCATGTGTCGCATAGTTCTTTCCATACTCTTTTAACCGTCTAGAACCATACGCAATCACTTTGCCATTTTGCATCAAAACACGCCCCAATCCAACTCTAGATGCATCTAAATAGATCACAACTCCTTCATTTTCATATAGTAATGTTAACACTAGAGTGGTGGTTAACTTTTCTTTCAAAGTTCCAAAGCTTGATTCACATTCTTCATTCCAGTTAAAGTGTACATTCTTTCAAGTCAATTTTGTCAAAAGGGTGGATATTTTTGCCATATCTTGAACAAATCTTCTATAACACCCTGCTAGTCCAAGAAAACTTCTAGTCTCTGTTACAGATTTTGGACTTGGCCAATTTACAACTGCCTCAACTTTTGCTAGATCAACGGCCAAACATTTCATGAAATGATACGACTTAGAAAAGCTACCTACTCAAGCCAGAAATCACATTTTGCCAACTTTGCATATATCGATGTTCTCTCAACAATTGCAATGATTTCCTCAAATGGTCCACATGATACTCTATTGTTTTAGAATATACTAAGATATCATCCATAAAGACCACAACGAATTAATCCAAGAAAGGAGCAAAGACCCTATTCATCAAAGCCATAAAAACAGCAGGTGCATTAGTCAATCCAAAAGGCATCACGAGAAACTCATAATGGCCATACTTTGTTCTAAAGTTTATTTTAGCAATGTCATCTTCCTTAACTTTCAATTAGTGATAACCTGATCATAGGTCGATCTTAAAAAAATACGCGGCACCTTGAAGTTGATCAAATAATTCATCAATGCGAGGTAATGGGTACTTGTTCTTAATCGTCACCTTATTCAACTATCAGTAATCGATACACATTCGAAGCATGCCATCCTTCTTCGTTACAAACAACACCGAAGCTCCCCACAGTGACACACTAGGGCGTATAAAACCCTTATCAAGCAAATCTTGCAACTGCCTTTTCAATTCTTATAATTTTGCAGCTGCCATTCGATACGGAGCTTTGCAAATCGGTGCTGTACCTGGAATGAGTTCTATAGCAAACTCAACTTCTCTGTCAGGAGGTAATCCGCAAACTTCATCAAAAAATATGACATGAAAGTCACGTACAAAGGAGATAACTTCGAGCTTCCTGAGCTCTTTCCTCTCGGAAATAAAAGGCAATGAAGCCTTTATAAACCTTGTGGATTATCCTATCTGCTTTGAATGCGGAGATGATTCAGTTAGGTGAGTTCTTCTTGCTTCCCTCGAAACAAAACCCGTTACCCAAATCAAAGTGCATCATCTTATTATAATAATTCACATAAGCATGATATTTCGCCAACCAATCCATGACAAGGATAACATCGAAATCAGCATTAATAGTAGAATCAAGTCAATTAGGAGTTAACAACCCTTGATTCGAACATTGCATCGGGGGTAGTATATACTACACTCCACTCTCTTGCCAACAGGAGTGGACACCACCAACACGTGAGTTAGTGGCTTAGGCTACTTCTGTAGTTTCACAGCAAAATATGGTGCTACCTATGAACACATACCGAATAAAACAGTGTTTATGCTTCTTCATTAGCAATAAAAAGAATACCTTCAACCACAGCAGCATCTTCCGTGCTCTCATGAGTGACAGCATAAGCTCGGGCATTCTAACGACTCTATTTCTATCCTTGACATGATTGTTGCTATTTGCCTTGAGAAGTGGGTGTGGCAAGTCGCGATTGTTAGTTGGGCTTGTACCTAGGACATTGAGCCATCCAATGCTCCATTAAGCCACAAATTAAGTAAGCTCCTGTATTTCTCCAGCATGTCTCGGTCTTATGAGACTTTCCACAATGACCACACTTCACCATAGAATTACTCAAGTTATCTTGACCATGTTTAAAATATTTTTAACTTGGCACCTGCCTAAACAAAATTCTAAAACTAGCCTAATTAAAATCTAACAAATACATACATTCCTAAAACAAAATAATTACAATCACAATTCAAATAAAGAAAGTAAATCCTAAATCTAAAAGTTCCTAAAATTAAATTTACTACAAAACAAAACACACGTTAGAACTTCCAATAAAACTAAACTAAAATTAGAAACTTACTAACAATAAAAACTAATCAAAGTAAACAAAAATTTCTAAATCCTATCCAAATTAGAAAGAATTTAATTTTAGAAAAAAAAAGCTCTAAATAGAAACAACAACATACAATACAAGCAACACAACTTTCTAAAAAAAAATCTATTCAAACATGATAAACTAAAAAAAATGCAAATCTAAAAACTCAATTTCCTAAAGTAATCTATGATGAATAATAATGAAAACTTCACAAAGAAATAAAACTACAAGATATGCATGAGACGTCCAACTATATGCAAGCATGATTGGGGCGTACATGTATTAGAATGATATGTGCTGCCTATATACATTCAAAAATCAGATTTGCACCACTAAATTAATTTAGTCTCAGATCTGAAACTTTGCCAAACTCCGCCAGTTTTGCTGCCGGTCCCAAGCCCGGGTAAAGGAGGAGGGTTGCGTTAGGTAGGTGACAGCCAGCTTAAAACTTTGTCACAACCCAAACATGAATTTTGAACAAATGATATTTCACGATAAGGCTAGGGCGTTCCCCGCTTTAAGTGACGCATTGCAGCATCACTCGGCTGCAGTGAAAAGTGTGCAAGGGCTACCGCATGACTTTGGGCTAATGCGGTTAAAGAAGTTAGTCTATGAGAAGAAGAGGAGGAATAGGAAAATTAGACTTGCTACTTGGAATATAGGAACCTTGACAGGCAAGAGTATGGAGTTGGTTGAGGTAATGAAAATAAGAAGAATTAGTGTGGCTTGTATGCAGGAGACAAGGTGGAAAGGGAATAAGCTAAGGAGCTCATGGATGGGTATAAGCTTTTCTATGTAGGAAAGAGTAATACAAGAAATGGAGTGGGTATAATTATAGATAAAGATTTAAAAGAGAAAATTGTGGGGGTAAAGAGGTTTGGTGATAGAATTATAGTAATTAAACTAGTACTAGAGGAAGACATAATTCATATCATTAGTGTATATGCTCCCCAAGTAGGACTAGAAGAAAGTGTAAAAAGACAATTTTAGGAGGAGATGGATGATTTAGTGCGAGAAATCCCAAATAGTGATAAAATTTTCCTTGGAGGGGATTTAAACGGGCATATAGGAAGGGATAATATAGGATATGAGAGAGTGCATGGAGGGCATGGATTTGGAGAAAAGAATGAATTCGGAAACACTATATTGGACTTTGCAGTGGCATTTGATCTTATAGTAGCAAATACTTACTTTAAAAAGAGAGATGAGCATTTAATTACATATAAAAGTGGGAGTAATAGGAGTCAGATAGACTTTTTTCTAGTTAGAAAACAGGACCGATCGGCTTGTAAAGATTGTAAGATTATCCCAGGAGAGAGTTTGACTACGCAACATGGGCTTGGAGTTTTAGATATTTGCATTAGAAGTAAAAAGAGAGCAGTAGTAAACAAAATGGACCCTAAAACAAGGTGGAGAGATTTGAAGGGGGAAAAACCAAATATATTTAAGGACAAAATGATTAAGAAAGGAGAATGGAATATTGAAGGAGAAACTACAGTAATGTGGAATCAAATGGCTAATTGCATTAGGAATGTTGCAAAGGAGGTACTTGGAGAATCAAAAGGGAAGAGACATATTAATAAAGAAACATGGTGGTGGAGTATGGAGGTTCAGGAAGTTATTCGACAAAAAAAAACATTGCTACAAAGTTTGGCAGGGGACTAAGAGTATATAAAATTTTGAGTTGTATAAGAAGGCAAAGAAAGAAGCTAAGAAAGTAGTAAGTAGTGCAAAGTTCAAAGCATACGATGACTCTATAATAGGTTGGGAACAAGAAAAGGAGAAAAGGATATTTTTAAGCTTGCAAAAATAAGAGAAAAGAAAAGTAGGGACTTAGATCATGTCAAATGTATCAAGGACAATGAGGAAAATATTTTGGTGAAGGACAACAATATTATAGAAAGGTAGAAAGAATATTTTAGTAAACTTTTAAATGAAGAATATTTGGGCGATACAAGAGTGGAGGAGGATACTTCATTACAAGAGTATACTTTTCTCCGTAGAATTAGAGGGGTGGAAGTGAAGGAAGCATTGAAGCGAATGAAGACAGGAAAGGCAACAGGCTCAGATGGTATTCCGATAGAGGTATGGAAATGCTTAGGAGAGGTTGGAGTAAGTTGGTTATGTAGATTATTCAATAAGATACTTATGACAAAGAAAATACCGGATGAATGGAGAAAAAGCATTGTAGTACCTATATATAAGAATAAAGGAGATGTACAAAATTGTACCAAATATCGAGGGATTAAACTTATGAGTCACACTATGAAGTTATGGGAGAGAATAATAGAGCAAAGACTGAGAAAAAAGACTAAGATTTCAGAAAATCAATTTAGTTTTATGCCAGGGAGATCAACTATGGAAGCTATCTTTTCACTTAGGCAATTAATGGAAAAATACCGAGCAAAGAGGAAAAATCTACATATGGTCTTTATCGATTTGGAAAAAGCCTATGATAGGGTACCGAGGAATTTAATTTGGTGGGTCTTAAAGAAAAGGAATGTCCCAAGAGGTTACATTGAAATTTTAAAGGATATGTACGAAGGTGCAATAACAAATGTGAAAACCACATGTGGAGAAACGGGCAGATTTCCCGTGACTATAGGCTTACATCAGAGATCATCCTTAAGCCCTTATCTCTTTGCATTAATTATGGATGAGTTAACCGTGAATATTCAAGAAGAAGTACCATGGTGTATGTTGTTCGCAGATGATATAGTATTGGTGGATGAATCAAGAGAGGGTGTAAATGCAAAGCTTGAGAGATGGCGGAAGGCATTAGAATCTAGAGGCTTTAAAATAAGTTGTACAAAGACAAAATATATGGATTGCAATTTCAGTAGATTATACAAAGTGTTGAAACCACTGTCAAAATTGAAACCCATGAGATACCACGTAAAGATTCTTTTCGGTACCTAGGCTCGATGATTAATAAGGATGGGGAGATTGACGAAGCTGTGGAGTATAAGATAAGAGCTGGATGACTGAAGTAGAGACTACCTTCGGGAGTACTTTGTGATAGACGAATGCCAACAAAATTGAAGGGAAAATTTTACAAGACAGTGGTTAGACTAGCTATGACATATGGAGCAGAATGTTGGCCAATTAAGAAGACACATATTCATAAGATGGATGTAGCGGAAATGAGAATGCTTAGGTGGATGTATGGTAAAACTAGGAAAGATAAAATTAGAAATGAGCACTTTCGAGAATATTTAGGGGTAGCACCAATAGGAGATAAGATTAGAGAAACTCGTTTAAGATGGTTTGGGCATGTTGAGCGTAGGCCAGTAATGGCACCGGGAGAAAAAGTTTGGATATACAGGTGGAGGGTCCATCAAGAGGTAGGGGTAGGCCGAAGAAAACATGAATGAAAGTCATTAATTCAGATTTGAAGAAGTTGCACTTATCGAAAGATTTAGCTCAAACTAGAACGTAATGGAGAAATAGAATTCATGTAGCCGACCCCAACATGTTTGGGATAAGGCTTTGATGATGATGATCTGAAACTTTACCAGTTTTAATATAGAAAATCAGTTCTTATCGTGATTCCACTAATCCTCAAAACAATCCACTAAACCTTGTTCTTGTACACACCAATTACATGCACAACTCAAATTTCAGGAAGTATTTTAAATATTAGATTTTCAACAGGTGTAGAATTTAACGATTAATAGGTGTAAATCAGTTGTAAAAATTTTTCATTCAACGTGGACTGATTTAGAATATTTTCTGCAGAAATTTTAAGACAATTTTCAATTCTAAATTTCAGGTCTAACAAACTGTTTTTAACATAGGTACCCAACTGTTATTAAAATGTGCAATTTGTTGTGAAAAATCGTCAATCATGAACCTTGTTGAAATTGCTTGATGCACAAAAATTGGGACTGGTTCTAGCCTTAAACCTGAAATTCTGATTCACTTTTATCAATAAGCAGAATTTTGAAGAGAAACAAGTGCACAGATGGGCCATTACAAATTCAGATTTTTCTTGATTCCTGGACTGATTTTCATGATTGTAAAACACATAAAATTTAAATGTTCAATCTGATTTCTGAAGTTCCATGACAAACACCATTAAACATGATTCTAAAACTTGAAATATGCATGAATCTAATGTAAGCTACAGCAACAAATACTATCAAGCAAAACTGTACAAGAACCTACTCTGCAAAAATTTAAATAAAGTGCAGGAAAATAAAAAGAAAAGTGCAAAAATTTAAAATTAAAAGTGCAATGAAAGAAAATAAAAATGACAGGAAGTCAAAGGCGGTAAGCAACTGAAGTCAAATGCGGTAAGCAACTGAAGTCAAAGGCGGTATATTCACTCAAAATTCTCTGTTAATCTAGGCCTAATAATTTCTTAAACTATGCGCTCTATTTGGGTCATCAATCCAAATAAGAAAAACACAAATCAAGCAATCATACAATCATAAGAATAAGAAGAATATCAAGATGAATATTATTAAACTAGTATGACAATCCTTTATATTAGATGGAAAAAAAATTAAAACAAAAGATTATACATACTAGGATGGAAAAGAATTCCTCCTTCTAGTTGATCTTCAAGGTTGGTGGTATGGCTTTAGGGCTAAACCTCCTTGATGACTTTAGATGGAGAGAACAAGAGAGGGAGAGATGGAGTGTAGAAATCTAGAGGTGAGAGGTGGGTAATTCTTCCATGAAGAATATGGGAGAGGGGTGCCCTATTTATACTTTTTCAAGTCCTACTCCTTCTCAAACTTTAAAATCTTAAAAATAATAAAAAATTAAAAAAAAAGGCTCCAAACAATGCTTTGGACGTGACATATCTTTTGGGAGTTTTTTCTTTTTATTTTTCTTTTCTTCCCTTGCTTGTTTTGTTTGGAAGTCTCTTTTGGATACTTCTTTCCTTCTTTACCTTTGCCACCTTGCATTGAAATCCTTTGAGAGATGAAGTAGGGATAAAAATCCTCTCTTAGAATCAAACTTGGCTTACACGAGGTGTAGAACTTCCCCTTTTATCTCTTTTATTGTCAACTTTTTTTTTTTGGAAAGCTCTCCTTGTTAGCTTCAAACTTGAAGAGATCTTCTAGATAATTCTTCCTTGATTTTTTTCCTTTATTTTTTCAATCAGAATTTGATCCAAAACATCTGTTGGACGTGGAATAGCTTTCTTGGATATTTATTTTTATTTTTTTCAATTAAATTTTCTCCTTCTCCAAAAAGAACTCCTATGTGGCTTTCCTTGTCCATCTTTAATGAGATATTCTTCAAATTCTTTTCAAAATCTCTTAAAAATGTGCAACAAATAAATGGACCCCATCTTGGATGTTTTACAAGTGTACCCCACACATGTGCATGTGTGTGTGGGACCATGAAGCCAACTTTTTACAATTTTCTGCCAATTTCTTTTTCTCTTCAATTCTTCTTTTCTTTCTCTTGAAAATCAATTCCTTGCCTTAATTCTTTATAAATGGGACCTATATAATGAATTTTCTACAAAACAAATGTGAATTCATGTGAAAAGATAATTTTACCCCTAACATCACAAATGCATGAATGTGGGCCCATCTCTCATGAAATGACAATGAAAATGCACACCATTTTTCATAATTTTATGTGAATAAACTAATGATGATTAAAATTTAATTTATTTCATGAGAAAAATTATTTTCACAAAACGTTCCAAAAATAGACTTTCCAAAAATGGTAAGTTTTATAAATATATGCAAAAAGTGTGATTTTTAGACAATTTATGCAGAAAAATATAAAAATGAATTTAAAATGCATGAAACCATGATATTACACTAAATGAGTCTCTTTCAAGTGAATAAGTCCTTAAAAAGGTCCAAAATGTGTACGAAAATATGCATTTTAAAGAACTTATCACACCCTTAATCTTCTTCTGTGCTTGTCCTTTGCCAATAAAAGATGTGTTTCTTTTGGAATCCATCGGTCTTTTCTCGCAAGCATTAGCCTTCGTTGAGTAAACTCTATCTACGATATCATCAAATGTAGCTAGCCTCTAGAAAGCTGTAACATAATCCTTGTACATGGGATTTAGGCCAATGATAAACCTGTTAACCTTTTTCTCCTCCGTATTGACCATATCTTCTGCATATTGTGACAATTGAGTAAAAGAATTTACAGAATTTGCCACTGACATCTGTCTTTACTGTAATGCCAAAAACTTCACTTCTTTTTCCCTCTAAACATGAGCAGGGATAAACTTTCTTTTAAACTGTTTCTTGAAAGTCTCCCACTCAGTAGCACGAAGCATATCATTATATGAATCACTCACACTTTTCTATCAGGTCTTAGCCACACTGCAAAACATGAAAGCGGTGAGTAAAACCTTCTCCCTGTTAGTATAAACCACTGCTTTGACCACTCATTTGCTTGTAGAGCATCTTCCTTGTCGTGGAATTATGTTGTACTTCTTTTCCTAAACTTCTCGTATAGAGCATTAGGATCATTTACTATAGACTGAAACACCACTTGTTGCTCTATATGCTGTTAGACTGACTGTTGACTCTATTGTACAGCTATAGAAGCCATCTGTGCTTGTAGAGATTGCATAGCTTGCATCTGTGCCTACATTGTGTGAGACTGCATTTGAATTACTTACATCACCGTCATAAAACAGTTGTTTGTATTAGGAGGTGTCTGTGGAGGAACAGATCCACTAGTCTCTAAGAGTAAATTCATGTTAAGCTCATTGTTATTATTAGTACCCAATCCTAATGCCATTTTATGCACAAAGAAAAGTATTCCTAATTTACGTTAAAAAAAAACCCATCTATCAACATATTCGGATTATAAAGTCAAATAGTTGATATACACTAGATTTTATCATATCCTCACCACGTTCCTACATGTCTACATCTTTTAAATGACTATTTCATGCTCTGCTACCATACTTATGCATGTCACAACCTGAGCCCAAGAATTCGAGTATGAGGATTAGCCCCAAATAGTGACACACGTTCTCCCATGTAATACACACTTGAACTTGAGTCTAAGCGGAATTACATAAGGAAGAGTCATATTACATGGGTGAGACGCTTATAATAGACATCTGTCCAAACATTCAAACATGAAAGCTTGTTAATATCATTCATGAAACAAGATAATTTTAATCAAGCTATTATGTATCTAAAGGATATGATATAAACATAAGTTGTAATGGATAATGGAACATGTATTTACAAAAGGAAAGAAAGTTCCTGAACAATATACAAGAGTTAAACAGTTTCCATCACACAAGGGATCATGAACCATGAACTATACATGACAAAATAAAGCTAAATGCAAGTCATGATACTCTAAGTGCAGTTACAACCCAAAACAAGACCTAGTATGCTCTTTGCACACTCCATGATGGATCAATCAGAGATAATTTGCTATCCAGTCATCTAGGCTAGAGGGGTTCCCGAAAGTCTCCTTTGGAGTCTTCTCGATATTCACAAGATCAGAATCGGGAGCTGAACCTGTAACACTATAGATAACTAATGAATAATACTATTCAGCAAAGTATAAGCACAATCAAGTTAATACGTGTTGTATCTATGGGAATCATTAACATGTGATTAAAGAGTCAATTCAGTATACTAGGCATGTTGTGCAATTGAGTAATCATGCTAAAAGAATCAAAGAACAGAAGCACTTTACTATTTAGCTACTATGTTTGCCATATCCTCCCTCTAGGGATCTTTGCGTTAAGAACACCATTTACAGAGCCAAGGTACGAATGGGTCTCTCGTACATGGAGTCCAAAAGATCCAAAAATAGCACACTGTAGCTTCAACGTTCGTGGTACACCAAAGTCAACCCCGCTAGGTATCATAAGGCTATGGTTGAGTAGAGCTAAACCATTCTAATTCAGTCATATAATTGAACTTAAGCAATCATGCAATTACTCATTGAGTGAGAACAATACCAATCCGTATACATTCAATTCATTCGTGTAATATGTTCGTACTTAATTCAATGTCAATGTTAATATAATATCAAGAAAATTTCAAATAAATCCGATGCATACAATGACCATTTCAATTCAAATCATTACTAGAAGAGTAGAAGACAATAACGGTAATCTAATATGCCATGCAATTCAATTTCATAGGATCAAGGTAGTTTTACTAGCCAACTCTAATCTAATCATCCATTGTTTCTGACCGTGAATGATGATATAGTTATAAGTTATCCGATATATAGTTGTCTCCTTTGGTGTTACATTATGTCAAGAATGTGCATCGAAGTCCCTTAAACCAAAACCCATGGAGAGGTGCTTAACAAATGGACAACATCACATGAATAAGTCTACCCTCAAGAATTTTCACGACATTTTATTATTCCATTGGGCCGGTTAGCAGGATAAAAGGATCTAGTAACTAAGGTGTTGGAAGCAGGTGGGTCTCGTGGATAGATTTTCAAAACTTTTGACCCACTTGACATAGGGATCAACTATCCATAAGACCAAAAACCCAATCCAGGATGCATTACCCTCAATCTCGTGACCATGTACAGTAAATATTCTATCTAAAAGATAGAATCAAATAGCACTAAATATTCACAATAATCTACGACATTAAAGAAGTAGATCATACCTTTGGAGATCCGCAGTGTTCTAATGGAGAAGTTGCGACTCTACTTGATGATGAGAATCTTCAACACCTCTTAGCCTTTCACGCTATGACCCAAATTGGATTTCTTTTCTCAAGAAGATTGGTGGAATCTTCAGGAGAAATCCCAACTCGAAACTCCAAGGAACTAGAAGAGAGAAAGAGAGAGAAACTCGTGCAACTCTTGCACGAATAGGGTTTTGGGCATGAGAGAGTCTTATTGGACGTCCAAGAGATTTTATAGACTTTCAAATCTCTCCCTTGCCTAATTGAAATAGAAGTCTTACTTCCAAAGCAATTAGCAACTTTCTCCTTTCCAAACTCTTCTTTCTAGAGTTCAAGTCGGATTAGTATTTTCAATATCTTGGGCTAGCGTCGGGACCACTAGGGATTCCTTAGAAAGCTGGCTCCAACTGGAACACCGCGACCCCACATCTTATGTGCAATCCGGGCCCACAGTTAATTGCAAAAACACTACTATATAAATGCAATTGCACTCCAGTCATAGCAATAAATTATAATGAAGATCCTAAACTTTCCAATTACCACAAGTAGGCCCCTCTATCAATATCCGTGGATCAATTGGAATAAATCTGTCTCTTCCAATCTAAGTTCCACATCTTATTATCCGTAAGCCCCAATTAATCACAGTAATCATCAGTACCATCCAATTAACTCTTAATTGAGATGGGTGCGCACTTACTAATGACAAATCCATTAATTGGCACAAGGGGATAATAGAGATAGATTCCATCTTGATCATTCAATGTTCCCACAGTTCTACTACCACATACCCAAGACACCGAGTTGTTAACCTATAGTCGGCCTCACTCATTGGTGACTCAAAGCAAATGAATAAATAGAAACTTAAGTTCATCAATGTCTCAGGATTGAGAGCCTATTGCTAGGGAATTATGAGAGCATACCTTATTATTGAGACGGAATTCCATAAGGTGCATCTCATGGTCCTTCAATACATCCAATGTACCAGCACCGTGATCCAGAATCTTACATTTTGATGATCGAGACAAATCATACTATCTCATAGTGATCAAAGTGCTGCAACCTTATCAAATGAGATGCCCAGTCTCATTACTAGTTGTGAAGCTATTTAAGTATAAGATTTGTGACATATATCTCCCACGTGTGGATCTCATCCATGCACATATATCACATCTAATATACTAATGGGACCCGGTTCAACTCATGAACCATTATGTCATATGTATTGGTCATGTGCATGAAGTAGTAAAATAATATTCATCTCATGAAAGTAAAGCATGATTTTATTGATAAATAAAGAAATTCATCAATTTATTACATCAACTGATGGATTGAGTCCACAAAATCTAACAATAAGGTCCTACAAGGTCTCGAATAATACCTACTTAACCTTAAGTTTCAATGGATTTATGGCTTAGCCGTGGGTGACTATGGCTTAGCTGTGTACATCTTACGGCTTAGCCGTAAATTGCACTAGGGTTTAGCCTTCGATGCCCAACTTTTTCCTCCACATTTACAGTTTACCCTTATTCTCTTTTACAACTTAGCCATATATATCCTACAGCTTAACTACAACTTAGCCGTAGCATATTCTACTGCTCAGGTTTGGCTTACCGTAGAAGAAAATTGATAATTTTAGCTCTTTGAACCTTGAGCCGTAACCTCCTTACAGCTTAGCCGTAAGCTTCAATTTCTTAAACAAATTCAACATCTGAAACAAATTCCACATAGGTCTCAAAACTTGAGATAGTACTAGGGTATTCCCTGCCTATTTCATTCATTCAGTTATCCTTTGTTTTAGCTCATGCTTCATCTTAAAGATTGAACTTCATCATATAGTAGAGTTTAGGACAATTGAAAACATTAGGGCTGAACGCATAGGAATTAGTAAAATTATAAGAATCATCATCTACCAACATACGAACATGCATTAAACCAAAATTTTCTTATGCTTGTCTTGGTTTAAAATTCAAATCACTGCTCTTACTCTTGGCTCAACTTGAGACAACATTCCAATTCTTGAACCTAAAACTAATGTGCATGTAAGCGATGAGGAAAGAGATAAGTACAGCATTACAGGAGTGAGTCTTCCTCACTCCTTAAACCAAAGACTTATGGAAACGAAAAAAGTATTACCTTTAGAGATTGATGAAAAGAAGAACATTGCTTGAATTCTTTACTTCATAGTTTGTGCTTAGATTCAAAGACATTGAAGATGCTAAGATGAGCCTCTAATCACACATGCAAACATCAACTCTCCGGATTTAATGAGAATAATCGTGATAGAGGAAAGAAGGATACTAGTCTTAGGGTAGGAAAAGTATTAGAGAAAAAAGTATCAATTAGGAACAGTGGGTCTCATATATACAAGATATTTTTTGGAGTTTATAAGAAAGTCCCTATTTGTTGAAGTAATTTTAGTTTAAGTCAAATAAAGGTCCAACTAATACAAATGAACTCAAACGTATTTGAGTCAAGTATGAAAGTTGACGAGCTTGGCGAGAAACATGTGATGGTGTCAATATAATGCATAAATGATGAAAAATCCTCATCATCATCATCATCATCATCATCATCAAAGCCTTATCCCAACCATGTTGGGGTCAGCTACATGAATTCTGTTTCTCCAAATGATGAAAAATCCTGAAATCAAAAATTATGAAAAAAGGCTTTCACTACCTAGTGAATGTTAAATTTGACCAAACTACTTATCCATGACTTAAACATAACCCACAAAGACAAAACAAGGTAAATCCATCCTATTTCGATGATAATTAGCTAAGAACTTACTTAATTAGTCGCTAAGCATGCTTAACGGAGTGTTACAAAGGTATAATTCTTGTTTTTGATGTTGTTGCTAGAGTGTTGTTTCGATCCTGGATCGACCCACTTCTTTGTTGCACCACTTTTTGTGGATGGTTTTCGGAAGCAACATTTTTAGGAGCAATTAACGTAGCTACCTTTCACATTATCCATCACTACCCCTGTTGGCAAGAGGGTAGTATGCGAGGATTTCTACCCTGGATATAGGATTCTAATAAGACAGTTGTGGATGCTAGTGGATTTAATCGTTTTGGCGATGCATAATTTTGATGTGATCCTAAGCATAGATTGGTTGTCTCGATACAGGGCCTATTTAACTGTTTCCACAAGACTATCACCTTCAAGGTTAATGAAGCCAGTCCTTGTATAATGTTCAAGGGTGAGAGGAGGTGTGTGCAGACCAGGATAGTTTCAGCCCTTAAAGCTGAGTGATTGATTAGTAGTGGTTGCAAGGGATACATTACCTTCATCTCAGAACAGAGACCGTCCCTAAGCTTGAAGAAAACCGAGTTGCTTGCGAGTTTCCTGATGTATTTCCATAAGAGGTTTAGGGTTTGTAGCCAGTGATGGAAGTCGATTTCACAATTGAGCTTGTGCCCGGCACGACACCGATTTCTAGAGCTCTGTACAAGGTGGCCCCAACAGAACTTCATGAGCTGAAAACCCAATTGCAAGAGCTACTAGTGAAGGGTTTCATTCGCCCAAGCATTTCTCCATGGAGAGCTCTAGTGTTGTTCGTTAAAAAGAAAGATGGCAGTTTGCAAATGTGTATCGACTATAGGCAATTGAACTAAATGACTATCATAAACAAATATCCTTTGCCGTGGGTTGATGAGCTATTCGACCAACTTCAAGGCGCAACATACTTCTCCAAGATTGACTTGAGATCAGGCTACCACCAACCGAGGATTCAAATGTCAGAAGTTCCTAAGACAACCTTCAGGACCAGATATGGACACTATGAGTTCTTAGTCATGCCTTTCGGGTTGACGAATGTCCCAGCTGTGTTCATGGCGTTGATGAACCAAATCTTTTCTCCATACCTCAATCGGTTTGTGGTGGTGTTCAATGAAGGCATCTTAATGTACTTGAAGATAGACAATGACCACACAAAACACTTGAGGACATCACTTCAGCTTTGGTGGAGTAATCAGTTGTATGCCAAGCTGGAGAAGTGTGAGTTTTGGTTGAAACAAGTTGCATTCTTAGGCGATATTATATCTCGAGGTGGAGTTACAGTTGACCGGTCAAAGATTAAAGCTATCACCAGTTAGCAAAGTCCTAAATCAGTTGAAGAAATTCGAAGTTTTCTAGATTTGGACAAATATTATCATAGATTTAGCCAGGATTTCTTGAAGATTTCTACTTCGCTTACCAAGTTGATCCAGAAGAATGTGCCTTTCTAGTGGACAAATCAGTGTGAGTCCAGCTTCCAACTACTTAAGGAGAAATTAACCACAGCACCAGTTCTATCATTGCACGAGGGTAGTGATTGGTTCATGATCTATTCTAATGCTTCAGGAGTTGGTCTTGGCTATGTGTTGATGCAGATGGTAGTGTAATAGCTTATGGTTCTCGATAGTTAAAGGAACACGAGAAAAACTACAGCACACATGATCTTGAGTTAACAGCTGTTGTGCATGTACTGAAGTTGTGGAGACATTATCTCTAGGAGAGAGGTTTGAAGTTCATTCGAACCACCAAAGTTTACAATATGTCTTTTCTCATCAAAAACTTAGCATGAGCCAACGCCGATGGTTAGAGCTTATCAAGGATTTCATATGGAGAATAGACTATTCTTGAGGAGTTTAGGGATTTGGATGTAGAGATTGAGTTTGTCAGCAATAGGTTGATGTTAGTAGTGATGTCAACCTTTCAGCCAAAGTTGATTCAACAGATCAAAAACAAACAATTTGAAGACCCAAAGTGGGCCAATGCTCATGATCAAATTCCTCAGAGACCAGATTTCAAACCGGCTAAGAACATATTGTACTTTAGAATAAACTATGTGCACCAGTGATACTGGGATCAAGGAGACGATCATGATAGAAGTGCATCATACCAGATACTCCATGCATCCAGAAGATACAAAGATATATAGAAACCTAAAGGATAGATTCTGGTGGAACAATATGAAGCAAGACATTGAAGGATTCATGTCTAGTTGCTTCACATGTTAAAGAGTAAAGGCAGAGCATAAGTGGAAATAGGAGCACGTCTCGATGGATTTTGTGTTAGGATTCTCGATGAATAGCAGGTAGTTCAACGTTGGGTAATCATGGACCAGTTAACCAAGTCGCCCATTTCATTCCATTTAGGAAGGGTATAAAATTCAATGATATGGCGAACATCTTCATCCATAAGGTTACCCCCTCGCACGGCATGCCAACCTCAATTGTTTTTGATAAAGATACCCGATTCGTCTTATCGTTTTGGAAGGCATTTCAGAAGACTACGGGGACTAAGCTTAGTTTTAGCACAACTTATCATCCACAAACTGATGAACAGTCAAAGCACACTATTCTAACCCTTGAAAAGATGTTGCAAGCCAGTGTTTTGGGCTTCAATAGTGAATGGGATGACCACCTAGCTTTGTGTGAATTTGCCAACTACCATGAGAGTAACAGGATCGCATAGTTCAAAGCCCTTTATGGTCATCGATGTCATTCTCTAGTTTCATGGGAAGAAGTAGGAGTTAGAAGCCTCTATGGACTTTCAATCATTGCAGATACAACAAAGAAAGTGCAAAAGATTGAAAGTTTCTGCTCTCCTCAGAAGAGTTATGCCGATAAGCGTTGTAGAAATCTTGAGTTTCAAGTTAGAGACATGGTGTTCTTGAAGGTTTCTCCGATGAAAGGCACCAGTAGATTCAGGCAGAAAGGGAAGTTAACCCTAAGATATGTGGGACCATTAGAGATCTAGAGCAGAATTGGTGATCTTGCGTATCGGCTGAGTCTTCTGTCAGACTTTGTGAGAGTGCACCATGTCTTTCATGTGTTAATGCTCTAGAAGTACATTCGAGGCCCATCTCACATTATTAAACATGAAGAAACTTAGGTGCAGCCCGATGCTACATACTTGAGCACCCTCTTCAAGTGATCGACGAGAAAGAGCAAGTTCTGTGGACCTAAACAATTAGTTGGGTCAAGCTCATTTAGGAGTACCATGGCCAAGATAAGGCTACTTGGGAGCTTGATAAGCAAGTTTGGAAGAAGTACCACTTTCAGAGATTCTACAGGTATGTTTTATTCAAAGGACCGAATGATCCTTAATGGGGCGGATGTAAGATCACTACCCCATATCTAGGGTTTATTTGCTAATTTTTCATGCTTATTACTAATTAATAGTATTTTAATCTTAATTACTAATGGATAGGTTATTGGTGGGACCCTACTCTTGATTAGGTAGTTTTGAGGACCAATTGGTAATTTAACTAGTTAACTTTACATTATCTCATCATCTCATTAATCATATTATGTGCATTAATCATAATGCCATTATACATTAGTAAACCCATTTCATTTAAGACCTAACTCACCAAAGTAGGACCCCTTATGACCCCCTTTGTAAATAGCATAAGCATAATGGACTTTCTAGTAAGTACCCAAAGTTGCTATCAACCCTACCTCTATACAAAGGCACACTTCCCAAAGCAAGAGCCTCCTTGTGCCTCCTAGCTAAAAACCTAGCCCCCACCTCCATCTTCCTCCCTCCTTCAAACCTAGAGTGTGTGAGAGATAGATTCTAACCCATTAGAAGTTAACTTCATCTCCTTCTCCACATTCCCTTTTCTTGTTGTTTGTTTGGAGAGCAAAGCCTTACTTCATGTAAGGTCCAACGCCAACTAACCCCAATTTATATTAATTAACCTTGTTTATAATAATTAAAACTTGTTTAGGCTAATTTAACTCAAACGCTTTGGGCTTGAGTCATGAATAGGTAGTTAGGCCAGGTTCAAACTTTAACTGGGTAGTTAAGGGCCCTTTTGTAATTCAGAGTGCTTGCATCATGTTGACATCTCTTTAGTTGCATCTTGTGTAATTCTTCATGTAAACCATCTTTCATGTTGGATCCAACTTAATTTGGATCCATCTTGGCCCAATTGAGGTCCATTTGACCTAAACTGTAATTTTCCCAGAGATATTGAACTTACATGTAAGTCCAGGAAAGTTTAGTTTAAAAGTGGGCGATCATCATTCCTCTCTTCCTTTCTTTTCTCTTTTCCCTCCATCCTCTACTCTCTTCACTACTAGAACCTCATTTCCCTTCATCTTCCCTAGCTCCTTCTTCTCCAACCAAGCTAGAAGCCTTGCATGCAAGAGGAATAGCCTCCATTCATCTTCTTTTTCAAGCTTTTATGCATCCCTTTCATTGGAACAATTACATTCACCATCTTCTTCAAGCTACAGCTCCCTAAGGTGAAATCTCTACCTCCATTTCAATTCTTTGGGTTTAATAAAGTCAAGGAAACTCAAAAGAACAACATGCATGGATCTTATACTAGATTTACCATTGCATGTCTTTGCATGTTATAAGGAACTCATCTATTGAGGCTTTCTCTACCCCCACACACACCAAGGAGAAGTTAATAGGGTCAAGCATTGCATACAAGGCAAGTATTAGAGTATATATTACCAAATGTATGTCTAAAATTTTTGATTTTTGAAGTGTTCACTCTAAATACAAGTTACAGCTCATTCACCCTTGATTAAGCACACATATATGTTGGATTAGGTGATAATAAGTATATGTATATGCAATATTAATGAAATGTGGGCAATGTAAGACCTATTATGAAAATTTGGGAGCATAAGGAATCTCATTGGAACTAAAAACTGAGAGTTCTCTATCAAACTCGTGCTTCAGAATTGTTTTCAGAAATTCTGAAGCTTACGGTGAAGCCCACGGCTAAGCCATAGTATCTATGGCTCAAAATCCAAAGAGCTCAAAAACCCACTTTTGAATTATAGCTAACTCTCAGCTAAGCTGTGTAATAAACTACGGCTAAGCCGTAACCATCCCGTGACCAAGCCGTAAGTCATTTTACAACGAGCTTTCCCGAGAGACTGAAATTCTATCTTTCTTCTATGGCTAACCCTCGGCTAAGCCGTGGACTGTGCTTCAGCTAAGCCGTAGCCCAGTCGTAGCCTAGCCGTAGGCTTAGCATGGCTAAGCCATATGCCAATATACAGCTAACTCATAACTGCGTATGAAATTGAGGAAAAAAACTAAGCCATTCGGCTAAGCCGTAACATATATATGGCTAAGTCGTAAGAACACTGTGAACCTAAGATATTAGGGACTTCAAATGACCTTATAGAGCTTTAGACATGGCACCTTTCCTGAACTAAATTAGCCAAATAGTGATTAAATGATAAGGAGAACAAGTGTAGAGCTGTCACTTATCTCCTTCGATTTTTGGATAAATTTCTGATGTCACGTTATGGGTGTTGGCATAAGAAGCTGTGTCCTTCGTATACACAATGTAATGCCAAGTTTTGTTAACACAATGACACCGGATGTTTTATGAGTACATCGTATTGAATGCCCTCGGGGTCATGGATTATCTAACTTAGGGTTGGCTAGTAAAGTTCCTTGATTCCTTCTCGATTTAAATGCATTCATATTGATAAGACACCTTACCTTCAACATAAACTGATCATGTACCCATTTTTCCAATGAACCTTAAGGCAACCAGACTAGAGCTTCTACTAAGTGTGTGTCTGTGAGCTGAAATAGGTGTAGCTAAGGTTGAGAGGGTTCGAGCCTAATGGCTCATTTAAGTATGCATTGTCTAATTATAAGTTACCTTGATAATTCCAATTTCTATGATTGTATATGATCTCAAGATCGAAACCCGCTCATGTATGATATGATAAGTATGAATATGAGACGATCTCTATGGTTGATCATAAGTATAAAAGGTATAAACTTAAGTCGATCTTGATATATTAAGTCGGCACCACTTAGCTTGTACCTTTACTAGGTTCGACGTAACCAATTCGGGTACTCTTTATGTTCCTACTGCAGGAGTTTTGGAGGAGTTATCTGCGCTTCTCAGGAAGTTAACTTGATCCCTTAACATAATTCTCATATGTATGTTATATGCTCTCTCTAGATGATACGCTCTCTTTGGGAGAATATAGCATTGTGGATGCCAACTAGTATGTTTGATATTCTGTATTGATTTGTTACTCATGCTTACTCATGCACGACATGCTTAGCTTACGGTTGTTACTTCTTTTAATCAATATTTTCCTTAATTTATTTGATACATTATGATGGTCTTATATACCTCTATATTTGCTCAACTGTTGTGTTAACAGTGCTGCCCTTAGTGTTACAGGTACGAAACCCAATCCTAGTACGATTGTTGATGCATCCCCGGAGGTTACCCCAACAGTACCTAGGGGTATAGAAGAGTGGAAGGAAGGTGACATATACTACTAGTCGTCTTATAAAGAGCGTCAAAAGGGTTTTCATTGGGTTGGTAAGTTTAGTCATGTTGTGACTTGATTGATGGACATCGTATAACTAAACATGTTTAAGTGATTGTGGATTGTGTGTGTGTTGGGAATAGATAAATAAAAGACTTTAAGTCTATTTTATGATGGTATAATATTCCTTCTATGTATTGCTTATGATCATTACAAGTGTATTTCACAGGTTCCCGCATTTTGTTTGAAATTTAATCTACGTGTTATTGGACATTCTTCACATGTTCCTGTGGAATCTCCTCGGTAGTGATTTGTATTTGTCTTCACGTGGCACGGATTGTTACAGGATTACATATCCACATCCTGGGGGCCCATTCTAATCCCTAATTCCTGGGACCGATGTGTGACACTTCACCTTTTACACTACTTTTAAAGTAAGAAACTCTATCTACTTTGGTATTTGTCCCTATTTGAATAAGGCAGAGTGATTTTCTAGCTTAGACACCTATCATATTACCTTTTCATTGAACTCATCTCATGTTTTCTTCTTCTTTTCATGTCATCTCATTAATAGGGTGTTGGGTGAGCTAAGAGATTTGGGGATTCTACCATTTTGGCTTTGGTATTGGTTTTAGAAGCACCATAAGGCAAGTATAAGCAAATAGTAACAAGCATGTGTGTTATTGTTGTTGATTCTTGATTATTCTATACTCTATTGCATTGTACAGCCTATCCTCTTCATACTTCATTAATGGAGGATATCTTTTATGGGTGAAAACGATGTTCATAAAGCTTGGAATGAATGAAGTGAAGAAAGGATTAAATGGAAGTGAAATAGCATTTAATATGCTTGATTTGGAGCAATAAATGATGGAAAACGGGTTAGTAGAGTTTGGGAAGGAACAGGAGAAGGTTCGAACCCAAACAGCCTGAAAATGGTGAACACACATAGGTCCGATCAATTGGATCGGTATCCAATCAATTGGATGGGTATCCGATTGATCAAATTGCCCCTCTGGGTTGGTTCATTCAATCGGACCCATGTCCAATTAATTGGGTAGATCTTGATTTTTCATAAAAATCTATTTATTTAATTATTTATTTTATCTATTTAAAAACATTTTTTACATCCTTCTTTTCAAATCTAATGTAACTTGACTTGATAAAGTCAAGTATACTTAGGAAACCTTAAGCTTGATCGCCGGTCAAGCAATACATTAGAATACTAGTGAATCATATGACTTTGTAGGACCTTGACTCTTGGGATCACTATACCACAAACCTTGTCCAACGAAATCAAATTGGGAACAGACGGAATGTGCTGGCTATCACCCCTTCTTGTTAGATGTTCCAGTTAGTCTTAATGTTATACCCTTCACGTGTGGATATAGGAGTCCAATGTCCATATTCATACACAATGCGATACCAAGAAATTTGGTAACACAACATTGGATGAGCTATGGTCACACTATTAGGAGGCAGCCGCCAAGATCTCTAGATATTATGCACAGATAACTGTGAAAATAATTTTAGAGGATGATGATTCAAGAGCCATACTTGCGAAATCTCTCTGATTTGACCTTAGTCTTAAAGCAACCCACAAATCCCAATACCTTCTACTATATTCCTCTATGCTCGAACTTGAACCGGGGTATTGACCTCTTCTACGAATTCTCTTTGCTCTCAAAAATAAGATTTTTCTTATGTGTTTTTCCTAGAGAGCAATAGCGCATATTTATAATTGTAACAATAAGGACCTTAAGAAAGAAATTAGGAACAGGCTTCTTATGGAAACAAGAAATCCTAATTCGACCCAAATTGGAATCCTAATTCTATAAATTACAATTCAGTCTACTAAAGAATTATAATTGCACTTCTGTCCTTATTCTCAAAATAGTTTTTCGAGCTTTTTGTTATTAAATTTTTATTAATCTCCCCTCGTTAAGATTTCAGATATCCATCGACTAAATAATTACTGACACTTATATTTAGTCGATATCTTTATAATTCCTTAAGGCTTTACACTTAACTTATTTGATGTGTCCTACATAAAGTCCACCTGCAGGTTATAACATAATCAAAACTTATAAACTTCATCAAGGGGATATCATCAGTCCTTATTACAAGACGTGAATTCCATCAACAAACTCATATCCGTCATACACAAAGTGTAGTCATCCAATTTACTGAAATTATTGACCCATAAAATATCACTCTTTTGTAAATCAAAATGCCAAACAATAAATGTATGTGTCTATTATTTATATCAGGATTAAGAGTACAAGCACTTATAATAATTATTTGGATGTTTATCGTCTTATATAGTCAGTATAAAGACAATAACTCAAAAGCAGTCATGTTCAATACACATAAATTGTACTAATATAACAAGTTGAAACTATACCATTTCTCGCAACCAAGACAAGCCTACTAAAACATTATGCTACAATCGTACCGATGGTGTGTCCAACTCTATCTAGGTTCTGAACAAAAATAATTTATATTCTAAACAAGTGACAAACAAGTCTTCTGTGTGTAAACTGAACTTTACATACCAACTTGTCTACTTTATAGAATAAAAGACACACACTTGCATAATAAATAACAATGCAACTATTTTCCTATACAAATTCTCATTAAGATAAAAAGATAAACTTTACTAATAAATAAATCAGTCAAAGAAAAATACATAAAAGTATACTTTTAGTATAAATTTCCAACAATCTCTCACTTAGACTCAAAACCAAGCTGACAAGTATTTCAACCCCATGCCCTCCACATGATTATCAAAGCTCTTTACAGGTAAGCACTTTATAAAAGGATCTACCAGGTAGTCCATTGATGTAATCTTGGTCACAATTATATCACCCCTCTATATGATTTCTCGTATGATATGATATTTACACTAGATGTGCTTACCCTTCTTATGTATCCTAAGCCCCTTTGCATTAACAACTGCACCGGTATTATATAATAAAGTATTATAAGTGATTTTATTGAAAGTAGCACTTCTAGATACATCAAGATGTTTCTGAGCCAAATTACCTACTTGGCTACTTCAAAAGCTGTAACATATTTGGCTTCCATGTTAAAGTTAGCAGTACATGATTACTTGATACTCCTCCAACTTATGGCTCCACCTCCCAAGGTAAATACAAATCCTGAGGTCGACTATGTGGCATCATTATCTGACTTGAAGTCTGAGTCTATATACCCAATGGGTATCAAACTCTCAGCCTGGTAAATTAGTATATAATTTCTGGTCCTCTTAAGGTACTTAAGTATATGCTTTTCCGTAGTCCAATGTTCTCCTCCTAGATTAGACTGGTATCTGCTAACCATGCCAGTGGCAAAATGAATATCAAGTCATTGCATACATGAGGCATCCTAATTCTGAAGCATAAGGTACTTCCTTCATCTTTGCTATCTCATAAGGTGTCTTAGGACACTGATTCCTGGATAAAGTAACTCCATGCCTAAAAGGAATAAATCCTTTCTTAGAATCTAGCATGCTAAAAAAGGCAAGAATTGCATCAATATAAACTGCTTAAGATAAGCCTAACATTCTTTGTTTCTGATCTCACAGAAGCTTGATCCCTAAAATGCGACCGGTTTCTCCTAATTCCTTCATATCGAACTAACTGCTCAACCATACTTTGACTGAAGACAACACCCCGACATTGTTTCCAATGAGTAGAATGTCATCTACATAAAGTATTAAGAAAACCACCACACTACTGTTACACCTTTTATACATATAAGATTCATCAGTGTTCTATTCAAAACCATAAGATTTAATGGCTTGGTCAAAACGAATGATCCAAGATCTAGACACTTACTTAACCCTATAAATGGACCTCTTAAGCTTGCATAACATGTGCTCATGGCCATCAACTATGAATCCATCTGGTTGCACCATATGGATGCATTCATCAAGATTTCTATTAAGGAAAGCTGTCTTGACATCCATTTACCAAATTTCGTAATCAAAATAAGCCACAATGGATAAAAGAATCCTGATGGGTTTCAACATGGCTACTGGCCAGAAAATCTCCTCATAATCAATTCCTTCCTTCTAAGTAAACCCTTTTACAACAAGCCTAACTTTGAAGGTTTCACCTTTTCCATCCACCCCTTTTTTCTTCTTGTAGACCCACTTACAACCGATAGGTTTTATCCCTCTAGTGGTACTACAAGATCCCAAATGTGATTAGAGTATATAGACCCCATTTCTGATTTCATAACTTTTTGCCATAGTTCTGCATATTTGTCGTAGAGTGCTTCATTATAGTTACAGGGTTCGGTATCTAACTCATCGGGGACTTTGTTGAATAACTCTACCAAGAACATATACCGCTCGGGTTGATAAACAACCCTCTTATTATGATGAGGCACATCCTGTGTCTGTGTATAAGTAGGGCTTGTTTGGTAAGTCTAATCTTTTTTTTTATAGACAATTCAAAATAGAGCCATTAAAAAAAGAGCTAAAAAAAAGAGGCTAAAATTAAAATATGTGTTTGGCAATGGAAGTATCTATTTTAAATAGACCATTTTAAACAAATAGGTAAAAGCTTTCACAAATATATTAAAGATCTACTAGGTATCGAGCCTTAAAATTTTATTTCATAACTATGTTTGGCCTCCCAAAGAGATCTAACGGTTTGGATCTTGTGTTTGAGGCCCCTAATTTTTTAAAAAAATATTTAATAATTCATGTTTTTACATAAATATCTCAAGTTTGGTGATGATCCAACGGCTGAAATTTGGTCTCACAATGGTCATTGACCTTCTACACATTTTCAATGGTTTGGATTGTTATTTACTGTCCCAGAAATAATAATAAAAAATAAAAAAGGGGCTGCCTGTACACTAATTACAAATTCAGCATATTAATTCAATGGTTGAAAGTTTTTCACAAATATCTTGAGATCCACAAGGAATCAATTCTTAAAAATTGACCCCATATCCGTTTTTAATCCTCCCAACATTTCCAATGGTTTGGATCTTGTATTTGGGCCCCACAGAATTCAAAAACTAATATCCAATGGCTCACGCTTTCTTGCACATATCTCGAGATTCAGGATGAATTAACGGCTGAAATTTGGATGGGTGGTCGTAATTGATCATGTGAACATTTTCAACGGTTTGGATGTAGATTTAGGGGCTCGGATTTCGAGAAAAATTGAAAAAACCGAACTTGGCGTGATCCATGAATTTACTGTAGCTGGGCGCCTCTTATTTTCTCCCTCTTATTTGGAAATGCATCATGAGGCCTCCTCTTCAAAATAGAGCTTTTACCTCTTATATCTAAATTAAATAGAGCTAAAAACACATGTCAAACGCTCTTATTTTTCCAACTCTATTAAATTTAGACATTTAGACAATAAGAGCTTAAAATTTAGACATGCCAAACATGCATATAAGTAGTGTCACGCTATATTAAAACTAATCCTAGTGTACCATATCGACATACTGATCAAGCTCATCACCCAGCATGTTGGTGGTTTCACTTGGAGTATCATCAGCTTGAGACACGGTAATCCTCTCACTATAACAAGGCAATGAAACACTGAATTCTCCATCTTCTGGTGTCTCTTCCTATGTTACTGGTAATGGAAAGTTTGGGTAGGTCTCTCTCCTCTCAATTCCTCTAAAACAAATCTACTTTTGGGTTTGTAGTTCATTACATGGTACTCTTCTAAGAATCGAGCATTGGTGCTAACAATAACCTTTCAATCTTTAGGATTATAGGACAAACCATCTTTCGTTCTCTGGAATATCCAACGAAAATGTAAACTTCTGTTCTTGGTTCTAACTTGTCTTGTTCCCTTTCAGAACATGTGATAGACTACCCCAAATCCGAACATGCTTTAAACTGGGTTTGCGCACAGTCCATAGTTCTGTAGGTATAATAGGTACTGACTTAGATGGAACTGAGTTTAGAATGTATGCTGCCATTTCTAAAGCATGCCCTTAGAACAAATTAGGTAAATCTGAATAACTCATCATTGACCTCACCATATCCATAAGAGTCTTATTCCTTCTTTTTGCTATACTATTTTGTTGAAGTGTACCTAGTGCAAACAACTGGGATGTAATCCCCTCTTGTGTTAATTAATCCATAAATTCTCCAAAGAGGTATTCACCACCACGATCAAATTGTAATGTCCTAATACTCTTCTTAGATGCTTCTCCGTGCCTGCCCATACCCCTTAAATTTCTCAAAGCATTCGGACTTATGGCGCATTAAGTAAATGTACTCATACCTTGAGTAGTCATCAACAAAAGTAATGAAACACTCAAAGCCACCTCTTGCCTAGACATTCATGGGTCCACACAGGTCAGAGTGAACCAATTCCAACGGTTCTTTGGCCTTATAGCCTTTGCCGAAAAAGGGCGCTTGGTCAATTTCCCCTTTAAACAAGATTCGCAAATTGGAAGTGCCTCCACTGGATCTAATGGTCCATTTGCAACCAGTCGTGAATCCAGTTTAGATTAATATGATCTAGGCATAAATGCCAAAGATACGTTTGGTTCAATTGTAAAGGTTCATTTCTCTTACATGGTAGGGTAATTGTGTTATTCAATTCAGTCAGTTGCAGTTTAGAAGAGACAGGATCAACAATATAAAGATCATCCACCAATGAACCAGGACAGATAAAACACTTATTGTACTTCATAACTACAATTTATTAAAATAAATAGAATATCCATTTTTAACCAACTTGGAAAAAGAAATTAAATTCCTCCTAATGGAGGGAACATAAAGACAATCTTTTACAATTAAAGTCTTATCTCTAATAAAACTTAGACAAACATCTCCTACTACAACTGCTGCCACTCTCATAGCATCACCCATAAACAAATGAATCTCCCCATCACTTAGCTACCTGGTTTCCTAGAACCTCTGCAAAAAATTGCAAACATGATTAGTGGCTCCCCCATCTACACACCAGGTATCGGTAGATATAACCGTCAAACATGATTCAACAACTAGTGAATGAAATTTACCTTTATTGTTCACATTGTTGAGATAAGTTAGGCATTGCTTTTTCAATGCCCTACTTGCTTGCAATGAAAACACTTGCCCGTAGGCTTTTTCACTCCTCCCTGAGATCCATTGCCCCCTTGAAGAATTGCATTACAATGTTAACCTTTTTCTGTTTCTTCTTACCTTTTGACTTAGAAACAGAACCTTTTTTAACAACATGAACAATAGATGGCTTTTTCGGAAGGCCCTCAGCAGCTTGAAGTTCTTTGAGTAATTCCGCCAGAGAAAAATTGAGCTTGTTTATGTTGTAATTTAGGTGAAAATTCTCAAAGGAATCAGTCAAGAACTGGAGAATGATATCGATCTGGGCCTCCCCATCAGCTTTAGCTCCAAGGGCCTGTAGTTCATTGGGTATCCCATCATTTTCAAAACATGATCCCTCGCAAAGGTACTTTCTACCATCTTAGTGTTAAACAGTTCTTTTATAACAACTTGCCTAGCCGCCCGATCTTGATCACCAAACATCTCCTTGAGATTGTACACGATGTCATAAGCAGTAGGAGAAGGCTGATGTTGAAGTTGCAAAAAATTTGACTTGGATGCCAACATGTAATATTGTTCCATCTCATCAGCCTTGCCCTATTTTTTGGATGCCTGGACGCCCACCTGATCGGAACAACCATCCACAGGTTTCTCTAGGCACACCTCAGTGAGCACATGTTTGTACTCTTAGCAATTTGCACAATATCCAAAATTCTTTTCCAGTCAATGTAATTAGGTCTAGTGAGTTTGGGTTCTTTGAGAATAACAGCAAGTAGATTGAAAGCACCCATCTTAAATCCTGAGAATTACATAATCAACAAATTATGATGGGCAAATTAACTTTGGATTCAAGTAAAAGGAAAACAGCTCCCTCTGCCAATTAATAAAAGAATCCGACAGCAACCTAAAACTCCAATGCATAGTATGCCTTCATGCGAGGACTTCTACCATACTTATTTTGTTCAGATAGGACATAACCTACTAGTTTTACTGTCAAGGCAACAAACAATGCCATTTAAAACTAAACAGCTGCCATGACTTTGGTCCTATAAATAATTACAGTGACTCAAATAAAGAGCATACTATTATTTATAGCAAAGTGTATACCATCATTTTATTCAAGGTCCATTATTCTGTATTTGGGCCCGTCAGATGGAGAAGTGACCTATACTAATAATTACCTTATATCATCCATATGAGAGTTTGTACTAGAGATTCCATAATTAATTCATCCACTGAGGAAGAAGACTCCAAGGTAAACACATAAATCAATTACATCTCTTACAAAATAACGATGAAGACCGTGGGAACGAAAAGGTTCCCTCTCCCACTTAGTTATTTAACAATGAGGGTTCTTATAAAATAGTTTAATTAAGACCAATTTAAAATCTTATAGTAATAAGTTACCATAATGTCTAGGTTACCCTATCTTTACTACTTCACCATTCCAAACATTATTAAACAGGTCTAAAATCATATTCAGCAATTTATGATAATAATAGACATCCAAGCACAAAAAAAAAAAAAAAAAAATGAAAGACAACCAGGAAAAGAGTCCTAGCTATCATGGTCAAGTAGGATCCTTTGTCTTCATGATTACCATTTCTTTAAAACATTCGCTTCGCAAATAGGCTCCGGGGGTATCCCACAGCGGAGATCGAGTTGTCTAGTTAGCTCACAAAGGGGGTCCGGGGGTATCCCCTGATTTCATGAAGTTCTTTATTCGAAATCAAATTTCTGCCTTCAAAACCTGTATCCCTTCTTAAAAGAATTACATTGAATCCTATGCCTCTTGAAGAACAAATTTCACATGCTATTTCAATATAATTACATCATCATGCAAAGTTGCATTAAATCCTAAGCCACCTAACGAACGGAGTTCACATGCTATGTCAATATTATTGCATCACTATGAAACATTGAAAAATATGTACAACAGTAACTATGAATTTGATTCGTGGGATCCATTCACATAACATACACACATGGTGACTGTCATAGCCAGATCAATCACTACAAAACAAAAGTTAGATAGTTCGCTGTAAAACTAGTAAAATGCAATCACCATGGTTTTTTACAGCAACTTATAATTTTACTATATTCTGTTCAATCCATACGCAGTATTAAGATTGGCTTTGATACCATTATTGGGAGGCAGCCGCCAAGATCCCTAGATATTGCGCACAAATCACTACGGAAATAATTTTAGACAATGATGATTCAAGAACCATACCAGCGAGATCTCTCTGATTTGACCTCAGTCTTATAGCAACTCAAAAATCTCAAGAGCTTCAATTATATTCCTCTATGCTCGAACTCATACTGGGGTGTGGGCCTCTTCTGTGAATTCTCTTTGTTTTAAAAAATGAGCTTGTATGTTTTTCTTAAAAAGCAAAAGTGCATATTTATAAGCTACAATAGGGACCTTAAGAAGGAAATAAGGAATAGGCTTCTTATGGAAACAGCAAACCCTAATTTGACCCAAACTAGAATCCTAATTCTATAAATTGCAGTTCAACCTACTAGAAAATTATAATTGCACTCTTTTCCTTATTTTTAAAATAATGCTTCGAGCTTCTTGTTATTAAATGCTTATTAACCTCCCTACATTAAGATTTCAGATATCCATCGATTAAATAATTACTGACACTTATATTTAGTCTCTATCTTTATAATTTCTTGAGACCTTACACTTAACTTATTTAATATGTCCTACAAAAAGTCTATCTGCGGGTTTTGACATAATCAAAACTTATAACCTTCATCAAAGGGATATCATCAATCCCTATTACGGGAAGTGAATTCTGTCAATAAACTAATATGCACCATACACGTAATGTAGTCATCTAATTTACTGAGATTATTGACCCATAAAAGATCTCACTCATTTGTAAATCAAAATGACAAATTCTAAATGTATATATCTATTATTTATATCGGGATTAAGAGCACAAGCACTCATAATAACCATTTGGATGTTAATCATCTTATATCGTCAATATAAAGACCATAAACCCAAAAGTAGTCCTATTCAAAATACACAAAGTATACTAACATAACGAATCGAAACTATACCATTTCCTACAGCCAAAACAAGCTTACTAAAACATCATGCTACAATTATAACAATGGTGTGTCCAAGTCCATCTAGATTGTGAACAGCAATAACTAATATTCTATAAGAATTGACAAACAAGTCTTCCATGTGTAAGATGAACTCTACCCATCAACTTGTCTACTTATAGAATAAAAGACACACACATTCATAATAAATAACAATGCAACCATTTGCCCATACAAATTCTCATTAAGATGAAAGAACAAACTTTTCTAATAAATAAATCAGTCAAAGATAAATAAATAAAAGTATGCTTTTAGCATAAATTTTCAACACACACAGAAATAGAAAGTTAAGGACAAGGGCATCTTTGAATAATTTGGTTTGTAATCATCCTTGTTTCTTAATAAATTGAAAGTTTTTGTGTATTGCCATCAATTCCCTTATTTCTTGTTTACTATGTTATTAGCCCTATTATGTTTTTCTAGCCCTATTATGTTTTTCTATCTTCTTTGCATTACTGTTGTTACTGTTATCCTCATCCGACTTCATGATACCTTAAGTTAATGCAAAAGATACATATGCAAATCCTAACATGCAAGCAAGCAAGAAACGCATGATTATGTGGTTTTGTTATCCTTATTGATTTATAGAGTAGGCACCACTAAGCTTAACTCTATGAGGCTTGTCAGGGCTAAGTATGAGTTTGAGATATGTACTGTTGCAGTTGGTTTTTCCTGTGGAGTGCGTCGACGCTTCTTTGGGGTAATCTGATTAGCCACCTGGTTCCTACACTTCCCAATAGACGCTCTCCTTTAGGGAGGATACTAACAATGTGGTTGCCAAATTACAAGTACATTTTTGTTACATTAATTCTCTTTTCCATATGTTTATTATGAATGCTAACATGCTTAGTGGACTGTTATTGACCTCTTATAAATTGATCATGTTTTTATTTCCTTATTGAAAACCATGTGTTCATAGTACTGCTTGTCTATTCTTGCTGACCCATCATGCTTAGGATGCTACCTTTAATGTTTCAGGAACAAATCCCCGCCCAAACCCAGTTATCATCATGAATTCGGAGGATTCAGCATAAGTTCCTTCAAGATTAGTTGAGTGGGCAGCTAATGATGTCTTTTATTAGACAGATACGATAGAGTGTCTCACGATTACGGCATTTTAAGAGTCATGGAGATATGGACTACTCTGTTTGTTATGCTATCATGTTTTACTTAATAGATTTATGTTTATTTTCTTATTGGTGGACAAATATTATTACTGGTCTTTCACCACCCATACTTATGCATTGTTTACTTTAATGTGCATTTGGACATATAAACTTTCATTGGGATCTTGTTGAATCCATTATCTATCTATGCATTTTATTATGAAATGGCTTAAACAGGTACTCATGTATGCTCTTTATTATCACTAGTGGTGATTGGTTGTGTAAGAACCCTGAATTATAAATGGGCCAAGCCTAAATTATTAAATGGGCTAAATGGGCTTAGAGAGGCCCAGTTTCGATCAGTCCAATTCATGACTGGATTGGGCTATTGGGTCAAATTTTTCAAGTCCATAAATGATCCAAACTCACTTAATTGTGACTCTATAGCTTCCCAAAATTATGACTGTGAAACTCCCACACTTAAATTCCCCAAACTTAAATTTTCCAAAATTATAACTGTGTAACTCCCAAAATAATGACCTTAAATTGTGACTTTTAGTCTTCTTAGGTGACCTTTCAAGGGAAATCCTTTAGGATTCCAGCTCTATATAAGAAGAGGTCTCCTCTCATCTTTGGTCACTTTCTCATGGTTCTCATGGAAGGAGTAGGAGTCCAATAGAGTGATATTTGAAAATAAAAGCAAGGAGATTCCAAGGAATACCTAACATAGTGGATGTCTTATTTGAGGTCACTTATTACTTATACCAGGTGAGTAGGACTTCTCTTATACTCATGTGAATATGGTGTTCCTTATATTCTGCTGTTTGGTTTCTATTTACATATATCAGTCAGTTTCTGTTGATATCCTTGCAACAGGATATAAATTCTGTTTGACATAAGACTATCATTTCTTTGATTTGGCTTAATAAGGGTTCATTATATTAAAAATCCAGATCTGAATTGATGAAAATGCTAGACTGACGACAGGATTGTGAAGGAAAATACAGATTTAAAATTTATCCTCTCTGTGTAATGATTGGTAAATCTGAATCTTATGATAAATGTGATTATTAAGGACTGTTTTCATCATACAGTATGCTGGTCTAATATGTACATTAATTCTTTGTATAATGACTGGTAAATTTGAATCTATGATTGATACACTTCCTATGGACTGTTTCTTTTATAGAATATAATGTTTTTTTTTTAGTGAAGAAATTCAGAACTAAGCTACTGTTATATATCAGTCACAAGTGCTTTTTGAACTAAGCTACTGTTATGCATTTTCTTAATCAGTCACGAGTAATCTTTGAACTAAACAACTGTTATTTTCTTAATCAGTTATAAGTACTCTTTCAACTAAACTACTGTTATTTTCCTAATCGGTCACAAGTGCTCCTCTGAACTATGTTATTGTTATACAATTTCATATCAAAGAAACTTAGGAATTTTTATAAAGGACTTTGGGTTCCAAAGAATCCCTAGGATTAATCTATATTATGAGAAAATGGGAATACTAGTACTATTGTATAGTATTACATGTACAGTAGTGACTGCTTTCCATTTCACGAATATTTAGCTGTGAAACATTATGTTAATATTGCACCGTTGTAAGGGATTGTTAAGAAGTTCCCTCTTTTATTAAATAAGATCGTGTGAATAAGATGAGCTACCATAATATAACTAGTTCCAAATTAAGTAGTGGGTACTTCCATCGCTACAGTCTCATTTTTATTTATACTATACAAATGATGACTTGTAAATTCTGAATCTCAATCTAGATTTAATACTGTCCTTAGTAGCTATGTATGGAATGAATAATTAATATGAGACTCTGTGATACTTGCTCAAAGTGATTAATTCTAATTATATGAGTATAGTATTCTCTCTATGACTAAAAAGAATTTCAAAAAAATAGGGCCAATGCCACATATTTGGAGCACCAGTTATGAATTAGAGTGGGGCGAGATTTTGACTCAAGTATGTGGGACTGGCCAATGGAAGACATAATGATACTTATTATGAAATCAGTGAGCAGAGATATTTTTTTTGAATTGTTTGGAAGTGTCTGTTTCCATTGGTATTGGATTCGACTTATGAATTAAGAATGGTGACAATCTTGTCACGACATGAATATGAATCCCCTTACAATTAAAGAATGGTGACAATCTTGTCACGACATGAATATGAATCCCCTTACAATTAAAGAATGGTGACAATCTTGTCACGACATGAATATGAATCCCCTTACAATGAATGGTGACGGTCATGTCACGACATGAATCCCTTTACAACTAAGAATGGTGACAGTTTTGTCACGACATGAATATGAATCCCCTTATAATTAAGAATGGTGACAATCTTGTCACGACATGAATATGAATCCCCTTCACAATTAAGAATGGTGACGGTTATGTCACGACATGAATATAAATCCCTTTACAACTAAGAATGGTGACAATCTTGTCACGACACGAATATGAATCCCTTGTTCATGCTGCTAATATAAACAGGTATGGTGGTAGTTCAGTCAATCAACCTATGAACTTCTATTGATATCATGATAACTACTATTGCTCTCTTGATTTTAGAAATTCTACTCACCAGTGTTACTGACTAGTGGTTCGCCCCACTACAGGTAATGTTTTTGTAGCGGAATATGGGAGCGGCGGAGATCAGCATATAGATTTTGGCATGCAACGCTGATAGAGAGTTCGAAAACCATCTAGACCATTAGATGGAGTTAGCCCCATTTTGGAATATTTTAGATCTATTGTCATTTCTTAGCTATAATTGTAAAGACTTTGTTAAGATATTAATATTATGAATTTACCTTCATTTTCCTTAGACTTGCTCTTGAATTTATTTTATGAATTTGTAATATGATCAAGTTAACGACTTAAGAATCTGAAGAGCTCCAGAATCTTGGGTCGTTACAGGTTGCAAAAGCACTAATGTTTTCGCAGACTGATAAATACTTATGTACTCATGGATCTTCTTTATACATTAAAGCGTATGATTTGAGAAAATTTCCTTGTAGAAATTTGTATTTGCCTAAGTGCTATATGGATTACCACGGAATTATGTGTACCATGTCACAGGCCATTTGTAATGACCTAAACTCGGGCTCAGCACGTGACACAGTCCATAAAGGATGTTAACCATATAGTATATGAATAGAAAGTCTATAAGAGGCAAGGATACATGAAGGATCAACTAGGGCTCTCTTTGATTTGGAAATTTATACAAATCCAACAATGAAAGAAAGTAGGCATGCATGATTCCTTCTTTGATTCCTTTTAAATTTAATCTTACTCCATTTAGTGTAAATTTTGTAGGAATCGTACTTCAGAAATTATTATAGATATAGTAACAACCCGACAGAAACTTTTGTCTTTGTTGTTTTAGTGTCTTGGCCAGAGTTCCACCAAGTTACACGTAATACATCTAATTGTATTTGATACAACTAAGTGTAATTGTAAGTCCTCCATTCAGTCCAAGGACCATAAGAACTACGATGATTTAGAATGTGCAAGTACAGAAGATTTGGGATAGGACAATACGTGCTATTAGGTGTTTGTTAAAATTCCTGATAGAAGAATTACGGCATAAGTAGGAACCACGTCAATCAAGTAAGCGTCATGATCTAAATTTATTGAACCGTTTTGATTGCATGTATGGATAAGAACTGGAAAGGATTCATCATAATAGGATTGGCTATGAAGCAGTTGATACAATTGTAGGTTTTGTCTTTATTTTTATTCAACTTGAGATTATATGTAGAGCTCCACTAGATCAATGCCTAACAAGGGATCTCAAAGACATGATCCACAGCCTCCATACCTTACCCCCAAACAGTTTCAAAGAAAAAAAGAAAGAGAAATATAAGAACTTGCCGGAGAAGAGGACTGACACAGAAGCTGACTGTTGAAGTTGCACAGTGAGAAGAGATGACCTGAGCATGGATGCCGAAGTTACACTACAAGAAGAGATGCTTACCCTAATGATGTCGCAGGGATGGAAAAGAAAAGAGGAAGATGTTTTACCCTATGCCCCTAACGATATCGTCCAATCAAAGCCCTTAAAATGAATGAGGGCATAGTTGTTTTTGACAAATTGGAACTCCAAATTCAAATTTTTTCATTTATTTCTTATTCAATTTGTTTAATTAGGGTTTATGCTTAATTTTTTGGCAAAAATTCCTGTATTCTAAACCTAGGATATAATATAGCAAAATCTGTTAAAATATATGTTTCCCAAACACTCCATCCAGAGACAATCTCACGGTAATTAACCAGCTACTTAATTTGACACCATTTCTAACATTTTTTTTTACGAACCCCTTTGATAGAAAGGCACTGTTTAAAATCCATAGAAATTTAGTTCTAGCTAATTTTTTGATTTGGAAGATAGTATTATTAAGTTAGCCATAGTCCACACTGACTACAACGTTCACCTACAACACGTCTGTGCAAATGGTGAAGACACAGGCGTGTTTTGAGATTCATGCCAGATGGATGATCAATACCATGCAATTGATAGCCATCAAATAGATGGTTAAATGAGTAATTCAATGAGCAAAAACAAATAGATAAATTGCCTGCTTATAACGATTTTCAAATGGGTCACCACACTGCCTATGGTTTGAAAGGTCCAGATTAGATTGCAAGCATACCAAAAGTAGGCAATATTAAGATGGGTCCAACTTAACGGTTTGGCACAGCTGGCATCTGATCTGAACTGAAAAAGTGATGGGAAGCTTGAATGACTAAGCAGGCCAAAAGGAAGGTCAAAAGGAATATCAGCTTCTGTACTGGGTAGCATTTTTCCTCCTTTCCCCTCTCTTGTTAAGGCAGCCAAGATTCATCATGTCTCCTGGTAAAACCACTAGATCTTTCCTTGCTTTCCTTTGCCTCCCTTTTGTTTTATATTCAAAAGAAAAAAAAAGGAAAGTACATTCGGACAATCAAGAAGAGTACTCTTTCAGATAAAATCTCAAGATGGGCCTGAGCAAACAATGTTTTTTTTTATCAATTGTTGGTGAGTATCCATCCATCCCATCTTCAACTGATATTTTTATCTTAAAAAAAAGATATTTAAAAATTTTATAAAAAAAATTACACATATTTTAAACAAGAAAGAAATACACACGATTATTTCTCTCTCTCTCTCTCTCTCTCTCTCTCTCCTGTATACAACTGTAATAATCCCCTAAAATGATTCAAAGAATCGCCTCAAAAATCATGAATTGAATAAATGATAGGACCCCACATGTTGCTTTTGAATTTGTAGAGTTCCACCTGAAAATTCATCATCAATTTGTCTTCAGTAAAACAGGCATGAGTTGGTATTGTAACAATTGAAAAGAATTCCCGACTTAGGCCATGTCTGGATGCATGCCAAATTTGAAATTCTTGTATTACACATTCATTTGCATGGAATTGAATACATAGTAATTCGAAGGTAAAATGGGCTCCAATGAAGGATTATTAAAGTGAGGGTGAAGGATATAAGGTGGAGATGTCCATGAGTATCTTTGACTTTTAGGATGGAATTATTCCCGTACAACCACCATTAGTCATGGATAAACCTACCTTGTTGAGAAAATTACCAAGAAGTACAACGTACTAGTACTTGTTTGAGATAACACAAAATTTTCATTGGATTATGTGAAATCTGCCTTGTTCTTTATATGAATTTCAAGGGAATTTAATGCAATATTGCAATGAAATTTGCAATGTATCAAAAAAGTACCAGTACAGAGAACGTCTAGGAAATTTTTTCAACTTTTGTCACAAGGTGGGGTTATCCATGATTCATGGTGGCCGTACCAACAAAAACCTTTTCAGATTCGAATTACCAGTGTGATGGCTGAGTATTCATTTTCCATCCTTGCTTGATTCATTTTTCATTAAAGGAGATATACTTTGGTGGTGATTTTTGGATATACTCCATTCCTCAATTTTAAACACCTCTAGAAATAGAAGTCTAACAGTACCTAGGAAATCCAATGAAACAAACAGGTCTCAGCTTTTGGACTGCAAAAACCGACATCCATTACTGCAACATGTCTTGTGTGGAACAAGATTTAAAAAACTCATTGCATGAATCTGCTTTACCAACTTTTCTACCTCAAAAACCAATAGCAGGCCTGGTGCTGATGCTGATTTGGAGCAGCAAAGGAGGAAACAGAGTCCCACAGATTTCTATGCTGCTCCAAATGCAAAGTGGAAAAGCAATTATCTGTTTTAACAAACCAGTCAAATCTGATTGTGACAATTTCTTTCTTTTTTTCTTTAAAAGGGGGAAGCAGGAGTGTTGATTATATGCTTTCCTTATTTTCATTTCCTGATCCATAAGAAGATGCATGGTTATTGGTTTTTTCATTACCTGATCCACATGAAGATGCATGGTTGTTGGTTTTGGCAGCTCCATGAAAATGGAATCTGAAAACTTGTGTAACCAATTATCTAGGCCAATTAGCCAATTGTTGCAAGCTTAAGGGCTTTCTTTGATGTACAGACTCTGCAGATACACTTGTGTGCTTCTTACTATCGACAAATTTACAGCAATTTCCTGATAAAATCTGGTAAATATATTGAGAACATTAAAACATTGAGATCAAAGAAATGGGAAAGTACTGCAGAAAAAAAAAGTGAGGAAAGAAAAGAAGAAACCTACCTTTAGTTAGTGGTGATATAACTTCAACGTCATGAGACAGGGATTTTCTAAACAGCCTCTGCCAAGAAAGAATGGATGAAAATAATTAGGATAGAATCAAATAGTCTCAAAATGAGATGAATACAAGTATAAATTTACAGCAAGTGCCAGTATGTTCTCAATAAAGATCAAACGTGCATACACCATAATTTCATTTTAGGATATATGGGAATTGCATATCCTAATCACCCATGCATATGAACTGCATAACAAGCACATTTCATTTAGAGGAAAAAGGATGCTGATACACTTATTGATGAAGAATTCAAACAAGAGACTTTTGATGAGATCTAATGACTGTATAAAAAGTTAGCTCATCCATCAAAGTAGGAAAAGCACAAGCATCCACAGAAAGAAACTGAATAGCATGTTCTAAGTCTTTTTCTTTTTTTTCAGTGTAGTTGGTGATGCAAATACATGTTCAAACGACAGAGAGAATCATTGAATAGAAGTTCAGAATGGCTCACCACATGGATAAGTTACAGCACCTCATATTCTCTGTAGTAGTAAATCTGATGAATTTCCTAAACATCATTCTTTTCGCGGATAATCATCCCTTCCTACAGAACAAAACCTGCAAAAACTTAGAATGAAAAAAAAAAAAAGGAAATATATATAGAGGCATTTCCTCCACATACCGTGAGAGACATCTAGTGGGCCCACTCTATGATTAATCTGAATGGACCAGCTAAATAAAACAAACCAACCCACGGTGTGTTCGCCCCCCACCCCCTCAACAACAAACATATGTCATGGATCCCATCAAATTTGCACCAGCTAAATGGATTGTATTGATAAATTTGTGAGCAACAGATCACAGGGTTAGGATCATTGGATTGACTTGAAATTTCATATCTAGGGTGGTCCCACATTGATCGTTCAATCCTCACCTTTCCCATGATCTGTTGGCCCTGGCAGTTGTCTCACACAGGAGGACTCCTCTCAATGAACCCATATGACACAGAAAATATTTTAACCAGAAAAGAAAGAACGGACCTGGTTCTAGGTAATTTGTAGTTTTCCTCCTTAAAAGAAACTAAGTTCTGTGTATCCATATGAGTGTTGAAACATTTCTTCAACCTCAACTCGAGAGCCGGAGCAACTCATGCTTCTCTTCATTTGGCTACGGTTGATTGATTCTACCTCTGCTATAAATATGCTACAAACTGGTCTGTGGTCTGAGAACTTAGACTCGCCACGGACATATGACAACTGGTTTAGGCCTCTCCCATACCACAAAATACGATCACACCTTCAAAAATACATAAAATTATGAGATTTTCAGTCACTAGAGGAAAAATGGAAATAGATAAAGATTGCCCAATTATACTTTCTTTATAATTTTATTTCAATTGTCCTAGGCAAAGAATTTATCCATTGTGAGCAAAGTCGTTAGTCCTACCATGCCGGTGTTCGTCTCTTCTCTTTCAGATGAAAAATGTCCCCAACATATCGATCTGAATTATTCGAATATTTATAAGTGGGCGGGAAGAATATCTTTCCTTCATTCCATCCCTCAAAGACACGTCCACGTTTCTGCTCTATCCGGAGCTGCTACAAAGTAACTGAATGTTCAGTTCCAATATTCATCAGAATGGTAAAATAAAATGAAAACGTTAACTCTCAATAAAACCATCCTCTAAACCTCAATAATTCCCACATATTATCCAAAGCTCTTTATGTCAGTACAGCTCAGAGAATAATGGCTAATAAAATACTAAAAATTGTAGTGCTAAAGAAATAAAATAAAACAAATACTTTACCTGATCTTTTTCCAATAATGCTCTCCAGTTGTGCATTTCAACCAGTGCCTTTGCAGAACGATATGAAAGAGCAATCCGGTAATTCAAGTCCCCAAACCATATTATTCGACTAAAATGAGAAGAAAACATGTTACAGAACATATGAAGAAATTTCTACATATGAAAAACATAGCATCAAATGACTTTAAAATTATAAGCATAAAAGAAAGTATTGAAAAGAAAATGATTTTCATTGACTGGCAAGAAGAAAATAAAATGATTATATGTGACTGAAGTACAAATGCCACTCTTGAAAACAGACTGGGATTAACTAAATGAAAAATGCAGACTTACTCATGCTCAAGGATTGTTTCCGGTGACTTCTCGTCCCCTAACCCATGGACAGGTGGAAATCTCGTCTTTCTCAAGATCTCCATAACATCTGCATTTCTTCGTAGCTCATCGCCCTCCTTTTGCCCAGAGGTCAAATGACTACAGACAAAGCAGAAGGTCGTTTGGTGCAAAGACATGCTGATCGAAATTGAGCCCTGGAAGACCACAACTATTGGTTAATCTCTCTGCAGGGGTCAAAGAAGAGAAAACCTCACAACAAAAAAAATCCAGTGGTGTTGTATATAACATCTGATCAAATACTTCAAAGCAGCCAGAGAAAGCAAATGACAAAAAACACTGATGAAATCATAAATCAAAATATTAAAAAAATGTAGGTAAAGTTACAGTTAAAGAGATTAGACCAAAAAGCTGCAAATGATGCTATGACATTAAACATATTGCAGTCACAGGTTCAGGAACTATCCAAAAACAGCAATGTACCTTGTTTCCGAGATAACCCATTAATCCCCTGCCCACACAAGAGACTTTCATGTTCTTCACATAGTCTCTCACGTCACTCTTCACCCATACCATTAGAAAGATCCCAACCATTTGCTTACTTGCAACCAAACAGTACCTAGAATGCCCCATTGATCTATCTCTGTCCTCCATGGAAGAAGATGCACCATATGAAATTGGTGAGATGTAACCAGTACTTGGAGAATCTCCAGGTCCATTTTCATCATCATCAGAACCCCACTTGAAACTGGGATCAAAATCGCTTGGCCTGTGACTGTACATGACCCTATCACAAACACTTAATCGGCGATCAAGTCGAGGTTGCGCAATCGAGATATCATCGTCCATCCGCATACTGCGACTGAAGGATTGAAATGATCGGCGTTCGAAGAAAGTGGATGCCTTTTGCCTTGTTGATCCCTCAAAATCTGCATCAATTTCTGCAACAGGATTGGGAACAGGCGAAGGTGTATGGTAACTGCCACCTCCGCTGGTGCCCGGAAGACTGTTTAGAGTCCTTCTAATGAGGGCCAGCCATTTTTTTGCTGGCCCATTGTCTTCTGCACCTAAAACATTCCCTGCATTTAGGGGCACAATTTCCTGAAACCTGAAAAGGAAGAGATCAGCCAAGTCCATATAATCTCTGGGAAATTGAAGAATTCAATCCAGTTATTTGCATTCCAAATAGACACAAGAAAGGGAAAGAACATACCCCAAAACATAAATATCAGCAGGAGGGGATGCATGAAGCCACTCTTCAAGATTCAAATAACTTGGCGGTGATTTTCCACCCACATTCCATGTAGCTACAAAGATCCTAATAACCCATGAGAAAAGGGGGCAAAACTCAATTCCACCACCCTAGAAAAAAAAGATAAAATCAGAAGAAACAAAAGTAAAGAAGGAAATTGACATGGAAGGTTGAAATACCTGTAATCATGAACATCTGTGACGTCGGCATCCAAATCAATTTTCCCACGCCGTACTCTATCAGAATTCCTATGTAACCTTTCTGCACCCAAAGTGGAGAAAAAGAAAATGATGAGAAAAACCGAAAGGAATTGAATTCACAGACGTGCAATGGGACGAATTTCGATGGTGTGGTCCAAAGCTACAGTTAATAGTCTGGGAGATGCAGAATCACCTGTTTTGCTTTTATTCATTGTCCATGCTTCTTCTCTCTCTGAGAAGCTGCTCCTCCATTCACCATCACCACCTGAAAAGAAAGACCATAAAGTTAAAAAAGCAGCGCCTGATTACAGTTATATGCATCAAACCCACGACACAAAACAGTGAAACAAGGGGAAAATGAAACTTCAAAAAGATGAAGGTGCACAGAGGGGGAAAACAGCAACTGAAGTGTAAAAACACAAGTGCAGAATGTGCCAAACCCAGAAATTAGAGAATGCGATATATTGAGAACTTGAACTGGAAACAATGAGAAAGGAGTGTTTTAAGAATTACATACAATCCAAAAATTTCAAACCCAAAACCTTGATTTTGCAATGAAGCTAGGAATCAATCATGCAGCAACAGATAACCAACCCCAAATTCCAAAAAAGCTACTGGAGGTGTACTATCAACAGAAAAAAGAAGACACCCACCTCCCATAACAACATCATCCGCATGAAAGTCCTCAGCCTTGCTCTTGATGTTGAACAATTTTCGAACTAAGTTCTTAGACCATGAGAGCTATTGTTCAGAACAAAACAAAGAAACGGATTCAGAAAATCACAAACCTCACCTAAAATAACGATGAAAGGATGACAAAAGGATTTCTAAAGAAAGAAGAATAAAAACCTTGCTTTTCTTCGTGTTCTCATCTCTCATTGTTTCACTGCTTCATACAGCTGACCTGGTTTCCTTCCCTTCCTTCTCTGGTTTCTGGGTCCTGCTTAGAAGGAAGAAGGACCATACGAATGAAGGAAAAAGGCTCAGCACTTGAGGTTAGTCTCACCCTTTTTTACTGAATTCTAGTTATGGGAACTGTCTGAAATGTGCTAAGGACTTTAGGTACAAGCTTAGTCAGCTGTAATATCTGATTTCTGTAGATAAAAGAAGCTCAAATTTTAATAGATTTTTGAAAATTGCGTCTATGGGTTCCTAGGCTACCATCTAGAATGAGCAATGAACTGAGAGAAGAACATCAGTTCCCCTTTTTTTGTTTTCGTTTCTGAGTTCTGTCTGTTGACAGAAGAGAAGGTCCATATATATGGGTTTTGTGTTTTTTCTAATGCTGGGTTGTGTCCACGAAGGACAAAATGTAGAGAAGGTAATGAATTCAAATCAAAGGAAGAGGAGGCAAAACCCAAATGTATATTGCACAATGGGAGAGAGAGCTTCAGAAACCTCGGTCTCAGAACAGCAAAGTATGGAATTTGTAGGGAATAAAGTGCAGGGGAGACCCCCAAATCCAAGGCCGGCCCAGCTGAAGGTTTTTGGGCATTTTGGTCACCCAAAAGAACTGTCCGGCAAGCTGCCCGTTCCAGTCTCCCCTCTCTTTCATAACCCTGCCCGAGTCAGGAAAGTTAACCTTTATTTTTACAAGCTGTATTTGGTCTTCCCTGGGGGTGAAGACTAAGGAGAAAAAGCAGTTAAAGGGAAAACAAAAGATAAAGGCTGTATAAGAGGGCTGGGAAGAAGAGTTTCTCTTTCTTCTGTTTCTTCAAAGAAGTAAAACAAAGACATGTAGGGGTACGTGGTGGGGTCTGTATTTTGCATTTTTTTTGAGTTCTGTTATGGATTTTTGTTTGGAGAGTATGAGGCTTTCAATGGAAAAGGGGGAATGTCTAAGAGAGATTTCTGGCAATGGAAGGGGGTTGATTTTTCCAATGTAGTATGTAGGGGTCTGGGAGAGATTGTGGAAGTTTCAGTGGTTCTTGGGGTTAGCTTTTTGTATAGGTCATGTGTTGCTTTTGTGGGACAACGTGTTTTCTTGTTCTTCCCTTGATTAAATTGAGATTTGAATTGTAGAATCTGGGTGCAGCTTATGCAAGTTTGGCTCAACTAAGGTTGTGTCTGGGGTGAAGAGGGCAACTGGCCAATTATTAGTTGTTTGTTTTGGGACATCTTGTTTCTTGGGAGTCCTATCTCTTACACTTTGCGTGTGTATCTCGGTTCTTGTAGTTTCGCTGTCTCACTGTTGTTAGCATCATGAGCAGAAGCAAAGTACCTAATTCCTTTCTTGCATGCGCGATCCATGTGAGCCCACAATGAAGCGACCTAGGTTTGGTTTTTGATTCATAAATGGGTAGCAAGGGGAGTGAAATTTCAAATGCTCATCATCCATCCAGCATTTGCAAATTTAGAATTCTAAGGGTTAAAAGCGACTTTTCAGATGAATTGGTATTTAGAATTCAATTAATAGACCACAAAATTTGATATTCTAAGAGGATGACTTTTACATCAACTTCAAAATCCCCAACACTCCAAATTTTTTATAGAATTACCTCAAAAAATACAGTTCCTCGGATCTCAAAGTCATAAACCGATTCTTTCAGGTCCACCTCTATGAATTTCAATCTCAAGCAAGGATGATATTGAAAACTCCTAATATGGTTATGGGGTCCGTATAAAACTGGCAGATCCAATGATCATACCATCTCTATAAAAGGGCCCAACAATTGAAAACAATTAAAATTTGAGGCTCTTAATTAGATGCCTACTGTCATGGAATCCTGCTGAGAAACAAAGAAACCTTCCCATCCCATTCCATTCAATCGTTGCACGTGCAATTAGCATTCAGTGCATCGGCCCCAAAAACTGTAGCAGCCATACCTAAAAATACCTATCCAAATTAACCAAATATCAAAGGTCTGGATCAAATATAATTCTAAGTTTCTTTGGTGCTCTATCTTGTTGACAATTACTGGATAGCATAGGTATGTAGCGCTCAGGTCTTTTTGCGCTCCATCGGATTAGCACCGTCACGCCCGTCTTAAAATGTGTTTAAAAAAAATCTAAATATTTATATAAAAATAAAAAATAATAGAGAATTGGTAAAAATGTGAAAACTAAATTATTTAAAAAGCATCCAGCTTAAATATAGTGATAATTAGAGTAGTTGATCACTGAGTCGCTAATGGTGTATCAAATAACTTTTAATTTTTAAGAGACAAACTTATACTTTCATCTTTTAATTCAAGGGAGAAGTCATCTTTTTAAAGTGAATTGGTCCAAAAGAAAAAAAGGGGGCCTAATTAACTTTTATTGAATTTCATTGCTTGTTACGGGAAATCTTATTAAATATACAAACCAAATGAGGTTTTTTCTAAAATCTTGTCAAAATATAAGTGGCCATTTGTAAGAAAGAAAACAATAGAAAGCAAAAGCATAATCTCCTATTTATAAAATATATAGATAAATATATATAATTATTAATTTCTAAGAGTCAAACTTATTTTTTTATCTTTTAATTTCAGAGAGAAGTAATCTTCTTAAAGTAAATTGATCAAAAATAAGAAAAATGGGTCTAATTAAATTTTATCTAATTTCATTGTTAGTTATGAAAACTCGTAGTAAATATATGAACTAAATGAGCCTTTTTAAGGTCTTATCAAAATAGAAGGGTGCATTTATAATGGGAAAAAAACAAGCAATACAAAGCAAAAGCATAAACTCTTATTTGTCAATATATATAGATAAGGCAAAGTGTCATTTTGAGGTTGTATATACTGGTAGAACATGAAATAAGGATATTTATTGGATATATCAAATATAAGGGACCTAATTTGTAAAAATAAAATGAAAATAATGTGCATGCTTCAAGTCTGAAGGTGGATTCGAGCCAAGTTTCACCTAACCACTAGGCATTTTAGGGGATCGATTGTATATGAACCTTATTTTGTCCATGAAATTGACAATCTACCTGTTTTGGGCGGCACCGAGTCAACCCAGTTTTATCCGAAATTTCAAACAATGTATACCTATCTTGAGAACTACTGGTTCTGGGTAGCAATAGCTGTGTTGTAGAGACAGAGAACATGACCTTATAAATAAGAGACTCTGCTAATTCCAATATCATAAGGTTTCGGCAATCAATTACATATGTAGCAGTTGAAGGCCGAACATTCCAAGGAGAGGTCTCATCATCCTCACACCATTTCTTTCAAAATGAGAAGTAAAAAGTGACCCCATTCCCAGCGAAGCAAAGAAATCTCATCTCCATTGATTCAACCCCACTACTACACAATTGGAGGTTCCACTAGCATCATAGTCATAGGGCATACATATTCCATTCAAGTTTGCTAGGCTAAGTCCATGTGTTTGATGATGTCGCAGTCAGAAGCCAAAGGCCACTCGAACGCCACAGAGAGGGAACTGCATTAAATGCCTTTCCAACCAGATTAATCGGAACGATAGCGACTGTCGTTGTCGTAATTAATTCCATACAAGACTGCCCAATAGCTCAAAAATATTAATGAAAATGAAAGAAAACGACCCCAGCGGGCAGCCTAAAGCATCCATGGGGAGATTGACATTTCCTTTGGTGTGAATTCTAGAATAAGACATGTCATGTTTAGGTTCTTCTAAATCTACTAATGTGGGTCCAGGAATCCTTGAGTTTGAAGGGGAAAGGAAAAGTGGTGATAGAATTGGCAGCTTGGAAAAGTGAATGTGATATCACCCAAGGCCCGAGGGCAAAGAGTGGTGGGGCGGGGTCCTACCCATTGCAATCCTTTTCTTGCGAGAGAGTTGCTCCGCCATTGCCAGGGATAGGATCTTAGGAGACAAATTATTTTCGGGTTCAATAGAGAAATGATAATATTTATGATTACAAATTTCGGGTTCAATATAGAAATCATAATATTTATGCTTCAATCTATTTGTCTAGGATTGATACCTTATTCCCTACTAGATGCTACTTTTGTACTGTTTTCCACCGTTGGACTTTGGGAAGGAAAAAGAAATCCCATCCTTCCATAGTAATCTGTGTAACAACATGCAAATAATATGATTGAGAATAACTAATTAATCATTGAGAGATGTTACGAGATATGAGATAACCGTGTAGACTCACCTAGGTTCGTGCCAATAAAGAAGGACAAGAGGATTAAAATATCATAATGGGAACTAGATATGTGAAAAAAATCTGCTCCATCCAATAAAGTTTGATGTCTAAAATGAGAAAATTTATTTCAATGGTTGCATATATATACACACACACGAGTAATGCTCATGTACAAGACTCCATTACCATCTTATGGCACAAGTCACCTTGTGGGGCCACCCAGTGGTCCATCCGAGGGAATCATTTGAACCCACCCCTATTTTTCATGGGTCCCACCAAGTTTTGATAATTTGAATGGAGTGGACCATTGGATGGAGAGTCAAATTTGTTCTTTTATATAAAACCATTGAACTTGAGGACCATGGAGCAATCAATTAAAGGTATTGAATTGACTTCAAATTTGATATCTAGATTGGCCCCACTTGTTGAACCCCCATATTTCATGATTTGTGGGGTCCCAAGTGGTACCCACTAGGTGGCTTGTTTAGTAAGACGGTAAGGAAAGCCTAAATAGGAGCATGGTCGGGATTCTCCAAAATCCCCGACTTTAAGAATATGTGATTTTCTACCTTTTTTTTTTCCCATGGTCCACCCCCCCCCCCCCCCCCCCCCCAAACAGTGAATAGTCGTACGTCCAGATTTGACGATCATCTAACTTTTTCCTCACCATTCGATTGAAATTATTATAAAATGACGCCTCAAACTATTGAATTTTAAGGACATGAATCAAAAGGATAGGATAATCTTATGGAGTCAAGATTTTGTGTATGACCCCAACCCTTCTTAATAATGTTTAGTCCCTGATTAATCATATTTTAATGCCAATTATCTTATTTATTTATTTTATCAAATGGATAGGTAGATTTGGGTGGGTTTGACCTTCACTAGGTAGTGTTAAGGGCCATTTTGTAATTTTGGTTTATGGATTTTGCATATTTAGATTTATCATTTTGGCATGATTCCAGCTTCAATGCATTGGTTATCACATGTGCGTAAACTTCTGTATTTGGACGAACTTCATATGAGCCCAATTAGATTCACTTATGGCCCAAAAGACCTAAATTGTAAATGCCATATCAAATATGGACTTGGCTAAAATTTTTAGAACTGTTTGCATAAAACAGTTCCCAGTCCATTCCATCAACCTTTCTTTCAATCCTCTCAGCTAGAGCTCTTTCTCTTCACCTTCTTCATTCTATCTTCTTCACTTATCCAACTTTAGGAGTGGTTGCATGTGCCATTAGAAGAGTGCATCTTCTTCCCCATCTTCAGTTTATTCATCTCCTCCTCTTCCCCATCTTTGAATTAGATAAGTTCTTCTTCATCCTTCCGACTCTTTGCTTCCAATTGAGTTTAGAAAACCCTAAGTCCTTCCATGCATCCATTCTAATCATCATTTACATTCATTTCACTTGTAGGGTTTGATTTAAGTTGCATAAGTGATAAGTCTTTAAAAATGCATATTTTTATATATACTTTAGACCATTTTGAGGACTTATTGACTTAAAAGAGCCTCATTTAGTGTGATATGATGGTTTCATGCATTTTAAATTCATTTTTATATTTTTCTGCATAATTTGCTTTAAAATCACACTTTTTGCATACATTCATGAAACCTGCTATTTTTGAAAAATCTATTTTTGAAAAGTTTTGTGAAAACTTATATTCTTATGAATTAAATTGAATTTTCATTGTCATTAGTTCATTCACATATAATCATGAAAAATGGCGTGTATTTTTATTATCATTTCATGAGAGATGGGCCCACAGTCTTGCATTTGTGATCTTAGAGGTAAAATTATCTTTTTACATGAATTCACATTTGTTTTGTAGAAAATTAATGATATGGGTCTCATTTGTAAAGAATTGAATCAAGGACTTAATTTTCAAAAGAAAGGAGAGAAGAATTGAAGAGAAAAGAAATTAGAAGAAAAATGTAAAAATTGGCTTCATGGTCCTACACACATTCACATATGTGTGGGGGTACACTTATAAAACATCCAAGATGGCGTCCATTTATTTGTTGCACATTTTCAAAAGATTTTGAAGAGAATTTGAAGAATATCTCATCAAAGATGGGCAAGGAAAGCCACATAGGAGCTCTTTTTGGAGAAGGAGAAGATTTAATTAAAAAATACATTAAAAAAATCTCCAAGCAAGCATGGGTGTCTGATACATGTTTTGGATCAGATTTGGGCTGAAAAATATAAAGGAAAAAAAGTCAAAAGAGAATTATCTAAAAGATCTTTTTGAGTTTAGAGCCAACAGGGAGAACTTTCCAAAAAAGGAAAGTTGACAATACAAAGAGATAAAAGAGGAGATTCTACACCTCAGCCAAGTTTGCTTCCAAGAGAGGATTTTTATTCCTAAATTATCTTTCCAAAGATCTCAATGCAAGGTGGCAAAAGATAAAGAAGGAAATAAGTATGCAAGGAGGATTCTAAGCCAAGCAAAGAAAAAAAGAAAAGAAAAAAAATGAAGAAAAAATCCCAAAAGGGGATCTCACGCCCAAGCCATTGTATGGAGCCCATTCTCTTCCATTTTTTTTAATTATTTTTCAAGATTTTATCAAATCAAGTAAAGAGGGAAACTTTGGGGGTAGAAAAATTATAAATAGAGCACCTCTCTCATATTCTTTATGAAAGAAGAGACCTCCTCTCTCTAGCTCTCTCCCTCCACCCTCTCCATATCTCTCTTCATAATTTCTCTATTCAAGAAGGCTCTCTCCAACTTGAAGCTTCCACTAGAAGAGGATCTTTCATTCTAGATCATATAATGTTTTATTTTCATTCTTTATCTTTATGTAAAAAATTCATATATAGTAAAAGTGTGTGTTTTTATTTCCTTTATTTACTTCTTTTTATTTCTTTGATAATGAATACTTAATGTTTGTTTTTAATCTTGTTGCTCTTGGATTGACAACCCAAAGAAGCCTAAGAACATGATTTGAGCAAACATAATCTAGGATAAAAGAAGAGTTTAGGAAAAGAAAAAAAAAAGCATACACTTCCACACATTTAAATTCCTTGGTATTCCACACATTTAAATTTCTTGTTTTCCACACATTTAAATTATTTTCTTTCCACACATTTAAATTTCTGAAATTCCACACATTTAAATTCAAGTTTATCCACACATTTACTCTAATGTTGATTCCATACATTTAAATTCCATTGTTCTTCTTGATTTATTTGTGCTTTTTTATGTTGCATGATTTATGGCTGGGATTAATTTTTAGAAGCATGCATTCATATCATGTGTTAGTTTAGTTGATGGAAATTGGGGTTTTAAATTTGGAATTTTTATTTTTTATTTTTAAATAAAAGGGTAAATTTCGGATTTAAAAAGACAGCAATATTAGACAGCAAACAATCACTGCTGTTGTCCAAATATTAGCAATTTCAAACATGGCATAGAAAGATTATTTTGCCTTGAAATTTCAAGGAACCATTGCTGGATGAGTTAACTTTGTACCATAAAAATTTAAAAGGAAAAGGATCAAGGGAAGGTAGGTTTCAGTTGTTGAAACACCTGCCACTTAGAAATTCTGTACACAAAAATTTGTATAAGGCAGAATTTTGGTCCGAAAGTTTGAAATTAATAGACGTATCAAACCATGAGTTTTGCTGTAAAAGTTGGAGGAATTGAACCTTAATGAGTAATCTTTAAAATCGCAGATTTTCAGATTGAAAAGATTATGGTAAGTTCAATTTCTAGAAGCCTAAACTAAGACTGACTGTTAAAATGCATTTAGAATTTTTATTTTTGGTAACTATTATTCATGCGTATATTTTTTGTATTTTAAACTTTTTTTTCTAAATTCATTTTTTTTATTCATGCATCAGTAGAGCATGATTTCTAGCTATTAAATCTAATTTAAGATTGCATTAGATTAGGATCATATTTTATTTAAATTTTGCATCTTATATTAGGAAAGTTTGCATTAGTTACATGGCATGCATTGCATTACTAACTTTACTAACTTTCTAATTTTAAATTTGTTTTCTAGTTTTATGTCTTTTAATATTTTAGCTAATTTCTAGAATTAAAAGATCATTCTAAACTTATTTTAATTGAAGATTTTAAATTAGAAAGTTTTCTAGTTTTGGAAATTCTAACTTAGGAAAGTTTTAACTTTTATTTAATTAGTTTCTTAACATTGTTTAGTTTAGGAAGTTTCTAATTTTAGTTTTGTTTTATTAGATATAATGTGTGTTTTCTTTTGCAGAGATTTTAATTTTTATTTTTAGAAAGTTTTAGAATCAGAATTTTTAATTTAGGAATTATTATTGTAATTGTATAATACTTTGGAATGTATATATTTGTTGGATTTTAAATTAGGATAGTTTTAGAATTTTGTGTTGGTAGATGACAGTTAAAAATATTTTAAACATAGCTCCCTGTGGATTCGACCCTGTAATTACCGAGATATTACTACATCGCAGTTCCGCACTTGAAGTTGACGAACAATAAGCTTGGGAATCATCACTTTGGGATTGGATTGGTTTGAGCACTGTTAAGAGGATAATAATAAGAACTTGTAGACTTGTATGTGCGTTGGAGTAGCTTTATTCGTCTTATATGTGCATATGCTATGTACCTTTCAACTCAAATTGTTTACGTACTATCAATTTTTTTTCTATCCATGGTTAAATAGATTAAATTGATGTGTTGGATAAGTGTTTCAGGATTGTTTCTATGTCATTTTTCATAGGAAAGTGGATGGAACCAAATCCCAAGATTCATTCAGCTACAAAAGTGAAGGCACTTCTATATCCAGCTCACTATGGCACCCAAGTCAACCCCAGCAAATCTCGGTTGACCGGAAATATACTGTCAAAAACAAAAAAAAGAAAAAAAAACAATTGAGAGTATGCAAATCTAGCTCTGTGCTTATCTCAGTCGACCCCGACCTACCACGGTCAACCGGGAACACTGAAAACACCCTCTTTAATTGAAAGCATGTTTTTGGGCTATGCAATTAATTTGGTCGGCTGGGGTTGATAGGGATATCAACGGCAATGCCCAGTGAAGCGAGGCTTCACCGGTCAATCGTGACACCACGTTCGACTAAAGGTTAACCACAATATTGACCGATACCCCCACCTTGATTAACTAAGAGTGGTGTTGGAGGCCACTTCTGTGTGCTTAGTCTAACGAGATTTACTGGGGTAGTGACCGCACCTCTTCATAGTCGATTGGGAAGCAAACAAGACTTCTACGATTTTTACATGGTTTATGGGACTTAGTTAGGGACTCTAGCCAAGGAAACCACTACCCCTTAACATGGTCTAAAGGTGTTTTAAACCCATAAAGATTACCTTGTTCATGATCATCAAAGCCAAACCATGGGTGTTGGCTTAGAGTACTCAGTGTCTAATCCAAATACTACAACATCATGTTGTGGTATAGCACACCGACACTAAACATGCTAGGATTACTTCGTGTTGGATGGCCATGATAACAGGTAATCTTAGATTTAGGATTGACTAGTAAAGTTCCTTGATCCCTTTTAATCCTTGCATACATATTGAATTTGTTTATACCATGACTTCTACATGACACGTCATGTTCCATATAAGTACTACATAATGTTTATGCATATCACATTGCTATTGTTGTCTTAAATATGTAAGTCTCCCTTCAATATGAATTATGATTGAATGAAATTCAGAAATGATCTCATACATATGTAAACAAGTACGATTCAAATACAATACGATAAGTAAGATCCAAGTATGATTCTCTTCCCTATAAATCATATGGTCAACACCAGTCAGCTTCAACCCTATGAGACCTGACAAGGTTGATTATGGGTATAGGACTTGGACAGCTTAGTAGTTTGGAGTTGATCGTTACTCCTAGGGCTACTTGTTGTGTCTTTGGTTGAACCTCGTCGTAGCACCGCATACATACGTATGCTCTCTTCCAATAGATCACGCCGTTGCAGCCAATAGTCAAGAGAATATAGCTAACATGATTTGCCAACTAGTGTGATATGCACATGTTATTTTTTTTTTATCCCAATTCACATGCTTATTCATGCATATATTATACCTAGCTTTCTACTTATTATCTTCACATGATTATATGTCCTTTATTCAATTGATACTGCATGCTATGTTTTATAATTGCTTATATTGTTGAATCATCCTATTCACAGTGCTACTTTGGTATTACAAGTACTGACACTGCACACACCAACTTAGCCACCAAGGAGATCTGAAAGACTCTCAGGCCCTAGTTGAGTGGGTTGCAGATGACACATACTAGTCATCAATATTCCATAAAAACATCGCGGGGGTTATTCTAGGATAGTATCATGTGTCTGCCACTTGGATTAGCTTTGCCTACATCATGTTATCATTATCAGAATTGTTCTTTATGTTATTTGAGATGTCATTTGATTACGTACTCAGATTATAGACTCATTTATCATGGATCATATGCATGTAGACTCTTTCAACTTAGACATGATATATGCATGGGCTTTTGGTGGTTTGTCTAAAACATATTTGCAAGCTTTATAATTTGTTTGTACTTGTTGTGGTAAAAAATTGAATATATGATTAGGTCTGATCATTAACCAATGACTACAGAAGAAGACACATAACAGAAGAAATCACATATTAATTGCAACTTCATTGCCATTCGGAGTTTATTACAATGGGATCTGCTTTGATGACTTCATAAGCGCATGTTGCTTACATTTATTTATTTTTATACATATTTTCAATCCTCTTGTTTGGTCTTAGACATCTAAAGTCAATAAGAAATATAAAATAACAACATACAACATGAGGAACAAAAAAGAAAAAAAAAACCTCGGGCATGAATGCTCAAAGACCCTTGTTGGTTTAGTCCCTGAGGTAGAGCCCAGGATAATACCTTGTTGCCCTCGAGAGCATAGATACTACTTCTTTCTTTTGTTTCATTTGTAAATCATAGTCTTTGGAGGATTGGGGAATCAAACTACGAGTTCCTGTTTGCCCCTTTTTTTAACGGATGACAAAAAGGCATGGAACAAAAAGAAAACGAATGCTGAACTTTTCAATCTTTTCCAATTCTGAGTTTACCTTTTGTGGAATCTCTTACATTCTAACCTCCTAAGTGTAGGCTATTTACATGTATTTTTTTTATCATAGCCCCCCTATTTGGTCTTGGATGATCAACACTAAAAAAATTAATGATAATAATAAAGGTACATAAGAATTAAAAAAAAAGAAAAAAGGAAGCTAATCCCAGGTGTATTAGATGTATGTCGCCTTCTCATATTTTAAGATGATCGAGTAATCTTTGTAACCTATCGCTTGTTCTCCTTGGATGTAAAACTCTAAGGGAAATTTTAGAATGAAGGTTCTATGGTTATAAAAGCTCCCAATAAATCACTTATCGCGTTATGCCAATGGGTTGGCCATGGTTTTACTCATATCACCTTCAACTCCTAAGTGAAGGAAACGAAGAAAGTCTTAAAAGACTTGTCTTCAAGTCCCTTCTCAAAAGTCTACCAAACATAGATGCGTTGAAGATTCTCTTGTTCATCGGCACCATCAAGCGAATTGTCTTTGACTAGTACAGATAATTGCTAGATTATTCTCTCACCTCATGGGCTATACTAGAAGAGAAGTTCTTTCTAGACTTCCTGGAGGAGGATCAAGTAGTAACCTTCAACTTCCTCAAAAACACCAAATAGGAGGATGATGAGTCTGGCCAAGCCATCATCAATAGGTGGAGGGCATTTTCCTATAGATGCATGGAACCACCATAGCAAAAATCTGTGGTAGAGATGTGTATGCATAACCTTTAATCCTAAGATCTGTGCCATGATGGTGTGTCTGAAGACCAAATCACGCTTCAGGCTCATTGAAGCTGCCATCAAGGCCGAAAGTGTTCGTAAAGAGATGGACAAGAAAGAAGGAAAAATAACTAATACTACCACTTCAAAGATGCCTAGAAGCAAGAAAAAGAAAAAGGAGATGTTCAATGTTCAGACCACCAAAGCACCTCACAAAACTCAGAGCCTGACAAATGGATAGGCTCGCAAGGAGGACTATGAGAAAGGAAGAATGCAAAATCACCCTTTTGATGAGGATATTGAAATCATCCTTCGAGCCTTAGTAGAAAATAGGAAGATCAAACTTCCTCCCTCCAAAAAGTAAAATTATGAACAAAAAGTTGATGATCCTAACTGCTGTGCATATCATAGATTGGTCTCACACTCCTTGAAGGATTATTTCATCCTCAAGGAAAAGATCAATGAAATGTGGATGAATGGGATTATCACCTTCGACCAAAAGCATAATCCGGTGCCCGTCAACATGATATCCTTTTTGTAATTTGAACCTATGGCGGTTTCCACACCTCCGGCACAAAAAATAATGGAGTTCTAGGTCATAAACTGGGTCTACCACAAGAATGGCCTAATTCTCATCAAGACCAACTCTAGAGAAGAGCTTTGGGTCCATCTTTATCTGGTCAATGATGAAGATTTGGAATTGGTCAGAAAGCCATCTTTAAAAAAAAAAAAAGAAAAAAAGCTAGGCAAAAGAAAAACCAGAAAGGCAATCCGTGAGGTCCACATGCCTCCAACAATAAAAAAAAAAAAAAAGAGTGAAACAGCCCTAGAAGAAGAAACCTCCTCCACAACTACCAGGAGACCTTTCACATTGGCAAACTTCTTAATTCCAATTCATGATAACAATAAGGAGAACCCACAAATCTTTAGTTGCAACTGGATATCTTGGGCTAAGTATCCTTTGGATTCAAGAATGAAGACAGAAGAAGTCCACCTTCATGGGACGATCCGAAAGATGAAGAATACATGTCCGATGAAGTAAAAAATGAAGACGACGTCTTCTATTGGAGGTAATTGTGTCCTTCTATGACCCCAACACACCAACCGAAAGTGATTGCCCAGTTACGCAAAGGGCAAGGATAGAGGCCTCACCATAAATAAATGTTGAAACCCGCCTAGTCAATTGGTTAAATCAACAATTCAACCAAGTTCGCCTCAATAGTGAACTTCAAGCTGGAGGAGGTGCACAACAAGGCTCGGAGGCTGAGGAGGAACTACTAGTAGCACCAAGCTTGATGGTGGCTAGTTCAGGGAATGAGGGGGCCAATTTAGGATCTCCAGAAGCAAAAGAAGTCTTCACTACCTGAAAGACTTCAAAAAAAAAAAAAAAAAAAAAAAAAAAAAAAAAAAAAAAGAAAGTCCAATCCTAAAAAAAAGGACCCTGTCAAGGAGAAACTACAAGGCTAACTATGGACAGCCTTCCGCTTCTTATGTAAACACCAAACAAAGGGGGACTAACGTAGATGTACTTGAAAAAAGAATGAAAAGATGCCGGACACCTTTAAGTATGATATTGTGGAGCATTTGTAGCACATTCAAGCACAACTACACATCCTTGACCTACAGTGAATGTCAAAAGAAACCCTTGATAACCTAATACGAGAAATACAAGCACTCAATCAAGAGAACCAAGCTTATGTAGAGCAAGTCCATTAGATTGAAATAGGATATCAAAGTTAAAAAATTGATAAACCAAAAGGATGTCCGGAATGCCTTTCCATTCATAATGAGTCTAAGGTAATGGTCTCATTTTCAAAAGAAGACTTTCTACTAGGTGAAACCAAATACACTCGGCCCCTTTACTTCACAGCACATGTAAAGGAAATGCCAATGCCAAGAGTGAAAATCGATCCTCGGTCAGCATTTAACCTCATCACCATAACAGCTTTGCAGGAGTTGGGTATCCCAACCAACAAACTTTCCAGCACAAACATATCCATACAAGGGTACGATGCGGAAGCACAAAACTAGATCAGAAAAATCCGCATCAAGTTCCAATTAAGGGATCTAAAATCTGAAGCCATGCTATATGTCATCAAGACTAGATCCATTTACAACATTTTACCAGGAAGACGATAGCTACATGATTACACTATCATTCTTTCCACATTGCAACAGTGCCTCAAGTATGTCAATGACAATAGCAAAGTGCACCGTGTCTTTGCACACAAACAACCCTTCAACAGAAGCGAAGTATGCTTCACAGGAGCATCAATGTAAAAAGAAAGTCTAGGGATTCAAAATTTAAAAAAAAATAAAAGAAAAGCACTCTGACGAGGGAATCACCAAACACTTTAAAATAAATAAGAAAGCAAAATTTGATGAGTCAGATTTGCGGAACAACCAACTTTGATCAAAGACAAAGATAGCCCGTTGTTCATCCCAATTAAGGCCTTTCGAGGTCAGACCTTCATAATTCAAACCAAAAAGCATAACAAGTCAGTCATGGTGGTCACATCACAAAAGCCAGTTTCCACCACCCAACTAGGTAGAACCAAGCACGAAGGCGATGAGACGATGCTTGATTTCATCAACAGATGGATAGAGATGGCTGAAAGGTGTGAAGACCCCATGTCAAAGCAAGCCAGTCATACTTGGTGCTGGCATGGACTCCAAAGTTGCATTCATTCCGGGATGATTGGAATGAAAATTGAAACCCTTGATCAGTTAGCCAAAATTGCTACAAGGGTATAAAAAAGTCTGCTATAGCTAAGCTTACCAAGCTATCATATTGATTGTGAGGTTAGAGAGGAAGAATAGGCCAAACAGTCAGCCTAGGGATGCTACTTTGAGTAAAACATGAGCAAGGAGAATCATCTCAAAGATTCATTAGCAGGTGTTGGCCGATCAATACACCAAAACACCTTCATAAATAACTCGCATGGCCTTCTGCTAATGAGGGCTCCATAGTTACATCAGAAAGGCTATGATAGATATGCACTTCCCATTCATACAAGGAACTATCTTCAGCATCTACAAACATCAAAAGAAGTGCTACCTATCCAATCAGAAGGTTGAAAAGGTGCTACTCGATGTTCACTATGTTTACTACATATGATTCTGACACTGAATTAGAGCAAGACAGAGATGATTGTAGAAAAGGAGTCATCAAGCCCGCTTTCACCTTTGCATCCATGACCAGTTCCGACCCCTATGTGCAATGCTCAAGGGTCACTTTTCATGACCGGGCCTACCCAATATGACCCACATCCGATCATTTTCTCTCAAGTGGATGACCATACCTTTGCACATCCCCTTGAAGAGATTACAAAATCAAGGATAAGTAAAGTTTAATCTCTACAACTAGCAGTCCTATCAGATAATGAAAAGATGAGATATGATTTTAAAAGACTATCCAAGCTGAGGAACTGAAAGGTCTCTTAATCCCCTATGATGGCATGATGCTTGAATAGTGGGATGAGTACAAATATGAAGGTCGCATTGACACTCATACATATGGCTTAAGATATGTTCCTTACAATAACATCTCTACAGAAATTCCTAACCTGAAGAAGAGGTTGTTCCATCCTTAGATGGATATGAAACAGATAGTTCGGAAGAAATAGTCTTGGCTTATGAATCAGATGACTAGGCTTCCATCCAACTTGATAAATAAGGCAGTGATGATGATAGAACTCCACAATAGGCAACGTGACTCATAGGAGAAGAAAAAAAAAAACAAAAGTCAAGGGGGTTGGGATCATCTTGTAGTAAATGTAAAAGCTGAAGGTCCGATGAAAATAAACCCTTGGAAAAGGATAAAACCTTGGTTGTAACCAGAAAATGACATCCCAAAGGGATTCACAGAGTTGAAATCTTCTGTAAACAATGTAGAAGAACCTCCTCCTGAACCTCCGACAGAGAATTAGGTCCAAGAAATCAATCTAGTGATCTTGGAAAATCCTCATCCCACTTTTGTAAGTTCAAAATAAAAGGAAAAAAGCTTGTAGTGTATATCAGTTTCTTACATGAGTTTGTGGACTGTTTTGAGTGGACTTATGTGGAAATGCCCGGACTCAACCAAAAAAATTGCAAGTCATAGGCTAAACATCACTTAGATATATAGACTGTAAAGCAAAGTCAAAGGCGGATCTGGAAAAAATTGAGAAAGTCCAAAAGCTCAAGGATTTTAACTTCATTCGTGAATAACAACATCTGGATTGGTTGGCAAACATAGTCCCAGTTACAAAGAAAATGGTCAGATCAGAGTCTGCATCAACTTCATAGACCTCTATAAAGCATGTCCGAAGGATGATTTCTTGCTACCCATCCCAAAACTCATGATAGACAATACATCTGGATATTGATCGCACTCAAAATGTGATGTGAGATGCAATGAATCAAGTCCAACATTCACACACTTCAAGCATCAAGAAGAATGGAAAATATAATTACAGTTCATCATTAATTTCCTTTTATTTACATAGGTTCAAATACTTTGACCGCGTGGATGCATGTTGTTTACAAGTTTTTAAAATTTGAAACCCCTCCCTTTGGTCTCAGATGTGATCTAAACTCAGTCAGTATAAGAAAATACATGAAAAAGACTTAAAAACCAAAAAAAAAAAAAAGAAATCTGAGAGGGGGTGATCGTGGCCCATGGTCACTGATAGATAGTGGCCAAAATGCTATTGTTGGTCTCTGTTTTTACTCTATTTTGCTTCTATGATGCCTTTAGAGTGCTAGAGCTTTTGTTCTTCAACTTTTGAAGTGTTGAACGACCACCCAGAGTGATTAATTTGACTGTGGAATCGACTAAACTATTAGTAATCATCACATTTTGGTTACAGATCATTTTTGTACAAATCCGGAAGGGTGCTTTATGCAAGCAAAATGGAATCAAAGTAGTGTTATTCTGAACTTATAATTTTCAAGGAACAGAATGAGGCCTAAAAAGGCTTGTTCACAACTTCCAAGATGGCCCAAGTGAGAGAAGCAAAGGAAATAGGCTTCATCCTTTTTATGCCTCATGGCACTTACACTCATCTTTTCTAAGTGATATGAATGCTTCATTTCTTTCTTTGAACCATTTCTCACCTTAAGTTAGTGAGGAGGAGAAGAACAAGTAGATCTAGAGTGCTCGAAGTGCCTTAGAAGCCTTGTGAATTCTTGGAACTTGCTTGCTAATGTGCTTTGTCCGTCAGGGATATGATTTGGGCCATGAGCAGGTCAATTTTAATTACATTCCTCCTGACCATTGCTTATTCTCTTCTGTCAGCAAATAGAGGATTGACTTGAGCTTCAACCAAACCACCTAACTTATCAGCCAAGATTTTCACCTGGGCAGTTGAGTGATTGATTTTAGCTCCTTGTTGCTTGACAATGTAACTGACGTAGTCCTGTTGATATTCACCAGCATCTTCTTCACCGGCGTCTTTGCTTCTACTAGCATCATCATTCCCATCCTTGTTAGTCCCACTTCCTTCAGCCATAAACACGGTGTACTGATGAGGGTAGGAGGCTGTTAATGTCTGAGGTGTGGACTGACTATCTTCTGTGTCTAAGATAGTGATAGGATCCTTGTTAGAGTCTATTTCAGCATGACTTTAGAAGTCCTGCTTGATTGGGAGTTGGAGTTAGACTCTTATAATTGAGTCCGAGCCATGCTCAGGGTAATTCTCTAAGCTGAATTGGGTCCAACCATGCGTGGCAAGGTCAAGTCCAGATCATCTTCTTCAACCATCCATTTTTTAGTGATCTTGTGTTGTGACTGCTTTTGGGTTTGATTCCTGTTATGAGCCAAAGTTTTCTTTTTTATTTGGTCAGCGAGTTTGGCTGCCAAGGTTTGATCTTTAAACTTGGCAACCAATGGCCTAGAAGTGACAGCAACTCATTCCTAATCCATTGAATTGGAAGTGGGAAGCAAAAGGATGTCAATAGTGCATCTCTTGTTCCTTTTTTTCTGCTTATTCTTTTGTTGGAGCGAATCCATGAAGTGAGCGAGATCGGTTGAATTGTTGATGACCAATCGCTCAGCTTTGTTTTGGTTGTTAGCGGCATGTGATAGACGTTAAGGTGAAATGGTTTATGAATGTTTTCTGAACCAACATAGTTTCGAACCGAAATGGTAAGAAAGAGGCAAAAACCCCATCTCATTGTGCTATGCTGACTGTCCTAGCTGTCAAAATGTTGGCAGCATTTCGGGACTATATAATCAGATTTACAAGCATGCTATGTTGACTAGACCTTGCAACCATAATTTTGGTAGCATTTCAGGGCTATCTATGTCTGACTTATAAGTAAGAGAGGGTTGGATCCAATCAAAGGGATAGGGCTCACAGGATCGAGCCTGCACTACTACAACAATGATCATACGGGATCAATCAGTGTAAGACGCCGGACAATGCATGACTTTAATCTTGTTGTTCTTATGACTAGTTTGATATAAACATTTGTTTAGGTCTTGTAAATGAATTGGTGATCAGACAGCCAGTAACGTAAAGCCTTTTAGATTGAATTAACACTTCTATTGCATAAAGGGTGTTGATTTGGTTTGTGCACTTCAAGGTGCAAGGTTCCTTTATTTGAGTGGTAAGAGTATGCATTTCGAGGTGCCTAATGCCTTCATTTGAGTGAAAAAAGGATGCACTTTGAGGTGAAAATTTCCTTCATTAATGCTTGCAAACCCATCATAGGCATCGAGGTCTTACGTGGGTGTCTTCAGTAGTCAAACAAATCAAATTGAAGGCAAAATAGGTTAGTCACCATAGGCCAACAATCACTGCTCATTTTACATTACCCCCACGGTCACAGCAATTTTTGCGTAGTCTTCTGCAGTCAAAGCCTATTTTACATAGTTCCCCACGATGCAGGCCATTTTACACAGCATCCCATGGTCATTGGTTCACAACAGCACATTTTAACACTTTTCATGCATTTTAGCCATTTTCCATGTCTTTTGGCCAAATTTGATCACAAATTAGAGCAAAAATGATTCCCATAGATGGTGCCAATCTTCTAATTACGCTCGAAACATGATGTAAGATGCAATGGATTCAAGTCCAACATTCACACACTTCAAGCGTTAAGAAGAATGAGAAATATAATTACAGTTTATTATTAATTTCCATTTATTTACATAGGTTCAAACGCTCTGATAGCGGGGATGCAGGTTGTTTATAAGTTTTTAAAATTTACAACCCCTTCCTTTGGTCTTAGATGTGATCCAAACTCAATTCATATAAGAAAATACATGAAAAAAGGACTTAAAATGAAAGAAAAAGAAAACTGGGTGGGGGTGATAGTGGCCCATGGTCACTGGTCCCCTGCCAGTGATAGTGGCTAACAAACAGTGGCTGAAATGGACACTATTTATCTCTGTTTCTACTCTGTTTTTCTTTTGGGATGCCTTTAGAGTATTGGAGCTTGTGTTCTTCGACTTTTGGAGTGTTGAATGACCATCAAGAATGCTTAATTTGGCTGTGGAATCAACTAAAACCTTTGGTAATCTTCACTTTTTGGTTACGAATCATTTTTGTACAAATTCAAAAAGGTGCTTTATATAAGCAAAATAGAGCCAAAGTTGTATCACTCTAAACCTATAATTTTCATGGAACAAAATGAGGCATAAAGAGGCTTGTTCACAACTTTCGAGATGGACCAAAACCCTCCCAAGTGAGAAAAGCAAAGGAAATAGGCTTCATCCTTTTTATGCTTCATGGCCCTTGCACTTATCTTCTCTAAGTGATATGAATGCGTCCTCTCCTTTTCTGAACCATTTCTCACCTTAAGTTAGTGAGAAGGAGAAAAAGAAATAGACTTGTGATCATGAGCTCCAAGTACAGAGTCGCGATGTAGCAATAAAACTGGTGAGACCAGGTCGATCCACAGGGAGCAATGTTTTTAAGATGTTTCTAACTTGTACTTATCCTAAATAAGAATCTAAAACTAGCCTAAAAAATAAAAATTACTACCATCATTCCTACTTTCCAAATTAAAATAATTACAATAAAAGAAACTTACTAAAACTAAAACTCCTATATCTAAAACTTCCTAAAAAAAAACTAAGTTACTACAACATAGCACATAGGTTAGTACTTCCAATAAAATAAAACTAAAATTAAAAACTTACTAAAAATAAAAAAACTAAACAATGTTAGAGACTAATTAAACAAAAGTGAAAGAAAACAACAAACTTTCCTAAATAAAAAAAAACTAAGTAAAAATTGGAAACTAGCCTAGTTTAAGTAACTTAATAAACCTAAACAATGTATATGAATGCAAATAATGCAAATTCTAAATTTAAGAATGCATCTAAAACAAGAATTATTTATGAATGCAAATCTGAAATTTAAATTTCCTAATGTGAACAAGATGCAAAAATCATGAAGATTTAATTTTCCAAAATAAAAGTACAGAAATTTAAAATAAAAGTGTAGAAAATTAAATAAAAGGTGCATGAATTAAATGTAAAAGTGCAAGAAGTCAAAGGTAGTAAAACAGGAAATAAAAGGCGATAAACAACAGAAGTCAAAGGTGACAATAACAAGAAGTCAAAGGCAGTATATTCACTTTTAATTCTCTCTTAATCTAGGCTTACAATTTTTTAAAGTATGCTCTTATATGTGGGTCCTCAATCTAAACAAGAAAAACACAAATCAAGCAATTATGCAACCTTAAGAATAAGAAGAATATCAAGATGAATATTATTTAACTAGTATGAGAATTCTTTACACAATATGAAATAAAATTAAAACAAAAGATTATACATACTAGGATTAAAAAGAATTCCTCCTTCTAGTTAATCTTCAAGGTTGGTGGTGTGGCTTTAGGACTTAGCCTCCTTGATGACTGAAAATGGAAAGACAATAGAGGGAGAGGTAAAGTGTAGAAATCTAGAGGTGAGAGGTGGGTAATTCTTCCATGAAGAGTATGGGAGAGGGGTGCCCTATTTATACCTTTTCAAGTTATACTCCCTCTCAAACTTGATTTGATAAAATTGGAAACAAATTAAGCTTCATGATAAGCTTTCCAAAATCTTTGCAATCATGCCTAAAAATGTATACTAAAATGAACTTAAAATGCATGAAACCATTATATCACACTAAATGAAGCTCTTTCATTGAATAAGTCCTTAAAATAGTCCATAATGTATATGAAAACATGTATTTTTAAGGACTTATCAACTCCCATCGTGTTTACCTAACGATACTGTACGCTTTTAGCTGGTCATTTCATGGACTCCCTTGTAGCTATTAGGAGGCAACTGCCAGGATCCCTAGATATTGCACACAGATTATTGTGGAAATAACTTTAGATGATGATGATTCAAGAACTATATTTATGAGATCTCTCTGATTTGATCTCGATCTTACAGTAACCCAAAAATCTTAAGACCTTCTACTGTATTCCTCTATGTTCGAACTCACACCGGGGTGTGGACTTCTTCTGTGAATTCTCTTTGTTCTCAAAAAAGAGATTTCTCTTGTGTGATTTTCCTAGAGAGTAATTGCATATATTTATAGGCTACAATAGGGACTTTAAGAAGGAAATTAAGAATAGGCTTCTTATGGAAATGAGAAATCCTAATTCGACCCAAATTAGAATCCTAGTTCCATAAATTACAATTCAGTTCACTAGAGAATTATAATTGCACTCCTGTCCTTATTCTCAAAATTATATTTTGAGTTTCTTATTATTAAATCCTTACTAATCTCCCCACATTAAGATTTTAGATATCCATTGATTCAATAATTACTAACATTTATATTTAATCGATTATAATTCATTGAGACTTTACACTTAACTTATTTGACATGTAGAATACAAAGTCCACCTACAGGGTTTGACATAATCAAAACTTATAACCTTCATCAAGGGGATATCATCAAGCCCTATTATGAGATATGGATTCCGTTAATAGACTAATATCCACCATACACGCAGTGTAATCATCTAATTTACTGAGATTATTCACCCATAAAAGGTCTCACTCTTTTGTAAATAAAAAAGCTAAACACTAAATGTGTGTGTCTATTAGTTATAACCAAATTAGGAGTACAAGCACTCATAATAACCATTTGTATGTTAATCATCTTATATAGTCAATATAAAGACAATAAACCTAAAAACGGTTTTGTTTAATACACACAAAGTATACTAGCATAACGAGTCGAACTATATCATTTTTCGCAGCCAAAACAAGCCGGTTAAAACATCATGCTACAGTCGTACCAATGGTGTGTCCAAATCCATCTAGATTGTGAACAATAATAACTCTTATTCTATAGGAACCGACAAACAAGTCTTCTGTGTGTAACCTAAACTGTACACATCTACTTGTTTATTTTATAGAATAAAAGACATACTTATGCATAATAAAAAACAATGCAACCATTTGCCCAAACAAATTCTCATCAAGATGAAAAGACAAACTTTACTAATAACTAAATCAGTCAAAGACAAATACATAAAAGTATACTCTTAGTATGAATTTCCGACAGTAACATCTTCGACTATGTAACAAGGCTTGTTAAAGCTCACTTTATCATTATTCTCCCAAATGGTGTTGTTGGCCAGACAGCAATACGTGTTCCAATTCCTCACTATTAGTGCTTTGGTTCTCTAATTTCTCAATGTAGAGGTAAACACTTCATTCGGATCTTTTGGATGAGGATTACTTACAGCCTTACCGTTCGAATGGCTCTTTGATCCCCTAGAAGTTAAAGTTGTGGGCGTTTTGCTTTTTCTGTTTGCAAAACAAAAAAAAAAAAAAAAGAGGAAAAAACATCAGTAACAACAAAAATGGCTAAGGCATCGAATTCTACCGAAATTTTGGCAGCAACTCCCCTTAGTGAAATGCCAAAGGAAGAAAATAATGCTTAGTTTTGAGACCAGAAATTGACATTACGGCGCACTTAAGTCCTAGAACCGAGGCTCTCCATCCAAACAGGTGTTCAAGCACCTTAAGACCTTTCAGAGGGCAATTTGATTTGTGTTCAAGCACAAAAGTTGTAGTATCAATGCAAGAAGTGCATGCACAATACAAGCACAACAACAGCTATGTATAGCACAAAAGCATAAACAGGCTCAACATGTATGAAGGTACAGCTTATGAAGGTATATAGCATGTTTTCAACAAAGAGCAACATCAATTTAAAGCATTGAAGACAAAAGTAAATGTTGTCGGTCTAATGGCAGTCGCCTTCGATCATTTTTCGTAGTTTCATTAGACTTACCTGCAGCTATTAGAGACTGTTTTACTATCCACACACAAATTTGAAGCTGACTAAAGGATCTATACATTCCCAAGATGGCATCTCTAACAAATCTCGGCAAACAAAGTTCCATGTGGTGATTTTCTATGATGGGACCATTAGACATTCTTGTGGGATTTCGAAACTGCAGTATTCTCAGTGCATATAGAGTTGATGAAGGAAATATTGCTATGTAAAGTTAGTTTCAAAATAAGATCATCAACTGTCATCAATGATCGAAAGGTGATATTGTATCCATTAGCTTCCCACAAAGACAGTTAGTATCACTCAAATTGACTCGGAGAGTGCACCTCAGGTCAAATCAGAAAAGACAAAAAAAGGTGAATTAGCTTTGGAAGTTGTGGTCGAGAAAGACAATGTAAAAGGTTCACTCAAAGCTACATGTGACAACTTGACCAGAGGTTAACCCTATCTTCATCGGTTTCTTTAATCGACCGTTTATATCTTCGGGTGATTTATACTTTTTATGTTTATTGATATTTAAGAGGAGTAACCTTCTCATCAAAAGCAAAAAAAAAAAAAAAAAAAAAGGTGATCCAATTTGCTGACCATGTAAGAATCCCACAAAACCCATGGTGGTCAAGTTTGTGATCACATCATGATAGTGACATGACACACTACTACAAACCAGTCCCCTATAATTCCCATAGAGGCTGTGGTGACTCAACCTATTCCTTACACTGCTAGGAATCAAGTAGGCTATCATTGCTCAATCCCTACAACTCTCATAGATCACAAAAGCCAAGTATGTGCTTAGATTGTGTTAGTGTTCAAATAGAATAGGTGTGCTTTCACCGTGTCCAACAATGAAGTAGTTAAGCCTAATGTTTTACCAAGGTTCTACATTCCCTCAGATGGAGTTTGTTCACTTCGAGTTTGTTAAAGGGTAATGATGTTCAAACATGACATATTTCCATGAATCTGCCACTCCAGTTCATGTCAGTCACAATGAGGAGAGCCACAAGCACCCTCGCATTCTTAGATTATTCAAGTTGAGCATCCGAAGCCGAAACATTGGGTTTCTGAACCCTATCTCCAGTTCACTGTGAGCCAAAGCCCGAAGCCGTGAACAAGTCCTTGGAATTTTAGGATCTGTCTTCACACCAATTCGTGAGCAGAGGGCTATAACATGCGAAGAGTTAACACTGGTCTAAGCACGGCAGCACAAAAAATCAGGAAAGAAAAAAAAATTCAATCAAGCGTTCCTCCAAGCAAGCCGTGACTGTGGGACTTGCTGAATGCTGCCCAGACATGGAAATGCTTTACCACATTCCGTAGAGAGAGTCACCACATTCTGATGAGAGGGTGAAGCTCAGAGCATTGTCATGCATCAAAAGGGATTCACCAAGTCAAGCATCAGAGTAAAAGAAAAAAAAGAATCGTTAACTTAAGTATTCCTTCAAATAGGTCGTGACCGTGGGACTTGTATGGACCACGCTGGCCATGACCACGGCATTTGATCGGACAATGCCGAAGATGGAGAAAACTCCTACAATAGACTACTCAGGTGTGATTCCCACATCAAGCAAGGGGCATAAAAAAAAAAAGAAAAAAAATCAAGACAAGAAGGGCCGAACCCACAAACTCCAATTTGTCGTACACAGTATCTCCAAACTGTGAGCAACCCTCAACATTTGGAGTGCACATTTTGATATAAACTCAAGGAGGAGGCAAAGTGCAGTGGGTGGTGTTGCTCATCAAACTAAACAGCAAACTGCAAAAAAAAAAAAAAAAAAAAAAAAAAAAAAAAAAGAAAAGAAAAGAATCCACATTCGGTCATGACAGAATAGAGGGGATGGAGTTCGGATGTGTAGTTGCCATCGCTTGTGTTTTGTAACCAGTAATTAACTTCAAATCAGATGAAGAAGAGGATGCCGAGTTTTGCTATGGCTTTTGGATTCTCCCCTATCTCTCGGACTCTGACTTTCAATTCTCTCTCTGAGTTGCAAAATAACGAAAAAGAACAAGAAGATAAAGGTGGCAGTTTTATAAGTCAGGCGAGGACGTTTCCCATTTTTGCTCGTGGGCATTGCTGTGTTAAGTAGTGGGGCTCTCTCTCACTCTCGGCCACTACCTTTCCCATTTGCCATGGACAGTTGTGTGGTTCGAAGCAACAGAAGTTGTTTTAGCAGTGGAGCCCATCGCCTGATGCTTCACCCTCATTCCCACAGACCAAGCTATTTTAGTAGCAGAGTCCAAAGCTTGGCCAAGTTCATACGGACACTGCCTTCTTCACCCATAGTCCCTATGGTTTTAAGCAGTGGGACCCACTAATTAGTGGCCAACACTCTCTCAAACATGATCATTCAAGTTCTCACAGCATGTGGCAAATCCACTTTGGGGTTTTACCCAAAATGAAAAAATGATTTCCCACAGCATGGCATACCCACTTTGGGTATTTTGCCCAAAACAAAAAGTTTTCCCACAACGGAGTAGACCCATTTTGGGGTATTTCTTTCAAAAAAAAAAATTTTCATATTTATCTTGGGTTAAATTTGGTTTTGAGCCATCATCTCAAATTGTTTTGGATCAAAATCTTTAAAGCCTATCTTTTAAAATTCCATCTCATTTTGACTTATATCGAGTCAAGTCAAAACCTTAACTTGCTTGAACTTCTTTGAACTTGGCTTGATCTTCAATGAACTTCCGAGGTGAACTAGGTCGTTCTAGAACTGAACTACACTTTGGTCACGTAATTAACAACACACTCTTACAATGACACTAACAATCTCCCCTTTTGTCAATTTCGTGACAAAATTACATAATGTGAAGAAGATACAACATTTAAGCTTAGCAATTGAGATACAACAAGTATTACATTAGTGAATACACCTTAAGCACCCACATCTACATACACAACACTTTGAAGACCCCCCTTTGAAGATGCTTAACCTGCAAAAGGCTGCAAACACAATCTACTAGAAAGGTGGGAGGTTAGAAAGCTCCCCCTAAAAACATGCATACAATTTTCTCCCCCTTTTTGGCACAATATTGACAAAGAGATAAAGCATAAATAAGAACAGAAGTGCGCACAAAGATAAGCAGTTGCGAAGTAATGGCTATATTAGATCAGAAATTAGGAGCAGTACAACCATATCAAAAAACAATACATCACCCATAAGAATAAAAGAGATAACACACAAGACTAACAGGTGAAGTACAGCCACGGCCCAAAATACAAAAAGAAGACAATAATAGACATCAATCCGAAGGAGGAGAGGGGGAAGGAATCGCCACATCGTCTCTCCGGCAACTTTTGGAGATCTTGGACAAGTATTGAAAGGATTTCTTCAAGAGCTTCTCCATCTTAGTTTGTCTCTGTTCGAGGGCGGCCAACCGAGCTTCAAACGAGGAAGAGGAAGAAGCCGGGGAAGGAACCAGAACCGGAGAAGCGGTAGAGAGTGCTGCAGGAAGAGACTCATCTGGGGAATCATCTTCATCGCTGGAGTCATGAAGTCGGGGACCAGCTGCCTGTTGTTTGGAGAAGCGCATGTTCTGAATATTAACTGTGCCAAAGGTGGGGTGAGACTTAGGAGCTTCATCGAAAGGTAAAGCGACCCCACACTGAGAGGCAAGGCGAGTCACGAGATAGCCAAAGATGCATGCATTGGTGCCTTTGCCCGGGCACTGCCAAAACCTAATAATGGTGGCACAGATGAGAGATGGAAGACACACCCTGACCCCCATGTGGACTGAGTAGAGGACATTAACCATGAACGGGGTGAGGTCAGAGAAATTCCCTTCGAGGATAGATGTTACAGGTGAAGATAGCATGGAGGATCCGGTAATGAGGAAGCAGGGAGGCTGCAGGAAGGAACCCCTTGTCCTTCCAGGGGATGGTGGCTCCACAGAGGGCGAAAGTGGCAGTTTGTTTTTCCTCTTCGGATAGAGAATCCGAGATGACCGAAGGGGAATCAGAGAGAAGCACACACAAAAGGGCTAAGATGATGGCAGGGGTGATGGTATTGGTGCCATCAGTGAACTCAAGGTCAAAGGACAAGGATTCTAACGATGCATGTGTGATAGATGCATACATGGTACGCACAATCGAGGGGAAGCTAGGACCACCCCACTTCAGAATGTTTTCCCACCCAATGTGTGTGAGAAGTGTGTGGACGCCATATGTTTCAACTGCGAGAATGTTGACATCGTGTTCCACAGTAATGGGTCGGGAAAAGAAGGACCGATCGCGAGTGGGTTCCCGTGGAACCAAAACTCGAGGAGAGGGTGGAGATGGCTGACGAGGCCGGGAAGAGCTACTGGAGGCGCGAGGCCTCTTACCAGGGGGGTAAGCATTCTTGGTGCGTGGAGGCATGATGATAACCGGAGGGAAAGCCACACACCCAAAAACAGGAGGAAAGAGCACAGTGGAGAAACGAGCACAGTAAACCAAAGAAAACAGTGAGGAGAAAACAAGAAGAGAGAAGACACCGGAGGAGGAAGGCCGGAGGAGGAGGACGCCGGAGGAGGAGGGGCCGGAGAAGATAGACCTCGCTGGAAGAGGAAGAAGGAGAAAGGAAGAAGGAGCAGAGACGAGGAGCAGATACGAGAAGCAGAGACGAGAGGCCAAAAGAAAAAGACGAAGAGACGGATTTAAGTAGGCCTCGGCGCGCAGAACGAGGACGGAAAAAGCACTTACGGCTTAGCCGTAGAGTGTTTTACGGCTGAGCCGTAAACCCTTACGGTTAAGCCGTAGGGTAAATGTTTGCGCAAATACGGGTTAACCGTAAGTAGATTACGGCTTAGCCGTAAAGTGGGGTACGGCTTAGCCGTAGACCCTGGGCAAAACACAGGTTAATCCAAACAGCAAACACCAATTGATTTCCTCAAATTTTCAAATTTTAACACATCAAGAGGTTTAGTCAAGATGTCTGCAAGTTGTTTTTCAGTCTGAATATATTCGAGCTCAATGATTCCTTCTTCGACCAATTCTCTAATGAAATGATGTCGAATATCAATGTGTTTGGTGCGAGAGTGCTGGACCGGATTTTTAGAAATGTGTATGGCACTCGTGTTATCACAATACAAGCTCGTTATTCCTTGTTTAATGCCATAGTCCATAAGCATCTGTTTCATCCACAAGAGTTGAGAACAGCAGCTTCCAGCAGCTATGTATTCAGCCTCGGCAGTGGAGAGAGATATCGAATTTTGCTTTTTACTATGCCAAGCTACTAGACAATTTCCAACATAAAAACAGCCGCCACTTGTGGATTTTCTATCATCTAAGTTTCCTGCCCAATCAGCATCTGAGTATCCAGCAATGGAAGATGATGAGTCATGAGGATACCACAGACCATATTCAGTTGTATCTGCAATGTACTTAATGATTCTTTTTACAGCAGTTAGATGGGATTCTTTTGGATCTGCTTGATATCGAGCACATGCTCCAACACTAAATGCTATGTCTGGCCGACTTACAGTAAGGTATAACAGGCTACCGATCATACTTCTATATAGGCTAGAGTCAACCCCTTTACCATTTGCATCTTTAGTAAGTTTGATGGTTGTACTCATGGGAGTTTTGACATGTTTCCCAGTCATTAGACCAAACCGTTTTACCAGTTCTTTAGCATACTTGGACTGGGAAATGAAGGTACCATCACGTAATTGTTTGACTTGTAAACCTAAGAAGAAATTCAATTCGCCAACCATACTCATTTCGAATTCAGATTGCATTAAATTAGCGAACTGAGTAGTCAATTCATTAGATGTGGAGCCAAAGTGTTGGAAGTAGGTGGGTCTCGTGGATAGATTTTCAAAACTTTTGACCCACTTGACACAGGGATCAACTATCCATAAGACCAAAACCTAATCCAGGATGCGTTACCCTCAATCTCGTGACCATGTACAGTAAAAATTCTACCAACACTAGACATCCAAAATAATCTACGACATAGAAGAAGTAGATCATACCTTTGGAGATCCGCAGTGCTCTAATGGACTTCTTCAAGACCTCTTAGCCTTCCACGCTATGACCCCCGAATTGGATTTCTTTTCTCAAGAAGAACGGTGGAATCTTCAGGAGAAAATCCCAACTCGAGACTCCAAGGAACTAGAAGAAAGGAGAGGAGAGTAACTCGCGCAACTCTTGCACGAAAGGGTTTTGGGCGTGAGAGGGACTCTTTTGGACGTCCAAGGATATTTTATAGACTTCCAAATCTCTCCCTTGTTTAATTGAAATAGAAGTCTTACTTCCAAAGCAATTAGCAACTTTCTCCTTTCCAAACTCTTATTTCTAGAGTCCAAGTCGGATTAGTGTTTTCCAATATCTTGGGCTAGCGTGGGGACCACTAGGGATTCCTTAGAAAGCTGGCTCCAACTGGAACACCGCGACCCCACATCTCATGTGCAATCCGGGCCCACAGTTAATTGCAAATAACACCACTATATAAATGCAATTGTACTCCAGTCTTAGGAATAAATTACAATGAAGACCCTAAACTTCCCAATTACCACAAGTAGGCCCCTCTATCAATATCCGTGGATCAATTGGAATAAATCCGTCTCTTCCAATCTAAGTTCCACATCTTATTATCCTTGAGCCCCAATTAATCACAGTAATCATCAGTACCATCCAATTAACTCTTAATTCAGATGGGTGCGCACTTACTAATGACAAATCCATTAATTGGCACAAGGGGATAATATAGATAGATTCCATCTTGATCATTCAACGTTCCCACAGTTCTACTACCATATACCCAAGACACCGAGGTGTTAACCTATAGTCGGCCTCACTCATTGGTGACTCAAAGCAAATGAATAGATAGAAACTTGAGTTCGTCAATGTCTCAGGATTGAGAGCCTATTGCTAGGGAATTATGAGAGCATACCTTATTATTGAGACGGAATTCCATAAGGTGCATCTCATGGTCCTTCAATACATCCAATGTACCAGCACCGTGATCCAGAATCTTACATTCTGATGATTGAGACAAATCACACTATCTCATAGTGATCAAAGTGCTGCAACCTTATCAAATGAGATGCCCAATCTCATTACTGGTTGTGAAGCTATTTTAAGCATAAGATTTGTGACATATATCTCCCGTGTGTGGATCTCATCCATGCACATATATCACATCTAATATACTAATGGGACCCGGTTCAACTCATGAACCATTATGTCATACGTATTGGTCCTGTGCATGAAGTAGTAAAATAACATTCATCTCATGAAAGTAAAGCATGATTTTATTGATAAATAAAGAAATTAATCAATTTATTACATCAACTGATGGATTGAGTCCACAAAATCTAACACAAAGATGATATCATCTACACATGTTTGAACTATTAAAACTGATTTTCTTGTCTTTTGGATAAAAAGAGTTTTATCAACACTACCTCTTTGAAAATTATTGTCTAACAAGAATTTTGTCAACCTTTCATACCAAGCACGTGGTGCTTGCTTAAGACCATATAGAGCTTTCTTCAGTCTAAACACATGGTCAGGGAATTTTGAGTCTATAAAACCTTTAGGTTGTTCAACATACACTTCCTCATTCAAAATTCCATTTAGAAAAGCACTCTTAACATCCATTTGAAACAATTTGAACTTTAAAAAACAAGCTATAGATAGTAAAATTCTAATTGATTCTAAACGAGCAACTGGAGCAAAGGTCTCGTCAAAGTCAATACCTTCAATTTGAGAATATCCCTGCGCTACCAACCTAGCTTTGTTCCTAACAATAACGCCATTTTCATCAAGTTTATTTTTGAAGATCCATTTAGTGCCTACCACATTTTTATCCTTTGGTCTTGGAACTAGGTACCAAACATCACTTCTTGTAAACTGATTCAATTCTTCTTGCATAGCTTTTATCCAATCATTGTCTGAAAAGGCTTCATCAACGCAGGTAGGTTCTAAAATAGAAGTAAAGCACAAGTGACTCATAATGTTCTCCAATTGTTTCCTAGTTTTTACACCTGTTAGGGGGTCACCAATAATCTGATCTATAGGATGATCTTTTACATTCACCAAATTTTCAGTGGAAATAGGTACATCAGTTTTTATTGTGGATCGTGTGGGTTCAATCATTGAGGGCACTTCCACTTCATCAACATTATCAGACATTGTGGATGCATCATCTATAATGACATTTATTGACTCTTGAATGACTTCGGTTCTCATATTTAGAACACGATAGGCTCGACTCCGTGTTGAATAGCCTAAGAATATACCTTCATCACTTTTTGAGTCAAATTTATTCAGTTGTTCTCTATCCTTCAAGATGTAACATTTACTTCCAAAGACCTTAAAATATTTCACATTTGGTTTCTTCCCATGCCACAATTCATAAGCTGTCCGATTTGTACCAGTCCTAAGATAAACTCGGTTGATGATGTAGCAGCTGGTATTAACAGCTTCAGCCCATAAGTCTTTAGGAAGATTCTTACTATGAAGCATGACTGTGGCCATGTCTTGGAGAACTTTATTTTTTCTTTCAGCCACCCCATTTTGTTGTGGAGTTTTGGGTGCAGAATATTCATGATGAATCCCATATTTCTCACAAAATTTGTCAAATTGATCATTTTCAAATTCTCCACCATGATCACTTCTGATTCGGGCTACTGAAGTACCTTTTTCTGTCTGCATTTGTTTTACAATCCTTTTGAATTCTCCAAAGGCTTCAGATTTTTCTCTCAAGAATGCAACCCAAGTGAATCTAGAGAAATCATCTACCATAACAAGAAAGTACCTTTTCTTACCTCGACTCTCTCTTTTAGTTGGTCCAACCAAGTCCATATGAATAAGTTCTAGAGGTCGAGTAGTTTTCATAGCATTTACCATTTTATGGGCACTTCTAATTTGTTTTCCTTGAAGGCACTCTCCACAGATCATCTTTTCTTGACTACTGATTTTGGGCAGTCCTTCAACATATTTGTTTAGATGGGATAAGTCCCTATAGTTTACATGCCCAAGTCTTTGATGCCACAACTTAGCTTCATCAATACTAGTTAGTAGGCAAGAAGCAGAGGATGAAGTATTTGTTTTTCCCACCACATAACAATTATCGGTAGTTCTAAGACCTCTCAATATTATCGTTCCATTCCTTGAGATCTCACAACTATGACTCTAAATTTTACGGCATAATCTTTATCACAGATTTGAGATATGCTAAGTAAATTATGTTTCAACCCATCAACGCACAAAACATTCTCAAAAGGTGGTACGTTTGGAACATTTAAAGTTCCTTTCCCAATAATTTTTGTAGTACTGCTATCACCAAAGGAAACTGTGCCTCCATCGAATTCAATCATTTTAGACAAACAAGATTTATCACCAGTCATATGTTTTGAGCATCCACTATCCAGATACCACCTTGATTGTTAGGCAGCTTTAAAAGCTGTGTGGACCACTAGATTCTTGTTTTTAGTTATCCATTTAAGTGTACTAGTAGTGGGGATCACAGTTGGTTTTTGGTGTTTCACTTGAAAGGTTTTATGTTGGGGAATAAGAATGTTTGTTCCATTCTTTTTGTATATTTCAAATTGTTTTCTTAACCTTTGGACTTCTTTTAACAAATTATCCATCTTTTGGTTTAAGGGGAACGTGTTTATTTGAGACTTCTGCTTTTTGTTTTCAGGTTCCACTTTCTTAGAGGTGTTTTTCTCAATTTTCTGACTCATGTTATAATGAATTTTTCTTAACTTGCACTCCATTTTGAAATGACCTCTTTTTCCACAATAATGACAGAAGACATTTGATGAAACAGTATGAGTACTAGTAGATGCCTTATCCAAAGTGTTTTGAACACTAGTATCTTCGTTCTTTAAAGCACTTCTGACAAAAACAGTTCCGGAACTTGGGGACTGATTAGCATTTTTGTCATATCCAAGACTGGTCATGTCTTTATAAGCTTTCCCAATTTTGAATAGTCTAATGTATTTCTCATCATTTTGGGTAAATATGTACTCATACTTTTCTTTTATACCGTTTCAGAATAGTCATTTCATTATGGAGAGCAATATTTTCATCTTTTATTTTTAAAAGGGATTTTTCATTTTCTCTTAATTTGATTACATTTTCTCTTTCTGTTGATAATTCGGTTTTTACATTTTCGAGTTCTTTGATTAATTCTTCCTTTTCAGCATTAATACTATCAACCTTTTCTTTTAAATTCTTAATTTTGTTTTGTTGATTGCTTACAGTTTCAACGAGCCTACAGGTTCCCTCATAGAGTAGTTCATAGGAATCCGTGGTGTTGTCATTATCCTCATCATCTGAATTTTCATATTCACTCTCTGACTCACTGCCTGAGATTTCCTCATTTGATATTTTAATCATTTCCTCAGAAAGATTGAATGTGGCAGTGGTAGCCATCAGAACTGTATATTTGTCTGATTCATTTTGATGTGATTCATCTGAGTCAGAATCTGATTCAGATGAATCGTCCCAAGTGGCTACAAGATTCTTCTTTTTGAATTTTCCTTTTTGAGGACAATCGGTGGATATGTGTCCAATTTTCTTACATCTGTAACACATAGGTTCCTTATGTTTACTTCTAGAGAGGGAACTTGACCGACCTTTGTATTTATCATTTGTGGTTTCATTTTTATACTCTTTCACCCTTTTTTTCTTAAATTATTTCAAAAATCTTTTAGCCAAAAGGGCCACATCTTCATCCTCGTCATTACTAGTTATTCCTATGTCATCTTTAGAGGAAGATGTGTTATGAGAGCTGATTAGAGCGATTGATTTCTTTTTGTCATTGTTAAATTTGAGTTCAAAGGTCTGAAGGGATCCCACTAAATCTTCAATTTTCATTTGTTCCGAATCCTTGTGTTCTTCTATAGAGGTTACCTTAGGATGGAATCTTTCCGGAAGTGATCTCAAGATTTTACTATGAATTTTACCTTCCAGAAGAGTTTCCCCAGGAGCCCACATTTCATTTACAATTTTCATGAGCTTAGTATGGAAGTCAGTAAACATTTCATTTTCTTCCATGCGAATGTTTTCGAACTGACTCGTGAGCATCTGAAGTTTAGATCTTTTGACAACTGAGGTACCCTCATAAGTTACTTCAAGGATTCTCCATGCCTGTTTTGCATTAGTGGTTGTCATGATCTTTTTAAACTCTTCTTGATCCATGGCACACACTATAGCATTGTAAGCTCTAGCATTATTTTGTCTAAGATTTAGCTGAGCTTGAGACCATCTAGCTGGATCTAATGGTCTAGTGGTTGTGACACCATTTGTAGTCACATCTTCAGTGGGTTCCGTCCAGCCTTTCTCTATAGCCTCCCAAACAGCCCAGTCCATGGACTTTAAGAATGCTGTCATCCGGGCTTTCCAGAAGGCATAATTTGTTCCATCAAAGAAAGGTGGACGGGTGATAGAACTTCCTTCAGGATTCATGGTGAATCTAGTAAAAGATGGATCTACTTCAGGTTATTACACCTTTAAGAAGTAACCCTCTCTGATACCAATTGAAATTGCAATAACTAGATCTCACCAAGTCCTAGAGGGGGGGTGAATAGGACTATTAAAAATTTCTTTTCAAGAATTGGGTTTTATTAGTGTCCAATCTGAAAGATTAATTAAAATTGAGAGTCCCCAAGAAGATAAAGAAAGATATTCAGAGTTGTGAGTGTTTACAGTGTGTAGTAATGCAATTAGAGTAACAAAGATGTAGCTTGGAAATGATGATCAATTCAAGTGTCAAAAATGCAAGGCAACATCCATACACAACAAGCAATAAACATAGTGATTTATAGTGGTTCGGTCCTAGACCTACATCCACTCTCAAGAGCAATCTTTCTTGGTTCCACTAAATAAGAGGTACTTACATAACATACACCTCTTGCAATAGTTTTTGATTCGGTGGTTTGTCTTCCACCAACTGGGGTTTTTGATTAGGTGGTTGATCCTTGATCTAGTCCACCAACTACAACAATTTTTGAGGCGGTGGTTTGTCTTCCACCAAATACAGCAATGAGAATTGAAATATTAAAGAACACCTAAACAAGGAATTGTATACCTTGGTTTTGAGTGGTGCTCTTGATGCTTAAAAGACTACCTCCAAGCTTTGGCCTCTTGTTCTTGCTCCTTGGTGATAAAGATCTCCAGATGAGTGCTCAGCGAAGGGAAGAGGTTTTAAAAGGTTTGGAAGGCTAAGATATTCTCTCAAATTTAATGGAGCCTTTCCTAACTCACCAACTACTCTTCTTATAACAATAATGGCCCTTTTTGGTGTTGGAGAGTAGGTGGTTGTGGGAGCTTTGAAGATGATTTTAATGGAAGTGCAAAGGCTCAGCTATACTAGTGATTTTCACAGCAATAAATTTAGTGGTTGGAGCAAGGGAGAGGTCCTCTTTAAATACAGATAAGCTCCAACGGATAGATCTACGACTAAGAACAGAATGGTCTACGGCTTAGACTTAAGTTCTGACAACATCCAACGGCTAGTTTGACCAGATTCAACAAGAATTCCTTCTTACGGTTAAGCTTACAGCTTAGCCATAAATCCTTATACTGCTTAGCCGTGAGCACCTTTCGGCCTAGCCGTGGGTCAGCCGTAAGCTGAAATTTCCCAGAAACTGCTCTCTGGAGAGTGGCCCGTAATCTTTACAGCTTAGCCGTGAATCACCTTACGGCTTAGCCGTGAAGGCCTTTCGGCTTGGCCGCAAGGTCAACCGTAGGCATTATATGGCCAAGTGCACTCTCTGGATTGTGGCCAGTAGATTTTACGGCTTAGCGGTGAAACACACTACGGCTTAGCCGTAACATTTTTCGGTGCAGCCATAGGGTCAGCCGTAGAACAAAAAGCTTCAAAATATACTCTCTGGAGAGTGAGCCGTAGGATCTACGGCTTAGCCGTGGTCCAAGCTGTAGAACAAAAACTGGGTGTTTGAAAACCCTAATTTCCTATTTTATTTCTATGGACACTAGGGATCACAGTTACCTTATCCCTTGGCACTCACAGAGGATCTTCTTTGAATGATCTTGAACTTCTTTGCTTAGTCTTCATTGATAGGTCTTTCTTGAATGGTCTTGAACTTGCTTGAACTTCTTTGAACTTGGCTTGATCTTCAATGAACTTCCGAGGTGAACTAGGTCGTTCTAGAAACGAACTACACTTTGGTCACGTAATTGACAACACACTCTTACAATGACACTAACATTAAATACCTCAAGTTTCTTTTGTGGGTGTTCCCCACAATCCTCATAGAGATGCTACTTTTGATATTTGTAAAAATAGGGCAAAGAAATTCATATTCCTTATGTTTTTACCAAATTCCATTATCAAACCCTCCATGGTTTTTGATCAAAAATTCAAAATTTAAGTATAGGCTTACAACCTATCATGAAAAAACCACATTTTCATCAAGCTATTCATCATTCCCATAGACTGGCTATTTCAACACACAATGATTGTCATACTTTAATCATTACACTCGAAGGGGCACTTGTTGACCCATAAAAAATTTCAATCCAAGGGCACATAACCATAGAATTGTGGAATGCCAGGTCAAGTACTGCATCCAGATATTTAGAGCTGATGCAAATCATTCAAAAGATTTCAGATGAGCTCAAGGTGCAGCAGTTCGAATTACAAAATTAGTGGACTTCATTTGGTCACTCAATTCACCAAGCATGAAATTCAAGGTTCATTGGTTCAAAACCTAGGGGTCACCAAACATATTGAAGCTTTTGGGTTACTAAATCATATGGTGACTCCAAAACATGCTTCGAAATGATGCTTTAAGGTTTTAACACATTTGGACTTCATTTCAGTTCAAAATTTAGTTTCGGTGGCTGTCTGCTAGGTCCGTGGGGTCATTGTGTCCATTGATACTTCTACATATTAGAATTAGATGAAACTCCTGCATGAAGCCCAAATATGTTCAGGAGTGACTCTGTAAAACTTCAGGTCAATTGGATGTCATTTGGTGCAAAGCCAAAAACTTGTCAACTTTAGATCAGTGACCACTAAGCCATAGGGCCACTGACCAAAGTCCTGCTTCCAAGTGACCAAAGTTGATGACATTCGAACAAAAGGCTTAAGTCATGTCTAGAAGTAGTTCTGGAAACTTTTAAGTCGAGGAGACTTCATCTGGCCCTACTTCAACTATATGTCAGGTAGGAGTTTGTGACCCCCAAGTCATGGGGTTACTGACCCAAAATCCTACTTGCAGGAGGCCAAAGCTGATGAAATTTAGATCAGAGACTTAAAATGTGCTCAAAGTCAACTCCCCAAAGTTTCAAATCAATTGAACATCATTTGGATAGAAAACAAGCTGGCTGCTTGCAATGCAAGAGAACATTGACTTAGAACATGCAACAAGTGGGTCACTGGTCAAAATCCTACTTCCATAGCTCCAAACTAGATGAAGTTTGGATGATACTTCAAGATGCTCCTGATATCAATCCCTCCAAGTTTCAAATCAATCCGACGTCATTTAGGCCTTAAACAGCTGAAACGATGGCTCATTTTCATGAAAGTCAAAGGGGAGGTTGACCAACTTCAAAAGATCCAAACAAGTTGAAATTTCTATGACACACTAAGAATATTGTTAGAAATCATCTCTCAGAGTCTCGTGAAGGTCGAACATCGTTCGGGCCCCAAACAGATTAAAATGGGTCACATATGAAAAGGACCTAGGTCACGGACACCTGTAAGGTGGTTCTCAATGGTTTTTGGGAGTTATTTTGCTTTCTGTCGAAGTATAACTCCCCTTCAACTACCAAAAACCATCCTAACTCACTCTGAGGCCCTATAAAAATCATACTTGTGCTCTAAAGAAAGGGTTGAAGCAAGTTCCAAGAGGATTAAGGTAAGGTTCAAGCAAGTTCCGAGAGGATTGAAGTAAGATGCAAAGAGTTTCAATTATACTTACAAGGCTTCTCAAGCACTACAAGTATTTAATTTTTTACTCTTCTTTTCCTTCTCCCTAACTTAAGGTGAGAAATAGTTCAAAGGAGGAGAAGAGGCATGCCTATTGCTCAAGGAAGATGAATGACAAGGGCATTAACCATACTAATGGATGAGACCGCATTCCTTTGGTTCTCTCACTTGAAAGGGCTTTAGGCCATTTTTTAAGTTGTGAACAAGCCTCTTTAGGCTTCATTCTATTCCTTGAAGATTATAGAATCAGAATGACACAACTTTGGCTTCAGTTTGCTTGTACAAAGCACCATTTTCGGATTTGCACAAAAGTGATTTGTAATAAAAAAGTGATGATTACCAAAGGTTGGAGTCGATTTTATAGTCAAATTAAGCACTCTTGGAGGTCATTCAACACTCAAAAAGTCAAAAAACACAAGTTCTAGCACTTTGAAGTTATTACAGAAGTGAAACTAAACAAAGACAGAGAGAAACAGTGGCCATTTCGGCCATTGTCAGTCAGTAATTGTGGGCCACGGTCGCTGACAACCATGGTCACTAGCCCATTGGCTTCTTTTTTCTACATTTTGTCACCTCTTTTCATGTAATTTCTTATATTTTTTGAGTTTGGATCACACCTAAAACCAGAGGGGTGGGGGGGGGGGGGTTGTAATTTTTCAAATTTGTAAACAACCTGCATCCTCGAGGTCAGAACATTGAACCCATGTAAGCAAAGGGATTTTAATAATAAACAGTAATTATTTTCCCATTCTTAATTATGCTTAAAATGTGTGAATGTAAGACTTGAATCCATTACATTTCACATCACTTTTTAGCACAATCAGATACTAATGAAGAAAAAGATGGTGAAAATCAAGATGACAACGTTAGTGTTGTGTCAAAAAATAAAGAGCTAAGATCGACCACCTGACTACCCAATTGAAAATCTTAACAGATAACTAGGTGGTCTGGCCAAAGCTCAAGTAAATCCTCTATCGGTTGACCAAAGAGAGCAAGCGATGATTAGGAGGAATGAAACTAAAATTGATTTGCTCATAGCTAAAATCAAATCCTTGGCAGACATGGTGACACCTGCAGGTTCCAGTGGTGATCATTCGTCAGCCTGGATCTTCACACGGACCTTGAAAAACACGTAACCTTCAAGAAGGTTGAAAAAATATTAACAAAATCAAAAGTGGAGACCAAGATCGAAAAGAAGGGTATCACACAAAAGTACCCTTCGAAGTTCGATCTTCTTCCATTCCCACCAGATTATATGCTTCCAACTTTCTAGCCATACCTTGGGAAGCGGTCATCTTATCAACATATTGTGCATTTCAAATCACTTCTTAGAAATTTGCCAGAACAAGATATATTAAAGATAAGGCCATTTGTCAGTACATTGAAGGGAGTTGCCTTTGAATGGTAGAAGCAGTTACCAGAACTCACTTTCATGAAATGGCTCATCACGGGAGAGAAGTTTTTGCTCCACTTCCAAGAGGAGGATCAAACGATCACCTTTGACATGCTCAATAGTACAAGACAGGGAGACAATGAAACTGCACAATCCTTTATTAACAGATGGAGGCATTATCCTATAGATGCTTGGAACATCCTTCTCAAAGGGCAACCATCAAAATGTGCAAGACTAATTTGTGACCGGAGATCAAGGCTATCATACCTGGTCACAAATACTAAGTTTCTAGCCTGATTGGTTAAGGTGGCTATTGATGCAAAACTGACCCTCAAAGAGATCAGTCAAAGAAGGAAAGCTCTCAAAGAATAGAGCCGTCTTCATCTTCTGCTCTAAACCAAAGAAGAAATAGGAGGTCTTCAATGTCCTAATCTGTTCGTCAACTCCAAGTGTAGAGCTGCGATGTAGCAATAAATTGGTGAAATCAGGTCAATCCTTTGGTAGCAATGTATTTAAGATGTTTTTGACTTGTCACCTGCCTAAATAAAATTCTAAAAGTAACCTAATTTAAAATCTAACAAATACATTCATTCCTAAGAATTAAACAATTACAACAACATTTCCTAAATTAGAAATCCTAAATCTAAAACTTCCTAAAAACAAAAACTATAATTTCTGCAAAATAAAATACACATTAGAACTTTCCGTAAATGAAAACTAAAATTAGAAACTTACTAACTAAAAAAACTACACAATGTTAATTAAACTAAAGTGAAAGAAAACAAAAACTTTCTTAAATTAAAAACTAAATTATGTTAAAAATCAAAACTTTCTAAAAACAAAAGATTTACAAATCAAATTCAAATTAGAAAAAAATCTAAACAATAAAACTAAATTAGTAACCTTCTAATGCTAAACAATTTCTAAAAACTACACAATGCAACAAAGCAACTATCTCAATTAAGAATGATTCTAATCAAACATGATAAACTAGAAAAAAAATAATGCAAATCTGAAAACTAAATTTCCTACGTTAAACAAGATGCAAGAAGAATGAAGATTCTACTTTCTAAAAACAATTTACCCCATGCATGAAAAGGTAGTTTACAATTATTCCACCGAATTCTAGTCATAGTTCGGCCATTATGAGACTTGTTAAAATATGAATTCAACACTTTGATAAACTTAATTCAGTTATGTCTTAGTACCACTTAAGTTTTTGAATTTTTCTTTTTAGAAATCAAGCACATAAGAAGCGAAAAGGAATTGCACAAATCTGATTGTGAATCTTGTCCAACATATGACCCATGGTGGAATTGTATTATGTACAATTTTGGACTGCTTTCTATTGTAATTCAAATATGATTTCGGGTTTTAAGAACTGTTTTAAACATCAATTATGCAACTGATATGAACATGTTGAAAAATTGTTTGTGGAAAGTCGTCCAACATAAGCCTCATTGAAACTAATTTTCTGCACAATTTTGGAATGTTTTCAAATATGAAATTTATTCAATTTTTGTTGCAGGAAATTAGTTTGTAAAATAATAATTGCACACATGGTTCCGCCATGGTGGAACTATTTTCAACTGATTTAAACTCAATTTGTGAACTGTTTTCATACATAAACAATTCAACTTTCATATCTAATTTTTAAATCCAATCTCACCAACATCCCTAAACATGATTTCAAAAAATTTGAATAAGCATGAAACCTAATGCAAATTCAACAGTGAACACCACTAAACAAAACTAAGAAAGGATATAAACATAAAGAGTGCAGAAATTTGAAAATATGCAAAAAATAAAAATAAAAGTGTAGGAAAAACAATTGTGTGTGCTGAAATTCAAAGGTCGTAAAACAGGAATTTAAAAGTAGTAGTGCAGAAAAATAAATGTAGTATTTGCAAGAAATTAAATGTAGTGATGACAAGAAAAGTAAATGTAGTAGTACTAAATTTAAATGTAGTAAACAAGAAAGTAGATGTAGTAAAATTATCTTCTCAAAATTTTCTTTTAACCAAGTTCCTGATTACTTCAAGTATGATCTTAGTCTCTTGGGTCATCAATCCAAGCGCAAGAAACATTCATAACATATCCACACAAACCATAAGAAAAGAAGAAAATTTTAAGAAGAATAACATTATACTAACATGTAAAAATCTTTACAAGAGATTGACAAATAAAATAAAGAAAAATACATGATAGGATGAAAAAGAAGAACCTCTTCTAATGAAACCCCCAAGGGTGTAGCGTGGCCTTATGGCTAAGTCTCCTTGAGGATTATGATGAAGGGAGAGAGAGATAAATAAGATGAAGTGTAGAGATCTAGAGGTGGGAGCTCTTTCCATGCCTTAGGCTACCACAAGCATGTCCTATTTATACTTTTTCTAGCCCCAAACTTGCCATTCTCTCTTGATATGATAATATCTTCAAAAATAATTGAAATTGGAAATTTTGGGTGTGCATACATGGCTTGGGCGTGAATCTCCATGGGATTTTTTTTTCTTTTTTCTTTCTTTTCTTGGAAGTCTTTTTTGGATACTTCTTTCTATCTGTGTAATTGCCACTTTGCATTGAGATCTTTGGAAAGATAACTAAGGGATAAGATTTTTCTCTTGGAATCAAACATGGCCCACATGAGGTGTAGAACTTCCTCCTTTATCTTGTGTATTGTCAACTTTCCTTCCTTGGAAGATTCTCTTTGTTGGCTTCCAAATCAAAGAGATCTTTTAGAATAATTCTCCATGATATTTTTTCTTTATTTTTGCAACAAAAAATCTGATTCAATCCTCCATTGGGCATGGGATGCTTCTTTGGATATATATATATATATTCATTTCTACTCCTTAAAGAAGAACACTTATGTGGCTATCCTTCTTCATCTTTTGATGAGATTTTCTTCAAATTTATCGTGAAAATATCTTGAAATGTACAACAAATAAATGGATGCCATCTTGAATGTCCCACAAGTGTACCCCCCAGACATGTGCATATGTGTGTGGGACCATGAAGCCAACTTTGTATTTTTATTCTTCTTTTTCCTTTCCTCTCTCCAATTCTTCTCTCCTTTCTTTGAAAATAATTTCTTTACCTCAATTCTTTGAAAATGGGACCTATATCATTAATTTCCTACAAAACAATTGTGAATTCATGTGAAAAGACAATTTTAATCCTAAGATCACAAATGCATGATTGTGGGCCCATCTCTAATGAAATGATAATGAAAATACACATCATTTTTCATGATTTTATGTGAATGAACCAATGATGATTAAAATTGAATTAATTCATGAGAATATAAATATTTACAAAACTTTCCAAAAATAGATTTTCAAAAATGGCAAGTTTCATGAATGTAAGCAAAAAGTGTAATTTTTAAGCAAATTATGCAAAAAAATACTAAAATGATATTAAAATACGTGAAACCATGATATCACACTAAATGAAGCTCTTTAAAGTCAATAAATCCTTAAAATAGTCCAAAATATATATGAAAATATGCATTTTTAAGGACTTATCACACCCCCCCTACTAGCCCCCAACTAGCGTTTTGCTAGTCTCTAGCAAAAATTACAAATAAAAATGAGGTTTCCATCCTGACCTAATCTAACATAAAACTAATGCAATGCCATAAAAGTAAACATGGACGCAATGCCACTTTTGTTGGCACTCTCGACTGCATTTTGCATATGCAACAAACCTTTAAACTCCTAGGTTCCCCCTAGTGGAAAGTTATGCCTCGTGAGGGTTTACAGTGAATATACCCACAAAATTTTCTTTTTTTTTTAAAGAAGAATAGAAAAAAAGGAGAAAAGAAATTTCCAAAAAGAAAATTTACTCATATCAGATATTTTTGAAATCTGGAATAATTACACTTTTAGACTTTCCAAATTCCGGTCCACAGTTTTATTTTCAAAAAATTTCTTAAATTCAAACCAACTTGCTTGCATGGTGAAAAATGTATACATCAAAAACTTATTTCAAATATTCCATGATAATGCAGCAAAAAATGAAAATTTTCCTTAAAATAGTCTAATCCCCTGAGATTTAGCAAAAAAAAATTTCCTCTCAAAAGCTACTAAGATGGTTGCTACATTACTGTTTACTTTGATTGGCCCCTTTTCTCTCACTGTCTTTTTCCTACGCAAGGGTTCTCAAGTTCATATGATACAAGAAAAGTTAGAATCCATGGAGTAAATTTAGTCCTTGTTCTTCTACGCATATACTCCTTTGCAAACTCTTGCGGACACTCCTCATTCACTTTCTTTTTTCAACATAGAAATTTCCAAGTTCATATGATATAATAGAAGTTAAATCTAAGGAGTAAACTTAGTCTTTATGCATTTCCACACATATCCCTTGAAAATTTCTACAGACACTCGTTGGGCCATAATTCATCATCATTTTTTTTCTTATGACTGTGCAATGTTTATGTCTCATAATCTTTCTAATTAACTTGTGTAATAAGCATTAGGCTAATGATTCCCAAATCAGATCGCTTTAGGGCACTAGGTATGAAAATACCCATTCGGGCTTACTAGCTCAAGTTAAAAAGGTTACGAACCCAAACTAGTCACAAACTCACTTTTTTTTATCTCTATCTTTTTTAAAATTGAAATTAAACACTAAGTGGCAGCTCTCATTTCACTCGAATTAATTCATCTTGGTTCTAATATATACAATTCACCAAAAATGAACTAGGAAACAAAAATATTCTACAACTAAATTTCAAGTTCACATTGTATTCTCTAGAAAAATTCCAAAAACAGCATCAAAGCTTCCTATCCAAAATGTCAAAAAAACGTATGTGTGTATGCATGTGAAAAGCAAGTGTTGGTATCTTTCTGATAGGTTTCTTGTTTTAGAAAATGCAAACTTTCTTTTTAATTTCTTCCAAAAGTATGAAAATTCCAGATTTTTATATATCTTCAGATCACTTCAATTCCTTTGAAAACTTTCTTTTCTAAAATGAAAAATAAATTGCCGGCAAAATTCCTAAAACCAAAATAAAAGTCCAAATGTTGAAAAAAATTTGAAAATTTTTCCTAAAAAATGAAAAAAATAAAAAAAATTTTCTTATATGCCTAAAAGCATGCCTAAAATTGGACAAGCGTGCTTATTTCCACCCCTCAACCAATTATGTGCATTGTCATCGATGTATATGAATGGAATGCAAAACAAGAAATGTAACATGAGGAAATATAAATGTAAGTGAGGGTAAAGAGAAGAAGTCACCTGAAAATATGTCTGAACTGATTCCTATCCAAAGTTAGACAAAACAAAAAAAAAGAAAAAAAAAATTCCATAATATACATAATATACATAGCAGAAGGCCTTTGTCAGATCTAGGGCCAATTAATCCTTGTAGACTGGATCAACAAGAGAAATGTCTTCTAAAAGTGCAATAGCTAGATCTCACCAAGTCCTAGAGGGGGGGGGGGGGTGAATAGGACTATTAAAAATTTCTTTCCAAGAATTAGGTTTTATTAGTGTGCAATCTGAAGGATTAATTAAGATTGAGAGTCCCCAAGAAGATTAAGAGAGATGTTCAGAGTTGTGAGTGCTTACAGTGTGTAGAAATGCAACTAGAATAACGAAGATGTAGCTTAGAAATGATGATCAACACAAGTGACAAGAATACAAGGCAACATCCACACACAACAAGCAATAAACACAGTGATTTATAGTGGTTCGGTCCTAGACCTACATCCACTCTCAAGAGCAATCTCTCTTGGTTCCACTAAATATGAGGTACTTACATAACATACACCTCTTGCAACAGTTTTTGATGCGGTGGGTTGTCTTCCACCAACTGGGGTTTTTTGATCGAGTGGTTGATCCTTGATCTAGTTCACCAACTACAACAATTTTTGATGCTGTGGTTTGTCTTCCACCAAATATAGCAAAGAGAATTGAAATATTAAAGAACACCTAAACAAGGAATTGTATACCTTGGTTTTGAGTGGTGCTCTTGATGCTTGAAAGACTACCTCCAAGCTTTGACCTCTTGTTCTTGCTCCTTGGTGATGAAGATCTTCAAATGAGTGTTTAGCCAAGGGAAGAAGTTTTAAGAGGGTTTGGAAGGCTAAGATATTCTCTCAGATTTAATGAAGCCTTTCCTAAATGACCAACTACTCTTTTTGGAACAATAATGGCATTTTAAGTGTTGAAGAGTAGGTGGTTGTGGGAGCTCTAAAGATGGTTTTTCTAGAGGTGCAAAGGCTCAGCTATACAGGTGATTTTCTCAGTAATAAAGTCTGTCCTTGGAGCAAAGGAGAGGTCCTCTTTAAATACAGATAAGCTCCAACGGATAGATCTACGGCTAAGAACAGAATGGTCTACGGCTTAGCCGTATGCTCTGACAACATCCAACGGCTAGTTTGACCAGATTCAACAATATTTCTTCTTACGGTTAAGCTTACGGCTTAGCCGTAAATCCTTATACGGCTTAGCCGTGAGCACCTTTCGGCCTAGCCGTGGATCAGCCGTAAGCTGAAATTTCCAAAAACTGCTCTCTGGAAAGTGGCCCGTAAACTTTACGGCTTAGCCGTGAATCACATTACGGCTTAGCTGTGAAGGCCTTTCGGCTTGGCCGCAAGGTCAACCATAGGCATTATATGGCCAGGAGTACTCTCTGGACTGTGGCCCATAGATTTTACGGCTTAGTAGTGAAACACACTACGGGGTAGCCGTAACCCTTTTTCGGTGCAGCCGTAGGGTTAGCCGTAGAACAAAAAGACTTAAAATGTACTCTCTGAATAGTGAGCCGTAGGTTCTACGGCTTAGCTGTGGTCCAAGCCGTAGTACACAGCTAAGGTTTTTTAGAAACCCTTTTTCCTATTCTAATTGTACGGGCACTAGGGGTCACAGTTACCTTATCCCTTAGCACTCACAGAGGATCTTCTTGAATGATCTTGAACTTCTTTGAACTTGCTTAATCTTCATTGATAGGTCTTTCTTGAATGGTTTTGAACTTCCTTGAACTTGCTTGAACTTCTTTGAACTTAGCTTGATCTTCAATGAACTTCAGAGATGAACTAGGTCTTTCTAGAACTAAACTACACTTTGGTCACGTAATTGACAACATGTTCTTACAGTGACACTAACAATCTCCCCCTTTGTCAATTTCGTGACAAAATTACACATAATGTAGAAGATACAACATTTTAGTTCAAGAAACAGGATACAACAAGTATTACAATACGGAATACACCTTAACCAAACATATCCACATAAGTCTGAAAGTGCAACACATTGAAGCTCCCCCTTTGAAGATACTTAACTTACAAAAGGCTGCAAACACAATCTACTAGAATGGTGGGAGGTTAGAGGGCTCCCCCTAAAGACATGCATACAATTCTCCCCCTTTTTGGCACAATATTGACAAAGAGATATACAAGAAGTACCACAGATAGAAAGCCATAAAGATGTGCAGGAAGACAAATAAGTGCACACAAAGATAAGCAACTTCGAAGTAATGGCCATATTATATTAGAAGTTAGGAGCAGTACAAGGCACAAACACATAACAATGTCCAAAACACATAAATAGCGCATCACCACAAAGACAAAAAATGAAACTAATAACAGATCCAGAAGGTGAAGCACAGCCAAAGTCAAAAATACATAGAAAATTCAATGCCAATGCATCTCAGAACATCAATCAGAAGGAGGAAAGGGGGAAGGAATCGCCACATCATCTCTCCGGCAACTTTTGGAGATCTTTGACAGGTATTGAAATGATTTCTTCAAGAGCTTCTCCATCTTGGTTTGCCGTTGTTCCAGCGCTGCCAACCGAGCTTCAAACGAGGAAGAGGAAGAAGCCGGGGGAGGAACCGGAACCAGTGAAACGGTAGAGGGTGCTACAGGAGGAGGCCCATCCGGTGAGTCTTCTTCATCCCCAGAGTCATGAAAGCAGGGACCAGCCGCTTGTTGCTTGGAGAAATGCAAGTTCTGAATATTGACTGTGCCAAAGGTGGGGTGAGACTCAGGAGCTTCATCAGAAGGTAAATTGACCTCACATTGAGAGGCAAGGCGAGTCATCAGATAACCTAAAACGCAGGCATTGGTGCCTCTGCCCGAGCAAAGCCAAAACTGAATGATGGTAGCACAAATCAGAGAGGGAAGACACACCCTGACCCCCATACGAACATAATAGAGAATATTAACCATGAACGGGGTTAGATCAAAGAAATTGCCCCTCCTCGGATAGATATTACACGTGAAGATTGCATGCAGGATCCGGAAATGAGGAAGCAACGAAGCAGCAGGAAGGAAACCCTTGTCCTTCCAAGGGATGGTCGCTCCACATAGAGTGAAGGTGGCAGTTTGTTTTTCTTCTTCGGATAGAGAGTCCTTGATGACCGAGGGGAGGGGGGGTATCGGAGAGAGGAACACACAAAAAGGCAGAAATGATGGCAGGGGTGATGGTATTGGTGCCATTAGTGAAATCAATTTCAAAAGACATAGAGTCTAACGATGCTCGCTTGATGGATGCATACATGGTTCGCACAATCGAGGGGAAGCCAGGACCACCCCATTTCAGAATATTTTCCCACCCAATGTTGGTGAGGAGGGTATGGACTCCATATGTTTCCACAGCTAGAATATTGACATCGTGTTCCACAGTAATTGGATGGGAAAAGAAGGACCGATCGCGAGTGGGTTCCCGTGGAACCAAAACTCGGGGAGAGGGTGGAGAGTGCTGTCGAGGCCGGGAGGACCTACTCGAGGCACGAGGCCTCTTGCCGGCAGGGTAAGCGTTTTTGGTTCATGAAGGCATAGTGATAGATGTAACAGGAAACCCAATCCACAAAAGAGAATGAAAGCCAAACGCACAAAACCAGGAACGATAGCACACAAAAGAATTAAGCACAGTAAAAACGGCAATACAGTAACGATAGCAAACAAGAACCGAGAAAGAGTACCAAAGTCACCAAAGATACCTTGAAGGAGAAGGCCGGAAGAGGAAGAATGAAGAAAGAAGAAGGGACAGAGACCTAGGGCAGAAAACTCGTGCAGACGCAGAGTAAAAAAGAAGTGAAGAGACGGAGTTAAGTACTGATTGGCGCGCAGAACGAGGACAGGAATAACATTTACGGCTTAGCCGTAGAGTATTTTACGGCTGAGCCGTAAACCCTGACGGTTGAGCGTAAGGTAAATGTTTGCACAAATACGGGTTAACCATAGGGAGATTACGGCTTAGCCGTGAAATTGCTTACGGCTTAGCCGTAGGCCTTGGGCAAAACACAAATTAATCCAAACAGCAAACACCAATCGATTTCCTCAAAATTTCAAATTTTAACACATCAAGAGGTTTAGTCAAGATGTCTGCAAGTTGTTTTTAGTCTGAATATATTCGAGCTCAATGATTCCTTCTTCGACCAATTCTCTAATGAAATGATGCCGGATATCAATGTGTTTGGTGCGAGAGTGCTGGACCGGATTTTTAGAAATGTGTATGGCACTCATGTTATTATAATACAAGCTCATTATTTCTTGTTTAATGCCATAGTCCATAAGCATTTGCTTCATCCACAAGAGTTGAGAACAGCAGCTTCCGGCAGCTATATATTCAGCCTCGGCAGTGGAAAGAGATATGGAATTTTACTTTTTACTATGCCAAACTACTAGACAGTTTCCCACATAAAAACATCCGCCACATGTGGATTTTCTATCATCTAAGTTTCCTGCCCAATTAGCATCTGAATATCCAGCAATGGAAGATGATGAGTCATGAGGATACCACAGACCATATTCAGTTGTATCTGCAATGTACTTAATGATTCTTTTTACAGCAGTCAGATGGGATTTTTTCGGATTTGGTTGATATCGTGCACATGCTCCCACACTAAATGCTATGTCTGGCCTACTGGCAGTGAGGTATAACAGGCTACCGATCATACTTCTATATAGGCTAGAGTCAACCCCTTTACCATTAGCATCTTTAGTAAGTTTGATGGTTGTACTCATGGGGGTTTTGACATGTTTCCCAGTCATCAGACCAAATCGTTTTACCAATTCTTTGGCATACTTGGATTGGGAAATGAAGATACATCACGTAATTGTTTGACTTGTAAACCTAGGAAGAAATTCAATTCGCCAACCATACTCATTTCGAATTCAGATTGCATTAGATTAGCGAACTGAGCAGTCAATTCATTAGACGTGGAGCCAAAGATGATATTATCTACATATATTTGCGCTATTAAAACTGACTCTCTTGTCTTTTGGATAAAAAGAGTTTTATCAACACTACCTCTTTGAAAATTATTGTCTAACAAGAATTTTGTCAACCTTTCATACCAAGCACGTGGAGCTTGCTTAAGACCATACAGAGCTTTCTTCAATCTAAACACATGATTAGGGAATTTTGTGTCTATAAAACCTTTAGGTTGTTCAACATACACTTCCTCATTCAAAATTCCATTTAGAAAAGCACTCTTAACATCCATTTGATACAATTTGAACTTTAAAAGACAAGCTATAGATAATAAAATTCTAATTGATTCTAAATGAGCAACTGAAGCAAAGGTCTCATCAAAGTCAATACCTTCAATTTAAGAATATCCCTGCGCTACCGACCTAGCTTTGTTCCTAACAATAACGCCATTTTCATCAAGTTTATTTTTGAAGATCCATTTAGTGCCTATCACATTTTTATCCTTTGGTCTTAGAACTAGGTACCAAACATCACTTCTTGTAAATTGATTCAATTCTTCTTGCATAGCTTTTATCCAATCATTGTCTGAAAAGGCTTCATCAACGCAGGTAAGTTCTAAAACAGAAGTAAAGCACAGGTGACTCATAATGTTCTCCAATTGTTTCCTGGTTTTTACACCTGTTAGGGGGTCACCAATAATCTGATCTATAGGATGATCTTTTACATTCACCAAATTTTCAGTGGAAATAGGTACATCAGTTTTTACTGTGGATTGTGTGGGTTCAGTCATTGAGGGAACATCCACTTCATCAACATCATCAGAAATTGTGGATTCATCATCTATAATAACATTTATTGACTCTTGGATGACTCCCGTTCTCATATTTAGAACATGATAGGCTCGACTCCGTGTTGAATAGCCTAAGAATATACCTTCATCACTTTTTGAGTCAAATTTACTCAGTTGTTCTCTATCCTTTAAAATGTAACATTTACTTCCAAAGACCTTAAAATTTTCACATTTGGTTTCTTCTCATGCCACAATTCATAAGCTGTCTGATTTGTACTAGTCCTAAGGTAAACTCGGTTAATGATATAGTAGCTGGTATTAATAGCTTCGGCCCACAAGTCTCTAAGAAGATTCTTACTATGAAACATGACAGTGGCCATGTCTTGGAGAACTCGATTTTTCCTTTCAGCTACCCCATTTTGTTGTGGAGTTTTGGGTGCTGAATATTCATGATGAATCCCATATTTCTCACAGAATTTGTCAAATTGATCATTTTCAAATTCTCCACCATGATCACTTTTAATTCGGGCTACTGAAGTCCCTTTTTCAATTTGAATTTGTTTTACAATCCTTTTAAATTCTTCAAAGGCTTCAGATTTTTCTCTCAAGAAAGCAACCCAAGTAAATCTAGAGTAATCATCTACCATGACAAGAAAATACCTTTTCGTACCTCGACTCTCTCTTTTAGATGGTCCAACCAAGTCCATATGAATAAGTTCTAGAGGTCGAGAAGTTTTCATAGCATTTACCATTTTATGGCCACTTCTAATTTGTTTTCCTTGAAGGCACTCTCCACAGATCATCTTTTCTTGACTACTGATCTTGGGCAGTCCTTCAACATATTTGTTTAGATGGGATAAGTCCCTGTAGTTAACATGCCCAAGTCTTTGATGCCACAACTTAGCTTCATCAATACTAGTTAATAAGCAGGAAGCGGAGGATGAAGTATTTGTTTTTCCCACCACATAACAGTTATCGGTAGTTCTAAGACCTCTCAATATTATCTTTCTATTCCTTGAGATCTCACAACTATGACTACTAAAGTTTACGGCATAATCTTTATCACAGATTTGAGATATGCTAAGTAAATTATGTTTCAACCCATCAACACACAAAACATTCTCAAATGGTGGCAGGTTTGGAACATTTAAAGTTCCTTTCCTAATAATTTTTGCAGTACTGCCATCACCAAAAGTAACCGTGCCTCCATCGAATTCAATCATTTTAGGCAAACAAGATTTATCACCAGTCATATGTTTTGAGCATCCACTATCCAGATACCATCTTGATTGTTCTGCAGCTTTAAAACCTATGTGGACCACTAGATTCTTGTTTTTAGGTATCCATTTAAGTGTACTAGTGGTGGGGATCACAATTGGTTTTTGGTGTTTCACTTGAAAGGTTTTATGTTGGGGAATAAGAATGTTTGCTCCATCCTTTTTGTATATTTCAAATTTTTTTCTTAACTTTTGGACTTCTTTTAACAGATTATCCATCTTTTGGTTTAAGGGGAACTTATTTATTTGAGACTTCTGCTTTTTGTTTTCAAGTTCCACTTTCTTAGAGGTGCTTTTCTTAATTTTTTGACTAATGTTATAATGAATTTTTCTTAACTCGCACTCCATTTTGAAATGACCTCTTTTTCCACAATAATGATAGATGACATTTGATGAAACAGTATGAGTACTGGTAGATACCTTATCCAAAGTGTTTTTGACACTAGTATCTTCCTTTAAAGCACTTTTGACAAAAACAGTTCTGGAACTTGGAGACTGATTAGCATTTTTGTCATATCCAAGACCGGTCATATCTTTATAAGCTTTCCCAATTTTGAATAGTCTAATGTATTTCTCATCATTTTGGGTAAATATGTACTCATACTTTTCTTTATACCGTTTCAGAATAGTCATTTCATTATGGAGAGCAATATTTTCATCTTTTATTTTTAAAAGGGATTTTTCATTTTCTCTTAATTTGATTACATTTTCTCTTTCTGTTGATAATTAGGTTTTTACATTTTCGAGTTCTTTGATTAATTCTTCCTTTTCAGCATTAATACTATCAACCTTTTCTTTTAAATTCTTAATTTTGTTTTGTTGATTGCTTACAGTTTCAACGAGCCTACAGGTTCCCTCATAAAGTAGTCCATAGGAATCCGTGGTGTTGTCATTGTCCTCATCATCTGAATTTTCATATTCACTCTCTGACTCACTTCCTGAGATTTCTCCATTCGATATTTTAATCATTTCCTTAGAGAGATTGAATGTTGCAGTGGTAGCAATCAGAACTGTATATTTGTCTGATTCATTTTGATGTGATTCATCTGAGTCAGAATCTGATTCAGATAAATCGTCCCAAGTGGCTACAAGATTCTTCTTTTTGAATTTTCCTTTTAGTGGACAATCGGTGGATATGTATCCAAATTTCTTACATCTGTAATACATAGGCTCCTTATGCTTACTTCTAGAGAGGGAACTTGACCGACCTTTGTATTTGTCATTAGTGTTTTCATTTTTATAATCTTTCACCCTCTTTTTCTTAAATTGTTTCAAAAATCTTTTAGCCAAAAGGGCTACATCTTCATCCTCGTCATTACTAGTTATTCCTATGTCATCTTTAGAGGAAGATGTGTTATGAGAGGTGATTAGAGCAATTGATTTCTTTTTATCATTGTTAAATTTGAGTTCAAAGGTCTGAAGGGATCCCACTAAATCTTCAATTTTCATTTGTTCTTCTAAGGAAGTTACCTTAGGATGGAATCTTTCCAGAAGTGATCTCAAGATTTTACTATAAATTTTACCTTTCGGAAGAGTTTCCCCAAGAGCCCACATTTCATTTACAATTTTCATGAGCTTAGTATGGAAGTCAGTAAACATTTCATTTTCTTCCATGCGAATGTTTTCGAACTGACTCGTGAGCATCTGAAGTTTAGATCTTTTGACAACTGAGGTACCCTCATAAGTAACTTCAAGGATTCTCCAGGCCTGTTTAGCATTAGTGGTTGTCATGATCTTTTTAAACTCTTCTTGATTCATGGCACACACTATAGCATTGTAAGCTCTAGCATTATTTTGTCTAAGAAGTAGCTGAGCAGCAAACCATTTTGCTGGATCCAATTCTCTAGTGGTTATGACACTATTTGTGTTTACTTCTTCAGTGGGTTCCGTCCAGCCTTTCTCTATAGCCTCCCAAACAGCCCAGTCCATGGATTTCAGAAATGCTGTCATTCGGGCTTTCCAGAAGGCATAATTTGTTCCATCAAAGAAAGGTGGCCGGGTGATAGAGCTTCCTTCAGGATTCATGGTGAATCTAGCAAAGATGGATCTACTTCAGGTTATTACACTTTTACGAAGTAACCCTCTCTGATACCAATTGAAAGTGCAATAGCTAGATCTCACCAAGTCCTAGAGGGGGGGGTGAATAGGACTATTAAAAATTTCTTTCCAAGAATTAGGTTTTATTAGTGTGTAATCTGAAGGATTAATTAAGATTGAGAGTCCCCAAGAAGATTCAGAGAGATGTTCAGAGTTGTGAGTGCTTACAGTGTGTAGAAATGCAACTAGAATAACGAAGATGTAGCATAAAAATGATGATCAACACAAGTGACAAGAATACAAGGCAACATCCACACACAACAAGCAATAAACACAGTGATTTATAGTGGTTCGGTCCTAGACCTACATCCACTCTCAAGAGCAATCTCTCTTGGCTCCATTAAATATGAGGTACTTACATAACATACACCTCTTGCAATAGTTTTTGATGCGGTGGTTTGTCTTCCACCAACTGGGGTTTTTTGATCAGGTGGTTGATCCTTGATGTAGTCCACCAACTACAACAATTTTTGATGTGGTGGTTTGCCTTCCACCAAATACAGTAAAGAGAATTGAAATATTAAAGAACACCTAAACAAGGAATTGTATACCTTGGTTTTGAGTGGTGCTCTTGATGCTTGAAAGACTACCTCCAAGCTTTGACCTCTTGTTCTTGCTTCTTGGTGATGAAGATCTTCAAATGAGTGTTCAGCCAAGGGAAGAGGTTTTAAGAGGGTTTGGAAGGCTAAGATATTCTCTCAGATTTAATGAAGCCTTTCCTAAATGACCAACTACTCTTCTTGGAACAATAATGGCATTTTAAGTGTTGAAGAGTAAGTGGTTGTGGGAGCGCTAAAGATGGTTTTTCTAGAGGTGCAAAGGCTCAGCTATACAGGTGATTTTCTCAGTAATAAAGTCTGTCCTTGGAGCAAAGGAGAGGTCCTCTTTAAATACAGATAAGCTCCAACGGATAGATCTACGGCTAAGAATAGAATGGTCTACGGCTTAGCCGTATGCTCTGACAACATCCAACGGCTAGTTTGACCAGATTCAACAAGTTTGACCAGATTCAACAATATTTCTTCTTACGGTTAAGCTTATGGCTTAGCCGTAAATCCTTATACGGCTTAGCCGTGAGCACCTTTCGGCCTAGCCGTGGATCAACCGTAAGCTGAAATTTCCAAAAACTGCTCTTTGGAAAGTGGCCCGTAAACTTTACGGCTTAGCCGTGAATCACATTACGGTTTAGCCGTGAAGGCTTTTCGGCTTGGCCGCAAGGTCAACCGTAGGCATTATATGGCCAAGAGCACTCTCTGGACTGTGGCCTGTAGATTTTATGGCTTAGCCGTGAAACACACTACGGCTTAGCCGTAACCCTTTTTCGGTGCAACCGTAGGGTCAGCCGTAGAACAAAAAGAATCAAAATGTACTCTCTGGATAGTGAGCCGTAGGTTCTACGGCTTAGCCGTGGTCCAAGCCGTAGTACACAGCCAGGGTTTTTTAGAAACCCTTTTTCCTATTCTAATTGTACGGGCACTAGGGGTCACAGTTACCTTATCCCTTGGCACTCACAGAGGATCTTCTTGAATGATCTTGAACTTCTTTGAACTTGCTTAATCTTCATTGATAAGTCTTTCTTGAATGGTCTTGAACTTGCTTGAACTTCTTTGAACTTAGCTTGATCTTCAATGAGCTTCAAAGATGAACTAGTTCTTTCTAGAACTGAACTACGCTTTGGTCACGTAATTGACAACATGTTCTTACAATGACACTAACATCTTCTTCTTCAGTTGGTGCGATTTCCAAGAATGGCTTCAATCATTGGCCATTGACTTTGAACAGTTGGCCATCCTTAGGATGATAAATATCAACAACACCATATGGAAACATTGTTTTGACAATATAAGGACCAATCCATTGAGAGTTGAGCTTGCTAGGAAATGAACGAAGCCTAAGATTGTAAAGGAGGACCTTTTGGTCAGTGTGATAATTTTTCTTGAGGATGTGATTATCATGAAAAACCTTTGTCCTTTCTTTGTAAATTTTAAAATTTACATAGGCTTCCTTGTGCAACTCTTCCAATTCATTCATTTGTAATTTCCTGTTAGATCTAGCCTTATTTATATCGAGGTTGAACTGTTTAATAGCCCAATAATCTCTATGCTTAAGTTTCCCCAGCAAGTGGTAAGCTTTTCCATAAATTAGCTAGTAAGGTGACATTCTGATGGGAGCTTTGAATACTGTCTGATGAGCCCATAATGCATCACTTAGTCGAGTAGACTAGTCTTTTCGATTAGGGTTTATAGTAGTCTCCAAAATCTGCTTAATTTCACGATTTGATACCTCTATTTGCCCACTAGTTTGTGGGTGATAAAGGGTGGCCACTTTGTGAGTTATTCCATATTGCTTCATAAGGGCATCAAAAGTTCAATTACAAAAATGCTATCCCTCATCACTTATGATGGCACGAGGGGTTCCAAATCGTGAAAATACATTCTCCTTTAAAATTTTTTGAATTGTTTTAGCATCATTATTTCGGCAGGGAATAGCTTCTACTTATTTTGAGACATAATCAACATCAACCAAGACATAAATGAAGTCAAAACTTTGAGGAAAAGGTCCCATAAAATATATACCCGATACATCAAAAAGTTCAACTACCAAAATTGGGTTCAGAGGCATTATGTTCCAATTTAAAATATTGTCACAATTTTTGGCAGTGCTCACAAGTCTTGCAAAATTCATGAAAATAACCATGTTGCAAAATTTTGCATGATGTCTTTTTAAAAGAAAAATGGCCCTCACAAGCCTGTGAAAAGATAGAAGGAAATGACATTAGGAATGTCAACATCTAGCACACATCTCCTGATAATTTGATTTGGACAAGTATGGATTATCCCAGAAAAAGTATTTAACCTTAGAAAAGAACAAATCTTTATCTTGCTTAGTCCAATGACTAGGAATGCTGCACATAGCAAGATAATTTGCTAGATCTACAAACCAAAAGGGTTGGGACAATGTAAAAAGGTGTTCATTTGGAAAATTGTCCCGGATTGATCTTTGCTCAACAGGGTTGGAAATGACAAGTCTAGAAAGGTGATTTGCCACAACAATTCCTACTCCTTTTTTATCCTTGGTTTATAAGTTAAATTCTTGGAGTAGAAGGATCCATCTGATCAGTCTGGGCTTAGCATCTTTTTTAGAAAGAAAATACTTTAGCGCAGAGTGATTAGTAAACACCACAATCTTGGATCCAATCAAGTAAGAGTGAAATTTGTCAAGTGCAAAGACCACTGCCAATAATTCCTTCTCAGTGGTTGAATAGTTTATCTATGTACTATTTAAGCTCTTACTTGCATAATAAATCACATAAGGCTTTTTATCCTTACGTTGCCCCAAAATAGCCCCAACCACATAATCACTATCATCATACATGAGTTCAAAGGCCATGTTTCAATCTGTAGGTTTCATAATTGGAGTTGATGTCAGCATGCCTTTTAATTTTTCAAAAGCCACTTGGCATGCCTCAATCCATTCAAATTGTTCATCCTTGGATAATAGTTCACAGAAAGGGCGAGATATATAACTAAAATCTTTAATAAACCTTCTATAGAACCTTGCACACCCTAAGAATGTTCTTATATCCCTTACGGTTTTGGGTGTGGGTAAGTTGGTGATCAAATCATTTTTGACTTATCAACTTTCACACCTTTTTCAGACACAATATGACCAAGGACAATTCCCTAGCGAACCATGAAATGATATTTTTTCCAATTGATTACCAGGTTCTTTTCTTCGCATCTGGTGAGAACAATCTCGAGGTTGCTCAAACAGTCCTCGAATGAATCACCAAACATAGAGAAATCATCCATGAAGATCTCGAGAATACATTCTACCATGTCATTGAATATACTCAACATACACCACTGAAACATGGCGAGAGCATTACATAACCCAAAAGGCATTCACCAATAAGCAAAAGTACCAAAGGGACATGTGAATGTGGTTTTCCCCTAGTCTTTAGGGGAGATTTCTATTTGGTTATAACGAGAATATCCATAAAGAAAACAATAGTATTGGTGGCCAGCTCCTTTTTCTAAAATTTGGTCCATAAAAGATAGAGGGAATGGTCCTTACGTGTGATCGCATTGAGTTTCCTATAGTCTATGCATACTCTCCATCTTGTGGGGACTCGCGTAGGAACAAGTTCATTTTGAGCATTCTTGACTACAGTGACACCAGCTTTTTTTGGAACAACCTGGGTAGGGCTGACCCATTGGCTATCCGAGATTGGATAGATTATTCCTACATCCAGAAGTTTAAGCACTGCAGCCCTAACCACTTCATGCATGGTAGGATTGAGCCGAAATTGCATTTGCCTACATGGTTTTGCATTCTCTTCGAGGTAGATGTGATCCGTACACACTAAAAGGTCAATTCCTTTGATGTTGGCGACATTCCAAGCAATAGCACTCTATGTAGTTTCAACACTTTCAATAGCTTGGCCTCTTGGTTCTCTGTAAGAAGTAAAGAAATGACTACTGGGTAGGCCTCTTTATCCCCAAGGTAAGGATATCTGAGTGTAGAAGGGAGGGGCTTTAACTCAGGGTTAGGTGGTTTAACTTGAGGTGGAAGAGGTGGTGCACCGGTTACTATAAACTCCTCAAACTTGGGCATCCATATTGCATGAGCTTCTTCCATAGTGTCATTACCCAATTCCTTAAGAAAGTCCATGTCCTCTTTGGCCTCAAACATCAACGCAATGTGAGAATTAATACACTCCTCTAAGTCATCCTCCAGCACAGTATTCACAAAGTTCATTTCAAGGAGTTCATTATCAATATCGTTGGGATGCTTGTATAAATTGAATATGTTCAGTTCGATGGTCATGTTTCCAAAAGAAAGTTTTAACATTCGATTCCGGCAATTGATTAATGCATTTGATGTTGCAAAACTTGGTCTTTCCAAAATTACCAGAATCTGAGTATTGTTATTATATACTGGTTGAATGTCCAGTACAAAAAAATCAGTAGGAAAATAGAATTTTTCAATTTGCACCAGTACGTCCTCTATTACTCCTCTCGGTTTCTTTACTAAACAATCTGCAAGTTTAAAGTGACCTTTGTAGGTTTTAACTTGCCTAGACCCAGTTGTTGATAAATCGAGTAGGGTAATAGATTAATATTGGCCACCAAATCTAACAAAGCCTGACCAATCTGATGATTTCCAATGGTGTATGATATGGTGGGACATTCCGGATCTTTATATTTCTAGGGCGTGCTACCATTTAGAAGCACACTAACTTGCTTAATGAAGAAAGATTTCTTTTGTACACTCGTCCTACACTTGATAGTGTAAAGATCCTTAAGGAATTTGGCATAGGCTGGGATTTGATTTATTGCATCCAATAGAGAAATATTGATTATAACTTCCTTGAAAAGGTCTAAAATCTCCTAGTTCGAGATTGACTTCTTAGGATAGGTCAATCTCTGTGGAAAAGGGGCAATGGGCATGATAATGGTGAGGTTAGGACCTTTCTCATTCTTAACAGTAGTCTCTGCATCAGCACTATCCTTTTTAGTTTTTTCATTCAAATCTGAGGAGATATGTTGTTTATCTTTTTTCGGATACCCTTGAAGCTCTTTGCCATTACGTATAGTGACAGCCTGAGCATGCTCCTAATAGTTTGGGTTAGTTATGTCATTCACTTCAAATTGGCCTTTTGTGTTTAGGAGAGGTTGCACTAGAAAGGTTCCTTTCCCTTGAACTTGAAGGCTACATTTGATTTGTTCGACAGAAGTTTCTAACCTTTGGATAGACTGTTGATTATCTTGAATAGCCTACTGGTTATTCTGAATAATTTGTTGATTATTTTGCAAGTTTTGCATAAACTGTTGTTGAGATTGTACAAGCATCGTGAGAGACTCCTCCAATGACCTCTTTTGAGCTTGTGGTGCATATGACGTATTCTGTTGTGGAGACATGTATGCACCAAAATTTGATGGTCGTTGGGGATTATACTCATGTGTAGCATTTGGTCCATTCCTCTAGCTGAAATTTGGTTGGTTCTGCCACGAAGGATTATACATGTTCCCCATGGTATTTGTATTAAACGACTTTTGGTATGAGTTCAAAACGTTAGCCTGTTCTTGAATCGCTTCCAGTAATGAAGGTCCAGTTAGATAGTTTGCTGACATGTGATTTTTGGAAGTGCAAATACCACAAACCATAATTATCTCCTTGTTCTTTCTAAGTTCAGGGTTTCTATTTCTTTTGTAAGTGCAACAAGCTTGGCTTGGATTTTAGTTTGATTGTTCAAGTGATATAATCTTCTTCCCTTAGATTGGTTCAATGACCTGGATTGATTTGCTCCATCAGATATGGCCCTTTTTTGCTCATTTTTTGCCATTAATTTCAAAAATTCCCACATCTTATCAATTTGCTTTTGATCGAATTGACCATTGCACATCATCTCAATAAATTGATGGGTATCAAGAGTTAAACCCTCAATAAAAAATTCGATGAGATGATAAGTTCCATATCCATGATGAGGACAAGCAAGTATCAATTCATTGACTGTTTCCCAACACTTATAATAGGGTTCCTTGAGATTTTATTTGAACATCATAATCTCTCTTTTCAAAGTGTTGGTCTTGCGCTGTGGGAAGAATTTCTTCAAGAATTCAGTTTCAAGCCCCTTTTAGGTATTGATTGAACTAGGTCCAAGAGAATGGAGCCAAAACTTTGCTTTATCGTTCAAAGAAAACGAAAATAATCGGAGTTTGATTACATCTGGCACTACATTCTGTAACTGAAGTGTTGCACATACTGCATCAAACTCTTTTAAATGAAAGTATGCACTTTCAGAGTCATGCCCATGAAACTTAGGTAGTAGTTGGATCATGCCCGGTTGGATTTCAAATTGACCCGTAATTGGGGCATCACTATACATGATGGTGTGGTTTGACATGCAAGGTTCAAGGAATCACATAAAGTCCTCGATGGCTGGTTAACCTCCACACCATTGTGGTCACCATTATTACTTCCATTCTTGAGTTGGGCATCATTGCTATTAGACCCACTTGCCATTTTAGACAAAGTCGAAGGACTAGAGGGTCTAGGAGATTCTTTCCTTTCTAATCTATGTGCTGATCCTCTTTGCCAAATTGGCTGAGGGCTTGTCCTTTCTTTTTGAAATTTTGAGAATTTATTTTTAAAATGAGAAAAACCTAGAATTTAAATAAGTCCCTAAAGTCGAAAAGTTTCCTTAAGTTCTTCAATCCAGTCCTATGAAACTAACTCAGTTAGGTTAGCCACCAAGAAGTGGTAGAGTCATAGATGGACCCGTTTGAAGGACCAGTTTCCTGAATAGACAAGTTGTCGTGCACTACAGGGGCAAAAGCTTTCTTCGACATCGAGAAGATTAATGATGGCAATTAGATCACTTTTGGTGTATTTTCTTCCAAAAGAACTTATGACAAGTCGAAAAATAGTAACTTTTTTTTATTTTAAAAAGTTTCTAAAAGTAATAATGATGTGAGCTTTCTAATAATCAATGCAATTTCCTATTCAAATTGATGGCAGTTTATCATTCCATGCATGTCCTCCTATTTCTAAAAAGATGCCAAAATTAAATCACACCCAAAAAGTAATGTAAATAGGGAAAGTTAGAAAAGTTACCTTTAATGGTGCTTCCCGGCAACGGTGCTAAAAACTTATTCGTCAACTCTAAGTGTAGAGCTGCGATGTAATAATAAACTGGTGAGACTAGGTCGATCCTTAGGAAGTAATGTATTTAAGATGTTTTCAACTTGTCACCTGCCTAAATAAAATTCTAAAACTAACCCAATTTAAAATCGAACAAATACATTCATTCCTAAGAATTAAACAATTACAAAAACATTTTCTAAATTAGAAATCCTAAATCTAAAACTTCCTTAAAACAAAAACTAGAATTTCCGCAAAATAAAACACACATTAGAACTTCCAATGAAAGAAAACTAAAATTAGAAACTTACTAACTATAAAAACTACACAATGTTAATTAAACAAAAGTGAAAGAACACAAAAACTTTCTTAAATTAAAAACTAAATTATGTTAGGAATCTAAACTGTCCAAAAACAAAAGATTTACAAATCTAATTCAAATTAGAAAGAAATCTAAACAAAAAATCTAAAAATAAATTATTAACCTTCTAATGCTAAACAATTTCTAAAAATTACACAATGCAACAAAGCAACTATCTCAATTAAGAATGATTCTACTCAAACATGATAAACTAGAAAAAAATAATGCAAACCTGAAAACTAAATCTCCTAAGTTAAAAAAGAAGCAAGAAGAATGAACATTCTACTTTCTAAAAACAATTTACCCAATGCATGAAAGTGTAGTCTACATGTGGTGGTATGATGCATGAACTAGATGGGCTGCCAATAAACACTCAGAAATCAGATTTAGAAGACTGTTTTTGGTGAATTTCAGAATTGAACTTTCTTCAAATTTAGCACAAAAAATACAGAAATTTAAGTGTGAAACTGGTTCCAAATAGTTTACAATTATTTCACCGAATTCCATAGTTTGGCCAATATGTGACTTATTCAAATCTGAATTTAGCACTTTGATGAACTTAATTCAGTTATGCCTTAGTTCCACTTAAGTTTTTGAAAATTTCTTTTTAGAAATCAAGCACATAATAAGTGAAATAGAATTGCACAAATCTGATTGTGAATCCTGTCCAACATGTGACCTATGGTGGAATTGTACTCTATACAATTTTGGACTACTTTCAATTGTAATTCAAATATGATTTCAGGTCCTAAAAATTGTTTTAAACATCAATTATGCGATTGATATGAACAATGTTGCCAAATTGTTTGTGAAAAGTTGTCCAACATAAGCCTCATTGAAACTAATTTTTTGCACAATTCTGGAATGTTTTCAAATCTGAAAATTTTTCAATTTGTGTTGCAGGAAATCAGTTTGTAAAACAGTTGCACACATGGTTCGGCCTTGGGGGAACTGTTTTCAACTGATTTAAACTCAATTTGTGAATTGTTTCCATATATAAACAATTCAACTTTCAGATTTGATTTCTAAATCCAATCTTGCCAACATCCCTAAACATGATTTCAAAAAATTGAATAAGCATGAAACCTAATTCAAATTCAGCAGTAAACACCACTAAACAAAACTAAGAAAGGATATAAACATAAAGTGTGCAGAAACTTGAAAAAATGCAGACAAAAAAAAAAGTGTAGGAAAAACAATTGTGTGCTAAAATTCAAAGGTCGTAAAACAAGAATTTAAATGTAGTAGTGTAGAAAAATAAAGTAGTATTTGTAGAAAATTAAATGCAATGATGACAAGAAAAGCAAATGTAGTAGTATTGAATTTAAATGTAGTAGATAGGAAAGTAAATGTAGTATAGTTATCTTCGAGTATGGGAGTTATGTAGGGTAGGAGACAAAGTTATGCAGACAACTGCCATAGGCCCTTTGAATTTTAGGTAGGAGATAAAGTTTTCTTGAAAGTTTCTCTGATGAAGGGTACAATTAGGTTTGGACAGAAAGGTAAGTTAGCTTCGCGGTTTATAGGGCCTTTTGAGATACAGAGCAGGGTTGGAGATTTAGCTTATAGATTGGAGTTACCACCTCAACTCGCGGGAGTTCATAACGTATTTCATGTATCGATGCTTAGGAAGTGCCTCCTAGATCCTTCATATGTTTTAGAATTAGATGACATCCAATTTAAGCCCGATGTGAGCTATGAAGAAAGATCCCTTCGAGTCATTGAAACTAAAAAGCAAATGCTACATACTCAAACAATCAAATGGGTTAAAATTCTATAGGAGCATCTTGGACAAGAAGAAGCTACTTGAGAACTTGAAGACCAAATTTAGGCAAAATATCCAGAGCTCCTACTCGAGGTACGTTGCATTTGGAGGACCGAATGATCTTTAGTGGGGGCAGAATGTAAGGTCCTGATCCCAACTAACCTTGATTTATATTAATGAATCTTATTTTATCTTAATTAAAATGTGTTTAGGCTAATTTAACTCAAACCCTTTGGGCTTGGGTCATGGACAGGTAGTCGGGTCGGGTTCTAGCTTTAACTAGGTAGTTAAGGACCTTTCTATAATTTGTTCTTGCATCATATGGACACCTCATTAGTTGCATCTTGTGTAACTTTTCGTATAGATCATCTTTCATGTTGGGCTTGACTTGATTCGGACCCATCTTGGCCTAATTGAAGTTCATTTGACCTAAACTGTAATTTCCCCAGAAATGTTGGACTTGCATGTAAATTACAGGGAAAAGTTTAGTTAAAAGAGAACCCAACATTTATTCTCTCTTTCTTCTCTTCTTCGTTTGCTGGAGCTACTTCTTTCCTTCTCCCTTCTTTATCTTCACCTCAATTTAGAGTTGTAAATTAACAAGGATTGAAGCTTTGCATGCCCTAGTAAAAGCATCCACTCCTCACGTCTCTTCTTCCCTTGTGGCTTTTCTCTTTGGAAAGCACCTTCTTTTCCAAGTTACAGCTCCTTAAGGTGAAGAATCTACTTCCATTTCACATTTTTGGGTTTGTTAGAGTCAAGAAGACCCAATTAGATGACAGCATGCATTCTACATTACATTCACCATTTGCACGTCTTTTATGTAGAGAACCCACCTCCCATTGAAGATTTCCCCTAATCACACACCAAGGAGGAGTTGAATAGTGTCAAGCACAGTGTTGACGTAAGTATTGGAGCATATATGGTACTGCATGTATGTTTAATTGTTGGCTCTTGGATTGATTATCCTCATTCTTAAGCTACAGCTCCTTTTCTTTGATTTAAGTATATATATATATGTTTAACTAAATGAATTTGTAGTAGGTAATGGGGGTGTTGTGTGAGCCTTGAACAACCCTTAGTGACATTTTAAAAGTCATAACAAGCTCACTTAACCTCTACACTTCAGAGTTCTGTATTGAACTCAAGCTTTAGAATCAGCTTCAGAATTTCTGAAGTTTACGGTGAAGCCACAGCTAAGCTGTAAGTGTGTACGGTTCAAAGTCCCAAGACTGTCCAAATTCATTTTAATACTACGGCTAACCCTCGGTTAAGCCGTAACCACCCTGTGACCAAGTCGTAGGCTATTCTACGATGAACCTTCTAAAGAGTCCCAAAACCAAGACTTTTTCTACGACTTACACACGGCTATGCAGTGGATTGTGCTATGGCTACGCCGTATCTTAGCCGTAAGCTTAGCTCGGCTAAGCCGTAGGTCAACATACGGTTGAACCGTAAATGCATATGAAATTAAGGAGAAAACCTAAGCTACTCGACTAAGCCATAACATGTACACGACTAAGCCGTAAGAACTCTGTGAACTTAGGATATTAGGGATTTCCAACGACTATGTAGGGCCTTAGTGATGGCACATTCTCTTTAACTAAATGAGCCCAATGGTGATCAAATGATAAGGAGGATGAGTGTAGAGCTGTTACTTATCCCTTTTGATTTTCCGGATGAATTTTTGATGTCACATCATAGATGTTGGCATAAGAAGAGGTGTCTTTTATGTACACAATGTAATGCCAAGATTTGGTAACACAATGATACCGGACGTTTTATGAATGCATCGTGTTGAATGACCTTGGGATTACAGATTATCTAGCTTAGGGTTGGCTAGTAAACGTTCTTAGCACCTATGTATATCTGAATGCATTCATATTGTTAAGATACCTTGCCCTCAGCATGATTTAGTCATGTGCCCACTCGTCCTGGCAAACCTTGAGACAAATCAGGCTTGAGCTTCTACTGAGTTGTGTTTAATAGGTCTGAGCTTCTATTAAGTGTGTGCCTGCTAGTCAAATGGGTGTAGCTAAGGTTGAGAGGGTTCGAGCTCTCTTAGCTCATATAAGTATACATGGTTCAATTATTAGATTATTTGTTGATTCTGATTTTCATGATTGAATATGATTTTAAGACCGATATTTCCTTATGTGCGATATGATAAGTATGATAAGTATGACTGAAAGGTATGAAATATATGAATTCGAGTCGGTCTTGACACGTTGAGTTGGCACCACTTAGTTTGTGCCTTTATTAGGTTCGATAGGACCATTTTGGATATCTATTATGTCGCTACTGCAGTAGTCCACGGAGGAGTTGTCGGCGCTTCTTGGGAAGTTAGTTTGATCCCCTAGGGACCCATATGTATGCTCTCTCTAGATGATATACTCTCTTTTGGGAGAATATAGCCTCATGGTTGCCAACTAGTATGTATGATATCTTGTTTATGATTCATTACACATGATTACTTATGCACAATATGCCTAGTGGACTATTATTGCCTTCTTTAATTAGTATATACTCCGAATTCACTTGATACATTATGATAGTTTCATATATCTCTATATTTGGTTAACCGTTGTGTTAACAGTGCTACTCTTGGTTTTACATGTACGGAATCAAATCCCGACACGAAGGTTGACGCGTCCCCGGAGGGTGCCCCATGGTACCTAGGGGTATAGAAGAGTGGAAAGATGACGACGTATTATACTAGTCGTTTTCCGGAGTGCGTCAAGTAGTTATGTTGGGCTAGCTATGTTGGTCTTGTGTATGGAGATGCTTGAACTAGATATTGTATATAAGACTTGTTAAGAATTCCGTGTTTATGTTGGTGATGAGAAATGGTTAACTACAAGACTTAAGTTATACTATGAATGTATGATATCCTTTCTATAGTTACAGATGATCATTATAAGTGCATTTCACAAGTTTTGCTTATATATGAAATTAAAATTTACATGTCAGAGAATATGCCTCACACATTCCTACGGAATCTCTCTTGTAGGAATTCGTGCATATCTTCGCATGGCATGGATTACTACGGGATAATGTATTCACACCTTAGGGGCCCATTCTAATCCTTAATTCCTGGGATCGAGGCGTGACACCATTTTCTTTAGAATTTTGCAAATAGTCTTATTAAAAGCTTCAGCAAGTCCATTAGCTGCAGGGCTATATGCCGTGGAGGGACAACATTGGATTCCATATTTGTCACAGAATTTGTAGAATTTATCATTGTTGAATTGAAGACCATTATCATGATGTATACATTTAGGTACCCTGAACCGACAAATGAAATGGGTTTTCAAAAAGCTGAGGAATGTATCTATTTTGACTTCTACAAGAGGTGCTGCTTTTTCCCAGTTAGAGAAGTAATCAGCGCGGACAAAATAAATTGATGACCACATTCTGATGGTGGATTGATTTTACTAACGATGTCCATCTCCCAAGACTCAAATGGCCAAGAGGTAGATGTAGGATGTAGATATTCAAGTGGTTGATGGATGTAATTGCCATGGATTTGGCATTCATTGCATCTCTTTGCAAAATTGATGGTGTCAGACACCGTGGTAGGCCAGTAGTAGCTTAACCTTTGAATCTGATCATGAAGCTTTGGTTCAGCCTGGTGAGCCCACATGAGCCAGAATGAACTTTTTTAAGTGCTTAATTGGCTTCTTTTAGTGAAAAGCAATGGAGAAGAATTCCATTGTATGACTTGCTGTAGAGAGTCTTTGAAGGCATATCGAAGTGAAACTTTAGAGCCTGTTTTTGAACACTAGTTCTGTCTTTAGTATTCTCTGGTAAGACTCCATGAATAATGTAATCAATAAAAGGATCTCTCCAATCTCTGAATGAATTTTAGAAAGATGAGATCTGATTCTTGATCACATCGAAGCAATCTGCTATTGCTTTTATGGGTATTGAGTGGAGGTAGAATTCTATTTTCGACTACTTTCAGTGTTATTTTGTCATTTTCAAACATTGACATTGAGGCTGCCAATCTTGCCAATGCATCCACTTTGACATTTTGATGTCTTGGAGTGTGGTGAAACTTAATTAGCATAAAATTTTCCTTGAGTTCATAAGCTTTGTTGAAGAGGGGAAGCAAGTCTAGTTTCTTCACTTTGTATTCAAGATTCTTTTGTTTGATCATAAGTTGCGAATCTCCATAGACCCCAAGCAAATTGTTGCCTGATTCCAAGGCTAGTTCGAGATCCATAATCAATGCTGTGTAGTCTGGTACATTATTTGAACATGGTTTAATCAATGAGAAGGAGTGAGGGATAGAGAATCTTTCCGGGCTATAGAAGATGATTTCAACTCATGAAACTATTTCTCCTAGCTCATTAGTTCTGGAAAAACGATCAAAATGCATGACCCAATGTAAGTTTGGATCAATGGTGGATTTCCATAATTGTTCAATGAAGAAAACTAGCTCATTAGGGAGATTATCTCTGAATTCATAATCTTCTGAGAGTGGATATTCTGTTAGAAAATCAGCAAGAGCCTATCCTTTTACAGCCTTTGTGTGGGTATATCTACTGTCATACTGAGAAAAAAGAATAGACCATTTGGCTAGACTATCACTCAATGCTCTTGTGTTTGTTACAAGTGTTTTTAGTGGGTTCATATTGGAAACTAAGTACACTACGTTGGACAGAATGTAGTGATGTAGGTTTTGTATTGCGAACATCAATGTAAGACATTCTTTTTTTCCCCTAGATGATGATTATGTTCAGCACCAACTAACAGTCATGACAAATAATAAAGTGCCACCTCCTGACCCTCATCATTCTTTTGAGCTAATAATGCCCCCAAGTAGTGATCAAGAGCTCGGATGTAGAGGATAAATGATTCACTTAGAATTAGAGTGGAAAGAACCAGTGGGTTTGCGAAATGCTGTTTAGTATCTTGAAAGGCATCTTCTCTAGCTTTATCCCACATGAATTCAACTCCTTTCTTTATGAGTTTGGTGAATGCTCTGCACTTTCCAAATAAGTTTGAGATGAGTCAGCGAATGTAAGCAAGTCTGCCCTGCAATCCCTTGAGTTCTTTAAGAGTTCTTGGAGAAGGCATCTCCAAGATATCTTTAACTTTGACTGATCTCTTTGAGTGTCAGTTTTGCATCAGTGGCAACCTCAACCAATCAGGCAAGGGACTTAGTTTTGTGACTAAGTATGATAGCCTTGATTTTTGGTCGCAAATTGGTTTTGTACATTTCGATCATCGCCCTTTGAGCTGGTTGTTCCACGCATCTATAGGATAATGCTCTCCATTTATTAATAAAGGCTTGTACAGTTTCATTGTTTCCCTTCCTCATGCTGCTGAGCATGGTGAAGGTGACTATCTGATCCTCCTCCTGGAGTGGAGCAAGAACCTCTCTTCTGTGATCGGCCATGTCATGAAAGAGAGTTCTGGTAACTGCTTAAACTAGTCGAAGGCAACTCACTTTAGTGTGCCTACAAGCAACATGATCTTTAGTGCATCTAATTTTGGCAAACTTCCCAGAAGTTGAAATGACAATGTCCTGCGAAGTTGACCCCTTCCCAAGGTATGGCTGGAAAGTTGGAAGCTTCTAGTCTGGTAGAAATAGAACAAGATCAAACTCTAGAAGATACTTTGGTGTGATACCCTTCTTTTTCATCCTGGTCTCTACCTTTGATTTTGTTAATATTTGCTCAAACTTTTTGAAGGTTACGTGTGTTTTAGGATTTGCATGAAGACCCAAGATAGATGAATGATCACCAGAGGAACTTACAATTATCATTTTGTCAGTCAAGGATTTGATTTGAGTCATGATCAGATCAATTTTAGTTGCATTCTTCCTAATCCTTGCTAGTTCTCTTCTGTTAGCAAATAAAGGATTGACTTGAGCTTTAGCCGGACCACCTAGTTTATCTTTTAAGATTTTCAATTGGGCAGTCTAGTGGTCAATCTTAGCTCCTTGTTGCTTAACAGTATCACTGACATTGTCATCTTTATTTTCACCAATGTCTTTTTCATCGGCATTTTAACTTCCGCTAACATCGTCATTTCCATCTTTGCTTGCTCCACTCCTCTCAGCCATGAACACAGTGTACTGGCGAGGGTAAGATGATGTCAATGCCTGAGGTGTAGACTATCTTCTGTGTTTAAGATAGTGATAGGATCCTCGTTAGAATTTGTTTCAACATGACCTTCAGAAGTCCTACTCGAATGAGAGTTTGAGTTAGACTCTTGTGATTGAGTCTAAGGCATACTCTGGGTAATTCTCCGAGCTCAACCTGGTCTAACCATGCATGACGAGGTCAAGTCTGGATCATCTTTTTTAATCACCCATTTTTAAGTGATTTTATGCTATGACAACTTTTGGGTTTGATCCTTGTAACGAGCCAAAGCTTTCTTCTTTATTTGACTAGACAATATGGCTACAAAGGTTTGATCTTTGAACCTGGTAACCAATGGCTAGAAGTGTCAGCAACTCGTTCCCATTCCATTGGATCGAAAGTGGGAAGTGAGTGGATGTCGACAGCACCTCTTTTGTTCTTTTTCCTCTGCTCATTTTTTTGTTGGAGCGAATCTTTGAAGTGAGTAAGATCAGTTGAATGTTGAGGAGCAATCGCTTAGCCTTATTTTGGTGTTTAGTGGCATGTGATAGACGCTGAGGTGAAGATAACGAGGTTGGTGCTACAATGATAGAGGGTAGACACCTTCTACCAAACCTTTGTCCCTCCTTCTGAGTTAGAGGGTAGAAGGTATTTTCTTCAAGTGAGGCTAAGAGTTTGTTCTCAGCCTTATTGGATTTTGAAATGCACGGTTGCAGTGACCACATACTTCATCCAGGAATGGATGCATGCTTCCTGTCTTTCTTGCTAGTTAAAAGCTGCCAAAGGTCCTTTGGTACTTAATTTTAACAACCCATTGCTTGGGCTGAGTAGATGATGATTTTGAGCCTTAAGTAGCCATTGAAAGTGGCTTGCCAAATGCTTTTGGCTTCTAATCCATGAACCAGGCCTGTCTTGCCCCCAGACAAGCTTGATGATGTGAAGGCTGCTACCTCCTAATTGCATCTTGCATTTAGGTTCCTCATAAACCTTGTTGAAAACCCCAAGTGGATTTTGGACATATTTGGAAACCCAGGTTTTGGGAGTCTCGGTCTTTTTGATAGACTTAGGGGTCACTGATGACCTATCAAATCAGAAGAAGTCATGAAGCCCATAGGAGTAGAGAGTCTCTGGAAGACTGAGACTCTTCAGGCAGGAGCAGCCGGGTTTATTCAAGCCATTTTTGAAGTTCTTACAGATTGGTTATTCTGAGTCATGGAGATTTGAAAAACCTCTTCTTGGCTTCATTAAATGTGATTATTAAAGAACCCATGTGTTTTTTTCTGCAAAACAATAAGCCCAAAAGACCGTATCAATTTCATAACCAATATGGCTGCCTCTTGGGGTAGCTGGAATGGTTTATGAATGCCTTTTGAACAAATATGATCTCCTTACCAGATAAACCAAAATAGTCAGAAAATAAGAATCTCATTATGCTATGCTAATTGCCCTAGTTGTCAAAATTTCTACAGCATTTCAGTATTGTGTAGTCAGCTTAGAAGCATCTTATGTTGACTAGACCTGACTACCAAAATTTTGGCAGCATTTCAGGGCTATCTTTTGTCGGACTTATAAGCAAGAGAAGGTTGGATCCAATTAAAGGGATAGGGCCCATAGGATCATGCTTGCACCACTACCACAGTGATCATACGGGATCCATCAATGCAAGACTCCGGACAATCCATGACTATAATGTCATTGTTCTTATGACGATTTGATATAAACATTTGTTTAGGTCTTCTAAATGAACTAGTGATCATACAGCTAGTAATGTAAAGCCTTTTGGAGTGAATTAGCACTCTTCCGTTTCATGGAAGTGTGTTAATTTGGTCTGTGCACTTCAAGGTGCATGGTTCCTTTATTTAAGTGGCAAAGGATGCACTTAGGGTGTAATATTCCTCCATTTAAGTGACAAAAGGATGCACTTTGAGGTGCAAATTTCTTCCATGAATGCTCCCAAACCCATCATAGACATCAAGGTCTTGAATAGGGTGTCTTCAAAGTCAAATAGGCCCATCTAGAGTCAAAACTAGTTAGTGACCGCAAGCCCATGGTCACTACCCATTTTGCACATCACAACACTTTTTACAAAGCATCCTATAGTCACAGTACTTTTTACATAGCACTTTGCTGTCACAACACTTTTTACACAGCACTTTGTAGTCACAAGCTATTTTACACAGCTTCTTGCGGTCACAGGCCTATAGTAGCACTTTTTTAGCATTTTTTCATGTATTTTGGCACTTTTTTATATCTTTTGCCCAAGTTTGATCACAAATTAGAGCAAGAATCCCTACAAACAGTGCCAATCTTCTGATCGCGGTTGACACATGATGTGAAATACAATGGATTCAAGTTTAACAGTTACACACTTTAAGTGTTAGAAGAATGGGAAAATAATTATTGTTCATCTTAATTTCCCTTTGTTTACATGGGTTCAAATGCTCTGACCGTGGAGTTGCAAGTTGTTTACAAGTTTTGAAAAATCACAACCCGTCCCTCTAGTCTCAAATGTGATCTAAACTGGAAAATTACAAGGAAATACATAAAAATGGGGTAGAAAATGCAAAAGGAAGAAAGCAGGAAGGTGGTGACTGTGGCCCATGGTCACTAACAGACAATGGCCGAAACGGCCATTGTTTGTCCCCATTTCTTCTCTGTTTCGCTTTTGTGATGCCTCTAGAGTGCTAGAGCTTGTCTTCTTAACTTTTGGAGTGTTGAATGACCACCAAAAGCTCTTATTTTGGCCGTGGAATTGACTAAAACCTTTGGTAATCATCACTTTTTAGTTACTGATTGTTTTTGTACAAATCTGGAAAGGGTGCTTTATGCAAACAAAATAAAGCGAAAGTTATGTCATTTTGAACCTATAATTTTCAAGGAACAAAATGAAGCCTAAAGAGGCTTGTTCACAACCTCCGAGATGGCCTAAAATCCTCCTAAGTAAGAAAATCAAAGGAAATAGTTTTCATCATTTTTATGTTTTTTGGCCCATGCGCCCATCTTCTTTAAATGATATGCATGCTTCTTCTCCTTGTTTGAACCATTTCTCACCTTGAGTTAGTGAGAAAGAAGAAATAGACATAGAGTGCTTGAAGTGCCTTAGAAGCCTTGTGACCTTGTTTGGAACTTTGAATTCCTTGCTTTTGAACTTCCAACCTTGCTTCCACCCTTTTTTAGAGCCCAAGTGTGCCTCCTATAGGCTTCAGAGGCAGTTGGGATAGTTCTCAGTAGTTGTAAAAGAGTTACACTTCAAAATAAAGTGAAATAACTCCCAGAAACCATTCAAGACCAATTCACATGTGTCTGTGACCGTGGCTAGGCCTAAGTTTGGGTATTTGCATATGTGACCCATTTTTATTGGTTTGGGTCCTGAATGAATCTAATATTCACGAAACCTGGGCAGATGCTTTCTAGCACTATTTTGAGTATGTCATAAAAATTTCAAGCTATTTTGAACTTTTGAAGTTAGGCAACTCCCCCATTGACTTTTCATGAAAATGGGCCCTTATTTCATTTGTTTGAGGCTCAAATGACCTGGGATTGATTTGAAACTTGGATGGACTGATTTTAGGAGCATCTTGAACTGTCCATCAAATTTTCATTTGGTTTAGATTGTGGAAGTAGGATTTTGAATAGTATCCCACTTGTTGCATGTTTTAAGTCAATGTCTTCTTACACTATAGGCAGTTAGCTTGCTTTTTACCTAAAAGATGTTTAATTGAATTGAAACTTTGGGGAATTGACTTTGAGGACATTTTGAGCCTCTGACCCAAACTTCATCAGCTTTGGCCTCCTAAAAGTAGGGTTTTTAGTCAGTGAACCCCATGACTTGTGGGTCACGGACTCCTACCTGATATGTAGTTGAAGTAGGGTCAGATGAAGTCCTCTCGTCTTGAAAATTTGTAGAATCACTTTTGAGTATGACTTAAGTTTTTTGTCCAAATCTCATCAACTTCGGTCACCCGAAAACAGGACTTTAGTTAGTGACCCATGGCTTGGGGTCATTAACCAAACTTGACATTTTTGTTGCCTTTGGGTCAAATGACATCCACTTGACCAGAAATTTTGCAAAGTCCCTCTTGAATATAATTTAAGCTTCCTCCATGAGTTTTAGCTAATTCTGACATGTAGAAGTGTTTGTTGCCATAGTGACCCCAAAGAGCTGGAATATAATCTTTGAAACTTGAATTTGAACTAAAATGAAGTCCAAATACTGTGAAATTTAGAAACATCACTCCTAAGCATAATTTGGAGTTGCCATGTGATTTTTTACCTGCTTTGGCAACTCAGAAGCTTTAGTGTGTTCAATTATCCCTAGACTTTAAGCCAATAAACCTTGAATTTAAAGTTTGGTGAGTCGAGTGACCAAATGAAGTTGACTAACTCTGAGATTTGAGCTGCTATACTTTGGGCTCATCTGAAATCTTCTGAGTTGCATCAATTCTAAACTTTGGACGCAGTATTTGACTTGGCATTCCATAGTCTTAGAGTTCATGTGCCCTTGGTTTGAATTTGCTTGTAATGTCTTCACTGTAGCATTTGTGATTTTTTACGGGTCAACAGAGAGGCGCCATGGAGTTTCAAACCTTTGATGAGATGTCTCTACTTGTTTCATCCATTGAAGTGGCACTCTATCATCTGTGCGGAAGGTCAAGACAAACGCACCCAGTGCATGTTATCTCAGTGGTTAGAGATTCATATTATAAGTCAGATTTTGAGGATGTTAAGAACATAGACACCTCCATTTACCCTATTGCAAATAAGGGTCCTCCACTCTTGCCATGGCCCACTCCATCCCAAATTTATGATTTGGGAGGTTCTTGCTTCTTCATACCTCCATCAAAGCAACATAATTACTCAATAATCTTTCATCAAGCCAAAGATGCTTCTGTGTCATATCCGATCGACAAAATCACCAATGATGGGAGAATAAGGCTTGACATCTACAACCTTGTGGTCTCCAACATGATAAAGAACATAGGGTATAATTTCAATAGGGCAAATGGGGTTCAAATCCCTTTTGATGTCTTCATTCTAGAAATGAAAGAAGATCTCCAAAAAGGATGCAGACTTAAACAACTATGACATTGCATATGATACGTTCCTTATAGTAGAGTTCCTAAACTAAATCAAGATTTTAGAGCAAGATCTGTGGTCTTCATCAAAGAGTGTGACACTAATGACTCTCAGGAGACTATTGTCTTCTAAGATCCTATTGACTGGACTGCTATTCAACATCCTGAGGGGGCAAGTGATGATGATGATACAATGTCAAAAATCACTGACTATTGGCTGCTTTAACTAAATGAAGAAATAGATCCATCTCAGCATACCCATTGGGAATGTCTAGCCCCAAATGTAAAAGCTAAAGAGCCTAAAAAACCGAATCTATGGAAAGGGATCGGGCCTAGGTTTAAACCCCCAAATAAAACCCCAGAAGGTTTTACAGAGTTGGAAGCTTTCGTAGATTCTATGGAGGAACCTCCTCCCAAACCTCCAACTCAGGACCTAGGATAAGAAATAAACTTAGGTACCACAGAAAATCCTTATCCTACCTTTGTAAGTTCTCAAATCAAAGGAAAAAAACTTGATGTTTATGTGAGCTTCTTGTGAAAATCTATAGATTGCTTTGCATAGACCTATGCAAAAACACCAGGACTAGATCCACAAGTTTCCGTGCACAAATTAAACATAGTAGACAATGCTAAACCTTTGAAGCATGAAAAAAGAAGGATAAAGCCAGAAATCATGGATAATATAGAAAAAGAGGTCTAGAAGCTCAGGATGTTCACTTCATTCATGAAGAGAAGCATCCTGACTGGTTGGCTAACATAGTGCCAGTCACCAAGAAGAATGGGCAAATCAAAGTTTGTATTGATTTCAGAGATCTGAGCAAAACTTATCCCAAAGATGAATTTCCATCACTCATACCAGAAATCATGATTGACAGTACTTTTGAATTTGAATGAATGTCATTCATGGATGGGTTTTCGAGATACAATTAAATCAAAATACACAAGGAGGATGAGAAGCTCACATCTTTTTGAACCCCCTTTGGTGCATACTGTTACACTGTCATGCCCTTTGGCATCAAGAATGCTGGAGCCACGTATTAAAAGGCGAGGATGTAAATCTTCAACAATATGTAGCATAAGTCTATCGAATGCTATGTCAATAACTTTGCAATCAAAAGCAAAAAGAAGTCAGGTCATCTAGCCGATCTTCACATAGTTTTCGAAAGGTTGCAAAGATTCAATCTTCAAATGAATCCTCTGAAGTGCTTTTTTTGGTGTCTACTATCGGAAATTCTTGGGACTCATCATTAAAAAAGGTGGATCGAACTAGATCTAGTCAAATTTAAAGCCATATGGGAGATGCCTTCTCCAATAACTCTCAAAGAATTCAAAGGATTACAAGGCAGGCTTGCCTACATTTGTCGGTTCATCTCAAACTCATCAAGGAAATGTAGAGTATTCTCTAGACTTAAGAAGAAAGGAGTTGAATTTGTATGGGATAAAGCTTCTAAAGATGCCTTTCAAGGTATCAAATGGTATCTCACAAACCCACCAGTTTTTTTAGCTCCGATTCCAGGCAAACCTTTCAACCTCTACAGTTGAGCTCTTGATCATTCCTTGGGGGCATTATTAGCTCAAAAGAATGATGAGGACAAAAAGGTGGCTCTTTATTATTTGTCATAGATGCTAGTTGGTGCTAAACATAACTACCATCTAGTGGAAAAGAATGTCTTGCATTAATGTTCGCAATCCAGAAACTATGTCACTACATCCTCTCCAATGTGGTATACTTGGTTTCCAACATCAACCCATTGAAGACGCATATGACAAAAGCTAAAGCGCTGAGTGATCGTTTGGTCAAATGGTATATTATTCTCTTTCAATATGACATCATATATACCCTTGCAAAGGCAATAAAAGAATAGGCTCTTGCTGACTTTCTAGCAGAGCATCCACTTTTGGAAGATTCTGAATTTAAAGACAGTCTCCCTAACAAGCCGGTTTTCTTTGTTGAACAAATATAGAAACCCACCATTGATCGAGACTTACATTAGATCATGCATTTTGATGGAGCTTCCAAAACAAATGAGCAAGGAAATCCAGTTTTCGGGGTTGGAATTATTTTCTGTAGCCCGGAAAAATTCTATGTCCCTCACTCCTTCTCATTGATCAAGCCATGTTCAAACAATATGGCGGAATGCACAACATTGATTATGGGCCATGAGTTAGCTGTGGAATCAAGCATCAATATGCTTGGAGTCTATTGAGATTTGCAACTCATAATCAAACAAATGAATCTTGAATACAACTGAAGAAACGTGATTTGCTTCCTTTCTTCAATAAAGGTTATGAACTCAAGAAGAGATTTCACCTTATTCTGAGACATCAAAATGTCAAGGCAGATGTGCCCGTAAGATTAACAGCATCAATGTTGATCCCCGAAAATGACAAAATGACATTAGAAGTAGTCAAAAGAAGTTTTCGACCCCCACTTGACACCCATAAAGCATAGAAGATTGCTTCGATGTGACCAAGAATCGGACTTCATCTTTCCAAAACACATTCAAAGACTGGAGAGACCCTTTTATTAATTACATTCTCCATGGAGTCTTGCCAGAGAATTCTATGGACAGAACTAGTACTCAAAGGCAGGCTCTAAAATTTCATTTTGATTTGCCTTCGAAGACTATACCAGAAGTCATATGATGGAGTTCTTCTCCACTGCTTGTCGCAAAAAAAAGCAATACTCAAAGAAGTTCATTTTGGCTTATGTGTAGCTCACCAAGAAGGACCCAAGTTTCATGATCGATTTGAAGTTTAGGATACTACTTGCCTACATAGTGCTTGACGTCATCAGTTTTGCAAAAAGAAATAATGAATGGCTAATCCATGGTGATTACATTCATCAACCACCTGAATATCTAAATCCTAAGTCAACCACTTGTCCATTTGAGTCTTGGGTAATGGACATACTTGGAAAAACCAATCTGCCATTGGAACGTGGTCACTAATTCATCCTGGCCGTAATAGATTACTTCTCCAAATAGGTAGAAGTGGTGCCTTTTGCAAACATCAAAATAGATATAGTCCTCAGCTTTTTGAAGACTCATATCATTTGTCGCTTTGGGGTGGCTAAACATCTACGTCATGACAATAGTCCTCAACTCAACAATGACAAATTTTACAGATTCCATGACAAGTACAGAATCCAATACTGTCCTTTAACAGCATATTACCATGCAATTAATGGACTTGCTGAAGCCTTCAATAAGACTATCTACAAAATTTTGAAGAAAATGGTCTCTAACAGCAAAGAGAGTTGGAGTACCAAACTTCCTAAAGCTTTGTGGGCTTATAGAACTACAGTTCAAGGTCCAACAAAATCAACACCATATTCATTGGTTTATGGTTGTGAAGATGTGATACCTTTGGAAATTCAACTTCCTTCTCTTTGTGTAGCTGTGATTAATAAATACACTGAAGAAAAGAATGCCAAGCTCAGACTTTAAGAGTTAGAAAGCCTTAATAAAAAGAGGCATGTTGCTCGACAAAGCATCGAGTTATATTAACTCATATGATCATGTCTTTTGACAAGAAGGTCAGATATAAACTTATAAAAAAGGAAACTTAGATCTTGTAGTCAAGAGGCCCATGTTTTCCACACACATGTCAAAAGGCAAATTTGAATCCAAATGGGAAGGACCTTTCATTGTCCACATAGTCTACTCCAATGGCACCTATGCCTCACACTTGAAGGAGATACATACATGATGCCTATCAATGGAAAACTCCTAATGAAATACTATACTTGAATGTCATTGGCATACCCAAACGATTGATAGTGTACATTCTTACTCCTAAAACCCTTTATCTTTGAGCCTCACAACCTATGACTCCAAACAAAATCACTTAGACTTATACAAATTGACGGTGAGGATAATGTCCTTTGCTTTTGATTTTTGGATCCAAAAGATTGCAAATCACACCCCATATAAGTCTGAGAAAACCATACCAAATAAAACAAACCATACAAACCATACCAATCAAACCATCCAGATAAACCACATCAAACATCCATACCAATAACAAAATGGAGCAAAAGAAAAGTCTTTTTATTGATATTCATTTGAAGTTTAATACAAAGAATGAAATAAAAAATACATAGCCACCAAGGCTAATCATAACAAAAAAGCAAGAGCTGTAGCAAAGAGATCTAGTCCAAGAACTTCTCATGCCGTCTCCTTGCATTGAGGATTTCTTCTTTAAGCATGCTCCCTTTGTAGCTTGCATAAGTTGGAATAGCAACATCAATGTCAATCTCGTCTAACTTGATGTTCATCTCACTTTGCAAGGATTGTACAAAATCATTCAAGGTTATTTGCTTCATCTTCATTTTAGTGAGAAGGCTATCTTTGCGGGGTTGATTCTCTGAACTAGACTTCCTTAAATCATCTAAGGTGCTTTGAAGCTTCAGAATATTGTCTTCCAGGGCAGAAACCTGTTGCTCCAATATGGTGACCTATTATTGCAAGTGATCATACTCTTCCTGGAGCATATTCATTTCTTGGGCTAGCTGGACATTTGCTTCATCCACCACCTTGGCTTCTTCTACTGCACTTTCAATTTTAGTCACCAACTAGACTCTTTCCATCAAAACCTAATCTTGGAAAGCCCTCGCATAGCACACAGTACTATCCCAGGCAACTTTTTTTTCAAGTTTACTAAACAAGACCACGAAAGCATCTTGGAGACTGTCTAAATTAGCCACAAAAGCAGAGCGCACCAGTATCTGAGCCAAAGCCTTACAAGTCAATACCTTCTTAGTTGTAAGATTCTTTTATGAGATTATATCTAAGATACTGCAAAGCATCATCCTCATGGCACCCTTGATAGTAAAATCGGATCCGGGGCATCACCAAATAAATTTAACTCTTGATCTGTGGAGGGTCCCACTGACACTCTTGTGAATTTGACTAAGTCTAAGAGCCTTAGTGGTTATCCTCTCCCTTTTCGGCATTCCCACCCTCACCCCCATGGACAGGTAATCCTTTTTCAGGGATAGAGGGTGATTCATGTGAGCCTTGTGAAGACAACACAGTGGAAGGATCTCAAGTTGCATGTGGTGTTACTGTAACATTCAATAATACTTTTCAGAAACCCCCACCCTTAGCAACTGAAGCTTCATCTGATATCTTTGGTGCAGTTGGACCTTTTGACTTTTCGTAAGAGTTAATTGCTTAGCCATAAATGTACTCTTAAATGCATCATAACTCTGGGTGGGGTGAAGCTGCAGGTGACTGGTGTAGTAGGAACATCATCTTCCATAAGATCCAGAACTTCATCTTTAAGAACCAACTTCCTTTGAGCAGGAGGGCCGGCCTTTGCTTTAATTGGCTTTGCCACAGCAACCTCCTCAGCTGGGACCATTTCAATATCAACTTCCTCTTACATCATGCCATCAAGTTCAACGTTTGGCTCTATTAGAACATTTAAAGTCACATCAGTCCTTGGTGCATCAGCTACAGGAGACCCAGTTGCAAGTGATCCTGACTCTGGATTAAGAATCACCAACGGAATCACACCTGGCACTACTACAAGCTTAGTGCAGATGGGTGGTAAAATGATTGCTGATGACAACTTTGGATTGTTTTTTATGCTCTTGGTTGGTGAATCAACAGAGGAGAGATCTTACATGATCCTTTGCAAGTCGCTCTTCAGAGAGTTGGAAATTTATACTAAAAGCATACTTTTATATATTTGTCTTTGATTGATTTATTTATTAGTAAAGTTTGTCTTTTCAACTTAATGAGAATTTACATGGGCAAATAGTTGTATTGTGATCATGAGTTCCAAGTGCAGAATTGTGATGTAGTAATATCCCTATAAGTACGGGGTCGATTCCGCAGAAAGCTATGTTTAAAGAAGTTTTCAACTTGTACCTGCCTTAAATAAAAATCTAAAGCTAGCCTAAAAGCTAAAAATTACAACCATCATTCATACTTTCCAAAATTAAATTAATTATAATAAAAGAACTTACTAAAACTAAAACTACTAAATCTGAAACTTGCTAAAAAAAAACTAAGTTACTATAAGATAACACACAGGTTAGAACTTCCAATAAAATAAAACTAAAATTAAAAAATTACTAAAAATAAAAAAACTAAACAATGTTAGAAACTACTTAAAACTATGTGAAAGAAAACAAAACTTTCCTAAATAAAAAAACTAAAGTAAAAATTGGAAACTAGCCTAGGTTAAGCAACTTACTAAAATTAAACAGTGTATATGAATGCAAATAATACAAATTCTAAATTTAAGAATGCATCTAAAATAAGAATTATATAAATGCAAATCTGAAATTTAAATTTCCTAATGTAAACAAGATGTAAAAATCATGAAGATTCAATTTTCCAAAATAAAAGTGTAGAAATTTGAAATAAAAGTGTAGGAAAATAAAAATAAAAGGTGTAGGAATTAAGTGTAAAAGTGCGGGAAGTCAAAGGCGGTAAAATAGGAAGTCAAAGGCGGCAAATTGTTTTTTCAATTCCTTATCTTAGTTTTTGTTCAAAAAGATTAAAAGTGTTGACCTATGGCCTTATTCTTCATCTTAGGTCGTCAATCTATTGAGAATAACAAATTTCCATTCCATGTAAAAATTAATTTCAGAATTGGCCTTTAATCTTTTTTCGTTCAAATCTCTTTAACTCCAGCTTGCATTGCCTCCAAACATACTATTTATCCGAAAAGACAAAGTATATTGAAAAGGATATTAAGATGGGTTAATAGTTATGATTCTAATTCTACCCTAATATTTAAATAAGAATGAAAATTAAACCAATCACAAACAAGACTAAAATTATGAACACTATAAAATTAAAAGAAAAATTGAAAAGAAACAAATTTTACTAGAATGAAATTTTTTTATAAAAGATTGAAAATAAAAAGTAAACAATTACATACATGGATGGATGAGAATTCCTCCTTCTAGTTGACACTTCAAGGTTGGTAATGTGGTTTTAGGGCTAAGCCTCTTTGATGACTTAAGATTGAGAGACAAGAGACAGAGAGAAGGAGTGCAGAAATCTAGAGATGGAAGGTGGGTAATTTTTCCATGAAGAGTATGGGAGAGGGGTTCCCTATTTATATTTTTTTCCCCTACTCCTTTTCAAATAAGGTCTTATATGTGGCTTTCCTTCTTTAGGTAAGTCTTCTTCTTAGCCAACAAGTCTACCAAGTTTGAGATGAGATAAGATTCCTTCTCTTGCTGGAATTCTAAGTGTATCTATCTTTTTTAGCTAGCACTTGTCAAAGGATAGGGCCAACCTTTGATGAGACAATCTCAATCCCACCTAAAAATGTATAGTAAACTTCTCGAGGTCATATCTTTGTTGTTTTAACTCCGATTGGTGCAATCTTGGATCCTATGGATATCTACTTAAAAAGAGTTTTCCAATGGTGGTAAATTGTCCAAATCTCACACTCGGTTTAAGAGTTATGACCATTTTAATGCATGCTGTCTAATGTAAAACTTGATTGACTTTCTATTTTTGAATTCTCCTTCTTTGCTTATTCTTTCTTTCTTTGTCTTTGCCATTTTGGCTTTCTTTTCTTACATTAATTTTGAATTTTTGCAACAATTGGAGAATGGGACCCATATCATCAATTTCTTACAAAAAAAATGTGAATTCATGTGAAAAGATAATTTTAATGCTAAGATCACAAATGCATGACTGTGGGCCCATCTCTCATGAAATGACAATGAAAATGCACACCATTTTTCATGATTATATATGAATGAACTAATCGTGATGAAAATTTAATTTAATTCATGAGAAAAATAATTTTCACAAAACTTTCCATAAATAAATTTTCCAAAAATGGCAAGTTTCATGAATTTATATAAAAAGTGTGATTTTTAAACAAATTACGCAGAAAAATACTACAATGATGTATAAATGCATGAAACCATTAGATCATACGAAATGAAGCTCTTTTGACTTAATAAATCCTTAAAATGGTCAAAATGTGTATGAAAATATGCATTTTTAAAGACTCATCACATTATTATTTATTATGCATGTGTGTCTCTTTTATTCTATAAAGTAAACAGGTTAGTGTGTAGAATTCAGCTTACACACGGAAGACTTATTTTTCAGTTATTATAAAATATAAGTTATTGTTGTTCCTAATCTAGATGGAGTTGGATACACCATCGGTACGATTGTAGCATGATATTTTAGTAGGCATGTCTTAGCTGCGAGAAATGGTATAGTTTCCACTTGTTATGCTGGTACACTTTGTGTGCAGTGAACAAGATCGCTTTTGGGTTATTATCTTTATACTAACTATATAAGACAATTAACATCCAAATGGTTATTATGAGTGCTTGTACTCTTAATCCCGATATAAATAATAGACACATGCATTTAGTGTTTGGCATTTTGATTTACAAAGGAGCGAGATCTTTTATGGGTCAATAATCTCAGTAAATTGGATGACTATACTACATGTATGGTGCATATTAGTTTATTGACAAAATCTACGTCTCCTAATAAGGATTAATGATATCTCCTTGATGAAACTTATAAGTTTTGATTATATCAAACTTTGCAGGTGGACTTTATGTCCGACATATCAAAAAAGTTAAGTGTAAGGTCTCAAGGAATTATAAAGATATCGATTAAATATAGGTGACAATAATTTTTTAATTGATAGACATCTGAAATCTTAACATGGGGAGATTAATAAGCATTTAGTAACAAGAAACTTGAAATATTATTTTGAGAATAAGGACAAGAGTGTAATTATAATTCTCAAGTGGACTGAATTGTAATTTATGAAACTAGGATTCTAATTTGGCTGGAATTAGGATTTCCTGTTTCCATAAGAAGCCTATTCCTAATTTCCTTCTTAAGGTCCCTATTGTAGCAATGAATATGAACTATTGCTCTCTAGGAAAAACACACTAGAGAAATCTCGTTTTTAAAAGCAAAAAGAATCTACAAAAAAGGTCCACACGCTGGTATGAGTTCGAGCATAGAAGAATACAATAGAAGTCTTGAGATCTTCGAGCTATTATAAGACCGAGATCAAATTAGAGAGACCTCATAGGTATGGTTCTTGAGTCATCATTGTCTAAAGTTATTTCCGCAGCGATCTATGCACAATATCTAGGGATCCTGGCGGCTACCTCCCAACACAGGATACTTGTCATAGATGCCTTGAAGTATTTGTTATGGATAGAAATGTTTCGCAAATTGATCAGAGCTTCAAGATCCTCTTTCCCTATGAGCTCTTCAATTGGCAACCCAAAAGGCTTTCGCACAGACATGAGAGGCACAACTGGAGTGCTCTCATTCACTTAGGTGCCTAAGAAAGAAAAGGAGATCAAATTATAATGTTGGAGTAAAATTTTTAACTTCAAAATATTCAAGTCAAGACTTACCTTCAAGAGTTGGATCTACAGTAAGTTCCTCAACAATGTTGGGAATTTCTCCTTCTTCCATTAAGAAGTCGACAATTAGTCCCTCAGAGACTTTTGGTGGAATCTCTTGTTGTTCGGTCTGAGGGACAACATCTCTTTCAGAAGTAGTAGTAGCACCTATCTATACTCTGCCGCTACTAACTTGCTCCAAAACTGGCTCCAAGGGTACATCACTGCTAGCTATTTTATCAATGGTAGTAGTAGCACCCACATCATCACTAGACATTTTCATGGCAATGGGCTCTACTGCATATCCATTGCAGTATTTCTCCCAGACTCAGGCGTCATTGCTTGGTCAAATATGTCATTCTCAAAATCAAACTATAAGTTAATGTCACTATCAATTCGCTCTTCAATAGTGGGGGTGTCAAAGCCACCTCCCCTTCATCTACATCATCGAATGCATATTCTTCCATAGTTTAAGCTACCTTGTGCGAGGCTATTCCAATGGCCGAAGTTTGAGCTGATGAGGCTGCAAGATAAAGTGCAAACATTTAAATAAAAAAAGATGAAGAGCAAATGATAATGTCATAAAGAAACAAAGAAGTATTTACCAGCTTTTAGCCTTTAGGAATGATGACTACCAGGGCTTTCAGCTTTCTTCTTCTTTGAAGAAATTCCTTTGCTACTAAGAGTTCTGTTTACATGTTTTGAACATATCGCTTGGAGCTTCCTATGAAGAACTGGGCCCACTAGAGGTTTTGTCAACAATGTAATTGATGGCCTTGATCCGATAGTTGCCTTTATCTACTATACCGCCTTTGCTAGACTTGGAATCATATCTACCTCCATTAGTAATGAACTAGCAACAATGGTTTCAAGAAAATTTTGGCCAGTGAAGTCTGCCTCTGAGGCTGCACGCATGATGGCCTACATCTCTTCAAATCTCCTTGTTTGCTTGTCGACTAACAAGAAGCAGACCTAAAGTCTAGCACAACTCTACCAACTCGTCTGGCCTCAGTAAGACTCTCCCTCTCTTGAAGGTTCTCATTTACAACTTGTTACATCCTTGCATGGTCACATTAAGAGAAGGCAAATATTCCTTGTCTTTTTCACCTTTCAAAGAGCGATGAGCTTTGCAGATGTTAGACTAGACAATAAGGCAATCCTCCACCCACTTCCATCATATAACCAATTTTCAAAGTTGGCCTAGATGAAGTGATCCTTTTCCACCTTTTCTCCCTTCTAGGGAACCAATGAAATGCAGCATCCAATGTGGGAGTTGTTTACATACATCTCTACAATAGCAATGCTGCTTTTTGAAAACCACTGTGTAAAGCCGCTTATGTATCCGACTTATGGAAAACGAGGATAACCAAAATGGGCTCAAGTGCTAAGTGCTTGATAGAATTCCCAAGCATTTCTAGCACCTTGCAAGGAGCCAAGTGTGCCTCGGATATGGCCATGTGCTCCTATAACAGTTCTACCGAAGTCAAATTCCTTGTAAAACCTAGTAGGTATATAAGATTGGATTTTAGTGTACAAATTCTTCCTATACACCAAGTCAGTGGGTCTTAAGCTGAAGAACCAACTCTTCTCTCCATCTGATAAACCAACCTTTTGACCACCTTCTCTGACTTTGTCAATCAGTGGTTTGACTGCATTCCTTGTACAAGTCAGAACTTCATTGTTTGGCATAAAAGTGTGAGAGGCGATATAATTTTTGAAATTACACAAGTGTTTGCGTAAATCAGTCAGGGTATAGGATTGATCAGACAGCTGCGGCCCACTACACCTTCCATGTACATGCTTCCTGGTGCACCATTATGCAAGTGAAGCCTATTGCAGTGGTATGCAAACAAGGTATACAATAGATGTTTGGCATAATTTGGATTGAAAGCCTTTCCCTCTCTAACGGTGACAGCTGATAGCTTCAACTCAGTTAGCATATATGCCACAAAAGCTGGGCCCAGGACAAGCCTATGTACAAATGCCATTATGAGCGTAGGATATATATAACTAGGCCTGAATTCACTCGCAGCACTTGGAAAGAGAACACTTGATAACCATGCCGTAAAAAATGTAGCAATCCAGCACTTCTTCTTCAAATCCGAATATGTAGCAAAAATGTATGGCATGAAGTCAGGGTTTTCATGATACACAATCATTGGTTGCTTCTTGCGATCTTCGTGGTATATGATCTCTTTCACTTACAATATCCCTCATTTAAAAAGAAAGCATTGGTAGCATTTTTCACCAGATCCATCCTTAGGGTAACTTTATACCTCGACTTTGGCTACTTATTTAAATCAAATCTTTGAGAGCAAAAGGAGATAATGCACAACCTAAAACTCATCATCCATTGTGGCTAATTCTTCATTGGGTGGAATAGTCTCATCGTAAAGCTTACCATATGGTGCTAAACAAAAGATTTCATTCACTTCCAATAAAGAAAATACTAACTCCATGTTTGGAGTAATGAAACTGCTGATGGCAGGCCAAAAAAATTCAAGAATAGCCTTGCATATGTTCTTGTTTTCACAAGGCACTCTCTGTGTAGTGGTGTTTACAGCTTTAAAGGTACCAACTAATTTTAAATAGTCTTTGTAATGGTGTTTAATCAAAGTTGCCCAATTCTACCATTCCAGATGCAATTAAACCACCCACGAGACTAGTGCCTTTCACCAATCCAGGCACTTCCATCTTCAGTGTAGATGCCAAACCCAACTGTTCTTAATAGCAAGATCATGGTACCCACAGCAAGATTTAGGGTACACAGTTCCATGGTTTCTATTTCAGATCTTGGAATCTCCATGAAATAGTATGGGTCTTGGCATATAAATTTGCCAGTCTTGAAATGGTCATGATGCTACATCCATGTAAAGGGATCATTGTCATTACCCTCAAATATTTCTTGACAAATCGCACAGTGGCCTCCTTATGAGAAACTCCAACCGTGTCCACATAACGGTAATGTACACTATCACCCGGTTGTTTCATGGACTCTCTTGTAGGATCTCCAAATATGTCACAACGCTTGTCAAAGCTCACTTGGTTTATTATTCTCCCAAATGGTGTTATTGGGCAGACACCAATAAGTGTACCAATTCCTCAGTTCCAAGGCTTTGATTCTCTAATTTCTCAAAATAGAGGCAAACACTTCATTTGGGTCTCTTGGATCATGATTACTTGCTGCCTTGCACTTTGAACGGCTCTTTGATGCGCCGGAAGTTGAAGTCGTAGGTGCTTTGTCTTTTTTCTCTAAAAAGCGATAGAGAAAAGAAGGAAAAACATTAGTAACATCAAAAAAGGGTAAGGAATGGAATTCTATCAAAAAATCAGAAGCATATCCCCGTATTAAAAGCCAAAAGGAGAAATAATACTTAGTTTTGAGACCAAGAATTGGCATCAAGTCACACTTAAGTCCTAAAATTGAGGTGCCCAGTCTAAACAGATGATCAAGCACCTTGAGACCTTTTAGGGAGCAATTTGGTGTGCACTTTGGCACAAAGGATGCAATATCTAATGCAAGAAATGCATGCATAGCAAGACAAGCCCAACATATATGAAGATGCAGCATGTGAAGGCGTATGGCATGTTTTCAATAAAGAGAACAATGACAATTCAAGGCATTGAAGACAAAAGTAAATGCTGTTAGTCCAATGGCAACCATCTCTGGTTATTCTTCCTGATTTAATTAGACTTATGTGTAACTATTAGAGACTATTTTATTCTCCACATTAAAATTTAAAGCTAACAAAAGGATCTTAATATTCCTACTATAGCATCTTCAACAAACAAAAACAAAGTACCTCAAACATGTATTTTAACAGGGACTTTTCATCTCGGCAACCAAAATCCAATGGGATAATTTGTTGTAATGAGACCATTAGACATTCTTGTGGTTGCATATTCATTTTGGTGATTATAGAGCTAATGAAGGAAATATTGCTATGCATAGTCAATTTCAAAGTAAGATCATCAACTATCACCAAATGATCATATGGTGATATTGTATTTGTTGACTTCCCACAAAGATGGTCAGCATCACTCAAATTGACTCAGAAAATGTACCTCGGGTTGGAACCAAAAAAGACAAGGAAGGTTGAATTAGTCTTGGAAGTTGTGGTTGAGAAAGACACTGTAAACGGCTTAGTAGTGATCGTATTCAAAACTACATGTGATCACTCGACTAGAGACTAGTTCTATCTTCATCGGTTTCTCTAACTAGCCACTCATGTTCATGGGATTTTTACTTCTCATGTTTATTTAGATTTAAGGGGAGTAACCTTCTCATAAAAAATAATAATAATAATAATAATAATAAGTAAATAAATGTGCCTTATGGCCATTCAGTTTGATGACCATGAAGGAATTCCCACAAAGACCGTGGTGACTCAACTTGTACTTGTACTACACCAAGAAATAGGTAGATTGTCAATTCTCAACCCTGTACACTTCCCAAAGTCCGCAAAAGCCAAGTGTGTGCTTGAATTGTGTGAATATTCAAATAGAGAAAATGGGTGTGCTTTCACTAAGTTCAATGGTGAAGGGGCGAAGCCTAATGTTCGACCAAAATTTTACATTCCCCCAGACAGTTCTTGTTTGCTGCAAGTTTGTTTAAGGATGACTTCTTTACACCCTTTTGAAGTTCAAAGTCTCATGTGTTATCCTAAGGACATCTGTGACAATGGACTTGCTCAAGTTGGAAATTTCAATCTCAAGACACCATAGAGAGACTTCAAACAAAGTCTTCATTTCATGGAAAGAGAGAATTATGGAAAAACATCAAGATAGGGAGGGTTAAACCCAAAATCCAGTTTGTCACATATGAAACCCCTCAAAACCATGGGCATCCATTGAGAATTTGGGGTGTGTTTCAGTGATGAAACAGATGAAGTGCAGTGGTGAAAGGCTAACACTAGCCTAAGCATGAAAGCATAAAAGCAAATAAATAAATAAATAAATAATCAGATCCATCAAACATTCCTTCAAATAGGTTGCTGACCGTGGGACTTGCTTGGGCACTACTTGGATATGGCAAAGATTAATCACATTGTGTATAAGAATGAAATCCAAAGCACTACCAGGTGTCAAAAGGGACCAACTGAGTCAAGCAAATTAGAATTAAAAAAAAAATCAACCAAATAGTTGGTGACCGTGGACCTCTCACGGACAGTCTTGGTCGTGACTATGTCCATGATACAATGGTACCCCAAGTGTAGTAAATCAACACAAGCTCATAATGAGGGCAAGCCAAAAGTGTGGAAAGAAAATGCAAGAAGAAGTAGGGCGAGGCCTTAATTCCAATTTGACATGTACAAGACTCTACTTCACTGCGAGCAAAACCCAAATCCGATGGGCGTTCCTCGATGTTATGGATTTGCTCTAATGTAAATTCGTGGAGCAGGCGAATTGCAGTGAGCATGTGTGCTCTGAATCAATGCCAACATGAGAATTAGCAAAATCAATTAAGCAACAACAGCACAAACACAAAGCATAGGTTCGATTGTGAACTAAAAAAAAAGAAACAAAATGGAAGAAAAAGGGTGTTCTTGAAATCCTTACCTGCCATTGATGGAGCTTGGGAAGACGAAGAAAACTCTGGTTCTGCTTGTAATTTGAAGAAAAGCGGTGCTCAAAGGTACTCTGAGTCACGGTCGCTTTGGATTTTCAAAAAGGTGAAGAGAAAGACGCAGGAAAGACATGGTTTTATAAACCATGTCCCATCCCCACAGTCACCATGGTTTTAAATCCTTTTGGGGGTTTGTGATCACTGATGCTTTGCCTTCCCTTTGCTCACGGGCACTGCCGTGTTAAGCAGTGGGACCCTCCCTCACTCTTTGTCACTGTCCTACCTTCATTCAAAGACACTTCGTGATTCAAACCAATGGGGTCCATAACGTGCTACCCTTTCAAGCCCACGGTCACTATTGCTTCCCTCTATTTCCCACGGACACAAGCAGTTTTATTAGTAGGCTCCATGCCTTGGCTAAGTTCACATGGTCACTACTGTATTAAGCATTGGGACCCACTATTAGTGGCCCATTCTCGCAAAATGAGATCATTCAAATTCCCACAACACATGATGGACCCACTTTGGGTATTTTACTCAAAACAAATAAAAAGGTTTCCCACAACAGAGTGGACCCACTTTGGGTATTTCTTTTCAATAAAAATAAAATGATTTCATTTCAAAACCAATCCAAATTTCAAATTTATCTTAGGTCAAACCTGATTTTTGAGTAATCATCTCAAATTGTTTTGGATCAAAATTCACAAAACCAATCTTTTTTAAAATTTCACCTGATTCTGACTCATGGCTTATCCAAGTCAAAACCTAAAACTTGATTTTTTTTTAAAATAAACCAAAAATCCATGAAAATCCAAACCCAAATCTATTTCAAATCCAAACCTTGATTTTCCTTAAAACCTTGTTGATTGTTTTTGTGGGTGCTCCCCACAATCCCCATAGAGATGTCACTTTGGATATGTGTGACAAATAGGTCATGAGAAAATCAAATCCACTTTCAAAATCCCATACCAAATTCATAAAATTCTGAATTTTCAATTAGCTTAGGGATTCTTATTTGTGGATGTTCTCCACAATCCCAATAGAGATACGACTTCTTATATTTGTGAAAAATAGGGCAAAGAAAATTAGATTTTTTTTTATGCTTTTACCAAATTCTATCATCAAACCCTACATGGTTTTTGACAAAAATTTCAAAAAATTTGAAGTCTAGGCCTACAACCTATCTTGACAAGCCACCTTTTCATCAAGCCATTCATCCATTCCCATAGATTGCTATTTCGAGGCACAATAATTCTAGGTTCATTCTCCCATCATTGTAACTCGAGGGGGCACTAGTTGACCCATAAAACAAGTAAGAATCACAAGTGTTGTAGTGAAGAAATCACAAACAAAATTCCAAGCCAAGGACATATAAACCCTAGAGTTGTGGAATCCCAGGTCAAAGACTCATCCAGATGTTTAGAACTGATGTAACTAACTTAGACGACTTCAGATAAGCTCAAGGTGCAACAATTCAAATTTCAGAGGTAGTGGACTTCATTTGGTCATTCAACTCACCAAACATCAAATTCAAGGTTCACTGGCTCAATCCTAGAGGTCATTGAACACATTCAATCTTATGGAATACCAAAGTGATTGAAAATCACATGGTAACTCTAAAACATGTTTAGAAATGATGCTGCAAAGTTGCAATGCATTTGAACTTCATTTTACCTCAAACTCAAGGTTCAGTGATTGTCTCCTAACTCCTTCGGGTCACTATGACAACCGACACTTCTACATGTCAGAGTTGGCTGAAACTCCTAAGGGAAACTCAAATTATATTCAGGAGTGACTACAAAATTTCAAGTCAAGTGGATGTCATTTGTCTAAAAGTCAACAAACATATCAGTTTAGGAGTCAATGAACCCCAAGCCATGGGGTCACTGACCAAAATCTTGCTTCTAGGTGACTGAAGTTAATCAAATTTGGATATAAAGCTCAAGTCAAGTGTATAAATGATTTAAAAAATGTTCAAGCCAAGGGGACTTCATCTGACCCTAATGCGGCTACATGTCAGCTCATGGGTCATTAAACCACCCCCCCCCCCCCCCCCCCCCACAACCTTAGGGTCACTGATCAAAATTCTACTTCTAGGAGGTGAAAGCTGATGAAATTTGGGTTAGAGACTCAAAATATACTAAAATTCAACTTCTCAAAATTTCAAATCAATTGAACATCATTCAGGTAGAAAAGAAGTCGATTGCCTATAATATAAGAGGACATATACTTAGAACATATAAAAAATGGGCCACTAGTCAAAATCCTACTTCCACATATCTAAACTATATGAAATTTGTATGACAGTTCAAGATGCTCCTTACATCAATCCGTCCAAGTTTTAAGTTAATCCGAGGTCATTTGGGTGTCAAACAATTGATACAAGGGCCCATTTTAATGAAAAGTCAAAGGGAGGGTTGACGAATTTCAAAGGGTCAAAAGAAGAAGAAATTTCTATGATACACTCAAAATGGTACTAAAAAGAATCCCTTCAAGTTTTGTGAGGATCAGACTTCATTTGGACCCCAAATTGATGAAAACAATTCAAATATGTAAAAACCTTGAAATTAGGCCTGTCCGTGATCGCAGCCATGGTCACGGACACCTCTGAAGTGGTTCCTGATAGCTTTTAGTAGTTTTCTCTACTTTATTTCTAATTACAACTTCCCATAGCTCCCTCAACTGCCTATGAAGTGTATAAAAGGCAAGTTTTGGCACTTGGGAAAAGGTTTGAAGAGTTCTATCCAAGACTTGAAGCAAAATTCCAAGATTAAAAGGATTATCCAGCATCAAGTTTCCAAACTTCCTTAGTTCTTCTTCCTCCCACTAACTTAAAGTGAGAAATGGTTAATGGGGAAATGTCATATATACTTATCACTCAGAAAAGAGGCGTTTCAAAATCATTAAGGGCAAGAGAACTTTGAGGGGTGAAATTACATTTTCTTTGGTTCTCCCAATTGAAGGGACTTTTAGGTCATCTTTAAGGTTGTGAACAAGCCTCATCAGGCTTCATTCTATTCTTTGAAAATTGTAGGATCAGAATGACACAACTTTGGCCTTAGTTGCTTGCACAATAGCACCCATTCTGAATTTGCACAAAAGCGATTTGGAACAAAGAAGTGGTTATTACCAAAGATCGTAGGTGATTTGATAGTCGCATTTAGCACTCTTGGCAATCATTCAACACTCCTAAATTCAGAAAACACAGTTTCCAACACTGTTAAAGCACTACAGATGTAAACTGAGGCAAAACAGGGATAAACAGTGGCCAAAACGGCCACTGTTTGTTAGTTACCGTGGGCTGCGATCACTGACCCATTATCCCATTTTTTTCTACACTTTGTCATTTTTATGTAATTTCTCTTTTTTTTTTTTTTTTTTTTTTTGTTTTTTGGTTTGGATCACACCTAAGACTGGAGGGAGGGGTTGTAATTTTTCAAAACTTGTAAACAACCTACATCCCCAAGGTCAAAGCATTGAACCCATGTAAACAAAGGGAATTTAATGATGAACAATAATTGTTTTCCCATTCTTCTTTGTGCTTAAATGTGTGAATGTTGGACACGATTTCAATGCATTTCAAATCATTTTCGAGTGCGATCACTCCCTAATTATTAACTTTGATGAAGCCAAGAGAGGCTATTCAAGATCTCCATGACCCAGAATGGTCCATCTATAAGAACACCGAAGCGGCCCTAGACTGACCTTGCTATTCCTCCTCAAGGGTCTCAGTCATTCAAAGGCTCTCTACTCCTGTAAGCTTAACTACTTCCACTGATCTGAATCAGTTATCAGTGATCCCAAAGTCTACTAAGAAGACTGAAATTCTCAAACCCTAGGTTTCCAAATATGCCCAAAACCTGTTTGCGATTTCTACTAATGTTTGGGAGGAATCTAAACTCAAGATGCAGTAAGAAGGCAAGCAGCCTTCACATCATCAAGCCTCATCTTGGGGCAAAACAAGTCTGATTCACGGATCGTAAGCCAATGACACTTGGTAAGCCAACCTAGGGCCAAAGTCATCATCCACTTAGCCCAAGCAACGGGTCATCAAAAATCAAATGCATAAAGCACAAAAGGACCTTCGACAGTTCCTAACTCGTAAGAAGGACCAGAAGGATGCACCCATTCCAAGATGTAACACGTGGTCACCTCAACCACATACGTCAAAATCTAACAAGGTTGAGGAAAAAACCTTAGCCTCACTTGTAGAAAATACCTTCTATCCTCTAACTCAAAAGGAGGGATGAAGGTTTGGTCGAAGATGTCTACCTTTTATCATCGAAGCACCAACCCTGCCATCTTCACCTCAGCAACTATCATATGTTGCTAGACACGAAAAAGAAACTGAGCGATTGGTCATTAACAATGCGACCAATTTCGCTTATTTCAAATACTCACTCCAACAAAAGAAGAAGCAAGAGAAAAAGAATAAAAGAAGTGTCGTCAAGATCCTTTCATTCCATATTTCTGATCTAATGGATTGGGAGCAAGTTATTGGTACTTCAAGGCCATTAGTGGCCAAGTTCAAAGATCAAACCCTGGCATCTAGGTTGGCTGATCAAATCAAGAGGAAAGCTTTGGCTCACTACAGAGAGCAAACTCGGAAATTTTCACAATGCATGATCACTAGGAAATGGGTGGTCAAGGAAGACGATCCTGACTTGACCTTGTTTTATATAGTTAGGCCAGGTTCAGCTCAGAGAGTTACTCGGAGTATGGCTTAGACTCAATCACAAGGGTCTGATTCAAACTTTCATTCAAGCAGAACTTCTGAAGGTCACCTCGAAACTAATTCTGACGAAGATCCTATCATTATCTTGACTATAGAAGATAGTTAGCCCACGCCTCAGGCATTGACATTGTCCTACCCTCGTCTATACACTATGTTCATGGCTGAGGGTAGTGAACGAGCAAAGATGGAACTGATGATGCTGTTGGAACCAAATATATCGATGAAGAATAAGCTAGTAAAAATCAAGACGATGATGTTAGTGATGTTGTCAAATAACAAGGAGCTAAGTTCGACCACCTAACTGCCCAATTGAAAATCTTAATAGATAAGCTAGGTGGTCCGGTTGAAGCTCAAGTAAATCCTTTGTTCACTGACAAAAAAGAAAACTGATGTTTAAAAGGAATGCAAATAAAATTGATTTGCTCATGGCCCAAATCAAATCCTTGATAGACAAGGTGACAGCTATAGGTTCCTCTGGTGATCATTCGTCAATTCTGGGTCTTCACACTGATCCTAAAAGAGCATGTAACCTTTAAGGAGGTTGAAGATATATTGATAAAATCAAAAGTAGGGACCATGATGAAAAAGAAGGGTTTCACTCCAAAGTACCCTCTGGAGTTCGATCTTATTCCACTTCCACTAGATTATAAGCTTCCAACTTTCCAACCATACCTTAGAAAAGGGTAGGTTATCAAAATATTGTGCATTTCAAATAACTTCTTGGAAGTTTGCCAGAATTGGATGCACTAAAGATTAGGTTGTTTGTTAGTACATTGAAAGAAGTTGCCTTTGATTAGTACAAGCAGTTACTAAAACTCACTTTCATGACATGGCCCATCATGGAGGAGAAATTTTTGCTCCACTTCCAAAAGGAGGATCAAACAGTCACCTTTGCCATGCTCAGCAGTACAAGAGAGGGAGACAATGAAACCACACATTCTTTTTTTAACAAATGGAGAGCATGATCTTGCAGATGCCTCGAATAACCATCTAAAAGGGCAACCATTGAAATGTACAAGACCAATTTGCGACAAGAGATCAAGGCTATCATATTTAGCCCAAAACTAAGGCTCTGGCCCTATTGGTCGAGTTTACTACTAATGAAGAACTAACCATTAAAGAGATCAATCAAAAGAAGGTAAGCTCTCGAAAAACAAAGCCGTCTTCATCTTCTATTCCAAAACCCAAAAAAAAAAAAAACAAGAGGTCTTCAATGTGCAAACCTCTAAACCTCCTCAGAAGTCTCAAAATACAAAGATTGATCAAACCAAGAAAGAGGAATATGAGAAAAGGAAGGCAACTAAGTATCCCTTTGATGGAGATATTGAAGTGATCTTCTGGTCATTAAAGGATAATAACAAGATTGAACATCCACCAATGAAGAAACTTGAACAAGCAAGTCTCGTCAATGATCCGAACTACTGTGCATACCACCAGATGGTGTCATTTCTACTCAAAGACTACTTCATTCCAAAAGAAAAAGTCAATGAGATGTGGAAAAATGGAGTAATAACCTTCGATTGGAAGTATGATCCTGCTCTGGTAAACATGATCTCCTTTGGACAATTTGCACCTATGGCAATATCTTCTCCACTGAAACCAATGATGGTTGAATTCTATGTTCTCAATGCAGTGCATGATGAACAAGGTTTGATACCAGTTAAGACCACTGTAGGGGAAGAAAAGTGGGTCCATCTAGATCTAGTGAATGATGAAGGTTAGGAGAAGGTTAAAACTAAACCCACACTTGCAGAAAGAAAGAAGGTTAAAAGGCAACTCAAGAACTTGCAACAAGTTGCCCAAAACCGCTTGATCAAGCAAGAAGAAATGTCTAAAAAAAAGAAGGAAAAAACAACAAAAGCTTCCATTTCAAAATAACCTCCCAAACTAGTCAGAGGTCATTTTACATTGGTTGACTTTATCATTCCAATTCCAAAGGATGAGGAAGAACCACCGATATCCAGTTGCAATAGGATATCATGGGATGGTATGCCTCTTATTTCAGTTGATGAGGAAGGTTGGCCAGACTATTCTGACTTCGAAGATGATCAATGGTTGATGATTACTTCGCTGATAAATATCCCTTTGACAAGGATGAGAATTTTGAACAAACTTTTGATCCTAAAACAGGTACCCTCATCATTAAACATGGTTTCAACACACTATTAGTGGCTCTTTACGTTCTACACAGACAAAGTGCAAGTGGCTAGTTAAGTGATCCTCCTCCTGTTTCACTACCTCGAGAAGTTCATACGGATCCTTTGCCAGTAGCTGAATCCAATGAGACACAACAGCAGCGAGCATCATCTTCTAGTTCATGGGCAGTAACCTCTATGCCAAATATTTCTCCTGAACCAAGTGTTGAACCAACCTCTTCAAAGCAGACTCT